>CM057450.1:1005703026-1015703026 GCA_016271365.2 Neoceratodus forsteri | reverse complement strand
TTTGGTTTAGATATTGTTTATTTTGTGGCAGCTGAGGCTTTTGTTGTTGCTCTCAGTAAAGGTCAGGCTTCAATTTTCTGTCTAGTGTGACAGAATTTTATAGCATAATATAATAATTTAGGATAACTGACTGTTTCTGGGCTCAGTAAACAGTAATTCAGAAAGGGTTTTGCTAATTGCTGCCACTGCCAGTGCATATTACGCATTCCCCCCCCGGGTTTAACTTTAAAGTGCCAGTCCACGCCAAATCTTGGTGAAATCTCTGTAAAGCTCAGTAAAGTCAGGCAGGCTTTAGTTTTCTGTCTAGTGTGACAGAATTAATACAGTATTATTAAGTATTATATATATATATATAATTTGGGGGAACTGTTTCTGGGCTCAGTAACAGTCATTCACAGAGGATTGTTTGATAAGCAGCATCACCGCTTAGTGGCCCCTGGCCCACACCCCCAGTGTTAAAGTTCCAAACCACACAAAATATAGTAGTGTGACAGGCTGCTGCCTGTGACGTAACTGAAAATTAATGACAATCTGATTTTGTTTTGAAAAAGAAAGTAGTCTGACAACTAGTCTCCCCACCTCACTGTGTCTGAGTGCTGCAAGAGCAGAGCGAGTCACACATCTGTCAGCTCTTACAGTGTGTGATTTTTTTCATTTAAAGAGATTTATTTTGTGTCAGAAAAGAGTGCTATTTTTTGCTTAGTAAATTCAGGCTTTAGTTTTCTGTCTAGCGTGACAGAATTGTAGTATTTAGAATATATATATATATATATATATATATATATATATATATTCATGGCAAAAAAAACTGCGTTTAATGCATCAGTTAGGAATAAAGCAACAAAAGTGAGGAAATGAAATGTTAGGGTTGAGCCCCTAACCCCCCAACCCCTCATCCTCCACAGACTGACAGACGCCGGGGTGTGCCATGGGGTCGTGAGGCCTAACTCTCACCCCATTCTCCTTTACTGTAGCATGTCAGCCTGCTTGCACATGGAATGGGGTGAGAGTTGAGCCACATGACCCCATGGCACAGCCCGGTGTTTGTCAGTCTATGGAGGATAGGGGGTTTAGGGAGATTAGGGGCTCAACCCTAATGTTTCATTTCCTCACTTTTGTTGCTTTAACCCTAACTGATGCATTAACACATTTTTTGCCATGCCATATATATATATATATATATATATATATATATATACATAGTCTATGCAAAATACTGCGTAATGCTCAGTTAGATTAAAGCAACAAAAGTGAGAATGAAAACCTTATCCCACAGACTGACAGGACGCTGGGGTGTGGCAAGGGTTTAGGAGACCCAGCTGTCACCCTGTTCCACGTGTAACCAGGCTTACATGGTACAGTAAAGGGAAATGGGGTGACAGGCCTCATGACCCCATGCCACACTACAGCATCTGTCAGTCTGTGGAGGATGGGAGAGTTGGGGGGGTGCTCACTCCAACGTTGAATTTCCTGACTTTTGTTGCTTTAACCCTAACTGATGCATTACCACAGTTTTTTGCATAGAATTTCCTTACTTTTTGAAAAAGTGTAATATAAGTAGTAAAAAACATGTATTGGTGTATCCCATTAACCGTGCAACCTATGAAAAAAAATTCCACTGCAGGCTTACTCTATGGTATAAAATCTTTGGGCCCCGTGCTCCCACCAACTTGTACATTTCTGCATAACATCACAATATAAGTACTGAATCACATGTATTGGTGGAAGTGCGGGATCCGCCCAGCACTGCATAACAATATACGTCTGCCATGCCTTTTGAGAGTGCCCTGCATTCCCACCACATTGCCCAGCACTGCATAACAATATACTTCTGCCATACCTTTTGAGCTGTCCTATACCTTATAATGAGATCTTCCTGTGCACCCAAACATATGCAGTGATGGGCAATGTGGTGGGAATGCAGGGCCCTCTCAAAAGGCATGGCAGAAGTACATTTTTATGCAGTGCTGGGCAATGTTTTTTTTTTTTTTTCAAATTGTTGAACCAGGTGAGACACATTAAGCTGAAAGCTTGTTTACAGGTGCAACCTGTGAGTACAGGGAAGTTAAGTGATTTGCTTAGGGTCACACAGTATGCAAGTGGGAGCTGTGGGATTCAAACACAAGTCTTCAGATTTGTAGCTCAGAGCCTTCAACCACTGCGCTATACTGCCTCCATAAAGCGTGGGGCCTCCCACCAATACATGTGATTCAGGACTTATATTGTGATGTTATGCAGAAATGTACAAGCTGGTGGGAGTGCAGGACCAGAAGATTTTAAACCATAGAGTAAGTCTTCAGTGGAATTTTTTTTGTAGGTTGCACGGTTAATGAGATACACCAATATATGTTTTTTACTACTTATATTATACTTTTTCAAAAAGTAAGAAAATTCTATGCAAAAAACTGCATTAATGCATCAGTTAGGTTTGAAGTGACATGAGTCAGGAAATTCAGCATTAGGGGTGAGCACCCTCCCCATTCTCCCATCCTCCACAGACTGACAGACACTGTGGTGCGGCATGGGGTTGTGAAGCCTTACTGTCACCCCATTCCCTTTACTGTACCATGTAAGCCTGGTTACATGAATGGGGTGACATTTGGGGTCACAACCCCATGCCACACCAAGGCATCTGGCAGTCTATGGAGGATGGAGGGTGGGGTGTTTCACCCTAACGCTGAATTTCCTGACTTTTGTCACTTCAACACTAACTAATGCATTAACGCAGATTTTTGCATAGAATATATATATATATATATATATATATATGTACATGTGTGTGTGTGTGTGTATATATATATATATATATATTTATATATATAATTTTGGCGAACTGTTTCTGGGCTCAGTAACAGTCATTCACAGAAGGTTGTTTTGTTTGGTAAGCATCGCCGCTTAGTGGCCCCCCAACCCCAGTGTTTAACATTCCAATCCACACAAAATATAGTAGTGTGAATGTGACAGGCTGCTGTAACAGAAAATTTATGTCAATCTGATTTAGTTTTGAAAAAGAAAGTAGTTTATCATCTAGTCTACCCCACCCCACTGCATCTGAGTGCAAGCGCAGAGCGACTCACACATTTGTCCATCAGTTTCTTCCGGGGTCTTTCAGTGTGTCAGGTGTGGCACAGTTATTTGTGCATGTGTTGGGTACAGTTCTGTTGTGGACTTATTTGCAAGTTGCATATATTACACCCACAGTTACACATAGTTGCATACCATAACATAAATAAAAATATTTGCCTGTGTTTTTAATTAATCAAAGCACTTCTACTGATTGTAACATTAACCAGTAGCAGTATCATTTACCATGTCTGGTGATATGCAGACCTGTAAAAGGACTTGGTCTAGCCCCAGCAAGTCCACAACCCTGCCTGTACCAAGCACAGCAAGCAGCAGTGATACCAAATCAGAAGGTGCTGTACTTTCATCTGGACGCATTTGGTGTCCCAACATATTTTTTTCACCTAGCAAGGTGGTAAGCTCACTTAGTACTTGGAGTGGTGAAAGAAGCTCTAGTAGTAGTTACCTAATTGATAGCACTGTCACCACCACCAGTAGCAGTCACCCATGTTCTGCCCCTGCCTTCTACGGCAGCAGTAGTTGGGTATTACAGCTTAGTAGAGCTCCAAGTGAGGAAGCAGCAGCCACAACCACTCTCTTGAGTCACCCTGTAGCTTCTGCCACTCTTGCTGTTTTACCCCTTGCCACCACTAGTGTACTGCCAGTCCTTATGACCACCTGTAGCACAAGCACATTAGCCAGTGCGACCAGTGCCATCAGTACCACTTTTGCTGTCCCTGTCACTGTAACCCTGTCCCCTCTATAGCCACCACCACCACCACTGCTTCAGCAAGTGCCTCCAGTGACAATGTCGAACCTGCAGCTACTAATACTGTAACCACTACCAGCACAGTCACTGTAACTGTGGCTTCTGCCATGACTCTGGATACTGCACCAACAGATATTTCCACAATGCCTGTAACAGCAAGTACCCCTACCCCTAGTATGCAATCCAAATGCAGCAGTCGTGCTGCTCAGGTGGCTGATGATGTATTACATGAGGAAGATGCAGAGTTTGCAGACCAGTCTTCTGGCTCTGAATATATTCTGGACCCTAGTGAGCTACCATCATCATCAGCATATGGCAATGACACAGACACCCACATGAGTGACTTTGGGGATGAGTCAGAATATGCCTCATATCTGACTAGTAAAAAACTAAGAGCTGCAGAGTCTGCAGACAAATTGAGGAAAGGCGCTAGGAGTACTGAGCAAAGTGAGCATAGGCATGGTCAGCAGAACAAGGCAGGCATTAAACCTCCATCTGTCAAAAAAACAAAGCAGTCCATATTAAACTTCAGCAGGGTTGTGTCACCTCCATCCACACAAGATAGGGAAAGTTCTAATCAAGAAAGTCAGACAGCTGTTGTGGAGGAAGATCAAGGTGCTGTTATAGCACGCAGTTCAGCTGGTGGTAAAAGTGGGAAAAAAAGGAGTAGCCATGGCCACCCTATTGGTGCGAAAAGTGCTGCCTCAAGTAAAGCTGTAAGAAGTGCTGTGTGGCTTCATTTTAGCTTATCCAAAAATGATCCCACTAAGGCAGTGTGTGTGCTGTGTCACACCATAGTTAGCAGGAGAAAAAATGTCTCTAACCTAACTACCATGGCAATGAATAATCATTTGAAGCTGAAGCATGCCAATGCACTGCAGGGATCCAGTGTGTTGCCCCGCAGTATGCTGATAACACCCTCTTGTGATACTGGTGGGGGTCCAGACCATGTTGATGATTCCCAATCACAAAGTGGTGGTGATGGTCATCATGACAGTGAGTCTGACACAGTTTCTTCATGCCCATCCACACCAGTGACAGTTCATCACAAAAGACTGCCAGGACAAACTGTGGCTGCCTGTTTGCCTCCTGATGATTCATCTGCTGTGCAGTCCACAACATCTCCCATTGAAAGGCATCAAGCCCCATTACACTCCCAGACTTTTTTGGAACCCATTATGTGGTCCTTTCATGCAAGGAATAAATATCGCCCATCACACCCATGTGCACAACAGATCACCCAGTAAATTGGGGAAATGATTGCACTTGATCTTTAGCCATTTTCAATGTTAGAAAACATCAGTTTCAGGCAGCTGATGCAACATTTGCACCCATGGTATCAGATACCATTACACACAACATTCTCCTGTACTGTTGTGCCCAACATTTATGAGGATGTGCGCAAGGCAGTCTTGCAATGACTATCAAGACAGCATGTGGCACCAGTGTACAAGCCAAAGTGCTGTGACATCTGCATCCTTCACCAGAACCAGCACAGTAGGACATGGTAGACTGCCCTCTTGCAGCAGTGTAGAAGCCAAAGTGCCATGAATTCTGCATCCTCCTCCACAACAGAACCGTACTCAACAAGGCAGCCTGTGGCACCAGTATACAAGCCAAAGTGCCATGACATCTGCATCTTCCTCCTGAAGCATCAGCATCACAACACAGCCTGTGGCACCAGTGTACAAGCCAAGGTGCCCTGACATCTGCATCCTCCTCCTCCTCAAACATCAGCAGCACAAGACAGCCTGTGGCAGTGGCACCAGTGTACAAGCCAAAGTGCCATGCATTCTGCATCCTCCTGCTCCACAACAGAACCGTACCTAACAAGGCAGCCTGTGGCACCAGTGCACAAGCCAGAGTGCTGTGACATCTACATCTTCCTCCTGAAGCATCAGCATCACAACACAGCCTATGGCACCAGTGTACAAGCTAAGGTGCCATGACATCTGCATCCTCCTCGATAACAGAACCATACCCAGCAAGACAGCCTGTGGCACCAGTGTACAAGCCAAAGTGCCGTGACATCTGCATCCTCTTCCTTAAGCATCAGCAGCACAAGACAGCCTGTGTGGCAGTGGCACAAGTGTACAAGCCAAAGTAACATGACATCTGCATCATCCTCTAGAAGCAGCAGTGGGACAAGGCAGTATGTGGCACCAGTGTACAAGCCAAAGTGACATGACATTTGCATCCTCCTCCTCCTGAAACAGCGGTGGGACAAGGCAGCCTGTGGCACCAGTGTACAAGCCAAAGTGCTGTGACATCTGCATCATCTTCCTGAAGCATCATCAGCACAAGACAGCATGTGGCACCAGTGTACAAGCCAAAGTGCCATGACATCTGCATCCTCCTCCACAACAGATCCGTACTCAACAAGTTAGCCTGTGGCACCAGTGTACAAGCCAAAATGCTGTGACATCTGCATCCTCCTCCTGAAGCAGCAGTGGGACAAGGTAGCCTGTACCCTGTAGCATCAGTGTACAAGCCAAAGTGCTGTGACCTCTGCATCCTCCTATTGAAGCATCAGTGCCAAAAGACAGCCTGTGGCACCAGTGTACAAGCAAAAGTGCAACAACATCTCATCCTACTTTTCCTGAAGCCATTTAAAGGACTTTTATGCCAACTTTCTAATAAGGCATTTTCTCTAGCTGAATAATGAATATCTGGGAACCAAATACAGAATGTTCGGCCAAATATTTGAAAAAAAGTATTCGCACAGCCCTAGTGAGTACCCTGGAAACATGCTTACAATATACCAAAAATTATGTCACAGGATTTTCTCCCTATTATCTAATGTCTGGTGAGATGCCAGATTAACAGCTTACCATTGCTTCAGAGTCTCCACCAATGGAGTTCAGATGGAGACTTACTGTATCTGCAATTTGTGCAAAGAATGAAGTACCAGTTGGCTGCTGGCTACAAATTGACCTCAGCTGCTGCCATCAAGAGGAATAAGACCAACAAAGAGCATTATAATCAAAATGTCAGACATCAGGAGTTGCTGCCTAGACACAGAGTCATTCTGAGGAACATACAGTAGGCTTGCCTGTCAAGTGCAAAATCAGTTACCATTGGGATGACAACCCCTATGTAGTACTTGAGTAACTATGGACTCTGCCAGTTTATAAGGTACAGCTGGAAGGACTTCCCAGATGTTCCAAGACAATCCATAGAAATCACCTGTTGCCAGCCGGACAATTAATGCCTGAGAGGGATGTGGCATATACAGAGCTGCCCAAACCACTGGTAATTAGAGCTGCTACTTACAGACACCAATCCAAACAGTACAAAACTGACCTGATACTCATGAAAAAATCAGGACATGAAATATTATTTTACTGTGGATCTCTGTAATCTCTTGGCTGATCTAACAGTGCTCTTATATGAGATGCCTCTTGAGGAATCTGAGCATCTGAGACTTAGTTGGATCCTAACACAACATCATTTGTGCTGACAGAGACAAGGCCGGTACCCAAGAATATTGTTACTGAGAAGGGAAATAAGGATGCCCAGGACCCAGAGGATGTTGTGAAGCCAGCTTTGACCAAGGAGGCCCCTTTGCTGGTCAAGGACACAGCAGATGTGAACCTGTATTTTGAGCATGAAGTGACTGTCGCACTCCATCATGCTGAGGAACAGTATAAGCCCATCCTTAAACTATCATATGGCATTCCTAATTGTTCCACATATAGTACTTACCCCTGCATTACTGCATAGAGATATTTATGTTAACCCTAGGTCACTGCCCCATACCACCTTTGTTAATGCTCCTGCAGTAGGTGATATGATAATGTGGGTTACTGTATTACCAACTCTGCTGGATCAGGAAGTCTTTGTCTAGATAGGATGTCAGAGCCTGTGGGACCGATGCTAGCTAAGATGCAGTTGTTTAGTCTGTTGCAGATCATCTGTATGTATGTTATTTGACTTAGAATTTTGCCTTGACTTGAATACAAGCTTTCAGTGAGGTCAGAGTGTAACCCCCGTATCAGTGCGACTTACCTATACTGTTAAGCATGGGGCCCTTATTTGTGATGTGGACATTATGATGCTTCTTGTGACCTCTGGGGACTATGGACTGTTTCACTAGGAGCCATGGAGTATGTAAAGAGGAGTTCTACTTCTGCATCTCCTGTGTCTGAACCGCTTGTTGAGTAAAGCTATCAAATGTTTTTTTTTTACTGACATGGAAGACAAGCATGGGCAGCAATCACAATTGGCAGGAGAATTCCTTAAGCCATGGCCCACACTGGACACTAGCTTTTGTCCATGCAGGGCATGGGATGGGGCACAACATGAGTTTCCAAAGATCAGATTGTTAAAAAAGGATATTTGGAAATGATGCCTTTTGTACTGATAGCTTCTGCCATTTTTTGCACCTCTGACCTATATCAGTTTCAGTCAGGGTCTGAGGACACTGGGTGACCACTCAAAAAGCAGACCCTGCATCAGAGTCATGGGAGGGCTCATGAACTTACTGAGAACTTCATTCACTCAGGTTTGAGGGACCCAATGAGCTTTCCAGGAGTTACAAGCCCTCCCCGTGACTAAATCTGACTTTGGATGATGAGGAAGCTGTCCATTTGGGTTAGGTTTCACAGAAACTCCCCATCTTGGAATGTGTGTTCTGTCATAGGAATCAATCCTACAATCTATAAGAGACTGAAAATTTGGCTTCCTGTGGGTTGCACGATGGCCGTTGCAGTGCTCTGACCAGCATTCACAATAGCAATATTTTTTGTTCTTGCCTGGTTTATTTAGACTTTTGCTGTTGCATTTTTAGAATTAGCTCAGTAGTAAGCTAGTATCCTAGGGCTTTCGGTTTTGCTAGCAGCCCCGGTAGAATATAGCACTGAAAATTGCAGGTGCGTGTTGCAGCTCTCAATAGCTTGTTTAGCAGTTTTTCTCCATGCTGTGTGCAGCGCGAGTGTGCCAACGATGGTCTTGCTACCACTCTGCTGGAATAAGAGACCATATTCAGAAGATCTGCATTCTGTCCTTAGGCTTTGCATTTAGTAAATCCTGCTCAGAACTTTCAGTGTCAGGCAGAGTGAAGGAGCCAAAGCTGAGAGTGAGAGGCTCAGTTAGTTGTTTAGCAAGCTTGTTACAGCTTGGGAAAGTTTTGTGTTGCAGTTGACAGTGACAGAACCAGCTGTGTGCCTCTATCAATGCTTCTGGAGAGAGACAGTGGGGATTCTGATTCTGTTTATTTTTTGGCTGCCCTATTGTGATTATCTACCTACTAAAGTGAAAACTGGCCTGGACTGATCATTTGGAGAAGAGAACCTGCTTCTAGTTGCTGAGGCGATTAAATTTGTTTTTCTTGATTGGGTCTCCTCTTTTAATAACTCTTTGCCCTGCTGGTTTGTGATGAAGTTTTGTTTCCAGCAGAGGCATTATGAAGAGGCATACAGATGTCCATGGAGTAGCATACATAACTTTTGACCTGTACATGTTGCAGGACTCTGCCTGGAGCTAAGTTACAGCTTTAAAATTTCTTGGAGGATTGAGACTGTCAGCCCTGGAATATTAAGTGGGGCCATTAAATCTGGACTAGTCTTGAACTAGAAAGATTCCTTGGGTGACTTCTGGAAGCAGGGGGTCTTTGGTTCTTTATCCACTGTGAGAGAGTGGAAAAACTGTCCTCAAAAGAACTTTTGTTTTGACTTTTTTCCTTATTTTAGGAATTATTCTGTTGCAGGGTGTGGATTTTGATAATATCTGAGAGTTGCCAAGGATTTGTTAGACTGTTTTCTACTTCCCTGTTCCTTTGTGTTTGCTTGTGTATGTGGTGGATGTCAGGTGTACATAGGTTGCAGAGGTCTGGTGATTCCATTGTCCAACAAGTATGATCAAGCTTGACTCTCTCCCTTCTCCTCTGCCACTTCACTTTTCAGGGTATCCTAAGAAGTGGGGTTTGTTAGGGTCTCAGTGCTAGCTGGAGGACTTGGGAGGTAGTCTGAGTATTACTGTTGGCCTCTGTTGACCCAAAATGGCTTCCCTTTATCTGAGCAGGGATTTATGTACTCTAGTTGGTTGGCCAGTGGTTAGCTGAGTAGCACATATATATTATGTGCCTGGGTATGAGAGTTTGTTCTAGGGAGGAACTCTAGAAGTTGGGACTCTGAGATCTGGAACACTTTGCTCCCCTGGTGGAGTGCTGCAGTGTTGTAGGGCTTTTAATATCATCTGCCCTAAGAAAAGCAGTAGGAATTGTAGATGGTGCCCACTGGGGGTAGGGGTGGGGTGGGAAAGTCAAGACTTTCTTGCTGATTGGTAATGGGAGGGGCAGATATATATCTTGCCTCTTCCTAATACCAAGGCAATGCTGGATGCAGGAAGTCATTGAGATGTGAACCCACCATGCTTTCCCATCCTGAGCATTGCTTTGATATGACAGGTTGGTAGTGAATAAGGCTGCCATCATACACAATGTCATTTCTGACTTACATGCTGACCTGTTGTGTATCATGGAGACTTGGCTGGATGAATCTTCCAGACCTGTCCTGGGGGAGTTGGACCCTCTGAGTTTCTCCATGGTGCACCACCCAAAGCTGTGGCACAGTGGTGGTAGTGTGACATTCTGTATTAGAGCTAACTTAAATTATGTTGTGTCTCCCATCGTGAATGTGGGGTCATTTGACTGTGTGGATATGGAGTGTTTGCCTGTTCTGAAATGCAGAGTGGTCCTCATGTACCACCCTTTGGGAGGGGACAAGGCCTTCCTGCAGGAGTTTTCTGAGGGGTTGTTGGACTGGGATTTAGAGTCCCTCAGGATTCTTGTCCTGAGGGACTTCAATGCCAGAGTGGATGATCCTTCGTATGTGTTTGCAAACAAGTTCCTCCAGCTCACAAGTGAACTGGGTTTCAGACAGGAGGTTACCACAGCCACACACTTGGCAGATGATATGCTCAACCGCATATTCTCAACAGAGTTGTGTGTAGATAATATCTCATTATTTTGTCGGACCACTGCACCATATTGTTTAATGTTGGACCATTAAAAAAATCTCCGACTGCGAAAGTGATCCAATATAGTTCTAAAAGGGATCTGGATCCCATGAGATTTCTACATCTTTTGGACAATTCAGGACTGGCTAAGATCTCTACTAGGGATTGCAGTGCTGCAGTGGGAGCCTATAATCAGTCTGAGTCTGCAGCACTGGATACCCTGGCACCAGTCCATTCATGCCTGCAGACCCCATGCCAAAGCATTAATTGGTTTACTCTTGAACTTTGGCAGTTGAAGGCTGTAGGTCATAAGTTAGCTTGCAAGTGGAGGAGGTCACAGTCAAGTGCTGACAGACTTGTCCTGAAGGAGTATCCAAAGCTGTACCAGGAGGCCATTGCAGTGGTTAAGAAGGATTTCTTTTCAGCTGTGACTTCCACTGAGAAGAACCATGCTGCTATTGTTTTCCATGTTGTAGGCAATTTCTTACATCCTGATTGTCTGCACCATAAAAAACTTGTTTCCAGTGAGAGGTGTGAGCAGTTAAACAAGTTCTTCAAAGCCAAGGTCGTGGGCATTCATGACTGGATTTCCTCCACTACTTAGTTTGCATTTACTAGGGAGAGAGAGGGGAGTGTGAGTGGTTCAGTGCATGGTTGGGGGGAATTTCAGCAATTGGATGAGGAGGAGGTCTTCGGGGTGGTAGTGGGTTTATGGTGCACCACATGTGTTCTGGATCCTGCATCCAGCTAGCTGCATAAGCTGGGTGGAGGCAGTTGGTTCCAGTATTGACAGGTATCATCAATGCTTCTCTCTGGGGGAGGCTGTTGGTGAAGCCTCTCTTGAAGAAGGCATCATTAGATCCTGACATACTTGCCTGTTTTCATCCTGTCTCCAACCTTCCCTTTTTGGCTGAGGTTGTGGAAAAGGTGTTTGCTGACCAGCTCATGAGCCATCTTGAGAAGAATTACCTTTTTGAACCATTTCACTCTGTTTTTTGCAGCAAGCACAGCACAGAGACAGACTTGATTAGGGTATGCCATCATCTCTTCCTGGCTGTAGATTGCGGGGAGATCTCTATTGTGATCTTACTAGAATTTTCTTCAGCATTTGACACCATGATCATTTTGTGTTGTTGGCCAGACTTGTAGAGCATGGAGGGTTGTCTGGCTATTGTGTTACAGTGGTTCCAATCATTCCTTAGTGGAAGGGGGCAGTCAATAGTGTTTGGATTTTGCTGTTCATGGCTGGCTGCCCTGGACTGTAGTGTTCCTCAAGGTTCTGCACTTTCATCTGTTTTGTTCTCGGTGTAGATGCTGCTGCTGGGAGAGAACATAAAGCACTAGAGTGCAGAGTTTCACTGCTATGCAGATGACACCCAACTGTATGTGACCTTTGCCCCTGATGGGATGTCTTCTGTGCTGAGATTAGAGCAAGGTTTGAAGTAAATCAGAGTTTGGATGGCCTCCAGTTGGATGGCTTTGAACTCAACCAAGACTGAGTTGCTAGTGGTTGCCTCAGAGAAGCAGACTTCAGCCATTCATGGTGAGCTGATTCTTCCCTCTCTTGGTGGGGTGCATCTTCAGGCGGCAGAGGAGGTTTTCAGTTTGGGAATTGTTCTTGACAGACAGCTGACTTTTGTTTCGCAGGTATCTTCTGAGGTCAATAACTGCTTTTGCCATCTTAAGAATGTTGTCATACTGTAACCACTGCTTGATTCTGCTGTTCTAGCTGCTCTAGTCAATGCCCTTGTTTTCTCCCAGCTTGACTACTGATGTGTGCTCTACAAAGGCTTACCTGGGGGTTATTTGTGTCACCTGCAGCTAGTTCAGAATGCTGCGGCAAGATTCCTGACCTCCACACAGAGGTCAAAACGTATTACTCTCGTTGTGGGTTCTAAGTGGGCTGCTTGTTAGGCAGTGCATTAAATTACTAGTATTGTTGATGACGTTTAAAGCATTGAACAGACTGGGCCCACAATACCACAGTGATCTCCCGATCCCCATGTCCCAGCTAGAGATTTATGGGATAGTAAAAGGGGTCTGTTAACTGTTCCTTCTTAATGATTGAAGTCTGCTGGTGATTGGGCTTCTTCAGTGGCAGCGCTTAGAATATGGAATACACTCCCTGAAGGGTTACACACCACCAGTTCTGTATTGTCATGTAAGAAGAAACTAAAAACTTACCTACTTCTGAGAGCTTTTCATTAACCAGAGCTGCTAATGACATTGCTGTTAGGTCTGTATATATACTGTATAGGACTGTATATGTGGATGTTTTTGTACGAGTGGATATAGTTTATATTGTGGTTTTATGTTATTTATGGTAGATTTATTTATTGTACAAGCACTCTGAGCCCTGGAGGGACACTGTGCAGAAATCTAACAAAAAATAAACAAACAACGACAAAGTGCAAGCCAGCACTGCATAGACACTAGTGAGAGGGAAAAGTGTGCTGTCAGACACTGAGGAGGAGCTGTTTAATGCATGACTATTGCATATTTATTGAGTGACACTGCACTGTCAGTCACAGGTTGTTAGGCTGTGAGAGTGCTGCCTTGCAATCATGACCAAGATCGAGAGAGAGAGAAAAGAGAGAAACTGAAAATATTTTATTACACTTAGACCAGAGTGGCCTGCACAGCAACTGCAGCAAGAGGCCTGGGAGCTACTAAAGACAGTGATCACAGTAGGTGAGATCATAGCCTTTTTCTCACATGGCCACACTGAGAATGATATCCCTGTTGATCAGTAGAGTCATGGCAGGTGACAGCTGAGGAGTTAGTGGTGTGATCCACTCTGCAGAAGAGAGGAGCCGATAGATCCTGCCAGGACTACAGAAAGTAGAAGGCAGCCACTGCTGTATAAACCAAGAGTACGTGTGAGTAATTGATCATATCTTATGGGCCATACAGTACAAATGCTGTATATAATTCTACAAGGGCCCCAACTTAATTGCAAGTTTGTTAGACTAGGTCATTTAGCCAAGATTACAAATTAATGGGTTGACTACAAATTGTCATAATTTATTTCAGTGCCTCAATGCCAACCAACCATGTGAACTGTGAAGGGCCTGTACCATATTAGGGGTTGGGTACCCATTAAAGCATCGGGAGCCCCCTAGAGGCATTGGTGATACTGCTACCAATAGGGAGCAAGGTGGAGGCCTGAACAGCACATCGAGGTAGGGGCATTGTGCTGGTTGTAAGGGAGGCTGCACAGACATATAATTAGTCATTGCTAGGGAATTGCATGCACACCATTTTTATTTGCTTCTACTCTTTCCTTTTCCTTTTTTTACAACCTCATTACTGACCCCCAATAAATCCCATTCATAATTGTCTGAATCACTGACTCACTACCCTATTATTTATATAGGGGTAAGTTGCAGTGGTGACCAGCAGTCATTCCACTGTGGGGGAAATTGCAGGTTGTACCAGTGGGCATGACAGTAGGTCGGTGCTGTTTACCAAGGAGTGGTACTGTACTAGCTTATTACCTAGCTCATTTAACTCTCTGAGTGGAGGCCTCACCCACTTTATTTCAAAGTAACATATTTTAGCAACAGATCCCCACAGCAGTTAATGACTCAGGCTTGTTAACTTTTTTTGAGCCCATTAAGCAGAGGTAGTACACTGAACTTCTACGGAAAAACACACGCACGCATGCACACACATATATACGCACACACAGTCAGGCAAGGGTTGCCGGGGGGGTAGGTTATACCAAGTACCTTCAGCCTCATGGTGATGGGTGGAGGCTCTATGGATTGGGGGACCCTGACTGCTGCAAACACTTTAATTTACATTTGCTGCTTCTTCGTGATCCAGTCCTGTTATCACTGAGCCCAGCTGGGATGCCTTTCTTCAAACTAGGAACTGATAGACACTGAGACACAGTTAGATGAAAACAGAAATTGCAGTCTCATAATTATTAAAGCACATATCCCTCAGGTAATTCCAGCAAACAATAGTTTGTAGAAATGGGAATAGAAAGATCAAACAATCACAAACAGGTGAAGAAGCATTTGATAATTCCTAAATAATAAAATGGAAAAACATCAGAAGAGAGCCACTTCATTTCTTCAGCAGTCAGGCTCAACATTCAGGTGTGGTCTTGATTTGAAAGTGTCCAGCAACAAAGTATAGTACAACCCATGCCCAAGTGACTCTGGCACTTTTATAAAGGTGGTGGCAAAGTGATTTAACATAGTTTCCTGAGCACTAGCATTCTGTCTCACACTCTGTTCCACAGCTGGTCTTGCTCAAATACATAGATGTGGGTTTGCACTAATCTTCACTTCCGTCTCCATTTTTTCTGGTGCTCTGGTAGTCCATGCCACCCCTTCGTGCGTGAAAACACACACACACACACACACACACACACACACACACACACACATCAGGTGGACTGATTAGAAGCCCTAAGACTTGAATTCCCTTCTCCAGCCTTTTATTCTGTTTTCACACAGACTCTTTTTGTGCCAGGAGGTGAACTGGCGTCTCCACTCTTCAGTTGTCCATCAGCATCCGTGATCATCCCTGCTTTGTCCCTAATCTTTGTCCATGATAACTCTACCCACGGTTTGTCCATGGTTCATAGACAAGATTGTTTGTGGTTGACAGACATACACACATACACACGCCTGGAAAAAATACTTAATCAAGACAGACTAATAAAGAGAACTAAATACATGTTCAAGCTGGTAAATGAAAGAAAAAGTATTCTGATGTGGTAGCAACCATGTTTATTCCTGATCTAAATATAGTTTTTAGTGTCCATACTTGAAAATGTTTTTTATTGCTTGTTTTTAATTACTGTATGTTATTTATCAAATATATTATTTTTGTGTCCTATTTACAATTATATTATGGATTATATACTGGTTAAAATATAAACATTGTTTTAACACATCAGTAGTTCCATAATTTAAACTAATTGTGGTGTAGAGCCTACTGTAAAACTGTGTGAAATATTTACAGTTGTTAGTTTAGCCTCATTTTTTAGGGCTTTGGGAGTATCCTACAGCCATTTTGGGATTGCTCAGTAGCTCTAAAGACGGACAATCGTGGAACCTTCCACTGGACTTTTGGAAGTATCCTTCTGAAAGTCCAATGGAGCTTAAAACCCTTGACCACGATTGGCCACTACGGAATAACGGCCACACTATTTCGGCTGTTACGTCCGCATTCCGGGGCATGAACTGCACATGCATGACTCACATGCATGTGCATCTCTGCTGGCACCGTCATGTTGTAAATGGCAAAATGCCATTCACCACAACTGTGTATGCGCAACTGTTGCCCATGTGCAGTTGTGTTGCTGCCACCAGCACTGGCAACAAAGAAATGCACTGAAATCAAGGTACCCAATCCCCGTGTTGGCATTATGTAGCCCCCTCACTCATGTGGCACACTGGGAGCCCATCCCAGTGTGCCCAAATGTATTTTTTTTCCTCTGCCAATATCAGGGCCTCCAATCCCCATGTCAGCATTATGTAGACCCCCACTCATGTGGCACACTGGGAGCCCACCCCAGAGTGCCCAAATGTTTGCTTTTTTTTTTGTTTTGCTGTAAATAAAGAAAACAGTCCCCCAACATGTGTTTTTATTCGTAAAAAAGAAAACAGTCCCTCATCGTTGCCCCAATTCCCTTCCCCGTCTCCACCCTCCCACTGAACACCCACCTCCCCGCACTCCCCCCTTACCCAATACTTACCTCCAGATGTCTGCACTGTCATCTTCTCCAGACCGGGACATGTCTGCACTCCTCAAAGCCGAACCACAAACTGAAGAATCAAAGGATGCATGCAATAATACCATTCAATGGGGTTTTCAACTTATGTTGATAAATAAATCATTTTTCAGAATTTTGGCCCCAAATTTTCAACATGGGGTTCTTTGGATTCTGCCTCATGAAAATGTTCACTGTCATGTTGTTACTCCATCCCAAAAGATGATTTTGCGGTCACTGCACAGAATCACCTTTCAGGACCAATTCACAAAATGACAGTGGCACTGTTCATGAGGTGGGGTCCGAAAAGTCCATGTTGCAAATTTGGTGAAAAAAATTCCAAAAACTGACTGCATTATGAGTGTGCATTGCACAGTTTCTACACACACTTCTAACTTTGCCAGTTTTTCATATTTTACCTCCACATTTTCAACATTGCCATTTTTGCACACCTCCTCTTTAGCAGCACAGCGTCATTTATCATATCCTGCCTGACACGTGTTTTTTCGCACCTGTGGCACAGAATGGCACATTTTTTCTGCAAAGTCACCTTTCAGGACAAGTGAACAAAATGACACTGGCACTCTTCATGAGGAGGGGTCCCAAAAAGGCCATGTTGAAAATTTGGTGCAACACCTCCAAGAAATGGTCAAGTTACACCTGGGCTTTCAATAATTTCTATGCACACGTGTAACTTTGCTTACTTGGTAGCTCGTCACAGCCCAATCGGCTCTGGCCAGAGTTTGTTTAGATGGGTCCAGTTAAGCTCTTGACAGGGGTCTAGATACTTTAAGGTGGTGTTAGAGGATCATCAACACCAAGTGTGAAAGTGAAATTGAAACATACCCCACTCTTGATTGATTTCATTTCTAGTAAGCCTCTTTTTTAGATTATGCAGTTTCTTATTTTGGCTAATTGTAATCCATCAAAAGCCCTGTCAGGATAAAGAGAATAATGGCTAGGTTAGTGTCCATTACTGGAGAGTAATACCATCGAGAGGTTCTCGACACAGGAACCTCGAGAGCGAAGCTTGAGAGATTCCAATGTGTCCAGAACCTCGAGATGATAGGACTCCCCGGTAATGGACACTAAGCTGTCCATTTTTTTTTTAATATATGGATCCGAGGTATGCATTGAAGAAGTTACACTGACCTCGATGTATGCAGCATGGGGTCCTGAGTGAAGGCAGCTGTGGGACCGCCTTTGCAGTTCCTCACGTTTGTGGTGATTTTCGGTAAGTGGACCGCTCGGTATGTCCACCAGGTGCCTCGTAGATGTGCACATTAGAAGTAGGTTTGTACAGAGGAGAAAAAGGCCAGTCATCAAACATTGTATGGTGAGGGTGTGACATTTTTTTAAAAACGGCATTACTAGCACCAGGGATTTCTCTCGCTAAGCAAGAGAGCAGGCCGCAATGTTTTGTAAGTGTTTCTGCCCACTCACACAGGAAAAGTGACCAATCGTAAGGCAAGCTTAGGAAGACGTCGAGAACAGACTTGCAGTTGCGCTGTTGAAGCTTCGTGATAATAGTATCATTCAGGTATGGAACAGTGGTATTACCACATCTGAAGGATGCTATTATTGGTGGTGAAGTATGGTATTATCACTGTGGGACCGATAGTATTACCATGAATTTTTTGTATGCTTTGCAATACTATTAATTTCACAATCCATGTATTAAAATGTAATTCTCAATTAAATTGCCATCCCTTATAGTAGCTATACATGACAACTACAGTATCATGTATATAGTTTGTTTTTCAAAGCAAAAACAGTTTCTCAAAATATATTTAAGTGATTACTTTGTTCTAAAAACTTCATTTCACTACTGTTCTTGCTAAAAACTGTAACAGAATCCTTCATGCTTGACCTCAGTGTATTATGGCCTTTCCCCCAAGATGTTTTCTGCATGTTCTGAACACACCATGATTAATCCTTGTTTGATCATGGTTTGTACATGGTCACAAAATGCATGGAATTGCAACCAAATTTGCATAATTTATTTGCATATTACAATGCAGAATTTGACACTTTAAATAAATATGCAAAATTACAATAACTTCCTTTTTTTCGGTTCATGAAGAACAAATAAGGTTCACACAAGGAAATGAATTACCTAGGCAAACAAAATATATGAACTCATCACATCTTTAAAGAGTTTCATTTTTTTTGGTGATATGAGTAGCAATTAGGGCATTGTATCTGTTGTGAATGAGGAGAGATTCCATTAGAATATGCAACAACAACAGTAATAGGTAAATAAATGAAAGCCATTCCCAAGATATACATGGATAATGTGTATTCATTACAGAATATTAAGGTTATTGTAAAAAATGAAATTACCTGAGTGGTGTAGAACTTTGTTTTACAATGGAGGAAACTTGTGAAGTCAACAGCCATGGTTAACCAGGGATGACTATGGCCAACTTATATAATTCTGAAGCTATATTTACCATAGTCATCCTTTGCCTGCCTCTGGGCCATTTACCATCAGTGACTGTTCATGGATAACCATGGTTAATGTCATGGTCAAGCCACGAATGACCATAGTCAATGACCATGTATAACCATGGTTTAAGCAAATACAACCATGGTGATACTCAAACCTAAAGTGGGATAAGCACCCAGGGCCATCAGGGATAATAACCCCAGATGTGAGGCAGCCTCCTGGGTTATTATTTAAGGGAAGGGGCAAAATCAGGTCCATACACCAAAGCCATTCAACTCACTTAACAAAGACATGTGAGGCATAGAAAGATCACAGATTGATTCCTTTATTGAATCTTTACTGAACAAAGTGATTATAGGCCATTTACATCCTTACTCTCCACATGCACCCGTGACCTCAAGTTCACTTATCTGTCAGGTTCTACTCACTTTACTTGTTATTCTACATACTTTATATCCTGCCATGGCACCACAACCAGTGAACCTCAGGTTTAAAGACCAACCCCAAGGCTCTGGGGCCCCCCCACCTTGTCCCTGGGCCCAGGCCTTCTCAGCTTTTTCCATCTGGGAATACTTCCCCACTGGTGTCCCTGCTGGAGGGCCTAGAGAGTACTTTTCTCCCAGTGTCCAGTTCTTCTAACTCCACAGGTGATCTGACATACCTTCTATCCTTCCTACCATATGGCAGAGTATCATGTTCTGGGTGTACGGAGATGCCTTACCAACCCTGGATTGTTATCATGGCCAGAATGCTATCAGGGACCCTCGCTTGAGGAGAACCCCCCGCCCAACCACAGTCAACTTTTCTCTGGAGTTACATCTTCCTAATTCCCAGGACAAAGCTTCTTCCATTTTCCTTATACCCAGGGCTCCTCATTCTTGCAACCCCATTCTGGCAGCCTTAACCCATTCTGAAGCAGGGGTCAACCTCACAGGGGACAACTAACTGGCTAGTAACTCTTCCTCCCTCTAGTGAAGGGGGTGTTATATAACTAACCCCTCTCCTAAATACTCACTGATCGAGAGAGAAACCCTGAGGCTACCTGGTGCTGGTACTGGCCTGTTGCTCTTCTTCCTGCAGAATCACCTGCCTTTGTCTTCACTTCACAGAAGAAGATACTGAACTTTCTCCTGCAGCAGGGCTGAGCTGCTGCCTCCAGGGCCCTAATGACCTAGTACTAGGGAGTCACCAAAGGGAATTGCAGAGGTGGCATGAAACTCTGCTTAGCTAACAACTGAAAACCAAAAAGAAACTTGGCAAACACCAGGCTCAGGGTATAATCATATTTTATTGCCCATTGGCAGCTGGAATGCCAGGCTAACTGTCCATACGTATCACCTCTGAAGGAGACTTCATCAAGGGGCCCTCTGATGAAGCCTCCTTCAGAGGAGATATGTAGGGGCAGTTAGCCTGGAATTCCACCAGCTGCCATTTGGCAATAAAACATGATTAAAGCCTGAGGCTGGTGTGTGGCATTTATTGTTTTTGGCTTTTATCTGGACTAGCAGCATGTTTTGGGGTCTCAGAATGCACTCCTTCCCTCTGCTTACTCTCTCAACTAACTTCTGGCCCTGCAGGGTCTGAGTATTATCATCTCAGAAAGTCACACTAGTCATGTGCAAACCATTAACAAGTGCCAGGTAGTTGCATGGTACTATATTATCACTAACAACACAGGTTTAACTAATTTATCTTGGCATAGTCCATGCTGTTTCTTTCACTGCTGTTTTCACCCAGGTTACAGAAGTCTGCGTTAGTGTATTGTTCTCTGAATGTTGATCAGTTAAGTTCTTTGCTGTAGCTCCCCCCAATATTATGAGGCTTTGCCCTATTAAGACTTTAGAGTGTCCCTTTACCTGTCATGTCACCCTTTACTTTAGTTTTCTCACTGCACTCTGTTTCTTTCATTAAAAGTGCCAGTTCAGTAAGGTGCAGGTAGCAGTTCTGCTTATCACTTTGCTCACCCATCTCAACCTTCATCCCTCTAACCACTCCCTTATTAACCCTCTAACCACTCCCTTATTAACCCTCTAACCACTCCCATATTAACCCTCTAACCACTCCCTTATTAACCCTCTAACCACTCCCATATTAACCCTCTAACCACTCCCTTATTAACCCTCTAACCACTCCCTTATTAACTACGTCCTGAGTATATAGGGAGAGGGAGAGGGTTTGAAGCAGGATGAAGGAGGTGATATTGCCTCTCTATCAAATGCTAGTGAGGCTGTATCTGGAATACTGTGCCTTGCTCTGGAGCCCCCACCTAAGAAAAGACAGACTGGAGACAGTGTAGCATAGGGTACCCAAAATGATTCAGGGCCAACAGGGCAGATCCTACAAGGATCAGATTAAGGCCCTGAACATGTACTCATGTAAATGAGAAGGAAGAGGGGCCATATGATAGAGACCTTTGAGTTCCTGAAAAAAATGAACAAGGTAGATAATGAGGAACTGTTTGGCAGGACTGGCAAATTAAAAACAGGGGGACGTGAGTGGAAGCTGGCAGGGGGAGTTTCAGGGCGGATGTGAGAATGTTTTATTTGAGAGAGAGAGAGAGTGATTGAGCCATGGAACCTTCCATAGAAACATAGACTTTGACAGCAGATAAGGACTGCTTGGTCCATCTAATCTGCCCATTTCCCTACCTATTGAATAAGCTGCAGATCCTAGTTCGGGCCCCATGTTTTCTGTGATTCTGCGGTTGCAGCAGTGGCCACAGAAATCAGGGCTTACCGCAGAAATCAGTGCTGGCCACAGAAATCAGGAAAACCAGTCACACAGAGGCAGAAATTCTAGCTATACTATGTGATTACACAAGGCAAGGGCATAGCTACTGATATGTTAAGTATGCCATGGCATACATGCTTATTAGATTGGACAACAAACTGATGCTGTCCACTACAAAGCTGAAATGTTAGTGGCTGCATGGCATCCTGACTCATGCTGGCTCTTATTACATAACTCTGTCCAGCCAGTATTTTATGTGTGTTGGGAGGATGGGGGACTGACTCAAGAGTGGCAGAGCTTGATTAGGTCCATAGCAGTTATGATTTGCTGCTGTGTAGGTGTGGCTAGCTCAGTCATGTTCATTTTTCATTGTGAAGCTGCTCACAGTGCACACTGAATCCTTGGACAACGAAGTTGGAAGGAAGAACTGGAAGGTGAGTAGTGGTCAAGAAGTGAGAAGATTCAGTGGTACCTGAGGAGGTGGAATCGATCTTGGTGTGGTGCCAGGTATTGGAGGAGGAGCTGATTGCAGAAACATAGGGCTGGCAGCAGACTGAGAAGAGGACTTGGTCCTCACTGGTGGACATTGATCACAGTTTTGGTTTGTGGGCCACAGATATGTACCTGCAAGTGTAAAAGTAATTTCCTGGCAGATTTCAACCTGCAGCCTAAGTGGTGACACCAAGCTCAATTCTTAAGGAGGGTCAAGTTGCCCAGCTGCAGCAGAGTTAGGGACCAGGGTATACTAAAACTGGAGCAAGCAGGTATGGAAAAAAATCGGAATGGAGAGTTTGATTGCTGCTATACATAAGTGAAATGAGGATCACTGACTGAAGAACACAACTCCCTGATTTGCGAGAAGAGAACATGCTAACCACGGTTACTCCAGCTTAATAAGAATGACTTGCTTGCATTTTGTAGTAAGTCCCCCAAAAGAAAAATCAGGAGTCAACAAATCCAGGGTTCCACACTGTCTGAAAATATAGGGTGGTGGCAGTGGTGATCGGGTCAAAATGTACGTTATTTTTGTGGACCTCCTATATGCACTGTACATGTGCATAAGCATATTTTAAGTACAGCATAGTGTGCTGGTATCAAAACAGGGGTAGTAGTTCAGTAAAGGATGTCAATAAAAGACAGTTTTTGAGGATTTTGTAAAATAATCTGTCAGTAATGGATAGAAATATAGGGTGGTGGCAAAAAATATAGAGCGGTGGTAAAAAAAATATAGGGTGAGGTCCCACCGCACTAAAACAGTGAATGGGGAACACTGAAATCCTACAGACACTATAAGTTACACCCTCCTTCACTGTTATAGAAATACAATCCCCCCCCAACTCACAGATTTGCACGCTGCACTCAACATGTTTGTTGCAAGGCAGTTGGGGTATTCATAGTTTAAAATAATAATCTAAAAGAACATTGATCAAAATCAGAAAAAAATGGCTTTCAAGTTGGAGTCTTTATATCTGCTAACTGTAAATATAAACAGAAGAAATCCAAGTAGGTTTTGCCTTCTGTGTAGTTTTAGTTGAGTGTGTATGTCCTCCTCCAATTATAACCAAGGCCACTGATTTATGGTGACTAAAATGGTACATATCCCTGACATCGACATGTTGCCAGCAGTGTCCCCTACAGTGACAACAGCACCACTTCACCAGAGGGAACCCGCTGGCACTAGGCACTGCTCATCTATATGGAGTCTTAGCACCCCTCGACTCAGTTCCGAGTCAGAGTTGAGAATCCTAAGGGGGTTCGGGGTGAAGCCCCAAGAAAACTCTTGTTGCTTCTGCGAACCAGCAGCCAACTGCAAAATGCAGTCGAACTGCTGGTTTCACTGACAGATTGTTCGACAAATATTTTGTCGATGACCTGTCGTGGATCCATTAAAACAATGAAATTCCATTTTCAGGACTTCAGATTCTGGAATTGCACTGGTGATTGTTACTCTAATTTCCGGATTTTACAGGGATTCTATTATCATTCTTTTAGTATGTGCATAAATAATCAGAATTAAAGAAGGCATAAAATACAGTTGATTATAACCAAGGAGAACTGCAAAGGCCATCAATTTCCAGAAGAAGAAGAACAGATGAGCCTTCAAATTTGGGGCTCAAGGGAAAAGTCATTAAAAGAGAACACTGATGCCTGTGGCTGCACTAGGTTTGGGTTACTGCAGTTTAATATTTATGATAAGAAGACTACATACTGTTAAATGGCCTGGTGTTCCACTTTCAGTGTAGCAGAGTGGTTGCACGAAGGCAGTCAGAAGGTTAACTAAGACTTAATCCCCTTGAAGGTGTGCTGTTTAACCACTATTTATCTGCCGCAGAATGGCAGCAGAATCAGCAGTTGTTCTGCTGCAGAAAGTATGAGGTCTGCTGCAAAATGTAGGTCTACTTTACCGCAGTAAACACGGAATCCTGATCCTAGTTTACCAACAGCTTACTTATTCCTACCCCCCCACAAGAATTGCCTCATAGCTGTCCTATGCATTCTAGAATTCCCCCACTGTTTTTGACCACATGACATCCTCAGGAAGGCCATTCCATGCATCCACCACCCTCTCTGTGAAAAAGTACTCACATTGCCCCTAAGCTGTTCCCCCTCTCATCTTCAAATTGTGTCCCTTTGTTCTTGCACATCTCTTTATTTTAAAGATGCTACCCTCTTGGACTTTGTTGGTTCCCTTGGGTACTTAGAAGATTCTAACATGTTCCCCCTCTCCCTCCTTTCCTCAAGGGTATACATATTAAGCTCCTTTAGTCTCTCTTTTTTGGCTTCTATTGCAGACCCTGCAACATTTTAGTTGCCCTCCTCTGGACTACCTCCATCCTGTCTATGTCCTTGCAGAGATGAGGTCTCCAGAACTGCACACAGTACTCCAGATGGTGTCTCACTAACTGTCTGTACAGAGAGATAACAACTTTTTATTTTCTACTGGTGATGCCTCTCCCTATACACCCCAGTATCCACCAGCCATCCCTACTGCCTTCTCACATTGCTTGCTTACCTTTAGGTCATCTGATATAACTATCCCCAGGTTCCTTTCCTTGTTTGTTGTTGCTACTACCTCTCCCCCCATTGTGTACTCTTTCCCTGGGTTTTTGTTTCTCAGATGCATTACTTTGCACTTCTTTGCATTGAATCTAAACTGCCATACTTTTGACCACTCCTCCAACCTTGCTTAGTCCCTTCTCATCCTCTACATCCGCCCTTGTGTATCAACCCTGTTGCAGATCTTTGTGTCATCTGCAAAGAGGCATAATTTTCCTTCCAGTCCCTCTACAATGTCACTTATAAAGACATTAAAAAAGACCGGACCCAAAACTGAACCCTGTGGTACCCCACTAGTAACCCTCCTTTCTTTGGAGTGGACTCCATTTACTATTACCTTCTGTATCTTGTTGTTCAGACAATGTTTTACTCAGACTACCACCCTGGGACCCACACTCAGGCTGGCTAATTTGTTTATTAATCTTTTGTGGGGGATTGTGTCAAATGCCTTGCTAAAGTTTAGGTAGACCATGTCCACAGCCCCTCCCTGGTCTACTACTTTGGTCACCCAGTCAAAGAAATCTATTAGATTCATCTGACATGACCTTCCCACTGTGAATCCATGCTGCCTTGGGTCCTGTGCCATGCTGGCCTCTAGGAACTCAACAATTCTTTCTCTAAGAAGTGATTCCATCATTTTCCCTACCACTGAGGTCAAGTTAACAGGTCTGTAGTTTCCTGCCTCTGCTTTGCTCCCACTTTTGTGAAGGAGAATCACAACCACCTTCCTCCAGTCCTTAGGCACTACACCATCCTCCTATGATTTGTTAAAAAGTGTAGTCAGTGGTGTCACCAGTTCTCCCCTTAGTTCTTTTAGAATTCTGGGGTGAATCCTGTCCAGCCCCATTGCTTTGTCCACCTTCAGTTTTAGGAGTTCTTTCAGAACCCTTTCTCTTGTGAATGGACTGGTATCGACCCCCCTATCTAGAGTGCCTCTATTGACTGGATTAGGTACCCCCCCTCTTCTTTTGCAAATGTAGAGGTAGTGGTTTCAAGAGCCAATAATGGTTTCAAACACAGCTGGGACTGAATAAATGACTTAATGATTATACGGGGGAAGCAGTAGGGCAGGGAGTAAGAGGTGGGAAGGTGAGAGCAATAACCCCAACTAGACATTAAGTGTTGGGGTAGGGTAGGGTAAAATAGAGTAGACTCTATGAACCAGTGGTCTTTTTCTGCTAACATTTTCTAAGTTTCTGTTCTCTCGCGCCCACAGTTTTCTGTCCATTGGCACCCACCCAGATGCTTTCATTGACCATCACATAGTTTACAGCATCTGTAAAACCTACCACCTCAAAGCCCCTCTCCAACCTCATTTGGGACAGGTCATTTAGGTCCCTCGACTGGCTTTCCTCCTCGGTGACCTTTGGAATGCTGACTGATCCCTTCTATAGCAAGTGATATAGATGATGCACTGTCCTCTTTGCAACATAGGACAGCCATGCCCCTCTCAGAAGATCTCATGTCTGTGGTCCCACCTCCCCCAGATCTCTGCAGAGCTAACTGACTTATTCAAAAGGCAAGACTCTGGTTTCTTCAAAAGGCATTAAGCTCCCCCTAGGATTTGTGCAAACAGCTTAAAATGCAGCACTGAGGCCATCAGGAAATGTGATGGAATAAGGGTGCCCCTCTAACACTTAGGATTTATAAGGGAAGTTTAGGGATTAGGAATGTTCAGCTTGGAAAGGAATGGGCCCAGTTTTCCCTGCATTCTGTACTGTAATATTATCTTCTAGTGCTTTCGTAGCTGAAGCCTATGAAAGCATGGAAATATTTGAGGGTTATGGGAATAGCTAATGGGGATTTTGGTGACAAGAGCAGAGAAATTTGTGATGTTAGTAAATGTTAGACAGTCATGTTGTTTTATCTAAATGTGAACCAGAAATCTGAAAAATGAATAAATATATGACGTTAACATGGAAAGACTGGTGATTTATCGTATTTGTGTCAATGCATCTCATGTTATTGATGATTTATGTCATGAAATGGGTGATTGTACCATGTTGACATACTTGTATTGTCACATTTTATCAACATATTAGTAAATAATGGATAATGCATGACAGGGTGTGTGCCATGCTCGGATAACATCATGCCTTGAGTGGTTGGGCATGAGGTCATAAGTTGATTGTGTCCAATGCCCAAGAAGTGACATGATCTCAGCAGGACCCACACCCTGATGTGCATTGTTCCTATTATATGGTTCTATGTCATAATAGCGAACACAAAATGGCAATCGCTAATATGGCAAGTGTATATTGCCAAAAAGCAATTTGGCGATATACACATGCTGGTGACTAAACATCCAGCAAATAAACTTAGTGTCTATGCAGGGGGGCTGCACCCCCATGCCCCCCTCGCAGGGGGCTTTGTCCCCCCACACCCACCCACTTAAGGATTCCTTACTCCAGGGGGGTGCATGTTGAGGAAGAGGCATCACTCTGGAATTAAAAAAAAAAATAACGGCAGCCGCAGCCAGTGGCAAACGTTTTCCCCCACTGGTCTCCAGCCCTGAACCCTGTACCAGAGCTAGCCACCCTCACCACCACACCACATGGCTAGTTTTTCTGCAGAAGGCATACTACATGTCAATAACCCTCTTCCCTATCCTTTCCCTCTCTATCCTCCCTTTCTGGTCGCCCTCCCCTACTCTAGCGGTAGCAGTGCATCACTACCCTTGGGGGTCGCCCATGATAATAGAACCGAATATGAGTTGCAGTTTTGACAGTCACCCATATTTGGTCACTATTATCACAGGATACCCAATTATACAATGGATAATCTGTAAATACAAGAAAAAAAATAAAAATAAGTATTTTTAAAACACTTTTTTTACTTCATTTTTATGTGTGAAAGTATATTCATATAAAAAGAAATTCCTTTCTTCTGTTTATCCTCTAGGTTGAGCTGTCTGGCCAGTAGATTTTTTTTTTCTTTCCTGTCCCACATGTTTTTCTTTCCTTGGCTCTGCACCCCCCCTCCCACACACACACACTGTTTTCTGGATGTGGTTCTCCTGGTACAGTTTGCTGTTGTATTTGTATTTGTATTTGTACTGGGAGATTATCGTATTGGGACCATATTTACAGACCGTGACCAGTATTTGAATCTCCCATCTATCTTGTGACTACTGCTGCCAGCCACCTGCTGCCCGCTTCTGCCACTCTCAGGATGTTGACATAGAAATAAGAGGAAAGGCAGTAGAGTGGTGGTAGGGAGAATGTTTCTGTAATAAAAAAAGTGAGCCGAGCAATCGTTATGAGAACAACCACATACTGAGTGTTCAGACTAACATTCCCGCTCACTGGCTTGGTCCAGGATAGCAGTGTTTATTGTTTATTTCTTTCTTTTGTTTTTATTTTGGCAAAAACTAGTGGCAGACTTAATGATCTCATGTTACACACACATTGAATATCTTGCATCAATTTTGTGGCAATGGGAGGGAGGGACTGAATTTATTAAAATAAATATGGAGCAAGTACTGAAGGAGTGATTTTTTTTCGTATTTGAATGTGGTCATGCATATGCTGGGACTTGATCCATAATGTTGTGTTAGGATAACATTATGGGTCCAAGTCTCAGCTGATCAATCAGAATGTAGGATTCTTTTTTTTGCCATTGTATAATATGGTATCATGGTATCACATTACTAAGTTGCAGTATTATCTTTACTTTGTAATTTCTATTTCATTTATGATACGTGACAGTTAAATAAGAATTGAAATTAAAAAAAATTTGTAAAAAAAATTAAAATAAGATTTTTTATAAGTCTGTTTGTCACATTTGCCATAGTGTTAATAATGTTGTCAATGGTGTATGCCGTACATTATATGAATGTCACACATTATATGGGCATGCCTTTAACATCGACATATCTAGAACTCTGTATTTTGTAGGAATATTTCAAATAATCAGTTTTGATAGAATTTCATATTTATACAGTGTTGATATATTAATGTGTTAGCATGTTATCACATTAAACGTTTAACTGTTATGTAGTTGAAATTGTTATTGTCACTACAGGATTGTAACACTGCAACTGATGTGTCATGTTTACTTATTATTTTTTATACTCCATTTTAAGTTATCTGGGACACTATTGGAAATGAGCCTAGGCTCAATGTCTAATAGCCCAATAAACATACTCTTGTATATTACTGGATTGTATTATCAAGCTGTACTTTTCTGTAGAATGTGAAGTACAATTATTTATGCTGTGTCAGCATACTTGTAATTCATCAACTACATTCCTTAATGTCCACATAACTTTTTATTTAAATTTACCACTTTCTTGTATAAGTTATGCATTAATTTAGTTTTCTAAGGTCAACACATTACAGTGGCATCCACCCCTTAATTGTAAAAAAAAAAAAAATCAGTAACTTGATAACAACAAAACAAAATACAAATAAGCAAGCAAATAGATGATTTAGGATATGACTATTTTTATTTTCTGTATACAGTACTTTTATATGGAAATCATGTATTACAAATATATAGGATATGCAATGGAAGCAAGGGTAATAAATGACTTATCTGCACAAGTGCAATTTAACCTCGGGTAATTTCACAAGTAGCTTAAACCATGAGTGATGTGTCTGAGGTCAAACTGCTCGAGTGCAGGCAAATAATTTATTACAGAAGTTTTCCATTGCACATTCCATTTATGCAATTCTTTTGTTTTTGCTTTGGTAGGAGGCATTTGTTAGTCAAAAAAGTGAATAAAAATTGAATTTTCTGCCATTTTTTGCTGATTATAGAACATCTGAAAGGAACCTAGAAATGAAACACCTATAATTTTGTAAATATTTTTATGCTGAACAACTTTTGTGCTCAAAGTACCATACTATCATTTTTTGTTTTTTAGTTATTTGGATTTGTTTGATGAAACAGTGCACAAAAATGGAATTTTCTGCTGTTTTTTGCTAATTCGGAAAAAAAAGTATCTATAAATAAAACATCACTCATTTTGTAGATATTTCTGTGCTGAATAAACTTTGTGCTCACAGTACCATGCTATCATTTTTCATTTTAAAGTTATTTACATTTGTTTGCTGACAAAATGAAAATAAAAATGAATTTTCTGCTGTTCTGTTGCTAATTATCAAACAATCTAAAAGGTATCAATAAATGAAACACCACTGATATTGTAGATAGTTCTATGCTGAACAACTTTCATGCTCACAGTACCATGCTATAATTTTTCATTTTTAAGTTATTCACATTTGAATTTGGTTAATACTGCTACAGAGGCCAAACATTCTATATGACATAAGCACTGTGTGCATAAATGGCTGATGACATAAACACTGTATACATAAATTACATTTATGTACACAGTTACTCAGATAAACGGATTTATCACATTCTGTTTATCTCCACCCCATTGCATAAATATGTATACAAATGGTTCAAAACAAAATGTTATAAAAATCATAACTATCTGTTGCTTTATGAACATGTAATTCAAACCTTTAATCATAGTTTTTTATGAGACATATAAATAGGTGTATAACTTCAAACAGTTGTTTACATATTATTACTACCTTAACGTTAATGCATTTAGGGCCAGATATTCAAAACTTTGCGCCGGGCAAAAACCGTTTGCGCAGGTTTAGCGCGGGATTAACGCGGGTCTGCTATATTCAAAAGGCCAAATAGTGCGGGCAAACTGCATTAGCGCTGGGCAAAATTATAATGTATGCAAGGGGCAAACTGACATGAATACAGGCGCAATGGTATATTCAGCGACTAGCGCCACGCTAAGTGCGACTTAGCGTGACACTTAGCGCAGTGTACATTACCACCCAGAAAAAGCTTGCCTTAACCCTGGGCAACCAGCTTTGCGCGACACTATGGCTTTGCGTAGTGTTTGCTCGGGTTTAGCGTGGGCTTTGCGCGACCCTAACAAAGAAATATGACACATAGATAAAGCCAAACATAGAGGAAGATGCTGCTAACTGATGGCATCACAATGATGCCATCATCTGCCACCAGTCCCAGCCATGCCAGGCAGTAAGTGGTGACCCTGCTGCCAATGGACAGCATGGCAGTGTGGCCATACAGCACAGACCGGCGGAACACACATCTGTGGACACCAACAGATGCCAGCACACACATGCAGCACTGTGGGCATGGAGGATGTTATAGGGAGTATGTATGGGTGGCGAGGCTGTGCCACAGACCAGATGTGGCCACAAGGCTGGGACACATCATGCAGTGCACATGGGCCAGTATTGGGAATACCCCAACACCAGTGTGTGCTCTTCGGATAATATATGCCCTCCCGGCCACATACCGCACAGCTGTACAACTGCCACAGCACACAAAGCCAGAAATGTACATGTCACTGTGAGCATCCCATGCCACAGGTACAGCATCTGTGGGTCACACAACAGCGTAACAGTAATGTCAACTGTCAGTAAACACCTGCAGGTTGGGCCTTTCACTGTGTATAGTGCAGTCATCATCACTGCCCTACACACCAGAGGCAATGCTGTGTCCACACGCTACTGGCCCCCTTGCTACTGTAGTTTCTGCTGTGCACTGTAGCATGACCTAAAATGTGACAGTTGCATGCAGCACCACCACCATCTGTGCCTATGCTGTGTTGTCCCAGTACAGCTGCAGGCAGCAGTGCATGTGGAAGTAGTGTTCAAAACTGTATAATATTCCCTAAGCTGTTTGGCGCAGCGCTAACATCGCTTATGCCGCTTAACGCAGGGCTAAACAGTTAGGCCCGGTGCAAACTGCATGCAAATCAGGTCATAATGAGATGCTAATCTGGATGTTTGCCCACAGACTACCTAAGTAGGCTCATTTGCATGTCACTTTTGAATATGGCAAAGTTTAGCTCCGGGCAAATGTGTTTGCTCGGGCTAACAGTTTAACCCTGAGCTAAACCAGCGCAGGCGATGTTAGCGCTGCGGCTAACAGTTCGGGGAATATTTTCAGTTTTGCACACTGTACTTTCACATACACTGCTGCCTGCAGCTGTACTGGTCCACGATTTGCTGGCACACACATTGGCCACATAGGTCATCTCTACCTACCTTCACATCTGTGCACTTGTTGCTGTTGTGGTTTTCACTTCCTGGTTGCCATATTCAGAGCTGTCTTATTCCAGGGTTAAGTTTTCCCTGCACTCCCAGCCCAGTTTTCCCGGCCTCATTCCCATGCTATATTCAGAAGCTGTTTGCTCTGGGCTATTCCTTTTGAATATAGCTTGCTCTGTGCTCCGGGCTAAGTTTGCCCGCCGGGCAGTGCTAATTTTGCACCAGGGCAAAGTTTTGAATATCTGGCCCTTAATTTTCAATATTTATAACAGTGATGCATGTTATGAAACATACGCATGATGGAGCCAAAAAATATCAGAATGAGACTCCTTTCCCAGCACAGCAATCTTTTATTCAGAAATATTACTGGCCCACCCATCACTTTCTGAATAAAAGATTGCCATACTGGGATATGAGCATGGTTCTGAGTTTTTGTGGCTGCATTTTAGACTCAGGGAAACAACAAACTTCCCCAGTTAACAGATTAGGAACTTCCCATGAGGAATGGGATGGGGCATTCCCGGATTTTGCTGCTATGAAACGTACCTATTCCATAATAAGAAATAGAGACAACAAGTGCTGGGGGCTGTGCACTATTGTCGGGTTAGGTATGGACTGCACATACCCAGTCCATATAGCTCTGCACCAGTGGACCAGTGCAAGGTGTTCAGTGTGCACTACTGCACCTCCGCAGGGCACCTGTCCATGGCCCCACTACCCTTGTGTGCAGCTGTGTTGAGGCAGATCAAGGGACACAGGTGGGCATCTAGTCAGGTGCCAAATGGATCCCCTGCTTCATGCAAACAGGGGATTCCTGGAAGGTGCGAGAGGGTTCAGTTTGCAAGGAGTGGGCAAATGCCAACATGGCTGTCCCCAGCCCTCTCTTTCTAACCAGAAGGCTGAGGCAACACTGTAAGGGGGATTGTTTTCCCACAGCCTGTGGGGTTTCTCTAGGGGGTGCACAAAAGATACAGCAGGATCCCTGCCTGCGTATCCTTTGCCTCCCCGCCTAGCACTCCACACCTTCATGAACAGCATGAAGTGTGGACACACCCCAAACATGTCCCTAGACCAACTGCATGCATACCTGTGTGACAGGCCAGGATCCAGTGTAGAAGGGGTGCATGTCCCTTACATGCATGCTTGCAGGGGTCCATGGGACCCCAGGTGCATGCTATTGTCATTTAGAATTGCCTATGCACCACTGATCTGCATCATGTAGGCAATCTGCATGATAGTGCCTAGATCCCATTGTGAGCACAAAACAGCACAACCCCCTTCATCCATACATGAATATATTTGCATTCTTTTATACATCTTTTCATATACTGGCATGAAAAGTTCCCCTCCGCCTACTCCACTTAGTACTAGTGACATCATCTCCTGTTGTTGGGCATCATCTCAGACTATTCCCTAGGGACTATAGTATGTAACTTTTACAGTTTGAGCCACAATAGTTTCAGTGGCATCAATGTTACTATGGCTCCAGGATGAGACAGATGCAGGTCTGCTATAGGAGTCCAATAGCTGGAAATGTGCTGGGGGGGGGATTGGTACGATGATATGGTGTCAACAGCATTTTTAACATGAAATGAATATTGACGTGAAAATAAACTCCATCCCCTCACCCTATGGTTGTTAACTATGTTTTAACATGAAAAGAATCGCCCCAACTACTCACCCTACAGTAGTCAGTAACACCATCACCATTACTGTCTTTGGTTATTGTTGTGTCCACAGAACTAGAGTTTAAAACAGTGAAACAATAGCTTCCAACCATCCTATCATACCATTAACAATAGCAGTGTGAATGTGTGGTAACTAAGGTACTATGCTTTACAGCCTGCCCCACATAGAATGCATTTAACCCATATGATGTGGCTAATTGTTCCCCATAGACCATGGCACTGTATATAATGTTACTGTTTGACCTAAAATAACATAATTAATGATATGCATTTCTAAGGTCCACAGACTAGGTATACAAGTAGTAACAACAAAATGAACGTATGTTTAAAAACTGTGACATTGGATGTGTTTGAACCGCAGTGGTATTAGTTTAAACAAGAGCTGGCTAGAGCCAACAATGGCTGACTTTATCTTGACGTATAAAGTTGTAATGGTATGTTATTGATACGACACATAGAGAATAATGCATGGGCACCCATACACAATGAAGCCACACTTGGAGTACTGTGTGCAGTTCTGGCGACCATACTTAAAGAGGGATGTCGTGCTCCTAGAGGGAGTTCAGAGGAGTGCAATCAAGATGATCCAAGGAATGGGGGAGAAACCCTATGAGGAGAGACTAAGAGAGATGAACATGTACTTCCTGGAGGATAGAAGGGACAGAGGCAATATGAGTGAAACCTTTAAATACTTGAAGAGCATAAGCAAATTTAGTACTGAGGGTATGTTTTGATTGAATGGGAAGGGGATCACGAGGGGCCAGAGCCTGAAGCTTGAGGTGTAGAGGTTCAGGAAGGGGATGAGGAAGCACTACTTCACAGAAAGGGTGGTTGCAAATTGGAACATTCTGCCTGAGAATGTGATCTTGCTGAATTCAGTGGGGAGTTTTAAGAAGGGATGGAATAGTTCAGGGGCAAGGTACGAGAAGGGAGAGAATTGACCAGGGGGGTGAACCAAAAGAGGGAAACTGTGGAAGACAGGAGGGATAGGGAAGGGGGGCAGCAGCAGTTGGCTCAACTGTGAGCTACACACTCATGCAGAAGGGATTGACCTTGAAGCCTAATTCTGCTGGCACTGTCGTATGGTCATATGTTCGTATGTAGTGTATGAGCAAACATACACAGCAAGGCTGTTTTTTGATTTTGAGGTTTCCATGATAATGAGACAACTTGAGCAGTGCTGTCGAGGTCTCATGTTACCATGGAAACCTCTTGACTGAAAAACAGCCTTGTTGTTTGTGATTGCTCATATACTGTCCTCTATGTATGACCATGGAACGGTGTACAACAAATTTTGCCCATGTACCGCTGCTGTTCTCCTCTCATTTGCTTTCTTGTGGCCAAACTACTGCACTGGAACTCCAGCCAGAGGGGTCGAGAGGGTGTCCATTGTTATATCTACCCACCCTCCTCCCCAATGATAACTGTAGCAAGCGACCAGCCTAGCCCAGCTGCAAGAGTGGGACCTTCCCACTGACTCTTAGGTCGCCACTACACCAATTGCCAGTGAACATCAGGACACAACAAGGGCTGGACTTACAGGCATGCCAAAAAACAAAACAAAAGACTTAGCTCAGCTTTAAAGACTGCTGCCATTCTCTTCTCACTTACCTTCTTGTGGTCAAACTACTGCACTGCAGCTCCAGCCAGAGGGATCGAGAAGGTGTCAACTGCTACATCTACCAACCCTCCCCCTCACTGATCACAGTAGCAAGTGACCAGCTCAGCCCAGCTGCAAGAGTTAAACACCCCCACTAACTCCTGGGTCAACACCACACCAATCGTCAGCAGACACTGGGATACAACAGGGGCTGAACTTACAAGCCCACCAAAAACCTAAACAAAAGATGGCTCAGCTTTAAGGACTGCTTCTGCTCTCTTCTCACTTGCCTTCTTGCAGCTGAACTACTGCACCAGAGTTCCAGCCAGAGGGGTCGAGACAGTGTCCACGGCAACATCTACCTGCCTTCCCCCCCAACTGATTGCCGTAGCAAGTGACCAGCCCAGCTGCAAGAATGGGGCCTCCCTACGGACTCTTGGGTCGCTACCACATCAATCACTAGCAGACATCGAGACCACATGGTCACATGGGCACTATATAACGTGCTCTGCCCTAGCGGTCCTCTGCGCTAGTGGTCTGGAGCACTAAGGGCCGCAGCACAAAGGGTGTCACACTTTGGGTGTCAGCTGTGGGAGTCAGCTGTTGGCCAGCCATGCTGCCCTAAAGTGCATGTACCCTGTCTGCCTGTGTGAGACTCATAGACCATAAAAAAGGACACACTGTTGTAAGTCATGCTATTTACTGTGCTACCTTGACACATAAAGCACTATATACACACTGTTTTCCTTGTTTCATCAGTTAAATAATCCAGAACCGTATATAAGGCTCCCAACTTTTTGTGTATTTGCTTAGTTATGTTTATAACATGTGGCTGGAAACTCAGTTGGCTGTCTAAACTCACTCCCAAATATTTGAAAGTTGGAACAATTTCTACATTTGTACCATCTTCAATGGTTATCGCAAAAGGTTTTGTCAACTTCTTCATTTTGCTGTTCATACAGAAATGCATTCCTTTGTTTTTTTCTTATTTAATATGAGTCTGTTGTCCTCTAACCATCCTATTAGTTTGTTGTATTCATTTCCCATTGTTTGCTGAATCAAATTGATATCTTTGTTTGCTGTATGCAGCAAGGCATCATCCGCGTACAAGACCATTGAAGACCCAGTAAAATTGTTAATAATTCATTTATATATAGTGTAAATAACAAGGGCCCCAATATTGAGCCTTGGGACACCCTGTGGTCCACAGGTCTCGAGTCAGACACACACACCAAACCTGCTCTCCTGCCTGGTTTGGGAGTGTGGGGTGTTAGGGAAACCCTAATGCCTCATTTCTCAACGTTTGTCACTTTGACCCTAATTGGAGCATTAACAAAGTTTTTTGAAGCTTGCTTCCTTACTTTTTGAGATGGTATAATAGTATTCTTAATTTGCTGTGGCAAAATTTATTGAACGCAATAAGAGGTGGGAGGTCTTTAAGGCCTCCTCATCCCCCCTGGACTGGTCTTCCTAGTGAGAGCTGCATAACATATGCAATAGAGAAGTCAGGAAAAACAAAACTAATCACTGTAAAACACTTTTTAGTGCTACTGCCCCAAACCTCAGACTGTTTTGGCAGCAAATCAAAAAAATGCTTGGTCAGCAAGGAAGTGACTCATCCCTGATATGTTGCTAAATGGGGTGCATTGCAATAATAGCATGACAATAGCAAATTATTTCAACTCACATTTTTCAGACCTCACCTCATACATGAGTGTCTTTTCTGATGTGCTCTCACTACTCTTAAAGCTAGCTCTTGCTCTGGGTTAACAGAAACCCAGTCTCAACCTCCCTCTTACTTTAAATGAGTCAGGCCTCCAGAGGTCCATAAACTCCTTATGCAGATTCCTGAATCCAAATCTGCAGGCCTTGATGGTATTGAACCCAAGCTTCTGAAAACTGCCGCCAAAGAGTTAGCCTCCCCAGTAGCTAAACTAATCAACCTATCCCTCAACACAGACATAGTGCCTGATGCATGGAAAATTACATGCGTCATCCCAGTTTTTAAGAAGGGAGATCACAGAATCATAAATAACTATAGGCCCATTGCTGTTTTACCTGTTCTAAATAACATACTGGAGAAGGTAGTCAGTACGACTTTCGTAGAGGGCATAGCACCACCATTGCCCTCCTCACCCTCACCAACAGCATCTCTACTGCCATGGACACCGGTAGGCTCACAGGTGCTTTTTATTGATCTGATGAAAGCCTTTGATCTTGTTGATCATACCTTGCTTACTAGTAAACTTGCAAACCTTGGTATCTCCCAAACTGCTCTTCCCTGATTTTGTAACTATTTGGCAAACAGAGCCCAAAGGGTCAAGTATGCATCCTCCCTCTTGGCCACTTACTCTTATGGGTGTTCCCCAAGGCACCATACTAGGCCCTCTGCTGTTTGCCCTGCACATTAACTCTATTACACATAGTCTAACACATTCCTCAGCCATATTCTATGCTGATGATCTGGTCCTCTATACCAGCTCAAAGAACATTGATCAGATCAGTCAGCACCTCACAGCTGACCTACAACCTGTTCACACCTGTCTATCTCTAAACAAGCTAATCCTCGATACCACCAAAACTCAATCCATGCACTGCACATCCTCCAAACTCAGATCATGCCCATCCCCTCTATTTGTAGCATACCAAGATGGCACCTTGGTCCCCACCACTTCCTCCTTTACATATCTTAGAATCACCCTTAACCCTACCCTTGATTGTGCGTCTCATGTTACGAGTGTCTACAAATCCGCAAGCTCCATGCTTGGTGTCTCACATAAAATGGCCTGAGACTGGACACCACAGACATAGAAACATAGAAACATAGAAGTTGACGGCAGATAAGGACCGCAAGGCCCATACAGTCTGCCCCTTTCTTTTTCTACCTTATGAATATGCCAAAGGCCTTTGCTCTGTCAATGGCCTATCTAGTCATACTCATCTGTATTGCTCCCTTATGCCTGTCCCATGCCTGTTTGAAGCCCTGCCCTGTATTCATATCCACCACTTCCTGAGGTAGGCCGTTCCATGCATCCACCACCCTTTCTGTGAAAAAGAACTTCTTCACATTACCCCTCAATCAACCTCCCTCTAATCTCATGCTGTGTCCTTTTGTCCTGCTATTTTTCTTATATTGAAACATGTTAGACTCTTTCACCTTGTTAATGCCCTTAAGGTGTTTGAATGTTTCAATCATATCATCTCTCTCCCTCCTTTAATCTAGGGTATACATATTGAGTTCAGTTAATCTGTCCTCAAATGTTTTCTGATGCAGTCCCTGCACCAGTTTGGTTGCCCTTCTCTGGGCTGTCTCAATTTGGTAAACTTCCTTGTGAAGGTGTGGCCTCCAGTACTACATGCAGTACTCCAGATGGGGCCTAACCAGTGTCTTGTAAAGAGGGATTATTACCTCCCTCTTCTGACTTGTGATACCCCTACTAATACACTCCAACATCCCTCTAGCCTTACCTACTGCTTTAGAAGTCTGCTTGGATGATTTCAGGTCATCGGTGATGATGACGCCCAAGTCTCTTTCTTACCTTGTGACTGCCAGCAACTCCCCTCCCAGCCTATAGGTGGCTTCAGGGTTTCTCTTCCCTATGTGCATGATCTTGCACTTCTTAGCATTAAACCCCAGTTGCCACTCTTCTGACCATTTTACTAGTTTATCCAGATCTCTTCTCATTCTGCCCACACCATCTGGATCATCTAATCTGTTGCAGATCTTGGTGTAATCTGCAAACAGACAAACCTTACCCTCCAGTCCATCTGCAATGTCACTGATGAAGATATTGAAGAGGACTGGCCCCAGAACTGATCCCTGAGGTACCCCACTTGTGACTTGCATTCTTCTGACTGTATACCATTTACCACCACTCTCTGTTTTCTGCCCGTCAACCAGTTTGCCACCCAGTTGACCAATGTCGACCCACCCCAAGCCTACCAGCTTATTAATCAATCTTCTGATGGAACAGTATCGAAAGCTTTGCTGAAGTCAAGGTAGGCAACATCAACTGCTCCCTGGTCCAACTACTTGGTTACTCAGTCAAAGAAATCTATGAGATTAGTTTGACAGGACCTTCCTTTTGTAAACCCATGTTGTCTTGGATCCTGTGCTCCTATGGATTCCAGGTGTTGCACTATCCTTTCCTTAAGGAGTGTCTCCATAATCTTGCCCACTACTGAAGTAAGACTGACTGGTCTGTAGTTCTCTGCCTCCTCCCTGCTACCATTCTTGTGGAGCGGGATCACATGAGCCCTTCTCCAATCTTCTGGGACATCTCCTGTGCTCAGAGACTCACTAAACAATTCTGATAATGGCTCTGCTAGTTTCACCCTAGCTCCTTTAGTACCCTGGGATGTATGCCATCAGGTCCCATGCCTTGTCCACCACAGGCTTGTCGAGGCTCTTGTAGGACCCTTTTCTTTTGTGAAGGGAGTAGTGCTCACCTTCCTCCCCCCCCTCCGTGTCCATGGTGCAGAGCTGTGGGCCCTGCCTACCTTCTCTTCAGTAAATACTGAGCAGAAGTATCTATTTAGGATAGAAGCTTTTACATGCCCGACCACTGCCAGAAGGATGCTACTCCCCAAACTTCTCTATGAAGCCCCAGTGTACTCTGCAGCCTCAAAAAACACCCTTCTTAAATGAGACGTCACCTATAATATTTTCTGCTTTGCATCAAAGTCACCTGGACTCACTTACCTCTGCTCCCTCTGTTATAAATTGGGCTGGCTCCCCTTATCTCTCACCCATGACCACAGTTATGGAGGTGTCATCTTTAACATATTATTTAATGGATAGCCTCGATCCCTTGCCTCCTCTCTCCTGATTGTTGAAAATGGCTACCCCTGAGATCTATTGAAAATGCCCTGCTCACTGTCCCTAGAGTTAAAACTCATGCCGGTGAAGCATTCTTTGCCTACTCTGCCCCCACACTATGAAATTCCATTCCTCCTGACATCCAAAGATATCCTTTTGTGCATATTCCTTCCACCTAAAATATTGTGAACATCTCCTTGGCCATGCACGCTGCTCCTGTCATGGTACTTGAGCGTTTTCCCTATTTGCATTTTTTCCTAGCAGAAATTTGCTGTCTCATCAGCTTCTCAACAGCACCCTACTGATGTAATTATTATGAATATGATTTTCAATCCCCTCCCTTCTCCCCAATGTTTTTATGTCTGTCTCTACTGAATGCACTGTTATTATGGTTTTCATCACAGACACACTGACATGTATCTATTTTTGGTGTTTTTCTCTCTCCACAGCATACTGAATGTACTGCAAATTTATGTATACGAACATACAAAATTGGCAGCAGAAACAGGCCTCACAGTCTATCGAGTCTGCTCGAGTGTGCAGCTAGCACCTCATCTCGCAGCTGCCCCTCCTGTCCCCCCTCTTCCCAGTATCGCATCCCCTGTCCCAATCCCTCTTGAAACTGACCACCATCTTACAGGACACTATCTTGTCTGGTAAGGTGTTCCATTTGTCCACCACTCTTTCAGTGAAAACATGTCTCCTCATCTCCATCCTGAATCTTCCCCCTCCAATCTCAGTCCATGCCCTCTCGTGTCCCTCCCCTTTCTCACCTGGAAAATCCTTTCTGTGTTGGTCTTGTTTATCCCCTTTAGATACTTAAAGGTCTTGATCATATCCCCCATCCCTCCTCTCTCCCAGTGACTACATATTCAGGTCTCCCAGCCTGTCCTCATAGGGCTTGCTCTCCAATCCCTGGATCATCTTTATGGCTCTTCGCTGCACTCTCTCCAGCAATCTGATGTCCTTCTTCAGGAATGGACACCAGTATGTCCCTTATTGATGCATTTGCCCCATTTCAAAGCTTGTCTCTGTAACTGAGGGCACTACAAACTATATACTTTCTTATTAGATGCAACCTGTTCTACTAGGTGTTTGCTTCTTGCCAATGTATGTTCCAATATAACATATTTCTAGTGTCTGTATTCTTGGTTGTAACCTCCCAGGTCACACCTGAAAACAGGCATTCCATTGCCTAGTGTGCTTACCTGGTAAACAAAAGCTAAGTAAATAAACAAGGATTTTAAGCGCATGGAAATCCATACACAACAAAACGTAACCATATACTATAGCTGTATTTTTGATGGGTTTTGTATATTGTTTTATTTTTAGATAATTTCTTGGAGTTTCTGATTATCTGTGAAGTGTGTATTTATAATTTTTTGTTTTGTATGGCAAGATAAATTTTGCAGAGGTTAGTTATTGTATATTCATATTGTGGGGCTCCCTGAAGGCACTGAAAACAGAGGTGTGCCTCTTTTTGCAGATTGTGCTGTATGCTGCCTAAACTGTAAGATTATTACTGGAACACTTCTTATTTATTTTATTTATTATTTATTTATTTCATCATTCGGAAATAACCTTTGCGCAAAATGCTCTTTTCCAAAGGTTCCACGTCTTGACATGAGGACAACACAGAAAGGTAGGTTACAGGGTGTGGGTTCACAAGTACAGAGACAGAAGATACAGGATATATCAGCAATTGATCAGACTATTTATAATTGTAGACTGACTCATATAAAGGTACTGCATACTGCAATTTTGTACATACCAAGGTACGTGGTGAGTGCTGTAGATTTGAGAAGTAAGAGTAGCATGGAGTAAAGCAGCCAGGAGGAGGCTTTGTCATTATTTCCTGTCAACGAAGGGGGGAGGGAGTTGGAAGAGGGTTGAGGGTGAACAGAGTTATCAGGTAACCTGAAGAAGGGAAAAGTCCTGTAATGGAGAGTTTGTGACCATGGAGAGCTTAAAAGTGTTGAATGTGAGGGAATGGAGTAATCAGGGATTATCAGGGAAGGCAAGGGGGGTGGTGCTTAGCACAAGGTAATCTAATGATATTATTGGGACAACTCACATAAGGAAAGTCCCTTCTCTTAAAATCAAGTAAGCCTATTGGTTTCTTGACTCCGTCCAGCAAGAGGTGCTTCTCCCATGACTCATCCTGGCATACATTTTATGCTATAACATGAAAGAGCATGTCCTCAGACTAGCTAGAGAAAAAAAAGTGATATCCTGGAATGGCCACAAAATCTATATATTCCAGTATTTCTCTAATGATTTAGTGGATGGCTTCAAATCATGTGGACCCAGAAAAAAAAAAAACAGTTGGCCAGGAAAAATATCCCCTGTTCTCAAAAATATTCAGCAACACTACAGAGCCAGGTGGACAGGAAATGGCAGTCTTTTGTCATGCCTCAGGAGGCTGAGAGGTTTCTGAGAAAAATGCCAAAGAGAACTGAAGCTCGAATGTACCTCCAGCACAAACCTCTGGATACACAAAATAACAGCCAGGGTGGTCAACATCCACAAGAAAAGACTGCTCCACAAGGCAATAAGTTCCCTCAAGGCCATGCTCATAAGAAGAATTGGCAAATGCTGAAGTCAAAGCACCACAGACCCAGAGGAAGGGATCCAACCTCGAGGCCTGAAGCAACACTACACCCACAAAGACTGAGAAACAGGGGTCCAGGTACTCCATGCTGGAGTCCAGCCCCCCTCTTCAGAGGTACAGGTACTTGGGAACCAGATGCACAAAGGGTGAGGAATCCAACAAACCGTCAACAGACTGGGGTGAGCTGGCAGAGATGGACTATTCGTTTAGTACCCTATCTGAGGAGGACATTTCCTTGGGGCCCAGCTGGGTGAATATTGTGGAGGCAACCGAGACTCTTTACAAGCAGGAACAGTACTTCGTTCATCATCCCATTAAAGAAGGGGGAGTGGTGGCTGGCCCAGTGGCACTGAGGGTTGAGACACTGGACGCCACACTTCGCATCACACCGGCGACCTCGGGTTCAGGAATGAGCCCGGGCCATCGGGGCTGGCTGAGAGAGAGAGAGAGAGAGAGGACTGAGCATCCGGAGGACTGCCTCTCCTCTGGGGAGGGATCTGGCTGTTCAGCATCCTGGCGACCTCCAGTGTTGATCGGGGGTAACACAGATATGCCAGCCAGAAGAAGGGGTGGGAGTGTGGCAGACGTCAGCAAGGAAACCGTGTGCGGATGTCATTGCACGCCGCATTCCCAAGGGGGACCAAGAAAAAGTAGAAAAATCTCCTATCTCGCTTGTGGAGATGAAGGGGATGCCAGGGACGCAGCCCACATCCCGACTGCTGGCCCGTCGTTTTGAGGACTCCAAGGCCGACCCGACACACACCAGGTGGGATCTTTCTAACTTCAGACAGGCCATCGTGGAAGGACGGGCCCACCCTGGGGGTGATCCAGGGGGTTAGATCTGCCTGGGTGGTCAGGGGAATCTCTCCACTAATGAGGGTTCAGGCAAGGGAGTAGAGGCTGGGGTCGAGTGCATACCCTGGAAGTATGCTCAGTGGGAAGGAGTATAAATAGAGTGAAGAAAAAATAAAAGAAGGGGGACCGGAATGTTAAAATAAACATTAAGACCATAAATCTATCAGACTATGTTTTTACTTGTAGCGGTCACTGTTTTATTGATTGCCTTTTATAGTTTTTATGCCTGATGTCAATCTCAGGGACACAGACCACATCTAGGAGGGGGATCAAAACCAGGATGGGTAGCCAGCAGTTCAGGAGGATCACTTCATCTGAAGGTATGTGGGCTACTGTATAGTGGTAAATGTGCCACTGGCTATTACAATTTAGAGAGACTTGGGATTAATTTACTATTACATACTCTGGGCATGTTTTCTAAGAGGAAGGGGGACTAATGGGAATCTGCCTACTAATTCCTCTCCCAGGCTGATGAAATGGTACCACCTAGAACAGGGGTATCTGTGTGCAGAGGAGGGCTATGAGGCATAGGGGGCACAATGCCTTGAATAATGTTTTTTTTTTCTTCTCTTCAGGCTCTGTGGGCTGCATGACTTCACATGCGTTCAGCATACTAGGCTGTTACCTTTTCCGAACATGCACATGTTCTAGGAGAATGGCGCAGACAGCGCGTCTGTGTGAATGTTTGGCCTGCCTAACAGACATCCACCTGGTGCACGAGAGAGACTGGGATTGACAGAGTTCACACAGTCATGCTGCATGACACTGCCATCTGGGGGAGGGCAGGCAGCTGGTAATGCTAAGAGAGAGACAGATTAAAGTGATTATAAAGGTGCACTGATCAGGGATGTTTACGGGCAGAAGGATTGCTAGCGAAGAGTGTGGCAAGGACAGTGTGGATTGATTTGGCTAGCACTTCACAGGAATACCTGCCAGTGTAGAGAGGGGCACTGATCATTTAAATGCTCTCATAGGCGCACCACTATAAAAGAAATGACTGCACTGCTCTTTGACAATTTTATTAAAACAGAAACTTGGGGGCTGTGATGGACTAAAGAAATGCATGTGAGAAAATGAAGGTTACAGCTGCAGGATGAGGACCAACCCTGTGCAGGGCCTATGCCACTGACTATGGCATTAGGCTCACAGCCAGTCCAGACCCAGTGTGTGAGAAGCCCTGCATCAGTAGTTGCTACCCAGGAGTATAACCTATGAGGACTTGAGGTGGGATATGTTTGTGAGAGGACAGGTACTGGAGCTGGCTAAGTCAGTTCAGTAAGGGTCCAGTACGTCTTTGCCTTCAGACACCAGGGATCTAGAGAATACAACAAAGAATAGGGGGCAATTATGACTATGAAGCTTCTCTGTCTGAGATCAGATGAGAGTCAACTATGGAGCTCATTATGGGGTTTAAAAATCCCTGCAGAAGTCTCTTGGGGATATGGGAGATCAATACCATTTCTTAGGCTGGGCAATGTGAAAGCATGCAGAGGGAGAGAGTGTGAGGTTTTGATTTACAGACTAGTGCTTGGAACATAGGATGGTGGTGCAAAAGAAGTCACAGTAAGTGAACAAGATTTTAAGGACACAGAAACATAGAATTTGTTGGCAGAAATGGACCCCCAGCTACCCAGTCTGCCCAGATAGTCCCTGCCTGGTCTGTCTCTGCAGACCTTAACTGGTCTCCAGCAATCCTCCCTCCTGTCTACCTATTTGCTAATATTTCCCTATGTCTATCTCACACATGCTTGAGGCCTCCTACTGTTTCCACCTCCACCACTTCTGCTGGCAGTCTGTTCCAGGTGTCCACCACTCTTTCAGTGAAGAAGCACTTCCTCACATCCCTCTTAAACTCCCTGCTCCTCCAACTTTATTGCATGCACTCTGGTCCTGGTGCTGTTTCTCATTTGAAAGGGACTCACTTCCTACACCCTGTACACCCCTGTGAGGTACTTTTAGGTCTCTATTATGCCCCCTCTTGCTGTCCACTCATCCAGGGTGTATATGTTGAGATCCCTCAATCTCTCTTTGTGGGCTTTTGATGCAACCCCTGCACCATTTTAGTTGCTCTCCTTTGGACTGCCTGTACCCTATCTATGTCTTTTCTAAGTTGCAGCCTCCAGAACTGGACAAAATACTTCAGGTGGGGTCTTACAAGTGAACAGTACAGTGGCAACATCTCCTCCCTCCTCCTGCTGGAGATTCCTCTCCCTATGTATCCTAGCATCCCACTGACCCTACCCACTGCTTTGTCACACTGTTCTGCCATGTTGAGGTCATCAGATGTGATAACCTCAAGGGCCCTTGCCTGCTAAGTGACTGTTAGTACCTCCATCCTATACTGAGCTCCTGGGTTCTTAAGCCCTAGATGCATGATTTTGCGCTTTTTTGGCATTGAACCCCAACTGCCATGCTCTTGACCACTCATCAAGTTCCCCAAGATCCCTATGCATTCTCTCCAACCCATACTGGGTGTCCACCCTATTACAGATTTTGGTGTCATCTGCAAAAAGGCATACCTTCCCTTTCAGTTCTTCTGCAATGTCATTTACAGTATAAAGAAACTGAAGAGGACCGGTCCCAGTACTGAGTCCTGCAGTACCCTACTGGTCACTTTCACCTCATTAGAGTGAGTGATATTAACCACCACCCTGTCACGGAAGCACCAAGTTTGGCCAACAGTGACAATGCCGGCCTCCCCCACAGCGACGACACATAACGGCTTGAGGCATGTGCCACCTGTTTTAAAGGTGTTTTCTGTGGGGGCCAGCCCCTACACCCCCAGATTTTAGGATTCCAACTTCAGGTCGGAGTTGGTCCAGTGAGGGCCGGAACTCTGGGGAGCAAGCAAAACAGGAAAAGGACCATTACGAATGTCACCGTAATGGTCTTTTTTCCTGTTTCGTCGTTGGGATGTCGACCTAAAGGGGTGCACTGCCCTGTCACCTATCCATTATCCAGTTCCCTAACCAATTTGGGTCCCATTCCTGGGCTGCTTAATTTCTTATTCAGTCTCCTGTGTGGCACAGTGTCAAAGACCTTGCTAAAGTCCAGGAATGCCACATCCTCTGCCCCCCCCCAATCTATTTCCCTGGTTACCTAGTCAAAGAAATCAGCCAGATTCATCTGGCATGAACCCACCCATGTATCCATCATGCTTTGGTCTTGTAACCCATTGGATTCAAGATACTCTACCAACCTTTCTTTAAGCAGGGTTTCCATTAATTTACCCACCACCGATGTGAGACTGACCGACATAGTTGCTAGACTCCTCCCTCTCTGCTGCAGCTCTTATGGAAAGGGACCATGTCTGTTCTCCTCTAGTCCTCTGGAACTATGCCTGTTTCCAGTGTTGAATGAGGTCATCAATGGGGCTACTAGCACCTCCCTGACTTCCATTAGTACCCTTGGGTGTATCCCATCCAGTCCCATATCATTTGTCCACTTTTAGAGCTGCAAGTCTGTTCAGGCCTCTTTCCTCTGAAACTGGACTTGCATCCACCTCCCTCCTTCCATCCTGCTAATCCCTGGTGGGCTGCCCCCTTCTCCACTGTGAAGACTGAACAGAAGTGCCTGTTCAGGATGTCTGCCTTTTTATCTTCTCTTGTGCAGTCCCCCCACTACCTTCCTTATCATCACAATCCTTCCCCTTGCTTTCCTCTTCTCAGTTCTGTACCTGAAGAAAGTCTTTTCCCCTTTAGCTATCCCTTTAGCTATCCTTTCCTCTGTCTGTTCCTTTACCTCCCTCATTGCCTTTCCTGCTTCCATCTGTTTCACTTGGTATACCTCCCTGTCTTCTTTCTTCTGTGTTTTCTTATACCTCCTGAACAGTACCCTTTTTTCCCTCACCATGTTGGCCACTCCCCTAGAGAACAATAATGGTCTTTCTTTTCCTTCTACTTTTACTCATTTCCTTCTTGCAGAGATTGGGTTGCCTTAATTACGTCCTCCCTTATTTTTCCCCACTGTGCCTCAAGCCCTCCATGACAGTTCACCTCTCCATGAGACAGTTTCAGAGGCAATCTCCAGTTTCTTTAAAATATGCTCTCCTAAAATCCAGGACTCTCATCCTCATGTGGTTTGCCTCTGTTCCCTTCTTAATGTTAAACCACACTCTACGGTGATCAGTGGTACCTAGGGGACTGCTCGCAGTGATGTTTGCAATGCTGTCCTGGTTTGTAAGCACTAGGCCCAGCACTGTCCTATCCTTAATGGGTCCCTTGATTAGCTGACTGAGAAAATCCCCTTGTAGGGAGTCAAGGCCTGCTCCTTGCTGAAGTTGCAGTTGGAAGGCTCCAATCCACATTTGCAGATTGAAGTCCCTAACTGCCAGTACCTCCCCCTCACTTGCCATCCTGATGATAGCAACCCCAAGTACCATATCCAACTCTTCTTCCTGTTCCGGAGGTCTGTATGACACCCCTGTATGGACAGTGGCCCCAGACTTGTCTCCAGGATGACACACAACATCTCCGGCCCTTCTTTTCTTTTTCCTGCAGGTACCCCTGTACTTCTGTGGCCTTGATTCCCTATGTGATATATAGTACAACCCCATCTCCCTTCCCTTTGTCTCCTGAACAGAGAGTAGTCCTGACCATGTCCCAGTCATGGCTATCAGTGCAACACAGCTCAATTATGGCTACCAAACGCAAGCTAACCTCCACCATGATGGCCTCCAGGTCCAGAATATTATTCTCAGACTCCTTACATTGGCACACACGGTTCTGCATAATTTACTCTTTTCCTGCCTGCTTCCCTCCTCCTTCTTGTGCTGTTCCCTGTGGCTCCCCCTTTCCCTCTCTTCCCTTATTACATTCTCTGTTACCTGTCACCTTTACTCCTTTCTTCTTGCTTTCCTGGTTTAATACCCACTTTGTCCTTGCCTTTTTCCCATCTCTGTCTTTTTGAACCCTGCCCTGAGGGATTACTCCCCTTGGGCTTTCCCTCCTTGCTGCTTCATCATCTGGGGGGCAATTGTTACCTCCCTTGGTTTATAACCTCCCCCCAAATAGTTTAAATTCTCATCCAAGTAGCATTTAAACTAGGGACTGTGATCTCTCTCCTGGAAAAATGTAGTTTGTCTCTCCCATAGAGGTCCATGTCTTCCCAGGTTGGCCCCCAGTCCCCAATGTAGCAGAAACCCTCCATGCACCATGCCTTCAAACAATTGTTAAAAACTCTGGTGTGGAGTGTCCAATCCTCTCCATGGTCATATACAGGTAACACTTTGGCAAAAGCCACAATGTGTGCCACCTACTTTAGGCCCCTCCCCAGCTCCCTGAAATTTCCCTGCACTACCTTTACCCTGTCCCTTGCCAGTTCATTTGTCCCCAGGAAAATGGCATTTAGCTGCCTTCCATCTCTTGCTGCCCTAGCAATCCTCTGGATCTGCTCTCCATCCCTCTAAGCTGCAGCACTGGTGAGGTACTTCACCTCTCCCTTTCTCCCCCTGCTACCAGGTCTTCCCCCAAACAGTAGCATCACCCCCTAAAACCTACTTCCTTCTCAGCTGCAGGCCTCTTCCTCCCTCTTTGGGGTCTCCCCTTCAGAGGACCCCCATTTCCTCCCTTCCCACTGCCATGGGTGCCTCCTTCCAGCTGCTGTGTCCTGCCAGTATGGTGAAGGAATTGTGCAGTGGTGCAGGTTGAAGAGTGCATACCATTCCCCATTTCCCTGGGGCCCAACCGCTCTGCCTCTGCCTAGCATCCTCTGGGGGTGTAGCGGCAGACTTGGTGGCCCCTGGGTGGTGGCGCAGAAGGTTCTCTACATCCTTGCTAGTTCAGCCCAGGGTCCAGCAACCTCTGCCCTCAATCCAGAGAAGTGAATACAAATGAGGCAGTGCCTCAGTCTACAGAAGGTGTCCTAAAACACTGTGGCTCCACACCCACTGTACTGTTCAGTTAAGATGAGAGCTCTGAGAGATAATTAAGATGAGAGCTATGTGTGATAACAGTTGAGAACTCTGAGAAATAACTGTTAAGATGAAAGCTCTGAGAGGTAGTTGTTTTAAAAATACAAAGATTGGACCATAATTTCAGAGATAGATGAGATGAGAGTAGCAACATAAAACATAGAAATGAAAATGTGGGCAGAGAAATGACCATTGCTTACAACCTAGTTTCCAGGATGGCTCGGGGGCAACGTGAAGAAGTATTTTTTTCATGGAGAGGGTGGTGGATACATGGAACAGCCTTCCTGAGGAGGTCATGGGGTCAAAAACAGTGGGGGAATTCAAGAATGCATGTGACAGACTTACAGTAAGGCAATTCTAGTCGGGGGGTAGGAGGATGTAGGCTGTTGGTTAACTAGGATCTGCAGCTTATCCAATTGGTAGGATAATGGGCAGACTAGTTGGGCCAAGTGGTCCTTATCTGCCATCAGAGTCTATGTTTCTATGTTTCATCCCATTGTGTTTGGCATTGAGGTAAACATGAATTTCAGGACATAATAAAGATTACATGTAGAAAAACTGAACAGATAATCTAATGTTTTACTGTGGCTATAAAGAACCTCTCAAGTTTCAAATAGAAAATGATATTTCTCTATTGAGTCCTGCTCAGTAAGTGAAAGGTCTCAATTCAAGTCACAGCAATGTCAGGAGTACAATATAGAGATAATTGAAGGACCAATAAACTGCTGAACTGAAGATTTATAATTCTGCATCACAGAATCCACTTTGGGAAAACAGGGCTGTGAAATAAAGTTATTCAAAAGGCTGAAATAATGCAGTAGCACACCGAGAACTACTGTGGAAATGGGGACATTTGATTCTGAAAGCATCATGAAATACCATTTTAATCTTGCCTTAGCTTGCAGTAAAGAACATGCAAGTTGGAAACTCAGTATTCTTGTAAGCAATAAGGAACAATAAGGTGTGGGTTACTATTCCTGAACCACATGCCTAGATGGGCTATAAGGCACAAGGCATTTGCTGCCCCCTCTTGATTTTACAACTCCCCCTGTCTAGTTTAAATACTCACCTAAGTAGCATTTAAACCTCCAACTAAGGACTTTGGTGCCCGTCCTGGAAAGATGTAGGCTGTCTCTCCAATAGAGGTCCATATTATTATATATTATATATTACTATGCCCCAACCAGCATGGCTTCAGACAAAATCACAGTACCACCACTGCCCCGCTGGACTACATGAACTATGCACATAAGGCCCTGGATGAAGGCAAACTGGTGGGGTCTGTCTTTATTGACCTCATCAAAGCCTTCCGATACAGTCAACCATCCCATTACTGACCCAACTGTGAAACATGGGTGTGGAGCCCAATGCCCTTTGTTGGTTCCAAGACTACCTGATGTGGAGAAATCAGTGTGTCAAAATTGGGCAAACAGTATCCAGCACAAGACAAGTATCATTAGGGGTACCCCAGGGATCAATACTGGGGCCCCTACTCTTCAGCCTCTTCTTAAATGACCTTTCCACAGCCTGCAACACCAAACTCATACTATATGCAGATGATGCTGTGCTCCTGAGCAGCAGCACGTCTCAGGCTGCCCTACAATCTGAGTTGCAGAACTCCTTCTCCCAAACTCAAGGACTGGTTCTGTAGTCATAAGTTGCTACTAAACCACAAGAAGACCAAGGCCATGCTTATGTCCAGCCCCCACAACAAAAATAAGCACCACCCCCTCATCATTTCCAACTCATACAGTGAGCCGCTGGAACAAGTTCACTTGTTCAAGTATATGGGGGTCATAGTAGATGATACCCTCACGTTTGCGCACCATGTTGACTCTCTGGTTGAGACAGTCAATACCAAGATTGGTGTACTGTACAGGCACAGGCAATACCTCTCTCCGGGGGCCCTCCACCTCTCAGTCCACAGTTCAATTATATCTACTATTGACTATGGACTAGCGGTCTATGGGGTGGCAATGGATACAGTGCTCAAGAGGGTTCAGACTGCACTCAACAAGGCCTGCAGACTCACCCTGGATGCTGAGAATGGCACTCACACCTGTACTCTGCATGAACATGCAAACTGGCTGTCATTAAGAAATGGTCAAATTCCAGACTTGCATCCTAGGGAAGAAGGCTCTATTGGATAAAACACCACCTTGTGTGGGCAATTTGATCAAGGTGGCCAACTCATTACAGGTCACCAGATGGAGGACTAGAGGGGCCTTGGCTATCCCCTTCTGTCGCACCTCACTTGGGCAACGTGCATTTGCCTACTGGGCCCCTCTATGGATGAATGAACTCCCTGGGCACCTCTTGGCCACCAATTGTCTGGCACAATTCAAAACTGACCTCAAACAACACCTAATAATACTCTCTAAGTGTATCTGCTCCTGATTCCAGCCACACCTACTCTCTCTGCCCCCCCAGCAAGCACTAGGCAGGCCTCAGGTATGCCCTACCTCTGTCTCTTCTCATGACTTGCCTCAGCAATCAGTTTGCATCATGGTCCTTTGGCACCTGCCACCCCCTTCCCCCAACTCACAGTCCTGTGAGTTTCACTAACAATCACTACTAATGCAGGCTGCCTGACCATGCCTCCTCACACCCTACCATTTTACTCTAGCATGCCCTCTCCGCTCAGCCTCCCCTCACTCCAACATTTCTCCCTATACCTTATCGCCCTTCTTCCCCCACCCTTTAACTCCATTGCAGTACATACCTCTCTCTTGTACCTCCTTTCTTCACCACACTGCCAGCTGTCCCTGTCCCTCTGAACTGCTGACAATGCATTTTGTGGCTGATTATCCCCCCCCCCCATAAAGTGTTTTTCTTGTTATTTAACTTGTACCTATGTTTTGAGTTATTCTGTAAGTTCTGAATCCAAGCTGTATCATTCATTGTGATGTACCTTTGCTTTCTCCTATTGTACTTTGTTGTGCAATCTATGACATGGAACCTTTGTAAAAAAGCTTGTGCTCAAAGGTCTTTTCAGAATCACTAAATAAATAAAATAAAAAAATATTCTCCCAGGCTGGCCAAAATTGGTGAACTCACTGTACCTCCTCCTGAGGTCCCCCCCCAGAGTTGGTATATTTAGTAAAGTGGTGTGGGGGCACAGCCACCTCCCAAACAGAGAGTTCACCTATTTTGGCATTTGCCATAATCTGACACTATTTTGACCCTGCACCATTTGGGAGTCGCTGTTATGCCGTGGAACCTCCCCATTCCCAAATGTAGCTAAAACCCTCCTCCATACTCCATGCCTTCAGCCAATTGTTAAAAGCCCTGGTGCTGAATGTTCTGTCCTCTCCCTGGCCATATACAGGTAACACTTTGGCAAAAGATACCATGTGTGCCACCTGATTTAGGCCCCTCTGCAGCTCCCTGAAATTTACCTGCACTATCCCTACCCTGTCCCTTGCCAGGTCATTTGTCCCCAGGTGGACAATGACATAATGTCCCCCCTAACTCCTGCTCTCCTAGTGATTCTCTGGATCCACTCTCCATCCCTCAAAGCTGAAGCATCAGCAAGACACTTCACCTCCCTCTCCCTTCCCCCCTCCCAAGTCTATCACCATAACAATAGAGTCCCCCATGAGCAGCTACTTCCCCTTCAGCTGGAGGCCTCTTCCTCCCTCTTTGTGGCCTACCCTTCTGAGGAACCCCATTTCCTCCCTTTCCACTGCTACAGGTGCCTCCTTTTGGTTGCCCAATCTCACCAGTACAGAGTAGGAATTTTTGCAGTGGTATAGGCTGAGGAGTGTGTACCCTTCCTGCCTCCCCCACCCTCTCGGAGCCCATCAAAGTCCAACCACTCTGTCTCTGCCTGGGTATACTCTGGGGAAGCAACGTCAGACTTGGTGGCCCTTGGGTGGGGCAGAGGTTTCTCTGCACCCTTGCTAGTTTGGCCTGGAGTGCAGCAACCTCTGCTCGCAACCCAAAGTGGTGAATACAAATGAGGCAACACCTTAGTCTCCAGAAGGTGTCCAGAAAGACACAAGCTTCATGCCCATTGCACTGTTCAATTAAGATGAGAGATAACTGTTTTACAAATAGAGAGGATGGACTGTGATTTCAAAACAATTTATGAGATGAGAGTATTAACATAAAAACTTAGAGAACATTTCAGTAGAAAAAGACAATTGCTTACAACATAGTCAGCTAAAGCTCCATCCCATAATGCTTAGCATCGGGGTAAACATGTGGATTTCTGGGCATAATTAAGAATATGCATAGAAAAACTGAACAGATACTCAGATGTTTTACTGTAGAAATAAAGAACCTCTCAAGTTCTAAATGAAAAATATCGAATGAAAAAATAATTTCTTTATTTAGTCCTGCTCAGTAACTGAAAGGTCTCAATTCAAGTCACAGCAGTGTCAAGAAATACAATATAGAGATAATTAAAGGACCAATAAACTGAGCCAAACTGAACTGAAGATTTATAATTCTGCAGCACAGAATCCACTTTTGGAAAACAGGGCTGTGAAATAAAGTTATTCAAAAGGCTGAAAACATGCAGTAGCACACTGAGGACTACTGTGGAAATGGGAACATTTGATTCTGAAAGAGTCATCTAAGGATGTAAGTTTGTCATGGATGAGATTTTAATAACTCACTGGTTGCTCATGGAATCATTAGTAAACTTCCTGGCACAGTCATTGTTGCTACTTTTTGATGACAATAGTGAAAGTCATGGAAGTCCTGAATAAAGACCAAACGTCATGGAATCCATGACATGTATGACTGCCATGACAAACTTACATCCCGACATACCATTTTAATCTTGCATTAGTTTGGAGTAAAAAACATGCAAGCTGGAAGCTCAGTATTCATGTAACCAATAAGCAGTATTGGGGGGGTGCTGTACTGTTGGGGTGTACTGTCTTTTGGATGAGACGCTAAACCAAGGTCCCTTCTATCCATCCTGGTGCTGTTCTGGTGGGTGTCCAGGTGGAAGTAAAAGAACCCAAGGCACTTTACACAAAGAGTAGGTGAATTTTAATGAAAAATTGGAGTTCATTACAATCATATTCCACAATCTAGACATTTGACTTACAATTCAAAATGCAATTTTGTAACACCAAACCCAACAAAGGAAAAAAACAGGAAATACATTAAACATAACTACAATATCCGCGTATCACAGTTTGCCCATAAATGTTTCACTCTTTCTACTGAAAAATGAGCCCTATCCATTTGCATGGTGCTACCTAAAGCTTTCTTTACATTGTACATTAATTCCGAATGTGTGACCACCTTCTGTTGTAGCACCAACATACATCTACCTTGCCATATAAAATACCTTAAAAAAACAAAAATAATACATAATGTATCTAAGTGATATTTCGAAAAGGCTGTATCAGCAGGACCATACATCAAAGTCTGATAACTTAATTTTGCAAATAAGGGCACCTCCCATGTTGTAGCCATCAAATCCCAAAAAGGGATAATGTAGTCACATGTCAGAAACAAATGCGGCTGTGTTTCTAAATTGTTCCCACAACCCTCCCTGGGACAATATTGATCATCATTCTGCTTATGCTTATTATTTGCTCTTACACTTAACCTACCATGTACCCCTAACCAGGCACAATCCCATGCCCACTGGGGTACCCTAGTGTTTGCCAACTGCTGCAATACCCCGGCTGTCTGTTCAAATAAACAATCTGGAAGTCTAATCTCTGTCTGACATTCTGCCTGCAAAATACTGTTATATATCTCTTTCCTTTCAAGAGTCATAAGGTGAATTGGAAAAATACTGCATTTTACCGCCTATTTCACACAGTCCACCTCATATTGTGGGACCCCACTTTTTGGAATTTGCCTTATATTCCCACTTTCCCAACTAGCCAAACAAGGCAACAGCCACTGTTCCACCATCTCTTTCCAAACTCTATGTCCAGGTTTCAATACAAGCCCCAAATTATAAGATATGAATAAACTAAAAAAGAAACCTATGGGGTGTACCATGCCTACTCTTCCCTATCAACTGTCCTATATGTTAATTGCTGTTTGATTGGGTTTAACTGAGATCCCCAGAAAGCCTGTAAAAAATTCTATATATGGCCACAAAACATTTTTGTGGTGGGGGAAAAATATAACTTAAATAAAGAAACATGGGAAGTAACAATGTCTTAATCAAAACTACTCTACACTTCTTTGAAAGTTGTTTCCCTTTCCAACCATTCACTATCTTACTTGCTTGAGAAATTTTCTTATCTCAGTTCAACTGTGCTATATCCCCTCGCCCAAAGTCTATACCCAAGATGGTAATGGGGTCATTAGCTACCGGTATACCTATAATAGCTCTCCCCATTGGCATGACTGAAGACCCAAAAGATACTCCCTTACTCTTTAAGAAATTAATTCTAGACCCTGAAGTGTCTGAGAATTTCCCCAATACTTTCAGTTAATCCTCTGAAGATACCTCAGAATTCAAAACTAACACTAAGTCATCCGCATACGTTAATACTTTAATTGGAGGCCTGGAAGGAAACACAGAAATCCCTTCATTATTTGAATGAGCCTCCAACGTTCTAATTAATATATCTATCCCAAAACAGTACAACATAGGGCTGAATGGGCAACCTTGCCTAACCCCCCTTTTCACCTATATCTTTCTACCTATTCACCATTCACATTTGGGAGTAGTATAGAACCCTTATACATTTGTACTATCCATTCCACAAATGTATCTGGGAACCCAAAAGCCCTAAGGGTAGCAAAAAGAAATTGATGGGACAGCCTATCGAAGGCCTTTTTCTGGTCTAAGCTTAAAACCACCCCTTGAACCTGCTGCTATTCCCCTCCTAAAAAAAACTTTTCTGAAGAGAATTAAGTTGTCCTGCTGCCTTTGGCCTGGAATTGCACAGGTCTGTACTGGACTAATCAAAAAGGTTGCTATTGTCATTATTCTTGCCAATAAGATCTTACTAAGAAGTTTCAAATCAGCATTTAAAAGGCTTAATGGACGCCAATTCCCTAACATATTTTAGGCCCTTTTTTATGCAAGAGCATAAGGACTGCCTCCTGCGTAGAAGGTGCATAATGTGCTGAATGCAGAATGTCATTAAGTAAAATAACTAGCGCAGGTGTCAATTCCTCTCAAAAGATTTATAAAACCCTGTACCTAATCCATCACTCCCAGGAGCTGAATGCAGGGTAAGTTATGAAATAGCTTACCTTATTTCTCCAGGGGTCACATCTCTTATCAATAGCTCTTTATCCTGTGGACTTATTTGTGGCAACTGTAAATGATTTAACAATCCCTTAGGGTCTATAACCTGAGCTCCTGTCCCAAAAGTATCTGCCACATAATCCTCTACCACCTTCAAAAGCTCTACTGGTGTATGCACTGGTTAGTCCGAGGGGGATATTAGTTCTGTTAAATCCTATCCTCTACTCATTTTTTGCATTCTTTATTAGGGTCTAAAGACTCCCTATGGACCTGTGTACCAAAATGAAGTTCTAGTTGTAGTGTCTTGGCCCTATTATACTGCACGCCTGCCATCTGTTTCTTAATATTGTTAATTACTGTGCCATAATTCTCTACTAATTTCTCAGCCTGTGAAATACAATGTTGTAGTCGGCTCCAGAGTGTTAAATACTGAAGATACTCTTTATTTGAAATATAGTGAGCTTGCTGCTGAAAAAACACCTGCCATGCCTTCTTAGTATCTTCCCACCATTCCTGTACTGTATCATAAAAATCCGTGACTGATAGTCTTGCTTTCCAATTCTGTATCCATGCTTTCTTAACCTTAGGATTATCTAATAATGTCTCATTAAGTCTCCATTTACCCTTTCTACACCTAGGTGCGTTAGTCCATGTCACTTGCATTTTAATCAGTTGATGGTCTGAAAATTCAAAGGGGAGTGTTGTTATATTATCTGTTTCTAAAATAGGGCTAATGAATATAAAATCTATCCAAGTCCTAATATTCCCCCTAAAGTACGTAAATCCACCTTCAGAATGAACTTACCTAAAGGCATCCAAAAGCCCTGCCATACTAAGGATCTACTGTAGTGCAATAGAGTCACACAAAAGTTTTTCTGTTCTCAGTCCTCTATCCATCCTAGTAAGGCCACAATTGAAATCCTCCAGCCATAGTAACAATCTGGAAGTATGCAAATATGGCTGGATTTCATGGAAAAGTGCTACTCTCAAAGCCTTAGTTTGTGGAGCATAAACTGAGATGATTCTGAATCTTTTGGACATAAATGAAAGCTCCAAGAGCAAGGCCCTACCAGGATGAATATCCACCAATCTGGAGTCTTTGATATTGGGATTGGAAAAGAGAATTCCAACCCTGTCACAAGTATCTGTACCTGTGGACCAAAGAGATGGACCCAATGCCCATAACTTTGAAACTTGCTGCAATTCAGTGTTAGTTTTCAGTCTAGTGCCTTGCAGGCACAGTATATCACTCTTAAGGGCCTGAAGGGATAAAAAAGATCCAAGCTGCTTTTTCCTCTTTTTTATACTATGTACATTTAAAGTGGTGATAGTTAATGAATGCATTTACAAAGGGGAGAGAAAAAGAATGTTTTAACTTGTTAAGGAGTTCTAGATGCCCTACGCTGCCTCATCCTTTTAGCTATGGTGTCTCCACCTACATTTTCCAAATCAGTCGATGTGACAGATGAATTATCTGTTTCCTCTCCCTCAATGTCTCCATCAGTCCCCTCCGAAATGAGCACAGAAAATTTATTTCCAACTTGTACTGGGGACTTTAATTGCTCTGACTCCACTTGTTTTATGACCTGTGCCACTGTCTTCGCCTTTCTTGTCCGCTTTTTTGAGCCACCACTTTAAAAGACATTTCCCTTACTCCTGGGGGTGGGAGAGGAGGCATTTCTGTGACTTCTGCTTTTTCTCCCTGACTCTGCCCAACATCTGGTCCTGTACCCTCTTTCACCCTTGTTTCAGAGATAACATCTGGATTCACCGTCTCACTACCTACAGCCCCAGAGGTCTCAGTGTGATTTGAAGGAACCTCCCCCTTGTTCTTCTGCTCAGCTACCTATCTGGCTTGATGATGTTGGGCCTGATTTATTAGGCCCTCATATGAAGGGCAATCCTCCCTATTATGCGATGCCCAGGGGACATCTGCCATATGCGTGCCCTGTTTGCTCACATAAATTGCACTTGAATAGGTTAACACAAGCTGCTGATAGATGATCAGACTCGAGGCAGTGATTACACCTAGATGAGTCACACGCCGAGCTCAAGTGGGCCCGAGAGCCACATTTGTAACATGCTGACCAGTATAGAAAATGGCCCCTCTATCCTGTCCTAGATAAAAGGTAGTGGGAAGGTGAACAGGCCCTGTGTTCGAAGACAAAAGCTTAATCTTGATCCTCCAACTCCCATCCCAAATTTGTTCACTGTCTAAGTTGGGAGTGGGTTCCCCAAAATTTCGCATCTCTGCCTAAGCCAAAACATGATGGGCCAGATATTCAAACTACGCTATTTTGTGGCGCAAGCCCTTGCACTGCACAAAATAGTTAGCAGAGAGTAATGACCAGAGCGATATTCAAAGGTTGTGCTGAGCAACTCTTTGAATATCACCTCGCCACAGCCACTGTGCATGGCCAGTGGAACTTCATGCCACCGCAAGTGGCCAGAGTGGAGCATTCAACTTGCGGTGGCACAAGTACCATTGCGCCATGCGCAAAATCCTGATATTCAAAAGGTGACATGCAAATGGGGCCATAATTCATGCAAGGTGCAGGGGCCATTTGCATCTGATTTAGCCCATTTGCATGCCATTAGCATGCAGGTGCGCCGATCCCTGAGGACTTGCGCCTGGCGCTCTTTCAGGGTAGCAGCCGCCGGGACCGACACACTTGCAGCCCGATCGCGGCAAACCATGTAAAATCCCCACCACCACCCCCCCACTGGCCCGATTGCGGGCATAGTTTAATTCCCCCCACCCGCCTAATCGCAGGCATAGTTTAATCCCCCCACCAGCCCGATCGCGGGCAGCGTAGTGTCTCCCCAATACATCCCCTGGTGGTCCAGTGGACGAAAAGCCCGATCGTGGGCTGTAGTAGTTTAAAACAACCCCCTCCTCCCAAATACATCCCTGGTGGTCCAGTGGACTGAAATCCCGATCGCAGGCTGTAGTAGTTTAAAACAACCCCCTCCTCCCAAATACATCTACAGTGGTCCAGTGGAAAATCCCGATCGTGGGATGTAAAACTTGAACAAATCCCGAACATAGCCCTGGTGGCTAGTGTCCCCCCCCACCCACCCACGGCCCACCACCCCGCTCCCCCAGTAGCCGGTGGGCGGCAGCATCCCACCCACCTGCCACCCTTGCGCCCACTGACTGACTGCCCAGTAGGGCTGCACGCCCATTGGTGCAGAGCAAGAGCCAATGGGTGTGCAGCCCATACCGTACAAGACAGCATGGGTAAAATGCCTCTTCAGGTTCTGTAAGACCTACACTAGTATGATCCCAAGGAGTTTGTGAGTGGGAGTACTAAGGGAGGCTCTAATAATAACGTGTGTGTGTGTGTGTGTGTGTCTAAGAAGACCATTAACATGCAGGCTGTGTGTTTGGAAAGGTGCTAGAGAGCCCTGATACAGAGGCTGTGTGTGTGTGTGTGTGTGTGTGTGTGTGTGTGTGTGTGTGTGCGCGTGCGTGCGTGCTAAGGACAGCCCTCATTGTAGCCTACATATATGGGTAAGGATGGGCCTGAGGAGAGTCCTGATATGCAGTGTGTGTGTGTGTGTGTGTGTGTGTGTGTGTGTGTGTCTAAGAACATTAACATGCAGGCTGTGTGTTTGGGAAGGTGCTAGAGAGCCCTGGTACAGAGGCTGTGTGTGTGTGTGTGTGTGCGCGTGCGTGCGCGTGCTAAGAACAGCCCTCATTGTAGCCTACATACTGTATATGGGTAAGGATGGGCCTGAGGAGAGTCCTGATATGCAGGTGTGTGTGTGTGTGTGTGTGTGTGTGTGTGTGTGTGTGTGTGTGTGTGAAATTAGCTTTGAGTCAGAGACTCGTTTAAAAATGACACCTAGGATAATAAGGCTAGATGTCTTGGCTAGGTATTACTATGCTGTAATAACTGGAGAATATTTCTCCCTTAGGGGAACCAGGTTATAAATCACCATTATAACCAGCTGGTTATAACAGTGAACAAATGCAGGGTTTCCCTCACTCCATGCATGACCACATTGCCTCCTTCCTGCACACACTGCAATTGGCTCACAGTAAACCAATTTGGAGTAAGATTTTTAGACAAGCTTCTTCATAAATATAAATGCTTTTCAGCTCCTTTATGTCTAGTTTCAGGGCAATCGTACAAAAAACGGGGGAAAAAACAGTAATAGGAAACCATGCTCCAGCATGACCACACTAGGGGAACTACTGTTTTCTATAATTGCTGGGTAGTGTTTTCAAGGAGGGAAAATGCTACCCAGCTATTATATAACACAAGATATGGGCTAGTGTGTAAAACTCAAATTTTAAATTCGCCCTCAGTGTTGGATGCTTGTATAAACCCCTCGAGCTTCATTCTCGGGGTTTATGTAGCCTACAGCTCCTTGGGTGTGTGAAAAATTCTCGTTATACACACTGCCCCATGTTTTATTCTATATGTTTTACCCCAGATGCTCACAGTGATATGACTTAAAATGATGCCTAGGATGGTAATGCTGCAGGTCTTGTGTAGGCATACTTTCATTCTTTGACTCAGGATAGCCTCATTTGTATCAATTAAAAGATGGCATCTATTACTGTACTGCTTCATCCAAGATAACCTCAATGGTATCAGTTAAAAGCTGGCATCTAGGAGGATATGACTTCAGGTCTCAGATAGGACTAAAACAACAAGTGCAAGGTGTTACAGCTACCCTTATCCAGATAGCAATTAAGCTCCACCTATGCACCCCCCCCCACACACACACACACAATCAAAAATAGAAACTTTAAGACGTAGACAGTTTTGGCAAAAATAGACCATTGGTCCATCCAGTCTAATTATATTTACCATGACCTGTTATCTAGATGAGGTTATCACCCTCACCTCACATCCCTTTCTCCCTGCTTTAATGAAAACCATCAGAGTAAATGTGAAGCCATTACTCTGTCCCTGCTGTGCTTGAACCTGTTGATGTTTTTTGTGTCCATCACCTCAGCCAGTAAGCTGTTCCGTGGCTCATCCCCTCTGTCATTAAAGTAAAACTGTCTCACATCCCTCCTGACCCCCCCCCCACACCAGCTTCCACTCATGCCTCCTTGTTTTGGACCTCATATTCATGTTGAATTGTTCTTCACAGTTTAACATTTTTATTCCTTTCAAGAAGTTGAAGGTTTCTTTGATATCACCCCACTCCCTTCTGTCCTCCACCAAGTACATGTTTAGTGCCCTGAGCCGATCCTTGTAGGATCTGCCCTGTTGTCTCTGAATCATTTTGATTACCCTATGCTACACCATCTCCAGCCTGTCATTGTCTTTCCTCAGGTGAGGTGAGCACTCCAGAACTGAGCACAGTATTCCAAATGGGGTCTCACCAGTGACTCATAGAGTGGCAGTATCAAACCATGCATTAATGTACCCCAGAATTACCTGTCTGTGGAACTCTAATGCTAGACAGATGACGAAGTCTGCATATTTCTGCAAAACTTCACCCCCACTGCTCAGTGAATGTGTGACAGACTGGTCTGTCCCAGACTCAGCCTGTACAATGTTACCAGTTTTCTCAAACCCTTCAGACACCTGCAAGGGTACTTCAGTAACTGCCCCCATATGGCATAAACATACCCTCTAGGTATCTTTCGGTCTGAATCCCACCAGAGCCACTGCACACAGTTCAGTGCTTCTTACCAAAGGGCAAACAACCAAGTTTTTGTCAGATGCTACCCAGTTATTTGTACCTGAAATGACTCAGTCACGAAAACATGAAGTATATAAAAATATAATATTTTAATACTTCAAGATATTCACACATATAGTATAGTATACTACATTAAAACTATGGGGAACAGTACTTCTACAAAAATAAAAAGAAAATGTTTTGAATAGTAGAAAAAACACACAGAAAAATCTTAATACACTTCCTAACTTTCCCAAAGTAGAAAGTACTTACTACACAGGACATCTTGGCTAATCAGGGTAGACTTGAGCTTTAGATGTTAACTGCTAGAGGTCCAAAAACCTGACTAACTTGTCTCCCATGAAACTCAGGTCAACAAGGCTCCCAAAAAACAGTCTTCACCCACCTTCAGCACACATGTCCTATGACATCACTTCTAGGCCAGCTATTTGTGTCTTGAGAGTGGGGTCCTCTTGGAAAACTGGTCTGATCTGGACTTTAGAGGTTGCATATTCCAAAGGAGACCCCCTTTGTCCTACCTCCTGTCTTGCACAGCAGGAGTGACTGCTTCAGTCATTAGCCAGGGCATCTCCCATAACATAAAAGGGCCATTTTGGCTTTGAAGCATGAAAGGATTGTTTTGGCTTTCACCTCTCCCATTAACTGACCAGGGGGGTCCTGTAGTACAGGAAAGAGATTGTAATCACTCTCAGGAATCATTTGGCATGCCTTTGGGAAATAACTCACTCTCAATGGCATAACCACAAGTACTTCCTGTACACACATGCACATAGAAAAATCTCACTGACAGCAGTGGTGTAGGGAACATTATTTCATTAGCAGTCATGCTTGTCTAGGAATATATGAAACACACCCCTTCCCTCCATCCTGACTGCAATGAGATGTGTTGTCAGGCAGAACAACATGCATAGGTGAGCTGAAACAGCTGCAGGAGGCATCACAGGAGTGTATGTATAGTGTGAATGCTTGTAGCTTCCTGCTCCCCCATGGAACTGAGTCTAATGGTAACCATGTGAGCATGTCGCAGCAGCCCGCCCACACACCAGCCAGCCTGCCCCACCAGTGAGCTCTGTTCCCTAGCAGGAATGCTGTGCATGTCTGATACTTAAGGTCAGCCCCAGCCACCCACTCACTCACAGAGAAAGAGAAAGCAACAGGGACTCCTAAAATTTTATTGGTTAAAAATTCCTCTCACCTCTGGCGGTTCAAGGTCAAATTAATCCTTGAGTGTGTTGACAAAGGAGGGAGTTATCTATTTCCACTGGTAATGGCACCTTTTTTTTTATAGTCTACTTTTTTCCTGAACACAGGAGGATTTTACGCCACATGACAATTTGTGGGGATCACTTTATTGCACAGCAAACTGAAGCCTCTTTTTAGGTTAAAGATAACAATTTTTATTTTACTTAGACTATATATATTTAAAATGAAATATTCTCATTTCACTAGCCTTTTGCTTGGATAAACAGATTCATGGAAGTTCATTACTAACACAAAATTTTAAAAAGATGGTTTACCCTGCTCATTTCAATAGTTTAGAACCAATATTGGAATAGAGATTGTATGTGCAGGTACATTGGTGAATCTTAACTTGTACTTTGTGATATTTTGCATTTTTGATCATGATTTATAAATAAATGGAAGTCTTACAGCCAATTAGACTGACAAACAGGCATATCTCTTATCCCATGTACAGCTGTCATCTTGGGCTAATCACTTAAACATGCTTGCTCCTGCCACTGCTGTGTATTACCCTCTTCAGTTCAGGTACATTAATATTACTGTCACAGAATGCAAAACATTACCCGGTCTAACTTTAAAGGGAGCAAATAGAGAATCTTGCTTCAGTTTTCTCCAATGTGGAGTTAAATCATGGTCTATCCCTCTCTTACTAAAGATTTATTTGTAATTTTTTGACAAGGAAAGGCACACTAAGCTATGATAGCTTGTTTCCAGGTGCATCCTGGGGTGTAAGTTGCATGGATCTGTTTTATTGATGCTCTAGTCGCATCTTTAGTTTTTTGGAGTGACAGCAGATGTGAGTAAAGGGTTTAATGTGCGAGTCGGTAACTTGGATTGGGAGGGCAGATGAGCGAGTGGTTCTGTGGGGAAAGGGGAATGCTGGTTGATGATGAAGAAAGCAAGATAAACATTAAGTCACATGGGGACTGGGGGTGAGTGGTGAAACAACTCCATACCAACTAAGGGCATTAAGGGCAGGCACAGCTCATTTTTCCTGCTTCAGCTTGTCTGAGGGACTGGGTTGATAGTGATACTAAGAATGTCTCAAGAGTGTATTTTAATATATTGGACACATCTGAATTTCTGTGGGAACATGACATAAAGTTCCACCAGCTAACAAGACTCAGTTGGAAAAGAACTTGTTGTGAATACAATCAGCCTGGGAGGAGGTCCGAGGTGGATCTGAGTGTGGCAGGAGGCTGGAGTGCAGGCCTCACACTTCTGGGCTGACATCTGATTGCTCCTCTCTACATATTTAACCACACAGGGCCAGAGGAGAACACTGGTGGGTAGGGGAGGAGAGGACCCTGAAGTAGCATGGCAATTTATTGTTGATGAGCCCTCGCATCAGTATAAATTGTAACAGATTGTGACTAATGCAGCATGAGGCTGCTTACTGTCGACTAAAAATGAGACTTTGCATCTTAGCTTAGCTATCTTGGGTAAATAAATTGGAAAATAGAACACAAACAATCCCCACACTGCTGCTGAACAAATTTGCTCACCACTCTTTTGAAGGGCCCAGGGGTCTGGAAAATACCGCTGTGCTGCAGAGTCGTCTGTCCAAGTTGCAAGGTAACAAGTGCAATGCTTGCTGCAGTGATAGTTGACTGTACTCAAGAGAAGTGTTATATAGTTGGGTGTTTGAATGGTGGCTGGAGTGGAATTTTTTTGCTTTAGTTTTGACAATTCTTTTTTTAAGAAAATAAAAAGCTAGTTATTTTGATAGTGATATTGGTTGTTTGTAACAAGTTAAAGAAGGCTTTAAAAGCAGCCAAATAAAGTTAAAATGATCCTCAAAATGCACCAGAATGCATCTAAAACCTCAGCCCCCAGAACCCCAGCCTATTAGTTAAAGTCTTTAACTTGTGCATACACCTTTTTAAAGGCTGGTTACTCCCCTGCTCTATTTCATTTCCTCTCACATATCCATTCAAACATGTCAATACAGCTTGAAGGAAATAGAAAAAAAGTACAGTACAGTACACAATTACATGGCAAGTTGTTACAGGATGCTAGAAAGTGGTCAAGTACTGTAATTTCCTGGTCTCTGATTGGCTGAGACTCTTCTCTAGCCATGCATTTATTTCGTAACAGTGACCAGGAAATATCAGGGCCCTGTGCCAGTGGCCTGTTTATCTGGGCATACTATTGTGCCACCCCAGAATTTTGAATTTGGCTAGCCACCATTTTGTTTTCTCACTTAACCGAACGACAAAAGCATTGAGTGATAGTGGTCACTTACTGCTGCAACCGTGACTTCAATTAACTGAAAACAAAAAAAATGTCATCATTCATAATCCAGTCCCATTCCAAAATGCAAAAACCGGAGTGAAATGAAGAACAGATTATGGGAGTGAAAGCAGCAGTGCATGGTACTGGTGAGAATTCTGACCTATACTTTTTATTCTGTTTTAGATTGCCCCTTGTCTACTGACTTGAATGATACCTTCTTTCCACAGTTTGAGTCTGCTTTAGTACTTTTTTTCACATTTGAAATAATAATGGAGCACTTCTTTTAATATGGGTTGGACCAGGTTTTTTTTCAGCTGTTTTTGTACATTAATTGTTTAACATCACTTCTGTTGTGACTAAAATGAACTGTTACATAACAGGCAGTGCTCCCTGCCCTAATGGGACAACAAGTGTTGAAAATCAGGTGCAAATACTGATGAAAACCTTGTCTGAGCTATATTAAAAGGATCACTCCTTTTATTATTTCAAATGTCAAAAAAGAGTACTAAAGTATACTCAAAATGGAGAAAGAAGTGTATCACACAAGTCAGGAGGTGGGGGGTAATCTAAAATAGAATAAAAAAGTATAGGTCAGAATTTTCACAGCTATTATGTACTGCTGCTTGAAATCCATGCCGCCGACAGTATGGCTTTTCTGTCATGTTCCACCCGGCACAGCAAACATAGAACACAAAACAGTTTGCTTCAAATGGCATCTTTATTTAAATTTAAAAATGTAATCTGTAACAGCTGCAGCTTCAGTTCTGATTGGTGGTCCTGACACTTGCAGCGCTAGTTTAATGCTACCATCTTTAGTTCTGTCTTAGTGTTTCAGCTTGTTTTCATACACCTGCATCACATTGTCCTGTTGTATGCTGTTCTCTCTTGCTATTCCCCCCTTTATAGCAGCTTTAGAGGTTATAAGACTTTTCACTTCCCTTTTCATACTTTGCATTTGAACTTTGGTGGAGAAGTGGTGCTGAGTTTAAAGGTACCATCTTTAGTTCTTAACTTCTCTCTCACTCAATGTTTCAGCTTCAGTAAAGAAAGAGAGAGGCACAGTTACAGCTGTATCGAATTTTAAGGTCTGGCTGCTTTCACTTGTGGCGGGTATGCAGAGGAGCGGCGATGCATTTAACGTTACCATCTCCAGTTCTCTCTCACAGTGTTTTAGATTGTTTCTGTACACCCACACAGATTCAGCACAGATTGTGTTTGTTTACTTGGGGGAGAGTGTTATGGGGTGATAGGCAGAAGTGCAATCTATTGTATGAGGCGTATGTACAGTACAAACTTGGAAAACACTGGGGACTGCTTTACCAAACATTAATTAAAAATGGATTCTTTACTGTTCTATTTTTTTATTAAGTCTTATTTACAGTGTCACATGTAGCCCATTTTCTACTCCCAATAATACCCTCCAAGGTGAGTGGTATGGGCTATACAAAGCTTCCAGGGGCTATAAGGCCCTCTGCCTGCAAAGTCAGGTCTCATTACACCCCTGGACAGTCTGGTATAGCCTAATATTGCCCACTGTTGGGTATTATTGCCTACCTATATGAGAAGCACTGTTGGGAAGAGAGAGGGAGCAGATATGGGGAGACTGAGATGAAACCCACCACCTGCAGGACAGATACAGTATACCGCCTAACATTTTGTTATTGGTACTTCAAATCTGAATTGTATCCTTATTTGCTAGATTTCAATTTGCCGTATCCATGTATCTCTGTTCTGTAAGCCTGGAACAAGGGATATATATTCTGGAAAAAAAAGAAAAAAAACATTTTATTATTGAAATGTTGAATACTGGCATACAAAACATTTACAAATCAGGGACATTGGCCCACATAATGTGGGACTGATCCAAATACATGGAGATACAAGCAAAGACGAAAAGCAGTACTTTGATTTTTTTGCAAAATTAACATTTGCTTCATTAGCATCATAGAGAATGGATTTTTTTTCTTAAGGTTTGAGTTTACAAAATAAGGCAGACTTTTATCTGTTCAGACAGCAATAGTTCCATGATGGGTACAGCAGTTATGAGTGGATATGGGATATTCCTTACTATTTGGTGCTATTGAATGATACAGACACTGTGCCACACTGATTGCCTTGGGCAGTCTGGGACTCATAGGTTGGGCTGGCTAGGACTGTGAATAAACAATGCATTAAGATACAAAAACATATGGGTCTAAAATGCATGAATGTGCGCTTGTACAACTATTAAAAATCTTAAACTCCCTTCCCCAAACCGCCAACACACACCATTCATGCACTAAAGATGTGGCTACTCAGGCAGGTCCCTCCCCAACTGGATCAGGATTGTGACGGCAGTAAGGGGGGTCTCTGTCACCCCTGCCCGAGGGGGTAAGCTCTGGGGGAACAAGGGAGGGACCCCTGAAAGTCCTGGGGGACACCAGGGTGACAGGGCTAGGACTGGGATAAGGGCAGAAGGGGGCCACTGGGGAACACAAGGGGAAAGAAAACAGAAAGTTTATACTGACCACTGGCAGCAAGGGTGCCCCCTGGCCCCTGCCTACCTTAGGGCACAGATAACGTCTGTGGCATCCAGAGGCAAAAAGACCTCAACATTTTATTTTATATTGTTTGTAACTTTTTACTGTTTTAACCACAGTCAGACAGCCAAAACTGCACTGCAAGGGTGCCCCCGGCCCCTGCCTACCCTAGGGCAGAGACAGAGTCTGTGGTGAGACACAAGGACTTAAACTATTTTTTTATGTATGTGTTTTTAAGAAATAACAGCTCAGCTAACTACAGGTACAGAAACAAGCATAAGGCTGAAGCTGCAACACAAAGCAAAGAAGGCGGTGCTCCTCCCCCCTTGCATTCAATACGCTGACTGCCGTGTTGGCAGGCAGGCAGCAAATGCCTAAGTGCAATTCCAAAATTAAGACCACAGCATCTCAGGAGGAAAATAAATAATATTTTTAAAAATAATAATTTAAATAATTAAACTACAGAATGGAAATATCAACAAAGCTGCCTTTGCCAACTGGCAGCGGCCAGTTTCAAAACACAGCACAGTAAGCTGTGCAAACACTACTGTTTTTACCCACCCTTCCCCCACACAGACAAGCAGATACAGTAGTATATTTTTTTTCTGTAAAATAAAAAAAAATTCTCAGCACTGTAAAGAACTAAGAAGTCACAGGAACAGGGTGTTTTTTAGCCAGCCAGCAAGCAAGAGCTAGCCTAGCCTACAACTGCAGACAGATACCCCCTCCCTCTGCCCTAGCCTGAAGAATGGTATTTACTCACCTGATAAAGGTGATTATACCTACAACCTGTCTAGTGCTCAGGACAATCCTCGCATATGGTAATCCTCCATCAATCCTATTGGCCGATGCACAATCATAAATATTTTGCTGCGCTGCTAGATGCCAATCCCCCAGCTATGTCCATTAACTCCAGTAAGAAACACTTCCCTAGCAGAGAGAAAAAAGGAGAAAACACCCCAATAGAAAAAAACAGCAGGCAAAAAAAACAAGTAAAGAATATAACCAGGACCACCCGTGAATTGTATTGAATACAAGGCAATTTACTGAAAAAATATCCGTGATAATAGTGATGGTGACACATACCATATAGGACATAAAGTGATCAGCATGTGACAAGAATGCAAATAATATCAAATACACATAAGAAAAAAATAATAAATGCATATAAACACATACGGTAAAGAAGATCCCAGCCACCAACACCATGCCAGGTAGTGGCAACTCAGAAATACATAAGGAAAAGGAGGTCTCGGCTACCAAACTACATCAAGTAGTGGCAACCCAGACAAAACCAATAAACCAGTCAGGATCCAACCCTCCTGCAAAAGTATGACAATTCCAGGTCTGATTCAGGCTGCAGCAATGTCCGGTTTGTCCAACATGGGAGGGACCTTAAGCACTATACAGGTTGCAGGTATAATCACCTTTACCAGGTAAGTAAAATACCATTATCCCCTGTAATCTGTCTAGTGCTCAGGACAATTCTCACATATGGGACTTCATAGTAGTACACAGAAAATCATGGGCAGGACATGATGAACCCACCCCATCAGTCAGAACCTGCCACAGCCTAAAGCACTACCCTGCCAAATGTGGCCTGTCAGTGGAAGTCACATCCAGTCTGTAATACAGAGCAAAGGTGTGGACTGAGGACCAGGTAGCTGCCACACATTTATCCTGTATGGAAGCACCACCCCTCTCTGCCCAGGAGGTGGATAGTGTCCTTGTGGAAAGAGCTCAGATGTCCACTGGGGGCTCCTGACCTGCCCCTTGATGGGCGACAACTATTGCTCCCCTGATCCAGCATGCAGTAGCATCTTTAGATGCTACCTGACCCTTCTTCCAGTCAGAGAAGAACACAGACAACCTGTTTGACTTACGGAAACTGTTGGACATAGCCAAATAATCCTTCAGATCCTTCAGCAAAGAAACCATATCCAAAGGATGGGGCTCCCTCTCCCCACTCCCATGAGTCCAGAGCAAGGCTGGCAAATGAATGGCCTGCTCCAAATGGAATGGTGAGACCACCTTGGGAGTAAAACATGGAACAGTCACCAGGGACACTCTGTTGTTATGAAAAGTAAGGAATGGCTCATGAGAAACTGCCTGCAGCTCACAGACCTGTCTGGCGGAGCACATGGCTGTGAGGAAAACTGTTTTAAGAGTCTTCCAATAACGGAGGTTTATAAAGTCCCTCCAAGACCAAATTTAGTTGCCAGGGTGGACAGGTTGACCTGACACAAGGAGAGGCAACCTGTACTGCACTGAGCAATCTGACCACATCGGCGTATGAACCTATGTTTCCCACCTTAGGAAGAGATCCCCTTATCACAAAGATAACTGATGTCTACAGGAGTAGGCCAAACCCTTTTCAGCTCCATCATTGAGAAAATCCAGAATTTTGGGAAGGCCCGCCACCAAAGGAGACAGACCCTTTGTGGAACACCATTTACAGAAAATCTGCCAGTGTCTCTGGTAAATCTTATTAGTAGTGCCTCTCCTGGACTTCAGTAGCCACTCCACCACTCTGGAGGTGTATCCCTCTTTTAGCAGTCAAGTCTTTTCAGCATCCATGCCATCAGACAGAGGATGTGGAATTGTGGTGAAGAATTGGACCCTGAATCAGTAAATCTGGGCATCGTGGCAGACACCAGGGAGTGTCAATAAACATTGTTCTGAGCAGAGAATACCAGGATCTTCTTGGTCAGTCCAGAGCCACCATCAGTACTGTTGCTCTTGTGGCTCTGATCTTGGAAAGCACCTTTGCTATCATTGGGGAGGCAGAAAAATGTAAGCTTTTTTGAAGCCCCATTGCATTGCCATTGTATCTATTTCCCTAGCTTGGTTGTCTGGATAGTGGGAATGGTAATAGAGCAGTTGTGCATTGTGCCTGGATGCCACCAGATCCACCAGGAATCTCTGGTTGAGAGTCTGTAACACCTGAGGGTGCAACTGCCATTCCATCTGGTTGAACGTCACTCAACTGAGCCAGTCTGTCTGCAAGTACAGCTTCCCCACCAGGTGTGTGGCCGATATCATCGGCAGGTGGCTTTCCAGCCATCGTAATATCTGCAGTGCTTACTTGAATATTGCCCTGCTTCTGGTTCTGCCCTGTTTGTTGAAATACACTATGGTGACCTAATTGTCAGTCCTGATCAGTACTGGCAGATCCGTTATCTGAGGGGTGAAAAATATCTGGGCCTTGAATGCAGCCCTCATCTCCAGAACATTGATTGGAAGACAGGCTTCCAATGGAGACCATTTCCCCTGAGCAACATGGCGACCAAACATAGCTCCCTAACCTGACAAACTGGCATCTGTTGTAACTGTTGCCGCAGGAGGCAATGATAGTGGGACCCCTTTCGTCAGGTTGCACCAGTCCCCCCAACAGTTGAGGCTTTGAAGAATGCTTGAGTCAGGATTGAGCTTGTATTCGAAATCCTGGGTCGATTGGTCCCAGTGGTCCAGGATGTAACACTGAAGAGGGCACATGTGCAGATGAGCCCAGGGCACCATGGATATCACTGATGCCATAATCCCCAGCAACCAAACATACATACACACCAGCCTGTGTGGCCGTGTCCAGATGGACTCCAGGAGTGTGATTATGTTGGTCACTTTGTCCTCCATGGGGGACACCATACCAACCATTGTGTTGATCCTGGCGCCCAGGTGAACACTCTCCTGAGTAGTGTTGAACTGGCTCTTGTCCCAGTTTACTACCCAGCTATGTTGCTGTAGGCACTGCAGCACTGTTTCCATGTTCTTCTGGGCCTGAGCTGGGGATCTGGCTTGAATGAGCCAATCATCCAGCTATGGTATGATATGTACCCCTTGTTTTTGGAGGGCCACAGCAATTACTACAAGTTTCTTTGTGAAAACCTATGATGCTGATGCCAGGCCGAACGAGAGACAAGTGAACTGAAAATGCTGGCCATTGACCTGGAACCTCAGGAAACAGTGGTGACTGGGGCAAATTAGGATAAGTTCATAAGCATCCATGAGGTCTATTGAGGCTAAAAAAAATCTCCTGGTTGAATTGCCGCCAGTGTTGACTGTAGTGTTTCCATTTTGAATTTTTTATAGACCATGAACTTGTTGAGGTACTTTAAGTTGAGAACTGGTCTGAATCCCCCAGTTTTCTTGGGGACCATAAAGAACATAGAGTATACCCCCCATGTCCCTCTCTTGTGGTGGTGCAGGTGCTATGGCTCTTTTCATGGCTAGGCTATGCAGAGGCTGTTGAATTGCCTCCAGTTTAACAGGGTCCCATGCTGGGGGTGAAATTGTCAGTCTGTGTGGAAATGTCCTTTGACTGAACTCTATGGCGTAGCTTTGTGATACCAGTTCCCTGAGTCACTTGTCCATTGTAGTTTGGGCCCATTGATCAGCGAATGAGAGAAGGCACCCCCCCCAGCCACTGGAGGGTTGTCCACCGGGGACCCCCCCTCCTTTCATTGGGTCTTTCCGGCTGAGCCACCTCCACTTGTGTTGCCACTGAAGTCCCTTCATTTACCGAAGTTACCTTGGTACTTAGATTGGACAAATCTGAGCTGGAACCAGGATCTTGTGGGCCCCCCGGGGGGTTTGATGCCAACTTCGCCTGACCCCTGGCCCCTTTGAACCTTGGTCAAAAGGGTCAACCCGATGGTAGGTAGAGGTCCTTCTTTTCCATCATCTGCTTCATCCCTGCATGGCTTCTGAGAAAGGAAGCGAGGACATCCCTGAACAGATGACCCCCTTTGCAGGGCAGCTTCATTAGAGTTGCTTTTGACTCTGCACCTGCCTGCCACAGCTTGAGCCACAGGGCTCTCCAGACTCTGTTAGTCAGGACCATGACCCTGGTGACAAATTTCATGATATCCAAGATGGCATCTGCCATATAGCATGCAGCCTGCATGGCACAGCTTGCCTGTCCTGTCAGAGGGGAGTCCTCTGGGAGTCTGTTGGCAATAGCCTCCATCCACTGTAACAGGGCCCTGCTGTCATACCATACTGCCGTGTCAGCAGATTGCGCCATCCCTGCCACTTCATGAGTCTTTTTTAGCAAGTCCTTGACCTTTTTGCTCATAGGGTCCTTTAGGACTGCTGTGCTGTCGATGGGTATAATCAAGCATTGAGTGAGGGCTGACATCAGAGTGTCCCCTTATGGGCCGTGTGCCAGGCCATCCTGTAGGATTAAGCCAGTGGGTACCATTTTTTCATGGCCCTCTTTTCAGGGATCCGAGATGGTTCTGGTGCCTCCTGTTCCTTAATCAGAATGGTATTGAGTGCTGTACAGGTCAGGAAATAAAGGTGCACTGGCCTTGAGTGCAGTGACAGAAGGGGATCTGTCAAGGTGTGGGGTTGCTCTATTTCCTCTGGAACCTGGAGGGCCTCTCAGATCAGTCAAACCAGTTCGGCCACTTCCTCATGTGGGCACAGCTTGCTGGCAGTGTGGTCTGTCTCCTGCTCCATCTCTTCCTCCTCCAATGCAACCACAAAGTCTTCTGCCTGTCTGCATCACTTTTTCTGTGGTTGTGGTGTCTAGGATGCCCCGGTCATTTTTTGGGAGCATCTTGCAGCATGGTCTCTGGCTGCTGGACTTGCAGTTTCTCCAGCCACTAGAACAGAAGGCCTGCTTGCGCTGTGTTCAAGGTCAGTGGTGCTTGGGGGGGCGTCTCTTCCAGGGCAGCAACCACATCCAGGTTTTGGCTCGGCTGTCTATCCGACTCCAACACCATGCACACTGTACAGACAGCCTCTCCAGTAGCTTTGTGCCACATTCTGTGCAGACAGGCATGGCAGGAAAATACACTGAGTGGGCCGATCTATGGGAGGCAGAAAGAAAGAATTGCATCAGTAACATGATTCTCTGAGCACTGCCAGCAGCAACAGCATAAACACATCAAAATGTGCCCCAAGTATAAGAATATATGGCTTGTGTCTTTAAGAGATGGTGTCTTCCAGACACACTCAAGATGGCTGCCCGCTTGTGTCAGGTATCTATTGTTGGCCCCTTACTGCTCACTTAATATGGTGTCCTCCTATACTTTCCTAAGATGGCCACCATCCCCACGAGATTCCTCGGGAACTGTGCGCCTTCAGCCATAGTATCACGATTTCGGCATGTTCTGGGGCTTCCTTTTTAAAATAATACCCCAAAAATGATTCTTGGAGATCCGCTGGTGTGGTAGGGCTACCAGTCCCTGTGCCCCTCAGGGAAAGCAGTTTTTTATGCAGTCCTGTGAGTAGCAATGATCTGGAGCCCTTGGAGTCTCACAAGAGCCATCATTTTGCTCTTGTGGCTCAAGACTCCTATTTAGACATGGCGGAGGGCTCCAGAATGTTCGGGGGAGTTGCTGCTTCTCAGATGGTACTGTCACAAACGCACTCCACCAGTCAGGCCCTCTGCTCCCACAGTGCCAACCTCAGAGCGCAATAGTGTGAACAGGTAACAGACAGGGTAACCCTCCTATCTGTTTTTGGGTCTGAATCACCTTTAGTCTCAAGTTCTGGGGGGATTCAAACTGTGAACCTTATGCTAGTATACCCAATTACAGGCTCAGATATGTACCCTATTCAGGGCTGCAGTACAATCTTTCACCAGGGGCACCAGCCAGGTCTCCAAAATGAACCTTTAAAGTTCTATAAGAAACCTTAGGTATATTCTTACCTTTTTACTCAAGCTCAGTAACACATCAAGCTGTTGAACAGTTGTCAGACTTAACCACCTATACGTCACATGCAAAAAGGAACTGACAGACACCCAGGCAGTTTTTCAACGAAAAGGTTCTTTACTAAAAGATGATAAAAATATGAAAACTGTAAACACAGAACAATATATCAAAGAGCTCACAATCACATAAAAGAACAAGGGAAAATTACAAAGCAAAACTCCTACCACAATACATTCAGATCTTTGCTATCTAAGGTATTAAAAAAATATCAGTTTAAACTCTGTATCTCCACACCCCTTCTGTGAGTCATCTAGCGCCTCTTTTTAGAATATAACATTTCAGACCTGATTTCCTGTCAGAAGGTATATTAAATAATGTGACATTGGCAAAAACCCATTTTCCAAATTATGAGTCTTTGATCAACCAGTTCCTTTGAGGTTTATAACCCTGCAGTCCGTCATCCAGGTGTGAGAATTCCAACAGGAATCAGCTAAATGACGTCCTGGTCCTGATGTAATAAAATGTATATTTAGTGTTCAACTTCAAAAGCATAAGGTCATAAAAAGGCCATAAAATGCAATTTCTCAAGGAAGTTAATTACATTACAGAGATCTCCCGGTCAGTGTACTACATCCTGTGATTTCAGCTACTGACACCTTGTAATTTAAAAGGGCCAAATCTCACATACTGACATTTCATACACTGACCATTTATTTATACTACCAATATCATACAATAACCATAACCAGTTGGCCAAGCGTCACAGGTACAGCCAGGCATGGCTCAAAAGAGGACAAAGAAAAGGAGCATTAGTCACCACTGAGTGTCGTCCCATTAATTGTGGAGCCTTTTGGCACCAGAAAAGGCAATGGCAGCCTACCCGAGGCTGAGGGAATTTTGTCTGCCTGGCAGGTCAGTGCACCTAGGAGCTTTCATGTGTAGATCTGTGCAGGGGTATCCGAATATCTCCCCCTTGTCTTCGCAGCTCCTGAATCCCCCTGCAATATATTTTTGTGATTTTTCTCTCCTGGGGCAGCTTGGTGACAGGCAGACCATAGCCTATGTGGATAGTCTTGGTGGAGTAGATGCTGCAGAGGGGTCTGCTCCCCAGGACAGCATAAGTTGGGGACACTGCGTGAGGGTCCCAAACAGGGGCAGAGTGAGAGCCAGACACTACAGGAGGTCTGTCTCTATTTGAATCTCTGCCCCAACCTGCCAGTAAAGGGCTTTCTGCCACCTGATGTATCAGGGCTAAAAACAAACAGCCAAAACCTTTTTTTTTGTATGTTTCTATGCTCCCGAAGGGATATAGAGAGAAAACCCCCTAGCGAAGACTCTGCGCAATAGCCTGCAATGTGTCCTAACTTCTAGACAGAAAAGTCAGGAGATATAAATAGATTCAAGTAAACAAAGTACCAGTACCTCAGAGAATGGGAGCAAGACTACTTATGACTAGCCTCCAGAAATGCACGGAGTGAGCTGGAGTTTCTGGACGTAGCTGAGGGATTGGCCTCTAGCAATGCAGCAAAAGATTTATGATCATGCATCTGCCAATAGGATGGATGGCGAATTACCCATATGTGAGGATTGTTCTGAGCACTAGACAGGTTGCAGGGGATAATGAATATTACAACATGATTTGTTCTGTTGTAAAAAAAATACTTTCAGCAATCAGTCAGTCAGTCATGTGGAGCATCACAGTCTCTCCACTGTAGTACAAAACAGAAGAGTAGAAAAATAAGTCTGGAAAGACTATTTTTTTCCTAATTCTGATTTAGAAAACCTCAACCCTTTCACAGAGAGAACCAGTTTCCTCTCAGCTCGCATGTCTCTGTGCACTGGCAAGGTCTCATGGTAAAGCTCTCTGAGCAACCTGGGGATTGGATGAGGAGATCTCATCAGATCTCAAAGTCATATTGAATATTTGACCATTGAATATCTCAAATACACTCCAGTATTCGAGCTATTCGACGGCCGATTCAAATTTGATGTACATCCGTACAACAGGGTCTCTGAATCTCCATCAATTTTACAGGAAATGTCCCCATTCTAGTCTCCTTTTGATAAAATTACCCCCAGCAGTCTTTTCAAACCCCACTGTGAATGACAGCAGAGCTACTGTTTCCCTGTTGTTTTGAGCAGGCTCTCTTTTTTTTTTTATTTCTTTTTATGCCCCCTTCTCTCCAGACCCTCCAGTGTTTTTAGGACTGCCAGCCACCTCCCGATCCCTCGGCCTTCCCCAGCCATGGTTACCAACCTCCTTGGAACCTAGGCTGTGCCTCCCAGGTGGGGTCAAGATAGAGAGGGATTTACCCCCAAACTTCTGCATTTCATTAGGTGGTGTTGTGTGCTGGGGAACCAGAGACCCGGGATGTACTGCAGCCATCATCACAGAGGTGCTGGGGCCATTCTTCCTTGTTCTCCCATCCCCCTGGGGACATCACTTACATGGACATCAAGGTGAGCCCGCACATGCTATGTGCATACCGGCCCACTGAATCAGCGATGCCCTACCCTCCCCTCAGCTCTCCAGCCATAGTGATGTCCCACCCTCTCCTCAGCCCTCCAACTGTACTGCCACCTGTGGTCACCCAGGTGGCAGAATCCTGGTGGAGGATGGAACCCTCCTTCCCCAGCAGAGGACAGCATCCTCTGGGGTACTCAGTCCACCTCCCCCGGCCGGCTCATGATGACCCAAGCTCATTCCTGAACTCGGTTTGCCAGCATCGTTACCAGTAGTGCTAACACAGCTGCAGCAGAATCACTACCACTGTGCTGACTGGCTGGCAAGCTGTCTCTTTTTATTTCCAGTTAATATTATATGTGTTTTATGACTGCATTTTGGGCAGCAGCTCTGTTTTTTTTTCTAGTCAGAAGTGTTCTGTCATCATGATGGACCCCTTCCCTCCCTACCATTAGAATATATGGTGTGGCCAACCTGCCAGGGGAAACCCCAATCTGTTCCAGGGGAGGTTCAAGCAAGCCTAAAAATGTATTGTATTTACATTTTTTGAGTTTTGGATGTTTTGTGTAAAAGGGTGAGGAAAACTAAAAGAGGATAATGGTAGGTGAATTTATTTTTGTACAAACTGGTGACCAGGAAAGGCAGACTGAGCAAAGGCTAATTTCCAGGTATTTATTTATCACAAAATGGCAAGAAGAACCACTTGGCATCTGACTGGTAAGTTTGGGGTTAGATGTGTGAGATCATCCTAGCACAACATCATGGATCTAGTCTCAGCACACACGTGACTGCATTAAATTAAACAGTCCTCAACTCCTTTCCAAGTTCCCCACGCTTGGCATGCCTGCTGTGGCTTTTGCCAGTACTTAAAAACATTTCTAAAGCATAAACCCTCCCACCCACTGTCATAAAACAACCTACAATCATACAATAATGAAGCTTCTCCATACCCTGTATGGCAGGCACATTTGTTTTCCATTTGTTTAGTTTTTTAAGCATTGAATTAAAAAGTAAAAACAAGCTGTTATTGTGATTGGCTTCATTACAGTGTTTCCCCGCTCCTGCCCAAACCGAGATAAACCCCCTCCATCCCACTGTCAGGTGTTGTGCAGATCAGAGATCCCTTTTTTTTCATTATATTTCTTATATATTTAATTTAAAAGTGAGAACAAAACCATTATTGTGATCAGCTTCACAGCAGCACAGTCCCCACTCCTGGTACTGCTCCCAGCCTGAACAGAGTTAGGGCATGCACACACCGCACTTGGTGCTTCAATCACCAAATGGCAGTCACTGTGCAAAGAAATATTGAAAGAGAGGGAATCTGTGACTTGTGGTCTGCAAGTAAGACTAAGAGAGACAGGGAGATGACCTAAACCTGTAGATGGAGTTTGGGGAGAGAAAAGGGAACAGAGCCTCATTACCAGCAAGAGAGAGAGAGAGAGAAGCTGGTGGGTAGGGAAGACAGGCACACCAACAGAACATCAGCTCAACCTATTGGACAAAACAAGAAATCAGCTCCATTTTTTTGTAAGTATACCTACCCATTTAAAACATGGGGTCAGATTTTTTTTTTTAATTCTGTTTATCTCCCCCAGGCACCAGAACTCTCTCGAGCCTGTCCACTCACCTATGCCACTCTACCACCCACTGTGAACCCTGTCAACTTCAAGGGCATTACTTTCTCTTCTAGCCTGATGAAGGGCCCAAGCAGTCCGAAAGGGCAGTGGCAGGGCTCCAGTGTTGTGAATGTGGTGATTCAGCACTGGGATGCCCATCGCCTATCCGGGCTGGAGGGGTATTTAACGTAGTTTACACCCCAGATGTGGGAAGTGCAATGCTGTCTAGCCCTCAACGTGGGTGCTTCCACTCATGTCCAGAAGGCAGCCGCCCAGCATCTTCCCCTGTTTGTGAGCCCCTGTGTGCCGCAGTGCTGCCGGTCTCCACTGAGGGCCGTTGTTGCACTGGGCTACCCCTGGAGCCCTCCCCGAGAGAGGAGAGCAGTCCTCCGGATGCTCTCTTCTCTCTCTCCCCCCTGCTGACCCCAGCAGCCTGGGTTCATTCTCGAACCTGGGTTGCAGCATAGCGCGAGGTGTGGCGTCCAGTGCCCCAACCCTCAGCGCCACTAAGCTGGGCTATGGGGCCATATTTAAAAGGGAAACCCAGCCCTGTGTCAAACTCTTTGTGCGGCACGGCTGTGCTAACACCTTTTCTGCAAACTGTGCCCATTTTTATTAGGTCATTCGCAGTTACGACACTTTACCTGATTTATAGCAGCTTGTACCAAATAGTTGGTGCAAGCCCTGTAAAAAAGGTACCCGGAATTACCACACGCTAGACCAGAAAAAGCTGGGCTAACTTGCGACAATCGGTGCACGTGATGGAAAATCCCACTCGCCGGGTTGGAGAATGCCATAAACTCCATGCACCACATGTTAGATGCACCCAGGGCCTGTGGCATTCAGCAAGTTTTGAAAATCTGCCCATGATTAAAAATCTAGTTTTAATAAACTTTTTAATATTTTTATTTTATACAGATAAGCCATTTCATAAACAAAAGAATGCACTTCAGGGTGTATGTCAATCTTTGATAATGTCACTTCTCATGTGTTAGGCACACTCAGCCTGTGGCCTTGTGCCCAGCCATCCGAGCCATGACATTATCCCAGCACAACACACATCCTGTTATGCATTACTCCTTAATTAATTGATGCACAAATTGGTGATCAGAAATGGCACACTGTGTCAGGGCTTGTTTTCTGATGCAACCTGGATGAAAGGTACATATATGAAGTGAACAGAATACAGAGGTAGCTGTGCAAAACAAAATGTACAACAGTGCAAACAAATAGGAAGGATGTGCAAATTATGAAAATTATGAACAGTAATGACTGATCCATTAGACTGGTAGCAGAACATTGCGCAGGAAAGAACTAAACAGAGAGGTAATAGGAGCATGAGGGAGCAAAATGATGCCTGAGATGTTGCTTACGAGGCTTGGGTAAGTGGGTGGGGGTGAGAACTGGAACTGGGTCTGGAAGGTTGTTCCAGATAGAGGTGAATGGACAGAACAGAGGTAAATGGACAGAGAAAGCAGTCTGACCCATGAAGGTACAGCAGTGAGGGGTAACAATAGTGCAAGTGTCAGAATAATAACTTAATAATAATAACTTTATTTCAGGTAAGTGCCTTGCAAGCTATCAAGGTGCTTTACCAAAAGATAAAACAACAACAGTAAAATCAACAGACACAGTAATAATAATAATAACAGTCTAAGGGGTCTTACTTATTTGATGCCACTAAAGAGAAGAGAGCAGTGAGGAGAATAACCCAGGTTGTGGGGGCTACAGTGGGGGGAGGGGGAAACAATAAGGTGCATAACATAAGAAGAAACTCCGGCAAGTACTCAAAGGCATTTCACATTTACCATGGCATTCAGTGCAAGCAAGGCATGATATTTTTTTGTGTGTGGGAGGAGGCCCAAGGTTATTTGGGCACTTGGGAGGGGGCTCAAGATGTTTTCCATGCTTTGAGGGAGGCTCTCTATGCAGTCTAAGAACTGATGCAGTAAGGTGATGGTGACTAGCATTGAGTGTTTTGTGAGGTCCACATTTTTACACTGCGAAATAACTGCAGCTCTTGAAGAGGTATTACTCAAACCAGACTACCTGGAACACTCAGGGAGAATAGCATGAGAACTGCAGCTTGCTAAATTAGGGAATTTCTATTGTCTAAAAATATTATTTTTTACAGCATTTATGCAGCCTGTGCTGCTGGTTTCTATGGTCATTTCATGGGGGAGGTGGCTCAGGACCCCTGTGACCCCCTAAATCTATATGCCAAAGTCGTCTTGTCTGTAAAGCTAGTGGCATGTCCAGAGTCACAGTAGTTTTCAGTACATCTATACAGAATTCTCTAAAGATTTCACTTGTGTTGCTTCCCAATTTCAAAGGTCATTAGTATCTCCAGTGCTTATATGAAGAAACATAGAAACATAGACTTTGTCGGCAGATAAGGACCGCTTGGCCCATCTAGTCTGCCCATTTCCCTACCTACAGGATAGGCTGTAGATCCTAGTTAACCAACAGCCTATTTCTTCCTACCCCCCACAAGAATTGCCTTATGTCTGTCCCATGCATTCTTGAATTCTCCACAGTTTTAGACCCACCACCTCCTCAGGAAGGCTGTTCCATGCATCCACTACCCTCTCTGTGAAATAATACTTCTCCACATTGCCCTGAACCGCCCTCCTTCTATCTTTAAATTGTGTCCCTTGTTCTTGCAAGTCTCTTTTTCTGAAAGACGCTACCCTCTTGGACTATGTTGATTCCACTGAGGTACTTAAAAGTTTCTATCATGTCCCCTCTCCCTTCTTTCCTCAAGGGTATACATGTTAAGCTCCTTTAGTCTCTCCTCATCAGGCTTCTCTTGCAGACCCTGCACCATTTACTTGCCCTCCTCTGGACTACCTCTATCCTGTCTATGTCATTGCGGAGATGGGGTCTCCAGAACTGGACACAGTACTCAGATGGGGTCTCACCAACTGTCTGTACAGAGGGATAACAACTTCCTGTTTTCTGCTGCTGATGCCTCTCCCTATACATCCCAGTATACCCCAGCCCTCCCTACTACCTTCTCACATTGCTTGCTAACCTTAAGGTCATCTGATATGATTACCCCAGGTCCCTTTCCTTTTTGTTGTTACTACCTCCCCACCCATTGTATATTCTTCCCTGGGTTTTGTTTCCCAGGTGCATTATTTTGCACTTCTTTGCATTGAATCCTAGCTGCCATACTTCTGACCATTCCTCCAACCTTGCCAAGTCCCTTTTCATCCTTTCCACGCCTCCTTGTGTATCAACCATGTTGCAGATCTTTGTGTCATCTGCAAAAAGGCATACTGTTCCTTCCAGTCCCTCTGCAATATCACTGATGAAGACATTAAAAAGGACTGGACCCAATACTGAACCCTGCGGTACCCCACTAGTAACCTCTCTTTCTTCAGAGTGGACTCCATTTACAATTACCTTCTGTGTCCTGTTGTGCAGCCAATGTTTTACCCAGGCTACCACCCTGGGACCCACTCCCAGGCTGGTTAATTTGACTATTAATCTTTTGTGTGGGACTGTGTCAAATGCCTTGCTAAAGTCTAGGTAGACCACGTCCACAGCCCCTCCCTGGTCTATTACTTTGGTCACCCAGTCAAAGAAATCAATTAGATTCGTCTGACATGACCTTCCCGCTGTGAACCCATGCTGACGCATGCTGAAGAGGTTTACTCCTGGTGGTTGTCATGCTAGGAATGTGTGCCAGTATTGTGGGAAGCCGAGGTAGAAGGCACAGTGTATCTGTATATCTGTATTTGTTAGGGTGGCATGCCATATAATATTTTTGCCTTGTGTCTTTTATTTTTGTCTTTCAGCACAGTTAAATGTCAACAGAATGTAGGCAGGCCTGGCCTGGATGATAGCGTAGTACTGATTTTCTCTTTGCTGACTGCCTGCATCAGTGAAAGCTTCTTTTACTGAAACATTTGAGAATCAGTCTGTAATAATGTCACAGTGTAATCCCCCACCCAATGAAATTCATCCTTGCTCCCACCTCCAGAGATCAATCCAGGTCCAGTAGGCACTTACCTTTTCTTAGTTGGTCTTCTTGCTCTGGGAATCAGAAGTGAACCTCCTCTTCCATTGGTCCACCCCCCACACTGATGACCAGCAGGCAGAAATCAGGTGGTTGAGGGTCCAGATCTGCTGCCATATGTCTGTTCTTCATTCTTCTACACCCTCCCACACACACACACACACACACACACACACACAGCCACCAGTGCCACTGAATGTAACCCATGAGGAAGGCTGCTGGCCGCAATGTGTTCATAAAATTCCCAAAAAGCAATGCTCTGTCCACCCTAAGCCAATGAGGGTCCATCCAGAGACAGACCTCCACCCACCCTGGACCCTGACTGCACACACACACACACACACACACACACATATGACCTGAGGACTCTGTTCTCCAACAGAAATGGGAGTGAGACAGTTACCACCAGCAAATTGCGCTTTCTTTTTGTGGCAGTGCAGATTAGATGCTGAAGGGCTAGCAACTAGAAAGGCGCTGCTTTTTTTAATTAATTCTTTGGTAACCAGATAAGGCTCACTAGGCCGAATGCCTGTTTTTAGGGGTGACTAGGGAGGTTAAGTGACTTATTCAGGGTCACACAGTATGCAAGTGGAGGTTGTCAGAATCAAACCTAGGTCTGCTGGATGTACCAAGCTCATTCACAGCTGGTTATTCTAACCTCTAGGCTTGTTACTCCAACTTCTGGGCTATACTGCCAGGGTTTGTTGCCAGTAGGTAAGACCAGACCCTTTTCCTAACAGACATAGGGAGAACTCTTTACTCGTTCTGATCAGAAAAGATTGGTTTACTTTTGGGACTAGGAGTCTCACTACACAAGTTGGGGGCCAGGCCAGGGCATATTTGTGCTGGTCAGAGTGGACTGGATGGACTCTTTAGGGGATGGGGGCAGTAGTAGGGCTGGGCTGGCTACTGCTAACTGGGACCATCCCGGGAGGGACCATCATCGGCAGACTGGAGTCGGGACAGTGAATGAGTTACTTGCTGCTAGCTTGCTTTGCGGGCACATGGTTGGCTCACTGGGCATCTGGATAGCTAAGCAATGTACAAGATGGATGGACCCACCCCAGCAGCATGACAGCATGTGCAACGAGCAGCAGGTTAGGTAAAATTGGGGGGCACACAATGGTGGGGGAAGGATGAGGTCAAAAGCAACTGAAAATGTAATTGTGAACTTTATGAATTGGGGTGGGAGGTGGTTTTGTCTTGCAGGTTGTTCAGATATGGAATTGGAACTTCCGATTCTGTTCCTACTTCCATTCCAATTGCATAACTGGGCTCAGAATGAACTCGGTATTGGAACTGGAATTTCAGAAAATTTATCAGATACACAACAGAATGGATTCCATGGCACCTGAGCACTCCTAATCTGAACCATGCATCATGTCCACCTGGATGCAGCTGTCCACAAGGAGTCCAAACCCTCCACGCCTAGAAGGAGAAGAGCAACCCACTGTGATGCTCAGTCCTTCTGATGGCCCATAACTGTAAACCAGAGCTCAAGGTGTGAGCCCAGATCACTGGCCAAGGAAGCTGCGCCTGCTGCTACTACACTATCAAGCCAATACCCAAATACAGCTCACTTATAAAAGAAAAAGCAGCAAGCAGTGGTTTCACAAACTATTTTCTAGCGATGAAATGCATTCTTTTGCAGGGAATGAAGTTTAATAAACTCTGAGGATTTTTACTGAATACCAGATTGGATCTAGCATGCTAATGTGAACCAGATGTAACCAGTGCTGCCTTTTTTACACTCAATTCCTGTTTGCAAGCCCTACTGGTTAAAGTTTACTTTCCAGAGTTTGCAAAACTGTAGCTTCACGTTGTACACACAAACATCACAGACCTAAATGAGATCTGGCCCACACGTCTCCTGTTCAGAGATACATTTTTGCTGCACTGCTGTATGCCCGTAAAGCACTGGTGTCCTTAGCACGTTATACAACCTTTCTCCTGTGTCATTGCATTTTCTCATTTGTCTGTGCACTTACCATCTTGTAGCCTTATAAGACTCCCAAGGAAGAGGTGCTCAGCAGGTGGTCTAAAGACACCTTTTGGGTCACCAAAGACGTTCCTGCAAACTTCCAAATTAGGGAGCTGTGTTCAAGGTATTTTCTCAGCTAAGGCTGCTAAGGCAAAGGCAAGAAAAGCAAAATTAAAACTCTTAAAATATTTAGAAACACTCCGTTCCTGTTTCAAACAGAGTTTGTAGACATCATTTAATATAACTGCACATGCCTACATAGCAGTACCACATACACTTCTTTCTGCCTTCTATTTTTGAGCGCAACTGGCCCTTTAAGGCCTCAGAATCAAAATGACCATGCCATTAATTAGTAACTGTTTGACATTCAATAACAGTGCCGGATGATTCAGGGATATTGACAACACACAGAAGCAATGTATACGCATTGCTAATATTGAGTGAGTATTGACAGTCTTTTGAAACTCTCTTAATTTACCACTTTAGAGGCAGTGTGGTCTAGTGGTTAAAGTATTGATTGGGAACTAGGAAATTGCAGGCTCAAACCTCGCTAGAGCCAAGTTCTCACTGTACGACCTTGAGCAAATCAGTTAACCTCCCTGTGTTCCAGTCTACCCAGCCGTGGAAATGGGTAGAAGTAGGACCCCATTGGAACTGAGATGTTGCATCTTCACTGGGTTATCCTGGATAAGTAAACTGTAAAATATTATGTCATTAGTCTTTCAAAACTCTCTTAATTTGCATTCCTTGTGGATCTCAGCTCTACATTTTTAAAGCAGGGCTTTTCTTGTCCAACAATAGTTTGAACCCTAGGACTGTCTGGTCCTATCTTAGATAACAGATGCTGACTTTGTTCACATTTGATGGGGAATTAATCTCCTTGAGAAAAAAATAAATGTGAACAGATTGCCCATGTCAGCAATGCTCTGATGCTGGAGTTTAAAAAAGCTACACAGCGTTCCCTATAAACAGAGTTGCAGCAATTAAAGTTAAGCTGTACTCCTATGAGGATCAAGTCTGTCTGAAAGAGTAGGGCAGTAAGTTACATTTTATGGAACCAATCGGGGCAAACTGCTCTGAAAATGTTTTCCATTCAGAGACAGACTCATCTGTTGTCACACTGCTAAAATACCAGCAACCTGCTGATAAGTTGTTTTTGCAGCTTATATAGAAACATAGAAACTGACAGCAGATAAGGGCCACTTGGTCCATCCAGTCTGCACATTTTCACTGTGATTGCTTTTGCTGAAGAGCCTCCTTGGTCTACAGCACTGTCTCTTCCTCCCCCTTCCTTTCCTTTATGATTCTCTTGTGCCTATCCCAGGCTTTTTTTTAATCCCACCACTATTTTTGTCCCCACTGTCTCTGCTGGAAGGTTGTTCCAGGCATCCACCACCCTTTCTTGAAGTATTTCCTCATGTTTCTCCTGACCCTACCCCCTCCAGCTTCATATTGTGACCCCTTGTTCTTAAGTACACTTTTCTCTGAAAAATACCTCCCAACTGTACCTTATTCACCCCCATGAAGTGTACATATTGAGCTCCTTTAGCCTCTTCTTGTAGGGTTTTTGATGTAGACACTGCACCATCTTGATAGCCCTCTTCTGGACTGCCTTTACTCTGTCTATGTCTTTCCTGAGATGTGGTCTCCAAAACTGGACACAGTACTCCAGGTGGGTTCCTGTCAGTGACCTATATATGGGAAACATCACTTCCCTCTTCCTGCTGGTGATACCCCTACCTACACACCACAGCATCCCACTAGCTCTCCTGATTGCCTTGTCACATTGTCTGGCCACCTTTAGGTCATTAGATATGATTACCCCCAGGTCCCTTTCCTGCTTGGTTGTTGCAGGTATCTCCCCTCCCCTCCATTTAGCACTCCACCCCCTGGGTTTCTGTAGCCCAAGTGCATTGTTTTGCACTTAGGTGCCAAACTTTTGACCCCTTCACTATCCATTTTAAATCTCTTACCATTCTTTGCACACACACACACACACACACACACACACACACACACACACAGACACACACACCCTCGGAGTGTCCACTCTCTTGCAGGTCTTGGTGTCATCCACAAAGAGGTAGACCTTCCTTTCCAGCTTCTCTGGTATGTCACTAATGAAGACATTAAAGAGGACCGACCCCAACACTGAAGCCTGAGGTATGCCACTGGTCACTCTCCCCTCCTTGGAGCAAACTCCATTTACCACTACCTTCTGCCTCCTATCCCCTAATAAGTTTCTTACTCAGGTTACCACCTTATTGCCCACCCTACTACCATACTTGTGTACCAGTTTCCTATGTGGAATGGTGTCGAAAGCCTTGCTGAAGTCTAGGTAGGCCATGTCCACCACCCCTACCTGATCCAACACCTAGGTTATCCAATCGAAAAAATCTACCAGATTTGTTTGGCATGACCTTCCCTCTGTGAAACCATGCTGCCTCAGGTCCTGCAGTCCTTTGGATTCCAGGTATTCCAAGATCCTTTCCTTTAATAGTGTTTTCATTAATTTCCCTACCACGGAAGTCAGGCTGATAGGCCTATAATTGCCTGCCTCCTCCTTGCTACCACTTTTGTGAAGTGGGACTACGTCTGCTCTTCTGCAGTCCTCCGGAATCATGCTGATATCCAGTAAACTGTTAAACAAGCCTGCCAAGGGTGCAGCCAGCACCTCCCTGAGTACCTTCAACACTCTTGGATGCACCCCGTCTGGTCCCATGGCTTTGTCCACCCTCAGATTTGTGAGCGCTTTCCTGACCCTCACCTCAGAAAAGAGACTGGTGTCCACTTCCCTCCCCTCAAAGCTCTTGGTGCCTTTTCATGGTCCCTTCCCTTCCCCTCCCCTTCTACTGTGAACACTGAGCAGAAGTATTTGTTTAAGATGTTTGACTTTTCTTGGTCCTTCTCCGTACAGTCCCCCAACTGCACAATCCCTCCGTTTGTCTTCATTTTCTCACTAATATACAGTACCTGAAAAATGTCTTGTCCCACTTAGAAACTGCCTGGGCTATTTCTTTCCTCAGTTTGCTTCTTTGCACACCTTACTGCTTTGCCTGTCTTCCTCCATTTCCCCAGATACACTTCCCTATCCTCCTCTCCTGGTCTACTTATACCTTCTGAATGCCATTCTTTTTGTCTTTACCTTTTCTGCTACCTCCCCTGAGAACCATAATGGTCTTGTCTTCCTTCTGCCTTTGCTTTCTTGCTTGACGTACAGGTTTGTTGCCTTTACTATGCCCTCTTTTAGTCTGGCCTATTTACCTGCACCCCACTCAGGACATCTCCCTCCTCCTCCAGGTCCTTTCAGAGAGATTCTCCCATCTTTGTAAAGTCAGCCCTTCTGAAATCCAGGCCCCTCACCCTTGTGTGGCTGGATTCCGCTGCTGTTCTTATAGTGAACCACACTGTGTGATGATCACTGGTCCCCAAATGACTTCCCACCCTGATGTTTGCAGCACTGTCCCCGTTAGTGAGCACCAGGTCTAGTATAGCTTATTTACTATGGATGCAACATCTCATTTTCTGTGGGATCCAGCTTCTGCCAAGTTTTATGACTGGAAGGGACTGGAGGAAAGGGAGGGCAAGTGACCTGCTCAAGGTCACTCAGTGAGCCAGTGACTCTGGACAGGCTTAAACCTGTGATTCTAGGTATTACAATTCTGTGCTCTAACCACTGGACCATAGAAGCTGAGACTGAGTCATCCTAAAACTGCATTGACAACACAGTTCACAAGGTGTAGTTTATGCCTGCTTTGGTTCTTAGCAGCTTTTACTTTATGCAGAGATCCTTTGTCTCCTAGCATCACCCAGACAAGAATGAAAACTGTGGTACAGATAAATAACTTCACAAACTAGACAGCTACCTCATGGTGAGTTATGATGGCAAAGGTTGGAGGTCGGAGGTCGTGGAGTCAAAAACAGTGGGGGAATTCAAGAATGCACGGGACAGTCATAAGGCAATTCTTGTGGGGGTAGGAGGAAGCAGGCTGTTGGTTCACTAGGATCTGCAGCTTATTCATTAGATAGGGAAATGACACACTAGGTGGGCCAAGCGGCCCTTATCTGCCATCAAATTCTATCTTTCTATGTTTCTAAGTGTACACATGTAATGCTGATCTTTCAGCCAAATGCTTTCCTCAGGGCTCACCATGAGGTGTCTGTCTAGTTTGAAAAGTACTTATCTGCACCACATATTTCAGTGTTTTTACTGGTGATACTATGGGACACAAGATCCTTCAGTAAAGTAGGAGCTGCTAAGAACCGAGGAAGGCTTAATCTACAACTTTTTAACCATGTTGTCAATGAATTTGTGCCACCCTGCTGCTCTGCATTCTTGTGCCCTTTGCTCTACTTCTGTGACTTTCTCTGAGTGTGCACCAAATTTGTGGATCGAATTATGAGTCTGAATGATGCAATTGTTTTCATTTTCCATCCTGAAACTTGCAACACGGAACAGCAAACCTGTCTTTAGTTGCAAGCTCTGAATGGGTTTTTATTCTGGATGCAAACTCTAAAGCTAGATCCCAACAGGACAGAGGCTGCAGACAGTTGAGCGGCAGGCGATGACAATGCTTCATGTTTTATTACATATGACAATTACAAAACTACAATGAACCTTAGGCAGTGAGCAATATAAAGAGGTGCAACACCTCTCCCCTCAAACAGCAGGGGCACGATACACAGTCACAATGGGGGGGGCCTTAGGGTTGCAAAAAGGCTCCCCAATCCCCCCCCCAAAAAAACTGCTATAAACAGAGCCCTATCTGGATATTAGGGGAGGAGTCTGCCCCAACAACTAAAGCATAATGCAAATAGTAAGATAATAATTTCACAGGCAGAAGAAGACTTGCAGTCCATCAAGTCTGCACTGTTCTAGCTATGCCCATAGTAGCCTCCTGCTGAGTGTTTTAGTCAGAGCCTCCGGGTGCAAGCATTGACTCACTTTTAATGCTGTCCCTCTCCCAGCTCCCAAACCCACAGTTACTATGCTCCTGTGCCTGGTCCATCCCACCTTAAACCTCTGGACAGTCTTGGATCTTACCAGCGTGCTGCTTGGTAGTAAGGTTGTCGAAACCAACTGAAGTTCTGGGTTCTAGTTCTAGTCTAAAACTTTTTAAAAGTTCTAGGGCCAGATATTCAAAACTTTGCCCCGGGGCTAAATTAGCACTGCTCGGTGTGCTAAATTAGCCCAGAACCAATAACACGCTATATTCAAAAGGGATAGCTCCAATGCTAAACCTGCTGAATATAGCGTGATAAGGAAGCCAGACAAACTGGGCTGGGAGTGCAGTGCAAAAATAGCTCGGGAAATAAGACAGCTCTGAATATAGCAACCAGGAAGTGCAAACCACAACAGCAGCCCAGAGCACAGAGACGTGAAGGAAGGTACAGGTGAACTATGTGACCAATGCATGTGCTAGTAAAGGAGTGGATTCATTAAAGCTGCAAGCACCTGCGCATGTGAAATTCTGCAGAAATGTACCATGTTTTGGAAACATTTGCGCAGCACAGACAGATTTGCGCAGGTTTTGTGTGGCGCTAAGACAGTTACCCGGTGCTTTCACATTTACCCGGCGCAAAGATTTGCCATATTCAAAGGTGACATGCAAATGAGCCGACTTAGGCAGTCTGTGGGCAAACATCCAGATTAGTATCTCATTATGTCCTGATTTGCATATAGTTTGCTCAGTGCTACTGCAGGGTCCCATAGCTCCACCTGTAGGTCAGTCTGGAAGTACAGGGGCTGGCTGAGTCTACCCACAGCTCCACCTGTAGGTCAGTCTGGAAGTGCATGGCTGTAGCTGCAGGCTACATTTGTACAGAACCACATAGAATATTGTGCCCCAAGGGACTACACAGCACAGGCACAGGTGGTGGTGCTGCATGCAATAGTCAAACTGTAGTTCCTGCTACAGTGCACAACAGACACTATAGTAACAAGGGGACCAGTAGTGTGAGGGACGCGGCAATGCCTATGGTGTGTAGGTCATCAATGACTGCTGCACTTTACACAGTGACAGGCCCGTCTTGCAGGTGTGTACTGACAGAGGACCTTACTGTTATACTGTTGAGCAACCCACAGACTCTGCACCACTGGCATGGGATACTCACAGTGACATATATGTAGCTGGCTGTGTGTGCTGTGGTGTCTGTACAGATGTGCGGTATGTGGTTGCGAGGGCACATACCATCAGACAGACACACTGGTGTTGGGGTATTCCCTACACTGGACCATGTGCACTGCATGGATTGTCCCAGCCTTGTGGCAGCACCCATTATGTGGTGCTGCCTGGCCACCTGTACACCCTCCCCTCAACCCCTGCACATCCCTAGTGCTGCATGTGTGTGTTGGATTCTGTTAGTATCCACTGAAGGGTTGGCTGCAGGTGTGTGCTGTATGGACACACTGCCATGGTGTCCACTGGGTGCCAAGCCACCAATTAATGATTGGCATGGTTGGGATTGGAGGCAGATGATGGCAACATAGGAGGTGCCGTCTGTGTGCAGCATGTTTATACCTTGTTGAGTGCCTGTCTATGTTTATTTATACAACAGGGGTGAGGGATAAATGAATGTGTTAAATCCTGTTATTTTCACATAGTGTGATAAATGTAAGAAATTACATTTATCACACCCGCTCAAACCCACGCAACACCATGCAATCCCACGCAAATGGTAACTTTTGCAACAATAGTGGCCCCTATTGTATAAATCGGATACATGATGTGCACTTGTGTGATAGGGAACATATTTTCACTGCTGCATAGTGACCTCTGCATACTCATGAGTGGCTTTGCCACTTGAGAACATCCAAAGGTCACTCTAAAGGAGTGAAAATATTTTCCATATCACACAAGTGCCCATCATGTATCCCCTATTTACCACCTTGTTGTCCGGGTAAGTACACTGGACCGAGGCACAGTGCCAGACACCTCCCAGAGCCGCAACATGTGCGGCTGGGATGATACAGTGTACACTAAACACAGAGCATTAACACAACACACAGTTCACTCTGTGCAACATATTGTCACATTGCAAACCACTACTGCTGCAAGTTTTGTTTCAGTGTAGTTCTATCACTGACTGGCTGGTTGGCTTCTAAGCAATAAAACTGCATTGTATTCCTCAGTTTGGGTGCCTGTGCACACAGAGTGGCCTAGGGACGCAGTCCGCCCACACTGCCTCCTCGTTGACTGCAGATAACCTTGTTCCTTGTTGCTGCTGTCTCCACGCCCCCCAACCTTGGTTTGCCCGGAGTTAAAACTACCCTTTTTCTTGGTGGTAATTTGCACCACGCAAAGTGTCTTGCTAAGTCACACAAAAACATTTTGCATGGTGCTAATGCACTGAATATAGCTGTGCACCTGTATTCATGTACACACACCCTTTTTTTGCCCCTTGCATACATTATACTTTTGCCCAGTGCTAATGCAGTTTGCCTGTGCTGTCTGGCCTTTTGAATATAGTGGACCCGCAAAAACCAAGCACAAAGGGTTTGTGCCCAGCGCAAAGTTCTGAATATCTGGCCACTAGAGTTCTAAACGTCTTTAGAACCTGAACTCTATTTTTTAACTGGGTTGCAAATACAGAAGATAACAGTCACTCAGAATATTTCTGCAATTTATTTGTTTGTGGGATCCCACACACTAAGTGCCAGGCAGCATGCAGTTTAACATAACAGTGGGTGTAGCGCAGTCAAAGGATAGACAGAAAGTATGCCACACAGGAATCACAGATATTTTTGAATTAATAAGGGATTTTCTACTCCTCCCATCACCCAGAATATTGCTGGGATTTATTTGGATTCCATACACTGAGTGCTGGGCGGCACATGCACACACTGGGTCCACTCAGTGCAGTCCAAGGGAGACAGCATATATGGCAAGAAGTACAGCACACAGGAGTCACAAAAATTTGAAAATGAATAACTGATTTTTTTCTCTGAGTCCTTACACAAAATACTTGGTTTATTTATTTAAAATCTGGTAAGACCATGAGCAAAAAGTGTCCTTTTTCATGGGTGACCAGATACAAAGTGCACACATAAAAAAACTGCCTTATTTTCATATAGACTAGGAGAAGAGACAACAGTCCTCCTCCTGTCCCCACCTCCACCACATACTTTACTTTCTGCCACTGCCTGTCTCTCCCCAGTCCTTTCAGTATTTCTTATTTTCTTAACTAAAGAATAAATATATCTGTGTAACAGAGAAGTAATCTTTTACCACCAGGATGTTAGCAATGATCTTTTTGTCTGGTTCCAAGCTCAAAAACTCAATGCAAACCAAGTTTATGGAGGCATGTGTAGTAAAGTTCACCAAAGGGGCTGCTCGGGTCTGTGTTTTCTGCTACATGCATCTCATACACTGTTTACAATAGTTCTACACCTCCATGCTCATCCTGGGCCAACAGAACCTTCTTCTAACTTGGTCCAATGTTCTGTCAATGCCCAAGTATCCCAACTCATCATGCAGGGCTTTGAGAACCAATTTTCTGAATGTGACTGGCTTTAATAACTGTTTTAGGCTTGACCCATCATTGCTCTGTGGCTCTCTGTAAAGCACGTCTTCATGCACATTCAGTTTGCTCCAGTCTCTCAGTAGCAGGGAGGTGTCAGGGATTTCATGTTGGCGGTTCGACAGGGAGTTTTTCAACCACGAGCACAGCTGCGGCTGTTATGCTGACAGTCGGCAGACCGCCATCAGGGAAAAGTGGCTTTTTTTGTGGGGGCTTCGCCCCCCACCCCCCCATGTGTGGAGCTCTGCCCCCTCGCACCCCCATAACTATTATAATCAACTCTGAGTGGGAGTTGATTTGAAGAGGGGGCACAACTCCACAAAATGCACTGCCATGGTCCCTCAGGTACTGTACATTACAGTGACATTGTCGATTTGTTGCTGTAATGAACATTCGCTGTAAAGGATTCACTGTGGCGATGGTATACGGGTGTCAGAATGATTCACTTTACTAGATTCTGGGCTTTCCATTCTTTGGAGAATTTTGCCAATGTCTTTGATTGCAGGATTCTCCAGTTATTCTTTTATCCAGTCTTGGGGACTCATTTGTGGCAAAGTGGGTTTACTGAGGGACAAGACATTACAATACACCAGAGGCATTCAGTCTGATGAGGTGCCCAAGCTGTCTGCCAAGTGAGGCAGTTCACTGGAGTTTGTAATTCTTTAGGATCATATCTTCTGCACAAAGTTTAAACACCAGTCTCTGAAATTCAGATCCATTCTGGCCCTGGCACCCCTGGCTGGGGTCTTCTGGATAGCATACCAGCATCGGTGTTCCTTTTCCTGGTGTAATACTCCTCACAGTAGTCGTATGTCGAGAGGCCTGACAACCAGTGATGGACTACAGCTTACAATTTTGTTGTCATCTACACATAGGTGAGGGGGTCATTATCAGTGTGGGCTGAGGTGTGTGATCCACATAGATACTCAAGGAACAGATCAACAATTGCCCATTTGAGTGCTAAAAACTCCAACATGTGGACAGGAAAATTTCTTTCTGATAGTGACAAACTGTGACTGGTATAAGCGATTGGCTGGAGTCCTTGTGGGTGTTCTGATATAACACTACTCCCAAACCAGAGTCTGGCATCTGTGTGCAAAACATACAGCTGTCTGAGGTCTGCATAGGCCAACATGTGTGCATTGGTGAGCTGTCTGATTATCTCTTCAAATTCTTCATCACAAGCTTAGACCCATCTGGGGGAAAATGGTTCATGCAGTCTGTAGTAAACTTTTTCAGTAGTGGTCTGTGGCACCCAAATCTACCCTCGCAATGCGCCCGTAGAAGTCATGATTTCATTGTCCCCTCTTTTTACACGGGCCCACCAATCTAGTGGGGAATGTCTCTGTGACTATACTGCCCCACAGTCCCTTGCCTCTGTTGCTAGGTCTTCCTGGCCCTCTATTTGGATGGTTGAAGGGGTCACAGGTCAGTAGGATAGTTGTAGCCATATCTGATGGAGTCTTGTGCTCAAAGTCTTATATTTTATATTTGTTCATTTGCCCCCAACTACTCTTCTGGCTCCAAGGTATTGTTGTAGCCTTCCTGGTTTATAGTCTAATTTGTCTGATGGCAGCCAAGGGGTATGGCGGTGATCTGCATCAGGCGTGCTGGCAGGGTCACCAGTGGGAAGTGCTGGGGTGAAGCCCCTGCACATGTGCTCCCACTTTATGGTGGCTGTCTCCTGTGGCATAGGAGGTGCCAGAAAGAGGAGGTGTCCTTGGTTTGTCACTGTTGTTGCTTCCAGTCCCCACTGCCAATATTGGGGGACTGGAACAGAAGAAAATGGATGCTGGCAGGCCACAGGAGGCACCACAGATCCAGGACATTTAGCTGTGCTCTCTTTCCATGCCTCAAACGCGGTCAAGCATGAGAGAGTTGGCTGCTGTAGAGCCACATCAGCATGCAGGAGGGCAGCAAGCAGGCCGTCCAGGTAAGCTCCCGTCCCGAAGAGGGGTTGCGGTTACACTTATTTTCTTAATTCCTTTCTCACATATGAATTTTCATATTTCTGAAAACTATTAACCAGTATACCAAATGTTACAGTTACTGCAAAATGCAGCTACAATCTTACACAGTTCATAGTAAAAAGATTTCATACATGCCCATATTATAGCAACATACAATGTGTTCATTTTGAATTCATTAATAGTGCTGCTATTACACCTCAGAACAGCAATGTTCTCCCTATGGTACATGCTCAGAACATAATAGTAAATAGTGCAGAGTTCTTTTAAATCACTTCACAGACCATGTTCGATATTGTCACTAGGATTAATGGCACCCAGTGTGTACTGTACTTACACCTCTGTCTCCCACCCATTGAGCATAGTAAAAGAGGAGAACAGTGTTTAAGTCAAAGCCAGCACAAAATTTTAAATAAGTCAAATGTTATGAGAGACACTCCAGGGATAAACTGTAAACACCAGGATTTACTGTGCTCACTGGGTGACAAACAGAGGTGTAACTCAAGTACAGTACACACTGTGTGCCATTAACTCTAATGACAATATCTGACATGGTCTGTGAAGAGATGTGGAAGAACTCTACTGTTTTGAGTTATTACTGTATTAGAAAATGGGTTTGAGGGCTGGCCTAATGGTGCAGATGGTTGGGACATCATGCTTTACCTCGCAACACGCTGGTGGCCCTGGTTCGGGAATGACCTCGGGTCTTCGGGGAGCCCGCATGGGAAGAGGTGAGGAAGGAAACCGGATTGAGCAGTCTACTGGCAGCACTCCTCTCCTGGGGAGGTTGTTGTCCACTCCCCCGAAGTCCTGCTGCCACCGGGTGGAGGTCTGATGGCAGTGTAGGTGGGAGGGCAAGTGCGGAGGCATCTCAAAGCTTAGTGAGCACATGCCTTCACGTGTAAGGCCCAAGGCGGGGTGGGCATAAATCAAGGAAAAATACTATGAAATATAAATAAAAAAAAAAAAGAAAAAGAAAATGGGTTTGAAATGTCTCAGTTTCTGATTAGGTGAGCCCGTTGCCAAGGTGGGCATTTATGTGGCAACAGAGACCAGGAAATACTACCCTATTACCAAAAGAAACCCCAAAAATACTGCCACATAGAAATTTAGGAGCTGAATGGTGCCATCAAGTCCAGTACCACCCAGCCTGTCGGGTATTATTGCTTGCTTATGTTCTGAGCATGTACTGCAGGGAAAATACGGAGATGTAATATCAGCACTATTAATGAATTCAAAACATTGTGTGTGTCTATAATATGGAAATGTATGAAATAGTTTTACTGTGAACTATGTTAGACTGTAACTGCATTTTGTAGTAACCTTAGCATTTGGCATACTGGTTAATATGTTTTAGAAATATGAAACTTCAAATGTCAAAAAATAATTAAGAAGGATATGGAAACTCGGGAATGAAGTAAGACAATGTCCTAGTGTTTTGAATAGCTATGCTTTCACATACATACATAAACAGTAGCATCTATAATATATGACTCTTGTCCTAAAGATGTTTTATTACAGTTTATCCTGTATAAAAATAAAGATTTTTACTACTACTATATGGATTTTTTCATATACCTAGTTTGCCTTGATAGCCGCATGTGAGATATTAGGTGCATATGATGTTATCTACAGCACCCTCCCCACGAGGTGAAGTGTTGGGCTCAAAGCTGGGTGGTCGAAGATGATTGTTATCAATAAAAAATGTACAGGAGATTTTCAGCATATCTGTTGTGTGTGGCTGAGTTTCTGAGACTTTGTTCCTCACTGATCATCCTTCTGGTGTAGTTGCAAGTGGCCTTCCAATCACAGTTCCTCACTGAGTATGCAGTCACCCACTGCATGCCTACACCATACCTATGGAACTGCTTCTCACAGCTCCACAGGGATCAGAGGTGCTGTGGCATGTAGCTGACTACTCTGGGGCATGGAAGCATCTTTGTGTAGCACAGTGCTTCATGTGCATTCAGGGCCAAGCCCCTTTGCGCCGGTGCAAGGAAAGTCTTGTGACTCCTTTGCAAATAGCACAAAGGGGTGTAAATTTGAGCTGTGGTATAAAAAAGGGGTCATGCAGACCACATTGTGCCACACAAGCATCTTTGTGTATGGGATCCCAAGTTTTTGTATCAAAAGGACTGTCATATCTCAGACACAGTGTGATTTTGAGTGTAATGACGTCAGACATGACTAGAAGGGCTCTCTCTCTCTCTCTCATGGGAAACATAAGGAAATGTTTGCAGTACCTTGCCATCAGTCATCTATCTTTCAGATGAGATATTAAACAGAGGTCCTGACTGCCTTTTATGTTGGTTGTTCAGGTGGACGTTAGGATCCCATGGCATTTTTTGAAAACAGTAGGGGAATTTTTTTCTATTGAACAACCAATCAAATGGTAAACACATCAAGTACAAGATAGCTAGATACAGAAAAAAACAGAAAATAAATTACAGTGCTGAAACAAAAAGAAAAAGGAATGAAATTAGAAAATAGAGTACAGATACAGGTAACATTAAAAAATTAATTCTGACCAGAGCCGAGCTCGTTGAACTCATGGCAGAACATGGCAGTCTGCCATGTCCAAGATGGCCACTGGAGCTCAGTGCACATGTACGAGTTGTCACACATGTACGACTTCACCGCAACTGTGGAAGTGAAGTTGTGCATGCACAACAACTCGCGCAGGCACACTGAGCTCCAGTGGCCATCTTGGACATGGTGGACTGTGTTGTGTTCTGCCATGAGATCAGTGAGTTCAACAGGCAATAGCAGAAAAAATTGTGGGGGGATGAGTGCACTGATTTGGAGTTGCAGAAGGAACTACTGCAACTCCAGATTTGCACTTTGGTGTCCCCTTTTCCAGCTACAGCAAGGTGGCTACAGGCTCTTCCCATTGCAGCCATAAAAATGCTAGGAACAAATGGAACTATGCAATGCTGAGGAACTTTTCAACAGGTCTCATCTCCTTTTGTTTCTTACGAGTCTGGGTGTAGGCAAGACTATCGTCCTCAACATCAGAAAACTCCTCTTTTTGAGAAGAAAGTGCAGGGGAATTCACAGAAGAGTTATCAGAGTCAGTGTTCTCTATGGTCTCACTTCACTGTTGTAAACAGCCAAATCTGTTTTCCTGCATGAGTGGGTCAGGCAAGACCACACATTTGTTCTTTTTCTTGTGTTTCCCCAGACCGATCATTTGAAAGATATCAGTGGGGGGAAGGGAAGGAAGCTTAACTGAAGTAGCAGTAACAGAAGGAAGAACAGGTCAAGAAGGGGAATCTGGGGATAGCAGGAGTGCACCTGGAGCAGCACAGGTCTCAGGGGTAGTATCAGGCTGCGCCATGGGAACCGAAAGATGAAGAGTAAGTTCAGCAGCTGCAGAGCGGTCAGAAAGGGACCACAAACCAGGTAGAGAAGCAGTATCCGGAGCTGAGGGAGAGCGATCATTCTGAACTGTTCCATATGGCTTGGAAGCTTTATGAAGATAAAAGTCCTGTTCCAAGAAATCAGAGGCATTGTGAGCAGCCCAAGGACAGGAGTGGGAAGTGTGCTTCCCCCATCACACAAGTTGCTACGAGGAGGAAAGGTACAATGCTGACCAGAGTAACCAAAATCTCCACAGAAGTTATATTTGATCTTATTACAGGTATTACTGAGGTGTGTCAGAGAGTCACACCTATAACATGATTTCAGCTAACCAGGGTAGAACAATATGCCTCTATCCTATCCTAGAAAAAAAGCAATTTGGTACGTGTTGTAGCCCTGAGTCTGTATAGTGCAGCTGGACTCTGAATTTCCACTGCCCCATCCAAAAATTCTACCCATCCATAATGGGGTCCAGAGTGCCTTGCACAGCACATCTTTTCTCCAGCCAGTATATAATATAAATCACATTACCTCCTTCCTTCCAAAATAAGACAGTAACAGTTCTGAAAGTGGGTTTATTAAGGGGAATTGCTAGAAAAGGGATTCAAAGTGAGGTATCCTTTAGTGAATGGTACAGGACATCAAAATGAAAATCACCCAGGGCATGGATGAAAGCATACACATCTGAGGGAGAAAAATTGAAAGACTGTTTGAGTAGGGCTTTCCCCACATAAGCCCTATTAGGGTGAACCTCCAAGACACACTGATAACGTATATAGACTGCATTCCACTTATTCACCGGTGCCACTGAGTGTTGTATGAAGCTGGCATAACTAGAAGGTTGATGAGTAGCAAACTGAGCCGTAGAAGAAGGAGCAGCCGCAGTATCAGTGGAAGAGGTCAAGTCAGGGAAAGCTGACTGTCTGCTCTAGTTAGTAGGTAGAGAAACAGATTGTTCAAGGGCTGGTAGAGACCCTTAAAGAATATCAGCAAGCAACACTGATGGAGACATTTCAGTAGGTACAGCAGGGAGAGCAACATCCATAGGAACAATAGGAAAAAAGCAGTAGTATCTGAGAAAGGTGGAACCACATGCAGACCACATGGGCTTGGTGTAGCTGCTGCAGCTGATGGCGCCATCCCATAAAGTGGTGGCAGCTCAGCAAGACAGGCTGTGTTGTCCGGAACAGTGGTAGCAATGTCACTCGAACGAGGTATATTGATAGGGCCCGGAGTCCCATGCACCGTTGGTGAATTGGACCCCCTCAACAGAGTGCTGCGTCAGTGTTACCTGCGTGGTGCCAAAATCAGAGACAAGTCCAGTGTGTTGCACTGGCTTGCCAGAGAGTTCCAAAGGACAATTCTAAAGCCAGGAACATCTGTCATCCTCATAAAATTTACTTTTCTCAGCCTGAAAGTCCAGTTCAGCCTCAGAGATTGTATCAAGGATTTGTTGTTTCCTCTCATACAGAGCAGCCTGAAGCCTTTGCTCAGCAGAAGAAAGGACAGTATCCGAAATGGTGCTAAATGTAAGAGTAGCAGGTGGAACATTTGCAGCTCCTGACTCAGGAGCTCCACCACCTTCATCTTCATTCTTCTCCAGGTGGGACCCCTCCATCCTGTGCACAGGAAGCAGACAGCACCTCCTGCAGCAAGAGTCGGGGAATTTACCCAGTGTCCTGGCCAAATTTCCCCATTTACTAAAATACCACCAACAGCTTAATCTGATTCAGTATGTTAGTTTGCATCTGTATCCCCCTCCCCGGGACAGGCTAAATATAGGCAGAATTGCCTAGTCCTCCTTTCTAGTCAACAAAAATTAAATAAATAAATGATTATTTCAGTCATAACAGGAACTAAGAAATGTGATAGCTGTGTTATTCCAGTCACTAATGCTGGGGGAAAAATGTAGGCTTGGGTAAACCTTACATGGGACTAACCTGCAGAATTTTTACAGCCTTGCTTTCAAGACTTTGACTCGCTGTTTTCAGGCAGTACATTTTTCAACCACTAGAAGAAAGGCATCATTGAGTGTAGTCCTATGATCTCTGAGTTGTCAGGAGTTGTCAGCCACCTAAGGTAGAAATAGGATGACATTTCAGTCTGTTTGGCAAACGCTGAAGGTCATAGCGACAGAGAAACTTAACGTTATTCCATGCCTTGCCATTCTAGTCAGATGTCAACTCTGAAAGCACAAAAGTATTCCTACTCCATTATTCAGTGGTCTATGCAGCCAGTATGATGTTATGCTTGTGCAACCGTGTTACTTGATTTTTGGCCATTTGCACCCTCTATTCCAGAGGAATTACCACCCTGCGGGGGTACCAAAGGCAAGGAACCCTCAAAGAGGGTTCAACCTCTAGAGGTGCCGTGGGACAATTCCCTTGGCTAATGGTACCTTAGGAAGGATCCCAAAAAGAAATGTAGTAGTAGTATGAAGCATATTAGCAATCAGTAGCTGTGAGGCATAGTAGTAGATAAGGCAACAGGCAGCTTGATAACATAATGAGATGTGCAGGTTAGCAATGGCATGAGTACTATGGGTTGCACTGGAGATTGAGGGGACCTCCTAAGGAGAGAAGGAACGGCAAGTAGGGACACCATCCACCTCCTCCTCCACCTGCACCTCCATCCAACAGCGGAACCTACCTAAAGGAACTAAGGAACACTAACTATGACTAACTAATGGTTATGACCTGAGGCATGGAGGAGAGAAAAAAAAACCTTTGAGGAGGAAATCTCTGGGGATCCAAGGCCTAGGTCGCCTTCCCTCCAGGCTTGGGATGCTTATTTTGTGATGGCTCTGCTGCTGCAATTTAGAAACCCAATAAAAAGGAGGTGGAAAATATTCCAGTTTAGAGGAAAGCTCTTGCTCGATCCCTCTAATGGGAACACTGTGGAAGGTTGCAACAGTGCTCTGCAACATCAGGGGCAACCGAGGTGGGAGGAGGAGAGCAATGACTGTTGAGGCACTCACCTGACCTACTCACCCTAAAAACAAACCAGGTGAACCAGAGGCAGTCATAGGGAGAATGTGGTGAAGGTGCCTTGCTAGTAGAATACTAGAGCCAAAGGAGATCGCTGTAACCACCTTTCATGGCTAGTCTTAAATTCTACACCAGAAGCTGCAGTTGAGTGTTGAACAGCTAAAGCCAGGCCCAGAGAGAGGACATTCCCAGCTATGAGCCAGATGAGAAGGACCCCGCCCCAAGTCAGGCACGCTCAAGATAAGGACTTTATAAATGCAGAGCGAGACTGTTGGCAGCAGGGAGGCCATGCACCAGGAATCATATGGCTGGTATGCCCCCAAAAACTGAAGAGAAGCTAAAGGAGCATTGACAACTGGGACCTCATGGAGGTCAGATGGTAGTAGCTAGCATCAAGCAATGATTGTGTAAGCAATGAGTGGACCTGCACGTAGGTCTGTAAAGCAGAGTAGCAATGGTTGGACCTGCACGTGGGTCAGAGGAGCAGCAAATATGGATAGTGGGGCAAGCCAGTCAGGCATTCTAGGAAGCCAATGAAGTTGACAAATACTCTGAGGATTTTAGGCAGCAGAGGCAGGATTAGAACATAAAATAAGTATGCCACACTGGGCAATGACTCCAACACCTCCAAGTCTCCCACCTAAGAAAAACCAAAAAAGGGATGGAAGGTGCCGAGACCCACATAGAAGTTGACAGCAGATAAGGACCGCAAGGCCCATCTAGTCTGCCACATGCAGATATTAAAACTAGTTTACAGCATCAGCGGTAGCTCAGTTGACCTCCAGAGTGTAATAGCAGTGTACAAACACAGAGAACAGCATCTGTATTGAGTAACTACGAGTTGTAGGAGTAGCAATTCGATGAACATAGACTTAAGGGAGGTAATGCTCTGAAAGCAGCAATTGCTAGGCAGTGCAGTAAAAACAACAGCAATGAGGTATGTGGTATGAGTTGAGGAAGCAGGAATGAGCTGTATGGGCTAGGGTTCAGAGTGAGCCTGAACCAGGTGAAAATAATTAAGGTGCCTAGCATGAAGAACAGCTATGTGATATGAGTGGAAACACACAGATAATGATTGCAGTTGCAGTGTGGGTAAATGGGAGCAAGTAGCATGAGCTCTGGATTAGCAATATACAAGGAGTTTAGAAACAGAACCCCCCAAATAAGAAAGCAAACCAAAAGACACAAACACAGAAGAACTGGGGACAAGCAACACTAAGAAGCACACAGCCGGAGGTAAAATACAAACCAAAGCAGGCAACAGACAACAGAATCCAGCAGAAACAAGCAGAAGTTAAAACAGCAAGGCGGGGGGTAGACCCCAGCCAGCAGCAAAGGACAGACTGATCGGGCCTCTGGCCACAAAGAGAAAATTCTTGAGAGAGGCTCAGAGGAACTGCTTATATAGGACAGGAAGTGGGAGTGGCTGGCTGCTTGTCCACTGAACTACTGGCATAGCCTTCCAAATAGCAAGTACACATTTTTATGCATCTTATGGTTACTAGCTTCAACGATCTGACCAGTATCCTGCATGATATTAGCTCTTTTTTCTGAGAACTATTTTCAGCAACTCAGCTCAGCATTTGTTTTTCTTTTCCCTTATTCACACTTCCACACTCCCCAGAGATAGCTACCAGACTGCACAGATCTGACACTAGGTGAGCTGGACAAGTGGCTGCTTGTGTGACATATGTAAGAGTCACTCTTTGGCCAGTGGGCAGGAGGGGCTTGTGTACCAGGATACTGGTAGTATTCCCCATGCCCCAGAGACTAGCAGTGTAATTTCACTAGAATTATGGCAGTGACAGCAAAGCTTCCCTACTAAATTTTATATAAACAAATACTGGGAAAGATTGTTTTGGTGGTAACTTGGTGTTGCAATGAATCTGATGGGGGTCGCAAAGAAATTATAGGGGTCTCAAGTACAACCCCCCCCAAGAGTGTATGTGCATCAGCTTTAGGGCATGCTGTGTGTATCAGCTAGGAATCTAAGTGCCCAAATCCAGCCCCCAAACCAAGTCTTCCATCCTGCAGTGCAAGACTTTACTGCTGTGCCAGTGAAGTCTACAAAAGGTCACCTATTTGCTTTTAGTCTTTAGTAAATTTTTGCTCTTCTGAAGTATGCCAGCTCAACCAAACATGAGGCTGAAGTCCTCTATCCACAGCACAGTGATCACAGAGTAAGTCACAGAGCAAGCTTTCCTATGCAATGGTGCCAACGTGCCTCAGTCCTGTCTTGCAAGGAATACTTCAAAGAACAAAAAAGCAGTGAACACAAAGCTTACCATGCAGCAATTTTTGAAATTAATTCCATCAAAAACATGAAAGAAACACCAGTAGGCACTAGTAGCTTGTCCCCAGCTCTTTGAGACATGCTGCCTCTCAGTCAGGGGTGTGTGGCTAATTGTTTTGTTACAATGTATCACTTTTAAGTATGAGTTCATGCATATTAATTTCTGCATTAACATAATGGATCCACCCTAATGACAATCAACATTCATTCATTTCATCAGCATTTCATTATCATAACAGGGCTGCTTGAGTGCATATACCTCCACCTATACAGACATCACACTCTAAGCATTCACATATTACATATTAAAACTTATAACAAATAGTACAACATTTTTAACTAAATCACTTGATGAAATATAGAGAAGGATTATGTTTTAACAGGAAACTGATCACCAATTAATAACAAGACTTAGAACATTGCAAGTTCCCTCCAGCACTAATGGCCATAATGATTTATTTCACATGCAAGGCTGAGTCAGTTTTAAGACCCACCAACTCATATAGTCCAGTGCACAGTCCAAAGTCTCAGATTTCGTTGTTTGAGCCAAACTGTTAGCTCCTTAGTTTAGCCAATAAAGTTTTTCTGGTGTGGTGGTAGGGAAAAGTTCCATATGCCTTTAAATTATTTTTTGATTTATTTATTTATTTATTTAGTTTTTGTTGACCGGGTAAGTGCACTAGACAAATCCTGCCTATTTTCAGGCACGACCCGGGGGAGGGGGCTACAGATGAATGCCAACTGACCTTGAACCAGATTAAGCTGTTGGTGGTATTTTTAGTAAATGAGGGAAATTTGGCCAGGACACCAGGGAAATTCCCCTACTCTTTTCGATAAGTGCCATGGGATCTTTAACATCCACCTGAACTACCACTAATCCAGGCAGATGGGACCTCGGTTTAACGTCTCATCCAAAAGACGGCACCTCAGAAGTGCAGCACCCCTCTCATGCTGCACTACAGTGTCAGTACTGGGATATTAACCCAAGTGCCAGATGTGGGAACTGAACCCACAGCCCTCTGATCTCCCGGCCTCAGAGGCGAGTGTGCTACCTACTGAGCCACTGACACTAACAATACACTACAGTCCTTCATGCTGTGCTTGCAAGAGAGCAACTCAAGGACTATAAAATAAAACCATAATAAGGGAACCATGATCACATAATAATGCGCAGTCTGTATCCTAGGAATTGAAAAAAACTTGATCCCCAGTGCTATCACCATCCCTATCAGTGTCTACCACTGAGGGGAAGGGGGGCGAGGAAGGGGAAAGGAAAAAGGTTTTGATTCTCGGAAAGGAGGGGAGAAAATGATCATCTTGTAACCAGATTAAATAACTACAGGAACACTGTATAATCTATATTCTCATTTAAACCATTTGACTGTAAAGCTTTCAGGCTGAATGTCCTGCAAGACTCCCTTTGTAGAAGTATCACAGTTCTTGATGGGACAGCCATTATTGGATGAGAATTGGCCAGACTCCATCATTAGTCACTCTTTTGTCCCATAATGTGAGGCTTCCAATTAAGATGGTGGTTTGTGATGTTCTCTCCTGTCCTCCAAGAAGTGGACTTAGGTCACCACATCCAAAGTGGGAAAGAGAAAAATTGTGCAACTTGCCATACCATTGCATCCTCACAAATTGGGAACATGCACAAAGCTGGTCTTTGGTGCAGATGGCAGATGTCTCCAGTATCACTAGGATCTGATCCACAAAGACAACCCAATACACAAATTACATGTATCTGAGCTGTGTTGACCTCAACTTTAGGAGCTGGAATGCCTGCCAGTATTCATGAACCCTGGGTCTCCAGGAGCTTTACACAGAATGCCATGTGTAGGGGCTAATGGCCAGTCTGGAGGAGGTGCCATGCTAGACACCATGCATCCAATGGGATCACTGGAGCCACATAAGCATGGGCTGACAGAATATGGCAGTCCTCCAATGACTGCAATATTCTCATCTGATGTTAATATGAAATCCAGTTTACACTGGCTGGTATAGCCCTCAAGCCTTCCTGGAAACTCCTAGGGCTGGTGGGTGGATGGTGGTGCATGGACCCCAAGGAACAACCAATTGGTTGTGTAAAGGGGAGTATGTACCCATTATTGCATCCCTTAGGGAAATGTAGTCTCTGTCTCTTCCAGTGGCCCTCTATAATACAGAGATTGCAATGTGAATGGGGCACATGCCCGCCCCCACCCTGTGGGTAGACATGTGCATAGGAGTGCCAGTGGCAAGGGCTTGGGAATGGAAGGTGCAAATACAGAGGGCATAGAGGTACAAAGTTCTCTGCATGTGTGGAGCTGGACCTCTGAGCATCACATGGCCAAGCAAGCACCCCTTCATAGGTGTTGTTTGATCTGTGGCTAAGGCCCTATGTCCCAATGCAAATTAGTCTGACTGATGTTGGGAGGTGCAAAGGTTATTCACCGCTAACATACTGGCTAGTGACTCCCACGTAGTGGCAGCATAGCATAGTAAGTTGCATGACATTCTACCATGCTACAGGGCTGTGTGTGTAGGCAGTGCCATGTTGACATTTTCTCCCCAACCAGCCCTTCACATCATAAGCTTTTGGGACACTCTTGATATCCATTTGTTACTGGCCAGTCACTCATCCCTGGTAGTCTAGTGCCCTCCTCCCCAATCATCTCCTCAGTCATCCAGTACTTATTAGTATCCAGTGGAACCCCCAATCCATTTTCCCACCATGGCTTTCTAGACGATATGTCCCACATTGATCTTGATCTCCCATTGGTTCTCAAATACTCAGTCACAAAGTAGTGATGCCTTGACTGCTTGTCTGTAGTAACCTTTCTACAGGCAGGGGCTGTTGCTAAAAAATTTCTGTCTGGCTTTGGTGAGGTCATCAGTCACTGTGCATGGCCCTGTGGACCATTTGTATGGTGACCCATGATGCATCTTCCCCGCTTGGTCATGATGGAGTTTGGGACTGCACAGGCCAGGGAAAGGCTTTGAATTCCCCATGTGCATAGTACAATGATGCCACAAAGCCATAACTGTCACAAAGTGGCTTGAGATCACTTAGTGACTGTCCTTTGTGGTTGTGTATTAGGCTTCTGATTTTACAGAAGAAACCAACCAGATATTAAATGAAAATCCTTTTCCTACAAACCAGTGAATTAGAGATTAAAGATTCTATAACCCACCTTCACTGTTCTGACCCATTCCCCACCAACCCACCTTAGAAAGTAGCACTGCAGAACTGAAACTGCAGTTTTCAGTTTTGCCTAGGTCAACATTTTGCTAAATTCTCCTATTGTCATGAGAAGGCATTTTGCAAAGTGGCACATTGTACTCCTGCAAAAAATTAAGGAATGCCACTTAAAGCTTTCCAACTAACGATAGAACATTTTTTCATTTGTTGTTTCTCCCAAATGTGTTATTTTTAGCAATTCATGTAAAGTACCCCAGGGTAGCTTGCCTGAGATGAAGTATCTAACAGCTGAGTCCAGCTCTTGCCCAGTTTCTCAGCTGAGTAGACTGAAAGACACATTGGTGATCAAAAGACTTTCTCAAAACCACAGAGCCATAGTCTCTGGTTGGATTTAAGCCTGTGAACTCCTATTCCCCTGATGTGTGCCCTGGAAAGAAACTGCTGCTTTAGTTCTAGCGGAAAACAGAAATGAACAGAACATTTTAGAGATAAGCATTTAGATTTATTCCTGCAGTTTTATCTGTGGCTAAGAAATGTCTTTATTTATTTGAAAAATATGTACCAGCAAAACAAACAGAGTCCAAAAGGTTTCATTCCACTTGTGACTTAGGGAGGGGGAACAGAGAGCATCAAGGAAATATGATGTCAGACAAAAATAGGGTATGCAATGATACAGAACCAAAATATATGCAGGGTAAAAGTGAAGAATGAGTAGGAGCAATATATGCAACAAGCAACACAGAGGGGACTAGTTACAGGATAATGCAGCATTGTACAGAAACAGGCTAATAATATGCAAAAATCAAGGAGCAAAGTCAGATACCTGGGTATGGCACAAGGGTCAGTCTGGAAGATGGGCCCGGTCGAGCTGACATGTTTAAGAGACCCCATGGGCTAAGACTAGAGGTCACTTTGGAGGGTAGTTGTGACATGACAGTGGAGCCTTGAAGTACTTCTTGATCTGGGTTTTGGTGGAGTGTAAACTGGGGGTGGTAGGAAGTGAGTGGGGGAGACTATTCCAGACATTTTCAAGTTTGTACCTGATTGATGCTTGGCCCACACTGAGCCTGCAATGAGGAATCTGGAATCTGTTGCCATCCTCCGAATGTAAAGAATATGCAGCATTAGAGGAAGGGATGAAAATATCGATGAGGTAGCCTGGTAATTTATCCACCCAGTATTTGGCTTGGAAGAGGGCAATGCGGAGGGAGTGCCTCACAGAGGCAGAGGCCCAGCCTAACACTTTGTACATACTACAATGATGGGTTTGTGGAGAACAGGTTAATACAAATCTACAGTTGGCATTAAATGGGGAAGGGGATTAGTTTACATAAGGCAGTATACGAGGCTCCAGAGAAAACCACATCAGCATAGGCTAATGAGAAAGATCATACATTCAAAAACATATTTTCTGGGGCTGAGGGGGAAGCACTCATTTGCCCTACAGAGAGCTCCAAGGCAGGCAAAACACTATGCTACAGTGCTGTTTATGTGTAGACAGTAATCAAGGTACTGATCTAACAGCAAGATAAGGGGCTCTGTTTTCAAAGTCCCTGCGACTGCCACAAGCTCCTGGTGCACCGATCATATGGTGCATGAGACTTGTTGCAGTCTCCCAGCCAGCAATCAGGATTTTCATTCCTGTATGCCAAATGCCTCAAGTTAGACCTGCTCCCCGGTCTAACTTGCAGCTTTCCACAGACCATTTTTATGGGGCTTGTGCCAAATATTTGACACAAGGTGCTGTAAAATGAGGAAAGTGTTACAACTGTGCTTAAACATATAAAATAGGGTGCAGCCGCAATAATGGTGTTTGTTGCAGCTACACCAAAACATGGGTCATCTGGGGGTCTTGATGCAAGCCCCACATCAACCTTCAGAAACCGGGTCCAAGGTGTTTTTAGGAAGTTACAGAGTGGATGGGGGGCACAAGATTTGGAATAAATTTTCATAGCGGCAGTGGAAGATCTTAGCCAATATCAGGAGCCACATAACATAGACACACATTTTTTTATGGTTCAAAGCTAGCTGGTTGGTGAGGAACCAATTGTGTAGATTGAGGAAGTCCAGCTGGAGGTTCAGCTCAATGGAAGAGGTGAGGATTCAAATGAGATGATAGTATCAGCATACATGCGAATTTTACAGGAGGTCAATGAACTGTGATGACTGAGAATAGGAGGGGGCCCAGGGCCAATGCTTGGGGACTCCCAAGTGTGACAAGGAGTAGGGAAGATATGGTGGATCCCAACTTAAAGGATTGAGACCTGTCGGACAAGTAAGACTTAAATCAGCATAGGAAGGGGCAGGTACAACCACAGATGCTAGTTTAGTTAGGTGCAAGGTGTGATGTCAAATACCTTACCTAGATTTATGAAAAGTATCTCAGTCCTCTGACTGGCATCCATATGCAAAAAAGTGAATGGCTATGATTCACAATTCTAATAAAGGGTGATAAAGCTAGAAAGTGCAGTATGAAAGCCAAATTTAAATAGGGTATGACAGCTGGATTTATCATAGAATTGGAGAGTTGACTGCTGACCAATTTCTCAAGCATTTTGGATAATAAGGGTAACAGGGATATGGGATGATAGTTTATCAGGGCATCAGAGGGCCCCCCATTTTGAAGTGGGACCACCAGGGTATGTTTCGATCTGGAGGAGAAGGTGTCAGTAGTCAAAGCCAGATTTAATATGTGGATTATGGGTAGAGATGGGTAAAGTGCTCTCACTTCGCTACATGGAGCACTTCGTGTATTAACCCCCAATTCACGTAGCAAAGCGTATTACTCCACCTTTATCTTTTATCGCAAAGTGCATTGAAACCAATGGACTTCGCGCTATTTCACCTTGTTTTACCACCTTCCCTTAATTTTAACGTGAAGTGCCATTGATTTTAATGGTCTTTGCTTTACTTTGCCTTTATATTGCTATTTGAGGCAAATGTTGCATTGATTCATGGGATGGCAGGTCACATGGGCTCTATATTGTCTTGCTCAGCCTCAGTTCTGTGTAGTGTGTGGTGGAAAGCTGGAGACAGCTTGCTCTCAGAGCTCTGAGAATCAAACCATCAAAAAAGCTTTAAAAAATCACTTTTGATCCAATTATTTTGGTCCAAATTTAGTACATCGATTGTAGGAAACCCTCCTGTGCTTAGATCATTAAGTGTTGATTGTTTTTCTGTGCATTTTGAATATTAATTTAGAACATCTGTGTACTGACAGGCACTACTGAAGTGTGCTTCAGGGGAGGGGCGTATCTGTGGTGGAGTGAGATTCACACGAGAAAGGCAGTCTCTTTGTTTTGTACTAGTAGTGTGTGTTAGTATTTGTGTGTTTATGTACACACAGTAATACTTGAAGTCATTTTTGATAATTATTTTCTGTTGTGGTGCAGTGCATATTTTCATTCTGTTTAAAAGATTTGGTTATATAGTGTACTGAACTGTTAAATTTTCTGCACATTACCTGTTGTGTGTGAGTGTCCTGGTCAACAAAAAATAAATAAATAAAATAAAAGTGTGTATGAGTGCCATCAAGTCAGACACATTTTATTGTGCCACACAGTAATCGCAGCACTCTGAATCTGTTATCCGTGTTCGGTATTCACAGCACTCTGAATCTGTTATCCGTGTTCGGTATTTTTTACTGCTTCATTCTATCAAGGTAGTGGACTGGTACTGCAGTACCCCCCCCCCCCCCAAGCCACAAAAGGTATTATTTTTCCAGTTTTGGATTTGGGTGACCACTGGTTAAGGTGGTGTTGTTGTGCCTGTGCGGCTGCTTCTCTTGAGTGTGCAATCGCCATCTGTCTACGCGTTTGCATCTGTTTAGTGCTTAATCTGCATCTGTAAGCCACAGTTGTCATTTTTTGGCTTCCCATCCACCCCAAAGTTCAGAAATCTAAATTTGTTGTGAATTTTCTGTATAATCCAAAATAATGCCTGCAAAGAGATGTGGATGCAAAGATGTTTCTGGCCATGGCTTTTCTGCGACTGGCAGGAGTGGCCGTGGGTTTGGTAGTACGACGTATAAGCGCACAGTTGATGCCAGTAAAGGGATTTCTCTATGTTTTTCACAGTACAGTCAGTTGCTTCAATGATGGTTGGAGATGCTGTTGTCCTCACTGGTTGTGGTAGTGAAGTTGCTGAGGGTATGAGTATTGCCACAAGTTCAACCTGTGACAGTGTAACAATGTAACAATGTAAAGGGGCAAAATTTGAAGACAGAGGGGAAGCGGATCGGGGCAACATCAGAAAGTATTTTTTTCATGGAGAGGGTGGTGAATGTGGGGACAAACAAAAACTAATGCTCCATGTTACGGTGTGAGAGCAGCAGTTGGAGCATGGCCATCATTTGGAGTTGGTGACCCTTGATGTGCTCCAACTGCTGCTCCAGGTTCGCAGCCCTGTTTTTCAGGTGGTCTAACTCACTCCACATCAGGCCCAAATTGGCCTCTGTGGCAGGCATTCTTGCAAGGTTGCCAGCGTCCTCTGCAGGTTCTGGAGCAGCCACTTGCTACATGGTTCGACCATGCTTGACCCCATGTGCAGGTGGAGGCCATGCTGCCACCTGTTGCTCAGCAGGGACAGCAAGTGCATTCCATCCCTGTTCAGAAACCTTGGCCTCCCACTGTGCACGGTGGTGGTTTGCAAGGTGGGTGCACTGCTCACTTGTCCCCAGATGTCTCCTCTGTCACAAAACCTCTTTCTTCCACACTAGGTAAGGCGAAAGTGAAAGTCTTTAACTGTCTTGCTTGATTAACTTCCTGCCTGAGCCATGTGACCAGCAGACTGTAACACATGTGATCTGTGTGCTGTTTCAATTATGACTCACTTCGTGTTCAACAGAAACCTATGCAAAGTGAATGCGAAGCCACCTTAATGTGAAGTCATTATAGGGCAAAGTAGTGTAATTCTATGGGGACTTTGCATAGCGTTTAGTGACGCAGAGTGGACGACTGCGCCCCATCTTCGCTGGTGGAGTTAAACTTCACTGCATCTCTAGTTATGGGGATGTCCAAGGCTAGAGCTCCTGGGGCTTGGAATCTTGGTGACAGACCATCTGAGTCTCCACTGAAGAAAACATTCAGAGAAGTCTGTTCCTTTAGAACATCTGCTTTAGTGATAGGGAAAATATTAAAATTTTCATGCAGTGGGAGAGGATGACTGCAGGTTGGAAGCTGATGAGGGAGAGATGAGAGTCCTAGGGCCTTCAGTGAAGAAGTAATTTAATGCAATGCATCAGCAGATAGGAGTGGACAAGAATTACAGTGGGAGCCCAAAGACAAAGGGAAGGAGTTGAGAAGGCAGTGTATGGCTTTCCAAAATTTAAAAGGCTCTGAGGAATTGCATAAGAATTTATTTTGGAAAAATACAGCCTTGGTTTGATGGTAGACTTTGATATAGTACTTGAAGAGCCTGGAATAGACTCATGGCTGAAGGAATGGTGCAGAAAGGAGGGGTTCAGTTACATTGGAACTGGAGACCCACCTGACAGGATGGATGACTATACAGAGGTGAAGGCCTTAATCCATCCAAGAGAGCCACAGTCCTCAGTGACTGGTTGAAATGTTACTTCAGTGTGCATTTAAACTAACCCAGGGGAGTGGCAGAAAGAATATGGGAGGCAGAAAGTGCCACCCTCCACTGACTGAAGTGGAGAGGGAGGAGATTCCTAGGGGAGAGAAACCCCCCAGGTTTCAAATTAATAAAATAAACAGGGTGATAGTAACTGAGAGGGAAGGGGAACAGTTACTGTGAAGCCTGCCAGGATGAAGTGCAGTATCACAGGTTTCCTGCATGAGAAAAGGGATTAACTCCCATTGAAATTGCATTGTTTGCTGTAGTAACTCTACTGAAGAATTGTGCAGAGTTGGGCTTCATCCTGGTGGGCTTCACTGTATATTAAGGGGGGGGGAGTGGGGCCAAAAAGGAACAAGCATTTGTCAATGCCGAATGTTGTCTTGCTGATATTGGCATTGGTAATGCAGGAGTTAGACAGATGCATAAAAGGAATGGCAGTGAAGTACGAAAGTGACACCAACCTCACACCACCCTGAAGAGCATGACAGGCACTGAGGTGTGCCTTTGGGCGTCAGCCATAACGCTCATGCGATTTCACCTCACCCTACCCTGCAGAGTCCGACAAGTATCGAGTTCTGCCTTGGGGTCCTCGGGCCTTACGCTCACCCCATTCCATATGGAAATGCATCGAGATGGATGCAGTATAGGAGAATGGGGTGAACTTTGGGGCCAAAGAGTGCAAGGCACAGTTCGATGCCTGTCACTAGCTGCAGGGTGGGGGTGGGGGTGGAATGGCTTGAGCATTAGAACCGAAAATCTAAAGTCACACCCCTGTTGCCAGTTAGTCTCTACAGGTTGGGACATTATGGTTAGAAACCCTAATGCCCCAGGCATTTGTTGATATTTGCACTCCAAATTTTCAACATGGGATTTTTCTTACCCCACCTCATGAAAGCGTTTGGGACCTCTGCTCATGAACAGTGGCACTGAGATTTTGCTAATCTGTCCTGAATGTTGATATTCCACAGTGGTTGCGCCATTCTGTGCCAGTAGCTCGAAACCACATTTTGGGCAGGATGTGAGAAATGACAACTGTACTGTTCTTAAGGAAGTGTGCAAAAATGGCAATGTGGAAAATCTGGAGTGAAAATATTAAACATTCTCCAAGTTATGAGTGTGCATGGAAACTGCGCAATGCATGCTCGTAACACAGTCATTCTGTGGAATTTTCTCACCAAATTTTCATCATAGGTATTTTGGAACCTCCACTCATGAACACTGTCACAGTGATTTTCTTAATCTGTCTTGAAAATTTATTTCCTACAGCGACCGCACCATTGTGCACCTCATGTGCAAAACCACATTTCACGTAACATGTGAAAAATAACAACTGTACTGTTCTTAAGGAGGTGTGCAAAAATGGCAGTGTTGAAAATCTGGAGTGAAAATATTAATAATTCTTGAACTTACAAGTGTGCGTGGAAACTGCACAATGCAGGTTCATAAAATAGGCATTTTACGGAATTTTGTCACCAAATTTTCAACATATGCATTTTGGGAACTCCGGTCATGGACAGTGTCACTGTGATTTTCTTAATCTGTCCAGAACTTTGATTTCGCACACTGACCGCATCATTTTGCACCACATGTGTGAAAACACATTTCAGGCAAGATTTGAAAAATGACAGCTGTACTGTTCATAAGGAGGTGTGGTAAAATGGAAATGTTGAAAATCTGGAGTGAAAATATTAAAAATTCTTGAAGTTACGAGCATGCATAGGAACTGCGCAACACATACTCATAATGCAGCCATTTTTTGGAATTTTTTTCACCAAATTTGCAACATAGGGTTTTTGGGAGCCTACCTCATGAACTGTGACACTGTCATTTCATTATTCGGTCCCAAAAGCTGGTTCCGCACAGTGACCACAAAATCACCTTTCAGGACTGAATAACAAAAAACAGTGACTGAGTTCATGAGGTGGGGTCCCAAGAACCCCATGTTGAAAAGTTGATGAAAAAATTCCCAAAAATGGCTAAGATATCCACCAAAGTTGAAAAAAACATATTTATGCCATTATACAGCTTACCGGCATTTCTTCAGTTCACGGTCGGCTTTGAAGAGTGCAGACGTGTTCCCAGTCCACCAAAGATCGTCGCACTGCCTCCCAGAGGTAAGTATGGGGTGAGGGTGGTGTGGGAGGTAAGTGCAGAAGGTGGTTGCGGTTAGCAGAGAACCGCCAAGGACTGTTTTCGGTTTTACATGGGAAAAAAAACAGCAATGTGGATGCTTTGGGCACACTGGGGTGGGGTCTCCCAGTGTGCTGGCATACCTGGCTGTTTCTTTGGGGGGGGACTGGAGCTGATGGGGATTGGGCACCCCGTCGGTCATACAGTGTGCTGGGGGGAGCATGAGCACACTGGGGTGGGCTCCCATGCGTGCCACCTGGCTTTTTGTTTTGGGGGGGCTGGAGCCAATGGGGATTGGGCACCCCCATTGGCCACAGGGTGTGTTTTTGGTGGGGAAGCATGAGCCGAGGGGGATTGGGCACCCCCTCAGCACACAACAAATTTTTTGGGGGAGGACATTATGCTGACGGGGATGGGGCTACACCATCGGCAAATTAACTGGTGAGGGCAAATGCCGACAGGGGGATTGGGCACCCCGACATCAGCTGTTATGGGGACTGCGAGAGGTGGACGGCTCCGCCATGTTTATTGAAATGTTACACCAGGGAAGGCATGCCCCGCAATGAGGGGGCGCTCCCTCATTGCAGTGGCTAAATCCTTTCAAGGTGGTGGCACGCTTTTGCACTGCTGTCATACCCAGCATGCAAACTAATTTGTGCCACAGAGCCCAGCCCCAAAAAGCAGTGGTGTTACTGGCCACTACAGGATTGCACCTCCAAAACCTGCTATTCCAAGTTACTGCAATACGTTTCTTGCGCATGCACAAGACAACATAAAAAGGGAGGGAAACAAGCAGAGTGCTAACAACATCTGGAATGTCATGTGTGTGAATGCTAGAAGTCCAGGAAATAAGATTCCAGACCTAGAGGCCATCATGGCAGAATCCAACCTGGATATAGTGGGCCTTACTGAGACATGGTGCACTGAAAACCATGATTGGGACATGACCATATCAAGCAAGTCAGGCAGGACAGGGTGGGAAGGGAAGGAGGGGGTGTGGTGTTTTATGTGAAGGAAAGCATAAAAGCAACAGAAATGCAGGGAAGACAGGGGGAGGCTGAGGTACTGTGGGTCACCCTATAAAAAGGAAATGGAGACACTATTCACTCTAGTGTGATTTACAGACTGCCATCACAGGTGGACGAGTTAGATAAGTACTGGTAGAAGACACTGCAAGGTGGCAGAAAAGGGGAAGGTGGTGCTGATGGGAGATTTCAGTCTCCCGGATGTAGATTGGACCATCCCAGCTTGGCTTTAAATAGAAGCAGGAACATGTTGGACTCACTGCAAGGGGCAATCTTCAGGCAGCTAGTCAGTGAACCCACATGTAGTGGGGCAATACTAGACCTAGTACTTACTAACAGGAACTGTTTCAGATGTCAATCTACAGTGTGATTCAGTATAAGGATGGCTGCAGAACCAGACAAGGGCGGGGGTCCTGAATTTCAGGAGGGCAGATTTTATAAATGTAGCCTGGATGCTGTGTGCCAGTGGGCTAATACCCCTGCCTGTTGACCCTCTAACATCTTAAGGGGCCTGGGTCCTGTTACAATGGTGTTCGGGGATTCTAGCCCCAAAATAATAAAAATAGCATGATGCCTCCACCCAGAGGGAATTAGAAATGGGTCAGGTATCTGGCTAGTACAGCCCCCTGGGATGCTGCACCTACCCACCTTCCCTACCAACCACCCCACACTTCTGAATACCCAGCCATTCAATAACAACACAAACCATGAACAGTAATGATCTGACAGACTCAGAGAGTTCCTGTACACATAATTTCAAATGATAAATCACATATTTTTCAGGGGTAAGGACTAGGGAAGGGATACCGGGACAAGAGATGGCTGTGAATAAAAAGATGGTTAGAGAGAACAAATAACAATAACCATAGGGGCCCATAGGCCAAGCCCACCCCTGAAGACCCTCCCCCACTGGTACCAGTGTCTTCCCTGGTAGTTCTTAGGAGTACCCACAAGGTGCAGGCCTGTTTGTTGCCATGGGTTGGCCAACTGTTGGGGCCCTGATGAAATAGAACAATTATTTGAGGAAGCAATTAAATCCCTTTTACACTCCCTTCCTTCCTGGGAACCGGGTCCCAGGTACTCACAGTTTTGCAGAACTCAGACACTCCTGAGATGAATGCCTCCAACTGTCTTGGATTGCAGAGCTCAGTGCAGCAATGGGCAGATGGAATCTTGCCAGGGGATCTCGCCACTTGTCCCCTTGATTGAAGGTCTGTCCACTTGTCACCTTCAGCCGCTTCTGGCCCATTGCAGAGCTCTGTGGCAGGACCACACCAGCCTCAGAAGGCCCAGACCCAGGAGTGGCTCCACAGCACGACTCCCCACAATCTATCACAGGTGCCCTAGCATCCCAGCAAGTGCTGGTGACCTCCTGAGACAGTGAGTCTCACTTGGAAGGGGCTAGCTGATTCCATCCCTGGCTCTGGATGAGAATTCTCAAATGGTGTGGGGTCCTCTGCAGTCCCTGCACTGAGTTCAAAACCAGCAGAAATCACAGGCAGTGTCTCAAACAAAGTCCCATGACAGTTTGCAGTGGATGCTAGCCCTAGGTCAGATGAAGCACAAGGTGCAAACCACAGGGGGATTCAAATACAACAGACCCCTGCACACCAGTCTGCACTTTTCAGTTAGAAATTGTCCACAATCACTTCATCAGCTGCAGCTGGGACACAGCTCTCAGCCACTTAAACCAGTTCACTCAGGAATAGTACAACACCCAGCTAGCGCCCTGAGTCTAGAGACACTTTGCCTCTTCCAAAATCACACTTACAGTTCCAAAACAGATGAAACAGGTTCTCAGCAGCAACTGTGGCACTCAAAAAATCAGACCAGTCATCCCAGCACAACTCAGTCCACCAGTGTAGGGTTTCTGCAGCACTTAGCTTCTCCAATATAATCAGACAGCTCACAGTACCTGGAGAATAGAGGTATCAGTTCAGTCTCTCGCTCTCTTTTTCCTGTTGATCCTTTCCTGAACACAACAATCTCCACTAAAGACCTGGGAAAGGCCTCTCCAGTCCAGATCCACTCTCACAGGAGACCTCTGACTCATACAGAGGCCAGGAACAGACTGAAGAACAACTAGAAAGTCCAAGGATTTTCACCCAAGAAACCAAGGTTCTGATTGATCTCATCAATTGTCCATAATCATAGCAATCAATATTTTCTGATGGCTTATTGGGGTATGATTTAGGCACCTGAATTGGTCCCTTTCTTTTCCCAGGAGTCCCTCTGGTTTAGTTTTAGGTGCCTAACTATATGATTGGCTGCTGTTTGGGGTCATAGTATCATCAATATGTCATAAGGGGTGCTAGCTGCGCATTTGAGCATACTTGATAGACCGCTAGGCCTTTATCTGCTGGCAAATTTTGTATGCTCGTATGTTCGTATGTTCGTAACCCCGATTCGGATCTATGCAGTCCAACACAGTTCTCCACACTCTAATGTCTGGTGCAGCAAAATCAAATATTTCTGTTTCATAATAGCCCCACCGTTTGGTAGCCCCAGTTGTCCCCTGTAAAACAAACCCACTCTTGTCCCCACACACACAGTGCCTCCACTGTTGTTGCCGCTGAAACACACAACCCCAAGGTGGCAGGCAGCTCTTCATTATTATTCATGCAGGGCTCATTAATATTCGTGAGCCCTGCATTATGTCACAATCTCAAATTTTAATTTTCAAAAGAAAGGAGGCTCCACTGCTGCCTCATCAAGGTCTCCGTTCCCCACCCAGGAAAACAAGGGGACCAAGACCATGGGAAAGACCTCCAGTAGACCACAAATGGCGGTCGAAAACATTAAAGGGCACTCCTAGGTGCATGCACAAGTGCCAGCCCAACAGCAACATGCCAGCACACCCAACCAAGGATTCAAGCCTGATCTGGGCTGAAACTGTATACCAGCCCTCAGGGAACTTGGGGGACATTTGGAGCACCAGAAGGACCCGGGGGAAAATGAGGGAGAGAAGGAACAATCAAGGTAAGCAACCAGAGGGGGTTACACAAAGATGGGTGAATTCCTCATGGATGAACTGGCATGGGGGAAGACCTAGTTGGGTGGAGGAACAGTGGGAGAAACTAAAACATGGCATAGTGAAGGCAACAAACCTATGCATCAAACAAGTGGTATGATTAAGAGGAAAAAAGACCACTATAGTTCTCAAAAGAGGTGGCTGAAAAGTTTAAGGCTAAAAAGGTGGCATTCAGAAGATATAAGGAAACACAGAGTGAGGAGGATAAGAAGGTGTACCAGGAGAAACTAAGAAAGGTAGGGAAAGCAGTAAGGAGACTGACATGAAAATAGCTAAAGCATTAACAAAAGGGGACAAGACATGTTTTAGGTATGTAAGTGAAAAGAGGAAGACCAGTTGAGAGACTGTAAGGTTAAAAAGGGATGAGGGGATAGCGCAGAGGGAGACCAGGAAAAGGCAGACATACTGAACAAATACTTTTGTTCAGTGTTCACAGTGGAGAGAGAGAAGGGGATAGACCACAAAAAAGTAACAGGATTTCTGAAGGAAGAGAGGTGGACACTAGTCCTTTTTAGGGCTGTGGGCAGAGCCTACAGCCCTTTTGCAATCATAGCTCTGAAAATGGCTGATCGTGGAACCTTCCATTGGGCTTTTGGAAGTATCCTTCCTAAAATCCAATGGAGCTTAAAACACTCTTCTACTATCGGTCGCTACGGAATAACAGCCGCACTATTTCGGCTGTTACTTCTGTGTTCTGTGGCACGTACTATGCATGCATGACTCACTTGCATGCGCAGTTCTGCCAGCACCATCGTGTGAATGGCAAAATGCCATTCGCTGCCTTCAGCCTCCAATGTAGCTGAGAACAGTCCTACCTCTTTGTGATCACCGCCAAATGCGGCCTCTTTGTCCTGCTGCCCTTCCACAGAACCATCTGGGCTCCTTCCCGTGTGCCGCCAATGCAGGCAAAAAATGTCCCCCTCCTCTGGCTGCGATTGCTGATGTAGCAGAAATTGACCCCTCCTCCACTCATGTGGCACACTGGGAGCCCACCCCAGTGTGTGCAAATGTTGTTTTGTCCGCTGCCGACATCGGGGTCCCCAGTCCTCGTGTCGTCAGTATGTCACTCCCCCACTCAGTGTACCCAAATGTCTGCTTTTCTTTTGTTTTTTTCCTGTAAATAAAGAAAGCAGTCCCCCGATGAGTTTTTCCATTTTTTTTGTGTGGCACACTGGTAGTCCACCCCAGTGTGTCCAAATGTCTGCTTTTTTTTGGTTTACCTGTGAATAAAGAAAACAGTCCCCCATCGTGTTTTTCCCATTTTTGTTTTATCTGCAAAAAAAGAAAACAGTCACTCCTCATAGCCCCAGTCCCCCTCCCACTGAGCACCCACCTCCCCGCACTCCATACTTTCCTCCGGAGGTCGGCACTGTCATCTCCTCTGGACCGGGACACATCTGCACTCTTCAAAGCCGAACCGAGAACTGAAGAATCAAAGGTAAGCTGCTATAATGCCATTCAACAGGGTTTTCAACTTATTGTGATGAATAAGCCATTTTTTTGAATTTTGACCCCAAATGTTCAGCATGGGGTATGACAGGGTAGAATATGACTGCCCCATTTGTTATGGGGAAAGTGTTTAAATGCAAGGATCTGTCCTTTTTTGTCTCTTCTCTGTCTGGTTGCGCAACCAAATTTTCCTGTGAGACTTCAGACTTGATCAACTCGACGAGCTCGCAGTTCTTTGCCTGTCACTGTCTCTCAGTTTTCTCTTGCTGCCTGTTTTTCTTCCTTGCATGTCTAGATCTGCTGATATAAAATATGTGCAAATCATTGTACGAAAATGTAACTGATAATGGGAACACTTTTGTTTGGAAAATGTATAGCATTACTGTTGAAATGTATATAATTGTAATTTGAGATGACTGCAAAAAGTTGTTGGAAGCTAGAGGTTACCAGAGTTAAATTTTTAAGCCTTTTGCAAAAGCTGTGCAAAAGAGGGCCTCAACTCAAGAAGCACACTGTGTTCTAGCAGCTCCTGCCTGATTGTTACAAAAACAGGATGCTTGCTAAGGATGGGGGTTGAAAGGACTTATAAGAGCTAAACTGCAACTGCAAGAGAGATTAGGAGAACAAGGGACACAGAGACTGAAAGAAAACTTTATTTTATTTTGCTTTTGCAACTAGTTATACTGAACAAGTTTATTTTATGATACTGCTAGTGTAAATAAATAATTTTTGTTGAATTCTACAATTGCTCCTGGTTTTCCAATGCTTCCTGACATGTGCCTCGATGACATTGGGTTCTTGGGACCCCACCTTGTGAAACCTTTCATTGTCATTTTGTTACTTGGTCCCAAAAGGTGATTTTGCGGTCTCTGTGCAGAATCATCTTTTGGAACCAATTCTCAAAATGATAGTGGCACTGTTCATGAGGTGGGGTCCCAAAAAGCTCATGTTGCAAATCTGGTAAAAAAATTCAAAAAAATTGCTTCATTACGAGCATGCATTGCACAGTTTCTACACACGCTCCTAACTTTTCCAATTTTTAATATTTTTCTTCCACATTTTCAACATTGCCATTTTTGCACACCTCCTTTTAAACAGTACAGCTATCATTTATCACATCCTGCCCAAAACATGTTTTCACACCTGTGGAACAGAATGGCACGGTCGCTCTGCGAACTCACCTTTCAGGACAAGTGAACAAAATGACACTTGCACTCTTCATGAGGAGGGTCCCATAAAGGCCATGTTGAAAATTTGGTGCAACACCTCCAAAAAATGGCCAAGTTACGCCCGGGTGTTCAATAATGCCTACACACATGTGCAACTTTGCTCACTTGGCAGCTTGTCACAGGCCTATTGGCTCTGGACAGATCTTGTTTAGAAAAGAGAGTACTAAAGGGACTCACCAATCTGAAAGTAGACAAAGCAATGGGATCAGATGGGATACATTCTAAGTTATTGAGGGAGCACAGAGAGGTACTGGCTGCACCTCTGACAGTACTATTCAACAGCTCACTCAAAACAAGTGTGGTTCCAGAGGACCGAAGGAGGGCAGATGTAGACCCACAACAAAAAAGTAGTAGCAGGGAGGTGACTGACAATTATAGACCAGTCAGCCTCACATCGGTGGTAGGAAAGTTATGGGACCACTGCTAAAAGAGAGGGTAGTGGAATATCTTGAATCAAATGGGTTACAAGACCTGAGACAGCATGGATTCATGGGTGGGAGGTCATGTCTAACAAATCTGATAGATTTCTTTGATTAAGTGACCAAGGAATTAGATAATGGTGGAGTGGTGGATGTGGCCTACGTAGACTTCAGTAATGTATTTGATTCAGTTCCACACAGAAGACCATTAAGTAAGCTGAGTAGTCTAGGAGTGGGTCAAAAGGTAGTAAACTGGGTACAAAACTGGACAGGGGCTAGGAGGCAGATAGTGGTAGTAACTGGAGTTCACTATGAGGAGGGAAGGGGAGGGTGACTAGCAGGGTGCCTCAGGGATCGGTGCTGGGATTGGTCATCTTTAATGTTCTTATTAGTGACATTGCAGAGAATCTGGAGGGAAAGGTCTGCCTATTTGCAGCTGACACCAAAATATGCAATAGGGTGGATACTCCGGGGGAGGGGGGTGGAAAGGCTAAGCAGAGACCTGAGGAAACTTGAGGAGTAGTCAAGGGTATGGCAGTTGGTTTTTAATGTGAAAAAGTGCAAAATAATGCACTTGGGGCACAGAAACCCAGGGGCAGAGTACAAAATGGGTGGAGTATTATTGATGACCACCAAGCAGGAGAGAGACCTGGTTGTAATAATCTCTGATGACCTGAAGGTGGCCAGGCAGTGTGACAAAGCAGTTATGAAGGCTAGTGGGATGCTGGGGTGCAAAAGGAGAGGTATCACCGACAGAAGGAGGGAGGGAGGCGGTACTGCCTCTGTACAGATCGCTGGTAAGACCAACCTAGAGTACTGTGTCCAGTTCTGGAGACCACACCTCTAGAAGGACATAGATAGTGTTGAGGCAGTCCAGAGGAAAGCAACTAAAATAGTATGGGATCTACATGACAAACCCTATGAGGAGAGACTGAAGGAACTCGATATGTACACCCTGGAAAAGAGAAGGTGGGGTATGATATAAACCTTTAAATACCTCATGGAGATAAATAAGGTACAGGATGGAAGTATTTTTCAGAAAAAAAAAGATACATGACAACAAGGAGACATACTGTGAAGCTGGGGGGACGTACATTCAGGAGAGTTGTTAAGAAGTACTTCTTCACAGAATGGGTAGTGGATTCTTGGAATAACCTACCAGTCGAGGTGGTGGGAGTGAAAACAGTGATGCGTTTCAAGAATACGCGGGATATGCATAAGCAGATCTTAGTGAAAAGAAATGGAGGGAGTTAAAAAGAGCCGGATATCAAGTAGGGTGTATGGTGATACTGTAGGTAGGAAAACATGGTCCAACTGGGTGGGCCAAGCGGTCCTTATCTGCTAGTAAATTCTGTGTTTCTATGTTTAGAGGCTAGCTTGTGAAAAGATAATCAAACAGAAAATGTCTGCATGATCAAGTAATTCTTGATATAATTAACATGGAAAAATGAGTCTATTATTATCATATTAGCAAACCAAATGAAGATAAATAACTATGAGATGGAACAACATAATACATTTGATGTACAGTATTACCTTAACACCTTTTGATAGCTTTCCAGTGATTCTTTTTTTTTAACTTGTACTCAATAAAGTTTACTAACTTGCAAAAAAAACCCAACCAAAAACATGTACTCTTTGTCCCCTTTTGCCACCAACCCCCTCTTATTCCGTAGCTCCAGGGTACACTACTTGAGTCACCTGCATCTTCTACACCATCTCCTGTCTCATAGGGAAGGGGGCAGGTACAACCAAGGATGCTAGTTTAGTTAGGTGCAGGGTGTGACTGACCATGTCAGATACCTTAGCTAGATTGGTGAAAAATACCTCAGTCCCCTGACTGGGATCCATATGCGAATGGGTATGATTCATAATTCTAATAAAGGGTGGTAAAGATAGAATGTGCAATATGAATGCCAAATTTAAATGGGGTATGATAGCTGGATTTATCATAGAATTGGAGATTTGCCTGCTCACCAGTCTATCAAGCATTTTGGATAAGGAGGGTAACAGGGAGATTGGATGATAGTGTGTCAGTGCATCAGAGAGACCACCCTGTTGAAGTAGGACCACTAGGGTATGTTTCCAGCTGGAGGAGAAGGTGTCAGTAAACAAAGATATATTAAAAATGTAGGCTGGCTCTCCTAAGACTGTTGGAGCCATGGTTTATCCCGCAGGCGTGGTCAGAAGCAGGGGGATGTACCCCCAAATCCCCCGAGTGTTGTCAGTTGTCACAGGGCCTTCATTCTTGGCCTTTGAGGCTGGGTCATTCTCACAGTTTTTATCACCATGGCTGTCGGCGTGCCATAGGCACAGGGCAGGATCGCACATGGCGACCAATCTTCTGTGCTTCCAGCTGATGGCCACTTTATCCACCTGCATATTGCTGTGCTGTCCCCTGTGATCATCCAGGTGGCACCCCAGCAGCAGAGGCAGCAGTCCTCTCTCACAGGAGGAGAAAAGCATCCTCTGAGACACTCAGTCCTTCTCCCTCCAGCTGTCCCCTGATGATCCTAGCTCCTTTCCAGTGATTCTGATATATAAAACAAACATTTCTGAAAGACATTCATGTTTTCCTCCAGCCGTTTCATGCAGCCTCAAGTGGTACAACTTCCTGCAGGTTTGTTTGTTTCTGCATACTCAAGTGGTCATTTTCTTATAAAGATGGCTAGAGAAACTGGTCAGATCTGTCACTCTAGTAGTGATCCAACTTTCCATTGGGATTGCAATGTATATTTAAATCTGTGCAGAAGCTTGCTGTGTTACTGCCTTTCAGAGTTTCTAAACCTGAAACTGGGGACCTAGCAACTGAAAAGATATAATGGTTGACAGTAGAACCCTCTCAATGGCTGGCCCAGTGGTGCTGAGGGCTGGGCGCAGGCGACCCGGGTTCGGGAACAAGCACGGGTCACTGGGGGTCGGCAGGGGAGGAGAAGGATTGAGCATCCGAAGGACTGCTCTCCTTCTCCAGGGAGGGGGGGTCAGTAGTGGTCAATGTTGCCTGCCCCTAGCGGAGGCTGGGGGACAACACATTGATGCTGAGAAGAGGGAGGAGAGGAGGCAGATGCTTGGAAGAGCACGTGCAGGAGCATAAGCATTCCCTCCTTAGGCATCATTGCATGCCCCCTCTCCTAAGGAGAGTAAACAAAGAATTCCCTGGTCCCGGCATGATGATGGCAGATCTCTGCAGGCCCCACTCCCATGAATAGTGGTAACCTTCCGTGCCAGATCTGTTCTGGTGGGTTGAGGGATCCCTACTACCCTGCCATGGGGGACAGCGGACAGGTAAGCCACAAGCGGGAGACGGGGCTGGGGGATCTAGCCCAATGGGATGCCAACCAGGGGGGCAGAAAAAGATTAACAGCAAAAAAAAAAGAACCCTCTTAACGAGAACCCCATTCATAATGAAGTTTTTCTTATGTCTCAACAATAAACTTGATTTGGGATTTCTCCTTATTTAATAAAACTACTGATACAGCAAGGTTGTCCTTGGTATAGTGGACATCATTAGAAAAGAACACCATGGTGGTTATCTATGTTTTTCTTACAACTTGCTTAATCAGTTGGACTGCTTGCCAGGTGTGGGTTAAGAAGTGACTACTGGGCTGGCCCGGTGGCGCTGAGGTTAAGGTGCTCAATGCCACACCTCGTGCTATGCCGGCGACCCGGGTTCAGGAACGAGCCTGGGTTGCCGGGGGTCGACAGGGGAGGAGAGGATTGAGCATCCAGAGGACTGCTCTCCTCTCCTGGGAGGGAGGGAGGAGGGATGTTTTCCTTGCAGTTAGCAACACCCGGTGGAGACTGCATGTACTACTGCCATTGGAACCAAAGCAAGGGGGAGACATAGGGTGGCTGCCTTCTGGGTGTGAGTGGGTGAGCTCACATAACGGGCAGGGCGGCATTGCACGTCCCTTGTCTGGGGATGAACTAAGTCAGAAAAATCCCCGGCATACTGAGGAGGCAACATGGGCCTTGGTGGTATCCCTCACATCCTCTACCTCAGCAATCCGCGGCCGCTCCCTAGGAGAGCTGGATCCTCTAATTTCAGAGAGACGCCACCAAGGGTGTAGTGGCTGGCCCTCCCCCGGGGGGTGATCGAGGGGGGCTGAGAAGTTTCTCTGATGGGAGGGATGGCTGAGGAAAGGGTCAAGGTGGGAAGTAGCAGGGACGTCATGTAGGCACCACTGACAGATGCCTCAGTGCACTGGTGCAGAAACAGAGTTAAAAAAAAAAAGAAGTGACTACCATGACCGCAGCAGTTCGGCCACAAAGCATTGGTTTATCATTGTTTTAATACACTCATAGGTTTCAGACAGGAAAGACAGCAGTTTGTTGCTTAATGGTTACCTGCAGGTGTCACTGTGACCACAGAGTGAGAGGTGATGAGATTTTCACAACAGTTCCATTTATTTATATGATAAGTAGATGAGAAGTGCAACATTAACCTGTTTTTTTTTCCCTGTCCCAGACTGCAGCAATCTTCGGCTCTCAGCTGCACCTTGCTATAGCGAAAGTGGGTAACAATGCATTCCAAGGTAAGTCCTACCCCCTACTCCTCTCCTGACTCCTTCTCAGTCCCAGAATTCACTGTATAAAACCCCTTTTAGACTGGCTGTTGGATACCTAGGAGCGAGACACTCACCCAGCTGTACAGGTAAGCACAGACTAGTATGTTTTCATTTGCTTTTACAACTTGCAGGTATTTCCTTTAAGTGCTGATCACTTTCTTTTCCCCATACAAGTGCCTTTTTAAAGTGTGTGCTGTACATTAATTAATGTATTGGTTTACAAATTGGGAACCAGGAAAGGAACACATAACTAGGGGTCATTTCCTGGTGCGACCCAGGGGGAGGGTACAACAAAAACTACATGCACCAAAAAATAAGGACAATATACATTGAAACAGGTCAACTCAAAACAGATCTGACAAGAATGCAATACAATTATCTACAGACAAAAAAAACATGTTTGGTTCATGTGTTTAGTTAGCAAATGACTACTTCTAGGCACTTTTAAAATTATGCTGTTCTTCCTCAGTTCTGCTGACTTACTGCAGTGGGAGAAGTTTTCTCATGCCACATTTTTACTGAAAAGGAGGCTTTGCTGCATTTAGAAACAGGCAGCCAGGCACTTTAAAACCCTTACCTGATTAACAGAGACTGTAAAGCCCAGTGGAGCTAGAGCTTCTTCTCCTGCCACTGCCATGGTCCCTGTGGTGGTAAGAAGGGTCAGACAGTAATCTCAGGGGTGACTGCTATGTCTGGGGGTGTAACAATGTTACAGTCTCACCAGGAGCACCCCCCCCAAGCACTGAACAGTTTCCAGGCTTGCCACTTAGATCACATCCCTTGAGGCGCGACCTGCTGCAGCAAGGCTATAAAGTTCCTGAGCACCACATGACCTTGCTCGGCCATCCTGACTATCAGTGCCCCTTTTCGGCAGTCTCTGTGCTGCTTGGACAGGGACCCATGGTTACCTCACCACCTGAATTGTCAGCCCAGCATGGGTACCATGAGTGGCACTCTTCAGTTCCTCCTCCTGTGGTTTGAGGGAGATGCCTCTGGCAGGCACCCACCCTCACATTCTTCACTTTCCTCTTCCTCATTGTCATCATTAAAGAACCCCATTGGCCCTGGGAAAAATGAGGTCATTGATGTTGCTCAAAAAACAGATTTGGCTTTACACATTACACTGTACAGTACTACTGTCCCCAGAAAGTAACATGGGGTAGGCCTAAATGTGTTTTTTAACCCTAACCCAGAACTTTACTTTCAGTTTGCATAGCCATTGCAATAGCTGATTAGCACTGCACCCTTTACAGGAAACATTTGGACACAGGGCACAATGCTTTAGGCAGAAATTGTTTGCAAAACACAGAGCATTTATTTACAGAAGCAAGTGCACACAGATTGAGGTAGGGAGAAACTGCTGTCACAGCTCCTGGTTTTGGGCCCAGTGTAAGTCAGCATGCTCACTTTGGAACAATCACTGTTACTGTACGTGTCCCAAAAGTCAGTCAGCCAAGGATTCTAATCTGATTAGCAGTGTGTCACTTTAAACATTTTATTTGCAGTTTAAAGGGACACTGTCAACCTTTTTTATCATATCATTTCTAACTAAAAACCCACATTTATTTTATTTATTTATTTATTTCAGTTTCAGATTAATACCTTTGAGTCAGATGGCTCTTTTACAAAGGGTCCACGTCAACAGACACAGACAGTACATACAATACAAATAATGCATACTGTAATACATTTGGCAATTCTCAACTTCACAATGTACATAGAACTGGTTGTTACAAGTGCAATAGAATGAACAGCATCATACTAGCATGAACTAGCATCAACTCATCAATATGGTAGAAGCTTAGAATCATAGTGCAGTTTCAAGTGCTAGTGGTAGGTAATGGCAGCCAAGGAGGGCTTTGCCAAGATGTGCAGGTAGGGGAGGAGTAGAGTGGCAGCCAGAGAGGGCTTTGTCAAGGTGGGCAGGTAGTGGAGGAGTAGAGTGGCACGGATGGAATGCATCTAGGAAGGAAATTTGCAGGTATTAACTTGGGCTAGCAGTAATTGGATCTTGCTTTTCAAAGGGCCAATTTTTTCACGTTCTAATAAGGAAGTGGGGAGGTAATTTATTTTTTATTTATTTTTTGATAACCTGGTAGGTGCGCTAGACACGAAAGTGACTATTTTCAGGCACGACCTGGGAGGTCAACAACATAGAGAGATAACAGTTACATAGAATACAGTGTCAGGAGATGCGCAATACATCGCAAACATAAAGTGAGACAAAGTTAGGACAAATAAAGGTACAAGGCACGAATGCTGTAAAAATTATACAATTGGAGATAAGTGCCCAAGTGTGGATTTACCCACTGGGGTCCTCGGTAAGCTAGTGAGCATTGTGCAAAGGTGGTGCACTTGAAGGGGACCTGTAATTCACCTCTAGCTGAACTTCTAGTTGTTTTTGTGGTCAAGTTGCATTGGAACAGGGAGGTTATGGAGTTGGGTGCTAGACCTAAGAGAGCTTTTTTGCCAGTTAGACAAGCCTGGTACCTAGCCCTTAGGAAAAGGGGGAGCCAGCCAGTGTCCGAGCAGAGGCTACAGGTGTGGGTTAAGTGTCCTGCCTTTTGTACTAGCCAACATGCTTTGTTTAGTAGTAGCTTGACCCTATGCAGTACAGATTCAGTGGCTGTACTGTAGATGACTAGCCCGTAATCTATGGAAGATAGTACTGTATTGAGCTCTGAGTCACTAGACTCAGGGCTTCTGGTGTCATAGCATGCCTGTGTCGGTACAAGATTCCGAGTTTAATATTTGCTGATTTAATTAGATGGTTGATGTGTGTGGTAAAGGAGAGGGTGTCATCTAGGTAGATGCCCAGATTTTTAAAGGATGCTACTTGTTCAATGGTGTCATCCTTTTGGCTAAGGATGGTAATAGGGCAGTGGTTCTTCTTTGCTTGTGGAAGTGAGAAGTGTATGCTTTTTGTTATTTTATAATATAGAAGTAGTTGGTTTTGGGAGAACCAAGACTCTAGCTTCCAGAAGCTACTTTGTAGATTAGCAGTCATATCAGCAGCATTTCTTAATAGAGCTGAAAAGCAAAGAGAGATTGCTGCATCATCTGCATAAAGTAGCATCTTGGCTGGGCAAGCGTTAGGTAGTGTACAATACAACCTCGATTATCTGAATGCTGTGGGAGACATCAGGTTTGTTTGGATAATCGAGAGTTCGGATAATCAGGGGTCCACAACATTAAGTAAATGGGAGTTGGGGGACAATGTCAAAGTTCAGATAACAGGGAGATCTGGATAAATGGGATTTGGATACTTGAGGTTGCACTGTATTTATAAAGAGGCTGAATAGTAGGGGTCTGAGAATTGATCCTTGGGGAACCCCCAATGTTACATCTCTTGGGTCAGAGGTTACCCCTCTTATCCTCACACATTGTGATCTTTGAGCCAGGTAGCTTCTAAACCAAGTGACGCTGTTGCAGGACAGGTCAAGCATTAAGAGGTTGTCTAGTAGTAGTTGATAGTTCACCTTATCGAAAGCTTTAGTGAGGTCAGTGTAGATGGACTCCACTGTCTTTCTGGTGTCTAAAGCTTCATACAGATAGGAAGCAAAGTGTATTAGTGCTGTGACTGTGCTGTGTTTTTGCTTAAACCCATGTTGTTGCTGGCAGAGCAAGTTATATTTATTCAGGTAGTCAGTTAATTGATCCCAGACGATCATTTCCAATGCTTTAGAGAGGGGGGATAGTATGGATATTGGTCGGTATTTACCAGGCTGGTTCTATCTCCATTTTTGAATACTGGGGTGACAAGGGCTTTCTTCCAAATTTCTGGAAACACTTCAGTTCTTAGTGATATATTAAGCAGCTTTGTAAGTGGGAGAGCAGGTTCATCCAGAGAGAGGGCAACTAGCTTCATGTCAATAATATCACTTCTGATCCTAGTTTTGCATAGGACCTTCTTGATGTATTTAATGGTCTGGGCCCTGGTGACTTGCCTGAAATAAAAAGGGGGCTGTCTGTTGTCAAGGGTGGATGGAGGGTTAGACTTGGGCGTCTTACTAGTGGGTTGGGTGTTTAGGTAATCAAGCGTTAGTATCATACTGATGTCCATGAATTAATTATTAAAGATGTTTGCTAGTTACTTGGGTTGCTGTATTGGGCCAGTGGGGATGACAATTAGGTCGGGAGGTGCTCTAAACTCTTTGCCAGACAGGGCTTTAACGTTATTCCAGAACTCCCTCCCATTTCCCCAGTTTCTTTCCAATTGGTCTTTGTAGTTGGAAGCCTTCGCATTTCTAACCAATCTGGTACACTTATTTCTGGCAGCCCTATAGGCAGAAAAATCAGTCTGACCTCTGGTGGCTCCTGCTTTGTGCCAGAGGTGGTACTGGTGGTTCATTTGCTGAATCAGGTGGCCTGTGAACCAAGGGTTTATAGTGCCTTTAACTTTGGGGGATCTAACTGGGGCATATAGGTCCCAGGCTGCATTAAAGATTAAGGTGAAGTATCCCACCCAGGGCCTGATTAGCATTGTTGCAATTATCCAAGGGAGGCCGATCAGCGCTAGAAAGGTATTTTTTGATGATTACTTATTTTCTCTAAAATTCATTGATGTTGTTGGTCATTTTATCTGCTTCTTTTCTTAATAGACCTGAAAAGCAAGCTAATAGTGTATTTGTACCCAACCTTGTTTGGTTTCTAGTCCTTGATCTACTCTTATTGCATATTACCTAAATGTGAGGAACACCTCCAAAGAGTGCTGTCATTCATAATAGAATAGTCTCCGCTCCTCCAACTGCATCTTGAGTGGCTAGACTGTACTGAGTGTGTTCCCAAGTCCAGGAAAGATGCATTAGGAGCTGTTTAAATAATGTAAACAAACACATTTTTATGTGGTAACACTAGTATGGTTGACAGTCTGTTTTTCACTTTTAAAAGGAAAAAAAGGAATCTGAATCAAACTGCCAGATACATCAACAATCTCTACAGATTGTGAGAAATCATAAAATGTGTTTCTGAAACTAGGAACATTTGAGGCACAAGGGGGTTGACAGTGTCCCTTTAGCACACTTTCTCCAGCCTGTCACTTTACCTTACTGCAGTTACACATTTCCCATTTACGTTACAGTGACATAATAGGGATGCAAGCAGTTACGTTACAGAGCCCTACTCCCATCCATAAGTGGGACTAGGGGATCAAACTATGCTTGCCCCTACAAGGCTTGGAAGTACCAGTGCTACCCAGCATAGGGGCTAAAGAAGGGACATACCCTTCTGAACACACAATCAGAAAAGAAATGAGGTAAAGGCTATCTCTGCAGACTGCCCCAAGCCCCGTGCCTTCATGGGGCTTGAAGTCAGCACATTTAATGCAGTCACAGCAAACAGTTGCTTAGCATACCATTCAGGTATGCTTCTTGCCCCTGAGTTCCAAACCTCGGCACCAGCTGTCCTGACCTTTTGCCATCAAACAGAAAGGCCTGTCATCTTAGACCAGAGTCCTTTGCCAGCACAAAAACCTGTTGCACTCTTTATTGTTCAGGAACACAGGACAGATAGGTTGGATGCTATCAGGGGTCTCCTTGAGGACAAGTCCCCAACAGGCCCCCGATGTTTCAGATCCTGGACCCAAGCTAGGGCCTGTGCCTCCAGAAACCCATACCAGAGGGGACCAGTGCCATCCAGACTCGAGGACTTTGTCACTATCGCTAGGCCCACAGCCCCCTCCAGTCAGTTACAGTCTTAGATGTACACCCATAAGTGCTTTAAAGCTGGAAACTGACACACATGCATCCTGGTCTGGAATGCATACCAAGAACTACTTTTTAGCAGGCCAGAGCATACATTTATATGCTCCTTGTGGGCTGGAAACATCACCTGGGTACCCTCCTAACCAGTGGGCAATCAAGGGTGCGTGCCTAGCACCTAGGCATACTGTCACTAAGCATGAACACATTGTGGAAACAGGAAAACAGGATGCATCTTGTTACATGGTTCCTGGCAACCTGCTGTACCCGCAGCTGGATTACAGACGTCTCTTCACTTTTGCAGGTAAATGAAATAATGCTCTCAAAGCTTTGCAAATCACCTAAACACCATACTTTATGGTCTATTACGGCCCCTACTTTTCTGCGGTATAGTGGGACCAAGTTCTGCGGCAAGACTACCATTTGCTGCAGAACTTCTGTGGCGGTGGTTTGTAATTTCTGCGGAAGTTCTGCGGCATTAACAAACTACCACATCACAGTGTCAGCTTGTCATCCTGACTTCACTTTCATGGCAGTGGTTATAGCAATCAGGATGGTGGAAAGCACAATAACACTAGTTCAAACAAGCATTTGTCAATGCCAAATGTTGCTTGCCTGTATGTGCTGTTTAGTTATTTGGAGGTGATAGTTCCATGCCTTCCTCCCAAGACATCCACTGTGTCTTTCCGTTCAGTATTCACAGAAGAGTGGGAGGGGCAAGGGCCACAGCAGTACAGCAGTTGCCAAGGGGGTGAAGAGGTGGACAATAGCCCATTCAAGGGAAAGAGTCCTGCAGGAGCTCACTAAATTGAAGGTGGACAACGATGGAACCAGATGGCATACGCCCAAGGATATTAAGAGAACTGAGAAGAGAGATAGCAATACCTCTGGCAGCCATGTTCACTGAGTCATTCAACAAGAGTGAATTGGAGGAGGGCACATGTGGTCCCTCTACACAAGTCCAGCAGCAGGGAGGAGGCGGGGAACAATAGGCCATTCAGCCTCATCTCAGTAGTGAGGAAGATTATGGAGACATTGCTTAAAGAAAGGATGGTGGGGCATCTAAAAGCCATTGGAGCCCAGGACCATAGACAACATGGATTCACAGTGGGGATATCATGTCAGACAAATCTGGTTAATTTCTTTGACTGGGTGATAAAGGAAGTGAATCAGAGTGGGGCAGTGGACAACGCTTACCTTGATTTCAGCAAAGCCTTTGACACCATCCCACATAGGAGGCTGATAAACTAGCTGGATATGCTGGGCATGGGGGAAAGGGTGGTAAACTGGGTTAGAAACTGGCTAACAGACAGGAGGCAGAGAGTGGTGGTAAATGGGGTGCAGTCCAGGGAGAGGGCGTGACCAATGGGGTGCTGCAGGGTCTTCATTACTAACATTGCAGAATAGCTGAAGGGAATTTTTCCACCAAATTTTCAACATAGCCATTTTAAGACCTCTGCTCATGAACAGTGTCACTGTGATTTTCTCAATCTGTCCCAAATATTGATTGCGCACACTGACTGCGCCATTGTGAGCTACATGCACAGAAACACATTTTGGGCAAGATGTGAAAAATGACAGCTATACTGCTCATAAGGAGGTGTGGTAAAATGGCAATGTTGAAAATCTGGAGTGAAAATACTGAAAATTCACGAACTTACAAGTGTCTTGCGTAGGAACAGTACAACGCATGCACGTAAAACAATCATTTTGGGGAATTTTTTCACCAAATTTTTAACATAGCCATTTTAACACCTCTGCTCATGAACAGTATCACTGTGATTTTCTTAATCTGTCCCAAACATTGATTTTGCACACCGACTGTGCCATTGTGCGCTACATGCGAGAAGCATTTGGGCAAGATGCTTGAAATAACAGCTGTACTGCTCATAAGGAGGTGTGGTAAAATAATAATGTTGAAAATCTGGAGTGAACATATTGAAAATTCGTGAACTTACGAGCATGCGTAGGAACAGCGCAATGCATGCTCGTAAAACAGTCATTTGGGAGATTTTTTCACCAAATTTTCAACATAGCCATTTTAAGACCTCTGCTCATGAACAGTGGCACTGTGATTTTCTTAATCTGTCCCAAACATTGATTGCGTGCACCGACTGCGCCATTGTGCGCTACATGCAAGGAAACACATTTTGGGCAAGATGTGAGAAATGACAGCTGTACTGCTCATAAGGAGGTGTGGTAAAATGGCAATTTTGAAAATCTGGAGTGAACATATTGAAAATTCGTGAACTTACGAGCATGCGTAGGAACAGCGCAATGCATGCTCGTAAAACAGTCATTTTGGGGAATTTTTTCACCAAATTTTCAACATAGACATTTTAAGACCTCTGCTCATGAACAGTGGCACTGTGATTTTCTTCATCTGTCCCAAACATTGATTGCGTGCACCGACTGCGCCATTGTGCGCTACATGCACAGAAACACATTTTGGGTGACATGTGAAAAATGACAGCTGTACTGCTCTTAAGGAGGTGTGGTAAAATGGCAATGTTGAAAATCTGGAGTGCAAATAATAAAAATTCACGAACTTATGAGCGTGCATAGAAACTGCGCAACACACGCTCGTAAAACAGTCATTTTTGGGAATTTTTTCACCAAATTTTCAACATAGGCTTTTTGAGAGCCCACCTTATGAACACTGGCATTGTTGTTTCATTAATCAGTCTTGAAAGGTGATTTTGCGCAATGACCATGAAATCACCCTTTGGGCCCGATTAACGCCATGACAGTGCAAGAATTCATGAGGAGGGGTCCCAAAAACCCCATGTTGAAAATTTGGGCCCAAAATTCCCCAAAATGCCTGAGATATGCATCAAAGTTGAAAAAACCTATTTATGCCATTTTACAGCTTACCGGCATTTCCTCAGTTCGCGGTCAGCTTTGAAGAGTGCAGACGTGTTCCCGGTCCACCAAAGATCGTCGCGACGGACTCTGGAGGTAAGTATGGGGTGTGGGGAGGCAGAGTGTGCAGTGGGTGGATGCGGGTGGTGGGTAGGGAGACGGAGACTATGAGAGACTGTTTTTTTGTTTACAGGTTTTTTTTTTAAAAGATGATGCGGGACGTTTGCCATGCTGGGGTGGGCTCCCAGCGTGGCAGCTGGAAAGGCTGTTTGGGGACTGGAGCCGATGGGGGATTGGGCACCCCCATCAGCCATAACAAGCTTTGCTATGCTGGGGTGGCCTCACCGCATGGCACTTGAAAAGCTTTTGGGGGGGTGTGCAGCCATGGAGCAGATGGGGGATTAGGCACCCCATTGGCCATAACAGTTTTTGCCACTCTGGGGTGGGCTCCCAGCATGGCACCTGGACAGCTTTTGTTGGGGGGAGGCGTGGAGCTGACAGGGGATTGGGCACCCCCGTCGGCCATACAGTGTGTGTGTGGGAGGGAGAAAGCGCATCAGCACGCCATATGTGTGCTTCGCGTACGTATGCGCGTATGGGGAGCTCGCTCACTGAAGCAGAGCTCCTTTCAACTGTAATGGGCACTGCATTTTCAACTGCTGTCATAGACAGCTGCAGCAGTCATTGGAGAACCGCGCCATGCCTGCAAACACACTAACTGAATTGAAGACGGGTGCCACACTCTGAAAACTCGGATGATGGCACTATGTTTCTTGCACATGCGTGCAAGCAACATAAAAATAACAGACTTACAAAAATAATTTTATGCCTAAAAAAGCAAAACAAATGTCTCTCCCTTAAGGCCCTAGCCTGTTGCATAAATGACATATGCAGAGGGGATCTTATGTGATAAATAAGGTAATTCTATATGCATGCTATCTATCCCACTAATGAGGTTACCACTGTCTATCACTTATATATTTGTTTGTGCTTTCTACACCACTCATGAGGTTCCCACTGTGTATCACTTACATATTTATATGCAATCTGTAACATACATGCAAATATATGTGTGTGTGTGTGTGTGTGTGTGTGTGTGTGTGTGTGTGTGTGTGTGTGTGGAGAGAGACAGAGATACTGTGTGTGTGTGTGTGTGTGTGTGTGTGTGTGTGTGTGTGTGTGTGTGTGTGTCTATATATATATATATTTTTTATTTCCATGAACTTGCATCCTCATTCATACAGGTCCCATTGGAAATGGAATAGAGGAGTTATTGCAAAACTCATTTTTCATGTCAACCTGCTTTCCCTGACACACTGCATAACACCATCTGGCCATGATATGCATGTGAACCGATTGTGAGATAGAGCTCTCCAGCCCATCACAATGTGTCCACCATGTGACAGAACACTGCACCATACCTTCCCAGGCTCTGAACAGTGATGTGTTCCACCAATCCTTGTGCTGCCTAGCCAGCTCCCAGAGTTAATCTCTGAACCTGAGTTGCCGGCATGGAAACACAGCATGCTACCCTCTGGCCCAACAGCTGTCCCTGCACACAACATTTCTCCATACCTTTTAGGTGATTCTATCAACCAATGACAATATGTAATCAATAACCCCGGCAAAAATGCATACAGGGCAATTATTTATTTAACAGGTCTATTCTTTCAACAGGTCTACACATTATTATATTCCACTTTTTGGGGTATAATTACTTTATTTCTCTTAAAAATGACAGTTAAATTCATTTTACCAGTTATTCATTTCAGATGGCATCTCTATACCTTAAAGGCACAAATAGGTTTGTACAAAGTGAGGTATGGACTTAACAGGTCTGTGCTATTGACAAGGTTTTGTTTAAATTGGCCCTAGTGCAATAATTTAAGACTGAAAATTGTATTAGGCTGTAGTACAGGTTGCGCAAATATCACCATGCATGATGTGCTGTGCCACCGTCTCTGGCAGTGGGAGCTGTGGTAGATAAGTGACTGTTCATTTCTGTTGCAGAATGCAGTAATTTCATTAGCTAACGTATGATGTTATAGCAATGATAACATCACATTCTGAGCATATGGGGGGTTTGGATGTAAAAAGAGGGGATGGGAACCAGATTCTATGGATAAACAGAAATATTAATAAAAAATCACCAAGAAGAGTGAATTCTACGGCACCGCAGAAGTTCTGCGGTAGATTGCAAGTTCTGCGCAAAATTCTGCGGCTGCAGAGTTCTAGGGGCTTTGATTATGACAGACAGTGGGGTTTCTCTATAACACTGAACATCATTCTTGGAGATGGCATACAGTAAAACAAGAAAGAATCAATACATACAGGCCAAATGGTTCTTCCCATAAATGCCTGGTTGTCTGTATGTGAGTGCTGGGTTGGGGCAGGCATGAAGAAAAGATAGAGAAAGAAAAAAACAGCTGTCATGCCTGGTGTATGGCCTGCGGTTCTCAGAGCTGGAAAGATAGACAGATACAGTACTGTTGCAACAGACTTTACAGAAGATAGAAGAGATAAGGCAATCATGGTAGTTTTAGGATGTCCCACTGTGTTTCTAGTTCAGTATTGGAGGAGGGAGGGCTTGCCTTGGATGTACCACTTTTACCCACTGCCACCCCTGTTGCATGCAGTTTCAAAAATCTATGTAGGGCAAGCTGATCTTACATAAGTACTATGCCATTGCTCCTGGGATTACCTATAAGACTGCTCTATATTTTATAAAAGTAATTCCTGTTACACTAAATTGTTTTACACTTGTTTTGTTATTAAGTCTACTATTCAAACATTAGTTCAAAAAGCAGCATTGCATTTGAAACAGTAGCAAAGTTTCTAGTGGCTACTGTTGCTAATTCGCTAAACATTGACCAGTGTTTGTGTATGATAGTCTTGTAACTATACCAGCTACAAAACTAAACAAAAGTGTAGCAAAAGCTTTTCACAAAATAAAACATACCATCTGAATCAAAAAAACCTCATCACCTTGGGTTCTTTCAGCAACCACAGGCATGGTTCAGTGACTACGTGTCTGGCAGATCTCAGGTAGTAAAGGCTAACGGTGCAACTTCATCCCAGTATTGGAGTGTCACAAGGTTCCATTTTTATCTCACTTCTGTTCAGTCTATTTGTTAATGATCTTCCCTCTGTAGGCACCAGCCCTGACACCAGTATTCCCCTTTACGCTGTCGATACCACCATCTATTGTATGTTATCTACAGGCAGCATTTGACAAGAGTCAGACATGGGTGACCAGCAATGGGTTCCTATTAAATAATAAAGGAAAAATGCATGACAGGGTGTGTGTCATGCTGGTATAACACCACACCTGGGTGAGTTGTGCACGAGGCTGCAGTCCGAGTGTGTCCAATGCCCCAGGCGTGTCGTTATCCCAAATGACACACACCCGGAGTGCATTATTCCTATTATACAATGGCTCGCTGTTACATGTAAAATAAAAAAATAATTTTAAAGAATGTTTTTATTAGCGTGGAAAAATATTTTTGTTTCTTAAGAGGAGATGCAAAAAAAGGGATGAAGAGTAGTGGCCATAATGATGACAGTAGACTTGTGGCGTCGTGCTGGAATAACGCCATGGGTTCAGCCCCAAACTGACCAATCACAGTCCAAGGTTCTTTCTTGCCATTGTGTAATACCAAATCTAAAATGAGGCTGTTCAGCACCAGATTGTCTTTCCTCAATGCATGGAAAATCACTCCACAAACTACCCCCCCCCAAGAAAAAACATGCAGCTCTTTAGAAGAAGAAGAAGAATCACCATTTATATTGTGCTTTCCTTACACATTGTATCTGAAAGCACTTTATAAGCTGTGCTGGACTGGTAGTGAAGTGACTGAACATGTAATGCCAGTCATTTTGCTCATCAACACCCACACATAACCTTGGGTAATTGCATGAATTAATTTTATGGGAAGAGGAATGTTGACCAGGACACCTGTTGCCCATCTTTCTATATCTAAGTTCTGTCCCCCTCCCACAAGAGTTGGAAACCCATCTGTATTGTTTATTTTTTCAAGCGCTACAAAGCATCAGGCTTTATCCAGTTATGAGAAACTATATGTGCCTGTACCTTCCCATCAAAAAAGGCAGCTTAAATATGATAAACACTATAGTCTTCTGTTATACAACCTTCTTTTCAGTTAATTTCATGACTTACTTTTCAGACAAGGTGATTGATTGGACCTTATGAATATGGGGTTGGTTGCAGCCTATCTTACCATTATGGGAACAAGGGAAATAGAATTTCCATACAGTCTTGAAAAAAGAACGTAGTCCCCAGTACATGACCTTAGTACTAAGGAAGATAAAACAGTGAAAATTGGGACCAGAACATTTCAGAACGTGTTCCAGGAAAGGTTTATATCAACACATATTGATCATAACTTTTCTGAGCACTTTAGTTTTTCCCCAGGGTACCCCACATACTACTGAATTAACATTAAAATAATTAACAGAACCAAGGATCCCTGAAAATATTTGGGAAGTTATTATGGCTAACCTAACATAGTAAGTTGGGAGCAAGGGACACACATAAACCCAAACAATTATCGGAAAGATACTGTCCTAGAGGCAACCTGTAATGGTTTGTTTGAAACCCAAACTCACCGATTTTTGGAATGTACTTACACTCAACATTGTTGGGACCTAGTAGCACAAGCTTTGAACTGCCTGGAGTACAAAATGAACACATATGACAATTTGATGTTGGGAGTTTACACGGGGATTGGCAAAAGTATCATCCAAGAACTGTGAGAGCTCTTTGTGGTAATAGTAAATATTACATTTGGCAAGCAAGATGTAGTCAGCTGGGTGATTCAACAATAGTTTTGGTCTCAGAATGTGTTCCACTGTATTACACAACAGATAATACGTTTATATGATTTAGAAAAGCATACGATGTCTCAAGCACAAATTTCCTTTCATTGGAAACATTGTGAAGGATGGTTGCAAAGTTCAACATGATGACGCCTTTCTTTTGTGGTTTTGTCATTGTTGTTGTTAATGATCATTATTTCTATTTCTTTCTGTCTGTAAAAATGTTCATGTACCTCTAATCTGAACCTTTAATATTTACTGTATGAGACCTTATGCCCTTGATAAAATTCCCCATCTCTTGCAAAATGTGCCTTGGGTTTTTTAACTTCCACTTGGACACCCAACAGGGCAACACCAGAGATGGGTAGAAGGGACTTCAGTTTAACATCTCATCCAAAGGATGGCACACCCCGACAGTACAGCACCCCATCAGTACTGCACTTGGGTGCCAGCATTTAAAGTAAAAGTCCAATCCCGGTGTACGCTTTAAGTACCTAGGAGTTTGTCTTGATCCCAATCTAAGATTTAATAAGCACATAAATAAGATGGTTAGAAGTACACACTAAATGCTAGGGATACTGTACAGACACCACAGTTGCCTAGACCTTAGTACTCATAAACTGGTTTTGCACCAATCCCAATTGCCAATAGTGGAATATGAAAGTTAGATTTACTGGTCTGCTGTCCAGACTCTATTACATAACACTGACAGTTCATTTAATAAGCTATGCAGATTTTCCCTAATCTGCAACAGATTGACACATGAGTACCCTCTGTATGTCAATTTTGGCCTTGCTTTGCCCCCAAAAAGTCAAACTCACGAGGTCATCTCTTACTTACAAAAACACAGGGGCAAGTGCATGCTGCATTGGCTGGAAGCATCAGTTAACAAACAGAGCCAGTACAGGAATGTGGCATTTTGGTGTTGGTCTGCTACAGAAGACCCTTACTTTTACTGTGGTTTGCCTTGCCCATCTGGTTCTTCAGCAATGGTCACCTTCTGATACTGAACAAACTGAGTCAGATGCCTCAAATAATAAACAAGATTAGTTTTATTCAGACACATACGCAGGAACATCTGTTCAGCATGAGGTACCATGCAGAATTAACTAAGCAGGAAATAGGGGTTTCCAAGCCTCTGCAGGAAATAATTAGCATAGCAGTCTCTCATACCAACGCTCAAGTTGCACATTATGTCTTAGTTAAAGGGGTGGCAGATTTTCCTAAGCCCCATGCTTAAGTTGTACTCCACATCACCTCTGGGACATAAAATGTGAGTACCACTCAAAAAAGGTAAGAGCATGGTATTAACAACAGGTAGAATTAGCAAAACATTTTAGACAGTAAATAAACATTGATCAGGATCGTGAAGTCAAATTTTTTAAGAAAGACCTTTGATTGATTGATTGAAAACCACAATACTCCGCAGCAGTGGAAGGGGAGGAAGTAATCTGGACTACACTGGTAACCAGTCAGTGTAGTGCCAGGGGAAAGGGGGATACTATAGAACTTGAAGCTTGGTCATGCCACTAGCACTGAAGTGCAGGGGAAGGGAAAGGGGAGAGAGGTGGAAGACTAGGTTTGCTGGCAGAGGCACCTAGCGTCACCTGAGCTCTTTTCTTCTAGGTTTGCTTGTAAGAACAGAGCAAGGAACAACATTAACAGAGCAAGGAAAAAGATTAAGGCTTCTTTTGGCTATGCAAATTTACTGTGTGTTGCTATTTTCTTTTGTGCTCACAGGTTTTGTTACTGTTTTTTGCTTACATTTTACTGCTTTATTGTTCTCTGATTCAAATTGCTGTTGCAGGGTATACTTTCTGCTTCATTATTACAGGGTGTGCCTACAGGTTTGTTACTGTTTTGTGCTTACAGATTACTGCTGTAATCTTCTCTGATTCACATTTTTTTTTGCAAGGTATATCTTCTTTTAAACTGTTCTGCAGGTTATGCTTACAGGTTTTGTTACTTTTTTACTGCTTAATTTTTCTCTGTAGTAAAGTGTTTTTTCCAGGGTATATATTCTGTGAAATTGCTACAGGTGGTGTTTACAGGTTTTACAGTTGTATCTATCATTAGGCTAAGCTTTCAGGGCTAATTATAGGAACACATACAAGATACAGACTGAGGGATAGTGACTGCATTTGTTGTTGGTTGATTGTTTCTGCTCTTACCTTGTTTCTTTCATCCGTGGTTCTTCTTTTTCAGCAGGGGAAGGGCCCAATCACCCCATGCTGCACTCCTTTTATAGAGTAGCACAGTCGTGACATTTGCTGCAGCAAAGCAGGAAGGGGAGGACCAGAAGCATATCCACACAGTGACCTCACTTACAGGGGCACAATTAATTTAACTTGTTATAAAAGGTTATAAAAAAGCAAACAAAAAAAATCAAACTTTTGCTTTCATTTTCCTTCTAATTACTCGGACCAGGTTATAAACTCGGCAGCTTAACTGGAATGGATATTATTAATTGCAGGTACTGCAGGACACTTTTCAAAAGGGCAGTTATACAGGGTTTAGGATGCTATCCTACATGCTGGACCATTGGAGATCTAAGGGCTCAGATCCAGGCAGCATGGGCAGAGATTGTATGCTTCAAATCGCATATTCAGGAGGAAATATATTACAAGAACTGCCCGCCATTTCCCCAACATCCAACTGAAGCACTTCGACCACAGAGGATAGTTGGTCCGGGAGGATGGCAGGTGGTTAAGAGGGGCAAATCAGGTGCCCCATCACTCAGTGCTCACCAACGCATCACCTCCACAAACCATATAAAAACTACAAACAGGTATCTGCCTCTATCTCCAAAATCAAAGGGGCAGAGGAAACTGCAGCACAGGAGCTAGCACTACAAAGCTCACCCAAAACAGGGACCAAAACAAAAAAGCAAAAAGGAAATCTAAAACACTTCTGATCATAGGAGACTCCATGATTCGGGGAGTTGATACCAACCTCCGACCAGGGGTAATGGTCAGATGTCTCCCAAGTACATCAGTGTGGAGAGACACTGACCACATTGCTAAAATTGTGCAGGAAGCCAGAGAAAACATTGATGTCCTGGTACACATAGGGACTAACGATATCACCAGCCAGTCAGTTGTGGAGATCAAGGAACACTTGACCAGGCTGGGAGACAAACTGTCATCCATTTCATCCAGCATCTCCTTCTCTGAGATCCCGCCAGTCTGGGAGAGGGGGGCAGACAGATGGAAGGTCAGAGAAGAGGAGATATGGAAGCTAAACATGTGACTGACGGGCTGGTGCCAGTAAAAAGGACACACATTTGTAGGAAACTGGCAACAGTTTATGGAGTGAAAGTTCTTTAAATCTGATGGACTGCATCCGATTAAGGAGGGAGTCAGTGCATTGGGGCAGAAGTTTGATGTCTTTGCAGAATATTTAAGCTAGCAAATGGGGAGATGAGTGCAGCACCTGATACGTCGAATGAGAAGAACAACCCTCCCCCTCAGCTAGTGATCAAACAGAAGTTCAGCATGTTTGTAGTTCATTTGCATCACCTGGTAAGGAAAAATGTCAGGCTCCCCATATGACACGCAGGGGAAAAGCTAGACCTCATCCCACAACTAACACACCAAAATCTGGCCAATGGAAAATCATGTACACAAATGCCCACAGTCTGGGAAACAAGATTCCAGACCTGGGGGCAACAATGACGAGGCTAAACTGGACATAGTAGTCATTAGAGACACATGGTTCACCAGTAACCACACATGGGAGACTTCAGTACCTGGCTATGTACTGTTCAGAAGAGACTGAGGTGCAATAAGTGGGGGGGGGGGAGTGGCCCTTTATGTCAATGAAAATATCAAAGCTACAAAAATTCAGAATACACATAAGGAGCCATAAGAACTGTGGGTCACCCTGGAAACAGGAAATGGGACAGCCATACAAACTGGAGTTGTCTACAGGCCTCCAGACCAGGGGCAGGACATAGACACATTACCGTTAGAAGATATACCAAACATGACAGCTAAAGGGGAGGTTCTGATAATGGGAGACTTCAACATCCCAGATACAGATTGGTCAATACCAGGAGGAACATCCACCAGAACTAGATACATAGTGGAATCACTGTGGGGGGGGCCTCAAACAATTGGTACAACAACCCACAAGAGACAGGGCTATCCTTGATTTAGTACTGACTAATGGGGAATGAATCACAAATTTCCAGGTAGAAGGTCACCTGGGGGCCAGTGACCATCACATGGTATGGTTCAATTTGGCCTCTTGAACTAAATCATCCCATTCAAATGCAAAAATATTTGACTTCAGAGGAGCTGACTTTGATAAGATGGCTAACAGAGTTAAGCTAGCTCTGGCAAGAAGAAATACAGGTAAGGGGGTACAGGCAAAGTGGGCAAGCATTAAGGATGCAATACTTGAAGCAACGTCCCATTTTGTCAGGGAGGAAAAAGAAGAGCAAAAGAAGGAGGAAACCACTTTGGTTATCAAAAGCAGTGGCAGAAAAGATCAAAGCCAAAAGGTTGACCTTCAAGAAATATAAGGGAACACAGTGGGATGAAGATAGGGAGGCATATACTAAACTTCCTTAAGGGAAGCAGGGAAGGCAATAAAGTAGGCAAAGACCCAAACTGAGAAAAAACTAGCATGAACAGTAAAAGAAGGGGACAAGACTTTCTATAAATACATTAGTGAAAAGAGAATGTCCAGAGGGGGTATTGCTAAGATCAAAGGGGATAAGGGGGACTGTGTGGAGGAGGACCAAGGAAAAGCATCTATCCTAAATAGATACGTCTGTTCAGTATTCACTGAGGAGAAGGTAGGGCAGGGCCCACAGCTCAGCACCATGGACATAGGGGGGAGGGAGGTGTGCACAAGTCCCTTCACAAAAGAAAGGGTCCTACAAGAGTTCGCTAAGCTCAGGGTGGACAAGGCAATAGGATCTGATGGCATACATCCCAGGGTACTAAAGGAGCTAAGGGCGGAATCAGCAGAGCCATTAGCAGAACTGTTTAGTGAGTCTCTGATCACAGGAGAGGTCCTAGAAGACTGAAGAAGGGCTCATGTGACCCTGCTCCACAGAAGTGGCAGCAGGGAAGAGGCAGAGAACTACAGACCAGTCAGTCTTACCTCAGTAGTGGGCAAGATTATGGAGGCACTCCTTAAGGAAAAGATAGTGCAACAGCTGGAATCCATAGGAGCACAGGATCCAAGACAGCATGAGTTTACAACAGGAAGGTCCTGTCAAACTATTCTCATTGAATTCTTTGACTGGGTAACCAGAGTGGTGGACCAAGGAGGTGCAGTTGATGTCACCTACCTTGACTTCAGCAAAGCTTTTGATACTATTCCACATAGAAGATTGATTAATAAGCTGGGTAGGCTCAGGGTGGGTCAAAGGTTGGTCAACTGAGTGGCAAACTAGTTGGCAGGCAGAAAACAGAGAGTGGTGATAAATGGTATACAGTCAGAAGAGATGCAAGTCACAAGTGAGATACCTCAGGGATCAGTCTGGGGGCCAGTCCTTTTCAATATCTTCATCAGTGACATTGCAGCTGGACTGGAGGGTAAGATTTGCCTATATGCAGATGACACCAAGGTCTGCAACACAGTAGATGATCCAGATGAGGTGGGCAGAATGAGAAAATATCTTGAAAAACTGGCAAAATGGTTGGAAGAGTGGCAAGTGGGGTTTAATGCAAAGAAGGGCAAGACCATGCACATAGGGAAGAGAAACCCTGAAGCTACCTATAGGTTGGGAGGGGAGTTGCTGGCAATCACAAGGGAAGAAAGAAACTCGGGCATCAATATCACAGAACACCTGAAATTATCCAAGCAGACCACTAAAGCAGTAGGTAAGGCTAGAGGGATGTTGGGGTGTATTAGTAGGGGTATTAAAAGTTGCAAGAAGGAGGTAATAATCCCTCTTTACAAGACACTGGTTAGGCCCCATCTGGAGTACTGTGTGTAGTACTGGAGGTCGCACCTGCACAAGGACATTAACAAAATTGAGGCAGTCCAGAGAAGGGCAACCCAAATGGCGCAGGGACTGCATCAGAAAACATATGAGGACAGATTAACGGAGCTCAATATGTATACCCTAGAGCAAAGGAGGGAGGGTGATATTATCGAAACATTCAAACATCTTAAGGGCATTAACAAGTTGAAAGAGTTTAACATATTTCAATGTAAGAAAAATAGCAGGACAAGAGGACACAGCATGAGATTAGAGGGAGGCTGATTAAGGGGTAATGTGAGGAAGTTCTTTTTCACAGAAAGGGTGGTGGATGCATGGAATGGCCTACCTCAGGAAGTGGTGGATATGAATACAGTGCAGGGCTTCAAACAGGCATGGGATAGTCATGAGGGAGCAGTACAGATGAGTATGAATAGATAGGCCATTGACAGAGTAAAGACCTATGGCACATTCATAAGGTGGAAAAAATGGGCAGACTGGATGGGCCTTGTGGTCCTTATCTGCTGTCAACTTCTATGTTTCTATGAGGGAAGGGGAGCAGCAAGAGGTACTCAAATGCAATTGAATGTATATTACTATTGCAAACCACAACAGTCCTAAAGAGCTAGAGGAGAAAAACGTTGTTTCAAACAGTAATTTGTAACACATTGCAAGCAACAGTTAAAGGACTATAATAATGCAAGAATAAATGACCACACAGTTGTATAAGGCAGACAATAAATGAATGACCACACTGAGTTCAAGAAATGACCACTGAATTCGGTTATTAAAGTTCACACTTTTTTGCGACTTTTGTGGTCAGTGGGAACTGACGTGTGTGGATTGGACCAGTTCCTGACATGACGGGGTCAGGTCAGAAAAGGGGACCCAAGAGTTCTTCATGCTGTCATAACCACACCATTTGACATGGTAAGTTCAGGATCCATTTACATACTTTTTGCGCAATATCTTCTTGGTCTGGTATACGAGAGTCCTGAGAAGAAGATACAGCAAAAGACTGAGAAGTTCCAGGTAGTCCATCTGGCTGAGCAGGCAAAACAGGATCCATCTGTAAAGATTGTCAAGACCATGGGGTTGTGGAGGAAGTGGTCTCAAATTGTCTACAGGAATTTCAGCTTCCGAAAGTATAGCAGGTTCAAGTGAAGCTTCAATGTTTGGGGGACTGGGATCATCTGGGAGGGTATCATTCGGGTACCCATGTTTCAGTCTGTTGATGTGGATTTTATTGTGTACCAGCTTTCCATCTGACTTCCAGTGCAAGCTAATGTGCACAGGAGGAAGCTTTTCCACAATGTAGAAGGGACCAGTCTAAGGACGAAGCAGTTTTATGGTGGCGTCCGGAACTAGGACAGGTCAGTACAAGTATACAATGTCCCCAACAGAAAATGAAGGTTCGTGTGACTTGGCTGCTGACATTTTCTGCATTGCAGATTTTCTCTGTCACAATGTGTCAACTGCAGCACGTCTGGCAAGTTCAAGCTGTTTCAGCACTGGAAAAAGGAAGGATGAAGCTGACTTTGGAACCTCTAGCAATGAAAGATCCCTGTCCAGAGGAGTTCTTTGGTGATGTTCATGGACTAGAAAAAGTGGTGTGTATTCTGTACTGTCAACACAAGATCTGGTGTTGTAAGCAAATTGAATGTAGGGAACAAAATGATTCCATGTATTGTGAGTCTCACTCAGGTACTTGGAGAGTGTATTAAGAATGGTAGACATCATCATTATCTCACTTTGTCCATTGCATTGTGGATGATAACTGGTTGAGTGAGTCTTATTGATGTCGAGAAGTTTAAATGTTTCTTGCAGAATAGTTGAAAGGTAGTTAGTGCCTCTGTCTGAATGCAGGTATACTGGTGTACCGTGTCAACAAGTGACAGTGTTGAAGAAGGCACTTGCCACTGTGTCAGTTTGGATGTCTTTTAGGGGGATTAATTCCAAATACTTAGGTAGTCCACAAAAACAAGAATGTATTTGTTGCCAGAGTCAGGGCATGTAGCATACCTCTCAACCTGTAAACCTGCCAATGTGGAACAGGGACCACGGCAATGTGTGACAAATGACCCAAATGTGGAACACCCTATTTTTTGTAGCGCGCGAGTAGCGTGGCCAACTGATGGTGCACCAATAAAGTTATTTTAACCATGTGTGGTGTTGTGTGTTTTTGTAATAAAAACTTTTATACCAATGTGTTGTCTATACTTTATTTTAATGCTACACTCATGAATAACACAATACACACAAGATTAGATTAAGTAACACTTTATTTTGCACATATTAAAAGCAGGCAAACACAGTACACCTGCTACACATCCATGCTACACATCCACACTTTCTACATTTGTTCCATGCTACAGTTTCCACATTTCTATGCTTCACAGCCTACACTTCCTACATTTCTATGCTACACAGCCTACATTTGTACGTTATGCAGCCTACACTTTCTACATTGCTATGCTACACTTTCTACATTTCTATGTTAAGCAGCCTACACTTCTACACAGCTATGTTTCACTTTCCACGCTGCTATGCTACACTTTCTACATTGCTATGCTACACTTCATACATTGCTATTCTGCACTTTGAACATTTCTATGCTACACTTTCTACGTTTCTATTCTACACATTCTACATTTCTACGTTATGCAGCCTACACTTCTACATTGCTTTGCTTCACTTTCTACATTGCTATGCTAAACTTTCTTCATTTCTATGTTATGCAGACTACACTTCTACATTACTATGCTTCACTTTCTGCATTGCTATGCTACACTTTCTACACTGCGATGCTACACTTTCTGCATTTCCATGCTACACTATTTACATTTCTACGTTATGCAGCCTACACTTCTACATTGCTATGCTTCACTTTCTACATTGCTATGCTACACTTTATACATTGCAATGCTACACATTATACATTGCTATGCTACACTTTCTGCATTTCTAGGCTACACTTTCTACATTTCTACGTTATGCAGCCTACACCTTTACATTGCTGTTTCACTTTCTACATTGGTATGCTAGACTTTATACATTACTATGCTACACTTTTACATTGCTATGCTTCACTTTCTACATTGCTATGCTACTTTTTATATATTGCTGTGTTACACTTTATACATTGCTATGCTACACATTATACATTGCTATGCAACACTTTCGACATTTCTACATTATGCACCCTACACCTCTACGTTGCTATGCTTCACTTTCTACATTGCTATGCTTCACTTTCTACATTTCTATGCTACACTTTCTACATTTCTACGTCATGCAGCCTACACCTCTACATTGCTATGCTTCACTTTCTACATTGCTATTCTACACTTTATACATTGCTATGCTACACTTTATGCATTGCTATGCTACACTTTCTACATTTCTACGTTATGCAGCCTACACTTCTACATTGCCATGCTTCACCTTTTACATTGCTATGATACACTTTCTACATAGCTATGATTCACTTTCTACATTTTGATGCTACATGCTCTAAATTTCTACGCTTTGCAGCCTACACTTCTACATTGCTATTCTTCACTTTCTACATTTCTGTGCTACACTTTCTACATTTCTATGTTATGCAGTCTACACTTCTACATTGCTATGCTCAACACTTCAACATTGCTTCTGCTGCACTTTCTACATTGCTCGGCTACACTTTCTACATTGCTATGCTACACTTTCTACATTTCTATGCTACACTTTCTACATTTCTACGTTATACAGCTTACACTTCTACATTGCTATCCTTTACTTTCTACATTGCTATGCTATACTTTATACATTGCTATGCTGCACGTTCTACATTTCTATGCTACACTTTGTACATTTCTGCATCATGCAGCTTACACTTCTACATTGCTATGCTTCACTTTCTATATTGCTATGCTATACTTTCTACATTGCTATGCTACATTTTCTACATTTCTATGCTACACTTTACACATTTCTACATTATGCAGCCTACACTTCTACATTGCTATGCTTCACTTTCTACATTGCTATACTACACTTCTACATTTCTATGCTACACTTTCTACATTTCCATGTTATGCTGCCTACATTTCTACATTGCTATACTACACTTTCTACATTGCTATGCGACACTTTCTACATTGCTATGCTACACTTTAAGCATTGCCATGCTAAACTTTCTACATTTCAGTGCTACACTTTCTACATTTCTACGTTATGCAGCCTACACTTCTACATTGCTATGCTACACTTTCTACATTGCTTTGCTACACATTATACATTTCTATTCTACACTTTCAACATTTCTACATTTTGCAGCCTACACTTCCACATTGCTATGCTACACTTTCTACATTGCTATGCTTTACTTTATACATTGCTGTGTTACACTTTCTACATTTCTATGCTACACTCTCTACATTTCTACTTTATGCAGCCTACACTTCTGCATTGCAATGCTTCACTTTCTACATTGCTATGCAACACTTTCTACATTGCTATGCTACACTATCGTCTTTTCTATGGTACACTTTCTACATTTCTATGTTATGGAGCCTACACTTCTACATTGCTATGCTGCACTTTTGACATTTATATGCTACACTTTCTACATTTCTATGTTATGCAGCCTTCACTTCTACACTGCTATGCTACACTTTCTACATTGATATGCTACACTTTATACATTGCTATGCTATACTTTTTTATTATCTACGTTATGCAGCCTACACTTCTAAAGTGCTATGTTTCACTTTCTACATTGCTATGCTACACTTTATACATCGCTATGCTACACTTTATGCATTGCTATGCTACACTTTCTACATTTATATTCTACACTTTCTACATTTCTACGTTATGCAGCCGACACTTCTACATTGCTATGCTGCACTTTCTACATTGCTATGCTACCCTTTCTACATTGCTATACTTCACTTTCTACTTTGCTATGTGGCACTTTCTACATTGCTAGACTACACTATATGCATTGCCATGCTAAACTTTCTACATTTCAATGCTACACTTTCAACATTTCTGCGTTATGCAGCCTACACTTCTAAGTTGCTATGCTACACTTTCTGCATTGCTATGCTACACTTTCTACATTGCGATGCTACACTTTCTACATTTCCATGCTACATTTTCTACATTTCTATGTTATGCAGCCTACACTTCTACATTGCTGTGCTTCACTTTCTACATTGCTGTGCTACACTTTATACATTGCAATGCTACACATTATACATTGCTATGCTACACTTTCTGCATTTCTACATTATGCACCCTACACCTCTACATTGATATGCTTCACTTTCGACATTGCTATGCTTCACTTTCTACATTTCTATGCTACACTTTCTACATTTCTACGTCATGCAGCCTACACTTCTACATTGCTATGCTTCACTTTCTACATTGCTATACTACACTTTCTACATTACTATGCTACATTTCTAGGCTACACTCTCTACATTTCTACATTATGCAGCCTACACCTCCACATTGCTGTTTCACTTTTTACATTGGTATGCTAGACTTTGTACATTATTATGCTACACTTTTAAATTGCTATGCTTCACTTTCTACATTGCTGTGCTACTTTTTATACATTGCTATGCTACACTTTATACATTGCCTTCATACTACTTTCTACATTATGCACCCTACACCTCTACATTGATATGCTTCACTTTCGACATTGCTATGCTTCACTTTCTACATTTCTATGCTACACTTTCTACATTTCTACGTCATGCAGCCTACACTTCTACATTGCTATGCTTCACTTTCTACATTGCTATACTACACTTTCTACATTACTATGCTACATTTCATACATTGCTATTCTGCACTTTGAACATTTCTATGCTACACTTTCTATGTTTCTATTCTACATATTCTACATTTCTACGTTATGCAGCCTACACTTCTACATTGCTTTGCTTCACTTTCTACATTGCTATGCTAAACTTTCTTCTTTTCGATGTTATGCAGACTACACTTCTACATTACTATGCTTCACTTTCTGCATTGCTATGCTACACTTTCTGCATTGCGATGCTACACTTTCTACATTTCCATGCTACACTATCTGCATTTCTACATTATGCAGCCTACACTTCTACATTGCTATGCTTCACTTTCTACATTGCTATGCTACACTTTATACATTGCAATGCTACACATTATACATTGCTATGCTACACTTTCTGCATTTCAAGGCTACACTTTCTACATTTCCGTTATGCAGCCTACACCTCTACATTGCTGTTTCACTTTCTACATTGGTATGCTAGACTTTATACATTACTATGCTACACTTTTACGTTGCTATGCTTCACTTTCTACATTTATGCACCTTTTTATATATTGCTATGCTACACTTTATACATTGCTATGCTACACTTTATACATTGGTATGCTACACTTTCTACATTTCTACATTATGCACCCTACACCTCTACATTGCTATGCTTCACTTTCTACATTGCTATGCTTCACTTTCTAGATTTCTATGCTGCACTTTCTGCATTTCTACGTCATGCAGCCTACACTTCTACATTGCTATGCTTCACTTTCTACATTACTATTCAGACTTTATACATTGTTGTTATGCTACACTTTTATGCATTGCTATACCACACTTTCTACATTCCATGTTATGCAGCTACACTTGCTACTTGCCATGCTTCACCTTTTTACATTGCTATGATACACTTTCTACATAGCTATGTTTCACTTTCTACATTTTGATGCTACACGTTCTACATTTCTACGTTATGCAGCCTACACTTCCACATTGCTGTACTTCACTTTCTACATTGCAATGCTACACTTTCTACATTTCTGTGCTACACTTTCTACATTTCTATGTTATGTAGCCAACACTTCAACATTGCTATGCTTCACTTTCTACATTGCTCGGCTACACTTTATACATTGCTATGCTACACTTTCTACATTTCTTTGCTACACTTTCTACATTTCTACGTTATGCAGCCTACACGTCTACATTGCTATCCTTTACTTTCTACATTGCTATGCTATACTTTCTACAGTGTTCTGCTACACTTTATACATTGCTATGCTGCACGTTCTACATTTCTATGCTACACTTTGTACATTTCTACGTCCTGCAGCCTACACCTCTGCATTGCTATGCTTCACTTTCTGTATTGCTATGCTATACTTTCTACATTGCTATGCTACATTTTCTACAATTCTATGCTACACTTTAGACATTTCTACATTATGCAGCTAACACTTCTACATTGCTATGCTTCACTTTATACATTGCCATGCTACTCTTTCAACATTTCTATGCTACACTTCCTACATTTCAACGTTTTGCTGCCTACATTTCTACATTGCTATACTACACTTTCTACATTGCTATGCAACACTTTCTACATTGCTATGCTACACTTTAAGCATTGCCATGCTAAACTTTCTACATTTCAGTGCTACACTTTCTACATTTCTACGTTATGCAGCCTACACTTCTACATTGCTATGCTACACTTTCTACATTGCTCTGCTACACTTTATACATTTCTATTCTACACTTTCTACATTTCTACGTTTTGCAGCCTACACTTCTGCATTGCTATACTACGCTTTCTACATTGTTATGCTTTACTTTATACATTGCTGTGTTACACTTTCTACATTTCTATGCTACACTCTCTACATTTCTATGTTATGCAGCCTACACTTCTACATTGCAATGCTTCACTTTCTACATTGCTATGCAACACTTCTACATTGCTATGCTACGCTTTTCATCATTTCTGTAGCGCTCTTCCACATTTCTATGTTATGCAGCCTCCACTTGCTACTGCTATGCTGCACTTTTGAGGCTTCCTATGCAACACTTTCATGACATTTCTATTTTATGCAGCCTTCACTTCTACACTGCACATGCTACACTTTCACACTGATGCTAGAACTTTATACATCATGCTATACTATACTTTTACCATTCATCGTTATGCAGCCTACACTTCTAAAGTGCTATGTTTCACTTTCTACATTGCTATGCTACGTTATACATTGCTCTGCCACTTTATGCTGATTACTGCACCTTTCTACATTTATATGCTACCTTTCTACATTTCTACTTTAGCGCAGCCTACACATCTACATTGCTACTGCTGCACTTTCTACAGTTGCTATCCTACCCAACACCTACATTGCTTGTACTTCACTTTCTACATAGCTATGTGACACTTTCTACATTGCTATGCTACACTATATGCATCGCCATGCTAAACGTTCTACATTTCAGTGCTACTCTTTGAATATTTCTACGTTATGCAGCCTACACTTCTAAGTTGTTGTGCTACACTTTCTGCATTGCTATGCTACACTTTCTAAATTTCGATGCTATACTCTCTACTTTTCCATGCTACATTTTCTACTTTTCTACGTTATGCAGCCTACACTTCTACATTGCTTTGCTTCACTTTCTACATTGCTGTGCTACACTTTATACATTGCAATGCTACACATTATACATTGCTATGCTACACTTTCTGCATTTCTAGGTTACATTCTCTACATTTCTACATTATGCAGCCTACACCTCTACATTGCTGTTTCACTTTTTAAATTGGTATGCTAGACTTTATACATTACTATGCTGCACTTTTACATTGCTATGCTTCACTTTCTACATTGCTATGCTACTTTTTATACATTGCTATGCTCCACTTTATACATTGCTATGTTACACTTTATACATTGCTATGCTACACTTTCTACATTTCTACATTATGCACCCTACACCTCTACTTTGCTACACTTCACTTTCTACATTGTTATGCTTCACTTTCTACATTTCTATGCTACACTTTCTACATTTCTACGTCATGCAGCCTATACTACTACATTGTTATGCTTCACTTTCTACATTGCTATTCTACACTTTATACATTGCTGTGCTACACTTTCTACATTTCTACGTTATGCAGCCTACACTTCTGCATTGCCATGCTTCACCTTTTACATTGCTATTATACATTTTCTACATAGCTATGTTTCACTTTCTACATTTTTATGCTACACATTCTACATTTCTACGTTATGCAGCCTACACTTCTGCATTGCTATTCTTCACTTTCTACATTGCAATGCTACACTTTCCACATTGTTGTGCTACACTTTCTACATTTTGATGCTACACGTTCTGCATTTCTACATTGCTATTCTTCACTTTCTACATTGCAATGCTACACTTTCTACATTTCTACGATATGCAGCCAACATTTCCAACGTTGCTATGCTTCACTTTCTACATTATGGCTACAATTTCTACATTGCTATGCTACACTTTCTACATTTCTATGCTTCACTTTCTACACTTCTACGTTATGCAGCCTACACTTCTACATTGCTCTCCTTTACTTTATACCTTGCTATGCTTCCCTTTCTACAGTGCTCTGCTACACCATCTACATTGCTATGCTGCACGTTCTACATTTCTATGCTAGACTTTATAGATTTCTACATTATGCAGCCTACACTTCTACATTGCTATGCTTCACTTTCGATATTGCTATGCTACACTTCTACATTTCTATGCTTCACTTTCTACATTTCGAACGTTATGCAGCCAACACTTCCACATTGCTATGCTTCCCTTCATACATTGCTATGCTACACTTTCTAGATTTCTACGTTATGCAGCCTACACTTCTACATTGCTATCCTTTACTTTCTACTTTCCTATGCTATACTTTCTACAGTGCTCTGCTACACTTTATACATTGCTATGCTGCACGTTCTACATTTCTATGATACACTTTATACATTTCTGCGTCATGCAGCCTACAGTTCTACATTGCTATGCTTCACTTTCTATATTGCTATGCTTTACTTTCTACATTGCTATGCTATATTTTCTACATTTCTATGCTACACTTTACACATTTCTACATTATGCAGCCTGCACTTCTACATTACTATGCTACACTTATACATTTCTATGCTACACTTTCTACATTTCGACGTTATGCATCCAACACTTCTACATTGCTATGCTTCACTTTCTACATTGCTATGCTACACATTTTAGTGCTACACTTTCTACATTTCTACGTTATGCTGCCTACATTTCTACATTGCTATACTACACTTTCTACATTGCTATGCAACACTTTCTACATTGCTATGCTACACTTTAAGCATTGCCATGCTAAACTTTCTACAATTCAGTACTACACTTTCTACATTTCTACGTTATACAGCCTACACTTCTACATTGCTATGCTACACTTTCTACATTGCAATGCTTCACTTTCTACATTGCTATGCAACACTTTCTACATTGCTATGCTACACTTTCTACATTGCGATGCTACACTTTCTACATTTCCATGCTACATTTTCTACATTTCTATGTTAAGCAGCCTACACTTCTACATTGCTAAGCTTCACTTTCTATATTACTGTGCTACACTTTATACATTGCAATGCTACACATTATACGTTGCTATGCTACACTTTCTGCATTTCTAGGCTACACTCTCTACATTTCTACATTATGCAGGCTACAGCTCTACATTGCTGTTTCACTTTTTACATTGATATGCTAGACTTTATACATTATTATGCTACACTTTTACATTGCTATGCTTCACTTTCTAGATTGCTATGCTACTTTTTACACATTGCTATGCTACACTTTATACATTGCTATGTGACACTTTATACTTTACTATGCTACACTTTCTACATTTCTACATTATGCAGCCTACACCTCTACATTGCTATGCTTCACTTTCGACATTGCTATGCTTCACTTTCTACATTTCTATGCTACACTTTCTACATTTCTACGTCATGCAGCCTACACTTCTACATTGCTATGCTTCACTTTCTGCATTGCTATTCTACACTTTATACATTGCTGTGCTACACTTTCTACATTTCTAAGTTAGGCAGCCTACACTTTTGCATTGCTATGCTTCACCTTTTACATTGCTATTATACACTTTCCACAAAGCTATGTTTCACTTTCTACATTTTGATGCTACACTTTCTTCACTTCTACGTTATGCAGCCTTCACTTCTGCATTCCTATTCTTCACTTTCTACATTGCAATGCTACACTTTCCACATTGTTGTGCTACACTTTCTACATTTTGATGCTACACGTTCTGCATTTCTACATTACTATTCTTCACTTTCCACATTGCAATGCTACACTTCCTACATTTCTTTGCTACACTTTCTACATTTCTACGATATGCAGCCAACACTTCAACATTGCTATACTTCACTTTTTACATTGCTCTGCTACACATTCTACATTGCTATGCTACACTTTCTACATTTCTATCCTACACTTTCTACATTTCTACGTTATGCAGCCTACACTTCTACATTGCTATCCTTTACTTTATACATTGCTATGCTACATTTTCTACAGTGCTCTGCTACTCTTTATACATTGCTATGCTGCACATTCTACATTTCTATGCTACACTTTATACATTTCTACATTATGCAGCCTTCACTTCTACATTGCTATGCTTCACTTTCTACATTGCTATGCTACATTTCTACATTTCTATGCTACACTTTCTACATTTCGACGTTTTGCAGCCAACACTTCTACATTGCTATGCTTCACATTCTTCATTGCTATGCTACAATTTCTACATTGCTATCCTATACTTTATACATTGCTATGCTACACTTTCTAAACTCCTACGTTATGCAGCCAACACTTCTACATTGCTATGCTTTACTTTCTATATTGCTATGCTACACTTTATACATTGCCATGCTACTCTTTCAACATTTCTATGCCACACTTTCTACATTTCTACGTTATGCTGCCTACATTTCTACATTGCTATACTGCAGTTTCTACATTGCAATGCTACACTTTAAGCATTGCCATGCTAAACTTTCTAGTTTTCAGTGCTACTCTTTCTACATTTCTACGTTTTGCAGCCTACACTTCTACATTGCTATGCTACGCTTTTTACATTGCTATGCTTTACTTTATACATCGCTGAGTTACACTTTCTACATTTCTATGCTACACTCTGTACATTTCTACGTTATACAGCCTACACTTCTACATTGCAATGCTTCACTTTCTACTTTGCTATGCAACACTTTCTACATTGCTATGCTACACTTTCGTCATTTCTATGGTACACTTTCTACATTTCTATGTTATGCAGCCTACACTTCTACATTGCTATGCTACACTTTTGACATTTCTATGCTACACTTTCTACATTTCTATGTTATGCAGCCTTCACTTCTGCATTGCTATGCTACACTTTCTACATTGCTATGCTACACTTTATACATTGCTATGCTATACTTTTTTACTATCTACGTTATGCAGCGTCCCACTTCTAAAGTGCTACATTTCACTTTCTACATTGCTATGCTACACTTTATACATTGCTATGCTACACTTTATGCATTACTATGCTACACTTTCTACATTTATATGCTACACTTTCTACATTTCTACGTTATGCAGCCTACACTTCTACATTGCTATGCTGCACTTTCTACATTGCTATGCTACCCTTTCTACATTGCTATACTTCACTTTCTACATCTCTATGTGACACTTTCTACATTGCTATGCTACACTATATGCATTGCCATGCTAAACTTTCTACATTTCAGTGCTACACTTTGAATATTTCTACATTATGCAGCCTACACTTCTAAGTTGCTATTCTACACTTTCTGCTTTGCTATGCTACACTTTCTAAATTGCGATGCTGCACTTTCCACTTTTTCATGCTACATTTTCTACATTTCTACGTTATGCAGCCTTCACTTCTACGTTGCTATGCTTCACTTTCTACATTGCTGTGCTACACTTTATACAATGCAATGCTACACATTATACTTTGCTATGCTACACTTTCTGCATTTCTAGGTTACATTCTCTACATTTCTACATTATGCAGCCTACACCTCTTCATTGCTGTTTTACTTTTTACATTGGTATGCTAGACTTTATACATTACTATGCTACACTTTTATATTGCTATGCTTCACTTTCTACATTGCTATGTTACACTTTATATATTGCTATGCTACTCTTTCTACATTTCTACATTATGCACCCTACACCTCTACATAGGTTTACTTCCCTTTCTACATTGTTATGCTTCACTTTCTACTTTTCTATGCTACACTTTCTACATTTCTTCGTCATGCAGCCTACACTTCTACATTGTTATGCTTCACTTTCTACATTGCTATTCTACACTTTATACACTGCTGTGCTACACTTTCTACATTTCTACATTATGCAGCCTACACTTCTGCATTGCCATGCTTCACCTTTTACATTGCTATTATACATTTTCTACATAGCTATGTTTCACTTTCTACATTTTGATGCTACACGTTCTACATTTCTACGTTATGCAGCCTACACTTCTGCAATGCTATTCTTCACTTTCTACATTGCAATGCTACTCTTTCTACATTTCTGTGTTACACTTTCTACATTTCTACGATATGCAGCCAACACTTCAACATTGCTATGCTTCACTTTCTACATTGCTCGGCTACACTTTCTACATTGCTATGCTACACTTTCTACATTTCTATGCTTCACTTTCTACACTTCTACGTTATTCAGCCTACACTTCTACATTGCTCTTCTTTACTTTATACCTTGCTATGCTACACTTTCTACAGTGCTCTGCTACACCTTCTACATTGCTATGGTGCACGTTCTACATTTCTATGCTAGACTGTATAGATTTCTACATTATGCAGCCTACACTTCTGCATTGCTATGCTTCACTTTCGACATTGCTATGCTACACTTCTACATTTCTATGCTTCACTTTCTACATTTCGACGTTATGCAGCCAACACTTCTACATTGCTATGCTTCACTTTCTACATTGCTATGGACACTTTCTACATTGCTATCCTACACTTTATACATTGCTATGCTCCACTTTCTTCACTTCTACGTTATGCAGCCAACACTTCTACATTGCTATGCCTTACTTTCTTTATAGCTATGCTACACTTTCTACATTGCTATGCTACACTTTATACTTTGCCATGCTACTCTTTCAATATTTCTATGCCACACTTTCTACATTTCTACGTTATGCTGCCTACATTTCTATATTGCTATACTACAGTTTCTACATTGCTATGCGATTCTTTCTACATTGCTTTGCTACAGTTTAAGCATTGCCATGCTAAACTTTCTACATTTCACTGCTACACTTTCTTCATTTCTACATTATGCAGCCTACACTTCTACATTGCTATGCTATGCTTTCTACATTGCTATGCTACACTTTATACATTTCTATTCTACACTTTCTACATTTTTACGTTTTGCAGCCTACACTTCTACATTGCTATGCTACACTTTCTACATTGCTGTGTTTCACTATGAACATTGCTGTGTAACACTTTCTTCATTTCTATGCTACACTCTCTACATTTCTAAGTTATGCAGACTACACTTCTACATTGTAGTGCTTCACTTTCTACGTTGCTATGCTACGCTTTCTACATTGCTATGCTACACTTTCGTCGTTTCTATGGTACACTTTCCACATTTCTATGTTATGCAGCCTACACCTCTACATTGCTGTGCTACACTTTTGACATTTCTATGCTACACTTTCTACATTTCTATGTTTTGCAGCCTTCACTTCTACACTGCTATGCTACACTTTCTACATTGCTATGCTACACTTTAAACATTGCTATGCTATACTTTTTTAATATCTACGTTATGCAGCCTACACTTCTAAAGTGCTACATTTCACTTTCTACATTGCTATGCTACGCTTTATACACTGCTATGCTACACTTTATGCATTGCTAAGTGATACTTTCTACATTTATAAAGCTACACTTTCTACATTTCTACATTATGCAGCCTACATTCTACATTGCTATGCTGCACTTTCTACATTGCTTTCCTACCCTTTCTACATTGCTATACTTCACTTTCTACATTGCTATGTGACACTTTCTACATTGCTATACTACACTATATGCATTGCCATGCTAAACTTTCTACATTTCAGTACTACACTTTCAACATTTCTACGTTGCTGTGTTACACTTGACACATTGCTATGCTGCACTTTACACATTGCTATGCTACACTTTCTATATTTCTATGCTACACTTTTGTACATTTCTATGTTATGCAGCCTACACTTCTACATTGCTTTGCTTCACTTCCTACATTACTACGCTACACTTTCTACATGGCTATGCTACACTTTCTACATTTCTATGCTGCACTGTCTACATTTCTATGCTACACTTTCTACATTTGTACACTATGCAGCCTACACTTTTACATTGGTATACTACACTTCATAGATTGTCATGCTACACTTTATACATTGCTATCCTACACTTTCTACATTTCTTTGCTACACTTTCTAAAATTTCAACGTTGTAAGCCTACACTTCACATTTGCTATGTACACTTTGTACATTGCTATGCTACACTTTCTACATTGTTACGCTACTCTTTATACGTTGGTATTCTTCTCTTTCTACATTGCTATGCTACACTTTGTACATTTCTATGCAACACTTCCAACATTTCAACATTATGCAGCCTACACTTCTACATTGCTATGCTCCACCCTCTACATTGCTATACTACCCTTTGTACATTGCTATGCTACACTTTCTACATTGCTGTGCTACTCTTTCTACATTTCTATGCTACACTTTCTACATTTCTCCATCATGCAGCCTACACTTCTACATTGCTATGCAACATTTTTTACATTGCTATGCTACATTTTATACACTTCTACGTTATGCAGCCTAGACTTCTACATTGCTATGCTTCACTAATATATTGCTATGCTTCACTTTCTACGATGTTGTGCTATACTTTATACATTGCTATGCTACACTTTATACATTGCTATGCTACACTTTCCACATCTGTACGTTATGCAGCCTGCATTTCTACATTGCTATGCTTCACTTTCTACATCGCTATGCTACACTTTATACATTGCTATGCTTCACTTTCTACATTGCTATGCTACACTTTCTACATTGCTCTTCTACACTTTTTACATTGCTATGCTGCACTTTGTACATTGCTATGCTGCACTTTATACATTGCTATGCTACACTTTCTACATTGCTATGCTGCACTTCATACATTGCTATGCTTCACTTTCTACATTGCTATGCTGCACTTTCTAAATTTCTATGCTGCACTTTCTACATTGCTATGCTGCACTTTCTACATTGCTATGCTGCTCTTTATACATTGATATGCTTCACTTTCTACTTTGCTATGCTACACTTTCAACATTGCTGTGCTGCACTTTCCACATTGCTATGCTACACTTTCTACATTGCTATGCTTCACTTTCTACATTGCTGTGCTGCACTTCATACATTGCTATGCTACACTTTCTACATTGCTATGCTACACCTTCTACTTTGCTCTTCTACACTTTGTACATTGCTATGCTACACTTTATACATTGGTAGGTTGCACTTTCTACATTGCTATGCTACACTTTCTACATTGCTATGCTGCACTTTCTACATTGCTATACTGCTCTTTCTACATTGCTATGCTGCACTTTCTACATTGCTATGCTTCACTTTCTAAATTGCTATGTTACTCTTTCTCCATTGCTATGCTGCTGTTTCTACATTGCTATGCTACACTTTCTACATTGCTATGCTACACTTTCTACATTTGTACGTTATGCAGCCTACACTTGTACATTGCTATGCCTCACTTTCTACATTGCTATGCTATACTTTCTATGTTGTTATGCCACACTTTCTACATTGCTGTTCTACATTTTCTATATTTCTATGCTAAATAGTAAATGCCACACAGTTAATAAAACATTATTCAAACAACCTGAAGAATGCAAAGCTTTTAGTTATTGCCACCACTGCCCAACTCCAACACAATGCAATCAAGTCCTTCAGTGTATGCAGAACAGAAGAAATGAAAATTGAACAGCAAATACAAATAAAACATGAGAAACATTCAGAAAACTTTTGTGGCTGCACACCTGACAGTTTAACCTAAATTAAATTATTGCAAGTATTACATAGATATTTTGTTTTGTGCTACTGTTGCTTTTTTGGCAGCATCTAGTACTTGCTTTGGCTGTTTGATCTCATATCAGTCCTTGTCTTCATTCATTTTGATAGCCAGCAGAGAGTTTAGTGGCTTCAGGCTTAGTGATAGACGCAGCTCAGTTTTTACCTTCCTCACCATGCTAAAGGCTCTTTCTACTTCAGCATTTGAATATTGCAAGCAAAGTATAGTAATCATTAATCTTTTAAAAAGCTGAAGTCTTTCAGAGTCGCATAGTTCTTACAGAACATGAGCCCAATATTTAGAAATGCAAGAATGTGGTCCATTGACTGGTCCTGTTAATTTACCTATATCTTCAATCTGATACACTGAAAACTCATCTAATAATTGTTCAGAGTCTTCCTCGGTGATGCAGACTGTGAGACGTTTGGCAACATCAACCACAAGTTGTGTGGATATGTCCAGATTAATTTCTGGATTAAGAATGGATGTGGCATTGTTTAATAGGTTATCCAGAATTGCAAACTTTTGCAGGATTTTTTCCAGCACAGCAGTATAATACTCCACAGTTTTCTTGTAAAAATTGTGTTCAGTTACTGTCCCCAGAATTTCATCCTCATTATTGCTTATGTACTGCTTGACCTCCAGTCCAACCCTGAGGTCCCCATTGGCCAAGACACTGTTTGAGTCATGTAGTACAGACATGTCATTTTGTCTGATTAATTTTACAGCAGCTGCTGGTTTCAGTACTCTGCTTGCATACTACACAATAGCAGGGGAGGTACTAGCAACAACAATAATAGAAAGGGACCTGGGGTAGTCATATCAGATGACCTAAAGGTGGGTAAGCAATGTGAGAAGTTGGGAGGGAAGAGCCAGGGGGATACTGGGATGCATAGGGAGGGGCATCACAAGTAGAAAAGGGAAGTGGTTATCCCTCTGTACAGACAGTTGGTGAGACCCCATCTGGGAGTACTGCATGCAGTTTTGGAGACCTCCTCTATACAAGGACATAGACAGGATGGAAGCAGTCCAGAGGAGGGCAACTAAAATGGTACAGGGTCTACATCAGAAACCATATGAAGAGATACTGAGAGAGCTTAATATGTATACCCTTGATGAAAGGAGGGACAGGGGGACATGATAGAAACTTTTAAGTACCTCAAGGGAATCAACAAAGTCCAGAATGGTAGCATCTTTCAGAAAAAGAGATGTGTAAGAACAAGGGGGCACAATTTAAAGATAGAGGGGGGATGGCTCAGGTGTAATGTGAGGAAATTGTTTTTCATGGAGAGAGTGGTGGACGCATGGAATCACCTTCTTGGAGAGGTTGTGGGGGTCTAAAACAGTGGGGGAATTCAAATTTGCATGGGACAGACAAAAGGCAATTATAGTGGGGGGGTTGCAGGAAGTAAGCTGTTGGTTAACTAGAATCTTCAGCTTATCCAATAGGTGGGGAAATGGACAAACTGGGTAGGCCAAGTGGTCCTTATCTGCTGCCTAAGTCTATGTTTCTATACTGCTGCATCAGTTTGTGCACATCTCCATGCAGAGTCATAAGCTGGCTTTCTCTTCTTTGTAGCTGGGTGCTGAACTGCAGCAAGGGTTCTAGCACATATTTATTTATTTAGTTGTTTAACCAGGTATAGCACACTAAGCTGAAAGCTTTTTTACAGGAGTGACCTGGGAGCACAAGGAGGTTAAGTGACTTGCTCAGGGTCACTCAGTATGCAAGTGGAAGCTGTGGGATTTAAACCCAGGTCTGGTCTGCTGGATATCACCAGATTTGCAGCTCAGAGCCTTAGACCACTGTGCTATACTGCCTCCTAAAAGAAACATAAAGACCATTCTGAGTTCATGGCTCTGCAGACAATCACAAATTAGGTCGATTTTGGATGATCTTGGTTCCAGTGTTAGAAAATATGACAGCAGAGCTGGCCACTTATCCAAGGTTCGATTGATAACTTTTCCAAGACTCAGCCATCTAGTTGAGGCATGCTCAATTATTTTAAATGGGTCAACATCCGTGAACAATGCAAATTCCTTTAGTTTCTGTTGTCTTTGTGAACTGGTTGAGATGTGGCAGTACACATCAGAGAGTAATTCTTCTATAGGTGAACATAAAACTTTTACCCCAGCTTTGCTGCACAGATCAGTCAAGTGACAGAGGCATCCCATGTTAAGGATGTTTCAATTCACATTCTTTAAATGTGACAGGACAGAATTGTTTTTCCCAATCATAGAGGCAGCTTTATCTGATGAAAAAGCTGCAATGTTTGACAGTGGGATTTCAGAACTATTCAGGCTTTCTACCAAGCAGTCAGACATTGCTTGCCCGGTCCCAGACACACAATCTGGCATTTCTAAGAAATGGATGACATTTCTGCCAGCAGCTTCATCCAGGAAACCCACAAGAATTACTAACAGTTTTTCATCACCCATATTGGTGCTCTGGTCCATGTACACACAGAAGGGTACTTTATGACACATTGCCACTACATCATTTTGGTATCATGGCCCAAGCACATCCCTTGCAATGCAGCCTGCTTTGGTTGGCCCACAGGTCATCTTCTTCAAAACTTCTGGGTCTTCTCCATATTTTTTCATGTACTTTAGAATATGCTCTCCTGCTGTAAAAGGAAGATTATTTTCTGCTATCAGGGACACAAAAGCCATCTCTGCCTCAATTACTTTTGTGCTCACCAGGTTTGGAGAGCCAAAGAAGTGTGACATATTCTTTCCAGTCACATGCTTGGAATTTTGCCAGTGCTTTTCTGAATTAATATGTCTCTGCACGTCATGTCGTCCTCCATGGTGGATGGTGAAATCTGTGCAACAGGTTTTGCAGAATGCATGCTTCACACCATGTTTGCTTCCTGCCAACCAGCCAAACATGCTCATCCAAGTGGCTTGGAAAATTGTGTATCTTCTCTTCTTGTCCAGAGACTTGTCACTGTCATGGTCCTCATCATCAACTTCGGCAAAGTTGTCTACACATGAAGTATTAATTCTGTATTTAGTGCTTGAACACATCAGTTTTAGTGTTCCAGTGGGGCAGGATTCTATTCTCCAAGAAGGTGGCAGAAGAAAAGAAAAAATTTCACTGCAATCCTCTTGACAAACAGATCCAGACTCTATCTGGATACACATCTTCAATTAAAAAAAAAATCACACAACAAGAGATGCTGAAGAACAGGAGATGGAAAAACACACTTGTGCACCCCAAATTGGCAAGACATGGCAACAGGATGGTTCAGCAATGAAGTTCTGAAGATGGAGAAACACACTTGTGCGGTCCAACTTGGCAAGACATGGCAGGATGGTTCAATGAAGTACAGAACATGGAGAAACACTTGTGTGGCCCAACTTGGCAAGACATGGTAGCAAAGACAAGAGAATTCCATGAAAATGCATCTGAAGTAAACTGCACGCATATAGCAAAGTAAGTCAGAGCCAACTTTGCCAAGGGATGGCAAAGATAAATGAGTACTCCAGAAAACACATTTGAACCAAGTAATCCAATGCAGTGGCCTTTAGCAGGCCAGACACTCACTGCCAAAACAGGACATGTACATCATTCTTTGGGTTGGTGGGAGGGGGGTCCCGCTTGCTGTGACCATTCAATCCTGATTGTTTAGTAACATGACCATAGTGTGTTACACTAACACTCCAATCATGTTAATAACACATCAGATATTGTTTGGATGCAGCAAGCAGCCCCCTCCTCCCCATGCACCCAAATACTTGTACAAAGAATTCTGTTACACATGTAAAGTAACCTGGCGACATCATGTAACAAACCACCACACCATCAAAACCAGCCCGAGTAAGTCATTCTTTGGGTTGGTGTGAGGGGGTCCTGCTTGCTGTGACCAATCAATCCTGATGGTTTATTAACATGACCATAGTGTGTTACACTAACACTACAATCATATTAATAACACATCAGATATTGTTTGGATGCAGCAAGCAGCCCCCTCCTCCCCATGCACCCAAATACTTGTACAAAGAATTCTGTTGTAAGGTAACCTGTCAATGTCACATAGCAAACCACCACACCATCAAAACCAGCCCAAGTAAGTCATTCTTTGGGTTGGTTGTAGGGGGTCCTGCTTGCTGTGACTAATCAATCCTGATAGTTTAATAATATGACTGTAGTGTATTACACTAGCACTACAATCATATTAATAGCACATCAGATATTGTTTGGATGCAGCAAGCAGCCCCCCCCATGCACTCAAATACTTGTACAAAGAATTCTGTTACACATGTAAGGTAACCTGGCGACATCACATAGCAAACCACCACACCATCAAAACCAGCCCAAGTAAGTCATCCTTTGGGTTGGTGGGAGAGGGTCCTGCTTGCTGTGACCAATCAATACTGATGGTTTATTAACATGACTGTAGTGTGTTACACTAACACTACAATCATATTAATAAAACAGACATTGTTGGGCACTGTGTGTAGGTCCCCCCTGCACCACCACAAACCACAAATACTTGCATAACCTATTTTATTAAACACATCCATCCAGACCAAAGTACTCTGATGCATTCCTGTAGTGAGCCAGACCCCATGCCCCACCAGCAAAAACAGGTCAAATATGTCATTGTGTGGGTTGTTGGGGGGGAGAGTCCTGCTTGCTGTGTCCAATCACCCATTTTGTTTTATGAATACAGCCAGAGTTGAGTGTGTCATACTAGAATTTTATTCCCAAAAATTCCAGATGTTGTCAGACACAGCAAGCTTCGCGGGTCCCCCCCACCTGCCAGTAAGGGTATACATGTATATCCTAAGGAAATTGGAGTCATCGAGGCAGCAACCCCCTAACAAATTAAAAGCCCCAAAAGTAAGGAAATTGGAGGTAGCATCCCCACCTCCAGACAATTAAACACGCAGTCATTTTAAAAAAGACTTCACACTTTAAGATATCCCCAGTTCCCCAGGATCACACCTATTTAATTCAGCTGCTGCTGCACCTCCTCTCACCTCCTTTTGCTGGTGAGAAATGCCTGCATGATGTAGACAGTCCTGGACTCCTGGTGGATGCACTGGTTGCTTGCTGAACTCGATCTGTCTCTGATGGTAGAAGGTCAGTGTCCCAGGCTCGAGTTGACCAGTAGTCAGAGAGAGTTCTATGTAAAAAAAAAAAGAATTAGCAGTTTGATACACAGTGTATTCCAAAGTGTTTTACAAGCAATGAGAAAACAATGAGAAACTGCTAGCAAAGTGACTGCAGTGGCAGCAGCAGCCATATTGCACTCAGAGTCACAGTAACACACAGAACTGCATGCACCACCAGCAGTGACTGTGCTGGGTGAGTTAAGGCAAATCTGTAGGCAAGCCCATGGCTCTGAGTCACTGTGCTGTGTGTGCAGGGTAGGCAAGCAGACATGCACCACCCCAGTCCTGGCAAACTCTGGCATGGCTGGCACTGTACAGGCAGTAAGGGACCCTCTTTACTCACAAATCTCTGCAAGTACAATCAGTGCCCAGGCAATGCCCACCAGCTGCTCTTTTGTTGCTCGTCAGTTCTGCAGTGCCAGGGCTGTTGTAACTAAGTTGTGCTAATAGGCACAAGCAAGTTAGTACACAACAGAACTGCCTTATGTGTACTGCAGAGTGACCTAGACCCACCCCAAGGCACCAGCCAGGCAGCAGAGACTAGACTGTCTCCCTCATCAAACTCTGGTTCCCAGTCCCACTCCCAGGCTCACTCTTCCTCCACCCAAAAAAGAACCTAAAAGTTTGGCCTGTCACTGCACACATGCACTACATCTTGCTCTGCCACCCACAAGAGAGCTAGAAATGGTACACCAAACATGATTATAAATTCTTCTGGAAGTAGCAGTGAGCAGAGAGTGAGGAGTGAGCACTGGGCTGGGCAAAATTGGGCAATCCAGTGGTGGTCTGGAGAGGTATGCATCCAACTCAGACACATAATCATTCTGTGCTGCTATGCCTCTGCTCGCTGGAGTCAGATGGACCAGGTGGTCCATCTGCTCATACCTGGCTGGCTCTCAACTGCTCCAGATTTTGCTTCTCTCCTTCCTTGCCCCCTGGCCCCTTCCCAGGCAGCAGGCTCTTCTGCTAAGCCTACAAGTCACCAGTAAGATGACCAACTCCCGTCTCCCCTGGTCACTGTGGTCAGGACCCCAGGACTCAGGAGTCGGGACTCGGAAGGGGACAGACAGACCAAACTCCTCCAAGGCTCCATCCACCTGCAGTGACCAAAACCCCTCGAACTAAGAAAATTGCTTTCTCTTACCTTGTGTGACACTGGTGACTGGCAGGTGGCAGCATGTCTTCTCAGGCCATTTTCGTCTTCTTCTACGCTCCCAGTCCAGACTCCTCCATGGTGCGGCAGCTGACAGGCTGTGCTGCTCTGCTCTTTCTACCTAATGCACTGGTCACAGTGATGCGGTATGGCAGTGGCACACACGCTGTTCCTTTCTCACCATGTGTCCTGACTGACTCCTCCATGGAAAGTTTCTCCAAAGCTACGGTTTCCTCCTCCAGCCACCTAGCTGCTTTATTGTATGGCAGCAGACCTGAGGGGGGACCAGTCAGGCAGTCAACAGTTAATCTGGGTGGGGCAGGCACTCCAGGCAGAGTGGAGGCTGATGGAACGAGGGGAGGAGGGCGAGCATTCTCTTGGTCAGCAGGGGCATGTCAGCGATGTCGTCAAACAAAGGGGAACCAGAAAGTATTTCAGTGTTTGAGGAACGATGGCGAGTGTGTGTTTTTGGCATTTGGGCAGCAGTCGGGCAGAAATAAACCATGCAATATGAGGCAGCAGAACAGGTTCATCGGGACAGGCCAAAAACGGGACATCATGCCAAATCCAGAGCAGTTGAGAGGTATGGCATGTAGGCAAGGGGCCAAGAATGTCTGTGCTAACTCTTTGGAATGGTTCAGTGGCTACAGGCACTGGAATGATGTGTGTCTTTGTCAGTCTGGCAGGAGACTTTCTTTGGGAGCAGGGCTGGCAGGATTTGACAAAATAGACAATGTCCTTGTTCAAGTGAGGCCAGAAGAAGTGAAGCCTTGTCTTTTTGAGAGTTCTGTGGATTCCCATATGACCTCCAGAAAATGGAGAGGCATGAGTGGATTGCAGAACTTTGGTGACAAGAGAGGCTGGCACAACTAGCTGTTCACGAGTTCTATCCGTGCGATGACCCTTGCTCTCCTTGGTCCAAGTGTGACAAAGTACACCGTCAATGAGAAAGTATTGTGATGCCAAGAATAGTGCACTCTGGCGGTGTTGCTTTTGCTGTGATAATGTTCCAGTCTCCAGATATGTGATTATGTCTGTGAATTGAGGATCAGTTCTTTGTTGCATTTTAATCACCGCCAGAGAGATATCAGTATTAGAGATTGTAAGAAGCTCTTTAGCTGCTTACAATAAATGAGGATTGGTGCTTTTCTCCGAGGAAGCAGTTGGTAGCAACAAAGCAACTTGAGGTGCTGTAGGAGTGGCCACAGGGAGCTCATCTGTGGAGTGGAAAGGAAGAGCTTGTAGTCAAGATTCTTCATCTGTTGAGGATGATGCAGAGAGATACCATCTCCAGCTTACAGCATCGGCATTAGAATGAACTCGACCTGGTCGGTATTGAATTTCAAAGTTGTTGCATTGCAATATGGCAATCCATCTGGTGAACTTGCCTACTGGCTTCATTTTGAATAACTATCTGAGGGCAGAGTGGTGAATGACAGCTGTGAAGGAGTAACGAAGGTAACAGTGAAATTTCTTTACAGCAAATACCATGGCTAGATATTCTGTTTCTATGTTACCATAGTTTTGTTCGGCTGAGGAAAGAGATTACCTAGCATATGAAACAACTCATTCTGTTCCATTTTACATTTGACACAGTACAGCACCCACTGCAAAGGAACTAGTATCTGGGTAGAGTTTAAAAGGTTGGTCAAACCTTGGGTAGGCCAGTACTGGAGAAGACATTAGGTTTGTTTTCAAAGTTTCAAAGGCCTCTTTATATTTGAAAGTCCAAACATGGTCACAACACTTTTTGGTGAGGGTGTACAGTGGAGCAGCAATCTTAACATAGTTGCAAATGAACTTTCTGTAATACCCAGACAAGCCTAGGAAAGCTCTAAGGTCTTTGAGGTTGTTAGGTTCATAGTCTTTCACTGCTGAGAGCTTCTCTGGGTCTGGAGAGATGCCTTGAGAACTAACCACATGTCCCAGTTAATGAATTTGATGCTGTGCAAAACAACACTTCTCTGGGCAAAGCTTGAGGTTGGCTTGTCTGAGACATTCAAACACCTCTTTGAGATGTTGGAGGTTCTCTGGGAAAATTCTGCTGAATACAATAACATTGTCCAGGTAGACTAGGCAAGATTTCCAAGACAGCCCATGTAATATGGCTTCCATGACATGCTGAAATGTGGCTGGACTGTTCCAAAGTCCCATAGGCAGATGTTTAAATTGAAAAAGCTCAATGTGGCAATGCCAGGCTGTGCATGGGCATGAAGCTGGATCATCTAGAGTGGTGAAGTAAGCTGGGCTGGCTGCACCAAGGCTTTCTAAGGTGTCTTCAGTTGTAGGTAAGGGATGAGCATCCTGCACCATGTAGGCATTGAGCTTTCTGTAATCCACCACAAAATGATACCCTTTGTTTTTCTTTACCATCAGAAAGCAAGGTGCACCCCAGGGACTTGTAGATTCTTCGATAATGTCCTGGTCAAGCATGTCCTTGATGATGTCCTCCAGGACCTGTTTTTATTTGTGTCCCACTTTGTAGGCTCACTGATGGACTGACTGCTGGTTGGGCTGCACCTCGATGGTGTGTTGTAGGATATCAGAGCATCGAGTTTGTTATCTGAACCAACAAAGACATCCAGGTAGTTCTCCAGGAATGCCAGAAGTTGCCATTTCTCTGTTGGACAGGCTGGAAGCTTTGAAGAGGGTAGTTGCTGACTGACGGGATAGCTCTGTGGAGGCTGGAGTGGTCCTGATAGTACTGATAGGATGAGAGTTGGTGAAATCAGGTTAAAGCTCTTGCAGGAGGTGAAGCTGGTCCTTTGAAGACAAGCAGACAAACTTTCCGATGTTGGCACACTTTGAGATGACCACTGGCTCATCTGTGAAACTGCAGCATTTTTAGAATACTGAGCCACCATGAACAGCAAACAAGGTGTTCCCTGAAAGGAAACCTGAGGAGTGTAGAGTGGGGGATCCCATGACAATGCCAATAACACCTTGTGGAAGTGGTTAAACTTGAATCTTGGCAATCAAAACCATCTCTGACTTAGGAGCCACAGTGACTGAGTCTATAGCTGCGAGTTGCCTCCAGGGATCGAGTGGCAGTTTGTTTGAGGCAAAGTCTAGGATGACTTTGTGAGCTTTATGTAAGTCCAGGCCAAGACTCACTGCTGCTTGTAAATCAGGCACTAGATAAAACTTAACAGTAGCTTGCTGTGAGCCAAAGTGGAGTTTGAGATGGACCATGCCTGTGATAGGTACTGTAGCGGTACTGCTGTGATAATGAACTTTAGGTTAGCTGTGGAGACATTAGGTACATGATGAATAGCTGGGTTGTCTAGAATACTGTTATGGATCACTGAGATTTCTGCTCCAGAGCTGACCAAGGCATGCGTGGACCAATCTCCAATGGTGACAGGGACATAGCTCACTAGGAGAGGTGACCTGATGACAGGAACATTTGCCCCCAGGAGGTGGGTTTGTGCCTGAGATAGTAGCCAAAGGGTGCAGATTGTTTGTGTTGCAAGAGTCAGGGGGTGGTCAGCTGTTGTTTTCCCCAATCCTGGGTGTAGTTGCAGTTATCTTGGTGACTGTGGTGTGGTAGGCGACTCTGGCTCCTTTGATTTCTGTTTTGATTCTGTAACTTTCAGCAGACAGCAACAGTGTGTCCCCTGAATCCACACCACTGGCAGGTCACTGGTTCTCGTGAAGGTGGGGGTGGCTCAGGTCACTGTCAAAGTGGTTGAAGAGCATTGACAGAAGTTGCAGGGGAAGCAGGAGCACTGAGGTGTAAGCTGTTGACAATATTGGTGAGTGCCTCTATCACTGATTGCTTTTGCTGGACACAAGTTGTGAGGCTGGTTAACTGCAATGACTGGGGTGCTTACACAGTGGTAGCCTGGGACACTGATATGGACTGTTATGCGAGTCATGCAGCTTGGATTGTGTCCATCCAGATTGTTGTTTTTTGTTGGATTATGTACAGGTGGAGTTGAGGAAGAAGTCCCCATACAAATGTTGTGATTTGCTCTTTTTCTGATTTTTGCAGATGTTTACAGCATGACTCAACATCGACTATGAATGCTTCCAGAGACTCAGAGGGTTGTGTGGTGTATTCCCACAGTTGCTGTTCCAATAACCAGGGCAGATGTGCTTGGGGAAAATAGTCCTTGAAAGTTGCATACAGGATGGCATCATCCCCTTTGACTTGTTCTGGAAGTGCATTGAACCAGGTAGTGGCAGTCCCTCTTAGGAACAAGCACAAGGCATTGGAAATATGCAAAGGATCAGTCCAACCATGTAAGGAAATCCATGCTTGGAATTGCTCGAGCCAGTCGACAGCGTCTTCATGAGGCAGTGCTGAGAAGGATACTGGCTGCAGGCTGGTATGGACTGTGGACTGGGATGAAATAGCTTTAATGTAGGTGATGTCATCCTGGATGGCTTGTGTAGCTGGTGTTCATGCAACTGAGATGGAAGACTGGAAGTCTTGCATGGTGATTTCTATTTTGAGGCCTCACATGCTTGAGGTGGGTGGTGGAGATAGCTCTCCGGGTAATCCTGCGCTTGAAGTGACATCTTCCTTGGACAACATGGTCAGATACAAGTTTCCCTGCAGCGAATGAAGGTCATAAGGATGAGGAGGAGATGCCATGATGCAGGATACAAGACATTGTGGAGTTGATGGAGTGACGAGAAGAACTTTTTTTTTTGTAGATAAAAGTTCAATTATTTGTAAGCAATGTTCATCAAATAACATCTTAATAAACAACTTACACTCAATTATGTGTTGTCAGTTATTTAAATAAAGGTTTGTTGTAAAATCAGCTATTTGGTGCAGTGTCCCTTTAATTCAATAGGGTTGCTATTCATTCCCATGGAGAGAGGTAATTTAGTGCTTGACTGTAGCACAATAGCACCACCGGGGAGAGGGGGGAGATTAATGTCACTGTTGTTGTCATTAGCTCAAGATGGAGGCTCCTTGCCATGAGGTTGCTGAGCAAGGGATGAAAATGATGATTTGCCACACTGCAGGCCTTCCTCCCCACCTACACACACAGAAAAATAAGGTTACCACCTACTCAGTTTTTAACTAAACGGATTCAGTTTTCTAGGTCCAGATTCAGTCCTCCTGTTTTCACCATTGCAAATTAGTTTTTTTATGGTGGATCAAGCAACATCTATGAGACCCTCCACTAACTCTGTATCATTTTCTTCTCCTATGATAGTAAGCAAGTGTCTGACATTTCAGTGTGATTGCTTATTTGCTTGCAGTGCATGCTAATCAGGAAGTGCCTTCAAATGCAGGGCACATAAAAGAGCCCAAATGCATCCCTGTCTGCCCAGTTGTCACCTCTAATGTCACACCAGCAAATTGGAAGGTTATTCCTGGGAAGGGTAAACAATACCACCTTAATGAACACCTTCATTTTTCTGAAACCCTTAGACATTCAGACAGGCACCACATTATGGTTGCCTCCTGTCCCAGTGTGGACTGTATAATCTGTGTTTCAGAAACCATATCTGCTAATCCAGTTTTATTCAGAGGTAGTACTTTTTCAGTCATTTTGAACGCTCATGTACTTGTAAAACAGATTCTGTTTAATCATTCACTATTTTACTTCCATGTTCAGGTTACAAACAAGTTCTGATGTCATGCAGACCTTTGTTTGTATACCAGTCAGTCTGAGAGGTGTAAAGTAGGGCTATTAAGACCATTAGCAGCAAATCAACCTTATCCTTTCCAGGCTGCATTGTGAGTATGGTCTTTTACTGCTGTGATAGGGAATACTTTTATAACTTTACATGCTCACCAGTTTTTCTTTTACAGTCTGTCCTATAATCTAACATGTGTTACCCCTTTTTTTTGTTACATTAATAATCCAATATTTTATTCCATTTCTAGCAATACTATACCCCTCTCTCCTCAGGAGTTATTGCTGTCAATTTTCATACTACCCGGATATTCCAGGAAGACCATTACAGGCCTTTTAGATGAACAGCACAGAATAGTGTGGCTAATGTCATGCTAAGCCACAACAATGAGAAAATGAAGAGAGAGAGAGCAGTAGCTGATGAGGTGAAAGGGACACAATCTAGATTTGATGGCATTACAAATGTAGTTAATTTATCAAAAATTTCTCAAAACATTATCATTTTTTTGCCAGGAGAGACACACTAAGCCAAAGCTTGTTTATAGGTACGACCTGGGAGCACAAGAAAATTAAGTGACTTACTCAGCGTCACACAGTATGCAAGTGTGGGCTGTGGGATTCAAACCCAGGTATCCAGGTTTGTAGCTCAGAGCCTTAAACCCCTGCTTTATACTGCCTTCATGCTACATATCACATATGCTATGTGCTATGTGTGACTGACATGGAGAAAAATAGGGTATTTAACAGCATAGAATAGATCCTACCACTTTTGAAAACTTCTCTGACATCACAAATAACTTCAGAGTAGGAGCAACAGGAGGGACAGTAGCACATCTTAAAATAGCCTATGATATTTGTAATTGCATCTCATCCACCATTACTGGTGTAGTTTACTTATTTATTAAAAGAGTTTTACCAGAAAAGGCCACCTGATCCAAAATAGCTGGTTGTCAAAGGTGTCCATGTAGTCACTTGATGTGTGAGCTAAGATGTGTACACAGGATGCAAAGTCCCCTGAACCCCTCTCTTACCCCATCCACTGTTAACACACACTGAAATTTAAAATATTTAAATCTAAATGAAACAAACCAAAAATAATAATCATGATGCAATTTAAATAAGTTCTACACAATGCAATATCAGCAGCGATTCTGAATAAATCATGGGAATCAGAGTCCAAGCGATGCCCTCATCAGTCATAAAAGGGGCAGAGTTAAGGGTGGAGTTTGGGGGTGTGGTTTAGTATTTAGTTTTCATCTCATCTAAAGGTGGCAACCCTACAGAAAAAGGGTGGGCTTTTAGACTTTTGGTAAGTAGCAAAATGCTGGGGGATTTTCTGTGTAACCCCCTTGTTCCCTGGGCTTACTAGAATCCCACTTAGAACCAGTGGCAGGCAGGGAAAGGCAGCTTGTGGGATACCAGTTAAATAGGTTTCACACTGTCTGACTCTGTCTTCAGTTTCAGCTGAGCTGGAGTGATGATGCCATCATAGAATTCTCACAGCAGCATAAGCCACAATGGAATTCTAGCAGCAGGGGTTAGCTGTAGAACGTTAGAGAATTCAAGTCAGTCTGTAGTGGGTACTAGAGAGAGGACGAGGTGTGCTGCAGTTGGCAGACCCTCAGAGCCTAGCTCTGATTTAGAGCTACATCAGACAAGTGGGTTGTGTGTTTTCACCCTAGAGAGAAACACAGAAGTGACCAGAAGGAAGTGGTAGATACTGTTCCTAGTGTTGTTCCAGTGCCCCATCTCTGGAGGGATGGGGGAATTCCAGCATTTCAGGGGCAAACCCCTGGTCCTGCCTGGAAAGGGAAAGCTGCCTGAGAGAGAATTTCATACTAAGAGTACCAGAAAATCTGAGTTTGTGGTTAAGAGCCCTGGGGCACCTGCATACCATTGTGAGTTCTGCTCTGATATAGAGACTATGTTCACCAAGACAGAGATTTGTGTAAAAGTATTTGCCTACTGTGGGGTCAGGAGAAAACTTGCCAAGTATAGAACTTTTAATTTGTGTATGGCTTGGAAGCATCTGAAACAGTAGGGGTCTAGGGTATGGACATAGCCACTTACAGAACTTTTTAAGTCAGAACACTGCCTGAGGACAGTGCAGAATGTTAAATGTGCTAAACATTTCTAGACAGCATCTACAACCAGAAATTCGAAGAAAGGTGTTGTATCCAAATGAATGGTCGAGTATAGATTTGGGAGCAAGAATTGGGAGACCCCCCCCATCTGGAGTAACCAGGTTTACCTCTACGGGTTCAGTTTGGGCACCTATGGCTTTCTCCCAGGAACTTGGCCTGTGTCTGCAGAAAGCACCCAGACATGGGATTGTGGAGTTTCTTCCCTTTAGAGCTAGAAAGTGCTCATGGGTGGTTTAGGGAGCCACCATCAACCTCCATGCCATATGGAAAAGTGTCCTAGCACTGGCCAGGGTGCCTTGTCAAGGAATCAGAGAGAAGCGTACCAGTTCAGGCCGTGTGTGCCCAGAGTCATTCAGAACCTGAGGGTTTCGTGTAGTGAAGAAGTGCACTCTGTACCTCTGTAAATCTGCATCACCAGTGAGTGTAGCCATGTGGGGGTCCATCTTTGCTTTGTTATTGTCTGTGTTTATGTGAATAAAAGCCACACTCTAGAATCCCAGTTCCTGTTTGGACATTTCAGTTATTGCTTCCAGAGTCAGGATTTACTTGGGTGCTCCTGTCCAGAAGTACAAACCTAGCATAATGCTGAGCAAATGTTTTCCCCCCAAACCTAGGGGTTACAAAATAGAGGCACTGCTGGGATTTGATTGGAATTTTAGGGAGAAAACAAGAAAGGTTTGCTCAGATTATGGCTAGTGCTTCGGCTGTCTGGCAGTAGGTAGCCCAAAAAGTCGGAAGCATTGCCACCTAAATGTGCCACTGTGTGCTGCTGTTCATGTGCTGCTGTAATTGTGCCACCAGTTTACCAAGGAGCAGTAAAGCCAGATTGTGTATGCTCCTTGTCCTGCATCAAAATATAACATTTGCCAGCTTTTAAAGTTCAATCTGTGACAAGAAAAAGTATGGAAAACTGTGGGAAATGAAGAAAGAGTTGTGCCCTAAAACTTTAAAGTGCTTGTTGTGTGGATTGGGGAGTCGCTGAGTAAAATGTCATGAAAAATTGATAAAATTATGCTCCCGCCGAGGAGTCACATTTTAAAAAAAGAAAAGTGGTTTGCAGTTTAAATTTTGCCTGCTCAACGATCACCCATGGAGTAAAAGAGGATGAGAAGAGAAAGGCTCATTTGCATGGCATCGAGTGATTGGTGAGACTGCAGTCAGTCCCGCCCCCAAGCTAACTTCAGAGTGACTACACAGTGTTCGAGAGGGAGCGAGAGAGTGGTGGGCGAACTGGCTTGTGAGAAGGAGTGTTGCGGTGACTGAAAACATTGTAAAAGTAATAAAATCAGACTTTTCTGTTTAAAATTGGGCTCAACCCACATTTCGATCATCTGGGAAGAAAGCGAGGTGTTTGGAGGGACAATCGGCAAGACTGCCAGCCCACTTCAATCCAGAGGCCTCCAGGATCGGCTGTAGGCTGAATTTTCCATTGCAAAAGCAAGCTACTGATTCAGTGAGTACCATCCGGAGAAATAGCTCAAACTGTATGTGATTTTTACTAAAGCCAGCTAAATCTGTGTGTAAGTAGTGTGATCGTTTGTGCAAAGAGGGACTGTGCAAGTTAATCAAGCTAAACACGAATTTTGAGCATTAGACTGTGAGCATAATTATGGGTTCAGCAACAGTATGATTTTCAAAGCAAAGTGAGAGACTGTGGGTTGTATGAAAGATGCAACAAAAATACAGGCAATCCTGTGCAATAAAATACTGTGGCTTTAGGGACTCTAAGCAAGAATAGTGATTTAAAGCAAATAAAAGTCCTGTAAAAAATCACATAAATGTGTGAAGAGAGCAAACAGTGCAGTTTGTGCAGTTCGAGAGAACTTTATCAGTAAAGCGTGCAAATCGGATGCACAGTGGCTTAAGTCAGAAACAAAACATTGATGCACCAGGAGTGCTGCTGCCGCCATGACAGGGCGGGATAGTAAAGTAAACACAGCAGCAGAAAAGCCATTTTGTAAGACTTTTCCAACAAAGTGAGTTATGAGATAACAGTAAACTGTTGTTTTTCTCTGCAGTCATGGCATCAGGATCACCCTGCTACCCAGATCATGCCCAGGCTATGATAGTAGAAAAAGTTAACAAGTTAAAAAACATTGAGAGATGTTACTATGGGGGACGTTTGCCTCCTCATGTGGTGATTCCTGGATATCCAGTTAGAGTGTGCATAATGTGCTTAAAGGCTGGAAGGGACATCTTCATGGTTCCTCACTGTTCTGAGTGCCTAGAGAAACATGGCCTAACTAAAGCACCCAAGATTTGTTTGGCTCCCACGTGGACAAAGATTCAAGAATCTGTGGTTGGCAGCACACAGCACCAGGTGGATCCTGTTGGGGGAAGCCCAGCAGAGTGTGGCACAAAGAAAGAGGGTGTAGATCTACAGGCAGAGCAAAGTAGTGCTGATGTATCTGAGTCCGGGTCACAGAGAGACAGTGCGGAGGGAGTATCAGCAGATCCATGGAGAGAGGGGCCAAGCCCTAGTCTCGTAGCAGAAGATGAGATAAAAGACTCTTAATTGGGAGGTGTCGACCTCTGTGCCCAGTAAAGAGTGAACCGTCTCAGGAGTAAGGATGTCTGTTCATTCGTGGGCTCAGATCCTCAGTGAGGAAGAGGAGGAGGGGGCCTTATAATGAAGGTGCTAGTCCACAACCTTGGGCTCTTGCCTCAGAGGAGCAAAAAGAAGAAAAGATTTGTGACTCTACAGCCCTGTCCCCACAAGGAGGAGTCAGAGATCCATTTTACATTGCACTGAGTATGCGTAGCTGGCAGAACCAGGACTGGCCACCCTCAAGCCAGGCCAGAGGTCTTAAGTTGACCAAGTATAATAAAGAGGAAAGACTGGTTCTTAGAAAGGCAAATAAGATCTACAGGATATCCTTTCCTACCTTTCCTCTGAGAGTCTGGGAGGAAATTGAAAAAAACAGAAAATCCTGGATAGTGAAAAAAGCAACAAAATACATGCATCCAGGTGCAAGTCAATTGGTCATAGATAGAGTAATTTCAAAAAAATTCAAGTATTGGAAAGTGGGCAGGACACTGTTCATAGACACTGTTCGGATCGTGGATGGAGAGGGCCATGAAACCTTCTACAATGTGAATTATGAGTGCCCAGACGGGGTAATAATTCTTGCACCTGACCCATTATGGTACTTTCCTCAATGCAACCAACTTCCTGTGACTGTGCCCATGCCTACCAAGTAAAAAGCAGAGCAGTGGTAGCCAGTGCTGCCATCCAGCCATTGCCATATCTATGTTGTTCCACCTGTCTGGGGTCCCAGGATCCAGGTGCCCCAGATTCATCAGCCTTGCAGTGTGCCTTCCAGATTCCATCGCCTGGCCTTCCAAATGACATCATATCCAGAGAGGACACCAGTCCAGCTGTTTTCTGATTCATTGCCAGGGATTTCGGATGACTTCAGACCAGCTGTTTCTTTTTCCTGTTCCAAGGTTCCATCTCCTAGATGACATCAACCCAGCAGTTTCCAGATGTGCCATCCTATTGTTTCAGAAAAATTTCCACCCAGCTGTATCCGAAGAATGCTGCCAGGAAGAGTCTTTGACTAAAGATCCAGGTGCTGTATCATTTTCATTCTTCAAGGGACTGGTAAGTCCAGACTTTCTTACCTTATTAACATTGCAATGCACATCCTACATCTGACAAACTTCATACTGTATGAGCTGTCCGCAAAGACTCTCCCCTTCGGGACTACAGTCCAACAGAACTGTGCTTCACCAGGCTCTGGCCCAAGAGAGACTCTTTCTTAGACTTGCCTTCAGGCTCTGTTGTCACTGAATAGGACATTTAGGGCATTCCACCCCCAAAATGTGTATTATAAATAATGTTAATGTTTTTCTACTGTTTTTCTACTTTTCTGAAAAAAAAAATGGGGGGGGGGCGATTCTCCAGGGTTTTGATGGTAGGGGTTAAATAGTGTACTGTGTTTTCAGATTAAAAGTGTGTGTTTTTGTCTTTTCTCTTACAGGCATTCCTGATAAAAACAAAAGAGAAGACAAGAAGAGGAGAGGAGAGACTCATCAAAGTCCCTTATGTGCTTTAAAGTAGTTGTGTTTAAAGTACAGTGTTGTTAACATGTGTTGACTTTTTCTTCCATAGGTGTGGTTGTGGGGAAGTGTGGGAGTGTAATGCGTAGAGTGTTGTGTTAGCTCCCTGGTTTTGGTTGCAGGTGTCCAGGGATATGGGGAGGTTCCCCTGTTTTAGGTAAATTTAGTTTCTGGTCAGATAGGTTTTCCCTAGAGGGCTGGGGTTATAGGCTGTGGCCCCGACCTACAGTAGGGGCTGCAGTACTGGTCTATTAGGGCTATGCTCTGGACAGTTCTTCCAGGGCCACTGGGTATCCATAACAAGATCATAGTGTAGGGGCTGATACATCAGCCAAAGGCCTCTGGGCCCTTAGTGTTGTCTGCCTGTGCCTGGCACATGGTAGGGGAGAAGGTAGCGCTACCTCCCCGTAGTCAACACATAGGGTAGGATGGCCTGGGGCCAGGTAGATAATGACTGCGGACAGTCATTTTCCTGGCTGAGGGTGGGTGTAACCCCCTTGTTCTCCAGGGTTATTAGAATCCCACTTAGAACCAGTGGCAGGCAGGGAAAGGCAGCTTGTGGAATATCGGTTAAATGGGTTTCAAACTGTCTCACTCTGTCTTCAGTTGCAGCTCAGCTGGAGTGATGATGTCATCATAGAATTCTCACAGCAGCATAAGCCACAATGAAATGCTAGCAGCAGGGGTTAGCTGTAGAACATTGGGGAAGTCAAGTCAGTCTGTAGTGGGTACTCAAGAGAGGAAGAGGTGTGCTGCAATTGGCAGCCTCTCAGAGCCTAGCTCTGATTTAGAACTACATCAGACAAGTGAGTTGTGTGTTCTCACCCTAGAGAGAAACACAGAAGAGACAAGAAGGAAGTGGTAGAGACCATTCCTAGGGTTGTTCCAGTGCCCCATCCCCAGAGGGATGGGGGAAAATTCTAGCATTTCAGGGGCAATCCCCTGGTCTTGCATGGAAAGGGAAAGCTGCCTGAGAGAGAAGTTCATACTGAGAGTACCAGAAAATCCGAGTTTGTGGGTAAGAGCCCTGGGGCACCTGCATACCATGGTAAGTACCTCAGTGGAATCAACAAAGTCTAAGAGGGTAGCATCTTTCAGAATAAGAGACATGCAAGAACAAGGCGACACAATTTAAAGATGGGGGGCAGTTCAGGGGCAATGTGAGGAAGTATTTTTTCACAGAGAGGGTAGTGGATGCATGGAACAGCCTTCCTGAGGAGGTTGTGGGGTCTACAACTGTGGGAGAATTCAAGAATGTATGGAATAGACATAAGGCAATTCTTGTGGCGGGGGTAGGAAGAAATAGGCTGTTGGTTAACTAGGATCTGCGGCCTATCCTGTAGGTAGGGAAATGGGCAGACTAGATGGGCCAAGCGGTCCTTATCTGCCATCAAAGTCTATGTTTCTATGTTTCTATGTTTCTATGGTGAGTTCTGCTCTGATATAGAGACTATGTTCACCAAGACAGAGATTTGTGTAAAAGTACCTGCCTACTGTGGGGTCAGAAAAAGACCTGCCAAGTACAGAGCTTTTAATTTGTGTATGGTTTAAAAGCATCTGAAACAGTGGGGGTCTAGGGTATGGACACAGCCACTTACAAAACATTTTAAATCAGGACACCGCCTGAGTACAGTGTAGAATGTTAAATGTGCTATACATTTCTAGAGAGTATCTACAACCAGAGATTCGAAAAAAGGTGTTGTATCCAAATGAATGTCCGAGTATAGATTTGGGAGCAAGAGGTGAGAGGCCCTCCATCTGGAGTAACCAGGTTTACCTCTCCGGGTTCAGTTTGGGCACCTATGGCTTTCTCCCAGGCACTTGGCCAGTGTCTGCAGAAAGCACCCAGATGAGGGATTGTGAAGTTTCTTCCCTTTAGAGCTAGAAAGTGCTCGTGGGTGGTTTAGGGAGACACCATCAACCTCCATGCCATATGGAAAAGTGTCCTAGCACTGGCCAGGTTGCCATGTCAAGGAATCAGAGAGAAGTGTACCAGTTCGGGATGTGTGTGCCCAGAGTCGTTCAGAACCTGAGGGTTTCATGTAGTGAAGAAGTGTGCTCTGTGCCTCTGTAAATGTGCATTACCAGTGAGTGTAGCCCTGTGGGGGTCCATCTTTGCTTTGTTATTCTCTGTGTTTATGTAAATAAAAGCCACAATCTAGAATCCCAATTCCTGTTTGGACATTTCAGTTATTGCTTCCAGAGTCAGAAAGACAGAATATAAGTGTTGGAATTCCCACTAATACAGTATCTATTGTAAATTTACTAAAGTCCCATTGAAGTTTAAGTAACTTCCCTTTAAAATTATTCAAAGTTAAGTGATCACCAGTCCCACAATACTGCTTAGTATGGGCTGTGATAGTCTTCCATGAGATAGGAGCACATAGACCTAACCCTAAGAAGGAAATCCTGTATGATTTAGCCCAAATGGACTTTGCTAAAGGCATATCAGAAACTAATACATACACAGGTTTATTCTCCATTCTTTCATCCCTACATATCATGATAAAGTTATCCTTGGCTTGAGGGATGCCTAGCTCTGCAACAGTTAAATACCTAATAAGGTCCTTTACTGATTCTGGAGATTCATCAGCCTTATGATACACACCATCAATTCGCAAACAAACTTCTTTTCCATCAAGTAGTCTTTCAGTTTCCTTACGTACTGCAGTGATCTCATTAATGGGCCTATTATTGCAGTCCATACATATAATTTCTATAGGCATCCCTCTCTTTTCCTACACTATTGTTTGCAGGATGTTCCTGAATCTTTAAGTTTTCCTTTCTTACTGAATCCAGCTTTAGTTGTTTTTCTATAATAACTTCTTTCTGATTTTTTATTTCCTTTGTTGCTTTTATTGAGTGTTTCTTTCCACCCGTTTTCCTTTCCTTTTGTTTCTTAACACCTTTCCATTTCTTCTTATTTTTTGGTTGATTATCTGGGATACAAATTGATGAAAAAGATAACTTATTAGTCTTTTTTTGGCAAGCGACTTCATCCATGTTTTCCTCTAATTGTTGCAATTTTAGAAACAGAGTGTTAATAAAACTTTCCAAAGTAGATTTTAAATCCCTGAATGCCTCTAACAATACTACATTTGCCATGACAGGATGTGTTAATGCCTTAAATGTATACTTTAATAATGTATCAGGACATTGAGCAAATAGATCTTCATTTATTATTATTTGTTCAACTTCTCTGTCCATTTTTTCAAATACTATATTTGGGGATCCTGTAAATACAAAGCAATTAGTTCTAATTGCCCCAACATCATTCACTAGGTCTTGACTGAGATTACCAAAGTCTTCATCTAGTCCTGATGAGATTTCTAAGGGGCTATATAATTCAAATCTTGAATCCTGTACTTTTCTCTGGGAGATCATTTTCATTGAGGGTTGTGTAGTTGACCCTTCCTGTGAGGGAGATTTAAGTTTCTGAGCTTTATTTTCTGTTAAGTTACATTTAGTTTTAAAAGTAAAGACATCTGTAATATTTTTCTGCTTGACCTGTCTATCTGATGTCCCTAAAGTCTTATTGATATGATGTTTATCTTCAATTTTTGTTTTCCCCTTATGAGAGTTTTGTGTCTTTGTATTTAATTCTTGAATATCATTGCTGGCTGCATAAAAGTCGTTTTCCACTCTATCTGTCTCCTTTTTTAATTTTTCCCCCATATTATCTAACGTCTCAATGGTCAATTTTGTGGTATTTTTCAGTGCCTCAGCATAAGTAAAAATTGTTTGCTCAGTGGGGGTGGAAGTAATATATAATGTGCCATTTAATATACATCCATTATTTTCATTCCTTTTCTTTAGTCCATCCCCTAATACTTTCCCTTTACCCCCTTTCCTGTTAGCATTTTACCACTTCTTGTAAACATTGGGTGAGACTTTTTAATAAGCTGTAGAAATATGTTATAAAATGCTTATAAAGAGAAAAAAAAACTCAGCAAACGTCAACAGACATCAAAGGGTAAACAGTAAACAACAAGAATTGATTTAAACCAGAGATGGACTTCAGTTAAAAACCAATGATTCAGTATTAATCAGTATAATTCTATTGAAACCAATTAGTAATTAACTACTTCAGCATTAGCAGCATTAGTAGCTAATTAATACCAAAAAATAGAAAACAGAAATATATAGTTACAGGAGTCTTCAGATTTAAATGTCCAGCTATACAGCTATCGAAGTCTTGAGTCCCTGGATGAATGTTCTATAAGCACCGTACATTCCAATGATACAGTTCGTATAATTCGAGAAATTCAAGGGGATCCTAACAGTCTGTTCCATTTGTTCTAATTGTTCTGGTTGTTCAAATTATAGACCTTACGCACAAAGTTCAAGCTAAGTTGACAATCAGGACCTTCAAGTTCCACAAGTTACACAATTTGTATCCCATCCACTTCCCATGATCTCCACAAGGAATTTCCCAAAAACTCCCAATTGATCATTGTTAAGGAAAATTTAACCGTCTACCATGCCTCACCATAATACTGCTTCAAAGAAGGATGATATTTGGTGTTCACTTATTAGGAAAGGGTTTGAGTGAAATTTCATTGATAATCCAAAAGGATCTCACCCAGTACACGAAAATGGAAGGGAAAGAAAATGTATTTGTAATACTAGCGTTATTTGTCTAATTGTTTTTTGTTAAACTTCAGAACCTCGTAGATTCGTAGCTTTAGCAATGTATTGCACAATAATGCAATAACAGGATCCTATGGCAGTTTAGCTTAGCTAAAAGAAAACACAAGGAGCAAGAACAACGTAGCCTCACAGAGTGTCCAGAGTCTGGATTTACTTGGGTGCGCCTGTCCAGAAGTACAAACCTAGTATAATGCTGAGCAAATGTCCCCCCCCCCGAACCTTGGGGTTACATCTGTGTTTACTTTGCTGCACTCTGATTGCTTTATGGCGCTGACATTCATTTAATTTAATTTAATTTAATTTCTTTAGTTTATTTATTTGGTCTTGTTGCAGTCTACCAGGCCTTGTACTAGAATATTTAATGTTCTGCCCCCAGTAATTCATTTTGTTATTTAGTGCCCTGCTTGTGTTGTGCTACATTTCCTTGCTCTGAAGTATACTGTGCCCTGCTTGAATTTCCTGATGTGCTTGGTGATGTTTTCTGTTCTTTTTTTTTTCTTTTCCCCCATAATTCCGTGCTTACTTTGTTTTACTTTGCTTGTCTCATTTGCTCTGCACGGCAACTTTTGTGCAGCATAGGGAGTCAAGAGAGAGGATCACTCCATGCAGCATGGGGGAAACCTGCCCATTTATATACATGTCTGGCCCATAAGTTGGAGTGTGGCCGAGGGAGAGAGGAATGGAGGCTCCTTGCAGCAGGCAGCATTTGAGGGGTGCAGGAAGCAGCCCAGTGCATCCACTGGCTGGAATTGGGGCAGTCAAAGAGGTTTGGGGAGCTGCAGCAGCAAGAAGACTTGGTGAGCAGCTCCGAGTGTGTGGAGCAACCGGGCAGCTGTACGAGGTTCTGATGTTGCTTGCAGGCAAGGTAAGAGTCACTGTCTAGGTCTCCGGGAAGGGGGAGAGGGGCTCCAGTGTTATACTGTGTGGCTGAGGGTGGGAATTGAATTTGTGAAGCCATGAGGTGAAGCAAGGCAGGAAGCCCAATGAAGGTTTTGTGACTCCATGTGGCTTGGAGCTCTGTAGCAGTGGCAGTGGAGAGCTGCAGTTGCTGTGGGCAGCCAGGCTGAGCCATGTGGCTGTGTTTATTCTAAGAAGTTGGAACCGTCCCTTTTGCAGTGACTTTTCCAGGCTGCAGAGTTCAGCGGGATAGTGGGCACTGAATTGAGGTGGGGGAAACAGCGCAGCAGATTGTTGCAGGCCAGAGTCCAGAGGCAGCATCAGGGATTGTAATTTGGAATTTGATGCTGTTTTCTATTGTTGCAATCCCTGTTGCAAGAGGCAGTTTGATCATATCTGCTATTTAAATTGTGTGACTTTTGCTTGTGTGGCAAAATGGATTATTGCTGGAGCTGGGGGGGTGCACAGTTCGCAGCTCTGTTAGGTAAAGAATGCAGCTCCGTGGGGTCTAGGGTTGAACAGTTTTACTGTGAACAAGCTTGTACAGTAGAAAGGCTGCTCATGTATTTCTCTGTGAATCTGAGGCTGGTAACAGTCCTGAGGTAGATTTGCAGGAGTCTGTATTGAGCTGGGTACAGTTCAGTTTTTTTTTTCCTCTCTACTGACAGGGTTGTACTTTACTCAGCATGCAAACAGTTCAGGCACACTTGGGTGATGGCTCTGGGGTACCCAATGATGCAGACAAGCAAGATGGGGGTCTGGGCAGAAGAAGGGCTGCATTCTCCAATGTGTGTGGTGTTTTGATGTTGGTCTGCCACAGAGGACCCTTACCTTCATTGTAGTCTGCCTTGCCCATCTGGTTCTTCTGTGATGGTTGCCTTCTGGTACCGAACAAACTGAGTCAGATGCATAAAATAATAAACAACATTAGTTTTATTCAGACACATAAGCAGGAGCATCTGTTCAGTATGAGGTACAATGCAGAACTGACTGAGGACAGAAAATAGGGGTTTCCAGGCCCCTGCAGGAAACATTTAGCATAGCAGTCTCTCATACCAAGGCTCAAGTTGCACATTATGTCCTAGTTAAAGGGGCAGCAACTATTCCTAAGCCCTATGCTTAAATTGTGCTCCACAGAAATATAAAAGCTTGGTGGGCTCAAGTGAAAAATCAGATGGTAGAGTACATAATTTCTACCATTTATTGCTGTGGTGCAGAGAGACGAAAGAAAGGTACCCCAGCACTTTGAACCTCTTGGGGTTCTTTGTCAGGAGCGCTTTCTGGTTTCCCTGATTGTCTGAGTGTTTCCTCACAAAATCTACCTAAACATTTCAGCTGTGGTAAAGCTAGAAAAACCTACACCTTGAACCCAGGGTGCATAAGTCCATTCATGAGAAGACCTTTGCAAGAGCTGCCTCAGTCTGTTTGAATGTCATACCTGACTGTATCAGGGAAGCCAGTAATGTACAATAATTTCCTTCCAGCATGCCATGCAAAACTACCTTCACAGTCTGTGTACATGGTAGGCTGCTCACACATCGAATTTCCCAAAATCTTTGTTCTCATTTCATCTCCTACACCCTTTCACCCTAACCAGTGCTCCCTCTTATCTGTGGGAGACTCCAAAGCAATATCCACCTGGGTTTAGTGGGTTAATATACTGCATTGTATTGCAATCATACTGCTCCCTGCTTTGTAATTGTACATTTTTATTTGCTGTATACCGAATTGTCGCTACCTGTTGTCTGTTAGTATGTGGAATTAATAATTATGAATGTATAAACACTACAGCTGTACTCAGGTACTCAGGACCCTCTTATAAAAAAGATGATACATCTAAATGTGGCTATTCTAATGCGCAAAACAAAATCAATCAATCAATCAATAGATCAATTAGGGATATTCCATAGGGCATCCCAGAACAAGCTTTTATTTAATCAGTAATCTTGCCAACAGTGCTGTCTAGCAATGAATGACAGAGTCAAGCAAAGCTGTAAGTGCTAGGCTGCATTGTTGACAACATACCAGGCAAAATAAAAAGATTATTCCTGGATGTACTAGAGAATGTCCTGTTCATACCATGGGCTCTGTCTTGTCACTGTGACAGGGCTGAAGTGGAAATAAAATAAGCTATGGCAGCTGAATAACAGCAGACTAACCCTTTTTATCCTGCAGTGTTTCTGTATTCATCATCCCATGGTATAAATTAAGTTAACTCACATACTTCCCTGGTTATCAATGGAGATGCTCTAGCTTCCTAGTCAAGAAACGGCCTGCCATATGATGATTGTGTGCATTATCAAACATTTAGCCCTTACTTAACAAAAATAATTGTGTAAGAATCCATTGCAGAATGTGCTGTTATTGTGATATATCAATACACCTTTTGGTATGCTGTGATGCACAAGGCAAAACCAAATACTTTTGACCCCCAACCTGGTCTTATATTAGCATAATGTATTGAATGATAAAATAAAATTTAGGCTATAGGACTGATCTTTTTACATTAATTTTTAGAGTTAAGTGTTTTAATGTATGCATGATATGCACAAAGAGCCCTATCTGAACACTGTCTTTTCTCTGTCTCCTGTTCATGTTAGGTCCTGTCCTATCGTAATATACCTCGTGCTACCTTCATATACTCCATATAGTATGGTTTAAGGCGAGGACACTAGAAGAGTCAAACCACACGAAAGCAAGGGTCCTGGATTTCAAGAGGACCGACTTTGAAAAAAATGAATGAATGCATCAGAAAAACCCTTGCAATAGAGGAGGGGGGAAGGAGTAGAGGGGCAGTGGGAGATCCTTAAAGGAACCATAGCAGAGGCAGCACACCTTTGTGTAAAGCAAGCAAACAAAGCAAAAAGGGAAAAAAAAAACACTATGGGTTTCAAAAGAAGTGGCAGGGAAGATTAGAGAGAAAAACCTGTCATTCAGGAAGTATAAAGAAACACAGCTGGAGGGAGACAGGAAACTGAATCAGGCAACGCAGAGGGAGGTGGGGTAAGCAGTCAGGAGCTCAAAGGTGCAAACAGAGGAAAGAATAGCATAATTAGTACAAAAAGGAGACAAAACCTTCTTCAGTTATATTAAGGAAAGAAACAAAGGCCAAGGGAGGGATTGTGAGGCTTAATGGGGGGGGGGGGAGTGTGCGAAGGGGGACCTAGAAAAAGCAGAAATTCTGAACAAATACTTCTGCTCAGTATTCACAAAAGAAGGGGATGGAGAGGGACCACAATTAGGTGGTAAAAACACACAGGGAAGAGGGGTGGACACCAGAACATTCACAGAAGAGAGAGCACTAAAGGAACTCTCGAAACTGAAAGTAGACAAGGCAATGGGGCCAGATGGGGTACATGCCAGAATACTAAAAGAACTCAGAGAGGTGTTAGTGGCACCACTGACAGCCCTATTTAACAAATCATTGGAGGAGGGAGTGGTACCAGAAGAATGGAGTAGTGCAAATGTGATACCCCTCCACAAGAATGGGAGCAAGGTGGAGGCTGGTAATTACAGGCCAGTCAGTTTGATCTCAGTGGTAGGGAAAATAATGGAAACAATGTTAAAGGAAAGGATTGTGGTATATCTTGAGGCCAGTGGGGCACAGGACCTGAGGCAACATGAATTCACAGCAGGAAGGTCCTGTCAGACTAATCTGATTGATTTCTTTGACTGGGGACCAGGGAAATTGATCAGGGAGGGGCAATAGACATGGCCTACTTAGACTTTAGGAAGGCATTTGACACTGTCCCACACTGGAAGCCAGTAAACAAGTTTGGCAGTCTGGGAGTGGGTCCAAATGTGATAAAATGGGTCAGGAATTGGCTGAGCAATAGGACACAGATTATGGTGGTAAATGGAGTTCAATCTGGGCAGAGGGGGTTAACCAGCATGGTGCCACAGGGTTAAGTGTTGGGGTCTGTCCTCTTCAATGTCTTCATAAGTGACATTGCAGAGGGGCTGAAAGGGAAGGTATGCCTTTTTGCGGACGACACTAAGGTCTGCAATAGGGTTGACACTACAAGTGGGTGGAAAGAATGAGAAGGGACCTGGGCAAGTTGGAGGAGTGGTCAAAAGTGTGTCAGCTTGGATTCAATGCAAAAAAAGTGCAAAATCATGCACTTAGGGCACAAAAATCCAGGTGAGGAATACATGATTGGGGGGGACTGGTGACAACCAAACTGGAAAGAGACCTGGAGGTAATCATAACATATGACCTGAAGGTATCCAAACAATGTGAGAAGGCTGTGGGGAGAGCTGGATGGATGCTGGGGTACACAGGGAGTGGTATCACCAGTAGAAGACAAGAGGTGGTGATGCCACTGTACAGACAGCTGATGAGACCTGTTCAGTTCTGGAGACCACAACTCTGAAAGGACATAGACAGAGTGGAGGCAGTCCAGAGAAGGGCAACAAAAATGGTGCAAGGACTGCACCAGAAACCATATATGGAGAGACTGAAATACCTCAGTATGTATACCCTGGAAGAAAGGAGGGGGGGGGGGAATATGATAGAGATATTCAAGTACCTCAAGGGGCTAAACAAAGTTCAAGAGGGCAGCATCTTTCAGAAAAGGAGATGTACAAGAACAAGGGGTCACGATATCAGGCTAGAAGGGGGCACACCCCGGGGCAATGTGAGGAAGTAGTTTTTCAGAGAAAGGGTGGTAGATGCTAGGAAGAGCCTCCCCGTGGAGGCTGTAGGGGCAAAAATGACAGGTGAATTTAAGAATGCATGGGATAGACAGAAGGCTACCCTAGTGGTAGGAAAGAGAAGGTAAGCTACAGATCAATTAGGATTAGAGTTTAAGCAGTATGTAGGGAAATGGGCAGACTAGGTGGGCCATACGGTCCTTATCTTCCATCAGAGTCTATGTTTCCTTTCTCTTTGGCTAACTCAGCCTGTTGTGTTACACTTATTTACTATGGTATTGCCTTAATAATCATTACAATGTATTCACTGGCTTTGTATCTGTACAATCAATTTTTTTTCTTGTTGTTGCCTTTACTGTCATGGTTGATCCTCGTGTATAACGTATTGCCCCTTTCTACCCTTCCCTTGGGTCGCACCTGAAAATGGGCCTTGGCTCAGTGTGCCTCTCCCGGTTACCAACTTTAAATAAATAAATAAATAAATTATCCCGTTCAAAGACTAGGCAATGGTGGAGGACGCTTCACTAGAAAGTCCTAGTCCCTCTGAGAAACAAAATACTACAGAAAAAGAAACTGGCTCAGAAACGATAACCCAAATGAATGTAAAACGTGGAGTGGCTCTTTACCAAGTAATAATATTTTAAATTTTATTTTATACTGGCCACCACTGTATCCTTTGTGTCATAGCACAGTCACTTCATCAAGGATGGTAGTTCTAATAATGATAAAAGTAATACAATGATTGAATGCCAAATACAAAATAAAGGGTTTTTTTATAATATACATAACTATTTCATGCACATACCAGATTTACATTTATAAATATGCTCCTGCCAGAGGCTCTGTTCCTCTAGTGGCTGGCAACGTCTATGCCACTAAAGGAACATAACCTCTGGCAAGAGTACATTTGTAAATGTCAGTCTAGTATGTAGGTCAAAATTATTGATAAGTATATTATGAAAAAAACATTTATTTATTGGCATCTAATTACTGTATCACTTATACTATTTTTATAACCACCATTCCCTGATGAAATGGCTGTGATGTAAAACATTGGACATGTTGCAAGCATAAAATAAAAATTGTTAAGAACAGGCAATATCCTTGGGGCATTGTTGCTGGGATACATACATGACTTGAAATCCTTTCAGACAAAAATGGAGTTTGCCCCCCAGCCTCCAATATATGATTAAAGTGTAACAGTGCTTGACTAATACAGATGTCATCTTTATGCAGAAATATGAAAGGTTTGATCTGTGACTTTGCTATGTCACTGGTACTGTAGGTCAACTGCACTCCAGGTTGTTGCAGTCAGATGACCACTTTTACAAAAAAAGGTACTAAAACCTGCCCTTTGGCATGTTGCATCCTTCTTCTGTACTGAACTAGCAATGCACTTGTTTTCATTCATATATACTGTACAGATTTGCCCAGCAGGTTCTTTGGATAATAGGTTATAATGCGCAATACCCACTTCCTGACATCCGTACAGTCCCAGTAAGCACTATATATAAATAAATGTAGATTTCAGGCTAATCTTCATCACATGTGCAAATCAACAAGGTATTGAAACACCATCCACTCAACTAAAACAATCCACTTGAGACTGTTTGACAATGATTACATCTGATTATAAGTATTCGACTTGCACATCCCTAACACATACCCCCATTAATATTTCAGTGAAAAGAATGCCATCGGGATCCTCGGAAGGAAGTCATCAGTTACATTTGGAGAAACAAATGCATCTGAAAAAACTACTGGGGAGCATGGCATGCTCTCTGCAAGAAAAAGCATATTTGTGTAAGTGCAGTACTAGACACTGAAACAAAGAGATCGTTTGCACTAAACTTCCTGAAGTAAAGAAACTGATCACATAGAAAGTTCTATAAGGTTCAGATTCCATCCCAGTTAAGGAAAGCATCTTCTTAGAGATTACACACATTGAGAGCTAAAAACTAAAGGTATCAAAGCAAAAAATATGAATTGTGTATCATCAAATTATTTCATTTAATCAGGCTAATTTTTTTCTCTAATGTAGTGCCCCAGAGTTGGGGGCACCACTGAAAAATATAGAAATAGAAAAGTGCCAGTTATAGGTGCCTTAATGCAGTAAACAGGTGCCCAAGAAATGCCCAGGTGCCCAGTTTAAAACGCCAACACAAAACCCTGTACAAAGCCTGTCAAAAATAATGTAAATAGCTTAGAAATAATGCACAAAATAAGCCTTTCTGCCTTGCTGCAGCTAATGGAATGTTAAGCTGAGCTAATAGAATGCCCACTGTGTGGCACCTGCCATGCTTCCAGAACCAGAATACAGAGTGCTGCAGTTTGAAAAATAGTTTGCTGTTAGAGAGAATCGTGGTGACTGTGGAGGAGTGAGGACACAGAAAGTGAGGAGGGATGAGAAGGGCTTGCCAGGAGAGCTGAAGCTGTCTCTGAGGGCTTTGCTGTGTGCCTCCTGCCTCCAGTCATTGAAGAAAATGTACCTGCAAGCTTGTTCAGTCCGCAGTGCCAGTTTGAGCCACTGGTGAGGTTAAGAAATGTCCCACTGTATCCTTCTGAGGGCTTGGCGCCCGTTTTGTTATTTTTTTATTTAAAAGTTAATGTTTCTGTCCCACGGAGGTGATGATCTCACAGCTGCGTTTGTGCTGCTCCAGGACCTTTTATGAGGTCCCCAGTAGTCCTGCAACTGCCTGAAGCTCCCTCCCTCCCTCTCCAGACCACACCTCCCACCTCCCGTTTGCATTCTGAGAGTCTCCCAGTGGTGTGGTGAGTCAGCGGCAGCACATTGCAGCATACTGACTGCTCTGAAACTGTGAGAAGTGCATTTATTTTATTTTAACAAGTTAGCGCTAGGTGCAAAGGAAAAACGGCTGAACACCATGGAGGGGCGGGCCAGGGGCTCCCAATTTAAATAATTTTAACCTTTGTGGTGTAGCGATACCCACAGGGTTGGGGTCAGCCATAGAAATGCCTCAGAGAGCCATAGATATTCAGTAGAGGGGTGGGGTTATAAAGAGAGTGACTGTCAGTTAAGCCCCAGCCAAGCCAGTATTTTAAAGAGGTTTAGTCAGGTAGGATCTTTGATTTTAAAAGGGCTTAGTGCAGAAAAGCCCAGAGTGTCTGCAGGGGTAGTACCAAAGGGTGGCCCAGTACTAAAAGGGACTTGTTCAGGAGAGCTCTAGCAATTTAAAAGGGACTTGTTCAGGATAACCCTAGCGATTTAAAAGGGGCTTTTGCAGGAGAGGCTCCAGCTCTCCAGAAGAGTCAGTGCAGAGCAGCCTAGAATACAATTGCAGGACAGTATTTAAAGCAGGCTCAGTGTCTTAAAGGGGCAAGTCAGGCTCACCAGTTCTTAAGGGGGCAAGTCAGATCCACCATTTCTTAAAGGGGCAAGGGTAGCCCACCAGTTCTTAAAGGGGCAAGTCAGACCCACCAGTTCTTAAAGGGGCAAGGTTAAGTCCATCAGTTCTTAAAGGAGCAAATCAGGCCCACCAGTTCTTAAAGGGGCATGGGTAACCCACCAGTTCTTAAAGGGGCAAGTCAGGCCCACCAGTTCTTAAAGGGGCAAGGTTAAGCCCATCAGTTCTTAAAGGGGCAAATCAGGCCCACCAGTTCTTAAAAGGGCAAGTCAGGCCCATCAGTTCTTAAAGGGGGCAAGTTAGGCCCACTACCACGTGCACTGCCATTTAAAGGGGTAAGTTAGGCCCACTGCTAGCCATTTAGATTCCCCAGGTGTTATAGGGGCCTAGATGTTTAAGGAGTCTAGCTAGTCATACAGGGTCACAGTAACAGGATGAACCCAATTTAGTCAGAAGAACCCCTGTTAGTTAGGTCCACCAGTGCTAGGGTTCTATCAAAAAAGTGAATTGCCTGTATATTTATTGTGATTTGAACATTAAGACTGAATAAGTGACCACTGCAACAAAAACTGAGACTTTATTTTGCATGCAACTATTGCTACAAGCAGTGAATGTGCCAGAAAGTTTTGCTTTGTTGTCAGCCTTCCAAGTTGCAAAGTGTATGAATCAGTCTTCCAAAGCTTTCCAGAATCTTTTCACCATCAATATCCAGATCAATCTTCTTCATTGTACTCCAGAAGTTGTCTCCAGTGCATCTTTGAAGCAACCAGCAGCAGATCTTCAATGAACCATGTCGCAGTCATTTGCAATGTCCTGTTTATTGTTTTCCGCTCTTCAAAGTTTCCCCAAAGTATGGCCTGGCCCGGTACAAAGGTACCATCCATGTTCTTGTTTTGTCATTCATATTGAAGTGTTATCCAGATCTTCTGCCGCAGTAGAGTGCATCACCGCCCTGTTTCTTATTTTATGTAGTCCTTGGCTCATCTGGCCTTGATGCCCAAAATTCCATTGTTGCTTACAATTCACAGACTTCCTTTCATCTTCTTCTTCTTCCTCATGTCCCATCAGTCCAGAAGAGGACTTTGGGCCAGCTGGTCAGCATCTTCTTCTTGTTCCTCGTGTCCCAGCAGTCCAGAAGAGGACTTTGGGCTGGTTGATCAGCACCTTCTTCTTCTTCGTCTTACCCTGGCAGTACAGAAGAGGGCTGTGGTCAGGTTTGGTGTGCTTCAATTCTGGCGGCCCTCAGTGGGTTTTGAGCCGAGGATATTTTTGCTTTGTTCCTAAAAATCCAGCAACCCTAGAGAGGTGGGGTGTGGCTACTCATGGCCTGTACAGAATCCTCTCTGCAGTCCCTTAGTTGTTAGCCCAGTCAGCCAGGCATTCCCCTTGTGTTTTATCCTGCAACCCAATTTCTTCCCGATAACAGAGAAGGATCATTCATGCACAAACTGCCTTTTGTGACTAACATAGAGTGGTACAGTAATACATTTTAGAGTTCCTTAGATTGGAGTACTCCAGATAATAGGCCCTATGTAGAGGTGCACCTCAGGGTAGTATTGAAATAATTATACAGTGCTTTGCTGATTATAGAATGTAGACCACTCATAAAGTGGAGCTGTTACAGTCATTTATTTAGAGTTCTCCTCATATAGGAGAGTAGAAATAAGTGTAAGTGTTCCCCATGACCGTGTTTCCCCTTGGCTTGGCATAAATAAAATCCTGAGAAGTATTTTGGACCTACTTCTAACTCTCACCTCTCTTTGTTCGGTGCCACCATCCACCCATTTGGAACCTGTGTTAGTAATTTGTGTGCAAGTTACTGGTGTCATCGACACAGTTGCTTTATTGCCCCTTTTTATTGATGTGGAAACCCAGCACACGTTAGCATCCATCTTACCACCTTTGGGGCACCACACTAATAATTCCAGATAATGTTATGGTTAAAAGTTTAAAAGCTTAAGGTTTTTAGCTTTTTGCTTAACAGTTCTTTTACTTTAGAAGGCACTCTTCAAACCATAAGAGACACTGGGCTTGACTGTCACACACCTGAACAGAGACAAACCGTAACATATATGTTGGTGGCACCTGCAGTGAATGGTGCCCACCTGGGCACAGCAGGTGCTAGTTTCTAACCTACATTCAGTTGTGACATTTGGGAAGTTTACAGACACATACATCTTTGGATACATGCTAGCAAATCTAGATGGAAGTGCTAGATTTTCTAAAAGACTATCTAGCCTTACTTCATCCCATGGCACCAGAAATCACCTGTTAAATGTCACACCCAGGCACATTAGGGTCAGAGTAGCTGCCTTTCAAAATTCATTAAGGGCACAGCAAGCGTTCTTTAAAAAGGGTGACAGAGAAATCATGAAGAATTATTGCCTGATCAGTCTTACCTGTGTGATTGGGAAAGTAATGGAAAGCATTATAAAGGATAGAATTTCTACTTACATTGAGGAACTTGATCAGGAACAGCACGGCTCTGTGAAAGAGAGAAGTTGCACCACAAACTTATAAATTTTTTATGAAAAAAATAAGTAAATATCTGGACAACAATATACCTTGTGGTATTATTTATTTAGACTTCTCCAAAGCCTTTGCTTTAACTCCACACTGGGCTATAATAGATAAAATGGTTAATTTAAAAATAGACTCAGTACTTGTTAATTGGGTAGCAGAATGACTCTCGAATAGAAGGCAAAGTGTTTCAGTCAATGGATATGTGTCAAGAGAGGGGCACATTCTGAGTGATGTCCCACAGGACTCAGTCCTGGGCCCTGTTCTTTTTAATATTTCCATATCTGATATGGCCTCTCAAATTGACAATATGACTTTAAAGTATGCAGATGACACAAAAAATTGGTGCCCCATGTAGATCCCTGGATGACTCAGTCAAATTGCAGGATGATTTAAATAAAATTGTATTTTGGACCCAAAAATGGGATATGTTACTAAATCTTGATAAATGCAAAGTAATGCATTTGGGTCGATTAAACAGTAAGTGTGACTATTATATTAGCGGTTAGTTGCTTGCTAAAAACAATTGCGAAAAGGATTTGGGTGTGTCAGTCACGAACAACTTGAGTTCACAACACCAAGTTTCTGAGGCCACTAGTTAAGTCAATAAAGTGGTATGGTTAATTAAGAGAAATATTAGATCTAGATCTAGCAAGGTTCTGATTCCATTGTATAGATCATATGTATGGCCACATCTAGAATATTCTTCTCAGATTTGGAATATGTACAAGTCAGGAGAAAGACAAGAGCTAGAGCGCATGCAGCATAGGTTTACAAAAATAGTGGAAGGTCATTATGATGAATCTCATGAAAATAGGTTAACATCTCTTCAACTCATGTCCCTAGAGACACACAGAGAATGTGGAGATTTACTTTTTCTGTATGATGTACTATAGGATCCCAAACTAATGTGCGAACTTGAAATAGACTTCAAAGATAATAGTATTGAAACTAGGGGACACCCCTTACAAATAAAGGGTAAACATGTCAATACTACTGCTAGAAAATATTCTTACACAATCAGAATTGCAAACTTATGGAACACACTTCTGTTGTTCATAATACTAGCTAAAAATAAAAGTGAGTTCAAATCCAGACAAGATAAATACATACTCAATGGTGGTGTCCTGAGGTATTATATATGAGGATGGAACATTTATAGGCTTTTGCCCTTTCATTCCTAGTTTTACCTTAGTATGAACCTTAGTATCTATCTGTCTGTCTGTCTGTCTGTCTATCTATCCATCTATCTATCTATCTATCTATCTATCTAGCTACACACACACACACATATTGGGGTATGGTAGCACTCCTATAGTTAGGGTTGAATAGGCTATTTAATGTTAAACCCTGATTTTTACACCTTAATAACTTAGGCAGTGTTTGATGAAAAAAGCCAAAATTTGGTATACGCAGTCAGGCTGGCAGACTCTCAAATGGTGAAAAGTTTTGTGATGGTATCTTGTTCAGTTTTTGAGATATGGAATGTCAAAATATGGAATAAAATGGTGTTCTAGTTACCTATACTTAACACTGCGTGTCTTATGGCTGCATGGTGGAGCCCTGCAGATGTTTTGCTAGGAGAGGAGAAAAGGGACTGCAGAAGCATGTGACCATTTACTGGTGCAGTGGTCTTCCACAGTGCTCCGGTCAATGCTTTAGCATTGTTTTTCCACAGTCCCTCCCCTCTGCAGCTGCACTAGTCACTTCTATCTTTTTTGGACACTCATTATCGTAATTGATGCGGGAGCCTGCTGTGCCCAAGATGGCTGCTGTGAGTCATTACGCATGCACGAATATCGGCGGTCTTTACATATGCGCACTGTTGTCACAATGGCCATCTTTGGCACAGTGGGCTGCTTCTCGCACATGCACAGTTATTGGTTACTGTGCACGCATGAGTATCACGCAAGTACGGCATTAGCCGTGGTGGGAGATCCGAGTACTGTTTGACTTGGACTAACTGCTCTGCAGCAGCCGTGTTGGCTCTGACCAGAATTTGGCTTATTTGCTCTCATGCACAGCCTAGACAGTGTGGAATTTTGTCATGAAACATTCCGGGTTGAAGGGGCCTGTGCCAAGGTCATACATTTCAAAGGTTTTGTGAAAATATGTTATACGGTTCCAGAGTTATAAGGATTTTTGAGGTAACCATCAAACACGGCTGGAAAAAAACAACAATCATGACTACTTATTTTCATGATTTTCTTTTCATGAGAAAAAATTTCTCATGGCAGCCACCATCTTGTTTTTTAACTCAAAAACATTACAAAAAAATGTACAGTATTTTCAAAAAACGAACACCTGAACCTAGGCAAATGGGACCCATTTTGCTATAATCTCATATTTTTTTTTGGAAAATTGCCCTGGAGATAGTGTTTTTGGACACCCAAAAATCCTGGGTGCCCAGCTTAGCAAGCAGAGCCATTCATCTGTGTTCTTAGTATGAGAACAGTCAGACTTTCTTGAAATGTGAAGCTGCAGCTAGAGTCATGCTGCTGGTTTCAGTTGCAACAGTGAGCCATGGATCCCCAGCTCTTTCTTTGTCTCACTCTCTGATAATATCAGTCTGTCTGTCTGCATTACCATCAGAGATCACATTAAGGTCCTGCTAAAATCCTATTGCAACTACATCCTAGGAAACAGATCCACAAAGCAGTAACAGCATAGTGAAGTTGTAAGAGAAACTTTTTCAGTTATTGATTCTGTTTTAATCTAGTGAGTGCAAATAATCCTATTCTGTGCTCTTCATACAGCTGGTGGGGGGATAAGAACCTGAGATGGGGAGAAGTCTGCACTGAACTGTGCCTAGGCTGAACCATCTAATAGAAGCCACATGTCAGGAGAACTGTTGGAACAAGGGGGGAGTGTCAGAGCAGTAGCAAAAGCTATGGGAGTAGGTAAAAAGGAGACTAAGAAATAATGAGTAGTAAAAGAGAACTGAGCAGGGGAATGATGTAAATGTTGGGGGAACACAATGACTAAGGATGAATAACTGAGAGAGCATGACAGAGAGACCAAAAGTTACAGCCATGCTGGAGCTAGGTGACCACTTCATGGGAGTAGTCCCAAGGACCAGCAACCGGGCCTCCCATACCACCTTGCAACTTTAGCACAATGCTGCATGCATGTAGGCAGAATCCTAAGGGATGTCAGGAAACACAAATAGCCAACCCTATGGTACATCCCCTGAACCTGCTGACCTAGCCCCTACTCAAAGAAATCATCTGACTTTCTTAGAAGTTGATAAAATAAGGGGTGATTCAAACATACAAAATTCTCCCAACTCAGTTACACCTGCTCTGCCTTTCCCATTAATAGAACAGTGCTAACGAGGTATTACAAAATGCTGCCAGTGACCCCCAATTAGCTACATTTTCATTTCATTTCATTTTATTGAAGGGTTAGACCATTGAGAATTACCTCATTTAAAATGGTGACCCATTGCTACAAGTTGCAAGCAGACCCTGAGGACTTCTTGCTTTGCTAAATAGAGACATACCCTCCCATCTACTCCTATTTCTTGGTCCTGTTCTCTGATGTTGTGTTGTATTGTGGTTTTGTTGTATTGTTAAAAATGCAATAAAGTTTAAATTGCAAAAAAAGGGAGAGAGACATACCCTCCCGATTGACCAAGTAGACCAGCACCCAAATACAGTCTTGGCCAGCTCTTCTCCTAGTGAGACTATAGACGTCATGATTATTCCTCCCTCTCACTGGATTACCGCTTCGTTTTTCTTATCACTGCCATTTAAATTACTTTACCCTTCTCTTCACTGGATATACTGAACACTTTCCTGTGAATGGACAAAGTGCACAGCTCATGATCAAACTGTTTTTTTAAGATGTCACCTACTTTCTGAGGTTAACTGGTTCTTTTATGCTGTTACAGCTAACTCATCTAAGTAATTGAATGGTGAAAGTCCTTGTGCTTAAATAAGAAACAATCAAGGTAAAATATGACAGTAGGACATGGGAGGAAACGGACCAATGGATGTCCACCATGCTTTTGAATTTCATCTAGGAAAGACTGCTGCCCCCACTTGCATCCCTATGTATCCCCTTTATGTCAGGTTGCAACCAGAAAAAGAGTGACCATAACAATTACCCAGGCTATAGAAGCACTAGCCAACACCTAATAATCTTATCTGCTGAAAGATCCACTGGTTCCTGGGAAAATGAGCAGATAGCTGCCTGTCATGTGGACAATCAAACTATGACCCATTTCCAAACAATCGGGACCTGTGTGAATGAGGAATAAGTAATAGACCAGGGTGCCAACCCAGTGCCACTTTTTGCTCCCCCTCCCCTCTCCAGGTCACCCCCCTTCCCATGTTTTATTTTAAGTTTTTATAAGTGGGCTGGGGTTCCCACCTCCAGTACTGGTTCTCTTCACCTCCTTCCCCTCCAGATCACCCACCCTGTTCCCATTATATTCATGGTGGCATTGAGGTTTCCACTACCAGTGCATATTGAAAAGCCCCCTGATATAAAGAAAACCATCCCTCTTTTGTCTTAAATCTGTAAAAAAGAAATGGTCCATCAATGATATGACCCCCTCACACACACTCCCCATCCACCCCACTCTGACCTCCCACTCAGCACCCACCTCTCCACCCCCAACATAGGGAACTATTCACCCATGTTCTCAGTATGAGAACAGTGTGACTTTCTTAAAATATGATGCTGCAGCTGGAGTAATGCTGCCAGGTTAACTTACAGCACCAAGCTGGCAATGCCCTGCTCTCTCTTTGTCCATCTGTCTGTCTATCTTTCTAGATATCTATTGAAAATAGGAGTGGACTGGGGTACCCACATCTGATATTGCTTTCCCCCTCCTCTGCAGTTTGCCCTCCCCCTATTCTCATGTTTCATTTATAGCTCTTTATATCAGACTGGGCTAATCACCCCCAGTATCACTTCATTTCACCCCCTCCCCTCCAGGTCACCTGTCCCCATTCCTATTACACATGGTGACACCAGAGTGCTCACCCCTGGTGCTGCCAAGCAGTAGTTCAACACTGGGGTGCCCAATCCCCCATGTCAAGTCCCCTGAAATGAAGAAAACTGTCCCTTCTTGATGTGTTTTGTTTTTAAAACCTGTAAAAAATAAAATTGTCCCTTATTGATCTGAACCCCCACACACACACCCAGCCATCCTAGCCAGACCTCCCACTCAACACCTATCACTCCACCTCCCCACACCCTCACACATCTAAATATGTTCCACAACATAGATCTGCTCTTTGATCAAAAACATGTCTTGCTGCTGGAACTGGCAACTGCAGTATGAGAAAATAAGGAAAATCTGGTTTAATATGTTTCAATTGGGTTTTATTCATTGCATTGTTATTTTGTTTAATATTTTTACACCAAATTTTCAACATGGCCTTTTGGGGACCCCACCCATGACCAAGGACAGTGGAATTATGTACATTTGGCCCAAAAGGCAATTTTGTGGTAGTTTTGTGAAATCACCTTTTGGACAGGATTTGAAAATTTTCAGTGCCATGTTCATGAGGTGGTGTCATAAGAAGGCTATGTTGAAAATCTGGGGTCAAAATATAAAAAACAAAAACAAAGTTATGAGCCTATGTTGACATTTTTCTACACACACTCACAAGTTTGGTAATTGTCAATATTTTCATCCCAAATTTTCATCATACTGTAGCCATTTTTTTCACACCACCTCATGAACATGGCAGCTGTCATTTTTCAAATCATGACCAAAATGTGTTTTTGCACTTGCATTTTAGCAGAGATTTGAACGTTTTCAACTACTGGGTTCCTGAGGTGGGATAATAAGAAAGTTATGTTGAAATATTGGTCTACAAATATGGTAAAATTACCTTATTATGAGTGAATGTTGCAAAATTTCAACGTTCACTCATAATTTTGCTAATTTTCAATATTTTTACTCAGAACATTCAACATAGTAATTTTTTTCACACTACCTCATAAATGTGACAGGCACCATTTTTTAAATCCTGGATGAGATGTGTTTTTGCATTTCTGGTGCAAAATGACATTTTGGCCAATATAATATAAATGCCAAATGTCATGTTTGTAAAGGGAGTCATAAAACAACTATCTTGAAAATTTGGTGTAAAAAAAAAATAAACAGTTATAGTTATTAAGAAACTTTCTGTGTAGTGCCAGTCTTGACCCCAGCAGGTATGATATATGATCCCATACTGCTAAGCTGAGTTCAGGCTCCAGCTCAGTGACCCAGCTGGATGGGGTGGTGATACGGGGATGGTGTTGTTATGTGACACCCCCAAACCAGGAAAAGAAACCTGCAATGTCACCCATGTGGGTCCATGTACCATATAGTGAAGGCAACTCCTTCCTGGGCATAGGGCACTGCACCTCTGCACTCATGGGTGGCAGAGGGCCCAGTGCATTGATTGACAGATGGACTCTTTGCCCTGTGCAGCTGTATCCATAGCCACATGGAAATGCTAGGACCAGAGGGTCCTACACTGCCAACAAGACAGCCCCATTAATTCTTTACATCCATTGCTGCATAGAAGTGTACGGCCCACAAAGGCCCTGCACATTTGTAGGCAGACATAGTCTTCCCTTGGCACAGGGCCTAGAGGGCCCTGAGCATCTGCATGAAATGTGTTCATGCATGTCCTGTTGGGACCTGCATGAATTAGGATATGAGTTCACTGTCTCAAAAAGAAAGGAAATTCTTTGTAAAAAAACTGCGTTAATGCACCAGTTAGGATTCAAGCTAATGCCACAAAAATAAGGAAATGCGGCATTATGGTTTCCAACCCTAATTCCCCATCCCCCCCAGCAGCAAAAGGCAAAGCATTAGGATTTTAGGTCTCCAGATTCTTGGTGAATAAGTGGTGGGGTCTTACTTGGAGTTGTCAACCCTAATACCCACCCTGTTCCCAGAGCAAACTAGGTCAGATGTGATCTCCAGAAAGAAAACTACAACATACCATACTGACAACTTATGGTGATGCATACTTCTTTACCTTTGAAAAATGTATCACTATGAGGCACTGGCTTGGAGTTTTATCTTGTGCTTTGGACATGAGGCTATTGGCAGGGATGAGGGGTGAGCATTAGGGTTGACAACCCCAAGGAAGACCACATCACTGATTTGCCAAGATTCGGGAGACCCAGAACCCTAATGTTTTCCTTTGGCTGCTTGGAGGATGGGGTTGGGGAGTTTGGGTTTGAAATCTGAACACCACTTTTCCTTACTTTTGTGGTGTTAACAGAACAACATGTGATTACACAAGGAAAGTTTACTTACCCTAATGAGAGTTACAATCTTCATGTACCTTCCAATTTTCTAAATAAATAAAAAATGTACCTGAACGTTCATTATCTAGCATTTTAAACTGACAGAACAGAGTGATCAGAGATCCAGAAGTTTAATCTGACAGAACAGAATGTTCAGGATCCAGAGGTTTAACCTGACAGAAGAGAATGTTCAGGATCCAGAGATATAACCTGACAGAACAGAATGTTCAGGATCTAGAGGTGTAACCTAACAGAACAGAATGTTCAGGATTCAGAGGTTTAACCTGACAGAAGAGAATGTTCAGGATTCAGAGGTTTAACCTGTCAGAAGAGAATGTTCAGGATCCAGAGGTTTAACCTGACAGGATAGAATATTCAGGATCCAGCAGTTTAACCTGATAGAACAGAATGTTCAGGATCCAGACATTTAACCTGACAGAAGAGAATGTTCAGGTTCTGGAGGTTTACACAGGCACAACAGAATGTTCACAAGTCAAAGGTTTACCATGGAAGAGAATGTAGAGGAGCCAGAGGTTTAAACTAGTGCAACAGAATGTTTAGGAGCCAAAGGTTTAAACTGACAGAACTGAATATTCAGGATCAAGAAGTTCTAATTGACAGAACTGAATATTAAGGATCCAAAGGTTTAACCTGACAGAACAGAATGTTCAGGATCCAGAGGTTTTAATTGGTACAACTGAATATACAGGATCCAGAAGTTTAACCTGACAGGACAGAATGTTCAGGATCCAGAGGTTTAACCAGACAGGACAGAATGTTCAGTATCCAGAGGTTTAACCAGACAAGACAGAATGTTCATGATCCAGAAGTTTAACCTGACAGGACAGAATGTTCAGGATCCAGAGGTTTAACCAGACAGGACAGAATGTTCAGTATCCAGAGGTTTAACCAGACAGGACAGAATGTTCATGATCCAGAAGTTTAACCTGGCAGGACAGAATGTTCAGTATCCAGAGGTTTAACCAGACAGGACAGAATGTTCATGATCCAGAAGTTTAACCTGACACGACAGAATGTTTATGATCCAGAGATTTAACCTGACAGAACAGAAAGTTCAGTATCCAGTGGTTTAAACTTACAGGACAGAATGCTCAGTTCCTAGAGGTTTAAACTGACAGAACAGAATGTTCAGTATCCAGTGGTTTAAACTGGCAGAACAGAATGTTCAGGATCCAGAGGTTTAATCAGACAGAACTGAATGTTCAGGATCCAGATGTTTAACCTGACAGAACTGAATGTTCAGGATACAGAGACTTAAACTTGTATAACAAAATATCAATCATCTTAAGGTTTAACCTGACAGAAGAGAATGTTAAGGATCCTGAGATTTAACCTGTCAGAACAGAATGTTCAGGATCTAGTGGTTTAACCTGACAGAACAGAATGTTCAGGATCCAGAGGTTTAACCTGACAGAAGAGAATGTTCAGGATCTAGTGGTTTAACCCGACAGAACAGAACGTCAGGATCCAGAGGTTTAACCTGGCAGAACTGAATGTTCAGGATCCAGAGGTTTTACCTGACAGAAGAGAATGTTCAGGATCCAGAGTTTTCAACTGACAGAATGAAATGTTCAGGATCCAGAGGTTTAAATTGACAGAACAGAATGTTCAGGATCCACACGTTTAAATTGTCAGAAGAGAATTTTCAGGATCCAGAGGTTTAACCTCACAGAACAGAATGTTCAGGAGCCTGAGGTTTAACCTGGCAGAACTGAATGTTCAGGATCCAGAGGTTTAACCTGAGAGAACTGAATGTTCAGGATCCAGAGCTTTAACCTGACAGGACAGAATGCTCATGATCCAGAGGTTTAAACTGACAGAACAGAATGCTCAGGATCCAGAGGTTTAACCTGACAGGACAGAATGTTCAGGAAGCAGAAGTTTAAACTTGAAGAACTGAATGTTCAGGATCCAGAGGTTTAAACTGACAGAACAGAATATTCAGTATCCAGAGGCTTAAAGTGACAGAACAGAATGTTCAGGATCCAGAGGTTTAAATAGTCAAAAGAGAATTTTCAGGATCCAGAGGTTTAACCTGACAGAACGGCATGTTCAGGATCCAGAGGTTTAACCTGACAGAACAGAATGTTCAGGATCCAGAGGTTTAACCTGACAGAACAGAATGTTCAGGATCCAGAGGTTTAACCTGAGAGAACAGAATGTTCAGGATCCAGAGGTTTAAATTGACAGGACAGAATATTCAGGATGCAGAGGCTTAAACTGGCAGAACTGAATGTTCAGGATCCAGAGGTTTAAACTGATACAATAGAATGTTCAGGATCCAGATGTTTAAATTGTAAAAAGAGAATTTGCAGGATCCAGAGGTTTAACCTGACAGAATTGAATGTTTAGGATCCAGAAGTTTTAATTGACAGAACCGAATATTCAGGATACAGATGTTTAAATTGTCAGAAGAGAATTTTCAGGATCCAGAGGTTTAACCTGACAGAACAGAATGTTCAGGATCCAGAGGTTTAACCTGACAGAACAGAATGTTCAGGATTCAGAGTTTTAACCTGACCGAACAGAATGTTCAGGATCCAGAGGTTTAACCTGACAGAACAGAATGTTCAGGATCCAGAGGTTTAACCTGACAGAACAGAATGTTCTGGATTCAGAAATTTAAACTGGCATAACAAAATATTTATGATCTAGAGGTTTAACCTGAGAGAACAGAATGTTCAGGATACAGAGATTTAACTTGAGTCGTGATAGAACAGAATGCCCAGGATTCAGAGGTTTAAAGTAGCATAACAAAATATTCATGAGCTAGAGGTTTAGTCTGACAGAACAGAATGTTCATGATCAAGAAGTTTAACCTGACAGAACAGAATGTTCAGGATTAAGAGATGTAACCTGAGAGAACAGAATGTTCTGGATCCAGAGATTTAACCTGATAGAACTGAATGTTCAGGATCTGGAGGTTTAAACAGGCACAACAGAATATTCACAAGTCAGAGGTTTACCATGGAACAGAATGTTTAGGAACCTGAGGTTTAAACTAGCACAACAGAATGTTCAGGGTCCAAATGTTTAAACTAACTGAACTGAATGTTCAGGATCCAGAGGTTTGATCTGACAGAACAGTATGTTCAGGATCCAGAGGTTTAATCTGAAAGAACAGAATGTTCAGAATTCAGTGTTTTAAACTGACAGAACTGAATGTTCAGGATCCGGAGGTTTAAAGAGGCACAACAGGATGTTCACAAGTCAGAGGTTTACCATGGAACAGAATTTTCAGGAGCCAGAGTTTTAAACTAGTGTAACAGAATGTTTGGGATCCAATGGTTTAAACTGACTGAAGAGAATGCTCTGGATCCAGAGGTTTAAACTGGCAGAACAGAATGCTTGGGACCCAGAGGTTTTAAACTGACAGAACATAATGTTCAGGATCCAGAGATTCAAACTGGTAGAACAGAATGTTTAGGATCCAGAGGGTTAACCTGACAGGAAGGAATGTTCAGAATCCAGAGGTATAACCAGGCAGAACAGAATGTTCAGGATCCAGAGGTTTAAACTGTCAGAACAGAATGTTCAGGATCCAGAGGTTTAAATTGTCAGAAGAGAATTTTCAGGATCCAGCGATTTAACCTGACAGAACAGAATGTTCAGGATTCAGAGGTTTAACTGGCATAACAAAATATTCATGATCGAGAGGTTTAACCTGACAGAACAGAATGTTCAGGATCAAGAGATTTAACCTGAGAGAACAGAATGTTCTGGATACGGAGGTTTAACCTGACATAACTGAATGTTCAGGATCTGGAGGTTTAAACAGGCACAACAGAATATTCACAAGTCAGAGATTTACCATGGAACAGAATGTTTAGGTGCCTGAGGTTTAAACTAGCACAACGGAATGTTCGGGATCCAAAGGTTTAAACTGACTGAACTGAATGTTCAGGATCCAGAGGTTTTAAATTGACAGAAGAGAATATTCAACATCCTGAGATTTAAACTGACAGAACTGAATGTTCAGGATCCAGAGGTTTAAAGAAGCACAACAGGATGTTTAGAAGTCAGAGGTTTACCATGGAACTGAATGCTTAGGAGCCAGAGGTTTAAACTAGCGCAACAGAATGTTCAGGATCCAAAGTTTTAAACTGATAGAACTGAATGTTCAGGATCCAGAGGTTTAAATTGTCAGAAGAGAATTTTCAGGATCCAGAGGTTTAACCTGACAGAACAGAATGTTCAGGATCCAGAGGTTTAAACTGACAGAACAGAATGTTCAGGATCCAGAGGTTTAACCCGAGAGAACAGAATGTTCGGGATTCAGAGATTTAAACTGGCATAACAAAATATGCATAATCTAGAGGTTTAACCCAAGAGAACAGAATGTTCAGGATACCGAGACTTAACCTGAGTCATGATAGAACAGAATGTTCAGGATACAGAGATTTAACTTGAGTCGTGATAGAACAGAATGCCCAGGATTCAGAGGTTTAAAGTAGCATAACAAAATATTTATGAGCTAGAGGTTTAGCCTGACAGAACAGAATGTTCACGATCAAGAAGTTTGACCTGACAGAACAGAATGTTCAGAGTCAAGAGATGTAACCTGAGAGGACAGAATGTTCTGGAACTGGAGATTTAACCTGATAGAACTGAATGTTCAGGATCTGGAGGTTTAAACAGGCACAACAGAATATTCACAAGTCAGAGGTTTGCCATGGAACAGAATGTTTAGGAACCTGAAGTTTAAACTAGCACAACAGAATGTTCGGGATCCAAAGGTTTAAACTGACTGAACTGAATGTTCAGGATCCAGAGGTTTAATCTGACAGAACAGTATGTTCAGGATCAAGAAGTTTAATCTCACAGAACAAAATATACAAGATTCAGTGTTTTAAACTGACAGAACTGAATGTTCAAGATCCGGAGGTTTAAAGATTCACAACAGAATGTTTACAATTCAAAGGTTTACCATGGAACCTAATGTTTAGGAGCCAGAGGTGTAAACTAGCGCAACAGAATGTTCAGGATCCAAAGGTTTAAACTGACAGAACTGAATATTCAGTATCCAGAGGCTTAAAGTGACAGAACAGAATGTTCAGGATCCAGAGGTTTAAATTGTCAGAAGAGAATTTTCAGGATCCAGAGGTTTAACCTGACAGAACAGAATGTTTAGGATCCAGAAGTTTTAATTGATAGAACCGAATATTCAGGATCCAGAGATTTAACCTGACAGAACAGAATGTTCAGGATCCAGAGGTTTAAACTGACAGAACAGAATGTTCAGGATCCAGATGTTTAAATTGTCAGAAGAGAATTTTCAGGATCCAAAGCTTTTACCTAACAGAACAGAATGTTCGGAATTCAGAGATTTAAACTGGCATAACAAAATATTCATGATCTAGAGGCTTAACCCGAGAGAGCAGAATGTTCAGGATACCAAGACTTAACCTGAGTCATGATAGAACAGAATGTTCAGGATTCAGAGGTTTAAAGTAGCATAACAAAATATTCATGAGCTAGAGGTTTAGCCTGACAGAACAGAATGTTCATGATCAAGAAGTCTAACCTGACAGAACAGAATGTTCAGGATCAAGAGCTGTAACCTGAGAGAACAGAATGTTCTGGATCCGGAGGTTTAACCTGATAGAACTGAATGTTCAGGATCTGGAGGTTTAATCTGACAGAACAGTATGTTAAGGATCAAGAAGTTTAATCTCACAGAACAGAATATACAGGATTCAGTGTTTTAAACTGACAGAACTGAATGTTCAGGATCTGGAGGTTTAAACAGGCACAACAGAATATTCAGAAGTCAGAGGTTTACCATGGAACAGAATGTTTAGGAACCTGAGGTTTAAACTAGAGCAACAGAATGTTCGGGATCCAAAGGTTTAAACTGACTGAACTGAATGTTCAGGATCCAGAGGTTTTAAATTGACAGAAGAGAATATTCAAGATCCTGAGATTTAAACTGACAGAATAGAATGTTCAGGATCCAGAGGTTTTATACTAACAGAATAGAATGTTCAGGATCCAGAAGTTTAACCTGACCGAACAGAATGTTCAGAATCAAGAGGTTTAATCTGACAGAACTGAATATTTAGGAGAGTTTTAAACTAGCGCAAAAGAATGTTCACAAGTCAGAGGTTTATCATGGAACAGAATGTTTAGGAGCCAGAGTTTTAAACTTGCGCAATAGAATGTTCAGGACCCAAAGGTTCAAACTGACAGAACTGAATGTTCGGGATGCAAAGGTTTAAACTGACTGAAGAGAATGCTCTGGATCCAGAGGTTTAAACTGGCAGAACAGAATGCTCGGGACCCAGAGGTTTTAAACTGACAGAACATAATGTTCAGGATCCAGAGATTCAAACTGGCAGAACAGAATGTTTAGGATCCAGAGGTTTAAAAAAGAACTCCAGTGTACTGAAAATCCCTGTCCCCCAAAGGCCTACCTCCCCATGTTAAGCATTTTTGCCTTCAGGATCCAGATATTTAAACTGACAGAACAGACTATTCAGGATTGAGAGGTTTAAATTGACAGAACAGAATGTTCAAGATCCAGAAGTTTAAACTGACAGAAAAGAACATTCCAGATCCAGAGGTTTAAGCTAACAGAACATAAACATAATGTTCTAGATCTAGAGATTTAAGCTGGCAGAACAGAAATGATTTTTTTGTGTGTTATTTCATTTCCTCCTATTTTCCCAGGATTTTCCACCTTGATCATACTTTATCATCCTGTTGGGAGGGTGGGTGAATGGTTCCCTTTGTCACTAATTTCACTCTATGATCAGCCAGCAAAGGGACATACAGATGTGGACAATCCACACCCTCCCTCTGCAGAAGTTGAACACCTTGAGTGTGATTTTCAGAAGGGCTGCCGAGGACAAAAAGACATAAGTTACATGGTCCCGTTGTTGATATACAGAATTAAGATTCCAAAAGATCACAATTAAATCAGTTGGGCAGATCCCAAAATGAAGTTCTATAGTTAAATTTTATAGCTACTATACAGTTGTGCACAAGACATTCCTGAATAGATGTGGGGTTCCTTAGGGTTCGATCCTATCGCCGATGCTGTTCTCGGTGTACATGCTGCCCCTGGAAAGGATCATCAAATGGTACAGCCTGGATTTGCACTGCTATGCAGATGATACCTAGCTGTACATGTATTTTACACCAGGGACACTTGGTGCAGTTGAAGTGCTGAATAAATGCCTTGCAGAGATCCAGGATTGGAAGAACTCTAACTAGTTGAGACTAAACCCAGGCAAGACAGAGGTATTAGTGATTGAGCCAGGGCACAGGCATGATGGGAACACCTCCGGGATGACAACAGGTTTGGTCCTGGGGTCAATACCATTGATGGCATCCTCTAGGGTGAGAAATCTGGGCATGATCTTCGATGACAAGCTAACATTTGAAGCTCAGGTGTCGGCTGTCATCAAAAGTGGTTTTTACCATTTGAGGAATATTGCCCAGATTAGACCTCTAATTCCGCTGGAATATCTACCATCACTGGTACATGCCTTTGTGACATCTAAACTCGACTACTGTAACGCTCTGTATCTCGGGGTCAGTGGAGGGAACCTCCACTGGCTGCAGCTAGTGCAGAATGCAGCGACCAGGCTGCTGACAGGACTACCTAGGTCCTGTCATGTGACTGTGGTCCTGCGGGGTCTGCACTGGCTGCTGGTCAGGTGACGGGTTCTTTTCAAGGTGGGCTTGCTCACCTATAAGACCCTATATGGATCAGGCCCTGGCTACCTGTCAGACCTCCTTACTCCTGCTGTCCCGGCTCACTCCCTTCATTCCTTCACCCAGAGCCCCCTTACGGTTCTGAGGACTGGGCTGAAAACCTTGGGTGATCACTTATTCAGGGTGGCCGGCCTGGTCCTCTGAGACTCGCTGCCACGATCTCTGAGGGAGATCCCTATGGTGGAGACATTTGCGGGGTGCTAAAGACCCATTTGTTCAATGGAGCATACACTGCAAATGCTTTTTATTATGTGTATATAATGTTTTATAATACTTTTATATTGCCGCTGATTATTTTAAATTGAAAAGTTTTAATAACCCTGTATAAATATGTTCTTATTGTACAGTGCCCAGAGTCCCAGGGATTGGGCACCTTATTAAATAAAACATTACTTACTTACTTATCTTGTAATGCCTTGAGCTAGTTATAAAAATGTGTAATCTCATTTTGTATGCACTAGCAGTTTAAATATGAGTACTATAAATGTTCTGATGCTTGTCCAGGCCCCACGTCCCCCTGTCTGTAAAATAAATAAATAAATGGGGTAGTATACCTGGAAGGACTGCGGCTTTTGGTAGCCTGCTGGGTTCTCTTAATTAACATGAGTGCTTGCAATTTATTTCTTGCCTTGGGTGTGATTTTTTCACGTTTGTTGATCGATGCCTTGAGTGGCGGCACCAAGTAAGTCATAACAATAGCTCACGTACTTAATGTTCTTTGCAAATGTGTGTTGTGCCTGTGTCTGCATTCAACCAAATGCACCTGAGCAGCCTTGCTATTTCCGTAAGTTGCCTCTGTTTGTGAGACAAGTTATGATTAGCAGTAAATAACGACAAAACAAGAGGTGTTGTTTGCGTTATTGTTTTGCTGGAACTGCATCTTTTTTCACACAATTCAAGAATTTGTTGACAATCTAATAGATGACCCAGCAGTTTTATGTTTTTAAAATAGTGGCAGGCAGATCCTGGAGAGATTCTTTTGAAACTCTTTCCTGTCATCTACACAATGAGCTCAACTTGTAGTCAGTCCCCCCCAGGGTGGGACTCCTGTGTCTGTTTATGAACTCGGGTCTCAAAGAGGCAGTGTCAAGTATGGCTGCTGAATTAGTGTACCAGCCAGGATATGAGTTTTTTTTTACATACAGCCTTTTATACAGAGGTGCCACATCAATGTACTTTTCAAAGCAATGAGTCTGAGTTTCAAAGAAAATGGGAACATGGTTTCAGAGCAAGTAGGCAGTTCACAGATGCAGCTAGGAGACTGTAACCAGGAGAAATAAGTAGATACTATTATAGAAGTATAGAGTCAACAAGTTACATAGAAAGAATTTGTCAGCAGATAAGGACCTCTTGGCCCACCCACTCTTTTTTTCCCTTGCCTGTACTTTCACCACAGACCCTACTTGATCTCTGCCTCCACCACTTTCCTACCAAGATTCATTTGTGCCTATCCAATACAGTAGATGCTTGAAGTCTACTGGAAGACTATTACATGCATCCGCCACTTTTTCAGTGAAAAAGTACTTCCTCGCATCTCTCCAGCTTCAACACATGCCCCCTTGTTCCAGTGCACATTCTCTTCTTATAGATACTCCCCTCCTGTACCTTATTCTCCCCCATGAGGTATCAATAGGTCTCTATCAAGTCTGCCCTCCCTCCTCTCTTCCAAGGTGTACATATTGAGATCCCCTAGTCTCTTCTCATAGGGCTTGTGATGCAGCCCTGTACCATTTTAGTTGCCTTCCTCTGGATGGCCTGTAACCTGTCTATGTCTTTGCTGAAATGTGGTCTCCAGAACTGGACACAGTACTCTAGGTGGGAACTAGTAAAGGATATGCTGAGGGGAGTGGGAAAAATTGAAGGGGGGGTGGAGGAGATGGAGAGTAATTAAATGGGCCATACTAGAGGCAACTAAGTCACGCCTGAGAACAGTTGCCAACAGTAACAGATACAAGCGACCAGTCTGGTTCTTGAAGGTGGTCAGGAAGTTAGTAAAGACTAAATAAGGGTGTTTATTTGATACAAAGAGCATCAGGAAGATGAGGAGTGAAGTATATACCAGTTAAGAATAAGGAGACCAAGAGTGCAGTCTGGGATGCAAAAGCAAATACAGAACTACATGTTGTGGAGGAAGTCAAGGGGGAAGAGTTCTTTAGATACATTGTGGAACAAATGGAAATGACAACGGGACTTAGGCTTGCAGAGGGGGGCTGGGTAATAGAGGAGGACAAGCAGAAGGCAGCCATTCTAAATGACTACTTTTGCTCAGTGTTCACAGTGGAGGACAGCAGGGCCTTGTCTGAAAGCAGAATAAAAGCTGCTGCAGGAAGGATCCCAGTAATGGGGCAGGTGGTGTTTTTGGGAGACGGGGTCAGAAGAGGACTAGTAGTCCTGAAAATAGACAAGGCTCTAGGTTTGGATGGGATACTAGGCTTTAGGAAGAGCATAAGCTCGAAATCAGTACAGGCTAGGAGTGAACCCAGAACTATCACCATGTTTGGAGGCCTACTGCAAATGTTTGTAAGTTTTAAATAAACGGTTTGTTCAATTTAGCAATTTGTGGTTGTTGGTGTCGACGTTTGTTGCCTAGGTTCTTAGTGTTTTGAGTCTTGCACATGTAACCCAAGGGGGCGCTATCCTAAGGGTTACTACCCCTGCCTGCTCAGCTAATAACAGGTTGAGGGGCCTGGATCCAATGGCGGGTGCCTCCACCCTGAGGTTGGGGTTGGAACAGCCAAAGATGACCTGGTCACAGCCCTCTGGGTCACTGCAACCCCCCTGTCTTTCCACTAGTGGCTCACCAGCGATTCCAACACTATCGTTTTGACTCACCCTTACCCCAAGGTTGGGATGGCCAACCTGGTGCTGAGGACCCCCTGTAAAATAAGGTGCAGTTATACCATAATCCATGCACAAAGGGTATCACAAACATGCAGTTCAGATAGTGTACCTTGCAACAACAAATCTGGTTTATTAAGGGGAAGGTAACAAGGATGGGGGAGATCAGGTTGATTAGCTTACCACTCTAATATATATATATATCTCTAGGGCACTGTGCACAGGCCAAACCTAAATATCACTGTCTCTGGGTACCCAGGCAATAGAAGCCTAGCCTCTTGATGCAGCTGGTTGGGGCCCTGACGCAGAAAACAAGCATTTGATTCCTAAGAGAATTAAGTAAAGCCAGCAGGCTCAGTTCGTGTAGCGAGTAAAGCAGCCAGACAAATCTTGCCCTCACTATGCACAACTGACAGGGAGCTACCCTGATTTAGTACTCACGACTCCAGCAGAAGGATCGCTCTCGCACCACTCGCAGGACCAAGCCTGGAATTCAACATTTCTCCAAACATTTATATGAAGAGCAGAGGGGTACCATACCAGGCAGCTGCTGTATACTCCCAATCGCTTTCACTGCACCACCGGGCCAAAAGATGCAGTTTCACGTGTCCTGACAGACCGAGCGCGACTGAAGCAGATTCTCCAGTCCTCTACAGGGTGAGCCTGGTAGGTAGCTGTAAACATATAGCCTCCTCCACTTGCACTCCTCCATGGATCTTGTCCGTTCCTTCTGGCAATGCTATCACCCGACTTCTTGGCCTGCCACATGCGCTTCCCGCGCAAAGACTTCCACGGCGCAGGAGCCAGAGCTCCTTCTACCTTCATGATCACCAACGACTCTGACCCTGGGCAGTTTGGGCAGAGAATCCAGTCCGGGCACCACCGATCCCCATTGGTGGGATGCAGATGCCTGCTATCACTACTGCCTCATTGGTGCAAAAAAGGTGCCATAGTCCAGACTTCACTTCCCAGAATTACTAGCTGTATCCCCATTGGTCAGCCGGCTCCATTAAGAGTCCTGATTCTGGTTGGTCACTATTTACTCCATTTTAGATGCCCCCTCTGCTCCTATTGGACCCCTCAGACAGTTCTGGTCCAAAATGGAGGGGCACAGCACACGGAGTCCCAGCTGCAACAAAGGCAGGTTAAACAACTGCATTTTCACTATTACTCTAAATGATTGCAGGCAACTAGTTACATCTGTCGAGTGGGCTCCCCTTGCGCTGTCAGCGATGGCAAAGAGGGGAAATTTCATTACAGCTCGAGCGGGACTAGAGCAGGGAAACACACAGTCTCCCTCATGAGCACTAATTATGTCTGCAAGCAGACAGCTCTTAAAGAGACAGTACGTGGAGGCTCTACAAGCACTCACAGAGCCATTCAAATGGCTTAAGCGCCGAACGCCAACCACCAGGGGGAACACTTAGGCAGCTCCTAGACAGCTTTTAGGAACCCCCCATTGGTAGGGGGGTTACACACATGTTGTGGCTGGAGCTGTTTTGTTGCTCCTATGCCAAATGGGATGCACCTGAGGGTTCTCAGGGAACTGGCATCAGAAATGACTGCACCCCTGGCAGGGCTATTTAATTTCTCCCTACAGTTGGGTCACTCTAAATGATTGGAGGGTAGTGGATGTAGTCCCACTCCAAAAGAGAGGAGGCAATGAGTAAGTGAGAAACTACAGATCCATTCGTTTTAACTCCATAGCAGGTAAATTAATGGAGACACTAGTCAAAGAGGGCCTAATAGACTTCCTGGAGAGAAATGAGCCCCAGGATAGTAAGCAGCACAGGTCTGTGTCATCTTGTCAGACCAGCTTGATAGTGTTCTTTGACTGAGTAAATAAGGCAGTGGACAAGGAACAAGCAGTGGATTTGCTTTACTTCTACTTCAACAAGGCATTTGACTCTGTGCTGCACAGAAGATTGGTGAAGAAGTTAGAGGATCTGGGAACAGCAAAGGATTTAGTTAGATGAATGGGAAACTGGCTGGGGGGAGACAGCAGAGGGGGTAGTAAACAGGGTCAAGTCAGGGGAGTGGGTAATCATGAGAGGGATGCCACAGGGTTTCATCCTGGGGTCAGTCATCTTCAATATGCTTGATCAGTGACAGACTGTAGGAGAAGGAGTACAAGGCAAGATGTGTCTCTTCGCCGATAACACTAAGCTTTGTGGCAGGGTAGACAGTGAGGAAGGGGTTAAGGAGCTGCAGAATGACCTGCAATGATTAGAGTGGTCCAACTGAAATTCAGCACCACAAAGTGCAAGGGATGCACATAGGGAACAAGAATCCCTGGATGGCTTATTGCATGGGAGGGGTTAAGTTGGACACTAACACTGAAGAAAGAGACTTTGGAATCATTGTAAGTGACTCCCTAAAACCATCTAGCCAACATAACAAGACTTACAACAAGGTATCCAGGATGTTGGGGGTGTATCACAATGGGGTTTGACAGCTGGAGGAAAGAGGTGCTACTACCTCTCTATAGATCCCTACCAAGGCCACATTTGGAATACTGTTCTTAGTTCTGGAGTCTCCAATAAGAAAAGACAAAGACAGGCTATAGGTGGTACAACTTAGGGTAACCTAAATGATTCAGGGCTAGCAGGGTAGATCCTATGAGGGCCAGCTTAAGGTCCTGAACATGTACTCATTGGAGACCAGAAGGGAGATGGGAGATATAATATAGACCTTCAAGTTCCTGAAAGGAATGAGCAAGTTAATGTAGATTGTGAGGAAATATTCAGTAGGACTGGTGAATCAAGAACATGGGGTCATGAGTAAAAGCTGGCGGGGGGGGGGGTTCAGGAGGAATGTCAGAAAGTTTTGTTTTACAGATACAGTGGTTGAGCCACGGAACAGCCTGCCAGCAGCAGAAGATGGTGCAAGAGCTGTTAATGGGTTCAGACACAGCTGGAACCAAGTAAAATGCTTAATAGTTACTCAGGGGAAAAGCAGTAGGGCACAGGGCTAGGGGGAGGTGAGGGCAATAACTCCATCTAGACAATAGGCCATGAGGTAACATAGGGTGAAATTGGGCAGACTGGATGGCCAACAGTCTTTTTCTGTTGCCATTTTCTATGTTTCTTTGTTTCTATGCTGATGACAAATGTTCTCATCTGTGACAATGCTATAGTATGTGAAATATAAACAAGTTGGAATTGTTTTCAAGTGATAACATCAGTAAATGAGGCACAGAATGATATTGTGACCAGTACTGCATAAATCAGTGCATGGCTGGAACAACGTAAAAGCTTTTGAAGTGATGAGGCCTCAAAATCATTTTTTTCTTACATGCCTAAAAACTGAATTCAAGAAATGCCTGACTAGATTTCAGCTGTCAAACATCATCATTCTGCTGTTTTAACATTCAGGTGGTCCTTTCCTGTCCCAAACTATCCAGTAAGACTGAGCTGTAACATTCACTTTCTGGGCTGATCCCATACCCCTTCACCTGAACAGAAAAGACATGTACAGTGTTTTGGAAGAAATGTCTCCAGCCATGAGTTTATTTGTAGTAGCATGCCATATATAGGTCGGTAGTGTCAGCAAGCCTTTTTTTGCAGCCTGCACCTTTCACCAATTGTCTACCTACCCTCAGAGGTCCCTCCAGGTGGAACCACCATTTTTAAAATGGGTACAGCTTTCAGAGGGACTCTGGAGGGACTCAGGACTCTGAGGCATAAGGGGTGGCTCCTGAACCATATGGTGTGTGTGCTCCTCCCATCAGCGGTGCTACAGAGCCTAAGGCAGCTGTCCCCCGACTGGCCCATAGGGCTGCCCATCATCAGGGGCTTGCATCCTGTCAGCCTCAAGAGGAACCCCTCTGTACCAACTAGAGGTTCCCCCCAATTACCCCTTTGTACTCTATCTGTGAGACTTCTGTGCTGCCACACTTACATGACTGTGACATCCCCACCCTACCCCCATGCTATTAGAGGAGGTGAACCCCCCATAAAAAATAAGACTCATGAGAAAAACCAGGAAAATTCCTCCTCGATCCCTAAGGCAATCTCCCTTAATGTGATAACAGGCTCCCTACCTGCCCTTAGCCTTATTTCCCTGCTTCCAGGGTGGGCAGATGGGAATTTCACTACACGGAGGAGTAAAGGGCTGATCTCCCATATCTTATGCCTTGTATAGCCTCTTTGCTCTTCCCCTCCAGTCCATCTTCCCCCACCCATGCATACCTCTCAACTGACCCTGATTATGGGGGACATCCCTCATTTTACCTCTCAAAATTGTTCTGTCTCTCATGGAAAAGCTGTTGCCCACACATAGAATGTGCTCTAAATTTAGAATTTAAAGCAGAAATGTATATTATTCTAATATGCAAATCAAAAAATAAACTTTGTACAAGTAAACACAATGGTTTTCACGGTGTTCTTAGCTTGCATCTCCATGTTTGAGGAGATGTCCCTCATTATAATGTTCAGTGTCCCTCATTGTCCTTTATTTTGAGTGTCCATGTTCCTCATATCAGTGAAGAAAAGTTAAGAAGAATGTGCCCATGGTTGACCCCATTTAACTATGCTAACCCTCCCCTTCCCCTCCTGCCATACCCCTCCTAACCACCTTCTGCCAGGCATCAAGGGAAAGACACACAGACAAAGGTTCACAGGTTTCAAAGGGTCTTTTTGTTAGCTGTACATTGTATGGGTAGATCTCCTATCCTATTCACCTAAACAGAAGAGAAATGCACAGAATTTTGGAAGAAATGGCCACAGCCATGTGTTTATTTATAAACAACCACAAACAAGTAGTAACATGACAGGCGCAGCTCAATAGTGTCAGCAAACCTCTTTCATGCAGTTTGCACCTTCCACTGGTCTGTCCATCTACCCATAGTGGACCCTCTGGGCAAAACTGCCATTTTTAAAAGGGTCACAGCCTCCAGAAGGGCTCCAGCCTCTAAGACTTAACGGGTGGCTCCTGAACCATGCATTGTGCACCTCTCCCCCTGCAGTGGGTGCTACACATGTAGGCCAAAGCCCAAGGTAGCAATCCCCTGACTGGCCTGTAGGGCTTCCCATCGTCAGGGGCTCACTTCCTGCCAGCCTTGAGAGGACCTCATCTGTATCAGTGGTGGGTTCCTCCCCATTACCCCTTTGCATCAGGGACTTGCCTCCTTCCAGCCTCGAGAGGAACCCATTTGTATCTGTGGTGGGATCCCCCATTACCCCCTTCATACTCTACCCATGAGACTGCCATGTTGCCACAGGGTGACTTTACTCAGGAAAGCCATGCTAACGGTTCTCCAAAACACCCTGTATATCTGCTAAAAGCCTATACAACCCCTCTGTACACAAATGCACCCCATCCTTAGTGTACAGCTGTGGCAATTTAGTTACAATTTGTCATGTCGCAACACCATGCCCCCTATCGAGCCCATAAAGCTTCACATTGACATACTGACCACCCTTTGAGTTTTCTCGATTGCTGCTGGATCCTTGACATATCACTATTTTTGTTGCTGTACAATGTGTGAACATATCAGTACTGTGCCCTGCCAAAACTACCTTAAACAGTGAAGGTCATCTTTCATTTGACAAATCAAACCCAATGATTTCACCAGCTCCAAATCACTGCCCCACAAATTGACCATCAACACCCTGGGAGGGCCTTGCTGACAGGCCTCAATCATGACGCACAGTAGAAAGTCTTTCTACCTGCTTTCTCTATGCCCCATCTACTGCACTCATTACCATTGTGGGTCCAAAAAGAGGTTCTCACCTCTCAGCATCTGCCTGGTCCTTCTGGCTGCCCAATATATGAATGAGTGCTTGCAGATCCACACCTGCTTTGTCTAGGATCTGCCACCTCTCAATAAACACAAAGAAAGTTACTATTAATGTGGGCACACTTACCCTTCAAAGGCCTGTGCCGTCCATCACCCCAATGCCTTTATCTGGTGTTTGTCAACCCTACTTTCCTCGCATTCATGGGTGCCACAATGCAAAAAGAATGGGTATTGAACTCGGCCAAGTTCAATCCCAACCCCTTTATGGCCCTGCCCAGGACGTATCAGAACTGAAATCCCATCAGAGGGGTACCATCTTTGTGATGAAAGAACTGCCCCCAGGTCGCTGGGCTATGTATGTTTTTACTTCTGCCCAACAACCTTGTTGTCCCAAAGGGTGCCCTCGGGTTGTACCAGCAACCCAAGGCCAGGTGGTCCATTTAGCATCTCTGAAGCAGCAGAAACACACCTTCAGATATAAAGGGCACCTCTTCGTAAGACAAAACCTCCTCTGTCGCAGATGCATTTTTTGGCTGTACCAGTTCTTACACCCGGAATGCCTCACAGAAGGCCACCATAAAGGCTGTCCTGAATAGTACTGTTTCAGAAATGGACAGGTACACTCACTCCTAGTCTTCTCACACCTTGTCCAACAGGCCAGGACAAATTGGATGCCGACAGCCTATCTTCCTGGGTGTTCATCATGCTCATCCTTCTAATAGCTTGCGAGGCCCAAATACTCACATGTTGTCTTGTACCCTCATGACTTTTGAAACCCAAGCTATACTCATCAGCTGTTGGCCCACCATTCCAAGTGTAAACCTCGCTCACTTCTTCAGAAGTACGTACTGGCATAGGTGGTCCACAGGTATGGGCCATGCGTTCATCCACCCTTGTGTCTCCCTTGCATTTAAAAAACTCTCAACACCCTCCCCCCCGTATGCTGCTCTTATTCTTGGAGCTAAAGCATTCCTAATTATCGCCCAAGCTTCTGACTCACCAATTCCCAGAGAAAGGCTGGTACTACCCTGTGGTGCTCCTCTACCTCAGGTGACAGCTCTTGGAACCTCTACCACTGTAAACAAGAAAGAGTGTCAGCGATATCATTATCAACCCTGGGCACATGCAACATCTTAAATTGAATGTGTAACAGTAGATATTTTAACAGAAACACCCTCATGAGGTCTCCCACTGGCCCTTTGGCTTCTAGTTGAACATTATGGTATGTACCACACCCATGTTGTCTGTCCAGAAAATAACCTTCTTATCCCAGGACAGGGTACCCCATACCCAGAGGGCCACTACAATTTAGGAAAATTCTAACAAGGTGACATTTTTTGTCAGTCCTGCATCCTGCTAACCAATTGACCACTATTCTATGCACCAAGTTCCTTGGAAGCATGCCCCAAAGCCAACGCTACCAGATGCATCCGTGTGAAGCTCTATTTATTTATTTAAAAGTTTTATCAGGAAGGCATACTGAGCGGGCAGCTGCTCAATTCCAGATGCTTCTGGGGGGGGGGCAACAACATAGGAGAACATTTCAATACCCACTGAAGGGTAAATATTTCTTGGCTGGTAATGGCTGTTAGCCTTATCAAAACACCATTATAGCAATTTAAACCAAAAAGGCCATCTATACTGCCAAATCCTTCACACTCCCTGACACCTGGAGTGTATGATGCCTTCTTTTGTAGCCTGCCCCAACATTTGCCATTCTACACAAAAATGTCTACCCCATCAGAATTATATTACATGCAAAGCTGAGGTGCCCCAACAATTGTTGCAGATCTCTTAATGTAATTTTGTTTGCCCCCTGCCACTCTGGCCAGTAATTCCCACAAGCCCTGCACCTTGTTTGCCGGTATTCGGAAAACCTGGCCTTGGTATCCATCTCAGTCTCCAAAAAGGACAGCACTGTGTCAAGGCAAGGCAAGGCAATTTTATCAAGTGCCCTATACCAGTCTCAAGGCACTTTACATGCACATATTGGTAATAAAAATATACACTAATTACCATGAAATAAATAATGTATAAAAATGAATACATTCAGCAATTAATCTAAAAAGCGGAGGTACTACTCAAAAAATCAGGCAATGATCTCAAAGGCATGATCAAATAAATAATATTTTAATCCCCTTTTAGCTGTCTCTACTGAGGGGGAACTCTTTAGATGGACAGACAAGGAGTTCCAGTCGATCGGGGCCACCACCTATTATGATCTATCACCAGATTGTTTAAGGCAAGATCTCGGGATGACCAATACAGGTTTTTCAGTGGAGCAAAGACAGCAGCCAGGAGCATACCAGGCCAAGAGGTCTTTCAGGTAGGAGGGCCTGATCCATGCAACGCTTTGTATGTTAACAAAGTAATCTTGAAGGTGGTGTACCATAGAATTGCTAGCCAGTGCAGCTGCTGCAGTATAGGGGAGATACAGTCCCTGAATGATGCACTCGATATCAGCCCAGCCATATAATTCCCAGCCAGCTGTAGGCAGCACACCAACCCTCCAGATAGCCCTAGGTAAAGAGCGTTACAGTGGTCTAGCCTCGAGGTTACGAAAGCATGCACTAGGGTCGCCAGATTCTCCTACCCAAGATAGTTTGATCTGAGAGGTATTCCTTAACTGGAAAAATCCACTGCAGACTGCAGCTGACACCTGATGTTTTAGTGACAGCCTACAGTCCACAATGGCTCCCAGGTTCTTCACCTTATCCACAGCTGTCAGAAGCATGCCATTCAGAGATGATAAACTGACTGCTCACAAACGTCCAGCCAATACTCTAGGACCTGATTCCACCAGCATCAACTCTGTCTTGGTTGGATTGCAACTCAGTCAGCAGGAGGCCATCCAGACAGAAATTTCTTTTAGGCATTGCTCCAGCACAGCGACTGGCTCCCTCCTGTCAGATGTAAATGACAAGTACAGCTGAGTATCATCTGCAAAGCAGTGAAAACTCACAGAAAACTGTCTAATAACCCATCCTAGTGGCAGAATGTACACGCAAAGAACATTCAGGACACAGTCAAACCCTGAGGGACTCCTCAGCAGACTACCACCAGCTGCGATGAGTAAGTACCTATCATGACCTGTTGCGATCTACTGGAAAGAAAGACTCAAATAATTTCAAAGTTGTACCAGCAAGTCCCTAATATTCCTCAAGATGCTTTATCAAAACTCTTTGGTTAACAATGTCAAATGCTGAGGACAGGTCCTGAAGAACGAGAACAGAATGTTCCCCCAGTCCTTCGCCAGGAGCAGGTCATCAAACATCATGATGAGCGTGGTCTCTGTGCATGGGCCTTCCATCTATGCCTTTGTCAACGGTACCCTAAAGTCTGTACACACCTCCTAAAATAACTTCAGCAAGTGTCTACATTCCCCAGTGCTGGTTCTTCCCACAAACAAGAAGTCATCCAAATAATGAACCACTTCCATCCTCTTCACTCTCTTCATCATCCTCCACTGCAAACACGTGAAATGGCACACCCTATGGGCATGCATCCGTTTATGAAGTACTGACCTTCAAATTTCATTCCAAGTAAATCCCTGTCCCCTTCATAGACTAGTAATAACCTAAAGGCCAACTTAATACAGTAACAGCATTTGTGAGCAAGGCCCCATTCCCACCACCTTCAGGTCTTGTACTGTCCTGTCAAATAATGCATAAGATATCACCATGAAACATGGGTCAATGTAATCATTGATAGAGTCCCCTTCTGAGTAAGACAGGTGAGTTATCATTCTGAACTCCCCCTGTGCTTTCTTGGACACAACCCAATTGGGAATACTCATGTAAGCCCCACTCTGTGTCTGGGGGTACCAGGTGTTACAAAGGGGTGGGGGCCTGGCAACACAAACTGCAGTCCTGAAATCTGAGATAGAAAACAGTTTACCTGGGATTGGTCTTCATGCTTAATAGAAGATCAGGTGGGGGGAGCAACCATGGGACAATGGCAGCTAGAGGGGGCAACTAGGTGGTTATGGCAGGAGCAGCAATTAATTAATACAGTCCAATGTCCACACCGAGAATGCAGCGAATAGAAAAAACGTTATTCTTTACAAAGCATGCAAAACTTCCACTCCATGGAGCAGTAGGAAACAAACAGCACGGCTTTTGAAGTAGCAGTGGTTCAATGATACAAGATCACATCACATTTCTTAGTGATCTGGGCATATCAAAGGTCATCATTACAAGGCAGAGCAAGGCCTCCGATTGATGACAGCAGCACAAACAAATGCGGCCTTACAATTTTCTTCTTTTGGAACTCAAGATTCCACATCTACTGGCTATCTTCCTCACATATTGACCCTCTAAATTCTTCAGGTGCACCAGGCTGTGAGCATCCCAAGGCAACTCAGACAGGTACTGGCGATCCCACAGATGCACTGGCACCATCCCCCAAAACCTTCAGACCTCACAACCCTCTGGTCCTGCTGTAATGCCACACCAGAAAGTGGAAGGCAGTCTGCCACCATCACCAACCCCCACAGCACAGGCTCCCACCACTGCACTGCCCCAACAGCAGGACCCTAGCCAAACATTTATCCAGATCCACCACCAACCTGCACAGTGCTGCAGTTCACGTTGTGGGTCCTCCTTGCACTCCATGGGCTATGGCTCTCACAAAAATGGAGGCAGGGTCCAACACATGCGGAACTATAGGCCTTACTCTTGTTGATATGGTGAATAAAGATCACAGCTCCCACGTGTCCTTTGGCTCCGCCGCATCTCTCTATCAAGGTCTACACCCCTGCACATGCTCCTGGATGACATAAACATGCCCCCTGCATCAGTGGTGCAAGTGGTAGACAAGAAGTGCAGGAACTCGGGCACTGGCAAATATGAAATGCAGAATGAAGATCCTTAATCTGAAGGATAGCTGTGTGAAGACATGTCTATCTGTTTAGACACTAGTAGATTCAGTTAGAGATATTGAAGTGTTTCTAGCAAAATAGCACTGCTGTACACGTCATATGTTGTTATGGAAAATCCAATTTCAGGTCACAGGGCCAGCAACTGTCAATATGTTGCTAGTTTAAGAATTTCAGTTCCAGTGTCAGTGGGAAGAAGTGCAGGAACTCCGTTTCTGCTGCAAAAAAGGTACAGGAACTGAGCTCTTGTGCGTTCCTGTTCACTTTCATCACTGCCCTGCATATGAATCCTGGGTGGATTGGGGATGGCATGGGCCACCCCGGCCCTGAACTCACAGCCTTTCTTCCCACTGGTCTCCTCTCCCCAAAAAGGTGCCAAAACCTCTCATAAATACCCATGCTGGGAGTCATAGCTCCACTGGACCTGCAGGTGGGCCACTAAACCCAAAACCAAAAAAGGGAAAGGAGAGAAGCAAGGGCTGAATAGTAAGCTCCCATACTTGGGGGTGCTTATGTAACAGACAGGTTTTTCGGGACTCACCTTGGCTGTTTTTGAGGCCCTCTGGTCTTCTCTGGACACACCACGAGGGGGCTGGCCTAGGTCCTTGGAGCACCAGAGGTACTGGAACAGTAAGTGTGCTCAGTGCCTCCACCTGGAGTAGTGCTTGATAATACCTGGAAATAAGTTACAGATTAACACCCCCCAGGAAACTATAATAGCTGTCCCCACAGTACCTCCCCCACCAACCAACACCTTTCACCTTTTACAATGAGTCACCGTACCAAAATTTAACATTAACAATAAACACTAGAGCAGAAGGAGCCACTCCAAAGTGGGTGGTGGTGCTCAGTGACAAAATGAATACAGTAAAGGCCGAAGTCATGGTACTCACCCTTGCACAAGAAATAAATGGCTACCACATGCATGTGGAACACCAGCTCCATAAGCTGCATCCCATCACCTGCAGTGCCCCACACACCCCAGTATGGGAGGTACCTGGTGGGCACTGCAAGGGATGTCAGTGAGCAGACAGTGACTGGCTGCTGGGTGGCTATGCTCAGGGAGCAGTGTGGGGTGTTGCTCCCTGGACAGTGCTGGTGGCTCAGGGTTCATCCATCCTGGCATGACTGCTATGTGTGGGTGCCTGGAGCATATCCTGCTGCACCTCCAAGGGCTGTCTTCAGACAGCCTGCCTGCAGTTCTGTCACCTGCCTGTGGGTGGCTGGCCATTTAGGCATGCTTTTTCCATGCCTAACTTTGGGTAACTAATCTCTAAGATGCACTGCAGATGTGCCACACATTTCAGCTGAATATAGGGATGTGCGGCACGTTCATGAGAACGCTCCTCTAAATGCGCCTCATACATTATAGATGCACGATGGTGCATCCGGAGATGCGCAATGCATCTCTCCCTTTTGAATATCACAGTTCCACCCATCTTCTGGGATGCGCAGTGCATCTCCACTTTGCACCACACATCTGCTTTGAATATCTAGGCCCAGATATCTGTCTAACCAGACATTTCATATTGCAATTTACTTTATTACAGTCACAATAATAGGTTGCTAACTAGACATCAAATGCTATCTATCACCATGTCATCCTTGCATTAAAATTCCACAGTTCCCAACATTAAACCTTAATTCCAAACAGTACCTAGGGATAAGTGGGAGAACTTGTACCTTAGAAATAATACATTTATGAGCAACATACAGGGGGGTATCAGCAGAAGCACCCAGGGTGTCATAGGTTAGTTTCAGAGGAGGCTTCACTGCTCTACTAGATCTGTGGAGGACTATGGCCTCATCCAAATGGGTAGGCTGTGCACTCTCTACTTCAGGCACTATGACTACCACAGAGGCCTGGTCGGGAATAACAGGGGTCCTTTCAGTCTCGGTTGACCAGTCCTCCACTAAGGCCTCTACATCCATGTCTGCAAATGTTGGTGTTTGATTTTTGACTGGGGTACCATTCATTTCTACTAGTTTGGAATTAGAGTCTACACCATACAAGGAGCTTGCCTCTGCATTATTTCCTTGTGGCCAGTCCCTAGGAGGCACTATCTCTCAGGATACTTCTGCAGGTGGTTGGTACCAGTAGAGTTCCTCATCCTCACAAATATAGGTACTGTCAATTGGTTCAAGATGTACATCTGGTTCATCACCCTCCACAGAAACAGAAATATTGCTGATGACCTTTTCTCTGTCTTGGCCTGGTTTCTGGTTCTGGCCAGTCTTGGCCTAGGCTCTGGTACAATCTCTGGTATGGGCTCAAGCTGACCAATGGGCAAAAGGTGGTTTCGGTGAACAGTCTTAACAATTCCATGGCCTCATTCTTGTTGAATGCAGTACACCAGCAAGTCAGTTCATTTTTCATCCACCACATAGGACTCTGAGGACCGGTGGTCAGCTAGCTTGTGCTTTATACAAAGTCCCAGATTTCTGTGGAGAACTCTGTCTAGAACTAGCAAAACTTGATTTCGCACTTTCTGGTCATAACCAAGTTTATTTGCAGCACTTACTTTCCCGGCTGCTTCTACAGCCAATTTATAGGCATCTTTCAGCTGTTGTTTCAGGCATTTTGTGTACTCTAGGTAGGATTCAGTTGAGGTTCCATTGGCAGACACCCCAAAGACAAAGTCAGTTGACAACCATGCTTCTCGACCAAACATAATCAGGTAGGGCAAAGCATCTGTAGCACTGCTGCGAGTACAATTGTAAGCATGCACCAACTTAGGGATGTGCTGTCTCCAGGTTCTCTTTTGTACAGGATTCAAATTACCCAACATGTTCAACAATGTTTGCTGTACACCCTATGTTCAATGGCCCACAGCAATGTCATTTCCAACACAATCCAAAGTCTTGTTGGGTCCACTTATTTTTTTCTGACAAAACTCTGTCATATTCCAGACACACTTAATCCATCTTGCTGGCGTGGACTGCCAAGACCATGCTGTAGTAGTTCCACAAACCATGTGCCTTCTCAGAAGCTGCCTGCCATATTGTCCCCACAAATATTGTAAATATAGCCAACCAATTCTCCCAAGTGTGATGGACCTGTACCCTTCTTCTTGTCTCTACTCTACTCTATCATCTTTTTCTTTCTTGTCATCCTGCTCTGTCTCCATGGGCTGATTTAGGAGTAAGAACATGTCCACATATTCTTCCCCCACAAGCTATGGCCACACCTTTTCTGGGAGGTGCGACCCAATTGGCTCTTCCAGACTTATGAAGCCCATTGCGGGGTGGTGGATACTGGGGATGCCTTATCAGGCCTACTCTGTGGTGGTGTCACCACTGGGGCTACCACCCCTCATTACTTGCACCCCATTCCCACTTACTAATGGCCCTGCCCCGATGACTGTGGTAGAGGCTCTCCCCTCCTTCCATTACCTTACAGCTATGCCAGGAGCCAGTCAAGCCTTTGTTCCAATGCTGACTACTGTTGCCCCACCGCTGGCTGGCCCACACCTCTTGAATGGATGACTGGCACCTGTGTAGGCAGCTCCAGTGGCAGTGCCAGGTTCCCCATCTGGGGAGGGACTTCTGCTGATGGCATTCCGTCTGGTCCTCCCCTGCCTCTAAGGGCATCTGACCCCTTCAATTCGACTGTTTGGGCCAGGGCTGCCATCTGGACCTGAGTCAGTGCCCCTGGTGTGGGCAAAGGACCAGACACCATCCTAGTACACCCCTGTAGCCCTTGTTGCCTTCCTTGGGGCACCACCCTACCTGAAAGCATGTATCTCCTCTGCCATTTCTAGGCCTTTTTGGTGCCGGTTCCCCTAAAGTGTTGCCATCTTCAAACATGCTTTCCAGCAATGCCTTTATCTACTCTGGAGTCCACTTCCCAAAACTGGGTCTACCTTATTACTTGGTGAATGGTGCTGCTGGTACCCTCTGTTGTCTTTTTTTCTGTGCTGTTTTTCTGGCCGCAGGTTTTTTGGTCACCATTTTCTTGCCCACCAGCTGCTGAGGCACTGGTGCCTTCTTCTTTCCCTGCACCTTGGACAATGTTGGCCCTGGTGATGGTTGTCATCCTGCAGGTTCAGCCATCGGTGTTGGCTCCACAGAAGAGGTAGGCTGTGCCAGAAGTCCTGAAGGCCCTTCTCCTGCTGGGTTGTTGAACCCCCCACTCTGGTCTTGAAAACAGGCCTATCACCAAGCCTTTTCTCTTGCAAGCATAAACGCTTGCAACTGTTCCTCAAACTCCTCCATACCCCTCTTCTGTGCCGCTTACTATTTCCCCAGCATCTCTTCCACGGCTCACCAGCTGAAAAACAAAATGAACAACAACCTGCCCCTACATGTATTAGCTCTCTGTTTTCATGGGGGCTGCACTGTGTTAACAAACATGAGTTAATGTCTTGATGTCATCATTTTGTTTTCCTTGCACTGGTATTCCCCTATTCTCTTCCAGGTTTGTGGGGGGGGGGGCCTTGCTGTGGCAACCCAGCTTTCTACTAACACTCCTCCATGAGCACCTTCCCTACTGCCAACTCTGAAACCCCAGCTGTAGCACATGGCTGCTTACCTGGGCAGGGGCCTGTCCCCCACGGCCTTCCCATGACCGAGGTGGCCATCATGCCAGCCTTTTGCTGATCCCCAGCATGCAGTCTCTATGCCCTCTGTATCACCTTCTGAGGACAACTTGCCCCCCCCATGTCTATGCTACTCTGTAACCTTAAAGCAGGCTCCCCCTGCCTGATGTTCTGCTACCAGCAGATTTCCTCTCTATTCAATTGCCCTCCTATTAATTACCTTGGTAAACCTGCTTCTTTGTCCCCTACCCTATTATCCAGGTGCTTCTGGCCCCACCACAAAGCAGTGCTGTGCCCAAGATGGCTGCGGCCTTCATGCCTTGTTACATGTGGGGTGTGCATGAGCATTGCACCATCTCTGAGCTCACCCTCTCACCCTACACTCCCCAAGACTAATCCTGCCTTTTTAAAACACTTTTAATAAAAATGCCAAGCATGAGCTGTCAGTGCCATGCACAAAATAGCCACTATGGCATCTCAAGCACAAATGCATGTGGCGCCCTTCCTGACACTTTACACCAGGGTGTTGCACCTGCCCTGATCTCTCCCGTACACAGCCCATGGCCTGCACCTTTCCTCAACCAGTCTCCCTGTTTCTTTCTATCCCTTTTGCTCTGTGCACATCCGCGGCCTGTACTCATGGCATGCTTCTGACTCAACCACATGTCAGATGCCATGTACAAAATGGCTGCCATACCATCTGATGTTCGAAAGTGCACTGCACCCTTCCTTCGTACTCTCCATCACTGTGCTGTGCCCACCCTGATCACTCCTGTTCACTAACCATGGCCTTTTCCTTTCTTCCACCAGTCTCCTTGTTTCTTGTATCCCTTTATGTCCCTGCACCCTCTGCATCCTATACGCATGAGGCACGTCTGACACCATGACACAGCAAGCACTGTGCAAAAGATGGATGTGGCTGCTTGTGTACAACCGCGTGAAAAGGGCTGTGTCTGAGATGGCCGTGGCCAACGTGCTCCCTGCCTCATGAGGTGTGCACATGTACGCAACATGCACCTGGCACCTTCGCTATCCCTCAGTCAGTGACTAATGCCTAACCACACATACTAATGCTCACCCCTTCCCCAAGTACCTTAAACCCTTTTTCCCCAATCTGAGATTTTCGAGGTATTTCATGGATGCTGCCCTCTGATGGGAAGTGTGCCACCCCGCTAACACTGAGTGCTTGCCACATGCCATACCCCCACCCTCAGGCTTTGTGTTACTGCCTGATCCTCTGACATGTCATCCCCTGGTCACTCACTCCCTACCCATAGCAGCTAGTGAGCTTCAGGGGATTGTGTCTCAGCAGTCAGGCGAGACAACCCAGTCTCTATGGACTCCTCCTCCTTAATAAAAAGATTTCAAGAAAAAAAACACAGACCACTCCTACATTTTATAAATGCAATAAGCCACTTTGGGGTGTGGGTCACTATTCCTGAACTGCATTTTAAGGTGGCTGAAGGTACTCCGCACAAGCTCCTCATGCATCACACAACCCACATGGGCATGTGGTTCAGGAACACTAAGTAACCCACTCCCTGTTGCTCCTTATTGCTTACATGAATACTGAGTTTCCAACTTGCATGTTCTTTACTGCAAGCTAATGCAAGATTAAAATAGTATCTCATGACACTTTCAGAATCAAATGTTCCCATTTCTACAGTAGTCCTCGGCCTGCTACTGCATGATTTCAGCCTTTTGAATACCTTTATTTCACAGCCCTGTTTTCCAAAAGTGGATTCTGTGATGCAGAATTATGAATCTTCAGTTCAGCACAGTTCGTTGGTCCTTTAATTGTCTCTATATTGTACTCCTGACATTGCTGTGACTTGAATTGAAACCTTTCACTTACTGAGCAGGACTCAATGAAGAAATTATTTTTTCTTTCGATATTTTTCATTCAAAACTTGAAAGGTTCTTCATTTCTACAGTAAAACATCTGAGTATCTGTTCAGTTTTTCTACATGTATTCTTTATTATGCTCACAAATACACACATTTACCCCATTGTCAAGCATTATGGGATGGAGCTTAAGCTGACTAGGTTGTAAGCAGAACTGAAAGATGCAGAATGCCCTCTATAATCAGTCTATAAATACCGAAGCAATAACTGCAGATAAACTGAGTGCTGCGTGGGGTTCATCTGGGGGTGAGCTGATATCTCCGCACTGCAAAGGAGATCATTATTGGTTTCTGGTGAAGCCTTTTTGAGTCATGGGGACCCCACAGGGAATTTTATTTTTTTATTTTAAAGGAAACTATTCAGAATGACATAACTGGGGCTAAGATTGGGAATAAAGCCTATTGTCAGTAAGGTTTTAACACCTTTCAACCCAGTATCTTGCCAGCCAGTTCAGCTTCATTACAGTAAATTCCATACAGAAATGTAGAAACAGGGACAATGCCAGCAGATAAAGGCCCACTGGCCCATTTAGTCTACCCAGGCATACCTAGTTTTGGGTCTATGCCCCTGTTAGTCCTCATTTCTCCCCCTTCCTCCCCCAACTGCACCCATATGCGCTTTTCCCAAGCACCTGTCCCACCCCCTTGTGAACACCCCCTACTATCTCAGCCCAGAAGACCTCTTCTAGAAGTTTGTTCCAGTTGCCACTAGTTTTTCCACAAAATTACTTCCTGATATCCTTTTTTCCCCCCTCCACCCCCACCACCTGCTTGGATGCACTCACAGCACTTGGACCTGCTTTACGGCAGCTTGCAGCTATGACTGGCCGCAAGCCTCTTCTAGAGGATGCGAGAGACCCCAGCTCTAAATGATGCAAGCGATAGAAAATTCAGTTGTTGTTTTTTGCTGCAAGTCCAGTGTGGTACATCTCTGATGCACCTGGGACTTGTGGCAAAAAAAAGAGCTGTAAAAAGCCAGCCCCCATGCCTACTGAATGTACTGAGTCACTGCATTCTATGTCTTGTGAGCTCAGTAGGCCATAAGGTCTCCTGTTTCCAGGTACTGTATAAGGCAGACATGAGCTTATTTAATCCCTTTTCCAGGCCACTCCTGCATATATCAGGGCCACCAGATGATAGGCTTTAAAGGGAATGTGTACAATTCCCTGTTAGCTTATTTCAGCTGTTACTATAGCTGTCCACAAATTGGTTTGCTAGTCATTTAAGAAATGACTTCAGGAAAACACTGACAAATATTTTTTTAAACAGGGAAAAGTAGAAATCCATTTTGTGGATAGGAAGGGTGTTGTGGTGATGTCATTGCCTCACTTGCCATTACAGCATGTGAGAACAGTTGGACTGTGCTGATTGAGGCCTATTACACTACAAAAAAAAAAAAAAGTAAATTTTATGTTTGGCTCAATGTAACAAGAGACTGCAGTGCTTTTCCTTACAGTCTAACATGATCCTTGCTTGTAGGAGCAGTTCATTTTAACCTATTACCAAAAGTAAAACAAAGGCACCGCAGGTATTCAGCAATAATTTATTTAAGTTAGAATCCAGTCGCTCAGAAAGTTCAGGACCAAGAACCTGACCGGTTTGCACTATTACAGTAGTGTGAAACCGTTGAGGTTGTTGGTCCTGAGCTGCTGGGTGACTGGATTTTATACTTTAAATAAATTATTGCTGAATACCTGCAGTGCCTTTGTTTTACTTTTGGTATTGACTCATTGTTACTTGTGACACGCGCATGTGTGGAGCTAAGTATTTACTGCTCTCTATTTTAACCTATTGCACTGCACACTGTTAGGGCTGGTGATGTGGTGACATCATCACAGCACCCTTCCTGTCTACAAAATGGATGCCTCCACATCATAGTTCTAAATGCATGTTTTCAGTTTTACTGAAAACATTAGCTAACTATAACCCAGCGGTTTACATACTTGATCTGTATAGTAACCATTACAGCAATCATATGGAGAATGGCACTGTAATGGTCTGGCTGTTTCAAACCTCCATTTTGTGTTCCTCCGCTGTAAGGTGTGTTTCCTGAAGGACAGCCATCTGTATCTCATGTGTTTTGAGTAGAGAAAGAACACTTTTGTATTTCACTGGTGAGCTGAAGACTTGGACATTTCAGGTGTGTATGTTAAGTTTACTTGCCATATTAAAATCTTTGGCAAGCACTCGGTGGGAGGGGTTCTTCCTGCAACTGAAGTGAACATTTATGAATAGCATATGGCCAAATTAGTCCATCTTCAGTATTCTTAATGATCATCATGAGCTATGTATCTTTTACTGTACACTTATAACATGGGCAAGAAAGATCCAGTGATCTGATTGGTCAATAGCTGTCCATACCTGTGTGGTAATTTACCAGTAACTGCACAGGTCTGGAAAGTGCCTTCCAAGTCTTTTATTTATTTATTTATTTATTTATTTATTTATTTATTTATTTATTAGGTCATCGGTTTACAGACGTTAGAATCTTAGAACTGCACTGCTTCAGAAGACCTGTTTGGTAATTGACCAATAACCACAAAGGTCTGGAAAGTGGCTTGCAAGTCTTAGAACTACAGTGTTTTAGAAGACCTGTGTGGTAACTGGCCAGTAACCGCATGGGTCTGGAAAGTGCTTTGCAAGTCTTGGAACTTCTACTTCAGAATTCTCAGTAACTGTGACGGTTAGGAAAAAAGGTTCCACTAACAACATGAGTGAATTATCTGCCTGCAAATTTGACTTCTTTGACAGGGCAAACCTAGCTGTTTGGTGAGAGAGCCAGTTTACCAATGATGAAGATTTATTTATTCTTAATTGAAAGATTTATTTAGTCGTATGTTGTTTTATTATTTTGGTGCCATTTAATAAAAGCAATAACACACTTCAGGGCTTGCAGTTATTTGGTAATTACTGCACTTCCCCCATCCTGTGGTTGAAGGCCACTCAACTAACAATTTGTGCCTCCAACCCGGGGGGAGAGAGGCATACAGTAATTACCAAATAACTATGCACCCTGTCATGTGTTATTGCTTACTTAACTACCATCAAACTTGAAAAATAACACAGAGCACTTTTAACAAGGACCCTCCTGTGTAAAATGCCAACATAAACATTGCCACTGAAAGTGATGGCTATTTGTCTGTTACACTCTTTCAAAGATCACTAAGGGCTATGGTTCTTTCTCAGTGAACTGCGTTTGTTCACAGGGTGCCTCAGTCCCCAGGGATCATAAGTGACTCCATTCTCCTGCTTGCACTGGGCAGAAACTGTGAATTTTGTATTTTTGGAAATTTTGCAGAATTTCACTAGTTTCATGAACTTTTCTGAAATTCCAACTTTGGTGAAATGCGAATCTTCTGAATGTGTTAGACAAAATGTTTGCCTCATAGATACATAGATACATAGACAGTGTTGGCAGATAAGGGCCTATGGCCCACCCAGTCTGCCCATTTGAGCTTGTAAGTTCAGTTTGTTTTCCTAGAAGTCTGTTGCCCCTTACTCCTGACCTCCAGAATTTCTTTATGTCTATCCCATGCATTCTTAAATCCTGTGATTGTTTCAGCCCCCACCACTTCCTCTGGCAGGGTGTTCCACTTGTCCACCACCCATTCTGTGAAGAAATTCTTCCTCACGTTTCCTCTGAATCGTCCTCCCTCCAACTTCATCCCATGCCCTCTAGTCCTGGAACATCTTTTTCGCTTAAAAATGCCTCCTTCGGCAAAATGTTCTGGCTGAATTGCAGAATGATGCACATGAACTACGGAATGGCAGTTCTGCAGAATTCCATTCCGCAGTTTAGTACATCAATCCACAATACATTCAGACATTATGCAGTACAGTAATCAATTAGCTCTGTGTGAAGTCTGAACCATCCATTGCTTAACCTGACACAAAATGGCCACACAGGGCACAATGAGTTAATACGCTAATCCACAATTCATACATTCATTCCCCCATTCTAAGTCAGAATTTCACAAAACTTGCCAAAGTGCATTCTGAAATTTTGTGGCAGCAAAATTCTGACTTTTGTGGTAATTCTGCTGGTGAAATTTTATTTTCACACAGCATTACTTCCTGCATAGATCTTAGTTGCAACAAAAAATGATTTTCTTCCAAACAAACATTGGTTTATCTTGTTTGTATGTAGTGACATTCCTTTCTTGTTTTTGAGAGTTGTTTTCTATGTCAAATTAGAGCTCATGAAAGGTGCTGGATTGACAGCACTGGAACCTGAAGTCCTCTGCTTATCCAGATGACAGGCACTGCATGGGTGATCACAGTGTACGCTTCCCCACACTGCCCCACCAGTGCTCCTCAACCCTGTCAAGAGACCACCATGTAGGTGAGAGGGAATTTCAGATTCCATGCCCATTCACTCCTTGGCCTCTCATGTGAGACTGCCAACAAGGGTGCCAATTAGTGCTAATTGTGTTGGTGGTTTAGTGATGTGGACACCTGCCCACTGGGAACCAGACTGAGACCACCTCAGCTCATTTCACATAGGCCACTGAACAGCCTGCAGGTGATAGTGGCTTTAAGCCACTACTGACCTTGCCTGGATTTCAACCAGTAATCTAGAGATAAAAGACTCCTTAACCAGTTATCAATCCACTGAGCTGTCCAGTTCCAGTAGCAACATTCCTTATTACATAAGACCATAGAAAGTGAAGTTCAGTAAACAACAGTTCATGTACATGTATACAGTATGTTGTCCTTTCCCTAAGGGGTGTACCATAGGCAAGGCCCCTGGAATTCTGCGGTTCTGCGGTTGTGGAATTTGCTGCAGAATTTGCATCATGCCTCAGAATATATATAGTGCTGCAGAATTCATTGTTTTTGGTGAATTTTCATATAAATATACTGTTTTTCCATAGTGTTAGGCTTTCTTTTCCACCTCGTTTATCCTGAGGCCCCTCCTCTATGCTCAGCATATGATGTCATCGATGACATCACATCATATTTAGCCAATGACAGGACTGCATTCTGCCAGAGAAATGAATAAATCATGCCGTAGAAATCAGAAAATGCTGCCGCAGAATACCAGGGGCCCTGACCATAGGGCACACATACCCTTACCTTCCCTGGTTATATGTGCCCCCCCCACTTCACCCAATTGCCATGTGGACCCCTCCGTTAGCAAACAGAGTGCCCTCCCAACCTCTTCCCAACAATTAGTCAAGTACCTGCACCTCTTTAATGTGTGGGTGCAAGGTTTCACCTTACTGTTAACCCACTATGAGTTCAGTGCACTAAGACACTTTAGAGTCACATTTTAGTTACTAATTGTTAAATTCTTTGCGTAAGCCCCCCTCCCGATGTCTAGGGGTATCCAGATGGTGTTTTTGTTGGAGGGGGTTACTGTACAGCCAAGAAACTAAGTCCAGAAATAGAAACAGGAAAACAGTACCTGAATTTCCTCAGGTGTTCCAGGTGATGGATTTTCTCCATTGGGGGTGCCCTCAGACCTTCTGGGTGACGAACTGGAACACTGGAGGGGATGAAGAACACTGACTCTTCACCTGCCTGGCCTTGCCAACTTTGCCTGCAGGCCTTTGTAGACAGTCTTCACCAGGCAGACCTCTTGACATCTTTCTCGGTGGTAATCAGGATCCAGACCCATGGGATGCCACCCTGGAACAAACACTGGGACATGGCTGTGGAGGCAAATGTCTTTTAGCAGCAAACAGTTTATCCTGAAAACAGAAAGCAAACACCAGAACTGCAGAAACAGGGGATCCCATTTAATGAACAGTTAATAAAAACAGGAACAGTCACTTCATGGAGCAGTAAAACACAATTAGGTTGCTTAAGACTGAGCAGGTCACATTGAAGCTAGTGGTGCTCTGGACTGTGGAGACCCCAATGTGAGCAAGTTAGTACATGTGGCTACCCATAGCCTAGGCAGCTACAGTCCAAATGCAAGCAGCAAACACTTGCAGCCAAATAGGCCTTTGGTATGCTGGCAGCACACTTTCCTTTCTCTGATTTTGTTAACTCCCAGCGAGGAGCACAGACTTCCAGGGGATGGCCAACCCCGCTTAGGCCACCCTCTTTATTTATTTTATTTATTTATTTATTTGTATTTCAGATGACACCTTTGAGCCGAGGGCTCTTTTACAAAGGTTCCACATCAAGGCAATAAGGACAATAAGGTACAAAACATAACATGATCATTACAATGGAATTTACAAAAAAAAAGACTAGTAAGGTTACAATAATAGCAGCCAAAGGCATTGTCAAGGAATTGTGTTGCCAGTTAATTATACAGTACAAGTCATAGACGGCTCAGTGAAGCTTTGTTAGGAGTGGGTTAGTGGGAAAAGAGAAAGAAGAGTGGTGGTGAGGGGGTGGTATAGGGGAGAGAGAGAGAGAGAGAGGGAGAGGGGAGAAATAGGGAGGGCATTGTGTTGGGTATGTGGTAGATGGAAACAGCAAGGGAGGAAGAAAGATGGGGATGAAAAGGAAAAGGAGACAGATTCATCCTATACCCAGTAATGGGGGGTAGGAGAAGAGGAGGAGCTGAGGCAGTGAGGAGGGATGCTTGAGGGTAGTATGCCTGGAGGGGATTATAAGAAGCAATCACAGGAGGCACTAGCCACGAGGTGTTGACGCAGTTTACACTTAAAAGCACCAATCGTGGCAATGTTGGAGATTTCTGTAGGTAGCAAGTTGAACCAGGTGGTGGCTCTGATAAGGTAAGAACACTGAGATTGAGAGGTCCGACAGTGAGGTATTGTAAAGGTTAGACTGTCTGATCTTCTAGTTAGGTGGCGGACACCCTGCGGGGTCAATATTGATTGGACTCTAGGGGGCATAAGGCCCAGTGATGTCTTCTTAGCTAGGATGCAGGTCTGGTACTTTAGCCTGCTGGATAACTGGAGCCAGTTAGCCTGCTCGTAAATGTCACACGTGTGAGAAAGGCAGGCAGCTGAAATAAGGAGTCTACATGCCTTATTAAGTGCTACAGCTATGCGCCGGAGTGCAGTATCAGTAGCGGATCCATAGATAATGAGCCCATAGTCATAGTTGAGATAACAGAGCTCTGGATAGTGAGGTTCAAGGCTTCAGCCATTAGGCAATGTTTATACTTGTATAGTAGCCCTATACGGGAGTTCACAGTTCACCCTCTTTGTCCGTTCCTCCCTCCATGTCCACTGAGCTCAACCTTCAGAGGGAATGCTGCCCAGACCCCATAGCCACTCTCATAGTCCAGCTGCTTCTGTGGGTGAAGAGCCTAAGAATCAGCAGTCTCAGAAAGAGGGGAAGACTAGGACCAGGGGGTGTCCTGGACCCCTGGGCCACCACTACAATCCCCTCACTTCATGTTGCTGTCTCTTCAACGTGCTCCCTTGCAGGCAGCCTCTTTCCTCTCTTTGTCCCTTTCAGGGACCAAAACCACTGGCTGGCCCCAACATGGCTCCACAAATCACTAGCCGCCACCACGTTCCCCTGACTGATTGACTGCATGCCCCAAACAAAAAAACAAACACCCAGCTGCATGGCCAAGCGGCAAAAGCCCTGCTCTGCCCTCCTCCTCCTTCTCTCTCTCTCTCTCTCTCTCTCTCTCATCTCTTTCCTTTCTGCCCAGCACTTCCTTTTATGTCCTAACTCCCTAGGAGCCAAAAACCCCTGAGGTCAAATCAGGCAACCACCTAGGTGCCAAAGCACTGTGCTCTCTGTTACCCCCTGGAACTGGTAGTCCCATTTAAACTATTTATAAACTGGGCCCTGCAGTGCCCGCTGGCATGGAAACTACTCTTAAGAAAAGGAGCAACTGCTCCTTTAAATCTCGCACACTTGGTGGCTGCCATGCCCAGTAGGTGCAGGTCCACCATCTTTATTTACCATTATTTCTTTTTAATTAATTATTTACAAAAACAAAGTGGTCCCGAGCCCAGACAGCCCAAAAACAGGCCCGGGACCACCACCCCCATTCACAGCAGTGCAGAACATCTCGGCTCTCGGCCTGGCACACACAGCAAGCTGAAACACCAGGAAACGGGCAGCCAGAGCTGAAAACAGCACCACCGCAGCCACAAGGCATGGCTCCAGGTGGGACGACCGTGCCACGGGGAAGTACTGGGGCTGCAGGGCTCCACAGGTAAGCCCACTTTGAGGGGCTTACATTTGCATCTCTGTTATTTATTAGATATCGGATTTACATCTTTGAGTCAGAGGCTCTTTTACAAAGGTTCTACATCAGATTACATAGATAGGTAGTACAAATTTGGTAAAATTAGCAAGACAAGTAGTTTAGGAATCTATTCTAAGTAAAGGGTAACATAATCAAATTGGGTAATTCCAAATAATAGTTTCCAGATAAAATGGCAAAACATGGAGTACATGTACAGTTCATGGATCACAGACATAGTTTATACAGAGTTATAATGCAACCAGTACAGCATTGTCAAGAAAAAAAGTGGCAGAAAGAGTTGCATAAGACATAGTTTGATTATATCATGGCAGGCTAGGCCTGAGGGAGGAGTAGATGGAGGTGAGAGGGAGGACCGAGGGAGGAGTAGACAGAGATGAGAGGGAGGTCAGCAAAAGGAGGGAGAGAGGGTAACCAGTCAGTAGCAAGTGGTGGTGGGGAAATGGAGGGATAAAATTGGAGGGAAGGGGGTACCAAGGAAGGAAACAGGAGAGGGTAGAGGGATAGACGAGAGAAAAAAGAGGAGTCAAAGTTCTGAGGACACAGCGGTACATGGAGGCTGAGCAGACAGAAATGGGTGGGAAGAATGGGAGGTGATGGTGTGTGTGAAAAGAGTGGGTAGGGACCAGGATAGGAGGGAAGGGTGGGGTAAAGAAAGTGAGTGGAGGAAGGTGAGGGGGGAAGTGGGAAGGGGGGGAGATAGACAGGTGAAAGAAAAAGGGAGTTGCCATCATGGGAATTAAGAGAAACAGTCACACATGGCCTTGGACACAAGTGCCTGATGATGTTTGTGTTTGGATGGGCCAAGGGTAGCTAAATTGGTGATTTCACTACCCAGGGAGTTAAACATCTTTGGGGCTCTACCTACAAATGACCGCTGGCCTTGTGAGGTGTGACAGCAGGGGACAAGTAGTGTGGAGTTATCTGAGCTTCTGGTGTTGCGAATGCAGCTGGCTGAGCTGAGGAGATTCTGGACCCCAGGGAGCAAGAGACCAAGAGATGCCTTTTTTACTACTAGGCAGACTTGGTATGCGATCCTTCCCTGCAGTTGTAGCCAGTTTGCCTGCTTGTAGAGGTCACAGGTGTGCGTGCGGTGGGCAGCTCCAGTAAGAAGTTGACAAGCCTTGTTCAGCACTATAGAAAATCACTGTAGTGCTGTGGGTGTGGCCGCTCCATAGATAACAAACCCTTAATCTATTATGGAGACAATAGAGTTATGTACTGCTAGATTAAGGGCTTCAAGAGTCAGACAGTGCTTATGTTTGTAGAGAAGTCTGATGCGGATATTCACAGAATTTGGCAACCATGTCAATGTGACTGGAGAAGGACAGAGTACTGTCCAAGGTCACACCAAGGTACTTGAAGGTTTGCATCTGGTCAAGGGCAACATCAGAACAGTTTCTGACCATCGACTGTTTGTTTTTATGTTTGTTATGTGTGCCATGGAATAACAATTATATATTTTTTGTAGTTAAGCACTAGTTTCTGCGAGATGAACCAGGCTTCCACTTCCGTGAAACTTTCCTGCAGCTGGTGCTCCAAGAGAGAGGGATCTGAGTTCATAGAGAAAATCACCGCATCATCAGTTTACAGGAGGATGTGTTCATGGCAGGAGGCAGGGAGTTTGTTCAGGAAAATGCTGAAAAGTAGGGGCCCCAAAATTGAGCCTTGGGGGACACCAGACCGGACAGGTTGTTTGGAAGAGAGGGTGTCACCAATCTTAACCTTTTGTGAGCGGTCTGAGAGATAATTATTAAACCATTTTAGGGCATCATATGACAGCCCTAGCTCTCCAATGTGTTTAAGTAGTAGTGGATGGTAAACTGTATCAAAAGCCTTTGACAGATCAATGAAGGTGGCACCAGCAAGTTGTCCTTGGTCAAGTGCATGGTGAATGTAGCCTGTAAATTCAAGGAGAGCATTGGTGGTACTATGGCCTTTTCAAAAGCCATGTTGCTGTGGCCATTGCAGGTTGTATTTCTCCAGGTACTCCACCAGTTGGACTGCAACAATTTTTTCAAGTACTTTGGATAGTGGAGGTAGGATGGAGATAGGCCTGTAATTTCCGTATATTGCCCTGTCCCCAGACTTGTGTATTGGGGTCACCAGGGCAGACTTCCACCTCAGTGGGAACTGGAAGACAGTAAGGGAGTGGTTAATTATCTTGGTATGAGGGGGCAGGACAACATCAAGGGTGAAGGTGATAAGCTTCAGGTCAAGTGTGTTCCCACTTATTCTGGTTCTTCCGAGCACCTTGAGAAGGTATTTTTTGGTGTCCCTTTCAGTAACTGCCTTGAAACAGAATTGCAGATGACTCAGCTCCTTATCTGGTTGAACCTGGGAAGCCATGGTGGATTTAGTGTCAAACGAGTTAGTGGGAAGCATGTGACTAAGGTCGGTAAATGCCAGATTGAAAGTATTGGCAATTGTGAAGCAGTCCAGGGTGATGGTGCCATCTACGTTTAGCATGGTAGGTGGTACTTTGGGCTCTTTCCCTATGACTTCTGATAGGTTGCTCCAAAATTTTCTTTCCATCCGTCCAGGAATTGGATAAGGTACTCTGATAGTAGCTGACTTTTTCCGAGCAAATAGCTCTGGTACAGGCATTCCTGGCTGCCCTGTAGGCCTGTATATCTGCCTGACTGCCAGAAGTTCTTGCCCGAGCCCACAGGAGGTCCCGTGTTTTCATTTGATCTAAGAGATCGCCCATAATCCAGGGATTGTCAAGGCCCTTGATTCTGTGTTTCTTTTAGGGGGTATGGATGTCACATGCTGCACTGAACTGGGAGATAAAGTATTGTAGCACAGTATCTACATCTGGGGCAGTATCAATTAGGGACCAATCTTGTTATCGCAGGAGAGATGTAAGTGGCTTGAGGTGTCCCCTGATAAGTATCCTACTGTTGACAGTTTTCGCCGGTGGTTTAGTGAATTTATTAGACCATAAGCACTGGACTGGAGAATGGTCACGTATGGAGTCAGGAAGGACTTTTGTATGGGTGATATGATCGGGGTGGTTTGAGAGTATCCAGTCCAATAAGGTGTTGGTCTGGTTCCAGTTTTATAGTTGAACCTTGTGGGTGAGGTAACAAGTTGGGTGAAGTTTGCTGCTGACAAGGCATCCTTGTAATTGCTTGCACTGGGGGGGCGAGCCAGTTTACATTGAAGTCCCCAAGCATTATAAATTCCGAGTTATGCTTTAGGCTGTTGATGCAGGTAAGGAATGGGTTCAAGCTTGTTGTCGTCAGTTTGGGTGGTATATAGACAGATGCTATCATCAGAGCTTTGTTGTGGGCCCCGAGTATGCGAGGCACTGTTAAAGTGGCAGATCTCCACCCCACCTCCATATAGGGCTGTTCAAAGTTCAGCCATTATGTCTCTGATGTGACCCAGAGTGAGCATAAATCCCAGCTTCACCCCGCCTTGTTCTGCATGAAAACATTCTGGGAAGCCACTATTATTCACAAGTCTGTGCCATCCCCTGCCATACCCCAACACCACCCCAAAGTTTTAACATTCTCAGATCAACAAGCAACCAGATCTGCAGTTTGGGGGATCTCTCCCTTGTACTGGTCATCTCTTCCATTGGGTTCTGCTGAGGTATGTGAGAGCCCCAGCAAAGTCTCAAGGTACAGCACACAGTTATCCAGCATGTTATTCTTCTCCTCCTTATGCCACATGAGGTTAGGCAATAATGTTTTACATTCCATGGGTACCATCAGTCAATTAGACACTATGAGGCACAAACAGAGGCTTAATTGGTTAATAATTTCAGGGCATCGTCATGAGAAGGGAAAAACAGTCACAGCAAAACATTGTTCACACTGCTATTCATTCACGGTCACTTGTCTTTCTCAATTTGGGGTTTCTGCTGCTGCTTCATGCATTTCTTTGCAAGCCGGGTTTCCAGAAAAGCAAAACACTGACCCTCATGCCTGATTATTAGCAGAGCTAGATAGCTGAACCTGGAGTTGAGCTTTGTGTCACATAGTTCAGGGCGAAACACTTTCCTGTTCTGTTGAACCCTTTTGGAGTAGTCCTTGAAGAGATATAATTACTTTTCCTCATAAATCAATTATTTTTTACAGACACAAAAATCCATGAGAAGGGCATGTTTATCTGTGAAGCTGTAGAGAGCCTGAATACTACCAATCACGGGGGTGAATCTGACAGAGGTTTTGGTGCCAGTGCCTGGTATGCCCTGTTGAGTTTGATGTGTAAATAGTTCACATTCAGTTACTAAGGCAACCAAGTCTCCAAAAAGTATAACATATTGTTGCCTTCGACTTCTTCAGGCAAGCCCTTTATTCTTAGGTTATTTCAGTGCTGATTAGTATACTGATGGTAGTGAGCCTCCTTTATCTCCTCAACTTTCTGTTCAAGATGCACCATTTTCTCAGAGAGGCCTTCCATGGCATATTGAATGAAGATCCTTTTTTCTGCTTTGTCTTGACAGGCTGTTTCCCAAAGCTCTCAAAACTTTCTGTGTGAGTGCTGTTAACTTGGATAATAGGTTGTCTAGCCTCTGTTTATTTATTTATTTTATTTACATTTTGGTAACCGGGTAGGCTCACTGAGACCATTACATTACAGTCCCTTTTTCAGGGGTGACCCATGATTAATTACAAATAACACAATAGCTAGACAGGAAGAACAGTACATAGTGCAATTTACACATTTCAACAGTAGAAAGCATCAGGTAATCCAACAATACATTAATTGGTAAATGAGTTAATAAACAATTGGTACATGAGGGGCACATCATACATTAGAAGGGTTTTATGCTTCATTGGCTACAAGTGCAGTAGCTCAGCTCCAGTAGGTGAGCCTTGAGTCCCTTCTTAAAGCCCCAAAGAGAGGTACAGTCCTGGAGATTGCCAGGGAGAGCGTTCCAAAGGGATGAGATGAAGATGGCAAACGATCGGAGCCCTTGGGAAGTCCTTGCTCTAGGGACATGGAGAAGCTGACAATCAGAGGATCTCAGTGACCTTCTGTTCTGTTTTTGCTGTTATTAGATCAGACAGGCTTGGGGGGCATTGCTTAGCCTGAATTTGTAGGCAAGGCACAGTGGTGGATATGTGCATAAGAACCCAAGCTGAAATCAGCTGCCCCAAAAGTGCCATTTGCTCTGCCAAGACCTCCTGAACAGCACATAGTGTTGGTCCTGAACCAGGTCCCTGCTTCTGGAAGTCCTTCTTTTGCTCCATAAGGCCTTTTACGACACCTGTGGTAAAGTATTTGTCCATCTTCTTGTTTGAATGCCTTCTGTCACCTGTCATGCTATTTTTAAAGGGTTTTAACATGTGGAGAACAATAAATTTTATAGCACCAGGGAGTCAGAGCACCATGCAGGAAGGTATATCCATGACTGATACACAAGCATGCCCCATCATCATGTTTTTTAAAAGCATTGTTCTTTTACTGGCAGTGAGTTTGGTAGCCTAAATCTAATGTACTCTTGTAACAAGGTTTTTTTGCCTTTAAAACATTGTTGTGCATGGCTTGCTCAGGGACATTATGCAAATTTAATGTTTGGAGGGGCACACATTCCAAACTGTTCTAGAGGAACTGGGAAACATCCCCCCCCCCCAGGAAAATTTTGAAAACATGAAGCCAAATGGTGAAATCTGGTGGCATTTAGCACGGCATGAAGCTGTCCCACAACATGCTAAATGTCTGCAGAATGATAAGACAATTCCATCTACATGATGATCTGGGTCTGGGCCTTTGGGACTCCTCTGAGTCCTAGTGCCTGGCAGCACTGGGTGCTAGTCCATATAGTGGACTGCCTCGGGGAGGGGACAAACATGGTATATGCCTTGGATCTGGATATATTCCTGGAAAGACACAGATGGCCAGGGAGAAAAACCTTTATAAGAAAAGTAACTGAATTTAAATTTGCCAACCCAGTCGGCACAGGCAGCCTGGGCGAGAGTGTCCCCTGGGTGGCAGAGTCATGCTGTTTGCCATCGGCCGGAAGACTCTGTGTGGTACCATCCACACCAGATCACTGTAGTCCTTGTGCGCAACCACCACTTGATTAATAGCCATACTATAAATTTATTGATTTGTGGCTGCTGGGCTGAGAGCTGCCTGAGTCATCCCAGTCACCAAGATGAAGATGACTGCGTTGGCTCAGGCAGCTCTCTTAGCCCAACAGTGGCAAATACATATTAATAAAACTTTAAAACTCTCATAACTTGTGCCAGAAACCTGCCTTGCATTGCAATGATGATTATTTAGAAAATAAAAAAATAAAATACCTATGTTGGGTAAAACTGGAAGGAATCCACATGTGGTAGGTGGTTATTTGACATTATTGTCTTGGTCCATCCACTCTCTGGTCCTCGATCCCTGACTCATCACTACTCCCAGATTCCTCTGACCAATGTACTGTAGTGCTCTTTACATCTCTTGACTCTCTCCCTCTCTCTCTCTCTCTCTCTCTCCCCCTCCCCTCTCTCTCTCCCCCCTCCGCCCAGCTTGAAGCTCCCACTTGCTGTTGCCTCAGCTCCAACAGTTAACGTGACTTCACACGTCCTCCCTTCATCCAGGGCAGACCTCCTGGCTTCAAATTTCAGTTGCAGCTTTCAGGCCCAAGATGCTAGGGATCTGCTCTCTTTCTCCACTTAGGCAGGTCTCTCTCTCCCAGCAGGATTCCCAGGCTCCCTCTTCTCTCTGCTGCCTCCAGGCCTGCTCTTCCCACTGCTCTTGTGTTTCATGGATGGACCATCCACCAGCCCACCAGACACACAATGGCATCATGCAGTGGGAGCACTCTCAAAACTCTGACTGAGTCCTGATGGTGACCGTCTACCATCTCCCCACACCAATTCGCTGTCTCCCATGCTCCAGGTCCTTATACAGTTGTCAGTAGCGTGGTGGATCTGGCACAGTTGTGGGGGGAGAGAGACTGACACATGGGGCCCAATTCACAAAGGGTGATGTAAGGCTTGCATCAAGCCCTGCGTCAAACCCATATTTTTGGTGCAGCTGCACCAAACACTTTGCCACAAACTGCACCCAATTCAAGAAGATCTGATCCATTTATGTCAGTTTTCCCAGTTTATGGCAGCTTGCTCCAAATATTTGGTGCAAGCCCCATAAAAAGGGTGACAGAGTTTCCACAAATTAGACCAGAAAATGCTGGTCTAACTTGTGGCAATCAGTGCACTGGACAGAGAATCCTAATCACCAGCAGGGGAATACTGCGAGCCCTGTGCACCACATGTTCAGTGCACCCGGCGCTTGCAGCATTCCCTGGACTTCTGCAAATCAGGCCCACAGGCTTCTCAGCCAATTAGGATTGTGCACTGAGTCAGCAGCACTCAGCTCACCGGGCTCATGGGCTGCAGTCAGTTCACACACAGCAGAAATGCCAGGCAGCAGGCATTAAATTAACCCATGTTAAGCGGACATCACGACTACCAGAAAGACTCAGTGAGAAAATATAAAGAGTCAGTCAAATGGGTCAGAAACAGACATAGTTTAAATTTTATATTGATGGTTGTGGTGTGATCGCAAACTAGTTTCCTCATTTGGCCCTCACCTGTTCCTCCCAAAAAAATTTAACAAAAAAGGGCACATTGAATTTTTATGCTGACAAAACAGTGACAAAAAAAGGAAAATAAATTATCATGTAAGGAATTTTGGGGTGGTACACATGCCACCCCCCATGTCCTATGGGCATGATGCTACTGGTCTGGATTATACCATTTTCAGCTACTTGGGACTGCAAATGGCTTAACCTTCTTTTCTCTGACTGAACCTTTAAAGCAGACCCATCATACAGCATTTGAACATACTAACATACAAACATATGACTGAGCCAGCAGAAAAATGCCTTGCGGTCTATCATGTCTGCTCGAGTTTGCAGATCCCTTAGCATCTATTCAGGGATCCATCCCTCTCCCTGTTATCCACTCCTCCCTCCACTCCAATGTCCCCCTCCCCACACCCCCTTCACTACATGCAACTTTCCCCTTTACCCTGTCTTGAGGCTGTCCGCTGTCTTCAGGAAGACTACTTCCTTCAGCAACTCATTCCTCTTAGCTACCATCTTTTCATTGAAAAACTGCCTCCTAATTTCCTTGCTGAATCTTCCCCCCGCCAGCTTGAGGCAGTGCCCCCCAGTGTCCCCATTTCCACTAAGGTTGAACAGACCCTCAGAGCTCACCCTGTTGAAACCTTTAAGGTACTTGAATGTTTTGATCATGACACCTCTCTCCCTTCTATCCTCCAGGGAGTACATGTTGAGATCTTGGAGTCTCTCCTCATATGTTCTGCCTTACTGTCCTTGGATCATTTTGGTAGCCCTCCTCTGGACAGTTTCCAGCAGGTTGATATATTTGTTTAGGTAAGGGCATCAATACTGCACACCATACTCACAACGTGGCCAAACTAGGGATCTGTAGAGTAGCAGAATGACCTCTGCTTTCCTGCTGGTGATACCCCTGGCTATGCAACCCAGCAACTGATCCACTTTATTTATTTATTTATTTATTTATTTATTTATTTATTTTTTAGTCTTTGGTAACTGGGTAAGGCCCACTAGGCACAAGTGCCTGTTTTCAGTGGCGTACTGGGAGCACTGGGTGGTTAAGTGACTTGCTCAGAGTCACACAGTATGCAAGTGGAGGTTGTGAGAATCAAACTCAGGTCTGGTCTTCTGGATGTATCAAGCTCATTCACACCTCATTCCTCTAACCTCTAGGCTATACTGCCAGCCCCTGCTGCTTTTTAGCTGCTGCTTTCTCGCAGAATGCTGAGTGGTTTCTGGTCACCCATGATGATCAGCCTAATTCTCCTCTTCTGACCCAGTAACCTGCACACCACTCAGCCAGTATTTGGTCTTCAGGTTCTTTGCCCCGACATGCATTACCTTACAGTTTTTGACACTGAATCTCAGTTGTGAAATACATGACCATTTCTCTAGCTTGGCTAGATCTTCCCTGAGGTCCTGTATTCCCTCCTCCATGTCTACTCTCCCACAGAGCTTTGTGTCATCTGCAAACAAGCATATTTTACCTTTTTCCCATCTGCAATGTCATTGATGAAGATGTTGAACAACACCGGACAGAGCACCAGCCCTGCGGGACCCCACTAGTGACTGTCCTAGTCTCTGAGAACTCCCATCCTGACCACCACCTGACTTCTATCCTACAGCCAGTTTCTAACCCATATAACCAGTTTTGCCCCTACCCCCAAGTCCTTCAGCTTCCTGACTAATCTCCTCTGGGGAACAGAGTCAAAGGTCTTACTGAAATCCAGATACAGGATGGCCTCCCCTTGGCCCCTGTCCATTGTCCTGGTTAGCCAGTCAAAGAAATCAGTCAGGTTAGTCTGGCAGGACTGCCATTGACACAGACCCATGCTGCCTCTTGTCTTGGAGCCCATATTTTCCCAGAAAACTTACCAGTCTTTCTTTCAGTATGGTTTCCATGAGTTTCCCCACTATCTAGGTCAGACTGACTGGTTGGTAGTTACCAGGGTCGTCCCTCGGCCTGCTTTTGTGCAGCAGTACTACATGTGTTGTCCTCCAGTGAGGTGTTAAACAGCTCTGCCAGGGGACCCGCCAGCACATTTGCCAACTCCCTTAAGACCTTCAAATGTATGCCCTCTGGTCATAGGGATTTGTCTACTTTCAGGACTTTTCTTACCCTGTGGACCTAAGTCTCCCTGTTTGTGACTGCACACACTCCATTGCCCCCCTTCCCCTGCAGTACTGGACCATTTTTCTCCTTGATGAAGACTGAATCAAAGTACTTATCAAGTACTTCTGCTTCCCCTCCACTTCTCTCTGCCCACCCTCCTTCGCTTCTCAACCTGCCTATCCCATCCTTTATATGCCACTTCCACCTGATATACTACAAGAAAACCTTCTCACCCCCTCTGCCAGCTGCAGCTCTCTCTCTCTCTCTCTCTCTCGGCCTTGGTCAAGCAGACTGCCCTGCCTGCTTCTCTTGCCTTAGTACAGTACTCCTGTCTGTCCTCATTCATCTGGGTACACTTGTACTTCTTAAAGGCTTGACTTCTTACCCGTTACTATAGGGGCTACCTCCCAATCATACCAGCTGGGCTTTTTGGACTTAGATTTTTTGCTTTTGAGTTCTGCACATATGACAGTGGCTTCCAACAGTCCCCCCTTGATTTTGTCCCATTTCTGGTCCACCTCCATTTCTTTCCTGATCCCAGCAAGGTGCCCTTCCAGAATCTTCCACATTCTACTGTAGTCTGCCCTTCTGAAGTCTAGCACCCTTGTTTGTGTCGTAATCGTCTCCCTGCCCATGTCCAGGTGGAACCACACAGTGTGGTGGTCGCTTCTTGCAAGCAGCGCATCCACTGTCACCTCTTTTACATGTGCACCATTAGACAGTACCAGGTCCAGTGTGGTCTTCTCCCTAGTGGGCTTCAGGACACTTTGTGTCAGGAACCCACTGTGGAAGGCATCCAGCAGAACTTGAGTCATGGTACAGGTAGTAACCAGGATCTTCCAATCTACTCCAGGCAGATTGAAGTCCCCCATAATCACTACCTCCCCCCTGCTAGTCATCTCCACAGTTTCGGACCCCAGTTCCTTGTCTAATTCCTCATCCTGGTTTGGTGGCCTACACATCACTCCTATCCTAAGTTTTCTACCTTTTGTGGATTGTACCTGTACCCACAGCACCTCTGTCCTTCCATCTGTAGCCTCCTCCCTAGCACAGGTTATCTTTTCCCTCATGTACAGAGCCACTCCCCCTCTTTTTCCAACCCCCTTGTCCCTCCTATACAGCTTATACCCAGGCCAGAGTGATCCCAATCATGATTCAGCATGGCCCATGTCTCTATAATGGCAGCCATTTCCATCTCTCCCTCAGCCATCAGTGATTGCAGCCCAGCCGTTTTGTTCCTCAGGCTCCCTGCATTCAGAGACACAAACTTCCACCATGACTTGAGTCCCCCTCCCCCTCTGGTCTGCCTGCCCCCCCCCGGGTCCCTGGGTCCCAGTCCCACCAGCCTACCCCCATCCCTCTGCCTCTTGTCTGAACCCTCTACATTCTGTCCTGATTTGGGAGGAGGCCATCTGATCTCCTCCACCAGGTGACTAAAGGTACTTAACTGTGTGCAATGATGGGGACTTCATTTGCATTTTGTTATTTGCACCTCGGTATCTTGCCCCCAAATACAAATCTCTACTTTTCGGTATAGTAATTTTTATGTTAGGTGCACCCCCCCTTTCTATCACAAAAGTTGCAACTGAGAATTAGGCCTGAAATTTTTAAGATAAATAATCCATAGCGTCACAAGGTAATGTATGTCTTATTGCACACTACTTAAAGTTACTGGGCCGGATATTCAGAAGGGTTGCACATGGCGCAACACAATTGCGTCATGCACAACCCACTGATGCGCCTTGGCGCGATATTCAAAGGGGGGATTGAACCTTGCACAAATCCTGATGCGGACGCATCAATGTGTGTCTGGCGCAGGTAGAGGCGGCGTGCCATAGATAATCCGCACATCCCGATATTCACCCCGGGATGTGCTGACCCCATGCATGCGCCAACCACTACCTGCACTGCACACAGGGGAGCTAAAAAAAAAAGGAGCAACAGCTGTCCACCCACAGGTGAGCTGCCATATTGCAGGGCGCAACATGGCAGCTGCCACCTGTGGGTGGCCACCCCAGCTCCGGCTGCACCTTCCTGGTGGCGCCCCCCCCATGCTCAATCGCGGGCATATGTAGAATAATAATAGTCCTATATCCCTGGTGGTCCAGTGGACCGCTCGCAGCCCGATTGTGGGCATAAGTATGCTAAACTATGTTAACTTCCTCCCTGGTGGTCCAGTGGACCGCTCGCAGCCCGATCGCGGGCATAAGTATGTTAAATAATAGTGAACTCTCTCCCTGGTGGTCCAGTGGACTGCTCGCAGCCCGATCGTGGGCATAAGTATGTTAAACTATGTTAAGTCCCTCCCTGGTGGTCCAGTGGACTGCTTGCTGCCCGATCGCGGGCATTTGAAGTGTAATAATAGTCCTATATTCCTGGTAGTCCAGTGGACCGCTCGCAGCCCGATCGCGGGCATTTGTTATAAACAATGACACTCCAATCCAACCCTGGTGGTCAGCGGTAGCCCCCTCCCCACCCGCCACTGGCCCCTACCTGCCCCCCTCCAGTCAGCGGTGGTGGCGGCTCCCCACCACTTGCCGCCCGCCGCCGGCCGGCTGACACCATGCGGTGGGGCTGTCGCCCATTGGTCCACAGCATGAGCCAGTAGGCGTGCAGCTCATACCATACTACACAGTCAGATGGATTCACATATCTGGACTGTGTAGCCTGTCAGAGCTGCATGCCCATTGGCTCACGCTGTGGACCAATGGGTATGCAACCCTACCATACAGTGTCGATCGGTGGTAACAAGTGAGGATGCCCTTGCCACTGACGAGGGGAAGTGGTAGAGGGGCTCAGTGGCCAGCAGAAGAAATACATGGACAGAAATTAATTAGTGTCATTGTTTATAACAAATGCCCATGTTCAGGCTGCAGCGATCCACCCGGACCACCAGGGATATAGGACTTTTATTCCACTTCAAATGCCCTCGATCGGGTTGCGAGTAGTCCACTGGACCACCAGGTAGGGAGTTAACATAGTTTAACATACTTATGCCCATGATCGGGCTGCGAGCGGTCCACTGGACCACCAGGGAGAGAGTTCACTATTTTTAAATATACTTATGCCCACGATCGGGCTGCAAATGGTCCACTGGACACTGGGCATTGGGGCACTTTGCTGCAATGTGCAGAGGGTGTCAGTCCCCGACGGCTGCTGCCTGGCAGGGCGCCAGGCGCAAGTCGCTGGGGATCGGCGCACCTGCATGCAAATGGGGCCATAATGACATGCAAATGGCCCATTTTCACCTTGCATATATTATAGCCCCATTTGCATGTGCACTTTTGAATATCGTGGTTGTTGCGCCTAGCGCAACGGAACTTGCGGTAGTGCATCCCCCTGCTCCACTCTGGCCACTTGCGCTGGCACAGTGCCACTGCACCATGCGCACTGCGGGTGGTCAAGGTGCGATATTCAACGTTGCTGTGCCATGGCGCAGCTCCGTTGAATATCACCCTGTCAATGCCCCTGCACAGCCCAGTTGTGCTGCGCCCAGGCTTGCGCCACAGCCTGGTTCAGTCTGAATATCCAGGCCTCTGTTTACATGGTTTGTTACAGAGTGTCATTATTATATGTAGATAATATTTTAGATAATCAAGGAAGTCTGGTTATTTACTATACCTCGTGAAAACTAACGTGTTTTTTTTTGAGTGTGTAGGCAAGGGAGAAGGGTTTCATAGCGGTTAGTTACTTGGGCTGGAAATACAGTAGTAATGTAGTCTATTTAACCCAACTAGCTATACTATAAAAATCGATTACCTTGTTTCCACAGAGCATGCTGAACTAAGATATGTTGGACCATAACTCTGCATTTCTTGAGGCTGAGGTTTAATTGGGACCCTAATGTTACTTTGACATCGTTTTTTTAAGGAATTTCTTTATCTTCAATGGTGCTCACCTGCTGCTAGACTTGTGCGACATTTTCTGGGTTCTCTAACATTCTGCCATCATCTAAAAGCTCACTTTCTGTAATCCAGCTGTGAGCATACATGCTGCATTTTGAGATTCATATATACTGGAGATTGGAATTGAAAAAAAAAACGTGAGAGGGTTCCAAGATAAGGTCAAAGGTCAGCTTTACTGAAGAACTGCAGCAGCAGGCACATTGTCTAAATAAATCTTCAGCACATCAGAATCTCCACTGAATGCATGGTCCAGTGTGTTGTGGAGGTGAGGCGCTCAGGTCCCACTGAGGGTGCATATGGGCTGCTCGGAATTTGCACACCCCCTGATGACTGATTACGAGCAGCATTGACTGTGAAGACAAATGCTCTCCCTGCTAGATGGAGGAAAGATGCAGCTATGGCAGACTCAATTGTTAGGATAGAGACAGGAAGAGCCAGGGAAAAAGGAGTGAACAACTAATAATGATCATACAAAGAATGTACATGACAAGCAATGCAGTTTTAAGGACCTTGCACTTATGACTTTTCCACTTCCCATCCTGATTCCTGAGAGAGACTGAGCAGTTACCTTGCTTAGTTGGGACTTATGGGGAGAGATGTTAGTCTAAGTTTGTTGGGTGCTGGATTGTCATTTGCTGTTGTTTCTGTCTCATTCCTCTTTATAAAGCAGAGTGAAATCCTCATCATTTATTTGGGGGCTAGCTAGCCAGTACGCATTTAGTTTTGCTTGTAACTCAAAGTGCCCATGGTGTACCATTATAACACAATGATTCACCCATGTTGGGCACGACAAAAATCTTTCCAACAACAATTACAGCGCCAGCATTCTGCCAACGGCAAAAACCATGATAGGGAACCTGCGTACCTGACAATATGAGTGAAGTGTGCCTGGGTGAAAAACATAACAAAACTAGTGAAACAATACCCCAGACACCTCAGCACATCCTATAATACCCCACACAACAAGACACAGACCCCCCAGACATGGGGGGCTGTGGCCCTTTCACCCCCTCCAAATTAATATAACCAACTCCAAGCCACACCAGTGTTGACAGGGAATGCTAACTGTGAAAGGTTACACATCAGTAGAGGCAGGAACAAAATTCAGGAGACTCAGATGCTGGAAAGTCACCCTTTACTATGGGACGGCAATATGTAACAGGAACAGAACTCATGTACACCAAGCTGACAGTAGCACATACTTGATATCATTCAGGAGCGCCCCAATAGCACATGCCAAAACATCCCACCTCCTGCTAAATGCTCAAGCCACTCAGTGCTCTAAAGTCCAGGTCACAACAGTGCCATGCAGCAACCCGCTGCCGCCGTAATAATGGCAGAAATATTAAGTCGCCATCCTAATGGTATATCTAACACAACAGCATACATCTGTTGTATCTTATTACTTAATTGTAGATCCCACCAGCACCATATACACATTCTGTGGCCTTGGGCATGTCATTTGACTTCCCTGCATTTTAATTCCTCCTAGTTGTAAATGTGAACAGCATGTTACATCTCAGTTGGGTTATTCTGGGTAAATAGAAGGTAAAACAGAGTTAACATAGACTAGGAGTGACATCTGAGAGAAACAGGATATTAATGGGCTGCAGAAGAATAACACATTTATACTCATGTGACAAAACCAATAACTCTCAAATAGCAAAGCCACAAGTGTGTTGGTGTTATCCTCATCAGTTGTGATAATGGGTTATCCCAAATGTAACAAGTTGCATATCCAACGTAGATCACTTCAGTTTGGGGAACACAAATATAAAGAGATGAGCATAGCCCCCTGTAGCTGTATGTGTGTAAACAACAAACAGGGGGTTTCCACATTATTACTCTGAACTACAGTAGTTGAAAAAAGATGAGAGGTTTACATACAAACATATGAACATTGAAAAAACAGAGAGGGTTACATATGAGTATATGGACATATGTTCGTATGTAAACCTCTCTTATGTTTTGTCAATTCTAGTCTCCAGTATGTGTGAGTCTCAAAATGCAGCATGTATTTTCTTAGCTGGATTGCAGCAAGTGAGCTGTCGGATGATGACAGAAAGTTACAGAACCAAAAAAATGAAGCACATTGCCTTGTGCCTGCATGGATTATTACTTGTCAGAATTTCAGGCCTAATTCTCAGTTGCAATTTTTTATGATAGAAAAGGGGGTGCACCTAACACAAAAACTGTTATTCTGAAAAGTGGAGATTCACATTTGGGGGCAAGACACCATGGTGCAGATCACAAAATGCAGATGAAGCCCTTCCCTTATTGCAGACAGTAATAACATTAATAACTACTACACACATGTATGCCCATGGCGCCATGCCATGCACATACATGTATGTGGCAGACCAACAAGAAATCTCATGTTTCTGCCTCCCCCAGTCTGTACCTTTGGACTGTTTATGTCACTCAGTAGCTTTTATTGATTCTGTCCTATGTTATTCTCCTTGGTAGTCCAGTGGGCACTCAACATCCATTTAATCCGTGGTAGTCTAGTGGCACCCCTCCATAGCCCTGTGTGGCACCAAACATGATCCAGTCCATTACCTAGTTCCATCCTCCACCATCTCCTTGGATTCCAACCACATTTTTTAGAGGCCCCTATTATCTGCTTGTAATAGTTATACAGGTCAGGGCCATTACAGACGTTTTACTGGTTGGTGTGGGGTCACCATGCCCTTTGTGTAGGGCGGATGCTTCAGCTCCTTTCCTAGCACCAGCATACTTTACTATATGCTGTGTGGAAGGGATCCTCAACCCTCCCACCTTGAGCATATCCTGGGGTCAAACCCAAGGGACTGCCACAAACTTGGCAGCACAAGTCTGTGATAGTCCCTTATGACTGAGAATTGGGCCTGTCATGTTTAGACAGAAAGCAAAAATGCCTTAATCTGATTTTTTGTACATTTAGCTATGTTAATATTCCTTTATCATATGGTAACTGGTTATTTTCATAATTATATTTAAACAAAAATTGATACAATTAAAAGCTATTAATTTAATTGACAAATAAGTGTGTAGTGTATATTAAGTCTTATTGCATGTACATTTCATGCAGTCTAATTAATCACACTGGGTCCGATGCATGGCCCAACGAAAAGTCTATGCACCATGGGCCCAATTCTAAAAGCCCCCTTGAATGGTGCAAGGAGAATGTGCCCCAAGTAGTGGCACAAGGTGCGGCTTGCACCAAAAGATACACTGAGAGCCATTCTCAAAAGCATCCTGCGTCAAACGCAGGCTGCATGTGCCAAAGGGGGCTTGTGCCATCCTTGCAACACAAAATGGGCTGTGGCAAGGTGCTAGGCGGCCTACAGCAGACTCGGGCTGCCATATCCTTTAATTCAGGATTCTCTAAACTCTACTAGAGGGCACATTTCTAAGTACCATTAGACCAACCAGGGCTGGTCTAAGGGTACTTAGAAGTGTGTCCTCTGGGAGGGTTTAGATCCTTTTGCCATCTGCAGAGCCCTACCTTGGTGGGAGAGAACATGTGCCGCGGACTCCTCTCCCTTTCCATGACCTCCCCCATACTGAAATATATACCTGTCCTTGGAGATCAAGCAGACCCCCTCCCTATCCCTGATCTTCCTCTTAAATACAAACGTATCTGTCTCTGGTGGTCTAGCAGACCTCTTCAAAGCAAAAACGGAGAAGCAAACTGCAGTTCACAACAATTGTTGTACTTTATTGTCACCAAATAGTGACAGCCCCTAGTGCCTCGGCAGAGTGCCTTCAAGGGGGCAGACCCCCCCATCCTTGACCCCTCCATTAAATATTCAAAAATCAGTCCCTGATGGTCTAGAGAACCCCCTTCCCTATCCCCGATCAGCCTGTATAATGTAGTGTATGTAACAGTCCCTGGTGGTCTAATGGACCCCTAACCCCACACCCTGGCAGGCAGTACCCCACCACCCTGCTCCCCCCTGTCCCATCCCCAAGCTGGTGACTGGCACAACCCTCTGCTCTCCACCATGGCCGGCCACCGACTGAGCTGTCAAGGAGCACGTACTGTACAATCAGCTGTTACAGTACACACTCCTTGACAGCTCAGATTGCTGCCAGCTGTGTTGGAGAGTGGAGGGCTTTGCTGGTCGCTGGCTTGGGGATGGGATGGGGAGGTGTGGAGTGGTGGGGCACTTCCTGCTGGGGTGGGGGGATGGGGGTCCACTAGACCACCAGGGATTGATTTATGAATATTTAATGGGGGCGATTGCGGATAAGGACGGGGTCTGCTAGACCACCAAGGAGTTCTGTTATGTCAGCATACAGGAGACATCGGGGATTGTGGGGTGGACCACTGGACATCAGGGAGGGAATGTATGTATGTTGACTCAACAGTGATGCTGTCCATGGGTGCAGCTGCTGCCTGACTGGCCCACAGCTTGTGGCAAACCTCGCAGATGCGCTGTCTGTTTGGCACATGGCCACAGTTGCCACAAGCTGCAGGACTTTGCCCCCAGGACCCTACCCGATAGAGAATTGGGTGCAGGGTCCCTGGCACACTGGCAATCGGAATGAGCTGCCGTTAGTACAGTTTGCGCTGACTTTTGAGAATTGAACCCAATGTATCTGTGGTGTGTAGGCTTCCCCAAGTCAGATAGTCATGCATCAGGGGTCCCACGCACCCCCATGGCATTCACAAAAAGGTCCCATAAGCCCCTCTGCACCCAATCGCTTGTCTGTTTGCACAGATGCTTGCATGGACAGTCTGGGGGAGTGGATGGGGCATACCCACACTCACACTATTCACTAAGGTGCAGAGTGCTGGATGGGGGGGCACAGACTACGTGAGGAGGGACCCTGCCATAACCACTGCCTCTCCTCCATGAACAGCACCTGCCTGCAGCAGTGGGACGGACAACCCCCACTGCCATGTTGCCCCAGCCCTCCTGACAGGCAGAGAGGGCTTGGGGCAGCTATTGGGGTTATCGCCTGATTTACACTAACTCCCAGGATGCACAGTGTCCCATAATCCCCTGCTCCATGTGGAGCTGTGGATCCACTTTGGGACCAGGAGGGCCATCTGATTGTATGCTCACCTGTGTTTGCCAGTCTTCCCCCACTCACCAACACTGGGGGGGGGGGCAGAGCCATGGACAGGTGACAAGCAGTGACCAGCAGTGGTGAATGCCATGCCCCATGCACTTGTCCTTGGGTTTGGATGTTCAAGAGCTGGGTAAGCACCTATCACACATACCTGACCCACACTGGTGCATAGGCACCACAGTTCCTTTCATCATTGCTGTTCTACGGAATAACATAATAGGCAATTTAAAAAAAACATAAATTACAATTTCATGTTACTGGTATACAGTACACATCTGTAGACTTTGCCACTGTTTTTTAATTGAAAAATTGCTCACACACCACATGTTTTGAGATAGGGTGCAAAAAGGAAAAGTACTATGTGGTAACACCACCATTTTTGGAGTAATGTTTGAAGCCTTAGCACAAGCCAATACCATAACTGAGATTCATTAGAAAATTGCACCCTAATGTCACAATTAACAACATTTATGCCTTTGTACGGAACTGCAGCTGATCAAAAATTAATTGTTTTGTAATTGATTTCCACCCTTTTAATTTTTTAACTAATTTTTATTTCGTGGACATACCATATATAGAATTTATTTATTTTTTATTTATTTATGACTTTGTTAACTAGGTAGGTGCACTGATCTCCAGGACCGTTTTCAGGCATGACCCGGGCCATATACAGTGGCACAGGAGTAGTCTCAAGCAAGGTTACATAGCACAGTAGAGCAAGTAACAACAATGCCAAAAAGAAAATACATCAGTGACAATATACAAGGTAGTAGAGTTCATTAACATAGAATGAACAGCAGAAAATGGTGTCTGTAACCAAAACAGAAACAAGCAATTCGCAATAACAGAAACTGAAACAAAAACAAGATAAGTGCAGGTGGGGTAATCCCTAGACTGGGGGGTTCCCATAAGTGCAGGGGAGTGGACAGGAAGGAGGGAATGGCATAGAAGAAGGTGGGGAGGGGGGATTTAAACACAAGGGGAAGGATAATGCTATGATAGGCTTAAGGGTGTTAGAGAGGTAGGGGGAGAGGGGCTACCTAGCAAAGCAACTGCAGTGGGATTCTACCAGGAGCCAGTCTTTGAGGTGGGTTTTGAAAAGGCGGTGAGTGTCCATGGAGCGATGTTCAGCTGGTAGCCTATTCCACAATGAGGGGACAGCTGCCAACAGGGCTCTACCACCAATATTGGTTGATACCCTTGGAACTTGTGGGGGGGATGTTATTGGAGTGGAGGGTGCAGTGTAGCGTTCAGACTTTAAGGAGGGCAGCAAGGGGAGATTCCTAGCCAGTTCAGATGGCATTATCAACCATACAGCAAAGGGCAAGATCTAAAGCGACTTTGTAGTGGGAGCCCACCAAGTGACTGTTAGAGGACACAGTGGTGGGTAGAAAAAGGAGCTAGTAAGGCAAAGCAACAGTCACTGTTATAGGCAGTAGAGAGTTTGGTAAAGAAGGTTGCAGATGACCTAGCATAGATGGTAGAGCAGTAGTCAAGTATTGGGAGTAGATTGCCCTGTACAATGGCATGATGGGCCTCAGGGGTAAAGTAGTTCCTGTATCTGTAGGCAGCACCAAGCTTTTGGTGTATCCTGTGAACAGCTAAGTTGATGTGCTCAGAGAAGGAGAAGGAGGATAGAGCAGGACACCTGGGTATTTGAATGTATCAACATTTTCAAGGACTTGGCCATCCGGGGGAGATAATAGTGAAAGAGGAATGGGGTTTGGACTTTGCTAGGAAGGGCTTAGATCCAAACAGCATGGATCTGGTTTTCTTGGCATTAGCCAGGAGAAGGTCGTCTGCAAACCAGTAGTGGGCAGCTGCATAGTTTACAGTAAGAAGAGAGGAAATGCAGGTGAGGGATTTGTCACTGAAGAAAAGTACAAGGTCATCAGCATAGAGGAGTGAGTTATTTATTTTATTTAATTTAATTAGTATTTCGGAAAGAACTTTAAGCATGAGCTCTTTTACAAAGGTTCCATGTCAGGGTGGACAATAAGACAATACACATATTCAGTGGTTACAGTTGAGACTATCCAAGAGAAGGGAGTTTATGAATAAGGAGAATAGAAGGGGGCCCAGTATGGAGCTCTGGGGGGACACCGGTTGAGACAGACAGGGTAGGGGAGCAAGCAGGGCTTATACACACGTATTGGGAGCGATCAGTGAGGTCCTATGGTTCTTGTGGAAGCCATGTTGCTGGCTGCACAAGAGGTTATACATGTCAGTGTGTTCAGTGAGCTGATGGTGGATAACTTTCTTGAGTAGTTTGCTAAGGTGGGGAGGATAGAGATGGGTCAGTAATTGTCTGTGGATAAGGGGTCATCAGCTTTAAAAATGGGTATTACTTTGGCAGTCTTCCAGGGGTCAGGCATGGAGGAGGTAGAAAGGACAAAGTTAAAAATAAAGGTGAGGGGTTCAACAATGGCAGGGGAAATGAGCCTGAGGAAGACTGTGGAGAGGCTGTCTGACCCTGGGGAGCCATGGTTTGGGAGATGTTTGAGGAGCTTAGAGATATCAGTAGCTGAGATTGTTTTAAAATAGAAAGGGGGATGGGGAGGGGGGTTGGGTAGAGTGATGTTGTCAGGGGGAGGGGTAGTGGATGGAGCTGCTATGCTGGACACCTGGGATCCTGCTTAGAAATGCAGATAGATCAGAGAATGTATCATTAAAGGCATGGGCCACCTCACCGTGATGAGGCTAGTGGGGGAGTTCAATTGCAGGGTTGTATTGCTGGAGTGGGGGTTGAGGAGGGTGCCAATGGATTCCCAGAATTTCCGAGGGTTGCCAGATTTACATTTTAAAAGTTATGGAAATAGGCCTATTTCAGGGATTTGGCCAAATGCTTGCACTGATTTCAACGACACCTGAAGGTATCCCAAAGGACCGGGAAGGGGGACGCCTTGTAGGTGGACCAAGTACAATCTCTGTCCTTCATGAGGGCAAGAGATCCTTAGAGATCCAGCGAGAGCAATCACCTCTGACCTGTCTTGTGGTGAGAGGGAAATTCCAATCCTGTAGGGCTTGTGGGGTCTGAGTGAAGAGGGTTACTGCCAGGGCATGTTGGTGAGTGAGTAGAGAGCAGACCAGTCCAATGGCCATGCCTCACCAGGGAGGATGGGGGTGTTGGGGTTACATAAGTTTTAAAGACAGGTATTTGGGGGGGGGGGCTTGAATTTGGACTACCAGAAGAGAAACGTGGAGGAATGGTCACTGATGGAGTCAGCTATGGTGCCTGCTTGGATTACATAATCATCCCTATTAGTGATGATCCAGTCCAAAAGGGTTTGGGTGGCAGTGTGTGGGTTATGTCTGGTAGGAAGTGAAATAATCTGGGTCAGGTTATGTTGTTTTAGAAGGCAAGCGTAGTCTGACTGGTGAGCACTCAGCCAGTTTAAATTGAAGTTGCCGAGAGCAGAGTCTCTATGGGGGGATAGTGAACTGAAGTCAGAAAGAAACCTGTTCAGACCCACAGATCCTGTGGCTGGAGGGTTGTAGTAGCAGCCAATGCAGAGTTTTTTAGGGGCACCTAGGGTTAGTTCAGAGAGGAGCCATTCACTGTAGGAGGTGGGGTTAGAGTGGAGTACAATGATGGCGGAGAGAGGCTCTCTAAGGAATAGTGTTACACCACCACTGTTCTTTTTACCTGGCCTGTCAAGGCATAAAGAGGTGTGTCCAGGTAGGTAATAGGTGGTGCTGGATAGGTGAGGCTTTAGCCAGGTTTCAGAAAGACCCAGCACATGGGTCTTGTATAGAGTTACCCACACCTCCAGGTTGGGGAGCTTGGAGGGAGGCTGCAGATGTTAATATGTACAAGTTTCAGACCTGAGGCATTTGCCCAGGTACTGCAGGAGAAGGAGGTAATATGGGAGTTTACTGGGCCAGGGTTGTACTCAACATACAATTGCCATGGATGGGTTACAAACAATTGCAACACTTGATAAAGCACTTCATTTCATGATTAACAGTGAGTCCTGTAATAACAACCCATATTGAAGATCAGTGGCAGCATTTCTAGTTCTTTTTTTGCCAAGATTTTTTACTTATTTATTTATTTAAGGATTCAGAGAAGACCTTTGAGCACAAGCTCTTTTACAAAGATTCCACATCAGGTTGACAGACAATAGACATATTACATCAAGCAGGTATAGAACACACATAGGTTACAATATTACAGTGTTATCACTAGTACCATGGAATTAGTACAGTGTCAGTAAAGGATATAGAAAAGCAGTGCTGAGCTACGTGGGGAAAGCAGGGGAGGACCCCCTTTCAAGTTGACGGGAGACTTAGGGAGGGTAAGCAGCCTCTTGCTGGGGCTTTGTCAAAAATAGGAGGATGAAATAGTGGCTGGAGGGTGCTGGGGGAAGGGGGGAAGGGGAAGGTGGCACCAGAGGGGGAAAAATGCTTGACTAAATGGTCATACAGGGGAAATGGGGAGGGAGGTGGTGTGGGGATGGAGTTATGATGAAGGGAGGTACTCAGGGGGAACAGCAGGGGTGGCATGCTGAAAGCCACATGGGGGTGGGGTTGGCCCAAGACATGTCAGAAGAGATGTGGGGCAGGAAGGACCAAGGGGGGGGCTGGGGAAACATAGTGGATGTCTAGTGTCAGTTCAGGGGGCAAGGTATAGGTTAATGGAGGGGGAGAGTACCAAAGGAGGGGTAGAGTGCCTACTACGGAGAGCAGACACTAGCTGTGTGGAGGAACGGGGTGCAGCAGGGCTGCCATATGAGCAACTCGGGAGGCTAAGGAGGGGGAGGGACTAGTCTTCAGAGGCAGTCACACTCTGTGATTGATTTAAGGTGGTGTCTTAGTCCAGTTTGGAAGTGTGATAGGCATTTGGAGGGTTGAATGGGCACAGGGATTTTGTTAAGCCACTGGGGGGCCCTATAGGTGAAGGCACGTTGTTCAAGCACAGTTCAATGAAAAGGTGTTGATAGGGCCCCCCTCATCCTACCTCTGGTGTCACAGAGGGTAGCAATCGTCGAAAGGACATTGGATACACGATGGGGGGGGGGTACCCAATAATGCCTTCTTACCCAGAGGCAGGTTTGGAACTTGATCCTGTTCTTTAGAGGCAGCCAATTAACCTGTTCATACAGAGAGCAAGTGTGTGTATGACAATCTGCAGCCAGGGTGTGCCTGCAGGCTTTATTAAGAGCAATGTGAACTCTCTTTAGTGCCGTATCCATTGCCGGTCCATAGACCACCGGGCCATAATCAGTGGTTGATAGGATGGAGCTGGAGACTGAGAGGCGGAGGGTCTCAAGGGTGAGATATTTCCTGTGTCTATAGATGACACCCAACTTGGTGTTTACCACCTTAACCACTGAGTCGATGTGTTGGGTGAAGGTGAGGATGTCATGTAGGGTGACTCTCAGGTACTTGAACGAGTGCACTTGTTCCAATGGTTCACTAACTGTGTTGGAGATGATGAGGGAGGGTTTAGTCATTTAGTCATTAATGGTATTTTATTTTGATTAACTTTATAGCAAGAAAATTCATTGAAATAAAGTTTTGCAGCAATTTCAAATGTCCTTAGTGAGCTGCATTTTCAGTGTTTTTTGAGGGGTTTCTTACCATCAGCATATTTGCCCATGAGCTGACTATGGTGCCATTGTCACTAAAGCAGGGATTGGTATTATCAGAATTGCATCTTGTCACAGACTATAGCTGGTAAATATTGTCAGTTTTAACCCTTACTGTTTGTTTTTAAATACAGAGAATTTGATTTGGTATATTGAAAAGATGGGCGGTACATAGTTTTTCTTTTTTTCCCTGGTGGTAACATGTTTTCTGGCAATCCATCAAAGTAGTGTGTCACGAACATTAAAGGAACTGTGCAAAACATGTGTTAGTCTGACATCTGATTTGGTCTGCATATGTTTATAAACACTGTACATGGCGTACTTGAGAAATTGGTTGACTAAAATATGCTTTAAGTTTTCTCCATGTCTTACTTTCACAGTTTAAATCATAAATCAATGATTTGTTTTGATTATATCAAACTATTACTTTCTTACTTTTAAACATCTGAAGTGTATCTGATGTACAGATTTGTCTTTGTTTTTTAACAAAAGTGTATATTGTTCAAGACTGTGGACTGTTTTAACTGTGGTTAACCCTGGGCTATATTTTGAGCACCAACTTCCGATATATCCTATCTGTCTTGCTCTGTCCTTTATCTCCATTTAAATATTAATATGTATCCACAATTTATGAATACTGTATTCCCGCCAGTGATGACTGTGGTGCTCATTGTCAGGTTTCTGCTTGTCTAATCATGGCAATCAACATCTTCAGACGGACTGACTGACAAGAATGGACAGAGCCATCACTGTCAATTTCTTAATTGTTATGTTTCCCATCATTATGGCTAGTCATTCCTCAGGGCATCGTGATAATAGTTTCACAATATGACTGGATGAGATGGAACCTGACACATAGCACAACTGTAATCCCCAAGATAGTCTAAACCATTCCCCTGTAGGGTTACTCAGAGAAAGGTAAGCCATGGAGTAGAGCACTTAAATCTGCACATCAATTTTCCATCAGGCATTGGCTGAGACTCCATTCAAGTACCTAGTCTAGCGCTTGAAGTTTTGTCCAGTATGCCCTTGATGTGTCACTGACTTCTACACACATTCTGAATTCTTATACCTTCTAAATGTACTGGCAGACTATAAGGACCACAAAAGCAGAAAGGTTTATGCATTCCAATTCACCTCTTGCCAATGGTGCCATGATTGTTGACACGGCAAGACCAAGGGGAGCCTAGCTTTCACACTGTATAGACCTCTGTACTGCTATTGCAAACTGTAACTCTTATCTGGGCACTGGATGGCTCGGGATTCTATGTTGTTTGTTCTGACACCTGCAAATATATGAATACTGTTTGCTATTTGCTGTTTGGTTTGTAACAAAAAACTTTTGTAACCTCCTCTCTATCATATTGCATTTGTGTTGCTGTCTATGCGTTGAATCCACTGAAACTGATGTGGAGCCTTTGGAAATGAGTCCTTGACTCAAAGGGTTGTAATTCCGATATATATATATATATATATATATATATATATATATATAAAATAAATAAATAAATACTGAGCTATAAAATTGATTTAAAACAGCTTCCAGTGCTGAAGGGTTAAAAAAAAATCACAATCATATACAGACTGAGAGTTCAGTTTAGCCTGAGATGCCTGAAGTACTGCCAGAATACTTTGGCCCCTATGTGTTCTATTACATCTCAAGACAGCGAGATGTTGGTCTCAGTTTATTTGAGATTACCTTGTTTGGCCCAGTTATCATTTCTGCTAAATAAGAGACTAAGATAGTCTCATTCATGTACATTTTCCAGACTATTTGCATTAACTGACCCTTTATATTTTACTCTTGCCGCACTAAATACAATTAGTTAACACGTGTTGGTACTTATTACCAGCTGTAATTTGTAACCTTTGTTTTGCCAAAACATCCAGTTTCTTCTGGAGTCCAATATGTGACATCAAAATAATGGCCAGATCGTCTGCATAAGCCAATAGTGGAATGCTTTTCCTTCAAATGTTTGTTGACTGAAACTCTTCTTTGCCCAAGTTTGCTGGTATATTGTTAATATATAAATCAAAAAAGTGACACCAAGACACAGCCTTTTGTAATAGCTCTAGTATTTCAAAATTTTCAGCAATTTTCTATCCAAACCATAACATACACGTGTTCGAGTGTGAGAATACTTAGCTACAATATGAAGTAATTTATTGTCAACAGGATTTACCTGGAGAAAGAATCCAATGTGGCATACAGAAAAAGAAATGTAGAATTCCCACATAGCACCCCTCTGAATCTATTCCACCCTGCCTTGAACACCACCACCCTTCCAGCATTCAACACCTCACTGGAAAAGTAGTTCCAACCCTCCATCACCCTCTCTGTGAAGAAAAACATCTCAATATATTTTTTTAACTTGCCTGCTAACTTTTAGTTGCATCCCCTAGTGTCTGTGGTCCCTTTTATTGTAAACAGTTCTACCACATCCACCCTTTTAACCCTGCATAGAAACTTACAAGTTTCTATCTTGTACCCTCTCTCTCCTGGTCTCCAGAGAATGCATGTTCAAGATCTTTTTTTTTTTTTTTGCATTATTTCTTTATCTGCCCCACGTTCCCGGGATCCACCACTCCTTCGGGCAGCCATGGTCTTTCGATCCCCTCCTACTAGTCCCCCCGCAGACCCCCACCTCACCTCACATCGCAGCTAGACCCCTGGGGTAGTCCAGCATAACCCTTCACCGACTGGGTCCCCCTCCTCCGAGGGGGAAGGCACCGTTGGGGGAAACCCAGCACACTCTTCACTTTGGTCAGCTCCAGGGCACTGCTGAGATGGGCGGAACATCCAGGGGAAGTCCTTCGGAGGTGCCAATAGGCTGGCTGCCATCATCCAGCCAATCCCGGGCTTTTTCCATTTTTCTTGGTTTCTCCCTCTATGACGATGCTCCTGCAGTGCTCCCGGTCTCCACTGGGGGCCGCTGCAGAGCAAAGTAAACCCGCTCCCCACCCCAGAAGAGGAGAGCAGTCCCACGGATGCTCAATCCTCTCCTCCCTTGCTGACCCCCAGCATCCCGAGTCCATTCCCGAACTCGGGTAGCCGGCATGGGTCAAGGTAAGGCGCCCGCTCCTCAGACCTCTGCGCCACCAGGATGGCATGTTCAAGATCTTTAACCTTTCATCATATTCACTATCCTGAAACACTGAAGCATAGAATCTGTCTTCTGAAAAAGGCCCATTGACTCATACTGTCTGCCCATTCCTTTTCTATTTTCTATTTTTGGCCCCCATTTTTACCTTTGCCAGCTTCCAGGACCTCCTTCCACCTACTCAAGCCCTTCTACCTGACTCAGGAATCCTTCAGTGTTCCAGCCCACCACCACCCTTTGCTCAATGATCCCCTTGAATGCCCTGATATTAACTCATGGCTTTTTCCCCATGGGTGGGACCCAAAACTTGGAGGAGGATTCTTCATTCAATGGTCAGGGCCCATGAGGAGGAGCGGGCAAGGTGGCATGGGAGGAGTCAAAGAGATTCTGCAGTGGCATGGGGCAGAGCAGCTTCATCTGCCTGGTGCTGCTGGGGGTAATTTTCCTCTGCTAAGCCCAGCAAATCACCTATCAGGGCTGTCGTAAGGGTGGGTGAGATCAGGGCTGGGGAGGAGGGGCCACTGCACTATGGAAAAGGGGGATCAGGTAGTGTTTTATTTTGATAGGGATCGGGGCTAGGGAGGGGGCCACTTCACTATGGAACATGGGGATCGGGTAGTGTTTTATTTTAATAGGGGATAATGGCTGGGGAGTGCTGGCCCGCACACAACAAAGCAGTGCAGCCATGCAGATGAGCCCATAGTGGGCATGCAAATGCCCCCAATGTGCATGCATGCCCAGTAGACTCATCTGCATATTTGGGCTGAATATCACCCATGGAGGCTGAGGCGCATACAGGTATGTGCCATGCATTCCCCTATGGGTGGTCCTCAGTCCAGCACCCTGGATGCGCTGCATGGGTCTTGGTGCCCTTTGCTGTGCTCCACATATCCAGGGTCCGATATTCAAACAGACTGCGCAATCTGTTTGGATCGCGCATTCTTTTTGAATATGGTGCCAGAGCTGGCCGGCCCAATTTTTTGGTGCTGCACATCGATTTGCATGTGCATCCGGCTGGCTCTGTATATGGGGCCCCATGTCTCTAAACCTAGTAATCAAAGTTGTTCTGGCTATATTCTTAAAATGATTTGCATTTTGTAGAAATGTTAACAAGATCAACCGTACACCCTGCAGCACACTCAAGCACTTGAAACGAGTCAAATGTTTTCTTGTTTAATACAGAATTGAAAGTTTTCCAGGATAGAAAAGAATTAAAGAAAAAATTCCCTCTGTTTCCCAAAAAAGAGATCAACTTAAGGGCAGCATTATAATGTTGTTTACTAGAAAAGTGTTCTCCTATTACTGATTTCTTGTCTGACTTTTTGATATCAGATTTATGTTATGATATCTTCTTTTTTAGATTAGAACATAAATCTGATACCAGAAAGTCAGACAAGAAGTCAGTAATAGCAACACACTTTTCTAGTAAACAACATTCTATTACTGTCCTTAGGTTTTTTGGTCAGGAAAAGGTTTCCCCCCCCGAGACATGGTGGGGTCACTAACAGATTGCTTTTAGCGTAAGAGACCTTTTGGATAGAAAGGTTTGGCACACTGAACCCATCCATTGGTCTTAATGACCCTGTAAACTAGGCTTCCTTTTTCTGATTTCAGGTGGGGATGTAAGAACCCCTCATCTTCACCCTGAAGGATTGTATCCCCTGCCCTGCCTGTATAATGAATATTTTCTTATTAGTATTAACTTGATTGTTCAATTATAGTGTTTTACATTTTTTTATTTTATTATTATTTTTTTCTAAGTTTGATTATTTTGTGTTATTTGTTTCTTGTAATTTGTTCATTCTAAGTGACTAAACTGTGGAGCAGGCTGTGCAATTCCCACCCTCCTGGTGTGTGGTCTCTCCTTATACTGGTGCTTTCCCGAGCACCCAGTCAGATAGACTATCCATTCCATCTGGTCCCCTTATGCAATCACCCCCTTTCACCCTGTTATATGTAACTCCAAGAAGTCTGAAGATTGGACCTATTTTATCTTTAAAAATAGGTAATGAATCACTGTATCTATATAACACTATCTTGCTGAGCATGCTTTGTTTTCGGGGGGGGTCCTGTTTTTGAGAGACACCGAGCTTCACAGCACCAGGCTGTGATGTGTTTTGGGGTGGTCCTTAGTGATGGCCAGTGTTTGACATCACAGAGTGCTAGATGTCCCCATGCTCTGACACACACTCAGTGCATGGCAAAAAGGAAGCACTCCTCTGAGAATCATTGCCTGGCATACTGCTGGAGTGTGGGTGTGTGAATGTCAGCCCACACTCACTTGCTCTGCTTGGGACCTTTTTAACTGAAATGAAGTTATGTAAACAGGAATAAGATATATTTAACAAAATATTGCCTGGAATCAAATCTGAAGTGATAGCAGTTATCTTGTACTAAATGCTTATCAAAAGCTTTTTGTTGACCACACAGCTGCCCCTCCAACCCTACCACATCATTCCCCACTGCTGTTGGGCACCGACCTGACCTTCAGTAAGCCCAGTATCTAGGGAACCAGTTTTGCCCTGCCAAGGGCCTCCGCTGGCCTAATGAAGGTGTGCCTCTGTACTCCTGACTTCCTCTGTTGCTGGCTTGTTCCTGCTGGGTCCTCCCCTGAACTAGAGGAGGGAGCACTTACTGATACACTGGTGCTGGCTGGAGGGGTCCCAGTAGGCACTGTAGGTCTGTTGGAGTGGGGAGCAATGACGGCCATTATCTTGGTGTGCCAGTGAGGCATTCCACCATTTTGTCTCTTACAATTGCGCACAAGCTTATGCCTGGCCTGGGGGGGGGGGCCTGACGACATATAGGCACCCATGCATTAATGGCGTCTACACCATGCCACCACCAGGACATGTTGTAAGACCAGTGTGAAGGGTCCCTCTCCTTGGGAGGAGAGTGTCTATCAAATGCTCTGGTTGCCCCCTCTGCCAGCCTCTACTTCTGAGGTCTTGGGCTTGGAGTGCAACTCTGACTCATCAATGTGACAGAGTGCCCCCCCCCCCATTGCTTGGTGCCACAGAGACAACTAAACAGGTGATTTTTACACTGGCTATTTTTTCCTTCACTTGGTATGAGTAGGACCTCTGAGAAGGTCACCTTAGCTGCTTCTGCCCTGAGCATCCCACATAATGCCCTAAATATTTCTCTCACTAATCCTATATCCCCTGAAGCCAGATCATTTATTCTTAGGGGGTCAATTACTTCTGGGTTCCCTTCTTTGTCCCTAGTGTACTTCTTAACCCTAGAGATGATCCTAAGGGGGAGAAAATGTGAAAACTGGCAACTTCAGTTCAGCTTCAATTCGGTCCTCCTGTCTTTGGCTCAGCTTCAACACTTCCACCAAAGACACTTGAGGTCCTTGGTATGGGCATCTAGCCAGCTACAAAACTGGGGTAAGAGACATTCCTTCACCACCCCTCATTCACTCCAGCCAGTCTCTACCTCTTCTCCCACTCAGTCAGCGCCTAGCACAGTGACAGGAGCTGGAATTTCTTATTTTTTTCTGTAATAAAAGAATGTCTGAAGCGGGAAAGAAGGCTGGAATGGGAAAGAGGAGGCCATAGGATTAGCCCTGGCCATCTGGGACAGACTGTTGTTTTTTTCATTATTTGGCCGAAGGTCAAAGTGATTTGAAGAGGCCCAAAAGTTTGATTGGGCTAAATTGAAGGAAAAATTGCCAAATTTCATCACGTTCACTGAATACAGATTTGGCATTGACTCATCCTTAGATGATCTTGTTTCTGTTGCACCAGGGCAGTAGTGCACCACTTTGTCCTTAGGGAAGGAAGCACACACCACCCTCTCCATCCCCCTGACAACAGAATCCCCAGTCACCACTACTCCCCACTTATTCCCTGTTCTCGGTTGCCCCATTCCACCCCAGCATATCCAGCCTCCAAGTAGATTGCTTGTTGATGTTCCACATGGTGGATCAACCTGGATCACTTCAGCCAGCAGCTTGAAGTGGTTACTGGTCACAATCAGGGGTTCCACTTCTATTCTGTAACCCCACTATCTGTCTCACCCTCCTTGCATCCTTATATACATCTTGTTGAGGCTCTTAGATGTCCACTGTGGGAGTGGTACAAGAGGAACTGCCCTTCGATAGGCAAATTTCATCCCTTTCAGCAGCTGGTTCCATAGCTGGTGAACTGAACTCCTGCAGATTGGGCAACCCCCATGTTCCCAGAGCAGATCCTGGAAAACACTGTATCTGGGCACATTGCTCAGTGTATGTGGTACTCATGTCTAGTGTGTTATCAAAACTCTCAGTACACTCATGGACCTAAGAAAAGCTTTCAACCTGGTGAACCACTACATCATTCTAAAAAAGTTGCTTGAAATGGGGGTTCACCCAGAACCATTATGGAGGTTCTGCTTCTATGTAATTCACTGAAAACAATATGTTTTCCAGGATGATGCATTATCAACCCCACACAGCATTAACATAGTTGTGCCTCAGAGATCAATCCTGTGCCCTTTACTTTTTAATGTCTATGTGAACAACCTGCCCAAAGTCATGGCAAACTGCCAAGTCAGGCAATATGAAGACAGCACAGTGTCAGTGGCATCCACTGACAGCTGTGACAAACTAGAATCTAAGTTACAGAAAGACCTTGAAAAGATGAAGGAGTGGTTCATCAGATCAGGACTGGTGATGAATATGAAAAAGACACAAGCTTGCATTTCTGTCATCAGGCTAGGCTGAAAAACAAAATGTGTCTGGAATTAGGATAGCTTCCTATAAATATCTGGGTGCTACAATACATAAGAGACTAATCTACAGTATTTTTGGATTTGTTGCCAATGCCCTTTTTCAGGTAACCCTTGCCTCAATGCTTTGCACTGAGGTTCTTTGTGTTTTTAGTTTGCTTTCTTATTGTGGGCCCACAATGACCCAAGCCCATAGACCACATAATGGCTGGTTCCCTTTTCCCCTTGGTTGAGATACAAAGGAGGCACACTGATGAGTCCTGAGAAGAATGAAACAAATGCCTGTGTCTTCTGTTCTCAGCCTTTTCAGATTGTGTAAAAGTCATTTGGCACCTCGCACTCCTTCTTAAAGCAGTACCAGTCTAAATCATCATGGTGATATGTATATGTATATGTACCCTATGATGCGTTGCATTATTGCGGTATGTATCATTTTGTATTTCTTTGAAACCTGGCTTTGATGCCAATGCTCTTTTCAGGTAACTGTTGCTCAGTGCTTTTGTGCTGAGGTTCTTTGCCTTTTGAACCTATGGTATGCTGATAATATTAACTCTATTAATGCTTGAAGCACTTAGAAGATTTCCACACGGTTTCATGCAAGAATCAAGGACAAAGCACGTACAACAACCTTTACCCCCAGCATTATATTATGGGGAATTTTTGTATGAGCTTGATCACAGTTAAGTGACGTCAAAGGTGTGGCACATTTTCTCTCCAAAATAACATGGGAACTACTGCACTACTATTAAATGTTATTATTTTGCAGTAACAATGAGAATTTTGATTAAGCAAACTGCTATGAATCCAGAGAGACTTTAGCAAATGAGTAAACAAAGCTGCAAGTCTGTAAAATAAACAGTGTTTTTGTAATTTATCAAAATGATTTGTGTTTATGTTATGACAACAGGACTGAGCTTTCACAGACTCTGTTTTTTAATAAACTACACAATGCATGATTATTATTTAAGAACCTAGATTTCTTGTTTTGTTTACTATACTTTTTCTTAGTATACATGATTTTATTTGTTAAGGATTATTTTTCCCAGTGAAAAGTAAATTTAATTAATTAGTAGTGGTTTAGACGGGATTTTGGACTGACAATTGTCACACTTTTGGGGTCACTATACTGTGATCAAGCCCTTTAGAAATTCAGCTCAGTCTGCTATGTCCAAAGTGAAGACAATGTACAATACACTTATCAGATATACTGTCTAATGCAAATTCAATATGCACCACTTTACAGTGTGTTTAAAATTAACTGGCTGCAACCATAGGCTAAAAAGGAGAAAACTGGTTATGCTGGATTTTCAGAATGCTAAAAATAGCTGGCAATCATCCACTGATAAAAATTCCTTGATATTGACAGTCAGCAGAATATTCATTAGTTTCTTAGACCAGCAAATAGAGGTCTACCACATTGTCGAACATACTTTTTAATGTCTACGTGAACAACCTGCCAAAAGTCCTGGAAAACTTCCGAGTGTATGCAGATGACACAATGTTAGTGCCCCACAAAATATGGGAAGCTAACCTTGCAGGCATGTGTTACGAAATCCTGGAATCAATTACCAGTTAACCTTCATGCTAAAACCTCATTATGTGAATTTCAGTGTCCTTAAAAAGTCCTTACACAGTTTTGGAATTGCATAAAATGAATATATTTGCTGCTACTGTCTGTTACCTAGTCCTCTGAAATTGCTTACATTTTGCACAAATGAACATGCCATGCTGACAGTTGTTGTTACTTGCTGTATTAAATTTGCTTATCTTAAATTATGGTTTATGTTCTTTCACGTATTGTCAAGTCTTATAGAGAATGACTGTTGAAATAGGGCTTGTGCCTTAACTGAATTCTCCTGGATGAAAATAAAATCCTATCTATCTACTCTACCTTTTTGGGAGTGTTAGATTAGTTTATGAACTCCTGCCATCTTCTCCTGATCTGGAATTCCCTGCACTGCCATAGCATAGCTCTACACTGAAGTGTCACTTATGAACAGTTACATTCACCTTGATGTTGACTACTTCAGTGAGTTTTGGATATAATGTGCAATCCTATCCTAGATAGGGGCATGCCCCAACTGCTGTACTTCTGAGCACCTGCTTAATACAATACAATACAACACAACAAATGATTAACAGCACCACAAAGAAACTACTGTACATAACCCCTGGTGTTTCCCACTGTAGTGAACCAAATAGTCCCGCATTACCCTGCCATAGACAGGGATTCCCCGCTACTGTATTATCTAGCTCATTCCAGCTAGGTAGGCTGAATATATCCTGATGTGAGTGATTTAGATCGGGAAGTGTGGCAACATATGACAATAGTGAGATATGCAAGAGATCTGTTAGAAGAGGTTGATGATGAGGAAGGGAATCTGCCAGTGACCAAAAAAATTCACACAGCGAGTGTCTTTTCTGACTACAGTGAACATTTTCACATAAATCGATGATACACATTGCTTGAATCAAAATATTCAATTTTATGTCCAAGTATGAGGGATCAAGACTGTAACTCATGAGTGGTATGATCATAAGAGTGTTATGAAAATCATACTCATTAAGTTTAATAACTTTAAATGGAAAATTCTAAAGGATCCCCTTTACTGTTTGCCCATATACTTAGGTACTTGGGTAAAACATGAGTAGATGTGCATCATATGTGCTTCTAGTCTGCCTCACATTATGCGGTGGTGAGCCACTAATCATCCCAGGTATCCATGTAGGCATCTAAATATATCTTGAAACAATCTAAGAGTAGGGCATCGATCATATACTGAGGCAAATTATTCCAATAATTCACTACTCTCTGTGTAAAGTATGAACCTCTTTTATCAGTTCTGAAGGGTTTACCATGTAGCTGTTTATTATGGTTCCTAGTATTGTATGTTTTAAGTTCAAGACCCATGTCTGCCAATTACATTATAGACTAGAATTAGATCTCTCCCAAAGTCTCCTTTCCAAGCTGTACAGTCCTAATATTTTCCACCTGTCTTCATAATCAAATTTGTCCATTCCATATATAGATTTTGTGATTATCCTCTGCACCTCCTCCACATTATGTGTATCACTCTTCAAATAGGGTGATCAAAACTGAGATCAGTAATATGAGTGAGGTTGTACCAAGGATCTATACAGGGGTAAAACAATAACCTATGCTTGCTAATAAAATTTGTTTTGATACAACCCAAAATTTTGGAAGCTTTTGTAACAGCAGCTGAGCTATTGGATCTAAAAGACATTTTATTGAATAACAACCCCTAGGTCTCTTTCATCCTTGACAGCTTTTATCACAAAGCCACCCAAGTTGCAAGATGCACAGATGTTATTACCCAAGTGGAGTACTACACATTTGTCAAGATTAAAGTTCATGTCCCATGCCACAGAACAGTGAAATAGTATGTCAGGATCAGTCTGGAGCTTGGTGGCATCATCCCAGTTTTGTGCTCTGCCACCAATATTAGTGTCATCAGCAAATTTATTTATGAGTCCATTTAGTCCAAGATGTAGGTCACTAATATATATATGTTGAATAGTATTGGATCCAAGACAGACCGCATTACTTTACTCGTGACAGGAATGTAATTTGAGACAACGCTACCTACCCTGACTTTTTGTTTCCAGTCAGTTAACCAGTAGCAGATCCATTTTACCACTCTACTGTCTATATTTAGTTTATCTAATTTTTTTAGTAATTTACCATGGGGCACTTTGTCAAAGGCCTTATTAAGATCTAAATAAATAACATCACACAGTATATTTTTATCTAAGAGATTACTGATTGGTTCACAGAAGGATATGAGGTTGATTATGCGAGAGCACCCTCTAGTAAAACCATGCTAGGTCCTGTACATCAAACAATCTCTATTTATACTTTTTAATATGAATTATTTCAGGATACTGTCCATGATTTTACATGTCAGACTAATAGACCTACAATGACTGATCAATTGTTTATTGCCTTTTTTAAACATGGGGTAACAAGTGCTTCTTTCCAGTCAGCTGGGACTAAACCTATGGTAAAGAATAATAGAAATATGTTACTTAATGGATCAGAAATTAGATAGGCCATGTTCTTTATTTTTATTGTTTATGCTCATGCCCCCTTATCTTCATGGCTTGCCTTCCAGGGACTGTACTGGCAGGGTGGCACAAATGCTGGGTCTGGACCTTGGCCCCCATCCTGCCTCAGTTTACCCCCTGGGTGGGGAAGTGGGGGGGCTACACCCCACCTGTACCATGTGTCAGGCCTACGTCTGATCCAGGTCTGCATGACACCCCCACCAGCCCCGTACTTCGGTGAACCATGGGGCCATTTTCCTGCTTTTTCTCACACCCTGAGGACATTAGTCACTGAGGGGATCCATGGAGACAGGTGCACACTGAGATGTGATGCCACTCTGGATCCCAGCTAATGTCAATCCCTCCCACGTGGTGCCCCTCACAGCACCTCCACCCGTGTGAACACAGGTGGCGGCATTGCAGTGGGAGCAGTGTCCCTCTCTCCCCAGAGGAGGACAGTGCCCCTTGGGTACTCAATCCTCCTCCCCTCAGCTGATCCTCCTGCTTCCCGGGCTCGCTCCCAAACCTGGGCCACCAACATCGCAAGCGGTAACGCTACTGCTGCGCTGGTGGGCCAGTGATGGACCATATTCTTAACAGTTAAAGGATGAATGGTATTGGCTCCTGGTGCTTTGTTAGGGATGATTTTCCCAGTTCTTCTAGAATTTTATCAAGGACAAATGGGACTAGGTTAAAATCGTGTGGGAAGAACAGTGTGGTAAAACATTGTAGTCCAAAAAGTAAGAGCACACCACGAGTCTTCAGCTTAATAGCTAATTTTATTGCCAAAGTGTTCACGGCCAGGAACCCAGCGCTTCGGCTGTATAGTCTTCAAAGGGGTTTAGCTCAGTGTCATAAAACAAGTGTTTATAAACAAAATCTGATGTCATCAATAATTTACATTTTTAGGTTTTTACATAGATATATAAACACCACTATTTTCTTAATTTAAACATGTTATTACAAAAAATACATATAAAAAAGAATACATTTCTACCATACATATATTCAATTAATCACAGTCTTATATATATGTTTCTTTTCCTTCTCATCCTTGGGGAAGGAGGTAAAGGGAAGGAAGGAGAAAAAAGGGGAATAGAAAGAACAAGTTGAAAAGTGAAGAGATGGGGAAAAGAAAAAGGATAACAGGAAAAAAGGAAAGAAGTACCAGAGAAAGGGAGAAATGGGGAGGGAGGAAAGGTGGGAGAGGGCCAGAGGTAAAAGAAAGGGAAAGGGAAGGAAAGGAGGGAATGTATTAGTGGTGCTTCTGGAACTTTTGAGGGAATTTAATACATATCCTGTATACAGAGAGAATAATAGATCTGAGGGAAACCAGGAAGACATCAAAATGTGATCACCCTAAGTCTACTTCCATCCACTAAGTGGTAGAAGGAACCATTTTTAGGCTGGGGATCCACAGACATTCATTCACCAGGTGATCTGTAAGAGAAAGAAAGATAGAAATTGATTAATAAACCATTCAATGCACACAGCAGATTCATAAGAAGCATAATCTTTCTAATACTTTTTTTCTTTTAGAAAGGGCTTAAGATCCCATTGGTCATTTAGTCCATAAGGTTTCACAGTCCCTAGTTTGAAGATCCACCTACTCTCCTTTTTCAGTAGTTCATTAGTTCTATCACCACCATATCTCAGGGGTTGTTGCCAGTCTATTCCCATGTATTTAAAACGTTTTGGGTTAGAATTATGTTTTTGCACAAAGTGTAGGCATATAGGAGTATCTGTTTTTCCATTTATAATATTCCTAACATGTTCTTGAATTCTCTGTTTTAGGGCCATTGTTGTGTGTCCCACATATAGTTGGTTGCACCCACACCATATGGCATAAACTACAAATGTTGTATCACAATTGATAAATTCCTTCATTGTGTATTTTTCTCCATTTAGTGGGTGTATAAATTCAGATCCTGTATTACAGTAACAGCAGATACTGCATCTTTGACATTTAAAGCTTCCTTGTGGCTTTGTTCCTATCCATGTACTTTTTTCAGGCTTGGTTAATCTACTCCTAATTATCTTATCTTTCAAATTCTGTCCTCTTGAAAAAGTAATTATTGTTTTTTTCTTCTACCACTTCTTTCAAGTTTATATCAGAATGCAGTATGTGCCAATTTCTGTATGCAACATTCCCTATCTGCCCAGACCAATTGTTGTATTCAGTTACAAATGTTATAGGTGCATATATATTTGCTGATTCTTTCTTTTTTTCTTCTAGTAACTACTCTCTCCTTCTGTGTACTGCTTTATTCAATGCATGAGTGAGGAGATCATTGTTATAGCCTCTTTCTAAGAATCTCTTTCTTAATTCTTCTGCTTCTTTCCAAAAGTTTAAATCATCGGAACAATTCCTTCGTAACTGTAGAAATTGTCCATAAGGTATAGAATCCTTTAAGTTTTTTGGATGTGCACTATCAGCCCTGAGTAACGTGTTGGTTGCTGTTGGTTTTCTGTGATTTTTTGTAATAATAGATTTTTCAGGCTTTAGAGGTTTTTGTAGGGTCAGATCCAAGAAGTCTACATTTTCAAAATCAGTTTTGAATGTAAACTTCATATTGATATTGTTGTTATTCAGCCATTCTACAAATTGCTCTGCCTTTTGCTTCTCCTCTTTCCACACTACCAAAATGTCATCAATAAAGCATGTCCACAATATTACATTCTCTAGGTAAGGGTTTGTATTCTGAAAGATTGTAATTTCTTCCCATTTACCTAAAAATAAGTTTGCATAAGAAGGGGCCATACATGCACCCATTACTGTCCCCCTTATCTGTCTGTAGTGATCTCCTAAAAATTCAAAATTATTATGGTTCAAAATAAAGTGGATTGCTGATAGTATGAAATCTACAGGAATGGCATCTATATTTTCCCTTTCCTCTAGAAAATATTTGCAGCCACTAAGTCCCTGTTCATGCACTATCTGAGTGCATAGGGATTCTGCATCAATGGTTAACCATAACATATCATCTGTCCACTGAATTTCTTTAAGTTTACTTAAGACATGTGTAGTGTATTTCATGTAAGATGGAAGTTTAACTACTTCTTTCTGTAAAAAGAAGTCTACAAATACTCCAAGTTTTTCTGTGAGCGAACCTATGGAGGAAATGATTGGTCTACCTGGAGGGTTATTCATATTTTTATCAATCTTAGGTAGTATGTAATAACAAGGTAGAATGGGATTCTTATTTCATATAAACTGTAATTCTTTCTCTGTTATTTCCCCTTGTCTCACTGCTTCTTGTAGTAATAAACTTAATTCAGTTTTATACTGAAACATGGGGTTACTTTTTAGCTTTTCATAGTTTGATGAATCATTTAATAAATTTGATACAATAGAAATATAGTGATTTCTATCTAGAACAACATTATTGCCCCCCCTTATCTGCTGATTTTATTACAATATCATTTTCTACCTGCAATTCTTTAAGAGCTTGTATCTCTGTAACTGATAGATTTCTATCCCTTGGTTGACCTGCTTTATCCATAATTATTTCTATTTCACTCAAAACAACTCTTTCAAAAGTCTAAATAGCTGGATTAAATACATATGGTATAAAATCAGAGGGTGGAGAAAATAATTTGTTCCTTTGTAGTTTTATATCGGTATCAATACTTACAGTGGTGGGACTTGAACCCATTGAGCCTTCCAAATTTTCCTCCATTATATTAATAACGTAATCAATGTCCTCCATAGTATTCTGAGTCCCAATACTCACTTCTAAATTGGAGTCAGATGGTACAGGGAGCTTTTGTTCCAGCAGTGTAGATTCCAAATATCCCATGTTTTCATCTTGTTTCTCTAAACTCGGTTTCCTAGAAAAGAATGCGCTCAGTCTAAGTTTCCGAAAAAGTTTAAATAAATCAACTTGTACTTGAAATTGATTTAAACTTGGTGTTGGGACAAAAGAAAATACCATGTTTTAAGAGCTTAATTTGTTCATTAGAAAGTTATTTTTTCGATAAGTTCACTATTTGCTGCTCTTGCCCCGGCCTCTCCTTCTGCCCCTGGGTTTCCTTTTGTTGATTGTAGCATCTTCCTCCTCTCTTTCCTCTCCTGGTCCTTCTAAATCTTCTTTTCTTGATTCTTTGGTATCTTGTTCTTGATTCCGATCTAAAAAAGGACTCCAACTGGGGTGTCAAACAGACGAGGCATACTGAAGAGTCCTGGTAGGACGAAACATGTGTCTATGTCATCTGTTAGCACCCTTTGCAAACTGTGTGAGAGGCCTTTCGGCACCATGCAATTCTGCTTAAAGTTGAACCAGCATAACATTCTGTGGTGATTTGCATATGCAGCCCATGATGCTTTGCATTGTGTGGGCATGTGTGATTTTGTATTTTCTTGAAACTTGGCTTCCCAGCCAAATGCCCTTTGGGGTAACCCTTGCCTCAGTGTTTGCGCACAGAGGTTCTTTGTCTTTTAAATAGTTTTTTTATTTTAATGGGTTCACCACAACATAACCAAGACACACTGTCTTAGGGTAGCTGGTTCAGTTCACTGGGGTGTCAAACAGATGAGGCATACTGATGAGTCCTGGTAGGATGAAACACGTGTCTATGTCATCTGTTAGCACCCTTTGCAAACTGTGTGAGAGGCCTTTTGGCACCTTGCAATTCTGCTTAAAGTTGAACCAGCATAACATTCTGTGGTGATTTGCATATGCAGCCCATGATGCTTTGCATTGTGTGGGCATGTGTAATTTAGTATTTTCTTGAAACATGGCTTCCCAGCCAAATGCCCTTTGGGGTAACCCTTGCCTCAGTGTTTGCGCACAGAGGTTCTTTGTCTCTCCAATATCTATTATCACTTCCTCTCCTTTCTGAAAAGTGCACTCTGGTTCTACTCCTACTTCTGCTTCCACTCTTATTCCTGAAATTGCTTTTCTTCCAGTTCAGCACTCTATCACTTTCATAATCATTCTGATCACACTGTAGTTTCTTCTGTTTTCTAATTATGAGGTCTTTTTCATATATAGTTAATTGATCTTTCATTAATATATCCAGTTCTTTAAACGTTACTGTCTCTTTAAATATCAAAACCTCTTTCTTTGCTTGTTCAGTTTCTATTTCAAGTTCTGTATGTTTTTGTATGTTAGCCTTAATGATTAATTCTATGAATATTTTGGAACAAGTAGAGGCTGCTGCTAACCATTCTTCTTTAAGTGGAAAGTTTTCATAGCCAGAAGAGGGTAATACATTAATTCTAAGCCCTTGTGGTGCTTGCTCCTTTTCAAGATATTGCTCTAAACTTCTAAAGTAATGATATTATAAGTGATGTCCAGCTCCTTTTTAAGCAATTATTTCTAGTTTAAGAAAACTAGTTTTAACATCACCTGATGTTGATTCTTCTCCAAAGAGTCTGTTACTCGCTCTGCTTCTCCTCGTAGCCCAGGTGTCTGTGTGTTCCCAATCAAGGCTCAATCTGATGTCTTTGGCAGTCCCTTCATGCATTCTGCATGCAGCAGTTGCTAAAGGATAATTCTTGGGGATGCCACGAAAGAATGAAATGAAAGAAAGCCTCCCGGTCCGTTTTTCGGCAATGCTGAAATCAATCGTTCCCTCTGGAGATTGAAGCGTTATATTAACCAGCTTCTCCATGTGCCGCTGAAAACAGGTGCAAATTTTCAGTTCAGAGAGAGAAAAAGCAGCGCACTGCTACAAGAGGGGTGCTCTTTGCAGAGGTTGCAAACCTATAACTTCAGTAGTCCAAGAAGTAAGAGCACACCACGAGTCTTCAGCTTCAGCCTTGTAGCCCAGGTGTCCATGTGTTCCTAATCAAAGCTTGATCCAACGTCTTCGGCAGTCGCTTCATGCATTCTGCTTGCAGCAGTTGCTGAAGGATAATTCTTGGGGATGCCACGAAAGTATGAGATGAAAGAAAGCCTCCCGGTCTGTTTTTCGGCAATGCTGAAATCAATCGTTCCCTCTGGAGATTAAAGCGTTACATTAACCGGCTTCTCCATGTGCCGCTGCAAACAGGTGCAAATATTCAGTTCAGAGGGAGAAAAAGCAGCGCACTGCTATGAGGGGGGTGCTCTTTGCAGAGGTTGCAAACCTATAACTTCAGTAGTCCAAAAAGTAAGAGCACACCATGAGTCTTCAGCTTAATAGCTAATTTTTATTGCCAAAGTGTTCACAGCCAGGAACCCAGCACTTTGGCTGTATAGCCTTCAAAGGGGTTTGGCTCAGTGTCATACAACAAGAATTTATAAACAAAATCTGACGTCATCAATAACTGACATTTTTAGGTTTTTACATAGATATATAAACACCACTATTTTCTTAATTTAAACATGTTATTACAAAAAATACATATAAAAAAGAATACATTTCTACCATACATATGTTCAATTAATCACATTCTTATATATATGTTTCTTTTCCTTCTCGTCCTTTTAAATTCTTCGCCATTACTGCTGGGCTTTTGATTAACTTACCATTTATGACAAGTGGTCCAATATATATATACAGTGTGTTTGAAATTACTGTCAGAATCTGTGATTCAACCAGTGAAACAATCTTCTGAGAGTACGAATGAAATTGAGGTGGATGTAGTTCTACATTCCAATGCAGAACAGCCACAGTCAGGAGGAAGAACTGAGACCAATGAATCATTGGTATATTTATCATTGTAACATTTTTACTTTTTTCTTGCAGTATTCTAACTTACTGTTCATTCCATAAAATGAGGTTTGATTAGGGATTAGATTCAACCATGCACAACTGAGTAATTATACATGCTTCATTAAAGTGGAACAGTCAACACCAAGAGCCCCACTCCTAAGTGTGGATCTGGTCCAAATTTACATTTTGTGTGCACATTCTTTTCTACTTACTGTCACAAACACACTCCGCAGGTCAGGCCTTCTGCTCCCACCATGCCAACCTCGAAGCGCAATATTGTGAACAGAGGACAGAAAGGGTAACCCTCCTGTCTGTTTCGGGTCTGAATCACCTACTAGCCTCGAGTCCTGGGGAGTCAAAATGTAAACCTTATGCTAGCATACCCAGTTAACAGGCTCAGATATATATTCTCTTTGGGGAAATGCAATACAATCTTTCACCCAGTGGCACCAAGCCAGGTTCCCAAAATGCATCCTTAAGACTGAATATGAGACCTAGGTATATTCTTACCTTTTAGTAAGCTCAGTAACACATTCAAACCCTTAACAGTTGTCAGACTCAAACACAGGTTCAGCAATCACATGTAAAAGAAAACTGAGAAGACACAGAATTTCAAAGAAAACATTGTTTACTAAAAATTGTAAAATAGGTAAAATCAAACACAGAACAATTATATCACTAACTTACAGTCACATGAAATAAATGGGAATTTACAGAACACAAATATGTCTACCCCAAATACTTAAAAGTTCTTGCCTATCTAGATGTTACCATTCAGTGCTTTCTAAAGTCCACAGAATTAAATCTCTCTGAGTCCAGAATAATGTGCTCTGTTTCTATCTGATGCATGCCCATTTCAGAATCCATCTCCCCACCCCTTTTAGTGAGGTCACTGCTAGATCCTTCTAGTTTTTTCTTCTTATCATAATTATCCACAAGGATGTATGTTATTACTGTGAAAAATCAGCAACTAGCCATTTCCCAAATATGACAATCTTTGATCAAAACTCCCCTTTGATGCTTCCCTGCTGGTTTCCTGTTTTGCTAGAGTGATCTCAGGTTTACGATTGGTATAACACAGTTCTACTATCAAATGGCTTCTTCCTGCAGGAATTATAACATTTGATGAGGTCCTATCTCCTGGCAGATGCCCAAAAGGCTTTAATTAAGACAGAACAGAAAACTTTTAATTAGGATTTCTCCTCACTGGTCATTTTACCATCTCTGTTGTTTTCAGCACCACTGAAGCCTTGGGTCACAGGTCAAGCTTATTTGCTGACTGGAGTGTCTTAGGCAGACCATCACATACCATTTATTTATAATACAAATGTTATACAATAATAATATTAGAGGGTTTTTCACATTACGCTCCTCCCTCCTTATTCTGAATTTGAGGGATCTATTCCTGCATGGGATGAGTTCCCCAAATTCAGTTTACATCTCAAAGCAACAGGACAAACCTTCAGCATTTTTGTTTGCTGCCCCAACCCTGTGTGAGACAGTCATATCATACCCTTGCAAGGCAAGACTCCATCTTAGTAGTCTACCATTCATTTTACCCATTTGTGCCAGCCAAACCAGGGGGTTGGGGTCAGTTTGTACCATAAAATGCTGCCCATATAGGTATGGCTCTAACATCTTTAGGGCCCACACCATGGCAAGACACTCTTTTTCCACAGTAGTGGGAAGTTACTTTTTTACTGTGGTACACTATGGGTTGATCTTTCCCTTGGTTGGAAGTCTGACTCAGCACTGCCCCAATATCCACCTCTGAGGCATCAATCTGGACTACAAAGGGACTGCTGTAGTCTGGAATTGTCAGTACAGGAGCACTTCACAGTGCATCCTTCTGTCTTGTAAAGGCTTGTTCACAGGCTGGTTCCAGGTAACTTTCTTAGGCATCCTTTTCTTTACCCGGTCAGAGAGTGGAGCAGACAGGGCACTGTAATTTGGTACAAATTTCCTATAGTACCCTGTTGTCCCTAGAAAATTCCTGACCTCCTTCTGTATTTCTGGTCTGGGCCATGCCTTAATTGCTTCTATTTTCACTTGGTTAGGACAGAGCTGTCCCCAGCCTACAACATGCCCGAGGTATGCCACTTCAGCCATGGCCACCTGACATTTCTCTGCTTTCATAGTGAGCCCAGGCCTCTGCATCTGGCCCAGCACTTCCCTAAGGTGGGACAGATGTTCCTCCCAGCAGGCACTAAAGATGGCAAAGTCATCCAGGTATGCCACAGCATACTCCTCAGCATCATTTAACACCTGGTTCACCAACCTTTGGAAAGTGTCCAGGGCATTCTTCATTCCAAAAGGCATTACTTTAAATTCATATAACCCTATCGGAGTGATGAAGACCGACCTCTCCCTAGCTCTGGCAGTTAACTCTAACTGCCAATATCCCTTTGTCAGGACAATAGTTGTAAGGTATGTCACCCCTCCCAACTTGTCTAGGATTTTGTCTGTCCATGGCATCAGATGGGCATCTGACTTCGTGACTGCATTGAGGCCAGGACAGTCCACACAAAAATGAATAGAGCCATCTGGCTTGGGAACAAGGACTACAGGTGAGGCCCAGGGGTTGTGGGATTTTTGGATTACCTCTAAATCCAGCATTTCCTCCACCTCCCTCCTAATGTCCTTTTGGACAGCCTCTGACACCCTATATGCTGTCCACTGTATGGATGTCTGTGTCCTTGTCTCTACATCATGTGTTGCTAAGGGGGTTAGTCCAGGCTTGGTGCTAAATAGTGGGGCAAAATCTGCTAAAACCTCCCTTACTTCCTGGATCTGGTCTTGGGTCAACTGGGGTGACATTTTAATTGCCTCCACAGAAGACTCCCACTTGCTTTCTTCCAGCAAGTTCAGAAGGGGGTCTCCTTCATCCGTCCCTTCCCCAGGATTACACACTGCAAACACCATGTCAGCCCTATTAGCATATGGCTTCATCATGTTGACATGGTACATTCTTTGTGTATGTCTTCTGTCAGGTAACTCTATAATGTAGTTTACATCATTTTTCTGTCTAACTACTTTGTAAGGTCCTGCCCACTCTGCCTGCAGCTTGTCTATCTGGACCAGGATTAGGACCATGACTTCCTGATCCACAGTGTACGAGTGAGCTCTGGCTCTGCAGTCACACCACACATTTTGTTTTTGTTGAGCAGCTGCCAGGTTGCTCTGGGCTGTCCCCATAAGCTCCTTCAGCTTTTCCCTACACCTAAGGACATAATCCACTATAGGAGTTCCCTGGGTGCTTGCCTTCCCAGTCCTCCCAGATCAAGTCTAGGGGAAAACGAACCCTGCAACCGTATAAGAGCTCAAAGGGGGGAAACCCTGTTGGCTTTTGGGGCACCTCCCTTTATACAAACAACAGGTGGGGAAGGTATTTCTCCCAGTCCCTCCCATGCTGTTCAGCAAATGTTTGGAGCATTGACTTAAGGGTACCATTAAATATTTCCACAAGCCCACTGGCTTGCGGGTGATAAGGTGTCATGCATCTCTGCATCACCCCACACTTCTCCTACAAACATTTCATCAGGTCTGACATGAAGGAACCCCCTCAACTGGTGATAACCTCCTTCGGAAACCCGACATGGGAGAAAATCCCTAGTAAGGCAACTGCTACTTTGTTTGTCCTCAGTGAGGATAGAGTGACTTCCTCTGGGTACTGAGTGGCCTGACCCATCACAGTCAGGATGAGCCTCTTCCTGGAGGTGCTGGGGGTATTTAAAGGCCCCACAATATCCATTCCCACCCTCTGGAATGGCTCCTTCACTATGGGCAAGGGAATTAGGGCAGCTTGGGTTTTCTTACCTGCCTACCCTATTTTTTGGCACCGGTGACAAGACCTGCAATACGCCTTCACCTGCTGGGTGAAGTTGGGCCAATAGAAATTCTGGGCCAATTGCAGCATAGTGCACGTGATTCCCAGGTGACCAGACATGGGAATATCGTGTGCAATTTTGAGCAACTGCTCATGGTAACTCTGGGGAATGACAAGCTGCCTGCCTATCACCCCTCGCTCTGCATTACCATCCTTCATATACATCAGTCCATTGTACCAATAAACTTAATGTTTCCCATCACCTCTCTGTGCTCCGTCAGAGTCTGCCCAAGCCCTCAGCTTCTGTAGACTAGGGTCACTTTTCTGAGCAGCTGCAAACTCCTTACACATTCTTAAGGCATGGGACAGGTCCCCTTCATTGTCTAAACTAAATTCCCTAGCTCTAGCATCAGGGGATTCAGCATAACTGCCATCCCTAACCTTCTGACAATGGGTCACCCCCTCCTTCCTCGGAGTAACCCTCCCTAGCTGTTTGGTTAACTGCAACTGGAGGGATTTCTACCCCCCCCTTTCATTTGTCTCCATATTAGGAGACACAGGCTGGGGAACCAGCCTCCCAGTAGTTTTCACAAGGGCTTCAATGGGATCCAGGGGACTACAATTTTCCTTTGCCGCTTGGCTGCGGGCAAACTGCACACACCATCCCCTGTTTGAGATTGTTGCCAATAATTACATCAACAGCTAAATTTTCAGATATGGCAAGCTTTTGTACAGTCCCCTTCTCACCCCAGTATAGGAGAACACTAGTGAGTGGCAAGGTTTTCTCCTCCCCAGTGAATCCCCGTACAGTGACAAATTGATCAGGTATAAGATGATCAGGTTCTACCAGATCACCTTTTACCAAAGTCAGGGATGCCCCCATGTCTCTTAAGCTGTGTGTCTGTACACCATTCACAGTGACTGGGTGCATGTGTTCCCTCATGTTTACTGGCATGCTTTCAGGGACAAACAGACAACCCACTTGTTTTCTAACACCACTTTGTGTACTGCTTGTTCTTTTGGGACACTGTCTTGCAATACATCCAGTTTCTTTGCAAACCCAACATTCATTTCTTTTCTCAGGTAAATCTTTTCTTTGGAACCTGGGGCTACCTGGTTTCGGTGGAGGCAGGGAGGGTTTTAGCTGCCCTGAAGGTGTGCTTTTCCCTTTCTTTGCTGCCACACCCACCCCATTCACTCTCAGAGAAGGTCTGCTCCTGGCATAGTGGTTCAAGAGTTCAGCAGCCTCTTGCACTGTTTTTAGGTCTCAGTCCTCCAGCCAGGTCTTCAGCTCTGCTGGACATGCCCAAAAAACTGCTTTAACAGTACAGCATTTCCAATTTTTTTCTACAGAGTCTGCTTCAATTCCTTCCCACCAACATTTAAAAAACTAACGTTGTTTAGTGGCTAGCTCCTTGTAGCTCACGTCAGGGCTTCTCCTGAGCTTATGGAACTTAGCTCGGTATGCCCCTGCTGTTAGCTCATATTTTTTTAAAAGTGCACCTTTAAATTTACTGTAATCATTACTGTCCTCATTGCCCATTTGACCCAATGCACCCCAAGCTTTCCTGGTAGGTAGCAGAGATAGCTGGAAGTTCCAGGACTCTCTAGGAATATTGGCCTGAACACATACTTTTTCAAAGGAATTTAAAAAGGCATCTATATCCTCCCACTCTTTAAATTCAGCTATCAATTTAGAATTTAATTTGTAACGCAGTCCTGTAGATCAAGTTAAACCCAGTCCACGTCTTTGAGTCATAGCTTTTCCAGTTTATGTTGCCTCTGGCTCTCATGCTCTTCTGGCTCAGCTTCTCACTGAAGCTGTCACTCTTTTTCCACAGCCTCTTGCTGCTTTCACCTCTCTTCTCACTCAAACTCCAGCTGCCTTTGCTGCTGGGCTTCGAACATTTTCTGTTCAAACTCCAGCTCCATTCTCTGCAACTCCATCTGCAGCCTGATCTCTTCTGACTCCAGAACATTGGTGACCTTCTGGTGCTGCTATGGTCCTTGGCTTGCACTGGCCCTGCTGTCCTCCTCACTGGATCTGGACACTGCACTGGACCCTCCTCACCCAAGGTTCAGTCCTTTTCAGTCACAGACTGTGACTCAAGGTTCTGGACATCGGCTGCCACGAGAGCTTCTATGAGATGCCTTTTAGTTCGGCCCTCATGCTGGACTCCTCTCTCTTGGCACAACTGCCTCAGTTGGTCTGCATTATGCTCACTGTAGTTGGCATCTATCTTCTACCCTAACTATGGCTATACTAACTTGCACTCAAAAACAAATAAAACAGGTAGGAACTTAGACTGTAAGCACAATGATATAGTTCTGTTTACTTTTTAAAAATCACTGTTTTATTTTGCATGTGAGCTGTACAGTATTAATCTGACATGCTGAACTGTTGAAGCTTGTGTTACCAAATACTTTTAAATTGCATGGCTGCCAACCAAATCTGTCACAAATGTACTCCGCAGGTCAGGCCCTCTGTTCCCACAGTGCCAACCTCAAAGCGCGATAGTTTAAACAGGGGACAGACAGAATAACCCTCCTGTCTGTTTTGGGTCTGAATCACCTACTCGCCTCGAGTCCTGGTGGTCAAAATGTGAACTTTATTCTAGCATACCCAGCTAACAGTCTCAGATATATATTCTCTTTGGGGAAATGCAATATAATCTTTCGCCCAGTGGCACCCAGACAGGTTCCCAAAATGTACCCTTATGATTCAATATGAGACCTTGGTATATGCTTACCTTTTAGCAAGCTTAATAACACATTCAAGCCCTTAACAGCTGTCACACTTAAACAGAGGTTCAGCAATCACATGTAAAAAAAAAATTTGAGAAAACACAGGCAGAATTTCAAAAAAAAATTGTTTACTAAAATTGTAAAACAGGTAAAATCAAACACAGAACAATTATATCACTAACTTACAGTCACATGAAATAAATGGGAATTTACAGAACACAAATACATCTACCCCAAATACTTAAAAGTTCTTGCCTATCTAGATGTTACCATTAAGTGCCTTCTAAAGTCCAGAGAATTAAATATCTCTCTGAGTCCAGAATAATTATGTTCTGTTTCCCTCTGATGCATGCCCATTTTAGAATCTTTCTCACCACCTCTTTTGGTGAGGTCACCACTAGATCCTTCTATTTTTTTTTCTTAACATAATTATTCACTAGGATGTATGTTATTACTGTGAAGAATCAGCAACTAGCCATTTCCCAAATATGACAATCTTTGATCAAAACTCCCCTTTGAGGCCTCCCTGCTGGTTTCCTGTTTTGTTAGAGTGATCTCAGGTTTATGACTGGTATAACACAGTTCTGTTATAAAATGGCCTCTTCCTGCAGGAATCATAAAATAGTATGAGGTCCTAGCTCCTGGCAGATGGCCAGAAGGCTTTAATTAAAACAGAACAGGAAACTTTTAATTAGGGTTTCTCTTCACTGGTCAATTTACCATCTCTGCTGTTTTCAGCACCACTTAAACCCTGGGTCAAAGGTCACGCTTACTTACTGACTGGAGTGTCTTAGGCAGACCATTACATACTGTTTATTTATAATACAAATATTACACAACAATAATATTAAAGGGTTTTCATGTTACACTAGCTGTTTTTAATTGTTTTTTTATTTTAGTTTTTGTTGACCAGGAAAGGAGGACTAGACAGTTCTGCCTATTTTCAGCCTTGTCCCAGGGTAGGTGGATAAAGATGGATGCCAACTGACATTGAATCAGATTCAGCTGTTAGTGGTATTTTTAGTGAATGGGGTAAATTTGGCCAGGACACTGGGGAAACTCTCCTACTCTTTTCGAGAAATGCCATGGGATCTTTAACATCTATCTGAACTACCACAAGAACAGGCAGATGGGACCTCAGTTTAACATCTCATCCGAAAGATGTACTGCAGTATAGTAGACCATATCTGGCTGATCTTACTGTCTGGCAGCAGAGTTCTGATATGAACACCAAGAGACCCCAACTGATGTATGCCATCAAGTGGTAGCACCCCAATTGAAAAAAGAGAAAAAAAAAATTTATAAAGTTTGTGAATGAGCAAGGGTTGAGCTGGTAATTTTGTATTTGTTTGATCTTGTTGGCTCCAAGCTGACATTTGTTGTTACCAAAAGCCCCATAATCCCCTGCAGCTGATGTCAGAGCAGGGCTGCAGCAGCGGGAGATGAAATAGCCTGCAGTGCCTCTAAGCACATAATTCCTCAAATTGTGGATTTGTGAACATAAGGAGGATACCAGTTTTACAATAAAGGCATTTGTGGACATTTAGTGAGATGTACTAGTTATGATGATTCTGTTGCAATGCATGACGCAGTTAATTATTTTTTTCCCTAGTTAGGGTGATTTGGGTGTATCATGCTGTCTGTTCCTGTTGTAATGCATGGAACAGTTAATTAATTTTTCCCCTTTCCTTATTTATTGAAATAAGACATATTTTATAAGTAAAAGATCGTAAAAGAAACTTCTGCTCTCACAAGCATCACCAGCGTGTATTCACTTGTGTGTGTGTGTGTGTGGGGGGGGGTTTGCATAGCATTTTAATTTTTCGGATATGGCAAAGTGGGGGCAACATTGTTAACCTGTTTTTCCAGTTTGTTTTTTGCATGCTGACAAAACAAATATCAGAGGCTTATTATGATTGGGTTGAAAATAATATTGATACCATTTATAATTATAATCAAATGAAATGAAATATACAAATGGAATCAATTGATTGTTTCATTCTGAACTGATGTTTTAACTTCATTCACTTCCAAGTGTAATGTAGTTTCAGTCCAAGAGTTATTAATTCCCATTATATTGACTTCCTTGTTAATTATATTTTGCATGATTTTCTTTATAACCTAAACATATATATATATATATATATGTATATATAGTTGTGTGATTTCATTATTGAATAAGGCTTGACAGGATATAGGTACTTTGCATGCACAGTTACATAATAAGATACAAGAAAAACATAATGTTGGACAGATCTTACCACACTCAGGAACTTACCATACTCATCAGTATAGGAGGCAGTATTGCATAGTGGTTAAGGGCACTGTGCTGCAAACCTGGAGACCTGGGTTTGAATCCCATCAGCCCCCACTTGCATACTGTGTGACCCTGAGCAAGTCACTTAACTTCCTTGAGCTCCCAGGTTGCACCTGGAAACAAACTCTGGCTTAGTGTGCCTTTCCTGGTCAAACAACTGCTCTTTCCCTCTTCCTTTCCCTCATCATGGGGAAAAACGGAAGAGTAGTGATAAATAGTACCATAAAATGAGCAACACATTAATAAAGCATTCTGAACTATTCAACAACAGATTTTAAAATATACTATTCAATGTCTATGACAAATATTCAACTTTGGCTAACAACATGTCATTGCTATTGTCCACACTACATCTGGCTAGGAAAGTACCAGAAGGTCAATGGTATTCTTCCCATCCCACTATAGTACCAATATGATAGATTGCCCTCTGTTAGCCAGGAGGGCCACCCTGAATGAAAATATTAAATAAGTTTTAGGAAGAGGGAACTGGAGGTGCTCCCCCACACCATACTTACAATATATATGAAATCAAGTCAATGATTACACCCAGGCACCTCACATAAACGTTTCAGTTTCTTACTGGATCAAAAGTCATATGGGCCTCTTCACCTCAAAACCACCCCTACCCTACAAAACATTCAAAATATTGGACCCAGTGCAGTCTTAATTTCTCTCTTTAAACATTTCTGTACCCTGGCTATGACTGGTCTCATAATAAGAAGTTACCACAGCACAGGCCAGCTCGGTGATGCTGAGGGTTGAGGTGCTGGACACCACACCTCAAGCCATACCTGTGATCTGGGTTCAAGAACGGACTTAAGTTGTTTGGGGATCAGTGAGGGCAGGTAAGGATTGAGTGTCTGGAGGACTTTTCTCCTTCCTCAGGGTGGGGGGGTTTGTGCTGCATGCATCAGCACAACAAGAGGGGTTCAGCCCTTGCCCAGGGTGCTTGGCTGCCTCCACAGAGGAGGAGATAGCTGCTATGCCCATTGCATGGGTGAGGGCATGGTGGAGAAAACAGGAAAAATAGTGGGACCTGGCAGGACCCATGATGGCCCCGATGGGCCAAAGGATGTACCCCTCCAGTCGGGCATTTGTAGCCCCTGCCAGGTCTTCAGAGGTGGTACAGATAATGTTGTGATAAAAGAAATTACCACAACACATATGCAGGACTCAGAAATAGTAGTCACCCCAAAAATCCTCTGTAAGGTAGTTGCTTTCCAGTTGAAACACTCAGGCACTTGCTATGAAACAGAGTGAAAAGCCATCTTGGTGTCTTCAACACTGTATTCTGTAGTTAGTTCCCTGATTAGGGCACTGTTAATGTGGGATTTACCTTGCTGTTTTCTGATAGAATCCCAACATGTTACTGACCAAGGAGGGAGATGCTGGCACAGTGTCTCCTTTTTCTTTTTATGTGCCAAATCTGCTTTTTAATCACTTTTTCTAGGGCAGTTGTCTCAGGATGCTGGTACCCTGGGGCCCAGATCTAGTCCCAGTTGTTGCAACACCTGTTGTGCCTCCTGCAGGAAATCACCAAGTTCTGATTCTACACAGATTGTTTTATTTTGTTATGAAAGAAAAGGAATGACTTGATGCCTTTTAGCTTTTAGGCATACTGAACTTCCACCAACTTGACCCACTAGTCCAGTATCTGGGGTGCATAGTTATTATTAAAGAAGATTCTCCTATTGTCAAAGTCCACCTCTTTCTGCCCTCATTTTCTGGTTAAAACCCAAGATGCACAAATGTACAGGATTTTGGATTAGGGTGTGTGAGCTTATGAAACAGAGGGCTTGATGGACTGTCTCAGTATTGAAGCCCAGTTTAGGATTAATTCTCCTCCCATTCCGAGTCAAGCAGCTCCATAACAAACTTCTCCAAGAAAACAAGTGTCCCCTTGCTCAGTATATTCAGGTATACCATTCATGCAGATGGTTTTCTGTCATAATTGGTTCTTTAATTACTCAGTCATTTCATTTGTCTCCCCCTCTATAGGATAAGTACAAAACTGCTGCATTATGCTAATCAACCATATCTGTAATAGTGTTGAAACTGTATACTGGTGAAACAGCGAAATTTCTACATCAAAGATCATTACAGTGACAACTTCAAACAAATTCAAATTTGTCACTGTATTTGTCCCAATGTAGAAAATTCACTACTTTCATTGGTGTTTTGCCCCCTTCTGAGTCAACTCCAATTCAGAGTTTATTATTTAAAAATCAGGGGATGTGAGGTTGAAGCCTCCTAAAAAAACAGCAAATGTCTGATAGGCAAAATTTTGCCTGTCGGCATTTTGCCTGTCACTGTCAGGGATTTTGACAATGGAATTGTTGAACTGACTTGGTGGAAGTTGTTGAAATCTGCTTCCAACTCTGTTGCCTGGGACTCCATATTTCTTTCAGCCTGTCAGACATCTGCCAGACCACTCTCTAATCTCTGAAAAGTAAACAGCTTTTTGGATGTGATACTGAATTTTTCTTCTCCATCATCATCAAAATCACTGAAGCAGTTGAGGGAGTCAACCACAATAATGATAAATGCCTGCAGCTCTGGTCCCAATTATACCACCGATTTCAAATGGATTGTGCAATCGAATTGGGAAATTCCTTAGCCATTGCTTTACTTGTATTTGGACCTGCTGGACCCTGGCAAGCTGAGAGAGTTTAGGTCTTAACTCCTGACTATCTTAAGTGCTTTTTGAAGTCTGAGTTTTTTATTGCTTAACCTTGTTACAAAATGGCTGCCTAGACAAAATTAAGTTAAAGAAGGAGGATTACTTTAGGTTTCAACAGGTAGTAGCTGGGCTCTCCATTTTTAGATCTCCATCAGTTACTGGCATGACCAAGAGCCCCATCCTCCTTTTCAAAAGTATATTTAAACCAGAGACATACTAATTTGATGATATAAATGAAAATGTTGAGGTTCTGTTATGTAAACAAAGTAGGATTTTATAGCAGTTACCAAATGCAAAAGAAAGGCTGCACTGAGAGCTGGGTGCTCATGACACTTAAAGCAGCAAAATAAACAAAATAACATCAGGCACTCACCACCCATAAATGGATTATTTGGCAAAATGTAGTTCACCTTTGACAAAGAGCCAGGTGACTTGAAACACATCAGGTGATGTGTTGCCAGCATGGCCTACTTTTGTTTCTGTGGTCACTTAATAAATCTGAACCAGCACCTCCCTTCTGTATCCTTTCATCTGTTAATGGGTGGAGAGTGCCCAGTTTTATTTTTTTATAGCTGGTGTATGAGTCAGACATAGTACTACAGTATATTGAACCCAACCAACAGTACTTTGAAAAGTTACTACCATGCTTTGACACATCATGTGGAGTTAGGGTTATTTTGGATCCTAACTGAACATTTCCTGGCATTCTGTGGGTTGTTTGTGGCTGTAATGCATGCTAAACACAGTACAGTGGTAGCACTCCTAAAATTCCCTTTTACATCGTAACTCATGATGCCACAGTAAAGCAGTACCACAGTCAACATTTGCAAAAACATATGTTGTGCAGAGTGTTTTGATTTGTGTGTGTAGTCCTGGTGGTTCCTCTTTGTTTGTTATTAAAGGGTTTTTTTTTTTTCTAAATTAGCCTACAAGTTATATGATAATGTTATGGCCCCCTGTGGATCTCCATCTTAGCAATGTTTATTACTCTTTTTTTTCCTACAACCCCTCCTTTTCCATATGAGGGTGTTGCATCTGGGACCTCTGATTCAGCAATTACTAGAGACAGGAGCCTGATGTTCTGGCCACCATAAAAATAGCTCTGATTCAGTATTTTTGTTTTCTATGTGTGTGGTAGGTCTAGCCAGCAGGAGTAAACATTTTGCTTTTAAAACTTTTCATTTCATCAAACTACACACAGCTGAAAAAAAAACAACAACACACACACACACACACACACACACACACACACACACACACACACACACACACACATATCACCCCAGATCATCAATGTTATAATTAGTAAAGACTCTAGCTGTCTTCTTACAGAATAATCCACTCAGTTATCCCTCAGGTATTTGATAAACTATAAATGCAGCCATTAGTGCTCACTGGATAATAAAATTACATACTATCACAGCTCTGCTGTTGTAAAATTGACTCTAAATCAGTGCTTGCTGAATCCATGGTCCAGGGTACATCACTGTCACATGGGACAGGAGGCATTTTAGGAACAAGAAGAGCAATAAACCACGCTAAGATGGAGATCCCCAGCCCGCATGGGCTATACAGCTACCATAAAACTAGCAGGCTGATTTAGAAAAAAACTCTTCATAGCAGGCAAAGGGAAGGCACACTAGGACTACACACACAAATCAAAACACTCTGCACAACATATGTTTTTGCAAATTCTGACTGTATTGCTCCTTTAAGGTACCACACAATACTAGTCACACCTCATTACCACTCCTATCACAATTAGAAAACCTGCAGCTGCTTCCCTAAACACAATAAAACAGTTATTAAGGTAATGTGGTACTGCAGTAAGAGGGGTGTATAGGATGGTTACCATTGTAATTTTAAAAGAATGCCTATACTATAAAAAAATCAAATTATAACAAGATAATGAAAAGACAGCACTCCCTTCCCCAAACTGTAAAAGTAGTAACTGGTGTTAAGTGGTAACCCCCTATCTCACCCAGACCCACGACAGCTAGTTTCTTGTGTTCATTAGTGTTCCAACCCTTCATTACCAGTCTGCCCTCACCCAATGGTATGCCATGTAGTCTCTGGTGTCTATTTGTAAACCTTCTAAATGTCAAGTGGTTTTACCCTCCCCCCATCATTCAGTCAAAATGCCAAGTAGCCTGAAGTAGCCCACAAATAAAATTTAAACTTCAGCCCCTCCATCATGGTGACAAGAACAATCCCCACTCACTTCTTCAAATGGCCACTATGTAATGAAAATAACCCACAGAAGATACTGTATCACTATAGTACTTTGCATGACATAAAGTGGTAATATCTTCCCTTACTAAGTCCCAATGCCAAGCAGTCCTTGTTGTCAAGTGGGCCCCTCCAGTAAAGCCCAAATGCCATACCCTCTTCTAAAATAGTGACCAGTACAACCCTCTGCTCACCCCTTTAGATAGCTATTGTCTAAAATAACACACATTCATAAGACACTATATTGCTGAGACAATTTACATGATGTCCATAGTGTATATCAATATAGCACATTGCATGAATTTACTTAGATATCATTTAAAGAGGTGCAGTTATACAGTTTCTTGTGTGCTTGACTTATTTTTTGTGAGACTGGTACTGTATGAGGAGGTGAGCGGATGGTTGTGCAGGCCACCATCATGGGAGAGGTTTTCTTAGCTTCACTGGGGGTGCCAACAGACACAAGAGACTACCTGTAATTGGACTGGGTGATGCAGCGGGTTACGACTACACACCATGAACTACTATACATGGCATAAGACTAAGTGAGCACCAGGGGAGTCACTAGATACTAGGGACTCAGACTGGACAATGGCTGGAGAGGAAGGAGTGCCACTGGACACTAATGACTGCATTTTGCACATTTAGTAGTACTGTAAAAAAATGGGTGTTTAAAGAGCTCTTCTAATCAAGCTATTTATGTCAAAATGAAACAGTCTTTAAAGCATACTGTATGTTTGTTAAATAAATATTTTGCTACCTCTTACCAAATTAGCTTATTTTGTTATCCTAAAGGAAAATAAACATAACACCATCTGTGGTGTCAAGTGACACACCCCCTCCTCACCCAGTGCCACTGCATGCAGTCCCTGGTATGTAGTGGCATCCATAAATAAAGCTCAAACCTCTGCACCTCCCATGATAGTGACAAGAACAAACCACCACTCATTTCTTCAAATGGCCATTGTGTAATAAAAATAACTCTCACAAGATACTGTATCACTATAGTACTTTGCATGACATCTTTGTAAAATGCCACAAAGTGCTATGTTGTAGCACTTTGTGTGGCTGGCCAAGAAGCTGAGTGGAGGGTTGTGCCTGTCATCATCTTAGGAAGGGGTGCAGGGTTTTGACTTTACTATGAGATTCTATTGCACACCAGGGACTATTAATGTAAAAGCAAAAAAAGACTAGTGCATTATAAGGTACAGTCACATTTGTAGTAGTGGCAGCAAGGTAGGGAGGCCAAACTATGGAATGTCTGACCAGTTTCATACCAAGGCTTTGTCAAAGGGGGACAATAATATGAGTGTACTTTGTAGTGTACTTTATGTACGCACCTTTTGCAGCTCGTTTTGCACTAAATGAAGCAACTTATCATAACTGTGAGTGATGCAAGTCTTTTTTACATTTTCTTGTACTCTGTTTGACTTAGCACAGTCACACTGGGTGACTGATTATTTCTACTACCTGTAATGTGACTTATTTATTTATTTACTTAAAATTGGTAACCAGGAGAGGCACACTGAGCAGAGATTCATTTCCAGGTGCAACCTGGGGACATAGGAAAGGTAGAAGCACAGTTGCAAGCAGTATATAGCCAGTCAGGTAATGTGATTACAATGAGGCTGATTTAAAGAGCATAAGTTGAGTGTAGTACAGACACAATGGCAAAACATTGCATATGGAGGACAAACTAATTAGCTGGGAGGCAGTATGGTGCAGTGATTTAAGGCTCTGAGCTGCAAATCTGGAGACCTGGGTATGAATCGCACAGCCCCCACTTGCATACTGTGTGACCCAGAGCAAGTCACTTAACTTCCTCATGCTCCCAGGTTGCACCTGTAAACAAACTTTCAGCTTAGTGTATCTCAGCTGGTTAAATAATTGGAAAAAAAATTACCAATCAACTTTGCCAACTGGGCAAACTGCTTAGAGCCAGAGTAAAGGGAGGCTGAGCTGGTGCTGAAAGTAGGAATGAAAAACAGGCTGGGCATGAGGCTAGGTAAGGGAAGGGGTGGCACTAGACACCAAGGACTCAGACTGGATGAGGGTTGGTGAAGGAGCGAGTGGCACCAGGAACCAGGGAGTGCTTAAATTATAATGAGTGTGGTTTAGGAAGGTTGTTGCCACTAGACCCTAGGAACTGCTTGAAACCATACAGCTCACACAGCAAACCTGACAAGCTTTGGTCACTTGCATGAATTATTATGCATGAAAAAACAATTTAACAGAAAATTAAAAAGAAGTAAGTGCATATGACATAAGTCCAAACAGCCTATGCCATATCTATAATACACATCACAATATTAAAAGAAATAAAAATGTATCTAGTTATAACTACCCAAACCCAACCTACACAAGTGAAAGTCACATGATATAATGACTAAAAAGACAAAGAACATCAGCACAAATGCACCGAGGCTAGGGTTACCCAAAACAGCATTGGTAACAAACCCAGGTTTCCAAGAAATACAAAATCATACATACCCCCATAATGCAAATCATTATGGGATGTATATGCAAATCACCATGAACATTTAGTTTGGTTCTGCTGTAAGCTGGAACACATGATGTCAAAGGGACTCTCACACAATCTACAAAGGCTGGGAACAGAAAAGAGAGGCACACGTTTTTTTTTTTTTTTCTACTCAGGACTCATCAGTGCGCCTCATCTGTATCTCACCCAAAGGAAAAAGATTATAGTTTGATATAATGACCTACACAGTTATCTAATGACGTTATCCTACATGCATGATTCTTGAGCTTATGCTGCACACAGTCTTTTTCACCTACATTGCATGCGCAACACTTAACATTTAAATATCAATATTATAAAAACTAAACCATTGTAAACATTAACATCAAAAACATTACTACAGGACACCTCCACCAACACGTTTGTTTCACAAGTTAAGGATTTCTTATTTTTATAGTAGTCTCAAGCAAACAATGGCAAAAAGTACTTAAATAGTATTTATTTCTAACATCTGCCATATTAAAATGACAGAACAGACTTTGCATTTTTAGGGTTTGTAGATCCTAGACCCTGAAAAGTCTGATAGTCTGAAAAGTCTGATAAAAGACCCTGAAACATTTTGTACATTTTGTCAATTTATTTTTGAATAGCAGATGAACAAAAATCAGGATTTATCAGGCCTCATTATGGAACCTTGCAAGGGCACTAACTAGACAGGTGCAATAATACTTCAGGAAGTTAAGGAAGAAATTCAGTAGGAGGTGAACACAGTTGCAGAAACAGTTCAAAAAACAGAGGAATTCATACAAGGTTCATATAAAGGTGAAGGGAGTAATCAGAAAGGCAGTGAGACAATAAATACTCCCATTCAATCAACCATAATAAGCTATTTTGTTTCCACCATTGATGTACTTGTCTAGTCTTATTTTAAACTGCTGTTTATTTTCACTGACAATAATATTTAGTGGTAATCCGTTCCATGGATTTATCACCCTCTGGGTGAAGAAGGCCTTCCTTCTAGTTGCATTAAACCCCTGTGGCCTAAGCTGAAGGGGGTGGCCTCTTGTACCTTTAGTATCATTTTTAAACTCCAGGCCCATTTCATTTAATAGGAGTTCATCTTGCATAACATCATAGCATAATAATAAGTCTCCTCTAATTCTTCTAGTCTTCAGTTGAACCAATTGCGGATAGACATAGTGAAGTAATCCACAAGATTAAGGAAACATTTTCTTATTAATTGGGGTAAAGGTTTTGGTTCTAATCACCACAAAGACATGACTTCAGAGCTGGGTCCCACATAATTTATTTCTGGTTGTACTATATTGAACAATAATCACAATAATTCTTTTATGTCTCTTGACTTAAGTTTGAAAAATTCAATAACATTCAGTTTTTATTTCAAAAATAAAATAATCAACAATGATGCTATTACCAACTGCACCAGAAGGGCCAAGGCTCATTTACAATTTAGGATTCTTTTTACTAATAGGCACAAAATGTTCTCTTTAACTGGGGTGATACACAACTCTTTATCTGATCATCAAGCTATTTATTATATAAGCAAATGCCCCAAAAATTCAAAGAAAGCCTAACAACATTTGACATAAAGCATTACATTTTTTTTTATTTGGACTTCATATGTAATATAGAAACTGTTAAATGGGATTGGTTATCTTTAATTCTCACTGCTAAAGATGCTTATATTTTTTTGTGCAAGAGTTCATCGAGATACAGTATGTAATAAGCAAAACCCCTTAAGGAAAATAAGAGACCACCGATATAATGCTCATTGGTACTCTTCCATTTATGTAAAACTTTGTAAATTCAGAAATAAGGCATGGGATATTTCAAAATGAACAAATATCCAAGGTGATCAACACAAATATACTGTAAGCCTTTGAGAAATAATTATTTGAAAGAAGTCAGGTTAGCAAAGAGATATATTCAGACTCAACTGCAGTCAAGTAATTTTACAAATTCTTATTTTCTGGAAGTCAGTTAAGCCTTTAAATGGTACTGTTACAGTATTTATGAATTTCCAGCCTGAAATGTTGTTGATAGGGTAAGAGTTAGTGGCTCTATGGCAATTTTTTAATTAATTTAACCCTTTTTTATTGACCAAGGCATTGCTAACAAATCATCTAATAGTTATGCAAGGGATTTAATTTCTTATTTTTCCTCAGAAGATACACAAGCTACGCATTTTTCTTTTTATGTCCTATAACAGCCAGTGAGATTGTGGACCTCCTCATGAAGCTGAACTCAGAAAACAAGATGGACTTTGTGGGATACACCCAATGTTGTTATTGTATGCAACCCAGATTATTTGCCATCAGTTGACTCTGATACTGTGCATCTACCACACTGGTGGTGAATAAATTGGGTAAATAAATAATATTATTTTTGGATAAATATTTATTTTCACTTAGAACACAACTTTGTTCACTTTTTTACTTGAAACACAATTTATTTCACTAAGAACATGTTACTTTGGTGTGCCATCAAGAAGGTGAGTCAAAAACAGTGAGTAGAAAACAGAGACTCAAAAACAGCGCTGGGCATTTCAGTGGGGTGGTAATTACAGTGCAAGTGAAGTTTAGCATTACCAGAGTATTGCTGTTCTGATCTACTGTTTTGTGGCTCAAATATGGTTATGTAAGTTAAGAGGGGTCCACTGGACCACCAGCGATATAGGATACTTATTTATTTTACTTAAGCCCACGATCAGGCTGACAGCGGTCCACTGGACTACCAGGGTTATAGGATTCTTTTATATTTTTACTTAAGCCCATGATCGGGCAGACAGTGGTCCACTGGACCACCAGGGATATAGGATTCTTATTTTTTATTACTTAAGCCCGTGATTGGGCAGACAGCGGTCCACTGGACCACCAGGGATATAGGATTCTTAGTTTTTTATTACTTAAGCCCGTGATCGGGCAGACAGCGGTCCACTGGACCACTAGGGATATAGGATACTTATTTATTTTACTTAAACCCATGATCGGGCTGACAGCAGTCCACTGAACCACCAGGGATTTTTGATCCTTTTTGATTTTTCAAATGCCCGCGATCAGGCTGTGGGGCACATTGCCGCCGCTGCAGGGGACATCTGTCCCCAACGGCTGCTGCCTGGCAGGGTGCCAGGTGCAAGTCGCCAGAGATCGGCACATCTGCATGCAAATGGGGCCATAATGACATGCAAATGGCCCCATTTGTGCCTTGCATACATTATGGCCCCATTTGCATGTGCACTTTTGAATATCGCGGTTGTTGCACCTAGTGCTATGGAACTTGTGCTAGCGCATCCCCCCTGCTCCATTCTGGCCACTTGCACTGGTGCAGTGCCACTGTGCCATGTGCACTGTGGGTGGCCAGGGTGTGATATTCAATGATGCTGAGCCATGGCACAGCTCCGTTGAATATCGCCCAGTCCAAGCTCCTGCATAGCCAAGTTGCGCTGTGCCCAGGCTTGCCCCACAGCCTGGCACAGTTTGAATATCTAGCCCATGGTGTTTACATGGAACCGTTATTTCCACTTAGAATCTGGAAATTAAACACAGAGAACAAGGGGTTAGATAGAGAGTTTACAATGGAAAGAAAGGGAACAAAAAAGGTAAAACACTAAAGCATTACAAATGGTGTGGTATATATAAAATACATAATGGGTTACAGTAGAATAGCACATTTACAGTATCTCCACACATGAGTGGTAAGACCTTTATAACTAACTTGTGGCTTCACCACTCATGTGTTACCAGTCTTACCATTCACTAGTGGTGGTAAATGTGTTATTCACCACAATCCATGATACGTTCCCTATTTAATTTGCCTTTATCTACTGGTGAACTCTCAGATATTTGGCAATTGTCAAAAGGATTCCCATTTTCATTTCTTAAGAAAATTATCAAATTACCAAATATTGCCCAATATGTTATTTATTTAGTTATTTATAACATATTTTACCAGGTAAGCAAACAGAGTTCAGACTTGCTTGTTTGCATTTGTGACCTGGATATCATTGTTGTCTATTGTGTTAAAGGTCAGTTTATTTCATCACAAATATTTACATATTTTAATTATAATAATCTTCTTAAAGTGAAAAATAAAGTAAAAAAGTGCAACAAATTTTCTTAGTAGTTGTTTTAAAATGGGTAAGCAAAATACTGCATCTTGAATGTCTAGGACCTGTACATTGAGAGAGTACAGCACACGGGTAATAAAACTACTAGCAATCAAGACGCAGCATACAGTATTAACAATATCAATGACATTTTGAAAACATCACTGACTGCCATTACAAACATGGCTGCCACCTTTACTCTCTAAAAAAATCAGCTAGGCCCTAAAATTAAAACATCATTGAAATTAAAAGAACAAACACATTGAATAAATGTTATTTGCCTTTATATGTCCCTCCTTACACATATAGACACATTAAAGTGAAATACTATTCACAGTTTTTTTTGGAGCTTTTTCTAACCATGAAGCCCATCCCCAGCTGTCCTTATGTGCCTAACAGGGAAATCTTTGCTGCTTGCCCTGCTTCAGATACAATTGAATCCCTGGCTTTACAGAGGCTTTATGTTGCATGTGTTTATTCTGGCGACGGTGGGGGGGGCATTTAGTCAATAGAATTCTGCAGAAGTTTGAAGTTCTGCACTCCAATATAAGCATTCTATTTACTGAAGTGTGGACAGACTAATGCTTGACAGCTGGGGAGGGACTACTTCTTACTAATTACTTTTATCAAAAGAAAGTACCTGGTTTTAACTAAAAAAGGTTGACTTTTTCTCAATTTACCCATTTTATAAATGCAGTAAGATACTTAGAGGTGAGCATTGTGCTGGCATACCACACTTCTAGGTACTGGAGGAACTCTGCTTGTGGTGTTGTACTTCACTACGCCCCTGGGTGTTCACTGTGCAAGCACAACACACAACCCATCATGTCTTACTGACTGGCTTTATGCCCAAATGTATTATTTTGTCTGCATTGATTAAAGTAAGTAAGGATCTGTAAAGTGCAGTAGATAGTGGTCTCCTTGTAGGAGCTATCTAAATAGACCCGAGCAAGGCCCTTGACACAAAAAGCCATAACCTTTTAATTTTGAAATTTCAGTAGTTTGGGTTTGACAATTGGTTTCGCAGTTTAGGAGTTACTTAACTAATAGTCATCAATTAGTTTTAATTCAAGGTTTTGTTTCCCATTTACTTTCAATTAGAAGTGGGGTGCCACAGGGCTCTGTCCTGGGCCTTTACATTTCTCAGTCTTTATTTATGATCTTGATAATAACTTACAAGATGTGCTTGCATGCATGTAAACTGATGATACTACTTTAAATGAATGTAGTAAAGACTGGATTTGATACTGTAGAGTTATTTCTTGTGTCTAATAAATTAATTTTGAATGTGTCCGTAATGCAAAATCTGAAGGCATTAATGGGACAATTTGTTTTTTAATCTGTAGTTTTCCCATCCTGTCCACTAGTCCTCAGCTCATGGCAACCATCCAACTTTCAGCCCCTCAGATTTCCCCTGTTGCAGGGCTGGAGAGAGTGATTCCCTCAGCCTGGAGACCCTGTGGGTGCTGGGGAGAGTGGTAATCTGTGTGGAGCCAGGGTGCACCAGGTATCATGGAGGTGAAACAGGGAGTCCTTTTCACTTTTCTTCCTTCCCCCAGGGACTGCTCATGTGCAGAGACTCCAATGCACACATGCACACACAACTGTGTGGTGTCATGTGAAGCTGGCAAGAATCCATCCCTCCCTCCCATTGGGTGACTGGCATCATGAATAGCAGCCCTGCTGCTGCATCAGTGGGCAGGCTCCATTGACTGGACAATTAACTATTTTTATATCTACAATATTTCTATGCAACATGTAGCTTACTATAAAATATTTAGAGTTTAGTTTGACTTAAAATTAAAATGAGATTATCATACAAACATCCTCATTAAGAGTGTCAGGCCTCATACTGTTGTTTTTTTTATACAGGTATGAACTACGACTTTCCCAGAAGGAAAGATTAAAAATAATGCAAACTACCCCGCTTCCCCTGCTTGATAGCATATGGTATTTCTGTTGCTACAACTGTTTATCTTCTGTATGTAAATTCAACAGTGTTTATAATAAACTTGCTATCTTTATTTTAAATGCCCCAAGGGACTCTTATCATTGTTCATTATTCATCAAACTTCGATAGGTCACACTGAGAAAAAAGTAACTTTTTCATATATCTTTGGTGTGGAAAAGTATTATGTCAAAAACTACATTGTATATCAGTAATCTTATTCAAGTGTGTTAGCCTAGATCTGAACTGAGAACTTCTAAAGGTCTAGAATTTGAAATCCCAAATCCTAAAGGCCTAATTAGTAGACCGACTTTTTCATATAGCAAAAGCTGGAATACTCTCTCTACAGGGAGATTACTTTGCTCTTTCTAAGAACCTGTTTTTGCACTTATTTGCATGTAGGTTGTATATCTTGTTTAGAACAAGTTACATGCATTTTGCATTAAAGTGTTATGCTTTTATAATTATTGGTTAGGTTGTTAATAACCAGGTTACCATTAGTTTCAAATGCCATGATAACCAGCTTTTACCATAATACACGGCTGGTTATTATGACTTTACTGTCACTCAGCTACATTCTATTTGCCTAGCTGCTTTTCCCCCCAAGCAATCATGAAACCATTAATTATATAAAATAAACTATAGGCTTTTGATTTAATGAATTTATTTTACACACCCTTGGTGTGTGGTGCTGTCACAAACCTCTCATGTTTTGCACTTGGGGTTTATGTGGTATCACACACCTTGTATGTGTAAAACAAATCACAATGTACAACATCCTTCACATTATTCTCTACATGGTGTATGATGGAATGTTGTTCTGCATGCAAATACAGTACATGCCTAGAATAGGGTGAGAGTGCTGCAGTAGTGACATCAATATGGTGTTGTGCTGCAGTAGTGATGTCACTACTGCTGAAGGATCAACTTAGAATGCCACCACACAGCTGCTTTCCTCTAGCTGATTGAGCTGGGAACTGTTTTTCTTTAAACCTGAACATACAGAAACAGCTGTGACAGCTGCAGTCACTAGCCACATGTTAAATCAATAATTTGAAGCCCCCACCAACCCTCAAGTGTCTCACCTCAAACCTCCAGTTCACTGAACAGAAGCAGAGTGTCTGAAATGGCCAAGGATACCCATACACCATATGGACAATGTACTGGCAGCCATATACAACAAGCCTGTGTCTGCATCAAGAGGTTTCTGTAGCTGCCCATACATTATCCTCTATGTGATGCATGCACATGAAACTAAACAACATATCTGTGACAACTTGCAATAGTCTTGCGTGTGTGTGTTGTTTCTTTTTTTATTTGTATTATAATGTATGGTAGAACGTTGTTATAGGTAAAAATCTACCTTTTTATAACAACGTTTTACCATCGATGTGACGTCACGATCTTGTTAACCCATCGATGGTACATCACATCGATGGGTTAACAACTGGGAACAGTCTGGGCATGCGCGCAACTGGATCAGATGGCCTTGAAACGGCCGAGGCGGTGAGGGCAGAGCGGCAGTGACTGAAACAAAACTGCAGTAAGGAACTGCTTTCTTTTCTTAAAAACCTAAATGGTACCATACACTATAAAATATAATGTATGGTACATCGATGATTAACCATTTTTTAACCAATCTCGAGGTTGCCATGGTGACTTAAACGTCTCGAGCTTCGGTCTCGAGGTTTATATGGTCACCCTGGCAACCTCTTGATGGTTAACAAACCGGTTAACCATGGATGACCATACATTATCCTCTATATCATCTATGCCTCTATAAAGCATTTCAGCTAAGGTGGGAGGTGTGGTAGAAACTGAAAATTACAATCTTCTGTGGTCCAAGCTGCATGGAACTCAGTTGTGAGTGACTTTTTGTGTAAAAAGTCTTTGTACTCACAGTATAAACAAGTGGTTATGGGTATTTGATCTTAGGCTTTTGTTTTGGAATAACAGAGTTCCCTTTATTAAAAAAAGACACATTTTGAATGTAAACAGCCAACATAAGGCCAGACATCTGTTGCTGGGCAGACTGTGATGATGACAAAAGGACCAAGCACTAAATAACAAATCTGATTTGGACCAATCTCAGAAAAAGGTGGTCTCCAGAGATCAAGAACAGAGACAGGGTGTGATGTCAGAGAATCTGGTCCAGTGCTGTGGGAATAGTAGGGCGCTGTCAGCCAAAAGTATTTCTGTTGTGTGTTTGTAATGAGAAAACATTTATGCTTTGGGACTTTGAACTAGTAACATAATGGGTTTGAGTCTGCCATAACTCACCAATTCCCAATTGGGGGTATGTTTCTTTTGTTCTACTTAGAATTTAGTTACCTTTGAGGTAGGTTATTTCTGTGTGACCTCAGTCTTTTAAATGTATTTGTTTTTATCTCTGTAGAAATGCTGTATTCCCCATAATCTTAGTGTGTATTATCCTGTAACATATGTACTGTAAGTATCATAGAGTATTAAATGTTATTTTTGTATACTTCGTGCTGTGACTGAGTCACTTCAGGTATAGATAACCAGGGGTAAATTAGCAAATCTGTGATCTGTTTCTGAAGAGACAGGCTACAGAGTTACCATATCTAAAGCCAAGTATTCTTAACTGCAACAAAAGGGGTCAGTTGTTTGCCCTTCGGTAAAGAGCATGGTACCGTGTGAGCAGTGGCTCTAGTGGGATTTGAACCTAGAGATACCCCAAGTTAGACCCATATTGAGTGGTGGTGGGATAACAAGGTAACCCTGCAGTCCTCTGAAGTGTTGTGGAAACTGGTAGCAGTGCACAATGAGTTCTGGAAGAGAACCAGTCTGTGAGAATATTGTATAGTGTTATTTAATGTTAATATGTAATGTAAGTTATCAATCCAGGAAATTGTTATAAAATGAACTTTGGCTCAGTGGTTTTATAACATATTGTCCTGTTTTCAATCAATAAATAGGTAAATAAACAAATAAATAAGCAATTTAGAAGTAGAAAATGTCTAACAATAGGTTCACACAGTGCCTGAATAAGTTCATATGGTCAAAGGAAAGGTCTAATAGACATGATTGCAATAAAGGAACTACTTTAAGACAGGATTTGAATTTACTCAAAAACTAGAACTCCACCAGATGAGTTTGAGAAGCTGTTTCTATAACAGAGCTACTGCAGTTGGAAAGCTTTATATACAGCACTTAGGTAGTCATTGCACTTCTTTCCCTCTTTTAATTAGGCGCTTGAGTACACTGATCAAGTTTCTTAATATCTATATAATTATACTACTGGATCTAGACTGAGTAGCAATTTTAAACACCTGTTAATAAATGTTGAGACTTGTGTCCTCATTTTACAATGTTGTTGCTTTTTAGAAAGCCAGCAGCTCATTCAGTTAGGGCTTGATCTGCAATTGTGGCCCATATGTGCACAAATGACTCAAAAATATATATTGTTCTATGCACTGTGTAGAAACTGCACACATCACCAGATTTACCAAGGTGGTGGGAATGGCAGAGAGAGAGAGAGAGATAGAGAGAGAGAGAAAGGGAGAGATCAAAAATACAGATATGCTGTCTGCATTTATTAGATTCTCTAGACTTAGATTGTTCTGGGTGCAGGTAGATAACAGATGAAAGCAGTTTCAGTCATCAGTTGTTTGATAACTCTCGGTACTGAAAAAATCAGCAAGTAATGATCTCAAAGCATACTGTAACTGTGTGTGAGTCTGTCGAAATAACTGCATAGCTATCACAGAATTTGACACATTTGGTATATTTATATAACAACTATATCCAGTGCAATTGTATTCAGTTATTCAAACACAGGGCCCAATTCCAAGATGTGCTATGTCAGCATAAGGCGAGCAACACCAACACCATGGCGTATCTCGCGACTTACACCATGCATTATGCCCGTTGGAATTCCAAGTGGCGACCTGCGCCATGGTGGATGTGGGTTGCAACAATCACAGGTTATGCCACCCACTAAGCTGCAGCCCACAACACCATAGCACAAGTGCGGGTTATGACAGCAACATCGCCAAATTCCAGGAAGGCAGCAGTCGTAACCCGCCATTACGATTCTAACAGGTGCAGTGGTGTACCGTTCTTAAGGTAGCTCGGAGCTGTCTTAAGTGGCATCTGATGGCTGAAACCATCAGATGCCACCATGCAGCGCTGCAGCAATGTCACCATACTTCTCCCCAAGCCCCCACAAGGACACCCCTGCCCCCAACCCCCCGATCATCGGGGACCCCTGGGGGTCCGATCCATGGTGCGCCCCCCCTAGTCACTGTGCCATCAGTCCTGCCATCATGCCCCCTGGTGTGAGCCGTGGTAGTCCATGGTGAGGGGGGCTTCAGGGGGGCTGCCTATCACCCGCCGCGATTTGCGACATGCGGGGCATATATGCCATGCGCATGTCATTAGTCTACACATGGCGTATCCTACATGTCACAAGTACTGGGACCCTGCCATTCTTGGAATGTGGCGTAGGGTCCCTGGCGTAGCGGTGAATGGTGTAACTCACAGCCGCCTGTAAGTTATGCCATTCGTCTTGGAATCGCCCACCACTGTTACTAATTCAAAGATAATCTACAAAATGTACTGATGGGGTGAAACATCAAATTGACTCACAAGTTGTACAGTACTATGTGTTTACTTGTCCTTTAGTAATCATTCTTGAACAAGACCTATGGACTAAAACATAGACTCTAAATTTGTTTTCAAATGCTATGCTTTTAAGATAATCCTGTTTTTCTGCATCAACGCAGAGACCTAAACAAATCTGTTGTTTGAAATTTCTTGTAAAGTGAGTTAAAGCAGCAGTGAAATGGAAAATGTTTCTCCAAAAAAGCTAGTTTTAGCAATAATAATAATAATAATCTCAATATCACAGCAGGCCCGGTGGCGCTGAGGCTTGAGGCGCTGGATGCCACACCTTGTGCCACGCTGATGACCCGAGTTCGGGAATGGACTTGAGCCATCGAGAGTCAGCAGGGGAAGGGATTGAGCATCTAGAGGACTGCTCTCCCTTTCTGGGGAGGGATCCAGGCTTAGCACCGCTCCTTGGCAGCCCCTGGTGGAAATCAGGGGCAGCTCAAGTAACATGTGGTGCTGTGATTAAGGGGAAACCACTATGTAAAATACCCCTGGAGGATTGGGGAGGCGATGAGGGCTCCAGGGACCTAGCCCACATCCCCAGTGCTGAACCATCCGTCTAATGGTTCTGCACAGCCCTTGGCCAGGACGCACCCTCTAATTTCAGAAAGGCCACCAGGTAGGTGAGGTGGGCCCTCCCCAGCAGGTGACCTGGGTGGGGCTGGAAAGTCCTGGTGGGGAGTACCAGAGGAGGGATGGCCATGGCAGGGAGTAGAGGTGAAGGTTGTGTGGGCACCTCTGAGAGATGCCCTGATCTAATGGGAGAATAAATAGAATGTACAAAAAAAAAAAAAAAAAGTAATCATAATAGCATACCTGTCAAACCTACTTTTCAGATTACCTCCTGTGCTATGCACTTGGCCTAGATATTCAAACTGCATCTGGAAAGGATGCAAGTGGGTGCTCTGTGCAACTGAGATGCAACAGAGTGCAAAAGTGCCATATTCAAACGAGATGCGCAATCGCGCATCTCATCTGAATATAGCAAAAGATGAGGGCGGTGCGAATGGGGACTGCCAAAGATGCATCAACACATCCCCTGTGTGGTCTGAATACCTGGAATGGGGATGCATGGCTCATCTTGGGGATGCACCTAATGCAAATTCCAGATATTCAGACCACAACATGCAAATGGGACCATCAGGCATGCAAGACACAAATAGGGCCATTTGGATGTCTTTATGGCCCCATTTGCATGTCCTGTGCAGGGATACGACTGACAGGATACACTGGCTGCCCTGCAGGTATGTAGTGAGCCACATTCCCTGGTAGTCAAGTGGCCCTCCCATCCCCGATCATAAAATAAATATTACAAACCGATACATCCCTGGTAGTCTAGTGGCCTCTCTCCCTTTCCCAAACCCAACTGTAGTGTGGAGTATTGTAAATTAATATTCCCTGGTAGTCTAGTAACCCCCTCCCATCCCCAATCATAAAGTAAATATTATAAACCAATACATCCCTGGTAGTCTAGTGCCCCCCTCGATCATAAAATAAATATTAAAACCAATACATCCCTGGTAGTCTAGTGGCCCCTCCCTTCCTGAACCCGATCGTAGTGTGGAGTACTGTAAATTAATATTCTCTGGTAGTCTAGTGGACTCCCCTCCCTTCCCTGAACCTGATCGTAGTGTGGAATATTGTAAATTAATATTCCCTGATAGTCTAGTAGCCCCCTTCCCTTCCCCATACCTTGATCATAGTGTGGAGTATTGTAAACTAATATTCCCTGGTAGTCTAGTGGCCCCCCTCCCATCTCTGATCATAAAATAAATATTATAAACCAATACATCCCTGGTAGTCTAGTGGCCCCCACCTCCCTTCCCTGAATCCGATCGTAATGTGGAGTATTGTAAATTAATACTCCCTGGTAGTCCAGTGGTCCCCTTCCCAGCCCCAAACACCATTTTCTGCAAAACCAGAATAATCTGTGAAACCCCTCCCAGGTAGTCCAGTGGCACCCCCAACCCCCCACCTACTCAGGAGCCCACAGACCACCCCACTACCCCCATCCCAGCAGTGGCATACAGTCAGCAGGCAGCACAACCCACCTGCACAACTCCACGGCTGCCCTTCTGACTGAGCTGTGGCAGAATGACAGCTTACAATATGCACTATAATACCATTGGTCAACATTATTGACCAATGGTACTGTAGTGCATACTGTAAGCTGTCATTCTATGACAGCTCAGTCGGCGGGCTGGGAGCACACCTCCTATGTATTGGGAACCTATAAATAAGCAACTCACTCCCAGCATCAGTTGGTAGGCAGGTGGCTGAGGTAGTGTGCAGAGGGAAGTGGTACTCGTTGTCACTGTGGCACCGACGTACAGGTACAAGGGACAGTGGGTGGTGTCAGTGCTGCAGGGGTGGGCCACTAACCACCAATGAGGGGGCAGGGGGGCCGGGATCGGGGGTCATGTGGTGGTCATGTTGTGCAATAATGGACAGGAGCTGCCAGGACGGGGCTGTGGTTGGGGGGTGGGGGTGTCACTGACTTGTGGACCAGAACCAGGGATCTGCTGGAGTGGAGAATGACATCTTGCAGTCGGGACCAGGTAGGGATTATGATGTGAAGGGGTGTTACATCTTGCAGTCAGGACAGGCCAGGGGTTCTGATGTGGGCGGGGGTTACATATGTGCGCCAGGCATGGTGTGGTCCCTGGGGATGGGTATTAGGCAGGGACAGGGTTCACTAGACAACAGGGACCAACCGTGCATTCCCTGCATGCTCAAGTGTGCTCTGCATGCACCCAGACCCATGCCTTCCCCACACTCCCCAGCTCCCGTGGAGTCCCATCTGGGACCTAGGATGGTAATCCGAATGGCTACCCACCTGGGTCTACGATTCCGCCCCCATCCACCCTCCACAATCCTATGTGCCGGGGGGAGCAAGGCCGCAGACAAGTGGCTGGCCATAGTGAATACCTGCCTGCGTGTACCTGTCCGTGGATGCGGAGCTATGCGAGCAGGGTATGCACCTCTGGCATGTACTTTCTGCCCTTTCATGCATAGGGCCCAATAATAAGCATAACAGAGCATTTTACAAATACACCTGGTAGTGGTCAGTAAAGGCATTACGTGGTAAGATGAGATGCCCTCAAACAACATAAAGAGTAGCACCACCACTGCAGGTATTCAATACAAGTTCTGGCCAGAGCCGATAGGGCTGTGAAGCACTACCAAGTGACGAAAGTTACAGATGTGCGTAGAAATTCTTCAATGCCCAGGTGTAACTTGGCCATATATTGGAGGTGGTGCATCTGATTTTCAGCATGGCCTTTTTTGGACCCCTCCTCATGAACAGTGCCAGTGTCATTTTGTTCAGTTGTCCCGAAAGGTGACTGGGCAGACCAAACGTGCTGTTCTGTGCCACATGTGCGAAAACACGGTTCAGGCAGGTTGTGGAAAATGATAGCTGTACATTTGTGAAGGAGGTGTACAAAAATGGCTATGTTAAAAATGTGAAGTGAAAATATTAAAAATTAGCGATGATAGGAGCGTGCATTGAAACTGCGCAGCGCACGCTCGTAACGCAGTCCATTTTTGGAATTGTTTCACCAAATTTTCAACATGGCCTTTGTTGGACCCCTCCTCATGAACAGTGGCAGTGTCATTTTTTTTAATTTTCCCAAAAGGTGATTGTACGGAGCAAACTCGCTATTCTGCACCACAGGTGCAAAAACATGTTTCTGGCAGGTTGCGGGAAATGACAGCTGTACTGTTGTGAAGGAGGTGTACAAAAATGGCAATGTTGAAAATGTGGAGCGAAAATATGAAAAATTAGTGGCGTTAGGAGAGTGCGTAGAAACTGCACAATGCACACTCATAACGCAGTCATTTTTTTGGAATTTCTTCACCAAATTTGCAACATGGGCATTTTGGAACCCCACCTCATGAACAGTGGCACTGTTATTTCATGAATCAGTTCCGAAAGGTTATTCCGCGCAGTGACCGTGAAATCACCTTTCGTGACCGAGTAACAAAATGACAGTGACAGTGTTCATGAGGAGGGGTCCCAAGAAGCCCATGTTGAAAATTTGGGGCAAAAATTCCAATAAATGGTTGAGATATCAGCATAGGTTGAAAACCCCATTGAATGGCTGTATAGCACGCTTACCTTTAATTCTTCAGTTCGCGGTTGGGCTTTGAAGAGTGCAGACTTGTCCCGGTCCAGAGAAGATGACAGCGCTGACCTCCGGAGGTAAGTATGGGGTAAGGGGGTGTGTGGGGAGGTGGGTGAGCAGTGGGAGCGTGGGGAGGGAGACATGGCGGCGGCAAGGGACCGTTTTACTTCACAGGGACACAACAGCGACATTGAGGGACGGTTTTCAATTTTGCAGCATAGAAAATGGAAACAAAACATTTTGGCACACTGGGGTGGGCTCTCAGTGTGCCACACAAATGCCGACATTGGGCACCCCATGTTGGGCATAACGTGGGAAGGGGCACCAGACAGAAAGATACCGACAAGGAACCGTTTTCTAATTTTTAGACAACAAAACAATTTCGCACACTGAGGTGGGCTCCCAGTGTTGTGATATCAAGACTTGGGGAGGGGGCACAACATTTTGGCACACTGGGGTGGGCTCCCAGTGTGCCACATGAATGCCGACATGGGGATTGGGCACCCTAGAAAAGAACAATTTCGCACACTGGGGTGGGCTCCCAGTGTTGTGATATCATGACTTGGGGAGGGGGCACAAAATACAGAATGGTATTGTGCCATTCACAACATGCTGGAACCGCAGCACTGTGCATGCATATGACTCTGCGCATATGCGCGACTCATGCGCATGCACAGTGCATGCATTGGAATGCGGAAGCAACAGACGAAATAGTGCGACTGTTATTCCATACGATGATCATGGCGAAGGGCTTTCAGCTCTGTTAGGTTTTCAGAAAGATACTTCCAAAAGTCCAGCGGAAGAGGTTGTGAGATTGGCCGTTTTCAGAGCTAGAAAGCTCTCACAAAATGGCTGTAGGCTCTGCCCACAGCCCTAAAAATGAGTTCTAGACAGTCTTTTTAAGTTTTCATAACCCCAAATTTTATAGAAGGTGGAGAAGTGACTTACATTGCTGTAGCCCCTTACAGAGATGGTGATGTAGCACACACCAGCTCTGACTGGGTTTGTGCTAGCAGCACAACATCAGGGATGTTATTGCAAAACTGGTCTGAGCTGGTGTGAGCTACAAATGTTTGAGGAAACTTAAAAAAATTGTCTGAAGTTCCTTTTGTTGAATACCTGCTGTAGTAGTGCTACTCTTAATGTTGTTTAACTGTATCCTGTGAGCAAGTGCACTGTGGGGCGGAGCGATTTGTACTGAAATCAAGATGAAATATCCCCCAAATTGTATATATTTATTTGTTGTTTTATAGCTAGCTGACTTAAGATAGCCCAGCTCAGATGCAGCATCTCTTTTCCAGTGGTATCCTGCTGCTACACATTTCGGCAGCTTGGTGGACTGGAGCACTGGGACATAAAGTTTTACTTCCCAAGGTCACACAGCAAGGGCTTGGCTCTGCTTGGGTTTGAACCTGTGATCTTCCAGTTCCTGAACTGGTGCTCTAATGCAGAAAATTCATCAAGGATCAGGGAGGATGGGCAGAACTATGTATGGGCCCTTAGAAAAAATACAGAAAATGCAATTACTGTAAAGTGCATATTTTTTACAGTCTTTGAGGCCTATGCTCTAACGGATGGGAATTATGCACCTGAGGTGCGTGTCCCACATGCACAGCTCTGCAGCTGTGGACAGGTATGCACCAGCGGCTTGCACGACTGCCAGCCACCTGTCCGCAGCCCTGCCCCCTGGTGTGTGGGTACATGCAGGTTTGTGTGGGGTGGCCATGGGTGGAGCTGCGCACCTGAGTGGGCATCCAATGGGATGCCCATCCCGGATTCCTCAGTGGATCCCTTACACAGTTGGGGGCATGTTGGCTGTGCTCCCCTGCAGATGTCGGCATGGCTGGTGGCCATGGAGGTGAGAGGTGGGTTGTGCCGCTGGCCATGCCATGCCTCCGAACGGATGGGGAGGTAAGGGGTGGGGCGGTGCCACGAGGGTGTGTGTGGGGGGTCACATCTGCCCACTACACCATGCCCAGTGGGGCCAGGATCCAGAGCGAAGGGAGACAGAGGCAGGCAGGTGGTGCTGTACAGGGGGGCTGCAGTCCTGGGGCCGGTGCCCCCATGTGTGTGTGGGGTGGTTAGCATACACGGGGAAGGTGGCGGGCATGGCTAGGTGCTGGGGAGGGTGGCTCCAGGTGGCCTGTCACATCTGATACTGGGGTCCCGTTGTTGTGGGATGGAGGCATGTGGCTCATAGGGGGCTTACAGCAGGGTTCTTCCTGGTGTAACCTGCAGCCACCTCCACACACCTGTGGGCAGCACTATGCACCATTGTGCATAGCACGTAGAGCTGGCATGACCCCCACCAGCCCCCTGCATGTTGCGGTCCACGCAGGTAGGGGATTGGGTGCATAGGGGCTAGTGCATCCCGCATGGGGGGTGCAATGGATGCTGAATGTCTCCGCGCCTCACATACTTGGTGTGGAGGCACTCCACACCATAGTGCATAGGGCCCAGTGTTTGTAAGACTAGTTAGTAACAGCTACAGCTGGGTTGGGTCAACTCATGCACATGCAGATACAGTAGGTGCATTCTAAGATCCAGCTCAGAGCTGGAGGACTTTATATGTGTTGGTGATGGGGGGATGTTGTTCCACAGGCTCAGAAACCTCCATGAGAACCCAGCCTATCCAACAGTTCTTCAGTATATTTATTTCAAAAGTGTTACCAGTAAACGGGACATGTGCATCTGTTGCCCTCAGTTATGCCAGAATTTACCAGGGGAATAGAAGGATAAACTGATTCCAGATTGATTTTGAAGGATAATGCAGAGGAGCTTAAGCAGTTTTTTTTACATTCTTTCCTCCAGTCACCAGCCCCAGGGAACTCCCTTGGATGTAGCCTCTGGCAGCTTTTCCCACCCAGCCTGAGACCCTCCCAACCTAAGGTCCTCCCCCCGGAATTCCGATCTGCATTCCTACCCACTTAGACCCCCCCAGCTTGTACCCCCCAAGGTGAGGCTGCCAATCACTTACCTTGTCGCTCCTTCAATTAAATCTGCAGGTGAAGTAAGGCTAGAGGATATTGGGGACCTGGGTGGGCAGGATCAGGCAGTGGGCAGTGGGTTGCCTCTTTGTCATCCTCCCAGGCATTGGGGTTTTTCCTTTTTTCATGACTGCAAACGTGACCCCTCAGAGGCATGGATGAGCAATGACATCCAGTGCATGGCTGGTACGCTCCCGCACCCATCCCGCAGACATCTGCTAATGCCCCCACCCCTTCCTGATGTGTTCCCCAGGCTTTAGAACCCCCAGTCTCCACTGGGAATCACTGATGTCGGGGATCCACAGCCCACCTTCCTCAGGAGAGGAGAGCAGTTCTCAGGACACTCAATCCTCTCTTCCCTGGCTGACCCCTGGCATCCTGAGCTTACTTCCAAGCCCAGGTCACCGGCGTGATGCGAGGTGTGGCGTCCAGTGCCTCAACCTTCAGTATCACCAGGCTGGTCCTAGCTTAAGCAGTTTGTGTGCTATTTGCAGGACAGCAATGAGAGCATGCAGTTTGTCATACATTTCTTACATCTAAAATCAACCAAGGAGAGGACAGTCAGTGTACAGATTAATACAGGAAGCCCACAGACAGGAATTATCTGCTGTAATTCATGAGCTTTCACCGAGGCAAATGATTGAAAATATTCTCAGTGGTCAATTTCTAAGGATCCACTGGAACTGCAGCAAAGAAGAGCTTGAAAAAATGCCAGTGTCCTGGAAAAATAGACTGCATGCCTAATGCTATTCAGAGATGGTCACTGATAATGGTAGGAATAAAGCCACTAGCAGGGTAAGTGTGAATTCGTCTCCATGAGAAACATCATGCAGGACCCTGTACCACCCTTGTTTTTCAATTCCCACTACAGGTGCACAGTAGATTATGACACAGAAACAGTCACTTAACTGCATGACCACTTATTCAGCACATGTTTACAGAGGGAAATAAATCATTTATATGCATCAGGCCATTTACAGGCAGATCCAGCACTCTCCACCTACATAGCAAGTTGCCTTGAATGGTATTTAAATGGGGATAGAAATGTGGGAGATAGGGTTAATAATTGTAGAAACATAGAAACATAGACAATTACAGCAGAAAAAAATGAAATTGTCCATCCAGTCTGCCTGTAACACCCGATCAAACCCCAGTACTGATTGTCCATACAGGGTTTTAGCCCTTACAATCCACCCCATGCTCCCCACCATACTGCTACCATCCTGAATAGCCACTAAATCTTTCACTCTGTCATAGCCATGCTTGACACCATTTATGATTTTGGTACACACCGCATCAGCTGGCAGACTGTTCCATAGCTCAATCACCCTTTTGGTAAAAAAAACTTTCTCAAGTCCCTCTTGGCGCCCCCCCACCCCCACCAGTTTCAACTTGTGCTCCCATGTTCTTGAACCATTACTCGTGCTAAGTAGTTCCGTGCAGTTTACCTAGCTTATTGCTTTCAGAAATGTGAAGGTCTCTGTCATATTGTACCTTCCCTCTCTCGTACTGCCTCCAGGGAGTACATGCTCAATACCCTGAGCTGATCCTTGTAAGATCTACCCTGCTGGCCCTGAATCATTTTGGTCACCATGCATTGCATCGTCTCCAGCCTGTCCTTAGCTATCCTTAGGTGAGGACTCCAGAACTGGGCACCGTACTCCAGGTGTGGACCCACCAAATGACCTATAGAGAGATAGTAATATCTCTTTTCTGCCACTGTCAAAACCCATTCTGACACAGCCCAGCATTCTCTTTGCCTTACTGTGGGCCTCGTTAGTGAAAACAGAAACCAGCACACACTCAAAGTTGCCAAAAATAAGTGTGAATTTTATTCACAGTCCTTTGCTTCGAGACATGCTGCTTCTTTGTCAGGGGGTGTGGCTTAGGTTGTCAGCATTATTGACATCTCTTTCAAATGCTCTGCTTACATCTTGTTGGCTATAACTTTCGAAATGACAGCCGTCAAAATGTGCAAAGTGAGACACCTAATTGGTTAGAAAGTTGCTACTGAGTGATCTGGGAGCCCGGCAATCAACTTCAACACAGTGTCTGTTTCAAGTAACTAACAAGGCAATTAATGCAGACAGTCATGGATAGATTTATTTATCACAGCCCAGCAGTAAGAAAGAGAGTTAAATATGTCCACCCAAAAGTGCTATATAGAAATAATAAAATTTAAGTGTGTAAGTAAAGCATAGTGGGGGGTTGAAAAGAGGGAGCTCAATGAGAAAGTGTCATCAAGGCTTAATAAAGACCCAACCAGAGCAGATATTCTCAGTGGTTAGAGTCAAGTAAGAGTATAGAGAAGAAGGCATTTCATAAACCAAATGCAAGCCATGCAGTGCAGAACAAAGTATGCCAAGGGTGAGTTTTCCCTTTCCCGTAATGCTGCTCTTAGGTATAATGTGCATGAGGTCCACCTCCCTTGAAAGGGGTCAACATTCTAAAATAAACCAAATAAAGTAAAGAATATTTAGACAACTAAGAAATTCCAGCATACACAAAACAGTGTACTACTTCATACATTTTACAGAAATATGGTGTACTCCAGCTCTTCATTCAAACCTAGTGGCTGTAGAGAGTTTAGAGACTTCAGGTTAAAGATCCACCAAGTTCTTTCTGCAACAGGATTTGTGTCCTGTCACCCCCTCTGTGTCTAGGAGGTACAGCCTCAATGATGCTGAATTTAGCTAATTTCAGATCCCGTTGTGGTTTTCCAGGAAATAGCTGCCCACTCCAGTACCACAGTTCCCTGTGCGTATATCTTGTAAGTGCTTGAGTATCTGCTCTTTTGCTGATCTGATAGCCCTGCCCACATATAGGCATGGGCACAGACAGTAAATCACATAGACCACAAAGTTAGTTTCACAGGTGGCAAACCCATTGATGGTTACCATGATGTTCAATTGAGGGCATGCAAATTTTTTTCTGCTTACCCCATTCAGACAGGCCATGCAGTTCCCAAAGACGATAAAGCCTTTGGGTGCAAGGGGGTAACCAAGTGGGACGAGGTATTATTGGGTAGCAAATGGCTATGTATCACAAGGTCTTTCAAGCTTTTCCCCACGGCTACATGCAATTGGGGGGGAAAAAGGTCAGAGAAAGTGCAGTACTGCACTATGGGCCAGTTCTTAGTCACAATATCTTTGATTCTAGGGACCTTGGGATTGAATTCAGTTACATACGTTACAGGATTCTGTTCAGCATCAGTTCTTGGTTTAGGTTCCAAGAGACTGCCTCTCTTTTTCTGTCTCTCTACTTCTCACTTTGGCCACTGTTTCATCTAGTACTGCAGTGGAATAGCCCCTTTCTGTGAACCTGGCATACAGTTCTCTGGACAGTTGTTCAAACTCATCAGGTTCTGAATAATTGCAGCATAGCCACAAGAACTGGCCAAAAGGAATAGATGAGATACATTTTGGTGGATGAGAACTGGTTGCATAAAACACTGTATTGCCAGCAGTCAATTTTCTGTAACCTGCAGTGCTGATTGTTTTCTCCTTCTCTAGCTGATAATTTCAAATCTAAGAATTCCATCTCTGTACTATCTATTTTGGCTGTCAAATTCAAATTTAAATTGTTGTTGTTCAACTCTCTGACAAAATCACCTGCAGATTCCTTTATAATGTATGGACAGTGTCTATTAACCCCTGTTTTCAATCAGTTTATAACCTGATAATCCCATCGTTATGCCATCAGTATGCTGTAAATCTTGCTTATCTATGTCATAATGATGGAAGAAGTACTTCCGTTTGTTGCCCTTAAAATGACCCCCTTGCAATTCGATAGAATGGCCTCTAGTTTAGAAATTAGGACCCTCAATATAATATTCACTTTTGCAAGACTTAATGTTCCTCTTTATAGCACCTGCTACTCTGTTAGCCCTGGACACAATGTTTGTACATGGCTCTTCAAAGTCTGACTTTTTTTTTGTAATTAAAGTTTTTTAATTGTTTTTAGCAGAACAAAAAAATGCATTACATAAAAGGAACATTTCATGTATCACTCACAAACATGGGAGTGCTGTATGGAGAGTTGAGAAAAACAGTTAATTACAGCAAGAGAAAGAAAAACTGTGTTTCCTAAGGAGCACCTTCAAAAACCTGAGCCATCCAGGAACTCCCTTGGGGCTTACAACATCTGCCATAGGAGTTATTCTGCATGGGGGGACTGGCCTGGCTTTGGCTCTGGTCGAGTGAAGAGGATGTAACTGGACTTATCTGAGCCGCCCTAGAGGATGGATCGGGGTTAAGGTCGCATATGCTCTATTAGGCGGGGTTCCAGGGCCAGCCATCTTTGGGGCCTGACCTACAAACAGAACAAGAGAACACACACGAAGCACACTATCTAGATTCGCTGGATTCTGCAATTACACACAAAACAGACTATTTGATCATGCAGTTGTACAATCAGATGACATCCTGAGCTTCATGGGGGACTCACCAAGCCTGCCCTGAAGGACATGGGTGGTAGAGGTGAGCTGCAGAGGACCCTATCAACCTATTCCCTCTCTGGGTTTCAGATACAGAATAACGGGTTACCAGATATTAACGTACCTGGGGAGGGAGTTGGCTACAATATGTAACATCCAGGACCAGTTTGCACACTGCACAAGGCTATTGAGCACCTCTGGGATTGAGGGGACTTCCAGCATTCTCCACTTGCACAGTAGGAGTTTCTTTACCTGCATACTCACTATTGCCAGAAATGTTTCTCAGAGAAGCGCAGATGGGGACGGAGGGGTACATTCCTAAAATAAACAGCTCTGTAGTCATAGGGATAAATTTCTGCAGTATGTCAGACCCAATCTTACACACCTCCCTCCACAAAGGCTGGATTACCCTGCAGTACCAAAGCATATGCAGCAGGTCCCCTTGGGTCTTCTGACACCTCCAGCATAGATCATCCTGAGTTAGTTTAGCCTTTTTGAGGACCACTGGGGTCTTATACCATGAATGCAGGATCTTGTTTTGCATTAACTGACTTTTGGTATCTGGGTATGCTATATGGGCAATCCTCATGCAGGACTTCCAGTCCTGAGTTGGGATCTGGGTCTGCAATGCTTGTTCCCACTTATGTTTGGAGTCCAAGGATTGGGAGGGGAGAGTGTCCCTGAGGGCCGAGTATATACCACTGGTCTGACCCTTTTCCAAGTGGAGCCTTTTCCACTGGGAAGGTAGGCTTGCTGCTGGGGTGCTTACAGATATACTCTGTGACTGCACTTCTGAGTTGAAGAAAGCACCAGAAATCCTTAGAGGGGACAATGTGGAAGGCACTAAGCCCCTCAAAGGAGTTCAGGGTACTGGACCCTGGGATACACAGGTCCTGCAAGAGTGTCATACCTGTGCCTGCCCAAGTGGCCCATATCACGGCCTTCTTGTCAATGGTGATCTCCGTGTTCTCCCATACTGGGGTAAGTCCCAAGGGGGCCAGGTTGGTATCAAGCCATTCATGCATTTTGCTCCAGTAATCCATGGAGGGGCCTACTGTTGGGTGGGATTGGATACTTCTAGAGGGGCGGTTATACAACATTAAGGTCAAATAGGCCACCTCACTAGCCACTCTCTCCATGCCCAGCCACTGGGAGGAGTCTGGTCTTGGGTCTGCAAACCACTTTAAAGTCTGAGCCATCTGGAAGGCCCATTTATACCCCTAAAATCACAGGAGGCCCCTCCCGCACTCTGTCCAATGTGCCCTCAGCTTATTTCTGCTGTACCTAGGCTTCTTCCCAACCCACATAAAAGCCCCAATCAAGGTGTCTAGCTTGGTGTACCAATGTCTCAGAAATTTCAGGGGGATGAGAGCTAAAAAATACATAACCTTGGGGGCAGTAACCATTTTAATGGCAGAGATTTTCCCGGCCAGATTAAGATGGAGAGCCCTCCATCTATCTAGCTCCATGCAGATGGAAGCGAGCAGTGGTTTCAGGTTCATCTTCCAAAGTCTGGTGAGGTCAGAGGAAACATAGAAACAGAGAAACATAGAATGTGATGGCAGATAAGGACCGCTTGGCCCATCTAGTCTGCCCATTTTCCTACCTAACAGATAAGCTGCAGATCCTAGTTAACCAACACCTTACTTCCTCCTACCCCTCACTAGGACTGCCTTATGTCTGTCCCATGCATTCTTGAATTCCCCCACTGTTCTTGACTCCACAACCTCCTCAGGGAGGCTGTTCCATGCATCCACAACCCTCTCTGTGAAAAAATACTTCCTCGCATTACCTCTGAGCTGTCCCCCATCTTCAAATTGTGCCCCCTTGTTCTTGCACATCTCTTTTTCTGAAAGATGCTACCCTCTTGGACTTTGTTGATTCCCTTGAGGTACTTGAAAGTTTCTATCACGTCCCCTCTCTCCCTTCTTTCCTCAAGGGTATACATATTAAGCTCCTTTAGTCTTTCTTCGTATATCTTCTGGTGCAGACCCTGCTCCATTTTGGTTGCTCTCCTCTGGACAGCCTCCACTCTGTCTATGTCTTTGCGGAGATGGGATCTCCAGAACTGCACACAGTACTCCAGATGGGGTCTCACCAACTGTCTGTACAGAGGGATAACAACTTCCTGTTTTCTACTATTGATGCCTCTCCCTATGCATCCCAGTATCCCCCAGCCTTCCTTACTGCCTTCTCACATTGCTTGCCCACCTTTAGGTCATCTGATATAATTACCCCCAGGTCCCTTTCCATTTTTACTGTTGTCAGTATCTCACCCCCATTGTGTACTCTTCCCTGGGTTTTGTTTCCTGGTGCATTACCTTGCACTTCTTTGCATTGAATCTGAGCTGCCATACATCTGACCATTCCTCCAACCTTGCCAAGTCCATTCTCATCCTTTCCCTCCTCCTTGTGTATCGACCTCTGTTGCAGATCTTTGTGTCATCTGCAAAGAGACATACTTTTCCTTCAGTTCCTCTGCAGTGCCACTTATAAAGACATTAAAAGGACCGGTCCTAGTACTGAAACCTGCGGTACCCCACTAGTAACCCTCCTTTCTTCACTGTGGACTCCATTTATTACTACCCTTTGCATCCTGTTGTCTAGCCAATTTTTTATCCAGGCTACCACCTTGGGACCCACTCCAAGGCTGGCTAACTTATGTATTAATCTTTTGTGAGGGACTGTATCAAATGCCTTGCTAAAATCTAGGTAGGCTATGTCCACAGCCCCTCCCTGGTCTACTACTTTGGTCACCCAGTCAAATAAATCTATTAGATTCGTCTGACACAACCTTCCCATCGTGAATCCATGCTGCATTGGGTCCTGTGCCCTCCTGGCCTCTAGGTACTCAACAATTCTTTCCTTCAGAAGTGATTCCATCATTTTCCCTACCACTGAGGTCAAACTAACTGGTCTATAGTTTCCTGCCTCTGTCCTGCTCCCACTTTTGTGAAGAGGAATCACATCCACCCCCTCCAGTCCTCAGGTACCACCCCATCCGCCTATGATTTGTTAAAGAGAGTAGTCAGTGATGTCACTAGTTCTACCCTTAGTTCCTTTAGAATTCTTGGGTGAATCCCATCAGGCCCCATTGTTTTGTCCACCTTCAATTTTATTAGTTCTTTCAGAACCCTTTTTTCTGTAAATGGACTGGTATAGACGCTGATACCGAGGTACATGATTCCTTTAGGAGACCACCTGAGATTATGTTGTGCCACCATGACCGGGGAGCAGAAGTCATTGGGGGGGACCTTGGTCTTGGTCTGATTAAGCCAAAGCCCCGAGAAGGTGGCAAAATCTGAAAGAATACTTAGAAGGGGTGGGAGAGCAGTGACCATGTCCGCCAGGGGGAGTAGAAGATCATCAGCATACATGAGGGTAGAGTAAGTCTCATCCCCTTTGGGGATCCCCTGAATTGGAGAGTTCTGCCTAATAGCACAGCCAGGGATTCCACCACCAGGACAAATAAAAGGGGGGAGAGGGGGCAACCTTGGCGCATGCCCCTACCTAAAGGAAAGGGGGGGAGCATGGAATTAGTAAGTACCTTAGCGGAGAGGGAGGCATAAATAGCACTGATCCAGGACCTAAACCCCACACCTAGGCCCATTGTGTGCAGCACCTGCTGGACAAAATCTCACTCCAGGGAGTCAAAGGCCTTCTCAAAATCTATTGCGATTGCCGCTGCCAGAGTGGGGAGGGACTTGGCCTTGTGAATTAAGTTCACTAGTGACTTGATATGGTCCGCACTGAAACAGACTTTGACAAACCCGACCTTGGAGGGATGGATTAGTTGGGGGAGGAGAGGGTTAACCTATTGGCGAGCAGTTTGGCCAGCACCTTATTATCTGTGTTTAACAAGGAGATAGGCCAATAACTGGCCACTTTCTGGGGATCTTTGCCTTTCTTGGGTAGGATGGTAATGAATGCCTCCCTGAATGGGGGGGGGGGAGAGCTCCAACCAGCAACACCTCAGTGAACACCTGTTGTAAGAAGGGAGCAACTGTGGGGTGAAGAAGTTGCCACATTTCCAGGGGAAACCCATCGCCTCCAGGGGCCTTACCCTTTATAAGGGACATTAGCGTGGAGGCTACTTCCTCGGTCATGATCGGAGCATCCAGGACCGAGGCCTGTTGCTCAGAAATTTTTGGAAGATGGAGGGAGTGTAGGAAAGGGAGAATACCTTCGGGGTTGGGCTACCTAGAGGAGTGGTATAGCAATGAGTAAAACTCAGCCATAGTTCAGTTAATCCCCTCCGTTGAGGCATGGGTAACGTCCCCTTGGTCCACCAGGGCAGCAGTATGGTACTCTGCCTGCTGCTTCCTCAGCCTGTAGGCCAGAATCTTGCCCCCTTCCCCCCAGTACTTGTGTTTTAGTTGTATGATAGAGATTTCAGCTTTCCTGGAGAGGTGCTTTTTCACCTGAATCAGCAGGGCGGTCACCTGGCACCCCAGCTCTGACTGAAATGAGGGGGTAGGAAGGGCTTTGAAAGCTGACTCCACCTCCTGAAGCTGTTTTTCTAGGGATTTGAGTTGCTGCTCCTTCCTCTTATGGTATTTGTGGGCAAAACCCATGATTGCCTCCCTAAGGGTAGCCTTGAAGGCTTCCCAGGTGTTGCTGGCAGAGGTGTCCAAAATAGGGTTCTTCTGGAAAAACGTCTTGGCCTCAGTTTGGAGCTGGGGGGGGGAGTCTGGGTCTCAGACGAGTAAGGGGTCCAGCCTCCAGGCCAGGGGGGGGGAGTGCCCCAAGTAAAGGATAGTTGCACCAGGGCATGATTGGATACTACCAGGGACTGAATAGTGGAGTCTGTGGAGTTCCTGGTGATGCTTGGAGAGGTGAGCCAGAAGTCTATGCAACTGTGGGAGATGTGCACCGGGGAATGGAAGGTGAAATCATGCTGGCACAGATGGAAAATCCTCCAAATGTCTGTGAGGGCCATGTTCTGTCTCATCTGGGCAAGTGCCTGGGCTGCCCTAGCATGGGGCTTGATATTCAAGGGGGATCTATCAAGGACTAGATCTAGGGTCAAATTGAAATCACCCCCAATTAATACCAGAGTGTCGTGTGTGGCCAAAGTGCTGAGTACCTGAGCCAGTTTATGAAAAAAAGAGGGTGAGTCCTCGTTGGGGCATATACATTTCCCAGTAGGATGGGGCTCTCCACCGTTTCCATCAGGGCAAGCACCCACCTGCCCTCTGGGTCACTCACCTACCTCACAAGTTTCCAATGCAGGGCCTTGTGAAGCAGTATGGCTACCCCCCATTTTCTGGTGGGGGCTGGAGCGTGAATGACTTGGCTCACCCAGTCCCTCTTCAACTTATTGTGGTCCCCCCTGGTAAGCTTGGTCTCCTGTAGGAATGCAATCTCCACTTTCAGCCTCCTAATGTGTGTCAGTACCTGCTTCCTTTAATTGGGGATATTAAGCCCCTTGACGTTCCACCTCAAACATATTTTATCACCCATTTGGTGTTAGAAGCCGGTTATCATTAAGGAAATTTTGCAATGTACACCCGGAGGTTGGGAACGGGGTATAGTTCCCCCCAGTGAACAAGCAGCAGTGGTCATCAGCTGGGCATGAAAGGGGAGAGTGTGGAGGCCCATCCCATGGGTTACAACCTGTCAGTGGCCTGATTTCTAGCAACTGCTCTGTGTGTGTTCTCAGAACAAACACAAGGCATAGACATATATACAACCTATATACAGTTTGCAGCACAGTATTTTCACATTGGGGAGATAGAGGTTTCCCATTGGCTGCAGAAAGTAGCTAAAGGCTGACTTCTATTCCCAGGGTGCATTCTGGGGAGAAAAATCCCACCAGGGCTACGGGGGGGGGTATCCGGGGGGGCTAAGCCCCCGGAGTGACGTAGTTACTACCTTGGTGAGACTAACTAGCAGAGTCCTGGCTCACTACAGCCCTAGGGGCAAAGCAGAAGGGCACAATGTGAACCCATCTTGGAGGTTACTAGGAGGTTGGGGGGGAGTACCCATCAGAATACAGGGGCTGCATGGGGGTAATTGGTCTGGGTGTAATATCAGGGGGCCCTGCGGCTCCGGAGGAGCTGACATGCAGAAGAAAGTGGCCTGCAACTGTGTGACATGGAGCACACTCCTATTGGCCTGCGGAAATGTCCAGGGACCATGACCGGTGTGGGGGGGTGCAGACAGGGGGAGGAGGTGAGGTGGATTCCACTTGTCAAGTGAGAGATGGGGTGCAATTGCTAAGTGCTGCCCCATTGCTGAAGCGTACCCTCTGCCCACCTATGCACACCCCTCCCACCCTGGTTGCTTATCTAAAGCCTGATCTTTAGGGCATCTGGACTTTGACACATACAGCACTCTCTATAGGTCAAAGATTCTTCCTGTTAGGAGTCCAAGGGAGCCCTGTTACCCAGCCCATCCCTTTGCCATCATCGCAGATATAACATCACCACCCCAACAACAGGCAGCAGGCCCTAGTAGACATAGTGTATTCAGAAGTCCACATAAGGAGGGAGTGATGCCAAGGCTCTAAACTGCCCCGATCCTCTCCATCCCCTCTTTCTGGCTTGCAACATGTAGGGCCCTTGCAGATCGCTCCCGGTATGGGAGTGGGGCATCTCAAAAACACAGCTACCGCTTATGCCAGAGAATGGTATCCAGGTTAGGGAGATGGGGGAAAGCCTCGGTAGTCCCAGAGCTCCAGCAGCATGGATTCAGCCCTGCATACATCAGATAATGAAACCACTGTCCACAGCCATGAAGTCTGTGCCCTGTTGCTTCCCTGACCTGGAAAACCAACAACAGACTCTTCTCAGAATTGAAATAAATGTTCAACAAACAGCAAACAAAAAACAGGAGGTAGGTTACTTATCTGACCATGCAGGACGATCAATGTACAGCTTCGGGGATAGTGGAGGTGGCTGGGCCTGTACCAGCCTGCTTGGGGGAATGCACTGGATCATCACTGCTTGAAGGAGCCACTTCTGGGATCTTCAGTTGTTGTGACCCTGGTTTGCTGAAGCCACCATTTGTCTTCGCAGTCGGGGGTCATAGCTGTCCAGGTAATCCAGTCGGAGCAGAGAGGAGCACTGTTGGTCCCTTGGGGCACTGGAGGTATTTGGGTGCTGCTCCGGGGATCCAGGCCACAGGAAGTCAAAGCAATTGAAGGTGGTGAATCCCTGTAGTGGATTGGAGGCTGCTACTTCCAACAGGATGCCTTCTATAGGTGCCGGAGGTACACGCTCCAATGGGTGATCTCTTTTCCTGTGTTTTTTGGATGAGTGTCACTTGCAGTTGACTTTCAGGGGGAACTCCCACCTCACCTCTCTGGACTTGCCAGTCCCCAGTTCTGTCTGTGTGAATCGGTGAGCACCTGTCCAGGGTCTCTGGTGGGGATTTAGCGAGTGGAGGTAGCTGCACATGAGGATTTGCATCTGTGGGCCATTGTTCCTGAAGGAAGACTTTCAGGGTGTCCGGGTTGTCAAAGGTCTTGGGCACCCCGTTGTGCACTAACCTCATCATGGCCAGGTAGCACAAGGAGAACGGGAGCCCTATCCTATGCATGGTGTGTCGAGCATCTGTGAAAGCCCTGTGTCAGTTGGATAAGTCCTTGGAGAAGTCCTGAAAAGTACTCATTTTGTTGGAATGCCAGTGCACCTGTTACAGCTCCCTGGCTCTAGACAGAACTTTCTCCTTCTCCCTGTAGTCCACAGAATGAGATGTGATGTGCATGGGCATGTCCTGGGCCTTAGGCATGGGTGCAAGCAAGCAGTGTGCACGTTTAACCTGGAGCAGATGGGAGGGGTCCATATTGAGCTTCTCTGCGAGGGCTAGTTGTAGGAAGCCCTCTGTGTCATGCCCCTCAATCCACTCTGGGAATCCCACAAATCGAAGATTATTCTGACGGCCCCAATTTTCAAGGTCGTGGATTTTTCCTCTCATCTGCTGGATAGTATGTTGCTGCTCCAGGAGTGCCACCGAGAGGTCCTGTACCAAGGTTTCTGTTATGGTGATGCGATGTTCGGTGTTCAGCATCCTAGACTTGAGGCTTTGCATGACCTGGGTATTTCAGTTAGTTGCCACAGTAACTTGGGACATCTGTGCCTTTAATTGACCAAACATCACCTCTATCGATGTCTGCTCCCATGTCTGGGGTTGGTGTTGAGTAGCCATGCTGCAAGATCAGGACACTCCTCACTGGGCGCTCTGGAATGAAGTTGTTTTAGTCCAAATTTGAGGTAAAATCCCAGAAATGAGACTGTAGTTAGAGATCTTGGGTCAGAGTATTGAAATTTTTATGGTTTTTATGCAGATCGAGCATTGCAAAGTACTCAGATTTAGTTGGATTTGTCCCTCTGGGCTGTAGAGCTGGAGATTAAGTTGCCATCTTGGTTAGCACCCCCTAGTGGCAGTCCCAAAGTCTGATTTTTGTCAATTAGTGCACCCAGGTCTCATTCTGTACTAGCAGTTTGTAAAGTTGAATTGCTTAAAATATACTGGCATAATTGTTGCTACATCTCTGTGCAGTACATAACATTAGTTAGTGTTAAAGGTAATTTCCCATCAGAGTGCCCAGTTGGTTATGTGATCCAAGTCATTTTGTAAAGATTTGATGTCCTCCAGAGAATCTCTTGGGTCCCCCGCTTTGGTGTCATCTGCATGCTTGTTATTTGTTCTTAATGTTATCACCCAAGTCTGCAATAAACAAGTGAAATAGCACAGGGCCCACAACGGAGTTCTATGGGACTCTACTTGTGATCCTCTCCTCCACTGACAGATAACCATTGATTGCATCCTTCAGAGTTCTGTTAGTCAGCCAATTGCATAGCCATATCACTAAATATTTGTCCAATCCCAACTTACTAACTAGGCGACTAGACCGGTATGAAGTCATGCTGAAACCCCAAAAGGAGGTGCTCAACAACAGCACAAAAAGAAGGTCGAAGCCTCAGGACAAACACAGTGGGTGTGGGCAGCACCAATAATTGCAGGCAGTTTGGAGTCTTCAGCCCTTGGTCCATATACTTGTAGTTAAAGAAAAGATGCAAACCATGTATAGGACATACTTCAAGAAGCAGCGGTGATGATTGAAAGAAAAAATTGAAAAGTTCTGGAAGAGCAATCAGAAATTTCATAACAACACACGGGGGGCCAAAAGGTCAGGATCCACTAAATGGACAAAATGATGCGATACTACGTAGAAGTGACTGTAGAAACTTGGTTAATGCCTTGGAGGACGTGGCCCCTAAGGAAGGCTGAGGAGCCATGGGGGCAGGTGCCGGAGCTGGAACAGCCTCCAAACAGGATTACTACAGGTCGGCAAGGGCCTGCTTACAAGCAGAAGCTGGGGAAGCAAGCCATGGTGGTGAAGATCAGCAGTGAAATGGGGCACAGTCCAAGTGGAATTGGAAAGGCAGGTTTGAGCTGTACACTTCCTGCCAGGCTGAGGTGCGGCTGGAGATGCAGGAGGAGGAGGAGGAGGAGCGACCATAGATTCATGAGGAGTGACATCAGGATCTGGCACTGCAGCATCCGAGGAGGAGGAGGAAGCCAAGAGAAAACAGATCCTGGGATGTAGAGGAACCTACAGAAGGGGAGATAAACAGTCAGGGCAACTCACAGTCCAATCAGGAGAGCAGTAACAAAGGAGCACAGTAGAATAAAGGACAGCACTTCTGACCCTTTGGTACCAGAAGTAAATGCACTAGCAGTCAGAGATTTATTTATTTATTTATTAAATTCTCAGATTACAAATACCTTTGAGCAGAAACTGCTCGTTTACAAAGGTTCCACGTCAAAGGATGAGGGTCAACATACATACAGAGGTAGTAAAAGAATGCACAATAAACAACTAAAACAACTAAAAGAAAAAAAAATGCTCAGTTATAACATACTTTGAGATAATATTCATATAACGAGCAGCTTAAGTAGGCAGCTGGCTGCGGTAACAATAAGAGACAGAGAGCACCATAGGCAGTTAGTATTGCAGGCGTGCGACCGGGAGAGGAAGTTGGCAGGCTAATGGGCCACTGTCCGATGGTGGTGGAAAATGTCTTGTACCAGTGGATATGCGAAGCAGAAAAGGAGTCACAAAGAAGGCCCGGTGCCAGAGGATACGAGACTGGGAAAGGGCGGGCTGTGAGACATGAGTGAGATGGGATGTGTTTAGAGAGATCTCTGTTCAGAGAAACAGTCACATTGAGTGGTAGAGGTGAGGTAAAGTTTGAGATTCCTTTTGAAGGGTCCAAGTGTAGTAGAGGAAAGTGGCCCTGTGTGGTTAATGTATCTCACGTTCGGATACTGCCTTCGCCGTTGAATGCGCAGGGATGGAGTCCGATCAAAACAGAAACTAGGCACACAGGCATGAGGATCCATCATCCAATGCGAGGCTGTGCTGGGCAAGTAGTAAAGAAACAGAAAAGTAGAAAAACTCCCATCCAATGCTATCCACTGCCGAACTATAATACAGCAGCTGGAGGACAGAGGATTTTTCTTTGTAAACATAGGAAAAAGACAATGTGGAACCCCCATTCCCACAGACGGCAGCCTACCTTCACTCAATGAACTGAAAGGCAGAGTTAGGAACAGGGCCCCTAGGCTGCTTGGTGTGCTGGATGAAAGCCAGGAGATGGAAGAGAAAAGAGAAGACAGCAGAGAGGACAGAAGAAGATGCAGGGAGAGGAAACGGGTGGAGGCTGGAAGCAAAAGAGCAGGCAGTACATGGTAATGCAGGGTGACATAAACACTCTGAGGAGTTCATCGGCGAAGGCAGTATCCGAACGTGAGGTACATTAACCACACAGGGCCACAACTGTCCACCATAACCCCCATGTTCTCTGCCTTAGGAAAAACAAGAAGCTACGGTAAAGTGCTGTGACCCACGAGCGGATTTAAAACTAGTGTACGGCGATAGCTGTAACTGAGCCGACCTCCAGAGCAAAATAAAGCATAGTACAAAATCAGTTTAACAGCGTCCAACAGAAATTAGTTTTAGCTTTTAGCAGTAGTTAAGCTGACCAAGTGAACAAGCATAGGATTGTAGGCAGAGGCAATAACATACTGAAAACAACAGTAATAATCGCATAGTACAATTGCAGTGAAGCAGAGTTATCCCATGGAAAAAGTAATATAGCACTGAAGTAGACTCTGGTGTAATTCCCACTGAGTGCAATAAACTTATGTGAATGGATTTAAATCACCAAAAGGGTGGAATGAAAACTGAGAACTTACATATAGAAAGGTGTAGACATGAATGAAAGGCTGAGTGAAGTAAGCAGTAAAGAAACCATAGGGAAATGCAAGGCTGTGGAGTCAAAATAGGACTTGCACACAATCAAGCATGTTTGGTTCCAGGTAGACTACAAAGCAGTAGAATCGGAGGAAGCAAATGAGTGAAGAGCAACAGCAGTGAGGACTGGAAAACTGAAATTCAGCAAGTAGGCAGATGAGAGACTCAAAGCAAGCTGCTGAAACACCACACCAGAACACACAGTGAGAAGCTGATGAGAGCCAGGCAGGTGTAGGTAATCGGAAACATGAGAGTGCTGAAAGGAATGGCAACAACAGCAGACATGGATTAACACAGCATACACAAGGGCACTAAAACCCCCCGAAAGAAAAGAAAAAAAACATGAGAAAAACAGAAAGAAAAGCACAGGAGGGAGCACACAGGCTGTATGCCAAACAATACTAAGCAGGAGAAACACACAAACGAAATCCAGGAGAAATCTAACCGAAGCCAGCACACAAGCAAGCAGGAGGGGGATACAAGCAGGGAAAAAACAACAATGGAAGAAGCAAAGGAAACAAATTGGAGTGGAAAAGCAAGCCAGCACAAGCCATGCAGGAGCTCCATACAGGTAACTTTTCCAAACACTAGAGCAGGGGTGTAGCCAGTGATTTCAGAGCTGCACACCAAGTGGACTCACAGCTACCCCTCCTTGTTAGGGTGAGCTCCCCCCCCGGGGTGTAGCCAGACAATATACAAATGTACACCAGGACTGTGTTTGTTGCCTCATTTGGCACAATAAATACAACTTTTGTATCTCATGACAATGGTTGTTGCCATGCATGTGTAAATACAAATGCCATGCATTGTTTTCTAAGACACCCACATACCAGCCCAGAGCCTGTAAAGTTGTATTGTCCTTGGGATGCAAAGAGAGTATTAGTGAACAGTCCTTCTAGTTTCGACTCCTATGAATTAAATTACAGAAAGGTTCAGTATTTTCTTTGTTAGTTTTCATGGAAAAAGGAAGCAGTTCAGAGTATATTTGCTACCCCCCTTAAATAAAATTGCACACCATGGAGTGCTTGGAGTATGCCTGCCTACACCCATGCACTAGAGCAGGGGGTCCTGGGAGTGGCTGATTTATATGACTTGTGTGAGAGGAGTTTATTCCCTCACATTGAACCTCGGGCTAGCCCCCCCAAAACAGTATTTCTTTCACTGACTTCAACCCCCATGTTAGCAGAAAACAGTTTAAAGTTTAGTTTTCTATAGAATTCAAACAGTTCAATATACAGTATATGTTAAATTATTGATTTGAGGCGTAGGTACAAAATTCAGTCCATGTTGAAGCACCTTAGCCTGGTTGTTTGTCAGTTCTCTTAGACAGGTTTATGATTTGCAAGCTTGTTTGTCTTTGGTTGTTCTCCTTGCTTGAACCTTGCTGCCTTTACCTCCTGCCATCCCACTTTCCTCTTCTTGTTTTTATTTTTGGTGTTGTATTTCTTTTCTTCTTTTTAATCTTCCTCGGTCCAGGAGTTGGAATGATTTATGCCTTGATCTGAGAATGCTGTTTCAGTGAAAGGGGTCAGGTGAAGGAAATGCACAATTTGCCACACAAACACGGCTTTATGTGATAACGGTGAGTCTTTGACTGCACTGATCCCATACAGTGAGGAAACAAGTGCCCCACATCAAAAGGGTGAACCGCATAAAAGTGACGGTCGCAAATAGCGATGGTCGCTTATTACAACAAACATTTAAAATGAACCAAACTTTTTTATGCTGGGGGACATAGCCCTCAGTGCTCCCCAAATTTATGATTATTAACTCCAGGGGAAGCGGACATAGAAAAAAATAAAACCCCCATGAACAAAAATAATTCTTCTGCACCCGAACCCAGTACCACAGTCTTTAGGGGCAGTGGCTCATGTCACTACACCAAACAGCCAGCTTGGCAGGACTTGGCCAAACTACTCCCAATATACACTTTGTATAGTGAGTGTGACGAATGTTGCTCAGTGCTACACTCGCTATAACTATTCCACTGTCTTTTTCCACAGTCGCTCTAATTATGAGCAGTATTATTGAGCGGCTCATATTGAGCCACTCAATAATAGTCTCTCATATCATTGTTTACCCACAAATGCTAGTCCACAAGTACAAGTGAAGGAGATCAAGTGTCCTGTTAAGGTACAGTATGCAGAAATTATTTCCGTGCTACACATAAGTAGATGTTTCATCTCAGCATGGAATGCTTGGCTGAACGTCCAGCAGGACCTGCAATTAAAGCATATTCAGAAGGGATGTGCATGCGGCATGTCACTGGAAGTTCTGGGGTGCAATGCAAGGCAGCAAGCCCAAGGCGAGATCCAAGAAGACAAAGGGTATTGCACTCAGGAACCACAACCTCAGAGGCAGATGTCAATGCAAAAATATGGCAACATTTGTTAAATTCAATACCTTGACTTGTGGCAAAACTAAAAACTGGCTGGAGAACAACTGTAGCCCTGTTACAACCGTGAACTCTTTTGGTTAATAGATAATGTATATACCCATGGCTGGCTGGTAATGAGACATTTTTCTGAAAACAAATTTTCCTGTTATACTCCTGTCCTATGGTCTCCCCAAAATTCATAAAGTCCTAAATAATCCTCCAATCAGACCCATAGTATTTGGGATTGAGTCATTATTAGTGAGTTTATCGATTTATTTCTTAAACCTTTTGTTATAGGTCTTCCCTCATACATCAGGGATATCAAGCACATATTTCAAAAGGTTGAAAACTTTATATGGAAAGATTGTTTCTGGCTTACCACTGACGTAGACAGTCCTTATACCAGCATACATCATAGTGAAGGCTTAGAAGCCATCACATACTACCTTTCCAAACCGACTATTGGAGACACTACTTTCATTTTGCAGGCTCTGAGGTTTATGTTAGAACACAATTATGTTGTGTTCAGTGATTCTTTTTTTCATCACAAATGTGGCACAACAATGGGTGCATCTGTGGCCCCATCCTATGCCAACCTTTTTATGGACAGATGGAAGGAAATACACATTTTCGACAAAGAACACAACCCCTTCTTTGATAAAGTGGTTTATTGGAACTGCTTTAATGATGATATTATTTGCATCTGGCAGGGTAGTGAAACAGAACTAGTTCTTTTCATGGACTATCTGAATAATACTGGTCCAAGTCTCACATTCAGGCACCAACACAGTAAGAATTCAATCACCTTTCTGGATATTGTAATGTAGCCAGTTCCAGGAGAACAGGTGAGAACCTTGGGCTACAGGAAGCCCACTGCAGCCAACACAATATTATATGCAGGTAGTACCCACCCCAGTAAACTTATTGAATCTATCCCATATAGGCAATTTATTCAGCTGAAAAGAAAATATTCTGACATTGCCGATTTTGTGATACAGAGATGTCTGACAGATTTAAAGACAGGGGATAGGAGGATGCAATTCTGGAAACAGCATTGTAAAGGGCATGCAATGCTGAGAGAAAGACACTGCCGACACCCAAGAATAGGAACACCATGAACCAAAACATAATCACATTCTCTCCTGAATTCAACAGCATTGCAGGTAGAATGGACAACATCATACACAAACACTGACCTATACTATACAGATGGTACCTTGAGAGCTGAGGCTGGGGAACATCCCCATGTCACCTTCCAAAAAAACAGTAATTTGAAAGATTTACTTACAGTTCATCTAGCCACTTCACTACCACCAGATGACACAATCCTCTTAATTAGTTCCCCCCCCAAATTTCCTGGCTTTCACAAATGTGGAAACTGCAATGGCCACGATTCAGTAAAGGTTGGATTGCTTAAGCACCACAAAAAAGAGGCATGTAGGCAACCCTATGTGGGAAAGCCATGCAGCAGACCCCCCCATGGCATTCAGCATGGGCATACTGGATCCCCCAGCCACCCTAGCAGCTCTGCACCAGGGGCGGGCCGGGGTCATGCTGGGGGTGTGCCCCCCATGGCACACATGCACGATGGCACTGCTTGCCGTTTTGGGGTTGCAACATGTATGTGGGCAGGAACCTGGTGTACCTCAATATACCCATCCTACATGTCAATGGCAGGGCACAGCTGCCACAGGAACCCTTGCACACAGCTGCCACATCTGGCTGGGCCACCTAGGAGGACTGGGGGCAGCTATCCTGGCAAATGCTCAGAGGTGATACCCTGGACAATGTGTACCATCCCAGAATCCTCTGCCTGGGTGCGGACAGGGATACACTATGGGACCTGGGCTGGGCATCCTATTGGATGCCCACCAGTGTTTGGCAATCTGCCCCATGTTGGCATGACCCTCTGCCATATGGATGTATGCTGAGGGGGTGGGGGCATGGGCAGGTGGCTGGCAGTCGTGAATGCTGGCTGGCGCACTCAGGTGCAGGGTGTGGTGAAGCGCCGTTGGGTTACACATGTTTCATGAGTGATACCTGCCCTTTTCTGAACTGCAGTCCATGGTGCCTATGCATGAACAGGTGGAAACTATGCACCAGAGGTGCATACACCACCCGCGTAGCTTCACGCCCATGGACAGATGCGCACAGGTCAGTATGCAGAAACGCTGGCCACCTCTCTGTGGCCCGGCCCCCCTGGCACACAGGATCATGGAGGGTGGATGGGGGCAGAAAAGCAGACCGAGGCGGTCAGCAAATCGGATGCTCATCCTTGGTCCCCCACCCTTATCTACTGCTTTTGTGGAGATGACCACAGTTACTGTCCCATGCCCATTTGCTTTCCCTGACTGACTTTGCTGCCACCGCCTCTGATGGCAGGCTGTTCCATGGCTCCACGACCCTCTCTGTAAAAAAGTACTTTCTAACATTGGTTCTGAACTTTCCGCATACCAGGCATAAGTTGTGCCCCCTTGTGCGTGCAGTCCTATTTGCATGGGAGAGGTTTTTGGTTTGTACTGTATTTATCCCTTTGACATACTTTAAAGTTTCTATCATGTTCCCTCTATATCTTCTGTGCTCAAGGGAAAATAGATTTAATTGGCTGAGCCTATTTTCGTAAGGTTCATGGTGCAGACCCTGCACCATCATGGTGGCTCTCCTCTGCACAGATTCCAGATGGTCTATGTCCTTTTTTAGGTGAGGCTGCCAGAACTGCACACAGTACTCCAAGTGTGGCCTCACCAAAGTCCTATAGAATTACCTTGCACTATCTGCTGGTTATACCCCTACCTATACATCCAAGGATGTCACTTGTCTTTAGCACTGTTTTTTTGCATTGCTGTCCTACCTTTAAATCTTCAGATATGAGAACTCCTAGATCTCATTCCAACTTTGTCTCTTTCAGTTGCTGCCCTTCCAGCACATATTTATTTCCTGGGTTCCTCTTACCCAAGTGCATTACCCTGCACATTTTTGCGTTGAAACTCAGCTGCCAGTTCCTGTACCATTCCTCTAGCTTTCTGAGATCTTCCTCCATTCCCAAGACACCTTCTTGAGTGTCCACCCAGTTGCAGAGCTTTGTATCATCTGCAAACAGGCATACCTTTCCATTCAGTCCATCAGCGATGTCACTGATGAATATGTTGAAAAGGACTGGACCAAGCACTTGAACCCTGTGGAATGCCACTGGTCACTCCTTCCCTCCTTCAACAAGGCACCATTTACCATAACTTTCTGTGTCCTATCCTGAAGCCAACTTTTAACCCAGTTGACCACTTTCTGACCCATGCCTGTGGGTCAGATGCCTGGAAGTGCAGGAAGATGTGGGTACAGGTGAATGAATAGCAAATGCAGGCACCTGGGCCAACACAGCCAGGCCCCACTTTCCAGTGGTTCCCCCCTGCCCTGTACCTGCCCCTTTGGCACCACACCCACCCAGTGCACAGATGATCCCCCCAGCAGAACCCCACCTCAGTCCCATATGCCAGCCCACCTCCCCACACAACAGTACCCCATCCCCATTCACATAAATGAGAACCCCCCACACACGGCTGCCCATTCTCATTCACATATATGAGACCCCACCATACACACATGGCTTCCCCATCCCTGTTCATGTCAATGAACCCCCACACAGATAGATGCCCCATCCCTTGTCCGCAAGTGTGTGACATGCCCCCAACCCATGATCCCGGCATCCCTGTCCCTGCATTGGTGACCACTGGTACTGGCAACTCCACCCCATCCCCTATACCTGAATTTCAGTGCTGTGGCAATGGATGGCGAGCCGCACATCCCTCCACACACCAACTCAGCTGTCCACTGTCCAACTGATGCTGGGAGTGCACTACCTATTTATTAGTGGTTCAGTCCCAGCATCAGTTGGATGGTGAGCGGCCAAGGTGGTGTGCAGAGGGATGTGCCACTCGCCACCCATCACTGTGGCACTGACATTCAGGTACAGGAGACAGGGGGTGGATTTGCTGGTGCCATGGGGGGGGGCACTGGCCATCAATGCAGGGGCTGGGGTGCCAGGATTGGGGGTTGGGTGATGTCACACACTTGCAGACAGGGGACAGGCATCCATTTGAGTGTGTGGAGGGGATCATTTCCATGAACGGGGATGGGGCACCAATGTGTGTGTGTGTGTGTGTGTGTGTGTTTCTCATTTGTGTGTACAGGGATGAGGCACTGCTGTGTGTTGGGGGGTGGGCTGGCATACAGGACAGGGGTGAGGGTTGTGTTGGGGGGGGGTTCACCTTGTGCCAGGACCAGGACAGGAGTTCTGTTAGTGGGGGTTTGCATCCTGCTGCTGGGACTGGGTGGGGGTTATATGTGCATGTGGTGTGTATGGCACTTGTGGCAGTGCTCCCCTACCATATCTGATGCCCTCCTACACCCCTCTTTGCAGAGCAATAGATGTCTTTGTGAATGGCATGTAGTGTGGGCACACCCCTGTCTCCACCCCACGGACTGCCCTGGTTCATAGCTGCCCATGCAGTCGGGGAATCTGGTGTGCACCTGGCCAGCGCACCTTTGGTGAAGGCTGTCAGGGAAACACAGATGCAAGATCATGTGAGTGCCATTATAAATGGCTCAGAGAGGAGTGCCTTAGGAGCACGCTTTGCCATTGTACATAACCCTGATCTTGCCTCACTAAAATTTATAGCCTTAGAACATGTTCCACTTAAAAGAGGAGGGGATTGGGTCACCAGCCTCCCACAGAAGGAGACGCGGTGGACAGTTTCATTAAATATTATGTCACCAACTGGCCTGAATGAAGAAGTTGTCTTGTCCCCTTTCCTGAAAAGCTAATTTATACTCTCCTTGCTCAGTTTCATGTACCATAACCTGAGTACATGTTACCAGTGTCATTGTCTCTGTCTTTGTATTTTGTGCTAAGTGTCTGTTATTTGTTTTTGCCTTCACAGGTACACGGTGGATCCAGGCAGAAGTTTCATTTCATCCATTTTTTCTCTGTCACCCCACTGTTTGAGCAGAAGGGACACTCACATAGTGTTTATGGATTGATACCTAGCATTTGCTCTGTGAATTTATTGATCTTTGCTAGGTATTTTACACTTTTGGTGCCCTCAACACTGTTTGTAAATCAGCTCCTCTCTCCTTCTATCTTTCCACTATAGCCCCCACCCCCCAGTACTCTCACAGCCCCTTTATTTGCATTGTTTTCTCTCACTTATCATTTTATAGAGCTGGCATAGTATATAGGACTCTGTTCATTTGTATTTACAGTAAACAGTGCTAATAATGCATTTAAATACAATGTAAATGATTTTGTTGTGAATTGTGACACTTTGTCTTTAAATATTAGTGGATTTAAATTAAGAGGTACATGGAGCTGATGAAGGCAGGTTTGGGCAGAAGCGCCGGGGCCACAGTTGTCCTTTGGCCAGCCTTTACTTTTACTACAGTCAAGGTATTGAATTTAATAAATTTTGCCATATTTTTGCATTGACGTCTGCCATCCAGTTGTGGCTCCTGAGTGCAGTGCTTTTTGTCTTTGTGATGGACGGAGACCCTGTTCTTATGGTCATTATTTAAGCAATAACAACTGAGGATCTAGTCATTTCTGAGGGATTAACGACCTGTTAGGGGGATGGGTGGCCTGAGGTGCAGCTGAGGGTCATCTCCCACCAGCCAGTTGTTAATCCAAGGAAATGACTAGCTTTGAGGTTGCTATTGTGATTATCAGTCTAATCAAAATAACAACTTTCATTTTTGTCAGGTTTTTATTTTCACCACATATGGTGCAGGGAACATCTTGCTATGAGAGAGCACTTTTTTTTTCTATTTATGCTTTCTCTGCCTTTCCACAGAGCTGGCAGGTGGCTCTGGCCCTCTCTAAGAGGGCTCATCCTCCGATCCCAGCTGTCCCCGATCCAGTCCTACCCTGTAGTTCCCCCATGGAATACCCCCCTGTGGCAGGGCTGGGGTGAGGGGCGTTGACTTTCCCCCTTCCCCAGAGCACAAGAAGTTGGGGAGACTAATGGGGATGCATCCAGGCCGTCATGGAGCCTGCCAGCTCCAGTTTTTCCTCCGTTTTCTCCTCGGGCCCACAAACATGCAATGGGCAGGGCAGCTGAGCTCCGCTTCCGTGGAGACAACCTATGCCCTGGATGTGGCATCCCTTCCCAATTGCTGGTGGTGTGCATGTGCTGGCACCCAGCCACCTCTGGATGTCAGGCAAACAGTGTGCCACAATATTCCCCTTCCCCCCAAGGAAGGAGAGCTGTCTATGGACATTCAATCCTTCCTCTCCCCACCGGCCCCTCAGCAACCCTGGTCCATTTCAGACCCTGGGTCACTGGTGTGGCGCTAGGTGTGGCGTCCAGCGCCTCAACCCTCAGTGCTACCAGGCCGGCTGAGAGAGCACTTCTGAGGGGTGTGTCACTGCTGAGCCCAATTCAGTTCACAAAAGAATGGGCTTGGCAGTCTACACCAATGACCACATGTAGTGGTCCTGACATTAGTCTCTTTCTGGTGGGCAGAAACTTTGTGTATTTCAAAGGGCCGAGCAGCTCCAATCAGAGAGGGCTTCAGTCCTTTGATTTGCATGAAGCCATGTCAGCAAACAGCTTAGCAACTTTCCACTTCCATTTTCGCCACCACTGTAACTGCCCCTCCCCCCCCTTTAAATTATGCAGAACCAGAGAGCCCACCTCCGGTGCTGCCAAATATAACTGTAACCCCCCTACAAATGGGGGTTCCCAAAAAGTCTTCCCTGAGCTTGCTTAAATGCTGACTGCCAGGCTGATGTCCTGTGTTTTAGCTGTTTACATGTATTGCTAGAGAGTGCCTGTATAGCCTCTGTGTACTGTCTCTTTAAGAGCTGCCTGGATTGCAGTCATAATTATTCTGAAAGGAAGCTCTGTTAGAAGATGTACTTGTTTGCCGATCATTTGTTAGAGTAGTAATAATATTGCAGTTTGTTCTAACCTGCCTTCTTTGCAGCATGGACAGTTCTGTTTGTTTCCATCATCTTGGTCCTGGACTGTCAGAATTGGCCAATCAGTACATTTGGGACTCTAAAATGGAGCCTGCCTACTGGGACTTGGTGGGGCCAAAACATGTAGGATTTGTAGTTTTGGACTTTTGGCGCCTAAAATAACCTGGAGGGGGAGCCCTTGTTGTAACTGACAGACAGATCAGCCAACTGAACCTTTTGGATCTTGGGGAAAGTCCCACACTGCTTGCAGTTTCAGTTAGATCTGAGTTGGGAAGTGAAGAAGTAACAGCTCGAGATAGTTCGAGCAGCAATCCATAGTGGATTCGCGTGGGAGAACTGTGGAAAGGCCTGAGTTTGGCCTGCATGCCTGCCTGATGTTCCTGAGAGAGAACTTGAGCTTTTTTTGTACTGAATCTGAACTTGGAGAGTGAATTAAGCCACTGAATTGTGACCAGGCTTTAACCTGAAGAAGACCAAAGATTTGCTGAATGCAATCGGCCTGTCAGGACTTCCAGCTACCTCTGAACTCCCAGAATGTGCAGAGACTCTGTAATTGCGACCGGAGAGTCATTTGCCTGGTACAGTGGAATTTCCTTACATGTGACTGTGCTGTGTGCTTATAGTGGGTCGTGATTTGGATCCCCACCGTGTGTCTAAAACTGTGTTTTGCTTGTTGGAGGCTGTATCCAGTTCCATGGACTGAATCCATATCCATTTCCATTTGCCTGGGCAATACTACACTGGCCCAGCCAGAAAATCTGCTACGCAGAGAAAGTCGTCGACGAGAGACCTGCCTGGGGATCAGCCCCCTGCTCAATGCCTTGAACAGGAATGATGCCTCGGTGATTCATGTGGGCCCTACTTCTTCAGGCACTCCAGCTCACCAGCCTGCAGTCTCAATTTTGTCCTGCCTGTGTCCAGTATTGGGTATCATGAGTAAACATCAGGGTAGCTCCCTGCAACAACAGCTAAATCTAAAAGTGTTGTCATCTGATTGTCTTGTTGCCTTTCATTTCACGAACTGTGCCCTCTGGCTCTGGATTACAAATAGTGTGTGTTGTGCATGTGCTTTCTTCCATCACAGGGCTCCAACCAGCTGCAATGTTCCTGGCTAGCCCACCGTTTTCCTACCTGGGTACCCAGAGTGTGTGACTGTGTAGGGACTCTGAACTGCATGCATAACTGTCTGATTAATATAGCTTTTAAGCAAATCAACCTGATTACGCCCCTCCCTTGTTCAAGTCCCCTGAATAATCAGATTTAACTTTGTTCGCACTTAACCTGACTGTGGTTCCAGTTGGTATCAAAAGTATTGCACTGTTGCTATTTGCTGTGCTTAACCTTGTTTTACAGGGGGTCCCCAGGGTCAAGCTAGAGGAACCAGCCCTGGTGGTAAGTGAAAACAGTGTGGGTAATTGCCTGGTGAATAAGGGTCCTTGTGAAAGTAATTATTGTATATTGTTCGGACTACTAGAAGGGAAAGAGTGGGGTCACAGTGTCCAGGAGGGCTGTGCTCAGGTTAGCTTGACCACTAACAACCCTGACCTCTGGGTGGAGGCACCCGTTTCATTACCCAAGCCCCTTAACCTGCTACTAGCCAAGCAGGCAGGGGTAGTAGCCCTTGGGATAGCGCCACCTAGGGGTTACATAACACTCTGACACAAATGGAGACAGTTTCCAGGAACTAGGTGTGTGGCAGTGAAAAAACTGGAAAAGAAAGATCTAAGTTTTGTATCCCCGTTGGTCAAGATGCCACCAACTTTGTTTCAGAAACTTTTTGAAAGGCTGGGCCTGTTGTTCAATGGACAAACTGCCAGCCACTCCCACTTCCTAACCTATATAAGCAGTTCCTGTCAGTCTCTTTTTGAAGCATTTTTTCTTTGCAGCCGGATGTTCTGTCGGTCTGTTTTCTGCTGCTGGCTGGGGTCTACTCCCCCCCCCCATGCCTTGCTTATTTGGCTTCTGCTTGTTTCTGCTGGACTTTTGTTATCTGTTCTCCTGCTTTTGGTTTGTATTTTGCCTCTAGCTGTGTGCTTCTTTGTGTTGTTTGTTTCCGGTTCCTATGTGTTTGTCTGTCTTTTATTTTGCCTTTTTGGGGGGCTTCTGTTTCTAAAACACTTTGGCCCAGATATTCAGACTGTGCCGGGCAGTGGCGCAAGCCTGGGCACAGTGCAACTGGGCTGCACTGGGGCCAGGACCAGGCGATATTCAATGGTGATGTGCCATGGTGCAGTACCATTGAATATGGCAAGGTCGGTGCACATACTGCGCATGGCGCAGTGGCACTGCACCAGTGCAAGCCATAGATAGGGAGCACAGGGATGCGCCAGCACAAGTGCAGTTGCGTAAGGTGCATCACCTGCAATATTCAGCTGGGGGCAGGCAAATGAGGCCATTAAATATGCAAGGCACAAATGGGGCCATTTGCATGTCATTATGGCCCCATTTGCATGCTTTGCGCAGGGCAGCCTGGCGACTTGTGCCTGGCGCCCTGCACAGCATGACGTGGGCAGTGGGAGTCCCGGGGCTTCCCTGCCCCATAGCCGCGATCACAGTAAAATGCTATAGGACACGTCCCCGGTAGTCTAGTGGTAGCCCCTTCCCTCCCGTGTCCCCAATCGCCCATACATGACCGTAGTAAATTCCCTGGTAGTCTAGTGGCACCCTCATCCCTCCCGTTGCTGCGATCACCAGTTAATACCATAGGAAATTCCTGGTAGTCCAGTGGTACCCCCCACCCCTAGCCCTGATCGTGGTACAGTGCTGTATGTATATTCTCTGGTAGTCTAGTGGTCCCCCCACCCGCCGCCCATTGCCGTGATCACAGTAAAACTCCACAGAGTATGTTCCTGGTGATCCAGTGGTACCCCTGACTCCTCCTACCCACAGAGAACCCCTTGCCCACCCCATTTCCCCCCCTGTCATCTGCAGGCGGCCACAACCCGCCCACATACCACCCAGCCTCCCGCTGAATGACAGGTACAGTATGGGCTGTAAGCCCATTGGTCCACGGTGAGGACCAATGGGCTTACAGGGCATACTATACTAGACAGTCCCAAATATGTGAATAAAGTCATTCACATATTTGGGACCGTCTAGTACAGTATGCCCTGTAAGCCCATTGGTCCACACTGTGGACCAATGGGCTAACAGCCCATACTGTACCTGTCATTTGGCGGGCGTTTGGTGGTGGTATGCAGGCGGCAGGCCGCCCGCAGGATGACAGGGGAGCAGGGTGAATAAGGGGTTCCTGGTGGGGGGGGGTGCCACTGGATCACCAGGGACATACACTATGGAGTTTTACCATGATCACGGCAATAGGCAGGGGGTGGGGGGACCACTAGACTACCAGGGAATATACATACGGTGCTGTACCACGATCGGGGCTAGGGGCGGGGGTACCACTGGACTACCAGGGATTTCCTATGGTATTAACCAGTGATCAGGGCAATGGGAGGGGGGTGCCACTAGACTACCAAGGGGCTATGTGTGCTTGTCGATGGTGTTCTGGGTGGGCGGGTGGCCACCCACTGCTGGCCGCTGCTGTGTTGCGCCCTGTAATACAGCAGCCCACCTGTGGGTGGCCGGGACTTGTTCCCACTCTTCCGCAGCTCAACTGTGAGCCCTCTTATGTGGCACACTGCAGGGCTGCACCACCATATGTGCCGCACATCCCGAGCTGAATATCGGGATGTGCTGCATATGCATCAGCACACCCCCTGCATCTGCGCCGCATACCATTACATTGTGCCCCGGCGCATCGGGATTTGCACTGCACCAAGCAGCCCTTTCAATATCCTACCAGGGCGCAATGCGGGTTTGCGAAGGCACAACCCCTTTGAATATCTGGGCCTTTGTATATTGTTAATCCAGAGCTCATGCTACTTGCTCTCATGTATTCGCAATGCAGCTGCAATCATTATCTGTGTGTTTCAACTCAAACCACATAGCTGCTGTCCATGTTCTGCACCTTAATTATTTTCACCTGGTTCAGGCTCACACTGAACCCTAACTATGCAGCTTAATCCAGCATCCTCAACTCCTATCACATGCCTCATTGCTGCAGTTTCACTGCACTGCCTGATGTTAGCTGCTTTCAGCATTGCCTTTCTTCAGTCTATGTTCATTGAATCCTACAGCTGTTACTCCATACAGATGCTGTTTTCTGTGTTTGTACACTGCTATTATACTCTTGAGGTTAGCTAAGCTACTGCTGATGCTGTAAACTAGTTTTATATCAAAAAAATACAAAATCACACATGCCCCCACAATGCAAAGCATAATGGGCTGCATATGCAAATCACCACAGAATGTTATGCTGGTCCAACTTTAAGCAGAATTGCATGATACCAAAAGGCCTCTCACACAGTTTGCAATGGATGCTAACAGAAGACATAGACATGTGTTTCGTCCTACCAGTATATCTGCATGTGGGTCTCAACCCCATCCATCACTTTCTTGTTTTTCCTATGGCGGGGGACTTGAAGGTGTTGGGGGAGTCATGGCCCCATGTGACATACTTACTTTATGTTCTAGTCCTACCTCCACTGCCTGAAATCCTCAGAGTATTTGTCACTTTCCTTGGCTTCCTTGAATGCCTGGCTGGCTTGCCCCACTATTAATATTTGCTGCTCCTCCGATCTTCGTGCAGATCCAACCATTGCTACTCTGTTTTACAGACCTATGTGCAGGTCTGACTATTGCTACTCTGCTTAATGACCTACATGCAGGTCCACTCATTGCATACGCAGTCATTCCTCAACACTCACTACTACCATCTGACCTCCTTGAGGTCCCAGCAATCACCGCTCATTCAGCTCCTCTTCAGTTTTCTGGGGCATGCCAGCCATACCATTCCAGGTGCAGGGCCTCACTGCAGCCTACGGTCTTGCTCTGCACCCAGAGTTTGCAACTTGAGCATGCAAAGCTTGGGGTGGGGTCCTTCTCACCTGGCCCATAGCTGGGAATGTTCTTGCTCTGGGTGGACCTTCAGTCGTCAACTGTACCGATGGCACCTCATGTTGTAGAATTTATGACTCAGCAACGAAGGTGTGGGGCTCTTACAGGGCCCATTTAGCTGCCCGAGTGGGTTCGGAGGCACCCTTCAAAGCTATTCTCTCCATGACTGCCTCTGGTTCACCTGGTTGTTTTTAGGGTGAGTAGGTCAGGTGAGTGGTTCAGCAGTTGTTGCTCTCCTCCTCCCACCTTGGTTGCCCCCGATGTTTTTTTTTATATTTAACATTCTTTATTGATTATAACAAAAGCACATGGCAGCAAAAACATGGCATACACTGACATCTACAAGTAGTACATATTGAAATGGAAATGATTAACAGGAAAAATTAAGACATTCGGAGAAAATAACTAACACTACCTTAAACAAACTACACCTCTCACCCCCCCCCCACTCCATGGTGCACTTTCCTTTAGCCTAGCAGAACAGTACTAAATGAGGACCAGGATGATTAACAATTATATAAATTACTAGGAAACAGTAAGTGGCCATAACAAAGACATTAGGGAATCCTATGCAAAACAGAGGAATGCCAGAGGAAAAAGAAAGAAAGAAGAGAGGCTCGTGAGCCATCTACGTCACCCTATCAAGACAAATAGAGGGCATATAATTTCCCCCATTTGTTGTTAAAAGATGATTAATGGTGACGTACGCTCGCGATTAAGTGCTCAACATGGAGTGCAAATGATATTTCATGCAGCCATTCAGTGTAAGAAATAGTAGCTTGATCCGTCCAGTGTCTAAGCACTAGTTTTTTGACCACCATTGAGATTAAGGCCATGTGGAATCTTCTCTCCTTCACAGGGATCCTGGAGTAATCTCCCAGAATACATATGATGGGGGAGAAGAGGCCCTGCAGCCCCAGCAGTGGGTCTAAAGTTGATTTGATTTGTTTCCACAAGGGAGATATTTTTTCGCATGACCACAATATATGAAGGAGCAAACCTTCCTCCTTTTTACATCTAGAGCACATGCTAGAAGGAAGGTGCTTCATTTGAGCCAGTTTAATAGGAGTATAATACATATTATTTAAAATGCAGTATTGCATTACCCTGTAATGATCTTGAGTGTGGTATATATATAGACCTGTCCATATACATTGTCAATTAATAACTTCATCAGGGAAAAAACTTGCCAGATCTTAGACCCAGCAACTGAGGGAGGTTGCGGGTATGTGAGAACCAGTTTATACAAAGTAGATATGCCATGCGGTTTACTAGCTGAGATCTTAATTTGCTGAAGAAAGGCACCAATATAGGAGGGTTTGGGTTCTTTCCCAAACACTTTGATTAGTATGTACTTAAGCTGAAGAATTTTAAAGGCTGCCCCTGACGTTAAACCAAAATGGCAAGAATCTCCTCTGTGGTCAAAATAGAGTCCTGTGAGTAAAAAGCGGCCACAATATGTTCAGAAGAGAGTGGTAACCAACTTCGAGATATAGGAGCACCACCTATTTTGAGATTCAAGTTGGCGTAGATTGGCTGAGAAAAGTCAGAGTTTGGGGATACCTTACAATAACTAAACAGTTGAGAGAGGACTCTTAATGAAATACCAATCGGGAGAGACTGCAGGGCTTTTGGTAAATTTTTAATAGGCGTGTAAAAAAGTGAGGATGGAGCTAGATTATGGGCAGCAAATATGTCCGATTCGATGTGCAACCAGATTGGAACGTACTCATGATGAGCAAGGAGTTCAGGTAAAGAGAGCCACTTCCCACACTTGTACAGATGACAAGCCCAGTAATAGAATAAAAAATTAGGGAGACGCAGGCCTCCTAGTTCCTTGGGTAGGGACAGCTTAAGCTAGGATCTTCTGATTGCTTTATCTCACCAAATAAAGGAATTAACATCTGAATGAATACGCTGAAAGAAAGACAAGGGTAACCATACATCCAGCATGTTTAATGGGTAAAACAGTCTGGGTAGGACATTCATCTTGACGGTGTTAATTCTGTCCCATAACGAGAGAGGGAGCTTTTTCCATTTTACTAAGTCCTGCTGAATGTTGTACCACAAGTCCTCCAGATTAAGTTTACGCAGTAAGGATAAATCCGAGGTAATGTAAATTCCTAAGTATTTAATGGACCTGGGGGTCCATTTCATGCCGAACTTGCTAAAAGCTGAGCTATATGTTAAGTGATTAAGGGAAAAGACTTCAGTTTTACTGATATTGAGTTTGTAGTTTGAGAATTTCCCAAAAATATCAATGATATTCAGTGCCTCTGTTAGAGAAGAGACCGGATCTGACAGATGAAGCAATATATCGTCTGCATAGACCAAAAGCAAAGGGACTCTATCGCCTACTGGTATGCCGGTGATTAAGGGAGAGGATTTCAGTCACCTGATAAGGGGTTCGAGATTTATGTTGAAGAGGAAAGGAGAAAGCGGACACCCCTGCCGCGTGCCTGAGAAGAGAGGGAAAACGTCAGAGAGTACTCCGTTGCAGTGTATTCTAGCCAGAGGGGAGGAATATAGAGCTTGAATCCATTTAATAAAATCACTGGGGAAGCCCATTATCTGTAGCGTTGCCCACAAGAAATTCCAGTCCACCCTGTCGAAGACTTTTTCTGCATCTAGAGATATTAGTGCCATAGGGATAGGGGAAGTTTTTGCCAACTGAACCAGATACTACAATTTTCGAAGGTGGTCTGCAGGGGTTCTGCCTGACACAAATCCTATTTGCTCCAGACTGAGAAGATGGGTCCAGACTTGTTCAGTTCTACTAGCGAGTATCTTGGCGAGAATTTTAATATCACAATTTAATAGGGAAATTGGGCAGTAACTCGCTGGAGACTGGGGTGGCTTGTCTGGTTTAAGGAGAAGGATAATTGAGGCTTCTAGCAGGGATGGATCCTGGATTTGCCCGGAAAGCATACATTGATACAGACGCAGCAGGCTAGGTGCAAGGTCTTTGGCAAAAACTTTATAAAAGTTTGAAGGTAGGCCATCTGGGCCGGGGGTCTTATCCATAGCGAGATTACGAATAGCCGATAGCACTTCTTGAAGGGAGATGGGAGCAAATAAAAAGGACTGCTGTGTAAGAGAGAGAGTAGGTAGAGATGAAGCAGTCAAGTATTCTAGTAACTCCCTTTGCGACGGGGGTGCGGGATGCTGATTATTAAGAGAAGAGTAAAACTGTCTAAAGACAGAAGCTATGTCTCTAGGATGTCTTTTAGTAATCCTGTCTGGGTCATTAATGGAGGGGATGAACCTTGACGCCTCTAATTTCCTCAGACGCAGGGCTAGGAGGTGACTCGCTTTCTCCTCTTGCTCTATGTATTTTGCCTGAGTTCTCAGTATGAAAAATTCCACTTTTTCTTGTACTAAACAAGAGTACTGATTCCTTAAATTCAATAGTGTTTTCAAGAGATCAGGAGAAGAAGAGGAAGTGAGGGACTGTTCGAGTGAACTGATTTGAGCCAAAAGTGAGGTAATGGTAGCCTCTCTCTTCCGTTTATGGGTAGAGGTGAGCCTAATAAACTCTCCTCTCAAAAAGCACTTCAAGGCACATCATTCATGGTCCGTTCTTGTGACAGAACCTTGGTTATTAGCAACAAATACTTGAATCAAGTCAGAGATTCTGGTAATAACATAATATTACTTTAAAAGCTGCGTATTTAGGTGCCATACTGGGTCCCTTTGGAAATTATAGTCTAACAGGACAGTGACCCAGGCCACAGCGTGGTCTGATATAACTATCGGTTCTATGGTGGAATCATTTAACCCATGTATAAGTGAGCGGCTGGGTAAAATATAGTCCTGCCGGGACCAAGTGGAGTGCACCATTGAGTGAAAAGAGAAGGAGCGGACCATAGGATTTTGTAATTGCCATGGGTCACACAGCCCAGCAGAGTCAAGAAATTCCGTGAATGCTTTCTGGGCACTGGAGAGGGGCTTGAGCGAAGAATTGGAACGGTCTAAGTCCTGGGTGGGTGGTAGATTCCAGTCCCCCCCCGAGTATTAATGGAAGAGTGGAAAACATTTGCAGTTTGTTCAGCAGGTCTAGGAAAAAGTCAGTATTTCCCCCCACTGGCCCATACACACTCCCAAGGACTAATTCAGTGCAGTCTAGTAGGCCATGAACCAACACATATCTCCCTTGTGGATCTATGATAGTTGTTTTTGGTTCAAAGGCTACTGACCGGTGAATCAGGATGGTGGTTCCACCACTGGCTGTCGATATACCAGATGCGTAAATTTGCCCGACCTCCTGTCTACGCAAGCCAGCCACTTCCCCAAGGAGAAGATGGGTTTCTTGGATGAAGGAGATGCTGGCATGCAGTGCTGATAAATGTTTAAGAATCTGGATTCTTTTGTTGAGTTCACGAGCCCCTCTAACATTCCAGGTTATCAATTTTTTCAGGCCACTAGCCATTAAACTCTTCAAAGCACTGTGCACATCCAGTCCCTAATAATGAGAAAGTGCACCAGGGAGGCCCCCCCAGAAAAGTATTCTTTCAAAGCTATAACACTGGTGTTCTCCCAGATCCAAAGAAGAAGCATAACATTAATTCCATCCATTGAAACAATTGCGATATAATGGGTACCCCCATCATTAATAATAAAGAAATGCGGAACACCGTAGTTATCTAATACCCCCCCATATTCCGTGCCCTCTTACAACTATTTACAGTTAACACTCTACCCAACTTTAAATCCCACTGGTATACCTTATTACCCTTGAAAGGTAGAGATCCCATGTGTACCCTATCGTAGTTACTCTCTGTAATCATATCTAAACATACAAAACTAGAGATAACTGATTTGTACATAATGTGAGTCACTAATCCCAATATAGGCACACATATGAACCATCCTGAGGACCACAAGGTATTCCCCTTAATGGCATAAGTTATTAAAAAATATCCGAGGGTAACTAGGGTACTCCCCCCTCATACACCAGTACGTGTGGCTGGCTATTCCTAAGCTGATGCCATCTCCCCTCCACCTCCCCTCAGGAGCCTAACCAATAAGTAATACCATTGTCCTAGTCCAGATGGAGAAACACCATAAAATTATGAGAAAGGAAACCCTCCATATGATAATTATATTACTACCAGCCTGTCATCAAGGGAGTAACCCTGCAACAGGAGCTCTGGATGAGGTAGCAAGAGAAAAGGAAAAAAGGTGGAACAAATATGAGTGCAGAAATAACATAACTGTAGGCATGAAACGCAGATGCAGGAGAAGGCAGAAAAACTAAAAATAAAGTAAAAAATAAAGGGAAGAAAAGGAAGTCATGGAGTGAAAAATCAAGGAGAGGCATACTGAGTGTGCAGGGTCTTGACTTCGCCATCACTCGCTAGCATGGCAAAACCGAAGAGATTATATGGAAAGGGAACAAACAATGAAGAGAGAGAGTTAGTAGCGAATAGAGAGTGAACAAAAGATAGTATTTTCAGTCTTGTTTGTTTAAAGTAGAATGAAAATATCTCCAGCAGGATTAGGTGTATCAGGTGACCCCTCATAGATGTGGTTGTTTCCAAGGGGAACCAAATTGACAGCGAGCTGGTGCCACACCAAAAAACAAACCCCAGTGGAACAGCCAACTGAACAAAAAAGGGTCCGTAGGAATAAGATGCCTTAATGGCTCATGGGTTCCTCCAGAGCTTCGGGCCGCTGCTCATCTCCATCTCAGTCCGCCACCGTCATCTCCCTAGTGGAGGTTACCTCCCTTCGCGTAGGCTCCATCCAGACCGATTGCTTCCATGGTAAGCAAACTGAAAAGCAATTAAACAAACAAATCTTCTGGGTAGCTTATAGAATGGCTTACACATTAGGATTTAAACAGTGAGGGCAGCTTCTTGCTCAATTCAATCTGAGCCTGATCAGCAGAGTCAAAGGAGAGCCATATTCCATCCACCAAAACCTGCAAGTGAGCTGGATAGGATATTCGAAACTTGATACTAGCTGCAATCAGTTTGCTAACAGTGGGATGAATAGTGGCTCTCTTCTGGCTGGTTTCTAGAGGCAGGTCCTGGGTAATCCGTAGTCACTTGTCCTCCCAGTGGATAACATGTAGCTCTCTAACTTTTGAAAGGATATGTTGCTTTTCCAAATAATTGAGCAGGCGGATGATCATTGGGTGAGGGGAAGCAGACTCCTCCAGTTTCAGGCGTAGGGACCTGTGCGCCCTTTCAATTAGATAGGTGGGATTATGTGGAGAAGGGCCCACTATCTTGGTAAAGAGCTTCTGAGTAAATAAAATCGCAGAGGAACCCTCAGCTCCTTCTGGTAACCCAAAGATCAGGATATTATTCCTCCTCCTGCGTCCCTCTAAATCTTCGGTTTTAAGTTGTAGCTTTGTAATTTGTTGCCTGAGCTTTGTAATCTCAGGGTCTGCCTTGTCACGCCAGGCCTCTAAGGAGTGGGTATGTGCCTCGGTGTCCGCCGCTCGGATCCTGAGGTCAGCCATCTCGCTGCGAATATTTTTAAGGTCAGCCGCGATGTCTTGTAGGGTTTCCTTAAATGGTTGCAGCTCTTGTATGAAACGTTCTTCCAACAATGGTGCAGAAGCTGAAAGAGCACTCAGTTGCTTGGCTGAGGAATGCTGGATAGATTTTGCTTTTTTAGCCTGCTTATCAGGCGAGCCGGGGGGCGTGTGTCTGGGCAAGGCAGCTTTCATTTCGGCCTCCATCACGGGTTATTTATCCACCAGAAATGCCAAAAAACAACTAGAAGACTTCCTCAAATAGGCAGGAGTAGTGATAGTAAGGTGATCCCCACTAATCTGAACCAAAGAATGATTGATTATAGTAGATTTTCAAGAGGGGGAAGCGGGAGCCCAGGGAAACAGCAGCTAGCAAGCCAGACCCATCACATGATCTTCAGTTGCCCCTGATGTTGCAGAGCACTCTCGCAGCCTTCCACTGCATTCCTGTTAGAGGGATTGAGCGGGAGCTTTCCTCTAAATCGGAATATTTTACACCCATTTTTATTGGGTTTCTAAATTGAAGCAGCAGAGCCATCACAAAATAAACATCCCAAGTCTAGAGGGAAGGCGACCTAGGTCTTAGATCCCCAGAGATTTCCTCCTCAAAGGTTTTTTCTTCCTCTCTTCTCCATGTCTTAGGTCATCACCATTAGGTAGCCATAGTTAGTGTTCCCTAGTTCCTTTAGGTAGGTTTTGATGTTGGATGTAGGTGGATGGTGTCCCTACTTGCCATTCCCTCTCTCCTTAGGATGTCCCCTCAATCTCTAGTGCAACCCATAGAACTCATGCCATTGCCACTCTGCGCATCTCATTATGTTATCATGCTGCCTGATGCCTAATCTACTGCTATACCTCACAGCTACTGATTGCTAACATGCTTCATACTACTACAATTCTTTTTGGGGTTCCTTCCTAAGGTACCTTTAGTCAAGGGAATCATCCCGTGGCATCTCTAGGGGTGGAACCCTCTTTGAGGGTTCCTTGCCTTTGGTACTCCTACAGGGTGGTAATTCCTCTGGAACAGAGAGTGTGAATGGCCAAAAACAAAGTAACACAGTTACACAACCATAACACTATACTGGCTGCATAGGCCATTGAATTGGAAAGCTGGGTCTGTAGTTCAATGGACAAGCAGCCAACCACTCCCACTTCTTGACCTATATAAGCAGTTCCTCTCAGCCTCCTTCTGAAGCATTTTTTCTTTGCCCCACCATCCTCCCCTCCTCCTCCAGTGGCAGCGTCTCTCTCCTTCCTAAGGTACTTTTATCCAAGGGAATCGTTCAGCGGCACCTCTAGGGGTGGAACCCTCTTTGAGGATTCCTTGCCTTTGGTACCCCTACAGGGTGGTAATTCCTCTGGAACAGAGAGTGCGAATGGCCAAAACCAAAGTAACAGAGTTGCACAAGCATAACACTATACTGGCTGCATAGGCCATTGAATTATTTAAAAGAATGGATTAATTTCTCCCATGAAGGATTCGAAAGAGGATGGCGCGTTCAGGTTCTGATGTTTTCTGTCTCTTTGGGGGTTCTTGCTGCTCGTTGATAGTCAGTTTTTTTTTTTTTGATCAAGAAAAGTGAAACTGTGGCTGAAAGTTGGGACAAAGTTATAGCATGGTGGTTCGGCTCATGATTGAACCAGCAACTAGAACCTTTTTTCTAAGTTTCTATTTGGTGAGCTAGACACTTTATTTTGTATTGTATACTGGAACTTGTTATTAGGCTGTTAATTACTGTGTGATGGACATTGCACTTCAATGTGCAAGTTGCAGAGATCCCTTTGTGTTGCTGGCGCCCCTGTAACCATCACCCCACCTAACCCTCCCACTCAGCACCCACCACAAACATAACACTAACACTGGGGGTGCCCAATCCCCCAGTGTCCAAACGTGAAATAAAGAAAACTTTCCCTTTGCATTTTTTTTATATAATACACCCTGTAAAAAAGAAAACAGTCCATCGATGTCTGTTGCACCATTAGTTCCTCCCCCACCAACCCTTCCACTCAGCACCCACCACCCCACCCCCAAGCACTTACTTACCCAGCAGAGATCTGATGCCGTAATCTTCTCAGAACCAGAGACATGTCTTCACTCCTCTAAGCCAGATCGCGAACTGAGGAAATCAGGTATGTTGTTCAATTTATTTCAGTGGGGGGTTGAACTTAATGGCATAACTTGGCCATTTTTGGGTATATTTGTCCCACATTTTCAACATGCCTATTGTGGGATCCCACCTCATGAACAATGCAAGTGATATTAGGTAAATCTGTCCTGAAAGGTGATTTTGCAGTCGCTACACAAAATCACCTTTGGGGCAGGAGTTGAACATTTTCTCCATCCTTGCTCATGAGGTGGGGTCATAAGAAGGCTATGTTCAAAAAGTTGGCATAAAAATATTAAACAGCAAAGTTATAGCCTATGTTGAAATTTGTGGATGCAGGCTTGTAACTTTGGTAATTTGCAATATTTTGACCCCAAATTTTCAGCATAGCCATTTCTTCACGGCACATCATGAATATGATAGCTGTCATTTTTCAAATCCTGGCCAAAATGTGTTTTTTGCTTCCCGAAAGGTGATTTCACAGTCACTGCGAGATGGCTAGGGAAATTGAGGTGATGGCCAGCAAAGGGGAAATCATGGTGGTGGGTGATCTAAGTCTTCCAGACGTGGACTGGGAAATCCTGGCAGCATCTTCAGAAAGGAGTAGGGAGCTGCTGGAAATCATGCAGGAAGCATTCATTGACCAGCTGGTCATAGAACCAACTCGGGGGGGGGGTGCATACCGGACCTGGTTTTGACAAATGGGGATAGTGTGGGGGAGGTGGAGGTTGGGGAAAACTTGGGTGACAGTGACCATAGTAAGGGAAGATTTAGCCTTTGGAAAGGGCAGGTGGGGTAGGAGCAGTTCCACCACTGAGGTGCTGGACTTCAGGAAAGCAGATTTTAGGACAATGAAAGAAATTGTGCAAAAGGAACTAGAAGGGAAGGAGAGCTTGGATGACATTAAGGAGCTATGGGGGGAAATTAAAAGAAGAATTTTGAAGGCAACAGATCAATGTGTTAGGAAGGTTAGCAAGAATAAGAGGGGGAAGAAACCACTTTGGTTCACAGCAGCAGTGGGCAAAGCAGTCTGGGAGAAAAGGAGGGTGTTCAGGGCATACAAAACCTCTCAGAGGGAGACAGACAAAGGGGTTTGTAAGGAGAAACTGAAGGAAGTCGGGAAAATAATCAGAAGAACATAGCAAGGGGGTTGAAAAGGGAGAATAAGAAATTTTTCAGATATGTGAATGACAGGAAGAAGGGGAAGCTGGAGATTATGAAGCTCGAGGGGGAAGTGGAGCACTGGTGGAGGGGGAGAAGGAAAAGACAAATATTCTGAATGACTATTTCATGTCAGTTTTTACAGTGGAGGAGGGGAAAGGGCTGGAGCTTAAAAGCAGGGGAAGGGTTGGCAAGGAGATGGACTCAAGTCCCTTCTCAGAAGAAAGGATATTGGAAGAACTAGGAAAACTGCCTACAGACAAAGCAATGGGCCGGGATATGATTCACCCGAGGGTGCTTACGGAATTAAAGCAGGAACTTGTGGCACCACTCATGAGGCTATTTAATCTGTCACTGGACAAGGGAAGGGTCCCAGAGGACTGGAAAAGGGCTACCGACCAGTTAGCCATACCTCCGTAGTGGGAAAGCTAATGGAAACACTTTTTAAGGAAAGACTGATCAAATAGCTGGAGGCAGAGGGGCTCCTGGATGACAACCAACATGGATTCACAGGTAGAAGGTCCTGCCAGACCAACCTGATTAAATTCTTTGACAGATTTACAGAGATATGGGACCATGGAGGGGGGTGGGGCGTGGATGTGGCCTACCTGGACTTCAGGAAGGCCTTTGACACTGTCCCCCACAGGAGGCTGATTATCAAACTGGGCAGCATAGGAGTGGGGAGCAAGCTTACAAACTGGGTAGAGAATTGATTGGAGGGGAGGACACAGAGGGTGGTGGTAAATGGGGTGCACTCGAAAGAAGAAAGGGTGATGATGAGTGGGGTTCCCTAGGGGTCTGTGCTAGGACCCATACTTTTCAACATATATATTGGGGACATTCAGGGGGTCTAAATGGGAAGGTGTGTCTGTTCACAGATGACACAAATATCTGTAATAGGGTCGCTACGCGTTGGGGGGGGGATGGAAAGAATGAGGGAGGATCTGTCCAGACCGGAGGAGTGGTCAGAAAAGTGGCAAATACAATGCAATGCAAAAAATGCAGAATTATGCACATAGGGTGTAAAAACACAAGGGCAAAATACTGGATTTGGGGGGGGGGGAGCTGAGGGTAACAGATCAGGAAAGGAACCTGGGGATCACAATTTCAGACAACCTGAAAGTTTGTAGGCAGTGTAACAGGGCAGCAGGGAAAACATTCAGAATGTTGGCATGCATAGGGAGGGGCTTTACGAGCAGGAGAAAGGAAGTGATCATGCCACTATACAAAACAATGGTCAGACCACACCTGGAATATGAGGTCCAGTTCTGGAGGCCATACTTATAAGGGGACAAGAACAGACTGGAGATGGTCCAGAGAAGGGCTACCAAAATGGTGAAGGGGCTGCACGATAGGTCATACGAGGAATGACTGGAGGAGCTTAGCCTGTACACACTGGAGGAGAGGAGGGAAAGGGGGATATGGTTGAAACCTTCAAATACTTGAAGGGCATAAACAAGGTGAAGGTAGATGGCATTTTCAGGCTGAGTAAGAACAAATCCACAAGGGGCATGCATTTAAACTGGAGGGGGGCAGTTTTAGGGGAGACATTAGGGGAGGTTCTTCATTGAGAAGTTTGTGAGGCCATGGAACAGACTGCCAGAATAGGTAGTGGGGGTAGATTCAGTGGAGAAATTCAAAACAGCTTGAGACACCTACATGGGGCTAAGTAACAGAGGGAAGGCAGGGAGGGGAGAGGGAAAGTCTTCCTAGAGAGGGAAAATCGGGCAGACTGGATGGGCCATGGGGTCCTTTTCTGTTGACAAATTTATATGTTTATATGTTTCACAGCACCTCATGAATGTGACAGCTGTCATTTTTCAAATCCTGGCCAAAATGTGTTTTTGCACTTGTGGTGCAAAATCACCTTTTGGGCAGGATTTGAAAATGTTCTCCAACCTTCTTCATGAGATGGGCTCATAAGAAGGCTATGTGGGTTCATAAGAAGGCTAGGTTAAAAATTTGGGGTAAAAATAAGAAAAAAGCAACAAAGTTATGAGTCTACAACTCTGTACTGCAATTTTTACAATGCTCGCTCATACCTGTGGTAATTTTCAATATATTGACCCCAACTTTTCAACATATCCATTTTTTGACACCACCCCTTGAATGTAAAAACTGTCATTTCTCAGATCCTACCTAAAATGTGTTTTACCACTCGTAGTGCACAATGACGTTTCAGTCATTGTTTTATAAATGACACCTGTCATGCTGAAAAGGAGTGCTTACCAAAACATTATGTTGAAAATTTAGAGTAAAAATCTGAAAAAAACAGTACAAAAGCAACGCCTTACCAGCTGTGAACATTCAGCATTGACAAATGCTTGTTTTAGTTTTATTTAGGATTTAGCTGTGTGGCACGAGCCATGCGTGCCTCACAGCATTAATTTACAACTGGATCGGTCATTTTCAAGATGTTAATGACCGATCCAGTAGCCAATCAGGAGCCTTATTAGGCTCACGAATAATTAATTAGATGTATAGTCATGGTGCACAGGAAGCCACGGCTGGGAGATGGCCATACAAGGCTACACTCAGTTCAGGAAGGATAATGAGAGGAGGAAGGGTGGAGGGGCTGTTCTGTACGTAGGGGAGGGTATCAAAGTGATTGAAATGCAAGAGTGCCAGGGTGGAAGGTGGGGTTGGAGGTGCTGTGGATCACCCTGGAGACAGAAGACAGAGCCACTATTTTCACCGGGGTGATACATAGACCTCCAACACTGGGGGAACAACTGGATAAGGCACTGGGGAAGCCATCAGCATGATGGCTGAAGAGGGGGTTGTGTTGCTGATGGGGGACTTCACTCTGCCGGATTCAGATTGAAGCCTCTTAGCCATGACCTCAGCTAGAAACAGGACTATTCCAGAATCCCTGCAGGCAACTAGTCAGAGAGTTTACTCATGCTGGGGCAATTCTGGACCTGGTGCTCAGAAACAGGGACAGTATTGCAGACATCAAGGTGGGATGCCACCTGGGGACCAGCAGTCACCATATAGTGTGGTTTAACATAAGGATGACAGTAGAGGCAAACCACACAAAGTCAGGGGTCCTGGACTTAAGGAGGGCAGATTTTTAAAAAATGGGTGAACACCTTATAGACAACCTAGTGGGAAGGGGGGATTACCTGGGTGGAGTTGAAGAAAAGTGGGCCAAATTAAGGGATGGTATAGTGAAGGCAACAAGTTTCTGAGCAAAAGAAATGAGCAAAAACAGGAGGAAAAAGAGACCACTATGGTTCTTGAGGAACTATAGTGCCAGGTGTGTGTGTCTGGCATATGCCCTGCAACATTCAGCTTTGGGCCAGCATCATCTCCTTTTTATCCCAGTACTACATCTGTAGTTTTCTCACCCTTATCGAGCGTTTGCCTCCACTTAACCCCTATTATGTTGCTATACACACACCCAGGCTCCTTCTCCTGCTCCTCGCTGCCCTTTCTCTCCCCCTCCCTTCCCTTACTCCTCTACATCCCTCTCTCGCACCAGCACCACTCTGCCATACCTCCTTCCCTCCATCCCCCTGTCCACATCCATGCCATCACCCCCTTGCCCCCTACCCAGACTTGGGCACACTACCCCTTTTAAACCAGTGCCTCACTCTTATCAATGCCTAGGCACTGCACTCTAATACTTATGCTTAGCTTCCAGCCCCTCCCTGTTTACCCCACTACCCTTCTTTCCAGATGCTCCTCCACGTCTTAGTTTAAGAGTGCCAAACTCCACTTTATTATTATCGCTCTCCTGCTCCTGTCTGCTGGGGACATAAACCCTAACCCTGGACCATGCACTATAAGTGCTGCTGTGTCCACATCCCTTCTTAAAGATAATTCCCCTCCCCCCAGTCTAACCATGCTCTCACGTGGCCTAAAATTCCTTCACCTGAATATTTGCAGCCTCCTCCCTAAAGTGGACCTACTCCAACCTCTGGTTGCCTTGCTCAGCCCTGATATAATTATCCTATCAGAAACCTGGCTTAAAAAAAATATAGACGACCCACTCACTCTCCATCCCAGGCAATACTATATCCCGCCAAGATCGGGCAGGGAGAGGCAGAGGTGTGGCAATCTACGTCTCCTCATCCATTCAATTCACAACCACTTTGTCTGTCTCAGTCCCTAAAGCCTATGAGGTGCTAGTACTTCAACTCTCCTTCCCCTTCTCTATCCCTGTTTTTGTGGCAGGTGCCTACTGCTGCCCGGGAATCCACTCCTCAGTTACTACTGATCTCAGCTCCATAACGTCTAAGACCACTTCAGGTGAAGTATACATTATGGGTGACTTTAATCTAAACTGGTCAGCCCCCTCACTAAATAAAGTGAGAAATGACATAATTGCTCTCAACTTGATCCAGCTTATACAAGAACTGACACAGATGAACCACAAAATGGACAACCACTCTTTAACTGATTGGGCCCTCACCTCGCACCCCCACAAGGTCTTCAAATCAGGAGTATTATCAGATGCACTCAGTGACCACTGCATGACCTTCCTTATACGTAAAGTTCATAGAATCAAAGCCCGGCACAAAACCCTAGAAATCCGTTCATACAAATCCCTGAATCTTGCACCCCCTTACATGACCTGGTGCACACTAACTGGACCCACATAGTAATGGGGGACTCATTAAATGAAGCTGCTGATTATTTCAAGGAAAAATTCCTCAATGTCTGGAACCAGCACGCCTCTCTTCGCCATGTCAGGGTCCATGGGAGCCACCTTCCATGGATCTCGCCTGAACTTATAGCTTGCCAAAAAGCGTGTGACCAAGCATGGAAGCTCCATAAAGGCTCAAAGCTGCAAAAAAACTATGAAACCTACTGGTTCTTTAGAAATAAGTGTACAAAAGTCACACGTTTGGCCAAAGCAGAGTACTTCAATTCCACCTTCCACTCCAACATTAATAATCCCTCCAAATTTTGGAAAGTGATTGACTCTCTCTTCTCCCCTCCATCTACCCCTCCCTCTCCCCCTCTCAACATAAACAGCTCCCTCATTACCAATCACTCTAGCATTGCTGCTGCTTTCAATGCATACTTTATCTCATGTGCCTCTGCTCTCCTGGCCACCTCACCGGCAACAAGCCTGATCACACCTGTCGCCTCCTATCGGTCACCCACACATAACAACAATTTCTTTTTCTCCAAAATTACTCTTACTGAAATGCTGGAGGCTTTGTATGCTTTAAATCCCACTAAAGGCTGCTCACCTGATGGCTTGGATCCTAAGCTGTTACACCTTTCAACCTCGGCTATCTCTTTCCCTTTGTCTGCTCTTCTCAACCTCTCTTTTGACCTGGCTGCCATCCCTACTGGATGGAATCATGCTATCATTCTTCCTTTACCTTAGGGTGGTGATACTTTGTCATCAGGGAATTACCACCCTATTTCCCTCCTTCCCACCCTAGCTAAACTACAAGAACATTTGGTTCTAAACCAACACTCATCTTATCTCTCTAACTCTAATTTCTTCACTCCCTTCCAATCTGGCTTTCGGAAAAATCACTCCACCACCACCTCGCTGATTAGGCTTACTGACTCAATCCTCTCAGGGATGAACAATGGCCATATTACATCTACCATTTTTGCAAAGGCATTTGGCAGTTTCCCACTCCCTTTTACTTAACTCTGTATCCTCAGCAGGTCTGTCTGACTCAGCCACCAACTGGTTTTCTGCTTACCTAAAAGGCCGGGCCCAATAAGTCAGAATCGCTGACTCAATTTTCTGTCCACTCCCTATCAAGTGTTGGGTCCTATCCTGTTCTCCATCTTCCTAAATGACCTCCCGTCCATCTGCACCGCATCTTCTATATATATGTATGCAGATGATACGATCCTCTGCACCTCCAACAGGTCACCATCTGATGCTGCAAACAGACTTCATCTGGACTTCAATAATGTCCAGAACTGGTTTTGCACTCATCAACTCTTCCTCAATGCCAAGAAGACAGTCTCCATGACCTTCAGCACTAGGCAGAGACTCTCAAGGCTCCCTTCCCTGCACTCCTTCCATACTCTTGATGGGACAGTAATTGAGGATACTTCCTCATTCGGGTATCTCGGTGTTTGGCTTGATCAACACCTCACCTTCTCAGATCAGATAAATGCTATCCTGAAAAAGTTGCTCCCCAAACTTGGCACTTTATACAGGAACCAGAACTACCTCCCACTACCGGCTAGGTGTGAATTAGTCCAGAAGATGATACTATCTATCCTTGACTACTGTGACGTAGTCTACAGTAGCGCTCCCATGACTTCCTTAGCCAGATTGAATTCTCTCTTCAACTCCTTCTGTCACTTTGCTCTGGACTCTCCCACTCTTCCTCACCATTGTCAACTCTACCACTCCCTGGCATTCTCCTCTCTTGAAAACAGATGACCACACCACTGCGCAAATTTCATCTCAAAATTCTGGTTTGTCTCACTCCCAGCTTATCTTACTTCCTCATTAGCTATCCCCCCATCACCTACCCGCTCTCTCAGATCTCATGACTATAGAACCCTGGCAGTCCCTCGATGTTCCACCACAATAGGCCAGGCAGCCTTCTCATACCACTTCCCAGAACTGTGGAACTTGCTTTCGCAACAGATTCACCACTCATCCTCACCCTCCTCATTAACTATAGCACTTTAAAACTACCTCTCTGTAAATTGCTCCTGTGCCTAACTCCTTCTGAACTCGCAGTCCTTTATCTGCACAATAGTTTCTGATGCTACTTTGTACCAATCTACTGCTCTTAATAGTTGTGTAAAATGCTTCCTGTGTTTTGTACTTTTGAACCGCTATGTCTTGCATGAAGCTCTGTATACTGCGTATATTGTCAATGGGATGCTCATAATTTATTTACTCGCCTTAGTTTTCTAGCTATTGCCTGATCTTTGAAGCTACTGTTAGACCTTATGGTCATCAATTGTTGTAAGATGGTTTATATTGTATCTTTGTTTTGTATTTTTCCTTCACCCCTTCCCCCAGGACGCACCATGAAATGAGCAACTTGTTGTTCAGCATGCCATTCCTGGTGAAACTTTTCAATTAAAATAAATAAATAAATGTCAAATGAATCTGATCGATTTCTTCAACTGGATGACCAGAGAAATAGATTAGGGTGAGGTGGTGGACATGGCCTACTAAGATTTCAGCAAGGCCTTTGACACTGTACCACATAGGAGGCTTATTGGGAAACTGGGCAGTTTGGGGTGGGACCCAAGGTCGTTAACTGGGAGCAGAATTGATTTATGGACAGGCGATGGAGGATGGTGGTAAATGGCACTCACTATAATGAGGGGAGAGTGAGCAGGGGGTACCTCAGGGCTCAGTATTGGAACATGGCCTCTTCAATGTCTTTATAAATAACATTGCAGAACAGCTGGAAGGGAACATATGCCTCTTTGCAGATGACACCAAAATCTGCAATAGGGTAAATACTTTGAAGGGGGTGGAGAGAATGAGTAGAGACCTGAGAATACTCGAAGAATGGTCAAGGGTATGGCAGCTGAGTTTCAATGTGAAAAAAGTGCAAAATCATGCACTTAGGACACAGAAACCCAGCAGCAATGTATAGAATGTGGGAAGAGGTACTGACAGTCACTAAACAGGAACGGGACATTGAGGTAATCATATATGATGACCTCAAGGTGGTGAGGCAGTGTCACAAGGCAATAGGCAGGTCTAATGGGATGCTGGGGTGCATATTGAGGGGTATCACCAGCAGAAAGAGTGAGATGGTATTACCACTGTATCAATTGTTGGTGAGACCCCACATGGAGTACTGTGCCCAGTACTGTAGGCCACATCTCAGGAAGGATATAGACAGTGTTGAGGCTGTCCAGATGATGGCAACTAAAATGGTGCACAGGCTACATCATAAACTCTATGAGGAGAGCCTGAGGGATCTCAATATGTACACCATGGAAGAAAGAAGAGAGGACATGATAGAGACCTATAAATTCCTCATGGTGGTGAATAAGGTACAGGAGGGCAGTATTTTTCAGAAGAGAAGGTGCATGAGAACAAGGGGACATGCAATGAAGCTGGAAGGGGGGAATTTAGGAGGAATGTAAGAACGCACTTCTTTGCTGAAACTGTGGTAAATGCCTGGAACAGTCTTCCAGCAGAGGTGGTGGGGGCAAAAACAGTGATAGGCTTCAAGCATGTATGGGATAGGCACAAAGGAATCTTGGTAGGACAGCGGGGGGGGGGCAGCTGGAGATCAGGAAAAGTCTGCAGTGACAGTATAGGTAGAGAAAATATGGGCAGACTGTATGGACCAAGCAGTCCTTATCAGTCTACAGACTATGTTTCTGAGACTGAAAATAGACAGACTTGCCAAGCCTTCCTTCCCCAGTCAACAACATCTAGTTAAATAAAAAACAATTAATCAATCAAGTTCCTTCTTCAGGAGCTGAAGTTTAAACTATGTGGTTTATGTAACGTATCAAATAGAAAGTATCATCTTCAACATTGTTGGACAAGAATCTACTAATTAACACAACAAGACAAACTGCATTCTTTTTTTATACTCTGATTTTCCCCGTAGACCTTTACCTGCCATGGCACTCATATTTCATTCCAACTTCTCTGAAGTGGCAACCTCTGAGCCATTTCTGTAGTTGGTCACACTCCATAGAATTGGCCTCTTTGACTAGGTCTGCTAAGCAGGGGCAGAAGTGGGAGGAAGTGTTATCCAGGTGGTAGTACACTGTTGGAAGAAAGCACGACTGTTAACTTTAGAGCTGGGCACCCTTGGCGTGCATCAGTCATCCTCATATTAGTGTGTGTGTCTTGTGTGTTGGGGGGCTGCAGGAAGAGATAAGGTCTGGCTGCATGCTTTCCATGTATCTCTTTTTTGACTAATGCCAATAGTAGCAAGCTCTGAACCGGAGGGCAAATATTCTCTGCTCTGTAATTTGCTTTATTGTTCTAGTACTGTACCTTGGTAGTATTTCTTTGTAATTTTCTTGATGTTGCTATCATTGTATCTTTATTGTATTTTGTTGGTCCTGACATGGACCCTTTGTAAACGAGCACTTGTCCTCAAAGGTACTTTCCAAATAAATAAATTAAATTAAATAAATGAGTGTCATATTTTTTATATGGTGTAAGTATAAGCAAATGTTATTACCAGCACTATAAAATGTGTACCCTACAGCACTCTGAAATGTGTACCATAGCCAGGAAAAAATAAGCCATTTATAACGTAATTACTCTCAGGTTTGATAGCAGAGATGTTTATGAATCCTTTGTTGACCCTCAAGGCCCAACTGTGTAATATACAGTAGATGCAAGAATTTCAATAGAAGGCACAGTGATTTCTTACACTTAAATACCTTTACTTATGTCTTTGGGACATACAAATACTCACACTCATGAATCATATCTGCCACTGAAATGTGAAAATATTATCCTTAATAGACTTGCTATATCCCCACAGAATTAACATTATTAGAAAGGATATTTTTGTTTACGACTCTTCAGCAACATCCTGTTCAGACAGCATCTCTGGTTTCCTAAGCAACTTAGGATCACTTACAACTGCAAAGAGCAACCACACTACAGATCAAATATGGCCCACCCTGTGAAATGAGCGCTGGTCAGTGTCTCAGTGTTTGCTTGCAGGTTTTCATTGTGAAATTGTTATGCTTTTGTAATATGGTCAAGAATATTTGCAGAACCCCTGTGGCGTAATTATTCAAAAATCTGAGACTGGCAGTGTTGCAGATCTGTGTCAGTAAAACTTATAAAACGAGTCTGCCTTATCTGGCTGAAAATATGTTTTAATAGTGAAATTGTTCTTGCTTAATAAGTGTAGCCTAGTTAGCATTTTTTGTTTTTGTGTTTTTTTGACCGGGAAAAGAGGGCTAGGAAATGCATCCTGTTCACAGCATCGTACTGGGGTGGGAAGGGGGATACAAATGCAAACCGACTGATATTAAACCAGGTTGAGGTGTTCATGGTTTTTTTACTGAATGAGGGAAATTTGGCTTGGATACTGGGAAAGTTTTCTCCTGCTCTTTTCAAGAAGTGCCATATAATCTTTAAGGTCCACCTGAATAACCACCAAAACAAGCAGACAGTTGGAAAGACAATAAAGAGCAAGGGCTGTTTCTGCTTCAACACACTGAGTGACAATGACTTTCAGTGGATGCTAGAGCCAGTATAAAGGCAGCTTACTAAATAATTAATTTAAAAACCAAGCAGTTTACTTATCAGGCCTAAGAAAGATGGAGCGGGGTCCTGAACCCATGCAGATACCTATATTAACACATTTTAGTAGTGGCAGTTAATGCTAAGGTAACAACAGCAAGGCAATAAACCAAATTATAAACAAACAAACAACAAAAACAACAACACTGAGTCTCCAGGTTGACAACTCTGCTTTCAAAGGAGCTGAACTGCCTGCACCTTCCTATTCTGCAGATGAGGGATTTAATCTAAACCCTAAGACAAACTAATTGCCTGCATATACTGTTTTTTGACCCCTGGCTCACAGTGTTAAGTGGTGGTTGTCTTATTCAGAGCTGGGTGTGGCAGTAGTTGAAGTCAAACCTAGGGGTCAGATTCTCAGGGCCTTGTGCTACAAAGAATAGCTCAAAGTGTCCCTTACACCAGGTGATGCACCGGGAGCAATTCTCAATGGCAGCCTGCATCAACCACAGGCTGCCTGTCCCAAATGGAGCTTGTGCTGCCTGTGCACCCAAAAATAGGCTGCAACATGGCATTAGGGGGCATGTGGCAGACACAAGCTGCCACATCCCCGAAAGTAGGATTCTCAGAACTCGCCCAGAGAGAGAAATTTTAAGTACCGTTAGACCAGCCAGGGCTGGTCTAAGGGTACTTAGAAAATTCTCCTCTGGGAGAGCTGACCTGTTTGCAGCAATGTGCCATAGTCCCCCCTCCCCAGCCCCAATGTTGCCAGTATTCCTAATTATTAAAATGACCCTTCCTGGTGATCTAGTGCCCCAGCTCCCTGGTTCCCAATGTCACTCATATTCCTAATTATTAAAATTACCCTTCCTGGTGGTCTACTGCCCCCCATCCCCACTGTCACCCATATTAAGAATTATTAAAATAACCCTTCCTGGTGGTCTAGTGCCCCCCCAATGTCACCCATATTCATATTATTAAAAAAACTTCCGTGGTGGTCTAGTGCCTCACCCAATCCCCCTGAATTCATATTATTAAAATAACCCTCTTCCCTGGTGGTCTAGTAGACCCCCACCCCAGCAGGTAATGCCCACCACCTCGCTCCTCCCATCCAGAAACACAGCTGGTGACCACCACAGCCCACTTCTCACCTCCGCAGCCAGTCGCCAACTGAATGGTCACTGAGCACCTACTGTATAGTGTATGTGCTCACTGATTAATCATTGAGCACATACACTATACAGTAGATGCTCAGTGACAGTTCAGTCAGTGGCCAGCTGCAGAGGTGAGAGGTGAGCTGTGCCGACTGCCAGCTGTGTTTTCGAGATGAAGAGATGAATTGATGAGCACTACTGGGGTGAAGGTCCACTAGATCACCAGGGAAAAGAGAGTTACAGTAATATGAATATGAGCCATATTGGTGATCGGGGAGGCGGGCCTCTAGACCACCAGGAAAGAGGTTATTTTAATAACATGAATATGGGTGATATCGGAAATCAGGGGGCACTAGACCACCAGGAAGGGTTATTTTAATAATTATGAAAACAGGCAATATTGAGGATTTGGGGGGACTGGATTACCAGGAAGGGTTATTTTAATAATTAGGAATATGGGTGACATTGGGGATCGGAGAGGGAGGGCCACAAGACCACCAGGAAGGGATTTTATTTATTTATTTTACAAGGGGATTGGGGATGGGGGACTGCTAGCCTGTGTCGCGTGGAGCCTGTGGCAAACACCTCCTATGCACCATGTGTTTGTCGCAAGGGAGAGGTTGTGGTAAGTGTGGGGACTTAGGTACCAGGACCCCTCCTGTACCTGAATCTGGTACAGGGCTCCTGGTGCACAGGGCTTTGGCACAAGATGCTGATTGCCGCAGCTTGTGCAGATCTAAGCCTTCTTTGAGAATTGAGCTCCAGGAGTCCAGGTTCACAGATGTGTTCCCTAACCATGGGCTAAACTATCTGGCTCTTTTATTGTTTCACCTTTCCTCACCTAAGGGTCACTAAGTGAGCAGGTGATGGGAGTGGGAATCAAACCTAGCTCTCTAGGTTCACAGCTCTGCACTATAAGCACTAGTCCAAGTAAGTACACATGCTCACAATCAAAGATTTGCACATACACCTATCACTACAATACTGTGGTATTTTGTCTAGAGCACAGTCTTGGGAACAGGCCAGGTTCAAATCCCATCAGAGCCATTTATTGTGCTAGTGACCCTCAACATTTCATCAAACCTTTCAGTACCTTCATCCATCCAGCAGCAGCAAGCTTCACAAAGTGAGTAACTTGCTGTTGTGGAAGTCAAGGCTGGGTATCCAGGCTCACAGCTCTGTGCTCTGTTACTGTGCCAAACTGCCTGCTTCCTTTTACTGTATCCCTTCCCCCTCTCAAGAATCATAAAGTGAATAACAGACAGCAGTGTGATTTAAGGCCGGATATCTAGGTTCACAGGTTTGTGCTGTAATGACTACACCAAACTGCCTGCTTCTTTCTATTGTATTCCCTTCCACCTGTCAGGTGTCACAAACCCTATTTACATGGCCACTCAGCTCTGCATTGCAGTCTGTGACAACCTACCCTTGACCTCCTCAGCAGACTACATTGTAAGTTTACATATAGTAGCCCCTCTCAACGCCAATGCAAGACTCACTGGGGATGTATCGCGAGTCTGTGGATGGGATGCTGGGAAGCACTGGGGAAGCTGAGAGGGTTTCTTCTACGCCAGAGTGAGGGGTGTAGTCTTTCCATATGGCTACTTACACCACTTGTTCCAGAATGTGCCCTGTATCCTGAAGTGGCTCAGGGAAAGGTTCGATGAATGACTTACTATGATTAGATAAGTGTCCACATGGCTGTATTTGCCCCACAGCAAACTGAGTGCTTGGGTTGTTGCAGCGCAAATGCAATCAAGCAAACGGCCCCACTATGTGAGTATGTGCAAGCTGTGGGAGTCAAACACGGCTGCAGGATTTACATCAGTGCTTTAACCAGTAGGCCAAATAAACATACCTACACATACATATAATACACACATGTACACATGCACACACTAAAAAAATATTAAAATATTCGGTCTAGTGACTCTAGCACATGCTTGGAAAGCAGGAGTTCCCAGTTCAAATCCCAGCACAGACACTTACTTGCTTGCCGTCATGAGTAAGTCACTTAAACTAGATGCTTCAGTGCACTCAGAGCTGTAAAACTATGTAAAGAAGAACCCCACTTAACTTAGCTTGCTTACCTGGTAAAATATGTTATAAATCAGTCAGTCAATAAAATGTAATATTACACCCCAACTGGGCTATGTGCTGTCCTGGGTAAATAGAGTTACGACGCATGGGACCCTAGAGGAGGGTTTTCCCCTATAGGTGCCGGAGGAAGAATTCCCTTGGCTAAAGGTAGCTTAGGAAGAAGCCCAAAAAGAATACCCAAATGGGTGTCGAGCATCGAAGAGGCGGGAAATCAAAAGATAATTAGACCGGAAATAAATGTGACAGACATAGGTAGGAAGGACAGGAGAAGAACAATATAAGACTAGGACAATGAACGAAAGGAAATCAGGCAAGATGCAGAAGGGTGGACTTCCTAAGGAGAAAGGGAACAGCTGGGGCTACCTTCTGACTCCATCCAACAGTGGAACCTAACTACAGAACCTGTGAAAACACTAACCCTGACTAATATTATGACCATCTGCATGGAGGAGAGGAAAAACCCCTTTGAGGAGGAAACTTCTGGGGATCTAAAACCTAGGTCACCTTCCCTCCAGGCTGAAGGATGTTTTGATTAGTGATGGCTCAGCTACTGCAATGCAGAGTCGAGATCGAGGGGGGAGGAGGAAAATATTCCAAGTTAGAGGAAGCTCTCACTCCTTCCTTCTAAATGGACAGCTGTTGAGGGTTGCAAGCGATGTCTCTACAACTAGATGCTCAAAAGTAAAAGAGGAGAGAGATGACTGCTGAGGCACTCAGTTGGCCTATGCAAGCCTAGGAAACAGACCAGGTGAACCAGAAGCAGTTTTGGTGGAGAATAGCGTAGAGGGTGCCTCTGAACAAAGGGGCTCCAATGATGAGAGCTCCACCCCTCACAGCTGGAAGTCATAAATTCTACATCCAGAGGTGTTGCCAAGATGAGGGACGACTGAAAGTCCACCCGGAGCGAAGACATTCCCACTATGGGCCAGGTAGAAGGACCCCGCTCAAAGCTTCCCACACTCTAGAAGTGGACTTCATGGGTGCAGAGCAAGACCATCGGCTATGACTAGCCCCAAGCCAAGGATCAATGGACATGGAAGGCATGTCTCTGAGTGGAGAGCAGATTGATGAAGTAGCATATGACCCAATGAGAGGTATGCTCGATTAATCAATGTGAATCAGTAGACCCTGAGGTTGAACTGAATGAAGGAGAACCAGGCTTATATCATGAGGAGCTACCATCATTGGTAACTATGGGAGTGCATGCCAACCGGGCCCATTGAGAGCCAAATTAGGAATGGATAAAATTACGTGAAGGTAGGGTGTTGGTACACTAGGATCTGCAGCTTATCCAATAGGTTGGGAAATGGGCAGACTAGGTGGGTCAAACAGTCTTTATCTGCCTTCAAAGTCTATGTTTCTATGTTTCTAGGAGTGAGAGTGGCTGGGTGAAGCCGGCAGCCAATGGTGAGGTAGGCAGTACAAGGAGGACTTCTGAATAGGTTTGACTAGAATGAGGTAGTAGGGTCGGAGGAGGAGATGTGTACGTAGGGCGATATGCAGGAGGGAATATTAGGCAATGTGAATGAGTAGGGTATGGCGGTAGAGTGGGACGGCAGGATAAGGAAGTCAACAAAAGAAAGTCGAGGCAGAGAAGGAGAGGAATGGGCTAAGAAGGCAGTCCAGCAACATGGGAGCACTGGACAAGGAACGAGGTAATGGGGGAGCAGTGGGGAAGGGGGGCCAGGAAGAGACTGCAAGGGCAGACACCACCAGCAGAATGACAGCAGTCTGGTGGCAGATAGCAGTACTGCACAAGACATGGTGCCGGCCAGCCAGTCAGCCAGGGCCAGGACCCCCCCCCGGGAAAATGAGCTGGAGGGGACACCAACTCCGGGTAGATAGGGAGCCCACAGGAGCACGGGAGCACTGACTAATGACAGAGGTGGAGGGTTTGAAAGCAGAAAACACCGTGGAAAGCAGCAGGAGTGGGGTGAGAGGGCGGGCTGAGGAAAGTGGATTAGCAAACAAAGAGGGTGGAGACAGCATGGTCAAGAAGTGAAAATGACACAGAAGCACTTACAGAAGCAGCCACAAAGAATGAAAAGGAAACTGAGCTCAAGGGAACCCAAAAGAGGAACAGCTCAAAAGCACTGTGCATTGAACCCCCATGCTCAAGGCAAACCGACAGTTTTTTTTTTTTGTTTTTGTCTCATTTTTGCAAACATCATGAGCAAAGAGGCAAGGACTCAACTGATCACGGATAGAATGGAACATGAAATAGCAGAACACTACGTTCATGCGGTCAGGTGAAGGAAATCCTGGCTGCTCCCCCGCAAGAGCTCTGGAAGGCACCAGTAGAGGTACCACTGCAGAAACACCAGCAGCAACATGGATGACTAGGGGAAGCCTTGGAAATGGTGCAACTGAACGGTGAATGGAGTGAGACAGGCCTGATAAATGAATGAGGAGGACGAGCAGAATAATGGAGGAATGGAGTGGAATGATGCTCCGACTGCAGCCGATTGATTGAAAGGGAGGCTACAGGGTGCAGGTGACTCAGAAGCAGCGATGGGTAGGAGAGGGGGCTGGAGGAAGGATGGAGTGGAGGCATGAACAGAAGCAGAAAGCCCAAATGAAATGAAGGCAAAAACCGGGGAGCAGCAGAGCAGGAGGTTAATGGAAGGGGGAACAGAGACAGGTAGCAACAGGGGGGGAAATGGAGGGTAAGGGAAAACACAGGATGGAGCAGAAATAAAGCCACAGGAGCAGGAGAAGGGCTGAGGGGAGGAAGATGGTACAGGAGATGGAAACGCGCATCCGGAGGCACAAGGTAAACAGAACAAGGCAAGATTGAAGGAAGGCGGCACCTCCAACCACAATGAGAAATGAATCCTGAAACAGTCCAGGAGGAGTGGCCTTTTAAGGCCTGATAGGGAAGTGACATTGTAGCTCCACCCATTGAACCTCAGGCTTCAAGCCTTTCCAATATTTCATCTCAATTTGGTTATTCTAAGTAAACAATATATACCATTGCAAAATAGGGCATAATATGCTGACCTGATGGCATGGAGGGCTGAGGCATCAAGCCTCACCTGCCGCCACACTGGTGACCCAGGGTCAGGGTTGATCTTGGGGTGTCAGGGGTCGACCGGGGAGAGGAAAATTGAGCATCTGGAGAACAACACTCCTCCTGTGGGGGGAGGGGGAACACTAGTCCTGGAATTCGCCTGACCACCAGCAGTGGCGGGGGGTACAGGCAGCTGGGACTGTAGCATGGGTGATGAAGGAGCGGCATCTGTTGATGTCTTATGCACGGGCGTGTGCGTAGGCATGCCTGGATGGCATTGCACATCCGCTGAGAGGAAAAATGGAAAATGGCCAGTGGTGGGGCAGCATGATACCGACCCCTCACAGGCTCTGCACCCAGGTTACAGGGCCCTCTTTCAGAAACTGCATCCATTCTAGTGGCAGGTGGGAGCTGCCAGTCCCTGCTATGGGGGGCAAGCCATGGGGGAATACTTGGATGGAGGTAAGTCCTTGGGACTCTAGGTGATGGGACTGGTCTGCAGGTCAGTGGAAGGAGCAAAAGAGTTCAAAAAAAATAATAGGGCATAAAAAAAAAACCTGACCAAACTGAACAATTTCATTTGTTGAAACACAACCCCTGACCATTGATTATTTACCTAGAAACTGCACAGTCTGTAACTACAAAGAGAACAAAACCGGCACCACAATTCTGCTGCTAGTCCACAGAATACTTTATTGCTTAAATAAGTATGTTAAAAAGCATGCCACCAGCGGAATCGGGTCAAATAGAGAACCCGACCTGTTAGTTGCAAAACTGGTTGAGGTCTCTGTTCGACCCGATTCTAGTGGCAGTATGCCTTTTACCTTATTTGTTTCAGCAATAAAGTGTTCTGCCTAAAGCTGGCTGAGGAGAAAATCTGATTACACAAGCACTGAATTAAGCCGCTGATCAGGCGCTAAGTATCATCTAGAGCCTTGCTCTGGCTCTGGCCTTTCATGTTTGCTGCCAATGGGGGCTGTTAGGGGGAGCTCTGATTGGACTTTTTAATGTGTGCCGCTGGTGTCGACTGCTAGCAGGAGCCACGATTACACATTTGATGTGTGCCAGCAGTGGTGGCTACTAACTGTGGAGTTCTGTGGGGGGCTTATAAGTGTTCTGGATCTGAAGTTAGCCAGTCACACGAGCCATGCAACTGACGACCTGTCCCAAAAAAGAGAACACAACATAATTGAAACTGCAGCTAGTTAGGTTGGCCAGTACTCACATTGAATGAAAAAATACAGTGATGCACTCTGCTCAGTAACAGTGTTAGCCTGTTCAGTGGTGATGTACTTAGCAAATGGCAGGACGAAGCAGTACAGATCACAGCCACATATTTACTAGTTGATAATCACACTGTATCTCTTACACTGTGAGATAGAAACATACTGTAGAATTTAGTGGCAGATAAGGACCGCTTGGCCCACCTGGTCTGCTCATTTCCCTACCTAATGGATAAGCTGCAGATCCTAGTTAACCAACAGCCTACTTCCTCCTACCCCCCCCAGTAGAATTGCTTTATGTCTGTCCTATGCATTCTTGAATTCCCCACTGTGTTTGACTCCATAACCTCCTCAGGAAGGCTGTTCCATGCATCCACAACCCTCTCCATGAAAAAATACTTCCTCACATTACCACTGAGCTGTCCCCCCTCTATCTTCAAATTGTGCCCCCTTGTTCTTGCACATCTCTTTTCTGAAAGATGCTACCCTCTTGGACTTTGTTGATTCCTATCACGGTACTTAAAGTTTCCATCATGTCCCCCCTCTCCCTCCTTTCCTCGAGGGTATATATGTTAAGCTCCTTTAGTCTCTCTTCGTATGCCTTCTGGTGCAGACCCTGCACCATTTTGATTACCCTCCTCTGGACAGCCTCCACCCTGTCTATGTATTTGTGGAGAAGGGGTCTCCAGAACTGCACGCAGTACTCCAGATGGGGTCTCACCAACTGCCTGTACAGAGGGATAACAACTTCCTGTTTTCTACTGGTGATACCTCTCCCTATGTATCCCAGTATCCCCCCAGCCCTCCTTACTGCCTTCTCACATTGCTTGCCCACCTTTAGGTCATTTGCTATAACTACGTCCAGGCCCCTTTCCATTTTTATTGTTGTCAGTATCTCGCCACCCCATTGTGTACTTTTCCCCTGGGTTTTTGTTTCCCAGGTGCAATACTTTGCACTTCTTTGAATTGAATCTAAGTTGCCATATATTTGACCATTCCTCCAACATTGCCAAGTCCCTTCTCATCCTTTCCACTCCACCGTGTGTATCAGCGCTGTTGCAGATCTTTGTGTCATCTGCAAAGAGACATATTTTTCTTTCTAGTCGCTCTGCAATGTCACTTCCAAAGACATTAAAAAGGAACAGACTCTGTAATGAACCCTGCAGTATCCCACTAGTAACCCTCCTTTCTTCACTGTGGACTCCGTTTACTATTACCTTCTGCATCTTGTTGTCCAGCCAATGTTTTACCTAGGCTACCACCCTGGGACCCACTCCCAGGCTGGCTAATTTGTTTATTAATCTTTTGTGTGGGACTGTGTCAAATGCCTTGGCAAAGTCTTTTTTTATTTTCAATTTAGTCTTTTTGCGCCCATACTCCACCATTTGCCAGGCCATCCGCCCGGTCATGGACCCCTCGGCTGCGGCATCCCCATATAAGCTGAACTCCCAGGAACCTCTGGATTGCCCTCCTGGGTGGAGACATGGCACCCAGTCCCTCAAGGGTGCCACGACAATGGGATAGGGTGGGAGTTGGCATGGGGAGCCAATGTGCAGCCGAGGGGCGGGCATCATCTAGGCAGTGTTTCCTTATACTTCCTGAATGCTATCGTTTTCTCCCTAACCTTCCCTGCCACCTCTTCAGAGAATCATAGTGTTTTTTTCTTTCATTTTGATTTGTTTATTTACTTCACACAAAGGCTTGTTGCCTCTGTGATGGCAGTTTTGATGTTTCCCCATTGTTGCTCCACCCCTCCTTCTTGCCTGTTTGATAGTGCTTTTCTGAGGCACTCTCCCATTTTGACAAAATCAGCCTTCCTGAAGTCCAGTACCATCACTTTTGTATGGCTTGACTCTGAGTTTATCATGAACCACACTGTTTAGTGGTAACTTGTTCCCAGATGGCTACCCACTTCAAGATCTGAGATCCTGTCTCCATCCCCATTTGACAGTACCAGGTCTAAGATTGCTCCATCCCGAGTGGGTTCCAACACTAGCCATCTGAAGCATGCCCCTTGTAGGGCATCGAGAATGGCCCTGCTCTTGGATGTGGCAACAGCAAAGGTGCTCCAGTTAACATCTGGCATATTCAGGTCCCCCATCAGCAATATCTCCCCTTTCCCTGCCATCCTAAGGATGCCTTCTATCATTTCCTTGTCCATTTCCTCTCCCTGAGATGGGGATCTGTATACAACCCCTGTGTGAATTGTGGTGCCATTTCCAGGCTCCAGAGTGACCCACAGTGCCTCCTTTCCTCCCTGTTTACCCTTTAGTTCCATTGCTTTGATCCCTTCCCTTACATAGAGGGCTACTCCTCCTCCTCCTCTTCTATCCTCTCTGTCCCTCCTGTAAATTGTGTACCCTGGTATGTTGACATCCCAGTCATGGTCCTCTGTGTACCATGTTTCTGTAACTGCAACTATATCCAGGCATCCCTCTTCCATCAAGGTCACCAGTTCAGGGAGCTTGTTACCTAGACTATGGGCATTGGTACTCATTACCCTCCATGTTTTGATGGCCTTACCCCTTTTTGTCCCATCCCTGTCCTTACTGCCTTTGTCTTTTTCTCCATTTACACCTCTTGGGTGCATCAAAACATTTCTTTAGGCCAAACAGTGTTGTACAGCTTTGAGTTCCTTTCACTGCAATTCATGTATACCACAGCATCTGGCATGGCATTCAGCTATTACCCAGAGAGATATTTTTGTAATGTTCCAACATAAGCAGTGGGGTAAAGCCACAAGCAGCAGAAAACATCATCAACTTGGTACCTCTGTAGCCAGTGAATGCCACAGTCAAAATTCCAAATGTTTAAAGTGCAGACTAAATGGACATTAATCCAATGAGAGCAGAGTAAGGGCTGGCCCGTTGGTGAAGTGGTGGGGTTACTGCTTGTGGTGCCAATGAGCCAGGTTCGGGAATGAGGCTGCAGTCATTGAGGGCCAGCTGGGGAGGAGGAGGATTGAGCATCACAGCAGATGCTGCCCTCCTCTGGGGTGGGAAGGTTGCTTCTCCACAGCTCTACTGCCCCCTGGGTGACCACAGGTGACAGTGCAGCAGAGAGGTAGTGTGGGTGGGGCAGATGCTGGTTAGAGACACTCTGAAGACAGGGGTCGATAACAGTCCATTTACAGAAGAAAGGGTTCTGAAAGAACTAATAAAATTGAAGGTGGACAAAGCAATGGGGCCTGATGGGGTTCACTCAAGAATTCTAAAAGAACTAAGGGTAGCACTAGTGACACCACTGACTACTCTGGGAGTGGGTCCTTGGGGGAAATTGGTTTTGTAGACATTAGCTAGAATCCCCTCTTAAAATAGGGGGATTTTCTCCCTCGGGGGAGGGGCAGCATCCTTTTCGAATAATTGAAACCCTGGGGGTCTCCTTTCACGGGTATGTTTTTCTGTTAGGGGCTGTCCGGTTCCACATCAAACAAATATGCACTTCATGAAAACAGTCCTTTTTTCCAGCAAAACAGTACCTGCAAAACAGCCAAAAATGTAGCAGACTTTGTAGTAGTAGTCGGTAAGAAACAGAGCGGTACAAACCAGTGCAGTGCAGCTGAGATGGAAAAATCTTATTATCAGTGGGGTCCGGCGTTTATCCCTGATTTTTTGATCTATTTATTTGAAAACTGGTAACCAGGAAAGGCACACTGAGCCTAGGCTTGTTGTCAGGTGTGAACCAAGGAAAAGGAAAAGGGAAAGGAATTACAATAAATTACATACAGCAGCAAAGAAGCATTCCAAAAATTAAAGTGAATCATTGGACAATTCCATGCTGTGATGAAAATGACAACAAAATGTGAAGAGAAACTGGTTCAGAGAGCAGCACCAATGCCCAATTAAATTAATAAAAGCAGGTTGAAACAATTCAATGCAGCAGTTGTAGTGACATGACCAGACCCAGGGGAGTGACATGGCGGAGGTGGAAAGAGCACCATGGGTAGTTCAGGAAGGCAATTGACAGAAACGGGGGGGGGGGGGACAATTTTTTCAATGTATTTACCCAGGATAATCCAGAGGAGATGCAAGATTAAATTTCCAGTGGGGTCCAGCTTTTACTTATTTCTGAAGCTGGATAGCCTGGAGTACTGGAAGGCTCAGTTGTTCATAGTTACAAAGCGTGTATTTAGCTCAGGTGGGGTCTGAACCTGTGATGTCTCAGGCTCCAACAGTGCTCTAACCTTTAGAAAACACTGCCTCCACTGCTTAGGGAGGAGGGACCTTAAAAGGTTGATTTTTTTTTTATAGTTCATTTACTCAGACTAGTCCAGCCAAGATGCAACATCTCATTTCCAGTGGGGTCCTGCTTCTACACATTTCCACAGCTGCACAGACTGGAGCTCTGAGATGTTAAATGACTTTCTTATGGTCATACAGTAAGTCTGTGGCTGTAGTGGTGATGGAACCTGCGATCTTCTGGTTTCAATAGTGCTCCAATCACTTGAATACACTTCCTCCACTGTTTATGGATTATGTGTGGGGGGGGGGGGATCTAAAGGGCCAGCAAGTTAGTTGCTCCCAGATAGTCCAGCTAAGGTGCAATATTTCATTTCCTATGGGATACTGCTTCTACCCATTTCTGCAGCTGACTGGATTGGGCATTGGTAGGCATACCTCTCAACCTGTCAACATTAAAATACATTACACTGGCCTTCAAAATTCAGAGCAAATGGCAGAATGTGTAGCACTTTATTATGTTAATGAACATTATAAAATGTGCATAAAAATATATAGAAATCTGATTGACTGAGAAGCCCAGAACCCTGTGATCATATCCCAGCACAACAGCACAAGAAGTTTGATAACCCCGCTGACCTCTGCACCAGATGTGTGTCACTTTGCTGCCACAACCGTAAATAGAGATGGGTGAAGTTGGTAAAATTCACTCCACAAATTAATACACGAATTTAGCACAATTTGTGGAGTGTGGATTGATCCATGAAGCGCAAATTTTCACCGTGAGCAGCAGAATTGTGCCTCCGAATGCCAGAATTTCACCATTCACTGGTGAAATTCCACCGTTCGTGGGTGAAATTCAGCACTTTGCGGGTAAAATGCCATCATTTGTGGGTGAATTTCCGCACTTCACATTTAAAACTTTGTGATTTGGGCACAGTTGAAGTTGCTGAGGGCAAGGAAAACTTTGCAAAACTCTCTAAATGTGAATTTTGGCTATTTCGCAGCAACTTCACCAGTGAATTAAAACTTTGCCGCATCTCTAAGTGTAACACTCTGTTTGACAGGAATGGAACTCAGATTTGACCTCACACTAGACCCTGCTCTCAGATACTCTCTGTTTGGAGACGTCATCATGGAAACCTTAGTTTCATTCCTTATAAACACCCAGTCTGAAACAGCAACAGCAGAACAAAATATCAAGAGCCCAATATTCAAAACTTTGCCTGGGTGCAAAACCGAGTTTGCCTACACAAACTGGGTTTAGTGCAGATCGGTAATATTGAAAAGCCTGGTGAGTGTGGACAAACTCAGTTTGTGCCTGGGCAATAGTCAGAGTGGGGTGCAATGTAAGTGAAGGTGTAGGGATCTGAATATTGTCACAGTCCAATATTTAGAGTATGTGCGCTACGCAAGGCCATTTTGCTTGGTCCCCTTGTGTGGCGCACATACCACAGATCAAAACCTCAATTTACTCCCGCACAACCCTCGCAGTTGGCAGAGGAAGTGCAGTGACCCCCCAACGTAGTAGTCCCTGTCATCTAGTGGTGCCCCCCCCACTGATCACCGTCCCCGAAGTGTACCAGTAATATTTCCCTCGTGCTAGTGGCCCCCCCACCAATCACTGTCCCTAAAGTTTATCAGTAATGTTTACCTGGTGCTAGTGGCTCCCCCTCCACTGATCACCATCCCCAAGGTAAACCTGAAAGTTTCCCTGGTGTCCAGTGGTCCTACCCCCCACCAATTGCCATCCCAAAGTTAAAAATGAACATATTCCTGGTGTCTAGTGGTGCCCCCAAGTTGATTGCCGGCCCGAAGTTAGAAATGAAAGATTCCCCGGTGCTAGTAGTCCTACCCATTGATCACCACTTGATGTAAAAAAATACATTTACCTGGTATCCAGTGGTCCCATCCCCCACCCGCACTCATGCCTGATAGCTACAATAGTATTCCCTGGTATCCAGTGGTCTCTCTCCCCCCCCCCGGTCACCCACACTTCACACAGACACAGTTTTCTTGGTGTACAGTGTATCTCCAACCCAGTGCCGTAGGAAGGGTGGGGTGGGTGGTGCTCCCACCCTGAGCTCAAGCCTCTGAGAGGGTGCAATTTTCAAGTCTAAAGCTCACTTTTAAGTCACTTGCACTGTCACTTTAAGGTTTCTTATTTTTTTTATATATATATTTTGTTTTTGTAATTACAACTGGCTGTCAGCAGGGGCACATCTATGGACCAAAGATCAGCAAATCGGGGGGGGGTCACATGGTTGCGCCGTCTGCTGCAGACAATATAATCATGTGGTGGTGGTACAGAGAAAGAGAAACTGTGGGTGGGCCACCGCCGCCCAAGCCATTAGCATAAAAGGTACTGGGTGGAGCACCGCAAGCACGTGACACTGAGAGGTGGTTAAATAGAGGCGGGAGATACAGTAGTTTGTTGAGATGAGACAGAAAGAGACTAGCAGCAAAAAAAAGCAATAAACTATAGAGAGTAGAGAGGAGAGACGAGACCAAGAAACAGAGAGATGTTGGATTTGTGTAAGCAATGCACTACTGTCTTCTGTGATGTCTATAATGTAGTAGTCTGACTGGACTGCATTAAGTAAAAGCAACAGCAAGCATTTTTCATTTCCATCTACGTCCGTCCTCTGTGTGACGCAAAATGATTTTTTTTTAAATGAGAACTTGTGTCATATTTTGTGTCAGTGAGATGAATTATGCTGTATGTGGCAGCAGTGGCGCCAGGTGGGGGGGGTACTAGATTGCAAAAAATACAAACTCAGGAAATCTGCTTTGAATTTGATTACTGGGCCGGCTCAGCTGACTGGCTGGTGGCTGCTGGGTATTATTTCATGATCGAGGAGTGCGTTCAGTTCACTTTTGTGACCGTACATGTGAAAGAAGTTTCAACTTGTATTGTCCACATTGATTTTTTTTGCTCAGCATGTTGTTAAGCTAAGTTTTATAATCACACTCCCAAACAGTGCTTACTCATGAGTTTCTTTTGGGAGTGACTGGGAGTGAAGAACAGAAGTCGCTGCCTTCCTAAATTGGTCTGACTTCCGTGGCGCGGGCTGGGCACCATCCTCCAGCCCACATGTTATACGTTTAATTTTCTTCTCCTCTTGACCCATCCCTCGCACTCCTATTCCATTGCCATTGTTTTTTTTTTTTTTGTGTCTTCCGTTATTCCACCCACCCACACCAGTCTTGCAGTAGAAAATGAAGCATTGCCTTGCCTTGGATGGAAATTGTTAGTTGGCCTGCTGGCAGGCCTGGCTCTGGCTGCTCCAGTTACAGGGCAGGCAGACTCCCACACTTCTTTCCTAATACTCCAGGTGGGTGGGTGGCTGTTGGCAATGGGCCTTCTCATCCCAGTCCCAGGGCAGACAGAGCCTCCAGACCTGAGACAGTTCTTCATTCTGACTCCACTGCCCTGACTCCCCCTAAACCAGGGACCCCTACTACTACCCTAGTACTCAGTACCTGCTAGGCTGCTACTGAATGAAGAATCAGCTGCAGCAGGTCAGACAGCCAGCACTGGGAAGTAGCACTTATAGGTACTGCAGTCAGTTGTATTTAAGACAAGCATTGATATACAGTAACCAATACATACAATTAAATCAGTCAAGATTTGTTTCTTCTTATTCGGTTAGCCTCCCTCTGCCACCTTAGCTGGCATCAGACAAGTGTAGACTAGTACATTTTATTTGTTGGTTGATCAGCAAAAGAGAACTTCATTTTACAGCTCACACTCTGATGCCAGCCAGCCAGAGTCTCACACACCTCAGATTCCATGGGAGCAACATTTTCCCTGCAATCAGGGGTAGGGAACATATACCAAAATGATGTTTTTACCTCATGAAAAGCCCCAAAACTCACCACAGAGCATGTAAACCCCACAGTTCGGACCATACCTCTCAACCTTTTGTCCCCCAAATGTGGAATATTGCCTGTCAAAATGTGGAACAAATGGGCAAAGTGTGGAACACTTAATCAAATCTTTGCCTAAGAAGCTCAAAACACTGTTAAAATGTTGCATTTATGTTCAGAAAGTCTGTTATTAATTGAATAATTTATTTTTTCCATCATTTACTATGGATTTTTGCTTTAAAATGTTGACTTTGAAGGTGGAACAAGTCCTCACAATGTGGAACATGGAGCTTTTTTGAAGTAAAATGAGGAACGTTCCTCGTAATGTGGTACAGTTGAGAGGTATGGTTCAGACCCCTGGCTGTTTTCTGGATGGCGGGCACTAAATTAGTCTCTTGCCCAGGGCACCGAAATGCCTCCCTACGGCTCTGCTCCAACCCCATCCCAATCCCCTGTATATGAAAGAGAAACCATTCCCTGGTGGTCTAGAGGTCCCCCCTCCCTATCCCCTGTTCCCCCTTGCAATACAATTAATGCTTCCCTGGTGGTCTAGTGGACCTCCCTCCCTATTGCTAATCTGCCCATAAAATACAATCTAAATCTTTCCCTGGTGGCTAGTGGACCTTCCCCCTCACCCTGGCAGGTAGTGCCCCACAACCCTGCTTCCCCAATCCCATCTCAGAGCCAATGACCGGCACAGCCCTCTGCGCTCCATCGCATCAGGACACTGACTGAGCTGTTAGTGAGCATGTACTGTATGCAGTATGTGTTCATTGATTGACAGTTCAGTGAGTGAGCTTTCAATCAGTGAGTACATAGTGTATATAGTACATGCTTATTGACAGCTCAGTCGGTGGCCAGTCGTAGTGGAGAGTGGAGGGCTGTGCTGATTGCTGGCTCAGGCATGGGATGGAGGAGCAGGGTGGCGGGGCACTACCTGCTGGGGTGGGGGGTCCACTAGCCACCAGAGAAAGATATAGATTTTATTCTATGGGCAGATCTGAGATGGAGGAGTGTCCGCTAGACCACCAGGGAAACATTCCTTGTATTGCAAGAGAAGATCAGGAACAGGAAGGTGGGACTGCTAGACCACCAGGGAATGGTTTCTCTTTCATACACAAGGGATTGGGATGGAGTTGGGGATACACTGTACACCAGTGAAACAGTGTCTGTGTGTCAGGCAGGTAATGGCGTGGGGGGAGAGATCACTGGACACCAGGGAATACTATTGTAGCCATCAGACATGGGTGCAGGTGGGGGGTGGGACCACTGGACACCAGGGAATACTGTTGTAGCCATCAGGCATGGGTGCAGGTTAAGGTGGGACCACGGGACACCAGGGAATATCTATTTATTACATCAGGCAGCGATCGACGGAAGGGCCACTAGCACCAGGAAATCTTTAATTTTTAACTTTGGGATGACAATTGATGGGGGGCCAGCACTAAACACCAGGGAAATGTTAATCTTTAACTTTGGGGCAGTGATCTCTGGGGAGTAGACTGCTACACATCAGGGAAACTTTCAGGTTTACTGTTAGGACGATGATTTGTGTGTGTGTGTGGCGGGGGACACAAGCACCAGGGAAGCATTACTGATAAACTTCAGTGACAGTGATTGGCGGGGGACCACTAGCACCAGTGAATCTTTAATGCTGGTATACCAATAGGAGGGCGATGGAATGTTATCACTGTGATGTGAGCAAATGAATAGGGTTGAATGTTATTGTTGCAAGAAGAATGTTATAGTGTTGAGTGTTTTGGTTGTTCTAGTTGTAGTTGGTATGTTAGAGTGCGGTGTATTCAGAGTGTTGCTGACTGCTGTAGTGTGTTATGTGTGACAGATGCGTGTCAGTCGTGTAATTGTAGTTGCGCATGTGTGTTGTGCTGCAGGTGTTCATGGGTAATGCAACTGGGATGTTGTATTTAGTTGTGTTTTTTTGTGGCTCTCATATTGGCTTACCACGGGTTGGTGTGCTGTCTGTTTGCTGTCCTTCTAGTTTAGTGTTGCTTGTGGTAGTTTCACGGTGTATAGTTACATGGGGCCGGATTTTCAAACATGGGTGCAGGGCTTGTGTCTCGCCCTGCACCACGTATGCATTAAGCCACGACGAAGGTGGCATCTAATGCTGGATTGATGCATGGTTGGGAGGGTTGTGGCCCGAGACCAGAGGCCGAGGGCGAACAACCACCCAACCATGCATCAATCGCATTAGATGCCACCGCCGGAGTGGCTTAATGCGCTTGTAACATGGGCTGCGCGATGGTGGCATCACCAGGGGGGCGCCTACTATGCGTGCGACAACATAAGACAGGGAGTCGGGGCTGTGAGGAAAGAGTTTTACTGCACTTTCAAAACTTCGTACACAACAACATTTACATATTGATGAGGTCAACACAATGACTATGTCTAAGTAAACAACATACTGTGGCTCAAATCACTGTCCCGAAATTCTGCAGTTCTGTGTGGGTATTACCTTCATACCCGGTGCTGGAGGTCTCCGGTGCACTGCTCAGTCGCCGCGGTGTGCGCTCGCATCAACATTTGCATGGAGTCGCCGGTCACTTCCCCTTGCCACTCGCTGTCTCATCTGCTATTTCTGCCTTGCACTGTCCTATCTCTCACTTCTGTGCACTGCTCATTCTTGTCCCCCCTCCTCGTTTCCGTCAGCATGTAGCTGGTCTCCCTGTCGCTGTGCCAGTCTTGCGCCTGTTACACTCACTCCCCACCTGTGCCCAGTGCTGCTAAGCTAGGGGTCTGGCTCACTTTGGTACTACCATTTGAGGGACGGCATCTATCGTGGATTAATACCCGCTCCAAGTTGGACCCCTTGATGCCCTTTCACCAATCGCTGCTGCCCATTCCACCTGTCTGATTATTGCCATGTTACAAAGGACTTTAAACTCCATGGTGTGCCAACCCACTTTGCTGCAACTGCCCCCGAATTTTAAATCTCGGTTGCAGTTGTGACGATTTACATGATTTAAGCAACTTGCACCAATGCTCTGGTGCAAACACCATTACATTGCCTTCCGGGGATGGTGCACGCTAGACCACAAAACCGTGGTCTAAGGTGAGGCGAGTGTCACAAGGGATTAAAAATCCTGATAGACCACAGGGGAATGCAGCAAGCTCCGTGCATCATATGTTTGGTGCACCAAGGGCTTAAGGCATCCCCAGGGCTTTGAAAAGCTGACCCATTATGTCTTTGGTGTATGTGGAGAGACTGGGAGATCATTTGTCACTTGGTCATGATGGTTTTGTGTAGGTCAGGGCACCAGATAAATGAAATAAAGATTCAGCAGTTTGTTTCTGGGACAAACATTGCTAGTTCTTGAAGAAGGTATAAGGACTGTAGCCAGAGAATAATGGACATTGTCGAGCAGTATGAGGACTGAATTGTTTCCAATTATCTCACAGGTATTGTGCTTAATTTTCAAGTTACAAGTGTAACAAGTGATTAACTTTCTCTGTAACTTGCTGCAGGAACCTTTCCACACATGAATTTTGCTTTCTGTATACTACTGCATGTTCCTAGTAAAGTCCGAACACTGATGCACTGTGCCTTTTTTTATTTTTTGGGTCCGCATCCAGATTGTGCACGGTGTCACTGTTGCTACTGGTTTCCAAAGTAGCTTCAACTTAGAGTTTGTAATACTAATTTTGGGGGATTGCGGGGGGCTCTAGCTGGATGTGCATGTGTTGTGGTAGTGTGGTGTTAGTTTTATGATATTTCCTTTGTTTTCTGTTAGTTTTCATCATTAGAGTATTTGTGCATGGTGTTGCACGACATACTCTTGTAGCTCAATTTCTGCTGTCGGTATAATGCTTATGCTCTTATTTACACCGGCAGATTTACTGTTGCACCGACATGAGTGAACCTTTAATTTCTAACCGGACTGGTGATTGGAAGTAGGACCACTAGCACCAGGGATAGCTCTCTGGGACTGGGCTACTGGGGGGGGGCGGCGCTGCACTAAATCACCAGGCTACCCATGAAAATGAACACATAATGGGAAGCAAATGGCCCTTTAGCACCTTGTATGCCCAATGGGCTCATTTGCTTGGGTCTGTCTGACTATAGGAAATTTAGTGCAGATGCAAGCCATTATGATGCCCTATTTCGGGATCCATGTCTGCCCAGCACTAAGTGATTTAGCACTGGGCCACAATGGCCCTATATTCAGTGGCATTGCATCGGTGTGCTATTCCACTGAATCTAGCATTTTTGGGCAACCGGACAAAGGCAAGGTGCAGCACAAATATTTGCTGTCCACTTTGCCCATTTTTGAATATCGGGCCTCAATCATCATGAGACTGTAACTAAAAATCAACTTGATAACATAGAGCTTCACAGAAATGAGGAGAGCAGTAGAATTCAAACAACTTGGACAGTCAATATTTTCACAGATTGGCTGAGACCAAAACAAATAGTTGAAAGCCTGAACAGTATCTTAAGAGACTTACATGCCATTGTGAAAAATAGCAAGAGAGCAATGAATGCAGTATCTTCATATGTGTCACTGAAGACAGGTATAAATTGCTATGCTTAACAACTGCCCTGCCCAGTCAAAGCTTTAATCTCAGCAAAGATACTGAATTTAATACTTCTAACAACGTTTTTGTCCGCCGACCAGTGGTGCTGAGGCACTGGACACCACAACTCATGCCACGCCAGTGACCTGGGCTCGGAAGCAGAAGAGGGTCAATGGGGGTTGGCAGAGGTGGAAAGGATTGAGCACCTAGAGGACTGCTGTCCTTTCCTGGGAGGGGGGGTAGCAAGTCCTGGTGTCTGGCAACTCCCAGGGGAGACTGGGGGTACCTTAACAGTCGGGATTCAAAGCTTGTGGATTGGCCATGGTGATGCTCTTGTGGGCATATGCAAGAGTGTGCACACACCCCTGGCATGCATAGCACTGCTGGGCCAATGGGGGGGGACAGAAAATGGAAAAGCTCTGGTTGCTTGGCAGGCAATGGTGGATCCAGTGGGACGGCTCCCATGCACAATACCGGGACCTCTGATTGGCTCCTGATTCTCCATCCACTCCCTGGTCACTAGTCTAGATTATAGATGGAGTGCCAGTAGGAATCGTTGGCCCTGTTCCAGTGGACTCAGAGCTGGGGGGTCGAGTGGCCAGAGGAGCAAGAGTGGAGGTGGGCCCAGACTGGGATGCTGATCGGGGACTTCAGGAGTACGGGAGAAAGATCTGCCCCCGAGAGACCACACCAGAGAGAGGTTCAGGCACTGGTGAGTAGGGGGGCATTAAGAAAGTTGAAAAAAAAAAAAGCATTTTGTCAGTATACTAAAAAAGCTCAGATGCCAAGGTAAAGATAAAGCTGCACACCAACAGTCTATTACAAGTGCTGACTTCCAAAAGTCAGGTTTGATGTTCAATCTTTCTTTGCCTGCCGCAGCAGAGAGGGACTACAATCATTAAAACTGGAATCCTTCAAAATCTGTTTAAATGGACACCCTTATATATTTCTTGTTAAGAACTGTACTGAGTTGTTACCTTAAGGTTACAACTGTGTTCTCTTTTCCTGGTTGTTGCATCACATTATTTTTTGTATTCACTTTGCTGATTCAATAAAGAATTTAATGTTAACAAAATTTGTTTAATGAAAATAACTACAAGTATGTGACAATGGCTTACAACAAAGCAACCAAAAATAGCAGCAATCTTTTTGAACAAAGCAAAGAACAGCTGCAAGGTTACATGGCAGAGTTGCAGACAGATCCACTGTGTCAGGTGCGATCATTAGAGAAATACCTCCTCAAATTTCTTGAAAACCCACCAGCCTTCTACCTGCACCTGCACCACCTAGACCTCACTGAACTCACCAGAAGTGACTGCTGGTTTACAAGAGAGCAGATGGGCAAAACTATCTTTCAAGCATGCTACCTCGTGTATGCAAGCTAGCCAGAGTATCAACTATTTCCATGAGCCACAGCTTGCTGAGCACTGCAGTTCATCCTCTGACGGTGGCTGGGATAGAAGCACATGAAATCATGGCTGTAACAGGCCACAAATCTGAGGCCTCACTGAGGAACAACTGGGGACATAGTATGACCAACCAAAGCCACTGGTCATGAATTGTAACTGACAACACCCCAATGCATCAGTATGAAACAAACAAAAAAACACCAGCTGTCCTCCCCTATTTATGTCCTATGCAATTCAAAGAAATAGACCCAGCTGTTTGCAGAGCAGTAATCCTCTTATCCAACAAAGCAACAAACCCAGCATACCTGATCTAACCACAATAATCAAGGCTTTTCTCCACAAAACTGCTTCGGGGAGGGGCAGGGGGTGCACGGCTAGGATGCTGAGAGGAATGGATGTGTGGTAGATCGGCTCCCAAGAAGAACTGTAATTAATCTTTTAAAACTTATTTTGTACTGCATTTTGGTACTTTATTTCTATGCTTACAGCTGTGGGATACAGGAGAAGTGTAATTATGGGCCATCCGAAAGGCTTAAATGCACAATCTGACTTTTTCAAGCCTAAAACCAGCTCGTCGGCACCCAACAAGCAGGCTGTAGATCTCCCGCCTTTGCAACAACAAGCCGTAGGGGATATTACACTGGCTATGGCAAATAATACCTTATCGCAACTCTGCTGATCAGTACAGGATATGGATAGAAAACTGAACACCCTTGCAGGAAAAGTTTATTCACTGGAGCAGCATGTGGACACAATTCAACAGATGGCAGAAAAGGCAGAAAACAGTGTGGGTAAAGCCTGAGATGTCTCGGTAAAGCTCCTGCAAGAGAATCGACTCCTACAGCAGAGACTGGAGGCTGTAGAAAGTCAAACTAGGGCCTGTAATGTATGCTCGGTGGGTCTCCCACACGAAGCAGAAGGGGTCGACCCCAAGAGCTTTGTGGAAGCCTGGCTGGGATGAGCACATCAGATTGATGAGACCAGCTACCCCTGTACTATGCAAAAGTGTATTGAGTTACTACTCATCGGGCGGCTGCTCAAGCATGGCAGCTCAGACTATTGTTTAAAGTCTGCGCAGGGGTTGGTGTAAAGGAGCACCTATTCCGTGCAGCCAGGCAGCATCGAGGGGCAAAATTTGAAGATAGGATTGTTTTCCTATACCCAGACTTTTCCTATAGCATGAAGCTACAGAGGAAACTATTTGACCTGATCCGTACAGACCTCCAGGGCTTAAAAATGCACCATCAAATGCTTCTACCCGCTAAACTACTGATTGCAGATGCACAGTAGACTGCAGTTACATATTTTGCAACCCAAAAGATGCAGCAAAGTTTGTGGCAAAGAAAACAGTGGGGCAGCTTTACCAGGATGACAACGAGGTAGGTGGGATGGACAACTTGGAGGAGAAGGCTTGAATAAGAACTATCGTGGTACAACATTTACTTTTGTGTGTAATTGGTGATGTGGGGCCAGGAAGGGTTCATGTGGAGTCATTCGGTAGTTCAGGGTAACACTCGATTATGCTTTTTAAGTTGGACTTACGTGGATCCTCCACAATATCACCATTTTCATGTGTGTTAAGCTATTTCTGTCCTGCATTGTGACTTTTTTTGTTGTTGTTTATTGTTTCTGCTCAAGCTCCCTTCTCTCCACGGCTCACCTTCCGAGGACTGTACTGGTGGGGGGAGGCATGAACTCCTGGTCTGGACCTCAGCCCCCATCCTTCCTCAGTTTTCCCTCAGGAGGGGAAGCGTGGGGGGAAAATACCCCCCCACCTGTACCATGCGTCAGGCCTCTATCCGACCCGGGCCCGCACCACGCCTCGGCCAGCCCCGTACTCCAGCGATCCACAGGGTAATTTTCCTCTTTTCTCCCATGCCCGAAGAACATTGGCCACCAAGGGGCTTCATGGAGGCAGACGCATGCTGAGACATGATGCTGCTCTTGACCCCAGCCAATGTCCCACCTTCCCACATGGTGCCCCTTACTGCTCCTTCACCCATGTGCACCCAGGTGGCGGCAATGCAGCAGGAGCTGCATCCCTCGCTCCCTGGAGGAGGAAAGCACCCCTCCTTCCCCCTGCCGACTGTCCAGCTTCCCTGGGTTTGCTCCTGAACGTGGGTCGCCAACATTGCAGGCAGTAGTGCTACTGGTGTGCTGGCAGGCCGGCTGTATCATGACTTTCAATGGCAGCTGGACTCTCCATGGCTGGCTTCTGCCTCCCTGGTCTTCTGATCCCCATATTTAAACATTCATAATTTGTACTATGGATTTATCAATCATACTATTGACTTATTGTTTCTAGTAACATTATTGCCTTTGAAGTTCCACCTCTCTATGTGGGGTATGTTTGTTAGTTATATTTAAAAATATATTTTTTGTTGTTTTTATTCAATGGGGAGCCCATGCACCAGTTTGGCTGTGTGCCAGGCTTGCACCAAGATTAGGGTGCACCAGGGCACTAGGGAGCTTGCAGTATACACTGACTGCAACACCCCCTTAAATAGGATTCTGACAGCCAGCAGGACTCACCAGGACTTAGGCCACCCAACAGGTGGTCTAACAGTCCTAGCGCCACCCTTGGAGCCTTTGCGCGGGGGGGGGAGGTACCTCTGCTGCTGACAACCTGTGGTATCCCATGCCCCACAGCATCTGGAGCATTCACACTCAATGGTGTGGTGCCCATAGGTTCCCCCCATGGTGCCAGGAATGCAACAGCTGCCCCCCCCCCACAGACAGCACAGGCATGGCAGCATCCTGTGATGTCCCCATTGGGGACCTTTTGCCACCCCTCGGCATCCCTCTGTGCCCTATCTTCCCTCCCAACTCCCATTTTGTCCCTCCTGACTCTGCCATCCTCCAGGCTGGTCCCTATTACTGGGCGCTGATGCCAGCAGACTGCCCCATAGCTTGCAGCTAACCTCTCCCATGCACCTTGCCTTTGGCACATGGCAACATTTGCTGCAAGCTGTGGGACTTTTGATGCTGGGACCATACACATTCATGTATCAGGTGCGGGGTCCCTGGTGCACCAGTGATTGTCACAAGCTGTCATTGGTGCAGCTTGCATCAATCTTTGAGAATCAAGCCCAGGGTGTAGCATCTAAGAGTGCTGCAAGCTAGGAGCAGACACAGAGCAATGCTAGAAGCAGGACTACTTAGTTATGTTAATAAAGTGTTATAAAAGAAGACATGACTCCAGTGGTCTAGTTTTGAGGTAAACTAGAGAGAACAGTACAGTGCTGTTGCTGCTGATTCTGCTGTGCAACTCCATTATAGGGTCTATTAACTTGCCAACACTGGCAACATAGCATTCTTTGGTTGTAAACTTACAAATAGATACATAGAAACATAGACACTGTTGGCAGATAAGGGCCTATGGCCCACCCAGTTTGCCCATTTGGGCTTGTAAGTTCCCTTTATGTTTTTCTAGAAGTCTGTTGCCCCTTACCCCTGACCTCCAGAATTCCCTTATGTCTATCCCATGCATTCTTAAATCCCATGATTGTTTCAGTCCCCACCACTTCCTCTGGCAGGGTGTTCCATTTGTCCACCACCCTTTCTGTGAAGAAATTCTTCCTCATGTTTCCTCTAAATTGCTCTCCCTCCAACTTCATCCCATGCTCTCTAGTCCTGGAACATCTCTTTCACTGGAAAATAGTGTATTCCTGCACTCTGTTCCTCCCTGTAAGGTACTTGTATGTCTCTATCATGTCCCCTCTCTCCCTCCCTCCTCTCCTCCAGGAAGTACATATTCAAGTCCTTCAGCATGTCCTCATAGGACTTGTGATGCAGTCCATGCACCATCTTTGTTGCCCTCCTCTGAACCTTCTCTGCCCTGTCTATGTTGTTACACAGGTAAGGTCTCCAGAACTGTGCACTGTACTCCAGGTGGGGCCTCACTAGTGTCTTGTATATATAGAATAAAGTATGGGTTGGTGTATGTAATGAGACATTTACACACAACTGAAAGGTTAGATGCTACATTTGTGCAAACATCTAACCCTGAGGATGTGTGTAAACTTAGAGTTTACACACACTGACCCATATTTTATTTTATGTAATTGCTGGGTTTCCCTTTTCTCACCTCAGCAATTATATAAAATAAAGAGATGTTGCTGGTTGCTGCGGTCCACGGCTATCCTTATTTATTTAAATATTTTTGTAGGTGTTTGTGCAGCGTTGGCAGTTTACAGTTAAGTTTTTTTTCTCTGTGGTATTTGTTTATTTTGGAAATGGCTTACCGTTGAGTACGAAAGTGGTGGTTCAGACTCTCATGGAAAAGAAGAAGGTGACCAGTGGTCCAAAGGAAGAGCTTAGGCCAGTGCATGCGCACAGAGAGGGAAACCAGCGCATGTTTGCCATAATGAACACTCCTTCATTATGACAAATTATGCCACAGTTTCCCTATGGGAGAAAAGGGAAACCAGTTATTATAGTGGAATTGTGATCTCCCTTTTCCTGCTGGTGATGCCCCTGCCTATGCATCCCAGCATCCTATTTGGTTTACCTGCTGCCTTGTCACACTGTTTTCCTACCTTAAGGTCATCAGAGGTAATAACCCCAAGGTCCCTTTCTTGCTTGGTGCATGCTGTATCATCGCCCCCAACTGATAAGTTGTTCCAGGGTTTTTGTGCCCCATATGCATTATCTTGCACTTCTTTGCATTGAATTTCAACTGCCAAACCCTTGACCATTCTTCGAGCTTCTGCAGGTCTCGCCTCATTCTGTTTACACCCTCTGGTGCGTCCACTCTGTTACAAAGCTTCCAGTCATCAGTGAACAAGGAAATTTTGCCTTCCTGGTCCTGCGCAATGTCACTGATGAAGACATTGAATAGGACCAGTCCCAGCACTGATCCCTGTGATACCCCACTGGTAACTCTTTCCTCGGTGGAGTGACAGCCATTTACCACCACCCTCTGTGTCCTGCCGCCCAGCCAATTACCCACCCACCACACTACTGTCCTGCCCACTCCCATATTCCCCAGTTTGTTTAATAGCCTTCTATGTGGCACAGTGTCAAAGGCCTTGCTGAAGTTCAGATAGACCACATCCACTGCCCTCCCTGATCCACCTCCCTTGTCACCCAGTCAAAAAATTCACTGAGGTTGGTCTGGTATGACCTCCCCCTAGTGAAACCATGCTGCCTTGGGTCCTGTAGTCCATTGGTAACCAGATGTTCCACCAATCTCTCCTTCAGTAGTGGTTCCATGATCGTTCCCACTTACAGTCTCAGAGTGTGCTTATTTGTGAAATGCTGTACATTGTTCAAGAATATGTGGCTATTTCTAACTCGGTCCCCCTTAAAACTAGAACTCTAACACTTGGCACACAACCCCTTTTTGTATAGGACATTATACATACATAGTTTGTTGCAGTTTGGATTTGTAATTTTAAAATTAACTGGAATAGACTAAAAATAAAATGTTTGCAAAATATTGTAGAACTTTCACAACATTCCACCCAAGGGGAATTGTCATTTTACCAGCATTTCAATTGTATGGGCAAAATTTAAAGTTAGCACAGAACCAGTGGGTCTCATCCCATCTACTGTATGAATGCTTTAAATCATCTGATTTTGTTCTGTCATGCACCTGGTGGGTTTTAGGACTTTCCAGTTCTGAATCTGATTGAATTCCAATGAGACCTTGGAAATGGAATCAGACACAGAAATTTCAGTTCCACATCTGCTATTGTTCTGTAACTCCCCTACCCATCTCCAACATTAAAAAGGTCACATGGACTGGGAGCAGGGACTCCTGCCTTTCCCCCTTGTTACCTTCCTGCAAATTGATTATCCCCTTCACCTGCTGAGAACCCATACTGCTGCCACTGTTAGCATTACTCCCCGTTATTTTGTGTTTGTTTAATACTTATTTTGGACTGCATTTTGGCACTTTATTTCTACACTTACAACTGTGGGGATACAGGAGAAGTGTAATTATGGGCTGTCCAAAGGGTGTGAATGCACAGTTTGACTTTTTCAAGCCTAAAAGCAGTGCGATGGCACCCAACAAGCTGGTCGTAGATCTCCCACCTTTGCAACAACAAGCCATATGGGAATATTACACTGGATAGAGTAAATAATACCTTATCACAACTCTGTCGATCAGTACAGGATATGAATAAAAAACTGGACACTCTTGCAGGACAAGTTTATTCATGGGAGCAGTGTGTAGATGATTCAACAGACAGCAGAAAAGGCAGAAAACATTGCGGGTAAAGCCTGTGATTTCTTGGTAAAGCTCCTGCAAGAGAATCAGCTCCTACAACAGAAATTGGAGACTGTAGAAAATCAAACTAGGGCTTGTAATGTATGCTTGGTGGGTCTCCCGGGGGAAGCAGAAGGGTTTTGTGGAAGCCTGGCTGGGACGAGCACTTCAGATTGATTAGACCAGCTCCCCTCTGTACAATGAAAAAGTGTACTGAGTTACTCCTCGTCAGGTGGCTGCTCAAACACAGCAGCCCAGAAAATTGTTGGTAGTCTGCACAGGAGTTGGTATAAAGGAGCGCCTATTGTGTGCAGCCAGGCAGCATTGAGGGGCAACAGTTGAAGATGGAATTGTTTTTCTATACCCAGATCTTTCGTATAGCAGGAGGCTACAGAGGAAACAAATCAATCTGATCCGTAGGGACTTAAAAATGCTTCTACCTGCTAAACTACTAATGATGTAGATCGCACTTACATCTTTTCCAACTCAAAAGATGCAGCAAAGTTTGTGGTGAAGAAAACAGTGGAGTGGCACTACCGGAATGAAGATGAGGTAGACATCTTGGAAAGGGAAAGGGGAAATTGTTTAACCAGGAAAGGCACACTAAGCCGGAGCTTGTTTCCAGGTGCGACCTGGGAGCACAAGGAAGTTAAGTGACTTGCTCAGGGTCACACAGTATGCAAGTGGAAGCTGTGGGATTCAAACCCAGGTCTAGTCTGCTGGATGTCACCAGATTTGCAGCTCAGAGCCTTAGACCACTGCACTATACTGCCTCCTAGGAGGAAAAGATAGTTACTGTATATCTGCACAATGATAAATGGTTGGCTAGTTCTGCAGTGTGTTTTGTACTGAAGTTCTTATTACTATCGTTTATGACAACAACCTGTCTCGGGGATGATAGTACATATTTGTGCTGTTTAGCTAATGTTTTCAGTGCCTACATGCCCTTTGGGCCTCAATGGTTATAGGGTATCCTTATATTTCCTGGACTACTTATGCACTTGTAGATCCGTGGTATCCACTAACAATTTGTAAGACTTCATATTAACAAGGGTATATGGCAATTCCCCCTATGCTGCAACAGTCCGGACGCAGCAGTCTATTTCCTTATTATGATACAGCTTATGTATTAATTGTGTAACTTCCATGGTTGTTGATATGTATGATTCATGCAAAATCAATCAAGACAGTTTAAAAAAAAAAAAAAACTGCTTCAGGGAAAATAGTCATTATGCATACCAACGACTGCCTGGATACAAGACAGCAGCGTGAAACTCCAACCGTTGCTGAGGATTCTCCTCATGCAGCACCTCCCTCGGCAGCTCGAGTCACAGAAAAGCAACCTGCAACTGCAGCTTGAACCTGTGACACAAGAGGGACCGAGGAAAACTTCTTGAGGTTTATGCACATTCAAAACCTCACTGGCAACATCCAAATGTATGTTTTCAACTACAAGTAACTGAACAGAAAGGTGAGCAGTTCTCAGAGGGGGACAGTGGCTGGCCATTGGACTGGGGTAAGATATGGCATTTTTTGGGAGGATTACACTCAGCACAAATCCGTAGTTATAGAACTGTCAGCAACTAGCAGAGCAAAATCACATTAGATATGAGCTGGTTTTGGAGCACCTTATGAGAACACAGATGTAATGAACTGTCACATTCTGTTTCAATGGATAGATTTAAACATTCAACTTCAATTACATTTCACTCAAGCAAACAGCAATTAATCTGTTTCATGTGTCTGCATTTACAGGATTTTTATGTCTCACTGGTGACCAAACAACTTAGAGTGGGCTAGCTTGCTTCTCTACATGTTAAATGCCGTACCACCCTGTTGCTTGCATCTATTTAGTCAGTGGAGCAGTACAAAACCCTGCTGGCAGTGTCCAAATGAATGAATGTTAACTGCAAGTAAGATAACTGAAAATTGAGCAGTTCCCTAAGAGATTCATTGTTAATGAACATTCTACAAAAAACAAATTCTCAGTTTAATAAGTGTTTGCTATTAACCACCATGAACTTGTTTTAAGTTTTCCAGTTAAAACAAATGTCCTAAGCACTATTTATTATGTTAACTTATTTTAAAACAGTATTAGTATAACACTGATTACGTGCATTAAAAGGTCCTATTTTTTCTCTACTTTTAACATTCATCTGTAATTGTTTAATATATTAAACTTAAATGCTAAACATTACAAAATGTATCCTCCTTCTTCTTTTCTCTACATATGGGCCCGTTCTATAACTGCAATAATGTGCTGTGCTGTGCTGAATACCAGCACTTCTCTGGTGGTGGTGGAAGCACTTAGCTTTGCCTCGTGCTTCAAGCCACCTGAGCCATGCTGTTATCCCAGCACAAGGTGCACCCTGTCATTCCCCACTCATGTGGCTCACATTGCATTGAGTTCTATTTAATTCAGGTGTGAAGGGGTTGAATATGTCTACTAATAGTGGGCCTATTGGTTTAATTTTAAGGAATGTTTCAGTCAAGTTTATTTATTTATTCTAGGATTACAAGTACCTTTGAGTCAAGGCTCTTTTACAAAGGTTCCACGTCAAGTAGGGAAACAACACAAATGTGACAATAATTGCAATTTTCAGTACCAAGCAGTTGAATACATACATTTGTGGGAGGTAGGTACCAGGACAGAAAGTTGTATGAACAGTACAAGCATGGGATTCTAAACAGTCTCAAGGATTTGAATACAGACAGTTGAGGGAAGGAAGGTACAAAGCCAGGACAGAGTTAACAGCGGAAAAGTTGAGGTAAATGAGGGGACCCAGGAGAGAAGAGCAGCTGTAGGCTTTGTCAGATTTCAAGAAAGTGCTAATGCCAGGGATGGAGAAGGGGGAGGGTAGGGAAGGGGAAGGTTGTGAAAGAGAGGGAGAGGTAAGTGCTAGTAGGGATAGCAGATTATGAGTGACAGTCACAGGAGCTGGAGGCAGAGAGGTAGAAGTGAAGTTTGGTATTGAACTGGCCCAGCTTTTGAAGAGAGGTGAGGTCTTTGTTGAGTCCATTAAGCCAGGAGGGTGCACGGTGGGCAAAGGACCTTTGTCCTTGCGTGGTGCAGCACCTGGAGATGTGTAATATTTGATTTACAGAATCCCTAGTGGGCCGGGGGATGCATGCTGGATGTAGGAGGGCTTGGACTCCTGGCGGTGCAAGGCCTAGCATGATCTTCTTGGCCATTAAGCAAGTGTGGTATTTTACATGGTTAGATAGTTGGAGCCAGCCCATTTGGGCATAGAGTGCACACATGTAGGTGAGACAGTGGGATCCTGTGCTGAGATGGCAGGATTTGTTTAGGACCAAGGACAGGCACCTAAGGGCTGTGTCAGTAGCAGAGCCATAGACAACCAGACCATAATCAATTGATGAGACCACAGAGCTCTGCACAGCTATCCTTAAGGCATCTGTGGTGAGGCATTACCTGTGTCTGTAGAGAAGACCGATGCGCCTATTAACAGCTTTGGCAACAGTGTCAGCTGACTGTCGAGAGTGATTTCAAGGCATTTAAAGGAGTAAACTTGGTCTAGGATAGCACCATGGTAGTTTGTAATGGAGACGGGTTGAGACCTATGTTTGTTGCAGGAGCCACAGAAAAGCATTGACTTTTTTTCTTATAGTTGAGAACCATCTTTTGTCTATTAAACCATTTTTCAATGGAGGTGAAACCCATCTGGTGCTTTTTTTGGAGTAGGAGGGGGTCATGATGAGTGGCGTGAATGACTGCATCATCTGCATAAAGCAGGATTTGTTCAGGGTAGGATTGTGAGAGATTGTTCAAAAATAGGCTGAAGAGGAGTGGCCTGAGAATGGATCCCTGTGGGACTTCTGTATGGTCAGGTCTTGCATCGGAGAAGATGTGAGCAATTTTCACTTTTTGGGAATGGTTTTCCAGGTAGCTGTTTAAACCAGGATGTAGCCTCTGGGGAAAGGCAAGTATTTTGAAGCTCTGTGATGAGTAGTCGGTGATGGATGGTGTCAAAAGTCTTAGACAGTTCAATGAAGACTGATCCAATCAGTTGATTATTGACAGGGGAGTTGTGGATTGCACCTGTGAATTCTAGGAGGGCTGACGTAGTGCTGTGGCCTTTCCTGAATCCATTTTTTTGCTTACAAAGGATGTCGTGCTTAGCCAAGCATTCCATCAGCCGGTCAGAGACTAATTGCTCAATGGCCTTTTGGGGGGGGTAATATGAAAATAGGCCTATAGTTCCCATGATGGGCCTTGTCCCCACTTTTGTGGACTGGTGTAATGGTGTCAGATTTCCACCTGTCATTGAATTGGCTGAGGATGAGGGAGAGGTTGAAAATTTGAGTGAGTGGGGATAGTACTTCATCTAGCGTAAGGGACCTTATTTTAAAGTCAAGTGTGTCCTCACTGGTTCTTGATCCTACGATTGCTTTGCTGACGTATTTATGCACTTCATTCTTCCTGACTGCTTTGAAGTAAAAAGGCGGTCGAGTTGAGGAGGGGGGTGGGGTGGTGAGAGGGGGAGCAGCAGAGAGGTCAGTGTTGAAGAAGTCTTGTGGGAGCACACTACTGAGGTCCGAGACTGCATTATTGAACATGTTTGCTATGATGGCAGGGTCCAGAGTTATAGTCCCATCCACTTCCAACATGGTAGGTAATGTTTTGGGCAATTTCTCTGCAACTTATTTAATATTATTCCAGAAGGACTTCCCCTTACCCCATGTGTTGGTGAGAGCAGCTTTGTAGTAGGTACTTTTCTGCAGTTGTATTGCTTTAGTGCAGTCATTTCTAGCGCATTTGTAGTTTTGTATATCTACTTGACTACCTGTGTTCCAAACCCAAGCCCAGAGGTGGTCCCTAGATTTAGTCATTGCTAGGAGCTCCCCAGAGAGTCATGGATTGCAGAGACCTTTCACTTTCCTCTTTTTGTAGGGGGTGTAGGAGTCATAAGTAGCATTGAAGGTGTTGATGAAAAAGTCTAGTTAGTCTAGATGAAGAAGTTAGTTTAATGTTTTAATAGTTTGTGTGCCCCAAAACAGTTCTAACTTTAAGAGGAATGTCAGTGAACAATTGCAGAGCAAGGGTAAATTTGAGTGTAAAATTCATAGCAAAATGCAAAATTTGTAGCAGTTGAGAGGTGTTCTGGGAGGTTGAGTGACTTGCTTAGTGTCACGCAGTGAGTATTTTGTTTTAGTTGGGTAGGAACTTATAATGTCCTAGTTCCCAACAGTGCTTTAACCATCAGAACACGTGGTCTTCACCATCTGTGGTGGAGGAGAGGGGTCTGGAAAAGACCGCTGGCAATGCTTTGTTTATTTGTTACAATTTCTTTATCCAGTATAACCCAGCTGAGATGCAGCATCTCATTTCCAGTGGGATCCTGCTTCTACCCCTTTCCACAGCTGGCTGGACTGATGCACTAGAAGGTTAAGTGACATGCTCAGTGTCACACATTTGACTGTAGTGGGGTTTGAATCTGTGGTATCCTATTTTCCAGCAGTGTTGTAACCACTGGAACACATTGCCTTCACTGCTCGCAGGGGGCTGGGGGTTGGACCCTAAAAGCCCAGTGACTGGTGGAAATTCTTTTAGGGTTTGTACAGTTTATTTACCCAGGATGGCCCAACTAGATTGCAGCGTCTCATTTCTGGACAGGGGTCCTGCTTCTACTTACTTCTTTAGCTGCATGGGCTGGAACACTGGGAGTTGCTCAATGTCACACAGTGGGGTTTGAACCTGCAATCTCCTGATTCCCAGCAGTGCACTGACCAGCAGAATGCACTGCCTCCAGTACCTGTGGGAGTGAGTGGGGCACCCAAAATAGTTAACAAGTGCTGGCAATGTTTTTATTACAATTTATTTACTCTGGATAACCCAGCTAAGATGCAAGTTCTCATTTTTAGTGGGATACTGCTTCTTCCCATTTCTGCTGCTGGGTGGACTGGAGCATCTAAAGTTTATTGGACTTGCTCAGAGTCAGAGAGTCAATACTGCACTCTAGTAGTGTTTGAACCTCCATTCATTTGCTTCCCAGTGATGCACTAACTACTAGACCACATTGCGGGGTGGGTAGAGATAGGTTTGTTTTTTGTTTATTTACAATTTATTTACCCTGGATAACTCAGCTCAGATGTAACATTTCTTTTCTACTGGGTTCCTGCTTTTACAAATTTTTACACTGTGTTTCCCCAGGATAGCCCAGCTGAGATACACCATCTCATTTAATTAATGAATGAATTTATTTATTTTTATTTATTTACCTAGAATAGCTCAGCTGAGTTGCAATGTCTCGTTTTCAGTGTTACTGCTTCTACCTGTAGTCTTAGCTACAGTAGCTTTTGATACAGAGCTCCAGAGCAAAATTTGCAATCACTTTTTTTTTTTGTATTATCTGTTTATCCCACCCCACACTCTGGCCGATCTCTCCTTCAGGATCCCACATGGACCTTCTCATCCTGGCAACTCCTAAACCCATCGCCCCACATTGCAGCCAACCCAAGTATCCCCGATGTATCCTGTCATCAGGTGGGTCCCTTACCTTCATTGGGGATGAGCCATCCAGATGTACTTTCATGACCCTGGGTGCTGCTGAGGAGGCAGATGGAGGTCCAGGAGCCCAGCGATGAAGATCCTGGGAGGCCGTCACCCAATCGGCCAGGGTGACATTTTTCCATTTTTCTCCCCAGGGGAGTGGCATGCCACTGACATCAAAGCAAGCGCCGATGTCCGCCACTCCCCAGTCATCTAGGGTCTGATGTCCTGCTGTGCCCCCGGTCTCCACCAGGGACCAGCAGACACCGAGCCACATCCCCACCCTGCCCCTAGAGAAGGCAAGCTGTCGCTGGATGCTCCATCCTTCTCCCCACGGCCAGCCTCCAGCGACCCGGGTCCATTCCCGAACCCGGGTCCCCAGTGTCACTGAGGTAAATCCAACCACTGCACTGACAGGCTGGCCATTGCAATCACTTTAATGTAGCAAAGACACACTCACCACCAATGCTTTCCAATCACAAAGAAAAAATAAATCAATTATTACAAAATTCAAACTTCCCTTTATAATTTTGGTGACATCAACACTGCACTTTGGCACCTGTCCTCTGATTCCTCAAACATGTGACAGTTTAGTCAGCTGGCCATTTTAAAAAAAAGTAAATGCCGACTCTGGAGCTGGGCTCCCAGTGTTGGCATTAAAGGAAAAAGTGAAAGGCAACACCAAAGATGGGATTTTGGTGTCGACATTCAAAAAAGTGAAAACTGACTCAGGGGACAGGCTTGCAATGTTGTCCTTTTCTAAACAAACTCTGTTCAGAGACAACAAGGCTGCATAATGCTATTTTACAGTGATTAGGAGTCATCTACAGGGGAAATTGTTTTATGTGGAACATCGAGCAGCTCAATATTTCTTTCAAACTGCCAACCAATAACAGTATCCACCTGTGATTGCTGGCCCTGTTAAAGTTAACACATTCTCTGGTGTTCACAGGTACATCCCACCCTCTGACCACAGGGCCTGCTAATTTAAAATAATTCTCTGGTGTGCAGTGTGTCCATCATTGTCCGATAGCCTGCCGCATTAATAACAAATAATTCCATTGCTGCAGTATAAGGCTGGTCTGGTCTAGTGGTATGGAGGGATGAGGCACTGTGTGCCTTACCTCCTGCCACATTAGTGATCTGAGTTCAGGAACATGTTCAGGTTTCCATGGGTTGGACAGAAGACTGAGTGTTCATCAGATAGCTGTCCTTTCCCTATGTGGGGAGGCATGCCGACACGACTTTTGGCTTCTACCAGTGAAGGCAGGAATTCGGGGGGGGGCAATGCAGAAATGGCAAGCACAGGATCCATAAAGCCCTACCTACCTACCTCTGTCCCACACCACCACCTGGATGACTGGCTCAGTTCTGGATGTGAGTGACTGGGTTGGGGGGGGGATGGCGCTCCCCTTCCTGGCCCTATCACGGGGGGATCCATGGGGAACTTTAAACTCAGTTATCTGGGACAGGGAAGTGGCAGACAGGGGAGGTGGGGACAGGGCAGAGAGAATGCCTGAGTCAACTGGTAAAGCAAATAGTTTTATGGAGGGGGAAATGCTGCAGCATGTATCACCTCAATAACAGGACTATACCCCCTTCCAACAGTCACAGGACTGACACCCTCCACTGTCAGTCACTTCACTGGGCACGCACCCCTGACAGTCACAGAACTGATCCCCATTCCCAGTGGTCACAGCAGTAAGCCCCACTACCATGAAAGCACTGCCCCCATACCCCCCAGCCACATGGATGACACTCTCCATAGTCACAGCCAGGGCCATCCTTGGGGGGGCCATGTAGGGGTAGCTGCCCTGCACCCCACACTTGTGGGGGGCCCACACTTTGAAATAAAACCTCCCAGCTGGGGCATCAGATGATTCACTTAGTAAGACCCGACTGAGGACAGCCCCGCAGACAGCTAAAGTAAGTCACTAGATCATGTGGTTACTGTTGGAGCACTGAGCAAGATGACATTATCAGGTGTTACACACGCTCACATTCTTTCACTTTCCCATGCCAGATCAATAGTCCAGACCCCACAGTAGGCGCTTTCACTTGGGCTCACCCGAATCTGGGGCCATCAGCCTCTCATTCCAGACTGAGATGCATGACCCATCATCTGCAAATTTGCACCAGGCCAGTGGTGTCATGCTCATAGGGCCTGAGGAGGCAGGTGCTCCCCCAATATCTGTGAACCATCTTGAAAAATAATAATGTATTTTTAATTTTATTTTAAACAACTGAACAGCTGAAAACAATCAGTGCTTTTTTTTGTAAGTCTTTGGTGGTTGTGTTGGGAGGTTAGGGTCCGATCTGCTCAGTAATCAAGGCGACTTTCAAAAAATGCACGCTTGCAGGCTGTGTTATGTAAGAAGTGATTGGCAGTCCACGCTGACAATCAGCATAAACTCTACCAATCACTTCCCCTGTTTCCATCTGTTTGTGTTGTCACTTGTGTAGCCAATCACGGAAGAAAGTAATCAGATCAACAGCCGATCATAAAGTGACACAGGGTAGAGTGGTGTAGACGATGACGTGCCGCGTGGCAAACCTGTGCATTTTCCGGTGCCATCTTGGGACAGCATCTACACTGTGAGACTGAAAGAGTGGAGGAAAATCTGAGCAGCCAGGACCAGCTTGTTACTTGAGTCATGACCATTGGTTCATGTTCATTATATTTTAATCGGCTCTAAGTCTGCTCACTCAGAAAGACAGAGAGAGGACAAGTGTGGTGAGAGGGATACTACCCCTCTTCTGGGCTGCCTGCAGCAATCCTTTTTTTTTGAGTCTTGAGTCATTGGAGGGTATTTTCTACTCCCTGGTGTCCACCAGTAGGGGTATCATGCACTTGGTGCAAGAAATCAGATTGTAAATGTCTGGGGACCACCCACAACTTGGTGGTGGAGTCATCTGGTTGGAACCAGATGAGCTTGTCATCTGGTGACAAGTGTAACTTACCTTTATGCCTCTGATAGGGGTTATGTGTGGGAAGTTTCTCTTCAGTACCTTTGTCAAGGAATCTGAACACCTCTTTAAGTTAAGTGTTAAGATGCTGGGCTGCGGAGAGGTCCAAGGGGGGAAAAGGTTCAGGTTTCTTCCTGAGTGCTGCAATATGTACAGCTGCATTAGCCTCTGGATGGTCCATCATCCAGACATCCCCATTTAAGGCCCCTTCCTTAGCAAGGGTGTCTGCTGTCTCATTGAAGGCATGATAGGGGTCATGGAGAGAGTGGGCTTTGACTTTGTGTACATAGAGTTTGTGTGCAAATTTTTGTGCAAGTGAATGTATGTATATTACCAATTCTTTGTATTTCACTGGGCTGCCATCAGAGAAGAGGAAGGAGTTCTTCTGCCAGAAGGGAAGAAATTCTGTGAGAGAAAAACAAACCCAGTTAGAGTCTGTAAAGATGATGGTATCCTCGGTTCCATGCTGGATGAACTCGAGGGCACAGGCCACCACTGCCATCTCTGCATACTGTGATGATGCTACACTACAGTGCTTAGATATTTTGACAGTGTTCCCATAAGGGTAGATCACTAGAATGCCCATCCCTGCAATTTGTTCTCCCTGATAGTAAGATGCTGAACCATCAGTAAAGACACGGCACAAATAAGTGATGTCAAGTATCTGTGGCATGGCAGGGAGGAAAGGACCTGGATCTGGAAGATCAGGTGACTGTAGTGTACAGTCATGGGGTTCTCCCTGGAAAAAGAGGCCATGAGCTAACATAGATGGAACTTTAGTCAGTTGTACCTGTATATCTCTATCCTGGAGAAGAAGTGACCAGTGTGTCAGTCTGGTGTTAGAGACTGATCCATCCTTCACTCTGTCTGAGAGTAGAAAGGTGGTTTGGGTGTGGTTGGTGTTGATGATCAGTGGTGAGTACCCAATGATATACAGGAAGTGCTTGACAGCCCAGTAGGTGGCCAGATGGTTCCTTTCACAAAGGCCGTACTTCTGTTACACTGGGGTCAAGAGCTGTGAGGCATATGCAATGGGTCTCAAGGTGCCATGTACCTTCTGAGCTAGTATAGCTGACATGGCAATGTCAGAGGTGGCACATTCCAGATGGAATGGTAGTGCTGGATTGGGGCTGACCAGAGCTGAGGCAGAGGCCAAGGTCTGCTTCAGTGACATCACAGCCTGGGTGTGTATAGGGCCCCAAGTCCAGGGTACATCCTTTTTGAGTAACTCATACAGAGGAGCAGCTTTCTGAGCAAAGTCACAAATAAAATCTCTCTAGTAATTCACCATACCTAGAAACCTTTGAAGAGTTGCCACATTGGTAGGTAATGGCAAGTCGTGCAATCCCTGTACCTTCTTCCAGGTAGGGCTTCAACCTTGGTCAGTTATTTTTAGACCCAGAAAGAGTACTTCTTTCTGACACAACTGTGCTTTTGCTGGGTTGCATTTCAGGCCTGCTCTCTGAATGAGAGTCAATAGTTCATCCAAGAGATCCAGATGTTGTTCCTGTGTGGCTGTTGCCAGCAACAGGTCATCCACATATTGTAAGAGACATTGGGGAATAGAGAAACTCTCGAGGGTGTCCATCATGTGAAGATGGAACAGGGATGGACTGTTATGGAATCCTTGTGGCAAGCAAGTCCACATGTACTGTCTTTCTTCAAAGGTGAAGGCAAACTTATATTGACTCTTAAGGGCCAATGGCAATGACCAGAAACCATTGGAGATGTCCAGGGCACTGAACCATTTCAAATCAGGGGTCAGAAGTCGTAGCACATCTGGTGCTGATGCCATAGTTGGAGAACAACTGGGGGTGACCTGATTCAGTTCCTGTAGTCAATAGTAAGTCTCCAGGTGCCTGTGGGTTTCTTCACTGGCCACATTGGGGATTTGGCAGTGGAAACACAAGTTCTGATTACTCCTTACTTGAGGAGTGACTTGATTGTTTCTCTGAGGGAAGGCAATGTCTCAGTTGGGAAAAGATATTGCCTTTGCCTCTCGTGTGCTGGGCCTGGCACTTCAATGACAGTGTGCATTCTACCACAGTCATGCTTGTTGATTGCAAACATGCCCAAATGTCCTTGCAAAATAGGGAGGAGCTTTGGGAAAAGTTTGTGATTCTTGAACAAATCTATGACGTCATACTCTTTGTCATTGGCAGATATTGTTGCCACAATGTGTGAATCAGGAATCAAAATGGTATGATATTGACACTGAATCTGTATCAGTAGCATGTTGGCTAGGTCCACCACACAGCCATGTGGTGCAAGGAAGTCAATCCCTATGATACTAGGATGATCATGCAGTACCATTAGTTGGAAAGTGTGTGAGGCCTTTTGATGGCCTAGCTCCACCGGTAGGGGTAGAGAGCGGTATGCAGGTAGCCTAGTACCATCAACTCCTGACATGTTGGTCCTCCGTCCGGTAGACCAAGGGGATGTGTCCGGGTGTTTATCATGTAGCACAGATACAGCTGCACCTGTATCTAACAAAACTACGAGTAGGCAGTCCCCGACCTTGGCCTAGGTACAGGGCCTTCCATTTGTATCCAAGACTAGTTTGTTTACAATCTGGACTGGGGCCTGTAATTATCAATCCATACTGCCGGAAGCATGCAGAGGTTGGGCCTGGCTCATGTGAATCGCTTCACTATGTTGCACTGATGCTATATAGGGAGGAGCTTCTGGGTTCAGGCCTGAATGGGCCTGACGGCCTGTACTGCCAGTGTCCCCCTGGCCAGTTGGGGCCTGGGTTGCCGGTTGTACTGCTGTAAGGGCCTGTGCGGGAACAGCATCCGCCACAGAGTGTACTTGTCCCAGGAGCTCTCAGAATTTCTGATTCTCTTCAGCTATCTCTCTATATGTAGGGCCTGTTCTCTGTTGTTGTGGTTTACCTCTACCCTTATGCTTCCTGTTCTTATGCCAATTCCAGTTCCCACCTCATTGTTTTTGTTGTTGTGGTTGTTGTTGATAGGCCTGCTGGGGTTGTTGATTATCAGCTGGAGGGGCTTGTTGATGTTGGGCCTGTTGGCGTTGGGCCTGCCTTCCCACTGTGTAGTACGTCGTGGCCTCTGGAGCGGACTCCATGGCAGCTACCTTCTTGGAACAGGAGCCCAGATCATGGATATAGAGTTGATACACTCTCTCGGTTTTCAGAAGGATGTCGGCAAACCTATCCATATTGGGGTAGATGGTTGGCTTGTACCTTTTCTCTTACTGTTGGAATCATGTTCCTAAGGAACAGAGTCTTATATTCAATAAGATCTACATCCACAGCTTCTTGTGCCAAGTGCTTTCCTGCTCGGTAGGCCATCCAGAGTCTCTGGTGGTAAGTCACTGGACTTTCCTTTGCATTCTGCTTTACAGGGTATGCAAGCATCACTCCTACTACACCTGGGCTGTGAGCAGAAATGAGCTCAGCTGCAACCTCGTCAAAGGTAGCATTCCCATCCTGGCGAACAGCATCGGGGAGTTTGGCCCACAAACCAGGATCGATGGTCTGGCATAGTATTTGGACCTGATATTCTGCAGCAAGGCTAAGCATCTCACATTTAGAACGCACCATCTCCAGGTGACAGCTGAGGCTGTCGGACGGATTCATCCCACCAATGCTGTCAGCAATTTGCTGAACAGAGTAGGCCTTTTGTAGGGGATTAGTGGGTTGATCAGGCAAAGGTAGAGTGTCTCGAGCACCATCCAGGGCAGCCCGAGCTGCAGCTTCAGCTGCAGTGTGGACAATACCTTCCTGAGTGCCAGCCTCTTGCAGAAGCTGCCTAATCTGGGTTTTAATAGCCCGTTTACTCCTCTCAGGAAGAGGTACATTGCCTATCGCAGTTTCAATCATGGTTTCCATCTCCTGCCTGTCTTCCACATTAATAACGGCTACCAGAGGTGCCGTCGGGACCAGGCTTGGGCCTGCTTCCCCCCATCATGGGGGCCACCATGTTGGTGTCTCCCATGATGAGCATCATGACGTCGCGGATATGTGACATGGGGAGTTGGGGGCGGGGACCCGCCATGTTGTGGATGGCTGGGTGGGGTCTCTGGGCCATAGTAGGGGCATGACTGAGCATTGTACTGTGAAATGTCATCATCTGATAACTCCCCTTCTGATGACGAATGAAAGGCAGGGGCTACGCTTCCCATTGCCTTAACATGTACAGCCAGAACCTCTCGCTGATGGTGCTGTTTCACCATCTTAGTTCTACATTCATCGTGACTCCACACTGGCAACATCCATATCAACCTCATCTTGCTTTTGCTTTTGTAACACTCTATATGCAGCGCTCAATTCGCGATTGTCCCTGTAAGACACTTCTAAATCATTACGTACCTGGTTTATCTCATCCTGCAGCTCACCCATTTCATCACTCAATTGAGCATTCGCAGCACTCAGCAAATTATTCATTTTCACTGCCTGACTCTTATCCTGTCTCAAACTTTCACACTCCTGCTTCAACATACACAGTTCCTGTTCTCCAGCTTGAGCTGAATGATGCAATAGTGAATCCTTTTCATTTTGCAGAGTTTGGAGTTCAGACTCCAAGTTCTGCTGCAATCTTATACACTCTGTTTCCTGCAAACCCATCTGTTGCTTAAGAGATGAAATCTGCAGCTCAAGGGTTCGAAACCTCACTTCGGAGGCTTCCAAAGCAGCGTAGGGAGCCGCGACCATCAACTCTTTAGCATGACACTTATTGGTTGATTGTCTCATCTCTGTATACTGGGTTGAAATCCCCAGTATAGGGTTTTCAGATTGACTTGCGTCCTGCGCGAAGTTAGCCCATCCTCCATGGGAGGCAAGGAAGTTCGAGACATTGAGTCTCAGTTCTGCGCAGATATTTGATATGGTGGCCATTGCGTGGGAGGGAACGAAAATTCAAACTGTGAAAAAGGCATCCTGCTGTCTATCGATCCACAGCACGAGCACTTTATACACAGCCGGGCTACTGTATTAGTTGTAGGCTTGCAATTCAAAACTGTTATGGAGTGGGTCAGGACGGCATCAACCACACCTGAAGAGACAGCCAGACTTTGCAAGTGACTACAAACTGGTCTTAAAATGGGAGAGGTGATACGGGAATGTACACCTACTGTCCCCATGGGAAAGGGAAAAGTTTAAGCAACAAGTGAAAACTTACAAACACCAAATATCGCCTGCACATGGTCGCCAATTTGTTGGGAGGTCTAAACCTCACTTTCAGATTCTTGAAGATATTGGGAATGCAAGTAATCACAGACATGTTACATTAGAGTAATAAACAAGTTTAATACTACCAAAGGGATAAATCACAGTTGCCCTAAGCAATTCTTACCAATACGAACCAGGAGCCAATGCTAAGCGTTCCCTACACCTCAAGGTTTCTCTGTGTCTCTTGGGGTCTCTCAGGTCTCCGAGGTATAAGGCTTGAGCATTACATTATATACCTATGATAATTAATATGGTTACCAAAAGTTAGAAACATTTCTAGTTACAGAGATGAGCCCTATTGGCTAAATTAGAGGTGGCTCCACTGTCCAAGATAACATTAAATAATTCTGTAGTCATCAGTTTGAGAACAAAAGAGTTCTTATGCAGAGTCTTACATAACTCAGTGTAATGGTACAAATCACCAAAAGGTGGCAATGCCGTCTTACATATTATAATTACTCCAAGGACGCAGGTGTCCTGTCATCTCACAAGTAAGAAACACACAGAAAAAACATAGCAGAATATATGTATTAGCAAGCAAAGTGTATTACAACAATATGCATTCATATCCTGACATCTACTCTTGTACGGTAGATGCCCTTAGCCCTATATGTTAGTATAACATATACCTAAATGCTAGCTGTCTATGGTGTACCTCTGAGGGTACCAGTTAGGGTGCAGGGATCTCATGTAACAACCTGCAGGTGTCAGCAATCCAGAGACTACTGACATCATGTCCTTTCTTAAGTTTCCAAGATATGGCTACCTCTTTGCTTTAATATACTGTATGACTGATTTTGATTCAGACAGTTTTGAACCTTTTGCACCCAAATATAAGTTCAGTAGCTCAGTTGGCAGAGCTTCGTTATAGGCTCTCAGATTTTGAGGAACCCTTACCCTGGAGCCTTAACTTCACCTATAAAGCTGGATTCAAACATGGACAATGTGACTGTTGTGTGTGTGTGGGGTGGGGGGGGGAGCAGCCAAGATGGACCCTAAGTCCTTTTTGTTACCATAGTACTAAGTTACTACATAACCTGATGTAATTTATCAGTAGCAGCATAACTGACTTAACATGGCCTTGCAATCTGGGTCACACCTGATGAGGCATGATCTCAGGGCAGTTCTGCATCTGTGAAATAGTAACATCAGACCAGTGATCCTATTTTGAACATTACTGTCTGTCCCCTCTATTGGGCAGGCTCACCAAAAGCCCTTTGCTGGGACTTGAACCAGGGACCCTGAGTCCAAAGGCAGCAGCTCTAACCATTCCACTAAAGGTAAATTCCTAGCAGGTGGAAGTTTACATGGCTCCTCTGACTTTCTGTAACTAGAAATTAACAAAAAGGACTCGGCAGTGGCAGTCTGTGTCTAAAAACTGCTTGTATACACTTCAGGTCATTTTGCCAAGTTGTGGAACTTTATTGTGAAACAGAACAACAGCGGTGTCCGTTGTAGCCCAGGAGGCTACACACTAATAACAATGTTTCACACTCATTACATGTGGTGTGCTTTGTCAAAGCACCTGTAGTGAGTGTGAAACATCGATAATAGTGGGTAGCCTCCTACCCCAGACATACTGCTTTTGTTGTTCTTTTCACAATAAAGTTCCTTTCACAACTTCATAAAATGACCTGACTCATCTACAAGCAGTTTTATGACACAGAGTGCTGAGTCCTTTTACTCATTTCTACATATTGTGGCACCTACAAGCGACTATCCCCATGGGAGTGACCCTTCTTTGTCTGCTCTTTGTATAACTATCTGCTTGTTTCCTCCAGATGTAGTGCAAATGTTACTGTTCTCAACACAAAAGACTTTGTGTTTTACTATATGTAATCCATCCATTAGATAGTCTGTGGTAAACCCGTACCCTTGCCAGCGCGGCACTGGCATTGGTAGGCAGGCATACCGTCCATGTGTTTTTGACTTTGTTTGTTGTTCAGTTCACTTGGGGGGGGCTACTGAAGTGCCGATGAGACCTCAGGCTTAGCCATTAGTTTCAGATCCCTGCCTGGGATGTTGCTATACAGAAACATACTGTTTGAGTAGGAGAAATGGTGCCTTTTGTGGAATAATGGCCCCTTTCAGACCATGGTGCAGCTAGTCTCAGCAATTTGTCTTCCTTGCAGTTTGTACAATTGTAAGAACTACTGGTCAAGGGCCTTTACCCCTCCTTCACACATCTAACGTACCCTTTTGCATGTCCCAGGCATGTTTAAAATCCTAAAATAGCACCTATCTCCTCCTGTGATATGGTAATCCATGTGTCCACTACCCTCTCTGCAAAGAAAAACTTCCTCACATTTCCTCTTTGCCTGTGCCTTCTAATTTCATATCATGATCACTTAGTTTTGAACTCCATCCATATCTCCCCCCTTCACCTTGTTTATGACTTTAAGGTTCTTGAATGTTTCTGTCATGTCTTCCCCATCTCCTCCAGAGAGTACATGTTGAGGTATTTTAATCTTTCCTCATATGTTTTCAGGTGCAAGACCTGTACCATGTTAGTCACCCTTCTGTGGACTGCCTCCACCCTCTCAAAGTCCTTACAAAGGTGCAACCTCCAGAATGCCACATAGTACTCTAGGTGAGCCTTCACCAGAGTTTATAGATTATATTACTATCTTCCACCATCTTTGATACCTCTGTCTATATGCACCCCAGCATGGCACTGACCCTCCCTACAGCCTTAGCACTCTGCATAGGCACCTTGCTTGTCCTGTTCTTCCTTGGTGATTGTCAGCAACTCCCCCTATCCTGTAGTTCTCCCCAAGGTTCCCTCATCCTAGGTGCATTATTTTGCACTTCTTTGAATTGAACTCCAGTTGTCATTCCTCAGATCATTTTCAATCTTCACTAGGTCCATGCTCATTCTCCACTCCGTGTGGAGTGTCCACACTGTTGCAGATCTTGGTGTCATTTGCAAACAGGCAGACCTTTCCTGACAGCCTTCAACAATGTCACTAATGAAGACATTAAACAGAACTGGCCCAAGGACTGATCCCTGAGGAATACCGCTGATCACCCACACTCTTACCACCACCCTTTGCTTCCTGTCCAATATTCAATTCCCAACCCAGGTTACCACCTTGTGCCACATGCCCAGACTACCCATCTTGTTAAGCAGCCTTTTATGTCGGACTGTGTCAAAAGCCTTGTTTTACCATGTTTATACTGTTTACCATGCTTGCCCCACCCGCTAATCAGTTATAAACTGATGACTGATTGTTTTAACTGATGTAAGTAACACAATGAAAATATCAAACAGTAAACAATTACAGTTTCCTGCAACCCTATTTATTACCTGTCTGTCCTACTCTTGAATTTTTATTTTCAATCTATATCTGTATCGTGATGATTTATCATGTATTCTAACTTACCTAACTGTGACTGGAGTTGTATACTGTGAACCTTTTATTATTTTGAATTACTGTATATTCATATTACCCTTCCCATGGTCAAACCTGGGAATGAGCTATTGCTCAGTGTGCTTTTCCCTGATTACCAAATTTTAAATAAATAAACAAAACGGCAAGAACAGATGACGTGTCATTATTTTTCGGGTATAACATTTATAATAGATGACTGTAATTATATGAAAATTCAAATGGTGCATTTCTATCACTTAGCAGTTAATGGATAAGCTGAGAGTGGACTAACTAGTTAGTTGATTTTATATATGATAAAAGACACACAAAATGCACGGGTTTAGTTCTTTAAAAATTTCTTTAAAATACAAAAGGTCACTGCACACAGACTGAACAAAGAATGAGAACAATTTTTTTTTTCCTTGGCAGGTCCACCGTCATCCATCCACCCTAGTCATGGCCCCTGGAGGCTTCCACCACCACCACCTATAGCTGTTTCATCCCCGAGTTACCCCCCCGGCTTACCTCCTGGAGGGCGGGGCCACAGCAACAGTCCCCAACCGTGCTGCAGGACTAATGACTGGTCAGGGGATTGCGGCGGTGGCGGCTGATCAAAGCCCTGAGGAGGGCTTCACTTAGATGGTGGACCCTGCCCATCTGCTTCTTTTTCTTGTGTTTTGGAGGTGGGGATGTGCAATGACACCTGTGTCTGCCCCTCCTCCCCTATAAGTGAGTGCCAGTAGCGTGAGTGTCTCCTGGCCTCCATCAGGAGTCCTCAGAGCACGAGGTACTTCCCCACCCCCCCAGAGAAGGAGAGCTGTCCATAGGATGCTCCATCCTACTCTCCCCGGCCGGCCCTCCGACGACCCGGATCCGTTCCTGAACCCAGGTCACCAGCGCTGCAAGCGGAAATCCAACCACTGTGCCAGTGGGCCGGCAGAATGAGAACAATTTATCATTGCTCTAGCATCTATCATTATTATGGCATTTAGCTTGTTGGGGAACAGCTTTCTGACCTGCTAAAAGTCACCAAAATGCAGCATGTGGCTTCAATTTTTCAAAGTTTTCTCAGGGGGCATGCCACCAGATCCCACTAGAGAGGTTTTGATTTTGTGCCCTTTCAAACTTTCTGACTGTTTGATGTCCCTACACCAGGCCACTGGCATTCGGCATTAAAAAAAAAAGAAAAATATTTTTTTTGACCCAGTGCCGTGGCCTCCTCTTTCTTCCTCAAATCCTCAGCTGGGCTCTGTGACAATGAGTCTTGAATGTGCTGGTCTTGCTCTCAGTGTGGGGTTGTTGAGTGGGTGATGGGTGTTGGTGTTGGCAGCAGGGGTTGAGACTTTGAGTGGGCCTTTTGGGGAGATTCAGAGCCAAGATCAGGGGCTCAGTGGCCTCAGCCACTTCCAGTCCAGATGCTGTCTTGGAACAAATGGGCAAACCAAATGCAGGCAGTGGGATGTGGCAGGAGGCAGTGTGTGATCTCTCCAGAAGAATCACAGGGGTTGCAGAGACGAGACACACTGCAGTACAATTATAAACTGCCATGGCCTACAAAGGTTAACTTATATCCTGGAAGCTGTTTGGATCTAATGACTAACATGGTTACAAGTCAGCTACTATACAAACACGGGGATTGCAATGACCTATATATCTCCACAGCGCTAAAGGGCTTTCTTGCTTTGAGTTACCCACTTTAGCAGGTCTCTGTTGCCCCAAAGTTTTTTTTTCTGTCAGCTGCTTTCTCTGCTGGCACTCCACAGCCTCAATGAACTTTTTTCTTTCAACTGCCCACAGTAGTGGGTCTACAAAGCCCTGAAGGGCTTTTTATTTAAGTTGCCCATAATGGGGGATCTCCACAGCCCTGAAGGGCTTTTTTCTTTGAGCTGCTCACTGACACTGTGGTCTTCTGTCCATGCAGATGTGAATGACAGAGTACCCACTAGGTCTGCCAGCATGCACCACCTGTCTGATATGGGCTACTGGCAGACCCACTCACGTATCTTCCCTGCCAAGCCTTTTCTTTTAATTATCAGCTTAACCCATCCAATCCAGCTGCCTAGTTGAGGCTCCATCTGGTCTGATCAAGCCCAAGAGTGGGGTGGAGGAGTGATGTGTGTGTTTGTGTGTTGGGGGGAGAGCCAAGTGTGATTCAATTAAAATAACTATGTTGCTTTCTGAACTGACAAAAGCCTTCTGTTGTTGCTGTTGGGGGGCAGCAAGATTATTTATGATGTGATTGGGATTAGTGAAAATAAATTAAGTATTCATAAAATGAATAAACCTGCTGGCTGATTCTGATGCTGGGCTGTAGTGTGAATACACTCTACAGCACAACATCAGCCAGCATGCTCTTGATATTAAGGACAAGGAATGATTTATTTTTTACTGATTACAATCACATCATGAGTCATCTTGACATCTGTTCCCCCTCCACAAGCAACAACAGAAGAGAAAGCTCAGAGAGCAGCTTTGTATTTTAATAAGATCCTGCTGCCCCCCCCACACACACCTGCTGAGCTGAACAACAAAATAAAGTATTTTGCCCAGACTCTGCAGGAGGCAGCAATGCACAGTCAGAGAAACTTGTCATCCCCTCACCTCTACATTTTGCTCTGAAGCCCACCTAGGCTAGGACATACAGTACATAGCAGCACTGCTCTGCATCACCATCCTGGCACTCACCAAACCTTGTCAGCAACTGAAATTGGCATTACCACCATTCCCCATCAGTTTGTCAGGAAGAATTACGTTACAGAAGATGACCAGACATTAACCCCTGCATCACTACTAACTGATGTATCTGTCCACAGTGCCAATACATTGTAACTTTGTTGGCAGTCAATGGTTAAAGAGTAGGACAGAGAACATATGGTGCTGGCTAAATAAACAGAGTAGCTGGCTTCTCTATCATGTATATTAAGTAAGGGCAATAAATAATGACTTAAAAAAAAACATGCTAGCTTCTTTGTCACACACCTTAGTTAAGGAAGCTACAAAGCCAGTCAGGAAGCAGTGGAGGAGAAGAGACATCTGTCAGCAGCCCCCAAAAATCCACCCCAATGAACAAACAGCACTGATCATTAGGCATGCCTTAATGTGAAACTAATACCCAGTCAGTGTAGAACAAGGAGGTAAGAGTCAGTGATCTGCCTATAAAAAACACCCCTTTTCCTTGTTTTGGCAGACACGGATGCGTACCTCACTAACTACAGAATGCCACTACCAGGTTCTGTCTTCTCCTTATGACAAGGTTTTACTGTTCCTCTAAAAAGCATGTTTACCTTTGAAGTGTACTGGCAATTGTTTTTTGGACATGCACTTCTACTATGCATACTGTAGTAGTGAGGTGTGTGTGTGTGTGTGTGTGTGTGTGTGTGTGTGTGTGTATGCCAAGGGAAGATTTGTACTTGTCTGAGTAGAGTAGGCACCCTGGAGAGAGCCAGTTTGTGCTGGATTTCATCAATTTATGTAAGATGAAAGGTACAAAAGATATATTTATTCTTTGTTATCATTTGACTAAAAAAACAAAAAACAACTCCTGGACACAGAAGATTTATACTAAACAGATTTATTGCTAAAACAGGAAGTGATGGGCAGAACAAAATAGTGACTCTGCAGGAGGGAAAGGAAAGGGAGTTGTGAGGTCCACAGAGGGGAGGTGCAGTGGAGAACCAGTGCTGTGAACATGACTGCAGTACCATGGAACCACACAGAACAGCTTTCTGGTCAAATCCCTATTCTGTTCTACTTCATAGCAATAAGTCAGCATGGCTCTGTCCATGCAGCCTTAAAACGTGAAAGCTGATACCAGGGATGGACTCTGGGCTTTACCATTTAAAAATAAGAGAAAGTCATCACTGTGTAATGAGTGCAGCTGCACCATTATAGCTTACGCATCTAGCATAAGTAATACAAAGAGGATCTCTTACCTAGATCCCGGGCATACCTCTCAACCTGCTAGGACCAAAATCAGGGACATTCCCCCAAAAAGTCAGAGACAAATGACCAAAATCAGGGACACCATATTTTATTCAGTGTGGTGCCGTGCCATTGTATGACATGTATATCACATTATGTAGTACTGTACATATGTAAAGTCCCTTTAGTTTATACTTTTTATATGTCAAATTCAATTGCATACTATCAAATGCCACAATAAAAAAAAAACACAAGCAAATGTTTTGCCTGTTTTTCTTTTGTCATTTCTCTTTGTTTACTTACTTAAAATGGGCACTAATAGATAAATAATTTTTTAGGATCCAGTGTTAAAGATCATGTGCAGAGGTTTTTGCATATTGTTACTAAAGCTTGAATTCAAGTCCCTGTGTCATGATTAGAGTTTCCTGAAAATTTCATGCTGTTTGGTTTTGTGGTTTTCTTTAAATCAGCATTTGTTAACTTGATCTAGAGTAGCTGAAAACAGTGGAATTATTTCTGTCTCTCTCACTCAGGCTTGGAGAGTGATGACATCATCTTGGAGTACTGTAGCTTGCTGCTTCACAGTCCCAATCACAGCAGGCTCTGGAGGTAATGGTTTGCTCACCAGATTTCCTATAAACTCAGCCTGTGGTTTGTGTTTAGATAGATCAGCTTAAAATCTATCATTCTTTTCTGATAAAAAGTTGATTATTTGAATTATATGATGAATTTAAGTAGTGGAAATCTTTCTCTGTGAGAGATCAGTTTGTCTGTATCACACCCCTCAGTTCGTTCTAATCAAAACTCTTATTTTTTCTAACTATATAACACAGGATTGTTTAATGAATATAAAATAAATCTAAATTTTGTTCGTTCATAGGAATAGTTTGTCTTTGATGTAGCCTTCATAAATACATTCATGTAAGAACATTTTTTTTCATGTAAGATTGACAAACAGGTACCTGTCGCACTCTACTACTTCAAGCACATATACTGACAAATTTCAGTTCTTTGGTGGTTTCTTTGTGAAAATACATCATGTGTGTATATAAATAGAAACACTATATGGCATCCTGATCCACCATGCCTCTTACCCACAGTTGAGGCAGCTGTACTCTGCTGCCACCTGTCCCTTGCCTCTCAAACCCCCTGCCTTCTGCTCCACATTTGAGGCTGCTGCACCCTGCTATCCACTGTCTTCTCCTACACAGTTGGGGAATATGAACACTGCTGCTTCCATCCCCTTCCTAAAGAATCATAGCTGCTGTTCCCTGCTGCACCATGCCCAAACAGTTGGGGTTGCTGCACCCTGCTGCCCTCTCCCCCCACCCCACAGTCAGGGAAGCTGCACCTGTTGCCCCCTGTTCCTGTTTCCACAGTCAGGGCTGCTGTTCTCTGCTAAGCTCTAGAACCCTAGTTCCTCTGCCTTCACAGCTGGGGCTGCTGCACCATGCTGCCCTAGGCCACCTGAGTTGGGGGTTTAGCTGCACCCTGATACCCACTTTCATTGCCTCAAATGGGCAGGGCTGCTATACCATGCACACCCTGTCTCACAGTCAGGGCTGCTGTACCCTGATGCCCCCTCGTATCCTGCCCCACAGTTGAGGCTTCTACTCCATGCTGTCCTCTGTCTCCTGTCTACACAGTTGGGTTTGCTGTGGCCTGCTGTGCCCTAGAACCCCATGCCTCCACAGTTAGGGCTGCTGCACCATGCTGCCACTTGCCACAAGAGTCAGAGCATTTGCTGCACCCTATCGTGTGCCTCAGCAGTTAAAGCAGTTGCACCCTGCTGCTCCCCTGCCACCTGAGTCAGATCCTTTGCTACACCTTGCTACCCATATCCTTTGTCACAAACAGGCATGGTTGCTTCACCCTGTCCCACAGTTTGAGCTGCTGTACCCTGATGACACCCTACATCTTGGCTAAACAGTCAGGGATACTTCATCCTGCTGCCCTCTTTCCCCAACCCACAGTCATGGCCACAGCACCCTGTTGCACACTGTTAATGTAGGAGGGAGCAGCATAGTGCAATAACCCTAACCATGGAAGCAGAGGGCTCCATGGTGCAGCTGAGCGCAGTGGTGGCAGGGAACAGAGTACAGCATAGTGCATAAGCCTTGCATGTGAGGCGGGAAAGAGGTGGGCATCAGGGTATAGCAGCCATGACCATGGCACAGAGCACACATGATGCAGCAGCCCAGCTCATTTGGGCCAATGGAAGTGCTTAGTAGGGTTCAGCAGCCCCAACTTTGGAAGCAGGGGGCATGGGACTCTAGGGTGTAGCACAGTATAGCAGCCTTGATTGTGGAGGACAGGAACAGGTGGCAACAGGGTGTTGTGGCCATGACTATGGGAGTGGAGACAGAGAGCAGCAGGGTACATCAGCCCTGACTTTTTGGGTAGGAGATAGGGGTGGCATCATGATACAGAAGTCCATATTGAGGGACAGGGTGCAGTAGCCATGCCTGTTTGGGACAAGGGATGTGGGTGGCAGGGTGTAGCAAAATATCTTACTCTGGTAACAGGGGGGCAGGAGGGTGCAACTGCCTCAGCTGTGGAGGCACACAACAGTGTGCAGCAAATTACCAGAGTCTTGTGAGAAGTGGCAGCATGGTGCAGCAGCCCTAATTGCAGAGGCATGGAGTTTTAGGGCACAGCAGACCACAGCAACCCCAACTGTGTAGACAGCAGCAGGGTGTAGCAGCCCTGGCTGTGGTGACAGGGGACAGAGGACAGCATGGTGCAGAAGCCTCAACTGTGGGGATAGACACAGGGAGGCAACATGATACAGCAGCCCTGACTCTAAGATGGGGTGCGAGTGGTATAGCAGTCTTGCCCATTTGGGGCAATGGAAGAGGGTAGCAGGGTGCAGCAAAATCCCCACCACAGGTGACCTAGGGTAGCATGGTGCAGCAGCCCCAACTGTGGAGGCAGGGGGACCTGGAACTCTAGGGCTTAGCAGAGCACAGCAGCCCTGACTGTGGAGACAGGAACAGGGTGCAACAGGTGCAGCATCCCTGAATGTGGGGTTGGGGGACAGAGGGCAGCAGGATGCAGCAACCCAACTGTTTGGACATGGTGCAGCAACCCTGATTGATTCTTTAAGCAGGGAATTGAGGCACCAGGGTGCACAATCCCCAACTGTGTGGGAGGAGACAGTAGGCAGCAAAGTGCAGCAGCCTCGAATGTGGAGCATACGGCAGGTGGCTTGTGTGGCAGGGAACAGGTGGCAGCAGAGTTTGGCTGCCACAGCTGTGGGGAAGAGACATGGTGCATTGGGATGCCATATAGTGTTTTTGTTTATACACATACACGTACACAGAAACCACCAAAGAACTGAAATTTATGAGTTCAGACAGTATCCATGCTTGAAATAGTAACGTGTGACAGGCACCTCTTTGTCAATCTGACATGAAAAAAAAGTTCTTACATGAATGTATTTATGAAGGCTGCATCAAAGACAAACTATTTCTATAAATGAACAATATTTAGATTTATTTTATAGTCACTAAATAACCCTGTGTTATATAGTTAGAAAAAAATCAAAGCTTTTATGAGAAAGAACTGAGAGCTGTGATACAGACAAGCTGATCTCTCATGAAGAAAGAGTTCCACTACTGAAATTCAGCATTGAAACTCAAATGATCAACTTTTATCAGAAGAGAATGATAGATTTTAAACTAATCTACTGTATCTAAACACAAGCCACAGACTGAGTTTGTAATAAACTTGGAGAGAAAACCTTTAACTCTACAGCCTGCTGTGACTGGGAATCTAAAGCAGCAATCTACAGTACTCCAAGATGATGTCATCGCTCTCCAAGCCTGACTGAGAAACAGAATTAACTCCACTGTTTCCAGTCACTGTAGAGCAAGTTAACAAATGCTGATTTAAAGAAAACCACAAAACCAAACAGCATGAGATTTTCAGGAAACTAATCATGACACAGGGACTTGAATTCAAGCTTTATTGCTTTATATTTTTTATTTAATTTTTTTTTGTGATTATTTATCCTCCTGGGCCACCTCACTGCCCCAGGTAGATCTCGCATCCCATCCGGGGATCCGTCCGCCGTTACTTATTGACTGGGACTGCTGGCACCCTGAAACTCCTGCGGCTTGCCCCCCTGCAGCGGGGTGGCAGAGAGCCCCCTAACTCCCCACCCTTATGGATCCAGTTTGGGTGCCAGCTCCTGATGAACACTCATGGACGGCCATCATGCAGCACGAGAGGTGCCAAATTTTTCCTTTGTTCACTCCTCCCCATACCATTGCCAGAGCCATGGGCATGCAATAATGCCAGCAGGGGCAGAGATGCATGAGTCCACATGCCTCTCCCACAGGCATCTGCCCAGACTCCTCCTGATTGCTGTCACCCTGTGCCTTGACCCCAGCCTCTGCCAGGGGGCAATTGGGAAGTGAAACCCCGCTCCCCAGAGAAGGAGAGCAGTCCAACAGATGCTGTATCCTTCTCTTCCCTGCCACCCCCTTGCGACCCATGCTCATTCCCAAACATGGGTCACCGGTGTAGCGCGAGGTAAAATTCAAGCTTTATTAACAATATGCAAATCCTTTGCACATGATCTTTAATTTTCAGATTTAAAGGGTACAGTGTAATTAATTTCCAGACTTAACTGAACAGAAATATACTGTACTGGAGTGCAGTGTGTGTGTGTGTGTGTGTGTGTGTGTGTGTGTGTGTGTGTGCCTCAGTAGTCTCATAGTCTCAGTTCAGATAAGCCTGTGGAATGCAGGGGAAGGGATGCCTGCTACAATCTGCATTTTTCTGCTTAGACAAGTTTAACCCTTGCTGTGTTGTTGACTGGTATATCAGTCCAGAATTCCTGTACTTTCTAATTCTGTTGGTAGTGTTAAACTGATCTGCTAGGCTTACACCGGCATTCTAATAATCTGTATAAGAAGCAAGCAAGTCGGGACTTCAGGACAGGAAGTCTAAATTCAAGAATTCCCAGAAAATCTGGGACAGTTGAGAGGTATGATCCTGGAGAACCTGGGATGGGGATCTTGGGGCGGCATCCAGACACACCTCTAAAATAAAAATAGCAATGGGGTCAGAAAGGATCTATAGTTTATTTTGGAGAAAATAGGATGGATACGGAAGGTTAAATATAAAACAACACTTATCTGATAAGCGGGGGCAGCATCCTTTCAGACCTGCAGAAATAAAGGGAAATTAATTTGTATGGGAAAACAGTAGTGCAAGTAGAAATAGAGTAGCGGGGAGGTACAATGGGTACAGGATGAGCATAGAAATTAAGTAAAAGGTATTAGATAATACACAGATACTGTATATAGAAAATGACAACAGATAAAGACCTGCTGGCCCATCCAGTCTGCACACCCTACCTAACTACTCAGTACTGGTGCTAGTGGTCATCCCACCCACTGGTATCTTCCCTCCTCCTCTGACTAAGCCTGTACACCTGTCCCACACCCTTGAAACTGTTCGCTGATTTGGACCTTACTGTTTCTTCAGTAGCTTGTTCTACAATACTTGTCCACCCCTTTTTCTGTGAAAATGTGGTTACTGACATCTGTCATAATCACCCTCCTGCTCATTTGAATGAATTTCCTCTCATTCCTGTATTTGAGCACAAGGGAAAAATGTCCTTGATGTCAACCCTGTTTATTCTGTGCAGGTACTTGTGCATTTCTATCATGTTACCCCTTTCCCTTCTCTTCTCGAGGATGTAGATATTGAAGTACTGCAGCCTCTCCTCGTATATCATGTGCCCTAGGTCCTCTTGGCTGTCCTACACTGTACCACTTCCACTTTGATGCAATCCTTCCTCAGGTGTGAAACATAGAAATTTAGAATTTGTTGTCAAAAAAAGATTGCTTGACCCACTCATTCTGCCCAGATGCTCCCTGCCTAATCTGTCTCTGCAAAACCTAGTTTGACTTTGGCAATCCTCCTTCCTATCGATTTTCAATTATACCCCATGTCTATTCCTTGCATGCTTAAAGTTCCCCACTGATTTTACCACCATCTCTTCAGCTGGCAGTCTGTTCCAAGCATCTACCAACCTTTCAGTGAATACATATTTCCTCAAATCTCTTTTAAACTCTCCCCCTCCGGCTTTGTCACATGCCCCCCTGGTCCTGGTGCTCTTCCTCATTTTAAAGGGATTCCCTTCCTGCACATTGTTCACGCCTGTGAGGTACTGTAGGTCTCTGTCATGCCACCTCTCATTCTCCTCCCTTCCAAGCTGTACATGATAAGATCCCTCACTCTCTCCTCATAGGGCTTCTGGTGCAACCCCTGTAACATTTTAGTTGCTCTCTTCTAGACTACCACCACATTATCTATGTCTTTTCTGAGGTGCAGCCTCCAGAACTGGACACAATACTGCAGGTGGGGTCTCACTAGTGAACAATACAGTGGTAAAGCAAGCTCCCTCCTCCTTCTGGGGATACCCTGTGATAACCCCAAGGTCCCTTTCCTGCTTAATGACTGTCAGTACCTCCCCCATCCTATACTCAGCTCCTGGGTTCCTATGCCCTAGGTACATGATTTGCACTGTTTACCATTAGATCCCAACTGACGTGCTGTTTACCACCTCTAAGCTTCCCAAGATCCCTGTGCATTCTCTCCACCCCCTCTTGAGTGGATACCCTATTGCAGATTTTAATATCATCTGCAAAAAGGCATACCTTTGCTTCCAGTTCTTCTACAATATAACTTATGAAGACATTTAAGAGGACTAGTCCCAGCACTGAACCCTATGGCACCCTGCTGGCCACTCTCCCATCATCAGAGTGAGTGCTATTAACCTCCACCCTCTATCTCCTATCCGTTAACCAGTTTTTAACATAAGTCACCACTTTGGATCCCAACCTAGGCTGCTCAATTTCTTTAACAGCTTCCTGTGCGTCACAGTATTGAAAGCCTTGCTAAAGTCCAGGTAGGCCACATCCACTGCCCAGTGTGGACTCCAGCACCTTGTGCAGTACTCCAGATGTGGCCTCTTGGCATCATGGATAAACAATTGTTTAACATGGTTAAAACATAGTTATTCATGGTCATTGGTCATGGTCATTCATGGTTTGCCCATGATTTGACCATGGTATTCATGGACATCTACTAACAGTAAATGGTCTGGGGACAGACCATGGATGATCATGGTCAATATAGTTTGAGAATTATTTATGTTGACCACGATCATCCATGTTTAACCGTGGTTGCAAATTTCATCTGTTTCCTGTGCTATAAAACACATCAAAGTTGTAACCTCTCATTTTCAGCGAGAGCTCAGATTATGTCATTTTTCCCAACAACTTTAACATTCTGTGATGAATGCATATTATCCACAAATACTTTTGAAATAACTTTTATTTATCATTGCTGTTGCTGTTCCTCTTTCTCCATATAGGTGTTTGCTCTCCTGTGCTGCCCTGGGTGCCCTTCTCTGACTTTCCTCCCCAGCCCCGTCACCTGGCTTCTCCAGGACTTACCTTCTCACAGTCATCCTCTGCCACAGGACTGTGTGTGTGGGGGGGAGGGGCTGGTTGCTGGTGCGGGGACTGCGAGGGGTCAGTTGTCATCCTGCAATTGGTTTTTTTTTTCACTGAATTTTGTCCCCATGCCCACAGGACATGCAATGGGTACAATGTGCAAGCCCCACCTCCATGAAGATGTCCCCAGTGCCCTAAACAGGGCATTTCTTGTCTCTACATGCAGCTTCCTTGTGCTGCCAACCAGACACCTCCAGGTGGTGGTCAGGCAGCTAGCCAGAGCAGCCCCTTCACAAGGAAGGAGAGCAGTTTTATGGATGCTCAGATCTCCCTCCCTGGCCAGCCCCTGCATGACCCACATCCATTTCTGAACCCGGGTCACTGGCGTGGCAGTAAGTAAGGTGTACAGCATCACAGCCCTCCATGCCGCTGGACTGGCTCAGGGTTTTTCCTCTTTCTAATGGAGTGCCTCCTCATTCAAAACTGATAGAATTGCCTAATCACTAGTTATGCCACCTAAAACTAAATTATTTTTAGATGTGGTGATTTCTTATATTAATTTTGTCATGCTCAAGTAATTAATTTCTTTGAATGTACCTTATTTTTGTTCATAAATTGCAAAAAATGTTATTACTGTGATTATATAGAGAATAATTGATGGGTGGGGGTTATAATGAGGATTTTACACCCCCACCGAGGGGTGGGATGCCGCATAAACCCCGAGAGTGAAGCTCGAGGGTTTTATTAAAGCACCTACCCTAAGGGGGTGTTTAAAATCTGAGTTTTAACCCCCTTCCCATCCATTATTTTGTATAACTGCTGTGGATCATTTTTTCACCACAGCAATTGCACAAAATAAATGGATGTGTGTGCTGAGTAGAGCCACAGATCATTGAGGTTTCAGTGCAGTCCGTGGCAGCTGCTGAAATGAATCAGCATTTAGCTTTTTTATTATTTCACAGGGAAAGTGTTGTTTCTGCTCTGCCCAGTGATATTTTTGTTTAACAAAAGAAGTTACAACTGTCTCCTTCTGTTGGGGAACTGACCTGTACAATGCGGAGAAGTGGGGACTGCAGAAGATGGCACAGATGAGAAGGATTGCAGGTGGTGCATGCACCTAGCTAGGGAAACCAGCCATGTGTTCGTTGTTATAAACAGCTGGTTATAATGATAAAATTACAACCCGGTTTCCCTATGGGAAAAAATTAGAGCCAGCTACTCTATTGGTTTATTGTCAAATTCTGTATTCTGATATTCATATAAATTATATAAATTTGGTTGCTATCCCATGCTCTCATGACCATGGATGAACCATGCTCAAACATGGATGAAACATGGTTGACTATGGTCAGCCCAGAACATTCAGAAAACATATTGGGAAAGACTATGTTAGATGTCATACTTGAAGAATGCGACAGCAAATTGGACCAAGAACAGTAGTCAACAGGAACCAAATTATTTATTCATTTGTGGTCTATTGATACACTATAGATTTTAGTAGTACTGCTACAACATGAATATGTTTTGAGAAACTGTTTTTACTTTGAAAAACAAAAAAAGATGTGCTGGCGATAAGAGGAGGGCTAATTTAGTTTGAGAATTAAATTTAGCCTGGCAAGGATTTAGATGGATTACGGTTAGCTGGAATAACAGATGGCTAAACTTGAAAAACAGGCTAACTAGAAATGCAATAAATCAAGAAAGTCATATTTTGTTATCTAATCTTCTACTTAAGTAATAAGGCACAACAGGGTGTGGGTTATTGGGGATTTACCCACACCTTGTGTGGTGTGTCACAAGGCACAGCCAAGTGACTTAACCACACAAGAAGTGGGTAAATCACCCAATAACTCACACCCTGGAGTGCCTTATTGCGATTATACAATAGACCCATATGTAAAATAAATTAAAAATGTGTTTAATTATGTTTATAATTAATGGGCTTCCCTTTTTCCCATAGGAAAACCGTGGTGTAATCTGCTGTAATAAAGGAGTGTTTATTATGCCAAACATGCGCATGGTTTCCCTCACACTGCACATGCACCCACCGGACTTTCACCTTCCTGACCAGGTGATCGCTTGCTGCTTGCCTTCCACTGCTAAAGTCAACCACCAGAGGAACTCGGCAGTAAGTTATTTAAAAAAAAAAAAAAGCTAATTTACATCACACGGGGGCAAAAACAATGCTTTAAAAATGCAAATATGAAAAGTTTAACTAGCGGCCGAAAATGAAACCAGCACACGGCCACAACAGAACCTACCATATTTTATATAATTGCCGTGGCAAAAAAGGTATACCCAGCAATTATATAAAATAAAATATGGGTTAGTGTGCGTAAACTCAAAGTTTATACACACCCTCGGGGATAGATGCTATTCATAAACCCCAAGAGGTATGTAGCATCTAACCACTCGGGTGTGTGTAAACGTTTTGTTACACACACCAACCCATACTTCATTCTATTTTTTATAAATGCCACTCCTCAGCCATGAGTTATGCAGGATGTGACATGTTTTGACCAATGAGGTTACAGGATTTTCACACACCATTGCATAATTAAAATTATCTTGATCCCTATAAGGGGCTTAAGTGGACCCATCTCTAAATGGGGCAAAACTGACAACTGGAAATATTTCACACAGTTTTACTATAGAATCTATATTATGAGTAATTCAAATGATTGAACTACTAATGTGATAAAACAGTGTTTATATGTTAACCAGGGTACAATCCTTAATATAATCTTAAACAGGATACAAAGAGAATACATTTCTGTAAAGAAGTACTTTCTCTTATTATCCCTGAATCTACCCCCCAACTTCAAATCATGTCCCCTAGTTCTAGTCCACCCTTTTGTTTGAAAGATGCTACTGCCCTACACCTTATTTATCCCTTTAAGGTATTTGAACATCTCTATCATGTCCCTCCTCTCCCTCTTCATCTCCAGAGAGTACATATTGAGGTCTTTCAACCTCTCCTCTTATGGCTTCTGGTGCAACCCCTGTATCATTTTTGTAACCCTTCTTTGGACTGCCTCCACCCTGTCTATGTCCTTCCTGAGATATGGCCTCCAAAACTGAATGCTGTACTCAATGTGTGGCCTCACCATTGGTCTGTATAGTGGCATTAGCAACTTCCTTTTTCTGCTGGTGATACCTCTCCCTATGCACCCCAGCATTCTGTTGACCATTCTAACTGCCTTTTCACACTGACCGGCCACCTTTAGGTCTTGAGATATAATTACTGCTAGATCCCTCTCCTGCTTGGTTACTGACATCACCTTCCCATCCAGTGAGTACTCTGCCCTTGGTTTCCTATGTCCTAAGTGTATAATCTTGCACTATTTTGCATTGAATTTCAGTTGCCATGCATTTGACCACTCCTCTAGTTTGCTCAGGTCTCTTCTCATTCTATCCACCCCCCCCAGGTGTGTCTGCCCTATTTCAGATCTTTGTGTCATCTAGAATGAGGTATACCTTCCCCTCCAATCCCTCTGCAATGTCACTTATGAAGACTGGACCCAGTACTGACCCCTGAGGCACTCTGCTGGTCACTTCCCTCTCAACAGACTGAACTCTGTTCACTACCACCCTTTGTGTTCTGCCACTCAGCCAACTTCTAACCCAGAATACCACCCTGGAGTTGACCCCCAGACTGCCTAACTTATTTATTAGCCATTTATCTGGAATGGAGTAGAAGACCTTGCTAAAATCCAGGTAGGCCACATCCACTGCCTCTACCTGATCTATCTTCCTTGTTACCTAGTTGAAGAAATCTATCAGGTTTGTTTAGCAAGACCTGCCTGCTGTGAAACCATGCTGTCTTGGATCCTGCTGTCCACTGGTTTCAGAGTATGTCACAATCTTTTCCTTGAGTAATGATCCCATCACTTTCCCCACCCCTGAGGTTAAACTGTCTGGCCTGTAGTTACCAGCCTCCACCCTGCTCCCGTTCTTGTGGAGAGGGACAACATCTTCCCTCTTCCAGTCTGCTGGGACTACACCTGATTCTAATGACTTACTAAATAAAGCAGTCAGTGGTGCTGCCAGCTCTTTTCTAAATTTAGATATTTTAGAGAATATGTACAGTTTAAGGTAAAAGTGATAGAGAAAGTGAAAACTGAGAAATAGAAAGAGACAAGGAAATAAAGAAACACATGCAGTAGGGTGGGAGGATGTTCTAGTTTACTCTTCAGTTCTCTGGCTGCCCTGTATGTAAGCATAATATAGCCTTGGAGGTCCATTTGGCTAGTGTGGGCCTGCTATGGGCCCATTTATTTTAAAATATAATATCTCTGGCAGCTAGTATGTCTATGAAGGGATTTTACCTTCACAGACTCCTGGCCCCTTTCTGTTACCCTCCTCCCCAGTGTCAAATGTATTCATGAAAGCCTGCTTGGCTGGCAAATAATGAGATGCTAACAGTAGCATCCAGGAAAGCCCACTCAGTAGACAAGTAAAGACCTGCCAATGGTGGCATTGAGCAAGTAAAGAGCTGTCAGTGGTGGCATTGAGCAAGTAAAGACCTGTCAATGGTGGCATTGAGCAAGTAAAGAGCTGTCAATGGTGGCATTGAGCAAGTAAAGAGCTGTCAGTGGTGGCATTGAGCAAGTAAAGACCTGTCAATGATGGCATTGAGCAAGTAAAGAGCTGTCAATGGTGGCATTGAGCAAGTAAAGAGCTGTCAGTGGTGGCATTGAGCAAGTAAAGAGCTGTCAATGGTGGCATTGAGCAAGTAAAGAGCTGTCAGTGGTGGCATTGAGCAAGTAAAGAGCTGTCAATGGTGGCATTGAGCAAGTAAAGTGCTGTCAATGGTGGCATTGAGCAAGTAAAGAGCCGTCAGTGGTGGCATTGAGCAAGTAAAGAGCTGTCAGTGGTGGCATTGAGCAAGTAAAGAGCTGTCAGTGGTGGCATTCAGCAAGTAAAGAGCTGTCAGTGGTGGCATTCAGCAAGTAAAGAGCTGTCAATGGTGGCATTGAGCAAGTAAAGAGCTGTCAGTGGTGGCATTCAGGAAAACCTGCTTGCTAGGCAATTAAGGAGACACAACTGGCAGCATTGAAGGGAGCCCGCCCAAGGACCAGTAAGGAGCCACTGATGACATCAGTCAGGAAAGCCTGCTCCACAGGCAATTAAGGAGCCACTGATGATGGCATTGAAGAAAGCCTAGTCAGTGGCAATTAAAGAGCTGCTGATGGTGGCATTAATGAAATCTCCCTTGGTGGGTAAGTAAGGAGCCACAGATGACAGCATTAATGTAAGGCCTGGTGATGTGTGTGTGTGTGTGAACAAACAGAGTGACGTAGGTCTTCATATTGGCCAGACATCTGCCTCATGGGCTGATTGGCACCTTAACCAATGAATCACAGACTCACAAGCAGATTGATTCATCAACTGATGCATTACATTCAACTAACACCAGCAAAAAGTCATCAAGTAGTGATTTGATGTGGATGATTCTGCCATGGGATAGGCTACAGCTCTCTGCAGAAATGGTCACATGTTGGTACAGTAGTCCCTCACTATCACATACAAAATGGGGGCCATAACATGAATTCATTAAAGACCCCATTCATTACATTGAAGGACACTAAAAACACAATCAGAGTAGTACTGTAATTGTATTTTATTAAGCTAGCTTCAGGGGCTCAGCACTGCTACTTTATTCTCCTTGACTGTGATCTGCTAATCTGTTCTTCAAATCCAGTACTTTATTTGTACATTATTATAATATTCTGGTACCTGGACAGACAGATGCAGCACATCTTGTCAGTAGCCATCTTTATTCATACTGGACACACACCAGTGGACACAGACAAAGAAGTGTCCACTGAGCAGGACAGGAACTCAAGTAACTACAAATTACTGTGATAGGACTACAGCCCTAATGGCATTCCCTGTCCTTCCTACTACTACATATATGCATACCTATATGTATATACTACATATACTACACTCCTCCCATTAGATGAAAATTAGTCTAAAATACTTCAACAGTAATATTGCCTACCTTCTGGGCTGAGGTAGTCTATTTGGTACCCAGAAACAAGTTTGGGGGATTATTCTACCCCTCTGGTAGGACTTGTCACTAACTAAGTAACAGTACAGGTAAGAAGTCCGCTTGCACAGAGGCAAGTCTTTGTGGTGCTCTTCAGTGTCTCATTGGGTATCTGTAGGCTGAAACAACTGTTACCAGTCAAACAGGCATTCTGATGTTATTTGACACAGAACCCAGTGGAATTTCACAGGCAGGAGCAAAGTCCTCTGTGTCAGTGTCCTCATCTGAAGTGACATCTTCTGCTGAATGAACTGGAACTTCAGAATGAACCAGGTAATCCACATGTATGTGAACAAGTCAATGTCCCACACAAACTCCGTAGCTCAAAGGTCCATATGTTTCAATTACAACTCCAGGAATCCAAGAACTTTTTGGATGTCTACAATCTCAAACCATCACCCTCTTCCCAGGATGGAAAATCTGTACTGGTTTGATTGACTTGTCATGACCATTCTGCTGTTGCATTTAATGTTTTCTGACAGTATTAGCCAAATCTGGCTTGAGCAATGCCAAACGGTTACAAGGTTGACATTTTAGGAACAGTTCAATAGGTGTTCACTCAATGATGGTGTGAAAATTGTTTCCATAATCAACAAGAAACACGCCAATCTTTGAGTTGTAGGTATTGATTGAGAATCTTGTTTGGTCCAAGCTTTTTTGAATGTCTGTACAGCTTGTTCAGCTGCACTGTTTGATGCTAGATGGAAAGGTGGAGACAGTCTTTTCAGTGGTTGTGAGTGATGTGAGATACAGTTCCATCCATTTGAAATGGTTGTGAATGACCACTAGGAAATGCTGTTTTTCCACTTCTGCATAATCAACATGGATATGTTTCAACAGTGAGGTAGCCCAGTACCAGGGATGCAACTGTGTGGTGGCAGGTTGGTTCCAGACAGCCGAACATGCCACACAAGGCTAACAAGATGCTGGATATCTTGATCAGGATCAGGCCACCAGAGGTATCACCTGGCCAATGCCATCATCCAAGAGATTTCAGAATGACTCTCATGTATTAGTCAGAAAGAAATCTCTTCTGGAACTTTTAAGGTGTCATGACTCAAGCTCCCCACAGTACACAACCTTGCTCTGTAGACAACTTGTCCTTTTTGTCAAAGAAAGGTCATAGAGTCTAGTCTCTCGTGAAGTTGGGCAAATCATTTAGGGTAAAATCTAGGACTTTAGGGAGGACAGGATCTTGTCTTGGCTCCTCTGTGGCATCCTGTGAAGCAATGTTAAATTCCTTGAGATATGTGAAAGGTGGAATACTGCCCATTATCTTTTTGCTCTGTAGCATTTTTGTATGGCAGTCTTGATAATGCATCTACCTTTGTGTGATCCTCAGAACATCTGTATTCACTATCATAGTTGTATACCAACAAAATCAGGGCCCATTGCTGCATTCTGAGTGCTGCGAGAGTTGGTACTGTTGCCTTCAGTCCCAGAATTGTCAGTAGAGGCTTGTGATCTGTTAGCAGACTGAATTCCCATCTCTACAGGTACTTATGGAACTTCTTGACGCTTAAAATATGCTGAAGGCTTCCTTTGCAATCTCAGCATAGCTTCCTTTGCTTGGAGGCAAGGTCCTTGAAGTGAAAGCAATTGGGTGTTCCTCCCCTGAAGGTAACACATGAGAGATTACTGCACTCACTCCATATGGGGACACATAACATGCCAGACTCAAAGGTTTGGCTGGGCTATAATGCACTAGCCACTTGCTATTCAGAAGAAATTGCTTGCAGGCTTGGAATGCATCCTCACACTGAGGTGACCAATTCTATTTAGCTTCTTTCTGTAGCAAGTCATGTAGTGTTGCAGCAATGTGGATAAGTGTGATAGGAAATGTACAAAGTAGTTCAACAGGCTCAAGAATGATCTTAACTCTGTCATATTTGTTGGCGTCAGTGCTTTAACTATGACTTCCACCTTGCTATCTGTTGGGTGAAGGCCCTGGGCATCCACTCAATAGGTACTCAACAGAATCATGCAGATATTGACATTTGGCTAGCTTCACCTTCAGTCTATACTGCTGCAGTCTTGACAAGACTTACTTGGTCCAGGATTGTCAGATGCTCTTCCACTGTGTGTACTGTTACCAAAATATCATCCATAAAGCAGACTACATGGTCCAGTCCATGCAGCATCTGGTCCACTGTGTGCTGGAAAACTATTGGTGCTGTGGAAACTCCATAGGCCAAGTGATGATATCGGTAAAGTCCCTTGTAGGTGTTGATGGTGAGATACAGCTCTGACTCTGGTTCCAGTTCCAACTGCTGGTATGCAAAGGATAAGTCCAGTTTGCTAAAGAACCTTCCACCTCCTAGTGTGGCAAACATGTCCTCTGCATTGGGTAATGGGTATGCTTCTGGCTCTATACAATGGTTCACTGTAACCTTGTAGTCATCACACAGACTCATTGCTTTGTCTCGCTTCAGTACTACAATAATAGGGGCATCGCAGTTGCTCTTCTCTACTTGTGACACAATACCATGGCTTTTGAGACAGTCCAGTTCTTTCTCTACCACTTCCTTTAACATATACGGTACTGGCCAAGGCTTGTGGAAAACTGGAGCAGCTACTGCTTCGCCTCGGATCTTCTTCTTGAAATCCTGGATTGTGCCATAGCCATCCTGGAAAATACGACCATGTTTGTCCAATACCTTTCTCATTGCATCTTGTGGTAACTTGGACACAGTGTTTAAGCTGAAGATCTCTTCCCACTTCAACTTGATCTGCCTGAGCCAGTATCCTCCTAGTAATGCAGGTCTTTCTCCTTGCACCACCACCACAGGCAAGGTCCATGTTCCTCCCTTGTAGGTAAGTGCTACTTGACTCTCCCCCAGCACAGAGATTTGGTCTCCAGTGTGAGACATGAGCTGAATATATAATGGTTGTAATGGGAATGGCTTGAGGTTCTGTTTGTAGATGTGCTCTGGTACAAGAGATACTGATGCTGGGGTGTCCAGCTGCATGCTTACCAGTTTTCCCACCAACTCAGTCTGGAGGCAGATTTCCTTTTCATTGGCTTGCATTGCATAAACCATGAACAGCTGAAACATCTCACCTTCCATTTCAGCTGCGGGCATGGTGTCTGTGACATACTGTGTACAGGCAGTCCGTAATGCACTTTTGCACACTTTCTGTATATAGCCCACTTTTCCACAGATGTAGCATTTCTCTTGTCAAAATCAACAAGTGCTTTGCTAGTGGTTAGCCCACATCTGCAACACAGGTGTTTCAAGTTCAGGTTTACTGTAGGATATACTCCATTGAGCAAGCTCATTCACAAGGAGGTCCTAGTTTATTTAATAATAATAAAAAACATATATAAACAGTACAAACATAGATAACTGGAGTAAACAGGGGTTACAATGGAGTAAGAACACAATAAGGTAATACATTTGTGGTTTTAAGGTTATAAGGCCACACGGTATGAGGGCAATGTTCACATAGGGTAGATACTTCTAGGGGATATCATAATATGGATAAAAATATACACTTTATACAAACAGGTCATAGAACAAAGACAGAGGCATCAGTAACACCAGAAAAGTGCTGACAGTAGTGGCAGTCTGTCAATGCAGGTAGTTAAGTGCAATACATGTAAAAAGTAACATGACTCAGCAATAGATGCATTGGTATCAAAGTAAAGATGACTGAAGTTAGCAGCATGAATGGTGACAGACAGTGTTACAAGGCATAGGTCAGGTTATAACTATCAGCATGTAGGAGGCTTGCAGATGGGTTGAAGTGAGTGGAAAAGGGGGCTGGAGTGTACAAGATAATAGGATGACAGAGTGTGAATGGGGGTAGATGGAAAAAAGGGGGAGAGTGAGGGGGTGGTAGACGTAGGGGAGGGGTAGAGGTAAGAGGGGGTTCAGGGGGCCTGAGTGTTTGTAGTGGGACTGTTATGCAAGGATATCAAAGTGGTTAAGGCGGAGGGGGAGATGAAAGCTGGTAGCAGGAGCCAGGACATGGAGTCTGGTAGCAGGAGCCAGGTAGGGATTCATAGAAAGGTGTTTAGCTCTTGGGACAGTGACAATGTACGTAAAAGGCTTTTTTGGCCAGTGCCTTGAAACAGTTAACAGGGACAAGCCCAGTGAGTCTAAGTTTCACTTGCAGTTTGTTCCAGACCGATGGAATAACAAAACTAATGGCACCTTTGCCGTGATTTGTGCACACTCTGGGTAAGTCCAATAGAATAAGTTCAGAGTTCCTTATTAGGTATTTGATGTGGAACCTATGCGTAAGTGAGCAGATGTATTCTAGCAGTTTGTACCAGAGCATTTTCATTGTCCAGAGGCCAATATGAAGTGTCCACCTTGTGGTTAAGGATGTCTAGCCAACAGTTTGATAGAGGTGACAGTGATGTATCCCAGGTGGAGCATTTGTTATAAAGCGCAGTGCGCTGTGGTAAAGAGTGTCTAGCTTGTTGGTGAGGGTCACAGAACTACAATTATATATGATATCTGCATAATCCAACAGGGGGAGAATGGTGGCTTGTACCAATCTGCATCTGATATCTGTTATGAAAGAGATTTGTTCCTGTACCGGAACCCCAACCTTGCTTTTAGGTTTTTAGTAAGACAGTCTATGTGAGTGCTGAAGGACAGTTTGCTGTCCAGCCAGACTCCCAGGTATTTGAATTAATCTACTATATCTAGTGTGTCCCTAAAGATAGTTGTTATGGGAAGGGGAAAATTCTGAATACTTAGGGTCATGGCCTGGTGGGTAGTGGTAAAGAACATGACGTTTGTTTTCTTTGCATTCAATTAGAATTTTGAATGAGCACAATTGAGTTGCATTTGGTTAAAGTCAGACTTCAGTTCCCTAAATGCTTCACGAAGTGATGGTTTAGAAATACAAAGCACCATATCATCAGCAAAAAAGTGAAGCTTGGACTTTGAATGTCTTTGCCTGTGCAATTTATGTATATGATAAACAGCAAAGGCCCAAGTATAGACCCTTGTGGTATGTCCCTCGTGATTGGCAAAGGATCCGATGAGAATCCATCCACTTTAATGCATTGCTGCCTACCTGTTAGGTAGCTATAGAACCAATTTAGGGAGGGACCAGTCATGCCCAGAGATTTGAGGCAAGAAAGAAGAAGGCTGTGGTCCACTATATCGAATGCCTTACTGAGATCAAGGAACATAGCACATGTAGATTGCTTGGCGTTGACAGCAGTAAACCAGTCATTGGTCACTTTGGCCAGGGCTGAAACAATGCTGTGTTTTTGCGTGAAACCAGACTGCAGTGGGTTGAATAAATTATTGCTCTCCATGAATTCCTTAAGCTGGGCATGAACTAGTTTCTCCATCATTTTAGACAAGATTGGCAATATTGAAATGGGTCTGTAATTGCTGATGTCATTCCAGTCACCCAAATTAAATAGTGGAAGAATGTGCACTGTTTTCCAACAAGTAGGAATGGTGGATGAGGAGATTGTTAAATTGAATATATGCATGATGGGTGCAGCTAGAAGATGACTTAATAATTTTAGAAAAAAAAGGCCACAATTCCATCGGCCCCAGCACTTTTCCTAGTGTCTAGTTTGTTGAGGAGATCCTTAACTTGATTATAAGAAGCTGGGGCAAGCTGAAAGGAGACCTGGGTCTCTTAGGCTGATGGTTGCCCAAAGGGGGTGTGTTGCCAACTAGCTCCACTGCAGGTGATGAGTCAAATGCCAGACCTGCTGTGGCGAAGTGGACATTCAGCTTCGCTAGGATGGTACCTTGGTCAATGATCACGGTACCGTCCATAGTGATTTTTGTTGGTAAGGAAGGGGGCAATTTGTAGCCTTCGACTGCTCTGAGTGTCTGCCAAATTTTAGCTGAGTTGCCCCTGGCTTCCCTCTAGAGTTTCTACATAGTAGGTGGCCTTGGCAGTCCTAATAAGTTTGGTACAGGCATTTCTGGAGGCTGTGAAAGTCTGCCAGTCTACAGCAGCTTTGGTTTGCCTTGCACAGGCCCAAAGTTCATCACACCCTGTCAGGGCGGATTTCAATTCTGGAGTAAACCAAGGGTAAGACTCCTTCCTCAATCTATACTTTACAAATGGGGCATGTTTGTTAGCCAGATTTGTAATAACAGGGTTCAGAATGGAAATGGCTGTATCTACAGAGGTGGCCAGATAGAAATCTTGCCAGTTTACACATTTTAGGTCAGCTAGAACGTTGTAGGTTTCAAACTTATGAAAGTTTCTTCTAGTTACAAATTTCGAGCAGGAGGGGTGTTTGTCTTGGATTTGTGTACAAATGACAATATTATGGTCACTCATGTCACTGTGGAAAACCGCAGAGTGTTCAATGTTGTGTGGGTGACTCATGAGAATTAGGTCAATGATTGAGCTATTGTCATTGTGTTTTGTGTTGATCCTAGTGGGTTCAATTAAAAGCTGAGAAAAAACAAGCTTGTCATATATTTCCTTTAGAACATTTGCTTTTGGTGTGAGCCAATCCAGGTTCAGGTCACCAAGGACAATGGTTTCACTAGTGTTGGATTCAATGAAACCCCTAAGGGTTGTTAAGATTTCCATGCCCCCTGATGGTGGTCTATAGGAGCCCACTATGCTGAATGATGTTGTTGAGGGAAGCAAGATCTTTACTGCTAAGCATTCAAATTCTTTAGGCTTAGTTTCAGGTAGTATTTTGGTTGCATTGAATTTTGAGTTCACATAGATGGCTACCACCCCACCCCTAGTGGTTCTGTCCAGTCTAAAAATGTTGTAGGAGGGGATTACGATCTGTTGGTCAGTGACTGTATTACATAGCCATGACTCGATAATGACAAACACATCAGGATAAGTATGAGTGGCCAAGATCCTTACTTGGTCAAGTGCTTTTAGAAGGCTGCAGGCATTAATTAACATTATTTTTAAGCCTGGGGCTGTTACAAGATCTGTGGGTGAGGTGATGGGGAGAGGGGACCTGGGTTGACCTTCACATTTCCTGAGCATAAAAATAACAGCAGGATTAGTTTTTTCATGGAGGCTATTAGTACTGCTCGTTCTTTTTTGATATTGGTCTTTTTGTTCTGATCAGGTTGTTTATGGTGATCTGGAGTTGATTTAAAGTACGAGTGGTAAAACATACCTGTTAGTGTCAAGGTTTTTGCAACAAACAGCTGTGGTTGTATAAGTGTCCATGCCAGTAAGCTACTAGCGTTAGGGATTGGTTGGGTTGGAGGTGTCTCACCATTACGTATGGGTTGGACTGATAGGTTTCACCCACCATGTCATATACTATACCAGGGTACAGTGCCAATAACTGCAGCAATACTATTGGTAATACAAGGATGCACACCATTTGAGCAAGTCCCTGTACTGGGCATCTCAGTGAGATACCAATGTCTGAACGTTAATATCCCCAGTAGGGGGCAGATAGGATGCTCATAGGATGGGGGAGGTGGCAATAAAACAAGTGATGCAGTTACATTTTCTAACTAAACAGAAGCAATTAGGCAGCAGTAGAGCTGGGCAGAGTTAGACAACATGGCTTTAATGGCTCTCTAGCTGTTAGATCACTTAATAATCAGCAGCAATTGGGTGCAGTAGAGCTGGGCAGGGTTATACAGCATGACTTTAATGTCCCTCTAGTGCTTAGCTCATATAACGAACCAATGGCAAATCAGACTGTTAGTGCACCAATCAGATTGCAACACAAGAACTATATAAGGAAGTGTCCACATAGGGTGGGTGGGCTGGGGAGATGCCGTGCAGCGGCATCAGGAATTCAGCAAACTCCTAGCACTGAGCAGGCAGGCTCAAATACTTAAATTCAGCAGGCTCAAATAATTAAAATCAGGCTGAAATAATTAAATGAATACAAACAGCGCTGAGCAGACTCCTGAACTTAAATTAGTAGAGCAGCCGGAATATGAATGTAAAATGGAGTGCTGCAGCAGGTTTCCTGAGTCTGCGAGCACAGTGTAAGTAGAAGATGATGCCATGCTTAAAATGTGAGCAAAAGCAGGCAAATCAGGTCTTGGATTCCTATACCTTCGTTTGTCTGGCAGCTGGGCAGGGAGTAGCTGTGTGTGGGCAGATTGCCCAGGAGTGGCGAGGACGAGCTGAGGAGAAAGAGAATAGGGGTAAGCAAATTAAATTAATTTCAGCCAAGGGTGGGGGTGGCTTGGGGAATGGAGCAGGTAAAACATCTGGTTACAGGAAGACATAGGGCAGCTAGAGTGAGTGAAAGACTGAGTTTAGGGTATAAAGAAGAGGTACACATAGATAGACAGAAAAATCCAGGAAAGGCAAGTACAGGATAGTGGCTATAACTTAAGTAGCAGTCAAAGGTGGAAAATGCGCTTAAGCTCTATATTAAATAAATTACAGACAAAGGTGGAAAACATGCACTTCAACTTTAAATTCAGCAGAACTCAGCACTAAATAAACTATACTCTGGTTTTGTAATTTAAAACTTCAATAACAAATTATAGAATACATCTTAGCACTTAACAGGCTGCCTAAAATGATTCAAAATCCCTGGCTCAAAATAATAAACTTCAGCAAGCTCCTAGTGCTGAGCAGGCAGGCTCAAATACTTAAATTCAGCAGGCTGAAATAATTAAAATCAGGCTGAAATAATTAAATTAATACAAGCAGTGCTGAGCAGACTCATGAACTTAAATTAGTAAAGCAGCCTGAATACGAATGTAAAATGAAATGCTGCAGCAGGGTTCTTGAGTCTGCAAGCAGAGTGTAAGTAGAAAATGGCACCAAGTTTAAAACATGAGCAAAGGCAGGGTGCATCAGGTCTTGGATTCCTGTACCTTTGTTTATCTGGCAGCTGGGCAGAGATCAACTTCATGTGGGTGGAATGCCCAGGAGTGGTGAGGGTGAGCTTCATTTGTCTGGCAGCTGGATTGGGAGCAGCTCCGTGTGGGCAGAATGCCCAGGAATGGTGAGGGTGAGCTTCATTTGTCTTGTGGCTGGGCAGGGAGCAGCTCTATGTGGGTAGAATGCCCAGGAGTGGTGAGGGTGAGCTTCATTTGTCTTGTGGCTGGGCAGGGAGCAGCTCTGTGTGGGTAGAATGCCCAGGAATGGTGAGGGTGAGCTTAGTTTGTCTGGTGGCTGGGCAGGGAGCAGCTCTGTGTGGGTAGAATGCCCAGGAGTGGTGAGGGTGAGCTTCATTTGTCTGGCAGCTGGATTGGGAGCAGCTCCGTGTGGGCAGAATGCCCAGGAATGGTAAGGGTGAGCTTAGTTTGTCTGGCGGCTGGGCAGGGAGCAGCTCCATGTGGACGGAATGCACAGAAGTGGTGAGGGTGAGCTTCATTTGTCTTGTGGCTGGGCAGAGAGCAGCTCTGTGTGGGTGGAATGTCCAGGAGTGGTGAGGGTGAGCTTCCTTTGTCTTGTGGCTGGGCAGGGAGCAGCTCCGTGTGGGTAGAATGCCCAGGAGTGGTGAGGGAAAGCTTGGTTTATCTGCTGGCTGGGCAGAGAGCAGCTCCGTGTAGGTGGAATGCCCAGGAGTGGTGAGGGCAAGCTTCATTTGTCTGGTGGCCAGGCAGGGAGCAGCTCCATGTGGGTGGAATGCCCAGGAGTGGTGAGGGCAAGCTTTGTTTGTCTGGCGGCTTCAACTTTGTTGAAGGGGTCTATAATGGCAGCTTCCAAGATGTTTGTGGTTGTTAATGAACACGTGGTAGACCCTTCATGGTCTAGAATGTCCCTTGGGTCCTGGCATATCAGTGATCCTGTGAAACTCATTCTTTTGTGGTTCAGAATGTCCTGCTAGCTCCATGGAGCCTTTCTGGGAGCTGAATAGTGAGCGCAAAGTCACATGCTGACTTGAAGTTTAAGTCTGGTTCTGTCAAAACCTGTTTGTGACGGGCTTCTCCTCTCAGGCTGAAGACAAATTGATCCCAGACAGCCTCATCCAGGAACTGGCTGAACACACAGGTATTTGCTGAATGCTTCAGTGCAATGATGTAGTTGGCAAGAGCTACCACATCTTCTTGCATCCAGCCATGGAAACAAAACTGCTCAGCAATGATAAACAGCTTGGGCTTCAAATGCTGTGCATGTGTCTTGGTAATCTGTCCATATGACATGGTCAACAGGTCGACAGGTACAGTGAGATTCATGAGAAGTACATAGATGTTTGGTGACAGAACTTCCAGGAAGACATCTGCCATTTTCTTTGTTGTCAGCCAGCACTGAAAAAGCTCTAAATAAAAATGAAGCATTTTGTTTGATTCTCAAAATACTGGAACACAGCCAATAAATGCCATGTCACTAGGAAGTGTGGTGACTTTACACTGCTTTGTTGTGATATTTGCACCCATTTGAACCTACAGTATATGACTGTAATTCTGCAGTTCAATCACTAGGTGCTGATGCTGTGCTGATTTTATGCTGGAGAGGTGCAGTTCTGTCCTCTAGCCCAGATGGCACTGTTGCAGAAAACTGTACTGTGGCTGTGCAGGCTGAATGGATGTGGTGCCTGCTTGTTATTTTCACCACTTGTTGCATTGCGGATGGTGAGAGATTTATGACTTCCTAGTGCTGAAGATGCTGTAGATTCCTGCCATTTTTGTCAATTTCTGAAGATACAGCTATATTTTAATATTGCAATACAATATCGGTATATCCCACAGGCTGAGCAATTGCCTTGCTAAGTGGTGGTGGGGTGTCTGGATCACAATCTTGGTCCAACAGAATGGAGGGAGGCTGGCAGAAAAGCACATATGCTAGTTTGTTTACTTCTTTTTTTTCTTTTAAATGTAGTACAGCAGTGTGATAGTGCTTATAGTGGCAGTGTTGGAGCTAGAGAAAAGGTGTCTTCAATACTGTTTGCTGATCTCAGGCCATAGACCAGGGCTATTGGAGTACAGTACTTAGCAGCTGGTCTCAGCAGCATGACAGTGAAATGGAGCAGGGAGGGCTGTTTTTGTTTTAAAATGTAGATATAGAGCAGCAGCTTCCCTGACTGTCTTGGTACCTTGTGGGGGGAGGGTGGGGTGTTCACCCTCATCACTGCTGTAATATGCTGGTACCTGGAGAGATGGACTCAGATGCAGTACATCTGGTCAGTAGCCTCTTTATTCATACTGGACACACACCAGTGGATGCAGACAAAGAAGTGTACACTGGGCCAGACAGGAACTCAAGGAACTACAAATTCTTATGCTAGGACTACAACCCCAATGGCATTCCCTGTACTCCCTAATACTATACAGGATATATATATATATATATATATATATACCTGTGTGCATTCTTCGCAAAAACTTCACTAATGCACTAGTTACGGTTGAAGCGACAAAAGTAGGAAAATGTGGCATTAGGGTTTCCAAACCTAACACCCCACCCAGCAGACAGCAACAGGTGTGTGGTGTGCCTTGGGGTTGTCAGTCCTAATGCTCACCCCATTCCATGTGTAAATAAGCTGAGAGGGGTACAGTGTATGAGACTGGGGTGAGCATTAGGGTTGACAACCCCAGGGCACATCCCACACCTGTTGCTGCCTGTAGGGTGGGGGAGAGGTATTAGGGTTGGAACCCCTAATACCGCATTTCCCTACATTTGTCACTTCAACCCTAACTAGCACATTAACAAAGTTTTTGCAAAGAATTTTCTTACTTTTTGAAATAGTATAATTGTATCTTCATTTGTCTGTGGGAGTGCCCTCTGGGCCCAACGCTCCCATCCTTCCTTAGATGCATACATATGTGTTGCTTGCAGGGCCCAGAGGGCCCTGTGCTTGCATTTGTATTAAAACAGGAATGAAAGTGTAACCATAGACTTCTTATTACCCCACCTCATGAACCCAGTAATAAAAATTTTGAAATCCCCACCACAATGTGATTATGCATCACTGCAATGCCGTTATGTGCCACAGGAGTGAAAACACAGTTTGACCAGGGTTTGAAAAACAACAGCTGTCATGTTCATGAGGTGGTGTAAAAAAAGATGGTTATGTTGAAAATTTTGAGTCAAAATATTTAAAATTGCCAACATTATGAGGAAGCGTAGCAAAATTTAAATGTACAGTATCCACATAACGTTGGCATTTTTACATATTTTTACTCCACAATGTCAACAAAGCCTTCTTATGACCCCACCTGATGAACAGGGGTGGTGGAAATTTTCAAACCCTGTCCAAAAGGTGATTTTGCCGAGCAACCATGCAATTGCCCTTCTAGATGGATTTTCATAATTCCACCAACATGGTTCATGAGGTGGTGTCCCAAAAAGGCAATGCTGCAAATTTGAGCTCAAAATGAGCAAAAATGGCAAAGTTAGAGACCTAGGAGTAATTATATCAGATGACCTAAAGGTGGGCAAGCAATGTGAAAAGGCAGTAAGGAGGGCTGGGGGGATACTGGGATGCATAGGGAGAGGCATCAACAGTAGAAAACAGGAAGTTGTTATCCCTCTGTACAGACAGTTGGTAAGACCCCATCTGGAGTACTGTGTGCAATTCTGGAGACCCCATCTCCGCAAAGACATAGACAGAGTGGAGGCTGTTCAAAGGAGGGCAACCAAAGTGGTGCAGAGTCTGCACCAGAAGACATATACGAGGAGAGACTAAAGCAGCTTAATATGTATACTCTTGAGGAAAGGAGAGAGAGGGGGGACATGATAGAAAATTTCAAGTATCTCAAGGGAATCAACAAAGTACAAGAGGGTAGCATCTTTCAGAAGAAGAGATGTGCAAGAACAAGGGGGCACAATTTGAAGATAGAGGGGGTGGTTCAGAGGTAATGTTAGAAAGTATTTTTTCACAGAGAGGGTTATGGATGCATGGAACAACCTTCCTGAGGAGGTTGTGGAGTCAGGAACAGTGGGAGAATTCAAGAATGCATGGGACAGACATAAGGCAATTCTAGTGGGGGGTAGGAGGAAGTAAGCTGTTGATTAACTATAATCTGTCGCTTATCCATCAGGTAGGGAAATGGGCAGGCTAAGTGGGCCAAGCGGTCCTTATCTGCTGTCAAATTCTATGTTTCTAAGTTATGCCACAAAGTTGAAAACCTTTCAAGGGAAGTACCGTAGTGGTGCCAGAGATTTTGACAGTACCTAGGGCAGAGAGAAATAGGATCAAGTAAACTGTCCAATTAAATGGGTGGCTGTGGAGATAGACCCAAAGAGAGGGTTTTGCTTTCCTTAGGAACTGGGACAGATTTAAAGATCATCAGTTATTTGGCAGAGATGGATTGCATCTGAATAAATATGGATCAAGACTGCTGGGTAATAGAATCAAGTCTGTGATTGACAGGCATTTAAACTAGGATTAAAGGGAATGGGGTAGGGGAGGAGCTATTGTAAAAAATCTACAAGTATTGAAACTAGGAGAAGAGTGAACCAATCTGGACAAGAGTGGAACATTATGCTTGTAAATGTTCAGTGTTTAGTCAAAAAAGAAAGGTGAACTAGAGTAGAAACTAAAAGAAGATGGAATACATATTTGTGCCATGACTGAGACATGGTGGAGCAAAGAGGATGATTGGAGAAGGAACATCGCGGGGTACAAATGGTATAGTTGGGAATGTGAGCAGAAGGGAGAGGAGGGGTAGCAGTGTACGTAGCAGAATACATCAGTACTGCATTACTAAAGGATTTAAATAATAGCATGGAGTAAATTTGGTTGAAGGTAGTCCCTAATGTTGGTAGGAAATTCACCTTGGGAATAGTATACAGACCACCATCTCAAAATGCAGAAACTACTAAGTTATTGCTAGAGCTGCTTGGTAGCTTGAATCCTGAAGAAAATATATTGTTAATGGGAGATTTTAACATGCCCACATTGACTGGGTGAAGGTTACAGGGAAGACAAAATTAGAGGAAGAATTTCTAAACTGTCTGGATAGACTAGGTATGGAACAGTATTTTAGTTGAGCAACAAGATGCAATGCTATACTGGACTTATTGCTCAGCAACGTGGGGGATAGAATTATTAACTGACAAATGGCCAAACCGCTGGGAAACAGAGATCATGAATCCATTAAGTTTGCAGTCAGGACTGTCAAAACAAGCACAAGAAGGACAACTACAATTAAATGTTTCAGGAGAGCAAATTATTTTAAAATGAGGGAAGAACTCCAAGCATGAAATTGGAAGAACAATTTTAAAGAAAAATCACTAGAAGAAATGTGGGCATTTTGGCTACCAAATTTGATGATTTGGCAAGGAGATTTGTTCCAGAAAAAAGAAATATAACAGACAGGAAAGAATTCCACCATGGTTTAGCGCTAAATGTATTAGTTTAATAAATAAAAAGAAGGTGTATAGAAAGGCTAAGAAGGAGAATTCCACTTGGATTTGGGAAGAGTAAGGATTATTATTGAAGTTTTGCAAGAACAGTATTAAGAGGGCTAAAAGAGGATACAAACTTGAGCTAGTTGAAAGGGTTAACGATAATTACAAAACCTTCTTTAATCATAGTAATCATAAGAGGAGTAGGAACATATAGGTGGGACCCTCTGGTGGATAAAAATGGAGTCCTTGTATTGGAAGAAAGAATGAATGCTAATATATTATAGAGTATGCCTGTTCACAGATGACACCAAGATCTGTAACAGAGCCAACACACAGAAGGGGCTAGATAAAATGAGAACTGACCTAAGACTACCTGAGGAATGGTCAAGGGTTTGGCAATTGGGGTTCAATGCTAAGAAGTGCAAGATAATGCACCTGGGACACAGAAACCCAAGACAGGAGTATAGGGTGGGGGGGGGCAGGTTCTAGCCACCACAAGTCAGGAGATAGACCTCGAGGTTATCATATTTGATGATCTGAAGTTGTCCAAACAATGTGGAAAAGCAGTGGGGAAAGCAAACAGAATGTTGGGGTACATAGGAATGGGCATAACCAGGATGAGGAGTGAAATGGTGATGCCCCTGTATAGGTCACTGATGAGGCCTCAACTGGAATACTGTGTCCAGTTCTGAAGACCACATCTCAGGAAAGACATAGACAGAATGGAAGCAGTCCAGAGAAGAGCAACAAAAATGATACTTTCACTGCACCACTAGCCTTATGAGGAAATACCCAAGCATCTTAACATCTATTCACTAGAAGAGAGAAGGGAGAGAGGGGGGATATGATAGAGACTTTCAAATACCTTAGAGGAATAAACAGGGTACAGGAGGGGAACATATTTCAGAGAAGAAAGTGCACAAAGACAAGGGGACATACCATGATACTGAAGAGAGGGAGGGAGGCTTGGGGGAATGCTAGGAAGTATTTTTTCACAGAGAGGGTGGTGAATCTGTGGAACAGCCTATCAGCAGAGGTGGTGGAAGTGAAAACAGTATGGGGATTCAAAAGTGCATGGGATAAGCATAAAGGCACACTGCTGTACAGCAGAGTGGGGAAAGGCAGTCCAGATAAGAGTAGGGATTGCCAAACCAAGTAGGGGAAATGGGCCGACTAGGTGGGCTGCATGGTCCTTATCTGCCAACAGATTCTATGTTTCTATGTTTCTATGTATTAAATAATTAATTTTCATCAGTGTTTAGTGCCAAGAGTGAACAGGTGACTATAGCTAAACCTAACATTGAGGAAACACCATTCAACCTTATTGTGAATGTAGACTTCAGCAGTTGAGTCCAAATAAAGCCCCAGGTCCAGATGGAATACACTCGAGATCGCTGAGGGAATTAGCTGTTGAATTAGTTGAACCAGTTACATGGGTCTTCTAAACATCCCTACATGAAGGACAAGTTGTCAGTAGCTGGAGAGAGGCCACAGTGGTGCATATTTTCAAGAAGGGTCATAGAGCAGAGTGTGAAAATTACAGGCCAGTAAGCCTGACATCAGTCCTTGGCAATGTGCTGGAAAGCATAATCAAGGAGGTGATTGACGGCACTCTTAAAAAGAAACATGTGCAGGATGTGACACAGAATGGTTTCACATGGGGCAGATCCTGTCAAACTAGCTTGCTGTGGTTTTATGACAAAGTAAGCTGGGCACTGGACAGAAGTTTTCCGGTGGATATTGTGTTTATGGACTTCAGCAAGCCATTGATAGGGTGCCACATGGGGAACTAATTGGTGTTCTACAGAATGCAGGGATACATATGAGCATAGGTGCCTGGAGTAATTCTTGGTTGACCTATAGGAGGCAGCAAGTGAATATTAGATAAAGTACTGTATATCAGGGTGAGCTGAGGTGATAAGCAGGGTTCTACAGGGCTCAGTGTTGCAGCCATGCCTATTTAGCCTCTATGTAACACAATGAGCTATGGAGAAGGTGTTTGGATGGCAAAAGGTGCTTATGATATGAAAATCAGATCCATAGTGAAACATAGGGAGGATGGGGAAAGATTACAGGGTGAACTGATCAGATTAGGAACCTGAGCTAACACATATAAGTTGGACTTTAATTTGAGCAAGTGTTTGGTAATGCACTTGGGGAGAATAAATGGTAGGGCACAACATAGCAGCAATGGGTATACACTTAGAACAACAAGTGAAGAAAGAGATTTGGAAGTGGTTATGTCAGATGACCTTAAATTTCAAAGGAATTGCTAGGCAATGACAAAGAGGGCCAGGGGAATGCTGGGGTGTATTTCAAGACACATTGAGAGCAGGGAGAGTGGAGTGCAAGTGCCTTTGTATACATCCCTGGTGAGGCCTCTAGTAGAGTATTGCCCACAGTTTACTAAACTGAGCCCGAAATCAGACATAGAGTTCACTGAGAGAATACAGAAGACAGCCACCAGGATGGTCAAGCATTTGAGTTATGGTGAGAGACTGGATTCTCTGGGAATGTACTCCTTGAAATACAGGAGAATGAAAGGAGATATGTGCCTGGTTTATGATGTGTTTGAAAACAGTGATTTATGGGAGTGTGTTGGACTGGAGTTAAGGGAGCAGAATAACAATGTGAGATCACATTTACTACAGCTAAAAGATGAACTTTACAAAGAAAAGAGCAGTATGGTTTAACCAGAGGGTGGTGGACAGATGGAATGGACTTCCATTGTAGGTGGTGGGAAGTGGAAATATGGAGGAATTCAAGACCAGATTAGATGAGTACTGTATGAGAAATAAAATATGTGGCTACTCCCTTTTGAACAAAGTGCGAGCTGTTAATGGACAAATGCCTAATTTGGCTCATAACAACCTATGAATACATTGAACTGTATTTACCTTAGTTTCTCATATTGTAGTCAGCGGTTCCAGCAGCAAGACATGTCTTCCATTGGAGAGTGAATCTTTGTCCTGTACCTTGCTCAGGTGAGTGAGAGAGAGAGTGTGTGTGTGTGTGGGGGGGGGGGATGCGGGGTGGTGGGTGTGCAATGGGAGGTCGGAGTGGTGGGGTCGGATCAGTGAGGGCCAATTTTCTTTTTTGAAGGTTAAAAAAAGACATTGAGGGACAATTATCTTTATTGCAGGTAACTTGTATCTGAGGGTGGGGGTGTCACTAAACAACAGGGAAACAACAAATATAAATGGGAATAATGATCTGAGGGTGGGAGTGCCACTAGACACCAAAGAAAATAACAATATTAAGGGGACAGTGATGGGAGGGTTGGAGTGTCACTAGACACCAGGGAAATGAAAAATACATAGGGAGCAACAATCAGAGGGTGGGGGTGCCACTAGACACCAGGAAAGTAATGCATAATTACGGGGTCTGCCACCAGAGGGTGGGGGGGCACTACTAGACACCAGGGAAAAAGATGTAATAAAAAATATATATGGGTAAGGCAATTGAAGGGTGGGGGCATCACTAGACACCAGGGAAAAGACTTAAAATTAGGGCAACAGAGATGGAAGGTTGGGGGGCACCACTACACACAAGGGAAAAATTGTGTTATTACAGGGACACTGATTGGAGGGTGGGGGTGCCACTAGACATCAGGGGAAAGATTCTGCCAAACAAAAAATGAGTTTTTCATCACAAAAAAGGATCTTTTTTCATCACTCATGATACAAAAAAAGAATCTTTTTTCATATCATGCATTATGAAAACAGATTTATAATGTTAAAAAAGCATATTTTAAGGGCATTTCTGGAACAGATAAGTGCAGAATCCAGTTAAGGGGGTCCTGATAAGCAAGCTACATGTGTTGATCCCTCTCATGAATGTAATTTTTGTGGGTTTTCAAATTAGAATTTTATGGGAAACCAGACAACAAGATGGCAACAAATAAAACAATCATTTCCCCCTCACTAAAAAGATGATATCAGTAAGAAACAAGAATTCTTTTTTTTGTTTCATGCAGCTATTTTAAGTCATTACTGAGCATGCTCAGAATGCATTTAAAAAAATCTAAATTAAATAACTTTGGAACTGATTAATTTTTTTCACCAAATAAGCAAAAGGCACATCTGTGGCCCAGCCCCCTTCTCCCCTGAAAATGTCAGACCAAAATTCCAAATGGCGGTAGCCAAATTCAAAGAAATCCCATTCAAACCAACGGGAAAAAAACACAAACAAAAAATAAATTTTTTCAGTATCCGGATCTCAGAAACTGCAGATCCGACTGGAATAAAAATTGGAACATCCAGAGAACTACTACACGAGACCACACATGCACAATTTTATGCAAATCTGTTTAATGGTTTCAAAGATATTAAAGTGCAAAATGTCAAGTTTAAAATAGAAACCCCAGTTCAATCTCAACTATATATATATATATATATATATATATATATACACACATATATATGTGTGTGTGTATACATATATATATATATATATATATATATATATATATATATATATATATACACACACACATATACTGTGTGTATATATATATATATATATATATATATTCTTTACAAAAAAACTTCATTAATACATCAGTTTGGATGAATACCACAGGGACAAAAGCAGGGAAATGAGGCCCTAAAGCCCCACCTCCAGGGTTCCTACTCCTACCACCTCAGCCCCATCCCCCCATGATCCACACATCAACAGGTGTCGGGGTGTGCCATGGGGTCATCAGGCCTAACCACTGTCCTATATTATTGCATGTAAGCTTGTTTACACATGGAATGGGGTGAGAGTTAGGCCTGACAACTATGGCACCCCCAATGCCTGTTGGTGTGTGGAGAGTAGGGATGGGGTGAGGAGTGGAGGTGGGAACTCTGGGGTGAGGGGCAATAGGGTTGGAAAGCCTAATGCCTCATTTCCCTGCTTTTGTCACTGTGGTATTCACCCTAACTGATGCATTAACAAAGTTTTTTGCAAAGAATTTCCCTTTTTTTTTCAAATAGTATAATTGTATCCTCAATTTACTGTGGGAGCGTAAGGTCTGCCATCCCTCCATCCAGATAGTATAACAGTGTCCATGTATCATAGTGGGAACTCTATCCAGATAGTACAACAGTGTTCATATGTCATGGTGGGCCATCCCTCTATTGAGATAGTACAACAGTATCCATATGTCACGGTGGGAGTGCCATCTTAAATAATTGCCACCCCAGCTGTTCAACGTAACCTTCTTATCACCTCATTGCATGTACCCTGTACAGAAAACTTTCAAATCCCTGTCAAAATGTAATTCTGCTCAACTGTTTTTTTGCCACAGGTGTGGAAAAACATTTTTGACAGGATTTGAAAAATGACAGCTGTACTATTCATGAGGTGGTGTGAAAACATGGTAATGTTAAATATCTGGAGTGCAAATATGAAAAATTGGTGAAATTACAAGCATGCATAGAAACTGCACAATGCACACTCATGACGTAGTCATTTTTGGTAATTTTTTCAACAAATTTTCTACATCGGCTTTTTGGGACCTCCCCTCATAAACAGTGCAACTGTCATTTTGTTAATCAGTCCAAAAATCTGATTTCACACAGAGACCGTGCCATTCTGCGCTACAGGTGTGAAAACATGTTCCTTGCATGATGTTCAAAATGATAGCTATACTGTTCATAAGGAGGTGTGAACAAATGTCAATGCTGAAAATCTGAAGTGAAAATATTAAAAATTGGCAAAGTTACGCGCATGCTTAGAAACGGTGCAATGCATGCTCATAATGCTGTCATTTAGTGTAATTTTTTCACCAAATTTGCAACATGGGCTTTTTGGGACCCCACCTCATGAACGGTGGTACTGTCATTTTATAAATTGGTCCTGATAGGTGATTCCACACAGTGACTGCGGAATCACTTTTTGGGACTGAGCAATGAAATGACAGAGCCAGTATTCATGAGGTGGGGTCCCAAGAACTCCATGTTGAAAATCTGGTGCAAAAATTCCTAAAATTGGCTGAGATATCAACATAAGTTAACCCTTCCCCACTATTGACTCCCATTATATGGCTTACCATTGATTCTTTAGTTTGTAGTTGGGCTTTTAAGAGTGCAGAAGTGTTCCTGGTTCGAAGAAGATGACAGCGCTGACCTCCAGAGGAAAGTATAGGGTAAGGGGAGGGTGCAGAAAGGTGGGTGCGAAGAGAGAGGGTGGGGATGGGGGACTTGGGAGATGATGAGGGACCCTTTTCTTTATTACAGGTTTGCAAAACAAAAAGACATCAGGGATGGTATTCTTTATTCACAGGTTAAAATAAAAAAAATTGATACGATCACACTGGGATGGGCTCCCAGTGTGCCACATAAGTTGGGGGGATCATGATGCCAACAAGGGGATTGGGCACCCCATCAGCAATAAAAGTGGGTTGGGGGGCATCTGACACCAGGAGTGGGTATTCCGGTGTCAAAAGGTTTTTTAGAAAAATAAACTTATATCTCAGCACACTGGGTGGGCTCCCAGTGTACCACAATACTGGGGTGGGGAGAATACACACCAACATGGAGATTGGGCACCCCGATATAGGTGTAAAACATAGGAATTTGGGAAGGGAGCAGACTAGTTCGATGCAGGATCCTGCATTGAAATGATCTCAAATTTAGATGAAGGATTCTGCATTGAAGAAAAGACGTTGGGGGGGGGGATGGTTTCCTTTTTCTCACAGGCTTTTAAATAATGTAGGGCACACTGGGGTGGGCTCTAAGTGTGCCAAATAAATGTGTGTGTGTGTGTGTGTGTGTGTGTGCGGGAGATGCATACTGACACAGGGATTAGGCACCCCATGTTAGTGTGAACAAAGTGGGTCTTCCTTGACTCTGCAGCCAGCAGCACAAGTACCAGCTGTGGCTGCAGAAGTCAAGAAAATAGAGCTCTTCTCATACAGATAATGGCCTACAAGCTGTTCTCTGTATTAGCTGGCACCCGACAAAAGAAACTTGTTTGGGTCCAGCTGAAAACAAAACAAAAAAAACATCAGAATACACCTGAAGGGGTTATCCGTTGAACGATGGCAAAGTTATTAAGATGCAAAGTTTCATTCTTTATCCTTAAAAAGGCTACTCAACCCTAACTATGGTAGCACTACCATGCTACCACAATATATATATATATATATATATATATAGACATTGCAAAAAACTTTGTTTAATGCATCATTTAGGGTTAAAGTGACAAAATGGGGAAATAAGGCGTTAGGGTTGTGCCCTATCCCCCAGCACCCACCCCCATCCTCCACAGACTGACAGATACCATGGGGTGTGCCCTAACTGATGCATTAAATGAAGATTTTTGCAATGAATTTTCCTTACTTTTTGAAAAAAAGTGTAATATAACTAGTAAATAGCATGTGTTGGTGGGAGTGCGGGGCCCAAAAGCTACCCATTTCTGCATAATGATATGTATCTGTGGGAGCATGGCCCCTCTGAGCCCTGCGTTCCCACTTACACATAACTATGGAGCCATACAGCAGATAGGGCAAGGAACCCTTGTAACATTAATTTGCTAATATCTCAGGAACTGTAGCAGCTAGGAAAAAAATCAAGTGTCATTGTAATCATGACGGTGAAACCTCCTCATGAGACAGAACAGCTAAATCCATATCTCACATCGTTTGCAAGATATAGGCACCAAAATGTGCTCAAAAGTCACCCTTAGAACCCTTGTAGCACTAATTTGCCAATATCTCAGTAACTGTACAACTTAAGAAAAAAATTCCACTGCAGGTGTAATCTATGGTTTTCAAACTTGTTTTTGTGGCTTAGATCACCTAAAGGTGATCTAAGCCATGAATAATGAAAAGTCCATGTCTCGTTTCGTTTTCGAGATACGCCACAAGTCGCTGTGGGCACCACAGTGTTATCCTATGGGAAAAATCTAAACTTTGTGATGGCATATCTATGGAACCAATAAACTTTTCAACACCTAAATAGCATAATTCACATCTCTGGGGCAACCCCTTAATATCCTGCAAATTTCCAGTCAAAGGACCAAACCGTTAATTTACAATGCAGTGGGAAAGTTTTTAAAAGTTTAAAAATTCCTAGTTCGTGAGGTAGCAAAATCCCCAACCATCAGATCAATCCCCGATTGTGAGCTGTCAAAGTCACCATCCATGAGAAATGAGAGGGAAGAAAGCCAACATCCCACAGATGTGCCTTTTGGTGGTTTGGTGACAGCATAATACAGGGATGCAAAGTTACGGTACTCTGAAGTTGATGCTTTTTCCCATAGACTAACACTGCAGGAAAATGCTTAGCCCCCTGCTAAGGGGCTAAGTGCAAAACTAGCCAGGAAAGTAATAAATAATATGCCATTTTATTTTTTTTTCTGCTCTGTATGGTTCCTGAGATACAAGCAATTTAGTATTCAAAGTGCTCATTTTCTGCTCCGAGGCCCATTATTATGCATTTATTCTTTGTACTCACTGTGTTTCTCTATGGAGCTGTTGGGGAAAACCGGGGTGTGCGCTTCTGTTACTGTTACAGTTAGCATATCCACTTGCATTTCCGTACCTGTTTGCGTTAGCGTTCCCATGTACGCCACCATGTGCATTACCCTTTGCATTTTCATTTACGCCCGCGTTTGCGTTACTGTTACCATTTGCATTTTCACTACTGTTTCTGTTTGTGTTTTGATTTGCGTCACCATGTGCATTTCCATTTGCATTTGTGGCCACCCTTGATCTTTGCTGTTACCGTTACCATTTGCGTTTCCAATTGCATTACTGTCACCATGCACGTTATGGTCTGCATTTCCATACGCGCTTACATTTACATTTCCATTTCTGTTTCCTTTGGTATTATTGTTGCTGTTACTGTTAGCATTTGTGTTTCCAATTGTGGTACCGTGACCGTGCGCGTTACCATTTGCATTTCCGTATGCGCTTGCATTTCCGTTTCCATTTTCGTTACTGTTTACTTTGCTATCATCGTTGCTGTTACTGTAACTGTTTGCATTTCCAATTGCATTACTGTTACTGTTTGCATTTTCATCACTGTTTGCGTTTCTGTTTCCCTTAGCATTTGCGTTTTTGGTTGCGTTTCCATTGTCAATTGCATTACTTTTTCCTTCTCTGGTGCTGTAGCCTTAACCATTTACATTTCTGTTTGCCTTTCTGTTACCGTTTGCATTTCTTTTACCGTTTTTGTTTCTGTTGGTGTTACCCGGAGGGCCTGCGTTCCCACAAAAATATATCAGTTACCAGTTACATTACACTTTCTCAAAAAGAAGGGAAGTTCATTGCAAAAACTTTGTTAATGAATCAGTTAGCATTGATAACACAGCAATGAAAGTATGGAAATTTGATGTTAGGGTTACCACCCCTACCACCCCACTCCAACCACCCTCCACCCTCCACACACCAAGAGACATTGGGGTGTGCCATGGGGTCATCTGGCCTAACTATCACCCCATTCTCCTATACTGTAGCATGTCAGCTTGTTTACACATAGAATGGGTGACTGTTGGGCCTGATGACCCGATGACACACCCCAATGTCTGTTGGTGTCTGGAGGGTGGGGTGGTAACCCTAACATCACATTTCCATACTTTTGTCGCTGTATTATCAACCCTAACTGATGCATTAATGAAGTTTTTTGCAGTTAATATATATATATATACAGTATGTGTGTGTGTGTATATATATTATTATAGGGGTGCGACCGGCTAGAGTTGAGTAGGCACTTTAATGTTAAACCCCAATTTTTTGTGCGTTAATAACTTTGCAGCTGTTCAATGGATTTGCACAAAATGTGGAATGCACGGTCTGGTATGGTAGTCTCTTGATTTGCCAAGTTGTGTTTTGGTCGGACTTATGGTTTCTGCATAGCAAAGTGCATTTTTCGCTACTTTTGACACATTTTTTGCTCATTGCGCTGTGACCACACCATTTGGTGTTTTGGTATGAAATTTGGAACATAGAAAGAGTTTGGGCCAAAGAACAATCCAGTGTTGGTTTGGTGAAATAAATATTAATCTGTTCAAAATTTATTTAATTTTCAATTTTTTGGTTCTGAGCATGCTCACTTCACTCCAAGATTTATATATATGTTTTGCGAAAGATGATTGGGCTTATGGTCAAGGATTTTGCCAGCTCACAAAAGGGGATTTAAAAAATCCTAGTCTGTGAGGAAAAATTCCTTGTCCGTGAGTCGCCATCTTGTTTTCATTTTTTCCCCCAAACAAAATATCATAGCTTCCTCCATGGGTGACTTCTTGTTGCAGTAAGGCACAGGTTTTGTTCAGGGTGATGCCCTCAAGAAACCTATACCTTTGATTTGCTTCATTTTGGGCAAAAAATGGCCAGTTTCAAATTTTGAAATTCTTCTTTCGTGACTCGCTTTCGATCCTCTTTCATGAACTGACAAAATCCCAGTCCACTAGATGATCCTCTGTCATGACACAGCAAAATCCTTGACCGTCATTTTGTGACCAGATGGCCCTTCTCACGGACGAGGATTGACTCACAGTCAAGGATTTTGCAAACTCACGAAAGAGGATCGGCTCGTGGACTGGGATTTGTTGCTCACGAAAAGGGATTGGGTTTTTGAATACCCTTTCATGAGCTGCAAAATTCCAATCCACAAGCTGACAAAATCCCAGTGTGCCAGCCATCCCCTTTCATGAGGTAGCAAAATCTTTGACAGTCACTTAGGGACCAGATGGCCCTTCTCACGGACAAGGATTGAGTGATGATCAATGATTTTGCTGCCTGATGAAAGGGGATCGGCTGGCGGACTGGGATTTTGTCAGCTCATGAAAGGGGATTGGTTTTTTGAATCCCCTTTTATTAGCTCACAAAATCCCCATTTGTGAACTGTCAAAATCCCAGTTCACCACCCAATCCCCTTTTACAAAGCAGCAAAATCCTTGACTGTTACTTAGGGACCAGATGGCCAAAATGTGACGGTCAATGATTTCTCGCGGACGGTGATTTTGACAGCTCACGAAAGGGGATTGATCTGATGATTGGGGATATTGCAACTCACAAACTAGGAATTTTTAAACTTTTAAAAATGTTCCCACTGCATTGTAAACTAATGGTTTGGTCTTTTGAATTGAAATTTGCAGGGTATCAAAATACCAGTCTGCAAGCAATCCCCTTTTGTGAGGTAGCAAAATCCTTCACTGTCACTTTGTGACTAGTTGGCCCTTCTTGCGGATGAGGATTGACTCACGGTCAAGGATTTTGCGACCCTATGGCACACCCCGGCGTCTGTTGGTCTGTGAAGGATGGGGTGGGTGAGTGGGGGGGTAGGGGGCTCAACCCTAACATCTCATTTCCCCACTTTTGTCTCTTTAACCCTAACTGATGCATTAAATGAAGTTTTTGCAATATATATATATATATATATATATATATATATATATATATATATACACACACATATACATACTGTATACACACACACACACTGTATATAAATATTATACTGGCGCGGTAGCACCAGTATATTAGGGTTGATTACACACTTCTATGTTAAACCCAAAATTTTGAACTTCAATAACTTTGGAATCACTCAATGGATTTGCACAAAATATGGCATGTATAATCTCCAATGGTAGGCCACTTGATTTGCAGAATTTTGTGCAACTCTGTTGTGTGGTTTGTGAGCTGGAAACTGTCAAACATCCTAAATTTACCATTTTTTTTCACATTTCTTTGTTTACCTGTATCTCAGAAATGCCTTTATGTTGTGGTCTGACATTTTCAGGTTAGAAAACCCTTGGGTCACAGATGTGCCTTTTGAAGGTTTGGTGAAAAAATATTAATCTGTTCTAAAGTTATTACATTTTTAATTTCCCATTATTTCCTATGGGAACATTTACATGTAAGTGAAAATGAAAATGAAAGTACTTTTTGCACACTTGCACCTTGATAACTTTGCAACCCTTCAATGGATTTGCATGACACCTGTTCCTACATGCAGGGTGGAGGTGGACCTTAGGGTTGGAAGCTGAGGGTGAGGGTGGGGGGTTCAGGTTTGAAGCCTAATTTGGTAATGTGTCAGTGTACCTGTAGCAGCATTCCTGGGTGTAGGAGTGTCGGAGCCATTCAAGCTTAATAAATCTTTCATTTTGGATTACTGTAAATCATTCTGAGAATTATTTGGCGTTACTTTCCACCTTCACTGGGGTACACTCCCCTGGATCTGGAGTGCGAGTCTTTATTGTTGTCTTTGTCTATATTGGGTCAGTATCCCTAGACTCGCACCCTGTCCAAGCTTGTAGCACAGAACTTGTATGTCTTATTCTTATGCTTGGGAACCCTAAGATTGCATTTCCTACTTTTACGCTTCAACCCTAATGGTGCATTAATTAAGTTTTTTGTAATGAACAAAGAATATATATATATATATATATATATATATATATATATATATATATGTACTGGCACAGTAGTGCCAGTATAGTTAAGTGAAAGGTAACGTCTATGTTAAACCTGAATGTTTGAACATTAATAACTTTGGAACTGTTCAATGGATTTGTATGAAATTTGACATGCATAATATCTAGGGGCAGTCCTCTTGAGCTTCCAAATTTTATGGAAATCTGTTATGTGATTTCTGAGATATACAGTGTTGAAAAACAGAAAAATCTGTGTTTTTGACATTTTCTTTGTCCACCTGGATCTCAGAAACAGCTTTAGGCTGTGGTCTGAAATTTTCAGGGTAGAACACCTTTGCTTCACAGATGTGCCTTTTGAAGGTTTGGTGAAAAAATATTAATCCGTTGAAAAGTTATTAAACTTTTAATTTCCTATTATTTCCTATGAGAAAATGTGTATGTCAGGCATGAAAGTTGTAATTTGCACAAGTTACTTACCTTGTTCAAGATACTGTCAGGCATGAAAGTTGTAATTTGCACAAGTTACATAACTTTCACAAGATGCTGTTGTATTTTGCACAGATTACATAATTTGCAAAAAATACAACAGTATCTTGCACAAGTTATGTAATTTGCACAAATGGGAGTGCAGGATGCAAATGACCCTGTGCTCCCACCGTAACATAAGAATGCTGTTATACTCTCTCAATGGAGGGATGAGAGCGCAGAGCTCAAAGGACCCTGTGGTCCCACCATAACATAAGGATAATGTTATACTGTTTCAATGGAGATATAGTAGCACAGGATCCAAAGGACCCTGCGCTCCCACTGTAAAATAAGGATACTATTAAAGTGTCTCAAGGATACTGATGTACTATATCAATGGAGGGAAGGGAGTACAGAGTCTGAATGACCTGTGCTCACACCGTAAAATAAGGATACTATTACACTATTTGAAAAAGTAAGGAAATTCATTGCAAAAAAACTTGTTAATGCACCATTAGGGTTGAAGCGTAAAAAGTAAGGAAATTCTATCTTAGGGTTCCCAAGCAAAAGACCCTACCTCCACCCTTGGCTTCCAACCTGAACACCCTAGCCTCACCCTCGGCCTCCAACCCTAAGGCCCACCTCCACCTCCACCCTGCATGCAGGAACAAGTGTGAAGAGTGTGCTTTGGGGTGGTAAAACCTAATGCTCACCCCATTTTAACAGTTAATAACCTGACATGGGTACAGAATAAAACAATGGGGTGAGCATTAGGGTTCACAACTCCAAGGCACACCCCTTACACCTGTTCCTGCATGCAAATGAAGTGAACTGGGGTGAAGTTGAGAAAGCTGAGAAGTGATAGTGTTCAGGTTTAAACCTTAATTGGTGATGTGCCGGGGTACCTGTAGCAGCATTCCTGGGTGTAGGAGTGTTGGAGCCTTTCAAGCTTAATAAATCTTTCATTTTGTATTACTTCAAATCATTCTGAGAATTATTTGGTGTTACTTGTCACCTTCACTGGGGTACATTCCCCTGGCTCTTTTTTTTTCCAAATTGTTTAACCAGGAGTAGCACACTAAGCTGAAAGCTTGTTTACAGGTGTGACCTGGGCTCTGGAGTGAGAGTCTTTCTTGTTGTATTTTTCTATATTGGGGCAGCTTCCCCAGACTCGCACCCTGCCCAAGCTTGCAGTGAAGAACTATTATGTCTTATCCTGATCCTTGGGAACCCTAAGATTGCATTTTCCTACTTTTTGTGCTTCAACCCTAATGATGCATGAATGACATTTTTTGCAATGCACGGTAGTGCCAGTATCATTAAGGTGAAACGTAACTTCTATGTTAATCCTGATTGTTTCAATGTTAATAACTTTGGGACTGTTCAATAGATTTGCATAAACGTTGGCATGCATAATGTCTAGGGGCAGTGCTCTTGAGCTGCCAGATGTCATAGGAATGTGTTTTGTGGTTTCTGAGATGCAGAGTGTTGAAGAAACAGAAAAATCTGAGTTTTTGACATTTCTTTGTCCACCTGGATCTCAGGGATGGCTTTAGGTTGTGGTCTGAAATTTTCAGAGTAGAAAGCCTTTGCCTTACAGATCTGCCTTTTGAAGGTTTCCTGATAAATATTTATCCGTTCAAAAGTTATTCAACTTTAAAGTTTCCCATTATAGCTTATGTGAAAAGAAATATATGATCTGAAAGTGAAAGCAGGTAAACAACCCCAAAAAAATTGTTTCTTTGCCACTTCGTGGTAAGAAAACGATTAGGACTTTTGGGTTGAAATTCACAGCGTGGCAAGCCCTTGCCCCACAGGTGTGCCCTTTACTAGTTTGGTGAAGTTACAGCACTCCAAAGTTGCAAATTTTCCCATAGGCTAACATTGTGGTGTTCGTGGTGCATTTTGGCGGCTTTATCTCGAAAACGGTTCGAGATACGGATTTTTTGCTATGCATATCTCTAAGCATGCGTAGAGGTGTCCAGGCCATGAGTACAACTGTGAAGGAATTTTTTCCAAGTTTCTACAGTTCCTGAGATATTGCAACCTTTACAGCACAATGGTTGCCTGGAATGGCTCTAGGTGTGTGCTATGTCTCTATACTTATGGCTACGTGGGTGTGCAGGGTCACATTTGGATCCCATTATGCAATAATGGGAACTCAGGGCCCATACACAGAGATGTGATATCATTAAAATATCAGTACATTTATGTATAAATTGGAGCCCACATGAAAATCAGAGACAATTACAAAATGTATACATGATCCGGGCCCTGCGCTCCGACAACCACATATGAGTGACATTACATTTTCTCAGAAAGAGGGGAAATTTATTGCAAAAAAAATTCATTGATGCATCAGTTAGGGTTGTCATTACAGTGACAAAAGTTTGGAAATTCAATGTTAGGGTTACCAACCCTACCCCCATCCAACCCCCCACTCTCCACACACCAACAGGTGTCAGGATGTGCCTTGGGGTCATCGGGCCTTATAGTTAGGGTTGAGTAGGCCATGTAATGTTAAATCCCAAATTTTGCACTTTGATAACTTTGCAACCTTTCAACGGATTTGAACAGAATTTGGAATACACAGTCTCGGGTGGTAGGTCTCTTAATCTGCCAAGTTGTGTTTCGATCAGATTTGTGGGGTTTGCACAACAAAGCATCAAAAAACATATTTTTCACTTTATTTGGCAAATGTCAGGGTCATTTTCCAACATCGTGCTGCACATACACCATTTGGAATTTTGGCCTGAAAGAGGTTATCCTAAGGAACAATCCAGTGTTGGTTTGGTGAAAAAATATTAATCCATTCCAAAGTTATTACATTTTGAAGTGTTGGGTTCTGAGCATGCTCAGTTCAGTCTTTGGGATAGATGCACAGTTTTGATCAAAGATTCCTGGTTGTGAACAGCTGGCAAAGTGAGATTGTGAAGAGGGAGTCAGAAATCTTGCAAAATCCCTCTTCGTGAGAAAAATCCATCTTCGTCAGTCACCATTTTGTTTTCTCGCTTAGCAAGGGTGAGAAAATAAAATGTTATGATGCCTCCCCTGCTTTGTTTTTTAATTTTTTAATTTTGTTTCAGATGAAAAAAGAAAACAGTCCCCTGGTGTCTTTTTTTTGATGCAGAATCCTGCATAGAAATGTTTGATGCAGAATCCTGCATCGACCTGCCCCTCTACGGTCCGCCAACATCAGGGTGCCCAATCCTCATGTTGGCATGTATCTCTCTCCTCCTCTACAGTAGCACAGAAGGAGCCCACCCCAGTGTGCCAAAATAATTGTTTATTTAATTTATATGTGTCCGACACCGGGATGTCCACTCCCAGTGCCGGATGCCCCACCCCCAAGCTTGTGTACTTCCATTGCTGACATCTGGGTGCTCAATCCCTGTGTCGGCATGTATCCCCCCCTCCACTACTGTGGGACACTGGGAGCCCACCCTAGTGGGTCAAAATATTTATGTTTCCAACACCGGGATGCCTACTCTCAGTGTCGGATGCCTCCCCAAGCCTGTATACCTTCATTGCTGTGCCTGCTCTTAACAATGTGTGGAAGCACAGGGGCCAGAGATCCCTTTGTTTCCACATCTAGATACATATGTGCATCTGTAGAGGGATGGGAGCACAGTGTCTGAAAATTAAGATACTATTATACTATCTCAAAAAGTGAGGAGATAAATTGCAAAAAACTTTGATAATGCATTAATTAGGGTTGAAGCAACAAAAGTATGGCAATGAGACATTAGGGTTGAGCCCCTACCACTCCCATCCAATTCCACCAGCCCACCACACACCACCCGCCACAGACCAACAGGTGTTGGGGTGTGCCTTGGGGTCATCAGGCCTAACTCTCACCCCATTCTCCTATACTGTAGCATGTCAAATTCTTACACATGGAATGGGGTAAGAGTTATTGTTAATCCCTAATGTATAGTGGCACCCCTACCCTGCAATGGCCATCTCCATAATTATATGATGTATCTCTGTCATTCTCTGCCTTTAATAAAGAAAATGGTCCATAAATATTTTTCACCTAAAACAATGTTCCTTCGTCGATCAACCCCCCCCCCACCTGGACCTCCTACTCAGCACCAACCACCCCACACCCCCAGACCTCCCCATACACCCTCACTTACCTGTACAGGTCCCACAGTGAACATCCACAGTGATACAGGAGACACATCTTGGTGCTGGAACCGTCAACTGCAATATGACACAGAAAGGCAGCTGCAGTTCAATGTATTTTTATGGGGTATTCATGTTTGGTGCATAACACTGTCATTTTCAAGATTTTTATACCACATTTTCAACATACCCTTCTTGAGACCCAACCTCATGAGCAGTTTTTGAGGCATTTTACAAATCCTGCCTGAAAGGTGATTTCACATTCGGTTGGCAAAATCACCTTTCAGCCAGGATTTCAAACTTTTTACCATACTTGTTCATGAGGTGGGATCATAAGAAGGGTATGTTGAAAATTTTGGGTCAAAATATGTTAAAATGTCAAAGTTCTATGCATTCATTCACATTTTGATATGCTCAAACGTAACTTACATAATTTTCAATATTTTTGCCCCAAAGTTTCAACATAGCAATTTCTTAGCACCACCTCATGAATGTGACAGCTATCATTTTTTAAATTTTGGCCAAAATGTCTTTCTGCCACCTCTAGCATGCAATGATGCTGCAGTGGTGCAAAATGACAATTCGGCGAGGATTTGACAATTTTTTGTACAGGTTCATGACATGGAGTAATTAGAAGGCTATGTTGACAATTTGGTTGCTGTTGTGCTTCCACTTAAACATACATATTTGCATCTATGAAGGGATAGGAGCACAGAGGTAGCCCTGTGCTCTGTCACACAAATAAGGATACAATTACAGTATCTGAAAAGGTATGGATGCATGGGACTGCAGGGCCCAGAGGGCCTTGCTCTCAAACAGGCAAATAAAGTTAGAGTATACTATCCCAAAAAGTAAGGAAACTATTTGCAAAAGACTTTGTTAATGCAACATTTAGGGTTTTGTATAAAGCAACACAAAGTAAGGAAATGTGGCTTTAGGGTTTCCAACCCCAAACCCACCCATAAAGCAAATCAGGGGCAGAGTCATCCTAGGAATTATCAACCCTGATGTGCACCCCATTCCTACATACTCCAGAAACATACACACCTAATAGGGTGATCTTTAGGATTGACAACCCCAGGAAGACTCCACCCCTGATTTGCTTTAGGGGTCTATCTAAGACTTATTAATGAGGAAAGGAATTATCAAATATTACAAGGAGATCCAACAGAAACCCTTAAAAGGGAGATTAATGAGATTCTATGTCAATATGAAGATATGGGTTGGCTAAGAGATTGGGAGGCAGATACAATGAAACATCAATTTCCAAGAATATCAACCTTTTATGGGCTCCCTAAGATACATAAGGACAACATAATGCCCCCTGGGAGACCTATTGTTTCTGGGATAAACTCTGTTTTCAAACCAATTTCAAGATACATAAATTTCTACCTTCAACCAACCCACAGCTTCCACTTGCATACTGTGTGACTGTGACCAAGTCACTTAACCTCCTTGTGCTTCCAGGTCACTCCTGTAAGAAAGCTTCCAGCTTAGTGTGCTATACCTGGTTAAACAACTAAATAAAAAAAAAATAGTGGAAAAAATTAACACCTTTGTTAGGGACTCTGGGGATATGATACTAAAAATGGAATGGATTTCACAAAGAGGTATACATGAAGATGCTCTGTTGGTGACATGGGATGTTACAGACCTATATACATCCATCCCCATATGGAGGGGGTGAGGGTAATGGGTATAATGTTAGACAAAAGAGGTCAAGATGTAAAACCAAAAAACAGACTGTTACAAGAACTAGCTGAGTACATTTTAAAAAAAAAACAGCTATTTTGAATTTGATGGAAAGTTTTATAAACAAATAAGAGGGACTGTAATGGGGAGCACAATGGGGCCCGCATATGCAGATTCTTATATGAATAATTTTGAAGTAAGATTTGTTCTAGACCCAATAATGAACAACTATTATGGGTGCATAAATATAAGATTCAGATGTATAGAAAATATATTTTGTATCTGGATAGGAACAGAAAATCAATTAAAGAATTTTGATACAGTACTTAACAGCTGGGACCCCAATCTAAAATTTACATTAAAATATCATAACAATGAGATACTATATCTGGACTTAAGTATTGCATTGGAAGCAGACAAGACTGAGACAACACTTTAACATAAACCAACAGACAGAAACACATTATTACATTTTAATCATTTCCATGAAACAAGATTAAAAGAAAATATTCCATATTCACAAATGGTGATGGTAAAGAGAAACTGTAGTATTCAGGCAGAATATGAGAAATGTGAAAAATATCTAAGAGATTTAGAGACAGAGGATATCCTGCTAAGACACTGAAGAAGGCTTCTCAAAAAAATCAGAGCTAAAGACAGAAGAGATCAACTAAGGGTTAAGGAGCAGGCTGGCAAGCAGGACAGGATGGTTTTAGCAAGAAAATGTAAGCATAAACTCCCACAGGTTAGACAGATTATCAATAAGCACTGGCATTTAGTAACAATTGATAACCCACATATTAAATGCTTACAAGAAAGACCTATAGTAGCTGCAAAAAAAGTGGACAACTTGAAAAGCAAGTTAGTGAATTCACAATTCAAAATACATACAGAAACTGAGGGACAACTATTGTTAGGACCAGTGCAGCCAGGGATGACTGCATGTGGAAGATGCTCAGTGTGTGGCCGGCCACACTAGCAAGAAAGCATTTTTTCAATACTTTCAGACTGGTTATAAACACTTTATAAAAGACAATATTGACTGTAATAAACAAGGGCCGGGATATTCAGAGCTGCACCAGAGGCAGGCGCAAGAGGGGTGCAGCGCAAGCACAGTGCGCCATGGCGTAATGGGTGTGATATTCAAAGGATGCGCATGACAGGATCACCTGTGCAATGCAGCTAAATATCGCATGGATGCACCATAGCACAACCAGGGATGCACCAGGGAGCAAGACATGAAGCGCAGTAGCGCACCCAGGGATGCGCAGGGGAGCAAGCCAAGTAGCACAATAGTAGTGGCCACCAGTGTGCAAAGGTGCAGAGGAGCATGCTCCAGGACACACAGGGAGAGGCAACAGGCACAGCGGGAAGCATGCCACAGGGGTTGGAGGCCCCACCACCAGGGCGCACAGTGCACCAGCTGAGAGGCATGGTAGGCACATGTGGGCACACTGCCCAGTGAGCTCGTGGAGACAGTAGGCCCCTGACCATGTGCACCACAGTGGGGCATGGTGGCAGGGTGGCAACAATGGCCTCTGACACACAGTCCCTGGCAACACCACAGGGAGGCTGGGGACATGCCACCCGGACCACAGCCGGCAACACACAGGCAAACAGCACACAAGGCACACACCACACAACCTGGAAGGACAGGCCACAGCCACCCCACCTAAACCATGGTGGAACACCACCAGGTACAACTCCCCATTCACCCCAGACATACCACACAGCAGCCAGGCACACCACTGCAGCATGGCTCCACACGCCAGCTGTAAAGCAGACATGGACACAGATGGGTTGCCAAAAATAATGTATAATAACAGGCAAAACTGCACCTGACACTACCACCATGACCTATAATTCCACCCCCACCCCAACAAGGTAGTACTAACTTTCTTTTCTCTTCTTCTCTTTTTTCTCCTCCTACCTCTACAATTAACCACCCGAATGCCTGCTTTGGGCCTACCTATGGTACCCTAATGTTGTTTCCATACCTGCTTGACAATTGTTTAATGCTCTAATTACAACTTATCATAATGATCTACAATAGCCTAACAACTACTGCTATGTGTAAACAGCCGAATACTGTATACCCATGATTATCTATGTTGTGATACTGCACGAAGTTCATATATGTCTTTATTAGTATTCCTGGGTCGCCCCTGAAAAATGGACTTTCGGGGCCCAGTGGGCCTACCCAGTCATCAAAATTCAATAAATAAATAAATAAAACAAAACTATTTGCACATATACAAGGATCAGGGAAAGGAGGGACCACCCACATACAGGTAGGCCAGGGAAGGGAGGCAGAGGCAAAGGCAAGAGAAGAGGGCAAGGCAGGTTGCTCAGGGAAGGGGTAAGCACACTGGCAGATGGGTCCTATGGCTGTCCGCACCCCACTGAAGGCCGTGGCGGGTGTTGGCATCGCCGTCTGCACTGTGAGATCACCAGCTGCTGCACAATCTGCAGCGTGGCAGTCAATACCTGGAGGATCTGCCAGAGAAGGTAAGTATGGACATCTCTGGTCCTGACACCTAGGACAAAGAAGTGAACACCGTATGAGGGCATATCCAGAACAGTGCAGCCCACCCACTGTGTGAAGCAGGCATCAGTGACATGCACCCCTGGGCTGGCAGTCCACCACCCACAGTGAGTGCGCCCACACGAGCTGCCCACCCAGGGACCCACAGCCATGCAGAACACTGCACTCCAACACTGCCCATGTGCAGCTTGCCACCGCCAAGGCAGGCTGGTGACATGGCCATGCAGGCAGTTGTCAGTGGCACAGCTGGGACCCAGGTGCACCCACAGCTCACCTGCAGCAGCCACCCACATGTGCAATAGCCACATTGTACTGCAGAGGACACCGCAGGCAGTGCACAGCTGGAGGGGGCCATGTGCACAGAGGGCCGTGTCCCACCCCCACCCCCGCTGCCCACCCTGCACAACATAGAATAATGTAAATGTGCCTACCTGCATTCTGAGGTGCACCCTGAGGCTGTCCAGCCACCACGCCCATGCGGCCTGCAACCGGTGCACTGCCCCCTGCGGTGGCCCATCCTGGCCTGGCTGCAGTGCCAGCAAGGTGAACCCGCCTCCGATCTTCAGGGCCTAGGTGGAAATTATGAAGAAAAACACATCAGTACTGGGCAACACCACAGGCCTCCCCGGCACAGCATGACACCCTGTGCATTGTGCCAGTGGCGCGGTGGCACAGGGCAGCCATGGTGTACCACCACTCCCAATGGGGCGTGCAGCCCCAGCCCCCCATGGCATGGCATTCCAACGGCACCTCCCCACGGACCACTGGATGGTAATGGGAACAGGCGCTGTACACTTACCTGGCCATGGCACAGCACCCTTCTGGATGCATGCCTGTAGCATCCACAGCCACTCTGGGTCTCTCCACTGCAGGTCCCCTTAGTGGTGCCTGCACTGCTCCCCAGTCCTGCGTGCACCTGTGGCCTCCTCGAGACTGTCTGCCACCTCCTGCCACACATCGGTCTGAGGCCTGTTGAGGGGCACCTGACCAAACAAGGAGCCAGCATGTGGCTCCACTAGGGCCACGAGGTTGACCAACTCAACCTGTGTCCAGCTGGGGGCTCTTGGTGCTGGATGGTGCAGCATGGTTGCAGCTCACTCAGCAATGTAAAATGGTGCCCAGCAGCACATGTGCTAAACGTGCTGGGGATGCATGCCATGCACCGTGATGCACTGCAACTGCCTACTGTGCAGGCATGGAGATGCATGACTCATGCAATGCAGTGCTGCCATGTGTCTCAGGGTGCCTACAAGGGCAAAGGACACCTTTGGGGTCAAGGGTTGGGCCGCGCACCATCCGCCACAGCGTTATTGGGCAGGGCAGGCATGCTGTGCCGTAGGGCCATGTGGGTGCCACAGTGCAAGTCCCCATTGTGCAAGAGCACCATGGTACTCATAGCACAGGGGCGCCATCGGCTGCCTGGTGCCTGGGCACTGTAGGCCATACAGCACATGAGCACCACATGTGCAATAGCGACAGGGCGCTGTACTGCCGATCATGCACGTCATGCATGCTGCACCCCTGGCGTGCGTGACGGCAGCACACTCATGTGCATGGCACAGGCTGTTGCACACATCACAATGTTGCACCCTGACTTGTACATGCACAACCCCACTGTGCAATGCGCAGCCACGCAATATTCAGCCGATATATGCAAATCAGCTGATTAGCCTATCCACGGTGCATCAACTGCATTTGCATGTCATTACAGTTGCACAGCCCCTCATTTGCATGTGATGTGCTATAAAGGTGCCAGGGGAATGCACAGGGTATGGACCGGTATTGCATCTCTTAGAGGTAAAATACATGCTGAGGGGCTGGCTGGACAGTGGAATGGGAGGGTGGGGAAGGAATCACCAGGCCATACTGACACATGTCTATCTCCACAGGAAGAAGCTGTCCAAACTAGAGGAGACTGAGGATCATGGGTCTGCATGCAAGCAGAGGCCCAACTTCACCAGGGCGGAGTCAGACACCCTATTCCAGGCATACCTGGACCAGGAGCCACTCCTGAGCAGCTCCACAGGCACTCCACAGGCCCAGGCAACAGCATGGGAGGGTGTGGCCCATGCTGTGAACCAGCAGGGCTGCCACCAACGGTCTGTGCAGGAGTGCAAAAAGAAGGCCGGCACAGACTGGAGGCAGAACAAGGAGAAGATGGCAGCCATCCGGGCAGCGCATGCCATCACAGGCGGGGGTCAGCCTGCTGTGCCCAATCTTATGCCATGGGAGGAGATGGTGGCAGCCATCATAAGGCGCAGTGGGTCGAGGGCGTGCTTGGCAGAGGATTCCAGATGGGTGGTAGTCTATCACTGCAAGGTAGGCTTGGCTGTGATGGGGGCATGGGGCAGGGGTGCTGGGGCAGGGGTGGGCAACAGTGACACTAATGTGACTGTTTTTCCTTTCAGCTCGTGATCACCTGCGTGCAGCGGCAGGGGTGGGGGTATCGGCTGTGGGGTCAGTCCTGGACCTGGAGGACCATCCATCCATCCACCTCCACCAGACACTGTGGCCTGGATAGACTGCAGGGCAGCACCATTGTCCATCCGGATGCCAGTTATGCGGATGCGGACGAGGCCCTAGCTGTGTTCCAGTGAGATGCCAGGCATGGTGTACTGTGTGCTGAGACACAGATCAGGGCGGGGTCTGATTCTGATGACGATGAGATCTTCATCCTGGACAGTGATGTTGTGGCCACAGGGGAGACACCCATACCACACTCCTGCCATAGCGACGCAGCCAGTGACCCAGTGGTTGTTGCCTGCACACTGGCCACTGTGGCCAGCGTAGCCATGGCAGCCAGTGGTGCAGCAACGGCTGGCAGCAGTGGCGAGGAGGCTGGTGGTAGTGCAGCCACGCCAGTGTTACTCTGTGCACAGTAGCTGGAGGTGTGGTAGCAGCGGCTGGATGGCATTGAGGGGGGGCCTGGGGCTGGGAACACCATCGGTGCACCGCAGGACAACCATCCCCAGGAGGGACCCACTGTGCAGCGCCCACCATCGTGGAGTGCTGGGCCGCAGGGTTGGGACAAACCCATGGGTCAGCAAAGTGCCCCCACACCCCAGGGGGCTGACCCCTTGGACAAGCACACCCAACTTCTCTGGGCCTCTGTTGAGCAGCAGGTGCTGGTCGCAGGATGTGTGCGTGCACTATGCACGGAGCTGCGCCAGGCAGCAGAGCGGTGGAACAGAGACTTCGCCCTCCTCCTGGCTGAGAACATGTGGATACGGGTGGAATTGGCCACAGCCATGGATCGGCTGACCCCTGCGGTCATGGCCGGCCTGGCACCACTGTCCACCCTGGTGCATGGCATTCCACCGCTCACACCACACAGTGCATTCTCCGCCTCGCAGTCCCAGCATCGTGCGACCCCCATGATGTCAATGCTGTGGTCTGTTGTGGGCATTCCCAGCATGCCTGGTGCAGGCATGTTTGTGGGCCTGTAGACACCTGCGAGGACCCAGTTGCGGTCCCACAGTGTCACCCCTGGGGGATCATCTGTGACACCCCCTGTGTTCATCACGTGGACTGCGTCCACTGTGCGTTCTCAGCGGGGCCATCCATGTGTCTTCGGAGGCCATGCTACTGTGCAGCATCCCTGATCCATCCACCGCCGCGTCCACTGTATGCTGCTGCCCTGTGTGCACATTGGTGCAGTGTGAGCATGTGTGTCCCATGGCCATGGCATCCATGGGTGACACTGCACATGGCCCATGTGCCCACCTGCCCGGCTGCTGACTACTGTGGCATGTGTATGATGATGCCAGCACAGTGCTGATTGCCACTGTGCAGCGCTGCTCAGTGTCTGACACATGCCCGGTGCCCACCTCTGGGCATGGGCATGATGGGTCCCATGTGCATGTGTGTGTGAGTGTATGCAGGTGTGTGTGTGCGCGTGCATGTTGTGTGGGCCTGTGCTGCATGTTACAATGGTGTCTGTTCCCCATGCCTGTCCACACCCCCCTCCCACAGTCCCTGGCATAGGGCATGCCCATGCCTGCCTGTCTACTGTGCCCTGGGCCCTAGCCCTTGCATGTGGCCATAGTCACCTACCTGTGTGCTCCATAATGCTCCTCAGTGATTGTGTTTCTGTACTGCACGCTCATTCTGGTCAGCTGGGGATCCCTTGGCCAGGGGGGACTGCCCAACACTGGGCCCAGCAGCCACGTGGTCCCCACTGCTGTCCCCCTCTTCGACCTTGACAGCTATCCCACAGTCAGTGGCCATGTTGTGTAGTATACAGCAGGCCAGGAATAGGCCACAGGCCTTTGAGGGGCTGTACTGTAGGGCACCACCAGACCTGTCCAAGCAACAGAACTGAGCTTTCAGCTGCCTGAACACCCACTTAATGATGATGTTCCGTGTGCTGGTGTGTGCCTCATTGTATTGCTCCTGTGCTGGGGTCGACAGGCACCAGTATGAGATGAGCAGCCATGGCTGGAGTGGGTAGCCACTGTCACCTGTGTATAAAGATGCCTGGTTAGCATGATGGACTGAGTCATTGCACCCCCCCACCATCCTGGTCTCACACCCTGGCACCCATGCCTTGGCAACCCCCATGCCCTGCCCTGCCATTCCTGGCATACTGCATCCACATCATACTCACTGACTAGTTGGCCAGTGGGGATGTTCCCACTCTTGGACCTCTGGCACAGTGCCAACTGGTGCCAGATGAAGGCATCATGTGCTCCACCAGGGTGTGTGGCGCAGACATTAATTATGCACTCCCTGGCATTGCACACCACCTGACAATTGACACTGCGGTAGCCCTTCCTGTTCATGTAGGCTACACTCTCTGGGCCAGGTGGTGCGCGGATGCCAACATGGGTGCAGTCAATGGCCCCTAGCATGCCAGGCAACTGTGCCACCCTGTGGAACCCCTGCATGTTTGCTGTACTCTCTGCCTGTATGCTGGGGAAATGGATGTACTCGGCAGCATGTGGCAGCAGTGCCCTGAGGAATTGTGTGAGGAGCCATGACGTGGCCAACTGGGTTATGCCTGTGGTGTCCCATGTTGGTCTCTGGAAGGTACCCATGGTGAGCAGACACATAATGGCTGTGACCTTCATCTCCACCGACAGGGTGTGGCTCTGTCTTGTGGGTGCCTGCATCTCCTCACTGCACAGCTCACAGAGCCACCTCAGAATTGCCCGGTTCACGCGGTACTGGCCCACAATCTCTGCATCACTATACTGTTTGAATGTGATGCGGGCACGGTACCACCTGTTCCGAGAGTAACACCGATGGGCCCTTCCAAAGCCGTGCTGGTCTGTGAGCTGCCTCCTCACTCCCCTCATTACCGCCTCCATCTGGAATATGGCACTGGCCATGTCCTGGGTTGTGTCTCCTCCCCCTGGGTGGCTCTCTACCTTGGCTCCCATGGCTGTGGGTTGCTGTCTGTGCCCCTGCACTGGGCGCACCCCTGTTTCTGGCTGACTGGCCTGCAGTCTGAGGCCTCTGCCTCCCACCTCTCTTTGCCTCTGTGCAGCCCCTCCTGTGCTGGGTGTCACAGGCACTCACTGTGCGTTGCCTTGCACCCTGTCTCACATCCACATACACACTCACTCAGTCACACACACGCTCACAGCCCCAGTCTCTGGCTGTTTCGGACTCCCTGGTGCACACTCTGTGCCTCTCCCAGCCTGCCTATCACTCTGTCACTCCACTTGCTTGTTCAGGCTGCGCCCTCACTCTACCTCTTTCTGCCTCCCCTGTGGCACTAGCCTCCTTCCGTGGCTTGCTCCCTCTTTTTATGTGCTCAGGTCTGCTCTGCGCAAGTCCCATTTGCTCCACGCTTGCACCATTCACCTGCCATTGAATATTGCACTGTGCCACATATTCATGGCTACTCCCTCTGCACTTGCGCATGCATTCATTACCATTGTGCATTGACGCATTAGGATCTACACCACGCATTTGCTGCTGCTGAATATCATTCTCCGGTGCATTGTTGCACTTGCGCTGGTGCATCCCTGTTGTGCATTGCGCAACTGCTCTGAATATCCTGGCCAAGGAGTAATATACAGTATGTGTTGCACTGCCCTTTTGACTGTTCATATGTGGGACAAACAAAACATATATTAAAAACCCAAAACAAGAGCATAAAGGAGATGACAGGAGACATGAAGAAACATCGCTAGTAGCATTACCCTTCAATAGTACAGGTCACAATGGTGTTTCACTACACTTCTGGGGTTTGGAAATAGTGCATCCCCCTCCCAGGGGAGGGAACTGCAAAAGAAAGATATTGGCAGCACAGATGAAGTGGATTTTTAATCTTAATACTGTAGAACCCAACACAGGTATGAATATCGAAACAAAACTGGAATGGCTGTTACTAGTCAGATTCGTCTGGCAGTACATGGGGAACTGTAGGCATGTTAAGCTGAAGATGTAGACACTGATAGGAGTATTACAATGTAGTAAATTTTTACTGACTTACTCATTTGTTGAAATGACTATCTCAACTCAACATACTTGGGCTCTCTCTCCTCTGTCCCCCCAGGCTACTCCCAGCTATCAACACCTCACAGTGTAGGATGGTTCTGGTGATTGGCTAGTGTCACACCCTCCCCTATGTCCTTCTCCCCCACTTCCAATATCCCTACATTACTTTTTTTATTTCATCCTACAAATCAAATTGGACAAGGAGTACACTGTAAAAAGTAATAAGTGTGGAAATGGGGAAATGGATTAAATGTTTGTTCTGCTTAAAACATGGTATTTCAATATGTTATCTGCAGGAAATAATTGTAAGCTCTGGATGTACTATGTTAATGAATTAAGTGTTCATGCACTCACTTCAGCTTCACCATTCAGTGCAAAATGACCCATTTGTCAAAGCTCCTGATGTCCTTTTGGGCATTTATGGTTGCTCAGTAACCATACTTGTGGCAACAAGAATCTGAAGTAATATGATATCACTCCAGTGGGAGTTTCAAAAATGGGCTGAAGAGGAAGGGGATTTAAATGCTTGGCATCTGACATGAGCTGAACACCATCTTTTGCAACTTCAGAAACTGAATGTGAAGCAGTTATCCATGCTCAAGGTAAAAACATCCACATTTTTAAAGCATAAAAGTTAGATGACATCAAAATAATTTTCCATAAGAGGGGAAACATTGGAATGTTATACAATTATACCTCTACAGAGCACAGACAAATAAAATAATAATTTGGCCAAGGAAACAGGCATTTAAAACTCAAAGGTAGCTTAAAACCCAGTAAAAGGGCCACAGGTCCATTTGGGGACAGCATTAAATGGTGGAATGTGGTTGCACTATTTTTATGGTGATAAATTTCTAAAGAAACTTAACAGAATTAATGGCACATGCAATATTAAAAGAAATGAATCAATGAAAGATGCCTTAAAGGTATATAATAACTGGCCAACAATTTTTTCTTTGGGCTGAGCCAGTTGATATTTGCCTTAATAACCTGCAGGCTATTACGGCGAGCAAGCACTCTGTCACTCAAAGGCAAGCACTCCCTCACTGGTTCTTGTTCTCCTTCTGGGTGAGCTTAACAGTTCAGTAAACATGACGACTCCATATCCCCGGTAGTGTGGAACAGAGGAGCCACCAGAGCAAGAGTCCTCTCGTCATCATCAATTTTTTTTTAAATATCTGCACCATCACATTTGTAAAATGCAAAAACAAAAAACAACTCTATCTGGCTGATCCTGCTTGTCACCCAATTCAACAGAACAGAGCCACGACTGACTACTCACAGACGAAGGTGAGCGCGATGACTCAATATGAATTACAGCCTCGAAAAAAGAATAAAAATAAAAAAAACATGAAATCCTGACAGTGAAAAAAGCAGGCATACCCACAAAGCAGGCAGAGGCAGACTGTGTGTGTGTGTGTGTGTGTGTGTGTGTATAACAGACAGACAGGAGTCAGGCTGGAAAAAAATGCTGACCAGATATTATATAAAATAAAAGATGGGAAAGTGTTGGAAACTCAAATTTAATGTACTCTCTCAGTGTGGGATGCTTTAATAGACCCCTTGGGCTTTGCCCTCGGGGTTTACGTAGCATCCCACACCTCGAGTGGGCATTCAATTCTTGTATCAGGCACTTCCCCATCCTTTATTCTATATATATTGCTGATAGATATAACTTCCATATATTTTTATCTAGGAAAAAGAAATAATGAAAAGCATATGTATTAAGTGTAATTGTATATATATATATTTATTATACAGAATCCCGTGAACAAGCCCACAAGAGGGGCAAAACCTAGGGGAATAATAAAAATCCATGAAGAAGTGATTGGTCTGGCAAACTATTTTTTCTATTATCGAGGGACTTCCAACTCTGGAATTTTTGAAATTTATGCAGCAACTCTGGAAGCCCAAAGATGAAGATTACCACATACCATAGACATTGTATATTTTGTACTCAACTCTAATCTGCTATCCCAAATCCAGTGCAATATTTTACTTGTACTATACAATATTACAGTCTTCAATAAAATCCCATTGTGAATAGACTAAGGTGGCTGGCTTCCCTAACTGCTGCTCTTTAAAAGGTTCCCTCCTATTCATCTGCTAACTTCTTCTGACTGATGTTTAGTGCAGAACTTCATCTACAGGTATGAACACAGACTCTGGATTTCTGTGGTGTTGCAGTAGTGGTTAATGTTTCTGCCTACAGTGGTACACTACTTGGGAACAGCTTTTTGTCTGGAGTCATGTGTAGCATTTGTAATATACTAGTTTTTCTTATACTGGGGTTTGGCAATTTTTTTGTTTCTATGCCACTCAATCCCATAGGCTCTTGGCACTGAACATGGTGTAACACAATAGAAAACTATTCAAGGAAGTACAGCTACAGCCACAGCCCCATTGCACAATTGACTGACAAGGGAAGTGTCTGCTTTCTCTATTGCTGTCTGGCTAACAGCGTGACACACCTACAGACCCCAACACTTACCCCAGAACATTTGCTTTGTAATATGTAAGCAAACACAAACAAGCATTTGTCAATGCCGAACATGTTTGCTTGCATGCCGTTTACAAGTTAGAACAACAGTGTCTTAAGGCTGCAGGAAGACCTTTCTTTCCCTGGGATCCACTGGGCTAAAAGGTGTAGATCTGAAATAAATGGTGAACAGAATAAAGAACATGTTAATAAGTTCACCATTTCTTCATAACTTTGTTGCTTTTTGACATTCTGACCCCAACATTTTCAACATAGTCTTTTTATGACCTCAATTTATGATCAAGATAAGTGTAATTTTTTAAATCCCACCTAAAGGTGATTTTGCAGAGTGACTGTAAAAGCAAGTTTTGGAGGGGATTTGAAAAATAACACCTGTTATTTTCATCAGGTGGAGTAACACAAGGATGTTAAAATCTGAGGCCAAAATCTGCAAAAATGATGTCATGAGTAAACGCTATGAAAATTCAATGTTCCTTCATAACTTGGCTAATTTTTTACATTTTTACCCCTCATTTTCTTTTTTCTTCTCTCTCTCTCCTCCTTGGCAGGCTGTGCTACCATTGGGACAGAACTGCTCCCCCCAGCTCGATCACCTGGCATCTCATGGGCTTATCTCACCTCCCATGTCTGCCCCCATGGCTTACTTCAAGTGGTGGTGGAAGCAGGATACCAACTGCTGCATCAGGGATCTGGTGTTCTGGGAGGGCTGCTTGCAGAAGGAGGGTCCATCATTCTGCCCCTGGCCTGATATTTTTTTCTCCATTTTTTTCTCACTCCCCATAGACGCAGCCCAGGGGATGTGATACAAACGCGTACCCTGGAGTGTGGTGCAGCTCATCTGTCAATGTCCTTCTCACCCACTAAGCTACTCCTGCATGCACTGCCAGCTGTTGTACCCAGGTGGCAGTAATGCACCAGAGCAAGCTACCTTCCCTCCACCCCTGGACAGGAGGAGGAGGAGGAGGAGAGTGTCCTCTGAGATGTTTCATGCCTCCATCTTGTGGCTGACCCCCAACCGGGGCTCACTTCTGAACCCTAGTTACTGGTGTTGCCAGTAGCACTACCACTGTACCAACAGGCTGTCTTGATCCAAAATTTTCAACATAGTCTTTTTATGACCCCACTTTATGATCAAGACAGGTAGAGAATTTTTAAAATTCCATCGGAAAGGTAATTTCATGGAGCAACTGTGAAAATATGCTTCCGAGGGGATTTGAAAAATAACACCTATCATGTTAATGAGGTGGCATAATACAAGGGCTGTGTTGAAAATCTGTGGACAGAATCCTCAAAAATAACTAGTTATTAGTGAATATTGAAAAAAATCATTGTTTGATCATAACTTCATTTTGTTTTACATTTTGACCCCAAATTTTCAATGTAGTCTTTTATGATCCCACCTTATATAACTAGATAATGACAGCAGAAGAAGACCAATGGTCCATCCAGTCTGCCCATAATACCATATCTTACCCCAAGACTTTTTATCAATATTGTGTTTTTGTCTATACTATCCACCCCTTCCTCTCTCTCTCTCTATCTCTCTCTCTCTCTCTTACTACTATCCCTCCTGAGTAACTACTAAGCCTTTAACTCTGTCCCAACCATGCTTGAAACCATTAATGGTTTTGGCACCTACAACCTCCACTGGCAGAGTGTTCTATAGCTCTGCCATTTGCTCTGTCAAATAAAATGTTCTCACACCCCTCCTGAACCTCCCCCTACCCACTTCCATTCATGTTCTTGTGTTCTAGATTTGCTACTCCTGTTGAATAGTTTCTCACAGTTCACCTTGCTTATTCCTTTTAGGAACTTGAAGGTAATTTCTCTATCATATCACCCCTGTCTCGTCTGGCCTTGAGCGAATACATGTTCAGTGACCAAAGAGGTTCCCAGGAGAGAGGTCATATCAAACAAATCTGATAGATTTCTTTGACTGGATGACAAAGGATTTAGAGCGGGGTAGGGCAGTGGATGTGACCTACCTAGATTTCAGTAAGGCTTTCTACACTGTTCTACATAGGAGACTAGTAAACAAGCTGGATAGCTTAGGAGTGGGTCCAAAGGTGGTAAACTGCAAAAGAAATTGGTTAAGGGATGGGTGACAGAAGGTGGTGGTAAACAGAGTTCACTCCGAGGAAGGGATGGTGATGAGTGGGGTGCCTCAGGGATCAGAGCTGGGACTGGTCTGCTTTATTTTCTTATAAGTGACATTGCAAAGGAGCTGAAAGGAAAGGTCTACCTGTTTGCAGATGACACCACAATCTGCAATAGCATGGAAATTCTGGAGGGTTGAAAGGATGATCAGAGACCTGAGAAAACTAGAGGAGTTTTCAAGGGTATTTCAACACGGTTTCAATGTGAAAAAGTGCAAAATAATGCACTTAGGGCACAGAAACCCAGGGATGAAGTTCAAAGTGGGTGGAGTGGTACTGATGACCACCACCATGCAGGAAAGAGTCCTGGGGTAATCATATTAGATAACCTAAAGTTGGCCAGGTAGGGTGACAAGGCTGTTGAAAGGGCTAGTAGGAAACTGAGGTGTATATTGAAGGGTATCACCAGCAGAAAGAGGGAGTTGCTGTTACCACTGTATGGATCGCTGGTAAGACCTACCTAGAATACTGTGTCTAGTTCTGGAGACCACATCTCTGGAAGGACATAGACAGAGTGGAAGTGGTCCAGAGGAAAGCAATTAAAATGGAGCAGGGTCTGTATCAAAACCTCTTCAAGAAGAGACTAAAGGACCTCAATATGTACACCCTGTAAGGAGGAGGGAGAGGGATATGATAGAGCCCTTTAAATACCTCACAGGGTAAATAAGGTACAGGAGGGAAGTATTTTTCAGATGAAAAAGTGCTCAAGAGCAAGGGAAGATGCTATGAACCTGAAGGAGGTAGATTAAGGAGAGATGTGAGGGAGTACAACTTCACAGAAAGAGAGGTGGATTCCTGGAACATCCTTCTAGCAGAGGTGGTGAGGATGAAAACAGTGCTGGGGTTCAAGAATGCATGGGAATAAGCACAAGGAAAACATAGTGGAAAGGAAGGTAGAGAGAGAAAGAGCTGTACATTGGGTACTGTCTGCAGTAACAGTGTAGGTAGGGAGGAATGGGCAGACTGGATGGGCCAGGTAGTCCTTATCTGCCGTCAAATTCTATGTTTCTATGTAACACTATTCTCATAGGAATTGCCCTGCTGGCCCTGAATTAGTCTGGTTACCCTGTGCTGCACCATTTCCAGCCTGTCCTCATCTTTCCTTAGGTGAAGACTGTAGAACTGGATGCAGTGCTCCAGGTGTGGCATCACCAGTGATCTATAGAAGGCAGTAATACCTCCTTCCTCCTGATGTCAAAACCCCTCCTGATATATGCTAGCATCCTTTTTTCCTTTTTGTATGCCTTGTCACACTGGCTAAATTGTCTAAAGGAGTTACTTATGATGACTACTAGGTCCCTTTCCTCAGAGGTAGTGCTCAGCTTAACTATTCACATCCAGTACTCTGTTCTGTGATTCTTGTTCCCTATGAGCATCATGTTTAACTGTTTGGTGCTGAATTTCAGCCATATCTTGCACCACCTCTCTGACCTTTGCAGGTCCCTCTGCATCTCTCTCTCTTACCCCCGCCTCACTGTCAACTGTACCACAGAGCTAGTGCCATCTTCAGAGAGACCTATTTTGCCCTGAATTCCTTCTCCTATGTCACTGATGAACATATAGAAAAGAACTGTACCAAGAACTGATCTCTGTGGCACCCCACTGGTGACCTCTCTCTCTCCTCAGATCTGACTCCATTTACCACTACCCTCTGCTGTCTCCCTTCAAACCAGCTTCCCACCCATCTAACTCTGTCCTTTGCTATACCCAGGTACTCTAGCTTCTTCAGAAGTCTTCTGTGAGGCACTGAGTTAAATGCCTTGCTGAATATGAAGAAGAGTAAATCCACTGCAAGACCCTTATACACTGTCCTAGTTACTCAGTCAAAGGATAATATCAAGTTGCTCTGACAAGACCTTCCTGCCACAAACCTGTGCTGTTTACTTATTTCCTGGAGCCAGTTTTTTCTGGGTAGTTCACTAGGTCTTCTTTAATTAGTGTCTCCATCAGTTTACCTCAGTGTCATTGTGTTGGTTGGTAGCACCCCGGTGTCATATCCTGTTTGGGGGCTACCCATCACTGGGGGTGGGCACCATAGTGTTGGACGGTGTGTGAGAGTAATTGACAGCCAGGTCAGATGGGAGGGGGATACCCATGGTGAGGTTGAGCACCCATCATTGCTCTTATTATGAAAGTCAGGTTGGACTGGAGGGGAGATTCCAGTGGCAGAGTTGAGCACCTGCCATGGTCATATTAGGAAAATTGGGTCAGGCGGGAGTGGGGATATTGATGGTAAGGTTGAGCACCCACCTCCAGTCATAGTTACAAAACTTGGTTGGATGGGAAGGGGGAAATACTGGTGGTGGGGTTGAGCACCTTCAACTGGTGATATCTACATGCCTGAGTCGGGCAGGAGGGGGGATGCTGCTGCACTACCTGATGGCTATGAAAGGATGCAGCCACACTGTAATAGGTGTGGCTGCATCCTTTTATAAGTGAGAAGTTCCCATCCATCAGCTGACACACCTCCCCAGCACATATACTGCCAGAGTGGCATTAATATGTTCTGCATGTGCATGTGCACAAGCAAACATAAAAAGGAGCAGTTAAGGTAAGGGAAGAAATTGTTTAACCAGGAAAGGCACACTAAGCTGAAGCTTGCTTCCAGGTGAGACCTAGGAGCACAAAGAAGTTAAGTGACTTGTTCAGGGTCACACAGTATACAAGTGGGGGCTGTGGGATTCAAACCCAACTCTCCAGGTTTGTAGCTCAGAGCCCTAAACCTTTGCGCTATTCTGCCAGTTAGTTCTTCCTCCAGTATGACAATCTTTCCCTGAGATGTTAGTAAAAATCTGGCAAACTCAGAATAAAACAATCCTGGATGGCTAAAGTCTACTTGGTGTTTCAGTTAACATGCTTTGAACTGAATTGAATAAGCATGTATAACTCTTTTATAATTATTGTGTAATCTTTTGTATGTAAACAACCAAGTTCTTATGAAGGATACCTCTGAAAATGAACCTCTGCTCAATGATTTGTGTAATCATTCCTTGATTTTCCAATAAACATAATTGATGATAATGATGATTTTTGGAACAATCCGTTAAGTTTGCAAATAATGAAAAATAGGCATACTGTAATTATGAGCTAGTGGAATTATTTTACTTCCATTCTCCACTTAGGAAATGGAAATTTACATATATTCTATCTTCTTTTCCAAAAAGGAAGAAAAGGAAATGCAAATGAGCAGGTGGCGAAGCGCTGTGTTGCTCAAATGAACTGCAGACTATCGAGCTAACTGAAGCTGCATGTCAAAACACAGAATCACTGTGGGTCAAAGTAAACCACTTCAAACAAAGACCAGTAATACAGTAACTGGGAACTGTTATATTTCCATGACATGGCTGGCAGTATAGCCCAGAGATTACAGTATCAAGCTGTGAATTAGTTTAGTACATCCAGCAGACAGACCTGGGTTTGATTCCCACAACCTCCACTTGCATACTGTGTGACTCTGAGCAAGTCACTTAACCTCCTGAGAACAGGCACATGTGCCTCAGAGGGCTTACCTGGTAAACAAACAATAAAATACAAAAACATTTCCTCAGATAAAAAAGATACACAGATAGTAAACAAGATGCAGACATGAAAAGAAGCAGTCAGAAAAGAAGAGGGAGAAAGGTGGCACAAATGGAAAAAAGGGGGAAGCAACAAGCAGAGAGCTAATATAATGTGGAAGGCCATATGCGCCAATGCTAGAAGTCTGGGAAATAAGATCCCAGACCTAGAGGCCATCATGGCAGAAGCCAATCTGGATATAGTGGGCATTACCAAGTCATGGAGCACTGACAGCTATGACTGAGACATGGTCATACCAGGCTACATGATGTTCAGGAGGGACAGGGTAGAAAGGAAAGGAAATGAAGGGGGAGTGGTTCTTTATTTGAAAGGAAAGCATAAAAGCAATAGAAATACAAAGAATTTGGGGGGGCAGAGGTGCTGTGGGTCACCCTCAAGACAGGAAATGGAGTCACTATTCAGACAGGTGTGATCTACAGGTCTCCAGCACAGGGGATAACTTAGATAAGGGAATGTTAAAAGCAATTGGAAAAATGGCTAAAAAGAGAGAGGTGGTGCTGGTGGGGTACTGCAATCTGCTGGATGTAGATTGGAGCCTCCCTGTGGCAGCTTTAGCCAAAAGCAGGGACTCCTAGACTCACTGCAGGGGCAACTAGTCAGTGAGCCCACTCAAGACGGGGCAATACAGGATTTGGTGCTTACTAACAGTGACAGTATTGCGGACGTCAGGGTGAGAAGTCATCTGGGACCAGCGATCATCGTACAGTATGGTTCAACGTAACAACAGCTGCAGAATCAAACCACACAATGATGTGAGTCCTGGACTTCAGAAGGGCTGATTTTACAAAGATGGGTGAATGCCTCAGGAATGACATAGTGGGGGGGAGGGGACTGGAGGGGTGGAGGAAAAGTGGACCAAACTAAAAGAAAGCATAGTGAAGGTAATAAACATCTATGTCAAGCAGGTAAGCAAAAATAAAGGGAAGAGAAGACTTCTATGGTTCTCAGAAGAGGAAGCAGAAAAGGTAAACCTTAAAAAAGTTGCATTCAGAAGGTATAAGGAGACCCAGTGAGAGGAGGATAGAGAAGTGTATCTTGGAAAACAGAGGGAGGCAAGCAAAGCAGTAAGGAACACAAAGGCACAGAGGAAGTAATAGCTCAGGGAGTATCAAAATGGGACAAGACATTTTTTAGGTATGTTAGTGAGAAAAGGAAGACAAAGTGAGGGATTAAACAGTTAAAGAAGGAGGGGGTGACTGTATGGAGGAAGATCAAGAAAAGGCAAACATCTTGAACAAATACATTTGCTGAATATTCACAGTAGAGGGGGAAGGGATGGACAACAAAAAGGCATCATGATGGGAGGAAAATGGACACTAGTCCATTATCTGAGAAGAAAATCTGGAAAGCGCTCACTAACCTGATGGTTGTCAAAGCTATGGGGCCAGACAGGATACGTTGAAGGGTGCTGGGGAGCTCAGGGAGGTACTGGCTTCACCTCTGACAGACCTATTTAACAGATCACTGGAGACTGGCGTGGTTCTGGGAAATTGCAGATGGGCAGAGGCAGTCCAACTTCACAAAAGTGGTGGCAGAGAAGAGGCAGACAATTATAGGCAGGTCAGAATAACATTGATGGTGGGTAAGTTAATAGAAATACTACTAAAGGAAAGGATTGTGGAATATGTTGCATCCAGTGGATTACAGGATCCAAGGCAGCATGGTTTCACAGGGTGAAGGTCATGCCAAATAAATCTGATAAATTTCCTTGACTGGGTGACCAAGGAGGTGGATCAAGGAGGAGTGGTGGACATGGCCTACCTGGATTTCAACAAGGCTTTTGACACCATTCCACATAGGTGACTGGTAAGCAAGTTGGGGAACTTGGGGATGGGAATAAGGTGATAACCTGGGTAAAAAACTGGTTAGCGGATAGGACACAGAGAGGAGAGGTTAACAGATTCCACTCCAAGGAAAGGAGGATTACCAGTGGGGTACCTCAGGGATCAGTGCTGGGATTGTTCCTCTTCAGTGTCTGTATAAGTGACATAGCAGAGGAACTGGAAGGAAAGGTCTGCCTCTTTGCAGATAACACCAAGGTATGCATAAGATAGGACACTCTGGGGTGGATGGAGAGGATGGGCAAGGATCTGAAAGACTGGAGGAGTGGTCAAGGGTACTGCAGCTGGATCTTAATGCACAAAAGTGCAAAATAATACACTTGGGCCATAGAACCTGGGAGAAGAGTACAAAATGGGTGAAGTGATACTGACAAAGACCAAGCAGGAAAGAAACCTAGGGGCTATCATAATACTGTTGATAACCTAAAGGTGGTCAAACAGTGTGACAAGGCAGTTGGTAGGTCTAGTGGGATGCTGGGATGCATAAGAAGGGGTATTGCAAGCAGGAAGATTGAGATAGTGCTGCCCCTATATAGATAACTGGTAAGACCTCACCTTGAGTACTGTGTCCAGTTTTGAAGACCACATCTCAGGAAGGACATAGACTAAGTGGAGGTGGTTCAGATGAGGCATACCAAAATGGTGCAGGATCTGCATCAAAAGTCCTATATGGAGAGGCTTATGGAGCTCAATATGTACACCCTGGAAGGGAGGAGGGAGAGACGGAATGTGATAGAGACCTTTAAATAGCTCACTAGGGTTAATAACATACAGGAGAGGAGTATTTTTCAGATAAGAATGTGCTCCAGAACAAGGGAGCATGCTATGAAGCTGGAGGGAGGTAACTTCTGGAGGGATGTGAGGAAGTACTTCCTCACAAAAAGGGTGGCAGATGCTGGGAACAGCTTTCCAGCAGAGGTGGTGGGGGCAACAACAGAGGTGAAGTTCAAAAAGGCCTGGGACAGACACAAGGTAATTACAGGGGTAAGGAAAGGAGGGGAAGAGATGATGCTGTAAATCAGCAGCAGATCTGCAGCAAAAAATGAAGGTTAAAAAAATGGGCAGACTGGGTGGGCTCAGCGGCTCTTTTCTGTTGTCACATGCTGTAATCAAATTTATTTTAATATGTACTGTAAATATAATGATACCTTCATATTAGGTGAATTGAATATACTAGTACAGGTAATAGACCAGCTTAATTATGCATGCACCATAAGGACAGGAAATGAGTTCTTAAATATGATTAAGGAATTTAGTTTAGAGTAATACATTAATAATCCTACCAGGGGTGAAAATATTCTTGATTTGATACTTACCAACTACAATAACAACTTTATTCATGACATCATAGACCTCTTGTCAAACAGCGATTATAACACTGTAATATTTAGGTTTAATTGTCAGATTATTAAGGCACTGATCCTACAGTCAAATTCAGTTACAATACTGGGGAGTATGAGTAAATTCATAACCACCTGAGAAATTAGGACTGATATATGTAGTAAGGATATGGAACATGAATGGGGTATGTTTTGGAATAAGCTTCTTGATCTCCAGGAGAAATTTATAACAAAAAGAAAGTCATATAATAAAAAAGGAAAAATTATACCTTGGGTTTGTCTAAAAATAAGAAAACTACTATTGCATAAGAAAGAACTATACAGAATTAAGAAACATTATCCAAATGACAGAAATAAAACAAGATATAGAATAAAGGTAAAAAAAATGTAAAAACAAGATATGAAAAGCAAAAAAGGGATTGGAATTCAATCTAGCATCTGCCAAACATAATCCCAATGCCTTTTATAGTTACATAAAGTATTTAAGTAAGACTAGAACATCAGTAAGACCTTTAAACTTGGAAGACAGAGTTATAACAAACAAGGCTGAAATGGCTGGAGTAACAAACTCTAGTTAGAGCCACTATGGCTACTAACGCATTAACTTGATAAGGACATTTCATGGATTTAAATGTAAAGATGAATTACCAGAGTCAGTTCCACGTGTAAATTTTGCTTTTTGTAACATTAGATCATTTATCTGGTTGATCTTATGTTTTCCTTGTATTTAAAATGTGAGCAGAGAGAGTGTCTTGTACTAGATGGGGAAAGAGAGGAAACTCTGCACCAAGGCCTTCAAATAATAGTAGAAGGAATGGTGAAAAGAGGAGAGGTATGTCTACATTGGGGACTGTGGGCCAACCTAGAAGCATAAGAGCCTATACCAAGGTGATGGCCTGCTTCCATCCAGGAGGAAACCATAGTCCTCAGTGGAGGATTTAAATGTTACTTCGATGGACATTTAAAGTAACTGAGGGGGTGATGGAAGAAATAGGCAAGGCAGAAAATGGCCCACCACAGGATAAGATAGAGAGTAGGGAGATCCTGAGGGAAGAGAGTACAACCAGATTATTCAAGAAAGCAGGGGGTTAGCAAAGGAGGAAAGGGCGGGGGGAGGAAGGAGCAGTAAAAAGAGAAAGGAGAGGAAGTGAGAACAATTGGTGAAAAGGAGGAAGCAACAAGAAAAGAACTAACAAAATATGGAAGGCCGTGTATGCCAATGCTAGAAGTCTGGGAAATAAGATCCAAAACCTGGAGGCCATCATGGTGGAGGCAGACCTGGATATTGTGGCCATTACTGAATCGTGGTCTACTGACAACCATGTGTCTGCAGGGCACCATTTTGTGAAGTGAGTGCCCCCACATACTGCAGGCCATTGTTGTTGTGACACCCCCACAGCTTCTGGCTCAGACCCCACAGCCCCTCTGACCAGTTGTTGTCCCGCCTGTTGAAACCTGAAATGGTGCCCCTGCATGTCTGGGACATGGTCATATTAGACTATACAATGTTCAGAAGGGATAGGGTAGGGAAGAAAGAAGGGGGAGCGGTGTTTTATGTGAAGGAAAACATAAAAGTGATGTAGGTACAGGGAATTCGGGGGGGTGTCAAGATGATGTGGGTCACCCTTGAGTCGAGAAATGGAGCCACTATTCAGACAGGAGTGATGTACAGGCCTCCAGCACAGGGGGAGGACTTAGATAAAGACATGTTAGAAGAATTGGTAAAATGGCTGAAAGGGAGTAGGCATTACTGGTGGAGGACTTCAATATGCTGGATGCAGTTTGGAGCATCTCTGCTGCAGCATCAGCTAGGAGCAGGGACATCCTGGAGTCACTGTAAGGGGCGTACCTCAGACAAGTAGCCAGTGAACCCACTCATGATGAGGCAATACTGGACCAGGTTCTTAGTAACATGGACAGTATTGCAGATATCGAGGTTGGAAGCCATCTGGGGACCAATGATCATCGTACAGTGTACTTCAACACAAGAACAGTTGAAGAATACAACCACACAAGGGTGAGGATCCTGGCCTTAAGAAGGGCTGATAGTGCAAGGATTGTTGAATACCTCAGGAATGGCCTTGCATGGGGAGATGACATGAGGGGAGGAAAAGTGAGTCAAGCTAAAAGAGGGTATAGTGAAGGCAACAAACCTCAGTGTTAAGCAAGTAAGCAAAAGGAAGAGGAAACCACTATGGTTAGCAAAAGAGATGGCAAAAAAGGTAAAACCTGTAAGAGTAGCATTCAGAAGGTATAAGAAGACCCAGATCGGGAAGCATAGCAGGGAAAACAGAGAGAGACAGGGAAAACAGTCAGGAGCACAAAGGTGCAAACTGAGGAAAGAATAGCTCAGGCAGTATCAATAGGGGACAAGATATTTTTTGGTATGTTAGTGAGAAAAGAAAGACAGAGGGAGGGATTGTACTGTTAAAGGGGAGAAAAGACTGTATGAAGGGGGGCCAAGAGAAGGCAAATACTTCTGTTCAGCGTTCTGCATAGAAGGGGAAGGAGAGGGACAACACAGATGCACCAGGGGCTTTGAGGGGAGAAAAATGGACACTAGTCCCTTTTCTGAGGAGAGAGTCCAGAAAGCACTCACTAATTTGAAGGTGGACAAAGCTATGGGACCAGATGGGGTGCATCCATGAATGCTGAGAAAGCTCATTAAGGTACTAGCCGCACATTTAACAGACTTATTTAACAGATCACTTGAGACCAACGTGGTCCCGGATGACTGGAGAAAGGCAGATGTAGTCCCGCTTCATGAAAGTGGTAGCAAGGCAGAGGTGTGCAGTTATAAGCCTCTCAGCCTGACATCAGTGGTAGGGAAGTTAATGGAAACACTATTAAAGGGAAGAAATGTGGAGTATCTGAAATCTAACAAATTACCAGAACCAAGGCAGCATAGTTTCCCAGCAGGAAGATCATGCCAAACCCAAATCTGATAGATTTCTTTGGCTGGGTAATTAAGTAGCTAGGTTTTAATACAAAAAAAGTGCAAAGTAATGCACTTTGGCCACAGAAGCCTGGGGCAGAGTACAAAATGGGGGGGCTGATATTGACAGCAACCAAGCAAGAAAGATATCCAGGTGGTAACCATATCAGATGACATAAAGGCAGCCAGGCAGTGGGAAAAGGCAGGCCAGAAGGCTAATGGGATGCTGGGGTGCACAGGTAGGGGTATCACCAACAGGAAGAGAGAGATGGTATTACCCCTATATAGATCACTAGGTAACACCCCACCAGGAGTACTGTGTCCACTTCTGGAGACCACATCTCCAGAAAGAGATAGGTAGAGTGGAGGCAGTCCTGAGGAGGGCTGTCAAAATGGTGCAAGATCTGTATTAAAAGCCCTATGAGGAGAGACTTAAAGAGCTCAATATGTACACCCTGAAGGAGAGGAGGGAGTGAGGGGATATGCTAGAGACCTTTAAATACCTCACAGGGATTAATAAAGTACAGGAGGGAGATATTCTTTAGAGAAAAAAGTGCTCTAAAACAATGGGTCATAATATCAAGCTAGAAGGGGGTTGATTCAGAAGAGATGTGAGGAGGTACTTCTTCACAGAAAGGGTGGTGTATTCCTGGAACAGCCTTTCATCAAAGGCAGTGGAGGCAAAACCAGTGGTGGGTTTCAAAAATGCCTGGGCTAGGCACAAGGGAATCATAGTAGGAAGGAAGTGAGTGGAAGAGACAGTGTCATAGATTGAGTAGGCTCTGCAACAAAAGTGATCATGATTAGAAATGGGCAGACTAGATGGGCCCAGAGGTCATTATCTGCCATAAGTTTCTATGTATGACAGGTTATGTGATTCAAATGGATACAGTGTAAAATTATTAATATGCACAATGTCCATACTGTAAACTGTGTGGCACACATTATTCATGTTGTACTGTGCTACACATACAGTACACAGTAATCAAATGGAGAATAATATATGCAATGAGCAAGGGAGAAAAAAATGAAGGGGAACACATGTGAAGTAATATATTACTCATGGGCTAGTAGTGTAGCCTAGTGGTTAGAGTAACGAGTTGAGAATGAGTTTGGTACATCCAGAAGATCTGGGTTTGAATCCCACAATTTTCACTTGCATACTGTGTGACTCGGGCAAGTCACTTAACCACCCCAGTGCTCCTGGGTCGCTCCTGAAAACAAGCACTTGTGCCTAATGGGCCTTACCTGGTTACCAGAAAGAGTAAAATAGAGTGGTGACACTGTGGTAGGTACATAGTGTATGAAGTTACTGTATTATGATGTTACCCAGCTGTATTCCAATGTTGAGTGAGCTACATTATGGGATTTATTTATTTTTGTGTGTTTTTTTAAATAATCCAGACATTGGCCTGGATATTCAAACTGCGCCAGGCAGGGGTGCAAGCCCAGGCTCAGCGCAACTGGGCTGTGCCAGGGCATGGACCTGGCGATATTCAATGGTGCTGCACCATAGCTCAGCACCATTGAATATGGCACTGAGGGTGCACACACTGCACATGGTGCAGTGGCATTGCTCCAGTGCAAGTGGCAGAACGGGAGCAGGGGGATGCACCAGCGCAAGTGCTGTTGTGCTAGGCACATCAACCACAACATTCAGCACTTGGCATGCAAATGAAGCCATTATGCATGCAAGGTGCAAATGGGGCCATTTACATGTCATTATGGTCCCATTTGCATGCGGTGAGCCAATCCATGGTGACTTGTGCCTGGTGCCCTGCCAGGCTGCTGCCGTCGGGGACCGATGCCCTGCAGGCCCATGGTGGTTCCCCCCTCCCATATGCCTGATCGCAGGCAGAAGCTGTGTCATAACCCTGGTGGTCCAGTGGATCCCCAGCACCTCCCGATCATGGGCATATGTAAATGAAAGGTCCCTGGTGGTCCAGTGGACCCCCCACCCGATCGTGGGCATAAATGAAGTTAAAGTCCCTAGTGGTCCAGTGGAAACACCCCCCCTCACCCGATCGTGGGCATAAATGAAGTTAAAGTCCCTGGTGGTCCAGTGGAACCCCCTCCTCGGAACCCCCCCATCCGATCACAGGCATAAATGAAGTTAAAGTCCCTGTAGTCCAGTGGAAACACCCCCATTGTCTGATTGCCGCATCAATAGCATAAATGCCCTGGTGATCCAGTGGTACCCCCTTCCCCAACCACCCACTGAGGTCCCCCACCCAAGCACCTGCCAAGTCAGCGGTGGGCGGCAGCACCCTGCGTGCATGCCGCCTAGCTGCCCGCCGACTGACATCATACAGTATGGTCTGTGCGACTATTGGTCCACAGTGTGTACCAATGGGCGGCAACCATACTGTATTATAGTCTAATATGTGAATGAATGTGTTCATTCATATATTGGCTTGTAGGTAGCATGGTCTGCACGCCATTGATTCACGCCAGGACCAATAGGCATACAGACCATATTGTACGATGTCAGTCGGGCGGGTGGTGGCATGCGTAAGCGGGTGCTGCTTCTCACTGCTGGACTGGGGGTGCTGAATGGCAGGGGACCTTAGTGGTGGGTGGGAGGGGTTTCACTGACCACCAGGGACTTTAACTTCAGTCATGCCCGCAATCGGGCACTGGAGGGTGTTCCCCTGGACCACTAGGGTTTATTATCACATATGCCTGCAATCGGGCAATGGGGAGGGTATCCACTGGACCAACAGGGACTTTACATATATGGATGCCCACAATCGGGAGATGGGGGGACTCCACTGGACCACCAGGGCATTTTTGCTATTGCCATCCACGATTGGGTGACAGGGCAGGGGGCACAGTGCTCCCAGGGCAGGAAGCTTGTGGACAGTGTTCTGGGTGGGCAGGTGGCCACCCACAGCTGGTGGCTGCCATGCTGCATCCTGCAATATGGCAGCTCACCTGTGGGTGGCCAGGACTCGTTCCTGGTTTTACCAGGCACATCTTTGCACCCCCTGAGCGGCGCAAGGCGGGTTTGTGCCAGTATATGCGCCCTACATCCTGGGCTGAATATTGGGATGTGCTGCATATGCATGGGCAAGCCCCCCGCACTTGCGCTGCATACATTACCGATGCACCCTGGCACATTGGGAATTACACAGTGCAACTTGCCCCATTGAATATTGCGCCTGGGTGCATTGGTGGGTTTACGCATGGTGCAACCCTGTTGCGCCTTTTGCAACCCTTTTGAATATCCAGGCCCTTGTCTATACACTAATGACACATAGCCAAGGATACTACTTACAATTTGTGACCTTGATTTTGTTTTTTTACCACTTTTTTCATTTTAGGGAAATTCCTTGCAATGTGGCAAATAATAAAGAAATGTATAGACAGCAGACTTGTGAAAATGATTTGACCTGCATTTTTGAGTGACAAGAAGATGTAAGGCCAGGAGTGTATTCAGGCCTTAATGTTAACAGTATTCCTACACATTACTGGCAAGAGGGGGGTAGGGGTGATGTGTCGCCCGAAGAGGAGGTCCCCTGCTGGAAATTTTTATCCATGAGAGTACTCCGAGTACCTGAGATCATCATTCTTAGAACCAGAACGCAGATTCCACTCAGTGTTAAAGGCCAATTTAGAATGTCTTTTTTAAAATATAAAGAAAGGCATTCATGTCATGTTGCAGGGCATGGGTCAATATAAAAAATGCACAGTCACCTCAAAAAAACATAAAAATTCCACTTTTAGTATATCAATTTATAAATACAAAATATTTGTACCCCCCCTTGCCCCAACAATTTCCATCTGACAGTCCCTTCCCTAGAGTCAATATGTCTGCCTCTGTGTGGGCCCACTGAATGCTATGAACAGGGGTGTCATTCTGGGGTAGCCAGGTGTTGCAGTTGACACCCCTGTGATTTCTTTGCAACCCCTATGACTTCCCTTGCAACCCCTGGAAAGCTCTAAAACATTGTTTGCCTAGCATTTATTTATATAAAATGTGATAAGTGGAGGAATGTTGCAACCCCTATGATTCTGCTAAAATGATATTCTGCTATTGGTAAAATCCCACATTCCTTTAGATGACAGCTAGCCCTCCTACACATATAAAGTCATGAGAGTTTCACCTCGTAAATATTTCCAATTTATCAACTGCATTCTAATAGGCTACAATATGCTATTTATTGCATGAAACTGTAACATTTAAAATGACTGGGAAATAATTTAAAAATTTTACTTGGCAAAAAAGTCTTTATCATTAAGGAAAAGAAAATACATGTACAGGTGCAGACTGTAATTTAAGGCATTTATCTCCTACTGTGTAACTGTAGCAGCAGCTGGTAAGGATGACCTTGTTTTGTTTTGTTCCCTCTGAGACTTCCAGGTCTGTAATGTCTTTGGCAAAAATTGCATTAATAAATAAATACACATACTGCATGACACAACATCCTAGTTCACATTTCATACTAGCATCAACAGCACTAGCAGATGGGAAGTGACATATCATTTTTCTTGTTCCATGAGGCTAACTAGCAGCTGCATACAGCACTCTTCATGAAATCCCAAACACATACCATGTAATTCACTACTTGTTTTTACCCCACCCCAACCCCCAAGAATTCTACTTCATTCACTGCATGATAGTAACTGTACCAAAGGTAACTTTACCAAAACAAAAAAGGTTCTACAAAAATGCAAGCAGCTGGATTCAGTGCATGCAGCCTGCCTCACAAACAGCATATTAGCAGCTACCTTTGCATAGCCCTGATATGGCAGCTCGGCTCTGTATCCTTATTTATCACTTTTAGTCCTTTTCAGTTTTCAGCATTTCCCTGGATAATTCAGTCTGGTTCCTAACCCCCTCACTTCCCCCCAGAAGGAGACTTGTGAATAGTTACAGTATGAGATTAATTCAAGTCTGAAACAAACTGAATAGAATGCCACTAAGAATTAGATCAGGACCAAATAGATGCCTGCAGTCGGGGACCTAAAAAACACACTCCAAGCCAAAGGTGCAATCCAAAAGGCTTTATTGCCAAATAAAGAGTGGAGTGTGCACTGAACCAGACTACACACCACAATGCCCCAGTGCTTCGAGCTGAAACTCTTTGTCAGTGGGGCTTCCTTGAGTGCAGGCATCTGTTTGGTTGTGTTACACTTAGCTGGGCTGACAGTCCACTTTCTTGCACTGAACTGACTGAGAGGATTCTTGGTTCTAACTTCTGGAGCTGTAAGAATTAGATCAGACCTGAAAGGGTTAACATAAAAGAACCCCCACCACAGCAAAAGATCAACATTTGGACACCAATACACGCTGTCAGTACAGTGGCCTAAATCATTGCACACTGCTATATATCCTCAGACACACCCTAAGTGGAAAGGACTGATTCAGTGCATAGCAGGGCAGGGTGAAAAGGTTACTGATAACATTTTGAAATAAAAAAAGCTGTGTACTCTCTTGACTAGTGCATTTGCTATGCATCCAGACTATAAACAGAACCTGCATTCACACTGACTAGGAGCAGTATCATATGATCCAAAATGCATTTAAATTACTGTCTCCCTGAACATTTCTAAATGCCAAGTTTAATTTTTAAAATCTAAGCAGTTCCTGTCTGCTCAACTTGGCATCTGAAATTAGACTGTTAATGGATACTGGGTGATGGGATCAACAGGTCACATCCCTTCCAGCACCAGAATACACCCTCCATACAAAATCTTTGGGTACCTTGAGCTGTGCTGTAAGCCAGATGTTTTGTGTGTGTGCAAATAGGTGTGAGTGTGTGATCTCCTTTTTTTGTCTGGAGAACAGCACATAACCTAAATACATTGTGTTTAGTTTATTAGTCTAGGAATTAATACCTTTGAGCCAGGGCTTTTTTACAAAGGTTCCACGTCACAAAGAACATTTAACAAAGCACGATACACATTACAGGTAAAACCAGACAGGAAAGTTACATCATAAATTTGCTATTAACAGCTTAAGGCAGTAACGTTTTTAAGTTTCATAGAAAAATAAGCTATAACAGGTTCAAGCGAGTAGACAATTTCGAGGTTAAGGAAACTTCCAGGAGAGGGTGATCATTAGGCGCCAAAAGGAGGCTAGAGAGGAGGTAAAGGTGGTGAGCGGGAGAGTAAGTGAGAGGGGACAGGAAAAAAGGGGGGGAGTGAGTTTGGGTGGGAGACAGGAAGTAGTAGAGGTACCAGAGGGTTCATTAACAAAACATTAACAAAACAATTGTAGTTCTTCAATGAGGGGCGAGTGTCTTACTTCCAGTTTTTTATTCTCCTGATGCCGCCTGCCTTGTGTTGTGACCTGATCTTATGTTGCTTTGCTGTTGATGAACTTTATTGTCGATGGACTTTACTGTCGATGGGCTTTACTGTTGCTCAACCCCCCCCACACACACAGTGTTAGAGAGGGAAATGCTGCTTGAAGTTCATAAAAGAGAAAGATACAGTTGGTTGCCTCCCTTTTTTTCTCCCCATGTCTGCTGGCTTATGTTGTGATCCGATCTAATGTTGCTTATGCCCCAATCCCACACACACACACACACACACACACACACACACACTGTTGGAAGAGAGAGAGATATGTAACTTGAAGCTCCTGAGAGAGAGAGAGAGAGAGAGAGAGAGAGAGAGAGAGAGAGCTTTGAGTTATACAGCTAGAGGAATGCAGTCAGAGGAATAGGCATGGTATGGTGTGGAGCTGTGTTTAACCTTTTGAATCCACACAGTCTTTCTTGAATCTGACCACAACAACCTCAAGAGATGGCAAAAGGTAAAGATAAAGAAACAAAAAGAAGCCTCAAAAACCTATAGGAAATGACTTTGGCCAGTGCTATCAGCAGCCACTATCAGAAAATAGTACTAGGGCAGAGGGAAGGGGGAGAGACATAAAGGAACAGCACTGTGGTGAATGGAGAGGTCTGCATGTGCTTCAACTCCACTGTGGAATGACACAGTGTAGGTATCCAGTCACGTGCTTCCAGAGACCCTTCTCTCTCAGTGTAATAGTAAGATGTCCACATTGCTCCGCTATGAAGCTGTAATAAATTACTACTTTAGTAGCGTATTCCAGGAAAGGACACAGCATGTAATACAGCAGTCACACAATCTACAGAAAATGCTGGTCTTAAAATTGACCAGAAGGAAGTTTAGTACAGTACATGGAAAACTATTATCCTTAGATGTATCTATGGCCCTGTTCACACTATAGCACGGTAAGGAGAAACATTTTTTAAAATGTATTAAGCCTTACCGTTCTTCGGCGCTCCCACTGTGCAATCCATTTCATGAAATGTTTCTTCTGAAGCATGCTTATCCATTCACACTTCTGGCAGCATTTCTGCTCTGTGTAGCATGGCATGGTAGGTCAGATCAGGGGTCAAGAGAGACAACAGTGGTAGCATGGATCTAACACGGATACTGTTCGCACTGTGAGTACAAGCGTTTTATCAAGTGAAGTGTTTTCAGGAAGCATGCTATAGCCTAGGTCTGATCAGGGTTTTAGCACAGTTCTTAAAAATGTTTCCCAAAGTGGAACAGGTGCGGACATGAAGGGTGCTGGCACAGATCTGAAATGGTTTAAACCCGAGAACTGTTTCAGATCATGCAGTGTGAACAGGGCCTATATGTGCAGGGCTGGATAATCCTGCCTCTAGGCTTTTAAAGGAATCTGCACAAGAAATGACTCTGGCACTAATTCATCTATTCAATAAATCATTGTCAAATGTGAGGACTGGTGGAAAACTGATGTCCCTATTTTTATAGGTGGTGCAAAAAGTAATCCCAAAAATATAGACCAATCAGTCTAACTAGCACACTTGGTAAAGTAATGGAAAGTTGTATTAAAGGTATGATTTGTCAACAAGCAACTGATATAGGCATCACAAAAAATAAAGAGAGAAAAGCAGCATGGCTTTACCAAAGGAAGGTCTTGTACAGCTAACCTAAAATGTTTTAATGAACATGCAAGTTTGGTACTATATAATAATATCCCCTCAGATGTAATATAGCTAGACTTTAGTAAAACCTTCAACATAGTGCCCCATGGGAGGCTTATTACTAGATTTACTTCTCAGAAGGAACTAGAAGGGAAAGGATCAGATCTGTTACAGTACAGTAGCTTCTTGTTGTTTTTACGTTGTTTCTTGTGGATTTTACTTGGTAGAAGGTTATTTCCTTTCTTTCTTACTACTTCTAAGGGGCTAGCAGGGTATTGTTTTGGGGCTGTTGGAATTTTGAAAACTGTTTTGGTGGCTATAAGTGGGCTCATTTGTTTGATATTTCACTGTGTAGCAGGCTGCATTTGTAGAGGCCTATTTCTTCTGATTTAAAACCTGTTTGGTGTGATTTAACTGGGGCTGTTTCTTTGAATCAGAGACCTACATCTTCTAATTTCAAGCCTATTTTGATGTGTTGTTGGTGAAGCTGTTTGAATTGGAGACCTGTTTCTTTTAGTAGCAAACCTATTTTGCATTGCTATTGCATTGTGGAAAGGAGGAGTAGGAGTTTGAAGAAGGTTGTGCAATAGCTACTTAAAGTCTCTTTTTGAGTGTGGATAGGAAGGTTAAGAATATAAAAAGCAGTTGCTCAATCTATCTAAACATATACAACAAAGGGGGTGAGGGAAATTAAGAAAAGAATGTTTTGCACTGATAGCGGGGGAGAGGGAGACTTGGGGAGTGTTTGGCATCCTGCATCTGGAAGGGTGGGGGGTCGCCAGGGCAACGACAGCAATGGGTAGGGTGGTGGCTGCAACAACTGCGTGCACCAATCTTTCTAAAATTGCCTGGAGTGTGGGAGGATGTTTAGTGTGCAACTGCATAGAAAAACTTAGGAGATTGAGGGTCTGCAGGAGGAACTAAGACAGGCAAGGCAGACTGGGGGTGGGTTTAGCCCAATACTGGAGGGAGGAAGAAGGGGAGATGAGGGAGGGCGATTTAAGCCAACAGTGGTGAGGAGAGGGTTGGAAGAAGAGAAGAAGGGAAGCACGGACAAGGGGGCCCAGGCCAGGAAGAATGATTGCTGGGGAAACCAGGTCAGGAGACAAAAACAAATGGAAGGAGGAGATAGGGACTTGTGAGAGCGAGGCGAAGAAGTGGCAAAAGTCATGGAGTGGAAAGGAGAGAACAGGTTACTGTGAAGAGAGAGGAAGTGGGCATTTGTGAAGGGTCTTCAGAAAATAGTTTTGCACTGCTAGAGAGGAAGGAGGTGGAGGAGGGAAATGATGAAATTAGAGGAGTAATTGATAAATGCCTGGACCAAACCGGAGCGGTGGGAAGTTCTGTTGGGAGAATTACAATAGGGGCAAAAGGGGGAAATAATGTGCAGGAGGAAGAAGAGGAGCCGGAAATGAGAGAGGGAGATGAATGGAAGCAAGCAGGGAGTAAGAGTGGTGGAATCTTAGTGCTGGGGGACTCAATACTAAGAGGAGTCAGGTGGGGTAGCAAGGGCTGAGAGGCATAGTCTCATTTGGGTGGAGGCCATGCCAGGAATGACAGCAGAAAGGGTGGGATAATCTGTTCTGAAATATGTTAGAAGGGGTAGGGACAAGCCTCATTTAATTCTACATGTTGGGACGAATGACCTGGCTGACAAGACAGTAGATATAGTCCAGAGGACGTTTGAGGAACTAGGACAATTATGTGGGGGTCAGGAAGATCAGTAACTTTTTCGGAGATATTTCCAGTGCCCAAGGCAAGCACAACAAGAAAGCTGAGAATAGAGGAATTTAATGGATGGCTAAGAACCTGGTGTTGTGCTAAAGGGTATGGGCTGTTGGGGGTGGGACGGACCTGGGAGGACAGTAGTCTCTATGCCAGGACAGACTACACTTGGAGTGAGGAGGGAAAGAAAGTGTTGAAACAGAGGATGGAGGAGTACATAGAGGAAGTAGGAATTTAAACTAGGAGCGGGGGTGGCAATTGGGCAAGAGACATGCAGACACCACAGGTTGGGAAACCATATGAGCTCACCCCATAACAGTGACAAAGGACAAATTTCAAGTACTATTGGTGATGCTAGTAAAGGAGGGCAGGGTGGGGGAGGGTGGAAGGTGGTTACCCTATGCTAGGAGCCTTGGAAGAAAACTGCAGAGTTACAGGTACTCATGGCAGAGGGAGAGGTGGACATTGCAGCCATCACAGAAACATGGGCCACCCAATACAATGACTGGGACCTGTCTGTACCAGGGTACAGGTTATTTCATAGGGATAGGGTGATTGGAAAAGGAGGGTGTGTGGCACTATATGTGAAGGAAGGACTGAAGTGTGTAAGGGAGGAAAGGGAGGAGGGTAGTACAGAGTCACTTTGGATGCAAATCCAGGATTTCAAGAATAGGATTCTTAGAAAGGGAGTGGTATACAGGCCGCCATCTCAGATGGAGGAGTTAGACAGGGAACTAGTGGGACAGATCAGAAGGACCTGTGAGAAGGGTAGTGTGGTGATTGTGGGGGACTTCAACATGCCAAGAGTGGATTGGAGTACCCCAACAACCAGGAACAGAAGGGAGCAGGTACTGCTGGATGCCTTCCAGGACAGCTTCCTGCTGCAAATGGTCAGTGAACCAACCAGGTTAGGGAATACCCATGACCTTGTGCTGGCAAATGGGGACTTTGTGAGAGAACTTAGAGGAACCGCTGTCAGGGAGTGACCACCACTCAGTATGGCTCACATTGGTTATGGGCAAGGAAGGAGTGGAATCTGGCCCAAGAGCGCCAACTTTGGGAGGATGAGGGAATTGGTAAAAGGGTATCTGGCCAGAATTCAATCTAGTATGGACACTAACCAGAGGTGGGAGCTCTTAAAGCTGGGGATAGTGGAGGCAACCAAAACCTGCTCCAAGGCCCAGAGCAAGAAGGCTAAGGCTAAGAAACCGAGCTGGTTGAGCCAGGAGGTCATGGAAAAGGTAAGGAGGAAAGAGCTGCCTTTAGGAAGTACAAGAAAACAGGGAGAGGGGAGGACAGGGAGGAGTACTTGATGGAATCGAAGGAGGTGACAAGGGCAGTAAGGGAAGCCAAGGCATCTATGGAACTCAGGCTGGCACAAGGCATTAAGAAGGGGGAGAAGGACTTATTTAGGTACATCAGGGAGAAAAGTAGGACCACATAGTAAGGATTAGGAAGGAGGGGGGTTGGGTGGAAGCAGGGTGCGATAAGGCAGAAGCACTAAATGAGTACTTCTGCTCAGTATTAGAGAAGAGGGGGGTGACACCCAAGGGGGGAGAAATGGCAGAAATGGGGGGGAGGGGTGACAGATGGGTAAATCATGGAGGGCAGTGTTCGGGAGGGTTTGAAGGCACTGAGGGTGGGTAAGGCGCCAGGCCTAGATGGCATCCACCCCAGGGTACTGAAGGAGCTGGCAGAGGTCCTTACAGGACCTGTGGCAGACCTATTTAATGCCTCACTACATTCAGGGTGTGCCCCTCAGGACTGGAGGATGGCTCATGTGGTGCTCCTCCACAAGACTGGCTCCAAGGATGAACTGAAAAACTACAGACCAGTGAGCCTCACATCCATCGTGGGTAAGCTAATGGAGACTATCCTGAAGGAGAGGCTGGTGGCCCTCCTAGAGGCCAAAGGACTACAGGACAGCAGACAGCATGGCTTCATATGGGGCAGATCCTGCCAAACCAACCTGGTGGAGTTCTATGACTGGGTAACTAGGCAACTGGACAGGGGCCATGCAGTGGATGTCCTGTATCTGGACTTCAGTAGGCATTCGACTCGATCCGCATGGAAGGCTGGAAAGTAAGTTAGTGAGCACAGGGACAGGTGCAAAGCTAGTGAGATGGGTAGGAAACTGGCTTCAGGGAAGGCAACAGAGGTGGTGGTGGGTGGGGAGCTCTCATACCCAAGGGTAGTGACGAGCGGTGTTCCACAGGGCTCGGTGTTGGGACCAGTGTTGTTTGGGATATTCATTGCAGACATATCATTGGACATCAAGAGCAAGATCAGTCTGTTTGATGATGATACCAAGGTAGGAGCAGTGGTGGAGGACTGAGGGAGATGGCAGGGGTTGCAGGATGATCTGACAAAGCTTGAAACCTGGTCAGACACCTGGCAACTGGGGTTTAATGCCAAAAAGTGCAAGGTGCTGCATTTTGGGATGAAGAACTCAAGGAGGAGTTACCAGCTGGGGGGAGTGCAGCTAGCCCAGACAGAGGAGGAGAAGGATCTGGGAGTGCTCATTACAGGGTCATGAACAACTCGGCACAATGTAGGAAGGCAGCTGCAAAGGCCAACAAAATGCTGGGTTGTATTGCAAGGGGTATATCCTCGAGGAGGGAGGAGGTGATTCTGCCACTGTATAGGTCATTAGTTAGACCACACCTGGAGTACTGCATGCAGTACTGGTGCCCGGATCTGAAGAGGGACATTAAGTTACTGAAGGGGGTGCAGCGCAGGGCGACAAAGATGATCAAGGGCTGGGGACTTATCCACGAGAGGAGGCTGAGGAGTTGAACATGTACTCACTGGAGGAGAGGGAGGAGGGGGACATGATTGAAACCTTTACATGAAAGGAAATAAACAAGACAGGTACAGAGGGGCTGTTCAAAGTAAGGGAGGGAGGGACACCAGGGGCCATGATATGAGACTGAAGGGAGGATGGTCAGGAGGGAGATGAGGAGACACTTTTTTAAAGAGAGGGTGGTGGCTGGGTGGAATGCGTTACCTGCAGAAGTGGTATCCAGTAGAACAGTGGACTGCTTCAAAAGGGGATGGGACAGCACAAAGGCTGCACGGGAGCCTGCATTAGCAACCCACACATAACTCCACACCTGCAATGTATGCCATGTACATGGGGCATGACCGCATTGTGCCACATGCAGAAAGATCGAGCCTACATGCACAAAACCATGTACGACAGCCAGGCACGTGGTGATAGGCACACACACTTACAGTAGGAGGAGGGCTGCTGTAGACGTCCGCACAGTGCAGCCAGCTAACAAGTACACTGAGCTGCATGGCAGAAACCTGGGGTCCATGGCTGTAACACCCCACACCTGTTATCCCAGACATCAGGACAAGCACTGGTGCCCATGTGCCATACCACACAGGGGACAACGTGGCCAGGGGTGTGCATGCTAAGGGGCAGTAGCGGATGCAGCTGAATAGGATGCTCAGGTCCCCACAACACCGACCCTATGGCAAACACACCAGCCACGTAGCCAGCCAGACACACAGACCATGTGAGATGTGTAGAGCATGTGTGCATTGCTGGTCATGGGCAAACAGAAGTGCAGGCTGGTGCACATGTATGAAAGGGAAACACCAAGGGGCAGGGACAAAGTCTCCCGTGGCACCATATGTGCCATGGCCCCACCACATCCCACACCAGGGTGTGTGAAGCACACCCTGCAGAGGAATACCACCCTGGCGGGCACTGGTGAAGGCACTGTGCTGGAATGTCCATGGGTGCAATGGCATGCAGTGGGATGTCATGGCCAAAGCATAGCTGTAAGGGCTGGATGCAGTGGCATACAGATGGCACAGTGCACAATGGCCCCGATGTACAGCATGGGGACGGTGCACATGAACCAGGTGCATGCACACTGGCAATGGCATGGGCTGTCCCTCCCCAGCAATGCATAACAGCCGCTGATGGGTGAACCTGCATGGGAGCACCTGCCGTGACACACATGACTCACGTGCAGGACACATGCATTAGCCCCCATGCTGCTCACCCCATGATGTCACCCCCACCCCTCCAGGATGTATCACCCTTGGTCCCCCCCACCACCACCCATCACACCACCGCACCCCACCCCACCTACCACCCGCAGACCGGGAGACAGTAACTACAGAGGTGACAGGTACAAATGCCTTTAATGAGCAACTGTCAAACAGTACAGGTTACAGCAACAACATAGCAAAACAGCACAGGAAAACATTAAAGAACAACACTTTAACACTGCACTGTGCAGAAAACAAATTGGGCCCCACGGCCAGTCCACAGCGTAATGCCCACATGCAGGAGCCACACAGTCAGCACTAAACTTCGCCACATGGCAGCACTGGTGGAGCATGTCCCCTTAGGCATTCCCATCCTGACTGTCTGATGTGTTGCTGGAGGTGCTGTCATTGTTGCAGCCGAGTGGCAGCAGCACAAGGCAGTGCATGAGTCCCTTGTAGCACTGTAATAGAAATGACATACAGTGTCAGTCTGCACGGCATGTGTACAAATCACTGTCAAGCATGGCGAGGAGCACAGGAGAGACATCACGAGATATGCAGAACTTACCTTCAAGGGCACCGCCACTTGCCACACCACACATCTGATGGACTTATAATGCATCTCCTCACCATCCACCCTCTGGGACAGGTACCAGGGGTTCTTCACTAGCCTTCACCTGCAATGGTGCGGGGGGGGGGGTCCACATGCCACCCCATATGACTGCTCCTCCCTGCTAAATTCAAGTCTGTGAGACAGTCTGAGGTGATCCTGTGTGGGACGTAAAAGGAAAAGCATGGTTAGAACCATGGACAGTGGCGACACCCCCCCATTGCCCAACATCACAACCTGCAGGTGTGCTACTTACCCGGTCGTGGCCCTGCAGACTCCACAGGGTGCTGTCACCATGGCAGTTGGTGTAGGTGTCCTCCTACACCCTCTATAGACATTTTGGGTACTGGCCCACTCACACGGTCCGTGTAGCTGCCATTGCACTTCCACTCTGCTCAATGGCCATCTCCACTACAGCATGGGGCAGTGTATGTGCACATTACACCTGCACAGGTTAGAGCAGCACAAATGTATTTATTTATTTATTTAAAATTGGTGACTGGGAAAGGCACACTGAGCCGAGGCTCATTTCCAGGTATGATCCAGGTACAAGGTGTATGCTGTAGAAGGCAGAGAAGTACAAACAATATCTTGTTGCAGATGAACAGTACAGTTTAAAGACATTTCATAGTAGTAAGCAGTAACGTAACAATTGTTGCTAGAACAGATGATCAGAAGAACATCAGGACATTTCTTTACTAACAATTTGTATTTACGGTATGTTACAAGTGTGCATATAGACATATTTACAAGTAGTGGTTGTCCAGAGTATGTGGTAGACTAGCACAGAGAAAGTACGGTAGGTAGGTAGTTATACGGTTTGGGGCTGACGTGTGCAAAAATGATTACCTGAAAGGGGCCACCGAGGGTAGGCTAGGCCCGAGTTAAGGAGGGTTCAGATAAGCATCTTGGGCAGGGAGGAAGAGGGAGGGAGGAGCCTCAGGAGTTATTTAAAGGCTGATAGGGAGGAGGCCTGGTGGATGTTGGGTGGGAGGTTGTTCCAAAGGAGAGGGAGCCGGTAGTAAAAAGGCAGCTTGCCCAGAGGCAGAGAGGTGGCATGAGAGGTGAAAGGTGCGTGCGTGTCTGTTGCGGAGTGAGTAGCCTGGGGAGATGGCTGGAGAGAGTCGGGAAGAGAGGTAGGAGGGAAAGGAGCCAAGCCAATATTTAGCTATGAGGGAGGTGCTGTGGGTGTTCCACCTATACAAGAGTGGCGTCAGGGATAGTGTGGAGTACAGGAGGCAGTGATGAGTGAGTGGGGAGAGGCAGTGGCAAATCGACTGAAAGAGTTGAGCAGGATTTCAAGTTTTTGAGAGGGAGGAGGTAGGGACTGTGCCATAGATGACATCCGCATAGTCCAGAACTGGTAGGATGGTTTTGCGTACGAGTTCACTCCGGGTGGGAAGGGGAAGGCTGGCTTTGTGGTGATAGAGGATGGCCAGTTTGAGCAGGAGTTTGGTGCAGATGGCATGGACATGGGTGGAAAAGTTAAGGTGGGTATCCAGCCAGACTCCCAAGTACTTAAAGGTGGGTACTGACTCAAGGGGAACACTGTCCAAGGTGGAGATCAGTGGTGGGGCAGGTAGGGAGGTGAGCTTTTGTCTGGTGCCGAATACCATGGTGACTGTCTTTTTGGCATTAAGTTTAAGCTAGTTTTTCAGGAGCCAGGCTTGTACTCGGTTGACATCTCATTGGAGATTTGGGAGCACACTTTCATGAGAAGGGCCTGAGGCATAGATGATGGTGTCATCGGCATACAGGTGCATGTTTGAGGAGAGACAGGCAGAGAGGAGGTCATTTATGAATAGGGAGAAAAGGATAGGGACAAGGATAGAGCCTTGGGGGATGCCCAAGAGGATGGGTGGGGGGGGGGAGTGTCGCCTATTTGGACTGACTATTGCCTGTTCTGGAGGTAGGAGTGGAACCAGTTTACGGCAGGTTGAGCAAGGCCAATAGAGCTTTATTTGCAAAGCAGCAGAGGGTGGGAGACAGAATCGAAGGCTTTTGCCAGGTCAATGAAAATGGCGGTGGTGGTTTGGCCATTGTCCATGGCAGAGAGAATTGAGTCAGTTACTCGTAACAAGGTGGTGGTAGTGGAGTGATGTTTTCTGAATCCTGATTGAAAGGGGGAGAGGGAGCTGTTTGTTGAGAGGAAAGAGGACAATTTGGACAGCATGAGGGATTCTTGAATTTTGGCGAGGGAGGGAAGGGGAGGAGTGAGTGAGATGGATCTGTAATTTCCCAGTAGGGAGGGGTCACCACCTTTGTGGAGAGGAAGGATTTTGGCTAGTTTCCAAGCAGAGGGGACCGTAGCTGTGGTGAGAAAGAGATTAAGTATACAGTATGTGTCAGAGGTGCGACTATGGCTGAGGCAGAGATATGGAGCAGTCTAGGATGCAAGCCATCAGGGCTGGTTTTGAACTGGTTTAGAGAGGTGAGTGTAGTGTAGACTTCCTGGGGCGTGAACGAAGGAAAGAGGAAGCTGGGGGGGCGGAATTTGTGGAGGCGGGTGGAGGAGGGGGTGAGTCAGGCAGGGCACAGGAGATGAACAAGTTGAAAAGTTCAGATACAGTAGCAGGATCGGAGACAATTCTGCCATCAATGTTGAGGATTGGACTGGCTTGCTTGGCGGGGTGGGGTCAATGAGAGAGTTTATCACCTTCCAGAAGGATGCCGGGGAGGCTTGGAGAAGGGTAAGTTGAGTCTTAAGTAGTGGGCCTTGGATTGTCAAATTGCTTTGGTGCATTTGTTTCTGAGAATTTTGTAGGATAGGAGGTCGCAAGAGACAAGGGAGGCTTTGTACTACCTCCAAGCCTTGTCTCTGGTTCGACACAAGGTGATGAGGTCAGCTGTGATCCAGGGGTGATGGTATTTTTTAACTCTGGCTTTGCTGAGAGGAGTGTGGCGGTCCCATGTGCTTGGTAAAATGTTGCAGAACTGGGATAGGGTGATGTCAACATCTTGGGTGTCAAAGGCTGGGAGCCAGTCCGCATTTGTCAGGTCATACTGTAGGGCAGATTTGTCGAGGAGATGTATGGGATGAGATAAGATGAATTTGGGACCACAGTGCGGTGAATGGATTTTGTGGATACAGTAAGTAATACAGTAGTTGCTAAGGGCATCAGAGAGGATGCCTGAGGCAGTGATCCTGTGAGGGTGGGTGGTTAAAATCCAGTCCAGAAGGGAGTGTTTTTGAGATCGGTGGTTTAGTCGGGTGGATTCCTGGATTAGCTGGGAGAGATTTAGGGCTTCGATCCTCAGGGCAGCTGATTTGGCGGAGGAGGAGAGCCAGGCTAGGTTGAAGTCGCCTAGTAGAATTAGTTCATCATTTGAAGTGGTCGAGGAAATGGCAGAAATGGCCTTGATGAGGGAGTCAGGTGAAGGCTTAGGAGGGGTATACAGAATCCCTATGTAAAGGGGGGTGGACAAGGGAAAGGATAGGTGAGAGGTGAGTGACTAAGGATTCATGGGAGGATGGGTAAGATTCTTTGAAGGTAACGGTGCATGTGATGGAGTGCCTGACATACAATGCTACCCCACCTCCTCGCTTGCCAGGAATGTGACCAACGCCATGCCCACATAAAGGCACACACAGGTGAACTGGGCTAGATAAAGGGGATGCAGCGGTATGTGTATGGAGAGACTGGAAACCATAACAGTGGGGGTGGATGTGTCCCAGACTACTGTTAAATGTGCACCTTCTCAACACAGAGATTGAGCGGCAGAAGCATGCAGGCCCATGGGCCAGAGTCTTCCGACAATGACTGGATGCAGCCAAAAAGAGGGACACCCACTACATTGAGAGATTTAGGTTTCCCTGGGACATGATTGCACAGCTGTGCAATGACATTGACCCATGGATATGCCAATCCAGGGCAATAACAGTGGAGACTAAGGTGTTATGCGCCCTGTCATACTATGCTGTGGGTTCATTCCAGCATGTGACCAGCGATGCCGTGGGCATATGCCAGTCATCCATGTCTTGGGCAGTGGCACAGGTGATGGATGCCCTGATTGCACATGTGCAGGACCACATACATCTCCCAATGGCAGACGACAATTTCCATGCCATGAAGACATTCTATGCCATGCATGTATGCCAAATGTATACAGTACAATAGACACACATATTGGCATACTGACACTGTCCGTGCATGAAGAGGCATACAGGAACAGAAAAGGGTCCCACAATCTCAACTGCCAGGTGGTGTGTGACACAGCCAGTCAGTTCACAAATGTGTGTGCTAAGAAACCCCGATCATGCCATAATGCATACATACCAGATGCATCACGCGTTGGTGCCCTGCTACGTACAGGGTGGCTGGACAGCTGGCTGTTGGGTGAGTATGGGGTGGCACAGCAAGTGTGGCACAGTGATACATACCACTGCAATCATGTCACTGACAATGTTTTCTGTCCCCCGCACAGGTAACAGTGGATACCCACTGCGCCTGTATCTGATGACTCCAATCCTAGCTCCGAACACTGCAGCAGAGGAGGCCTACAACCATGCCCACCAGAAGACCCAGAAAATCATTGACAGGACCATTGGCCTATTGAAGATGCATTTCCATTGCTTGGACCATACTGGGGGGGATCATGTTGTCCCCAGGAACGTCCTGCAAGGTGTTCACCATGTGTGTTATGTTCCATGATATGGCTAAGTGATGCAGTGTGCCCATGCCAGAGCACCACCAGCAGGATGCACCTCCTGAGGTGCCATTAGGGGAGCAGTGTTATGGCCAGGAGACAGTGGGTGGCCAAGCAGTGTGAGATGTCCTTGTACAGGGCACATTCCGGCAGTAGTGAGGTACAGGGGAATGGCCACTTGACTGATGGCAGTGTGCCATGTGCAGGGGCACTATACTGCATGCATCTGCATCACGTGGACATCTGTGTATGCACCTGTTATGGACATGTATGTGTTGTGGTTCATGTGTGCCACATCCGCTGCGGGTGGTGGATGTACAATGATGTTAACAAGCACTGAGTGCACTCATCCATGGAGGGGGGGTACCATCACGGGGGCATGCATGTCCTGCACAGCTAGGCATGTGGCTCATGGCATCAGCTGCACTGGTGGGGGGAGGACGTGGCATGTCTGGTGACATGCAGTAGTGGCTGTGTTAGGGGTGCTGCACTGGGTGCTACCACTATACCACATTGCAGCATGTGATAACCATGTATGTGTGGAGGTGTATGCCATGTGGGATATGGGGCAGGGGGGCTGTCCCATGGTGTCACAGACTGTGTGGGGCATGTGCTAGGTCCATTGTGTGCTCAGTTCCTGCTTATGCTGTACATGTGTGGTGCTTGTGATTTGTCACTGCCATTGTGACTTGCATGGGCTTTGCCTGTAAGAGTGCCGAGGACCATATACCCAGTCTCTGGACAGGGGCATGTGAACAGGTCGTGGCCCACTGGTGTCTGCTGTCCTGGGACTGATCAGATACCTGGCTATCCAAGAAATACTCATCTGCTGGGATGTGGCTGGCAATGTGGCCCTGTATGTCCCCCTGTGTAAGTTCAGTGTCAGGGTCAGGCACCTCTGTGCTTTGTGTCTCAGTGTGCCATATGTCTGCCGGGCTTATGTCCTGGGGCACGTGCACCTGTGTGCTGGCCATGGTGCTGTCTTGTGTGTCCAAATCCTGCTCTGGATGGCTGTGCCAGGGGATACCTGTATGTGAGCATGTACCATGCGGGGCAGTGTGTGGGCAGGCTGTCCATGTGGCACATTCCACCTGATTAGGTGGTCCACAAGCCTCCCATGTGCATCAGCAAGGCGGTTGATACCATGCCTCATATCCCGCACCTCACCAGTGAGGGCCACCAGCGCCTCTGTTGTGGTGCTGTGCCTCCAGCCTGTCCATCTGCAGCTACTGCAGCTGCTGCAGCTCTCTATACTGTGCCCCCATGAAGTCATGGCCGCACACTGAACATGTGCATCCCAGTGGCCATGACAAGGGGCCTTCATCGCCACTATCCGGGGGGCATGCTGGTGCCCTTCTTCTCCTGGTCCTTCCATCGTGGCTCTGTCATTCAGCTCCAGTTGCTGCAGTGATGGTGCATGGCCCCTCAGCACTGGTCCATGCCTGTAGTTCTGGGGACAGCTGGTGCACATTGCTAACGCAGCCTCCATCTGGCACCTCGCAGGCCTCCTGTGTCCCCTAATCCAGTGCCGTTACTGTGCTGTTTGTGTCCAGCTCATATTCCAGCTCATATTCCAGCAGTGTCTCCAACTCCAGCTACGTACCTGTGGGGTATGTAGATACATAGATACATAGATGTTGTTGGCAGATAAGGGCCTTGTGGCCCATCTAGTCTGCCCTATCTCTCTTTCTAATGCTTAAGGTACCCTAGCTGCTACGACAAGTTACCCCCTTTTGCCCTAGCTTGATAGTTCCCATGTACCTATCCCATGCATTCTTGAATCTCTGAACCATTTCCACCCCCACCATTTCCTCGGGAGACTGTTCCATCTCTCCACCACCCTTTCAGTGAAGTAGAACTTCCTCAAGTTCCCCCTAAGTTTTCCCCCTTTTAGTACCATGCTGTGCCCCCTTGTTCTGCTATTTCCCTTCATGTGAAAGATGCTCCCCTCTGGTACCCTGTTGAACCCCTTCAGATACTTGAAGGTCTCTGTCATGTCCCCCGCTCTCTCTACTCTCCTCCAGGGAGTACATATTGAAAGCTCTGAGTATCTCCTCATACAACTCATGCTGCATCCTGGACACCATTTTTGTCGCCCTCCTCTGTACCGTCTCCATCCTGTCTATGTAGTTTTGGAGATGGGTCCCCCAGAACTGAACACAGTACTCCAGATGAGGCCTTACTAAGGAGTTGTAAAATGGTACCACCACTTCTCTCTTACTTGTTATACTCCTCCCTATGCATACTAATATTCTGTTAGCCTTTCCAACTGCTTTGTCACACTGTTTAGATACTTTGAGGTTCTCTTCTATGACTACCCCTAGATCCCATTCCTCTCTGGTGGCCTCCAGTGTTACCCTGTCTAGTTCTTACTCAACCCTAGGATTCCCTCTCCCCAGATGCATAACCCTGCACTTTTAGCATTGAAACCCAATTGCCATTCCTTGGACCAGTTTTCTAGCCTCTTCAGATCTCTCATTTTTTTCTATACCTTCCTGTGTATCTACCCTGTTACATAGCTTTGTATCATCCATGAACAAGCTAACCCTCCCTTCTAGACCCTCTATGGTGTTGTTTTTATGCATGTTGTTGTCCCCTGATATCACCCATTTCAGGGGTTTGTGTGCCATGGTTATCCACCTGTGCCTTCCTCCTCCTGACTGATGTGGTCACGTATCACCTGCGCTGCCGGCGTTTCCAGGCTGTGTGCAGTTATCCCAGCTGTCATGCACCTATCAGTGTCCGTGTCTGTGGGTGCAGCACACAGCTGTTAGTACATGCATGCTGCTGCATCCCTGAGGTACCCAGGACCAATCAATGCATGTGTTCTTTCCATGGTGTACACTCCTTCCACCTCACCACGGACACTGACATCAGTGAGTGTGTCCACCACCAGCTCTTTTAGTCTCTCTTTGTATGGCTTCTGTTGCAGACCCTGCACCATTTTGGTTTCCCTCCTCTGGACTGCCTCCATCCTGTCTATGTCCTTGCGGAGATGGGGTCTCCAGAACTCCATGCAGTACTCCCAGATGGGGTCTCACCAACTGTCTGTACAGAGGGATAACAGCTTCCTGCTTTCTACTGGCGATGCCTCTCTCTATGCATCCTAGAACCCCCCCGCCCCCCTTTACTGCCTTCTCACATTGTTTGCCTGCCTTAAGGTCATCTGATAAAAGTACCCCCAGGTCCCTTTTCATTTTTGCTTTTGTTAGTACCCCCCATGCACTCTAACCACTAAACCATGCTGCTTTTGAAATATACTACAGGATTTCTTTTCTCCTGGGTAAATGAGACAGTCTTGCTTAATTCTAAACTACTGCTCTGTGTTAATTGTTGTTTCCATTGCTATAAAAGCTGAAGTAAACCCAACCTCTTCTGTTTGAGAAATAACAGCAATACTAAATCTAAAGAAGTGCTTTTCATTTGCAAAACCATTTTAGCCCACTTTGAAGTCAAAGATCCTCGCTTGAGCCAATAACCCCTTGAAATTCACACAATAAAACCCAAAGGCATCATGGGTAGCAGCATCAAATCCTTGTGTATGCAAATCCCAAACAGTTTTGGACTTTTGTAGTCCCTTTGCATCCTATTTAGGGATTCCAGATGCCTTCCTTTTTTGCATACTGCCTTATTTTATGCCATCTGTGACTGTACTAAATGGCTGTTCTTTTATGTCGTTAGTTCATAATGATAATTAAAGTAATCAAGCACTTATTAGCTAGGAGATGTTTCTCTTCATTCTAAATCTGGCAACTGGGGAGTAAATTACTTAATAGGTCAGGTGAGCTTTTAGCTTTCTTAGTTAATTCTTAATATGATAAATTAGGGCAGTTAAGGGATTATTAAAATGTTAGTGTGGGTTACAACTACTGTGCTTTGCAGCTGAAAACTACTGTTTAATTTAGGATTCCTGCTGTTTTCAGGCAGAATAGGCTGACTTTTCTGAATTCACTGTGTTTTCATTTAATTTTATTTATACTGGAGGTCCCTGGTGAGCTAATCAGCCCTTTTTCACAAGTGTCCAGTTAACACAGAATACAACATGCTTGTAAAGCATAACTACCACTAACAGTAAATTTCTATAATTACGCCAAGTTTGCGAAAACAATAAATTATGCCAAACATATTTAAAACTTCCAATAAATTTACAAAAAGACACAGATACCTGTAAGTTATTGTACCAAGCAGTTGCTCTGTATACCAGGAATCTCTGCCCCAGTCCACCATTCATAAATGGTGTACCAAAAAGTTGTTGTTTTAATGAGGGGTGGTGGTGGATGTCAAGATGAAGAACTCAGAGACTTGTAGGAGGGCAGCAGCCAAGAACAACAGGATGCTGGGATGCATCACTACGGGGATCACCTCCAGAAGGAGGAAAGTGATACTCCCTCTGTATAACTGCTTGGTGAGGCCGCACCTCGACTACTGCGTGCAGTTTTGGAGGCCACACTTAAAAGAGGGACATTAAACTCCTGGAGAGGGTCCAGAGAAGGGCAACCAAAATGATTTGGAGCTTGGGGGACAGGACCTATATGGAGAGGCTCGAAGAGCTAAATATGTACACATTGGAAGAGAGAAGGGACCGGGGGGACATGATAGAGGTCTTCAGGTACATGAAGGGGTAAATAGGGGAGGAGCAGTCAAGGTGCTTTGAAGGAAGGAGGAGGGGGCCACTAGAGGGCATGGATGAAAGCTGGAGGGGGGAAGATTCAGGAGAGAAAGGAGGAGGTGCTACTTCACTGAGAGGGTGGTGGAGCCATGGAATGCTCTGCCCAGGGGGCTGGTGGAGGCAGAGACAGTGGAGGGGTTCAAGAAGGAGTGGGACAGGTACAGGGGAAGGGTTCTGGAAGCAAAATCCAATGCAGCGAGAATATCTGGAACTGGGAAGGGAGAAGCCAGAGAAGGTGAGGGGGGCAGCAAGGTCAGCTCCCAGGGTGGGGACTGACCAAACGAGCAGATGCGAAAGACCGTTAGGCCTAGTCTACTGGCATTTTAGTATGTTAGTAATGATTTGGTACCCCTAGTGTTACCAGTAGGAGAGCAAAATGGATTGAATACTAGATGGTTAAAGGCACAAAACTGTTTTGTGAGGAAAACTAAAGCCTTGTACTTCAGTTCTTAAAGAAAGGTGACCAACAATCCCATACAAAATACAGTGGTGGGTTTTGGGTAACCGGTTAGTTTGAAATCTACACACAGAATTATAAAGCACTCTTACCTTGGACAACACCTTCTTTCTGGCCCAAAAGATTAACTAGCATCCCATAATTATTAAAAAGGGAAAGCAGTAGACCACCTACTAGTAGCCTCCTCGATTCAGGTATTAAACATTTCTTGCCTCTATACCTCAGTCTCTAATGTGCCACTGTTACAAAAGAGTAACATGTTGTTCATAAGAGGGGGTACTGTCTGAGTTCATACCTAAATATTAAAACTCATTTACAAGTCCTGTTTGATCTGCATTGCTATCACAGAGTTGAAAAGGATTCAACAATTTCTGGGAATCAGAAATAAAACATGACTTTAGTCTTTTTAGAGTTTAAGACTAGGTGATGTAAAGCAACCCCCCTTTTTCCAATAATTTGAAGTCATTTCAGAGAACCTGATTTAGTTAACTGATTTTTTTTTCCCTTTTTGAAAATGTCTGTATACAAAGCAATCTCTGGAGAGACAAGCAGATAGTGCAGAATTTTGAAACAGAGAAAACAGTGGAAACCCCATGACTGACCTTGAGGAACTGCACACGTAACTTTAAGTGAATAAGAGGTGACATTTTAAATATGGGTCTTATGAACCCTGCCTCTCAGATAATTTTTACACCAGGAGACAGCATCCATTGAAAAATGCACTTGAATCAAAGAATCAAGAAGCAAATTGTGATCAACCAGATTAAACACCTTGGGAGGTCCACACACTAGCAAGAAAATTGCTGGCATCTAAAATCGTATGCATATGGTTTGTGAACCTCACTAAGGCAATCTGTGTATTACGTTGCTGGCAGAACCAATTCTGTACTGATGTGAGTAGATCATACATTGATACATTAGAAACATCAGTATTTGATCAAATATAATATGTTCTAGTATTTTGCAAAGTGGAGCCAAAAGAAAGATAGGTCTATAGGGCAGTTTTAAACCCTGATTTGTGAATGGGTAGAATTATTGTCTGTTTTCCATTTAATTGGGTAAAACACCATGCCATGGTGAGAAAAATGAAAAGCTTAGTGATTGGTTCAGCCAGTACCTCCTTACCTGTCTTAAGTTTAAAATCCAGTCCATCAGGGCCCAGATATGAGTGCAGATCTGACTGTTTCAAATATTTTAGAACTTGTTCTTTGGACAGGAAATGAAAATGAAATTTAAGATGAGAGGTACAGTAGGTTGAATAGGGCTATTCAAGTATCCCTAGTAGTCGGAGGGGATGAACATGTTTATATATTTAATAAGGTCAACAAAAAATAATTAAATTTTGAGGCAATTTCTTGGGAATCATATATAAGATTCCCCTTCAAACTTCAAAACATGGAGTTCTCCTTCTTACATATCCCTCAATAGCTCCTTAAAGATTTGAAGACATTATGGGATATGCTATGAATATTCTGTTGGCAGACTTTATAATAGTTGTTTGTGGTAGTCTTAACAGGAGTTTTGCATCTATTCTGGGCTTCTTTGTAGCCCACTGTGGAAGAGTGCTGGTGACCCCTTGGGAAGACTGCTTTCCATAGCTTAAAAGCCTACTGTAGTAGCAACTCTTGCTTTTCTTTCTATTTCTGTTCTTGTCTGAAATCCTTTTTCCCCTTTCTTCAGGCAGGCCACCTGAATGGAAGTCCCTTTAGAGCTATCCCTTTATTTTCCATCCCCTTTTCTGCAGTTTGCCATGAGGGTCCCAGTCTACCCCCCCCCCCTTTTTCTAGTGAAGTGACTGATCCTTTTGCCACGGAAGGTGCCATGCATTGTTCCCCTTTTCCAAATGCTACTTGGCACTGGACAAGTTATTTAGCATTGTAAGAATGCTTTTATGGTGGTAAATAGCAATGAATAGCAGTCCTGTTGTGAGAGTCAGAAATGTCCAATCCCTGGAAGCTATGTTACTGTAATGTTACTATGCCAGACGGGAATGCATAGTAACACTCCTTGTTTGCATACTCTGCAAATTGATTGTTTGGTGCACCAACAACATTAAACTCCTTAAAATTAAGATAACTTGCACACAAGTAAAATGTTCCAGGTAGCTGTGCAGTAGCTGTGGAACTGTACAGTTTGTCTCTTTATTTCCCTAAATTCTGTTTTGTTTGCAAACAAGCCACAAATCACATTATACAAAGGCATTATTAAAATAAATGTACAGACCTTATCCTTTTGGTTACTTAATAATTGAAATGACTTACTAATTGAAATTAATCTTCGTTACATTTTGTATATTTTGTACATAGTAGTTTGTTTTCCATGTAAGATATAGGACACTCCAGAGGAAAGTTCTAGCAAACAGAGTGTTTCTGAATCCTTCTCCTGGGCTACCCAGTGTCCTTCTAGGAGCCAGCCAGACCCCTTTTCCCTAGATTTATTCCCTAGCCAGGTGAGGGGAGGGGACAACTTCTAAAGTATGTTTTAATTTTGTTAATAAAGGACTATTATTTACTTTTAGACATCTGAATGTACAAAGATATGTTTATATGTTATGATTTACTGCATATTCATTAAATATTGAATGTTTTGAGAGATTTTTGCATTTGAGAAGCCTGAATGGGCGGAGTCTGAGGTGGTCACCTGATATTTTCCAAGTATAAAGGGAGGCAGCCTAGATAGTCGGATCAGTTGTTGGTTCAGCATAGTACTGACCCTGGTGTAGGAGATCTGCAAGCCTCTTTCAGATCCTAAAGGAAAGTTGGGCTATTTTTTCCACCTTGTAGCAACCTTCTGACGCTGAACAGTCATGATGCTGTCATTTCACTAAAGATTTTGGATGTTATTTCTTTTATTTCTTTTCTTTATTTTGTCATATAAAGTCCGCTCTTTTTGTTTGTCAACCTTTAATAAAGAATCAGCTTGGCACTTCTTTAGTCTTGCTACACCTCATTCCTGTGTCCATGTGTCCATCCATTTCTCACTGCCTCTGACACCTACAAAGGCCTGCAAGTCACCACAGTTTTTGTGCCTCTGCCACAATATATTTCTGGCCTTAAAGCTTGGTAGAATATTGGGCATAATCCACCCCACCTTATCTCCCCTAATGTTTATTTTGCAAGAAGGACAGCTAACTCACATGTATAGTTTGCAAAATTTATCATATGAGAGGTTTATATCTATGATATGATTAAGAAAAGACCAGTCAACATATTTCAGTATAGTGAGGAAGCAAACTTGCATCCAGACCTTTTATACTCTACGAATTTATATATATTCTAAAAATGTATATATTATAGGGGTGCAGTTGCATCCCTGTGTTTAGGGTTCATACAACACTTCAATGTTAAATACAAGATTTTGCACCTTAATAACCTTGGGGTACTTCAATGAAATAGCTCAATATTTGGCATGCGCAGTCATTCTGCTAGAGTCTCTGGATTTAAAAGTTTTGTGATGATATTTTGTATGGGTTTTGAGATATAAAGTGGTAAAAAACAGAAAAAAAAAACTTTTTCCCGTAGATGATCATGGTGTTCTTTTGCTCTTATGCATAGCCCAGATGACATTAAATTTTTACCTGAAATGTTCAGGGATAATGAGGTATGTGCCAAGGGTGTGCCTTTGGATGATTTGTTGAAGAGATATAATACCATTTTTGAATTATATAGATTTTTGTAATAGTTGCCAGATAGGCAGGCAAATGAAAACTGCTCAAACTGTTAATTGTTCAGGATTTACTCTTCGTCCTCAGAGAAATAATTTTTGTGATGTCAGCCATCTTGTTTTTTTTTTCCTGTTTTAACAAAATATTTCTACCCAAGTATTGCCTGGTAACTAATGAACAAGACCTGTAATTAGATCTCCTTCACATACGTTGTTGGATTCTTTTATTAGTAGTTTGAAATGAACACTGCAAATATCAGTTAGTGTGGCAAGAATAATTTTGCCCATCACTCACTTAGGTAAGGACCATTCGATTGGAAAATAACCATTCACAGTTCTTTACAGTTTGCACTTTATTGTTCAAACTGAAAAGACTGTGAACAGTAAAGGTCCATGACAGTTTGAACTGTCATACCTCCCTGGTGTTTAGTGGCACCCCCTACCCACCAATTTCTATCTCCTGAAGATAATATAATGTGTCCTTGGTAGTTTAGTGGTCCCTCCCCCATACCCCTTCTCCCATCGCTGTCCCCAAAGAAAAATGATATTCTCTGGTAGTCCAGTGGACTCTTCCCACTTCCCCATACTCAGATCACCATCCCCAATATTTTCTTTGTGTTAAGCCTGTGAGAAAAAACAGCCCCTCACCGATCAGACCCCCACCCCCACCTCCCACTCAGCACCCACCACCCCACACCCTCAGTACACTCCCACAGACCCTCACACACCTGAACAGGTACCAGATTTGAGATCCACTTTCTGATCAAAGACACATCATGCTGCTGGAATCAGTGAATGCAATATGAGAAACTAAGGTAAATGCAGTTCAATGTATTTCAGTGGGGATTTCAACTTTTATACATAACTCAGTCATTTTTTGACATTTGATGCCAAATTTTCAACATGGAATTTTGAGGACTCCACATCATGAACAATATGACTGTCATTACACAACTCCCGCTCGAAAGGTGATTTCATGGTTGCTTGGTGAATTCACATTTCAGGTAGGATTTGGAATTTTTTTTCTGCCCTTGTTCTTGAGATGGGGTCATAAGAAGGCTATGTTTAAAAGTTGGGGTAAAAATATGTAAACATGGCAAAGCTATGCCCATTCATTGCAATTTCACTATGCACACTTGTAACTTTGGAAGTTTTAAATATTTTGATCCTAAATTTTCAACAGAGCCTTCTTCTTAAACCATTTCATGTATGTCATAGCTGTCATTTTTCAAATCCTGGCCAAAATGTTTTTTTTACACTTGCAGCATGCATAAGCATTGCCGTGATGTGGAATTATGTATCAGCGGGGATTTGAAAATTTTCTGCACCAGGTACATAAGGTGGGCTAATAAGATAGCTATGCTGACAATTTTGTCATTGTTGTTCTATAAATGGAAGTGCAGCTACACAAATATGTGCATCTATGGAGGGATTGGAGCACAGGGTCCAGAGGGCCTTGCGCTCCCACAGGCAAATAAGGATATGATTATACTATCTCAAAAAGTAAGGAGGTAAATTGCAAAAGACTTCTTTAATGCTCTAGTTAGGGTTAAAGCCACAAAAGTAGGGAAATGTGCTGTTAGGGTTTCCAATACTAACATCCCACCCCAACCCTGCACACACCAACATGCATCGGGGGTGTGCCTTGGGATCATCAGCCCTAATGCTCACCCCATTTTCCTATACTGTACCCATCTCAGCTTATTTACCTATGGAATGGAGTGAGTGTTAGGGCTGATGACCCCAAGGCACCCCCCGATGCCTGTTAGTATGTGCAGGTTGGGGGGTACAGAATTAGGTATGGAAACCCTAATGCCACATTCAAATAACATGAAGTCTTGCTGTATTCTGACATTAGGCAGTTAGCCCCAGCACTTGAACTGCTCCAGATAGGAAAGAGTTAACTCTATGCCAGAGCATAAAATGTTGAGCTTGAGCTAGGTTCAAACCTCTGTCTGCTGCACTTTGAAGTGTAACCGTCAGATATTTTACTCCGCCTATCTGAACAGTCGCTCTGGAGATCTCTCCTTCGCTTTCGGTTTGGTACAGTAAAAAACGTTGGTTTTAAACTGCTATTTCTTATTTTATTTCAGTTCAGATCCCTGTCTGCGGTACAGTAAGTGCTTAGGTAGTGGACTGAGTGTGAGTTGTGTGTGGAAATTGTAAAAACATTTTTTTCGATTGGTTCGGCTGAACCGATTGTACGCTTTACTTCTAAGTTTATTTTGTTTCTGTATTTAGTGTGAGGTATCGGTCCTTATTAGGTCTAAGAAAAAAAAGCATATTTTAGATTTTTTTCAAATACCCGTGACATGGTTAGGAACAGATTGGGGGTCTTGCCTGGCTTTTGCTGGGTAAAAGGTAAGTTTTAGGATGGCTTCGTCTGAGAAACCCAAAACAAAAACTGGGCCCACTGGGTTTCAACACTGCAGTAAGTGTGGGGAGGTCACCACCTATGTTTACTCTCTGGGTTTTGACCACCTTGATTCAGACTGCCAAATTTGTAAACATTTTCCTAAGGCCACCTTAAAGATTGGGCAGGCTTAGGGAAAAGGAGGCCGAGAAGTCCGCTGACCCAGATGGTCAGCCTGGTTCAGTTCTGACCAAACCTGAGGAAGTGCCCACTGACCTGAGCAAGACTCCCTCGGGCAAAGGGGGAGCTGATCCTGAGTGGTCAGTTCAAGTTAAGAGAAAAAGAAAGGAGAAATCAGCTGGTTAGGATCCAGAACTGCATCGTCCAACCGTAGAAGAAATTGCCAGGGTGATTAGTATAGTTGAATCGCTCTGCCTGGTTCTGACTGATCTGGTGCCTCTCGGTAGGTGCATGGTTCAGTCGGTTCCTCCAGTTCTGGACTATTCCCCAGAAGAGTATTATGAACCAGATCTGGAGGAGGATGAAGACTAAGATGATGATGATGGTATTGAAGGTCTGGATGAGCCTATAGAACTGGACATCTCCCCAGACAGGCCTTCTAATGTTTCTCCTCCTAGGCTTTCTGATTTTCCTTAACACTTTTTGTTATACAAAAAGGTGGCAGAAATTCTCCAGCTCCCCCTGGTTGAAGCTGTTGAGGAGCAAGAAGAACCTGACTTTGTGGAAATGATGGACATCCCAGAGTCAAAAAGATCATCTATTCCCCTTCATAAATCCCTGGGGAAACAGATTCAAAGACTGCTTAAAACACCAAATTCTTTACCTCCTGTGGACAAGTGAATGGACAAGAGGTATATGCTGTCAGGCTCAGGTACGGAGTTCTTGTACCAGCAATACAGCCATGTTAGGGTTGTGCAGGCTGCAGCCTATGATAAGGCTAACATACCCTGGGTTCCCCCCAGATAAAGACTCCAGGAAACTGGATGCCGTGGCTAAAAAACAGTACATGGCATCCTCCTTGGGACTCAGGCAGGTTAACTACATGGCCTACACAGCCAAATACCAAAAGTCTAGATGAGATACTGTTCTGGAACTGGCTAAACAGGCTTCCCTCCAGCTGGCCAAGGAGCTGGAGGAAGTGGTTGCTGATGGGATAGAGGCATCTAAGATCCAGTTTTATGCTGCTGTAGACTCTAATGAGGTATCACCATGAGTCATGGCTACATCTGTGGCTCTTTGGAGATTGGCTTGGTTCAGATGGACTAGCCTCTCACAGGACACCCATGCCAAGGCCATGGATTTCCCTGTCATGGATAATTCCCTGTTTGGGGAGCAGAGAATTATATGAAGAAAATGGATGAATACAGGACCACTTACAGGAGTGCACAGGCCAAGGAAAGGCAGGCAACTCCTCAAAAGCAGCAATCTAGGGGCAGGGGCAGGTCTTTTCACAGGCCTTCCTACCAGGCACAGGCCTCCTCTCCTTTTCCTCAGAGGGGGTTCTTCAGAGGGAGAGGCAGAAGGGGGATGAGCAGGGCTGCATCCTCCTCTCAGTCCAAGGCTTCTGCCAAGCAGACACCCTGATGTGTCAGCCTGGGTCGACTCCACCTTTCCAGTAGTAGTAGACAAAGGCGCCAACAGAGGCAGGAGCCCAATACAAAAGGGGGTGGCCTGCAGCACCAGGAGCAACAGAATGAGCATGTGAGAGAGGGGTAGTGAGCAACCTCAATGGAGCTCTGTCAGAACAGCTGCAGATTCCTTTTTGGGCAGACAAAGGTGCCAGTGCAGGTAGGAGCCCAGTACAAAAGGGCAGCCTGCAGCGCCAGGAGAAACAGAATGAGTGAGTGAGAGAGGGGGAGTGAGCGAGTGAGAGAGGGGGAGTGAGTGAGCTCAATGGAGCAAAGCAAACAACATTCAGCACTGGCAAATGCTTGTTTTAAAAAGTTTCAGAAATGTGTTTATTTTATTTGTAGAAAATCTATTACCACAATTTACAGAAATCTTTTTATCACAGAACATGATTATTTTCCACAATTTGTGAAAAAGGATTTTTCTTTTACCACAAATTGTGGAAAAGGAAGCTCAGTAAAGGAATCTTTTTTGCAATTCGTGAAAAATAATTTTTTGTATTGCTGTTTCTTTGTCATTTCATAGCAAAGAAACTGGAATTTTGGGCTGACATTTTCAGGGTATGAAGAGCTTGCCCCACTGATGTGCCTTATTCTGGATTTGTGAACATATATTACTTAGTTGTGCAGTTCTCTGGGGCTAAATTTTGCTTCATTTCCCATAGGATAACATTGTAATGGGAAGTTTACCCACCCTTTTCTTTGTCATTCTGCAGTGAAGAAATGGTTTGCTATTTTGTTCTTAAATTTTCAGGGTACAAAGGGCTATGCCCACCGATGTGCCTTTTGCTGGTTTCATGAAAATATATTAATTTGGTTTTGAGCTACACAGGCTTGGGATTTCCCTGTGTTTTCTATAGGATAACATGTAAATGTCAGGTGTTGCTTTGCCTGTGCACACTATGGGATGGAAGCACAGGCCCCCACAGGCAAACAACTTTAGCAGTACACAATCTCAAAAATTATGCATGGGTGGGGCACAGGGCCTGGAGGACCCTGTACTTCCACATGCAAATATGGGTACCATTAAGGACCTATGGGTGTGTAGGGCCCTCCATACTCTGCGCACCCACATGCAACTACGTTGAAGATTATGGAGTGATGGCAGCGCAGGGCCCATAGGGCCCTGTGCTCCCACAGGAAGTTTCATAGGTTTCATAGGTAAATCTGAGCACTATAAAGACCGAAGTCCATTTGGCTAGCCATATCATCGGCTAATACTTCATTATATTTTTGCTAAGTAAGTATCAGTCAAGGGAGAGTTTAAAAGCTAGCATTGTTTTGCAACCTACAGCTTCAGTAGGCAGTTCATTCCATAGTTTCACCACCCGTAATGAAAATCTGTGCTTTCTATGCCGCTTATTAAATCTATCACATTTTAGCTGCAGCGGGTGGGCCCGTGTATTATAAATCTGGTCTCTAAGATCAAGGCCCAATAATTCCCATAGTTGATAATCCGACACAGCCCGATATACCAGGCACATGTCTCCTCTTAACCTATGATACTCCAAGAAAAAAAAGATCTATTTTTTTAACCTATTTTCATATTTCAAGCCCTGAACATCTCTTATTTTTCTTGTTGCCCTTCTCTGTATCCTCTCAATTGCATTTATATTGCCCTTGTTCCCTGGAGCCCAAAACTGCACATAATACTCCATATGTGGCCACATCAGGGAAGTATAAAGGGGAGCAGGACCTCTTTATTTCTACTCTTGATATGCCTATAAATACAGCTCATGATACCACCTGCTTTTTTAACCACCTGATTACAATGTGAATTAAATTTAAGGTTATTGCTAACCCTAATTCTTAAACCTTGCTCTTCTTGCACCACCCTTAACACCTGCCCTGCCAGGATGTACTCCACCTCTGGATTGTTCCTGCCCGTGCACATTACTGTGCACTTATCTACATTGAATGTAGTCCCATTTTTCTGGGCCCAGGCCTCCAGTTCACTTAGTGCTTCCTGAATTTTCAAGGCCTCAGATTTGCTATTTACTGGAAAACCTATACGTGTATCATCTACAAATTTTGAGAGCCAGATTTCTGTTTTTGGTTTCATAGTCGAGACATATAAATTAAATAAACATGGTCCCAGTACAGATCCCTGTGGAACCCCACTAGTAACCCCTGTCCAATTTGATAGTTCCCCCAACACACTAACCCTTGTTTCGTCTCAGACAGCCAGGCCCCAATCCAATGTACCAATTTCAGCTGTACCCCTATCTTAGAGAGGGGTTTAATCAGCTGGTCATGAGCTACTTTGTCAAAAGCCTTGGTGAAGTTCAAGAATATGACATTGACAGATCTACCTTCATCAAGTACTTTACTGACTTTCCCATAGAACTCCAATAGATTAGTCTGGCATGATCGTCCCTTTGTAAAACCATGCTGTGTCCCATCGATAACCCCATCCGACTCAACCATATTCATAATCAAGTCCTTGATTATGCCTTCCAGTATTTTCCCAAGGACTGAGGTCAGACTGATCAGTCTATAATTGGCCACCTCCTGTTTAGATCCCTTCTTATGTATAGATATCACTACAGCCTGCTTCCAGTCCTCAATGTCCTGTCCTATCTCCAAAGATTGTTGGAATAATGTTGTAACAGGCTCTGCTAAACAAATTTGCCAATTCCTAGAGCATTCTCAGATGCATACCATCATGATCTTGTGCTTTATTTTGATTCAAATTTCTTAGCTACTTTCTCATGTCCTTGACCTCTATTTTGGGGCAGTTTGTACCATGTAGAGTATTTACGGGATACCTGATTTTTGGCCTACATTAAAAACAGTAGAGAAATAAATATTAAATCTATCAGCCATACCCTTATACTCAGTTATAAGATTGTCACTATTATCTTTCAGGGGGCCAACTGTTGTACTGCTTCCCCCTTTATTATTAATGTAGGCATAAAAGGATTTATAATTATCCTCTGCTATTATGGCCAGTTTATACTCAAATACCTTTTTTGCCCTGGAAATTGTTATTTTTGGCCTTTTTTAAACAGTATTTGTAGATATCCCAAGATTTGGCCTCCCCACTGCATTTTGCTCTGGTAAAATGCCCTATTCTTTTTTTTAATCGCTCTTTTAACTGAGGATGACAACCATGGAGAAAGGACCTTTCTTGGATTGTGGTATTTAGTTCTAACTGGCACATACTTCTATATAAGCTCATTTAATTTAGTGTTAAGCTTGTCCCATATTTCATGTACTGTGATATTCTTAAGCTCAAGCGCCCAATTCCATGTGGCTAGTTCCTCTCTAATAGCTGTGAAATCAGTTCTGTTGTAATCAAGCACTACTGTACTTCCAACATTGATTTCTCCAACCACATTGTACCTAAAACCAACCATGGAGTGACTGCTAGTACTCAGGGGAACCTCCACTACACATTTATGGATGTTATCTGCCACATTGCTCAGTACTAAATCCAAGATATGATTTCCCCTTATATTTTCAAAAAAACAGCTGCTCCAGTCCAGCTACCAGGAAGGACTCCAAGAAACTAGCCTCCACCTTGGAGCCAGTCTGGAGAGATTCCCAGTTAATTCCAGGCAAATAGAAGTCTTCCACAATGATGACCCTATCCTCCTGAGTAATACATTTAATGAAATCCAAAATAAGGCTGTTGTTCTGCGTTGAGTTAGCTAGTGGTCTATATACTACACCTATATTAATCTTGGGTGCTCTTGGGGAGGTGATTTTTATCCACAGGACCTCAGACTTTCCCCAAGCTGTACAGTTTATATTCTCAGATGTGATATCTTTTAAAACATTTAATGCCACTCCATCTCATCTATTTGTTTATTTATTTATTTATTTATTTATTTATTTATCAAGTCTAGGATTACAAGTACCTTTGAGCCATGGCTCTTTTACAAAGGTTCCATGTCAGAGAAATACAACTTATGGGGAACATCAAGACAGGCATTACAACAATGTGGACATTGCAAACAGAGTACAGATTAATACAGTTCAAGGGTAGCATTGTAACAAAGCAGCCAGCTGCATTTGTCAGAGAAAATAGACAACAGATAAGAAGTGCCAGAGTCATAGGGAGAGGGAAGAGGGTGGTGGGGAGAAGCAATGTAGAAGAGTGGCAAAAGGGTGAAAAGTTCAGTATTGGGTATACCAAGATGTGAGAGTAGAATCCAGTGAGGAGGGGGGGACAACTAGATCAGAAAGGGAAGTGGAGAAACAAGGTTAAGTTGGGCAGTCACAGGAGCTGTTGGTAGTGAGATAGTCCCGGAGCCTAGTTTTAAACATACCAATAGTTGGGGCAGAGGAGATGGTTGGGCTGAGGCCATTGAACCAGAGTGGTACTCGATAAGCAAAAGAGCATTGTCCCTGTGAAGTGTGACAGTGGGGGACTTTCAGTAGCTGTAGCGTGGATCTCCTAAGGCACCATTTGTTAATTAGGTGTTGCAACAGAGTTGAGACCCCAGAAGTTGCAAGGCCAAGGTAAATTTTTTTGACCATGGAGCAGGTGAGAAACTTCATGCAGTTTGATAGTTGGAGCCAGCCAGTCTGAGTGTACAGGTCACATGTGTGGGTGAGACGGTGAGCACCAGTGATGAGCCGACATGCTTTATTTAAGGCAGTTGAGAGGCGTCTAAGTGTTGTGGTTGTGGCCGAGCCATAAATGATGAGACCATAGTCTATTACAGAGATCACAGAGCTCAGGACTGCAACCTTCAAAGCTTTTGGTGTGAGGTGTGGTCTGTGTTTGTAGAGGAGACCAAGCCATGTATTAGCAGCTCTAGCTATATTATCTACATGAAGTCCATAGGAGAGATTAGGTTCAAGCTGAATCTTTAAGTATTTGAAGGACACCAACTGATCTAGAGTGTTGCCCTGGGTGGTGGAGATAGCCAAGTGGTGTGGCTTGTGTGGGTTATGAGAGCTGCAGAAGAGCATAGATTTGGTTTTCTTGTCATTGAGGACTAGTTTATGATTAAGAAACCATGTCTCTACAGAACTGAAACCAAGTTGAAGGTTGTGTTGAAGAGTTGCAGGATCTTTGTGAGTGGAGAGTACAACAGCATCATTGGCATATAGTATGATCTGCTCAGAGCAGTGGTAAGGGAGGGAGTTTAAGAAAAGGCTAAAAAGGAGGGGTCCCAGTATGGATCCCTGTGGGACACCTGAGCGAACAGGCAGGGTGTTAGAAACAGCGTCTGCAATTTTTACTCTCTGTGACCGGTTTTCTAAGTAGCTTTTAAACCAGAGAGAAGAGTCGGGTGATAGCCCGGCATTCAGTAGTTGGTGTATTAGTAGTCCATGGTGTACTGTATTGAAGGCCTTGAGAGTAAGGATTTAAAATGGTCTCTGTGAGAAGGTCATTATCAAGGGATTTGTGCAAAGCACCAGTGAACTCAAGAAGGGCTGTGGTAGTGCTGTGACCTTTCCAGAAGCTGTGTTGTTGTGGACAAGGTATATTGTATTTATCCAATTGGTCTGTAAGTTGATCAGCCACAATGCGCTCAAGTGCCTTAGAGAGTGGGGGCAGTATGGAGATAGGGCGATAATTTGAGTGAATCGTCTTGTCCCCACTTTTATGGACGGGTGTCATGGTGGCTGTTTTCCTTAGGTCCGGGAATTTTCCACAGCTGAGAGATAGGTTTAGGATTTTTGTTAATGGATGAATTACCTCATCGAGAGTGAGCAACAGAAGCTTAAGGTCCAGGGTGTCGCTACTAGATCTAGATTTAGAGATAGCTGCAGTAATATAGCGGCGAGCTTCATTCAGCCTTACCTTCCTGAAGTAGAAGAGGGGATGGTTAGACTGAGGAGCTGAGGTATTTGGGGAGTAGGCCCTGTTTTCAAAAAGTCATGGAGTAGAACAGCACTAAGGTCTGAAAAAGCCATGTTAAAGACGCTTACGATCACCTTGGGGTCAAGGGTTGAGATCCATCAACCATTAACATGGCTGGAGAGGTTTTGACTGCTTCCTGTGACATCCTTGATATTGTCCCAGAAAAGCACGACCATTTCCCCATGTATTGGTGACAGCGCTCTTTGTAATAGGTGGATTTCATTAGCCGTGATGGCTTTTTGTGCAGGCATTTCAAGGCTTGTTTGTAATTTTGGATGTCCAGTTGTTTGCCAGTGGCCCTGGCAACTGCCCAGAGGTGATCCCTTAGTTTCAGCTGTGAGAGAAGAGCCGCAGTGACCCATGGGTTAAAGAGAGATTTTGTTTTGCGCCATTTAGCAGGGGCAAAGAGGTCGCAGGCTTTGTTGAAAATTGAGATGAAGTGATCAAGAGCCAAGTTAACATCTGTTGCTTCATAGATGGGTAGCCAGTCTTGTAGAAGCAGGTGTTGTTTGAGATGTGGAAGTTTTCCATGAGGAAGGACTCTGCTAGTGATAATTTGGGGAGGTGGCTTAAGGAATGTGTTAGACCATGCACACATGACTGGGGAGTGGTCACTGAGTGAGTCTGGGAGAATGGTCGTACGAGAAATCCTTGTGGGGTGAGTGGTGAGGACCCAATCCAAGAGGGTACTGGTGCCAGTCTTGTAGTTAATCTTAGTAGGGGAGTTTACCATTTGCATGAGGTTAGCAGCTGAGATGGAGTCTTTATAGGCACTGGCACTCGATGCTAACCAGTTTATGTTGAAATCCCCTAGTAGAATAAGTTCAGCTTCGGAACGATGAGAGTTGATAAAGTTTAGGACATCATTGAATCCATGTTTAGGGTCCCTGGGTGGGATATATGCAGAGACAATAGTCAGTGCTTTATGGTTGGGACCTAGGATGATTTTTATTGGCAGAATCTGGGCTGAGGCAGAAAGTGATGGAGTTGCTACAGGGTGCCAAGACAGGGAGTCTTTGATATAGATTGCACAACTACCACCTTTTTTGAATATCCAGTCCAGCCTGTGGACATTGTAGCCCTGTATTGTTACTGCTGAGTCAGGAACTTTAGGTGTCAGCCAAGTTTCCACCACTGCAAGGATGTCAGGGTTGTGTTGGCATATGAAGGCTTGGAGTGCATCCAGCTTTGGTAGTAGGCTGCAAATATTAATAGTTGCAAGGATAAGGGCACCTGGTGTTTGTGTGTGGCCTGAGCTTCTAGGGCCAGGATTGGGATGGACACTGCCTGAGATGAGAAGGAGGAGGAGTAGGAGTTTTAAGAAGCAGAGTCGCAGCTCTTTGAGAGATAGTTTTGATTGTTGTTTCCTGGAGTAGAAGTTGCAAGGTTCCAGGCGGTGTCCCATATGGACTGCAAGGTGGTACAGTGTAGAGAGGTGGCCACACTTATTGAGAGCAGTGGTCAGGTTAAGAAACCAGGAATATCCAATCAGTGCACCAAGCACAAGACTCGAGTGGAAGTGGAGAGTTCCCTTGGAGTAGCAGTGGAAACCAGAGTAGAGGGTGGTGGGGTGGGGTGGGGGTGGGGGTAGGACCAGGGAGAGAGAAGAGGGGGCCAGGGCAAGGAGGAGGAGGAGGAGAGGCGAGAGAAAGGCAGAGAGAGCCCACATGGCTTATGTACTAGAAAAAGAAATAGAGATATAGCCCTCTAGTGGTGAGAGGATATAATCTGCTAATGGAAAAGTCAACAAACAAGCTCTAAATTCACTTCTAATATCAACTCAGAACTTAAAATGACTGTAAGGATTAAACAAATTATTAAACCCTAGCACATAAATTCAACTAGAGACACAGAGGGAGATACAGTAGTTAGAGGTGTGTTCAGCAGGAGATAGTGGGGCCACTTGGAAATCAGCTTCCACTGGTACGAAATCCAAAAGTCAGGGCTAGTACCTTACAGTACAGAGGATTTCTGAAAAACTGTTTAGGTTCCAGAAATTGAGGGGTCCGTGGCCTGGTAAAGGCACACTGGATCCCTAGCATCCAGCCCATCCTTATTGTATAATGTTTACCCTGGAATTTGCTTATCCCAGGTGTTCTCTGCTCTCCACCATGTTTCCGTAATGGCACATATATGGATATGTGAATTATGTAATTTTAGTTTTAATTCATCCATTTCATTAATAAGGCTTCTGGCATTTATGACTAGGAAATTCCAATTTGGCTTTGGGTTATGTAGTATATCCTTTTTATACCCACCCCGTCCTCCCACATCCAGTTTAAATAATGATGGATAAACTGTCTTAACTTATTAGAAAATACTCTTTTCCGCTGTCTATTTAAGTGTAGTCCATACTGTGAGAAGTTACAGAAGGCCTGGAAATCCTCCCAGTGATCTATATAAGTTGAACCTTCTTTATAACACCATCTCTTAAGCCACCCATTGAAGCTTCTGATGCTCTCAACTAAAAACCTCCCTTCCCGTGGAACTGGTAAAATACTGTACTAGATATAATCAAGTCACATCCTTTATTTGTAAGTTCTTTGCCAACCCACTCAAAATCATGTTGGATCTCCATAATATTTCTGTTGCCCACGTCATTTATTCCTACATGCAATACTGCCACTGGTGCCTGCGTGTTTTCTAGTAACCCCGGGAGTAATTTTCTAATATCCCCAATGGCAGCCCCAGGTAATGCGGCAACTGTAGTGTGTTCCTTCCTATTTTTACAAATAACATGGTCTGTATACCTAGGCATGGAGTGCCCTATTACAAGTACATCCCTGGGTGATATTTTATTTGGTGTCAATATGCCAGGATTCTCTGAAATATGGGGGCTCCGCCTACTCCTATTTGCACCGGAATCATGTGGTAATATGGACTCCCTTTCTTCATCAAGTTCTTGATCAATTACAAGGGCACTATTTCTGTTTGGGGTTAATATGTTAGAGGATCCCCCTATGTTCCTTCTGCCCTTTTTTCTCCTAGATGATTTTTGTACAGAACACCATTCAGTTTTATTACCAATGTCCTCAGAGACCCTTGATTCTGACTGTGAAGTATCAATATGAGGAGGGTGCTGTGATGTAGACAGTTCATTTACCACTGAATCAAATTGTTCCAGTACTGATATCTCTTCCTGTACCCTCACCCTAAGCTGTAAGGAGGCGAGCTCCTCCTGCAGTGTCTCAATTAGCACACAGTTTTCACAGATAAACCCATGAACCTCTTCCCCCTCAGCAAACATGCTACACCTAGTGCACTTTCTCATTGCTGACTTTTTACCTGTGACTTGATTCATAGCGTGTTATCCCTGTCTCCCAGTGCCCCAGCTGACACAGGCCAACACGTGTGTTTCTGCGTGCATCTCCATGCGCAGTGATGTGCACCCTGCTCACGTTCAGCTGGCTCACTGCAGGACCTCTTAATATAGGGCTGTTCAACCCGGAAGTGCCTGCAAGGGGTCATGGACTGCACAGCATGCACATATGCACAAAATACTAAAGATGATAAAGATACAATTATAATCTCTGAAAAATTATGGATGGTTGGGCCCTGCGCTCCTGCAAGACAATAAGCCTACGATTATGCTTTCTCAAAAAGTAAGGAAATTCTGTGCAAAAACTACATTACTGCACCATTAGAGCTAATGCAATAAAAGTACGGAAATTATACTTTCTCAAAAAGTAAGGAAATTCTCAGCAAAAAACTATGTCAATGCACTATTAGCGTTAAAGCATCAAAAGTAGGGAAATGCAACCTTAAGGTTCCCAAGTCTAAGATCCCACCTCCATCCTGTATGTAGGAACAGGCCTGAGGGGTATGCTTTGGGGTTTTGAACCCTAATGCTCACCCCATTCTGCTACACTGTACCCGTTTTACCTTACTTACACATAGAATGGGCATGAGCATTAGGGTTCATAACCCCAAGGCACACCCTCAGGCCTGTTCCTACAAACAGGATGGGGTCTTAGACTTGGGAACCCTAAGGTCACATATATGATAGTGTCTTGGCAGCCCCATTATAGTTAGGGTTGAACAGGCACTTTAATGTTAAACCTCAAATTTTGCACTTTAATAACTATGTAACTGTTCAACAGATTTGCACAAAATGTTACATGCGCAGTCTGGAGTGATAGATTTCTTGACATGTCAAGTTTTGTATTGGTCAGATTGGTGGATTTCATGCTGTGCATAGTGAAAAAAATTTAAAATTCACTTTTTTGGAAGTTCTTTTCTGTCATCACACTGCAGCCAAACGGTTTGTAATTTTGGTCTGAACTTTTTAGGGAAGAAAGTGCTTGCCTCACAGAGCTTGTCTGCATTGGTATGGTGAAAAAAATATTAATATGTCCAAAAGTTACTTAATTTTAAAATTTGGGGTTCTGAGCATGCTCAGTTCATGCTTTTGGATAGATTCTGGAACAAAAAAGGATTTTGCTCTGATGAAAATGGATCCTTTTTCTTGAGGGTTCAATCCTCTTTCACCAGAAAAAAAAATCCTTTTTTGTGAGCTGACATCTTGCTTTTTATTTTTCCACATAACATTTGGTGGGTTTTATGCTCTGGGAAGTTTTTTGTTTACTGTTAAAATCCTTTTTTAGGCATACGCTAAATTCCTTTTTTACCATCCTTTTTCATCATGGCGAAAACCGAATTTGGTGAAAAGGATTAAGGACTTCGATTTTTTTTTCACTCGTTTTTTGCCAGATGAATTCCAGATTAGGGACTTAGATTTTTTTCCCCAATCCTGTTTAGCCAAATTCATTTTTCGCCATGACAAAAAAGGATGACGAAAAAGGAATTCATCTGGGTAAAAGGACTGAAAAAAACTTCTAAGTCTTAAATCCTTTTTTGCTAGATGAATTCCTTTTTAGCCATGATAAAAAAGGATGACAAAAAATAAATACATCTGGTAGAAAAGGAGTAAAAGAAATCTAAGTCCCCAATCCTTTTTTGCCAGATGTAATCCTTTTCCACCTCCACAACAAAGGATTGGTGGAAAAGGATATCTGCTGGTGAAAAAGGATTGTTTGCTCTTTTTTAATGGGCTCTCCTTTGTACTCCTTATAAAAATCTCTGGTCCCTAGTGGCACCTCCCACCCTTAATGCCCGTATTTGGTTTTTTAGATAATTTTTCTGTATCTTTTTTTGTTTGATATATATATATATATATATATATATATATAAATGAAAACACAAATTGCACATACCCAACTAATGCAAAGCATCATGGGAAGCAAATACCCATGAATGAATTTGGACTGGCTCAACTTTAAGCAGAATTGCATGGAACCAAAAGGCCTCACAATACAATCAACAAAGACTGTAAACAGCAGAGACAGACACATGTTTCATCCTCATTTGGACTCATCAGTGTGCCATATCTGTACCTCAGCCCAGGGAGAGATAGCCAGCCACCCTATACAGGATTTAATTGGTTTGGCTCATGGGCAGCCCAGAATAGAGAAAGAACATATGAACATACAAAGAAGTCAGCAGAAGAAGGCCACTTGGTCTATCAAGTCTGCTCATATTGCAGGGTTTATAGCTTGAGCTAATGTCACTACCCTCCCTCTCCACTCCTCCCATCCTCCCTACCCATGACCGTTCCCATCTCCCTATGCCTGTCCTAGCCTCTCAGAATCTTCATATCCAACCAGAACAAAACTTGCCACACCAAGAAACCTACTGCATGAGAGAGAGCATACCAAATTTTGAACCAATCCACTGATTGGTTGCAAAGTTATTAAAGTACAAAATATGAGCTTTATCATTAAACATGCTATTCAACCCTAATTATAGGGGCATGACTGCACACATATAATATATGTGGGTGGTTCTCTTCATGTGTCAAATTTCTTATGGTCAGATGTGCAGATTCTGAGATCCAGATAGTATAAAAAAGTTGCCATTCTTTGCAGTTTTTTCTTCATCGCCTTGTGCCCAGATGGTGTGGAATTTTGTTTTGATTTTTTAATAGTACAATGAAATTGGGTAACAGAACTGCCACTGTTAGTTTGGTACAAAAATATTAAACTGTTGCAAAGTTATCAAGTTTTTATGTTCCCATTATATCCTTTGGGAAGTTCGTTTTTCAGGACAGAGTATAAAATTCTATGTTATCTTGCAAAAAAGGATTTAGCCTTGCAAGAGTGTTTTTTTCCATGAGAACAAAATCCTTTTTCATGACAGAAAATTTATTTTTCATGAGCCATCATCTTGTTTTCTGTTTTTTTTTTTCAAAATAAAAATAATTTGAAAACCCATATAAATAAGGTGCTGTAGGGATAGCAAAAATTGTTATTGCTCATTGGAACTCCATTACTTGGATTCTGAAGTTGTCTGGTACCAGAATGTTCCTGGAATGTTTTTTTTTCTAAGTTTTAAATCCTTCTTCCTCATTCACTAAGATCCTTTTTCATGAACCCTTTTCATTCAAACCAAAAAAGATCATGAGTGATGAAAAAGGATTTTGGTCACAAAGAAAAAAGTGGTGCCCTTAAATTACACTGTGTTGCTGAGCCCAAAAGTTACAGGCAGTACAGTCAGTTAAACAGCATTTTTCATGGTATCAAGGGGCTTCCAATGCTGGTAGTCCATTGTTTTATTAATGAGTTTAGTGGCACCCCTCACTCCCTGATCACTGCCCCATATATTCTTTGGTGTCTAGTGGCACCCCTACCCTCCGATCACCATCCCCTGGTCCTTTCTTTATTTTATTTATATATTCCAACACTGGGATGCCCAACGCAGCCTGTTGTTTTTTAATGAGCCAAAATCGGAAGCCCAATCCCTGTGTTGGCATTTAACCCCCAAGCAGTGTGAGACACTGGAAAGCCCACCCCAGTGTCCCGAAATATTTATTTAATTAAACCTGTTAAAAGAAAACAGTCCCCCGATGTCTTTTTTTTTGTAAAAACCTGGAAAAAAGAAAACAGACCCTCCTTGTCCTGCAATTCCCATCCCCCATCCTAACCTTCCCGTACTCACCACTCCACATGCCCCTTATCCTATACTCACCTCCAGAGGTCATCCGCTGTCATTTTCTGTGGACTGGGACATGTCTGCACTCTTTAAAGCTGAACCACAAACTGAGGAATCAAGGTAAGTGCTGTATAATGTATTTCAATGATATTTTGAACTTATGTTAATCTCTTTGGCATTTTTAGGTCTTTTTTAACAAATTTTCATCATGGGCTTATGTGACCCCACCTCATGAACACTATCAATGTCATTTCATTAATTGGGCCCAGAAGGTGAGTACATGGTCACTGCACAAAATCACCTTTCAGGTCTGATTAATGAAATGACAGTGCCAGTATTCGTGAAGTGGGGTCCCAAAAGACCCATGCTGAAGATCTGGTGAAACAATTCCTAAAAACGTCTGTGTTGGTAGCGTTCATTGAAATGTTTCTACATACATGCATGAGTAAGTAAGCTGAGATAGGTAAATTATAAGAGAATGGAGTGAGCATTAGGGTTGACAACCACTAGGCACATCCCACACCTGTTATGGCAGCCCTAACTGATGCACTAACAAAGGCTTTTGCAATGAATTTCCTGACTTTTTGAGACAATTTAGTTGTGTCCTTATTTGCCTGTGGGAGCACAGGGCCCTGCACTCCCACCTCCATAATTGTCCTTAGTTGGCTGTGAGTGTCAGGGCCCTATTGGGCCCTGTGTTTCCACCCTCTGTAATGGTTTCCTTATTTGAGTGTTGGAGTGCAGGGTCCTCTGAGGCCTGCACTCCCATTAATTCATAATGTTTGTGCCCTGTACTCCCATTCCACCTTAGACACATACAGTGAAGCCCACCATGACAAAGCCCAACTCTGCAAAATTCTTCAGTAGAGTTACTGCAGCAAACAATGCAGTTTCAATGGGAGTTAATCCCTTTTGTCATGCAGGAAACCTGTGTCACTGTGTTTCATCCTAGCAGGTTTCACTATATATGCATGCTGGATGTACATACAGTAACTATGTAATTATTACATATTTTCACCCCAAATTGTCAACATAGACTTCTTATGACCACACCTCATAAACAATGGTGGTTAAAATTTGCAAATCATGACCACAAGATCATTTCACCAATAGATCATGAATTCAGCTTTCCATCTGGATTTGCATAATTCCACCAACATTGTTCATTAGGTGGGATCTGAAAAAAGCCATACTGAAAATTTGGTATAAAAACATGCAAAAATGGCAAAGCTATGCATCAAAGTTAATGAAACAGGTAAAAAAAAAAAGAAGTCCTTAATCCTTTTTTGTGAATAGAAATCCTTTTTTTGCGAGACTGAAAAAGGATTCATGAAAAAGAATCCTATCTTGTGAAAAAGGTTTTAGAAAAACCGTAAGTTCCAAATCCTTTTTTGTGATATAGGATCCTTTTTCGTGAAAACAAAAAAGGCTTTATGAAACAGGATGCTTTCTCATGAAAAAAGATAAAAAAAAAACTAAGTCCCGCTTCCTTTTTCACGAGATAGGATATTTTTTTGTGAGTACATAAAAGGAGTCTATCTCAGAAAAAAGGATTGAAAAAACAAGTCTCAAAGCCTTTTTTTTGTGAGACAGGATCTGTTTTTGTGATCCTTTTTCTTTTTGGTACTCGCAAAAAAGGATTTTATCGCATGAAAATTTATTACAAAAAACACTAAGTCCCAAATTCTTTTTCATGAGTAGCAACCCTTTTTCATGACAATGAAAAATAACTGATGAAAAAGGAATTAACGAGTCGCAAAAAAGGATTTAAAATGGAAAAAATGGCATGCAGGGTAATTTTTTGACCAGATAACTTCAGAATCCACCTAACTGAGTCCCAATGAACAAGATACACATATTGGTGTCTGTGGTTCACTTCATTTTTGTGGGTTTTCAATTTTTAAGGAATTTCTTGTCATGAAATACCATTGGCCCCTTATGAAAAATAATCTTTTTTCATGAGACCAAATTCCTTTTTCATTCTGGGAAGCTATCCTGGAGAATGAAATTCCAATTGAAAATAATGGGAACTTAAAAATGTAATAACTATGGAACGGATTAATATTTTTTCACCAAACAAACACAAGGCAGTTTTGTGACCCAAGCTATTTCTACCATATAAATTTCACACCAAAATTCCATACCAGGCGATGAGAAAAAAACTGCAAAAAGGGTGAATTTTAAGGGTTTTTTTCACTATCCGGATCTCAGAATCTACACATCTCACCTGAATGAAACTTGGCACATCAAGAGATCTACTCCACAAGACAGTGCATGCCAATATTTATAAAAATCCATTTAATGGCTGCAAAGTTATTAAAGTGCAAAATCTGAGGTTAAATATTAAAGTGCCTACTCAACCCTAACTATAGGGGTGCGGTGCCCCTATAATATATGTATATATCTATGTATAAATTGAAAAAACTTTGTTAATGCTCTAGTTATGGTTAAAATGTAGGGAAATGTGTCTTTAGAGTTTCCAACCCTAACACCCCTCTCTCACTCTGCACACACCAACAGGTGTCAGACGTGTGCCTTGGGGTCATCAGCCCAAACGCTCAACCCATTTCATAAGTAAACAAGCTGAGATGGGTACAGTATAGGAAAATGGGATGATCATTAGGGCTGATGACCCCAAGGCACACCCCTAATGCCCATTGGTGTGTACAGGGTGAGGGTGGGGTGATAGGTTTGGAAACCCATATGCCCCATTTCCCTACTTTTGTCACTTTGACCATAACTAGAACATTAATGAAGTTTTTTGTAATTAATTTCCCTTCCAAGACAGAATAATCATATCCTTATTTACCTGTGGGAGTGCAGAGCCCTCTGGGACCTGTGCTCCCATCCCTCCATAGATGCATATACCCCCTGAATGTATGTAGCTGTGGAAGCACAGGGCCCTCCAGGCCCTGCACTTCCATTTCTAGGACAAAAGTCACCCAATTGTAAGCATAGCTATCTTATTATGCCACCTCATATATCTGGTGCAGAAAATTTTCAATTCCCTGCCAAAACATAATTCTGCACAACTGCAATTCCACACCACAGGTGCAAAACACATTTTGGCCAGGATTTGAAAAATGACAGGCGTGACATATAGTGCGTGAGGAGGGATAATAGAAAGGCTGTGTTAAAAATCTGGGGTCAAAATGTTAAAAATTTCCAAAGTTATGAGCGCACATAGTGAAATTGCAATGAGTGGTTGTAACTTTGACATTTCTACATATTTTAACATAGAAACATAGACTTTGACAGCAGATAAGGACCACTTGGCCCACCTAGTCTGCCCATTTCCCTACCTAGAGGATAAGCTGCAGATCCTATTTAACCAACAGCCTATTTCTTCCTACCCCCCACAAAAATTGCCTTATGTCTGTCCCATGCATTCTTTAATTCTCCCACAGTTTTAGACCCCACAACCTCCTCAGGAAGGCTGTTCCATGCGTCCACCACCCTCTCTGTGAAAAAATACTTCCTCACATTGCCCCTGAGCCATCCCCTCTATCTTCAAATTGTGTCCCCTTGTTCTTGCACATCACTTTTTCTGAAAGATGCTACCCTCTTGGACTTTGTTGATTCCACTGAGGTACTTAAACATTTCTATCATGTCCCCTCTCTCCCTCCTGTCCTCAAGGGTATACATGTTAAGCTCCTTTAGTCTCTCCTCATATGGCTTCTCTTGCAGACCCTGCACCATTTTAGTTGCCCTCCTCTGAACTACCTCCATCCTGTCTATGTCCTTGTGGAGATGGGGTCTCCAGCACTGGACACAGTACTCCAGATGGGATCTCATCAACTGTCTGTACAGGGGGATAACTTCCTGTTTTGTGCTGGTGATGCCTCTCCCTATACATGCCAGTATCCCCCCAGCCCTCCCTACCACCTTTGGCCCCAAATTCTCAACATAGCCTTCTTATGACCCACCTCATTAGCAAGGGCAGGAAAAATGTTCACATCCCACCTGAAAGGTGAACTCGCCAAGTGACTGCAAAATCAATTTCCAGGCATGAGTTGCATAATGGCAGCCATATTGCTCATGAGATGGGTCTCCAAAAGGCCATGTTGAAACTTTGGGGTTAAAATGTCAAAAAATGGCTAAGTTATGCATAAAAGTTGAAACTCCCATTGAAATACATTGAACCGCATTTACCTTAGTTTCTCATATTGCAGTCACCGATTCCAGCAACAAGACAGGTCTTTGGTCAGAGAGTGGATCTCAAACCTGGGACCTATTCAGGTGACTGAGGGTGTGTGGGGTGTACTGGGAGTGTGTGGGGTGGTAGCTGTTGAGTGGAAAGTGGAGCAGGCTGATTGGTGAGGGACTGTTTTCTTTTTACATGTTTGAAAAAAACATCAAGGATATGAGTCTTCATTTGTGGTTATGCCTGAAATGGGAGTGTGGAAGGTTACACTAGGCTCCAGGAAATATACACTTCACCAAAGAGGACAGTGATCAGTGTGTGGGGGTGCCACTAGACTCTAGGGAAATTGGAAATGGTGCTTGGTGGGTGGGGGGGTGGCACTTGACAGCTGGGAAATTGGGAACAATAATCAGCGAGTGGGGGGTGCCACTAGACACCAGGGAATATATGTCTGTTTATGGGGACAAATATCTGTGCTTGGGGGATGCCACTAAACACAAGGGAAATACAGTAATAGGGGAACAGTGATCGGCAGGTGGGGGGGGCCACTAGACACCAAGGAATAAATAGAGTGGAGGACCACTAAACACCAGGGAAACAGCTGCTCACAGCTCACACTGCAGCTGGCAGCACAAGTTCAGCTGTGGCTGCAGAAGGTATTTGTGGCCATTATATTAAGAAAAAAACATCAGAATCTAGCTAAACAGGTCTTGTTTAACTAGCTTCTGAAGTTTATTTTTTAAAATCCCAGCATTTTTATGTATTTTCCATGTTTGTTAGTTTGTGGAAAATATCAACAAGATGGCGGTGGGCATGGCACAAAAAATGTTTGGTGCCCTGCCCAGTAAGTGGCGCAAAAGCAAAAATGCACATTTGCAGCATCAAATTTTTACATTCGCCGTAGAACTTTATCTCAAAAACCCTACCACGCATGCGCAGGTTGGAAACCACTACATTTTAAAGCCTTAAAACTATGGAACTGTCTAAAACGTTTTCACCAAACCTGTCAAAGGCACTACCTTAGGACATGACACGTGACCCCTGCAAGTTTGGGAAAAAAAAATTGTATTCCATGTAGGCTGTAGTGGGCAGCAAAAAAAAAAAAACATCTTACGTATAGGAAAAAAGGAAAAAAGTTAGATTTTTCCAGAAAATTACAGCTACAGATCTCAGAATTTGCATAAGCTGCCAACAAAGAAATGTCCACCTTGTCTCCTAGATACTGTAGCACATACAAAATTTCAGCTGATTCTGTCAAACATAGCAAAAGATATTAATGTAAAAAGTTTAACATTGAACAGACTACTCAACCCTAACTATAATGGTGCTACCGCACCACCACAATATATTTATAATGGTTGGAATTTCTTGCCTGACCAGTGACAGTACATACATGTAAATAGGGCTATGATTACTGAGGTCATCTGGAAGAATGCCTGGCTCTGTAAATCAGGTTGGGAAAGAAACTATCAGCCAGTCAATGGTAGAATGATAGCCAGTTTTGCAATTAATATGGGTTGAGGACATAGAAACATAGACTTTGATGGCAGATAAGGACCACTTGACCCACCTATTCTGCCCATTTCTCTACCTACAGGATAAGTTAGAGATCCTAGTTAACCAACGGCGTATTTCTTCTTACCCCCACAAGAATTGCCTTATGACTGTCCCATGTATTCTTGAATTTTCCCACAGTTTTAGACCCCACAACCTCCTCAGGAAGGCTGTTCCATGCATCCACCACCCTCTCTATGAAAAAATACTTCCTCACATTGCCCCTGAACCACCCCATCTTTAAAATGCGTCCCCTTGTTCTTGCACATCACTTTTTCTGAAAGATGCTACCCTCTTGGACTCTGTTGATTCCACTGAGGTACTTAAAAGTTTCTATCATGTCCCCCCTCCCTCCTTTTCTCAAGGGTATACATATTAAGCTCCTTTAGTCTCTCCTCATATGGCTTCTCTTGCAGACCCTGGACCATTTTAGTTGCCCTCCTCTGGACTGCCTCTATCATGCCTATGTCCTTACAGAGATGGGGTCTCCAGAACTGGACGCAGTACTCCAGATGGGGTCTCATCAACTGTCTATACAGAGGGATAACAACTTCCTGTCTTCTGCTGGTGATGACTCTCCCTAAATATCCCAGTACACCCACAGCCCTCCCTACTGCCTTCTCACATTGCTTGCTAACATTAAGGAAATCTGAAATGATTACTCCCAGGTCCCTTTCCATTTCTGTTGTTGTTATTACAACCTCCCCCCCACTGTGTAATCTTCCCCTGGGTTTTTGTTTCCCAGGTACATTATTTTGCACTTCTTTGCATTGAATCCAAGCTGCCATACTTCTGACCATTCCTCCAACCTTGCCAAGTCCCTTCTCATCCTTCCCATGCCTCCTTGTATATCAACCCTGTTGCAGATCTTTGTGTCATCTGCAAAGAGGCATAATTTTCCTTCCAGTCCCTCTGCAATGTCACTTATAAAGACATTAATAAGGACTGGACCCAGTACTGAACCCTGCGGTACCTCACTAGTAACCTCTCTTTCTTCAGAGTGGGCTCCATTTACAATTACCTTCTGTGTTGTGTTGTCCAGCCAATGTTTTACCCAGGCTACCACCCTGGGATCCACTCTCAGGCTGGTTAATTTGACTATTAATCTTCTGTGTGGGACTGTGTCAAATGCCTTGCTAAAGTCTAGGAAGGCCATGTCCACAGTCCCTCCCTGGTCTACTACTTTGGTCACCCAGTCAAAGAAATCAATTAGATTCATCTGACATGACCTTCCCACTGTGAACCCATGTTGCCTTGGGTCCTGTGCCCCATTGGCCTCTAGTTACTCAACAATTCTTTCCTTCAGAAGTGATTCCATCACTTTCCCTACCACAGAGGTCAAACTGACAGGTCTGTAGTTTTCTGCCTCTGTATTGGTCCCACTTTTGTGAAGGGGAATCACATCCACCTTCCTCCAGTCCCGAGGTACCACACCATCCTCCCATGATTTGTTAAAAAGGGAAGTCAGTGGTTTCACTAGTTCTCCCCTTAATTATTTTAGAATTCTGCGGTGAATTCCATCAGGCCCAATTGTTTTGTCCACCTTCAGTTTTAGGAGTTCTTTCAGAACCCTTTCATCTGTGAAAGGACTGAGATCAACCCTCCTATCAAGAGTGCTTCTGTTAATTGGATTAGGCACCTCCCCCTCCTCCTCTTTTGTGAATACTGAGCAGAAATATTCATTCAGTATCCCTTCTTTTTCACTGTCCCTCTCTGCCCACCCACCGTCCATTCTATGCAGCCTCACTATCCTTCCCTTTGTCTCTCTATGCTCCCTGATGTACCTATAAAAGGTTTTATCCCCCTTCTTAACAGAGTTGGCTATCTTTTTCTCAGTTTGGGCCTCTGCTATTCTGACTTTCCTCCCTGCTTCCTTCTGCCTTAACTGGTAAAGATCTCTGTCCTGCTCTTTCTGTGGTTGAGGATATTATAATCAGATGGAAGCAGAACTGTTGGAACAAAAACTGAAAAATATTAATCTGCTTTCCTGATCAATTTAAGTTGAAGTTAAAATCTCCCATAATAATTAACTCTTGCTGCTTTGAAAGGAAATTACCTTGTTTAGGCTAATTATGCCTTCCTTCCCTGATTCTCTGTATCTGGTAGGCATATACATAGTAGATATTGTCAGGGTTTTTACACTTCCCAGCACCACATTGATTCAAAGGAAATCAAATGTTCATAGTAATAAAAAAGGCAATCAACCTACTGTACAGTTCTGTAGGATTCATGCCTAGACTAAATCAATACTGTGTAACTACCTGACATACTCAGGAGAAAGTGATAATCTATGACAGGGCATGGGTTATGTTGGATTTACCCATCTTTCATGTGGTATGTCACAAGGCTGGAGGCTGAGTGGCTTTAACCATACAGGAAGTGGGTAAACCCCACCATAACCCATACACATGGAGTGCCTTAGTGCAATTATATGATGGACCCTTTCTAAAAATGTAAAAAAATTAAAAAAATCATTTACAATTTATATTGTTTTTAGCAGTTATTTATGTAACATATGCTTTGTCACTCTATAAAATAGTCCTCCTCCTTCTCTTCTCCCCCATGGTCTGCCCCTTCCCCCACCTCCCATGAGCACTGGGAGGACAGAAAAGAGATTGGGAGAGCATTGCGAGAGGAAGAAAGGAGGGAAGGAGGAAGGAAGGAAGGAAGGAAGGAAGGAAGGAAGGAAGGAAGGAAGGAAGGAAGGAATTTTCACTGTCTGATGCTTCCTGGAATGCAGATCTCTGCCTCCGCCATATGCTGAGTGCTGACCCACCTATGTAACATGTGGGAGGCAGAGCAAGGAGTGCAACAACAGGACACTGAGGAGTTTGGGTAGGGAATTATTAAATAATCCTGTAGAATCATCAAGATAGATGGAAAAGAGGAACAAATGTGTTTTAGGGGGGTGGAACTGGGTTTCCAAATGGGTTGTGAATGTATGAATGGGTCTGGCAGCAATTTCTACTTTAGTACAATCAGGAGATGTGATCAGGAGATAAAAAGATAGAAACATAGGACCCAATTCTGAAACACATGGTGCAACTCATGGGCATATGCGAGTTGTGACATGTGACGCTACGCCAGGGACCCTGCACTGTATTCCAGGACAAGCAGGGTCCCAGCACCTATGCCCGTGACTTGTGGCAGCTGCAGGCTAGGCCAAAGGCTTGGGTTTTGCAAGTCACAGCATGCATTCTACTGCCCCCGAGCCTCCCCGCCCTGGAACACAACTGCATGCACCTGGGGGCATGGGGGGGAGCTGGCTGGTTGGCACATGTTCTGGGGGGGCAGTGACAGAAATGGACCCCAGGGGTCCCTGATGTTAAGGGGGTGGGGGCATGACAGGGCAGGTGGGCATGGGGAGCACAGCAATGTACTTTCTGCAGTGCTGCAGGAGGGCATCCATTGCTGTACCAGGATGGATGCCTCATAGACCACCTCCTAGCTGGTTTAAACCTGCTATGCCATTCCCTGTTCTGGAATATCATAAGCAGGTTACAGCACCATGCTGCTGCAGGTTGTGGGTGTAGTGGGTGGCATAACCCACATGTGGCACAACCTGCATACAGCATGGCGTATGGTGCCTTTTGGAATTGCAACTGGCGTCATGCCTGGTGTAAGGTGCGATTTGAGCCATCAGGTTTTGGTGTAAATCACCTTGCACCAGGCATACCACCTTTTGGAATCGGGCCCATTATGTCCAGGAGTGTTTATTAGTTTTGGACAGGAGCTGTTTGTAGTGGATGTGTGTTTAAGTGGCTTGTGTGATTGGGTGAAGGGCAGTGCTCTCAATGGATTTTCATCTCAAAGCAATATGGTGGCAGAAATGTTTTTAAAAAGTTTAGACAGTGGAGTTACTTGTAAACAGTTTTTATAATCAGGTCAGCTGGGTCATTATCCATGGGTTATGGGGGATTTATCAACAGGTAAAGACCCGAGCCCAACAATCAAGTTACAGGATTTTATGTCCCCCATTACATAATGTAGTATATCTGAGCTTTTTTTTTTTTACAGTCAACAACATAAAGACTAAATGATGGTCAACAGTAACTTACAATGGTATTATATTAGCCAAGGGTTTTGATGATATTATAAACCATGTGAGAAAAGATTGATTGTTTTTTTTTGTAACTAGAACTCCAAGGTTGAATTATAGAAAGAAAAAATGATGACAGTTAAAGGGGTACCCTGTGATTCCCTTGGTAAGCAAAAATGTATCCAGACTTACACTGAAGGTCTGCACTATCATCATGTCCACTATCACCACTGACAGGCTGTTCAATACTATAGGTTCAACATACTCGGCCGTTCCATACTGTAGATTCAACACATTCTAGGAGAGAAAGTGCTTCCTAATGCTACCCCTGAATCTGCCACATCTGAACATCAGGGTGCATCATCACGTTCTGCTTAAGGAACACTTAGTGAAGCCAATGCACTGGGGTGTCTGGACCTGAGAAGCACTCCAATGAATTTTGCAAGTTTTTCACTGTAACTTGCACTTTACTGAGACTTTGGCAATAAAAAGCAATATACTGCATAATAGTTTGCTTCATGCTAATTGATTGCCTGTGCCATTTTTAAAGATCCCATAAAGAGGATGAGCATTGTAGCATTGGATATATCCATTGTTAGAGGTCAGCCACCTCTAATGCTTGCACCATTCTGTTATCTAGGGTGCGATGGTGCTAGTCTGATCTTGTTAATACCCTTGAATAAGCAGAAGACTGAGATCATGTCCCCTTTTAGTAGTAGTAGATTTTATTTGTTTATGGTGCCCTTTCCTGGAGGCTCAGGGCTCTAGTACAATAAAACAGAGATAGCAATACATCATAACATAAAAAAAATTAAATCCTGAATAAATAAATCCCATAAATAACTACTCCTTTTGCAAACATAAATTACACAAACCAGCTCAATTGCACTGGGTAATATCTCAGATGTGCGTACTATAGAGCCAACAGAGATTATCACTCCCCATATACCTGTGTAAATGGGTATGGTTTAAGCCTAATTTTAAAAGCCTCCACTGAAGAGGCCTTCCTCAGGGTCCTCAGGAGTGAATTCCCCCCCAAAAAGTGGTCCCAGTCCCCTGCGGTTTTAAGCCTCACCCTGGGAACAACTAGGAGACCTTCCTCAGTGGAGCACAAGGGGCATGTAGGCCTGTAAAGGTACAGGAGATCACACAGGTACCCAGGTTTTGACTGTGTAGGGCCTTATAAGACAATAACCCAACTTTGTAGGCAATACACCACTCAACTAGCAGCTAGTACAGTTCATGCAGTGCTGGGGAGATATGACTCAACCTCAGAAAGCCAGTCAACAACCTAGTAGCTGTGTTCTGCATCAACTACAGGTTCCACAGTGTACCTCCACTGACTCCAAGGTGTAGAGTATTACAGTTATCAAACCATGAGGTAAAAAAGCATGCACCAATAGGGCAAGTTCTCTGGGGGGATAAGTGATCAAATCTAACCAACGTTCCTCAGATGGTAGAAGCCATTCTAGACTACAGCCAACACCTGAACCTCAAATGTCAACCCCTTGTCCAGGATGAAACCCATATTCTTCACTTTCACAGCAGCCACAAGTCTAGCGGTACCAAGATGAAGCCCCATCTCCCTCTCAGCAGCTGCCTTTCCCCCATCTGGCCAATCACCAGTATCTCAGTTTTGCCTTGATTAAGCCTCGGCCAACTCAATGACATCGAGTCTTGGATCAGAGCCAAGCAATGATCTACAGTAGCACATCCACCGTGCAATGTGTCTTGGGTGCAAAAGACAGCTGGAGCTGAGCATCATCTGCATTGCAGTGAAACCCATTTCCATACTGCCTAATGATCCTACCTGGGTAGCATGTACACTGCAAACAGCATGGGCAAAAGGACTGACCCCTGAGGTACACCACAGTGCAGGTTCATTGGGAGTGAGGAAAAACTTCTCATCACTACCCTCTGTGTCCTGCCCATGAGGTAGAACTCAAACCAGAAGATGACATTGCCGGTGAGTTGTACATACTCCCTGAGTTGGGGCAATAAAAACCCATTGTCCACGGTGCAAAATTCTGAGGAGAGATCAAGGAGGGCAAGAATTGAAAGTTCTGCTCTATCCCTTGCCATAAGCAGGCCATTATGCACCCTGGCCAACATGGTTTCTGTGCTGTGCTTTGAGCTAAAGTCAGACTGGAGAGGCTTATAGACATCAAAGATCACGAGGTGTGCTTCAAGGTGCAATTCGATCACCTTCTCAATAGCCTTACCTATTAAAGGCAGGTTAGAAACAAGAGGGGCTTCACCAGTGCATTTTTCAATGCAGATGGAAAATTCCCCTTTGACAAGGAACACTGTACAATCTTGGTGAATATCGAGCCTAGTTGCCCAACACAGCTCACTAGTAGCCAGGTCATGCCTGTGTTATCACACATAAACAGGTTTGTTTACATTCCTTGATCAGCTCCAGCTGCATCTTTCCTGGATTTAGGAACACCCATGACAAAGTCTAGCCACTCATGATGCAGTGGGAGTTTAGGAGGCTATTGCATTATGTGTCACTGCACTATTTAGAGGTATTTCTGATGTTCTGGATGTATGCAGTAAGAACAGATCCAGGATTGTAGACAAAACAAGGTTGTTTATAAATATACATTACCATGCATTTCAGTTCTGCTAAGCAAGGAGACAGACAAAACAAACAGCAACAGCAATGAATTTTAGAGAAGGCAAGCAATCATAAAATGTAGGTTTTTAACTAGAAGTAACATGATGAAAAACAGGTTGACAGTGTTCCTTTAAACCATAGCAAGCCAAGGCATGAAACCAACAGGCGTACATGGACTATGTGGTCAAAAGCTACATTGACAGCCCTATCCTAAGCCACCACTACATCCTCCAAACCTCCGGCACATGCTGCCAACAAACCCGAGATGCCCAACAATGCCCAAGTCCATCTGGCCTAAGCCCTCATAAAGGACGGTACCAGATCATCTCTACAGGTGGTGGACTACAGAGGAGTGCCATGAAATCAAACCTAATGGCACAGTGATACAACTAGCTAAAAGTATCAATCCTGAGGTTTTCCACCTCAAGTCCCAGGTAGAATAACAAGTCCAAGAGGTAGCCCGTGATTTCAATGAGTCAATTATATTGAGTCAATTTGGGTGACGTTAGAACAGCGACTGTGAAACAGACTAATGTTTTAACAACCCATGACATGGTCAATGCTTTAGTGTTGGTGCAGAGCTGTAGAGGTACTTTGTGATTGAACTATGTAGCTAGTTGTTTGTTAGGCTGTTTCCAAGCTGATCGCATAGCTTAGATGATACAGTCACCACCTGTGAGCCTGGTAGACCCAGGTTCAATACTGGCTCTGAGGAGTGTTTTTTTTGGGGGGGAGGGGATGTTTAATTTCCACTGTTCCACCCACCCTACAGATTTTATTCCCCTTAGCCCCCAGTGAGGGGATATGATAGAGACGTACAAGTATCTCACAGGGACGAACAGGGTGCAGGAATACACTATTTTTAAGCGAAAAAGATGTACCAGGACTAGAGGGCATGGGATAAAGTTGGAGGGAGGACAATTCAAAGTAAACATGAGGAAGAATTTCTTCACAGAATGGGTGGTGGACAAGTGGAACACCCTGCCAGTGGAAGTGGTGGGGGCTGAAACAATAATGGGATTTAAGAATGCATGGGATAGACATAAAGGAATTCTGGAGGTAAAGGGTAAGGGGCAACAGACTTCTAGGAAAACATAAACTGAACTTACAAGCTCAAATGGGCAGACTGGGTGGGCCATAGGCCCTTATCTGTTGACACTGTCTATGTATCTATGTATCTATGTAATTTGATTGCTCCTTCCAATGTTTTCCCCCTCCTTGACATTTCCCCCTGCACAGTGTCCCTCCCTCCCGAGTTTTTCCCAAGTCCCAGAATTCCCCAACCCCCTCAGTGGTTGTTAATTTTATAATGGGGTGTGGGGGGCTGAACCCCTCACACATAAAGAAAGTACAGATATTCACTGGCATTGCTGCACGCTATAATGCTGTTCGCTGTAGTATGTGGCACTATTTTTCCCTTGCTATTGCTGTCAGCGCTGTTTTGCAGTCAGCCTTATCACATAGAACTGCCTGAGGTGTGCCCATACTGGTAAGTCACAGCAGCAACTGCTTGTGCTAGTCCCAGGGGTTTCTTTCCCTGGAGGAAATGTCCAAAATGGAAGAGTTCATCATCAACCTAGGCATTAAAATCATCCAGAATAATCCATCTTGGCGACTCCAACACCTTGCCAGTGACAAAGTCCATAATTTCCATCAGAAAATACCCCTCACATCCTGGAGACTGCTAAACAAGGAGGATCCTGCAACCAGCACCTGGACCCCCATGCATAGCAACACATTCAATTGAGGTGTTCCTTATTGTGTGCACCACCCAGTTCAACTCAGATCTAAAGTAGATAGCCACCCCCCTGCAATCCTGTCTCTGGCAGTGCAACATGGAAAACCCATCTAGGATGGCATCTTCAAAGTAGGACCAGCATCATCACCCAGCCAGGTTTCTATGAAACAATTCAGATCGACCGAGGAATGAGATATAAAATCTGCAATAATAGTGGTCTTATTCCTCATCGATCTGGCATTGCATAGCACTGCCCAAAGAGGATGAATAGTGGTGACCGACTCTTCAGCTACCTGTTAACTCAGTCTTGTTGAATCCGTCAGTATGGGGGTTAAACACGTCTGGCCTCTCTCACATCCCCATTTCACCTCAGGGTGTCTCCTGGTCCTCACAGTCCTAATTGCCCCCCCAAACAGCACTCCTCCAATTCCTTACCTGCCTTCAGCATCTCCCAGTAATTACCACCTCCCTGCAATGATGATGCACCATACCAGATAGGGATGGGTGGACCGGTTTGTTAAGAAACAGAACCCCCCCTTTAGATCCCGTGATGTCCAGCGAACCCAGGTAGATCAGAATTCTGCTGAGAAGTGTACCAGGTTTGCCTCTGTACCAGTGGTTGCAAATGGGAAAGAAAAATCACAGAATCCCCCTCTAATCTCTACAGACTACCCCTGTGCCACAGAAATGCCCCAATATGCAAAAAAAAAAAACATTAACCTTCTCATGCCAGCCGACCACGTTGCCCCAGCTTCATTGCTCACATAATACTTTGCACATGCCAGAACTTCTGCTGCAGAGTGCGGGAGCAGCTAGAGGAGCAGGCAACAAGTCACCAACAACTAAGTGGAAATGGCCTCGAGCATTTTTTTTTTTAATCAGGACATTGCAGTACTGGTTTATTGAAGTTGCAGCCACTGTTAATCTGGGTGATCCCACAGCACCACCAGTTATTTATTTATTTATTTATTTATTTATTTTTTGTAAGCAAGTTGTGGGTAAGCCAACTTCTAGTGTGAGCAGAAACTGTATGAGAGGAGGCAGCAGGCAGCCGAGGCAAACTTTCTGGAGTCGGACTAGGGAGCAGTATTGATCGTGGCCTGGAACTGCGAATGGGAATGACCATTAGGAGCAGAAAGGTGAGTGGTGTTCCTGGTTTTGGCTTAATAGCAGCACCATTTTTTTTGTTTTGTTTGTGATCAAGTGTTACACTGAGCATGAGCGGGAAGGGAATTATGAGAAAGGAAGGTGCAGTCAGGCTGCTAGCTTTAGCCACTAGGGTGTGCAGCAGTCAGCTGTAAAACTTCTGGTCCTGCTTAGATTTGGAGGAGCTGGTGTTACAAGCCTTTGAAAGCCCAATAAATCAGACAAGGAGTAAGAAAAAAAAGATGAAATGAACACTTGATTGCTCTAGTAGTCATAGGGAAAACCATTAGTTTGGAATCACAACTATCAGCATACAGTATGTGACCGATTTACTTATTTTTGCTGTTTATGTCTTGTGGAATGCATTGTTGAGATTGTTGATGGGGAGAAACTGTGTAGGGTGCTTGGTTTATATGAATGAAGTAAGAGGTTAATGAAAAATAAACAAGTTGTCACCACATTGCTGGAAATTCCAGCTCCACGGATCTGGTTACCCCTCCCCCCATTGGTATACAGCCTACCATGCTAAAGATCAGTGATGGTTTTAAATATAGCGTCATAAAATGTATGTAAATGATCATGGAGCTGGATTGCAATGATTAAATGTGTGCCATGGGATGATTTGTATAGGGCTTTTGGTCATCTTTGGCATAATGTGGGTTTCATATTACATTTGGCTGCATACCATACAAGTGCATCACAACCTTCTCTCACCATTTGTACCACTTTCTTTAATGGACCAACACCTGTATTTTTATGTTAAAAAAAGCAGACTCAGGTTGCTGGGGATCAGCCAGAGAAAGAGGATCGAGGGAGGTCAACCCTGTGGCTTGGCGATAGCACTACCACCCACCATGCCAGTGACCCAGGTTCGGAAGTGGACTTCAAGTTGTGGGGGGCGGTTGACTGGGTGGAGAGGACTGAGCATCCCAGGGACTGCTCTACTTTCTCAGGGAAGGATGATCTGTTGCTCTGCTGTTGACTGACACCAGGTGGAAGCCTAGTGTCACTACAAGTAGGAAGGCATAAAGAAATAATACAAAAACTAAAATGGGAACGTGCATTTATATATTAAGTGTTTGTGTGACATCATGTGTGTGTGGGTGAAAAGTTGACACCTCTAGGGGGCCCTTAGTAACTGCTGTGCATAGGGCCCATGGCCATGTAAATCTGGTCCTGGATCTGAGACGGCGTCAATTTTGAAAACTAAGGCAAGAAGAGGGCCGAGGTTATGAACTGGAGCAGACATATGTGAACTGGGGCAGCAGAGAAGAGGCAGACGTGACAACTCGGGCAGGGTAGAGGCAGACATGTGAACACAGGTGCAGGGAGGGACAACAAGGTGAGAACTGGTGCCACAACAACTAGGGCAGGGAGTGGACAGATATTTGTGAAAACTGGGGCAGGGAAGGGGTAGATATGTAAGAAATGGCACAGGGAGGGGGAAGATATGTGAGAACTGGGGAATGAAGGGGTAAATATGAGAGAACAGGGGTTGGAAGGGGCAATTCTGTTGGAGCTGACATACAGAGTGGCAGAAATGTAATGTTTTCAGGCTTTACAATTAATTTCCTAAAGGTTCTGATTAAAATCAAAACTTATCAGGACTTTGGCCTGGATCCTTATCCTGATAATAAGGATCAGGATCTGTTCAGGTGCTCCCACCCCTAGTACCAGGCAGGGGGGGTCATAAAAGGGGTGCAGATCCTGGGGCAGAGATGGGGAGTAGCTAAGCCTAGGGGTCTACACAGGATGACATATTACAGTACAACTCAGCTTTGGTTCACAAAACCACCAACTAAACACCCACCTCTGTTTACCTCCCCACCCCATTATTATAACCACCCTTCCTCCCCCCAACAATCACATCAACATGCACCGACACATCAATTTCTAACCAGCATTCACTCCCTGTCTCAGTCAAACAATTTAACAAAATCAACAATATTATTAATTGCTCAACAAATTGTGGTGCAAGTAGCAACATTCATATAATCAAGTTTCAAGTCCTCCCCTGCAGAAAGACTCCCAGGTAACATCCATACAGATGATTAATTAATTAATTTATTTAAAATTGGTGACCAGGAAAGGCACACTGAGCCGAGACTCGTTTCCGGGTGCGATCCGGGTACAAAGTGGAAGGCAGAGACGTACAAGTAAATATCAATTTACAGACGAAATAATACAGTGTAAGGACATTTCATAGTATTAGGCAGTAAGGTTACAATTTTTTTGTTGGAACAGCCAATGTAAAAACATTGTGACATTTCATTTCTAAACAGTTGCTTATACAGTATATTACAAGTGCATGTATAGACATATTTACAGTAGTTGTTTGTCCGGAGAGTGAACTAGCAAAGAGAAGGTACGGTGGGGGGTTAAGCAGTTTGAGCTGGCATATGGAGTAATAGTTTACCTGGAGTGGCAACTGAGGGTAATACTAGACCCGAGTAAAGAGAGATCAGATGCGCAGCTTCGGCAGAGACTGGGAAGGAAAATCCTGAGTAGCTGTTTAAAGGCTGATAGGGAGGGTGCCTGATAGAGGTTGGGTGGAAGGTTGTTCCAAAGGAATGGGAGCCGGTAGGAAAAGGTAGCTTGTCCAGAGGCAGAGAGGGGGCGTGAGAGGTGAAAGGTGCGAGTGTGTCTATGGCGGAGTGAGTAGCCTGGGGATATGGTTGGGAGAGGCAGGAGGAAAGGTAAGGGGAAGGGAGCCAAGCCAATATTTAGCTATGAGAGAAGCACTGTGGTGGTCTGCCTGTGCGAGAGTGGCGTTAGGGATAGGGTGGAATATAGGAGGCAGTGATGAATGAGTGGGGGGGAGGGAGGCAGTGGTGAATCAAATGAATGAGTTGAGCAGGCAGTTGAGCAGTTAAGTGCTAAGAGGGCACTATGCCATACTTTCACTAAGGTGAAGCCCCAAATCTTCTTAGAGACTACTGTAAAAACAGCCCCAGTCCAACTCACTTTGTTACACACTCATTTCATCTTCTGGCTCTCACCCAGGAGACATTGCCCAATTCAGACTAAATTGATCTGTCTCTCTGCCATGGAGTTAGACTCAAAGCATGCAGTTAGCTCACCACCTCTTCTTACAGTCCAAGCTGCCTTAGATCTTCCCACACTACCAGACCCAAGACGGTCTCTTCTCCAACATCCCTGGTCCCTATGAGCTGACCAGGCCTCTCCCATTTTAGCCTTCTTCTTCTCCAAAATGAATATGTTAAGGACTCCCAGATTCTCCTTATAAACTTTTCCCCATGCCCCTAATCATTCTGATGGCCCTTCATTACACCCTCTCAATTGCCTCAGTTTCAGTTCTGTATTAAGAAGCCCATGACTTCATATGGTACTCGAGATGGGGTCTGAGCAGGGCCTTGTAAAGTGATAGGATTACTTTCTTGCCCTTTTGGTAACCCTCTGTTGATGCCCCCTTCATTCTGCCTGCCCTCATGACAATAGTCTAGTGTGACAGGGTTGGGCATGACCCTGTCCCATTTGTTATGTAGAGATAGTTAAAAGCAAGGATCTATTTTGTCCTCTCCTATTTTGTCACTAGTCTGTCTCTTGCCTGTCTTATTGCACAACCACATTTTCTTGTGGCACCAGGTCCCACAATTTTCCTATTATTTCCCTTCCTTCACTTGCTCTTGCTATTCTTTCTCCCCATGTTTCTCTGTTGTTAAAATCACACATGTGAATCTTTATGTGAAACTGGGATCCATTGGTTCACAAATGTATATAACTGTATTATAATAACCGGGGAGCATTTTTTCCATAGGGAAACCCAGCTGTAGTTCACCGTTATAACCAGCAGGTTATATTAGCAAACATGCACTGTGTTTCCCTCACTCCATGCATGTGCCAGCTGCAGCCCTCCCTTTATCACCTGGAACACTTCACCACCTCTTGCACTTGGACTCCAGCAAAAGTGTTACAACACTGAACTTTAATATTTGAATTCAGTTCTTTTCACAACACTTTTTAACTTTTGGGGGTAATCGCTCAAAAAAAGTAAACATTTAAACGGCACTTCAGTTCAACCTGATCGCAGACCATGCTTTAACCTGACTGTGGCTGCAAAAAGATATATCTTTTTATGTAATTGCAGTGGTAAAAAAACTCTCCAACAATTATGTGAAACAAAACATGGGGTAGTGCATAAAACTAGAAGTTTATACATACCCTTGGTGTTCAATGCTTGTATAAACCCCTCAAGCTTTGCTCTTGTGGGTTATGTACACTAGCATCCAACACCATGGGTGTGTGTCAAATTCTCATTACATACTACCCTATGATTTGCTTTATATGTTGAAATGATTGCAGAAAACTATTTGGGTGTCTTAAAAAAATTTCTAATATGTATGTAATACAGTGGGTTGACCTTCAGATGTCTTTTGATTTCCATAAGCTTGTTTACAGAATTGTCAACAGGACCAGCTCTGGGAGAGAATGTACAATGTTGTTGCACCTGTTAAGACTAGATGTGTTCTTCAGGCTGGCCTCAGCAAAGAAATTCACAGAGTTCTGCTACACTTTGTGAAAGATAGGAGATGAAACTTGCAAGACCAGGATGAAGAGTTTAAACTGCCAGGCAAAAACATCTTATATGAAGAGGGCAATGTTTTGTTTAGACAAATATGGAAAGACTGAGATGAAACCTGAGAGAGAAACTCAGAAGGAGGACATGCTTGTACTGCATGTATAAAAAGCTATTGTGTACAATTTTATTTTTTTCTATGTTATTGTTATTGATAATAAAACACGATTTGCAAATGTTATGATGACTCCTGGTCTGCCAATGCTTCCTCACTTGTACCTCTATGACAACAACTAGACAGCCACTAGATGTAATAAAAAAAACATAGGAAGATAAACCCACACAAAAAGAATCTATTGCAGCTTATGTGTGTACACTGAGGAAAACACTTGCAACGTATGTTGAAATTGCCCACAGTAATCAGGAAGAAGTCCTAAAACAGCAAAAGGTGTATTATGACCATGGGTAATAAAAAAAGTGAGCCAGGTGAAAAGGTCTTGTTACTGTAACCAAGTACATTAAACAAACTGTTAATGAAGTGGCAAGCGCCTCACAATGTGGTTAGATATACTGGTACAGTTAACTATGAGACTGAGACCCCGAAGCAATGGTTTGAAAAACACCAAAAGTTGCTTTGTTAGTATTACCAGAAATTACTGAAGAAGATATTAATATAGCTTATAACAGGCTAGAATAAACTGTAACTTCTGATGCTGTAAAGCTGAATGTTTTCTTATCCACAGAACAAAGTGCAGGAATGTGTAACTTGGTAAAGACATTTCAGAATACTTCTATCACAGTGACAGGCTGAGCAAAAGGGGTTGAGTATGTAACAGTGAAAAAGAATGCTCATCAGACAAAAGACGTACAGATAACTAGAGTGGTTAAGAGCAGACATGGATATGGAAATACAAAAACTGAAAGAGTTGGGTATCACTGAAGAGTCGAGAAGTGCTTTGTCATCACCAGGGATGACTGTAAATAAAAAGAAGGAGGCGTAAGAATCTGCTTTGATTTAGGAAGCTTAATCAAGTGTCTGTGTTTGACAGCTATCCTGTGCACAAGATAGATGATTTGCTGGACAGATTGGGAAATGTCAAGTACATTAGTACCCTAGATCTCATCAAGGGTTACTGGCAAATTCCTCTAGCTAAAGAATCCAGAAACAAAACTCCAGTTGGATTCTGTAGGTTCACCACTATGCTGGTTGGTTTATATGGCATATCCACTACATTTCAGTGGTACATGGATGTAATTCTAGCCCCTCATACTGGTTATTGTGCTGCTTACCTGCATGATGTTGTGGTGTACAGTCCTGACTGGAAAAGCCACCTGGAACACCTTTGAATAGTTACTGAATCTATCAAAAATTCAGGTCTGATCATTAATCCTGACAAGTGTGCATTAGGTATGCAGGAAGCCAGATATTTGGGTTATATTTTGGGAAATGGAAAAGTAAAGCCAGAGATTTCCAAGATAGACACTGTAGCTAACAGTCCTGTCCCTAAAACAAAGAAACGTGTCAGGTCATTTTCAGGTCTGGCTGGTTAGTACCGGAGATTTGTTCCCAACTTTGCCCAGTGAGCTACTCCCCTCACTGAACTCACAAAAAAATGGTACCAAAATAATGTGAAATGGTCCCCAGAGTGTGATGAAGCTTTTCTGGCCATTAAGGCTGTAGTACATTCATCCCCTGTTTTAAGAAGCCCAGACTCTTATTTATTTATCTTTTTCTTAATTTAAAATTTGGTAACTGGGAAAAGCACACTGAGTCAAGGCTCATTGCCAGATGCGACTTGGAGGTGTCAGGGAAACAATACAGACAAGTGGTATAAAACATCATGACAGTTATATAATATAGTACAGGAATAATATAATACAATATCTACATTTCAGGAAATTTCATAGATGTAAATTTGAAATACAGTCAATGTGAATCACTGTGAGAAAACACACTTTGGATCAAAGAAGTGCAAATTGTAGTTAGGTTGGGGATACAGATATGGTACCAGCAGGACACACATCGAGGTGGAGTCATGAAGTGTAAGTGCAGCTAGTGTGCAAAATTAATGATGAGCTTACAAGGGCGAAGGTACAATAGGAGGTGTGGAACAGTAGAGGGGAGGGGAGATAAGAGGATTTGTAGGTTAGGTGGGAGGGGAAGGAGAGGAGGTGGGACAGCAACAAGTGTAGCCAGGGAGGAGACGTAGATTGTTTTTTTAATTATGTGAATGTAGGGAAGTGGAGAACAGTCCTGTGGAGTTGGTTCTACAAGGATGGGAGGTAGTAGGAAAAAGCAGACTGACCTGCTGTAGAACAAGGATGGGGAAGGGAAAATGTTTGAGAGTTCCTAGAATGGTGGGAGTAGGTTGAGAGGAGAGCAGAAGACAGGTGGAAGGTGAGGTATGAGGGAAGAGACCCAAACCAGTATTGGGCAATGGGGGAGAGGTAATGGAACTCTCATCTGTGGGAGAGATGGGTGATGGAGAGAGAGGAATAGATGTGACAGTGATGAGTGAGAGGAGGAGAGGAGGCAGGGAAGCAGAAAAATGAGTTTAGGAGAGTGTCAAGCTTAGAGAGGGAGGTCATAGGTGTGGTGGCATAGACTGCATTGACATAGTCAAATATGGGAAGGATTGTTTTTATAACCAGTTTATGGTGATTAGGTAGAGGTAGGCAGTCTAGATTGTGGTACAGGATGCCAAATTTAGGGCTGAGTTTTGATCAGATAGCATCAGTATGGTGAGAAAAATCAAGGTGACTGTACAGGAAGACTCCTAAGTATTTAAAGGAGTGGACCATTTCCAGGGGGTTGTTGTCTTGTGAGGTGAACTTTGGGGGGGGGGGGACTGGAGTCAAGCCAGCCTCTGCCTGGTGCAAAATACCATTGATATATTTTTCTTAGTGTTAGGTTTTAAATGGTTGTCCTGGAACCAGTGTTGAACTCTAACAAAGTCCTGCTGTAAGTGAGTGAATACTTCAGTGGTGGGACCAGAGAAGAAAATCATGGTATTGTCTGAATACATATGTATTTGGGCAGTGGAGCAGATGGGAGGAAAGGTCATTAATAAAGATGGAGAACAGGATGGGTCCAAGCACAGAACCTTGGGGTAAGCTGGCTTGGATGGGGAGGGGGGGAGGATAGGGCATTTCCAAATAGAAAAGACTATCTCTTGTGTAAGTATGAGTTGAACCAGCTGAGTGCAGATTGAGATAGCCCAGAGGTGGGGAGCTTGCAGAGCAGAAGATCATGGGAAACAGAGTCAAAAGCCTTAGCCAGGTCCACAGAGATGGTGGATGTTACTAGGCCTTGATCCATGGCAAATTGAATGGAGTCAGTGACTCGTAGTAGTGAGGTAACTTTGGAGTGCTGTTTCCTAAAGCCTGACTAGAAAGGGTATCAGAGTCTGTTTGAAAGTCTAGGAACCTGAAGCAGATGAGAGATTATTGCAGCTTCGCTAGGGATGGTAGGAGGGAGATGGGTCTGTAGTTGTTGGGCAGGGTCTGGTCTCCACCTTTGTGGAGAGGGATCACTTTAACCTGCTTCCAGGCCTGTTGGATAATGCTGGTGGAGACAGAGAGGTTTAGGAGTTGAGCAAGGGGATAAGTAGTGACTGGGGAAGAGATGCAGAGGAGCTTTGGGTGGACTGTGAGGAAAAATTTCTGTTATAGACAGAGGCATCAGAGGCAGGCCCAGGTGCTGTCCTGATTCAAAATATAGATGGGAAGGAACATCCCGTTCTGTATATCAGTAGGAAACCATCCCACAGAGAGAAAAAGCACACCATTATTGAACAAGAATGCCGTGCTGCAAAATGGGCAATGGAGTCCCTTAAATTTTATTTCCTAGGAGTTGACTTTGTACTTATAACAGATCACAGTCCTCTCTGTTAGCTTAATCAAATGAAGGATAAAAAATCACAGAATCACAATGTGTTACCCAGCACTACAACCATTTAAATTCAAAGTAATGCACAAATCTGGAAAACATAATGTCAATGCTGATTTTCTGTCAAGATGTGGTTCAGGAATTGAGAATTCATAAGGTTGAAAAAATGTATGTGTTAGACTGAAATGTTTACTGAAAAAGGAATTATGAAAAAAGGATACTGCATATGCAAAGAACTGTACATTATAAGGCAATGTTAAAAGAGAAAGTAAATGTTTTAGAAACCTGTTTTTTTAAAATAAAATAAGCAGGTTCCCTCTTAAAGAGGTGTGTGTGTGTGTGATAGGGGTTGGGTAAGACCCTGTCCCATTTGTTATGCAGAGAAACTTAAAAGCAATGATCTGTTTTGTTCTCTCCTATTCTGTCACTTGTCTGTCTCTTGCCTGTATGATTGCACAATCACGTTTTCTTATGACACCAAGGAACTGACCACTCCAATGGTCCCACATTTCCCCCCATTATCTCCCTTCTTTCACTTGCTGTTTCTTTGCTCTTTCTTTCTTTCTTTCTTTCTTTCTTTACTTGCTTCTCTGTGGTTAAAACATATGTGACTGTTTATGTGAAACTGGGATACTTTGGTTTGTAAATTGATGTAATTATATTTTTGAAATGACTGCAGAAAGCTATTACCTCCACAAACTTGTTTACAGAATTGTCAACATGAAACCAGCTCTGGGACAGAATGTTCTATTTTGGTGCACCTGCTGTGACTAAGTGTGTTCTTCAGGCTTGCCTCAGGAATGAAATTGACAAAGTTCTGATACATTTTGTGAAAGAGAGGAGATGAAACTTACAAGAACAGGATGCAGTGTTTAAACTGCCTGGCAACAACTTCTTAAATATAGAGAGCAATGTTTTGTTTAGATAGTTATAGACAGAGGAAGATAAAAACTGAGAGAGAAACTCAGAAGAATGACTTTTTTATTTGTACTGCTTTTATAAAGAGCTAACCTGTACAGTTTCAATTTTTTTCTATTTTATTGTTAATAAAATGCTACTTGTGAATTTTATAACTCCTCCTGGTCTGCCTATGCATCTTGATTTGTGCTCCTTTGGCAGTTGGTGTCAGACAAAGTAGGATTTACACTGTGTATACTCTACACTAGGGGTTTTGTATGTGGATACTAGACCTGGAACCAATGAAGCATAACAGAAAGGTACAGATCCTGCAACAGAAAGCCCAGGAGTGATTACTAGAAGAATGCAGATAAACTAGAAGCAGAACCAAAAGTCTTAACTGAGACTGTACAGTTGGCAGCAGTGAGGAAAGAAGCAGAATAGGCAGGAACAGAACCTGAAAGCATGTCTGCTTTCTTCAAATGGTGGGCTACACAACGTAGAGAGTTTGAGGAAAAAGTAAGAAAAGAGATGCAGCAATAGTAAGTAAGTAAGTAAAAACGTTATTTTTTTTTATACAGGAAAGCAAATCTTTAGGCTGGTTAGCCTAGTTTACAAGCATTGTCCTGTTCCTTACAAGTTGCCTAAACAGTAAAGCAAGTACAAGGTACAAAAAAATACACATTTAACAATAAATATATGAGGATCACTCCTTAAGGTTCAAAACATTCTCCAGACAACCTATAGTTTATTCAGACTATACTTTTCATCCAAGACATTGACATGAAACAGAGCTTGGTGCAATTAATTCATAGAAACATAGAAACATAGAAGTTGACGGCAGATAAGGACCACTTGGCCCACCTAGTCTGCCCATTTCCCTACCTGATGGATAAGCTGCAGATTCTAGTTAATCAACAGCTTACTTCCTCCTACCCCCGCTAAAATTGCTTTATGCCTGTCCCATGCATTTTTGAATTCTCCCACTATTCCTGACTCAACAACCTCCTCAGGAAGGCTGTTCCATGCATCCACAACCCTCTCTGTGAAAAAATACTTTATAACATTACCTCTGAGCCATGCTCCCTCGATCTTCAAATTGTGTCCTCTTGTTCTTGCACATCTCTACTTCTGAAAGATACTACCCTCTTGTACTTTAATTCCCTTGAGATACTTGAAAGTTTCTATCATGTCCTCCCTCTCCCTCCTTTCCTCAAGGGTATACATATTAAGCTGCTTTAGTCTCTCCTTGTATGTCTTCTGGTGCAGACCCTGCACCATTTTGGTGGCTCTCCTCTGAACAGCCTCCACTCTGTCTATGTCTTTGTGGAGATGGGGTCTCCAGAATTGCATGCAGTACTCCAGATGGGGTCTCACTAACTGACTGTACAGAGGGATAACAACTTCCTGTTTTCTACTGTTGATGCCTCTCCCCATGCATCTCAGTATCCTTCCAGCCCTCCTTACTGCCTTTTCACATTGCTTGCCCACCTTTAGGTCATCTGATATAATTACTCCTAGGTCTCTTTCGATTTTGGTTATTGTTATTAATTCACCCCCCATTGTGTACTTATCCCCTGGGTTTTTGTTTCCCAGATGCATTACCTTGCACTTCTTTGCATTGAATCTGAGCTGTCACATATTTGACCATTCCTCCAACCTTGCCAAGTCCCTTTTCATTCTTTCCACCCCACCTTGTGTATCAACCCTGTTGCAGATCTTTGTGTCATCTGCAAAGAGACATACCTTTCCTTCCAGGTGCTCTCCAATGTCACTTATAAAGACTTTAAAGAAGAACGGTCCCAGTACCGAACCCTGCAGTACCCCACTAGTTACTCTCCTTTCTTCACTGTGGGCTCCGTTTACTGTTACTGCTTAAACTGACTATACAAAGGAAATGTACGCGCTAAGTTTGATGAAATATTCCAATGTTTTGCTGCCTGATGACATAATGTCTTTTCCCCATATTTATTTTTTGAAACAGTAATGGGGATTTTATTTTTGTAGTTTGATCTCTTTTGTCTTAATTCAATTTGATAACACACTCCAAATAAATTTTGATTTATATAATGCTTAGGACTGTCCATATGATATTTGTAAATTAACATTTGCCATTTCGTAGTACATCTTGTTTCAAGTGGTAACCATTTCAAAGAACACAACAAATTGCAATGATGTGTTCTTGGACTGCACCATAAGACATACCTTGTGATCCTGTAATACACTCTATCTAAGTTGTTTAATAATGTCTTGCTTGCAGTACGGTACAAAATGTCCCCATAAGTCAGTACCAGAATAATTAATTGTTCTGCAACCCTTTTTCTACTATTTTCTGTTAAGCACTTAGTTGTTCTTCTCCACTCTTTTATTTACCCTTTCAATTAACTCCCCTATATGTTTCACAAAAGTCATATTCTGGTCAAAAGTAATTCCCAGGTATGTATATTCAGGCACTTGTTCTAAAACAGCATTATTATTTGCTTTTATTTTTAACTGTTTATTTCTTTTTAAGTTTGACCCAAAATGTAGTAATTTTGTTTTTTTTGTATTCATCACTAGGCCCAACCTGGTGAACCACCGCTCCCCCATGTTGTTGAAATCCAGCTGTATTTTAGTTTCTAATTCACTACTACTACTACGACCTGTAACTATTAGAGCAGTATCATCTGCATACAACTGAACATTTGAATGCTGTATGACTTGTGGGAGGCTGTTGTTAAAGATACAAAATAACAGGGGTCCCAAAATGGGCCCCTGTGGCACTGTCCTAGTTACTGCCCGTATTTTAGAGTTTTCCCCATTTGTTGAAACATACTGTATACAACCTTCCAAGTAAGATTTCAACCAATCCTTTGGGCCTTCTGCAAGTCCCATTTTTTCAGCTGTTTGCAACAAAATGGAGTGGTTCACCAGGTCAAAGGCCTTCAATAAATCCACAAACACCACTGCAGTTTCTAGACCCTCATGCAAAAATGTATTCACAAGGTTGTTAAACTCCAACAAAGCTGAAGTAGTGGAGTGACCTATTTGGAAACCCGATTGACATGATGTAATTAAATTATGTTTCTCTAAATACTCAGTTAATTGTGTATGAATATGTCTCTCCAAACATTTAGCCAAAACTGATAATAATGCGATTGGCCTGTAGTTGTTTAACTCAGTGGATGAACCCCCCCTTAAATGTGGGAGTGATTTTACTCACCCTCCATTGGTTTGGGAAATAACTTTTTTGTAGACTTCTGTTAAATATATTGGTCACTATAGGTGCAATCTGTTCAGCAGCTATCCTCAAAAATCTCTCCTCTAACAAGTCAGGCACCATTGACTTGTTGACATTTATTCTGGTTAACCCTTTATAACCCTCAAACACATTTAAGATTCTAAACTGAAATGGTGGATGTAGTCCTATAAAGTTAACTTTGTTTTGCTGTTTTTGTGAATCTAAATTTGGTACCTTCACATTAAGACTTGGTAGCTCCACAAAAAAGTCATTTAGTAGGTTTACTATTTCTTGGATATCTTCTATCAAACTTTCACCAACTTTAATATTATAATTAATTTTTGTTCCTTGCTCAGGTCTAGATAATGAATTTATGGATTTCCAAAATTTTCTAGGATCCGATTCATTATTCAAGTGTTTTTTGTAATAAAGGGTTTTTGCATTTTTTATCTGTTGCCTGCATCTATTTCTTTTCTGCTTAAACAGGTCCCAGTCTTTCTCTTGTTTTGATTTTTTTGCTTTTTTTCAACACCTATTTTTTACCCTTATACTTTTTAAGATCTTTTCATTTATCCAAGGTTATTTTATTGCATTTCTGTTATTTTTATTTTTTTTTATTTTTGGGACGTGTTTATTACATAGTTCATTAAAGGTCTCTGTGAAAAAACTTAAGGTTGAATCTAAGTCAGGGATAAGTTTATATCGATCCAACCTCTTCCTCTCAACACTCATCAGGAATGCATTTTCTGAAAAAAACTCTCATATTTCTAGCCCAGGTGGTATTTACCTCCTGTGTTTTCTGTTCTGTCTTTAACAAGATATCGCCCCATATTGGGTTGTGATCTCCAAGACAGGGAGAAATAACTCCTGATGCTTCAACTTTTATGGAATATACAGTAGGAGCAATATCTGGATGCTTTGCAAGCTATCAAATCTGGAGGATCTGGTACAGGTCCAGCAGAGCAAAAAAACACAAACAACTTACAAGGTATTAAAATTACAAAGCTGTGTCCTTCAGATAATATCAAAGCATAACTGACAACTTTTTAAAGGGTTGCAGGAGCCTGCCAATGACCAAAACAGCAATGGGCAATCAGGATGGTACCTTATGTGAGAGGTAATGCCCAACTTGCCTACAGCAATATAGACACTGTACAGTTAGAAAACTATGACCTTGTAAAAAAAGAAATCCTTTAAAAATATGACATCTCAGGAGAGACCTACAGGCAGAGATTCCGGTCCCTGAAGTACCACTCAGTCGACAGTTCTCAAGAAGCCTTCACCCGACTCAGAGAACTTCTCATTATGTGACTCCAACAAGAGGGCAAAACAGTCTTACAGATTATTGACATATTTGCAATGGAGCAATTCATATAAAAATTCTTATATAAAGAGAGCAATGTTTTGTTTACATAGTTTTGATCAAAATCCTTCCTACAAATGTGCAGCTTTGGGTAAAAGAACACTGGCTAGAAAGTGGGGAAAATGCCATTTATTGGGCTCAAAATTATCAGACAGACACTATAGCAGCAAAGTAACAGTCAATCAATGTTAAGACCCTCTTTTCCCATTGATTTAATTCTGGATCAGATAGGAGCTCTGATGGGGGTAACAAATCTGCATCTAAAGACTTTACTTGCTATATCTTTAATAAACCAGGCCATATTGTAAGAAACTGCCATAAAAAAGGAGGGTAACACTGAAGTAAACTTGGCCTTAGCAAATTGGGGCAAGTACTCTATCTAACAGATGTCAAGGTGGGAGGATAAGACTGTGAAGTGATGTATAGATTTTGGAAGCAGACAGACACTGGTGCACATTGAAGTGCTGGAAAAACACTGCTCAAAAGGACCAGATACTGGGGTAATTTGCATCAAGGGGGACACTCAATACTATCCCATCACCCAAGTGACTCTGAACATTATTGGGGTGTCACACCAAATGAAAGTAGGGGTAGTACCAAAGTTACCTGTGCCTGTGATTATTCAAAATGACTGTCCAGGATTTGCTAAGTTAATCACAGAGGGAGTAAACCTTGCTGTTTAAGCAGGTGTGATAATTCATAGGCCAAGAAAATCTCTGATGTTGAGGACTCTTTTCCTTTTGGGGACTTTAATTCAAACTTCTTTGAGCCCGGCTACAAGATATGGAAGTCCAGGAAAGAATGAAGATGCTTGAAGAAACAGTGGCAGCAAAAGACTGATGGACAGAAGGGGTTGATATACGAAAGTACCAAAACTAAACTGATAACGGATTTGGTTTTGTTTCAGAGCAAATTAATGATGTTTCTATCCAAGGTTATTTTAAGCAGCTGGTGGTGAAACAGAAACAGGGTGAACCAATGTTTAAAAAATGTAATGGGCTACTTTACAGAGTCTGGGTTAATTCTCAGATGCAACAACCGAACAGCTGCTCAAACCAAAGAAATATAGAACTGAGTTGTTATAGATTGCATATGATAATATGAACTCATGAGGATGTTGCTACCTATTGCAGTTCTTGTGTTGAATGATGTGTGAAAGGTAGGCCCAGTGACTAAAAAAGACAAAGTGCCCCTGGTGCCCCTACTCTTGCTAAATGTGTCTTTTGAGAGAATTGCAGTCGATGTAGTTGGACTTGGCCTCTTGGGCAAAAGTAAAAAGGGTAATCAGTTCATTCTGGTAGTATGTCTGACTATGCTACTCAATACCCAGAGGCAATTCCAATCATACCATCACAGCCCAAATGTGGCAGCAGTGCTTGCCAACATTTCAGTAGTGTGGGAATACCTAAAGAGATGATTACTGATCAGGGTAGTAATTTTGGTGCTACATTGCTGAAGGAGCTGTACACACTACTAGGTATAACTGCTATAAGAACCTCCCCTTATCACCCTCAGACAGACGGCCTTGAAGAGCAGTTTAATCAAACCCTAAAATGCAAGTTAAAAAGGTTTGTGAAGGGAAAGACAGGGACAAATACTTAGCTTACCCGCTTTTTGTTTACAGAGAAGTGCAATAAGCATCAACAATTTTTCACCCTTTGAAATGTTGAATGGTACACAACTGTGACAGGGCCGGGCAAGACCATAATCCATTTGTTATACAGAGAGAGTTAAATGCAAGGATCTATTTTGTTCTCTTCTATTCTGTCATTTGTCTGTCTCTTGCCTGTCTGATTGTGCAATCACATTTTCTTGCAACATCTAGGGATTGGCCAGCCCAGTGGTCCCAGAATTTCCTCTTATCTCCATTTCTTCACTTGCTGTTGCTGTTCTTTCTTTCTCCCCTTGCTTCTCTGTGGTTAAAACTTATGTGAATCTTTATGTGAAACTGGGATCCTTGGTTTGCAAATGTATATATTATATTGTTGAAATTATTGCAGAAAGTTATTTGGGTTTCTTAAAACACAACAATCTGTAATACAGGGGATTAATCTTGAGATGTATTTTAACCTCCACAAGCTTGTTCAGAACTGTCAACAGGAGACATGCTCTAGGACAGAATGTTCTATTTTGTCGCACCTGTTAAGACTAGATGTGTTCTTCATGCTGGCCTCAGGAAAGAAGCTGATGTCCTGATACATTTTGGGAAAGACAGGAGATGAAACTTACAAGAACAGGATGTAGAGTTTCAACTGCTATGCAAAAACATCTTATATAAAGTCAGCAATGTTTTGTTTAAATAGATATAGAGAGACTAAGATAAAAACTGAGAGAGAAACACAGAAGGAGGACTTTTTTATTTGCACTGCTTTTTAAAGAATTATCCTGTGTGATTTATTTTTTTTTCTATGGTGTTATTGATAATAAAACGCTACTTGCAAATTTTATAACTCCTCCTGGTCTGCCTGTGCTTCCTAACTTATGCCTCTATATAACACTGTGTAGTGCTTGTCATGCTGCAGTCCTTTGTATATCATGACCCCAGTGTGAGTCTATACTTATTAGCTGATGACTGAGTGGCAGGGTGTAACAATTGGAGCACAGAGCAGGAACATAACAGAAGTCAGAATGTTGCTTAGCAGCTAAAAAAACAGTAAAGTTAAACAGACCTACTAGTTTCCAACAAAAAGTTCACAGGTTGCATCAACAGAATTCAGTTACATAAAATTCCCCAAAACCCACAATTTTGGGACCTTCCATTTTTTATTACTGAAGGCATTTTCATTCTGTTATAGGCCCCATTTCCTCCTCTTCCCCATGGACAAAACACAGTACATATCATCTTGGAGGAAATGATCACACTCATGTTTTTATATGAAACATTCTGTACAACATACAGCAGCAAATGCTATGCCCAGCTCCTAAGCCTCACTAAGGTAGCCTCAGGCTTCTACCGGTCTATCCCTTCCCCTGCAAAGGGACCCTCCAGGATGACCCAGGTATCTCATTATGATCTTGGGGGAGCATTAGCCTCTGAGAAATGGTGCCCTTCTGACTGGGTGTTTGATATCCAGGCCCACCTGATGGAGGCTTCAACCATGGGATGAGCCCAATGAGGTTAACCCCCAACCTGCCCAAGCCAGACCAAGTCATCCAGTCTTCACCTCACCTGCCTGGAAGAAAAAGCAGTGTCTCCCTTTTCCCCCTTTACAATTCCTTCTTGTGAGACTCCCATATCACCACAGGATGGACAATGTCTGTCCCATCAAGCACTTCACTTAAATACACTCCTACAAGACATTCCATATGGAGTCAGTATGCACATCATAGCCATAGTCCTTAAAGTGTACCACATCGCTGGTATACATAATTTTACAGCACAGATATTTCCAAAATTACTTTGCAGTCCACTCTTGTAGCTTTTTGGCATATAGTTCATTACTGTAGTGACTCTTCATTCCAACATTTCATATTAGTTGGCTTCCTCAGGAGACTTTTAAAACAATTAATATACAGTAATTAATTATGCATTGCTTATTTGTGCAATTATAAAATAAAATTAATGCAACTTAACCATATGTAATTCTATCATACCTCATAAGTATGTGTTAAATGACTGCTGTCATACAGTAAAATGTAATTCAGAGTTGTCTGCCTAGATACAAATACTAAGATCTTTACTAATTCCAAACAATTTTAGTTATTATTGCAATAGGAATTAATAAAAGCTCTGGTAAATAAACATAAAGCAGAGTGAAACATCCTAAAATGATCTCATATCTTAAATCTCTTAGCAAACATGGTCTTGCCAGTGTCAGAATATTCTCTTCAGTCCTGTAGTGGATGGTTGTCTTGGTAATGTGTGTGTGTGTGTGTGTGTGTGTGTGTGTGTGTGTGTGTGTGTGTGTGTGTGTGTGTGAAACACCTGGTCCCACTGACATTATTAGTGATGTCCGGGTGTCCAGTTCCTGGGGGGTACAAGAAGATCTACCTCCAGGAGTCACTTGCTGCAAATTTCCCCAAGTCACCAAGAGGAGCACACGTGTGAGAGATAAGCACTAAGTCATATGCTTATTCTGGGCACCATAGAGAGTAAAATCTATATGTGCAGTACAAGACTCTGCATTTTATTTTTCCAGATTTAATAGACTTGAGATGCAACTCTGCTCATAATATGTACACATGTATGATCACTTGGGTAAATAAGGGTGCACAAAATTAATTAAAGGGCCTGCAATCCATGGCCAGAATTTTCAAATGCCTACGCATCATGCAAGGGCAGCCTGCAGGCATTCCGATGACTGAATGCCATGCAGCAGTGCTCAGTGCACTTCCCCCACCATGGCATTCACTAACAGGTGTGCTAGCACCCTGAGCACAGGATCCCTGGCTGGCTGGCTGGCTGTGGGCACCTTGCTGGGGTGGAACAGGGGTGTGCCTTCACCGGTGTGCATGCACAAAGGCATTTAGGAGCCAGGATGATGTGGGACATCTGCATGAGGAGGAACTCTGCAGTACCATCCTGCACAGTTACATGCCCCACCACAAGACAGCAGTGCTGGCATCAGGAAACCTATGGCACTGTTGCCTCTACCCACTATGCTGATTGGGTGGGAGGGGGTGGTCATTTGGACAAACACCCACTGGAGAAACACTGGACAGTGTATGCCATCCCTGGACCCCAGGCCCACGTATGGAGGGGATCCACCATGAGAACCAGGCTGGGTATCCTATTGGATGACAATCGCTGTCTGACATCCTGCCCCTGAATTGCCATGTTTCTCCATCACACAGTTGCCCACCGAGGGGGTAGAGGCACAGACTGGTGGCTAGCAGTTATGACTACCAGCTGGCACACCCAGGTGCCAGGATGTGGGTCTGCATGGCAGGTCATGTGCGTGTAATGCGTGAAACCTGCCCTTTATGAATCGGGCCCATATACAGAGTAGAACATATTATCAAAATGTTAGGTATTTGAGCAAATGGTTACAGTGGAAACAAGGAACTGCATGCCACAAAAAAAGGTTTATTGAACTAACACACATACACTGCATTAGCTCTGGCAGCCCAACTTACAAGGCACCAGTAATGATTAGTCACTTTCCCTTGAGAGGATTAACCAGAAAGGCATTGTGAAGGCTTCAGCACTTAATTCTGGGTTTCATACTTCCTCACCCTCTGCCTCTCACAGCCTATGTTATATACATTTTCCTCTAGCTGTTATCTTTACAGAACTCAGCATATGTCCATGCAAGGTAATCTTTCGCTGAGTACTTTGTTGTATTGTTCCAGTCTCAGATTGCACATTTTATACACATAGCCCTTGCTATCTCTAATTTTGTTTATGTTTAACATTTTATATAAGCTGTGTACAGTATACTAGCTACCAACTCTATTTTTTGTAATAGCAAGGACATTAGCAAGAAAAGAAGGCATTAGAACAAAAAAAAATTCTCATGAACTCTTTTAATTTCTCCTGCCAGCACTTTGCAATATTTTTGTTATAACAAATTATCATATTCCTACAGCATAATAAATATACTAAAAATGTAAAAGATTGAAAGGGTATCTACATGAGATAGTGCTCATAAGCATGCCTGTCTTTACTTTCAATTATAAATAGTAATATGCACATGGCTAAAAATATACAAGCACTTAAGACATATCATAAATTTATTGAAACCTAGTAATATTTTATTTATAACTTAACATAAAGATTATATGAAAATGTGTGGCATGTGTGACAAGCCCATGATTGCTAATTGGTCTAAGATATAAGATAATTTCAGGATGTTTCTTCTTTACCAGAGCCCTAAGGCTAACTAAAGACTAACCACCAGAGTTATAATTTCTTCACAATCTGGCAGGGCACAAGTCAGTGCTAGGGCCTGAACAGGTCTGTCAATCAAGATGAAGCATATGAATGCTACGTTGGAGGACTATAACTATGCACTGGGATTTGGGTGATGGTAGCAAAATATACAAAGCTAAAACTGATTGGCATTAGTAAAGATCACAGTAGTTTTAGCTATGCAGGCAACATAAAATTACATTTTACTCTATGACAGCAGTCAGTTAACACACACTTATGAGGCACAGTATGAAGGAACCACATTTAGTTAAATTGCATTAACTTGATTTTATAATTGCACAAATAAGGGATGCATATACTTATTGATTGTATCTTAACTGCTGCAGAAATCCCCTAAATAAACCAACTAAGGTGAAACACTGGAACAAAGTCACCACAATCAAAAGCCTCATGCAGTAATGCACTGTTTTCGAATTTGTCAAAAAGCTGCTAGAGCAGCCTACATTTTGGGGTTTTTTGCAAGTCTATTTGTTCAAAGCCAGCTCCCTCCCCTTCCTATAGTTGGAATATTTTGTGACTTCCTAGCAGCACAGTACAGTGCAGTTACCCTGTGTTTTTTCTTAGTACTTTTAGCTGTGTTTGGATGTGATATGACTTTAAGAAAAGTATTTTCACACAGATATTAGTATGCTCAGTGCTGGTGCAGTAACTGTCACTGGAAGTGAAGCAAGCTGAGGTTGAAGGGGTAGCCAATTAATTTTAGCATCAGTATGATACAGGTACATATAGCAGCCAAAAAGTGTGGACCACCACTGTATTATGCCTACCTGACATGTTTACTGTTGATGGCAGAATGACAAATACACCAGTCCACATGTAGATCACCAGCACTGTTTCAAATAAACTGTGGCCAAAGCCAATAGGGCTGCAGCAGAGGAATTTGGAATAAAAATATTATAAATTACCAAACTTACATACCTGCATTTGCAAAATGTAACATAGGCTCATAAATGTGTTGTTTCGTAATATCTTTATACCAGATTTTCAACGTAGCCTTGTAATGACCCTGCCTCATGACTGCGGGCAGACAAAATATTCAACTCCTGGCTTAAAGGTGATTTTGCGCAAGGACTGCAAAATCAACCTTTGGGATGCAAAAACACATTTTAGGCAGGAGTTGAAAAATGGCAGCTGCCACATTCATCAGGAGCTGTAAAGAAATGGCTATGTTTAAAATTTGGGGTAAGAAATATTGAATATTATCGACCTTATGAGCCTACATTTGCAAAATTCAACGAAGACTCATAACTTTGTTGTTTTTTTAATATTTTTGCACTAAATTTCCAACAGAGCCTTCTTATGACCCCATCTCATGAACAAGGGCAGAGAACATTTTGAACTCCAGACCAAAAGGTGATTTTGTGCAGGGACCATGAAATCACCTTTCAGAATGTAAAAAAAAACATATTGGCCAGGATCTGAAAAAATGACAGCTTTACAGTTCATGAGGTGCTATAAAGATATGGCTATGCTGTAAATTTTGGATACAAATATTGAAAAGTACCAAAGTTACGAGCCTGCATTCAAAACCATAACTGAAGTGGTCTGGGATGGAATAAGCTGCAATAATCCTCTCACCATAGCTGATGCTCTAAACTCTCACTTCTCGGACCTCTCTGCTTATGCATCGCCCCCTGCACCTTTGTCTGGACCACCTCTGGACAACAAGGAACCAATCACCCCCTTCTTTCAACTCCCACATGGTCACAGTATCTGAAGTCCTGTGCCTCCTTAACTCCAATCCTCCTAATGGGTCAGCTGTGACCGATGGGCTACTACCCAAATTCTTGAAATCCATTGCCCCCCTCATTGCTATCTCAAGGAACATGCCTCCTCAATCTCTCTGTCTACAGGCCATGTTCCTTCCCCTTGGAAGACTGCACACATTGCCCCATCCACAAAAAGGGTGACACCACAAATATGGACAACTTCCACCCTGTTGCCATCCTACCAACTTTATCCAAAATTCTGGAGAAAATCATGGCCACCCAGGTGTTGGACCACTTTCACCTCCACAATATTCTCTCTCCAGATCTGTATGGTTTTTGGCAAAGGCACAGCACTTCCACTGCCCTCATCCAGTTCACCAACAATGTCAGGCTGGTGATGAATAAAAGCTTTCTCACAGGGGCAATTTTTGTAGATCTCATGAAAGCCTTTGTCTTGGTGGATCACCCATTGCTGCTAGCCAAGCTGTGCACCCTTGGTTTCTCTACCTCTGAAACCATCTGGTTCTACAATTATCTCTCTGAGCATCAGCATTTCATGCAGATCGGCAATGCTTCTCTCACACCTGGATCAGATTTTCTCAGGGATACATTTTGGGCCCTCTACTTTTTTTGATCTTTATTAATGATCTTCCCTTGCTGTCCAGATCATGTTCTGCCCTTTTACATGCTGATGACTTGGTACTATACTCCAGCTCCTCTGACTTAGCGGACATAAACTGGAACCTAAACCTAAACTTCAACAACTTACAACATTGGCTGAAGAAAAATAAACTTGTCCTCAACAACAAAAAGACAATTTCCATGCTCTTTGTCTCAGGACCAACATTAGGGCCTGTCACCAGCCATTATGTATCAGTGCATCCGATGACACCCCACTCAACACTGTCTCCACTTTTAAATACCTTGGGGTTACCTTGGATCCTGCCCTGGACTATGATCTGCATCTCTCTACTTCTATTAGAACAGTCAACATACAAATTGGTCTGCCTAATGAAGTCAGGCACAGGTTCACTTCTGCAGTGAGGCTGGCCATTGCTCAGGGGGTTCTGAGACATAAACTGGCATATGGGATGATTGCCCTTCAGGAATCCTCAAGAGGGCTCCTCCACAAGTGGGACATCTGCTATAATAATATCTGCCCCTTTGCTCTGTCAGTACCCAAGCTCACTCACCGCTACTCACTCTACTCTGGCCTGGGCTGGCTAGCCCCCACAGCTTTCTGGCAATATACTACCACTTGCTTCATCAAAAATATCAGCACCTCACAGAAACCTGACAAGCAGGCCCTACTGTTAAAACCTGCTTACTCTGCCTACCCCCTGAGATCTGCTGATAAGTCCTACCTTGCCCAATCCAAGTGTAACACTAAAATGGGTGAAAATTCCTTCTCTCTTAGTGCTCTGAAAGTGTGGAATTCCCTTCTGTTGGCTCTCAAGAACTCACAACCCCACCCAGGTTCAAGCAGGAACTCCATAAGGTACTTTCCAGTTCTCAACTCTACTCTTGTGGTGGGTGTAAGCACTAACTTGCCTGACCCTCTTATTTCTTGCCCTGGCACTTGTTCCTATTCTCAGCGTTCTGCTCTCCCAGAGCTTTATCAGATTCAGTTTTTCTCTCATACTTGTCCTCCATTTGTACAGTATTGATAATGTCACATTTATGGGCACTGTTTCTGTCTTTTCTTTGCCTATGCCACTGTAATGTGTTACATTTGTATTAATTCCATTCCTGACTTATTGCTTCATTTTGTAGTTGCCTGACTAATGCTTTTGGCTAATTTGTACTGCTTGTTGTCACCCAATTTATTCTTTGTATTCACTATTATTTCCCACCCAACTCTATGTAACCTCCTGGGTTGTGCCTGAAAATAGGTAACTTTGCGGTCTAGCACACCTATCCCGTCAACAAAAACTGAATAAATAAATTCTACATAAGCCCATAACTTGGTGGTATTTTAATATTTTTGCACCATATTTTCAACATAGCCTTGAACAAGGGCAGGCAAAGTTTTCAACTGGTACCCAAAAGGTGATTTCATGCAGGGACAGCAAAATCACCTTTTTAGGATGCAAAAAAAAACCATTTTGTACAGGATTTGAAAAATGAAAGCTATCACATTCACGAGGAACTGTAAAGATATGGCTATGTTGAAAATCTGGGGTCAAAATATTGAAAGGTACCAAAGTTATGAGCCTGCATTCGCAAAATTCAATGTAGACTCATAGCTTTGTTGTTTTTCAATATTTTTACAAAAAATATTCAACATAGCCTTCTTATGACCCCACCTCATGAACAAGGGTAGAGAAAATTTTCAACACCTGCCTGAAAGGTGATTTTGTGCAGGGACATTGTTCATGTGGTGGGGTCCCAAATAAGGCATGTTGAAAATCTGGGCCAAAAATATGTAAAAATTCCCAAGTTATGGCACTAAGTTCAAAACCCCATTGAAATACATCACTTTGCATACCTGCGTCTTCAGTTTGTGGTCCTGCTTTAAAGAGTGAAGACGTGCCTGTGGTCCAGAGAGGATTATGGCGTTGGACCCCTGATGGGTAAGTAAGGGCTTTGGGAGGGGGTTGCGGGGTGATGGGTGCTGAGTGGGACAAGAGCAAAGAGTACAAAATAAAACAGTTTATCAGTTGTAGCACCCAGGGTGTGGTGTACTTGGCAACATGTAGCTGTACAGTGTTTTATGTTGATAAGATGAAGAGCCTTTTTAAAAATAGGATAGGTGAACATCCTAGCTCAGTTTGTGGAATGGACACATACAATGCATTAGCGCAGCACATCCATGCTAATGAAAATAAGGGTGACCATAAATTCATGTTCCAAGAAATTAAAAAGGTAGTCACTGATCCAAGGGGTGGAGATCAGAATTTATTAATATGTAGGGAGGAAGCTTTTTGGATCTATATATTGGGCACATTAAGATATCCAAGACTAAATGATGGACTAGATTTATCTCTATTTTTGAGACAGATGTGGAGACACATCTAACAAAAAGCAAAAATGAGTTAATATTAGAAAAATGTTAGGGTGGTGGAATTAAATCACCCATTAGTCCTTCCCCCATTGTACCATGTCTTCTGTCTTCCTTGTTCCTTCCCCCCCCCCCACATCCCCCTTGTTCCTTGGTTATACAGTACGACAGTGATCTAGATGTACCTGGATGTAGATGTAGATATGTAAAATATCATTGAATATGTGTGTATAAGTTTTGAGACAAATTAATCTTAATCTGATTGTTTCTGGAAGACTTGGGCTGGTCCCACCCACCCAAACCCTCACCCCACCAACCCCTGGTCCATTATTTCCTTTATACCAGGGGTTCTGACATCACTTCCTCAAACAGGCAAATGATATGCACCTGTCATAGCAGAAGCAGACATCCAGGAAAGGAACAGCAGCAAGTGAAGAGGTGACTGCCCTCTCAGTGGAAGGGAAGTAAATGCAAATCTAGGAGCTTTCATTATTATTTATTCGCATTGATATTGCAGTGGAGAAAGGAGGAGTAGGAGTTTGAAGAAGGTTGTGCAATGGCTACTTAAAGTCTCTTTTTGAGTGTGGATAGGAAGGATAGGAATATAAAAAGCAGTTGCTCAATATATCTAAACGTGTGCAACAAAGGAGGTAAGGAAATAAAGAAAATGTTTGCACTGATAGCGGGGAGAGGGAGACTTGGGGAGTGTTTGGCATCCTGCATCTGGAAGGGTGGGGGTCGCTTGGGGCAAACGACAGCAATGGGTAGGGGTGGTAGACTGCACAACTATGGTGCACCAATCTTTCTAAAATTGCCTGGAGTGTGGAGGATGTTTAGTGTGCAACCGCATAGAAAACTTAGGAGATTGAGGTCTGCAGGAGGAACTAAGACAGGCAAGGCAGATTGGGGGTGGGTTTAGCCCAATACTGAGGGAGGAAGAAGGGGAGATGAGGAGGGCGATTTAAGCCAACAGTGGTGAGAGAGGTCAGAAGAAGGAAGCAGAGACAAAGGGGCCCAGGCCAGGAAGAACGCTTGTCGGGGAAACCAGGTCAGGAGACAAAAGACAAATGGAAGGAGGAGATAGGGACTTGTGAGGGGAGGCGAAGAAGTGGCAAAAGTCATGGAGTGGAAAGGAGAGAACATGTTACTATGAAGAGAGAGGGAGTGGGCATTTGTGAAGGGTCTTCAGAAAATAGTTTTGCACTACAAGAGAGGAAGAAGGTGGAGGAGGGAAATTATTGAAATTAGAGGAGTAATTGATAAATGTCTGGACCAAACTGGAGTGGGGGGAAGTTCTGCTGGGAGAATTGCAACAGGGGTAAAAGGGGGAAATAAAGTGCAGGAGGAAGAAGAGGAGCTGGAAATGAGAGGGAGATGAATGGAAGCAAGGAGGGAGTAAGAGGGGTGAAATCTTAGTTCTGGGGGACTCAATACTAAGAGGAGTCAGGTGGGGTAGCAAGGGGGAGAGGCATAGTTGCATTTGGGTGGAGGCCATGCCAGGAATGACAGTGGAAAGGGTGGGACAATCTGTTCTGAAATATGCTAGAAGGGGTAGGGACAAGCCTCATTTAATTATACATCTTGGGACAAACGACCTGGCTGACAAGACAGTAAATATAGTCCAGAGGAGGTTTGAGGAACTAGCACAATTGTGAGGGGCAGAAAGATCAGTAACTTTTTCAGAGATACTTGGTGCCAAAGGCAAGCACAACAAGAAAGCTGAGAATAGAGGAATTTAATGGATGGCTAGAACCTGGTGTTGTGCTAAAGGGTATGGGCTGTTGGGGGTGGGGAGGGACCTGGGAGGACAGTAGTCTCTATGCCAAGGACAGACTACACTTGAGTGAGGAGGGAAAGAAAGTGTTGAAACAAAGGATGGAGGAGTACATAGAGGAAGTTGGGAATTTAAACTAGGAGTGGGGGTAGCAGTTGGGGAAGAGATATGCAGAGACCACAGGTTGGGAAACCATATGAGCTTACCCCCATAACAGTGACAAAGGACAAATGGCAAGTACTATTGGTGATGCTAGGAAAGGAGGGCAGGATGGGAGGAGGGAAAGGGTGGAAGGTGGTTACCCTTAATGCTAGGAGCCTTGGGAGGAAAACTGCAGAGTTACAGGTTCTCATGGCAGAGGGAGAGGTGGACATTGCAGCCATCACAGAAACATGGGCCACCCAATACAATGACTGGGACCTGTCTGTACCAGGGTACAGGTTATTTCGTAGGGACAGGGTGATTGGGAAAGGAGAGGGGGTGGCACTATATGTGAAGGAAGGACTGAAGTGTGTAAGGGAGGAAGGGGAGGAGGGTAGTACAGAGTCACTTTGGGTGCAAATACAGGATTCCAAGAATAGGATTCTTAGAATGGGAGTGGTGTACAGGCCACCATCTCAGACGGAGGAGTTAGACAGGGAACTAGCGGGACAGATCAAGAGGACCTGCGAGAAGGGTAATGTGGTGATTGTGGGGGACTTCAACATGCCAGGAGTGGACTGGAGCACAACAACAACCAGGAACAGAAGGGAGCAGGTACTGCTGGATGCCTTCCAGGACAGCTTCCTGCTGCAAATGGTCAGTGAACCAACCAGGTTAGAGAATACCCTGGACCTTGTGCTGGCAAATAGGGACTTTGTGAGAGAACTCACAGTGGAGGAACCGCTGTTAGGGAGTGACCACCACTCAGTATGGCTCACATTGGATATGGGCAAGGAAGGAGTGGAATCTGGCACAAAGTGCTGGACTTCAGGAGGGCCGACTTTGGGAGGATGGGAAGTGGTAAAGGGTACCTGGCCAGAATTCAATCTAGTATGGACACTAACCAGAGGTGGGAGCTCATTAGCTGGGGATAGTGGAGGCAACAAAACCTGCTGCAAAGCCCAGAGCAAGAAGGCTAGGGCTAAGAAACCGAGCTGGTTGAGCAAGGAGGTCATGGAAAAGGTAAGGAGGAAAAGAGCTGCCTTTAGGAAGTACAAAGAAAACAGGGAGGGGGAGGACAGGAGGAGTACTTGACAGAATCAAGTAGGTGACAAGGGCAGTAAGGGAGCCAAAGCATCTACGGAACTCAGGCTGGCACAAGGCATTAAGAGGGGAGAAGGACTTCTTAAGTACATCAGGGAGAAAAGGAGCTATAAGGACACATAGTAAGGATAAGGAAGGAGGGGGGTTGGGTGGAAACAGGTTGCGATAAGGCAGAAGCACTAAATGAGTACTTCTGCTCAGTATTTACTAAAAAGAAGAGGGTGGTGATACCCAAGGTGGGAGAAATGGCAGAAGCAGGGGGGGGAAGTGGTGACAGATGGGGAAATCATGGAGTGCAGAGTTCGAGAGGGTTTGAAGGCACTAAGGGTGGACAAGACGCCAGGCCCAGATGGCATCCACCCCAGGGTACTGAAGGAGCTGGCAGAGGTCCTTGCAGGACCGTTGCCAGACCTATTTAATGCCTCACTACATTCGGGGTGTGTACCTTAGGACTGGAGGATGGTTCATCTGGTGCCCCTCCGCAAGAGTGGCCCCAAGAATGAACCAGGAAACTACAGACCAGTGAGCCTCACATCCATCGTGGGTAAGCTAATGGAGACTATCCTGAAGGAGAGGCTGGTGGCCCACCTAGAGGCCAAAGGACTACAGGACAGCAGACAGCATGGCTTCATATGGGGCAGATCCTGCCAAACCAACCTGGTCGAGTTCTATGACTGGATAACTAGGCAACTGGACAGGGGCCATGCAGTGGATGTCCTGTATCTGGACTTCAGTAAGGCATTCGACTCGGTGCCACATGGAAGGCTGGGAAGGAAGTTAGTAGGCACGGGGCGGGTGCAAAGCTGGTGAGCTGGGTAGGGAACTGGCTTCAGGGAAGGCAACAGAGGGTGGTGGTGGGTGGGGAGCTCTCACACCCAAGGGCAGTGACGAGCGGTGTTCCACAGGACTCGGTGTTGGGACCAGTGTTGTTTGGGATATTCATTGCAGACATATCATGGGACATCAAGAGCAAGATCAGTCTGTTTGTTGATGATACCAAGGTAGGCACAGTGGTGGATGACCTAGGGGGAATGGCAGGGGTTGCAGGATGATCTGGTAAAGCTTGAAACCTGGTCAGACACCTGGCAACTGGGGTTTAATGCCAAAAAGTGCAAGGTGCTGCCTTTTGGGATGAAGAACCCAAGGAGGAGTTACCAGCTGGGGAGTGCAGCTAGGCCCAGACAGAGGAGGAGAAGGATCTGGGTGTGCTCATTCAGGGTCAATGAACAACTCAGCACAATGTAGGAAAGGCAGCTGCAAGGCCAACAAAATGCTGGGTTGTATTGCAGGGTATATCCTCGAGGAGGGAGGAGGATTCTGCCACTGTAAGGTCATTAGTTAGACCACACCTGGAGTACTGGGCCTGGCGCCCGATCTGAAGAGGACATTAAGTTACTGGAGGGGTACAGCGCGGGGCGACAAAAGATGATCAAGGGCTGGGGACTTATCATAACGAGAGGAGGTTGAAGGAGTTGAACATGTACTACTGGAGAGAGGAGGACAGGGGTGACATGATTGAAACCTTTAAATACATGAAAGGAATAAACAAGACGGTACAGAGGGCTGTTCAAAGTAAGGGAGGGAGGCCACCAGGGGCCATGATATGAGACTGGAGGAGGAAGGTTCAGGAGGGAGATGAGGAGACACTTTTTTACAGAGAGGGTGGTGGCTGGGTGGAATGCATTACCTGCAGAAGTGGTATGCAGTAGAACAGTGGACTGCTTCAAAAGGGGATGGGACAGAACAAGTGGGAGGGTTAATGAAGGGGAAGGGTGGAAGGAAGGGGCAGCTGCAGAATAAGGGGTGCTAGCTGCACATTCGAGCAGACTTGATAGACCTCTAGGCCTTTATCTGCTGGCAAATTTCGTATGTTCGTAAGAAAGAGTGAAATTATGCAGGGGGTTCAGTATACTGAAGATACATTAGTTATGTGAGTAACATTGGTGTTCCCATTGGGAAATTTAAAGTGGAATGAAGAATCATTATGTGGTATACATATTAAGTAGCACATGAAATTAGCATATGGGAACAAATAAATTTACTATTAACTAAGCAATGTGGGCAGTAGATGACATATACAAATATTATATTTTAAACTAAGAATTATTTGGATTTTCCCAAGGATACATGTTTTCAAGATACAAGCAGATGATCTTGCAGTCATTAGTTTTTTTCAGCAAATACATTTAACTTCTTACTCACTTTTTAGGGATATATTTAATGGTGTCACTAATTGTTATTAATTGTTTATATAGCATGTAATTAAGAATGATGTAAGTTTAGGCACTTTCCCTTTACACGATATAGATAAAAGGGTGTAATGAACTATCTCTGGCGCGCTCCCTGATGATGCCTTAGGGTGAAACCAGTTGGAAGATCAGTGCTGAGGGTGTCTACCTGTGTCCTTCCAATGTAAGGAGTGATGAGTTCACTGACTAGCCCTTTTGGGCATTTTTGGGCTTTCACAATAAAACTTTGCCTTATGAAACACCATTTGGTGTAAACCTGCTTATTTCAACGAGGTGGAGGATGGTGCAGAGAATGTACTGTCTGGATTTATGATTTGTTTTTCTAGCATATCCATACCAGTGGGGTGGCTTGAATGTTGCTTTGCCCCATTAAAATGCACCTTCTGGGAAACAGGTAAAGCTTTCATGAGGGGGGCAGTGATAGCCTTCATAGTGGTGAAACACAAGAAGAAAAGGGAGAAACTATTATAATCAGAGAACCACATGAAGGAACTGGAATGCAAAGTATTCAGAGACCCACCGATGATACATTTACGCTTCTGTATGCTAACCAGCATTTTTTTTAAATTGGGGAACAAGCCAAGCCCTCTACTGGCTAGACTAGTGAGAGGCAAATGGAAATCCAATATTGTTGCCACCATTTGGGGCAAGGTTGGGGTACCCTCAAATTAGGCTAAAGTAATTCAAGACTTTTGTAGATTTGTACCAAGCTGTACAGGGGCAAATGTGGGCCCATTAAAGGGGAAGCAAAGGCATTCATTTAACATCTTAACTTGCCTAAAACCACAGTTTAGCAGGTAGATGAACTGGGTAAGCCCATTCTGGTAGAGGAGGTGGAGGGGTAGCCTGTAGTTTCACCAAGGGGAAGGCTACAGGACCAGATAGGCTGCCCTTAGAGTTTTACAGAGCAGTGGAGGCATCATACTGGGAATACATGCATAGGATGTTCCTAAATGCAAGGGAGGAAGAAGCTCCCTCTCACTTGTAGCCTGGCCACTATCATTGTGATTCATAAAGAGAGCAGGGTCCCAACTGAGTGCTTGACTTACAGACTTATCTCCCTGCTTAACAGTGATATGAAAGTATTAGCTAAGATTCTGGCAAGGAGGATGGAGGCCATTCTTCCCATACTGGTCAGAGACAACTGAACAGGAGTTATCAAAAATAGGAACTCCTTCCACAATGTTAGATGCCTGTTGGGAAAGATGGAGTTGGCCTCTTGACATCTGGGGAGAGCCTGTGTGCTCTCCCTGGACACCAAGAAGGCCTTCAACAAAGTAAAGTGGAAGTACCCATTTAGGACTTTGGAGGAGTTTGGTCTGGGAGAATCATTTGTAGACATGGTTAGGCTGCTGTATAACAAACCCAGGGCCAATATCCTCATGAAAGGGGAAAGAAAAGAACAGTTTGAGTTAACTAGAGGTACAAGGCAGGGGTTTCCCCATCCCCACTCTTATTTGCCTTGGTGATTGAACCACTTGCAGAGGCAACTTGTGCAGAGGCACAGAATAGTGGAGTGGCAAGGGCATGGGGAAAGTAGCACAAAATATCTCTATACCTTATGCTGATGATATGCTCCTAATTCTTACAGGGCCAGAGACTGTAATCTTGGCAGCTACTGGTCTCATCAAAAGGTTTGCCAACTTCTCTGGGTACATTAAATTTTTTTATATATAGTAGGTGTTTATCTCCTGTCTCTGCTTCCAGCTGCTCCCCCTTTTAACTGACCCCCTGAGTCCTGTCACCCCGGTATCACTGGGACTTACCCAGAGCCTGCCCGGTCACCGGGTGTGGAACCTGCAATGGTCAGTCATCATCCACAGCTGTGAGTGTTTTTCCTCCATTTTGTCCCTTCCCATTGCTGGGCCACACATGCAGGACATGCATATGTGGAGGCGCGTGGAAGTCTGTGGAAGTCCCACAGCACCCTCCCTTTCATGGCTCCCCCAGTCCCACACTACCCTCAGGCTTTCACCTTGGGGCAGTCGTTCAGTGGGAGCGCCAGTCCTCCCTCCTCAGGAGAGGAGAGCTGTCCTTCAGATGCTCGATCCTCTCCCTCCGCTGCCAACCCCTGGTGGCCCATGCTTGGTCCCGAACATGGATTGCAAGTGTGGCGCGAGGTATGGTGTCCGCTGCCTCAACCCTCAGTGCCTCCAGGACAGCCCTACAAAATTAATTTTGAAAAATTGGAGCTAATAGGGTGGGGGACATCAGCCAGTACAGCATTGGGAGAGTTAGGTATAGGGTGGTCTCCTCCCACATCAAGTACCTGGGGCTGAGGGTCAAGGTGGGGAGGTCACTTGCCTCACTGTATTAATTCAGTTTCCCACCAATTATTTACACTATAAAGGGGGACTTATAATGCTGGCAAGGGCTGCCTGTTTCATGACTAGGCAGAATTAACCTTATTAAGATGTATGTGTTGTGCCAAGCATTATACTCTATTCAGATGCTTCCCTTTGGGCTATAGAAGAAAATTCTGCAGGCTATAAAAAAGGCGTGCTCAGACTTCATATAGTGTATGAAAAGGCCTAGAGTCACCATGAGTAAACTGAAGTGCCCCATTGATAGAGGAGGGTTAAGGTAGCCTGATTTCTGAGTACACCACCTGGCCACACAGGCCAGACTCCTACCAGAGTGGATCAGGAAGGAGAGGGGTGAACACTGGACATCACTGGATGGAGAAGGCACAGGGAGCCAGATTACAGCTTATTTGAGCCCCAGGGGACAGAAAGCTTATAGTAGACAGGGGGAGGTAATGAACTCACACGTATGCTCCCGGAGGCTTGAGGAAAGATGCACAAACTCCTAAAAGACAAGAAGAATGGTACTCTGCTGGCACCAGTGCATGCCAATCCAGAATTCCTGCCAGGACTGAAGGATGAGGATTTCCAGCGCTAGGCAAACAGAGGAATCAGATGCCTGGAGGATCTCTTAACTAGCCAAGGGTTTAAGGACTTTCAGTTACTCTGAGAGGAGCTGGAAGTCCCTCAGATGCACCAGTTTAGGTACTTCCAGGTCAGGAACTGGGTCCAACAATTGGGGAGAATTAACCCACTGGAATCCCTATTACATGGAATTGAAGCTTGCATTTTATTTATTTATTTAGTTGTTTGTTTGTTTACCGGGTAGGTGCACTGGACCTATGGACTGTTTCCAGGCATGACTGGTGCCATGAAAATGGCATATATGAATACAGACAAGTACAAATTATATAACTTGAGAATGGTACAGGTGCCTACACAAACCTGAAATACATTGAAATGCTTTGAACACAGAGGCATATGAAGATGTACAAAATACATTGGAAATGCAAGATACAGAAATGTAATACAAATACCATACTGTACAAGGAATGCTGTAACAGAATATTAATGCAAATACAGTACGAGTAAGGAACAAGTGCAATTGAAACAAAGTTACAGTTAGATCAGTCTATGGTGAACCCTATCAGAGGAGGGGATGGGTAGGGCCCAGAAGTAAGGGAGAGGACTCACATCCGCAGGTTACCTGGCTAAGCAGGATTCGCAGGAACATTTTGCTTCAGACAGCAATCCAGCTTTAAGATGAGTTTTAAAAGCAAGGTGTGAGTCAAATGAGTGGAGGGAGGTGGGGAGTTTGTTCCACAGTGTGGTAGCCACAAAAGACAGGGCTTTGCTACCCAGAACAGTGGAAATTTTGGGAACTTCCAGCAGTGGGAATGAGGATTCCTGGAGGCACCTGGCAGTGACTCTGTGTTTAAACAGGAATGAGTAAGGTGACAGTGTCTTGCAAGCATGGGTTGACCACAAGGACATCCTAGCTAAAGTTTATAGTTGTCTAAAGGAAAATTACCCTGCAGGGAACTGGGTTGCTCTCACATGGGGCTACTGGTTTGCAATAAATTTAAGGAGGCACAGCATAAGCTTTTGCACAGGCTCTGCATGCCCCCAGACACTGTAAGCTAATTCAGTGTGGAAGTCTCCCCAATATGAAGGAGACGCAATCTAGAGTGGGGAACCTACATGCACTACTTCTGGGCCCATAGAGAGCTGCACCCATTCTGGTCCAAAATCACACAGTGGTGTATCCTAACTTAAAAAATGAGAGTGGTAGATGAACCATGGTCCTTAGTGTTTGGAGTGGGAGCCAGGGATCAGGAAGAATGGGATTTCTACCCGAGGGTCATTTGTATTATGCTACAAATAGCTAGAAAATGTATTCAAAGCACATGGGTATCCCATTCACACCAACAATAAACATGTGCAGAGAGCTGCTTGCCAAGGTTCTGCCCTTGGAATATTTGACATATGCCCTAAAGGGCTGGACAAATATATCTGAATGGTAGTGGGGTGTCTCTCTGTCCTCCCTATCCCCGGTGGAGCAGGCCATTATCAGAGTAGGGGGCTGAATTACCCATTGACAGGGGAACCAGATCTGAGCAAGGCTTATGAAATGTATTGCTATATTCAGCTTGTCTTTTATTGTACAGTTGCCTAATTGATTAAGTGCATGGCAATCCTTTTACTTCCAATACTATAATCATCTTGTCAATCTGTTGTTATTTCTTTTCACCACTGCAATCAACAGCATACATCTCTGCCCAAGTATAGGAATTTTGTTTCTCAGGGCTATGCTGTATGAACTGCATGAACTGTAACACATTTTTTCATATGGTGGCTGTTGGTTAATTGTTGTCATGTGTGAAACATACCAATAAACAGAACTAAAAAAAAGATGGTTGGGCCACTGGACTCACTTATCAATGACAATTACATCCAACTGGTTATCTTTGCTATCATCTTCATACTAGCTTTCCCCTTTCCGTCTTCAACATCTGAACTGGAACCAGATGGGAATTCAGGCAGGACTTCAGATGTAGACTCTTCTTTAGCTTGTCGCAGTAGAGGTGTGATGTACAGTAGTTGTGTAGGATTAGACGGCCTTTCATTTTTATTAATGTAAGTTTCTCAACATTTTGGGGTGACAGATTTCTCTGTTTGTTAGTAATGATGGCCCCCTGATGAACTGAACATTCTTTCAGAACTGATTTTGGATGGTGGGCAGCTCAAATAGCATACTGTTACAGAAGACTATGTTGGCCACTCCTGAACCTAAGTTGCCCGTCAAAAGTGACTCCTCACCATTTATGTTCTTTGAGTCAGTTATAAAGACCTCCACCATACCATCTGCAAACCTATGAATGATGTCCTCTTTTTCTTCCTTCCCCATTTCCTCAATACCCACCTGTTATAATACTGCAAATGTTAGGCTGGAACTGCTGTTTGGGTGGTTTACTGGTGCTGGTGGTGATGTTGATGTCCAGTGTGTTCACTGATGTGGGAAGCAGTATAGCCTAGAGGGTAGAGCACCAAACTGTGAACCTAGAGTCCTAGCAGACTTCTGTTTAAATCCCACAGTTGCTACTTGCATACTTTGTGACCTTGAGGAGGTCACTTAACCTCACTATGGTTCTGGGTCACAGTTTGAAACAAGCTTGGGGTCAGTGTGCCTTTGCCATACAAATATTCTAAAAAAAATAATAAATACATCAAGGTCAAAGTAACTATTGGGATCCTTTTGAAAGGATGGGGATTTATATGGTTTTTATATCATCCTTAGCATTTAGCTCTTCTGTCAGCTGCTGCTGTGTATACACCCTTTCAATTAAGTGATTCATAACCTGTTGAAATGCATCTCACCTCCCCACTCCCCACCAGAAGTACTAGTTGTCTGCACTTATACCATGTGTCTAATAAGATGACAATTGTGTACTCTGTGGAGTCTTGTCTGGATTGGAGAAGAGAATGCTGTTATCAGGTACAGTCGGCATGTGTTCCATGAGTGCAGTGCAAGCAGAATCGTCATTTATTTCCAGTTGCTGATGCACATGGCATATTGCCTGCCTTAGTACTAACAGGAGTGGAACTGCTTGGCTTATGGATGTCCTGTGGCCACTAACTGCCTGGTAAGCATGTTTAAAAGACTGTAACACGAGATCAGGCCATCAGTAATAAAAGCACTGCTCTGTTGGTAAGCTCATGGGAGCTCATAAAATATCATGTTTGGGGTGAATGAGCATATATTCAGACAATGTCTTGTCTTGTTGGAACATATACATAATTATGTAGAGGGTGGAGTTCCACCACGTGACAACGTCTTGTTTCATGCAGTGCTGATGCATATTTTTTTGTTTAGTTTTATTTGTGGCTCCCACAATTGCTACCTTGCCCTTGATGAGTGAGCATAATGACGTCAAATGTGCTGATACACTATGGTAAATTCCTCTTCTGAACTGTATGTGTAATTCTGCTATAGAACTCCCATTGGTTTCCTTGTTCACTCTGTGGGCTAACTGCAAACATATTTTTCTAAGGACGAAGGGTCTCCCTCTGCATAGAATGTAAACAGCATAATTGCATGTGGCCAAGCTTGAATGGTGGGATCATTATCCTCTCCCTCAGTCTGTAAACAACCCCCAATGGAAGATAATGATCCTCCCTTCTTAAGATTGCTTGTGGCCCAGCTTGAAGTGGAAGGATTATTCTCTTCCTTTAGGGCTGCTTACAGACTGAGGAGATACTCCAGTGATGGTTTGTAAATAAACAGAATAGTCTAGTTCACCACAACCAACAATAGACTTCCTTCAGTGTCTCATGTTATCTCTTAGGATAGAAGACTATCTTTAGCCACGGAAGTCATCAGCCAACCTAAATTTGAATGGCTGTTCTGTAAGAATCTGCCTCAGCCAGATTCAGGGAGACAGAGGATAATGGTTTTCTCCAGACAATTCTTAGGTGACAGGAGAGAGGAGTTGAGCCAAGAGGAATAGGATGGGCCAAAACCTGGAAATTGGGTCTGTTCATATATCTGACCTAGGCTTAGAGTTGTAAGTCAGTCAGATGAGAGGTGATATATATCTTCAACACATACAAAGAGGGTTCTGACTCAGGAGAGAACAAAGCTATTCTCATTTAAAGAAAAATAAGAAATGTTATTGATACATTTTGCTGCACACAAAATATGTAGATGCATCAAAGAGGAAAAATAAGTACAGGCAGTCAGGGAGTTATAAAACAGTCCACAGCATATTCACTCTTGGCAAAAAGGACAACGTGGGGGATACCACACAGAGAAATTATCTTCAGATTAGACATAGAAATAGGAGTTGTTGGCAGATAAGGGCCTCTTGTCCCACTTAACCTGTCATATTTTCCTGTCTACAGTGCCACCACAGACCCTACTCGATCTCCGGTTCCCCTTCCCTTGCCTTACTTCTAAAGTCCATTGTCTCCATCCCATGCATGCTTGAATCCTATTACAGTTTTAGCATCCACCACCTCTACTGGGAGGCTTTTTCAGGTGTCCACCACCCCTTCAGTGAAGAAGTATTTCTTCACATCTCCTTCGAGTCCCCTCCCTCCAGCTTCATAGTGTGACCCCTAGTGCTCAAGCATCTTTTTTTTGGTAAAATGTTACTCGTATATACCTTATTAATACCTGTGAGGTATTTGAAGGTTTCTATCATGCCCCTCCTTTCCTCTAGAGAGTACATATTTAATTCCTTGAGTCTTTCCTCATAGGGCTTTTGATGCAGGCTCTGCACCATTTTTGTTGCCCTCTTCATACTGCCTCCACCCTATCTATATCATTCCAGCGATGGGACTCCAGAACTGGACACAGTACTTGAGGTGAGGCCTCATCATTGATCTATACAGGGGTAACACTATCTCCCTCTTTCTGCCGGTAATACCCCTTCCTGTGCACCTGAGCATCCTGCTAGCTTTCCCCACTGCCTTATCACACTGCTTTGCTACCTTCAGGTCATCAGAACTGATTACAGCAGGTTCCTTTCCTGTTTTGCAGTTGCCAATGCCTCCCCACCCAATTGGTACACTGCCCCTGGGTTTCTGTGCCCCAAGTGCATCATTTTGCACTGTTTGCTTAGACAGGCTATTGTAAGCATGCCTATCCAAATCAATGTGGAACAAGTAAATATGTAAGCAATAACCCATAACAGAATATACATTTCAAGAGAATAATGCATGCCCTGGCTGAATTGGAAGCACAAGACCAATGGCCGAGTGACTTTCAGTGCACCAGTGAAGCACATTAATTTTCAAGAAACCCATGCTTTGGAGTGGGTTATTGGGTGTGTAAGCTTCATTTTGAGGGTGCTTACGGTAGGATATGATTTTATTTGGCTGCCTGTGTGCTGGATCCTGCCTGCTGGCAGGTGGAGCTTGGCCGGGAAGCATAAATGTGGGTGTTTTGGCACCACTGGGGGGCCTTGGTAGTGGGATTCAAGGAGGTTGAGGGCTCCCAGGCCAGGTCAAGAAGTGTGGTTGTTTGGGGCCATACTGTAGGTTCAGGGCCAGGGTAGGGCATTTGCCATCCCAGTCCACCTCCCTTGTCTCTCTGTAAGGTGGCAGAGTAGTTCATACTGTATGGGGGTCCCAGATTGGGAGACGGGAGACGGGGCCCAATGGAAAGTGAGTGCAGCCTACCTTGTGAACCCTGAGCAACAGGGTAGGTTGGATAGGGAGCCCCAATAGCAGTCAGCTGGTTGCCACAATGGGGCTTTTCGCAGTGGTAAGAGACCATGAATGGGGAGCAGTGGTGACAGCCTGCTCCTGGTGTCCTCTGTTCAGCTGTGTCCAACCGTAGGAATGCTCAGAAGAATTGGTCCTGGATGATGCATAGGAGGTGGGAGCTGTGGAGAACCATGCCATGGGGTCAGCCAACCCTTTAGAGTGAGAGGGTCAGGGATGCTCATGGCTTGGGTGATTGAACCACTTCGCATGTTCAAGAAGTAGAGAGTGCAGTTCAGAGAGGCAAGTCTGAGGCAGTCCAGCAGTTTGTTTACCACACTGGTTTATGTGTTGCTGCTACCACCATATTACAGAACTTAACTTAGCTCTGTTTGGACTGAAAGTAAAAGTTTGTTCTGTGGAGATCCATGTGGTCTGCAGTGTTAATGGCTCTGAGCCCATCATGCCTGACCTGTTTACCTGTCATTGATTTTCTCTCAGAGCTCCATGCCATGAAGTGAGATTAATTTGAATTAAATGGTTCATTTTCCTTTTTAACCTGGCTTGGACAATGGCTTTATTTATAGTGGTCTAAGCAGTTAGCCCCCTAGTGCCCCCCAGAGCTAAGACTGAAGGCTGCCTTTGTTGCACCCCCCCCCCCGCCGCAAGAAGCTGCTCACCTGAACCCAGGTAACAAGTTTTTTCCCTATCCTTGGACTGGATTTCTGTGCTGTATAGTGTCCCCTTTCTTGGATTTTTACCATCTTACTCCTAGATGTGGGGAGGGTGGCTTACAGGTGTATTAAATGTAAATATTTGTTTATGGAAAAATGTTTTGTATTCCTTTAGTCAGGTTGTTGCTAGGTACAATAGTTGAGTTTGGTTACAAAGCCCATGTGCCTTCAAATGAACCTGGGAACTGCAATTATTTTGAAGAAATCTATGTTCTGTTGTAGGATTTTGTGTTTAAAAAGTGGAAACAAATTTTATTTTAACAGAAAAATATTTTATTTTTATTTAGTTAGATTGTTGCTAGGTAGATTAGGACAGGTTAGTTATCAGCTGGGCAGTTTCTAGGTAAATCAACAGTCAGGTGATGCGTTTTAATCAATGCAGTTGTTTGATGTGGTCAGTTTCTATAAATCATTTTCTATGAGGTAAACCTGCCCTAATGTTTTTGGTTCAGTTATAATATACAGCAGGTTGTACAGTGTATATATAATGGCTCAAGGAGTTGCTAACCATCCCAGCTATAGTATATGCAGAGCACTGGCATAATTTAAAATTCATCCTTAAAAATATAAGTAAGCTAATCTTTTATGGTTTTATGGTAAGAACTTAGAATATAGTCATCTCAGTTAGTGTTTTTCTACTTGAACCTCTGTTGATAAAACCTGTTTATTGTGATTGCCTTAGTGTGTTTGCCTTTTCCATTTATATATATTATAAATATTGGGTCAATGTTAAATATTTCATATTTCATATGTATCATATATGTGGTTTGCAATGTTTAAGTAGTACAGGTAATCTATTTTACTGGCTATTTTATTGATCCACTTCTGAGAGCACATATGGTGGAGGAGCCCATTGTAAATGAACCATGGCTCAACTAATCAACCTCTTTCTTGTTTTGCAAGAATAAATTATTTACATACTTATCTGCCAACTTAAAAGTAACCCTGTATCTGATACAGAGAGAGATAAGGTGTACATGGAGCTACTAAGGGACCCCAATGTACAGGAGGCATTGTACTGTGTAAGCAACAACCTGCCTTTGTACTGTGTGCAACAAGAGCTGGTGGTAGGAAGAGAAGCAAGCAGCCCCAAGTTAGTTGTCACTAGGTTGGTGGAAGTATTGAGAAAGTAAGCAAGCAAGTCAGTTGACCACCCATGTCCAAGATCAGGTCTGAATGTTTTATTGATCAACCGTAGGTTTTTACAATGCATTACATAACAATACAATATAAAAATAAATACAGTTGAATCAAAATTTACAGAATACATACATGTAAAATTAGCAATTTTTCAAAAGATACATACATTTTAACGCTACAAGTTTGGTTCTCCAAAAGAATCAAACACCTCGAACTTTGGGTATTTGAATCTTTCAGTTGGTGACAAACTTTACTGGAAATTAGTAGACATTTGGTTTGACTGGCTCAACCTGGCCCAAATGGCATGAGCTAGTCAAACTGTGAGCCACAGTTTACACCCAGAGTTGTTGCAGAGAAGGAGGAACTTTCTAACTTGTTGTACATTTAAAATGCTATCTCTTTAAAGAAAAGTATGGAAATAGTGCTGCGATGTGACCTGCCAGGAGACATGTTGAACCAAGGGCAAAATTGAGAGGAAGAGGAGAAGGACGAGGTCTGAAATTCAACCAGCTTTGCCTTTTATTAGGCAGTGCTGGACCAGCTTCTCTGAGAAAGAGTCTGCAAACCATGGACCTGCTGCAGAGTGCACAACACCACTGGTTGGTTCCGGTGGCTAGTTTACTGCCACAGATGAACAAGTCTCACTGTAAGCTCAGAGTTGGACTTCCTTTTCTTTACAGTAAGTATTAACAAATGCACTCCACCAGGGTCAGTCTGGCAGTGTGCAGTGTAAAAGACAAGTAGGGATTTTTTAATCTCTCTCTTAAATTGTAAAGTTTGGCATTGCAGCAGTGAGTTGAGCTGCAGAGTAAAACTTTCCAGATCAGATGGAGTTTCAAGTTTGGAGGGGTCTATCGGGTGTAACTGAGGGGATGGGGGTTGCATAAAGAATTTATTATTTCCTTTTACTTAGTTTTGCTCTTGTTATTCTGATCCCAATGTATCACTTATGCTTACTCTGTCCCTAATGCTTTTTAATTGACAAATCCAGTTGAACAAATTCACCATTAAGAGAACTTTGGTGAATTTTGCATGATTCGATGGTGAACGTTTGTGTGGTTGAACTTTGGAAGGTTGCACAGCCCTAATACATTTGGCACTGGGAAACCACAATAATATTACACTTAACCTTTGTCTCAATGATCACCATGTAATATTTACCCGAGCTTATCAGGATATATAAGCCAACCTATTTTTTCCCATCAAATGAAGTGGAACAGGTTTCAAAGGTGTTAGACCCAAAAGGAAAAGCCAAATATTATGGGAAGGAATCCCAGGATGCATTATATTTATCCCAGGGTCAAAAAGGTTTTCTGTAATCCAGCTAGATTACACTTTGCCACAGTGTTACTTCATACCATACTGGGGCTACAGCAAGTATAGTACCCCACTGTATGTTAGCAAGATTAAGCAACCCCTTATCTCCATCTTCAGTCATAGGGGAGCTAGCTTTGGTCAGCGTGTTAAGCTGAAGAACAATCTTAGGAAGGTTGCACTTCTAGGTTGCAATACAAGGTCAAAAACACAAAATGCATATGTCAAGTTGTTAAGTCCAGAAAAGTATTTTAATTGTACATCCTTAAGCTGACAATGAACTCTGAGTGAACAAAATAGGATAAATCCTCTGCCACTGTCCAGGTGCCCTGACGCTTCACTCAATTGGATCTTCATCAGGGGGCAGGCACCTGATTGTGCTGTCCTCTCTTAAATACTGGCCAGGTGTGTGATGTCAAAATTAGGACTACACAGTGCCTGTAAAATAGCCAGAATACCAGTCCAAGTATTCTTTAGCCATATTGGCTAATTGAAAGACTGGTGGGATTCAAGCCAAGGAACACCAAATGTGAAAATATCAAAAAACTTGTAAACTCATCGATGGAAAAAAAAAAACTTTGTTATTAGAAAGAAACTAATTCCTCTTAACCATTCTTGGTTGCCAACAAAAGTTAGTAATAATAATTATTCTGATATAGTAAATATTATTCCATTGCAATTTTTAAACAGTAAGACATGCAATTATAAAAATATGGAGTTGGGAGCACCCCTTTCAGTGTCTCTCTTTTGCACCACAATGGGGATAATAAATACAGGAAATCCTGTGCTCTCCAAACATCCAAATGTACCTATGTAAAATAGAAGAAGAAGACAAAATTAATGGGTGAGCTCAAAACAGCTGACAGCGCATTGCTTTGAGAGGACCATCACAAACTTATTACCCTCACAAATTCCATTCGTAATATCATAACTATGGGCCTGGTTTATGTTTTCAGGTGGGGGTGGGGTGGGGGGAAACCAGAACAACCACACATTTGTGTTTTTAAGGAAAGGTTTCAAATCCCAGCTGGTATTTAGACCTTGGATTGTAGTCTACTGAGGGGAAAAAAATCAATAATATTCCCTTTACAATAAACGTTATAGTCTTTTCCAGTTCCAACCTGTTCCAGATCTATGAATCACATATCCAAAACTCTACTGTTGTGATCTGATAAAATGTGTTCTGCAACCATACTGTTGAGATAGTACTTTTCTGTTACAGGTTGGAAACTCAAATACGGTGCCTTGATTGCAGTGATTGCAAACATTGTAGTTCCCACATTTATGCATCTCTGCAGGTTTTGTAGGTATACGGCTGTGTTTTTTTTTTCTCTAGGGCTGCTAAACTGACTCTGTACTAATTTAACTTCAAGGTTTGTACCCATACTGAATTTAACCCTGGGTGTATTTCCTAGTCTCACTGCTAGTGTGTTATTTCCCAGCAGAATTGGTCAATATTGTTTGACTATTCTGCCTGTTTAATCAGACAAGGGAGTGAATTCAGGCACAAAGCACACAGCGGAGTATGTGTCCCCTATGAGCTGGTTAACCCTATTTTGAGACTTAGCTCTATTATAAGCCTCATCTAATACTTGAATGCTATACCCCCTTACCAAGAATCTTTCATTAAGATCAATGGGTTGTTCCTCAAAAATCCATCAACCTAGTACAGTTACGTTTAAGGCATAAAAATTGGCCATAAGATATCAAATCCTTCAGGTGCTGGGGTGACATCTAGTTGCATGAAATAAGTTATATTTGTAGCAATTGTCTTTCTAAACCCTTTTGAGGTCACATGGTTTTTCTTATCAATCGATAAATTTATGTCCAAAAAATCAATGCTTAATGGATCTGACTTATGTGTGAATTTTAAATTAATTTCATTCAGATTTAGCTATTTCATGAAATGTTCAAGCTTTTCTGTGCTGTCTTTCCAAACACAAATCACATTGTCTATAAATTGGCACCACATGACAGTGTCCCCTATACAGTGGAATCAGCCACACTGAAGCACGGTAACTTGCAGTAATGACATGTCATAAAATCCTGCATGACAAAAAGGGCTTAATTGCCATTGACTTACAATGGCCCTTACAGTAAACTGCAGCATTCTGTGATATTCTACAGCATTTCTGCATTGCATCCTGGCTATCACATCTGTATATATGGATTCAAAGTCCTGTTTCAGACAACATCCTGCTCCCACAAACTCAAAAAAAGATTTGCAAATGAGGGGGCCATGGCAGCCCCCATAGAAGTGCCAGTCTAGAAAAGTATGTGGATTCTGGCTTGGCTGCTAGAGGGCTTAGAATCACTATGGTGCCCGGTGCCATCAGGTGGATTGGAAGATTTTAAGCATAGAGAACAATGGGAACAAACTGCAGCTGCATATCCTAAATATTAACTCAGATCTTAATAAAAGAAGATAGCAATAAACATGAGACATTAGTTAGATAAATAGCTGAAACCATAGGTAACGTGCCTGTTTTTGAGGGAAACCTACTGTAGGTCAAGATAAAAAATTTAACACATAAGAAAATAACATGTATGTGTGTGTGTGTGTATAGTGGATATGACATGGTCTGACTTAAGATATCATGTTTATCTTCACAGGAGACCAATGATATCATGATGTAATTGGCCTCGAATGAAGATAAACATATCTTCAGTCAGGCCATGTTATGTTCTGTTTATACAACTTATGTGTATTGATTAACACCAAGATGTATTTTAATAATGTTATGTGGTTGATGATTACATTTAAAAATTTATGTGGTTAATCCTGTGATTTAAAAAAACATGTGGTTGATCCTGTCATTTAAAAAAATGATCTGTTTGATTATGTGATTTAAAATAATGTTTATCTGGTTGATCCTGCAATATAATCTAGTTATCTGGTTGATCCCTCCATGTTCCGAGTGCTGATTTAATCAGAAGTTTCACTTTTGGTCCCTTGAAGTAGCATGACCGAGCAGTATAAATAGAACCCTGTGACTGACTGAGTCTGCTCTCTGTTGGTGACTTTGTTTTATGAAAAGCTAAGCAGAAAAAAAGCTTTTAAAACACTGCTACATTACTTTTTAGAGATACAGTACCTTACTGAGAGTGTCTGTGAGGAAGAAATTCGTTGTCATTTACACCGCTTGGTCACGCTACTTCAGGGGACCAAAAGTGAAACTTCTGATTAAATCAGCACTTGGAACATGGTGGGATCAACCAGCTAAGTAGTTTTATTGGAAATATTTTTTTTAAACGTCTGGACTTTTTTTTAAAATGATGGCAGGATCAACCAGATATGATATCTATGTGGTGGGTCTGGTGTGTGTGTGTGTGTGGGGGGGCTCGTTATAAAGAGAGCCACAGGAGTGAAACAGAAACAGTTCCACTTTGAAGGCGATGTATAGAACATACTATATATATATATATATATATATATATATATACTATATTATTGTGTGTGTGTGTGTATATATATATATATATATATATATATATTTATTATAGTGAAGCCCTGCAGGATGAAGTGCAGTGTCACAAGTTTCCTACATGACAAAGGGATTATCTCCCAATGAAATTGCATTGTTTGCTGCAGTAACTCCACTGCAGAACTCTGTAGAGTTGGGCTTCATCCTGGTAGGCTTCATTCGCTCTCTCTCTCTCGCTCTCTCTCTCTCTCTCTCTATATATATATATATATATATATATATATATATATTATACCTGCCTGGTAGTGCAGGTATAGTTAGGGTTGCACGGCCACTTCTGTGTTAAACCCAAAAGGTTGAACTTTGACAACTTTGCAACCATTTGTCCAATTTTGTCTGAAATTTGACATGCCCATTCTCATACCATACAGCTCTTGATATGGAAATTTTTGGTCCAAACAGAGTTGTGGTTTTGCAGCTGTGGCATATTGAATGGTGTGACAAATCATCAACTTTTGCAAAATTCTTTACTCATCTCCACAGCCCAAATGCTTTGTCTGTCTGGTCTGAAATTTTCCAGGTATACTGGAGACTGAGTCAAAGATGTGCCTTTTTGAAGATCTGGTGAAAAATATTAATCTGTTCAAAAGTTATTAAACTTTAAAGTTTCCCATTATATCCTATGGGAAACATATATGTTCTGTGTGATGGTAACAGATTCATCCATGAAAGCACCTTTTTCTGTCACAAATGCCCTCAGTACTGTTGTGCAGCAGCAATCTTGTTTTCAGTTAGTGGTGGAGAAACAAACATTATAGTTTAAAAACTACTACCCCTATATAAACACCAACTGTTGTGTTTACCTAAATGGGGTCCTAGGAACAGCTCCCATGTATCAGAATTTTAAAAAAAGCACCCAGAAATATGTTTATTTTGATTGTAATGTTGCAAATTGTGAAAGAATGGTGCAACACTTTTGTAAAATTTGTGAAAGTATCACACTATTCTTTCACAAATCTGTCAATAGTTTTGCAATTTGCGACAGTACTGCCCCAAACATTACAATTTCTTTGCCACCTCACTGCCACTACACGGTTTGGACTTTTGGGCTGAAATTTGCAGGGTAGCAAGTCCTTGAACCACAGACGTACCCTTTGCTGGTTTGATGAAAAGATTTATACTGGTTCCAGAGTTACAGCACTCCAAAGTTGTGAATTTTCCCATCAGATAACATTGTGGTGGCCACGGCACCTTTCGGCACCTATATCTCGAAAATGGTTCGAAATACATATTTTTTGCTAAGTGCATGCATGGAGGTGGCTAGGTCATGAATACAACTGTGAAACATTTTTTTCCACAGTTGCTACAATTACTGAGATATTGCCAAATAATCATTATGAGGGTTGCTTGAAATGCCCCTAGGCCTGTGCTATGTGTCTTTACTTATGTGTTGGTGGGAGTGCAAGGCCCAGAGGGCCCAACCTTCCTCCTACGCATACTATTTATGCTAAATTGATAGCACTGGGCCCTCCTACACTATGTCTCTACACTCATGGGTGGGTGGGAGCACAGGGCCCAGAGGGCCTATGCTCATACCTATGGACACAATTATGCAAAACTCAAAAAACGGAGTCTTCCTGCCCTACATCTCTATACTTATAGGTAGGTGGGAGTGCAGGACCCAGACAGCCTGTGCTCCCACCCATAGATACCATCTTGAAATACTGGGAGCACAGGGTCCTTAGGTGCTATAGCTCTACACTGATGGGTGACTTGGAGCACAGGGCCCATGATCCCAAATATGCATCCCATTATGGAAAACTGGGAGCTCAGGGCCCTCCTGCATTATGCCTCTACACTGATGAGTGGGTGAAAGCAGCAGGTTTGGAGGGCCTGCGCTCCGACCTATGGATTCAAGTTTGCAAACCTGAGGACATGATTATGGGTGGGTGGGAGTGCAGGACTGGGAGAGCCCATGCTCCCATCTATGGATAACATTTTGCAAACATGAGGACATAGTTATTGGGGGGAGTAGCACAGGGCCTGGAGGTCCAGTGCTCCCATCTGTGGATACCATTTTGCAAACCTGAGGACATACTTATGGGTGAGTGGAGTGCAGGGACCTGGAGGGCCTGTGCTGCCACCTATGAATTCCATTTTGCTAACCTGAGGTCTCAGTTATGGATGGGTGGGAGTGCAGGTCATGGAGGGCCTGCACTCTTATCTATAGATTCCATATGAGTAACATTTCACTTTCTCAAAAAGAAAGGAAATTCATTGCAAAAAGCTCTGTTGATGTATCAGTTAGGGTTGGTTCCACACCAACAAAAGTCTGGAAATTCAATATTAGGGTTACCAACCCTACCCCCACCCTCCACAGACCAACAGGCATCAGGATGTGCCTTGGGGTCATCGGGCCTAACTCTCACCCTATTCTCCTATAGTGTACCATCTCAGCTCATTTACACATGGAATGGGGTGCAAGTTACAGCCAATGACCTAAAGGCACACCCCAGTTGGTGTGTGTGTGTGGGGGGCGGTAGGGTTGGTAACCTTAACATCAAATTTCCAGACTTTTGTTGGTGTGGAATCAACCCTAACTGATGCATTAGCAGAGTTTTGTGCAATGAATGTATATATATATATATATACATATATATATATATATATATATACAGTATATATATATATAGATATATTATGGTAGCACGATATTGCTACCATACTTAGGGTTGAGTAGCACTTTTTTTTTCAGTTCAAAGTTTATTAAGATTTTTCATACTGAGAAAGGTTCCATAACATACATACATGTGAAATAAATCTCCAGTAACTTAGTAGTAATGGTACCTCTCCCTCTCTTCTCTAACCCTCCCTATCCACCCCCCACCCTCCTGGCACAAAGTTGGCTAATATGACATGTTTATTATAACACCACTCTCATTATCACAGAGCGTAAAGAGTGTAAAAGGGGTCCCATATTTTGGCAAATCTCCTGGATCTGTTGTGCAAAGAAGCTATTGTCTTCTCCATTCTGAGAATCGATAGTAGTTCATTTAACCACTCTGTATATGTGATGTCGTCCTGATCTTTCCAATGTTTCAGCACCAGTTTCTTATAAGCAGCACTTTTAAGGTTAAAGGGTCAAACGTTGCACCTTAATAACTTTGCCACCGTTCAATGGATTTACCTGAAATTTGGAATGCATGATCAAGAACCATACATCTTAGGATCTGCCGACCTTTGTACTGGTTGGATATATGGCTGCGGAGTTATTAAGTGTGATCTGTGCGCATGTTTACAGTTTCTGGTGAATTCTTTGCTCATGCCTACAGGTCACACAGTTTGTGCAATTGGTTCAAAAACTTCAGGACATGTGTGGCCAGTGCCCTGATGTGCCTTTCAAAGATTTTGTGAAGAAATATTAAACGATTCAAAAGTTATTCAAAAAACAAGTTCCCATTATAAGTCAATGGGAAAAGTTAACGAAAAGTTCGACAGTGTCGTAAATGCACTTTTTAGTGTCGCAAATAGCCCTAGTAGTGTCACAAATCCACCATTTTGTTTTCAATTGGTGCTCAGAAAAATGCTTGGCATTTAAAATTGGGACCATCTAGGGACACAATTATTTTTGTGTTTACCTAGTCGAGCCCTGATGATGCTAGGCATGTCTTTATTTTGGGGTTAAACACCCTAGAAATATGTTTTTCAAATTTCTTGAAAAAGTAGTGTCGTAAAGCAGTGTCACACTCATGACACTTTCGCAAATGCTTGCGAAAGCTTTCTCAAATCACAACATTACTTTTTCAGACTATTACCAAAATGGCAGCAGTTCTTTGCCGCCCTGCTGCAAAAGAACGACGGTTTGGTCTTTTGAGCTGACATTTGGAGAGAACACAGCCAACATATCACATATGTGCCTTTTCATGGTTTGGTGAAAAAGTATTGCATGGCTGCAAAGTTACGATACTTCAAAGTTGGCGTTTTTCCCCATAGACTAACATGGTGGCATATGTCGCACCTTTCAAGGCTTGTATCTCAAAAACTATGCGAGATACAAATGTTTTGTTGCGAGTTGCATAGCCCTCTGGGCTATGTAACAGCAAAAACCTAGCCAGAAAAATCATGATTTCTGTGAAATTAAAATGTTTTTTTCTGCGCCGTGCGGTTGCTGAGATATTAGCAATAGATATTAAGTACTTTCGATGCTCATTTTAAGCTTCAATACCCATTACGATGCATACATTCTTTGTACACACTGTGTTTCTCTATGCACCTGTTCGGAAAAACAGGGTATGCACTTCCGTTACTGTTACAGTTACTGTTTCCACTTGCATTTATATCCCTGTTTGCGTTACCGTTCCCCTGTACGCCACCGTGTGTGTTACCCTTTGCGTTGTCATTTGCACTTGCATTTCTGTTACTGTTACCATTTGCATTTCCACTACTGTTTCTGTTTGCGTTTTTGTTTGCATCACCATGCGCATTGCCATTTGCATTTCTGGCAGCCCTTTCGTTTGCGCTTCCATTTCTCTTTCGTTTTGCGTCTTCCTTGCTGTTACTGTTACCATTTGCGTTAGCAATTGCGTTACTGTTCCTGTGCACATTACTGTTTGCGTTCCCATATGTGCTTGTGTTTTCTTTTGCATTTCTGTTTCCTTTGCTGTTAAAATTATCATTTCCATTTACAATTGTGGTACTGTGCCCATACGCGTTTCAGTTTGCATTTCCGTACGTGCTTCTGTTCGCGTTTCCATTTCTGTTTCCTTTGGTATTATTCTTCATGTTAACTTTAGCATTTGCATTTCCAATTGCAGTACCTTGCCTGTGCACGTTACGGTTTGCATTTACTCGTGTGCTTGCATTCGCATTACCGTTTCTGTTCTCTTTCACATTCTTTTTGCTGTGACACTTAACATATCCATTTAAAATACTGCTGCCATCACTGTTTGCGTTACCAGTTGCATTTTTGAATGTGCTTCAATGTCGGTTTGCATCACTGTTTGCTTCAGCATCACTTTGCGCTTCATTTCTATTAACGTTTCCTTTACCATTTACATTTGTGTTAACATGTGCACCACTGTTGGTGCTTCTGTTTGTGTAGCTGTTCTTGTTACTATGTCACAAGACATCATGTGGCGGGAGCTTGGGGCCCTCCACCGCCACATTACATTCACTATTTCTTGTCATCCTTCTCAAAAAGAAGGGAAATCAGAGCCAAAAAACTCCATTTAATGCATCAGTTAGGGTTGTTCCACAGCGACAAAAGTAAGGAAATTCAGTGTTAGGGTTGAAAGCCCCCCTTGGACCCCTCCAGCCCACCCCCAACCCACCTCGGGGTGCGTGTTGGGGTTGTTGGTCCTAACTCTCACCCATTCTCCTATTCCTCAGCTTCTTTACCCATGTGATGGGGTGAGAGTTAGAGCAGGCGACTTAATCGCGCCCGATGATGGGGGGCTGAAGGGTCAAAACTCAGCCTAACATATTCCTCACTGTCGCAATAGAACAACAACAATACATTAAGCTAAGTTTTGCCCTAACTATATATATATTCATTTGCAATATATATTCATTGCAAAAAAAACTCTGATAATGCATAAGTTAGGGTGAATTACTATAGTGACAAAAGCAGGAAATGAGGTATTAGGGTTTCCAGCCCTATTACCCCACCCCAACCTGCAGACACCAACATGCATCGGGGGGCTGCCTTGGGGTCATGGATCCTAATGCTCACCCCATTCTTGTATACTGTACCCATCTAGGTGTATTTACTTATGCAATGGGGTGAGTGTTAGGAATCCCTTATTCATCACCAATGTCTGTGGTGTCCATGAGTTGAGGTGAGTTAGGGTTGGAAACCCTAACGTCTTATTTCCCTGCTTTTGTAGCTATAGTATTAACCCTAACTGATGCATTAATGAAGTTTTTTGCAATGAATTTCCCTTTTTTTTTGAGATAGTATAATTTCTTTAGTTTACTGTGGGTGCGCAGGGTCCTTCCCTGTGCTCCAATTCCTCTGTAGATGCGCATATGTATGTAGTTGTGGAAGAGCATGGACCTCTGGTTCCTGAGCTTCCATATGTCCAACAGCAGTGACCCAATTGTCAGCAAAGCCTCGTGTACCCTGCTACAGAGAAATTCTGAAATGCAAGGCAAAACATAATTATGCCCAACTGTAATGCCATTCTGCATCAGAGGTGCAAAAACACATTTTGGGCAGGAAGTGAAAAATCACAGCTGTACTGTTCTTGAGGTGGTGTGATAAAATGGCTATGTTGAACATTAGGCAGCAAAATATTGAAAGTACCAAAGTTATGCCCATGCGTAGAATAAATTCAACAGATGCACATAACTCAGACATTTTCAGGAATTTTCTTACCAAATATTCAACATGACCTTTTGGGGATCCCACCTCATGGACACAGGCACTGTGATTTTGTTAGTCCATCCCAAATGTTCATTTTACACAGTGACTGTGCCACTCTACTCCACAGGTGCGAAAACACATTTTGGGCAAAATGTGAAAAATTACAGCTATACTGTTCATGAGGAAGTGTGAAAAAATGGCAATGCTGAAAATCTGGAGTGAACATATAAAAAATTGGTGAAGTTACGAGCATGCATAGAAATTGAGCAATGCACACTCGTACTACAGCTGTTTTGGGAATTTTTTGCACCAGATTTTCAACATGGGCTTTTTGGGACCTCCCCTCATGAACACTGGTACTGTCATTTCATTAATCATTCCCAAAAGGTGATTCCATACAGCGACTGTGAAATCACCTTTCAGGATCGAGTAACAAGATAACAGTACCAGTGTTCATCAGGTGGGGTCCCAAGAACCCCATGTTGAACATTTTGGGTCACAATTCCTAAAAATGGCCAAGATATCAACATAAGTTGAAAACCCCATTGACAGCCACTATACAGAGCTTACCTTGATTCCTTCAGTTTGGGTTCGTCTTTGAAGAGTGCAGGCGTGTCCTGGTCCACAGAAGATCATAGCCACCAACCTTCAGAGGTAAGTATGGGAGTGGCGGGGGTGGGGAGGTGGAGTGCACAGAGGAGGTGAGGGATAGGGAGGGGATGGGGTGAGATGACGGACCGTATTCTTTTTCAGAATTTAAAAAAAAAGACATCAGGAACTGTTTTCTTTTTTCAGCTAATTGTATCATTTGTAGACTCCAGGTGTGGGCTTCCCAGAGTCCAACAAGAATGCTGTAATGGACACAGTTTGGGTCACTGGGAGTAGGCTACCCAGTATCCCACACTGTGGGGGGGCTATAACTGACACAGAGATTGGGCAACCCACTGTAGGCAAAACAATGGAACAAAGAGACACACTGCTGAGGAGGACACCATACTGAGGACATTGGGAGTGGATTACCCTGTGTCCCACAACAGTCACCTAAAGGACACAACTGGGGACACTAGGAGTGGGCTACCCAGTGTCCCACACTGTTGGGAAGGGCTACTAACTAAGTAACTAACGAGGGTGGGAGGTGCCACTGGACACCAGGGCAACAAAAACAGGAGGTGCCACTAAACACCAGGAGACTGAGTGGCTGAAACTTAGCTCTTCAGCCACCAGCATGAGTTTCAGCTGCAGCTGCAGAAGTCATTAAGATACCAGTGTTCTCATACAGAGGACGGGAGACAAATGGTCCTCTCGCTAAGCTGGCAAACAATATTTTGGGAGCTGAGTAAACTTGTTTTTGCTCAGTAAAACAGTAAAAAAACATCAGAATCTAGCTAAATGTGTCCCCTTTAGCTAAGTTCTAATGTTTGTTTGTTTTTTATCTTACATTATTTTTTCACATAGTTACCACACTCGTTGGTCCTGACTAAGAGGAAAACAGAATGGTGGACACTACACAGCCCCTGCGATCAAACCAGATACTTTGCACAAAATACCTTCCTTCTTTTGAAAAAAGGTACAGTATTTTGTGCAAAGTATAATTTGTGTGAAAAATAAAGTCTTACATGCCTGACATATTAATTTTCCCATCAGAATTAACAGGAAAATTAAAATGTAATAATTTTTGAAAGAATTAATATTTTTTCACCAAACCTTCAGAAGGCCCATCTGTGATCCAATGACTTTCCTCCCTGAAATTTTCAGACTGCAACCTAAAGCCATTTCTGAGATCCAGGTGGAGAAAGAAATGGCATAAAACCACTGATTTTTCTGTTTTTTTAACACTCTATATCTCAGAAACCACACAATAGAGTTGTAGAACAAATCAAGAGCCCTACTCCTAGAGATAATGCATGCCAAATGTCATGCAAATCTGTTGAACGGTTCCAAAGTTATTAAGGTTCAAAGTTTTGGGTTTAACATAGAAGTCACATTTCACCCTAACTATACTGGTGCTACTGCGTCAGTATAATATATACACAATGGCCAAGATATTCAAAGGGGTTGCACCTGGCACACCTGAGTTACATTGGCACAACCCCAGACATGTGCCCCAGGGCAGTATTCAAAAGGGAGACTTGCGCAGTGCAAGTCCTGATGCGTGGTGGTGCAAAGATAATGTATGCAGCGCATCTCCAGGGGGTGTGCCCATGCATATGTGGAACATCCTGATATTCAGCCCATGATGTGTGGTCCATATGCCTGCACAACCCTGGGATGCACCACATTCTGATGCCCAGAGTTGAGCCTTAAAAAGTGTCTCCAATGGTGGCCACCCACAGGTGGGCTGCTGTACTGCAAGGTGCAACACAGCAGCCACCATCCGTGGGTGGCCATCCACCCACCCAGTACACCATGCAGAAGCACCCATAACACCCTGGTGGTCTAGTGACACCCCCCTCCCTCCTGTAGCTGTCATCACAGGCAAACTAATATGTTAAATAAACCCTAGTGGTCTACTGGTAACCCCCTCCCTCCTGTAGCTGCCAGCACCCGTAATACAAAATATAACATGAACCCTGGTAGTCTAGTGGCACCCCCTTCTTCCCCATAGCCTGATCACCTAGAATGTAATAATAAATTATCCCTGGTAGTCCAGTAGTACCCACCACCCCTCCTGATGCTGCGATCCCTGTACAAGTACAAGACTGTGCATTCCTGGTAGTCTAGTGGTCCCTCCACCCCACCCATAACCCCAATCGTATGGTAATTGACCCCTACCTGGTGGTCCAGTGGCACCCCCACAGCCCCACCCACACAGGATCTCTGGCCCACCCAGCTCCCTCCCTGTCAGTGGTGGACAGCAGCATACCCTTCCGCATACCTCCACAGCTGCCCACTGACTGACAGTTACAGTATGGGCAGCAATCCCATTGGTCCACAGTGTGGACCAATGGGCTTGCAGAGCTTACTGAACTAGTCATGCACAAATATGTGAATGGACCAATGGGGTTGCTGCCCATACAGAAGCTGTCAGTCAGTGGGCAGCTGCAGAGGTATGTGGGTCGGTATGCTGTTGCCTGCCACTGATGGGGGGGGGGAGCTAAGTGGGCCAGGTCCTGTGTGGGTGGGGTGTGGGGGGTGCCACTGGACCACCAGGTAGGGGAAAATTACCATACAATTACCATACAATCAGCAATCGAGGTTACGGGTGGGGTGGGAATACAGTCTTGTACTTTTATGGGTATCACAGCATCAGGAGGGGTATTGAGTACCACTGGACTACCAGGAATGATTTATCATTACATTCTAGGTGATCAGGCTATGGGGAGGGACGTGCCACTAGACTACCAGGGGTCATGTTATATATTGTATTACAGGCACTAGCAGCTACAGGAGGGAGAGGGTTACCACTAGACTACCAGGGTTTATTTAAAATATTAATTTACCTGTGATGGCAGCTACGGGACAGTGACAGGTACCACTAGACTACCAGGGAGTGTTTGACAAATTATTTTGCCGGTGATCACAGCTACAGGAGGAAGGGGGGTGCCACAAGACTACCAGGGACATTTCCTACATGTCATTCTCAGTGATCAAGCTATGAGGTGGGAGGGGGTACCACTAGACCCCCTCTGGTGGCACCACATGCTGTGAAGGGCACCATGCACATTCTGCTGGCTAGCCCTCCTCAACTCATGCAAATGGGGCAATAATGACATGCAATGGCTCCATTTGCACCTTGCATACATTATGGCTCCATTTGCATGCTGCCAGCTGAATATCAGGATTTGGCACACAGCGTAACTCTGCTGTGCTGGTGCAGTTCCCATACATGGTATTCAGCCCTGTTGGGGAGGCATGCACCAGAGCATGATATTGGCACAGTATGCATTACCTGTTATATTCAGTGGAGATGCGCCATTGCTCATATCCTTTGAATATATACCTGGGTTGCATCTCCACCTGTGCCATTGCCAGGTGTAATTCTGAATATTGGGACCATTATAAGTATAATAACTAAGGGTGACACCTACATGCATTGGGATGTGAGAATAGACTTCAAAGAGTCTTTGTAGGTGGAGCCTATCACTAAGCGGTGCTTTACCACAGCAGGTGATGAATTCCATAACAAAATTAATCAGTAGATATCAGATCAGTGTCCTTCTGTAGTCCACATCCTAGGTAAAGTCAAGTTGCTCCATGAGGAAACATTTAATAATTTGATTTCTGAATTTTGCAGTGATTTTGGATTCGTTTAGAAGCATGAAAACAATGGATAATAGTAATAAGATTACTTTATGTTTATGCTTATTTGTTTTTTTCTGACTGTAGTTTTCTCTTTGATGTGTCATAGTCTCCTGTGTAAGCAATAAGACATGATAGGGGTGTCGGTTGTCTGTTGTTAATTCACACCCAGATATGTAAAAAGTCACAAGGCACTTGTGCTGAGTGCCTTTAGCACCTCAAAGTGCATTAACCACAGACAACCAACACTCCCGGAGAGTCTTACTGCATTTATAAAAATGGGTCACAATGCCAAAACATTTAATTTAACATTTAAAAAAGAGGAAAAATACTGTTTTAAGCTATTTTGTGCTGCAATAATGTATGTGTGGCACTATATGGAGCTGTTGTATATGGTTAACTTTTTTTACAGTGGCTATTGCTTGTTTATTTAGTTGCACTTTGGTTTCTTTTCTTTACTGAGGAACTGGTTTTGTTTTCTTTTTCTTTGCTGTGAAAACATAGTTTATTTTCTTTTCCTAACTGAGGAGCTGACGAGATGCATCTGGCCACCAAAACGGTGAGTGAGAGAGAGTGCTGCTACCTGTTGTTAAGCATAGGTCTGGAACTCTTTTGACCAATCAGGATGCAGACTTCTTCTTACCCATTATATAAGCCTGTATATTGCTATTTATTTCTACCTACCTCTGAAGTATGTACTACGGTCTTGTACCTGTTCTGGCTCAGGTTGTGCCAGAAAACAGGCCTTGGCCCAATTTACTCACTCCATTATCAAATAAAACATTTACTAAATTAGTGTGTTGCTGTTCTTAAATATATTGTTAAAAATAATAACAATTCTCTGTAAATAACTATATTTAGGCATCAGTTATGGTTGAAGCACAGAGCCTTAAATGTAGGGAAAAAAAGACTGGATGGGCCTTGCTGTACTTATCTGCCATCAACTTCTATGTTTCTATGTAACATCAGGGTAAAAAGTTATCTGAATCTTGGAGAATATATGCTGTGGTGTTTCTGAAGATGAGAATGATTGCTTAAAGCAGTGATGACATTACCCTAACTTTGGCTCTCTCTCTCAAAGTATCTGTATGTGAGTACATTTCTTTGGCTTAAAAGACAGTGTCTAAGATAGGGTCATACCACAACTGTTCAAACAATCATTCAAACATCTAGGAAAACATCACCACAAATTCACCAAGATTCAAGGTACTTTTTTATCCTAACATTGCATTTCCCTACTGTTGAAGCTTTGCTCTTCAGTCCTAACTGATACCTAAACATGCAGTTTTTTTTTTTACAATTAATTTCCATCCATTTTTGCACTTAATTTCCATCCTTTTCTAAAAGGATATTAAATAATATCTTAATTGTTTTACAATGTATAAAAATATGAATAAATAACACATATTAATTGGTCATTGGTTAAGAAAACAGAAAAAATTAAGAAAAACATTTGTTTTTTATATGCTGACCTGATATGTGTGATGAAGACCTGGAAGGATAAAATTGCTAGTCTAGTTTTTCCAGACTGGCACCACCAGGTTTTATCATGATGCACTGTCTATGGCCGGAGCATAGTGGTGGTGGGGTAGACATCTTATTTAGATCTGAGCTGAAATGCTTGGTGTATTTCATGGAGCAGCAGAGTTCTTCTAAGTGCATGGCACTCTGTTGTGATGGTGATGGTGACCAGGTGGTTTGTGCAGCAGAATTGTCCTGATTTATCCCCTTTTATAATATCAGACAGAGTCTCTTCAGTAGTTTAGAGCTGGTTTCCCAACTGCAATGAGTGAGGTTCATAGTTCTTGCAGAGTTCAGCAGAAGACTGGATAAACATTTTGACTTTTTTCATCTAAGCTCCTCCAAGCTACCAGCACGTTGGCATACAGCCAGGAAGTTTTCTGCTTACATAAGAGGGAGTCCACCCACTGGATTGTGTGTTCTTCATGGGAATGAAATCCCAAACAGCTAATAGTGGATGCAGTCATGTGGTTGGACCATTACACATGTACATTAACCTCAGGGTCTCCATTCCATTATCCTTTGACTACAGACATGGTCCACTATCATGCACCGCAGGGTCTAGATGTAAATGTGATTCTGGAACTAGTGGACACTTTTTTTTTGCCTATCACGGTAGTCTCTGCCAGGGGTGGGTGGGGTGGTGGTTATAGCCTATAATGAGGCATTACTCACTGCTGCAACACCAAGTTACTAGTCTGTTCCTGCCCAGTAGCAGTTCAGTGCATCTTTTAATGGTTTAACATTGCGTTTCAGCAGCTTAAAGCACTAGGGTAGCAATTAGCATAGGTGCAGAAAGTCCAAGAGTGATCATAGCAAACTTGAACAGCTTGGCAGTACAGCACATGGCAACACATTAGTAAACAAAAAAACAGCTTGAATCTGGGCAGGAACCTTACATGTAGATATGCGCCTCAAGGACTTGCAGGAAGTTCAGGGAATAAATAAATAAATAAGGGAAAACAAGAGCTTCGATAGCTGAAGCCACCCATTTGTCTGTGAAGTACATCAGGAAGGTCAAAAAGCACACAAAGCCACTATGGTTCACAGGCCTGGTGAAAAGGACAGTTAAAGAGATGCAGAAGGCTTTTAGGAAATATAATGAAGTGCAATCAGAAGCAAACTGGACCATATACAGGAGAATTCTGGCTCATGATGGGCTCACAGGAGGCCAGTGGGGAGCATGCAGAATAAATTAAGACACCTCCTTGATCATTTGGTAACTAAGTGGATGAGCCAGGGTTTAGCTTGCTGCTGTATGACATTAATTGCCAAATGATACGGAAAGATGTGGCCATCCCCTCTTATGCATGCTCCCCACTGGCCACCCCTTGAACCCCTTATGGGCCAGAACTTAAAAAAGGACACTGGGGAGTGGTCTCCACATTAAACACAGGAAGCTGAGGAGTCACAGCTCATATTGACAAGTTAAAGTTACAGAGTAGGTACCTGACCTATGCAGGGATCACCTTGTCGATGGTGGTCAGGTTCAATCACAAATCTGCAGAATTATGAGACAACAATCCCAAACAAATTATGGAATGAAGGAAAAATGAGTACAAAAAATTGAAGTAACTTTAAAATGATGTGCAGGCCTCCTTTAGGGGATGCACTGGATGCTGTTTCTGATAATGGCTATACACCAGAAACACTCCGACAAAACTGCAGAAATGTATAAAGAAATGTGATTTAAACTAAGTGGATGAGCTTGGCTTAGGTTTGCTATGTCCTTAATGTTTTTGTGAAGTCCCAGAAGCCCCCTTTTATTTGTGAGTTGATATTAAATGGTGGGAGCCACTTTTAGAAGGCATGATGGTGGTCTAGATATATTGTAAAAAAACATTTTCATACATACATTTTCTGGTTCTCAGTAAATACATTTCACGCTTGCATTTTAATTTATTCCCTAAAACCTCTTTGTGACACTCTGAGAACCATGCTGTGCATGGGTACATCTTTCATTAAGCTGTCACAGAATTAACATCTTCTGGTACATTTTTTTGTCATGCGTCACTTTGTGTTATCACCCAGCATGTGTGCTTTCCATTAGGCAGGGATTTTACATTTAAAAGAAAGTTTTCATCCAAAAGTCTTCTTTCATAGAAAAGAAATCTTACATTTTGTGAAGAAATGTAATCCACCAGTACTTCCTAAAAAAAAGAGTACTTTTATTTAAATTCTACTATGCAAAATCCTTTAAAACTTTTTAACCTAATTTTTTTCAAGGTTCATTTTAATGTCTCCTAGCTATTGTTATTAATAATTGTTAGTCCTGGGTGGCTATGGATCATTTCCTACATTTCTGTGAGCTCTCTGTGTGCCATGTGCTTATTGTCACGCTGGTATCAACAACCACTGAACACCTGCAATAATACATCTTAGTGTACCATGTCTCAAGACTATGAAAATATTTATGCAGTATCTTCAGTACAGACATTCGGTGTAGTCTGGTTTACCTATACAGTACCTAACTGATACTGCCAGAAAGATACTAGTGCCAGGTTTTTTAAACTGTATTTTTGTAAAGGTGCAGTTACTATTTTGCAGTCAGTCTGCGCAACTGAACATTTCTTTATCCCAGAAACTCAGAATGGCCAAAGACGGCTATTTCCCTGGTGATAGGAAAGTGAGCTCACTAGAGATGCCTCCTTATTAAGAGTGATGGTATCATGCAAAGTGCATGAATTATTCAAGCATCTTCTGGTTCACTGGATGCATTGCTTATTGCTACACAATGGCTACCTGTGAAGTTAGAAGACTGATCGAAGTGCGGGGCCTGATGTCAGAGCTCAACACACCAGCACTGGTTTCCCCCTTATCATCCTGGTTTTGAGAAATCATTAGTAAAAACTAAAATAAAAGTTATTTACTCTGTGTACAGGCCTCTTACCTTAGTAATTCGGTGGTATGTATGTCAGATTCATATTCAGTGTTAGATGGCTAGCTCTGTCACACAAAGAGAGGTTTACAAAGAGCTGAGTAAGGGGGAAGATGGATGGATCAGAGCTTTAGGGGCAGAAATCGCTAGAAGTGGGGGTTGGATTCTAGAATGTGGTTTCTTTACTATGAACTACCAAAATAGACTTTAGTTAGTCTTCTCATTCATCCCCATCACCCATCATTGTCCCCAGTTAATGGATTCCAAAAAGCTCTTCTGTAGTTCATTGTTCCAATTGTTACCTCTTTCTGGTTTAGTGACCAGCTGTAGTCTCCAAAAATCACTGAAAGAAGGAGGCATGACCAATACTGTTCATTGCAACTGACAATTTTTAATTTTGTCTCATGATGGAGTTCTTACGTTTGCTAGTACACTACTTCAGTGGTCTGATTGTCTTCTATACAAAAAGGTTATCACAGGAACACTGCAAAACATGTTTTGTGATATGATTTTAAACAAATGCTTCTTGCTGGTGTTTCCACATTGTCTACAGTTGGCACAGAGCTAATTTGCACCTTTTAGTGGTCCCAAAACTAATTGTTTGGGTTCTGGGTTTGGGTTATCATATGCAATGTGAACTACTAGGTCCTTAAGTGGCCACAGTAAATGGCTATACTAAAGACTTGGTTTAAATCTTTTCATAATTTTCAGACACTGTGTACTAAGACATGAATACACAAACATTACTAGCTTATAAACTCTCATTTTCCTTACTGCTGTCATTTGGTTACATCTCTGTTTCTCCTGCTATTCTTCAGACAACACTTTGACACAATGAGACAAACTGCATGAAGTAAAATGCACTCAGTAGATGTAGCATTACAGGTGTTCCTTTGCTATTGATAATGGCATGATACTATGCATGAGGCAGACAGATACTTTAAAGAAATGTAGGAAATGATCCATAGCCAACCAGGACAAGCAATTATTAATTGTGTGAAAAGCTCTACACACACACACACACACACACACACACACAGCAGGGTTCTCAGTAGTGTCATAAAGAGGGCTGTAAGGAATACATTTTAACACTGGCATGAAATGACCTGCAACATAAATGTTTAACTTTTTTTAAGTTCTAGCCAACTACTCTTCCCATAAAAAAGTGACACTGATCACAAAACGTCAGCTCCCGTGTAAGAGATGGCTGCTAGAAATTTACAATAACAAATCTTTTTCAAGCATGTAAGGAGTTAAGCAGTTGTTATATCTCACTCATGATACAGTGAGAATATAAATGCTCCTCCGCCTAATGTAAATTATTACTGAATAGGTAAGAGGCAGCATGCACCCCCAGCCACTAAAAAGGAAAGACATTTGAGAGTCATAATACATAACAGCCACATAGCCAATGTAAAAAAACTTGTAGAAAGGCAAATGTGATAGTGGGACTAGGTGCATCACAGTTTTAAAATTTGCCTGCGAAAGACTGGCCCGGTGTCACGGAGGGCTGAGAAGCTGCAAGCATCTTACCTTGCACTACGCTGGTGACCCAAGTTTGGGAACAAGCTCAAGTCACTGTGGGTCATGGGGTGGAGAGCTGGGAGAGCACTGAGCAGTCGCCAGGCAGCTCTCCTCTCACAGATTGGGGGTGGTGTGACTTCATGGCTCTTGGTTGCCACCAGGTGGAGGCCTGGTGGTATCATCAACACTCGGGGAACAGACATAAGTCAGACTAGGGTGGAAGGACCCATAGTTCTGATATGCATTCACACCTCCATGTGCATGTGTCCTCTGTGATGCCATAGCTCCAGGCAGTGGGAAGAAAAAAGCCTGGTGGAAATAGAGGACCAGGGGTTAGTAAACCTCACCCATGGTACAATGACCCACCCTGCCACTCCAGTTGGGGGGGTGTTTGAATGAGAGGCACTGGGGGGAGGATGGCCCTCCCCTGACCCCGCCGTGTGGGTCAATCCATGGGGGAACCTACTCCACTGATGAGGAAGGAGGCAAGGAATAGTTGACAGTACCCAGGAAGAAGACTGAGTAGCCACCTGGACACCCCCGGAGAGATAAAAATCTTTACGAGGGAAAAAAAAACTTCCCCTATGAATTACGGCAAATTTGCTTGCTACAGTTAGCATTTATGAATTACACACTATGCAATGTGTCACACTTGTGGCAAATTTCACTACACAAATTGATGCAATTCACACTTTGCTGCAAATCCTTGATGTGAAATGTGGCAATTTGCATAGTAACATTTACTGCAAGATGCTTGGTATGTGCGTAGTGTGGCAATTTGTGTAGTAAAATTCATGCAATTGTGCAAATTTCATAATGTAAATTCGCACACTGTGTGTTATGTGGATTGCAATTTTTTTTTACTTCATCTGTAGCTAACTGGGACATATTAGGCAGAGATTCTCAGAACTGTAGTGAAGCAATTATCTTGCCACTATACTGGTCATTGGTCCAGTTACACCTGGGGCTGGATATTCAAACTGCGCCATTCTGAGGCGCAAGCCCTTGCGCTGCGCAAAATAGTTACGCAGGGGTGAGGCCGAGGCGATATTCAAAGGGTTCGCTATTGAGCAACCCGCTGATATCACCCCAACCACAGCCACTGTGCATGGCGCAGTGAGACTTGCACCACCGCAAGTTGTCAGAGTGGAGCATTCAACTTGCGGTGGCCAAGTACCATTGCGCCATGTGCAAAATCACAATATTCAAAAGGTGACATGCAAATGGGGCCATAATTCATGCAAGGCGTGGGGGGGGGCATTTGCATCTGATTATGGCCCCATTGCATGCCATTAGCATGTAGTCGCGCCGATCGAGGACTTGTGCCTGGCCACCCCTGCCAGGCAGCAGCCGTCGAGGGACGATGCTCCCTACATAATCGTGGGCAGAAATTAAAGAACCCCCACCCAAACATCTCCCTAATGCCGATCGTGGGCAGAATGTAAGAACCCCCAACATCTCCTGGTGGTCAGTGGACTGTAATGCCCGATCGCAGGCACATTGTAAAATGACACCCCTCCGCCCAAACATCTCCCTGGTGGTTAGTGTCCCCACCCACCCACCCGAAGCCCCACCACCCGCTCTCCCCGGCAGCGTGGGCGGCAGCAGCATCCACCCGCCTGCCGCCCGCCTCCCGCCGACTGACTGCCGGTAGAGACTCTGCGCCCGGTGGTGCAGAGCAAGAACCAATGGGCATGCAGTCAGTCGGGCGGGCGCGGGCGGCAGGCGGGTGGGATGCTGCTGCCCTACGCCGCCGGGGAGCGGGGTGGGCCGTGGGTGGGTGGGGTGGGTGGGACACCAGCCACCAGGGAGATGTTTGGGTGGAGGGGGTGTCATTTTATATTCAGCTCCATGACGGGCATTACGGTCCACTGGACCACCAGGGAGATGTTGAGGGGTACTTTTTACATTCTGCCCACATCAGGCACTCAGGGAAAGTGTTCTAGGGTTCTTTTTACATTCTGCCCATGATCGGGCACTAGGAACGGTTCTGGGGGTTCTTTCACATTCTGCCCCACGATCGGGCATTTCGTCCACTGGACCACCAGGGATGTGAACAGGAGGGGACCACATTGCTGCCCGTGATCGGCCTGGTGGGGAGGGAGTACACTATGCCTGCGATCAGGCTGGGGGCACAGGGACTGAGTTGGGGCCAGCCACAGGTGGCAGCTGCTGTGTTGCGCCCTGCACAGCAGCTCACCTGTGGTGGCCCTCTGCAAACCTTTTTTTTGGCTCAAGGTCCTGCAGGCTCAGGTTGGGGGTTGAGGCTGCAGCTCTACACAGCCCGGCTGAATATCGGGCTGTGCAGTTTATGCATGGTTCCTCCCCCTCCTGTTGAGCATGCATTCATTTGCATTGCACTGTTGCTCAGCCTGTTTTCAGTTGCGCAACTGCCTCCTGCTGAATATCGCAGAATGGCACAATGTAGGACTTGAGCATGCGCAACCCTGTTGCGCATGGGGCACCCCTTTTGAATATCCCACCCCTGGAGTATTGTGTGAAGGTCTTTCACACCTATCTTTAGAAGGACAGGAATATATTTGAGAGGATATAGCACAGGATGACAAAAATTATATAGGGAGAGCAGGAAAGTGGCTATCAGGAAGCATTGCAGAACCTCAACATGTACTCATTACAGGACAGACGAGGCAAGAGACATGGCTGAGGCATATAAATACTTACAGTGATTCAGTAGGGTGGATACAAGTAAGTTATTCAACTTATGGAGCCAGGTAAATACTAGGGGTGATTTTCAAAGCTATTGATATGGGTGCAGGAGCAAGATCCACCCATACCTGCATCAGGGAGAAATGGCCCAAGCCACTCACTGCTACTTTCAAAGGCTGCAGTGTATTTATGACAGTACCATGATTCACTGCATCTTGTGTCAATAAATGATGCAAGTTGCACTCTGCTGCCTTTTGCATCATTTGTTGAAACAAGTGCAGGAAAATCCAGGTCCAATCAGACATTCATCAAGTGCACATAGTGCAGCTAATTGCTGGTCTACCAGTGTAGACATAAGTCTACATTGAATATAGGATGGGTGAATGTGTGACAGATCCACTTACAAATCCTGCCCAAGGGTCACAACTTCAGTTTGGTGGTGGTTCTGGGGTGGCTGTTTTAAACATGATGCAATGAATTTCTTTCTTATCAATAGGGTACTGTACAGAAATAACATGTTTATGAGGTAGTGCATGGCTCCATCTCAAGCTTGGAAACAAGTGGGGCAGGTACAGAGAGGTCATCAGGAATAAAGGCAGTCCCCAATGTGCTGAAAATCAGTCAGAGAGCTTGTCAGACTAGGTAGAAGTTTAAGGCAGGACAGACTACAAGGTGAAAATCCTTATCTGTCTTCTGCTTGGTTGCCAGAGGCTGTAGCACAAGCCCATAGAAGGTCCTGAGCTTTTAGTTGGTCTAGGAGTTTACCTGTGATCCAAGGGTTGTCAAGGCCTTAAATTTTGTGTTTCTTAAAGGGGGCATGGATATCACACACTGCGTTGCAGCATCAACATCCAGAGCGGTGTCAATCAGGGACCAGTCTTGTTGTCGCAGGAGTGCCTTAAGTGGTGTAAGGTGTCCCCTAATTAGTACCCAACTGTTGATAGTTTTCACGGGGGTTTATTGAATTTATTTCACCATATGTACTGGACTGGGGAATGGTGACGAATGGCATCAGGGACAACTGTAGTGTGGCTAATATGGTCAGGGTGATTTGAGAGTACCCAGTCCAGTAAGGTACTGGTCCCTGTTCTATAGTTGATCCTAGTGGGTGAGGTAACTAGATGTGTAAAATTTGCAGCTGCCAAGGCATCCTTGTAGTTGCTTGCACTGGGGACAAGCCAGTTGATATTAAAGTCCCCTAGCAATATAACTTCTGAGTTAAGCTTTAGACTACTGATGCAGGTAAGGAATGGGTTCAGGCTTGTTGTTGTAAGTTTGGGTGGAATATATACAGAGGCTATCATCAGAGCTTTGTTATGGGTCCCAAGAATGACTTTAATAGCAAGGACCTGAAGCTCCTCTCCATTAATGGGTAAGGTCAGGTGGGGTCAGGGCATGCCCTGTCATAGAATCTTTAAGATAAAGGGCACAGCCACCCCCTTTTTTGTATAGTCAATCCTGCTGAAAGATAGTATACCCAGGTATTGCCACAGTAGTGTCAGGGATAATTGGAGACAACCAAGTTTCAACTACAGAGTACATCTAGGCTATGCTGTGCTGTCCAGGCAGTGAGAGCATCTAATTTTTTGGTAAAGCTGCAGATGTTGATGCTAGCTAGCAAGAGGGTCCCTGTTCTATGTTGCTCCCTAGGGGTAGCTAGGGGTGGTCCAGGGTTGGGGTGAACGTTGCCCGATATTAGCAGGATTAGCAGTAGTAGTCTTTTTAGGAGTTCCTTAAGATATCTGCAGTGACTGCTATGTGCACTTTTTCCCTTATACTTATTCTTAGTTTTTGTCTGTAGTGACCTAACTCCCGATAGAATGAACAGGGAGAAATAGTTTGCTGATGGGGTCAACCATGGGAACAGTAGCATGTTCGTATATCCTAGTATTTGGGAGAAGAGATTAGTGCTGTTGCAGCTGAGACTACTGGTAACCATTCCACTTCTGTGCAAGGAGTTATCAACCAGGCAATCAAAGGTTGGTTGCAGTGGGCATTTAAATATATTGCTAGTGTGGGATGCCAGTAGGGTCAGAAGGAACAAGTGCAGTAGGAACAGGTTAGGTTGCATTCTTGATGTAGTAATATTAAACCATGCAGATAGTTATGTTCAGGGATTATGTAATATAGTAATCTTGTCCAAGTTACCAGGAGTCAGGTGATGAAAAGTAATTAAATCCACAGGAAATGGTAAACTACTGGGGACCAGTAAACTGTTGTTACTGTAGATCAAATTCCCAGAATGTGTTAAATTCCTGAAGGTGATGAACACTGGCCTGGGGCATATGCAGGATGTAAAAATCCTTTGTTAGTATCTTCCATTTGTTCTCCAAAATGGTTGTGAATAGACCTCAAAGACAAGCACAGATCCTTTAGGAACAAGTGAGATGGAAATGTGGATTCAATGCAGCACTTCACAACTCAGAGCTTGTATAACAGGTTTACTGACCTTACTTTTGCTTTTGATGGCTTCCAAAAAAGTAGATTTATGATGAGAATGCCAATACCTGGTGGTGATGTTTTGCAGTTTCTTAGTCCGGGAAACGTTCATAGATGTCATGTCCGAGAATGGTCCAGTTCCTCCAAGCAGAAATACGTGAAAATTCACAAACACTAAACTACTGACAGAGACAAACACAAACAGCCAGCCACACAGAGTATCCTTGGTTTAGGATTTGTTCTGATGAACTGTGGTGCCCAGAAATTCTAGATATTTTCTGATTAAATGATAATTTCTGTTTGGGACACAGATCCTGATGATGGTCTCCTAGTAATGCTCTGTGTTCTGCCAGCAAAGGTAAGTACTTATTTTTAATTTTTATTTGTTTACTTTTCAGCTGTGGACAGGCGGGTAGACTAGTATATTTCCAACAATCTTTTGTTCCTGTTTCTCTCTTTTCAGCTGTTTACCACTAGGGTGATGAAATTTTGCTGCTGCATGGGTCTGACCTGGATCTGATTATTTAATTTAGCAGTATTTCCCAGCAGGGAAGCTAAGTATTCTTTTTTTTTTTCATTTTGGTTTTTAAATTCTTAAAAGGTTATTTGTATGTCACTCTCTGTTTTTTTTTGTTTGTTTTCTTTGCTCCTGTTTCTCTCATTTCAGGTATTTTTCAGCTGTGTGACAATGGAGAATCAGGCAGCTGCATAAGGTTGATGACTGGTATTCATGCTGGACACAGAGGACAGGCTGACTTTACTAAGACCACACACAGTGGTGGAGAAGCTGGTGGAGGAGAAGGAGAAGGTCTGAGCATGAGTCTGCAGTGTTAACCACATCAATGATCTGGTGGAGAGGATGGTGATGGTTTGCTTGCCAGAGGAGAAAGCATTCATGACAGAATGAAAAGAAACCAGTGAATACAAGCTAGAAATTATTTTGACTCTAGTACACTTCCTATTGTGTTGCACTTGTGCAAGGAAACCAAAAATAAAAAAGTAAATGAAAAAAATCCTTTGGGAAAGGATACTTATAGCCACATTGGTGATGGTCATGCCTTAAAATGGCATCAAGGTGCCTCAGAAAGAGGAGGTGGAGGAGGAGAAGTCTTGTTTACTGGAGGAGAAGGCAGCAGGACAGGAGAATTGTGAAGACAAGAGAAAATTATTTAGACACTACTCAGTTAGATACTGTGGGTGACTGCATGGATGGTATGCTCATTGTCCACGCCCAGTCTTACTATACCTGTCACCTGTGAAAAAACAGAACAAAAATCATTTAGCCTGACTGTCTACAGTGGTGGGTGTACAGTATTTTTGTTGTCCACTTCAAGTCTTACTATACCTATCTCCTGTGAAGAAAAAAGCAAAATCATTTAGCCTGATTTGGCCACTGTTTACTTGTGAATGGAAAACTAAGTAAAACATTAAAAAAAGAAAAAAAAATCATGTAAAGATATTACTGTCAAATTAGTGAGGGACAAGACATGTTCTGGCATGATAGTGCCACAGAAAGGGATGGTGGAGGAGGAAGAATCAACTTAAGTCTGTGCCTTGTGAGCTTTCTGGCTTTGCGACTGGCTTACCAGTCCTCCCTGTGAATGGTCAAACTTGCAGTAATAGAGAAACAAAAGGAAAGAAAGAAAAACATTTTAAAGGGAAAATCGCCCCAACCTATATTCTGTGTACCTGTATAGTTTGTAGGCATGAACAATGATTCCCTGTCTTGCATCCCCCAATGTCATCCTAATTTGAATACAAATGAGGTTGCTTCACTCTGTTTTGCCCTGGTGTGATAAGCTATTTGTCTCCATTCCATAGATCATGACCCCAATTATGCAAGGAATCATGGGAGTTGATGATGCAGCCATGCACAAACCAGCAGAAGTTATACTCGCATTCAGTTCTGTTACATGTCTTGTGAAGTCCATGTATTCTCTAAAAGCATTTTTTTGGTAACTCAGATACACTTTAAACTACAAAAAATAGCAGGGCACTTACTATGCCTTGAAAATTTCATGGCCAACATAAGACAAGAACATAGGGACTGCAGCAGAGACAGTAGCAGCACTGACTAATACAGTGTAACTACTGCAGGCTTTAGCATCAAAACATCATAACTTTCTGGAATGCCTTACAAGAATCAGGTCAAGACCTTTGCAATGGAGTCAAGAAGCTTTTCACACCAGACTTAAGTACCTTCATTTACATTTAAATCATAATAAAATTAGTAGGGTGCAATTGAGGTGACCATTGTGCATGTGTACAGACTACACAGGTAAACAGTTTAAAAGGCTGAGGGGACTTTTCCCTTTAATGTCTTGCAAGCAAGCAGGATGCCCCTCCTGTGTGAGTACCTACTCACTGCCAAGAGTGAGGATAAGGGGTGTGAGCAAAAGTGAAAGTAACTTACCATCACAGCAGGCATTTTTATTTTAACCAGGAGAGACACACTAAGCTGAAGCTTGTTTACAGATGCGACCTGGGAGCACAAGGAAGTCAAGTGACTTACTCAGGGTCACACAGTATGCAAGTGGGAGCTGTGGGATTCAAACCCAGGTCTGCAGCTCAGAGCCTTAAACCACTGCGCTATACTGCCCCCTAACATTGTTGAGCCTTGCTGGACCTCAGATCTTGCTTCATTGATAGGTTAGCCATTCCTTATTATGCTTCAATCATCCTCATCAAGGAAGTAGCCCTCAGAGTCTTCCAAACTGGAGTTCTCCCCGCATGGGAACTCTTTATCCATCCATGCTTCATGTACAGTACCTCAGTAAAAGGCAGTTTGCCAGTGCTGGTAACATCAGGATATTTTGGTTCATCTTCACCACCACTGCCACCTTCATATGGTAAGGATGCAGATATGATTCTGTTGCATGGATTTTGCCCCACATTCAGCTTAATAAATGTTAGCATGCAAACATTTCTAGGGGACCGATTTGTATATCTGCTCCACACAATGGCCACTGTCAAACCAAATTCCATCTGCACACTGACACTCGTGGGTGGACAGCGTAGGTATCTGATTGCTATGGAGGAGAGTGCTGACCAATTAGTGACCTTGGTACTCCAGTGCATCTTGACGAACTCCAAACTTGAACAGACCGCAAACACCTGACGTGGTGGTGTGCAGGTAACAACTTGCTAGGCCCACTTAGAGCACAGATTCCAAAGTACTTGTACTCCAGCAAAAAGAAAGGCACCACAGAAAATATTTATTTAAATGTTTTATTGCAATTTAAACTTCTTGAGGACAACACGGACCTACAGACATCCACTCACTCTGCCCTGGTGCTTTGGGTTGTAACACCCTTCGTCAGGGGGTATGGTTAGGTAATGGGACACATCTTAATTTATACACACAGCACAATCAATCAATAAATACAAAAGTGAAATGTTTAAAGTGGTACAAAAAACAAAAAAAGGATGTATAGTCAAATGCTGAACAATGTTAGCGGGCTGACAGTTTCCCATTTATATGCATATTGCATTTGACACATAATATTCTCTGATAACATTGTTATGTTTAAAGATGGACTGAAAAGAAGAAAAGAAGAAAAGAGTGGAAGGGAAAGCAAAAAAATATCTGACATGTGATCAAGGCAGTGTTTATTGCTCAGACTTGATGATTGTTGCAGTTTTAGCACTTAGCAATGCTCCAAACAACCTCTTGCTTGCTGACAACCATTCACCATTGGGCACTGTAAATTGTAAATTGTCTGTTTTCCTGGGAACTGTACTGTGTTTGATATATAATTCTGTTTGTTTACCTTTCTGCAATCCTTTGTATAATTTATTTTATTAGTTTTTGTTGACCAGGTAAGTGCACTAGACAAATTCTGCCTATTTTCAGGCACGACCCAGGGAGGGGAATATAGATGAATGCCAACTGACCTTGAACCAGATTAAGCTGTTAGTGGTATTTTTAGTAAATGGGGGAAATTTGGCTAGTGCCTTGGGGAAATTCCCCTACTCTCTTTGAGAAGTGCCATGGGATCTTTAACATCCACCTGAACAGGCAGATGGGACCTCGGTTTAACCTCTCATCAGAAAGACGGCACCTCAGGAGTTCAGCACCCCCCCCCTCTCATGCTGCACTACAGTGTCAGTATTGAGATTTACCCAAGTGCCTGATGTGGGGATAGAACCCACAGCCTTCTGATCTCCCAGCCTCAGAGACAAGTGTGCTACCTGCTAAGCCACTGACACTGACTGTTGTACTGAAATGTCCTGATGTGGAAGCTGTGTAAAGAACTCTGAGCTCAAATGGCTTTCTGAGTACTGAAATAAATAAATACATTTGTTCCCAAGGCAAGATGTCTGCACTAATCATTTGAATGAGGGAGTCAAGGCAGAAGATATGAGATTACAATAATAGCCTTACATAATATTTGTCAGTTTTACTATTGTTTTCCAAAAATGAATAAAAAAGATACAAACACTGTTCAAATAACAATGTTATCAAAGAGTATTATGTATCAAATACTATATGCATGTAAATGGGAAACAGTCAGCCTGCTAACATTGTTCAACATTGCAATAAAGCATTTAAATGAATATTTTCTGTGGCGCCTTTCTCTTTGCTGGAGTGCAAGTACTTTGGAATCTGTGCACTAAGTGGCCTAGCAAGCTTTTACCTGCGCCCCATGCCAGGTGTTCGCAGTCTGTTTGAATCTGGAGTTCTTCAGTCTATGCTTGCCTGTGACCACTGAAACTGGGTGTGTCAGCAGACAACGCAAGTGGTGTGGCAGAATTTCGGACAAAGTAAGACGTCATCTGAATCCAAAACCTCTGGTCGACTTGTTACATTTCCTTTGGTGTGGTGTCAGCATTTCTTGGATCCTCTGAATCACACACCTGCATTATGCAAAGGATGAATGAGGCCACAAACCAAGAAAAGTCAGAAGGATTCAGCTGGGAATCTAGAGGAAGTCTGGCAGTTCTTCAGTCTGTGCTTACCTGTGACCTCTGAAACTGGGTGTGTCAGCAGACAATGCAAGTGGTGTGGCAGAATTTCGGACAAAGTAAGACGTCATCTGAATCCAAAACCTCTGGTCTACTTGTTACATTTCCTTTGGTGTGGTGTCAGCATTTCTTGGATCCTCTGAATCACACACCTGCATTATGCAAAAGATGAATGAGGCCACAAACCAAGAACAGCCAGAAGGATTCAGCTGGGAATCTAGAGGAAGTCTGGCAGAGAGTGTTACAACTTGAAGCGCCGGGTCAAAGTGAGTGGACATCTGTATGTCTATGGTGTCCACAAGAAGTTTAAATTGAAATAAAGCATTTCAATGAATATTTTCTGTGGCGCCTTTCTTTTTGCTAGAGTGCAAGTACTTTGGAATCTGTACTCCAGTACATCAAGGGCTCTTCTATGATGGTAAGGTGTCTTTTGTCTGCCAAATATGCATCCCTATGTGTTGCGCTGCCTGCAATCCTGCTGCTTCATCAGCCTCCTACTCCTTTTCCTCCACGTCTTCAATCCCCACCAGGCACAAAACATCCCAAAGTGGATTTGTGGTTATTTTTTTGTTACCTTGCATGTTTTAGCTGCTCATTTACCATGTGAGATGGTAGCAATACCTAGTCTCTGTTTACTTTCATGTTGTGCCTTACATAACAGTGACTTTAACATCTGTGCCCCATGTATCCATCCTATTAGCTGATTGGTTACATTTTGAACCTGATCTTGCCCACCTTCAAGAATTGACAACAGGTCCCATTGATGTTGTGTGTCCAGCATGGTGACAATCCCAGAATCTACAGAATGTAGGAAATATGGCTATTGCTGTTCAAGACATGGAGCATGTGTTCCATTAAGGCACAGCTTCCCATGTCACCACCTGCCTCCAGTACCTGCTGTACATTCAGCACTGTCTGCCTCAGCACCTGTATAAGTGGGATGGTAGTACTGATACAGGCAGTGTCCCCACTCACTGCCTGCATTGCATGTTCAAATGGCCTTATAATCATGATCAGGTCACCCATTAGTCACCACTAATCTTTTGACAGAAACATGATACTATCACAGCTCATATGCAACATCAGATGTTCAGAAATGACTTTGTACTGCTCATGTAACTGCTTCATCATGTACAGTGTTGAATTCCACCTGGTAACTCCTTCCAGCTTAATATGATGCTGAGGCAATTTGTTCTGGATCTGCAGGTGCCTGAGATGGTCATGGCCCTTTCAGGAATTGGAAAAGTATGCACAGATTCAATAAGCCACAGTCAGCATGGACTGATATCAGAATATGCTAGAAACTCTTGCACAGAGAGACTAAGACAGCAAGGCAGACACGGCAACCTGAGAAAACCCCCATCACTGATACATTTCACTACTTTCAATCCTTTAGTGTTTGCAAAGAAACCCATTTTCAGTGACTGGGGATGCAACCACTCATCAATCTACTACTGGTCCCACAGACTCCTCCTCATCTCTGTAGTAGTCCTCATCAGCTGCTTCTGCCTGAACCTGGCCTTTTTTCCCTGCCACTTCTTGATGTCTTGGCAAATGCAGATGATGAGGAAGAGAGACCTCCTGCACCAGCTCCCTTTTGGTGCTCAGTACAATGTAACAGATGTCTGGACTTTAGGTGTGTGTGTGTGTGTGTGTCCCACCAGTGCCTAAGTGGCTGCTCTTTATTGTCCTGACTATCTTGTGCTTGACACAGCTGACAGACAGCAAATGTTTTGTCATTTGGATCCACTATATAAATATCTCAAATTAGGGATTTTGTACTCCTTGATTTTACATAGTGGCGAGAGTGGGACATGGGAGGGGTGGAAACTGGTGTTTTTTAGGGATGATTTATACACTTCTACAGTGGATGACTCATGCAGTGTAATGGACTTAACACTGGTAAGAGGAACAACTGCTGTAATATGAGGGGGGGGGGGGGGGGGCTTAGATAGTTCCACGACAACTGGTGTGCAAAGCACCACGTGTTCAGCAGCATCATCCTTCCACTTTGTTTCTTTTCCAGCTCCCATAGGTGATCCAAATCATCCCCACCACCACTGCTGATATCCTTCTGCTCCTTAGCTCTGTCCTCCTCATCGTCACATTCTCTGTCCCAATGATCATCTTTAGTCAGAGCCGCATTTTCCAATGTAGTCTGCTCTGAGTATGCAACAGCCACATCTCCCTCCTCAGGCTCTGACTTATGGTCAAGCTCCATACTGTCATTTGTGAATGGGTAAGCTAATGCTGAGATCAGACTCAGCATGCCAGTCGGTCAGCGCAGTGGTACCACTACTGCTTGCAATGCTGATGACCCAGGTTCAGGAATAGATCTGGAGCATCTGAGGACTGTCCAGGGAGGGAGAATTAGCACCTGAGGGACTGTTCCACTGCAGGGTGGTGGACTGTTGTGTCCAGTGATATAGTGACTCCACTGAGTCTTGAAACAGATATGTGATACATCCCCACCTGGGTAGAAGAGCCAGAAACAGAAATAAAAAGATCAGAGTCAACCTCACTACCACCAGGAGTCAGTGGGACACCAACATCTCTTCCTTGACCACTGTGTCTGAGCCAAACATTTTGCTATCTATTGGACTGCTCCTGTTGTCCTTGCCTCCCCCAGACCCACCAGCATGGATGCCACAGATGTGGCTGGGAAAACCTTGGCCACACTATTTCCACTGCAGTCAACTGCTCCTTTACTACTTCTACCAGCCCTGGAGCCCACAGATGACACTGCTGCAGACATAGTTTTTGTTTTAGCTGCAACACTCTTTTTATGTATTTATTTTATTTATTTGAAAATTGGTAACCAGGAACCCTTTTCAGCACAGAATCTACACACTTTGTTGCCACCTCCCTGGAGCCTCTCATTTTAGTGGAGCATCTCTTCTCAGTAATTTTATATATTTAGATTTATTGTGAGGGAAAAAATAAAGAAACCCTGCAGTAAAAATAAATAGCAGCAGCAGACAACACCTGCCCCATGCAATTAGCAGGGTGATCTGATTCTGTACAGAACAGTTTACTGAGTTAATGGTAGTTACTACAAAATAACCAAAAGAAATATATTTTTTTAACATGACGTGAATTAACAAGACACACATGACAGGGGTAATTAGCAAGTTACTGCAATTAACACCATCACTTCAGGAACTAAAATTAATAACTACAACTAATATTGAAACAGACTGACCCAGTACTTCACTTAACCACACCAAAGTGTACTACAGAAATAAAATGAGAAATCACAGACCACATACAAAAAAAAATTAACAAGAATGACTGAGGAAAACAAATATGAGGTATCTGCTGCTCATAGACTAGTGCTCACGGTAAATTAATGCTGTAAATCACTGATCTTTATGAGCTGCCTTGCTAAAGTAGCTGAAACACCTCCCTTCCCCCACACAGCAGTGCTTCACCAGACAAAACAAAACCACTACTTTAAACTAAATAAATCAGTAAAACCAGAAACAAATAACACTAATCTAGCTGCACAATACCCTCTAGATCTTTTTGTGAGCAAGTTGGCTTCACAATACTCCATTTTTGGATTGATTTAAAAGGTTTATTTGCTCTAACAAGCAGGGACAGACTTCTCTCTCCAACTTCCCCTTCCAAAGACTGCACTCTGCATGGCATACAACTCATTTCAATACCATGTGACCTCCAATCCCAGAGTACAGTGCAGAACGAACTTTGCCTGTGGGCCCCATTTCGCTGGTAAAGTTATCAAATTTGCAATTTACAAAGTCATTCCTATACTGCAACTTGGTCCTTCGCAAGGCAGATTAACTTTGCAGATTGCAGCAGATTCACAAATGAATTTGTGAAATAAATGTTTCCATCTTCACACACCACTATATGTAACCCCCTGTGAATGTTGCAATAGTACCATGATGTCGGTTGCACTGTGACCTTGCCCCCATCGCCGTTCAAATCACTCCTTGGTGTCCAGGAGTAGCCCTTCCTCTCAGTTCTAAGCATTCTCTGGAGTCCAATGACACCCCATCATCTGATGCAGTCCTCATCACCAAATACAGCCCTCTATCACCCAGTGCAGTCCCTTGATCACCTGATACAATCCCTACCATCTGTTGCGGTACTCTGATCACCCATTTTTGTACCCTCATTCACCTGATCCATGTCCCTTCCCCCCAGTACCAATGCAGGTCCCCCATCTCCCAATTTATGTCCACCCCTCAAACTCCGAAACAATGTACTCCCCTCCATTACTGATACAATTTGTTCCCATTTACAGGATTCTTGGGTGCAAGAAGGTTCAGCATTAATTTTGTCCAGAAAAGGCACACCAAGCTTATTTCAAGAGGGAATGGGGAGGGTGGGTGGAGGAGAGGAGGCAAAGCAACAATCAGTAAAATAGTGTCAAAAGCAAGGAAACAGAGTGGTAGGTTGGGATATGCACAGAGGGCAAGGGTGGGGGTAATATTTCAAGGAGGAAGGAGTGGGGAAAAAGAGGAGAATGGCTAGTTGCAGGTAGGGGTGTAAAATGAGAATTCATGGTGAAAAGATAAATGTGTAGGAGGGGGTTGTTATAGAGGTGTGGGAAGTGAGGGGAGGAAGTTGGTTGCCTTGAAGAGGTGTTGCAATGAGGATATGAGAGGCTCAGGAGTCAGAGTAATGGTGGGAGTACAGTTGGAGAAAAGGAGAGGTGTTCAGAAAAAGGAGAGGCAGTGAGAGGGATCTAAATCAAAAACTGGATCAGAAAGCAGTGCAGTGGAAGAAGCACCTGCTCCCAAGAGAGAGGAGGGAGAAAGTGGAGTGGTGAGTTCAGGCAGAGGGATGCAGTTTAGACCAAAGTAGCAGAAGGACTCACAAAGATTGTTTCTGCTAATGATAAACCTCTCTGTGCAGAGCACCCTGCTCCAATGATTTAGAGTGACTGTTATTTAATTTTGTGTTATAGTTTACTTGAAAGACTAGTCTTGGGTAAAATGTGAAATGAAAATCAATACAACATGAAAATTAAATACAGCTGTTATTTACACAAAAAAGCTTATTTTAATAAATCTAAACACTAATGCATATGACAACAGAGTGAGGTTAGAAGTACAGAAGGGAGATGAACCTTCTGAGATATGTTTTTTTCAATTCCTATAAGTTTTATTTATTGCCGTACAAGCCTATTTAAAATTACAAAGTTTGTCCCATAGGATACATACAATCACACATCAGGTAATACCATCAATTCAAAAAAACTGTACATAGTGCATTCATTAAAAGGATTCTCAGGAGTATTATGAAAGCCTGAAACTCAGAATCCTGACACTCAGGATCCCGAGTTCAGCAGCCCCACTGTGTTGTGACACAGACATCAGGAAGCCTGACATTGAATCCCAAGAGTTGGTGACAGTTCATGTTGTGCTGCACCTGTGCTGTCCTCATAGATGCAGACCACTACTTTGTGTGTTTTTGCCTGTTGCATACCATCCTTGAGTCATGTTAGACTCAGAGGATGTGTCTTTAAAAATTGGGGGTGTGGGGCAGAGGCCCCTGTCAGATGTGCAGAGTGCAGGCCCCCTGCATAAATACATCACTAATGTATCCAATGCATTTTTAGTCCTCCTGTATCGGTATTGTTGGGCTGTTGGGGTCAGGGTGCTGGCATCGTCGGGAACAAGTTTGTCGGCATGTCAGACTCGGTATTTTAACTTTTGGGAATGTAAGTGTCGAGCTTTCATAATATATCTGGATTCTCACACAATCTTATTTATGTTTGCTTGTGCATGGGTGCTCAGCAAACATTTTGTTACAAAGAACTACTTTTCAGACGTGTGTCACTGTCGGATCCAGTGCAACTCAAGCTGCAGTGGGTTCAGCAGTGACAGACCAATGACTGGGCACTCTGATCATGACACAAGTCACTTTCTGCTGGATGGAAACTTCTTGTAGTTGAAAGGACCAAAGCACTCCCATGAGAGAGCACTTCAGTGCTTTCATCTGCATAAAGTTGCCCAACAATTAACAGAGCAGCACCATACTCGGCCTGCTTTTCTAATCCCCCCTTTGAACATGCACATATATCTCCAAGGAAGAGGGCTGCAGTCCTGGTTTGAATCAGATACTGTTGAGCTTAGATCCTGACACCATTGTCTGTCATCATCAACCGTAAATTCCCCCTTCCCCCAATGTCTATATACATCTCTGAGGAACCACTTAGTGACTATAGAGATTAACTGCAGCTGCGATAGGTGAGTTGGCTGCTGTCCTCTCTGTAGCTTGCCTACAGTCTCCGGTATGTACTGACTGGAGGAGTGTTCCTGAGTGGCACTGTTACCAGTCTATAACATACCTCATGTCATAGGGCTGCCCATATCTCTCAACTTTGTTTTACTGAAATGAGGGACACTGTCAGCAAAAATGAGGGACAGTGAGGGACACTGAACCTCAGAATAAGGGACACATCCTCAAAACATGGAGATACAAGCTTAAAACATGTACAAACAATTGTATTCACTTGTACAAAGTTCATTTTTGATTTAGCATCTTAGAACATCATACATGTCTGCTTTAAAGTCTGAATTTATAGCACATTTTCTTCTGGGCAGCACCTATTACATGAGGGACAGAGTAATTTTGAGAGGTGAAATGAGGGCAGTCCCTCATAATCAGGGACAATAGAGAGGTTTGGGGTTGCCACCTGTTCAGTTTTAGACTGGATGATCCATTTTATAGGTTTGTAGGTTTAGGTTACAACTCCAGTCAACTGCAAGACAGCAAGAGCCATAAATAGACTTGCCACTATTCAGTGGACAAATTCTCATTTTTCTCTCCCATATGCTGATCAAGTAGAAGCTTAAAGGATGCTATGCTACCTGCACTTACCACAGCAGAAGGAAGTGTATTCCACACTTCCACTATCCTCTGGTTGAACCACCATCCTCTTTTGGTAGTTCTATAATTCTCACCAAGTAATATAAAAGAATGGGCCCTGGTTGCCCTACCTGACATTACCTTTCTATTTAAACCTGCAGATTCCTAGAGTATTGAATTCCTAAATGCACTGTGGACATAACAGAGACCCCTCTAGTTCTATGATATGTCATTGAATATAACCCTAGATCCTGCAGTCTATCATAATATTCTTTGTTTTGTATTATATCTACTCTCTTAGTTAATCTCCTTTGGACTCTATAAGTCTGGAATTGCCTATATTCTGCAGGACACCTAAGGACACACCATACTCCAGAACCGGCCTAACTAAGGATTTATACAAAGGCACCAACACCTCCTCACTCCTGCTCTTTATATTTCTCAAGATGTTACCTATTATTTTGTTAGCACATTTAACAGCTTCAACATTACGCTTGCCGGATGTTAATGTATTCGATATTATAACCCAGAGATCTTTTTCATTTTCTGTACTTGCAATGTTTTTGTTATTTATTTGATATTGTGCTTTAACATTATTGTATCCAAAGTGCATTGTCTTGCACTTGTTTTCATTGAACCTCAACTTATGGCACCTTGCCCAGTCTTCTAACTAGTGTAGCTGATCCTGAAACTTTTCTATTGACACTGCATCATTCACAATTGCCCCCACCTTCTTATCATCTACATACTTGCAGAGCCATGTCCCTTCTGACACCTGCATAGTAGAGACAAAGATGTTGAAGAGCAGGGGCCCCAAAATTGACCACGGGGCACCCCACTGGTAACCCTTTCCCATTCAGACAAAAAAACTGTTATTTGAACCCTCTGGTATCTATCATGAAGCCATGAACCTATTCAAGCCCTAAGGCATACATTAGCCCAAAGTTCTTGCAGATACTTTGTCAAAATCTTATAAGACACTGAATCAAAGGCCTTGACATAGTCCAGGTATACCACGTCAACAGGTAGGCCCTGATCTGGTGCCTGACTCACTGGCTCAAAAAAAATGGAGCAGGTTGCTAATGCAAGATCTACCTGATACAAACCCATGCTGTGACATGTCTACCATCTGTAGTAGTCTTAGGTCTGCCTCCAAAAACTCTGATAAAAGCCTCCATAACCTTACCTATCATGGATGTAATACTAATTGGTCTATAGTTATCAACTAAGGCCTTATCTCCTGCTTTATGTATTGGCGTGATATGGGCCATTCTCCATACCTTTAACACCTTCCCCTCCCTTAAGGACATATTGAAAAAAATCACCAATGGACCCTCTATATCCACAGCAAGATTGTCCATGAACATGGATTGGAAACCGTCTGGTCCCCCCAGACTTGTATTTATTTAAATTTGAAAGCTTCTCTGTAATTTGTGTTGTAGTAATTTCAGTATGCCAATCTAAGTGACCGCCTTCTCCACCACTTATACTGTTGGAGCCCTCTGAGTCCTGATAGACACTCAGAAAATATTTGCAAGTTCCACTTTCCAATTCCAGTTTTGTAGGACCTCTTTTATTTTTGTATGATCAGCCTTTACGTAATTTCTTATTTTAGTTTTGCCAGATATTCTGATTGAATCTTCCATCACTGAACATTTGACCATATTGTGGTCACTAATACCCAATGGTTGTATGACCTTAACATTCCCTATTGAACCCTCCATGTTAATCAGAATAAGATCCAATATGTGATTTTCTCTTGTAGTTTCTTTCACATGTTGCTTGAGACAGCTGGTTAAACATATTTTCAGAAATGTATTTTCTATACTACTACTACCCTGAAGGGAATTCCAAAGAATGTTTGGAAAATTAAAATCTCCCATCAGGATACAATTATCTGTGGCTGCCATAAAGAGTTCATTCTGAACTTCCTTTAAGCTGGGGGACCGATAAATCAAACCCAAAGTAACTGATTTCTTTCCTGTGCTAAACCTAGTCCACAGTTGTTCTATACTGGCATACTTTGTATCTTTGTTAGCCAGGAATTTGGCTTTTAAATGGTTTGCAATATACAATCCAACCCCACCACCATTTTTGTTGGGCCTTGCCTTGTGGAAAAAGTCATAACGCTGGATCTCATTAATCCAGTCCTCCTCCTTGTGCCATGTTTCTGTGATGCCACATATATCAATATTATCCTTAATTAGTATATATCTAAGCTCTTCATGTTTGTTCCTAATGCTTCTGGCATTAATGAGTAAAACCTTCAGTTCTTTGGCCTTTGCAGACTTTGGTTTAACTCTGTTCATCCCCATCTTTACAGTTTTGATATTGGTCATACTCCAAATTGGTCCTCGTCTCCCCCCTCTGCAGCTAGTTTAAAGTCCTATCTATCACAGTTCTGAACAGTTTTCCTACTGTAATTCCTTACTTCCTTTTTTTGTTCAGATGAAGACCATCCTTACTGTATAATGTAGGCTTAGTACCAAATAATTCCCATGTTTTTATACACAGATCCCCTGCATTAGTCACCATCTTCTCAGCCAGTTGTTCACCTTAGCTCTGTTTGAATTTACTGATGCACTGGCCCTGGGGACAGGCAAAATACCTGAAATAATGATAGCACCATTTACGTGCTTTATCAGTCTCTCAATAGCTATATAATCCAGATATATTTGATCCTCTCTGGTGTATCTCAGGTCATTAGTTCCTGCATGTACTAATACTACAGGTTTATTTCCCTTTTTAGTGACTTTTTTTGGCAACAATGTTACCACATCAGACAGTTTGGCTCTAGGCAGATAAGAGCTGGTAATTCTTTCCTTAAGGTTCCTGGTTGTGTATGCATCAGTATATTTAATTATTGAATCACCAGCCACGTAAACCCAATTATTTTCATCACCATGGTCATAGACAGCATTATCAATCTCCATTTCATTGTTGTCATTTTGAGAGGTACCATTTGATTGTCCTTCCATATTCACGACTTGTGCTTGCCCACTTTTAACTTCTACATTGAGTGTTTCAATGCTTCCAATATTTGACACACTTTCCTGAGCAAGCTGCAGTATTTCATTAACCTGACCATCTACTTTATCTGCCAAGGTCAATAAAGAGGCAAATGAATTTTCTGTAGGGACATTGAATGCCATTGCTCTTCTCCCCTTTCTTTTGTTTATTGGTACTGGCTTGGTATTCACATTTACTTTCATTTTCAATATAGCTCCTCTCCCTCTTTTGACATGCTTCTTTGCTTGTGTCCTGTATGTCCTGAATTATACCGCCGGGGGGGGGGGGCAACCTGTTCATAACATTTTAATTTGAGTTCTACCCCCAAAACTTTAACCTTTAAATCCTTTATTTTCAAACATTGTTTGCACACATATTTGAAGAGCCCAGCACGCTCTTCTACACTGAACTTATTACTGTCTTTACATTTGATTCCTAGTTCCCCCATCTTGAGAGTAACTATGTAGCTATCCATTTTGCAGAACTAACCTGCTTACACAATTTTCTCCTAGAACCTTTGTTAAAGAAACAAAATAACTTGCAAGTGAGAGGGATATAGTTTAGTGACTCCTGCTTCCGCTGCCCCACTAAACATGCTTAAACATGTGCAGAGACACATGTGTCTCTGCACGCATATCCGCTTGCAGCACCACACCACCACTCGCTAAGCCTCCTGCCTTTATGCTGAGCTGCAACCTGGAAGAATTCCAGAGGCTGCAGTCAGCACAAAACACCAAAACACAGCTTTTAAATTATAAAACAAGCAGCATTACACTGCCGACACTAAAAGCAAGTGCACCCGTATAAGTGGTACTAAAAGTAAAGCAGCTGCACCAGGCTGTAGTTCCGCAATCTCAAATTGGAACTACCAGCCAGTAGGTACTTCCTGAGGCTCTGCCCTCCTTCCACACCAGGCAGATATCACCTTGGGAAAAAAAAATGAGATAATGCAGGCAAACTAAAATGAGCAGGCTATACCAGTTGCTCCAGCCCCCTGTCCCACCATTTGTAGTGGTCACACAGCTTTAGCCTTTGCCAGTAAATTTTTAACATACTTACCTGGTCAGCCAGTTTTGGTTAAATATAGTCTGGTTTTGGGGCCATTTTGAGTGCTCCATTACTCTTAAAACTGATTGTATCAAATCATTCACTATTTTGGCTACGTGTCCAGGTTACAAAGAAGTTCTGATGTCATAGGCCTTTGTTTACAAAACCAGTCTGTCTGGGAGGTGTAAAGTATGGCCATTAAGACCATTAGCAGTAAATCAGCCTTAATCTTTTCCACTCTGAATTTTAAGTATAGTATTTTACTGCTGTGATGGGAAACAGTTTTTACATCTTTAAATGCTTTCATGTGTTTCTTTTTGTTTGTCCTGTATTCTGATATGTTTTGGACCCATTTTTTGTTAAATTAATCATCTATTTTTATTGCCTTTATTACTCCATTGATTATCTCTCTTCTGAGTCCTTAGTTGCTACTGCTCTCATTTTCTATACTACCTGAACATTCCATGATATTAGCTATACTTTTGCAGGTCATTCAGATGTATTGCATGGAATGGTGTGTCTGAAACTGTGGAATGTCTTAGACATATGAAAAGAAACATCAGTAGCTACTGAGGTAAAGGGAACACAATGCAGAATTAAGGATACCACAAAAATCAACAATTTATTTAACATTGGTCAAAGCATATCAGAATATTTGACTGACATGGGAAGGAAAATGGAAGAGTGTTTAACAGAGTTAGAGCAACTAGCTGTGAATGAGCTTGATACATCCAGCAAACCTGGGTTTGATTCCCACAGCCTCTGCTTGCACACTGTGTGACCCTGAGCAAGTCTGTTAACCTCCATGTGTCCTGGGTCACCCCTGTAAATGAGCCTTGTGCTCAGTGGGAGTTACTTGGTTACCAAATAACAAACACTAATAAATAATAGTATAAAAATTAGTTCATATCACTTTTAAAGTTTATTCTGACATTACAAATATGTTTGGAGGAGGAGCGATATACTAAGTCATAAAAAAGGGATAGAGCCAGAGGCAGAGTTTGAGGTGTATTTTAGCATCCAGTTTTAATTTCATCCAAAGGTGGCAGCCCTATTATGGCACTTGGCCAAGTGCAGTTATGTAGGGCAGGGCAGGGCAGGGAGGAGATGGTTGATGTGCACCGCAGACCACATTGATGATTACAGAGTCATGCCATGCCATATGTGAAATCGATTATGCACTAACAAATACAAAATGAGTTTAACTTTGTGATTTCTCCTAATATTGCATTTTTATTATGCATATAGTTCTATATTGCAATACACTGTGCAAGAAGATGACAGCAATGTAACAAGACATCTCACAGCAGTATACAGTACCAGCTGTCCTCTGTGCCACTCAGGTTCTACAACATACAGTTTTGTCAGGAAATGGGAACCATGGCAATTTGGCTGCTTGCCTCCTCGTTCAGTTGGGATGCTTTTGACAGTTACACACAGAGGGTGGGGGATAACAAGGAAGGCGAATCACCCAAATCAGCAAGCAAAATAAATACAAATTAGCAATGTTCATGTACTATACAAACCACAATTACACACCCAGATAGATGTCTAATTCTGAAGGTAAATAGCTGCTGTACTGTTTCTAACTGTGGAAGAACACTGCCTGTTGTTAAATAAATAAAAGAAAAGTGAATTTACTGGCAAATGTTTTGATTTTATTTTTTGTTAGCTAAAACTCTGAGGTGGAAAAACACTAAGCTGGTATGGAAAATTGAACAGGCAAAATTAAACAAATACTCATTGCAGTTTTCTAATGACTCCCAGTTTCTAAGACTCCACCTCATTTTATGATAAATTAAAATTCTTAGCACTGTACCTCTCAGCTCTTACAGAAAATTCAAGGACATCAGTAAAATCAAATCTGGGGCAAGTATCAAAATTGGGGATCACATCTCATAAAGTTAGCCACCTTTACCATATAGAATAAAGTACATGTATAGTAAACAGAACTTGGATTTTGGAATCTGATTACATGTTAAAATGAGGAAGTGGGTCAGCATCAGGCTCAGAAGGGGCAAAGAGTATTTGGGATTCAAAATCTGGGACACCCATGCTAATCAGGAACAGAGCTGCTAAATACATAATATATTATAAACTGATGAGAACAGCCTGATATCACTGATTGGAGGAGTGCTCCTGAGCAGCACTGTTATCAGCCTGTGAAATAGGCCATGGCACTTCACAGCATGCAGTCATGCAGGACAAGCAGGAGATGGCTGACTTGTGCCGCAGATCAGACCCACTAACCTGTCCTAGGATCATTTGTGTGAGACTAACAGAGGTGTCTGAGAGTGCAGTGTCAGTGAGAATTGCATATGTGACCGAGCACTAACTCACTGAGCAACTGAGCATTGTAAGGAGGACAAGACTCGGGAGACCCTGCCCAGGCCAGGATGATAAAAGAGAAAGCCAGGGCTGAATGAATTGGATTATGATGAGTCTGGTCACAGGACAGTAAGCAGGACTGTGGGCCTGTGTCAGATTGGTGAAGCACACACATTAGGCAGATACTGATTGATTGTGGTGGCAGTGCAGAACCCTTTATGGGTCAAGCTTTGATGGCAAGCAAAACGGATGAATGAGTGATGATGAATGAAGGAGGGAGTCACAGTTCACATTTTGAGAGAATGATATAAGTTGATAGGGTGAAGGATGGGAGTATAATACCACTACCACAAAGTGAGCTGTTGGAATATGGAGCTGGTGCCACCACTTCTTGGAGTTCACTGAAAATGTGCAAACAAACCGAGAATGAATGGCATTGCATAGAATAGATATAGATAATAGATAGTACCCAGACTTCACAATACACTAATTGTTGTAGGTAAGGCTAGAACTAATAAGAGATTGAATTTCTATACAGTAAGAGCACCAAGGCTATGGAATAAACTCCCACAAGAACTTGTGGATAGAAACACCTTCTCTGCCTTTAAAATAGGCCTAGATAAATGGTTACAGTTAAATCAGATTTAGTAATATGACCCACAAGGTGTGGGGGACAGTCCTGATGGGTTTTGGCTCCCTTTTATCCATAACTACCAAGTAAACCAAGAATCATTCCTGTCACAGTTAATAACAATAAGTGAGTACTCTAAAATTGAAGTTTAGAAACATAGAAACATAGATTTTGTTGGCAGAAAAGGATCTTTAGGCCCATCCAGTCTGCCCCTTGTTTCTACCTAATCTGTCACCACTGACTAGTTGGTTATAGATGTCACTCTCTCCCCCATTCCTCTATGTAATATAGAAATATAGATTTGTCAGCAGAAAAGGACCCAAACATGTACTGAAGTTCAGATTTCCTTAGACAAGTTTGTCTGTGGCCCTGATGGGGACTAAACTTACAATCCATTGACTTACAGAGCTGTGCTTTTTACCCTCCATATAATTTATCCAGAACTAAACTATTTAACCAAAATTAAACAGGGAATTTTATTGCCCCCCCCCAAAAGGGCAAATGCAGTTACTTGTGCCTTGTCTTAGCAGGAAGAAAATAATGTGCAGATAAAATGCAGACAGGGTTTTAAGCAAAACAAAATAGCAAAAAGGCTTCCTGATGAAGTAACAGTTGGACGAAGTGCTGGGGTGACAGTTTGCCTGGATTACTGGTTCATAGGAAATGTAAAGCCATCTTTGATATTTTGTTTGCTTAAAAACCTGGCTGTATGTCTCCACTTTATCTGCACTCTTTGGAATCGCACAGGTAACTGCATTTGAACTTTTTGAGAACAATAAAGTGATTAGCATAAACTGCATTGTTTGAGCGCTGTGACTTACTTTTACTAACAGTAGCAGGAGCAATTCAGTGGCATGCCACGCATTTTGTTTACTGCGGGAGTGTTACACACTGCTGAGGTTTTTGGCTGTAAGATTTTGGCTGAAGGTGAACTATTATATCATGGCAAGGCATTAGGGTTCAGGATAAAAAAAATAAATAAAAACATAATGTGTCTATACTGGAAGGAACCCACTGAAATGGTCATGGCTAGAATAGTGGGCTACCACCAATAAAGCGTTAAAGCAGTAACTGTTATTACCTTGGTAACTGTGTGTTTTGCTAACACAATCACAGTATATGAACACTAGAATTTATTCAAATAGCTAAAGGATTATTACAATGGCTATTATTCTGTAAAGAACCAAGTTTTCTCTTTTGCTAAATATTGAATACGTGTTTATTGGTATGCTGGCCCTATATGTAAGGCCAGTGGAAAATCACGGTACTGTGAAATGTGTGTGGTGACTTCAAGCTGTAGCATGTATACCACTTTGTCCAAAAGCAGATGCATTTATTTTGTCCAGACTCCACACTAGTCAACACATGTTTTTGGAGCAGGTTTGTGTTTGACAGTTTGTCTCCCTCTCCCGGTGCATTATTGTTTCTAATTTGGAGGATGGGTAGAAACTAGCCAATCAGCTCATTGTGTCAAACTGTAGCCTTCCTTCAGCCTTCATCCCAGTTTCCTAAGGAGAATGGAAATAGATGCATGCATGGCATGTAGGTTTACTTTAGCAGTACTGCTACAACAGAGATCTCTCACAGGGCTCCAGACAATCACATTAGTGTTGCTCCATTGGTGCTTTTGTGGATCTGATTATCTTCCAACAGATGGCACTGATATCTGACCTAGGATCTGGCCAATGGATTCAAGGTTGGATCCATTGGCTCCAAACCTGGATAGTTGGATCTGGTGGTTGGATCCCTGGATTTGATGGTCAGATCCATCAGATCCAATCTCAGACAGTAGGATCTAATGGTCAGATCCCTGGATCCGATGGTCAGATCCATGGGATCCAGGTCAGATCCATGGATACCTTACAGTGAATCCTAGGAGGTCAGATCCTTGGTCAGATATCTATGCCACCAGAGGCCATCAGATATCTGACCAAAATGATGGTATCTGATGGTATCCAACCTGGTAGGATACTATCTGAGCAACACTAAATCACATTATGTGTTGTTATGCTAGAGATTTTAGAGATAATTGCTTGATTAAAAATTGAAATAGTGTCAGTGGCTCAGCAGATAGTACACTTGCCTCTGAGGCTGGGAGATCAGAAGGCTGTGGGTTCTATCCCCACATCAGGCACTTGGGTTAAATCCCACTACTGACACTATAGTGCAGCATGGGGGGTGCTGCACTCCTGAGGTGCTGTTTTTCGGATGAGATGTTAAACTGAGGTCCCATCTGCCTAATCTGGTGGTAGTTCAGGTGGATGTTAAAGATGCCATGGCACCTCTTGAAAAGAGTAGGGGAATTTCCCCAGTGCCCTGGCCAAATTTCCCCCCATTCACTAAAAATACCACCAACAGCTTAATCTGGTTCAAGGTCAGTTGGCATTCATCTATATCCCTCTCCCCAGGTCATGCCTGAAAATAGGCAGGATTTGTTTAGTGCACTTACCTGGTCAACAAAAACTAAATAAAGAAGTACCGTAAATTTTTAATATTTCCTGGAGCTTTTAATTGTAATATGATTTAAAGCGGCAGTATTTATCAGCCAAATTTTTCATCAAATAGTTTTCTAGCAAAAACATATTTCTGGCAACCTCATATGTATAATAAGCATCGTTTTAATTTTGTTTAATATTTAAAAACAGTTTTATAACTATTTATATAATTAGTGACTCACTGAAGTTAATAATTATGGCTGTCTGCCACTTGCAGTATTTAAAAATCTATTTCATTGAGGTTACCTTTTCTCTGTAAATACTGGACCTATACTATGGGTGTATTATTATGATGGTATTACAGGTTTCTGATGATAAATAGGACTGGGTCTGCAACATGAAGGCCCTGTCCAGACTAGTGCTTTGGTAACGTTACTGGTGTCCTGTAACGTTACCACTTACTCTAGAAACGGTTGCGTCCAGACCTGTAACATTTTAAAAAGCATACTGTAAACCGTTTTTTAAACCACCAAAGAGCAGGTCTTTAGCATGGTTACTGAAACGTTACCTGATTTTTCTTCATTTGGATGAGCAGTGCAGAGGGTGAACGAAGTGTTTTTCTGAAATGTGTCCTACAGTGATCCACAATGCACTGCTTTACCTTCCCAGAGCATAGTGCGGTATTGTGGCATGTGCACATGGTGCCTACCAGGAAGTACATGCAGTGTCAACAGCGCTGCTCAGGAAAGTTTAACTACCCTCCCCTGTGCAGTTCAGTAGCACTATACACTGCATCATGAGTGATCGTAGCACAAGTTGGCCTGAAGAGGCCACTAAACTCCTGCTTGATTTTTGGTCACAGGAGTGCGTATAAGAGGGGTTAAATAATTTCAGGAGAAATACTGTAGTATACCAGAAGGTGGCTGAGTATTTATTTGAAAATGGAATTAAGCAGTCAGCCAAACAGTGTTGAGATAAAATAAAGCAGCTAAAGGTCAGGTATCATAAGGTGAAGGACAGCAATCGCCAATCTGGCAGTCGTCGGGTTGTATGTCCATTTTTTGACCAGCTTGATTGTATATTGGGCACAAAACCCACATCTGATCCACTGCATGTCCTTGAAAGCAGTGAACTTGAAACAGAGGTTGACCCTCCTGACCCTGAACTTGATGTAGATGACTACCCTGTCACTGAGCTTCCAGAATCAGGTGTGTTGCCATTTGCTCCATTATGTATGCCTTCCACCCCTCCCCCCAACAGTATACCAACTCAGCATGTGCTAACCTTATTTATTGCAGATGTTGATCAGGTAGCCGAGTCATCCGTCAGCTTAGACAGTGAGTTTGCTGGTGAGGGCACATCAAGCCCATGTGGAACATCTGGCAGCAGCACTGCATCCTCTGATGTGAATGCAGCTCGGCACAAGCGGACATCCAACAGCGAGCCACTATGCAACCTCAGAAAGAAGAAGAGGGTCAGTCGAGTGCAGGAGCTTGCTGAAGTAGTCTTCGAGCCCACTAGGAAAATGCTGACGGAGCAACATAAGGAGCTGTTGGCCATGGAGAGGGAGAGGGTCAGGGAGGAGAGGGAGATGGAAGAAAGGTTACGTAGGCAGGAGGCAGAGCTGAATGCAGAGTTTTTCAGAAATATGTTAGCGTTACTGTCTGGCCATTATCGGCCTCCTAGTGTGGCAGCACAAAATGCACAAACATGTACACCTTCACAGGTTGAAACTACTGCAAGTCATAGCCATGAACCTGGAATAACAGGTGGGATGGCTCCTGCTCCACAGTGTGGAGGCAATGTATTGTCCTTTCCTTGTGCAGCAACTGCACCAGTACCCACGTTTGGTAATCCCACCCCATTACTGTCTGCACAGGCATCACTGAGTACTGCTCCCATGCAGGTGGTCAGTACTGCATCAGTGAACAACATGAATGCTGCTGGTGTAGTGGCTTCACGTGTTGGACAAGCTGCCCATATATGTGATGCTATGTCACAATCTACACACAGTGACATGGGACTACATTACAACAATAACCATGATCATACTGGTACTTTTTTCCATGGCGGTTTCACACAGGCCTTAATGGGTGATGATGTTACTTGGACAACCTTGTAGGTATGGGTATCTGTCAGTACGGTAATAAGGTTCTGACCACATGTGTGCCTCTGACCGCATGATGAGTGATATACATCACCTTCTTGTTCTGGCAGTACTGACAAGTACTGCTCTTGAGCAATCAAGTCAGAATACATGGCTAACTTTCTACTGCTAATGCTAGTTACCGTGTTACTGCTGTGTGGTGTTGTCATTGCTGCACTGCAGTAATAATGATGACACACATTTATAGGTGTTCTCTATGGTTTCAATACGTATTGTGCAGTGCACATTCAGAAACAGAACCGTGAGTTTCGTATTCAAAAGTTTAACGTTTAAACTACATTTTAACAGTTATACTGTTGTACAGTACAGGTTATTAAAATGTTTAATTAGCAATTTCAGTGTTAAAAATACTACAGTTTTAGGGCATAGTTGTTGTGCTATAAGGTTACATACATTTCAAATACATTTTAAAAGTCATGCAGCAACATACCCGTTTCAATATTAACTGTTGAAACAATTATTTTTCCAATTAACTTTAGAAGTTTTAACTAACTATGTATATGTTATTACAAGTGCTTCCTTTTCTGTTTCTACCTGAATAGTTTCTCATGACAGTTGTAATAAAGAAGCATGTTAACATCTACGGCTTGTTCTGCTTTAACATTACAGTATTATATAATGTACCACTTCTATGCTGTACAGCTTAGTGGCTCACAGATACAACTGCCAGTACTGTCACACACATTAATGGTTGTTGACACATTCTGCTAGTGCATCCCACGTATTAGTGGCCTGGCGATTCATGGCTGCCACAGATAATTCACCTGGGGGAAGACAGTCTTGGTCAGCTGGTTGAGGGAACTGGCAGCACTCGGCTTCTGAGACCCAACTTGCCAGAAAGGCCTCTGGCTTTTCCTCACAAAGGTTGTGCAATGCACTGCAGACTCCTATCACATAAGGGACATTCTGAATGGCATATTCATTTCTCTTGAGTAGACATCTCCAACGGCCTTTCAATCTGCCGAAACTGTTCCACTACCATTGGGCCCTGCTCAGATGGTAGTCAAAATTCTGGAAGGTCATTTCCTAAATCAGAATAGGGCTTCATAAGCCAAGGCAGAAGTGGATAGGCTGGGTCTCCCAATATCACAACTGGTACACTGACCCCGTTGATGTCTCGAGGCATAGAAGGGAACAGCTGACCACTCTGTCCTAGCTTGTATAATTTATTATTCCTGAGCACCCGAGCATCATGACCCTTGCCAGACCATCCAACGTTAATGTCCAGAAAATGAAATTTATGGTCAACCAGAGCCTGCGTCACTATAGAATAGTAGGATTTCCTGGTGTAGAATTCATAGGCATTATCAGGAGATGACAGAACTGGGAAGTGGGTCCCATCAATTTCCCCCCTCACAATTGGGGAAACCCCACTCACTCTCGAACCCCTGTATGATATCTGGCACAGTATGTATTCGGATCACCTGGGTAGTATGACACAGACAATGGCCTTGCACTCATCGATTACTATCTCACCGACAGTAGATCTGCCAACCCTGAACAGGTGCCCAAGGGTTCGATATTCCACATTGGTGGCAAGGCACCACAAGGTAATGTCAACCCATCACTGCACTTCAACAGCCTTGCGCAGTACTGTGTCGGACCACTTTATGTGTGGGCTCAGTTCTGTGCACAAAGCTGTAAAAGTCTGTTTAGATATGCGGAAATTACTGAATCATTGCTCATCGGTCCAAGAAGAAAGCACTATCTGCTCCCACCAGTCAGTGGACCTTGGATGTCTCCACACTACTCTGTCAACTGTCACAGTGTTCAGTGTTACTGAGAGAAGCAGATTGCTCACAGCAGCAATAGTCTGCTGCTGCATCTGTTGAAATCTATGTACCTGCAAGTGGCATGCTACCCAGCAATGTTGCCTCTCCGTTATCAGTAGCTGCCGCTTCATGAACCAGCGATTCAGGCAGAGCAAAACAGCAGTGTTTAAATCAGGTGCCTCCACATCAGTGGTCTGTTTACATGGAGACACCACAATGTCTCATGGGACCGTGCGTCGCAGCGTGTAGTGCAACGCTGATTGCCAGGATATGGGTGGCTAGGGGCGGCCTCCAGAGGACTGTAACACTTTTCAAAATGTTATCAGAAAATGGAGAAAGAACACCAATATGGATGCAGAGTAATGTTTTAAAAACCGATTCAGCGAATCAAATGTGGACACACAGAAGTGGGTTGAACAGTAACATTTTAAAAAACGTTTTTACAGCTCATTGCTAGTCTGGACGGGGCCATAGAACAACAAGTCTTTTAAGGCCAAACTTAAGTGGACATTAGACAAATCAGATCCAGGGGTCAACTAATAAGAGCCTTGTTAACCCCAGCTCCAATTTTACCTAATATCTATTTAAACAGTCAACAACAGTGTTTGAAAATGATGCTCCATAGACTTCAACGAAGTACGCCCCTGCACTCTCCCTATACAGATGTCATAAAATGTTGGAGTGCTGAGGTGGAGCAGGTTAGTAGGATGTGGAAAGGGACTGTGTGGCTTGCCTTGCAGGGGAAAATTATGATCCCTTCCCCTATTTGGGGAGCTGTTTAAAAAAAATTAAAGATGTGCCACAGAGGAACTCCCACTGAGGTAGGGGAGCTTCCTTTTTGTTGTTTGGAATAAAACAAAAATTATGAAAGGTTCTCTTTAAGGTATACGTACAGTATGTACCAATGTTTCTTACTGAATAAGCACATTGTCTGCTGTTTGTTGCTGACAGAACCACCCAGCTTTACTTCGCTATGAGAACCTCTCAAACAGCACAAGCACATGAGAATATTCTTATTTAATAAAAGAAACTCCTTAGTACACATACAAACATATAAATCAGTCCCTTTCCCCCCCAAGATGCAACTCTTAGCATTAATGACAGTGTAAAATAAAAAAAAAAGGTTACATTTTCTTTATTAAGTTGAAGTCATACATTTTCAACTAGCAGAAATAGTCAGTCTGGATATTGTGCAAGTCAGTTACAATTTGTAATTCAACTAACTCTGGGGTCCAGCTGAGCTTCCAGGCTTCTCCGACCTATTACAGCCACCTGATTTTGTTGGCCACTAAAAGGAGCCAAGTTCTTTACCTTTCTTTCTTTCTTTCTTTCTTTCTTTCTTTCTTTCTTTCTTTCTTTCTTTCTTTCTTTCTTTCTCTCTCTGCTATGGCATTGTCACTGGTCATCAAGCACTGGGTTTGAACAGCTGAGATATGCTGTATTGACAGTTGCCACCTATCCTGTTTCCCATTAGACAGTCCGACTTTTGCCCACCTCAACCTGACACCTGCCGTAATGCAGTGTGGGATGCCAAAAGTCCTGATTTCAACTGGAAAACAATGAGGACTTACAGTGAAGTCCACCAGGATGAAGCCCGGATAGTCAGCTGCAGCCCTGCTGTAGCACAATAAAGGTAGCAAAATAATTAAGCACAATGCGGCAGCATATGACACCCTAACATGGCAGACTGCATGACTGAACAGTAATACAGACGTCACTGTACAGGCATGCGGTTTGCTGTATGACAGTGCCACATGCTGCTGCATTGTGCTTCATTATCATCCCACCTTTACTGTGCTACAGTAGGGCTGCAACTGTCAGATCTGGATGGGTAGTAGGCAATGTACAGTACAGTAACATACTGTAGGTGGACATGGTGGCATTTACAAAGCTGCAGACGCATCCTGCTGGGTGCCAATTCACTTTTTGGCAGTTGCAGCTTTCTCCCACAACAGTTCTTATGACACCCCCCTGTCTGATATGCCCCTGGAAGCCCCATTCTCACTCTGTCCCAGTGGCGCATGCCACTTAGACCACTTCCTGGCTGGTCTAAGTGGTGCCTTGTCCTGCGGTGTTGGTGGGGCTTTTGAAATCCCCCCAAAAAGGATGTGTCTGCCCATCCTGGCACATGCCCCCTTGCAACCTGGTGCAGCCCGATGTAGGTCACAAGGGTGGCACAGAGCCCCTTCAGCACAGCGGCTCCCCATTCAGACACAGACCATGTTTCAGAATAGAGGATGCAAGGTGCCACTTGCATGCTTGACATGGATGCCGTGCATCACTATTTGGGCTTTGAGAATTGAGCCCCTTGTGTTTTAACTATTGCTGTACAACCAGCAGCAGTGTGTATAATCAAGGATGTATCTGGCAACACTTGTTACCATCTGATTGAGTGATTTACCTTTCTAGCTGATTTAAAATTATTTTTATTTTGATAATAGTTCTATATAATTAAGGTTCTTGCTTGTCTGCAATAACTCTGTCAATTACTTGATTTGAGATTTAGTTACCGAACGGTAATACAGGATATGTGCAATAAGCAAGGCATAACAAAATCATCTTCATCTCAAAAGACCAAGTGGTCACTAAACAAAGTTTTTAAGGGCCAAAACTCCTATGAAAGTGGCCTTTTATGGAACTGTGTGTAAGGATGCAAAAGTATGACATTTTGAAGGTAGGATAACAATGAAATGTAATACTGCAGTTATCATAAATACTGTGATAACACAGAAAAAACATATTTTATGCTACAGCTTACTGGGTAGCCTGATATATCCCTTCAGTGGGAGGGTCCCTCTCTTGTGGGGGGGGAGTGCCTTACCGGCGAACTATCCCGGAGCTGAACGGCTGGTCCGGGCTTTCTCCAGGGCTTCATGGGGCAGGAGCCGGCACTCACCATCTGGTCAGGCGGGGAGCTTTGTTTTCCATTTTTGGCCCTGCTCACAACAGTTCTTGGCCTTGTGTGAGTACAGGTGACCTTGGGTAGGGACGTGCAGGGAGCCTGTTGAGGCATCATGTTCCCCAAGCATGTCACCCAATCTACCCACAGGTGCCAAGGCTTGTCCCACCCCCCAGGAGGAAGCATCCAGTGGACTCTTTGAATCACATTCCCTGCCGGTCTCTGCTCCTGGTACCCGGGCTTGGGGCACGAACCTGGGTTGCTGGCATGCCAAGCGAACCCTTTCACTCTGTACCACAGAGCTGGCTAACTGCACTTTCTAATTGTAATACACACACACTGACTAATACATATACACACATATGCATATATATTCCAGTATAGCACAGCAGTGCATTGTTTATACACACAGAGCATTGCCACACACACACGCACACACACACTAACACACATACACTGCCTTATATGGCATTTATTTACTTATACATCTAACCCTAACTTTTACTGTATTTAGGATAAGCACTGTGTTTTGCACAAACTCACTGTACTAATCTGTGACATGACTGGGTAAGTATGGTAGAGGATCTGGGAGGTGTGGTGGATGTGGCGTATCTGGACTTTATTGGGTACATTGCAGAGGGACTGGAGGGGAAGGTATGGCTCTTTGCAGATGACACAAAGGTATGCAATAGCGTGGGCATGCCAGGGGTGTTGAAAGAATGAGGGATGACCTTATAAAACTGGAGAAATGGTCTGGAGAATGGCAGCTGGGACTCAATGCAAAGAAGTGCAGGATCAGAGCAAGTGTGATAATAAAATAAGTTTTGTGTAGACTGTGTCTTGATGGTAATATTAAAGAAATACATAGCAGAGTTACAGTTATGTGGTATTAACGGGGGAGAGAGAAAACCATATAGATCAGCTATCACATTTTCAGTGCAGCACAAAGTTATAGACAGAACATGTTTAAATAACGCAGACTTGAATATTCACAAACAATATTGACAAATAAACACATAGCTACAGATAGAAATGTGTACAGAGTGCCATCATTGAAAATGCTATTGAAGTGTGTCTTTCAGTTTCTCTAGTCTTACAGACTTCAGCACTGGGATGTTTCATGGCCTTGTATATCTGCTGTTCCTTTTGTGGCTTTTGATCTTCAGATTGACACAACTTATCTGTAGAGCTTTGCTTCCCAGCTAATTATTTCTCTAAAACTTTGACATTCATGTACATAATGAAACTGCTTTTTTTTTGAGAAGGCCTGCTATGAAATCACCCATTTTGTGCATCTCAGTGCAACACAGGCAAGATGAAAAAGTTAGAAAGAGAGGGAGACATCAATCTCAATTACAGTTGAAAGGCTGATTAAGTTGACATGTTTATGAGCTAAATAGTGCTTTCAAGGCTGCTCAGCTCAATTCAATTAGTGCAGTGATTCTACAAATTCCCCAATATTATATAGTCTGTTGGGTATCTGGAGAGCTTCTTTTCTCTACTGTCATAGTAAGATGTCTGCTGGGCTATGCCCACTACAGCCATTAAAAAGGGTCCTGGACTGAAATCCCAGAAGTTTTGCACAGTTTCTCTGGCAGCCTGCCCTGCATCCTATGGCAGTGAAGCTGGATACAAGGTAGCAGAATGTACATGCTGATTTGGGCTGTGCACAGGCCTGATTTTTGATATTTGTATGTGTTCCTCTGCTCTGGTATTTGTATCTGTATTTGTGTTTGTTTGCACATCAGTGTTTGTAAAATACTTGATTTTACATTTCAGATCTCTTTCTGCTGTTAATAATGACACAAGGCCAGAGGTTTGAGAGGTTTTAATAAAATATGCAGTTACAGTAACCCCTCACTATAGTGAACCCCGTTATACTGAACACTCGGTTATAACAAATGGTCCACATGGCTTCCAATGCAAATAAGCTCTTCTTCCATGCTGCCACTTTAAAGCAAACGTGATTGATACTGACAGTATTTTTGAAACAATCCCAGTCCCGGGCTACTGTACCATTATTCCACTGTTTTTGCTCTATTCCTGACTATGCTCCCAAGCTGACCACGATCTTCTGGTCACCTGCCCACTTCTTGTACTGCCGAAAGCCACCAGCACATTTCCATCTGCTGCAGCTGCAACCATGAAACAACTGCTCCACTCATCCTTGCAGTGGTTGTGTGGTTACAAATGTTGCTCACCAGCCTGTGAGGATGCAAGCACACTGTGTAGTCTGGAAATCCTACTGTAAGTTGGGGAGTGAGTACAGAGTGCCAAAACTGAGAACCGCAGTGCAAACTCAGAGAGCCACCATTGGGCACAAGGTTCCTAGCATGTGCGAGCATAGGGTGTGGAAACTGAGAACCACAAACTGAGAGACAGCAGAGTAGACAACAACAAACAGGCACTGTCTGAGCACCATGCAGAACACTGTGCCCAATGGTGCCTCTCTCAGTTTGCGGTTCTCAGTTTCGGCACCCTGGCATATGCTAGCATCATCAGTTTAACTTTGTTTTTACTAAAAAAAATTTTTAAAAATAGTGTCAGTGTAATAAAATAAAGCAGAACACAGAGGGTGAGATATTCAAAAGGGTTGCACCATGTGCAACCCACCATTGCACCCCTGCACAATATTCAAAGGGGCCATGTTGCATTGTGCAACTCCTGATGCACCGAGGCACATTGGTAATGTATGCAGCACAAGTGCAGGGGTCATGCTCATGCATATGTGGCACATCCCAATATTCAGCCTGGGATGTGTGGCGCATATGCTGGCACAACCCTGCCTTGTGCTGCTCAGGGAGGTGCAAAGTTGTACCTGGGAAAAGCACATTCACATATCGGGCCTGTGTAGTACAGTATGGTCCACATGCCCATTGACCCGTGCAGTGGACCAATAGGCATACAGACAGTACTGTATGCTGTCAGTCAGCAGGTGGGGGGGCCCCTGTCTGCCGCTGACTGGGGGGGTGCTGGGTGGCGGGGGACCACAGTGGGCGGGTGAGGAGCAGGGTACCACTGGACCACCAGAATTGCGTTTTCGATCTCTGCTCATGATCAGGTGCTGGGGGGGGTTCCACTGGACCACCAGGGATATGTTTAACTGCCCATGATCGGGCACTGGGAGGTTCCACTGGACCACCAGGTATATATTTAACATATGCCTGTAATCAGGCACTGGGGGGATTTCCACTGGACTGCCAGGGATATATTTAACATATGCCAATGATCAGGTGCTGGGGGGATTCCACTGGACCACCTGGAATATATGTAACATATGCCCGCAATCGGTCATTGGAGTGAGGTCCACTGGACCACCAGGAATGATTTTCACATGTGCCCACAATTGGGCAATGGAGTGCGGTCCACTGGACCACCAGAGTTACATTTAACACATGCCCATGATCAGGCATATGGGTGCGGGGTCCACCAAGGGACTGCAGGGCATCGGTCCCCGATGGCTGCAGCCTGGCAGGGCGCCAGGCACAAGTCACCGGGGATCAGCGCACCACATGCAAATGGTGACATAATGACATGCAAATGGCCCCATTTTCACCTTGCATACATAATGGCCTCATTTGCATACCCAGTGCTGAATATCGTGGTTGATGCACCTAGTGCAACTGCACTTGCGCTAGCGCATCCCCCGGCTCCCCTTCTGCCACTTGCGCTGATGCAATGCCACTGTGCCATGCACAGTGGGTACACCCTCAGTGCCATATTCAATGGTGCTGAGCCATGGTGCAGCACCATTGAATATCACATGATCCATGCCCTAGCGCAGCCCAGTTGTGCAGTGCCCATTCTTGCACCCCAGCCTGGTGCAGTCTGAATATTCCACCCAAAAGCTTTAATGTGGCTTGGACAACTTGTGCACTGGCAGGTAATGCAGTTAATGCTGTAATGTATTCTAGCATCCCTTATTGTAACGAACGAGTTGCTATAATGAACGGACATTATGGTTCCTAACTCATTCATTATAGTGAGGGGTTACTGTATCAAGAAAACATGCATTCATGTAATGAGCAGTAGTAGTCATAGGTGTTTCTCATCACCCTAAGCCAAGGACTAAACTAACAATAATACCAAACAGCGTGGGCAGTATTTGGCTATACTAGACAGCTCCAGGGGCTTACTGAGGCCCAACACTGCAGGTAGAGGGTCTTATAGCTCCTAGAAACTCTGGTATAGTCTATACTACCCACCCTGGAGGGTCTTATTGCACTTAGAAAATGGGTTATGTGTGGCATTTTATGTACTATTTAAAAAATAAAATAAAAAAATGACTATAAATCTATTTAAAGTGCTTTTATTGGTAAAGTAGTCCCTTTACTTGTATACGTACCAGTAGTGGGCACTGCAGCTGTGCATTTTCTTTAGTGCTGTGATTAACCCTCCCTTGCTTCTGGAATAGTCAAACCCTCACACACACTTTTGTTGGTGGTCTGTTTTTTTTGTGTGTGCTATTTAATTAAGCATGGTGAACCGATGGCAGAGCAGGCTGCTGTCAACTGTCTTGACCCCCCCACTACCTCGGAGATAGGATGGCATCATCCATGATCAGGATGGCAGAGCAGGCTGAGGTCAGATAGGAAGTGGCTGTTATTATTTTAACATTTGAACTTCAGTCTGGGAGCTATTGCAATTGGGACAGGAAGGAAAAAGGAAAAGGAATGGGGAAGGGGAGGGGAGGAAAGGAAAAGGAAATGAAAAAAGAAAAGGGAAAGGGAAAAGGAAAATTGTTTAACCAGGAAAGGCACACTAAGCCAAAACTTTTTCCAGGTGTGACCTGAAAGCCCAAGAAAGTTAAGTGAGTTGCTAAGGGTCACACAGTATGCAAGTGGGAGCTGATGAGATTCAAACCTAGGTCTCCAGACTTGCAGCTCAGTGCTCTTAACCACTATGCAGTACTGCCTCCAGGAAGCAAGAATGTGAGTGATGTTGGAGGGGATGTGTACCGCTGAGTCATAAGACCAGTGGCTCTTTTGTGCTTTCTGCACCCGCAGATGGAGGCGCACCGCTGACTTGTGCAAAAGTGAGAGCAAGTGGGTGGTATGGAGCTGTGGGACAAAAAGAAAAATAGGCGGGCAATCATAAGACAAGGATGTTATTGGTGGAGCTGGAATCATGGCATGCTGAGCTGAGAAGAAAAAATAAATCAGTTAAAGGATTTTGTTCATTTTTTTTAAAAATGAGCAAGAATGTTGCAAGTCAAGTGCGGGTGTTATGGCAGCTAAAACTTTTCAAATTGGAATGGGTACTATTTTTTTGTGAAAGGGCAGGCTAGCACAGGAACTTGTTATATCCTGGTCTCTATCAGAACATAAATGTACCCCTTGGCAAGGGGCACAGTCACTCAGAGGCTGGAAATTCTCCTACCCATTTTCTAATACTGCTTTAAGTGGTCTAACACAAATACCAAGAATCAAGAGTGATATTTGTATTTGTAAAAAGTGTATCTGTGCGCATTTGTCCCAAATAGTATATGTTTTACACAGCCCTAATTCTGATGTTTTGATGCTTTGTCTGAGGGACACACTACATTGATGAATGGTGCATCCTGACACACTGTTGGCATGTAAAGGATGCAGAGCCCCTTGTTCCCAACAGCCATGCCACAGTATACTGTGGTATATCATGAACCATGGTTATTGTAGTATCAGACATTCACAGTATCAATACCGTGCCTCCCAATGCATTTAAATCAATCAATATTTTATTTATGAAGTGCCCCTTCCCGGGATCTCAGAGCATTGTACAATATCAATACCCTTAACATATAACATATTACACACGTATATAAATTATTAATAAAATATATGTCATAAACATATTTCAGAGCATACCTCCCCCCACCCATCAGAAGATAATCAACTAAAATTCAATATTCTTAACATCAGTAGTGATCATTAGTCTTAAGATAAGAAATTATATCAGGCTAAATACTTGTTCAAACAGGAGTGTCTTAAGCCCCCTCTTAGAGGTTTTGACCAAGGAGCAGTGGCCTCTCTAAGATGAATCAGGAATGAATTCCATGGGACAGTTGTAGCTACTAAAAATGTCCGGTCACCTGACAGCTGCAACCTTGTCCTGGTAACTGTTAGGAGGCCACCCTTGGAGGAATGAAGTGTGCAAGCCAGACAGTGAGAAACCAGGAGGTCTTGCACGTAGTCAGGTTCCCGGTCATGTATGTCTTTATAGGTCAGCAACCCAACCTTGAAGGCAGTCCTCCATCTTAACGGCAGCCAGTGCAGTCCACAGAGAACCAGCATAATATGTTTGAATCTGGATACACCCATCAATAACCTGTCCACCGTGTTCTGCACCAGCTGCAGATGGCGAGGTTGCCTCACGAAAGCTCCAGGTTCAAGGCATTGCAGTAGTCCAGCCTCAACATGACAAAGGCATGTATTAGCGTGCTCGGGTTATGAGGCAGCATCAGGGCACGGATCCGGGAAATGTTTCTTAGATGATAGAAACCACTTTGGACGACAGCCGACACCTGAGCATCAAGTGTCAAGCTGTCATCAAAAACAATGCCCAGATCCATAACCTGAGCAGAGAGAATTAAGCATAAGCCACCCAGTGTCAAACCAGGTCACTACCCTGTACCCTACACCTTGCTGATGCTCTAACTCCACCACCAATACCCTTGTCTTGTCTAAATTGTGTAACAACCAGTTTCAAGTCATCCCGTGATGAATCTGAGCCAGGCAAGTGTTAAACACAGAGACCACCATCAGGTAAAATATGATACAGGACGAGCATACTGTGACATTGTTTAATTATTATACAACACCTAGAGGCTTTATGATAATTTAGGCATAATTTTAAGTAACTAGTTGATATTTTACATTATACAATGGAAAAAAAAAATCCCTGAGCTCTGATTGGTCAGTGTGCGCCTAGAACAGGGATGGTATCTCAATAACTATATGCAGTCCAGCCATACACATACCCACATCTTGTCAAGGAAAGTTTACTGCCTTGCAGCTAAGATAGCACACGCTTTGTTTCATATAAAAACCTTAGTTACTAATATTGTGGGGACAAAAATATTTGCCATGGCTAAAACATTTCATAGTTAGGCAGAGAACAAGTATCAGAACATCTTTATACTGTGGTAACATCTCTTTTATAGTATTAGTTTTACAGTTTTATTTTTTATGATGAAACACATCCTATGTGAATGCACTGCATCATGGGTATGCAAATACCTAATTGCCTAGTATCGCACAACACACTACAATGATACCAGACAAGTGATTATTTGCATACCCATGATGCAATGCTTTCACATGGGGAGTATTTCCTCAAAAAAAAAAATTGATTACAAAATAAAACTGTACAACTGATACTATAAAACAGACATCCCTACACATAAAAGGGATGTTCCAGCACTTTTTCTCTGCCTAACTATGAAGTGTTTTAGCCATCAACATGTGCTCATTTTTGTCCCCACAATATTAATAAATAAGAGCCATTGTATAATAGTAATAATGCTCTCCTGTGTGTGTTGTGTAGAGATAATGGCACCTTTCAGGTGTTGGATGTTTATGGCCTTTTGTCTAACCATCTGAGGTGTGACATTATCCTAGCATGACACACTTCCTCTGTTGTGCATTATTGTTCAATTGCAGTGGTCCACTAAAGGCTTTGTTAAACAATGGCAACAAAGTCTACATAGTATGTTTCAAATGAGTTGAAAAATAATGTTAACATCACCCCTCAAGATGAGTTGACATTGGAAACTTCTTTGCTGCAAAATTAAGCTTCAGTGAAATTAATAGTCACTATAAATAAAATAAATTCCCTTGGTATTTGTTTAACATGCAACTTAAAACTTGTGATTGCAAGGTTGTGTGTGTGTGTGTGTTTTGTGGTGGGGGGGTTGCTGTGGTATAAAATCACTTCAAATGATGATTTCCTTCATAAAAGCTATAGCAGTCAGAATAAAGCAATATAATTTTGACAGAGTTGTCTGTGAGGAAATGAAAGCACAAGTATTGGGGAGACAACAGACCAAGACTTATATGTCAATTAAGGGAGACTTGTCTTTGAGTGTGACTCTGGGGTTTTGGCTACTATTAAGTAATTATTAACCTGTCTCACTCCAACAATGAAGTGATGATTCACAGAGTGTTTAGATGGAATATTTAAAAGCTGATTTTATATTTCTTCCCTCCTGAAATGCTATGCCTTTGTATGCTACAAAGTTAACAAGCAATAGCCGAGCTGCTCTAGTTGCACTTTTAAAGGCAGGCAAGCTGGACGGGGAAGGGTGGTACCTCTTGTCATGGTGATGCAGTTGGTAATTAATGAGGGGATTGGATCAGCAGCAACAAAGTCACTGCCAGCATCACAAGAACCTAGCTATATGACCTTGCATTTCAAGTCATTCCATTCCATGCTGCACCTGGAAACTACTACCTCTCTCCCATAACCCTACTCTGGCTGCAGTATACAGGAGAAACTATTACTCTGCCAACTCTTCTCTTTCCTTGATGTCTCTTCCTTCCTCAGCTTTTTCTGGTCTGGGTTCAGAAAGATCCACTGTACAATAACCTCCCTTCTCGGGCTCACTGATTTCATCCTGAAAGGGTCAGAGCAGGTCAATCTAACCTGAGTGATCATATGTTACTGAGTGTGGCTCATGAGATGTGGCTTCTATTTTAAAGTGATTATTAGACTGTCTCACTTCCATGGTGAAGTAATGATTCACAAGCTGTTTGAATGGAGCATTTAAAAACTGCAGTCTGAAATCCTTCCATCAATGCAGGGCAGCATATGAGAAAGCTAATAAGATGCTGGAATGTATCCAGCTGGCGTTCACTAGCTAGAGCAAAGAGGTGATATTGTCACTGTCCAGGTCATTGTTTGGGCCACAGCTGGAGTACTGCATGCAGTATTATATACCTTTTCTAAAAAAGGATAAGGAATGGATAGAAACTATGTAGCAGATGGCAGAAAAAAATGAGTTAGGAACGGTAAGGTAGAACCTCTAAAGAAAGATTAGGCAGCCTAAACATATACTCACTAGAGGACAGAAGACAGAGGAGGGACAGGATATGAACCTACTTTACCAATACATGTAGGGACACAGCAGAGTGGCCCCCTGGATTTATTTAAATTACTGTAAGGGATAACACAACCACCAGGGGCCACAAACTCAACCTAGTAGTGTAAAACATCAAGAAGGAACTAAGGAATGCGGGCCCGGTGGCGTGGAAGGCTGAGGCACTGGACACCTTACCTACTTGCATGCCAGCAACCTGGGTTCAGAAATGAGCCTGAGTCATTTCGGGTCGGCTGGTGTGGGGAGGGTGAGGAGCTGGCTTGAACTGCCGCAAGGCAGCTCTCCTCTCCTGAGTAGGGATGTGGGTTTTCCTGGCTCTTGGCTGCCACCAGGTGGAGGCTAGGTGGCAGCACCAAACCACAAGGGAAGCCAGGCATTAAGCTGGGTGGGAGGAAGGAGAAATCACCAAAGTGTTCTGGGGTACCAGGAGTAACGGGGGAGAAAATAGCACCGAGGCAGGCTAGATGAAGCCCTGAAGCCAACAGGGTGGATTGAGATTCTTTGAGAGAGAACCTCAGCTGTGCCTGCCTGGAGCCCCGACATCGAAAAAAAGCTATATGGAAAAATAAAAGAAGGAACTAAGGAAATAGTTCTTTATAGAGAGGGTCGGGCATAGGTGTAACAATTTAACCAGTAATGTGATTAATACTAGAACCATCTTGGGGTTCAAAGTCCAGTATGTCATTTTCCAGGGAGTAATTCAAAGCAAAGGGGGGGCTCTAAGAGCATCAAAGAATTGAGGAAGTCTAGATAGGGACTGGAACCAAGAAAGAAAGGGGCCTACAAGACTTACATATTGTTTAGGCAAGAAAGGAGAACAGAAACAGAATGATAGAATTCAGCACTGAGATCAATGTAAAATGTCAAAGTGTACATACAAACAGTAATCAGAGGGGAGAAATGTATAATTTGTTGCCTGAAGAAGGATGACCTCTGTACAAAGTCCTGGTCAAAATCTAGATTGAAATGGATCAATCATATTATTTGAGATTAACAATGTATTTAACCAGGATAGCCCAGCTGAGATGCAGTATTTTGTTTTCACTGGGGTACTGCTTTTACTGGATTTTACAGCTGGTTGATCCTTTTCCTGTATGCGTCCCTGCTTCATCTCTCACCTGGAGTGCTGTGCATGGTTCTAAAGTCCCTCCCTGCAGAAGGACTGTAACAGGGTGAATGCAATGCAGAGAAGGGTGACTGATCCAGGGACTATAGGAGAAAACACACACAAGAAAAGGTGGAGACCTCAACATGCATATCCTGGATACCAGAATGGACAGGGGAACAGTACAGAACTGTATACATAACTCCATGGGATAAACAGGATAAACTGAAATGGGCTGTTCACCCTGAATACAAGGGGTAATCCACTGAAGTTAGTTAGAACGTTCAGGAGGGATGCCCCAAAGTACTTTTTTATGGAAAGAGTAGAGGACAGGAGGAACAGACTGCTGAGTAAGGTAGTATGTTCTTAAACAGTCAGGTATGGGACAGGCACAGGGGTCTGATAAGAATATAAGACAGTAGATCAGAAAATGGAAATAAGGGCATGGATGGCCAATAGGGCCATCATATGTGTATTAGCCAGGACTTGGCAGACTAGATTGGCCACTGGGCCTTTCTCTGCTGTCATATTCTATGTTTCTGTCCTATACAAGCTGTGTACCTATAGGATGTACCTTTGTCTACCTTGCCAAGGCTTTAAACATGGGTGGTCAGGCTCTCCTACTTGACAAACTTGTAATGGCTGGCTCTCTGGCCTTACAATACAGTAAGGGAGCTCCTACAAATACTTAGGAATCTGGCTTGACTTCCAGCATAAGTGGAATGGGCACATTGAAATACATTATTGAAGAAACTGAATGTGAAGTTTGGGCTTTTGTACAGGCACAGAAAATGTATGTCCCTGAGCTCACAAAAACAGACAAGGATGAGGGTCCTGGACTTCAGGAGAGCAAATTTTATAGAGATGGGTGAATGCCTCAGGGATGACTTGGCAGGAGAGATGACCTGGATGGGGTGTAGGAACAGTGGGTGAAGGTAAAAGGAGCATAGTAAGGCAACACACTGCTGCGCGAAACAAATGAGCAAAAGCAGGAGGAAAAAGAGACCACTATGGTTCTCGAAAGAGGTGGCTGAAAAGGTAAAGGCTAAAAAGGCAGCATTCAGAAGGTATAAGGAATTTCAGAGGGAGGAGGATAGGGAGGTGTATCGGGGAAACAGAAGGAAGAATGGAAAGCAGAAAGAAAAGCAATTGTGCAAACTAAGGAGAGAATAGCCCAGGAGGTAATGAAAGGGGACAAGACATTTTTAGGTACAGTATGTAAGTGAAAAGAGGAAGACCAGGAGTGGGATTATAAGGTTAAAAAATGAAAGGGGAGACTGTGCAGAAGGGGACCAGGAAAAGACAGACATCCTAAAAAAATAATTTTGTTCAGTGTTCACAGAGGAAGGAGAAGGGAAGGGGCCATATAAAAGTAACATAAGTTTTGGAGGTAGGGAGGTGGACACTAGTCCATTTTTGGAGGTGAAAGTATTGAAGGGATTTGCTAATCTGAAGGTGGACAAAGCAATGGGGTCAGATGGGGTGCATCCAAGGGTATTGAGGGAGTTCAGAGTGGTACTGGCTACACCTCTGACAGTTGTATTTAACAACTAACTGGAAACAGGAGTGGTTCCGGAGGACTGGAGGAGAGCTGATGTAGTACCACTACACAAAAATGGTAGCAAGGAGGAGACTGGCAATTATAGGTCAGTCAGCTTGACATCGGTGGTGGGAAAGTTAGTGGAATCACAGTTGAATGAAAGGATTGTGGAATATTTTGAATCCAGTGGGTTACAAGACCCAAGGCAGCATAGTTTCATGGTGGAGGGGGTCATGTGAAATGAATCAGATAGATTTCTTTGAGTGGGTGACAAAGGATTTAGATTAGGCTGGAGTGGCGGATGTGCACTAGATTTCAGTAAGGCTTTCAACACCATTCCACACAAGAGACTAGTAGGTAAGCTGGATAGCTTAGGAGTCACTCCAAAGATGGTAAACTGGATAAGAAATTGGTTGGGGATAGGCAACAGAGGGTGGTGGAAAATCTGAGTTCCCTCTGAGGAAGGGAGGGTGACCAGCTGGGTGCCTCAGGGATTGGTGCTAGAGTCAGTCCTTTGTAATGTCTTTATAAGTAACATTGCAAAGGAGTTGGAAGGGAAGGTCTGCCTCTTTGCAGATGACACCAAAATCTGTAATAAGGTGAACACTCCGGGTTTTGTTTGTGTGGAAAAGATGAGCAGAGACCAGAGAAAACTAGAGGAGTGGTCGAGGGTATGGAAACTGAGGTTTCAGTGTGAAAAAGTGCAAAATAATGCACTTGGGGCACAGAAACCCAGGGGCAGAGTACAAAATGAGTTGAGTGGTATTGATGACCACCAACCAGGAAAGAAACCTGGGGTAATCATACTGAGTCACTTAAAGGTAGCCAGGCAGTGCAACAAGGCAGTAGGGAGAGCTAGTGGGATGCTGGGGTGCATAGGGAGGGGTACCACCAGCAGAATGAGAGAGGTAGTGTTGCCTCTGCATAGCTCTCTGGTAAGACCCAACCTAGAGTACTGTGACCACATCTCTGGAAGGACATACAGTGGAGATGGTCTAGAGGAGGACAACTACAATGGTGCAGTGTCTGCATCAAAAACCCTATGAGGAGAGACTGAAGGACCTCAATATGTACACTCTGGAAAAGAGGAGGGAGAGTGGGGATATGATAGAGATCTTTAAATATATCATGGTGGTAAATAAGGTACAGGAGAAAAGTTTTTTCAGAAGAAAAGGTGCTCAAGAACAAGGGGACATGCTATGAAGTTGGAGGGGGTAGATTCAGGAGCGATGTGAGGAAATACTTCTTCACAGAAAGACTTGTGGATTCCTGGATCTGCCTGCCAGCAGAGGTGGTGGAGGCAAAAACAGTGGTAGGATTCAAGAATGCATGGGATAAGCACAAGAGAATCATAGTGGAAAGGAAGTGTGGGAGGGAGAAAGAGCTGTAGGTTGGGCATGGTCTGCAGTAATAGTGTAGGTAAAAAAGGGCAGAATGGATGGGCCGAGTGGTCCTCCTCTGCTGTCAAATTCTAAGTTTCTATGTTTCTAAATGTATAACATATATTTATTGCAACAGTGAGTAAGAATGGAATGGGACCCCATTGAAAATGAGCTTAGACTCAGTTAGGTACAGTATAAGTCACTTAAATGGGATGCACATAAACACCTCTCCTACTTTGCCAGAGGCACATATCAGTCATTAGTCCAGAATTCCTTTACATAACATTCCAGTTCTGTCTGTAGGCAGTAAGTGTTAACACTGCTGTGCTCAATCGATCAGTGCCATATTGCTTCCCCCTAGGTTTTAAATTTCACACAAACACACACACACATACACACACCATTGTGTTTTAGCCTTGCTTTGCTACCATGGACTGACATAGTCCAGTATTCCTTTACATTCCAATTCTGTCTGCATGTTCTCCTAGTGGTATTATAAAGAAATTACATTTTTGTCATGCAATTGATATACACATTCCAACATCTTTTTCCCTTTTTTATATATATTTTTTGGCCTTGCATCATAACCTCAGTCCATATATTTATTCAGGGATTGGATTCCCCACTCATTTCACTAATCTTATTTCTTTATTGAACTGTAATTTACTTACATCAACAATCAACAGCACATAAGCAATTGCAATGGACTAGATAAACTGGGCCGTGAATATAATTAATCATGTTTTACTTTTTCTTTTTACATTTATCACTCTCTCTTATCTCCACCACTACAGTGTGTAGTGCTGTGCAGGGGTGTAGCCAGAAATTTCCATTCTGTACACAGTCTCCAACATTTACACTCCCCCCCCATTAAAAAATGTACACATCCTTTCCAAATGGCACCCTCTTCCAAACAAGTCAGATTGTTGTCAGATGATTCCTTTAATCTGTAAGAGGTTATACATGTATCTGTCTCCTAAACAACAGAAGTTTAAACAGAGTCACTCCTCAGTGGCCTATACTAACCCAAATACTACAGATTAGAATGAAAATGTTAACAGAAAGGCATATGGTTTGTGAGAGGTACTCAGCAAAACTGTACACCAATGTGTACAGTGAGTATGTCTGTCTACACCCTTGGTGCTGTGTGTTAATTTGAGCTGCATAATTCACATCTTCATAGACTCCTCACACTGGGAGGTCACAGAGGTCAGAGGGGGACTGATATACTCATATGTTGAAGAAGACAAAATTCACTTGATAGAATTAGCATCCTTCCATTTAAAGTAACCACAATGATACTATACCGTTTATGTCTGTACTGATATTAACCACAAAATGAGATATTTACAAAAGTAGTGAGAGAAACAACTACAGTATATCACACAGTTCCATTCTGTGCCATGCATTTACACTCACCCCATGAAAATATATTCTATAATTCAAGAATTGCACTAACAGGCAGGCCTGGTGGTGCTGAGGGTTGCGGTGCTGGATGCCACACCTAGCACTACGCCGGCCACCTGGGTTCGGGAGCGAGTTTGGATCATCAGGGTTTGGTTAGGGAGGAGGGAGGAGCAGGATCTAGCAGCTGCTGGCAAGCTCTCCTCTCCTGGGGAGGATTTCCATGTCTCCCGGCACAGCAGTGGCACCCAGTTGTAACTGGGAGCATCTGCAGCCATGACAACTACAGAAGGGTACAGGAGTGGGCGGAGGCCTATAGGAGTCATGCGGGAACACACAACATGACTTGCTGGCATCATTGCATGCCCTCTCCTCTGGGCACCACAAAGAACAAGTGGAAAAACCCCAGCAGCCAGGAGGGTGACAGCAGACCCCGAGAGAGCGACACATATGCCCACCACCGGTCACCACCCGACCAGCTCTCCCAGATCCTCTCCTCTGTCTTGAGCCATGGTGGGAGAGGATTCTGTCCCAGATTTCCTGGTCAGAATGATTCAGGCAAGGCAATAGGGGCCACTCAAGAGAGGTTCTCTCCTAAGGGAGTTCCTGGTAGCCAGTGACTGGAGCGAAAAAGTGTTCACAAAACAAAGCAAACTGCACTAACAGGGTCGCTGACCACACTTGTTAGCACCTTCTTTTTTAAACTATTTTTACAAAACCACAGTACCCAATATATTCATAATTTTACTCCATGTCATAGTTGCATTATCGCCACCCCTTTTTTATTGGGTTCTGTGGACTCTCTTAGTTGTATGTTGGATTTAGAAAATATTTTTAAAGAATTAAAGAACCTTCTGTCATGGTGCGAGTGTACATGCATGGCATGGAATGGAAATGTGTGATATAGTTGTTTCTTGCTACTTCTGCAAATATCTAATTTTTGGTGATTAATATTGGTACAGGTATAAATTGTATAGTGTAACTGGGGTTGTTTAAATTCCAGGGTGATAATTCTATCAAGTGAGAAGTTTTTTTTTCTAAAACACATGAGCATATCAAGCCCCCTCTGACCTCCATGACCTCCCACTGTGAGGTTATGAATAATACAGGTCAAATTAACACACATCCTTACAAACTGTAGTGGTAGGGAACAGACAGAACATGTAAAAATAAAAAGTAAAACATGATTAATTATATTCACTGCCCAATCTATCTAATTCATTTAAATTGCTTATGTGCTCATAATTCTTCATGTACTTAAATTAGAATTTGGCAAGGAAATAACATTAGTAGCTGGCTCAGTGGTGTACAGGTCTGAGGCACTGGACACCTTACCTCTTGTCACGCCAGTGACCCTGGTTCAGGAACAATCCTGGGGTGCTGGAGCTTGACTGAGGAGGGAAAAGATCGAGTGTCTGCTGGACTGATCTCCTTTCCTGGAGAGGGATAACTGCCTCTCTGGCTGAATAACTGCCACCAGGTGGAGGTGTGGTGGTAATGTGGGTCTAAGGATGGCAGGAAAAGGAGGGAACTGCAGGATTCCTTGGGGGTGTGCATGCCTCCACGTATGCATGTCTGGCTTGCATGCACCAAAGCAGGGATGGGGACAGAAAATGGAAAACTGGAAGCAGAAGCAGGCCCCATGAGGCTCCTACCATGCTTCCATCCTGAGGTGTCCTCAGGTCCCGAGCCAATTTGGATAGTTACATGGGGATGGGGGGGAGGATGACCCTCCCTCCTGTACATATATAAAAGAGGAAAAAATAGGTTGGAATGTGCAAATCAATCACATGATGAAAATCTCATGACTTTAAAATACAAGTAGTTTGTGAAGAGGGGATACAATCTGGATGGAGGAACTAGAGTTTCATGGATGTAGGCTTTTGGTTGATATCCAAATGCTTGTGCTGCTCAAAAACACATATAGTATGTTTCTTATGATACTGTCTTTCTTACACATTTTTCACTACCATCAATAATATTATTTTGCAGCCATATTGGCTCTGGCTAGAGTTTTCTGTTGATAACTGCAGCACTCTCTACCCCCACTGAATTAACCAACAAATTCAGCAATATCAAAATAGTGTTTTTACCACCGAACAAAAATGTTATTCAGCCCCTTGATATGGGTGTCAGCAAGAATTCCAAGGGGTACAGTATAAGTTGCATTAAACTGTTTTACCAATGATTTGGTTTAGGATTGTTTTTCACAGTTGACAATGCATTGGAAACTCATATTGCATTACTTTTCAATGCTTAACCAGCTCAAGAGCAATGTTTGTAAAATGTTTTAGCAACTTAATTGTAATGCACCTGCAGTCCAGTCACAAGGCAATACAAAGCTGCATTTTAACTCTTAAGAAACAATTTATGCAGGGCTTTGTACTGAAGCAAGCAATACTTACGCAACTCAGTCAGAAATGCTAAAACAACTCATTGGAGGAGCAGTTTAATGTGACTTGTACTGTATTATTGTGCCATATTTTCATTGATAATAGCATCATTGATAGCAGCTTAGCTGCTTTGGCACCAGAGATTGCTTGCATTGCCAACCTATTAGATGCAATCTTCATGATGCACAAAGAAGGGCAGCTATCAAGAAACCACAGTAGCCAGATGCTTTTGCAAATCAGGCTTCATGGTAGCCTAGTAACACAGAGAAATCCCACATTACACTGAGCCAAGAGGTGCCACCATTTGAGGCAGGAGGTAGGCAGAGAAAATAAAAAATGGTGCACGCTATATACAATAAACATAAACATTTTTTGCAAGTCCATCAGTGCAAACCAAAAGGCCAGCTACCTGCTGCCTCATGGAGCTCAGCCAGTTTGTCAGGGGAGAACAGTAGGTCCTTAAATGGCATGCTACTGGAGGAGGAGGAGGAGAACATGCTCACCAATGCTCAACAAAGTACAACACCCCCAGAACATGACACAAGAGGAGACTGAAGCATTCATCGATCGTGACAAGGGAGAAAATACAGAGGAAAACCTATAACTCAATGCTATGTGTGCTATAGTTAAAGATCAAATGCATATGTATCTTAAACATTAACCCTTTTTGCTAGTGCAAGGACAACTAGGCCATATATATTACAAATAAACTGCAGGAATTGAAATTTATTATGTATAAACATCAATTTATTGACTCTTATTTGATGGTTTTACAGAAAGGACCTCAGACATTTTTAGAACAGCTGATGGAATCTTGGGTGTGTGGTGATGTCATTTATGTAAGAATTACATAATTTTCCTCAAGGTCCTGGTAGCTTAGTATGCACACATTACATCATATTATGAAATGACAAAAATCAGTTGTCACTTCAAACAGTATTAAATATACTATGAGATGTTAAATATCTAGTAACATTCAAGGGCTGATCAGTAAAAATTTGGGGACAGAATTAAACAAGAGAAGGAGTGCCCAAACGTCATCAGTTCATGTATCTTTTTCCATTTTCCTAACTGACCTAATACAGTTCTATTTTGAATCACTCCTTTTGCTGAGGTTCTACCACTCTCAACACTCACACATTTTTTCTGCAATGGGTTCTCCTCCATCCAAAATTTATACTTCTGCCCTTGTAATCTCAAATATTTACATATGTCATGCACCTCTTCCTAATTTGTATTCTACCTTGTCCTCTGCTAATGTGAGACCTTTATTCATCTTTCCCAACATGTGCACCTCTTTTAGTGTACCCTCACAATATATTTATCTTTACCCCTCCTGTCTCAAACTCTGCACTTTTACTCTGTATCCAACCAAATACGAGCCCCATCTTCTGCACCCTTTTCTAATAATTAGTACTTTAGTCCACACTGCCATATATGTGTGCATATACCCCTGTACTCTTTCAAATGTACAACACTTGCACCCCTTTCAAATTTGTAACTACACCATTCCCAAAATTTGCACTTGCACTCTTACAGCCCTTCTGAAATCTGAATTTGCACAGCCAGACATTGCATTCATATCCCTGCACCATTTCTGAAAATTGTACTTATACTGTACTACTGAATCACTCCACAAAACTGTACTTGCTCTTAGCATACCTCCCCAAATATGCATAAAAAATGTTTACCCATGCACACCTCCCAAAATATGTACTTGTTCCCGTGCCCCCTCCCAAAATTTGTACTCACACCCCTGACCATCCCAAAATTTGTACCTGCACCCCTCCCAAGTTTATTTATTTATTGAAATGTTTCACCAGGAAGAGCACACTGAACAACAAGATGCTCGTCTCATGGTGCGACCTGGGGGGGGTAGAGAGAAGAGAACATGATACATAACATTGAGTTACACACTGGAGTCCTGAATTAAGGGTGACATTGCATATATTGTTTACATACAGGAATTAAGAGTGTCATTACATTTATTTATTTAGATTTTGGTAACTGGGTAAGCCCACTGAGACCAGAGGTCCCTTTTTCAGGAGCTACCTGGAATTAGTTACAAAAAGAGACATTTAGAAACAGTTATTTATAGTAGTTACATTTGTTACACAAATATACATTAGCAACAGTATACAGGGGTAAAAGTCAGGTTCACATTCAGGCTCAGGAATTATTTACAGTAGTTACATTAGTTACACAAGTGTAGATTAGCAACAGTATACAGGGGAGGTAATCAGGATTAGCAATCAGGCTCTTATTAGTAGTGCATGACATCGAGTTTCACCCCAGATTAGTAGGGAAAGTAGACAACAACAAAAAGTTGACATCATAGTTTTGGAGATACATCCAGGATGAAGGGAGGTTCAAGGCAGTGCAGGGGAAAAGAGACCTGGACTAGGGAGCTAACGGTTGGAGCCACAGAGACTGAGATTGAGAAGATATAGTTTGAGTCCAGACTTGAATTGGTTAAGGGTGGTTGAGTCAGTCAAGCTAGCTGGAAGAGAGTTCCATAGGTGGGAGGCAGCAAATTTGAAGGAGCATTTCTCTTGGCTGGAGCTTATCCTAGGGATGTCAAGGGGATGATTTGCAGATGATTGCAGGGTTCTGATTTGTTCTTTGGGGGAGAGTAGTCCACTAAGATGGGGAGGAGAACCTAGGGTAAGGAACTTAAAGGCAAGGCAAGCAACAGGGTAACCTAGTTTGTGCTGAAGTGTGGGCCAGTTTAGTTCCTTAAGTGCCTCACAATGATGCCTCCTAGGAGAGGAGTTAGTGGCGAAGTGAGCCACATGGTTATAGAGTACGGAAAGTTTATTGAATTCTGTCTCACGGAGGAACTGCAATAGAGGAGCTCCGTATAGGATGGAGGTGAGGAGATTGCAGCAGGAAATTGCTCAGCATGCAACTGAGGATAGAGAGTTCCCCAGATGGTAAAGGAGACCAAGCTTGCATTGTTTACAAACATACATTCATAACATGCATACATGCTTACATTACTTACATTAAATTGAATTAGAATTACACAATGCTGACAGCTAGAACTTATTGCCTTGAGAATGTAGAGAACAGGGAGTAGGGTTTAGGTCAGGATTAAGTTACATTACACATAGAAGACAGTCACTGAGTAAGGGAGTATGACTGATAGGGAGATGAGCAGAAGTGCAGTGATGGGCAAATGCGTGGGTTGGTAGAAATTATATGCCAGCATTTGAGGTCTTTAGCTAAGCCACTGGTCAGGCTGCTTAAGATGAAGGGGCAGATGATAAGGGGGGTAGTAGCAGGAAGGGGTGAGGGGGAGGGGAGGAGGTCAGGGGCACGAACAGTTTGTCGCATAGTAGTTAATGAGGGCAGAGGATAGAGAATGTCTGGAGGAGGAATGGCGGATTTGGGCTGGCAGGTTATTCCAAAGCTTAGGGAGATGGTAGGAGAAGGCTGATTGGCCTGCAGTGGGCCGCTGGTGAGGGGTTACCAATAGCTGGGAGTCAGTAGACCTGAGGGCATGAGAGGGGGTTGGTGGAGAAGTTAGGGAGGAGGCGAGGTAGGGCGCAAAGGAACCGAGCCAGAAGTTAGAAGCAAATTAAACACTGTGAAGTAGATGCTGATTGCTCAGGGATGGTAGGGCCAACAAATGGAAAAGTTCATAGTGGTGGGTACCCCTGCACCCCTCCCAACATTTGTACTTGTACCCTTGCACCCCTCCAAAATTTGTACATGTACCCCTGCACCCCTCCCAAAATTTGTACTTGTACCCCTGCATCCCTCCAAAAGTTTATATTTGTACCCCTGGCCTGCACCCATTCCTGAAATTTGTATTTCTACCCTTGCGTCCCTCCCAAAATTTGTATTTGTACCATTGCAGCTCTACCAGAATTTGTACCTGTACCCTGCACCCTTCCCAAAATGTGTCCATAAAATGAATACCTACAATTAGGTGGGCCTTTGTTGTTGGCTAACAGACTAGTACCGGATTCTGGATAAATGTGGCCTACATTTCTTAAACATGTACACCCAAAAGAATATTAATATTAGTATTAAATACAACAAAATATGTCAAATGAAAAATCAATAACTTTTGATGTAAGCTTGAGCTGGAAAAATACATCTGACAAAATACTCACAATGGTTTATTAACAACATATATTCTTTTAGCTACAAACATTACTTGGGTGTCTTAAAAGATCCATTTCTCCATAAAACCTTTTTACATACCAAACTGGAACTCCTAGACATCAATCTCTTAAGAGCCAGGTATAACAAACATACGATTGAACAAAATTGTTTGTGTCAGCATGGTGGAATAGTGAATCTGATACATATCTTACGGCACTGTTCTTGGTACTCTAGTGCCAGAAATTTCTGGCTGAAGCCATTTCTTACAATTAAGCCAATGGATTTAACCAATCTAATCACAATCATGATGCTTACAGAAGATGATTGGATTATTACAAGGGTTGCAACATATCTTTCAATTACAGTTAAATAAGGAGTAAAACAAAAGTGAAAGAGACCTAATGAAACCATTAGTCAATCTTATTAATCTCACCAACCATGGCCTTTTAAATTAAATTATTGAATTTTTTGGATGAGACTTATATAAAATGACTCTTCTCTTTGTCTTTTGTATGTCATTAGCCTGATTTTACTTGGTCATATTTTGAACTTTTTTAATCGTGTTTGTATATGTTCATTTTTGTAAAGACTATAATGGTCGACAAATAAAAATAATTACTACTAAAAAAAAAAATATTGAATTCAAGCAACATGAAGTCTTGCTGTATTCTGACATATGCAGTTAGGTCCTGCCTTTCAACTGCCCCGGAGAACAAAGAGTTAAACTTTCCATGGCCAGCATGGAATGTTCACCACGAGCTTGGTTGAAGCCCCCATCTGCTGTTGTTTAAACTGCAACCGTCAGATTCTTTACTCCGCCTCACTGAACAGTTGCTCTGGAGATTTCTCCTGCTGCTCGGTTCAAAAAGTCGGTTGAAGTGTTGGTTTTCGGTCAGTTTCTACCGAACTGCTGTTACCGCTTAGTCGGTTCAAGTCTCTGTCTGTGGTACCATGAGTACTAGATAGGTTTTTTGTTTTGTTTCTGTGTGGAACTTGTAAATTGTGGATCGGTTTGTCTGAACCGATCAGTTTGAGGTAAAAAAGCTTGTGCTTACTTTAAAGTGTGTAGGTCTCCGTGATCGGTTCTAAAAAAAAACCGGATTTAATTACGTTTTTTCCAAGACCAGTGACATGGTCAGAACCGATCGAAGTCTTGGCTGGCAGATTGCTGAAAAAAGGGTACGTTTTTGGATAGGATTGGCCATGTCTGAAAAACCCAAGAAAAAAACCAAGCCCACTGGGTTTCAACACTGCAGTGTGTGTGGGGAAGTCTTTGTCAAGGCTGATCCCCACACCACCTGTGTTTATTGTCTGGGGTTTGACCACCTTGATTCAGACTGACAAATTTGCAAGGATTTTCCCAAATCTACCCTGGAAAAGAGATTAGGTAGACTGAGGGAAAAGGAGGTCGAGAAGTCAGCCGACCCGGATGGCCAGCCCTGTTCGGTTCTGACTGAACCAGAAGGAGTGTCCTCTGACCAGGGCGATACTTCTTCGGGCAAAAGAGAAAGAGAAAAGATAAATCATCCAGTTCGGACCCAGAAATTCATACTCCGACCGCCAATGAGATAGCCAAGGCTATAAGGATTGTGCAATCGCTTAGTTCAGTTCCGACCGAACCAGCACCATCTGCCAGGGGCTCGGTTCAGTCAGTTCCCCCAGTTCCAGATTATACTTTGGAAGAATTTTATGAACTAGAGGAGGAGAAGGGAGAGTATGAGGATGATTATGGTGATTATGAAAGTCTGGATGTGCCTATTGACCAGGACATCTCCCCAGACAGACCTTCAGGTGTTTCTCCTCCTAGGCTTTCTGAGTCCCCTTCACACTATATGTTTTACAAAAAAGTGTCTGAGACCCTCCAGCTTCCTGTGGAGGAAGCAGTAGAGGATCAGGAAGAGCCTGATTATGTTGAGATGATGGATATCCCAGAGTCCAGGAGACTGTCTATTCCCCTCCACAAATCCTTTGGGAAACAGACACATAAAATTCTTAAATATCCTAATTCTATACCTCCTGTGGACAGATGAATGGACAAGAAGTACACTCTCTCAGGCTCAGACACGGAGTTCCTTTTCCAGCAATGCAGCCATGTTGGGGTCGTGCAGGCTGCAGCCTGTGATAAGGCAAATATTCCCCTTGGCATCACACCCCCCCCAGACAAGGACTCCAGGAAGATTGATGCCATGGCAAAGAAACAATACATGGCAGCATCTCTGGGACTCAGGCAGGCTAACTATATGGCCTATACAGCCAGATACCAGAAGTCCAGGAGGGGATACTGTGATGGGTCTGGCTAAACAGGCCCTTGACCAGCTTGCCAAGGAGCTGGAGCAGGTGGCTGCAGATGAGATTGAGGCATCGAAAGTACAGTTTCATGCTGCTGTGGACTCCAATGATGTTTCATCAAGAGTCATGGCTACATCTGTGGCTCTTCAGAGGATGGCTTGGCTCAGATGTACAAGCCTCTCACAGGATACCCAGGCTAAGGCCATGGATTTTCCTGCAATTGGTAATTCTCTGTTTGGGGAGCAGACAGAGAACTTCATGAAAAAGATGGATGAGGACAGGACCACTTACAGGAGTGCTCAGGCCAAAGAAAGGCAAGCAACTCTTCAAAGGCAGCAGTCCAGGGGCAGGGGCAGGCCTTTCCAAAGACCTTTTCACCAAGCTCAGGCCTTCTCTTCTTCCTTTTCACAGAGTGGCTTCTTTAGAGGGAGAGGTAGAAGGGGATGAGTAGGCCTACATTCACTCCTCAGCCTAAAGCCCCTGCCAAGCAGACACCCTGATGGGTCTGCCTGGGCCGATTCTCCCATACCAGGAGGGGGCAGGCTGGCTTACTTTGTCCAGGACCGGAAGTCTCTTACATCAGACAAGTGGGTCCTGGAAGTAGTAAGCCAGGGACTGGTTCTCAGCTTCAAAAAATTCCCCAAGATGAAAACCAGATCCTTTCCACCTGCAAATCTCTCAGAGACCCTTGCCCTAGAGGCAGAGGTTTCTTCTCTCTAGCTCTCAGAGCTATAGAGAGGGTTCCCACCCCACACAAGGGAAAAGGATTTCACTCCAGGTACTTTCTAACCCCAAAAAGACAGGAGAATGGTGGCCCATCCTGGACCTAAGATATCTGAACAAACACCTTTTGAAGCCAAAGTTCAAATGGTAACTCTGGGAATTATCCTTCCCTCTCTAAGGCCAGGGGACTAGCTAGCCTCCCTGGACCTCAAAGATGCCTACTTTCACATTCCCATCAGGTGCTCCCACAGAAAGTACCTCAGGTTCGAGTTGCCCTCAGGCCACTATCAGTTCACTATCAGTTCAGAGCAATGGCCTTTGGCCTAACATCAGCCCCAAGGGTTTTCACAAAGTGCCTGGCAGTAGTAGTTGCCTTTTTAAGAAGAAGAAAGATCTCCATCTTCCCATACTTGGATGACTGGCTCATAGTAGGTCAGTCTCCAGACCAAGTCAAGTCACATCTGCAAGTGACCCAACAAGTGCCCACTTCCTTAGGATTCCTTCTGAACCTTCCAAAGTCAGTTCTCAAACCAGTACAGCTCCTCACTGTCATAGGTACAGAACTGGATACAGTAAAGGCAAGAGCCTTTCTTCCCCTGGAAAGGGCAAGGAACCTCATGGAACTGGCCTCTTTATTCACCCTTCAGGTGTCTCAACCAGCAAGGCATTTCCTTCAGCTTCTGAGCTACATGGCAGCTTCCACAGCAGTGGTCCAAGGGGCAAGGTTCCAGATGAGGGACATTCAGTTCCACTTAAGAGCCTTCTGGTCCCAAAGAAAGGATTCCCTTACCAAGCTAATCCCAGTGACTCGAACCCTGATCCTAGCCTTGCAATGGTGGCAGGATCAGGACAATTTGAGACAAGGAGTTCCATTTGTCACTCAGTCTCATTCAGTGATACTCACCATAGATGCTTCCCTGCTGGGCTGGGGAGCCCATTTGGGGGATCTTACCACCCAAGGACTGTGGTCACCTCAGGAATCTCTGCTTCACAGCAATCTCTTGGAACTCAGAGCAGTGTTTCTGGCACTGCAAGCTTTTTCCAAATCTGTACAGAACAAGGTGGTTCAGGTCAGAACAGACAACACCACCACCATGTGGTACATCAACAAGCAAGGAGGCACTCGGTCTATGGCCTTGTACACAGAAGCAATGAATTTGTGGTCCATGGCCTATTCCCTGCAAACATCTCTGATAGCAGTTCACCTCCCAGGGAAGGACAATGTCCTAGCAGATGCACTGAGCAGAATATCCCAAGGCCATCACGAATGGGCCCTAGATCCTCTAGTTTTGAAAGTGATTTTCTCGAGATGGGGCACACCAGAGATAGATCTTTTTGCAGCCCCAGACAATCACCAACTTCCTCTCTTTTGTTGCACACCTCCAGTCTTGGGCTCAGTCCCCCTGGATGCTCTGATTCTGAACTGGGAAGGGAAATTTCTGTATGCTTTTCCCCCTTCCCTCTCCTGTTCAAAGTATTAGTCAAGATAAGGTCACAACCATGCAAAGTGATTCTGATTGCTCTAGCCTGGGCCAGGCAGCCATAGTACCCCTTGTTGCTGTCCCTAGCAGTCCACCTTCCCCTGTCTCTTCCTAGGAATTACAACCTGTTGACATCCTCACAGGGGAGGATTTGGTACCCGAATCTTCAGTCTCTCAATCTCAAGGCATGGCTCTTGAAGAGTTAGAGTTTGCAGATCTGCATCTTTCCCGAGGGGTTCTGAATATCCTTAAGGCTTCTCAAAAGCCTTCCACCAGGAAGACTTACAACTCCAAATGGAAGAGATTCAGCATTTGGTGTTCTAAGAAGAATATTTCTCCAGACTCTGCTGAATTGCCTACAGTTCTGGACTTAATAGCTTAGGCCTCAGACCAGCTACCCTTAAAGTACACTTGGCAGCTGTTTCTGCTTTCTTGTCAGTAGACAAGTCTTCCTCTCTATCATCCCATCCTGTATTTTGTAAGTTTTTCAAGGGATTGCTTCACACCAATCCCCCCTTTAGGGATCCTGCTCCTGCTTGGGACCTTAATGTTTGCATTGTTCAGCTTATGTAACCTCCCTTTGAGCCTTTGTTCTCAGCAGAGCTTAAGTATTGACTTGGAAAACTGTGTTTTTGGTAGCCATTACTTCTGCCAGGCGTATCAGTGAATTGCAAGCCCTGTCAGTGGAATCTGATTTCATCTTTTTCCATAGAGATAAAGTGGTCCTTAGAACTAACAGAAAGTTCTTACCTAAAGTGGTTTCAGATTTCCACCTCAACCAGTCTATTTCTCTCCCTGTTTTCTTCACTGACCATTCCTCCTTGGGAGAGAGGAGGCTATACAGCTTGGATGTTAAAAGAGCCCTTAGCTGCTACATAGAGCGTACCAAGGGTCACAGGTTTGAATCTATTGCCAGGTGGATTGTTTCTTGTATACAATTCTGCTATGAAAAACTGGGCAGAACTCCACCCTCAGGCCTGAGGGCTCATTCCACTAGAGGTACAGCTGCTTCCCTGGCTGCTGCCAGGGATATTCCTCTATTAGAAATTTGTCAAGCAGCCACCTGGAAAACAGTCCATATTTTCACCAAGCAATACTCTCTGGATATCCAGGCTAGGAGTGATGCTCAGTTTGGCACAGTAGTACTTCAGAGCCTGTTTCCAAAGTAGGTTCTGTCCCTCTTCCATGGAGGTACTGCTTGGTAGTCTGCATATGTCAGAATGCAGCAAGACTTCATGTTGTTTAAAGAAAAAAATACACACCTTAGTAATGTTGTTTCTTCTAATGGAGTCTTGCTGTATTCTGACTTCCCTTCCCGCCTCCCCTCTCAGAACCTAGATTATGGGATGTGGGTAGGTAGGAGCAGTGTTGGCACCCTAAGGGTGTCCTTTTTTCACCTTCTTTTGGTTTGGGTGAGAGGTTGTGTTTTGGATGTGTTTTGTTTTTGGGTTTCCTGACTTGAGTCTTCCTTTTGAAACCAAAAACTTTTTATATAGATATAGTTGCCAGTTGGCAAGTAAGAATTTTACAGTTTCCATACAGAACATCTAGTGAGTCTTCGCTCATAAAGATCTGACGGTTGCAGTTTAAAGAGCTAGTGTACTGCTTGGAATTAATAGTAATTTTCAGATGCAGTCAGCTATCACTTCCAGTATCTGAAGTATTTTTTTATTTTCTGTTTGCTAATTAGAAGATTTTCCACCTGGCAGTACTGGGATGATGTGTGGAGCAGCACTCTTTCTGGAGGAAAAAAAAAGTCAGTTCTGTTCCTCCCACTACATCGTCAGAAATGAGACCAAACACCTTGAGGCACCACAATCCTTGCAGCCTGAACAGTGACTTTCACACGCTACCAATCAAAATGCAGGAAATTGTGACATCACTAGTAACCAGGGAGAGCCAGTCCCTGCTGCTTCATGTGAAAGTGAAACCTGGCTGTGAGAAATGGTTCTCATTGGTTACTAGTGATGTCATAGTCAGTGTAGTTTCAGTGTTGATGTACTGGGAGGAACAGAACTGACTTTTTTTTCCCCTCCAGACAAAGTGCTGATCCACACATCACCCCAATACTGCCAGGAGGAAAATCTTTTAACTAGCAAACAGAAAATAATACATACTTAAGATACAAGAAGTGATTGCTGACTACATCTGAAAGTTACAATTAATTGCAGGCAGTTTCCAGGCAGTACACTAGCTCTTTAAACAACAGCAGACAGGGGCTTCAGCCAAGCTCATGGTGAACATTCCATGCTGGCCATGGAAAGTTTAACTCTTTGTTCTCCAGGGCAGTTGAAAGGCAGGACCTAACTGCATATGTCAGAATACAGCAAGACTCCATTAGAAGAAACAACATTACTAAGGTGAGTAATTTTTTCTTTGGGACTATTGTATTGGTTGGCAGATGCCTCATATCATTAGTTACTGCATTTTTACAAGATGTGTATAAATAAAAATTTACTTTTGTGTTTTTTCAATGTATGTTTATTCATTTTTACAATAGCCATACAAGCATGAAACTTGATTGCAGATATAGGATGAGAGATTGACAGAAATTTTAAAATAAGCAATGCACGTCCCTTCATTTATTGGCAGATTACTGTAGGGATTGCTAAAAGTGCTTTATATTGTCCAGTAAGTTAAATAGTGGCCAGTGCAGCAAGACCATGGATGATCATCCAGAAAACTGTGATTAGCAATGTCCATGAAATGAATACCTTCAATTATGGTGGGCCTGTGTCATTGAGCTGGTTCTTTTTTTTCTCTCAATTGTTTAACCAGGTGAGACACACTAAGCTGAAAGCTTTTTCACAGGTGCAACCTAGAAGCACAGGGAAGTTAAGTGACTTGCTCAGGGTCACACAGTATATGCAAGTGGGGGCTATGGGATTCAAACTCAGGTCTCCAGATTTGCAGCTCAGAGCTTTAAACCACTGTGCTATACTGCCTCCCTAGAGTTCCCTAGTTCTAGAGTCCATGAACCACTAGAATTTGCAAATAATTAATCTCTTTCAGTATAAATGAATGTAGCCTTGGTCCCCCACCCAGTTTCATGTTTAATCATCCAACATACCCAAATAATTGTAATATATAAGAAAAAACACTTAAGAGCTTTTTTCCCTAAATTGGTGGAACTTATTGTCAGCTGGTAACACAGAATTTCTCTAGCCCTTATAAATTTAATATTCAACAGCCCTACTAACCCTCTGTAAGGTAAGCAAATTGTAAAAATAACACTGTTGATGTACAGTTTTGATTCTCGACTAACCCAATGCACCCAAGCTTTGCCACTTTTTCTTTCTTAAGGATTTTCCTTCTTGGCTGGGACCAGGTGGACTATAAGCCTTGTCCCCAGGTGCTGATGACAAGCCACCTACCTCCCTCCCCCTTCCTCCCTCCTCTTTCTGGTGATCCAGCAGGGCAGGTCACAGTGTCTTGGGCATGGCCTTATTGAAGCCTAGTCCTCCCCGTATGTTTTCCACCTATTTTCACTTCCACCAGGACTATGGCAAACACAGTTGCTCATGCCTATGGGGTGCACAAGCATGCTGGAACATCCAGTCCCATTCCACCCACCTGGCATAATGCCAGCCTCCCGAGCATTGGTGCTGCCACCAGACCTCCATTTGGTGGCAGCCAAGAGCCTGTACAGCCTGCCTCCCTGATCTGGAAGAGGAGATCTGCCAAACAGCCTTTCATGCCTTCTTCCGTCCCTCCCCCCCAGCTGACCCCTGGCAAACCCAGCTCATTCCTGAATGCAGGCCACTGGCATGGGAGAGGTAAGGTGCATAACAGTACCTCAGCCTTCTATGCCACTGGGTCATTTCAAGTCTTGCCACTTAAAATGAAAAAGGGGATATATCCTCCAACAACAGCCATTTATCTGACTCTCTCTTGGCCAGAGACAACAGACCATCAAGACCACCCACCAGCCATCAAACCATGTCGTCTCCATGTTTTCTTAATGCTGAGATGCCCAGACCAAAAGCTAGTAGGCTGGGTAAACTAACTTAATAATCAAATCAAGTCTGTTCATAGAGAAAGAGCAGACAAGTTTACACTATAAAGGTAAAGCAGAGACATTAAAGGCTTAACTGTGGCTACCCACCAGACACTTTAACACCATTCAGAAACCTGTTATTATAAAGTTTCTGAGAATAAAATTTTAAGGTAGTTTATGGTACATTACTACAGGTCAGGTCTCATCATCCTCTTCCCTGACTTCCTCTTCTGTAGATTTCTGGGTAAAATCCTTTTGAATCACCTCCAGCTTGTGGCTCACATCCAATGGATCATTGAAAAGGAAAAAACTTTGCCTGAGTATGTGGTTTCTCCTTGGGCCGGGAGTTGGAGCATGTGAGTGACTCCGAGCTCGCTTAACTGAGCCTGCATTGCATCAAAGCCACAATGCCATTGGCATGTGGCATAACTAAGGTCCAGAAAGCAATGGAATACAGTGCCATCAGCTAGACTGAAAGATCCTGCAGCTTTTGCTTTTTGTAACAGTATATCCCATACGTGGAACCCCGATACCAGAACCAGAAAAGTACTGGGGAAGTCATAGATGTTCGGCTTCTGATGGGGAGTTATATGATATGCTCTCAGAATGACAACATCTGCTGATAGTTGAAATAAGTCTGTAATAAGCTTTTGAATAAAATCAAGAGAGTCTGTCTCTACCAGGCCCTCTGGCATGCCCAGAAAGTGGAGGTTGGATGCCCGGGCTCCATTCTCTAGGTATTCCATATGTGCCCTTAACAGCTTGTTCTCTATCAGTACTCCATATATGGTTACCCTGAACCGATAGAAATCTCTGTCATTGTTTCTGCTTTGTCTCTGTCTAGGTGACCTTTGTTTCTACAAGGGTTAACCATGTGTTGAAACTCTTCTTTTTTTGTCCAGCTGGCTTACTGCTTCTAAAACCAGCCTGGACCATGGCTTCCAAATCCCTGTTCTGCTCTTCCATCAGCTGTCCGCCCTTTGCTCCACTCATTGAAGATGCTGGGGCCTTCCCTTTCCCAGTTTCTTTTGGTGGATCATTATTTGGTTTTCCCATGGCAGTATCTGTTCCACACTGTACCAGCAGTGTCCTGATGTGCTCTGCTATGGAATAAGTCACTTTTGAAAAGTCTGAGTAGCAAAAACCCCATTTATCAAAGCTTTTAAGCTTTATCTAGGTCAGAGCCACATGAGGAGCATCTGCTTGTGTTACCTGCTGGCCATGCCCCCTGTATTTTTTGTATTTTATTGTATTTCACAGATGGACCCATTTTATAATTGCAATAAGGCACTTCAGGGCATGTGTTGCTGTATGATTTCAGCATTTCTTGTGTGTTTAAGTAACTTGGTTGCTCCCCATGACATATCATGGGAGGAATATTTAAAACCCACAGTGACACATGCCCTGTCATGCCTTACTGCTTAATTATAAAATGGGCATTAACAACCCCAAGTAAATCCCACAGTGGCAAATAGCAAAAGAACCAGTCAACCTCATTACATGCTGCTGAAATATTTAAACCTACTTCTCAGAGCTATCACATAGTAAAAATGTTCAAATGGCAGACATTCCCCCAACTAAAACTTTAATTAGGCCTTAAAATAACTAAATCTTCTGTGACATCTGTAACCCCCATTTGGTTTAATAATTATGTGCTGGATGCCACCTGATGTCCATTGGTTAAAATTCAGGTCCTCTCTGTCTCTGTGCTAGAAGCACAGTAACAGGCGAGAGGGACTTGCTGCAGCAGTATAAGTCACAACTGAATGATGCAGCTAAAGAATTCCAGAGAATCATGGGAGAGCCCTCAGAAAGGGAAACACAACACAGACTCTCTCTGCCCTGTCAGAACTGGTTTTCCTATCTGCAGAAAAATTTCCATGGGTAGTGAAGTGGCAGCAGCTTTTTCTTTGTTTCTTCCAACAGGGGATGATGTCCAGTGCGAAGACAACCAAATGATTTTGTGAGTACAACTCAAGAGATTGTAGCTGACCAGTAGCAAAAGGAGCTGCCTGAAGAATCACTTTCTGAAAGGACAAGTTACTGTATGCAGTGCTGAGCTCAGTCTTCTACAGTATGTGTGACACCCACCCTGTGGATTTCAGAACTTAATGAATTTGGGACAGAATGACTGCAAAGGAATTTAAAGTGGTGGTATGAGCCATGCCTCAGTAGCTAAGAATACAGAGTTCCTATGTAATTGTTGATCCCAGAGGGTGTTACATTTATGTGGGTTCCCTTAATGGATCTCACACTACCTGCCAAAAGGAGAGGAGGATCAGGAGTATGGAAGACAAGAAGAATTTGTAGAAAATGTACTGATATGTTATTTGAATGCTTTTCTAGTCATTTGACCGCTCTTTAAATGAACTGATTAATGACATGGATTTGAATTCTTTACTAGTCATTTGACTGCTCTTTAAATGAACTGCTTATGGACACTTTTATGTCTGTGCTAACTGATGGCACTGTTCTTAGAATAAACTTTTGGCATCCAATAAATTGGATGCCACTTGATTTTATCCCAGTGTGGAGGTTTGTCAAGTTTTGGAGTTACAGTTCATTAGGCTCCTCTCCAGTCCCCTAGACCATGGTCCCACAAATAAAATTGTTAATAACTCTGATCAGCTTCTGTCAGGGTAGAGAGCCCCACAGTTCCTGCCTACAGACATCAGTTACATTTCCTTAAATTAAGAAAAGAAATTAATTAAATAGACCCTTTCCTGTCATTTTTCAAAACTCAAAACAAGTGAGAGGAAGCTTCCTTACTTCCATAGGAGCTCCTGTGTAGTAAAAGCAGCTTTTTTTTTGTTCTAACCCTGAAGGAAGGTAAGGGATTATAAATTGCCCCCAAGGGGTTAGTGGTGCAATCCTTTTCCATTTCCCTGTTGCTGACCATGTCCTGTTTTATGACATGTGTATAGGGAGAATGTGGGGGTGCACTCCATTCAAGTCTATGAAGAGTGATTTGAAAACAGTTTTTGCCCATTTAAGTGGTCATTTGGTAAAATTGGAGCCATGATTCAACTGACCAGCAACAGGGAAGTGTAACAGGATCACACTGCTAACCCAGTGGGGGGCAATTTATGATCCCTTCCCTTCCTTTGGGGGCATAACCAAAAAAGGTGCTTTTACCACAGAGGAGGTCCCATGGAGATAAAGGATCTTCCTCTTATTTGTGCACAGCACTGAGGAAAGTGCTCTTTAAATGTTGTTTCCCAGTCACCTTATCCTCCCCTCACTACACATATACACACATTTAAAAAAATTAAATGCCACTCATAATTTTAAATTCTTGTATTCCTTTGCTTACTATGAATAATCTCCCTCCTATCCCTGCCTCCATACCAGGCAAATCTTTGCTGCTTACCTTTTCTGCCACCAGAATTATGCAGAGTTTGAATTCTTGTACTACATGGTAAACAATCCATGTGTGGGGTATGTTCTGTCAGCAGAATTTGGCAGAATATTGAATTACTATTTTCCATGGTAAACAATCATTCCATAGTGTATGGTGGAACGCTATTGTGTATGGAGATCCATACACTGTAAAAAGTCATTCTGTTGCAGTAATGATGTAGCTACTAACGCAGGATGATTTTTCATTCTGTGTTAGTAGCTGTGTCACAATACAAGTGCCCATTGGCCAGTAGGATGTTCAACCGTCGTGCGTGTGAGCTGGCTGGCAGGCAGATGGCTAGAAGTGCAGGAATCAGATGGAACAGTGACTTGTTTAAACTGCACAAAGTAAGTGAATGTGTATTTGGTGACCACAGACTATATAGAAAAATGTGTTGTAACCCAAATACACAACATTGATATTCTTAAACCTCGTGGTTACCCTGTTGTGAAATGGACCTCTGGAGCTTTGCTTTTGAGGTTGTTAACATCATAGTAACCACTCAGTATTAAGAATAGCTTTGTTGTGTTTGGGCTACCATACACTATCCTATATGTGTAGTCAATGTGGGCAGGACAGAGAAATCAGAAAAGGGTTGGAGAAGAGAAAAAAATATAAAGAAAGGAATACACATGGAAAACACAGGTATCTAGGTAGAGTTACACCAAAAACACTTTAAAAAAAGCAATGCTGTAGTTCATAAAAGCACATAAATTTGAATCAGGGATTTGAGAATCTGTCAGCATGGCTCAGTTGGTAGCACATCTGCCTCTGGACCAGAAGGTCATGGGTTCTTGTCCCACACTGGGATTGGACTTGCACCTAAAAATTGCTGGCATCTGAGTGCAGTATTGGGGGGTGCTGTACTGCTGGGGTGTGCCGTCCTTCGGATGAGATGTTAAACCGAGGTCCCTTCTGCCCGTCCTGGTGGGTGTCCAGGTGGAAGTAAAGAACCCAGGGCACTCTTCTCAAAGAGTAGGGAACATTCCCGGTGTCCTGGCCAACATTCCCCTTCCCATAAACCAGTTCATGCAATTATCCAGGCTGTGTGTGGGTGATGATGTGTGATATGGCTGCCACTGCACATTCAGTCACTTCACTACCAGTTTAGCATTGCTTGTAAAGCGCTTTGGATGTATGAAAAAGCACTATATAAATGCTGATTCTTCTTCTTTACTGTAGGAGAAATCTAGAACCCTTCCCTGTGGCGTGCACCACTACTGATATGCCCTAAACCCAGAGAGCTTCAATATAATAGCTGGTTGGTGATGCCATGAAGACTCAATTATCACATGTTCTGGACCTTATGTAGGGTAATTAGCATAGTGGCAGTCACTACAGTGAAGAATACAAAAAAACAATTTAAATGAAACTGTTATCTAGGGAATCATTTAAGGGTGTCCAGTGACTGTAGCTGAGATTCCTATAATTTCTTTACAACCCCTATGATGTGCACTGCAACCCTTAGGAACCCCTATACCTGGATTTCCCCATCATTTATTGTATATCAAATATGTTGAGCAGGGAGCTTTGCAACCCCCATGATTTTATTAAAATGGGTCTTTGCAACCCCTGTAATTCTGGTGAAATGACACTACTGACCATAACCCTGGACTGGAGGGTCCCTTTGCTCGTCTTATGCCTGAGCTATGCTCCTTCAACACAGGCCTGAGTCGATAGACACTAACTACCTAACCAGCTAAAAGTAAAATGTTACACAGTCTGACCTCTGTTATTATACTTACAGTTTCCAAAGAAGTGATGTGTTAAATATTTAACAGCAGGCTCTCAGGAGTTAACAATTGGATCCCTACCCTTCCTATCTCATTCATTATAATAGGGACACAATTTAGCAACCACCTTTACATAGCCTATGACAGCCTCATCCAGCATAGCACCATTCCAAAGATTTGAATCTTGCAGGGCAAACAGAACAGAGACGAGGCTCTCTCTCACAGGATCAGTTGCTACAGACCTCAATGAATGTACATTACCTGCAAGCTGAAAACAGGAAAAACTGTGTCACAGATTGTGAGTACACCGCAGTCATGGCTTGCAATGGGCTTGCGCAAGAGCGAGCTGAGCAACCATCTCTCTCATGGTAAAAATGTTTTCCCCATAAGAGGACTTTAATCTTTACCACTTTGAAGTAGACTTTTTTCCCTTCTTAACACCCTTCTGCCCAACTGCGTATGGCCTTTTGTGATGACAGTTCTTGGCTGGTGAATGGAATGCAAGATGTAGTGTAGAAAAACGCATTACTCCTGAAATCACTATTTTTTAGGGCTGCAGGTAGGCGGAGCCTGCAGCCCTACTGCGTCAGCTCTAAAAATGAGCTACAGGATTCAGACCAAAGAACACTTCCTTTGGAGTTTTCAAATGATCCTTCCACTACTTTGCAACCTTTCAGTTTAACCCTTGCAGTGCTGCAGAATAAACATCCGTGCAGAGCTCAGTCAAATAAATTAATTCTAGTTCTTTTGGCAGCCTTGTAGTTCCTGTAGTGAGAATGCTCCAGTTTTTGGTTTGCATTACAGATAACAGCACCTAACTAGAGAGCAGTATCAAATTACATGATTGGTCATCTCTCCCAATGTGTTTGCATGTATATGTGCGCGCGCGCGCGTGTGTTGTGTGTGTGTGTGTGTGTGTGTGTCTAGCAATGATTTAAAGTACTTTTGAAACATAACGGAAGATTGCTTCAGAGAAGCTAATTAACACCAGTATGATTTTAGTTGAGAAGCCCCTGAAGGGCAAAGTTTATCAAGCATTATCAACAAGTAGAGAGCTCCTCTCACATAAATTTTAAACTGTCTCAGTACGTTTCAAGAAAGCATTCTACTGATAGGAAAACCTTGGGATTCTATACAACCTAATACATGTAAGATGAGTTTACAACTTGTATTGCAAGTGTCCTTGTGTTTTAAAGAGCACAGTCAATGAAAGACAAAATGCTGAAATGAGGCCTAACTGCAAGTTGAAATTAAAATAAAATTATATATTTATCTATGTGTGTGTGTGTTTTATATACTGCATATATATATATATATATATATATATATATATATATATATAAAACACACACAGACATTTACATAACACATATACAGTATACACATGCACATATATACACACACATATATACACATACATCTATCTATATATATATATATATATATATATATATACATATATATTTATACAATGGGGTGAAACATATTCTAGCAAAATGAAACATGTTACTTTCACTACAGTGAAATAAATCCTGATGATGTCAGCAGAGTTAAAATTAATACAGTTTATTATACCCCACAAACCCACGCTAAACCCGCACAAGCCGTGCTAGCCATGCTAAACCCGCGCAAGCCACGCTAAACCCATGCTAACCCCGCGCAAGCTGCACAAATTGTACATTTTACAACAGTGAGGCCCCCATTGTATAAATAGGACACATGATGTGCACATCGTGGAATACGAAAAATATTTTCACTCCTGCCTCATGAGCACTGTATATTTCACTCTTGCCTTCGGCACTCGTGAAATATCCAGGCTCACTCTGTAGGAGTGAAAATATTTTCCATATTCCACTTGTGCCCATCATGTATCCCATAAATATATATATATATATATGTATGTATATATGTATGTGTATATATATATATATATATATATCACACACACACACACACATATATATACATATACATATATGTAAGTAATAAGGCATGACAGCGTATGCAATAAAGGATTTTAATGCACACACCAAGAGAGGCATGAGGCCAAAGGCCGAGTGTCCTTACACCCCTGGGACGTGCATTAAAATAATTTAATGAACACCCTGGAGTGGCTTATCACACTTATAAAATGGGCCACTATCACAAAATAATTAGTTTGATTTACTCTGATAGGGATTAAAATGTATTTACTATTTTCAAAAGAGTGTACAATACATTACCTCTACAACATCTAAAATCTGAAAAAAGTAGTCCCTATTAATGAATAAAATAGCATATCTCAGCAGTAGGTTAACTAGTACAGTACTTTGCAGTAAAAGTATTTATTATTAGAGTTGGTTGAAAATAAATATTTTCTCTGTAACATGTAAATTATCATATAAGTGCACTGTAACATCTGTAAATTTTTAAAACATAAGTAGTGTTTAAAACTTAATTTTCATTACATATAGGATAAAGTATGGGGAGAAGTGTGTTACGAGAATTTGACACACACCCGAGTTGTTGGATGGCACAATAAACCCCGAGGCCGAAGCCAGTTCTGAGTGCCATCCAACAACGAGGGTGTGTGAATCTGAGTTTGATGCACACTTCCCTATATTTTATTTTATATAATTGAAGGGCCTGCTTTTAATAAATAGAGGGTGAGTTTAATCCATCCCTTTTCATCAAGGACTTTTAGAAAATGTTTTACTTCTCTGCATTACCTCAGTTTACCAGTGAGCCTAGAAGCACAAGAGTGTGTTTGGGATGGAGGTAATGCAGAGAGTAAGTGTTTCTCGTCAGTACTGTTTTGCGAGACGGGGACAAACTCCCACTCTATGGCAAGGACAATTTAACGTTATGCTATGTTTAGTCTTGAGCGCTTTGTTGTTCAAAGGGAGCGCGTGAATGCCATAACACCTACTCAGGTGTTACGGCATTTAACACACGGTTTTGGCAATGGGAGAAAATGGAGACCATTAATTATACTGTAGTTATATACTTTCACTGATGGCAGCCTTCTCTTTATTTTTGTTTTTTACTTATGTGTTGTGGTCTAGTACACAAAAGAAAAACTGCTATAGTATTGAGGTGAAAGGTTAGTAAGAAAAAAAACTTTAAACCTGCCAAGTTTCCTTTTTTTGGTGGTGGTGGTGGGGTACATTTCACCTGAAAACACCTAGATATGATTAAAATGTACGTGCTTGTATACTATAAACATCAGCAATGTAGTTGAGCAGTTTGGATCTGCCTTTGCCTATGTAACTGTGTTTTCCCACCTTTTCTCTTTGTTTACAAAGTATTACTATATTACCTACTTTCTTCATCCTGTTTTTTTTTCTGTTTCTCCTCACATTCAAGATGTAGAATGTTTATCATGGAATGTTTACCATGGAATACAGAGATTCAAAATTCTGCTCACTTCCACTGGTAGAATATTACTCTCCTAACATGCTGTACACACAGACAACATAAAGAATACTGGATGGGCAACTATGCACAACCAGTGTGTTCTGCCACAGAGGGGTTCTGATTCCCTCTGACCTCAAGAGTGAAGCTCGAGAGGTCCATGGGAATCAGAATTCCGAGGTGACAGAACACACAGGTTGTGCATAAAGTTGCTCATCCTGTTTTTTTTTTTATAGTGTGTAGTAGTACTATGTGAAATGTGTGCTTTGTGTTTTTTTTTTCTCTCTTTTTCATAATGAAACTGACTTGAAAAGTCTCTAGAGGTTCTAGAACACTGTCACCACAAAATTAAATAGAGGAAAGCAACAATGTGCCAGGATTCCAAGTGGTTCTGCTGCAGTAGTGACATCACTACTGCAGCAGAACAACATAATGATATCACTACTGTATCAGAACACGCATATTACAGACATGGAATTTCATGCATAACAGCATTCCACTACATGCAATAAATGCCTGTTTTAGAGCCAGAGACTCAATTATCTCAATGTCAGGGCAAGCAGAAGAGATTTACCTGATGAGCAGGTAAAGATAGAAGGGGATTTTTCACTGTCAGTAAAGAAACAGTTGTAATGAAAACTATAAACAATACTTAATGTTTTTAATTTGTTCATGTGTGTAAGGAGAGTGTGATGCTCAGGTAAACAACATTTAATTAATTTGTTTTATTTTTTATTTAAGATAGTTTTATTTTTGGGGCTCAGCTGAAGGTATTTACAGTGTAAAGGTAGCAGCCATGTTTGTTATGGAAGATCAGTTCTGGTTGCAGGGGGACTGATAGAAGATAGTTCTGGCTGTAGGAGGACTGATTTGCTCATTGTGTGATGTGGTTTAGCACAGGATGACTCTGGGTATATAGAGATTTAATGTACAGTCAGCTGCTGTCTCTCGGCCAATGAGATTTCTAGATTTGTTCTTGCCATTTTATAAATATATATATATATATTTATACAGACATACATATACACACACAAACATATACACACACATACGCATATGGCATACATAAGCAATAAGGGGTGTGCATGGAACACATTTTACTGCATGGCCAGGGGTATAAAAGGCATGAGGCTGAAGACTGAGTGACGTTAGCCACTGGCCATGCAGCAAAATGTGTTCCACACACATCCCAGAGTGCCTTATTGCGCTTATAAAATGGGATCCTTTTTTTAAAACTTTTTACAGTTGGGAAAAGCATGTTTATATGTAGACACAACAGATTTACTTGTGTGCATTTATGATAAAATAGTCCTTCCACCCACTACAAATGAGGTCATTGATGATGATGATGATGTCATTGTATTATTGCCCACTTTCTTCTTCCTGTTTTTTCCCACATTCAAGATATGGAATGTTTATCATAGAATGTTTACCATATATGGATTCAAAATTCTGCTCAGTTCCATTGGCAGAATGTTTCTCTTCTAACACTCTGTACACACAGACAACAAATGCCTTTGTTACAGCCAGAGACTCAATTATCTGACTGTCAGGGCAAGAAGAAGACAGTTCCTTGATGAGCAGGTAAAGATAGAAGGGGATTTTTCAGTCAGCAAAGAAACAGTTGTGGTGAAATCTATAAACAATACTTATTGTTTCTAATGTGTTTATGTACATAAGAAGAGTGTGATAATCAAGGAAACTACAGTTAATTAATTTGTTTTATTTTTTTTTAATGCAGTTTTATTTTTAGGTCCCAGGTGAAGTTTTTTTTTTACAGTGTAAAGGTAGCAGCCATGTTTGTGGTGGAAGATCAGTTCTGGCAGTAGGTGGCTAACTGAAATGCCTGTGTTCCAAATGCCCATTGATCTGGATCCCAGACTCTTCACAGTCCTTTTTCTTAGCCATGTATAAACCATATTTTACGCATAAATAACAGCTAATCAGATTCAATGATTTTACACTACCATTTTATAAAGAGGGTTTAAAGTGAAGTTTACTCAAAGTGAGCAAATGTTTCACACAAAATATAATACAAAACTTAGCTTGAGACATTTTCTCAACTATACTCTCAACCAGTTAATGCACTACATAAACTTTAAAGCCTTCAGTGTTGTAACAGCATGTAATACATTATAATATCAATTGTAAGTATAAGTGTAGAATAAAAAAACAAAAAACAAAACTACTTGTCAAGGACCCCCAAGAAAATGAGACCATGAGTCTGATATGTGCAGATTTCAGTAGTGTCAATGTATAACAAACATGTACAGAATCAGCCTAAGGAATCTAAATAAAAACTCATAGGAATAAAATCCCACAGCCCCCACCCCCCTTTCCCTGGGAAAAGTAACTAGTAGGAATGAGATATATGTATGTGAGTCCTAATACAACATCATTCACACCAATCTTTACAATATTTACCCAAAGGAATTGAAGAGTTGATTTATATTAACGGTTTCAGTATCTATGTAATTAATGGCATTGGAACTCTCATAGTTTTATACTTGTAGGAAGGGTAAATAAATGGTAGGCAGCTAATGTTTTAGGTGTTTTCTGAGGTTGTAAGGGCATCCTAGGGAATTACAAAGAATCATAGCAGTGTCAACTGCAGTGGTCATAGACTGAACACAGCATTTCCCTGTGTGGCAGCCTCTGTTTCCCTGTATTTTCCATGTAAAACTGTTGGAATCTCTCAAGCTTTGCTCCCAATGTTCTTACATCTGCAGAACCTCTTGATGGTATTATAGTATTGTTGCAATATACTGGCAGAGCCAGATAGCGTGGCTGAGATGCAGTATGTCATATTCAGCGGGGTCATACTTTTATCCATTTTGGCAATGTACTGACACAGGATAGCATTGACGAGATGCTGGCTCTCATTTTCAGAGGGGTCCTAATTTTACCAATTTCTGAAATGTACTGATGCAGGTTAGCCTGGCCAAGATGCAGTGTCTCATTTTTAGTGGGGTCTTACTTTTATCCATGTTTGAGTTCCAACAGAGGATACAGCATCTAACTGCAGAGTAGTTCCAAATTACATCCTTGGCCATCTCTCCCAATGTGTGTATGTGAGTAGCAATGATTTACATTATTTTCTCTGAAGAGTTGATTTGTGTTAACCCTTTCATTAACCTATCTAATTAGTGGCATTGACATGCTTATGGTTTTATATTTATAGGAAGGGTAAATGCTAGGCAGCTATTGTTTTAGAGGGTTTCAGAGGTTGCAAAGAGCATCATAGGGAGACAAAGAAATCATAGCGGTGTCATCTGCAGTGTTCCCAAACTGAACAAAGCATTTCCCTGTAAGGCAACCTCACTGTCCCTGTGTTTTCCATGTAAAACTGGGACAAAACTCCTGTACATTTTCCTGAATGCTCAAATCAATACATGCACACAACTAACTTTATTATGCCTGTCAATAAAATTGCTATAATAAATGCTAAGGCTGTGTTATGTGATCTTTAGCCCTGTTACAATGTTCTGACATCAGACAGCCAGGCTGAGATGCAGTATGTCATATTCAGTGGGCTCATACTTTTATCCATTCTGGCACAGTACTGACACAGGTCAGGTTTGTTGAGATGCAGTATCTCATTTTCAGGGGGTCTTATTTTACCAATTTTTACAATGTACTGATACAGCTTAGCCTGGCTCAGATACAGTAACTCATTTTCAGTGGGGTCTTACTTTTACCCATGTTTACATCTACGTGCAATGTATTGACACAGGACAGATTTATTAAGATACTAATGGCAGCTCTGTGCAACATGGCAGTGCTGACTTAAACTATGCATATGTAAATATCACCCACATGTAATCATGTCAGTGTTGCCATGATATGGCAGACTCCAGAGCAAACTGCACATGTGCGAATATCAATCATGTGCAGTTCTGTAATCACAGCAGTATCAGTTACATCTGACTGTGGTGTAGCAAGAGCATGGCATATTCTTTTCAGCACTCCTGCCAGTTCTAAAAGCACTCCACAGCTGTATTGGTTCAATGCTGACAAAGGCTAATGGATGGGTAACATGGGGACCACTCAACTGCCTTCATGTCCACTGGCTGTATTGGCAGGTCATTTTAGAAGGCCACCACCTTCTGAAACAAAATATGCTTCCTAATGTTTCTCTTAAACTTACGATCTGTTACCTTTAGAGTATGTCCCTGTGTCCTGCTGGAGAACATATCCATATGTTTAATCCTGTCAATACCTCTGAGAATGGGAAAACTTAGCTCATGTCCCATCTCAGCCTGCTGTTCCACAGGGACAAGCAAAAGGATGAGGAGCACCCACAGATGCAGAAAGCACCAGGACCACAACAATGTTATTCAAAGTCCTTTATTTAACTAAAATGCATAATGCACCCCGCCCATAGTGAGCATAATAAAGTGGTGGCTGAGCCTTTCTGCAACTATCATTTCTCCTGACTCCTGCCAGGTGTCATCACAGTGATTCACTCTGATGATACCCGGCAGGGGCTGGGAGAAGCATTACTTTCAGAGTGGTTCAGTCATCACTTTTTTATGCTCACTATGTGTGGGTGCACTATGCACTTTACTTAAATGAAGAACTTTAATATTTTTGTGATCCTAGTGCTTTCTGTGTACGTGGGTACTCTTCATGCTTTTGCTTGTTTCAGTTTTTTTCTTTGCTGAGCACCATGTTATTTGTTCTGCCACTCCAGGTCCATTTTTTGCTTTGTTCCACATGGAGAGGCCAGTAATAACTCCTAGTAAACATAAATGTGTATATTTACAGTATCTGTTAGACCCTGCCAGGTATTCCTGTTTTGAAAATGCAGTTTCCCCTTAACAAAGGTATCCAAACAGAAAGCCCACCAACAAATTTCTTTTTCTTTTCAGTGCTGAACACATTCTCTTTACTGCTGCAGTAAACATAAACACTGCTGGAAATATGAAGAAACTGATAGAGGGAAGTTTACAAAGGGTGTCAGTTGGCATTTTACTGTATGGGACTGCATAAATATGCAGAACTAAATAATGCTACATACATTCGCTGCCACTAAGTAAGAGGCAGATGGTGTGTGGGGGGAGGGGTTTCAGCACAAAAATGGGGCTTGGTTTGCACTCAGAGAGGAGTGAGAAGATCACTTTTCCTATGTGGGACAGTGACACACAGGGTGTAAAAAGTTGAGGTTATTGAAAATATGATGGATCATAATGATCTACATAGACTATTTTCTTAATGCAATGATTTTGTCATCAAAGAAGAAATAAGGTGGCTTGGAATTGACAACTGTCTGACATTTTTCACAATCCTCCACTCAAAAAAGAATACCAACACCAACTTGCTGCACTATAAGACAGCACCAAATAATTTAGCATCTATGCCAGGCTCCATGCTGCATTCTTCCAGCAAGGTCTTTATACACAGAGTACAGTACCACCATACATTTTCCTTACCTTATCCTCACTTTCATCTGAATGCACCCTGACCCACTTTCTGCCCTGATATCATGATATTTAGGGCTTGATTGAGTTAAGCTGTTTCCAGATTTCCTCCCCGTGGACCAAGTGAAACTTTTTCAATGCCAGAAAAAGACTAGCAATGCATTCCCTGGCCCTGAATAAATTTACTATGGGGTGGTATTATACTTTGCACATTCTTGTATTCTATGATTCTAGTATGTTCACCAATTAATTTATGAGGCTATGCTGAATTTTGCAAATGTGGGCTCATAGCTTTTGTAATATTCAATATTTTTACCACAACATTTCAACATAGCCATTTCAAAACAGTGACTCATGAATGTGACAGCTGTCATTTTTCAACTCCTGCCCAATATGTGTGTTTGCAGCCCAACATCTGATTTTGCAGTCCCTGCACACATCACCTTTACGCCAGGAGTTAAACATTTTCTCTGCCCTTCTTTATAAGGCAGGTTCATCACAAGGCTGTGTTGAAAATGTGGTGTAAAAATATTTAAAAAAAATAATTTTCAATATTTTAAACCCAGATTCCTCTCCTGCCGCCCTATTGGCTCTGTCCAGATCTTGTCTAACTTGGTCTGGAACTCACACAGTGTCTAAGCAGTTGCTTGTTACCACACCTCATCCTTGGCTCTAATGACACTCGCTCCCTCCATTCAGGAGTCTAAGGTTGAGTGTCTGACACAAGGCCAAGAAATAATCAAGCACTAAGGCCTTCTTTCACACATGCAGCTTCACAGTTGCTGTCTCTTCTCTCTAATCCGAAGCATATCTTCATCTGATGGAAGCACTAGGACATTTATAAACTCAGCTCCCCATTGGTTCAGTCACAAAATGAGTGGAGCTGTATCTAAATATTTTTCTCCTGATTCCTTAGATCCCTCATGCCAGTTTTAGTGCCCATATCACTGATGATTCACTACCTTGCTTCAGTGCAGACACTTATGACACCCATTCAGCCAGTTGGCTGTCAATGCCTTTGACCTTCTGCAGGGCATCATAGTTTAAACATAACCACACCCTAGGGCTTTGTTTACATTTTTAACCAGTGTCCCTCATAATCAGCTCTGGCTACTTAAAGGATACATGTGACCCAGCTGCCTGTCTTGGGAGCACATACCCCAGTCTCTCAAACAAAAAAGATGAACAAATGGTCCAGCACATTATAGTAGTGGCATGCAGCTGAAAGTCAGAGTACTTAAGGGATACCATCAGTATGCACCACAAAATAAGATAGGTGCATAAATAAAATAAATAAATTATCTTTCCTCTCCTGATATTTCTTCCTGAACTTACACTGCTAACTGATGCTGTAATGCTTTACTTGTGACATTACCTATTTACACACAGTTCAGCTAATGTCAAATTTATCACCTTCTTGTTCTTTATTTGTAAGACAGATAAGGACTGCTTGGCCCCACCTAGTCTGCCCATTTTCCCTGCCTACAGTATCACTGCCGATCCTACTTGCTCTTGGGCTCTCTCCCCCCCCTTCCCTAAGATTCCAATATACCCATCCAATGTAAGGGGAAGAAGAGGAGTGTAGTAGTGTGGTAGGGGACCTGGAAAAAGCATCAACACTGAACAATTATTTTTGTTCTGTATTCACAGAAGAAGGAGAAGGTGAGGGACTACAGTTAGGCAACCTGAGTAAATATGTGAGGGAGTTGGATATCAGTCCATTTATGGAAGAGAGTCCTAAAAGAACTCACAAAACTGAAATAGACAAGGCAATGGGACAGGAAGGGATATATCCTATAATATTAAGAGAACTACAGGAGGTGCTGAAATTATCACTGGCAGCCCTGTTCAATGAATCACTCGATACAGGAGTGATTCCAGAGGACTGGAGGAGAGCAGATGTAGTCCCTCTTCACAAAAGTGGGAGTAGGGAGGAGGCTGGAAACTATAGACCAGTCAGCCTCACCTCAATATTGGGGAAAATTATGAAATCACTGCTTAAAGAAAGGATTGTGGAACACCTTGAATCCAGCAGCGCACAGGGTCTGAGACAGCATGGATTCACAACCGGAAAGTCATGTCAAACAAATCCTAATTGATTTATTTGACTGGGTGACTAGGGAAGTGGGTCAGGGGGAGTGGTGGATGTGGCCTACCTGGATTTCAGTAAGGCCTTCTATACCTTTCCATATAGGTTCATAGGTAATTTGCAAGTCTAAAGATCAGAAGATCCATGGTGACTCATCACTAGTTAGTGGTATTGCCTACATTTTATTTTCTCCCAAACGTCTATCCAAACTATGTTTAAAGCATGTCAAAGAACTATAGGATACAACCTTCTCTGACAATGCACTCCAGACTTTGACGACTTGCTGACTGAAGCACTTGCCCCTCATACTAGTCCTATACAAATCCCCTTTTAACTGCTGACTATGTGATCTTGTAGTCATTAAGTTCTAACTTTTCTGCAGTCCTATTGATTCCCATAAGAATGTATTTTTACTAGCATTATATACATAGCAGAGATCTCCTCTTAGACTCCTGTACCCAACAGAATATAGATTCAGCTCAGTCAGTCTATCATAATATGACTTATTAGCCATGTTATGTATTCTTTTAGTCATTTTGCACTGCACCTTCTCTCTTGATTTTTTTATCTTTTACTGTTTGAGGGGCGTAGAAGGGGGAGCAATATTCCAGGTATGGTCTTACCAGTGATGAATATAATGGAATGATCACCTCTTTATTTCTACTTCTAATATTTCTAAAAATACAACCCAGAATTTTATGACATTTCTGAACCATGTACTTTGAGTGTGTACTTAAAGAAAGCTTATGAGTCATAAACACCCCTAGATCTTTTTCATTATTACTTTCAAGGAGTAAGGTATTACGTAACAGATAACTGATTTGAGGGTTCTTGATTTGAGGGTTCACATGGAAGACTTGCGAACAAGCTGGGTAGCCAGGGAGTGGGTCACAAGGTGGTAAACTGGGTTAGAAACTGACTGAGTGTTGGAAGACAGAGGGTGTTGGTAAATGGAGCTCAGTCTGAGGAAAGATGGGTGACCAGTGGGGTGCAGCAGGGATCAGTTCTGGGGCCAGTCCTGTTTAATGTCTTCATAATTGATATTGTGGAAGGGCTGGAAGGGAAGGTGTGCCTCTTTGCAGATGACACTAACATCTGCAACAGGGTGGACACTCCAGGAGGGGTGGAAAAAAATGAGGAGGGACCTAGGTAAACTGAGGAATGACCTAGAGTGTGGCAGCTGAGATTCAATGCAAAAAAGTGCACTCATGCATTTGGGGCACAAGAACCCTGGGGAGGCTTGCATAATGGGGGAGATACTGACAGTCACCAAACAGGAAAGGTGATTTAGGGGCAATCATATCTGATGACCTAAAGGCAGCCAAACAATGTGCCATGGTTGTGGGGAGAGCCAGTAGGATGCTGGGGTGCATAGGGAGAGGTATCACCAGCAGAAGAAAACAGGTGGTGATCCCACTGTACAGATCATTGGTGAGGCCTCATTTGGAGTACTGTGTCCAGTTTCGGAGGCTGCATCTCCGTAAGGACATAGACAAGGTGGAGACAGTTTAAAAACAACAAAATAACTCACAGTCCAGAGCCAGGGAGTGATACCCCAATGAAGGATGTCCAAAATGGAATATTCTTGTAGAAAAATAATTTTATTTTACAAGTACAACCTCACTGTCAACAAGGTAAGCATGTCTGTCATAGGTGCCCTGGCACTTCGCCAATTAAGGCTTCATCTGGGGAAATTGTTGGAACACTGGGGTACCTAGGACAGAAGTGCTTACTGTGTTGAGAGTGAGGTTATACTTACAAAATAAAATAATTTTTCTTCAAGAATATTCGATTTTGGACATTCTTCATTGGGGTATCACTCCCCTGGCTCTGAAGTGTGTTATTTTGTTGTTCTTAACTGATTGCTGAGGCTGGTAGCTCCTAACTCACACCCTGCCCAGCTTGGAGCACTGTGTTTCATTATTGCTGTCTGGAGGCAGTTTAAAGAAGGGCAACAAAGATGGTGCAGGACTTGAACCAAAAGTCATATGAGGAGAGACTGGGTGACCTCAATATGTATACCCTGGAGGAGAGGAGAGACAGGGGAGATATGATAGAAACCTATAAATATCTAAAGGGCATAAATAAGGTACCAGAGGGTAGCATCTTTCAGAAAAGGCAATGTTCAGGAATGAGGAGGCATGACATGAAGTTGGTAGCATGTGAGGTGGGCACCTGAAAGATGGCACCATCCAAAACGGTGACGTGATGTGGGCAAAAGCCTTAAATGCGATGGGGCAGGGAGGACGACTGGATGTGGGGTTGTGGGCAACTCTATCGACAGGATGTTGCTATATGTACACGCGCTCAGGGGAGGAGAGAGCATGAAAAGCTTGGCCTGGGAGGTGGGAGGGATGTAGGGGTGGTGCTGCATTTGCTGACGAGCTGCACCGTGACATCGGGGGTTGGCTTCCGCTAGCGGTGCAGGGGGTTCTGGGTTCGGGTCTGGGACCAGGCACTACTGCATTTTTGTTGCACCCCCCTGACATGCACCACCCCGGAGTTGAGAATCTTTAAGTAGGGGGATGCAGGGGCGAAGCCTCCCATGTGTCAGGGGGTGGGGGAGCACAGCACCCCTCACAGAAAGCAAAGTATTTAAACCCCCGGCACCTTTCTTCCATGTGTTGAGGATGTCAGGGTAGCAAAATTGTTTTCGTCGGCCTGATGTTGTGATAATGCAAGATTTCATTCTGCTCTCGCAATTATCACATAGAACCCATGAGTTGGAAGCAGGTAGACTAAGAGGTAGCATGTGGAAGTATTTCTTCATGGAAAGGGTGATGGATACATGGAATAGACTCCCAACAGAGGTGGTGGGGGCAAACACAGTGGGGAAATTCAAAAATCATTGGAGAGGCATAGGGGAACCCTAGTGATAGGAATGAGAAGGTAAAGCTGGAGATCAAGTATGGTCTGCAGATTTTGCAGTAGGTAGAGAAAATGGGCAGACTGGTTGGACCTCTGCTGTCAGTTTCTATGTTTCTATGTTTCTAATGCATTCTTTTTTTCATGTAAACATTTTATTGATTTTTTTGTTTGATGATTATTTATCCCGTGCATTCTTGAATACCACCACTGTTTTTGCCCCCACCATCTCTACCAGAAGACTGTTCCAGGAATCCACCACTCTTACTGTAAAGAAATACTTCCTCACATCCCTCCGGAATTTACCCCCCCTCCAGCTTCTTATCATGCCCCTTGCCCTTGAGCACCTTTTTTCTGAAGAACACTTCCTTTCTTCCTGAGACCTATTTACACCAGTGAGGCATTTAAAAGTCTTTATTATATCCCCCATCTACCTCTTCTCTTCCATGGTGTACATAGGGATTCTGATGCAGACCCTGCAACATTTTAGTTGCCCTGCTCTGGACCACCTCCTCCTCCTCTCTGTCTGTGTCCTTCCAGGGATTTGGTTTCCAGAACTGGACACAATACTCTGGGTGGAAGCTTACCAGTGATTTATACAGAGGTGATATACCTCCCTCTTTCTGTTGGTGATAACCAACCATGTACCCCAGCATTTCACTAGCCCTTCCAACTGATTTATCACACTGCCTGGCCACCTAGGTCATCAGATATGATTACACCCAGGGCTGTTTCCTGCTAACAGGCAGATCAAAGTTATTTTATCCAAACTTGTTCAGAAAAAAAACAAAAGGACTGGGATTAATTATTGCCTTTACTCCTTATGGCAATAAGAGGGACACCCTCTGCAAGTACACAGTGTATCTCATTTTAAAATCATGACCAGATGGGCCATGAGACTCCCAGAACATTTACCTGTGTACTGTCACTGCTGATGGAGCACCAGTAGATAAATATGTTAACTTAGACAATACATCCAAAAGGTACACTTGTTTGATTCATGATGTATGGGCAAGGCCCAACAACAGGCCCTATCCCATTGTAAACAAATGCCATCCAGCAGTCTACCAAGTTAGACTGCCTCACAATAACAGTGATTGATAAATGGCTACATGCCAATCAAATGAACCTGTTTAATGGAGATTAAATTACTTTTCCATACCACAATGGGCAGAATAGTACTAAACTAACTATGTTTTTCCTTTTCTCTTTCCTTTTAGGTTCCAGGGAGAGAGATGCTTGCTTTTATACTTATTATTCTTTTTAAAAGTATGGGTCTTCTTACAAGCCCAAACTGCACATCTTATTGCAGATAAGAACCAGTGACCTAAATCTAAAAAGATTATTGAGGCAGAGTACCTCACAAGCCCACATGATCTAATTACATCCTGTGGAATTCATACTAAAGTCCTAAAAGACATGTTCATTGTCCAGAAGGGTAGTGAGGCCCAACTGAATGTTGTGATCATTGCTTTGGATTAATCCTAGCAGATAGACTTGATCTAGATCCCTGTTTATATTTTATTGATGATCAGGAATTGTGCATCCAAATTTATATGGTAATAAAAGTCATTAGACCTGAAGATTTTGTCCAATGATGCCCCATAATTTGTAATACCCAATACTGAGTGCCCAAAACAGGACCCTGGCCCACCCAGTGGTCTAATAGCCACTTCTAAACCGGCTACCCTAGTTAATAATGTGCAGCTTATGCACTTCACAGTGATTTTGAATCTCACCTTTTAAACTTGGAATGATTTGATATGTTTCACAACAAACATTTCCCACTTTTTGTTTTAAATAATGTGATTGGATACCCTGGCAGCATACCAGGTACTCAGTAATGACCCCCTATACAGGGACTGATAGCACCACACACACACACACACACACATACACACACACGGGATTTTCACATCCTGACCGCTAGTGGTACATCTTGTAATAGTAAACCTACCCAAATGCACTAGGCATTTTTTTTTTAATTATTTAAGAAACAAACCAAAAAACACAGGTTTCACATCAGGCCCATTTGGCTCCTACATATATATTTGAAATAGGGCTGATATAGCCATTATTCAAGCACATATGTTAAAGGTTCATGACAGTATGAAATACAATATCATATACCTCCCCCCCCTTTGCATGGTATACATGATTTTGCTCATAAAGAGGGATTTACATTTACAATATTAAGGATATTGTGAATGGGTTTGACCTGACAAATGTTAATGAATTAATTTCTGCTCACATTAAGGAAGCAGACATGCATCATGTAACTAGGGAAGTCCTTTGCACTGTCTACAGCTATTATGTTCTTACAACCCTTTGGTTATCTCTTCTGGAATTAGGACATAACCCTGTTCTCATACATGACAGACGTATGGGTAAGTGGCATTGCCACATTTTACACTTCTATTGCATGTATTAACAACTGCTTATTTGAATCTAGCACTATTCCTATTTCAATGTCAAGGAATCTTGGGTATGTCACCACACACACCAGTATTGCTACATGTTTTAAAAACTTATTCCTGCACAATCCAGGAAGCCATGTTTGTGACTCTCACAGTGTTATTGCCACATCTTTGTCTGGCAACCATCCATTCTATTGGTCATCTTGATGAGAACTTTTATTATGAAAAGGTTGAAACTATCTCCTTTTCTTGTTTACCCTGAGGTCTTGGAATCGTGACTGACTCTGAACTTTGATCATCGTACCTGAAAGGATCACCACCTTTTATGCAGATGTGACATCTTCCAACTTGTCTTACCAACTTGTGAATACTTGCCTAATGACTGAAATTAGGCTTCCACTTGTGAACTCTCAAATAAACTGTATTCAGTCCAGCCAATTCAGACTGTACAATCAAGCTCATTGTTATGCATACTACGAAGCAAGCCTAGGGTGGGGGCAATCCCCTAACTTCAGCAAGAAGACTCTTTTTCATTTGAACTACAATCAAGAAATCCATTTCTTCACTGCTTATTTTCCAAGCCTGGCTGGCGCCTCATACAAACTGAGTACTGTCAAGTACATTTTACACTTTGTGAAGCCATGTGGACATCTTCAACTAAACATTGTTGCTATTCCATTGTAAAACTCAGTGTGCAATCTAATGCACCCTCTTCTAAGGCTTATGTAAATACTGCAGCCGTCTGAACATTTGGATTTGCCTTTGGAAAACCTAAATGCATCAAATTTGAACTATGAATCTTCATCTAACACTTGAAGAAACCTTGGATTTATCCCTGGAACTGTTCATAGTTTAATGTCTTGTAGACATTGACATTTCATGTACTGTTTGACTTACCAACTTAAAAATGTCATCCTCCAGGGTGGTATATTCTGCTGACGTGTAACATTGTGTGGTGACCAGCTATACATTCTTCTGATATGGACTAAAAGTTATGCAAAGTGAACTTTTGTAACTTTCATTTTTACTCCCTAAACAGGTAGTAGGTTATATGGTAATCACACCTGTTCCCATCCCAGAACCAGATACATTAAGTCTAGTCCTAACTAACTTGATGCTCTATCTCAATTTTTACTTATTTTTATTATCCATAGAGGCAACTTAAGTTTGCCTCTCCACTCTCTTCCCAATATGACAGATACACACCTGATACTTATCGGTAATTACTGATATTGTTTTGATATTGGAAACCCCATTGTGAAATTTTATTCCAAATGATTATAGAGGTACAAGGTTTACTAACATTTTCCCTTATAATTACATTTTGTTGTTTAAGGAAAACCCTGAATCACCGCTATGACCAGTTAAACTTCATCTATCAGACTTGTGCCTCAAGCCTGTAGACAAATGGTTCCTAATTGTTGTCTTTTTGTTGTGTTGCCACTTTTGCAATTAGGGTAACAAAGAGGGACTGTTGCACCTGGGTTATGCCCTCTATTGTCCCACATACACCTTACGCTATATTCCTGGTCTATTATACTGTGATATTGTTATGTTGCACTAACATGTAGATTTAGGCACCCATCATATAAGCATGAGTGCCAGAAATGTGTGTTGCTGCTCATATATGCCAACGTTTACATCCTTCATAGGATTAGATCATGCATGATCATTATACCTCACTATAATGTATTATGTTTGTCTTTTACATATATTCCATATATAATCTACCTAATTACTGATATGATGACTCTGAGGGATCATCAGTGATTACTTTATACACTATGGCCCAGATATTCAAAAGAGTTGCGCCCATGCGCCATAGATAGGCTAAGTACTTGAGCAAGTCTGAAAATGTGCCATTCTGTGATATTCAGCAGGAGGCAGTTGTGCCCCCAAATCACGCTGAGCAACAGTGCAACGATAATGAATGTATGCGCTACTGAAGGGGGAGGAACCATGCATAAATGGCACAGTGCGATATTCAACAACATGCGCCATGCGCAATAGGGGAGCCAGTGGAAATTGCACCATAGCAGAAATGAGCCAAAATAAAAAGGAGCAAGGGAGAGGTGCAAGAACACTATAGGGAAGGCACATGAGGCTGAACTCTAGCAAGAGAAACTGGGCAGCAGGGACACACAGGGCAGGCCAGGGAAAGGGCACCTGGAACCCACAGGCTCAGGGGAAAGGTGTGGGGAGCCACAGTGCAGAAGGGGAAGTACTTGCCACACAGCAGTGAGGCCAGCACAGTCAGGTGTTCCGGTGCAGGAAGTAGCAGCCAGGACAGCGGGGGAATACAGAAACAGCTGCTGGGGGTGAACACAAGCCAGGGACATGGCCAGTGCCACCATCCAGATGGAGACAGTAATGAGGGGGTGAGAAGGTGGCAGCAGGGGCGTGGCCATGGAGGGCCATCAAGCAGTATGCCCCAACAGGCAGTACTGGCCCACAGCTTGAGCTGTATGGTAATCTCTGGAGATCGTGGGCCAGTACTGCCTGGATGTGCAACACTCTGAGGTGGCTCTGTGAGCTGTGCAGTGATGGATGTAGGCACCCTCACGACGGAGCCATGCTCTGTCAGTGGAGACGAAAGTGACAGCTTGCATGTGCTTGCTCACCACGGGTGCCTTCCAGAGACCAACTGGGGACACCACAGGCATAATCCAGTCAGCTACGTAATGCCACCTCACCCAATTCCTCAGCGCACTGCTGCCACATGCTGTGGAGCACATCCATTTCCCCAGCACACCGGTGGAGCACACAGCAAACATACAGGAGTTCCACAGGGCAGCACGTATGCATGGCATGTTAGGGCAGTAGACTGCACCCATGTGGCCATCCGAACACCACCTGGCCCCGAGGGGGCCGCATATATAAATTGCAAGGGCTATGCCAGAATCAACTGCCAGGTGGTGTGCGATGCCAGGGGGCACATAATCAATGTCTGTGCCATGCACCCTGGGGGAGCACATGATGCCTTCATCTGGCACTAGTCAGCACTGTGCCACAGATTTGAGAGAGAGGATATCCCCACTGGCCACCTAGTGGGTGAGTATACAAACCACATGGACAATCATAGGGCCTGGGGAGGCATGGTCAGAGGTGACATGGGTAGTGGCCTACATGGCCCGGGGCAGGGCGATGCTGATCACCAAACTAACCTCCACCCTCTACACACAGGTGACAGTGGATACCCACTCCATCCCTGGCTGCTCACACCCTACCGGCGGCCCATGACCCCATCGCAGCAATACTACAATGAAGCACATGCCACCACACGTAATGTCATCGAACATGTGTTCTGGATGCTGAAGGCATGTTTCTGTTGCCTGGACACCTCTGGTGGTGCTCTACAGTACAGCCCCTCAATGGCCTGCCGGCTATTCCTGGCCTGTTGCATCCTGCACAACATGGCCAACAAATGTGGGATAGCCATGCAGGTCGAAGAGGAGGACAGCGATGGGGATGATGAGGACACCAGTGACAATGGTGATGGGCAGACCCCCCTTGGGCGATGGGACCCCCAACTGCTCCGGCTGGCACAGCTGCACCGGGACACCATCATGGAGGAGCACTTCAGCCAACCCGGGGGGGGGTGTGCAGATGGACTGTGTGTCCGCATGCAGGGCCAGGTACCCACCCATGCATTGCCCACTGAATGACACAATGCACACAGGGCAGCACCAGACAGTAGCCACGTTGGGAGACAGGTCAGTCAGACGCCACAGTGCCCCGGCCACCACAGATGCGTGGGCAGCCCTGCTGAGACCAGCCAGCACTGACAGCTTGACCACTGGCCTCATGGGGTGGCACCGATGATCCCACAGGGGTTCCACTGCGTGAACATGACCATGCTCGCACAGGGGTCTGCAGCACACCAAACATGCCTGCACCAGGCGTGCTCGGGATGCCCACAGCTGAACCCAGTGTTGACAAGGATGGTGTCGCACGACGCCAGGAATGGGGGGTGGACAGTGCACTGTGTGGTGTTTGCGATGCATGGGCAAATAACTGTGTGCCCATTGTGGCCATGACAGCAGTGAATGCCTGTGTCTGCCTGTCAATGGCAGTGGTCACATCCTCCCTCAACCGGTCCATCCCTGCCAGAATCAGAGCGGTGTCTCTGCTGCGATGCTCCTCTGCCCATTCCACAGCCGCACGCAGTGCATCCATCAACGTCGCAAGCCGCATCTGCTGGTTGACTGATGCTTTCAGTATGCGGGTGTGCTCATCCAAGAGGTCATCTGCCTCCTCGGCATCCTGTCCCTCAGGGTGTGCGCAGTCCTGATGCTCAGCACCCCTTGAGGGTGGGTGCTGCACACCAGGACTAGGTCTGGGCATGTCCCCAGGTGGTGCACTTACGCCGTCCCCTGACACTGTACCCCCAAGCCCATTGGCTGACTGCTGATGCTGCCCTCTGGCTGCCACTCCCCAGGGCTCACTGGTGCCGCTGCAGTGGCCACAACAGTCCCACTGTCCTGTACACACACCAGTGCTGCCCCACTGGTGCTGACAGGCACAGGCTGGGACTATGATGACACGCAAGCCTCCATGGCGGCACCACCCACAGCCATGGCCATGATGTTACCTGCTGTGTGTCCATCCTGTGGCACACATGTGTCACTGCTCATGGCGTTAGTGACATCATCATCAGTGACAGACCCGGCACCAGCCCGAGTCACAGCATCCATGGACACTGGCATGCTGGGACACGAGCAGGGCCTCCTCCGCACCTGTTCCAACAACATCAGTCTGGACAGCCAGGCAGGCCCACTGTTGCACTGAGCCACGTATACCTGTGGAGGTGGATGGGTCCTCCTCCATCTCCATCTGACTGGCCTCAGTGGACAGGCCCACCACCGCTGACCCATGCAGACGCTTAGGAGCTGTAAGGGAAAACAAAGTCACATTACTGCATGTGACCTACCCTGCCCTCCCAATAGACAGACCATGACCTACCATGCAGTGACAGGCTACCACCCGTCTGGAAGCCACCACCCGGAACACCCTCAATGGCACAGCGCTGCATGCTGCCAGCAACCCTCTCCTCCTGTGGGGTCAGGCATAGCCCTTCCAGCTGTCCCCCACCTGTCACAGCTCATGCTGCCCTGATGGCAGCCACCTTCTCCTTTATCCTCCTCCTGTCTGTGCCCATCTTCTTCTTGCACTCCTGCACGGAGTGCTGGTGGCTGCCATGCAGGTTCACTGCATGCACCACTTCCTCCTATGCAGCAGCATGGGCCTGTGGTGTTCCCTGCTGTCCGCTGAGAAGCAGCTCCTGGTCCAGGTAGGCCTCAAACAGGGCATCTGTCTCGGCCTTGGTGAAATTAGCCCTCCTTCTCCTCCCACCACTCTGTTCCTCCTCTCCCACAACTCACTCGGTCATGATTTAGCCTGTGAGAATGACAGTTGTTACCTGTCACTGTGCAATCCCATGCATGTCCCAAAATCCACAGTCCACACTCCCAAACAGCATGCAACTCACCAATAGACTGCAGTAACTGACTATGGCCAGTGCAGCCCAATGGTGTACTTTTATAGCGCAACCCATGCAAATGAGGTGAGGCGCAACTTTAAGTGGATGCAAATTGCAGTGCTGCACCATTGAATGGCTGATTAGCAGATTTGCATATGACGGCTGAATATCGTGCTGTTGCACTTTGCGCAATTGTGTTGAACATGCTGAGCCAAGGGCGCAGTTCTGTGACATGCGCAATACACACCTAACTGCGCATGCCCGGGTTGCTGACGCAGGTGCCTGCCACGCTGCTGACATGCTGTGTACAGGAGGCAATGCAGGGCATGGCCACCATTGTGCCAGTGGCGCTACAGCGATGTTCACCGATATGGCGCTGTGGCACTGGGGCATCGTAAGCGCACTGGGGCAACAGTGCGGTAGGCCGCTACTGGAGGTAGCACACAGGCACCCAATCATGCTACATGCATTGGGTTCCAATGGCGCTGTGTCTGTCCATGTGCCAGAGACCCTTGACCCTGTGCCCGACCTTTGTCCCCTAGGCGCCATGCATCAGGCATGGATGCACCACTATCCGCGCTGTTCGGTGACAGCGCTAGGGAATGGTAGCCGCGTACACACAAGCATCTGCATGTGGTGGAACTGCGCTGCAGAGCGCCATTTTGAACCTACTGAGCAAGAGAGATGGCACAGAGGACAGCTGCCCAGTGAAGCCAGATTGAAATGGCAAACCTGGTTGCCACTGTTGAGCCACTTTTTGGCCCACTGTTTGGGGAGGCACCCCTGAACAGGTCTAGGAGCCAAGTGTGGCAGGAGGTGGCTAACGCCCTGGAGGAGGCCACAGGAATGGGGCAGACGGCAGAGCAGTGCCACCACAGGTATGGGGACCTGAGGTGGAGGGACCAGGACCTGCTTGCCCGCCTGCAGGCACATGCCAGGAGGGGCATGGTGCCACAGCCAGGTAGGTATAACATCCATACACTTTTATCTTCCATATGGGTATCACGGTTGCATGTGTCCGGAAGATGGGGGGGACCGTCCGGTGTTGGCTGTGGTGGTGTTGTACAGGGTGTGGGGTGGGTGGGTCTGGCTGGGTGGGACTGCACACACATGGGGGCAGGGGGACTTTGCTACAGGATTGTACTGATGTTCCTCTCTCCATGTTTGCACATTAGGGCCAGAAGAGAGATGGCTGGTGAGGGTGCAGAGGTGCCAGCAGAAGGACTGGACTAATAGGAGGGGTGAAGGTCCACAGTGCCAGAGGGACTGGCCTGATGATGGTGAGTGCCTTACCTCCATGATTACTATTGCATGCTGTGTAACAGGGCGGGCAGCGGGGCATGGCCACCATCCACTGACACCACTGCCATGCACGCAACTTATCACAGTCAGCACTGTCCAGTGGCACTGCATGTCTGGGAGTGCATCAATGGTGGTCCATGCATGCACCGGGTACATGGCTGTGCCACTGCCTTTGCACCACATAGCCATGTCACTAAACAGCCACAGTGGTGCTGTGCAGGACTTGGTCAGTGGGTGTGTGCAGTGGTCCACATGGCTGTATGCACCTGGGTGGGCAGGTCTTGTGGAAGTGATCACTGTGGGTGGTCACACACCATCACTGAGGCATGCCCCATGGCCGTATGCCATGCACAGTGGGTGGGCTGTATGGGACTGTGCATTCACACCTATTGACTGTGCTCCCTTGTCCTAGGTGTCCGCCAGCTGTAGGCAATCAGGGAGGCACTGCAGGACATACTCACCATGGCCAGGGAATCGCTGGACAACCTGTGAAGGATTGAGCGGCTGGGGGTCCGGCGGAGACATGCAAGGCGGAGCAGCCGGAGCAGGGAGCGGGGATCCCACTAACCATATATGTGCCCCTGATTTCCCCTACCCCCCTGGACCCACCCTCACACCCCTCCTTTCCTGTACCATTTGTTCACCCCTGCCCTTACCCACCCCATCTTGTTTGTGGCCCTCCCCACACATTTGTACATAGTTGTAAATAGGTTTGTTTGATGTTTTTGATTACAGTTCTTTTGATATGAATACTGTGGTGGTCTCTGATGTGCAGCAGGCTATAGGTGCTCAGCTGCAGTGGTGTGCATGACGTCAGGGGTGGTGCAGTCATGGGTATGTGTGTGTGTGTCTGTGGGGAAGTGACTATGGTGTGGGAGTAGCTATCAGTCAGTGTCTGTGGTGTGTGTGTTGTTCCCTGCACACTGAATGACTGTGTGCAGTGGTCCATGGTGCATGCTTTGTGTTCATGGTGCATCCGTCAGCCCATCCATGGCCTGTGCAGCTGACACCCTTACATGTCTGTGACCTGCACGGTCTGCTGGCATGTCAGTGGTGACTCCATGCAGGGCAGCCACTGTACCCGTCACAATGCTGGGTTGCCTCCTGTCACTGGTGTGGTGCATGTCTGTTTGAGTGACACTGTGGCCTCCGCTGTTGTTGTCCCACCTCCATGCTGTGGCTGGTGTGTGTTGCAGGGGATGTTCACTACTGTCTGTGACTTGTGCTCCAGGCAAATGATGGTGGTGTACAGGTCCACAGTGCCTGCGCAGGGTGGCTGGCACTCCTGTGCCATGGAGGACTGCTGGCCGTGTGTACATGGTTTCCATGGGCCCATGCTGGGGGCTTGGTTGCCCTGCTACTGTGTCCCTGTGTTGGTGTGCCCTTGGGTATGGGTGGGTGTTTGTCCATGCACTGTGTTGCATCCGGTGTGGTTCATGCTTCCATGCACCACTGTGAGTGTCTGTGCTGGCTGTTGTGGCCAGTGCTGGGTTGGGGTGTGTCCTTGGGAGGGTGTGCAAGGTGCTGTACCACTGGTGGTGGGGTCCAGGGCATGCCCTGTCATGTGTGGGGTACCTCATGTGCCAATGCATGGTCAGTCTCACAGCTGTACCTCGGGGGGGCTGTGCATGGTGGCACTGTGTATGCCGTTGTTGCATTGCTGTGTGCTGCCATCTGCTGATGGGTACTCATGGTGGGGCTGCCTTGCATGGTTCTGTGGTGCACAGGGTTGCATTGTCACAGTGGGGGTGGTAGCATGCATGGGGCATCCTGCACTGGTGGATGGTGCTCCTGGGCAGGGTGTCTGGGGGTCATGGTGCAGGGTGTGCTCTGAATTGGGGGGATGGTGTGGCACAGGGTGGTCAGCCCTCCTTGTGTGCTGGTCACAGCTTGCCAGGGGGTGTGATGGGGAACCATGGCCCAGCTGTGGGTTGGTTGCTTGTCTCCATGGGCCAGTGGTTATTCCAGCCCTCCTCAAGTTGTGCAGTGCATGGGGTGTGGGGGGGGACGATGTCTGTTCTGCTGTGTATTCTTCTGCCCATCTGTGGCATGGGTGGTGGGCCCCCTGCATCCCTGGTTGTGCTGTTGCATTGCTGCCCTGCTGCTGGGGGGCATCCCTGGTTGCGCTATGGCACCTCTGGACTGCTCAGCTGAACATTCCTTGTTGCGCTATGGCGCATCAGATATGCTTGGCTTCCCCTCCCTAGTTGCGCTATGGTGCAGGTGGTGTGATATTCAGTCGTCGGCTGTAGGTGCATCTTGGCTGGCTCAGTTTTTGAATATCGCGCCTCTTGCGCATGGGCACAATGGACTTGCACTTGCTCCTGCTATTGCACACTTTTTGGGCATATATATATATATATATATTTATAAAATGGTGTGTTAAAATGATAGAAATCCCACTAGCATGATTGGACAGACTAAATCACATGACCGTGCATTATTTCCCAATGACCGCACACCTCCTAGCACGACCGCACGCCTGAACTACTTCCCACTCTGACCAAAACCTCATCACAAAATCACAGCAGTATCACTCCACAAGTGTAAACAATAGCATCACTCACAGAGAGACTAATGAAAGAAAAGCAGCACACCACTGCCTCACTCTGACAGAAATACAAATATCGGACAGAAAAATTCAAAAAATGGCAGAATTACCACATACCTCAAAGGACCTGGCATCAATCCTCATCAAAGATGACTGGTACAATGATGATCTCTTCAAAGAACTTGAACAGGACTTACCTGAGCACCCACTTCAGAATCCAGCACAGCAAACAGTGAGTAGACATGCCAGCCTTGACCCTGAAGAAATAGATAACATAGAAGAAAACAAAGCTGAAAAAAACTAAAAAGCAAACTGTCTGGGCAACAAAAGTATTTACAGACTGGCTAGCAGAAAAGCAAATAGACCTTGATTTAAAAACAGTAACACCAGATAAATTAAACACAACCTTGAGAGAATGTTATGCCACAGTTAGAAACTCCTCAGGCGAACAGTATAGCGTGTCAAGTTTATTGGTTTAAGAGTAGGACTCAACAGGCATTTAAATTCACTGCCTCTATCACGACAAATGAATCTTGTCACAGACACAGATTTTCAATCTGCAAACAATGTTTTTGTCTCCGTCATTAAAAAATACAGAAAAGAAGGCAGAGACTGCACTCAACACCACGAATGCCTCACAGAATCAGACTTCAAAAAGTTAAAGCACTCTCCAGCACTATCACCAAACACAGCTACAGGACTAGTCAGAAAGGTCTGATTCGACCTACAAATATTCATGGTTCGTAGGGGAAGGGAAGGGCAAAGAGAACTAAAAAGAGACTCTTTCCATATAAAAACTGATGAAAATGGGTTACAGTACATAACCTTAAAATACAACCCAGACTGCAAAAATCATAAAGATGCCAGCGAGTTAAACCAAACCACTTTAAGAGGTTTTGTTTTTGCACAGCCAAATGATCCTCTCTGCCCTGTGCTTTCTTTCAAAAAGTATCTCAGTAAATGGCCACCTGAAAGCACAGCTTTTTTCCTACACCCCGAAAGAGCCTCACAGGACTTATTAGACAAACAGAAAATCTGGTACAGTAAAGAGCCTATGGGAATTAATTACTTATCTTCCCTCATGCCTCGCCTGTCTATGGAAGCAGGACTCTCTCGTAGATACACAAATCACTGCCTAAGATCAACTGTAGTTCAGCTGCTCTCCTCAGCAGGTCTTGAATCATGACAGATCATGGCTGTAACAGGCCACAAATCTGAAATCAGCCAAAATCATACTGGGCACCCACACTACATGATCGGAAAAACTGGTCAAACATACTGCCTGGCACAAGCTCATCAGACTGCCAACCAGCACCAAAAAACACAACTTTGCCCCAAACTGCCGAGATTCCCAGTGGAACAGCAGCTGAACCACCGCAGAGCCCTGTGTACACTACCACGCAGCAGCAGCATCAGCAGCCCGCCTTCTCCGAGATACTGCAACGGAAAACACTGCCTCCAGCAACCACATCAACCAACTCCCTCAGACCACCAGAGGACAAAGAAGCTCACCCCATCCACAGTAAAACAGATCACGAAGAAGAAGATTTCCTCACAGACTCCGAAGACTACGAAGCAGATTTCCCTGTTCAAAACTCACCTGGAAGCTCCGTAGAAATAACAGAGCAGCCCCAAACCGCAGCCGTCCTCCAATGGTCCCCCACATACCCACAAAAAGTGCTGCAGTAGACATCACTGAAAGAAAAAGAAACCACTAAAACAAAGAATGAACAGCCTCAAGCACTCCCCCACCACTTACCTGCAGGACCGCATCCACTTGCACCGTATATGCAAAACGTCACGGTGCATGATAACCTGCAATTCAACATCTACTACAAATGAAAAAAAAACCCCGAACAACCAGTTCAAATTAAAACTGCTAAACTCTCACGTTAAAGTTCACCAGTTCTTGGCACTCTAAAGCATTCAGCACTTCCTGCCACTGCAATTTACTGTTCAGCAAACGTTGTCTTTCCAAAATGAACCACTCTTAAAGTGACAGTACTCATTAAAAGTTAATGTTCAACTGTTAAAGCCACAGCAGTTCTCAACAAAGAAACAGTATTCACTTACACTGTTATCCAGTTCAATGTTTATTCATTAAAAATAATTCATATTAAACAGCCTATTCTGTATTTCTTTCACCCTATACCATCTCCACATAGAACTATTTTTCACAACAGGGGGCATTTTATAAGATAGATATTCCACTCTTGGGTGTGCGGTCGTGCTCTGATATACGCACTCCTTGGGTGGTTGAACGCACACCAAGGCGTGCGTATATCAGAGTGCTACCACACACCCAAGAGTGGTATATCTATTACATACATATATATATACTGTATATATATATATATATATATATATATATATACTGTATATATATAGATATAGATATACAGTAGATATAGATATTCTCATATAATCATATGTAGTAGTGTCCAGTCAGCACTTCTCTTTGTCTAAGTAAGCAAGCAAGCTGACAGAAAACATTTGTTATGTCTTATACATAAGCAAGAAATGCCTCATGTAATAGATCCTAGTCAGCATTTCTTTTGTCCAAGCTTGATGCTAACCAAAGCATATTCTTTGTCTCATATGATACTCATTAGTAATTCTGTCTCCTAAGTCATCATCCAATGGAGAATGACTTAGGACCAATACATACTGTTTCTCATATCTGTAACTATGAGGTAATCTCTGTTGCTATACTGTTATTTGTAGTATATAGCCTTCTGCAACCTAGCTCCACGCAGAGAGAACGAGATCTTGGAGAACCTGAGATCCTACAAATTGTGGAGATTATGTACATTCCTCAGGAGAGTGGTGAGAAACCTATCTCCCTTGTGATTTTCTCTGTCACATGCTTGCTGTAACTACAATAAACCTTTATTAGTACTCCCTGCTTGTTTAAGAATGTTTCTTGGCAGACTCCGAAGACATAAGAATCTGTATATTAGTATTATTATTATTTACTCTAACAACCTAAGATTTAGACAACATAGGTCAGTAACACTCCTCTAATTGTGTACTCTGCCCCTGGGTTTCTGTGCCCCAAGTGCATTATTTTGCACTTTTTCACACTGAAACACAGCTACCATACCCTTGACCACTCCTTGAGTTTGCTCAGGTCACTGTTCATCTTTTTCACCACCACCCTTCGAAGTGTCCACCCTACTGCAAGTTGTGGTGTCATCCACAAAGAGGCAGACTTTCCTTTCTAGCTCTCTGCAATATCACTTATAAAGAAATTAGAGGACTGGTCCAAGCATTGATCCCTGAGGCACCCCGCTGATCACCCTCCCTTCCTCAGAGTGAACTCTGTTTACCACCACTCTCTGCCACCTACCCCCTCACCAATTTCTTAACCAGTTTACCACCTTTGGACTCACTCCTCAGCTATCCAGCTTGCTTATTAGCCTCCTATGTGGAACAGTGCCAAAAGCCTTACTGAAATCTTTTTTTTTTCCAATTGTTTAACCAGGTGAGACTCACTAAGCTGAAAGCTTGTTTACAGGTGCAACCTTGGAGCACAGGGAAGTTAACTGACTTGCTCAGGGTCACACAGTATGCAAGGGGGGTTGTGGGATTCAAACCCAGATCTCCAGATTTGCAGCTCAGAGCCTTAAACCACTGTGCTATACTGCCTCCTGCAGTAGGCTACATCCACTGCTCCACCCTGATCTAATTCCTTGGTCACCCAATCAAAGAAATGTATCAGATTCCTTTGACATGACCTCCCACCAAGAATCCTTGCTGCCTTGGGTCTTGTAACAGACTGGATTCAAGATATTCCACAGTCGTTTTCTTCAGCAGTGATTCCATTAACTTTCCTACCAATGATGTTAGAGTGACTGGCTTGTAACTGCCAGCTTCCTTCTTGATACCACGTTTGTGACTACATCTGCTCTCCTCCAGGCCTCTGGAACCATTCCTGTTTCTATTGAGCTGTTAAACAGGGCAGTCAGAATTGCAGCCAGTTCCTCCCTGAGCTCCCTCAATATCCTTCAATGCACCTCATCTGACTTCATTGCTTTTGTTCACTTTCAGATTAGTAAGTCCCTTCAGGACTCTCTCCACTCCACTAAAAATGGACTAGTGTTTGCCTCCTTCCCTCCAATGCTACTGTTTTGTAGCCTCTTACCTTTCTTTCCTCTGTGAATAAAAGTATTTGCTCAGGATGTCTGTCTTTTCCTGATCCTCCTCTGCACAGTCCCCACCCCCCTTCCATTTTTGACCTTACAATCCCACCCCTGGTCTTCCTCCTTTCACATACATACCTAAAAAATGTGTTGTCCCCCTTCCCTACCACCTGGGCTATTCTCACTTGAGTTTGCACCTGCACACTCTCTACTACTCTCCCTGCTTCCCTTTGTTTCCACTGATGCACTTCTTTATCCTCTTCCTTCTGTTTCTCTTTATACCTTCTGAATGCTGCTCTTTTAACTTTTACCTTTTCTGCTACCTCTTTTGCTCACTTGCTTGATGCAGAGGTTTGGTGCCTTTCTTATGGCCCTTTTTAGCTTCGCCCACTGTTCCACCACCCTTGTCAGGTCATCACTGAGGTATTCACACATCTTTATAAAATCTTCCTTCCTGAAGTCCAGGACCCTCACCCGTGTCTGGTTCAATTCTGCAGTCATCCTTATATTGAACCACACTGTATGGTGATTGCTGTTCCAGAGATGGCCTCCCACCTTGATGTCTACAACACTGTCCTTGTTAGTGAGTACCAGGTCCAGTATTGCCTCATCATGAGTGGGTTCACTGACTCGTTGCCTGAAGAATGCCCCCTGCTGGGAGTCCAGGATGTCCCTGTTTTTAGTTGAAGATGTAGCTGGGAGATTTCAGTCTACATCTGACAAATTAAAGTCTCACACCAGCAGCAACTCCCCCTTTTCAACCATCATGCCAGTGGCTTCCACCAGTATCTTATCAGACTCTTCCCCTGTACTGAATGTCTATAGATTACATCAGTGGAAATTGGGGTTTCATTCCCTATCACTAGGCTGACCCACAGTACTTCAGCTGCCCACTGTATTTCCTGTATCTCTGTTGCTTTTATGCCATCCCTCACTTATAGCAATACACCCCCTCCTTTCCATCCCACCCTGTTCTTCCTGAACAGAGTATAGCCTGGCATGGCCATGTCCCAGTCATGGTTTTCAGTGCACCATGACTAAGTAATGGCCAGAGTATCCAGTTCAGTCTCTGCCATGATGGCCTCTTGGTCTGGAATCTTATTTCCTAGACTTTTAGCATTCGCACACATGGCCTTCTAGACTTCTAGATTTTGTTACCATTCTGCTTGGAATCCCCCCCTTTCCTTTTTGCCCTCCCTCCTTCTCCCCCATCTTATTATGTTTCTTTTTCCATCCTCCTTATTTCTACCACCCTGTTTCCTTTATTAATTTCTATCCTGGGGGAGTTCATTCCCTTGGTTTCTCCCTAGTTTCTACTTCAGCCTGTGGGGGGCAGTTACTGCCTCCCCATCCCCCCCTTGGCTAGTTTAAATGCTCCTCAAAGTAACATCTAAATCATCCACTGAGGACTGTGGCTCCCCTCCCCAATGAAGGCAGGCCATAATCCTTGTAAAGGCCCTTCTCCCTCCCAGTGTATACCCAGTCCCCAAAGTAGCCAAACCCCTCTCCTCTGCACCATTCCTTCAACCATGAGCTGAAGGCCTTGGTGTGAAGATACCTCTCCTTGCCTCTGCCATAGACAGGCAGAACCTCAGCAAAAACCACTAAGTGCACTACCTATCTAAGACCCCTCCCCCAACACCTTAAACTCCACTTCACTATCCCAGCCCCATCCTTAGCCAGGTCATTAGTCCCCAGGTGGACAATGACATCCAGCTCTGCCTCCGGCCCTGCTGCCCCAGCAATCATCTGGATTCTCCAAAACTGTAGTGCCTCATAGGCACCTAATCTCCCTCCCTCTCTGCTCCATTTCTGTTCCTAAATCTAGCCGCCTCACAGTCAAATCCCCCACCAGAAGTTGCTTCCTTCTCCTCTGGTGTCCTGTTCCTCCCTCCAAGGGGTCCTTGCTCCAAAAGACTCCCACATCCTCTCTGGCCACTACCACAGGTGCCTTCTCCTGGCAGTCCTACCTCACCAGAGAGGCATAGAAATTGTGTACTGGTGCCAGCTGAGGAATATGCCTCAGACCCATATCCCCACCATTCCAGAGTCTACTGTAGTCCACCCATCCTCCCTGGCATCCTCTGTGGCAATGATGGCAGACTTGGTGGAGCCTGGATGGGGGAAGAGGACCCCCAAATCTGAGCCAACTTGGCTTGGAGTTTAGTGACATCCTCCCTCAACCCAAAGGGGTACATGCAGATGGGGCAGCACCACAGTCTCCAGAAGGTCTCTCTGAAAACTGCCACCCACAGCCACTGCACTGCATCACTCCCAGCATTCCCTGCTTCTATACACCCTGTGTTACTGGGAAATACTTATGTACCCTTACCCCTGACCGGTTGTTTCTAGCATTCCCTTTTTTGTATGTTGATACTTGCATTCCCCTGTACCAGGTATAAATCCCCTTATACTATTACCCTACATAGGATGTTGCTCCTATTTCCAGTTTTAAGCCTACCAATTACCTTCCACTCTTCCTAGCTTCTCCTTTTTTGTGTGTTGCTACTTATGCTCCCCTGTACCTACAGTAAATCTACTTATACTGTTACCCTAGATAGGGTGTTGCTCCAATTCTCAGTGTAGGCCTAGCTTTTACCTTCCAGCCCTCCCAGCAGTAAATGCAACAACAAGAGTGAGCAGGTACCTTACTTTAGTCAACCAACAGAGTCCCCTGCTTCTTTGCTTCCTCCTGCTGATACCTACCAATGCCTAGGATACCAATTTTACACCTGTTCTACTTCTTCGCTGTTCCACTCACTCACTAGGACACAAATGTGCTGTGTCACATTAGAAGTGTCTCATTTTATAGTTGGGCTGGGGAGGTATCTGAGCCCTGATTGGTTTCCTCTGCATTTAGTCCTGCCTTCCTCCTGACTCACAATGAGCCAGCCTGTACTCCTGCAAGCAAAAAGAAAAACACAAGAACGAGTGAGTATACTAAATCATTTCAGTTCCTTTCTAGGGATTCCTCTCCCCAAACTACAGTAGTCAGCACTCAAGTCCTTTTCATGAGATATCCATGGTTAATTCTGAGGGACTCATCTTACCTTCGTGCCACTACCCTTGGCAATAGAAAACCAGAGAAAGAGAAACATGGAGATATCAGAAATCAGAACAGAGCTGTATCTAATGTTACAAGTGTAAGGGTGCTTTTAAGAAGTTTATCCAGTAGGCTTCATCTGCTCCAGCGGGCTTGTCTATTCCTGAAGTCATAATTCTCTGCCTGTGGCATCAGTGGGTTTCTATGGAACCTGTCACCAGGACTTCCAGAGAGAATATGCAGCCTGCCACAGCACTCACGTGTTGTCACAGGACTCACACAGTGTTTGGTAAATTTTATTACAAAGTACTGACATTTCATAATCCTAGTCTTGTTTTCCCTTGTTGCTTGCCTCAAAGTCCCACAGCATGCTCAATATCTGATACCACTGATAAAATCAAATGGCACCACAGCAAATAGCCAAAAACCTGCCAGAGAAGTACACCAGTTTTGTTATAAACAGAAGACAATTCTGCCACAGGTCCTGGGTTGCAGAGAGCCTGGGAACCCAGTTATTATGGTTACATAAGCTGAGGGTTGTGACCTTGGGTGTAGTCAAGCAGAAGGACAATATGACTCCCATCAAGATTATATACAAAATGGAGGGGTCCTCAAAGAATTGCTATTTGCGTAGGCCTATTTTGAGTAAGAGAGAGAGAGATAAAATACCTCTCTGGGAAATTTCTATTCATTTCTTAACTTGTGATAACTGCCATGCTAACAACTGACTCCCATGGAGATGTTATAAGACAATGGTGTAGTCAGCACTCAAGTCCTTTTCATGTGATATCCATGGTTAACACTGAGGGACACATCTTATCTTCATGCAAATGGCCTTGGCAGTGACAATCAAGAGAAACAGAAGTATGGAAATATCAAGTATCTAAAGTTGTACTAGCACATGCTTTTCAAAGCAGCTCTTTAAAGTTGCTGTCCATGACAACAAAAAACTGAGCTGCTTTCATATCTTTGAGGTGCCCCCACCACTACCTTCTTGGGGGGCATAACATTTCTGCTTAATCTCTGTGACTTCATGTTTTAAAAGTCTCCGTGTGAACTGTAAATTAAAGAGAAGGTGTGCATTGATTCAGCTAACGGCATAGTGGGGAGGGGGGTGGACCTTTGGGACACAAGGAATGTCTTTAAGTTACAATTCACTCGGTCACCGAGAAACTATGTATAGTAAGAGAGTGGTGTTTAAGTAACTTAGTTGTTTTGTTAAAATACTTGTAATGGAAATTTGTTTGACAGGGAGTATTCTGAATGTTTAGTCAAAGTACTTGTGGCGTTCACGTTCTCTGTCCCTTAGAGGGACTGAAACCTAGGCACAGGAACCTGTTTAAGGAGGGTTCTACCCAAGGGGAGCTGTGGGAACAAAGTTCCTTTAGGCTTTAGGTACCTTAGAGGAGGTCCACAAAATGGCAGAGCCAAAGGGGAAATTGAAATGTTCACTGACTTGAGGCATGACTTTCAGAAGGAAAGAAGGATGGTGAATCATGAACATTTAGTTATTGGTTGAAAGAGTTTGAGGAGCCACTTTCCATACCCATATTGGAATATAGGACCACCACCTAACTCCAATTCTCAAAGGAATTAATTAGTAAATATATATTATGACTTTTGGTATTGGCTGTTGAGGAAACCTCTGGGAAACCCAAGGCCTTGGTCGCCATCCCTCTTGGCTCGGGTTGCTATACATGATGACTCTGACCAGTGCTGTATTTGGAATCTGATCAATGGAAGAAGCTCAGATGGGAAGGTTTTCCACTATTTTTCAAATTGGATCATGCTCTGATGTGCTGCTCAGTCAATCTACACAGCCAGATGGGCCACATCCACCCGTGAAGAGGACCCCACCATAAAGGCATGGTAGTGAGGAGAGAGTGACTGCTGGATGACTTTTGTCTGACCTCAGATCCATGAGAAGGATTTACCTTTGATGATGATAATAAGAAACAAAAGGAAGGGGAATACTGATAAGAAATCAGGTGAGTCATAGGCAGATGCTGGGAGGCTTGCATCAACAGATACTGTACTTGCCAAGTTGATCTGCATGACTGAAGGGACCTCCACCCTCCCCTCCTCACAAACTCCACCCCAGGGCAAAGGCCCTATCATCAAGGCACAGGAGAGAATGTAAAACAAATACCAAGGGGTGCCGCTGAGTCAATCAACATGGCATAAAGGATCCTCTCCCCACAAAGACGGTTCAACTCTTGAGAGACAGGAAGTCAAGGGGTGAAGCTAAGTTGATCTGCAAGGCTAATGGGGCAAGAGTTCTACCCTCAAGGTGGGGATGCAATAATGGATATGCCAAGAGGTGCTGCAGAGTTCATCTGCACAGATAAAAGGACCCCATTCAGCAAGGGGCCCTGTCCTCTAGATGTGGACTTCAGGAAAGCAGGGCAAATTTGTTAAACTCCTGGTCTAATGACCAACAAGGCCCAGATAGTGCCGGAATGATTAGGGTCTGATGCTGATGTGAGAGGGAATACTTGGAAGGGTAAAGCCCCTGTAAGCAGAAAAAGTAGGAAATGAAAGTCTGCGTAGGTAATATAATAAGGAGGGTAAAAGCTCTGCTCATTGAATAGAAAAATCCAGTACAGGATTTATTTAGAGCTTAGTTTCTTATCAGTAAAGCAAGAGCAGACTTAATGGACCTTCGGTCTCCTTCTGCCTCAAATTCTATGCTTCTGTTTCAGTTCTGGAGATCATATCTCAGGAAGGACACAGTTGTGGAGGAGGGCAACTAAAATGGTGCAGGGGCTGCAGTAGAAACCCTGCAAGAATCGACTGAAGGACTTCAATATGTATACCCTGAAGGGGGCGGGGAATGATAGAGACCTGTAAATATGTAGCAGGGTTGAATAAGGTACAGGAGGAGACATGCAATGAAACCAGAAGGGGGAAATTTAGGGGAGATGTGAGGAAGTATTTCTTCACTGAAAGAGTGGTGTATGCCTGGAACAGTCTTCCACTGGAGGAGGTGGTGGGAGAAACATTGGTGGGATTCAAGCATGCATGAGCTAGACACAAGAGAAGCTTAGTTGGGGAATGGGGATGGGGGGGCCTGGAGATCAAGTAGGGTCTGTGGTGACAGTATAGGCAGGGGCAAATGGGCAGACTGGCTGGGTCAAACAGTCCTTATCTGCAGTCAAATTTCTATGTTTCTGTTTCTGTGTTTCTAGATCCTAGTAGTTCAGTCCATGAATAATGAAGGAATTACATGCACCTGAAACTGATTAGAGAAAGGAACACTGGCCGTGATTTTGATTAAACAAAGCTGAAAACAACAGACAAGCATGTCGTATTTTCTCTGAACCTGTACCCAATATAGCAATGAGCTTAGACTGCATTGAGCCAGCTGCTTGCCCAGTAAGTAAGTACCTAGCAAATTGAGAAACACGCGGTTTGAAGCAAGCTGCAATGAGATCCAGCAAAAGGGCATTTACATGAAGCAACACAGTGGAACTGGCTAGTTACAATGCATAAAGAAGTCATAGGATACAGAGAGCTTAAGTGAAGAAAGCTGATAAGTACAGTATACCAGTAAAGTGGAACTTGACTGAAAGGAGGATGTGACCGACAGAAGGAAAGAGGCATACAGTATAGTTACAGCCACAGCTAAGTGCAGGAGACTTCAACAAAGGAAAATAATACCAACCAAAGCAGACCTCAGAACCAGCGTATGCATGACAAAAAAAAACCCAAACGTCAAAGCAGCTCTGCAGCAAAGATAATGAGCCTCCAGCTGAGGCATTCACATTCTCCCTTTAATAGCTCTGGTAGGAGTGTGTGTCCAGAGTCACTCACTGCCTCACTGAGCCTCAGGCTATAGCCTTGCAATGCACATTCAGACTAGAGATTTTTAAAACACTGAATCGATCAAAGATTAAGCTGGTAGATAGCAGAGAATGTCCACCTCCAAATCAAACTGAATTATGGGTTACATTATTATGGGATGCTGCTTAAAAAAAACACTTTTGCCCACTAATGCACCAGCTAAAATTAGTAAATCTACCACACACATGCGCGCGCACACACACACACACACACACACACACACACTAGTTAGGGTTGAGTAGCATATTTAATGTTAAATCTCAAATTCTGCACTTTAATAACTTTGCAACCGATCAATGGATTTGCTCAAAATTCGGTATGCACTGTCACGAGGGATAGGTCTCTTGATGTGATAAGTTGTGTTCCAGTCGGATTTATGAAATCTGAGATTCAGACAGTGTAAGAAGTCATAAAGTCACCACTTTTTGCTGTTTTTTCCTCATTGCCTTGCGTCCAGATGGTGTGGAATTTTAGTATGATTTTTTTTGTGGTAGAAACAGCTTGGGTAACAGAACAGGCATGCTTTGTTTTGTGAAAAATATTAATCTGTTGAAAAGTTATCCAATTTTTCATTTCCCATTGTTTTCAATGGGAAGATCACTTTTCAGGACAGAGGGAGAAAGCCCTGCATCTGTCTCTCCTTCCCTTTGCTTTGTTTCCCAAGCCCTGAGAAGGGCGTTTTTTAATTCAAAACAGTTTGGCACAAGCCTCACCAGCATGATCTCCCCATGATGCTTCACTCTCCAAGGCTTCAGGATTAATAGTGTAACCTTCCCTCTTTGGGCCCCCCCCCCCCATCTAGGGGCATAAATTCTATGGCAGGTGGTCCAAGGGCATTAGGAGGGGCTTACATCAAGCACTAACACCCGAGCTAGTGCACTCCCAAACAAGGCAGGAACACTGTGGGCTTATCTTACTGGCAACTTCTTTCACCCATGCATTCTACAGCTCATCAGCAGAAAATCTGGATCCTCACCGAACGCTGACACTGGACCAAGATCTCCATGCTGCAACCTCCTGACTCCTCGAGCTCCAGAGACCCTAGCTTCTCATCTAAAGCACAATGGTGAACTCATCTGGAATCAAAGCATATGAGAAATTAATTTAAACACAAGGGGGGAGTTCCATTTAATTTGTTTCCCCTTCCAGCTTTAATAAGATGCATCACTACCAAACTCTTCCCAACTAGCTTCTTTATTTAGCTCCTGCGCCACAAATGATTCCAGCAATGAAGGGGTCACATCCTTCATCTAAATTTAAATAAAGCAGCTCCATGGTACTATTTGAACCTTTGCACAAAACACTTTGGCTGGACTTTAAGAGCAGCAACATGGTGGATTACAGGCAGTGCAAGCAAGGCTTCTCCATTTCTAACTTCTTAGATGTTTTACCCAAGGCACCTCTCGACTTAGAAACCCTCAGGCTCCTGGCTCTGTGATCTGGTAAGCCAAACCTTTCCTCCCTATTCTGAGTTACCCACCCTGAACACTCTAGCACTGGTCAATGCCCTATCTCCAGCGTGGAAAAGCATGCTGTTCCACCCACCTGGCCCCTAGGCCTTGGTCCAAACCTCAAGGGATACCAGGATTTTTGTCCTTCGACCCAGGTCCTGTAACCCACTCAATCTCGGCTAACCCTGCTGGTACTACCAAACTCATGGCACCCATTCCCTCCTTTTAGCTCAGCCTTTCCTCTGTATGGCTCCACTGGTGCAGCAGCCCCAAAACCTGGCCCTGCTCCAGTACTCCAGCCCTCTGCTACTGGCTGTCCTGCCACGGGAGAGCCTCTGGGCACTGCTACCACCCAGGCCCCTCTGAAACAGCCCACCTTCACAGATAGTGGCATGCTCATTTGCTCTGCTTCCTGCTTACCCTTTTAGGGGATCCAATGCCCAGGCCTACATCCCTCTTCATACATCCTGGGCTTGTGTTAAGCTCCAGCCAGAGGCCACCCTCCAAGGCCTGTCCTATGACCTGTGACCCGACTGGCTCTTTGATGCCTGTGATCCAGGACCTGCCCCTCCAAGCAGGCCCAATAATTTAGGTGAAGGGCTCCCTGGCTCCATTCCACCACCCAGACCACCCTGCCACACTGGGTATGGGGAAGAGCCTCTGCTACTGTCCCCACAGCCCTGACAGCCTACGAAATCACTTTCACAGGATCTCTATGGGCTCCTGCCTATCCTGGCCCGCTATGGCCACCTACCTTTCTGAAAGAATGGCCCCTTCAGGGATCTGCTGCTAGGTCAGGCCTCCCATTTTCGGCAGCCTGCTTTTAAGTATTCTTAATTGATATGTTATGTATTTTAATTATTGTGTCTTAATTGCTTTTTGATGTATTTTGAATGTACAGTACCCAGAGCCTCTGGGATTGGGTGCCTGAAAAATAAAATTTGCCTTGCCTCACCTTTCCCTGTCCCTAGTGACGCAGGACCTGGCTAACCATCTTTCCCCAAAGGAGCTCCCTTCCCCAGCTCCTCGACGCCACATCGCTGTGAAAGCCATCCTATCTGCACTGTGCTCCTCCAGCCCCAGGCCTAATGCTTGGGATGGAAAAGGCCCCAAACTTCCAGTCTGCTCCCTTATATACTCATTAAACCTACTTCCTGCTACCACCTTGAGGTGTCCAGCAGCCAAAGTCCCCCAGAGCTCTAATAAATTCCATATCTCGGAGGAGGGGGAGGGTGGTAGGAGGGGGAAAGGGATGCCTAAAATGGGAGCATAAGCTCTCCTTTAAAGGTGGGGGGGGCTTACAATTGCAGTTTGTTTTAATTTTTTTTAAAGGTTTTCTTTTCTACTCGGTGTGTAGCCTTTTGTGAAGTTCAGGTTCTCATCTGCTGACTTGTCCTGAGCATGTGGTTTGTGTTTACCCATCCCACACATATACAGTGTGCAGTCAGACTCATCTTTTTATTTCTTTATATTTTTTACCACCACTGCTCCAGTCTATGTGTAACCCCCAGGTGGCACTATCCCAAGGGCTACTACCCCTGCCTGATTTGCCACTAACAGGTTGAGGGGCCTGGATCCGATGGCTGGTGCCTCCACCCAGAGGTCGGGGTTAAGACAGTCTAATATGACTTGGTCACAGCCCTCTGGGTCACTGCAACCCCCCTTTCTTCCCACTAGTGGCCCACACAAATCAGTCACAGTACCCTTGCAATATACACTTACCCCCAGGACTGGTTCAGTCAGCTGGACTCTGGGGACCCCCTGTAAACCAAGATGATACAGTGCAAAAACCACAGTACAATACTGTAACATAGACGAATACCTCAGGCAGTGTAACTTTGCTGAAACAAACAGATCTGATTTATTTAAGGGGGAATAACAAGGACTGGGGGAATCAGGTTAATTAGCTTACTACTCTAATATATATATATATATATATATATATATATATATATATATATATATATATATATATATATGTATATATATATATATATTATGGTAGCACGGTAGTGCTACCATAGTTAGGGTTGAGGAGCCATTTACATGTTAAACCAAAATTTTGCACCTTAATAACTTTGCAACCGTTTGAAGGATTTGCCTGAAATTTGGAATACTTAATCAAGACCCATACACCTTGGGATCTGCCATGTTTTGTATCGGTCGGATGCATTAAACAGAGTTTTTGCTCTATATATATATATATATATATATATATATATAGTGGGCTGTAGGGTGCAAAGAGGGTTTCAACACTAACATCGAATTTTCTCGCTATCGCTGTGGAACAACCCTAACTGATGCATTAAACGGAGTTTTTGCCTCTATATATATATATATATCTATACTAGGGCACTGTGCATAGGCCTAACCGATAAGTCACTGTCTCTGGGTACCCATGCAATAGAAGGCTAGCCTATTTGGTGCAGCTGGTTGGGGCCCTGTGATGAAAAAACACTTGCACAATACCCAATTATAATCCGGAGCTGGATGGCTCAGTTCATGAAGAAATAAAACACAACAATTAGATAACACACTTGCAATTCAATAAACAGATGGCAGGGAGCTACCCTGCTTTGTACTCACAAACTCAATGCTGGGAACTGGATAGCAGGCAGATTGTCCTGGACTGCCAGGAGGAGCAGACCATGTGGGCAAGGTCCTTGTGACTGGACCCCACTGCAGTTTGGAGCAAATGGATATAGTCTGGATTAAGCTGGGGTTTACTTCCAGCTTCATGCATTCCATTCACTGTACAGATGATTTGAATGCGATTCCCCACAAGCACTACACACATTAATATGTAAAAGGAAAGTACTATACCAGGCAGGCTGCTTCTCTATCCTGATCGCAATTACTGCACAATACCCGGGAGAACACACAGCAGGTTCAGTTCCTGACAGACCGAGCGTGATTCAACAATTTCTCCAGTCTTCTACAGGGTGAGCCTGGTTTCTACTCTTCAGATCTCCTTTATTCTCTTCACAGGTCGGATTCAGTCCAAACAAGCACTTGCACAAGCTGCAGACCGAAACTTGGGGCCTTACATATGTTTCCAACGCTGAACTGCACACCGAAGAAGCACAGGGCTCCTTGACTCTTCACTGCCAAAGCTAAACTGAAACTCCAGCAGACAAAACCGGGCACTTCCTTTGAGTTCCTCCCAGTTCTTGGCTGGTTTAGCTGTCACTCACAATAAACTCCCCCTGTTGGTGGAAAAAAGGTGCCGAAGTCAAAACTACATTTCCCAGAGTCACTGCCCTTACAATACCCTTACAGCAGGCTCCAGAGGAGAGTCCAAGTTCTGATTCGCCCAGAGCAGGCTCAATTTTAAAGGATCCCCACCATGATTGGTCCAATTCAGCAGTTCAGAACCAACATGAGGGAGCTTGCTCTGCACTGTCCTTGCTACAAGAAAGCAGGTTAAATCGAACTGCATTTTCATTATTACTCTAACAGGTTACAAGCAAACAATTACATCTTTGAAGAGTGCCCCTTCTGCCCACTTAGCGATGGCAGAAATGGAGCAATTTGGCAGTAGCTCGAGCGGGACTCAAGCAGGAAAACACACAGGCCCCCTATACAAACTAATTATGTCTGCAAGCAGACAGCTCTTAAAGAGACAGTACCAGAGGCTCTAAAAGCACTCACAGATAAATGGCTTAAACGCCAAACACCATTCAGGCTTGGAGCATTTAAGCAAGCTCCTAGAAGATTTTTGGGAACCCCCATTTGAAAGGGGGTTACACCCTTCCCGGCCTGGAAAAAGCTTGGCATCCACGTCAAGCAAGTACCCCCATAAGTTTCAATTGCAACCACATACATTTGGATCAGAATCACATTAGGCTCATACATGTAATCATCAATCAACATATCACTTTACCAGAAACACATTTCTGAAACTTTGCAGTATGTCACTCTTTGCACAGTATTACACATACATTGTACCATGACTCAGGTTATTACATCTTGTACATGAAACCCAAAGAGAGGGGGCCCTTCCTTATCAGCTACCTTGGGGCTGGATGGGGCAGGGGCACCATACTTAGAGGGCAACACAAGTAACTTGGAGTTAGCACTGATGGTCAGTTTGGGCAATGAGCTCGGGGACACATACACTCCTTTATGGACAACATTGAGAGGCAAGTCCACAGGCCTCCCCGGGGAATCAAAACTGAGGTGCACCACAGGCTTTACAGCTCGACCAGTCTTTCTAGGGGGAACTGTTACAGTCTCTGCACTCTGAGCCTCATTTTCAGCACTGTCCTCACTTATCAGGGAAGTCTCCAATGGGGTAGAGAGGCTAGAACCTGGGGTACTTTCAGCTCCAGGAGTTACAATCTCTGAGTCCACAACACTTGGCTCACATGGAGAGCTTTTGGGCACTGGTAGTGGACCATCAGGGCACTCAAAATACTCTTCTTGTTCTGGTATGTCACCAGTTTGTTCCAGTCCATCATTTTTCTCTCTGAAATCTCAAACAGTTCAACCATACATAATGATTCCATATCATCTGACTTGATGCTTTGCACTTCACTTTCTGTGAGCATTGGCTCCATGGACAAAGCTGGGGGCTTAGACAGTCCAGAAGGCCCAGCTTCATCTCCAGTATTGACTAAGGGATTGCCCTGAAACAATTGACTCAATTCATAAGAAGGGTAGTATTCAAAGCCACACTCACTTTCCTCTGACATGGACTGACAGTCATGTTCGACCAGGACCTGTGGAGGGGAACACTTTAACTCAGCTTCTGTAGATGCCGACTTTCTTGACTTTTTCTTAGCAGCAGCTCTAGTCACTGGTCCATAGGGGGCATTTTCTGGGGGCTCAGACTCAATCAAGATTTGTCCAATGGGCAGTAAATGATTTCTATGCATTGTTTTAACATCTTTTGAATTATTCTCAGGCCTTACTTTGTACACAGGCAGATCATCTAGTTTGCCCACTACAATGTGAGGAAGATGGTGCCATCTGTCAGCAATCTTGTGTTTGCCATGCAGTCCCAGATTTCTTAGCAATACCCGATCTCCCTCCTGGAGTTTCTGTGCTTTCACCTTTCTATCATACCTTTCTTTGTTGGCCAGATTTCTTTTGGCAGCCATGGTTTGAGCCAGTTGGTACGCATGATTTAGATGGGCCTTTAACTTTTGCACATACTGTAAACAGTTGTCAGCTCGAACCCCATCAGGAGAGACCCCAAAACACACATCTACCGGCAGTCGAGCTTCTCTTCCAAAGATCAGGTGGTGGGGGAGAACCCAGTGGCATCGCTTTTGGTGCAGTTGTAGGCATGTACCAGGGTGCTAATTTGTTGGCTCCACCTAGGCTTGTCCTTTGGGTGGAGGGTGCCTAGCATATCTAGCAAAGTGCGGTTGAAACGTTCAGGCTGTGGGTCCCCCTGGGGTGGTAAGGGGTAGTTCTGGACTTTCACACTTCCCACAGGGAAAGCAACTCTTTGATCAGACGACTCTCAAAGTCTCTCCCTTGATCAGAATGGATTCTTTGTGGAGCCTCATAGTGAACAAAAACGTTTTCTACAAGTACTTTTGCCACAGTGGACGCCTTCTGGTCCTTGGTGGGGAAAGCTTGGATGTATCTTGTAAAATGGTCAGTGACCACCAGCACATTACTAATATTTCTTTGATCTGACTCCAAACTCAGAAAATCAATACAGACCAGCTCCATGGGTGCACTGGTGATGATGTTAACAAGGGGGGCAGCCCTCTGGGGCAAAGCTTTCCTCTGTAAGCAGCGACTACAAGTTTGAATGTGTTGCTCCACATCAGCCCCATCTTAAGTCAATAGAATCTGGATCTCACCAAGTCAAGTGTTCTGTCTATGCCAAGGTGCCCCATGTGGTTATGTAAGGACCTCAGTACTGAATCTCGAAAGGCAGTGGGCAGCACTAGTTGTCATTTGTCTACTTGCCCCCCTCTGTCTATTGTTTCTCTGTATAACAGTCTATTGATCAGTTTCAACTTAGGACCTTCTTTGTATAACAATGTAGTTCTCAAATCAGTGGAACGTAATTTGGACACATCTTTCCCTGCATATAGGGCTTCTAAAGATGATTTGATCATGGGATCTCGGGATTGAGCCCACCGAATACTGTCATTGTCCAGCTGAGGCAGTTCACCAATGTCTATTGCAGAAAAGTGGCAATAAGCAGCAGGTATGCAATTCTCAGAGGGTTCCAAACAATCCACCAAACAGTCCACTTCGTCTGTGGACATTTGTTCCTCCCTGTCAAACTTCTGGTAGAGTGCTCTAATATCAGGTTCTGACAGTCTGACCCAGTCATTCTGGGCAACAGGCCTCCGGGAGAGAGCATCAGCATCTACTGTATGTGGTTCAGGTCTGCTCTGTATTCAATAGCATAGTCATATGTAGATAATGTAGAAAGCCACCTATGGCAAGTGGCATCCAACTTAGCTGAAGTATGCACATAGGTCAAAGGATTATTGTCCGTTTTTACAACTATCTTAGCCCCATACAAGTATTCATGGAATTGATCAACAATGGCCCACTTCAAAGCTAGGAACTCTAACTTGTGCGCAAGATAGTTCTTTTCAGATGGGGTCAGGCTTCTACTGGCAAAGGCCACTGGTCTCAGGCCATTCTCATGCTCCTGATACAACACAGCCCCCAACCCTGGCAGGCTAGCATCAGTGTGCAGGACATAAGGTTTTGTTGCATCGGCATAGGCCAACACTGGAGTGTGGGTAAGTTGATATATGATCTCATAAAAAGCAGTCTCACAATCAGGAGTCCAGCGGGCCCCAAATACTTCACTTGGATGAAAATACACTCTTTCAGTCTCGCGGGGCGCTGACTTTTTGTATCTTCTGTGAGTTGGGGGATACCCTTGAGTAAGGTTAAGTAAAGGGCGGATCACTCTTGAATAGTCCTTGATGAAACGCTGATAATAACCACAGAATCCCAGGAATCTTTGCAGTTCTTTTTAGATTTTTGGCTGTGGCCAGGTGGTCAAGGCCTCAACTTTACTTGGGTCGGTCTCTATTCCCTCGGTGGATACTATGTGTCCCACATACTTTACTGATGTTTGAAAGAATTGACACTTATCAATGGACAGTTTAAGGCCAAAGTCTTCCAGTTGGTCCAGCACCTTGAATAATCTGCTCTCGTGTTCCTCCAGTGAGCTGCCAAACACAATAACATCATCTAGGTATACCAGGCACTCTAGTAAGTTCATGTCCCCCACTGCACGCTCCATGAATCTTTGAAAAGTGGCGCGGGCACCTGAAATCCCCTGAGGCATCCTCATGAATTCATAGAAGTCAAGCGGACAGATAAAGGCTGTCTTCTCATGGTCCTCGGGGGCCATCGGGATCTGGTAGTACCCACTGCGGAGATCCAGAACAGAGAACCACTTGCTCCTGTTTAGACAGTCCAAAGCATCCTGAATGCGGGGCATAGTGTACTGATCAGGGATAGTCCGCCAGTTTAAAGTGCGATAATTCACGCACATCCTTACTGTCCCATTCTTTTTTCTCACTACCACAATGGGGGAAGCATAGGGGCTTCTGGATTCCTGTATTACACCAGCAGCTAGCATCTCTTGCAGATGCCGTCTCACATCATCTATGTCAGCAGGTGCCAGGCGTCGAGACCTCTCACGAAATGGCCTTTCATCATGCAGCCAGATATGGTGCTCAGCTCCTTGCACATATCCTACATCCCATTCCTTTAAAGAAAACACCTGGTCTCTCTGGGCAAGCTTCTCACTGATCCTCACTTTCCATTCGGCTGTCAACGGGGAGTCACCGAAATCAAACAAGTCAGGTGTTACTCTGTCATTCTTCCCTGAACTCTTGCTACTGAGTAGCACTGCAGTGTCTGCACAATGCACATTAGCCAGGGTGCAACCTCTGTTTACTTGAATCTCTCTGTCAGACACATTATGAACTTGAACCATTACCCTCCTGGCATAAGCATGGGCTCTAGCAGGCAAAATACTAGGCTTGACCAGCAGTCCCTGCGGCAATTTTCCGTCACCTGGTGCATCCAACATTAATATTTTATTCTTGACATCCTTTCTGATATGGACCTCTTCCTGTAAGGTACAGTAGGCATTTGGCGCCAGGATCAGAGACGCAGGATCCTTCTTCCAGACAGTTCCAACCGGTTCCTCTGGTTCTACTTTTTCAACATCTCTCTGTGCCTCATAGGCCTTTTTAATCAAGGCCGGAATTCTTAAAGCTCTACCAGCCCTTGACCCCTGTTTTTGATAACACAACTGTGCCAGCCATTCAAACATATGTGCATTAGTCCAAATTAGTAGAGGAACCCCATCGTACAGTCCGGTAGGGGGACACACTAAGGCCAGGGTATCTACTTGCTCGGCCACACCAGCCACAGAGGTGGGAAAAGACAGCCAAATTTGGATATATCCAGAGTAGGGGTAGGCCTTCTCACTTAACCCCCAGACATGCAGCCCCTCCAACAGTTGTAAGGGTACGTCAGACAAATGCTTCTGATACCAGTCTTGGAACATAATTGCCACTTGGGAGCCACTGTCTAATACAGCTGTTGTAGATACTCCATTCACCTCCATGGAGGGACCCACTATTCTGGACTATTCTGGAGAGGTGGTAGCGGGGGCCTGGGCAACTGACTTTGCCACAAAGGGATGTGAGTTAGCATTTTTGGGGCCCTTAGTGAGATCATTGCGTGCACCCCTTAACCACTGATTTGTTCTCCGAAGCTCTCCTTGTAGCCTATATGCAACTTTGTCTGTGTCTTTTGGGGACTGGCATTCTCTCTTCATGTGCCCATCCTTTCCACAATTATAACAAAACATACTTTCTGGAATTTGAGCTGGCCGAGGCATCACACTGGGAGCCAGGGCGGGGATACTACTAACTGGAAACCTTGGTGCCATCTCTGTCTGCGGCGTGATAAGCATTTGGAGACATCTTGTCAATTTCCCCACTTCCATGGTCAAGACATTGAGTTTTGAGCTGTTGTCAGCAGGAGATGCATGGGTGGGTACCCCTACCCCCCTAGCAGATGCAGTCGGATGAGGGTCAGACCTGTATTTGCAGGAGTGGCCTTCATAAAGAGACTGTTTTTTATTTCCCCAAACTCTCTCAACAGTTCACCCCATTGTGGCATATCTTTTTCCTTATCAGAGCACTCATTAACTGCCAACCTCTGCCCCTGAACTTCACTTGATGGGTCACCCTCAGTCACTTGGGTCGTAGCCACAGCTATTGGTGCAAGTCCCTCCCAAGGTCGCCTTTTCTCAACTCCTCGAATTTCTCTCATTAGCTCATCATAGGAGGGTGGGGATTCCAGTCGATTTGCCGGGTGTAACTGAAGCAACAGCAGTTCTGAGAAGGGGGCAGACTTAAGGATCCTGTCCAGCCTAGTTCGGTTCAGTTCAATCGCTGGCAAACTACCCATTCTGAGGCATTCTTGCAACAATTTTTACAGACGAGATACATACACAGACAACAACTCCCCTTGGTACTGTTGTGCATTTCTTACTCTCCACCACAGGTCCTCATCAGAATCTGGGCTCCCATACACATTCTCCAAGGCCTCAAGATAGTCCTGTGTAGTCGCTTCAGGGTTATTGGCCCATTTAGCATGGATGGTAGCCAGAGCAGGACCTAGGAGGCTCTCACTAACCCTCCTTCACTTTTTGGCTTCCGAGCATTGCCGTTCTAGTACTTGTGGGGCAACATAGTCTATCCAGGTCTCCCAGTCATCCTCCCCTTGGGGGGTGGGAAGGGTGCCAGAGAAGATCCTCAACCTTCGGTAAGAGTTGTGACTAATGGCAGGTGCAGAAATAGGAGCCTGCATTGGTTCCAGCCACCATTACGGGTACTGGGTGGCAGAGGGTGGTGGGGAGGAACACCCCAGGTGGCAAAATAGTTTCTTCAAGTCCTCCACAGTTTTCCCTTCCCCAGCAACCATTTAGCAAATTTCTCCTCAAAAGTTTCAGACAGTGGTGGGGCTCATTCCCCCCGGGTCTTTACTGTCCTTAGTTATCACTCTCCAGGCAGTGAGGGCTCCCTCTGCGGTAACAGTCTGTGGCACTTTGGAGCTATCTATGGGATCCTTAAACTCTACTAGGGCCAGGAAAGTGTGGGTGAGCAGATTAGCATGTCGACCCACCACCACAGGGTTTTGTAAACCTTCCACCTTGGAAAGTACTCCCTGTACAGTGTCCATATTGATACCCAGGGGGATGTCCACGATAAACATAGCATTTTGGGGGTCGATCTCCTCTCCAGTACACCACTCCACCAGCCGGTGCACAGCCACTTCTGTCGGGGTACCCATTTATTTATTTTTTTTCTTAACAGTGGTTCATAAATATGGCCACTAGAGGACACAAAATCCCAGTGGTGAGCCTCCAAGATGTAACCCCAAGGTGGCGCTATCCCAAGGGCTACTACCCCTGCCTGATTTGCCACTAACAGGTTGAGGGGCCTGGATCCAATGGCGGGTGCCTCCACCCAGAGGTCGGGGTTAAGACAGTCTAATATGACTTGGTCACAGCCCTCTGGGTCACTGCAACCCCCCTTTCTTCCCACTAGTGGCCCACACAACTCAATCATAGTACCCCTGCAATATACACTTACCCCAGGACTGGTTCGGTCAGCTGGACTCTGGGGACCCCCTGTAAACCAAGATGATACAGTGCAAAAACCGCAGTACAATACTGTAACATAGACGAATACCTCAGGCAGTGTAACTTTGCTGAAACAAACAGATCTGATTTATTTAAGGGGGAATAACAAGGACTGGGGGAAATCAGGTTAATTAGCTTACCACTCTATATATATATATATATATATATATATATATATATATATATATATATATATATATATATATATACTAGGGCACTGTGCAGAGGCCTAACCTTTAAGTCACTGTCTATGGGTACCCAGGCAATAGAAGGCTAGCCCATTTGGTGCAGCTGGTTGGGACCCTCTGATGAAAAAACACTTGCACAATGCCCAATTATAATCCGGAGCTGGATGGCTCAGTTCATGAAGAAATAAAACACAACAATTAGATAACACACTTGCAATTCGATAAAACAGATGGCAGGGAGCTACTCTGCTTTGTCCTCACAAACTCAATGTTGGGAACTGGATGGCAGGCAGATTGCCCTGGATTGCCAGGAGAAGCAGACCCTGTGGACAAGGTCCTAGTGACTGGACCCCACTGCAGTTTGGAGCAAATGGATATAGTCTGGATTAAGCTGGGGTTTACTTCCAGCTTCATGCACTCAATTCACTGTACAGCGGATTTGAAAAGCGATTCCCCACAAGCACTACACACATTTATATGTAAAAGGAAAGTACTATACCAGGCAGGCTGCTTCTCCATCCTGATCGCAATTACTGCACAATACCCGGGAGAACACACAGCAGGTTCAGTTCCTGACAGACCGAGCACGATTCAGCAATTTCTCCTGTCTTCTACAGGGTGAGCCTGGTTTCAACTCTTCAGATTTCCTTTATTCTCTTCACAGGTCGGGTTCAGTCAAACAAGTGCTTGCACAAGCTGCGAACCCGAGCTTGGGGCCTTACATGTCGTTCCAGCTGAACTGCACGAAAAGCCTGGGCTCCTTGTTTCTTCTGTAAAGCTAAACTGAAACTCCAGCAGACAAAACCGGGCACTTCCTTTGAGTTCCTCCCAGTTCTTGGCTGGTTTAGCTGTCACTCACAAAACTCCCCTGTTGGTGGAAAAAGGTGCAAGTCAAACTACATTTCCCAGAGTCACTGCCCTTACAATCCCCTTACAGCAGGCTCCAGATGAGAGTCCAAGTTCTGATTCGCCCAGAGCAGGCTCAATTTTAAAGGATCCCCACCATGATTGGTCCAATTCAGCAGTTCAGAACCAACATGAGGGAGCTTGCTCTGCACTGTCCTTGCTACAAGAAAGCAGGTTAAATCGAACTGCATTTTCATTATTACTCTAACAGGTTACAAGCAAACAATTACATCTTTGAAGAGTGCTCCTTCTGCCCACTTAGCGATGGCAGAAATGGAGCGATTGGGAAGTAGCTCGAGCGGGACTCAAGCAGGAAAACACACAGTCCCCCATACAAACTAATTATGTCTGCAAGCAGACAGCTCTTAAAGAGACAGTACCAGAGGCTCTAAAAGCACTCACAGATAAATGGCTTAAACGCCAAACACCATTCAGGCTTGGAGCATTTAAGCAAGCTCCTGGAAGATTTTTAGGAACCCCAATTTGCAAGGGGGTTACATATGTCTGGCTGCCAGTGCTAGGCCCTACACACTACTCGCCCCAGCCTTCCATAGAAACATAGAATTTGATGGCAGATAAGGACCGCTTGGCCCACCTAGTCTGCCCATTTCCCTACCTAATGGATAAGCTGCAGATCCTATTTAACCAACAGCCTACTTCCTCCTACACCCCACCAGAATTGCCTTATGTCTGTCCCATGCATTCTTGAATTCCCCCACTGTTTTTGACTCTATGACCTCCTCAGGAAGGCTGTTCCATGCATCTACAATTCTCTCTGTGAAGAAATACTTCCTCACATTACCTCTGAGCCGTCCCCCCTCTATCTTCAAATTATGTTCCCTTGTTCTTGCACATCTCTTTTTTTGAAAGATGCTACCCTCTTGGACTTTGTTGATTCCCTTGAGGTATTTGAAAGTTTCTATCATGTCCCACCTCTCCCTCCTTTTCTCAAGGCTGTACATCTTAAGTGCCTTTAGTCTTTCTTCATATGTCTTCTGGTGCAGACCCTTCACCATTTTGGTTGCCCTCCTCTGGACAGCCTCCACCCTGTCTATGTCTTTGCGCAGATGGGGTCTCCAGAACTGTACACAGTACTCCAGATGTGGTCTTACCAACTGTCTGTACATAGGGCCAACAACTTCCTCTTTTCTACTGCTGATGCCTCTCCCTATACATACCAGTATCCCCCCAGCCCTCCTTACTGCCTTCTCACATTGCTAGCCCACCTTTAGGTCATCTGATATGACTACCCCCAGGTCCCTTTCCATTTTTGTTGTTGTCAGTATCTCACACCCCATTGCGTACTCTTGCCCTGGGTTTGTGTTTCCCAGGTACATTACTTTGCACTTCTTTGTGTTGAATCTAAGCTGCCATACATTTGAACATTCCTCCCACCTTGCCAAGTCCCTTTTCATCCTTTCCACTCCACCTTGTGTATTCACCCTGTTGCAGATCTTTGTGTCATCTGCAAAGAGACATACCTTCCCCTCCAGTCCCTCCACAATGTCACTTATAAAGACATCAAAAAGGACCGGCCCCAGTACTGAACCCTGCGGTACCCCACTAGTAACCCTCCTTTCTTCTCTGTGGACTCCATTTACTATTACCTGCTGTGTCCTGTTGTCCAGCCAGTGTTTTACCCAGGCTACCACCCTGAGACCCACTCCCAAGCTGGTTAATTTGTTTATTAATCTTTTGTGCATGACTGTGTCGAATGCCTTGATAAAGTCTAGGTAGGCCATGTCCACAGCCCCTCCCTGGTCTACTACTTTAGTCGCCCAATCAAAGAATGCAATTAGATTTATTTGACATGATCTTCCTGCTGTGAATCCATGCTGTCTTGGGTCCTATGCCCCACTGGCCTCTAAGTACTCAACAGTTCTTTCCTTCAGAAGTGATTCCATCATTTTCCCTACCACTGAGGTCAAACTGACAGGTCTGTAGTTTCCTGCCTCTGTCTTACTCCCACTTTTGTGAAGGGGAATCACATCCGCCCTTCTTCAGTCCTTAGGTACCACTCCATCTTCCATTAGTCTCCTGCTGCTGGCAGAATGCACTCTGACAAGTTCAGTCAGTGCTGTTGAAGAGTTGTTGATTGCTTTATTTTCTACCTGATAATGGCAGTGAACAAGTGTAAGCTGGTTCACACTCTCTGTACAATGTAGCTGTCCTCTGACCTCGCCATAATCAGCATGTGATGATGGAGTCATGGATGGCCCAGCAGCATGTGATGGGGGTAAAAAATGGTAGGCAGGCAGCAGGAGTGAGCACCACGGGGATGGGACAGGTAAAAAATAATACAACTTGTGCCTAGTTTAAACCAAACCAGTTCTGAACTATTACATTTCTGCTCAGGTTTCGCTATAACTGACCTACCAAAGTTCAGAGAGGCTTGGTCTAGCATTGTCAGGCTCTTCACACCTCTAGTTCCTTGGCCTGTGTGTGTTCTACCATGGTCACAGGGTCTACTTATTCTTGTTCCAGAGGATGGTGGGCACTGTATACAGTGTGATAGTATGACCTGTGTGATGACACACATGTCCTGGGCAAGCTCTGTGTTCCATCTGACTCCTCTATACCTGCAACCATGTCTTCCGCCACCTAATACAGCTGCAGTGTGCATACCTCTATGGGTGTATGTGCTTGTCTGTTATCATCCACTTCCTCATTATTGACCACATCTGTGTGCAGTACCTGTTTGTCATCCTTATCCACCCCATCATCATGTAGCTGGTGCATATCTGTGTGTGGGTGCCAGAGTGCTGAAGATCTCCTTTAACTGTACTCCATTAAATCCATTTTCACTATTGAGTCCACTGCAATTAGTCTCTTGACTGGTGTGAGGGTGCAGTAGTTCTCTTTCCTCCTTAGTTCCTACCTAACAGCTCTCGCTTCTAGAGTGGACAAGTATTTCTGGAGGTGCCATACACTTCCCATTTGGGCTACTCCCTATTGCTATTCCAGGACTCCCAACACGGTCCATCTAGCCTCTTTGCTCACTCAAGGTGCCATACTTCTAGTGCTGATCTCCCACTTAGGATTCAGGAGCTGTACTAACATGGCAAAGCCGGTCCTATTAGTATCAACTGAGTCTATTAAAGCTTATGGTTCTGCCACCTCCTACCTCAACTGGATAACTGGAGCCCTCACATTCATTGTGTACACTCACACTTTTACGTGTCCAAATCACTCAAACTGGCAAGCCTCCCTGTCACCCAGTCTGTCACTTTACCATGGAGTCTCATTCCAGCACTGGACTTACATGTCATGCCCCTCCCATTGTCAGAAGTGCACCCTCTCTACAAAATTGTTCAAGGACTACATCCAAAGAATAATACTCCTGCTACCACTGCTCTCAGGCAATGATCACCTTAATCCTAGTCCCCCCAAAACCAGACCACCACTGAGAAAGCTCTGGGAATGCTCACACTGGCATCTATAAACATCTGCAGCCTCCTTCCCAAACTAGATAACCTGCAGGTGTGGGCCACCCAGCATAATCCTGACGTCATTTCAGTTGTTGAAACTTGGCTTTCACCAAAAATACCTGATGCAACAATTTTGTTGCTGGGCTATAATGTCTTCAAACAGGACTGATCATCCAAACGAGGTGGAGGTTGTCATATCTACATAAAAGACAGCTTACAGGGTCTCTTTATACCCATACCTAACAGGGACAACCTCATACAAATGCTCGCTGTCAAACTGCTTCTTGGGGCTCATAATAAAGCACTTACTATGCTCTCCATTTATATCCCCCCAAAGCATACTACTCCTGGTTTTGAATCACTCTTGATGGGAATAAGCAGTCTAAGTCTCCACTCGGAAATAGTAATGCTAGGAGATTTTAACATCAACTGTCTCTCCCCGGATGCCACCTCACCAAAGTATGCCCTATCAGCCATCCACTTCTCTCAGCTTGTTGATGCCCCTACAAGGGTAAACTATTGAACCGTGATGAGCACACTGGTGTACTGGAACTATCTAACTGCCCTGAACATATCTCTGATACTTCTGTCCTCCCAGATGGCCTAAGTGACCACTCCCCCATCAAGTATCGCTAGACTAATAAATTCTGCAAACCCCCCACCAGAACTATTGCAATCCAGGTCCTTATCAATGGACATCTTGAACAAATGAAAACTGACCTTCGGCAACATGACTGATCTACTATTTATGCAGCTAGTGATGTTAACACAGTGCTGGATATCTTCATTAGTCAATTCAACACAATCTGTGACAAGCACACCCTGAAAAAAATATGAAAAATCAAAAGTCATCACAATCCTTAGATAACACCTGATCTTATTGAGCTCATGATGTTAAGAGACCACCTCTGGTATAAGGCGCAGGCCACATGGGCATGCAATCTAACAGACATTATTAGAAAAAAAGCTAGGAATGAATGCACTAGGGCAATTCGTTCTGCAAAGTCGACACTATAAAGTTTCCCTCAATAACTCCTGGAATAATTCTAGCTCCTTCTTGAAAAATATTGTGGATATCCTAGGAAAGGACCCCAAATCTGCTTCCAACATGCTTCACATAGATGGTTCCCCAACTGTGGGCCCAAAGGTCATTGTTGACACTCTCAATAAAGCATTCTACAATCTCAGCAGTGTCCTCCCCCCTCACTACTTTGATAATAACACTGTCTGTGCTGCCCCTGTATACCCCCTGCCACTCGTCGGCCATCCACCATTCTATTTTAGGAAAGTCTCAGAGGTCAAAGTGAGACACTACCTCATGAAGGCTCTTAGAAAATCAAGATACAGTGGGGATACACTGGATCTAAAACTCATCAGCCTTACAATGGATGAAATCCTGCCTCTTATTACCAAGATCTACAACCTTTCGCTCAGTCACTTACAATTCCTGGAAAAATGGAAATCGGCTTTGGTGACTCCTGTGCACAAGAGCAGGGACCGGACACTGCATGGGAACTGTCACCTAATTTCCATTCTCCCACCACTCTTGAAAGCACTAAAGTGAATCGTGGTGGACTAGCTTGTCGATTATTTATCAAAATACCAGTTGCAATGTGCCCAACAGCACGGCTTCTGACATGGGCACAGTACCATCATGGTGCATTTGGAATTCACTGGCTTTATTCATAACTCACTGGATCAAGGTCTTCTGGTTGGTACAACATTCATTGACTTAACCAAGGCATTTGATACTGTGAATCATGCCCTGCTAATTGACCAACTAACCAGCATCGGACTCTCCACTGACACTACCAAATGGTTCTCGAGCTACCTCAGTAACCATTCTCAACGGGTAAAAATTGGTAATGTGTGCTCTGATATGTGCCCAGTTCATTCAGGTATCCCACAAGGCTCTATTTTGGGAATGCTCCTATTTAGTATTTTCATCAATAAACTCTCAGATTCCTGTCATTGTCATATCCTCCTATATGCTGATGACACAGTGATCTTCACTTGTAATCATCATCCCAAACTCCTTGAAGAACAACTTCAACAAGGTTTTGCAACTGCTGAGAATTGGTTTCATGACCAAAAGCTAATTATGAACTATAAAAAGACAAAGACCATGTTGATCTCCAACCCCCAAAACAGGCATAAGGTGTTCCTCCTCACCATCACTAATAATGAGGGCTCTCCCTTGGAGCTAGTACAGCACTTCAAATACTTGGGCATATCAATTGACTCCTCACTGACCTACTCCCAACATATTAACAATGTTGCTAGGGCAATCAACTTGCACATTGGAATGCTTTACAAGCACAAGCACATTTTGACAAAGGATGCTTTGCACTGTAGCTATTCATAGCTCTGTCACCTTGCTAGCTGAATATGGTCTCATTATCTATGGTTCTGCTACAGACACGGTCCTCTGCCACATCAAAACTGCCTTAAACAAGACCTGTCACCTTCTGACCAGTGCAGAGTGTTTGACCCACACATGCGATCTCTATGAGCAGGCTAACTGGTTGCAACTCAGTAACAGACTTTGTTATCAAACCTGCCTGCTTGCCAAAAAGAGTTTTAACACTACTCACTCTACCGCTAAAACAATAAAGCATCATAAGCTCTGACACCCAGCTGTTTCATAACCCTTGGTGCCTTTTCTCCATTGAACAACAAGTTTTCTCCTACAGAGCTCCTCACCGAATCAACTCTCTTCCAGCTAACATCTACAGTCCCCCTACCCTGGGCTTGTTTAAGTGCTTGCTTTGGCAATATCTAGTCTCCTTTGCTTCCTGTGACTGCTGTCACTAGGTTCACTTACTCAGTTCTTTTTGGACTAGCTGCCCACTTTCAGTATCCCTGATTAGCCAACCGTCACTATAATAGCAGTTCTTGCACTCTCTGCTACCCCCGCCTCCTACTTAGCACTTATGGCATGCTTTGCATAGTCACTGTCTTCTCCTCTCCATCTTCCTTCCCCCTCCACTCCTATTCTCTATACTTCCACCATCCACATCGCCTACCCCGTCCCTCTTCACCACCTCCTCCCTCTGACACTTTATCTCCTTATCTACCTAGGCCTTCCGGACCTTCACCTCTCGGCATTCAACCACTTTCCTCTTCTGTCACATTCTCTGTCTGCTTTGTCTCCCCTCCCACTCTCTCTTTCTCTCTCTCCCTACACCCGCTCCTGACTACACCTTATTCAACTTCCTCCTCCTCCCTATAAGCTACTAACCTTGACTTGCAGTATTCTCCTCCATGTGGCTTTAAACTCGTAGACTTTCAGTATAATTGTTACAAGTGATGCTGGCATACCGTGTGATATGCCTACCTTATATTGTATGTTTATTTCATGTGTCCGCATTGTTAAATCATGTCTTCATTGTACTATTCTCCCCAAGGTTACTTGCTCTTGCATTGTATCACTTACCTGTCTGAAATATCCTTAAGCTATAATGTCTGGTTACACTTGCAATGTTTGTACTACTTGTAACTGTTTCCTGACGCTGTAACCTTCTGACATGGAATCTGTGTAAAGAGCCCCTGCTCAAGGGTATTTAATCCAATATTTCAATAAACAAAAATAAAATAAATAAAGATCTGCAACACCAATATGTACCAGCACACATACCTGTATGACCCATGTGGTATGTTCATATACCCCATGTGTGCCATAACCTACAGTACATCTTGGTCAAGTACATGGTATATGGCCACTGTCACTTTATTATCTGTACCTGGTCTTTGTGTGCATGGTGCTCTAACATACATAACAATTACAAACAGAATCATAATTGTGTCACAGTGAGCAGCTATGTAATTCTGTGTTGTCATAGTCATGCAGCACACACCAGCAACAACATCGACTAACTCCCTCAACATTGCCTGGTCCAGTATATCATCCACGACAGTCAATAGCTCACCCATGCTACCTATGGTATTGCCATTCTGTCAGTCATTAAAGCCTGTCTCCAGAGCAGTGTGCACATATATAAACATGATGCATCACCTGTGTTTTATTCATGCCCCCCACATCCTTTAACAGCAATGCACTAACCAACATGCAATGACATGCATAGTCTCCCATCTGCATGTCCTCTCTCTCCTCCTCCCTCCCTCCATCTCTCTCTCTTTCTCTCTCTCTCTCTCTCTCAATCTCTCTCTCTCTTGCTTACTTGCTTTTGTTCACTGTTTTCTTCTCTCACCCAGCCAGGGCACTTTAGACAATATGCACATGCATCACAAATTTACATTACGGGGGAATGGTGGTGTCCCTATAGTCAGGGTTACAAATGCATTTCTGTGTTAACCCCTTATTTTTTCACCTTAACAACATGGTCAGTTGTAGACATAGTAGTTTGACATTTAGCAGGCTCATTCTGGGGCACAGAAACTCTGGACCCTGAAAGTTTGGTAACGATCAGTTCAGCAGTATAAAAGTTCTGGAAGTTTGGACAGACTTAAAAATTGCAAAATTAAAACATTAGTTTGTTCCCCTGTAGCTCAAAAATGCCTGACAGTTGAAACTTGAAACTTTCAGGTCTGTTAGAGTTTGACCCAAAGAACTTCCTTTGAATCCTCAAAAACAAATATTGGGGAGCATTAACAACACAGCACTTATGTGTTCATGAGGTGGGGTACTGATATGCCCACTATTAAAATAAAAAATGTATAAAACAACAGGAGAATTTTCTCCCAAAGGGAAACTGAGTTATAATTCACTGTTATAAACCTTGGGTTATAATGGCAAATGTGCGCTGGGTTTCTCTCGCTCCCTGCATGCTGAACTGCCAACAGCGACTCTCTTGCCGCCATTGGGCCACCACATAAATCTATTCGGAGGACACAACGTCCTTGTTCTTCTGCTTCAAAGGCAATCAGTAAAACTCTGGTTCTCTCACTTCCAGAGGATAGTCAGTAGCTCCAGTACCTCAAAAAGGAAAAAAAAAGAAGTCCTTACAGAAAATGGCTGTTCTGCCCTACTGCATTCAGCCTGACTGGCTGAACTACTAGTACTGCTTCAGCTCCCTAGCAACAAGCCAAACTAGAAAAAATCACAGACTTACTTAGTCACTGGAGTTCTTTGCTTCTCCCACTTAGAAAGGATAGTACCTAGCTCCAGTAGCTTAAAAAGGAAAAAAACAAAAGTGAAATAAAAAAATGGACGTTCAGCCTGACTGCAGCTGAACTACCAGTACTGCTTCAGCTCCCCTAGCAAAATGCCAAAACACAGGGAGAGAGTGAGAAAGGAAGGGGGGGGAGTTGTTAATAGTGATTACTACCGTCTGCTGGGGATATTTAATCAATGCTGCTTTAGTGATGTAAACAGCAGCACCATGCACTGGCCACACTTCTTTTTCTTATTTCAATGATAGGGGTGAGAAAATGCTCCCACAGCAATTATATAAAATAACACATGGGAGGAGTGCACACTTCAAATTTAATGCATACCCAAGGTGTGGGATGCTTTGATAAACTCTTGGACTTCGCCGTCTGGGTTTATGTAGCATCCCACACCTCGGGTGTGAATTAAATTCTCATTATGCACTCCTCCCCATGTATTATTCTATATATAATTTTCGTGTCTCATAACATGAAAACAGGATTTGAAACACAACAGCTGTCATGTTCATTAGGTTGGGTGAAAAAAAGTCCATGTTTAAATTTGGAGTTAAAATCTCAAAAAAATCATGAAGATATGAGCAGATGTTGAAAAAACATGAAAATGAGAGTAAGACTCCCCTCAAAAAACAGTGGCTAGTGCCAAAAGAGAAATTTGACTCCAAATTTCTAGCATGCACTTTTTTCACTCCACCTCATGAACCTCACATCTGTCATGTTTCAAATACCTCCCGAGATGTCATTTTGTGGTGTTCCATGAAGCGACATTTCAGTCAAGATTAAAAAAATGACAGATGTCATATTCATGAGGTGGGGTGAAAAAACAACCGTGCTAAAACTCTTTAAAACAAAGCATTAAGTTAGTGCACACAAAGTTGGGGCATAGCTCCTTTGGGCACTGCGTGAAGCAAGTGCAGACCTTTGGGCACTGCGTGAAGCAAGTGCAGACCTATGGACCTTGAGAAAAGCAAATTAAGACTTGCATCCTGATTTGTGCAGGCCAAAAGAGACCTGCGGATCTTGTTTTGTACAGGACCAAAGGGCCGTATTTGAAGCAAGTTAGGATTTACCTTCTGTTTTGCATATGTCCTGCTTCATAGAAACATAGGGCCAGATATTCAAAAGGGTTGCACCATGCACAACAGGGTTGCGCATGCTCAAGTTCTAAATTGCGCCATTCTGCGATATTCAGCAGGAGGCAGTTGCGCCACTGAAAACAGGCTGAGCAACAGTGCAATGCAAATGAATGCATGCTCAACTGGAGGGGGAGGAACCATGCATAAACTGCACAGCCCGATATTCAGCCGGGCTGTGCAGAGTTGTGCAGGCACAACCCCCAACCTGAGCCTGTAGGACTTTGAGCCCCAAAAAAAAGGCTTAAGTCGAGGGCCACCCACAGGTGAGCTGCTGTATTGCAGGAATTTACTGAAGAGAATGAAGGGCAGGGCCCACAGCTCAGCACCATGGACATGGGAGGGGAGATGAGCACTAGTCCCTTCACAAAAGAAAGGGTCCTACACGAGCTCGATAAGCTCAGGGTGGACAAGGCAGTGGGACCTGATGGTATACATCCCAGGGTACTAAAGGAGCTAAGGGTGGAACTAGCAGAGCCATTATCAGAACTGTTTACTGAGTCTCTGAGCACAGGAGAGGTCTCAGAAGACTAGAGAAGGGCTCATGTGATCCTGCTCCACAAGAGTGGTAGCAGGGAGGAGGCAGGGAACTACAGACCAGTCAGTCTTACCTCAGTAGTGGGCAAGATTATGGAGGCACTCCTTAAAGAAAGGATAGTGCATCACCTGGAATCCATAGGAGCACAGGATCCAAGACAGCATGTGTTTACAAAAGGAAGGTCCTGTCAAACTAATCTCATACATTTCTTTGACTGGGTAACCAGAGTGGTGGACCAAGGGGGAGCAGTTGATGTCACCTACCTTGACTTCAGCCAAGCTTTCGATACTGTTCCACATAGAAGATTGATTAGTAAACTGGGTAGGCACTGGGTGGGTGAGAAGTTGGTCAACTGGGTGGCAAACTGGTTGACGGGCAGAAAACAGAGAGTGGCGGTAAATGGTACACAGCCAGAAGAGATGCAAGTCACAACTGGGGTACCTCAGGGATCGGTCCTGGGACCAGTCCTCTTCACTATCTTCATCAGTGATATTGTAGATTGGCTGGAGGGTAAGGTTTGTCTGTTTGCAGAGGACACCAAGATCTGCAACAGAGTAGATGATCCAGATGAAGTGGGCAGAATGAGAAGAGATCTGGATAAACTAGCAAGATGGTCAGAAGAGTGGCAACTGGGGTTTAATGCAAAGAAGTGCAATATCATGCACAAGGGAAGAGAAACTCTGAAGCCACCTATAGGCTGGGAGGGGAGTTGCTGGCAGTCACAAGGGAAGAAAGAGACTTGGGCATCATCATCACCGATGACCTGAAATCATCCAAGCAGACCACTAAAGCAATAGGTATGGCTAGGGGGATGTTAGGGTGTATTAGTAGGGGTATCAAAAGTCAGAAGAGGGAGGTAATAATCCCTATTCACAAGACACTGATTAGGCCTCATCTGGAGTATTGCGTACAATACTGGAGGCCACACCTTCACAAGGACATTAACCAAATTGAGGCAGTCCAGAGAAGGGCAACCAAAATGGTGCAGAGATTGCATCAGAAAACATATGAGGACAGATTAACGGAGCTCAACATGTATACCCTAGAGCAAAGGAGGGAGAAATGTGATATGATCAGAACATTCAAACACCTTAAGGGCATTAACAAGGTGAAAGAGTCTAACATGTTTCAATATAAGAAAAACAGCAGAACAAGAGGACACAGCACGAGATTAGAGGGAGGACGATTAGGCGGTAATGTGAGGAAGTTCTTTTTCACAGAAATGGTGGTGGATGCATGGAATGGCCTACCTCAGGAAGTGGTGGATATGAATACAGTGCAGGGCTTCAAACAGGCATGGGATAGGCATAAGGGAGCAATACAGATGAGTATGAATAGATAGGCCATTGACAGAGCAAAGGCCGATGACACATTTACAAGGTAGAAAAAGAAATGGGCAGACTGGATGGGCCTTGCGGTCCTTATCTGCCATCAATTTCTATGTTTCTATGTGGATGGTACAAACACTACAACATTGTAAGATTGTACAACAGTTGGAACACAAGGTATTGTACAATAAACAGTAGTGGAACATTGGGTAATTTACAATACATGTCCAAAAATCATACAAATAACATATGAACATACAAAACAGTAATAATGTGATAGAACCATTTATAGTGCATGATTGTACCAGGAGCAGGTTCAAGGTAGTACACAAGTGCTGTTGGAGTAAAACGGATGGGGTTAGGTTGTGCACACTGATGATCCAGAAGGGCAGGAGGAGAAGAGAAGGGGGAGAGGCAAGGACTGAATATGAGGAGAAGGGGTAGCCATTTCCTGATTTCCCCCTTCAGGATGTTGAGAACCCTGACGGGGGGTGGTCATGGTATGAAGGCAGAAATTGGGGATAGGTATTAAGGTGGGTTAAAGCAGGAACAGCTGAGGGAAAGGTAATTGTGTAGGGCAGAGATAAGGGAGTAGTTGGAGGAGAAGTGTTGTATTTCGGGGGGGGGATTCCAGTCTGACCAATGAGCGTGGAGCGGCAAAGGACCGTCAAGGTGTGGGCGTCATTTGATCTGAGAGAGTGGATGGGGGGAGGTGGAGTGAAGAGGGAGGATGAGAGATAGGAGGGGAGCCCTCGAATCAGAATTTAGAGGTTAGTTTGGCACAGTGAGAGATGCGTCAGTGAGATAGTGGAAGGAAAGTTAAAGAGCGATAGAGTGCACAGTGGTGGGAGTGGGAGTGGGAAGGGGAGTTGATAGCAAAGCAGCAGGAGTTAAAGAGAGTGTGCAACTTGGTCAGGGAAGATTTGGGAGCAGTACCATAGACTACGTCACAGTAGTCAAAGATGGGGAGTATCATCTTCTGGACAATTTTGTGCCTCACAGTCAACGGGATGCAACTACGATTCCTGTACAGAGTACCAAGCTTGGGGTGCAGTTTCTTCAGGATAGCATTGATATGCACCGAGAACTTGAGGTGCTGGTCCACCCAAACTCCCAGATATCTAAATGAGGAGGTGTCCTCCAAGATGGTCCCATCAAGGGTATGGAAAGCGGGTAGGACTGGGAGCCTAGAGAGTCTCTGCCTGGTGCCGTTCTTTTGCATTCTTTCACAACTTATATACTGTATAACTATATATATGCTGGGCTAGATATTCAAAGGGGTTGCACCTGGCACAACTCAGTTGTGCCAGCGCAACCCCAGAAATGTGCCCCCGGGGCAATATTCAACAGAGGGACTTGCACAGCGCATGTTCCGATGAGCCGGGGTGCAAAGATAATGTATGGGGTGCATCTCCAGGGGGCATGCCCGTGCATATGCGGTACATCCCGATATGCGGCCCGAGATGTGTGGTGCATATGCCTGCACAGCCCTGGGATGCGCCTCATACTGATGCCCAAAGTCGAGCCTGAAGAAAACGGCTCAAATGGTGGCCACCCACAGACAAGCTGCTGTACTGCAAGGTACAGCACAGCAGCCGCCAGTTATGGGTGGCCACCCGCCCACTCAATACACTGTGCAGAAGCACCCATATCATCCGTGGTGGGCTAGCGGCACGCCTCTCCCTCACCCTAGCCCGATCACCTAAAATAAAATAAGAATATATCCCTGCTGGTCCAGTGGTACCCCCGGCCCCTCCCGATGCTCTGATCCCTGTAAAAGTACAACTCTGTACTTCCCTAGTGGTCTAGTGGCACCCCCACTCCCCCCACCCACACAGGCACCCTGACCCACCCAGCTACCCGCCCGTCATTGGTGGACAGCAGCAAAACTACCTGCATACCTCTGTGGCTGCCTGCTGACTGACAGCTGCAGCATGGGTTGCAATCCCATTGGTCCACAGTGTGGACCAATGAGCTTGCAGTGCATACTGCAATAGTCATTCACATATATGTGAATGAAGTTATTCATTCACATATTTATGAATGACTTTTACAGTATGCATGGCAATCTCATTGGTCCACACTGTGGACCAATGGGATTGCAGCCCATACTGCAGCTCTCAGTCGGCGGGCAGCTGCAGAGGTATGTGGGTGGGTATGTTGCTGCCCGCTGATGATGGGGAGGGGGAGCTGGGTGAGATGGGGGCCCTGTGTGGATGGAGGGGTGCCACTGGACTACCAGGAAGGGGAATTTAACATACGATCAGCGATCAGGGTTCTGGGATGTGTGGAGGGACCACTAGACTACCAGGGAAGTATTGAGTTGTACTTTTATGGGGATTGGAGCATCGGGAGGGGTGGGGGAGCCAATGGGCCACCAGGGATATATTCTTATTTTATTTTAGGTGATCAGGCTATGGAGAGGGAGGAGGGTGCCACTAGACTACCAGGGAAGAATTAAAAATATATTCTGTGATGATCAGGGCTGCGAAGAGGGAGGGGTGCCACTAGATCCCTTCTGGCAGTACCACATGCTGTGCAGGGCGCCATGCGCATTTCGCTGGCCTGCCCTGTACAACTCATGCAAATAGGGCCCTAATGACATGCAAATGGCCCCACTTGCATGTTGAATACATTATGGCTCCATTTGCATACTGCTGGCTGAATATCAGGAATTTGCACACAGCGTAACTTTGTTGCGCTGGCGCAGTTCCCATTCCTGGTATTCAGCCCAGTCTGGGGGGGGGATGTGCCAGCGCGTCATATTTGTGCAGTGTGCATTACCTGATATATTTAGAGGATATGCACCATTGCTTATCTCTTTTAAATACATCCCTGAGTTTCACCAGCGCAACACAGTTGCACTGCGCCACCATATGCGCCATTGCTGAGCACAACTATGAATATTGGGGCCAGAATGTTTAATTAGCAGGACCAGTGTTACCTGGATAAAGTGATGTCCATCATGAAATATTGTTTCCCAATACTTAGGTGGTGTATCCTAGTACAATAAATAGAAAATAATATTTATTTTATTTATTTAGTTATTGTTTACTGGGTAGGTGCACTAGCCATGGAAATGGCTATTTTCAGGCACGACCCAGGAGCGTACAATACAAAACAGCAAACAAATCAATACAATAAGAAGTCAGCATTGGTGATACAAGGAATAGCATCAAGGAATCCTAATAGTTACAATGACAAGTGTTGAGGCAAAGTTCTCCAGCAGAGAAAACATTCAGGTGTGGGTACAGTAGAATTAGATGAAAACATGTGACTGACAGCTAGGCTAGAGTAGATGAGGACAATACCAATCCACAAGACATTTGTCCATTTAGTCTATTTTACCTATAAGTGCTGTGAATTGAGAGAGAGAGTTTTATGGTGGTACGGGTAAGGGAAGATGATAGGGTAAAGGAGGAGGGGCTAATGGGGTTTGAAGCATTGGCATTGGTTGGAGGAGACGAGGTAGTTGTGAAGCTAATTCTTAAAGATGTTATGTGTGGAAGCCTGGTGAAAAGTCAAGGGGGGAGAGAGTTCCAGAAATTGGGGGCTTGACAGGCAAAAGCACTGGCACCTTGAGAGGTACTGTGTTTGGGGACACATACAAGGGACTTATCCACTGATCATAAGCCGTAGCAGGATGTATATTGGAGAAGAAGCTCAGCGAGGGACTTGGGAGTTTGTGTTCTTATAACACTGTCAATGATAGAGCCAAATGAATAAAGCCTGGGTGCAGTAGGCGGCAGCCATCTCGAGTCTGAGTAGAGGAGACAGTGATGTTTCAGATGGTGGTAGGAGGAGGAGGCATAACAACAAATGTTGTTATAAGTGATGTCCCATATGTGAAAACTTGACTTGGATGTTGCAGCATATGTAACAACACCATAGGTAAGTGATGGCAGAAGTATACCATGAACACTGACAAGCTTAGCGGCAGGGTTCAACAAATCCAATAGCCCGACGTCCCGAGCTATCACTTTGTAGTCAGGGACAAGCATTTTTGCACAGAGCTAGTTGTCTGCTGACAAGTAGTGCTTAAAAAAGAGAACAAAACCTTTTTTATTGCATTTCTTGGATCCTCCACTAGGGTGCTCACTTCTGACATCTGAATCTGACTGTCCTGGTGGCTATGTGACAGATTGGTGCACCAGGGAGCTGAGTCAAATGAGGATCCCAGGAATGAGGCATGTGAATCGCTGAGTGTGGAGAGTGAGCGTGGAATAGAGAGAGAGAGAGAGAGCAGCCTTCAGGAACTGAGGAGGAGCCAGAGAGTCATCGGAGCAGCACGGAGAAGCAGAACAGTCAGAAGCTAGGGTAAGAAAACCTACTGGCCGTGGCGGTGACTTGGGAGGTTAAAGGTTAGATCAAAGGCCCACTAGCGTCTTGCATACCATCCTAAGAGGGAAAATGAAGTAGCTGTGTGAGTTGTGAGTCTAGCAGACCTCGGGGAACGGTGCAACACTGTTGTGGCTGACGGTTGTTTGTGGGGAAATTTCTGCATCTAAATGTCACTGAAAAAACATTGAAAATGTATTAAAAAAAAAAGAGAACTGAAAGGGAGTGTGACGGTGGTGAGCTTGGGGAGGGATGCACTCATCAGAGAGATCAGATCTGCGTGTCTGCCAGCTTCCAGCGTGATCAAAATTAAGCCCCCCACCCCAAAAAAGGAACAAAAAGGTAAGATAAAAGAATTGAAAAAAAAGTAACAGAAAAGTGTGTTGGGCTGCAGGATTGGGTACTAAAGAATAGAGAGGCAAAAGGTAGTGTGTTACAGCTTGGCCATGACAATTTATGTGCTGGCTGCAAAATAGCTGCATGCAGCAAAGTGGCCAATAAAAAAGTTCTGTCTGGAAATAAAGTAAAATAAATAAAAGGATCAGATACTAGTCAGAGTAGAGGGCCAAAACATAGCCTGTTACTATTGGGCCACAATGATTTATGTGCTAGCTACAAAGAAACTACATGCAGCACAGTAGCACTTGTCTTGAGCTAAATAAAATGGCTCCAAAAGAGGAAGAGAGTGAGGCTTGGGCTTCGTGTTGCCCTGGGAAAAGTTAGGCAAAGTGTAAAAACCAGAAGTGATGTTAAGGCAAAAGCTGCCTAACAAAATAAAAATAAAAAAGTGTGTTGTAGTCTGTGGAGTGGTAGGAATGGAACTGCCTGTTGGGCATGTCGGGTGAGGGTGTGGCTGGCATGGGACAAACTAAAAGTGCAGTGTAAAAAAGTTTAAAAAAAAAATAGAAATAAAAAAAGCATCAAAGCCACACTGTCCTGTAAATCTTTCTAGACATTGCTATTCCTTTCCATCCCAGTCCTATTCCACTGCCTTCCTATTCCTCCCTGCCTACCTTACTTAGTCTAATCAGCCTGCGTCTGTAAATTAAGCATTATTTTTCATTAGTGCCTGTCCCCTCCCACTGCAGTCTACCACCAATGCAAAAAAACACACCACACAGTAACTGTAATGAAATGAGTTTCATTAGCATCACAAAAAAAGAAATGCACTTCAGTGCTTGATGAACAGGTAGAGGAGAGGAGAGGAGAGGAAAAGAAAAGAAATATGACTCTGACTTTAACCTGTATTAATTTAATAGAACAATTTACAAATACATCATTTTTCCTGTTTTCCAATAGCCTACATCTACATAGTATAAACAATACAAACCCCCAGACCATATACTTTGTTGCTACGTAATTATTTTAAAATGTTCCTTAAAATCTAACCTGTAGACCACGGACTACCACTCGCAACACTGGGACTACAATTTTTGGCTAGGCCAGCTGTCCTGGACTAGCACGTAAATTTAAAAAGTGTCGATCCCTGCCTAGTAGAGGATGTTAATACATAGCTGGTGCAGTAGGCCATGCCTAGTTTGGAGTTTACATATACTGGGTGTTGTGTGTAATGAAAACTTTACACACGCCCGAGGTGTTGGATGCTACATAAACCAGGGGAGCTTCGCTCTCTGGGTTTATCTAAGCATCCAACACCAAGGGTGTGTTTAAAATTTGAGTTTTACACCACCTCATATTTTATTTTATATAATTGCTGGGGTCGTGTTTTTTCACCTGAGCAATTATATAAAATATGCAGTGATGAGAAGGGGGAGAGCAGTACCTGTAGTGGAGTCAGCGGTTCTCCATAGTGATCTGGCGGTGGCGGTGAGGGTTCTGTATAGCCCCATTTGTTGTTGTTTTTTTTTTTTTTTGTTAGTGAAAGTCCTTCGGTCCTTCGACAGTATGGCAAAGAGATGCAGCAGTGAGGAGGGAGCCAAGCAGAAGACACAGTAGCTAAGCTGCATCGGTGAAGGCGGACAGTAGAGAGCATCGGGCAGAACAGAAAGGTCCTGGAATGACCCCAGCTGCCCTTCACCACTCCAATATTAAATTCCTCCAGCCTCCCTCACACCGATCACTTATTTGTTTATCTATTTTTCTTATTTTAGTACATTAAGGCCCGGATATTCAGAATGCGCCAGGCAGTGGCGCAAGCCTGGGCACAGCGCAACTGGGATGTGCCGGGGGCCAGGGCCAGGTGATAGTCAATGGTGATATGCCATGGCACAGCACCGTTGAATATGGCAAGGTCAGCACACATACTGATAGCCACAGATAGGGAGCACGGGGATGCGCCAGCGCAAGTGCAGTTGCACTAGGTGCATCACCCACGATATTCAGCAGGGAGCATGCAAATGAGGCCGTGAAATATGCAAGGTGCAAATGGTGCCATTTGCATGTCATTATGGCCCCATTTGCATGCCTTCATTCACATATTTAGGACTGTCTAGTACAGTATGCCCTGCAAGCCCACTGGTCCACATTGGGGGCCAATGGGATTACAGCCCATACTGTACCTGTCATTCAGTGGGTGGCCAGGTGATATGCGGGTGGGTTGCAGCCACCCACCAATGACGAGGTGGGGAGTGGAGTGGGCAAGGGGTTTGGTGTGGTGGGAGGGTGGGGGGTGCCAATGGCTCACCAGGGCATTTATTAATGGAGGAGTACCGTGATTGTGACAACAGGTGGGGGGGATCCACTAGACCACCTGGGGGTCATTTTTATATATATATCGGGGAATCAGGTGGGAGGACGACCACTAGACCACCAGGGATGGTCTTGTATTACATCTTGTATTATATTTATCAGTGAATCAGCGACTCTGGCTAGGGCCACTAGACTACCAGAGATTGTGTGTTATACAGTTACATGATCATGGCTACAGGCGGGGGGGGGTGCCACTAGACTACCAGGGATGTATATAAACATCAGATACCTGCGATCGGGGACATAGGTGGGAGGGGGTGCCACTAGACCACCAGGGTTAAGTGTGTGCTTGGTGACGGTGTTCTGGGTGGGTGGGTGGGTGGCCACCATGGCTGGCGGCTGCTGTGTTGCGCAATACAGCAGCCCACCTGTGGGTGGCCAGGATTTGGTCCCACTCTTCACGGGCTCAACTTTGAGCCCCTCTATGCATCGCAATGCAGGGTTGCACCAGCATATGTGTCGCACATCTTGGGATGAATGTCGGGATGTGCCGCATATGCATGGGCACACCCCCTGCATCTGCACTGCATACAATTACATTGCACCCCAGCGCATCGGGATTTGCTCTGTGCCAGGCAGCCTTTCCAATATCCCGTCAGGTCGCAATGCAGGGTTTCACCGGTGCAACTCTGTTGCGCCATGTGCAACCCCTTTGAATATCTGGGCCTAAGTAAATACATTTAATGTCCAGTGCCAGACAGTATGAAAAAAAAAAAAACTCCTGAGAGGTGGAGCTGCTTTGGCTTGTGGTTTTTCCATAGTGAAAGCAGGGCATGTTTGCCATTATAACCAGCTGGTTATAATGGCAAATTACAACTCACGTTTTCTAAGGGAAAAAATGTGAACCAGTAATTATAAATTAAAAATTGTTACAAAAAATGTTGAGAATAAAGTTTACCTAGCTTTTCTGTTACTTATGAAAAGGACAGGTAACAGTGCAGCATTCCCTCATACTGCACTGCAGTGTCATTTATGGGTATTACCCCCAAATACAGTACCTGGTATGGGGCAAGAACTCACAACCTTATGATCTTCTGGCCCCAGAGACAAGCATGCTACCTGCCGAGTCACTGACATTCATAAATAATGTTAACCAGGTAAGGCACTGTGGACAATGCATTCCTTTCATAGTTGGCTTTGTTAGCCCACTTTCATTAATTTGGACATAATTACCTTTACATTCTGTTTTTTGCCTTGTAAGTTTAGTCTATCTGTAACTACTCCTGCTGGACTAGGTTAAACTGTCAATTGTTGCTGGGACCCCCGTGAAAATGAGCTGCTGCATCTCATGGGGTTATCCTGCTTGGAGTATTTTCAGATACTGTAAATCTATTTTATTTTTACCCAGGACATCCAACAAACACATATTTGAATCTGCTATAGTACTTGATCTGCTAGCACTTCAGTTAGCTGTATAGATGTCTAAAGTGGTCTTTATTTAATATCCCTGGATAGGGATAGTGCAGACTGGGGGATTTAAGGTAGCTCATGCCCAAGGTCAATAGAAGTGTGAGGGCCTGATAGGGCACTTTTTTCCACCGTCAGCCAAGGATGAGAAAATTAGTCCCTTCATTCCCCCCAGCTTATCAAAATAACATGGAACAACCTCCAGCATGAAAGGCGAGAGAAAGAGAGAGAGTTAATATCTTGCAGCCTTTCTGCATGATCACAAGTTCTCCAGTTTGTCTCTGGTAAATGCCATTCTGATACTATTAAGATGATGTTTCCTGAAAGACAGCAAAGGGCAGCTCAACATGAACCAGTTATGAGGAGGAGCAGTGCCTCTGCCTTTTGGCAAGGTTGAAGCTTCCACCCTTGACACTGAGAGCTTTTAATCCATCTGTAAAGTTCACGAAGTGAATGCAGGCCATTTCTTCTGTGTGTTGACAATGAGTTGAGCTGGTTTCAAAACCAAAATAAAAATATTAAATTTAGGTTTTTCAGGTCCATATGCAGGGGAAGTGCTAGTGTTCCACTCTGGAATACTCTACAGAACTGCTTCAGCATGGTTTTCAGCTACTTGTACTGCCTTTTTTTCTGACCCAGGTGGTTTTCCTATTGTTGCGTATAAAAACTGAAGTTGCAACATTTTTGAAATGTGCCACAGTCTTAACTACTGGACATTTAAAGTACAAACTGGTCTGTAAAATCTAAGTAAAAATGCAATAAGCTAGATTCAGCCTTCAAAGGGAGGAAATCATCTGAAAGGGATGCTACTTGTCAAGACAGTGTTTTTGTAGCATATAAACAGGGCTATGAATGGGGGGGGACAGAAACTGTTCGGAGATTTCCCTCTTGAAAAGAAATTGAGGGAATGACGTCAGCCAGTGTTGCTTTGGAAATAGCTATTATCACATCATGCTTTCACATAAAACCTGCAACATTCCATTAATAGAGTTTCAAATCTACACCCCTAGGTAATATTCTAATTACAATAAAAAAAAAGTACTTTCACACGAGAAAGATGGCCAAAAACAAAATAATGAAGTATGTATCCACTGTGTCAGTTTTGAAAATATTTCCATTTATATGTAAATGTTTCATGTTTGCCTGGGGTGGCTATGGAAATCTTTTTCATCAAATAAAATGAATGTAAATATAGCTGAAAAATCTTTCAGAAGGAGAGGTAATTTTTTGCAGAGCATCGTAGTTGTGGGAATTCTTTGTTTTCATTACAGGAGACATTTAACCTACTTTCTAAACATGAAAATGAGATTGTTAATATTTAAAACCGTGTTTCTCTGTTCTGTTAGCTCTCTTTGTCATTTTGTCATTTTCCATATTACAGTGTGCAGGGTTAATTCCAAAATGAGAACAAGAGTGTGCCCCATGATTGTGCAAAGGTCTTGGTCATTGCTGGCAGCATGGCACATGCAGTGCATTTTAATGTTATTGCTATGAAAGTGATTTCATTAGGAAAAAATATCATGAGCTTGGAAAAGGATCATGAACAAGTACTAGGGCCAAAAAAGGAATAATGTATGAATTACTCCCCTTCCCTTCATTGTATTGACAGTGGTGGTATGAAAACAAATCAGAGTAGACACCTTATTTATGCAAGATAGAAAGATAGGTTATTACATGGATTATAATCTTGGAGTTAGTACAGTAGCTTTATTATTGGGAGTCATCACTATTTATGCTGATACGGTGATACAAGTGACACAGGAACACCATTCAGACTTTACTACTCCTCTTCACATCACAGCCAAGTCTGTAATTCTATCTAGTTCATTCACATTTTTTATTTTATTTATTTATTTCATCTAGGATTACAATACCTTTGAGCCGAGGCTCTTTTACAAAGGTTCCACGTCAGCGTGTGCAACAGTCATAATTTTTAGTTACAAACATATTGTCATTGACTTACAGACATGCAATAACCAGTACAAAGACATGAGCTGTGAGCAAGACAAGGGGTGGGTGGGTGGGGGGAGGGTAGGAGACCGAGAGGGGTAGGAGGTGCAGGGGTAAGGGAGAGTATGGAAGGTGGTTGGGGCAGGGGCAGGAGTGGAGATACGGGGGGAGGTGGGTGAGGCCGAGAGACAGTGTAGCCAGGGGGCCTTGTCGAGGGAATATGACAGGTTAGGTGCTAGGGGTGCAAAGACTGATTGTAAGTGCTGGGTGCTGGGACATGTGCAGCTGGAATGGTGAAAATGTTAAAATGGCTCTTTGGCAGTTAGACGTTATGGTTGCAAAACAGAGGTGTGAACCTAGAGACCTAGGTGTCAGTTTCACCACCACCACTAATATTATTATTCACTGTTTGACCCAAGAAAGAGCTCAGTCCACAAAGGGTCAGGGTGTTTTATGCAGCTGCATTGTAGAAGGGCATAAGAATCTCCATGCCAAAACTGCAGAAGTCAGACGGACAACATTCTACAGTGTACACTATAGGCTGAGTGGAAGGAGTGTGCACACATAAAATTGCCAAACAGAAAAAGTCTCACTTGTAAAGCAACTAAAGGGAGCTGGGGGGCTACTAGTATTAAATTCAGAGTCAGTGCACTAGTACCTAGGAATCAAAATTTCACAATCCAAACAACCAGTAGTACAAAAACCACCTGTGAGGTCAGCACTTAAATGGTGTCATAAATGATGGATCAGCGCAGTGCGTATAATCCCATATTTGACATTTATTGAAGAATTAAGCAACAGTTAAATAATACAAAAAACTCCTCTGAGGGTGTGTACACATGTCCTCACAGTGTGGCAGTGCTACGCTGCACATAGGCATGCCTGGACATTGTCCCTGACCTACACCATAAGATATGAATCTGTGTGTGTGGATCGGTGGCCCATACACTATGCCACCAATGACTACAGTAGTGATGACACATCCTTTTTATCAATGTGAATAGCACATAGAAATCTGAACCAGTACAACATGCACAAACAACAGCTCAAAATGCCACATGCCACAAATGTTTCATTGCCATGGTTGGTATGGTCATGCACCCCAATACCACGTCCACCAACACATACCACAATTGGACCGTACACACTGCACATAAACAATGAAAACAGACAGAGGGAATGGTGTAGCCACCATGTGGCTCATTGAACTGTATTGGAAAGTTTTTTTTGTAGGTATGATGACTCTTTTCCCCTTTTTGGTTACAAGATCGAGCTTTACCAAAATAGAGAGGCAGGAGTCATAACTCATAAAGCGGGCCAATTTATTGCAGCAACAGCACCACAGAGGTCAAGAACAAGAGAAGGAGGTACAAATAAAATTTGGCACACCAGTTTAACTCTAATCAATTACCTTAAACTCTATACTTTAAACATTGTTAAAATAGTTAACAATCACTCTAAAATACTTTAATATTTTCTATAACTATTTAAATACTAGCTGTAAAATGTCCTTAAATATTAACTCTAAAGTTAGTTCAAGAAGTCATATAATGTTCAATGACCAGCATTCATGTGCACACATTGTGCGCCACAGATAATCCTTTCAGGAAATCTAGAATAAGAAGAATTGTGATCATGTGCTTTCTGCGATCTGGCATGTAGACTGAGTTCCAGTTTGTGTTTTGCATTTGAGTTATCAATTTAGCAAATAACATTTTGAAGCAGCAAATATATTTCCTGAGTAGTCTAGTTTGTTTGGTTGAAGACAGATGTACAAGAAGGGAGGCCTGAATTTACTAGGGCTGGTTAACATTGCCTCAACTATCAGGCCAAATTCAGGGCTTACAAAGGGTTTGGATGTACCAAGCTACAGTGGAGACCTAGGGCTATGCCCTGTCCCTCACAGGCTCACTGAGAATTGTCACAGACCCCTCCAGTGGGGAAGGATTCCCTGGGCTACAGTGAATTCCCCTGTGACTGGCTCAGGAAACCCCTCTTTTGTCCTTCCAGGGTGCTCGCTGGCTTTACAACTTAAGTGTCCACCAGGAGACCCTCAGATTTCCTCTTTCTGCATAAGGAATGAAAATACAGCCTCAGGTCTGTGTTCCTGGTAGAGAACCCTCTTGGCCACTTCAGTAAACAGAAAAGCCACAGGCGTGTATAGGTATTTGGGGAGGCCCAATAAACCCTATATGTATCTTTTCCCAGATAAAATGCAGAGACTGGTTCAAACCCTACAGATCACACCAAGAAAACTTTCTGTATTCCTTTCATTCACAGATTCCCTTCTTGGATTCTGTCTTGATAGCATTAGAGAGGTGCAGCATTGTTTGAACTAATTTTCATAAAACACACACAACAGACACTGGCAGAGTTATTTTAAATTAAGCCAAAGGCTTTACTTATTAGTTACTAAGTAATGTAAATAACACCAGTGAAATATTGTATGTATTGGTTATAGGATATGAAAAGAAAGTTGGAAATTATACAAAAAAAAGATAGTTCTTGTTGCTGCCAGGAGATCCTCTGAGAGAATAACCCCCCTTAGCAAAGCTCTGGAGGCTCTTTTAAGAAATTCAAAAGACCTGCCTCTGGTGTTCCTTGCTGTGATAGGCTGGCCTTGTCACATGCTGAGAAAAGACCAACTAGCTATCCATGTTCAAATTTAAAAGTTTAACTGTAAAGTCTCTTAGCTGGGGGGGGGCTGTCCCCCCTCTCCCAGGGTTGGAAAACACGGGTGCACTCCAGGCATGTGACTGGAGTCAGCATGTCTCACCTCCTGCTGGTTTTGCTAGTCCAAGGTCCTTTGTTCTCCCTCTGTTCCCAGCAAACCATTTAAACCTTATGTGGCTGCCATTAAGTTGTAGTTGCTCCATTCCAGGTGCAGAAGTCTGAAGACAATGGAACTCCAGACTCCACAGTACCTTCATGCTGCTTCTGAGTCAGGGCCTTTTGTAAGGCAAATAGTTTCCAATGACACAGGCTTGGCATAATGGGCCTGCCATTAACCTTTAATGACCCTCGTATTTAACACAGTATTCTGGAGGTCCAAGTCTCTTTTACAATTCAAGCAAGATTGTTAGAATAAAAATGGCAGCCACCTAGAAAGCTATTGGGTTGCCAACCAAAAAAAAAGGGAATTGTACCATTCCAGTATGCATTGTATCTTTACTCAGACTTCCTTGCTATCAGGCTTATACAATCAGGCCTTTTGGTGAATTACATAAATAAACTAGTATAACATGAAAACACAGCAAGGGGACATGGTGTGATCCCTGCCACACACCTCCCTCCTTAAACAGAACCTTTGGGTACATGCCCCTTTTATGGTAGGGTTTCTATCAGTTCTGTCACTTACTCTGACTGGTGGAATAAGTCATCTGCATTTGTGTTTTCAGACTCTAGCCTATGTGTAATGTCCATGTCATATGCTTCTAGTGCAATACTCCATCTAAGGAATCTGCCATTAGTTTTCCCCATTTGGTTCAGCCATATTACAGTGTTGTGGTCAGTTTTTACCTCGAAGCACCTCCCATAGAGGTATGGCTCTAATTTCTGAACTGAACACACCAATGCAAGGCATTCCTTCTCCATAGTAGAGTACACCTGTTCACTGGGAAGCAACTTTTTGCAGGGGATGATCTTTCCCCTGGTTGGATGTCTGGCTGGGGACTGCTCTAATCCCCACACATGAGGCATCTGTCTATACCACAAACGGCCAGGTGTAGTCCACGCTGGCCAGCACCCGGGCACTGCACAGCGTGGCTTTCAGCTATGTGAAGGCCCTCTCAAAAGTTGGGTCCCACTTCACTTTCTTTGGCTGCTTCTGTTTTAATAGGCTAGATTGAGGAGTTGTAAGACAGTTCGCCGGTCTGTGAACTTGCAGTTGTAGAAGGGCGCACTCAAAACTGGGAAGCTATCCCAAACTCGATAAGGTACACCAAACAGATGAATGCACTCCAATCTGTGGCCAGTTAATTAACAGCTCATGTGCTACTGTTCAGAAAATATACAGATATTAAGCTGCAGCTTTACCAGTTCCTGCTGTTGTTATAGTGCCCCTTTTGTAGAGAAAGACGAGGTGCTGTAGATAGTTGAATAAATCCCAATTTTATTTCAAACAGTAGAAACATAAGCATAGAAACATAGAATGTGTCAGCAGAAAAGGACTGCCAGGCCTAAACAGTCTGCCTGAACGCCCTACCTAAAAAAAAAAAACATCTCTAGGGAGCTAGCCTTCCTCACCAAGCCTTCTAACAATTCCCTTGTGCCTATCCCATGCCTTTTTAAAAACCCCCACTGTCTTAGCCCCCACCACCTCCCTCAGGAGTCTGTTCCAGCTGTCCACCATCCTTTCTGTGAAGTAGAATTTCCTAATTTCCTAATGTTACCTCTGAATCTCCCCCCATCTGTAACTTATGACCCCTAGTTTTCGAGTGTCTCTTCAGTTGGAAGATGTCACTCACCAGTACACTATTTATGCCCATGAGGTATTTGAAGGTTTCAGTCATGTCCCTTATCTTCCTTCTTTGCTCCAGGGAGTACATGTTAAGGTCTCTCAGCCTATTCTCTTATGGTAATTGACTAAGACCCCCCCACACCATTTTAGTTGCCCTTCTTTGGACCCTCTCCAGCCTCTCCACATCTTTCCTAAGATGCAGCCTCCAGAACTGGACTTTGTACTCCAGGTGTGGTCTCACCAATTGCTTGTACAGAGGCATTATGACCTCCCACTTTCTACAAGTAAACCCCCTGCCAATACAGCCCAGAATTCTACTGAACTTTGCCACTGCCATCTCACACTGCTTTGCCACCTTAAGGTATCATGAAATGATTATGCCCAGGTCTCTTTCTATCTCAATTGCCTCCAGGACCTGTCCCCCATCCTGTATTCTGCCTCTTGGTTTTTCCTCCCTACATGCATGATCTTGTGCTTTTTTGCATTGAATGACAATTGCCACTCCCTTGACCACTGCTCTAGCTTATCCAGACCCTTGCACATTCTTTCAACCCCTTACTCAGTATCCACTCTATTGTAGATGTTCGTGTCATCTGCAAATAGACATACCTTTCCCTCCAGCCCCTCCGCTATGTTTCCTATAAAGATGTTAAACAGGAGCGGCCCTAGTACTGACTCTTGAGGCACCCCATTAGTCACTGAGTCCTCCATTGAGGGCACACCATTTACAACTACCCTTTGCCTTCTGTCCCTTAGCCAGTTCCCCACCCACCTTACTACAACTGGATCTAGTTGTAAGCATCTCATTTTGTTCAGCAGCCTCCTGTGTGGCACGGAGTCAAACAGTTTGCTAAAGTCAAGGTATGCTATGTCCACCATCACCCTGATCCACTACCCTTGTGACCCAATTAAAGAACTCAATCAAGTTCATTTGACAGGATCTGCCCTCTGTGAACCCATGTTGCCAATGGTCTTGTAGTCTATTGGCATCAAGGTAGCAACTAATACTTTTCTTTAGCAGTTTTTCCATAAGTTTCCCCACCACCGATGTCAAGCTCACTGGTTTGTAGTTGCTTACTTCCTCTTTTTCCCCTTCCTTGTGGAGGGGGACCACATCTGCCCTCCTCCAATCTACAGGAACCGCCTCCATTTCCAGGGACCTGTTGAATAGTCTAGCCAGAGGCTCAGCTATTTCCTTCCTTAGCTCCTTTAATACCCTGGGGTGCACCCCATCAGGACCCATGGTTTTATCCACCTTCAGCCACTTTAATTCTCTCAGGACTTCTTTGTCAAGGAACGGACTAGTGTCCATCTGCCTTGTTGCCACTCCTCTATCGCTGATCCTACTGCCCCCCCCCACCATGAATACAAAACAGAAGTAGCTGTTTAATATTTCTGAATTTTTCTGGTCATCCTCCACCAACCTTCCTCCGTGTCCTTCAACCTAACTACCCCCCTTCCACTTTCTCCTCTCGCTCACATACCTGAAGAAAGTTTTATTCCCCTCCTCGACAGAGCTTGCTATGTTCTCCTCCATTCTCTCCATTGCTTTTCCGACCTCCGATCCTGCCACCTTCTGCTTTACCTAGTATAATACCCAATCCTCCTCTTTCTGTGTCTGTTTGTATCTCATAAAAGTGGTTCTCTTTGCTCTGACCTTTTCCGCTGCTACCCTGCTGTGCCATAGGTGTCTTCTGTTTTTTTTCTGTTCTGCTGACCTGCTTGATATAATGATCTGTGGCCTCCAGTATTGCCCCCTTTATTGTCACCTACTTTTCCTCCTCCTCTATAAGCATGTCCACGGCTGCCAGATCTTTCTGAAGACAGACACCCATTTTCTTAAAGTCAGCACACCTGAAATCCAGTATCTTCACCTTGGATTTGTGACCCACAGTAGCAGTCTCCACCTTGAACCAAACTGTACTGTGGTCACTTGTGCCAAGGTTCTCTCCCTCTGAAAACCTCCCTCACCCTGTCCCCATTTGTAAAAACGAGGTGCAGGATAGCCTCCTCCCTGGTTGGTTCTTTTGCCAGCTGTCTCATTAATGCCCCCTGCAATGAGTCAATGATTTCCCTACTTCTGGTGGATGCCGCTGATGGGGTACCCCACTCTACATCCAGCATATTGAAGTCTACCATCAACAGCACCTCCCCTGTTTGCTATCCTCTGGATTTCATCCAGCATTGCCCTATCCACCATCTCTTCCTGCAAAGGTGGCCTATATGCTACCCCTACTCTTATGATTTCCCTTTTTCCTGTCTCTAATGATACCAAGATAGCGTGGGCCCCCCATCTTCCCTGCACTTCCGTTGCATTAATATGTTCTCTCACATATAGTGCAACTCCCTCAGTAGTATGCTAACAGTTAGCATGGAGCCAACCTCTGCTCCAGTGCTTCGGGTACTACTACTACTCTTCTTCAAGAGGTGTGGCTTATGGTTTGCATGTCTGCCTTTTAAATACAAAACAAGTTTATGAAAAACACCTGATGACAATTATTCAACTAGTTTTCCAAAGTGAAATACATAAGCTAGAAAAGTGCACACATGGGCCTGGATATTCAAACTGCACCACAAAGTAGTGCAATAGCAGGAGCAGGCACAAGTGCAGTGCGACCAGGGCCGCAGTAATGGGGGGAAAGTGGGGAAGTTGTCCGGGGCCCCGAGCTCAGGAGGAGCCCACCTGAGGAGCTGACATTACCCTTGGCATTAGCTGGTTTAGGAAACAGGGGCCCATTTCCATTGGCTTGTCCTGGACCCCAAAATTCATAGCTGCAGCCCTGAGTGTGCCCATGTGCAACATTCGCGATATTCAAACACAGCGCAGGCCAAGGCGTGCTTGTGCAACACAACTGAATATCGTGCCAACTGCACCATGGTGCAAGCAGGGATGCGCAGTGTTGCAGGGCTGATGCGCAGTAGCACAACCAGGGATGTGCAGTGGAGCAGGGTAACAGTGCAGTAGCACAACCAGGGATGCACGGGGACAGGATGCAGGGGTGCACCAACCATGGAAGACATGGGCAGAGGAGCATGCAGCAGACCAGACAGCACCTCCCACACCCCATAAACTGCACAACCTCTGGTGAGCTGGATGAACCACCAGCCCATGAACACCAGCACCGAATCCACAGCTGGGGCATGGTGCCCCAGCACACCCCCTGGCAAGTAGTGACTGCAACACAAGGAGGTCCCAGATCCCAAGACACCCTGTCCAGGAGCAGCACCCAACAGTGCATGGCACCGTATGCATGCCAACACCACCACTGTGACAATGCAACCCTGTGCACCATGGAGCCATGCATGGCAGCCCGCAGTGTGCAGCACCAGCCACTGATGTAACAACTGCAGACACAGTGCCACCCTGCATGGCCCCCCTGTGGCACAGCCGAGAGGTCGACCCTGCGTCGGTACCTGAGGTACACTGCATGCGACAGGGCCTGCCCTGGATCCCACCACCAGCAGGACAGCACCCCACACACCCACCCAAGCACACACCCTGTCCCAGCACTGGCTCCAACAGCCAGCACAGATGCTCACAGTGGTGCATGGAGGCATGCGCCACACAGGATGCAACACAGGGCATGGACAAACACCCACCCAGACCCAAAGGCACCCCAACACAGGGACACAATAGCGGGGCAACAAATCCTACTGGCGTGCAGCCACAGCAGCCGTGAACCCACGGCCAGCAACCCACCATGGCACAGGTGTACCAGCCATCCTGCGCGTGCACCATGAAGCCATCCGCCACCAGCATGCATCCGGAGCACAAGTGACGGACATCGGAGCACAGACCCTGCAACAGACACCAGCAACAGCATGGAGGGGGGACAACAACAGCAGAGGCCACAGTGCCACCTGAGGCAGACGTGCACCATACCAGAGACAGGAGGCAAGCCGCCATTGCACTGGGCCCAGAGGGTGGCCAGCATGGACAGCCACCACTGACATGCCAGCAGACCGTGCATAGCACAGTCATGCAAGGGTGTCAGCTGCACGGGCCAGGGACATACTGACAGGAGCACCATGGACACAGTGCATGCACCAGGGACCACTGCACACAGGCATCCAGTGCACTGGGAACAACACACATACCACAGACAGGGACAGAGTCCCCCACCCACACCATAGGTGGATCCCTGCCGGACACACACATGCCCAGGCCTGCACCACCCCCGATGCCATGCACACCACTGCAGCCAAGCACCATTAGCCCACTGCAAATCAGAGACCACCACAGTTATCATAAAAAAAAAATGGATATATTAAAGGTGTGTGAAATGCAAAACATATATACAACTATATACAATGGGGGGGAAGGGCCACAAACCAGGTGGGGGTGGGTATGGGGCAGGGGTGAACAACTGGAAGAGGGATGAAGGGGTGTGAGGGTTAGTCCAGGGGGGAATACAAAAAAGGGGCATAGAGGGCCTATCACTGGCCCCTCTCCCCACTTCTGTCCTTGTGCCGTCTTCTGTGCCGCCGTCCTCTGCCCTGCTCCAGTCTCTGCAGGAGCTCAAGGGTGGCTCTCACAAGCTGCAGCAGTTTCTGCACACTTCTTTCAAGTGCTGTCCAGCGTTGTCCACCTAGGACAAGGGAGCAGGGTCAGTACGCGTGACTGGCCAGACCCCTTCAGCCCACCCACTGTGCATGGCATATAGCCATGGGCCATGCCCCTGTGATGGCATGTGACCACCCACAGTGACCATGCCTACATGACTCACCTATCCAGGCACCCACAGCCATGTGGACCACTGCACACACCCACCGCCCATATCCCACACAGCACCACCGTGGCCATACAGTGACATGGCTATGCGGTGCAAAGGCAGTGGCATAGCCATGTACCCAGTGCACACATGGACCACCAGCAATGTCCACCCACATATGCAGTGCCACAGGACAGTGCTGAGTGCACCGTGTGGTGTGCAAGGCGGTGGGGCCAAGTGCTGGTGGCCATGCCCCACCACCAACCCTGCAACACAGCATGCACAGATGTAAGGGGAAAAACGGCACTCACCTGCATCCAGGCCGGCTGAGCACTGCTGGTCCATGGCCCCTCCACCACGACCCTGCTGCAGCTGCGGTGCACCAACCCTGTCCTGCTCAGAACGGGCCTGCCTCGCCCTACGGTACTCCTCTGAGCCTAGGGTGCAAACATGGAGAGAGGAACATCAGTACAAACCAGTAGCAAAGCTCCCCCCTGGTGTGTGCATTCCCGCACAGCCCAGCCATGCCGCACCCCCACCACCACCACCACCACCACCTCCACTGGACGGACCCCCCCGTGGGGTGGACACATGCACACCGTGATACCCGGATGGACGGACGCTATCAGTGTATGGATGGAGCACCTACCTGGCTGTGGCATGGCACCTCACCAGGCGTGTGCCTGCAGACGCCCCAGTCTGTTAGGGTCCCTCCGCCGCAGGTCGCCATACCTGTGGTGACACTGCTCACCAGACCTGGTGATACCGGGTGGCCTCCTCCAGGCCATCAGCCACCTCCTCCCACACAGCACTGCATGGCCTGTCAAGTGGGTCCTGGCCAAACAGAGCCCCAGGATGGGGCTCAACAATGGTCACCAGGTTAGCCAGCTCTATGGCACTCCACTGCTGTGCTTGCCTCCGTGCCATTCTGCAGTGAGTATCGCTATCAAAATGGCACTCTGTAGCGCATGTTCCCCACATGCAGAGGCTGCGCGGTACTGTGCTGCCATTCTCTATCATGCTGTCTCCGAACTGCGCAATAGGGGTGCACTCATGCGGACGCATGGCGCCTAGGGGGCAAAGGTCGACTGCAGGGTCAAGGGTCTGTCCGCGCACGAAGCACCACAGCACTATTGGGACACCCTGCATATAGCACGGTAGGGTGCCTGTGTGTGATGCCCTGCAGTGGCCTACCACGCTGTGGCTCCATGGTGCCTACGGTGCACCAGGGCATGAGTGCCACATGGGTGAACAGCACACTAGCGCCACTGGCACAGTGGTGGCCGTGCCCTGCACTGCCTACCGTGCACAGCACATCATCAGCGCCGCACGCATTGGCGACAGCACCCCGGGCATGCACTGTGTGGTGCCTACTGCACAAGTCACAGAGCTGCACCATAGCCTGAGCACACTCAACAACATTGCGCAGGGTGCAACAGCATGATATTCAGTCAGCATATGCAAATCAGCTCATCAGCCATTCCATGGTGCAACCACTGCATTAACATCCACTTACAGTTGTGCCTCACCTCATTTTCATGCATTGTACTATATAAATGCGACATGGGGCTGCAGAGGACATAGTTTGGTATTGCAGTCTATTGTGGTGGGTTGCATGCTGTTGGGATGTGGGGACTGTGGTTTGTGAGGGCTAAATGGGACTGCACATTCAAAGGTAACACCTGTCATTCCCACAGGCTCGATCATGACCGAATGTGAGGATGAGCAGGAACCGGGATGGGGGAGAAGGAGGAGGCCCAACTTCACCTGGGCTGAATCAGATGCCCTGTTCGAGGCATATCTCGACAGGGAACTGCTGCTCAGCGGGACAGTGGGGAACACCACAGTCCTGTGCTGTGGCATGGGGTGAGGTGGTGCATGCTGTCAACCAGCATGGCAGCCACCAGCGTTCCATGCAAGAGTGTAAGAAGAAGGTCGGCATGGACAGGAGGACGATCAAGAATAAGGTGGCTGCCATCAGGGCGCACATGCTGCCACCAGTGGGGGACAGCCGGATGTGCCATGCCTGATGCCACAGGAGGAGCGGGTGGCCAGCAACATGCGGTGTTGAGCCACAGAGGGTGTTCCTCGTGGTGGTTTCCACACAGGTGGCAGCCCATCACTGCATGGTAGGTCCTGTGCTGTCATTATGTGGGTGGTGGTGGTGGGGGGAATGCCACAGGATAGGGTAGAGCCACTAACACTACTATGTTCCCTTACAGCTCCTGAGCATCTACATGGGTCAGCGGTGGTGGGTGTGTCCACTGAGGGTGAAGCCCTGGACACGAAGGATCACCCATCCACCTCCACAGGTGTCTGAGGGACCGGACCAGTGCATACCTGCCTGTCTGCCTGTCTGGACTGAAGAGGGTGGTGCGGGTGTGGACGAGGCCCAGCCTTTGTCCCAGCATGACAGCGCCCATGGTCTCCAGCATGCTGGGACACGGATTGGTGCCAGATCCAGCACAGATGATGATGGATCACACATCCCAGACAGTGATACATGTGGGACACAGGATGGTCCCACAGCAGGCAATGGCACAGGCGTTGCCATGGATGGTGCCGCCATGGAGGCCTGCATAACAACACAGTCCCAGCCTGTGCCTGTATGCCCCAGTGGGGTAGCACTGGTGTGCATCCAGGGTGGTGGGGCTGTTGCGGCTGCTGCGGCAGCGCTGGTGAGCCCTGGTGATCAGCAGCCGGAGGGGCAGTGCCAGCAGTTGGCTAATCACGATGGGGGGACATGGTTGGGGGCAGTGGCAGTGCACCGTGTGTGGACGTGCCCCGGTATGGCTCTGGTGTGCAGCACCCATTGTCAAGGGGTGCTGCCCAGCAGGACCAGGAACACCACGAGGGACAGCATGCCAGACCAGCGAATGACCTCTTTGATGAGCATAACCATCTACTCCAGGCTTGAGTAGATCAGCAGTTGTGGCTTGTGACTGCGGTGGATGCACTCAGTGTGGTTCTGCGCCAGGCAGAGGAGCAGCGCAGCACAGACCACGGTCTGCTCCTGGCGGAGATGACCCAGCAGCAGGAGGATGTGACTGCTGCCATTGACAGGCAGACAAATGCATTCTCAGCTGTCATGGCCACATTGGACACCCAGTTCGGCACCTATGTGCTGCAGACACCACGCAGTGTCATGTCCACCCCCGTTCCTGGCACCATGTGACACCTGTTATGTCGACACTGGGTTCGGCTGTGGGCATACCAAGCACGTCTGGCATGGGCATGTTCAGTGGACTGCAGACCCCTGTGCAAACATGGTCACGTTCATGCAGCATCACTCCTGGGGGACCGTTGGTGCCACCCCATTAGGCCAGTGGTCAGCCTGGCATGGCTGGCAGGTCTCGGTGGGGCCACCCACACATCTGTGGTGGCCGTGGCACTGTGCCGTGTGACTGACCTGTCTCCCACCATGGCCACTGTCTGCTACTGCCCTATGTGCAGTGTGGTGTGCATCATGCAATGCACGGGTGGGGTACCCAGCCCTGCACACACACACGGTCCCTGTGCGCACCCTCCCGGCTGTTGGCCACTGTGGCGTGTGCATGATGATGCCTGCGTTGCACTGTCCACCAGTGTGCAATGGTGCCCAGTGCCTGAGGCACGCACAGTGACGGCCACTGGGCATGGTCGTGTGTGGACCTGTGTGGGGGTAGGGTGGCAGTTGGGGTTGGCATGCCGTCTACCCCTTGTGCATGTCTTGTGGTGTGTGTGTGCACGTGTCATGTTCGGCCCTGCCCATCCCTGATGCCGTGTGCGGTGCCACACTCAGACCCTTTCCCTTACCGCTGTCCGCCACTGTGGTTCTTCCCTGCCTGTCTGTGGGCTGTGGCCTTGCCATTGGTGGTTGCGCATGGCCCCGTGACCTACCTGTGTTGACCAAAGTGCTCTTCTGTAATGGTGCCCCAGTGCAGCTGTGACATCCGGATCAGGCGGGGGGGTCCCTTCGCCAAGGGGATGGCTGACCATCACCGGCTGGACCAGCGTCCTCATTGTCCCCACCACTGTCCCCCTCTTTGACCTCTACGGCTATCCCACAGTCGTTGGCCATGTTGTGCAGGACGCAGCAGGCCAGGAATAGCCTGCAGGCCTTCGAGGGGCTGTACTGTAGGGCACCGCCAGACATGCCCAGGCACCGGAAACATGCTTTCAGCATCCCGAACACCCCGCTTGATGACATTCCACGTTGTGGCATGTGCCTTATTGTACCGTAGCTGCGATGGGGTCGTGGGGCACCGGTATGGTGTGAGCAACCAGAGACGGAGTGGGTAGCCACTGTCACCTGTTTGTAGAGGGTGGACATTAGTATGGTGGTCTGCATCGCTTTGCCATGGGCCGACAAGGCCGGTACCCATGGCACCTCTCACTATGCACCCCCCTCATGTCTGCTCATGTTGTCCTGCGTGATATGCATACTCACCCACTAGGTGGCCAGTGGGGATGTCCCCACTCTCAAACCTGTGGCACAGTGTGGACTGGTGCCAGATGAAGGCATCATGTGCTCCCCCAGGGTGCGTGGCACAGACATTGGTAATGCACCCCTTGGCATCGCACACCACCTGGCAGTTGATGGTTGCATACCCCCTTCTGGTTGATGTATGACACACCTTCCAGACCAGGTGGTGTGTGGATGGCCACATGGGTGCAGTCAATGGCCCCGAGCATGCCAAGCAACCATGCTACCCTGTGGAACTCTTGTATGTGTTCTATGCACTCCGCCTGTGTGCTGGGGAAATGGATGTACTCCGCAGCATGTGGCAGCAGTGCACTGAGGAATTGTGTGAGTAGGCGTGACGCGGCCGACTGGGTTATGCCTGTTATATCCCCTGTTGGTCTCTGGAAGGTGCCCGTGGTGAGCAGGCAGATGATGGCTGTCACTTTCGTCTCCACTGACAGAGCATGGCTCCGTCGTGTGGGTGTCTGCATCTCATCACTGCACAGCTCACAGAGCTGCCTCAGGATCACCTGGTTCAGGCGGTACTAGCCCACAATCTCTGTGTCAGAGTAGTGTTCGAAGGTGGTGCGGGCTCAGTACTGCCTGTTCTGGGTGTACCGCCGACGGGCCCTTTCATGGCTGCACCCCCTGCTGCCTTCTCACACCCCTCATTACCACCTCCAGCTGGAAGGTGGTACTGGCCATGTCCCTGACTGGTGTTCCCCCCAGCGGCTGTTATCCTGTTCCCCCCGGCTATCTGTTTCTGATGTGCCCCCTGCACCGGGTACACCTCTGGCCTTTGGCTGTGGCTGTCCTGCCTTCTGCCACACCCTCAGTCCAATGTGGCACTCCACTAACTATCCTGCACAGTGGCACAGTCTCCCTACTCCTATCCTGTTCCTGGCTCAGTTCAGGTGTGCCCTGTCCTGCTCCTGCCCAGTTCTGCTCACTGCCACCCTCTGTACTGCCCTTGTATCTGTCACCACCCTCCCACCTGTGGCTTCCCTTAAGCGTTCTTGTGCCCCTCTCTTGCTCCCTTTTATTTTGGATCATTTCCGCTGTCGCGCAACTTCCGCTATCTCCCCTATTGTGCACGGCGCATGCTGTTGAATATCGCACTGCGCATGTTATTCATGGTTCCGCCCCCTACGGGTGTGCATGCATTCATTACTATTGTGCTCTTGCGCATTGCTACTTGCGCTGCGCAGCAGCCTCCCGCTGAATATCGCACAATGGCACATTTCCATACTTGCGCTGACGCATCCCTGTTGAATATCCGGGCCATGGTGTCATTCTTAAAATTAAAAAATGGGATGCTACAAAACTGTACTTTGGTTTGTACAGTAAGTCTCCTGATTTCTGTGTGCTTGCCATATGATGTATGTTGATTAAATAAATTATACTTAATATTTAATTTCATAATTTTTACAAATTAACATTCAGGAGCTATTAACATTATTTTAAATATAATTTTTTAAATACTCTCTTTAAGTGTTATATAATTATTCCATCTTCTATATATAATGAATTTAAAGATGTGATCCACTTCTACATTCTTTTTTTAGGAGACTCAATTATCAGAGTCTAAGCTTTGAAGTGAGCAAGGGGATCTAGCTTTTAAAATACCTATTGTGAAAGTACAATGATGGGAATTTACTACATAAGAATATACATTTTTTTTTCTGTTTTCATAATGCTTATTTCATGAAGACAGGACGTTAGAAAATGCAATTAGAGGAGAAAAGGACTCAAACTATGACAGGTAAGGAGACTAGTGCGATGGCTGGAAAGTGGCAGGGGTGTTCTTCATCTCAAAGGACATCACTTAAATTCAGATAGGCCTATTGAGGTAATGAAGACTGACTGTTCCCTAGCCCTGGCAGCCAATTCCAGCTGGCAGTACCGCTTGGTCAGATCTTTAGTCATTAGGTAGGTCACCCCCCAGCTTGTCCAGCAACTTGTCTGTGCAGGGCATTGGGTGGGCATCACACTTTGTGATAGCATCGAGATCGCAATAGTCTACACAGAAGCTTGTAGTCCCATTTGGCTTGGGAACGAGGACTACAGGTGAAGCCAAGGGACTGTGGGATTTCTGGATCACCCCTAGATCCAGCATCTTTTCCACTTCCCATCTAATGTCTGTTAGGATTGCCTCAGACACCTGGTAGGCTGTCCGATGTATGGAAACTTGCATCCCAGTTTTCAAATCATGGACTGCTAATGGCGTTCATCCAAGCTTGGATGTAAATGAAGGGGCAAAGTCCTTTAAAACTTCCCTTACTTTCTGGGTCTGTTCAGGGATCAGCTGGGGCAATAGCTTGATGGTCTCCACAGATGACTCCTGCTTACTCTCAGTTTTCAAGTCAATTAGAGGGTCCTTCTCATCCATCCCCTCCCCAGGATTGCAAACTTAAATACCATTTCAGCCCTATTGAGATAGGGCTTCATCATTTTCACATGGTACATCCTGTGGGCGTGTCTCCGGTAGGGATGGGCGAAGTGCCTAAACTATGCTACGCATAATATTATGTGAATTTTTGCCACTTTGCATAATTGTTCACTGTGGCATAATGTGAAATTTCTCCTTCGGAAAGGCAATATTTCACCTCTAGAGGCAGAACACACTTTTTGGATGTGAAATTTCACCTTCCAAGGTGAAATTTCACCTTTCCACAGGCATAATTTTGCCTTCCAAGGTAAAATTTTGCCTTTCCAAGGCAAAATTTCACCTTGGCAAAAACTGCTGAAATTCATGTAGCATTACATAGTGCAAAATCGGCCACTTCGCCACAATTTCACCAGCGAATTTTAAATTCACTGCATCTCTAGTCTCCAGTGAGGTAACTCCACCATGTAATTTACATCATTTACCTGCTGGACTACTTTGTATGGTCCCACCCACTCTGCCTGCAGCGTGTCCTTCTGTACTGAGATCAGAATCATCACTTCCTGCTCTACTCCGTATGAGAGACGTCTGGCTCAGTGATCATACCAAGTCTTTTGTTTCTTTTAGGCAGCTGATAGGTTGCTCTGGACCACTGCCATAAGCTCCTTTAGCTTCTCCCTAAATTTCAGGACATACTCCACTATTTCAATCCCATGGGTGGCATGCTTGCCTTCCCAGCCCTCCTGTATCAAATCTAGTGGTCCCCGCACCCTATGTACATATAAGAGCTCAAAGGGAGAAAATCCTGTTGATTCTTGTGGCTGTTCCATGTAGGCAAACAGCAGGTGGAGAAGGTACCTCTCCCAGTCCCACCCATGCTATTCTGCAAATGCCTTGAGCATAGTTTTCAAGGTCCGATTAAACCTTTCTAGAAGCCCATTCACTTGTGGGTTGTAAGGTGTTGTGCACCTCTGTAGCACCCCACACTTCTTCCACAAGCACTTCATCAGGTCTGACCTAAAGTTACCCCCAGATCAGACATAACCTCCCATGGAAACTTTACATGGAAGATAATCCCTAGCAAGGCATCCACCGCTTTGTTAATTTTAATGGAGAAAAGGGCGAATGCCTCAGGGTAGCAGGTGGCATAGTCAACTATGGTCAGGATATACTTTTTCCTGGAGGAGCTCAGGGTATTCAAATGACCCATAATATCCATTCCCACCTTTTGGAATGGTTCTTCCACAATCAGCAAAGGAATCAAAGCAGCCTTGGCTTTTCCTCCTGCCTTCCCTATTTGCTGACACCGGTGACAGGACCTACCGTATTCCTTCACCTGCTTGGTAAAATTGGGCCAATGAAAATTTTGGACTAATCACTGCATAGTGCGAGCAATGTCCAGATGTCTGGACAGGGGAATATCATGAGCCACCTTGAGCAAGAACTCACGATACCCCTGGGAAACAATAAGCTGCCTGCCCATCACCCCTCCCTCTGTCCTCATGTCCTATGTGTATATCAGTCCGTTGTCCCAAAATACCTTGTTTTCTGTAACAAGTCCACTGCTGTGGGGTGGGATTCTCTGCATCACAGGTAATCCCTCTTGTGACGGGGGGGGGGGAGAATGAGGTCAAAGATATCCTTTCTCCGTGCAAGGGGATACAAATACAGTCTTGAGTTTGTGTTACTGGGGTACAACTCCCTCGGCCACTGCATCACAAACCAGAAAGTCACACATATATATAGGCTTTGGGGGGCCCTATACACCCTATTTCTGTGTGTTTCCCCAGAAAAGCAGTGCTTGGTTCAACCCCCCACAGGTTGCTCTTGAGACCCTTCATATTTCCTCCCCTCCTTTTATCACGAAGTCCCTAATGGTACTTCACTGTTGGTAGTGTTTTGGCTCTTTAGCGATCACACAGGTTTAGTATAGTCTGAATAACTCCTATCCAGGCAGCACACGCAAACGACATAGGCAGGATTATTTTTAAAATAAGCCGGAGGCTTTATTAATTAAATTAATTAGAAAACAGTAAATAATGTAAAGACATAATAATCTGGAGATTGGTTACAGAATATTGAAAATAAAAAGGAAAAGCATACATGAAAACCTACACTCTAAACTCTGAGGTTAAAAGTCTACCTTGAGTCCTTAGTTGGAATTTTGAAGTGCAGAAGTGTCCTTAAATAGTGTGGTAAATGAAGTCTCTGCTCAAGACAGGCAGGTAGAGAAGGTCTGAAATGCAAAATGACAAAACAGAGGCTTCAGTGAAAGGCAGCAAAAAGGCTCAGATACCCCTTTGCATCCTGATTTTAAAGGGGTTCAGGTGGGCAGGTCCAGTCAATAGTGACTGGCCTGTGACTGGCTAGCATTTCAGTTTCTATGGTTACCCAACCAATCAAAGTTCAGTATGTTATTGCAATAAGATAGATGTGCAGTTTCTGAACATAGGAAGAAAAACCATGAGGTTAGCCAGCTCAAAACAGATTTTCTAGAGAACATTTCAGGCCTCCTTGCTGGGAATTGGCCGTCATTACTCAACCCTTAAATATAGCTATTTGCATAAATGGTAGCCCTATTCAGTTGTAATGAGCTTAGCTCACTGTAGCCCTGTACATACACTAGGAGCCCAGACAGGCTGTCTCTTTTCTGAAGTCATGCCCTTTCACAAATAAATTGGCCTACCTGGCCTCCCAGTTAGGCTTAATCATTCTTCTGTCTCCTTTTAGATAATTTAATTAACTCCAGTTCCTGGCTAGCAACAAACAGCTTTTCTGCCCAGTAACAGGAATTCCAACCTTAATCTAAGACTTATGGCTTTTTTTTTCTATCCATGATGCTTTGCACTTACACTGGCTACCATGGGTATCTCAGATGCATTATATACATAAAGATATATAAAACATGACCCAAAATAATAAAATATGGCCGTATCTCACCACACTCCTCCCTCCTTAACAGACCTTGAGGGAAACACGCCCCTTTCTAGTAAGGGTTTCCACCAGTTCTGTCCTAGTCTGACTGGTGGTATAGGCCATCTGCATTGATATTAGCAGACCCTGACCTATGCTTAACGTCCATGTCGTAGGACTGTAGCACAATGCTCCACCTAAGAAGTCTCCCATTAGTTTTTCCCATCTGGTTAAGCCACACTAGATGGTTGTGGTCTGTCTGTACCTCAAAGGGTCTCCCATAAACGTATACAGTAGCTCTAGATTCTTAAGTGACCACACCACAGCAAGGCATTCTTTCTCCACAGTGGAGTACATCTGGTATCTGGGAAGTAGTTTCCAACTTAGGTACACAATTGGGTGATCCTTGCCCTGTTGGGACCACTGGCTGAGGACGGCACCAATCCCCACATCCAAAGCATCCATCTGAACTACAAATTGTTTGGTATAGTCTGGGCTATCCAGCACAGCGTCACTGCACACTGCAGCTTTTAGCTACACTACCCACTCTCCCTTCTCACAGGTCCTCCTGATCTGTCTCGCTAGTTCCCTGTCTAACTCCTCCATCTGAGATGGCAGCCTGTACATGCTGGGTCCCATTTTACTCCCTGGAGTTGCCTATTTTTTAAACAAGCTAGACAGAGGAGCTGCCAGGGTTCTGTAATTTGGTACATATTTTCTGTACCCTGCAATCCCTAGGAAGCTTCTGATCTGCTTCTGGGCATCTGGCCTGGGCCAAGCCTCATTTGCCTCTATCTTGTGGACCATGAGGTACTACTTACGAACATACAAACATACAAAATTTGCCAGCAGATAAAGGCCTTGAGGTCTATCAAGTCTGCTCAAATGTGCAGCTAGCACCCCTTATTCTGCAAGTGCCCCTCCCTCCCTTCCACCCTTCCCCTACATTGACCCTTCCCCTTGTCCTGTCCCATACCCTTTTGAAGCAGTCCACTGTTCTACTGGATACCACTTCTGCAGGTAACACATTCCACCCAGCTACTACCCTCTCTGCAAAAAAGTGCCTCCTTATCTCCCTCCTGAACCTTCCTCCCTCCAGTCTCATATCATGGCCCCTGGTGTTCGTCCCCTCCCTTGCTTTGAACAGCCCCTCTGTACCATCTTGTTTATTCCTTTCATGTACTTAAAGGTTTCAATCATGTCCCCCCGTCCCTCCTTTCCTCCAGTGAGTACATGTTCAATTCCCTCAACCTCCTATCGTATGATAAGTCCCCCAGCCCCTTGATCATCTTTGTCACCCTGCATTGCACCCCCTCCAGTAACTTAATGTCCCTCTTCAGATATGGGTGCCAGTACTGCACGCACTACTCCAGGTGCGGTCTAACCAATGACCTATACAGTGGCAGAATCACCTCCTCCCTCTTCGAGGATATACCCCTTGAATGCAACCCAACATTTTGTTGGACTTTGCAGCTGCTTTCCTACATTGTGCTGAGTTGTTCATTGTCCATGTAATGAGCACCCCCAGATCCTTCTCCTCCTCTGTCTGGGCTAGCTGCACTCCTCCCAGCTGGTAACTCCTCCTTGGGTTCTTCATCCCAAAATGCAGCACCTTGCACTTTTTGGCATTAAACCCCAGTTGCCAGGTGTCTGACCAGGTTTCAAGCTTTGCCAGATCATCCTGCAACCCCTGCCATCCCCCTAGGTCATCCACCACTGCTCCTACCTTGGTATCATCAGCAAACAGTCTGATCTTGCTCTTGTTATCCAATGATATGTCTGCAATGAATATCCCAAACAACACAGGTCCCAACACCGAACCCTGTGGAACACCACTCATCACTACCCTTGGTTGTGAGCACTCCCCATCCACCACCACCCTCTGTTGCCTTCCCTGAAGCCAGTTCCCTACCCATCTCACTAGCTTTTCACCTGTCCCTGTGCCTACTAACTTACTTTCCAGCCTTCCATCCGGCACCGAGTCAAATGCTTTACTGAAGTCCAGATACAGGACATCCACTGCATGGCCCCTGTCCAGTTGCCTAGTTACCCAGTCATAGAACTTCACCAGGTTGGTTTGGCAGGATCTGCCACATATGAAGCCATGCTGTCTGCTGTCCTGTAGTCCTTTGGCCTCTAGGAGGGCCACCAGCCTCTCCTTCCATTAGCTTACCCACGATGGATGCGAGGCTCACCAGTCTGTAGTTTCCCGGTTCATCCTTGGGCCCACTCTTGTGGAGGGGCACCACATGAGCCATCCTCCAGTCCTGAGGTGCACACCCTGAGTGTAGTGAGGCATTAAATAGGTCTGCCAAAGGTCCCACAAGGACCTCTGCCAGCTCCTTCATACCCTGGGGTGGATGCCATCTGGGTCTGGCGCCTTGTCCACCCTCAGTGCCTTCAAACCCTCCCGAACTCTGCCCTCCAAGATTTCCCCATCTGTCACCCCCTCCCCTCTGTTTGTGCCATTTCTCCCCCCCTTGGGTGTCACCCCTCTTCTCCTTAGTAAATACCGAGCAGAAGTATTCATTTAGTGCTTCTGCCTTATCGCACCCTGCTTCCACCCAACCCCCCTCCTTTCTAATCCTTACTATGTGGTCCTTGCAGCTCCTTTTCTCCCTGATGTACCTAAAGACATCCTTCTCCCCCTTCTTAATGCCTCATGCCAGCCTGAGCTCCATAGATGCCTTGGCTCCCCTTACTGCCCAAGTCACCTCCTTCGATTCCGTCAAGTACTCCCCCCCACTGTTTTCTTGTACCTTCTAAAGGCAGCTCTTTTCCTCCTTACCTTTTCCATGACCTCCTTGCTCAACCAGCTCAGTTTCTTAGCCCTAGCCTTCTTGCTCTGGGCCTTGCAGCAGGTTTTGTTTGCCTCCACTATCCCCAGCTTTATAAGCTCCCACCTCTGGTTAGTGTCCATACTAGGTTGAATTCTGGCCAGGTACCCTTTTACCACTTCCCCATCCTCCCAAAGTCGGCCCTCCTGAAGTCCAGCACTCTTGTGCCAGATTCCACTCATTCCTTGCCCATATCCAATGTGAGCCATTCTGAGTGGTGGTCACTCCCTGACAGCGGTTCTTCCACCGTAACTTCTCTCACAAAGTCCCCATTTGCAGCACAAGGTCAAGGGTATTCCCTAACCTGGTTGGTACACTGACCATTTGCAGCAGGAAGCTGTCCTGGAAGGCATCCAGCAGTACCTGCTTCCTTCTGTTCCTGGTTGTTGGGGTACTCCAGTCCACTCCTGGCATGTTGAAGTCCCCCACAGTCACCACACTACCCTTCTCACAGGTCCTTCTGATCTGTCCCACTAGTTCCCTGTCTAACTCCTCCATCTGAGATGGTGGCCTGTACACCACTCTCATTCTGAGAATCCTATTCTTGGAAACCTGGATTTACATCCAAAGTGACTCCGTACTACCCTCCTCCCCTTCCTCCCCTACACACTTCAGTCTTTCCTTCACATATAGTGCCACCCCCCCTTTCTCAATTATCCTGTCCCTACGAAATAACCTGTACCCTGGTACAGACAAGTCCCAGTTATTGTATTGGGTGACGGATGTTTCTGTGATGGCTGCAATGTCCACCTCTCCCTCTGCCATGAGCACCTGTAACTCTGCAGTTTTCCTCCCAAGGCTCCTAGCATTAAGGGTAACCACCTTCTACCCTTCCCCTCCCATCCTGCCCTCCTTTCCTAGCATCACCAATAGTACTTGCCATTTGTCCTTTGTCACTGTTATGGGGGTAAACTCATATGGTTTCCCAACCAGTGGTCTCTGCATGTCTCTTGTCCACTTGCCACCCCCCGCTCCTAGTTTAAATTCTCAGCTTCCTCTATGTACTCCTCCATCCTCTGTTTCAACACTTTCTTTCCCTCCTCACTCAAGTGTAGTCTGTCCTTGGCATAGAGACTACTGCCCTCCCAGGTCCCTCCCCACCCCCCAACAGCCCATACTCTTTAGCATAACACCAGGTTCTTAGCCATCTGTTAAATTTCTCTATTCTCAGCTTTCTTCTTGTACTTGCCTTGGGCACTGGAAGTATTTCTGAAAAAGTTACTGGTCTTTCTGCCCCCTCACATAATTGTCCTAGTTCCACAAACCTCCTCTGGACTATATCTACTGTCATGTCAGCCAGGTCATTCATCCCAAGATGTATAATTAAATGAGGCTTGTCCCTACCCCTTGTAGCATATTTCAGAACAGATTGTCCCACCCTTTCCACTGTCATTCCTGGCATGGCCTCCACCCAAATGCGACTATGCCTCTCCCCCTTGCTGCTCCACCTGCCTCCTGTTAGTATTGAGTCCCCCAGTACTAAGATTCTACCCCTCTTACTCCCTGCTTGGTTCCATTCATCCCCATCTCTCATTTCCAGCTTCTCTTCTTCCTCCTCCACATTATTTCCCTCTTTTGCCCCTGTTGCAATTCTCCTAGCAGAACTTCCCCCCGCACCGGTTTGGTCCAGGCATTTATCAATTACTCCTCCAACTGCATCATTTCCCTCCTCCTTCTTCCCCTCTAGCAGTGCAAAACTATTTTCTGAAGACTCTTCACAAATGCCCACTCCCTCTCTCTTCATAGTGATCTGTTCTGTCCTTTCCACTCCATGACTTTTGCCACTTCTTCCCCTCCCCTCATAAGTCCCTGTCTCCTCCTTCCATTTGTCTTTTGTCTCCTGACCTGGTTTCCCTGGCAATCATTCTTCCTGTCCTGGGCCCCTTTGTCTTCGCTTCCCTTCTTCTGACCCTCTACTCACCACTGTTGGCTCAAATCGCCCTCCCTCATCTCCCCTCCTCCCTCCTTTCGGTATTGGGCTAAACCCACCCCCAGTCTGCCTTGCCTGTTTTAGTTCCTCCTGCAAACCCTCAATCTCCTTTCTAAGTTTCTATATGTGGTTGCACACTAAACATCCCCCCACACTCCAGGCAATTTTTAGAAAGATTGGTGCACTGCAGTTGTTGCAGCCTACCACCCTACCCATTGCTGTCGTTGCCCACCAGCGACCCCTTGACCGACTGTGGTTCTGGTGTGGCCTGTCCATTAAGGTCATCAAATGGTTCAGGTCATACCTATGAGGTAGAGTGCAGAGGGTAGTGATGGGATTGGCCTCATCTAGCCTGAAGCCTCTAACCTGTGGTGTGCCGCAAGGGTCAGTCTTGTCGCACTTATTGTTCACAGTGTATATGCTGCCATTGGGAACATTATCAGGCGGTATGGGCTGGGTTTTCACTGCTATGCAGATGACAACCAGCTGTACCTGTCCTGTGCGCCAAGTAACCAGATGGCGGACTCTGTATTTAACAACTGCCTGTCTGAGATCTGGTCTTGGATGTGCCATAACTGGTTGAGACTCAATCCAGACAAGATGGAGGTGCTGGTGGTGGACCAGGTCTTCATGGGGAGGATGGGGGTTTGTGGAGATCCCCTAGTCTTGTTCTGGGGTGGTGCCGCTGACCCCATCTGAATGGGCTAATAATCTGGGTGTGATCCTTGACAGCAGCTTGACACTTGATGCTCAGGTGTCTGCCGTTGCCAAGAGTGGATTTTATCATCTGAGAAACATTACCCGGATTCGGAACCTGTTACCCTCGAGGACCTAGCCTCACTAGCACGTGCTTTTGTAACATCTAGACTGGATTACTGCAATGCCCTGTACCTAGGGCTATCTGGAAGTAACCTTCATTGACTGCAACTGGTGCAGAAGGTGGTGGCAAGATTATTGGTGGGCGTGTGTAGGTATGATCATATTACACCCATCCTTTGTGAACTGCACTTGGCTGCCAGTAAGGTGGAGGATTGCCTTCAAGGTCGGGTTACTGACCTATAAAGCCCTACATTAAGGGAGATCAGTATACCTGCAAGATCTCCTCTTGCCTCACCATCTGTCCTGGGCTCTTCATTCCACTGAGGGTTGCCTCCTGGATATTCCTAGGGCTAGATTGCATCACTCTGGTGATCGAGTGTTTTCAGTGGCTGCACCTACCCTATGGACTCTATTACCTAAACAACTACAGGAGGCACCCTTGGTGGATACCTTCAAAAAAGGACTAGAACCCTATTTATTTAACCAGGCTTTTAGTTCATTTAATTTTTAGATAACATGAGCTGACTTGCAATTGCCTGGATGGATAGTTTTATATATTATGTAGGTTAGATAATGATGTTGGTTTTAATTTTATATCCCATGTATATTTTAAAACTGCTGTATTGTGTTTTTATTTGTGAAGCGCTCCCAGTCTCCTGAAAGGGGCGCTATGGAAATAAAGTATCTATCTGTCTGTCTGTCTGTCTGTCTATCTATCTATCTATCTAGCTATCCACCTATCTATCTATCTATCTATCTATCTTGGCCTGGGTTGGACATAGCTGTCCCTCCCCACTACATATCCCAAGTATGATATCTCAGCCATAGCAACCTGGCACTTTTTGGCCTTTACAGTGAGTCCTGCCTTCTGTAGCCTGCCTAACACTTCCCTCAGATGGGACAGGTGTTCCTTCCAGCTGACACTGAAGATGGCAATATTGTCCAGATAAGTCACTGTGTACTCTTCAGTACCCTGTAACACCTGGTTGACCAACCTTTGGAATGTGACTGTGGCATTCTTCACCCCAAAAGGCATCACTTTACATTTGAAGAGGCCTATTGAGGTGATGAAGGCTAACCGTTCCCTTGCTCTGGCAGTCAATTCCACCTGCCAGTACCCCTTTGTCAGGCCTATGGTTGTTAGGTAAGTCACCCCTTCTAATTTGTCCAACAGCTCATCTCTCTGGGGCATTGGGTGGGCATTGGACTTTGTGACTGTGTTAAGTCCACGAATGCCCACACAAAAGCAAGTAGACTCATCTGGCTTGGGGATGAGGACTATGGGTGAGGCCCAGGGACTCTGGCATTTCTGGATTACCCCTAACTCCAGCATTTCCTCCACCTCCCCTCCTAATGTCCTTTAGGATGGCCTCAGACACCTGGTAAGCTGCCTGTCATATGGACACTTGCATCCCTGTGTCCACATCATGGGTCGCTAAGGGTGTCTACCTGGTTTTGCCATAAATAAAGGTACAAAGTCCTCTAAAACCTCTCTCACTTCTTGGCTTTGTTCTGGGTTCAACTGGGGCAACAGTTTGATTGTCTCCACCAATGACTCCTGCTTGCTTTCCTCTAGCAAGTCCAGGAGGGGGTCTTCTTTGTCCGACCCTCCCAGGACTACAGACAGCAAACACCATGTCGGCCCTATTTACATATGGCTTCATCATATTAACATGGTACATTCGATGGGTATGTCTCCTGTCAAGCAGTTCTACAATGTAGCTCATGTCATTTACTTGTCGGACTACCTTGCATGATCATGTCCACTTGACCTACAGCTTGTCCTTCCGTATTGGAATGAGGATCATTACTTTCTGACCTGTGCTGTACAAGCGAGTTCTGACTCTGCGATCTTACCAGACTTTTTTCTTCTGCTGAACAGCTGACAGGTTGCTTTGGGCCATCCCCATAAGCTCCTTCAGCTTCTCCCTTAGCCTAAGGTCATACTCCACTACAGGAGTTTCCTGGGTGGTGTGCTTGCCTTTTCAGTCTTCCCAGATCAAATCTAGGGGCCCATGCACCCTATGTCCGTGTAAGAGTTCAAAGGGGGAGAACCCTGTCAACTCTTGGGGCACCTCCCTGTATGTGAACAATAGGTGGGGAAGATATTTCTCCCAGTCCCTCTCATGCTGTTCAGCAAACGCTTGGAGCATTGCTTTTAGGGTACTAGTAAATAAGTCCATTGGCTTGTGGGTGATAAGGTGTGGTGCGTCTTTGCACCACCCAACATTTCTCCCACAAAGACTGCATCAGGTCCGACATGAAGTTAGCCCCTCAATCAGAGATAACCTCCTGCAGAAACCAGACACAGGAGAAAATTAATAACAAGGTGTCTTCCACTTTGTTTGCCTTAATGGAGGACAGGGTGACTGCCTATGGGTATCAGGTTGCGTAGTCAACCACTGTCAAGATAAATCTTTTTTTGGAGGAGCTTGGGTTATTCAAGGGTCCCACAATATCCATTCATACCCTCTGGAATGGCTCCTTTACATTGGGCAAGGGAAGTAAAGCAGCTTTTGTTTTACTACCTGCCTTCCCTATCTGTTGGCACCAGTGACAAGACCTGAAATATTCCTTCACCTGCTGGGTGAAGTTGGGCCAATAGAAATTTTGGGCCAGTTGCTGCATGATGCACATGATTCCCAGATGTTCAGACATGGGGATATCATGGGCAACCTTGAGCAACCGCTCACAATACTCCTGGGGAGCAAAAAGCTGCCTGCCCATCACCCCTCCCTTGGGCCTCACGTCCTGTGTATACAGCAGTCTGTTGTCCCAAAATACCCTATGTCTCATGTCACCTCCCTGTGTACTGTCTGATTCTGCAAAAGCCCTCAGCCTCTCCAAACAAGGATCAGTTCTCTGAGCAGCTGCAAAATCTTCACATTGCCCCAAAGCATGGGACATGTCCCCCTCAGTTCCTAAACAGGGGTCCATAGCACTAGTGTCAGGGCATTCAAAGTCACTGCCAACCCTAATCTTCTGACCATTTGTTACCCCTCCCTCCTCAGAGTAACCTTCTGTAGCTGTTTGGTGCATGGCTGTTTGGGGAAGTCCTACCTCCCTTTCACTATTCTCCATTTCAGGAGACTCAGGCTGGGGAACCAGCCTCCTATTCCTTTCCACAGATGCTTCTATAGGGTTCAGGGAAATACAAGGTGCCTTAGCTGTCTGACTGTGGGTAACTGCACACACTGACCCCGGCTGTATATTATTCCCTATGATCACAACCAGAGCAAAGTTGTCTGCAGCTGCCCCTTTTTGTTCCCTCCCTCTCTCCTGTCTCACCCCAATCCAGGAGAACACTAGCTAATGGCAGGGTTTTTTTCCTCCCATGGGAATCCCCTCACAGTGACAAATTGATTAGGTATAAGCTATTCAGGCTCAACCAAATCTCCTTTTATCATGGTAAGAGATATCCCTGTGCCCCTTAAGCAATGGGTCTGCACCCCATTTACAGTAACAGGTTGTATGTGCTCCCTCATATTCATGGGCATGTTCTCAGGGATACACAGTGCATCCACCTCCTTTCGAGGGACACTTTGTCCACTCTGTGCCTTTTTAGGACACTGTCTAGCCAGATGCCCTGGCTGCTTACAAAACCAACATTCATCATTCTTTTTTTCCAAGACCTCCCTTCTTGGTATCTTGGGGTTTCTCCTTTTTTGCAGAGGCATTGAGGGTTTTAGCTGCCCTGAAGGCACTATTTTCTCTTTCTGCCCTACAGTACCTGCTCTCCCACTTCCATTCAGAGCAGGCCTGCTCCTGGCATAGTGATCTGAGTGCTCAGCAGCTTGCTGTGCTGTTTTGGGATCTGGTCTTCCAGTCAGGTTTTCTGCTCTGCTGGGCAAGCCCAAAAGAACTGTTCTAAAAGTATAACCTCCTCAATTTTCCCCATAGAGTTGGCTTCCACCCCTCCCACCAACGCTTTAAAAACTGCTGTTGCTTTGTGGTGAGTTCTTCAATATTCATGTCAAGCCTTTTTCAGAGTTTACAGAATTTAACCCTGTAAGCCTCAGGAGTCAGTTCTTACTTTTTAAGTAAAGAAGCTTTCAGTTTCTCACAGTCTTGGCTATCATCAATATCCAGGTGGCCTACTGCCTCACTCCCTTTACCAGTAAGCAGCAGGGATAGTTGAAAGCTCCAGGACTCCCTGGGTATTTTGGCCTGGATACAGACCTTTTCAAATGAATTAAAAAATGCATCCATATCCTCCCCCTCTTTAAATTCTGCTATTAATTTGGAACTTAATTTATACCCCAGCACTGGATTTTCAGGTTCACCCCTGCTACTTACCTCCTCTGGCACTGGTCATTGGAGTTTCAGCTTCTCTAGTTCATATTCTCTCTGGTGCTCTTTTTCTTGTTCCTACATCTCCAGTTCAAACCTCCTCTGCTCTCTTTCTTGATGGTGTCATTTCTCTTTGGCCTCTTGCTCTCTCCAGTGCTGTTACTCCTCGGCCTCTCACTCTTTCTCTGAAGATGTGCTTTAAACTTTCTCTGCTCGAATTCCAGCTTCAGCTGCAGCCTGATCCCTTCTAGCCCCAGCTCTGTGGTGATCGTCCCCTGCTGCTGTGGCTCTGGGTTCCTTCTGGTCTCATTGTTCTCATCCCTGGGAGTGGACACTGTGACATCCCTTGGCAACCCCATGGCCAAACTCTGGTCTCTTTAAGTCATCAGCTGTGGCTCAAGGTCTTGGGCAGTCACTTGCTCATCGGCTGCCACAAGAGCTCCCATGGGGTTCTTTTTGCCTCACCCTCATAATGGACCCCTCCTTTCTGGCACAACTGCTTCAGCTTTTCTACACTGCAGTCTCTGTACTTGGAAGTCATCTTTCTTCCCTACACTACCACTAGTCTGTCTTTTACTTGCAGCAATAAAAACAAAACAAAACAGAGTGGGAACTATATCTTGTAACCAATTTTCCCTTTTCCAATTTTCTGCCCTGTTTGTGTGTGGTTATTCAAACAGTTTGCCAGTTGCAGCACTGCTCACCAAATCTGTCACAAGTCAACTCCTGTGTGGTGGGATTCTTTGCGTCACAGTGAATCCCTCTTGTGATGGGGGAAGAGAAGAATGGGGACAAAGATACCCTTTCTCCGTGTGAGGGGATAAAAACACAGCCTCAAGTCTGTGTTCCTGGGACAGAACTCCCTTGGCCACTGCACCATGAATCAGAAAGCCACAGGTGTGTATAGACTTTGGGGGAGCCCTATACACCCTATTACTGTGTCTTTCCCCAGAAATGCAGCACTTGGTTCAACCCCCTGCAAGCTACTCTTGAGACCCTTCATATTTCCTCCCCTTCTCTCTAATGGGACTTGATTTTTGGTAGTGCTTTGGCCCTTAAGCAATCACACAGGCATAGTATAGACTGAACAACTCTTACCCAGTCATCACACACAAACAACATAGGCAGGATTATTTTTAAAATAAGCCAAAGGCTTTACTAATTAAATTAATTAGAAAACAGTACATAACATAAAAACAAAATATTTTGAAGATTGGTTATAGGATATTGAAAATAAAAAGGAAAAGTATACATAAAAGCCTACACTCTAAACGCTGAGGTTAAAAATCTACCTTGAGTTCTTAGTTGGAATTTTGATGTGCAGAAGTGTCCTTAAAAAGTGTGGTAGATGAAGTCTTGGCTCTCAGTGATCCAGAAGAAAATTTTCTCAGCTCAAGACAGATAGGTAGAGAAGGTCCCAAATGCAAAATGGCAAAACAGAGGCTTCAGTGAAAGGCAGTAAAAAGGCTCAGATACCCCTCTGCATCCTGGTTTTAAAGGAGTTCAGGAGGTCAGGTCCAGTAGATAGTGGCTGGCCTGTGACTGGCTAGCATTTCAGTTTCTATGGTTACCCAACCAATCAAAGTTCAGTATGTTATTACAATAACATAGATATGTAGTTTCTGAACATAGAAAGAAAAACTATGAGGTTAGCCAGCTCAAAATAGGTTTTCTAGAGAACATTTCAGGCCTCCCTGCTTGGAGTTGGCTGTTGTTACTCAACCCTTGAATATAGCTATTTGCATAAATGGTAGCTCTATTCAGTTGTAATGAGCTTAGCTCACTGTAGCCCTGCAGATACACTAGGAGCCCAGACAAGGTGCCTCTTTCCTGAGGTCCTATCCTTTCACAAACAAATTGGCCTACCTGGCCTCCCAGCTAGCCTTAATCATTCCTTTTCTCCTTTTAGATCATTTAATTAACTCCAGTTCCTTGCTAAATTGGGCCAATGAAAATGTTGGGCTAATCACTGCATAGTGTGAGCAGTGCCCAGATGTCTGGACAGGGAAAATAGCAGTCCGCTGGACCACCAGGGATATAGGATGGAATTATTTTATTTTATTACAAATGCCCACGATCGGGTATGGGGGCACCACCAGGTACATCTGGAACTCGGGTGGCCACCCACAGGTGGCAGCTGCCGTGTTGTGCCCTGCAACGTGGCAGCTCACCTGTGGGTGGCCATCAGTTGTTCCTTTTTTTTTCGGTGTAACTTTGTGCTGGCGCAGGTAGGGATTGAGCATGCATGGTTCTGCACATCCCAGGCTGAATATTGGGCTGTGCAGGTTATGCATGGGCAGGCCCCCCCACCTGCTCCTGCATACATTACTGATGCGCTCCTGCGCATCGGGATTTATGTGGTGCACTTTTCCCTTTCAAATATCACGCTGGGGTGCTGCACCATGCACAACCCTTTTGAATATCCGGGCCCTTATGTTTTCCGTCACCTCCTTGTGTCCCATCAGACTCTGCACAGGCCCGCAGTTTCTCTAAGCTAGAGTCAGTCCTCTGAGCTGCTGCAGAGTCCTCCCACTTTCCTAAAGCATGGGGCATGTCCCTTCTCTTAGACTGAGGTCCACAGCTATGGTATTAGGGAATTCAGAGTCACAGCAATCCCCAGTCCCTTGGCTATGTCTTACCCCTCCCTCCTCGGAGTCAACTTCAGTAGCTGCTTGGTGAATGGCTACTTGGGTTAGTTCCAAATCACTCCCCCCTGCAAGAGACTCAGGCTGGTGGACCAGCCTCCCACTCTCTCTTGCATGAGCTTCTGTGGGGTTTAGAAGATCACAGGAGCCCTTGACCATCTGGCTCCAGTTCACAGCACATACCACACCCTGTTGAATATCATTTCCTAAAATAACATCCACAGCAAGGGTGTCTGCTACAATGACATCTTGCACCCTTTCTCATGCATCTCCCTAGTCTAGGATAACACTGACTAGTGGCAGGGTTTTCTCCTCCCCAGTGAATCCTTTTACAGAAACAAATTGATTTGGCAGGAGTTGCTCAGGTCCAACCAAATCCCCTATTACCAGAGTAAGAGACTCCCCAGAGTCCCTTAACCCTCAGGTCTGTACTCCATTTACTGTAACAGGATGCATGTGCTCTCTCATATTCACAGGAATAGCCTCAGGGATACAATCTGCAACTATTTCAACTGGGACTACCCCTTTTACACCTTGTCTTTTTAGGACGCTGTCTTGCAATATGCCCTGGCTTTTTACAGAACCAACTGTCATCACTTTTCTTTTCCCCAGAATCCTATTTTGGTAAACTGTGGTTCCCCTCTTTCTGCAGGGGAAGTGAGGGTTTGGACTACCCTGAGGGCATGCTTTTCCCTCTTGCGACTGCAGTTCCTGCTCCCCCACCTCTCTTCAGAGCAGGCCTGCTCCTGGCATAGTGATAAACAAGCTTAGCAGCTTGTTTTGCTGTCTGAGGGTCCTGGTCCTCTAGCCAGGTTTTCAGTTCTGCTGGACGTGCCCAAAAGAACTGATCCAACAATACAACCTCCTCAATGGCCTGAACAGAATTAACTTTTACCCCCTCCCATCGACATTTTGAAAACTAATGTTTTGTGACGAGTTCCTCATAGCTCATTTCAGGGCCCTTTCTCGGCTTCAGAAATGTCACTCTGTAAACCTCAGGAGTTAAATCATTCTTTTTTAAAGAGCTGCTAACACCTCAAAGAAAACTTTGAAAAACATAATAATTAGGTACAATTCAGTTTGCATTCCAAATATATTCTATGGCTTTCTCCTCGTCATCTTTTATTACAGAGAATATTTGCACAGATATATGATCTTTATTTGTTAGAGTTCATCTGCCTCTATAGCTTACTCCCTACTTCAAGTCATAATCTTCTGTTGTGACATCAGTCTGTTGCCATGAGAGTAACTGTGATGCTGCAAGCTGTGCATTATGCTCTCAGGTGGGGAGAAAGCAACATGAATATTTATTTATTTATTTAAGTTTTGATGACTGGGTAGGACCACTGAGACAATTACAGTCCATTTTTCAGGGTTGACCCGGGGTCATACATGGTACAGTATAGCAGTGCATTTATACAGGGAGTCAGTACATTAGATGAACTCTTAAGGAGCAGAGATACTGTTTTCATGCAAATGGCCTCAGTAATAAATAATGGGGAGGAAAAATGCAGAACTAATATGAAATATAAATTGAACTGTGTCTAAAGATTATGTTTTGTTTAAATTATCCTGAAGGTGTCAGCTGCTCTTTAATAAAGCACTTTTGAGTTAATCAATAGTCTTTACCGTCGTCATTGTCCATTTGATCCAGCACCTCACGCCTCTTGTAAGTAAGTGGCGGGGATAATTGAAAGCTCCAAGCCTCTTTGGGTATCTTGGCCTGAATGCAGACTTTTTAAAATGAATTTAAAAATGCATCCATGTCCTCCCTCTCTTTAAATTCTGCAATTAATTTAGAATTTAACTTATACCCCAGCACTGGAGTTTCATTTTCACCCCCACCACCTACCTTTTCTGGTGCTTTTTGAAGTTTTAGTCTTTCCAGCATAAACTTCTGTTGGCACTGTTTTCCTTGCATCTCTGCATCAGACTTTTTCTGCTCCAGCTCCCTCTGATGCTGTTTTTCTTGCATCTTCAGTTCACACTGATGCTATTTTTCTTGCCAGGTGAGCTCCAGTGTTCTCAGCTCCACTTGCAGCTTTAGCCTCTCTAGATCAGAATCTCTGGTGGACTTCACTTGGTGCTGTGATTCCGTGTTCATTCTGGTCTGGCTGGCCTCCACCCTGGATCTGGTCACTGCAATTCCATTTGGCACCCCCACATCCAAGGTCTGGTGCTCTGCAGTCACCAACTGTGACTCAAAGTCGTGTGTTTCCATCTGGTCATCGGCTGCCATGAGCTCTTCCATGAGGTTCTTTAGTGCATTCCTTATACAGGACCTCTCTCTCCTGGCATAGCTGCTTCAGCTGTTCTACAGTATAGTCATAGTTGGAAGCCATCTTTCTTCCCTACACTACCACTAGTCTGACCTATACCACAACCAGAAAAACAAAATGGGGTAGGAAACTATATTCTGTAACACATTTTCCATTTGCCAATTTCTGCCCTCTTTGTGTGTGGGGTGTTCAAATGGTTCACAATCCCATATGCTGGCACAGATCTCTCATAAGCTCACTCCGGTGGTGCAAGATTCCCTGGGCTGCAGTGAATCCCCCTGGGATTGGATCAGGAAACCCCTCTCCTGTCCTTCCTGGGTGCTCACTGGTTTACAACTGAGCATCCACTAGGAGACCCTTGGATTTCCTCTCTCTGCATAAGGGGTGAAAATATAGCCTCAAGTCTGTATTCCTGGGAAAAAAACCCTCTTGGCCACTCCAGAGCAAACAGAAAAGCCACAGGCCTGTATAGGTCTTCTGGAGCTGGGGCAATACACCCTATATGTGTTTTTTCCCAGAGAAACTACAGAGACCAGTTCAAACCCCACAGACCACTCAGACAGACCTTTTTGTATTCCCCTTCCCTTTGTCCATAGAGTCCCTCCTTGGATTCTATCTCAGTAGCCTCTGGCCCTTAATCATTAGACAGGCATAGTATTGTTTGAACACGTTTTCCCAAAACACAAACAGACACTGGCAGAGTTATTTTAAATTAAGCCAAAGGCTGTACTTATTAGTTACTAAGTGCTGTGGATAACATAAGAGAGCTATTGTACATATTGGTTACAGTATGTGAAAAGAAAGTTGGAAATTATTCAAAAAAAGATATACTGTTAAAACTAGTGCTATAGTTCTACTTTGAAAAGTCCTTAGTGGCTGAAATGAAAAGTGTTCTTATAAAGTAGCTGATTCTCCCATCTGTTTGGTCGAAATTCAAACAGGGGTCTAAGTCTTAGTCCTTGTTGCTGCCAGGAGAGCCTCTGAGAGAGTGATAACCCTTAGAGAAGCTCTGCAGGCTCCTTTAAAAAAAATAAAAAGTCCTGCCTCCTGTGTTTGTTGCTGTGATAGGCTGGCCTCATCACATGCTGAGAAAAGACCAACCAGCTCTCCATGTTTAAATTTAAAAGTTTAACTGTAAAGTCTCTTAGCTGACGGGGTTCTCTTCCTCCTCCCAGTTTTGGAAAATACAGGTGAATTCCAGGAATGGGACTGTAACTGGAGTCAGCATGTCTCACCCCCTGCTTGTTTTGCTAGTTCAAGGTCCTTTGTTCACCCTTTGTTCCCAGTAAATCATTTAGACCTTAAGTGGCTGCCATTAAGTAGTACTTGCTTCAGTCCAGGTGCAGAAGTCCGAAGTCATTGGAACTTCAGACTCCATGGCATCTTCATGATGCTTCTGAGCCCAGGACCTTTTGTATGGCAAACAATTTCCAGTAACCCAGGTTTGACTTAATGGATCTGCCATTAACCTTTAACAACCCTCCCATTTAATACAGTATTTTGGAGGTCCAAATCCCTTTTACAAGTTGAGCAACATTGTTAGAATAAAAAAAACAGGTCACCTAGAAAGCAACACGTTTGCCTACTCCAAAAAACAGGGAATTGTACCATTCCAGTATACTATATTGTATCTTTACCCAGACTGCCTTGCAATCAGGCTGATACAATGGGACCTTTTGGAGAATTGCGTAAATAAATTAGCATAACATTTGAAGACAGCAATAGGACTTGGTATGATCCCCGCCACAAGTATCTTTAAACATAATATGCAGTCCTATCCTCATGCTTGGGTCTGATTACTTAATGCTGTGTGCTGGTGGTCCCATAGTTACTGACCCTCCCTTGTCTGGGTCACAGGGTACAATAAATGCTCTTTTATATTTATTTAACTAGCTCCTTGACTTGAGCTCTCTGGGAAGATAAGCCGCTAGGTGGATCATCGGTGCTTGTTTGCACATCCCCTATGCTCCTGGAGGGAGATGCTGGCACAGTGCATGACACATACTTTGGCTGCTAGCCTGATTCTGCCCTTTCAATACTGGGCATTTGTTTCTTGGACCTGTCCTGCCCCTTGACTGCCCCCTGGATGTTCCTTTAATCAGGCATGCCTTGCCCCTTTTGTTGCACCCACCTGGCTGTCCTCTTGTTCTGGGGAGTTCCCTGCCTTTTGTCCAGTCCACCTGGTGCCATTGTGAATTGGGGCTTGACCTGCCCCTTGTGGCCTTCTGTCCTACCCACCTGATGATCCTGTTGTAATGGGGCCTGCCTTCCTCTTTGTCCCACCCCACTGAGTGTTACTTTGATCAGGGCCTTGCACTGCCCCTCTGTGGTCTCAGTCACTTCCTGCAATCACTTTTTGATAAAACTTTAAAAAAAGTTGCTATTTAAAATGGCAGACAGCACCTGCCCTTTGGTGCTGCTGCTGACTCACTGTGCCAACTGTGTTGTTCCTTGGGGCTGGCTGGAGAAGTTGCTGGTGAGTGGTTCTGCTGGCCCCACCCCAACTCCTCCTCTTTCACTGCCATGGTGGTCAGTTTTGCTGGCACTCTCTCTCTACTGCTGCTCCTGTATTCACTCCATTGAGCCTACCACTGCCAAGGATTAAACTTGCTGAGGGGACTGCCACTATTGGACAATCAGCAGGAAAGCATGGACTTCACATTTTGCTAGTTCACCCAGAAAACAACAGGGGACCCAGCCTGGCTAAGGTAAGTCCTTCCTGCTGTCCCAGGCTGTCCAGTCTTCCATAGTGCATTTTGCCTCCACATTAACTCATATGAACTCTTGACTGTGCCTTCCAGCTTCTGCTCACCTTTTTGTGCTCCCACCCAAAAACGCTTCTGACACTGAGTCCCTGGAAACATGGGGGCAACCAACTTGGCAGCATAAGCTGGCATGTTTAAAAAATTGAGCTGGCACCAAGTGTTACCATGCAATGGGGGCAGGAAAAGTAAGGCCCTAGAGGGAAAAGAAAGAACTGGTAAAACTGCCATAAAAGCTGCAGAGAAACAAAATTAAAAGCACAAGCATTTCTTTTCTGTGTGGGGCTCCCATTTAACTATTTATATCCCCTACTGCCATATACCCATCATTGTCCTGGGCAAAGGTTCTGGTCAGTGGCTCCTTATTGGGGTGCATGCCACACCATACTGGGGCATACTGGGGACTGGCAAAAACTTTAGGGAATTACAATGGTATACAAAACTGTATTTTTATAATACATGTAACCAGGGTGTCATACCTATATGACTGAGCCCAGCAACTAACATATTCATGTTCTTAAATGTCCTAAAGTTTGGAAAATATCTTTAAAGCTGGAGCACACTCAGCTTGTTTCCTGTAAACAAATCTAGCTGCTGATTCCTTGCACATGTTGGGTTAAGTGAATAGTACCTGTTTTTTTTGGGCTGCTGCTTGCCCCATCTCTCATAAAAGGAGGGGCGCATACATCCACAGTTGGAATGTATGTGCCCCTCCTTTTATGAGGGGCGCATACATCCTCAGTTGGAATGTGGTTGAGTTGAGAATAGTGTCTATGCTCAAAGGAGTGCAGAAGCTGGCCTGAGAGAGTGAGAGAGAGAGAGAGAGATGAGCAGAAAAAGAATCAGCTTCTCCCCTCTGGGCCCAGGTAGCAAGGAAGAGACCTGGCCTGATTCCCATTGAGTTGAAAAAGAGTCAGAGCTGAGAAATGAGACCCAGTGATGAGGGAGCTAGAAAATGTGAATGAGAGACCTGAGAATTTAAGTGACCCCACAGCCTTGAGGAGAAGAAAAGAGAAAGAAGTCAAATGTTCTTGAGGGGAGGAGATATGGAGTAGTGGGGTTCTGTCCTCATGGGAGTGGTCTAGGGTTCTTGCCAGCCCACTACAGGTTCCTGGTGGAGGAAAAGAGCAGCCTTGTACCATATACACGGAGCCATGGGGAAGTTATGGAGAAGTCCTCTTTCTGTCCTGCTGATGCCTCTGCTCCAGGATTTTGAGGCAATACATGGGTGCCGAGTGTGACCCACCAGGTATGTATCTGTTACCAATGAAGCCTCAGAAACTATGCCCCACAGTTCTCTGGAGCAGAGGGTAGGTTGTGTGAAGTGTTATCCTCTAATGTCAGGTTTCCCCTACAGTGGGTAGCCACCTGACCCCCCCAACACTTACACTGTGGGTTGCTCCACCCCTGCAGCACCATGTCTTGCCCTGGGTGTTGCCGTTGTAGAGAGAGAGAGATACTGCCTGTACAAAATGTATCGAAGGGACAAAGATATGTGGTATGTGTAAGGGCTATAGATACTGTAAGTAAGGATGCCTATAGTAACATGACCCATGTGAAATGTACTTAGAAATAAATGTGTGTCTCACTTATTGCAACATTTCAAGGCAATGGCAAACTTTTGTGAGATCACCACTGTACTGTATGTGACCAAGAAAGTAACTGTTATGCAGACTCTAATTAGGGACCCTCAGCTTGCCCTAGTGCTCGGACAGCATGGCCGGTACTCCATAAAATGGGTAGGATCCCTAAGAAACCAGTATCCAGGGACTGACTGCATACAAAATTACTATTAGCATCAGACAGTTAGGGTTATATCACAGTGTTTGCCCAGCCACCAGGATGTGTCATACCTGGGGTTGACCCACCATACACAGGGATGAATGTGACTTGCCCAAGGGTTAGCCCTGGAGACTAGGACATAACACACCATGGGCCTCCAATGTGCCACATGGCCACAGGACCACTAACATGGGTGGTGCTACATGTCCCCATCCCCCAGCCATCACGGCTGCAGACACTGATGCACCACCCACTGTTGATCTTTCACTGAAGCTCTTATCCTCTTCTGACAACAGTGACATTAATGAAGGGACTCTCAGATCATGGCACAACTATGCCCATGCTTCCTTCTTCTTGCACTGCTCCATCTCCTCCTCTGCTCTATTCTACCTGTCATCCTGCTCCTGTTTCCTACTGTGCAGCCACCCACCAAAGAAGGATGGCCCTCACATTGTTTAGGCTGGTCTGAAACAATATACAAAGGAAAACCTCAGTCATGTGCCAACCAACCATCATATACAAAACACTTGCAAATATTAGACTGATAATGTATTCATCATAAAGGGGTCAACCAGTCTCCCATAGATGTTCCCCTCATCTCTGTACCCATTGCCCTCATGGGTAAAGGCATCAGTTATCTAGGGGAGCAGGAGTGGGGTTATGGCTTTGGCTTTGGCTGTGTATGTTTTGCCTTGGACCACCTACCAACACTAACCTTGAGAGGTCATTGATTGTTTGCCCTGATAGGAACACACATCACCTTTCACACTTACACAAATGCCTGTGGTGAGTGAGAGTTGTTAAAAAGTGTGCATCCTGGATATCGTGAGCACACATGTACCACACAGGAACCCTACTGTCACCACAAGGGAAGATGTGTCTTGGTTACCTGATAACTGTTGTCCTGCCAGAGATGCAGTTGGAGCTGGAGTTGGAGAGAAGATGCCAACAAATCATGCATTTGTATACAGGCCCAGACTGGATCCTGGAATGCTATTAAATCTGTAATATGTCTAATTTTCAGCTATACTGTTGGCAGCACAGGCTGTACAACTGCTAACTATCACCAAGCAAAGACTGGACTCTGGTTGGTATGCCTTGGAGAACACCGATAGTCTTCCTGTCCCACCTTTAGCCCACCCTATGGTCAGGCTATCATCATGGTTCTCAGAAGGATAATTAACCTATGGTCCCATCTCTCACTCAACATAGTACACAGAATTAGGACTATGATGGGCACACCTGATGCGATTGGGCCCCTAACAATTATAATAGGAAACCCTGAGTTCACCTACCAAAACTAAATCGGGGTTCCATAAGTGGAACCAGGCCTCTCTCCAGTGATTTAGACAACTGGTCACAGAAGGTACTTGTGCCCCCTTCCCAGCACTTACTGTAGACAATTTGGGTTACCAAATAGTGACTTCTTCCAGTATCTCCACATTCACCACTAACTCCTCTCAGAGACCAAATTACAGCAAGTTGAAATGAATATAACAAAGTGGGAAGATTAGATCTCTTAGGTCACACACTTACAGATGAAATATAGATACATGTTGGTGATTTACAAACTACTGGCAGTAGCAGGAGATCACTCACTGGAAGTAGTGTATGGCCAGTGGGAAAAGGAGTCAGGGAGAGCCCATTACAGATCAGGACTGGGGCAAGATTCTGAAAGAGGGTGAAAAGTGATGATTTCCCCTTCTTGGAGAGAATATCAGTGGAAAATATTGGTAAAATTCTTCAATACTCCCAGTATTACAATGCACTTTGTGGCAGGAGAATGCTGGAGGGAATGCAGAGCAAATGGAGACGACTTTCACATATTTTAGAGCTGTCCATACCAGTGCCATGTGATAAGAGCACCAGCATAACGGCACTAAGCAAAACAAAAAAGCAACAATGGCAAAAGACAAAAATGGTGATGAAAAGTACATTACATAACAATATCGGTGACTAGCGCACAGTAAAAACATGGGATGTGATAGAAATTTACACTTAGTGCTGGAGGCTATGTCCCCGCACCTCCATTTCTATAATAAGCAACTCCGGGGGGGGAGGGGGGAGGCTGACAATAGGAAAGAGGAAAAACACGCAAGACAAATAATTTAAAAATAAAAGTATACACCCCAGTCCCAAACCCGGGTCCACCGCACACAGAGGTGATGGCCATAGCCTCCACACCAGACAGCGGGCTTGATGCTGTTCCACCAAATCCAACCCTTACATACTGTGCAGCATTAAAGGACAGCTCTCTATCATGTGTTATTCTGTTCCCATATCCCTTTATACACAATAATTATTTATGTATTAATTAAATTTATTAAATTTTGTTAACCGGTTAAGCCCACTGGGCCCTGAAGATCCCTTTTCCAAGGCTGACCCGGAGTTAGTTACATATAGTTTGCATATACAGGCAGGTAATACAGTGTAGTACATATCATACAGGATAACAGTGACAGTATACAGTTTTCATGGCAGAGGGGGGTAGGGTACATCACATTTACAGAATACAGCAGGGGTGGCCGATAGAGTTTGGGCCCTAGATGCATTAAGTACATACAAGGAACACAGTAAAAGGTAGGGTACAGGGTTATAAAGACAGTATACAGTTTCCCTAGAGGGGAGCAGCTATGTACAATACATTGGCACAGTTCAATGGTGACTACAAATTTTTCTATATGCTGCAGGGGTGAGGTAAGTTAGCCATCAGAGCAGGAGCAGGAACTAATGTTAAGCAGGTGAGTGCACAGTCCCTTCTGAAATGTGGCTAGGGAGGGTGCTTCCTGGAGGTGGTTAGGGAAATTATTCTAGGATGTGGATGGGCAAAGGATTTACAGCCAGCTACAGAGCAGTCCATGGGGATTTCCAGTAGTTGTTTACCTGAGGAATGGAGTGGTCTACTGGTCCGCTTTGGGGCAAGTAGCCCGATAAGCCCTGCAGGAGGTTGGGTGTCGAGGAGCTTATATGTCCAGCTTAGCAAGGGGTACTGAAGCCTGCTGTTCAGGGAGGACCAGTTGAGTGCAGTGAGGGCTTCATAGTGGTGGTCCTCAGGTGGGATTTTGTGGCAAAACGTGCGATTTTGTGGTACAAAGTTTGTAGTCTGCAGTGGTCAAATTTTGCGGTGCTGAGTAGGATAGGGGCTGCATAGGTTAGAGTTGGGAGAAGAATACTCTGTGCAATCGCAAATCTTGTCTCCTGTATCATATTATCGCTTAGGCAGTAGAGAAGGCCGAGTTTTGATGAACGTTTTTTGTTACCAGATCCACATGTGGCTTCAGCGTTAGCCTCTGATCTAGTGTGAGGCCCAGGTATTTGAAGGATTGTACCACCTCAGTTTTGGAGCCAGATACAGTAGCAAGTGGTAGGAGTTGGGCCCAGAAGAGACCCAGGGATTTTGGCCCGAACAGTAGCGCTTTGGTCTTATTGCGGTTAAGAACCAAGCGATTCTCGACCAGCCAAGTTTCGGCCTAAGTGAAGTCTGACTGGAGCAGGGGCCCTAGGTCACCCAGGTGTGGCTCAGTTCTATAAAGTACTGCATCATCAGCTTTCTGTACCACAGAGCTGTTCCCACAGTGGCAGCAGAGGTCATTGATGAACAGGGAGAACAAGAGTGGGCCCAGGATGGCGCCCTGTGGGACCCCGTCGGTTAAAGTTAGGGGTTCAAAGGTGGCCCCTCTCCACTTGACCTGCTGAGAGTGTCCCATCAGGTAATTGTGGAATCAGTTCGGGGAGTGCAGGTCCAGTCCAAATTGGCTTAGCTTTGTTAGCAGGAGTGGGTGATCTACCAGGTCAAAGGCCTTGGTAAGGCAGATAAACACAGCCCCTGTGGGGGTACCCTTATCCAAGGCAGCTAGAACATCTGAGATTAATCTAATGAGGCCGGTGTAGGTCCTGTGTTTTTGTCGAAAGCAATGTTGTGAGGGGGCCAGCAGCCTGTTGGCTTCTAGGTAGGCCCTTAGTTGGCAATACACTAGCCGCTCCTGGATCTTTGCCAGGTGACATAGGATGGAGATGGGTCTGTAGTTGCCTATGGTGTCCCTAGCTCCACCCTTGTGGGTTGGGACTACATGGGCCTGCTTCCACGTATTGGGTACTACTCCATCCTGCAGGGATCTGTTTATGAGCAAGGCGATAGGAAGGGCTATGGCTGGGGTGGCGGCCTTAAGCAGCCTGGGGTCCAGTCCATCTAGTCCTGCAGATCCATTGGGTTTTAAGAATTGTAGGAGAGCAGCACCTCTTTGGCCCTCACAGTCCTTAGATGGAAGTGGGGGGTCGGGGGGTCCTGAGTTTCAGTGGCTGGGGGGCCCTATGGACTGTGTGGGGGGCTGGTTCTGTATGCCCCCAGATCAGTGAAGAAGCAGTTGAAGGCTGTGGCAGCCTCCCCTCTATCAGCAAGGGTTTGTCCGTTACAGGTTATGTTGCCCTGCTGCGGTATGTTTGTGCCTTTTAACAGGGAATTGTTGCTAGACCAGAAGGACTTAGGGTCTGACAGGGTTAGCTGCTAGAGGGATTTAATGTAGTCCCTTTTTGCTGATTTTGAGGCTTTCTTGCATTGGTTCCACAGAGATCTATAGGCTGCTGAATCTGCAGGGCTGGCAGAGCACCTGGCCTTTTTCCAGGCCTTGTCTCTGCCTTTCATTAGAGATTTTAGCTCACGGGAGATCCATTTATGGCAATGGCCTTTAGCTTGTCTCTTCCTTACCAGTGCATGGAGGTTGGCCACTGCAGAGAAGGTGCACTGGAAGTACTGAGCAGCATCGTCGGTACTGTCTGGGAGTCTTATTGGAGTCCAGTCAACTTTTCTCAAGGATCTCTGGAAGGCCTCAGTGGAGAATCCAGAGAAGCCCCTGGCCACTGTGACCCTGGGGGGAATCCTGGCAGGACATTTTTTCCAGATACAGAATATGGGGAAGTGGTCGCTCAGGGCATTGGACATCACACCAGCCACTTGTAAGTTAGCAGGGTTCGAGACCAGTATCCAGTCAAGGATGGAGTGGTTTACTGTTTTTTGGTTTTGCCTGGTGACCTCAGTGATTACCTGGCTCAGCTTTGCTTCGAGGAGCAAGGCCCTGTAGTTTTGCTCAGTACAGGGTTCCCACCTCAGGTTGAAGTCCCCTAGGACCAGCAACTCAGTGGGTGAGGCCCCGGCTAGGGAGTGAACTAAGTTTTGAAGTGCTGGGGTGCCACTTGTGGGAGAGTTGTAAATACAGCCTATAGTTAGTTGTTTTGCACCACTTAGAACGATTCTGACAAATATCGATTCGAGCCCTGTGGAGCTTGGCAGCTCAATAGGGGACAGGGAAGCCTCCAGGGAGAAGCTCACGTAAATAAGGACACCCTCTCCTTTTTTTCCCTTTCTGTCCTTTTGGTAGGAGTCGTAGTGGTCGAGTGCTTCTTCGTGAGGGAGTATGTGGGGCTTCAACCTTGATTCGGAGATAGCAAGCACATCTGGCCTATATATATTAACTCAGGATTGTACCTCATGCATCTTGGGTCTTAGGCTACAGACATGTGTGCAACCTTCAGACTTTTGGTGTGGCACCATGTTGGATCACTAGGGGACCCCAGGATGGAGTTCGTGACTAGTGGCCCAGGGTTGGGTTGTACATCACCCGAGCGCATTATCAGTATTAGTAGAATGAGGTGGAGGACCTCTTGCCAGGTGAGGTATGATAGTTTCAATCACTTGTGAGGCATGCTACAGAAGATGAAGTAGCAGGCTCCCTTACATGCTAGACCATGCATTAGGATCAGCGTGTCCAGGGTTGTGGTTGCAGGGCAGATCGTGAGGTGCAGTAGGTGACAGTCCTGTGTACCCCTTAGCAAGTATGGGTCGTGGCGGACACTCATTTTTGTATCTACCCAGCTTAGTGTAATTTGTAATTAAACTTACCATGCCCTTTTTACATTCACTATTTTGTCATTGCCCATACTGAATCACCCAAATACCTTCATCCATATCATGGGTTACCATACATTCCTACAGGGATACTAGAGCCAGATCCAAGCTGAGCTGGAAAGAGTCTGTGGATAGGCTATGCCTTTGGATTTCTGGATGTTGGGACTTCGTGCAGGGATTGTGCACTTCACAAGGAGGAAAATCCTCTTCCATGCAATAAGCTTTATGTCAATTAAGGGAATAGCAATGCACCTGTTATCCCCCAATATCCCCTCAGTGCAGATGTGGAGAGACAGGATAAACTCATTAGGCCAAATGAAAAGAATCACAGCAGAACTCTGTCTTACAAAAGAGAAACATATGGAGGACTGGTGTGGCTGGTCCAACTACATTCCATTGCAGAAGAGGAAGAAATAGAGCAACACCCGAGAGAAGACCTTGGCATACAAACATAATCATTTTAAAAGGGAATAAGCCACAACTGGAGTTCAAGAACTATCAAAACTGTAATACCACGTAACAATAACTTGAGAAAGGTAAAATGTGTGCTTCAAAGCAACAATATATAATCTACACCCTCTACTAGTCTGTGGTATCATGGTGTGTGAAAGAGCCTACTCAGGACAGCTCCTCAGCTTGTGTATGTATCCCTGTCAGAGAAACTATCAAGTGGGAAAAAGCTCAGTGATGGTAAATGAGCGATTGCAGGAGCAGGTAAAACTATTAGGGCTGGGAGAACTCTGTGAAGTTCTAACCCTTATTAAATAAGAACCAGAACATGGTGAAGTTCTGATTTATTCTGATTAGTTCTGATTTATTGACAAATATTTGAAAAAATTTAAAGAATTTCATAAAAGTGGCCAAATTTGATCGCATTTGACACAGAGGCCCAAAGGAAATAATTTAACGGATTATTTGTATAAAAATGAATGTAAAACTGTTAAATAAAAAAGCAGTCACTCACTACTAGCTCCTTTCTGGCTGGCCTATAATGGTGGCATATCCTGCTCGGGTCCATGACGTGAGTGTGCTGGGAGCGACAGAGAGAGACGGAGAGAGAGAGAGAGAGAGAGAGAGACACAGACAGATGCAAATACCCATTAGTATTCTAACCTGTAAAAAAAAACTAAGATCCCTCTAACTAACGTTATGTCCTTCTGATGACTCCCACCCACACCCACAGGCCAGGGACAAATTTACTGTTGTGACTCCTAACTGTACATAGCACACCAACAGCACAGCAGTCCACCACCATTTCCTTCCAAGATTACCTGACTGACTCCTACAGTACAGTTACTGTTAAGTGACCAAATTCAGCAACTCTTAGGTGAGCCTCAGAATTTGAATTGGAGATGCAGACACATCTGGTCCATAGCCACACACAGCACAGTCCCACACTGGGGTTGATTAATGCTTATACATAATGTAACATGATATACAATAAAACTAATGATAATAAGGAGGCATAATGGGGAATGAGTGATGATGACACTTGTGTGTAGTTGTACTTTACTTGTGTTGCAGTGTAAACAGCCTGCTATAAGTCACAAGGTCAGATTTTATCCCCTCGGCCATCCACAGCCAGCAGCACAGGTGCATCAACTTGTATGCTGTTTGTCCGAATAGTATTTTTTTAATACATGAAATCATGAATAAATGTTAACAAGTGATTGTGATTGGATGGCACAAGTCAAAGATTTATTTTGACAGCCTGCTGCCCTTGCCCTGTACACACAGCCACACTGAATAGAGGAAAACATTTTTTATTTGGGATTTCTGGGACTGGTACATTTCTTGTGGGTCCACCTACAGTCTCTCTCTCTCTCTCTCTAGCTCCCCTCTGGATGGCACTAGTCAAATATTTATTTTGCCAGCCTGCTGCCCTTGCTCTGTACACACAGCCACACTGAAGCCAGGAAAAAAAAACATTTTATTTGGGATTTCTGGGACTGTTACATTTCTCTTGGGCCCCCTGGAGTCTCGCTTTCTCCTTTACCTCTGGTCAAAATCATGAATGAATGTTAACAAGTGATTGTGATTCGTGATTGGATGGCGCAAGTCAAAGATTTATTTTGTCAGCCTACTGCTCTTGCCCTATACACACAGCTACACTGAAAACCCAGGAAAAAAAATGTATTTGGGATTTCTACGACTGTTACATTTCTCATGGGCTCCCCTGCAGTCTATTTCTCTTCCCTCTGGGTGGCACAAGTCAAAGATTTATTTTGCCAGCCTGCTGCCCTTGCCCTGTACACACAGCCACACTGACGCCAGGAAAAAAAACTTATTTGGGATTTTCTGTAACTGTAAAATTTCTCTTGGGCCCCCAGTAGTCTCCTCTCTCTCCTCTGGATCTGGAATGGCATAAGTCAAATATTTTGCCAGCCTGCCCTTGCTCATGTACACAGCTACACTGTCTGAGGTCAAGAAAAGAAAAAAAATTCATTTAGGATTTTCTGTAACTGTAAAATTTCTCTTGGGCCCCCAGTAGTCGCTCCTTCTCTCCTCTGTCTCTGGAATGGCACACGTCAAAGATTTTGCCAGCCTGCCCTTGCTCATGTACATAGCTACACTGTCTAAAGCCAAGAAAAGAAAACAACTTTCATTTGGGATTTACTGGAACTGTAAAATTTCTCTTATGTCCCCAGTAATCTCCCTCTATCCTCTGGATCTGGAATGGCACAAGTCAAAGATTTTGCCAGCCGGCCCTGCTCATGTACATACAGCTATGCTGTCTGAGGCCAAGAAAGGAAAAAAAACTTCCATTTAGGATTTTCTGTAACTGTAACATTTCTCTTGGGCCTCCAGTAGTCTTTTCCTCTCTCCTCTGTATCTTTTGCCATGGCACAAGTCAAAGATCTTGCCAGCCTGCCCTTGCTCATGTACACAGTCACACTGCCTGCCATTTGCCCCCCCCCCGGCAGCCACCCAGGCCACCACTATCTCCCCAGTCCCTCTGGATTCCTCCTTTCTCCAGTCCCGAACCATCACCATCCATTGACAATCAGTTCCTCCCACCCCAGTAAGTCTCATTTCTCTCTCTCCTAGTTTCACTTCCTTCCCCTCCAAAAATGTGTGTATATATGTATATATATATATATATATATATATATATATATATATACACACATATATTTATATTTGTGTTTTTTTTCTTTTTGGTAGCTTCTTCTGGCTGCTGGCTGCTGCAGTGAGTAAGCGAGGTGCTCCTCTCATTGTCCTCCTCTCATCTGGGCTGCGTTAAGCACTCAGCACAGTTATATACCATTGAGTGCATCACATGACTGCCTGTTGCCTGATTGGATGCGGCTGGCTGCCTGTATGTTTAGCAAGTGTGTGGAAGCCATCTCCGTGACAACAATACACAAAATGGTACAAATGGAAGTTCTATGGACCTGGAACTGGACTTCTGTAGTGAAGTCCATATTTATCTGGGTGGATTGCTGGTTCGATCCAGGGGTCTGGATCTCCCACAGAACAGTCTGCCCAGCCCTAGAAACTATGTCCTTCCCTTAAGGTGAGTGCTGGATTAACTGATTCCACCCCTGCCAGTACTCCACAATACCAAAGGCACAGTAGATTAGCTAGTGCTAAGTGGCCCAAGATAAGAGGGAGCTCCCCCCTTAGTACCAGAAGGAGATAAGAAACCAATATGAAATAAGTAAAGGAGGGGGACCAAGTCCCCTTAAACAAAGTGTGGTGCCACAACCTGTACCTCTCTCAGGTGACAGGAATCCCACTCCTTCCCCCACTCAGCCATCAAACCTTGATCTGAGGATAAAGTTTTCACTCTGTGTCCAGGCTCATGGTACCATGTCAGTTGATTTTCTGACCAGAGAAGCTGGAACATTTTGCATTCAAAAGGCCATTTCCTCTATTCCATCCCACACTCACAGCCACTCATGTCTGAGGCCCACCAAAGCAGCCTGCTGTTAGTATCTATTCTCTCTAGCCTACATAGCCACCAGATAAGACAACAGTTGTCTGCATTCTCCACGAAGCATTCAAAAGCTGCTTCCACCCCCCCACTTGATCATCTACATTGAATGTACTTTGCTATTGTCATGCTGTGCCTAAATCAGGTACAATATGCTTCTTTAAGGACATTGCATAAGAGGTGGACTGTTGCACAGTTTTTACTTTGACCAGAAGGCTAAATAAAGTGCACCATGACCTGCATAGTAAGCCAAGGAGCAAAGGGAACTGCCTTCCCACCACACTCAGCCCCAGAAGGAACAAATCCTGGGATCCAGATCCCCCAGGTCCATAAAATCTGGCCTTCAGTGATTAGGTCCCTGTGCCCCTGTGAAGGGACACCCAAGCTCCAAACTCCAGGCCAGGCCAACTACACCATGTTAGCCTCAGGCATTAGACCCTGCCAATGTGGCCAGGTCCAAGGCCGTCATTCCCCCATCACCACCACACTCATCTCATCCAGTCAAGCTGGGAAGCTTAACCCTTGCAGGGCCATGGACTGATATATCACTCCAGATTTCCTATACATTCTAATTCTGCTGGCAGCCTAAGGGTTAATAGAGGAGGATATGCCCCCAGGGAGAACCCTGTGACCACTAGGAGCAGTGGCACTAACTCCTCAAATATGACAACATATACACAACCCTTGGACAAGACACACACTGTGCATCCTGATGAAACTCAGAAAACTAACACCCCAAATAAGGTGGGACCCCATTCCATCATCCGACATGAAGAGAGTTTCACCCCCCCACACAGCCACATAAGGTTATGCATTTAGGGAAGACAGGGTTCTCACCAGATGTGCTCAGTGTACTTCAGTTCAGGGATGTCTCTCCTTTGGTTAGATGCAGAAGAACTTTAACCTCAAAATAGAGGCTCATTATAGGTTCCTCCAGGTACGGCATTTCATTAAATCCATGAATGCCCTCTCGAAACCACACAAATCACACACTGATTTGGATAATTTTTTTATGATGTGGCATTTCTAAGGGCAAAGATCAGGCACATGTCATATCTTTATAACATTTTACAATTAGATACCCTGCCATCCCTAGAATCTCTGAGCCTGTGTTGGGGGAAGAGACCCATTTTGGTAAAACAGTAAGAAAACAGACTATAGAAAGGCTGGAGAGTTACTACCTCCCCCACATAGCAGGGATACAGTTGGAACATTCTCATCAGTGTTTTCTGCATGCCCACATTGGCAAAATACTTCAGTCCTAGTTATACAGATGCTTGCAGGAGGCAGTGTGAGGGAGGGGCTGCAATCTGAAGTCACTCCTTTCCTAAGACATTTATAGAGCTGGTGTTAGACTTTCCTCCATTACTGCAAGGGCCAAACAATACTCAGAAATTGGGACTAATCCTTCAGATAGCTACTTTGAAATGCATGACAGTGAGATGACTCTGCATTCTGTCCCACCTTGGAGCAATGGAAGGTGAGGGTGGGCAATATTGAATGCATTAGATGAATTACTGGAGATCTCAGGTTAGAAAGGGAGCCATTTTTAGAGGCGTGGGGTCCATAGCATAGGTTCACCCTGCCTGGCGGGAGGAGAGAGATGAGTCAGCGGATTCAGACTGAGATGAAATAATTAGAGCACCCCTTATAAAAGTCGGTGACATTATGAGAGAGTCACCAGAGTATAGAAGGGGTTCCGTGTAACCTTGAATTTCCCCCTTAGGAGTACAAGAATTATAGGGGTAGTTCCATGTTTATGACACATTTGAACACATCATCTTTGAACCGAGTCACCTGAAAGTCATCAAATGGCCCCTGGACAAAGAAAGACAAATACTGGCCACTAGTCTGTTCTTTTGCTTTAAACTTTTTAGTGGTGGGCAACCTCTGATCAGAAGAGATCAGCCTAGGCCTATGCCTAGGCCTGTGAACTCCACTCAGTGTGATCAAGGGGATGGCAAGTGAAGTAACACTGGTTATAGAGTCATGTTTAGTTTAGTTTTCTACCTGTTAAAAAGAGGTATACCAAAGTCAAATGACAATGAGGGCCTCAATTTCTTGTAACAGGCCCTACCTGGATATTGTGCTATACTATTTGTATACTGATCAATAAAATTGAAGTAAAAAAAAGGTGTATGTTTTCCATACTCACAGCTGCATGATGCTCACCAATGATAGAATGGATGATATGGGGTCTCTATTACACCATAATCACATAACCATCCTAACAGGATCTCAATACTTCACTATTAATTTGTGCAGGATGGGGCACCCAAGCCATTTGTACAAATGCAAATAGATTTCACAATACGCAGAGCTGAGCTCTTCCAATACCTCTAGGTAGTATATTTTTTTAGAACAGAAAACCAGTTGAGGGAGGTACAGACAGATCTACATCTGATAATTAAAGTTATTGAATATGCAGCAGATGGACCATTGTGAAAGAAATACATTTCAAGGCTAGTCCAAACCTTTACACAACACAGAGAGGAGCCACGGAAGAGGAGTAGGGGTTATTTCTCCCCCCTCAAGACAGGAAGTATATCTGGGAGGGGGCATACTGCACCTCAGCCTCCAATAATTGGAAGGAATTCAGATGGAGCATCATAAGTCATTGCTTCCTCACTCCATCAAGGACAAAACATTACACTAGGGGAACTAGTGACCACTGCTGGAGGGGATGTGGTGCAGAGGAATCTCCCCACCACATCTTCTGGGACTGTCCCCATATTAGGCCCTTTTGGGCTAAAATAGGGTGAACATATGGCACAATGGCAGGGATACCTGGTATACCAAGTTTTGAACTTCTGATTTTTGGTAAACTTCCAAAAGGTAAATGCTCAAATCATCAAAAATCCTTCTTGGGTATCCTCTTTGCAACAGCAGGTAAGGCAATAACTAAAACATGGTTACACCTGATTCCCCCTGCACTAGAGGATTTGATCTCTAAAGTTAAAATTATATATGTAGGTAATACAGTAAGTTTATTGTTTGACTTAGTAGACTTTACAATCTTAAAAACATGCAAAAATATAGTAAATAATAAATGCAAGATATATAGTAAATAATATAAGCAACAATACTAAAAATATTGTACAGCGGAAATATTTATTTATTTATTTAGTTTTTGTTGACCGGGTAAGTGCACTAGACAAATTCTGCACATTTTCAGGCATGACCCGGGGACGGGGATACAGATGAATGCCAACTGACCTTGAACCAGACTAAGCTGTTGGTATACTAGTTCCATGTTAGAATCTAGAGATGGGGCCTATAAATATCCTTAGCAGTACTGATATACACTGAAGAGCCTTTAACCAATGAGTTAATCACATAACAGTAAAACATATAATAGGGTAAAGTTGAATTATAGAGGCAAAGTACAAGTTACAGTAAAGATTATGATTCACCATGCCCTAGTGCAAACAGTGCTAAGAATTTATATATTCACATTTTTTTTGTGTCTTTTCTGGATTTTATTGATCATGATGAAATATTTTGCCAGGCCCACATATTCAAAGGAGATGCACTGTCCAAAATGGAGATACATGGTGCTTCCCAGAAATTGCATGGAAGCACAATATTCGAAAAGGGAGAGATGCATCATGCATTTCTGAATGCACGATCATGCAGAAATAATATATGAGGTGCAAAAAAGGCGATGGGTACATGAATATGCTGTGCATCTATATATTTAGCCAAAATGTGTGGCGCATCTGCTCAAATCCAAGAATTGTGCCATGCAAAGTTAGACAAAAGGATGGCCTAAATTGGCCAGCCACCCACAGGAAGGCAACAGAACTGCAGACAGCCCATCCTGAGACAGCCCTTGGAGGTGCACCAGGATGTGCCTCAGGCACCCATACACAGCAGTCATGCCAGGATGGAAGTACCCAAAGCTACAGGTGCTGGCACACCACGGGCACCACCCAGAGAGCCATCTCCCACGCCACATCTGGGACATAGACACCCAGCTGCCACATGTCAGTGCTATCAAGTACCCCCCAGCACACCAGAGGAGCAAATGGCCACATTGCATCACATGTACCAGGAGTCATGGCCTACACCCATGTGGCCTGCAGGGCTCCATCCGGTGGTGGCATGCACCCAGGGTGATGTCTGGGGCAATGTTGCCCACGTAGCCTGGTAGTATGGGTGGCAGCCTGGCATGGGCCAGGGACTGACCTGTGGTACACACCCATGGTGGTACACCATAGGTGCACACAGGTGGGACATACCCACCTGGGTACCTGTTCACCCTCTGCACACTGCCATTCCTTGCAGGTATCACCATGTTTCTCTCATATGGGGGGGGGTACTGCAGGTGACTATGCTGCATATGGAGCTGGTGTACCACATGCATGTGGTATACCAATCAGACTGTTTCACTCTTTGACCTCCCCTGTTGCTTGTCCAGGTGAGCCCCTGTGGCCACTGTCCAGGTGGGCCCCCGTATCTCAGTCTGACCCTGTACATGGCTATTGGTACTAACACTGTACCCAGGTCAATGCAGTCCACCCACCCACATGCAAGCATTCCATCACACATGCCTGCTAGGCTGCAGTACCTCCTGTTCACCTTTGTGGGGTGGTGGGGCAGCTCTGCAAAGCTGGAACTGAGCATGCCTGGAGTATGCAAATTGCATGAATACATTCCAGTAATGAGCTGTGTATGTGGGGAATGCGCTCGGAATGTGCAACAAGGCCATTTGCATATTCAGGCTGAATATTCCAATTTTGTGCACCTCGCATGTGGCAAGGACTATTGCTCATTTCCCTATACGCCATATAGGGCTCAGGACACCTGCCACACCGCGCATCTCCCACTGTGCAATTGTGAAAGTTTGAGATGATCAGCCAGACATGCACGATCGCATCTCATGGTACATCTTCTGAATATACCATTATTTTGTGCCGGCGTATCTCAGTTACGCTGTGCAGGCACTTGTGCAGTGCAGCCTGGGACTTTTGAAGATGGGGCCCACCATCTTTTAATTGTCCAATCATCTTTTGTGAACATTAATATCCTAGTTAAAATAGACTTATCTGAATCAGATTCAGAATTTATATAGGGACCTATTTAATAGGCCCTCTCATTCTTATATCAGGCACGATCCCATAGTACATGCATGAGATTTTCTTTACCACTGGCTAAACAAGAGCAGTTTTTGTCACCATTAATTGATTTTGTATGTCTAACTAAGAGAACGTTACTACTGAAATGTTCAAATTTGCATTTTATGACTGTCTTCCTCAAAGCAGCAGTACTAGATAAAAAAATTGGATCTTTTGCAACAGTTTGTTTCCTGTGCTTTGTTGAGCACTTAACTGGTAATATTTCTTGCTTTTGCTATACTATCACCCTGTAATTTGCTCCATTTTTCCTTTGTTTTTGTTTACATTCCTCCCATCCACTATGTTGTATTGGAACCGTCTGCTGCCAGCTGCGCATGGCTTGTAGTACTACACAGGGACAGTGGGAACATGCAGCACAGGGTCCCACAGAAGTAAACAAAAAGTGATGCGATGTGAGGGAGGAGTTCACCTGCAAATTAGGCAGCAGCCATATTTACTGTGGATCCACAACAATGGACATAAGTTTTAAATATCTAAAAAACTAAAGCTCGTTAGAAAAACTATTTACAGATATGGAAACCAAAACTATGGCTGCATGCTTCCAGCCAAAAAGCAGAATTTTGATAATCACTTTCTGATTATCCAGTACTACTGCTTTAAGGTAGGGATCAGTGAGAATGTCTAAATAATGCTTGTTACCAGATATATAGTTGCTCTTTGCAAAGCAATCTGAATAAGATCTGTGAATATGATCAAGATATTCCTTCTTCCAAAAATTACCAATTTTTGAATTAATATAGTTTTTATATTTAATGCTAAGAGTAATATTATTCTCAACATAAAAGTTCATTATTAAAATATTGTACAATTCAGGTTGGTTAATATGGTGGTGTACCAAGAAAACTGCTTGCAGCCTAAATGCAGCCAGTTCCTATTCTCCATAAGATATTTATAGGGGAACCTTTGAGATGAAATTCTTGTAATTCTTAGCCAAAAACTCATTTTCCTTGAATCTATGATTGCATTAATATATTGGAGTCCTAATTTTGATCTGATCTAGCTAGCCGGACATGAATGGCCTAACCCTAGGATTGTTCTTAACATTTTAAAAAGTAGCACAGTTAGTTTACTTCTATTTTTCAGGTCCCATACTTCTATTCCATATAATAGTTGAGAATAATATTTGGCCCTGACAGCTTCAATCAGCTGTTTAATAGATAAATCCCAATAAGCATAACTGAATTTGGAGAGTCCCAAAGTCATTTTTTTCATATTATCTAGAGTTTTATTGTTTTGTTTAGTCCAAGAGCCATTTGCTTCAAATATAAGACCTAAATAAGTGTAGTTATTTACTATCTCTAGTCGTTGGGCACCAACATACCGGTGTCCCCTGGCCTGTTTTTTTAAAACTATATATTGAATGGAAAAATCACCACTGAACTCTGTCTTCAGATGGATAAAATGAAGGAGGTATGGCTACCATTTATGTAAGAATTGGAGGGGAGATTGGTCCTGTCTCAGCAGGCAGTGGAGTACTGATGCACCCTGGTGGTGACATCTAGGTACCTGGATTTCATTTCATGACAATAATTCCAGTTTATTTATCCAGGTTCTTTTCAGTTGTATATTCCTTTTATATATCTGTTGGGTCATAACCCTTGTACTAACTATTTAAGTAATAACATGAGTCATACACCTTTAAGATAATAATGCAGTTTGGTTTATTATATTATAAATACAGAGTGTATAGGATTGACTTGCTTCACATTGGAACAATAATGCCTATTTTGCTGAAGGAGATCATCTCGAACCTTTGCTCTGAAGCAGTCATAGGGTAACCTGATACTCAGTATTCTATACACATGTCCTGCTCCTATGTCAGTGTGCATTATTCTGTATGACTACTACACTTAAGAAGTTAAAAAAAAACTCCACTATTCCCATAGTACAGTAACACTCTATACAGTGAAATACATAACAAAGTCCAGGATGTACCGAAAAAGCTAGACTGTACTCCAAGGTGCTGGTGCACATAGACAATTTACTGTGCATGATGTAATGTAGCAAACTCCATTATCACCGTATGTGTTATACTGTTTGATGTAGCACACCCACTCAGCCATGTTGCCACCTTGCACCTATAATGTAAAAAATAAACCAGGTGGGATCTCGTTCCATAAACCCTATTTAGAAATCATGTCCCAGTGTGGAGAAATAGATCCACTCGCCGGTAGGTTTTTTAATTATTCCTATTTATTACTTATAAAAATTCCACAATCAATTAGATCAGCGTTTTGTGGTCTTCTGACCACTTCTTCAAAATCTATGAAAAAGTAAAGTTTAACATGTATACAGTTTTTTCAAAACAACCATATTAAATTAAACAAACATTCCTAACAAAATATATATTTTACTTATACAATATTGTATTTATTTATTTATTTCAAAGTTGATAACCAGAAAAGGCACACTGAGCCAGGGTTTGTTTACAAGTGCGACCAAGGGAAATGGGGTACAGGAGAATAAATAACAATCACATCATACAAGCAGTTGAAGACAGTAGAGACATCACTATAACAGATGGCAGTAGTGAGGACTAATGCAATACTAATATATTAAGTTTGACCTGTATTCAATGAGGATCTAAGCATGGATGACTCAATACAGCTATACAGTTATGTACAAAGCAGCTGGACTGGACAGAAACCATTTCAGAATTATGCTCAGGGGGAGGAAGGAGGCAGGTGCAGGGTTAGGAAGGGATGAGTTTTATTTGCTGCTTGAGGGATGGAAATGAGAGGGAGTCTCGAAGGCCAGGGGGTAGTTATTTCCAGAGGTGGGGGAGATGGGATGAGAAGGCAGAGAGGCCTGAAGAGGACTGGCTATGAGGGATGGAGAAGGTGCAGGGGTTAAAGGAGTGCAGGGAGTTGGAAGGTAATGGGGCAGGAGTGAGGGTGGAGATGAGGTAAGGGGGAAGGAGGTTGAACCAGCACTTGACAATGAAGATTATGGAGTGAATGTGTCTTCTGTGTGAGAGGGAGGGAAGGTATAAGGAGCAGAAGAGAGAGCAATGATGAGTCCAAAGTGGGGAGTTGGTAGCAAATTGGCAGAAGGAGGGGAGGAGGGTATCTAGGTGGGAGAGGGTGGTGGTGGGTTGCCAATACATAGATAACATTACCATAATCAAACAGGGGGAGGATGGTCTTGGACAGCAGGATGTGGCAGAGGTCAAGGGGTGCAATATTTATTTCAATAGAGTACTACGAGTTTGGGGTGAAGATCTGCACACATGGAGTTGATATGGAAGGAGTAGTCAAGGTTCCGATGAAGCTGGAGGCCCAGGTATTTATAGAAGGTTACAGAGTCAAGAGTGGATCTGTCCAAGGTGGTGAAGGAGGGGCAGAGGTGCAGCTTAGCCAGCTTGTGGGGGGTCCTGAAAACAATGGAGATGGTTTTCTTGGTGTTGACTTTTAGAGAGTTGTCTTGAAACCAATGGAGGACATGGTTAAGGTCGGATTGGAGAGTAGGGTGGATGGAGTCAGGGGTAGGATCAGAAGTGTAAAGGATTGTGTTGTCTGCATAGAGGTGGATATTAGAGCATTGGCAGACAGTTGGAAGGTCATTGATAAATAATGAAAAAGAATTGAACCAAGAATAGATCCTTGGGGTACTCCAGAGATGACGGGAAGGGGAAGCAATACATACTTGCCTACTGAGACTGACTGCATCCTACCACAGAGGTAGGAGTTAAACCACTTTACAGGGGAGGAGGACAGCTCTGTGGAGTTTTTGTAGGAGAAGTGGGTGGGAGATGGAGTTGAAGGCTTTGGCAATGTCTATAAAAATCGCTGCGGTGATGGGGGCCTCAGTCCATGGCAGCAAGGATAGAGTTAAAGACTAGGAGGACAGAGCAGATAGTGGAGTGTATTTTGTAGAAGCTGGATTGGTAGTTGTAGAAGAAATTTGAGGAGGAGAGGAAGTCAGACAACCTGGAGAGGATCAGTGTCTCTTGGAGCTTGGCTAGTGTGGGGAGGAGGGAGATGGGGCACTAGTTTCTTGGAAGAGATGGATACCCACCCTTGGGGAGGGGGATTACTCTGGCAAGTTTCCATGGAGTGGGGACAGCATTGGTGGTTAAGGAGAGACTGAGGATGTAGGTGACAGGGTTGGTGATAGCCAGGGCAGAGAAGCACAGGAGTAAGGGATGGAGGCCATCAGGGCTCGAGTTGGTGGTATTTAAGGAGATTAGGGCATGATAGACCTCTGAGGAGGAGATGCAGGGGAAGTTGAAGCCTGAAGAGTGGGTTGGGGAGTAGGGTGGGAGGACCAGTCAGGGAATGCACAGGATGTGAAGTGTTTGTTGAGAATGAATGCCACTGTTGAAGGGTCCGAGATTAGTTCTTTGTTTTCATCAGGGTAGGGGATGTGGCACGGTGGGGTGGGGTTGATGAAGGGTTTGATTTTTGGCCAGAAGGAGGACAGGCTGGGGTTACAGGAGAGGTGAGATGTGAAGTGGTTAGACTTGACATGGTAAATTTCTTTGGTGCACCCATTCCTGAGGGAGTGCTATTCCTGGAAGCTTGAGGAGGCACCACTGGCTTTGAAGAGGAACCAGGCACAGTCTCTAGCTTTACAAGAGAGAGAATTTCAGGCATAATCCAAGGTATATGGTGATGTCTTACCCAAGATGTGCAGAGGAGTGAGTTACGGTCCCATATCGAGTTTAGGGTGAAGTTGTAGTGTTGGAAGGCCATGTCGACATCAATGGATGAAAGGACAGGGGTCCAGTCCACTGAGTGGAGGTCAGAGAGAGAAGGAGGTCAGGGTATATACTGTATACGTTTGAGTGCATGGTAGGTGATGTACTTGGGGGCCAAATGGGGAGATGAGCCCGCCTAATGCAGTAAGTAATGCAATGGTCACTCATTGCATCAGGCAGGACTCTGGCTGTTGAGATGCGATGGGGGTGGGAAGAGAGGATCCAATCATGAAGAGTGTTGTTGGAGGAGCGGGGTTGAGATGGGTGTGGTCAGAGATAGATTGGGTAAGGTTGAGAGCTTTGATGGAGTGCCTTGTGGAGCTGGAGGAGGGAGAGAGTCAGTTAAGATTGAAGTCTCCCAGCATCAGTAATTCCCCTGTTGAGGAAAGGGAGGTGATGGCATTAATGCAGGAGATGAGGGACTCGAGGCAGGGTGAGTTTGGGGGAGGTATAAAGGGCAAATAAAGATGGGGTGGTGGATGGGAGGGTTAGATGGGCAAGGAGAACATCATAGGATGTTGGCACAGCTTTGTGGTAAATAATGGAACAGGGGATAGAGCTCTGAATGTACATGGCCATGCTTCCACCACTCCAACCATGGTCCTGATGGTAGATATCAAAGCCAAGTAGGGCAAGACTAGAGTCGGGGATCCAGGAGGAGAGCCATGACTCAGAGATGCAGAGTACATCCAGTGTATATCAATGTATATTACTTAAATGCATAGTTAAACAGTTAAAATAATGCCCCAATGCCATTCGACTATCAAGTGCATATACTATTAAAACCAATACTTCATACTTAATTATAAAGTAAACAACATTCATTAAATCCCACCTTGGTTTGTGGAAATTGTACTCCATCTCAGGCTAGTATCTACACTTCTTGCTCTACCTTTAAATCATAAACCATATTTATTTTTAGAATACTAAATCTAACCTCCAATTCCAGATCCATTTTAAAGATATAATCCACATGTATTTAATCATTAGATATTCTCACCTTTGTAATATGAAAAGAAGCCTGCATTCAAATGTTCAGGTTCTCATTACCTTATCTGTTATATTTTTAGTTTTTGAAAATTTTATTTTCTCTGTAAAAATATATATATATATTTTTAAACATCTTATTATTTCAATTATTATTCATCTCCTTCTTGTTTAACTTGTAAATCCAAATAAGCACACTTACTTATATTTGAAACCTCCAGCCACTAATTACCCACAATTTTCTATTTAAAAAATAGAAAAAGAAAATAAATCAATAATATAAATGTATGTATTTTTAACTTACTTATTTTGTAACAATCATTTTCAAATTACTTTATAAATTTCCACAAAACCTTTTAAAGCATACATATTCAAATGAATTTTATCTTTCCAAAGAACTTATCAACTTTATCTAATATTTATTAAATCTCAGTGTTTCACAATGTGTAATTTAATGAATTAACTAAAACAGTAAACAATGGAGCTAAGAGAACACTCTGGCTCCATTTTCTCCCATCCATATTGTGTATGCTGACAACTGAGAACACTCACTAATATTCTCAAATTCCCATTTTCAGTGACTCCCAAACTTTATCTATCATGCAAACATTCACCCATTGCATATAATTTTATGCTGCAGGTACCTTGAATACTTTCTTAGGTATTTAAATGTTAATCAAATCCGCAAAAAAAAAATACATTAAACAACAGAATACACTAGGCTCACTTATTTCATTCTTTACTGTTAGTCGTGTGGGTACTGGCTGCATAGAACGTTCCCTCTTTTAAAAGCTCTCTTTACCATGGTCACCAATTCACAAATGGTGTCAAAGCTTTATGCATGCCCAGTTAGTCAGAACTCAGACTTAAACAAATTGCCTATTGAAAAAGTTCTTGTTCGTTTCTAAGTTTTACAAAGTCTTCGCAAACCACTACCATTATTTATAATATCCATTAAAATCTACTTCACTACACAGAGCTCCTCTCCTTCAGTTCACACTTACAAACTCTACTACAAAATCATTTCAGAATGTTTTATTTAATTTATTTATTTATTTCAATTTCAGAATTACAACCTTTGAGCCAGAGGCTCTTTTACAAAGGCTTCACATCAGCATTTTTCAACACAATACACAGTAGTAACAGTGACATAAAGAGGTGGTAATAATTCAAGTAGTACAAGTGTAACCCCTAGATGGCGCTATCCCAGGGGCTACTACCCCTGCCTGATTTGCCACTAACAGGTTGAGGGGCCTGGATCCAATGGCGGGTGCCTCCACCCAGAGGTCAGGGTTTGCAATAGTTAAACTAACTTGGTCACAGCCCTCTGGGACACTGCAACCCCCCTTTCTTCCCACTAGTGGCCCACACAATATATCAGAATTACCTTCACAGTATACACTTACCCCAGGTCTGGTTCCGCACTGGGACCTCCTGTGAAATGAGATACAGTGCAACAATCACAGTACAGTACTTTAACATAGACAAATACCTCAGGCAGTATAACTTTGCTGAAACAAGCAGCTCTGATTTATTTAGGGGATATAACAAGGACAGGGAAATCAGGTTAATTAGCTTATCACTCTAATAATCTACCTATGGCTCTGTGCACAGGCCTATCCCTATCAGTTAATGTCCCTGGGTACCCAAGCCCTAGGTGGCTAGTCCAAACCGGTGGCAGCTGGTAGGGCCCTTTCACACAGAGAAAAGGAGAATTAAACAGTCAGCAGTACAGTAATTCCATTTGGATTTAATGTGGCAATTCAACAGGAGCCGACTCTGAATTAGTACTCACGACCTCCAAATAAGATAGGGTCCTTCAATGTCAGCAGGGCTCACTTGAGGTGCACAAACCTCTACACATCCATATAAAGAAAGCACTATACCAGGCAGGCTGCATCTGTATCCGATCGCAATTACTGCACAATACCGGGAGAACACACAGCAGATTCAGTTCCTGACAGACCGAAGTCGATTTTCCAGCAATTCCTCCAGTCTTCTACAGGGTGAGCCTGGTTTCTACTCTTCAGAGATCCTTTGATTCTTTTCACAGGACAGATTCAGTCCTAACAAGCTGTACACAAGCTGCAGGCGGAACTCTGGGCCTTACACACGTTTTTGACTAAAACTGCACACTGAAAAAGCACAGGGCTCCTTCCTTCTTCACTGCCAAAGCTCAACTGAACCTCCAACCGACAAAACCCGGGCACTTCCTTTGAGTTCCTCCAGTTCTTGACTGGATTGATTGTCACTCACAATAGACTGCTGCTGTTGGTCCAAAAGGCACTGAAGTCTAAACTACATCTCCAGAGTCACTGCCCATACAATCCTCTTGTGGCTGGCTCAGATTATGAGTCAAGTTCTGATTCGTCCAGGGCACCATTTTAGAGCTAGCTTACCCCACACTGATTGGTCCAGTTCAGCAGTTCAAAACTAGAATGGGGAACTAGCAGACACAGTTCTGACTGCAAAGAAAGCAGGTTAGACAAACTGTAATTTCATTATTACTCTAAATAATTTCTGGCAAACAGTTACATCTTTCAGATAGGTTCCCTTTGCACTTCTAGTGACTGCAAAAATGAAGTGAATTGGCAGCAGCTTGAGTGGTACTCAATCAAAGAAACACACAGTCCCCCATACAAACTAATTATGTCTGCAAGCAGACAGCTCTTAAAGAGACAGTACCAGAGGTTCTAAAACACTCACTGATAAATGGCTTAAAGCCAAACACCATTCAGGCTTGGACATTCAAGCAAGCTCCTGGAAGTCTTTTGAACCCCATTTGCAGGAGTTACACACCTTCCTGGCCTGGGAAAGCAGCGTCGCGCATCAAGTACCCATAAGTTTCAACTGCAACCATATACATTTGCATTAGGCTCGCACATGTAATCATCAGTCAATATATCATTTTACCAAGAACACATTTCTGAAACATTGCAGTACCGTCACTTTACACAGTATTACATACATTGTACCATAACTCAAGTTATTACCTCTTGTACATGAAACCTGAAGAGAGAGGCCCTTCCTATCAGTTACCTTAGGGCTGGATGGGGCAAGGGCACCATATAGAGGGCAACACAAGTAACTTGGAGTTGCACTGATGCTCAGTTTGGGCAATGAGCTCGGGACACATACACTCCTTTATGGACAACATTGAGAGGCAAGTCCACAGGCCTCCCAAGTGAATCATAACTGAGGTGCACCACAGGCTTTACAGCTCGACCAGTCTTTCTAGGGGAACTGTTATAGTCTCTGCACTCTGAGCCTCATTTTCAGCATTGTCCTCACTTGTCAGGAGTCTCCATGGGGTAGAGGCTAGAACTTGGGGCACTTTCAGCTCAGGAGTTACAGTTTCTGAGTCCACAACATTTGGCTCGCATGGAGCTTTCGGACACTGGCAGTGGACTGTCAGGGCACTCAAAATACTCTTCTTGTTCGGTGTATCACCAGTCTGCCCCATCTATCATTTTCCTCCTGAAAGCTCAAACAGTTCAACCACGCACAATGATTCCATTTCATCTGATCTGATGCTTTGCACTTCACTTTCTGGGAGCATTGGCTCCAGGGATGAAGCTGGGGGCTTAGACAGTCCAAGAGGCCCAGCTTCATCTCCAGTATTGACTAGGGGATTGCCCTGAACAATTGACTCAGTTAGTAAGGGATAGTATTCAAAGTCACTCTCACTTTCTTCCGATATGGACTGACAGTCATGCTCAACTGGGACTTGTGGAGGGAACACTTTAACTTTGCTTCTGTAGGTGCAGACTTTCTTGATCTTTTCTTACAGCAGCTCTAGTCACTGGTCCAGAGGGCATCTTCTAGGGGCTCAGACTCAATTAAGATTTGTCCAATGGGCAGTAAATGATTTCTATGCATTGTTTTACATCTTTTGAATTATTCTCAGGCCTTACTTTGTACACTGGCAGATCATCTAGTTTGCCCACTCACAATGTGAGGGAGATGGTGCCATCTGTCAGCAATCTTGTGCTTGCCATGCAGTCCCAGATTTCTTAGCAATACCCGATCTCCTCCTGGAGTTCCTGTGCTTTCACCTTTTATCATACCTTTTCTTTGTTGGCCAGATTTCTTTGGCAGCCATGGTTTGAGCCAGTTGAGTACGCATGAGTTAGCTGGGCCTTTAACTTTTGCACATACTGTAAATAGTTGTCAGCTTGAACCCATCAGGAGAGACCCCAAAACACATCTACTGGTAGTCGAGCTTCTCTTCCAAACATCAGGCGGTAGGGGAGAATCCAGTGGCATCACTTTGTTGCAGTTATAAGCATGTACCAGGGTGCTAATTTGTTGGCTCCATCTAGGCTTGTCCTTGGGCAGGGTGCCTAGCATATCTAGCAAAGTGCGGTTGAAAGTTCAGGCTGTGGGTCCCTGGGGGTAGGTGAGGAGTGGTTCTGGACTTTCAGACTCCCCACAGAGAAAGCATCTCTTTGATCAGACGACTCTCAAAGTCTCCCTTGATCAGAATGGATTCTTTGTGGAGCCCCATAGTGAACAAAAAGTTTTCTACAAGTATTTTGGCTACAGTGGATGCTTTCTGGTCTTTGTGGGGAAAGCTTGGGCATATCTCGTGAAATGGTCAGTGACCACCAGCACATTACTGATATCTTTGATCTGACTCCAAACTCAGAAAATCAATACAGACCAGCTCCATGGGTGCACTGGTGGTGATGTTAACAAGGGGCAGCCCTCTGGGGCAAAGCTTTCTCTGTAAGCAGCGACTACAAGTTCGAATGTGTTGCTCCACATCAGCCCCATCTTAGGCCAATAGAATCTGGATCTCACCAAGTCAAGTGTTCTGTCTATACCAAGGTGCCCTATGTGGTTGTGCAAGGACCTCAGTACTGAGTCTCGAAAGGCAGTGGGCAGCACTAGTTGTTGTTTGTCTACTTGTCCCCTCTGTCTACTGTTTCTCTGTATAACAGTTTATTGATCAGTTTCAACTTAGGACCTTCTTTGTATAACAGTGCAGTTCTCAAATCAGTGGAGCGTAATTTGGACACATCTTTTCCTGCATAGAGGGCTTAAAGCTGCTTTGATCATGGGATCGCGGGATTGAGCCCACGAATACTGTCATTGTCCAGCTGAGGCAGTGCACCAATGTCTATTGCAGAAAAGTGGCATAAGCAGCAGGTGTGCAATTCTCAGAGGGTCCCAAGCAATCCACCATGCAGTCCACTGCGTCCGTGGACATTGTTCCTCCCTGTCAAATCCTCCGCAGAGTGCCCGAATGTCAGGTTCTGCAATCGGACCCAATCATTCTGGGGAACAGGCCTCCGGAGAGAGCATCAGCATCTATGTGGTTCAGACCTGCTCGTATTCAAGAGCATAGTCATATGTAGATAATGCAGAAAGCCACCTATGGCCAGTGGCATCCAACTTAGCTGTGAGGTCTGCACATAGGTCAAAGGATTATTGTCAGTTTTACTAGTATTTTAGCCCCATACAAGTACTCATGGAATTGGTCAACAATAGCCTCACTTCAAAGCTAGAAACTCTAACTTATGTACAGGATAGTTCTTTTCGGATGGGGTCAGGCTTCTACTGGCAAAGGCCACTGGTCTCAGGCCATTCTCGTGCTCTTGGTACAACACAGCCCCAACCCTTGCAAGCTAGCATCAGTGCGTGCAGGACGGTTTTCTTGGATCGCATAGGCCAGCACTGGAGCATGGGTAGTTGATATATGATCTCATGAAAAGCAGTCTCACAATCAGGAGTCCAGCGGACCCCAAATACTTCACTCGGATGAAAATACACTCTTTCAGTCTTGAGGACGCTGACTTTTGGTATTTTTGTGGGTTGGGGATACCCTTGATAAGGTTAAGTAAAGGGCGGATCACTCTTGAATAGTCCTTGATGAAGCGTACGATAATAACCACAGAATCCCAGGAATCTTTGCAGTTCTTTTAGATTTTGGGCTGTGGCCAGGTGGTCAAGGCCTCAACTTTACTTGGTCGGTCTCTATTCCTGTGGATACTATGTGTCCCACATACTTTACTGATGTTTGAAAGAATTGACACTTATCAATGGACAGTTTAAGGCCAAAGTCCTCCAGTCGGTCCAATACCTTAAATAATCTGCTCTCATGTTCCTCCAGTGAGCTGCCAAACACAATAACATCATCTAGGTATACCAGGCACTCTAGTAAGTTCATGTCCCCCACTGCACGCTCCATCAATCGTTGAAAAGTGGCTGGGGCACCTGAAATACCTTGAGGCATCCTCATGAATTCATAGAAGCCAAGCGGACAGATAAAGGCCGCCTTCTCACGGTCCTCTGGGGCCATCGGGATCTGGTAGTACCCACTGCGGAGATCCAGCACAGAGAACCACTTGCTCCCGTTTAGGCAGTCCAAAGCATCCTGAATGCGGGGCATTGTGTACTGATCAGGGATAGTCCGCCGGTTTAAGGTGCGATAATCCACACACATCCTTACTGTTCCATTCTTTTTCCTCACTACCACAATGGGGGAAGCATAAGGGCTTCTGGATTCTTGTATTACACCAGCAGCTAACATCTCTTGCAGATGCCGTCTCACATCATCTATGTCAGCAGGTGCCAGGCGTCGAGACCTCTCACGAAATGGTCTTTCGTCATGCAGCCGATATTGTGCTCAGCTCTTGCACGCATCCTACATCCCATTCCTTTAAAGAAAACACCTGGTCTCTGGGCAAGCTTCTCACTGATCCTCACTTTCCATTCAGCTGGCAGCGGGAGTCGCCAAATCAAACAAGTCAGGCGTTACTCTGTCATTCTTCCTTGAACTCTTGCTGCTGGGTAGCACTGCAGTGTCTGCACAATGCACATTAGCCAGGATGCAACCTCTGTTTACTCGAATGTCTCTTTCAGACACATTATGAACTTGGACCATTACCCTTCTGGCATAAGCATGGGCTCTAGCGGGCAAAATACTAGGCTTGACCAGCAGTCCTCTGGCAATTTTCCATCGCCTGGTGCATCCAACATTAATATTTTATTCTTAACATCCTTTCTGATACGGACCTCTCCTGTAAGGTACACTGGGCATTTGGCGCCAGGATCAGAGACTCAGGATCCTTCTTCCATACAATTCCGACCGGTTCCTCTGGTTCTGTTTTTTCAGCATCTCTGTGCCTCATAGGCCTTCTTAATTAAAGCCGAACTCTTAAAGCTCTACTAGTCTTTGACCCTGTTTTCATAACACAACTGTGCCAGCCTTCCAACATATGAGCATTTGTTCCAATCAACAAAGGACACCATCATACAGTCCAGTGGGGGACACACTAAGGCTAGGGTCTCTACTTGTTCGGCCACTCCAGCCACGGAGGTGGGGAAAGACAGCCAAATTGGATATACCCGGAATAGGGGTAGGCTCTCACTTAACCCCATACATGCAGTCCTTCTAATGGTTGTAAGGTACGTCTGACAAATGCTTCTGATACCAATCCTGGAACATAATTGTCACTTGGGAGCACTGTCTAATACAGCTCTTGTAGACACTCCATTCACCTTTACAGTGGTCTCCATGGAGGACCCACTATTCTGGACCAGTCTGAGAGGCGGTAGTGGGGGCCTGGGCAACTGACCTTGCCACAAAGGGCGTGAATTAGCATTTTGGTGCCTCACTGGGATCATGTCGTCACCTCTTAACCACTGATTTCTTCTCCAAGCTCTCCTTGTAGCCTATATGCAACTTTGTCAGTGTCTTTTGGGACTGGCATTCCTTTCATGTGCCCATCTTTCCCACAATTATAGCAAAACATACTTTCTGGAGTTTGAGCTGGCCGAGGCGCCACACTGGGAGCCAGGGCGGGTAATACTAACTGGAAACCTGGGTGCCATCTCTGTCTGCGTGATAAGCATTTGGAGACATCTCGTCAGTTTCTCCACTTCCATGGTCAAGGAATTGAGTTTGGAGCTGTTATCAGCAGGAGATACATGGGTGGGTACCCCCACCCCACAGCAGATGCAGTCGGATATAGGTCAGGGCCCGTGTTGCAGGCGTGGCCTTCATAAAGGGACTGTTTTGAATTCCGGATCTCTCTCAACAGTTCTCCCATTGTGGCATATCTTTTCCTTGTCAGAGCACTCATTGACTGTCAACCTCTGCTCCTGAACTTCACTTGATGGGTCACCTCAGTCACTCGGGTCGTAGCCACAGCTGTTGGTGCAGGTACCTCCCGAGGTCGCCTTTTCTCAACTCTCGAATTTCTCTCATTAACTCATCATAGGAGGGTGGGGATTCCAGTCGATTTGCCAGGCGAATTGAAGCAACAGCAGTTCTGAGAAGGGGCAGACTTAAGGATTCTGTCCAGTCTGGTTCGGTCCAGTTCAATCGCTGGCAAACTACCCTTTCTGAGGCATTCTTGCAACAATTTTTCCAGCCGAGAGCATACACAGACAACAACTCCCTTGGTACTGTTGTGCATTTCTTACTTCCACCATAGGTCCTCATCAGAATCTGGGCTCCCATACATATTCTCCAAGGCCTCAAGATAGGCCTGTGCAGTCGCCTAGGGTTACTGGCCCGCTTAGCACGGATGGTAGCCAGGGCAGGACCTCGAGGCTCTCACTAACCCTCTTTGCGCTTCCGAGCATTGCCATTCTAGCACTTGGGGCAACATAGTCTATCCAGGTCTCCCAGTCATCCTCCCTTGGGGGTGGGGAGGGTGCCAGAGAAGATCCTCAACCTTCGGTAAGAGTCGTGACTAATGGCAGGTGCAGAAATAGGAGTCTGCATTGGTTCAGCCACCATTACGGGCACTGGAGCAGGAGAGGGTGTTGGGGAGGAACACCCCAGGTGGCAAGAATAGTTTCTTCAAGTCCTCCACAGTTTTCCCTCTCCAGCAACCATTCAGCAAATTCTCCTCAAAAGTTTCAGATAGTGGTGGGGCTGATTCCCGGTCTTTACTGTCCTTAGTTATCACTCTCCAAGCAGTGAGGGCTCCTCTGGGGTAATGGTCTGTGGCACTTGAGCTATCTATGGGATCCTTAAACTCTACTAGGGCCAGGAAAGTGTGGGTGAGCAGATCAGCATGCCGACCCACCACCACAGGGTTTTGTAAACCTTCCACCTTGGAAAGTACTCCTGCACAGTGTCCGTATTGATACCAGGGGATGTCCAGGATAAGCATAGCATTTTGGGGTCGATCTCCTCCCAGTACACCACTCCACCAGCCGGTGCACAGCCACTTCTGTCGGGTACCCATTTTTTCTTAACAGTGGTTCGTGAATATGGCCACTAGAGGACACACAATCCCAGCGGTGAACCTCCAAGATGTAACCCCTAGATGGCGCTATCCCAGGGGCTACCCTGCCTGATTTGCCACTAACAGGTTGAGGGCCTGGATCCAATGGCGGTGCCTCCACCCAGAGGTCAGGGTTTGCAATAGTTAAACTAACTTGGTCACAGCCCTCTGGGACACTGCAACCTCTTTCTTCCCACTAGTGGCCCACACAATATATCAGAATTACCTTCACAGTATACACTTACCCCCAGGTCTGGTTCCGCACTGGGACCTCCTGTGAAATGAGATACAGTGCAACAATCACAGTACAGTACTTTAACATAGACAAATACCTCAGGCAGTATAACTTTGCTGAAACAAGCAGCTCTGATTTATTTAGGGGATATAACAAGGACAGGGGAAATCAGGTTAATTAGCTTATCACTCTAATAATCTCATTTATGGCTCTGTGCACAGGCCTATCCCTATCAGTTAATGTCCCTGGGTACCCAAGCCCTAGTGGCTAGTCCAAAACCGTGGCAGCTGGTAGGGGCCCTTTCACACAGAGAAAAGGAGAATTAAACAGTCAGCAGTACAGTAATTCCATTTGGATTTAATGTGGCAATTCAACAGGAGCGACTCTGAATTAGTACTCACGACTCCAAATAAGATAGGGTCCTTCAATGTCAGCAGGGCTCACTTGAGGTGCACAAACCTCTTCACACATCCATATAAAAGAAAGCACTATACCAGGCAGGCTGCATCTGTATCCCGATCGCAATTACTGCACAATACCCGGAGAACACACAGCAGATTCAGTTCCTGACAGACCGAAAGTGCGATTTCAGCAATTCCTCCAGTCTTCTACAGGGTGAGCCTGGTTTCTACTCTTCAGAGATCCTTTGATTCTTTTCACAGGACGGATTCAGTCCTAACAAGCTGTTACACAAGCTGCAGACCGGAACTCTGGGCCTTACACACGCTTTTTGACTAAAACTGCACACTGAAAAAGCACAGGGCTCCTTCCTTCTTCACTGCCAAAGCTCAACTGAACCTCCAACCGACAAAACCGGGCACTTCCTTTGAGTTCCTCCCAGTTCTTGACTGGATTGGCTGTCACTCACAATAGACTGCTGCTGTTGGTCCAAAAAGGCACTGAAGTCTAAACTACATCTCCCAGAGTCACTGCCCATACAATCCTCTTGTGGCTGGCTCAGATTATGAGTCCAAGTTCTGATTCGTCCAAGGCACCATTTTAGAGCTAGCTTACCCCACACTGATTGGTCCAGTTCAGCAGTTCAAAACTAGAATGGGGAACTAGCAGACACAGTTCTGACTGCAAAGAAAGCAGGTTAGACAAACTGTAATTTCATTATTACTCTAAATAATTTCTGGCAAACAGTTACATCTTTCAGATAGGTTCCTTTGCACTCCTAGTGACTGCAAAATGAAGTGAATTGGCAGCAGCTTGAGTGGTACTCAATCAAAGAAACACACAGTCCCCCATACAAACTAATTATGTCTGCAAGCAGACAGCTCTTAAAGAGACAGTACCAGAGGTTCTAAAAACACTCACTGATAAATGGCTTAAAGGCCAAACACCATTCAGGCTTGGAGCATTCAAGCAAGCTCCTGGAAGTCTTTTGGGAACCCCCATTTGCAGGGGGGTTACACAAGGTTATGGCAGCAATTGTACAGAGATGATTTACAGTAGACAGAGATAACTGGGAAGGTGAGTATATACACAGCAGGCTCCAGATTTCAACTCTAATACCAAGTACTAGAAAGTGAAAGGAGGCAGCCAGTAGTGGCATTGTCAGGGTTAAGGAAGGGAGGTGAGAGGTAGCTGCCAGTAGTGGCTTTGTCACCTGGGGTGTGTTGTGTGTGCCGGGGTGAGAGAAGGAGGGTGGGGAGAGGTGGGGGATCTAGTCGAGTAACCTGAGTAAACCAGAGGAAGAAGTGGAAACGCTCTGGGATCTAGTTTTGTCTACACCATATGAAGAAGTGGTGAAAGCCAGAGGATTTGGGAGATTTGGCTGGAGGGGTAGAGGATTAGTGGCTTACAGGCTAGAGGCATGTTATGACAAAACCTGAACTTCTTAACTGTGGCTGCAGTGATTGTGTTCAAGCAGGGAGCTAAGGGTTTTAATTCATTTTGCTAAAAACCCTCTGGACTGTTTCGTCTCTCATACCACCGTGGTTATAACATTCACCACTGGACTCTCACTAAAAATATCCCATTGCTATCACTTCATATGTCATTGGATTCATCTTTATGCACCAGATACTTATTTCAAAACTGTTTCTCACACCACCATGCTTATAGAAATTCACCTTTAACCTCTCACTAAACTCAATATTCCATACTATCACTCCATATGTCATCGCATTCACATTTATGCATAGGATATTTTCCTCAAAAACTTTAATTAGTGCTATTTATAACATTTTAAATCACAACAACCCTTCAACTTTCAGTGCACCTCTTTCTGATTTTCAATCCTATCAACAATACTGGGCTTCTCAGTACTGACAGTTCATCCTAATTTTACTCAAATTCTACATTTAATCTTTTTTATTTAGAAAATTACAGAAATTATCAGCAAAAACTTAAAAAGGGATCAGAATTCTGAATCAGGATCAGAAAAGGCCAGTGTAAGTGGCAATTCATGACCCCTGATCCACTCAACCTTTAAACAAGACTGTAAGATGGCTGTCCAAAGAAATCACTAGCCATCAATGGCTAGTTTGCCTTCAGATGGTCAGCTACCCCAGACAGCATCCTAAATGTTCTCCACATAAATATAGCTTATAAATTAGCATTTAAACAAACTGTAAATAAAATTACTGACAATAAAAACTAACTGAAAAAACAACCCTGAACTCCAATGCCAAAAATGCTGAACTGATAAAAATTAGAACCAGGGGAAGGCAGGGAGGGTCCTAAACTAATATATAAATTCAGTCCACACTTTTTTCTTATTCAACCCTTATCTAGAATTTAATGTTCCAAATCTGTCTATCAAATATGCTTCTTGCAATAACAACTTTTTATCCACATCTCCTCCCCTATTAGTTTTTTTATTTTCTCTATCCCCAAAATCTCAATGTTGACACGTTCTGCCCCCTTTCTTTAAAACGCCTAGCTACCGTGGAACTTTTGTCCCCTCTTCTGCTGTCTCAAAGGTCTTACAGGTAGATACAGAGCTCTGAAAGACATTTTAGGTCCATTATAGCTTGCCAATTTTAAACATAACCTTTTGATGTAGTTTGTCGTTAGACAGATATCCAAGCGGGTCTTAAACTCCGTTATCGTTTTACTAGCTATCACTTCTACAGGGAGCTCATTCCATAGCTCAGTAATTCCAATACTAAACCAGTGCTTCCTCTTGTTAGATTGGTAAGTGGCCCCTTTTAGTTATAATGGGTGTGCTCTTGTGTTATACATCTGTTCTCTTAGCTCAAGCCCCAACTGCTCCCATAATTCATCATCGAAAAGGGCTTTATAGACCAGGCACATATCACCACTCAGTCTGCGGTATTCTAGTGTGTATAACCCTAAGGAAGTTAACCTTTGTTGATATTCTAGCCTGCTAATCCCATTTATTGATTTAGTAGCTCTTCTCTGCACCCTCTCAAGAGCTTTAATTTCTGTTCTGCCACCTGAGGCCCACAACTGGGCACAATACTCCACATGGGGACAAACTAGTGCTGTATGAAGGGGTAGTATAACCTGCTTATCTCTGCTTTTAATATGTTTAATAATGCAGTGTAGTATACTACTAATTTTTTTTATAAATTGGTTGCAATGAAGTTTGAAGCTAAGATCATTGCTCACCCTGATACCCAAATCCCTCTTATCCTGTACTGTTCTGAGCTCTGCTCCATCCAATTTATACTTACAATGCATATTGCTTTTGCCTAAGTGCATCACAGTGCATTTATCAGTATTAAAGGTAGATTTCTTCTGCTTGGCCCATACTTCTAATTCGCCTAAGGCTGCCTGTAATGTTCCAGCTTCTTCTAGGTTGTTTACTACAAAACCTATCAGAGTGTCATCCACGAATTTAGATTCTCAGACTGATGTACTAGATCTCATTGATAAGATATATATATATTGAAAAGGCAAGAGCCCAGCACTGAGCCCTGGGGGACCCCACTGGTCACCTCAGCCCAACTGGAGCTTGAGATGTTAGCACGTACCCTCTGTCTTCTATTGGACAGTCAGTCCTCTATCCAATGAGTAAGACTCCCATGAATACCGTGCTCGATAAGGGCATCAATCAGCTCCCCATGCAGAACCTTATCAAAGGCTTTAGAATAGGCCACTAATATTATATCTACTGCATTCCCGGTATCTAGGGCTTTGCTGACTTTGCCGTAGAACTCTAATAGATTCATCTGGCATGATCTACAGTACCTTTTTTAAAGCCATGCTGGTGTGGATCTATATCTCCTGCTAAAATTAGTTCATCCGTGAAATGGGTTTTAATGATACCCTCCAGGATTTTTCCTAAAATTGATGTCAGGCTTATTAGTCTGTAATTCCCCACCTCCTGCTTAGTCCCTTTTTGTGCAGTGGGATCACCTCTGCCTGCCTCCAGGCCTCTAGTACCATACCACAGTTTATGGATTCCTGGAATACGAATGTTATTGGTTCTGCTAGGATACCCACCAGCTCCTTAAGTACCTTGGGGTGGAGTCCATCAGGACCCTGGGCTTTATTATGATCTAGTGAAATAAGCCTATCCCTGACATCTTTTATATCCAGTGTTATTGCAGTATTATTGGCCTGATCATGATGTTTAAGTGTGGCTTGTGTTTTCATGTTATAAACTGAAGAAAAATTATTATAATGTTCAGCCATCAAGCTATTATCAGTGATTAATGCCCCATCGGAGTCCTTCAATGGTCCGATAATTTTGCTGCCACTCTTTTTGTTGTTAATGAATGAAAAAAAGGATTTGTAGTTATCTTTAAATTTAACTGCCAATCTCTGCTCATAATTTGCTTTAGCATTTATGCATTTTTTTCATGCCTTAAGGGCAGATTTATAAACTGCCCAGTAGGTTTCCTGTCTGCTTTTTTTGGCCCTGCAGTGGGCTTTATTCTTCTCTTTACTGCTGGTGTTAACCAAGGGGGGATTTTTTCAAGCCATTATATTTCATTGAGCATGGTGCTAATTTATGTACCACTGTGGTACTTTTACTACATAATATATTCCACATATGCTGCAGGGGCTGCTTGGCAAAGTCTGCTTTCCAATCCCATAGTGCTAGGTTTGTTCTCATGCTATGAAAGTCAGCCTTGCCATAATTATAAAGCAGTGTACTACCAACCGGTTTGCCCAGGTTGCCCTAAAGCAAAATCCCACTATATTATGATTGCTGGAACTGAGTGGTTGTTGGACTTGGCATTTATATATATTGCTTTCCATATTGCTGATGGCTAAGTCCAGAATGTGATTGCCCCTTGTATATTCATTTACAAATTGGTCCAGGCCTGCAAAAATAAAAGCCTCCATGAAGTTCTATTCACATACTGTATTGGCTTTTAAAAGATCCCAGTTGATCTCTGGGAGATTGAAGTCTCCCAATAGTATGACGTTGTCTGCCAAAGCTATTTTATCAATATAATCCAGAAGTTATGAATCTACAGAATGTGAATCAGATGAAGGCCTATAAACAAGTCCTACATTAATTTTGGGTTTATGTAGTGGATATATTTGGATCCATAGTATCTCAGCTAGGTCCCAATGGCATGTATTAATGCTTTCAGATACTATGCTGTCAGCTATATACAAAGCCACACTACCCCCCTTAGAATGTGATCTGTCATTATTATACAGGACAAAACCAGGAATCTGTTTATCCCATGTATCTTCCTTGCTCCACCAAGTTTCAGTTATGGCACAAATATGAATACAGGATTCTTGCAAGATATGAAGAAGCTCATCACATTTGTTATTAAGGCTTCTGGCATTTAACATCAGACAATTCCACTTATCAAGTTGTGCTGGGCTAGGATTTGGTGCTATGTGAAGTGGGGATCCTGCAACCCCCCCTTTTTTGAAGTTTAAAGAATTTTCAAACTCCAGCCTCAATGTGTGAGCCAATATTCCCTTGCCCTGTTTATTTAGATGTATTCCATCCTGTGCAAATAGTCTTGTATCCCGAAAACTCCCTCAGTTGTCTATATAGATGTAATTTTCCCTTAGAAACCATCTTTTCAACCAGCCATTGAGCCCCACAATGTCCATGATTTTATTCCGACTAGCTCTAGGGCTGGGGAGGATTCCAGAAATTAACAATTCACACCCTTTGGCTTTGAGGGTTAAACCTACATGCTTGAAATCCCTCTGGATGTCACTTAAATTTCTTTTGCTGACATCATTAACCCCTACATGTACTAATACTAGTGGCTTTATGGTGTTCTCAAGTAGACCTGTCAGAAGAGCCTTACATCTGCTATTCCTGCCCTTGGTAGAACACTGACAGTCATAATATTGTTACAGTTCCTACATAATATGTGATCTGTGTACTGTAACATTGAATCCCCAATCACCAGGACATAAGTTTTGGAATTACTGCTTCTTTTTGCTGTTTGCTCTAACGTCTGCTCTGCACTACTGGCTATGTGTCTCATAATGCTATTTGGTGGCAATGATTGCTCCTGAGCCTGGGGTTGTAACAAATTACGTGGGCTGGTATTATTCGTTAGGATGCTGAATCTGTTAGGAGTAAGTATGTTGGATGTACCACCTATATTTCTTCTACCTTACTTAGTAATTTGGGACACCATGCACCAGTCATCATCATGTGTGATATCCATTCCTAAGGGTGATATGGCACTATTGGGGGAAATTGGTATGTCACTTTTATGTTTGTTCAATCTACATTTTAAAGCTCTTGTAGTCTTATCAATATAGACCAAATCACAAGGACACTTTAAGAAATAAGTTACTTGTTCAGTCTGAAAAGTTATAAATTGTTTTACCTCTATTTCTTCATCCCTATATGAATTATAAATTACTTTAGTCCTATGAGTGTGATTGCAATTTTGACAATTTCCAAATGGATAGTTTCATGTAATTTGGGATCTACCCTGAAATATTTCCTGTTCTGATTTTTTACCTATTTGGAAAGAATGACACAGTCTGTCTTTCAAGTTTTTTACCTTTTTTGCAATCACTAACGGTTCCTCTGAAAAGATCTGCCCTCCCTTGGGGTTTTCCTTCAGTATATCTCAATGTCTGCATAATACATATTTTATGTCTCCAAAATGTTCAATATAATCTATAGAAACAGTTGTTCTATCCAAGTCTGACTTATTATGACTTGAAACATTTTAGTACATCTTCTGGTTTTCTGTTGTCACACTTATTTCTAGCCAGTTCTGTAGCTGTTTGATTATACTCTCTCTCTAAAAACCTAACCCCTAGTTCATCCGCAGCTCCCTCATAATCACTATCATTTGAACAATTTCGCTTAACCCTTACAAAGTGATCATATGGTATATTTTGTATCATACTTTTTTGTGAAAACTGCTTGCATGCAATAATAAGTTTCTATCTGTTTCTTTTCTATATAATTTCATACACAAGGAGGAACCTGTTTTGAAAATACAGAGGTCTAGGAAATGTACAGATTTACTACTATATACTGAAACAAATTTGAAATACAAAGTACAGCTGTTTAAAAAGTCAGGAAATTCCAGTAGTTCATCTACAGTACATTCACTGACCAAATGCATAGACAATCATCAACGAATCTCTTCTATAATATTATTTTCTCATTCCAATGATTGATTTCACTATTGTATATACAGTAGATATATTTATTTTCACAGTAGTCCACACAAATATTTGCATAACTAGGGGCCACAGAAGAGTCCATGGTACCTTTAATTTGTAAGAAAAAAGAATTTTCAAATCTGAAATAGTTTTTTTTTCCAAAACTAATTGTACTAACTATACCAAGAATTCATTTCAAAGTTTCTCTTGTTCATCTCTCAGTTTTAATACTCCTCATACAGTTCTCAGTCCTTCACTATGAGGAATTCTAGTGTATAAATCTTTAACATCTGATGTTACTAAAATATCACAATACTTAATTATTTCTTTATTCAAATGTTTTAACAGGTTTATTGTATCAGTAGTATCTTTTACATATGCTTTTGTGTTTAGAACAAGTGTCTGTACGTGGTAGTGAATGAATACCGATAATGCCTCTAATGTGGCTCTTATGCCTGCCATTATTGGCCTATCAGTCGGTTTCTCTAAATTCTTATGAATCTTCATAAATATGCAAAATACTGGCATAACTGGGTGTACCCTTTTCATGGCACCATGTTCCCATTCAGTGATAAAACCTCTCTCTAAACCTTCATCAAGTGTTTTATCTACAAGTTTTTTACTTCCTCCATAGGGTTTCTGTCTGCAATTTTATAATTATCAGTACAATTTAAATGTCTTAAACACTCTTTTCTATAGAAACCCTTATCAATTATTACCACTCCACCCCCTTTTTCTGTCTTTTTATCACAATTAAATCATCATTTTCTAAACTCCTTAAGGCTGCAAATTCTTCTGCTGTGAAGTTAAACTTCTTTCTCCTATCCAACTGGTATCCATCAGATCTCTGTCAACCAATTCCATATGTGTGCTAATATTTGGTGGTACTGGACCAGGTGGAAGAAATTGTGATTTATAGCCTAAATTTGTTGCCGGTATTTGCCTCTTATTTCTCTAATCTGGATCTAAAGTGTCCTCTACTGTACTAAAACATGCTTAAGTCTCAATTTTCTATAACATTTCTGTATATCCAATTTTAAGTAGAACATATTAAATTTTTCAGGAGGGCCATGGAAACAAGAGTTTTTAAAAGAAGGAATGTTCTGAGCAGTCAGTGCCCACAAGACTAATAGAAAATAATGAAATAGGTGAGCCTAGTACAATCCATTGTTAAAAGCCTTACTTTTGTGGATTTGATTAAAATTTAGATACTTCAAAAGTATTCAAAGTACCTTTAGCATACCATGATATGCAGTGGGTGAATGAGTGATAAAAAAAAGTTTGGGAGTCATTTAAAACAGGAATTTGAGAATATTAGTGAGTGTTCTCAGTTGTCAGCATTCACAATATGGATGGTATAAAATGGAGCAAGAGTGCTCTCTTAGCTCCATTGTTTAGTGTTTTAGTTAAGTCATCAGTTTACACATTGTGAAACACTGATATTTATTAAATATTAGAGAAAGTTGGTAAGTTCTTTGGAAAGATAATATTAATTTCAATTTGTACACTTGAAGTGGTTTTGTGGAAATTTATAAAGCAATTTGAAAGTGATTGTTACAAAATAAGTAAGTTAAAAATACATAAATTTGTATTATTGAATTTTTCCTGATTTAAAAAAAAATTCTGGGTAATTAGAAGCTGGAGGCTTCAAATATAAGTAAATATGCTTATGTGGATTTACAAGTTAAACAAGAAGGAGATGAATAATAATTGAAATAATGAGATTTTAAAAAATATGTTTTAATTTTTTACATAGAAAATAAAATTTTTAGAAACTAAAAATATAACAGATAAGGTAATGAGAACCTGTACATTTAAACACATGCTTCTTTTTATATTACAAAGGTGAGAATATCTAATGATTAAATACATGAGGACTATATATTTAAAATGGATCTGGAATTGGAGGCTAGATTTAGAATCCTAAAAATAAATATGGTTTATAATTTAAAAATAGAGCAAGAAGTGTAGATACCAGCCCAAGACAAAGGAGTACAATTTCCACAAATCAAGGCAGGATTTAGTGAATGTTGCTTACTTTATAATTAAGTATGCAGTATTGATTTTAATAGTATATGTACTTGATGGTTGAACAGCATGAATTAACTGTGCATCTAAGTAATATACATTGATACTGTATAAGTCAAATACATATTTTGTCAGGAATATTTGCTTCATTTAATATGGATGTTTTGAAAAAAATGTATATAAGTCATGCTTTATTTTATTGATAGATCCTGAAGAAGTGGTCAGAAGATGATGAAATATTGATCTAATTGATTGTGGAATTTTTGTAAGTAATAAAAGGGATTAATTTAAAAATCTATTGGTGAGCGGGTCTTTTTCTCCATACTGGGACATGATTTATACTAGTCAATGCCATTCTGTATGTTTGTAACTTGATCTTTTTATTCAATAAACACAAAATATCTGCAATACATCAGCCATTTCAGGTCTGACCGTGCCACCGTAGACAAGCAATGTACAGTACACTTCTCAGACCACAACTAGAAACCCACACATGATGGAGCCATGCCTCAAAAATAACTACTGTACCAGGGTAACTACAACCCTGGCACATTATGCCACAGGTTCTTTCAGCAGATAACCCGAGATATTACCAGGATTAGCCAATCATGTGTATCGAGGTGCCAATGGCAGATCACGGAGGCAGTACTATCACATGTTCTGGGCTACATAAAATTCCCAAATACAGAAGATGAACAGTGAGATGTCAAAGTCAGGTTCTTTATGGTTTTTCAGTATCCTAGGAGCCATAGACTGTACCCATGTGGCCATTGTGACAACATCAGTGCACAAGGAGGCAAACCCCAAAAGGAAAGCTTACCATATTATGAATAGTCAGATAGTAAGAGAAGCCACAGAATGCATGTAACCAGCCTCTCTTTACTCAGCTCAAGACCAGTTACTGAAGGGCTCTTGAAGGGTTAAGCCTAACCCTAAGAGTTGTCCTCTAGAGGGGAACTTGCTTGGAGACTGTGTCCCTGGGTGTTTGCATACAAACTGTTCTGGCAGAGCTAGAAACAGGAAACTGTCATGAATATGTATGGCCTTGTCCTCCCCAGTGGTCTATATGATGGGGAGACAAGCAGAGGGGGAGAGGGAGAGGGGCAGATGGAGGCCCCACAGAAAGAAAAACCTGCAGAGGGAGCCCAGCTCTCTGGCTGTGACTGAGTCAGGGGGGTCTGCGGCCCAGGGATGATGGCAGGTTCCTTGAGTCCATGTGGCATTGACCCCCTGGCAAGGTCTTTGGAGCAACACCATCAAGGCACAGCCAGGATAAAGAGGCATCCCAGGATGTGACCTCAAGGACCTGAAAGACTGAGACAGGCATGGCAACACTGGGAGTGGTGGAGGGTCACCCATCAGTGGAGGACACTGGGATCCATGAGGAACCATTCATGTCATGGCATGCACGATAACCTGGCTTGAAAGAGAGCCTAAGCTTGAAAGAGACCACATTTTTAAGTAAACCTCTCATTAAAAATGCTCAGGAAAATTGTAAAAAACTTAGGTACCATAGTGTAGAACACACTGGCATGGAAGCCAGATAAATGGTCATCAGGAGAGGGGGCCTGGAAAGAGGAAGCTGGGGTTGGTAACTAACCCCCTGAAACAAGGCTTTCTTAGTGTTGGATCATATAATGTTTGGCAAGTGGGGTAGGTCTGCAAGCCCTATGAGTCTCTGGAAATGAGACTTTGCAATCACTATGATTCTTGTGAAATGACACCATTGCACCTCTAGCCCAGAGGGTCCTGAGGGCTTCAAGGACAGGTTGGTGTGGAGTGGGAAAGCAGAGGAAGCTGGCTGTGAAGGTGCAAGTCCAAACACAGTTTGTGAAAGTAAGGAACCTTATAATCCTCTAGATTCCCCAATGAGGGTAGCTTCCCCTAGGTGCAGGTTAAGCACTGATCCCAGAGATTGAGGTCCATTCCTTGCAGAAGGAATCTTGTGTGGAGGCCCAGTCTCTATGAGGAGAGCCTTTTTGGGGGACAAGACTGAAAGGGAGTGAAGGAGGAAAGTCCTGGTGCTGTGGACTCAATTGTTAGGGGAGCAGGAGGATGGTCCAGGGATGAGAGCCTGGCAGAGGAAGGTGGTCACCTTCCTGGTATGACAGCAGATAGATTGTACCCAGGCTTCAAACCCTGACCACTATAACTGATGGGTAGCCTGGTATTGTGATCCAATTTGGGAATCAACTATCTTGAGTGCAAGGTAGGAGTAGTTCAAGCTAGATTCAGATTGCAAGGGTGTAGCTCAGGGAGAGTAACCTCAGTAGCCTTCTCAGATGTGCCACCTGTGCCATATGCTAGCCAGGCTGAAAAAAACAAGGATTACAGATTTCAAAGCATGGCTAAAGGGGTGGTGTAGTAAGCAAGGTTTGGGGCATATAGGGGACTGAGGAATCCTCTAGGAGGACAGTGTCTTGGTGTAGGGGTAAGCAGGGCACTGGGAAGGAAACTGGAAGAATATGTTACTGGAAATTAAAACTAGGATAAGGAAGGGCTTCAGTGCACAGTACCCAAAGCTTTTGTGAAAAGGAAGCCGTAGCCCCCCCCCAAGACAATATTCTCAGGGAATGAAGAGGGATAGAGTGGGGTAACAACAGGAATAAGGAAGGGGGAGTCATGGAACCAGCAGATAGGTCCAAATACACAACCTCTAATAGGCAATGACAACCAGTGCAAAACCATTGCTGGGGCTTAACCAATGACACTATGTGGCATCACATATCATGGAAAGCCATTATTGTTCATGCAGCAGCCTGGACACCAAAGTGGGGGTTCTTCAGGCACTGTCTGCACAGGATTGACTGCACTTGATGGCAATTACAGAGACCTGGGCATCTCTAAACCATGACTGAGACCTCACTATACCAACATACTTGACCTTCAGGATGGATAGGGTAAGGGTAGGTGAGAGGAGTGGTGCTATACATGCCCCCCCCCATGCTCTACAACTTTATTCACCAGGTCCAAACTAAAACTGAAGCAGGGAACATTAAGTTGATGCTCTTTGCATCACCTGTAAACTAAAAAGGACATAATATTCTCCCCTTACTATTTACATCAATGGCTGCCCATTTGACCTGGTGAATTGTTACAATTACTTGGGGTACTGGGTGAAATCCTGTGACATGGGCAATACACACATTGATATTCTGTCAAAAGAAGTTGGCATGTGAATAGGCATGGAAACATAGAATTTGACTGCAGATAAGGCCCACCTGGTCTGCCCATTTCCCTACCTAATGGATAAGCTGCAGATCCTAGTTAATCAACAGCCTACTTCCTCTTACCCCCTAGAATTGCCTTATGTCTGTTCCATGCATTCTTGAATTCCCCCACTGTTTTTGACTCTACGATCTCCTCAGGAAGGCTGTTCCATGTATCCATGACCCTCTCTGTGAAGAAATACTTCCTCACATTACCTCTGAGCCGTCCCCCATCTTCAAATTGTGCCCCCTTGTTTTTGCACATCTCTTTTTCTGAAAGATGCTACCCTCTTGGACTTTGTTGATTCTCTTGAGGTATTTGAAAGTTTCATGTCCCCCCTCTCCCTCCTTTCCTCGAGGCTATACATCTTTAATTCCTTTAGTCTTTCTTCATATGCCTTCTGATGCAGACCCTGCATCATTTTGGTTGCCCTCCTCTGGACAGCCTCCACCCTGTCTATGTCTTTGTGGAGATGGGGTTTCCAGAACTGTACACAGTACTCCAGATGTGGTCTTACCAACTGTCTGTACAGAGGGCCAACAACTTCCTGTTTTCTACTGGTGATGCCTCTCCCTATGCATCCCAGTATCCCCCAGCCCTCCTTACTGCCTTCTCACATTGCTGGCCCACCATTAGGTCATCTGATATGACTACCCCCGGTCCCTTTCCATTTTTGTTGTTGTCAGTATCTCACCCCCCATTGTGTACTCTTCCCCTGGGTTTTTGTTTCCCAGGTGCATTACTTTGCACTTTTTGCATTGAATCTAAGCTGCCATACATTTGCCCATTCCTCCAACCTTGCCAAGTCCCTTTTCATCCTTTCCACCCCGCCTTGTGTATCAACCCTGTTGCAGATCTTTGTGTCATCTGCAAAGAGACATACTTTCCCTTCCAGTCCCTCTGCAATGTCACTTATAAAGACATTAAAAAGGACCGGCCCCAGTACTGAACCCTGCGATACCCCACTAGTAACCTTCCTTTCTTCATTGTGGACTCCATTTACTATTACCCTCTGTGCCCTGTTGTCCAACCAGTGTTTTACCCAGGCTACCACCCTAGGACCCACTCCCAAGCTGGTTAATTTGTTTATTAATCTTTTGTGCGGGACTGTGTCAAATGCCTTGCTAAAGTCTAGGTAGGCCATATCCACAGCCCCTCCCTGGTTCTTCTGCTTTGGTCACTCAGTCAAATAAATCAATTAGATTTGTCTGACACGACCTTCCCGCTGTGAATCCATGCTGCCTTGGGTCCTGTGCCCCACTGACTTCTAGGTACTGAACAATTCTGTCTTTCAGAAGTGATTCCATCATTTTCCCTACCACTGAGGTCAAACTGACAGGTCTGTAGTTTCCTGCCTCTGTCTTGCTCCCACTTTTGTGAAGGGGAATCACATCCACCCTCCTCCAGTCCTCAGGTACCACCCCATCCTCCCATGATTTATTAAAAAAGGGTAGTCATTGGTGTTACTAGTTCTTCCCTTAGTTCTTTTAAAATCCTGGGGTGAATCCCATCAGGCCCCATTGCTTTATCCACCTTCAGTTTTAAGAGTTCTTTCAGGACACTTTCTTCTGTGAAAGGACTAATATCAACCCCCCTATCTAGAGTGCATGCTGTCTTGATATAAAAACTGCTTGCCCCCACACTTGAGAATAAAAATAACTGAAATGCAAATTCTCCCCCCTGTTTAATTATGTAGATATAATCTATGAGTATTCCACACAGGGCAAGCTACACAGGCTTGATGTTTTATATAACAGGTTAACAAGAATGATTTTACATTGTTCTAAATACACTCATCACTGTGAATTGTGCAAAAGGTTATGATGGTTGTCCCTGGAAAATCATACAAAATTGCACTACATTATATAGTCAGCTAAACATGTACATGGGTTACCACCTCAAAACTTAACTGAACATTTGACCACCAGGAGGAAAACAGTGTCCCTGAGAAAGACAGGACAATTTGAACAAGTTGCACCAAGAACCAAAACTCAGTGACTCACTTACTTCTGTTCCAATTTTGCTCCTTATTAGTGGAATTCACTACCCACAAACTTTAAAAACATTAGACGGAGGAAACCACAAATGCATTCTTTTACAAAATGGTTTAAGGGTACATTACCCTTATATGGTACCTGCTGCACAGAAGCAAAGGTTTAAAAAACTGTGTAACACTATTGTGGGAGTTGTGCATTATTGGCTTCTTTTAAGGTTTTGTATTTTTGCAAGGTTTTGTATGTTTTGTATACTTAAATTTGTGGAATATTTACACCTACTGTTAAATTTGTGCTATCTACAAGAAATGTTGTAACTACATTGGAGACTGTGCTGCTGTAAGGACACCATTGTAAATGTGACTTGTCTCAGTGGTAATTCCTTGATAAACTGAATTGAATTGAACACAAGGGAAATATAGAAATACAATGATGCAAGAAAAAGACTACTGGTCCATCCAGTCTTCCCATAAGACCCAATACCTGAGACCTGTTGTCTACAAATTTTTTTTTTTTTGCTCGTACATTCTACCCCATGTTCCCTGTCTAACTGATACCCCCTACTACTAAGTTGTGAACTCTGTCCCAGCCATGCTTGAAAACTTTAGTAGTTCTGGTGCCCACCAACTTACAGCTCAACCACTCTGTCTATAAAATAAAACATTCTCCCATCTCTCCTGAATCTCCCCCCACTAGCTTCCACTCATGCTCCATGTTCTATATTTGTTACTCCTGTTGAATCATTCCTCATAGTTTACCTTATTTATTCCTTTCAGGAACCTGAAATCTCTGTCATACTGCCTCTTTCTTATCTGGTTTCAAGTGAGCACATGTTCAGTGCCCAAAGCTGATCCTTATAGGATCTTCTGTGTTGATCCTGAGATATTTTGGCTACTGTACACTGTACTATCTCCAGTCTGTCTTTGTCTTTTCTTATATGAGGACTCCACAACTGGGCATAATACCCCATGAGTGGCTTCACCAGTGATGTACATAGCGGTAGTAATACCTCTTTCCACCTGCTATCAAAACCCCTCCCAATGCACCCTAACATCTTGACTGCCTTACTGTAGGCCTTGTTCCATTGGCCATTGGTTAGACTGTTTAAGGGAGTGACTTATGATGAGTCCTAGGTCCCTTTCCTCAGAAGTAGTACCCAGCTAAACCCCTCCCATCCAATACTCTGTTCTGATGTTCGCGTTCCTTTTGTGCATCACCTTGCTCTTTTTGGCACTGACTTTCAACTACCAAACCTTGAAATACCTCTAGGTCCACCTGCAGCTCTCTTACTCCCTCCTCACGGTCTATCCTACCACCGAGCTTACTGTCATCTGTGTAGAGACATCTTGCCCTGAGTTCCTTCTTCTAAGTCACTAATGAACATATTGATAAGGACTTTTCCTAGGACTGATCCCCGTGGCACCTCACTGGTGACCTCCCTCTGTTCTGATTTGACTCAGTTTACCACTACCCTCTGCTGTCCCCTTCCAGTCAGCTTCTAACCCATCTAACTATATCCTTTGCTGCACCCAGATCCTCTAGCTTTTTAAGCAACCTTCTGTGAGGCACCAAGTATATACCTTGCTGATGCTGAAGTAGAGTAAATCCACTGTACAACCCTTATCCACTGTCCTTATTACCCAGTCAAAGAATACTATCAGGTTGGCTTGACAAGACCTCCTAGCCACAAACTCATGTTGTTCACTGTCCTGGAACTGGTTTTTTCTCCATGTAGGTCCTTTTTGACTAGTGTCTTAATCAGTTTACCCACAACAGAAGTAAGACTGACAGGTCTGTAGTTTCCTGGTTGCTCCCTATCCAAGGTAAACAGGTCTGTAGTTTCCTGGTTGCTCCCTGTCCCCACCCTTGTGGAGTGGAATTATGTATTCTACCTTCCAGTCTCTTGGAACCACACATCTCTGAATAGAGGTGGGCGAAGTGGCCAAAATCTGCTACGCAAAGCAATTCGCGTATGGAGGCAGAATCTGAGAATTAATATATAACGTGAAGCGGAGTACTCCACCTTATAATTAGGATCGCAAAGTCTATTAAAAACAATGATTTCCCATTACTCCACCCTTCCACAATCACTTTTACACCAATTTTAATGTAAAGTACATTGAAATCAATGTACTTCGCATCACTTCACCTTGTTGGTGAGCTCCAAGGCAAATTTTGCAGTGATCCATGGGTTTGCAGGTCACAAGGGCTCTAGATTGTTCTGCACAGCCTCAGTTCTGTGTAGTGTGAGTGTAGTGGTAGCTGGAGACAGTTTGTTCTCAGAGCCCTGAGATTCAAACCCTCTAAAAAAAGTTCAAAAATCCTTTCTGAGCCATTTTTGTTGCTCAAAATTTAGTACATCGATTGTAGGAAACCCTCCTGTGCTCATAACATTGAGTGTTTATTGTTTAGGTGTGGATTTTGAATGTTAATTTAGAACATTCAGTCTGTGTACTGACTGACACTTGAAGTGTGCTTAGGGAAGGGGCGTATCTGTGGGGGAAGTAGATCAACTGGGAGAAAGGCAGTCTTTCTGTTTTGATTATATTTTTCTTGTATAACTGTATTCATGTATATACAGTAATATTTTCAGTAATTTTTGAAATTTTTTTGCTGACTGTTGTGGTGCAGTGCATAATTTCAGTTTGTTTAAAAGATTTGGTTATATTACTGAAGTTTTCAATTTGCTGTGAATTACCTGTAGTGTGTGTGTGAGTGTATGTGCGATGCATGCCATCAGATCAGACACATTTTTTTGTGCCACACAGCAATTGCAGCACTGTGAACCTGCTATCCATCTGCATTATTTTGTACTGCTTTGTGGTATCTTGGTAGTGGACTGTTACTGCAGTGCACTACCCCCCCCCCAAACAGGCAAAAGGTATTTTTTTCCAGATTTGGATTTGTGACTTGTGAGCACTAGTTAGGGTGTTGTTGTGCCTTTGCATCTGCATCTCTTGAGTGCGCAGAACAATCTTAATCTGTTTGTGCGTTTGCAACTGTTTAGTGCCCAGTCTCCATCTGCAAGCCACAGTTGTTGTTGTTTGGCTTCTCATCCACTGGCCCAGACTGAAAGTTCATAAATCTAAATTTGTTTAGGATTTTCTTGCCCCAAAAATGCCTGCAAAGAGACGTACAAGCAAAGCTGTTTCTGGCCGTGGCACTGCTGCCAGTGGCAAGAATGGCCATGGGTGTGGTAGTATGCAGAAGTGCATAGCTGATGTCAGTAAAGGGAGTTCTCCATCAATGTTTTTTACAGTGCAATCTGTTGCTTCACTGAGTTGGAGGAGATGATGTTGTCCCCGCTGGGGGTGTTAGTGCAGTTGCTGCTGGCATGAGTACTGCTGCTCCAAGTTCCACTTCTGACCAGTTAACCATTTTAGAGGGGCCCCTTAATGAAAGCTGAACTGCCAAAGCACAGGGGTCATTTGTGTGGCTTGTTTTGCTATCAATAAATTTGTACTAGCAGTGAACATTTTTTTCTTGGCATTTATTGTCTTGAGTGCTGGCTTTCTGGTTGTATTAAATATTAAAAATGAACAGTGACCTGTATCAGATAGCCTAAAGGTATGCAAGAAATGCAAGAAGGCAGTAAGGAGGGCTTGGGGTATACTGGGATGCATTAGGAGCCATCACATTAAAATGAAGTCCAAAAATGGATGCTGTTATCCCTATGTACATATATTGGGTAAGACCTCATCTTAGAAACAGCATGCAATGATGAGAGCATATCTCTGCAAGGATATGCACAGGATGGAGGCTGTACAAAGGAGGGCAACTAAAATGTTGAAGGGTATGCACCAGAACGAAGCCAGGTGAAGAGACACTAAAGGACATTACATATAAAAGCAAAGAAAGGGGGGTCATGATAGAAACTATCAAGTACCAAAAGGGAATCAACAATGTAGAAGAGGGTAGCATCATCCAGAAAAAGAGATGTGCATGAAGAAGGGCCCAACATTTGAAGATAGAGAGGGACGGATCAAGGGAAACATCAGGAACTATTTTTTCACACATAGGGTGGTGGGTGCAAGGACACACTAAAACTAATGATCAGTGTTCTGATGGGACAGCAGGAGTTGAATCATTCCCATAATGTGTAGCTGGTGCCCCTCAATTCGCTCCAACTGCTGCTCAACATTGTCAAGACAGGGGTTAACAGCCTCCAACTCACTCCACATCATGCCCAAATCGGCTTGTGTGGCAGGTAGTTGGACAGGGATGCCACCATTACCTGCTGCAACCAGGTTGTGGTGGTGGAGTAGCCAGTTGATTCATGGCCCTCCCCCGCTTCACACCACCACACGCAGGTGAACACCATGCTGCCCCCTCTTCCCCAGCAGGGTGTATTACTACCCTGTTCTGACACCTTGGCCTGCCACCATACACAGTGGTGGTTGTACAGGTGGGTGCGCTGACCACCTGTGCTAAGGTGAGTTAATTTGGGGCCACAGCGCACCTCCACACCACACAGATTACATTTCACTACCCTGCTGTCCCGAGGCAGTGTAGTAAAAAACTCCCACACTAATGACGTGTTGGGAGGACCAGTCACAGGCAGGGGGGACCCCAGGTGTTGTTGAAGCCAGGGCTGCTGCTGCACAGTTGGGGATGGGGGTGACCTAGACCGTGTAAGCCATGTGATGTATGTGGGCTGCCTGTAAATTCTCACTGCGCCTTTAAAGCAAATGAAGGTGGAGTGAGCAACGTAAAGTCATTATCAGCATTATTACAAGGCAAAGTGGCGAAGTAGTGGTTTTTAATGGGCACTTTGTATAGCCTGAAAATAATGCAAAGTGGGCTATTGTGTGTCTGCTTCACGGGGGAAGTTAACTTTGCTGCATCTCTAGCTCTGAATAGCACCACAGGGGTTCAGTTAATTCCTATGCCTGTTCCCTAAGCACCATCAGAAACATTGCATCTGGCCCCACGGCCTTATCTATCTTTAGGGCTGCAAGCCCTTGTACTGTACGACCCTTTCACTTGTAAATACTTGCTGCCTCATTACTGGGATCCTCCTTTGTGTTGCTCTCCAGCAAAGACTTGTTGCCCTCGTGTGCGAATATTGAGCTGAAGTAATCATTATGAATGGCTGCCTTCTGCTCATCCTTCTGTATTACTCTGCTTCCCTCTGTTAACCTAACTATTCCCACTCCTGTCGTTCTTTCTTCCTTGATATGTCTGAAAAAGTTTTCCCCCACCCTGGAGCCCCTCCACAATACACAGCTCTGTCTTTGCTTTTGTATCCCTGACTGCTGTCTTGGCCTTCCTAGTTTTATTTGGTACTCTCTACATTTTTTATCCCCCTACTTCTCCTTGCACTTCTCCTTACACCTGATGAAGGCTTCTTTGTGGCCCTCACTGCATCTCTTATCTTTTCAGAGAACCATATTGGCCACTTGTACCTGTTTCTATTGGTAACAATTCTCAGTCATGACTTTATTGCCTTGAGAATGGCCCTTTTTACTTTTCCTCCTCTTTCCTGTATGATCCTGATTCTATCCACTACAACTAACCTGTCTCAGACTAGGTCTCTCATCTGGTTAAAGTCTGCTGTTCTGAAATCCAGAACTTCAGCCTTTGATGAAGGCTTACTGGTACCTAGGGCCAGTTCAAACCATGTAGTGTTCTGATTGCTGAACTCCAGTGGGTCTCCCAGCTGCACTCTACCTGCCATGTCTATGTTGCTGAGCCTCACATCAAGAATGGCAGTCATGGGTTCCTTGATCAGCTGCACCAGTAGACATTGCTGCAGTGTATTTAGCAGGGCCTGACCTCTGGTGTTCCTAGCAGCTGGAATGTCCCAATTAATGTCTGGCAGGTTGATATCCCTCACTATCACCCCCTCCCCCTTTGTGACTCTCTGTCCATTTCTGCCACAGTTCAGTATTTCCCTTATCACCCTGTCCAGATGGTCTTTAGACCACTCCCATTGCAGTTTCTTGCCTGATGCCACCATGAGCTGAACCTACAGTGATTCTATTTCCTCATTATCCCAATGGACCTATCCTGCACTGACTCAATGTCTTCACTATCACAGAGGGCTACCCCTCCTCCTTTACCTTTACTCCATCCTGCCTGTACATGGTGTAACCTGGGACCACTAAGTCCCGAGTGGTATTCCCTGTGTCCCAAGTTTCTGTTATAGCTACACAATCCAACCCTACATCTGCCACTATCACCTGGAGCTCACTAATTTTGTTACTCTTGCAGGAAAAACATGAAAAGCATACGTATAATACGACAGTAGAAGAAGGACACGCCCTCAGAGAGTTACAGGACCTCAAATAAGTTATATTTAAACCAAATGATGAGGGGGGGGGGTATTGTAATGTTAAAGCAAGAATATTACCAGAATAAGGTATTAGAAATGCTAGCTGATACATAAAAATACCTTAAATGTAATTCCAATCCTTTGTCACATTGACACATCAACAGTGGAGAGATTTCAAATGATGAATTTGAATTTCTAGCACCTCAGTTCTCTATTTCCCCCACAATTTGCATCTTACCCAAAATTCATAAAGATGTTGTAAATACTCCAGGCAGACTGATCATCTTAGGGTCAGGTCTCTGACAAATAATTGATGTCCCTTCATTGATTATTTTTTGAAATGCAGTGTCCTGTATTTGATGCATTTGAATGGAATATGAACTATAAGTGGCTCACTATAAACATAGCGTCTCTCTATACATCAGTAATGTACAGTACAATGATGGTCTAGCAGCCATTAGACATTTTTTATTTCAGGACTCACTTTGAGACATCATGCCACTTAACTTGATCATGGAAGACTTGAATTTCGTTCTCACACATAATTACTTTGAATTTAATTCTGAGTTTTACTTGCTAAATTGCGACACAGCTGTGGGGGCAGCTGTGGCCCTCTCATATGCCAATTTATGTTTAAGATTTTGGGAGGAGAATTTCAAGGACGAGGTTTATTGACAACATATTGTGTGTCTGGCAGGGAAATGAACACGATATTGATGAATTCATGTTATGGTTAAATAACAATGAATTAAACTTGAGATTCACTCATAGAACAGACCCTGTAAAAATTAATTTCCTTGACATAACCCTTATAGGTAACCAAAACAATAGGGTTATGTCTCAGGGGTACCATAAACCAACAGCTATGAATAGTTACTTATTAGCTAATAGTGCACACCCAAAGTCCCTGAAGAATTCTATCCCATATAGCCAGTTCCTTAGCTTAAGACATAACTGCTCTGAAAATGACACATTTCACGAGCAAGGTAAGGAATTAAGAAATATATTTTTAGAATGTGGACATGATCGTAAAGTTCTGGATTCAACTTATGACAGAGCTGCAGCAGAAAACTGGAAATAATTGCTTACACCTAGATCTAGGAGCTACAAGATATCTGACATCATCAATTTTGTTACTGAATATAACCACCTGGCAGGGAGGGTGGGTAATATCATAATATCATAACAAAATACTGGCCAATCTTGCTGAGTGACATACTTCTAGCACCACATGTTGGACACAAACCAAGGGCCTCATGCAGTAGATGTAAAAATCTGAAGGAAAAGCTAGTACTTAGCCAATTTACAGGCACTAGTCAACTGACCAACACTTGGTTGTCCACATAGCCATGTGGGATGTACAGGTGTGGAAACTGCAGCATGTGTGGTCACTGCCAGCAGGACAGAGCATTCCAGTTGGATACAGCCAAAAGGAAAGTTGAAATTCAACAGTTTATCTCATGTGTCTCTGCTTTACTTTTCTTGTGTATGCCATCTAGTGTGAATGTAATAAACTTTATGTGGTAAAACAATTAGGAAACTGAAGGAATGCAGTCAGGAGCACATTAGAGATAATAAGAATTTTCGATCTTAATAGCCCAGTAGCAGAACATTTTTTCAAAGAGCATGGGAGTGACCCTAGGGGATTTAAGTTCATGGGTTTAGAGGTGGTCACAGTTAGAAAAAGAGAAGTGATAGCCCCATTAGATTACTTCAGAGAGAGAGAGTTACTGGATCTTTAGCCTGCAGGCATTACAACCTGAAGGACTTAATGCAAGCTGGGATTTGAAACTTTAACTGCAAAATGTCTTTTTCTTAAAATAGAAAATCGCCTCCTTATCCTTACATAATTTTAATGGTAAACTTTCAAAACTCCCCCTCCCCATTCTTTCACCATCACCCAATGTTGCGTTAATGCCCCTTTGACTGCCCTAATTGCTTTAGAACATTGTGTCTATCACTCTGTGATCATTATAGAATGGCTACTTAATATGTCTTAAATATATTTTGATAGATTTATAAATGATGGTATGATGATCTACTTATACCACTCCTCTTTTTTAGCTAGACTGCCCAGGAGAGTGCAGGATTACTCCTGTTCAGTCACGGTTGTGTTTAGCTCCTGACACTGGTACACTGTCTTCATTCTATCTGCTCTTCTTAAAATCTCACTTACAATCAAACTGTGTAGATGCTGCTATGGCTATAAAAATAATGTTTGTATGATATAGATCTGGGTTATTCATCTGCAATTTAAAACACTCATGGTTACATACAGTACCCACTGATAGTTTGGTTGCTTGAAAAGAACCCCCAGCATTCTTAATACTTATTCAAAATAATGTTTTTTGCATAGCTAATGAAAATTCATTTTATAATATTACGTCTGCATCGGCTCCTGTTTTGCCCCTTTATTAAGTTACTGTATGAGCCCGATTAATGTTTCCATTTTTGCTAACAATGTGATAAAACTTGCACTTTGCCTACCACCTGAATCTCTAATGTATGCCCCCCTACTTTTGGAGAATTTAAAACACTCTAAAGAGTGGGTAATATGTGATTTCATAATAAGAGAATAATGAAATTAATTTTTGTATGGTGTCATCTCATTAAACCTCTTTCTACTTTATTGTTCCAGCCAGATAGCAGAGATGAGCACAATAATTTACCTGTTCATTCACAGACACCTGAATAATTGGCACTGTTTCTGCATCTAGCTCTCAGTACTGCCTTATTTCTCTTTCATTCTAAACTTCTCTGTAAATTAACTTTTACATTAAAATGGATGTATCAGTGGGAGGTGGCCATATATTCTGAATGCCAGCATGATGTCACTTTCATTTTGTACAAATAGCACTAAAATGACTGTTAGAATTTTTACGATAGTTATCTATCTTTTTTGTTATGCTTGATGATTACTGAGAATGCTATGATTATTATTAAAGAGACTAGCATTGAACTTTAAGTTATTTGTATTAGAGGTTCCTTCTGTTATTTTAGAGAATGTTTTCTCTCTCGTGTTCATAATGCAGCTTCTTTGATATATTTAAAGGGACATGTGCTGTTTGAAGGCGATAAGCAACTATACACTAAAGCCCAGATATTCAAACTGCGCCAGGCTGTGGTGCAAGCCTGGTTGCAGCGCAACTTGGCTGCGTAGGGGCGTTGACTGGGCGATATTCAATGGAGCTGCGCCTTGGTTCAGCATCGTTGAATATCGCACCCTGGCCACCCGCTGTGTGCATGGCGCAGTGGCACAAGTGGCCAGAGTGGAGCAGGGGGATGCACTAGCACAAGTTCCATTGCGCTAGGCGCAACAACCACGAAATTCAAAAGTGCACATGCAAATGGGGCCATAATGTGGCGTAAGACAAATGGGGCCATTTGCATGTCATTATGGCCTCATTTGCATGCAGGTGCACTGATCCCTCGCCAACTTGCGCCTGGTGCCCTGCCAGGCAGCAGCCATCGGGACCGACACCCCCGCAGTGTGGCAATATGCCCCACAGCCTGATCGCGGGCATTTGTAAATAAGAAAGACCATTCAGGTTCAGTGATCGCTGTCGCCTAACGGGCTTAAGAGACAAAGAGCCTCTATAGCCTTCGAGGCGTCCAGCGCGATTTCTCCGTTTCACGATTCCTCACCACTGGCCGTTTCGGTCACGGCAGGTAAAGCAGCACCCACCGCTCTGCTGCACCGCCACCGCCGACTGACACTGTCAGTAGAGCTGTACGCCCATTGGTCCACAGCGTGAGCCAATGGGCATGCAGCTCCATATTGTACTATTATTCCAGATATGTGAATGGATCCATTCACATATCTGAAATGTGTAGTAGGAGAGAGTTGCACACCCATTGGCTCACACTGTGGACCAATGGGTGTACAGCCCTACCAATGGTGTCAGTCAGCGAGTGGCAGGGTGGCAGGTGGTTGGGGTGCTGCCACCCACTGCTGACCAGGGGGGAGTGGGGTGTTGGGGATCAGTGGGCAGGTGGGGAGGGGGGGTCTGCTGGACCACCAGGGATATAGGAATCTTTATTATTTTACTTAAGCCCGCGACTGGTCTGACAACGGTCCACTGGACCACCAGGGATATAGGAATCTTTATTATTATACTTAAGCCCACGATTGTGCTGACAGTGGTCCACTGGACCACCAGGGATAGGAATCTTTATTATTTTACTTAAGCCCACGATCGGGCTGACAGTGGTCCACTGGACCACCAGGGATATAGGAATCTTTATTATTATACTTAAGCCTGCGATCGGGCTGACAGCAGTCCACTAGACCACCAGGTATATAGAAATCTTTATCTTACTTAAGCCCGCGATCAGGCTGACAGCGGTCCACTGGACCACCAGGGATATAGGAATCCTTATTATTTTAATTATGCCCGCAATCGGGCTGACAGCCATCCACTGGACCACCAGGGATATAGGATTCTATTTTTACATACCAATGCCCACGATCGGGCATGGGGGGCACCACCAAAGAGGTGAAGCCGGAGTTTGGGTGGCCACAGCTGCCGTGTTGCGCTCTGCAATATGGCAGCTCACCTGTGGGTGGCCAGCCATTGCTCCTTTTTTTTTTTTGGATCACTTGTGCGGCGAAGAAGGGGTTGTGCATGTGATGGCTCAGCACATCCCGGCTGAATATCAGGGATGTGCAGAGTATGCATGGGCACGCCCCCCCCACCTTCGCCTGCATACATTACTGATGCGCTCCAGCGCATTGGGATTTGTGCCAGGCACAATTCTCATTTGAATATCATGCCGGGGCGCAACCCTTTGAATATCTGGGCCTAAGTTTACAATATAAAAAATATCTTATCAGTGCTGCTTGTTTAATTCTTGAGTGCCTTACAATTTTGAATGTATTTGTGGTTGAGAGTAATAATTTAGTGTTATGCATATTTACTATAGGTAAATGCAGTCGATTACTACCCTATTAAGAAGAGATCTGAAAGTCTTTGATGTATAATAATGATGTAATTTATGACGTTGATTTTTGGGGTATTTAAGGACTTCGCTACATTCAGCTTATTACTCAGTGAGGAAGCTTGAAGGAGTGAAGTGGAGTGTTTGTTTGTTCAGTCAACTAGACGGTTGGCTTTATGTGAAACAGTGCTTTATGTGGATTATCATTTTGTGCTAATTAAAGCTTTTTGATTTCAACTGAGAGTGTACTATTTTCATTTCATCAGGTATTCACTGTTTGTAATCTGTTTTGGAGTGTGGTTATTTAGCACAGAAGAAGGTGCACATGATGCATCTGAAAGAAAAAAAAAACAATTTCCTACTGTTAAGTGCTAACTTAGAAATAATGTTTCAGCTTATCCAAAATGTTAAGTACAGGGAACATAAACAATGTTGTTGAATTTTTTTAATGTAATTGTACATTTGGTCATGTGTAAAGTCTATTTAATCACCCTAGTATATAGTTTTGTGCATCTGTTTTGAAACAGACCTGTTTTTTTTATTTAGGGCCACATATTAATTCAGCAGTTTTCCACCCATTATTCATTTTTAGGGCTGCACTGGGCAGAGCCCTGTAGACCGCTTGCTGTCAAAAAAGGACACCGCATTCCTTGCATTCTTTGCAAATGAACATGTTGGAGTTGCACCACAGTCACTTCTGCATCCGTCAAGTGCTCCGCTTGTTGTCAGTATTGTAAGTGTTTTTTTTAATTATAAGTGTTCCCCACTGTGACCCTCCCTCTCAGCACCCACCCCTCAAAAAAAAAAACATAGCAATGACACTGGTGGTGCCCATTCCTCCAATGTCACGATCATGTTCTCTGTGATGGTTCCCTTCCTGTTTTTTAATATATTTTTTCTCCCCCACCCGATCCTCCCTCTCAGCACCCACCATCCCACTCCCCAGAAACATAACAGTCGCACTGGGGGGACAATCCCAGTGCAAGAATCCTAGTTTTTTTACTATGATTCCCCGTGCACTACTGCACATGTGCGGTTATTTCTGAGTTTTTTTATAGATTTATAGTGCCATCCCCCACCTGACCATCCTTCTCAGCACTCACCCCCAGAAAGGTAACAGTGGCACTGAAGGGTACCCAGTCCCCAGTGCAGGAATCCTTGTTTTCTCTGCCTGTAAAAAAATCTATTGATGTCTTTTGCACCATTACACTCCCTCCCACCCAACCCTCCCACTCAGCACCCACCACCTCACACCCCCTAGACCCCTTACTTACCCATCAGGGGGTACAGCACTGTAATTTTCTCTGGACCGCAGACATGTCTTCACTCTTCAAAGCTGGACCACAAACTGAAAAAAATAGGTATGCACTTCAATGTATTTCAGTGGTGTTTTGAACTTAGTGGCATAACTTGGCCATTTTTCATATTTTTGGCCAGAATTTTCCACATGCCTTTTTTGGGAGTCTTGGTACCCCACCTCATGAACAATGTCACTGTCATTAGGCAAATCTGTCCTGAAAGGTGATTTTGCAGTCTCTGCACAAAATCATCTTTCAGGCAAGAGTTGAAAATTTTTTCTCTGCACTTCCTCATGAGGTGGGGTCAAGAAAGGCTATGTTGAAAATTTGGTGTAAAAAATATTAAAAACAACAAAGTTATGAGCCTACATTGAATTTTGTGAATGCAGGCTTATAACTTTGGTCATTTTCAATATTTTTGCCCCATACTTGCAACATATGCATATCTTTAAGCACCTCATGAATGTGACAGCTGTCATTTTTCAAATCCTGGCCAAAATGTTTTGTGTTTTTCACATCCCGAAAGGTGATTTCATGGCTTCCGCACAAAATCACATTTCAGGCAGGAGTTGAAAATGTTATCTGCCCTTGTTCGTGCCATAGGATCATAAGAATCTATGTTGAAAATCTGGCGTAAAAATATTAAACAACAACAAAGTTAAGAGCCTACATTGAATTTTGTGAACACAGGCTCATAACTTTGGTCATTTTCAATATTTTTATCCCAAATTTACAACATAGCCATATCTTTACAGCACCTCACGAACGTGATAACTGTCATTTTTCAAATCCAGACCAAAAATTTTTTTTCACATCCCAAAAGGTGATTATGTGGTCACTGTGCAAAATCACCTTTTGGGACAGGAGTTGACAATTTACTCTTCCCTTCTAAATGATGTGGGTTTATAAAAAGCTATGTTGAAAATTTGGTGTAAAAATATTAAAATACAACAAAGTTATGAGCCTACATTTAATTTTGTGAATGCAGGCTTGTAACTTCTGTAATGTTCAATATTTTTACCCCAAATTTATAACACAGCCATATCTTTACAGTACTTCATGAATGTGACAGCTGTCATTTTTTCTAATCCTGGCCAAAAGGTTTTTTCATATCCTGAAATCTTATTTTGTGGTTCCTGTGCAAAATCACCTTTCATGCAGGTGCTGAAAATTTTCTCTGCCCCTTTTCATGAGGTGGGATCATTAGAAGGCTATGTTGAAAATTTGGTGTAAAAATATTAAAAAACAACTATGTTATGAGTCTATGTTACATTTTACTAAGGCATGCTCATAATTTTGGTAATTTTCAATATTTTTACCCCAAATTCCTTATCTGCAGCCCTATCTGCTCTGGCCAGAGTTTGTTTTAATTACTTAGAAGTTCCAGAACTCAGTGACATCAGTTGAGCTGACGACTACATTGAAGTGGAACACAGTGACATCAGCTGAGCCAATGTCACTGTGTTCTGCTTTACTGTAATCTTCAGCTCAACTGACGTTACTGGGTTCTGGAACTGCTAAGTAATTTAAAAAATGAGTATTAGACAGGGAAAAGTCTGTAATAATATGAGGCCCTAAATTAGGAAAAAATAGAACTATGTAAAAAAAAAACATACAGTACGAAACAATAAACTAGGGTGATTAAACCAACTTCACACAGGCCCAGATTTGCAATTAGATGAACATTGTTTATGTTCCCTTTAAAACAAATTACTGTTACTAAGGTTCTTAAACTGCTTTGTATATCAAATAATAAAAAAGCATTGCAAATTAGACCAAATTGGGCCAAAGTTCTTAAAATGTGGTAATCTGTTCTCATGGCACCTTTTACATATTTATTTCATTTGTCTATAAAATTAAATGAGCTTTCTGTGGCCTGCAAAAACTGTTTTTATTACATTATTTAAAACTGACAATTAGATGTTATTTGGTGCAGCGTTAGCCACTACTAAACAATTTACAGTAGATCACAAAGTGTTTAAAACTGGTAATCATTTGAATCTTCATAATTAGCAGGCCATACCTAACGTGTCTTCTATGACCAAATTACTTAAAAAATTAATTAGTGGTCAAATAAAATATCATATTGAAAGTCACAGTATTACTGATCCCTTAAAATGAAGCTTTTGGTCAAAGCAAAGCATATCAGCAGTTATAAAGGTGGTGGATGACTTGAGATCTTCTTTGAATATGAAGCTTGCTTGTGGAGCATCATTTTGTGACCTAAGTAAGGCCTTTGATACTGTAAATTTATTTTATTTATTTTTATTTAGCAATCAGAATTATAAACCTTTGAGTCAAAGACTCCTTTGCAAAGGCTCCATGTCAGGGTACAGTAGTAAACATAACAATACAATAGTAAACATACAATGCACATATATGGAGAATGTAGAAGTGAGTGCAGTAGTAGATATTACAGTGTAGCAGTAGACAATACAATAGCACAAGTAAGGTGAGTCTGGAAGTTACATTACAGTGCAGAGACTATGGAGAGTCCAGATAACACAGTCTAGGATAGAAGCTGACCCAGCATTTAAAGTTTACCTAGGAGTAGAACTACAAGGAGGGCTCACTTGAGATACGGGTGCATTAGGGCTTGAGGTGAAGAAATGGGACTAGTTGCAGTCGTAGTCTGAGGACTCGAGGAGTACATTCCTAAGGTTGAACTTAAAGGGGTCTAGCTTGGGTTCTAGGAACAATGAGGCAGGAAGGCTATTTAGCCAGAGGAGGGCTCTGTGGGAAAAAACCCTTTGGCCGAGGGATGTCCTGCAGTGGGGAACTAGTACAGAGGCCCTGGGGGTGCTTCTGGTGGCCCTGAAATGGAGGGCTGGTTGGATAAATCAAAGTTTGTTCTTCATAAACCTTCACAATTTGGGTATTAGTGAAAAACACTAGCTTCAAGTGCAAGGTAAGGCCCAATGCAGAGGTTATAGGGACAAAAGCTCACCCATGATACATATGATGTTGGAATGATGGCAACAAAGTTTATGCCCAGTGGTGACTGAAAAGAACCATTATATGACTTTTGTACTAGAGAGCAAGGGGCGGTTACCAGGTGTAGGGAATCTGGCAGGAAGTTCCATGCAATCAGTCATTTGAGACTGAAAGTTCAGTGACCTGCGAGTCATAATTATGTGCAGGACCGTCAGCTTGAATGATCCAGTGGAGCACAATGATCAAGAACAGGACTTGCGGGGAAGCCTTGAGTCCTTGTACCCCCTTGTACTGGGCTTTACCTTGCACTTGAAACTTTGTTATACCAATGTAAACATACAATGCCCTGTAAGTTGTACACTGTGTCTAGCATTGTCTGTATCTGTAACATGTTTGCTTGTCATCAGATATTTTCCCTTAACAGGACACCATTGCAAATGAGCTCTGCTCAATGGCTTTCATTCTGAATAAAGTCAATCAGAATTTAACTGAAATGCACCAACAGCCGTCTTTCCAGACTGGACATATTTTTGATACAGCTTTGTGATTTATGACCAATCTGGGTGGTAGGATCTAGAGTTGTTAGGATACTCCAAAATCCGATCTGACCAGAAAATATCCTAATCTGATATCTGGTTGTAAAATAATAAAAAACACTTACACCCGTTCTCCTGTACAAGCCTCCTCACCTCAATATGTAAGCATTAATCACCGACAGAGGAGGGCTCTGCTGGTGGATTAATGCCCGCTGGGGGGGTTGGTGCCCGAGGGCGAAGCCCAAGGGGTCCAACCACCCAATGGGCATTAATCACTGGCACAGCCCGACGCTGGAGCTGATTAATGTGCTTGTAACATAGGCTCGTTGCGGTGGCAATGAACCTATGTTGTTACAGGTGTGTGTCCATTGCTACTAGAGACCCTACAGACAGATAGAGATGGAGACAGTTTGCAGAGTGGCAACTGTGTGTCTCACTGATGGGAGAGACAGTTGCCGTGCAGCTGCTGCCTTGATCTGTAGCACTGGGGCCGAACTCCTCGTCGACCCATCGTGTGGTATGCCTCTGACCCCGCAGAGACTGAACATCGCTAATCAGCGGTCCATGTTTCACCGCACCGTACCTTCGCTTCTATTGCAATCATTCTGGTGGCCACTTGGACTGCTTCCATGGTGCGCTTGTGTCACAGACTGCTGACGGTCCGCTGTGTGCTCGCCGGTCGCCAACTCACTGTGCCTCACGAGCGCTGCAGCTGGCATGAGGAGGTGGTGACCTAGTGGGCTGGTACCCTCTGCTGCTGCGGTGGCCACAGGTGGTACTAGCCAAGTGGGCATTACCTGTGGCTTAATCAGCACTTGGCTACTGTCACCTGACCCCTTTCAGCCAATGGCATGGCTGTATTTGACACCTCTATGCAGGGCCATGTTACAATAATATTTAACCCCCATCTAAACCACTCTGTAACCCCCAACCTCCCTCCTTCCTTCCCACCACCTGTGAGTAATTCTTAATCTGATCATGTAATAAAATGTCACTTTCCTTTTAACACGTCACCCCACCAATGCCAAATTACCACTGTCCTCCCACCTTCCCCCACCCTAGCTTGCACAAACCCCCCAGAGTTAAAGATATTATCCCCCACCGAACACATAGAAACACAGAATTTGTTTGCAGATCAAAACTGCTTGGCCCACCTGGTCTGCCCATTTTTTCCTGCCAATACTGTTAATGCAGACCCTACCTGATCTCTGGCTACATCCTCCCCTTTGCTTACTAAGATTCCTCTATATCTATCCCATGCATGCTTGACATCCGCCACAGTTTTTGCCCCCACCACCTCTGCTGGAAGACTATTCCAGGCATCCACCACTCTTTCAGTGTAGAATTACTTCCTCACATTCCCCCTAAATTCTCCCCCTTCCTGCTTCTTTGCATGCTCCCTTGTTCTTGTGCACCATCTCCTCTGAAAAATACTCCCCTCCTGTACCTTATTCACACTGTGAGGTATTTGTAGATCTCTATCTTGTTCCCCCTATCCCTCCTCTCTTCCAGGGTGTACATTTTGAGATTTTTGAAAATAAACCATGGGTGACAGCACATAAAACCACAACTATACGTAATAAAATTGTTAAAACTCAACATTGGAAATGTAATACAGATGGTGTTGGTTGGCTTAGAAGTGATCTAAAAGGTTTCTTCCCATGTGGTAATTGTGTGCATTGTAACAGTGGCAAGAAGCAGGCAGTATGGCACAGTGGTTTAAGGCTCTGAGCTGCAAATCTGGAGACCTGGGTTTGGATCCCACAGCCCCCACTTGCATACTGTGTGACCCTAAGCAAGTCACTTAACTTCCTCATGCTCCCAGGTTGCACCTGCAAACAAGCTTTCAGCTTAGTGTGTCTCGCCTGGTAAAAATTATTGTTTAAAAAAAAAAACAAGATTATTAAGAGTACTTGTGAAGATAAAGTCTTTCAAATTAGAAGTTTTATTACCTGCAACACTAATTATGTTGTTTACTGCATAACATGTCCTTGTGCATTGTATTATATAGGAGAGACTACTCGACCTCTCAAAACGAGGATTTCTGAACATAAAAGCACTATTAGAAGAGGTGATTTAAGATCACCTTTGGCAAGACATTTTATTAAAAGAAAACATCACATTTCTAGTCTTCAGTTTTTTGGTATTGAAAAAATACACGAATCAACAAGAGGAGGACATTTAGAAAGACTCTTGTTGAAATGAGAAGCATGGTGGATATTCACACTAAAAACTTATTTGCCGAAATATGGCTTAAATGAAACCTTAAACTGGTTAGTATATGACTGACAAGTGACACACGTCTTAGTATTTTATGTTCAGAATTTACCTTGGTACATATATGAATTGTCACTATTTTTAAGTTTAAATACAGTTTTATATTTCATCCTCTGTAATACTTATAATGATTGGAATGTCTTTTTAACACTTTAGTATGCAGTCTTTTTTCTTTAGAAAGTTTAACGTCTGTTAATAAAAACATAATTAGATATGAGCACATCAGAGTATTTTTGCACTGATAAAATGATTGGAAATATATTTTGTAATACAGTACTTATTTTGTGTGATGTAGTGATTATAATGTTTTAGCTTAGTGTTAGCCAGTAAGATCCGTAATAGCGAATTGGATATACGTACAGTATATGAAGATCTTTTTGTATTAAAAATCGCTGGTAACACATTTTTGTAACATAATGTAGATTATGACTATATCTAGGTTTCATTTATTATTGAAAGTATATGAGTTTTCATAATGAATATGTTCCCCCATCGGTCTGCCCACTTTATTGTTATGTAGAAATTGTCATGTGATTTTTGTGTATACTGGGTATTTTTGTGACCTGAAAATCATTTATTGGATTCATTTTTGTAATTTCTGTTTAAAAATGTTTAAAATGTAGAGGTTAAGATCCAGGGGGACTCTCCTTTTGATGTAATACGGGAGAGTTTCATTTCTATGACCGAGCTGCCCAGTTTGATGTCAGCAGTGACGTAGCACGGTTTACGTGCACACCTGAGCGGCTCGGCCCCTTCTTCTTTCCTCACATTGCACCGAAAAGATAGGTGCTCAGTAGCAGTAAATTGGTGTGGTGCGCTAATGGCGGTGAGGTATTTGCCAGTTTGGAAATCAGTCTGTATTCCATCTTATAATCCTTTTGGAGCAATAAGCTGCTTGTTTTTCACAAGAGAGATAACTTACGTGGTAAAAAGCCTTAAGATAAGCATAATGAAAGTTTATATACATTACAGGATTCATTTTAAACTTACAAATGCAGTAGTTCCATTTTTTTCTAAAAATATGCTTCCTTTTAGGATATATTGTTTTTGGGAGCAACTGAACTATAAAAATTTTCACAATGGAAGAATTTGAGACCTTTATAGGTACATTATTTAATATATATTAAGAAGTTCATAAATATTACAACATTTGGTCTTTAAAAATACTTTTTCTTTCCTTCTTTTTTTAGAAATAAAATTACGATACCTCAGATTTGAGGAAATGCTTGTTCAGCTGCCCCCCACCCCCATTAGCCACCTTACGAAGTTCGCAGGTTAGTTCCACCTGCATATAAATACTATTTGTTATTCTAACGAGTGGCTATTATATAATACTGAGAAACTGGATATTTATTATATGCATTCTTATTTACAGAATAAGCTCTACAGTCTGATGAAGGAATTTTTTTATTCCAAAACGTTACTGGAATGCCATTTGATGGAGCGTTTGAGAAATATTGGAATTACATTTTGGTGAAACTTTTGAAAATGGAATTGTGATGGAGCCTTTGAAAGGAATCTTTTATGACATCAGGATAATAAAATAATGTTTGAATTGTAAATAAGCTCTGGTTGTTTGTGGTTGAGACAGGTTTTCTAATATTATATTGTACATTTTGAGATCCCTCAGTCTCTGCTCCTAAGACTTTTGATGCAGCCCATGCACCATTTTAACTGCCCTCCTCTGATAGCCTCGACCATGTCTATGTTCTTCCTGAGATGTGGCATTCAGAACTGGACTCATTACTCCAGGTGGGGTCTCACCAATGATCTATACATTGGTAACACCATCTTTCTCCTTCTGCTGGTGATACCCCTTCCCATGAACCCAGCATCCTGCTGGCCCTACCTAGTGCCTTGTCGCAGTGCCTTGCCACATTCAGATATGATGACCCCAAGGTCCCATTCCTGTTTAGAGACCTTCAATACCTCTCCCCCATTTAATACTTTGCCTCTGGGTTTCTGTACCCTAGGTGCATGATTTTGCACTTTTTCACATTGAAACCCAGTTGCCATACCCTTGACCACTCCTCGAGTTTTCTTAGACTCTACACATTCTCTTCACTCCCTCCAGAGTGTCTACCCTATTACAGATTCTGGTGTTATCTGCAAAGAGGCATACCTTCCCTTCCAGCTCTTCTGCAACATCACTTATAAAGACATTAAAGAGTACTAGTCCCAGTACTGAAGCCTGAGTTACCCATTGGTCACTGTCACCTCCCCAGAGTGAGAGCTGTTTACCATCACCCTCTGCCACCTATCCATCAACCAATTTTGTGCCCAGTTTACCACCTATTGACCCACCCTCTAACTGCCCAGTTTCCTTATAAACCTTCTGTTTGATATGGTGCTGAAGGCCTTGCTGAAGTCTAAGTAGGTCATGTCCACTGCCTCACCCTGATATATTTTTCCGATCACCCAGTCAAAGAAATTGATCAGGTTTGTCTGACATGACCTTCCCCCATGAATATGTGCTACCCCTGGTCCAGTAACCCACTAGAAGTAGTAGTAAGCTTTATTTTTATATGGGATTTCAATGATTTTCACACCGTTAGGGCATTTAGGTACCCTATTTACAGGGTGTTACTGTTCAGATCTTACAATAGGCTTTCAAAGTTACAAAATCAAGCTAAGTTATAAATATATGACTAAAAAGCCAAAGAAAATAGAAAAGCACAGACAACTTGCAATACTTTACATAACAGTTCACTTGTAACACTCACATCTGTAGCACAATACATGTTGCAGAGCAGTGCTAAAAACCCTTGTGAAAAGTTCAATCAGCTGTAGTTGTAGGGAAATCTCATTCAGCAGTTTTTATGCATAGGCTAAGTAGGCTGCAGCCTAGGGGCACTGACTGTTTAGGGGGCCCCTGCGAATAAGGCATGAAGATATATGTTTTTGACTGCTTGTTCATTGTCTCTGCTGGCACTACCTGAGTCCACTGACTGCTCCGAGCCTGGCCTTGTAGCACGCAAACACACACACACACACACACACACACACACACACACACACACTCTGTAGGTTTAACTAGTGTGATAAATCAGAGTCTGCATCTAGCAAAAAACAACAAAGCCCATTCCGACTCCTGCTGTGACCCCCTGCCATCTTTTGGCCGCCCTCCCTTCCTCCCCATTTCTGCTGAAAAAAATGCTTATGCTGAGTTGTCTCTTGTCCCTCCCCCGCAGTGGAATGTCCCTGCCTCCCGATCCCATTCTGTCATTCATTAATGTGGTGCTGAACCTCCACAATTAGTAGTGGATTTGGATTTCAAAATCCCACTGGCGCCAAATTGCTTAGAGCGGACAGGGAATGCTAGGCCGGTTGTGTCCGGTGTATAAGAAGGCCATATTTCAGGCAGATAATCTTCCTTTTGGACAATGACTCGGCTTTGACTAGTGAGACCTCATCTGGAGTACTGTGTCCAGTTCTGGCGGCCACATCTCTGGAAGGACATATACAAAATTGAAGCAGTCCAGAGAAGGATAACAAAAATGGTGCAAGGACTGCACCAAAATTCACATGAGGAAAGACTACAGGACCGTATTATGTATTCCCTGGAGGAGAGGAGAGGAGAGGAGAGGAAAGGAAAGAGAGAGGGGGGATATGATAGAGGCATTCAAGTACTTCAGGAGTATAAACAAGGTATAGGAGGGAAGCATCTTTCAGAAAAGAAGGTGTACAAAAACAAGGGGACATGATATGAGGCTAGTGGGGGTAGGCTCAAGGGCAACGTGAGGAAGTACTTTTTCACAGAAAGAGTAATGGATGCTTGGAACAGCCTCCTGGTAGAGGTGGTGAGGGCAGCAAAAATAATAGGAGAATTGAAGAATGCATGGGATAGACATAAGAGTACTCTCGCAACAGAGAAGAGAGGGTAAGCCACAGATCAACTAGAGGCTGCGGTACTCCATTAAGTAGGGAAAAGGGGCAGACTAGGTAGGCCACACGGTCCTTATCTGCCATCACTCCCATGTTTCTTTGATTCAGTTTGGATGGGCTGCAGCACATCAGCACTTCTGGGGCTCCGAAACATAACTCTTGGCACCGGTGACTGACCGCAGTGTTTTTGCTTTTTGGGAGCACAGAGCAGAATGAAGAGGCTTGATTTTTTACTGGGTTTTCCTTCATGTAAGTGAAAATACCAAAAGATTTATACAGTTGACCCACTAAGTTACTAACTCCTTGTTTTAATATCCTGGATCGGGTGTGGCTAATGAATAAAGTTCAAGTACCTCTCCCCACCTTGATTTGTACTAACTATCCTTGTGAAAGCCACCCAATGGTCCTTTGTCACTGCACAGACCTGACTAGGAATCCATTATTTTCCATGTATTTCTTCAGTGAGACACAATTGTAATAAGTTAGTTTCACTTATTTTCAGCTTTTTAGTCTGAAGCAACTGATCTTTCACTGATTCATGCAACTTAGGGCTAACATTGACTTAGAAATCCTCAGAGAAAATCCTGCACCCTCCTTCGTCTAATAGGTGCTACCATCCTTTCAAAGTCTCTGCCTGTGCTCCAGATTTGTTCTTGTTAATGTTTCAAAAAATATAAAACAACAAGAGGGGATAGGGATAAGGAAATGTACCATCTTGCACCTAGAAAAGTCACCCGGATGGTGAGGGGGGCAAAGTCCAGTAAAGAGCAACGGCTGGCACAGGGGAAACATGGAGGAGAAAAGGGGTTCTTCCAGTACATTGGGGAGCAGAGAAAAACTAAGGGCCATCTCAGCAGATTGAGATCAGAAGGAGGGTGGGTGGAAGAGGCGAGGGACCAGGCAGAGGTATTTAACGAGTACTTCGCCTCTGTGTTCACTAGGGAGGGGGATGGGATATCTACAAAGCAAGGCACGATGGGAATAGAAGTGGCAGTGAGTGGGATCTGGGGAGCAACAGAAATGGAGCAAGAGGGAGTGAGAGGTACCCCAGGAGTGTCACATCAGGATAAGGATAAAAAGGCCAGTAAGGTGGAGGGGACAGATGATGCTATCTCTGCCGAAAGGGTGTGGTTAGCCCTCAAGGCCCTAAAGAAAGAAAGACAAATCTCCTGGGCCAGATGACATTCATCCGAGAGTACTATGGGAATTGGCGGCCATACTGGCTGCACCCCTGGCAGAGCTCTTCAACAGGTCACTTGAGACAGGGAGGATACCTAGGGATTGGCGAGAGGCACATGTGGTGCCAATCCATAAAGGGGGGTCGAGGGAAGTACCAGGTAACTATAGACCCATCAGTTTGACCTCGTGTAGGAAAATTAATGGAGAGTATACTAAAGGAACTATGGGGTGTACTTGGAGGAGGTGGGAGGTCTGGATAGTCGACAACATGGGTTTATGCCAGGTAGATCATGTCAAACCAATCTTGTGGAGTTCTACAAATGGGTAACATCAGAGCTGGACAGGGGAAAGCCTGTAGATGTATTATTCTTGGACTTTAGCAAGGCGTTTGACTCTGTCCCCCACAACGGTCTGGTGGAGAGACTGATGGGGTTGGGAGTAGGCCCTTTAATGGTCAGATGGATTGAAAAATGGCTAGTTGGATGCACCCAGAGCATAGTGGTCGGTAGGGAGCTCTCGAACCCTAGAGAGGTTGGTAGTGGGGTACCGCAGAGCTCGGTCCTGGGTCCGATCCTGTTTAATGCATACATATCGGACATCAGGAGGGTATAGGTGTGAAATGAGTCTCTTCATGGATTACTCCAAGATGGGAGCAGTAGTGGAGGGAGAAGAGGGAGATTGGCCCTGCAAGGGACCTGACACCCTGGAAAGCTGGGCTCACACTGTAAATTAAATTTCAATATCACCAAGCGCATAGGTGTTGCATCTTGTTGGAAACCTAAACACAGGTACACCCTGGGAGGGGAGGCGCTGGAGGCCTCAATAGGGGAAAAGACCTAGGGTCATGGTGGATGCATGTATGAATAACTCTGAGCAGTGCAGGAGAGCTGGCTAGCAAGGCAAATAGGATGTTGGGATGCATCGTAAGGGGGATCACCTATAGGAGCAAGGAAGTGATTCTGCTGCTGTACAATGGACTGGTTAGACCACACCTTGAGTACTGTGTACAGTACTGGAGACCACACTTGAAGAGGGACATACAGCTCCTGGAGAGGGTACAGAGGAGGGCAACTAAGATGATACGAGGACTAGGGGATTTGACGTATGAGGACAGACTTGAGGAGGGCTGCCTGTTTTCATTGGAGGAGAGGAGACGGGGGGGACATGATTGAGGTCTTCAAGTACCTCAAGGGAATAAATAGGGTAAACATGGAGGGGACCTTTAGACTAAAGCAGGGAGATATCACCAGAGGGCATGGTTTGAAGTTGGAAGGTGGAAGGGTGAGGGGGGAAAAGAGGAGGAGGTTTTTCACTGAGAGGGTGGTGGACCCTTGGAATGCACTGCCTGGTGAGCTGGTTCAGAGATCCACAGTGGAGGACTTCAAGAGAGGGTGAGACAGACACAGAAAGTGGATGGATCAGATGATGACCTGTCCCGGGGGGTGGGGATGGATGATAGGGGTTTCTGGAACACAAGGGGGGAGGGCCTCAGCACCCAACTAGGGATCTGAGGTTCGAGCAGACTAGATAGACTGTAAGGCCTGATCTGCTGGCAATTAGTATGTTAGTATGTTAATTTCTGGCTTTGAATTGGAGTCAGTGCTCATGCCTTGGCGGGCCCCCCCAAAAAAAAAGACAGAAATAAAGCAGTCCATATGCAAACTGTACCAGTGGCTTTTCAAACAACCATTGCACACAAGGGAGCAATAGTGCTTAGTGAAATACTGAAGAGACTCAGTAAAGGAACCAGCAAACCCCCAAAGCAATAAAAGCGAACAATGTTCCTTGCAAAGGAGACCAGTTGGGCCCCAGCTAGGCAGCTGGTAGGTAGGCAGACACCATAGTAATGGCATTTGATTTAGCAGCCGAGACAACAAACATCCAAAGCCTATTATACAGAAAAATGTGCAGTACTGCTCCTCTGAAATGGAGCTGCAGTAACAAGCTTGATCCATAAGCAGAACAAAACCGCACTCCAAGGACAAAAGCTATGGTCAAAGTGGTGCGGTGAAAAAGGTGGTTTGCTCAGGAGTCATGCAAACAACAAAAAGACAGTACTGTATGTACTGTTACCATCCCCTGAACTGAGCCATGTGTGTGTGGTGGGGGGGTGTGTGTGTGTGTGCATGAGGTTTCTAGCCTATGGGTGCTATCTAAGTTAATGCGGCCCTCCATACTCTCACAGCCTTATATTGGAGACATTTTTCCATATTGTTTTTTCAGTTTAGAAACTACTGTACGAGATCCTACCACTTTTTATTTCTCAGATGAAAACTATGGTTTGGTTTTGTGATGTAAGCATGGCGGGTTATTTTTATAAGATTCTATGTACCAGGGTTGCCCAAATCCATTTTCTTCTCCTTTCCAAGGGCAACAATCTCAGTCTTTGGTACATCTCACAGTGGTGGGTGTTGTAATCACACTGGAGTACAAATCTAGCCAGACTGTTATAAATTATATCCACCCCATGCAATTGACTCTTATTTGCAAGACCATATACTGTATATGGCTCCCATAATTTATAATTGGTAAAATTAATTGGTTGGCCACAGTCTGCCATGTTCCTTTTGTCAGGCAAAAAGATGTTCACCTTAACACTCTGATTCTAGAGTGTATTCCCCTTGTTAAATCTTTAGTATGTAAGTTAAAAGACAGATGTTGATCAAAAAACACTCCTAAATATTTATAACTCGTAACCTGTGTTAATGTTTGGCATTCAGTCATTTTTATTTCCAGTTTGAAAGCCTCCTTACTCTTTCTGGTTGAAGCAGCACTAAAGGCTATGATTTGTGGTTTTTTTGTATTTAATACTAATTTAGAGGACAGGAACCAGTCCTGCATTGATAAAAAGTACTGTTATAGTTTATACTCAATCTCCTTGTAGCTGCTCCCCCCTCCACCACTAAGACAGTATCATCAGCACATAGTCTAATAGTCAAATTACTTGTGTAGTTTGGTAATTCATTTAAGTATATTAGGAATAATAACATACCTAATATTGCCCTTGTGGTATATCATATTCTACAGGTGATATACTTGATGATTTCCCACTCATGGTGAGCATGAGATCTGTTTGAAAGATAAGAACTGAAGCATTTGCAAGTCTCTTCTGTCAAGTCAACTTTTCCCAGTCTGTCAGTTAAGATCTTATGGCCCACTAGGTCAAACGCCTTAGATAAGTCAATGAACACCACACCCATGTTCATCTCTTTATCAAGTGGAGAGGCTATTAGATCTAAAAAAGTCTGCAAGCACTATGTTAATGGACATTCCCTTCCTGAAACCTGATTGTAGATTTAATTTGTTGTATTTTTCTAAATATTTATATAACTGATCATGTATTATTTGTTCCAAAATGTTTGATACTACAGGAAATTAAGGCTATGAGGGGGAGGAGGGAAGTGGGGTGAGTTGGTGTGTTGGAAGGGGGTCATTTACTAAACTCTGGGTGTTTTGTTTGAGCCTTGGTGGGAGGACACATGATTTGGTGTGGGTAGAAGGACAGGTTTTACTATAGGGAAGGTAATATTTTATAAGAACAGATTATGAATTGCTCACAGGGTGCTTGAGTGAAGAGGAAGGTTGGGAGTTAGAAGGTGGTTTGGGAGGAGGTTAATTAATATCATCGGGGTTGGGGGCTTGTACAGGGAGTTTTTTTTTATTGTCAGATGTCAAATTGGATCAGATTTTAGTATCCAAATACAATTTGGTATTTTAAAATTTAGGTTTGACAGCTTTAGCCAAAAATCCAAAATACTAGATTTTTGCTGCTGTCCAATATATCAGTTCTTTAAAACTAGTCTGTGACTTCAGGACCACCTTGTAAACAAGGATTCGTTGCCCTGATGGTGTATCTTCATACTTTTCTGACTAAAAATAAAAAATTCAACTATTACATATCCTATTTGAGTAACCATAGAGCACATAATTGTTTCTGTTATGGTGTGCCAAATTAGGATTCTCTCTTAGTAAGAAGGTTAAGCCATTTATATTTTTGGATTTATAGGTCTGTATTAGGATTTTTGCCCACTTATATTTAGAAACATAGAAAATGATGACAGAAAAGGACCATTGATCCATCCAGTCTGCCCATAAAACCCTAACAAAACCAAGACCTATTGTCCATACAGAGTTCTAACCAACACTATCCACCCCCACACTCTCAGTCCTATGGCTACCACCATTTGCAACCACTAAGCCCTTCACTCTGTCTCAGCTGATTTTTGAAACCACTGATAGTTTTGGTGCCCACCACATCAGCTTGGCAGATTGTTCCATGACTCCACCATCCTTTCTGTAAAAATGAAACTTCCTCACTTCTCAATCAATCAATCAATCAAAATCTTTATTTAACCAGGCGAACACCATTGAGCAAAGCTCATTTGCGAGGTGGGCCTGGTGGACTTCTGTCTTGAACCCCCCCCCCCATCAGTTTCCACTCTTGCTCTCGTGCTCTTGGTATACTACTTATGCTAAATAGCTCCTTGTAATTTACATTGTTCATTCCTTTCAGGAACTTGAAAGTCTCTATCATATCTCCCCCTCTCTCATCTGACCTCCACTGAGTACATGCTCAGTGCCTTGAACCGATCCTCGTATGATCTGCCCTGCTGTCCTTGAATCATTTGGGTCACTCTACACTGCACTGTCTCCAGTCTGTTCTTATCTTTTCTTAGGTGAGGACACCAGAAATGGGTACAGTACTCCAGTAGGTTCCTCCCCCAGTGAGCTATAGAGAGGTAGTAATACCTCCTTCCTTCTGCTGTCAAGACCCCTTTCTATACACCCCAACACCCTGTTTGCCTTACAGTAGGCCTTGTTGCATGGACTTGATTGTTTAGGGTGTCACTTACAATAACCCTTAGGTCCCTTTCCTCAGAGGTTTTGCCCAGATTTACCCCCCCCCCCAATCCAGTACTCTGTCCTGGAGTTCTTGTTCCCTATGTGCATTACCTTGCAATTTTTGGAACTGACTTTCAACTGCCACACCTTTGACCACCTCTCTAGTGATTGCAAGTCTTGTTACACCTCCCTAACCCTCTCCTCACTGTCTGCTCTTCCATTGAGATTAGAGTAATCTGAGAAGAGACACATCTTGCCCTGGATTCCTTCTCCCGTGTCACTGGTGAACATATTGAAAAGGACTGGACCCAGGACTGATCCTTGTGGCTGCCCACTGGTGACCGCTGTCTCTTCTGATTTAACTCCATTAACCACAACCCTTTGCTGTCTCCCATCCAACCAGTACCTTGCCCATCTAACTATGTCCTTTGATGTACCCAGATCCTGTAGCTTCTTTAGCAGTCGTCTGTGAGGCACTGAGTTGAAAGCCTTGCAGAAATTGAAGCAGAGTAAATCCACAGTGTGGCCCTTATCCAGTACTCTTGTTACCCAGTCAAAGAATACTATGAGGTTGATCTGACAAGACGTCCCTGCCATGAAACTGTGCTGTTTATTATCCTGGCATCCATTGCTCTCCAGATAGTCCATGAGGTCCTCTTTGACTAGTGTCTCCATTAGTTTACCCACAATAAAGGCAAGACTAACATGTCTGTAGTTATCTAGTTGCTCCTTGTCCCCCCCCCCACATGGAGCAGGAATACATCTGCTACCCTCCAGTCTTTTGGAAGTACCCCAGTTTTAACTCAGCTATTGAATAGCTCTATCAGGGGCTCAGCTAGTTCTGTTGTGAATTCCTTCAGCACCATCTGATGCATCCCATCTGGCCACAGGGCACTTTATCGTTAGAGCTGCTAGCCCTTTCCAAACTCTTTCAGGAGTAAATACTTGCTGCCTTATCTCCAGGATCCCCTTACGGCTGCCTTAATGCCACTGTCTGGCAGAGACTCTCTGTCTTCCCTTGTGAATACAGAGCAGAAATATACTTTAGGAACGTCTGCTTTCTGCCCGTTCTCCTCAATTACCTTTTCTATTTCAATTACCCTATTTCTGCCTTGCTTTTTCCTACTAAATCCTTTTACTGTATATCTTGAGAAGTTCATTCCTGGATCTATTGTGAGATACCTAAATTCAGCACAAATATTTGACAATTTGCTTTTAGATGTAATGAATCCAGTCTGTGGAATAAATATAACAACTTAAATTGCAATTTAAGAATTTGGTATCTTTGCCTATGTTTAAAAAAAATGTTGAATTTAAATCTTGCAACTACTTGGATATGTGATTGAAAGTGTTTTACGATTATGAATGTATATTTTTGTTCTTGCCAAACTGATTGCAATTTGGTATTTGATATTTATATATCTTTAGATTGACATTGTAATGTCTATAGGACTTAGTGATTTCTGGGATGACTTTGCAAAGTAAATAAATTCAGTGTTTTTTTTGGTAAAACAGATAAAATCCATCAGTCAATCAAAATTTTGGAAGGGGTTCAGATGTAGGGGTGCAAATTCTGTAAATGGTGCAGGGGCGCTGATTAGAGATTTTGGTAAGGTGTGAGGGTGGGGTATGAATTTGGAATGGTTGTATAAAAAGGGTACACGTTTTTTGGGAACAAAGTAGGGGCATAGATTTTGTAGGGAATGTGGAGTTAGGAGAACAAACTGCACATAATACAGTAGGCCTACTATCGTGCAGAACAGGCCTGTCCAGATAGAAAAGTTAAATGTATCATACTTTCTTGGCTGCATTTGATATTTGCACCTGCTCTCTAGTGGCTAGTTATCTCCAAAGACATTCAGGTCTACAGCATGAAGTAGTTGACTAGTTTGATGATGTTGCATTAGAAATAGGCAAGCAAGCTGTGCTGTTTATTTCACAGGCCATAACCTTCACAGCGGCAGGCTTAGAAGTGGAGACTGGTAAAATGCTATCAAATTTGAGTCTTGAGTCAAAGATGGAAACAGACAGGGAAGGGATCACTAGGTTGTGTACAGGGTGCTTACATATGCATGATGGTGCTGTTGGTGCTTTGTGCTACAGAGATGGATCTCGTAAATCCCTAAGGCATTGGCATCAGAAATCAATATACTCTCCCCAGTATAACTGGGAAAGGATTGGGGAGGGGAGTTGCCATTTATTTATATAGTCTGCCAGAGTCTTGGCTATAAAGGGATGTGCCTCAGTTTTCTACACACTGTCCCTAATGCTCTTCCTGTTAATAGCAAAAATGTTTCAGTGGAAAAATGATTCCATTAACTGTACTTCAACGTGATGCTGATGAGACTAAGGAAAATAACATGTGCATTTTTAATTACACACCAGGATAATAACAAGTTAATGAGGCAGGCCTGCTTTAATATGACTAAGAGTATGATTTCAGTTTGCAGAAATTTCAGCCTTAGCCTTCTTATTTTCATTTAATATTAATTTTACGTGTTTTCACCACTTTGTCTCCCTGCCTGGTTTCCTTAATATTCCACCAATATTGTGCTGCTTAAGAAAGCTTTATTTGTTTCAGGAGCTTGCTTCTCTTTGTTTTCTGGGTATTATTTTTTCAGTTTATGTGATATTTTCTTGCAATCTGTTATGCTTTTGAAATAATCTTTATTTTCTTAGACCTCCTAATACACTTCACTTAGAACTACCACACTCCTTAAATGTCTTCATAATTGCCATAAAAAAATAATCAGAACTTTAAATAAAATATTCCTAAGAAGAGAGGTGACGCAATTGTGCCTCTTTATAGAGCACTGGGAAGGCCATCCTTGGAGTAACATGGTAGTTTAAGGTCAGAAGGGACAGTACGTCCATCATGTCTGTGTTCCCTGCTTCATAAGCAGGGATACAAAAGTATTCTGTGCAAACAGAGGGATTTCCTACTAACTCTCTTATGCAGGATACCTGTTGATTTCCTAAACAAAAATATGTACAGGCTTACCTTGAAGGCTGTACTGTATTCATCTCCACTATCTCCAATGGTAGGCTGTTCCATAGGTTCCCCACCCTCTGGGAGAAAAAGTGCCTCCTAATGTTACCCTTGCATTTACCATTTCTGATCTTAAGGGCATGTCCCTGCCTTGTGAAGCAGGACACCAGCTTCATCATATTCATATAATCAATCTTGTGTGTATCCTTGGGTTTGCTAAAGACTAAGATTATACCCCCTCTTAGCCTCCTTTTCTGCAGGGGGAACACAGTAAGTGGTTCTGCCCTCTCCTCATAGCTTTCATCCCCATAACATTTTGGTGGCCCTGTGTTGCTGCCACAGCTGCTTCAATGTTATTTTTGTATTGAGGAACCCAGAACTGCACATAGTACTTGAGGTGAAGCCTGACAGGATCTTGAAAAGGTGCAGGATTACTTCCGCTGCTCTATTAGTCACACCCCTTTTGATGCCTTTCCTCAGCATTCTGCTAGCCCTTTTGACAATAGCTGTACACTGCTTGCTTGTTTTAACTTAGGTTTGTCTATACTCTACCTGCAGTCGCATAATCAAAATAGTATAATTCAATTTTTAGATGAACACAACACAACTTTTTTCCAAAGTCAAGTCCTAAATAACATAATTTTATCTTGTTTAATACAATAAGGTGGTCAACAATTGGTAGCTAAATTTTTAAAATAGGGATGAATCAAGGACTCATATGCTGGAGTTCCCTTGGTAAGGCGTTCAGCTGAACATATTGATGCATTTTGAGTCCATGGGACCAGAGATTCCTAATGGGGTAGTAACATTATGTAATGCTACAGCAAGAGCCAAAGAAGACATTTTCCAACAATGGCTTGCAAACAGATACTATGGGTTAGGTACCAAAGAGACTGGTTTCACATGAACCATTTACTAACATGGGGCAACCAGGCTAACAGCATGGGGCCTGTGAAAAGCTGGGAACCATGTCTCTAATAGCCCCCCCGTAGCTACAGCCCTGATTACAGCCTTGCCAATTATTCCTTTAGCTCCACAGGGATCCAAGATTTATCCCATCTGCCCCATGGGACTTACCTGGCTAAATCTTTGCCAGGTTGTCAGTTACCAGGATGAGCGTGATGCTCACACCAAATGCATGGTAACTACATCTGATTCAACAGGCCCTCCCAATGAACACCCCACCGCCACTGAGGCCCTTTGGTGAACTCTGAAACAAAGTATTTTATACAATAAGCGTGATGGAAAATTCAGTCACATAAAAGCTGTATCCTGCCTGCTGACTTACCCGCTTTATAGATAAAAAAAAATGCATCACATGAATCGGGTACATCATGCCTGTTATCTCCACTACCCAGTACGTCACAATGACACCGCGCAGATGCCTACTCATGCTACAATGGACCTGCGGCTTCAGACACAATGGTAAAATTATTAAAACATAGATGTGGGCAAATTTATTTCCATCAAGTTCATTGTATAAAGCAGACATGGCATGGGTTAGCATGTCATACGCTTTTTAATCTTCACTCAAGGTCTGTGCCCTCTGACTCCCTCACTTGTGGCTACACCATTCATGAATGATCAAGAGGTCACAGACCTCTTGTGAAGATAAAAAGCATATGACATGCTAACCCATGCCTTATCCCCTATATTTGGCATCTCAGTCATCACCTCTTGCTCACTTGCATGTCCCTCCATCCCTTCTGTTTTTAGTACTGAGTACAATTCTAGTCACCACATTATGAAAATTATATTGCAGCAGTTAAGAAGGTACAGCAAAGAGGCACAAAACTGATTAAAGGAAAGTAGAGGTTAAGTTAATCTAAAACCCTAGCACTTGAGTACTGTTTAATCTCCTTAGCACCATCTCTGACATCTCTTCCCCCCTGCTACCCTACTCCCTTCACCTTTCCTTCCCTCTACCTAATGCCCCCCCATCTGTCTTGACAAGGCCTGTCGGCTGATTTCAACTTACCTTATGATTTTACCAGTAACTGACAAAGCTTGTTTTGGCTGATTTTCAGTTTACTGTATGCATTCCTGTGCATGTAACTGCTTAGCGTTACTCGTTTCTATTCTTTAATTCACTGTGAATGTCAACTATTGCTTTCTTTTCTTATTTACAATTATTTTACCATACCCTGTTTACTCTGTAAACCTGTTGATCTCCTTTCTCTATTTATACTGTTTTACATATTTTTTGTTCTGTTAACCTGTTGTATTATGCTGCTGACATGGAACCTTTGTAAAAGAGCTCTAAGCTCAAAGGTGTTTGTAATCCGAGATCTAAATAATAAAAAAAATTATAAAAAAAAAGTTATGGGGAATGTTTAGACAGGCTAGCTCTGTTTTTTCATTGGAAGGAGGAGGAGAAAGCTAACAGGAGCCATGAATTTGTTTCATTTTATTTTAATTTGAAAGGGATTGGATAAGATGGATGATAGGAACTTTATCTGCTTGTTCAGGACAGTTGGACAATAGGACATTACCAAACTTAGGGTGGATAGAGTCATGGTCAGGATAATGTGAAGAAGCATTTTGTACTCCTGAGAGTGGTAAACATATGTAACAAACTCCCATAGGAAGTAATGCAAGTTGGAAGTGCTGATTCTTTTAAACTCAAGTTACACCAGTTCCTCATGGAGAATATCATGGGTGAAGCACTGAATTAATTGGAAAAGGGAGTGTTCCCAGAAGTTTTCCAATTTTCTTACATAATATTGAATGCAGCAGCACCATGGATGTTTATCAATGAAATATTAAAAAAGAAAAAAGTATTGTAATATGGCCTATAATAATGTACTAGCTTAAATCACATTGGATAATTATTCATAATGTACAATATATTTTCTCATGCACTTAGCAATTGTATCACCTGACGTAAGATGTATACTGCCAAAGATTCTAGTGTGTCAGTCAATAAATAAATCCTGAACTGGATGATAGGAGAAAATTGCAATGGCCCTTGATTTACTTTTGTGTAGCATTTCCAGCGTGCTCCAGTCAGAGGGGTAAATTCATTCCTTACTGTCAGCAGCAAGATATCAGTGAGAGCTTTTAAAAAATAAAACACACACACACACATATATACACACACACGGACTTGCACATACACACACACACACACACACATGTTTGCTAAAAGTTTCTTATAAAGTCTGGAAGGTAACAGTTCCAAATCATGAAACATGTGCTAAATGATCCATTACCTCTTTGCTTCTGTTTCCTGTCTTAGTTACTACAAAAGAGGGTCTGATCAATTTGAGAATGTAATTGCTGTACTTAGGTCCAAATGTAAAATTATCAACTCTTTCCGCTGGGAGCGCCATCATTAATTTTATCATCAACAAAATTGAAGCAGATTTCTGCTAGGCACTTGATTAGGTTATTAGATAGAAGCAATCACAGAATAATTAACTGTGTTTGCAAGGCTAGCAAACACACAATCGAGCTACAAGAGTGAAGGTGGTAATGTTTAGTTTAATTTATTGCTAAGGAATAACTTTTAGATAGAAATCTTTATTTTTAGACAGGATAAAAACTGACAGGACCACCATGGACCTATTTTTAAAGCTGTCCTGTGATTAAGTTCATTTTAACTGCTTTGACATTTACAAACAGGAGGGCAACAAGTGCCTGTTTTCAAAGGTGACCCAGTCAACCAATGTTATACAAACAATACAACATGTATACAGTGTAAATATACATTGCCAGAATCATGCAGTAAGATTACCACACATATTAATAATCAGTACAATAATCATTTAAAATAATTGCAGATGATAAGATCACTTAAATGCATTCTAAGACCAACCTTAAAGGTATCCAGTGATAAGGGTGAGTCAAATTGAGCGACTCAATATGAGCGACTCAGTTTGATCGCCTGTCAGATGAGCAAATGTAAAAGTATAGCGAGGCATGGCAGGAGCGACACTGACAGGGACAAAATGATGAGTAAGGAAGAAAGCAAATGGTAGAGGGAGCTATGGGGAGAAGAATATGCTATGTTGTTGAGTCAGGATCCACCAAGCTGGCTGCTTGATGCTGTGGATTGAGTCACTGCCTTCAATGCAGGAGGTCCCAGGTTTGGACCTTGCGAGGACTGTGTACATATTTTTTGTGGTGCGAGTGTTCCCATACTTAAAATGTTTGGTTTTCTGGTGCCTACCTAACATTTTTTGTCCCCTGTTTCTCGATCACCTAGAGCTGTGCTCCATTGTCCCCGTGCCCTCCACTGAATTGCCCCCTACTGAGTTACCTCCTTACAACAGTGTCAGGTATCCCCTCGGAGTTGATCATAATAATAAAGGAGGATAAGGGGGCGAAGCCCTCCACATGGGGAGCATGGGGGTGGTGCAGATCCCTAAGTAAAAAGATAAGTAAATATCACTCTATACCATGTGTTGTGGTGCTCTCTTATGTTTTGGTCATGGTAGTGCATGGATGCCATTTGTGTTTTCAGCATTGTGCACTCACTCATGTGTATGGCACTATTATTTCTTCACTGTTATCACATGGAACAATTCTTAAATTTTCTCAGGTACTGTCTGTTAATAACTTTCTGGGGATAAAATTCCTTGTTCTAATAGCCCCATATCTAAAAAAAATGTTGGCTCAGTTTAGTTCTATAACCAGGCATGTCCAATTGCAAATTCATCATTGACCCATTGTTATAAGAGATGGGGCTGTTAGTACAGCCTAGAGGTTAGAGTAACAAGCTGTGAATGAGCTTGGTACATCCAGCAGATCTGGGTTTGATACCCACAACCTTCATTTGTATTCTGTGTGGCCCTAAGCAAGTTACTTAATCTCCCCAGTTCTTTGGGATCACGCCTGAAAACAGGCCTTGGGTCTAGTGGGCCATACCTGGTTACCGAAGAATGAAAAAAAAACAAACTTTCTGACACCATGGCATTCAGCCTTCTAGTACTCTAGTTATTTATAAGCTTCCGTCACCATATTCCATCAAAGTAATGGATATGCAAGTTTATAGGTAACCATACAACCCAAGCATAAAGTTCATAATGGTGACTCTCTTTTTGTATCAAGTACAAATCTACATGCTAGGTTACATGCTACTCAGTCTGGATAGCACACCATCCACTGCCGAAGCATAGACTATTAATTCATAGCAGATAACTGAAAATGTTAAACTTTGGTCAACCAATCTATGAATGATAAAAAAATTTCTTTTTTCTGTACAGTAAGCCCAACCTAAAATTAATTTTCTTTGCAATATAGTCTACATGCTTGGCATAGTACAGTGTGCTATCCAGATACACTCCCAAATATTTAAAACACTGAACCTGCTCCAGCACTTTCCCAGTTGCAGGTTTTATCTCCAGTTGACAACCTTGTCTAATTCTCTTGGAATTACCAACAATTATCAATTTGTCTTTTTAACACTTGTTACTAATCTACTTTCTATAAACCAATCCTGGACTCTAACAATGTCATTCTGTAATGGGACAATTAGAGCAGGAGCAGTTTTCACTTACATTGCCAGGACTGCATCGTCAGCATAAAGGATGACTCAGCAGTCCTGGCAAATAGAGAGAAGTCCATTAAGAACAAACTCTGATCAGAGTCACTAGAGCTGCTGAGTGTGGTGAGAGTGAGTAAAAGACTATTCAAAGCTCTCACTGTGCTGTTGCCACACCCTAGTCTGCTGTTCCCAAGATGGTGGTGCTGACAGAACTGCCGATGTGCAATACTCGTGCATGCACAGTTTAAGTCCATGCCACCATGCTGGGCATAACAGCTGTCTCTTCCGCAGTTGTGGAAAAAAGTAGTGCCCTGCAAAGGGGTTGTGTTTATGTGGCCCACGGAGGAGAAGGGCCACATAAACAGCACCAGTGGACATGTGCCAGAGCACTGTGGAAGCACACTGGACAGCGGTCCAGTCATGTGCCTCCACAATGCTAGAGTGTCAGTGGCTCAGTAGGTAGCACACTCGCCGCTGAGGCCGGGAGATCAGAGGGCTGTGGGTTCAGTTCCCACATCTGGCACTTGGGTTAATATCCCAGTGCTGACACTGTAGTGCAGCATGAGAGGGATGCTGCACTTCTGAGGTGCCGTCTTTCAGATGAGATGTTAAACTGAGGTCCCATCTGCCTGGATTGGTGGTAGTTCAGGTGGATGTTGAAGATCCCATGGCACTTATCGAAAAGAGTAGGGGAAAGTTTTATTTGAACAAGGAATCGTGTGACATACAGTATAACAAAACACATAATAATATACACAGAAAAGAAAAACAACACACAAGTAAAATACCATATAACAAATGCCACACCTGAAAAAAAAGCAATACAAAAATGCACCAAGAAAAGGCCATTAAGTCACGGCCGAGTCTGAATCAGTAATCCAGGGAAGTGCAGTCCATAAGGCAAGCAAACTTGAAGCCGAGTGTAGTGTCTGTTCATATGCATATATGGCTTTTAAGTCCTTCACAACTTTCCATTCAAGTTCCAAAAAGGTGCAGTCTTTTTGCTGTAGGGTGAACTGACATCTAGCCATCCAAATATTCCACTTGATCACTACCAGAATTAGATTTAGAGTGTCCGTATGCCATAAAGACCATTGAGGAGAAAAAACACCATACATAATTGTCTGAAAGGAAACAGTCTGAAATATTGGAGAAGCCCACTTTTGTGCCAAAAAAACCCACCAGTGCCGAATAAATGTACATTCAAAAAATAAATGAGGTATCGTTTCAAGTGTTTCATTACATAATGGTCTAGAACACAATCTTTCCTGAAGCTGTTTATGTTTGTGGTTGGCTTTAACATTAATTTGTCCATGGCACGACAGCCAATGAAAGTCCCACATAAGTGCAGGAATTCTTTTGCGCCGTAACAAGGATAAAAGGGAGGAAAGATGTTGAACCGGACATTTATCAAAAGGAGATTGTGTCATACACACAGAGGAAAGAAGCAGCTTATAAAGAGTTTTATGTGATTGAGCAATGAGCAGCTGAGGTGTCACTTGCCATTGTTTTAAAAGTAAAAACATATGTTTCATATACAGGGGTGTGCCACCTGAAAGATGAAGCACACGCAAGGAGTTGTGTTCCCACTGGTGGAACCAAACCCCACAAGAATCGTAAAACCACATTTCCCATCCCTTCTGAGTATTAATCAGAAGTGGCCGTAAATTGGCTATAAGGAAAATGCTAGAATAAAATAACAAGGGAGTAATCATACCTACACCACCCTCCGTAATGGGTAAATTAGTAATGTTTCGTTTGATCGGGTTCAGCCTGCTTCCCCACAATGCCTGAAAAAACAAGCTGAAAACCACCATTTCCATTTGTTTCGGGATAGGGAATACATAACTTAAATAAAGAAATAGAGGTATTAAAAAGGTCTTAATCAAATATACCCTTTTTTCTTCCCAATTGATCCTCTATTCCAAGAGGCAACTTTCAGTTTACCCTGTCGTAGTTTAATTTCCCAATTATAGACATCAGGGTCACAGGTTCCAAAATGGACTCCTAGGATATGAATAGGCCCTCTACCAGACGTAGGGCCAATATGTTGCATCGGGCATAATGGATCCCAACCGATACCCATACTCTTTTCAAAATTCAAACAGGCTCCTGAAACATTTCCAAAGAAAGAAAATTCTGTAGGAAGCTCTACTGAGGATGTATCAGCCAGTAGGAGGCAAATATCATCAGCATATGCAATGGCTTTATACGGTGTAAGCATATCAGAACAAGAAATGGCACGTATCTGAGGGTGAACATTCAGTCATCGGAGCAGAACATCCAAAAATAGGACATATAATAGAGGGCTCACAGGACAACCCTGACGGACACCCTGTTTAACAGGGATCATAGGTCCTACCCAGCCATTTACCACCGGAACTACTGTGGCCGTTCTGTAGAACTTTTGTAGCCATCAGATCATGGTATCTGGTATATGTAAGAAACGTAATGCGTTCCACAAAAAATCGTGGTTAACCGAGTCAAATGCTACCTTCTGATCCACAGAAACAATAATACCAGAGGCCTTGCCTGCAAATCCATGGGAAAACAGTTCCCGAAGGAGAATCAGATGATCTGATATTCGTCTGGTAGGTATGGAACAGGATTGGGCTGGATGCAGAACTGATTCCGCAATGCCTGACAAACGTTTTGCAATAATTTTCATTAGCAACTTAAAATCAGTATTTAACATGCAGAGAGGGTGCCAATTCTCCAAAAGGTGAATGTCGCCTTTTTGTTTGTAGACATATATTAAAGTACCCTTGGTAAAGTCTAAAGGTACAGTCTCGCTACTGAGCAGTGCATTAAATACAGTGGTCAGTTCAGTGATGAAATAGTCATTCAGTACTTTATACAAAGCAGCCGGGAGGCCATCCAGACCAGGAGTTTTACGCAAAGGTAATGAAGAAATCGCCGAAGACAGCTCTTTCTCTGACAAGACAGCACAGGCCATATTTACACTCTGTGTCGAAGGGAGTGGAATATCCAAATCCCTGTACAGAAGTGTAGGGTCTTCCAGAACAGCAGAGAAGGGGGAAAATAGAGCAGTCGTGTGGTCTGTCACAATCGGCTGAATATCAGAACGTGTATCGCATAGTGTTCCTTCAGAATTGGCAAGACACAGCACAGTTTTCTGAGAGACTTGTCATGAATTTGATTCAAAAGGACACACTATGTCATGTGGTCCAGACATATGGAATTTGTGTTGATGGTACAATTGCTGTGATTGTCTGGACTGAAAACACAACATGTCTTTCTGTGTGGATTGAATCAGGGGGGACAGATTCTGTCCCGTCACATATGCTATGGAAAGCAATGACTGTAGGTGAGCCCTTTTCTGTAAATAATCCAAATAATCCTTCCTGCTTTTCTGTCAACTGTAATTTTTCAAATAAATGATTAAAGCATGTTTCGTATCCATCCACCAACGTAAGGGGTCATCATAAAGAATAAATACAGATTTACGAGCAGAAATGAAAGACAGGAGAAATCTCTGAAACATCACATCTTGCAATAAAGATGTGTTAAACTTCCAAAGTCCTGGCTCTTTGCTAAAAGGGGCCACTGGACCTACACTGATCGACAGTACTTTATGATCTGAAAAGGCTACTGCCTGTACCTGAGCCGAGCCAATTGGTTACGTATGGGATAAAAAAACAAAATCAATTCGTGTTGCCAGTTTTCCTTTTTGAAAAGTGGGAGTATGTAATTTCGTGAAAGAAAGGTAAGCATCAGTCAAATGTGCAGTACGAATCAGGTTATCCAATTCATGTGAATCACAAAAGAGTTTTTTAGTGGTGGCAAACAAACTTTTATCAAGTAAGCTGAGGCCACAATTAAAATCACCCGAAAACACCACTTGGAAAGAAGTATGCAAGTAAGGGCGAATTAAAGAAAGCAAGGCTATGCGAGCCGTCTTAACTTGGGGGGGGTAAATGTTTATGACTCGGTACGGGCAGTTACCTAAAACAAAATCCCAAACTAGGGCTCTACCAGGAGCCAAATCATACAATTTTAGTAAACGGAAGCCTGAAACATTGACTAATATGCCCAGGCCTGAACAGGGGTCCTGGCCTATGGACCAAAATGAAGGGCCCAAAAGCCAGTCATGCTTTGCTTGTCTAATTTCCTGCACTGTGTGGAGCCTGGTATCCTGCAATAAAAAGATACCTAATGGCAAAAATCGTAAAAAGGAAAACATTAATCTTCTTTTCTCCAATCGTTTCATACTATTAACATTAATAGTGTGGCAAACAAAGAGCACCATGGTACCAGTTATATAGTGTGAGTTAACCTCAAGACTTTCTCTTCCCAGCTACATTCTTTCCTTTAAGCCTAACTTTAGCCTTACGTTTTTGCAAGAGCCCGGAGCCCAGTTGGAGTTCTGAATCAGTGGTGCCATCAGGGAGTGAGGATGCAATAGAAGAAGAGTCAGACTCACCACCTGCGTCTTCAGAAGTCAGCTGGAGAATCTCATAGGTATTAGACAGGGCTATGGGTTGGGGTGCTACGGGCGTTATAGAAAGTGGCGAGGTACGAGGACCATTTCTCATTGACCTTCGTCGCACTGTAATAGTAGGCTCGCTGGGAGGTGGCATGGTACTTGGGCCAGGGATGTGATCCAAGGGTAATGCTGTCTGTAGGGCATGTGGTGGTGTAGGGGGTTCTACAACTAACAGGGGTTCAACAGCAACAACTGTAGAGGAGGTAGTAACCTGAAGGGGCACAGGTACATGGTCAGTCAGAGCAGGGTCCATCGCGACTGTAGATGGAACAGCAGCAGTGGTATGAAGCCGCGCCTTTTGTGCCTGCGTAATCACAAATCATTGATCCACCCCGCCATCATGATTTGCCTGGGCATGAGCAGACCAGGGACAAGTTTGGAATGTATGACCAACCTCTTCACAAAGATTACATTTGCTAATATTCTGGCAATGAATCCCCACATGTCCCAGCACCCCGCAATTGTTGCATCTCAATTTATCACATACATTACTCAGGTGTGAGGGGTCCCCACACCTGTAACAAGCCTTAGGCTGTCCCGGGTAAAACAGTACCCCCCATCACGACCTAAGAAAAGAGTTAGGCAAGTGGATTGGGCCATGGTCATTAATACGTAACAGAACCTTAAACTTCCATCCCCGGTCCAGATATTTTCTGTGTCCAGGATAGCCTCAGGTTGGCCTGTACCTACAACGCTGTCCCAACCAATATACAATATCCGACACATCCACCACCTCATTTCGGAACATCACCGTAATAGTCTTAAAAGTAGGTTTTGAGAGGGGAATGGCTTGAAAGGAAGTCCATAAAGCAGTAGTTTTTAATGCGTGGTACCTAGTCCAAAAACGATCTAATCCACGAGACGTCTGAAAACTTACATCAAATGTGGATTCTCCAGAGACATGAATAAGGGCATATATCTCATGGGCAAAAAATTTGAGAGAGTCAATCAATCAATCAAATCTTTATTTATTCAGGCGGACATCATTGAGCAAAGCTCATTTACAAGATGGGCCTGATAGGTCAAGGATCAAATTGAAGGTACAATAGCAGACATATACAGAACACTTATATTTAAACAGATACAGTAATATAAACATATATACAAATGAAGGATAAGGATGATTCAACCTAACAGGACAAGGTAGGATACAGTAGAAGTACTCTAGAAGAAACCAGAATGTCCAAGATCCAATTGAGGAGCCAAAGCAAGCATGCAATACATGGTAACATGTGGTTAAAGGCTCCAGGGCAAACTAATGCAGACAAACAGATGTAATGATTTATGACTGCAAAAATGATGATAAACAGCCTCTGATGAATGACATGGAGGGGCTGATGGGAGATTCAGAGAGGGCTAGGGCTACTAGTAGTAGGCGGTATGGAGGAGTGGTTGGGGTAGAAGTAAGTGCCAGGAGTTGGTGTGGAGGTCTTAGTCAGGTGAAGCTAAGCTGTAAAAAGGTATGAAAGGGGGCTGAGATACAAAAAAAGAAAAGGGGCTGCGAGGGAGGGAAAAACTAAGGGGAAGATTTATGGAAGAGCTGTCAATAATAATTGCTGACTGAAAGGGGGAGGGTTGTGAATGTGACTGGACTAGGCCTTGTGGTAGCAATTGCATTTCTCTGGAAAGAGACTTACGTAGAGCTTTTTAAAGGATGCTAGAGGTATAAAGTTGGTCAACTTTAGGGTCTTCTGTAGAGAATTCCATGCCAATGCTAGAGAGTAGCTGATTGCAGACCTCCCATGCCGGGTGTAGGCTTTGGGTAACTTAAGTTGTTGCTTCTTAGGGCATAGGATCTAGCTGTGGCCAGTGCAAAGCAGTCTAAAATATAGGATGGAAGTTTATTAGACAAGGCTTTGTATATCCATAGTGCAGCATTTCTGTTCCTTCTGAGGTGTAGGGATGTCCAACCAACTGCAGCATAGAGAGAGCAATGATGAGTGTTGAATGGAAGATCTGTAATAAACCGTAGTGCTCTGTGATACAAGGTATCCAATTTGCTTAAGTAGGAAATAGGACAGTGACCATAAAGAAGTCTGCATAGTCGATAAGTGAGATAAATGAGGCCTGGATTAGTCTCAGCCTTGAGTCTCTGGTTAGAAAATGTTCAATTCTGAAGAATAGGCCGAGCCTCTGGCGAAGTTTTTTCAGAAGTTCTTCAATATGAGTGTAGTCAAGCCTGCTATCAATCCACACCCCTAAGTATTTGAATTTATCTACATAGTCCAGGCTTTCTCCAAGGATGGTGGATAAATGGGGAAGATTGCTTGGTGAGGAGGTGTTAGTATGGTTATTAGTGAGAAGAACATAGCTTTTGTCTTCTTTGCATTTAGGAGGAGTTTTTCTCAAGTAATTGGTGTTGCAAGAGGAGAATTCTGATTGTAAAATTTCACAGGCCACTGTATGATGGTTACTGACATATAAAACAGTGTCATCTGCAAAGAGGTGAACATTGGCTTTGGTGAGATTAGTGTCAATGTTGTTAATGTAAATGGCAAAAAGGATGGGGCCCAGGATAGATCCTTGAGGAACTCCTTTTAGAAGCAATTTTAATGAGGATAAGTCACCTTCAGCTTTCACCTGCTGTGTTCTATCAGTGAGGTAACATCTGAACCACTTAAGAGAGGGTGGGTCTAAGCCTATGGAGTGCAGTGAAGAGAGTAGCAGCTCATGATCCAAGGTGTCGAATGCTTTGCTTAGACCAAGGAATACAACACAGACACTGCTCTTTTTGTCAAGCTCAGTTTGCCAGTCATTTGTGACTTTGGCCAGTGCAGAGATGGTGCTGTGCCTGGCCCTAAATCCAGATTGAGCAGGATTTAAGAGGTTGTTAACTTCAAGGTAGTCTCTTAATTGGATGCTCACTAATTTCTCTAGCATCTTGGAAAGCACTGGAAGAATGGATATGGGCCTGTAGTTGTTGAGGTCCATGGGGTCCCCTGATTTTAGGAGGGGAAACACTTGGGCTGTGTCCTTTCAGCAGTGTCCTGGCCACAAACACGCAGTCCAGAGGGTCAGGTAGTCCACCCCTATAGACTAGTCTGACAGCATTATGCCTTTTTGCAGCTAGGACCGGAGAGTGAAATAAAGAAGAAAAGGAGTGAGTGTTTCCCACCTGTTTAGGGGGTGGCTTACCCATAACAGCAGAATCTGAAACCGTCACTTCTGAACTACTAGGAAGATGAGAGGTTCATGGCATAGATTCTTGCGGGAGGGCTAACACAGGGTTCTGAGTAAGAGCCAAGTCCATCGGAATGCTTAATGGGTCAGAGGAGCTTCAAGTATCAGGCTGACTCTGCTGTTCTTCCAGGAAGTCCTCGGGATGGGGGGACCGAATAGGGGACGGACCAGAAATCCACTGTCCCAGTCCAGGTTCCCGAATCCAGCCAGCACCACACAATGCCTCATCCACTGACCAGGTGGGCTTCGCTGGGAGACTTTCATGTTGTAAAGGCAAAAGTGGGAAGGATCGATCAACTGGGGGGGGCTCAGGAATCATAGTATGCGTATCGATGCAGGCTGCAGTCAGCAGTGACAAGGAAGAGTGAGCCCCAAGAGTTGCAGGTGATGAAAGCACACTCTCCGATTCAGACTGTGCGACCGGAGGCAGTTCAGACAGGTCCATAGTTTCGGTAGCAGAAGAGCAGGCTCTGTCGTTTGTAGCGTTTCGAATCGTCAGCACCATTTTGCAATGCAAGCTTAGTTAATGAGTAACAGCGTTCTGCTTCAGCCAGGCGTTTCCCAATATCGCACTCCTTTATTGCTACTGTATCAAAATTGAGAGACTGACCATCCACCACAGAAACATCCAGGGAAGTAGAGCAATCCGTAAGAGAGAGGTCCAAAAGAGATGCAGTCTTAGCAGTAGGTGCTTCCTGAAGGGGAGTGTCAGATTCATTAAACTCCTGCACAAACATTACATTTTCCATCGTGGTCTCCAAACAGCCAGAGACAGGAGTTGAGACCAAGTCTCCTGTCTCTCCAGCTACCTCCGCAGCAGGCAGAGGAGGTTCCGCCATCTTGGACAGAGTACTCCCCTCTGTCAGAGTAGGGGAATTTCCCCAGTGTCCTGGCCAAATTTCCCTCATTCACTAAAAATACCACCAACAGCTTAATCTGCTTCAAGGTCAGTTGGCATTCATCTGTATCCCCCTCCCCGGGTCATGCCTGAAAATAGGTAGGATTTGTCTAGTGCACTTACCCGGTCAACAAAAACTAAAATAAATAAAAATAAATAAAATGCTCTTTTAAAGATAGTATGATGGCATAATGTCCATGGAGCTCCGCCCATACAGCCATAAAAAGGCTAAACTCAAATGGTCCCAAAATGGACTCCTGTGGGACTCCTACACTAACAGGCCTTAATGATGAGATGCTACTTCCAAATGTTAAACGACTGAAAGACAGTTGCACTCCTAAAAACAATAATGTGCTGACTGTTGTGAAGTTCAATAAGGCATCCCAGTCTGGAAAATTCCTTCAAGTAATTTATTCATGTCAGAGTTACACACAGAGCACATCAGCAAGATGTAGGAGCATCCCTGAGGAAGCTCTACTGAGCGAAGCACTGGGGTTTCTGGGATAGCAGTTGTTAGAGCAGTTGATGCTCCCACAACCTTCTGATGTGCTCTGTGTGTAAGTCTAACACAAATAAATTCATTGAAGGAATGCCTTATTGAACTTCACAACAGTGAGCACATTATTGTTTTCAGGAGTGCAATTGTCTTTTCAGTCATTTGTCATTGTTACAGGGTCCAGTATGGCCCTACAATTGCACCCCACTCTGCACCAGTGAGTGCTATGTACCTTGGAGTCGATTAGTTCCCAATGTTACCCTCTGCATCCTTTCATATTGATAATTCTCAAACCACCATCAGGCAGCTTGTGATAGGCCAAACTCTGACAACCTTTTAACTAGCAGTTAGTAACTTACTAAACCAAAGGCCTTTGTTAAATCAATATAGTCCGCCCCCAACCATGCCCTCACTGTTTAAGGCAGTCATCTTGGGTATCTGTTAGAATATTAAATTCTTCAATATAATTCATAAGTTGGTCATAAACTATTATTTCCAGTATCTTGGGCAGTGGGGACAGAACTGAGGTTGGTCTATAGTTGCGGGTAACTAACATTTCTCCCCTTATGTAATGAAACCACCATTTTTTGTTTTCACAGTGCAGGAACCTCCTGTGTACCCTCCTGTTTACAGAAAGATATATTAAAATATTTTCATAATGGGGACCATGATTTCATTGATAACCACCCTTAACAACTTAATATATATTCCATCACTACCCATTCTTGTTTTAAGGTTCAAGTTTTTAAGATCTTGAATAACTTCTTTTTTGTTACCTTTTTATATAAAAGTCCCTATCTATATTTCTAAGCTCTGTATTTTATTTAGTTTTTGTTAACCGAACAGTTGCACTAGCCATGAAATGACTATTTTTAGGCACAACCCGGGAGAGTACAACAATCAAAGACAGGTACATAGCATGAGTACAATGAAATTACAACATCATAGGTCAAAACAGTTAATAGTAATGAATACATGCAGCCAGGACAATAACAATCAATGAAATTCACATAGAATTTTTAGGCATAGAAAACCTACGCAGTCTAGGAAGAGATATCACAACACAGCCACAGAGAAATATTGTTCAAATTAGTCACAACAATGAAGATTCAAATAGGCAGTGAAACAAGGCAAGGGCAAATTCCTGACTGGGCAGGATGCATTATCACAGTCTCTGAAACAAGACTCGGTGTGGGGAGGGTTGGGTAGATTAGCCTCAAGGAGATAGTAAGGGTAAGAAGTGCTATGAGGTACGGAGGTTAAAGTTAGGCCAGGCAGCATCTGGTGGGTGAGTGGATTAGGGAGGATTAAAACAAGTGCAGAGATCAGCAAGGTATAGATGTAAGCACAGCTCCTTTTTGAAACTGTCATGTATCTGGCATTGTTTTATTAGTAGTTATATCAGATATCTGTGCTGCTATTACATTAGAAGATATTAAACTAATTTGCTACCTCGACTTGCTCTAACAGTAATCCATCATTCCTTTGCAAAGCTTTAGTTAAATTTTTTTAGCCTTCTCCTGGACCAGATTGATAACTCTCTCAAAATTTCTCAGGATTTTCTGCCTTCTCCCTCTGTTTTTTACAAAAAAAGCCAGCTGTTATAATATGCAGTTTGCACCTATTCTCAATTGTTTATATGCTATTTTACCTGTCTGTGCCCCCCCTTTTAAATTTATACGGCACTTTGTTTCTTTTTCTCATTGTTTTATGAAATTCACCTGTTATCCAGGTCTGTGTCCCTCCCTTATTCCTTACTCTTCTAACAGGTCTCCAAAATTTAAAATGTAGTATAGTTTCAGAAACTTTGCCTGCACTCTGGTTTATTCTGATACGTTTTTGCAGCAATGGTAAAGGCTTTTGCAGGACACAAATGCAATGAGCACAGCTGCTTCACTGTAAGACAGCCCCCCCCCCCAGAACATGGTCTGTATCAATGTGACAGTTGAGGTTGTACAACGCAGTTGAACAGATGTCTGCCATATGCTTCATGGTTTTACTCCTAAGAGCCACCCTTAAAAATAACTGACCTACCTTTTTGTACACAAGTCTGAGAATGTTATTTTATTAACTGAATCTCTCTGTCTCTCTCTCTGTCTCTCTCTCTCTCTCTCTTGGTATATCGTAGGGGTGCAGTAGAGCCCCTATAGTTAGGTTGAGTAGCCTAGTTTAATGTTAAACCTCTAACTTTGCACATTGATATCTTTGGCTCCCTTTGATGAAATGATCTGAAATTTTGTGTGTTGTCTAGGAGACAAGGTCCTAATGTGTGGAAATTTTTGTGATGGCATCTTGTGCAGTGTCTGAAATCTGCATGTGTCATTTTTTTTGTAAAAATCAAACTTTTTTCCTATATTTAACATGGGTTTTATTTGCTCTCCCCTGCAACCTACATGGAATAGAATTTTTCCGTCAAACTTGCAGGAGACATGTGTCATGGCCCAAGGTAGCATCTTTGACAGGTCTGGTGAAAAAATATTAAAGGGATACCACGTTATAAGGCTTTAAAATTTACTGTTTTCTGACCTGCACAGTAGGGTATTGCAGATAATGTTCTGTGGTGAAAGTAAAAATTTGATGCCGCAAATGCCGGTTTTTGCTTTCGCACCACCTAATTGGCAGGACACAAAACATTTTTTGGTGCTGTGCCTACTGCCATCTTGTTGATTTTTTTCTACCAACTAACAAAGGTGGAAGATACATAGAAATGCTGGAATTTCAAAAAACAAACATCAGAACCTAGCTAAATGGACCCATTTAGCTAGATTCTCATGTTTGTTTTTTAATATGCTCCCACAAATGTGTTTTTGGGCATCCAAAATCCTGAGTGCTTAGCTTAGCAAGAGTTGCATTCTCTGTAAGAGAACAGCAGGAATTTTTCACTTCTGCAGCAGCAGCTGAACTCGTGTTGCCAGCTGCAGTTTGAGTTATGAGACACCCTTGCCCTGGTGTCTAGTGGCACCCCCATTCACCGATCACTGTCCCCATAAATTACATACAAGCATAAACTTTGACGGCAGATAAGGACTGCTTGGCCCATCCAGTCTGCTCACAAAATACATATATTCCCTAGTGTCTAGTGATACCCCCACGTGGCGATTGTCATCCCCATAAATGCAATAAATATATTCCCTGTTGGACCCGACAAAGATGGCAGCATAGTTCTTTTACTCTGCCCCAGCCTGGCAATAAATCACTCATAATCCGCAGAAATGCTGGACTGAAATGCCTTTTAGCAACTGGAAAACCTCTCCCTACCTCTGTCGCTGTTAGTCAGATGTTTTGATGAGGATGCATGCTCTGTCAGCTATAATCGCACCACATATTTTGGAGCCGATCTGCTGGGACAGGCCGTACAGAGGCCCTGAGGCGTAGGGGATACAAGTTTGCGTATGACTTTTCCCATCGATGTGCTAACGCCGGACTCAAAATCTAACTGGCCATGATCACCAGATAATTTTACGTGCAGGGGAGAGGGTTGCAAGTCGCTGTGTTGAAATTATTCCCCTTACGAATATAGTGTCAGAAAGGGTGATGGATGCTTCGGGGGACAAAGTGCCAGGATCCCACGCATAAGCCACTGAGCTGTCTTACGACCAGGCCCAGCTAACAGAGGCCCTTGTAAACATTACAAAGATGCTGGAGGCTCTCTTGACCAAAGTGGATACTATTGGAGCATCCTTAGTGGGGAATGTAGCTGATGTACGTAGCCTGGTGGACCAGCAAAACGTTTTGTATCAGAGAGCTGAGGAATTGGAAAGGCAGCACATTACAGTGCTGCAAAGGCTCAGAGATCATGAAACTAAGCTGCCCAGACTTTGGCACAGAACCGAGGATCAGGAGAACAGGAGTCGGAGGAACAGTATTAGAATTCTAGGGGTCCCAGAAGGGACTGAAGGTCTGAATATGGAAAAATGTTTAAATGAATGGCTACCACAACTGTTGGTGGAAAGATGGAGATAGCCTGTTGGTGTGGAAGGAGTGCATAGGGTGTTTGGTAGACCAGACAGTGCCAATGGCCCTATAACAATCATAGCATATCTTTTAAGATACTCGGTAAATGAGAAACTGCTTTGAGTTACAAGGACATGGGGGAGATTACATGGAAGGGCAATACCATCTCCTTTTACCAAGATTTCACTCAGGAGGTAACTGCCAAACGGAGAGTGTATGGCCCACTAAAGAAAACATTAATAGCCAACTCTTTTCAATACCGCTGCAAAATGCTCACTGCACTGTACCTCTCTAAGGATGGAAAAGCCTTCCTCACCGAGTCGCCAAGAGAAGCCGAAGCCTGGATCAATAATCAATGGCCAGGACTCTTGCCATGGAATGCATCTTCCAGATGCCTCTGGGCCCCAAGAGATCATCCAGGGAAAGGAACAGACAAAGGAGGGAAACACTTTCAGGGGGATGACAATTTAGTTCGGACTCGTCTGGGTACAAAGGAGTCCTCCTTGCTCTTCTTAGCACCATCTCCACAGTCCAAAAATGGGAGACACTGCCAGGCTGATTCCCCACCGATTTCAACTGGGCGATCAGGTGGTGGGATCAAAATGACTGAGCAGCAAGACCGGGCTAAAAACTCAACCCCAAGTCGGCAATGCCAGCACTCCAGAAGCCCAATCAATCGGTTGCTGGCAAGCCATTAGCCTCTTCTCCTGCTAAGATCCCAAGAGTGGAAGCAACATCGCCAGTGAGAGCTGAAGCTACTGACTCCCCAAACATGGATATTGAGGAACCCATGGAGAACACTGTCTCACTGGACTGGGCCACTTCTGTGGAAGAAAGTGAAGCATAATTAGCTCTGGCTGCTGCACTACTAAAACCAGGTCTAAATCTTTCACCGAGGCACTGATTGCTCCCCCTCGACTTGCCAGAGCTGAAAAGACTTGCATGGAGCAATCTGCTAATTCTGGGAAAGAAGGATGATCTGCTATATACTTGAACTTTGGCTAGAACTGATGTTGCACTTTCTCCCTGTCTCGTTTCCAGTGTCATTGCTCTGAAATGCTGCCTTGCTAGCTGCTCTGCCTGCTCCTTCTCCCCTGGCTGGTGTTTTTCCCTGGATGAGCATGGGTGGCACGTGAAGTTGGCTACTTTCACTGTTGTGCCCTCCCACACTCCCCCCCCTTTTTTCTTTTTTGTTCTCTCTCCCCACTCTGCTACACAAGGCTGCTGGATAAAGATATGCATGATGCCTGTATAAAGGGAAATAGCGCCCACCCCACCCCCGTCCTTTTTCTGAATACACCCTGGCCTTAGCATAGCTCCACCATATGTTTTTTATTCTCACTGGTGGTTACGACTAAGAATGTTTTATGGGGAGTTCAGTGCCACTTAGGATGACTGACAATCCAGCAGCACCTCTGACACCCCTCTGCCCCTTTACCTTATCCTTGATTCCTTTAGCCTATCATCAAGCTTCAAAGTCAAATGGCTGACAGAGGTTCCCCCCCCTTCCAAGCTGTTCCTATGTATAGGAATGTTCCTTCCCCTCTCCTCTGTCCATCACCCTATCCCCCCTTCCATGTACCCTTCCCTTTCCAGTTGCTACTTATTCTACTTGTGCCCTTTCCGCAGGTTGCTGTTAGGTACTCCTGGACCCTCCAGACCTAGTTTTAATTGGTTCCATGAGGCTAGGTTGAGACAGATCACCCTTGTTAGGTGTGACCTCTCCCCTTGCTTATTTGATGCTTGAAGCAGTGTGGCGTGGAGCGCTTTGACATCTCTATACTCAAGTACACCTCAGAATCATTAACTATATATTGCCTAGTGTGTTTATACTTGGAACAATAGCTCTTTCGTTGGACATTGTATTACTGTTAACCTTTAATAACACAGTATATAATTCTTTTTTTTTCCCTATCTGACTAGGCTTCTCCTAGTTGGTGACAACCGCTGCAGCTACTTTCTCACTCTTTTTACTACATCCGCTCCCTCTCCTTGTATACAAGGTTTGGTGCCCTTACCTATGAGCTAACAACCTGGTGAATTCTTTTTGCTGTCTGCTGTATGATTTCCTACTTTTTGTTGGGTGAGTACTCCTTTTCTCTCTATAGCTAGCCACCTGGAAGGTAATAATGGCCACTACTTCTTTCATAAATCACGGTTGGAGGTGCGTCTCCTGGAATGTCAAAGGGCTCAATCACAGGGCTAAACGTACTAAAGTTTTACAATTTTTGAACTCTATGGATACTACTGATATAGCCCTCCTCCAGGAGATGCACCTTACCAACCGTACTGTGCAATGGCTCAAAAAACTAAGGGCAGGTTCAATTGTTGCTAGTTGTGCCACCACTAAATCTAGTGGGGGTTGCTATCTTGTTACATAAGTATGTGCCCTGAGTGATAGAGGATAAATCTATGGACTCCCAAGGGCGATGGATAGCAATCAGACTCTCTTACCTGGGAAGTAGGGTACTAGTGGCCAATGTGTATGGCCATAACACAGACTTCGGGGAAGTGTACCCTGACTTAAGCCAAGCCTTTACAGATCTTACAGATGGCCTATCTGATATTCTGATCTTATTAGAAGGGTACCATAACCTGGTCCTAGATATTTTTCTTGATAAATCCCTCCCCACCCCACAAACCCATCCTAAGGTATTAGTGGGCCTCACCAATCTGATGGCAGAATGGAGCCTATGTGACCCTGGAGAAGGAATAATCCACGAAGGCATGATTACTCTTTTTCACTCGGTGGCACACCATACTCATAGCAGGCTTGATTTCTGGCTTGCTAACTGTGTGACTGAGCCAGGGATCCTGGATGCTTTGATTGGCAGCATTATAATCTCTGACCATGCTCCAGTATCGATTCTGTTTTCTCCACGGGGCCAGGGAGCTCCTGCCACAAGATGAAGATGTAACCCACTACTATTACAGGGTAAAATCTTTCAAACTTACATAAAAGAGGAATCTTGCTCTTATTTCTCTCTCAACACCTTCGATGAGGTGTGGGCCTTCACGATATGGGAAGCCTTCAAAGTTGTTATTAGGGGGAGGATTATCTTCTTTACAGCAGGTAATAACAAGGCCCAGGCAGAAACCATACGCTCTCTGCAAGCCAAACTCACAGCTTTGGAGAGACAATTTAAAGCCTCAGCCCAAAACCCGCTCAATTCTCCCCTTCTATCCACCATCATGGGCCTAAAATATTGAATAAATACTCTTAAATAAAAAAGTGGAATGGAAGTTAATACGTGCCAAACACAAATCATGGGAGGGTGGGGACAAGAGAGGCAAGTTGCTAGCCTATCATCTCCATAAGCAACAAGCTTCATCCAGAATACTTGCCCTGAAGAATAAACAGAGCAAAATAGTTTCAACACCTAAGGCTATTAATGAGGTGATGCAGAGCTTCTACCAAGAACTTTACCAAACCCAGGCCAAACTCTCAGCTACTGAGATTTCCACATGCTTGTCTGAGATGTGTAAAGTGGTCTCTCTCCCCAAACTCTCGCAAGAGGATTGTAATGCTTTAGATGCCCCTGTCACTCCTGAGGAACTCCAGTCCGCTCTGTCTCAAATGGCAAAAGGGAAGGCTCTGGGACCAGCCAGAATGACAGTAGAACTTTACCAACTCCTTAAAGTCGAAATTACCATTCCCCTTTTACAGGCCCTGCAAGAAGCCCAGAGCACAACTGCTCTTCCCCCCACCATGCGGGAAGCCCTAATAACCTTAATTCCCAAGAAGTCCTCAGATGCACTGAACTGTGCCAATTTTCAGCCTATTTCACTGCTCTCAGTAGATACCAAGTTATTTTCCAAAGTCTTGGTGAATAAATTAGCCCAGGTCCTCCCTATCCTGATACACCCTTCGCAATCTGGCTTCTCGAAGGGTAAATCGGGAGCAGATAATCTGCGACTAGTCCTTAATTTAAAATGGCTAGTACTTCACTCCTCAACTCCGATGACAGCCTTGGCAATCAATTTTGCCAAGGCTTTTGACTCTTTAGAATGGATCTACCTCCACAATGTTCTAAACCTATATGGATTTGGGTATCACTTTCGCTCCTGGGTCTCCGCGCTATACCACCTGCCAACAGCCAGAATTGCTACTAACCGATATATCTCCCTTCCCTTCCCACTGCAGAGGGGTGCTAGGCAAGGCTGCCCCCTTCCCTTCTTCTTTTCATTATGGTTCTGAACCCCCTGATTAGGAAACATTTGGGCACCCCAGGCATTACTGGGATCCCTGTTAAGGAACAATCCTTTCTGGTTAATGCCTATCCTGACGACATGTTACTTACACTGTCCAACCCAGAGCTCTCCATACCCATAGTACTGCCAGTGTTACAAGAGTTCACCTCCCTCTCCAGCCTGATAATTAACCAAAAGAAAACAATTCTCTCCCTGCTGAACACAAAGTGTGGCAGAAACTGTTTAGTAGGTACTGACATCACCTGGGCCCCTCAAGGATTTTCCTATCTTGGGATTTTTATCTCCTCCACATGGGAGGACCTGGAAAAGGCCAATTTCTCCCCCCTCTTAACAGCCCTTACAGCTGAAGTCCAGAGATGGAGAAAGCTACAGTTATCTCTGAAAGGCAAAATAGAGGCAATCCATATGTTTATTTTCTCCAGAGTCTCATACCTATTAAACAACCTCTCAATTCCCCATTCCCTGAAGCCATTCTCTGCATTGGGCAAACTTATCTCCTCTTTTTTATGGGAGGGTAAAGCTGCACGCTGGGGGTGTACAAAGCTGTGGGCCCATTGGACCAAAGGTGGACTGGGGCTCCCCTGGTTCACAGGCTACCACTTAGCCTTTCGTATGGCCCAAGCCACTACCTGGCTTGTCCCTCATTCTGCACCCCCCCCCAATGGGTACTCCTAGAAGCTGCCCTTATACCTGATAACTCACTTTTTTCTCTGCTCACCAACAGGAAGCCCCCTGGAGACCAGCTTACTCCAATTATGACTGAAACTTACAGAACCTGGCTCCAGGCAATGGCCCTTACTGGGGTCCCAGGTATGGGCTATCTCCCGCCGATCTTCTATGCCCCTCTATGGAACAACCAGCTCATTATGGTGGACCACAGACCACTGAACTGGCCCCACTGAGTATCCAAGGGCATTCATTTTGTGGGAGATCTTCTTCTCCAGGACAGCAAAGCACTGATGTCCTCTGAGCAACTGCAGGGCTCCTTTGATCTGAAAGCACAGGATTTCTGGAGATATCTCCAGATACGAAGTGTACTTGCCCCCCTCTTAGCCACCTCCACTGACATGGGCAGATGGAATTGCTTGACCACCCTTCACAAGCTGAGGAAAGGTCAGGACCTGGTGGAAATTTTCTATAAAATACTTAGAGACTCGCAGCCAGACACTACCTCTGCATGCTGAATAGCATGGAAAATGGAACTCCAATGCCCTTTCTCATTGCAGCAATGGTCTGACTACCTTAAGGCAGCTCATACAGCATACGAAGATGCTAAGAGCCAGCTGATACAGCCAAAAATTCTTCTTAGGTGGTACAAGACACCCACAGTGCTCTATAAACTTAAAATACTGAAACACGATAAATGCTGGTGGTGTCAGTCCTCTCCTGCTCATTTGCTCCACATTCTGTGAACATGCCCAGCCCTTCAGGGGTTCTGGACACAGGTATTGGATGACTGCTCAAATATCATTGGTAAATGGCTTTCTCACCACCAGGACTCCCTATTGTTGGGAGGTGTCTGAATTTTGGACCCCCTGTCTGTCCCAATAAAAGCATGGATTCTTGCAGCAGTAATAGAGGCAAAGAGGGCAATCTTAATGAAATGGAGGCAGCCCTCCATCCCCTCGGTCACTCTTTGGAGGGCAGCCGTAGCTCGCTTAGCCATTTTTGAGAGGCTCACTGCGGTAGGGAAAGGCCATCTTTCTAAATATCACAAGAAATGGGATGCATACTTGCATTCGCACATCTGTGCAGTCCCACCCCCCCTCCTCAAAACCCCCCAATGCTATGATCTGAGTTATATTCTCTCTCTCCCCCAACACTGTTGTCCAGAAGACAGGAAAAGGAGTCCTCTTCTCATCCTGTAACTGCTATCCTGAGATTCTACCTGTCTTCTCTTTTTGCCTATATTCTCTGCTGCTTACCTGTTCTTAGGAACCTTTGCTGCGTTGTTTGCCATAACATGTACAAGGGATACGATGCTAACTAATAACAATGACATTAATAATGACAGCAAGCGGCTATGTCTTAGCTCGGTAGTTAGGAACAAGTTGGAATGTGCACATTATACTTGGACTGTCACACACTGGCACAACTGGACTATCAGTATTCAGTGAATATAGAGGATGTAGAATGTCTTAGATATACTTTTCTCTTAGCATTTGAAGTGGTATGTTACCCTCTTATTATGTGGTGCTCAATACTTCTGTATTAGTGCCAGGATATATGTGCATGCCTGGTTCATTGTCGCCATTACCATGGCTGTTTGTAACTGGAAAAACTCAATAAAACCTTATATGATAAAAAAAAAAATATATATATATATATATATTTCCTTGGCATCTAGTGGCACTCTCACCCACCCTTCCATTTGCCTAGTGTCTAGTGGCACCCCCCCACCCTCCGATTGCCGTCACCCTTATTTTTTTTAATTTCCTTGTGTCTAGTGGCACCCCCACACCCACCGATCACCATTCCCCTTATTTTAATGTTATTTATTGGTGTCTAGTGGCACCCCCCACCCTCCAGTCACCGTCCCTGTATTTTGATGTTGTTCCCTGGTGTCTAGAGGCACCCCCCAGCCTCACATTTTAGGCACAACCTTGAAAAAGGAAAACTGTCCCACAATGTTGTTTTTTTTCTCAAACGTGTAAAAAAAAATGTCCCCTACTGATCAGCCTCACCTCCAACCTCCCACTCAGCACCCACCACCCCACACCCCCAATACACACCCACATAGCATCACTCAACTAAACAGGTCCAAGATTCAAGACCTCACCTCATAAACGATAGGACTGTTATTACACAACCTCTGCCCAAAAGGTGATTTTGTAGTCACTTGGCAAATTCATTTTTTGGGTGGGCTTTGGACATTTTTTGGCCCTTGTTCATGAGGTGGGATAATAATTAGGCTAGGTTGAAAATTTGGAGTCAAAATATGTAAAAATGGTAAAGTTATGATCATTCATTGCAATTAGAAACACAGAAACATAGACTTTGACAGCAGATAAGGACCGCTTGGCCCACTTAGTCTGCCCATTTCCCTACCTATTGGATAAGCTGCAGATCCTAGTTACCCATAGCCTACTTCCTTCTACTCCAACAAAAATTGCTTTTTGTCTGTACCATGCATTCTTGAATTCCCCCACTGTTTTTGACCCCACAACCTCCTCAAGAAGGCCATTCCATGCATCCACTACCCTCTCTGTGAAGAAATACTTCCTTACATTGCCCCTGAGCTGTCCCCCCTTTATCTTCCAATTTTGCCCCCTTGTTCCTGCACATCTCTTTTTCTGAAAGATGCTACCCTCTTGGACTTTGTTGATTCCCTTAAGGTACTTAAATGTTTCTATCATGTCCCCCCTTTCCCTTCTTTTCTCAAGGGTATACATATTAAGCTCCTTTAGTCTCTCTTCATATGGCTTCTGGTGCAGACCCTGCACCATTTTTAGTTGCCCTCCTCTGGACTGCCTCCATCCTGTCTATGTGCTTGCAGAGACGGGGTCTCCAGAATTGCACACAGTATTCCAGATGGGGTCTCACTAAATGTCTATACAGAGGGATAACAACTTCCTGTTTTCTACTGGTGATGCCTCTCCCTGTGCATTCCAGTATCCCCAGGCCTCCTTATTGCCATCTCACATTGCCTGCCTACCTTCAAATAATCTGATATGACTATCCCAGGTCCTTTTCCATTTTTGTTGTTGTTAGTACCTCCCTCCACATTGTGTGCTCTTCCCCTGGGTTTTTGTTTCCCAGGTGCATTACTTTGCACTTCTTTGCATTGAATCTAAGATGCCATACTTTTGACCATTCATCCAACCTTGCCAAGTCCCTTCTCATCCTTTCCACACCACACTTGTGTATCAACCCTGTTGCAGATCTTTGTGGCATCTGCAAAGAGGCACACTTTCCCTTCCAGTACCACAGCAATGTCACCTATTAAGACATTAAATAGGACTGGTCCCAGTACTGAACCCTGCAGTACCCCACTAGTAACCCCGCACGCTCATAACTTCGGAAATTTTAAATAATTTCACCCCAGATTTTCAACATAGCCTTCTTATTACCCCACCTCATGTATGTAACAGCTGCCATTTTTCAAATCATGACCAAAATGTGTTTTCACACATGTAGTGCAGAATGGCATTGCAGTTGCACTGAATTACGTTTTGCTGGGGATTCGAAGAATTTCTGTACTGGGTACATGAGGCGGGGTAATAAGATGACTATGCTGACAATTTGGTCACTGTTATCAAGTGTCGCTGCTTCTAGGTTTACATGTCTTGTTTTTTTCTTTTATTTTTTCAGTACTCACAGCTGGGGTCATTTCTGGATCACTTTTTTCTTCTTTTGTGGTGAACATTTCGTCAACTGTTCTGTGAGACAGCATGTTGAAGGTAACCTCAAAGCTCATGACAGTTCTGAGGTAAGTGGTGTGGGCAGTGATACAGATGTTTTCTTTGACAGATGATGAGGTCACCAGTCTGCCAGACCTAGATGCAATGATGTTATTGCTCAATATCATGACTGTGTCTGGGTGCTGGTAGCCAATCAGATGAGAGGAAAAATCCTTGCCATTGTATTATTAAAGGTATTGTAGTTACTCAGTGGGATGAGGGAGGAGGAAACATGGAGAACAAAATGGGGAATAATGTAAGCTAAGACCCCAAAGAGACAATAGATCCTTGGGTATGATATGGTAATATGGGCAGATTGGATGAACCATCAATCTTTTCTGCTGTCATTATCTATGTTTCCATGTTTAAATAGATATATGTTAATTACAAAAACTACATTATCTAAGCTAGAATGGTACAGTGTAATGGTGCAACTACTAGTAATAAAGAGTTCTTACTTGTGTCTTAAGATGGGGGTGAAGGGACTGGGCAGCTGACAGCAGAAGGGGGCCAATCATCCTGCACTTCATCCTGTCAGGAACTCTTTTCCCCATTTGTTTTGCCATTCCACTTGTCCTGACACAGTGCATGAACTTGGGTATCAACACACACATCAACTCCTGGTGAGAGAAGGCTTCCTGTCCGAGCTGCAAGATATTGTAGAATTGAAAAATAGCACGATCATTTAATTTAGCAGTCCAAGGCTATGACACATATTAACTGCAGTTAAATTTCACTGTCCTGTACTTCCATATAATGAGTCTGACACAGAAAACTAACTTAGCTGTTCAATTAATTTATCGGGTCTCTTTCTACAGCGAACATAGCAAGACTTTTTTTACAGTGAAATAAATCAGTTCTACAGTATCATCTGTGTGTAAGAACAGTGCTCTGACCCTCACCAGGACGGGGCTGGTGCTACATGCCACAGTGCCTTCTCCTCAGCCTTGACCTATTCAGCAGCTTACTAAGATCACACCTAAACTTAGATCACCGGCATGGGAAGGCATCATGGTTCTCACTGGGCCAACTGCTGTTCCTGCAAGCAACATTATTTCATAATTTTTTTGTGACAATTTGATCCCAGATTTTCAACATAGTCTTTTTATGACTCTCCTTCTGAACATCACAGGTGTCATTTATAAAGTACTGGCCAAAATGTTAAGTGCAGAAACACATTTTGACAAGGATTTGAGAAACAGCACTTGTCATGTTCATGAGGTGCTGTGGAAAAAAAAAGTCTGTGTTGAAAATTTTAGGTCAAAATGCTGAAAATGACCAAAGTTATGAGTGATCATTGAAAAACTTCAATGAACCTTCATAACTTTGCTATTTTTTAATATTTTGACCCCAAATGTTTCACAGTCTCTTTATGACCTCACCACATGAATCTGGTACAGTAGGTAAGAATTTTCAAATTCTGCCCAAAACATAATTTCACACCACAAGTGCAAAAACACATTTTGGCCAGTATTTGAAAAGTGACACTTCTCACGTTCATGAGGTGGTGTGAAGAAATTTGTTAACAAGTTTGAGTCAAAATATTGAAAATTACCAGTTATGAGCAAGTATTGAAAACGTTCAATGTGCCTTCATAGCTTTATTGTTTTTTTAATATTCTGACCCCAGATTTTCAACATAGTCTTCTTATGACCCCACCTCATGAATCTGGTAGGTGCAAATTTCCAAGTCCTTTCCAATAGGTGATTTTGTATAGCAACTGCAAAATCACATTTCAGGATGAATTTGAAAAATTTCACCTACCTTGTTTATGAGGTGGGGACCCAAAAAGGCTGTGTTGAAAATTTTGGGTTAAAATATTAAAAATATTAGCAAGTTATGAAAAAAAGTTCAAAACGCATTAAATACATTAGCCACACTTACTTTCTTTCTTCAATTACCAATCTGGCATTGAAGAAGGAGGATGTGTCTCTTGTTCAGAGAAAACTATGGTGTTGGACCCCAGCAGGTAAATAATTGGGTATTGGGGGTCTGGGGTGGTCAGTGCTGAGTTAGGGGATTCAGATAGGGTGGGTGGAGAAAGTTGAAAAGAGGTCAATGGCACAACAACAATGGCACAACAGCAAGCATACTCTGGAGGTCCTGGGGGAACATCGGCTGCAGGTGAGCACTGAAGAAGTTGAAAGGGAGACCACTAACAATTATAACTTTACCAGGTCTGCATTCTTCAATTATGGGACATTATTGCAATTTTACTTACTGTGGGACATTGTGTTTTACTGACTGCCTTCACCTGAAACTCTATCTGTTAATCCGGTGATTGAGGGGGTCCGGTGGTGGACCGGTCAAGTTTCAGGGGCAGGGGCACTGCATCATATAAAAGCCCACACCACCCACTCTTGTCAGCAAGCATACTGTGGAGGTCCTGGGGGAACATCGGCTGCAGGTAAGAGCTGCAGAAGCTGAAAGGGAGGCCTCTAACAATTAGAACCTTACCAGGTCTCTGCATTCTTCAGTTCCTCAATTCTGGGACATTATTGCAGTTTTACTGATTGTGGGAAATTGTGTTTTACTGACTGCCTTCACCTGAAACTTTACTTGTTAATCCAGTGATTGAGCCAGTCGGAGAGAGAAAAGTTGGTAGGGAGTAGTTAGTAAGTTTAAATTTGTTTTAATAGTAGATAGCTGTTTTGAAATGTTGATAGTTTTTATGTTTTAAACAAGGTTTAGAAATACAGGATGCATTTAATTAATATTATGTGGGGTTGGCTATGTCTGGGATCTTATTTGGTGCTTTTGGGGGAGCAAATGTCAGAAACTAATGTTCAGAATAAAGAGTGGAATACTGAAGCGCCGAGGGGTATGTTGCAATTTGAAGAATCTCCTACAGTTAGAAGACATAATTCATTTATGAATAAATGGAAAATGACTACCAGATCATTTTGTTTTAAACAAAGGCTTACCCTAGGGGGAGGAAAGGGTAATAAAGAAATGCGGTGCTTGATGTTCTTGTTAGTTCAGAGTGGAGACATAGAAATCAATCCAGGGCCAGAAATAGATAGGAGGCTAGTAGTAATCCATGAAAATGTACAAAGTTTAGTCAATAAAATAGATGAGTATAGGGGTGAGGGTAGAAGAAGGAAAAACAGATATTTTGGCAATTTCTGAAACCTGGTTATATCAGGGAATTTCAGATAATGAAATTCAATTAAGTGGATATTCACAGCAAAGAGTAGACAAAGAAAGGAGGGAAGGGGATAATGCTCTATATTAAGGCTACCTTGGGTCCTTATAAAACCATATTATCTGAGTCAATAAGGGGAATTGAAAGTCTGGTAGTGGAATTGTTAACATTAAAAACTATGATAGGAGTTTTGCATGCACCACCGAAAACAAAAATGGAACATTTTGATATTCTATCAGAAATCCTAATAGATAAATTACAGGGGCAAATTGCAATCCTAACAGATGATTTTAATGCTGATTGATCCCAAGATAGAGGCTTAAAATTGAAATCAAGTTTTGAAACTCTAGGACTAGAACAGATTATTTTAAGTCCAACTAGATGTTCTAAATATAAAACAACAGGATCAATTCTAGATTTGTTTTTTTATTTCACAGGAGATAAAAGTATTAGTTTGGGAAATAATGCCTATGAATTTAGGTGATCATAATCCTATTAAGTGTAGATTAGATATTCAATTTTCAACTAAAGTAATATCAGAATCTTATTGGATCACATACTTTAAGAACTTTAAAATTAAAGCTTTTAGGGATAGCCTAATGCACCTTAAGTGGGTTAGAATAATGTTAATCCCTGAAATTAATCTTGCAGTTGAAGAATTTACCAAAATTTGAAAGAAATAATCCAGCAACATGCTCCAAAAATTCAAAAAAAAAAGGAGAAAACAAGACCCTTTATGGCTAACAGACAAGTTAAAAACTCATTTAAGAATAAGGAACCAATTGTGGAGAAAGCAAGAAAAACAAAAATAGAAGAGGATTGGAATCAGTTTAAGCTTCAGAGAATATTATGTAAAAAAGAAGTTAAATGGCTAAAAAAAGCTATTTTATAAAAAATATTAGTGCAGCAATGGATCCTAAAATTTTTTGGAGATGTGTAACAAAACTACAAAATCCTATCAGAACTAGGACCCCAATAAAAATTCTGAATGACAAAATTCTGGTGGAGGACCCAGCAGAAGCATCAAGATTACTCAACTCTTACTATTTAGAATTGCCAGATTTAAATTTGAGTAAACCAAAGCAGTGGACTTTAGATATCTCTATATCTCAAATATTGAAAGATAAAGAATCTAATAATGAATAATTCAACAGATTTACATTTAAACAAATAAAGGTTAAAGATGTAGAAAATTAACTGCATAGGTTACATGGTTCTAAAGCAGTGGGGAAGGATGGAATTGAAGGGTATTTTTTAAAAATAGTTACAGATATACTGGTTCTTATGGTAACCTATTTTTTTAACTGGAGTTTGTGTGAATCTGCGGTTCTTGATATATGGAAAGTGGGGAACATAATACTGATTCATAAGGGTGGAGATAATATGACTCATTCAAACTACAGGCCAATAACCTTGTTACCTATATTATATAAATTACTTGAAAAACAAGTTCATAGGCAGCTCTATGGGTATTTGGAACAAAATAAAAAACTCACTGATTGTCAATATGGATTTAGAGAGGGCAGGTCCACGAACACTCCCCTAGTAGATTTTCATGACTTGGTGTCAACTTTTTTGAACCAGGGCATGAATGTCGGGGCAGTGTTAGTGGACCTGAGTAAAGCATTCAGTTTGGTGGAACATTCAAAAATGCTGAAGAGGTTATATGATATCAGGGTACGCAAACAATCTTTATATTGGTTTAAATCATACTTTTCCAACAGACAGCAGTGTGTTACGAGTGGATCCATAGATTCAGACTTGATTGAGATAAACAGAAGTGTTCCATGGGGTTCGATTTTAGGCCCTCTGATGTTCAATATTTATGAAATGATCTTCCAAAAGTTATAAATAATAGTAAAGTCAGATTGTATGCAGACGATACTATATTGGTGGCAGCAGCTGAAAGCTATAACCTCTTAGAACACAAACTCCAACAGGATTTAAGGAATATGGAGAATTGGTTCAGAGCTTCATGTCTTTTATTAAATGGTAAAAAAAAACTCAAAGTATGATTTTTATCAGTGGGAGCTCCTATAAACAGTTTTGATTTGAAACCTAGGTTAGTGGATGGAATACCAATAAAAATTGTTAAAAATTATAAGTATTTGGGGGTCCTGGTTGACCAAAGGTTGACTTATAGTGATCATATTAACCAACAGGTTAAAAAAGTTAACCAGAGTCTGGGGGCGTTAGGACGAGTATCAAAAAGTTTGGAAATTGAAGTAACAAAGCAAATAGTGGGACAACTGCTGTTAACAGTGTTGGAATATGGTGTTTTATTATATATCAATTCAATTAAAAAATCTTTAAATAAAATAAATCAAACTTATTATAAATTAGCCAAATTTATAACAAAAATAATACATGGTTCTCACCACTGTGGTATTTACAGTGAGTTAAATTGGTTACAACCAGAGAAAAAAAGAATGTATTTATGGCTCATATGGTGTCACAATTTGGTTTACACTAAGGGAATCCATCCACTTGCTAAATATATAACATTAGACCCCCCTAGTAAGAGAACTGTGACATTAAGGAATTTCAGAATCCCAATGGTAAGATCGCAGAATAGATTAGGAGATTTTACGTTACAAAATTGTTTAGCATCCACTGGAATGCATTACCACAAGTACTAAGTTCTTTGATAAGTTTACCCAAGTTTAAGAATGCCCTGTATAAATACTTGACATCTATTTGCACATGTTTCAAATAATTTTATGAGCTAATGTATGCTTTGCAACAGTTGTTTGTGTGTTAGTTATGTTGATTATTATATGTATTTTGTATACCACAGGACATTGTTGTAAATGGGGGTAACACCCTAATCAATTTGCATCCTGTATAAAAATAAATTTTAAACAAACAAACAACGAAGATCAATGGATTGTTTGATATATTGCAGGGTAAAAAAATGACATCAAAAGACCATTTTTCTTCTACTGGTACCAATGCTGGGGATTGTACACCCCAGTGTCAGCTTGATGTTTAGTGGCACCGGGGTGGGCACCCCAGTTTCACACTCTGTTGCAGTGGAGGGAGGGGGATTGAGCCAGCACTGGGGATTGAGCACCCCAGTGTCAGATTGCTGGTGTATATATGAGTCCAAATGTTCTATGTTTAACCTCATTCAAAGTGGCCACCATGAGCTGAATGAGTTAAACAAACAATTGTCACAAAGTTTGTAGTACCATACTATAAAAACACATTTCTTCATGGACATAATTTTCTTTTTGGTGTGTGTTTCAGTAAACTTGCCACATTTTCAGGCACATTTACAAAATGAGTTTCTCCCCACCAAAAGAAAATTGCAAATGTATGTTTTTTTATGAAAGAGACTCTTTACACATTGCATAAATGTTTGTGTTTATGCAATATGTTCATCTTTAAAGTCAGTAAATGGCAAAGTGAATTAATTCTCCAGACTTTCACAATGTTTTTCCAGGTACCTTTTAGTCTCCAGTCAAAAATAAATAAATAAATAAATGTATGCAACAGATGTCAAGATAAATACTGCTTTAACACATTTATCTGAGTCACTGTATGGATAAATAGCTATGATGTAATCACTATGAGAATAACTTCAAGTTATTCCCATAGTGATTTCATTATACCCCATTTATCCACACAGTGACTACATCATAGATCACCCTCCTTCCTCCACCTGATGGCACTACTTTTAAATTACAGTCCCACAAGCAGTACACGCTGGTCCTTGTTTTATTTCCATCTCATCCATTCCCACCTGTCTGCCTGACTGCTTACCTCCTTAGCTCTTTTATGAGCCTACCACCTCTCTGCAGAGCACTTCATTTACCAAATTTTACTTTCCTTATTATATTTTTAAGTACCTCTCTCAGTTCTTCACCCAGTCATGCTGCAGCAGAACCCACTTGCTCTACAATCTGCCTCCTGTCTCCATAATTTTCACAGACCCATTGTCACTAGACAAAAACCACCAAGAGAGTTGCCTGCTCTTCTTCCCGTTCACAGCTACTAATGCACCCACACATCACATCCTCCTCACAATTCCAACAATGACAGACCGAAATAAAAATTAAAAAAGATTCTAAAAATGAAACATGGACCCATGATTCACAAGTGACTGAACACAATCACCGCCATGTTTTAGAAACTGTTCAACCCGCCCCACACAAATTCGCAGACAATGAAGTGCTGAACTGAAAGGTTACACCAATCAGCTGCTACTTCCACACAGTAGCAACCAACTGAAATACACAAAATGAGCCAACCAATTAAAACAGCAGCTCACCATCTTATTCAGAAACTGAAGCACCGTGGAAGAAAACTACCGGCAAATCAAAGAGAACCACACAAACACAAATAAAACTAACTCGATAAAAGCCCTCACACATAAAAAAACATTAAAAATGCCTGTTGCATAAATTCAATATGCAGGGGGCACCTGTAGGATAAACAAGTTATTTGAACAGTAGCCTGTGACCTCTCGTGAACCTCACTTGTGGCTTTGCCACTCATGAGGTTACTCAAGGTCACAGGCTACTGTACAAATAACTTGCTTATCCTACAGATGCCCCCCACATATCCCTTATAAATAAATAAATAAATATATAACTAAATAACAGTTACATAAAATCAGCAGTGGGATGTTGACATAATTCATTATTTTATTACACACAGAGATTGTGTAAAAACAAATAATGTAACACCAAGTTCTTTATTTCATATAATTTCTGGTCAGTTTAGTGCTGTGTGTTGAAATAAACAGCAGTTTTCAATTTCTGTGAACACAAGACAGCAGCTGTCTTCACTTTATCTGGCTGACACCCAAGCCATAATAATCAGGTTCCATTCCTTAATAAATGTCTGATTACTGCAGTGTTAGAAAGTGGTGTCAGACCAGTTAATAAATGGGTTCACCAGCAGTATTATATATATATATATATCTTTGCAAATAACTGCATTAATACATTAGTTAGGGTTCAGCTTAACACCACAACCCTAATTCCCCACCCCCAAAAGCAGTAAAAGGACAAGATCACACAAGCAACCACAGACAGCCATCATCAGATAAGACAAACAACATACAATGGTTTTCAGATGACACAAATTCAGTAGCACTGATGCACTTTTGCAGACAGTAGTGTTGCAATTTAAGTATCATGGATTTCTAGCTGCAGCTGCAGAAGTGCAGGCTCCACAGAGGCCTGCACTTCAGCAGCCAGAAATCAGTGTGTTTGTCTTACACCTGTGGCTGTAGAAGCACAGGCCCTTCTGGGACCTGCACTTCTGCAGACATAAGTAGTGTTGCAATTTAAGTATCATGGACTTCTATCTGTGGGTGCAGAAGTGCAGGCCCTCTACTGCCAGAACTGTTTGCATGTCTTATTGTGTGCATGAATACCTGTGGCAATAGAAATGATTGCCCAATAGGGGCCTGCACTTTTGCAGACAGAAGTGGTGTTGTAATTTAGGTATCACAGATTTTGTGGGGCCTGTACTTTTCCAGCCAGAGGTTACTCTGTATGTCTTACACCCACAGCTGCAGAAGCTCAGGATGCACCTCAGGGGCCTACACCTCTGCAGCCAGAAGTGTATGTATGTCTTAAAGTGTTCATGTGCTTCTGCAGACAAAAGAAGTCTTGTAATTTGGGTATTGTGGATTTGTATCTTTGGTTGCAGGGGCATGCGCTTCTGCACACAGAAGTAGTGTTATGATTTGAGTATCATGGATTTCTGTGTGTAGCCAGAAGTGAGTGAGTATGTGTTGTGGTGTGCATACCACAGATTCAAATCCACAAAGGTAGCATATCAGTGCTACTATATTTGTGTCATCTGGAAACAGTTGTATGTTGTTTGTCTTACCTAATAATGGTTGTTTGTGGTTGCTTGTATGATCTTGTCCTTTTGCTGCTTGGGAGTGGAAAGTTAGGGTTGGAAACCCTAACACCACATTTTCCTACTTTTGTGGCATTAAGTTGAACCCTAACTGATGCATTAACATAGTTTTTTTGCAAGGAATTTTCTTTCTTTTTGAGACAGAGGAATTGTATCCTCACGCATTTTTTATTTACTCAGTCCTAACCCTTGCCGGATATACAGTGCTATTTCTAAGCCAATGTGGCAGACATCTTTTTTGCTGAAAAAAAAAAAACTAAATGGAAACATCTATAAAATACACAAATTTTGGTGGAACTAGAAACTTTTACGACCATATAAAACTAGAAAATGCCAGAAAAGTTGTAAAGTGAAAAAGGTAAGGTCAAATGTTTGGCTCTATTGCACTGCTGCTTTGAAGTGTTAAATTGTTCTGCCATTTTTTGAGTCTGTCTGCACAAGAGGGGCCTTTTTGATGAGCAGCATTTTCTCTGAAACAGTCCAACAGTCTGATGTTACTGTATTATACTTTTAATTTCCTTAAATTACTTTATGTTTAACATGAAAATATAACTGTTAACAGATCCAATTGACATAGAAATGCATTTTACTCAATAGTTTATGCATAAAGTCACTTAACATACCTTAACTTCTTTACCGTTGAAACTGCTGTTTGCAAGCATAGTACATACTTTCTAAAACAGATGTATGAATCTGAAGTTAGGAATTGGATTATGGTCAAGCTGCACTAATTTATTTGGTTATGTCACTGATGCAGTTATAAATTACTGCCACTGAAGTATGTTAACTGTTGAATCACAAATATATGAATTGTAATGATATACTGTAATACAACAGTATATGCATTAGTGAACCCAGTAGCTTTAACATATATTTTTACATTTTCTTAAGAAATAAGTAAATGCAAAGCTGCACTCCCTGGTATACTGCACTGCATTGACAGTCCATAAGTCACTTAATATTTTGCATCCTTTTAGCTAAATAAATGCACTTAGAATATTACTGGTAAGTGTGTGTGTGTGTGTGTGTGTGTATTTTCTTTCCTCCAAACACTAAGGATGCCTGTCAATGTCATGTTTAAGAAATAAAGCTGCAGATTATGTCTCCATACTGCCCATATCCTTTGTTAAAAAGATGATAATGAAACAGATTTATATACAGTACAATGACATTACAAATGAGCACGGTTTAACAATTTTTGTATCCTGAATAGTTTGTCATCTAATTTAATGAAGATGTTCTTCAGGACAAACATATATGATATAAAATCAGCAACCTCACAAGTAAGAATGTACAACTTTAAGGAAAAATAAAACTACAGGGATGCTGCTACCACTATAGCTATGCCAACAGTACTATGCCACCTAGGCATCTTCACATGATAGAAAAGTAAAACACTCTGATGTTGTCATCCAATTAATGTTTCTATTGCCTATATTTCAGCACTGGTAATATGTTTAGATTTTGCTGAAGGGTAGTATTGTTTCTAGATCCTTTGCCATTTCCTAACCTGTTTAAGTATTTTCAAAGCTCTACTGTGAGGTTCCAAGCTACAGGGCACAGCAAAAAGATTGTACTGGTGAATTATTAACAATAAATCACCAACCTCCGAGCTCACTATTATTGCATTATATTACTACTACATTTGTGAAATGACAGAAAAGCTATAGCTAAATGTTTTTTTTTCCAATGACAGCTTCAACACTCTCTGCTATGGTATCATACTTCAGGGCACAGCCAGAGACTGATGAATGGACACTGGAGGTTCCAACAAGCCAGTTGTTAATTATTGTAACTCAGGCACTGATATTCTGATGAATGACTACCTAATGTTATAAAGGTAATTTATTGAGGGATTAACCCAAGACAGGGCATGGGTTTACTGATCATTAATCCATGCAGGAAGGGGGCTGCAGGCCAAGTTACTTCAATAACCCAACGTGGATTAATGCTCAGTAAACCCATGCCATGGAGTGGGTTAATCCTCTTATAACATGGGCAACATCATGTTACAGGTTTGTCTAAAGGAATATTAAAAGAAACCTCTGTGAATATGCATTTATAATAATATAGTCCTTCCTACTAATGGGTTTGTCCTGCTGAGGATGCCATAATTGTAGTTCTCCACTAGACGGATTTGTCCTAATGAGGGTGCTGTAGTTGTAGTTTTTTACATATTTCTCTGGTGGAATGATCTGAAAAGATCCATTTACATTGCTGTCAATCAGGATTTTGTGGTCCAGCAAAGCAACTGTGGCATTGGACTGAGGATTAATCAGTGGTCTGGTGACCTGCTTGGACAAATCAGAATACAGGATTTTTTGTACCCATGTTATAAAGGGCATTTAATAAACAGTATATAGATATGGATGTAGAGACCAGCTTTCTACACTTAATTTAGTATGCTGTATTCTACAAGGCATATTAAAAAACAGTAAAACTTTAAATAGGAAAACATCCTAAGAATTTTTTTGACACCAGTGAAACCCTAAATTCAACTTCCCTTTAGCCTTAAAAAAATTATTTCTTGCAAGCTTTGCAAGCATGCAGTTACTTGCTTTTGTAGCTAGGGGCAATAAGGCTGTGTTTTAATGTGTGCAAAATTATTCATTTAGCAATAAATGTAGTAAAGTGTCTTAATGAGCAATAAACAGGGCAGAATTGTGCTGCTCCTTCTAGCAACATTTTCCAGTTTGCCCAGAAGGGTTACTACAAATGTACTGTGAGAGTGAATAGAGACATATTGGAATGACAATAAGTAAAGGATGGGAGAATGAACACAGAAAAACAAACAGGAAAAAAGTAGATTTGGAATAGGAAAAAATATAGAAGTACTTCTAAAGATGAAAACTGAATTTTTAAGAGGGACAGAGTAAATGACGGAGTCAAAATCTGGGACACTTGATATGCATGATCACATAGAAAATAATGCTACTCATTTAACACGAAGATATTGTCTTCCTCCACTGGATTTACTAACTTGACATACTTGAATCTGGACATGCACCATGTTTAAAAATAAAACCAGCAGTACAAAGACATCCCTCAGCAAGTTGGAAAGCTGAGTACGGGTAGTAAAAGTAAAGTCCTGTGGCTGATTTTGAATGATCTCCATCACCCACAAGCCCCAGATGCTTTGGAGTACTGTAGCAGGTGTAGGTTTCAAGTCCATGGCTACTCCCGACTGACTTTGGGCTAGATTCACAAAGTTTTGCCTTGGCGCAAACCCCGTTTCTGCAGTGCAAACTGGGTTTTGAGCCATAGTGTTATTCACAAAAGCCCAGTTTGCACCATCAGACTGGGCTTACACTGGGGCAAAGGGATCAGGGGGGCCTCAATTTGAATTAGAGGGAGGGGACCTGCATAATGTTGCTGTGACATTCAAAAGACATTTTCTCCATGCAAGAGCCTTTTGCGGCGGTCCCTTGCATGGAGAAAATACTGCCGACCAAGACCTTGCGGTGTTCTGTACAACCCTACTGACTGCCAGAGGTACTGCAGTGGCCTCTTCACTCACAACACTGTGGCGCTGGTGGGCTAGTGGTTCCCCTTCCCCAGCTTCTGATCATCATCCTGTATAATTCAAAGTTTGTTCCCTGGTAGTCTAGTGGTCCCTCCACCCTCCCCATTTTCTGATCATCATCCCGTATGTTAGAAAAGAACTGTCCTGTCTCATGATAGAAATACAGGAAGAGAGACACAAGCCGGTAGTATTGTTCCCCGCTCCCAACTGTGTCCTCTAATCACTGGACATCATCAGGTAAGGAATCTCCCTGGTGGCTAGTGGTCTCCCCACATGACGACTCGTCCAAAATGAGTAACACATAACCATTGGTGTCTAGTGAGCCCCTCCTCCAACATCACAATCCCTTGTATCAGACATTTGCCCAGATCCCTGGTGGTCTAGTGGGCCCCCCACCATGTCAGACATTGACCCCAACCCCGCTCTCCCCAGACCTAATCCACAGCCGGCTACCAGCACAATCCTCCTCTCCCCTCTGTGGCTGGCCACTGACTGAGCTGTCAATAAGCGCTTACTGAGCCATGGAGGTTTAAGGATGGTCATGCTGGTCACTGGCTGGGGATTAGTGTCTGACAGGGTGGGGGATCCACTAGACTAGAAGGGAACTGTCTGTTACAAGGGATTGGGATGTTGGGGGAGGAGACTACTGGACGGGACATTAGGCAAGGGAGGGGGGAACCACTAGCCACCATGGAGAATCCTTACTTGACGATGGGCAGGTGATTGGAGAACATGGTGGGGTGGACAATACCACTGGCTTGCATCTCTCTTCCTATCTTACTATCACAGGACAGGGCAGTACTTTTTTAACCTACGGGATGGCGATTGGAGAACGGGAAGGGGGGAGAGACCACTAGACTACCAAGTACAATTATGTCATATTCTGGGATAGGAATCAGAAGCTGGGGAGGGGGGAGGGAGCATTAGACTACCAGGGAATCGAGTTTGTATGATACGGGATGGTGATCGGGGAATGGGGGAGGGTCCAGCACATCATAAAGGAACCTTATTTTTTTTTTATGGGGTGGCAATTGGAGCATGGGGGAAGGACCACTAGACCATCAAGGAGACTCTTTTGTAACTACATGACTGGCAGTCCCCCTTGGGAGGAAGAGGGGTGTGTGCAAAACTCCTTCACGGCCCATAATGGGCATGCAAATGGTCAGCTTGCACCTTGCCTGCCTAATGGGCTCATTTGCATGACTGCTTTTGTGAGTAACAAATAGCACACCAGCACTATTCAGTGCAGATACATTTAAAGGTATGCAGGTCGGGGCAGCACTAGTGGAGTTGGAGGTAGCAGTAATGGGGTTACCGCTGCCTCTACCTATCCCTATTCACAGTCAGATAACATGCTACCCTATCCGACTAGCTATTTTTACCACTTGGGCAATTGCAAAGAGCAACACAAACTTTTGCGCTACACTTTGCGATTTTTTTGTGAATCTAGTCCATCATGTATATTATCCAATTAACTATGCTGCCTTCAACAACCATCTGAATATGAGAATTTAAAATGCTGAGTCAATTAAAAGGTATAGCACTAAAGCTTACTAAGCCCTTTATAAGTCAGTATTTAGGCATTTAATAACACATGGGACAGAATTGTTGTATCATAGTATCATACCATTTTGTTTTGAGTTTTCTGGTACTAGCCCTGATAAAATTAATTGCTAGAGATGGATGGTGAGATCTGCACAGAATGCTGTGTATTATCTGAGGCTCTTAATCATTATTTCCTGCACTAACCTTATGGACATTTAAACATGCAGAGTTTGAAGTATAATGATATTTTACCCCTAAAAAAAGTACAGCATAAATTGTAAGTCATTTAACCATCAGTATTGAGGTTGTAAGAGATTATTTGTAACACTGTGTTCTCCATGTGACACAGAAATGTTGGTGCTAAAATCCTGCTATGGTTGTATGTTTTGTCTTTAATATCACCTGTCTAAAGCCAAAGGTAAACTTGGCATGACTTAAATAGTAGCATTTTAATACCAGCACAGGTTTAGCAGCAACAGCCAAGCACCAGTGTGAAACAGTCTTTGCTAAATTAAGTGAAACTTGTGCATACTATGACGATGTACTTAGACTGGCATGCTATGATTTTATTTGTATTTAAATGGTCTCACTTAGAAAACCTTCATTTTGGTGCTTTGTGATTGTTCTCACTAAAATGTGGAATGTTGATACAACATATAGAAATAACGGGATATATTGCAGTATTTGCGTGTCTCTGGTCTGATGAAAACCTGCAGTGCTTTATTCTCAGAACACTCTCCATTGTGTTCCTATGCAATAGTGAAATTGCAAACATATTTTCAAAAGGAGGACCCTACGGGATTAAATCCTTTAAACTGGAAGAATAACACTGCTGGTTGATCTTCCTTTCTTCACGTTGCCCTTTCCTAACAACTCATGACTAGTAGCCATGCCCTGCAGGAAGACAACCTGGCAACCTGATCTCTTTAGAGATACAGGGCTAGTGACACAGACCTTTCCATATTTAAACTACAGTACACTGAAGGGGGCACAAAATGTGATTCCTGCCAGGCCACTGACATGTGCAAATGATTGTCATTAAATAGCAAAATAAACAACCGTATATGAATCATTTTATGTGTAAACACATGTAAGTCTATAAAAGCATACTATTTCTTCACTGAGTCCTGCTGGCCCAAAAGGGAAGTTGTACAGAGATGAATGAAGCTGGAGGACTGAAGGCACACAGAGTGGTTGTGTTCCAAGCAGTAACGAGAGCAACATCAGTGTCAGTAGCACTAGCACCAGCAGCAACATCGGTGTCAGTAGCACCAGCACCAGCACCAGCAGCAACATCAGTGTCAGTAACACCAGCACCAGCAGCAACATCAGTGTCAGTTGCACCAGCACCAGCAGCAACATCAGTGTTAGTAGTACCAGCACCAGCAGCAACATCGCTGTCAGTAGCACCAGCAGCAACATCAGTGTCAGTAGCACCAGCACCAGCAGCAACATCAGTGTCAGCAGCACCATCACCAGCAGCAACATCATTGTCAGTAGCACCAGCAGCAACATCACTGTCAGTAGCACCAGCACCAGCAGCAACATTAGTAGCACCAGCACCAGCAGCAACATCAGTGTCAGTAGCACCAGCACCAGCAGCAACATCAGTGCCAGTAGCACCAGCACCAGCAGCAACATCAGTGTCAGTAGCACCAGCACCAGCAGCAATATCATTGTCAGTAGCACCAGCAGCAATATCACTGTCAGTAGCACCAGCACCAGCAGCAACATCAGTGTCAGTAACACCAGCACCAGGAGCAACATCAGTGTCAGTAGCACCAGCACCAGCAGCAACATTAGTAGCACCAGCACCAGCAGCAACATCAGTGTCAGTAGCACCAGCACCAGCAGCAACATCAGTGTCAGTAGCACCAGCACCAGCAGCAACATCAGCACCACCTAGCAGCAGCAGTTGTAGTCCTAGCAGGAGCACTTTTCTTCCCAAATATTATATTTGGGTCCACAAATAGTCGGGTATTTGGTACTTATTGTTTGTTTTTCATCTGTGTGTGTTGGAAAAGAAAAAACAACACAAATCACTCGATCTCCTTACCTGATGGGCAGGGCTAATGTCCTGGCCACCATGCCAGCCCTTCTACATAATTTCCAACTGACCTCCGACTTTTCAGTGCCCCATAGAGAGTGGTAGAGTTAATGTGAGTGCTCAGTACCAGGTATTTAATATGAAACTACTTTTGGTGCAATGCACTATCATACCAACACACCTGGCACAATTTACTTAGGTACTATCTCATATATAGAACCTAGAGAAGCTTACCTGGCATACACACAATAGATTTGTTTGGTGCCACTAACATATTCTAAAGTGCAAAAGTACTTGAAACATAAGAAACATAAGAACCCTTTCTCCTCATCTATGTATTGCAACTGTTCTGGATTACTCTAGAAATTCTTGCTCTCGTTTTTATCACAGGACAAAAAATATTCATACTGTACCTCTCCACAGTTGCAGTAGCTGGCAAGGGGAATCAATGGATGCGCAGGAGTCAATGTGCACACAAACGTGCTGATGTTTTGCAGTTTATTCTTTGCTTCATCAGAAATAGTGTACCGTTCTCTACCATTTCCCAAACCTGTGTGCTCACAAAATAAAACTGATGCTTCTGAGTAGAGCTTAGAGGCACAGAAAAAGAAAACTCACAAGGGCATGGTGTTATTTCACAAATTTTATTCCATGCAAAAACACACAGCCACAATCCCAGCATTTCAAGGCTCTCTCTGGTGAAGAGGCAGGGCGTCTTGAATTGCCAGGATTGTGACCATGTATTTTTGCACAGAATAACATTTGCTAAATACAGTATCACCTTGTTGCTATGTGCACCGTGTGTTCTGTCTTTCTATACTGTGCCCTATGGTCTGTACTTGTACATACTGGGTCTCCATCATGGCAAGGGGGAGTGTCCTTATTGGTTATTTTCGAAGAGGCACAAAGTGCAAGTACAAGTACTGTAAAATATATGCAAACAATGGCATGCAAGGGTTAAAGTTGTTAACATACAATAATTACAATTCTCATTTTTATGTTGATTGCGCGCAGCGCAAGAAACATATTGGACAGCTTGCTAAGAAGCAGGCTGTGCAGGCAGGGCACTTTTGTGTCCAATGCCCCCACAGCCTGCAAAGGCTTGTCCCATTTCCCCCAGTGCCATTGCAGGCTGCTGGTGACACAAGTTTGGAACGTTTGCACCAACTTGTGACAAATCAGCCGCTGCAATCAGGGGCCACCTCATCATTGCAGCATCAGCCATCCGCTGCAATGAGGGAGCGACCTGTCATTGCAGGGTGGATCTAGCAAGCCTGATATTGTTTGTGAACATGGCGGTGGGTTGCCGTCCTGTTCACAAACAATATAACCCCCCCGGTGTTTATATGCCAGCGGGGCCCCCAATCCCCATCGGCTTCGTGCCCTGTGTTGATTTTGCTGACAGGGGGCCCACTCCCGTGGCATTCTGTAACCCCCCACTTTCATTTTCTGCCAACGGGTGCCCAACTCTGGCCGGCATAATGATATCCCCTTGTGTGCCGACGGGGTGCCTAATCCCCGTCAGCTACTGCTGCCTCCCCAAAAACAGAAGTTTCTGGTGGCACGCTGGAGCCCACCCAGCATGCCACATGCCTCTGTAGTTAAAAGGTCCCGTACATCTTTTTTTTAACCTGAAAAAAGGAAACGGTCCCTCATAGTCTGCCTGCCCCTCCCACAACCCACACCCACCCACTGCACAACCTTCCTTCCCACCCCCCTCACCCCATACTTACCTCGAGTCCAGCACAACGATCTTCAGTGGGCCGGGAACACATCTGCACTCTTCAAAGCTGACTGCGAACTGAGGAAATGCCGGTAAGCTGTATAATGTAATGAATACGGTGTTTTCAACTTTAGTGCATAACTCGGGCATTTTTTGGAATTTTTTCACCAAATTTTCAACATGGGGTTTTAGGGACCCCATCTCATGAATGCTTGAACTGTCATGACATTAATCGGCCCCAAAAGGTGATTTTGCGGTCACTGTGCGTAATCACCTTTGGGGGCTGATTAACGAAACGACAGTGTCAGTGTTCATGAGGTGGGCTCTCAAAAAGCCTATGTTGCAAATTTGGTGGAAAAATTCCCAAAAATGACTGTTTTACGCGTGTGCGTTGCGCAGTTGCTATGCACGCTCGTAACTTCGTGAATTTGCAATATGTTGACGCCAGATTTTCAACATTGGCATTTTGTCACACCTCCTTATGAACAGTACAGCTGTCATTGTTCACATCCTGGCGGAAATGTGGTTTCGCACTTCCGGTGCAGAATAGCACGGTTGCTGTCAGAAATCAGTGTTCTGGACAGATTAAGAAAATGACAGTGACACTGTTCATGAGTAGAGGTCCTGAAATGGCTATGTTGAAAATCTGGTAACGATACTCCATAAAATGACTGTGTTATGAGCATGCGTTGCGCAGTTTGCACACATTCTCGTAACTGCAAATTTATAATATTTTCACTCCAGATTTTCAACATTGACATTTTCCCACACCAACTTATGAACAGTGTAGCTGTCATTTTTGCCATCCTGGCCAAAATGTGTTTTCGCAGTTGTGGCGCAGAATAGAGTGGTCGCTGTGGGAAATCACTGTCTGGGACAGATTAATAAAATGACAGTGATACTGTTCATGAGCAGAGGTCCTAAAATGCCTATGTTGAAAATTTGGTGATGATAGCCCATCAAATGAGTGTGTTACAAGTGTGTGTTGCACACTTTCCACACACCCTTGTAACTTTGCAGATTCGTAATATTGTCATGCCACATTTTCAACAATGGCATTTTTTCACACCTCCTTATGAGCAGTACAGCTGTCATTTTTCACGTCCTGAGTGAAATGTGGTTTCACAGTCGTGACACAGAATAACGCAGTCACTGTGGGAAATCAGTGTTTGGGACAGATTAAGAAATTGACAGTGGCACTGTTCATGAGCAGAGGTACTAAAATCCTTATGTTGAAAATTTGGTGACAAAACTCCATAACATGACTATGTTACAAGCATGCATTCAACTGTTTCCACGCACCCTTGTAACTTTGCAAATTTGTACTATTTTCACACCACATTTCCAAAAGTGGCATTCTTTCGCACCTCCTTATGAACAGTACAGCTGTCATTTTTTACATCCTGGCTAAAATATGTTTTTGCACTCCTGACGGAGAATAGCACGGTCGCTGTGGGACATCAGTGTTTGGGACAGATTAAGATGGAATGAGTGAGAGGGAGGAGTGACCGAGCTCAACTGAGCTCTGTTGGGACTGCTCTGGATTTGCTTGTGGGCAGAAAAAGGCCCCAATGCAAAAGGCCAGTACAAAAGGACAGCCTGCAGCACTGGGAGAAACAGAACGAGAGAGTGAGTGGGTGGGGGGAGTGCGCGAACTCACCGGAGCACTGTCAGGACTGCTGCAGATTTCTTTGTGGGCAGAAAAAGGCGTCAATGCAGGCAGGGCCCCAGTAGAAAAGGCCAGCCTGCAGCGATCGGAGAAATAGTACGAGTGAGTGAGACGGGGGACTGAGTGAGCTCAACGGAGCTCTATCAGGACTGCTGCGGATTTCTTTGTTGGCAGAAAAAGGCACCAATGCAGGCAGGAGCCCCATACAAAAGGGCCAGGACAAACAGAATGAGCGCGTGACAGAGGGAGACTGAGCGACCTCAATGGAGCTTTGTCGGTACAGCTGGGGATTTCTTTGTGGACAGACAAATGTGCCAATGCAGCCAGCAGCCCCGTACACAAGTGCAGCCTGCACTGCCAAGAGAAACAGAATGGGTGAGTGACAGAGCAGTAGTGAGCAAGCTCAAGAGAGCTCTATTGTGACTGCTGCGGATTTCTTTGTGGGCAGAAAATGCGGCAACGCAGGCAGGAGCCCAGTACAAAAGGCCAGCTTGCAGCTTGGGCAGAAACGGAATGAGTGAGTGAGAGAGGGGGAGTGAGCGAGCTCAATGGAGCTGTGTCGGGACTGCTTCAGATTTCTTTCTGGCCAGAACAAGCCACCAATGCAGGCAGGAGCCCAGTACAAAAGGGCAACCTGCAGCGCAGAGATCCAGAATGAGCGAGTGAGGGAGGGGAGGAGGAGCTCAACGAGCTCTGTTGGGACTGCTGCAGATTTGTTTGTGGGCAGAAAAAGGCAGCACTGCACGTAGGGGCCCAGTACAAAATGGCAGCCTGCAGTGGCAGGAAACCCAGAATGAGTGAGTGAGGGAGGGGGAGTGAGCGAACTCAATGGAGCTGTGTTGTAACTGCTGCAAATGGTGGCAATGTAGGCAGGAGCCCAATAGAAAAGGGCAGCCTGCAATGCCACCAGAAACAGAATGATCGACTGAGAGAAGAGGACTGAGCGAGCTCAACGGAGCATTGTCGGGACTGCTGCAGATTTCTTTGTTGGCAGAAAAAGGTGCCAACAGAGCCAGAAGCCCAGTATAAAAGGGCAGGCTGCAGTGCCAGGAGAAACAGAATGAGTGAGTGACACGGGGGAGTGAGCAACCTCAACGGAGCTCTGTCAGGACAGCTGTGGATTTCTTTGTGGGCAGAAAAAGGTGCCAATGCAGGCAAGAGCCCAGTACAAAAGGGCAGCCTGCAGTGCTGGGAGAAACACAACCAGCGAGTGTGACAGAAAGGGAGTGAGTGAGCTCAATGGCGTCTCTCTCTCTCTCTCTCTCTCTCTCTCTCATGACTGCTGGCGGATTTTTTGTTGGCAGAAAAGACACCAACAGAGGCAGGAGCCCAGTAAAAGGGCAGCCTGCAGCACCAGGAGAAACAGAATGAGTGAGTGGGGGGGGAGCCACCTCAATGCAGCTCTGTAGGGACAGCTGAGGATTTCTTAGTGGGCAGAACAAGGTGCCAATGCAGGCAGGAGCCCAGTACAAAAGACCAGCCTGAAGCACCAGGAGAAACAGACTGAGCGAGTGACAGAGGGGCAATGAGCGAGCTCAACACACCAACGCAATCAACATTCGGCATTGACAAATGCTTGTTTATACTGTTTTAGGGTTGATGAGATCACATTCCCCATACAGTAGATATAACTGGTGTAACATCAGAAAGCTATGCATCACAGTGAGCTTCTCTAGCATAAGTAATGGTTAAATATTTTTGATCAAAAGGCAGCGGTGTTTTCTACCAGACTTTTAAAGACACATTTAAAAACATCTTCCTTCCAGTCAGATACCTGTGAAGGTTCTAGTTCAAGAAAAAAACTGCGAACTCACTGAATGGGAGGCTTCACTGACATTGGGGGGAAACCCAGTACTGAACTACGACTGCCACTGCTCGGTGCACTCCTGTGGAAAACAAATTTAGCTTGCTGCTACCTGATAGGTATAAAGTTGTTGCCTGGTTCCTTCACCATAAAACAAAAAACACAGGCAGGTAGCACTCAGCCAGATGATAATAAAATAAAGACTAGACCAGTGTCAGAGTGAAACATAGGAGCTTGCAGCACTCTTACTGCAGGCTCCTGTGTTTCACTGTGACACTGGTCCAGTGTTTATTTCATTATAATATATAGGTAGCCCTTATTACCCACTGAAAGTAAACTATTTACAACCTTGTGATCCCACTGTTGTGATGTCAGAACCTTATAAACCTCTCTCATCTATGTCATAGTAGTGGGTTTACAAAACGGAATGCCAGTGTTATTTAGTATTCTACACACCCAGAATGTGATTTTATTATATGGATCATGAAAATAATATAGTAGAAATGCATACAAAAAATTCTCCATAATAGTATCACTCCCAAAGTGATAATACTACACTTCAGGTGTGATAATACCATCGTTCAGGTGCCGTAATACTATCGCCCGGGACCTGAACGATAGTATTATCACCAAAACACAACAGCGCAGGCGCTAGTCTAGCTCCCAACATCTTTCAAAACGTGCATTCCAATTGGCCACTTTTCCTGTTAGGGTGGGCAGAACAGTTCAAAAAACATGGCGGCCACTGTCTCGCTTACCGAGAGTGTTTCTGAACTCAAACATTTTTGAGCTTTGTTGTTTTAAAAAGGTGAAAAATAAAGATGTCCAGTTGATCTTGCGTTCCCCAGACATGGAAAAGGTAGGCTGTCCATAGTAAAGCAAACAAAAAAAAACACGGATCAGTGAGACAGTGTGGTGCGTGGCCAGGACGGAGAGACTTGTTCACTGCAGTGGCCAACCACCTGAGAGAAAAGAACAAAAATCAGAAAATCGCATCCATATATTAAAAAAATAATAGAATTCCAGCATCTACAGTAGTACCTGATCTTGAGGTTCTGGGGACAGGAACCCCCTCGAGCTTCACTCTCGAGGTTCCCCATGTCCACAGAACCTCTCAATGGAATTACTACCTTGTAATGCACAGGAACCTATCTATTATTCTATTAATACAGTATTCAAATATCATTCCAATTGTCACAGTTTACTGTTACTGTGCCTAGCGATCACTATGTCTGATAGATATTTTAACTCTGGTGCTATTTCGATCCACTGTTGATCAGTCCATGTATCCTATTAAATTGTTTTCCTACACAGTCATGTGGCTGTAGTGGTAAGGCTAAATTGCTTGTGTTCGGGGGGGGGGGGGTGTAACTTCTCATGTCAAGTCCCATACACTACGAATGACATTGCTTGATGTGCAGGTGACAACCACAGTGTAATCACCTCTCGTGGTTGCTAGGGCAATGGTAAACCTCTGAGCTGCACTGTCAAGGTTTACAGATGCCCCAGCAACCACTCAAGGTGATTACACCATGGTTATCCCCTGCACATCAAGCATTATCCTCTATATTATTTTGCTGAGTGCTACTCGCCTGCGTTTTTGTTCAAATTTCTTTTGTGTCAGGCACCCGTTCATTCTGTGGTGCACGGACCAGCTTGTGCTTCTCTTCCTTCACCATATGCTGCATTATACTAGCAACTGGCTGAAATGGCTATCTCACAAGAATACATGTGTGAGTCCAAATGCAGGAACAAAATCGTCTTTATTACAAAATAGATAAGGTAGAAGCAAGAAGAAAGTCAGTCCAGTCATTGACCACACCTGCCCCAGTGCTTCAGATTCCAACAACCCTTCCTCAGTTTCCAGTTTACTTGGTGGTGCAGCTGGTAGTGCAACTAGAATGGTATTCTGAGTGGCCTGGGTTCAAGTCCCAGTTGAGGCACTTACTTCTTTCTCTCCTCTGTTTGTATGTGTTCCATAAATCCCTTCTTCCCCTATCCTGCGGGGGTACTGCAGGACTCCATTTTGTCACCCATGTTGTTCGCAGTGTACATGCTGCCATTGGGAGACATTATTGGGCAGTATGGTCTGAGTTTTCACTGCTATGCAGATGATACTCAGCTGTACATGTCCTTTGTGCCTGAACAGGATGGAGTCTTCTTGGTCTTTAACAACTGTCTATCCTAGATCCAGGGCTGGATGAGTATCAGCTGGCTGTGGTTGAATCTGGATAAAACTGAGGTGTTGATGGTGGACCCAGATCATCGGGAGGTGGGTTTGTTGGCTGGACAACTCTCCAGGCTTTGGCCCGGGGGTATTCAGCTGACTGCCTCTGATTGGGTGCTGAACCTGGGCATTACTTTTAATGATGGCCTGACTCTTAAATTTCAGGTGTTGGCCATTGTCAAGACCTCATTTTACCATCTGAGGAATATCGCCTGGGTAAAGCACCTGGTTCTGTCCGATGATCTTCCAACTTTGGTCCACACTTTCATGACCTCCCACTTTGACTACTGCAGTCCCTCTACCTAAGGCTACTGGGGGTTGATATCTGCAGCTGGTGCAGAATGAAGCAGCCAGGCTATTGACTGGCCGTTCTAGGGCCAGTCATATTATGCCTGTGCTCTGCGGACTGCACTGGCTGCCAGTACAGTGGCGGATCACCTTCAAGGTTGGCCTATTGACCTATAAAGCCCTACATGAGCAGGAACCCCATTACTTGCAAGATCTCCTTGGCCCCTACTGCCCCCTCCACTCACTCTGCTCTGCTGATGAGGGATTGCTAGAGATTCCCAGTGTCCAACTGAAAACATCAGAGGTCCGTTCTTTTGCCTTTGGGGCTCCTACCCTGTGGAATTCTCTACCTCATCAGGTGAGAGAGGGTCTGACTGTCCAGAGTTTTAAGGTAGCATTAAAAGCTTATTTTTTTAGTCTGGCATTTCCAGATTACCCCAAGTCTTAGAAGATTATTATAATTTTTAACATGATAAAGATTTTAATAAGATTTGCTGCTTTATTTGATGTAGATTTTAATTACTGTTATGTCTGTTTTGTTCTGATTATGTACAAGCGCCTTTGGAATTGTTTGGAAAGGCGTGTTTTATAAATAAACATGATTTGATATGATTTGATTAAATATGCACACCTCACTCTCATGATTGAAAATGTAATTATCTGTGCAGCCCCAGGTTGTGCACTGGAGAAAGAGTAATGTGCTGTGGCATGGCCCAGTTTCCAGTTGCCTTGGTGGCGCAGTTGGTTGCATAACTGAAATGGTATTCCTGGCAGACTGGGTTTAAGTTCCAGTTGAGGCACTTGCTTTGTTTTCTCCTCTGTTTGTAAATGCCTTAGCAAACCTAGTTTACTTACAGGAAAATTAAAAGGCAGAATATTTGTTCCACTTCTTTGATTCGAATCCCCACAGGCAAAAGTAACATGCAGTGGGAAAAAAAAAACTAAAAAAAGTCCAAAACATAAACAAGCAAACACCCATAAAAGCACACCAAAGCCAAAACTTCACAATATGACTATTATGCATAGCAGCCTAAAATATTAAATACATAAACAAAGTTGATGCAAGATGATATCCCTCACAATGAAGATACCAAGAGATGGTATCAATGATCCAGAACAAAAATCTTATGGGCTCAGTGACCCCAAACTTGAACAAGTGCAAATGACAATAGCAGCTAAAAAAGCAAACCACAAAAATGCCTGTACCAGGAAATTGCTGTAGTGCTCAGATAGTTTAGTACAGTAATACAAAATCTTACAGGAAATCTAGCACCCAACAGCAAGAAACTGACAAAAACATGGTGAAAGTTATTTTTATCTTATCATTTTTGGATATATTATGTTATCCCTGAAGTCGAGATCCTGAGTCTCAGGATCCCAAGTTTTCTGTCCCAAAATACACACTCCGGAATCAATCAGATGCCCAACATTACAATGTCGGGCATTTGATTGAAAAACACAAAATGCAATCCATGTCCCCTCTACACACCCTGTTAGTAAAATAACAAACTCTGAGGGGGAGTGGACCTCAGAGTTAAACAAAATTAGTTACAGGGGTTAAAAAAACAAACAGACACAGCGTGGACCAGAACCCGGACTTCCCAGGGCACGCTGGCTGAGTTGCCAGTGGTTTAGCCCTCAACACCACTGGGGCAGCTCAGCCAGCTTCCGGATCCAACCAGCATTTCTCGACCATCAACAGGGGTAAGGTAGCAATCCACCACATCCACTACCTTACCCCTCTGAACTTCCCTCGGGTTTACTATCACCAGGATTCTCACTATCGGGATACTGCACCTGTTGGCAATCCTGCATGGGCAGGTCAGTGTTGGGATACTGAGACTTGGCATAACATAAGTATTCCCCATTTTTATGTTCACCATGTGCGTGTGTGCGCAGCAAACATTTTGTTATGGTAGTTGGCTGTTGAGAGGTGTGACAGTGTCCGTCCAATGCAGAGTAGTGTTTTAGGGGCATGACAGTGGCATACCAGTCACCAGCCAGACTGATTATGATGGAGTTTTGGCTTGCTGTGGGGAGATGTGATGGACTTCAAAAGGAAAAGCTGACGCAAACATGGGTTGGCTTTTCCCTTTGCTCTACGCCACCCAGCAAGCAAACTGATCTGTCACAATCAGGCTGGAATGCCTGAAACGTCAACCATGCAGGGGCTAATGCAAGATGTGACAGGAAACTGTCCTTCAATGTCTGTTACTGGCACCCTTATAACTGCCTCCCGCACCCAACCCTCTCTCCCTCTCAGCCCCCCCACAAATATAACACTGACACTGGGGATGCCCAATGCCCCAGTGTCTCCACCTTGTAAGTGAAACCCCTGATCTACTACTGCTCCACTCCTAATACACTGTCACATTTCTAAATGGCACTGAAGTGCCAGAAGGCTCTTGCACAGCCATCCATCAATGTCTGTTGTTGCTGCCCCTGTTACTGTCCCACCCACATGATCCTGCTTCTCAGCACTCACCCTCAGCCCCCCCACAAACATAACACTGACACTGGGGGTGCTCAATCCCCCAGTGTCACTGTTACCCTCTATTGTTGCTGCCCCACAAGTGTCCCATCCATCTGACCCTTCCTTTTGGCATCCACCAACCTACCCCACCCATACAAACATAACACCAACACTGGGGGTGCCAAATTCCCCAGTGTTGTGACCTGAAATAAAGAAAACCTTCCATCATACTTTTTTTCACACTGACACTGGGGATGCCCAATTTGCCAGTGTCACTGTCGCTTTCTATTTTTGCTACCCCTGTAACTACCCTGTCCACTCGACCCTCTCTCTTGGCACCTCCCCCTCATAATCATAACACTGACACTGGGGGTGCCCAATCCCCTAGTGTCATGACCTGAAATAAAGAAAACCTTCCCTCATTTTTTTTTCTTAAATAAACCCTGTGAAAAGAAATCCATACATTGATGTATGTTGTGCCCATTATTGTCCCCTCACCTGACCCTCCCACTGAGCTCCCATCACCCAAAACCATACCCAAGCCCTTACTTACCCACCGGGGGTCCAACACCATAATCCTCTCTGGACTACAAACACGTCTTCACTCTTCAAAGCCAGACCGCAAACTGAGGAAACAGGTACAGTATGTGGTTTAATGTATTTCAATTGGGTTTTGAACTTAGTGGCATAACTTGACCATTTTTGTCCACAATTTTCAACATGCCTTTTTGGGATCCCACTTCATGAAATCAGGCAAATTTGTTCTGAAAGGTGATTTTGTGGTCTCTGCGTGAAATCACCTTTCGGGCAGGAGTTGTACATTTTCTCATGATGCAGGGTCATAAGAAGGCTGTGTTCAAACTTTGGTGTAAAAATATTAAAAAACAACAAAGTTATGAGCCTATGTAGAATTTTGCAAATGCAGGCTCATAACTTTGGTAATTATCAATATTTTTACTCCAAATTTACAACATAACCATATCCTTACAGCACCTCATCAATGTGACAGCTGTCATTTTTCAAATCATGACCACAATGTGTTGTTGTTTTTTACATCCTAAAAAGGTGATTTCATGGTCCCTGCATGAAATCATCTTTCAGACAGGAGTTGAACATTTTCTCTGCCCTTGTTCATGAGGTGTGGTCATAAGAAGGCTATGTTGAAAATTAGGTGTAAAAATATTAAACAACAATAAAGTTATGAGGCTACATTGAATTTTGTGAATGTAGGCTCATAACTTTGTCAATTTTCAATATTGTTACCCCAAATTCACAACATAGCCATTTCTTTACAGCACCTCATAAATGTGACAGCTGTCATTTTTCAACTCCTGCCCATTTTCAACTCCTGCCCAAATTGTGTTTTTGTGTCCTGAAAGTTAATTTTGCAGTCCCTGCACAAAATCACCTTTAGGACAGGACTTGAACATTTTCTCTGCCCTTCCTCATGAGCCAAAGTCATAACAAGGCTATGTTGAAAATTTAGTGCAAAAATATTAAAAAACAATTTTTCAATATTTTCCCCCCAAATTCCTTGGTTGCAGCCCTATTGGCTCTGGCCAAAGTTTGTTTTTCCTTCTCCCTTCTCTGCTTTTGCAAGCCATTTGGAATAGCAGTCTGTTTCCATAACTGAAAGAGGCATAGTAACACTCATTCACACTCACACTGTCTCTTTCTCTCACTCTATCCATTCCCTTCCTGTTATACTCATGGAGCAGGGGCCAGATATTCAAAAGTTTGCCTATGCACAAATCTTAGTCTGCAGGCACAAACCGGGCTTTGCATGAATATCTCATATTCAAAAGCCTGGTTAAAAGGGGCAAACAGGATTTGCACCCAAGTAAACTGTACAGGAGCGCAATGCAAATTGAGGGGCAGTGCCTGAATATTGGTGCAGTCCAATATTCCGAGTATTTGTGCCATGTAAGGGTATTTTGTGTAGTTTGCTTGCATGGTGTAAATACTGCTGACCTAAACCATGACTTACTCCCGTGCAACCCTAGCTGTTGGTGGAAGAAGTGTGTCGGCCCCCTGACCCCCAACACAGTAGTCCCTGGTGTCTAGGGGTGCTCCCTCTCTCTGATTCCACTCCCATATAGTAAATATCATGTCCCTGGGGTCTAGTGGTGCCCCACAATCCCACCCCCAAATAGGCAATATCATGTCCCTGGTGTCCAGTAGTCCATCCGTCAACCTGCACCCATACCTGATGGTAAGGGACAGCTTTCCTGGTGTTCAGTGGCCCCCCCACTGGATACCATGCCCACTGAATAAAACAAGCTCTTCAGTGGTCCCTCACCCCACCCGATGTCTTCCTGATAGTAAATATAAATTTTTCTGGTACCCAGTGAGCCTTCCCCCCACCCAATGTCTGTCCAATATTACTTAGAAACTTCCCTGGTGTCCAGTGGTCCTTACCCCCACCCAATTCCTCTCCCTGTACTGAGGAACACCCTCCTGCTTAGTCAGTTCTCCCCCCATGGTGATCATTGGCTTGCCACTGCCATGCGGCATGCGATTTTTAAGTAAGTCCCCCCACAACAAAGCTCCAGCCATGTTCTCATCCCCCCACAGCCCATCCTTCATTGGTGGTTAGTGGCCCTCTTCCACCAGTAGTACCAACAACCCACCCCCTTGTTCCCCCTTACCTGCCTATCAGTGCCTCTGGCAGTGGAAGGTGAGCAACACAGCCCTCAACACACCACCTTGGCTGCCCACTGTCTGACAGGAGCAGGGAGTGTGCTGCTTATTTATAGGGTGCTTGCCCTACAAATAAGCAGTGCACTCCCTAATCCTGTCAAACGGTGGGCTGCTGAGGTGGTGTGTAGTGCTGTATCACTTACTGTCCACTGACCGTGCCACCAATATGTGGGTACGGGGGAACGAGGGGTTGGGTTGTCAGTGCTGTGGATGGGAGGGGGACCACTAACCACCACTGAGGGATGGCCTGTGGGGGGCCACAAATCACTGTTTGGAAACAGGGCAGGGACTTTGTTGTGAGAGGGGACTAATTTACAAAATGCAGCATGGCAGTGGTGGGCCAGCAATCACCTTGGAGGGGAGAATTGACAAACTGGAGGGTCTTCCTCAGTACAGAGATGCGGATCGGGTGGGGGGAGGGACCACTGGATACCAGGGACATTTCTAAGTAATGCTGGGCATACATCTTGTGGGAGGAGGGACCAGTGGACACTAGGGACATTTATATTTACTATCAGGTGGACCTTGGGTAGTGGGAGGGACCACTGAACACTAGGGAAATTTATATTTGCTATTGGGTGGACATTGGGTGGGGGAGTGACCACTGGATAGCAGGGAACAGTTTGTACTATATGGGTGTGAGATTAGAGGGAGGGGGCACCACTAGACACTAAAGACATGATATCTTCTATACAGAAGTGGGACTGGAGGGAGAGGGGCACCACTAGGCACCAGGGACAGGATGTATTCCATATGGGAGTGGGATAAGAGGGTGGGGGCACCACTAGATAACTGGGACATGATATATTCTGTACAGGAGAGGGATCAGAGGGAAGGGGGAAACCACTAGCACCAAGGATAGCTCTCTGCAACTGGGAAATTGGGGGGTGGCGCCGCACAATCCAGCCTTGCTCTCCATGCAAATGAGCCCACAATGGGCATGTTAATGGTCCCTTAGTGCCTTGCATGCCCATTTGGCTCATATGCATGGGTCAGTTTGAATATTGGAAATTTAGAGCAGGCACAAGCCATTTAGGTGCCCTATTTTGGGAACCATGTCTGCCCAGTGCTAAGTGGCTTAGCACTGGGCTGATATGGCTCTATATTCAGTAGAAAAGCACTGATGTGCTATTCCACTGAATATAGCATCTTCTGAAACCCAGGCTCTCGCAAAGCACAGAACATATATTTGCACTCCGCTTTGGGCATTTTTGAATATCAGGCCCTGGAACTTTTTCTTTATAGCCCCCCCCCCCTTTTTTTGAAATAGGACATATCTTCAATAACAGTACTGCTAAATGCTAAGAAAATGAACAGTAAATTGTGTCTGAACACTGGCATAAAGAGAGAATTTTTTTTGTTTGTTTGTTTTTGTTGTGGGCTCCATGTTTATCTGCTCTCTCTGGTGTGTTCCTCCATTTCCGTGTTCTCTGTTGCTAGGGACTGGTCAGCCAAATCTTTCCAAGATTTAGGCAGGACCCGGGATGGGGGAAACTCCTAGTACAAGACAGGGTTAAGCTACACAAAAATATTAAATTGAAAACATACATACCTGAATTATGTGAACCTATTCTGTATATTTACCTTACATATATAGGTCTTAAATTAATTTGTAAATGGTTTTAACACTCTGAATTTAAAATATAAATATTATTTAGTTCTGTCAATCAAATGATGGCATGACTGACAGACCTTAAGCCAATCATGTAACACCTGTTTGTATATAAAACTGACATCTCCTGAGTTGCATCAGTTCATTTGTGGCAGAGCTGCAGCCACAGCAAAGCTCTGTGCTGGTGTTGGATCCAGGCATAAGGCAAACTATCTATGATGCTGATCAATGTATTACCAGTCTGAATACCTTGTATGGACTCCTCCTGTTTGAATACTGGTCTTGATTTGTTTTGTTTTAGTTTTTATTTAGTTTTGGCTTCATAAAATGTATTGGAAATTGATGAACCTGACACAAACTTCGAAGTTTGCCCTTCCAGTTTGTGACAGGTTGTCAGTGCCAGTTGCAAGTTGGCAGGGTATGTACTCAGCAGGTCTGCTGGTACAGGTTCCTAGACTTGACACTGCCATTGCTATGCTGCCTGGGTCTCTGCCATCCTGGGCACCACTGCATGCTGTACCTTAGGATGATGTCACATGTAGGGTTGCCACACAACCCAATACGGCACATACAGGGCACCATGCCCAAATACCAGGCAACATCTGAGGTTTCCTATGCCTCCCTCCCAACATTCACAGCCTGGAGTGTCTTTTCAATGGGATCATGGTACCTTGAATCAAACCCCTCCAGTGTACCACCTGTTTGGCACACCACCCAGCCTGTGGTAACTCTGGGGACTTTGACACCAAGGCCCCTGCTGTACCAAAATCTGATGCAGGGTCCCTGCCACACCTGGAGTTTACTGCAGGTGGGGGTTTGGTGCAAATTGTGCCAGTCTACAGACCCTTTGAAAATTGAGTGGTCTGTTTCCCAAAGTGTGAATTAAATGACTTAAGATACACCTATGGGATTTTTTGGCTATCATGCTTGGTACGGAGACCCACTTATGTGGATGAACTGTAGAAATCAACACAGTCACTTTGATTATTGGTCAGTTTTATTACAGCTAATACACTCAGCAGTTTCATTGGAGGGGCAGGTCAGTCAATTTTATATTCAAATAAGTCGGCATCAAAATCTTCAAGGAATCCATAGAGAATGGAAGTGTGTTCCCAGATACTGTGCTGTTTAGATAAGGGATTAATTGGTTTTATGCCAGAGCAGAGAGAATATATTTGACCAGAAAAACTGTGATTTTTTTTTTTTTAGCAAACAAGAATATAGTTGTTACAGTCCTTTCAGTACTACTGCTGATACAGCAGAGGGTACCAGTAATGAGTTATTTTCTGCCCCTGTATGGAGACATTAGTTTCAAAATTCCAGTCACTTTACCTGAGTGGAGCAGCACTGGCATTATGTGGGGTGGGTAACAGACTCCCAGCATCAAACATTGTTTCACCATGAAAAACATAATCACATATACTCCAGTATCACAAAGCATTATGGGAAGCATAAGCAAGTCCCCACAAAGGAATCTGGTCTAGCTCAACTTAAAGCAGAATTGCATGGTGCCAAAAGGCACCAACATGACTGACTCCAGTCTCAGCTGTGCTGCTGACCAATTTATACAGAAGTCCTATATAAGAAACTCTATGGATGTCCTTTCTAAAACTGGGGATCTGGTCTGGTCCTCAGAATATATTTGGTTAACCGTTGATGTCACTAGTCTTTATACATCAATTGAGTACCATCTAGGAATTCAAGCTTTGGAGTATCACCTTCATGCCAACCATGCAGCATCCACTTTCCCACATGACTTTATTATTGAGGCTGTAAGATTTATTTTACATAACAACTATTTTATCTTTGATAAAAAGCTTTATTTACAGACAACAGGTAAGGTGATGGGGACCACAATGGCCCCATCGTATGCAAATTTATTCATGGCATGGTTGGAAGAAACTTTAATTTTCAATAAATCCAGAAACCCATACAGTAATAATATTATATTTTGGGGCAGATTTATTGATGACTTATTGGTTGGATGAAAGGATAGTATTATGTCAGCTCCCTTATTTATTTATTTTCTAAATGTCAATGATATTGATCTCAGATTCACTTTTGATGTACATGTCTTCAAAATATCATTTTTGGACCTACAGTTGGAAGGGACAAATGGTCAAAAAGTGTCAAGTCATACATATAGAAAACCAACCTCAGGCAACATGTTGCTACATGCTACAAGTGCCCATCCAGCCCATATAAAGAGAGGAATTCCATATGGGCAGTTTATCCGACTTAGACGAAACAGTACTAGCCTCTGTGATTTTGAAAAGGAAAGTGAGGATTTGAAACTTAGATTTTTGATAAGAGGGTATTCGGAGGCTCAGATTCAACAGGCCTATTTGAAAGCAAAATCCATAAATAGCAACACCTTATTAGAACCTAAAACCAGGAATAACTTTGCAATAGGTAACCAGTCAACAGTTTTTGTTACACAATATAATCTGATCAGTAATAAAATAACTGAGATAATAACAAAACATTGGAATATGTTGGAAGCTGATCCAGATTTTAAGAGGTATGATAGGAAACAAACCTGTAGTATCATTTTAAGAGGAGGGATATTTTGTCTGATTTATTGACCCACAGCATGTATGTTAAACCAAGTTTAGGGACTAGAACCTGGCTATCTGCAATGTCTATTGGATGGGATAAATGTGGACATTATAACATTTGCAGATTTAATCAACAAGGTACTAAATTCCAACACCCTACTCTACCTCAGAAAAGTATAGATATCCATCATTTTATTAATTGCTCAACAACGTATGTTGTTTATATTGTACAATGTACCTGTCCATTTATTTATGTTGATTGAACAAAAATAACATTATGGGAATGTATACAAGAGCATGCATGTGCAATTCAAAGGGAAGACCCCAATACCCCCATAGGTGTACATTTTGAGACACTTCAGCAGAAAGATTTAAAGTGTTTTAAATTCATGGGAGTAGATCATATTCCAGAAAATACTAGAGGGGGAGATAGACTTAATAAATTGGCACAATGTGAACAAAGATGGATTTATACCATGAGAGCTCTACATCCTAATGGATTAAATGATAATTTAGACATAACAGTATTTTTATAATGTAATACTGTATGATGACACAATTCTTTTGTAACCTCATATGCCTGTTTGCTTCTTGAAAATGATGATTAAAAACGTTTCCCCTCATTTTTGTTATTTCTTCTACCTTTCTTCTTCATGTTCTCTTTTTTTCTTCCCTCCCTCCATCCCATATACATACATCTGCCCTTCCCACCCCCCTTTTTTCTATTTACTTTATCTTCTGTGTATTATGTTTGAGCTGTGGAAATGAGCATGAGATTCATTAATTATAATAAATTGTAACAGTCAGAATATGAACTTCAGATAAATATAGATTGATATTTTATTCTGAACCCTGTGTAAGATAGTGCCTGCACTGAAGTGTGCATGAGTTCTGTGCTGGAGTTAATGTTTATTTCTTGTTTATTATTGTTTCAATGTAACATGTGACACTGATTTGCACATTCACTTTGAACTCTGGAAATAAAAGCAGCACAGGTATCACTAGGGCCACACCCCCGATGAAGGGTCACGAGTAAGACCCGATGCACTGGAGTTTAGTAGCAGTGGGCTCCTTTGCATTTATGCATCCAAACTGTGTTTGCCGACTCATTTTTTAAGTTGAAACCAACACCAGTTGTTCTTCCTAGATGTGCTTTTCTTGACTAATTTTGCTGCAGCCATTCATCGGACATTAGCTGACAGTCTCCAGCCCTGAGCTGCCATCTGTTACATGGAGCACTCATTCATCTATTTTATCACAGTCCTTTTGCGCAACATAAATACCACCAAAGAAATCCCAGATTAACTCCTGGCAACCCTAGAGACTGCTGGAGGTAATGCAACCACTAAGCCAGTTGGACACTGGGGGAGCACAACCTCCCCCTGTGGTCCCTGGCACCCCCTCCATCACCATCTCCATAGTACATTTACAGATCCCTAGTGCTAGTGGTTCCCCTCTGATCCCCAGCCCAGTAATACCTATACAGATCCCTGGTGCTAGTGATCCCCCCTCTGACCCCAAGCCTCATATTTTGTAATCCATTCCCTGGTGGTAGTGGTGCCCTCCCTCCCTTCCCTGATCCCCAGTCCCATATTTATAATACATTCCATGATGGTAGTGGTACCCCCAATCCCCAGCCTCTTGCTTTGCAATCCATTTCCTGGTGGTGGTGGTACCCTCCCTCCCTGATCCCCAGCCCTATAGTTTGTAATCCATTCCTGGTGGTAGTGGTGCCTCCCTCCTGATCCCCAGCCCTATAGTTTGTAATCCATTCCTGGTGGTAGTGGTGCCTTCCCTCCCTTCCCTGATCCCCAGTCCCGTATTTTGTAATCCATTTCCTGGTGGTAGTGGTGCCTTCCCTCCCCTGATCCCCAGCCCTATAGTTTGTAATCCATTCCCTGGTGGTAGTGGTGCCCTCCCTCCCCTGATCTACAGCCCCATACTTTGTAATACATTCCATGGTGGTAGAGGTGCTCTCCTTCCCCAATCCCTAGCCCCATACTTTGTAATTCAATCCCTGGTGGTAGTGGTGCTCTCTCACCCTCAATCCCCAACCCCATACTTTTTAATCTATGTCCTGGTGGTAGTGGTACCATCCCTCCCCCGAGCCCCAGCCCCATACTTTGTAATCCATTCCCTAATGACATAATTTAACAGTGCCAGTCAGGAAGGAGGCAACATATTTGGTAGAGTGAGCACTTCTCTAACTACTGTATGCAGACTAAGGAGAGAATTTTATGTTTTAAAACATTCTTTTCAGGGATCTCCAGGGGACAGTGATATTTTGGGCTGGGCTTGGAGTGGCAGTGGCAGTGGGCAGGTATGTGGCTGTTGTAATTTCAGTGGACTAACATACACTGTGAGAAATACATTGGGGAATAATGTTTCTTAAAATCAAGAATAGTTACAGTCAGATGCAATCTTCTTCTGTGGGACAAAAGAGCATGCCACAAACCACTTGACCACCATGTAAATTAATATATAATGCTTCCCTGGAATGCTGCCCTGTACTGCCATTCAGCTCAGAGAGCCGGTACAACTGTGACTACTTTAATGGCATTCTGCACTTCTAAAATGTTGAAAAGTGTAGCTTAACATGTGTACTGGTAAAAATGATACACATGTTAAGTTATGTTTTTTATCATTTTGATAAAGTATTACTGCAAATCAGCATTTAAAAAAAGTGTACTGTAATGCATTGTTTAGTGAGCCATCTGGCTCTCACTTCATTGAAAACATTCTGTCTTATGTTTGAGGCCATTTTATTGAGCAGACACAGCAGGTTTTGTGAAAGGTGAGGTCTGCTGTTTACATTTTTAAAATGCTACAAAATTGCATTTGTGCTTATTAAATAAATGCAGTTTAGCATTAATGTGAACAGCACCCTTTTGTTTACGACTCTGAAGCCATTGTTTGAATAGTGAAAAGGAAAATAAGCTGTTTACTTCTCCTCTTTATTCCTTAATTCTCCCTACTTACAGTTACAGGGCATGTAGAAAATTTAAGAAAATAATGTTCACAGGGTACAGTACAGTACTGTAAATGCAGATGAGTAATGCAATGATGGAGGGAAAGGCAATGAATGGGAAGAGACCAGCAGCTCTAAAGGTTCACTGTGAAAAAACAACCACTGCATTGAATGCATTGAATCAACATTGAAAGGGAGCGGAAAGAAATTTAGAGAACAGTTGAAAGTGAGTTGCATCTGAGTTGAAAGGTTGTTGGAAAACAATTTACAGTTGCAGAAGGTAGAACTGGCACTGCATTGTCATCCCCCCCAAAAAGAAAACAGTGAGTTGGATGAACAGTTTAATGTGACTTGTATGTATTAAGGAGATAACAAAGGGGAGAGAAGCAGAAATTCACAATAGAACATGGGGGTGGACAGAAAAAGTGGAGAGGGGTAGCAGAGTCTTTGTTATAGGGGACTCCATAACAAAAAGAGTAGGGTGGCCACAGGGTGAGATGGACACACACAAAAGGGGTGTACTTCCTAGGTATGACAGCTGAAACAATCATTCTGATGATGCACTCAGTCACTCAGTGGGTAGGGGTAAACCTCATGTAGTCATCCACCTAGGTACAATGACCTGGCAGAGTGTGAGGTCGGGGTAGTCCAGGATAGGTTCAGGGTGCTTAGGCAGACTATAAATGAGGCAAAATCGATTGCATTCTCAGAAGTGCTGCTGATGCCTAGAGCCAGCTCAGTCAGGATGCTTTATAAGACTACTGAACTAGACTACAGAGAGATCACAGAGAGGTAAAGCACTAGGAGGTTACGTGACTTGCTCACTGCTGCACAGCGAGTGTTTGGCAGTCATGGGAGACAGACTCAGGTCTCCAGATTCACAGATCTGCACTAATCATTAAGTCAAACTGCCTCCCTACAAAACAAAGAAGGGTCCAATGGACCTTGTCCATCCAATTCACAATTGTTGGGTTAAGTTACATTTCAGAATTACTTACAGAATGGACAGTGGAAGGGGGGAGTAATCTATCAGGTCATTCAATGTCAGAGATCTTATGAAGGGTTTCATTTTAGGGACTGGGATGCTTACATTCTCATGCAGCAAAATAGTTAGAATGTCAGAAACTATACAGTAAAACATTGAGAACTAACTAATGTCCTCTTGTTATAGTCACCCATGGGAAATGCAGCACAAAGGTTATAACACTCATCAGTTCAGCCAAAAAATCCCAACTGCAGACCCCACCAAATTCAATGCTGCACTGTGTGACCTTGAGCAAGTCATATGACCTGTTCTTTACTCATTCCATCTGTAATTAGGTAGAAGCAGAACCCCCTGGAAAACTGAGATGTTACATCTTAGCTGGAATATCCTGGGTGAATAAATCCTAAAATCAAGGATAATGATAGGCTCCAAACTACAGCATATGGTTTGGAAAGGGCCACTTGCTCATCAGAAAGTATTTATTTTGCAATGTTTAAATTGTGTACCTTTAGAAAGAATGAAGATGTAGTGTGCACACTTAGTCCCAACCAGTATATGGCTGTATGGCAGGTGTTGGAAAAGGGTTTGTAGTGGACACTGCAGTGAAGAGCCTGATGATTCCTCCTCCTCCTCCTCTCCATACTAACTGTGTGTCCTCTATGTACCCTGCAGCTTTGCAGTTGCTAGATACCATTTGCAGATGTCTATGCAAAATCCACTCTCTGCACACATCTGGAAACATTTTGAAACTCAGTGACTCATACTTGATATAAACTTAAGAAACTTACATTTGATGAAAAATCCATGTGCCATTATAGAAGGGCTAAGGAAAAAGAAAATAGAGCTGACATTAGCAGATCTCAGCTACAACCATTCTAATAATCTTTCACTCCATCCCTTCCTATAATGCTTCTTGAAGTCCAAACATTCCATTGCACAGCCTTGATACAAAATGGCCACTGCAGAGTAACTTAGGTAAATTTTGAGCCATTTGTTTCTTTATTACAAAGAGCATCTACATAAAAGCTGGATCTGTATGTCTTATAGTTTATATACAGCTGAGACCAGTTCTGGAATATAAGTCTTCATGCCCAGTTTGTGACTTCACAGTTTGTTCCTGTGAAAATGATTAGCGTGCCACAGATAGGGCATTATGACTTTTGTTCCAGAAATATGCCTCAGCTGTAGATAAACTATGTAAGCAATAAGACAGCAGGGTGTGGGTTCATATTCTAGAACTGTATGCCCAGGCGTATTGCAGAGCATGAGGTGCGTGTGTTGAGTGCCTTCTATCATTTGGAAGTGTAGTTCAGAAATAGGAACTGGAACACTGAACTATATTATCTCATTGCACTAATAAAATGGGTAACTAATGCAAAAGCAATTATAAAAAGAAATCAAATCAAATGAGGCATTTAAAACATGACTGTACAATTAAAAATAAAGCAGTAAAAAGCAGTCCATCCTGAAACAGTCACTAATTAGTCCACTAGAGGGACACCCAGGATAGCTGCCTACCCCAAAGTCTGTGTAAGCTGTGTAACCTAACTCCATCTCCACTTTCCACCCCTGTGGTCTAACTTACTGGAGTGAGGGAGATTATGTTAAAAAAAATAAGTTAAAAAACATATGTTAAACACATTAACAGTAATGAGTAAAATCCAGGCTTGCTCAGCAGTTTTACATAAATTTGATAGCAACAATACTTTTAGGGAGGCTACTAGTTTGTGGTCATGCATACACTTCAGTGCTAGATTTTGATTTGCATGAAAAAAGTTACCTTGGGCTGGTGTAAATGTGTATTGGTTTTTATTGTACAAAACAGGTGGAAATGTGACAGAAATGGGAAGGAAAGAGTTAATGGTTTGGATTCTGTAGATGCCTTATTTTTTTAGCAGTGTGGAAAAAATACACTGAGGCTGAAATCCTCCAGCAGCAACCAGCTTGTGGAATTCCTAGCTGCTAGATAAGAGCTGGGTCATAAATCTCGAGTGGACATCTCCAGACACACACAGACCTTGCAGACACGGACACAGGGCAGTTTGAATGGATTGGATCATTCAAATATAACCTTAAGGTGAAAAGGAATATAATTGGTCACCAATAGGTGTTCACTCTGATTGGGACAATTAAATAGATACATGTTAGTTGGTTGGTGCATTTAAGGGGAGAATAGGAATGACCTAGTCTCCATAGACTATATAAGCTTCTGTAAGACAGAGAACTTCTCTTGCCCTGGAAGCTGTGAGGGGAAACATAAGCTTGGAGCCTACCTGGTATGTCCGTGGGAGCTGGCAGTTAGAACAGGGTCCAGTGTCTCTTGTAAGGACAGGGAAGGGTAAGTTTAGTGATAGTATATTTCAGTAATAGCCTTCTTCTTTTGCCATCTGTTGTTTAAAAACATTTGTTTACTTTTCCTGTATGAGTGTTATTCTCTTGTGTTGTAAATACATTTCCTGTAAATGCTCATTGCACTTTCTGTTAAGTAAAGCTATTTATTTGCTCAACAGTTGTGACTCTGATGTCATTTTTCTAAGGTAAGATTTGGTTTTCCACTGGCTAAGGTAAACTCTGTGTAGCATCCGCCACCTGAAAGAGACACACTACCAGACTTTAACTTGTGCAATTGCACGTGTGATTATTCAAGTTTGTACACTTGAAAGAGGTGCGGAAGGAAAGTCGGCTGGTGGCAGCGATCCGAGGACACACACCTCTCTAAAAGCTGTTTCAGCCCAGAGGGAGAGGTGGTTGGTTTATATTGGTTGGCAGTGGTGGGGTGAGGATAGCGGATCATGAAAGCACACTGAGATACAGAGTTTGCCAGTGGAACAGTTACCTAGCATTGCAAAACAGGATATACAAGAGGATACATTTGTACAACAGTTTTATTTGTTTCTAGATAGCACAGTAAAGTGTAGCAGTAGAGAATGAGCTCCACGGAGTATGACTCACTTACTGTAACACAGCTTTTTGAAAGGTGCCAGGAAAAGGGGATTCAGCCTGAAAGTCTAAAGCAGAAGAAAAAGGCAGACCTCATAGCTACTCTCTTGGCACAAGATCTGAAGCAGACTGTCGCTGGGGGTGAGTCAGGAACTGAGGCAGCAGACCCCCCAAACCAGCTTGAGGCACTGCGACTGCAGCTATTGCTGCAAGACAAGGCATTGGAGGCGAAAAGACTGGATGCTGAAGCAGAAGCAAGAAGGTTGGAAGCAGAAGCAAGAAGACAGGAAGCAGAGACAGAACTTGAAGAAAAGAGACTGGTAGACAGAGAGAAAGAATGCCAAGACAAAGAGAAGGAACGTGAAGACAGAGAGAAAGAACGCGAAGAAAGAGAAAAGGAACGACAGCACGAGAAGGAGATGATGACCCTCCGCAGTCAGCAAACCGTGAGTAATGGTGGAGTGAGTTTACCTCATGAAGCCAAAATGAATTCTAAATTGTTCCCTCAGTTTAAAGAGGGAGATGACCTTGATTTATTTTTAAGGTCATTTGAGAGAGTATGTAATCAATTACAATTAAATAAGGCTTCCTGGTCAACTTATCTCACACCCTTGCTGACGGGGAGAGCGCTGAATGCATTTGCTAAAATGAGTAATGAAGACTATGCTGATTATGATAAAGTAAAAACAGTGTTGTTGAAACGTTTTGAATTAACTCCTGAGGCTTATAGAAGAAAATTTAGGGAGTTAAAGAAAAGCCCAGAAGACAGTTATGCAGAACTGCAGGTTAAACTGTATACTTACCTTGATAGGTGGATGGAGGGGGCTAAAGCAACTACTGTGGAACTGATTAAAGATGTATTGGTGAGAGAACAATTCCTTAAAATTGTACCTGAGGACATGCGTGTATGGCTCATAGACAGGGCATGCGCCTCTTCCACAGAGGTGGCAGGAAGCGCTGACGAGTATCTGTCTAGCCGGGCCACACACACACACAACGAAGTCTTATGGTATGGGGCAGCATATGGGTGCATAAGGATCCCATGGGAGCAGCCCAAAGGAAACCAGCCTGCACCTGAGCCCAAAGTAGAGCCCTCTGGTTCTAAGGGACTCAAGAAATAGGTCCCAAGAAATGTCATATTTGCAATCAAGTGGGACACTTGAGATATAACTGCCCCAGAAACTGGTTAAGGGGCAGAGATATTGGGCGGGGTGATCAAAGGGCACTGGTGTGTTTGTAGGGTGTGTCCAGTCTGAAGAACCACTCTCTGATGAGAATCTGCGTCCCATTACAGTTAATGGAATAGTAACACAGGGACTATGGGACACAGGTGCTAACATCTCCCTGGTAAGGCAAGATCTCATTCGGGCAGAGCAGATCGTGCCTGGGAAATACTCAAGGTTCGGGATTCACAGGGCCACCAGTCCCATTACCAATGGCTAGAGTCTTCCTGAGCTGGGAAGGGGCCATGTAGAAAGGAGGTGGGAGTTGTGAGGACCTACCTGTAAGTATGATTGTGGGGAAGGATTTGGACCCCAGTAAAAAACTGGTGTGTGTTGTAACTCATAGTCAGGCACAAGGGCAAGCTTCTGAGGGGGAAGAGGGGTTGACTCTGGGTGGTCCAGCCACACCCTCAGCAGCTGAGGAAGTGTCCAGCACAGGGGAGGGACTGGCTAGAAGCTGCAGTCCAGAACCCCAGTCACAAATAGAGGAACCCACAGGACTTCCTTCAGAAGGGGCACTGGGAAGGGTCAGACGAGGGCAGCTGAGTGCTGCACAGCGAACTGACCCTACCCTGGAAAAACTGAGGGAAATAGCTCATAGGGCTGAGCATTCTCAGGGGGGTAAAGAGTCCATTTACTGGGACAATGGGCTGTTGTACAGAGAATGTACAACAGAGGAAGGGCTAGCTGGTGAGGTACTCCAGCAGCTGGTAGTCCCTAAGGTTCACCGTCAGCAGCTTTTGGCCCTTGCACATGATATCCCTTTTCAGGGCACTTGGGAGTGAGGCGCACAGAAGCGCCTCACCAACAATTTCTTCTGGCCTGGTATTGGCAAGGATGTGAAATTGTGTCGGACTTGTCCACAGTGCCAGCGGGTAGGGAAAATGGGGACAAGGCCAAGGCAGCTTTGGTGCCCCTGCCCATTATTGATGAACCCTTCAAGAGGGTAGCAGTGGACATAGTGGGGCCATTGAGCACCCCAAGTCGCACTGGCAAGTGGTATATCCTGGTAGTTGTAGACTATGCCACTAGATACCCAGAGGCAGTGGCCCTCACATCTTCTGAGGCAGGACCAGTGGCAGATGCACTGTTGGAAATATTTAGCCGGGTGGGCTTTCCCCAGGAGATACTGTCAGACCGGGGTGCCAATTTTATGTCAGGATTAATGAGTAGTTTGTGGGAGAAGTGTGGGGTAAAGCAGCTCAAAACCTCCCCATACCATCCCCAAGCTAATGGTCTAGTGGAGCGATTTAATTCAACCCTTAAGACCATGCTAAGGACTTTTGCTGACCAGCATAAGAGAGACTGGGACAAATATTTGCCTCATCTCCTATTTGCATACAGGGAAGTCCCACAGGAGTCCACAGGGTTCTCACCTTTCGAGCTCCTGTTTGGTCATAGGGTGCGGGGGCCACTAGATTTGATTCGGGACGAATGGGAGGGTGACCGTACCTCTCAAGGGGAGTCTGTTGTGGAGTATGTCCTGAACTTCAGGACCCACCTTAGGGAGCTCATGGGGTTTGCTCAGGAGCACCTGGCCACTGCACAACAGCGGCAGAAAGTCTGGTATGACCGTGGGGCCCGAGCCAGAGAATATGAGGTGGGACAGTGCCACATGGCACTCATCCCTGTCCGACAGAATAAGTTACAGGCAGCATGGGAGGGGCCATTCTCCATTGTCCAAAAGGTTAGTGACGTCAATTACATGATAGAGCTCCCGGACAGGAGATGCAAACGAAAGGTGTATCATGTTAACATGCTGAAGCCCTACCATGACAGAGAGGAAATGGTCCTCGCTGTATGCAGTGCTCCAGAGGAGGAAACTGAGGTAGATCCACTGGTGGACCTACTTGGGAGGCCAGGGTGCATCCTCTGTGGACAGCCTTACCCTCTCGGAACAGCTGACACCAGCCCAGGTGCAAGAAATTAGGGTGTGCTGAGAGAATTTGAAGACATGTTCACAGGGAAACCAGGGTACACCACGATGGCAGAGCACCATGTGGATACAGGGACCCAGGATCCCCTGAAACAGTCCCCCTACAGGGTACCTGAGCATGTTAAGCAGACTGTGAAAGAGGAGCTCAAAGAGATGCTGGAACTGGGGGTAATCCAGGAATCTAGTAGCCCCTGGGCATCACCCATGGTACTGATCCCCAAAAGAGATGGCACCACACGATTCTGCGTGGACTACCGGAAGCTTAACAGCTGCACGGAGTCTGATGCTTATCCCATGCCCAGAACAGATGAGACCCTGGAGCGACTGGGGGGAGCCAAGTATTTGACCACAATAGACCTAACAAAGGGCTATTGGCAGGTACCTCTGACCCCTGCGGCCAGGGAAAGATCAGCTTGTTACTCCATTTGGTTTATATGAATTTAAGGTAATGCTATCTGAATGAAGAATGCACCTGCAACCTTTCAACGGCTTGTAGATCGCGATTCTGTCTGGGGTAGGTGAGTTTGCATTGGCTTATATGGATGATATAGCCATATATAGCCAGACCTGGGATGAGCACATCAAGAATGTGTGGATGTGTTCCACAGGTTAAAGAAGGCAGGTCTGACAGTCAAGGCAGAGAAGTGCCAGATAGGTATGGCAGAAGTATCCTACCTTGGGCACCGGGTGGGTAGTGGACACATCCGTCCGAGCCTGCCAAGGTTGATGCCATCCTGGCCTGGCCTACTCCTACCACAAAGAAACAGGTCAGGGCATTTCTAGGGACTGCAGGGTACTACCGAAGGTTTGTTCCCGCTATAGCGATCTGGCTAAGCCCCTGACAGACCTAACCAAGAAGGAAAGCCAGATGCAGTGAAGTGGTCAGAAGGCTGTGAGGTTGCTTTCAGAGCTAAAAGGCCTTAAGTGGCCCAGCTGTATTGGCTAGCCCTAATTATAGTTTAAAGTTTATGGTTCATGTGGATGCCTCAGATCATGGGCTGGGGCTGTGCTGAGCCAAGTTACTCAGCAGGGGAGGAGCACCCAGTTGTGTACCTCAGCCGAAGGCTTTTGCCCAGAGAGGAGGCATACGCCACAATTGAGAAGGAATGCTTGGGAATAGTGTGGGCCCTTCAGAAGCTGCAGCCTTACCTATATGGGAGAGAATTTACTGTGGTCACAGATCATAATCCCCTGATTTGGCTTCATAGGTCCAGTGGACAAAATGGTAAACTACTACATTGGAGTTTGGTACTGCAGGCATACAACATGACCATACAGCATCGCAGTGGCAAGCAAAATGCAAATGCGGATGGGCTATCTAGGCAGGGCTAATGGCCTGGCTGGATACTTTTGGGCACTTCCCAGTAATTGCATGAATGGCTGTGTCACTTGGGGTAGCCCAAGGGACACGCCTTCATTATCTGGGGGAGATGTGACAGAAATGGGAAGGAAAGAGTTAATGGTTTGGATTCTGTAGATGCCTTATTTTTTTAGCAGTGTGGAAAAAATACACTGAGGCTGAAATCCTCCAGCAGCAACCAGCTTGTGGAATTCCTAGCTGCTAGATAAGAGCTGGGTCATAAATCTCGAGTGGACATCTCCAGACACACACAGACCTTGCAGACACGGACACAGGGCAGTTTGAATGGATTGGATCATTCAAATATAACCTTAAGGTGAAAAGGGAATATAATTGGTCACCAATAGGTGTTCACTCTGATTGGGACAATTAAATAGATACATGTTAGTTGGTTGGTGCATTTAAGGGGAGAATAGGAATGACCTAGTCTCCATAGACTATATAAGCTTCTGTAAGACAGAGAACTCTCTCTTGCCCTGGAAGCTGTGAGGGGAAACATAAGCTTGGAGCCTACCTGGTATGTCCATGGGAGCTGGCAGTTAGAACAGGGTCCAGTGTCTCTTGTAAGGACAGGGAAGGGTAAGTTTAGTGATAGTATATTTCAGTAATAGCCTTCTTCTTTTGCCATCTGTTGTTTAAAAACATTTGTTTACTTTTCCTGTATGAGTGTTATTCTCTTGTGTTGTAAATACATTTCCTGTAAATGCTCATTGCACTTTCTGTTAAGTAAAAGCTATTTATTTGTTCAACAGTTGTGACTCTGATGTCATTTTTCTAAGGTAAGATTTGGTTTTCCACTGGCTAAGGTAAACTCTGTGTAGCATCCGCCACCTGAAAGAGACACACTTACCAGACTTTAACTTGTGCAATTGCACGTGTGATTATTCAAGTTTGTACACTTGAAAGAGGTGCCGGAAGGAAAGTCCGGCTGGTGGCAGCGAATACCCGAGGACACACACCTCTCTAAAAGCTGTTTCAGCCCAGAGGGAGAGGTGGGTTGTCACAGAAAGTATGCCTTTCCACTGCCCTCCACTGTCCTATGAAGGAGTTGGATTAAAATGTGATGGCAGTCAGGCTTTGATGAACTCTCCCAGAAGTCCATTTGAATGTGGTTGTTTTTCAGTGATGCGTGCTCCACTCTGAAGTAGTGCAGTATGGTGGTGAGGAGTATGAAGAGCATTTCTTTCTGACCTTGAGAATATATGTTGGTAGACCCAAGAGATTCCTAGCAGCACTTGATGTGATCAATGATGTGCTGACAGTGTTTGGGATCCCTCCTCTACAATTTACTGAGCAATATTTACAGCTGCATACTAAGACCTCAAGAAAGGGTGCTCTGGAATGTCTGGAATGTTGCAAATGAACCACAGCCTGACCCCTGCACTGAATGGAGTTGAAGCACATCTCTCCACATCCTCTCTATTCAGTACAGTGTGGTTGCTTCCTCCCACAAACCTCCCCCCTGCTGCACTATTTTCTTGCTGTGGACCCCACTAGGCATACACTATGTCTGTAACTATTTGTACAAATGTCATTGAATACAAGGTAAATGATGCACAACAAGCCTTGATTTTTACACTGTTGGAGCGGTTTGTATGGTGTACAAATTTCTGATGAGGGACGTCAAAACCAATTTGGAAAGGCAACTCTGGAATGTTGCGAATGCATCATAGCCTGTTTCCTTTCACCAACTGGTGCTGAAGCACATCTCTCTGTGTCTTCTCCATTCAGTGCAGTGCAGTGCAGTTGCTTCCTCCTACCCCACCACAGTATTTTATTACTTTAAATCCCATTGGTCATATGTCTGTAACTACGTATTCAAATGTTAGAAAACACAAGGTAAACAGTGAACAACAAGCCTTGATTTTTACACTGATGGAGCAGTTTGCATGCTATACACATTTCTGATGAAGGAAGTCAAAACCAATTTAAAAGGTAGCTTTGAAAACAAAGATAAAGGTCTGGCTAATTCTTTCCACCCCTTTTGCACAGCATCTCTAAGAGGTACTGAATTGCATGGTTCACCATGGAAACTCCTCTTTGTAATAGACTTCTGTATTGTGTCTAATGCCACATCCCACCAACACAAATGTTTTACATTGCTCGTGGTTTCTGTTGTTCTTATGCAAAGAAAATAAATGGGTACATTTTAATTGTTTGCTGGTCATAAATGCTTCAGTATCCAATAACAAACTGCAGAAGTTGTTATTCCAAGTAGAAAGCCAGCCACCAGTAGTAGGAATTGTATTTGTTGTCCAGGGCAGGGGACACATTTCTATGCTGCCAAAGTGAAGAGGAGAGAAGAAGACAGTTTTAACAATAAAGTTCCTGTTTTTTTCTTGAGTTCCCCATCAGAAACACAATCTGCACTACAAATGCTCAAACAAATGTTAAATAATGCACCTTCTTTTGCTGGGGAGGGTTAACAGCTGTTCCTTTCCTTTAACTGACAGATGTGATATAAGCAAAAGTGACATACAGTCATTTTGAACATCTAAGAAGCATCTTAAATTTCAGCGTCCCTCACCAAAAGTAAAGAATCTCACCGTATATGTACTGTTAAATTGTGCAATAGGAAACCATACTACGCTATACTTAACTTTGTTGATTTGTTTTTTAATATAGGGTGCTAGAGAAGGCTGACACCACATGGTTTATCAGTCACTCAGGATTACTCAATCATTCATGTGCAGAGCAGACATTATAATAAAGGTTTAGGATCTTCATCCATTCAGACAACACTTTGCTTGTTTCACACATCCCATTATTTCCATCCAAAACAACAAGCAGGACTGGAAATGAAGACATTAGAACTCCACAGTAATACATAATGCCATACAATTTCCCTACCCCTCCCACACCAGCTTGACAAGGCCTATGGCTACCACCTCCTACCTTTCTTACCCCCCGTCCACCTCACCCTCTGTCCCTACCACCCACACCAGCTTGACAAGGCCTATGGCTGCCACTTCCTACCTTTCTTTCTTTCTCCCATCTTTATCCTTCCCCCTCTCATCTACACTTTCCTCCTATTAGAATGATAAAACTGCATATAGCTACATATATATTTGATCACTTTATTTTACTGTTTTGGAAACATTGTACTTTTATCTCCTTTGTATGTTTTGTCTCCCCTCTCCACTGATGTGGAACCTTTGTAAATGAGCTGTCTGTACTCAGAGGTGCTGTAATCCAGTAATAAATGAATGAATGAAGAAATAAATAAATAAAAACAAAGCAACACAGAAACTTACACAGAAAGTTGCTTATTACCTTAACTGCATCCAGAACTTCACCTTTGAAGCTCCAGACCAGTGTAATAATAAAATCTTGCCCTCTTAGTTAGCAACCGTGCATGTAGCATGCATGTTGTAAGGATGCCCCAAGCACAGCTGGATAACTACAGAAGGCAATATTTTATTTGGTGCATCACTGGTAAGTGTTCTGCTGCTCATCCTAGATACCCTATGCTGAGAGGAAACATTCCCAGCAGGCACAGGGAGTATGCTACAGCACATTGTGCACCAACCTACCTGGCTGTCTCAGCTCTAGAGTTCACAAACTCATTGTGGTCTCCATCTATGTGCTTCGTGCATCTTCTTCCCTTTTGAATCATGGCCTGAGCATTTGCCAGACAACTCATTGCACATGGCATAGAACTGTTAATCATATTAAAAGGCAGCAGGCACTGCTGTCCCCCCCTGCCTGCTCTCACCTCACTGCAGACCTCACAATGACGGAGCTTGACCCATGACACTGCCTGCTCCTTCTTCACTAGGGACATGGCAATGACGGAGCTTGCCCTGTGACATCATCAAAGCAGTTATGCAGGCCTGCTCCATAGACTCTGGATCTCTATAGTGTGCAGTACTGACCGGGGATGATGCCCTGCCATGGGATGTCTGCTGGCCACTGGTATAGAGTATTACAGTTTTACAGGAGCTGAGGAGCATGTGTCTTACTGTGGGACTCTGATATAATAAAGCTATTTTCAGTCATTCATTTACTGCCATGGTTTCAGGCTTGCTGTTATAAGATGAACCAAAGTTATTTAAAGGTGATGGGACACATTCAAAATTCATTTCTACTTGCACAATGTTCTAACTTGTGGAAATTTATCATAGTGCATGGTAGTGCCACTATAGTTAGGGTTGAGAAGACATTTCCATATGAAAGCCCATCCCCAGTTACGATGATTAGGGTATCACCCTCTCATGAGAGCAAACAGAGGTACACTAACTTCTGATTTATTTATTTGCTTGTTTATATTTATTTATTTCAAAAGTTTCACATTGAAAGACATACTGAGCTGATAACAGCTCATTTTCAGAACTGTCCTAGAAAAGAGTGTAAAGTGAGATATCTCTACGGCAGAATTCTGCAGCACTGCACTTCATCCCGGTAGGCCTCGCTGTAGTTTGAGAGAAGAAAAAATATGTAAGCAATAAGACATAATGGAGTGTGTATTAGACAGTCCTAACTCATGGCTAGGGGGTATAGTGAGGCATGAGGCCACAGGCCAAGTGCATCCAGTGCCCTAATTGTGCATTAGAACTGTCTAACCCACACCTCAGAGTGTCTTATTGCATTTATAAAATGGGCCTTTGTATATTAAATGCATGTAAAAATTAATAGTTTTATGTTAAATATAAAAACATTTAAACTTTTAATATATATTGATGTAAAATAGTTCCTCTGCCTGTAACTGATTATTATATTTTTCCCCTTGGACCTTTGTCCCACTGTGACCACTGTAGTTAAAGACTATTGCTATGGTTATCTGGTGCCTCACCCCCTACACACTGTTGACTGCCCCAATGACACACACATGCTGAAGCCTAGAAACACAACAGCATGTTGTTGATTCTTTTGTTTTATTTTTGTTTTTTTTCATTTTCTGAGTTGTGTGGTAAGCTCTGATGAGGAACCAGTAAAGAATGAGCATGAGTGCGTGTACTGGTGAGGCAAAAGATAAAGGAGCAGTGCAGCAGCAAGAGATGGTGAGTTATTTCAAAACAAAAAGAAAATAATGAGAGGAAAAAAATTTAAACCAGGTGACAATTGCTGTTCAGCCCTTGTCTTTCCAGTGTGTGTAATGGCTTTCGGAGGGTGTGCAAGCAGGTTGAGGGGGAGAGGGATGGTGAACATGTGAACAATCAGTGTTACAAACAAACAAAAAAAATGGAAATGTCAAAAACTGTTTTCCTGAAAGCGTTTGGAGGGTTATGTTACTTTGAAGACCTTATTCCATATTTCACTGGTGAAATGGTCAGTTTTTGTATTTGAGAATGATGTTGTTTTTCTTGGTAATGATGAGAAAAAATGGTGGCTGTTTGATTTTTTTTAATTCAATGGCTCAAGGATTTGAAACAGGGACTGCATCTTAGTTGTCAGGGCTAGTTTTTAGCAATGTATTAGACGCTTCAAATGCACGACTACCAACCAATCAGCATGCTCAAAATGCTTTGCCCATTTTTTAAAACGTAATAACAGCGTTAAAACATGGAAGTCATATACAACAATACAGTACTGTATATCAAAGGAGCATAATCATAACATTGTATGGCAAATTAGTACAGCAGGTACATGTAGTAGGTAAAAAAACAAACTCTGGTCAGAGTCAATATGGCTGCAAACTGATGACATTTCTCTGATTCTTATCAGCCTGTGAGATGTTGATTCAGTGGTGCCCCCCCCCTTTCTGCACTGCCTATCAGCTTGGCATTCTGTAAGATCTTAGAAGCCCATATGCAAGTCTTCTTTATTTTGAGCAGAGATGCAACAAAATTTTATTACACCATCGAAATTCCGGTGAAATCGCCAATTTTGCCTCATGAAACATTTCGCACAGTTTTGCCCCAGTGGTTAAATTTTGCCTGTGAAATTACACTTGCAATTACTCCTTTCATCTGCACATTTTGCCACATGTAAATATCAGGCAAAATTGGGGAAAAAAGCTTATCACATGACTTTCTCTCTAGCAGACTGCTGGTCACATGGGTGACTGCACTTAGGCAGGAAGCCAGACTAAATATACTTATTTTAGAGCTGTTTCAGCTTAGTAGGAAGTAGGAGAGAGACTACTGCAGGAGAGCTCAAACCTGTGTTTCTAAAAAGAAGTGTGTGTGTGTGTGTGTGTGTGTGTGTGTGTGTGTGTGTGTGTGTTCATTTGCAACTTATTTGATTTGTGATCTGTTTCCCGTTAGTTTAAAGTTAATATTTTCTGTTAGTGTTTTTTCTTCATTTTTATATTTATCTATCTTTTTTATTGTATGTGTAAAACTCCCCTTTTTTTCTCTTTTTTTTTTGGAGTTGTAGGAGGAGAAGGAGATAGAGATTAGAATGGATAATTGTAAAACTGGGAAGAAGGCAGCTGGACCCCCCCCTACCCAGTGTCCATATTAATAGGCAGGCCTTTATGTCTGTGCCCCCAACAGCAGCAGGAGCATGTGCCCCAACCCCCCAGCAGGAGAATGTAGCCCTACTCCCCAGTAGCAGCAAGAGCCCTTCACCCCATCCCAGCAGCAGCAGGATCCTCCTGTGGCCCCCACCTCCAGGCAGCAGTAGGCACCTCCAGATGCCATCCCCCCAGCTGGAGCATGCACCTCACCTCCCCCGAGCAAAAGCATGATGTGCCCACTGGCTCTGGGACATAAGCTGTTGGCTCCCCACACAGAAAGTGTCATCAGCTGAGTGGTGTTTTTTTAGCAAAATACAAATGATAATTCTGTTGTGATCTGCAACTTGTGTGGCAAATCAGTTAGAAGGGACAAGACCGTGGGTCATTTTGGCACTGGTGGCTAAAGGAGCCATCTGCAGCACCAGCACACAGCAGATTGGCTTAAAAAAAGAAAAAGAGCTTGCAGGAGGTAGAGGGGCATGGGGTGCTGCTGAGCAGGTAGAAGGGGAAGGGGGCCAGCATGAGGCATGGGTCAGTGGTCAGCATAGGCAATGCAGAAGGCAGCAGCAGCAGGAGGCAGGTGAAGAGCCCCCATCACCCTCACCTCAGAGACACAGGTATTGCCAGGTTCATGGTGGTGACCCAGCACAGTCTGCAGCCACTACAGTGCCAGCACCAGCAGCAGTAAGCATTGAAGAAGACCTGAGAGCATTGTGCAGAGAGGTGGGAGCTCTGTGCAGTGAGTTCACTGATTTCCAACAGGAGGTCAGGGGGGACCTCTGGAAACTCCTTCAGGAGCAGAAAAAAAGGTTTGAGCTCCTAACGGAGCTGCATGGTGGTGGTGGTGGTGGTGGCAGGGCAGAATGTGTACCTGGCACCAGTGCAGTATAACTGTCAGCCTCCAGACCAGTCAGTGCAGCACTGGCAGCAATATTTTCTTTTCTTTCTCTTGTCATTGCTTTCTTACTGTCACTCTTCCCTCATCTGCACCCTCTAAAAATAACAAAAATCAAAATATATATATTTTCTGTCCTCTTCTTCTATAACCTTTCATTTGTTTTTGTCCAGTATTTTGTGTACTATGCAATGTTTATGCTCCCTCCCTGTCCTCTTTCATATGTATACCCTGTCCCTGACCTGACCCTTATGATGCGCCCCCTGTCATGTGTTACTGTCTGTCAGTCACTTTTAGTCTTTTTTACTCATAATCATTGTACCTTTCTACTTGGTTTATGTTAGTCCCTCTGACTTATATGTATTTCCTCCTCCTATCCTCAAATGTCAAGTACTGTAATTTGTAAATTGTTCCTAGGAACACAATTTTTTCCCAAAGCTAGGTGTGATATTGCGGGCTGGCAGCAGTTGTTTTGGCTGTGTGCAGGATCAGTCTGAATGAATATGTACATAACAATCATAGAAACATAAGCACTTTTATTGCGACGTTAAACATAATGTACATTTATTTGGTGCTTACCACGTATGGCCCCATGGCTTGGGCTTGCCACAATGTTAACTTGGTGTTACAGTGCCCAACCACACCACCACCACCACCACCCAATCCAAAATGTACTCTAGTAGGGCTACAGTTTAACACAGCCCCTTGAAGCAATGCTGTGCAGAGTAGCCATGCTAAGATGAGAAATATAGTATGACCGGAAACAATTAGGATGACATTGAAAATGTAGAGTGAGGCAGAGTGTTGCCACTGTCTGACATTGCCCATAACTCCAGAAGTGTTTCCCAAAAAATGCTAAAGTAATTTAAGACCAAAATCAGGTCTCAGCCATGATGTTTTAGGGTGTCTCCCCCACCACCTAGACATTAAATAGCTGTTTTAGGGCCTGTTTGCCCAATATTTCTACCTGAAACTCACTGCTGCTGGTGCCAAATTGGACCTACAAGTCCAGAAATGTTTCCAAAAAAATTGCACAGTACATTGAAATAGAAATCAGGTGTCAGATAAGTAGTTGCATGGCTCATACCCATCATGAGGACCCAAATGTGCTGTTTTCTGCAGTGTTTAAACGCTTTTGGGCCAGTGTGATGCTGCTGGTTCCAAACATTGCCAAGAAGTCCAGAAATGTTTCCCAAAAAATTGCACAGTGCACTGAGACTGAAATCAGGTCCCAGCCATGATGTTTTATGGTGCCCAAACCACCACCCGGACTAAACGATGGTCTCTGGTCCACTGTTTGCAATTGTTTTTTGGTCACATCTTGGTTCTGCCAGTGCAGCACAGGCAGTGAATGTCCCAAAAACTTGCAGAAAAAATGGTACATTAAACTGAGAGTGGAATCTTGTCTCAGTTTTAGGGAGCCCCCCCCCCACCCAGACTTTAAATAGCTGTTTCAGGGCCTGTTTGCCCAACATTTCTGCCTGAAACTCACTGCTGCTGGTACCAAATGGTGCCTACTTCCAGAAACATTTACCAAAACATGTTATATAAAATTTACACTGAAATCAGGTCACAGCCATGATGTTTTATGGTACCCAGGCCACCACCTGGACCAAACGATGGTCTTTGGTCCACTGTTTACAATTGTTTTTGGGTCACATCTTGTTTCTGCCAGTGCAGCACAGGCAGTAAATGTCCACAGATGTTTCCCAAAAAATTGCACAGCACATTCAGACAGAAATCAGGTGTCAGGCATGCAGTTACTTGGCTCACGACCACCATGAGGACCCAAATGTGCTGTTCTCTGCACCATTTAAATGATTTTTGGGACTAAGTGTGGTGCTGCTGCTGCCTAACATGCAACATAAGCCTCTTTACCACAATGGGAAAAATAAATCCTCCTGCAAAATGGTCCTGCTGTGACTTAAACTTGTATTTAAACCTCCTGCTGCTGCTTTCTCAGTTGATTGAGAACTGTGGAATTATCATTTCTCAGTGATGATCCCTGGTTAGCTCTGTTGTCTCTGTGGTTCTAAGTCAGTGTGGATTAAATGACATTTTGAGTGCTGCTGCTGTTGCCTGCCTGTAACTGCTGCCTGCTGCTCTGACTAGTTGCCATGACAAGTAATGCTTTGTCTGCTTCATGGGGATCTCTTCACATAGTCGATCGATGCTGTTGCACTTGTAAGTATCTGTATTTATTTTTCCGGGTGCAAGAGAAGGGGGATGGTGGGTTGGTATTGGGACGTCATGAGTTCTTGTATGTTTGTACTTATTTTATATTTATCTAGTGTGCTGAGGAGTACATCATCATTATCAACATGTATGCCAGCCCAGGATTTGGATACGGGATGTTGGAATGCACCACATTTCACATTGCACAAGAACAAGGTAAGTATTGAATTTTTCATTACTGGGAGGGATAGGTGACTGCAGCTCGGATATCTGAGTCAGATTGTAATTGTATTTTTTTTTTCTTTTCTAAACACATGCAGGAATTCAAGAGCTGTCAACTTTAGGTGCATGGCTGCTGCTGCTGCTGTTCAATAAGTGTGCAGTTCATCAACTGGTGGTAACTATTTCTTAATCTGTGACAGTCTTTGGTGGGTGGGTGGGTGGGTGGGCAGGAGGAGGTGGTTGAGGTCGGGTTGGTGGATATGGTTAAGTATTAAGTTTGTGATTACTGCAGGACAGAGATGTCAGACTTTGACAGTAACTATCTTTTATATGGCTCTGTCAATATTCAAGATTTCTGCTGCTGGGGTGTGTAGTATGTTACCTCTCTCCAAATCTGGTTGCTGGGCACTGGCTGTGCTTATCAGACATTGTCTGTTCATGGCAAGTGTTCCAGTTTAACAGCCATACCCTGATGTACCTATAGCTTCCTGTAATGATGGTGGGTGGGGGGCACCCAGTTGTTGTAACAATGCTTAAAAAATTTTCTTTTTTTTTTTATTGACAGACAGGTGCAAAGTACTTGAAGTGGAATGGTGGCTTGGTTTTCTGGTTGACATTTTTTGAAGCATCCCATGTCTGTGTGGCATTGGTGACTAAATAGAAGTCTTCCATCCTGGTGTGTGGACGCTGGATCTAGGTGCTGCACCTGCGAGGTGTGGGCCACTGCTGACAACTAAATACACACAGTTCCTTTTTGGTGGAAGACTGTTGGAGGAGGAGGAGGATGAGTAATTTTGCTGGACTCAGATGGCAGCATTAATGTATACTGAGTAACATAGTACGGCATGGGGTCAATACCGCGCACAGCAGAATGTCGTGCAGCATAAGCACGTTGTGCACTTCGATGTTAATTTTTCTTCTGTGGGGGCTCCACTCCCCACAACCCCCATTACATGGGTCTGCAACCCCCAGACCTCCCCACTAAGGATTCTAACTCTGGGGGGGGTCCAACATGGAGAGCGCACAGGTCCGAGTTTCGGCATGATGCCGTGCACTATTATGCGTATGACATTATGATCCAGTACGATGTAGTACTGGCTGTGCACTGTACAACTAAGTTGTCATTGTTGTATATACAGTGGTGGCACACTCATTAGACATTCATTCATGGTGTCATGTAGGAGGTACAAGTAGAAATGGGGGTGGGGTGCTGGTGCTGGCTGTAGGGGTGGGGCACAACACCTTTAGCCTTCTTCCAGTGACACATCATTCATAAGGCAGCCCTCACAGTCTTTGAGACTGGAGTCATCACCAGGTGGAAATTCAAGTCAGCACTGCTACTTCATCTATCTCCCTGCTAGTAGAGGCCTTACCACTGTGGACGTCTTCATTTTCTTCATCGTCCCCGAGACACAGTTCTTGGGGCAACACCATCAAAATAATTGTATCATGTGGAATGATAGCCTCATTCATTTTTATAAATGTTAGGCTGGAAACATTCTTCAGTGACAGATTTGTCCTATGGTCATGCACAATGGCCCCAGCAGAACTGAACACCAGTTCCACACTGACACTGGATGGTGGGCAGCTGAGGTATTTTAAAGCAACAGATGCCAGTGCAGGCCACTCACTCACTTTGCTGCTCCAGTACACCAGTGTCTCATCAGTGATGCCAAGATGCTTGCTGTCTCCAATGTAGGCATCCACTGAGTCCTGCTGTCTCATCATGCTCCTTTTCCTTCTCTTCAATTTCTTCAATGCCCACCTGGTACAGAGCATCCCAAATTGGATTACCTGCTGTGCTGTGCTGTGACTTTGACATTTTGTCCGATTTGGTGGCCTCTGATAATTTACTGGTGGTGGTGGTGGTGATAGCAACACCTAGTATTTCTTTATGTGCCTTTTGTGTCTCTGCATCTTTCATCTGTTCCCCATGTACTTATCTGACAAGGTAATTGATACATTTCTCCACTAGCACATGACCCCCTTCAATCATGGCAGACAAGCCACGTTTGTACTGTAGATCCAGCATGGTAGCAACAGCAAACTCATTGGACTGCATAATGCCACAGATATGTGTTTTGCTGTCCAGTATATGGAGCATGTGACCCATTACATGAACAGAACTGTGATCATCACTTGCTTCCATCTGGTAACTGACATTTACCAGTGTCTGCCTCAGCAAGCACACATATAAGTGGTATTGACTGACTTATGCAGGCAGTGTCCCCACTCACAGCCTCTGTGTTGCATGCTCAACTGGAGTCAGAATGTGTATTACACCATCCATTTGTCGCCATTGCTCCATTGTTAGGGCGATGGACACTCCAGCACTGTCCCTGGTGGTGTGCAGCAGTAGGTAATCTGAAACCACCTTATACTGCTCATAAAGCTGGTCCAACATGTACAGCGTGGAGTTCCACCTGGTAACAACATCGAGCTTCATACGGTACTGAGGCAGATGGTTAGTGTGCTGTAGCTCACGCAGATGGTCACAGGCCTTTGCAGAACAGGCAAACTGCACACAGATGCATCTAGCGACAGACACAGTTTCTTTTATTTCATCCTGTTTCCGAAATTGCTGCACAACTAGATTAAGGCAGTGCACCAGGCAGGGAACTCTAAAATAAACCATCATCACTAATGCACTTAACAACATTAGAGCCATTGTCACTGGCAATAAACCTCGCTGTGAGTGACTGTGCATTGATACACTCATCAATGTTGTTTAGCAGCCCATTCAGCATTTTCTCAGGAATGTGAGACCCTATAACACTTTGCATAGTTATGGTTGCATTCTGTCAGATACCAGGTGCATTGCTACCACCACAGTTTTGCTTTGTGCAGCTTTTGTCAGGGCCCAAATCAACAACCACCCCAGGTACCTGTGCCCAGTGTGCTGTTATGCACAGATATGAGCTGCTCGCTGTCTGCCCATGCACACACACACACACACACAGAAACCACACGGTTGACCGTCTCCCACTCACTCACTCACAGACAGAGAAAACTGAAACACTGATTAAGTTTAACTAACTATTCTCCAAAAATGCAAAACCAAAAAAAAATGTTCACTAGCAGCACTAGGAACTAAACTTGCAATTTTGTGAGCAATTAACTCTCAAAAATCACAAAAAAGAGGTTTTTGAAGAGTTTATTGGTTGTGATGCAACACACTGAACTGCTCTCTGATTCAACAGACAACATACTGTGCAGGAAACACCCTCCACACGAGATTTCAGCTATCTACTCACAATACACTGCAATTTCACTGGCGTAATTGTAAAACATCAGCAAAATTGAAGCAAATGGTGAAATTTCACCTCCCAGGACCGAAATTGGCATAATTTGGGCATAATTTCATGCTCTGCATGAATGCTAAATAGGGGGCAAAATTACGTTACAACTAGACTAAATATTTTACGTTTTGCGTAAATTACGCAAAATATTACACTAGGCATAATTTTTCAATTTCTCACATCTCTAATTTTGTGGTGCTTATTGTGCTGCCTCTGTGTGGAATTTATTGCCAACATATATTAAGCATTCCTCCTCTATAAACTCATTCTCAACAGCCGCCCTCCACTGTATTAAAAGTAGAAATGTATGTTCATGTAATTTGACTGTATCAATGTACTGCTTAGACTTTTATTATTATTTATGTTTTATCATAATTGCATTATGTATTGTAAGTCTTTACCTGTCATTATTCTTGACCTCAGGTCGTACCTGAAAAAAGAATATAAATTCCAGTGTACCTTCCTACAATTCCAAATAAATGACATGAAATGAATACAGTAGCTATAAAAACAATTCCCTTGTTCAGTTATCACCCTACAAAGACCACAGTGATACTGTAAAAGTAAACATCGCCATAGTAATAATCATAATTTCTATCATCAATAACATCATTTTGCAGCTGTATTGGCTCTGACATGAGTTTGTAGGTTATTGTCAATGCTGCAAATTGTGCGATCATTCAAACCCCGAGGAACACCATGCTACAGTTTCACCAAGGCTCAGAGGTCTTTCCCCATCATATTCCATTTCTCTTATTTTTACAGTAAACCCCAAATGATGCAGTAACATAGTTTTTTTGCAGTACATCTTCCTCACTTTTTAAAAAGATATATGCAGTCCCTGGGTTGATTATGCTGGCTTTCAGCCATCATTGTCAATACTTCGAATGGATTAATACTAGACTGACATTGCTGGCCTTCGGACAGCATTATCAGTACTGATAATGGCGCAGTCCCTGGATGTAGGCTTGTCACTATTGTCAATAGCAAACAGGTCCTGGATTGACAATGACAAACGGTGCCTGCATTGACAACAGTAAATGGTCCCTGGATTGACAATACTGTCAATGGGGGAAAAAAACTGTGACAACAAACATTATTTTTGCATTGTGATCGTTTTTTAACTTTATTTTTGTAGTTAAAGTTCCAAAGTCAGGTGAGAGAGACCGATCATAATAATTTTCTAACATAACTTTTGGGGTTAAACTAATTAACTTCTTATTTGATGGCAGGTTTGCAGAACCGGAAGATTCTGGATTTTTGGTCCAGTGGGAAACTGTGGGTGGATCACCCCTCAGCCAGTACTTGGACAGGGTTTTCCTGAAATTTACGAAGACCAGGTTCCATAGAGTGTGCTGCTTCTTGGAGTAGTCATAGATTCTTCCCCCAGCATGAACTGCAAAGTGATGTCTGGGAGAGGCTGTCCTAGAAACCAGGTCATAATTCATAACTCATAAATCCTTCCAGAAAGGGACAGTCTTAGTGCAAATGATAACATGTGCCTTCCTTGTACATCACTTGGGCCTCAAAGGATTCCTGTCCTGCCCAATACTGTGTAGCATCACTGCAGTATAATACATTCAGTGTAAGAAGGAATATTGGATTTGGTATGACTTGTTGCTGTAAGAGCAGTTCTGGGAAGAGATGACAGCCACCTTCCAGATATTGGGGGAGATGTTCATCTACAGGTTTTTGCCCACTGAGCCTGAACACTAAGTGTGGGGCAGAGAGTCCCAGAGCAACATTCTGCACAGAGAGGTAGGTTTTCACACCTGGAGCCTGTCCCACCAAGACCACCTCTGGAGAAGAAAGCACAGGGGTAGGAGACAGATTCCAGTGATTGCAGAATATAGTTTCTGGTTGTAAGGTAAGAAAAAAAAGGAATATGGGGACAAGGGGAATGTTTCCTTCAGCTTTAGGAATGAATGAGAATTCCTGCCTCATACAGATTGCCAATAGTATGCAGGCCCTGCCTGCCCCACCCCAACAGCTCTAAGCACTGAAAAACAATATAACTTGAATAGCTTTAAAACACTTCTGAGATGTCTACATTCGGTGAGAAAGCAGAGCTACTGTATGACCAATCATTTTGTGTAGGAGGATCCACAGATCTAGTGTATATTTGGAAAAGGGTTTTGGATCAAGGGTCTCTCCCCAGGATCCTGACCTCAGAGGTGTGAAGGTAAATATCCCCTCACAGGGTGGGGAGGGTGGAATCCTTTGAGACAAGGGCAAGTCCTGAAGATCGTGAGTGTTGGGCTGGGAGTGCCAGTCTGAAGGAGGCAGGTCAGGCAGAGGAGGATAAACACCTCAATAAAAAAAGCAAGCTACGCATCTGTTGTTCTGCCCAGTGGGTGTGCATCTGTATGTAGGGCCCTACATGAAGCAAACCGTAGAACTGGCACCCTACCAAAAGGGGTCTACTAGTTCATGTTGGCTTGCACAAAACACGGCACAGGTCTGACTGTGTCTGTGGCTGCTGCTTTGTGCAGAACATACAAGGCCCTTGCTGAAGCAAGTTACAGGTGCAGTGCTGCCCCCAACAGGTCAAATGCTTTGCATAGGTCAGTATACAGAAAAGTGAAGTACAAAGCAGCTGATCCATTGGGCAGGGCACCAGAACTGTAGTCCACAGCTCTGGCACACAGCCCAGTGGGTCTGCTGCTTCAGGCAGAGCTTTTCTATCTACTGCCCACTGTGGCAGGTCTCTCCAACCTCAACAAGCTTTTCTGTTTACTGTCCACCATGGCAGGTCTATCCAGCCTCAACAGACTTTTCTGTTTACTGTCCACCATGGCAGGTCTCTCCAGCCCCAATAAGCTTTTCTGTTTACTGTCCACCATGGCAGGTCTGTCCAGCCTCAACAGGATTTTCTGTTTACTGCCCACTGTGGCAGGTCTCTCCAGCCTCAATAGGATTTTCTGTTTACTGTCCACCATGGCAGGTCTTTCCAGCCTCAACAGGCTTTTCTGTTTACTGTCCACCATGGCAGGTGTCTCCAGCCCCAATAAGCTTTTTGATTTACTTCCCACTGTAGTGGTTTTGCCCAGCCACAGTGGGCCTTGATATGTACTACAAGCCATGGTGAATCTCTCCAGCCTCGATGGGCTTTTTATTCACTGCAGCCAGAGCTGGGATGATAGGTGATGGGGTAATGACGCCTGAGCAGTGCTAGTATGATCACAATAAAAGTGTCAGAACAGTGCTAGTTGTTTTGGGTCACTACCATCTCTACTTTGTCTATGAGTTTCTCCAGTTATACTAACTTATTTCATCTTTATTTCCCTAAGTCTGACCACAGACAATCTGTCAGCCCATCAAATGAGTGTCCTTGTTATTTATTTATAAACCTCTAGTTCCTGCCTGTTGGACCTCTGATCCTTTTATGTTTCCTCAGCTTCTTGTTATCTTGTTTTTCAGGTCCCTGCTGGATTCCCAATTAAAGCTTGTTTAGATCAGTAGCTGACTTCAGGGCATAAGATGGCTATTGTAATGTCATACGCAGCTTTCAAAAGCTGCTGTAGAATAGCTTCTTTGGTTAAGGACAGTGATTAGTACATATGAATGTTTATTTTGAGGTAGATGATTTGATACATGGCCAGCTCTTACAGTCTTACTGGCCGTTAAATCTTTGTACCATGTCAAGGTAGTCCAGCATCACAAAGGTTCCCCTCCATCACTTAAGCACCATAATTTTACTACTAACACTTGCAAGCAAGCATTACTGACAATGGCCACTTGTTTTGAGCTGTACTGACTGGCTACTAGTAATAGTGTTCCTGCAGAACTGGAGGCCAGCGCATAGGATGCTGCAAAATAAACGACTAAATTAAAAATGACACATGCCAGGAATACCTCTTAAACGTAGGCTCCATATAATGAGGAAAAGCATTTGTTATGTATCACAACAGAATTTCATTACAAGAAATACTAGTTCTGAAACAAGGCTTCTGTTCTTTAATAGTACACTGGCCTGGTCTCATTAAGGCTAGGTCTTTCATTAGCACAATTTCAATTCGACCTCTTTCTCCTAAATCTAGGGTCAGAAATCTGCTGAGAGGCCCTGTCTTCTAATTTATTTGCTTATTAGCACAGTTTCAGTTTAACCTCTTTCTCCTGAATCTAGGGTCAAAAATCTGCTGAAAGGCTCTGTGTTGTAATTTATTTGCTATCAACCTGAAAGTGCAGACCTTTCAATATACACAGTAAGCTGAAATGCATGGTTTTTATTTCAGTTCTGTTCCTATCTGGGAATGTCAGCAGGGGGTTAATGTATATTTTGCAAGAATTCCTCTTTACTCACAGCACTGGGTTGCCTTGGTTAACATTGCATTTATTTTCTAGCCAGCAAGGTCTAAACCCTGTCACCATAAATGTATTTTCTTACAGCAAATACACACACAGTATCACAGATACATTATGTGTAACAGGTATGATACAAAAAACTAGTACGCTGCTATTTCATCTAACAATCCTCTATCAATTTTTTGTAAAGTAAAACCAACATAAATCCAACACAAGTCACAGTTTTCATTGGTACATTTTATTGTAGTTTATAATCTTACGCTTAAAGCATTTAAAACATGAAACCAGCACAGGTCACAGTGTTCATTGGTACATTTCATTGTATGTCTATTATATTACTGTAAACTATAGCAACATTACTGTCACACAGGCAAAGATCTATCCCCTAATTCAGTACAAAGGACTCTTATTTGCTCTACATTTTTTTTGGTTCCGTGTCAGAACCATGAATGCAAAACCACGACTGTGAAAACAGCGAGGACTTGAAGGCCAACTGGAAAGATGGCGACAGTTGTTTTGGGGGGTGGCTTCACCACCCACACACCCCCTTTCTAAATATACTAACTCCAAGGTCATAGCAACTTGGGGAGGGGGGAATGCAACTATCACCATCATTCTGTTCGCCATCTAGTCATCACTGTTTTCACAGTCATGGTTTCTGAGATGCTGTCATCACAGGCTACCATTTATTTTGCATGCTGATATCTTATTACTCACATTTATACACTCTATGGTAAAACACATTGCAAAATGAACAGTTATTTAGTTTTTTTATGTCACTACTGTGAAAACAGCATGCAATTTACACAGTTATGACATTATTAACATTATATTTGCAAGCTGTGGCATAATACTATACAGTAGGGAACACTGTATACAGCGCAGTTAGCCAGGATGCAGTACTCTGTTAAATGTGTCATACATTCTTGTGTGACAAGTTGATGTAATTGCTACTGGATTGCATTGTGTTTCTGCAGTATTCTGCAGCATGTCACAGACAGAAACTGTGCTAAGAAGATTGCATTCTTGCTGACTGCACTGTAAATGCCTGTACTGTAGTATAATTTAGTGGGCTACCTGTAAATGTTGAATTTATTTATTGTGGATAGAAGACCTCATTAAACAGGCAACTCATGACTACCCTGTGCTCTTCCATGCATTGCTAGGGATCAATATGGTCAACATTTGACAGCAAATATATTACGTGTTTACATATCACCCATGCAACATCCACTCGACAGTGTTTTCATGTCATTTATTTTATTTAAATTTACAGGAAAGTTACTACGCACGCCAAAGAGACACCACAATTTAAAAATCAGCTTCATTATTTAATGAAGTGAAGACTCCATTACTAGCCCCAAATATAGCTCCCAAAGTGCTGGTATGATTGCATGCAGTTTAATCAAGGGATAGTGGTCCTAAAGAATAAATATTACACTGTCTTAAGTACAATTTTCTGTTACTTCTTCTCTTATTTAGCCAATATTCGATTTCAAACAGGATTCGTACACAAGTACATTGCTCCCAGTTTACAAAATAATAATGATATACCTTAGTGTTTGTAAGAGTAAAAATCTTTGTCTGGGCAGTGGGCACATAGTTGCAGTTCAGTGTGGGTGAAGAACTTGTGCTGCCAAATGCTCAGACATGCCAGAGTACGCCATGACTGCTGCATTCTCTGGCTTCATCTCTAGTGCTGTGCACCAAACATGCATCCCAATAGACATGACATCACATTTTCCGTTATGTTAGATGCCAACAGCCCCTCATTAGCATAGTACCACCCCCTGGACTTCTGATAGCAAAAACTGCCAATGATCAGCATCTCCCTTCAACAGGGGGAACCTCCCATCCCAAACTGAGCTGCTCCTTAGCATAAGAATGCTAAACTGTACTGCACTTCATATGGTATTAATGTAAAAAGTCTAACAAATTCCTATGGAGCTCCAAATGAGCTTCACATTAAGTTAGATATACTGGCCCAGATATTCAAAAGGGTTGAGCATGGTGCAACAGTGTTGCGCCATGCGCAACCCACTGATGCACCCCGGCACGATATTCAAAAGGGAAAAGTGTGTGGCACAAATTCCAATGCACCGGAGCGCATCAGTAATGTATGCAGGCGCAGGTGGGGGGGCATGCCCATGCATACCCTGCACAGCCCAGTGTTCAGCCCGGGATGTGCAGAGCCATGCTTTCGCAACCCCTACCTACGCCAGCACAAAGTTGATCCAAAAAAAAGGAACAACTGACGGCCACCCACAGGTGAGCTGCCACATTGCAGGGTGCAACATGGCAGCTGCCACCTGTGGGTGGCCACCCGAGCTCTGGCTGCACCTAGTGGCCCCCCATGCCCGATCGCGGGCATTTGTAAACAAATAAGACATCTGTCCAATATCCCTGGTGGTCCAGCGGACCTGCCCACCGATCGCGGGCTTAGTAATAAAATTAGATCCCCAAAATCCCTGGTGGTCAGTGGACCACCCACCCCTCGCCCACTGAATCAAACTGCCCTGCTCACCCCGGTCAGCAGCGGGCAGCAACACCACCCGACTGCGCTCGTCGCCCACCGACTGACACCGTCGGTGGGGCTGTATGCCATTGGTCCCAGCGTGAGCCAATGGGCGTACAACTACTCTGACTACTACATTCCAGATATGTGAATGGGATCCCATTCACATACCTGGAATGTGTAGTCTGTATGGGCTGCATGCCCATTTGCTCACGCTGTGGATCAACGGGCGACAGCCCTACCGACGGTGTCAGTCGCTAGGGCGGGCGGCAGGCAGGTGGGTGCTGCTGCCTGCCGCTGACCCGGGGGGGGAGCAGGGCGGTGGGATTCAGTGGACGGGTGGGGTGCGGGGTCCACTGGACCACCAAGGATTTGGGGGATCTAATTTTATTACTAAGCCCACGATCGGGCGGGCAGGTCCACTGGACCACCAGGGATATTGGACAGATTATTCATTTATTACTACAAATGCCCACGATCGGGCAGACAGCTGTCCACTGGACCACCAGGGATTTGTGTTTTCCATTTTTTTTACTGCAGCCCACGATTGGGCTGTGGAGCACATTGCCGGCTGCAGGGGGCATCAGTCCCCGACGGCTGCTGCCTGGCAGGGTGCCAGGCACAAGTGGTCGGGGATCGGCGCACCTACATGCAAATGAGGCCATAATGACATGCAAATGGCCCCATTTGTGCCTTGCATACATTATGGCTCCATTTGCATGTAAAGTTTTGAATATCGCGGTTGCTGTGCATAGCGCAATGGAACTTGCACTAGAGCATCCCCATGCTCCACTCTGGCCACTTGCGTTGGCACAGTGCCACTGCACCATGCACACTGCAGGTGGCCAGGGTGTGATATTCAATGATGCTGTGCCATGGCGCAGCTCCGTTGAATATTGCCCAGTCCACACCCCTGCACAGCAAGTTGCGCTGCGCCCAAGCTTGCGCCACAGCCTGGCGCAGTTTGAATATCTGGGCCACTGTATACAGATTTGCCAGAAGACTTAAATTGCCACAGTCTTTTTCTTATACTAAGGATAAGGCCAGTGGGACAGAGAGAAAACTAAAATAGAAACTACAGGTAAATTCAGGTTTGTACCACCAGGTTCCCTTGTATTTTAAAGGGAAAGTCACCTCAATATATTTTCTATATACCTGTGTAGTCTGTAGTCATGAACAATGACTCCTTCTGTTGTTTCCCCTAATTTCACCCTAAGTTAAATATAAATGATGTTGCTTCACTCTGTTTTGCCCTGGTGTGAAAGCTTGTTTGTCTCCATTGCAAAGGTCATGACTTCACTCTTGCAAAGTATAATGGGAGTTACGTGTACATGCACAAGCCAGCAGAAGGTATACTCTCATTCGGTTCTGTACATGTCTTGTGAAGTCCTGTATTCTCTAACAGCATTTTTTTCTAACTCAGATACACTTTAAACTACAGAAAACAGCAGGGCATTTACTATGCCTTGAAATATTTCATGGCCAGCAAAAGAACACAGGGACTGCAGAGAACAGTAACAGCACTGACTAATGCAGTATACCTAACTGCAGGCCTTAGCACCAGAACATCATAAAATTCCAGGATGCCTCACATGAGCCCAGTCATGACCTTTGCAATGGAGACAGGCAGTTTTCACACCAGATTTAAGTTCCATCATTTACATTTAAATCCTGATGAAATTAGGAGTGTGATATAGAGGCAATCACTGCTCATGCCTACAGACTGCACAGGTAAACAGAATAAAAGGCTGAGGGGACCTTCCCTTTAAAGGAAGCAGAGGAGGAAATCAGAAACTGTCATCAGGTGCAACATAACATGAGTGAAAAAGAAAGGCTTGCTCTGCAGGGGTTGCAAAGGGATGCTTAGCTTGCTATAAAAAAATGCTGACATTGGGAAAGGGTGTTTCATTGTGAATCATGATGATTAGCAGTCTGAGGGCCAGATATTCAAAACTTTGCCCCGGGGCTAAATTAGCACTGCCTGGTGGGCAAACTTAGCCCGGAGCTCAAAGCAAGCCATATTCAAAAGGAATAGCCCAGGGCAAACAGCTTCTGAATACAGCATGAGAATGAGGCCGGGCAAACTGGGCTGGGAGTGTAGGGCAAACTTAGCCCTGGAATAAGACAGCTCTGAATATGGCAATCAGGAAGTGCAAACCACAACAGCAACACAGTGCACAGCGATGTGAAGGTAGGTAGAGGTGAACTATGTGGCCAATATGTGTGCCAGAAAATGCGTGGACCCAGTACAGCTGCAGGCAGCAGCGTATGTTAAAGTACAGTGTGCAAAACTGTAAAATATTCCCCGAACTGTTTACGCAGTGCTAACATGATTGCGCGGGTTTAGTGCAGGGCTAAACCGTTTGCCGGGTGCAAACACGTTTGCCCGGCGCTAAACTTTGCCATATTCAAAAGTGACATGCAAATGAGCCTACTTAGGTAATCTCTGGGCAAACATCCAAATTAGCATCTCATTATGCCCTGATTTGCATGTAGTTTGCACCAGGCTAACGGTTTAGCCCTGCGCTAAACCCGCGCAAATGTGTTAGCACTGCTCAAACAGTTTGGGGAATATTATACAGTTTTGACCACTGTACTTTCATGTGTGCTGCTGCCTGCAGCTGTACTGGGACAACATGGCATAGGCACAGATGGTGGTGGTGCTGCATGCAACTGTCACACTGTAGGTCATGCTACAGTGCACAGCAGACACTACAGTAGCAAGGGGGCCAGTAGTGTGCGGACACAGCAATGCCTATGGTGTGTAGGGCAGTGATGCTGACTGCACTATACACAGTGAGAGGCCCAACCTGCAGGTGTTTACTGACAGTGGACATTACTGTTATGCTGTTGTGTGACACACAGATGCTGCACCTCTGGCATGGGATGCTCACAGTGACACATACATGTCCGGCTTTGTGTGCTGTGGCAGTGGTACAGCTATGCGGTATGTGGCCGGGGGGGGGCATATATTATCAGAAAGGCACACTGGTGTTAGGGTATTCCCAATACTGGCCCTTGTGCACTGCATGATGTGTCCCAGCCTTGTGGCCACACCTGGTCTGTGGCACAGCCTGGCCACCCATACACTCTTCCCTCAACATCCTCCATGCCCACAGTGCTGCATGTGTGTGTTGGCATCTGTTGTTGTCCACAGAAGAGTGGTCCACAGGTGTGTGCTGTATGGCCACACTGCCATGCTGTCCATTGGCGGCAGGGTCACCACTTACAGCCTGGCATGGCTGGGACTGGTGGCAGATGATGGCATTATTGTGATGCCATCAGTTAGCAGCATGTTTCCTCTATGTTTGGCTTTGTCTGTGTGTCATATTTATTTGTTAGGGTCATGCAAAGCCACGCAAACACCATGCAAAGCTGATTGCCCAGGGTTAAGACAACCTTTCCTGGGCGGTAATGTGCACTGCGCTAAGTGTTGCACTAAGTCACGCAAAACCACTTAGGGCGGTGCTAGTCGCTGAACATAGCATTGCGCCTGTATTCATGTCAGTTTGCCCCTTGCATACATTATGATTTTGCCCAGTGCTAATGCAGTTTGCCTGTGCTGTTTGGCCTTTTGAATATAGCAGACCCACGCTAATCCCGTGCTAAACCTGCGCAAATGGTTTTTGCCCGGCACAAAGTTTTGAATATCTGGCCCTGAGTGTCTTAGTTGCAAAATATATAATTATATGAGACTAGACTCCAATTTCCTGGTACCATCCTCACAGAGATCAACTTAATAGTGCAAATTGGGGTTAGGGAACAGTGGACACAGGACTGGATGTCAGAGGCATGGATTAAAATGTGCCCTGTGAATCCAGTTTTCTACTGTTTACCTAAGATGCATAAGGGCCACACACCTCCACTTGGTAGAATCGTAGTTTCTGTGCTGGTCTCAGTGCTTAAACTGCCCTCAAGCTTTGTTGACTTTTACATTTCTGAATTTGTCTGCAACATTCCATCATACTGAAAGGATTCGAAAGATAGTCTGAATATCATTTAGAACTTCGATCAGGAGAATGTGGATTTGACATCTGCCTTGCTAGATTGTATAAAGATGATTTAGATACCTTGATACTACATTCTGAGGGTCTGACTGTTTTGGAATCCAATCTGAACTTGTGAAGTGAGAGGGATTTACACCCATTAATTTCATATTAGATCTAGCCTGCCTTGAGAGAAACCATTTCAGGTTAAAACACGTTTTTTGGTTTTTGTCAGTTTTGTCAGCAAGAGAGGGGCACAGTGATTGGGTTAACAATAGTTCCATCCTATGCAAATTTATATATGTATGAGTTTGAGGAAACCATTATTTTTTTAGAACATATTTTATTGAGTTTTATCATATCATGAACAAATATAGCATGCCTTCCCTTGTGCACTGCTTACAACTATACACATGGCTGATAGAAATGCAAACCTTCATTATGGGTGTGTCTGTGAATCCTTTTTTTGGAAACGTTATACTATACAAAAGTGCATAGATGCTTTCTTTCTGCTGTGGACAGGGAGAGTAACAGATCTGGACAGGTTTCACAACTGTTTGAACATGTCCAAGCTGAATTTGAAGTTGTCCTTAGCGTACAGCTTAGAATTAGTGCCTTTCTTAGATCTCGAGATCTTTGTGGATAATGGAAAGCTTTTAAAGTTCATTTCTAAGATTTTCTTTATAGCACTTTGAGCTTTACAGCCTATTACATTAGTGCCGTGGTAGACTTTTCCAGCAAAAATGAACATTTTTCAGTTAGTCCAGTTTGTGAGGGAAGGGATTGTAAATTGGGTTAAACCAACTGCCTGCCAATCCCCTTCACTTCCCAGTCTACCAGCCGTGCCCCTGTGTGCAGAGATTTGAGATGTCTAAGCAGAGAGAAAGAGCATGCCCCATAGAAGTCTATGGGGAATGTTTTCAAAATGGTTTTATATCTTTTTTTGCAAACTTTAATGCAAACGAAAGCCACTACTCAACTAATAGGGCCCTTACTGTATGTTTAATATTCATGTGACAGTGTAATATTTATCATATTTAGGACCACTATCCCTTGATAAAGTTGTGTGCAATCACAGCAAAATGATGAGAGATTTATTTTTTGGCCGGTGATGGAGTCTTCAGTAAAATTATAAAGATTTTTATTAGAACTTATGGTGTTTTGCGGTTGTGTTTGATAACTTTCCTGTGAATTTACCTGATGTATAAAGTATATCCATACCCTTACTGGAGATGTGGAACTGTGAGCCTTAGACTGATTTTATGAATGGCTGTAGGAGACATTACTCTGCTTGAAATATTTATTTTATTTAACCAGAAAAATGGACTGGGTCACAAGTCTTCTTTTACAGCCATGCCTGGAAGACACATAACAGACACACATGTATACATTAAATAACATTTAGCTAAAAACAAGTACAGGATCATCTAGCATACAATTATCCATTAATAATATATGGATATCCCTAATAATACTATGGAAACCAATACAAAAAAACAAACTTGTAATACTATTGTAGAAATTCATCCATTGTATTATGAGATCTCATAATACTATTGCTTGATTTTGTATGATAGTGCTACAAGTTAAGTGTTTACTAAAGAACTTCAGAGCTCTTGCCTCCCTTGGAGGTCCTCCAGACTGATAGACTCTCTTGCTGCGGTTACAGTCCTGCAGCCACAGGAAGACCAAGAGAGCTGCCCTGCTTGTGGCCCACTGGGCCTACTGACAGTGCATACAGGATGATGCATGTGAAGCCGCGGCATAACTTGTCTGCTGCATATGGGCTTGTCTAGCAGAGATCGTGGAACTAAGCCACCTGTAACCACCCAGCTAGTATTCTACTAAGTCTTCGAGTAACATCAGAGTGGGAATGGTGAGATTCAGTGAACAACTACTGGTTCCAACTGGCAGGGAGAGCAATAGAACTTTATTTTTAAAAGGTACAGGTTAATATACAGTAACTGCCAATTCTAACTTTCATTGTGTTTACCAGGCAGGGCCAAAGGGTTGGGGGACAGGAACCAAGGGAAGTAGGAGGGTGGATGGAAGCCCTGAAAATACCCCAGCCCTACATGACAGTATATTAGTGTTCTCAATTCACTGCAGTGGAACTGCCTCCTGGAGTTGCTGTAACATCCTCTGAGACGAAGGACTTGGTTCTTGGACCCATATATTACAAAAAATAGGGGTCTGTAATTACTCGGCTATGATACTGTCTTGAGGTTCTAGGGACATGTTGGAACCTTGAGAGTTTTGATTTTGAGATTCATATGTCCCCAGAACCTCTTGATGGTATTATAGCCTTGTAATACATAGTCCCCTATCTGTTATTCTATTTTTATACAACTCCGATGGATATAAACTGGTTAATCTAAAAAGTATTATTTGGAGCTGATTACATAAATACACAAGACATAACATATGTATGTAATAGTGACATTCTTAACTAATGGGAAAGTAACTGTGAAAATTATGTATAACATCATAAAAGCCCTGCTGCTTTCAAAGCTTTCATTAGCTGAACTCTGATAAAAACAGTACATCCTCAGTAAAGAGCCCATATAAAAGGTGTGCCTTTTAAAATATTGTATTGTACAATTAGCACACAGTACATAATGGACTGCACTACAATAATTATATGAATCCCTACTAGAAAGGATAAAACATTCATAGCACAAGTGTGGCTTCTCCATTCATGAGTTATGGGCCTTGTAATATATGGATTGTTCCCAAAGAGTGATATTCAAATCCCAGAATACCATAGGTCTAACATCTTAAAAAGGTACATTACTTACCAGTAACAGCCAGTCTTCAAGAAAATCTTGCAAGAATTGGTGCTACCTATGTAACAGGAGCAAACCCTATTCATTTGAGTTCCTTTTAAAGCCTGTAATTCTGAAACCCTAGATGAGGGTCACTAAACACACTGTTTTCTATGTACAATGAAAGAATTTAAGTTCACAGTAGGCCACAGGCTCACATGGTGCCATAGGCATTGCACCAAAGACCGAATTAATATCCCAGGTAGGAACCAGTTTGTGAATGTTGGGGAAGTGAGCAGGATGCCCTTCAAATTTTTGTAGGAATCCTCCAGCTGAACAATAGTCTTGCAACCAATGGGTGCATGAAAAGCAAAATGGCAGACAGATGCACCTTAACAGAACAGTACTGCAAACCTGATTAAGACTGATGGAACATGTACTCTAAGATCCTCTGGGCTGGACAGTGAAATGAGTCTAAGGATTTAAACTGACATCAGAAACCAAACTGCCTCCACTTCAGTGAGTATACGTGTCTAATGGAAGGCTTTCTGGCCACCAGCAGAATAGTTAATACCTATGGACAAACATCAGAATGGGAGACCTCTATGTTCTCAGGATCCGTGCATGGATCTGCAGTGATAAAAGGTCCAGATACAACAGCCTGTCCTAAAACTGGGGCAACAGACCTGCACTAGGAAGCAGCAGAAAAAGAGATAAGTCATATGTCCAGAAGTGGAGGTTCCCTGCCAGCTCCCACAACAGGGGAACCTGAGTTTCCTGCTCCAAAGAGGGGCTACCAGAGTCATGGTGGCTGACTCATTTCTGAGTTTGACCAATGTCTGCTAGAGCAGCAGATTTTGACAGAAAGTATATAGATACTACCTCTTTTAACAGGGGGGCAATCCATCTTGCCAAAAAACTCCAGGCCTGGGAGCAAGCAAGCACAATATTAACAATTTTGCATTGTGTGGGGATTCAGTGAGGTCCCACTTTGTTCAACCCCATTACTGGAACAGTTATTCAACTACAGTTCATCCCCTTGAAGCTCCCACTCATAAAGTTGTGCCATGCAGCAGCTGAGAGTGTCAGCAAGCAGGTTCTGTATCCTGCCAGATATGTGGCTGATAGCTACGTATTGTGCTACGCTGCACACTCCCAAACTTGTATTGCTTCCCTGCAGGGGTGGGGGTAGGAGTGCATCCCCTCATTTGTTCACATAGAACATGATATCCTTACTGGCTGTCAATCTATCTGTCTGAATCAGCAGGGTCTTATCTCAGAGATGCAGACTGAAGGCTTCAAGCCCACCGAACACCACCCCATTTTCAGGACATTAATGTGGACATATCTCTCCCACAAGAACCAGACACCCTACAAGTCTGAAGTGACCCAAAATAAGCATGCCACCTGAAGTTAAATGCATCTGTTATCAGGCCTTGCTGATATAGAGACTTCAGAAAGGGGGCCCTTAGCAAAACATGCAGCCTGCACTGTCACCAGAACAGCTCCCTCCAGAGTAATGACCAGGCCAGACTTCAATGCTGTGCTTAAAGCATCAGTGCTTGTTAATCAGAAAAAAAATATCATCTTATAGTTTTTTAGCAAAAATATATTTCTGACATCCCTAGAGCCATCATCAGTGTATTTTGTTATTTCCTCAGATATTTCCAAATCAGCATTTATAGCTAATTTTGAAATGAATGATGCAAGTAATTAAAGCTGAACACTACTTGCAATTTTTAAAAAAGCTCTTCTGCTGAGGTTACCTGTTGAGTGCACATACTAGAGTCACACAGTGGATGTATTAGGATGGCGTTACCACATGGTTCTGATGGTAAACAATGCATTACTGCACCAAGATGTTTAATATCTTCATGACAGCCATGCTGTGAGACCCAGAATGTATAAAAACTTCAGAATTCCTTATCTTCATTCAGAAATGAAAGAAAATTAAGATAAAAAAATACATATATTGATGTTTTTGCTGGAATAACATTATTGATGAAAAAGTTACATGGGGACTAACGTATACATTTAATTTCATTTATTTCAGACCAGTAAGTGGACGGAGACAAAACCCTTTTACAGCCATGACTGACATTAAAACAAATAAAGACATTACAAGGTACAGCATACATAAAAACACTTCAGGTACATCATAAGTATAGACTTCTGCAAATTCATAGATGTAGTACAATTTTTTTTTTAAACAATTCAGAGAGCAAGTGAGATTGATGGTAGGGGCTAAACTATTTGACAGAAATGGTCTTGCAAATAGAAATGAGTGCAACCTTTGAGACCATTTAGGAGGGGTTCCAGATTTTGAAAATCCTGAGAGCTAACAGTGCCATATTCACATTATTCCAAGAAATTAGAGAGAATTCTCATCTTTTTATACAAGTCACAGGGACCCCTAATGCATAATGTAGCAGGTGTTGTTGAGTATTACTTCTCACCTTCTGCTCTTTCTGGTCCTTCCCCTTCAGCTCTGACATCTCCCCATTGTGATTTCACTACTCACTTCTGCAGTCGCTCCTGACACTGGGCCTTGGACTTGTCTGCTGCCCTCCACCCTACATTGTCACGTTCAGTCCCCTCTCCCCTGCTTTTCAGCCACTACCCTACCCCTCTTATTATTGCATTGTTGCTCACTGCATATTGTTCTTCTCCTACAGTTTATTTATTGCATAACTCCTGCTCGGAAACATTGAGCTGGATTTTCAAAAGGCTTAGACTGCCGCATACCACAGGTGTGTTGACCATATGGTGCACGGGGCTTGCGGTGATCTAATGGGAGTTTCAATCCCATGTGGCAATTGCCACAAGTTAGACCAACTTTTTCTGGTCTACCTTGCAGCAATCCTAGGTCCGTTATTATGGAGCTTGTACCAGATGTTTGGTGCAAGCTGCCATAAATCGTTGAAACTGTCACAACTGCACCTGAGATTATGGAATCAGGTGCATTTGTGGTGATGGGGTTGGCAGACTGCCAGAACCTAAGTGTCATGGCACAGGGCTTGGCGTAAACCACACGCCACACTTTGAAAATCCTGCCCATTGTCTGTACTTGCTCATTTTGTTATATATGGTTCCATTACTGCAGTTTTTTAACACTGTACTTTGTATTTGCACTGTTCTCTCCTCTTCCCCTCTCCTCCCAGGACACATCTCAAAATGAGCTGATAAAATCTCAGAATGTCTTTCCTGGTAAGACATTTGAAATAAATAATTAATTGATACCTCTACAAGAATGCTCCTAGATGGGAAGCATAATCTGTTTTGCTATTATTAAACTTTACTAGTCAGGGACTTGACATTTCTGTAAAGGAATCCTAACATTTGATTGATCCTCCTGGACATGAGCTCCAAATGTGCTGAGAGGCTTAAGCTCCAGTCCAGAAGAACTCTCAAGTACTTAAATACACCACATTAGTCAAACTTTGTCCGCATCTTCCACAGATGACCAGTTTAGTCTCAGTACAGGCTAATTCTAAACAAAAATAATCCTTGTTTTGGATTTGTTTAATATTAATTTGTTATTGTACAGCCACCCCATCAGTTGATCAGACAGACTGAATTGTTGAAACAGAGGGGCACTGCTGATAATGGTTGTGTCATCTGCATAGAGAACTGGATGGGAGGTAGAGAATGCTTGAGGTAAAATGTTAACAAAAATGTAAAAGAGTAACTGGCCCAGTACTGATCTCTGTGTGGCTCCATGACACATCACACAAAGATAAGATTAATCTGAACCTACCCGCATCCTCTGGGTTCTAGTTTCAAGATAACATACACATCAGTCCATGACCACTGTCCCAAGACCAAACACCCTCAGTTTCTTATGAAGAAGCCCATGGTCAACTATGTTGCAGGCCTTGGTTAAGTCAGGAAGTACCCACCTGAGCATAAACCCTGCCATCAAGGGCATCCAGGACAGTGTTCATCAACTCAGCGAAGGCCATCTTTCTACTGAACCCTTCCTGAAGGTGCGTTGGCACTGGGACAGAAGGCCATGACTGGTTATGGACTCCATTAGCTGGTCATATACTAAATATTTTAATCACCTAGCAATTGCTGACAATAATGAAATGGGCCTGTACTGTAGTTCAAACCATTTAGCTTATCATCTGCCTTAAAAATGTGTATAACATTAGAATGTTTCCAGACTCCTGGAGCTCAATTCCCAAAGGGTAGCAGCCGATTGCTGGTATGCCAGGGAACCTGCACCTCATTCTCTATTGGGTAGGGTCTCAGTGGTAAAGTCCCGCAGCTTGTGGCAACTGTGGCCATGTGTCAAACAGATGGCATATCTGAAAGGCTTGCAGCAAACTGCAGGATGGCCATGTGGCATTGTGTTATCAGGGTTGGTGGCTAGAGGTCCCCTTCCCCAATCCCTGATCTGATGTAGTCTAAAATAAAACAGTGCCCTGGTGGCTAGCAGTCCCTCAACCAGCAATGCTCCTGTACATAAATTACAGATCTCCTTGGTGTCCAGTGGTTCCCCCCATCCCCGAGCACCCCATCCAACACTACCTAACAGTCCTGGTGACTAGGGAACCCCCCTACCCCATCAGGTAGTGCCCCACCACCCTGTTCACATCATTGCATCCTGGAGCTGGTGACCAGCACAGCCCTCTCCTCTCCACCACAGCTGGCCACTGACTGAGCTGTCAAGGAGTGCATACTGTACAATCAGCCATTACAGTATGTGATCCTTGACAGCTCAGTCAGTGGCCAGCCATGGTGAAGAGTGGAGGGCTGTGCCAATCACAGACTCCAGAAGTGGATGTAGGAGGCGTGAGGTGGTGGGGCACTACCTGCTGGTATGGGGAGGTACCCGAGACACCAGGGACTGTTGGCTAATGTTGGACAGAGAGTTCAGGGAGAGGGAGGGGGACCAATGGGCACCAGGGAGTTCTGTGATTTACATACAGGGGACATTGAATATCAGAGAAGGGGGACCGCTAGCCACCAGGGCACTATTTTATGTTATCCAACATAGGATCGGGGTTGGGGAGGGGAGACCATGGCACATGTACCATCCCACCCAGGGAGGGCTCCGAGCATACCTCTCAACTGTCCTCAGTTACAAGGGACATTCCTCAGTTTACCCCTCAATATTGCTCTGTCCCACATCCGTCCCTCATAGTAAAGATGCTGCACACACATAGAATGTGCTGTACATTCAAACTGTACATCTGATATTCATATTATTTTATGAAACCATATCAGACACAATCTTTGTACATGTAAACACAATAGTTCCCACAATGTTCTCATCTAAGTTTGAGACTATGTCCCTCATAATGGGGGTTAGTGACCCTCATTTCAGTGCTAAATGGTTAAGTGGTATGGCTCTGGGGGTTTTGAAAGTGCTCTAAACCCTACCAGAGTACACTCTTCTAAGTACCCTTAGACCAGCCCTGGCTGGTCTAACAGTACTTAGAAATGTGCCCTCTGGGAGGGTTTAAAGAATCCTGAATTAGAGGATATGGCAGCTTGTGTCTGCCACAAGCCCCCTAGCACTCTGTTATACCCAGCTTCTTGGCGAAGACCTTGTGCAGAGCTGGTCTGGTACTCTGGGTTCCAGGGGGTCTTTGAGAATTGTGAAGGACACATGTTTTGACGCAAGGTGCCCCTTGCACCACTGCTGTGTGAGGCAGGCACCTTGCGTCAAACTCTGGCTTTTGAGAATCGGGCCCCTGGTATCTTACCTTGAGCCAAAAGAAGATTAACCTTGGCTTAGACATTTGAGTAGCAGAAATTTATAATAAGCAAAATGGGGGGGGGGGGGATAATGAGCTGCATTTGTGATTGGAAGTATTTCTAAGTAGCTCTGCATTATGCTCTGCATAAATTGTGATTAAACTTCATCCTTTTTTTATTTTAACATTCAACAGCTCATCCATTGCTACATTGAATGATACCACATATGAGATGGATTGCTCAAAGAGAATGGCATGAGGTACCAGTCTGAAATCTACTCAACAGATGCCACAGGCCCAACATGGAGCATCGGATCAAGCTGCAGACCCGAGCAGCGTAGGCAATCCCCTGGCATGGGCCTTGGCCCTAAAGGCAGTCCGGGAAATGGACCATAAGCTGGAACAGGTCCTTGGGAGACTGGGAGCACAAGACATCAAAATTGATTTGACAACTAAACTTGCCAAAGATGCAGATGATCAGTCTCAAAAGACTCAAGCTGCTTTGCCAGATCAATCACTGAGATTAACCACTTGCGAGCCTGAGTGGAGAAACTGCAGAATGCTAACCAGGCTATGAATTTACATCTGGTCGGGATCCCAGAGGGCACGGAAGGGGAGAATTTCCTGCAATCCTGTCTCACCTTAGAGATACAGCTTGACTTGGATTCCTTAAAACTGGCCTTCAGTATTAACGTTTGATGGGCCAAGGGCAACCGAGAGACAACCTGTACAATCTTGCTGGTTATGGCTGGCCCTGCCATTCAGGATATAATCCTACAGTGGGCAAGAGCCAATTACCCCTTAACTATGAAAAGCCATGAAATTAACATTTTTTTCTGATTGGTCATATGCAACTGTAATTTATTTGATCCTCCCCAGTGGCAATTACGGGATCTGGGAGTGGTCCATTCCCTATTAGCTTCTGCTCATCTCCATATTACCTTTAGTGGAAGAACCTACCTATTTAATGATCCAGAAGAAGCATGGAAAAGAGTAGATCTTATTGTGGCTGAGATTCAGAGTAGAGCACCTCAGGAACAACTCTTGCTACACAACTTGGAAGAAGAGGCCTGATTTCTAATGGACATGTTTTCCTAATATACCGGTAACTGAACTGGGGATCAGCAAGAATCAGGGTTTGGAAGCTTATGTTTGTGACTGTTTTACCATTTCCCCTTCTGATTCATGGGTTTTGTGGAGCAACTTTCCAAGCCAATTATGCCTTTTCTCCATATGTGCAATAAAAGATACTGGGGGTTGCCTGCTTCTAAAGTGGCGCCAACCACAAGGAAAACCTCATCAGTGATGCAGTTTTTGGCACCTTCTCTAGCTCATCTGTTGTGACTGTATCTGTTATTGGAGCTTATGACAGTCAGATTTTAGAGTCTAAATGAACATTTATTCTTTAGCCTGTTGCATCACCATACCTTTATGCAGACTATGTTACCGGTTTCTTAGTTCAATTTAATCAATGTTGCTGTTTAATACATATTTTTTATAAAGTTGGGTATAAATTGTACAGCTTAACTGCAGCTATAAGGTAACATAATCTACCTAAACTTTTGATGTAGGCTAAGTGGGAACAATGGCTATATAGGTCATATATTCTATTCTCCTTATTGTTCTACCTAATTTTGTCTTTATCCCAGAGGTTTTAACATGGCTGGCTATACGAACAATCCTACCTAGACATTTTGGCATTTTACAGCATATTCATAAGTTTTTTTTTCCTTTTTGTAGTACCCCATATGTTGTATCACAACTCGATGGACTTGAATTACCTGATGCTAATATATTTGTATTGTCACTTATATATGATATCTTTATCTCCTAGCTCCATTGTTTGTATTGCCCCAGGCATGTTCATTTTAAAAGTGAACAAGAGCATGGGAAAATGAGATTTGGGACACATCTCTTTGGGATATCCAATTTATCAAGGTAGCTGAGTATCCCTTTTTCTATGACATCTCGAAAAGCAAAAGCAGAACTCCGCTGCTTTAAGTGACTGACATGCTTGAGACCACAAAGACTACAGGATCCACTGAGGAATCTGCATGCCCAGCCATTCCAGTGGCCCACAAAAACTGATGCTGCCATGTGACCCAATAGACAGACCACAGCCCTGGAAGACACTAGTTTGTTTCTGGCTACCAGATTCACCTGAGCTATTAGACCTCTGTTCATGCAGGGCCTGATTCGACATGCAGCATATAAATAGCTGCATTAGTGAATGGCAGGCATTCCTGAGATATGGCACTGGAAGCCGCACTAAAAAACAGAATGTAACAAGATAAAATCTATCTTGAAACCAGAAAAAAAAGTTTGCCTTTAAGAGATACTGCACATATACATATATTAGTGGGTGGGTGGGTGGGGGGTTGATGTTGGTATGATTGAAAATATAAAGGCTATGTTTTCTACACTCCATAGAATATTATTTCCATGAAGAGAGACAGAGAAATGCAATAAGGTATGCTATCTTTTTTTTGCCATAAAAGCTTTTATTGAAGGTTTTCACTTTTATAAAGTACGTACGCACCTCTGTCTCACATAATGGACTAGGAATAAGAATGCATAATTAATGAAACACAGAACAAAGTTACAAAGAACTATGTTCTCGTTGGGTTATTATTGTTTTACTATTCCAGCTAGAAAGACCAGCAGATATAAAACTTTAACAGTATTTATAGCACAGATGTACGGTAAGACAATAGATATTAGCATACCCAATGCATTTTATCTCTGTCCAGCTCATTTTTTGCAAAAACAAAGAACTATCAATAACATCTTGGGACACATGCTGAGGTGAGAAGGAATACTAACATACTAAAATGCCAGCAGAATAGGCTTATCAGTCTTTCGCGTCTGCTCGTTTGGTCAGCCCCCACCCTGGGAGCTGACCTTGCAGCCCCCCTTGCCCTCTCGGGCTTCTCCCTTCCCAGTCCCAGATATTCTCACTGCACTGGACTTTGCTTCCAGAATCTTCCCCTGTACTTATCCCATCCCCTCTTGAATCCCTCCACCATCTTTGCCTCCACCAGCCCTCCGGGCAGCACATTCCATGGCTCCACCACCCTCTCAGTGAAGTAGCACCTCTTCCTTTCTCCCCTGAATTTCCCCCCTCCAGCTTCCATCCATGCCCTCAAGTTGCCCCCACCTCCTTCCTTCGGAGCACCCTAACTGTGCCTCCCCTTTTTACCCCCTTCATGTACTTGAAGACCTCTGTCATGTCCCCCTGGTCCCTTCTGTCTTCCAATGTGTACATATTTAACTCTTCGAGCTACTCCCCATAGGTCCTGTCCCCCAAGTCCCAAATCATTCTGATTGCCCTCCTCTGGACCCTCTCCAGGAGTTCAATGTCCCTCTTTAAGTGTGGCCTTCAAAACTGCATGCAGTACTCAAGGTGCGGCCTCACCAAGCAGTTATACAGAGGGAGTATCACTTCCCTCCTTCTGGAGGTGATCCCCCTATTGAAGCATCCCAACATCCTGTTGACCTTGGCAGCTGCCCTCCTACAAGTCTCCAAGTTGTTCATCTTGACATCCACCACCACCCCCAGGTTCCTCTCAGCTATCGAGACTTATAGCATTTCTCCCCCTCAGGGTGTACACTTGGCCCAGGTTTCTGGCTCCCAGGTGTAGTACCTTGCATTTCCCTGCATTTAACCTCAGTTTCCACTTTCTAGACCACCTTTCCAGAGCCTCCAGGTCCCCCTATAGGGCCACCCTCCCCTCTTCCCCATCCACCACCACCCCCAGTTTTGAGTCATCTGCAAACAGACTCATCTCACTCCTGATACCCTTCCTTATGTCAGAGACATAGGCGTTGAACAGGAGGGGCCCAAGGACTGATCCCTGAGGGACCCCACTAATGACCCTTCTTGGGGATGAGACTATCCTGCCAACCACGGCCCTCTGGGTCCAGTCCTGGAGCCAATTCCCTATCCATCTGGTCATCTGGTTCCCCACACCCATTTCCCCCAGCTTATCCAACAGGACCCTGTGAGGAACAGAGTCAAACGCCTTGCTGAAGTCAAGAAAGAGGACGTCCACTGGTCTAACCCCAGGTCCAAGGCACTCGTCACCCAATCATAGAACTCCACAAGGTTTGTCTGACATGATTTCCCTGGGATAAAACCATGCTGTCTATCGTCCAGGCACCCCCACTTTTCCAGGTCCCCTCCTAGCCTCTGCTTGACAATGCCCTCCATCACCTTGCCCACCATCAATGTCAGGCTGACAGGCCTGTAGTTCCCTGCCACCTCCCTTAATCCACCCTTGTGGATAGGCACTATATGCACCACCTTCCAGTTCTGGGGCACCCACCCTGTCCTCAGAGAGATGCCGTAAAGTTCTACCAGGGGTTTCGTCAGGACATCTGCCAGTTCCTTCAGCACTCTGGGATGTAATTTATCTGGCCCCTGTGCTTTCTCCATCTTAAGGGACCTGAAGGCTTCCCTCACTCTCTCTGCCATGATTTCCACCTCCACTACCTCATCCCCTGCTTTGCCTTCCCCCCTCCTGCCAATGATGGTCCCCCTCTCCCTAGACCCGCCAATCGGAAAGGGTCCCCCCTCCTCAGTTTCACCATCTCTTCCCATGTATGATACAGCCCCCTCCATTTTCCTTGGTGAAAACTGAGGCAAAGTACTCATTTAGTACCTCAGCGTGCTCCCCTGGGTCTTGTGCCCATCCCTCCCCTGTTTTAATCCTGCTAATCTGCCCCTTCACCCTTTGTTTTTCCCCAATGTATCTACCAGCTTAACAAGTTTTGTACCAGTAGGCAGAGGTGGTTACAGTACTTGCCTACAGTTGTACTCAGGTTCCTGTGGTGACACACATGTGATCCACTAAGAATAACTCAAAACAGGGTGGAGGCTATGGGGCTATGGGGGAAGGAAAGTCATGGGCCAGTGGGGAAGGAAGTGGGCCCACGGGGGGGGGGGGGAGTGAGAGGGAAGACACCCAAACAGGAACCGTTTGAAAATCCGGGCCTGTCAGAGAGTGTTATCTCATATTGACCAAATCCATGAAGGGGTCAGGAACAGGATCTTCAGGGGCTGTTGAAGTGCCAAGTAAGGCCCCCAAACATTAGTGTATGTCTCCAATTTATATACTGTGGTATGAGCTACCCCTTTATATCTGGATGTAAAGTGTAGCAGGTTTAGCCACTTTTTGTGCACTGAAGGTTCAGGACCTTTCCACCTCCACTGAATGAGGTGCCTGGCTGCTGAGAAGGCTTCACTGACTCATACAAGCTAATCTCTGGTGAGTGTAGAACCTTCTGAAGGGAGCCTTAGAAGAGCCAGTTTAAGGTTCCTCATTTGGGGAAGGGGTGTCAGTGAATGACAGTATTCCCACACTTTCATCAAATAGGTGTCCAGGATTGGACAAAACCAGAGACTGTAGCTCAGGGTGGCCTGGGGAAAAGAACAATGCCAGCAATCACTGTGGTCCAAGATACCCATAGGTATAGTACTTGTGGGGTTCTGTATGCCCTGTGTAGCACCTTGTCATGGAGGGTAAGGGCGTGTAATGCCCCATTGGCTTGTGCATAGACTTTGAAACCATTTCCTCTTCTTCCTGAGGGATAGATGTGGCCAGTTCTGTCTCCCAGTGCACCCTTGGGTCAGAGGAATGGTACATGGGCAAGTGCTTATCCTATAGTCGAGTCATGTGGCAAACGTCAGTGAGGGTTAAGAGCTATGTATGGAAGGGGGGGGGTCAAGGGGAGTTTCAGCGATGGAGTGACTCATACCCTCAGAAGGTCTAAGAGTGTCAGTCTCAATCCCCAGTACTTTCTTCCAAAGCCTCAGAAAGACGATTACCTCCTTTATTTGGGCTGGCAAAACTAAATAGATCTATATGGTCTTGCTATGGGGTGTTTCAGAGTTTTGGTGACTTCCAAGCTATAGCACAGGGAATTCCCCTCCTGTTTTGGCAGTATCTACAACTGAGAGACCTTCTGAGAGTATGAGTCACCCCATCCTTAAAACTCCACCAATGGCATGCAGTGTGGTGAACAAGGCACAGAGGTCTGTAAGGAACAGAGTAATATCATCTGCAAAGAGGGCCAGCTTATGAGAGAACCCCTCCCCCCAGAATGACTCCCAGGAAGGATGAGGAGGCCCTTATGTTCTTGGCAAGGGTCTTAATAGCCAGAAGAAACAAATAAGGGGAGAGCGGGTATTCCAACCTTGTCCCCTGCCATGGACCTCCCCAACATGCAGTGCAACTTTTCTGCTTCATGTGTCAATAGGTGCATTTCCTGGGTTAAGACAATATCACATGCCATATCATTAAGCCTGATTAACACATTACGCTTCTCAAGTGAGCTGTAAATGCCATTAAGATTCCAGCATATCAACTTTATGGTATCAAAGGACAACATAACTGAAAGTGTGAGTGAAACAGCAGAGCAGTTCTCCCAAGGCCTAGGCAGCCACTCCAACTCAAGCCCATGGCCCCCCACTCACTCTCCAACAACCCCACCCCTCACTCTCAGTAAGATGCCACCCAGTAACAATATACAGTACATACGCCCTCAGAAAGATCCCATTCAAATTAGCCCTGTCAGGAAAACAGTACTGAAAAATAATAACATTATAAACTCAAGGAAAAGCAATCAAGAGCAGCCCAGCTAACTGAGGCAGGTTAGATATTTCCTCTAAAAGGAAATGAGTTGCCAGTAGGCAGATGCTCACACAAAACCCAAGTACTTGCAGAAAAAAGCCTGCTGCTTCCTCTCCCATCCAATACCAGTAAAAGGAGAGGCTGCACAGAGAGGAGAAACTGAGCTAACAACCTCAGATGGTAGAGAATTATCTCAGGGGGCCTTTTATGTAACCAAGGGACAATAGTAGACTGCTGTTCTGGAATCCAACACCAACTAACAAGAAACATGAACACCAGCATATTAAAACAATTAGCAAACAAGGTAAGCATATTATGAGGAAAAGGCTGCAGTCAATGCAGAAGAGTCAAAACAGCCAGAGACCAGGGCCTGCTTCTGTCCCCCATGTGTGCTGGAGAGATCCTGCAGTCTTTAGTAATGAAGCAAGGCCAGCAGGAAAAATGTATTTATTAAATCTAGGAATTACAATACCTTTGAGCCATGGCTCTATTACAAAGGTTCCACTTCAGTAGAGTACAAACAAAACAAAATTAAAAGAAAAGAGCAACAAATTGCAGTTCAGGTATGGCATCATGGAATAAAAGTACTTGAGTAACACATACAGGGTGATTGGAAGAATTCTACAAGGAAAACAAGGGTGGAGGGAGAGACGAGAAAGAAGTGGCAGACATAGGGAGACTAGTGCGACTCACGTCTTTGTCAAAGTGATCAGGGAAGGGAGGCTAAGCAGAAAAGTGGAGGGGGGGAATTAATCGAAGCAGTCACAGGAGCTGGAGGCTGTGAGGTGACGCTGTAGCCTAGATTTGAATACTCCTAGAGAGGTGGAGGTGGTGATGTAAGTGCTGAGGGCATTATACCAGCTGGGTGCACGGTGGGCAAAGGATCTTTGGCCCTGGGTGGTGCGGCATCGGGGGATCTGGAGAAGCTGACGTTCCAAACTTCTGGTGTAACGGGGGTTGGTATTAGGGCATAGTATGTCTTGGATACAAGGTGGAGTAAGGCCCAAGATAGATTTTTTTGCCATCAAGCAGGAAAGGTACTTTATGCGATTGGAGAGTTGTAGCCATCCTGTTTGAGCGTAGAGCTCACATGTATGAGTGCGTCTTTGGGCACCAGTGAGCAGCCGACAGGCCTTGTTAAGGGAGGTTGTTATGTGCCTGAGGGAGGTAGTTGAGGCTGAGCCATAGATAATTAGGCCATAGTCTATGACAGAGATGACAGAGCTTTGGATAGCAATCTTCAGGGTAGATTGGGTAGGGTGCTGTCTGTTTCGGTATAGGATACCAATGCGTTGGTTCACAATTTTCGCAATGCTATCAATGTGGGTCCCAAAGGATAGGCAGGGGTCGAGAGAGATTCCAAGGTATTTAAATGATGACACTTGTTTGAGGGTATTTCCTGCATAGGTATTGATAGCAAGAGGATTTTGCCTTTTCTTGTTTTGCGAGCTGGAGAATAGCATGGATTTAGTTTTTTTGTGGTTTAGGACCAGTTTGTGTTCTGAGAACCAGTACTCAACCTTGGTGAAAGCAAGCTGCAGGCTGAGGAGTAAGGGTTTCGGGTCCTTATGGGTGGAGAGAATCACAGCATCATCAGCATAGAGGATTATTTGTTCTGGGCAAGATTGAAGAAGGGAGTTTAGAAATATGCTGAAGAGAAGATGGCCCAGTATGGATCCCTGGGGGATGCCAGAGAGTACTGGATTTGAGTCTGAAAGAACTCCTGAGATTTTTATTCTTTGTGAGTGTTGGGTCAGGTAACTTTTTACCCAGGCACTAGAGCCCTGTGAGAGCCCAATAGCCAGTAGCTGTTTGACAAGCAGGCCATGGTGAACAGTGTCAAAAGCCTTTGTTAGGTCAATGAATATGGCTCCAGTTAGGTATCCTTTGTCCATTGCACTGTGGATGGCTCCAGTGAATTCCAGGAGGGCGGTCGATGTGCTGTGCCCTTGCCTGAAACCGTGTTGCTGTGCATAGAGGATGTTATACTTTCACAGGTAGTCTGTGAGTTGGTTCACAACAATGCGCTCAAGGGCCTTGGAGAAGGGTGGTAGTATCGATATCGGCAGATAGTTCCCAGGTAAAGACTTGTCACCACTTTTGTACACTGGAGTGACAGCTTCAGATTTCCATTTGCTGGGGAATTGACTAAGGCAGAGGGAGAGATTGAAAATTCTGGTGAGTGGGAGCAGTACTTCTTCCAGGGTAAGGGATAGTAGTTTGAGGTCTATAGTATTGCTACTTGCTCTGGACTTAGAGATAGCCTTTTTATGTATTTGCTGGCTTCATGTGCCCTAACTTTTTTGAAATGGAAAGGCGGCTGATTTGGTGCGGCAGGAGGCGATGTTGGTTCCGAGGGGTCTACTTCGGAAAAAAAGTCCTGGGAGAGGACCCCACTAAGGTCAGTGAAGGTTGCATTCAGGGTATTTGCCATGACCATTGGGTCTAGGGTAGTGGCTCCGTCAACAGTCAGTAGAGTAGGGGAGGATTTGGACTGCTTTCCCATGATATTTCTGATATTGCCCCAGAAAGCTCTCCCGTCACCCCAGGTGTTGGTAAGGGCTTCCTTGAAGTAGGAACTCTTCATCATTCGGATTTGTTTAGTGCAGTAGTTGTGAGACTGTTTGTACCTTTGAATGTCTGGCAGGGAGCCTGTGACTCTAGCTATTGCCCAGAGGTGGTCTTTTGTTTTTAGTGGGCCAAAAGCTTCGCAGTGAGCCAGGGATTAGAAAGAGCTTTGACTTTACGCTTTTTTACTGGTGCGTAGGAGTCGTAGGCAGCATTGAAAGTGGTGATGAAGTAATCAAGGGCTGAGTTAACATCATGAGAATTGTATATTTGTGACCAGTCTTGCTGACTGAGGCAGAACTTGACATGGGTCAGATTGCCATGCGGTAGTACTCTGCTTGAGATTGTTTTTGGAGGTGGCTTGCGAAACTTATTTGTCCAGGTGCAGATAACAGGGGAATGGTTGCTGAGGGAGTCCAGGAGGACAGAGGTGTTATTGATGCGGGTTGGGTGGCAGGCAAGGACCCTGTCTAGGAGGGTGCTAGTGCCAGATTTGTAATTCTTCCTAGTAGGGGAGTTGACCATCTGCATTAGGTTGGCTGACAAGATAGCATCATTATGGGACCCTACATCAAGGACAAGCCAGTTGATATTAAAATCACCAAGGAGGAGGATCTTGGTGCCAGGAGGTTGTGATCTTACAAATTCAAGCCCGGTTTGGAGACCAGTCCCTGGGTCTTTTGGTGGGATGTAGACAGCAACTGCAGTGAGGACTCTATTTTGGGCACCAAGGAGTAGCTTGACAGGAAGGAATTGCACTGGGGTGTTTGAGGAGGTAGTGCAGACAGGGTGACCGGTGATGTTGTCTTTTAAGTAAATTGCACAACCCCCCCCCCCCTTTAGTAATCCTATCAAGTCTGAAGTCACTATAGCCTTGAAGCGAAATGTCATGGCTACTGAGACAGCAGTAAAATGCTGTCCTTGTTCTTTTTCAATCTCCCACATTGGCTTACTTGGGGGGGACATAATACAAGATTACTCACAATGCCTGTAAATCACTATGTCTACCCTGAACATGGAAGGAACAGTTAACAGACAGGCACAAGGCAAGAATGGAGGATTGGTCATACTCCCAAGCCAAAAGGCAGAATAATGTGAAGAGGACCCATTCCCATCTTAACCTTTAGTAACAAAGGGGAACCAGAATGGGCAAAATTGAGGCAGAGTCATAGGAAACTGTTGTAGCATGGAAAGCCACTGTATTTCAAATAGGGAGCAGACTGAGACAGACAGTGCTTGTGAGTGGTTATTTCATATGCAGTGATGTGTCAGGACTCCTTCCCTCTGCTCACTTGGTCTGTTCCCGATGAGGCAGGTGGCACTTGCTGGACCCAAAGTGTATTGAAAAAAGGCATCCACTTCTGTAGGGGAGACAAATTGTTATTTCTTGTCTTTGAGAGTGATAGATAGCATGGTGGGGTAAAACAGCACATAAAGTAGGCAATCCCCCTGTTATAAAGTTCAGCCTTCACTTTATCAAATGCTTGCCTCTGGTTCAAGACATGCAGAGGGTAATAAAGATAAAAGTGTATTTTTGATCCATTGATGGTAATGTGTTCAAGCTTCCATGCTCTCTTAAGGATCAGTTTCTTGTTCTAGAACTGCAACAGCTTGGAAATGAGAGTGCGTGGTCTGGATGCAGGGTTGTTTTTGGAGGATCCCCTTCTGATGCAATGTGCTGATTCATCTCAAAACTGAACTCTGGGGGCTGGAGCTGCAGTGACTTTGGTAGCTTCTGCCTGAGATAATTCTCTGGATATGACCCTTCAGACACTCTGTCAGATCTAGCAGGTGTAGATTTTTCCAATGGCATGTCCCTTCTAAATCTTCTACCTTTAGTATGAGCCACTCTATGCGGCCCTCTGCAGTTTGGAGCTGAGAATCTGTGGTGAGCTGTGTGGTATCCAGCCAGTCAAAATTTTGTTCTGCTATCACCACGCTACCCATCAGGGAGATAATCATCGCTTGAGCTTCTGTGATGATATGGTGAATCAATTCAACATTTAGGGCAATTTGTTCCAGAAAAGTAACCTGTACTGGGGTAGGGCACAATGAAGGGGATCAGGAAGAGACAGCAACAGCCATCTTAGAAACAGGTACAGTCAGATCTGGCGGTGAGGTAAAAATATCCTTTTATTGCTGCTGTGGGATCTTTGGCATCTCAAAATCAGCCCAATCAGTAGACATTAACCCCTGCTCACCAACTCTATGTAACTGAGCTGATCCTGCTGGTCAGATCAATGGATGGTGGCAGATGGTGAGGAAAGGAGCTGAGAGCAGAAAGGCTAAGCAGCCATCCTGTCTGGGTGCACACATGACCTCCAACAACTATCTTACAGGCAACATTTAATTATGCTTCCAATTTAGAAAACTGTGTGGAAAGTGCAGTGAAGTATTTCCTTTGCTGTTTTTTATTTAAATGAATGGCCTTACTGTAATGAACTAGGACTATATGTTTCATAAATAAATGAGCCTGTTGGAATGATTCTGGATTTATTAAGCCAGAGAAAGAAGATAAAAGACAAATAAGGAGTTGAAAAAAAGTTATATCTTTTAGAAATAAATATTTGCAGTAGAACAATATGGCAAATTGTACTGTAAGTTTAATTGTTTCCTATAGTTTAGAGTTTTGAGACATGAATGATATTGATATTGACCAGAAAGCTCACCCTATCCAGGTATGTGCATATGACCACATAGCTATTTCTAGTGTCTTTTTGACCACAGAAATATATTAATGTATAGTTATACAGAAACTATAAATATGTTACATGTATGTAATATTTTGTATTTTATAACCTGTGCCCTGACAAAGCCTTTCTTTAAGGTGAAATGTCAGCAACTTAAACAGATCTGTCTGAAATAACTTACAGTATAATAATTTCACATTATAATTATGTTTTGGCTGTGTTGAGTCTGATTGTCCTACCTTGCGAACATGCCATTCCAGTGGCACCACAAAAACTGATGCTGCCATAAGACCTATCAGACAGAGCACAGACCTGGCAGACACCCGTCTGCTTCTGGTTACTAGACTCACGTGAGCTATTAGGCCTCTGCACGGTCATTCATGTTTTTGCAATGATGATTGTTTCTAAATACTTTCAGATTTTTTTTCTCTTTCTATGTATAATGGCAACATGTCAAACAATAAAACTTATCTTATATTATCTGTCTGGTCAGTTGGCAAGAAAGCTTTGTCCCAAGTTATGTCTATTACCACTCCAATATACTGAAGTCTCAGACATGGAATCAGAAAAGATTTTATTGCATTGACCAGTGCTGCATATTAGTTCAACAGCTGCCCGGTATGCGTCAGAGTGAGAAATGCCAGTAATGCAGATGATTCTTCAGGAACTAGTCACATTAATAGTGAAATCATGCAATATCTTCTGATTAAAAATGCTGCTGCCACCACAAAGCATTTAGTAAAAACACTTTGTGCAAAGGACAAGCGAAAAAGTAAAAACTGGACCTGAAAATGGTGTCCTACCAGGTAAAACCACAGATAATACCTGTGGCATTTACAGATTTGTATGTGCAGATGTGCATCCTACATATCCAGAGAACACAGTCAACAATCAATCCCCTGAGCTAAAAGAGGGAGCAGCATTTTGATGGAGAGTGTGTGGAACTTTTTTATATGTAACAGACCATAAAGTATCTGGGATGGAGGCCCTGATTCTGCTCCGGCATAGAAACTACCTGACTCCCTCTTTTTGCAATGAGGTAGTCTACTGCCTTTTGATGGGTCACTAAGTTTTCTGGTGGGTATGTAGACAGTATGGGATGGCTTAATGGAGACTGGGAAACACACTCCAGAGAATAACCAGACTGTATTATTTCCAGTACCCATTTGTCTGAAGTGATGTTCTGCTATTGGGGAAAGAACATTGATATTCTCACAGGCAGACTGAATGGGACTGATGGTCCTTATCTGCTGACAATTTCAATGTTTCTATTCTGTCCACTACTTGAATGCCTGGCTGAGTTACAGGTTGGGGAAGTGATGAGTCAGAAAGAATTGGAGGAGGCAGGCAGCTGCTGGCCTCCATGACCATAACCTCTATGGGCTTTGTAGGGCGCATTCATAGGTTATTGCTGATGGTACCCATGCTCTCCACCATAGGAGGTGCAAAAAGGATAGGAACCACAATAAGAAGAGCCACTACCTGTGCTCCTGTGCTGCTGAGGCAAGAAATGTAATGGGCCTCAGGGTTTGGGAAGACAACCAACAGTATATTCTTCCATAGTAACTTGTAATTTGGGCCCAAAGAAGTTGTTACCTCAAAGGCTGAATTCAATACAGACTTACTTGTTAAATGCAAATCATGCCACTGCAGCAAGGAATGCCTATGCATGCGTATATCAGTCAATGTAGCCTTGGCCAAAGCAGCAGAAATATCATAGGCAGAATGGAGCAAGTGCTAACTTCTAAGCCCTATGATATGACCTTTTTATTCTCTGTTTTGGCTGTGACTTGTGGCAGAACATCTACAGTGGCTGACATAGAGTTCTTTAGAGAGTTTTGGTACTTAACCCGATAAGTATGATATTTAGCTATCCAAAGTTCCAGAAAGACTTGGGCAAATGCCCATTTCCTCATTATGTTAAACTTTCTGGATTCTTTATCTGAAGGGCTGGAATTAATTTGCTGGGAAATCTCAGACTTGTAATGAGCTGCCAAGATCACCACACAAAGTCAGTTTCTGGCTATACAAAATTATACTTCTTATCCTTCAGGAAAATATATTGTTTATTATTCTTTAAAGGTACTGTGAACAGGGTGCTAGGCCTGCACCAAGCGGCCATTGTGGCATTTCCCAGTGCTGGTAAGGCTGGAGGAATAAGGGCCAAAGAGGCTGAGAGGACCTCCACAAAGTCAGAGGTTCTTTTTGGAAAAATCCTCCACAACTAACAAACTCAAGTTTTACTGAACAGACCAAATTGTGGTCAGGAACAACACATCCTGTGGAGGGGACCTTGGTGTGTAAAACAGTGAAACCAGAGGAGTGTTGTACAGGGTACATGTTGTCTTCCTCATCCAGGAAGTCATCTTCCATATATTTATGCTTAGACTTGTACTCTTCCTTCTCTGGAGAAGGAACCGGTTATTTGGACTTCACAGTTACTGGAACAGCAGAGGAATAAGCAAGGTAGTAGTTACAACAGTGTTTAATGTCAGCAAGACTCTTGGCCCCACCGGGGGGGGCAGGCAGCAGCATTAGGGCTTTTTAGGCCAAAGGCAAGAGCATAATCAATGTACCAGTGACATATGGTGCCCAATCCATTCAGAAAACTTTGCCCAAGATTTGCTTGCTCTGAGTTGGTGCTGGGTGGTGCAGCTGGAGCATTCAACACTTTAGTCAGTAGTGGGTATGGATCCAAGCAGGTCAGAAACCAAAGGATGTTGGAAATGCAGAGGGTATAGATTGGATGAGGTGGAAGGCTGATAGGCAATCAGCAGGTCCGCAGGAAGGAAGAGGGCATAGCAGAAAGTGGAGCAAGATAGGGAGTGGAGCCTAACCATATAGCCCCAACAGAAGGCAGGGTGAAGGAGGGACTGAGTAATGGTAGGGTCATAGTCATACAGAAATTAATAGTGAGGAGGACAGGATGGGCTCAGGGTGGTAAGAGAGTAGCATGGTAAGAGAGTAGTGTACTTTCTGGAAATGACACAGAAAGGATTCACCTAATGAAGGGGGTAGGAGGGAGTCCACATGTTGTCATCCACCTGGGCACTAATGATCTTGTCGGATGCAAGGTGGGGGAGGTGCAGAAAAGATTCAGGGATGTGGGACACATTTTGTAACTGGGAAGCTGAATTTGTAGCCTTCTCAGAAGTGCTGCCTGTTTCTAGATCAGTGCAGCAATAAAGTGCATGACAGAGGAACTGAACAACTGGCTGAGGGTTTGGTGCAGTGAGGAGGGCCTTGATTATGTTGGGAATTGGGGTAGAACTTGGGATGATAAAACTCTCTACTCTATGCTCTTTTGATAGATCACATTTAAACAGGAGGGGAACCTCAGTGAACCTAGAGTACATTAGCAGTCATTTAAATTTAATTATACAATGGCAAGAACATTTCCTGGACTCTGATTGATCAGTGTGTGCCTGAGACAGTGATGATATCTCAGTATAACATCACTGTATTGATTTGTTGGATGCCCCTTGTGCCATACTCTTAAAAAACAGAGATATATTGCCACACTAAAAATCTACAAAAAAATTTTTTTTACATTTTTATATTTTGTATAACAATCAGCCATTGTATAATAGCAATAAGGCACTCCAGGATGTGTGTTATTGTGTAATGATGTCACTCCTGGGGTGGTGGAAGCACTCGGCCTTCAACCCACCCCAGGAGTGATGTTATTACATGATAAAACACACCATGTCATGCCTTATTGCTTAAATATTATGGCGGAACCACAGTTGGGCACAGTATCAAGGGTTTTCTGGAGAAGGAGGCTGTCAGGCCCCCCAGGTTAAATAGCATAGGGAAGTTATCAGAGAACGATAATGAGGGAAGGGGAGGAGGACTTGTGCAAAGGGAAAACAAAGGAAAGGGACTGGAGGGGAAGGGGCAGTAGGCTAAGACAGGAATGATGCACATTGTAGAATAATGAAAAAGGGGAAAAACAGGATTGGTGGGTGGTAGTTCCTTCAACATAAGAATGAAAATGTATGACCTACTGGCCATGATGACAGAGGAGGAGAAAGTTGAACTGGTAGCTGTCACCAAGATCTGGCTTACCCTGAACCATGACTGAGTTTCCCCATTCAATGGTAGCATCTCTACAGAAGGGACAGGGAGAGGGTCAAGGGGGGGAGTGGTTCTGTATGTGAAGGAGGGCAACACAACCACAAAAGAACACATGAGGAAAGGGCCTAGAGTCACTGTGGGTTCAGATATATATATGATGGAAGGAAAGAATTTAAGACTATAGGTTATATATTAGCCATCTAATCAGGTTGGGAGTTGGGTGACATGATCAAAGAGGCAGCAGAGAAGGGTTAGGTAGTGAAAGTGGGGAACTTGAACTTGCCCAAAGTTGATTGGAGTTGCCCAATTTCCCCCATAACAGGAGGTAATTATTCCTGTGGTGAATGAACCAACAAGAAAGGGAGCCACACTGGACTCAGTGTTAACAAATGGGGGTCGTGTTAAGGACATCAAGGAGGAGAAACCCCTGGGACGTAGTGCCCACCAGTCAGTGTGGTTCTACACTGATATGGGGAAGGAGATCCTGAACACAAAGATGTGTGTTCTCAGTTTTAGGAAGGCCAACTTCAACAGAATAGGTAGAATACTAAAGGAGCACCTAGCTAGCCTTAGTGAAGATATGGATGTAAGCCAAAAGTGGACTGTGATAGGGAAGGGATCAGGGCAGCCACTGAAATCTGTCTTAAGCAGAAGGGAAAGAAATCCAAATCGAGAAGGCCACTTAGGTTTACTAGCGAGGTAAACAATGCAGTGAAGGAGAAGAGGGCCTTGTGTAGAAGGTATAAGAAGTCCCAGAAGGAGGCAAACAGGGAAGCCTACTTGGAAAAGGTGAAAGAGGCTAGTAAGGTGGTCAGGTCGGCCAAGGTAAGGAAGGAAGGATGGATGGTCTGCATCTGTCCAGGGGGGGGATCCAGGATCCTAGGTGAGAGGTTTAAATGCTTCATTGGCAAGCATTTAAACTAGCCAAGGGGGGAGGCACTGAAAAGGAGCATGGAAATCCCAGTCTTCCCCCACAAAACACGGTAATTAGTGAGGTAAACACCAAGGTAGAGAAGTCATTAGGGAGAAGGACAGAGGTAAATGTAAAAAAAAGGCAAAGGCAGTAAGGACAGGAATGGGGCTAAAAGAGGTAAGGCCATCAAAAAATGGAGGGTGATGAGTATCAGTGCCCATAGTCTGTGTAATAAGCTCCCTGAACTAGTGGCCTTGATGGAAGAGGGTTGCCTGGATATTGTGGCAGTCACAGAAACATGGTACACAGAGAACCATGACTGGGATGGCAGCATACCAAGATACACAATCTACAGGAAGGACAGGGAGGGTAAAAGAGGAGGAGGAGTAGCTCTCTATGTAAAGGAAGGGATCAAAGAAACAGAACTAAAGAGTAAACAGGGAGCAGATGAGGCACTGTGGGTCACCCTGGAGACAGGAAATGGCACCACAGTCCGCATGGTGGTTGCATACAGACCCCCATATCAGGGGAGGAAATGGACAAGGAAATGATAGAAGGCTTCCTTAGAATGGCAGAAAAAGGGGAGATATTGTTGATGGGGGACCTGAATATGCCAGATGTTAAGTGGAGCACCTTTGCTGCAGGCACATCCAAGAGTATGGTCATTCTTGATGCCCTGCAGGGGGCATGCTTCAGACAGCTAGTATTGGAACCCACTCGGAAGGGAGCAATCTTAGACCTGGTACTCTCAAATGGGGATGGAGAAAGAATCTCAGATTTAGAAGTGGGTAGCCATCTGGGAACAAGCGACCACCAAACAGTGTGGTTCACAATAAACACAGCCATACAAAAGCAAGAGTATTGAACTTTAGGATGGCTGACTTTGGGAAAATGGGAGAGTGCCTCAGAAAAGCACTAGCAAACAGGCAAGAAAGAGGGGTGGAGGAACAATGGGGAGTAATCAAAACAGCCATCACAGAGCAACAAGCATTTGTGTAAAGCAAATCAACAAAACACAATGAAGGAAAAAAACTCTATGGTTCTCAAAAGAGGTGGTAGGAAAGTTTAAGGAGAAAAGGATATCATTCAGGAAATATAAGGAAACACAGAAGGAGCAGGACAGAGAACTTTATCAGTTAAAGCAGAAAGAGGCTGGGAAGGCAGTCAGAATAGCAAAGGCCCAAACCGAGGAAAGGATAGCCAACTCTGTTAAGAAGGGGGATAAGACCTTTTATAGGTACATTAGAGTGAAGAAAGACCAAAGGAGGGAAATGGAGGCTTAATAAAGGGAGGGAATGTGGGTAGAGGGTGACAGTGAAAAGCAGGGATACTGAATGAATATTTCTGCTCAGTATTCACAAAGGAAGAGGAGGGGGAGGTACCTAAACCAAACAAGAGAAACACTCTGAAAATGGGGGTCGATACCAGTCCATTTACAGAAGAAAGGGTTCTGAAAGAACTAATAAAATTGAAGGTGGACAAAGCAATGGGGCCTGATGGGATTCACCCAAGAATTCTAAAGGAACTAATGGTAGAACTAGTGACACCGCTGGCTACTCTCTTTAACAAATCATGGGATGATGGGGTGGTACCTGAGGACTGGAGGAGGGTGGATGTGATTCCTCTTCACAAATGTGGGAGCAGGACAGAGGCAGGAAACTACAGACCAGTTAGTTTGACCTCAGTGGTAGGGAAAATGATGGAATCACTTCTGAAGGAAAGAATTGTTGAGTACCTAGAGGTCAGTGGGGCACAGGACCCAAGGCAGTGTGGATTCATGATGGTAAGGTCATGTCAGATGAATCTGATAGATTTCTTTGACTGGGTGACCAAAGTAGTAGACCAAGGAGGGGCTGTGGACATGGCCTACCTAGATTTTAGCAAGGCATTTGATACAGTCCCACACAGAAGATTAATACACAAGTTAGCCAGCCTTGGAGTGGGTCCCAAGGTGGTAGCCTGTAGTAAATGGAGTCCACAGTGAAGAAAGGAGGGTTACTAGTGGGGTATCACAGGGTTCAGTACTAGGATTGGTCCTTTTTATTGTCTTTATAAGTGACATTGCAGAGGAACTGGAAGGAAAAGTATGTCTCTTTGCAGACGACACAAAGATCTGCAACAGGGTTGATACACAAGATGGAGAGGAAAGGATGAGAAGGGACTTGGCAAGGTTGGAGGAATGGTCAGATGTATAGCAGCTCAGATTCAATGCAAAGAAGTGCAAGGTAATGCACCTGGGAAACAAAACCCAGGGAAGAGTACAAATGGGGGTGAGATACTGACAACAGTAAAATGGAAAGGGACCTGGGGTAATTATATCAGATGACCTAAAGGTGGGCAAGCAATGTGAGAAGGCAGTAAGGAAGGAAGGCTGGGGGGATACTGGAATGCATAGGGAGAGGCATCAATAGTAGAAAACAGGAAGTTGTTATCCCTCTGTACAGACAGTTGGTGAGACCCCATCTGGAGTACTGTGTGCAGTTCTGGAGACCCCATCTCCGCAAAGACATAGACAGAGTGGAGGCTGTCCAGAGGAGGGCAACCAAATGGTACAGGGTCTGCACCAGAAGACATACAAAGAAAGATTAAAAGAGCTTAATATGTATACCCTTGAGGAAAGAAGGGAGAGAAGGGACATGATAGAAACTTTCAAGTACCTCAAGGGACTCAACACATCCAAGAGGGTAGCATATTTCAGAAAAAGAGATGTGCAAGAACAAGGGGACACAATTTGAAGATGGGGGGGATGACTCAGAGGTAATGTGAGGAAGTATTTTTTCACAGAGAGGGTTGTGATGCATGGAACAGCCTCCCTGAGGAGGTCGTGGAGTCAAGAACAGTGGGGGAATTCAAGAATGCATGGGACAGACATAAGGCAGTCCTAGTGGGGGGTAGGAGGAAGTAAGCTGTTGGTTAACTAGGATCTGCAGCTTATCTGTTAGGTAGGAAAATGGGCAGACTAGGTGGGCCAAGCAGTCCTTATCTGCCGTCACATTCTATATTTCTACGTTTCTATGTTTCTAAGGAAGTACAAGTTTCAGAAGGGGTCAAAGAAAAGGACAAGGCCTTCTTCAGTTACATTAGGGAAGAAAGGGCTAAGAAGGAGGCTATCTTTAAATTAAAATGGTGGAGTGGGTGTTTAGAAGTCAATAAGGATAAGGCAGAGGTACTGAATGAATACTTCTTTTATGTCTTTAGTATGAAGAAAGATTGACCGGTGAAGCAAGGAAAGATGGGCAGGGTGAGAAGAGGGTGTAGTTATGGTAAAGGAAAATGTCCTGGAGAACCAATTCCTGAAGGGGATCAGGTCCCTAAAGGTGAACGTGTCCCCAGGACCAGATGGCATGCACCCCTGAGTGTTGATTTATCTGGTGGCAGAACTTGCAGGCCAGATAACAGATCTGTTTCACAATTCAGTAGGTACTGGCATGTTTGCGCAGCAGTGGAGAATCACACATTCAGTAATGCTGCCTGTCAGTTTGATCTCTAGTGGTCAAACTGATGGAGACCATCCTGAAAGAACAGCTGGTTGAGTTCTTTTTGGTTAATGGATTCTAGGATGAAAGACAGCATTGCAGAGAGGTATTTACAGACCAGCTTGATCAGCCTTTTTTTTTTTTAACTTACTTTTTATCCCCCGGGACCTCAGATGGCAACCTCGGAGGGGGGTCACCTAGTATTTACCCCCCAAAGTCATTGGCTATTCCCCAGCATACCATGAGTCACCAGCCAGTCTAGGCAGGCAATGGTCCCAGTGTAACAGGATCCAAATTCTTGCAGCTGCCAAGGTTCCATGTGTTTTTCCCAACCCCCTTAACCACCCACCCCACGAGTGCGCTGGCACGAGGATTGAAGTCCAGATGGACAATAAGTGGAAACATGTCGCCATCAATCACATAACAGCACTCTTCCCTCCAAGTGCTCGTGTCTGAGCAAATGCCTCTCCATCTGTGCTTTTACCGGCAGCGAGTCAGGGCATGCCTACACTGCCCTGGTAAGCCTTCCCCTTGGAGGTGACGAGTGTCCCTCTGAACACTCTGCCTACCTCTCTCCGACCAGCCCCCAACAACCCAGGGTCATTTTTTGTACCCAGGTTGTTGATGTCGGGAGTGGTAGCACTACCACTGAGCCAAAAGGCCAGTCATGAACAGCTTCTTTGACTTGATAATGCAAGTAGTTGATGGAGGGTAGGCATTAGACATACTGTACTTAGATTTCAGTAAAGCCTTTGACTCAGTTCCCCACAAGACATTGATCAAAAAGTTAGAGGACCTGGGGGGTGGGAAACAAATTGACCTGGTGGGTGGCAAATTGGCTCAGTGGAAGGACACAAAGGGTGGCAGGGGAGCTCTCAGGAACAATGGTATTTACCAGTGAGGTCCCACAGGGGCCAGTGCTCAGGCCAGTGTAGTTTAATGTGTTCATCTACAGTATATAAGATGAAATTAGTAGCAAGATGTGCATCTTTGCAGATGACACCAAGCTATGTGGGAGGTTGGACATTAAAGGAGGAGTTTGGGGACCTCTGGGAGGGCTTTGTAAAGTTAGAAAGGTTGTCAGGTGTCTGCCAACTGGGGTTCAATGCAAAAAAGTGTAAAGTCATACATACTGGCTACAAGAACCCGAGAGACAAATAAAGACTGTGAGGGATATAGGTCACAGTATCTGAGGAGGAAAAGGATCTGAGGATAGCAATAACTAACAACCTTAAACAGTCCATGCAGTGCAAAGAGGCAGCAGGCAAGGCTAAAAGGATGCTGAGGTGCATAGCTAGGGGGGTTACATGCAGAATAAAAGAGGTGATCCTGCCATTGTTCAAATCCATGGTGCAACCACACCTTGAGTACTGTGTGCAGTACTGGAGTCCCTACCTGAGAAAAGACATTAACCAACTCAAGACAGTATAGAGAAGGACTAAGAAAATGATTCAGTGTCAGCAGGATTGTCTGTATGAGGACAGGCTGAGGGATCTTAATATGTACTTGCTCGAAGACAAAAGGGAGAGAGGAGACATGAATGAAACTTTCAGGTACCTTAAAGATATGAACAAGGTGCATCTTGGGAGCCTATTTAACTTTAGTAAGAATAGGAACACAAGAAGGAACCATTACAAACTGGTAAGGGGTTCAAATAGAAGATCAGGAGACACTTCTTTATGGAGCAGGTGGTGTCAAGGTGGAATGAGATGCCAGCAGAGATCATCACCCAGAATATGGTAGATGGATTCACGAGGGGTTGGGGCAAAGTAATGGGGAAGGTTAGATTTAAAAGGAAGGGGGTACAGGGCCCACTGTAACCACATGTACAAGGGGCTCTGCATCAGGCAGACTAGATAGACCTGATGGCCTACTTCTGATAGTATATTTGTTTGTTTATTTGTTCACAGTGAACCATGCGATTACCAGCTTTGATGGTACAGAACACTGTGGTAGTTAGCAACAAAGGGGTTGGGACTGCTGAAGGCACAGAGTCTGGCCTTGGCGTCTGTCATTTATCAGGCTTGGATTTTGGGTTGGCTTTCCTTGAACAAGGACCCATAGTCAGCTGACCGACACAGGACTGGGCTGCTTGTTTCAACAGTGGTGGCCAAGAATGGAGCTGAGGAGAAAAAGATGCACTGTTCCTCAACCCCAACTTTGCTTCCACCAAGCCTTCATGTTTTTGTTTAGATTAAGGATAGCAGTCTTTCACCAGATCATGATTTTGGCTACCCTGAGGCTGACTTCTTACCTGAAGTCAATGGAGATGCAAAGAGCTTTTACCAGGAATTGCACAGCTGTTCTTTTCAACCCTTTTGAGAAGGATCTTAGCCAGTACCTTTCTACTGGTCTTTCTTGTGACCTTCCAGAAACCTTGGCAGATTAGATAGTGTTTACCATTGTGGCCAGTGCATAAGTGGTCAAGGTTACTGGTGTGAACAATGAAAAGGCATCTCTTTCTTTGGGTGTGTCCAATAGTACATACTGCTAGAAAACTGTAAGTAGATGAGGACTGACCCTAGAGGAGCAAAGTCATGTAGCCAGGACAACACATGTACTCAAAAACTGAAGGAAAAAAGAAAGGGATAGAAAAGCCACCTTAATGAAGAACAAGGACCACAAAGAAGGAGTCTCTGCAGGATCTGATGTTTAATCAACAGTGGATAAAAAATATCTAAAGTGGATGGACTCCACTCACGTTATATACAGTAGGTGTACCTGATGCATACTCAAACACTGATTGCATGTCAACATGGGTGGCCCCAGCTATAAAAAGTCTCCCAGAGGGTTCTAAGACTAATGGCTTGCTGTCAAATGTGTGAGACTATATTGAGGAACTATCCTTGAAGATTTGCTGGTACCATCAATGTGACATCAAATCAGTGGTATTATGGGATGGAATATTCAGAGAGTTCTATATATTACAAAAAATAACAGCTAAGAAACTGCATTATGGGATGGAATATTCAGAGAGTTTTATATGTATTACAAAAAATAACTAGGCAAGTATTAGCAACATGTCTCATAATTTTATCTTGGAATTCTAGTGACATCACATATCACTTGAGCTTTTCTGTCATGATTTATGATATCACCAAAATCTCTTTATGGACTTACAGCATTGATACTGATGGTTTCTTATCAATTATTTAATGTATTTTCTTTATATATGGAGTTAAGTAGTGGATATTATATTGGGCTTACTTAGCTATATGAGTGAGGAACAGGATCATAATTTACAAGTGGTCCCTTTACAAATTAATATAAATTGTATACTATATTCTTAGTCCAACCAGAGTGGAAAAAATACCTTCTCCCTGATTTATGTTTTTATCAAATTAATTTTGATTTATATTGTCTTTCTCATCTCAGTAAGTAGAACATTACATTAGCCAGCATTTTGTGATGCCAATCAATCATTTCTTCAGGGCTATACCACTTTGTACTAAAACATTACCTACATTAAATGCACAACAAACAAAAAAATGAATTGTCCTGCTTAAATTAATTTTTTATCATTATTTACATCAGAAATTTTAAAGCTCTAAAAAAATTCCCTTGACCCAATTGCACTGATTCTTTTTCTTTTCTATTATTATTATATTCTGAGTTAGGTCATTGCATGTCCATTTCATAACACACATTTTCAAATAAGTATAATTTCAAACTAGCTCTTTTTTAGAGCTGTAGTTTTTATTTAAGATAATATTTTATTGGTATTTAGAAAATCATAATAACAAGTATAGAGTGTTGTGCACATGATAATTACAACAAATAAATAGGATCACATAAATAACTTACATGAATTTGAAGCATATGTGTAAATGTTTGTGAATATCATTCAACATTTAAGAACAGACTATTTGAAGAAGAATATTATCATGTATGTACAGTTAATATGGAATGCAAGTAACAAAGGCACCAATCATATAAAATTAATTAAATTAGACATGTTTGAATTTGCATTCTCAAAAGATTAAATTAAGTCACACCATCTGCTACTGGAAATGATTAAGTTATTAATACTACTTTAAAACATATGTTTGAGTCTAATGGCTTGTAAGATATGTGTATACCATTCTTTTATATGTAACACAATTATTTACCACTTTTTAATAACCATTTTTTTTACCACTATCAAAATCATAACTAACTGGTATTTCTGAGTGTTTGATACGTTATTTGATGCTATACCCAATATAAAAAATTCAAGCGCAAAACATCCCATGAGACTTAGAGACTGGTTCAGATTTCTTCTTCAGAGTTTCCACAGTGGTTATGGGGTGGCTGTCCCATGACATATAAACTAGAGTATCTTATGGGTTTTGCAACTAAAACATAAGTAAGAATTACATTTTTTCCTATGGTATTTGTTTCATTAAGGTCCAGCATTTTAACACATAGGTAACTATTCCTGTCGAACCATGGTAACCTGTCAATTGCCACTGTCCTCCCATCGGACCTAGAGATTGCTTAGATTTTTCCCTCAGAGTTTCCTACAGTACTTTTATTAGTGGACATTCTCATAACATATAAACTAGTGAATCTTTATGGGATATACAACTAAAACATAAGTCAGAGTTACTTATTATAATTTATATTTCCTGTAATGCTGCACACTGTCAATGGAATTCATTATGAATGGGTGATGTGCACCCCTACTAGAGGAAATGGCACAGCCCAAGGCTGTAATCAGCATAGCATCCTGGGCACCTCAACATTCTGGACAGCAGCAACTCTCCAGTCTTTGCTGTGCCATCAAACGGGTAACCTTAGAAATTTCTCTGAGGAAGAAAACAACTTTCTGGCTTTCTAACTTTTGGGACTGCAATTTTGCATAGCAGGTTGGGACTACCTGGTGACATGGAGCACCACTAAATTTAAAATCATGCCTGTGAAACTGTGGCTTTCAAATTGGTTAACCTGCCCTTTTCCTCCCATTTCCACTGCCTGTGCCTGGATTAGGGCCATGTCTGCCTCAATAGTTCAGGAGTATCTGTTTTTTAGCAGGTCTCCAATTTCCTTCTGAAAAAACTCACGGTGTCTCAGGTAAGTACCTGTCTTGGGGGTTTGATTTAAGGTGTTCCCTGTCATCTCTCTTCAGTCTATAGGGCATCCCCTTCCCCCACCAGACTCATAGGGTGATACTTGTATTTGCTTTTCAGGTGTTTTTTGAGTGGTCGGTTTGAGGGGACATTTCCCCTTTAATTTTTTTTTCAGCTTGGTTGCATTTTATAACAAAAAAAAAGGGAGAGAAGGAGAGCAAGAGAAAACTTAGACTATGGGAAGATTCAGAGTCTTTTAAGAGTTCTTTTGTGGGGGATCTGTTGCCACAGGTTGTGTGACAGTTTTTCAATGGCTCAACTCTGACAGGAGGGACATTTTGTCTGTCCCTACCTGGATGACCTGTTCATTAGAGCACTGTGCTACTGGTGAGGAAGTCAGTGACCAGGACTCTGGAGGTTTTGGAATCCCATGGATGGGTGGTATATTGGGAGAAAAGCTCTCTCGAGCTGTCACAGACCCTGGAGCACCTGGAAGCGGTATTCAAGACAGGCAAGTAGAAGGTCTTCCTCTCGCCAGCCAGGAAGGGACCCTGTTGATAGAGGTTCAGTGGCTGAGGAGCCAGTTTTTGGCTTCAGCTCACAGCCTTCCATGGAATCTGGGCCTCATGTCAGTGACAATAGAACTGGTCCCATGACATAGTCTTCACATATAGCCCCTACATATTAAGTTGCTGTCATCCCGGGATCTGACCTCAGAGGACTATCTGGCCAGGATCCCAATTTCTCCACTCCTGTGTCAGTCTCTGAGTTGGTGGGTGAGTTTGGAGAATCTTTTATGTGATGAACAAAGGAGGTCTCCCTTGGAAGTCCCCCAAAAGTTGATTCTGACAACCAATGCTAGCCTTTCAGGTTGGGGGCAGTTCTGGACCACATTCTCATTCAGTGGACTTGGTCAGTGCAGGAACAGTACCTACACATCAACGTCCTGGAGATGAGGGATGTGCACCTCACTTTTTAATTTCAAAATTGGGTGCAGTCAAAAGCCATGAAAATAAGGTCAGACAATGTTGTCATGGTGGCATAAATAAACAATCAAGGGAGCACAAACAGCAGAGAGATGCTAAAAGAAGCCTCCAATCTCCTGCTGTGGGCAGAGGAGAACCTTCTTTCTCTCTGTCAGCAGTTCACTTGGTGGGGGAGTTGAACATTCAGGCCAATTGGCTAATCCATGAGAATGTCCACCCAGAGGAGTAGATGTTGATCCCAGAGATGTTTGACCTTCTGTGTCAAAGATTTGGTCATCCACAGATCAAACTTTTTGCCTCCAGCCAGAATGTTCAAGTGCAGCGGTTCTTCAGCCACTACCAGTATCCACAGGTGGAGGCAGTGAATGCCTTATCACAAGCATGTAATTTCAGCAGAGTGTATACCTTACATTCTCTGCCACTCCTCCCCAAGGTCATATGCAAAATAAGGCGCTCAAGAGGAAACTTTCTTTTTATAGCTCCAGGGTGGCCCAGAAGGCCGTAGTTCTCGGAGATAGTGAACCTAGCTCAACGTGCACTATTTCCTCTTCCAATATTTTGACTTGGGGGTGGAACCTGTCAGATGGCCCAATCACTACACCATGAGGTTCAACTTTTGCACCCCCTTCGTAGGCCTGCCCCTGTGGAGATGGTCAGTTACCACCCTTTATGGGAGGTGAGTCCTGAAGGTCTAGTGGGGGTGATTGACCTCTCAGAGTTTCCAATGGCCAGCATGACTCCACAGGCCTTGGTTTTGGCCTATAATAAGGTCATCTTCATGACCCTGGACCTGATCTCTCCTGTCTGTGTCCATCCTCTCACCCTTCGCCCTTGGGATTCCTGGTTTGACAAGTCCTTGTGGGAGCTGCAGTGACTAGAACATAGGTTAGAGCGATGTTGGTGGAAATCCGCCCTGGAGGTTGACCACCTTAGATTGGTAGAGCATTATTAGATCTACCAATCAGCGATCTCCTGTTAGAAGACAGAATTCCTGTCCGGGAAGATTGCTGACGCTCAGAACCGACCAGCTCAGCTCTTCCAAACTGTGGACAGGTTGTGCAACCCAACCTATCTGCAGCTCGAAAGACCTTTTTCGCAAGTGGAGTGTGATGAACTTGCTCGATTGTTTGAGAATAAGGAGGCTGACATCAGGTCGGAGATCCTCTTGACTCGCTCTGTGGGGGATGCTGTTAATCGGTGCCTAGTCACCTCACCTCATGTTTCCTGGAGTTCCTTTGACCTGCCGGAGTCCATGGATGTCATGTGGATTGTCCACAGCATGCACCCTACATGCTGTAGTTTGCATCATGGTCCAACCTCCCTGATTATGGGATGCTGTGACATCATTGGCCCGGTTCTGGTTCAGATAGTCCGGTGCTCCCTTGATTCGGGTGAGTTCCCAAGCTCCCTGAAGGAGGCAGTGGCAACGCCTCTCCTGAAGAAAGCTTCTTTGGACCCTGACTCTCTTGTCAACTACAGACCAATCTCTAACCTCCCCTTTATTGGGAAGGTTATTTAGAAAGTAGTGGTGGAACAACTGGAGAACCACCTGACCATCCATAACATCTACGAACCTCTCCAGTCCAGTTTTCGAAAGAGGCATAGTACTGAGACTGTGCTGGTTTGGGTGCTCAATGATCTCCTGATGGCGAGAGATTGGAGAAGAAACATAGAAACATAGACTTTGACGGCAGATAAGGACCACTTGGCCCACCCAGTCTGCCCATTTCCCTACCTACTGGATAAGCTGCAGATTCTAGTTAACCAACAGCTTACTTCCTGCAACCCTCCACTATAATTGCCTTGTGTCTGTCCCATGCATGTTTGAATTCCCCCATTGTTTTAGACCCAACGGCTTCCTCAGGAAGGCTGTTCCATGTATCCACCACTCTCTCCGTGAAAAAAAATTTCCTCACATTACCCCTGAGCTGTCCCCCCTCTATCTTTAAATTGTGCCCCCTTGTTCTTACACATCTCATTTCTGAAAGATGCTACCCTCCTGGACTTTGTTGATTCCCTTGAGGTACTTGAATGTTTCTATCATGTCCCCCTGTCCCTCCTTTCATCAAGAGTATACATATTAAGCTCTCTCAGTCTCTCTTCATATGGTTTCTGCTGCAGACCCTGCACCATTTTAGTTGCCCTCCTCTGGACTGCTTCCATCCTGTCTATATCCTTGCATAGATGAGGTCTCCAAAACTGCACACAGTACTCCAGATGGGGTCTCACCAACTGTCTGTATAGAGGGATAATCACTTCCCTTTTTCTACTTGTGATGCCCCTTTCTGTGCATCCCAGTATCCCCCTGGCTCTCCTTACCGACTTTTCACATTGCTTACCCACCTTTAGGTCATCTGATATGACTACCCCCAGGTCCCTTTCCATTTTTGTTGTTGTTAGTACCTCCCCTGCTATTGTGTACTCTTCTCCTGGGTATTTGTTTCCCAGGTGCATTACTTTGCACTTCTTTGCATTGAATCTAAGTTGCCATATGTCTGACCATTCCTCCAACCTTGCCAAGTCCCTTCTCATCTTTTCTACCCCACTTGTGTATCAACTCTGTTACAGATCTTTGTGTCATCTGCAAAGAGGCATACCTTTCCCTCCAGACCCTCTGCAATGTCACCTATAAAGATGTTAAAGAGGACTGGAACCAGTACTGAGCCCTGAGTTACTCCACTAGTAACCCCCCTTTCTTTGGAATGTGTTCCATTCACTATTACCTTCTGTGTCCTGTTGTGCAGCCAGTTTGCTACTGAGGCTACCACACTGGTACCCACTCCCAGACTGGCTAACTTGATTATTAATCTTTTGTGTGGGACTGTGTCAAATGCCTTGCTAAAGTCTAGGTAGGCCATATCCACAGCCCCTCCCTGGTCTATTACTTTGGTCACCCCATCAAAGAAATCAATTAGATTCATCTGACATGACCTTCCTGCTGTAAATCCATGCTGCTTTGGGTCCTGTGCCCTGCTGGCCTCTAGGTACTCAACAATTCTTTCTTTCAGAAGTGATTCCATCATTTTCCCTACCACTGAGGTCAAACTTACAGGTCTATAGTTTCCTGCTTCTGCTTTGCTCCCACTTTTGTGAAGGGGAATCACATCTGCCCTCCTCCAGTCCTCAGGTACCGCCCCATCCTGCCATGATTTGTTAAAAAGCGTGGGTCAGTGGTGTCACTAGGTCCTCCCTAGTTCTTTTAGGATTCTGGGGTGAATCCTGGCAAGGCCCCATTGCTTGTCCATCTTTGGAGTTTTAGGAGTTCTTTCAGGACTCTTTCTTCTGTGAATGGACTGGTGTCAACCCCCCTACCCAGAGTGCTTCTATTGTCTGGTTTAGGTAACTCCTCCTCATCTTCTTTTGTGAATACTGAGCAAAAGTATTCATTCAGTATCTCTGCCTTTTCACTGTCTCCCTCTGCCCACCTCCCCTCTCCTTTATTAATCTTCACTATCCCTCCCTTAACCTTTCTATGCTCCCTAATGTACCTATAAAAGGTTTTATCCCCCTTCTTAACTGAGTTGGCAATTTTTTCCTCAGTTTGGGCCTTTGCAAGTCTGACTGCCTTCCCCACTTTTTTCTGCTTTAATTGATACAGTTCCCTGTCGTGCTCCTTCTGTGATTCCTTATACTTTTTGAATGCAGCCTTTTTCTCCTTAACCTTCCCTGCCACCTCTTTTGAGAACCGTAGTGGTTTTTTTACTCCGCTTTGTTTTCTTTATTTGTTTTACACAAAGGCTTGTTGCCTCTATGATGGCAGTTTTGATTTTTCTCCATTGTTCTTCCACCCCTCCTTTTTTGGTCATTTGCTAGTGCATTTTTCAGGTATTCACCCATTTTGCCAAAGCCTTTCCATCTTGATGCTCCTTGATCTCTCTTCAGCTTTTGACACTGTGGACCATGGGGTACTGCTTGGGTGCCTGAGGTCCATCTGTGGCCTGACACATATGGTCCTCAGGTAGTTTACATCTTTCCTCACTGGCAGAACTCAGAGAGTGGTGTCTGGGGTCTTTTTCTTGGACCCATTCTCGCTGTCATGTGGGGTACCTCAGGGCTCGGTGCTTTCCCCATGTTGTTTGCAGTGTATATGCTGTCCCTTGGAGATATTGTAAGATGGCATGGGCTGAGGTTTCACTGCTATGCTGATGATAACCAGCTCTACCTGTCTTTCGCACCCAACCAGGATAGTGCTGTCTTAGAATTTAACAAATTGTTTGCTGAAATCCAGGACTGGATGAATTCGAGTTGACTAAAGTTGAACACGGGAAAGGCAGGGGTGATGGTTGTGGAGCTGGGTCACCAGACAGAGGGGTTGAGAACTGGTCAGTCCTCTGGAATTTATCTAGGGGGCTCCCAGATTCTTACCTCTGAATGGGTGCGAGACCTGGGGGTGGTGCTTGATGATGGGCTGACCTTACAGTCTCAAGTTTCAGTAATCATCAAGTCTTCCTTTTACCATCTTAGGAACATCATCAGGATCAAGCACCTTGTTCTGTCCAGAGATCTTTTCCACACTGGTCCATGCCTTCATGACCTCGCGCCTTGATTATTGCAACTCCCTGTACTTAGGGCTTCCTGGGGTTGATATCTGCCACTTGCAGCTAGTGCAGAATGCGGCAGCATGACTGTTGATGGGGGCTTCCTGAACATCTCATATTACCTCTGTGCTGCGCAGTCTGCACTGGCTGCCGATTCAGTGGCAGATCACCTTTAAAGTTGGTTTACTGACTTATAAAGCACTACATGGACTTGGCCCTGACTACTTGAAAGAGCTTCTGGTTCCTTATCGCCGAGAGCGACAGCTCCATGCAGCTGATGAGGGGTTGCTAGAGATGCCGAGGGTGTCTCTGAAATCTTCTGGGGCCCGTGCATTCATGTACGTCACCCCTACCCTCTGGAATTCTCTACACATCAGCTGCGGGTGTTCTCGACAATAGGAGGCTTTAAACAGGCACTGAAACCTTTTTTATGGTGCCAGGCCTTTAACAGCACTGAATGATTGAAACCTGTCAGATTATTGTTATTGTTATATACTGTATTTATTGATTTTATCATTCTAATTTTAATCTTTTGTAAAGTGCCTTGATATTTTGAAAGGCGTTTGTGTGAAATAAAGTTATTATTATTTATTATTATTAATATGTGGGGGCCTTCTCTCTCCAGGTCCCATTCTGCATCCAAATCCAGTGGCAGTGCAGCTTGTAGCCTGGCTCCCAAAAAGGAGGAGACTCCTAAAGCAGGGTTTCTCTAACAAGGTAGTGGACACCCTGATGGCTGCTAGAAAGAATTCCACATCGGCAGCTTATGCTCGCGTATGAATCATCTTTTCAGCTAGGGCCAGAGAGAAAAATATCCAGCCTTCTAAAGCCATGGTTCCACAGATTGTGGATTTTCTGCAGGAAGGAGTGGAAAAAGGTTTTGCCTTGATAGGTCAGTTGTCGGCCCTTGGAGCCTCCTTAGGGACTAACCGGGAAGTTATTCATTTTCTGCAAGCTTTCAGCAGTCGTTGACCTCTGTTCTGATCCCCTGTTCCTCCATGGGATCTGAATCTGGTTCTGAATGCTGTTTGTAAAGAGCCCATCGAACCACTTCAGGGATTTATTTAACTCTAAAAATTGATTAGCGTTTTGCTCATAAAAGTGTTAAATCTTTGTGAAAATGCATAGCTCTTGCCTCATTGTGATTGACAATCATAGCACTTCTAGAAAATCTATATAAATACTTTCTATACAGTTAGTATAGTCCCAAGAAAAAAACTGCTAATCAATTATTTAAAACCCTGCACTTTTGTTGGTACTGCTGGATGTGCTGTCTTACAACATGTGTTTTGTAGTTGCTATGTGCTCAGCCAGGAGAATTGGTGATCTCCAGGCTTTATCCAACACAAAGAGACTTATCTCATCATACATAAGGACAAGATGGTGCTCAGAATAATTCTATCATTCTGAAGGTCCCTACAGCCTTCCATGTGACCCAGGAAATCTGTGTCTCCTCATTCTGTCCACAACCATCCCACCCAAAGAAGGAGTTGCATAAGTTAGATATGCGATGAGCAGCTAGGACGTACCTTAGATGGGCTGCTGAGTTCCAGATATCAGATAGGTTGTTCTTGTTGGAGTGGCCAAAAAAGGACAGAAAGCCTATAAGGCCACCCTGCTGAGGTGGGTGAGGGCATGCATTGCCAAGGCTTATGTCGTGGAAAAGAAGAGACCTCCAGCTGTCATCAAGGCTTACTCTACCAGAGCTATGGCTACTTCCTGGGCAGAGAAAGGCAAGGTATCTGTCTTAGAACTGTGTAAGGCAGCTACGTGGTCCTCTATTCACACATTCACCAAGCACTACAGGTTAGATGCTCAAAGTTCTGCTGATGCGACCTTTGGTCACAGAATTTCACAGGTGGCAGTTAGTAGGTTAATTCCTTTCCTGTTCACAATTGTCGCATGGGACAATATTCTTCCCCACCCAGTTTTTTCATGGGTACTGCTTCTTATAACCAGTCATAATGAATCCCATTGTTATGTGGAACACTACAGAAAGAAGAAACTTCTTCATACTTACCATAATTTCCTTTTCTGTTAGCTCCTACATTGACAGTGGAGCCCTGGTGCCCACCCAGGAGCCTTGCACCTGTGGGAGAATGTTGTCTAGTATGCCAGCTCTGTGATGTTCATTGTTTTGTAATAAACTTGTTATTGTTGATTGATTGAATTTTGTCAACTGGGTAGGCCCACAGAGACCAGAAGTCCCTTTTCACAGGTGACTGGGGGAGGATACAGATACAGATGGTAACCAACTGAAATTGAACCAGATTAAGCTGTTGGTAGTATTTTTGGTGAATGGGGAAATTTGGCCAGGACACTGGGGAAATTCCCCCACTCATTTTATTGAGAAGTGCCATGGGATCTTTAATGTCCACCTGAACAACCACCAGAATGGGCAGACAGGACCTCAGTTTAATGTCTCATCCAAAAGACAGCACCTCAGGAGTGCAGCATCCCCCTCAAGATGCACTACAGTGTTAGGATTTATCCCAAGTGCCTGTTGTGGGGCTAGAACCCACAGCCTTTCAATCTTCTAGCCTAAGAGGTGAGTGTGCAACCTGCTGAGCTACTGACACTGATGTTCTTGTTCGTTTGTGTAAGTCTGGTCTGGACATCCCTCTCTAGTTTACCTGCTGCATTTGTGTATATAGATATGCAAAAAAATAAAAGAGCAGTTCCGCATTTAAATGTTGGTTACTAGCACTCAGATTTAACAGGGTCAAATCTGATGATAAATTAGGGGGCCTGCATTGCTACAGGTGAGTGCTAATACTGTTTGCAGTCTTTGTTCCCCAGTGTTATCTGTTTACATTCATTCCTTTGACAAGTCTTTTCTAGTTGGCTCAGTACTGCAAGGATCATCCTTGCTGTTAGAGAATTGGAAGATGAGCCTTGATTCCTTACATCCAGCATCTAAAAAGGTAGGCAACTGCTTACTGTATCTTACTCTGGTTAAAATTGTATCTCTGTAGGCAGCTCATATGTGTTCTTTCATGACAAGACAAATGGTATGATCTATACAGATCTATTTTTTCATATTTAGAGGCACTGCATGGACAAACGTGACTGGAGAGTTGCTGCTATCTGGAATGTTCAGGTGCCCAAGATTCTATGCTGATTACAGCCTTGGGCTGTGCCATTTACCCAATTAGGGGTGCACATCACCAATTCATAATGAATCCCGTTGACAATTCTGAAGCTAACTGGAAAGGAAATGACAGTAAGTATGAAGAAATTTCTTCTATGTTTGATATACTGGGGTCCAGTCTTCTAGCCTGTATGTAACTATTCCTGTTGGACTATGATAACCTGTTGACTGCTGCTGTCTTCCCTGGGACCACCATGAAAAACAACTGCTGTATCTCATAGGGATATCCCAGTTGGAGTAGTTTCAAATAAATAAATATGAATTGTATATGAAAATGTAAGTCTGTGACTATTTAATTTATAGAGCATTTTTCATCTGTAACTGTTTATTTCAATAATCTTTTGATTGTAGTTTTCAATAAACTAATTCACAAAAATACATTAAGACATCTATGGAAAGATAATGGAAACATTGTTTAACTAGGAAAGGCACACTAAGCTGGAGCTTGTTTCCAGGTGTGACCTGGGACTACAAGGAAGTTAAGTGACTTGCTCATGGTCACACAGTATGTAAGTGGGAGCTGACAGAATTCAAACCCAGGTCTCCAGGTTTGCAGCTCAGTGCCCATAACCACTATGCTATACTGCCTCCTAATCCAAAACTAAACCAAGTCTCATGTAGATTCTCAAGATAAACATATATAAATACATTAAGATACAGTAATACTGTAGTGCACTTATAAATGTAGCTCTGTATGAATATCATTAGTACAAACAAATTTAAATTAAAATGGATGCGTCTCAATAATATTCGCTTACTTCATATTAGCTACACAATACTAATACAGTCAGTTACATAAAAGATATTTGTCAGACATTGATCTCGATAAGAAATCTAATGCACCCTATCTAAATTTTCTCATGTGTCATTCAACAGTATCATAAATAATGCCCTCCCCCCACATCTTGTCAAATTAAAGACTACAATGAGCTATACATGCCTATAAAATGGGAAGAAGAATCCTGCATCCTGATTGGTTGTTAGCTGTGCATTAGAAGTGTATAATACATGGCTAAAAAAAAATGCTGGCCAGCAGAACACAGGGAAGGGAAGAGGACTCAATGAGCCAGTGGAATTAAAAAAAAAACTGATGCCTGCCATTATTCCCCCTCCTCGCTTTTTTCTCCCAGTTAATGAGGCTTTCAATTCCCTGACTAAACAACAGTATTCTGCCCTTTCTGCCAATGCACAGTTCCCAAACAATATATATATATTAAGAGTCATTCTTTAAATTGTTTTTAATTGATCTTTGTTCCAGTGACTCTGATAGATCCTGCCTCCAACAGCTCAGTAGCCCTCCCCGCCAGCTCTTTGACTCCCACCACTTACTGACAGGATTACTTTCAACAATTTCCCTGCCACCACCAGCCCTCCTCACACTGCTCTTACCTAAACAAACAGATCAGCTCCTCACAGAGCACTTAAAGATTAACAATAGTTTCTCTGTCACCAACTCACCACAATTCGTGTTTGGTAACTTGTTTCCCGCTTGAGCTTCCGGATTCTGCTCCCCCAGTGGGCTGTTGGGCCACCCACTCACTTGTTCACTTGTATGCAAGCTGATGATGCATTCCTGAAACTTGGTTATGCCTGACATGGTATCCCATGACTTTGGCAACTGCGATTGGGCGCCTACCGAAAGGGCGACTCAATTGCAATGCCTGTCATTGGGGTGACTGAGAATGTGAACAACCAGATGGGGGTTGAATGAAATAGCGACAGTCTGTTGCTACATGCCTATGTGCATGTGGGGGAGCAAGCACGCTGAGCGTGGGGTGGGAGGGGATGGAGAGGTTGTAGGGGGTGGCGCCACAACGAGCTGTCAAGCTGCTTCTGTGGCATGGTGGGTAGGTTCAGGGCTGAGGTGGGAATGGTGCTGGGTTTGGGTCCAGGCACAGATACTCTCTGTTGCACCCAGCCCAAATTTTTATTTTTGCCATGTTTGTACCCCTCCCCAACATGCAATCCCCTGGAGTTAAGAATCCTTAAGTAGGGGGGTGCAGGGGCTTTGGGGTGGGCAAAGCCCCCCACATAAAGCAGAAAATCCCAACTCCCCAGTGCCATTTTGCTGTGTGCTGGGGAGTACAATGCCAAAATATTTTTTCGGTGATGTGCCGTCACCCTAACGGTGATAATCCATTGTCGATCGCCATTATCATATAAATCTGCCTGACACTGTTCACAACACATGGTCACTCACTCCTGCTACTCCTAGCTGCTACAGCTTGTTTCCTCTTCCTGCCAGCCTTGAAATACGTGCCACAATATGAATCTCCATTCTTCCTCCATGAGAGGCTCAATACACTCTCCTAGTGACTCTCTTGGGGGTAAGCAAAAAAAGGAATGAACATTTTTACTGTGTGTGTGGGGGGGTCTATATTGCGGTGGGGATTTAAAATCTATATATACTTAATCTATATGGGAGGATGTTGTACACTATCTGAACTACTGAAATGTGCTTCTGCAGAACTACAGCTACAGAGGACATACTAGGACAAATGTCCTAAGTAACAAAATGAAAAGCATTTGGCTTATGCAAGCAGAAGAACTATTTTATGTTAAATCATAACAAAGTTAATTTTTTTGTTATTTTAACCTGTTAATTTTAAAGTTCACATGCAGAAAGAATAAAAAGTCCCATTTTAGAAGTGCAATGTGACACTCCGGGGGTGTGAATTAGCATTTCTCGCACACCGCCAGGGGCTGAAGGCACTTGACCTGCAATCTCATGCCTCACTACGCCCCTGGCCGTGCATTAGAAATGTCTAATGCACACCGTCTTGTCTTATTGTTTGCATATATCTACTCCAACTCTAAAGATTTTCATGCCACTCTAAAACATTATTTTGCCATTTTTCCATCTTTGCAGTACCATTTGTTTAATAGAAGAAATGATTAGTGACATATTTGCTGTACATATTTACATCCAGAAGGAAGAGACCCAACATACAACATTGTGCCTTAAAACAACTTCTCAGGCAACGTTACTCTCCAACCTTGCTCTCTATTTCATTGTAAACAGAAAAAGTATTGGGCACTCACCACCTAATGTACAAATGTGGACACCACTCCAAGGATAGGTTTAAGATGATAGCGCTAGTTTATTTCATTCATGTCAGGACAAGGACAAACATGCTGCCTAGTCAGACATGCTTGATTTGAGATTTTGACCCATATGACTCTTATGGGAAACCTAGGTCTAGTTATCTTTTTTCTAATGTAATTACAAATATTGGCACATGTGGTAGTATGTTTAATGAAACTATTATGCAGTTTGTGTTCTTATTCATTTTAAACTGAGCTTACGTTTCTCTTTTTTAATGTTTATTGTTGATATATTTCTGTCTTGACTCCCTAATAATCAGTTTTTAATCCCAATTGAGTTCAGAACATATGGACATTATTTAAGATGAGAACCAGTGAAAGCATCTGTCCAAGATTCCACTTAACAGATGCTATCATGTCCCAGAAATTATCAGTATTTAAAACAAATTACTAGATAGATATTTTATTTACAGTATAAGGCACTCCTTCCCTGAGGCTTGGAGCGCTGTATGATTTCTTAAAAACAACATCATCAAAAAGAACTTCCAACAATCACATTGCAGAGTCAGCAAAAGAGATTATACACCATGGGCCCGATATTCAAACATGCGCCAGACAATGGCGCAAGTGGTGGAGCAGCTCGACTGAGTTGCGCTAGAGCAACAAAGGGACATGGTCAAAAGATATGTGCCATGGCGCATCTCCACTGAATATATCAAACAATGCATGCAGCGCAGCTACAATATGCTGGCACATCCCCACAGACAGGTCTGAATACCAAGACTGGGAATGCTCCGGTGCAACTGCACCTGCACCTTGCATAAAATCCAGATATTCAGACTTGGATATGCAAATGGGGCCATTATGCATGCATGGCACAAATGGGTCCATTTGTATGTCATTATGGTCCCATTTGCATGTGTTGTGCAGGGCCAGCCAATGAAATGTACCTAGCACCCTGCACAGCATGCTGTCCTTGCACCAGGGACCGCAGTAGTACCCCCTCCACAACCCGTAAACCCGAGCACCGATATACCACTGTCCACAGATCCCTGGTGGTCCAGTAGTTCCCCCCCTCCCATATTGTACTGCTGATCGCTGTGAAAAAATAGAATAGATAACCCTGGTGGTCCAGTGGTTCCCCCCTCCTGTATTGTACCGCCAATCACCATGAAAAAATACAATACATAACCCTGGTAGTCCAGTAGTTCCCCCCTCCTGTACTGTACCACCGATCACTGTGACAAAATAAAATACATAACCCTGGTGGTCCAGTGGTTCCCCCTCCCGCTCGAAGCCACGATTGCCATCACATTACTCAAACAGATTGTCCTGGTGGTTGAGCAGGTCCCCCAATCCCCTCCACCACACAGGACCCCATCCCACCCAGCCCCCATCATCGGTGGGCAGCATACCCTCCTGCATACCACCGCAGCTTCCTGCCGAAAGACAGCTTACAGTAGTTGCTGCAAGCTCCTTGCTCTGCACTCTGCATACTGTAATACTTCACAGCTCTTTGACTGGAGAGAGTGAGCCAGGCAATGAGGAACCAGGAAATCTTGCTGGTAGTCTGGTCCCTGGCCATGCACATCTTTATGGATCAGTAAACTGACCTTGAAGGCAACCCTCCACCTTATCGGCAACCAGTGCAGTCCGCAGAAAACAGGCATAATATGATCAAATCTCAGTGCACCTGTTAACAGCCTGACTGCCACGTTCTGCACCAGCTGCAGATGGTGGAGATTGCTTCAGATAGCCCCAGGTACAGAGCATTGCGGTAATCCATCCTAGACATGACGAAGACCTATATTAGGGTGGAGAGGTCATAAGCTGGTATCAAGGCTTGGATCTGGTAAATGTTCCTAAGATGGTAAAAGCTACCTTGGACAATGGCCAACACCTAAGCTTCAAGTGTCAAACATCGTCAAGGACCATGCCCAGATCCCTAACTCAAATAGAGGGGGTCAAGGGAACATCTCCCAGTGTCAAACCAGGATCATTCCCCAACTCTCCTCCATCCCACTGATGACCAGGGTCCATCATCAGTATCTTTATCTTGTCTGGGCTGAGTTGTAGCCAGTTTTGAGTCATTCATCTCTGGATCTCAGCCAGACAGGTGTTAAACACAGAGGCTGCCATCTGGTTTCCAGGTGCACAGGACAAGTAAAGCTGGGTATCCTCAGCATAGCAATGAAAACCCAGCTCATACCACCTGATAACATCTCTTAAGGGCAACATATACACCATGAACAACAGAGGTGACAGGACTGAACCTCTTTGAACTCCACAGTGTAGAGGCATTGGGCTAGACACGGATAACCTCATTGTCACTCTCTGCACTCTACCCATGAGGTAGGACCTAAACCAGCTGATGACATTGCCAGTTAGTCCACATCAGTTCTGCAGTCAATCCAGTAACACCTCATGGTCCACAGTGTCAAATGCCACAGACAGACCCAGGAGAATAAGGATGGTATGTTCTGCCTTATCTCTCACTATAAGGAGATCATTCAGCACCTTCATCAGGGCAGTCTTTGTGCTATGCCCAGGTCTAAATCCAGACTGGAAGTGCCCCAAGTGCCAGAGGAAGTAAGATGAGCCTCAAGCTGGAGAGCCACTACTTTTTCTAAAACCTTCCCTAAAAATAGGAGGTTTGAGACAGGTCTGTAGTTGATGACACACTCAAAGTCCAGTGATAATTTCTTCAAAAGGGGTCTCGCCAAGGCCTCTTTCAAGGCCACTGGAAAGACCCCACTCCCCAAGGAACACCAGATGATCTCAGCAACCACAGATCCAATCAAGCCCACATAACCAACCAAAAATTGGGCTGGACCTGGGTCTAGATCACAATAGGTTGGTCGCAGCCTTGAGACAATCTCAACTGTATTAAACTCACCCCACACAAGAGGGGTGCCCTGGCACGTCACTGGTCCAATCCCACAAGCTCTTTGAGAAGCACTGGAGGAAATCTCCGTCCTGATAGAGGACACTTTTTTGGCAAAGAACAGAGCAAACTCATCGCACGTCATGCTTGAATTAGCTCCTCAAGTACAGAGACAGAGACTACCAGGCAGTAAAGAGACAATATCAAAAAGGGATATGAGAAGAAAAAACAAGTTTATTTCAATTAGTAGCAAACTGTGCTGTCATCAAGGTTCCTGGGCCTTACCTAATTAATCTGTGTTTTATTTATCCTGGTGATGCGTTAACTAAGATCTGTGACTTAGCAAATAAAAGATGGATGGTTAAATATAATTCTGTCAATTATTCCTTAAACACCATTGGTGTTTCCTGTTAAACACATTTTTTTTTTATTTAAAGAGCTACAGGAACCAAAACAGACAAGAAAATTATACAAATTTTAAAAAGCAGTCTGTTGTAACTTTTATTTCTGAAGTATTTTCTTTTTCCTTTTGCTCATTAGAAAGTTTTTCATGTGATAACATTGTGTTGCATGTGTGGAATTGATCCCAGCCTGGCAGCTGACATACCTATCTCATACCTATCTCTAGTCCCCCCACTACATCGTCAGCATTGTGATCTCACTGACAGTGACATCACAAATGACTAACCTGGCAGCTACTGAGTGGCTATTCCTAAGCTGATATCACAGTCTCTGAGGCCACAATGCTGATGATTTTGTTGGGGGAGAACTAGAGATAGATATGCCAGCTACCAGGCAGAGTGATGTCCCACATATCACACCGTATAACATCAGGTAAACAATCTTCAAATTAACCAAAGAGAAAAGAAAAATTACCTCAGATATAAAAGGTAACGGTTGACTGCTTTAAAAACTAGTAGTAGTTTTACGCAGTACACTAAAGGAATAATGCATGACAGGGTGTGTGTCGTGCTGAGATAACTACCATGCCTGGGGGGTTGGGCACGAGGCCACAGGCCGAATGCTTCCAATGCTCCTGGCGTGGCATTATCCCAAACGACACACACCTTGGATTGCATTATTCCTATTATACAATGGCTTGTTGTTATATATAAAATAAAAAAATAATTTTAAAGAATGTTTTTATTAGTGTGGAAAAATACTTTAGTTTCTTAAGAAGAGATGCAAAAAAAAAAGAGATCCTCATCATGCTGGAGGACATCCTAAATTGGTTCACAGTGCTGAGACTAGACCTGTGGTGTTATGCTGAGATAACCCCATGGGTCCAGGCCCAAAGTGACCAATCACAGTTCAAGATTCTTTCTTGCCATTGTATAATAGCACTTTAATTGTTTTACCATGTTTTTTTTCCCCAGGATAACCCAGCTGAGTTTTCAGTAGGGTCCTTTTTTTCCCCAAATTTACAGCTGCAGGGGTGAAACACAGGGAAGCTAAATGACGCTCAAGGTCATAAAGCAAGTGGCTCTGAAGGTATTTGGGGATGGATTTTTGAAGATTTGCATCATGTTAGTGCAGCTACTCTACTTGCAACATAAATGTTAGTCACCATGAAAGGTGGCCTAATTTTTTGTTGCATGTGCCACAGGTAGCACACACATGTCAATATTGTGATACATACATCATTAGTTTGCTGTGAAGTGTGGACATTATTGCAAATGTTTCAAAACATCATAAAATTGCATGCAGCCATTTTGGCACATTTGACATGCTGCAGGCTGTGCCTGAAATCAGGAACTGTGCCTGTATCACATTTTTTTTCAAATCTAAACAACTTACAGGATAGCTGTTACTTACCATGAAAGGTGATCTAACAGTTTGTAGAAAATGCTGCACAAGTTGCACGCAAAAATGATGCATGTGACAAAACAATGATACGTAGTGCCGTTTTTACCAATAGGCTAAGTAGGCTGCAGCCTACGGGTGCCAGCTGTTAGGGGATGCCTGAGAAATCAGAAATCAAATGAATGAGAAAAAAAAATTGTCTGAGGCTGACTGGCGTTGCCCCCCCAGAACTAAGTGTCATCTGTGCCCCACCTCCAGAACTCAGTCTATCTCATCCCCCCGACAAAACACAGCAGAGCAGTCCAAGCAGTGCACATGGCATGCATGCATTGATTTTAACATCCATTGTGCATGTATGCACCCAACACCCACGTCCCATGCCAAATCTGTAATGCTTGCTTCATTGCTTGCTGCTCGGCAGGGTGCGTAAAAAGGCGCAGTACATGCCAGCACTGTAGCATTAGTCTGCAGCAGCACTCAGGTCAGGAGTCACTGACAGATGTCGTCGCTGTCAATGGTGACTGGATGGTCATCAACAACTAGTAGAAGAAGCAGCAGTGCAGCACCAGAGTAAGCCTACTGCCATGAGTCAAGTCAAGACACGATTGAAACAGTGAGGGCCCACCACCGCTGACTACTCAGAGAGAGGCTGAGCCAGGAGATTGATCATCCGCCGGTGCTGCACTGCCAAATCCAATCACTTCACAGTCACAGATTCAGCCTGCTCTGCCCTGCTCTTCTTGCCTCTTCAGGTGAGCAGTCGGTGTGGTGTCAACAACTTGTGTGAGATTTTGATGATTGTTTGTTGATTGTTGTTTGAACTCTTAACAATCTGACCTCTGTCCACCACAGTCTACGTCCAAAATAAACATTGCCTAAGGAGGAATGTTCCCAACCTATATACATTAATTTACTACTGTTATTGTTTTCTGATTGTTTTGGTGGGAGAACAGGTGGCCAGGGAAATGGGGAAAAAGATAATTTAAAGATAATTTACCAAAAAAAAAAAAAACATAATGAAATTTCACAATCACATCACATGCAACAGAGCCTTCCCTGTCCCTCACTGACATTAGATGGTGATCTGAAGTGGTCCACAGAGAGGTAGTTCATGCCCAGATCCTCCCTGACAATTGGTGGGAATTGGTATGGTTCTCTAGGGCAGTCCATGTCCTGGTTCTTTCCTGATGTTTCATGGGGAAATGATATGGTCCGCAGGTGAGGGTGGGGCATTCATGCTCTGGCCCCTTCCTGACATTCACTGGGAACTGGTATGGTCCACTTGGGCAAACAAAGTCCTGATCTCCTCCTGACATTTGCTGGGAACTGGTACAGTCTACAGGAGGGCATTTCATTCTATGGCCTCTCTCTGTGAAATTCTGTGGGAATTGCAATGGTCCATTTGGGTAGTTCACTTCCTTGTCTTTTCTTGTTCTTGACATGTGGCGTAAAACTGGTATGGTCCCCGGGGGAGGGGCAGTTCATGCTCTGGCCCTACCCTGACATTCACTGGGGAATTGGTATGGTACAATATGGTCCAGTGGGGTCATCCATGTCACACCCCTCCACTGACCTCACATTGGCTCTTCTCATTGAACTCTGTGCAGTACCTCAGGGAGGTTTATTGGATGACAATAAACAGAAAGTACAGCAAAAGTCAGTATTCTAATTGTTTTATTGTTCTTCTGTGAATGTGTTGTTGCCATCCCCGGAACTGAGCTGTGTTTGATGGGGGGGCGGTGCCTGACGTTTCCAGCCTATGGGTGCCATATAAGTTAATACTGCACTCGTGACATGTGTCATTATTTTACCATCTTGTACAGAAATTGTCCACAAAATGTTTTGGCACCTTTGAATTGTGCCTGCACCATGCATTTTGAAATTCCAGCCCTTGAACCTGGGTATGCTGGTTCTAAGCCTGTGCTGTAACAACGACATGACACTGCATTGCTAAACTTGGTGCAGGTATTACATCTAAAGAAACTGCCTGACCTTAAAGTCAATGGAAATATAGCATGTGACTTGTTATTATGTTTGCTTGCCCGCATGCGCAAGAAACATTATGAAGCAGCTTGGGAGAGAAGTAGGTTGTGGAGGAGCAGCACTGTGGCAGCCAAGGGAGGCATAGCATTTGGGGGCTTGGCACTGGTGGACCAATGGAGGCACAGTGTGCTGATGAAACTAGCTTCCAAAAATGCCACCAACTTGTAACGGTTTCACCACAGCAATCAGGGGCTGCTTCGTCATTGCAGTGTCAGCCATTCTGCTGCAATGAGGGAGCGACCCGTCATTGCAGGAGCGGAACATTAGTAGTGTAATATTGTTTGTGAACATGGTGGTGGCTTGCCGCCATGTTCACAAACAATATTACTCAGCCCCCCTGCCGAGGGGGTGCCCAATCCCCCTTGGCAGCAAATGCACCCAAAAAAAACAGTCATTGTTTGCTGATGGTGGCCCCAATCCCTGTAAACTTCAGTCCCCATCCCAGTTTAATTTGCCGATGGGGGAGCCCACTCCCCATCTTCATAATGTCCCCCCCCAAAAAAGTAGATTTGTGCCAAGGGCGGTGCCCAATCCCCCTTGGCTCTAGCGTCCCCCATCTGTGCCTACAGGGTTGCCCAATCCCCCATCGGCTACAGCTTCCCCCCCAAAAAAACACTGGTTGGCACACTGGGAGCCCACCCCAGCTTGCCAAATCCCCTGTGAAACCAGAAAACCATCCCGCAATGTTTTTTTTTTAACCTGCAACCCAGAAAATGGTCCCTCATCGAGCCCTGTGGACCCCCCAACCTGTGCCCACCCTCTGCATACCCTGCCTCCCCACATCCCCCTCACACCATACTTACCTCTGGAACAAGTCGCGACAATCTTCGGTGGACCAGGAACATATCTACACTCTTCAAAGCTGACCTCGAACTGAAGAAATGCCAGTAAGCTGTATAATGGCATAAATAGGGTTTTTTCAGCTTTGGTGCATATCTGAAGCATTTTTGGGAATTTTGCCACCGAATTTGCAATGTGGGGTTATTGGGACCCCTCCTCATGAATTCAAGCTCTGTCATTGCGTTATTCGGTCCCAAAAGGTGATTTTGCAGTCACTGCATGGAATCACCTTTTGGGACTGATTAATGAAACGACAGTGCCAGTGTTCATGAGATGGGCTCTCAAAAAGTCTATGTTGCAAATTTGGTGGAAAAACTCCAAGAAATGACTATTTTACAAGTGTGCATAGGGCAGTTGCTACGCACACTCGTAACTTTGCAAATCTGTGACATTTTCACTCCAGATTTTCAACATTGTCATTTTGCCATGCCTCCTTATGAACAGTACAGCTGTCATTTTTCACATCCTGGCCAAAATTTTTTTTCGCACTTCAGGTGCAGAATAGCATGGTCACTGTGGGAAATCAGTGTTTGAGACACATTAAGAAAATCACAGTGACACTGTTCATGAGCAGAGGTCTTAAAATGCCTATGTTGAAAATTTTGTGATGAAAGTTCATAAAATTAATGTGTTACGGGCGTGCATTGCAGAGTGTCCAAGCACGCTCGTGACTTCGCGAATTTGCAATATTTACATTCCAGATTTTCAATGTTGCCATTTTTCGACACCTCCTTATGAACAGTACAGCTGTCATTTTTCACATCCTGGCCGAAATGTGTTTTCGAACTTCAGGCGCAGAATAGTGTGGTCGCTGTGGGAAATTACTATTCAGGAGACATGAAGAAAATCACAGTGACACTGTTCATGAGCAGAGGTCCTAAAGTTCCTATGTTGAAAATTTTGTGACGAAAGTCCATAACATGAGCGTGTTATGAGCGTGCATTGTGCAGTTTCCACGCACGCTCATAACTTCGCAAATCTGCAGTATTCTCACTGCAGATTTTCAACATTGCCCTTTTCCCACACCTCCTTATGAACAGTACAGCTGTCATTTTCCACATCCTGGCCAAAATATGTTTTTGCACTTCAGGCACAGAATAGCGTGGTCGCTGTGGGAAATCACTGTTCGAGAGACATTAAGAAAATCATAGTGACACTCTTCATGAGAAGAGGTCCTAAAATGCCTATGTTGAAAATTTGGTGATGAAAGTCCATAAAATGCCTGTATTATGTGCATGTGTTGCCCAGTTTTCACGTATGCTTAGAAGTGCGAGCATTTTTAATATTCCCACTACAGATTTTCAACATTGCCATCTCTTCACACCTCCCTATGGATGGTACAGCTGTCATTCTTCACATCCTGCCTGATCTGTGTTTTCATACATGTGGCGCAGAATGGCATGGTTGCTGTTGGAAGTCAAAGTTCGAACACATTGACAAAATCACACTGCCACTCTTCATGAGAAGAGGTTCCAAATGCTTTCATGAGGTGGGATCAGAAAAGGGCCATGTTGAAAATTTGTAGTGCAAATACCAACAAACGCCCGGGGGCATTAGGGTTTCTAACCATAATGTCCCACCCTGTACAGACTGACAGGCGTCGGGGTGTGACTTTGGATTGCCGACTGTACTGCTCATGTGATCCCATCCACCCCCAGCCACTGACAGGCATCAAGGTGTACCTTGGACTCTTCGGCCCCACACTTCACTCCATTCTCCTGTGGTGCACCCATGTCAGCGTATGTCCTTATGGAATGGAGTAATTGTAAAGCCAAACACCCCAAGACACATCTCAACACGTGTCAGTGTCTGTATAATAGGGTGAGGTGACATGCCATGACCGTCATGGGAGACAACGCAAACACTTACCCCAATGCCTGTCCATCTCTACATGATGGAAGTAGGGTTGACGTGAAGTTCAATACTTCACTGCCATTCCTATTCTGCATCTAACTTTTGCATTTCCTATGCTAATACCAGCAAGCAAACATTTGGCATTGACACATGCTTGTTTTTACTGCTGAGATGTGTTTATTACAAATTATACTGAAAAATATTGCTCTCAACCAATAAGAACAGAGCTGTAATGTCTTGATTTTCTTTGATAACCGGACAGTAGACTCAATAATGGAACTGTGTGCTAATCTCTGTGCTATGACTGGCCGAGAGAAACAGTACAGTGCATCTGTGAGAAACTGCATAATATTTCTTGTTTTTTTACAGACGTGCTGTAGTTCTGGTTTTGACAGTTTTTCAAACCTTTTTTTTCAGTGTAACATCTATAACAGCTATAGTCCTTGGGGGTTTCCTAGGTAATAACCAGATCAAGGGATTAATAAACACCTCTGTTTTAGTCTCAGTGTTTATTACTCCCTGGTCAGGTTATTACCTCAGACACTCTGACCGCTATGCTGTTATCACTATAATACTCTTTATTTAAAATTAATAATGTTAAGATACAGTGTATCACTAACTTGTGTTTTGTTCACTGCTGTTTCTGCTACAGGTATGTGTTCACAGTCACACCATCTTGTGGGTAAAAAGCATGCTGTCACTATAGTTACGGTAGAGCATTCTTCCTGCTAGAAACAGATATTTTGAATGCAATGGTAAATAAAAATTAATTTGTCACTAAGTTTATATATTATTACTTAAAAAAACTTCATAAAGGGCTGGGGTAAGCTGGCCTGGTGGCGCTGAGGGTTGAGGCGTGGGATGCCACACCTCGCTCTACGCTGGTGACCCAGGTTCAGAAGTGAATCTGGGTCATCTGGGGTCGGCAGGGGAAGACTAGGATTGAGCATCCGATGACAGCTCTCCTAGCCCTGGGGAGAAGGGAGGGATGCACGCCACGGTCTGCTGGTCCCTGGGGACGCCTGGTGGTACTGCAGTAGCATGGGTGCTAGTGGGGGGAAGCACAGCAGACATCTGCACATCAGTGCGATGACGTCCTTGCACATCCGTGCTTCTAGGGGAAAACAATGGAGAAAAAAGCAACACACAGATCCACGGCAGCTTGATAACCACAGTTTCAGTGGCCGACAATGCCCGGACATGTACCGGTAATGGTTCCCTCTCGCTGGGCGCGGGGTTTGAGGCCCCAACCGTGTGAGATGTGTCTGCCAGCTGGGCATGGAGCTGGAGTTGGAGGTGGAATGGGGAAGCGGCGGCTGGAGGTAAGGCAGGACTATGGTTGCAATGGAAAGGAGGAGAAACTGTTAAACGATAAAAAAAAATAAAGGGCTGGGGTAGAAATAATTGGAGATTTAGGAATAATATGACATCATCAATGTAGAAAAGCATGTAAGGACAACCACTTGATAAGGCTGAAGAACTTTTCATTTTATTTAAACTCAGTTTCTAGTATTTGAACCTCTAGCAGTGAAAGTGAAACAACCTATAATTCAATGTGTGGCAAATAGCTTAGTGCTTGTGTATACTTATGAACTGACTGGTATGCTTTGTGTTTATAACATGAGCTTTGGCGCTTCTCCACATCCTAGTGGGTAGGGGTAGACTCAAAGCCCAGTACAGAGGGTGAGACAGGAGTGCCGGAGAAGGAGGAGAAGGCATGGGAGGATTGAGGGCACTGCCGAAATGCTCTAAGCACAGCGGGAGGTGTCCTGCTGCTTATGTAGGGAGTGGAGGAGGAGCTATTTCCCTCTCATTGAACAACAGGCTAAAGCCTTCCAATTCAATGTGTGGCAGATAGCTTAGTGCTTGTGCATACTTATGATCTGACTGGTATACTTGGTGTTTATAAAGTGAGCTTTGGCACTTCTCCGCATCCCACGCTGGGTAGAATAGTGGGTAGGTACAGACTTAAGACCCAAAAAGAAGTAGCGAAATTGACTACCTCCTGAGTGTGGTCTGTAGCATGCAGGAGAGGAAAAAAAACCCAGAGGACCCATGGCTACTGACCTGCCTGTCCCCTGGGCATTCTAAGAGGAGAATAATCCTCAGTGCATTAGGTATAGTTATGTATGGGAGTACAGTCTGATGTAGCTGGTAAAATCCAGTTCATGGTCCAGATGTAAAAAGGGTCCATGTTGCAGATGAAGGTTCAAACAGATGGAATATCCAACTGGAATGGTGACCAGATGCTGGAACAATGGTTTATCCAAGTCTGAGATAGATGACTGCTGTAGATCCATAACCGGCCTTTGGATACTAGATAGAGCAGCATAATGGGAACTGTTTGTTGGGATGGCTGGAACCTGCAGCAGGTTGACAGTCATTGTAGCAAGAGCTTAATCCAAGGATAGGTAGGCAATAGCCTTTGTGGGAATGGCGGGAGCCCACGTGGTCTGCTACTGCGGCAGTACAGGATGCATGACATAGAGGATGAGTCATTGAAGATGACTGAAATGAGAAGGTACCAGATAAGACCCATCATGGGGCATGTGGAAATGGGGTGGTGAGACCCCACGTGGTTCACCATCGCCATGGATGTCAGGCATTAACCTGTAAAGCTGATAGTAGGCTCAGGGGTAGGCTAGTTAGGGAATGATATTTGCATGGAGTCCTGAAGAATGAAGAAGTCATGAATGAGTGACTGAGTCTCATGTGGACAATATTGGGATACGAGACCCCGTGGGGTCTGCCATAGTATGGGAAGAATTCTGTTTTTGTAGAGGATAGCCTCCTGTTGAGGGGAAATACTCTGGAGGGATGATGATGATGATGACCACCAGGGGTTCGCGGAGATACTTGCATGACTTAAATCGCTCATTAAAACCGGGTCTGAGATAAGTCAATCAACAATGTCCTGAAGGTAATCTGGAAGGAAGCAAAGGGTACAGAAGTTGGACTGGGAGATCAGGAATAAGAGGAAACGTGTTGAGGATCATGTAGAAAAAGGATGGCGGGATCCCACATGGTCCGTCAACACCATAGAAGGAACTATATAGGTGGCAAGGGGTACACTCAGGAGCCAGAATGAGTTGCAGGCCAAGGTAAGGGAGGCAGTAGCCCCACATGTGTACACTTTGAAGTAAATACAGTATAAATAGTTACGATATGGCAGGGTCTTTTCACGGGGATAGCGGTATGAGATGACGGGACCCCACGTAGTCTGCCATTGCCGTAAATAGGCTGAATAAGGAACAGATGCAGGACTCCACTGACTGTTGAACTGAATCATATTCTCAAGGAAGGGCAACTCGACGTCAATCAATCTGCTGTACGGGGACTGGAAGGAGCATTGAGTTGAAACCCTTGGAGTAGATGGTAAGTAGGAAGGTGGACCCTCTATAGTCCATCATAGTGCACCAGACATTGTGCAATGCCCCATGGAGTTTATTAGGACCGGTCCTCTTCAATGTCTTTGTAAGTGACATTGCAGAGGGACTGGAAGGAAAAGTATGTCTCTTTGCAGACAACACAAAGATCTGCAACAGAGTTGATGCACAGGGTGGGGTGGAAAGGATGAGAAGGGACTTGGCAAGGTTAGAGGAATGGTCAGATGTATGGCAGCTTAGATTTAATGCTAAGAAGTGCAAGGTAATGCACCTGGGAAACAAAAACCCAGGGGAAGAGTACACAAAGAGGGGTGAGATACTAACAACAACAAAAATGTAAAGGGACCTGGGGGTAGTCATATCAGATGACTTAAAGGTGGGCAAGCAATGTGAGAGGGCAGTAAGGAGGGCTGGGGGGATACTGGGATGCATAGGGAGAGGCATCACCAGTAGAAAACAGGAAGTTATTATCCCTCTGTACAAGCAGCTGGTGAGACCTCATCTGGAGCACTGTGTGCAGTTCCAGAGACCCAATCTCCGCAAGGACATAGACAAGATGGAATCTGTCCAGAGGAGGACACTAAAATGGTGCAGGGTCTGCACCAGAAGACATATAAAGAGAGACTAAAGTAGCTGATATGTAGCCTCGAGGAAAGGGGGGCATGATAAAACGTTCAAGTACCTCAAGGAATCAACAAAGTCCAAGGGGTAGCGTCTTTCAAAAAAAGATGCGCAAGAGAACAAGAACAAGGGGGCACAATTTGAAGATAGAGGGGGGACAGCTCAGAGATAATGTAAGGAAGTATTTTTTCACAGAGAGGGTTGTGGATGCATGGAATGGCCTTCCAGAGGAGGTTATGGAGTCAAAAACAGTGACTGAATTCAAGCATGCATGGGATAGCCATAAGGCAATTCTAGGGGTTGGGGGTAGAAAGAAGTAGGCTGCTGGTTTACTAGGATCTGCAGCTTATCCATTAGGTAGGGAAATGGGCAGATTGGGTGGGCCAAGCGGTCCTTATCTGCCATCAAATTCTATGTGTCTATGTTTCCATGTTTTCTATGTTTCTATGTTGTGTGGGGTAGGGATAGCAGGACCCCACATGGTCCACTGCCACTGGATTGCTGGGAGAGCAGGAATGGGAAGGCGAGACCCCACATGGTTTGCCTTCGCCATGGAAGCAATAGTGCCTGATAGGGATGGTGGGACCCCACACGGTCTGCTATCGCTGAATCTGAGTAATGTGTTTCCTTCCATCGAGTAGTGTGCGATAGAGATGGCGGGACCCCACGTGGTCCGCCATTGCCACATCACAAGCAGGACAAGACTGGGAAGACAAGACCCCATAATAGTTCGGCTTTACCGTGGAAGGGGTGAGATTCGAGGAACCATCTGCAATTGCTGGTTGCTGATAATAAATGGTTCAAGGAAAGGAGGGGAACACTCCAGGAGCTGAATGTGGGAGTAGAAGTAGTTGCGACATAAGAAGGGCTCCCTTGGGGCATGGCAGTATGGGAAGGGAACCACAAAGTCAGGTATGAGCAAAGTTATCCATGCACGTAAAGCTGCTGACAGTAAGGAATAGGTAATAGTGGAAGTCTGGTCATATGATCCTGGATATTAACTCTTAAAGCTAGCATGCAGACAGATTCCTGGAAACTGATGCATTACTCATAACATTACCAAGCCTTGCCAGGGCTGGCTGGACTGCAATACTATGCCCAAATGCAATGGGCTGAAGTGGTAATCATACCTAGACAACTAATGGAACTCCATGCTGCAGGAAGCAGTAACCTAGGTGGCAAGGAGCAATGGGAAAGGCAGCCATGAAAGGGAGTGATTAATGTATCGCAGTAGTAAGCAAAGGCCATGTAGAGGGAGAATCCTTGGAAGTTACTAAGGTAGATAGCAAAACCCTGGATGCAATGGGCTGTCTTTGAACAACAGCTGAGCTCTGTGCTTTGAGGAAATAATACAGCGGGTCTGGGCAAGTTCAGTGAAGATGCTAGAACTGGGGTAGGTAAAGATGGTTAACCTCTTGAGTTAAGGTTAGGTAAAAGCACATTAAAGTAGAATCCCAGGAAGGGAATGAAATGCTTTAGTTGGTTCCTGCCGAATGGTTCTAGAATTGGTGCAATAATTGTATCCCACAGCACTACGTCTGTTTGCAAACTTCAAAGGGCATCAAAATTCCCTCAGATAGGAGTAGCATTCAGTCAAGTAAAATACTGAGCCTTTCCTGACAGCGTAGCGACTGGAGCAAAATAGACTGGTTCTTTATAAGAAAACCCTTTGTACAACTGAGCCATTACGATACCTTTCCAGCTGTAAATGTTTCCTGCAGGTAACACTGTTGTGCAAAAGTTTCAGTTTGTTCTTGTACAGTATTATTTCAATCACTGTGGATAGCAGCAGATGCCTTGGGGTGTAGTGGAAGGGATCCTGGTGAAGCAAGCATGCTGGGATGGCTCTGATATGAATAGTATGTTACAGCATCCTGGTGGATTGCAGGTCTCGATACGTCCTACAGGTAGACCGGAGACCACTCCAGCTGCTAGCCCAGTGTGACATTACTGGGAAGTGAGCCATGGTGTACAGCTGAGGTGGAGCTGCAAAAGAGCAAAGGCGATAACCCAGGAAAGGAATGGAAGGGGGAGGAGGCCTGGCTGTAAGCTGGAAGAAGATCCAGGGGTTGAGAGCAGGGAGTGGCTGTGTCAAGGGAACTGGAACATCCAGAGGGTGCGTGGAGGCTGTGAGACAGCAGAACCAGGAGAAAAGCCCCAAAGAAACAAGGAGAAAAAAGTTACAGCACAGAGGGCCAGGGAGGGAGGGGAGATGAACACAAGCAGCACAACAAAGGGGAAGTAACATGGGGAAGGGATAGACCCAGAGCAGAGAAAAAAAATGCGGGGTGGGAGCACAGCCAACCACCCGGCAGCACTGCCAAAATGATCTAAGCAGAGCGGGAGGTGAGCTGCTGCTTATGTAGGGAATGGGGGAGGAGCTATTCCCCCCCCCCCCCATTGAACAACAGGCTAAAGCCTTCCAATTAAAATTTCCTCTAATCTTCTACCATGATCACTAAACATTAAATTATTTATTTTCTTTGGTTTTCAGACATTGCATACAGTAGTCAAACCAGATTTAAATTTGGCACATACCTCATATGAGCAAAGAAGTGGATGCAGAATGACTGTGACCTTTCATATAAGTACAAATCAAACGTTGCATGTGCGACATCTGTTATCTTTCACCAGATCGTACATTAACATTTAATTCCATAGTTTACTATACTGTTACATCTTGCTATTTTTTTTTCCTCTAGGCAGGTCTGGTTTGCTGGTTAAATAAAATGTAGTATTATAAATTAAGGAATGTGTATTTTCCAAGGTCAGATATGAAACAGCTCAAAGCAGAAAGTTAGTATCGCAATCCAAACCCAATCTCTTGGTAACTAAATCCTAATGTTTGTGGCACCCTGTGGATCTGAATTGACTTTTCTAGTGTCAGTACATTCATGTGTTACACCATAAGCTGGCACTGCTCACTGGTTTCCCATGAAAAATCTGTATCTGGATGAAGCCAACCTGTGCGGAAGCCCTAGTTGCAAAAGACTTTTGCAGTAGGCATATTGGAAACAGGGCACCATCGTGCAACTGCAGGTAAATACTTCAGACATTAAAGAGTATGGGGTCGATTCTAGTAGGGTTAGTGCAAGTCACGCCAGAGGTGGTTTGTGCCAAACACCATTGTGCCAGGGACCCTGTGCCTGATTCTCTATCGGGCAGGCTCCCCATGGCTAAGTCCCGTGACTTGCACCAACTGTGCAGGTATGCTAAACAGAAGGTGTACCTGAACAGGTCATTGCAAGCTGCAGCACAGTACATGGAAGGGTGCAAGTGCCTCCCCGCCCCAGTCCCAAAGCATGTAATGCCTCCCAAACCCTGATGTATGTATAAAGCCCCACAGGGCTAAACATCTGATTGAGCCCCCCCAAGCCCCGACCCCCTGATGTCTGTATAGAGTCCCACAGGGCTAAACATCTATTCATGCTGATCCATGCCATGATCCCTCGATGTACAGTAGATAAAGCTCTGCAGGGCTAATCAAGCCCCCAGCCACAATCCCTGATCTGTGATTGCCATCCAGCCCTCCTGCAAATGGCAAATGTTAAAAATAAAAATTCCATAACACGTTATCCTTGGTAGTCTAGTGGCCACCCACCCCTCACCTGGCAGTGCCAGTCCACCCTATGCCCCCGACCTGTAGCCAGCTGGTGATTGGCACAGCCCACCTCTCACCTCTGCAGGCAGCTGCTAACTGAGCTTCTTCTGAGTGCACACTACTGTATATATTATGCACTCAATGAATGTATATACAATAGTACACGCTCAGAAGGAGCTCAGTCGGGGCTGGCCATGGAGGTGAGAGGTGAACTGTGCCAGTTGTCAGCTGGCTATGGGTCAGTGGGGCATGGGGTGGACTGGCACTGCTGGGTGGGGAGGGGACTAGACTACCAGGGATAACGGGTTATGGAATTTTTAACAACATTGCCATTGCAGGCAAGCTAGATGGCAATCAGATCGAACTTGGGAGGGGGGTTAATTAACTTCAGGCTTTTATCTACATCATAGACGGGAGTATGAAGAATAGATGTTTAGCCCTGTGGACTTTATACAAACATCGGGGATCATGGCATGGGGGCATGATTAGATGTTTAGCTTCATGGAGCTTTGTACAGACATCGGGGGATCGGGACTTGGGGGGATTCTAGCCCTGTGGGGCTTTTATTTTGGGGATTGGGGGCATGGGGAGGTTCCAACCCCCTGCAGGTCTATTCCACTCTCAGGGGATTGTGATTTTTGTCACATTATGCAACCCCCGGTGGACGCCAAATACACTTACACCAGCTATTAGCTGGTATAAATGTACATTGGTGGATGTCCTCCGGGGGTTGTTCAAGAATAGCATAATCGGGGGGCTTAAAGGCTGCCCTTCCAGAATTGGGTGCAACTGCTGCTGTAAACCCCCTAGCAGCATGTTGCAGGGGGTTTATTGCGTAACTGGTGGTGTAAGTCCACTTTTGCTCAAGCAGCCTGTAACATATCACAGGCTGCTTTGCAGAATACAAAATGCCACAACTCCTGGCATAAACTGCAATTTGCACCATTTTTTTTGGTGCAAGTCAGTTTACACCAGGTATAACCCTTTCTAGAATCAGGCCCCATGTGTTTACTTCTAACAAACAGACAACTATTTAATTTTTTGTATTTTTATGTGTTAGTAATTACTTTCTACTTTTTTTTTTTTAATCTTTGTTGCTCCTTCCATGGGCTCCACATGGCTATGACCCCCACCCGAGGGGGTACATCCTCTGGCCCGACACCCAGCTCATCTACCCCCCGCTGTTCCCCCATGGATTTCCTCTCTGCAGCAGGGTCAGGTGGGGTGCACTGGCAGTCCCCCGCCACTCAGAATGGCATATCTGGTGGTGGGTGGCAGACTTCGCCAAAGTGGTCAGACCATAATGGGTCCCTGGAGCCCTGGTCTTTTTCCATTTTTTGGCCTTCCTCTCCTCCAATGCAACCACATCAGCTTCTGAGCCTCCCAACATGTACTGCCCTCCAGCCACCACCAGACGTCAGTTAGCTTGTGGGACGAATAGTGCCCTTCCCATGAGAGAGGACAGCAGTCCTCCAGATGCTCAATCCTCCCTCCTCCCCACTGACCACCAGTGTCCCAGGCTTGTTCCCGTATCCGAGTCGCCAGTGTGGTGTGAGGTGTGGCATCCAGCGCCTCAACTCTCAGTGCCACTGGGCAAACAGTTTACTCTCTTCTTTTATAATAAAATGTGTGTTTGTACAGAGAAACAAGTGGATTTTCACCTTCGCTTTTCACAGTAATAGTAAAAAGGAATTGAAAAGGATTCTGGTATTCTGATGCCAGAAACTGACAACTACTGTACTTTACCATTGCAGTGTATTTCAAAGTGAAACTAAATATATTTTCCTACATTTTTCAGAAGAAATAGATACTTCTTTTAGCAACAAACTTAGCCTTTCATGTCTGTAGCATTGTGGTCCATCTCTGTGATTTTACATTTTCTCAACACTGTTAATTGGCTTCTCTTTTCTTCTTCCCAAGTAAAATCTGGTTAGGAAGAAATGTCACCTGATAAATTGTAACAAAATGCATATATTATGAAGAGTCACATATTTCTGTTAAATACATGACATTCTGGTGGCAGAATGCATTATTTTTCTGTAAAAGTCTGAAAATAGATTTGCAGTTTCCCATTGAAATACACTGCCAGTCTTGCCAGTAAAGATTTTCTGACTTTGTGATACATGGATTCATTTAGATTCTTTTTACTAGTGGTTGGTAAAATGCAAACAAAATGATGGAAAGGTAATAAAGAAACAAGTAAAAACAAGAAAAATTATTACAGAGGCTTTGAAAGTCCTAAAACCTTAATTATTTAAGATATACAGCCTTGGTAGGCAGTTGCTCTTTAAGTTGTAAAGTGAATGTCATATTAGGCCAGAAAAAAAACAACTTGTTGATCCTTGAATATTTTTCAGGATTTTCTAGGAGGAGGTAGCAACATTATTTTTCTCCCTGTATTCCCCAGTTGTCCCCTTTTCCTGGTCCTTAGTCCAAGCTCCATCACCCTGGCATCCCCCAGGACTTTTGTGGGTACCTCCCTTTCCCCCAGAGCTTTTCCCCTCTGGTGGGGTTGACTGAGGCTTCCTTTATCTTTTGCCATGGATAGGGTCCAGTTGGGAAGGGATGGTGCTGGAGTATCCAGGTGCAAGACCTGTGAACCATGCAGCTTCATCCTGATGGCAGGGAGAGTTTTCCACTTTTTGCATCCCTGAGACCCCTGGGACTTCGACATCAAGGGCATTCCAAGAATGACCCTATGCAAGTGAGTAGCATGCAGTGCCTGCCAACATCCCACTCCCACTAGCCACTCCGGCTGCAGTACCACCTGTGTTCACCCAGGTGGCAGTAGAGCAGTGGAGCTGGTTGCTTCCCTCTGCAGCCTCAGCTCATGCCCAAACTCGGGCTGCCGGCATGAGTGAGGTAAGGTGCCAAACACCTCAACCATCTGCACCACCAGCCTATCTAGCAACACTATTTTTAATTTATTTTATTCCTTCCCAAGGCTTAAAGAGATTTTCCAATTTGTTGCAAAACTCTGACTGTTGCCATCAGCAAGGCTCAAATCTTATTACATTCCCAAAATGTGTTTTGTTTTAAATAGTTTGGGGACAGTCCATTCTATATTGCTAAAGACATATGCAGTAAATCTTATTGTTTGCACATGTGACTTAATCTGTTCCTACTGGTTTTCCTACTCTGATGTCGTAATCTGATATTGTGCCAACACAACCCATTGCCAAGGATGTTATTTTGATATAACAAGAAGAGGATTGTGACTTCAAGGCAGAAAAAGCATTGGAGTCAAAGTCTAAAGAGCTTAAAGCCTGTTTTATACTAAATGTCTTCAATGATAAAAAATGCAACGTTTCGAAATTCACATTTTGAATGGTTTTGTAAGTGAGTTCTGTTGATGGCAACTGGGAATTGTGTGCTGAAAATCAGTAACTCACTTTAAATTTGTTAGTAATAATGAGAAAAACAACTTATATATTTCATCCAGGGGGAATATCAGGGGGTCATATTCAATGTTTACCTTCTATGGTATAACATTAATGCAAAACACAATGCATTTTTGGGTGAGGGATTAGAAGAGGCAAATACCAAATACTAGCATACTTTTAGTCTTATGGATAAGTACTGTACAAGCCACTAGTGTTATATAAAAAGCAGTGTCAGTGGCTCAGTCGGTAGCACACTCGCCTCTGAGGCTGGGAGATCAGAGGGCTGTGGGTTCAGTTCCCACATCTGGCACTTGGGTTAATATCCCAGTACTGACACTGTAGTGCAGAATGAGAGGGGTGCTGCACTTCTGAGGTGCTGTCTTTCAGATGAGACGTTAAACCGAGGTCCCATCTGCCTGGATTGGTGATAGTTCAGGTGGATGTTAAAGATCCCATGGAACTTATTGAAATGAGATGGGGAAGGTTTTTATTAATAAACAGAACAATAAATCAGAAAAACAGTAATGCAATTCATGGAATATAAGAAAAAAACATAACAAAGAGAATATCAACAAGACTCAATTCTCTTACAGCAGAATGATTCAACCTATTTTGTCTTTCAAAAAAGGAACCTCTTTCCACCTCATAAGCCAGACAGTTTTGGACAAACATTTGTGTTCAGAATCACATTGTAACAACAAATCATGTACAACATGTTGAAGAACTTCAAGTGGTGAGTGGTATAACTGTCATAGAGTAAGGTGACATCTGGCTTGCCATAAATTAAACTTGAACATAGTGAACAGCAGCCGTACTACACCTGCATTCAACAAAGCAGAATGTAGCAAAAAAACTCCCACAACTTCCAGATATGTAACAGCACGCCAGAAAGGCTTGTTCCAATGGGCAGAAAGGATCATTCAGAATTCTTGCACAAAGGGGCAGGAAACAAAAAAATGGGACATTGTTTCCTCCTGATTAATGCAAGTATCCCTCGGACAAGTATGTTCAGTAACCATTTTATGCTTTAAAGTCCCCCAACACTGAGTCGCCCATGACAAATAAGCCATAAAACATCTCATAATCTTGGTGGAATCCATTTATCTACCAAACTTTTAAGGAGGTTATCAACATGACCATCCGGTACATCCTTAAAAACAGGGACTATGGAATGTGCTTTAGATTGTAGGACATCATAAATATATTTGCGTGATTTGCAATACACATCGGCTGGAAGTAACTTCCAACTATTAAGTTTCGATATCACAGGTCTGACATAAATCGGGTAACTAGAAGTGTGTACATTTTTCTGGCTCAAATCTGGCCACTCTGAGGACAATCTAGGTAACCAACCATATGCATAAATCACCCATAACACAGAGTGTGGACGACTAAGGTCTAGTAAATTCCAATGGAAAAAAATACTATAGTAAAAAGTAATCAGATTCACTCAATTCAAACCACCCTGTGCAATAGAAAGATACAACACATCTCTTTTAATGGGATTTAGGCAACTCCCCCAAATAATTTGAAAGAAAAGACCCAATAAAGTGGCTTCCAAACCAGAAGGAATGGGGTATACCGCACTAAGGTATAAAAATTGAGGGAGAAGTAAAGATTTAGTAATGATAACCTTTTTCTGTTTAGTTTCCATGACTTCCATAATCTCATTCTGGATTGAACTGCCTCAATTTTAACTGACCAATTAAGTAACGCATTATCACCTGTACCAAAATCAATACCTAAAATTCAGACTGGGCCCAGTATAACAGGAATGCCTTGCAACTCTATAACCTCAGGAATGGCAGTATGCAGAGGTTAAAAAAAACTCTTTGATTTATTAAGGGAAGAACCTGCAACATCTGAAAAATTACAAAAATGACATAACACCTTATCTCCAGAGGTCAAATCAGCAACAGAGACACAGACATCATCAGCATAAGCTGAAATTTTGGCCTCAAGGGTATTATGAGGGGAAGCAATACCAAGAATCCGCACATCTTGGGCAACTGTACATAAAAGCAGATGCAAACTAAAAACATAAAGCAACAGACTCAGGAGGCAGCCTTGTCTCACCCCCCAATGAATAGGGATATAGGAACCCAAATAACCATTTATCAAGGGCATAGCATAAGCATGACTATAAAGCAAATCAATCCAGGTTATAAAGCAGTCAGGAACTCCATAGGTTCATAAAACCTGAAACAAATAACCTTGTGGGACCTGATCAAAGGCCCTTTGTTGATCCATGGACATAAGAAAACCCTTTATAACATCAACTTTACCAAGCTCTATTAGTTCCTGAAGCAAAAGGAGATCATTATAGATAGATCTGCCCAGTACTGAACAGGATTGGTGTAGAGAAATCAAGTGTGGAGCTATGGACAACAATCTGGTATTCAATATTTTTATTAAAATTTAAAATCCATATTAAGGAGACTTAAAGGCCTCCAATTGGAAAGTAAAGTTCTATCACTTTTCTTATATAACAAAATCTGAATTGAAGTACAAAAATGGAAATCGAGAGTGTGATGTTGCAAAACCCAATTAAACACTACTGTGAACACATCACAAACCAAGGGACTACAGATTTTATAAAATTCTGCAGGCAAGCCATCAACACCAGGTGCCATGTTATTCTGTAAACAGGAAATTTCCCTTTTAACCTCATCAACACTAATTGGAGCAACTAAAGCCTGTAATAGTATATCAGAACAAGTGGCAATATGGAGACAGGAAAGGAATTGTTCTACACCAGCGCTATCCACTGGAGATGCAGCATGTAAGTCTGAAATATGCGAGGAGACTGCTGGCAAGATAACCTGAAATGCAGTGTAACTATTACTAGCAGTATGCACAACTTCAGTCAGAAGGTGATCCGCAGAACGCCTATGACTACAATCCAAAACATCCCCCAAAGCAGATTTATTAGCAGAACAAACCCTTTGTTCATGTAACAGGGAAGTAGCTCTAGCATACTGTAGTGCAGCCATTTCTTTTTTTATATTCTGTACCTGTGCTGTCAAAGAGAAGCCTTGTAAGTGTATAGCTGAATATAAAGTTTCCAACTGCATATGTAAAGACAGGTATCTCTTATATTTAGTCACTGCAGCATATTTTGATGTCCGCCTAGCCAAAGTAGAGATTTCAGATCTAGTGAGTAGCCACCAATCTTACAAATCTTCGGAAAGTCCAGATAGTGACATACGAGCTTTCAACAAATCATGAACTTGGGCCAAAAGCCTGTCATCAGGTAACAGTAAAGAATTCAGTTTCCAATACCCCTGCCCCAGTTTAGCATGAGGTTCTACCCCTAACGTGGCAGTTACCACACTATGGTCTGAAATCTCCACTGGAATGGTTTGAGGCTTAGTCACCCTTAAAGCTGCAGAGACAAAAAAAAAATCAATCCTAGTGGACAAGGAGCCCTTAAAAAAAGTATGTCCACCAGTAGGATGACAAACCCTATAAAGATCCTGTAAATGACCCTGGACAATAATGTGATTGAGAGAATGTGTATCACAGAAATCCTTATCAGTCCGTGCCCCCCGATCTGATTTATGCACTACACAATTAAAGTCATCACCCCATATGAGAAAGCGTGACGTGAACAAAAAAGGCTGTACCTCACGAAAGAGATCCACTCGACCTTTCTTCGTAACTGGTGCATAAATCACAATTAATCTCCAAGTGTAATGTAAATAAGTAAAATCCAATATTAAGGCCTGTCCCATAAGCAGTTCAACCAACTTGGTAACATGAAATCCATCACCCCTAAACAACACCCCAACACCACTACTTGTGTCTAACCCCAAAGAAAAAAAAGAAGAACCCCATCGCCAAAGCCGTTTGGCCATATTAACCAAAGAAAGGGTATTGAGACGGGTATCCTGAATAAGGCAAATATCACACGCCAAATCACTCAAAAGTTGAAAAGTAATCCGGCGCCTACCAGCATTTTTCATACTGTTCACATTGAGGGTGGCTACAGTGAGATGAAATGCCATGGCCATGAAAGAGAATCAGATAAAGGGTTGAAATAAAATAAGTCAACATCAAGTAACCCTTCCCTTTCTAGTACTTCTTCGGGATCTCACCCCTGACCGTGAGGGTCGAGTATCCATAGGCAACTCCTTTGATTTATCATTCTCAGAATCAGAGGATACCACAGGTTGTGAGGAGGTGTCAGAATCAGCTTCCATATCAGAAGACTGAGTGTGACAGGACAGGACCTCAAATTTATTACTTCAGGGAACAGAGCCACCAGAAGAAGACGCTTTAGCCAATTTGGCCCTAGCTGTAGTCTGTTTTTGAGCCTGTTTGTTTGTCTGAACACTAGGCTCAGGAGGGGGCATAATAATATTATCCAGAGGATTGTCAGGGACAGGCACAGGTTCAGCAGAAACCGGAGAAACAACAGAAAGAGGGGAAGGGGCGTAGAAGAAGGGTCCTGTACAACCGGTTGTGGAACTTCCTGTAAAGGATGCTCAGAGGAAGGTTCCGATATTGAAACCACTGACTGGGGAGTAGGCACCGCAATTTCAGGGCATAAAGGGGGACCAGTGACTATTGTAACATGTGAAGAAAGGGATTGCGCCATAGCAATATTCTTTTTCTGGGCATTAGAAGGATCACATCCTGATCTGGGCTATCTTCCCAGTTATGGGAAGCCCAAGGACAGGATCTAAAACCATGACCTAGTTCTTCACACAGGTTACACTTTAGGTCAGAATTACAATCTGCACTAGCATGGACAAAAGATAAACAAAGGGAACATCGTAGTCTATCAAGGGCAGCACTGAGATGGGAATGGGAGCCACATTTAAAACAGGTATGAGGCTACCCCACATAGAAGCAATGCCCCCATTCTCTACCTAAAAACAAACTATTAGGCAAGTGTATGGGACACACATTCATATTTCTAAGTCTCACCCTATAACACCAACCACCAGTCCACAAGTGTTCAGATTCAAATATAGGCTGTGGCAACCCCAAGACATCACAGCATTTAGCTAACCAATGCGTAATATCACTAGCTGCTACATTCTCATTTCTAAACAAAATGCTGACATTTTTAATAGAAGGTCTAGTGAGTGGGATAGCCCAAAATGGTAGTCACAACTCAGTATATTTAAGAGTATCATACTTTGTCCAGAATCTATCTAATCCCCTAGGGCTTTGAAAACTAACGTCATATAAGGAAGAATCTGATACATGAATCCACGCAAATATTTCATTTGTAAAAAAAAAAAAAAAAAAAAGATCCTTTCAAAAGTAACTTTCCCCACATAGAGACGGTCTGGAGCTACATCAAGACCCCCAATATACTGAAGGTGGACCGCATTCTGTTGTTGAAGAGGAGGGGGGAGTTTCTAAATGTATCTCTTCTACAGAATTCTTCCCAAGTAGATTTAGCTTTGTCCACAGAGTCAGAAGAAGAGCCTGGAGGAAAGTCTGGGAGTGGGACATCCATGTCCATTCTATCACCCTGCGCTAGTCCCCTAGAGCTAGGGCCTTCATCACCCGAAGAGGAGGGAGGCAAAGAAGGAACTTTAGCCAGCAGAGTAGAATCCAATGCAGGATGCTGAACATCCTCAGCATGCAAATCCAAATCTGGGCTACCAGGCAAAGGTGGAGGCATATCTATCAAGGGGGACTGTTGCCCTCCACAACCAGGTATCGGGTTATGGGCAGGGTCAGGTATTCAATGCCCCAAAATGCCTGGTTTCCAACCTGCACTTCGCAGGGAGGCCTCTAAAGAGACAGGTAGTGGGCTAGAACAAGGCAACTGAGCGGGAGGAGGCAAAATGGGCAAGACAGTCTGTGCATTAGGTGAAAAACATGGTTTAGGATGCATAGTACTCACAAGTTCACCAGGCAAAGTTGCCGCCAAGTTCAAAGATGGAGAAGATACTGCTCGATTTGCAGGAATCGAAAACTCCAATGGAGCATGGTGCAACACTGGTAGGACCGGTGCAAAAAAAGATTGTTGCCGACTCTGTACCTCCAAGGTATTGCATCTGTAATGAAAGCAGAAAGAGCCTCCACATCCCCAAGTTCTGGTGACCGAATCCATGTCCCAGGAGAGGCTGACTCAAGAGGGCTAACGACATCAACAACTGCGAGTACCTGGTCCCGATGTGCAGCAAGGAAGGACTTCAACCAAAGTTCATCTGCAGGCAAAAAATCTGACAATGCAGAGGCAGACTGACCAGGTAAAGATTCATCTGGTACAGCAAGATCCACAAGCATATCAACAAAATGGTCAGACATCCTCAGTACTTCAGGCTCCAAAGCTGGACCTGCAAGAGCGGATCTCTGCTCTCCTGCAGGTACGCCAGCAGAATGACTGGGTCCTGCGAACAAATCCATGGTCCAACAGCACCCCACACAGAGTAGGGGAATTTTTTATTGAAAACTTTAAACACATGAAACCAAAAGAGTATTACATCATATAAAAACATAATGAAATAAATCAGAAAACAAAGGAAAAAAGTATACAGCATACACGAAAAAATGTTACAAAAAAACATCCTATTCCCATCAAAAAGGAGTATGGAAAATTGATTAACAACCAAGCAAACCATACAAGAGGTATACAAGTGAATACATAAACAATTTAAAGGAAAAAAGCAAAACCAAAGAGAGATATAAAGTCAAAACTATATCCTACTCCTAAGAGCAGGAATAAATATACAGATATAGATATGTCACCCCACCCCTCCCCCACCCCACTACCCCCCTCTTCCTCTCTCTTTTTTTTTAAATAAAGTCATTACAAAATCATTACAGAATACAACATTATAATAAAGAAAACCAGGATTATAAACACATTCCAGTATATGTCCCCTCACCATACTAATGGAGTAAAGCACCTGAAAGGGAAAAACAAGCAGAATTATATTGTATCATACAAAGGCATAAATTAAAAAGAATCTAGCCCTTGTACGAGCAGTACATCATCATAATTCCACTTAAACTAAAAAACAACACATGCCATATGTCCCCCCTCCTTTGAAAAACTTATATAAAAGGAGTACCAGAATCAACCGGTGTCTAGCCAAGACATATGTCTCCACCATAACTTATAAAGATCAGGTGAGGTTGTATTGAGCTCATAATCCCTCCATCTAAAGATCGCTCTCTGAACTACAGAGAACACGTGAGCACTAGATACTAACTGCTGTCTTAAAGTCAATGCACAGTGAGCTTGCCATAATTGGAATTTAACATATCCCATAAAAAATAGCAGTGTCTGAGAATCAAACTGAACCCATGCACCTGGCAAAACATTTCTGATCCACACATCAGGGTCCACCACCTGAAAAGGCCCAGAGGCCCAATATTGATGGAAATGGAACCAAAATTGTACAGCATAAGGACAGTCTATAAACAAATGTTGCATAGTCTCAATTGCCCCATAACAAGCAGTAACTCTAGGGCATGTTCGTTCCACTACACCTTTATGCTTCATGTTCACTTTTACCCCAATTTTTGATGAGTACAAAGCCATACAAATTCCCACATAAATGCTGGGATCTGAGAACAATGAAGAAACGCTGTCATATTCTTTATTTCAGCTGAGGGAAGTACCATAAACCAAGGATCCTCATGAAACCAGGTTATCAGCAACCATCTGTACACCATTTTCCGAGAACCAATAGTTAAGTAACGATAAGGCAGTTCCCATAGTTTAATTTTACCCACCACATCCTTCCAATAATGTGCCAAAAAGGACATTTTCACTTTTTTAGATAGATAGCCTAGAGAGCCCCACTGCATTAATAGGGGTCCAAACTCATCCATTACCCATGGGCTCCATAATTTTAATTTATTATGAATCAGTGGGACAACGTTATGAAAAAGAAAGGTAACATGGAAAAAAATTATCAGATTAACCATTCCTAGACCCCCCTGGGTTATAGGTAAATAGGTAATACCTCTCTTTATAGGATTTAAATGACTCTCCCAGAGACACTGGAAAAAAACACTATACACAGAGGTTTCCAGTGCCCTTGGAATGGGGAAAACTGCCGATTAAAATAAAAACAGTGGCAACAAGTGTGATTTTATCATAAATACCCTTTTGCGTTTGGACATACGCCAGGTATTCCACTTTGTTACCAACCCTTGTGCAGCATGAAGTTTCTCTTCCCAGTTATAAAACTGGGGTTAAGATTGCCAAAAAAGATACCCAAAATTCTAATATAAGAGGTAACTACTGGGAAGTGCCATATCGAAGTCCATACTGCACCCTCACAACCTATTGGTAAAATACTACATTTCTGGCAGTTAATAATAGAACCAGTTACTTCGGAAAACTGTCTCTGTTCTCCCTGGGCCAAAATTGCTGACATTCTATCTGCTAATATTAGACAAAGATCATCTGCATAAGCAACTGTTTTTATCTGTGGGTCTATGCTACTCACAGAGAGACCCATGATATTATCCTGTTTATTCAATCTATATAGCAAGGGATCCAGAGACAATAAATATAAAAGAGGGCTCAGAGGACATCCCTGCCGCACCCCTCTACCAACTAAAATCTTACCCCCTATCTATCCATTCATATTAGGTAATAAGCAAATGTTACTATAGCAAATTTTTAACCAAAAAATAAACTTTTCTGGAAACCTGTAACTGGAGAGAACTGCCCACATATAGGTATATTCAACCCTATCAAAAGCCTTGGATTGATCTAGACTGACCAAATGCCCTAATAATTCCTGGGTAGTACCTTTGTTCAAAATTTCTCTAATAAGAATTAGGGCATCCTGTATCTTTCATGAGGGTACCACACTAAACTGTGTGGGGTGAATTATAACATCCAGTGCATTCACCAATCTATTCCCTATTATCTTCATCAGAATTTTATTATCAGTGTTTAACAAGGTAATTGGTCGCCAGTTCTTTAAATCTTCCTTATTCCCGTCCTTAAATAAAAGAACTAAAATTCCTTCATAAATGCTAAGTGGTAAACTTCCTTAAGGAGAGCACTATTCAACACCGCCATCAATTCTTCCCCTAGCACTTCCCAGATTACTTTATAGATGGTATGTGATAAGCCTTCAGACCCTGGGGACGTCCCTTTAGAAAGGGACCAAATAACCTGCTTAAGTTCTACACCAGAGATAGGTGTAACTAAACTTTGACCACACTCCTCTGAAATATGAGGGAGGTCACAGCCCGTTAACCAGTAGGACATTACATCCTCTGGCAAATTAGCACTTGTAAAAACATTCGTAAAATACCTACCAATTTCAGTCAATATGGCAGAGTTGTCTGTTATCAAAGTACCACTAGGTAACTGTAAGGTATCCATAATTCTCTGCTCCCAAACCTGAGCCAGAATATCAAAAGGAATGGTATCAGATTTTTTCCCCAAAAACCTGATACCGTTGTTGTTTGACCACCCCCTGCATCATTTCTTTTTGTAAAACTGTTAATCTATTTTTTAGAATCTTAATAATGCCAATATCCCCTTTGCCCCTCTCATAGTGTTGAGCAACTAGAATCTTCAGCTGTGTCCTTAAATTCCACAAGGTATGCCGTTTAAAGGAGCCATTAAACCTCCCTACAGACTGAAAATAAAAACAAAAATTACTTTTAGAGTCCTCCCACCATTGATTTTTATCTTCATTAGGAAAAAACACAGATTTCCTAGCTTTCATAACATGTTGAAAACCTTCCTGTACCATAGGTAAATCTAATAAAGAAATAATTAGCTTCCAGAACCCTGCACCCCATCTTTGTTCAGGTACATTTCCTACTGTCAAAACCAACATTTGGTGATTAGAAGTTGCTACATCAATTACTACGGCCTTTTGAATACAAAAGCAGGCTGAAATAAAAAAATAATCAATCCACGATGTACGAGGGCCACAGGCATATGTATGGGGAGCCCTTACACCACCATACCCGAACACTTCAATGATACTTACATCCGAAATAACCTTCAATAAACAGGATACATCACAATATTGTTTTTTCCCCAACACATTGCTTCCAATCTGAGGGAAGGTACAATTGAAACCCCCCTCAAAAAATGACCAGCATACTTGTAAATAAAAAAGGTTGTATAGCACGAAAAAGCCTTACCCTCTCATATTTTAATTGGGGTGCATATATGTTCACTAGCCTCATGGGTAAATTCTTCCATACAATATCTAACAATAAAGCCCGCCCCTCCAAAATTTCTAAACGCTGTATTATTTTAACCAGTGAAAAAAAAATCCCAACCCCAGAACACTGCTCAGACCCCTGAGACCAATAACTAGCCCCAAATAACCAACCTCCAGAGGCTACCTCCAGAAGACATGGGGAATGCAGACGAATGTCCTGAAAGAAAACACAATCCAAATCAAATCTCAAAAAAAGCCCATATGTAGCCAGCCTTTTAAATTCAGACTGGATGCTATTCATATTCAATGATGCAATTTGGAACTGATACTGAGAAGTAGTCATAACAACCTAAACTCAGAGACGGATGTACTTCACTTTACTTTGCTAGAGGCTCGAGTAATCCTGCCACTAGCTTTAGGCCCTGGAGTACCAACCAACAATCCACCTGGATCCAACAAATCCCCACCCAGAGGCTGACTTCCTTCCACTACAGCATTTTCTGTTTTCTGATCAGAGGAAACATCCCGTAGAAAATCATAATTATTTATATCCTCCAAGGGTTCTGTTGTTTTTTTAGAAACCTTTGGCCTAGAACCCTTTCCTCTCTTGAGACGAACCACTACAAAATCTTGGGAACTAGGTAAAGGATCTGATGGAATGAGGGGCCCATCCATACCTATCTGTGAAGCAGGCTGAGCTGGAAACCCCCCAGGCAAGACATCTGATGAAATGGGGGGGAGTCCACCTTCAAGTACCTTCTGCATTTGTCTACCACCAGGGGTGTTAGGTCCAGAAAAGACTGTGGGGGAGACAGCTTCTTTAATATAATAATCTTGAACCCCAAAATCTGCATTTTCTGTATTTCTGGCCGCCCAAGGACAATCAGTAAAAACGTGACCTACCTCCTAACAAAGATTACATTTAGGGTCTTGAAAGCAATGTGCACTGACATGACCCAGTTTGCCACAATAAGTACATTTCAACATCTCACATGTTGTGATAATGTGCCTGGTAGACCCACATTTAAAACACATCCTAGGTTGTCCAGGGTAAAACAAAAAACCTTTATCACGACCTGTAAAAAAGCAGTTAGGCAAATGGATAACATCCTGATCAGTTTGGTGTAATTTAATTTAAAACTTCCAACTCCCAGTCCAAAATCCTTCATCATCCATAATGGGGGAGGGATTCCCCTGAATAGTACACCGCTTTCCAGCCAGTATACCACATCAGTTATATTTACCCCTTCATTGCGAAAAAGAATAGTAATAACCCGAAAGGGTTGTTTAGTTAAGGGTATTACAATAAAGTCTACCCATAGTGGGTTGGTTTTTAAATTAGAAAATCTACACCAGAATTTTTCCAGCAAAGCCGGAGTCCGGAAACTAATGTCAAAAGTAATTTCTTCTGGTGCATGAATTAAAGCATAGACCTCTGAAGGGGAAAAACCAAGAGACTGTTTAAGTAAAACTTTCCCCACATGAAATCGATCTGGTACCAGCTCCTTATGACCCACATATCGTAATCTCACTGCATTCCTACGTTTTGCCAAATCGATGATTTTATGAAAGTGACTTGCATAGGTTGGGGGGGGGGTCCTGTATCAGAAACTGCCCTTCCATCTGGGGAAGAAACCCTTTGATCAGTTAATGGAAGCTCCAGTTCTACTCCTTCCCCTTGCTGCAGCTTCGAGTCCCCAGAGCAAACAGTACCTGGAAAAACTAGAGACCTTCCCGAATCCAAAGCAGGAGAAACTGATGGATTTGCTGATCCAACCAGTAAACAAACCGGGTCTGGTTGCCATACTCCACCGGAGGGGGACGTCCATCCTGCTGAATGGAGCACTTTCTCCTGCGACCATCCAATGTCATCTCCCTCCCTCACTCCAGTCACATCGTGGGGGCCTTTCTTCCTGACCAGGAAGTGGAGTTACAGGCTCTGCAGAAGCCAAAACCTTCATAGGACCCAAAGAAGTGTTCGACATCGGGGAAGCTGCTGAACGTCTTCTTTTTCGGTCATTATTGCGCTGTACCAGCGCAGTATCTAGTTGCTGATTAATTCTCCCTAATTCTTCTTCTAGACACTGTTTTTTCCTGTTCCAAATTAAGCATTTCTCCTGGTTCCATGCTAGCAATACCTTCGCAGGCGATAAGCTGGCCACCCCTTGGGTGCTCCCCAGCCACCGCTTCTGTATTTCCGGATACTTCTGCTGTTACATCCATGCTTATCAGCTCCACCGATTCTTCCTCCAACAACCTCTCTCTTCCAGCCTCAGCCATAGACTGATTCTCCACGCAATGTCAGGGCCCCCTACTGACAAGAGTAGGGGAATTTCCCCGGTGTCCTAGCCAAATTTTCCTCATTCACTAAAAATACCACCAACAGCTTAATCTGGTTCAAGGTCAGTTGGCATTCATCTGTATCCCCTTCCCCCGGGTCATTCCTATAAATACACAGGATTTGTCCAGTGCACTTACCCGGTCAACAAAAACTAAAAAAAAAAAATATATATCTGGTCAACAAAACATTAATTTCCAGTCAGCTTTCATTTCTCAAATTCAAATACTTGCATGGCAAAATATACAGGTATTGCCAATGCTTATCAAACTATTCATAAAACATAAACATACTACAATGTGCCTAGAATAATGCAACTACAGCATGTTCTATTTCAAAAGTGGTGACTAGATGGTGGTACGTGACTGTGCTCCCTCACTGGCTGTTATCACTTACTGCACTGTCAGCTACATTACCTCGTAGATCTCTTGCATTGCTTTATTACAATTGCTTGTATGGGCCTTGCTACCTATAATCTATTTGTCTCCCAACTTGCTTAGGTTTCCCACTGCTCAACTTGAAGTTTTTAATAATGTAAATGTTGGTAGTAGGTGTTGTTCACCTGCTTTACAAATTTGTGTGATTGCAGGCTGCTTTAGGAATTTAAACATTATTTGTTCTCAGTCAACTTGTATAAATGTATGTTGATCATGCCTTTTACCCCACCCTCTGACAAAGATTCATCCTGAGTCAAAGCACTGGGGGTTAATGAGGTTTCTCTCATTTGCCTTTTTTGCAATAAATATTTGCAATTTACTCTTCGATGGACTGTTTTGGTTTTTTGATCTCCTGAGTATGACCATTTTTGTTTGTTTCTGGCAACTGCTTACCTGGCATCCTCCCTATCTCCCTATCTGGACAGGCCTACCTTCCATGTAGCCAAGCCTATCTGGTTTAGGCCAACATCCCCCTTAGCCTCGTTATCTCAGTCAGGCATCAATCCCCATAGCCTCACTACAGTATCTTGGTCATGTCAACCTTCCCTGTAGCCTCCCTGTCTGGGTCAGACCTAATCCTCCCTGAGAAAAACTCAATGCTCAAGTCAATGTGTAGGGTTGTTAGCCTGGTTTGTGTCATGCCATGATTTAAATTAAAATATTTCTATCTGTGCCTTGCCTGGTGTATGACCAGTTTTTCTACTAGTTGGTACAATTTTGCTGACTGGTGTACCTTCAAGGACAGTGATGTGTGCTTCACTTTTGGAACTTTACTCTACTCACCCTATAGCTTCCATATCCAGGTCAGGCCTACTTCCCCTCTTGCCTCCCTATCTGGTTCAGGCCAATCTCCCGTTTGCCTCCCTATCTGGGACATACCTGTTTCTCCTATATTTAGTATGCCTCCCCATTTTCTACCTTCTGCTTATGGTGTAATTTAACTGCACTGTCTCATCCACTGTGCTCCTCCCTACTCTAACTCTACTCCCCCTCCTATTCTCCCTCTCCCCCCTCCCTCTATCACTTCTCCTTCCCTTCCCCTCTTCCACACCCTCTCACCTCCTACCACACCTTCCCCTCATCCACTATTTCCTCCCTACCCCATTCCCCCTTGTGTCTTGGGTGCTCTCTCTCTTACCTACTCCTTAGCTCCACCTCAAAGTTCTCTGGTGCCTCCTGCCCCCTTCCCCCTTTTCCTCCCCTTTCCCTCACCTCTCCCTCCAAACAGCTCACTTGTTCCTCTAAGCTTCTTGCTTCCCCTACTGCTTATGGTAGCAGGTGACATTGAACTTAATCCTGGCTCTGTCCCCATCTCACCCTTGCAGTTACCCAAAGAACTGAGGGTTGTGCAACTCAACTTCCACAGCCACCTCCCTAAATTGGATCAGCTACAGCCCCTATGATCAACCATCATACAGATATCCTTGTCATCTCTGAGTCTTGGCTGTCCCCACAAGGTCCACGATTCTGTAGTGGTCATCCTCAGTTACACCATAGCCAAGCAGAATCATCCCAAGAGAGATGGTGATGTAGAAATTTACCTCTCCAGCAGTATCCAGTTTACACTTGCTCTTTCTGTCTCTTCTTTCTCTGCCTATGAGCTGCTCCTCCTCAAACTCTACATCCCCTTCTCAATCCCTGTTTTTGTTGCAGGGGTCTACTGCTGCCCTGACATTACCTCTGCATCAGTCACCAAACTCATATTCTCCATCTGTTTCCATCCTCCACTGGTGAGTTGCTCATCCTTGGTGCCTTTAATATTTAATTGTCTCTCCTCCTCTACATATACACTTTCCCAAAATGTAAAATCCCTCCAGTTATCTCGGTTAATTTCGATCCTTACCCATCTCAGTCATAAATCCCTAAACCACTTCCTCCTGTACCCTCCCTCCCCCACTGTATTGTGGATGCAGGTATGTTCCCAGATGCCCTCAGTGACCATGTGGTCTACTGTGTGCACAAGATCTGCCATCATAAAACTACCCTAAATTCATCCTTCTAAGGTCCTTCATGTCACTGGACTTCTCCTCCCCCTACACTACCTGTTGCCTAAAAACTGGTCCCCTACTGCACAGCCACCACCACCATCAGTTCTGCCCTCCAAGCCTTCCAGATCACATTCATGGCTGTCTGTGACCACTGCCACTCTTAAGAAAACCAAAGTTTGATGTTCCCACCTCTTCTGGATCTCCACATAGCTGCTGACTTGACTTCAAGCCAGAGATCTTGCCCGGTGGTCCTAAAAGATCACTGTCTCCCTGACTGCTCTTACTATTTATTAGACCCTTCAGAATGCCTATACAAAAGTCACCAGGCTTGCAAAATTAGAATATTTTGCAATGACACTCCAGAGCAACCTTAATCAGCACTCCAAATTCTGGAAGGTCATCCACTTCTGTCATTCATACCCTCTTCCCCTCTTCAAGCCAGCCCCCCCCCCATCCTCAAAGCTGGCAGCTCCCACATCTAAGACCATTCAGTTATTGTCTCTTCTTTCAACTTCTCATTCACCAGATGTGGCCAATCCCTCCTCTCCTCCAGCCCACCACTCCATTCTCCTTCTGTCCACCTGCCTTCTTCCATGCACTCTTTTTCCTTCTCTCTCCCAACTCCTTCTGCCTCATTCAAGGCCCATCTAACTCTTAAGCCCCACCAGGGCATGAGTCCTGACAGTTTTCTTTCCAAGCTTCTCTCTGTCCTGCCATCACCATCTCTATTGTCCCTTTTGTTGACCTTTTCTCCTAAGCTACTGCTCCTGATGCCTGAAAACAGGCTACTGTCATCCTTCCTCTCCTAGTAACTACTGGCCTGTCTCTTTCCTACCCACCCTGGCTAGGCTCCAGGAACACCTTGTTCTCTCCCAGCATTGCCCCTTCCCCAAGTCCCCCTCCTTCTTCACTCCCTTCCTGTATGGTTTCAGGAAGTCCCACAGTACATCCACCTCCTTCCTCCGACTCACTGACTCCATCCTTACTGGAATGGGCCAGTGCCAGATCACTGCTGCCATTTTTATCAACTTAGCCAAAGGCTTCAACACTGCTACCCACCCCCTCCTCCTAGACCAGCTTAAAGTAGCAGGGCTCTGTCTCCTCAGTAAGTTGATTCCACTCCTATCTTTAGGGCAGGTCTCAAGCTGTCTGTATTAGTAACATCCCATTCCCCCCACTCTGTATCTGTTCAGGCTTGCCACAATGGTTCATTCTTATCTCCATTCTCTTTTCCATCTTCCTAAATAACATCCCTGCTTCCTGTTCCTCTGTGTCCATTCACATGTACGAAGATGATACCATGCTCTTTGCCTCCTGTTCCTCTGCCCCAGACCTCACAGTCTGGTTCCAACTGGACTTTTGTCAACATCCAGTGTTGGTTCTGGACTAACCAACTATCCCCCAATGCCAAGAAAATGGTATCCATGACCTTTGACCCCCAGCACAGGATAACCAGGCTCGCCTGTCTCCCCTACTTTCATACTCTTGATAGTACTGTGATTGACGAGGTTTCCTCCTTTAAGTACCTCAGGTTCTGGCTGGACCACGATCGCAGTTTCTCTGGAAAACATAGAGGCCATCCACCTCAAGCTCAGCCTCAAACTGCGTGAGCTCTACAGGAACAAGGATATTATCTTGCTTCCTTCTCACTGAGGATCCCTTGAAGATTATCCTCCCTATTTCTTTCACTGTCCACAGTGCTGCTTCCAAGTCCACCCTCACCAGACTGGACCCCTCTTTCACTTGTTCTGCCATTTTTCTTTGGGCTGTCCTCCCTGTGCCCACCATTGCTCTCTTTCTCCCTCCTCCTCCACTTCCTTGTTGCCAGGCACCTTGCCCACCGTGACGCCTTCATATCCAGATTCTGGCTTTGCTCCCTTCCTACCTATACTCTCTCCTCTCTCCTCCCTTTCCTCCTACCCACCCCATAACACTGTTTCCCATTCCCTTTCCTTCCTCCCCAGGAAATCTACTGCTGGCTAAGCTGCCTTTTCATACTACTTCTCTAAGCTCTGAGCCTCTCTTCCTCCATCCATCTGGTCGGCCTCTTCCCCCTACTCCCTTAAGTCTCTTCTTCATGTAACTCCCTGCTGCAGCTGTTCCTGACCCCTGACCTTAGTACTGTCCTCCTCCCATGACTTGTGCAATTGCACAGCTATGCTCTGGAAGTCCCACTCACCTCTGCTCCCCAGTTATGGGGTCACCTACTGCTACTAATCAAGTGCATTTCTAGGTACATTAGACACCTTGTTGTATGGTGTTAGTTTGCACTGAATATTGGTTTGCATGTCTGCTAATGTATTGTAAGTTTCACATAATTTGGTTTATACTGTTTTCCTTGGCACAGAATAATGTGGCTGTAAAAATGTTAATGTATTTTTACTCTTGCACCTATTGTTGTATTGTCTACTTTACCTCACCTCACCCCACATCTGGAAATGAGCTGTTTCCAGCTTAGTATGTCTTTCCTGGTAAAACTTTTGAAATAAACAAATACAGCTTGTAGCAATTACTGCTACATCTCTTTCTGAATCCCTTCCTCTCACTCTCTCTGTCCCACCTAAGGTACTCATAACTTCTGCTCTTTTACTACAAGCAATCACAGTTGTTTGTTGCAGGTATATTGTGTCACCTTAGACATATTGCAGTATCTGCCAAATTCCAAATATGCCCATTTACCTGGGAAATGGTTACTAAATGAGAAAACCTTGGATACATGAAAACATGTTTATCATTCCCTTTTACCAGACACTGTAGTTCCTTTTTGTCCCCTATAACCTAGAACATTCGAAAGAAAAAGAAAGTTCCATTCATAAGTATGCCACAGTGTGCAAGTGTGTGTATGTGTGAGGGGCAGCTATTCCCTTCAGCTGAAGCAAGCCCTGAGCCCTGGGCTTTCTTGTTCCTGGGCCACTGCTAACCCACTAAAGACAGGTGATGAGATATTCAGACTTTGCCAGGCAGGGGCTCAAGCCTGGGCGCAGCACAACTGGGAAGAGCTAGGGCATGGACCAGGTGATATTCAATGGTGCTGCACCATGGCTCAGCACTGTTGAATATGGCACTGAGGGTGTACGCACTGCACACGGTGCAGTGGCACTGCACCAGTGCAAGTGGCAGAAGGGGAGCAGGGGGATGGGCCAGCGCAAGCGCGGTTGCACTAGGCACATCTACCGTGATATTCAGCGCTGGGCATGCAAATGAGGCCATTATGCATGCAAGGCACAAATGGGGTAATTTGCATGTCATTTTGGCACCATTTGCATGTGTTGCGCCAATCCCCGGCAACTTGCACCTGGTGCCTTGCCAGGCTGCAAACATCGGGGATCAATGCCCCCCTTCCCCTTGGTGGGCTCTGCTCCCCTTCGCCCGATCATGGGCATGTGCAATTAGACACCCTGGTGGTCCAGTGGATCACTCCCTTTGCCCGATCGTGGGCATAAGTCATAACTATCCGTGGTGGTCCAGTGGACCACTATCCATTGCCCAATCATGGGCATATGTCATAATTATCCCTGGTGGTCCAGTGGACTGAACCCCATTGCCTGATCACGGGCATAACTGACATCACCCTGGTGATCCAGTGGTACCCCTCCCCACCCACCCACTGAGCCCCCAGCCACCCTGCACCACTCCAGTCAGCAGCGGGCGGCAGCTCCTTGTCTGCAAGCCACCCGGCCGCCCACCAACTGACAGTGTACAGAAAGGCTGTACACCAATTGGTCCACTGCATGGGCCAATGGGCATGCGGACCATACTGTACTGCACAGTCCTGAATTGTGAATGAGCGCTCACTGACTGGGGGGAGGTGCATGGTGGTGGAGGACTCAGTGGTCGGATGGGGAGGGGCTACCACTGGACCACCAGGGTGTTATCAGTTACACCATTGGGCAATGGGGTTTGGTCCACTGGACCACCAGGGATAACTATGACATATGCCGACAATTGGGCAGTGGATAGTGGTGGGATAAGGATGTCTTCTGCCTGCAATTGGGTGATGGATAGCGGTCCACTGGGCCACCAGGGATAGTTATGACTTATGCCCATGATCGGGTGAAGGGAAGCAGTCCACTGGACCACCAGGGCTTCTACTTTCACATGCCTGTGATCGGGCAAAGGGGAGCGGTCCACTGGACCACCAGGAATATATACGACATATGCTCATGATCGGGCATGGGGGGCATGTCACCCCCTGGGCAGGAGGCTCGTGGACTGTGTCCTGGGTGGTTGGGTGGCCATCCACAGCAGGCAGCTGCCATGTTGCACCTTGCAATGGCAGCTTGCCCTGAGGGGCTGGACTTGCTCCTGGTTTTGCAGGGCCCAGCACACCCCTTATGCGGTGCAAGGGTGGGGCGTGTCTCCAGCATGGCGCACATCCTGGGCTGAATATCGGGATGTGCCGCACATGCATGGACATGCCCTGCACTTGCTACATACATTACTGGTGCTCCCGGTGCGCCAGGTTGCGCAGCACAACCAGACCCTTTGAATATCACACTGGAGTGCATTGGTAGGTTGCTTATGGCACAACCCTGTTGCGCCATGTGCAACCCCTTTGAATATCCCTTCCAGGGTAATTAAATATACATACATGAGTTCCTACAAGTGTTTCTGCTGCTATCACCAGGGAGGTGAAAAGATGCCTAAAGAACAAAACAGGAACTACAAAGAATTAACATGTCTTTACTTCCATAACGGGGGAGAGGGGTTGAGTAAAAGATAAAAAGACAGACAGAAGAGACAAGAGAGCACTCCTGGGTGATCAGTCCAGGAGGGGCAGTAGGAAATATAGACAGTCAGGACAAAAGCTGCACAGCTAGAAAAGATAAACAAAAGGTGTGTTTGAATTTTGCTTATTTTTCTTCAGAAAGTGGTCCCTAAACTGAAGCAATGCTTCCTATACTGACTAACCATTGCCTTAGAGAAGGCTTTATCATGGCAGTATCAGTTCCTAACTCTGTGCCCTTATTTATAAATTACAAAACAATGGCAGGGGTCATCCTGCCACACACAGATTCTTTTAATCTCATAAATGCTTTCAGGTATCCAGTGAACAAGGTGCACTAAATTGGGCGCCTACAAAAACGGTGACTCAATTACAGTGCCTGTGTTCACAGCTACTTAGTGTGTGAGGAGGTGACCAGATACTTGGGTGGGTGATATACGGCAATGGGAAGTATGTGCATCTACGTGCGCGCTCATGCGCGGGAGGGAAAGGCAGGGAAGGGATGGTACGTGGAAGGGGATGTTGCAGGCAGCTGCTGAGCTGGTCTGGTAGCTTGGTGGGGAGGGTGGTCGGCTGGGAGGTGCAGGGTTCAGGTCCTGCACGGCATAGTTTTGTTTTTTGCTGGCAGGCGGCTTTCAATTTTTATAAGTTTTTCACCCATCCCAGACATGCACCCCCCCTGGAGTTGAGAATCCATAAGTAGGGAGTGTTGTGGTGCAGTGGGCGCAGCCCCCCACATTAAAAACAGAACCCATAGGTCTTGGTTGCCCTTTTTCTAGCTGAAATTTATTTTCAGTGATGTACACTCGCCATAATGGGGATTCCTATTCCCCGATCGCTGTTATGACATGGAACCCTGCTTTCAGGACAGGATGCAACATCTCATGGCAAATAAAATTTGTCAAAGGCTATTACAGTGGTGCCTATAAATTCACATATTGAAAAGAGTGTGGCCTTACACAATGGGTGAAGGCTTCTATTCTGAAGCAAAAGTGAAGCTTGCATAGCCCTCCCATTGTCCCATGTATCTGTTCCATGCCCAATTCTAACTTTAGGGTGAAAGTAGTTTACAACTTGGAGATGCCAGCTCCTATGACCTTAGCCTTGGACAAAGTGGTGTTTGCTATGAAACACTGTCAACTTCTTCAAGTCTTGCCTGAAAATAGGCAGGTTTTGTCTAGTGCATTTACCCGGTCAACAAAAACTAAAAGAAAAAAAAAAGAAGGTTCAAAAAAAAAGGTGAAAACTGGGACAAATTCTTAAAACCATATCTTTTAGCTGTTCCTAATTTTTAGGGACATTCCTGATTTCACCTCAGCAATTTCCTCTGTTGCTCCTAAATTTTGCATTTCTGTCACAGAAGAGTACAGATTTGAATCAGAAAATATTGCCTACTATTAGCTAGTGTCTAGTTCTCATTAAGAAAATACTATTTACGCTAAGCAGCATGCTTGTATACAGCTTCTTCAGCTGACATTACTATTTATTCTGATGTGTCTCTGATCTTGATAATTTGCCCCGATTGTTTTAAGCCTTGTCCCTAATTTGTGAGTTAGAAAGTTTAGAGGTATGCTGAAAACTGTAAGGAAAAGGGTGACATGTTCTACTTTGTATATGGGTGACATTTTCCACTTTATATAATTAAACCTTTTTCCTGAGAGAGAGAGAGAGAGAGAGAGAGAGAGAGAGAGAGAGAGTGTGTGTGTGTAAGTTTTACACCTCTTTTCAGCTTTGCTTACTTGTGGACATGAGGGACAGGTGGCCCCTTCACTGAGAATGTGCATGGTCCCTCATTTTGCTTTTTTTCTTCATGAAGGTAGATATGAAAATAAAAGAATATGTGTCACATATGTAAGGGTGGAACTCTCTTCTTCTTTTGTATCTTATGGAATTTTTTGCAGTTTGAGATGTCCTTCTGACCACGTTTACTAAACCTACCTCATAAGAGGAATGAGATCCTAGGATCCCATTCATGCACCTAGCCCCTAAAACCTATCCACCCCTGCCAGTCCTACCTACCGCTTAGAGATTCCACTAAGACTACTAGGCCCTCAATCCCATCCATGGTTTGTGCACTTTGAGACATGCTAACACTAAGTTTCAGTCTGGTTTTGCTGCTGTTGCCATGTTGAATGGGAATTCTCTCCTCTCTAAGTTATTACTGGCATCTGCATTGAGTGGTACTAGATCAGGCAAATGAAAGTTGTCTGTCCACAGATAAGGGGCTGAGAGGGGACTACATTGCCACATTGGCGTATGCCCTCAGGGTCTGGTGTCAGCATCTCCATGCCATCCCACCTGTGAACCCCTGCAGGGGCTACAATGCCAAAGATAGGTGCTGGCCTAGAAAAATATTCCTGCTGAATGTATTCCCATTTTCCTGGGATACCAGGTAGCAGCTGATCCATGAGAAGTGGAGGGGAGCCCTCCTAGGTGTGAGTGAGCATCTGTGGTACAGCTTCTTCAGCTCCTGTTGCCACTGATGGGTGACAGATCTGTGGTATGAGTCTACTGTCTCCTGAGCAGAAGGCAGGTGCTTAGTGTGTAGGCCACCTGGGCAGCCTAGATAAAAAACTTTAATGGAAGCCAGAACAAAAATTATTGGTTATATCTACTCTAGATAAAATTAGCACTACTGGGCATGAGCCTGGTAAACTTTTGCTGTGCCGAAGCTTGACCCAGCAGTGACACATCCGCCGACATAGTCCAGGCTGAAATTCCATCTATGTACCCAGTCAGAAAGCCTCTGTTTCATGACAGTCTTTCATAATTCCAGGAGCTACCACTGATTAATGATTAAATCTGATGTACTGGGTGCTTTCAAGTATCATATTATGTACACTTAAAAAGCTTGTAACATCTCTGGAAAAAGTTAAGAAGCATGGGAGGAAGAAGGTAATGCAACCTTTTTTATAGATCACTGGTGAGACCTCATTTGGAATACTGTGCCAATTTCAGGAGTTCCCACTTGAGAAAGGACAGGGGTATACTAAAAATGGTGCAGCAAAGGCCTGCCAAAATGATTCAGGACCAACAGGGCAGATCCTATGAAGAATGATTAAAATCACTGAACGTGTATTTCCTGGAAACCAGGAGGGAGAAGGACAACATGACAGAGCTCTTCAAGTTTTCAAGTTCCTAAAAGAAATAAAAGAAGTGGTCTGTGAGGAGCTATTCAGTAGGAATCGTGGGTCAGTAACAAGGGGGCATGAATGGAAGCTGATGGGAGGTAGAATCAGGAGGGATGTGAGAAAATGTTACTTTCCTAAGAGTGGTTGAGCCATGGAACAGCCTACCAACAGAGGTGATAGGAGCAAACACCATCAATGGGTTCAAACATGACTGGGACAGAGCAATAGTGGACAGGGAGGCAGTATTTTACAGTTGTTAAGTACACTGAGCTGCATACCTGGAGAACTGGGTTTGAATCTCACAGCCACTACTTACATTTTGGGTGGCCATGAGCAAGTCACTTAACGTCCCTCTGCTCCCAGGATGCACCTGGAACCAAGCCTTGGCTTTGTGTGCCTTTCCTGAATTGTAAAATAAGAAAATAAAAAGTAAGGGGTCTGATAGTTACACTGATGAGACACAGTATGATAGGAGACAAGGGAGAAGAGATGGGGCCAAAAAACTCAATCTAGACAATGTTACAAAGTAAAGTAAAGGAAGGTAAGGAAACAAAATGAAAAGGCAGACTGGATGAATCAGTGGTCTTTCTCTGCCAAGAGTGTCTGCTTTTCTATCTTTTTTGTAATATTTACACACAATTCTGCATATATTACACATATTTTCTGTAGTTATTTCCCCCTCTTTCTTTGATACTAGAGACAAATGCCTGAAAATAGGATCCTTGCCCCCCAGACTTTATCTTCTCTTTCTGATTGTCAACACATGATGTCTTAATCGTCTCTTTATGACTCACAATTGCTTGTTTTAGTAATGATCACAATGTCAGAAGCAGCAGATTATGACATCATGAGTAGACAAATAGCAGGCACAGGTGAAGTTCAAAGTGCTTCAATACTGTTTCCATACAAAATTCCCTTGGTAATTGAAATAAGGGAAAAATAAAAACAATGTATATTTTCCAAAGTTGCTCCCTAAAGGCATCACTTGCTCTTCTCTTTACCAGTTGATAGGTTTTGTGACTCCTCCTGTGCAAGTACCAATCTTACATTCAGAGTCAAGGTGGAACCTTCCTATTCCTCTAGGCAAGTAAGATCTCTCACTATAAGTTTTGGCTAGAAGAACTAAGGCTGAAAAGGTGGAAGCATAGGAAATGAAACTGAGATATGATGGGAATGTACAGTAGTAAAAAAAAAAAAAAACAGACGTTGCATCGCCAACACTCCAAGGTGCCGCTCATCTTGAAAATCTTAGTCAAAGGATTATCATTATTAAACCAAGTACATGCTCATCATGGGTTTACTTTCCAGAAAAGATTTTTGTTATTATCCCTGAGGAAGTGGTACTGAACTGACTGTGAAAATGTAGCAGAGTTTGTTGTCACTAATTCCCGTGCATCTCAAATTAAATAAAATATCTGTATGCTGACAAGTAAGTGCTGCATTTTGCTAGACAGAGACAGAGACAGAGACAGTTGATGCTATCCTGCAGCAAAGCTCAGTCATTTTTATGTTGCTTGCACGCATGTGCAAGAAACATTGTGCCATCATCCGAGTTTTCGGAGGTGTGGCAGCCCTCTTCCAATTCAGTCAGTGTGTTTGTAGGCGTGGCCACAGTTCTCCAGTTGCTGCTGGAGCTGTCTATGACAGCTCCAAAATGCAGTGGAGTACAGTTGAAAGGGGGAGCTATGCTTCAGTGAGCAGCGATAAGATATCGCCTGCTCTTGAGCGCTCCCCCTACACACACACACGCACGCATACTGGGTGCTCAGCACCCCCCACACTGTATAGCCGACGGGGGTGCCCAATCCCCATCGGCTATGCTGCTCCCCCCCCAAACAGAGTTGCACATGCCACGCTGGGTGCCCACCCCAGTGTGGCAACTCTTCGATAGCCGACAGGTGCCCAATCCCTCGTCGGCTCCACTGTCCTCCCCCAGAGTATAGGTGCCACGCTGGGAGCCCACCCCAGCATGGCAACAGATGCTATCACCGACGGGGTGTCCAATCTCCGTCGGCTCCATGCCCCAACCAGCTGTCCTTGTGCCATGCTGGGAGCCCAACCCAGCATGGCAAATGTCCCTTGTCATTTAAAAAATAAAACTGCAAATAAAAACTGTCCCTAGGCGCTTCTCCCTGCCCCTCCTACAACCTGCACCCACCCACTGCGCACCCTGCCTCCCCACACCCCCCCATACTTACCTCTGGACCTCACGCGACGATCTTCGGTGGACCGGGAACATGTCTGCACTCTTCAAAGCCGACCGCGAACTGAGGAAATGCCGGTAAGCTGTATAATGGGATAGATAGGGTTTTTTCAACTTTGCTGCATATCTCAGGCATTTTTTGGAATTTTTGCACCAAATTTTCAACATGGGGTTTTTGGGACCCCTCCTCATGAATTCTTGTACTATCATGGCGTTAATCGGGCCGGAAGGGTGATTTCGCAGTCACTGCACGAAATCACCTCTCCACACCGACTAACAAAATGACACTGCCAGTGTTCATAAGGTGCGCTCTCAAATAGCTTATGTTGAAAATATAGTGGAAAAATTCTTAAAAATGACTGTTTTACGAGCGTGCATTGCGCACTTCCTACGCACGCTCGTAAGTTTGCGAATTTTCAGTATTTTCACTCCAGATTTCCAACATTGTCATTTTACCACACCTCCTTATGAGCAGTACAGCTGTCATTTTTCACATCTTGCCCAAAATGTGTTTCCATCCATGTAGCGCACAATGGCGCAGTCGGTGTGCGAAATCAATGTATGGGACACATTAAGAAAATCACAGTGACACTGTTCATGAGCAGAGGTCTTAAAATGGCTATGTTGAAAATTTGGTGACAAAATTCCTAAAAATGACTGTTTTACGAGCCTGTGCTTGACAGTTCCTATGCACGCTCATAAATTCGCGAATTTTCAATATTTTCACTCCAGATTTCCAACATTGCCATTTTACCACACCTCCTTATGAGCAGTACAGCTGTTATTTTTCACATCTCACCCACAACGTGTTTCCGCCCATCTAGCGCACAATGGTGCAGTCGGTGTGCAAAATCAATGTATGGGACACATTAAGAAAATCACAGTGACACTGTTCATGAGCAGAGGTCTTAAAATGACTATGTTGAAAATGTGGTCACAAACTTCCTAAAAATGACTGTTTCATGAGCGTGCGTTGCGCAGTTCCTACGCACGCTCGTAAGTTTGCAAATTTTCAATATTTGCACTCCACTGACTTCCAAATTCCTACACAGCACATACAAGCAAGTAACATTCGGCATTGAACAAATGCTTGTTTTCATAACAGTGAGTTAGTCTTAAATTAAAAAAAGATTCATGAGACATTATGTGGTCCTAAAAGGAAGTCTACAAATGATGAGCTACAGGTTATTCCAAGTTACAGATACTTGGGAGTCTGATTATACTCCTACCTTCAGTGGAATGTGCAAATAGACTGCCTCTTAAAGAATTTGGAACCAAAAATTGACAGTTTGTTCAGAGCCAGGGATTCACTTACTAGTGATGTGGCACAAGGCAACAAATCCATATTGATGTTGCTAATAGATTATGAGGGCTATCTATCTGGAAATATAGCCAGGCTACATCTAAATAAGATGGATGGCATATTAAAAAGTTGGCCACATTTATTTTTGGTGCCCCCGAGGACACTCACAGAAGCAATGTTTATGGGTGTCTTGACTGTGTCCCCTAAAGTAAGTGCAGAAGACTTCATAGCCTGAATGTTGTGCTCAGGTGTATAAACAACTGTGTACCTGACTATCTGCAAAATCTTTTACAGAGACAAGATGTACCATATACTTTGCTATCCAGCAGTAGTCTGGAATTGCCTTATCTGAAAACTAGATGGGAAAGGCAATCTTTTCTTATGATAGTCCCCGTGTTTGGAACATGCTTCCCTCTGATTTTAGACAATAGGTGGGCACCATAGCTTACTCCAGAACAATAAGGAAATGTTTACATGCTTGTGTATAAAATAAATGTCAGTGTAGTAATGTTGGTGAACGTATTTGATGAAATATTATTTTAATATGTTAGCTGTGTAACATGGTAGGAATTGTTTTTTATTGTAATTATTTTTTAATTTTTGTGTGCATAAAAATGTAATGTTGGAATGTGCAGATTACTTGAAATAGTGTATGATGCAAACGAACCTCAGCTCAAATGGTTGCATTTTGTTTTGAACCTTTAGACAAATTAGGTACTTCCAAACTGCTCTTGGTTTATTAAAGATAAACATATGAAGCAGTACCTGTAGTGAAAACAGTTAGTATGGAACATTTTGGAAGCCTAGTAAAAATATATTTATTTTTATTGAAAATGTTGGTGAGCGGGAAAGGCACACTGAGCCAAAGCTCATTTCCAGGTGCGACTGGGGGGTACAATACAGTAAGCAAAGACAGATACATGTAGATAGATGCAATTGGTGTACATACAGTATACGAGGAAAAGGTTCAGATACAGACAGCAAAAGCAACATAGTAATCCTTGGATTGATAACATATGCAGCAAGCCAAACGGGTATAGATGTGACAACAAACAGCTAAAGTGTGTTTATGGGGTAAATTAGTGCATACAGATTCATATACAAAATCTTTCTGACCTGAGAGGCTGAGCAAGGGAGAGGAGACCTAAAGAGGTGCAGAATAGGGAAGAGGAGTTGCAGGGAAGGGGTGGGGCCATTCCAAGGTGGAGGGGAGACAGGTGCATGGTGGTGTTGGGAGGAGGTGAAAAAGTGTTTTAAGAGACAGGTAGGTTGTAGAATTTCAAAGTTCTGAAATTAGTTTATTCCATAGCAGAGACAGACAGTAGGAGAAAGCACTCTGACCAGCCATAGAGTGAGGGTAGGGGATAAAGAAGGACTGGGGGTCCCAGAAGTGAAGAGAGTATAAAGGTGGAGATGCAGGGCTGAGGCAGGAGGAGGAGGAGGAGAGATAGGGGGAAGGAGCTCAAACCAGAATTTTACTGTGAAGGTTACTGAGTGAACATACCTCCTGTGCAAGAGGGGAGAGATAGAGAGAGCAGGATACAGGAAGCAGTGGTGCAAGTGAGGCAGAGTCTGAGGCAAATCAGCAGTATGTATATATATACACATATACAGAGATACATGCGCTGTGGGTAGAGGTGCATCAACTGGCTGAGCATGGGGACATTGGGCGTGCTCAGCTGATTGTTGAGATCCGGCAACAGCGGGAGGCTACGACCACATCACTGGACCGCGTAGCCGGGACCATCACTGCCGGTTTTGCATCACTGGCATCCACTGGGCACAGCAGGGCACACAGGACTCCCCATAGCACCATGTCCACACCACAGTCACAGTGTCTGGTGACCCCAGCAATGCTGACACCCTCCATTGCCATGCCCATCCCAGACACACCCGGCAATAGTCTGTTTGCTGGTCTGTACACACCCATGAGGACCCAGTTGTGTTCTCAGGCCTCTACCCCCATTAATGTGGCTGTTGAGCAGTCTGTGCCTGCCACACAGTCAGGGTGTGGCTGCCCTTGTGGCCATGGTGGCCATGGCTCTGCACAGTAGTCCTACTGGGTGTGCTGCCCAGTCCTGTTACCTGCTGCGCACATGGCTGGGCATGGCCTTGTTTGTGTACTGTCACATACATGTGGCCTTGGTCACATCTGGCATATGTGTGTTCAGTTCTGCTGGGCCATGTGGCATGGGTGTGATGAGAGTAGCACTGTGCTGACGTTGCCTGTGTGCTGGCATGTACCCTCTGATCCATGCCACAGCTTGCTGTATAACTGTGTGTGCTGACTCCTCACCAACCGCACCTGGTCCACTGTGCCCTGCTGTGCACCCTGTGGTGGTACTGCTGTGTGTGCCACCCTGTGTACGGCCACATGTGTGTCCAGCACATGGTACATGGGTGTGTGCGTCTGCCTGTGTTGCCCCACTGTGGTGTAGGCATGGGACTGCATGCCTGTGTGTACACCTGTGTATGCTGTGTGTGTGCCTGTGCCCCTGCATGCATCAGTGTGTGTCCCTGTGTGTCTGTGGGGGGTGCATGCACAACTGTCCTGTGTGGTCCTCACCTGTGGTTCCCATAGTGTCCTTCAGCAATGGTGTTTCTGTGCCTCCTGGCATGGGCCACCAGCCTGGGGTCCCTCCTTTCTTTGGGTGGCTGCTCACCCCCGTCCAGCTGGTCCTCCCCATCATCATCACTGCTGTCACCCTCATCCACCTGGACAGCTATCCCATGGTCAATGGCCATGTTGTGCAGCATGCAGCAGGCCAGGAATATGCCACAGGCTTTCACAGGGCTGTACTGTAAGGCACCACCAGATCCATTGAAGCAACAGAATCGCATCTTGAGCATGCCAAAGACACACTCTATGATATTGCATGTGGTGATGTGTGCCTCGTTGTACCACTCCTCCACAGCATTGGATGGTCACCAGATGGGGGTGAGCAGCCAGGGCTGGAAGGGGTAAGCACTGTCACCCTGTGAGAGGAACACATGTGATGGTTAACGCCTGTCATTGCCTGTTTCCACGGCCACCCCCTACGGTTCACACCGCCACCTTCTGCCACCCTGTGTGCCTTGGCCATGACCTTCCCTGCATGGCTGCTGTGCCACCATTCACATCATGTGATCTGTGTTTGGCATGCCCGGCCACCATTGTCCATGCTCCCCTGCACTGTTTCCATTCACATTCCCTGTCCTGTCTCTCATCGTTCATGGGCCACAATCCCCGTCACCCCATACTGTAGCTGTGTAGTGCCTTGCATAGCCACTCTGTCTCCTCTTCCCAGGATCTGCTCACCAACAAGGTGTCCTGTGGGGATTACCCCACTCTCAAATCGCTGGCACAGGGTAGACTGGTGCCATATGAATGCATCATGTGTACTCCCAGGGTGTGTGGCACACAAATTGATGATGTGCCCAGTGGCATTGCACACCACCTGGCAGTTGACAGAGGGGTAGTCCTTTGTGTTGATATATACAGCCCCTTCCAGGCAAGGTGGTGTGCATATGGCCACATGGGTGCAGTCAATGGCCCCTATCATGCTGGGCATGCATGCCACCCTGTGGAATTCTTGCATGTTTGCTATATGCTCTGCCTGTGTGCTTGGGAATCTTATGTACTCTGAAGCATGTGGCAGCAGAGCGTTGAGAACCTGGGTGAGGAGGTGGGATGTGGCCGACTGTGATATACCAGCGGTTGCGCCCACTGGTATCTGGAAGGTACCCGTGTGAGCAGGCACATTACTGCTGTCAGCTTGATCTCCACCATCATGGCATGACTCCTTCTGGTGGGTGCCTGCAGCTCGTCATGGAACAGCTCACATAGCTGCCTCAGAATTGCCCTGTTCAGATGGTATTGGCCCCCTATCTCAGTGTCCCCATAGTCCTCGAATATGAGCCGGGCATGGTACTGTCTGTGTTGGGCATACTGCCACCGGGGCCTTCCTCGGCCAAGTTGCTGTTCCTCCCTCCTCCTCACCCCCCTCATCACCTGTACCATAAGGAATGGTCCTGCATCCATGGCTTATGCTCCCCTGGATTGTGCATCTGCTGTATGTGTGTGGTTGAGCCTCCTTTTTATGTGCTCAACTCTGTGTGGCGCATTCTGTGAGTTGCTCCTCATTTGCACTGTGTGTTTAGGCTGAATATGCCATTGCGCTGCATATTCATGGGCACACCCCCCTCTATTTGCTCTGCATGCATTACTGTTGTGCAGCAGCACAAAAGATATTGTGCTGTGCATTCCTGCTGTTTGAATATGGATCCAGGGTGCATTTCCGTGTTTGCGCTGGTGCAATTCGGTCACGCATTGTGCAACTCCTCTGAATATCTAGCCCATAGTATAAAGACTTTCTAAAGCAAACAGTTTTACTTAAAAAAATGAGTACCTTGTTTTGTTCAGTAGAGGTAGTGAAGTGGTCCTGCAGTCACCTAATGGGCAGATGTCATTGTGTCAACATTAATAAGTTTGTCGTCACAAATTTAAGATATGCCATTTTACTGTTCTGCAGGGGTCAGACTTGGGACCTCTTTATTTCTATCTCTATGCAAATTATGTGATTGCAATTTGGGAAAAAATAAAAAAAACATTGTATGCAGATGATGCAGTCTTGTTAACTAGTATTAATAACACTGTAGAAATAAGTAACAGCTTACAGACTGATCATACTTCTCTACAAAACTAATGTGCTCATTACAAATCAGTGTCAAATGTTACAAGGGACAAATCTATTGTCTTTGCTAGCACAAGGAGACAGAAAAGTTATGACCCCAAGGCTGACCTCAAGACACTAAATGGTGAACCAGGGAAAATAGTGAGCTTCTTTCAATATCTCGGTATAAAATTGGATAGAACGCTTTCTTTTGTCAATCACATAGCTAGTGTAGTAAAAATGTAAACAAAAGGTTGGGATTGCTTTATCGAAGTAGATTTTCTTTGATATCTGAGGCTCAGAAACTGGCATGCAGAGCCTAATTTTACCATTACTATATTATGGTCTCCCTATCTATAGGTTAAGTTAAGTCAACTTTATTAAAAAACGCTATTCCAAAAAACCACAGCACTTTATAAACAAGTCAACTTTATTTAAAAATGCTATTCCAAAACACAACAGCACTTTACAAACAAGTATAAAATACAAAACCGGGGACATATGAGGTGCAAATCATCATGCATCAGACAGAGAAAATTTGAACCAGTGGAAAATCTAAAGACAGTCTTACGTGAACTATGTTCAGGATATGCTAAACTAAAAAGAGGGGTCTCTAATGCAGACTTAAAGCTTTCAACGGTCAGAAGTGGGCATACATTTTTCTAGATTTTGTGTTCTTTACGATAAAGCTCACAGATTCATTCTTAATGCTGATCCTTGGAAATATAATTGTAGCCTTTATAGGCAGTTAAACTGTCTCTCTCTACTGAGGCCAGAACATCACATTTTGAGGCAATAATTACTTAGAAAGCACTAGATGGACAGGTCCCACAATTTATTCAGAATATGTTTGATACAGTTAAAACATACTCTATGATAATATATGGTCCACTGCAGAAAGTAAAATTATCCATCCACTTAAAAAACAGTCCTTGGTCAAAATGCATTTTCTGTCCACTCCATTAAAACATGGAATCAAATATCAAGTGAAATCAGGCAAGGTAAATCTATATCCATTTTTAAAATTCAACTCAAAAATTTTTCATTGATGACGGATGAATGTAAATGCGTTTGAAATATATATATATATATACACATATATTAAAACAGTTTAATATATGCATGACTCTGTTAATTTATATTATATGTGTTATAATGTGCTGTATCTAACTTATGTTTCTGTATGTTGTAGTATTCCTTGTTTCTTATCCTGGTCTCTTCTTGAAAATGGGTCTTTGGCTCTAGTGCATTCCCAGTTACCAACCAACAAACAAACAAACAAGCAAAAAAAAACCAGATGCACCACACCACTTATTTATGCACATCTTTCCCTTAAAGCTTATCTTAAATGTACTAATTTCAGTCCCACTTTGCTCAAATGTTCTATTATCACTAATCCATCCTCACTTAATTACAGCCCCATGACTCCTCAGACCTCTCACCTCCTAGCTGTCCTACCCTTTTCTATTTCCACTAGTCTCTAATCTTGTCCCATACAGTAATCCATCCTAAGTTACTTTCCCTCTTTTTTATTCTGAATACACCCATTTGAACTAGGGCATTAGTGGTTAAATATAAATATGTAAATTAATGTGTGTATTTAGTAACACATAAACTGTATAGAAGTAGTGTGCAAAGTATATGAAAGGGAAACCAGTATAACTGGATACTGATTTTTTTTTTAAAAGGATAGGCCTGACTTTAAAGGGGTTTGATGGCTCCCTTTATAAGGAAGGGAGTCTTGTGGATGACGAGGACATCAAGGGGCAAATAGTTCCATAGTGTCTGTCTGTGTTAAGTTAGGTGAATGGGGAAGCAAGAGAGTCACCTATGGAGTGTGCTTCCAGCCCCAAGTGTCTAAGTGGTGCATGATGGACAGCTGCCTGGAAAAAATTAGGAGAGCAACCAAATTGGATGCAATGATAATCCTGGGGGGCTTCAATTTCCTAAGAATTGAGTGGCATCCTTCAAGGACTGCTTCCTTGAGCAGCATTTCAAAAAGAGGACTAAGTTTGACTCATTCCTGTCCTTATTTCAGTAGTCTGGATAGTGTCATCTCCATTGGTAACATCAATGAACCACTGGGAAACAACGGCCGTAACAGACAATGGTGACAGAATAGGCAGGGATAAGGGGCATATTGTATTGATCTAAAGGCCATTTACTGCTGACGAAATCCATGTTTCTATGTTTGTAATTGGCCAGGCTGCTTATGGATATCTTTCTTGAGTATATATGACAGGTGGTGCTGGAGGACTGAAAGATGGTCATTTGGGGTCCCAATATTCAACCTAGTCCCATATAGCAATCCATTTTAAGTTCAAGTTTATTGTAGGAAAACTCCGTTGAGCAAGCTCATTCACAAGGATGTCCAGGTAGTTACAGATTGCATAATCGAAAAAACTGTACAAATTCAAGTACAAAATTATGGGCAAGCATTAACATGTTGCATATAAATGACACTGACATAAAAAAATACAAGTACAGAAAAAAGGCACAAAGTGCTTGTTTTGGAGTATCAAGGCAGCTAATTTCTAGGTAAGTAAGAGGAAGCAGTGGGCTAGGGTTAGAGCAGTGAGCTAGGATTTAGAAGCAGCTGCATGTATCTTTTATTTTTGCTGCAGCCAACCTTTTAAATAGGCTGACAGGGACAGTACTGGGAAGCTTCAGTATGCCTTGGAGCTGGTGCCAGATAGTTGGGAGTATGCTCGATATGGCCTGCTTGCCGAGATAGGTGCGAGTTCTTGGTACATCAAGGAGGAGGAGGTAATTTTTCCTAATAGACTAGGTGCTATGGAAAATATGGAAAAGGCTTGTGAGATAGTTTGGGAGCTTGTTCAGGAGTAGCTTAGGAGTCCAGATACCAGCATGAAGCGTGCGTCTAGTTGAAAGTGATGTCCAGCCAGCGGCTAGGTACAAATCGCAATGGTGGGTTTGGTAGGGTAGGTTTGTCATGAACCATATGGTGCGGTGGTAGAGGATGTCTAGTTTGTTGAGTCCTGAGGCCACTGCAGAGGAATAGATTAGATCTCCATAGTCGAGTAGCAGCAAGAAAGTGGCCTGGACCAGCCTAGTTCTGGTATCCAAAGGAAAGAGGGACTTGTTTTGGAAGAAGAAACCTAGCCTAATTTTTAGCCTCTTTGCCAGATCATCATGGTGGTCATGAAGGGAAAGCTTATTGTCTAGCCACATACCAAGATATTTGAATTTGGGGGTGATTTCAAAGGGTTCACCAAGGGAGGTAGGGATGAATTCTTTGTGCGTGTTTGCAAGGGAAGTGGAGGTGGTGTTTGGGGCAAAGATCATGCCCTTAGTTTTTTTGGCATTGAGGAGTAGTTTTGCATTGATTAGGCTGATTTCTAGTTGTGCAAAGTCAGCTTGGAGTACATCTCTCACTTCTGCCAGTGTAGGGCCTGATGTATACAGTACAGTATCATCAGCAAAGAAATGCAGATGGGACTGGGATATATGTGTGTGTCAAGGTTATTGATGTACAGGGAGAAGAGGATGAGACCTAATATGGAGCCTTGCGGTACTCCCCTGGCAACTGGGAGGGATGCAGAAAAGAGGCCACCAGCTTTTACTTTCTGGGTCTTCCAGATAGGTAGCTGGTAAACCACTGAGCAGCAAGGGGGGTGGTGCCTACATTTATTAAGCTTGAGACTAACAGATTGTGGTCCACAGTGTTAAACACTTTTCTGAGATCTAAAAATACTGCACCAGTAACTTTCTTGGAGTCCATGGCTGTGATCCATTCATTGGTAACTTTGGCTAGAGCAGTGACTTTACTATGGTTGGGCCGGAAGCCAGATTGCGCAGGGTTGAGGATTGAAGATGATTCGATATGGAGTTTCATTTGGGAGTAAACTAGCTTTTCAAGGACTTTGAAGAGGACAGGCAAGATTGAGATGGGCCAATAGTTATTTAGGTAGCATGAGTCCCCTGACTTGAATAATGGGAGGACGTGGGCAGATTTCCAGCAAGAGGGAACAGTGGCAGTGGAAATGGAAAGATCGAATATGTGGAGGATAGGGGCGGTGAGGTCAAGATAGCCTAGTTTAAGAAAAAAAGGTTCTAGACCATAGTCCCCTGCACTTTTTTGAATGTCTATGTTAAGAAGTGAATATTCAACTTCTTTATAGCTAAGCAGGCACAACTTAAGTGGGTGGGTCGAAGTTTGTGAGTCAATGTTATTACAGTCTTGGTTGCTACCACAGGCTGCTTAAGGTGAGGAGTCGAAAGCTAGGCCAGCAGTTACAGAGTGATTGTTGATTTCCTTGAGGATTAGACAGCTGTTTTTCACAGCCCTACCATTGCTGAGGATCTTCAGACAGATGGAAGGGGATACATGCCGACCTTCAATGGACTTGAGTGTCTTCCAGATTTTTTGGGAATTCCCTTTCATCTGTTCAAGGGTGGAGACATAATAGTTGGCTTTGCTTGCATGGATTAGTTTAATGCAGGTGTTTCTAGCTGCTCTGAATGCTTGCCAGTCAGCTGGGTTTTGGGGATTTTCTAGCCTTAGCCCAGAGTTTATCACGGTGTAGGCATTTAAAGTACAAGAACACATACTTCTTTCCCAACTCTCCCCCGTCTTGACTCATCCACCTTTTTCACTTCTTTCCAAGCTGGCTTCTGGAAGTCCCACTCCACTTCCACCTCCCTCATTTGGCTTACAGACTCCATATTCAACAGTGGGTAAGAAGCAAATCTCCTCCATAATATTTGTCGACCTGGCAAAGGCCTTTGACGTAGTTTTGCATTCACTGCTCCTCCAAAAACTAACAGCTGCCAGGCTCTCCAATAAGGCTACCACCTGGTTCCAATCCTACCTACAAGGCAGGATGCAATCAGTCAAGATTGGCTCCACCCTCTCCCCCCCCCCCATTGCATCAGTACTGGTGTCCCACAGGGCACAGAACTTGGACCACTCATATTCTCAATATTCCTGAATGATTTGCCTGCTATCTGCTCGTTGTCCAAAATACACATGTATGCAGATGAAACCGTACTGTATGCCTCTGGTACATCCCAGTCAGATGTGGTAGCAACACTACAGCAGGACTTCAACAAGTTACAGCACTGGTTCCATTCCAACCAGCTGTTCCTAAATACCAAAACAACTGTCTCCATGACCTTTGGCACAAGGCAGAGACTTTCTAAATCCCCCCCAATCTTCCACACTCTGGATGGGACACATTTAGAAAATGTCACTCCGTTTAGATACCTTAGAGTCTGGCTAGACCAACACCTGGACTTTTCTATACATATAAATGCAATCATCAAGAAATTACACTCCAAAATTGCTGCCTTATATCATAATCATGATTGCATTCCTCTGCTGGCTCACCGTGCTCTTGTACAGAAAATGATCCCCCTCGCATTTAACTATGCTGATATAGTCTACAGTCCCACTCCCTATTCCACCCTGGCCAAACTGGACACCCTGTTTAATTCCTTTATTCAATTTGCTCTATCCTGCCACCCCATGCACCCATCACTGTAATCTTTACAAGGCCCTTTCACTCCCTTCCCTTGGGTCCAGATGCCTCAACCATTCTGCCTCCTTTATAGCCAAATTCTGGTTTGGGTCACTACCTCCTTATCTCAGCTCGAATCTATCTGCAACCACCCCACCCTCTTACCCCCTCTACAACATCAAACCCTAACTCCTATCCCTCCCCTACTGGTAGACCACATCTGGACAATCTGCCTTCTTATATCACTGTCCCAAGCTGTGGAACACCCTCCCACCCTCCATTTGAAATGCCACATCCCCCTCAGCCCTTTCCTCCCTGCTACATAACTTCACCTCTCTTTCATGCTCCTGCCCCTAATCTCTCCTAAAACTGTTGCACCTGCCTGGCAAACTGCTTGATTGCTGTTATCCTAGATGATTTGCTAGTATAATCCTATGTTCTCATGTACTCCATTAATTTCATTAATATTTACGTTAATGCAATGTACACTATTGATCCAATGGGGTATTACTGAAATATTTTAAATACTGTATTTTGTAAACTGTCTTGAAGTAAATTCTAATTATGTAAATACTGAATTATGTAACTGCTATCTGCTATACTGTAATTGCATTGCTGTATCCTGCCACTATTGTAAACTGTTATTCCCCCCTCCACCCAGGTCACATATCCGGAAAAGAGCAAATTTGTTCAGTATGCCATCCTGGTGAAACATTTAAATAAATAAAAAGAGGTTAAATTCAAACTCCAGAAACTACAGGCCAGTCACCCTGAAATCAGTGTCATGTAAAATCCTAGACGCTATTATCAAGAATAGAACCATGGAGGAATGGAGGCCAAGGTTCATTCCCTATCTGAGCATGGCTTTATGAGGAGGTGTTCATGCCAAACCAACATGATCTCCTTCTTCCAGTGGGGTGGAAAGGGAGATAGACATGTTCAGGGACATACACACACACACATATATATATATATATATTATGGTAGCATGGTAGTGCTACCATAGTTAGGGTTGAGGAGCCATTTCTATGTTAAACCCCAAAATTTTGCACCTTAATAACTTTGCAACTGTTTGACGGATTTGCCTGAAATTTGGAATACACAATCAAGAACCACAGGCCTTGGCATCTGCCAAGTTTCATCCCAGTCAGATACACAGCTATGGAGTTATTAAGCATGATTTGCGCGAGCGTTTACTCTTTTTCTGGAATTCTATGGTCACACGTACAGGTCGCATGGTTTGCGCGACCAACCCGAAATCTTTAGGGAACGTGCGGCCAGGGTCCCCGATGTGCCTTTCGAAGATTTGGTGAAAAAATATTAAACGGTTCAAAAGTTATTCAAAAACAATTTCCCATTATAAGTCAATTGGAAAAGTTAACAAAAAGTTCAACACTTTCGCAAATGCATTTTTACTTTCGCAAATGGGCCTGTTACTTTCGCAAATCGGCCATTTTGTTTTCAGTTGGTGATCAGAAAAATGCTTGGCATTTAAATTTGGGACCCTCTAGCAACCTAATTCTTTTTGTATTCACCTAGTCGGACCCTGAGGATGCTAGCCATGTCTTTATTTTTGGGGTAAAACACCCCAGAAATATGTTTTCAGATTTCTGGAAAAGAATCTTTCATAGAATACTTTCGTTAACTCTGAAAGTGTCATGCATTTTGTTAAACTTTAGCAAATTGCGACAGTAGTTTTCTAGTCTGTGGAAAATGACAGCAATTCTTTGGCACTGCACTGCAAAAGAACGGTTGGGAGTTTTGGGCTGAAATTTGGAGGGAACGCAGTCGACATCTCACAGATGTGCCTTACAGTCTTGTATTGAAAAAATATTACATGGCAGCAAAGTTACGGCACTCCAAAGTTGACAGTTTTTCCCATAGGATAACATTACGGCGTCCGACGCATTACAGGAATCCTTTGGCACCCTGCTGCAAAATAACGGTTTGGTCTTTTTTCCTGAAATTTGGAGGGAATACAGCCAACAGCCCACAGATGTGCCTTTCAGTGGTTTGATGAAAAAATATTACAGGGAGGCAAAGTTATAGCACTCCGAACTTCTCTTTTTTTCCCATAGGATAACATTACATCATTCGCTGCGCCTTTCAGGGCCCGTGTCTCGGAAATGGTGCGAGATACAGACTTTTCATCAGAAAAATGCTTAGCCCCCTAATGGGGGCTAAGTACAAAACTAGCCAGGACAGACATAAATCATATGACTTTTAAATTTTTTTTTACGTTGTACAGTTCCTGAGATATAACCTATTTAGTATTCCAAGTCCTCATTTTCTGCTCCGATACCCATTATTATGCCTACATTCTTTGTACTCACTGTCTTTCTCTATTCAACTTTTGGGGAAAACCAGCCTGTGCGCTTACATTACTGTTACCATTGCCCTTTCCACTTGCGGTTCCGTGCCCATTTCACTTACCGTCGACGTCTATGCCACTATGTGCGTTATCCTTTGCGTTTTCATTTGCGCTTGTGTTTCTGTTATTTTTTGCCATTTGTGTCTACAGTACTGTTTCTCTTTCTGTTTCACTTTGTGTCACCATGCCCATTGACATTTCCGTTTGCAGGCACCATGTTACTATGTGACAACACATCACGTGGCAGACCGTTCCCGTCTACGCCACCGTGTGCATTACCCTTTCTGTCCTCATTTGTGCTTGCGTTACCATGTGCACCACTGTTAGTGCTTCTGTTTGCGTTGCTGTTCCTGTTACTATGCCACAAGACATCATGTGGCGGGCCCCGGGCTCCCGCCGCTGCATTACATTCACTATTTCTCGTTATCATTCTCAAAAAGAAGGGAAATTAGAGGCAAAAAACTCCATTTAATGCATTAGTTAGGGTTGTTCCACAGCGACAAAAGTGAGGAAATTTGCTGTTAGGGTTGAAAACCCCAACTCCAAATTCACCCCCAGCACCCACACACACACACACACACACACACACATGCAAGTATGGGGGAGGACCAAGTCAACACAACCAATGACAGACATCCAGCAGCAGGTGACAGAAATAACAAACAATTGTCTAAATGTACTACGAGACATCCCCACCCACCTGACCAGGTACTGCATGCTCAGTGGAGATCAACAGCAAAACTGAGGCCATGTACACCAAACGTACACATCCCTGATTGCAGCTGCACACAACGTACCACACTTAGTAGTTGCATGGCCTTACCTACCGATGCCCCACACCAGACCACACCACATGTGGTGGGCCACCTGAGCAATAGAGTTGAGCAAAACCAAGGAGTTGTACAGGTATAATATCTCTGATTATAACAAGGGTTTGAGAAATGCAGCTTTCTAATTGACTGTAAACATTGTAACAGCCTTATGTTTAGTTTTTATTAAGATACATGTAGAGCCTAACCATATGTAGAACATGGTTTAATGTTGTTTAAAAAAACAGTTTTATTATGATAGCAATAAGCCACTCCCAGGTATTATGTTAATGGTCAGTTTATCACTGTCTAGCGACATGTGGCACTCGGCTACGCCTCATTCAACATTTAACCCCTACAGGGTGATTAACAGACCATTTAACATAACTGTTGGTCATGCCTTATTGCTTAATTGTCTTTATGAGTAGATACTCTCCCTCTGCTAGCACTGCAGCAGCTTTGCAACACAGTGTCCCACCCAGTTACACCATACACTGTCTAGTTACTGGAGAATGGCTGTGAATATGAACTCATGAAGATGAACAGTGTAACTTGATCATTACAGTCATGAAACCTTGTGTGATTATAACTGACAGAGTCAGTGATAGAGAATAACCCCTGCTGTCCTAGTACACTTATCCCATTATGAGTTAAATCAATACTAAAAGACATTCTGTTTATATCTACACTATACCTACTTGATTCCTGTTGTACCACAATTAACATAGTTATCACTTTGATAGCATCAGTGACAGAAGTGTGGCAAACCCAAAAACTAGGCATACAGCCTGAGTATGAAACAACTGTTAAAAAAATTACACTGTGTCCATAAGTGGCATAGATCACTCATTGCAACAATAGTAAATGTATCACTATTTGAATAAGTTAGTCATCACAGATGCAATGAGATTGTCTTTCTCAGGTACAACATACTCAGTAAGTGCCTACAGGAAAATCTATCCTATAGACATCTCCGATACAGGTATGTCATTGTTGGCTCAGTAGTGCTATGATATTTAGAAGTTGCTTGGCCTGATCCATGCAATTACGGTTTCTTACAAAGAATACTTACTGCATCTTTAGTATTGAAACACACTGAAGGTCTATGTATGTACATCAGCAGTACACCTTCATCAGTAAGAATGCATCTGCTACTGGCAGACTGAATTTCACAGCGTTGAACAGCAGCAATGCTTTTCCATACGTTTACATCAGCCTCTCTATCTTGAGTAAACAGTTGCAGTAAATGTACTGCTATGTAAATCACATACTAAATGTAACACTACTTTTATCTTGAGCATGCTAGTGTCTTGTAGTTAATTTATGTACTTCTCTTAATTAATGTATACTCACTAGTGTTAAAACCTTTCTACAACTGTCATCATGCACCTTCAGCATTTATATTGACTAACGGCCCAGTACCAGTTGTGGTCTGGTGTGGGGCATCGGTAGGTAAGGCCATGCAACTACTAAGTGTGAGTACGTTGTGTGCAGCTGCAATCAGGGATGTTGCGTTTGGTGCACATGGCCTCAGTTTTGCTGTTGATCTCCACTGAGCATGCAGTACCTGGTCAGGTGGGTGGGATGTCTCATAGTACATTTAGACAATTGTTTGTTATTTCTGTCACCTGATGCTGGATGTCTTTCATTGGTTGTGTTGACTTGGTCCTCCCCATACTTGCATTGTGTGTGTGTGTGTCTGTGTGTATGTGGTGCTGGGGGGTGGATGGAGTTAGGGTTTTCAGCCCTAACAGCGGATTTCCTCACTTTTGTCACTGTGGAACAACCCTAACTAATGCATTAAACGGAGTTTTTTGCCTCTAATATATATATAATAGTTAGGGTTGAGTAGCTCTTTTAAGGTTAAATGGCGAAACTTTGCACCTTAATAACTTTGCCACTGTTCAATGGATTTAACTGAAATTTGGCAGACACGGGGGATAATCATATATCTTGGGATCTGGTAACTTTTGTACCAGTCGGATATATGGCTGTAGAGTTATTAAGCAACATCCATTCTCGCAATTACGTTTTTTTACGCATTCTTTGCTCGTGCCTACAGGTCGCATGGTTTTCGCGACCAGTCCAAAAACTTCAGGGAATGTGCAGCCAGGGTCTCTGAAGTGCCTTTGAAGATTTTGTGAAAAAATATTGAATAGTTAAAAAGTTATTCAAAGAACAAGTTCCCATTATAAGTCAATGGGAAAAGTTATCAAAAAGTTCGACACTTTCGCAAATGGAGTTTTTAGTGTCGCAAATGGCCCTAGTAGTGTCACAAATCCACCATTTTGTTTTCAGTTACTGATCACAGAAATGCTTGGCATATAAAATTGGGACCATCTAGGGACACAGTTCTTTTTGTGTTTACCTATTCGAGCCCTGAGGATGCTAGCCATGTCTTTATTTTGGGGTTAAACACCCCAGAAATATGTTTTTCAAATTTCTGGAAAAAGTAGTGTCACAAAGAAGTGTCGCACTGGAGACACTTTCACAAATTTTTGCGAAAGGTGTCGCAAATCACAACACTACTTTTCTAGACTATGGCCAAAATGACAGGAATTGTTTGCTACCCTGCTGCAAAACAACAATTTGGTCTTTTGGGCTGAAATTTGGAGGGAAGGCAGCCAACATCTCACAGATGTGCCTTTTGGTGGTTTGGTAACAAAATATTGCAGGGATGCAAAGTTACAGTACTCTGAAGTTGATATTGTTTCCCATAGACTAACATGGTGGCATCCGCTGCACCTTTTGCGGCTTGTATCTCGGAAATGGTGTGAGATATGGAATTTTCATTGCATTTAGTGAAAACCTAGCCAGCACACTCATGAATGATTGAAATTTAATTTTTTTTTCTATGTCATACAGTTACTGAGATATTAACATTCTAGTATTACAACTGCTCATTTTCTGCTCTGAGTTCCATTATTATGCATACATTCTTTGTTTTCACTGTCTTTCTCAATGGAGATTTTGGTGAAAAATAGGGTGTGCACTCCACTTACTGTTACACATAGGCATTACACTTGTGTTTCCGTGCCAGTTTGCGATAGCGTTCCCGTGTACGCCACTGTGTGTGTTACCCTTTGTGTTTCTGTTTGCGTTTGTGTTATTGTTTTCTTTGGTGTTATTGTTGCTGTTACCATTTGCATTTACAATTGCGGTACTGTCACCGTGCAAGTTACGGTTTGCGTTTCTGTATGCGCTTGCATTTTCATTTGTGTTTCTGTTTCCTTTCCCATTACTGTTGCTGTTACAGTTATCATTTGTGTTTACAATAGTGGTACCATGACTGTGCGCATTACCAGTTGTGTTTCCATGTGCATTTGTGTCTCCATTTGCATCACTGTTCCCTTTGGCATCACTTTGCACCTGCGCTTCTATTAATGCTTGCTTTACAATTTACGTTTGCGTTACCATGTTTAAAACATTACCGTTTCCATTTGCGTTGCTGTTACCGTTACTATGTTACAAAAACTCATGTGGTGGGAGCATTCCATTCACTATTTATACTCCTCATTCTCAAAAAAAGGGAAATTAGAGGCAAATAACTCCATTTAATGCATCAGTTAGGATTGTTCCACAGTGACAAAAGTGAGGAAATTCGATGTTAGGGTTGAAACCACCCTTGGACCCACCCCAACCCCGCCCCCAGCCGGCATCGGGTGTGCGTTAGGTCATTGGTCCTAACTCTCCCCATTCTCCTATACTTCACCACCTCAGCTTCTCTACACATGTGATGGGGTGAGAGTTAGGGGCCGACAACTAACGCACCCCGATGCCGGCTGGGGGCAGGTGGGGTGGGTCCAAGAGGGGTTTCAACCCTAACATCGACTTTTCCTCACTTTTGTCGCTGTGGAAACAACCCTAACTGATGCATTAAACTGAGTTTTTGAAGATAACATTCTGTGGTGATTTGCATATGCAGCCCATGATGCTTTGCATTGTGTGGGCATGTGTGATTTTGTATTTTCTTGAAACTTGGCTTCCCAGCCAAATGCTCTTGGTGTAACCCTTGCCTCAGTGTTTGCACAGAGGTTCTTTGTCTCCTAGATATATATATATATATATATATATATATATATATATATATATATATATACTGTATATATATATATATATATATATATAGCGAGAGAGAGAGATACTGTAGATTAGAGTTGAGAGACAGTCATAGATATTTTCAGATAAAAGACTATTTGCTGAGAAAATAAAAACAGGCAGAAGAGAAAATTGATAATTTTCTTGTGAATCAGCCTTAGAAATGTTACCAGAGTGATATATGAGACCTCTTATCTCCAGACACTGTAAGAGTTATCCATTCCTAATGAGTCATCCAGCCCTAATGAAATACCGTAATACCCAACTAAAATTGCAAACAGAACTGAATAAATTACTTCCTAATTAGCAGCAGAAGGATAAGAGCTATACAAACAGGATGGTCTACACCCCTGTAAGGATGGCAGCAAGGTGTAAGGTTTCAAGTTTTCAGAGAGCACTGAGGTGCATTTAAACTAACAGAGGAGGGTGAGGCAGATCAGTGGCTGATAGATGTGCCTGCTCAAATAAGGGAGACTTGCATGGCCTCCTCACAGCATTAATAGAAGCAAAGGGAACAGCAGGACATAAAAAGCATGGAGACAAATGGGATACAGAAAGCATACAGGGAAGGAGGTGCAGGGAGTCCAGGAGGGAGTGAGGAGCAGTAGAAGCAGGGCTAAGAATGTGGGCAGGGAAGAAGACTGGTACAAAGGAGTCACAGGGTGGAGTTAGCATGTGAATTGGAGGGCTATGTGCACAAATTCCAGTAGCATGGGGAACAAAACCAGTGACCTGGAAGCAGTGGTGACAGAAGCACAGTTGAACTTCCTGGTGGTCACGGAGACATGTGCAACACAGTACCATGAATGGGATCTGACACTTCTGGGCTGTGCAATGTTTAGGAAGGATAGGGAGCAAGGAAAGGGGAGGTAGCATTATGTGTAAGGGGGGTAGCAAAGTCACAGAGGTTAAGGAAAGCAGGGAGGGCAAGTTCTCAAAGACAGTGTGGGTAACTGATTATTACTGCATTGTGTATATACTTCTGGTTAGTTCATTGTTGTCATTTAATGAAATGACTTGGGATGTTTTGAAAACCAGACATGTTTCTCATTGAACCTATCTGCTGCTAAATTTTAACTTTGCCATAAACGTTTTTTTGAGGTTTTTCCTTTTTTTTTTTCATCTAAATTTTAACTTTTCATAAATAAATAAGTAGTCATGGATGGAGGAAGGAACATTAGGATTTGAGTAGTATATAGACCATCCTCTCAGAAAAATTCACCTAATAGGGAACTGTGCCATAAGATTAGAAAGGCAGCAAAACAGGGGGAGGTGCTGCTAATGGATAACTTCAACATGCTTATGTGGACTGGAGGGCCCCAGTAGCAGCAAGCAAAAGGAATCTGCTGCTTGTAGAAGCATTCCAAGAAGCTTTCCTGATACAGAGGGTTGAGGAGCCTACAAGGGATGGACCCATCCTTGATTTGCCTTGGTCTTCACAAACAGGGACAGTATGGGGAACTCACCACTTAGGACCCACTGGGAACCAGCGATCAATAGATCATGTGATTTAATCTCAAACTAGATGGGGATAGGAAACTGTCACAGACAAAATTCCTCGACTTTAGGAGGGTGGATTTTGGCAGGATGCAGGAGCTGTAGCACAGATAAACTGAAAGGGCTGAGGGTTGAAGAGGAGATGGAAAAAGTGGGAATTGATCAGTAATTGGATATTGGAAGTCACAAGTCTCTGTGTAAGGGTGGTAAGGAAAAACAGGAGGGGCAGTAAGTCATTGTGGTTCACAAAGGAAGTGAGGGAGACTGTGATGGAGAAAAAGAACACCTTAAAAAATTGAGTTAAGGATAGTTGAGGGGATGAAGAATGAGGCAAAATGTTCTTTCATTACATATGGGGGAAGTGGAAAACAAAAGGGATAGATTATAGAAGAGGAGGCTGAGAAGAGAAGGATAAAGAGAAGATGGACATATTGAACCAACTTTCTGTTCAGCATTCACAGCTGCAAATAAGCAGCTGTTGCTTTACAGTTTATCAAGGCAAGGGGGGAGGGTGTAATGAGGATCTGATTTCAGGGGTAAGAGTTTTAAAGGGATTAAATACATTGAAGGTAGACAAGTCAATGGGCCTGGATGGATTGCACCCCTGTAAACTGAATGAAAAGGGACAGGTCCTAACTGCACCACTGGCTAAGCTCTTTAAGAACTCACTGGATAAGGGGTAGTGCCTAGGGACTGATGGACAGCAGATATAGTTCCCCTTCATGAGAGCGGAAGCAGGGATGAACCAGAGAACTATAGACCTGTCAGTCAGATGACTATAGCAGGGCAATCACTTGAAACCCTTAATAAAAGAAGAGGCTAATTGCTTTCCTAGAGGCAAACAGACTTCAGGATGTCAGACAGCATGGGTTCATGGGAGGGAGGTCAGTCAGAGAAAGATGATCAACTGTTATGACTGGGTGATGAAGGTGGCAGACGAGGGCCAGGTGGCAGACATACTGTGCCTTGAAGTCAGTAATACTAGGAGAGAATAGATGTACAGAAGGCAAAAGCCCATAGTGGTACATCTCCTGCAAGCAGGTTTATTTTTTTTCCCCAAGTAAGGCCTTGGACTCTGTCCCACAAAGATGGTTGGTCAAACTGTTGGGTGGCATTGGTGTGGAGGGAAGGATCACAAGATGGACAGGTGATTGGCTAAGTCACAGAGCCCAGAGGTTTGTCCTTGATGCAAAACACATAGAGTTCAGGAAGGTTATCAGTGGTGTGCCACAGGGATCAGAATTAGGACTGGTCATTGTCAACATCTTCATCTGTGATATTTGGGTATGGATACAGGGGAAGATCTGCTGCCTCACAGATAATACTAAGATCTGTGGAAGAGTGGATGGTAAGGAAGGGGCAAGAATTATGAGGGAGGACCTGGACAAATTAGAGAACTGGTCAAGAGCATGGCAGTTGAAAGTCAGTGCTAAGAAGTGCAAGGTAATGCACCATGGAACAAACAAGTCTGACAATAATATACAGAATGGGGGTGGCAGTGGATAGTATGGCTGAGGAGAATGACCTGGGATAATAATATCAGGTAATTTGAAAACATGGGGACTGGGAATAGGATGCTGGGATTTATATGGAGGGATATTGGCAGACAGAGGAGTGAGATGATTCTGCTTCTCTGTAGGTTCCTGGTTCATCTTCACCTAGAATACTAAATGTAATTTTGGAGCCCACGCATGTAGAAAGACAGGGACAGGGGGAGGCAGTGCAGAGGAGGGTAATCAAAATGATCCAATGTCAGCAAGAAAAGATTTACAGTGCAGCCTGCCAGACTGAAGTACAATCTCACAGTTTCCGGCATGACAAAAGGGATTAACTCCGATTGAAACTGCCTTGTTTCCTGCAGTAACTCTGCTGCAGAATTCTGCAGAGTTGTGATTCACCATGGTGGACTTCTCTGTATATGGAGCGGTTGAAATATATCAACAGGTATACTCTGCAAGCATGTAAAGAGAGGGGCGACATGACACACATAACAAAAGGGATTAACTCTAATCAAGATTGCCTTGTTTCCTGCAGTAACTCTGCTGCAGGATTTCTGCAGAGCTGAGTTTCATCATGGTGGGCTTCACTGTGCAGGGAGAGGCTGACATATCTCAACAGGTGTACACTGAAAGCAAGTAGGGGTAAGGTGAGTGGGAGATTTAAGAGGGATGTCTGAAAGCATTTCTTCACAGAAAGGATAGTTGCAGAGTGGAATAGACTACGAAGGGAGGTTGTCATTGTTAAATCAGTGGATTAGGTTCAAATATGGATGGGAACAACACTGGCAAAAGGGGAGGGATAAAGAGGAGTGAAGGGCCACTAGGGTCCTCACAATGAACATTAGAATAGTAGGGCTGGGCAGATTGAAGGGGCCACGGGGTCTTTTTCTGCTGAGAAACTTAAAGTTTCTACAAACTACTTTGGACTAATGTCCATCACACCACACACTCAAGAATTGGGAGCAAGTTTGTTTGAAAAGTTAAAAAAGCAGTACAGTCAGAATTTGCAAACACGTATGTTGTGCAGAGTCTTATGATTTGTCTGTGTAGTCCTAATGTGTCCTTCACTTTGTTTGCTATTAGGAGTTTTTTTCTAAATAAACCTGTTTGTTTTATGGTAGTTTTATGGCCCCTGAGGATATCCATTTTAGCATGGTTTATTGTTTGTCTTGTTCCTACAATGCCTCCTGTCCCATGTCACAGTAAAGTATCTGGGACCATGGATTCAGCAAGCACTGGTTTACAGTCAGTTTACAACAGCAGAGCTGTTCAATGAGCACTAATCGCTAAATTTAGTTTTTGCAAATACTTGAGGCTAATTGAATGGGTTATTCAATAAGAAATCAGCTAGAGTCTTTACCAATCATAGCATTAATGATCTGGAGTGATTTGTGTGTTTCTTATGGCTGTGTGTACTTTGATGAAATGGAAGATTTTGAAAGCAGAAACATTTACTCCTGCTGGCTAGACCTGTAACATGCATAGAAAACAAAAATATTGAATTAGAGCTATTTAAAGGAGGCCAGAACATCAGACTCCTATCTCAAGTACTTAACCAATCTATGGTCCCAGATGCATCACTGTCACGTGGGACAGGAGGCACTCTAGGAAAAAGAAGAGCCATAAACCTTGCTAAGATGGAGATCCCAAGGGGCCATACAACTACCATAGAGCTACAGTAATAGTGCTGAATTTGTCAAGCAATTTTGTGATAGTCCCTATTTATCCTTCAAAAAATTTACTGAAACAAAATCCTCTAAATTTCTTTTTGTGATACCTACTAAGAGGCCAGCTCCTATTACAGCACTCAAGCACCATGTAGTAGATTTTCAACTAGACTATCAAATGGAAGCACCCTCTCCTGGTAGCAATGAACACACTACCAAACAAAAAAAAATCCGTAACAAAACATTTCACAATTCACAATAGGGATTTTCAAAAATCCTTAAAAATCCCATGACTAATTTGGCACTACTACTGCAGGCTAATTTAGAAAAAAACAGTGAACAGAGAACAAAGGAAAAGACTTTCCAGGATTACACATACAAATCAAAATACTCTGCACAGCATATGTTTTTTTTGCAAATTTTGGCTGTATTACTTTAAATAGATTGTTTAAGCACTGGTTAAGATAAAGAAAGCATGTTAAAAGATACTCTGGAAAATGGTGGAAATACTGTGGTGTGGAGAAAGCTTATTGCTCACACATGAGAATATAGAGAGGCTTTGCTCCCCTTTCAGTCCTTTCAACCGCAGTAAATATTTAGCTGGAATAAAATACCACTACCACTATGGCAAATGAATAATATGAGTGAATTGCCACTTTCACTTTGGCAATTATAAGCTATATACATATAACTTTTACAAAGATGTGGAGATGGCTTAGTGTAGTTACATAAATATGTGCATATGTAGTTTGTATGCAAAGAATAGGCCTTGCATTAGATAATGGTTTGCTGGGAGCTTGTCCACAAGATACCCTCTTTAAAATAACAAACATCCATTTTCTATTCTATTTTACACTGCAGCAAGTATACAGAATCACTGAAAATGGTTAAGAAAAGTCATTTCACTTGGGAAGCATGGTGGGGGACAATGTATTAGATTTGTTAGAGACAGCGATGCATTGTGAGGTTGCAGATGGTTGCCTTTGACAATAAATGGGTGCCCTGCTATTTGTGGTATTTACAGTAACCTCACAAATGCAATTCATTTTGTGTTTTAACTGAAATACAGTAGAGTGTAAGGAGACAGAGCTAGCCGGGGATTTGTTATTGTCCTTCTTGGTGGTCGAATTCTTTCTTTCATTAGAAAGAGTAGATTATGAATCTAGAGGTGGGTTTAATTGTTTTTTCAGCTTGTACTAGAGCTAGAACTTAGCCAGGGGTTGCTGAGGCAATGTATACAGGAAACAGCATGGATATATAGTACAAGGAGCTGTCCCCATCAGTGTTAAACTCCAGATTAAACAGACATTTTAGAAAAACAGATTTTATGTAGGATGACAACAGATTTTGTATTCAAAGACGAAAACAGGACTCATTAGTTTCAGTCATTTCGAATAACACAAGATCCATTCTAGCAAACATCTGGTAGAAGTGCCTGTTTTGCACATCCAAGAGGACTTTATAAAAAAGATCTGACATCACAACACAACCTCTCATGCTGCAGTATTTCTTACTTAACTGTGTTTTTCTGAGTGCTGGCATGGTAAGGGGTAGAGGGGGTTTAACTTCCTCAGCCAGTGCAGACAGGAAATATTGCTTACCCTCTATACTACAAGCCCAACAACTCCAGGAGGAGGAGGTCAACAGACCCCCCCCCATACTAGAAGAAGGGGTCTGGAGAGAGGAGAGGGAACAAAACAGTCAGCAACAGAAGAGTGGGGGGAGGGAGCACATAGAGGGAAAAAAGGGGAAGGAAAAAAGTGGGGGAAGGGAGGGAGACTCAGATTCTTGGTGGGGGGTGGTGTCTGTGGAAGGGTGCCTGGTATTTATGTTCATATGCTGTCTGTTTTCTAAAATAAAAGTACTGCAGTAGCATATCTGTCTTTTTTCTGCTTTTCCTTTTTCTCTACCGCCCCATTTTTTCAGGTTGGCCACCTGAGTTAAAAATGGGTGCTTCTTTTCTGTATTCCTTTTCTAGCAGTCTAGTGCATTTTCCTTTCTCTGCATAAGAATAAATACCAGCCTTCCCTTGTTACATTCACTGAGGTTTGTGTTTTAAAAAGCATAGTTTAAACACAGGAACTTGGGTTGAAACTACACATGAGACTGTGGGTGTAGCTGCTGGTTTTAAAACATGTTTGTGTTTGTTTAAAAAAGCCCTGCTCCCAGACCACCAAATAAAGCATACTTTTTAGAGTTTACAGCACAAAGCACTTTGCTAGGTAGCTAGAGTTCAGAAGTTGTGTGTTGTGAAACTGCTGAAGGTTACCCACTTTGAAACATTGTGTGTTGCAGTCTGCAATATTTTTCCCCAAAGTGCATTTTGTCTGTGGTTCTGGTAAGGTAGCATAAAGATAGTTTAACTCTTTGTATTTTAAGTTGCTTTCATTGTAAACAAACAGCCTTTCTCACTGTTAGAAACCTAAAGTTCACTCCTATGTGCAAACACAGGGACTGGGTGTGGTTCTCTCTCTGTGGCTGTTTGTTTCTGCTGGCTCCTTAGGTGGCAGACGGCCCTTCTCTTCCCTTAGTTATAGTTGGGGGAAGGGGAGGAGACACCTGTTCCTGCAGCAAAGCTGTTTTATCTGTTATATTGTTTTGTTTTATGAACTGAAACATTTGTAAACATGTATAAAAGACATGCATTCAGTTGAGCTAATAGTACTGAAATAATAAAATGTTTGTTAGCATTTTGCTGTACTAGATGGTTTGAGGGAGGAGACAGCAATAGTCACATGATTAAGTTTTGCTATAAAAGAGGTATCCTGGCTGGAAGACTTTAGATTCCTCTTGGGAACAACCAGTTACTGATCCCTCTGTGTAGGTCTGCTCCTTTCCAGACCTGTAGCCAACTCTATTTGCTGATGAGGTGACTATTGCTGCCTGTGCCTCAAGAAAGCAGAGCTGAATTGTATTTGATGTTGTTTTTGTTTATTTTGTATTTTATTTGCCGAAATGTAGTTGCTTTTGACGGCTTTTTGAGTTCATTTTTGTCTACAATAAATTTCTGGTCTGGCAGTTGCCTTTCCAACACCTTACAACTCTGTCAGTGTCCATCAGTTCACCCACACCCTGAATGTGCAAAGTTTTGGTAACAAGATGGACGACCTGCAGACGCTACTAACAGAAAGGGCTGAACATCACGGCAGTCACCAAGACACTGGTGTCAGCAGTGGGATATACTGGTGAAACTGGTGCCTGCCAGGAGGTGGTTACTGTATGCAGAGTTCTGTGGATGACCAGAAATTGAGTACTCCAGGAGGTGTTTTGACCCGGAGGATGGCTCAGAAGCTTGGTGAAGTCCCATTGCCTGGTTTGGGACCTGATGTTAAACGGAGGACTGCAAAAGAGGAGAAGCATGAGGGTCCAGAGGAAGAAAATGGTGAGGAGTTTGTTACTGCTGCTGCTGACCTGATGTCTTCTGACCCCGCCAGAGGACATACATGACTTATTGCGCTGGCTGTGTGTGAAGCAGTTAGCGATGGACAAGCAAAGAGAACAAGATTTGCAGAGGGCAGAGGCTCGTTGGGCGGATACTTTGCAAGCCATACGAGACATTGGGGCCCACAATCCACCTCCCACTAATGGCCCAAAAGACATTAAGCTCACTAAATTGGGTCTCAATGATGACATAGAGGCCTATATGACAACTTTCGAACAGATTGCGCAAGCCTGTGGGTGGCCCAGAACTCAATGGGTCATACGCCTCATACCATACCTATCGGGGAAGGCGCAGTTGGCCTATAGCCACATGGACAGTGGTCAAGCAGAAGACTATGACACAGTAAAACAGGCTATTTTGCAAAGGTATGGTATCAGTCCAGAGACTTATCGCCAGAGATTCAGAACTTTTAGATTTACTACAGTGGACACACCCAGAGAAGCATATGCCTGACTGAAGGATCTGTGCCACAAATGGCTTCAACCAGGGGTTAAGACAGCAGAGCAAATGTTAGAAATGGTGATCTTAGAACAGTTCAACAGAGTCTTACCAAGAGACATCCAAGTGTGGGTGAAGGAGCACCGGCCGGAGACATCTGAGAAGGCAATCTCACTGGCTGAGGACTACCTGACAGCACGACCCAACCGCCCGAGAGGACATTATGGTGCCACCCCACCCACGGTAAGACCTACTTCTGTTGCTGCTACTACTACTACTACTGCTACCACCACTGAAACCCCTGGGAACATTAGGGCAAGTGCACCCTGACCCTATAACCCCAATATTATTTGTAGAGAGTGCCAAGGAAGGGGGCACATTGTGAGATTTGCCCCAAAAGAAAGAAAACCCCAGTGCAGTTAGCCTTGGCCCATATGGGATGTTTTACTACTCCAGTGACATTTGGGGGTATCACCATTACTGGTTTGTTGGACTCTGGTAGTAGACAGACCCTGGTGCGTAGTGACTTGATACGCAACAAAAGAAACAGGAGCCCAACACCTCTGTTGTCTGTATCCATGGGGACATTCATCAGTATCCAGTCACTACCCTAGAGATGCAAATTCAAGGAAGGACACATGCCCTTACTGTAGGTGTAGTTCCTCACCTACCTGTACCTGCCATTATAGGGCAAAACTATCCAGATTTTCACAGTCTGATAACTGCTAGAAACCCCTTGTGTGCCATGACAATTCAAGCCCATACTAAATCAGATGAACAATGGGCCCAATTGTTTCCATTTGAGGAGGACATTTTTGAGGCACCTGGAAAGAGCCCGAAACCAAAAAGGGAAAAATGAGAAGAAAAGAAACAATGGACTAGAAAACAAAATAGTGGTGTTTCTGATGTTCAAGATGCTGCTATTACTGATGTTAATATTGTAAAACCTGATGTGCATGACCTAAATGGAAAAGGTTTTTGTTTAGAACAAAAGGATGAAACAGTAACCCCTTTCTTTCAGGTTGTGGGACAACAAGACGGGGAAGGACCTGGCACCATTATAAGGGATGGGTTACTGTATAGATATTGTAAGCATCCATCCACTGGGGAACAAATAGATCAGCTCCTAGTGCCTACTCAGTACAGGGAAAAGTTGATCTCCCTGGCCCATGATATACCTTTGGCTGGACATCTAGGATGAGACAAGATGGTGCAATGTCTCCTCCTACGTTTCTATTGGCCAGGTATACATACCCAAGTGGCAGAGTTTTGTCGTAGTTGCCCAGAGTTCAAGAAAGTAGCTGCCATTACAAAAAAAGATACAGTCCCCTTACATCCATTACCCCTCATCACTACCCCTTTCAGTAGAATAGCTATGGATGTTGTGGGGCCTCTCCCGAAGAGTGCAAAGGGGAGTCGTTTTATTCTGGTTCTGTGTGATTATTGTACTAAATACCCAGAAGCTATACCTCTAAGAACTGTTACAGCTGAGAAGGTGGCAGATGATCTTCTCAAAGTCTTTAGTAGAGTGGGGATACCCAGAGAAATACTCACCGATAGGGGGAGTAATTTTTTGTTCTAAACTGTTGGCACGCCTCTATATGACACTAGGGGTGGAAGCTATACGTACTACCCCTTATCACCCTCAAACAGATGGACTGGTTGAACGATTCAACCAGACCCTGAAGAGGATGTTGTGAAAATATGTAGAAGATGAAGGCAAGACCTGGGATGTATACCTCCCACTCTTACTGTTTGCTTATTGTGAGGTACCCCAGGCCTCTACTGGCTTTACACCCTTTGAGTTACTGTATGGGTGATGTCCTAGGGGACCACTTGATATAGTGAGAGAAAACTGGGAAGATAAGAAACAGGTATCCACTAGCACCACCCTTGACTACATGATTGCCTTATGGAACAGACTGATGAAATACATACAACTGGCTCACCAACAAAACGTAACTAAACAGGCTCTCCAAAAGGCATATTATGACCAAGGGTTGGGGGACAAATCCTTTGAAACAGGTGACAAAATTCTGTTGTTACTTCCCTCTAGCACTGATAAACTGCTCATGAAATGGCAGGCCCTTATGAGATTTTGAGACGGGTTGGCCCAGTGACATATGAGGTAGGAACTCCTGATAGGCAACAGAAAAAGAAAATTTACCATGTGAATTTGTTAAAACACTGGGTTGAAAGACCTGTGATGGGATGTTATGTGTATCCTGAAACAGAAGATAGTGAGCTTGAGGTGGCCTATGATAGGTTGAAACACCAAGGGGAGTTACAGGAACTCACTATCAATCCAACCCTAGATATTCAACAAAGGGAGGAGTTAGATCACTTTCTAAATGAATCTGATCATACCTCAGTTCCAGGCATAGTTACTGGTATACATCACCACATAGAAGTCACCTGCCCCATCCCTATCAGACAGAAGCCATATCGGCTACCAGAGAAGGTCAGAGCAGAGGTTGTAAAGGAAGTGCAGAAAATGTGTGAGCTAGGAGAAATAGAACCATCCACCAGTGAGTGGGCATTTCCCATAGTGGTAGTTGACAAGAAAGAAGGTGGCATTCGACTCTGCCTAGACTTCAGGAGGTTAAATGCTATGTCAAAGTTCGACGCCTATCCGATGCCTAGAATTGATGACATCATAGATCGATTAGGGAACGCCAGATACATATCTACCTTTGATTTAACAAAGAGATACTGGCAAATCCCACTGGATGATGTCTCTAAGGAGAAAACAGCATTTAGCACTCCTGTCGGTCTATATCGGTTCACTACCATGCCATTCGGTCTGCATGGGGCCCCTGCAACCTTCCAGCGGTTTATGGACAGAACCTTACAAAAACATTCTCCATACTGTGCTGCATATCTGGACGATGTAATCGTGTTCAGTCCTACGTGGGAAACCCACTTAGAGCACTTGTAGGCAGTATTACATACTATAGCCCAAGCAGGGCTGACCATCAACCCCACCAAATGCTTTATAGCAATGAGTGAGACTAAGTATTTGGGGTTTATTATTGGAAATGGGCAAGTGAAACCTGAAATCAATAAAACAGATGCGGTGGCTAACTGCCCCAGGCCTGAAACGAAAAAACAAGTACGGTCATCTCTAGGCCTAGCTGGGTACTACCACCGTTTTGTTCCCAATTTTTCCACTCTGGCAGCTCCTTTAACAGAGTTGACTAAGAAACACAGGTCCAACAAAGTTCAATGGTCCCAGGAATGTGAAAAAGCCTTTTGTGAGATCAAAGCACACCTTTGTGCTGCACCCGTATTGAGAAGTCCAAACTTTGCCCTCCCATTTACTGTGCAAACAGATGCCTCAGATTGTGGTTTAGGAGCAGTACTCTCTCAGATGATAGAGGGGGAAGAACACCCCATCATCTATCTAAGCAGAAAACTACATGAGAGGGAGACTATCTACTCGGCCATCGAGAAGGAATGCCTAGCAATTAAAATTTGAGAGCTTCAATAGCCCATTTATCTGTGGGGCACAACGTTTGAGGTCCTTACTGACCATAACCCCTTATGTTGGTTAAACGTCATGAAAGATAAAAACCCTAGAAATATGAGATGGTACCTCTCCCTACAACCTTATAGGTTTACCGTACACCACCATCCAGGTTCAGCCAATAAGAATTCTGACTTTATGTCCCATTATGGGGCGGATCGAGTAAAGCATATACAGTCAGACCTTGGGGAATATGTAATTGTACAGAAGGAAGGAGATAACAACCTTTCTTTGTATTTTGAATGTCAAAAGGGTCCCCGAGGTGGAGCTTTGGAGAGTGGGTGGACTAAAGCTCCATCTCTCTCCCAGTAACAAAAGAGAGATCTGACATGTTTGTGTATACTGTTAGGAATCTAACTGTCTATTATTAGGAAAAACTTGGAGATTGTTAAGAACCCCCCTCTAGTTTTTACTTAAGTGGGGAGGAGATGTGGAAGGGTGCCTGGTATTTATGTTCATATGCTCTCTGTTTTCTAAAATAAAAGTCTACTGCAGTAGCATATCTGTCTTTTTTCTGCTTTTCCTTTTTCTCTACTGCCCCATTTTTTTCAGGTTGGCCACCTGAGTTAAAAATGGGTGCTTCTTTTCTGTATTCCTTTTCTAGCAGTCTAGTGCATTTTCCTTTCTCTGCATAAGAATAAATACCAGCCTTCCCTTGTTACATTCACTGAGGTTTGTGTTTTAAAAAGCATAGTTTAAACACAGGAACTTGGGTTGAAACTACACATGAGACTGTGGGTGTAGCTGCTGGTTTTAAAACATGTTTGTGTTTGTTTAAAAAAGCCCTGCTCCCAGACCACCAAATAAAGCATACTTTTAGAGTTTACAGCACAAAGCACTTTGCTAGGTAGCTAGAGTTCAGAAGTTGTGTGTTGTGAAACTGCTAAAGGTTACCCACTTTGAAACATTGTGTGTTGCAGTCTGCAATATTTTTTTCTCCAAAGTGCATTTTGTCTGTGGTTCTGGTAAGGTAGCATAAAGATAGTTTAACACTTTGTATTTTAAGTTGCTTTCATCGTAAACAAACAGCCTTTCTCACTGTTAGAAACCTAAAGTTCACTTCTACCTGCAAACACAGGGACTGGGTGTGGTTCACTCTCTGTGGCTGTTTGTTTCTGCTGGCTCCTTAGGAGGCAGCTGGCCCTTCTCTTCCCTTAGTTATAGTTGGGGGAAGGGGAGGAGACACCTGTTCTTGCAGCAAGGCTGTTTTATCTGTTATATTGTTTTGTTTTATGAACTGAAACATTTGTAAACATGTATAAAAGACATGCATTCAGTTGAGCTAATAGTACTGAAATAATAAAATGTTTGTTAGCATTTTGCTGTACTAGATGGTTTGAGGGAGAAGACAGCAATAGTCACATGATTATGTTTTGCTATAAAAGAGGTATCCTGGCTGGAAGACCTCAGATTCCTCTTGGGATCAGCTGGTTACTGATACCTCTGTGTAGGTCTGCTCCTTTCCAGACCTGTAGCCAACTCTATTTGCTGATGAGGTGACTATTGCTGCCTGTGCCTCAAGAAAGCAGGAGTTGAATTCTATTTGATGTTGTTTTTGTTCATTTTGTATTTTATTTGCCAAAATGTAGTTGCTTTTGATGGCTTTTGAGTTCATTTTTGTCTACAATAAATTTCTGGTCTGGCAGTTGCCTTTCCAATTCCAACACCTTACAACTCTGTCAGTGTCCATCAGTTCACCCACACCCTGAATGTGCAAAGTTTTGGTAACAAGATGGACGACCTGCAGGCGCTACTAACAGAAAGGGCTGAACATCACGGCAGTCACCAAGACATGAGCCACATCAAACCATGACTGGGACCTCTTGATCCCTGGGTATAAATTATACAGGAGGGACAGGGTGGTAGGGAAAGGGGAGGTGGCAGTTTACATCAGAGAGGGTATGACATGTATGAGAGAGGAGTTGGAGGAGGGGAGGGTGGCAGCAATGTGGGTTCAATTACTGTCCAGTAGAGGGAGAAATGTGAGATTGGGGATGGTTTATTGACCACCCAACCAGGAAGAGGAAAGGGACAGGGAATTGAACTTGCAAATATTGAATGTTGCAGTGAAGGGAGAAGTGGTAATACTGGGGGACTTCAACTTGCCCAAGGTAGACTGGAGCATACCGACCACAACATGCGCCAGGAGTCAAGCTGCCCTGTAAGTGTTGCAGAATGGGTTTCTGACTTAGGGAGTCACAGAACCCACCTGGAAGGGAGCAATCCTTTATCTAGTGCTCATGTATGGGGAGCACATACAAAATATAACAGTCATGGAGACCCTGGGTGGAAGTGATCATCATACAGTGTGGTTCTGTTTGGATATAGACAGGGAAAACATCCCCACTAGGATCACAATTCTGGACTTCAGGAGGGCAGACTTTAGGAAGACAAGTGAATTGTTAAGGAAGCACCTGGCGGACAGATATGGGGGTGGAGCAAAGGTTGTCCATCAGCAAGGAGGGAATAATGGTGGCAACACAGGAGTGTATTAGGCTCAGTGGGAAGAAATCATGGCTCAAAGCACCTAGCTGGTATAGTACTGAGGTTGTCAAGGCAGTAAAAGACAAGTGGTTAGCCTTTAGGAAATTCAGGAAAACCAAGAGAAAGGAGGACAGGGAGAATTATCTAAAGATGGCTAATGAGGCAAGTAAGGTAGTCTGGCAGGCTATGACTCAGAAGAAACTGCAGTTAGCAGAGAGAATTAAGAAGGGAGAAAAAGCCTTTTTTACTATATAAGTGAGGAAAAGGATAAGAAGGATGGGATTGTTAAGCTTCAGAAAGGGGACAGGTGGGTGGAGGAGCATACGGGGAAGCAGAGGTAGTGAATGAATACTTCTGTTTCATCTTCACCAGGGAGGAAAATGTACCAGTGTCAATAGGTGGGAGTAGAGGAAACGGGGGGGGGCCACGAATGTGGTGGTAGAGGAGTATAGAGTGAGGAAACAGCTGTTAGCATTGGAAAGCACCACTGGAGGTCAACAGTGAATTTGCCTACCTTCAGCACAGTGATGGCGCAATACTGACACTGGTATTGTGCCATCCCAAAATTAAGTGCTTTTTTGGTGGGGGCCTATGCCCCCCCACACCCCTCATGTAGGGGGCTCTACACCCTGCACTCCCCAGATTTCTATATAATCAACTCCAGATTGGAGGAGTTCCGGGAAGGGGGCAGAACACCGAGAGAAAGGCATCACCTGAAAACAGACCATTATAGCAACAGTTACTGTAATGGTCTGTTTTCAGGATTCACTGTTGGGGTGTCATGCTGGCAGGGACAACCGCTAACACTGAAGGTAGATGAATCACCTGGCCTGGATGGAGTACACCCAAGGGGAGCCCCTTGCAGGTTTGTTCAGTTATTCACAGGAGTCAGGAATGGCACCACAGGACTGGAGAACAGCACATGTAGTGCCGCTCCATAAGAGCAGTCCAAAAGATAACCCAGGGAATTACAGACTGGTCAGTCTGGCTTTAATTGTGTGCAAGCATGGAGACCACACTTAAGGAAAGGTTGGTAGAGTATCTAGAAGAGCATGGTCTTCAGGATGCAAGGCAGCAGAGTTTTATGGGAGGTCGGTCATGTCAAATGAATCTGATTAACTTCTTAGACTGGGTCACCAAAACAGTAGACAGGGGCCAAGTGGTGAACATCCTCTGCTTGGATTTAGCAAGGCCTTTGACTCTGTGCCCCACAAGAAGCTGGCCAGAAAGTTGGCAGATCTCAGGATTGGGGAGAAGATGAACAGATGGGTGGAAAACTGGTGGAGGAAGAAGACCCAGAGGGTGGTGGTGGGGGGATGGCTATCTAGCACCAGGGTGGTCACCACTGGGGTCCTGCAGGGTGTTGTGCTATGACCGCTGTTGTTCAGTGTTTTCATTAATGATATTGTGGATGGCATTAAGGGCAAAATGTGCCTTTTTTTGAAATGACAACAAGCTCTGTGAGAGGGTGGACAAGGCTGAAAGGAAACAGAACCAAAAGGAAGCTCTGGAAAAATGTGAGAGGTGGTCTGGGATTTGGCAGCTTGGCTCCATGCAAAATTATGCAAAGTTATACACACTAGAGTCAAGAATCCCAGAACAGAGTACTACCTGGGAGGGGTCCATGTACAATATCTGCAACAGAGGAGGAGAAGGATTTGGGAGTGATGACCACTAGTAACCTGAAGCATTTCACACAGTGCAGGAAAGCAGCAGCAAGGGCAAATAAGATGTTGAGATGCATAGCCAGGAGGATCAGCAGTAGGCGAGAGAGGTTATACTGCCCTTGTACAGGTCACTGATGAGATCACATATAGAGTATAGAGTACAGTACTGGTGATCACACCTTTAAAAAGGACATTAACCTGCTGGAGATGGTCCAGGGGAGGACAACAAAGATGATTGGGTGTCAGCAGTGTAAAGCATACAAGGAGAGGTTGGGGACCCTGAACGTGTACTCTCTGGAGGAGAGAAAAGAAAGTCCTAACACTGCTACACACTTGAACTGGAGATTATAGTTCACAGGTGACTTGTATTAAGGAAAGGATGAAACAACTGCAATATGATAGGAGTCAGTCTCTTCTCTTGGAACACAAGAGTGGGATGCAAGGAAATAAGGGAATTGGAGAGCCTTTTGCAAGTTGTAAGGCTAGAGTGCAGCACAGAAATGTCACAAGGGTCTCTGCTCTGACTAATGAAGTTATTACACATAAAGAGGACATTATGACCCTGATACACTTCCATTTATACAACATGTTTGGCAAACTGGACTCTCCCATATCTGCAGAAACCGTTTTGAGTTCTGTCCAAGTCCCTGTTATTCCACAGCAAGACTTAATAAATTTAACCAAGCCCATCACCTCTCCTGATGTGAGGCAGGCTATTTCTTTACTATGTACTAATATTGCCCCAGGACCTGATGGACTCACTACAGAATTTTATAAACCTTTTTGTGATGCATTGGTAGACATTTTGACTGTAGTGTTTAATTGGATCCTACTAGTGGGCTCAGTATCTAAACCTTTTTCTGAAGCCATCCAAATCCTTCTTTATAAGAAAGGACAAGATTCTGACTTAAATAACTGGAAACCTTTGTGTCTCCTAAACATGGACCTCAAAATTTTAATGAACATTCTGAATAGCAGGCTGGCAATAATCTCAAAACACATTATCTCTGCAGCTTAGTCTTGTTCTCTTCCAGGTCATCATATCACAGATAACTTGATCTTGCTTTGTTAGGTAGTGGGCATGGGAGAGTCTGGAAGGGATATTGGCTATTTGCTAATGCTTGACCAGGAAAAAAGCATTTGACAGGGGTGTCCTGTCACTACTTGTTTACCATCTTCTCTCACTATGGCATCCCAGATGTCTTTTACTCCTAGCTGTATAAATTGTATGCAACAGCCACCATTCTCCCTCTTATTAATGGGCATCAAGGCCATAACATTCTGCTTAAGAATGGGGTCAGACAGGGATACCCCCTTAGTTCCTGATTACATACTTACTGTATTGATCCAGTTATTTGCAAAATTCAAATACATCTGCAGATTAAGGGTATTACTACAATTGATGGTACTAGAGATGTCAAAATAGCAGCATACGTGGATGATATCACACTATTTGTCCAGGACATGCTTTTGGGATATAAGGCATTAGATGTGTTTCACTCTTTTTTACCGATATTGGGCACTAAGTTCTGTTTGCATAAGTGTCAAGGCTTAGCAGTAGGCATCACTGATGATGCGTTGGGTGATACTGGTGGAATTTAAATGACCACTTCTCCACTTTAGATCTTGAGAATAACCTTTGGAGCTGGGGATATGGCATTGGTAAACTCTTGGAGGAAAAAGTATCCTCCTGTAACGCTACAGAACAAATCTGGAAAACAGGGCAACAAACTAAAAAGAAAAAAGTTGATATTTTGTACCTTTATTTTACCATTATTTACATATTTAAGTATGGTATTCCCTATACTCAAATCTTTGGAGACATGCTTTTACAGCCTCTTTTTCCAATTGATATGGGGCAGCCAGCTTAATCTCATAAAACGCAACATATTGTACCTTCCCATCAAGAAAGGGGGACTCAATATGATCAACCCCCTTGTGTTCACTTTTAGTCATTTCCTTACCTAGAACTTTGCCATACCTTACGTCAATACCCAAGATATGGGACTTACCCAGGATATGAGACTTGTGGGTGACCTACTGGATGGACCCTATCATATCCTGCTGGAAGTCTGGTATCTTTCCTTCCTCATTTGCTCAATGGGCGGTACTTTATGTTTGAACAGTGAAAGATAAGAGATGGAAGGTAGAATTCACCTTCATGATAAACCTTGTACCATGTTACTGCTGTACTTCCCTTATGGTGAATAATTTTATGGCAGTGCTTCTTTACCCTGGAATTCTTCCATCTGCACATCTGGACTTTCATGCCTACCTAATGGATACTAGACCCCCCTATAATGTGGGATGTCCTCTGGTTGTGATTCCATGGCAGACTCAGCATAAAGGCAAACACCAAACACAAACGATTGGAAGAAAGGTATTGTCCAAGGCTGGGTTGTGCACAGGAACTAGAAATCATGACTCATTTTTTTTACTCGATTGTGTCTGTACTAATGCTTTCTGGGCAGCTTTGACACTCCACTGGGGGAGACCCTAGCTGGTCTTCCCTTTCTTACAATGATATCATATTAGGAACTTCCACTTCCAGATACTGTTATGATAGGCATACACTATGATTTGTCCTGACCACTATTAAATATTATCTGTGGCTCTCTAGGTGTGCATACTTTTTTCAACAGAAGGACATACCCACTTTAGCCTTAATGTGGATCCTTGAAACTGACCTGGAGTCCTTGTATTGGGATGATAGTAGAAGACTAAAACCACTAGGCCTAGCTCATAGATGGCACACTATTATTGACATGTTCCTACACCATTAACACATAGCTTGCAAGATATTTCTCAGTATGATGTGCTCCTTGCATTTGTGATTTTGATTTATACAGCTCTTTACTGTTGTAAAACAAGCATGAGCGAGTCACAGTGTTTATAGCAGCGGCTTTTCTTAGCCTGATATGTTTTCATTTATTGTATGATTTATTTTTGCCTTCATTTTAGATACTGTATTTCTGTTCCTCCCTTTTTTACCCTCCCATTCCCACTACTTCTCTTTTAGTTTTCCTTTACTTACGATACTTTCAAATGTAGAGACTTGCTGTTCTTGTTTTTGATTTTCTTTTTCCTTTCACACATCTGTATTTAACAATGCTTATGTACTGACTGTATTTTGTTTTGTTTCTCCTTAATAAAATCTTCCCCTGCTCTTCATCAATAAGTGCCATGGGATCTTTTACATCCACCTGGACAGTGACCAGAGATAGGCAGAAGGGACCTCGATTTAACATCTTATCTAATGGACAGCACCTCAGCTGTGCAGCACCCTCCTCATACTGCACTGGAGTGTCAGTCATGGATATTACCACAAGTACTAGGTGTGGGGTTATAATCCACAACCATCTGATCTTCTGGCTAAATAGGTGAGCATACTTCCGACTGATCCACTAACACTGCAAGATAAGGCCTGTCATCAGCAATGCCATCACTAACTTAAAATAAAGGCAGCTGTGCCAACATGTCTAGAGTATTTTAACTAACAAGGGGCCAGATTCACAAAACTTTGCCCTAGTGCAAACCCAGTTTGCATGGGGCAAACTGGGTTTTGCGTCAAAGTGGTATTCACAAAAACCCAGTTTGCATCCTCAAACCTGGTTTGTGCTGGGGCAAAGTGTGAAGAGAGCCACAATGCAAATTAGAGGGAAAGGACCTGCATATTGATGCAGTCCCATTCACAAAGTATTTTCTCCCCACAAGGGCCTTTTGTGGGTTTCCATCACATGGAGAAACTACTGTTGAGCGACACCTTGTTTTAATTCCTTGCAATCCTAGTGGTTGGTGGAGATACTGCTGCAGCCCCCACCCCACCCCTGCCAGCCTGACAGGTAAAACCATAATTTATTTTCCTGGTGCTAGTGGACCCCACCATATGTCAATTGCTAACCTGATATGTAAAAAATAAATGTATTCCTTGGTGGTAGTGGTACCCCGCACTCCAGTCGCTGCTCCAATATGACATACTGTTATTCCCTGGTGGTCTAGCATTCCTTCCCTTGCTGATCACTGTACCAATATCAGATAATGAGATTCCCTGGTGGCCTAGTGTTCCCTCACCTTGCTGATCACTGGCCTGAAAAGAAAAAAAAGAAGTAACCCTGGTGCCATTCCCTCCACCACTTGCTGGCCTGGGTAAAAGAAAAACAGGTTTCCCTGATGCCCAGTGGTACTCCCCCCTCCACCTGCACCCATGCCCAAGCTAGAACCATGTATCCCTGGTGCCCACTGGTTCTCCTCCCACCCAATCACCTGCCCAAAATTGCCAGTATAGTCCTTGGTGTCCAGTGTAACCTGTCATCTTGATCCCCTGTGTAGTATATAGAAACATTTCCCTGGTGGTCCAGCACACCCCCTTCCATCCCCTGATCCCCTATATAGTGTAATAAAACCTTTCCCTGGTGTCTAGTGGACCCCCCATCCTACACCCCAGCAGGTAGTATCCCAGCACCCTGATCCACCCCATCACGAATAAAAGCCAGCAAATAGCATAGCCCTCCACCACAGCAGGCCACCAACTGAGCCCTCAGTGAGTGTGTACTATATACAGTATGTGTTCATTGACATTGATTGACAACTCAGAGTGAGCTCTCATTTAATGAGCATCCGCTGTATGCAGTATGCACTAATTGAGGGTTCAGTCAGTGGCCAGCCATGGAGGAGAGAGGAGGGCTAGATCACCAGGGTAATGTTTCTATGCACTACACAGGGGATCAGGATGGGGGTTACATTGGACACTGGGGACTATGCTGGCAACATGGGGTGGGTGATCAGGTTGGGCAAGGGACCACTGGGCACCAGGGAAACATGTTTTTTTTTTATCCAGCCAGATATTTGGGGGGGGGCCAATGGTATCAGGGTTACTTCTTTTTGGGGGGGGCAGCGATCCACGAGGGGAGGGAACATTAGACCACCAGGGAATCTCATTATTTAAAATCAGGACAGCAGTCGGTGAGGGGAGGGAAGAGTAGACCACCAGGAACATATTTTTTATTATCAACGGGATGGTGGGGGCAATCGGGGAAGGGGAGGGACCACTACACTACCAGGGAGCTATTTTTTTTTACAGGATGGCAATCAGCAATAGGGAGAGTGGACTATTAGCCACCAGGGACTGTTCATTTATTTATTTCTCAGGACAGCAATTGACGATGGGGGAGCCATGCTACACTCACCACAGCCTATGCAATTGGGCCCATAATGGGCTGGCAAATGACCACCTGGCACCTTGGCTGCCCCATGGGCCCATTTGCATGGCTTTCTTTGTGTGTAGGAAATAGTGCTCCTGTGATATTCCTTGCAGAGCCATGCTACAGGCTGCACGTCAGGGTGGTGCTACTAGGGTAGCACTGGTGGTACTGGGGTTACTGCTGCCTTGGACCACCCCTAGTCACAGTCGGATAGCGCAGAGCACTATCTGACTGTGAATAGCAATATTGGATGCCTGGGGAACTGCAAATCGCAATGCAGAATTTTGTGTTGCCTGAAGTTTTGTGACTTGGGGTCCAGATATTTTAAAACAAGTGGAAGTGGACCTGACACCTTTCCAACCTTAAATTGCTATGTTACTGAGATCTAATCATCTTGGTAGGGCAGAAGCTATTTTTTTCCAAAATAAACAATTTGGAATTGGAACTGAGGTAAATCACAATGAATAATTGTAAAGATTGTACCTTATAAGACTTGCCAATAAGGAACATACGTGATAAAAATTAATGTACCTTAAGGGCAATCACTGCTGAATATTCCTGTAATCCACTTTTTTACAAAACTACTTCCTAAATTGACATTTTTATACTGTTAGACTATGACAGACAGTAACAATTATGTCATCTCCCTAAATGAGCAAATAGAAAATGATTTGTGACATTTCCAAGGCATTCAGCTAAATTGGCCATTGCATTTAAACAGTGCATATTCAGAAATAATTTACACTAAAGCTTAATTGTAAGTAGAAACAAGCTGAGGCAGAAAGAAATGATTAACCCCTGGCCCTTTCAGCTTATTTCTGAAGTCAATGTAGGGAACGGAAATGGTATCCACAGCATAAGATGTATGCATGAGCGACAGAGTATTGAAATACCATGGTGAAAAGTTTGCTGGTTGCTGGGTTACCTCAGTTAGTTAATGACTCTAGAATAAGTTTTTCAAGGCATGGTGTGCAATTTCCCATGTTTATGAGTTCCAATCATCACATTCAGTTGGTGGCATTGAAATCTGTGCTCTGAACTTCAAGTGTACTCATCGTTCCAAAGTATCAGTCTTCATGTATTGAGATGCCACTCATAGCAGCAATTATATGGGAAGTGGACTTCCTAAGTCAATCAAATTGCAGACCGGCTGTCAGGTAATCATCCTGTAAATATACTCCTTAGAGTTGTTAGACTGACAGTAGCTCAGTTACAGAATTCTGATTGGTAGAGAGCTACGATACACCTACTCTTCTTACTTAATCACCTATGCTCTGATATTTCTGGCAATCTGTTTCCCATTTGCAGCTTTTGGTAAAACATATTTTTCATTTTAAATGGATTGCTTCCACCTTATCTTTCACTTTCACTTACTGTAGAATTGCAATTACTGCACCACTCAGTGATGTGACATAAACATCTCCTGATGTGCACAAATGCATTGACCTGCAGTATTGGGGTTTATGAGCAGTGGGGATGTTTAACATCATCAGTGGTGGAAGAGCGGAGAAACATAGTCCTGGTACAGAAACTGAAAATCAGACTCCATTCAAGGGTAGCTGTTTGAAGGGACTGCTGCCGCTGTGTACGCAGGATAGAGATAAGTAAAATTAAAAAGAGGAAGACAAAATGTATCTCACTATAATAGAGCAAGCCCCCAAATTACATGAAGCTCACTTAATACATTGTAAAAAAAAATGTAATCTGTTACAGGGCAGCATTGCCATAGACCCACATTCCCAATATTCTACTGCAATAATGGCAATAGAGTCCCTGCTTAATGTTCTTAATGTGCCACTTCTAACTGCCTCACATATATTAACTACTGTGTTCTCAGTTGTTGTTTAAGTAATGTAATGTAATATAATAACTATAGCATTATATTTTGCTATGTGAAGCCCCATTTGTTGTCATATATGTGTCTCTTTCTGTTATAATGGGGAAAGGACAAATAACACTCAATGACAGTACAGTATGGCTTGCACAGGGCAGCAAGGGTTAAATAAGCTAGTCATTGACACATTTTGTTCAGCTTTAACTGGGTCCCACAAATTCTGTTTGACTTTACAAATTTAGCCAAACCACCTTAAGCCCCAATTCGATAATTTGCATGGGGTAAAGCAGACTATAAATAGAAAGGTAACAAATGCCTTGAGGTCAGCAATGAAATACTTATTACTCTACTGTAGCTTTTCTGTGGCTCATGGTGTTGGCATGCCACTGCTGTGAATTGCTGTGTTTGCAGTGGTGCGATAGCATCTGCAGCTACTAAGCCTACAGTGTCACAACCTGCTGGGCTAGTGCAATACCTGTTCATTGCTGACCACAAGAATTATATCCCCTGTGGTCTCTGATTTGCCACAGTGCCAGTTATTACATTTCCCCAGCCCTATAGATTGTCAAACAATGTAACACCCCCAAAATAAAATAATGCATCAATAAACATACAAAACAAATGAAAACAAATTAAATTTAGGGCATTATACTGAACTTAAAGTTTTACTATCCATCAATGACAATTTTTTAAATGTAATATGTATACTTTATATCAAAGGGACACTGTCAACTTTTTATACCATTTTTATGTTGATTGCATGCATGCGTAAGAAACATATTACGGCAGCTTTCTCCAGAAGCAGGTTGTGGAGGCGTGGCACTGTTGTGGTCAATGCCCCCACAGCCTTTAAAGGCTTGGCCCACTTCCACCAATGCCGTGGCACACTGCTGCTGACACTAGTTCAGCCAGAGTGCCACCAACTTGTAAAATTTTAGCTGCTACAATCAGGGGCCACCTCATCATTGCAGCGTCAGCCATTCGCTGCAATGAGGGAGTGACCCATCATTGCAGGGTGGAACCTTGAAACACTGATATTGTTTATGAACATGGCAGTGGCTTGCCACCGTGTTCACAAACAATGTTAAATTCCCCCCTGCTGAGGGGGTGCCCAATCCCCCTTGGCAGCATGTGCTCCCACCGTATTTGTTTGCCGATGGGGGCCCCAATCCTCGTCGGCTTCAGTGCCCAAAGGTTTATGTTGCCGATGGGGGAGCCCACTCTCCGTCAGCATTATGTAACCCCCCCCACTTTTGCTGTCTGGTGACGGGGTGCCCAATCCCCATCAGCATAATGTCACCCCCTTTTGTTGTGTGCTGATGGGGTGCCAATCCCATCGGCATAATGTAACACCCTTTTGTTGTGTGCCGATAGGGTACCTAATCCCCATTGGCTACAGCTGCCCCCACAAAAGACTCCGTTGGCATGCTGGGCCCACCAGTGTGCCACATGCCCCTGTAAAATCAAAAACAGTCCTGCAATGTCTTTTTTTTTAATCTGTAAAAAGAAAGGCGGCCTCGGTGGTCTCCTGCCCCCTCAAACAACCTGGGCCCACCCACTCGCACCCTGCCTCCCACACCCCTCACCCCATACTTAATTCGAGTCTGTGTGACGATCTTCGGTGGACCGGGAACATGTTTGCACTCTTCAATGCCGACCGCAAACTGAGGAAATGCTGTATAATGGAATAAATAGGGTTTTCAACTTTGATGCATATCTCAGGCATTTTTAGAATTTTGGCACCACATTTTCAATATGGGGTTTGGAACCCCTCCTCATGAATTCTGGCACTGTCATGGCGTTGATACATTGAAGGTGATTGGTGATCACTGCGAATCGCACCTTTTGGACTGATGTCAAATGACAGTGCCATAGTATGAGGTGGGCTCTCAAAAAAAGCCTATACTGCAAATTTGGTGGGAAAATCAAAAAAATGACTGTTTTAAGAGCGTGTGTTGTGCAGTTGCTACGCACACTTGTAAATTTTCGAATTTGCAATATTTTCATGCCAGATTTTCAACATTGGCATTTTTTCAGACCTCCTTGTGAACAGTACAGCTGTCATTTTCCACATCCTGGCCGAAATATGTTTTTGCCTTATGGCCCATTTCCATCCTACCTGTGTTATCCAAGATGCTGGAGAAATTAGTGAGTATTCAGTTAAGGGAATATCTGGACAATGCTAATCTATTAAATCCAGCTCAATCTGGATTCAGGGCCAAACATAGCACTATCACTGTATTAGCCAAGGTCACCAATGATTGGCAAACCGAACTGGATAAAAAGAACAATGTCTGTGCAGTATTCCTGGACCTGAGCAAAGCATTCGACACTGTGGACCATGAACTGCTACTCTCATCCCTATACTCCATTGGCCTAGACCCATCCTCCCTTAAGTGGTTCAGATGCTACCTCTCCGGTAGATCACAGCAGGTAAAAGCTGAAGGTGACCTCTCCCCATTAAGACCACTGTCAAGAGGAGTCCCCCAAGGCTCTATTCTGGGTCCTATCCTTTTTGCCATTTATATAAATAAAATTGATTCAACCCTTACCAAGTCCTCAGTACATCTCTTTGCTGATGGCGCTGTACTGTATGTCAGCAACCCTTCACCTAAAGTTGCTCATGAAATTCTACAAGCAGAATTCTCCTGTTACAACATCAGCTTCTCGAGAAAAGCTTCTGCAAATGCAAAGAAAACTAAAGCAATGATGTTCACAACCCAAAACTCCACCAACACATCCTCTTCAATCAGTCTCCCCAGATATGCACTATACTTGGAGAAAATCTGGAGTATGTTGAAAATTTCAAATACCTAGGTGTGTGGATTGACAACAGACTTGACTTTACTCAGCATCTAGAACAACTGCTGAAAAAGCTTCGCCTAAGGCTTGGCCTCCTCTACAGATTAAAACCCTTCCTTAATAGAGATTCAAAGACGAGATTAGTTCAGGCCATCTTTCTATCAGTCATTGACTATGCAGACTTTCTCTATAGTCACTGCTCCACTCCCTACCTTCAAAAGTTGGATACCTTATACCATAGAGCAATAAGGTTCATTACAGACCTGCCATATAATACTCACCATTGTTCTCTCTATGATTCAGTTGGATGGGTTTCCCTTCATGTCAGGAGGAGCAGAAATGCAGCTCTATGGATCTACAGAGCTTTATCAAAAAACTCCCAAGCTATATCCTGGACTGCTTCAACCTGACCACTCCCAGCTCCTATGCCCTAAGAAGCAACAATATCATCCTGCTCAAATTGCCCAAAGTCAACACCAAAATAGGGAGGCAGCAATCAGCTACTCTCTAGCCATAGCATGGAACACCCTACAAAAATCCCTAAAACTGTCCTTTATCATTCCATTTACATCCTTCAAGCAGCACTGTACAGCCTTCTTCACAGAGAAATGCAGTTGCTACTGCTAGAGATAGAATAGTCATCCCACAAAACCATATTCCAATCACATATGGCATATTCCTTCCAGCCAGACACGCCAGTATATGGCACCCAATATTCCCTTCACCATTCTTGTACTCATTATGTGAGTGACTGTCATGGCCCTCATTGTGATATATATGTATTGTACATATTGAAGATGTTAGCTTAACTTTCTCTTGCCAAGCTTTAACATGTGAATTCTCTGTATATTATTGTGTTATAAATAACATTTTCTTGTTTCTGTATATATAACTGTCTCATAAGTATGTGATGTAATTGCTGTGCACCAACTCGAACCTTGGCCTTATCAGGTCCATCTTGTAAATGAGCCTTGCTCAATGATGATCGCCTGAATAAATAAAGATTTGATTGATTGATTGATTGATTGATTGATAGTGCAGTCGCTGTGGGAAATCAGTGTTCAGGGCAGATTAAGAAAATGACAGTGGCACTGATCATGAGCAGAGGTCCTAAAATGCCTATGTTGAAAATTTGGTGATGATACTCCATAAAATGACTGTGTTACAAGCATGCGTTGTGCAGTTTGCATGCATGCTCGTAACTTCACAAATTAATAATATTTTCACTCCAGATTTTCAACATTGCCATTCTTCTGCACCTCCTTATAAACAGTATGGCTGTCATTTTTCACATCCTGGCTGAAATGTGTTTTTGCAGTTCTGGTGCAGAATAGCGTGGTTGCTGTGGGAGATCCGTGTTTGGGACACCTTATGAAAATGACAGTGACACAGTGCATTAGCAGAGGTCCTAAAATGCCTATGTTGAAAATTTAGTGACAGAAGTCCATAAAATGAGTGTGTTATGAATGTGCATTGCACAGTTTACATGGACGCTTGTACCTTCGCAACTTTGCAGATTTCCAGATTTTCAGCATTGCCATTTTGCCACACCTTCTTATGAACAGTGCAGCTGTCATTTTTCACATTCTGGTCAAAATATGTTTTCGCTCTTCCAGTGCACAATAGCTGTGGAAAATCAGTGTTCTGGACATATTAAGAAAATCACACTGACACTGTTCATGAGCAGAGTTACTAAAATGCCTATGTGGAAAATTTTGTGATAAAATTCCATAAAATGACTGTGTTACGATCATGTGTTGTGCAGGTTCCATGCACCCTTGTAAGTTTGCGAATTAGTAATATTTTCATGCCAGATTTTCAACACTGGCATTTGTTCACACCTCCTTATGGACAGTACAGCTGTCATTTTTCACATCCCTGCCGAAATGTGTTTCCGCGCTTCCGGCGCAGAATACCGCAGTCGCTGTCGGAAATCAGTGTTTGGGACAGATTAGGATCAAGCGACTGGGGGGGAGGGAGTGACTGAACTCAACTGAGCTTTGTTGGGACTGCTGCAGATTTCTTTGTGGGCAGGAAAAGGCAACAACGCAGGCAGGAGCCCAGTACAAAAGGGCAGCCTGCAGCACCGGGAGAAACAGAACAAGTGAGTGAGAGAGGGGGAGTGAGTGAGCTCAATGGAGCTCTGTTGGGACTGCTGTGGATTTCTTTGTGGGCAGGAAAAGGCGGCAATACATGCAGGGGCTGAGTACAAAAGGGCAGCCTGCAGCTGTGGCAGAAGCAAAATGAGCGAGTGAGAGAGGGAGAGTCAGCAAGCTCAACGGAGCTCTATCATGACTGCTGTGAATTTCTTTGTGGGCAGAAAAGGGTGGCAATGCAAGCAGGAGCCCAATACAGAAAGGCAGCCTGCAGCGCTGGCAGAAACGGAATGAGCGAGTGAGACAGAGTGAGTGAGGCCAACAGAGCTCTGTCGGGACTGCTGCAGGTTTCTTTGTGGGCAGAAAAAGATGCCAACAGAGGCAGGAGCCCAGCACAAAAGCAGCCTGCAGCGCCAGGAAAAACAGAATGAGCGAGTGAGATAGGGGAGTGAGCGACCTCAACAGAGCTCTGTCGGGACAGCTGCAGATTTCTTTGTGGGCAGGAAAAGGCGGCAATGCAGGCAGGAGCCCAGTACAAAAGCCCAGCTTGCAGCGACAGCAGAAATGGAATGAGCGAGTGAGAGAGGGGGAGTGAGTGAGTGAGCTCAGCTGAGCTGTGTTGGGACTGTTGCAGATGTCTTTGAGGGCAGAAAAAGCTGCCAACACAGGCAGGAACCCAGTACAAAAGAGCAGCCTGCAGCAGCGGGAGACACAGAATGAGCGAGTGAGGGAGGGGGAGTGAGTGAGCTCAACGGAGCTCTGTTGGGACTGCTGCGGATTTCTTTGTGGGCAGAAAAAGGCAGCAATGCACACAGGGGCCCAGTACAAAAGAGCAGCCTGCAGCAGAGGGAGAAACATATACAAACGAATGAGAGAGGGGGAGTGAGTAAGCGAGCTCAACGGAGCTCTATCGTGACTGCTGCAGATTTCTTTGTGGGCAGAAAAAGGTGCCAACGCAGGCAGAAGCCCAGTACAAAAGGGCAGACAGCAGCGCCAGGAGAAACACAATGAGCAAGTGAGAGAGGGGGAGTGAGCGAGCTCAACAGACCTCTGCCATGACTGCTGAGGATTGCTTTGTGGGCAGAAAAAGGCGGCAACACAGGCAGGAGCCCAGTACAGAAGGCCAACCTGCAACGCCAGCAGAAACGGAATGAGTGAGTGAGAGAGGGGGAGTGAGCTACCTCAACGGACCTGTGTCAGGAATGTTGCACATTTCTTTTTGGGCAGAAAAATCTGCCAACAGAGGCAGGAGCCCAGTACAAAAGGGCAGCCTGCAGCGCCAGCAGAAACAGAATGAGCAAGTGAGAGAGAGGGGGAGTGATCCACCTCAACAGAGCTCTGTCGAGACAGCTGCAGATTTCTTTGTGGGCAGCAAAATGTGCCAACACAGACAGAAGCCCAGTACAAAACAGCAGCCTGCAGCACCAGGAGAAACAGAATGAGCAAGTGAGACAGACAGAGAGAGTTACCTCAATGGAGCTCTGTTGGGACAGTTGCAGATTTCTTTGTGGGCAGAAAAAGGTGCCAATGCAGGCAGAAGCTCAGTACAAAAGGGCAGCCAGCAGCACCAGGAGAAACACAATGAGTGAGTGAGAGAGGGGGGAGTGAGTGAGCTCAACAGACCTCTATCATGACTGCTGTGGATTGCTTTGTGGGCAGAAAAAGGTGGCAATGCAGGCAGGAGCCCAATACAAAAGGCCAGCCTGCAGCGCCAGCAGAAACAGAACGAGTGAGAGAGGGGCAGTGAGCTAGCTCAATGGGCCTGTGTCAGGACTGCTACAGATTTCTTTGTGGGCAGAAAAAGCTGCCAACAGAGGTGGGAGCCCAGTACAAAAGGGCAGCCTGCAGCGCCAGCAGGTACAGAATGAGCGAATGAGAGAGGGGGGGAATGACCCATCTCAACAGAGCTCTGTTGGGACAGCTACAGATTTCTTTGTGGGCAGAAAAATGTGCCAACACAGGCAGGAGTCCAGTACAAAAGAGTAGCCTGCAGCACCAGGAGAAACAGAACGAGCGAGTTACACAGGGGCAGTAAGCAAGCTCAATGGACCAACGCAATCAACATTCAGCACTGACAAATGCTTGTTAGTATCCCTGTAATATCTGTGCCTGTGAACAGAGCTGTACTCTGTAATTGCTCTGATTAGGGTTTAAAAACATATGTGCTTTATTTAGTGTGTATTTTTTATCAACAGGAATTTTGATAAGAGGGTCATTAGGCATTATATAAATTTATAAAGGTTTTCTGAACTGTATAGCCTATTAAGTAAGTAACCAGGTTATAGCTAAATGTATATAGAGTCCTGAGTTATGTTCTTCTCACCCTGATGTCCAGTCTACTACAGTTATCCTTTATATGTCTGTACAATATATAATTTTTCTTATTATGCCTCAATAAAAAGACAAAGTTAAAAAACAAAGACTTTAGGTTGTCCCGACTGAAACACGTTGTCTGCTTCTTCTCGCATGTTCCCAACATAAGGAATGGCTCTGTAGGATGCCAAACTTGCCAGAAATGGTACTGGGTTTGGGTCCAGGTCCAGATACTTTTTGTTGCACCCGACCTGAATTTTTATTTGCTCTGCGTTTGCACCCCCCCGATATGCACCCCCCTGAAGTTGAGAATCTTTAAGTAGGAGGCGGGGCAGCAACCCTCATAAAATGAAAAATCAAACTCCCCGGTGATGTTTTGCTGTGCGCCAGTGAATACATCGCTATAATATTTTTTCGGCGATGTGTCATCGCCCTAACTGTGATTGCCCATTTGCAATCGCCGTTATCACATGGATCCTGTTTAGGGTTGATGCAACAAAAGTAAGGAAATGAGACATTAAGGTTGACACCCTAATACCTCCCACACCTGACCACCCCACTCCACCCTCACCGTCCACAGATTAACAGGCGATGGGGTGTGCCTTGGGGTTGTCGGCCCTAACTCTCACCTCATTCCATATTTAAGAAAACTGACATGGTACAGTATAGGAGAATGGAGTGAGAGTTCGGCCTGATGACCCCAAGGCACATCCCATCACCTGTTGGTTAGTGGACAGTGGAGATGGGGTTGGGTGGTCAGGTGGGGGAGGTATCAACCTTAAGGTCTCATTTCCTTACTTTTGTCACTTGAATCCTAAATGATGCATTAACAAAGATTTCTGCAATGAATTTCCTTACTTTTTGAGAAAGTATAATCTTACCAGTTTATGTTTTTGGGAGTGCAGGGTCCTATGGGCTCTTCACTCCCATCTATCCATAAGTGTACAGACATTGTAATGAATTTTCATCTCCCAGAAGGAGTGCAGGGTCTGCTGGGCTCTGCACTCCCACTGCTGCATAAAAAAGGACCTTGAAGCCACATAACTGCATAATAGTATCCATCTCCCTGTAGGAGCACAGGACCCTCTGGGCACTGCGCTCCCACCACTGCATCTCCCTTTGGAAGTGCAGGGCTCTCCCGGCCCTCCACTCCCATCACGCTTCCATCACTTTGTAATGGGAAATTGCCAAACTTCAAACTATTATAACTATGCAGGCACTGTAAATTTTATCACCAAACCAGCAAAAGTCACATATTTAGGACAAGCCCATTCGATCCTGAAAATTTCAGCCCAAAATTCCTAACTGTTTGTTTGCAGTGCCCTTTTAACATCCCTTTTTGCAATCCTTTTTCATGAGCAGATCCCCGTTCATGAGGTAGGGTCATGTGACCATCCCCCTCATGAAAAGGGGATTTGGACAGCTTATGAACAGGGATTGCAAAGTTGGATCAGCTCATGAAAAGGGATCACATAAAGGGATTTTAAGTGTCCCATAACTATGAAACCTATGTAAATTCTTTCACCAAACCAGCAAATGTCACATCCCTAGGGCACGCCCTTTCTACTCTGAAAATTTCAGCCTGAAATGCAAACCATTTGTTTGCAGTGCCCTTTTAAAATCCCTTTTCACAATCTCTTTTTGCAAGCCGATCTCTTTTTGCAGTCCCTATTCACGAGCCGATCCCTTTACCTGAAGTATGGTCGTGTGACCCTCCCCCTCACAAAAATGGATTTTCACAGCTCATGAACATGGTTGTGAAAAGGGATTGACTTGTGAAAAGGGGTCACAAAAAGGGATTTTAAAGGCCCGTAACTATGGAACCAATAAGAATTGTTTCACCAAACCAGCAAATCTCACATCCATAGGGCAAGCCCTTTCTATCCTGAAAATTTCAGCTTAAAATTCCAAACTATTTCTTTGCAGTGGCCTTTAAAAATCCCTCTTCGTGATCCCTTTTTGTGAGCTGATCCTTCTTCGCGGTCCCTTTTCATGAACCAATCCATTTTTGTGAGGTTTAAAACTGCCATTTTTTAAATAACTACACAAAAACAAAGGCATGAGCGGATAGAGAACGTTCCCTCACCAAAGTCCATGCCTTGGTTTTTACAAAAGACTTCCCAGGAGCAAGTTATTAGGTTTTGTTTTCTCCCCTCACTAAGCAAGAAAACAATATGGCAGCCAATAAACATGGATTTTCTCATGAAAAGGGATCCCTTTTCACAAATTCCTTTTCGCGAGCCATTCGAGACCAGGAATCCTTGATCAAAACTGTGCATCTCTCCCGAAGACTGAACTGAGCAAGCTCAGAACCAGAATTTGTTAAATGTAATAACTTTGGAATGGATTAATATCTTTTCACCAAACAAATGCTGGATTGTTCCTGAGGATAACCTCTTTCTACCCTGGAAAGTTCAGGTCAAAATTCCAAACTGTGTGTGCGCAGTACAATGTAAAAAAAAACCTGACATTTGCAAAAAAAGTGAAAAAACATATTTGTTGATGCTTTGATTTGCAAAACTCACAAATCCAATCAAAACGCAACTTGGCAAATCAAGAGATCTACCACTCAAAACCCTGTATTTCAAATTTTATGCAAATCCGTTGAATGGTTGCGAAGTTATTAAAGTGCAAGATTTGGGGTTTAACATTAAACTGCCTACTCAGCCCTGGGAAGATAAATACACAAATGTGGTTGGACATTGCATGTCTCATGGCAATTAATTAATCCATGTTACATGCACACTGAGGGTGATCAGTCTGTCACAGAGATCACCACTTAAGGTGCAGTACAGCATAGGCACTTTTTCTTTCAGATTATTGAGAAATGTTGTGCTTTCCCACCCACCCAAAGGATATTTGCTACCCACACAAAATCTATTGCTGAGTGCAGACATCACAGTGAGTAACTAAAATAAACACCTGCAAATACAGTATGCACCACTTGTAACAGACTAGTCTGACATGTGGTATTTTGTTCGTTACAGGTGGCGTCCGTTACATCAATGAAGCTGTGATCGGGGATCTATGGACTCAGATAATGAACAGCAAATGCTACATACAGTGATTTACAGTTCCTTTAGTGCAAATTGTCCCAGATCCTATTTTTTCTCCACAGTGCGGAGTGAGAGAGAGACAGAGTGCGAGAAGGACATCGGGAGCAGCAGTGTTTCTTTTGGTGCAGTGCTTTTTCCAGTGTTGTGTTTCTCCCCATACCACCATTATGGTGCTTCATTCAGTGCAGCGAGAGAGAGTGTGAGAAGGACATTGGGAGCAGCATCTCCCTAGCAGACTTCCTCTCTCTGCATGGTGCTGTCTGTGTTGGGGAAGGGGGGGCTAACAGCAAGAAACTCAGTGAAGCATCTCATGACAGACAGACCGGGAGATGTAGGCGAGTGACACATTGAGGTGAGTGTTCATTCGGGCGAGGGCTATGGCTGATATGGGGAGGTGCTGGCGGTCACACTATGTCCTGGACTGCTGCGGTATGTTTCCCTCACACGCTGTCAAGTTGCACAGCAACAGCAAAGTTGGGGCCAGCTTTCAATCAACTCAAATTCAGCACTCCCATCAGCTTGGCTCTAAAACTAACACATTCCAGCTGCTAAACATTAATAATTAACACCTGTCTGAGGTGTCTGAAGTGTCAAGGAATCTGTTATGTGGCCACTAGGTGGCCGCTAAATGCGGAATCACAGGTCTGCTTAATCAGGATATTTTAGCATTGAGCCATATAGGAAATGACATTTGGCAATTGGGATTTGTCCATTAGAAGCAGACGTCCGCTACAAGCATGCCCATTAAATTTGGCGCATACTGTATCAGTGTTTCAGAATTGCATCTTGCAAAGCAGGCTTCACAGGGATTGAAATATTACTTCTGGTTTTGCAATACCCGAATACCACATAATGGCATACAGGTTTAAACTATTTGGACATTTGTCCATGACTGAATAGCTTGCAGAGAAGTTCCCAAATGAAGAAGCAGCAGAAAAAGTAGTCAAAAGTAACATTCAAGCATCTGAAAGTGTGTATTGCGGCCGTAATACCAATATTGACAGCACAGCAGTGCATAATAGTGCTAATGAAATAAGAGGCACAGCAGTCACAAAGGGTGTTATTTCAAAGTACATAGTGCCAACGAGTAATGAGGAGACAGGGAAAAGAGCAAATGTAATAATTCTAAAAGATATTCCCATGTACAAAAGTAAGAAAGACAGTTTCTTCAGCAGTATTATCACCAGCAGAGGAAGTGAAAATGCAGATTCAGCTAATGAAATGACAGAGCAAGTGAACAGTAGTAATGTAGGCCAAAACAGTAATGTACCAAATATGAGCCACAGCTACCAGTCAGTGTTGAAAATGAATGGGATCAGCACTGTGTCACTGCAGGAAAAGAGAGATAGTGTGGACAGAAGCAGAATTATGGCAAATGCACATTCAGCTAATGAAAGAAAACTAAACATAAGTAGTGCTTATACACAGGATAAGCCAGACATGAATCAGAAGTCCAGAAGTGGTGGAAATAGTAATCTATCATTAAACAGCAATAGCTACCAGTCATTTGAAAAAATAACCAGCAACAGGAGTATACCAGATAAAAGCTTCAGTCATGATTTATTCAGAAAAGCAGTGCAAGTAGCAGCAGGTATCAGTCATGTAAAATAATCAACAGTGTGCCTTCAAAGTACAGCAGCACAAATCAGGAGAAATAGTATGAAAGTGAAGGAAAAAGGTCCAGCATCAGTGATAGCAGTATTAAATTGTATACATCTCAGAAAAGTAATGTTGCTAGTGGGAAAAGCACAGATAGTCAGCAATGTGCAGCATCAAAAAGTTCCAGACATGTAGACCTTTTCCCATCAGACCTTGATGCATTAGAAAGGGCAAAGGCTGAAGCAAATACTCAGAAAAGCACTGTGTGGGCAATTAATGTTCTAAAATATTGGCTTGTAAGTAAAGAAACAGAAAAAAATGTTAAAGAAATACCTGCAACAGATCTATCCTGTATTCTTAAACAGTTTTACCCGACTGTATGTGGCACCAAAGAAAAATGTTACACCATAAGGTCAGTGATGTGCTCAAGAGCAGACATAAACAGGTTCCTTAAAAAAGTGGAAAACAACAGGCAATTTAATATTACAACTGACACTGCTTTCAAAGGAGCCAATAACATTTTTGACTCTATTTTAAAACAACTGAGAAAAGAGGATCAGGACCGGGCAAGCCACCATCCACCGATTAGCCAATCTGATCTCCGAAAGTTAAGGTCTTCAGATGCTCTTAATCCAAACACACCAGATGGTCTGGTAAGATGCGTCTAGTTTGAGCTACAGCTTGGTTTGGCTCATCATGGATGAGAGGTCATTAGAGACTTGAAACAGAACTCCTTTGTCATAGCAAAAGAAGACAAGGGGCTTGAATACGTGTTACTAGCGTTCAACCCCCATACTAAAATCATTCTAATCCAAGTGAGCTAAATAAAGAGGCTCTTAGTTTTTTTATTTATGGACCTTGGGAATCCTCTTTGTCCTGTGGAGATGTGCAAACTGTATGTCAGCAAATGCCCACCTTGTGCACCTGCATTATATTTGCATGCAAAGAGAAGTACACCTTGATGAGATATACTGGTACACATTTGAGCCAATGAGCGTGAACTACCTAGGAAATCTAATGGCCAAAATCTCTGATGCTACAAAACTATCAAAGAGATAAGCAAATCATTGTATTCACAGCACAGACTTACAAATCTTGTCAAATGCTGGTCTCGCATTGTGAGAAATAATAAGTGTCACTAGTCGTCATTGTGAAAGTAGCCTGCTCAACTACTGGATCTCATCTACAGAAGATAGGCAAAAGTGGAGCGCATTCATTAGCTCTGCAGGCATGAAAATCCCACTTAACAAATCAGAACAAATATGCATGATACTGCAGATCCAACATTCCTAAGCTCTACACCAATAGTAAACGCTACAACAGAGCCCAATGTTTTACAACCCAGCACTGAAAGGCCAAGCTGCAGTAATAGTGATACATCTGTGGCACTCAGTTCCATGAATCAATCCCATGAGCAGCCAGTGAGTTCAGGGATAAATCTGCCCTATTGTTAGAATCCTGGGACTGTCAGCTTTCATTACTGCAATCATGCAATGACTTCAGCAAGTGACATTCAGCCAAGCTAGAATAAAGAGAAGCAATACTTACGAAGTGAATTACAGACAGCCATAGAAAAAGTTAAACAATGTACTGTTGTTCTGAATTACAGTGCACTGCATAATAATTTGTTGCTTCTAAGAGCCATAAAGTTAAGAAATAGTGTAGTGTTGTTCTGAATTTGTTGCTTCAATTACAGTGCACTGTAGTATAATGTGTTGCTTCTAACAGCCATAGAGAAAGTTAACAAGTGTTGTTCTTAATTTTGCATTGTAGTATAAAGTTGCAAATGTCCATTCATTGCTTAGTAATATAGTGATAATACTTATACAGTGGTATCTGACAAGTGTAACAGTGCATTTTCGATTTTGTAGTATAATAGAAGAGCAAGATAGTTGCCATTGTACATATTGGTAGTCTTGTAATTTCTGTTTCTGATTTTTAGAAACGAGTGGCTACTGCCTTGTGCTTGACATGATCTAAAGGTACAATACTGATATATTTAAGAGTGCACCAGTGAAATCCAAGTAGTGTTCAATCTGAAGTGGAACTTACGATGTACAGTGTTTTCCGGAGAGCCTGGTTAAGTGTGAAAAGTGTGCAGTACCTGAAATATGTCCGATAAGTACCATGACGATCATAGTTATTTTTCGATTAGCATTCCTATCGTAGTTGTGTATCACTGTTTAAAAAAATACGTGCATAACAGGTTTTCAACATTATGGATTAGTTTAAAAAGGGCTTCCCATTATTTAAGCAACAGAGAGAATTGCAATGTCTCCGCATAACAGCCTGCTGAATTCCCTGAAAAGCTGCACACATCACAGGTACGTGACGCTGATTAAAGTATTGCAATTGCAGCAGAAAATGTCTGTGACTGTTATTAAGAGGTTGTAGGATGTTATAAACAGGTGATATTTTTGCAGGGAACAGCTATCACTAAATACAGGTGAAATAAGCAGAAAGAAAGTGTTTACCAAAATGCACCACTTTCTTAGGAGGAAGGGCACTTGTTAAACTCAATATATTGTTACAGAATTTAGAACATTTCAGTGATGATATTACACTATATATTAATCCCATGCTATAAGTGCAATAACCCACTCCAGGGTGTGGGGTTATTGGGGATTAATCAACACCCTACATGCTGTGAGGACAATTTGCCTCATGCCTCACAATGCACCCAGGGTGTTGATTAATCCCTAGCAACCACACACCCTGTCATGGGTTATTGCTTACTTATATGGTGTGACAGTGCCACTATAGTTACGGTTAACTAGCATGTTTAATGTTAAACCTCAAATTTTTCACTTTAACTTTGCAACCAATCAATGGATTTGCATACAGTTTGGTATATGCTGTCCCATGGGGTAGGTTGTTTGATGTGGCAATTTTCGCTCTGATCAGATGTACAGACTCTGAGATCCCAATAGTGCAAAAACCTTAAAAGTCGCCATTTTATGCAGTTTCTTCCTCATCGCCTTGTACCCAGATGTTGTGGAATTTCTGTGTGATTTTATTTATGGTAGAAACAGCTTGGGTAACAGAACTGCCATGCATTTGTTTGGTGAAAAAAATATTAATCTGTTGCAAAGTTATTCCATTTTTAAGTTCCTATTGTTTTCAATGGTAAGATCACTTTCCAGGACGGAGGGAGAAAGTTCATCAAAGGATATGACTTCACGAAAAAGGATTCTTTTTCATGAGGGGCCTGTCCTTTTTCACCAAACAAATTCCTTTTTTGTAACTGCCATCTTGGTTTTTTTTCCCACGAACTAAAATGCGCAGAAAATACATAAAAATGTTGTCATTTTACAAATTAGACACTAGAACCAATCTAAATGGGCCCCATTTAGCTGGATTGTGGTGTTTGTTTTTCACAGTTAGGGCCAGAAATACTTTTTCTGGGCACCCAAAATCCCTGGTGCCCAGATTAGCCAAAGGAGCACTTTCCCTGTATTCTGTGTTTGAGAACCACAGATTTTCTTGACTTCTGCAGCCACAGCTGAACTCATGCTGCTGGCTGCAGTGTGAGATGTAAGCTCCCTTGGTCTGGTGTCTAGTGACACCCCTCACACCCTGATCACTGTCCCCCTAAATAAAAGATATATTCCATGGTGTCTAGTTGCACCCCCCCACCCTCCGATCACTGTACCCCAAATTTTATTTTAGTCCCTGGTGTCTAGTGGCACCCTCACCCTCCGATCGCCATCTCCCTTGTTTTTATGTTACTTCTTGTTTACATATTTATATAATCCAACAGTGGGTTGCCCACCCTCACTGTTGGATGCCCCCCTTCACAGTCCATCGTTTTATTGATGGTGCTGACATTGGAGGGTCCCAGTCCCTGTGTCAGCATTACAAGAACCCCCAAGCAGTGTGGGACACTGGGGAGCCCCCTCCCAATGTCCCAAAATATTTATTTACTTTGACCCTGTAAGAAGAAAACAGTCCCCAATGTCTTTTTTTTAAACCTGAGAAAAAGAAAACAGTCCCTCGTTGTCCCACTAACCTCCCCATCCCAACCCTCCCACTAAGCACCCACCACCCCACCTTACACCACCCTTACCCTATACTTACCACTGGAGATCATACGCTGTCATCTTCTATGGACTGAGACACGTCTGCACTCGTCAAAGCCAAACCATGAACTGAGGAATCAAGATAAGTGCTGTATAATGTATTTCAATGGAGTTTTGAACTTACATAGTTACAGTACATACAGTAGTTACATAGTTATATAGTAGGTGTCAGCAGAAAAAGACCCCTTGGTCTATCTAGTCTGCACCTGTATTGTTGTATAATTAGTTCTTATTTCCTTATTACAGATCCTACTAGATCTGTGATCTTTTCCCCCTTTCCTGAGTCTACTAGTCCCCTGTCCCTATCCCGTGCATGCTTGAATGCTACAATGGTGTCTACACCCACCACATCCTCTGGTAGCTTGTTCAAGGGTTCTATCACTCTTTCTGTGAAGAAATATTTCCTCACATTGCCTCTGAGTCTCCCCCTTCCAGCTTCATATCATGCCCTCTTGCCCGTGTGCATTTCCTTCTCTGTAGAAAGCTACCCTCCTGTACTCTGTTTATCCCCTTGACATATTTGAATGCCTCTATCATCTCCCCCTCTCCCTTCTAACCTCTAGTGAGTACATATTTAACTCCCTGAGCCTCTCCTCATAATTTTTCTGATGCATACCCTGGCCCATCTTGGTAGCACTTATCTGCACTCTCTCTACCTGTTCAATGTCCTTCCTGAGATGGGGCCCTCCAAAACTGGACACTGTTCTCGAGGTGAGGCCTTACCAGTGTTCGAAATAGTAGTAATATTACATCTCTCGTTCTGCTTGTAATACTCCTACCTATGCAAACCAGCACTCTATTTGCTTTTCCCACTGCCCTAACATACTGACTTGCCACTTTCAGATCATCAGTTATGATGGCCCTGAGATCCCTTTCCTGATTAAATGTTGTGACCTCCTCTCCCACTAGTTGGTATATTGCCCTTGGGTCCTTGAGCCCGATATGCATAATTTTGCACTTTTTGGCATTGAATCCTAGCTGTCATAACACTGACCATTCTTCTAGTCTTTTCAAGTCCTTTCTCATAGTTTCTACCCTCTCTGGTGTGTCAACCCTATAGCATATCTTTGTGTCATCTGCGAACAGGCATCTTCCTTTTCAGACCCTCTGCGATGTCACTAATGAATACATTAAATAATAAAGGCCCCAGAACTGACCCCTGTGGTACCCCAGTTATCACCTCTCCCTCTTCTAATTGTACCCCATTTACTGCTACCCTCTGGCTCCTGTCACTCGGACAGTTTTGCACCCACGTCACCACTTTTGTCCCCACCCCTAGACTGCTCAGTTTGTTTATTAATCTCCTGTGTGAAATGGTGTCAAAGGCCTTTCTGAAGTCTAGGTAGGCCATGTCCACTGCCCCCCCGATCAACTATCTTGCCACTGAATTAAAGAACTCTATCAGGTTTGTCTGGCACGATCTCCCGCCTATGAACCCAAGCTGCCCTGGATCTTGTAACCAATTCTCTTCCAGGTACTCTACCATCCTTTCTTTTATCAATTTCTCCATAATCTTCCCCACCAGCGACATCAGGCTTACTGGTCTATAGTTCCCTGCCTCCTCTCTATTCCCACTCTTATGAATTGGCACCACATCTGCCCTCTTCCCATCCCTCTCGGCATTACCCTTGTTTGCAATGATTGATTGAACAGAGCTGTCAGAGGAGCAGATAGCTACCTCCTCAGTTCTCTTAGTGTCCTTGGGTGCACCCCATCTGGCCCCATTGCCTTATTTATATTGAAATTCTCAAGTTGTTTGAGTATCCTCCCTTCTGGAAGGGGGCTTGTGTCTACCCCCAACCCCCTGGTATTTCCTTGTACCTTTACTTGAGGTCCATTCCCCACTCCCTCCTGTGTGAATACTTAACAAAAGTACTTGTTCAGTGTGTCCGCCTTCTGGCTCTCCTCCATACTAACCCCTTCGCCTTTATTCTAACTATTCCTGCTTTGTTTTTCCACTGTTCGCTTATGTAGAATGTTTTGTCTCCTAGTGTCACTGTCTTAGCTATGTTTCCTCTGTGTTTGCCTTTGCTCTTCTAACTGCCTTTGCTGCTTCCCTCAACGTCTCCTGATATTCCTCCCTGTTCTTTTCCATTTGGATTTCTTTGTACTTCTTGAAGGACAACTTTTTTGCCCTCACTTTGCTGCAGCTTCTCCGGGGAACCATAATGATCTCCTACTTCTCCTGTTCTATGTAACCTGCTTTATGGATAGGCTAGTTGCTTCCTCTACGGCCTTCCTAATTTTTATCCACCTTTCCTTAACTCCTTCCTCTTTATCCATGTGCGCCAATGATCTCCTAACCCCATACCCATTTTTGTGAAATGCACCTTCCAGAAATCCATGACCTTTGTTTTAGTGTGGAATGCTTTGGTTTCTGTTCTGACCCTGAACCTCACCATGTTGTGATTACTCGGCCCTAGGTGTTCCCCCAGTGTGATGTTGGTGACACTGTCTCTGTTAGACAGTACCAGATCAAGTATGGTCCTTTCCCAATTGGGTTCACTGACGAGTTGCTTTAGAAATGCGCCTTGTATTGCTTCTAGGACCTCTCTACTTTTATTTGTCACTGCTACTGGGATGATCCAGTCCACATCAGGCATATTAAAACCTCCCAGAATTATTACTTCCCCTCTGTTGGACATCTCACTGGTTTTCTTCATCATTTCCTTATCTACTTCCTCTGTCTGTGCATGTGGTCTGTACAGTAACCCTGTCTGAAGTATGGCCCCATTCATCTCCAGTGCCACCCACAGCATCTCTGCCTCCCTTCCTTCCCTTGGTATCTCTGTGGCTTTAATATTCTCCTTCACATAAAGTGCTACTCCCTACTCCTGTCATGCCCACCCTGTCCCTCCTGAACAATGCATACCCTTATATGGTTTTCACTGAACTAGGTCTCCATGATTGCCACTATATAAAGGTCCTTCTTTTGTATGGTGGCCTCTAGATCTGCCACCTTGTTGCCTAGACTCCTGGCATTTGTGGTGATGGCCTTCCAGATCTTAGCCTTCTCCCCTCTTATTGTGTTTCATCTTGTCCCTCTTTTCCACTATGTGTCTTTTACCTACTTACCCTTCCTTGTCCTGTGCTCCATGCATTTCCTGTGGTTCCTCTCCTTCCCCTACTTTATTATTGTCTCTGTTAGCCTTTTGGGTGGCCTTATCCCCTACTTCCTAATCTGCCCTTCCCCCAGCTAGTTTAAATGCTGGCCAATGTAGCATTTAAACATTTAATTGAGGAGCCCAGTTCCCCTTCTGGACGGATGGAGGCCATCAGCCTTGAACAAGCCTCCATTCTTCCAGGTGGGTCCCAAGCCCCCAATGAATTCAAAACCCTCCTCATCAAATCATTTCTTCAATCATGTGTTGAAGTTCCTGGTGCTGATGCTCCTCGTCTCCCCATGTCTTTGACAGGTAGCACCTTCAAGAAGGTGATGGATTTGGCTACCTGCTTCAGACCATTCCCCAATCTCCTGAACTTTTCCTGTACTGCCTCTGGTTAATCCTTGGCCAGATCATTTGTCTCTAAATTGACCATGATATCCAGCTCTCCTTCCCCTCCCCTCCTGCTGTCCCAACAATCCCTAGGATCCTCCTTCTATCCCTCTTAGCAGTGGCATCTGGAAGGCACCTTAACTCTCTGTCCTCCTCCCCCCATTTCTAACTGCATTCCCCTCACTATTGAGTCCCCCACCAGGATTCACTTCCTCCTCCTCTGGGGTCTCTTGTTCCCCCCATTGAGGTCCCCACCTTGGTGCACCTCCACATCCATCCTTTCAACTATGCTGGGTGCCTCAGTTTGGGAGTCCCCTCCTGCCAGTGTGACAAAGGAATTATGTAATGGTATGGGTCTCAGGATTTGCCTATGTTCCCCCTTGCCCTCTCTGAGCCCACCATTGTCCATGAGCCCCTTTTTCCTGGCATCCTTTGAGAAAATGTATGTTCATAAATTTTTTCACCAAATTTTCAACATGGCCTTTTTAGGACCCCACCTCATGAACACTGGCACTGTCATTTCATTAATCAGGCCCAGAAGGTGATTTCATGGTCGCTGTGTGAATCACCTTTCAGTACCAAAAAACAAAATGTCACCACCAGCATTCTTGAGGAGGGGTCCCAAAAAGGCCATGTTGAAAATTTGGTAAATAAATTCCTAAAAATGGCCAAGCTATGAGCGTGCATTGAAATTTTTCTACATATGTGCATAACTTCAGTAATTTTTAATATTTTGACTCCACATTTTCAATATAGCCATTTTTTTCACACCACTTCATGAACAGTACAGCTGTCATGTTTCACATCCTGTCCAAAATGTGTTTTTACATCTGTGGCATGGAATGGTTTTTGGCACAAATTTGAACATTTTCACCTATGGAGTTTATGAAGTGGGGTCATAAGAAGACTTTATTGAAAATTTGCGGTCAAAATAGGAAAAAATGCCAAAGTTATGACCATTTGTTGCAATTTGGCTACACCCACTCATAACTTTGGAAATGTTAAATATTTTGACCCCAGATTTTCAACATAGCCTCCTTATTACCCCCGGCTTATGTATGTCACAACTGCCATTTTTCAAATCCTGCTGAAAAGCATTTTTGTACCTGTGATGTGGAATGGCATTACAGTTGCACAGAATAACATTCTGGTGGGGATTCAAACATTTTCTGTACCAAGTACATTAGATGGGGTAATAAGATGGCTATGCTGGCAATTTGGTCACTATTGTCATATAAATGGAAGCGCAGGGCCCAGAGGGCTCTGTGGTTCCACAGCTACATACATATATGCATCTACGGAGGGATGGGTGTGCAGGGTCTGAAGGACCCTGCACTCCCACAGTAAAATAAGGATACTATTATACTGTCTCAAAAAGTAAGGAAATAAGTTGGAAAAAAATGTTGTTCATTCTCTAGTTAGGATCAAAGCTACCAAAGTAGGGAAATGAGTCATTAGGGTTTACCTAACATCCTACCCTCCCAAACCAGGCAGGAGAGCAGGTGTGGGGTGTGCATTGGGCTTCTGAATCCTAACACTCACCCCATTCTCATAAAGTCTACACATCTGACATTATTTACATATGGAATGGGGTGAGTGTTAGGTGTTAGAAGCCCAAAGGCATATCCCACACCAGCTCTCCTGCATGGTTTGGGAGGGTGGGGTGTTAGGGAAACCCTAATGCCTCATTTCCCAACTTTTGTCACTTTGACCCTAAATATATATATATATATATATATATATATATATATATAGATATATATATATTTATAAAATGGGCAGGAAAAATTATCTCTGCTCCTTGGTTGAAACACATCACATGACCGTGCATATATCAGAGTGCGACCACACACCTGCATCACCCCCTCAAAACAATTTTGCCATTTTATAAGATAGATAACCAACTCTAGGATGTGCAGTCATGCTCCGATATCACTACGCCTTGGGTGGTTGACGCACACCAAGGCGCACGCATTATCAGACATGACCAAGACACTCTTAGAGTGGGTTATCTATTACATATATATATATATATATATATATATATGTAATAGATAACCCACACTAAGGTGTGCGGTCACACTCTGATATACACATGCCTTGGTGTGCATTGTTACGGCCGAGTGCGTCAACCACCCAAGGCATGTGTATATCAGAGCACGACCGCACACCCTAGAGTGAGTTACCTAGCTTATAAAATGGCAAAATTGTTTTGAAGGGGGGTGAAAGTGCAGGTGTGCGGTCATGCTCTGATATATGCATGGTCATGTGAAGTGTTTTAACCAACCAGCGAGATAATTTTTCCTACCCATTTTATAAATATATATATATATATATATATATATATATATATATATATATACACTGTGTGTATATATATATATATATATATATATATATATATATATATAGTCTGTAATTTGATCAAATTCACAAATAAACTAATTTTTGTGGTTTTGATAAAATATATATAAAAGTCAAATGAGTAAGTCCAAGAAATGTTCAAATATAATAAATTCCAGTTTTGAATATAATCCCAAGGAGAAATAATAAGATCCATATGTTCCTATAGAACAATGCTCACAGTTCCACAACAAATGGGGGGGGGGGCACAAATGCTGTCTATGGGCTCTGTTCACTAATGTGTGGGATGTACATGTAATTCAGGCATAGACAGCCCATGCAGCTGTGCACCCCAGGACAGGTGTGCAAATGCTGGTATTCACCATTGCTGGCCACCTGTCCAGGACCCAAACCCGGCAGCAGCTGGGTGGGGCTGTAGCTGAGCTGTGCATGAGTGGATCATGGGACACAGGTGAGCATCCAATTGGATGCCCATCCTGGGTCCCAAAGTGGATCCCCTGCTGTGTGTGTACAGGGGATCCTGGGAAGGCATGGATCCTGTGAGCAGATACCAATGGGCAATGCCCCCAGCCCCCCATCAGCCTGGTGCATACATCTCAACTTTTGTGACTGGAATGAGGGACACTGACACTCAAAATAAGGGACAATCAGGGACATTGACCATCATAAAGTGGGACACATCTGCAAATATAGAGATACAGGCTCAGATAGCTTTGGAGACCATTGTGTTTACTTGTAAGCAGTTTATATTTGATTTGGCATCTTAGACATAATGGGCCCGATTCTAGAAAGCATACACCACAGCACAATGCAGAGGCACCAATGGAAATGGTGCAAGTCACAAATACATCCAGCAAATGCACCAAATGCAATTCTACATTGTGATATGCACTTTGATGCAATGAAGTACGCCAATTGCGACTTACACCGCAGTTGCAACATACTCGCAGTTACGTCAATGCGCAACTGAACATACGCCAAGAAAAGGGAAGAGATACACCAGGGCGAGAGTCTAGAAGCAGCAGTGCCACAACTTACACCAAGACCAGCCGGTGTAACATACACCAGGTGGGAGCAGGTGTAACTTACACAGCATATAAAGGAGCAGAGACAGACAGGCTGGAGATACAGCAGCACAGCACTGTGACTGAGAGAGAGCAGAGAGAGACCACATGGATGGACCAGTAGCAATGCTAGATATGCTACCACTGGAGCACTGGGACAGGCACAGGAGGTGACCCAATGCCCAGAACCAGAGGTACAGGCAGCAACCAGGATGGCACAGATCTGGCAGATGCCCTGCACCACTGCTGTACAGGGTGAGGAAGACATACGAGAACCTGGTGGAGGAACAGTGTATTGCATGCTACCGACTGCCCCGGGCCATCATAGACAGGATATGTGATGACCTCTGCGTAGACCTGCGCAGTGTCACCCACAGGGGGCAGCCAGTCCCTGTGGAGGTGAAGGTGACAGCAGCACTATGCTTCCTGGCAACAGGGTCATTCCAGACACCAACAGGCAACACTGTGGGAATATCACAGCTGGCCACGTCTAGATGCCTACACCAGTTCCTGAATGCCATGGTAGCCCGCATGGACCAGTACATCACCTTCCCCCAGGAAGCATGGCAGCAGTATGCAGTGATGCAGGGCTTCTACACCATTGCCCAGTTCCCACGTGTCATGGGTGCAATAGACTGCGCCCATGTTGCCATACATGCACCATAGGTCAATGGTGATGTGTATGTGAATCGGAAGGGCCACCACTACATGAACATGCAAGTGGTGTGTGACAGTCATGGCCGCATACTAGATGTGGTTGCCCAGTACCCTGGTTCCACGCATGATGCCTACATCCTGCAGAACAGTGGGCTACATGAGGGCTACCAGAGGGGTCAGCTCACGAGAGGATGGCTAGTAGGTAAGTGAACACAGCACAGAGCACTGCATACTTGAACACCTGCACACCATGCAGACATAGGTCCATAGGCCACAGAGACTGATGATTTACCATTTATCCAACAGGGGACAGTGGTTATCCACAGCTGCCATGGGTGATGACACCACTGCACCACACACGCACAGCAGCACAGACATGCTACAATGAGGTGCACAGCCAGACCAGGTGCATCATACAGCACACCTCTGGGGTCCTGAAGGCATGATTCAGGTGCATTGCTAGATCGGCAGGGGTGTTACAGTACAGTCCAGAGACAACCTGCAAGATATTCATTGTCTGCTGCATACTGCACAACATCACAGTGCAACACCGTGTGCCACCACCGGACCAGCTGGAGGACAGGGATGAGGAGGACCAGGATTGGAATGGCGGGGCACACAGACATGTGAGGCACCACTAGACAGATGCTGCGCAGGCACAGGCAGGCCAGTGTGTGCGATGTGACCTATTAGGCACTTCAACTGAGAGACACCATGGAACTTCAGTGACAGCCACCAAATGCCAGGTGGCGTTCCCCAAAGAAACATCACATGGACTTGCCACCTGGTGTAATGCACAGGTCACAGTGACACTGGATGATGGCAACAGGTCCTGTGGACTGTGACCACATTGGGCAGTGCACACACAGCTGTGGACATGGAACAGTGTGGGAACTAAGAGACGGCATGGAGCAATGTAAGAAGACCAGCACAACAGGTAGGTGGTGATAGGCACAGCACTGTCACCTGGTTGGGGTGGATATGGCCATGCAGAGAGCAACACTGAATATGCATGGCACCACACGACAAGGCACACAGTAGGGAGGCTTAATGGGCAGGGGCAGGCAGTGCACCATGGGGGCACACACCCATGAAGCCTGCAGACACACAGCACAACCAGTAGACACCGACACACACAAACAGGGCAGAACCACTGCCATGCAGTGGCCCATGCAAGCAGCACACAGCAACACACCATGGGGAGATATGACAGACAGATCATGCGAGCAAGGCAGGCACACAGCTTCAGTGTGGAACAGGGTATAAAGGGTGCACAGAGGCCACAGACACAATGCTGGGATAATGGCACCATCAGCCACAATGCCTCTGCCATAGCCACTGACACATGTAAACAGTGCAACCACAACAGGGACACAGCACCGGGTGCACAGACTAGTGGACAAATGGTAGTGAGACACACCAATGTCCGTGCCAGTGGTGCCACCTGCAGGGAGCAATGGTACCCCAAGGCAGAAGGGTGCAGCACATGCACCGTACCACCACACAGCTGTGAGGTACAATATGAGGTGGCATGGACGCCACAGCATGCATGGTGACCCACAGCACACAGGACACCACACAGCTGTGGCCAGTGGACAGTGTCATGGGCTGTGAGCAGCAAAATTGGCACACTGACCAGATGCACAGGGAGGGAACACTAGGGACAGCAGGCACCACCACCAGTGTGAACCCCTGTGCATGGCGACACACACTCTCACGGCCATGCACACCTGGAACAGACACACAAAAACAGTGATGATGGTAAAAGGTTTAATGCAAACAACAGGAACAGGGATACAGAGGAACAAAGAAAGCGGGATGGGGATGAACAACAGGCAACAGTAATATACATAAACATAACAAACTACCCGCACCCAAACAGCCACCCACAACAACCCCGAACACCAACCCGCACCCACTAACAACCCAACACAGTCCCAACATCAACAACACAATCCCACCCACAGCAAATAACATGAACAAGTAGCTATGCCCTCTTGAACACAACCCACAGCACCCATATGTACAGCCCCACCCACCTATACCAACCACCCCTATATACACACCCACCCACAAACACTGCCCCGCCCACATCCGGAAGGTGCAGACCCATGGGACCTAGGCCCACCACAGTTCTGTTAGCAGGGTATCCACTGACCCATGGAGGCGCCAATGTCCTGAAGTATGGCCGACACCAGGGCTACAAGGTGATCCCGGTCCAGGCTACCACCCTGCACGGGTTCAGCACCAGGGTCCTCAGCTGCAACAGGTATCACCTCTCTCTGCTGCATCCCTGGCATGGCAGCATCCTGCTGTGGACTGGAGTCCCCTGCTGCAGGAGCAGCAGCGCATGGTGCAGTGACAGGTGGTGGGGCATTTTCGCCTGCCTATGCTGCATCATCCCCCTTCTGTGTTCCCAGATAGTGGTGCAGCCATGGCCTGGTCCCCGTCTCCTGCATCAGTGCCCTCAGTTGGCAGGCTGGGTGACTGTGGATGGTCAGAACCCTGGTGCCCAACATCAGTGGGATCCCTCAGATCTGGCTGTAGTTCGACGGTGCCCATGTCCCCTTCAGACACTGCTGCCGCAGAGGAGGTGGAGGAGGAGGAGGAGGTTGGGGGTAGTACCCTGGCCCTCCGCTTCCTACACTGTGTGCGCAGCCGGTACTCGGCAGCATTGCGTGCTTTGACCTTGGCCATGGCCTTCAGCAGGGCCCTCTGCCTCTGTGACAGCCTGCTATGGACACCTGTAGGGATGTAAAGGATGCGGTCAGTGCTGGGCCCGGTCAGAGGGCACACACACACACACACACACACACACAGGCAATCAATGTGAGGGTGCAGCATGAGCCACAATGTGGCAGTCTGCCATGGCCACGGCACAAGGGGACCACTACATGGACTTACCTGACCTCCAGTGAAGCGCCTCCTGCCTGAGGCTGCTGATGCGGCTCTGCTGCATGCCGTGGGATGTGTGAGTGGAACCTGTGGGGTAAAGGGACAGGTGAGTGTGTGTGGGGCACCATGTGCCACGGCCACCATGCCAGCACTGCTGCAACAGATGAACAGCTGTAGGTATACATACCATCACCCGGGACCTGCCCAGACCACATGTCTAAGTCCCTGCACCTTGCCATGCTTAGCAACCTGTGCAGGATCCTGGCCCCCCCCTCCGCAACAGGTCCTGCCAGTGGTGTGTCAGCTGCCAGTCTGGTGTATCCCAGTTGTTTCAGCCATGCAGACACTGATGGCACTCCACGCCTGCTCCCACTCCATGGCACTGCTCCTCCGGCACCCAGGTGGCTATAGCATCCTGCCCCACTGCTGCATACAGTTTACCAGCATTGCTGATTCCAGGGGTGTGAAGTTTGAGGCACTGCTGGTGAGGCTGAGGGAGGACCCTGAGGACATACTGGAACACTGTGGGACACCTGTAATGGGAAGGAATGGCACATGCATCACTATACAGTGTCACTGTGGATGTGCTGACCACCCCAACCCACCATGCGCATCACTGGCCTCCGGCTGTGGGACATGGGACAGAGCCAGGTCACAGGACTGCAACCTCGGGCTACCACCACAGGAGGTGGACCCCACACCAATGACATGCACAGCATGAGGTGTGGAAAGGCTGAGCAGTGCCATGCAGGGGCCAGGCACACAGTGCTGCACACAGTGACCACAGTGCACCAACACGCCACCCGTCCCCTGCAGAGGCATGTCACAGCCTGACCCTGCACAGTGTGGGTGTGGAGTACCACATGCAGCCCTGCCACATGTCTGCACCACCTCCCCCATGCAGAGCAGCATGTGGCCACATCCAGCAGGTGCCCATGGGGCAGTCCCAAGGCCAACCGTGGGAGACAGATTGGAGAATGACAGATACCTACCTGGACTGTCTACTGGGGTGACAAGAACAAGTGGCACTGATGGCTCTGGTGGCACACCTGGATGGAGAAAGAGCACGGCATCATAAGCCAGTGACACAGACAGTGACCACCAGAGCTGCAGTGGTGTGGCAGCATGAACCTACCTGGTCCTGTACAGCGGTGCTGAAACCTACACAGAGGACAGTGAACAACGATGTGAGGTACACAGTGCTGTACAGACATTGAAACAGTGCATGTTGAGCAATGGCAAATACTCACTGAAGACCCGTACATGTCCACTGTGGTGCTAGGGAGGGAATGGACATGGGTTAGTACACTGCCGTAAGTGTCACTGTGGCCTGTTGTGTGTGGGTGCTGCAATCCCCCCAACTGTCACCAACCCACAGAGATGTCCCCGCACACGGCCCAGGATGGCCCCAGAACACCCTGCCATGACTGGCCCTGTACAGGGTGGATGTTGCCAGGTGCATGCCTGCAATAACAGTGGGTGGCATTGCAGACAGGCCACCATTGCATACCTGACAGGCATACCATGTAGGGCATGGTACAGGGACAGTGGTACACAGCCAGACAGTTAGGTAGCCATGCACCTGTGTGTCAGGCACTGGCAATGGCCTGTGTCGGCCCCCCCACACTGTCTGAAGGGATGTGTGGCAACACCGACCTGCGAGGCGCGGGACAGCCGGGACATGGGCAGCCATGTGCCGCACACAGGCATGGATGGTGCTACATGGAATGACCAACCATCAGGAATGGATACGGCACACAGGCCAGCATGTGGTGCAACCCACCAATGCAGTGACACACTCCCACCAAACACACATGCAACCCAGTTGCAGCGGCACAGTGACATTGTGACAAGGCCATGGCCCCGTCTGTGTGGGGTGCACATGTCAGAGGCGCAGTGTGGGTACGTATACCATCCTGTTGGTGCCCATGTCACACCAAGCCAGGTACCACCCTGGGCATGGGCGTGTGTAACCATGGCCCATGGACACCATGGTGTGCCACTGTCCTGGGGTGGGGCAGCACACAGGTGCTGGTGCACACCCAATGGCCATGTCACCCACCAATGTCACATGCCCCCCCATACCAGTCTGCCCAGGGGCTGGCAACATGTTCATAGGTCACTGGTACTATCCCCACACCCCATGGGCAGGTCAGTCATACAGTACCTGGGCCATGATGTGGGGGTCTGGTGTACACAGCACTGCAACTGTGGGCAGCCATGCATGGGGGGGCGGCAGCCAGTGGCATGTGCAGACCTCATGACTGAGCCATGGTATGTGGTACCATCCACAGCCAACAGCACAGTGGCACCCTGTTCCACGACGTGTGGCCCTGGCCCATCAGAAGCACTGTACAAACATTGAAATGCACATGTCTACAGTAGACAGTGACACTGCCTGCATAATCACGGCATACCTGAGCAATGGAACAGACCCAACACACATCATGACAGTGGGCCATGCCCCCTAGGCATTGATCTGGGTAAGTGTACCCCATATGGAGCAGCAGGCACACAGTGTGATAGGCGATGTACCATGCCTGGGGACCGATGGATGTGGGGCATGGTCATGGTGAACAGTGTTATACAGCAGACGCCAACAGGGGCATCCAACACCATCCCATTTACATGCCTACATGCCTGGCTGCACCCCTGATCATGGGCCTCCCACAGGATGGTACACCATTGTGTGGCCTGTCCTGGCCGGGGGGGGGACCTCTCACCAGCTATGCCAACTGCAGTGTACTCTGCTGGGGTTGCCCAAAGGGACCCATGCACCACAGTGGTGTAGTGCTGTCCCCCAGCATGATACTGCCAGTGCAGGACCCTCAGTATACAATGGTACAATAGAAACGTGGCAACGATTGGTCACACCGGTACTGGCACCATTATGGCATCCCAGCACAGCATCCCGTGTCCGGTCCCAGCCACACTGTGCACCCATGGTGGGCCAGCTGGCACTCTGTCTGTGCATCTATGCCTACGACACATGACTCGTGTACCACATGTACTGAATAGTCTGTGACATGCCTTTATGACTGTGTAGCATAACATACAAAAGTGGGAGCAAGGCAGAAGCAGAAAACTACAGACCTGTTAGTTTAACTTCAGTGATAGGGAAAATGATGGAATCACTTCTGAAGGAAAGAATTATCGAGTATCTAGAGGCCAGAGGGGCACAGGACCCTAGGCAGCATGGATTCACAGCAGGAAGGTCATGCCAGACAAATCTGATAGATTTCTTTGACTGGGTGACCAAAGTAGTAGATCAGGGAGGGGCTGTGGACATGGCCTACCTAGACTTTAGCAAGGCATTTGACACAGTCCCACACAAAAGATTAATATACAAGTTAGCCAGCCTGGGAGTGGGTCCCAAGATGACAGCCTGGGTAAAGAATTGGCTGGAGAATAGGACACAGAGAGTAATAGTAAATGCAGTCCACTCAGAAGAAAGGAGGGTTACTAGTGGGGTACCGCAGGGTTCAGTATTAGGACCGGTCCTCTTCAATGTCTTTATAAGCGACATTGCAGAAGGACTGGAAGGAAAAGTATGTCTCTTTGCAGATGACACTAAGATCTGCAACAGAGTTGATGCACAGGGTGGGGTGGAAAGGATGAGAAGGGACTTGGCAAGGTTAGAGGAATGGTCAAATGTATAAACTTAGATTCAATGCTAAGAAGTGCAAGGTAATGCACCTGGGAAACAAAACCCAGGGGAAGAGTACACAATGGGGGGTGAGATACTAACAACAACAAAAATGGAAAGGGACCTGGGGGTAGTCATATCAGATGACCTAAAGGTGGGCAAGCAATGTGAGAGGGCAGCAAGGAGAGCTGGGGGTTACTGGGATGCATAGGGAGAGGCATCACCAGTAGAAAACAGGAAGTTATTATCCCTCTGTACAGACAGCTGGTGAGACCCCATCTGGAGTACTGTGTGCAGTTCTGGAGACCCAATCTCCATAAAGACATAGACAGGATGGAAGCTGTCCAGAGGAGGGCAACTAAAATGGTGCAGGGTCTGCACCGGAAAACATAAGAAGAGAGACTTAAGGAGCTTAATATGTATAGCCTCGAGGAAAGGAGGGAGAGGGGGACATGATAGAAACTTTCAAGTACCTCAAGGGAATCAACAAAGTCCAAGAGGGAGCATCTTTCAAAAAAAGAGGTGTGCAAGAACAAGAGGGCACAATTTGAAGATGGAGGGGCAGCTCAGAGGTAATTTAAGGAAGTATTTTTCACAGAGGGTTGTGGATGCATGAAACGGCCTTCCGGAGGAGAAGTTGTGGAGTCAAAATCAGTGGTGGAATTCGAGCATGCATGGGACAGTCATCAAGGCAATTCTGGGGGGTGGGGGTAAGAAGAAGTAGGCTGCTGGTTAACTAGGATCTGCAGCTTATCCAGTAGGTAGGGAAATGGGCAGACTCGGTGGGCCATGCGGTCCTTATCTGCTGTCAAATTCTATGTTTCTATGTTTCTATGCCATCATAGAGTAGCAGCAATGCCCTCCAGGGTGTGTGTAGTGCTAAGTCACCGCCACGCCTCAGGTGTTGGACGCACTCAGCCTATGGCCCGTGCCCAACCACCTGAGGTGTGATGGTACACCTGAACACCACACACTATGACAGCCAATAATGCCTACCGCAACCACTATAATGACCTGTGTTGGTACAACTGTCCCTCAGTGCCTACAGTGTGGGGCATACCTATGGTGGACAGTGTACTGCGCACAGTGAGGTAGTGCCACACAGTCAGGCCCATACCCCTCACCCTCCTACAGTACAACCCAGGGACAGGGCATCCATCACCAGGGTCCCAGCCACCACAACAGTGATATATGTTCCAGGACCTGTGTACACCATGCCTCTGGGTGTGCCCAGCATCAACCTGATGAGGCCTACATGGCCACCCCCATAGCTGGCATGGCGGTGTGAGTCCTATCCCCACCCTGTTGTGGCAGCTGTGCGAATCACATGGGGGACTGCTGGGATAGCTGCGACAGCATCAGGGACAGCCCTGTACAGCAGGGACCATTGATAGGTGTGGCCTGGGCCTGTGCCTGTGCCAAGCAGGTATGATGGCCTGCGCCATGGGTAGTACTGCTGAAAGGCTTAGAGGCATGGGGGCACACCCCTCAAGCATCCCTCATCACAGGGGCCATCCCACCCCATGCCCCTGACCAGTGGCCTGACCCACATCCGTCCCTCATGGGCAGCGTACTGCACACACAGCTACTGTGCTGTGAATGCAAGCTGCAGCCCAGATACCATGTACACAACTATCCTACCACCGTACTACACTGTGTACATTACAACACCATGGTGTCCACTGTGGTCTGATCCTGTATCCCTATGTGAGGGGCAGTGACCCCCATCCTGAGGGTCTGTGTCCCTCATTGTCCCCAGGGTCCTGTTAACACCATTACTTGTGTTGGTGCCTTCCAAATATAAGGCATGCACTACCACAATTAGGAGGGGGGATGTCAGTGACATCCAGGTGTAAACACAACCATAAGATGACTGTCACCAATGCAGGCATGGGGGTCAGTAATGGTGGGCCTACCTGCATGGAATAGTGATGTTCCACTAAGGTAACATTTTACCATCCATACATTTGTCAAGCCCAGAATATTGACTGCCAAACAGTGGTGTCTGGATGTATCATGACCCCCATAACCTTTGACTTCAAACCAGATCAGAGCTCCTGGATATTGTACACATCCATTGCATATAACATAACTAAACTCCTGAATGTCCACCATTGTGAGGGTCCATACCTGTTCCTGTCCCACAGGTCAGTGGCAGATGGATTAGGGGTATGTATGGGGGGGGGGCCTGCTGTGGCCCAGTATGCACCTGTCTGCAGTTTTTCTGTCCCTGTCCTGTTCTGGTTGGCAATGCAGTGTTGTTGATCAATCCTAGACCCAGTACTCCAGCTCCTGTAACTCTACACTGTGCCAGGGCCTAGCTACTCGCTACCGCACGTGCCGCATGTGCACGCCACACATGCTTTGCACATCGCATATCGCATGTGCACAATTGCAGCCTGTGACAGCACTTGCGATGTGCAATTGCGGCATGCGTGACAGCAGTTGCAATATACGATAGGGATGTGCATCTTTGCATTTGCGATGTGGGGCTGCAGGCTGCATGCGTTCCTGACCACCTGAGCCTGCAGGGCCCTGTGTGTGTATATGTGTGTGTGTGTGTGTGTGTGTGTGTGTGTGTGTGTGTGCACCCTGGCGTGGTCAGAGGCATGATGCTGGTGACCGACAGTGGTCCACACACAGGAGTGGGACTGCACGGCACTGCGCACATCCATGGTGTGGCACTGGCACAGTCTTTGAACATGGGTGCCCACCCTGCCAGTGGCAGGCCTGTATCCCCTGCAGAGGTGGGGGGGCACATTCTCCCATGGGATGCCTGGCAGCATGGGCCACCAACAGAGTGGCAGGGATCCCATGTGTGCACTGCACCTGTCAATGGTGGGGATGGGACGCATGACTGTATGCCTTTGTGGCAGCGAGGCCACAGCCTGTCATAGTGTGCAGTGCTGGCAGGGTGCCAGATGTCACCATACTGTACCATGCTAGCTGGCACCTGTCACCATGATACTGTGTGGTGGCACTTACCTTGTGCCACTGTGCTGAGGGTGCCACTCCACGTGGACAACTGTGGTGTGTCACGCCACCCCATGGTGTACACCACTGTGTGGTGCAGCAGGCACATGGCATGGCTGTGTGGCATACATGGTGCCCGCTGCTGACACCTCACAGGGGACAGTGGACACATGGGTGTAGGCAGGCATACTCCAGGCACTCCATGGTGTGCACGTGTAGTTAAGGGGGGGTAGCAAATAAGTTCTGCACTACATCTGTTTCCCCTGTGTGTGGACCGATGTTTCTTGCAGCATCCTGCCTCTGACCACCACAGGGCACATACACAGGGCCCTGAAGGCTCAGATGCTACACATGCAAGTATTCTCATACCCACACCACAAATGCCAACATACACATCAATATCGCATATCGCAACTGCATCTGCATGCCGCAATTGCTCATCGCAAGTGCTGTGTGCAGGCCACAATTGTGCACATGTGATGTGCGATGTACATGTTGCATGCACGTGCAGTAGCGAGTAGCTAGGCCCTCACACAGTCTAGAGTACCAGGAGCTGGAAAGCTGGATGTAGGACTAGAAGAGAACTGTGCCACAGCCCAACAGAGCAGGGCAGGGGCAGACCGACAGCAGACTCGTGAGGACTGGGCCACAGCAGCCCCCCCCATACATACCTCTACTCCATTAGACATTGCACTGAGGCACAGGGACTAGTATGGACACTCACATTGGGGGCCAGTGAAGGGCCCAGACCCTCAGGTTGGGGGTCAATGCCACACACATGGGGATACATGCTCAGACTACTGTGGTCACCATAGTGTATACATGTGCAACATGTATTATGGTGTTAGGTGTGTTGACGTACACATGGGAGTAGGCAGGCATACTCCATGCACTACATGGCTGTGAACCCATAGTCGGGTATGATGTGATTAGTCTGGCTGGGTACACGTCCACTGTAGACGTGTGCATTCCAATGATTGTACTGACTGTGGGACAGGGCCACATGTTGTGGAACAGAGTGCCACTGTGCTGTGGGCTGTGGATGGTACTTGAACTGTGATACAGATGTAGGGTCAGTACATGCCACTGGCTGCTGACTCCCCCATGCGTGGCTGTCCACAGCTGCAGTGCAGTGCACCCCAGACCCCCACACTGCAGCCCAGGGGCTGTCTGACTGACCTGTCCATGGGGTGTGGGGACGGTGATGGTGTCCTGTCATCATGGTGGGGGTCCATAGGCATAACAGTATGGGGGAGCATCTGGCACAGGTGCGTTACATGCCCATTGGGTGAACACCAGCACCTCTGCACGGCCCCACTGCAGGACATTGGTACACCATGGTGTACATGGGCCGTAGCCACCCACACCCATGCCCAGTGTGGTACGTGGCATGCTGTGACATGGGTGCCACCAGGATGGTGCACATCCAGACACAGCACCTCCGCCATGTGCACCCCTGATGGTTGGAGCCATGACCCTGTCTCGCTGTGGCTCTGCCACTGCACCTGTGCCACATGTCTGTTGGGGGGGCTGTGTCCCTGTAGAGGTGGGCTGCACCACATGCAGGCCTGTGTGCCGTGTCCATGTCTGATTGTAGGTCATTACCTGCATCACCATTCATGCCTGTGTACAGCACATGGCCTCCCATGTCCTGGCTGTCGCACGCCTCACAGGTCGGGTGTTGCCACGCATCCTGTCAGACAGTGCGGGGGAGGGCTGCCACATGCCATTGCCAGTGCCTGCCACATGGGTGCATAGCTGCCTGACTGGCTGGATGTCCACAACTATCCCTGTACCACGCCCTACATGGTATGCCTGTCTGAAAAGCACTGGCAGCCTGTCTGCAACGCCACCCACCATCACTGCAGGCATGCTCCAGCCAACATTCACCCTGTGCTGGGTTGGTCATGGCAGGGTGTCCTGGGGACCTTCCTGGGCCATGTTCGGGGACATACCCATGGGTTGGTGTCAGGTGGGGATTTTTGCATCACCCACATGCAGCAGTCCATGGTTGCAAATATGGCAGTGTACTACCCCATGTTCATTTCCCTCCCTAGCACCGTAGCAGACACATATGGGTTGTCGTTGAGTATTATTCATTGTTCAGCATGCACTGTTCCATTGTGTGTTCAGCACTGTGTACCTGACATTGTTGTTCACTGTCCCCTGTGTAGGCATCCACACCACCGCACAGGTCCAGGTAGGTTCACACTGTCACACCACTGCAGCTCCAGAGGTCACTGACAGTGCCACTGGCTATTGATGCCCTGCTCTTTCTCCATCCAGGTGTGCCACCGGTTTCATCAGTGCAATCCACTCAAGTCACCACAGTGCACTGTTCAGGTATGTATCTCTCAGTCTCCATTCTGTCGTCCACAGTTGGCCTTGGGACTGCCCCATTGGCACCTGCTGGCTGTGGCCACATGCTGTTCTGCGTGGGGGAGGTTGTGCTGTCATGTGGCAGGGCTGCATGCGGCGCTCCATGTCCACACTGTGCAGGGTCAGGCTCCGACATGCCTCTGCAGGGGACAGGTGGCGTGTCAGTGCACTGTGGTCACTGTGTGCAGCACTGTGTGCCTGACCCCTGCATGGCACCGCACAGCCTTTTCACACCTCGTGCTGTGCATGTCACCGGTGTGTGGTGCACCTCCTGTGGTGGGGGCCTACGGTTGCGGTCCTGTGCCTGGACCTGACCCAAGTACCATGGCCAGATGCCAGTGTTGCGCATGGGGGGTGTGGATGGTCTACACTTCCACGGAGCCTTTGTGTAGTGATGCGTGTGCCTTTCCTTCCCCCATTACAGGTCTCACACCAGCATACCAGCATGTCATCAGGATCATCATTGAGGCTCAGCAGACATGCCCTGAACTTCATGCCACTTGAAACTGCCATGCTGGTGAACTGTATGCAGCAGTGGGTGCCATAGAAGCAGTGCCACAGAGCGGGAGCGGGCATGGCATGCCATCAGTGCTCACATGGCACAGTCCACCGGCACATGCAGGACTGTACACCAACTCAGACACCACTGCCAGGACCTATCATGGAGGGAGGCCGAGATCTTGCATTGCATGATCATTATGGCAAAGTGGAGGGATGCAGATATGCGGTCTGGGCAGGCCACAGGCAGAGGTATGTATAGCTACGGTTGTTCATCTGTTGCAGCAGTGCTGGCATAGTGGCCATGGCGCATGCTGCTTCACACACACTCACCTGTCCCTACATCCCACAGGTTCCACTGGCACATCCCATGATGTCAGCAGCCTCAGGCAGGAGGCACATCACTGACATCCAGGTGAGTTCATACAGTGGTCCCCTTGTGCCGTGGCCTAGCCGGACTGCCACATGTTGGCTCATGCTGCATCCACACATTGCCTATGTGTGTGTGTGTGTGCCACCTGACCGGGCCCAGCACTGACCACATCCCTTGCATCCCTACAGGTGTCCACAGCAGGCTGTCACAGCAGCAGAGGGCCCTGCTGAGGGTAATGGTGGACGTGAAGGCCAGCGATGCTGAATAGTACCAGCAGTGCACACAGCGCCAGCAGCAGAGGGCCACGGTCCTTCTTCCAACCTCCACCTCCTCTTCCTCCACCTCCTCCATGGCAGTGGCATCTGCAGAGAGCAACGACCCCATGACACCTGCGCCCGTTCCAACAGACACTACTGATGTTGGGCACCAGGGGCCTGGCACACAGCTTCAGCCCAACCTGGCCACAGAGGGCAGTAATGCGGTGGACAAAGACCAGGACATAGCAGCAGCACCATCCGAGCTCACAGTAGAGGATGATGATGCACAGGCAGCCAACACTGCTCCACCTCCTAGCAGTGCGCCATGTGCTGCTGCTCCTGTGGCAGGGGACACCGGACAACAGCAGGATGGTGCCATGCGAGTGCCGCAGCTGGGAGTGGCTGTGTCTTTCACAGGGGGTGACCTGGGTGCTGGGCCCATGCAGGGTAGAGGCCTGGACCAGGAGTGACTTGTGACCCTGGTGTCGGCCATCCTCGAGGACATTGGGCACCTCCATGGATTGATGTGCACCCTGCTTACGGAACTGCGCCGGTCCTAGTTCCCATGGGTATCGTGTTCCATCCATGAGTGGGTCTCTGTGTTTGGGTGGGTGTGTATATAGGGGGTGGTTGCATTGTTTGGGTGGGTATGTATATAGGGTGGGTGGGTTTTATGGTGGCATGTCAACGCCGAGTAGTTATCTGTTGTGGGTGGGGTGTGTATTTGTTGCTGGGCCTGTGTTCCTCTGTTTGTGGGTGTGGGGTGGTGTTAGTGGGTGTTGTGGGTTACTGTTTGGGTGTGGTTGCCTTGTTGTGTTCCTATGTTGTGCTGTTGCCTGCTGTTGATCCCTGTCCCCCTTACTATATTGCTCTGTATCCCTGTTTCAGTTGTTACAATTGAACCGTTTGCCATCAGCACTGTGTCTGTGTGTCTGTTCCAGGTGTGCATGGCTGTGTGAGTGTGTGTCGCCGCTGTCCCCAGTGTTTCCTCACTGTGCATCTGGTCAGTGTGCTGAATGTACTGCTCAAGGCCCATGGCACTGTCCACTGGCCACTTCTGCGTGGTGACCTTTGTGCTGTGGGTCACCATGCATGCTGTGGCGTCCACACCACCTCACATTGTACCTCCCAGCTGTGCAGTGGCATGGTGCCTGTGCTGCACCCTTCCGCCTCAGGGTACCATTGTTCCCTGCAGGTGGCACCACTGGCATGGACATTGGTGTGTCTCACCACCATATATCCATGGGTCTGTGCCACCCGGTGCTGTGTTCCTGTTGTGGTTGCACTGTTGACATGTATCAGTGGCCATGGCAGGGGCATTGTACCTGGTGGCACCATCTTACCAGCTTTGTGCCTGTCGGCTCTGTGCACCCTTTGTACCCCATGCCACACTGTCACTGAGTGCCTGCCTTGCTCGCATGATCTGTCTGTTATGTCTCCCATAGTGTGTTTCTGTGTGCTGCTTGCATGGGCCACTGCATGGCACTGGTCCTGCCCTGTTTGTGTGTGTCAGTGGCTGTGGGATGTGCCATGTGTCTGCAGGCCTCACAGGTGTGTGCCCCTATGATGTGCTGCCTGCCCCTGGCATTGCTACTGGTCCTTCCATTATGTCTCTCTCCTCTAGATGTTGGGATAGGTATGCATTACATTGTTTTACACTTCACTGTCTAATACACATATGTACGTCCTGCTCACAGGATGTTATACCTGCGTACTGGATGCTAGGACACCTGTGTCTTTGTATTGTTTATGATATATATGTCGGCATTGCCACCATTTGGTGGATTGTGCTACTACACTGTCATATGTAGAACTGTGCCCCTTTGATTCATAAACCGATGTCTACTACAGACCTGTATGATGTTATCATGGACTGTGGGGCCACCCCTTATGTGGCCAACAGGGCTAATCTCCGTACCTAGTATTGTTTCTATCATACAGTAACCATCATACATATCATAGGTAAATGATGTGGGTCATTACGTCTTCTGCCTCGGAGACCCAAGTGACACTGAGAGTCCTCATGGTATAGGGACCGCTAGCATTTGGTTCCCAGTTCGTATTGGTAGGTACTGCTTAGTGCGACTGTGATTATCCTGTTTGGTGGTGTTAGACAGGTGTACTACTCCTTTGCAATGTGTCTGTGATATCTTCCATTCCCAATTTTGCAAAGTACCTGGGAGTAAGGTCTAGACCTCCTAACAGCTGAGAGTGGTGGGAAGGGGCCGTCAGGCCAGTGGACGGGTGGTGGTGCCATGGACTGAACAGCCCAGGTGGCTGATAGGGGTGGGGACTGTGGCCAAGGGGATGGGATGGGTGTGGGGGGCATGTGACCAGGCCCAGTACAGGTGGTACGTCTGAGGTAGGGGACAGTATGGCCCATGGGGGTGGGTGGAACACCAGGAACAGCCCACAGTGTGGGTGCCATACATCGAACGGGCCCATGTGACTGGTAGACCTAGTCGTGTGGCAGTATGGCATGGTGGTATGTGTGTCTACTGTGCACATGCTGTGCATGACAGCTGTGTTGCCAGTGCACTGCAGTGTGCTGTGTCCCCATCCACCCCCCTGCAGGGCACCACCAACTGCTGCACTGGCTGTGGCCATGCCTGGCAATGCATCATACAGCTGCACCCTGTCCCCCAGGCATGGCACCAGTAGCACATGGGCATTGGGATCTATGCCACGGTCATGCCCTATGGCTGTGCCAGACAGTGCAGCTGTCCTGCTGTGGATTGACTGTACACATGGCATGTGGCCTGCCTGGGCTACCTGTCTGGACATGTTCCACCCTGTGGCACCCCTACCGCCACCTGCCATTGTGGTACCCCTCCCGTGGCACCTGCAGGCCATGGCTTGTGGCATCCCAGTGTTCAGCTATACCCCACGCACCAGTCCCCGTGGACTGCGACCAAACTCAGCTGTCCTTCACCCTACGTCAGGTGCCTGGCACCACTGCTGCAGTGCTGTGAAGCCATGTCCCATCAGTAGCCTGACCCATGCCTGCAATGGCTTTCACCTGCTTACTGGCACAAGCCCTCCTAGGGCTGTGTCTGGCACTGGTGGACATCTGATGTTACCTGGGGAACTACATAACACGCCATGTGTACAGTGGACCCACACAGGATATTGTTGCTAATGGGGGTTACACCCTATCCAACATGTATCCTGTATATCACTACCTTTAAACTGATGACATACGATCAACACAACGTAGGGATGAGGTGCAATGATTTATTTACAAGGTGCATTTTAAACAACAGGTGCCTATATCACAGTGTTCCCCAGTCCTTCCCATCACGTGTGCCCCCACACTCACCCATGCACACAGTCATACATACACACACACACTCACACCCTTGTGAACTGCACAGTGCCCCCCCATATACATGTGACTCCCTGCCATGCTATTGGCCCCGCCTCCCCATTGCAGCCCCACCAAACCATCCCCCATCTGCACAAGACTCCTGAGCATATTACACTGTCTGCCACAGCCACGCCGTCCTTGTACAGACCCCTCCAGTGCCGGGTGCTGGGCTTTGGAGGACCCTGCTGTTCTGGCGGGTTGTGCGGTGCCCTGGTGACCCATCCCTGGCATTGCACCCTGTGGGCCTGTGTGTGCCACCACAGTGGCTCTGCTGTGCCTCTGCCCCCACAGGCCAACATGCCTTGGTGCCACATGTGGCTGCAGCTGTGCCGGTGCTGCACTGTGTGATCTCCATCATGTGTTGATCGTCTCAATCCCTGTGCATCCTGTGGAGGGCCCGCCTTGGTGTGCCCACCCCCTGTGTGTGGCCTGTGCCTGTCCCTGTTCCAGTGGGCCTGTGTGTGGGGCTCGGCCTTTCCTGCACCTGTGTTGCCGGCATGGCTGTGTGGGTCACAGTGGGTGCACCATGGTGCCGGCCTGTGCCTGGGTCAGTGTAGGCACTGCCTGGCTGGGCTTGTGGCTCTGGCAGCATGACTGGCAGGGGAGCACAACTGACACCTGGCCCGGGGGTGGGGTGGGGGTGACACTGGTTCTGGTGGCTGTGTCTGTGTGCTGGAATGTGCTGTGATTGGGGGTGCCATCTGCTGGGCCAGGTATTGCAGGTGGTGCAGCGGTTGCAGTGCACATGCTATGGCCTGCATGGCCATGGCCATGGCTGTATCATGGCACTGCTGGTGTGCCAACATGTTTTCCAGACCTGTGCTGGGGCAGTCCATGAAGACCGCCTGGTGTTTGGCACAGTGCCGGATGCCGTGTATGGCATCCCCCAGGCCAAACATGCATGCCGATGTCTTCCTGATGAATGCCTGCAAACAGCTGGCAATGCTGGACAGCTGCATCTCCATGCTGGTGTGGTGCTCCTGCATGCCTTGCCAAATGTTCTCCAGCTCCTGCCTGACATCCCCCTGGCCAGCCAGCACTGACTGGCAATAGTCCCCAATGTAGGCCGGTGGGGACAGCTGGTCCTGCAGCTCATGGACGGCCTCGTCCACATGGTCCTCCAGTCCACGGGTGCTCAGAGGGCTCAGAAACCCTATGGAAGTGTCTTGTGCTGCTGGCTGTTCATGTCAGCCACCTCCTGGTTGGCCACAGGCATCTGCACCGCCTCCACAGGAGTGGTGTCACTGCTGGCGGTGTCCTCTGTGGTACCCTGCTGCTCCCGTGGTGGTCCTGCTGCGTCCTCCTCACTACTGGCCACCCCCTCCTCACCCATGTGGCTGTCACCATCACCACTCCCCTCAGGCTCCGACATGGATTCTGGTGTTCCGGCCACTGGTGTACTGGCATCTGGGCTGCCTCCACTGGATGTTGTGCTGCTGCCATCATCCGACACTGTGCCAGTTGCCTGGCTGTGCCGGCAACATCCTGGCCCTACTGCTGCTGCAGCTGCTGCTGCTCCCACCTTCCAGCTCCGCTCGGAGCACCTGCGCCAGCTGCCACAGCACCTGTTGGATGGGCAACATGTTAGTGTGTCTCCACATCACTGTATGCCCTCACCTGCCTGTTCAGTGTTGCCCTCACAGATCTGCTTCAGCATTGCGCTATGGCACTGCACCTACCACACATCTGTGCAGTCCCACCTAGTGTATGCCACCACTGTACTTGCATCCTGCACTGACGGTGTGGTCCCCCCACCATTGCTACCCATGTTGTGCTGTCCATACTGGTACACTGCTGCCCTGTTCAGCTCCCCACTGCACAGTGATATGGTGTACGACCAAGCCCATGGGGCACCACTGCATTGCAGGGGCCAGCACCACTGGGTGAATGTGTTGTCCCTGCCATCCATGCACATCTCCTGCAGCCCTCACCTTCACTCTGCGAGCACTGAGGCAGTGACCCATGCCGCCTCCCTACAGCACAGCTCATGCCTGTGCACGGGCCCCCCCACCAGTACACAGTGCATGTCACAGCAACTCCCAGTGCAGCACAGCCCATACCTGTGCACAGCCCCCCACACTGGTTTCATATGCACATGCCAGCCCCTCCACAGATGGGCATGGCATGTTCCTTTGCACAGCAGCAATGTCAGCTGCACACATGCTTGTCCCTGGCCTGCCCCTGGCCATTGTCTGATTCCCTAGGCCCACTCTGTGGCCAACTGTGGCCATGTGGCATTCCTGTGGCATGCCACCCCACTGCTACATCTGCCTACACAGTCTCACCCAACCCACCCCACCTTTGCTGTTGGCTGCAGTGCTGTTGCCATGTCAGGTCTGTCACATACATTGCTGTTGATTGTCCCTACCTGTGGCAGTGTGCTGTCTGAAGCTATCCAGCTCCGTGACTCCAGTGATGTTCTGCTGGTTGAGGTGTGCCACAATCCTCCTATCTATGCTGCTGAGTGGCTGCTGCTGGGTGGGTCCACCCCCTGTGCCCTGTGCAGTCTGCCTGTTCTGAGCCACCTTGCGCTTCACTAGGCTCTTGAGGTCATTAAATTTTTTCTGGATGTCAAGGACTGTCTAGCGCTGTGCTGCAATGGCGTTGACTTTCTGTGTCACCCTGTCCCATGCCTTCTTCCTTTTTTCCCCTCCTCTTGGTCTCCCCTCCATGGCTCATGAGGAGTACATGGTGCTTGTCTATCTGTTCTACCAGTGTCTGCACCTCCTCATGACTGAAGTTTTTCTTCCTCCTCTATCTCTCTGCCGCAGCTTCTGCCATGGCTCTGGCGTCTGCTGGTGTACTGTTAGGCAACAGCTATGTGTTATGCTTTTTATATCATGTATCTTAAGTGGTTTTATGGCGAGTTGTGTTTAGCGATTCGTCGCATGTTATAGAATAGGCCGTAAATCGCATGTCACAATTGAGGCTGTGTATCTTGCACAAGTGCTTTACTTGTGCCTGGCGTATTTTCCTTTGTAGAATTGGGCCCAATAAATGTCTGCTTTACTATCTGCATTTAAAGCACTTACTTTGTGTGGGCAACATCTTCTCTATGAGGGATGACTGAGGAACAGATAAGTTGGTGAGTTGGGTGGGGGCTGTTTGGAGGGTGGAGGGTCCATTAGACTACTGGGGCTTAATATTACAGTGAAAGATTGGGTTATCGGGGGTGGGAGTCCACTAGACTACCAGAGCTTAATAATACTGTGAATGAATGAGTAGATGGGAGGGGTGAGCTGCTAGGGTAGCAGTGCTGAACAGTACTGTAAAACAATGAGTGATCAGGGGTGGGGGTCCACTCGACTACCAGAGCTTAATAATACTGTGAATGAATGAGTAGATGGGAGGGGTGAGCTGCTAGGGTAGCAGTGCTGAACAGTACTGTAAAACAATGAGTGATCAGGAGTGGGGGTCCACTCGACTACCAGAGCTTAATAATACTGTGAATGAATGAGTAGATGGAAGGGGGGACCTGCTAGGGTAGCAGTGCTGAACAGTACTGTAAAACAATGAGTGATCAGGGGTGGGGGTCCACTAGACTACCTGGGAAATGTGAATTTTAATTGGCATGGGTGATCGGGGCTCCAGCCATTGAGCTGGGTTAAGGGCAGGGTTTCAGCAGCATTAAACAGCAGTGCAACAGAGTCTGTTTATAGTGTTACTGAAACTTTTGATTATACCGCTGTGTCCATTATGCATGGGAGAATCCCTAAAATGCATTGGAGGAGTCAAAAGTCAAAGTAGTGTGGCTCAGCAGGGTCCTCTGAATGTGGTCCCTGCCCTGACCACCAGTACTATTCATGGTTAATGCTGTACTAACCCAGTTAGTGCTGCACTAACCATTTGAAGATGGGGCCCCTGTCTATAACCTCCTTATCAACAACATTAATCATTTTGGGCTCAATTTTCAAAGCTCCGCACTTGGCGCAAGGTGCCTGCACCAAAAGGATTTGACGCAAGAGGCACCTTGTGTCAAATATTGCAGCAATCCTGATTTTCAAATACAGGCTGTGTCAAAATCAGGATGCCTTGCACCAAAACTGCCCTATGCCACCCCTGCACCAGACATGCCTGTGCGCCAGGGTGCAGGGGGGCTTGTGCCATGGCGAGGCTGCACTATCCCTTTATTTGGAATTTTAGAAGCTCCACTGCGGACACATGAAGGGTCTGAGTTTAGACCAGCCATGAGCTGGTCTAAGGGTCCTATGCCACTGCTTCAGAGGGAGGCAATTGGGGGAAGCCTGCAAGGTTGGGATCGGGGGCAGAGGGACTAGTGGGGGTGCCATGGGGGTGACAGGGGAACGGCAGCAGTGGTTGCCTATTAAAATGGAGATTAGTTTACCCCCTTCAAAATGCTACAACTTGCACATTTAAATACTTAGCATTTAAACATTTTCTTACTACTAGCTTTAGTTGGGCAGGCATTCTTTTTTAAGAAAGATTCATACTTCATAAATGTCACCCTTTCCCAGCAAGGAATCTCCTAAAAAGATTTACACTGTCTTTTTTCAACCACTTAAGACACTATCTGATAAGCACTGTCTCAAGCATAGTTTACTATAGCAGAAAACATCTGTAAAGAACTGTTATCTTTTGTTACGAATTTTGCTATGCTTTTGGAAAAAAAAACTTATATTGGGCTTTAGATGGCAAACACATTATGAAACTTTTAGCCCTGAAAACAACCACCTTTTCTGGTTTAAAATCTAAGTGCATGGCACAACCAGCAGTATTTTGAATGCATGTTAGTATAGCAGAAGGCAGCTGCTAATTTGACCCCTAAGACAATTAAGGAATGGTATCATTTTGTTACTGCTTTTACTATGCTTTTTGGGAAAAAATATTTATATGGAGCTACAGCAAACACACACACACACACACATATATACTGTACACACCATCCTTATGGCCACAACATTTGAAATAAATACTGCAATCTAATATGTTATAAAACAATAAGGAAACTGTTTGTTTATGTCAGTCTTGGTTATGTGGAACACAGTGAAGTTCAGTTTGCAGTATATTTCCTTTAAATATTTCTTATTTTGTATCTTGGATAGCACAGGGAAGATGCTACATCTCATTCTCATAGGGATCTTCATTTTACACATTTTGCACTGTATTTACTCAGTATGTCCCAGATTAGATGCAATATCTTGTTTTCAGTGGGGTCATGATTTTACAATTTTTATAATGTATTATTCAAGGTAGCCTAGTCCAGATGTAAAATATTGTTTTCAGCGTGTTCTGATTTTATGCAATGTAGCATAATACTGTGTAGATGTAGAGCCCCACTGAAAATAAGATGCCATGTCTTCTGCAAACTATCCAGGCTAAATATATAGCAATCAGCAGGCATGTTCTAGGAAAACACAATTTAAAAATGTGTAAAAGGAAGACCACATTGAAACTGCCTCTCAGCAACCCTACATTGTGCAAATTCATTAGAAATAATGGGTAAAAGTATGACCACACAGTAAGTGATATTTTAAAGGGTATGCCAGTTGAGATTTGATATATCATATATCGAATCTCAACTGGCATGTCCTGTAAAAATTCTATATTTAAAATGGTTCAAATGCTTTACCAAAATGAAATAAATATTTTAAATATTGCCTTGGCTAATCTTTCCTCATAGGTCTTATCCCATATGCCCAGCGCCATTTTAGTTGCCCTCCACTGCACCACCTCCACCTTGTCTATGTTTTTTCTCAGATGGGGCCTCCAGAACTGGATGCAGTATTCCAGGTGTGATCTCATGAGTGTCTTATATAGGGGCAAGATAACCTTCCTGTTTATATTCCTGATACCCCTCCCTGTGCATCCAAGCATCTGGTTAGCCTTTCCAGCCACCTTATCACACTGCCTAGTTTTAGTTTCTCTTAGGTCCTGTGATATAATAACTCCCAAGTCCATTTCCTGCTTTGTGACTGTCAGTACCTCCCCACATAGTTTGTACTTTGCCCGGGTTCTTGTGCCCTATCTGCATGATCTTGCACTTCTTTGCATTGAATCGAAGCTGCCATTCTTCAGGCCATTTCTCCAGTTTTTAAATGTGTTTATGCCACCGTTATTTTCCCATTTTCACCTGACTCCCCATGTTGCAGTTGTGCATGCACCTGTGGAGGCATGTGCACCCTGTGGTTCTGCAGTGCCCTCCATCTGCTTGCCACCAGCCTGTCTGTGCTACCCTCAGGCCTCCACCTGGGGGCAGCTGGACTACTAAGGATGACAGGGTCCCTCCCCAGGAGAGGATAGCTGCCTTGTGTCTGCTCAATACTGCTCCCTCCCTCCCCCTAGCCGACATTCAATGACCCGGGCTTGCTCTTGAACCTGGATTGCCAGCGTAACATGAGGTGTGGCATCCAGTGGCTCAACCCTCAGCACCACCCAGGTGGCTCTCCAGTTTTTTAAGGTCTTCCATCATTCTTTCAACACCCCCTGGCATCTCCACCCTATTGCATACCTTTGTATCCTCTGCCAAGAGAAATGCCTTGCCCTCCAGTTCCTCTGCAATGTCCCCAACAAAGACATTGAAGAGACCCAGCCCCAACACCAACCTCTGCGGCACCCTGCTCATCACCTCTTCCTCTCCAGAGTACTCTCTGTTTACCACAACCCTTTGACTCCTGCCATTCAGCTAGTTCTCTACCCACAGAACTATTTTAGGATCCACCCTTAGGCTGTGCAGTTTGTTAATCAGCCTTCTATGGGGTACGGTGTCAAAGGCCTTTCTGAAGTCCAGATAGGCCACATCCACCGCACCTCCCTGGTCCTACCTTAGTTACCTAGTCATGCAGTAGGTTAGTACAATGAGTTAGTACAAAACACAGTGCTTATCCAACATACAGTAAAAGTTAGGCTTAGATGTACAAGTAAATAAATGCCATATAATGGTTCCACCAAGTCATAGCGACAGATATTTTGCCTCAATCCTTCACATCCAAATAATGACCCACTTACCCCCCGTCAATGAAAAATCTCCCAGTCAATGCAAAGTCTGTCGACATCGGGGTTTCTTTGTCAGGGAGTCAATGTTGAAACTTCAATGTTCGAACGGTATACCCTATATAAGGCAGTGTATGTGTGTTAGTGTGTGTGTGTGTGTGTGTATGTTTGTGTGTGTGTGTGTGTGAATGCTCTATGTGTGCAGATAGTGTACTGCTATGTTATACTGTAATATATATCCATACATATGTATTTGTATTAGTCAGCGTGTGTGTATCACAACAATTAGAAAGTGCAGTTAGGTGACTCTTTGGTTAGTGCAAAAAGTGCTAGTCTGCAGTCCCCCACTATCTAGATCAGCTGTAGTCTTCTGCATGGCATTGCTTATTTAACTGAAGTGTCTAGTGGCAACTCCCCACCCTCTAATATCCCTCAGAGCCTGAAAAGAAGAAAATGGTCCCTTGATGTTTTTTCTTTTAATCTGTAAACATGTGTGTAAATGGTGCACTGCCATGTTATACTGTAATATATATGGATATATGTGTATATGTATTAGTCAGCGTGTGTGTGTATCACAGCAATTAGAAAGTGAAGTTAAGTGGCTCAGTGGTTAGTGTAAAAATTGCTAGTCTACATTCCCCTGCTGTCTAGATCAGTTTCAGCCTTATGCATGTCATTTGTGATTTAAATGAGAGTCTGTTGCTGCCCTGCCATAACTGCCCCCCCCCATGCCCAGCCTATCCCAAGCCCAGCCCATATTAGTCTTCTGGCATGGGATCTGCTCCTAGACCTAGTACAACATCAATACCATTGGTGAACATCTGGCATTGACAAATGCTTGTTTTTTTATTCTCTGATGGTCCTGTTTGGACACCAGACCCATCAGGTAGTTGGGGGAAGAGGACTGATATTTTTTTAACTCCCTGATGAGCCAGGTTGGGCAGCAAACCTGTCAGGCAGTTTGAGGGAGGGAGACAGATTTCTTGAATTCCCTGAAAAGCTGGGTTGAATTTGAGATTCATCAAGTTGTTGAAGGAAGGGGGAAAGATTTTTTTTTTATTTCCTGGTGGTCCTGGTTTGGCTGTGGATTTATGAGGTAGGTGGATGGAGGAGGAGAGAAATATTTTTTTAATCTCTAACATATCATGTTGGGCACTAGACCCCTTAGGTATCACTCCCAGAAATGCAAACGAGCTGCAGTAGAATCCAGGGGGGTCAGCTAAAGGGTGGCTAACTTCCACACAGTACTAAATGAAGATGAAGCTGCACTCCAGTACAAAATGCACTACTCAGTTGTGACTCATTCAAGACCCTTCCTTTATTTTAAAACAAAAAATACAACAAACAGCTCTGACCAGTCACCTGTGTGACGCTAACACTCCAGCACTTCATCAGTTAATACTTCATCAGGAGACCCCCTGATGAAGCGCTGGGGTGTTAGCTTCACACAAATGACTGGTAGGTGCTTAGTTTGTTGTATTTTTTGTTTTAAAATAAAGGAACGGTGTTCAATGAGTTATGACTGAGCAGTTCGTTTTGTGTTGGAGTGCAGCTTTTTCATCTTCATTTAGAACCCATTTGGTAGCTGGGGAGGGGACGAGATTTTTTTATTCCTTAATTATCCAGGTGGGGCACTTGACCCATCTAGTAGTTTGCTGGAGGGGGGAAGATTTTTTTTTTTTTTATTCCTGAAGGCCAAGTTGGGCAACAGACCATTCTGCTGCACAGCGGGATGGGATGAAGCGTGCATGGCATTGTAATCACTATGTGCACATTGGGAGGAGTGCAGAGCTGAGACTGCACACAGAGATGGAAAGAGTGAGAAATATAATATGGGGCAATGGAGCTGGGATCTCAGGCACTTAGGGTTACAACCTTGGAAGTCTAAACCATTGGTCCCCCTGAGTTCAGTCTACCACACCAGTGTGCTGCAGGCTGAAGGAGGCAGAGATTGCTGAACAGGCTGGTATTATCAGCAGTGTCACAGAAGCCCCAAGCCTCCTGTGCAGTGTTTGAACCCCTTACTGTGACCTGAATGGATAGGCATGGGTTCAGCGGTGTTGTATTACCCCACTTATTACACCTTCCACTCACTGTTTTGCTGCTGCTCCTCATTATCTCTGCTTGGCTTAATACACTGGCCAGGATGGGTACAGGACCCATCAGGTAGTTGGATGGAGGGGAACAAATTTTTTCTGTGGGGGGGGGAGAGATGTACAGATTTTTTTATTCACTGGCAGGTGGGGTTGAGTACTGGACCTATCAGGTTGTTGGGGGAAGGTCAGAATTTGTTTTATTCCCTGATGTGTTGGGTTGGACACTAGACCTGCCATGTCGTTGGAGGGTAGATTTTTTTTTATTCCCTGCCAGACCAGGTTGGGCACTGGACCTGTCAGGTTGTTAGGGGAGAAGGACAGTCTGTTTTAATTTACTGGCAGGCCAGGGTGGGCACAGGACCTGTCAGGGTGAGAGGGACAATTTGTTTTTATTCCTTGACACACCACATTCGGCATTAGATCTATCAGGTTGTTGGGGTTAAAGTAACATACTGTTTTATTCCCTGATGGGTTGGGTTGCATACCAGGCCCATCAGGTAGTTTGGGAGAGAGGGACATAATTTTGTTTTCCCCTGAAGGGCCAGGTTGGGTATCAGACCAGTCAGGTGGTTGGAGAGGGGAAATGACTAGATTTTTATTTTCATTCCCTGATGAGTCAGGTTGGGTGGTGGACCCATCAGGTAGTTGTGGAAGGGGAACAGATTATTTTTTTATTCCTTGATGGACTGAGCCAGTTACTGGACAATCAGGTAGTTGTGAGAGGGGAACAGAATTTTTTTTTTACTCCCTGTGGGGCCAGGTTGGGCACCAGAAATTATTTTCTATTCTACATTCCCTGAATTACCAGTATGGAACTCCTGTGCCTTGTAAAACGTTTTGGGCTATAGTGTGTCTAAAATTCATTACTGAAAACCTAATTATGTTATATTCTACAGTCCCTGCATTACCAGAATCAATTCCTGTGCTTTGTAAAGCACCAAACTTGAGACAGTTGCGGGGAGAGGGGATGATTTTTTTCCCTGACATGCTGGGTTGGGCATCAAACCTGTCAGGCAGTTGAGGGGAGGGAGACAGATTTTTTATTTTATTTTATTCCCTGATAGGCCAGGCTGATCACTGAACCAAGCAGATAGTTGGTAGAGTAGGACTATTTATTTTATTTTATTTACTGTCAAGCCAGGTTGGGCACTAGAAATTCTATTGTATTTTACATTCCCTCCGCTACCAGTAGATATTTTCCCTGGGAGGGAAGGATGGTAAATTGATAATGCCCACACTTGCAATTTTTTTTCAAAAAACTTCATTTCTGATGGGCACTATCAGCCAATGGCAGTGGCCCAAGTGCACGTGTGTCACTGCTCAGCATGCTGGGCTGGAGAATGCATGGACTGTGTATGTGTCAAGGAGAGTGCCCAGCTGAGACTGAGTACAAGAGAAAGAAAGACAGTAATACAGGGAGAGTCCGGTGACAGAGCCAGGATCATGTGCATGTGGGATTACAGTCTCGGCCAGTCCCTCAGTCCGATCTCCCACACTAGTGCTCTGTAGGCTGGAAGTAATGGAGGAGCCCAAGCTCACTGGTAGCAGCAGCAGCATGGCAGAAGAGGGGGGCATATGTTTTTTTTAATTCCTTGATAGGCTGGGTTAGGTACTGAACACATCAAGTAATTTGGGGGAGAGGGCAGTTTTTTTCCCCCCTGAGAGATCAAGCATTAGATCCATCAGGTTGTTAGGGAGTGAGTGACAGATTTTATTTCATTTCCAGATGGATCGGGTTGGTCTCTGGACTCGTTAAGCAGTCGGGGGGAAAGAGGGGCAGATTTTCTTTTATTTTCTGTTGGTCCAGGTTGTACACTGGACATTTTATTTTGTTTCACATTCCCTGGGTTACCAGTGTGTAACTCCTGTACCTTGTAAAACACTTCAGGATATAGTAAGTATGAAAGTCATGATTTCAAACTAAACTCTTGTATTCTACAGTCTTTGTGCCACCAGCTAGAAACTCCTGTGCCTTGTAAGGCACCAGACCTGTCAGGAAGTTGGGGGGGGGGAGACAGATTTTTATTCCCCAGTGGGAAGGGTTGGGCACCAGATCATCTAGTAGTGGCAGTTTTCAATGTAATTTAGTGTAAGCATACATAGGATGTCATAGGTTGGAAATAATATCTCCTTGTACAGTAAGTAAGCATGGTGAAAAGATTAAAACTGTTTTTGTGATGGCTAAGTGTTATTTTGAAAATTGCCTCTCCTTGACCCCCCTCTTGCTCCTGCAACTTTCCCCTCCCCCTTCTTTTTTCCAGTCCCTGGCCAGGCTACTCAGATTGAATGGAAACTTAACTATTTTGTCATTATACGAAGAGGCTGGGAGAGATGATTTCTAGTTCCTACAAGCACCAAATGGTGTCACAAATCTATTCATAGTCCTTTTTGCATTGCAATAATTAAGTAGCATGAAAAGTCTCCGATTTATATAGGTAGTTTCCTTTATTTTTCAGAAAATAAAGGTTAACTTTCCATTCACAAAAGCTGAGCAGACTGAGAGTGTATTAGTACTTCCTGTCTGAGCTCATTCAGTGTCATTCTATTCATCATAGTGCTGCAGGCAGGGGGGGGGGCTAGGATAAATCCCCAGATGCTTCTTCAGTGTATCACCTAGGTCAGCTGCATGTGCAAGAGACATTCCCCACTTGCTCAACAGGTTCTCATGCATTCTCCTCTTTGCAGCCAACAGAAAATGTGCAAAGCATTACAGACAGCTGCAAGGAGCAAAAACAATAGCGGAGCATGCCACACACTGATTGACAGCCAGAAAAGATCATGGGCTCGATTTTCAAAGCCTTGAGAATGCCACAAGCCACTGGTATGTCAATTGTTTGGTGCACGGGGCTTGCAGCATTCTCCCAGCTAGCGATCAGGATTTTCAATTCTGTGCACCAAATTCCACAAGTTAGACCAGCTTTTCCCTGGTCTAAATTTGTGGCTTTTGGGGAACCCTTTCTGTGGGCTTGCACCAAATATTTGATACCAGCTGCCATAAACTGATGAAACTATTGCAACTGCACCTGACAATAGAAAATCAGGTGCAGTTGCATCAAAGAAGTTTGGTGAAGCTGTGCCAAAAAATCGCTTTGATGCAGTGCTTGACACAAGCCCTTTGTCAGCCTTTGAAAATCAAGCTCCATGTCTCAGCTCCCTCTCCCCCCCGGTGCATTTCAATGGTACAGCTGCAAAACACTTCTTGACCTTGGTCATAATAGAAACGGGTCTGCTGTGCAGACCAGCCCTAACAATATGTGTTTAGTACAACTCAGTAATGCATCGTGAGCTTGCGCACCCTTCTCTTTCTTCCCTGCCTCCGCTGGCACCTTGAAAAAGATAGGCACTAAATTTTTCATAATAATCCAAAATCTCTTTGCTTCCTTCTATTGCACAAGTTTGCTTTCAACTCCGGGGCCATATTGTTACAAAAGGATTTGAAGCAGTCTAGTTTTAAGTCTTTTTTTCCTGCTTCAGCTGGACTCTCATCTGTGCTTCTCTGTCCATTAAAGAGCAACTCTGCACTTCAGTGTGTGCTTTCATAAATAAGATGTTTCAGCTGTTACAATTTACTAGAAAATACATCTTTCTCATTTCAATGTTCCTTTCCAAGATTACCACACATCTTATTAGTCCATCTAAAAAGCCTGTAAAGAAAACATCTGAAAATATTTGCCTCTCCCTTGCAAATCGCATAGTGCCTTTATTTATGACATCATAGTGCTCACCATGACAACAGACTGTGATGTCACAAACAACAATTATGTGGTTAGCAGGGGAGAGTCAGATACATTTTAAAAGACTCACTGAAATAACTGCTGCATTATCTATGATACTTAGTTGACCAACAGCTGGGTAAGTAGAAAAAAATAACAAATACCTAGAAAACAATTAAGTTAAAACATAATTGGTGTAAAGCTAGTGTTGTTAAGTGTCATATTATTATAGAGAGTTGCTCTTTAAGAACTGTCTTCATTCATGCCAGAAAAATCATCATGGCTTGAATTTTGTTATCCAATAGTTTTTTTTTACCTTAAGAAGTTGAATTTCCTTTTCTACTACACAACTTCAGGGAGAAAGTCACTGTAGACTGAGACTGAAGAATCCAGAACCCAATAGTTATATTTATGTTTTCTTATACACCTCAGTCATTAGCTATCTTCAGATCGGAATAATTTAGCAGTTATTGGCACTGGTGGAGCATCATTGTCTGGTCTAGCTGTAAGTGAACGATGAATCCTGTCTACTTCCATTTGGATTTCACCTGGGTCTATAGCCACATAAGCTTCAATCACCTTATTAGAATCTCTCATAATGTACATTCATTGTCCCAATATTTATGTATGCTCAAGATTGCTATACTTATTTGTGCATGTATGAGGTGCCAAATCAATTATTTTTTTAAAATCATTATTGGAAATCACAAAATCTTTTAAAGAAAAACACATCACACATAACCCAATACTACAAGGCATTATGAGATGTATATGCAAATCACAATGACATTTCAGACTGGTACAGCTTTAGGAAGGAGTACATAGTGCTAAATGTCCTCTCTCACAATCTGCAAAGTTGAGAACAGAAGACATAGACACATGTTTGTTCTTCCCAGGACTCATCAGTATGCTTCATCTGTATCTCAGCCCTGGGAAAAATGAACCAGTCCTTATATGGTCCTTCAGGTTTGGGTCATGGTGAACCCCAAATTAGAAAGCAATCTCAAAGGAGAAAAACATCAGCACAAAAGGACTGAGGCCAGGGTAACCCATAGAGGGCACTGGCAACAAAGCCAAGTGTCAAAGTAAAACAAAACCACACATATCCAATTCTGCAAAGCATCGCGGGATGCATATGCAAATCCCTATGAAATTTAAATCTTTAAAATATTTTAGTTGTCTTAATATTATAGTTTGATTACCCTCAAGAGTGCATATTTTTGTTGGTGCTTGCAGTACATTTTATTTTAACTCCAGATTCTTCTCTGTAAGCCTTGATGCTGAAGTTTAAAATGTGTCTATTTTCATATCCAGGTTTTTAAAGTTCTCTATTTTTGCATTAATTGCTGGCATTTGTTGCAAAATAAAAAGATGCCCAGGACAGTACTTTTTCTGTAGGCTGCTCCTGCTTTCTATAGTGTGTTTTCTTTCTGGTCTGTTCCTGACGGTCTGAATTTATCGAATCATTAAACTATGAGTCAAAATCAGACTCTTGTTCCATATACTGAAAGCCAGCGTGCAATTTATCTGCATGTTTATTAAAGGACTTAATTATAAGGCTACCGCTAATAGTTTTGGCCCTCAAACTCAAGGGAGGATTTTTTGGGAAAATGTTTTTTCTAACTTCAAAATGTATTGGATTCCCCTTCTCATAGCCTAATCTCTTACTGCGTTTTCTTGCATTTTGTTTGAGACCAAGTTTCTTGCTCGCTCTGCTGTGACCATCACCTGATTATTAATGTCAGTTGGGCTACTTGGCATGGCAGATACTATCAGACCTATCCATTTTCTATAGTCATCAGTTGTTTGCAAAATATTTGAAAGATTAGTCACATTCATTTGTGAATGATTCACCAAAGATCCTACTTTATATTTAGATTCCATCTATCCATTTGGGTTGGCTACAGGCTGCGTCTGTGTCCTACAGTACCTGTTTTTGTGGTCTCCTTTTGCAGTGTATATTTTAATTCTTTCTCCTTGTCATTCTAGTCTCCTCACTCCACTACCTTGCTGAATCTGTGATAACATAACTTTAAACATTAGATTTTTGGCATTCTTGACATCAAAAGAACACTCTGGTATTATTCCTTTTCCTGAATAGGTTCTACATCCACCACAGTTACACTTGAGCTACCTTTCTATGAAAAATGTCTTTTTCCTTCACTTGATGAAACCGGGACCAATTCAGCAGATTGTGCCATGACCTCAGCCAGCAGATTCACAGGGTCTGAGTTTCCTTTGAACTCTCTCTCTCCTCCATGTCACCCTTCAAGTCCTCTTTCTCTAGCAGTTGGATGAGACCCCATTCCTGTAAGGTAACTACTTTTCTATTTTACAAATATCCTGGAGTGGAATGGTCAATGCCCGGATCAAGCAATGCTTTTTAAGAGGATTCATTCCCTCACTTAAATTGGCTGCATTGACTTCAAGTGCTCTCTGGATCCCACAACTGCCAACTTATAGGATTTCGTGATGTCTGAAAGCCCATAAAAAGCTAGTTTGATTCAGATATTGAGCTTACCTGTAAGTCTTAGCAGTTCAGAGTTGTTCATACATAAATCAACCTACAATTAAAGATCATGTGCAACTTTTTTTTTACATATTTTTAATAAAAGCTTAAAAAGTTGCAGTTCAAGTCCTTTTGTCATGATTAGTGTTTCCTGAAAATTTCATGTTGTTTGGTTTTGTGGTTTTCTTTAAATCAGCATTTATTAACTTGATTTATAGTGGCTGAAAACAGTGGAGTTATTTCTGTCCTCTCAGTCAAGTTTAGAGTGCGATGATATCATTTTGGAGTAGCTTGCTGTTTCAGATTCCCAATTAGAGCAGCACTCTGCAGAGTTTATGGTTTGCTGAGCCCTCCAGGTTTCTTATAAATCCAATCTCTGGTTTGTGTTTAGATAGTTCAGCTTAAAATATATATTTCTCTTCCTTTAAAAAGCTGATCATTTCAGTTTCAATGCTGAATTAAAGTAGTGGAAATCTTTTTCTGTGAGAAATCAGCGTGTCTGTATCACAGCTCTGTTCTTTCTAATCAAACCTCATTTTTTTTCTAACTATATAACACAGGGCTGTTTAATGAATATAAACCAAATCTAAATTTTGTTCATTCACAGAAAGTTTGTCTTTGATATAGCCTTCATAAATACATAGATACATAGACAGTGTCGGCAGAGAAGAGCCTACGACCCACCCAGTCTGCCCATTTGAGCTTGTAAGTTCACTTTATGTTTTCTAGAAGTCTGTTGCCCCTAACCCCTGAATCCAGAATTCCTTTATGTCTATCCCATGTATTCTTAAATCCCATGATTGTTTCAGCCCCCACCACTTCCTACAATCATGTAAGAACATTTTTTTTTCATGTCAGATTAACAAACAAGTTCCTGTCACACTTTGCTACAGTATTTCAAGCACATGTACTTTCACAACTCACAAATTTCATTTCTTTGGTGGTTTCTGTGTGAAAAAACATCCTGTATGTGGATAACTAGAGACAATATATGGCATTCCAATGCACCGTGTGTCTGCCCCACAGTTGAGGCAGCTGCAGTCTACTGCCAACTGTCTCCTGCCCCACAAGCCCCCTGCCTTCTGATCCACATTCGAGGCTGCTGCACTCTGGTGCCCACTGTCTTCTCCCACACAGTAAGAGACTGTGCATTCTGCTGCCTCCATCCCCTGCCTCAAGAATCAGGACTACTGCATCCTGCGACCCCCGCCCAAACAATTGGGGTAGCTGCACCCTGCTGCACTTTCTCCCTCACCCTCACAGTTAGGGAAGCAGCAATTGTTGCCCCATTCATGTCTCCACAGTCAGGGCTGCTGCACTGTGCTAAGCCCTAGAGTGCCAGGTTCCCTACCTCCACAGCTGGGGCTGCTGCACCATACTGCCCTAGCACCACAGGTGGGGCTTTTGTTGCACCCTGCTACCCACTTCCGTTGTTCCTCAGGGCTGCTTCACCACATGTACCCCATCTCACAGCCAGGGCTGCTGTACCCTAATGCCCCATGTGTCCTGCTCCAGAGTCAAGGCTTCTGCATCATGCTGTCTTCTATCCCCTGTCACCACTGACAGGCTGCTGCACCTTCTCCTTTCTACACAATTGGGGTTGCTCTGGCATGCCTCCATAGTTGAGGCAGTTGCACCCTGCTGTCCCCCTGCCACCAGAGTCAGATCCTTTGCTACACCCTGCTGAGACAAGAACAGGGGGCAACATGTACAGTGTCCCCAACTGTGAGGGTGAGAGAGAGAGGGTAGCAGGGTGCAGCAACACCAGTTATTCAGGAAGGGTGCAACACAAGTGTAAGGGCATTTGCTGCACCCTGTCCCCTGCCTGTGGAAGCAAGGGGCTCTGTGGTGCAGCAGGGCACAATGGTGGCAGGGGACAAAGGACAACATGGTGCAGAAGACTTGACTGTGGGGCAGGACACTGGTGGGCATCAGGGTACAGCAGCCCTGACAATAACACAGGGTGCACACTGCGCAGCAGCCCAGCCCATTTGGTGAAATGGAAGTGCGTAACAGGGTTCCGCAGCACCAACTGTGGATGCAGGCAGCATGAGACTCTAGGGTGTAGCACAGCACAGCAGCCCTGACTGTAGAGATAGGAACACGGGGCAAAAGGGTGCTGTGGCACTGACTGTGGGGGTGGGAACAGAGGATAGCAGGGTGCAGCAGCACTGAATGTTCAGGCAGGAGAAAGGGGTGGCATCAGGATACAGCAGCCCAAACTGTGGGACAGGGTGCAGCAGCCATGCCTGTTTGGGACAAGGGATGTGGACAGCAGGGTGTAGCAACAGGATCTGACTCTGGTGGCAGGGGACAGCAGGGTGCAACTGCCGCAACTGTGAAGGCATGCAACAAGGTGCAGCAAATGCCCAGAATCTTATGGCAAGTGGCAGCATGGTGCAGGAGCCCAAACTGCAGAGGCATTGGGCTCTAGAGCACAGCAGGCCATAGCAACCCCAACTGTGTAGAAAGGAGCAGGGTGCAGCAGCCCTCTTTCTGGTGACAGGGGATAGAGGACATCATGATGCAAAAGTCTTGACTGTGGTGCAGAACACGGGGCATCAGGGTACAGCAGCCCTGACTGTGAGATGGGGTACAGTTGGTGCAGCAGCCCTGCCTATTTGGGGCAATGGAAGTGGGTAGCAGGGTGTAGTAAAAGCCCCACCACTGGTGCTAGGGCAGCATGGTACAGCAGCCCCAACTGTGGAGTCAGAGAACCTGACACTCTAGTGCTTAGCACAGCACAGCAGCCTTGACTGTGGAGACAGGAACAGGGAGCAACAGGTGCAGCTTCCCTAACTGTGAGGGTGGTGGAGGGGGGTAGCAGGGTGCAGCAACCCCAATTATTTGGGCAGTGGGTGGCAGGGTATAGCAGCCCTGATTCTTTAGGTAGGGGATGGAGGCAGCAGGGTGCACAATCCTTGATTGTGTGGGAGAAAACTGTGGGCAGCAGGATGCAGCAGCCTCAAATGTGGAGCAGAAGGCAGAGGGGGGGCTTGTTGGGGCAGGAACAGGTGGCAGTAGACTGCAGCTGCCTCAGCTGTGGGGCAGAGACACGGTGCATCAGAATGCCACATAATGTTTCTAGTTATACCTAACATAATGTATTTTCACACAGAAACCACCAAAGAACTGAAATTTGTGAGTTCTGACAGGTGCCTGTCACACTCTGCTACAGTTTTTCAAGCACATGTACTGTTTGTCAATCTGACATGAAAAAATGTTCTTACATGAATGTATTTATGAAGGTTACATCAAAGACAAACTTTCTGTGAATGAACAAAATTTAGATTTATTTTATATTCATTTAATAGCCCTATGTGTGTTATATTGCTAGAAAAAAAAAATCTGAGTATTGATTAAAAAGATGGGAGCTTCACAACATTGGAGCAGCTACCATAAATAATCTGTTCCTGGATAACTTTAGCCTTGACTGGGGAATAGGCAATGGGTCAGTATTGATGGAGTGGAGAGGGTGGACAGAGGTGTATGGGATCAGGACAGCTTTCAGATAACCAGGTTCCAAACCATGTAGGGCCTTGTACGCCAACAAGCATATCTTGAAGTTAATGTGTCACTAAACGAGCAATCAGTGCAGTTCATACAGCACTGATACAATATGATCTCTATGAGATGTCTCAGAGATCAAGCATGCCACTGCATTCAAGACCAGCTGCAGGTGGCACATGAAACTCCCCAATCACCCTAGGTAGACAGCATTACAGCAAACCAAACTACAGTACATATAATGAAGGCATGGACTATCATCACAGGTCATTGGGCATTAGAAACTGTTTAATCTGGGCAATGTTTCAAAGATGTAAAAAGCCACTACAGATGACCACCGACACCTGGTATTTCAAGGACAACATGCAGTCCATAGGGACCCCCAGATGTTTTACCATCTCTATTTACTGGGACAATGGGCTGTTGTACAGAGCATGTACAACATAGGAAGGGCTAGACAGTGAGGTACTCTAGCAGCTGGTAGTCCCTAAGGTTCACCGTCAGCAGCTTTTGGCACTTGCCCATGATATCCCTTTTTCAAGGCACTGGGGGGGGGTGAGGCACATGAAAAAGCAGCTGACCAACAATTTCTTCTGCCCTGAAATTGGCAAGAATGTGGAAAATTATTGCAGGACTTGTCCACAGTGCCAGCGGGTAGGGAAAATGGGGGACAAGGCGAAGACAGCTTTGGTGCCCCTGCCAATTATTGATGAACCCTTCAAGAGGGTAGCTGTGGACATAGTGGGGCCATTAAACACCCCAAGTTGCACTGGCAAGTGGTATATCCTGGTAGTTGTCGACTATGCCACAAGATACCCAGAGGCAGTGGCCCTAACATCCTCTAAGGCAGAACCAGTGGCAGATGCACTGTTGGGAATACGTAGCTGGGTGGGCTTTCCCCAGGAGATACTGTAAGATCAGGGTGCCAATTTCATGTCAGGGCTAATGAGTAGTTTGTGGGAGAAGTGTGGGGTAAAGCAGCTCAAAACCTCCCCATACCATCCCCAAGCTAATGGTCTGGTGAAGCGATTTAATTCAACCCTTAAGACCATGCTAAGGACCTTTGCTGACCAGCATAAGAGGGACTGGGACAACTATTTGCCTCATCTCCTATTTACATACAGGAAAGTCCCACAGGAGTCCACAGGGTTCTCACCTTTCAAGCTCCTATTTGGTCATAGGGTGTGGGGGCCCCTAGATTTGATTCAGGATGAATGGGAGGGTGACCATGCCTCCCAAGGGGAGTCTGTTGCGGAGTACATCCTGAACTTCAGGACTCACCTTAAGGAGCTCATGGGGTTTGCTCAGGAGCACTTGGCCACTGCACAGCAATGTCAAAAAGTCTGGTATGACTGTGGGGCCCCGAGTCAGAGAACTTGAGGTGGGACAGCGAGTAATGGCACTCATCCCTGTCTGACAGAATAAATTACAGGCAGCATGGGAGGGTTCATTCTCCATTGTCCAAAAGGTTAATGATGTCAATTACATGATAGAGCTACCGAACAAGAGATGCAGGCGAAAGGTGTATCATGTTAACATGCGGAAGCCCTACCATGACAGGGAGGCATTGGTCCTCACTGTATGCAGTGCCCCAGAGGAGGAAACTGAGACAGACCCACTGGTGGACCTGCATGGGGAGGCCCAGGTTGCATCCTCTGTGGACAATCTTACCCTCTCTGAACAGCTGACGCCAGCCCAGGTGCAAGAAATTAGGGGTGTGCTGAGAGAATTTGAGGACATGTTCACGGGGAAACTGGGGTACACCACGATGGCAGAGCACCATGTGGATACAGGGACCCAAGTTCCCATGAAACAGTCCCCCTACAGGGTACCTGAGCACATTAAGCAGACTGTGAAAGAGAAGCTCAAGGAAATGCTAGAACTTGGAGTAATCCAGGAATCTAGTATCCCCTGGGCATCACCCATGGTATTGATCCCCAAAAGGGATGGCACCACATGATTCTGTGTTGATTACCAGAGGCTTAATAACTGCATGGAGTCTGATGCCTATCCCAGGCCCAGAACAGATGAGACCCTGGAGCGACTGGGGGGAGCCAAGTATTTGACCACAATAGACCTAACAAAGGGCTATTGGCAGATACCACTGACCTCTGCAGCCAGGGAAAGATCAGCTTTTGTCACTCCATTTGGTTTATATGAATTCAAGGTAATGCCATTTGGAATGAAGAATGCACCTGCAACCTTTCAACTGCTTGTGGAACACATTCTGTCTGGGGTAGGTGAGTTTGCATTGACGTATATGGATGATATAGCCATATACAGCCAGACCTGGGATGAGCACATCAAGAATGTACAGGATGTGTTCCACAGGTTAAAGAATGCAGGTCTGACAGTCAAGGCGGAAAAGTGCCAGATAGGTATGGCAGAAGTATCCTACCTTGGGCACCCGGTGGGTAGTGGACACATCTGCCCGGAGCCTGCCAAGGTTGATGCCATCCTGGCCTGGCCTACTCCTACCACAAAGAAACAGGTCAGGGCATTTCTGGGAACAGCAGGGTACTACTGAAGGTTTGTTCCTTGCTATAGCAATCTGGCTAAGCCCCTGACAGACTTAACCAAGAAGGGAAAGCCAGATACAGTAAAGTGGTTAGAAGGCTGTGAGATCACTTTTCAGGAGCTAAAGAAGGCCTTAAGCAGCTCAGCGTGTTGGCCAGCCCCAATTATAGTCTAAAGTTTATGGTCCATGTGGATGCCTCAGATCATGGGCTGGGCTGTGCTGAGCCAAGTTACCCAGCAGGGGGAGGAGCACCCGGTTGTGTACCTCAGCCAGAGGCTTTTGCCCAGAGAGGTGGCATACGCCACAATCGAGAAGGAATGCTTGGAAATAGTGTGGACCCTTCAGAAGCTGCAGCCTTACCTATATGGGAGAGAATTTACTGTGGTCACAGATCATAATATCCTAATTTGGCTTCATAGGTCAAGTGGGCAAAATGGAAAACTACTGCATTTGGAGTTTGGTACTGCAGGCATACAACATGACCATCCAGCATCACAGTGGCAAACAAAATTCAAATGCGGATGGGCTCTCTAGACAGGGCTAATGGCATGCCTGGATACTTTGGGCACTTCCCAGTAGTTGCATGGATGGCTGTGTCACTTAGGGTGGCCCAAGGGACACATCTTCATCATCTGGGGTGTGATAGAAATGGTAAAGAAGGAGTTAATGTTTGGATTTTCCAAACACATTTTTTTAGCAGTCTGGAAAAAAAAAACACTCATGCAAGCTGAGAAGTTCCAGAAGCTGGAATTCTCAGTCCTCCCTAGCTGCTAGATATAAGCTGGATCACAAATCTTGAGTGGACATCTCCACACGCACAGGCCAGTTTGATGGGATTGGTTCACTCAAATATAAACTTAACTCATTGCCTCCACAGGCTCACTCTGAGAGTATACCACTTGCCTCCTGAATCTCCTATATACTTTTAACAGTGAATCCTGGGCCTTTCTAAGCAAAATTAAGCCATAGTCAGCATGTCGCAAACATATGCTAATGGCTCAATAACTGTACATGCTATACACAAAGTATGAATGGCAGAGTTATTCAGCACAAAATTGCCTTTCCAGTGGTGGCATGCATGTAATAATAAGTAATTTTGTTTTTTTTCTATGCTGGTCAAAAGACCAAAATAAATATTTTTTTCACTAAAAAAGGGCAACATACACCATTTATTGTTGGAAAATATGTAAAATATCAACACCAGATTAAGCATACAGACATTAGATGGTGTTTTAATATTATGTTTGTTAAAAAAAAGATATCTTTTTACTATAAAACGTAATTTTTCCCCATTTTAGTCAAGGTGCTTTGGTGAGATTTGAGGGATGAATCTCAACCACACACACCATATCATAAACAAATGCGTATAACTCCAAAAGTATACATGATACACACAAAGTATCAGCATGAAAGTTGATGAGCACAAAAATGCCTTTCCAATGGTGCTATGCAACCAGTTGTAATCAATATGGTTTTTATTTTATACCTGCTGAAGTGCCAAAAAAGTGAATTTTATTCAAGCTGCATTAGGTGAATCTTGATGGAAAACATGTCAGCCATACACACCATACCATAAACAAATGTGAATAACTCCTAAAGTATACATAATATGCACAAAATATCAGTGACAAAGTTGTTCAGCATAAAATTACCTTTCCAATGGTGCTATACAGTCAAATATATATTATATTCTGTTACACTATATATTAAAATATATAAGTGACTTCTCCAGACGTTGCAAGGGCACACTGGGAGTCAGTAGCCGACTTCTGCAGACGTTCTCAGGACACACCAGTGTATTTTACTGACGACTACAGGCGTCTGCTAGGAGACAATGAGTTAAGGGTAAAAGGGAATATAATTGGTCACTGATAGGTGTTCAGTCTGATTGGGACAATTAAATACATACATGTTAGATGGTTGGTGTATTCAAAGGGAGAATAGAAATGATCTATTCTCAAGAGAGTATATAACATTCTGAAAGACAGAGAAGTGGGTTCCTCTTACACTTTAGCTGGAGGGGGAAACATAAGCTTGGAGCCTACCCTTTTAGCTACAGGGCCGTTGCCAGGATTTTCACAAGGGGGGTTCTTTTTATGCAGTCTGCAACCTTTAAAAAAAAGCTATGGGTCTTAGAGCCGGCAGGACCCCCAGAAGCCATGGGGTCCTAGATGCTCTGTGGTGCATTTTGTGGCTTATTTTGAAGCTAAAGAAGGCGTATCTGAAATCTCCTACACCTCATGCTCTAAGCAAAATTATTATCTGGCTAGCTGCAGGGTGAATACATATATGTATTCAGTACTGGAGGGCAGCAAGATGCTGCTAATGTAATATACCTAAGGCATTATCTCAGATATATTATGTTATCAGCTTTAATATCTGCATCTGTATCTACTGGTGTGTAGGTAAAGGGTCTGGGGACTGCCAAGCCCCCAGAAGTTCTGGGGTGCTAGATGCTCTGTGGCTCATTTTGTGGTTTATTTTAAATCAAAATTATTCATCTGTGCACTCCCCTCCACCTCCTGCTCTAAGGACAAATATTACTATCTGACTGGCACAGGTTGTGTGTGTGTGTGTGTTCACGTGCATGCATGTGTGCATGTGTATATGTGCATATATATATATATATATATATATATATATATGTATATGTACATGCACTGAACCTCAATGCAGAGTCTGTAGCTGGTCTTGGCTGGGTATTGTACACTACTAACGTACTGCAGTGCTGGCTTGCTTTTAGGGCAGGGGTCTGGGGCTGATAGGCTCCCAGAAACCATGGGCTATGGTATGCTCTGTGGTGAATTTTTGTGTCTTATTTTAAGTCTAAATAACTCTTATCTGAGCTCCCTCTACCCCTTGCTGTAACCCCCACCCTCCCAACTCAATATACTACTTAAGCAATCGAGTCAGTGCAACATGGCCTATAGTAAGGCTAGCAGGATGCTGGGATGTATTGGTAGGGGTACTGATAGCAGAAGAAAGGAGGTAATACTCCCCTCTACAGATCCCTGGTGAGGCCTCACCTAGAGTACTGTGTCCAGTTCTGGAGTCCTCACCTCAGAAAGGATAAGAATAGGTTGGAGACTAACTAAAATTATTCAGGGACAGCAGGGCAGATCCTATGAGGAGCACCTCAAGGCACTAAATATGTACTCTCTGGAGACCAGAAGGGAAAGGGGGAGATATGACAGAGACCTTCAAGTTCCTTAAAGGAATTAGCAAAGTGAACTGTGGGATACCAGTTAGCCTGAGTACCAATTTGCGGTCCCATGGACATGAATGGAAATTAACAGGAGGTAGGTTCAGATGTGAGTAAGTACTACTTTACGGAAAGGGTGGTGGAACTTCAGAACAGTTTGTCAGCTGAATTGGTGGGTGCAAAAACAGTCAGAGGATTCAAGCAGGGCTGGGACACAATGAAGGGAATAGTGGTTACTGGGGGCGACAGAACCAAAGAGGAGAATAGAGAGAGGATTGGGAGGGTTAGTACCCTGGATAAATGGTAGGTTCCAGGGATTATAGGGAACTTGGGCAGACTGGATAGACCTCTGTCTTTTTCTGCCATCATTGTCTATGTTTCTATGTTTCTATACCAGGCACCCTGCTTGAAAAAAAAATCTGTAGCATAATTCTTAGTTCAATATTGGGCACTACACTTGTTGCCCCACTCCATTCTCCAATGTGGTAGGCATGACAAATGGAGTGAGGGGAAAGGTAATTTGACAGTGTCGGGGATTCCCAGTACAAAGTTACCATATCCTAAATGCCTACCCCCCACCCCCACCATGCTTCCAAAAGTATAGTTGGTATGTTCATAACACTGAACTATAGCAACAAATGTCATTCTACTGACACATGTGGTCATCTGGAGAAAACGTTTATCACAATGTATTCATTTTAACAGTGTCTGACACAGATGACACAGACAAAAGTGGAGCTGAATGTCATTGAAAATGGGACCACAGTGAAGACCTCTCTGAACAGCACACAGTTAGTGAGATGGCAGTGTAGATCCCAGCCAGACCCTTCCAGACACTTGCATTGCCTTTCCACTGTGGTACCTCTTTTGCTTAACTTATGATAAGTTAAAACAGGCATATGAAACATGACAACTTTGCATTTTATATAGAGAAGGATTTAAGTAATTTATTTCTAAATCTTCTGCCCGCCTACCAGAACAGCTCCCTTGCCCAACTGCACATCCTAACCCTTGATATATAATTATTAAGGGACACATCTTCGGCAATAGTGGCCAGCAAAATTTACCTGTCAGTGACTGATAATATTATGAGTTGAGGTCCTCTACTTCTTTTTTGCTCTCCTGGAGACGTCATCTCTGAGGCTTCTGCCATGCTCCATCTTCCTCGAGTGCTAGCTGACAGTGTGAATTGTGGGCAGTGGCCGTGCAATACTCCAGTCACATTCATGATGCTGACGTGAGCTCCAATTGACCAGCCAGTCATAGGAGGAGGGTGTAGAGAAAGATTTACAAAGCATCTCCAGTCATCTTACTGGCACTGAGGGAGCTGATTGGCAGCAGATGGGCGGGGCGCATGCAGAGAGAAAGTGCTGGGGTTTATTATGTGTGCATAAGCACTCTGTGACAGTCACAAAATAAACAGAAATGATGAAAAAATTTTACAAATGCTGAAAAAAAGGGGGGTTCTTTCAAACCAGACAACCCCCCCCCCCCCGGCAACGGCTATGAACCATGTCCGTGGGAGCTGGCAGTTAGCACAGGGTCCAGTGTCTCTTGTAAGGACAGGGAAGGGTAAGTTTAATACTAGCATATTGCAGTAGTAGCCTTTTTCTTTTGCCATCTGTTGTTTAAAAACATTTGTTTACTTTTCCTGTATTAGTGTTATTCTCTTGTGTTGTAAATATATATCCTGTAAATGCTCAGTGCACTTTCTGTTAAGTAAAAAGCTATTTATTTGTACAACAGTTGTGACTGTGATGTCATTTTTCTAAGGTAATATTTGGTTTCCACTGGCTGAGCCAAACTCTGTGTAGCATCCGCCACCCGAGAGAGACACACTACCAGACTTTAACTTGTCAGTTGCACATTTGATTATTCAAGTTTGTACACTTGAAGGGGGTGCTGGAGGACAGTCCAGCTGGTGGCAGCAAATACCTGAGGACAGACACCTCTATAAAAGCTGTTTCAGCCCAGAGGGAGAGGTGGGTTGTCACAATCACCACTGACCTATCCTAGGGCTCCACTGTCACTATAACAGTAGTTACTGAGAAGTGGGCTTCCCACTTGTAGCCCTCGTGCTAAGAACACGTGTGAAGGGCTACAACTGGAGTCTGCCAGGAGTCAACCACAGAGATAGCCACCAGCCAGGAATCCTGCCTATCTGATCCTAGGTACATCTGTATTGTTAGAGGGTTTGTTGGTTGTTTTGTGGTTGGGGGGTGCATTGTAGTTGACTGGTAACAAGTCATGGGTTGGTGAGATTGCAGTTAGATTGATATCTAGGTAAGGGGGGTACTATCTTGTCTGGAGGAAAAACATTTGTTTTAATGTTTGTGTTTATAGCATGTCTGTATCTGTGGCATACCTAGGGTAGTTTGACTAAAGGGATTGTATATTGTGCGTATAGCTTTTCTGTATCTGTGACACACCTAGGGTAGTTTAACTAAAGAGTTGTATATTGTACTTCAGTTTATAGCATATCCATATCTGACACATACCTAGGGTAGTTTAAAAAGGTTGTATATTGTACGTCAGTTTATAGCATGCCTGTATCTGACACATATTTAGCATAGTTTAACTAAAGGGTTAAATATTGTACTTCAGTTTATAGCATACCTGTATCTGATACATACCAAGGGTAGCTTAACTTAAAAGGTTGTAGATTGTACTTTAGTAACTCACACTGCACTCAGCTTAGCCTTTACTGAGTTTTGGAAAAGGAGGCCAGGAAACACAGGGAGAGCAGGAATAGGGAATGTGGGGATTGGTGCTGCACAGTGGTTGTGGGGTGACAGTTTTGCGGGACACCGTCTGGAGGCTGCGGTTCATCCCCATCTGCATGCATCTCTCTGGGCTGAGGGAGGAGGTTCCTAGACTCTGGGCCAAGTTGGCTGAGAGTTGGGGACCTTCTCCCTGGCCCAGGGGCCACCAAGTCTTACATTGACATTGTTACCTCAAAGGATGCCAGATAGGAGTGGCAGGACTAGAGTGGGCTTGAGGAGGGTGGAATCTGGAAGGCTGGTGGGGTGAGTCACAGGCACATTCCTCAACTGGTGCTACTACAGAATTCCTATGTCACTTTAGCAGAGCAGGACTGTCAGGAGGAGGCACCCGTGGTAGTGACCAGGGATGATGTGGGGGCCCTCCCTAGTGGAGACCCCAAGGAGGGTAGAAAAGGACCCAAGAAGAGAAAGAAGCAACTTCTGATGAGGGACTCAACTGTTGGGGGACAGAGTTGGGAATAGGAAAGGTGCAAGGAGAGGGATGTCAGCTGCCTACCTGGTGCAAACAGCTTGGAGGGATGGAAAGCATATCCTTCAGATCGCTAGGACACCAGGAAGGAAGGGAGAACTGGATATCATTGTCCACCCGAGGTCAAATGACCTTGCTAGGGATGGGGCAGAAATAGTGCAGGGGAAGTTTAGGGAACTGGGAAGAGATCTGAGACAGATAGCACACTCAGTTGCTTTTGTAGAGGTGCTGCCTGTCAATGACATGGGGAAGGAGAGGGATTTCCACACCAAGGCCTTCAACTCATGGTCTATGGAATGATGCAGAGAGGAGGAGTATGGCTACATTGGGGACTGGAGACCCATCTGGGAGGGTAAGAGCCTATACAGTGGTGATGGCCTGCATCCATCCGGGAGAAGAACCACAGTCATCTGTGGATGGTTTAATAATAATAATAATAAACTTTATTTCTTTTGCGCCTTTCAGAAACCAAGGCACATTACAGAATAACATCATAAAAACATCATAACAACAGGTTAAAAACCAAACTAAAATATACAACTTTAATTAAAATCCATATCATCACCAAATGCCTTTAAATGTTACTTCAATGAACATTTAAACTAGCCAGGGGGGATGGTGGAAAAAGGGAGGCAGAAACTGCCCCCCAAAGGCTCAGATAGATATGAAATATCCCAAGGAGAGAGACTCCTACCAGGGTGCAAGTTAATCAAAGTAGCAGGAGGTTAGCAGGGTCTAGGTCAAAACCATACCAGCATAAACACGTGGTGAAAAATGGCTCAGCAGGGATACCAAAAAACAGGCACAGAGAAAAGCTGTGCTAATATATATAAACGTACTCCGAAACCTCGCATGCTGTTTTGCCTGTGTGGTTTTTGACCATATATTTATGCCACCAGAATCTGGGCTGGATACCAGATTAGCAAAGGAGTAAGGCGGGAAAAATAGCAATCAAAGGAGAAGGAGGAGGAAAGAGGAACAAAAGCAAAAAGGAGGGGGCGACAAGCAAAGAGCTAACAAAATCTGGAAGGCCATGTGTGCTAATGCTAGAAGTCTGAGAAATAAGATCCCAGACCTATAGGCCATCATGGCAGAGACTGACCTGGATACTGTGGCCATTACCAAGTCGTGGTACACTGACAGCCATGACTTGAACATGGCCATACCAGGATACACACTGTCCAGAAAGGATAGGGTGGGAAGGAAAGGTGGGGATGTGGTGCTTTATGTGAAGTAAAGCAAAAAAGCAACAGAAATACAGGGAATTCAGGGGCAGCAGAGGTGTCATGTGTGGCCTTTGAGTCAGAAAACAGAGCCACAAATCAGACAAATATGATCTATAGACCTCCAGCACAGGGGGAGGATTTGGATAAGGAAAGGTTGGAAGCAATTGTCAAAATGGCTGAAAACGGGGCAGTGTTGCTGGTGGGGGACTTCAATCTCCTGGATGTAGGTTGAAGCCTCCCAGCTGCAGCTTCAGCTAGAAGCAGGGACATCCTGGACTCCCTGCAGGGGGAATTCCTCAGGCAGCTAGTCAGTAAACCCACTCATGTTGAGACAATACTGGACCTGGAGCTTACTAACAGGGACAGTATTGCAGACATCAGTGTGGGAAGCCATCTGGGGACCAGTGATCCTCATACAGTGTGGTTCAACAAAAGAACAGTTGTGGAATCCAACCACAAAATGATGAGGGTCCTGGACTTCAGAAGGACTGAGTTTATAAAGATGGGTGAATGCCTAGGGAATGACCTGGTAGGGGAGATGACTGGGGGTGGAGGACCAGTGGGCCAAACTAAAAGAAAGCATACTAAAAGCAACAACAAACCTCAGCATCAAGCACATGAGCAAAAGCTGAAGGAAGAGGAGATCACTATTGTTCTCGAACAAGGTGGCAGGAAAGGTAAAGGCTAAAATACTAGCATTTGGAAGGTACAAGGAGACCTAGAGAGAGGAGGATAAGAAAGTGTATTAGGAAAAACAGAAGGAAGCAGGGAAAGCAGTAAGGTGTGCAAAAGTGTAAACTGAAGAAACAATAGCTAAGGCAGTATCAAAAGGGGACAGGACATTTTTTGATATGTTAGTGAAAAAAAGGAAGACTATGGGAGGGATTGTAAGGTTAAAAAGGGAAGGGGGACTGTATGGAGGGGACCAAGAAAAGGCAGACATATTTTTTTTTTACTTCTTTATTGCCGTAGTCATACACAGACCATAGTAGGAGCAGAAAAAGAGAACACAAACAATTATCCAACATTTTATACTCTGATATGGAGCTTACAACAAGTTCCTATCATTCAATTAAGTTACAAAGTGTTAGCCTTCCACTATGAGGGCACAACTTAATTCCAGAGTAAGGTAAGTCCATTCCCAAAAAAGTGTTTAAATGAACTCAAGACTAGGGATAAAAAGGAAACCTTTGTGTTTCTTGTGTCTTCTTTGAGACAGAGCAATACCAGTTTCTCCATCTGCTCTAACATATAATAACAGTTACCTCTGTTAGTGTTGTATGAGCTGGATCTTTATGTCCACCTGTTGGAGCCAGGTTAACATCCTGGCCACTTTATAGCAGTAACAATGATAAAAAATGGAGGACATACAACTTGCATAAGGCTATTTTAGTATGTGAGACTCTATATCTTATTAAACATACTGAACCATTTTTTCCTTCAAGATGGCAGCCCCAGAGCAAATCAATATCCACATGCCTGTTGGAACAAGACTGATCTACCCACTAGTTCTTCTAAGAGACCCATAAATGGCAACCATACCCCCATCATTTTATCCGTTTTTAAACAGATATCAGCAGTGATTTTTTTTCTGTTTGGTATATGTTTTTGATTATTGATGTCAGAAGGGTAGGATTTAGCCATCTTTTTGTAATTGCCTTACCTGCTGCTGCCAGTAGCATACCCATAAAATACTTTTGGCAATTTGTTCTTTCCCCTTTAGGGAGCTTCCTGAGAATCAGATATTCAAAACTGAGGGTGCCAGATATACCTGCGCCATTGGGCTATATTTCTGTCCTATCTCAGCTCAAAAGGGCTGTAGTTGAGGGCAGCCCCAAAAGACGTGACAAGGAGTTCCCTCCTCACCACAACCTCTCCAACATCAGTCAGTGTTTCCCCTCATGTAATGGGTTTTATTCTGGACGTGGTGAGGAAGAAATGACTCATAATCTTCCATCTGAACTCCCTTCAGTTATTGGAGGCTGAAGTGCAAAAAACCCTTCCCAAATATATTTCCACCAGTCCTGAGGGCTGAAACTCAACCCTGACTCCCTCTCCCTGACCAGTTGAAATGGAGGTGGAGCCAATGCCCTGGTATGAGTGAAAGTTTGGACAAGCAGGGAAATTTATTTTTTCCACAGACATCCATCTGCTGAGATCATGCATGTTGGGTGTGGATCCATCTGTACATCCCTCATTCAATCTCCCATCCTAAGGAATGAGACTACCTGAAGGTACCAAAAGAAATCAGCCCTTTGTAATGTGAACTCTCTTTGCATTTGTGTGAATGTCTTAGGTAACCCATCCTGTATAAACAGTGAGAATTGGACAAGTCCCATTATTTTCCACCTAGAGAAAGTACCATCTGTTTGGTGGTAGTGGTGGGTGGGGGGGGGGTTAAAGTCTGGACATTTATCTATGTGAGAATGGGAGGTAAGAGACCCACCACTCTCAATTTCCCTCCTGACCACTCCCTAGGTCCTATAGAGCTGCTGGATCCAGGGATTTGTTGCAGACAAAGTAGTCAGTTTCTCCGCCAGGGCATCAAGCACCTCTAAGGGGTGTCTACCTAGGTTACCGCCGAGTTTATGTGATACCCAAATGTTGTCTGGGTCCAATTTCGTATTGCTATCCGAGGGAGAAGTTGAGCCATTTATTAATATACCTTAAAAGTAGGGAGACCCCCTCCTTGGTCTCTGTAGATCTGCCCAGTGGATCCTAGTTTTGTTTCTGCCCTAGATAAAATGATGCAGTGCCTTATTAAGTTTACCCCACTTGGTTCAGGGAACATTCAGTGGGAGTATTTGAAAAAGAAATAAAAATCAAGGGAGGACATTCATACGGATGGTATCCACTCTACCCAACATTGATAAAGGGAGCAGTTCCATCTTTTGAGATCAGTAATAACCTCAGTGCTAAGTTTACCATAATTAGCCTGGTACAGCCCTTTCAGTCTGACTGGAATGAATATTCCCAGGTATCAAATTTGGTAGTTACCCATTTGAAGGGAATTAATTGCTTAAGTGCTGGTGTAGAGGTGCCGCTAGTCAGTACTACCTCTGTTTTCCCTTTGTTAATTTTGAATCCAGACAGCCTGCCATATTGCTATAAGATATTATAAAGTATTGGAAAAGTGTGAACTGGGTTTCTTAGATACTGCATGGTGTCATCACTGTATAACGATATCCTATTTTCCTCCTCCCGATAGTGATACCTTCTAGGTCCCGATGGGACCATACCAGTGCTGCCAGGGGCTCAATACTAAAGGCAAAGAGCAGTGGAGACAGAAGGCACCCCTGTCTAGTTCCACACCCAATCAAGAGGTGCCCCAATACTGTACCATTCACTTTGACCCTTGCCATATGTGCCAGGTAAAGACCCTGAATCCAGTGACAAAATCAGTTTCCAAATCTGTATTTTGCGATGATTGCAAAAAGGAAATCCCAACTGAGTCAATCAAATGCCTTTTTGGCATCGATCGCGATGGCAATTTGTTGTTCTTTGCCTTTTGCTATTCACGAAAAATTTTAAGACATCTCCTAATGTTATCGGTCAGGTGGCAGTCTGGTACAGAGCCAAACTGGTCCAGGTGCACTAGTTTCTGCAGGACTCTATTTACCCTACCTGCCAGAACTTTAGTGAATATTTTGGAGCCTACATTCAATAATGAAATAGGGCAATACGATTCACATCAGTCAGGTAGTTTTCCCACTTTATGGATAACTGCTATGAAAGCTGACTGCCAGGAGCATGGCAGGTCTTCACCTGCATTGAATACATTTGTCAACAAAGGGATTAGTTGTTGTTTAAATGTTTGATAAAATTCTGTGTTGAACCCATCAGGTGATTTCCCTGGTGATTTCCTGGTGTACATATTTGTGATTACCTTTCCTATTTCCACCAGGGTGACAGGGATGTTCATCATGTTTTTTCTAACTCTGCCAATTGGGAAGTATTATACGGTTTAGGAAATATTGGATCCCCTCCCTCTGTGCTTGTCCTGTGGTGTCTTTTTGGTGCAGAGACTGATAATAACTTTGAAACGCTGAGGCTGTGTCTTTAGGAGTGAAGGCCACTGTATCTCATTCCCCTCTTGCTGTCCTTGCCTTTTTAACATAGCAGTCCACCTGGGCTTTGTGCAGGCGGAGCACTAAAAGATGGCCTGCTCTGTTACCATGTTTGAAGTACTTTTGGTTCAAGTATCAGCGCTTACCCTCCATCTTGCTATCTATCAAAGCCTGAAGATCCCTATGGACCTGCTGCATTTCGCTAAAAATTTCTGGGCTCCCCAAATGCTTGTGCTGTCATTCTAGGCCTGTAAGCCTGGTTTCTAAAATGGTTTGTTTTTCTGTTTGTTGCTGTTTTAAACAGGATGTGTAAGAAATACTGACTCCCCAAAGTGTGGCTTTCAGGGCATCCCAGTACCATTTTTCCTTGGTGTCTGTCCCCGCTTAGCAGAAATGTATCCCTGTATAGTATCCCTGATGAGCTGTTTAAAATCTTCTCTGACCATCAGGGAGGAGTTTATTCTCCAAAAGGTAGCTTTAATCCAATCTGTCAGCTGGAGCTCCACTGTAACCACTGCATGGTCTGAGTTTACTTTAGGGTGAATGGTACATGTCCTTATTTTGTGTAAATCTACTTTACTGCCTAGAAAATAATCTAGCCATGAGTATGACCTATGTAAACTGTAAAGGCAGACATCTTGAAAAAATACTTCTGTTCAGTGTTCACAGTGAAAGGGGAAGGGGAGGGACCATGAAGAAGCACCAGGAGCTTTGATGGGAGGAAGGTGAACACTAGTCCCTTCTCTGAGGAGAGTCGTGGAAGCACTAGCTAACCTAAAGGTGGACAAAGCTATGGGGCCAGATGGTGTGCACCCAAGAGTGCTGAGGGAGCTCAGGGAGGTACTAGCTGCACCTCTGACAGACCTATTTAACAGATCACTGGAGAACGGAGTGGTCCTGGAGGACTGGAGAAGTGCTGATGTAGTCCCACTTCGCAAAAGTGATAGCAGGGAATAGGTGGTCAATTACAGGCCTGTCAGCCTGACATCTGTAGTAGGTAAGTTATGGAAACACTGCTAAAAGAAAAGATTGTGGAATATCTTGAATCCAATGTGTTACAAGATCTGAGGCAACATGGATTAATGAGGGGAGGGGGGCAGTCACGCCAAACAAATCTGTCTTTGGCAGGGTGACCAAGGAGTTAGATCAGGGTGGAGTGGTGGTCATGTCCTATTGGATGTCAGCAAGACCTCTAACACCATTCCACATAAGAGACTGGTAAGCAAGCTTGGTAGCCTGGGGGTGGGCAACAAGGTAGTAACCTGGGTAAGAAACTGGTTAGGGTATAGGAGACAGAGGATAGTAGTAAACAGAGTTCACTCTGAGGAAAGGAAAGTGACCAGCAGGTACCTCAGGGTTCAGTGCTTTAATGTCTTTATTTGCAACATAGTAGAGGAGCTGGAAGGGAAGGTCTGCCTCCTTGCATATGACTCCAAGATCTGCAACAGGGTGGGCATCCTGGGGGTGGTGGTGGAAAGTATGGGCAGAGACCTGAAAAAAACTGGAGCTGGAGGAGTGGTCAAGGATATGGCAGCTGGGTTTTAATACAAAAAAGTGAAATGTAATGCACTTGGGCCATAGAAACCAGGAGATGGAGTATAAAATGGGTGGAGAGATGCTGATAATGACTAAGAAGGAAAGAGACCTGCAGGTAATCATATCAGGTGACCTAAACGTGGCTATGCAGTGTGACAAGGCAGTTGGAGTTCTAGTGGGATGCTGGGATGCATAGGAAGGGATTTTACCAACAGAAAAAGGGAGGTGGCGTTACTGCTGTATAGATCGCTAGTAAGACCCCACCATAAGTACTGTGTCCAGTTCTGGAGACTGCATCTCAGGACATACATAAACAAAGTGTAGGTGGTCCAGAGGAGGGTTACCAAAATGGTGCAGGATCTGCATCAAAAGCCCTATGAGAAGAAGCCAAAGGAACTTAATATGCACACTCTGGAGGAAACTGGGGGGGATACAATAGAGACATTTAAATACCTCATGAGTGGATCTAGGTTCGAGCAGACTCGATAGACCATAAGGCCTAATCTGCTGGCAAATAGTATGTTAGTATGTTAGTATGAGGGTGAATAAGGTACAGGTCCGGGGGGTATTTTTCAGAGAAAAAGATGCTCTAGAACAAGGAGACATGCTATGAAGCTGGAGGGATGTAGATTCAGGAGAGATGTGAGATAGTATCTCTTCACAGAAAGGGTGGTGGATTCCTGGGACAGCCTTCCAGTGGAGGTAGTGGTGGCAAAAACAGCGGTGGGGTTCAAAAATGTCAGAGATAGGCACAAGTGAATAGCAGGAGTAAGGAAGGGGGGAAGAGACAGCACCACAGATCAATTAGAGCTAGAACAAAAATGAAAAGAGGTGAGCCAAGTGGCCCTTATCTGCCATCAGATTCAATGTTTCTATGTCATTAGACTTTTGGAATCAGTTTTTTTTTAATCCATATTTGCTGTTGGTTTTAGGGCTGCTATTACCATTCTCTTTACAGGCTCCTCCCTTATGTTGATTAGGTCCTGCAACTACAAATATACTCCTGGCAATGACCCAAGGATATAAGAAGGATAAAGGAAAAATCCTTCAAAAAGAGAAAGTTTAACAAAAATATTAAAATATCTAGAAGGTCTTCCCTATGAATTCAGTTAACCTACTGGCTCCCAAACTCATTCCATAAAAATCATTGAAGGATCAACAGATCCAAAAATATAAATTATTTGGCATGCAATTAAACAAAAACACATTTTAAATCAATTAAAAGGATATAGAAATTCCTGTAAAACACAATTGTCATTGGAATATGCATGTATTTAATCACCAGAGACAGTCTACAGGATCAAAAAAGTTCTCAAAATTTATGTAGCCCTTAAAGATTTTATGAAAAAATAAAGTGCTAATACCATGATGGAAAAATTGTGAGTTCACATTAAAACGAATCATCACATTTAGTTATGTAAACCCAGTTGAAAGTTAAAGTGCTTCCATAAGATAAAGCTTATCGTAAATAAAAAGAAAGTTAAATCTGTAAGACCTGCATGCAAAACCCAGCTGAATAATATATTCAAGCATGGGAAGCAGAATATATCTTAATGTCTCTCACTTGATGTCCTAGGCTCATACAGCAATAGTCAGCTAAGGCAAACATAGTGAATCATTATCTGTGACAGTGGCTTCTGCAAGAACCACTCCACAGCGACTTCCCTACTCAGGCTCGCTGATTCCTCCATTCCAGTATGGACCAGGGCCTTATTACTTCTGCCATTTTTGTCAACCTTGCCAAGGCTTTCAACACTGTCTCTCATTCCCTCCTACTGGACAAACTCTCAGCCACTGGGCTGTCATCTACTGCCACCAACTGGTTCATATCCTATCTAGCAGGCAGATCACAGTTAGTCAGAATCGGGGACTCACTCTCTTCACCCCTTTCCATCCACACTGGGGTCCCACAAGGCTCAATCCTTGGGTCGATTCTTTTCTCCATTTTCCTTAATGATCTCCTCTTGGTCTGCTCATCTCCATCCATCTGCACATATGCAGATGATACCATCCCATATGCATCCAGTCCTCCCTCTTCCATGATAGCATGCACTCTTCTGCAGGACTTTGATAATGTCCAGCGCTGGCTATGCACCAACCAACTATTTCTAAATGACAAAAAGACAGTATCCATGTCTTTTGGTACAAGACTGAGACTTGCATGGCTCCCCTCCCTCTCCTCCTTCCACATTCTCAATGGTACCATGCTGGAAGATGCTACCTCATTCAGGTACCTTGGAGTCTGGCTGGACAAACTTCTTGACTTCTCTTGTCATGTGGATGCTATTTACAAAAAAAACTGCTCCACAAACTAGGTGCCTTATACCAGAATTATGAATGAATCCCCTTGCTGGCCTGCAGAGACATTCTACTGAGAATGATCCTTCCAATATTTGATTACAGTGACACGATCTATAGTGCTGCCCCCAAAACCACCCTTGCCAGACTGGACACCTTCTTCTACTCCTTCTGCCACTTTAGCCTCAATTGCCCTCCTCACACTCACCATTGCTCTTTATACCAATCCCTGGCTCTCTCCTCCCTCAATGACTGTTGCCTGGCTCACTGTGCCAACTTCCTTGGCAAGGTCTGGTTCAGAGCAATCCTTTCTTAACTATTGTCCTCCCTATCCCCTCCACCTTTCTCCTCTCACTCCCTCAGGAGTAGCGATGCTTGCACCCTTGCTGTCCCCTTCATGTCCTTATCAGCTGGCCAAGCACCCTTTTCTCACTGCTTCCCCGAGGTCAGGAACTCACTCCCCACCACCATTTAAAATGCCCCCTCGCTATGCTCCTTCTCCTCACTCCTCTGCCCCTTCACATCCCCCACCTGCTACTGTATCTAACACACCCTACGCCTCCCTTACTGTACTTCCCCTTGCAATTTTTCCACTCACACTATGCTCTCCATTCTGTCACCAATCCCACACAAGTTCTCTTCCTCCTTGCTTTGCCCTGGAAGTCTGCTTTGAACTGCTATGACTTGCTATCTCAAGCACTTATCCTACAACTGCTAGCTGACAATTGTAATTGCACTGCTCTCATCACTGCTGCATTGTTATCTTCTGTACCCTTCCTAGTGTGTTCTTGTCTACTGTTACCATGCTGTCAAGCACTATTCCTACCCAACTGCTATTGTCAACACAAATGGACAATGTATCATCATGACGTTGTATACTCTGTTTGTGTGACTGCATTGTTATACTCACTGTATCATATGCTATTATATTGTATGTTTTTGCCTATTGTTACATTGTATCCACTGCTGTTCCTACCCATTTCCCCTTCCTCCATTACTTATGCATCATTTGCTATGTTTTAGCCTATTGTCCTCTTATATCCTTTGCTGTACCTACCCATTTCCCTTCCCCCAGGACACATCTGGAAATGAGCAATTTGCTCAGTATGTCTTCCTGGTGAAACTCATAAATAAATAAATAAAATACAGTATATAATAAACCATATAACAAGATGTGATTCAAACTTCAAAATATAGTATATTTTCTGCTTACCCCATGGCTCCTGGATGGTAAACTGCTATAGCAAAAGGTAGTTGAACAATAGTTTGTGAGACAGAGAGGGAGTGGAGTAGATATGGCGTCAAACAAGCTGACCTCCCAATCTGGCCTCCCAGTTTCCTGATCAGTAGTTAAAATAATATGTTTATAAAAATCTATTTTTTCACAATCTGGAAGAGCATAATTTGATATGATTAAAAGCTAAAGCCTCCATTATTCTTTTTTCTCTTGATACAAAGTCTGTTTTCCTTAGAGGAGGCAAAACAGTAAAAATACTAAAGGTGTCAGATACTTTACAAGTGAATCATTGTCTGTGACAGGGTTGAATAAGACCCTGTCCAGGTTATTATGCAGAAAGAGTTAAAAGCAAGGATCTGTTCTATCTTCTCCTTTTCTGTCTCTTGCCTGCCTTATTGCGCAATCAAATTTTCTTGTGAGACCTAGGAACTGATCACTCTGATGGTTTCGCGATTTCCCCCCACTATCTCCATGTCTTCACTTGCTGTTTCTTGCTGTTTCTGTCTTTTTTTCCCCCTTGCTTATCTGTGGTTATAAACACATATGTCAATCTGTATGTGAAATTGGGTTCTCTGGTTTGAAAATGTACATAGTTATATTGCTGAAATGATTGCAAAAAGCTGTTTGGAACTCAGGGAGTTAACACTGAGATGTAGTTTGACCTCCACAAACTCCTTTGCAGAGTTGCAACAGGAGATTTGTTCTGGGGCACAATGTTCTATGTTGCTGCACCTGCAAGGGAAGAAACTGACACAGTTCTAATACATTTTGTGAGGCACAGGAGGTATCTTAATGAGCTCAGGATGCAGAAGTTAATTGCCAGGCCCAGACTTCTTATAAAAAGAGCAGCAATGTTTTTTGAGAGAGAGAGAGAGATTTTTTTTACTTTTTATTTATAAGTGGTATGATATTACAGTGTACACTGTAGCATTCAAAATAAAAGAAGGGAGGTATGAAGACCTCCTCACCACTTCTACAGAAAGTTAATACTTAAAAAGCAGGTTAATATAGAGGGTCAATAAACTTAAGCAATGTGAGAGCTGCCAAGTAGTAATCAACAGGAGTAAAGTTCAAGCTGAACAGCTTGTAGGGCAATGCCACTTTCACTTTAGCAGATTACAAACAATCAATAAAGCCAGGTTATCAGGTCCCATGTAGGACTAAAGTAAATTATGGGAGGCAGAGTGGCATAAATAACTGTAAACAGGCAGTTGAAATGATGGTCTGCACTCAATTAAGTTGCCTCAGAAACCCATAATCCTTATTATGGCAACCTGCTCTATGGGTACAGTATAGAACTATAGGAAACAGTTAAAGTCCACAAACTGAGTTGTGCTTTCCACACCAACATTTAAATAATTTACAGCACAGCCTATAAAAGATATCCTGTAAGAATTATTATTATGAAGCAGCAACAATGTTGACTTAGATAGGAAAAGAAAAACAGAGTAACATTTGTAAGAAACATAAGGTGTATTGTTGTATAAGCTAACCAGGTAGTGCATATTAATTATTTAATAACAGCCCCTCAATGGAGTAATAGGCTAAAACAGCTTTAATCCACCAAGGTACTAAATTATCATTAGAAATACCACCTTTTATCCTACCCGAGCCCCAGTTCACCACCCAGTCACATGTTGAAAGCCCCCATAACACAGCAAAGAACATCACCCCTCTTCAACAAAGGTAGCTTCAGGAGGATTTGACTGTCCTTGAATCTTCTGGGCATAGAGAGATGCTGCAGTTGGGTCTACAAAAATATGCATCTTTGAGACATGGCGAATCTGCAGCCGTGCTGGAAACATGAGCCTTGCCTCTACGCAGTGCTGTAAGAGCTCTGTTTTAATCACCTGGAGTTTCTTTTTTTGGGCCTGCATCTCTGCAGAGAGATCAGGAAAGAAAGAAAGATGGCTGCCCTCCCATACCATCTAGCTTCCAGAGCAGACCAGGTGGCAATTGCAGTAAGCTGTCTTTGCTGTGGGTCACCTCTTGGTCTGGACCACTGAGGAATTGCAAATACTTTCAGGATCTTCACCCCAGGGTCCTGTGGTAACAGTTGTAAATCTTGGAAAATCAGTTGATTTACCACCTGTGTCATTTCTGTTGCACTTACATACTTTAAAGGAAAGCCCACAATCCAGATATTTGCTTGTTGTTGAGTGTTTTCTAGACTTTCCATCTTTGATTTTAGCAAGGAAAGGTCTCTTACAAAGGCAGCATTACAATTGGCTTGCTGATCCTTCTCTTCTGACAATTCTTTAATAGCAGCAGCATTCTCTTGTATTTTGCAGTCGTTTTCAGTTAATTTTCCTTTGACAGCCACCAGTCTTTTGTTGATTTCCCTGCTAGTGGCCTAAATCTTTGTTATGATGGTGAGTATTTGTGCTGATGGAAGTTCAGATGCCACCAGGCCGCTCGCTGCAGCAGGCCCAAAGCTTTTAATAGAGCCCTGTGGAGAAAGGAAGACATCTAGGCTCTGTAAGGAATCTTTAGCATCCTTTTTGGGGCTCATTCTGATGCAAGACCATACCAATGGATATGTTCTTGGCTTGTTTCTGGGTGAAAAATCAGTAGTTTTTAGATCTTTTAAACTTAATGTATTCGGAGCTGTTTTAGACAGTTGGAGTCATGTTACTGCTCCACAGCATCCCCAAAGAGAGAGAGAGAGAGATTTTAATTTAGATAACCTCAGATGAAGGACAGTGTTTTCTCTGTTTGTACTGCCTTTGTAAAGAGCTATGCTGAACACTTATATATTTATTTGTTTTTGTTTTACTGTTACTGGTAATAATAAAATGCTACTTGTGAATTTTATAACTGTTTTGATTTTCCTATGCTTCCTGACCTTCGCCTCAATGACATTGTCCTTACTCAGCTGAACTCTATGACCTTCTCTATGCTAGTTACTGTGTAACGTTATGTTTTTCTATTTTGGAAGGGATTCCATATTTTATGGGACCTTGTAATAAAACACCACTAGTTATCTCAGAAGTGAGGATGCAGTATTTAAAGTCTCAGCACAAGGAATCATAAGAGACAGTTATGAATGCTTAAATAAGTAGATGATTAATTACCAGTGAAAATTATTTGGAAGGCTAAGCAATTATGCTGGATTTCTAGATTACCTAAAGCCAACAGCAATAAGAATCAAATAACCCCAAATCAAATAAAGTAAGCTTGAAAACTGTAAAGGGAATACAACCAAAGATAAAAGGGCTTAACAGGTTGCATATTCACCTCTGAGTCCGGAAGATCATAAGGCAGTGAGTTCCACTCCCAGACCAGGACCTTGGGTTAAATCCCAATACTGACACTGCAGTTCAGCATGAGGGGGTGTTGTACTCCTGAGGTGTCATATTATGGATGAGATGCTAAATTGAGGTCCCATCTGCCTGCGCTGGTGGTTGTTCGGGTGGATGTTAAAGATCCTATTGCACTTCTTGAAAAGAGTAGGGGAATTTTTTTAAGAAGGAATCAAAAACATAACCAGTCATAACAGATTAAAATGTGACACATCATAACCAAAAATAACAAGACAAAAAAAAAATCTTCCAAAAGAAAAAAAAAAATAGCATAGAAAAGCTCCAAAAAGAACATAAATGTAATCTCATTATTCAAATAACTAATTCGTATCAGTATGCCCTAGTCAAGCTCAAATTAGATTATGAAGCACAGGAATTACATATTTACAATAAAATGGAAGCCTTTCCATGACTCTCATATCTCTTTCTATGAATGGTATATTAAATCTCTTTTTGGACCAGCATAACATTCTGTGGTGATTTGCATATGCAGCCCATGATGCTTTGCATTGTGGGGGCATGTTTGATTTTGTATTTTCTTGAAACTTGGCTTCCCAGTCAAATGCCCTTTGGGGTAACCCTTGCCTCAGTGTTTACACACAGAGGTTCTTTGTCTATTAAATCTCTGTCATACACTTCTTTACAAGCACATTCACATAATTTTCCTATGGAGACATATGACATTCTCTGCTGTTGTAATACCAACCTACATCTAGCTTGCCACAAATAAACTTTTAGGCAGGCAAAGATCATAGAGAATGTGATATTGTAATATTTCCATAACGTAAGAGGCCCAGGACCAGGCATTCATATGTTAACCATTCCAACCAAGAAGCACCATCTATTGGCCAAAAATTTCCATAAATTTACTAAAAAATTATATTCTAACAGATAATACTCCACTGTTTCAATATTTGCATCACATTCTGAACATGGACATGCCCTTTTCTCTCTGGCCTTATGTTTATTATTATCCCTGGCATTTAGTCTTCCATAAGAACTTAACCAGAGAACCTCCCACATTCTTACTCAGATTCTTTTATTCATCAATTGATTAGTAACCAAATCTATTTTCCTTGGTCTATAGAACTTAAAATCTTGTTCTTGAGGCCTAGTCGTATGTTAGACTAAATCATACAACTGTTTTCTATTAAGATTCAAAATATGTGTTTTCTGAATCTGCTATTGAAACACTTTGCTTAAAGTTGGAACAAAAAAAATACGGAAACTTATAAAACTCTGTGTTATTTTCAAAGGAACATCCTTCCAAGCAGACATAAACCACTCTAAACTCCACAAATCCACTTCTTCATCATGGAATTGTCAGGGCTTCTGGCAATGTTTAGTCTTCAAGACCAAAATAAGGTGTGCACAAAAATATCCAAGTTTAACATATCAGCTCTTCCTTTATTTCAGTAGATGAATAACTTTTCTCCTAATCAGGTTTAATATGCTTCCCCAGAGCATTTGGAAAAAAATATTCAGTAACCTAGTTTCAAAAATAACAGGTAATGGATAAACCTGACTGAGTTACATTTGGGACATAAAAATCCACAAGCAGTATACACTCTTGGGGAAGGGGGAGGAAATCAAGAAAACAGAACAGGAGAGGGATCTAGGGACCATAATATACAGCAACCTCAAGGTAGGGAATCAATGCAGCAAAGCAGTGGGAAAAGCAAATGGAATGCTGGCATGCATAGGGAGGGGCATCAACAGCAGAAGGGGCGAGGTACTGATGCTTCTCTACAAAGCCATGGTGAAACTGCACTTAGAGTATGGGGTTCACTTCTGGAGACTGTACCTGCACAAGGATATAGAGGGCTTAGACAGAGTTCAGAGAAGACTGACCAAAATGGTGCAGGGGATGCAGGGGAAACCGTATGAGCAGAGGTATAAGGAGCTGGATCTGCACATGCTGGAGACCGGGGGGGGGGGACAAAAGGGATCAACAGGATAAAAGAAGGGAGTCTACTTAAAAGGAAAATGGGGGCAAAAACAAGAGGACACAGTCTAAGGTTAGAGGGTAGAAGATACAAAGGGAATGTAAGGGGGAATTTCTTCACTGAGACGATGGTGGAGGCCTGGAACAAACTGCCAGAACAGATGGTGATGGCTGATATGGTGGAGGGATTCAAGAGGACATGGGACAGACATATGGGGTTGGGAAGGGGGTAAGGGGAGGGTAGGTGAAAGAGTATGAGTAGGGGAGGGCAGGAGCAGACTAGATGGTCCAATAGGTCCTTTTCTGCTGATATGATTCTATGATTCTATGGTATAACAAACTGGGCACTGCAAATTGTTTCAGTATATGCACTCTTCTCTATTTAGACAGTTTCCATCCTTTTCATCTAGCTACTTTCTTATCACAAATACTCAGAATGTCTTCCCAATAATCTTTACCCAAGACTCCTTCCCCAAATTCGATGCCTAAAATTTTAATAAGGGTGTTCAAAATTGTAATACCTGCCACAGTATTTATAGTCTTGTATTGATTGCTTAAAGGAATACTTACACATTTCTTTAAACTCAGTTGTGCACACATAACTTTTGAATAGTGCCTCATTACCTCTAGGACCTCTGACATACTTTTCCTATTCTTAACAAAAACACAAAAGTCATCTGCATATGTCATTGTTTTCAACATCTCAGTTTCTCCTGGAGTCAAAATCCCTTCTATACCTCTATTCAGTATAATACTCTTAAGCAGTGGGTCAAGCAAAAAACATATAATAAGGGACTCAGTGAGCAGCCCTGTCATACCCCTGCCTTTATTCATATATTTTTGCTCTGCCTTCCTATAATTAATAGAACCACTGATGCTGTTGCATATAGCAAGTTTAATCATTCCACAAATTCCCCCAGAATACTATATTTTAATAACATTTGAAAAAGAAAAGAAAAGCATATTAACATTATCAAAGGATTTGCTTTGATCTAATGAAAACAAACACAAACAAACCCTGAAACATCATTCTTTTTACAGTGTTCAACAACATCACTGCTAATAAATAAGTTCTTCTGTATCTTTCTATCAGTAATTGAGCATGTTTGTACTGGGTTGACCAAAATACCTGCTACCTGTCTTAACCTATTATATTTATTTATTATTTATTTAGCTTTTGTTAACCAGGTAAGTACACTAGACAAACACATGCCTATTTTCAGGTATGACCTGGGAGAGTACAGGAAATCAAAGAACATACACAGTACAAATTGAAGCAAGTAAGGCAGATACACTGATGTCAAGAGATGCATAACATACATAGTAAGATATCTCAGGTTACAACAGTAAACACAGTCAATGTAATAAAGTACAACGTCACTGACACAACGTTACCAGCAATATATATACAGATATATACAGAATTTACACATTTTACACATTTATCACAGGGCAACACTCAGGCAGGCGGGCAGACCACGGCAGGACCTAAGCAAGATACATGGGATGATATGCTCAAGATACTGTGCAGAGGACCAGGCTAATCCGGGAGGTTTAAGACAGTCACATACTGATGAGAGCTTCAAGTGGTTCCACAGGGAGGTGCGTAGGCCCGAATGGGAAGGGGAGGTCTGGACCTGGACAGGAAAGGAGTTCCATAATCTAGGGGCACATGACGCAAAGTCCCTGTCCACCATTTTGGTACGTGTAGCCGGAACCTTAAGGATAGCAGTACCCAGTGACCTTAGGGGGTAGGTAGTGGGGTCTGCTGGCACAAGGAGCTCCGCCAGTCCAGGGGATGCCAGTACCCAGAACCTTACCCGTGAAACAGCCCACAACAAAATTCATATAATTGGGCAGGGAGAGCTAGTTGAGCTTACTGTACAGATCACAGTGGTGAGTGAGACGAGGGACTCCAAGAGCAAAATGGCAGATGTTATTATAGGCAATGGTCCACCTAGAGAGGTAGATCTTGGAGGGATGGGCAAACAAAAGGAGCCCATAACAGAGAAATGGTTAATATTTTTGTCAAAATTGTATAATCTGAATTTAACAAACATATTGGCCTCCAGTTCTGTAATAATGTCCTATCTCCAAATTTAAACAGAAATATTAACAATCATTTTATAAAACTTGATGGAATTTTGTTTTCCTAGATAAGAATTCCAAATTAACAGCACTTAAAAAGCCATTAACTTCTTTATGAAAGGTTTTATAAAATTGACTTGGAATACCATTCCATCTACGAGATGCAACTACTTTAAGAGACTTACAGTAATTATAGTTTCTTTTTCTTTTTCTTCTTGCTCAGTAGAGAGATATATTAATATATTTTGTTCTGATTCAGGAACCTGTAAATCTGTAAGAAAGTTATGTGTCTCAGCAAGACATACATTAACGGGTTTATTAAGGTCTTGTAGATATTGTTCTGAAATCTTAAGAACCCTTCTTGAGATATTACTAAATTCCCTACTGCATCTTGCAAACCTGGTAACACAGAAACATCTACTCTTTCTTTAGTGTTGTACTGGCACTTCTCTGTTAAACTCCAATGTTTGCACCTTAATAACTTTGGTGTACTTTGACCAAAAAGTACAACATTTGGCATGTGCAGTCAGGCTGTCAGAAACTCAAGATGTGGAAGGTTTTGTGATGGCATCTTATATGTTTTTTTGAGATATGAAGTGGTAAAAAAACAGAAAAAAACACTTTTTCCTATACATAATATGGGATTTGTTCCCCCTCATCTACAGCCCAGACGGCATAAAATTTGTTCCTGAAATTTTTAGGGATGATGGGGTCTGTGCCAAGGATGTGCCTTTGGATGGTTTGGTGAAAAAATATAATACCATTTTTAATTATAATGATGTTTGTGATAGCCGCTAGACAGGCAGGTAAAAAAAAAATGCTCAAACTGTTAACAGTTAAGGATTTTCTGTTTGTGCTCAGAGAAATATTGTTCGTGATGTCAGCCATCTTTTTTCATATTAAAAATTGTTTTGTAAAGAAATGCTGCTTGATAATGAATGAACGAGATGTGTATTTGGGTCTCAATCACATCCTTAGTTGTATGTTTGTCTTAGAATTTTGAAATTTACAGGATAAATATGTATTTTTGTGATGAGAATCATTTCACCCATTACTTGCCCATGTAAACATGATTTGATCAGAAAAAAGACGTTCATACTGTGAAGATTGTTTGATCCCAAAAAAAGTTTGCTCGTTTTTACAGTTAAAACTGTAAGAAACTGGACTGCAACATATAATATACCATTTAAAAGTTGTTTTGTAATGATGGTGCTCTCGTTATAATCAGAGGCAGGGGTGATAACCATTAGGGGCAGCACACCACAGTCCCCTGTTTTGGAATTGTGGTACTATCTGTGCAGCACGCAATGGTGTGGAGTAGTGGCATTGGAGGCAGTCTTGACAGATTGAACATCCAGCACAGGCTGTGCACTTTGAGATGGAATAATATCAGTCCTGAAAGGAAAAACACCTACATAACTACACTATGCTCCTCACGCCATCTGATCAAGCATTATTAAAATGGGAGCAGGGAGAGCTGCTGGAAGAGGTTGAGAGTTATCATGAAGTGGCTGGATTATTTTGCTGCTGGGAGAGACCGACAGGCACTTAAGTGACTCTGTTGTCCCACTTCCCCTTTACATGAGAAGGAAGCCACTGCTGCTGTCCAAGTCCTCACTATCACTGGTCTTACTCCCCCATCAGGTGGATAAATTTTGAGTTGTGAAGTAAAAGTAGTTCCTTCTTTAATACCATTGGAGGGAGCAGTGCCACCACAAATGCCCCTTTCCTTCAGCAGGCTGTTTAGGTTACCCATGAAGTACGGCTAGTTTATGTAGTGGTGGGTTTTCTTTACAACAGGCATGCTTGGCAAATAGGTGCTGCTGCTGCTGCTGCTGTGCACAGCTGTCTTTCAGTCACTGCAGCCGGGCTACTCCATGCCAAGCACTAATCGAAAGGTCAGGGTGGTGCCCACAGTATGTCATGCACAGAAGGGCTCTAATAAGTCAGTACAGTAATGTTGCATGCAGTGTGCTATCGTTCCTCTTTCAACATCTCAGCCGCCAGCCCTGCCTAAGCTCCTTTTTTTACAAACCTGTAGGTTCCACTTACAAAATGTTAAACAGTATTCCCCAGTTTTAGTTTATTTAATTTGCTGGATGTTATCCCATTTTGTTGTGACACATTATACACTGCAGGTGATTTTTATTGCTTACGTTGTTTGATCATGGCACCTAAAGTCATGGGATTACGCATCAGAAGCATTTGATCTGAATTTACAATATACCGCGGTTGGTGACATACAAACCAGTCATTTCGATCATAAGGGCACCATGGCAGAACTTACTACTGTAGGATGAGTACCCAACTAGACCGCAATAATTATATAAGAATCCAGTCTGCAAATTTCAAAGTGTTTTATTTAGTTTTGTGTAAACAAATAATCCATGTAAGCACTCTGTACACATTGTAGCAGAGCTTAAGCTTTTGATCTGGATTTAATATATACTGCAGTTGGTGACATATAAACCAGTCATTTTGATCAGAAGGGCACAGAGGCAGAACGTACTACTGTAGGTAGATTACCCACCTAGACAGCAATAATTTTAGAAGAATTCAGTCTGCAAATTTCAAAAGTGTTTTATTTATTTTTGTGTAAAATAGTAATACAAGTAAGCATTCTGTACACATTGTAGTGGAGCTTGGTGTGCATGATGCGCTATTGGATAATTTCTAGATGTACTGATGTCAAACTAAATCCAACCACTCATTTGTGAAGTTGGATGCAATGATTACTGAAAGATTCCAAAGTTCATGCTATCTAAGTGCAACTAACTCACTAAGTGCTTTATAAAATAGAAGAATCCGTACTACTCTTAGTTAATTAATTCAGTACAGTAATTTTTACAGTATGCTTAGAGGGAAAGTTGGAGAGAGTGGGGTGTGATTTAAGACATGAAGGGGGATGAAAAAATAGAATGTGTCTGCTAATTAATAACAAGTAGGGTACCAGTACAATATGACATTGTGAGATTCCTTCCTCGAGTACAGTAGTTGTACATTAAAACTAAGGTCCATCACACACGATGGAGTGTAGTATGGCTCAGGTATTTTGTATATTTTATCTGATCAAATCAATTAAAATAACTGGCAGTTTTTTCTATCTTAAGAAACCTGTATTTCATAGCCCTCTATTTCATGGAAGGTAGTCTCCCGTGGAGGACAGAATGCATCAACAGAGAACAAACTGCAAGGGATTATTTTAGCATCTCTCTGCCCCCCTCCCCACTCGCCATAGCAATTAGAGATAAAACTTGTATGTTTCCCTGGTGTCTAGTGCCCCCCACTCAGATTGCCATCCCCGTAATTCATATATTTCCCTGGTGTCTAGTGGCATCCCCCCACCCTCCAATTGCAATCCCTATCATAAAATATATTTCCTTTGTGTCTAGTGGCCCCACCCCCTGTCTGATCATTATCACCGTCTTTTAAAACCCTGTAAAAAAGAAAACCTTCCCACAATCTATTTTTTTAACCTTTAAAAAAAGGTCCCTCACCATTCCAACTGCCTCAGCCTGAACTCCCATTGAGCACCCACCGCCCCACAGCACCCCAAACCCCCCACACCCTCCATACACCCTCACTCACCTGAACAGGTCCCAGGGTGAAGATCCAATCTCCAGTTGAAGACACTTCTTGCTGAAGAACCAGCGACTGCAATATGAGAAACTAAGGTAAACGTGGTTCAATGTATTTCAAAGGGGTTTCAACTTTGTGGCATAACTTTGCCATTTCTGCATATTTTACATATGAACATACAAATTGCCAACAGAAACAGGCCACATGATCTATTTAATCTGCTCGATTGTGCAGCTAGCCCCTCAGCATGCAGCTGCCTCTTCCTTCCCTCCCCTCATCACCAACCCTCCCCCTCTCACTCTTTCCCATCTCCTTTTGAAGCTGTCTACTGTCCTACAGGAAACCACCTCCTCGTGTATGAGTATTCCGTTTGTATATAACGCTCTTTGTGAAATAATGTCTCCTAATTTCCCTCCTGAATTCCCCCTCTCCAACCTCATTTGATGCCCTTTAGTTTCCCTTTCTCTTCTGATCTGGAATATCTTTCCTTTATTACCCTTGTTTATCCCCTTCAGGTATTTAAAGGCCTTGATTACTTCTCCCCGGTCCCTCCTCTCTTCCAGCGAGTACATGTTGAGCATGTTCAGCCTTTCTTTGTATAAATTCCCTTCCATATCCTGGATCATCTTTGTCACTCTGCGCTGTACTACCTCCAACAGCCTGATGTCCCTCTTCAGAAATGGGCACCAGTACTACACGCAGTATTTCAGGTGTGGCCTGACAAGTGACCTGTATAAGGGAAGGATCACCTCACTACAACTAGAGGAGATCCCCCTTGCTATGCAGCCCAGCATCCTGTTGGATTTTGCTGCTGCCTTCTTCCACTGAGCTGATTTGTTCATATTCCCGTTATTATCACCCCCAGGTCTTTTTCCTCTTATGTGCTCCCCAACTGTACCCCGCCCAGCTGATAGCTCCTCCTCCTCTGGTTCTTAGATCTTAAGTGCATTACCTTGCACTTCTTGGCATTGAACCCCAACTGCCATGTTTCTGTCCACTCCTGTAGTTTGGTTAGGTCCCCCTGCAGTCCCTTACACCCCTCAATATCATCTATCACAGCTTCCATCTTGGTATCATCTGCAAACAGACTGAGCTTACTCTGGGTCCCATGCGAGATATCTGCTGTGAATATCCCAAACAGCACTGGCCCCAGTACCGATCCCTGTGGCACCCCACTTGTTACTGATCTTGGCAATAAGAGTTTCCCCTCCACCACCACCCTTTGCTGCCTGTGTTTCAGCCAATTCGTGATCCATCTGACCATCCTTGTACCCACCCCTACATCTTCCAGCTTCCCCCCAAGCCTTCCATGTGGCACGGAGTTGAAGGTCTTACTAAAGTCCAAGTACAGGACATGTACTGCATGGCCCTTGTCCAGCTCCCTGGTCACTCAATCATAGTACTCAATCAGATTTCTCTGGCAGGGCCTGCCCGAGACAAACCCATGTTGCTGCCTGTCCTGGGGATCATTGTCCTCCAAAAAAGTCACCAGACTCTCTTTCAGGATTTTCTCCATGAGCTTACCCACACTTGATGTAAGGATCACCGGTCTGTAGTTACCTGAATCATCCTTTGGTCCTCCTCTGTGAATGGGCACCACATGTGCCAATCTCCAGTCCTGTGGTACGCATCCTGTGCACAGAGAGATATTGAACAGGTCAGACAGTGGTCCTGCCAGGCTTCCTACCAGCTCCTTGAGTACCCTAGGGTGAATGCTGTCTGGTCCCGGTACTTTGTCCACCCACAGTGTCTTCGGCCCCTCCAGTACTCTTCCCTCTGTAATTTCTCCATCTGTCACACCCTTTCCTCCACCGCTCCCATGAGGTATCTGTCCCCCCTCCACTGTGAATACTGAGCAGAAGTACTCATTCAGTGCCTCTGCCTTCTCCTCCCCTTCTCTACCCCCCCATCCTTCTTTATTCTCACTATCTGGCCTCTGTTCTTCCTTCTTTCTCCTATGTATCTGAAAAAGTCCTTCTCTCCCTCTTTAATTTCCTGTTCCAGCCTCAGCTCTCTGGATGCTTTGGCAGCCCAGACTAGTTTTGTAACCTCCCTGGACTTCTTTGTATACTCCTCCCCAATTTCCCCCTCCCTGATCACTTGAATCTTTTGCTATCCTCTTGGCTCTCACCCTCTCTGCTACCTCCTTGGTCAGTCAGCTGGGCTTCTTTGCCCTTTCCTTCTTTCTTTGTACCCTAGTACATGTCCCAGTAGCCTCTGTCAACCCTGCCTTAATAATACTGTACTCCATTTTTGATTGGCATCCATGGTGGGTTGGATTCCCTCCAGATGCCCTATCAGGATATCCCCCATCTTGTTGAAGTCTTACCCCCTGAAGCAAATCACCCTGGTACCTGATCCACCAGTTTGCTTCCCCATTCTGAGTGTGACTCTCACTAAGAGGTGATCACTACCAGTCAGAGGGTCCTCCACCTCCAGGTCCCTTACGGCCTCCCCATTCAATAGTACAAGGTCTAGGGTTGTTCCCAATATAGTTGGCTTGTGCACTAACTGTACCAGGAAGCTATCTTGGAATGCCCCCAGTATTACCTGATCCCTAGCACATGTGGTGGTTGGTGGGCTCCAGTCCACCCCAGGTAGGTTGAAGTACCCCACCACCACTGTGCTTCCTTTCCTGCAAACCCTCCTAATTGGGTCTGCCAACTCTCTGTCCAGCTCTTCCCCCTGAGTTAGTGCCCTATGCATCACACCCATCCCCAATACCCTGCCCTTTGGATCCTGAAACTGTATACACAAGGCCTCTGTCCTGACTTCCTCCCCCTCCTCCCTTATGCATCTTATTCCCACCCTTACATAGATTGCCACCCCCACCTTTCCTGTTTGCCCTGTCCTTCCCGAACAGCCTGCATCCAGGGATCATCATATCCCATTCTTGATACTGGGTGGCCCAAGTTTTTGTTATGTCTGCAATGGCCACCTGCTCCACTGCCAAGAGAGTCTGCAGTTCAGCTGATTTGTTTCCCAGGCTCCTTGCGTTTAGCTACACTATGGCCCTACCCTCCACCCTGCTCCCATCCCTTCTCCCCCCGTTGTCCTCCCCTATAGCTTGGGGGGTAGACTCATCTGGCTCCTTTCTTTGGAAACCCTGCCTACCAGCTTTCCACTTGCCATCCCCCTTTCCTAATTTAAAGCTAGCCTTTTTGCTATGTATCCCTCCAACCTCTGATTCAATACCCCCTTCCCCTCCCTACTCAAGTGCAGTCTGTTCCCTACATACAGGTCATTATTGTCCCAGGTTGTGCCCCAGCCCCCTACCAGCCGATATCCCTTAGACTGACACCATTCCTGCAACCAGGTGTTGAATTCCCCTATCCTACCCTTCCCTGCAGTACTTGCACAGAGTACTGGAATCAACTCCAAGAAGGCCACTGATTCTCCACCTCCCTGCACAGCTTCCCTAGCTCCTCAAATCTCCCCTTTACTACCTCCACTGTCTCCCCCAACAGGTCATTCATGCCTATGTGCACCACCACATGCGGTTTCTTCTGTCCCTCCATGTGCTCTTGAAAATGGCCTGCACTGCACAGCCTGCCATCAGCCTGGGAATAGCCTTGACCCAAATTAGACTATGCTTTTCCCCCTTACTGCCCCATCTGATCCCTTTCAGTATGGCGTCCCCCAACACTAGCACTCCCTCCTCCCCTTCTCCAGTTCCACCCATCCCGCTTTTACCTCCTTGTCTATTAATAATGTCTGCCCTTCCTTACCCCTTTATGTCACTCCACTTTTCCCCTTTTCCCCTTTGACCCCCACCCTCCCTCCTCCCAACCGACCTGTTTTCCCCATCCCCTGGGTCCCATGCTATCATCAACTCCTCCCTCCCCTTGGCCCCGTCCCTCTTAGGTATGCACTCTTTGTCTCGACCTATCAGCACTGCCCTCACTCCCTACACCCTTGCTGCCAACATTTCCCTTTCAGCTGTGCCACTCCTCTGCCTGCCCCTGTTCCCTCCTCCAACTGCCTGATCCCCATGACCTTATACCTCTTCCCCTACCTCCTCCCTCTGGTGCTCCCCCTTCCCTCATTGACGCCAGCACTGCATCCCTACTGCCCACCCCCAGATAGTCCTGAATTGGCCTCACCTCCCTGTCCTTTGCCCCCTTCATTGGTTGACCCCTTACCAGATATGAACCTGCACCCCTGTCCCCTGCAACCTAATGTCCTTCTCCTGATGTGCCCTCCTGTTGCCCCCTGGGAGAGGCCCTAATGCCCACTTCCTTATCCCCTCTGCCCCCACCCTCTCCAGCTCTCTACCAAGCCACTGAATTCTTTCCTCCAAATACCTTAGCCTTTGGCAGATAGGACACCCTCCTAACCTCTATAGTATGTTTATCCCTATAGCTTCCCCACATCCATTGCAGACCACTATACTACCAATGGTGCCCCCCTCACTCCTTGCTGCCCCCTGTTCCACCCTCTGTCCCATTATATCAGCTCCCTCCGCAATGCATCCCTCCCTGTACTACTGCATTCCCCTCTCCAAGTTTACTCTATCCCTTGTATACCAGCGAGGGTTAAAGATCTCTCAACATCTCTTATCAGCACCTGGTTGTGTTATCCACCAGTAGTACTCCAATAGTAAATTAGCAGCCCCCAATGGCTAAAGCCTCACATCCCTATATATCAGGTGTAACCGGGGAAGGGAGGTATGGGGGAGGGTGGGAATAGGGTCACTCTGGCTCTCGCGGGAGTCTATCAGCCCTCCACCCTAGTGCCCCTCGATCCTTCCCACATGGCGGCCTCCCCTGTTGCAGTTTGATTTGGTGGTGGAGTTGTACTCCTCCCCTGCTCACCCACTACACCCTCCCTTACAGAAGCCCTCATGCTCTAAATGCCTCCTGCTGCTATCCCCGATCAAGCCCCCTTGTACCCCTCTCACCCTGTCAGACAAAATGTCTCACTTTCCTCCAGCTGAGCAAATGTGCATTATTTTGCAGTCCCCAACTCCTGTACTCCAGTCTTACCCTGCCAGATGGAAACAAGCACCTCCTAACAGACACTGCACACCTATGACTCCTCACCATGTGCCTCCTTTTCCACCACCCTGTTGGATGAAAATAATCACCCTTCCCCAGGCTTGTAATACAAAACAATGGAGGAAACACTGACAGTATTAGAGAAAAGTACTTTCCTTTCTGTCCTCTTCTTCCACCACTTTCATCCTCCCCAGTCCTCTCCTTCTTTGGTCGTATAGCAGCTGCTCCTCAGCCCTGGAGAACTCCGTTCCCAGTGTCCACAGCCTACAGCACTGCCCCCTCCCTCTCTCTCCAAGGTCCAATCCATCTGGCTGGCTCTGGATTGCAGCCAGCCAAATGGATTCCAGATGTATTTCAAATTTTCAACAAGGCCTTTTCGGCACCCCACTTCATAAACAATGTTGGTGGAGTTACACAAATCCACCCAAAAGGTGGTTTTGTGCTTGCTTGGTGAAATCACCTTTCAGGCAGGATTTCAAAATTTTCTCCACCCTTCTTCATGAGGTGGGATTATAAGAAGGTCATGCTGAATATTTGGGGCCAAAATATGTAAAAGTGGCAAAGTTATGTGCATATGTTGAAATTTTACTACACTCTCTAGTAACTTTGGCAGTTTTAAAATATTTTGACCCAAAATTTTCAACATGTCAATCTTTTCACACCATCTTATGAATGTCACAGGTCTCATTTTTCAAGTCCTGGCCAAAATGTGGTTTCACACCTGTGGTGTGGAATGACATTGCAGTGGTGCGGATTATCATTTTGGCAGGTGATAACAAGGCTATGCTGGCAATTTGGCTGCTGTTTTGGCAGAAATGTTCCATGGCAACATACATGTATGCATCTATGGAGGGATGGGGGTGCAGGGCCTAGTGGGCCCTGCGCTCCTAGTGGCAAATAAAGATTTGAGACTACTATCTCAAAAAGTAAGGGAATTCATTGCAAAAAACTGTGTTAATGCACCATTTACGGTAACTTAATGCTACAAAAGTAGGGAAATGTGGCATTAGGGTTTCCAACCCTAATTTCCCATCTCCACCCCCAAGCAGCAAAAGAACAAGACCACACAAGCAACCACAGACAACCATCATCAGGTAAGACAAACAACATACAACTGTTTCCAGATTACACAAATGCAGTAGCACTGATGTGCTACCTTTATGGGTTTGTATCTGTGGCTGCATAAACACAGGCCCCATAGGGGCCAGTACATATGCAGCTGCACCTGTGTGCACATGTCGTACAGTGTGCATGGGTATGTGTGGCTGGAGAATCACAGGCCCCCCCTGTGGGCCTGTGCTTCTGCACATAGAAAGACCCATGGGGCCTGTGCCTCTGCAGATAGATGCACTTATGCACTTTGTATGAAATATCTTGCTAGATAGCATGATCCAGTAGAGCATGGTTTTCCATATGCAACTGTGTAACTGATAAATTGCTACCACCTTCAAAAATGTCTAGGACCACTGGAGAAACCATAATACCCACATTGCAACATCACTTCTGGCTCCATTACTTCAGGCCCAACAGGTGTCTGCCCCTCTGGAGCCAGATGTTTGTGTATATGTCTTACACTTGTGGCTGAAGAGGTACAGGTCCCTCAGGGGCCTGTGCTTCTGCACGCAGAACTGCTGAAATGTTGATATCATGGACTTTGTGGTGCTTGCACTTCTGGATCCAGAGATTGGTTTGTATGTCTTGCAACTGCAGCTACAGAAGTGCAGGCCTGTCAAGCATGTATGACTTGAAAAGGACAGGAAATTATTTCTATTTGCCAGCTGTTTATGATGTTCCCATTTACAGAAATGATATCCATAAGCCTAAATGATCTATTTGTAATTGTACCTGACTAAATAGTGATGTGAAAAACTGCATTTTCCATTGTTTTGTTTTTATGGACAGCATTCTGTTACAGTTCTCTCCACAGAACCAGTGATCTGGAATTTCAACTATGTCACAGTTTGTGCAAAGAACTCTGAGCATCGTTCTGACAGGACAATGACTCATTCTTAGCATTCTGTACTCAGTCCATGACACAGTAAAAACTCCAAATAACTGGTTTCATGAAGAGAACTGTGCAGAATGTTGTCCATCCAAAGAAAACAATTGAAAACACAGTTTCCATGTTAGTGTTTATTCAGATAAAGTTAAATATGGCAAATTTGGAGCCAAGTCTTTCATTTCTGTTACTTGGAACATTACTAGTTGCTGCCAGTTAACACAAATTCCCTGTCCCTTTTAAGTGTTCATGAGTCCCTGAAGCTACAGAAGTGCTGACCTCATACAGGCTTGCACTTCTGCAGACAAAAGAACTCTGGTAATTTGGATATTATGGATTTGTATCATGCTGTTGGGACCTCTGTTTCTGTTCACAGAAGGAGTGTTGTGATTTGGGCCTGTGCTGCTGTACACAGAAGATGTGTTATGATTTGAGTATTGTGGATTTCTATCTGCAGCGACAAGTGAGTGCATATGTCTGATGGTATGTATGCTGCAGGTACAAATCCACAAAGGTAGCACATCAGTGCTACTATAATTGTGTCATCTAGAAACAGTTGAATGTTGTTTGTCTTACCTGATGATGGCTGTCTGTGGTTGCTTGTGTGGTCTTGTCCTTTTGCTGCTTGGAGTTGGGGTTGGGAGTTAGGGTTGGGAACCCTAACACCACATTTCCTACTTTTGTGGTGTTAAGTTATCCTAACTGGTTCATTAACACAGCTTTTTTGCAATGAATATAGTATATATAGTGGTATAGTAGTAGAGTTTGGAAAAACAACAGAGCTCTGTCCTGCCTGGGTGAATCAGTAAACTGCACACAACCCCAATCCTAGTCTCTACATCAGCATAAAACATGGAAACACAAAATATAAATGTAAGTATAAGCATTAAATGTTAACAGATAGACATACTGTGCAATGTTTAAATGACTTCCAACTTGCAGGTATGATAAAGTTCTCAGTAAATGTCACCATAATAAGTTGGTTAAACCTGTCTTTTTATGGCTGCAGTGGACATAGCCCTGCAGATGTCTTGTGAGCACAGTAGAGTAAAAGGAGCTTACCGGATACTAGATTGACTTGTAAATAGTGGAGGTGAATGGTAATCACTGCGTGTTCACCACACTATTTTGTCTGACAGTGTCCAGTGGAACACAACACTGTCCACCATGTCCAAGATGGCCGGCAGAGTTCTCTGTGCAATCGCGATGACTCATGAATGTGCACAGAACAAGGGATGGAAATCAAGATTTTGATTTGATGGTATTTTTTCTGTTCTGTGTAAACTTACTTAAATGCAAACCTCCCCTCAAAGTTTCAGGGAGGTTTTCTTCCCAAAGTTCATTCAAAATCTCTAAATTAACCAAGTCTATGCATCCTTCTGTAGTGTCAAAATCAGAGGAATCTTGAAAACATTCAAATGCAGCTGCATCATTATTTGCTGAAATTAAATCATCCAAGGCTTCAGGTTCTCTGCGTTGATTCAGATACCCTATGATTGTAGTATTAGTTTGTTTTAAGTCCACGGTATAAAAGAAATATCTTAGTTTAATTTTTCTAAATAATTGACTGTATATGTCAACATATATCTGAAACTTGTTTTTAGTGGGAGTGGGAACAAAATTTAAACCGTATATTAGGAGACTGTCCTCATGATGTCAGGGGCATGGAAGAAAGGTTTAGGATTTGTAATTCTGTTGTTTTCTGCCCCTCAGGGATTGTCCTGTGGAGGTGCTTTCTCCCCCCTCATTTACCTCTCCTTGTCTTCTTTTGGTATCTATACCCTTGTGCTGGAAGTGGACAGTCGTTCCTCTGTTTTTTGATGCAGTGTTTGCCTCATAACTAGAAGTGTGTACAGAGGAAGTCTGAGTGCCTGTAGGTTCTCTTTCTTTTGTCTGGTTAATAATCTTCCTTGTACAACTTTTGGATCTACAGTATGCCTGTTTCTGCTCAGAGATCTGCCTCATCTTGTTTTTTTCTGGGCTGTAATTAAAGATATTTCCACTCTCATAATCCCTCTGATCCCTTAACAGTGTGATCTGTTTCCTTTCAATGACTTCAGTCTCGTACTCATTAATTTTGGTTTGTAAAGTGTGATCTAAAGATTCAAATTCTGGCAGGTGTGAAACTTTTCAATTTGTTCTTTTACTGAGTTTAACTTGGGGATCAGTGCTTCTAATTTCTCACTGTCCTCTTTAATAATGAGCTTGGTGAAACCTTGTCAGCAGTCTTTGGCAAGCTTTATCCACACTTCTTTATTAGCAAAATTATCTAACCCACATGAGTGTGCTTTTAAAATCCGTAGCCTTGTAGGGACCCGCCTCCTCTCCAGGTAGGTCTCAAGTGTTGTGATGTTATAAGTTAAATTAAGTTCTAAAATGAGCATTGTTTTCAAATTTTTGATAAAAGGTTTTTAATTCACCTTGTTGGGAATAAGATAACTACCCAGCTGATGCACCTTGAGTTCCTTCCAGTCTGACTTGTGCTTGCATTCTCCTTGCTGCAAGGATGACAGCGTCTCTAAACTGAAGCTGCTCTTATTAACTGCTAATTCCTGCTGGACCTTGTTGGCTCATACTGTGGCTCACTGTTGCTCAGTAGCACACACACCCTTAGGAATGAGAAATGCAACCAGTCCTTTAAAGCAGGTATTGTTTTTAAAATGTCCAGCTGTATTGAAGCTAAAAGACCGCAGCTTCAGAAAATGAGCTCCCATATACGGTGTGCTAGCTGAAGTCATACCAGACCCCCGACAGGTGTGGCTACACCTCCTACAATTAAGCAATAATTCCCAACAGGGTGTGCGTCGTGCTGGGATAACATCACGCCTCAGGTGGTTGGGCATGAGGCCGCAGGCCGAGTGCGTCCAATACCTGAGGTGTGACATTATCCCAAATGACACACACCCTGGAGGGCATTATTGCTATTATACAATGCCTCGTTGTTATATTTAAAATAACAAAAAATATTTTAAATAATGTTTTTATTAGTGTGAACAAATATTTTTGTTTCTTAAGAGGAGATGAAAAAAAAAAGATGCAAGCTCCATAATGCCATCTACATTGGTTCACAGTGAGGCTGTGACTAGACCCATGATGTTGTGCTAGGATAACATCATGGATCCAGCCCCAGACTGACCAATCAGAATCCAGGAAATTTTCTTGCCATTGTATAATCGTGGTTAAACAGGGCTCTCTTTGGGCTGCAGGTAAGATAAACTGCGCTCCAGTAGCAGTGATCGTATGTGATATTCAGTTACCTGAGGAGATGATGAAAGCCAAGACAGTTAGGGAATTCAAGAACACATGGGATAGATACAGAGGAATTGTGACAACAAAGAATGGGGGATTGTGAGGGGGGTCCAAAACATGGTCAGACTAGATGGAGCGACGGTTCCCATCTGCCAACACTTTGTAAGTATCTATGTATTCTGCTGAGTGATCATCTTTTGAGAGACAGCATAGGGGAACATCCAAAAGTGACTTTTAGGAGGGGTAAGAACTTAAAACACAGATCAGTGCACAATCAGTTTTCATGCCATGAGGTAGCCCCACATTCTTGGCGTCCTTATAAACCAGCTGGTTGCCATAAATGCCAAAATTGTAAAGTTTATTGTTACATGATTACAGGGAAATAATTTTTGGACCCAGTCAGTTCTAGGTGCTTTGAAATTAAGGACTTCATTTCATGTACTACTAAATGTGTTGTATATATACTATGGTGCAGTTGTGGATGGTGTTATGTTGGAAGGACAGTTTGAATGCTTAAAGAGTGACTTCAAGAATATGTTCGTAACACTGTAAATAAGAGAACTGATAGTCCAGTTAGTAGACCTTTTTTGGAATATCACAGTTCGGAACCTAAAAACCTCAACTTTATCAGGTTAGAGCACGTTAAGTCACACGGGGCAGGGCACAGTGAATATGTTACGTAAGAGGAGAAAGTTATTGGATTTTTTTATTTGGAAACTGTTAATCCCAGGGGTCTTAACAAAACGTGGGACTTAAAACCTTTTGTAAAATAGACATATATGTGGATGTTTGAAGCATGAGGCTATTTCTGTTATGCAGATTTAGCATTATATAGGTACAACAGAATGTTATTGCAGTACAGTATAGTATAATATTTTTCATATCATGCTTCTCACACTATTTCTCTTTTGACTGACTCACAGGAGCAGTACTACATGAACTACTGTAAGTTCACTAGACAGTTTACAGAAGTTACCAGGAGAACTGGTGGACAGTTAAGCAGATTCCATAGCCACTATTGGCAAGAAAGGGTTTTTGGGTGATCGCTACTGTGTTAAATGAAATGTCAGTCTGATTTACTGTCTGCATTTACTGTGCAAGTTCTTATATTTTTTCATGTTCTTCTTATACGGCATTGTGCTTTCTTTTGGCTTTTTCAAAGTGTGTTTTTTTTATTTTATTCACACTGATGATGTAAGCAGTAATGACATTATGATTTTGCATTTAAACCATTTGCCAGTCTCTGTAACTCTGCCCCCTAACAAAGCCTTTAAGTTGAAGTGCTGGGGTAGCAGCTCCCAGGCGACTAGTACACTTGAAGACAGTAAATGGATTAATAAATGGATTGAGCCTTGCAGCAGTTTGCCTTTAGTTGTTACTTTGTCTCCAAGTTCCACCATTTATTTAAGTATGTATATATGTATGCATGTATGTATGTATGTATGTATGTATTTGTTTACTGGGTTGGACCCCAGAAGCATGGCCTTTGTTTTGTTTAAGTTTACCAGGAGTCTATTTTTCAGGACCCAATTGTTGTCTGCTCCATAGTTTAGAGATAGTGTGGAAGAGAGAGACTAGCCAGTGACCTGTCACTGTGGAACAACACTAGGTCATCAACATACAGGATGGCATTGCATGTGATGCTGTCGGCTGGTAGGGAGTTTATAAATAGCCAAAAGAGGAACAGACCCAGGATGGAGCCCTGGGGGATACCAGTGGTCACAACCTTAGCTACAGAGGTAGCACTTCCAACACTAACCATTTGGGATCGGCCAGGGAGGTATTTCTGAAACCAGGTCGCTGTCCCCACAGAGCGACCAAGGCACTTTAACTTGCAGTGGAGCAAGTTGTGGTCTACCAGGTCAAAAGCCTTGGTCAGATCAATGATGACAGTGCCTGTGTGGTTCCCCATATCCATGTTTCTGAAGACATGGGGCCCTATGCACGAATGTGCAGAAAATACATGGAAACACGACCTGTACATGGTGTGCAACTGCGCAGCATGCAGGACCACTGGAATACATGGCATGCACAAACAAAAACACGACCCGTGTAGTGCAAGTGGGTGGTGCCACGTACAGCACATAGCAGAATGAGCAGACATCAGAGGATGGCCCCAGCAATATGACCATGCTCCATTGACCCCACCATATAAGGACATACGCACTGCCCACAGTGCGTATGTAGAAGTAAATGTCAACCTCATTGGAGGAGGTTAAAGGATGGCAGACAACAGGGCCCCCATGAAGCAAGGCATGCACAGAAATACAGAGGGTGAGCAGGACAAGCAGACAACTGGGCCGGCCTCCCTAGGTAGCCACATCGGTGGTACCGGACAGGCCTGGTTTTCAAACTTCACCAGGCCTCAGGTCACAGCAATGGTGGCAGAGATAAGTGCACACCACGACTATCTATATGGTGCCTTCACACCATTTACCCCCATGGAGGTGAAGGCATATCTCTGGCTCAATGTCCAGGCTGCCGTGAACACCGCAGGGCCGGATGCTCAGACCCTGACAGCAAACAAACACAAATGACGGGACTTGAGGATGGCTGTTAAGAAATTCCTGAGCACTGGGGCATGGGAACAGTGTGGCACCAGTGGTGGGTCACCTGCATCAGACACCCAGCTCACCCCCATAGAGTGGATGGTGGTGGACACCTTAACCACTGTGAGCATCCATGGAGAGGCAGAGGGTATGGACACACTTGCTGGCAAGTATGGCAAACAGACACACCATTCCATGATGCATCTGAGGCTGGCAGCATAGACCCTGATATTGTACTGTTGTGCCAACAGAGCATGCCAGGGATGTCGGTCACGGTGGTGGTGTGTAGGCAGGGTGTCCGCACAATGCATCTGATGACAGCAGGTGAGAACAGGTGAGGGAGGATGGCACTGCAGGTGAGTAAGGTGTGGATAATGGCATGGAGACTGGCATGTGACATGTAGCGGTCCAGTAATCACCCCCATCACCCCCATAGGTCGAATACAGATTGCTGTTGCTGTGTGGCCTGACACACCAGACCACACCACCACCAGAGGTAACAGCGAGGATGTGAAGATCCCAGAAGAGCAGGATGATGCTGACAGGGGTGAGGAGTGCCACCCTGCCATGCAGAGCAGCAACCACAAGATGTGTGGCCATGTGCAAATGGCAACGGTGAACCAGAGTGCCTGTGTGCATCCCGCCCAGAGACATGGAGGTGTGGTACATACCGCAGGCACTGCTGACCCCAACAGCAGGGACGAGGGACCCTCTACCCATCCAACAGGGTGCAGCAGGGCAACCTTGACCTCAATCGTGCAAGACTGGCAATATATGGAACTGCATCAGCTCGAGCTCGACCATCTCGATGCCCAGTGCTGTCACACTGAAGCTGTCATGTAGCTGATGTCAGTCATACTTGCCATGGGGTGTGACATATCTGAGATGGCAAGGGCACAGGACTGTACCATGGACATCCTCGCTGCATGGGAAACACCGCCATGGTGCCTCAGTACAGTCCACAGCCCAACACCCGGGGATGCAACACAGAGCACCACACCAGGCATGTCACAGGAGCAGGGGGACAGCAGCATGGCCAACTCACTGGGCCCCGCCACAGATGTTGATGAGCACGTCACAAACACTGAGAGCCCCCGCACCGAGGACACACCCAGCGTAGAAACAAAGGACATTGCCACGGAGGACAGCCTGGTGGATAAGAGGCAGAGCGAGGTCCAGAACCCAGACGGTGCAGCCAATAATGTCCCAGCAAATGTCATGGATCCACACAATGTTCCATGGTGCAGGGGTAGGGTCACACGAGCACTGGGACCTGCAGCCAGAAGGCCAATGTGTTCAACGGTGCGGGAGCAGGTGGCACCTTATGCCTTGCCATGGCCATGAGTACAGATGGGCCGTAAGTAGAGGCATGGGAACTGTGGCCATGAGACCGGTCATGGAACACACCACACAGACATGGGCACACACACACACACACACACACACACACACACACCTGCCACTGTGATGGAACCAGATGTGGCACAGGTTGATTGCTGGTGTTAGGACTGGGCATGGCAAGGTTGCACACATGCGGAGTAGATGTGGGTTGAGTGGGCAGACCCCTTTTTGGCTTGCCACCTTGCCATGGTACATGGGTTAGCCATTGCCCTGTCACTAAATACCAGCCTTGTCACACAGTGCCACCCATGAACAGCACAGCCCCGTGGATGTTGATGTGTGCTCTCAGTCATGCCTTATCATTGGGCACACGCGTGCATGTGGCATGACACATTGGGATATGTGCCATCCTGGATGCCATCACTGTTGCCATTGATCAGGCATGCTCAGCTGGGGCACCAGTGTGGCACAGGCGATGAGGCTAGCATCAGAAGGTCCCGTTAACAACCACTGCACTTGTAGCATGTCCAGCGGCTATCTCCTGTCCGTGCACAGGATCATTGAGAAACTGCTATGGTGATATGTCCAGCAGTTGGTAGTCTGGCATTGGTACACCATGATGCACCGCCATGTTATGCAGCATCACGCATACAGTGAAGACACAGCATGCACGTGTCGGTGTCAGCATAATGGTTCCCCCTGTGTGGTCCAGACACCTGAAGCTCATCTTAAGCATGCTGATGCTCCTCTCCACAATGACCCTCATCTGCCAGTGTGCTGTGTTGAATGACACCTCTGCAGCATCCACTGGTGCCAGGATGGGTGTCAGCAGGTATGGCTTCAGTGGATAGCCGCTGTCACCTGTGGGATATGGAGATCTGTTAGTCATGTCACGGACAGGTGCATGATACACACACACACACACTAGCACACTACACCTACCCAAGAGCCATCCATCAATATAACCAGCATGGAGCCATGCTCCAAGACCTGCTGCATCCAGTATGTATGAGTCATGGCACTACTCAGGGAACTTTGCACACACATCTGTGAACAGGCAAGTGTCATCAAACACCACCTAGCAGTTTATGCTGCGAAAGCCTTTATGGTTCTGGTAGGCCTCCTCGGATACCAATGGTGTCAGGATCACAATGTGTGTGCCATCCCCAGCACTAACCACCTTGGGCATATCATGCAATGTGAAGAATGCTTGCTTTGTGGCATGGACCTCACAGTCTGACATGGGTAGCCGTATGTGTTCCCGCATGTACTCCAACAGAGCGTCCGTGACCCGGGCAAGTGCCCTGTACACTGACAACTGGCTAACAGCAATGCCATCATCTGCCATGTACTGGAATGACCCTGACACATAGTATGCAAGGGCGCACATGATCTTGGTCTCGACGGTCATGGCCCTGGAGTGGCGTGTCTACGGAGCAACTTGGTCGCAGATGAGGTCACACAGTTGAAGCACCATTGCCCAAGGCAGTCAGAACCATTCAATACAGCATGTGTCCTGTAGTATGTGGCCATCCATGCATGAACACTTGTTCACATGGACATAGGCATCTACCTCTGCCATGTGCTGCGTTCAGCAGGTGAACGTTCATAAGAAGTCTTGGGCACATACTTCCATCTCTCTGGTAATGGCATGTACATGGAACAGCACCCTAATATGGTGTCACACATTATATGCATCACACTGCCAGTGAGCAGTGTGGAAGTGGATTTGCATGCAAGGTATGGCCCTTTGTCTGAAAGTGGGACAAGGCTGTCTGACACCATGCCATACTGGTGGTGGCCCTCAAGGACAGCGATGCATATACCACCAGCATTACAAGGCTGAAGGCCCCTCCCCCCAAATGCCTGCTTGCACGTCCTCACAGTACGATGTGCACAGGCACTATATGGTGTCATGTCTGCATGCCACGTGTATGGCGATGGCATGTAGCATACACAGGAAGCAGGATATGGCTGTGCAATAAGAGATGCATTGAAATTTAATTTCACCGGCAAAATCACGAATTTTGCCATGCAAAACATTTCTCGAAATTGGGCCCTTAAGGTGAAATTTTGTCAGTACATTTCTGGTGAAATTTCACTGTCAATTTCGCCTTTCGCTGGGACATTTTGCCATTCATTAGTATCAGGTGGAACTGGGTAAAAAATGCTTGTCACATGACTTACTATCTCTAGCAGACTGCTGGTCACGTGGGTGATAGCACTTAGGCAGGAAGCCAAACTTAATCTACTTTCTTTACAGCTTTTGTTGACTAGTAGGCTGTAGGAGAGAGGAGACAGGAGCAGGAGCTGGAGATTAGAGGGATTTGTTTTCAAAAAAACAGTGGTTAATGTTTGTGTGTAGTGTGATACTGAAATTTGTCCCCTACTTTATTTTAGAAAGTAAATAGTTTATGTTAGTGTTATTTTTTATCTTTATAGTACGTGTGTATGCGTGCATGTGTGTGACTCCCCATCACCAGTCCCTTCCTGTATGCTACTTTCTTTTTCTTTTTTTTTTTTGCATAATCTTTTTTATGGATTTCAAAATTTTAAAAACAACATACACATCAACAACATATCAAACAGACACACAACAAACAGATGCATTCCATATGATATTACAAATACAGTCATTAATAAATTAACATCACCTTAATTACTTTTAACCCAGTCCAGTTCTTCCATATACAATTTAATTTGCATTTCCAATCTGTTCTTCCCCAAATGTATCTGCAACCATTAATCTATGGGCTTCCAATCACCCTGTATCCCCGAATTCCAGTCCCATCCGTAATGTATTCTCCTCTTCTCCACTAAGCGATGTCAGGAAGGGAGCCCATTCCCTATAGAAGGATTCTGCCCTGTCCTTGAGCATGAGGGTCAATCTTTCTAGGGCCAGTGTCTGCAGGATAAGCCTGTGCCATTGCATAATGGAAGGTGTTACACAGGTGACCCAGATATTTTGTATGCAGTGCATCGCCAACATTAATACTATCCTTATCCACAGTGGTAGTGGATCCCATTATCCCTCCTCTCCTGGAATCATACCAAATAGGCCTACAATAGGTTCTACCCACAAAGGGCAGCCTGCCATTTTACTAACCTCCCCGAGTACTTCACCCCAAAAGGTCTGAAGAACTCTGCACAACCAAAAACAGTGCATATGCGTCCCTCTCTCACTTCCACATCGACCACAGAGAGGAGATACAGTCGGGTGCACCCTATGGACTGTCACAGGAGGGTAGTAAAGCCTATGCAAGAATTTATAGAAGGCTTCTTTGAATCTGTTGCACACTAGAAGTCCCATATGCTCTTCTAACAGTAGTTGCCAATTACCTTCTGCAATTTCACCCCCTATGTCTCTCTCCCCCACAGTATTCTTGTTTTCTGAGTATAGTCTGGGTAATCCTGTTTCCCTACTTTTGCAGCCTTTCTAACAAAGCCCTTACAGTCTTTCTGTGCAAGATATATCAGTGCCTCAGTCATCCACCAGTTCTGTACTTGCTCCCTTCCCCTATCCAACTTTGACACAAATGCCCTAAGCTGAAGATATCGAAATACTTGTTGTCTCTGTAACCCAAACCCCTGAACAATATCCCCCAATGGGCACAGGGTTCCATGCTTAACTAAGTCCCCTATACTCTGGACTCCCTTATTATCCCACTCTTTAAAGCCTCTATCCTCCAGTCCCAGAAGAAAAAAGAGGTTATCCACCACAGGCAGTAGCAGAGTCTCCCCTTCACAAATCCCTCCTTTTTTCCTGAGGTGATTCCAGGCCTCTAACACTGCCCTTACCAATGAGTTGCCCCCACCCTGAGTAGAATATGCTTTGAGGCCCTTACTATGCAAGTAGGCTGAAAGACGACCCGGACAGCCCCATTGCTCTAAATCCACCCAACTAGCCACAGCAGGCCGATGCACCCAATCGGCCACATAGCGTTGCTGTATTGACAAATAATAGTTCCACAAATCCGGAAAGTTTAGCCCGCCCCTATTTGTTACAGCTTTCAAACTCTGTAGACAAGCTCTCAGATGCTTTTCCCGCCATATAAATTTAGTAAATGCTTTCTCAATCCGCTGAACCTCCCTTCTTGATATACCCCCCGGTATCATCTGTATGGGGTATAAAATTCTTGGCAAGACATTCATTTTTATCAGATTGATACAACCCAACCACGAAATTGGGAGCTGCATCCACCACCTCAGATCTGCCTCCACTTTTTTAAGTAAGGGTGTGTAATTTAACCCATACAGTGCCCCAATTGTCCTACCCACTGTAATACCCAGGTAAGTGATAGTCTTAGACTCCCCCTGTAGACCCCACTGCTCATCCTCCTTCTCCTTTTTAGGAAAGCACATCAATTCTGATTTACTAAGGTTTATTTCATATCCAGAAAACACCACAAAGGTATCTATTGTCTCCAGCAAAGGTGGCATAGAAACCTGTGAGTACTTGACAAATAAAAGCATGTCATCCACATAAAGAGCAACTTTATGCATAGTACCCTAGCCCCTTCTACCCCATGAAACTCTGGGCACTGCTGAAGTGCTATAGCCAATGGCTCTAACTCCAATGCAAATAGCAGAGGAGAGAGGGGGCAACCCTGCCTCGTCCCCCTTTCCAGATCTAAAGCATTCGTGGGCACCCCATTAACCAAAATCTGAGCCTTGGGGGCCAAATACATACCTTTTACCCACTGTACATATGATTCACCCAGACCAAACTGGTTCAACATCTCAAACAAGTACTTCCACTCCACCCTGTCAAACGCTTTTTCAGCATCCATAGAAATAATATACGTTTTTTCCTCTGTTTGTCCTCCTCTCCATATGACGTTGAGCAACCTTCTCATATTATGATAGGAGAATCTCCCCTTTATGAATCCGGTCTGGTCTGGGTGAATCAGCACAGGCAGATAGTCCTCCAACCTCACGGCCAACACTTTAGCTATGATTTTAAGTTCGCAATTTAAAAATGGTATTGGCCTATAAGAGGCACATTCCAACTCATCTTTACCTGGTTTAGGTATTAAACAGATCAGGGCATCAAAACAGGTAGTGGGCAAATGTGGACACTCTCCTTCTTCCCCCCGCTGCAGCAGCCCACTTAACACTGCCGCTGTCTGCCCCACAAAGGTTTTGTACTATTCCACAGGGAATCCATCAGGGTCACTTGCCTTACCCGCTGCAATCTCCCTATGGCTTTAATTACCTCTTCCTTCGTTATAGGTTGATTTAATCCCTCTCTGAGTAGACGAAAGCCTGGGAAGTTGTACCTTATCCAAAAAGTCCTTCATCAATTGTCCCTTACCCTGATATCCAGCCTTGTACAGCTGCTTATAAAAATTCTGGAAAGTACTCCTTACCCTCTGGGGTTCTCTATACACCACCCCTTCCTGTCCCCTTGTGCCTGTTATCCGAGTGGGGCATTTATCTCCCTTCATAAGTCGCACAAGTAGGGGACCAGGTTTATTAGACCATTCAAACATATGCCATTTGCAATATAGCCAGGATGTCGTGGCCTCACTTCTAACCAAAGCATTCAATGCCTCCCTGGTAACCGCTAATAATTGTACTACTTCCCCCCGCTCTCCCTGGGCTGCCCTCTTTTCCTAATCTTTAAGCTTCCTCTCCAGTCCCTATCTCTTTTCATGCTTCTCCTTCCTGTGTTTGGCCATATATGCTATAATGGCACCTCTCATGAAGGCCTTGCCCGCATCCCAATTTATAGCTTTTGAGACCTCAGTTCCCTCATTGGTTTCCTTGTACCATTGCCATTGATTTACGAAGTATTCCCTGAACTCCTGGTTTGACAGCATGTACGATGGAAATTTCCACTGGGGAGTGGAGTCTCTAACTATCTGTGTCTGAATCCACCCTATGACCATAGCATGGTCCCACTCATGGATAGGGCTATGAGCTATTTCCACCACTCTGTGATGCCAACCCCTCAGCAGTAAAATATAGTTGATTCTGGACCATGTCCCATGAGGGTTAGAGAAAAAAATATATTCCCTAGCCCCTGGGTTCAACATCCTCCAGCCATCCACCAGGTCCATATCTGCCATCCCTTCCTGCCATTGACCCAGTACCTCCGTCCTCCTTCCCCTGCTTTCGGAGTGGTCCAGTATGGGATCCATTGTACTCTTCAAATCCCCACCCATAATAAGCCCTGGGAACTGTTCTTTAGTAAGACGATCCAGGAGTTCAGGGAAAAACCTGGGGTCATATACGGCAGGGGCATAAACACTACCAAAGGTAACTAATTCCCCAAATAATTGCCCCACTATGAAAACATATCACCCATTTTGGTAGTCTCTCACCACTCTTGTGACCTCCATTGGCAAGAGCCTGTGTAAAAGAATGGCAACCCCTCTGTTGCGAGCAGGGTACCTGGCTGCAAAGCATTTACCAACCCAGCCACGTGCCAGCTTAGCATGCTCCACATCCGACAGGTGAGTCTTCTGGAGTAGCGCGACCTGTGTCCCCCTTCTTTTAAGTGCCACCAAAAGTGTTGAACGTTTAACTGGGTTAGTAATCCCTCACACATTCCAGGAGACCACCGTCAGCTCCTGTAAATTAGCCATGATATATCCTACCTCGATCCCTGTCCTTCACTTTCCCCAACCCATGCATCTGAAATTCCATACCATAAATGTGATTTCCCAGACTCTGTAGTAAACTGTACATATCACAGAATGCATCCCACATGAAATAACAGGCAACTATATACAACATGTGAACATAAACATTAACCCCCCTTTCCTCACCCCACATCGTTTCGTCCCCAACTGGACTGACAGCATCCCTCCCCTCCACCCCCACCCACCTTCCTTCCACCCTCCCACCCAAACCAAGTGAAAAACATTCCACCCACCCTTATACCCCCAATTATTTGACATCAATTGCTGCCCTAGCATGAGTGTCAGTAAATCCTCCATGGATATATTTGCCCTGCAGCTCCAATAACGGTAGGCGCCAGCATTTACCCATTCACAAAAATGTGATTAAATGTAAAGAACCCCTCTACACTCCACCTTTGGCCCATACACACACCCTGCATAGAATAAAAAGGTTACACCCAGCATGACTCGGCACTCCCCGGTCTATCTCCCCACCACACATTCTCCTCTGGTACCTGCCGTTAGTCTCTCCAGCGGGCATGCGTATACAAAAGCTTTAGAGGCTCCACACAACTCGAGGAGAGAAGCAGGCTGCACCAATTACACATGCGCTAAGCCCTTCCCCACCCGCCTGTCTTATCTACCTTCGTCCTGCCCTCAGGCGCCTGTCCATATAGATCCTTGCCTAGGGTCACATCATACTCCATACAATTAGGACCAACAGTCACTCATCCTCCCCCCGAGGTGATCCAAATGTTCCACAGACCACTAGGGCCGGTTCATCGATTGTGCCCGACCTCATGCTGAATGCCCCCACACTCCCAATGCAGGGTGTTAGTGTATTCACCCAACCATCAGATGCAAAAGTAGCGACATATCAGTACAGAGACAAAGAAAAGGAGAAAGAAAACCAAAAGTACCAAGCCGCTTGCGGGCCAGACTGTTCAACTGCAGATCAGAGAAACAGCTCCACCGTCCAACCCGAACCAGCTTCTTCATTTAGCCAGATTCTTCCGTAAATCCTTCACAAATTGTTCAGCCTTAGGGAGATCCCAAAAGCAGAATGTCGCTCCCTCGTGCCAGATTTTGAGAACAGCCAGGTAGATCAGGAAGTTCTCTACTTTGAGGCTTCTAAGCTGGGCCATTAGTGGATTAAACAGCTTATATTTTTTAAGAAGTCGAATTGAATAATCTTGGAATAGGTATAGCCTGGTGCCCTCAAATTCCAGAGATTCTTTCTCTTGATAGGCCTTTAAGATAGATTCTCGGTCCTGGAATGCATGAAACTGCATAACCACTTGCCTCAGGGGCTGATCTCCTGTCGGCCGAGGCATCACAGCCCTGTGGGCTCATTCTAGTTTTAGTCACCCATTTTTGGGGTGCAGTCCCAGCAGCTCCGGCAGGATTTGGGGACAGAATCTCATCATATCTCCCTTTTCTGCCCCCTCTGGAAGACCCCTAAGGTGCAAACTGAGGTGCCTGTGATAATTTTCCTGATAATCAAATGCCTCCTTCAAGTCATCCAGCTCTTTTTGCAGCAGTGCCACTTGCCCAGGAACCTCCATGGTCTCGTCTTCCAGCCTGGATATACGATCCTCTGCCTCTCCAATTCTATTACTGTGCAACGTTTGTTGCTCCAGGACTTCCTGCAATTTAAGTTCAATTTTACTTTCAAGCTTCAGTAACCTAGGTTCCATTACCACAATCACTTGCCCAGTCACCTCGCGGCCTAACACACTCATTTCAGCCATCAAGAGCGAAATAATGCCCACGCTTTCACCCACGGGAGCGGCCATCGACTTCTTCCTGGCTTTGCCAGCCAAGTGTTGGCTCTTCCCTGGATTTGGCATCAGATATTCCTCCATGGCCCCTTCCTGCATATATTTCTGCAGAACACTGCGTGTAAATAATAGTTTTAAGGGGTTCTTTTATCACTTTTACCGACCGTTAGAACAGAGCAAAAAGTAGGCACGACTATCCAGTTAGGTGCTCATCAGCACCCCTCCCCCTTTCTTTCTTTCTCATATATTTTCTTAGTTTTATATTAAGAAAAGTTTTGTTTATGATGGAGAGGGAGACTGGGAGTGCGCCACCAGCAGCAGGAGGATCTGCTGTCCGTCTTAACAGATAGGCATTTTCCAAGTGCCCCTCCTAGAGAAACATGTGCCCGTGGCCCCCTCAGCAGCAGCAGGAGCACCTTGCGCCCCCCCAGCAGCATGTGACCCCACACAATGAGAGCAGCAGGAACCCGTTGTACCCCGGGGCATGTGCAGCCTGTGCCCGCTCACAGAGCAGCAGGTCTTGGTCTTGGATGAGGCGGCCACCACAGAGAGATCAGATGACAAGCACCTTCCCCCCCTCAACGGTCTCTCCAGTTTGAAGGTTTTTTTCCCACAAAGGTTGCAGATGACAGTATTGTCATCTGCAACCTTTGTGGCAAAGATATCAGGTGTGGAAAACAAGGGTCCCACTTTGGAACGGGCAGACAGAGGAGTCACCTGTGGCACCACCACACTGCAGAGTGGCTCTCCAAGCAGCAAGAAGCTGCAGCAGGAGGTAGCGATGGGCTCGAGTATGAGAAGGGCATCCAGAGGCCTAGGGTGGGTGCTGCAGTAGCAGCAGCAGGAGGAGTGATACACCCCACACCCGCCAGCGCAGCTGTGCTGCAAGTTCAACATCACAGCCTGCAACAGCTCCCCCAGCAGGTCACATCGGGGTGGAGGACCTTGAGGCCGTGCGCCAAGATGTGGTAGCAGTGCACACGGAGGCGCAAGAACTCCGGCAGCAGGTGGACCAGTTCCACCAGGAGGTCAGAGGAGAACTTGTTAAAATAAGGGAGGACCAAAAGAAGGTCTTGGATCTCCTGGCAGAGCTGCATGGTGGTGGTGGTGGTGGTGGTGTGGGTGGCAGTGGCATTGGTGCAACTGATTAGTGCTATCTATGCACCAATTATTTTTCTTTCCTTTGAATTGTGCAAGTCTTGATCTTTTTTCCTGAGTACCCCCCTAAAAATAAGAAACCTCCCCCAAAAAAGTAAAAAAATATATATATAATCCTCTGTCTCTTCAATATCCTCTGTTCTTTTTCTTGTCCAGTGGTTTTCTATCTGATATGTTATGTTTTATGGAATGTTTATGCTCCCTCCATTGCCCCTCTGTCTCATATGATTGAATACCCTTACCCTGATTGAGTCTGACCCTGCCCCAAGAACTATGCCCGTAAACTGTGTACCTGTTTGCTTGTTTTATGTTACTCCTTCTTTATGTGTTTCCTCCTATCACAAATGTCAAGTATTGTAATTTGTTCATATGAACAAACATTTTTTCCCAAAGCTATGTGATGTTGTTGTCTGTTGTGTGTGCTAAGGGCTGGTGGCAGTTGCTTTGGCTGTGTACAGCATCAGTCTGAATTTGTACACAACAGTCATAGAAAGAGTTACAGAAGCACTTTTATTGCGAAGTTAAACATGAATATGTTTTGTTCTGCTGAACAACACATGTCCCCCTGACCTTACCACCTTCACAAATGTTAACTTTGTGTCCCTCCCCTTCTCCAGTCATTATAATGTTTTATTAATGCCTCACCACCACCACCACCACACGGTCAAGGTCTGGGTGACCTGGTCCAAAATGTGTACTTTGGCCACAGTTTAACACACCCTCATGCTGCCATACTGTACAGAGCAGGCATGGTAAAAGGAGAAATACAGCAGGAGAAAAGTTTGATAAAATTGATACATAAATCTGGCCTGAGTCATCATGTGAAGTGGTGCCCCTCTACCACCACCACCATCCAGAGATTAAATAGCTGTTTTCGGCCCTGTTTGCCAAGTATTTTGGCTAGAATCTCAGTGCTAATCATGCCAAATGGCCTACAAGTCCAGAAATGTTTCCTAAAAAATGTTACAGTAAATTCAGACAGAAATCGGGTTTCAGCCACATTGTTATATGGTGCCCCAACCACCACCCAAACCCAAACATGGTCTTTGGTCCACTGTTTTAAAGTCATTTTGTGCTGAATCTTTTTCTGCCAGCACAGAACAGGCTGTACATGTCCAGAAATGTGACAGGAAAAATGGTAGATAAAATTGAGGAAGAAATATGGTCTGAGTCAGGATATGATGTGGTGCCCCCCCCACCACCACCACCCAGACATTAAATTGCTGTTTTGGGCCGTGTTTAGCAATGATTTCAGCCTGAATCTCATTGCTGCTTGTGCCAAACAGGGCCTACAAATCCGGAAATGTTTCCCAAAAAATGCGACAGTAAATTCAGGCAGAATTCAGGTCTCAGCCATGTTGTTATATGGCACCCAAGCCACCATCCAAACCAAAACATGGTCTTTGGTCCACTGTTTACCCGTCATCTCACGCTGAATCTGTGTTCTGAGAGCACAGGACAGGCTGTCCATGTCCAGAAATATGACAGGAGAAATGGTACATAAAATAAAATTGAGACAGAAATATGGTCTGAGTCAGGATGTGATGTGGTGCCCCCACCACCACCACCCAGACATTAAATTGCTGTTTTGGGCTGTGTTTAGCAATGATTTCAGCCTGAATCTCAGTGCTGCCTGTGCCAAACAGGGCCTTCAAGTCCAGAAATGTTTCCCAAAATATGTGACAGTTAATTCAGACAGAAATCAGGTTTCAGCCATGTTGTTATATAGCGCCCAAGCCACCATCCGAACCAAACATGGTCTTTGGTCCACTGTTTACTAGTCATCTCATAGGGAATCTCTGTTCTGCGAGCACAGAACAGGCTGTACATGTCCAGAAATGTTTCCCAAAAAATGTTGTATCAAATTGAAACTGAAATCTGGTGTCAGTCCTGATATTAAATGCTGTGCCACCACCTCATGGACCTGAAAATGGGTGTCATGCAGAAAAAATGAAATTGTCCTGCAAAATACTGCTGCCACTCGCAATTGTTTCCTCCTGCTGCTGCTTTTTCAACTGATTGAGATTGACATGTGGAATCATCATTGCCTTATGCTGCTGTCCTGATTGGCTGTGTTGACTGACTCTGTGGTTGTAACTTGCCTGCCTGGCGGTGGGGAGGGAGTGAATGACACTTTGGGACACTGCAGCTTACTGCCTGCTGCTGTCTCTAACTACTACTTGCCAGATTGTCACAAGAAGTACTGTTTTGGTTGGTTGATGGTGGATCACCTTTACAGAGTCCATATTGCTGCTGCTGCACACGTACGTAACTGTCTTTATTTTTTTCCTGTGCAACACAAGGGTGTTGGTGGGTTGGTATTGTGGCATCCTGAGTTCTAATAGGTTTGTACTGCTTTTATATTATTTTTCAGTGTGCTGTGGATGACATCATCATGCCAGTCCAGGATTAGGATCTAGGGATGTTGGAACACACCACATTTCCAATCCCAAGGCAGACAGTAACTATTTAATTTTTCATTACTAGTGGGGTACTTCTGTTACTGCCATCGGGATGTCTGAGTTTGATAATAATTATTCTCTTTTTTGCCTTTGTCAACATCAAGAATTCCGGCTAAGTTAAGTCTCACTCCTGTTGCCACTACTGCTGCTCAACCAGATCTGAGGGGTTTATTTAATTGTGCAATGGTTCTACTTTCACAATCCCTGAGGTAAGTATTTTCATTTTTATGGTCTTCTGTGTGGGTAGGGGAGGTGGGACTGGGAGGATGTTGGTGGGGGGCTGGAACTTTTACAATGTTCAAAATGTGTTCTTCTTTTATCATATTTCCAGGTATGCAGTACTGTTAGGGGAAGGGGAATGCCTGGTACTGTGCTTCATCATGGTCTGGAGTCATGTGCGCCGTCCAGCATGTTCCTTCTGGGGGCAATTTCCGCAGTTTAATGACATCATGGGGTATGGTAAATATACATTTTTTTCCATGTTTGTTTTAATTTGCTTGCCAAAACCAGGTATGCAGATTGACGAGTATTCAACATTTGTTCCCTTATCTTTGGTCTTGCCTAGGTCATTTTCCTATGTTGAGGTTTCATCCTATCTCTGTGTGATGCCTACATCCATCCAGGACCCACAGGATCTGTATTGCAATTTGCATGGAAGGTAGAGGGTGTTGTTTGAACTGTGACATTGGCCACTGGTGTCCATACCATTAACGAGTAAACACCTCCCACATCCAGGGAGGAACTATATGTGGAAATGAATGGTTGAGATGGTGTTTAGCAAATAATTAGGTGGAGGGGGCTAATGTATTGTCTAATCATTTGAGGTGGCAGAGCTGCAGTAATCATGAACATTTGGAATCAAAACTGAGGGCGGCATACACCTCCCCCTGCCCTCCCCTGACCCCCCTCCCCCCAGGAACCATCACAGTTTCGCTACAAGTATGTTAACCTGGTAGTATAGCATAAGTAACCTTTTTGGAGTAACTGGATGTTGTAAATTGTTAAGCCTTTTCATGAATACTTTTGTAATTAATGACTTACATCATTAAAGATGGCCACCATTTACCATTTCTCAAAATTTGTTCAGCTTGTGATGTTAACGGTTGAATGAGCATGTTACATTCATATGCTACTAGTACTAGGAGCCAGGATTCTTCAACATGTGATGAATAGTGAGTGGCAGAAAATATTTTTTTGGTCACATGGAGTGCATGGGTGTGTCCTGTGGTGGGAAGAAGGAGGGAGCCGGTGTGGCATATGCCATCATGGGCATTTTTAAGGACTTCAAGACAACATATCTTGCTGTGAGATGGGGTTAATAGTTAAAATGAAAAGTAATGTGTATCTTGATATTTCTGGCAGTGAAACACTGTAACTGTAATCATGCAAAATCTTTATGGTTTATGGTTATGTATTGCTGCTGCTTTATATAGGCTGGGGGACTGGGGACCAAACAACAGTTTACGACAAAGGGTGATCAAATGAAAGTGATTCACACTGCAGCAGATAATACATAACCATAACCAATCCAATGGTACATAGCTAAAAATAAGTTATAATACTATACTGAGCTGAAAGTGGTTGGAGGGGGGTCTTTGAGTAAACTCAGCCTTTTTCCACTTCCACATCATCCAAGAAGTACCCCTCACTGTCTTCAAGACCGGAGTTGTTACCAGGTGGGAATTCTCACTATTGCTGCTTCATCCACCTTGCTGCTGGTGGATGCTTTAGTCAAGGGATTGTCACCCTCCTCATCACTGAGACACAGTTCCTGTGGCAACACTACTGACATCACTGTGTTGTGTGAAATGTGCCTTTTGTTCATTTTGATGAATGTTAGTATGGACACATTCTTGGGTGACAAATTGGACCTATGGTCACTTACAATGGCCCCAGCCGCACTAAACACTCATTCCACACTGACACTGAATGATGGGCAGCTCAGGTATTTCACAGCAACCGATGTTAGTGCTGGCCAGTCAGTCATTTTGCTGCTCCAGTACAGTAGTGGCTCATCAGTGATGGAAAGGTGCTTTGGGTTCCCCATGTAGACCTCCACTATTCGTTCTGCTGCCCTGAGTCCAGCTGCCTCATCTGTCTCCTCCTCCTTTCCCTCCATATAGTCCACTCCTACCTGAAAGAAAACTTCCCAAATGGGATTTCTTGCTGTTTTCTGCTCTGCCTTGCCCATTATCTCTGATTGGGTTGCCTGTGAGCCGCTGGTAGTAGTAACAACACCCGTTTTTGCTGCAGTGCATGCCTTTTTCATGGGTGCAGCATATACAATTCTAATGAGGTTTTCTGTCAACTTTTGTACTCGCTGACAACCTCCTTCAATTATAGAAGGCAGGCCACGTTTGTAGTGTGGATCCAGCATGGTGGTGATTGCAAAGTCAGCCGACTGTAAAATGCCAGATACATGGGTATTTGTGTCCAGCACGTGGAACATGTGATCCATTACATCACAACTGCCATGATCCCCACTTGCCTCCATCTGGTGTCACACATTAACTAGTGTCTGCCTCAGCACATGTATGAGTGGTATGAACTGACTTATACAAGCAGTGTCCCCATTTACTGCCTGTGTAGTATGCACAAATGGATGGAGAATGCATATTAGCCCATCCATTTGGTTCCACTGCTCTGTTGTTAGAGCGATGGATGGGCCCCAGCACTGTCACAGCTGTTGTGCACCAGCAGATATTCTGACACAACCTTATACTGTTCATACTGCCGCTCAAGCATGTACAGTGTGGAGTTCCACCTGGTCACAACATCAAGCTTCATCCGGTGCTGAGGCAGATGGTTATTGCGCTGTAGCGCACATAGATGGTCACAGACCTTTGCAGAACAGGCAAAGTGGATACAGATGTGACGTGCGACAGTAACTGTTTCTTTAATGTCTGCATGATGGAGAAACTGCTGTACAACAAGATTAAGGCAGTGTGCCAGGCAGGGCACCCTGAAAAAAACACCATCATGAATGCACTTCACTACATTGGAGCCATTATCATTTGAGATGAATCCTGCTATGAGTGACTGTGTGAAGCCACCCATCAATCTCTGACAGCAGAACATTAAGCATTTTCTCAGCTGTGTGAGAACCACTAACACTTGTCATTGTCAGGGTCGCATGCTGCTGAATACCAGGTGTGTTGCTATCAACACAATTTTGATTTCTACAGGATTTGCCAGGCTCTAAATCAAGTACCACCCCAGGCAACTGTTCCCAGTATGCTGTTACGCATAGATACGAGCTTGCTGTGGTCAGTCAACTGGTCCACATATCCATGCTAAGATGGATATATTCTGATGCACTATGCTTCAATGCATGTCTAATGGAATCAGCCACTCTACTGTTCAGATCTGGCATGGCACGCTTAGAAAAACAGGATTGCGATGGAACCTGCCATTTGGGACAGGCACGGGCCATCAACATGCAGAAACCAGTATTCTCCACAAATGAGAATGGCAACAGATCAATGGCCAGCATTTCAGCAGTGGCAGCATTTAACTGTCATGCAGCAGCATGATGGGGGGGGGGGGCACTTTGTGTGCCGCTCAAGGATGGTCTTCAGAGTGGGCTGCATCTTTGGGGCTGTTTGACCAGAATGCTGTACTTGTGACAGCAATGATGTTCTTTAAGGGGTAACACTTGACTCTTGGGGCTGTGAAGACTGCATGAAACCAGTTATTTTGGTTGCTTGTGGGTGTGGTGGTGTACTTTTCAGACTCAAGGGACTGGGACTGGCACCTCCACTGCTATGCCCACTACTCGAGAGATCAAAGGATTGCTCACCCTCCTCCTCCACTACCGACCCACTCTGCCCTCCCTCCTCCTGCTCTTGCTCTACTACATTTAACTTGCCAAGGGAGATGCCACCAAGAGCTCTGGAATTCTTTTGGTGTTTCTGCCATCTCAGCGGGTGCTTGTTTTTCAGGTTGGCATGTTGGTCACCAGTGCCTATGTGGCTCCCCCCCCCCCGACTAACACATGCTTGACAAAGTTGGCATATTGCTATGGTGTCATCAGCAGGATCAAGCACATAAAAGTCCCAAACTAGGGACTTTTGACCTCTGGACTTCAGATGCTTCTGAGACTGGGATAATTCAGAAAGAGGTGTGGAAGTGGAAGTTTTTTTGGCTGCTCTCATCACTTCCATAAGACTACTTTTAGGAGGGAGGGTTACTTGACTGCTCGGAGGTTTGCTTATAGGCTTGGTGACAGACTGACCCAAGGGCTGTGCACATAAATGGCCTACATCACCCTTGACCTTTTTTAACTCAGGCTCCCATGTGGGATCATTCCAGTTGTGATCATCACCACCACCACTAGCAATGATGTCCTTGTCCTCCTCCTCTTCCCTATCACTATCTTCTTGCAGCAGGGCACCTTTTTCTTTCTCTACAACAATCTCAGGGGTCTGACTATCCCTGTCTCCAGGATTATCAGACTCTGGTTGAACACTATCTCACCTACTCCTGCAGGAACAGGGACAGTCACAATGACAGACTTATCACCCTCCTCCTGGACCACTGTTCCTGTGCTGGTGTCAGTACCTCCCAATCCCTTCTTCTCACTGTCATCATCCCCACCAGCATGGATACAACAGTTTCAGCCTTAAAAAAGTAAGACACAGGTATGCCAGTACTTCCAACAACTCCTTTGCTGATACATGCCACACCACCAGAGCCCACAGCAGAAGACACTGATGCATACATACATGTGCTTTCACTGCAATGGAGGGTGGGACCTGGAACAGAAGTTGTTCTCTTTTCCGCAGACTTCTTAGCTCCTTCATTCCCTGCCACATTTCCCACATGTGCTGGGCCTTCTCTTAGCGGGCATTTTTGCTGGCTACTGCTTCAAAGCTTTGCCTTTCTCTGGGAGTATATCAAGAAAGGATGCATTACTAACTGTGTCAATAACACCTCACACGTCGCACCTACAGTACTGGCATCCTTTCAAGTCCAAACACTATCAGTACAGGTAGTAGCACTTAGAGCACAACTAGTACCGTATATGGTAGATAGCCTATTCTAGTAAAAACAAGGTCACTTTTTCCTTTCCTCAAACAGGAATTAAAACAACACGCATAGGGAAAAAGGGCACAAGTGACTGACTTTAAATACAGATCACCTGTGTCTGGACAACTAAAGTACTGTAATGTGTTATTACTTAGTTAATATCATAATTTTTTTTATTATATAAGGGCAGAGACAATCACAAAACATTGACAAAGGCGAGTACCACAATATGGTAGTGGTCTGGATGGGAGGGATCAGCAAGCAATCTCTTGAAAACTGCTATATTAATATGTAGTTTTTTATACTGCACGTGTCAGGTGTTAAACAAACAATGCTGTAACAATTCAGCCTACCCCACCACCTGAGCTCCTCCACCCCCCCTTCAAACTCAGAGTCATTACCCCTACAGTAGCAAAAGCCTACCTGTCCAAAGCCCTCCAGAGCTCCAATTACTGCAAAGATGCCTTCGATATGCATATCCTATACCTTGCGCTAGACTCGGTTATCTCCCCACTCATGGACCTTCTAAATCTGTCCCTGTGCCTGGACCAATTCCCAGACTCATGGAAAACGGCAGCGATAACACCAATATTGAAATGTGGTGACAGCTCCCTCCCAAACAACTACCGGCCCATCTCGATTCTCCCCCCACTCTCTAAAGCCCTTGAAAAGATCATGACTAATCAGCTCACTGACTACCTTCTTGCACACAATCTCTTATGCAGGGAACAGCATGGTTTCAGAGCTGGTCATAGCACTATGACCGCCCTCACAGAATTCACTAACTCCCTGCACTCCACACTTGACAAGAGGCACCTCGCAATGGCCGTGTTTATAGACCTCTCAAAGACCTTCAACACGGTTTCTCATCCCCTCCTTCTTAACACATTACAACAAATTGGGGTCTCTCATTGTCCACTCTCATGGTTCTCCAGCTATCTTTCATCTAGAACCCAATGTGTTAAAATTAATAATACCATATCTACTATGCTGCCTGTGCGCTCAGGAGTTCCCCAAGGATCTATCCTGGGTCCTATTCAGCATCTACCTCAATGCCCTGCCTAAATCCTGCCCCAGCAACCTTCTCCTCTACGCGGATGATGCTGCTCTTTATGCCGCACATCCTAATCCTCTCTCTCTCTCTCCAGAATACCTTGCAAAACTCCTTCTCTCAGATTGAACACTGGTTTGCTGAACACAGATTGGTGGTTAACATTAAAAAACTAAGATGATGCTCTAGGCCCACCGCCAAAACAGATCAAAGAATTTCCCCTTGGAAATACTCGCTGCCTCTCTCATCCCATTGGAACAGGTCCAAAAGTATAAGTATCTAGGTATTACATTTGACTCTTCCTTCTCATTCCACAAACATATAAAAATCCTCTCCTCCGTCACCAACACCAACAGACATAAAAACTGCCTGCCACCTGAAGCACTTCACTGAGCCATTACCTCCTCAGTCTTATTGCTGGTGGACTATGACCTCACAATTTATGCTGCTACTGACCCTACGGCACTTCATCAAATACAAGTAGTCATCAATAAGGCCTGCTGGCTCCTCTCTGGTGCCCACAGAAATACACATACCTGCACCCTATACACCCTCACCAATGTCCTCTCCCTTGAGGAAAGACTATTATACCAGACCTGTCTCTTCACCAAAAAAATCCACCTAGGTTTGACCCCAATAGGTGTCATGGCTTTTCTTCAGGCAGCCACCATCTCAGCGTCCACATGGGCTGCCCCAAAAACTATCTGGAAGGTGCCTAGGGTCAGGACCACCCTAGCCCAGCGATACTTCCCCCTTAAAGCTCCTTCTTGGTACAATGCCCTCCCTCCAGCTGTCACATCAATCACCAATCTAGGTCCTTTCAAAGCTGCCTTAAGGGCCCATATCCTTTCCTCATGTCAATGCCAGTGTAACTGGTAACCTGTGGATCCTGCACCACGCCGCTAGGCCACGCACCCGCCCTTGGCCAGGCAGTGGAGAGCCCTCACTATTTCTAGCCTACAGGCTCCTCACCTCCCTTGGTTACCATACAGTTGCACTGGACTATGAATGCATTGTATTATGTATAAGACAAGGCCTCCCTGAGGCAGCTTACTACCAACTCATATCATGCATTGCTTTAGCTACCAATCTATAACCACTCATTAGGTAAATATGTCGATAGCTCTGCCCTGTTTTAGCTACCAAATGTATTGCCATTAACCCGTGCTCATTGTACTTATACTCTGAATGACTGCTCACCCATATTTATTCTATGTATGTACTGTAGTAACGTCTATGTTTTATTCTGACATGGAGCCTTTGGAAATGAGTCTATGACTCAAAGGGTTGTAATTCTGATTTACTAAATAAATAAATAAGGATAAGGTAAGTCAGCTAAAACAGGAACACCATGCAATGTGCAGAGACAAGCTCCAGCAATAAAATACAGGAGACCAATTCAACAAAGCAGTGCAACTGCAAATGGACAAGTTCAATTGATCAAGGAAAAGTACGCAAGTTTCCATACAAAAAAATATAGAACTGTTGATTTTCACAGTTTAAGTGACACAAGTTTACACTCCAGCAAACAGAACTAACCACCAACAAATAAAAATAAAATAACGGATCAGCTCTGTGTGTTTAAAACTTTAGAATTCACAATCACAACTGAAAGTGGAAGAATGGTATATATAACACAGGCTAACAGCAGCAGGAACTCTCAGACAGGATGGAGTAACTTTTCAGAGAAAAAAAAATTGCCAAGATATAACAAATTAATAAGAAATAACAGTAAAAAATAACTCACGATTTGTGAGTAATCTGTTCGTAAATGGCAAAAAAATAGCCTGCACTGGTTTACAGTCCTACCCTACCTGACTTAACTCCTTCAAAGACACAGGCAAAAGTAAAACCTAATTAAAGTAAGTATTATGCAAAAATCCACAAAATTAGAAAATGTTACCTAGCAGCACTAAAAAAAAAAAAACACTGCGTATTTTGGAGAAATTAGCACTCAAAAACAAGTTTTAAAGAAAATTTAAAAGGCTTTATTGGCTCTGATACACCACAACAGACTGCTGTCCGACTCAACACACAGCAGAATGAGCTGTAAACAAGCTGCATGTGATATTTGACCTATTTACCTAGAACGCATTGCAAATTTCACTTTTGGAGCAAAATTTTTCCGGCAAAATCAAAAGTTACGCTGGTGAAATTGCACCACAAGGCAAAATTGTAAGCATTAATGGGCGAAATTGGTCGACCAAAGCATTTTACGGGAAATTTCGCCATTATGCGAAATCAGAAAATCAGGCAAAATTTTGTTTCACCTAGGTGAAACATTTTGCGTAATCGCGTAATTACATGAAATATTTTGCCAGGCAAAATATTGCAGTTTCGCGCACAACACTATGTGTGATGCAGTAACACACACACTCACACACACAGAGGTCCACCTGTTCTGCATGTTGTCTTGATACATGGAACTATACAGCAACATGAACAGTGTCACTGTCCCCAGTGTTGTACTGTCCTCCACCTGAACATATCCACCTAGATACCATACATATTGCTGTTTCCCCAAGTATTGTAATGCAACATACGTCACACAATTCCGTATTGCTACTGCACAATATAGCGTTGTACGGGGACACACTGAGACACACACGCAGGCCTTAGTCAGTGGTGTCACTGTATACAGACCACAGCCAGTACTGCTGAGGTTTGTGACACATGAATGTGTGGCATTCTGACCCCATTTGCCCTGAAGTGTGGGCTTTAATTGGAGTGGATCTACAATGTGGGAGTGGCACGCTGCATGTGTCACAACATACACGGGCGGGTGGCACCTGCATGCCCTCATGGCAAATGCATGCCCTGCACAGTCCCACTGTATACGGAGCATGGATGGCCAAAGCCACATCTCGCCATGAACATGGAGCATTTTTCCCAGCAAATGTGGTGGGTGGTGGAGAATGACTTCTCCAATAGCAGTGGCTATGGGCAACTCTGGGCCACAGCTCCATCAAATCCATTAAGTTCTACATGGGGATTCCATGTTTCAGGCTGTGGGCAGTGGTGCTTTTTTGATTGTTCTCCTGACTGTGTACTAATACATTCTTTACTGATGTCTCCCACCCCTCCCAATGCAGGACGCTATGGGCATGCCGACCCGCCTTGAGCTGAGCAGGCAGGAGCAGGGGGACAATGCAGCAATCATGTTTGTGACACCATGCAACCTGTACCACATGCAATGGACACGGGCTATGCCACATTACCTCTGACAAATGGACATGGATGAAGTGATGCACTATGAAGGAGAGGAGGAGAATATGGAACCATGGACCCTGTGGAGGGTCACTGAACCATCAAGGGTAAGTGTCCACTGTCTCACCTTAGCCATGCATTGCTATATAGTAACTTTGGGGGAGCTGTTTGCATCATGGGTCCTGCCTGGGTGGTGGTGTGGCCTGCTTCCCTTGGGGCTGGACTGCATGACAACTGTGTGGCATTACTGTCACGGGCCTGTGTGCATTCCCAGAATGTATGGTTTGACTGGTGTCCTCTGTGATACTCCACTATGGTGGTTGTGTATGGGCGACCGCTGTAGTGGCCGTATTGCTGGGCAGGGGATGCACATGACCTGGGGGGGAGATTTGGACACATCGATGTGTGTCCATACATGGGGGGCCATGGACCTGCACACAGTACAAAATGTGTCATTCTCCCAACAGTGCTACTGGGGACCCATCTGGAGGATAGTCATGCTGCATGTGGAGTGCCCCAGGGACAAGGTGGGGGCCAGCGGAATGCACAAGGAGCAGGATGATGATGATGAGGAGGAGGACGGACACTCTGGGCATCCAAGGAGTCCGTGCAGCCATGTGTGCCCATTGGCCAGCAGAGTGGTACAGGTGGGAACATCTACATCAGCAGCAGGACATTGAGGGTTGTGGTGGTGGTGGGGATCCTGTTGGCATGAGGGTGTTTTGTACGTGGGAAGGGTGGTTCATCACTGCTATGGCAGGCCAAAGCTGGTGTTGTTTGTTTTGGAGTGTGTTAATAAATATCTTATTGCTATACCTTGTCTGGTCACTGCTTCCTGTGCGTGCATGTGTGTGTGGGTATATGTTGTTGGGGGGAGGTGCCACATCATGCAGCGATATCCAGCTGCATGCATGTGTCCGGGTCCACCGTCATGACTGTGGGTGGTGGGTGCTTCCATGCGGGGACATTTAGCTGCTGGACTGTGTGCGGTACCTCTGCCCATTGTTGTGGGGGGGGGGGCCTCTACACAGGCATTCATCTGGCAGGTTGTGGGAGGATTACTGGTCCAGTCTGCCATTGTTGCCATGTCTCTTTGCATGGGGTTGCATGTGCCCATGCCTGCCTGTGTGCCAGATAGCGTGTATGCTGCGATGGCTTCACACACCATAGGTGTTACCCATGCCACAGTGGTGTGCAACATTGCACTGCACTCTGGCGGATGCAGCAGGTTGTGTGCCACACAAGGATGCATGTCCATGTGGCAGCAGGCACACAACAGCTGCATACTATCATGCATGCCTGTCAGTCCATGGTGCTGGTGGCACGGCATGTGTGTGGTTGGCTGTCCATTGCCACATGCACAAAGCGGACTCATGGCTGTGTCCTGTGATACGGCCCTGTTGACTGGGGTTCACCATTGTTTGCCCTGCTGCTGGTGGCGTAGGCTTATGCAGCATTTTATGGCAGCCTCTGCCCATGCGTATCTGTACGTGCCATGTGGTATGCATATGCACACCTCATGCACAGTCATGCATGCTCTCAGTAGAGGGCTATGCATCAGGTATGCAGACATGCACCCATGTATACAGCAGGTGGAACATCTGCATGAGTGCACATTTCTACTGTACGCAGTGCATTGGGCCCATGTCATGCATGTCGCCACTAGGTTGTGTGCACATACTGTGCACATATACATCCCTGCTGGGTACGCACATGCTTTGCACATGCCGCATGCCCTTCATGCATAGGGCCCATGGTTTGTAAAGTGGGCCAGGGCAGATGCAGTCCTGTGATATTTCTTAAAACCATGCTGGTGTGGACAGAGAAGGTTATATTTATTGATATGCTCTGAGAGTTAGTGGTGAATGACCTTTTCGAGGAGCTTGCTCAGGTGCAGCATGATAGAGATGGGCCTGTAATTATCCATGGACTGAGGATCACAGACTTTGAAAATGGGGACAACCTGCTTAGGGTGGGAGGGTACTTGGGAAGCAGTAAGCAGTGCCGTGTGAAGCACACCAGATAGCAGGTAGGTAGAGTCTCAGTACTTGGTATTGTTTAGGAGTTTTGCTGTCCGAAGGCTGGCTGGTGGGGAGAGGGATCTGGGATCCTATCTGCCCTCACAACCCCCTGGAGGCATCAGTAGTGCTGACGTTGGGTTCCTGGAGCTGGGAGCTGGGGAGAGAAAAGGAGATTTATGTAGGCAGGGGCGGGAAGGGGCTGGGTGTAATCTGAGCTCGGGTGGGGGGAGAGAGAATGAGGGGAACAAGCAAACCAATGCAGGCAGACAAGTGAACAGAATTCTGCAGTAAGCGTGCAGCAGTCTACCCTTTAAACAGCAGCATTAAGTAATACAGATCAGAGCTGGAAGATATTTAGCAGTGCATGGTACACATCCATTCAGGGCCCATGGCACTCAATAAAATTAATAATACAGTCTCCTCACTGCTGTTTCCCACATAGGACAAGTCTAAACAGCAAGGGAACATGTAATCAGTATAAAATAAATACAGCTCAAACAATCCCAACATAACACTGTAGCCCTTAAAGTAACACTAGAAACAGACCAAAATATCTGTAAATCAACACTAAAAAAAGAGCAAATAAAACTGTCAGCAATTGTCTATTGACCCCCACTAGGGGATCATGAAGTCTGCAGCAGTTAAAGTCCCTCCAATGATGGTGCCGCATACCAGGTAGCAGGTAGGTAGAGTCTCAGTACCTGGTATTGTGTGGGAGTTTTGCTGTCTAAAGGCTGGTGGGCGGAGGGAGGGATATAGGGATCCAGTCTGCCCTCATGACCCCCTGGAGGTGTCAGTATTACTGACGGCAGGTTTCTGGATCTGGGAGCTGTTATTGTTTGGGAGTTTTGCTGTCCAAAGGCTGGTGGGTGGGGGGAGAGCTCCAGGAATCCTGTCTGCCCTCACAATCCCCTGGAGACCCCATCTCTGCAAAGACATAGACAGGGTGGATGCTGTCCAGAGGAGGGCAACCAAAATGATACAGGGTCTGGATCAGAAGACATATGAAGAAAGACTAAAGGAATTAAAGATGTATAGCCTCGAGGAAAGGAGGGAGAGGGGGGACATGATAGAAATGTTCAAGTACCTCAAGGGAATCAACAAAGTCCAAGAGGGTAGCATCTTTCAGAAAAAGAGATGTGCAAAAACAAGGGGGCACAATTTGAAGATAGAGGTAATGTGAGGAAGTATTTCTTCACAGAGAGGGTTGTGGATACATGGAACAGCCTTCCCGAGGTGGTTGTAAAGTCAAAAACAGTGGGGGAATGCACTGTTATCTCCATGTGTAAATAGTTATGTTACATAGTATATAGAATAGTGATTCTTTGTGTTGCTGTCACTCAAGGTGTCAGAAGCCCAGACAGCACCCGAATCTGCAAAGAGAACTGCAGTGTTATTTTATGGAGCATGGAAGCCTTGCCCCTCCGACACCTTAAATTGGACACCTCATGTACAGGGGTAAGTACCTATTAATTGGTAACAGTTCTCTTTCTCTTGCTTTGTTGTCTGAGTTGTCACTATAACCAACAACTCCTTTCAGCTTCTTGTTTTTTGTGTTAGTGTTGATTACTGTAAAAAAGAAAATGCTAATAAACAATTTAACAGTAAAAAAAAACAGTGGGGGAATTCAAGAATGCATGGGACAGACATAAGGCAATTCTAGTGGGGGGTAGGAGGAAGTAGGCTGTTGATTAACAAGGATTTGCAGCTTATCCGTTAGGTAGGGAAATGGACAGACTAGGTGGGCCAAGCGGTCCTTATCTGCCACCAAATTCTATGTTTCTATTAGCGCAGACAGCGGGTTTCTGGAGCTGGGAACTGGTATTGTTTAGGAGTTTTGCTGTCTGAAGGCTGGCGGTGTGGGGAGGGCTACAGGATCCTGACTGTCCTCACAATCCCTTGGAGGTGTTAATAGCGCTGACGGCAGGTTCCTGGAGCTGGGAGCTGCTATTGTTTGAGAGTTTTGCTGTCTGAAGGCTGGCAGGTGGGGGGAGGGTTCCAGGGATCCTATCTGTCCTCACGATCCCCTGGAGGTGTCAGTAGCACTGATGCTGGGTTCCTGGAGCTGGAAACTGGTATTGTTTGGGAGTTTTGCTGTCCGAAGGCTGGTGGGTAGAGGGAGGGATATGGGGATCATGTCTGCCCTCATGACCCCCTGGAGGTGTCAGTAGCAATAACAATGGGTTAATGGAGCTGGGAGTTGGTATTGTTTGGGAGTTTTGCTGTCCAAAGGTTGGCAAGCAGGGGGAGTGCTACAGGGATCCTGTCTGCCTCATGACCCTCTGAAGGTGTCAATAGGGCTGTCGGCAGGTTCCTGGAGTTGGGAACTAGTATTGTTTGGGGTTTTGCTGTCCAAAGGCTGGCAGCAGTTGGAGGGCTCCGGAGACCCTGTATGCCCTTACAACCCCCTGGAGATGTCAGTAGCGTTGATGGTGGGTTCCTGGAGCTGGAATCTGGTATTGTTTGGGAGGTTTTTTTTTTTGCAACTTAGTATACTTTATTGAAAGTTTAAATACAACCATAAGAGCAAAAAAATAAAAAAACAAAACAATCAAAAAGGAACGGAACAAATCAAAAACATCCCTTCCCCCTTTAAAACCCCTAACCTCCCTCCCATCCCCACAGGTGCAATCTCCTTGGCAACCAGCTGTACAACAAAACAAAATCGATGGCAAAAAGTTACTGTTCGAGAAAAGAATGAAGCTCTGTCCAACATGTCCCAGATCTGGTTGAATGAAAGGTATAATTCTTAATTGCCCTTTCCGCTGAAATGGCAGTCAGGCACTCATGTATCCATTCTGAAAGTGAGGGAGAGCAGTTGCCAAGGCAATGTCTAAATATAATTAGTTTAGTAACTGATGAAATAAGGACTACGTAATACTTATGTGTAAGAACTCCAATACTAGAATAATCCCCAGTAAGACATATCTGGGAAACAAAATAGTTGTTAGTGCTGAACAAGGGGACAATTTCACACTGACAGTAGCCCATAATTGTTTGGTTAGTGGAAACTCCGACAGTTTGTGAAATAAATAGAGATGTGAAAATCTGGCAAATTTTGTTATGCGAAATATTTTGTGAAATTCGCCCATTTAGGAAAATTTTTCACGGAAGCAAAATTTGGAATTTCACCTGCAGAAGACAAAATTTGGCATGTGGAATGCAAAATTTCATCTGTGGAAGGCGAAATTTCACCTGCGGAAGGTGTAATGTCACCTGTGGAAGGTGAAATTTGCATTTCACCAGTGAAATTTCTCCTCTTTAACGGTGAAATTCCACATTTCACTCCCAGCAAAATAGTTCACATAATGGGCAAATTTCACAAAATATTTTGCATGGTAAAATTGCCGATTTTGCCAGAATTTCACAACATCTCTAGGAATAAAGTACCCTCTGCCATTCCTCAGATATAACATATTGGTGATGGCAATTTTTTCATTTGGAATAGGGTATATGGAGTACAGTAAAGATTATGCAGTATGTTGACCTGCATCAGTCTGAGCCTGTATTGCTAAGTGTAAGTGTAGATAGCAGTCCAAATTGAGTACCAATGGGAGTGGGTTCAGTTAAGTTCCAAAGCATTATGCCAATAATAGGCAACCGGGAAAATCAGAGCACAGTCAAGAAGTAACAGAACCTTATAAATCATAGATATTACCTTCTCCTTGCAGGCATATTGAATATACTCTTGAAAAAGAGAGGAAGAAACATCTGGCCATGGGGCAGGACCTAAAAACTGTTTGATACAGTTACACAGTTGCATTTATCTAAAGAATAAGGTAGATGGGAATTTGTAACTCTTCATCATATGTGGGAAAGATATCACTTTATTATCAGCTACCATATCACCCATTTTGAGATTAGACAATGTAGGCCTGAAAGAGGATGGAATAGGCTTGCCGGCTATGCAAATGTTGTAATTATTGAACAGAGGCTGGGTCAACATTTTGGTTCGATCAACTTTTAGAATTTGGCACAATTGAGAGTGGGCTTGTACACTCCATCTTATGGAGGAGGTACAGAGAACTCCAGAGAGTTTAGAATATGGAGTGTAAAGTAAAAATTCTAAAGAAAAGTTATATTTTCTAGCCAGAGAGTGTTCAATTTCCAGCCAGCAAGGTGAAGGAGAAAGAAATGTGGGAACTTCTCCCCATTGGAGATATTTAGCCCCATGTAGGGCCAAATAGTATTTCTAAAAGTCTAGCAGTTGTATTCCACATATTTGTATGGCCTACATAGTTTCACAGAAGCCTATCAAGGGGATTTATCTAACCACAGAAAATTTCAACATAAGGAGATTAATTTCTGAAACCATTTTTTTAGAAAGATAAATACTCAGCATGCCTAAGTGGTACATTAATTTAGGAAGGACACACATTTTAATAAGACTGACTCTACCACAAAAAGATAGCGGCAAATGCCTCCACCTGGTGAGATCTTTTTCAATGTGCTGTGCCATTGGGTCTAAATTTAGGTTTTTAAATTTGGCTATATCTTTAGTAAGCTTAATGCCTAAATAGTTCAATGCCAGAATCTTACACTGAAAGTCCAGTTGAACACGCAGAGGTTTAGGAGTAGAAACTGAAATTGGGTACATGACTGTTTTGGTGGGATTTCATTTATAGCCAGAAAAAGTAATAAAAGTGGAAATCATTTCTAAGGCCTTGGGTAAGGATGTAGTCCAATCCAAAAGGTGAAACGAAATATCATCAGCGAATGATAAGATTTTATAAGAGCCACCTTCCACTTCTATCCCCTTGACTAAGGGGGTAGAATTTATCAATCTGGTTAAAGGTTCAAGATATACATTAAAAAGATAGGGGGATAGAGGGCAACCCTGCCCGGTACCTCTGGTTAATGGAAAGGAATTAGATAACTCTTTATAGCACAAAATCCGTTCTGTAAGGAATGTGTAAAGAACCTTTATCTGGTCGAGAAATTCTACTTGGAAGCAATATTTCTCCAAGGCACTGAACATGAATGACCATGAGACTCGATCAATTGCATTCTCTGCATCTAGGAAGACCAAAACTGAGTCCTTAGAGGTCTCCGCAGATGCAGAGAACAGGTAGAAAATGTTTCTAAAATGTTCACTCGAATTCAATCCAACAACAAAACATGCATGCTCAGGTCCAAGGAGTGAGTTTCAAACAGATGAAAGCCTGATTGCAAGTATTTTGGCATATAGCTTAATGTCATTGTTTATCAGTGATACAGGGTGGTAGCTTTCTGGTTTGGTAGGATCTTTCTCTGGTTTGGGTAACAGCACTATGCAGGCTTCGAAAAGTGACTTGTCTGAGGAGGTATGGGTACCCCAGTAGTTATAGTATAAAGAGTAGTACGAATTGGAGTCAGTAAATCTTTACAGGTTTTATAAAAAAGGGCAGTGAACTCATCTGGGCCTGTGGCTTTTCCTAGGGGTAATGAATCAGTAGCTGCCAGCACCTCCAAATCAGCGATGGGTCCTAAGAGAATTTGAATTTGGGTCTCAGTAAGGTGAGCAAGTCACGTTGCTGTCAAAAAGGACTCTTGGATTCCTATATTATCCTGGTCAATCAGAGGAGTGGTATGAAGTGATTGATAAAAATAGGAAAAAATAGCAGCTTAGGGTCTGTTGTTGGCAGATCGATATTCAGATCCTCTAAAGAGGATATCCATCTAGAACTAGATTGTTATTTAATTCTAAGGGCTAGAAGCTTGCTGGCTTTATAGCCCTGCCCAATACATGTGGCCTTCAATTTTAACAGCTATTTTATCTATCTTATCGAGGAGGTACTCTGAATATTGAACCCATGCTTGAGTTAGTTGCTCCTGGGTTTGGTTCGGTGATGAAGCAGAAAGGGTGCGCTCTACAGATCGGATTGCTGAAGCCATTTGGTAAACTGAGCTTGTCTTTTTCATTTTCTAAGGGATGCCAGTCTGATAAGCTCTCCCCTTCAGGTGGTTTTAAGGCTCCTCCAAATAATATCCAAGGGTAAAGAGGTGTCTTGATTGCACTGAATTATTACCTCCATAAACAGTACTGTTTAAAATGGGCAGTAACATCTGGGTCTTGTAACAGCTGTTTATTTAAAGACCAAGTGTGGGGGTGCTAGGGGGCACATGGAAAATCTAAGACTAATGTAACTGGTGAATGGCCCAAGATAACCCATGCCGGTATATGGTTGTATAGAACACTCGGAATTAAGTGCTTAATTATTAGGAAGTCTATTCTTGAGAACACTTTGTGGGGTATAGAAAAGTAAGTAAAGTCCCAGGTAGTAGGGTGGAGAGTTCTCCAGGGATCTGCCAGACCCATGAGGTCTGAAAGTTCACTCAGAGTTCTCTACTGTGGAAATAGTCCAGATTGTTTTCGATATGTGCAGTCTAAATCATTGGATTGGACAAGGTTCCAGTCCCCACCCAAGATAATTGGCAGATGACCAAATGAAGCCAAAGCTGTGGCCAGAGCTGGAAAAAAGCTGGATGTATCTAAATTGGGGTTGTAGATAGAGCCCAGAAGAAGCTCTAAACTCCCCAGAAGACCATGCACAAAAATAAAACATCCTTCTGGGTCTTTTGTTTCTGCTAACAGTGTGAAAGGGATAGATTTGGAGATGAGAATTGCCACACCTCACTGGTGTGAACTATTGCCAGCTCCAAATGCCTGACCCACCCACTGGGTCTTTTGTTTCTGCTAACAGTATGAAAGGGACAGATTTGGAGATAAGAATTGCCTCACCTCATTGGTGTGAACTATTGCCAGCTCCAAATGCCTTACCCCCCAAGATTTCGTCAGAAAAGACATCTGAGAGTCCAGCAAGTGGATTTCCTGCAAGAATACTATCTGGGGAGTAAATTGCTGCAGGTGTCTCAATAAAACATATTTTTTCCTGTTGTCCTTACCCCTTTGACATTCCATGTTACAAACAGTATTGGACTAGCCATAACAAAATAATATAATTTGCAGAAGGCAGTCATGAGATTGCAGAGACCATTGCACCAGGACCCCCCCCTCCCCTAAGCAACCAAACAAAACTACCCAAATAGCCCCCATCAATTAACCCACTGGCAAAAATCCCCAGTAGTTAACTATAACTAACAAGGAAAAGGAAACAACGTATTTACATAGAAGAACTAATTTAACTCAGGCCTGCTGCCTACTTCTAATAAGAAAAGTTCCGAGACGGGGCGGAGCTAGATCCCAACATCATCCCTGGCAACAAGAATGTATAAAACCTCAACCATATTCTTAGTAACAGCTAGCATTCTAATATTATAAAAGTTATATAGTCAATGTGTTCATAGGCTAAATAATAAAGAAAGAACATCAGAAATTAAAGCAGCAGTGCAAGGGCAAAAATCTAATCCTACCTTTTTTTCACTATAAAAGATTCCAGGAATCTTTCAGTTTAATTTGGTGATAGCATGTTTTAATTCCACCAAAATCTGAGTATTTTATAAATCTTTTAAATGATTTTTTTCTCAAGAATAAAAGATATCTGCCACATTTTCCATAGAAATAGCATTGCAGACCTGGCAAGGGGTAGGACAGAAAAAATTAAAAAAAAGTTTCATGTAACAGCATAGGAGGTACATAGACAAGCACATTGGACTGGTATGCTAACATTTTTCTTAATTGTATGTGAAACTGGCATTTTTGGAAAATCTTTCTTTGTTGCACTGCTGCTTTAAATAACTGGGGGGGGGGGGGCAAACTTCCAAGTCAAACTTGACCACAGCATTATTCCCAAACAAAGGTTAAATAATAGGGTAGCTTCCATCGCCTAGCAAAGCATAAATCCAAAAGAAGGAAAGCAATATCGCAGTCCCCTTAGCTAATGATGGATAATGTCCACATAAACATCCTTAGCACTTTAGGAAAAGAGATTGCAAATAACGTAGTGTCTCCACAATAACAAATAACTTTATACAGAACTATATGCCATCAGACAAAGCATTAATAAAGTATCCAAACAGAAATGATCTGTTGAAACAGTTCCTGCTGCTCATTGAGTCCTCACACAGCCTGCCGGGCGTCACTTAATTTGCGCAGAGGTGACGCAATCATTAATCAAGTAAATGTTTTAAAGTCCAACATGCCTCCTATTGCCCTACTTTGCAATACCTGAAAAACAAGAAGACAGGCAATACATCAACAAAGTGGTTTAAAAGGGCACCATCCAATCCACACTGAATTATTGCACTGAGCATGATACTCAAAGATGAGCTCTGCAGCATTGAAGCCTCAAAGAGTAAAGTTGTAGTTGCAGACCCTTGGACCAGCAGATGGTGCTCCATTAAAACAAAAGAGTTCACTAATAAAACAAAGTCGTGTGGACTGTAGGAAGCTAGAACAATATTCAGAGTTAGAGTAATGTTGGCTGATAGTCAGTCACCTCTGAACGCAACAGATTCCCATCCTTGCTGAAGATATCTACCAAAAAAGCCATCGTGACCTTTAGTTAGCAGGCATAATAGCACAAAGGATGAATTAAACTACAGAAGGTGTGACAGATAGCTTGGTCAGCTCAAGGATCATCTCCAAATAACATAAAATGAATCAACATGTTCAAGCTCTGTCAGTTCAATGATGCCCCTCAGGTCTTAGTGCGGAATAGGTCACGGAAAAGCTGGCGTAATGTTGCTGCCGCTTGCTCTGTAGTATCAAAGTGGTGCTTACCAAATGCTGTAGTCACCTCCAGTCAGGATTGATAAAGGAGTCTGTGTTTCACTTGGGCTGCCCAGAGTTTACTAAGCAGGGGGCGATATGCAGCTCTGGCTTGGTGGACTTCAGCAGTGAGATCTTGGACAATTCGAATGCACTGGCCAGCCCACTGTATAGAATCCAAATTTTTCACTTTTTTGAGTATGTAGCTATGGTCCAGAAAGTTCAGCAGTTTGAAAATGATTGGTCAGGAGGAGTTCCTCTGGGGCAGGCGTAGCTCTAAGGGCTCTGTGGCCATGCTCCACCACATAATGAGGACTGTTTGGTAAGGGGCCCGCCAATTTAACACATAACTTTTGCACAAATTCAAAGGTATTCAGCCCCTCTTCTCCCTCAGGCAAACCAAGGATTACCAAATTATTTCAACAATTTCTTCCCTCTAGATCATCGACTTTTCATTTGAGAGCTGTCAGGGATCTTTTGAACTGCACAAATTCAGGTTTGGACTGGGCTCTGTGATCTTCCAAGGATGAAATGCAGGCTTCTGCATCCGACACTGTTGTAGAGAGTGCCCATAAGGTAAGCTTTATTTCTTTCATCTCGGCAATCATTTGAAAAACTACTTGATTAATTTTGGAAAGTTCAGTAGAATTCATCTGGCACCGCTGGAGCGAGCTGGAGTGGAAAGGTACTCCGACAAGGGCTCTTGATCTCCAGGGTTGCTACCTGATCTTCCTCCCCATCTGAAGCTGTCAGGGGAGTTTATGGTGCTGCTTCTACCATTTGAACTTCTTCTGCAGACACATTGCAGCAGCTCGATGCTCCGAGCTGAATGCTAATGGTACAGACAGGAAGAGGGCGAAAAGTTGAGGTTTTAATTTTATTTTAACAATGATGTTGGGGAGCTCGAAAGGAGTGCTACTAGCTCATCACCAGCATCACATGATTTGTTTGGGAGTTTTGCTGTCCGAAGGCTTGCGGGTGGGGGAAGGGCTACGGGGATCCTGTCTGCCATCATGACCTCCTGGAGGTGTCAGTAACACTGACAGTTGGTTCCAGGAGCTGGGAGCTGGTATTGTTTGGAAGTGACATAGAATTTGATGGCAGATAAGGACCACTTGGCCCACCTAGTCTGCCAATTTCCCTACCTAATGGATAAGCTGCAGATCTTAGTTAACCAACAGACTACTTCCTCCTACCCCCCCCCACTAGAATGGCCTTATGTCTGACCCATGCATTCTTGAATTCCCCCACTAAGTTTGACTCCACAACCTACTCAGGAAGGATGTTCCATGCATCCACAACCCTCTCCATGAAAAAATACTTGCTCACATTACCTCTCAGCCATCCCCCTCTATCTTCAAATTGTGCCCCCTTGTTCTTGCACATCTCTTTTTCTGAAAGATGCAAACCTTCTTGGACTTTGTTGAGTCCCTTGAGGTACTTAAAATGTTCTATTATATCCTCCTCTCCCTTCTTTCCTTGAGGGTATACATTTTAAGCTCCTTTAGCCTCTCTTCATATGTCTTCTGGTGCAGACCCTGCACCTTTTTGGTTGCCCTCCTCTGGACAGCCTCCACCCTGTCTATGTCTTTGCTGAGATGGGGTCTCCAGAACTGCATGCAGTACTCCAGATGGGCTCTCACCAACTGTCTGTACAGAGGGATAACAACTTCCTGTTTTCTACTAGTGATGCCTCTCCCTATGCATCCCAGTATCCCCCAGCACACCTTACTGCCTTCTCACATTGCTTACCTACCTTTAAGTCATCAGATATAACCACCCCAGGTCCCTTTCCATCTTTGCTGTTGTCAATATCTCATCCCCATTGTGTACTCTTCCCTTGGGTTTTGTTTCCCAGGTACATTACTTTGCACTTCTTTGCGTTGAATCTAAGCTGCCATACATTTGACCATTCCTCCAAACTTGCCAAGTCCCTTCTCATCCTTTCCACCCCACCTTGTGTATCAACCCGTTGCAGATCTTTGTGTTGTCTACAAAGAGACATACTTTTCCTTCCAGTCCTTCTGCAATGTCACTTACAAATACATTAAAAAGGACCGGTCCCAGTACCGAACCCTGTGGTACCCCACTAGTAACCCCCCTTTCTTCACTGTGGACTCCATTTACTATTATCCTCTGTGTCCTGTTGTCTAGATAGTGTTTTACCCAGGCTACCATCCTGGGACCCAATCCCAGGCTAGCTAATTTGTTTATTAATCATTTGTGTGTGACTGTGTCAAATGCCTTGTTAAAGTCTAGGTAGGCCATGTCCACAGCCCCTCTCTGGTCTACTACTTTGGTCACCAAGTCAAATAAATTGATTAGATTTGTCTGATATGATCTTCCCACTGTGAATCCATGCTACCTTGGGTCCTGTGTCCCACTGGCCTCTAGGTAATCAACAATGCTTTCCATGAGAAGTGATTCCATCATTTTTCCTATAACTGAGGTCAAATTGGCAGGTCTGTAGTTTCCTGCCTCTATCTTGCTCCCATGTTTGTGAAGGGGAATCACATGCACCCTCCTCCAGTCCTTAGGTACCACACCATCCTTCCATGATTTTTTTAAAAAGGGTAGTCAATGGTGTTACTAGTTCTTCCCTTAGTTCTTTTAGAATTCTGGGGTGAATCCCATCAGACCCCATTGCTTTATCCACCTTCAGTTTTAGGAGTTCTTTCAGAACCTTTTCTTCTGTGAAAGGACTGATATCGACCCCCCTATCCAGACTGCTTCTATTGACTGGAGTAGGTACCTCCCCCTCCTCTTCCTTTGTGAATACTGAGCAGAAGTGTTCGTTCAGTATCCCTGCTTTTTCACTGTCCTTCTCTGCCCACCCACCCTCCTCTTTATTCAGTCTCAGTATCCCTCCCTTTGTCTTTCTTTGTTCCCTAATGTACCTATAAAATGTTTTATCCCCCATCTTCACTGAGTTGGCTAGCTTTTCCTTGGTTTGGGCTTTCGCTATTCTGACTGCCTTCCCCACTTCCTTCTGCTTTAACTGGTACAGTTCTCTGTCCCACTCCTTCTGTGTTTCCTTATACTTCCTGAATGCTACCTTTTTCTCCTTAACCTTCCCTGCCACTTCTTTTGAGAATCATAGTGGTTTTTTCCTTCATTTTGCTTTGCTGATTTGCTTCACACAAAGGCTTGTTGCCTCTGTGAGGGCTGTTTTGATTTTCCCCCATTGTTCCTCCACCCCTCCTTCTTGTCAGTTAGCAAGTGCTTTTCTGAGGCACTCTCCCATTTTCCCAAAGTCAGCCCTCCTGAAGTCCAACACTCTTGCTTTTGTATGGCTTGACTCTATGGCTGTGTTTATTGTGGACCACAGTGTTTGGTGGTCACTTGTTCCCAGATGGCTACCCACTTCTAAATCTGAGATCCTCTCTCTGTCCCCATTTGAGAGTACCAGGTCTAGGATTGCTCCCTCCTGAGTGGGTTCCAACATTAGCTGTCTGAGGCATGCCCCCTGTAGGGCATCAAGAATGGCCCTGCTCTTGGATGTGGCTGCAGCAAAGGTTCTTCAGTTAACATCTGGCATATGCAGGTCCCCATCAGCAATATCTCCCCTTTCTCTTCCATCCTAAGGATGCCTTCTATCATTTCCTTGTCCATTTCCTGCACCTGAGACAGGGGTCTGTATACAACCCCTGTGCAGATTGTGATGCAATTTCCAGTCTCCAGGGTGACCCACAGTGCCCTCTCTCCTCCCTGTTTACCCTTTAGTTCCATTGCTTTGATCCCTTCCCTTACATAGAGAGCTACGCCTCCTCCTCTTCTACCCTCCCTGTCCCTCCTGTAGATTGTGTACCCTGGGATGTTGACATCCCAGTCATGGTTCTCTGTGTACCATGTTTCTGTGACTGCCATGATATCCAGGCATCCCTCTTCCATCAAGACCACCAGTTCAGGAAGCTTGTTACCTAGTCTATGGGCATTGGTACTCATTACCCTCCTTTTGTTGATGGCCTTACCCCTTTTTGCCCCATCCCTGTCCTTACTGCTGTTGTCTTTTTCTCCATTTACCCCTGTCTTTCTCCCTATCGACTTCTCTGTCTTGGTGTTTACCTCACTAACTACCCTGATTTTTTTTTTGGGGGGGCTAGGATTTCCCTTCTCCTTTTCAGTGCCTCCCACCTTGGCTAGTTTAAATGCTTGCCAATGAAGCATTTAAACTTATCACCTAGGATCCTGGTTCCCCTCCTGGACAGATGTAGACCATCGTGCCAGTATAGGCCTGCATCCCTCCAGGTGGACCCCCCCAGTCCCCAATGAAGTCAAAAACCTGAACTCTGCACCAGTTTTTCAACCACTGATTGAATTCCATAGTGCAGAGCACCCTAGCCTCACTCAAATCATAGACAGGCAGCACCTCCGAGAAGGTTACCGTGCATGCTACTTTTCTAAGGCCCCTCCCCAACTCCACAAACTCCTCCTGCACTGCTCTGATCCCTTTCCCAGCCAGATCATTTGTCTCTAGGTGGACAATGACATCCAGCTCCTTCCCCTGTGCAGCTGCTCCCACTATGATGAGGATTCGCTCCCTGTCCCTTCAAGCCATGGCACCAGGCAGGCACCTTACCTCCTTCTCCCCTCCCTCCCCCAGTTCTACCCTCCTAACAATGTAGACCCCCACCAGGAGTTGTTTTCTTCCCCTGTGGGGTCCCATGCCACCTTCTTGTGGGTCTTCTTTGTGGCGGTTACCAGCATCCTCCTTGGTCTCCACTGCGAGTCCTCCATAGAGGAACCACACTCTGCCAGAATGGCAAATGAATTGTGAAGAGGTACAACTGGAGGGATGCACTCTGTTCCACCACCCTCACCCACCCTGAGCCCACTGTGGTCTGACCACTCCTCTTTCTTGGCAGCCTCTGAGGCAGCGGCGATGGCTCTGGTGGTTTCTGGGTGGGATAGGAGGTCCCCCGAATCCTGGTCAACTCAGCCTGAAGATGAGCAACCTCCTCTCTCAGCCCAGAGAGGTGCCTGCAGATGTGATAACACTGCATCCTCCAGAATGTCTCCTGGAAGACTGTTACTCCACAGCTACTGCACTGCACTACTCCCATCATGTCTTATTTTGTGACCCCTTAATGGTTGTTTTGTATACTTACTCTTTCCACTCTCTATTTTATTTTTTTTTATATAATTTTTTTTTCTCCCTACTTTCCTACTGCCTCCATGCACTTAAAGCTTCTGATCTTCATGTTCTGGGACAGTAAGTTCCTATATTCCTCAGTAGTCTCCTCCTTACTTGCTCAGAGTCAGACCTCCAGCAGCTAGGGGGGAATGGAGAGTTACTCTTTTCTTTCTAGGATGGTGAGTCTGTTGTGCCTCTGTGATCACTCCCTTCCTGCTCCCAAACAGGAAGTTCATGTTGTCAGTCAAATCCTGTGTCTATGAAAGTAGAACCGACTAAGGGTGGGGGTGGAGGGGGAGGGATGGAGGGCAATATAGTCCCAGTAAAGTTCTAACAGCAGTTCCTTCCTCTTGCTGTTCTCTGCCACAGGCTATCTAGGTCAGTTTTCAAATGCAAATACCTGGCTTCCTTCTCTCTAAGCCACTCCCCCTAATTCACAGTTTCTTTTTCACCTAGCTAACTGCACAGATAACAATTTCTTCACTCAACTCAGACAAACACACTATTTTTTTGTTTGTTTCTACCCTAAATTGAAGTTCGCAGTAGTAGAGTTCTAGTTCTTCAGTCCAGTAGAGTAGTAAAGTTTTAACAGCAGCTCCTTCCTCTTACTGTTCTCTGCTGTCAAAAGGCTGGTGGGTGGGGGGGGGTAGCTCCGGGGATCCTGTCTGCCCTCACAATCCCCTGGAGGTCTCAGTAGCACAGACAGCAGGTTCCTGGAGCTGGGAGCTGGTATTGTTTGGGAGTTTTGCTGTCCAAAGGCTGGAAAGCTGGGGAGGGCTACTTGGATCCTGTCTGCCCTCGCAACCCCCTGGAGGTGTCAATAGTGCTGACAGTGGGTTCCTGGAGCTGGCAGCTGGTGTTGTTTGGGAGTTTTGCTGTCTGAAGGCTGCCGGGTGGGGGGAGGGCTCTAGGGATCTGGGGTGTCCTCATGACCCCCTGGAGGTGTCAGTAGTACTGACGCTGGGTTCCTGATGCTGGGAGCTGGTATTGTTTGTGAGTTTTGCTGTCCAAAGGCTGGTGGGTGGGGGAAGGGCTACAGGGACTCTGTCTGCCCTCATGACCCCCTAGAGGTGTCAGTAGCACTGATGCCAGTATCTAGGAGCTAGAAGCTGGTATTGTTTGGGGGTTTTGCTATCTGAAGGCTGGTGAGCCGGGGGAGGGCTCTGGGGATCCTGTCTGCCCTCATGTCCCCTAGGAGGTGTCAGAAGCATTGATGGTGGGTTCCTGGAGTTGGGAACTGGTATGGTTTAGGAGTTTTGCTGTCTGAAGACTGATGAGCAGGGGGAGGGCTACGGGGATCCTGTCTGCCCTCATGACCCCCTGGAGGTGTCAGTAGCACTGACGGCGGGTTCCTGGAGCTGGGAACTGCCATTGTTTGGGAGTTTTGCTATCCGAAGGCTGGCGGGCAGGGGGAGGGCAACAGGGATCCTGCCTGCCCTCATGACCCTCTGGAGGTGTCAGTAGTGCTGACAGTGGCTTATGGAGTGCAAATTCATTTTTTTATTTTCTAATGTCTGTGTGGGGGTAGTCACCCCCAATTTGTCCCCAACCCCCATTGCTACTGGAGTGCGGTGTACCTTACCTGAAAACCTGATCCGACCCTGGGTGGGAGGGGAGGGGAGGGGAGGGGAGGATGGACCTCCCTTTTCAGTAGTACTGCTCCGCCACAGTAGCAAGCAATGGGGGATTAGAAGCAGCTGAGTCCTGAGGGATGATGGTGGCTGGTGGGGGTGATGGACAGTGGTTGAAGAGCCAAGTCAGCACCATAAAAGAAAGAAACAACTGTGCAGAAAAAAAAGAACTGCTGAGTTCTGGATTCAGGTTCTCAGGTTAGATTCCTAGCTAGGACAAGGGGTGTATCTATTCAAGTTCAGAGGGCAAACATAACATCTGTCTTCACTTTGGAGTAGATCAGGATGTAAACAAGTTACAAGCAAATTAAAAAATAAAGAAAACAGTATTTTGGAAATGTCTTCACTGAAATCACATGACCCATAATTAGTTTTGTTTTAACTGTTGAAAGCTAATGTGGTACAAAATCTATTTGCACATCCACTGCTGGATTTATTATTTAGTAAAGAGATAAGAATTCTCTGTGGGGCCTAGTGGTGCCTAGTTCCACAAAATATTCCGTCAACTAAACACAACGGGAGATAGCAGTCACCTTTCCATATTGTACCTTATTCAGCAAGATTCAGCAGGAGATGAACTCCTCACTCCTCCAAGTTTACTGAAAGCTTTAAGTGCTGAAGTACCATTGCAATCACCTCTGACTAAGCTCTAGTGGTTTTTGTGCAAATGTTAGGTCAGCTGGCAGTTTTGGCAACTTTGTATGGAAGGATTTCAGTTTTGTTTAAATGCCAAATGTCCTTTTGTTCTTTAAACTTTCAATAAACTTGAAGGACTGATGTGTTTGTCTATTTCTGAATGTATTAATTTGCATAAACACAGATCAAATAGGCAAGGCAAAGCAAGCTGATCTTTAGAGCACCCTATCTGAAAGGCTCAGAGCACTGTACACAGTAAAACAGAAGAAACCAGGTAGTAGAGCATAAAAAATACAAAAATAACTAACTAAACGCATAAATAAAAAATAATGCACTAAACAGTACCAAATGCCCGAGTTAACAAAATGTCAGCCCCTTGTTAAAAGCCTCCACCAAGGGGGAATGCCTGAGATACATAGGAAGAGAATTCCAAAGAGCTAGAGCCACTACTGAGAAGGCTCTGTTGCCAGACTGCTTGACATGGGATCTAGGGTCAGCCAGCAGCAACTTCTCAGTGGAGCAGAGTGAGCAACCAGGAGTGTACTTTACCAAGACATATTTTAAAGGGACACTGTCAACCTTCTTGCATCATGTTAATTCTAGGTAAAATCCCCATTTTATGATTATGTTCTGTAAAATTCATAGAAGTTGCTGGTTGGTTGTTTTTTTTTTTTGCTTCCTTTCTCAGTAGAACTGAAGTACATGGCAATTATGTTATACCCAACCTTGTTTTTTTACAGACTCTTATTACATAGTTCCAGAACATTAGGAAAACCCCAGAACAGTACAGTAACATATAATTCATTAGGCTGCTCTCTTCCCACTGCATCTTTAGTGGCTAGATTATCATAGTGGTTAAGGGCACTGAGCTGCAAACCTGGAGGCCTAGGGTTGAATCCCATCAGCATCCAGTTGCATACTGTTTGACCCTGAGCAAGTCACATAACTTCCTTGTGCTCCCAGGTCACATCTTGAAACAAGTTCTGGCTTAGTGTGCCTTTCCTGGTTAAACAATTCCCCCTTTCTCTTTAGACTATGTTGAGGGTATTTCCAAATCCAGGAAAGATGCCATGGGAGTTGATCAAGGAAATGTAAACAAAACATGTTTTTGTGTAGTAACACCAGTATAGTTGGCAGTCTGGTATTCACTTTTTACAAGAAACCAGGAATGAGAATCAAAGTATCATTTATATAAATAGTCTCCACAGAATGTGATAAATCACAAAATGTGTTTTTTAAACTCAGGACATTTTGAGGTCTAATGGGGTTGGCAGTGTCCCTTTAAATGGCTGAGACACAAACCATGCAGGGCCTTGTTTGTTAACAATTCAGTCTTGAGGGTTGTGTGTCACCTAATCAGGACCCAGTGCAACTGCTGGAGCACATGCATGATATGCTCTGAAATAGAAGCCCCAGATATTAGCCTGGCCACAGCATGTTGCACTAGCTTCAGGCAGCACAACAACTCTCCAGAGAGCCTTATGTAGAAGACTTTTTAGTAACTGAGTCTAGTGGTCACAAAGGTGTGTATTAGCATTGCCAGGTCCTCTTGTGCTAGATAGGGATTGATCATGGAGATATTCTGGAGATGGAAAATTCTGTTGCAGATCATGACTGACACGTGGACATGGACATTCGAATGTTTTGTGAATCACTAATGCAATTAGCAAGCATTAAAATGCGATTGTGATAGTTTAGTGGTTCTTGCCCCATATTAGACCTGCAGGAATGGTGATCACAGAAATGGCAGCAATTGCTAATACAATCACGTGCAATAAACATGCAAATTAGGGCCCTGGCCATGTGTATAAGGTGCAGTCACATATTTAATGCATACTGCCTCTGCAAACCATTTACACATGATCACAAATGGAATGCCTACAAAAAAGCAGGCAGTATTCAGTCGCAAATTAACACAAGGAAGCAGAATACCTGCACAAGGCACTAACACAGGCCTGTGTAGGACACATCCAGACACACAGCATGCCCCTGCACTGTCTGCTGCTGATGCTCACTCGGCACAGGGTGGTGGAACATGGCTTCAGATAGCACAGGGGAGGAACAACATTGAGTAAAGTGCAGCAGGCCAGTGGGGTTCATGATGTTGATGCCACCCTCCACACCCTCCACCTGATTGTGGCCTAGGGTGCTAAACACAGGCTCCTTCTCCATTGTCAGGGTGGCCTGAGTTGGTGGGCCACTGCCAGTGGCCTGAAGTGCCTGCCTTGCCACCATAGGCTTCCCCTTGGTCTGTCTTCACATGTTATAGAATCACTTTTTCACTTCCTGCACTGAGTGCTGCCTACCATACTTGGCATCGATTGCCTCTGTCACCCTCTGCATGCCTGTGTCCTGCATCAGGAGGGGACACCCTTGTGGAACTGGGTCTTTTCAGACAATGTAGTCACATGCCAGCATCTGTTTGGAAAATACAGTTATCAGTATATCCTTCATCACAGAATTGCCCAGTTCAGTTGGTACTAGCCCACGATCTCTGTGTCATCGTAGGTCTCATAGCTGATGTGGGGTAGGTACTGCCTGTTCCAGGTGTACCACCGATGCACCCTTCTACATCCGCGGCACTCTGCCTCCTGCCTCCCCACATCCCTCATTATGACCTTCATCTGGAATATCACACTGTCCATGGCTCCTGTTGGCATCATCAGGTTCTGGCTGGACTTAGTCACATGCACGGGGCTGTGCTCCCCCACCAAACATGCATGTCAGCATATACTGGGCAGCAGCAGGCATGTCCAACCAGGTGTTGATAGATGCTGCATAATCACCTGCATGCCTGCTGCAGTGCAGTATGTACACATGCAGTGTGGATGGATGCACTGCACACAGAGGTACAGGGAGGTTTCTCACACCTCTGCACATGCCATGAACCACAGATGTGCAACCCTGCTGGTAGCTGTGGCACTCAGTGTAGTGGTGGCAGAAGGCTGAGGTGGAGACAGTAACCCTCCCTGCCCTGCCCATACACCATGGTATGTGTCCTCACACTCCCCATCATACATGCACCCCCTCCTGCAGTCGACCAGACATGCACTTCTGGTAGGCAGCTCTATATGTGCTTGGAATATTTGAGTGCACATGTAGATGACTCGCATATGCACACAGAACTCTGGCAACCATCTTGGACAAAGCAGACAGTGCCATGTTCTACCATGTCCTCAGCTGCAGCTGTAATGGCTCTGGCCAGAGTTTGTTTAAAACTGGCAGTGGATTGGCAACTCACACTGCATTGCTTTTCAACACTTGAAAAACTGAAGAGCAGGTTTTATGAAATGTTTTTCAACTCACCTGGAATGCATCTGCAGTCCCATCATGTTGCAGTGTAAAACTGTTACAACCCTTAGAAAACTGTTTTTATAGAGCTTTGTGCTACATTCAGTAAAACTTATGCAACTCACTGAGAAATGCAAAAGCTACTTGTTGGTATTAAAATTCAGTGTGAATGTACTGTAAATTTCCAGGTATAGCTAATAGGCTGGCGTGAATGAGACTTTTTATTTTAGATCTTTTTGTATGCTTGATTGTGGTCTTTTGCATACTCAGGGAGTGTCAACAAGATCAAACTGTCAGAGAAGTTTGATCAGGTTACCTGCAGCAGTACGCGGGGACATGCCATGAAGTTCAGAGCTGGTAAAATAAAGGTTAACGTTAGAGATGATTTTTCTTTCTGAGGGCAGTGAACCTATGAAACAGCTTACCAGTTGAGACAGTGGAAATAAGACAGTGCAGGTCTTTAAGGTAAGCCTGGACAAATGTCTGCTTACCAAGAGAATCTCAGAGTACGCTCTGTGGTAGAGTGGATAGTGAATCCCTACAACTTGGTATGTGCTTCCATAGCATACTTATTTCATCCCAGCTTATGAAGTGGGGGATGTGGACATGATGGACCTAAAGTTACTTCTGACCCTATATTACTATGTTAGTATGGTGTAGAGAGAGAGAGAGAAAACTGTTTTCGATCTGTACCATGACGCTGTTGTACCACAGTGCAAAGGTCATGGAATGCGACTGTACCCTTCCGTGGTACAACAGCGTTTCAACAAACTAAATGCTGACTAGCCCATTTGTAGTGAGTACACAGCTGAAATCTGCCACACACACATATCAAAGATTCAGAACAACTGAATCTTCGTTATGGCCATGGTGGTGTTTTTCAAAGGTCTGTCATGAGCACCAGAAATTTATAGAAGAGGATGAAAATAAATGTACATTACAGAAAATGGTAACTGATTTAAAAGTTGTGACTTCTTATTTTCATGACATAAATGAGCTCTTCCCAATACATGAAATGCTCCTAGAAATAATGGATTTCTTACTTGCTGTGCCTGCTGTCAAAGTGGTAGCACTACTGCTTGTAACACTGATGACCCAGGTTCAAGAATGAGCCTGGGTTGTTGGAGGACCAGCCGTGGGGAGGTTGGCTTAGTGTCACAAGGGTATTCACCTCATCCAGGGAGGGAGGGAGTATGGTCTCTGCTACCACACCACCATCTGGGTGACCACAGGTGGTGGTGCAACTGGAGCCATATACTGAGGGAAGGGAATGCCGATGGCACGATGGCGTTGCATCAGCAAGGCCTGCCGACATCAGGGGCAGGAAAAAAAATGTAGAAAAATACTCCGACTGCAGCAGGATGCCATCCACTGCTCCTTTTTCATTTGTAACTTTTACCATTTCTATCACAGAACCACTTACACACATGTGCTCTATAAACTGAATATGACATGACCTGACTGAAGATATCATATTTATTTTCATTTGAGGCCACTGATATTAAGCTATCTCACTAATGGCTTTGCCGCTGGTGAGATATTATAATATTAGTGGCCTCTTTTTCTTTTTTTTAACTTTGTTTTTATAGGAATTTTCAAAACAACAATAGAGACATGAAGAAAACATTCTCCATACATAGAGGGTGGGATATTCAATGCAGGTACGCAAGACACACCTGGGTTGTGCATGTGCAGCTGTGGAATCGTGCCAAAGAGCGATATTCAGCGGCAGCAACTGCACAGCACAAGTAGCAGTGTGCCAATGCACAATGGGAATGTATGCATGCAAAAGAGCAGGGGGTGGATCCATGAATATGCGGCACAGTGCCATATTCAACCACCGACTAATGGAGCAAGCGAGGTGCATCCGTAGTTGCGCGGAGCAGACTTGAGCCTATAAAAACTGTGAGCAAGTAGGAAAGGGCACTTGCACCAGAGGGGAGCAGGACAGAGGAAGACAGACAGGCCATCTGCCCATGAAGAAGGAGACAGGGAGATAGATAGAGACAGAGATAGGGACAGAGAGGGAGAGACAGTGTGAGAGAGAGTGTGAGTGAGAGTGTGACTGACAGGGAGGTGACGGCGGGATTGAGAGAGTGCAGGCATGACGCAGAACCACAAGGCCCAAGTGGAGCGACATAGGCACCCACAGGGATGGGAGACAGAGGCCACAGGCAACAGCCAGCTGGGGGCAGGGTACACAGGAGGGGGCCCTGCTGAGCGGCACGCACAGCCACACACAGCTGGGTGGGCCAGTGGAGCCAGACTCCCAGTGGGTGACAGGACAACAGGAGCCATGGCCAGTGTGATATTCCAGATGAAGGCCATAATGAGGAATGTGGGGAGGCAGGAGTCAGAGCGCCGTGGCTGTGGAAGGGCGCATCGGTGGTACACCCGGAACAGGCAGTACCAACCCCACATCAGCTATGAGACCTACGATCACACAGAGATCGTGGGCCAGTACCAACTGAACTGGGCAATTCTGAGGCAGCTCTGTGAGCTGTGCAGTGAGGAGATGCAGGCACCCATTAGATGGAGCCATGCCCTGACAGTGGAGACAAAGATAGCAGCTGTCATATGCCTGCTAGCCAGGGGCACCTTCCAGAAACCAACAGAGTACACCACAGGCATAACCCAGTCAGCCGCATCACGGCTCCTCACACAATTCCTCAATGCCCTGCTGCCACATGCTGCAGAATACATCCACTTCTCCAGCACACAGGCAGAGCATACAGCACACACGGAGGAGTTCCACAGGGTAGCACTTATGGCTGGCATGCTAGGGGCCATCGACTGCACCCAAGTGGGCATCCACATGCCACCTGGCCTGGAGGGGGTAGCCTACATCAACAGAAAAGGCTACCCCAGTATCAACTGCCAGGTGGTTTGCAATACCAGGGGGTGCATAACCAATGTCTGTGCCACACACCCTGGGGGAGCGCATGATGCCTTCATCTGGCACAGCTCAGCAGTGTGCCACAGGTTCAAGAGTGGAGACATCCCCACTGGTCATCTAGTGGGTGAGTATGCCGAGATCACAGGCAGCAGAGCACACCAGGGCATGGGAGGGGGGGTGCCCAGGGTAGGGGCACCGCAGAGTGTGGCTGGGAAGGACAAGGGGCACAGCGACAGAGGACACCAGGCTAACCATATCTCCAGCCACACAGGTAACAGTGGCTACCCACTCTGGCTCTGGCTGCTCACCCCCTACCAGCTCCTGTTATCCCCAGTGGAGGAGCAGTACAATGAGGCACACTCCAGCACGCAGAACATCATTGAGCATGTCTTCAGTCTGCTAAAGGCACATTTCCATTGCCTGCACAGGTCTGGTGGTGCCCTACAGTACAGCCCCTTGAAGGCCTGCAGCCTATTCCTGGTCTGCTGCATGCTGCACAACATGGCCACTGCCCTTGGGATAGCTGTTGAGGTCGAAGAGAGGAAAAGCAGTGGAGATGAAGTGGCCGATGGTCTGTGTTGTACTGGGCAGCCCCCCCCGGGCATAGGGCTCCTCAGCTGATGAGGATGACACACCAGCACTAAGACACCATAGCAGAGGAGCAATACGACGCACACAAGTAGGTGGACAAACACCCATGCACAGGACGGACACAGAGGCAAGGCACACAGGCATGTGTGGGTGTGTCCTGTGGCTTACACAGACAGGTGGGGGCAGAGGCGGCCGTGGGGCCATGCCACATGTCCACATGCAATAACACACAGCACAGCACACCACACACACACACTGGCACCAGCAGGCATGCGTCCGGGCGCAAGTACGTGGCGTGCATCAGACACAGGGCACCAGTGCACATGTGCAACTAATGTGTGATGCCATCATCACACACATGCCACATGGGCCAGTGGCTGGGCAGGAGCGCACATGGCCAGTGTGTGGTGCAATCCACAGATGCCATGTCCATGACATGCACACACAAACACACACACACACAATGCCCATGTGCACACAGGGCTATGGGAGCAGATAGTGGACAGGGTGATGGACACATCAGCTCCACCACACAGTCACATGGCTGCCATGGACACAAGAACAGCCATGCTGTGGCCGCCCAGCAGACCCAGGCTGCACGACGGCCACGGGGGGGTCTGTGACCGTCCCCCTGGAGTGGCACTGCGGGAACATGACTGTGTCCTCAGAGAGGTCTGCAGGCTCCCAAACAGGCCCACACTGGGCGTGTCTGGGATGCCCACAGCAGATCCCAGTGTCAACACCGAGGGAGGTCATCTGACGCTGGGTCTGTGGAGTGGAAAATTAACTCTGTGGAGTCTGTGGTGGCCGGCCGCTTCCCATGGCAGCCAGTGGGGCAAGCCAACCACGACCAGAGTGGCTAAGTGGTCCACGGCCGTGGTTGTGTCCTCCTGCAGGTGATGTATGGACTCCTGGACCTGTGCATTGCCCCTGACATGCTGCTCAGCTACCTGGCGCACCTCTACATAGACTGCATGCACCCCAACCACTAGCAGCACCTGTTGGTCCATGGATACCCACAGCAATCGGGTGTGCTCAGACCAGGGGTCAGTGCCTGGGAGCGTATGGGCATGGCGCTGACCCACCGGAGGCATATGACCATGCTGCACTGCCCCCTGCTCAGGTGGGTGCTGCACAGCTGGGTCCCCATGGGGTTGCTCAATGACAGGTGCACTGGCAGCGGATGCTGCACCTGGCCTCCAAATGTCCCCAGCTGTCTTCTGCTGCTGCCCCTCCTGGCCCCTGTGTGCTGGCCAACACCTGTGCAGCTGCACCACCACCACTACCCCCCAATGCCGTGTCGCTGTCACACAGAGCGGTGCCAGGGGTGGTGGCTGTCCCACCGCTAACAGGCCACTGGCCACACTGCTAGGGATGATGGATGATATGGGTGTCTCCCCCACGACAAATCTCCCACTGTCCAGGACAATGGTCACATTGTCGTCGGTGTCAGACCCTGCCCCAATCTGTGTCTCCGCACACAGAATGCCGTGGTTGGCATCCCACTGGAACATAGCCAGGGCCTTGTCTGCCACCATGCCCAGGTCATCCAGTCAGACAGTGGTGGTGTGCTGCAGCTGTTCGGGCCCCTGGATGCCAGTGGAGGTGGATGGCTGGTCCTCCAGGGCTGGGCATGCCCCCACGGCAGATGCAGGCACCCACGCCACTGCATGCTGGTGTTCTGGTGTTGAAAGGGAACACAGATGTGGTAGTGCCACTGATGCAATGGACCACCACCCACAATGCTACTGTACCTACCATGCAGTGATGGGCTTCTTCCAGTCTGGAAGCCACTGCTCGGCACACACTCGACAGCGCTGCACCGCATGGTGGCCGCCACCAGCTCCTCCTGTGGTGTGAGCTGCTGCATGACGGCCTGGCCGCCACCTGTGGCCGACCTTGCAGCCCATATGGTTGCCACCTTCTCCCTGATCCGCGCTTGTCGGTGCCTACCTTCTTCTTGCACTGCTGTGCAGAATGCTGTTGGCTGCCCTGCTTGTTCACAGCCTCTGCCACCTCCTTCCATGTTGTGGCTCAGGCCTGGGGTGTGCCAGTGGCACCACTCAGCAAAGGCTCCCTGTCAAGGTACGCCTCAAACAGGGCATCCGCCTCTGTCTTCGTAAAGTTGGGCCTGCACTTGCGAGCAGGCCCAGGCTCCTCACCCTCCTCACGTTCGGGACATGTGGTTAGTGGCTGCAGTGGCCAACACCAGCCATCCATCCCACTGTGCTGTCTGTCTCCTTGGCAGAAGCAACTTACCTCAGATGGTTGCAATACCGGTTCATGGCCTGTGCTGTCGGTTGGCACCTTCATAGCACATCGCATGCAAATGGACTGTTGCGCAACAATAATGAGATGCTAATTCACCTAGTGCACCACGGATAGGCTGATGAGCTAATCTGCATATGCTGGCTGAATATCGCATTGTTGCACCTTGTGCAATGGATTTGCACCAGCACAAGTCATGGCGCAATGCAGTGACGTGCGCAGTGCACCCATCAACATGCATACACAGTGGCATGTATTACCACCTATTGCACAGCATGTGCTATGAGCGCTATTGGCAGGCAATGTGCCCTATGCATCAAGGGCCCTATGGCACTCGGGTGCTATAGGGCCTATGGTGCTTGGGCGCTATAGAGCCTATGGTGCTCGGGTGCTATAGAGCCTATGGCTCTCAGGTGCCATATGGCCTATGGGACGTGGTGCCCTCAGGGCCCTATTGCGCAACATGCATCATGGCCCCAATAGTGCTCATGCGCACTTCACGCATGCTGACCCCCTCCCTGCCCTATGCCCCCCAGGGACCTCTGCCCCATGTACCAGTGTGGCCATGCTCATGCCGTGCATCTCTGGAGATGCATGATTGCTGCAGGCAGCACATTCCCATGCAAGGCGTGCATCCTGAGCACATTGAGCTTGTGCACTGCAGGGTGCCATTTTGGACTACTTCATTGCAGAGGAAGCATGCTGCGGCATGCAGTGCCCCATTCCCAAAACTGGAGCCAGGTGAAACTCGTGAACCTGGTGGCCCAGGTGGAGCCCCATGCTGCCTGCCTATTCGGTCAGCAGCCCCTCAACAGGCCCCATCCCTGCTTTGTATATAGTTCCCCTGCCTTGTTCCCTGTTTTGTATTGTACAAAGTTCTTTTATACAGTTTGCTTTGCTTACCCATCTGTGTCCATGTCTGCTTTGTGGCTGGTGAGTGGAGCCAAGCTGCAGTGGTGTGGTGGGTGGCTGTGTGATGTGCCTGTGTTGTTCTGTGGGTAGTGCATGGTGGTAGTGTTTGCCCATCGGTCAGTGGCTGTGCCTTGGGGTGGCCATGGGCTGGTTGTTCGAGTTGTGTGCTGGGTGCCGTGTGGCAGGGTGTGACATGGTATGGCTGGCTGTGGACTGGGTGGGTGGGGGCATGCCATCCAGCAGGGGGTGGCTGGTGGCAGCCCATGCTTGGCCATTGGTGCTGCCTGTTTCATATGTCCACTGCTCTGGTGCTAGTGGATGGGGGCTGGCTACATGCCAATGCTCCATGAGCAGTGTTCTTTTGTGGGCCAGCTGTGCCTCCCGGCCTGGCTCCACCACCTCCCCAGTGGCCACCCCCCTTCCCCAGTACATTGCTCCCTGCTGTGCCTGTGGCTGGTCCTTTTGTGCCTTGGCACATCATCCTCGGCTCCTTGCGCATCCATGGTTGTGCCATTGCACATGTTGGGTAGCTCCCTGGTACACCTCTGACTGTGCTCTGGCGCATCCTTGTGATATTCAGTCATGTTGCGCTGGCACATCTCACTATGTGCAACCTTTGAATATCACACTCATTGAGCCATGGCACATCAGATTTGCACTGTGCTGGCCTTGCACTGGCATCTTGCACATTTCTGAATATTCCACCCAGAATGTCACAGGGATCATATTATGAATGATGAAAATTCAGCACAGACAGCACCTATGTGTGATTTTGTATTTCTTTGAAACTTGGCTTCCTGGACAATGCCCTTTGGGGTACTCCTTGCCTCAGTGCTTGCGCTCTAAGGTTTTTTGACCTATACTCATATACATCTCTCACCTATATATAGATATAATGAAATATTAAGTGGGATCAGACCTCTTGAAGATGCTTGGAAACAGTTGGGGAACATCCCCCAAAAATAAATATAGTACTATTAATGTAGTAATTAGTAACATTACATACAAAGCACCAAAAATCTACCCCATGCACCCTATAGCCATAATTCTCATTGGGTAGCCATAGAACTCCATATTGATAGGAAGTTAGAGATACTATATGTACACTGTGACTTTAGCTATACTACTAACTATCATTTACCAGGAAACATATATGTCTACAGTAAGGGGAAAGTAACAACAACTTCAATATTAGAGTCCAGCTCACAGAATTAGAAGTACAATATACCCCCTCCGTACTGTGACACACCCAAAATTAGTTAACCAATATAACTGTTCAGCAGGAACTTGTGAAAGCAGCCACACATATAACACTATATATTATGAAATGGGTGCTAAGAATCTCCATTCCTGATTGGTCAAGAACATCTTTCAACCAGGCCGTTATCCCAGCACAACAGCCCAGGTGAAAGTAGTTCCTGGTCAAACAGACTCTGCACCTGGTAAATACTCGTATGCTGACCTGCCAACTGCTTGTCCCCGCATCTCCTCAAACAGCATCTCCAAACTTCCCTCTCACATGCATCCTCCAATCCTGATCTAAAGAGGCAGCTTTCTGTTTTTTTTTTTTTGACCGTGAGCGCTACTTCCATTCACCTCTATTGGCTCTATCTCGCACATCACATGTGAGATGAACCACAAAAGAAAAAAACTTATAAAAAAAATGCAGACACACACACAAAAAACAGACAGACAGGCTGCAGACTGCGCTGCTCTGTGTCCATCAGGTACCCACCGCTCCCTCCAATCCAATCAGTGGCCTGGGTGGTCCGCGTCCGTGTCTACCCCAACATCTTACACTAAATTAAAGAAGAAGTCTGAGACATTTCTCTCCATTTGAAGCCATTGCCTGCCCTCCCTTCGCCCTTACTAAACAACTGTTTATATGCAGCATTAGCACCACCTTGCTGCAAGTTGGGACTATTTTGTCTCACAAAACCTTATTTGAAATAGAAAAAAACATATAATTTGAGTAGCAAAACAAAAAAATCTGAAAAAGAAGAAGAAATTTACTAGTAGGAACCAATTTCATAATCACAATAATGCACTCGGGGGGGTGTTATGGTGGGATAACAGCCCTTCTCGGGTGGTGGAAGCACTCGGCTTCGCCCTGTGTTTCAACCAACCCGAAGCAAGCCATTATCCTACCATAACACCCCCTCATCATGCCTTATTGCTTAAATGGCATTGACTATATTAAATGTTTTTGCTGTCCAGGTTGCTATAAAGCAAAGTCTATTCAAGAAGTCACAGCTAGGTCATCATGTTCATCTGAGTCTGATTCGCCTCTAGATGGCAAATTGTTTATAAATCTTTGAATGGTTTCAGCATAAGTGAAAACATCATGTTTAGCTTTGAATTTGAGATGCAGTCTTGCAGGGGAAAAACTAATTCACAGTCATTACAAATTCACCCAAACACTCTCAGCATTTCAGGAGCTCCTTTCTCTGGAATAGTGCATGGGAAGCCATGTCTGGAAATAAAGTCACTTTCCATCCCTGATATTATAGATCTCATTTGTCTTGGGTTGCAGCAAGAAAAAGGAAGTGATCCTTCACCGAGTCCACCATCACTAGAACTGTAAACATCTTCTCTACACCTTCCCGCGGTCTTCTTCTATTGGACAAATTGAAAATCTGTTTAATATAGAAGGCATCCACAGCTAAACCAGGAGAATCCACAAGGAACATCCCAAACACCATCTTCATATCTTTAGTGTTACTGGAGAGAGGGAGCCCCACTACCCAAATATTTGCTTCTCACAGTTGATTCTTGAGAATTTCAGCTTTGTTTGAAATAAATTTTGAATCCCAGGCTTGAGCAACAGTGAAGTACTCTGGGTGGGCTGTAATGTCCTCAATAGCCTTGGAGCTCTCTTCTCTCTCATCCTCTAATTTCAAGACCTGTTGGTCCATAGCAGGCAGTGAAACATTGGTCTGAGTAACTTTGTCCTCAATATTTTGCAGAATGGTGAAAATCCTATTTATAGAAGGATCCTTAGTAGTTACATTCAGCGCCATTGCTGTGCACAATGCTTCAGGATCAGAAGATCCTTCACAGATTTAGATTGGGAAGCAGCAGCTTCATCAGCTTTTTTCAGACCCATGTCACCAGCGCTACTTCAGGAGATCATAAATAAAGTCAATGTGAACTAGACAATAGAAGTAAATAAAATTTCAGCCAAAAAAAGAGAGTCAGCTGCATAGCATGATGAGAACAAATCCATTCAGCTTGCTGTCTAGTTCCGCCCCCACCAGTGGTCTCTTATGAAGATAAATATGATATCTTCAGTCAGACCATGTCATATTCATTATATCCAACATCATGGCAGAGGACCCAGACCATGGAATTTTAACCTATAGTTGAGCCAGTCCAGGCTTCTACACAGGTCAGTCCTGTTCTCTACTCTCATTTTAAAAATACAAGACCCAGAGTTCAGATACTGTATGAATCTTGCCATATGCTTTTGTTGGATTTGGAATCTCCCAGAGTGAATCTGACCTCACAATGAAGAAAGATAAACTCTCGGAACAGCAAACCAGAGTTAAACTCTTTCCTTCCACTTTCCACACTAGTGAGTTCCTCTGTCCACCAATTATTTTGGTCTTGACATTTGCATAAAAATCAAAACAAGCCATCAATGATGGCTGAGAACCATCTGCTAAAAGTCATTGTTCTATAAACATGGTACTTACACAGATGACATACCATTTACTAAATACAGTCAAATGTAAAACTAACAGTCTCCACAGGTACAATCACTGCTACTTAAAATATGATTGCTGATAGAGCCCGCTCAGCATGATGTCACCATGTCAAAAGGGTACATGAGCCTGCTTGAGTGAGATGATCTTTATGTTAGAGTGCCTCAGAATGAAAGTGTGTGTGTGCACATATGCCAGGATGAGGTTGTGTGTCAGAGTGAGAGTGTGTATGCCAGAATGAGTGAGCATAAGAGTTTGCCAGAGCGAGACGATATGTGAGGTTGTGGGAGAGGGTGTCTACCAGAGCGTGAGGGTATGCACAGTTGCATTTTACTTAGAGAGATGTGAACCAGCATATGGTAGGTGTGAGTGTGTGCCACAGTGTGACAGTGCATGCAGGCTGTTGTGCAAGTGGGAGATGGTGCTTTGAATCTGTGCTAGTGGGAGAGGTTGGCTGTACAGTATGCATGTAACTAAGGGAGGAAGCAACATAGTAACATAGTAATTTAAGGTTGGAGCAGTCTCTGGATCCATTATGCCTGCAGTTAGCATTTCATAAGCAGGGATGAAATAAGTATGCTGTGCAAATATGAGCCAATCCATAGGTATTTCCATAGTGAAGGTCCATAGTGAAGGTTCAAGAGAAAAAGAAAGCATTCAGGAAGTACAAGGAATCACAGAAGGAGCAGGACAGGGAACTGTATCAGTTAAAGCAAAAGGAAGCTGGGAAGGCAGTCAGAACAGCAAAGGCCCAAACTGAGGAAAAGATAGCCAACTCAGTTAAGAAGGGGATAAACCTTTATAGGTACATCAGGGAGGCAGAAGACCAAGGGAGGCTAGTGAGGCTTAATAAAGAGGAGGGAGGGTGGGCAGAGGTGACTGTGAAAAGGCAGAGATACTAAACAAATATTTTTGCTCAGTATTTACAAAGGAAGTGGGAGGTACCTAAAACAAACAGTAGAAACACTCTGGATACAGAAGTTGATACCAGCCCATTTACAGAAGAAAGGGTTCTGAAAGAACTCTTAAAACTGAAGGTGGACAAAGCAATGGGGCCTGATGGGATTCATCCCAGAATTCTAAAAGAACTAAGGGTAGAACTAGTGACACAGCTGACTACCCTCTTTAACTAATCATGGGAGGATGGGGTGGTACCGAGGACTGGAAGAGGGCAGATGTGATTCCCCTTCACAAAAGTGGGAGCAAAGCAGAAGCAGAAAACTACAGACCTGTTAGTTTAACCTCAGTGGTAGGGAAAATGATGGAATCACTTATGAAGGAAAGAATTGTTGAGTATCTAGAGGCCAGAGGGGCTCAGGACCCAAGGCAGCATGGATTCACAGTGGGAAGGTCATGCCATACAAATCTGATAGATTTCTTTGACTGGGTGACCAAAGTAGTAGATCAGGAAGGGGCTGTGGACATGGCCTACCTAGACTTTAGCAAGGCATTTGACACAGTCCCACACAAAAGATTAATATACAAGTTAGCCAGCCTGGGAGTGGGTCCCAAGATGATAGCCTGGGTAAAGAATTGGCTGGAGAATAGGACACAGAGAGTAATAGTAAATGGAGTCCACTCTGAAGAAAGGGGGGTTACTAGTGGGGTACCGCAGGGTTCAGCATTAGGACTGGTCCTCTTCAATGTCTTTATAAGTGACATTGCAGAGGGACTGGAAGGAAAAGTATGTCTCTTTGCAGATGACACAAAGATCTGCAACAGAGTTGATGCACAAGGTGGGGTGGAAAGGATGAGAAGGGACTTGGCAAGGTTAGAGGAATGGTCAAATGTATGGCAGCTTAGATTCAGTGCTAAGAAGTGCAAGGTAATGCACCTGGGAAACAAAAACTCAGGGGAAGAGTACACAATGTGAGGGTGAGATACTAACAACAAAATGGAAAGGGACCTGGGGGTAGTCATATCAGATGACCTAAAGGTGGGCAAGCAATGTGAGAGGGCAGCAAGGAGGGCTGGGGGGATACTGGGATGCATAGGAAGAGGCATCACCAGTAGAAACAGGAAGTTATTATCCTCTGTACAGACAGTTGGTGAGACCCCATCTGGAGTACTGTGTGCAGTTCTGGAGACCCAATCTCTGCAAGGACATAGACAGGATGGAGGCTGTCCAGAGGAGGGCAACTAAAATGGTGCAGGGTCTGCACCGGAAGACATATGAAGAAAGACTTAAGGAGCTGAATATGTATAGCCTCGAGGAAAGGAGGGAGAGGGGGGGGGACATGACAGAAACTTTCAAGTATCTCAAGGGAATCAACAAAGTCCAAGAGGGTAGCATCTTTCAAAAAAAGAGGTGTGCAAGAACAAGGGGGCACAATTTGAAGATGGAAGGAGAGCGGCTCAGAGGTAATTTAAGGAAGCATTTTTTCACAGAGAGGGTTGTGGATGCATGGAACGGACTTCCGGAGGAGGTTGTGGAGTCAAAAACAGTGGTGGAATTCAAGCATGCATGGGACAGTCATAAGGCAATTCTAGGCTGTGGGGGTAGGAAGAAGTAGGCTGCTGGTTAACTAGGATCTGCAGCTTATCCAATAGGTAGGGAAATGGGCAGACTGGGTGGGCCAAGTGGTCCTTATCTGCCATCAAAATCTATGTTTCTATGTATTGCCTATCCACAGTACTTCCCAGAATGCCCATTCTTTCCCTTGGCAAGCAGACATTTGTCCAGACTTACCTGAAAGATCTGTACTGTCTTCATACCCACTGTCTCTGCTGGTAAGCTGATCCATTGGTTTGTCTCCCTCGGGGAGTGTTACCCCTGAATTTACCACCCTTGAGTTTCAGGCATGTCAATGCATTCTGTTACAGAACACCAGATCAAACATCTCTGATTGTTTGACCTTTTAGGTACCCTTGAGAATGCAAAATACTGAGACTTTGTCCTCTCCTAGCCTCCTTTTTCCAGGGTGAACATGTTAAGAGTATCCAGCCCTCCTCATAGCTTTTGTATCCCACACAGCACATCTGAATATTTCTGTAGCTCAGCATTGCACCCTCTCAACTGCCTGTGTCATTATTGTGTTGAGGAGATCAGAACTGAATACAGTACTCCAGGTGGAGCCTGACCAGGGTCTTGAAAAGTGGCAGAATTACTTCTTTCCCCTGCTTTGCTGCACCCCCCTTGATGCACTCCAACATTCTGCTGATTTTCCTGTTTGTCCTGCTTTAGCCATTTTTCTACTATGATCCCCAGGTTTTTTCCTCCTTGACTTCAGCAATGGGAGCCCTATACTGTGTGAAGGTCCTACCTCTGTTTTTCCTCCACAAGTGTCACACCTTGGTTTTGGCTACATTGAATTGGAGGCTGCTGGAGTCAGATCAATTGCCCAGATTGTTATGGCTCTCCAGAGGTTTGTTCCGATCCTTAGATAGTCCACTCTCCATGGCCAGCTAGCATCATTCACAAACTTTGGCAGCCTTCTGGAGACCCCAGTTTCCAATTCTTTAATGAAGATGTTGAAGAGCAGTGGCCCCAGCACTGATCCCTGAGGAATGCCACTGAGTACTCCTCTCCACTCAGAGAAGTACCATCTGCCACCACCCTCTGTTTCCTGCCCCCAAGCCAATTAGCATTCTACCTTGTGTATGTCTCATGTACACCAGACTGGTTTACTTTGCCCACAACCTTGTCATGTGCTGTAGTGTTGAAGGCCTTGCTGAAGTCCAGATGGATCCTTTCCACTGCTGTACCCAGTCCACCTCCCTGGTCACCTCTTAAAGTAGGTAATCAGGCTGGTTTGTAATTATCTTCCCCTCACACAGTTATTCTAAGAGGGGCAAGAATATTTGACCTCAACCAAGTGGTCCAATGTCCTGTCCTTTACAGTGGCCTCCAAGACCTTACCCTGCACTGATGTGAGCATTACCAACCTTGCACTCTTCTTGAAGATGGAGACCACATTGGCCCTTTCCAGTTATCTGACTCCCCACCTGTCCAACTAGACTCTTGAAAATATTACTGCAAGTGGCACTTCTAATTGTTCTTTTAGCTCCCCTGTGATCCTGGCGTGTATCCTGTCTGTTCCTTGGAACTTGCCTGGGTTGATCCTTGTCCGGTATTCAACTACTAGGACAAGCATGATGTTCACTGGCTGCATAGTGGCTAACCCTGATGCTATGGTCCCTCCCAGTAAGTCCCTTCCCCCAGAGCAGAAAAGTCGGAGCTGAAGATTCCAACCTCACTAAGAGTCCCTGAAATCCAGTTCTGTTCTATTTAAGTATAGGCCAAAACAAAAGCAATATTCTAGCACATCCAAGTTATCATACTAGCTATTTGCTGTATGGAAGGTGCTATACAAAAATGTATTTTATTCATTCATTCATACATTTGTTCAGCATATGTAATTATTTGATGAATTTGATTTTAATATAAAATTATTAGTCGTGATGATTTAAAAAATCCTACTGCAATTTTCTACTCAATGAAAATCAATAACCACATGAAAGGTGACTTTTTGTAAGCCAGTGTTTGATCAAATAGGGCCCTTGAAAAAGCAACCATTTCAGTATTGTATAGAATGCAGTCTCATGAGTGAGTTCCTGGATGCCTGAAGGCTGTATTGCTATTGATTTTTATTACAGAATCATTTATACCCCCCTTTGTCCAGTTCACTCTAGGGGAAAAAAAGAATGAAATCTCATTGCCTTCATACATGGTAAAGTACAGCAAGTAATTTTTTTTTGTTTAGTATCATGAATTATTATTAAAACTGTCATCACTGACCTGCGGAGACAGAATACAGGTCTTGAAATTCTAGCTGAAGAGGGTCAATGCCCCCATTTAGTAGAACTACTCTTAAATGTGAAACAAAGCAAGATGAGAAATCTCTTCAAACCATCAGGTGATCATTCTGAGTTTCTTAATGAACAGGACAGTACCTACAGAAATTTCAGCTTTTCTTTTTATTTTTGCTGAGGCTGGACATCCCACTCCCCCCCTCCATTATAGGGAGGTAGCTTGGCCTAATACTTGAGAGCACAGAGCTGTGAATCTGGAGTCTCTGGTTTTGAATCCCACATCTCAAATATCCTCACTGTGTGACGCTAAGCAAGTCACTAAACCTCCTTGTTGTTTGTGGTAAGGACTGGCAAGCATAGTGGAGTATATAACATGTCTAATGTAAAATCTCTCCATACCTAGGGAGTAAAGCAAGGAGGTTTGGCACAGCATCACAATCTAGCAAGATTACCACTTATTCAGTGACATCTCAGAGGCAGAAGTCAGCAGCATTTCATATGTCTGCTTGCATGCTGCTGCTGATTTATTAGACACTCCCTGGCTTCATTAATAAAATGTGTTGTTCGTTATTTTAGTCATGTTGGGCAACATGTTTAATCGCTGTCTGTTAAAATAAGCTTAGTTTCTGTCATCCATTCATTCTCCTTTAACTGCTCTGCAATGCTGCTTTAATGTGTCTTATTGTTTGAATCTCCCTGTGCAATGGAAATGGACACATTTTCTGTCCATTACCTCTCATTGTTTGTAAAGCACTTTTGGATACAGTTTTTATGAAAGGCATTGTATAAAACCAAATTCCTTACCTACTAGTGTCCCCCTCCCAATACTCCTAGGGCCAAATTTTTAAATGGTGGTGTAGGGCTTGCGTCAATCCCAGCGCTACGACACTTTAAATCTGGTGGAGCCCCAAAGGCTTTTGCCACAACTGCATCTGATTTTAGTAAGTCAGACGCAGCTGCTACAGTTTACCCAATGTACAGCAGCTTGTGCCACATATTTGGTACAAGCCCCATGAAAAGGGCATTCAGTATTGCACAAGCTAGACCAGCAAAAAGCTGGTATAACTTGAGACAGATGGCTATTGGGATAGAAAATCATGGCTGCTGGCTGAGTGAATACCACACGCTCTGTGTGGCATACGTATGGCATACCTGGTGCTTGCAGCATGTGCAAGTGTTAGAAACTCTAGCCCCTAGAGTGCAATTTTCACCTGACCCTGTTATCCATGGTATGGGTAGTGGTCACTTCTGTGCCCTCACCCCCCAGTGTGCTCATTGCTGAGCCACAGTGGGGACTGCAGAGTGATGTACATGATCCTTTACTCAGAAGAAAGCAAGCAGCTCCCCTCCCTGACATGCCCACACTCAACTGCCCCAATGAGTGAGATAGATACTTGCTTTTTGGGTGGCTTTTCAAATGAGTTGAATGCAGACACCAATTCATGCTGTGCCTGCGTCTGCTTATATCCACTTACATCCAGGCTGCCCTGTGATATTTTCAGAAGCTGCATCTGTTTCTGACAAAAAGTCATGATCTGCAGCAGGAAGTGGAAGTGGCTGGGAGTTGCATCCAGTTTGTGTGCACTTGCATCTGCTTCTAAACCCTAACTTCAGACACTGTTAAGCTACCTTATAAATGGTCTAGTAGGTGAGCATGCATTTCTGCTTTAAAAATACCAGCAGACGCATATGGGGTAAACCCTTCTGAAAATCCTGCCCCATGCATCCCCTCTGAATCCAGGTCTCCACATGGCTGCCCAGTACATTGTCACGGAGGTTTTGGGTTGGCTTAGAAATACTAATCTGAGGAGATGATCCCACCATTCAAAAAAATATTCAGAAACCAATTTCCTTTCATTTGTTTCCCACTATTTTCTTTTTCCCTCTATCTACCAACCTGACAGTCAGGGCTACCATGAAGACACCTCAGTGCTGCCAGGACAGCAAGTAAGTAACTCCTTTTGTACCTGAAACAATGCCACTCTATAACTGTCTGTCAGTGGGTGCATGACTGCTGCGTGGCCTGTGCACACCTTTCATGGAAACCAACTGCTTCACCCTTCCAATGTGTTTGTTCCATACCCAGTTCCAGTGTGGCATTATGGGTATTGGATTCAAACCCGAGTCTTTCAGGTGGTAGCACGACACACTGCCTCAGCACCATAGTGCTGGCCCACAACCCTATTTTCAAAAGACTACTGGTGAGGTCCTCCCCCTGATCAAACAGCCGCCCCAGTACACCTTACAAATTTTATTTATTTATTTATTTACGTCTTTGGTAACTGGGTAAGTGAGCTGATCCGAAGGACCGTTTTCAGTCACGACCTGGGCCACAATGTGGCAATGACATGATTCAACAGCAGTAAAATACTGGAATACAGGATACACACCTCAACGTGAGGTAATGAAACAATATGTACAATACTAGCTGGAATTTAAACAATAATAGCAAATAGTACAAAAGAGCAGTAGTTACATGTTATTTCAGAAATTGTAATGGTACAAGTAACAGCCATTAGTTGCATGTCATTGCATGTGGTATTTCAAGATAACATCAGGTACCCAAACAAAAGACTGTGCAGATCCAGACAGCCAAGCTTCATAGACTACTAGAAGAAGCAAGGCAGGACTGGAGAGCAAAAGTGCAGAAATGCATTAAGATACTAGGGGGTAAAGGACATAAGAAAAATAGAGGTGAGAAAGACAGGGGTTGGGGAGGGGTGTCAAGTAGAGAAACAGCTTGTCCAAGTGCATGGGTGGTTAGAGGACCCTAGTGTTATTTGGGGAGCAGTTACAAGTGGTTTCAGTCAGGAGTCAGTCTCTTAGGTTCTTTTTGAAGGACAGGTTGGGGGACGAGTGAACAGACGATTGGAGTCTGTTCCATAGGGAGGAGGCAGAGCTGGAGAAAGCTTTACTACCCATAACAGTAGAGATGCATGGTACTTCCAGAGGAGGGACAGAGGATACCATGAGGCTCCTAGAAGCTACCCTGCCTGTTAGCAGGGAAGAGTAGGAGGACAGATGGTTGCTCCTGAGCAAATTATCAACTAAACAGCCCCTGGCATAGTCAAAATGACCTTGTAGTGGGAGCCACCCAAGGGACTGGTAGAGTGCGCAATGATGGATGGAATAGGGGTCTTGAAGAACAAAGTGACAGATGGAATTGTAAATTGTATTTAGTTGTGAGCATAGTGTAGAGGACATGAATGAGTAGACAGGGGAGCAGTAGTCAAGGAGGGGCAGTAGGTTACCTGGTATGATAGCAAGGGAGCATCAGCAGACATAAGTTGTTTGAGTCGGTAGGCAGCACCTAACTTATGATGGATTCTCCGCACAGTATTGTTGATGTGTTCTGAGAAGGTAAGGGAGGGGTCAAGGGTAACACCTAGGTATTTAAAGGAGGGGACATTTTGGGGAGGCCTGCTGAGGTGAGAACAAGGAGGGAGGTGTTGGACTTGGTGACCTTGGCAAGGAAAGGTTTGGAGCCAAACAGCATAGATTTTGTCTTCTTTTCATTGACTAGGAGTTTGCTGGAGAGGAACCATTGATGTGCAGTGCCATAATTTAGTGTGAGGGTGGAGGAGATGGAATCAAGGGATTTGTCACTATGGTAGAGGACTAGGTCGTCTGCATAGAGGAGTGCCTTACAGTAGAGGCTTTCCACAGGGAGTGCATTAATATACATGGAAAAAAGAAGAGGGCCAAGTATGGAGCCCTGGGGGACTCCAGTGTGTATAGGAAGGGTAGTAGAGGACTCCTTACCTATAATGACGGACTGAGACCTGTTAGAGAAATAGCTGAAGAACCATGCAGCAGTTTTAGAGAAGCAGCCAAAGCAAAGTATGATGGAGAGGAGAAGGTGGAGATCGACATGGTTGAAAGCCTTCGATAGATCCATGAATACTGCACCTGTGGCCTTGCTCATGTCCATGTCTCTAAGAACATGGTCAGAGAAGAGGTCCAAAGCAGAGGAGGTACTGTGATGCTTGCAGAAACCATGCTGGAGGGGACATAGGAGGTTATATTTTTCTAGGTGTTCAAATAGCTGGTAGTGTATGATTTTTTTCCAGCAGTTTACATAAGTGATGGAGGAGTGAGATGGGTCTGTAGTTATTAGGGGAGAGGGGATCACTAGATTTAAAAATTGGTACCACATGTTCATGTTTCCAGGAGTCAGGCACAGTGGATGACAAAAGGACGATGCTGAATATGAAAGTAAGGGATTTCACAATGGCTGGGGAGATAAGTTTTAGAAATGCAGGGTATAGTCCATCACTGCCATGGCTTCCTCTGGCCAGGAAAGTCTTTAGGAGTTTGGTGGTGACACTGACCAACAGCTCTGAAGTGAAAAGGGGGGACAGGGTGGTATTAATGGAGGAAGAGAAGCATTTTGATTGGTTATTCAGGCCTGGGAGAGGCTGAGGGGGGAGTTTACCGAGATAGGAGAATAGGTCAGTGAATTTTGTGTTAAACATGTCTGCAGTCTCAGTGGAATCAGAGATGGGGCCTGCGGGGGATGTGAGTTGGGTTATTTGTTTGTTGGTCTTAGAGTTTAGAAGGTACCCAATGGAGGCCCAGAAACTACAAGGATTGCCAAGGTTGCTTCTCTGTTGCTTAATGTAATATTTGCGCTTGAGCGATTTGGTAGTCTGTTTACAGGTATTGTGCAGTCGTCTATAGGTGTTCCAGAGTTGGGGCTAATAAATACTACCAAATAAGGTAGTAAAACCAAGTGTGAGTGAGGTGGGCCAGTGCCAAGTTTGGTTTGGTTCAACTTTGACTTGGGGCCTGAATATTCAGTTGAGATTCACCAAGTCATCTGAACTACTTCAACACCCAGTAACTGGCATAGGTTAACACAGACTACAAATATGGGAAAGTTTTGAGATCAGTAATGAATATTGATTACTATAGCTTATTTTGGCAGGTGGTGTTGCTATGTCTCTGCTGTGTATTACTACTTGTGGTGTCATGACAGTATCTGCAAAACCCACGAAGACTGGCACAAGCTAGTGTGAACTAGAGCAGTAGTTCCTATGCATTGCCAGCCTCAAGGTGTATACCACTTTGCAGTCTCCAACTTTCCCCTTTACCTTGTGCAAATTATTATATTCTCCCTTGGAGCACCACAGATTTTACAATAATTGCTTCGATTATGATTATTATTTCATATGATCTCGTCTAGTATTTTCACTTGTATGTTTTGCGGTTTACATGTTATATATTATATAATAAATAGTAATATACTATGAACATATTTTTATTCATTTTTAGCTGTGTTTTTTTATTTATATGACAAAACACCAAGATTTGTGATGATGAATGTTTTGTTAGTAAGAAGAACTAGTCAATTTATGTGTTTTGTTTTACTGTTAGGTGATTTGATTATTTTTTTCATAAATCTGTCAAGAAAAATAGTTGTTTGATAGTATAACAGCATGCTTCATTGGGTTGCCATAGAAGATCATAAATATCAGCATGTGTGGCATTCATGTGGCCTCACCATGAGAAAGATCATGGTGCAGGTTGCTTATTGTGCTGGTAGTGGCAGAGGAGTGCAGTGGAGTGTGACCCTATGATGTGAGTAACATAGCAATGCATTTATTAAAGTAGTAGACAGTTCTATAATATAACATTTATTAATATGGTAAATGTATTTTTTATTTATATGACAAGAAAACATTGATTTCCCAATGAATACATGATGACTCGTGATGATGATAATAAATAGCACTCTCTATAGTGCCACAAAGCAGACAGGGAATTGTCCACACCAATGCCATGCAGGTGGCTGTGGTGGTACAGGCCCTGGCAGCAGGTATCATGTTGTTCACAAGAGCACCATGACATGTCATGAAGATGAAAATAACACTATGTACAGGGTCTCAGACAGGACCGGTTTTAGACCTAATGCGCCACAAGCAGAAATACTTGTGGTGCACCCTACACTGCTTCCCATTGCTCCCTATCCTCCCTTCTTCCCCATCCCACAACTAAAAAGTGATACGACTTCTATGAATACAAGGGTGATGACAATTATGCTTTTCAGATTGACACTTTTTGCATTTCAAAATGATTTCTGCTCATGCATTCTACTTCAGTGGACCACTTCTGTGCTGGCACCCCAAATGGCTGCTTGGTTTGCTTGTGCCTAAAACCACCTCTGGCCTCAGGGAAGACTAGCAATTGTCCATGTCCATGGCATTCTGGTGACTATGATGGCACTAGCAGCTGCTGTCACGTTGTTTGTCATAAACAAGTAACAAGTCATAAAGATAACCAGGTTCCCATAATGTCTGAACATGCTGCATTCTTTCTGTCTAAAGAAGAGTGGAGCATTTTCACAGAATCTGAGAAGGTGACGGTGAAGGATATCAGTCATTTCATACCAGCTGCTGTGCAGTATGTGGGCAGGGAAACAGGTGATGTCACCCATACAATGCAGTGATGCATGATGAGGAAAATGTGATTCATGATGGAGGAGAATGATGAAGATGGTGCTTTGTTTTCTGAAGCCAAAGTCCTTCTCTGGTTTTAGTTTTAATGCTAGTATTATTATGTTATTCTTAAATCTGGCTTTATTTATATGCCAAAAAAATATGATTCCAGTGAATTTGTGGTATCATTTGTAAAATACTCCACATCACAAAAACCACCAACAGAGTTGGCACTAATTGATACCCTTGTTGGCAGTCTTACATGATAGACTAATGACTGAATAGGCATGGAGTTTGAACTATCCTCTCACTTACATGGTGGTCCCTCCGTGGCATGGCTGAGGCACATTGGCAGGGCAGTGGGGCACATGGGTAGGGCAATGTGGAGAAGCTTGCATTGTGATGGCCCATACTCTACTTGTCATGTGGATAAACAGAGGACTTCAGATTCCAGTGTTGTCAATCCAGCACCTTTCATGAGCACTAAACTCATACACGGAAAAATAAATCTTAAAATTAAACAAAAAATGATTATATTGGGTAGGGCAGCAAATACAATATATGGGCAGATAACAATATAATCAGGCATAATAAGATATATGATAAAATAATATAGTCTCATATAGGCACAGGTAATATATGATAAAATCTAATCATATATGAACCGGTGACCGTAAATGTAGGAAGCTGATTGGTCGAGAGGTTTTTGAAGCCGTGATGATATCGGGCTACATCATCATGGCTTCAGAAAACCTCCGGCCAGCAGCCTCCTCACAGGCAACAGATCCTCCGACCGCAAAGTACGCCTCATCCAGACACTTAGAGCGAATCACTTACCAAGATGACCAGTACAGAAAAAAAAAAAAAACTATTCCCACTGTTGAAATTATTAAAACTCCCACCAAGTGCGGCATACATAAGTAAAACACCCGCTCCCAACCAAGAAATACCGAGACACCAGCATGCCGCTCAGCATACAGCAACGGACACTCACGTGAAAACATCCCGAATACCATAACGGACCTTCCCAACCAAACCTCTGCCAGCTTGTGGACAAAATGACCTCGCCGTTTTGGCTATTGCTTTTTAAAAAAAGATTTTGCCAATCTCACCTGCTCCCTTCGAAATACAATGCAGGCAGTTTACCCCTCTGCTCCATAAAACAATCGCAACACAGCATCTTGGAGGGACAGGTGGTTGTGGAGACGTGACGAGACCAGAGCACAACTGACACAATACCAGTCCCGTGTCAGCAGCGCTTTCACGAAAAACAAAATCCACACAGATTTTTATCTTGTCCCAGACCAGACTGGGTCAAATGCTGAGAAAACACAGTTCAGCATTAGTGCTGAGAGAGTGACACTGGGTTCACAGCTGCACTCCTCCATTGAACTCCACTTACAACAACGCCACCTGCTGCCCATACCCTCCAGGAACTATTTCTTTTAAAGATATTCCTCCATCACTCCAAAAAAGACATTAAAATATTTTTAAAGTGGATTTTTTATTATTTTCTCAAGAGGAAACTATTAAACCAGTTCACATGCTTAATAATGCACTCCAGGGTGTAGTATATACGTGGGATATACGTCTACCGGTCTTTGATCACCTGCCCGCGGCCTCACGCCCAACCACCCGAGGCATGATGATATCCCACGATATACCACACCCTGTCGTGCATTATTGCTTAATTAATATATGCTGTAAAAGAAGATAATATAATCTATCATATGATATGATGTATTAGAAGATAATACATTCTTATGTAATATGATAAAATAAAGGAATAATGCATGACAAGGTGTGTGTCATGCTGGGATAACGTCATGCCTCGGGTGGTTGGCCACAAGGCTGAGTGCGTCTAGCAGCCAAGAAGTGACGTTATTCCAGCATGACACACACTCTGGAGTGCATTGTTCCTATTATACAATTGCTCCTAAGTAGAAAAAAAATGAAAAAGATGAAAAAATTAAATTTATAATTTTTGTGTTCTGCTGTTATTTTCAATGGGTAGGTATACTCTTTTAAAAAAATAGTGCTGATTGACAGTTTTGCCCAGTAGGTGGAGCTGCTGTTATTGTGGGTCTCGACTGTCTTTTTTTTTTTTGTAGTAGATTCCTTTTTCCCAGAGCATGCAAACTGACTGTACCCCACACCAAATCCCTAACACATTCCCCAAACACATTTTCTAAACTGAATTCCCTGCCATTCTTTGGGTAAAAAAGATGTAAAATAAATCCATCAGTCCAATCGGGTTCACTGTCAGCAGTCACAGGCTTTTCCCTTTACACCTGTGCGTCAACATATATCTTTAAAAGAAATACAAAGTGTAAGTATAATTTTGCTGAGTAAAATAAAAACAAAGGATTTCAAACCACAGCCCCACTCACGCAGTCTCAGAGTTGCGGGTATTGAATTCAGAGATGGAGTTTCACTACCCAGGTACAAAGTCAGTCACCCCCACACCTTGCTGCTGCTGCTTATCTATGGTTAGTTTCTTGCCCCCACTCACCTGTTGTTGCTCAAGGTGATGGTTACTGATAGTTCTGCTTCTTCCAGTGCAGTTTGTCATTTACAGCTTGTACCGGGACATCTAAAAGTAACACACTGAAGTCATCATCACGAATGAGTAAATACAGCTTGTGCTTACTTTGAAAAGCAAGCAGATGCAGTCATACGTTTTTTTCAGTCTTTGGTAACCAGGTAAGGCCTACTAGGCACAAGTGCCAGTTTTCATGGGTGGCCTGAGAGCACTGGGCAGTTAACTGACTTGCTCAGAGTCACACAGTATGCAAGTGGAGATTGCGAGAATCAAACACAGGTCTGGTCTGCTGGATGTACCAAGGTCGTTCACAGCTCATTACTCTAACCTCGAGGCTATACTGCCTGCTTGATGTAAGAGACGGAGCGGGGGAGTGTGGGACTGCTGGCAGTGACGCTAACAGTGACAGCTGTGTTTTGAAATCTTTTTTTTATTTTACACAGCAAAATCATATGTTGTGCTTGTGCCTCTTTTAAAACAGATGTGATGATGCATGGGTGTGAAGGGCAGAGCCAGAGACTGCTGACAATGAAGTCGATCAGGTTGATGGCTTTGTTTTACATCTTTATTTTTATCTTCAGAGAATGGCAGAGAATTCTGTTTGAAAAGTGCATTTGGGGAATGTGGTAGGGATTTGGTGTGGAGTATATTCTGGGAAACAGGAATGTGCTTTATATATATATATATATATATATATATATATATATAAAAATACATACATGTAAGTACTGGCATAAGGCAGTCTAGTCACATCAACTGTGGCACTTTGTACATTGGTAATGGAATGTTTTCTTTAATGTGTCATGAGGTCGTGTGTGATGGGACTAGATCTGTGATGTTATGCTGGGATAATATCGTGGGTCCAGCCCTAGATTGAACAATCAGAGCCCAGCATTCTTTCTTGCCATTGTATAATTAAGCAATAAGGCACGACAGGGTGTGGTATATCATGGGATATCGTCACGCCTCAGGTGGTTGGGTATGAGGGCGCAGGCAGAGTGCATCCAACCATCTGAGAAGTGACGATATCCCATGAAATACCACACCCTGGAGTGACTTATTGCTATTATGAACTGGCTTAAAAGTTATAGTTGTATCAAATACAAAAAACATTTTTTAAACATTTTTAAAATGACTTTTAGAGTGGTGGCGGAGTATGTTTTCAGAAAAAAGTTCCTATAATTCTCTGGTCAGCAGGTGGCGCTGTTATAAGTGGAGATGGTTGAAGAGGTGCTGCTCTGAACTCTCACCTCCCAGCAGTGTGTGCTTCTTACATTTAACCTGGTCATGCTGTGTGCTCCGAGGCTGTGTGAAGATGGACTCTATTTATTTGAAACTCTGATCTGGTGGCAGTGGGAGAGAACAACTAAACAGGTACACACACACACACATAGTGTGGACAGTTGTTTTTTTTTTTTTTTGTGTTTCGCAGGGAGTTGCTCGAGGCATGCCTGATGCCATGCTGAATGTGTTTTCTGCTTTGCGGTATTTGTTGTGTGAGGAAGAATGAGCGATGGTTGTTTTAAACAGGTGCTCCTTGACAGTCGTGTTGGGGAACTCTGTCTGTTTTTCCAGAGGCAGTGGGCACAGTTGCGTGAGGTAAAGTGGGGAAATGCAGCTGTCAGAGGAATTTCTGTCTGTGAGGAGGCTGGTGGCTGAAGGCTTTTTGAAGCCATGATGATGTAGCCCGATATTATCACGGCTTCAAAGAGCTCTCAGCCAATTAGATTCGTCTATTTATGATCGCCAGTTCATAATTTATGTTGTAACATGGCACTGTTTTGGACCTCTAAACTGTTAGCTCTGTTTCATTGTAACAGATCACCTGACCATGGATTAATTCCCTTTATTAATCCATGTTTGCCACCGGCAGCATGCTTACTGAAAGTCGGACAGGGAGTGAGAGAGAGACACGCACACATGGAAGAGTCACTCCCTGTCCTGCACACAGCATCAACAGAAAGTCAGCAGAAGTGCTGTCTATTTTGTTTGCTGTCCTCTCTGCTCTGTTCTTTGCTGCTTACTGGGTCCCTTCCCACCCACCCAACCCATGGACCTCAGGGACTGGAGTGGTCACTGTGCCACACCCTCACCCCATCCATTGTCTGTGTTCTTCTCAATAGGAGCAGTCCTTACACTTTGCTGTACAGTGCAAGGCAACTGAGCAACAGAGACAGAGAGTTTAGAGAGAGAAAGTCAGCAGAAGTGCTCTCTGTTTTGATTGCCGTCCTCTCTGTTCTGTTCTTTGCTGTCTGCTGGGTCCCTTCCCACCCCACCCCCCACGGACCTCCGGCAATGAAGCAGTCACTGTGCCCGACACCCCCATCCCAACCATTGTATGTATTCTTCTCCATATATGCACCCCTTACACTTAGCTGTACAGTGTATGGTGATTGAGCAACAGAGAGAGAGAGAGAGAGAGAGAGAGACAGAAAAGAGACACACACAGACACACAAGACAGCAGTGATCGGTGTGTATCTGTCTTTCTCCATGTCACTATATCAGTCCCTGTAGCTGAGTGCTACAAATGCAGGAGTGCAGAGCAATGGGTAGCAAACCCACATTTGTGGCACCGTGTCACGGCAGCACAGAGCATAGGGAACAACAGGGGAAAGTCAGGGACCTGCAGGAGTGTACCTGCCTTTAACATACCTGAAAGAAGAAGTGTTAAATTGGTGCAAAAGGCAGCCCTCAGTAATCCATTCAGTGGCCCCTGTGTTGTGGGAGTGACAATAATATATGGATCAGAAGTCTCGCACAATACATAACGAGTCATATGTATGTTGAAACTAACAGGAAAACAGAGCTTAACACAGTGATTCTAGCAATAAGGGACTGAAAAAATTAAAATGGTAGTCAATGTGGATCAAAGATAAATCAAATCATTTGATAATATTGTCATATGGAACTCATGATATTACAGTTCAGAGAATGTGAAAACGTTTTGTCAGTTGCTCAGTTCAGCGCGCTGCCGATGACAACCCTTCGAATACACAACTTCAAATAAAAGGTATCACTCTGTGTTTTATTTGTAAACTAACACAGCATATTGAACAAAACTATTACATCTTGTACTGCACTTGCCTTGTTACAAGCACATTAAGCCACTCCACAACATGATTCTGCTGTGGAACTAATCCATGCCTTAATTCCACAGGCTGTGTTAATTCTTACATATATGTTAATATAATCTGATAGCATATATAATTTAATTTAGTGTATGGTCACTGTAATTATTACTTTTTTCTATTTATTACTATTATTTATTATTTAACTTTTTGTGAAAACCTGAATCATGAAACTGAACCTGTGAGTTGGACTTGCTGTTTGACTCACATTCCCCATGCTGTTTTCAAGACTGCTAATGACAGTGTGTGTGTGGGGGATTACTTTGAGAATTTGGCAGCAGCTGCAGGATGCTTTTTGTTTTAGCAACTAGAATTTGCATTTCTGGATGGATCACATGTGTCCCGAGTGGTGGAGCTGGCCATTGTTGAAGAATGAAGAGGGAGAAACTGGCGTGTTTCTGGATTGCTCAGGATGTTTTCATCATGAGATGCACTGAATGACCAGCAGGCAAGATTGCTTGCCCTGCTGTGTGACTAGAACCAGTGGCTTATAGGGGCTAATGAACCATGGTTTCTTTGGCAGTACTATCATGTGCCCAGCATCCCTTGTCGTCACAGTCCCACAGCCATGACTCCCAGTCCCTGTTCCACCATAGAAACATAGATAATGACAGCAGAAAAAGGCCATTGTTTCATTCATTCTGCCTATAGCACCACATATTACTCCGAGACCTGTTGTCTACATGTTTTTTTGTCTGCACTACTCACCTCATGTTCTCTGCCTTACGTCTACCCACCTGAGTAACTACTTAGCCCTTTACTACATCCTAGCCATGCTTGATGTCCTAGCCATGCTTGAAACCATTAATGTTTTTGACACCCACCACCTCAGCCAGCAGACTGTTCCATGACTCAGATCCTTTCTCTGTAAAATAGAACTTTCTCATGCCCCTCCTGAATCTCCCCCTTGCCAGCTGCCACTCACGTCCCTGTCTTCTAGATTAGCTATTCCTGCTGAACAGTTCCTTGCTCTTTACCTTGTTCATTCATTCAGGAACTTGAAGGTGTCAATCATATCATCCTTCTCCCATCTGGCCTCCAGTGAGTACATGTTCATCGCCCTAAGCTGATCCTTAGAGGATCAGCCCTGTTAGCCCTGAATCATTTTGGTTACCATATGCTGCACTGTCTCCAGTCTGCCTTTGTCTTTCCTTAGGTGAAGTCTCCAGGACTGGGCACATTACTGCAGGTGTGGCCTCACCAGTGATCTATAGACAGATAGTAATACCGCTTTCCATGTACTATCAAAAACCCACTAAATACACCTCAATATCCTGGATGTCTTACTGTAGGCCTTGAATTGTTGTCTAGACTGTCTAGGGGAGTCAGTTATGATGACTTCCAGGTTTTCTTGCTCATATGAAGTGCACAGCTTAACTCATTCCATCCAGTACTCTGTCCTGGGGTCCTGTTCCTTTTGTGCATCACCTTGTCCTTTTTGGCATTAAATTTCAACTGCCAAATCTTGGACCACCTCTCTAACCTTTGCAGGTCCCTCTGGAACTCCCTTGCCCCCTACTTACTGTCTACCCTACCACAGAGCTTATTGTTGTCAAGCCCTGAATGCCTTTTCCTGTCTTTGTTTATTGAAAAGGACTGGACCCAGAAGTGATCTCTGTGGCACCCCACTAGTGACCTCCCACTCCCAGGATTTGACTTCATTTACCACTATCTTCTGCTGTCTCCCCTCCAACCAACTTCCCACCCATCTAATTATATCCTTTGCTGCATTTAGATCCTCTAGTTTCTTCAGCACAACCTTCTGTGTGGCACTGAGTGAAAAGCCTTGACAAAGTCAAAGAAGCACAAATGCACTACATGCTGCCTGTCCACTGCTCCAGTTACCCAGCCAAAGAGTGCTATCTGGTTGGTCTGATGAGACCTCCCTACAATAGACCCATGCTATTTACTATCCTGGAGACCATTTTCCAACAGGTAGCACCAGGTTCTCTTTAAATAGGGTCTGCTTTAGTTTACACACAACAAAGTTAAGACTGATAGGTCTAAAGTTATCTGGATCCTTTCCCACCCTTGTCAAGTGGAACTATATTCACTGTCTTCCAGTCTTTTGGAACATCCCTGACTAGATATACAGTATAGACAGACAGACAGATAGATATTTTTTATATATTCTATGTATTTTGTTTCTATATTTTTTGTTATTATTATTATGTTGATTGTGCGCATGTGCAATAAACATATTGCAGCAGCTTTCTCCACAAGCAGGTTGTGGAGGTGCGGCAAGCCAATGCCCCCACAGCCTGCAAAGGCTTGTCCAGCATCCCCAATGCTGCGGCATGCTACTGCTGACACTAGTTCAGCCAGCGTGCCACCAACTTCCAAAAAAACAGCCCCTGCAATCAGGGGCTGACTCGTCATTGCAGCATAAGGCATCCACTGAAATGAGGGAGTGACCCATCATTGCAGGGTGGGATCATTACACACTGATATTGTTTGTGAACATGGTGGTGGTTTGCCGCTGTGTTCACAGACAATATTAACCCCCCCACCGTGTTTACTTGCCGATGGGGTCCCCAATCCCCATCAGCTTCAGTGCTACAGTGTTTCTGTTGCCGGCGGGGGAGTCCACTCCCCATCGGCATTACGTAAACCCCCCTCCCCTCTTATACTGTCTGCCGACAGGGTGCCCATTTCCCATCGGCATAATGTAACAAGCCCATACCTCCCCTTTCTTGTGTGCCAATGGGGGTGCCCAATCCCCCGTCGGCATAATGTAATAACCCCGCATCCCCCCTTTCTTGTGTGCTGACAGGGGTGCCCAATCCCCCATTGGCTGCAGCCCCCCAAAAAGCAAGACTCTGCTGACACACTGAGAGCCCACCCCAGCATGCCACATGCCTATAAGAAAAAAATGGTCCAGCGATGTCTTTTTTTTTTTTTTAACCTGTAAGAAGGAATCAGTCCTAGAAAGCGGTCTCCTAGCACCCCCACAACCTGCACCCACCACTGTTACCCTGCCTCCCACATCCCCCTCACCCCATACTTACCTCCAGAGCTTGGTGCGACAATCTTCAGTGAACTGGGAACACGTCTGCACTCTTCAAAGCAGACCGCGAACTGAGGAAATGCCGGTAAGCTGTATACTGGAATAAATGTTTTTTTTCCAACTTTAACGCATATCTCAATCATTTTTGGGAATTTTGGCACCAAATTTTCAACATGGGGTTTTTGGGACCCCTCCTCATGAATTCTGGAACTGTCATGGCATTAATGGGCCCCAAAGGTGATTTCATGGTCACTGCACAGAATCACCTTTCGGGGCTGATTAAAAAAATGACAGTGCCAGTGTTCATGAGTAGAGGTCCTAAAATGCCTATATTGAAAATTTGGTGACAATACTCCATAAAATGACTGTGTTACGAGCATGTGTTATGCGTTTGCAAACACGCCATAACTTTGCAATCTGCAAAATTTTTGCTCCAGATTTTCAACATTGCCATTTTCCCATACCTACTTATGAGCAGTATAGCTGCCATTTTTCCCATCCTGGACAAATGTCTTTTTGCACTTCTGGCGCAGAATAGGGCAGTCGCTGTGGGAAATCACTGTTCGGGACAGATTAAGAAAATGACAGTAATACTGTTCATGAGCAGATGTCCTAAAATGCCTATGTTGAAAATTTGGTGATGGTAGCCCATCAAATTACTGTGTCACAATTGTGCGTTGCGCACTTTCCACGCATCCTTGTAACTTTGCAGATTTGTAATATTTTCATGCCAGATTTTCAACAGTAGCATTTTTTCACACCTCCTTATGAGCAGTACAGTTGACATTTTTTACATCCTGACCAAAATGTGTTTTCACAGTTCCAGCGCAGAATAACGAGGTCGCTGTGGGAAATCAGTGTTTGGGACACATTAAGACAATGACAGTGGCACTGTTCATGAGCAGAGGTCCTAAAATCCCTATGTTGAAAATTTGGTGATGAAACTCCATAACATGACTGTGTTACAAGCATGTGTTGAACTGTTTCCACGCACCCTTGTAACCTCGCAAATTTGTAATATTTTCACGCCACATTTTCAACAGTGGCATTTTTTCACACCTCCTTATGAATGGTACAGCTGTCATTTTCCACATCCTGGCTAAAATATGTTTTTGCACTCCTGCTGGAGAATAGCACAGTCACTGTGGGAAATCAGTGTTTGGGATAGATTAAGACTGAGCGAGTGAGAGGGGGGAGTGACCGAGCTCAACTGAGCTCTGTCGGGACTGCTGCAGATTTATTTGTGGGTAGAAAAAGGCCCCAATGCAAGAGACAGTACAAAAGAGCTGCCTGGAGCACTAGGAGAAACAGAACGAGAGAGTAAGTGAGGGAGGGGGAGTAAGCAAACTCACCGGAGTGCTGTCAGGACTGCAGCGGATTTCTTTGTGGGCAGAAAAAGGTGTCAATGCAGACAGGGGCCTAGAACAAAAGGGCAGCCTGCAGTGGTGGGAGAAACAGTATGAGTGAGTGAGACAGGGGGACTGAGTGAGCTTAACGGAGCTCTATCAGGACTGCTGTAGATTTCTTTGCGGACAGAAAAAAGCACCAATGCAGGCAGGAGCCCCATACAAAAGGGCAGCTTGCAGCACCAGGACAAACAGAATGAGCGCATGAGAGAGAGACTGAGTGACCTCAATGGAGCTGTGTTGGGACAGCTATGGATTTCTTTGTGGACAGACAAAAGTGGCAATGCAGCCAGGAGCCCTGTACAAAAGCGCAGCCTGCAGTGCCAAGAGAAACAGAATGAGCGAGTGACAGAGTGGTACTGAGCAAGCTCAATGGAGCGCTATTGTGACTGCTGTGGATTTTGTTGTGGGCAGCAATGCAGGCAGGAGCCCAGTACAAAAGGCCAGCTTGCAGCACCGGCAGAAATGGAATGAGTGAGTGAGAGAGGGGGAGTGACCGAGTTCAATGGAGCTTTGTCAGGACTGCTTCAGATTTCTTTGAGGCCAGAAAAAGCCACCAGCGCAGGCAGGAGCCCAGTACAAAAGGGCAGCCTGCAGAGGAGGGAGACACAGAATGAGTGAGTGAGGGAGGGGGAGTGTGTGAGCTCAGTTGTGCTCTGTTGGGACTATTGCAGATTTGCTTGTGGTCAGAAAAGGGCAGCAATGCACGGAGGACCCCAGTACAGAAAGGCATCCTGCAGTGGTGGGAAAACCAAAATGAGTGAGTGAGAAAGGGGGTAGTAAGCAAGCTCAACAGAGCTCTATTGTAACTGCTGCAAATTTCTTTGTGGGCAGAAGAACACGACAACGCAGGCAGGAGCCCAGTTGAAAAGGGCAGCCTGCAGTGCCGGCAGAAACGGAATGAGCGAGTGAGCAAAGGGGAGTGAGTGAGCTCAATGGAACTTTGTCAGGACTTCTGAAGATTTCTTTGTGGACAGAAAAGGGTGCCAATAGAGGCAGGAGCCCAGTACAAAAGGGCAGCCTGCAGCGCCAGGGGAAATAGAGTGAGTGAGTGAGACAGGGGGAGTGAGCGACCTCAATGGAGCTCTATCAGGACAGCTGCAGGTTTCTTTGTGGGCAGAAAAAACTGCCAACCCAGGCAGGAGCCCAGTACAAAAGGGCAGCCTGCAGCACCGGGAGAAACACAATGAGCGAGTGAGACGGGGGAGTGAGCGAGCTCAATGGAGCTCTATCGTGACTGCTGTGGATTTCTTTGTTGGCAGAAAAAAGCGGCAATGCAGGCAGGAGCCCACTACAAAAGGCCAGCCTTCAGCGCTGACAGAAACGGAACGAGTGAGTGAGACAGGGGGAGTGAGCAGGCTCAACAGACCTGTGTCAGGACTGCTGTAGATTTCTTTGTGGGCAGAAAAAGCCACCAACAGAAGCAGGATCCCAGTACAAAAGGGCAGCCTGCAGCGCCAGGAGAAACAGAATGAAGGAGTGAGACAGGGGAAGTGAGCAATCTCAACAGAGCTCTGTCGGAAGAGCTGCAGATTTTTTAGTGGGCAGAAAAAGCTGCCAAAGCAGGCAGGAGCCCAGTACAAAACAGCAGCCTGCAGCACCGGGAGAAACAGACTGAGCAAGTGACAGAGGGGCAGAGAGCAAGCTCAACAGACCAAAGTAATCAACATTCGGCATTGACAAATGCTCGTTTTTGTGTTGTGTTTATATTTAATTTTTAAAGAAATGTCAGGGGTGGGGAAAGTCCTAAGTTTGGTACAAAGGAGAGTGCAGTATTCCTGGACCATTTGTCGAGATACCATAAAAAGCTTTTTGGAATTGGTGCCCTCCCATTCCATGACAGGGAGGAAATCTCGATGAAGAAACAGAATAAAATGAAAAGCACCACAGGGGTGGAGCACAGCATGCCTCAGCTGAGGAGGCATTTTGTTGATGTACACCTCTTTGACCTGAGCAGCTACAAAAATGTCACAAAAACTCAGGAGAGACAGTTCCAGTTCAGAATGGCAGCGACGAGGAGGGATGGAGAAGCTGTAGCCACCGAACCACTTGACAAGAGCTGCATTTTATTTATTTATTTAAAAGTTTAACAAGGAAGTACATACTGAGCTGAAAACAGCTTGTTTCCAGATGTGTCTGGGGGAGAGGGGAGTAGCAGTTCACTAACAATAAAAAAAACTAACATGGTAAAATATAATAATATAGTTTTACAAGCAGAGGTGTAAATATTATAGGCAGAATAGTAAATGAAGGCATCTAGAAAATAACATACATTCTAATATATACAGAAAGGGAAAATAGCAGAACAGTAAGAAGAGGGCAAGACTACAGAATGGAGAAAAAGAGAAAGGGTCACAAGCAGTTGCAGGTAGGATGACAAAAGTCAGAAAGAAGACACTTTAGGGAGGAAGGAGAAGAGGTAGCATGAATAAGAAGGGGAAGGGAGAACCAAAGTTTTGGAAAGTGGTCATTGTCAGTGGCTCAGTAGGTAGCACACTCACCTCTGAGGCTGGGAGATCAGAGGTCTGTGGGTTCAGTTCCCACATCTGGCACTTGGGTTAATATCCCAGTACTGACACTGTAGTGCAGCATTCGGGGGTGCTGCACTTCTGAGGTGCTGCCTTTCAGATGAGGTCACATCTGCCTGGATTGGTGGTAGTTCAGGTAAATGCTACAACTTAAATATAAAGAAAACAACATATACAAAAAAAATAGAATCAACACCATATCATCATACTAAACCCATCCTTGAACTTTAAAAAAACAGCACAAATAACATTTAATTTGAATTTAATCATATGTGAAAATCCCCTCCACCACTTCAGTACCTTAGAGGAATTAAGCAATTGGAAATCTTTTAAATACACTTTCTGCAAATTATTGTTCTACTAGCATATAATACCCTTCCTGTGATACTTTTTTTCTGATAAATAACCCATTGGCATCTAACCTGCCATAAATAAAAACGAAGACATCCAAAAAAAAACTATTGAAGTATTTTTGTGAAATATGTCTAACCTGGGAGGAAACTTACAAAGGACCAATGTCTCATAATTTAGATTTAGTAACCAAGGGAACCTCCAAGCTTTTGCTGCATACCCCCACAATTGCTTAACATGTAAACAGTGTAAAAAAATGATCCATGGTTTCCTCCTGGTTAATACACTCTGGATAAGGACATGTTCATTCATTCACAGCTTTGTACTTGGCGCTACCCCTCTCATTCAATTTACCATACAACTTTAACCATTGTGTTTCCCACATGTAAGGTGGAATCCTCTGATTATTTAATTGATCTAGAATATGGCAGTTCTGGGCCTCCGGACAATTCTTAAAACAAGGCACTGAAGGGTGCATATGGCTCACAGTAGCTTGATATAAAGATTTAACAGTAGTAGAAGCTGTCTGGTATTTTGAGATCCTCCATTTGTACAGTTTCTGGACTGCTGGTCTAAAATACTTAGGGACATGTACATTAGGGTTAAGTTTAGGGGCTAAACCATTCCATGCTTTAAGGTAGCGTCCTACCACAGAGTCCATCCAGATTCCTTCTCTACTCTCTGGAAATACAAGTATAGATCTAAAGGAATGTGAAAAAAAGGGAAAAGAAAAAAATAATCGGGTCAATTATTCCCAATCCTCCCTTCTTTTTGTCGATATAGGTATAGCACCTATTTACTGGATTAAGCCTGTTACCCCATAACATCTGAAAGAAACAGCTCTAAAGTTTGGTTTCTAACTGGGATGGTAAAGGATAAAGCATGGCCAAATATTGCAATCCAGGAATAATAAATTGTTTCAGAATTCGAATTCGTTTTAATTTGGAAAATTTTAGCTGTTTCCACCGGTCAACTTTAAGCTAGGCCTTTTTTAAAACTATATCCCAATTCTAAGCGGGAATATTTTGAGGACCAAAAAGGACACCTAGAATACTTAAGGGCTCTGAAGATATAGTGATGTTTTTGTATTGGATGGCTGTGTGGCAACCTGCCCCTATGATCAGGCCCTTAGTTTTACCCATATTAATTTTTGCATTTGAAACCTTAGAAAATGAATCAAACTCATCAAAAAAGTTTTGTAAACTGTCATAGTTTTCAAAGAATAAGCAGATATCATCTACGTACGCTTGAATATGCACCTGAGAAAGGCCCTGAGTACAACTAATCCCTGTCCATCTGGGAGAAAAAGATGAGATACGAATTAAAGGTTCCAATGAAAAAATATATAAGAGCAGACTTAGGGGGCATCCTAGATGTATCCCTGTCATCAGGCTAAGTCCCTTTGTTTGAATTCCTTTAATGAAAGGGTATACGCTGGTTGTTTTATACAGGGGTTTGATGATTTTACAAAATAGTAGTGGGATACCGAAAAATTGCAGGGTCTTAAACAAATAAGTATGATCTACTCTGTCAAAAGCTTTTTCAAGGTCAGCCAAAATCAAATATCCCATTTTACCTTCTAAAGACAGATGCTCTATTATGTCTCTGATTATCATAAGGGCTGACTGTATCCGCCTACTACGCAATCCACAATATTGATATGGTGAAATAACCTTTTCCGCATAAGTTTTTAATCGACTATTCAAAAGCATAGTAAAAATGTTATAATCCAAATTCAGAATAGTGATTGACCTCCAGTTTTTAATGTTACCCTTATCCCCAGATTTGTAAATATGAATGATTAATCCATCCATAAAGGAAGGTGGCATAACTTGTCCCTTCATTATGAATTGAAAAACTAAAACTAAGCAAGCTGTTTAAAAGAACAGAATGTTTTATAAAACAAATTAGGGAGCCCATCCACCCCTGGAGATACTCCATCCTTCAAGTTCTTTATAATTAACTCAATTTCTGAAGTAAAGATGGGGTCCAATAATAGCTCTGAATCATTTAAGACTAATGGGGGTGGAACAGAGTGTAAATATGAATCAACATACTCATCCACTATAGGTGGTTGCGGACACAGGGAGGCATGATGATCCTGTATAACAGAGCACATATCCAACTCCTTCTGAACCTTTTTCCCATCTGAGACTAAGTACTCCATTTTTGTGGACTCCTTCAATTGTTTACAGAATTCAAAAGGATCCCCTATTTTAGATTTCTGTGTATGATTTGTAAATACAGCCTGTAAGGTATTTGCCCTATTGTATTGCACCTATTTCATTTTCTGTTTAATCCCATCAATTTGTTCTGAATAGTCTTTTGTAGAAGTATTCACCAAGGTAATATGTTTTTGTAAGTGGCTCCTTAGTTTTAGATATGAGAAAAAATCTGAGTTTCTCTGAAGGGTCCCACAAGCCTTGAACCATTTACTCAAATCTGTTTTCGTCTCCAACCACCATTATCCAAAATTTGGATGTAGCATGGCAACTGATAGGTGGGCTTTTAAGATAGACTATATAGATTGTTTGACATAAGAGAGCTTAAGGATATAGGTGTTCACTTTCCATCTAACATGTCTTTGAGGAAAGAATAATGATTTTCCAAGTGAATAAACTAAAAGCATATGATCAGTAAATTCAACGGGAATCGTTTGGAAAGTTCCAGTAGAGATTTGTGCAGAAATATATAGAATAGTGAATGATAGCCCGTCCCACAACAAGGCTGTGTTTCCCTCGAGGGAGTTGATGACATCACAGAGACCTCGAGAGCGAAGCTCGATAGGTCTCACTGATGTCATCAACTCCTGAGAGGGAAACACAGCCTTAGTTGTGGATGGGTGATCATCCACTGTTTTACATAGTATATGGACAGCTTTTTATTGTCCATGGAAATCAGTGTCTTTCTAAATGTTTACCTTTTTTTTTTTTTTACTGGTGCCGTTCCCTGTCCTGCTCGCTCTGGCTTCTCCTGCTTGTTCCATCTTCTCACAGTCAGATCGTATCAGTCTGAATAAACTCCTCCTTTTGGTTTTCTTCTTCTGTGGCTGAGCAGTTTAATTTTAAAATTAAAAAAATAGATATTTTCTTTTCTGGCAAACAGCCACGTGCGGTTCTATGGGTGTCACTTAACAGACTGTCTACCGTTCGGTGCTCGCTAAATCGCGCTGCCATGTTTTCTTTTTTTGTTCTGGTGGGTCCTAAATGAATGAGCCAGTCGGGTGAGAGAATGAGGCTAAAAAGCTGTTGTACTATAGAAGTGACATCAGAATGACAGTACAACAGCTTTTTTGACCTCTGAACTGCCCTACAACAACATTTAGAAAGCCACTGATTTCCATGGACAATAAAGGCTGTCCATATACTATAAATAAATAATCAATGGTTGAGGTTATTCTTCCTTTCATAAAGGTACATCTAGGCCCCTTCCTCTGGAACTGAAAACAGTTAATTAGGCCAGCCACCTTAATAATAGACTCTAAAGCACATGAATAGCAATAGATTTTTTCCGTGAATCACCTTTAGTCAACAAGCTACAATTAAAATCACCTCCCCAAAATATATTATAGGAAGTAACTAAAAAAGGCTGAACTGCTTTCTTACACTTAATATGCTCTGCCTTAGATTGAGGGTTATAGATGCTGATGAATCTACATTCCATGGAGTTCCATTTCCCATCCAGAATGAAAACCCTACTAGGAAATACATCTATCATCCTATAGAGTAACAAGGAAAAATCATAAAACAGGATCCCTAAACCATCAGCACTATCTCTTCCAAAGGACCAGTAGGAGGAACCCCAAGGCCAGTCCCTCTGAATGGAAGAAACCTGTGCCGGGGAGAACATCCAGGTTTCTTGCAAATAACATACAGACATGTGAAATTCATGTAATGTTTGAAAGAGGGCTTGTCGTTTACCACTATTCAATAGGCAATGAGTGTTGAGTGACCCCCATGTAAAAACCACCATTCTACTAGAAGGGTAAGCTCACCCTTTTTGTTTCTTTCTTTTTTTCTTTTTCTTCCCTTTATAATTATTAGCAGGAAGACCTCCCGACTCCTGAACAGATTTCTGGGAATCTGAATCCCCAACATCCATTTCGGAATCACCCCAGTTAGTGAATAACACTGCATAAGAATTAGGGGTTTCGATACTGGTAGTGGATGGGGATGATTTAACTCTACTATTCCTAGTAGACCTTCTAAGGAGTAAAGGAGAAAAGGCAGTGTCATCATCATGAGTTTTGTCCAAAGGCTCTGGATCCCTGTAGCACACAGGTTCAAAGACCTCAGAATTCCTTTGATCAACCTTCAAGTTCTCTTGTTACACTGACTCAGAATCAGAAGGTTCAATGGTTTGTACCTCCGGAGCAGGCTTCTCTGGGGGGAAAGGTGGGAGGTTTAACAGAAGCCTGTGCAGACTGACCCTGTTTAACCTGAGAGGGTGCAGAATGTTCAGGAGGGATCCCTGATTTTCCCAAAGAAGTAGTCTGGGCCTTCTGGATTAACAAATCTGGACTAATACAGGAAGCCTTATTTTTCGCAGCCCAAGGACAGTCCAAAAAAACATGCCCATCGCCCTCACAAAGATCACACCTAGTGAGGTTAGCACACTGCATAGTCACATGTCCAGTCTCCCCACAATTGTCACACCTAGGTTGATCACATACACTGGACAGATGGGTTCTGGACCCACACTTATAACATGCTCTAGCTGGCCCCCATAAAAACATACTCCCCTATCCTTCCCCAACAAAAGGGAGTTTGGTATGTATTCTACCCTTAAATCATTTTGACATAGCTTGACTTTATATTTCCACCCCCCCATCCAGAATAGTTCAGAGTCCAAGATGGGTTCAGGCTCACTCAGGACCTCACATTTCTGCGAAAGCCAATAAGTAATATCTTCCACATGGACCCCCTCATTCCTAAACATAACCATAACATACTTTGTTAATGGTTTTGTCATGGGAATAACTATAAAGGGGATCCACATGGGGTGAACTTAACCTGACTGTAACGTTCCCAAAAAAGATCCAAAGCGTAAGATGTTCGAAAGCTAATGTAAAAATTGCCCTCTCCTGATATATTTATAAAGACAAAAACATCACGGGGTGAAAAATGAAGAGAGTCTTTAATTAAACATTTGCCCACATAGTATCTGTCAGGATGCTCCACTAATCCCCCTTTATAGTGAATTCTTACTGCGTTCTGTCTAGGAACAGCTTCTCGCTTTGCCTGTGAAAATAATTCTGACATTAGGGGCTTCTTTTTTGTTTCTGAAGATGACTCGCCCAGTGCTTCAGCAAGGTGTTCAGATTTTGCTACAGGCTCAAAGATATCACTTGGCGTCTCAGTCACATTATTATCAGAGTCAATAATTGTCTGTGAAGCCCCGTTACACCCGTTGGATTAGTCATGTGACCATTTGCTACCGACTTGGTTACCATTGAAGCAGCAGTGGTGATGTTTGGCTTCCAAGCTGGTGAAGCTGACTGAAAGTCAAATGATGAATCCCACAATTGGTCTGGAGTCCAAATACCAGAGACTGTCTTCTCCCATCCAGCCTCTAGGAGTGCCTTCTCCGGTGACAAATTCCCATCATGTAAGTCCTTTCCCGATACACTCTTGTCTTTAGACAGGTCCCCCGAAATAGAGTTGTCTAGCAAAGGAGCATTCACCTTCTTCGAGTTTATGCGATCCCCTGAGGAAACAGTCGCTTTATTCGTGAAGCTAAATTCCGTAACCCCAGTCTGCTGATTACCATCTTTCTGAAATATAACCAGATTGATTTGCTCCACCAGCTTTCCACATGAAATGGGCATTTTAAAAACAAACCCAGCATCTTTACTGAGCTGTAGCTTGGACTCAAAGGTAGGGGATTTCTGAATTTCAGGGCGTGTTACGTTAAATATTTCTGTAGTATTATTATCTCTTACATTGGTGACAGTTTGTGAAGGCTCTTGGTACCCGCAAACCCTCGCGGTTTTCCTGCCAGCCGAAATTGAGTTTGAAACAGACTCACCCTCTACTTGTTCAGCAGCCTGCTGTACTGTGTCATCCTTCATTCTGTCAGGCTTCTCAACCGGCCTGTCAGTTGCAACATCTGCATACACGCTGGGCAGAGGAATCGAGTCCTGCAGTTGTCCTGTTGGTTGATCCTTTTGAACTAGCAAAGCAGCTTCAGTGATTATTACATCCAAAGGTTTGGAAACTGGATCCTGTTCCAAAAACTGATGTTCACTATGAAGTTCCAACTCCTCCAAAGACACATAAGTTTCGTGAAAGATTTCCCCCATTTCTGAATCCATATTCTGGGTCTCTACCTTTTTAGCTTCTTGCGGCAGTGCAGTGGAAGGAGAGACTTGTCCTCCCACTTTACACACATCCTCCTCCTTCGGCATCTCTCCCAGAGTGGCCATCAGACCATCTGACAGCCCGTCCTCCTACAGGAGAGTAGGGGAATTTCCCCAGTGTCCTGGCCAAATTTCTCCCATTCACTAAAAATACCACCAATAGCAGCTTAATCTGGTTCAATTTCAGTTGCTTACTGTCTGTATCCCCCCTCCCCCTAGTTGCCCCTGAAAAAAGGACTTCTAGGCCCAGCAAGTGGGATTACCGGGTCAACAAAATTCAATGAATGAATGGTAAGAAAAAGCAGATTGGCTAACAATAGATTTTCTAGAAAGAAAAGAGAGAGAATTGAAAGTATTGTTGCGGAGAGGGTAGGAGGATTTATGAGGGGGACGAAAAGGGGAAAGAAGGGATTTGAAATAAGAGGGAAGAGTGCAGAACCAGAATTTGGATAAAAAAGAGGCACAATGGGAAAGGCACCTAGCATCAAGATGGGGGAGGGAAAGAGCTGAGTAAAGAGAACAGTGGTCAGTACAAGGGGGGCAATCTAAAGCGAAGTGGCAGAAAGAAGTGAAAAGGGAGACCAGTCTGGCAAGGGAGGATTTAGGGGCACTACTGTAGACTAAAATCACCATAGTCAAAAATAGGAGGGATCATTTTTAGAAAGATTTCTTGGCAGGCAGGGAGCAGTATAAGCGTTTACTCCTGTACAGAGCACCAAGTTTAGGGTGAAGCTTCTGGTGAATTGCCTCAGTGTGCACATTGTAACAATATTTATTATCTGTCTACAGTATTTTAGTATCAGATTCAACTTTTATTGTAAAAGTCCTATAAACTTGCTAGATCTCTACCTCTAATTGCTCTCCACAATATCACAGACCCTTTCCAATGGTCCCCAAAAGCAGGTCACTATAGGGCGTAATGCTGGAGACTGGCATGCCCAGCCCCTCTGCTTCACACTGTAATTGATCATGTCCTTGTAGTGTAGAACCGTCCATAATTTTCCTGTAAAACTGTGCTACTGTTTGTATCTTAAAATGAAAGTTTTAAATTTTTTGCTAAAGTGATTACTGATTGGGCAGTAGAAATAGGATCATAGCACTTTAATTAAACTTCTGCTCAGTCACCCCTCAGATGTATGCTGTTCGAATGAAAGGATGCTGTTGCACACTTACAATATAGGACAGACCGATGTCCATGGCCTTGAGGGTGGGAGTTGCTGGCTTTGGCACACTGTGGGGTTTGCGACTGTGTGAAAGTCAATGGATGGGGGCCGGGGCTCACACTATCCACCAATGAATAATGAGGTTATTTGTATTCTTCTGTTCAAAAGTGACTCTGGTGCACAGCAGCAAATAAATAATACATTTAGCAGTCGTATTTCTGTCCAACCAAAACTGATTTCCAGAATCTCTTTTTTTTTGGGGGGGGGGGGCGACTCAATTTTAAAACATAAAAATATGTTATATACCCGGTTACCAACATTTAATAAATAAATAAATATTCAAATGTGATCATAAATAATTCTTGAAGAGCTGCTGACAGCCCAAAGAAAACTTTGAAAAACATTACATTTTCAGTAGGTATAATTTAGCTTTTATTCCATGTACGTTGTATAGATTTGTCTTCCCCATTATTTATTACTGGGGAAATTTGCAGGACTGCATGATCTTTATCCCTTAGAGTTCATTTGCCTCTACAGCTTACTCCCTACTTCAAGTCATAATCCTTTGCTGTGACATCACAATCTGTTGCCATGGGAGTAACACTGATGACACAAGCACTGCTTTATGACCTCAGGTCAGGAGAAAGTAACAGGACTAGATGATCTCTTCAGGAGCAAAGATCCTGTTTTCATGCAAATGACCTGTGATAAATAATGTGGAGGAGAAATACAGAGCTAATGTGAAATACAAGCTGAACTGTGTCTAGTCATTATGTTTTGTTGAAGTTCTCCTGAAGGCATCAGCTGCTCTTTAAACGTACTATATTTAGTAATGTACCTTTTATATTTCTCTTATTTCGTATAACAGAACATTGTGCTGAGGAGGCAGCTGCAGAGCCAGAAGTGACAGGCACCCGTGAAATTCCAGAAAGTGGCAAGTTTCCTGTTTTCTTCTGCAAGTCACTGAACATAGCATGCCATACTGATGTTGCAGATGTGGTGCTGTATCTTACTGAACCAATGATTCAGGTTAAGGAGTGAGCCTGAGACACTGAAGGGCCAGCTGAGGGAAGATGGTGGAGCATCCCAGTACAGGCTTGTCTTATTAGGGGTGGGAATGTGCCTGGTCTCCTCTTCAGTCATCTCCCCTGGGTGAGCACAGTTGGTGGTGCAAGTGGAGCAATCATATCAACTGTGTGTGTTGGGGGGGGCTTAACAGAATGATACTCTAACTCCTGGAAATGTCTTATTGCTATTATAAAACATTACTTTGAGAACTTTACATTTTCCTTATTGAGACAGAGATTTCGAATTTTATTTATTTATTTATTAAAAATGTTTCACCAGGAAAGGCACACTGAGCAAAAAGATGCTCGTCTCACAGTGCGACCTGGGGGTTACAATGGAGGAAGGAATACATACTACAGTAGAAATTAGGAGTAGAGCAATTCAGACAATGAACATAATTGAGTGCGATTACATTTGAACTTGTTACATAAGTAGAACAGTACAAAACATGATCATCAAGGACAGTGGTATACACGGTATACATGGGTACACATCTGGGGCAATACATGAATACATAAGTGTCAGTAACAGGACTTGAACTGAAGCAAGATGCAACAAGTAGGCAGCGGGAAATGGAAAGCGAAGATAGGGGGTAAAGGAGAGGTGGACTGGTAAACACTAGGTGTATGGGGGGTGCTTTAGGTGAGATGGTGGGGAAAGGAGAAAGGAGATAGTAACAGTGAGTAAGACTGGAGATCGTAGGTTATTTGGGAAGGTGGATATGAGGGATGCGAAGTGAGGTATAGAAGTGAATAAGAGTGTAAGTGTGTAGGGCTTTTTAGGGCAATATATAAGTCAGACAATTAAGCAAAGGCTGAGCTGCTGGCATTCACCAACCATTTAATAATGCTTGTTCAGAACCCGAATGCATTATTCTAGTCTTTGTCAGTGATAGAGACTGGAATGCTGACAGGAAGACTTCATGTGCCATGGTACTCAGGTTGTACATGATAATGTAGCAGAAATTAAAGCATTTTAACAAGTTTCATTATGTGTTCCTCTATTTTATTTATTTACTTATTGAATTGATTCACCAGGAAAGGCACGCTGAGCAAACATATGCTCATCTCCCAGTGCGACCTGGAGGGATGGTAAAAGGGGTGGATAACACGCAGGTTATCATTTATCATAATAACAGTTGTTAGTGTACACAGTAAGAAGGTATAACTTGATTCACAATATACAGTCAGCAAAAAGCAAGCGCTCGGTACTAACAGGTGGCAGTTATACATTGTGGTAAATTCAGGTACTGGAGGAGAGGGGGTTTCCCTGAGTAAGATAGTCAGGGTACAGCTGCAGCTGATTTGGCAGATTAGCTGCAGCTGCACAGACAGGAGAGCTTTAAAAACCAGAAGGAAAAGCCAGCAGGCAGTTGCTACAGGGGTAGAGGGTTGGCAAGCTGCTTGGATGTGTTCCAGAACAGGAGTCCCTTAAGCAACCCTCAGGAGATTGGTCTCCTGAATTAGGCCAAAAAGAAGAAAGTTATTTCCATTGTGAGTTTTCTGTTTTACTGTTTGTGTTCTTCCAGAAGGTCTAGCCTTCTGGAAAAGGGGGGTTTCTAGTTAGGGTCAGGGATTGTTTAGTCAGCACTCCCACCCTGAGCTAGGCCTCTTTATTTCTGTTTTTGTTTCATTTTCCCTGGTGGGGCTTAAAAAGGAAAAAGGCAGAAGCCCAAGGTTCCATGTCACCAACCATATTAAGAAAATAAAAATATACCTGGTTGGTCTGATGTTAACAAACTGGTCTTCCTGAGACTCCTTAACCACCGCAAAACTGATCCTGAATCCCGTGGCGAGGTTGCTCCTTGTCACAACATACATACATACATACATACAAAGTTTGCATACATTTGAGGGGTACTGGTTAGTGCTGTAGAATGCCCCATGGGCTAGAAAAGAAAAAAAAAAAAAAAATAGGGCTTCTAAAGCAGAGATCTAAGACTAATGGCGAGGCCATGGGTGAGGTAGTGGTGCAAAATTTAATTTTTTTTTAATAGAAAGGCCAGCTACCAAGCTACCGCTGGGCTGACCAGGGCATTTTGGGGAAAAGAAGGGGGGGGAGTTTATTGCTAAGCACAGGCACAGTTTACAGCGAAGTAGTTTGACAGTGCAGTTGTCAGGGAATGGGTAGAGGAAGAGTTGTGAATTTGAGGGGGGAGGGCATTCCAGAGTTTCGGGAATCAGTGCGAGAAGGCAGTTTGTCCAGCGGATGTCTTTCGACTGGGAATGTTTAGGAGTTGAGTGTCAAAGGACCGGAGAGCATGAGGAGGGATGGGAGCTGGCAACAGCATAGAGGAAAGGTGGTGGTGGGGGGGTTATCATGTGAAAATTTTGAGACAAACTTGGAGCAGTGCAGTTTGCAGCGATTCTCTAGGGAAGGGAATGCAAGGGAGTGGTAGCGGTCACAGTGGTGGGAGCGGGGTGTGGCATCAAGAGCGAAGCGGCAGAAACCATTGAAGATTGGGTCCAGTTTAGCCAGGGTGGAGGGTGGTGCCGCATTGTAGACTATGTCGCAGTAGTCTAAGGAGGGGAGGATTATTTTGTGGACTAGTTCCCATCTAACTGAGGAGGAGAGGCAAGAGCAATTCCTGTAGAGGGCACCAATCTTAGGACAAAGTTTTTTGATTATTGCGTCAATGTGGTCAGAGAAGGTTAGGTGACGGTCGAGCCATACCCCTAAATACCGGAAGGGAGAGATGTCCTCCAGAGTTGTGCCGTCCAAAGTGCGGAAGAAGGGGAGGAAGGGAAGCCGGGCTAGTTGTTGTCTTGAACCGAAGGTCATAGTGACAGTTTTTTTTGCGTTTAGAGAGAGCTGATGTGAGCTGAATCAGAGTTGGACTTTTTCGAAGTATGTCTGGAGAGTTGATGCTACTTCTGCAGGGGAGGAGCCAGTGGAAAAGAGGATGGTATCATCCGCATACAAATGTATAGATGAGTTTGTTCAGGCTTGTGACAGGTTGTTGAGGAAAACAGAGAATAGGGCGGGGCCGAGTACCAACCCTCGGGGGACACCGGTGGTCACGAGGAAGGGGGAGAATAAAGCGTCAGCAATTTTTACTGATTGGGTTCTTCCAAAGAGGTAGGTGCTGAACCAGTTTGTGGCAGAGATAGAGAGACCTGCCTCAGTTAGACTTGTTAACAGCAGTGGGTGGGAGACCGTGTCAAAAGCTTTAGCGAGGTTGACAAATATAGCTGAGGAGATCATCCCTCTATCCATGCCGGAGAGGATAGTATCAGTGAGTCTTAACAGGGAGGATGCAGTGGAATGGTCCTTCCTGAAGCCAGACTGCTATGGCATGAAGAAGTTATTATCAGAGAGAAAGCAGGTAAGTTGGACAAGCACCAAGTGCTCTTGCAGCTTTGCAAGGACAGGGAGGAGGGACATAGGGCAGTAGTTGGAGGTGGTGGAGAGGGTGCCTCCTTTTGGAAGGGGAATGACAATGGCGTGTTTCCAGGCCTGTGGGACAGCAGCCTTGTTAAATAAGATGTTTAGGAGGTTCGCCAGAGGGGAAGCTATAGCTGACGCAGAGAGAGATGTAGGAGTTTAGAGTCCACCCTGTCAGGGGCAGTGCCTCTGGTGGGGCTTAATGACAGCAGGGCCTCCAGGGCTGCAGTGTGAGTGATGGGTTGGAAGGAGAAGGTGCGGGACCTGAATGTGTTAGAGACATTTACGGAATGTCTGGAAGGGGCTGTGGGGTGTAGGGAGGAGAAGAGTTGAGGCATACAAGGTGAAGTATATGTTAAATTCGGCAGCCACCATACCTGGGTCAGAGAGGAGTGGATTGTTTGTTATGAGGACTGTTAAAACAACAAAAATGTGCCTAGCAGTGCTTGACAATTTTTTTATGCACTCTGTTCATGTGGAAAGGGATACTATTTTAGGATCGATGGACCATCCAGCTGATCCCTTCCCTTCATGGTGCTTGCCCTGGCCCCATACTGGCATATGCTGTGATGTATGCATGGGGAGTCATAAGACTGCTGCTCCATTATAGTCAATGGTGAAAGTTCTCAATGTAGATCTTTTTGTTTTAATTAGCAATTGTTAGTTAACACAATTAACAGTTGTTAAATATTAATTAAGACAAGTAAATCAGCATCTAAAACTTACAGCAATGTCTATAATAGACCATGAGGTCCTGTGCCCAACTTTGCATACATCACAGCATATGCTAACGTGGGATCAGGGCAGGTACCAAGAAGGGAAGGGTTCAGCTAGATTGAACATCGGGACAAAAATAGTATCCCTTCCCACACAAACAGGATGCAGAAAAAAAAGTCAAGCACTGCTAAGTTTGATCTCTGTAAGCTTCTCCATAGAGCAGTCATTTACTATAAATCTAAAAACATTTAAATCATTTTAATGGCAGGCTGTCGGAATGGTGATAGTCAATCAGAAAGTGGCCATTCTGTAACCATTTTTAGAAATCAAGATGAAAATATATTTATAATCTCCTTAATGAGAGAGAGAGAGAAAATATGTTTTTAAAATAATTATTGAAATCTTTTTCTGCCTCTCTTTCTCTCTCTTTTGCTGTATAGGAGATGGGGAGCAGCCAGGGCCTTCCCAATCCCACGATCCATCCAACAGCCCCCTGCAAAAGAAAACTCGGAGGCCAATGTTGTCAGAGCAGAGGGAGGCCAAAGTTTTAGAGGAGTTGGAACTCCACTAAAAGGCAGAGGCAATGAGGAAAAACAAATGGTGGAAAAGGTGGAGAAAAACAACAATGAGCTCACCAAAAGCAATGAGGGAGCACCTGAAAAGAGGAAGGTGGAGAAGAAGAAAGAAAATCTGAAACCAAAAAGAAGGGTGGTGTCTGTCCCCCAACACAGAGAGCCAGCAGTCTGTGCCAACAAAAGAACAGGGAGCACATCAGGAGGGAGGGAGGGCAACATTCGGCTGGGAAAACCAGTTGGTGGGACCTCCCAGCCAGTCCCAAATCCCCTGCAGCCACAATCAGCTCCTGAGCAGCCCCTGAAGATGATTGTCACTGTGTTGCATCAGTAAGTTGATGTCTTGATACAAGGGATGAAATGGATGGAGGGTACGCCAGAGGCCATCCTTGCCGGGGACAATAACTTAAATGCTGGATCACTGAGGCATTTCTGGTGGGTGTTATGTTTCTAGTGTGTGTCAGGCTGTGAAGTGAACAGCTTGACATTTCACAAACAAATATTTACTGAATATATTAAATGGTGTCCATATGAAACAAACAGATATCTGGGTCACTCTAGATATTTATTTATTTATTTTATTTCGATTTTGTTGACCAGGTAAGTGCACTAGACAAATCCTGCCTATTTTCAGGCATGGCCTGGAGGAGAGGGATACAGATGAATGCCAACTAACCTTGAACCAGATTAAGCTGTTGGTTGTATTTTTAGTGAATGAGAAAAATTTGGCCAGGACACCGGGGAAATTTCCCTACTCTGCTTCCTGTAAGCAGAGGGGTCCCATTTTCATGTGGGACCAAGATGGCTGCTGCTGGACATGCTGTGGAGGACATGGAGGTGTTGGAGGCAGTGGAGCTGGTCCTTCCCCTGTCTCTGTTCTGAGAAAGACCCCATCTTCTATGCCTATTGTGCTGCAATCTACTGAATATGGTTCTTCTGTGCCTTTGGATACTTCCCCTGCTGCTGTTGTGGATACTTGTGTGCAGTGTTTGCCTGTGGATCCTTCATTTATTCCTCAAACTGTGCTTACAACGTCTTCTAGCCCTGCTACTATGAATATATGTGAGTCTTCTCCTCCTGTTTCTATGGATGTAGATATGTTACTTAAAATCGAGGAACAGCGTTATTTCACTGCTAGACAGTGTTTGTTAGCCCTTAAGCCTCAGTCTGGTTTTGTACCTGCTACTACTGACTCACCATCTGGGAAAGATTGTTTTACTGTCTCTTCACTGATTCTGACACTTCCGCATTCTTTGCCTGTTGCTATGGTCTTGCTCAGCTTTCTCCAGAAATTTCTTCTGTACTGGTGCCTGCTTCTGCTCTCCCTGATGCCTTGCACATGATGGACTGGTCTGTTGAGTCGGCCCTGGAAGCAGCTGGGTGGGAGAAGGATCCTACCATTGGGACTTGGCATTCTGGTTCTTCCCCGATCTGTACTAGGCCACCTGACACTGACAAACTGCTGGCCTCTCCTGTTTTGAAAGACTCTGCTGCTTCTCTTGATCTTTCTTTGCCAACTGAATTTCTTCTGACTCAGAACCCGACTTTACAATTTGGTCCTGCCTCCTCGACGCCTCAAGAACAACGGACTCTTCGGGACCCTGTGTCTCGTCCAGTTCCTGCTACTGCTACTGCTTTGTCCCCTAAAACTTATGCTGCATGCTTTCAACCCCCTGTACATCAAGCTAAATGACACAACGCTGTTCGGCTGCATTATTTGGGGGGCTAACCTGACTTTCCTGACAGATTTTTTGTAGGTCGCACTCTTTTGAAGGATTCTATGCAATTTGCTGCTTTTGAGATTCATGCCTTAATTCATGTTTCTTCAGAGTCTCATTTTGATATTAGTTTTCAAACTATCACTGGTTTAGAAAAGTTTTGGAGAAAATATCAGGAGCTTAAAACTTCTCCTTTATGGTCACCGTTTAATGCCATTCCCTTAATTAAACCTACTCAGAAAACTGTTACTATATTGTTTTGTAATGAAGGTGTCAGTCTTAATGATATTACTGTTTGGTTAAAGCAAAGATGTACTGTCCTTTCTGACCCAGAGGCTATCTTTGATTCTGAGAATATCTGGACAGGTGGGCGGAGAGCGAGGGTTATGCTTCGCACTTCGGAGGTTGGAATACAGCGTCTCCCGAACAGCTTTATGCTTGGGGAAGACAGGGGAGTTCTTTTTTTTACCCTGGCCAGCCTAAAGCTTGCTACAGATGTGGCTCTCAGAATCATATCAGTAGTGTCTGTGACAAGATTAAATGCTCTGCTTGTGGTAACATTGGCCATGCAGGTTCCCAATGTGTGGATGAACCTCTTTGCATCCTTTGTGACGAACTGGGGCACACTTTCCAGACTTGTACTTGGGCAGCTCACAACTCCCTGACTCTTGCTGATGGGGAAGAACAATGTTTGATTATTACTGTCGCACAACGTTCTCATTTATCTGACACTCTTTCTAGACCTCAATGTGTACCCCTCCCTCACCCTGTTGTACCTGCTGTTGACCCCTCTTCTACTTTACACTAATGGTCTGCTCCTGTTTTGGAACCACAGACCTTTACTACAGCTCTCCCTCCCCCTTCCTCTGATCTTGCTATTTCTACCTCGGAAGAGGACCCTATTCCTGTCTTGCCTAGTATTTCTGGGTCTTCCATGGACCCTCCCCCCGAACCTTTTGTTAGAGTTACACGAGGCTCTAAGAAGGGGACTTCTCCCTCTTCTAAGGCCCTGAAATCCTCTACTGTGACTCATATGAATAAATTTGAGGTTTTACACCACCCTCAGGACAACACGGACTCTGCTACGTCCTCTGTTCTTTCCTCCCACCCTGATGTGACTACGGACACTGAAGTACCCATTGATAATATTGGTTCTCAAAAAAGGAAAGCTAAGGCAAAACTGAAACATAGGGAAGGTACCCCTAGGAAAGGTAGGCTAAGGTGACTTTTGTGTTTTTGTTTTCACTTTCCTGTTTCATGTCTTCTGCTTTCTCAGTGCATACTGTTAATGTTAACAGTATAAAGACGCATGCTAAGAGAGATGCAGTTTTCTCCTTTTTATCTGGCTTGACAGCTGGTCTCATCTTTTTGCAAGATGCACGTTTCCATGCTCTTCCAGAAATTTCCAGGGCCACTCGTGCCTGGACCTCTGGGCTCTCTTTTTGGTCCTTTGGACAGGATTCTTATTCTGGTTTGGGTATTTTATTTAGTATACCTGATGTTACTGTTGTTAAATTGTTGGATGTCTACCCGGATCAGCTTCTGTTGTTGGATATTTTGATTTCTTCTGTCCCTTTCCGGATTATTAATATTTACGCCCCTCAATTGAAATCCCATAGAATTGAACTACTGAAACTGATTCAACCCTATTTATACACATCAATGCATGTGATTTTTGGGGGTGATTTCAATTGTGGGTTATCCACTAAAGATAAGTCTTCTACTTTAAAGACTACTAAGTTGTTTTGTGACACAAATTTTCAGAAACAATTGCTCCATTCCACAGGTTTACAGGATGCATATTTATCTTTTCACGGTTGACGCACTCCTACTTTTCACAAAGGCCCCCTTGCAACCCGTATTGATTTTTTTTTTATTTCTTCCCACCTCCAACTTTCTGATGCTGTAATTCAAGTTGCGGAATTTTCAGATCATAATTTATTATCTATTTCTTTAGGCCCTTCCTTCACATCTCGTTTTGGCCTTGGCATTTGGAAACTGAATGCTTCCCTGTTATCTGATTCACGTTTGTTAAGTCACTTAACTGAGTATATTCATAATCGAAAGACTGTATTTTTTTTATATGATGCCCCCTGGGATTGGTGGCGGGATACGAAATCTGGACTCTGAACTTTATTTAAAAATTTTAGTAAACATCATCATGATTCATTGTATTTCCTTTATCACGCTAACAGACGACGACTTCAAAAATTACTTCCTTTATCTCATGAAACTGGCCATAATTTTTCCACCCAAATAAGTACTCTTAAGGAGCACATGATGGATTATCACCTTCTGAAGGCTACTTCTGTTCAGCATCAACAGCGTTTTGGGACCTCTGGTACCTGTGACGCAGTATGTCCATATGCTTCTGTTCGGCGAACAGTAGAGAGTAAAACCTTTACTACGCTGTTTGATGACAGTTTCACTGAGCTCACTGATATTTTGGATATCAGGCACCGTGTTACCTGTTATACACAAAAACTGTTTGGTCCCATGCCCCCCCGCCCTGCATCCATAATGGACTACTTTTCCTTTTTACAACTTCCTGATGTACCTTCTTCTGTTGTAGATATGTTAGATACTGAGATACAAGCACATGAAATTGAAGCAGTAATCAAGTCTTTACGTCCAAGAGTGACACTGGGCCTGGATGGTCTCTCCAGTGAGCTGTATAAATTGTTTTCTGCTGACCTGAGTTCTGAATTGGCTACTAATGTTTTGCATGGTTTCATATTCTCACTGGACCAACGGCAGGCTTTTGATTCTGTACATCATGATTTTTTATGGACTACTCTTCGATATTATAAAGTACCTGATTATACCCTGACTAGGCTCCGGTTGCTATATCGGTCTGCAACTGTTGTCCCACTGGTTAATGGATGGAAGGGCCCTATGCTTCCTCTACACAGAGGGGTTAGACAGGGCTGTACCCTTAGTCCACTTTTATATGTTTTTTTTTTGGATCCCTTACTTCGTTCTATTAATTCGGCCCCAACAATTATGCCACTTCCCTCAGCCCCATATTCCATGTTGGCCTATGCAGACGATATGAGTCTCATGGTGGCTAATGTTGCCTCTGTGTGTTCTGCATTACGGCATTGTTCCAAGTTTGGGGCTGTTTCTGGCGTGGCCCTTAATCTTGATAAATGTGTAGGCCGTAGATTAGGTTCCCCTTTTGTAGATGAGTCTTCTGTTGACATTAGACTTTGTGATGACCCTATTTGGATTTTGGGCATTTTATACAGTACTGGTCCTTTGGATGTCCTTAACTGGACTCCCAAATTAGATTATGCTCAGACTATGGTTGCACGTTGGAATTCATGGCAGATGAGTAAGAAAAAAAGGATTTACATGATTAAAACCTTTCTGCTTCCTCTTTTTCTCTTTCTGGCTTATATTTTCCCCCTTCCCCGGCAATTTGAAACCAGATTGCTTAGTCTCTTTTTTCAAGCCCTATGGGGTAGCCGCCTGAACCCCATTAAACGTCAGATCGCCTATCTTCCTATTCGGGATGGAGGCCTAGCTATGGTCCAACCTGTTTTTTTATATACTGGTTTTTTCTTGTTTCATAATATTAGACCCCTGCTGGTTAACCAAGATCGAGGTTGGGAACCTTGGTTCTTGAATCCTGTGGTCCTTGGTTTCATAAATGGGAACTTCACAAATTGACGGTTTTAACACATTCCCCCCAGATTTCTGCTTATGTTAGGGATAGTTTTTTTCGTTTGAAACACTGGCAGATTACTAGCCATATGCTAATAACTGTCTCAGAAAATCATTGTATAAGTATTTAGTGGACCGTGTATGTTTGGGGATTGTTGTTTTTCCCAAATGTCCTACGCAACATCTCCCTGCTTTGCTCACTTTACTTCATAATTCTAGGGTTCCCCAAAAGATGTGGGACTTGCATTGGCTTAGCTGCCATGAACGTATCAACATCAAATGTAACCATAAACACAAATCACTACAGGACAGATTTTGTTCCAGACCTGCATGTCAGCAACAAGAAGAAACTATTTCACACCTTTTTTTTTCATGTACGTTTATTGTTTCTTTTTGGACTCTATTAGCTGCCAGATGGCGTGAACCCTTGTTTGCTCTCATTACTTATGACAATTTGATGTATGTTTTTTTCCCCCTCACTTGGTCTGATTGGAATATTAATACGTTAAATTTGATTTTTTGTAATAATCAAATAGCATGTGTGGAATGCTCGTTGTCTGTTTAATTTACAGAATCAGGATGTGCCTCTTCTTACCATTATTCAAAGGATCGAACATGATTTGAAGGCCATATATTTTTCAGAGGCAGAGCATTTGCCGTCTGACTCTTTGTTGGAATTATGGACACTATTACCTTGGAAAACTGATTCTGATTTTCCTGTTACTTAATTATTTTGTGTTTTATATTTTTCTCTGTATTATTTTCGTTTTTCTTTTCTGTTCAGTTGATTTTCAATAAAAACTTCCCCTACTCTTTTCGATAAGTGCCATGGGATCTTTAACATCCACCTGAACTACCACCAATCCAGGCAAATAGGCCCTCAGTTTAACATCTCATCTGAAAGATGGCACCTCAGAAGTGCAGCACCCCTCTCTCATGCTGCACTACAGTGTCAGTATTGGGATATTAACCCAAGTGCCAGTTGCGGGAACTGAACCCGCAGCCCTCTGATCGCCCGGCTTCAGAGGTGAGTGTGCTACCTACTGAGCCACTGCCACTGACAACCTACTGAGCCACTGACACTGAGAACCTCACTGTGTACAAATATACCAAATGAGGGGGGGGGCCTAACAGCATTGGGGGACACTCTATATGAAAATCAAAGTATTCCAACAACTTTATTGAATTTTTATTGACAATAACAGAAAAAGGGTATCCAGTGAACAAGGTGACCGAAATTGGGTGCCTACTAAAATAGCAACTCAATTATGGTGCCTGTGTTCACAGCTACCAAGTGGGGGGAGTGACCGGTTACTGGGGTGGGTGAAAACCGCAATGGGAAGTAGCGGGTATGTACCTGCATGTGCATATGCATGGGGGCTGGAGGCAGGGAAGGGATGGTGTGTGGGAGGGGGTGTGGTGGGCAGCTGCCGAGCTGGTCTGCTAGCATCACGGGGAGAGTCGTCATCTGTGAGGTGCCGGGTTCGGGTCCGGTGTGGTGCAGGCTTTTTTTTTTGCCGTTAGGTGGCATGTATTTTTTAAGTATTTTAGCCCCCCTGGACATGCACCCCCTGAGGTTGAGAATCCATAAGTGGTGGGGTGTGAGGGTGAAGCCCCCCATGGGAGGATGTGGGGGGCACAGCCCCCTGCATTAAAAATTAGACCTGTGGGTCTCAGGCACCATGTTTGTCCACGCTATGAGTGTGCATCGCCAAAATAGATTTTGGGCAATGTACACTCATCGTAATGGTGATCACCTTTCTGCGATTGCCGTTATGACATGAAACCCAGAAAATGTATTAAAGTTCAGTGTGTTCATGTCTGATCAGTAGTTTTACTTGCAGGTGATCAGGACAGCAATGGGGGCAGCATTCACCCCTAATTATGCCAACATTTATTCAGCAAAATGGAGAACTGAAAATGTATTATGTGAAAAAAATCCTTTCTATGATAAAATCAAGCTGCATAGAAGGTTTATCAATGACTTGCTGAGAATTGGGGGGGGAGGGGATTTCCAGAATTGATAACTTATTTGGAATCAAGCAATGAAAATTTGAAATTCACAATGGTAAGAGATCATTTTAAAATTAGCTTTCTGGATTTGATGCTGCAAAAACATGATACAGGTAGGGTAGAAACCAACCTTTTTAGGAAGATAATGAATATGAATTATTTTTTAAAGTATGATAGCTTCCACCTGAGATCACTTGTAAATAGTATACCAAAAGGGCAGTGGATGCGCCTAAAGCGGAACACAAGTGAAAATGGGTAATACAGAAAAAAAGTGGAGGGGTGACAAGAAAATTTTAAAACAAGCGGATATAATAATAAATGTTTAGAAAAGGAAGAAAAACAAGTTAATATTATTCCAAGACAAAAAATGTGTTGACACAAAACAGAAAAGAGAATTTACAGATATGCAATTGTGTGTGTGTGTGTGATTTTACCCCCATAGAGTTACGAATTGAAAAATATACTATGAAAGAATTGGCATGTACTAAAAGCAGAAGAGTAATTGGTAGAAGTAATCAACATCCCATCAAGGATTGTATACAGATGTACAAAAAATAGTGGAGACACAGTGACCCACAGCCTGTATAAGGAGAATTATACAGCTACTAGAAACCCTTTACCAGTGGGACTTATACTTTCGGTAACTGTGTTTCTTGTTCAAAAATTATGACTGGAAATGTGTTTTGACATCCAGCTACCAAAAAGGATTATGAACTGAAATACTTTATTAACTGTAACACCACTTATGTTGTTTATGCTGCTTGTTGTGAAATATAGCACTTGGCATGCATTAGGAAGGGAAGCAAAAAAATGCATTAGCTATGCCTGTGATAGTGAAAGGTTCTAGTCATCAGTTTAAATTTCAAGGGCTGGAAGGGGTCACTATAGGCCCAAAGTGAGGTGATAGGGACAATAAGTGTTTACAAAATGAAAGTAAGTGACAGTACATGCTAAGAGCTAACTATAGTGAGGGACTGAATGAAAATTTCAGTCTAGTACCTTTTCTAAAGCAGAATAGAGAGACAATAACATGAAATGTATTAAATATCTGTGCTTTTTGCAGTTATTAACTTATGTGAAGATGAATGCCATATAGATGGTTACTTTACAGTGTATAAAATTAATTTAGTGCTCTGCATCTGTGTTTAGTGCATAGAATTATAATATGTATGTGTGTTTTGTATATTACAGACACAGTGGTTTTTTAAGTGCTGTGATGTGTGCTGACTGAGGCTGAGCACTGATGAATTCACTCGTGTTAGCTGTCATAGCCTTGTGTGAGGAACTGAAAAGATTGGTAGACTTAAATAGTCATGTGATGAATTTATTTGTTTATAGAGGGGTGATGTCAGTGCTTAAGCCACACCTCCATAAAGCTTTGGACAGGATTTGAAACGTTAGTGGTAGGGGAGCAATTTACTGCTACTTTTTAAATATGTTTAGTCAATAAATACTTTTTAATATACGGAACTTAGCCTAAAAGTTAATTTTGTGTCAGTATATTTGGGCAGCTGGATCCTTTCCTGGTATTTCCCAAACAACCTGTTTCGCGATCCCACAAAAATTCAGTAACAACAAAAAAAATTCCCTGGTGCCCAATGGGCTTTGCTTGATTTTGTTTTTGTTGTTTTTCTTTTTTTGGGGGGTGTTATGAAAATTTCCTAATTTTGTACTTCTAGGGTGGGCTATTCAAAGGGGTTGTGCATGGCGCAACTGTTTTGCGCCATGCACAACCCACTGATGCACCACGGTGCGATATTCAAAAGGGAAATATGCTCTGCACAAATCCCGATGTGCCAGGGCACACCAGTAATATATGTGGTGCAAGTGCGGGGGGGCATGACCATGCATATTCCACTCATCATGATATTCAGCGTGGGATGTGCCATGCATATGCTGGTGCAACCCCTACTTGCGGCGCACACTGATGCTCAAAGTTGAGCCTAAAAGAAATAGGAGCAAGAGCTGGCCACTCACTGGTGAGCTGCTGTATTGCAGGGCGCAACACGGCAGTTGTCAGCTGTGGGTGGCCACTCGAGCTCTGGAACCAGGGTCTGCTGGCGTCACCCCCCCACACCCGATCACAGGCATAAGTATGTAAGAAACACGTCCAATATCCCTGGTGGTCCAGTGGACCACTTCCAACCTGATCGCGGGCATTAGTAATACATAAACACGTCCAATATCCCTGGTGGACCAATGGACCACTTCCAGCCCGATCTCAGGCAAAGGTATACTATATACAGCTACAATTAACCCTGGTGGTCCAGCGGTAATCCCGGCCCCACCTGCCCACTGAGCCCCACCACCCCGCTCCCCCCCGGTCAGCGGCGGGTGGCAGCACCCTGCCCGCAAGATGCCCTACCACCTGCTGACTGACCATGTACAGTACGGCTGTACGCCCATTGGTCCACAGTGTGGGCCAATGGGCATGCAGACTGTACCATACTACACAGTCCAGATATGTGAATGGAGCCATTCACATATCTGGACTGTGTAGTATGGTACGATCTGCATGCCCATTAGCTCACACTGTAGACCAATGGGCGTACAGCCATATTGTACGCGGGTCAGTCGTGGCAGCTGGTGGCTTACGAGCAGGGCGCTGCCGCCTGCCACTGACCGTGGGGGAGCGGGGTGGCGGGGCTCAGTGGGTGGGTTGGGAGGGGGGTACCACTGGACCACCAGGGACATTGGATGTATTTATTTATTACTTATGCCCGCAATTAGGCTGGAAGTGGTCCACTGAACCACCAGGGATATTGGACGTGTTTATTACTTATGCCTGTGATCGGACTGGAAGCGGTCCACTGGACCACCAGGGATATTGGACGTGTTTACCTATTACTTATGCCCGTGATCTGGCTGGAAGAGGTCCACTGGACCACCAGGAATATTGGACAGGATTTATGTATTACTTTTGCCTGCGATCGGGCATTGGGGCACTTTGCTGCACTGTGCAGGGGGCGTTGGTCCCAGACAGCAGCAGCCTGGCAGGGCGCCAGGTGCAAGTCGCTGGGGATCGGTGTACCTGCATGCAGATGGGTCCATAATGAGATGCTAATGGTCCCAGTTGCACCTTGCATGCATTATGGCCCCATTTGCATATCCACTGCTGAATATTGTGATTCCTGCACCTAGCGCAACCACATTTGTGCTGGCGCATCCCACCCTGCTCCCCCTCTTACCATTTGTGCTGGCACAGTGCCACAGCGCCGTGCCCAGTGCAGGAGGCCATGTTGCCACATTCAACGGTGCTGAGCCATGGCTCATAGATACATAGATACATAGACAGTGTCGGCAGATAAGGGCCTATGGCCCACTCAGTCTGCCCATTTGAGCTTGTAAGTTCAGTTTATGCTTTCCTAGAAGTCTGTTGCCCCTTACCCCGACCTCCAGAATTCCTTGATGTCTATCCCATGCATTCTTAAATCCTGTGATTGTTTCAGCCCCCACCACTTCCTCTGGCAGGGTGTTCCACTTGTCCACCACCCGTTCTGTGAAGAAATTCTTCCTCATGTTTCCTCTAAATCGTCCTCCCTCCAACTTCATCCCATGCCCTCTAGTCCTGGAACATCTTTTTCGCTTAAAAATAGTGTATTCCTGCACCCTGTTCCTCCCGTAAGATACTTGTATGTCTCTATCATATCCCTCTCCCTCCTCTCCTCCAGGGAGTACATGTTCAGTTCCTTCAACCTGTCTTCATGGGACTTGTGATGCAATCCATGCACTATCTTTGTTGCCCTCCTCTGAACCTTCTCTACCCTGTCTATGTCCTTACATAGGTATGGTCTCAGAACTGTACACTGTACTCCAGATGGGGCCTCACTAGTGTCTTGTATAGCGGAATTATGACCTCCCTTTTCCTGCTGGTGATTCCCCTGCCTATACATCCCAGCATCCTATTTGCTTTACCTGCTGCCTTGTCACACTGTTTCCCTACCTTGAGGTCATCAGAGATGATAACCCCAAGATCCCTTTCCTGCTTGGTGCATGCTATATCCTCACCCCCCAACTGATATATTGTGCCAGGGTTTTTGTGCTTCATATGCATTATCTTGCATTTCCTTGCATTGAATTTCAACTGCCAAACCCCTGACCATTCTTCAAGTTTCTGCAGGTCCTTTCTCATTCTGTCTACACACTCTGGTGTGTCTACTCTATTACAGAGCTTTGTGTCATCAGTGAACAGTGAAATTCTGCCTTCTAGGTCCTGCGCAATGTCACTGATGAAGATGTTGAATAGGACCGGTCCCAGCACTGAACCCTGTGGTACTCCACTGGTCACTCTTCCTTCTGTGGAGTGACAGCCATTTACAACCACCCTCTGTGTCCTGCCACCCAGCCAGTTACCTACCCACCACACTACTGTCCTGCCCACACCCATATTCCCCAGTTTGTGTAATAGTCTTCTATGTGGCACACTGTCAAAGGCCTTACTGAAGTCCAGATAGGCCATGTCCACTGCCCTCCCTGATCCACCTCCTAGTCACCCAGTCAAAAATTCAACGAGGTTGGTCTGACATGACCTCTCCTGGTGAAACCATGCTGCCTTGGGTCCTGTAGTCCATTGACAACCAGATGTTCCACCAATCTCTCCTTCAGTAGTGCTTCCATGATCTTCCCCACTACCGAGGTGAGGCTGACTGGTCTGTAGTTCCCTGCTTCCTCTTTGTTCCCACTTTGTATAGGGGACTACATCTGCTGTCCTCCAGTCTTTGGGTACCTCCTGTTTCCAGTGATTGGCTAAACAGGATAGCCAGAGGTTCAGCCACCACCTGTCTTAGTTCTTTAAGAACCCTGGGGTGCACCCATCTGGCCCCATTGCTTTATCAACTCTTATACTTCCAGTTCCTTCAGGACCCTTTCTCATGTAAAGGGACTTGTGTCCATTTCTGCACCATTCTCACCCTTGTACTCCCTTCAGACCCATTACCCTCCTCTTCCTCAGTAAAGACTGAGCAGAAATACCTGTTCAATATGTCAGCTTTACTGTTGTCATCCTCCACGCTGCCCCCATCCTCCCCCTTCAGTCTCACTATCCCTCCCTTTGTCTTTCTTTTTTCACTTATGTACCTGTAAAAGGTTTTGTCCCCTCTACCCACTGATTTTGAGCTCATCACCATTGAATATCGCCCATCACACTCCCTGGCGCATCCCAGTTGCGCTGCGTCCGGCTTGCACCCTGGCCTGGTGCATTTCTGAATATCCCACCCTTAATGTGTGTGTGTGTGTGTGTGTGTGTGTGTATATATATATATATATATATATATATATATATATATATATATTTATATTATTTTATTTCTTTAAAATGTCTCCATGTATTTTTTTCCAATATAGCTTATAGGTGGCTGAAGGGTCTGAAAGCTGTTAGGGCCAAGGATGTCAAGGGTACATTCCCCCTGCCAGGTCGAGTGGGTTCACCCACACACTTTTTTTTTTTCTCAAGCATATTTGTAATACTGTATGTGCAGTAACTCCCCCTCATCAACAGACAGCATCTGCCTGTGATTCCTGCCTTGACTCCTCCCCATAAGAAAGCATGACCCTTCATTTTCATTTTGAAAGTTTGAACTCTGTGCTTTAACCCAGTAACCTCAGCCCACCACTATCAACACTACTCCAGCAGTCACTTCACAAAATTCTCCTGACAACCTGCTAGCCACAAAGGGAATGATTAGTAAATAACCCTGGTTACTGCACATGCTGCATTCCAGGACTGCAAAAAGCAGTGCAACCAATACACAATACATTTTAGTGCTGCAGAACTATTATTACAGCTCTAAATGCTTACAGCATTGCAACGCAGGACACCCTGATCAATACAGTGTTTGCAGGAAGTCACAAAAAAAGAATTCCTTCCTTAAGTGTTTTGAAATATGAAAATTAAATCTTTCTACATAAACACTATAAACTACAATGACTGGAACAGTAACATAAAAAATATTTGCCACTCCTTTCCTTGTACATTTAAAAGGAAAATATATATTTTGTGCTTTCTCTGATAGAGGATTGAACAAGTTTTTCTGGACAACTGACCCTTGAACAAAAGGTGTCGTTGATCGTTTGGTCTGTTTTCTTTCATCTCTGGAATATAGCCAGGATCCGGCCATTCTTGAGACCGCAAGACCTGACTATGGTCATCCATGCTTTCATCACCAGCAGACTTGATTACTGCAATGCTCTATACCTAGGGTTGTCTGGAGGATTAATGTGCCGACTGCAGCTAGTTCAGAATTCTGCAGCCAGGATGTTGACAGGTGCCTCTCTGAGGGCTCATATCCCTCTTGTTCTGCACATTCTGCACTTGCTGCCTGTGAGTTCATGCACTACTTTCAAGATTTGATTGCTGACATACAAGGCCCTATGTAGATTGGGACCTGACTACCTTAAAGAGCTCCTAGTTCCCTATCGGCCTCTCTGCCCCCTCCATTCTGCCAAGGTTCACCTGCTCGTGGTGCCTCTCTCGTGTCTTAGGAGATTGGGCTACAGGGCTTTTGGTGGTGCTGCACCAGTGCTTTGGAATTCTCTGCCACGCCACATACATACAGCCAGCTTTTAAAACCTTGTTAAAAATGTTGTTTGATAAAGCTTTTAGTGTTATTTATTTGGTGATTTAAAATTTTGGAGTTTCTGTACTTATTTATTGTAATGTACTCTGAACCTTTGACTAGAGCACTACATAAATAACATTTTCCTTGCCTTGCCAAGACTGCAGTTTTATAGGTGTGACTGTTCTGACAGCTCTCTCTGGAGTGCGTAGAGATGGCTGACCAACACTGGAGCATGCTCTGTTTAAAATACAAAGGATTCATGGGAAACACCTCCTTCCCTCCCCATCCTCTAAAAAGGTGCTTTTCATTGAGATTGCACTTGTTTTACATAGAAATATTGCACATTTTTGAAAGTATGCATTGTTTGGAAAAGTTGCTATGAAAATTGCACAATTTCATTGAAATTGCACCACAACCCACATGGTTAACACACAATAGTTCCAGTGTCTCATATTAACATCTAGGTGAGTCATGTGACCTGTAACACCATTCAGTATGCACAATCTTAACCAAAATGTGCATTATTTCATACAGTGAAACAAATGTATTGCTATGTAGAAATTGGGCTTCTAAATATAATATAGTTTTTCCAGAAAATTGTGCCACAATTCATGAAAATGGTTCATTTTCTTGAAAACTACATGAAAAGTATCTGTACAATTTTGCCCAACACTATTCCCATACAGAGCCAGGGCCTAATCTGTCTTAAGGGTTGTAAACTCTTTTCTGATCCTTTTATGTAAAATCAAATATATCTGCATCTTGCCTTAGTGCAACATCATTGCCCAAAGAATTCAAATGTTTATCCCTTAAAATAGCTCTCCCCAACATGGCAGCTTTTCAATTAATTGGCTGCTATAGGCCCCCATCTGCTGATCATAAGCTCTTAACCCACCTGGGAAACCTAATCAAACCGGGCCCTGAAGATATCATTATCTTAGGTGATCTGAATCTAAACTGGCTCTCCAAGACAGCTGCACCTTAGTATCATTTTGTGATACATATGGGTTTACACAACTTATAAATGAACCAACAAGAATCAATTTAAAGAACAGAAGTAGTAGCACCCTACTTGATATCATGCTGGTAAACAAACCCCACCTGTTCTCACACGCTGGAGTGCTATTCAGTGACATAAGTGACCACTGTCTTATTGCAGGAATAAGATCATCCAGCAAACCAGCTAACCCAGAAAAATTCCTCCCGAGAAGATCTAAAAAAACCTTAATATCGAGGGATATCTCCACGACCTATGCCACTCTACACGCTGGCAGGAGTTCTACCTTACATATTCTGTGGAAATAGCACTTCAGGTGTTAAATAGCATAATCATAGGTGCCCTCAATATTCATGCACCAATCACTAGTGTTAAGGCGAAAAGCAAATCTTGCAGCTGGTTTCAGCCGACCTTAAATCTGCACTGCTTGAGAGATAAGCTATGGAAATGGCAAGGAAGACTAAGGAACCAAATGACTGGTTGCTGTTCAGGAAAGCCAGAAATAGCTGCACCAAAAAGTCAAGGATACTAAGGCTGATTTCTATAGCAGCTGAACTTGATGCCTCTTACCACAATCCTGCTAGATTCTGGGGCACCATCAAGGGGATCTTAGGGCAGGACTCTAGCACCTCTCGCCATCTCAAGTGCACCTTAATAAGGTTGCTATCTCCGACAAGCAGGAAGTACTGGATCGTTCAACAATCACTTCTAAACGGCTGGCCTTGCTTTTGACTCCTCTCCAGCTAATCTTGCATGGGCACAACTTAAAGCCCAGTCTATTGAGGCTCAGAGGGCTGATTCTTCATTCTCATTCAAACCAGTTTTACTGAAGCAAGTAGAGGACCTAATGCTGCAATTGGACACTAAAAAAAGCGCAGGTGCAGACTCTCTTGACCCCCATTTTCTAAAAATTGCAATACATGTGCTTGCAGTTCCCTTAACACATCTTTTTAATCTATCTTTAGCCTCTGGTACTATTCCTTTGCTGTGGAAAACAGCACAATATTCCCCTCCTAAAATCAGGGGACCCATGGACCTCAATAACTACAGGCCCATATCCATTCTGCCAGTGCTTTCCAAGATGCTAGAAAATTAGTGAGCATCCAATTAAGAGACTACCTTGATGTTAATAATCTCTTAAACCCTGCTCAATCTGGGTTTAAGACCAGGCATAGCACCATCTCTGCACTGGCCAAAGTCACAAATGACTGGCAAACTGAGCTAGACAAAAAGAACAGTGTCTGTGCTGTATTCCTTGACCTAAGCAAAGCCTTCGACACAGTGGATCATGAGTTGCTATTCTCTTCACTGCACTCCATAGGCCTAGACCCACCCTCTCTTAAGTGGTTCAGATGTTACCTCACTGATAGAACGCAGCAGGTGAAAACTGAAGGCGACTTATCCTCATCAAAACCACTCCTAAGAGGAGTACTTCAAGGATCTATGCTGGGCCTTATCCTTTTTGCCATTTACATTAACAACATTGACTCTAATCTCACCAAAGCCAATGTTCACCTCTTTGCAGATGACACTGTCTTATATGTCAGTAACCCACCACCTTCAAAGGCCTGTGAAATACTACAATCAGAGTTCTCCCTTTTGCAATACCAACTACTTGAAAAAAACTCCGCTTAAATGCAAAGAAGACAAAAGCTATGTTCTTCTCCACTAATTACTATACCAACATCTCCTCATCAAGCAATCTTCCCCAACTATCCACCATCCTTGGAGAAAGCCTTGATTATGTAGACAAATTCAAATATTTAGGGGTATGGATTGATAACGGGCTTGATTACACTCAGCATATTGAAGAACTTCTGAAAAAACTTTGCCAGAGGCTCGGCCTTTTCTTCAGAATTAAACATTTTCTAACCAGAGATTCAAGGCAGAAACTAATCCAGGCCTCATTTCTTTCACTTATAGACTATGCAGATTTCCTTTATGGCCACTGTCCTATTTCCTATTTAAGTAAATTGGATACCTTGTACCACAGAGCTCTAAGGTTCATCACAGATCTTCCATTCAACACTCATCATTGCTCTCTATGCTGCAGTTGGTTGGACATCCTTACACCTCAGAAGGAACAAAAATGCTGCACTATGGATATACAAAACTCTGTCTAACAAACTTCCATCCTATATTTTAGATTGCTTTACACTGGCCACAGCTAGGTCATATGCCCTAAGAAGCAACAACCTCATCACGTTGAAGCTACCCAAAGCCTACACCCGGCATGGGAGATCTGCAATCAGTTACTCTCTAGCAATGGCATGGAATTCTCTGCAGAAGACCCTAAAGTTGACCATCTTTATACCTCTAACATCCTTTAAAAAGCTCTACATAAGACTCTTCCCAGAGAAATGCGATTGCTATCACAAGGCCTAGTCCAATCACATTCATAACCCCTCCCTTTTTCAGTCAGCAATTATTACTGACAACTCTTCCATAAATCATCCCCTTAGTTTTTCCCTCCTCACAGCCCCTACTTTATATCTCAGCCCCTATCATACCTTTTCTAAAGCTTTGCTACCCCTTACCAAGACCTCCACAGCAACCCCTGGCACTTACTTCTACCCCAATCACTCCTACATACATCCAACTACTAGTAGCCTTAGTCCCTATCTAAATCTTCCACCAGCCCCTCCGTGTCATTCTTCAGAGGCTGTTAATCAACATTTCAGCAGTCATCAATCATAACTGTCTGTCTGTATTAGTTTGCCTATGAGCCTGTAATTCCAGCTACCCTGTGTTGCGTGGTAGTTTTACTGTATCCTACCTTGACCTGTCAAGTTTTATCATCCTTTATCCTCCGTTTGTATATATGTTTATATTACTGTATCTGTTTCAATAGAAGTGTTTTGTATATGTCTGCTTTTGTACCTCCATTTTGTTCCTTGACCTATCAGGTCCATCTTGTAAATGAGCTTTGCTCAATGATGTCCGCCTGAATAAATAAAGATTTTTGATTTGATTTGATTTGATTTGATCCAAAGCCTTCTGTCTCATTTCTGCGATCCTTTTTCAGCAGCCTTCACACCACTCTTCAGAAAAGCCCCACTATCCTCCCTTTTGAATACTAAGCTGAAGTAGTCTTTAAGAATGGTTGCCTCTGCTCATTCTCCCTTATTACCCTACCCCCCTCTGTCAGCCTAGCAATTCCACCCATCGTTTCTTTTTCCCCTAACATATCTGAGAAACCATTTTCCCCACCCTTGACCCCCTTCACGTCAAGCAACTCAGTGTTTGTCTTTGAGTCCCCAACTGCTCTCTTGGCCTCCCTAGTTTTTACTTGGTACTCCCTCCATGCACCATCCCCCTGCTTCTTCTTGTACCTGACAAAGGATTATTGTTGGCCCTCATACCTCCCTGACTTTTTTATGAGAACCAGATTGGTCTCTTGTACAATGACCAGCTCTAGTTGCCACCATTGCAATTTGCAGAACTTATTTATGGTGGACCTGACATGATGGAATGTTTGTCTGCTCCTTTCTCCTTCTGTTTTCCACTTTATGTCTTCAACATGCAATGACAACACACGCATGACTGAAGAATACATGATACAACTGCTGCCAGATGATAACAATGATGACTCACAATAGTTGCTGGTGATTCTTACATGCTCATTGTGAAATGCACTCTCAGTGCATGAACAAACCATAGGGTCATATGACTCATGACATGATAGTGGAAATTGACAACACCTGGCCACTCACCCACCCCACTGACAGACCACACCCCATGGAGAGACTTTGGGCTTGACTCTCAGAGTGATTTGGGACTAAGTCCCACCGCGCAACTCCAGTTGCAGCCCGAAATCGCTGCATCTGCAGAGATTGGTATTCTCAGTCTGCTGCAGCTGCAGGAGATGTTACAGCTGGTCCCACCAGCCATACCATTTTTCCACAACTGCAAGGAAAAAACAGCCACACATTGTGGAGCCGGTTGTAAACTGGCTCCACTTTTGAGCATACTGTAGCTGCGAGAGAAACTGCGATTCAGAAAGTGGCAACCCACTTGTACTGAGTTTTTCCAGCAGCTTCGGGATTTTCAGGGGCTTTGAGAATCTGGCACCTTGTGTCTTACATCACAGATTACTTAACTTTACACTCACTAATTGGTCAGCAGGCTCACACACACACACACACACACAGGCAAAAAATAAAAAGGTGGATTTTTGTGCTCTGTTGCACCACCGGTACTCAGTAAAATATACATTTGTCAAATTAATCCTTTAAAATCCTCCCTGCACTATTCCCAGTCTATTAAATTCGGTCTGCCTTTCACCTGATGCAGGGGAATATATAACTAACTAACTAACTAAATGTTTCTATGCCCTCAATGCTACCAGTACTACCTAAAGAAAGCATTTGTCAAACAGATCTTTCAAAAATCTTCTCTGCACCTTTTCCAAGTCTGCTAAATTCAATATGTCAGTACAGGATTACACTATCCTCTCCTCTGCAGCTTGATTTCATTACCCTGCTTGGAAATACAGTTAAATTAAGTGAAAACTGCCTAACTGGAACAATAATGCACAGTTCAATGGGTGTACAAAACCTGGGGAGGAGCTATGCTCATGCACCTTTGTTGATAGTCTGAAGGTATTTGAATGCACATGCTGTTGATTGACATATATGCATATAGAGGGATACTTCGTCCGTTCGCACTCTCTATCCCATGGGGAACTACCACCCTGTTGGAGTACCATGAAGGCAAAGGAACCCTCTTGAGGCAGGTTCCATCCCTAGCGGTGTCATGGGAACATAGTTCACTTAGGCTAAAGATACCTTGGGAAGGAGCCCAAAAATACTATGCAGCAGGTGGTGAGCACAGAGCTTGAGTGAAGACAGACTGCCAGCAACTAGTGATGTCTGATAACAGACAGAGACTGAATTGAGCAATGACTGACAGAAATCGATAACTGATAGCGGAAAGAGGCATGACTTCTGTAAGGAGAGAGGGGAATGGCAGAATGGAAAACAGGATCGCCATCCAACCGCAGCTCACAATGGAAACCTACTAGGGAAACGATATGCTAATATACAGTAGATATACTACCTTATGGACTCCCTCCTAAGGAGACTACATAACTTTTATGACCTTCGGCATGGAGGAGAGAAAAAACCCTATGAGGAGGAAACCTCTGGGAATAAAAGGCTCTGGTGGCCTTCCCTCCAGGCTAGGGGTAAGATTAGTAATGGCCTGGCTACCACAATTTAGAGACCCAATTCAAGTGTAAAACTTTAGAGGAAAAGCTCTTTCTTTGTCCGTCTAACTAGAATGCTGTGGGGGTGCCATGAGCTGATATCTGCAGCTAAAGGAGGTTCACCACGAACGAGGCCCACCCCCCAAGGCAGGAGGAGAAGTAGAGTGACTGCTTACATAAACATAGAAACATAGACTTTGACACAGATAAGGACTGCTTGGCCCACCCAGTCTGCCCAATTCCCTACCTATCGGAGAAGCTGCAGATCCTAGTTAACCAACAGCCTACTTCCTGCTACTCCCCACTAGAATTGCCTTATGTCTGTCCCATGCATTCTTGAATTCCCTCACTGTGCTTGATCCAACTACCTCCTCAGGAAGGCTGTTCCATGTGTCCACCACCCTCTCTGTGAAAAAATACTTCCTCACGTTGCCCCTGAGCCATCCCCCCTCTATCTTCAAATTGTGCCCTCTTGTACTTGCACATCTCTTTTTCTGAAAGATCCTACCCTCTTGGACTTTGTTGATTCCCTTGAGGTACTTGAAAGTTTCTATCATGTCCCACCTCTCCTTCCTTTCCTCGAGGGTATACAAATTAAGCTCATTTAGTCTCTCTTCATATGGCTTCTGGTACAGACCCTGCACCATTTTAGTTGCCCTTCTGTGGACTGCCTCCTTCCTGTCTATGTCCTTGAGGAGATGGGTTCCCAGAACTGCACACAGTACTACAGATGGGGTCTCACCAACTATCTGTACAGAGGGATAAAAACTTCCTGTTTTCTGTTGGTGATGCCTCTCCCTATGCATCCCAGTATCCCCCCAGCTCTACTTATTGCCTTCTGACACTGCTTGCCTACCTTTAAGTCATCTGATATGATTACCCCAAGTCCCTTTCCATTTTTGCTGTTGTTACTCTTCCCCTGAGTTTTGGTTTCTCAGGTGCATTACTTTGCACTACTTTGCATTGACTCTAAGCTGCCATACATTTGACCATTCCTCCAACCTTGCCAAGTCTCTTTTCATCCTGTCCACCCCCTTGTGTATCAGCCCTGTTGCAGATCTTTGTGTCATCTGCAAAGAGGCATATTTTTCCTTCCAGCCTCTCTGCAATGTCACCTATAAAGACATTAAAGAGGACTATTCCCAGTACTGAACCCAGTGGTACCCCACTAGTAACCCCCCTTTTCTTCAGAGTGAACTCTCCATTTACTATTACCCCCTGTGTCCTGTTGTCCAGCCAGTCTTTTACCCAGTTACCACCCTGGGACCCACTCCCAGGCTGGCTAACTTGTTTATTAATCTTTTGCGTGGGATTGTGTTAGCTGCCTTGCTAAAGTCTAAGTAGGCCTTATCCATAGCCCCTCCCTGGTCTACTTTGGTCACCCAGTCAAAGAAATCTATTAGATAAGTCTGACATGACCTTCCCACTGTGAATCCATGCTGCCTTTGGTCCTGTGCCCCGCTGGCCTCCAGGTACTCAACAATTCTTTCTTTCAGAAGTGATTCCATCATTTTCCCCACAATGGAGGTCAAATTAACAGGTCTGTAGTTTTCTGCCTCTGTCTTGCTCCCACTTTTGTGCAGGGGAATCACATCTGCCCTCCTCCAGTCTTCAGGTACCACACCATCCTCCCATTATTTGTTAAAAAGGTTGTCAATGGTGTAACTAGTTCTCCCCTTAGTTCTTTTAGAATTCTTGGGTGAATCCCATCAGGCCCCATTGCTTTGTCCACCTTGAGTTTTAGGAGCTCTTTCAGAACCCTTTCTTCTGGGAATGAACTGGTATCGACCCCCCCCCCATCAAGAGTGCTTCTATTGTTTGATTTAGGGACCTCTCCCTCCTTTTCTTATGTGAATACTGAGCAAAAGTACTCATTCAGTATCTCTGCCTTTTCACTGGTGCCCTCTGCCCACCCCCTCCTCTTTATTAAGACTCATTATCCCTCCCTTGTCTTTCTTCGCTCCCTAATGTACCTATAAAAGGTTCCCCCCCTTCTTAACTGAGTTGGCTATCTTTTCCTCGGTTTGTACCTTTGCTATTCTAACTGTCTTTCCCGCTTCCTTCTGCTTTAACTGATACAGTTCTCTGTCCTGCTTCTTCTGTGATTCCTTATACTTCCTGAATGCTATCTGTTTCTCCCTAACCTTCCCCACCACCTCTTCTGAGCACCATAGTGTTTTTTTCCTTCATTTTGATGTGTTTATTTGCTTCACGCAAAGTCTTGTTGCCTCTGTGATGGCAGTTTTGATTTTTCCCCATTATTCCTCCACCCTTCCTTTCTGCCCGTTTGCTAGTGCATTCCTTAGGCACTCTCCCATTTTGCCAAAGTCAGCCCTCCTAAAGTCTGGTACCCTCGCTTTTGTATGGCTTGACTCTACAGCTGTGTTTATCATGAACCACACTGTTTGGTGGTTGCTTGTTCCCAGATGGCTACCCACTTCTAAATCTCAGATCCTCTCTCCATTCCCATTTGAGAGTATCAGGTCTAAGATTGATCCCCTCCTGAGTGGGCTCCAACACTAGCTGTCTAAGGCGCCCTGCTCTTGGATGTGGCAGCAGCAAATGTGTTCTAGTTAACATCTGGCATATTCAGGTCCACCATCAACAATGTTTCCCCTTTTTCTTTGATTCTAAGGATGCCTTCTATCATTTCCATGTCCATTTCCTCCCCTGAGACAGGGATCTGTATGCAACCCCCGTGCGGATTATGGTGCCCTTTCCTTCTCCAAGGTGATCCACAGTGCCATCTCTCCTCCTTGTTTACCCTTTAGTTCCATTGCTTTGATCCCCTCCCTTACATAGTGAGCTACTTCTCCTCCTCTTTTACCCCTGTCCCTCCTGTAGATTGTGTACCCTAGTATGTTGACATCCCAGTCATGGTTCTCTGTCTACCATGTTTCTGTGACTGCCATAATATCCAGGCATCCCTCTTCCATCAAGGCCACTAGTTCAGGAAGCTTGTTACCCAGACTACAGGCATTGGTACTCATTGCCCTCCATTTTTTGATGTCCTTACTCCTTTTAGCCCCATCCCTGACCTTACTGCCTTTTTCTCCATTTACCCCAACCTGCTCCCTATCCACCTCTCTACCTTGGAGTTTATCTCACTAACGATCCTGTTTTGTGGTTGAAGGCTGGGAATTCCCCTATTCCTTTTCAGTGCCTCCCCCTTGGCTTTTTTAAAAGCTTACCAATGAAGCATTTAAACCTATCACCTAGCATCCTGGTTCCCCTCCTGGACAGATGCAGACCATCGTGCCTGTATCACTCCAGGTGGACCCCCAGTCCCCAATGAAGCCAAAACCCTGTGCCCCACACCAGTTTTTCAACCATTCATTGAATCCCATGGTTTAGAGTACCCTAGCTCACCCATGCCTTAGACAGGTAGCACCTCTGAGAAGGTTACCATGTGTGCTACTTGTCTATGGCCCCTCCCCAACTCCACAAACTCCTCCTGTACTGCTCTGATCCCATTCCCAGCTAGGTCATTTGTTCCTAGGTGTACAATGATGTCCAGCTCCCTCTCCTGTGCAGCTGCTCCTGAGATCCTGAGGATTTGCTTCTTATCCCTCCATGCCATGGTGCCGAGCAGGCACCTTACCTCCCACTCCCTTCACTCCAGTTGTGAAAGGCACTAATCTGGCTTCCATAAAGGGGAAGCCAAGAGGAGAAGCTGAACCCTTGAGGGATAAGGCATAGGAGTTGAGCCCTTGTGGGGCCAAGACTTGCATAATTTTTTATCTTCACCCTTGAGGGGCAGAGGAGATGAAGTAGAAGGAGACCAGGTGAACCTTAGGCAGCCATAAGGAGGAATAGCTTTTGAAGGTGCTATCAATGTGGTCTGCACAGCTAAAAAGGCCACTGTGGACTTACAGGCCCATCCTCCAGCAGTTGAAGTCTTAAATGCTGCATCGAGAAGTGCCATCAAGTTGCTCTGCATGGCCAAAGATTCCCCCCAGAGTGTAGGACATTCTCTTCTTGCATAACAAATTTTGTTTAATTTTTCAACTTCAAGTACATATTTCACAATTCATACAGGGTTCCAGAGGTGTAGGCAGGGGGGTGTTTAGGGTGTTCAAACATCCCCCAAAATGACTGCCAAAAGTTTTAATAAATGACAGAGCGGTGCACGCTAGCTCTTTAAATGCACACTTCCCTCCACATTCCATGCAATCTGAGGTGCTGCTGTGTGCCACTGTGCCTGGCTGGCTGGTGTGGCAGGAAGCCTGCTTATAGCCTGCTTGGGGGGGATGGTGAGTGTAAGCAAATCCGTTGCCTTGCTGGCTGCTGATAGTCGGAGGCTCCACTGCTCCTCCTCCTCAGCTCCTCCTCTCAACACAGCAGTGAATTAAGAAGTGTGACATAGAATTGGTGGCTTGGTGCACCACCACACGCACTGCACTGAGAGAGAGAGAGAGAGAGAGAGGAGTCAATACGAGAAGGAGTTGTGGATGGTGGTGGCCTAAGTGCAAGGAAAAAGAACTTAGAGTTATATTTGATTATTTGTTGAGCAGACTGCAGAGCGGGTAGTTTCCGTGGGGAGCTGTGAAAGGAGCCAGGAGTCAGTCAGCGGTTGATCCTCAGAGTCAAGTCACCACCCAGTCTGGAGAAACAGTAAAGCAGCATTAATGGTCAGAGCCCTCAGCCCATGGTAGGTACTCGCTTGTGAATCAGTGCCACTGCCAGGCCTGAGAAGAAGAGGAGAGACTTGAGAGCAGAGCAGTGAGATGGCTGGACAATGCAACAACTCAAGGAGAACTAAGAGAAGGATTCAGGCCAGCCACACTAGCTGCCTAGCCAGCCGCCTAGGGGGCGTGTGCCTCTCGGATGGCCGCCTACTCACCTCATTGGGTAAGGGTGTCACCTCTCCCAGAGACTTGTTAGCAGCACCAACAACAGCTCATTTAACTAAAATCTTCTGTTGACTCATCAGTTATCTCAGACGGGAGCTGGACCCTAGAGGTAAGGAAAAATTTGACACTATGGGGAGTGGGGGCACTGGGATGGGGAGTGAGTGGGGATGAAATGAATTTCAGCTCTCTCTGTAGTTCTGCTGACCCGGACCTCAAGGTCAAGGAAGTCATAATATCCACAGGCAGGGCACCAGTGGGCGAACAAGAACAGAGCGAGTCAGTGAGGTCTCACTCCTTGGCAGGCTAACTAAAACTACTGAAGATGGGCCTGCAGAGAACTAGAAGAGTAACAGATGACAAAACCACAAAACAGTGCTTGTGTTCCACATTGCAAGTAGAACTTGTTTAACTTTCAGCTTAAACCATGTTGAAGACTGCAGTAGCCGGCTGCATAAGTGGTCTCGCAATGGTGTTAAAAACACTCTAGTACCATGACAAGAAAACAGAGAAGAGGCACACATGGCATGTGCCTCTTCTCTGTGTCATGGTCTAGAGTATTTCTAAAAACCATTGTGACTGTGAGACCACCTATGCAGGTACTGCAGTGCCTAGGCTGAATTTCATTTAAAAAAAGGAGTTTATTTCAGACACCTAGGTTGGTGGTGGGTGTTGTTCAGTTCTGGATAATGTATTGTAATGTCTGAACATTATGGTGAAATAAACAGCATTTTTAAATCCATTTCCATTCTTGTGTATGTGTCCATCGCCTGATATAATAAAAAGTGTTCCTGGTGGCTAGCGGTTCCAACCCCCATCCGAGCCTTCATCTGGTATAATAAAAACAATTCCTAGTGGCTAGTGGTCCCTCCCCCCATCTGATCACCCACCTGATATAAAAAAGAATGTCCCCTGATTCAAAGATTAACTCCCTGCCCCATCCTGATCCCTTTATAGTCAAGAAAACATTTCCCTTGTGGTCTAGTGGTCCGTCCTCTTCCCTGATCACCGTCCCCATGAGAACACTAACATCTCCCTGGTGGCTTAGTGGTTCTCCACTCCATCCCTGATCTGCCAGTTGTATGAGACTGAACTGTGACTGGTGGTCTAGTGGCCCCCCAATCACCTCAGCAGGTAGTGCCCCAACACCCCTCTCCCCCCATCCTGGAACCAAGCCAGTGACCAGCATGGCCCTCATCTCTCCACCATGGGAGGCTGCTGACTGAGCTCTCAATGAGGGTGTACTGTGTACAGTACGCACTCATCGAATAACAGCTCACTCTGAGCTGTCAATCAATGTAAGTGAGTGCATACTGTACACAGTATGTGCATATTGAGAGCTCTGTTCATGACCAGCCATGTTGGTGAGAGGAGGATTGTGCTGGTTTCTGGCTCAGAGTGGGGATGGGGGGAGTGGGGTGGTGTGGTTCTGCCCATCAGGCTGGATGGGGGGTCCACAAGACCACCAGGGACACTTCAGCCTCATATAACCAGTGGATCGGGGATGGGGACCACTAGCTACAAGGGAGATGTCATTAGTGTTCTCATGGGAATGATGACTGGGGAAGGACCATCTCTTCTATCTTAGAATCAGATACAATTGTCTACTAGTATACTGGTGGCAAATATAATAATATATCCAGTGACTGATATAATTACTATGATATTTGCCAATTATGAATCCCATCAGAATCTTTCAGAGTTGCATTGTAACTTGTTCAGACAGTCACAGTAACAATTTTACAAAAATAAAACACAAACACAGAAAGTAAAGTCGAGTATGTGTGAAAAGCAGTTTTATTTAAAAATGTCTGGGAGCTAAGGAGGTCATCAAACCACCCTGCTTGCTTTCATAAAAGGCATGAATGAGTCTTCACCAAGCAGAAGTAGAAATAGTACTGGTCCTGCTGCTGCTGCATCTTCTACTCCTCCTGAGGCAGCTAGCAACAAACTCCTATGCGGGGCTCTTGGAACAGTGTGATTCTGTACTGTACCAGTGACACGTAACCCCATGTCCTTATCTACTTTGCTGCTTTGCAATGAGAGGTGGGACTGGGTACCCCAACCAGACTTCTCTCAAGTCAAAGCACCAAACTAGATACAGACATAAGAAATTAAGATGGGAGGAGTCTAATAGCCCAGGACATAGGTGATGCCAGTCTATATAAATCCATAATGATTGGTGGGTGTATAAGAAAGGGTTTCAGATCTGGAGAATGGGCCTGATATTCCGGTCCATTCTCCCAACCTGAATCCCTTTCTTATACACCCACCAGACATTAAGGATTTATACAGACTGGCAGTGGCATCAACCACATCCTATTCATTTTGCAGTTGTGTCTCTGTTTATAAATAGGCACCACCCTTACAAGTGGTTAGCCTCCTCTTCTACCTGCTGTGTTAGAAATGCTTGCCTGGTAACAAGGCATTGTACAGCCATGTACATGGCTGATGGTGGAATGTCATGCCACCAGCACCAGATCAACCTCCATAACTCACCCATGTTTTCTGTCATGGTTTCCTAGCTATCCCCCCCCATGTTACTAAGCATGCAAGCATGTGCTCCTTTTGTATATTTGTATGTCAGGGGTCATGGATCAGTTTTAACATTGTTTAACTAGCCTAAAACGTGGTGCAAATTGGCCAGGGCTAATGCAGCTAATTCTCTACTTGGTTGTCTTGACTAGCGCAGTTTTTTCCATTGCTGTTAATGAAGTTAAAGTCCCTACTTTAGCAGGCTCAGGCTGTACCCCTCATGCATATCGTATTGCATATGGGGTGGGTGGTTGATGGCACTGTTGGACAGCCAGTTGTCCACAACCACTAGAGGTTCTGCAGACTGTAATGCCAGCCAGAGTCTACACTCCCCAATCCACACCCCTGATTCCATAGGGAAAAACAGTTCCCCTGAAATTAGGAGTGGGGTACGTGTAACAAAAGTGTGTTTTTTTTTTTCAAGAAAAGCCCCAAAAATCACCACACAGCATGTAACCCCCCCCCCAGAGCTTATGGGGGCCTGGTGGCCCCCAGACCTCCAGCCACAGCCTTTATGCAGAAATCTTTCAAAGATCACAGTATATTACAAAAATTGCATATGGGGTGAATGGTTGATGGCACTGTTGGATAGCCAGTTGTCAACAACCATTGGAGATTCTGCAGACTGTAATGCCAACAAGAGTCTCCCACACCCCTGATTCCATGGGAACAAAAAATCCCCTGAAATTAGGGGCAGAGTTAGAGTTCATGTAACAAAAGTGTGTTTTATTTCTGCCAAAAAAGCTCCCAAACTCACCACAGAGCATGTAAACCCCCAGAGCTTCTGAGGTCCTAGTGGCCCCCAGATCCCTGGCCACAGCCTTTATGTAGAAATATTTCAAAGATCACAGTATATTACAAAAACTGCATATGGGGTGGGTGGTTGATGGCACTGTTGGATAGCCAGTTGTCAACAACCATTGAAGATTCTGCAGACTGTAATGCCAACAAGAGTCTGACTCACACAACCCTGACTCCATGTGAAAAAAAAATTCCCTTGAAATTAGGGGTGGGGAACATGTGACAAAAGTGTGTGTTTTCTTCAAGAAAAGCCCCAAAACTCACCACAGAGCATGTACACCTCCCAGACCCCTGGCTTTTATTTTGTCCATTTCAAAAATGTCATATCTAAACCCCCACCAAAAGAAACCAAAAACAATCCTGGCTATGGCCCTGCAGGGTTCTATATTGTCTTAATGGCCCTACAAACAGGGCATCTAGCCATGGCAAGCCCCATGGAAATACACTCTAAATACTTGGATGAATAACACATTAACAGCCCATAAAATCAATATAGCTATCTAATCTTGGAGGTAGCTGAAAGATACAATGAGCAAAAACTATAACATAATGTATCTCTTGCCATAAGCATACCATTTGCCGTTCCAAAAAAACCAAAAACTATTAGAGACAAAAAAAAAAAAACAGAAACAAAAACCTGGAAAAACAGGAGCGTATTAGGATACAGATCATCATGCACACCAATTTGTGAATCTGATAAAATCTTGAATGTATGAAAGTCAACTTACAGGGTCTATCCAGTCAACTACCAGTAGAGGTTGTCAAAGTACTGTATGGCCACTTCCAAGATCACTACCTAATGCTAACCTGTATGTATATGCAGATTACTGTAAGTATTACAATTTTCCTGCAGACCATATCCTCCTTATGCCATTAACTCCTAGTGACCATAGTGCATCTATCCTTATATTTGACCAGCATGCATTCATAGCCTTCGTGGTTCAAACCTGCAGGGGCATATGGATCCTCCTTCCTACTGCCAACTTCCCATTCACCTGTTTCTGGTCTGATAGTTTGGGGGACCACTCATTGCTCAGACTCCAAACTCTTATATCAAACAGACTCTCCTACCTGGCAGGGCTGTCCATTGATCCTTCTGTTCCCCCTTTTATCTGCCATGGTATTTTCCAGGGGCACCTATGTGATGGAGCTAAGGCCTAGAGCTCCTCATACTAAGACCCTTTGCATCTTGCCTTGTACAGGACTCTTAGATATAAGGTCGAGCAGGACACCCCCTCCGACCATTCCATGACAGTGGGTGGCTCTACTTGTCTCCATCTCATGAGGATCCTTAGCTTCCATGGCCAAATAGTGTGTCAGCCACATAATTTGTGAATTCCTTCTGGCATACAGAGTGGGTGCCCCTAGTATGCAGAGGTCTGGGGTTTCCAGGACATTGCTACTTGTAATTATCTTAGTCCTCCCCAGAATGTTTGCAGCTGGGGGCACTGCCACAATATGTGGGCCATATCTCTCGGGGTATGATGATACAGCCAGCATTCATTTGGAATCTGAATGCCCTTTCTTACCAGCTTAGTCAGTGTCCTATGCCAGCGTCCTAACACCTTCTTTTGTATGAGTTGTAGTTTGTTGTCAGAAGACTCAGAATGGGCCCTTCTCCAGCATTATTCCCATTGTTCTGCTGTAATATGCACTGACAGCTCCTGATTCCATTGGCCTCTCAGAGCCTCTCAAGATGGGAGGTGGTGGTCGTGTATGATTTTATAGAAACACTGCTCTACCCCCTTCTGGGCTGTTGTATGATACCCTCCACTACAGAGTTCATATCTGAGTGGCCAATGGGGTAGTGAGGGCTGAGCCATACAGCCAGCATATGCCTGAGCTGGAAGAAGCAACAACGGTCCAAGGCAGGGAAGTTAAATTCATCTCTTAGTTGGGCAAAGGACTGCAACATGCCCTGCTGTCCTTCTACCAGGTTGCCAAGGGTTAGAATCCCCTTAGCGTGCCAGCTCAGCCAGTTCAGAGGCTGACCTCCCACCCAAATCTTGCGCTTATGCCAAATCGGTTCCATCCAATGCAGGTTAGTACTGTACCACCCCTTGAGCTTCATTACGCTCCTCCATGCCCCCTGGGAGTAACTGGCTGTGTGACCAAGTCTTGTCATACTGTACTTGGGAGCAGATCCAGGAGTGCTAACCTGATGGGAGAGATGCTAAATAAAGCCTGTTCCACATGTGCTCACAACTGAACTCTAATTGGGTCTGTCACCAACTAGCCTAGTGCCTGTTTGGCTCCATGTAAAGTGTGATATGTCCATAACCAGGAGAGGTTCAATCCCCCCTAGTAAGAGGGTGCCCTAAGAACATTTTTACTAAATCTTGGCAGGTTCCCTTCCCAGATGAAGGAGGCTGTAAGTTATCTGTGCTGCTCCAAAGCTTAGGGGATATTTGAAGAGGGAGAGTATTCAAACGATATAGCAACCTTGGGAGCGCCATCATCTTAAAAGCAGCAATCTTCCCTGGTAATGATAGGGACAGTTTCTTCTCTTTGTCTGTGTCCTGGAAGAGGTCTGTTAGCAGAGTGTTGAGGTTAGCTGTAACCAGGTCTTGCCACCTCGGGGTGATGGTCATACCCATATACCAGATACCTGTGGTACCCACTTTGGTGATTGCCCTCTAACCCAGGTGCTATCCTGCATGAAACCCTGGAGGGGAAGCATCTCAGTTTTGGACCGAGTGATCCAAAGTCCTGAGAGATGGTCAAAGTCTGAGAGGAATCCTAACATCTGTGGGAGAGACTCCACCATATTCAAGAGTATTAGAAGAAGATCATCTGCATATAATAGGGTCTTGTAGATTATACCTCCCAGACTAATGCCTTTGACTTCCTCAGCTTGTTGAATTCAAGCCCTGAGGAGCTCCACTGCAATCAGGAATGGCAGGGGTGAAAGGGAACAGCCCAGCCTCATACCTCAGCGGAGTGTGGGGGGGAGGACAACAGCTCATTGGTGAGAGAAATAACTTTTGGGGATGCATAAAGTGTTCTAAGCTAGGTGATGAAGTTTATTCCAATTCCCATTTGGCACATTGCCTGAAATAAATTTTCCCACTCCATCAAGTTGAAGGCCTTTCCTGCATCTGTGGTGATCAAGGCCGATAAGACCAACCTCTGTTGCATCTCTTTCAGTGTATTCACCTTGAGTCTGAGGTTATCCATTCCTTGCCTACCCCTCATAAATCCTGTTTGGGAGTTGTAGATTATAAATGGCAAAGCTTGTTCCAGCCTAGTGGCCATCGTTCTGGCCAGGATTTTGATGTCCACATTCAATAGGGCTATGGGATGGTAACTAGTACACAGAGCCTTGTGAGGCTTCAGGAGGACTGTAATGACTGCTTGCTACACAGAATGGAAGAGAGTGCCCCTCTGATGTGCTCCTCAAAACAGGGTAGTCAAGTGAGGTGTCAAGATGCTGTAAAATGTCTAAAAGAACTTTGCAGCAGAGAGTACATCCAGCCCCAAGACTTTCCCATTTGCCAGTGAATGGATGGCTGTGGAGATTTCCTGTGCTGAAACTGGGCTCTCAAATTGAGTGACCACATCTGGGTGGGACCTGGGGAAGGTTGACACTACTCAAAAACAATCCACCTTGCCTGCTGGGTTGGTTCCCATGAAAGGTATACAAGGTCTGATAGAACTGAAAGCTGGAGTTTACTTGGATATGGTTGGATGAGATTTACAACTAGATGTGGGGGATCAGGGCATCTCCCTCTTTTCAGAGCCTCTCCCTCTTTCTTCTTCATCCTATAGGCCAGAGGCTTGCTTGCCTTCTCACCCTTCTCCCTGTATTGCTGCTGCATGAAGAAAAGCACTCTTTCTGCCTTCTGAATATGTACTTTTTAAGGTTATACTTGAGCAGAGTAATGGAACAAAGGTCTACCTCTGATCTAGTAGCCTGGGACTAAGACTTTTCCTGAGCATCACTTAGTTGGGAAGAGAGAAGTTTTACTTCTTTCATTTGTTTTTGGTTTTTTTGTGGGCTGCACAGCTAATGATATGACCCTGAATAAAAGCTTTAAATGTATCCCACACCACTGAATCAGTCATTTCTGCCATTGCATTCAAGTCAAAATAGACTCGGATTTCCTTGGTAAGCCACTCTATGAAGTCTCCTTCTGGAGTAGTAGGGGATTAATCCTCCATCTTGGGGACTTAGCTATTGTGCCAGCCAGTACCAGGTTGATTGTAACCAGCGAGTGGTCCACCATCTCTATATGCTGTATTGTAGAGTCTACCATCTCGCGTGCAAATTGTGAGCTGACTAGGAAGCAATCCATTCTACTGCAAGGGAAAGGATGGGAGGAATGAAAAGTATAGTCCCTGGCTGTGGGGTGCCTTAGTCATCATATATCCACCAACCCATGTTCCTGGCACAGTTGGAGAAGGGCTATACAAGCTAGTTTGTGAGTTGGCTCTCTGGATAATCTGGAAGTGCTATTTAGAATTGGGTTGGTCGCTAAATTGAAATCCACTTCCACCACCACTAGAAGGTGTTGGGACACCAACTTCTGTAACTACTGTGCCAGTGTATGCAATAAAATTGGGCATCATCCACAATAAGGGTGTACACATTGGCTATTACAATAGGCCGAGCCTGAACCCTACCACTGAGAACCACTCATCTCTTTCAGAATCAAAATTGGTACTAAACTTAATGGAGTATGCCATCTCTATGCAACCCCAAGCAAACCTTGCCACCTCTGACTGGAGAAGGGGGGTCTCCTGCAACAGAGCAATGTCACATTTGACTGCTCTAAGATAAATCAGTATATTTTCCTTTTAATAGGTTAATAATGCCCTGCACATTTCAGTTCATAAATTTTAGCTCTATCATAGAAGACCCATCTCCAGAAATCTCTATGCATGCATTATAATCATAAATGGATAGATCTTACCATCTTGTGTCAGACCTCCAGGTATCAACTACCTCATTTGGTCCATACAGTGCCTCCTCCTGAGAGCTCCCTGCTATGGTTGTGGTGAAAAGAAGGAAGGAGAAACAGGTGGGTAGGTCTGAAAAAAGCAATGTTGAGTGTTAATAATGAAAAATTCCCTAGAGGTTATACAGTATATGTCAGAAATTTTTGGTCATAGAACGGGTTAGCATTGTAAGTGACTACTACTTCACAAAGTACCAAACCAAATATTTCTATAAGTAAAACAGCAAACATAAATCAAAAAATAAAATATGTCATAGTTGGGAGGATGATCTGATCTGAAGGGACATGGAAATCCTTGCACAACTTCCACTGTACTCTCACTGTGGTGCTATACACCACTGATATCCAACTGGTGCATTCTGCTTTGACATAAGCAATCCCTGGCTCATGCCTTAGTAACATCCATCCACAACTGTGTGGGCATATTAATTTGTGCTTGTTGAGCAGTTTAAATATTTGTCCAATCGAGATTTAAATGTTACAAATTCACTGACTCCTGTGACTTCCCTTGGTAACTTGTTCCAAGCATTTGTTGCCCTTATAGTAAAACAGTGGTCCCTTTTACTGATAATAGCCTTTGGGACTACAAGTTGGTGACAATGGCTTCTTGTATTTACTCTCAGTTCTGCAACCTGTAATCCACACTGTGACGTTAAGTGAGGGCTTTGTAAGATCCTAAAAAGTAATAAGTCACTCCTAAATCTTCTAGTTTCAAGACTAACCAAGCCAGTTTTAAATAGTCTATGTTGCTATGGTAGGCGTCTTATGTTAGGTATAATCTTTGTGGCTCTGTGCTGGATTTGTCCTAATAGATTTATATCTTTTTTAAGATAAGGGTTCCATAAGGGGGAGCAAAAATCAAGGTGAAGTCTAATATATGTCCTATATAATGGGATTATGCACTGTTCACTCTTACTCACAAAGGACTGTTTGATGTTATTGAGTAACATATTTGCGGTTTGTGTGATCCTTTTTGCAATGACCTAAAGCTGACAAGTTATTCAATGTCTTGAGCAACCAGTATAGTGTTATGCTTGTGCAACTGTATTAGTTTGATTTTGGCCATTCACACTCTCTGTTCCAGAGGAATTACCACCCTGTAGGGGTACAAAAGGCAAGGAACCCTCAGAGAGGGTTCCACCCCTTGAGGTGCCATGAGACGATTTCCGTGGCTAAAGGTACCTTAGGAATCCCCTAAGGAGAGAGTGCTGCCACTGGAGGAGGAGGGGAGGATGGTGGGGCAAAGAAAAAGTGCTTCACAATGAGGCTGAGAGGAACTGCTTATATAGCTCAGGAAGTGGGAGTGGCTGGCTGCTTGGCCATCGAACTCCAGGCATAGCCTTTCCAATTCAATGTCCTGTGCAGCCAGTATAGTGCTATGCTTGTGCAATTGTGTTACTTTGATTTTGGCTGTTCGCACTCTCTATTCCAGAGGAATTATGACCCTGTAGGGGTACGAAAGGCAAGGAACCCTAAGAGAGGGTTCCACCCCTAGCTTTGCCACGGGACGATTCCTGTGGCTAAAGGTTCCCTAGGAATCCCCAAAAGAAATGTAGTACAATCATATCCCAAAGAAGGAGGTAACACAAAGCTTATGAGCAAGCAGTAACTGTGACATAGAAGCAGTAACTGTAACATAGTAGTAGAGAAACATAGGGAATTTGATAATGTAATGAGATGCTCAGTTTGATAATGAAATGCCCAGGCTTGTGTAGCATGATACTGATGGTTTGTGTTGAGAATGAGGGGATCCTCTAATGAGAGAGGGAACAGCAGGACATCCTCCACCTCTATCCAACAATGGAACCTACCTAAAGAAACTAGGGGACACTACTATGCTAACCAACAGTTATGACCTGAGGCAACAGAGGAGAGAAAAAAACGCAATGAGGAGGAAATCTCTGGGGATCCAAGGCCTAGGTCGCCTTCCCTCCAGGTGTGGAATAGTTTATTTAGTGATGGCTCTGCAGCTACAATTTGGAAAAGCCAATTAAAGGGAGGTGGAAAATATTCCAATTTGGAGGAAGGCTCTCACTCAAACCCACTAGCGGGAATGCCATGGAAGGTTGCGAGAAAACTCTGCAACAATACATGCAACCAAGGTGGAGGAGGAGAGCAACGACTGCTGAGGCACTCATCTGGCCTACCCACCCTAAACTCAAACCAGGTGAACCAGAGGCAGTCATAGGGAAAATGTGGTGAAGGTGCCTTGCTAGGGAAATCACTAAAGTCAATGGCTAACCATTATAGTGGAACACTAGAGCCAAAGGAGATCATTGTAACAACCCTTCACCACTAGTCTTAAATTCTACACCAGGACCTGCTGTGGCATAGCAAGCAGCTAAAGCCAAGCCAGGGGTGAGGACATTCCCAGCTATGGGCCAGGTGAGAAGGATCTCACCCCAAGTTGGACACACTCAAGATGTGGACTAAATGCAGAGTGAGACCATTGGCTACAGGAACCCTGTGCCAGAATAGAATGGCTGGCATGCCCAAGAAATTGATTGAGAGCTGAAAAGCTAGTGAGCTGAATGAGCATGGCGTGCTGAGATCATATTGAGCATTGAGTGCTGAGACCTTGCAAGGTCGAATGCAGAATTGAGTGCAGCAGAATCCCAGAGGCTGAAGCCAAGGGGATGGCAATAGGCACAAAGCAATGGTTTGCATAAGCAAAGAGCAATGCTTGCGTAAGCAAGCATGGACCTGCACGTAGGTCAGTAACTGAATATTAATAAGTAGACCAGCACGTAGGTCTGCATAACATAGTAGCAATGAAACAGCACTGAATAGTGGGGCAAGCCAGTCAGGCATTGCAAATCCAAATCAAGGTGACAAACTCTGAGGATTTTCTGTGGTGAAGACAGGATTTAAAACAGAAATCATTAGCCACATGGGCCACAACCCCCCAAACACCTCCCAGTCCCCTCTGTAGGACAAACAAGGAAGCGATGGAAGGGCCGAGAACCACATGCAGATATTAAAGCTAATTTAAGAGCCTCAGCAGGAGCTTTAGCTAACCTCAGAGTAGAACAGCAGTGCATAAAGGGAATAACAAGAGTGAACTGCATAGCAAGGTTCAGAGCTTGAAGCAGGTGTACAAACATAGAGCAGCATCTGTATTGAGTACACTGAGTTGCAAACCACAATAAACATAAAATAAAGGAAGCACAATACTCTGAAGGCAGCTGTCACAGGCAGTGCAATGAACTGCAGGAATGAGGCAAGTAGAATGAGTTCAGCATGATTGAGCTGTATAGCCAGGGTTCAGTGTGAGCCAGAATCAGGTGAAAGGATTAAGTATGCAACATGGAAAGTAGCTATGGCTGAGCTGAACACACAGATAATGTTTGTAGTTGCAATGCAAGGAATTTGAGTGTTGTAACTGAAAGCAATTTGAGTTGTGAGTAACTGAAAACAAGTAGTATGAGCTCTGGAGTAGCAGTATGCCAGGAGCTTAGAAACAAAGCCCCCCCCCAAAAAAAAACAAAGACACACAAACATAGAAAACAGGGAACAAAGACAGAAGATGTATGTGCAGCTGAAGGCAAAATACAAACCAGAAGCAGGAAAAACAAAACACAGAAATCCAGCAGACAAGCAGGAGCAGCAGGTGGGGTAGGGGGGTGGGTCCCAACCAGCTCAGAGGACAAACCGACAGAGCCTTCAGCTGCGAAGAAAAAGTGCTTCACAATAAGGCTGAGAGGAACTGCTTATATAGTTCAGGAAGTGGGAGTGGCTGGCTGCTTGGCCATCAAACTCCAGCCATAGCATTTCTAGTTATTAATGATTACCCCGAGGTCTCTTTCCTTTATTGCAATTTTCATGAGTGTATTATTTAGCAGATAATTATAATCTGGATTATGTTTTCCTAGATGGATTACTACACATTTGTCAATGTTAAGCACCATGTTGCTATTAATTGTCCATTGTTCAATAATTGTGAGATCATTAGTTAGGGATAAATGTTTTTCTAGTTTATCTACTTCACCTCCTAACTTGGTGTCATCAGCAAACTTAGTGACAAAATGGTTGAGAAAGGCATCCAGGTCCCAAGATGAACAACCTAAGAGGGTGTATGAGTTCCTTTGGTAGTGGGGCTATAGTAATAAAGATAAAAAAAGAGTTTAGGTATGTGCCCGAGGTGGGGGTTGGGTCCTTGATTTTCCTAAGTTCCCCAAAACTGCTTCAGTACCAATTTATGTGAGGGGTGTGTTGAGATAGCCTCATACATTTGTACTGTTCAGATATGATATATACATGGGCGGTGTTTCAGAATTAAGCCACTGACCCTTTAAGCATCCTATGAAAAAAACATGGGAAAAGATTTTTGTCAACTGAGCGCTGAGTCTAGCCCTCCAACAGGTTTACATTTCAAAGGTCTGAAAGCCAGGAACTGGCTTAAATGCATTATTTAAAACTTCATTTGTGTTTCAATGTCCAGACCTCACAACCAGGAGAATGGTGACATGACGTCTGTGTTCCTTTTGTACTGTATGTTGAGGGTTCCCTGAGCTCAAAGGGCAGGTATGTCTCTTATCACAAACTGTTCAGCAGGGGATCAGTATGCTAAACTAAGCTCATTAGACCACAGTGGGGGTGGGGTGGGGGTAGTTTTCTGGTATTTTATACTCTGGACAAACTAGGGTGGAGCAAGAGAAACATCTCCAGGAAAAAGAAGGGAACTTCTGAAACATCCCAGCCTGAATAGCCGACCAATCAAAAGGGTAGGCTGGAATGACATCACTTAAGGTATCACATATGAATACAGCTAGAAAACAGGGCTTTTTGGTATAATTTTGACAAGTGTTAGCTTTGGTTAGTTTTACTATAAAAGAACTACTGATTAGTGGGGATAAATTTGCCTCACTGAAGAAAAAGAGAAAAACTACTGGGAAAGGAGCTTTTCTCTGAGAAACCCTGAATTTCGCTGAAGAAGAAAATTCAGAGACTGACATCATCTTGCCAAACTTTTTGAGAACTCTTTTCAGAAAACTTGAAGATGTTTTCTGGCAGATGGGACTTTTCATACCTTGGACTCCAAACATCAACAATGTAGAAAATGTTAGCATTCATAGTGTGTAGGTTTATTGTTTAATTCCACATTTTTTAACATTGTTGTCTGCAACTCAATACCCTAAATGGTGTTGAATATTTTAATGCGTTTTCTTTCTTTAAGTAAACTTTTTTTTATTTTCTTATCAACTCTGCCCGGGTCTAGTTTGTGTGGTATAACATTTTAAAGGAAAAGGTTTTGTCAGACTGCTGCCTCATTTTTATGTTGCTTGCATGCATGTGCAAGAAACATAGTGCCATCATCGGAGATTTCGGAGGTGTGTCACCTCCTCCTCCTCCAATTCAGTCAGTGTGCTGGCAGGCACAGCCCCTGTAAGCCAATGCATTTTGGAGCTGTGTATGACACGCTCCAAAATGCAGTGGCATACAGTTGAAAGAGGGAGCTACGCTTGAGTGAGCACCGATAAGATATCGGCTGCTCACGCGCAGCTCCCCCCCAACACACACAGTCGTACGTGCCCCCACATGCACTGTATAGCTGACAGGGTGCCCAATCCCCATTGGCTGAGCTGTGTCCCCCCTCCCCAGTAGTAGGTGCCATGCTGGAGCCCACCCCAGCATAACAAAGCAGTCCTTTGGCTGACTAGGTGCCCAATCCCCGTCGGCTGAATGCCCCCCATCCTTGTGCCATGCTGGGAGCCCACCCCAGCATGGCAATAAATACCATGGCCGATGGGGTGCCCAATCCCCCATCATCTGAACACCCCCCCAACATCCTTGTGCCACGCTGGGAGCCCACCCCAGTGTGGCAAATAGTCCCACGACATCTTTTTTTTTAACCTGAAAAATGAAAACGGTCCTGCGGTGCGTCTCCTGACCCCCCTCCCACAACCCGCACCCACTCACTGCACACCCAGCCTCCCACACCCCCTCACCCCATACTTACCTCTGACCCGCATGACGATCTTCGTGGACCAGGAACACGCCTGCACTCTTCAAAACCGACCATGAACTGAGGAAATGCTGGTAAGCTGTATAATGGGCTAGATAGGGGTTCAACTGTTGCATATCTCAGGCATTTTTGGAATTTTTGCACAAATTTTCAACATGGGGTTTTGGGACCCTTCTCTTGAATGATGTCACTGTCATGGCGTTATTCGAGCCCTGAGGGTGATTTCACGCAGTGACTGTGCAGTGACTGTGAAATCACCCTTTGGGCTTGAATACCACCATGAGAGTGACATCATTCATGAGAAGGGGTCCCAAAAACCCCATGTTGAAAATTTGGTGCCAAAATTCCAAAAAATGACTGTTTTACGAGTGTCCATTGTGCAGTTCCTACACAGGCTCATAAGTTCACGAAATTTCAATATTTTCACTCCACATTTTCAACATTGCTATTTTACCACACCTTCTTATGAGTAGTACAGCTGTCATTTTTCACATCTCACCCAAAATGTGTTTCTGCCCATGTAGCGCAGAATGGCGCAGTCGGTGTGCGAAATCAATGTATGGGACAAATTAAGAAAATCACAGTGACACTGTTCATGAGCAGAGGTCTTAAAATGGCTATGTTGAAAATTTGGTGAAAAATTCTCAAAATGACTGTTTTACGTAGCGCATGCTATGTACCTATGCAGGCTCGTAAGTTCACAAATTTTCAATATTTTCACTCCAGATTTTCAACATTGCCATTTTACCACACCTCCTTATGAGCAGTACAGCAGTCATTTCTCATATCCTGCCCAAAATGTGTTTCCGCTCACGTAGCACACAATGGTGCAGTCGGTATGCGAAATCAATGTATGGGACACATTAAGAAAATCACAGTGTCACTGTTCATGAGCAGAGATCTTAAAATGGCAATGTTGAAAATTTGGTGAAAGAATTCCTAAAAATGACTGTTTTACGGTGTCGCGTTGCAGGTTTCCACCCCTGCCTTTCGTGGTTTTAAATTTTCAATATTTCCACTCCAGATTTTTCAACATTGCCATTTTACCACACCTCCTTATGAGCAGTACAGCTGTCATTTTTCACATCCTGCCCAAAACGTGTTTCCGCCCATGTAGCGCACAATGGCGCAGTCGGTGTGCAAACTCAATGTATGGGACACATTAACAAAATCACAGTGACACTGTTCATGAGCAGAGGTCTTAAAATGGCTATGTTGAAAATTTGGTGAAAAAATTCCTAAAAATGACTGTTTTACGAGCGTGCGTTGCGCAGTTCCTACGCACTCTCGTAAGTTCGCAAATTTTCAATATTTGCACTCCAATGACTTCCAAATACCTAAACAGCACATAGAAGCAAGCAACATTTGGCATTGACAAATGCTTGTTAGTAGGGCCACTCAACCTCGAACTACTGAATTTTATAAAAAAGGGTCCTTTGGACAGTAGGAGGGGAAGCTCTCCTTCTTGGCAGTCAAAGTCACAGGGTTCATTGTGGGGTGCTCCTGGGAATAGGGGATCCAGCTGTGCCTAGGGGTGAGTCTGCAACAGATTTGGTGCCAGCTACTAGGATTTCTGAATTGCCTGTACAAAACCACCACACAATAGAAGGCAGAATTGGAAAAGGGGAAAAATGCTTGCAGACACTAATACGCTACCCTGTTTACATTTTTTTTTTGAGAAACAATAATTAGTGTTAATATAGGGGCAGAACATGGCTTCCAAGTACAACACTTTAAATACGGAAAAGCTAAGGTAGCTATATGATGAAAAGGGAATTTCAGGTGAGAGCCAAAATAAAAAACAGGTCACTGAAGCCCTCATGGTGGCTTATGCAGAGGCAGCCACAAGGAATGTGGAGTCACAGTCAGTGACTTAAGGTGACAAGATCTCAAACATGGAGGGGCCAGACAGAAATCAGGAGTAACAGGTCCTGAGGGAGGCATCCGAAGACAAGTTGCTGATGAGGCTGAGACTCCAGGTAGAGCTGAAGAAAGCCCAGCTTGTCAAGCAAGCCCAACAGCAGAAGATGGGGCTGGAGCAGAGAAGGTTCGAAATGGAGATGGAGGAAAAACCGGCACCAAAGAGAGGCCAAAGCAGAGGAAAAGCAGCGCCAAAGAGAGGCAGAGGAAAAGCAGCATCAAAGAGAGGCTGAGATGGAGGAAAAGCAGAGCCAGAGACTGCTTGAACTGGAGAAACTGAAAATCTAACCAACCGCACCTGAGCAAGTAAGTGGTGCGGGTGAACTTGAGACTCCAGGGCTGGGGTATAAATTAAATTCAAAACTGATTGCTGAATTTAAAGAGGGAGGGATATGGATACATTTTTTAATTCATTTGAACAGGTATCCAGGCCAACATACCCAAGGAGGTCTGGAGCGTTCACGTATCCCCAATGCTTACTGGCAAGGGGTGTGAAGCATCAGGGCAGATAGGCAATGTGGACAGCCAAGATTATGAAAAGCTAAAAACTGCATTGTTAAAAAATATGATTTAAACCCTGAGGCCTACAGGTCAAAATTTTGGAAACTTAGGAAGGGGCCCGAAATAAACTTTGAGGAACTCACCATCAAACAACATCACTATCTGAAATGTTGGTGGGAGGGGGTGAAAGCTAATTCAGCTGAAGTGATTGAAGAGATGGTACTGTTAGAACAATTTTGGGGGGCATGTTCAACAGAGATGAAAACCTGGCTGGAGGACTGAGATCCTCAGACAGCCAAACAGGCTACTGAGCTGGCAGACCTCTATGCTGGGAGCAGACCTGCTCTCAAGGGAAATGGGGGATCAGGGAACACAGGGGCAAAAGGGAAAGGTGTACCTTTTGGACATCCAAAAGACATGTTGCCTCTGTAAAAAGAAGGAAGCCAAACTGTACCCGAGTCCTCGAGTATTGTAATATGACCATCCCTGGTGGTCTAGTGGAACTCCCTCTGCGCCTAGCCATGATTGTGGTAATCTGCAATATGGAAATACCCTGGTGATCAGTGGCACCTACCACACCGCAGCCTCCCTTGCCGCTTTAACCCACCCACATACTGCCTGGTCAGCTGGCTGGACTGACAGGTATATGGACTGTAATTGTCTCCCCAGTGTGAACTAATAGGCTTGCAGGCATAATGTATTAGACAGCTCTCAAATACGTGAATGAAGTCATTCACATAAATGGAACTGTCTAGTAAAGTATGCACTGTAAGCCTACTGGTCCACACTGGGGACCAATGGGCTTACAGCCTATTCTGTACCTGTCAGTTTGTGGGTGGCCGGGCAGTATGCAGGTGGGTTGCAGCCACCCACTGCTGATGGGGAGGGGTGGGGTGGGCAAGGGGTGTGGTGTGGTGTGGGTGGGAGGGCTGCCACTGGATCACCAGGGTGTTTCCATATGGTGGATTACTGCAATCATGGCTAGGGGTGGGGGGTTCCACTAGACCACCAGGGACGGTCATATTACAATACTCAGGGACTTGGGTGGGAGGGGGACCACTCGACCACCAGGGATGGACTGTCATTACAATAGTCAGGGATTCTGAGACTTGGGACGGGGCCACTTGACTACCAGGGCTTGTTTTGTTTACATTGCAGCGATCATGGCTATGGACGGGGGGGGCAATGACCACCAGGTATATGTGTGCTTGCCAATGGTGTTCTAGGTGAGTGGGTGGCCACCTACAGCTGGGCTGCTGTGTTGCATCCTGCAAGACTCCAGCAAACCTGTGGGTGGCCAGGAGTTGTGCCATCATTTCTGGGAGCCTCCAATGTTGAGGCCCTTGCTGTAACAATGCAGATTTAATGTAGCATATCGCCGCACATCGAGGGCTGAATATCTGGATGTGCTGCATATGTATGGGCATGCCCCCTGCATTTGTGTGGCATACATTAGTATTGTGCCCCAGCACATCATGATGTGCACTGCACCAGGCAGCCTTCTCAATATCCCGCTGGGGAGCAATGTGGGGTTCTCTAGTGCATTGCTTTTGCGCCAGGTGCTTTGAATATCCCCGCCAGAGTATTTTGGGACAATTGACTGTTATATACCTGGGACATAAAGACAGAGTGAGGGGTGATGCTCAGATAGCTTGTCTTTCCCCAGGGATATTATGAGTCATTGCTCAAGATGGCTCATGACATTCCCATGTTTGGTCACCTGGGCATTGCTCTTACCACGACGTGCCTAGCCCAAAACTTCTATTGGCCAAATTTCACCAAGCAGGTGAAGGAGTACTGCCAGTCCTGTCACCAGTGTCAAGAAATAGGTAAGGCCAGGAGCAAAGCTAAAGCTACCCCGATACCTTTGCCAATTGCGGAGGAACCTTTCCAAAGGGTGGAAATGGATATTGTGGGTTCTTTTAATACCCCAAGCTCTTCCAGAAAAAGGTACATATTGACGGGAATCAATTATGCTACCCACTATCCAGAAGCCATCGTCCTTTCCTCCATTAAGGCAGACAAAGTGGCGAATGCATAGTTAGGGATTTTCTCCTGAGTAGGGTTTTCACAGAAGGTTATCTTTGATCAAAGGGGAAACTTCATGTCAGACCTTATGAAGAGTTTGTGGGAGAAGTGTGATGTCATACAGAGGTGCACAATGCCTTACCACCCACAAGCCAATGATCTCATAGAGCGATTTAATGGGAACTTTAATGCTATGCTTAAGGCATTTGCAGAACTGCATGGGCAGTACTGGGAGAGGTTCTCCCCCACCAGCTGTCTGTCTATAGGGAAGTGCCACAAGAATCTATAGGGTTTTCACCCTTCAAGCTCTTGTATGGACATCGGGTGAGGGGGGCCCCCTAGATTTGATATGAAAAGACTGGAAAGGTAAGCATGCTGCCCAGGGGACACCCATAGTGGAGTATGTTTTAAAATTCAGGGAAACTCTGAAGAAGCTTATGAGTATGGACCAGAGCAACCTGTCAGCTGCCCAGCAAAAGTAAAAGACCTGGTACGATTGTGGAGCCAGAGCTCGCTAATACAGGCTAGAACAGGAGGTAATGGTTCTGAGTCCAGTCTGGAAGGACAAGCTGCAGGCAGAGTGGGTGGGACCATACAAGGTAAATGGTGTGAACTACATTGTAGAGTTACCTGACCAAAAACACACCCAGAGGATGTACCATGTAAATATAATGAAGCCCTGTTTCAATAGGGCTGACACAGTACTTGTGGTTGGCAGTCCTGGGGAAGAGGTAATTGAAGAGAACTCCCTTCTTAACCTGTTAGCGGAAAGTAAGCAGGAGTCAGTCATCTCTGAGGACCATTCCATTGTCACCTCAGCTGACACCTGTACAGGCCCAAGAAGTAAGGATGGTTATGCAGGAATTTGACCCCTTATTTACATCCAAGCTGGGATGGACCCCACTAGCAGTGTATGATGTAGACATGGGACACAAGCACCAACACATAGGACAGCCTACTGGGTGTCTGAGACAGTCTTTAAAGCCATTAGGAGGGATGTGTGGGAGATGCTGGATCAAGGGGTAATCCAAAAACCCACAGTTCCTAGGCCACACCTGTAGTCCTTGTTCCCAAGCCAGATGGGACTACATGGTTCTGCACAGACTATCGTGGTCTCAATGCCATCATGAAATCTGACACGCACCCAGTGCCCCACAAAGACAAATTGCTGGACAAGCTGGAAGGGGTGACATACTTAACCACTTTAGACCAGACAAAAGGGTATTGGAAGGTGAAACTCACTGACAGGACTAGAGAAAGGTCAGCATTCATCACCCCAATGAGCCCGTACAAGTTTAAGGTCATACCCTTTGGGATGATCTCCCCTGCTGTATTCTAATAGTTAGTGAATCAGGTGTTACAGGGTATGGAGGACTTTGCAGTCACCTACCTGCAAGACATAGCTATATTCAGCCATAGTTGGTAGGGACACCTGACACATTTAATGAAAGTGTTTGGCAGAATACAGACTGCAGAGCTGACCATCAAAGCAGAGAAGTGCCAGGTGACCATGACAGAGATCACTTATTTGGGTCATGTCATGGGCAGGAGCCAGCTCCACGCAAACTAGGCAAAAAAAAAGAGGCAATTGCTGCCTGGCCCACACCTGAAACCCAAAAAACAAGTAGGAGCTTTCTTGGAACCACAGGGTATTATAGGAAATGTGTACCCAATTACAGTTCCCTGGCAGTTCCCTTATCTGAGCTGTTAAAAGAGAAGCAGCCTAAGAGGGTAAAATGGAACCTGGCCTGTTGCAGAGCCTTCACACAACTGAAAACCTTATTGTGTAGTGCCCCAGTGCTGGCCAGCCCAGACTACACCCAGCCATTTGTGGTGCAAGTGGACACCTCAGATGTGGGAATAGGGTCTGCCCTCAGTCAGATATCCAATCAGGGTAAAGAACACCCCATAGTATACCCCTGCAAGAAGCTGCTTCCCCATGAACAAGCCTATTCCATGGTGGAAATAGAATGTCTTGCTTTGGTATGATCACTGAAAATGTTGCAACCGTACCTTTATGGGAGACATTTTAAGGTACAGATGAATCATAACCCATTAGTGTGGTTGGGCCAAATGGGTAAAACTAACTGAAAACTCTTTAGATGGAGTATTGCCCTACAGGTCTATCTTATGTAGATGACCCACAGGTCTGGATCTGAAAATGGGAATGCAGATGTCCAACTCACATATTGGAACAATAACGTAACTGTGAGAACTCTGCCATAAAAAGGGACATGTTCCCACAGGTCCTGTCTTAGAAGGTAGGGATGTGATGAGATAGCCCCATACATGTGTACTGTTCAGATATGATAATATACACACATACACACACATATATACATGGGTTGTGTTTCAGAATTAAACCACTGTCCCTTTAAGCATCCTATAAAAAAATGTGAGGAAAGATTTTTTTCAACTGAGTGCTGGGACTAGCCCTCTGACAGGTTTATATTTCAAAGGACTGGAAGCCAGGAACTGGCTTAAATGTATCATTTAAAACTTAATTTGTGTTGAATGTCCAGACCTCACAACCAGGAGAACGGTGACGTGACATTTGGGGTCTATTTGTACTGTATGTTGTGGGTTTCCTGAGATCAAAGGGCAGGAATGTGTCTTACCACAAACTGTTCAGCAGGGGGTCAACATGTTATGCTAAGCTTGTTAGACCACAGTGGGGGGGGGAGCTAGTTTTCTGGTATTTTTTACTCTGGACAAACAGGATGCAGGATGGAGCGGGAGAGCCATCTCCAGGAGAAAGAGGGGAACATCTGAAACATCCCAGCCTGAATAGCTGACCAATCAAAAGGGTAGACTGGAATGACATCACTTGAGGTATAACACATGAATACAGCTAGAAAACAGGGCTTTTTGGTATAATTTTGCCAAGTGTTAGCTTTGGGTAGTTTTACTATAAAAGAACTACTGATTAGTGGGGATAAATTTGCCTCACTGAAGAAAAAGAGAAAAACTACTGGGAAATGAGCTTTTCTCTGAAAAACCTTGAATTTCACTGAAGAAGAAATTTCAGAGACTGACATCATCTTGCCAAACTTTTTGAGAACTCTTTTCAGAAAACTTGAAGACGTTTTCTGGCAGATGGGACTTTTCATACCTTGGACTCCAAACATCAACAATGTAGAAAATGTTAGCATTCATAGTGTGTAGATTTATTGTTTAATTCCACATTTTTTAACATTGTTGTCTGCAACTCAATATCCTAAATTGTATTGAATATTTTAATGTGTTTTCTTCCTTTAAGTAAACTTTTTATGATTTTCTTATCAACTCTGCCTGGGTCTAGTTTGTGTGGTATAACTTTTTAAGGGAAAAGATTTTGTCAGACTGCTGTCTCATTTTTAGTACAGCCACTCAACCACAAACTACTGAATTTTATAAAAAAAGGGTCCTTTGGACAGTAGGAGGGGAAGCTCTCCTTCTTGACAGTCAAAGTCACAGGGTTCATCAAGAGGTCACCTGGGAGTGAGGAATCTGGCTGTGCCTGGGAGTGAGCCTGTGACAGGGGGAAATTGTGCTGTGGGTCTCATGGGGGGGCAGGCCCAAGCTTCATGCTGGCACTTAATCAAGAATGTGTCAACCTGACCATTGTGGTAGTCAAGGCAAGGCTAGGGGGAGGGGATGGTGCTCCCCATGCCCGTATGTCTGGTTCAGGATCCATACTGTCACTTTGGGAGCCAGGGATAAAAAGGTTGGGGAGGGGAGTGCAGATGACTGCTTTAGGTAATCTGCCACTGTAGATATGCTGTGGTAGACCGACCCAGGTGCCCTGAAGGAAACCTGCTACCAAGTGCGTCACCCCTTACTAGTAGCCCCCATGTATGCTACCCACCACTATGCTGCCAGTTCTCGAGCACCATGCTGGATCAGATTATGAACCCCATGGTACTGGAGCAAGTGGATTAGCTGGATCTGGCAGTTGGGATGGGTGATACTTTACTCCATATCACAATTGGGGGGAGCGTCATGAGAACACAGTTCAGCAGCCAAGCAAAGAATCTCTGCCCCCCAGGGCCATTCAACATCACACACTGGCTACCACAGCAGACAAAGGAGTGTGAATCCCTGCCTCTTCACACCTCATCCAGCTCCAGGTCAGTATCTCCGGAATATCATTGTCCATCTTGACTGATGACGCAACTTCTGCCCCTACCATTCCAGAAAAGCAAAAGGCACCCTCTGGCCAAAAGTTCTGCTACACACATAAAATCCTCACTGAATCAGTATCTCCAGCCCCTGGGGCAACATCTATTAGAATTTCCACAATGGTAGATAGTGAGGAACATGCTGAGTATTGGGAAATGAAGGAGCAAGCTGCCCATGCACCACAGCCTCCTTTTCCCACCACAAACATTAAATCAGGCACTGAGTTGTGGGCTGTGAGTTTACCACTGCCCCAAGTCCCCTCTGTTCCAGTGGAACAGAACACCTGTACAATTTGAGCTATCCTAGGGCCCCCTGGAAGCATGACCTCTTTCACCCGTGAGTTATAAGTCTTGCCTCTGACAGTCGATCCCCTCCCATGCCATGACACACACCAGCAATTGTTACCACAAGAGGCCCCTTAGAACACCATTAATGCTTGGGCCCCTTGTGTACCACTCCAGTTTAATGCATTTCAGATGGCATACTGTCTAACCCCCCAATGGTCATGGCCTTTTAGATCCCATAGCTGCCCTCAACTTCCAAGCCCCCATGTGTCTTACATAACTTGTCCTGAAAAGGAAAAGTATTCATTAGATTGAACAAGCCCTAAACCAGACTGCAGGACAGAGATACTTTGATACTAAGTAAAGGGATCAAAAACCTACAGCTAACTCTCACCTCAGATAGATAAAAAAACATGGTACCTTATCAAGTAGGTCCTGTCTGCTGGGCTATGAACAAGGCCCCCTGTTTTCTGTGGTTCTGTGGCATGTGGCAATTGCCACAGAAATTATGGCTGTGACAGGGATTAGGTCTGTCCTTTGATTTGGACCTTCATCTCTTTATAAAAATAAAACTACTGTTACAACAGTTATTCTATGCCTTCTACATTCTATTGTAATGCTTCTAGTTCAGATGGTTGGCCACCTCTGGGCGCACCCCCCATCTTCTTCTTCTTCTCTGTCTCCTTTAATATTCATTTTCCTTCTTGGTCTAAAGATAGGATTCATTTGCAGGTCTTAATAAAATAAAACAAAGGGACCTAACACTGTGTAGTTGCCTGGCGCTGTATAATTGCTGAAGAAAGCAGTTCAAGTACCCAAATATAAATGTACCAGGCAAATAATGAAATATAGACGGCAGCCTGTTAAATTAAAAAGGATCTGAAATCCTATGACTGGCTGCACAATGGTGATATATTGTAATACTAGGACCATTTAAAGTGAAGTGCACAAGTTATTGTTTTTGGTCCAGAATAACCAAAGAGGTATTTGCCATGCATGATTTAAAAGGCACATAGCAGCAGACGAAATGTGATACAAACATTTTGGTAGTGTGATAAATTTACTTTTCCCCCTGTACAAATGCCCGTTGCAGAGTTTAGTTTAGAATCATTTTTGTTTGCTGCAAAATGTGCCCGGGTCCTTTTTTGTGCATGCTAGAAGCATTGTATTGTTGAAGCTGTGCAGCGCGAGTCTTGCTAAACTCGCTTGCAGCCTGAAGCTGCACAATTAATCCTTCTTCCCCTCAAAAGTGCGAGCTATGGCACTAGTGAGTTTCCCAGCAAGCTCAAAAGTCATAGCTAGTCTCCTTTGCTGGGTAAAAAATAAATGGAAAGAGGCATGCTTGTTTTTAAATTAAACGAAATAACCAGGCGGAGAGAATTTCAAACCGATGGCTGTACACTCAGCCGCTGGGAACAGGCAAAGTGGTACAAATTGTCCAGAGGTGCAATAAGCAGTCATATTATGCCTTATATGCCCTTGCCTGTAGGAAAGATGCAGCTTAAATTATTTTTATAATAGCTAGAACGAAGCAGACTCCTGCACACAGTGGGTGTTCTCTGTTGCCAGGCAGTTTCCTATCTGCCTTCATTATAGGGTGGCAGCGGCCTCTAGTGACAATTTTTATATTACATCAACTGTCAATCACAGCAGAATGAAATGTTCTACATTTGTTTTGAGCTCACCTTAGTTTAAATTGGTATCTCTTGCAAGAATATAATTGAAAACAACTAGTAGAGAGCTCCATTATATTATATAAATTAATAGGAGCCTTCCAAAGAATGTTTTATAAAAGTGATGATGCTGATAGCACCTGACTGTGTGGGCGGGTATAAAAAGGTTACCTGTTCTGTATGGTAAAAGATAGGGTCGGTGCTTTCTGACCAGAGGAGGTGAAGGACTGAGGGTGTCTTATTACCCAAGTGGAAACTGAGTGTCTAAGTTTGCCACAGTTATGAGAAATTTCATTTGTTTTGTATAATATTTGTTTTGCTCACAGTTTGAGCCTTTTTATTTATTTCATTTCTTTTATTTATGGAATGAATAAACACTGTGCCTTGCCAATGGTGCATTGAACTTTATATCTGGCTGTTGTGTCCATCTGTTATCCCACACCCTATTACAATGACCTGCCGCAGAATTTGGGGGTGGCCACAGAATTTGGGGTTGGCCGCAGAAATTGCACAGAAATAGGCCCCTTAAGTTAGACAGAAACTGACACCACACCTTTCAAGCAATTCCTCTGCCTGTCTTGTAGCTTTATAAGAACTAAAATTTACCCCAACCATCTCAGCCCCTCAAATCATCCCCACCCAGGCCTGAGAATCCCCTTGAGTCACCCTATTTTTTTTTTTTTTTGGCAGCCCATTTTTGGTCCAAGGCTGCATGGTGATCCATTGCCTTTTCCTACCACTGCTAGTGGGCCAGAATGCTATTTTCAAGGTAAGGTTACCAAAGAATAAATCCAGTGTAGCCTCCCCCCCCAATTTTGAATTAATCAAATTTTGGCTCTGTTTAACTGACAGCCCTATCTCGTCTACTTTCCTAGTGTGACAGCCAGCTCCCAGTGTGTTAATACTCTGTGATAAAATTGTTTGGAGAGCACTGCAAATGCATCCTTTTCCCTCCTGGGTGGGTAATGGTGCTGAGATGGGTGGAGGCTGGCTATACTGGATTTTAAAAACTGGGATCGGGCAAGGCTTTTGGGGGCAGGATCACGTTAGGGAGAGGAGAAAATATCTTGCTTCCATTAGGTCTAGGGTGTGGGGAGGTTGCAGAAAGCATTACTACCATTATGGGGAAGGGAGAGGAAAGACTTTCACTGTAGTCATCCTACATCCCCCACACTTTCCTAACCCCCCCCCGACAATGGATTTCTATCCTCCTAAAGCCTCAACCTCAACCTATGCTTTCTTGACAAGGGATCTCCATCTTGCTTATCTTTAGAATGTTTCCTTCCCACTGCATAGTTTCAACCAATTTTTTTATTCTTGTCTGTAAATTAATGTTTAAATCTATCTCTGTGTTTTTGTAGTCCCACTGTATTATTTTCACTGCCTGTTTGTTCTGAAGTGGAGCCTTTGTAAAGGAGTCTCTGACTCAAAGGATTGTAATTCAGATATGTTTCTAAATAAATAAATAAAAGAGATCATTGCTCTGATAAGGCCTGGGGAAAGGAGCAGAGGAGAGCCATTATGTAGATTGGGGGAGGAGATAGCATTGCTGCCATTAGATAGGTGGGAGGTGGGGGAAGAGAAAGCTTTTCTTTTACTAGGTTTTGGAGAGGGAAGAAGAGAGCAGAGAGCATTGCAGCCTTTTGGTCTGGAGTGTAGGTGGGATCACTGCTGACATTTTCTCCTCCAGGGGAAGGGGAACTTTACCTGACTTAAGCTATGTTTACACAGCTGACCCCACTCCTTCTTTGGAATGTTGCAGAGCTGCCCTGACCCAAGAGATGCTTGGCTAAAGTGTCTACACAGCCCCTTCAGCGCTGATGTAAGGCGCACTGGAGAGGAGCTGGGAGTCTGGACAGTCAACTGATGGAAGCGCCCGCAAGTGGGAGTGAGTGGTGCAGCCTGTCCACATGGCAGCTTAAACCGCTCACTCCCAAATGTGTCCCCAGACATTCTGGGACTGTCTAGCGATGCAGGGAGTGGCTTACCACAATTCAGTAAGCGTCCACATGGTTGCATTTGCACCGCAGCAACTCACGTGCTCGGGTTGCTGTGGTGCAAATGCTGCCATGTAAACATGGCTTTAGAAACATAGACAATGAGACTACAGAGGCAAGAGGGGAAAACAAGGAAAAATACAAAAAGCTAGCTGAGCCGCCATACTAGGCCAGTAGTAGTGCATCAAGGTTCCATGAGGGCAACCCTTGATTAGGTGCATTCCTGAGATTACCTGCTGTAGGACAGCCCATAGTCAGAGGGCGTTGCAGATGCCAGGGCATTCAGGCTAGGGGAGTGAGGTGCACATGAAAGAAAATTTTAAAAAATGAAGCCAATGTAAGAAAGATGACAACCAAGCTAAAGATTATTAATTCAAAATGTGACAACTAAACAAGGAAAGAGTGAAAAAAAAACAGAGAAAAATAAATAATCATGCTGACACTGCTGTTTAATATTTTACATTTTTAATACATGACAGTTTTCTGGGTGGCAGTACAGGGAGTCACTATATGTACCAATAGCCTGCCACCCCCAACTATGACTGTGTATTGGGCCCCTGACAGGTGTTCACAGAGGAGGGGAGTCTTGGGTGCATCCTGGCTAGGCTACTTCAAGCTGTCCCTTGAAGAACAATTATTCAGCTATTTACTTTGTTGCCAGTACGTTGAAGGGGTGCCTGCCAGTAACCATTAATGTTGCATGACATTGCACTAAGCCCTTAATAGATTTAGATAAATATGGAGTGCCAGAACAGTTTCTGAAAAACAAAATAATAAAACAGAAGGTTTAAGTGAAATTATGCAACTTACATTTATGTGGTGGAAGTCAGGGATCCTCATCACAGGTCATCCTTGCTGGGGTCCCCCAAAACTGTAAAGCAGGCTCTGTATTATTTATATATAAATGTGACGCAGAACTTTAAACCTTGCCACAAAAGTTGACCTGTAAGTGCAACAGAAGTTCAGAGTCCCTGCCACTGAAGTTACATAATTTTGCCACAGAGAACAGGGGGGCCTAGGCTATGAATTGCCAGATGGGGAAAAGGCTCTTCATTGAGATGAAGGATTCAACATGCTCAGGAGGAAAGGAGGGGAGAAGAGAAAAAAGAAAACATAGACATTGTTTGCATTAAGCAAGTTCATTCCAGTCCTAAACACAGACCTGCATGCCAACAGTCCCACAGTTCATCTATTTGGAGACGTTCCAGCAAACGGAAGCACGGTCTAGCTTTGCTTCAGTTTTACTCTGGCAGTCTCTTTTTCCACAATGGTGGCCCAGCTAGGCCACAATAAGATCTTGTCATCTGGTGGGGTGAGTAACTCCATCTCCACAGCATATTCAGCATCCCCCACCAAGGTGGTGTTTAGATTGTCTCCCAAGTCTGCAGGATCCCAGGATACTTTGTGAGGTGGCTCCCTCCCCTGAATGGGGTACTTGAACCTGGTGATGAATTCCAGAACCCCTGGCTCCTGCTACAGCATTTGGATCTTGGTGAAGCAGACTGGATCCTGTGTCACTTGTCTGTGTTTCTGCCCCACTACCTGTAACTTTTTGGTTTCACCGTCTGCCACTGTTCCCATGGGCCTGTCATGCTAGTCCAAGCTGGTAGTGGAGGAGGTCCAGGACAAAGAGAAGGCTGTCTAGGATATGCTCTGCTAGGGGATCCCCTATGCCTCATCACCTGGTGGTTTATTTGGCTGGTCAGTTAGTCCTTCTGTTCCCTCACATTCTGCCTGATGAAGACAGCCACCTCCTCCAGGGAGTGAAAAGAGTACAATTTCTGGGCCCACGTCATTTGTAGTGTTGCTGGGTAACACAGAGAACTGGAGATGTTCACCTTTTTTAACCCCAACATACACCTTATGCCATTTCACCACATCAAGTGAAATGTCCTGGAAGAGGTATACCCTATGTCCATTCCAATAAAGGGGCCCCTTTTCTTTTGCTGCTCTAAAGATAAACTCTTTAACACTGTACCTCAGGAGATATGCTAGGATGGGGGGGACTTCTCGATTAGACTTCAGCAGCAATGATCTGTGTGCCTGCTCCACTTCAAGCAGGGAGTCTGATAATGTTCAATGATATGCCGGATGAGGGATTGTACAAAAGAGTTCATGTCCGGGCTGTCTGATCCTTCTGGAATCTCCCTTATTCTGATATTATTGTAACAACCTCTGTTCTCGAAGTCATCAGCTTCTTCTCATACCTGGCTCATGTAACACTTGAGCACTGCCATTTTGTCCTCTTAGGCCATTGTCTTAGACTCAATCTGCATAGCATATAGTTCTGTGTTCGCGATTCTAATTTCCATGGCCTCCACAAGTTGCTCAACTGCTGTAATGGACTGGTGGATGGCTGGGATGTCAGCTATCAAAATCCTCAGCATAATCTTGATTTCAGAAAGGTCAGGGTTCCTTACTGTGGTTTGAGGAGATGCCATCTTGACCTGTCCTGAGATTGTTGCCATTGCCACTGTCTTGTACCGAGGTGCATGTGACCATTCTGATGCTCTACATTTCCAAACCAGATGGAGAGTAAGGAAGAAAAAAACTGTTATTAATCTGATCCCTCAATAATAAGGTAACCCACCTACAGTTCTTTAGGGCTCATAGGTGACTAAATGAAGCAGATTTAAATGGATTTCAGAGCTAGGTAGCTAAGCAACCATCATGGATGGTGGCTCACTAGCACCCCCCAGCATAGGACATTCTCAAATGATGGGCAGAAAGAGAAGGACCCCACCTGAGCTAAGGGACACACCCTCAAGATGCAGACTTGAAGAGGGCAGAATGAGACTATCGGCATAGTGGGCAGTGGGCCCAGGAGGCCATGCTATGATCATGGCTAGCATGTCTCTCAGTGCATGAACAGTGGGAAGCCAATAGTGAAGCCTGACAGCCATGAGCACGAGGTAGAAACAAAATGTAGGCAAGGCTGAATGACTGAGTGAGACATCAAATGTCAACTAAGACTTGGTATGAGACAGAATATATGTGCCTGGACTGAATGATGAGCACATGCCAACCAGTTCCATGTGGGAGGTTAGGGTTAATTGCTGACATACTGCAGGCCAGGTAACCTGAGGCAGTAGAGAACAGTAAATGAAAACTGCTGAGAAAAAAAAGAGCATATGAGAACTGAAACTAGGAAGCAGCATGTTGCTGTACTGAGGAACTAATTAAATCACCAGAACACAAATGGCAGTGGTTGCCTGCTAAGAAGCCAGGTGAAAACAATTATGATTGTAGCTGAACTGGCAAATTGCAAATGGCCTGGACAAACACCAGAACAGGAAGCCTGAAATAACACAAGTCAAAACAGAGAACGACAAAGGCAAAACCCTATGAAAACTAGTAAGCACACAAGAACCAAAACTGAAAAACACATGAGTTACATGAAAACAGGAGTGCTGCAGGAAGGAAACACAAACTATAGGGAGGAAGGTAGAGAAAACAAAATATTGACCAAGATAGCTGCTGGAGGCACAAATCAACAGAAAGTCTAAAAGCACAAAGGGAAAGCTGAAGGGCTTCATGTCATAATAGCAAATGCAAAACAGTGATCACTATTATGGTGAGTGTATATCACTGAAAAGCAAATCAGCAATACACACTTCAAGGCAACCCAACATCCAGATTTTAAAAAAAGTGTTTTTGCCGGGGGGAGGGGCTGTGCCCCACTCACCCCTGTCCCCCCTTAATTAGGATTCTCAACTCCAGGGGGTGCATATCGAGAAGGGGGTGAAAATCCAGATGTTGGCAAAATTTAAGTGCCGCTGAACCCAGTACATGTTGTGCCAGAGCTAGCCACCCACGCCACCACACCACATGACTAGCTCAGCATCAGCAGGTACACCCGTGCCTAAAATCCCCTTCCATGTCCCTCCCCTTTCCCTCACTATTTCCTCCTTCCATTCACCCTTCCCCCTGTTCACTATCGCATACCCTCGCTATTCTGCAGGGTAACCCACAATAATGGCACCCAAAATGAGTCGCTATATTTCTAGTCGCTCATTTTGGTTTGCTATTATGATGTCATGCACTGGAGACAAATATGGGGAGAAAAGAGGGGCAGAGCCCCAGCAAAGCCTCAGGCTGCAGCAAAGAAACAGTGTTTCTGAGTGAGGCTGGAGCAAGCTGACTTAAAAAACTCAATGAGGGTGGCTGGTTGCTGCCTCTCACTGAACTGCAGGCATAGTCTTTGAATTCTCTGAGGAGTTATCTGATGATTTCAAAAGTTCCCTCTTTTTCACATATGAGGAGCTTGTTCCTGCCACTGGTCTTTCCCCTATATGGGAGTTTTGGAAATGGCACTGAGATGGGTGCAGTGTGCAGAGTTCTTGATCTCTAGCATTGCTGATTGGCTGATGCTTGTCATGTGGCTTACCAACAACTTGGATATGTTCTGTGTGTGCTCCCCATAGAGAGTGCTGCATCATGGCATTGAAATGCTAAAGGGGAAACGAGTTTCTTTAGACCTCCTTCACTGGTGTCCAAAATATCAGATTTCAGCACATTTACTGAATACAAATGTGGCACTGGCTCATTTTTAAGTAAAAACTTGTTTAAGGTATTTACTACAGCATTTACTATAGCATGGCAAAAGTTTAGAGAACACAGTATGATTAGAAGAACATGGGATTTTAAAACAAGAGCCCTAATTTTTGAATCCCAAAGCATCCACTAACTCTTTGTGTGACCTTGAGCAAGTCCACAGACCTCTTTGTATTTTCATTCCTCCAAGCTATGAAACTGGGGAGATGTAGTGTCCCACTAAATATAAACTGTTGAAGGAGGTGAGATAGTTGATAGACAGGAAGTATGCATTTTCATCAGCTCCAGCTGCTCACTAACTTTTTAAAAGCATCCATTTTGATTGCATTAAAAAGGCACAAGTAACATTACCTCCCTGTGAGGTACTGTAGCTGGTGTCATTTTGTTTTCAGTATCATATGAGAATGGAAGTCATTGTAGTTTGGGATCCAATGAGCTAGCAACCTGATTCCTCTCTCTTCTCAATTGTGCCCATAGGCAGAGAAGTCAGGAGAACAGAGGAGTCAAGATTCCTCTCATTTTTGTAGCTGTGGGGTCAGCCAATGCATTTGACCCCACCTCCCCAATTGTAGTTAGTGGATCAGAACGTATCTAAAAGTACTGAAGGTGGTGGGCATTTTCTAAGGACAATAAGCAACCTTCTTTTAAATCCTTTTTGTACTTCATGTGTAAAGTAGAGTTGTGCCAAATACAAAATGCTGCTGGTGGAATGCATGTGGAATTACAGTTGAAATTCTGAAGAATGTTGTTGAATTTGTGTGAAAATTCTGTGGAACTTTGCCAACTATTAAATTTCATTTATTTTGGTCTACTATTCAAAGTACATATCCAAATTATACCAAATTTAGCAGGTGTGCAGGTACTAATGGCTGTCAAATTTTAGAGTCCTAGGCTAAATGGGAGCCAAGTTATGGGTGGCCAAACATTTAATCAAAATTCAAGTTTCAGTTATTTCCATTTACTTTTAAAATTTCTTATCCAAATGTTACCACATTTTCAGGATTTAGAGAAACATGCAACATGGGCATGTGCACCAAGTTTTAAGTCTCAAACTTTAAAGGGGGCTGTGATATAGGTAGTCAAACATTTTGCCAAAATTTATATTTTTGTTATTTCAGTATAATTTTAAAAGCATTCATCAAAATGTTATAAAGATGTTCAGATACAGTGGCATTCCCCCAGGATGAAACCCAATTCTGCATAATTTTGTAGCACTCTGCAGAATGCTGCAGCAGACCTATTGAATAAAGCAATGTAATTTCAATTAGTCCTCTTTATCATTCAGGAAAATGTGACACTGCCAGGATGAAGTGAATGCCACAGTTTCCTGCATGACAAAAGGGACTCCTTGCCATTGAAATTACATTGCTTTACTCAGTAGATCTGCTGCAGCATTCTGCAGAGTGCTTTAAAAGTGGGTTTCATCCTGGGGGATGCCACTGTATATGGGCTACTACTACACTTATCGTTGTACCTAGTTTCAGATTTCTAGCTCCAAAGGTGCCCGAGTTATATGCAGAAAAAATTGTTCATGAAATGTCCCACAAAAAATAAAATGACAGAATCTGATCACCTCTAATTTTAAAAGAATGTGTCCTAATGTCATGATATTTAGCACACTGTTACAGCACTTATCAGCAAGCAGTCCTTTCCTAATTGCAGGTCTCTAGCTCAGTAGACAGTTAAGTTATGACCAAATTAATAAGTTTCAAACATTCTGTGAAATTCTGATGAAATGCTGTGGAATTTTGCAGAATATCCTAGAATTCTGTCAGAATTATACAAATTTGGAATTTAATTCTGCACAGCAGCTCTAGTGCAAAGCGAATCATGGAAACAAAGCATATTTTTGATAAAAATATGTATATTGCAGTTTGTTTCACTATTGAGTGGGTTGCATTCTATAGTTATTTGCCTTCTTTTTCCCTCTCAAAACTGTCTAAAAGTTGCAAATCCTGACCCTATTCTGCTGTGATAATTATGAGTAATCCATACATTTCTGTTAATAAACCATAGTTTATTCATAAAAATGTGTTGATTATTCTGGATTATAAAAAGCCAGGTGGGTGGGCCAAAGCCTATTCAAATAGGCAATAATTTTTACTATGCCCTGGGCTGAAGTGTTACATTAAGCCACATCCTAGCCTATACAGTCATGACCCCCCATGCACACTTTTCAGTATGTTCTGGCAGCCAAGAGGAGGCACCTGTCACAGCAGGAAGGGAGGAAGTGAGGATCCTCAGAAGTGGAGGCCACAAGGAGGGAGGAAGGGAAAAGTTCCCAAATGAGGAGGAAGCAGCTGCTGGTAGGGACTGTATTTTGAGGGAAAGCAGCTGCTGGTGAAGGACTCATTTGTTATAGGATAGAAGGGAGTTGGGCAGGGGGAGGGACATGGAGGAGAAGTTCCTGAGGGGTTCTTTTTGCTTGGAGGGATAGAGATTGTATCCAGAGGATCATTGGGCAACAGGAGATGGGAAGGAGCTAGACATCATTGTCCACATGGGGAAAAATTACCTGGAAGGAAACGAGATGGGGCAGTGCAGGATAACTTCAGTCGACATTTTGTCCACATTGTCCACATGTCTACATTTTAACTGCTGACGAATACACATGTCAGTTACTTTGGTTAGCAACAAAATGAATGCCATACTTTTGTCCTTGGGGCTTTTTGCCCATGACTTTTGAACCATGACTATTTGTCCGGTGGCGATTCAGCCGCTCATGGGCATACATAGTGGCTTTTGCCAAGGTGTTACCTATGTATTGCCAAGGAGAGGCAAGAGTACTCTGCACCAGAGCATTTAACAACTGTTTGAAGCCATGGTGCATGGAGTAGGGCTTCAGCTACCTTGGGGACTTTGACCAGCCTGGTAGGATATGAGCCTCTCTAAGGGAGATGGCCTGCATCTTTCCAGGAAAGGGACTGTGATTCTTTGTGGGAGGATTAAATGCTACTTTGATGAGTATTTAATCTAGGGGGGGGGAGGCTGTAAGATCAAGGAAGGCAACAATGCCCCACCCAGATAATGAGACCTCAGAAAGGGAGAGCCTGATGGGAGTAAACTTCCCTAGGGCAGGGGCACAAGAAAACAGAAGTGGGAACCTGACAGAGAAAAACAGAGGTATAAATCAGCTAAGTAAGAGTAAAGGATTAAAGAAGACAGGGAATGGGAAAGGTGAAAAGAGAAGAGGTGGGTCAAAGGGAGCTTCAGGGAATAGCACAGGCAGAAAGGTAGGGTGTAGGGATGCAGGCAGGGAAACAGTAAGGTATGAAGAGCCATGTGTATCAATGCACAGAGCCTTGGAAACATAGTTCCAGATCTGGAAGCCATCATGGCAGAGGCTAGCCGGATTTGGTGGCCATGACAGTGCTGTAATGCACAGAGAACCACGACTGGGACATGGCCGTACCTGACTACTCTCTGTTCAGGAGATACAGGGCAGGCTCAGTAGAGGAGGAGGGTAGATGGGGTTATATTATATGTGAGGAAGGGAATCAAGGCCACATAGGTACAGAGGCACCCAGACAAAAAGGAAGGGCTGGAGGTGCTGTGGATCATCCTGTGGACAGGCTCTGGTGCCACTATCCATATTACAGCAGTGTACAGACCTCTAGCACAGGAAGAGGAGTTGGATAAGGCACTGAAGGAAGCCATTATTAGAATGGTAAGTTAAGTAGAAGGTGCTGCTAGTTGGTGACTTCAGTCTGCCAGATGTGAAGTGGAGCCTTCTAACTGTGAATTTGGCAAGGAGAAGTGCCACCCTTGACTCCCTACAAGTGGCTTTCCTCAGGAAGCTAGTTAAAGAATAAAGTAGGGTTGGGGCAGTGCTGGGTCTGGTGCTTACAAATAGGAAAGGCATTGCAAATGTCACAGAGGGCAGTCTCCTAGGTACCTGTGATCACTGTACAGCGTGGTTTAACATAAAGACAGGAGCAGAGTACTTGGTGCCCATCCAGCGTGTACAAAATACACACTGAATGGGCACCAATTTGAGGTAACAAAGATGGAAAGGGACCTGGGTGTACTCATCACCAATGACTTAAAAGTCACAGAACAGTGCGAAAAAGCAGCACAGAGAGCAAGTGGCATCCTAGGATGTATATATAGGGGCATTACAAGCAGAAAGCAAGAGGTAATCATGCCACTGTACAGATCCTTGGTGAGGCCGCACCTGGAGAACTGTGTCCAGTTCTGGAGGCCACACTAGACAAAAAGGACAAAGACAGATTAGAGACAGTGCAGAGAAGGGCCTCTAAAATGGTGCAGATGCTGCACCATGAGACATATGAAACTAGGCTCAAGGAACTGAAGTTGTACTCACTAGAACAGAGAAGAAACAGGTGACATGATAGAAACCTTCAAATAAATTCAAAAGAATAAACAAGTTGGAGAACCTCTTCCAAGAAAACAAGGGAACTCCGACAAGGGGGCACAACTTGCGTCTGGTGGAAGGCAAGTTCAGGAGCAACTATAGAAAGTAGTTCTTCATGGAGAGGGTGATAGAGCCATGGAACAGCCTGGCAGCACAGGTGGTGGCAGCTAAAACAGTAAGAGAATTTAAGCTAGCATGAGACAGACAGTATGGACAGCTTGGCTGGAACAGTTAAAGGGGAGGAGAGTAGCCACCTTGGGAAGACTAGATGGATCAAGTGGCCCTCATCTGCCGACACCATTCTTATGTTCATAGGGGAAAACCACATGAGGACAATGGTCCTGGGATTTAGGAGGGTGTATATTAAAGAAATGGGAGAATGTCTCAGCAACTGCCTTGTAGGGAAAGATTTTCAGGGAGAGGTAGAGGCACAGTGGGAAAAAATAACAGAGGACATAATTAAGGCAATCAGCCTCTATGTGAAGGAAGTGAGAAAAAGAAGGAGGCAAAAGAGACCTTTATGGTTCTCTAGGGAAGTGGCAAAGGTGGTGAAGGAAAAAAGGATGGCATTCAGGAGGTATAAGGAAACATGGAGGAGGACAGGAAGGTGTACCAAGTAAAACCGTGGGAAGCAGGAAAGGTGGTGTGGGAAGCAAGGGTGCAGACAGAGTAGAAAATAGGTAGAGGGGTTGCTAAAGGGAGCAAGACTTTCTTCAGATACATATGTGAGAAGAGAAAAGCAAGAGGAGAGATAGTGAGACTCAGAAAAGTGGAAGGATGAGACTGCACAGATGAGGACCAAGAAAAAGAACTGCCATCTAACAGATACTTCTGCACAGTCATCACAGTGGAGGAAGGGGGGAAGACCACCAGGGACTAGCAAGAATGGGGGGGAGGGCAGTGGACACAAGTTCATTTTCAGAAAAAAAGTGTCCTGAAGGGAACTTGAAGCTGTGAGGTGTACAAGGCTATGGGACTGGACAGGATACATCCAAGGGTACTAAAGGAACTTAGTGAGGGCCTAGCTGCCCCACTGATAGCATGATTCATGAGTTCACTGGATACAGGTGTGGATCTGGAGCACTGGAGAAAATCTAACATGGTTCCTCTACACAAAAGCAGCAACAAGGAGGAGGCTAGCAACTACAGGCCAGTCAGTCTTATTCAGTTGTGGGGAAATCAAAAGAAACCCTGTAGTAATGGCTGTAGTTGCTGTCGGGCAGTTTTCAGTGTGGGACAGCAAATCTTGCTGGATCTGCTCTATATAGATATATATATATATATATATATATATATATATATATATATATATGCAGTACAGGGAAGGCTGCGCTGTGTAGTATGTGAGACGCCAGACTCGTACATGCTGGTTCATATCTAGTTATGAGTGACAGCTGTGTCGGGGAACTGTTAGTTATAGTAACCTGTTGCCTACCTGTTGAGTTCACCAGTATCTTGCAGAAGTGCTGTACATCAGTGTTCCTGTTCCTGAATTTCTACTGAAGAAGAGCCTTCTGAAGAAGCCTGCCTCAGCTTGTTTGCTGGTAAGCCTGGCCCACACATCAGAACCATGCGCAGTAATTCCCCCAAAGCATTCAGGTTCTAGTTTATCACATTGGCGATGAGGAAAGCTGATGGAGGTTTAAATTGTGGGCAAATTTTTTGAATGATATTATGGATTACACAGTCACAATGCTTACCATAGACCATGTTTCTAAATTTAATGAGGTTAAAGAAGATTTTGAATCCTATTTGGAAAGATTTGAGAGATGGCTGGCAGAAAATGATGTTGATGATACTAAGAAAGCAGACATTTTCCTTGCCACTTTACCAGCAAAAACTCATAGCCTTCTTAAAAGCTTGATTGCCCCTCACAAGCCAACAGAGCTAACCTATCAGCAGCTGACTAACACTCTTAAAGCTCATTATAGTCCAGACCCCATTATCATTGCAGAACGATTCTGGTTTTACCATTGGAACCAGGAAATGGGAGAAAGCCTTTCAGACTTTATTATTGCCCTCAAAAAGTTGGCTTCCACCTGCTAGTTCGACACCTTCCTAGACCAAGCCCTCCAGAACAGATTTGTCAGTGGCCTTCAGGATGAATATTATCTTCAGCGCCTTCTTGATGAGAGGGATTTAACTTTTCAGTCAGCTTGCAATATTGCCTTGGGAATGGAACTGGCCAGAAAAGACTTGTGGCGGTCGCTGAGAATGAGGAAGAGCAGCAAGTGGATGCACCAGAAGAAGGTAAAGGAATACAACAAGTTTTTTTTTTCAATATGAGAAAGTAGCATTAAGAGCAAGGCATCAGTACTTTCTGATAAAAACGTTTGAGGAGTATTGAAGAGTTAACCGAGTGCCAAGAGGCCTAAGGGTCATTAAAGACCCCATGTTTGGTTTAGAAGAGGAGGATTTCATTGGCCCGTGGCAGGAAATAACTCAAGAGGCATCCATTAAGTGGATGAAACTGATTATTAAAAATACTCTTAAATGCCAAAAAGAAACTAAAAAGGAACTACAGATAAAGGAGCAGGAACTTGACATTTGTGCTCAAGATAAGAACTTCACAGAATTTAAAGGTGAATTGAACGCATATATAGAACTGCAGGATAAAAATAACTGTGCAACCAAGAAGAAAGAACTACTGCGTGATGAAAATGACTGCAAAAAAAGATATATCTTTAGTTGTCCTAAAAATAACAGGAAAGATAGTGGGGCAAAAACAACAAAAAAGAAAGTAAGTGTGTCACCCGCTCTATTCTAAAGCAACCAGAACAAAATAAAGTTAGAGACAGTGTCACAGCTACACCAGTTACCTCATCTGCCTCCACCAGTGCCTCTGAAACCAGTTTTACCAGTGATTCTGAACTCTCAGACTATTTTTTAGACCAAACCACATTGGAGGAGGAACCCCAGAGGAGGGGCAAGAGGAAACAAAGGTATCAAGGAACAACAGGAGGCACAGTAGAGGGCAGAGGGGGAAGACAGAACCAGGTTAGTCAGAGGAAGAAGAAGAGATATCAGCCTGTTTAGAGGGACAGGTACAAAATAACATTATTAACCTATCTGGCTATACTCTAACTGAATCAGAAATTACAGTCCTTAGTAAAGGTCTGTCTTTTGTGCCCATAACGGATATAAACCTTTTTGAGACAACTGTCGATTTACATAGATTGTGTAGAGTACTTAGTGTATGGTGCTTTTACAGCAATATGGGTCGTGGTAATCAGCTGGTAGATTTTGGGGGAGGATGTTACACAAAGTGATTGTTGTAACTATCTCCACGCAGGAGGTGATGGAAGCACTAACTGAGTCTGAGAATGCTAACAGTACTACATCTGGGGAAGTAGAACCAGAAACTGTAAGGGAAAATGAGATCGAGAAAAAATCTGTTAATAGGTTTAAGTATAGCACTTTTTGCCCACCCCAACCACCGGCAGGGTCTGTTTTTAAAACATTGTGTGAGGAGAGATTAGAGCGTCTTAGGTAGGATAAATTCACCCCACAATTTCATAATCTTAGTAGTGAAGAATGGAAAGCCATTAACGCTGTTAAAAATAATACTAAGATTACTATAAAGCCAGCAGACAAAGGGAGTTGCATGGTGATACAGGACACCATGGATTATGAGGATGAGGCTCCTAGACAGCTGGATAATAGGGAAGCATACAAATATGTTTCTTCTGATACCATACCCACTTTAAAAAGGCAGATAGATACCTTTCTGAGTTGGGCACTTAACTCAGGTCTCATCACTGAGAAAGAAAGAACACTTCTTATAGTCAAGATACCACTAAGGGCACAGTTTTACACACTCCCCAAGGTCCATAAGACTCTCATTAACCCACCCGGTAGGCCCATAGTATCTGGAATAGGCAATGTAACTGAACCCCTGGCATGCTTTATTGATGACGTCATTAAACCCATTGTCCAAAATTCCGAGAGACGTTCTGGATGATTCAGTGTTGTCCTGTCTGCAGGCTTATCTCTGGGCTGAGAGAGGAGGTTGCTCATCTCCAGACTGAGTTAGCCAGGATTCAGGGGACCTTCTCTCCCACCCAGGGATCACCAGAGCCACCGCCGCTGCCTCAGAGGTTGCCAAGAAAGAGGAGTGGTTGGACCACAGTGGGCTCAGGGAGGGTGAGGGTGATGGAACAGAGGCACATCCCTCCAGTTATACCTCTCCACAATTCATATGCTGTTCTAGCAGAGTGTGGTACCTCTATGGAGTCACCCACAGTGCAGACCTTGAAGGATGCTGGAAACCTCCACAAAGAAGACCCACAGGAGGGTGGCATGGGACCCCACAGGGAAGGAAATAACTCCTCATGGGGGCTTCATTGTTATGAGGGTAGAACTGGGGAGGGAGGGAGGATGGAGAGGGAGGTGGGCATGCCTGGTGCCATGGCTTGGAGGGACAGGGCAATCCTCAGGATCATGGGAGCAGCTGCACGGAGGAGCTGGATGTCATTGTCCACCTAGGGACAAATGACCTGGCTGGGAAAGGGATCAGAGCAGTGCAGGAGGAGTTTGTGGAGTTGGGAAGGGGCTTATAGATAAGTAGCAAGCATGATAACCTTCTCGAAGGTGCTGCCTGTCTATGGTATGAGTGAGGCTAGGGTGCTCTGCACCATGGGATTCAATAAGTGGTTGAAAAATTGGTGCAGAGCTCAGGTTTTTGGCTTCACTGGGGACTGGGGGGGTCCACCTGGAGGGATGCAGGCCTATACTGGCACGATGGTCTACATCTGTCCAGGAGGGGAACCAGGATCTTAGGTGATAGGTTTAAATGCTTCATTTGCAAGCATTTAAACTAGCCAAAGGGGGAGGTACTGAAAAGGAGTAGGGAAACCCTAGCCACCCCCAAAAAAATCAGGGTAGTTAGTGAGGTAAACACCAAGATAGAGAATTCAATAGAGAGAAGGGAAGGGGTAAATGGAGAAAAAGGCAAAGGCAGCAAGGACATGGCTGGGGCAAAAAGGAGTAAGGCCATCAAGAAATGAAGGGTAATGAGTACTAATGCCCATAGTCTAGTTAACAAGCTCCCTGAATATGTGGCCTTGATGGAAGAGGTATGCCTGAATACCGTGGCAGTCACAGAAACATGGTACATAGAGAACCATGACTGGGATATCAACATACCAGGGTACACAATCTACAGGATGGACAGGGAGGGTAAAAGAGGATGAGGAGTAGCTCTCTATGTAAAGGAAGGGATCAAAGCAACAGAACTAAAGAGAAAACAGGGAGGAGAGGAGGTACTGTGGGTCACCCTGGAGACCAGAAATGGCACCGCAATCTGCACAGGGGTTGTATACAGACCACCATCTCAGGGGGAGGAAATGTACAAGGAAATGATAGAAGGCATCCTTAGGATGGCAGAGAAAGGGGAGATATTGTTGATGGGGGAGCTGAATATGGCAGATGTTAACTGGAGCACCTTTGCTGCAGCCACATCCAAGAGCAGGGCCATTCTAGATGTCCTACAGGGGGAATGCCTCAGACAGCTAGTGTTGGAACCCACTCAGGAGGGAGCAATCTTAGACCTGGTAGTCTCAAATGGGAACGGAGAGAGGATCTCAGATCTAGAAGTGAGTAGCCACCTAGGAACAAGTGACCACCAAACAGTGTGGTTCATGATAAACTCAGCTGCAGAGACAAGCCATACAAAAGTGAGGGTACTGGACTTCAGGAGGGCTGACGTTGTCAAAATGGGAGAGTGCATCAGAAAAGCACTAGCAAATTGACAAGAAGGAGAGGTGGAGCAACAATGGGGACACATCAAAACTGCCATCACAGAGGCAACAAGCCTTTGTGTGACACAAATAAACAAATCAAAATGAAAGAAAAAAACACTATGGTTCTCAAAAGAGGTGGCAGGAAGGTTAGAGAGAAAAAGATAGCATTTAGGAAGTATAAGGAAACACAGAAGGAGCAGGACAGAAAACTGTACCAGTTAAAGCAGAAGGAAGCAGAGAAGGCAGTCAGAATAGCAAAGGTCCAAACCGAGGCAAAGATAGCCAACTCGGTTAAGAAGGGGGATAACATTTTTATAGGTACATTAGGGAGCGAAGAAAGACAAAGGGAGAGATAGTGAGGCTGAATAAAGGGAGGGAGGGTGGGTGGGCAGAGAGGGACAGTGAAAGCAGGATACTGAACAAATACTTCTGCTCAGTATTCACAAAAGAAGAGGAGGGGGAGGTACCTAATTCAATCAGTAGCAGCACTTTGGATAGAGGGATAAATACTAGTTCTTTCACTGAAGAAAGGGTTCTGAAAGAACTCCTAAATCTGAAGGTGGACAAAGCAATGGGGCCTGATGGAATTCACCACAGAATTCTAAAAGAACTAAGGGGAGACCTAGTGACACCACTGACTACCATTTTTAACAAATCATGGGAGGATGGTGTGATTTCCCTTCTCAAAAGTAGGAGCAAGACAGAAGCAGGAAACTACAGACCTGTTAGTTTGACCTCAGTGGCAGGGAAAATGATGGAATCACTTTTGAAGGAAAGAATTGTTGAGTACCTAGGGGCCAGTGATGCATAGGACCCAAGGCAGCATGGATTCACAGTGGGAGGGTCATGTCAGATGAATTTAATTGATTTCTTTGACTGGGTGACCAAAGTAGTAGACCAGGGAGGGGCTATGGTCATGGCCTACCTAGAACTTAGCAAAGCATTTGACACAGTCCCGCACAAAAGATTAATAAACAAATTAGCCAGCTTGGGAGTGGGTCCCAGGGTGGCAGCCTGGGTAAAACATTAGCTGGACAACAGGACACAGAAGGCAATAGGGTCCAATCAGAAGAAAAGGGGTTACTATTGGAATACTGCTGGGTTCAGTACTGGTTCTGGTCCTTTTTAATGTCTTTATAAGTGACATTGAAGAGGGACTGGAAGGAAAAGTATGCCTCTTTGCAGACAACACAAAGATCTGTAACAGAGTTGATACAGAAGGGGGTGGAAAGATGAGAAGGGACTTGGCAAAGCTGGAGGAATGGTCAGAAGTATGGCAGCTTAGATTCAATGCAAAGAAGTGCAAAGTAATGCTTCTGGGAAACAAAACCCCAGGGGAAGAGTACACAATGGGGGGGGTAGTAACAACAACAGAAATGGAAAGAGATCTGGGGTAGTTATATCAGATGATACTTAAAGGTTAGCAAGCAATGTGAGAAAGCAGTAGGGATGACTGGGGGGATACTGGGATGTATCGGGAAAGGCATTACCAGTAGAAAACAAGAAATTGTTATCCCTCTGTACAGACAGTTGGTGAGATCCCATCTGGAGTACTGTGTGCAGTTATGCAGACCCCGTCTCTGCAATGACATAGACAGGATGGAGGCAGTCCAGAGGAGGGCAACTAAAATGGTGCAGAGTCTGCAACAGAAACCATATGAAGACAGACTAAAGGAGCTTCATATGTATACCCTTGAGGAAAGGAGGGAGGGGGAGACATGGTAGAAACTTTTAAGTACCTCAAGGGAATCAACGAAGTCCAGAAGGGTAGCATTTTTCAGAAAAAGAGATGTGCAAGAACAAGGGGATACAATTTGAAGACAGAGGGGGGACAGCTCAGGGACAATGTGAGGAAGTATTTTTTCACAGAGAGGGTGGTGGACTCATGGAATGGCCTTCCTGTGAAGGTCGTGGGGTCAAAAACAGTGGGGGAATTCAAGAATGCATGGGACAGACATGAGGTAATTCTTGTGAGGGGTAGGAAGAAATAGGTTGTTGGTTAACTAGGATCTGCAGCTTATCTAGTGGGTAGGGAAATGGGCAGACTTGGTGGGCCAAGTGTTCCTTATCTGCCATCAAAGTGTATATTTCTATGTTTCTATACACCATCTTTCCTCCTGGACACTAGGGACATGCTAAAAACACTGTCTACACTGGATGTCAAAGAAGATTACTTCTTAGTTACCTTAGATGTAGAAGAATTGTACAAAAGTATACCCCATTTGGGGGGGGGGTTGAGAGCCCTTAGGTGTTTTCTGAACACCAGGGAGACTGTGGCAAGACTGGATACCAATTTACTGGTAGAGATGGCACAACTAGTACTAGAAGGGGATTACTTCAAATTTAAAGGTAAACATTACCTTCAAGAAAAAGGAACAGCTATGGGGTTGAACCAGCATAGTGTTCTGTGGTGATTTGTATGTGCAGCCCATGGTGCTTTGCATTGTGGGGGCATGTGTGATTCTGTGTTTCTTTGTAACTTGGCTTCCCAGCCAAATGCCCTTTGGGGTAACCTTTGCCTCAATGCTTGTGCACAGAGGTTCTCCTGTCTTTTAAATTGTTTTTTGTTTTAATTGGGTTCACCGCAGCATGGCCCAGATGGAACATCTTGGGGTTGCTAGTTCATTCCGCTGGGGTGTCGGGCAGATGGGGCATACTGATGGGAGCTGGTAGGATGAAACACATGTCTATGTCTTCTGTTGGCACCCTTTGCAGACTGTGTGGGGGGCCTTTCTGCACCATGCATTTCTGCTTGGGGTTGAACCGGTATAGTGTTTTGTGGTGATTTGCATGTGCAGCCCATGGTACTTTGCATTGTGGGGGCATGTGTGATTTTGTGTTTCTTAATCTATACATGGCCTACTGGGAGGAAGAATTTATTTGGAGCAATTAGAACCCGTACTTATCAAAAATAAAAACATGGGAGCGTTTTATTGGTGATATTTTTTTGATATGGGAAGGGGACATGGCAGAACAGGAGGAGTTCCTGGAGTATTTACATGTGACCAACCAGCACTTACACTTTACATGCCATGCAGACATCCAAAGCATTTCATTTTTGGAAATATACATCATCAATTCAGTTGGGGGAAGTTAGACACTAGTCTATATAGAAAGCCCACAGACAGGAATCACATTTTGCTAGCAAGCAGCTGTCACCTCTCACACATTATCTCTAATATACCTAAGAGCCAATTCCTTAGAGTGAAAAGGAATTGTAGCCAGAAAGAGAAATATGAGATGGAGAAAATGGACCTCACTCAGAGATTCATACAAAGGGGTTACTCAAAAAATGTTGTTGTAGGAGCTAGAACAGAGGTAGATGCCTTAGAAAGGGATACCTTACTGCATGGACAAAATGCACAAAAAGTGAACACACACATGCAGGTACTGACCGCATAAATTTTATAATCACATGCAATGTTAGATCTTGGCAGGTCAGAAACATTCTCAATGCCAATTGGCATGTATTAGAGGCAGATGCCAGATTACTTGATACCTCCAAAGTGTTACCCAGAATGGCATATAGGAAGGCGAAAAACCTCCATTACCAGTTAGTGACCTCCTGTCAACCAGTTCAGCAGGAAAACACATGGTTTTCACCCTTACCGAAAGGCTTCAGAGAGTGTGGGAAATGCAAATGCTGCCATTATAGAAATACAAGCAGGATGTCTGTGAATCCATATGATGGAGAAACCATCAGTGTAGATCCTTTTATAAATTGTGACATGAAATGGGTGGTATATTTTGCAGAATGTAAATGTGGTGCTTATTATGTGGGCCGCACAAAACTAAAGTTCAAAGAAAGGGTTGGGGAATATGTCAGGGCAGTCAAAAACAGAGATACGGAGTATGTTTGGGCTACCCACATGATGAATGCTTTGAATCTAAGAGAACATAACTTAAACTTCACAGGTATTGGACAAGTATGCCTGGATCCCAGAGGGGGTAATAGGGAGTTGGCCCTCAGCTGAAGGGAGAATTATTGGATTTTCCGATTAGGTACCTGCATGTCAGAACTTGGTCTAAATGATCAAATAGAAATTGAACCGTTCTTGGTGAAATAAGCTTTCGAGTTACCAGTTAGCATCATGAATTGCATTTGATGGTCTTTATGTTCTTTTTCTTAACACCTCTATATCAATATTTTGCAACATTACTTATCTTATATTTGTTCTTTTGCAGGTTCCTTGAAGGTGCTGTGAACAAGTCACACACTTATCTTTGCCAAGAAAAAGGGAGAGTAGCCAAAAGTAAGATATTTGGAAGTGGAAAAGTACCGCTGCACCAAGGAATAGGCGTGCCAGGTCAGCATATACAGTTACAACCAATTGTGAGTAACAGGCCTCAGGGACCGGCACCACACCGAAGGCGAACGCTATCATATGCTAAACTGCTTCCCAATCATTAAACTTATTCAAAAAATATGGCAAGTACTCACCAGTCCTTTGTAAGGTGCAAAAATACTTTATTCGTCTGTCGATAAAAAATCCTGTTTTACCATGATTTCAACATACAATTTCATAAAATCCACCAAGAATTCACAATAAAATCATTTCCTGCTAACCCATTCCTCCCATACAGTGTAACCAAAGCACATCAGCACATTAATCACCTGACATGTTTCACTCTTACGAGCTTTCTCAAACGTGAACGTGCAATGTAAACCAGTCGCTTAAGTATAGGGACCATTTAAAGTGACAGTGCTCATAAATCCATACCCACAAAGAACCCATAAAGCGCACATACTATCTAAACAAGGTAAACAAGTTACACATATAATTTATAATGCTATTGCACATATCCCTACATTGGTACCTATTTTAATTCCTTTAAAGTGTTTTTCAAAAATAGGGGAAACTCAGTCCTCCTTTTTCTTTATTTAGAATGACCAGCCATCATGGTATAGTGCAGCCAATACTTCAAAGAAGGATTGTGGGCACCAATCTGACAGGCAACAGACTCGCCATTTATTAAAAAAACAGCTGCTGAGGATAATTGTACTGGCAGCCAGCATCATAAATGAGGTGTGAATCTGTGAAACAAACAAACAAAAAAAACATGAAATAATATTTAAAAAGATGGAAAGTGTAACAGCATGCTCCAACCCCCACAGCGTACACCTGTGGCGTTGGCAAGAACTGGATCACTAAACACAAAATCACTTCGATACCATTTAAAAAACATAAAAGAGAAAATAAATGAACCAATACTGCATCAGTACCTTTTATGTTTTTTTTAAAAATGGCTTAATCTCAAATCTTCCATTTATGCCTTTTCCTTCCATGCCTTTGAATAAAAAAATCCAGTATTGTTCACGTTTGAGCAGAAAATTGTCATAATCTCCCCCTCGGCATGACAACACTGGCTTTTCCAATCCCTGTTTGTCACAGGAAATAAAATGCCTTATGCATTGGGAACATTTTAAGACAAACCTTCTCTCTTCAATTGGAATGGGCTCCACTTGAGCAAGAGAGGTAGTTCCATCTTAGGCAGGAGAATTCTCTGACACATTAGCAGCTGTTTAAACTGACCTCAAGGGGGGAGTTTGGGGTGACACCCCAGACTCTAGCAAATAAGCCTCCAGCATCTAAGGTTTGCAAAATATTATCTCTTAATGCAAGGTCCTTAAACTTGTTAAAAATCTCCGAGCTTGAAACCAAAATTCACTTACTGGATATTGACATAATTTCAGTAACAGAGACATGGTGGGACCCAGATTCAACCTGGATGAAAGACATACCGGGCTTTAAATTATACCAAAAAGATAGATTTCACAAAAAAGGAGTGGGTGTATGTCTTTATATTAAAGATACAATTCAGTCACATGAATACCCACATACTTCAACGGAAAGTATATGAGTAGCCATTCAGTTCCAGGGACACCCACAACTAATTTTGGGTACATGTTATCACCCACCATCCTCTGATTCAGAATATACAAACACATTAATACAGGACATCAGCCACATGACGAATAAAGGTGATATCCTGATCCTGGGAGACTTTAACAGGTCTTCCATAAATTGGTTTACTACTAACGGCACGACAGCTGTTGAAAAACCTTTTATTTCAACAATCAATGAATTAGGGCTTGAGCAAATTGTTCAAGAACCCACTAGAGGGTGCAATATATTAGACCTTGTGATTACCAATATTGAGGACAAAGTCTTAAATCTTTCAATATCAGACCCACTAGGGAATAGTGACCACCATACCATTGTATTTGATTTACAGTATGAATCTAGCATAATAGTTAATAATGCTTAGGTGTATAACTACCACAAAGCCAACTGTGAGGCAATAAATAACAGCCTAAAAAATACCACATGGGAAACAATTTTATCACCTTTAACCCTGGAAGACTCTTGGGTATTTGTTATAAACAAGATAATAGACCTAGAAAAAGCTTATATTCCAGCCTGGATAAAATATAACAATAAAGGTAAAATTCCTTTGTGGTTAAATAATGATATTCATAGGAAAATCAAACAGAAGAAAAAATGATTTACTCATTTAAAAAAATGCACAACACACACAAAAGAACTCATACTGGGACAATACAGAACTGCCATTAAAGAACTAAAAAGGACTATCAGGAAGGCAAAACGCAACCTCGAGTTCCGCATAGCCCATTCCAAAGATAATCACAAATCCCTATTTTCTTATCTCAATAGTAAAAAAGCCAGTAACAGACAAATTGGGCCATTGACCAATGGCACAAACACCATTACATCTGATAGAGAGACAGACAACACATTTAACACCTATTTTGCATCAGTATTCTCAAATCATGCAGTCATAATTAATATAAATACTATCATATCAAGTTCTACTGAAAATAACCACACCATAACTATTTCTGAAGTAGTTTCCTTGTTAAAAAATTTAAAACCAAATACTAGCTGTGAACCAGATTTATTAATCCTAGATTTTTGGTTGAAACAGCTGAAAATATTGCTACACCACTTTCCATTATTTTTAATAAATCATTAGCAAAAAAATCCATTCCATCTGATTGGATAACTGCTGCAGTTGTGCCTATACTTAAAAAGGGTAACCATTCCACAGTGAGTAATTACCACCCCATCAGCCTTACTTCCATCCCATGTAAAGTAATGGAAAAAATTATTAAAGGCATATTAGAGACAGAAATGCAAACTCTAGGCATTATCAACCACTCACAACATGGGTTCAAGCAAGGCTTTTCTTGCACTACTACTTTAATAACCTTTTATAATACTGTCAACCAAGAACTAGACAATAAGATTCCCATGGATGTCATCCTCCTGGATTATAGCAAAGCATTTGATAAGGTTACTCACAATATTCTCCTAGCTAAGCTATCAGACCTAGGTTTTTCTTGTAACATAATAAAATGGATCAATTGCTCGTTACCAGCAGGACGCAGCATGTTAGGATCAATGGTGCCTATTCCAGTAACATGGCTGTGACCAGTGGTGTGCCGCATGGATCAGTTCTGGGCCCAGTACTATTCAATAGTTTCATTTCAGACATGCAGATTAGCTCCAGGAGCATACTTTCAAAATTTGCAGATGATACAAAGTTAGGTGGTAGGGTGGATTCCGACTATAATATAGACTTATTAGTAAATGACCTCTCAGTATTAGAACATTGGGCACAGAAAAACAAAATGACATTCAATACAGACAAATGTTCTGTTCTCCACTTAGGTTACAATAATCCCAAACAAACTTATACACTATATAATATTATCATTAAATCTTCAATATGTGAAAGAGACTTGGGCATCATGATAGATGACAAATTATCCTCCTCCAATAACTGTAATCATGTAGCTAAAACTGCTAATTCACTACTTAGGTGCATTAACTGTACATTTATATCTAAGACAGAGGAATGTATTATCCCATTGTTTAAAGCATACATCAGACCATATACAGATTATGGGTCACCAGTGTGGAGTCCATGCATGGTCAGGGATATTCAAGTGATTGAAAGAGGTCAGTGAAGGGCAACAAAAATGGTGCCCCATTTAGCATCAGTACCATATCCAGAAAGGCTTTAAAAAAACAGGCCTACATTCACTGGAGTTTAGGTGCTCCAGAGGTGATCTTTTGTTCTTATATAAAATTCTCAAATCACCCTCTCTGATGGACAAATGTGGTATTGTTAAAACACAAAGAAAAATAGTACCTAGACTTCACAATCAACAACTAATGGTGTGTAAAGCAAAAACAAACAGGATGCTTCATTTCTTCTCGGTAAGAACACCAAGGCTCTGGAACCAGCTACCACAAGAGCTAGTAGACTGTAATACTTTTGAATCCTTTAAAAAGGGTGTAGATCATTGGGTCTCCAAAAACTACAACAAAGTGAAATTTCCCACACATGTGGGGGATAATCAAGATAGGCTTCATGGCTTCCTTTTGTCCTCACTTACCTAGTAAACTTAGTAAACCATGTTGCTGTGCATCCTTTTGTTTCAACATATGCACAGCTAATGCATTTTTCGCATGCTGAGTCTCAATTGCTCTTAAATGTTCACCAGTACAGGTCTTAAATGCCCTCTTGGTTTTCCCAATATAAAATAGTCCACATAGGCACCTTACCATGTAAATCATGTCACTAGCTATACAGGTCATAAAACCCTTCACAGGAAATTCACTTTGTGTGAGGGGATGCTTAAAAATCTTTGTGTCACAGACATGACTACAAACTTTACAATTACCACATCTGTGGCTACTATTATCTCTCTTTGGTAGCCACATCCACAGATTAGGGGCCATCAGTTCAACAGAGTGTACAAGGCTATCTTTAAATGTAGTCCCTCTCCTGTACACTATTTTTGGACCATCTACTGAAAGTTATTTTAGCCCTGGGTCCTGCAGGGCAATATGCCAATGCTTCTTGACAATATTGGAAATCTCCATCGATTGTACATGAAAAGTGCTAACAAAACATGTCTGAGCATCCTGTTGCTGTACTGCATCCGTTTTGTCTTTTTCTTCCAGACATTTCCCTCTTTCCATCTTATTTACTTCTGATCTGGCCTGATTTATAATTCCACTTGCATACCCCCTTTCTCTTAACCTGTATTCCAATTCATCAGCTCTTTTTTCATATAACAGGGGGGTCCCACAGTTCCTTTTAGTTTGAACAAATTGTCCCTTTGGAATTGCTTCAATTACATACCATGGGTGATTACCATTACCCAACAGCAAAGTGTTATGGTCTGTTGGTTAACAAAATAGGTCTGCGGTAAGTCCCCCTTGGCCATCTTTAGATATGACCAGATCTAAAAATTTAATCTGATTTACACTGTAAACCATACTGAATTTAAGATTGGGGTTACTTGTCTCCGAATAATATACAAATTCTGCTAGTTCAATTTCTGTGCCTTTCCAAATTAACAGCACGTCAGATATAAAGTGTTTCAACAGATCGATGTGCTGTTTGTATGGATTTGAATCAAGTCTTACAACTTCCTCTTCCCACATAGCCATATACAGGTTTGCAAAGTTGGGGGCAGAACTTGCCCCCATTGTCGTCCCTTTCACCTGTAAATAAAACTCATTTTTGTAGAAAAAGTAATTGTAGGATAGGACAAGTGAAGCCAGCTCTACCAGTACTTCTGTACTGGGTTCTATCTGTTCTCTAGAATCTACAACATGGTTCAGGGACTCCAGGACATCATGGTGGGGAATATTGGTGTATAAAGTGTTATCATCCAGTGTGACCAAAAAGCTACTATCCATGATGGCTCTATCATTTATAATTCGCAATACCTCCCCTGTATTTTTCAAGTATGCTGTTTTTTTTATAGCCAGATCTCCAATATGGCCATCCACAAATTTTTTCCAGAGATTCAGTCAATAAATTATTTCTGGACACTATTGGTCTCACTGAGGGGTCTATAAGGCTTTTGTGGACCTTTCCTAGGCAGCAGAATGTATATTTTACAGGGCAGGGAACACAAACATATTCAATCTCATTTTCGGGTAACAAATTATTTTTATCCACAATTTCTAAATAGCTATCAATTTCCTTTTTAAATTGGTCAGTGGGATCTCAACTGGGGCATTATAGAAATTTTGATCATTCAGTTGTCTCATCACTTCTCTATCATAATCTTCACCATTTAGTAAGACAATCACCCCCCCATCAGCAGACTTTATAGTAATGTTAGTGTTTTTTTTCCTAATCTCTCAAGTGCCTCTGTCTCTACTTTACTTAAATTGTGAAAAAAATTATTGTTCAAATTATTACCAAGAAGCTCAATATCTGATTCACAACACTTGAGAAATGTCTGCAGGGTGAGGGTCAAAGGTGTACAAAAAGTAGACTGTGGCATGAATTTTTGTAATATCTAACTCGATTCATTCTCTATTAACCCATCTTCCATTGACTTACTAATACTCTCATTATTATCTTCATGTCTGCATTAAAAAAAATATTTTAAACTATGATTTCTACCCGTTCTGTGTAAATCAATAATACAGTAGTATCAAAAGTATTAAACCTATTAGTGGGTACAAATGAGATCTCTTTCCACAAAACCTTACATTCCACATCAGAAAGTTCATAATCTGATAGGTTAATTACATTCACAGTTATATTCACTGTTGCATTCTTCCTGCTCTCCTCCAGCCCCTCCACGGTCTGCCTTGATAAGTTCCTTGATTTCCACCCCGTCTTTGTACTTCCTGTCCTTGTCCTCTTCCTGCTGGGTACCAGCAATTTTGGCATTGATTGCACCATGGCACGAAGGGGGTGGTGGGGCTGTTGTTAAAGGAGTGATAGGGGTAGCATATGTTGCTTCTTCTTCTTCTTCCTCTGCTAAAAAGTCTCGACTTGGTTGTTCTGCACCAGTCCCAGAGATTTCTCCTCCTGGATTTATATTTTGCTTTCTTGTGGTCCAATCATACCCTTTCCCTTCTTTATAGTCTCTCTCATCTCTCTCAAATTTGTTTTTTTTAATATTTCATATTTTCTCATCATATATTCTTACATTTTCAGCAAACGTCTCAGACAGTTGTTCAGACTGAGATGTTTTAGAGAATGTTTGGAGAGCAGTTTCTTTAGTATTAAGTTTGAATTCAACTTTTTTTTTGTATGAAAGAATTTTCCTCCAGAATTAACTCAATACTGTATATTCCTTTCCTGCTCTGGCACTAATGTTATCCCATTTATTTTGAAATCCTTCTCAATAAGCACTTGGAGGCCTCTCAGAACCCTTTCTACTTTTAAGAATTTTTTAAGATTGATCTCCTCCCACTGGAGTCATTTTAATTTAAAAGTGTTTTTTTTTTCAAACTGTGTAAATGCTTGTTTTGCATTATGGGGTTGTTGTGTAGCACTGCTTGAATAATTCAAAATATTAGTGTAACTGATTACACTGGTGGTGTTCCTGAGAACTAACTGTTTGACGGAGCGGATAACTTGGCTGTGCTGCACCTGCAGTGGTTCCGCCATGAACAGTTCCTGTTACCACTATCAGCAGGAGTACAGTTAGCAGGTATAAAATGGGAAAGCAGGCATTTTCTTTTAGCAACCTGTGCACCAAAGAATAGGCATGCCAGGTCAGGAAATACAGTTACAATCAATTGTGACCAACAGGTCTCAGGGACCGGCACCACACTGAAGGCCAATGCTAGCATATGCGAAACCATTTCCCATTCATTAAACTTAGCCCAAAAATGTGGAAAGCACTCACCAGTCCTTTCTAAGGTGCAAAAATACTTTATGTGTGTGTCGATAAAAAATCAAATTTTACCAGGACTTCAACAGATGATTTCGTAAAATCCACAATAAAATCACCTCCTGCTGACCTGCTGCTCCTACGCAGTGTAACCAAAGCACATCAGCACATTAATCACCTGACATGTATCGCTCTTGCGAGCTTTCTCAAAGGTGAACTTGCAATGTAAACCAGTCCCTTAAGTATAGGGGCCACTTAAAGTGACAGTGCTCATAAATCCATACTCAGAAAGAACCCATAAAGTGCACATCATATCTAAACAAGGTAAAAATGTTACACATATAAATTATAATGCTATTGCACATATCCCAACATTGGTACCTATTTTAATTCCTTTAAAATTTTTTCAAAAGTAGGGGAAACTCAGTCCTCCTTTTTCTTTATTTAGAATGGCCAGCCATCATGGTATAGTGTGGCCAATACTTCAAGGAAGGATTGTGGGCACCTATCAGGCAGGTGACAGGCTCGTCAGTTATTAAAAAACAGCTGCTGAGGATAATTATGCTGGCAACCAGCATCATAAATGAGGTGTGAATCTGTGAAACAAAAAAAAAATATTAAATAATATTTATAAAGGTGGAAAGTGCAGCAGCATGCACCAGCCATCATGGTGTACATGTGTAACTTTGGCAAGAACCGTAGCACTAAACACAAAATCACTCTGATATTATTTTAAAACCATAAAAAAGAAAAGAAATGAACTAATACAGCATCAGTGCCTTTCATGTTTTGTTTAAAAGCACCTTATCTCAAATCTTCCATTTGTGTCTTTGCCTTCCTTTCCTTTGAATGAAAAAATCCAGTATTGTTCAAGTTTGAGCAGAAGATTGTCATAATCTCCCCCTCGACATGACAACACTGGCTTTCCAGTCTCTGAAACACAAAACCATGTTGCTGTGCATCCTTTTGTTTCAACATATGCATAGCTAAGTGTAACCAGTTATACTAATATTATGAATGATTCGAGCAGTGCTACACAAAGAATCTATAATGCAAAACAAGTGTTTACACAGTTTGAAAAATATGCTTTTAAATTAAAATGGCTCCAGTGGAAGGAGATCAGTCTTAAGGCATACCTCAAAGTAGAAAGAGTTCTGTGAGGCCTTCAAATGGTTAACAAACTGAATTGTGGTGCCAATCAAGAAGGATTTCAAAATAAATGGGACATTAGTGCCAGAGCAGGAAAAAACTGTATTGAATTCAATCTGGAGAAAAATTCTGTCATATAAAAAGAAGTTGAATGCAAACTTAATACTAAAGAAACTGCTCTCCAAACATTCTCTAAAACATGTCAATTTGAACAACTGTCCAAGACTTTTGCTGATAATTTAAGAAAATATGATGAAAAAATAAGAAATATTAAAAAAAATTTGAGAGAAACTAGAGAGACTATAAAGAAGGGAGAGGGTATGACTGGACCACTGGAAAGCAAAATATAAATCCAAGAGGAGAAATCTCTGGAACTGGTGTGAAACAACCATCAGTTGGAATTCAGAATAGTGGTGAAGAAGTTAACACAGGTCCAGACATTTTTTGGGGAAGGAAGAAGAAGCAACATGTGCTATCCGTATCGCTCCTTTACAGCAACAGCCACTACCCCCCCCCCTCCTTTCTGTCATGTGCAGTCAGTGCCAAAATCACTGGAGCAAAACAACAAAACAGCTCAGCAGTGCAAGGAGTGTGCGGTAATCAAAAATCATAGTAGAACAGCAAAAGAACTGCACCACTCAGAGAATCTTGTTGCAAGGCAATACTTTTAATGCATAATAATCACAGCAAAAGTACTAAAGCACTTCAGGTACGTGAACACAAACACAACCTCTACCAGTTTCGCACAGAAATATGCATCATCAGGAGAATAACCATTCAGACAAACAGATCCTTTTAAAGCCAAGGACACCCAATAAATTTAAAGTGCCAGTACTACAAGTAAACTAAGTACATAAAACACAGGATCTACATATATTGTTATTTAAAAAAAGCAGTGTACATTTCATACACTATATAGGAGAATTTGGAACAAAAAACTATAGGTTTAACAAAAGGAAATACAAGGGCATAATATTTTGGTGTAATCCATACTGCTTATAATTGTAAAGCACTAAATGAGGCATTAATAAATAATATCCTCACAAATCAAAAAATGTGCATTTTACTTGCATATTAGGATTACATATATATAGCAGTTATTAGAAATTATATTTAATGTTTAACATTACCACCAAAGTTTCACCATGAATTCTATGTCCTTAGTGAGTTTGAGACTATGACATGGCGAGCATGAGGAAAACAAATAATTCCTGCAACCTGAAAAATAAACATAAAAAATTAAAAAATGATACATATATTTATAAAGCTGTTTATCAGAAAATTCCATAGATATAGACTTAAAAGGTATAGACATATAGAAAATCACCTGGGTTCTAATCCCACCAGGGAAGCAGAATAACTACTGTTGACAGTTAGAGACAATTATGTCTTTCTCTTAATGCATGATAGCAGATCAATTCTATCATTAAGACCAGGGGGGTTTTAGTCCCCCCAAAGTAAAAATCCAAAAAGATTCACGGTAAATTAATTTTTCATCAAGGTTACCACCACATGGTCCCAATGTAACTTTTTCAAGAGCGCAGAACTTAAAAAAATGTCTACCATCTCTGTTACTGTTGACATGTGATGCCAAAGCATTCTTGGCATCATTATTTGCAATTGAGTGAAGATGTTCACCTATCCTGTTCTTAAATTGTCTACTGGTTTTGCCAACATAAAAGGATTCACATTCACATGTTGCCAAGTATATAACATTATTACTGTTATAGTTTAAAAATTCTCTGATTTTAAACATTTTGTTGTTGTTACATGTAGTGAATGTGTCAGTCCTTAGAATGTAAGAGCAACATTTACAGTTGCCACAGCTAAAGTTACCAGCAGGTAGTGGTGGTAACCAGGTGTTATTTGTAGTCTCTGTTTTGTCATGTAAGTAACTATGCACTAATTTGTCCTGTATATTTCTATCTCTACGAAAGACAAATCGTGGTTTCTCTTTTACATCTTCACTCAAAAGGGGTTCATTTTCCAAAATGTGCCAATTATTATTAATAATATTCTACACTGCATGAATTTGTCTAGTAAAGTTAGTGATGAAGTTTATCTTTGATGATACCACCGGCTTAGGTTTAACTGTCAACAAAGCTCCCCTCTCAGTGCCCAAAGTGTCTAAAAATGCTTGACCAACATGTTTGGCAGAATAACCTCTTTCAATAAATCTATTACACATTTCACTGCCTTGAACAAAGAAATCACTGTCTTCTGAACAATTTCTGCGTGCTCTATACAATTGTGCCTTGGGTATCATCAAAGATAAACTTCATCACTAGCTTTAATAGACATACTCATTCAGTGCAGAATATTATTAATAATAATTGGGGGGTTACTATACCGATGCCCGTGATTGGGCAGAGTGTGGTCCACTGGACCACCAGAGATATTGGACATGGGGGGGGTTATAATACCAATGCCCTTGATCGAGCAGACCACCAGGGATATAGGATGGGGGCTTATTCTTGGAGACAAATGCCTGTGATCAGGCACATAGTGGTCCACTGGACCACCAGGGATATAGGAGGGGGGATTTAGCTGCACGGATGCCCATGATGGGGCATTGGGAGTGCTGCCAGGTGCGGCAGGAACTCGGGTGGCCACCCACAGGTGGCAGCTGCCATGTGCACCCTGTTGCAATGCGGCGCTCCTGTGAGTGGCCATCCTGTTCCTTTTTTTTTGGCTTAACTTTGTGCAGGTGCAGGTAGGGGTTGCACATGCATGACTCTGCACATCCTGGGCTGAATATCTGGCTGTGCAGGTTATGCATGGGCACGCCCCACATGTGCCTGCATACATTACTGATATGCTCCAGTGCATCAGGATTTGTGCGGCGCACTTTTCCCTTTTGAATATTGTGCCAGGGCGCATCAGTGGGTTGTGCATGGTGCAACACTGTTGCACCATGCGCAACCCTTTTGAATATCTGGGCCCCTGTGTTTTATGTATTTAGTTTACTTGTAGTACTGGTACTTTAAATTTATTGGGTCTCCTTGGCTTTAATAGGATCTGTTTGTCTGAATGGTTATCCTCCTGCTGACGCATATTTCTGTGTGAAACCGGTAGATGTTGTGTTTGTGTTCACGTACCTGAAGTGCTTTAGTATTTTTGCGGTGATTATTATGTATTAAAAGTATTGTCTTGCAACAAGATTCTCTGAGTGGTGCGGTTCTTTTGCTGTTCTACCAAAATCACTGGAACCCAGCAGGAAGAGGACAAGGAGAGGAGGTACAAAAAAGGGGTCGAAATTGAGGAAATAATTGAGGCAGACAATGGAGGGGCTGGAAGAGAGCAGGGAGAATGCAACAGTGAATAGAACTGTGGATGTAATTAACCTATCAGACTATGAACCTTCTGATGTGGAATGTAAGGTTTTGTGGAAAGGGATCTCATTTGTACCCAGTAAGAGGTTTAATACTTTTGGTACTACTATTGATTTACACAGAATGGGTAGTAACTTAGTTTAAAATCTTTTTTTTAAAAGTAGACATGAAGATCATTTACTTATTTATTTAAATTTTGGTAACCGGGTGAGCCCACTGAGACCAGAGGTCCCTTTTTCAGGGGCGGCCCAGGATTAGTTACATAAAGCAGTGGTTTCACACATTGGGCAACATATAGTGGTTATGATTGTTACATACATTGGAGTGACAGTAATTACAAATGACATTATGAATTATACATTTGGCGCAATACAATGGGGTAACATTAGGCACAACAGATACCATAACAAAAATGAGCATGGAGTACCATAGTCAAGATTAAGACCTATGTAGGAAGGGGAATTAGTGGGGGCTAATGATTGCAGCCACAGAGGCTGAGTTCCAGGAGGTAAACTTTGAGGCCCAGCTTGAAGCCTTGGAGAGATGGCTTGTTGACCAGGTTAGCTGGGAGAGTGTTCCATTGGTGCGGGGCTGAGTATTTAAAGGAACGCTAGCCAGAATTGGTGCATACCCATGGGATGGCCAGGAGACAGCCAGCTGAGGATCTTGTATCACGGCCATGTGCCCTGGGGTTGAGCAGGCCACACAAGTGAGGAGGGGGCCTGCAGTGGAGAATTTGTAGGTCAGGCAGGTAGAGGAGTAGGCCAGTTTGTGCCATAAGGTGGGCCAATGGAGGTCTGCTAGGACCTCACAGTGGTGCCTCCTAGGGGGGTCATTGCTGGCAAAGCATGCCACTTGATGATAAAGCACAAAGAGAGTATGTAGTTCCCCTTCTCTAAGGGACTGGAGGGGGGACCCCGTAGAGGAGGATGGGGAGTAGGGTGCAATTGGTGATAGCTCGCTGAGCCTCATCAGGGAGTGAGTGTCCCAGGTGGTAAAGGAGTCCAGTCCTCTGGTGGATGGCCTTAGTTAAAGTGTCAATATGAGGTCTGTAGGACAGCTCCTGGTCAAGGAGGATTCCAAGGTATTTGATCTTGTCAAGGACCTCGACTCTCTTCCCCATAGCTGTTTGGAGTTTAAACAGGTTATATCTGATGGTGTCCAGATGCCTGTTCCAAACAGGACAGCTTTAGTCTTTTCCTCATTCAGGACTAGGAAGTTGGTGGAGAACCAGGCTTCAAGTGCTAAGAGGCTAGCTTGAAGTTTGGCAGTGTTAACATTAGGTAGTGGGTCACTGCATTAGACAACGGTGTCATCTGCATACAGGATGAGTTTGCTCAGCCCACAAACCCTCTCAATGTCATTGACAAAGAGGGTGAAGAGCAGGGGGCCCAGAATTGAGCCCTGTGGTACCCCAGAGACCGCAGGTCAGGTACCAGATTGGATTTCTTTCCAGATAACTTTCTGCTTTCGATTGAGCAGGTAACTCTTAAACCTGGAGAGGGAGAGCCCATCTAGTCCAAAGAGGAGGAGTTTGGAGAGAAGAATTTTATAGGAGACCAGGTCAAAGGCTTTAGACAGGTCACTAAACAGGGCTTCCATTGGAGAGCCATTGTCCATGCCTCAAGGACATCAGACGTGAGTCGGATAAGGGCCGTGTCTGTGTCATGGCCTTTCCTAAAGCCATGTTGTATGTCTGCTAGGAGACAGTGCTTCTCAAAGCAGTCTTGCAGTTGGTTATAGACTAACCACTCCTGCACCTTCCCTAGGGGACAGAGAATGGAGATGGGCCTGTAGTTCCCCACTTTATTGCAGGCCCTTTTTTGTGGACTGGGTCTATGGTCACAACTTTCCATTTGCTAGAAACTGTTCCCTCAAAGAGGGACCTGTTGATGAGCCAGATGACAGGGAGGGTAATAGCAGAGGCAGCAACCCTCAACAGCCTTGGTTCAAGCAGGCCATGTGCAGGGGTGGAATCTGGGTTAATTTTGAGAAGGAGTGGGAGTACTTCTGAGGGTTTAACAAGTTTCAGGTGAAACTGCGGCTGAGCAGGTTCCCAGTTGTGACTGTTGTACTGGGAAGCACCAGGCAGGATGTGGGGAGACAGGCCTTCTAGATTTAAAAAGGAAGCATTGAACACCTCTGTTATTGTGAAGGGGTCATTGGTCAAGGTATTCCCAACCAGTAGAGCTACATCCTGGGAATTGGGGGCACCCTTAAGTAGCAGGTTTATGTGGCCCCAGAATTTCTTGGGATCCTGTAGGTGACTAGTCTGGTGGTCACGCAAGTATGAGGACTTAGAATGTTTGGAGGCTTTATTACAGTGGTTCCTCAGTGCCCTGTATTTTTCCCAGTCAGCACTGAGGCCTGAGGATTTATATAATCCCCCTGCCCTATCCCTGAGCACCATGCTCCATTTGAGACCAGGGCTGAGCCATTTGTGGAATTTCCCTTGAACTCTTAGTTTTTTTCATGGAGCATGGGCATTGGCCATGGACAGAAATGAATTAGTGAAGTAGTCGAGTGCCTCATCCAGGGTGGGGAGAGTGAGGATGGGATCCCAGTCTACTGAATGAAGGTCAGAGCAGAAATCAGTTGCTGTAAATCTGCTGAAGTTCCTGGCTACTATCACTCTGGCAGCCAATTTAGGAGGCTTATTGGGCCAGGTGCAGAAGATTGGCAAGTGGTCACTAAGTGAATCTGCCATGGTCCCAGCTTTCATAATATGGTCCAGGCAGGAGACAAGGGCCCAGTCAAGTAAAGAGTGGTTGCTGAACTTGGCATTGTGCCTAGTTGGCAGGTTGATAATTTGAGTCAGGTTGGAGCCAAGGATGGGGTTCTTGGTTGCTGAGGTCTCCAGGGCAAGCCAGTTCTGATTGAAGTCCCCAAGGAGAATCAGTTCCCCCAGTGGGTGCTCCACTAGGGCATGGGTCAGGGATTCTAAGGAAGAGACAGCCGATGGGGGCAGAAGATAGGCACACCCAATGTGGAGAGGCTTGGTGTCTCCAAGGAGCACTCTGGTAAATATGGTCTCACATGCTGAGTCACTGAGGGGAGGATAACTTAGCTGCACAGCATTGAGATTGGTCTTAGTGTAATGAGAATGCCACCGCCTTTCTTTCCTACCTGATCCCATCTAAAGGCATTGTAGCTGAGTATTAGAAAATGGGTTGCAGAAACATTGCTCTCTGATTGGTCAAGAGCACCCTTTACCCGGTTGGGTATCAGTCAACAGAGACCAGTAAATAACTAGCCCCATGCCTGCTTGCCTTTTTACCAAAATCAGTGGCTCTCAGAATGTTGGCTTTTGAATAAGCCACCATTTTTTCCTGTTGCTTAGCAAACCACATAGTGAGTGATGATGCCCAGACAGTGCCAGTTTCATGATGGTTCTATTCCTAAAAAAGAATCTTTATTATAGAAAGGTCTGCCTACAGTTGACTGCTTTATGTCACTGTCATCACTGCTGCAGATCACTCGGGTCCGTCAATTGGCAGGAGTGTGAGTGGGCAGGATGGCAGCAGGCAGCCAGGATCACGACAGCAAGGAACTGGATGAGGGGCAGAGAAAATGATGAGCCCTTTCTCTTTTCCTTGCTTAGTGGGTGAGTTTGCAGCTCCCCCCAGTCTGTCTTGTTTTTATGACTGTGGGTGGAGCCTACAGGAGTATTGCATGTACAAAAGGAGTGATGTCATGTTTTCTGTCCATGGAACTGACTGAAGGTGTAAATAGTCTCCTCCGCTTTACCCTCCACCAAGCAATGTTTTCCATCCTCAAATAAATACGCTTTCATGTTAGTCAATGGTTGCAGGGTACTACTTTCTTTCTTAAATGAGTGGTACAAGAACTGGAACCTGAGTAGTGGGAGGCAGCATTAGGTTATTTTTTTTGGAGTAAGATCCACCTCCACCTCAAACTTTTTTCTGATTCATGTGGGAGGGGCATGAGATAGTTCTAGCATGCTGTAATCAGATACACTAGTTTGCGACCTTATCAACCAACAGACATGTTTGTGCAGTGGAGAACAGAACAGAAGATATTTAATGCCTTCACATTGTTTTAAAAATCCTTTGGAACAAATGATTATCAGCGCCACCTGGTGCCTCAAAAGGAGACCTAGAGACACATCTAGCTCTGTAAGAAACTTTTCATTTTTTTTTGTGGGGGCTGTGGGATTCAAACCCAGATCTACCTGCCCAGATCATCAATGCTATAAACTGCTATAATTAACAGACTCTAGCTGTTTTCTTACAGAAACCCCACTCAGTTAGATTTCAAGTATTTGCTAAATTGTAAATGTAGGTATCAGCATTCTGTTAGTAGTTAGTGCTGATTGTGGTATGTGACAAGATCATTTTTTTTTTACAAATGAAGTGTATGGTAGGAAGCTGAAAACAGACTTTGATGATAAAGTGTGTTTTTTCTTTTAAGTTTGAGATGTATTAGAAAACAATGAATGAGAAAACAACTGGTGATTTGAAAAACTATTCTGATCAGAGCTGACATAAAAAAAAATCTTAACTATGTTTTCTTTTCTCATGGACAATAGAAATAGGATGTCAGCATTCACTTCATTAAACCTGTTTTTCAGGTTTTTTAATAGCATATTGCCAAGGTAATCTTCCCAGAATGTAATCTGTCATGGGGGGAGGAGGGACTGAGGTTTGGTCCTGCACTTTATATAATGTAAAAAGTACCTTGCTGATCTGAGTTAGAATCCTGCTGTTTCATTGTCTGTTTGCAAAGACAATACTCCAGCTTCCTTGTCACATTTATAAAGTGCAGTCTGCTAGGTGTAGCTGTGAGCAAATCACTAGAAAAGTAGTCACAGCTCCCCCCAATCATAAACCAATTCAATGTGTGATCTGCTCAACCCTGGCTTTACAAATGTATTTAATTGTTTTTAGAGGGGCTCCTGATTGTGACCAATATCAACAAAAAAATGAAGTCCAGTGTGCCCCCCCCATCTGCCCAAACAGGCCTGTAATGGAGGATTTTTTAATCTCTCATGTCCCAAATAGGGGCTCTTAGTTACCAGACTTTGGCCAAAATGTGAACAAGCCAAACCACTCCATCAAAGCAGGATAAGACCTACTTGTTTATGGTGTTTTGGTCAGGTAGATGATAGAGGAGTTTCCTCTACCTTTTGATAGAAGAAGGTGGTGAGCTTAAAATACATAATGTGTCATAAAAAAGGTCTAGACGGCATGTAATTTTGAGGTGAGACACAGAGGGACTGAGAAAATGCTTCAGAGACTGTTGTGTAGTGATGTCTTGAGTGAGCACTTCAGGTGCTACTATGCTTGTAATGGGGGAACTGTGGCACATTAGTTAGTATTTTATCATCCTTTAAATTTAGCATCCTTTAAATTTAAAAAATGTGATACGTTTTCTTTTTTCCAGTCCTTTTTTATTAAATTAATAGGACCAAGTCATGCATTCACATTGGTATGTATTACTTTTGTGACACACAGTACATAGTAGCAGCTCCTTAATTAATATGTGATTGTGCATTTAAGAGAGAAAAAGCAACTGAATATTAGTGAAAGAAATGACTATTAAAGTTCACTATTTCCCAAATAGTTATTTTAATAAAACCTCCTTGTATGTTCACCCAATATAGAACAGTGCTGTGTATCATTTTCGGCCATTTTTGTATGCCTTGGTTATCTCTGAGATAAAGTAGACATGTGCCTGGGGGGGGGGGCAGGCTGCTTTAGCTAAAACTTGCCTTGGCTGTGGTAAACTGAGTGAGGGATCATCTGCATTGCTGGCTGCTATTGTAATAGGATACAGTTTGGGGCAGAAGCATTTTTTTTGTTCTGTAAAACATGTTTCTTCAGTTCTCTCTCATGGTCAGTAAGTTAGGGGACTTTGCCTAGAGAAGCTTTAGCAATTGCTAGCTCCATTCTCCACTGCAAGGTATGTTGGATTTAGTCAAACCTAGTTTGTTTATCCTCATCTAAGATGGTGGCCGAAATCTCGCGAGAGCTGAGAGCCAGTCAGCTTGCAGCTCTCATACAGCAGGAGATTTGTAAACTGGAAAGAAGTAGGGGGGGGATGGTCATGCTGCTAGGAGTTGTTTGAGAAACTGGGGCCATAAAGAAACATTTGGATGGCTCCATTTTGGTCCATAAAATTCCTTTTCTCTGTGGGACTGTTTTTGTGTAGAAAATAGCACAAGGTGGTTGCGGGTGCTTTGATTTAGTGCCACTGAACTCCAGTAATGTCTGAATCCAGCTCAGGCATTTTAAACATTTTCCAGTGCAAGGAAGCTTTTCTGGGTGAGTTTGAGAGTACCCTTTTTACAAGTTAGTGGGGCTAGCAGGGTCACCAGATTCTTGTTGGTGATTAATACAACTCAGGAACCAGGTTGACTATTTATTATATTACCTCATGTAAATTATTGCATAGCTTCTGTGTTCAATCATGTGGGTCAGATATTATTTAAGTTCCTGGCAACGCTAGCAGGGGTGTTCAGGTAGCTAATAATCTTTATAGTTGCACAATGCGATAATGTTCATAATTTGAATACTGTGCTGACAATTTCTCAGCTAACATTTTCCTAGACAACCAACGCTAGTAAAAGCCACAGTGCTAACATTTCTAAGCCTACCAGTTTTGCAATTTTAAACAGTTGCATATCTGCAGAAACATACTCTTGTGGTCTTGTTTGATCTTTGTTGTAGGATATTAATAAATGGCTTAGCCAGGTGTCTTCTTACCTTAGTAATGAAGTTGTTCTTTATAATAAACATTCTAGCTCTGTAAGAAAATTTTCATTTTTTTTGTGGGGGCTGTGGGATTCAAACCCAGATCTAACTGCCCAGATCATCAATGCTATAAACTGCTATAATTAACAGACTCTAGCTGTTTTCTTACAGAAACCCCACTCAGTTAGATTTCAAGTATTTGTTAAATTGTAAATGTAGGTATCAGCATTCTGTTAGTAGTTAGTGCTGATTGTGGTCTGTGACAAGATATTTTTTTTACAAATGAAGTGTATGGTAGGAAGCTGACAACAGACTTTGATGATAAAGTGAGTTTTTTCTTTTAAGTTTGAGATGTATTAGAAAACATTGAACAAGAAAACAATTGGTGATTTTAAAAGCTGTTCTGATCAGAGCTGACATAAAAAAATCTGCAGATATGCAACTGTTTAAAATTGCAAAACTGGCAGTCTTAGAAATGTTAGCATTGTGGCTTTTACTAGCATCAGTTGTCTAGGAAAATGTTAGCTGAGAAATTGCCAGCACAGTATTTAAATTATGAACATTATCGCATTGTGCAACTATAGAGATTATTAGCTACCCGAACACCCCTGCTAGCATTGCCAGGAACTAAAATAATATCTGACCCACATAATTGAACACAGAATCTATGCAATGATTTACATGAGGTAATATAATAAATACTCAGCCTGGTTCCTGAGTTGTATTAATCACCAACAAGAATCTGGTGACCCTGCTAGCCCCACTAACTTGTAAAAAGGGTACTCTCAAACTCACCCGGAAAAGCTTCCTTGCACTGGAAAATGTTTAAATTGCCTGAGCTGGATTCAGACATTACTGGAGTTCAGTGGCACTAAATCAAAGCACCACAACCACCTTGTGCTATTTTCTACACAAAAACAGTCCCACAGAGAAAAGAAATTTTTATGGACCAAAATGGAGCCATCCAAATGTTTCTTTATGGCCCCAGTTTCTCAAACAACTGCTAGCAGTACGACCACCCCCCACTTCTTTCCAGTTTACAAATCTCCTGCTACATGAGAGCTGCAAGCTGACTGGCTCTCAGCTCTCGTGAGATTTTGGCCACCATCTTAGATGAGGATAAACAAACTAGGTTTGACTAAATCCAACATATCTTGCAGTGGAGAATGGAGCTAGCAATTGCTACAGCTTCTCTAGGCAAAGTCCCCTAACTTACTGACCATGAGAGAGAGCTGAAGAAACATGTTTTACTGAACAAAAAATGCTTCTGCCCCAAACTGTATCCTATTACAATAGCAGCCAGCAATGCAGATGATCCCTCACTCAGTTTACCACAGCCAAGGCAAGTTTTAGCTAAAGCAGCCTGTTCCCCCCAAAGGCACATGCCTGCTTTATCCCAGAAATAACCAAGGCATACAAAAATGGCTGAAAATGATACACAGCACTGTTCTATATTGGGTGAACATACAAGGAGGTTTGATTAAAATAACTATTTGGGAAATAGTGAACTTTAATAGTCATTTCTTTCACTAATATTCAGTTGCATTTTTCTCTCTTAAAGGCACAATCACATATTAATTAAGGAGCTGTTACTATGTACTGTGTGTGACAAAAGTAATACCAATGTGAATACATGACTTGGTCCTATTAATTTAATAAAAAAGGTCCGGAACAAGATCATTTATCACATTTTTTAAATTTAAAGGATGATAAAATACTAACTAATGTGCCACAGTTCCCCATTACAAGCATAGTAGCACCTGAAGTGCTCACTCAAGACATCACTACACAACAGTCTCTGAAGCCTTTTCTCAGTCCCTCTGTGTCTCACCTCAAAATTACATGCTCTCAAGACCTTTTTTATGACACATTATGTATTTTAAGCTCACCACCTTCTTCTATCAAAAGGTAGAGGAAACTCCTCTATCATCTACCTGACCAAAACACCATAAACAAGTAGGTCTCATCCTGCTTTGACGGAGTGGTTTGGCTTGTTCGCATTTTGGCCAAAGTTTGATAGCTAAGTGCCCCCATTTGGGACATGAGAGATTAAAAAAATCCTCCATACAGGCCTGTTTGGGCAGATGGGGGGGGCACACTGGACTTCATTTGTTTGTTGATATTGGTCACAACCAGGAGACCCTCTAAAAACAATTAAATACATTTATAAAGCCAGGATTGAGCAGATTACACATTGAATTGGCATGGGTAAAACCCAGATCACCAGACCAGGACCAGTGCTGTAAAATCTGCACTGGGCACAGCTTGTGAAAATGTTGCTGATCCAGTGGATCAGATAAATACCTGAAAAAATAAATAAATACTCGGCTTAGCCTCATGCTTCAACCCACCCCAGGAGTGATTTCATTACATGATAACACACACTGTGTCATGCCTTATTGCTTAAATATGCCCTTTCTCAATGTACTATACTTTGATTCAGTTAGTGTATGCAACAGCCTTCATGTGAACACTCTGGGCTTCTCTTTGACTCCTGATGTGTATTTGCTTTAGCTATTGTACAGTATATTGTTTGAACTGCTTTGGTCTTCTTGTTGTGATGCCTGTGTACCTAAACTATGTAATCTGTTTATCTACTGCTACCCATGTATCTCCAGTGAATGATTGTTATAACTGTCTGCTCTCTGAGCCATTGTTTTTGGACTTGTTAACTGTGCTGTCATTGTATTAGTTTCGACGAGGTGCCTTTGCAAATGAGTCTCTGACTCAAAGGTTTGTATATCTATTTTTTAAATAAATAAATAAATGTTTATGTTTAAGCCCATGAAACACCCTTATCTAGTTAATGCATTCACAGTCATAGTGGCTCTGCCAGAGCCTGTTTGTAAATGAAGTCACTCAGCTCGCCTTCATCTGTGAAAAATGTATAAATCAGTTGAGAGAGAGAGCGCACGCTATCTCCAGCAGCACTACTCTGTATGAAAGCAGCAGTAATTTCTTCATTTTCCATACCGCAGGTAGATGTCCACCTGCAGTATGGAAAATGAAGAAATGACCACTCCTCTCGTGCGTAGTAGCAGTGCCAGAGCTAGTGCTCTCTCTTCCTTGGCCACTTGCCCACCACCACCGCTCCCAAGATTGATTTTTCCAGTGATAGTGTAGATTATCCAGTGTCAGTCCCCCATATAAAAAAAATTGGAAAAACAAACAAATCACAGCAAGCAGAGAAAGGGAAAAGGAAGAAACAACTGCTTCTCCCACACATATTGCGGTACCAGAGCTAACGGTCTCTCTCTTCCTCGTCCACCCGCCCATCAACACTGCACCTCAGCATGACTCTCCCAATGTTTACCCCATGGAAAAAAAAAACACAGCAAACAGAGAAATGTACTTTTTTTTTGTAGCCACTCTTTTCCTCTCAGCAACTCTATAATGCTGCCCACACCTGCAACCTTTCCAGTTCAATCTCAGAAGCCACTACACTATCAAGTAAAACTAAGACATAGAATGAAACAATAAATAACAGTACAGTGTTTTAATAATAATTTTAACTGTGTGTGTGTGTGTGTGTGTGTGCATGTAAAATCATGGCAACCACCTCCAAAGTCACAACTAAATATAATTATAATGCAGGCGGAGGAACTATTTTATTACAGAACTAACTTTATCCTAATGTTTCATTAACATTTGTTTATTAAACTTATTTTTTTTTTACAGTACCCATTTTCTAAGTGCAATAATACCCTCCAGGGTGGGTGGTATTGTGCTATACTGGACCTTCCAGGGGCTATAAGGCCCTCTGCCTGCAGCATCAGGCCTCATTACGCCCCTGGGTGGTCCAGTATAGCACAATACCACCCACCCTGTTGGGTATTATTGCTTACTTAGTAACTTGATAGAATATAGGTTAATAGAGAATGAATCAAGTGATATATTACAGAACTTCAAGCTACAGCCTACATTTTGTACACCTATGACCCCTGCCCTGCAGACATTTCTCAAGTGTTGTGAATCAGATATCAAGCTTCTTGATAATAATTTGAACAACTGTTTTCATAATTTAAGTAAAGCAGAGACAGAGGAACTTGAGAGGTTAGGAAAAAATACTAACATTACTATAAAATCTGCTAATAAGTGGGGGGGCAATTGTCTTACTAAATGGTGAAGATTATGATAGCGAAGTGGTGAGACAACTGAATGATCGACATTTCTATAATTGACTCAGTCAAGATCCCATTGACCAATTTGAAAAGGAAATATAACTATTTAGAATTTGTGGATAAAAATAATTTGTTACCTAGAAATACGATTGAATATTTTTGTGTTCCCTGCCCCATAAAAGCTATATTCTACCGCCTACCAAAGGTCCACCAAAGCCTTATAGATTCCCCAGGGAGACCGATAGTTTCCAGCAATAACTCATTGACCGAATCTCTTGCAAAATTTGTGGATGCCCATATTGGAGATCTGACAAAAAAAACCCAGCATACCTGAAAGATACAGGGGAGGTAGTGTGAATTATAAATGATGTGGGCATCATGGATAGTAGCTTTTTGGTCACACTGGATGTGATTGCTTTATTCACCAATATTCCCCACCATCATGTCCTGGAGTCTCTGAACTATGTTTTAGATTCTAGAGAACAGGTAGAACCCAGTACAGAAGTACTGGTAGAGCTGGCTTCACTTGTCCTGTCCTACAATTACTTTTTCTACAACAATGAGTTTTATTTACTGGTGAAAGGGATGGCAATGGGGGCAAGTTCTGCCCCCAACTTTGCAAACCTGTATATGGCTAAGTGGGAAGAGGAAGTTGTAACACCTGATTCAAATCCATACAAATAGCACATCAATCTGTGGAAACACTTTATATCTGATATGCTGTTAATTTGAAAAGGCACAGAAACTGAACTAGCAGAGTTTATAAATTATTTGGAGACAAGTAACCCCAATCTTAAATTCAGTTTGGTTTACAGTATAAATCAGATTCATTTTTTAGATCTGGTCATATCTGAAGATGGCCAAGGGGTGCTTATCACAGACCTATTTGATAAGCCAACGGACAGTAACATGTTGCTATTGTCTAATAGTAATCACCCACGGCATGTAATCAAAGCAATTCCAAAGGGCCAGTTTGTGCAAACTAAAAGGAACTGTGGGACCCCCCGCCCTCGTTATATGAAAAAAGAGCTGATAAATTGGAATACAGGTTAAGAGAAAGGGGGTATTCAAGGGTGTTTATAACTCAGGCCAGAGTAGAAGTAAATAAGATTGAAAGAGGGAAATTGCTGGAAGGAAAAAATGAAGAGAGATGCAATGCAGCAACAGGACGCTCAGACATGTTTTGTTAGCAATTTTCATGCACAATCAAGGGAGATTTCCAATATTGTCAAGAAGCATTGAAATATTGCCCTGCATGACCCAGGGCTAAAATAACTTTCAGTAGATGGTCCAAAGATAGTGTACAGGAGAGTGACTATGTTGAAAAATAGCCTTGAACACTCTGTTGAACTGATGGCCCCTAATCCAAGGATGTGGCTACCAAAGAGAGATAATGGTAGTCACAAATGTGGTAATTGTAAATTTTGTAGCCATGTCTGTAACACAAAAACTTTTAAGCATCTCCTCACACAAAGGGAAATTCCTGTGAGAGGTTTTATGACCTGTGTAACTAGTGACGTGATTTACATGGCAAGGTGCCTATGTGGAGTATTTTATATTGGGAAAACCAAGATGGTATGTAAGACCCGTACTGCTGAACATTTCAGAGCAATTGAGAATCAGGACATGAAAAATGCATTAGCTGTGCATATGTTGAAACAAAAGAATGCACAGCAACATGGTTTTGCTTTTCAGGAATTGGAAAAGCCAGTGTTGTCATACCAAGGGGGAGATTATGACAATCTTCTGCTCAAACGTGAACAATACTGGATTTTTTTCATTCAAAGACATGGGCGGCAAAGGCATAAATGGAAGATTTGAGATTAAGCCATTTTTAAAGAAAACATTAAAGGCACTGATGCTGTATTGGTTCACCTCTTTTCTCTTTTATGGTTTTTAAATAATATCGAAGTGATTTTGTGTTTAGTGCTCCAGTTCTTGCTAACGCTACAGGTGTACACCATGATGATTGGTGCATGCTGCTGCACTTTCCACTTTTGTAAATATTGTTTCATGTTTTTTGGTTTTTTGTTTCACAGATTCACACCTCATTATAGGTTCATAGGTAGAGTACGAGTTTGAGGGACTTGCCCAAGGAGAACTCACCACCCTTAACCAGGGTGGAATTTATATTTAAGATCACCCATATATACATCTAAATTAAATTTAAACTGTTTTAAATTGGAGCTGTATACCACCTCTTGAGGAAGGGTGTTCTAATAAGGAACAGCTCACTGAGTAAAGAAACAATATCTCCTTACAGATTTATTAATAGAGGATTTTAATCGCAACTTATGTGATCTAGTATTCATTTCAGAAGGATACCATTCAAGACAAATGGTTTCGAAAAGAGAAGAATCAATTGACGCCTGGAAAATTAAGCATAGGTCCCCACGTAAAGAATGATATTCTAAAGAATAAAGATTCAGGCCTTTTAACCTCTCACCATACTCCAATAATTTGAAATTTTTTGTATTTTTGGTAAACCTTCTTTGAATTTTTTTCTACCATTACATTTTGTTCTATTGATGTCAGTGTGCAAAAGGAGGAGCAGTAATCTATATGGGGTCTGATAATGCTATTATAAATTGGTAATAATACCTCTGCTTCTCTACTTTTTATATTTTTTAAAATGCAATTAATTAATCCATAACACTTCTTAACTGTTTTGTTAATATATTCAGAGAATTTCAAATCATTTGTGTTATAAACTCCAAGATCTTTTTCAGAAGTAACAGCTGTCAATTGACTGTTATTCATGTAATAATTATTCAACCTATTATTTTTACCCAAGTGCATAACTTTACACTTGGATATATTGAAAATTAACCTATTAACTTCAGCCCATCTAAATTAGTTATCCAAATTATTTTGTAATAACTGTACCGAATTAATATAATTTACTATGCACCCTATTTTACTGTCATCACCTTACTTATTTAGCCCTACTCCTTGTTTGGTTTGCATGGTAGCTATAAGTAGGTTGAACAATACGGGACCCAAGACTGAGCCCTAGGATACCCCGCTAGTTACTATGCTCCATGGGGATTTCTAACTCCTTATTGATACCTGTTGTCTCCTGTCTGTTAATCGGGACTGGATCCACATAATAATGTTATATTGGAGTTTAATATTAACTAGGCATTTAATTAATATTTTATGAGATACTGAATCAAATGCCTTTTCAAAATCTAAGAATATAATATCCACTGGTAAATCAGAATCTAACGCTGCACTAACAGGTTCAAAAAAATGTATTAAATTGCTATGGCATGATTTACCAGATGTAAAGCCATATTATGTAATATCACTTAAGTTATTCCTTACAACATGACTATTTATTCTGTATAAAATTAGTTTCTCCAGGACTTTCCCAATACAGGAAGTAAGACTAATCGGTCTATGTTTCACATCCTTCCTTGAGCATCCCTTATAAGTTGGATTAACTATAGCCTCTTTCCATTCTTGACTTGCTATTCCTTCCTTATTAGATTTATTAAATAACAAACTAAGAAATCCTACTACTTCATATGAAATGTCTTTTAAGAAGGTTATAGGGAAATTATCTGGTCCTATTGAAGCCAAGTTTTTAAAAGAATTAATAACAGCATAGACTTCTGATCCTTAAAATGGCACAAATGGGTCCTTATTAATACCCTCAATATTGTCAATGTTTTCCCTATCCTTGAATATACTAGTAAAATATTGATTAAATTCTTTAGCTAAAGTTAACTCATCAGACACTACTTTCTCTTTAATTAATATAGGGTCCACTTTAGGGGTATTGTTTTTAATGGATCCCAAATAATTAAAGAATTGCTTTTTATTATTTTTTGTAACTGTTGCCAATTTATACTCTAGATCAGCCTTAGCCTTTCTTATAACAGACTTAACAATTTTTGCTTTACTTTTAAACCTATTCCAATTAAGCTCAGTACATTGCTTCCTATGCTTATTATAAGCCCTCTTTTTGTTTCTAATCAATCTATGTATTTTTTTAGAATATCAAGGGGGAAATCACCTAAGATTTTTGTATTTAGTATGCACAGGGACCCAGTTAAGAATACAATCCTCCAGCACAATTTTAATTCTAGACCATGCCTCATTGATGTTAACATCCAACAGATCTTGTTCCCAATTCCAGTTATTTAAATATTCTTTTATTTTATCATAATCTGCTTTGGGAAAATTCCATAATACAGTTTTACCATTTGTGGATGATTTAAAATGGTTAATAGTCCACAAAACCATGCAGTGGTCACTATTACATAGTGGATCAAGGATTTTGGGAGGATCCCCTTGTTCGAACATATTAGTTAAAATTAAATCCAGTATATTATGCTTCCTAGTTGGTTTCAAGACCACCTGATCTAAGTCTAACTGTATGATGACATCTAGAAAGATTTTTTCTTGTTGATTCGAACTTTCTATACTGTCCCATTTTATGCTAGGGAAATTAAAATCTCCCATTAAAATTATATTCTCTAAGTTATTAATATGCCATAGACACTCAAATAGTTTATTATTAGTATCAGTGTCCAGTGCTGGTGGACAATAGCAGAGTCCTGTGCTTATAGGTCCTTGCTCACAAGTCAATTTTACCCGCATAAGTTCAATATTGTCAGGGATTGGCATAGCACTTTCTACTTCCAAACATTGTAGACTATCTTTTACATAAATGGCAACACCTCCTCCTTTTGTTCTTGTGTGATTTTTTGGAAAAAAGGGTATAGCCAGGAATATCCTGGCCCCACTGATTATCAGTAAACCAGGTCTCTGTGACCCCGCATACATCAATATCCTGATTATAAAGAGCTATTTGGAGTTCACTTATTTTATTTAGCAAACTTCTAGCATTCAATAATAATACATTAAATCTATTAGAAGGATATCAACATATTCTTTTTCAGCACTAGTCTGTAAAGTCTGTTTTAAATGTGTAGATTCCAAACCTAACAATCCGTTGGGATCAGTGTCTGAGTAGAAAGATCTTATCCCCCCACCCCCTTTAGAAGTTTAAATAATTACCAATTGCAGTATTGATATGATTACCCAAAATCACAGAACCCCTCTTATTCAGGTATAGACCATCTCTTGAAAATAGTTCTCTTTTCCCATTTAAACACTCCCAATGAGTTAAACCTTTTAGGTTTTGCCATAGACACCATTTGCATAGCCAGTTATTCACATTTCTGATTTTAGATTCTATATAAGTATTTGCCCTTGGAACTGGTAATATCTCAGACAAGACAATGGTACAGCCTATATCTGATAGCGTGTCTGTTAGACCTACATATGCCTCTTTAATTTGCTGTTCACTCTGATTATTTATATTGTTAACACCTGCGTGAACAATTACCAAGGGATTCTGTCCACAATTATTAAGAATCTGTCTACACATCCTTGTAATGTTTTGTATTTTAGCTCCATGAAAACAAGACAAGGTACGGGATGATTTGACAGGATCACAAACTTGTCTATCTAGCTTAGCTACCATTGAGTCCCTCAAGAAATAAACCTGTTTGTCAAAGCAAGTGACCTCCATATTTTCAGTATTTTGTATAGAACCATTTGTATTTATACAATGATTTGGTTCAGAGTAACCCAGTAGATCCCAATATGATGCTGGTTGCCAGTATAATTATCCTCAACAGCTGTTTTTTAATAAATGATGAGCCTGTTGCCTGCCAGATTGGTGCCCATGATCCTTCTTTGAAGTATTGGCTGCATTATACCATGATTGATGGCCAATCTACATAAAGAAAAAGGAGGAATGAGTTTCCCCTATTTTTGAAACAACTTTAAATTAATTAAAATAGGTACCAATGTGGGGATACAGTATGTGCAATAGCATTATAAATTGTATGTGTAACATGTTTACCTTGTTTAGATATGATGTGCACTTTATGGGTTCTTTGTGAGTATGGATTTATGAGCACTGTCACTTTAAATAGTCCCTGTTCTTAAGGGACTGGTTTACATTGCATGTTCACCTTTGAGAAAGCTCACAAGAGGGAAACATGTAAGGTGATTAATGTGCTGATGTGCTTTGGTTGCACTGCGTGGGAGAAGCGGGTTAGCAGGAAGTGATTTTATTGTGGATTCATGGTGAATTTTATGAAATTGTCAGTTGAAATCCTGATGAAATTGGATTTTTTTTATTGACACGCATATAAAGTATTTTTGCACCTTACAAAGGACTGGTGAGTGTATTTTTGGATTAAGTTTAATGAATGGGAAATGGTTTAGCATATGCTAGCATTGGCATTCGGTGTAGTGCCGGTCCCTGAGACCTGTTGGTCACAATTGGTTGTAACCAAAAGTAAGATAGCATTTTCAACTGAATAATAAGTGACATGAATGATTTTTATAATTGTACAGCTATTTGTTTAATATAATGGTGACCTGTACTATGTATGAGTTTGTTGTATCCTTTCCTTCTTTTTCCCTTTCTCTCCCAAATCCCCAACCCCCCATCCCATCCTGCATTTACTATGACTTGTTCCACATTGTGCATAGTGGATAGGTAGGCTATATATTAGAAAATAGTTTTCTAGTGTTATTTAGGAGATGTAATTGCTGTTTGAGGTGTTTTATAGTAGCCTGTATTGTCTATTTAAAAGAAGATTATGGCTTGCGCTAGGAATTGCATAAATCTTATATAGGCATTATTGTAAACTCCTTCAGAGGTGGATTAAGTTGTGCAGTCACTAGTGTTGGGGATTGCATTGTGTGCCATGTATTAGAATTAATTTTCCACTTTGTATATCACTGCTGAGATCTTTTTAGCACTATTTACATGCACTGTCACTTTAAATATGTAATGCTGATTAATTTAAATAGCCTCAAGAACTGTATAAAACATCCATTTCCACTAGGGGTGCTATGCTTTGTCAAAAATCTGTTTAGTTGAAATGTCAGTCTGTGTAGGTGTCCTCGGGTTAAGGAGTTCAGCTTTTGTCCATTGATTCTTGTAACAAACTGCCTGATTTACTAGCACAAGTTTTCGTGTGGACAGCAGTTTCATGTATGCTGGGTAAGTTCAGTGACCCTTTTCCTGTGCTCTGTGATATTATGATCATGCTGAAATGGTTCACTGCAGGTGGCTTCTACTGCTCCCTTTGGTCATACAATGGGTCCCCAGACTGGCGTTCACATTCTGCATCTGGTAAAGCCAGGTCTGAATGGCGCTGAACCTTTGCAGAAGCACAGCCAGCAAAACACAAGGATTCACCTGCCCCAGAAGTGGGGGGAATCTCACCAAACCTAGCAGACCCTGCTATCAGTGTGGAGGCAAGCACCCACAGCATACTTGCAGATTTAAACAGGAGATGTGTCGCAGCTGTGGGAAGATGGGCCACATCACGAGAGTCTGCAAAAGTAAGCAAGGTTCATCCCGAGCACAGTATGTGACTGATGGTAACTTCAGTGCGTCAGATGAAGAATCCCCCTCAGAGAGAGATAAGATGTCACTGTTTACAGTGAAAACCACCCAAGGTGGAGATGATAGAATTCACATTCCCCTCAAGTTAGTGGGCAACACTGTGAAGATACTGCTAGACACGGATCATCTGTTTCACTTATTTCAGAGCATGCTGACAGAGATTGTTTAAGTGGATGCCCTTCCAACCATTCAGTTTGCAGCTTGCTTGCACTCAGAAGATGGGGGACGATGCCAGTCCATTCATAGAAGAAAGGATTCTGAAAGAACTAATAAAATTGAAGGTGGACAAAGCAATGGGGCCTGATGGGATTCACCCAAGAATTCTAAAAGAACTAAGGGTAGAACTAGTGACACCGCTGACTACTCTCTTTTTACAAATCATGGGAGAATGGGATGGTACCTGATGACTGGAGGAGGGTGGATGTGATTCCTCTTTACAAAAGTGGGAGCAGGACATAGGCAGAAAACTACAGATCAGTTAGTTTGACCTCAGTGGTAGGGAAAATGATGGAATCACTTCTAAAGGAAAGAATTGTTGAGTACCTAGAGGCCAGTGGGGCACAGAACCCAAGGCAGCATGGATTCAAGATGGGAAGGTCGTGTCAGACAACTCTAATAGATTCTTTGACTGGGTGACCAAAGTAGTAGACCAGGGAGGGGCTGTGGACATGGCCTACCTAGATTTTAGCAAGGCATTTGATACAGTCCCACACACAAAAGATTAATACACAAATTAGCCAGCCTTGGAGTGGGTCCCAAGGTGGCAGCCTGGATAAAAAAATGGCTAGACAACAGGACACAAAGGGTAGTAATAAATGGAGTCCACAGTGAAGAAAGAAGGGTTACCAGTGGGGTGCTGCAGGGTTCAGTACTGGGACTGGTCCTTTTTAATGTCTTTATAAGTGACATTGCAGAGGAACTGGAAGGAAAAGTATGTCTCTTTGCAGATGACACAATGATCTGCAACAGGGTTGATACACAAGATGGAGTGGAAAGGATGAGAAGGGACTTGGCAAGGTTGGAGGAATGGTCAAATGTATGGCAGCTCAGATTCAATGCAAAAAAGTACAAGATAATGCACCTGGGAAACAAAAACCAAGGGGAAGAGTACACAATGGGGGATGAGACACTGACAACAGTAAAAATGGAAAGGGACCTGGGGGGTAATTATATCAGATGACCTAAAGGTGGGCAAGCAATGTGAGAAGGCAGTAAGGAAGGCTGGGGGGATACTGGGATGCATAGGGAGAGGCATCAACAGTAGAAAACAGAAGTTGTTATCCCTCTGTACAGACAGTTGGTGAGACCCCACCTGGAGTACTGTGTGCAGTTCTGGAGACCCCATCTCCGCAAATACATAGACAGAGTGGAGGCTGTCCAGAGGAGGGCAATGAAAATGGTGCAGGGTCTGCACCAGAAGACATATGAAGAAAGACTAAAGGAGCTTAATATGCATACCCTTGAGGAAAGAAGGAGAGAGGGACATGACAGAAACTTTCAAGTACCTCAAGGGAATCAACAAAGTCCAAGAGGTAGCATCTTTCACAAAAAAAGATGTGCAAGAACAAGGGGGCACAATTTAAAAATAGAGGGGGGACGGCTCAGAGGTAATGTGAGGAAGTATTTTTTCATGGAGAGGGTTGTGGATGCATGGAACAGCCTCCTGAGGAGGTCGTGGAGTCAAGAACAGTGGGGGAAATTCAAGAATGCATGGGACAGACATAAGGCAGTCCTAGCGGGGGGTAGGAGGAAGTAAGCTGTTGGTAAAGTAGGATCTGCAGCTTATCTATTAGGTAGAAAAATGGGCAGACTAGGTGGGCCAAGCAGTCCTTATCTGCTGTTAAATTCTATGTTTCTATGTTACTTTGTATAGATGGGCTAAGATATTAGGAGAGATCCTAGTCCCGGTTATGTATGAAGGAAAAATGTACATATTACCCTTAGTAGTGGTTCAAGGAAACTAACCGGCCCTCCTTTGATGAAATTGACTTCTTCAGATTCATTTGAACAGGGCCAAGATTTTTGTGCTGAAAGAAGTTTTGGCTATATCCAGAGAGGCCTTGGGGAAGATTGTGGACAAGCACTGTCCTATTTTTCAAGAAGGCTTTGGAACCATCCAAGGACTTAAGGCGACTATTAGGGTGCGGCCAGGCACTACTCCCATATTCCACAAGCCACGTCCACTACCCTACACATTTAAGGAACCCATGGAAAAGGAACTGGAAAGTCTAAAATGCCATGGCATCATATCACAGGTGGAACAAAGTGACTGGGCAGCCCCAATAGTGGTGGTCCCCTAGAAGGACAAGACCATACCGCTGTGTAGAGACTACAAAGTCACCGTCAATCGCTCTGTTGAACCAGAGCCATATTCTTTACTGAACACAGAAGATCCCTTTTCTACCTTAGCCACAGGCAAGTACTTTAGCAAAATTGATTTGTCATGTGCATATCAACAGCTGGAATTGTAGCCAGACTGTAAGCCCTTTCTGACCAGCAATACTCACAAGGGTCTTAATCACTACCATCACCTTGCTTATGGTGTCTCCACTGCTCCCGCTATTTTTCAGAATGCTATGAACCAGATTCTGCAAGGACTAGAGCATGTGGTATGTTTTTTGGATGATATTCTTTTCATCGTGACCACCACTGAAGAGCACTTGGTACTGTTAGACTAAGTCTTATCCAGGATGGAATGCTAAGGAGTGAGAGTAGAGATGGCAAAATGTTGCTTTCTGCAGGATTCAGTAGAATATTTGGGATACCAGATTGATGCCCAGGGTCTGCATCTTACACAGAGTAAAGTGTCAGCTATTGCAAATGCACCTGCACCCTCTCATGTTTTGGAATTACATTCTTTCCTGGGACTATTGAACTGTTATGGACATTTCTTAGCAAATTTGTCTACACTACGACAGCCTTTGCATGACTTGCTTCTCAAGGATACCAAGTGGAAGTGGACGCCTGTGTGACACTGCATTCAAGGCAGCCAAGCAGTGACTGTTGAGCAGTAAATGGCTAGCACATTATGACTCAAACAAGCCACTGAAGTTAGCTTGCGATGTCTCAACTTACGAGGTAGACGCATTGATATTGCACATATCGCCGAGTGGGAAAGAGCATCCAATTGCATTTGCCTTGTGAACGCTCACACCCAGTGAACAGAACTACTCTCAATAGAATGGGAAGCTCTCAACATCATTTTTTGGGTAAAGAAATTCCACAAATACCTCTACTGGTGTAAGTTCACTCTGATTACTGATCATAAGCCCCTGTTTGCTATCCTAGGTCCTAAGACTGCAATACCTACTTTGGCGGCACACAGGATGCAACGCTGGGCTCTGCACCTGTTAGCCTATGACTATGACATTGAGTATCAAAGATCACAGGATCATGGCAATGCCAATGTCTTATCCTGACTGACCTGCAATGCCCAGCCAGAAGGTACAGAGGAAAGTGCAGCTTTCCAAATTTCTTATCTGAAATATCTACCTGTGGGTAGTGAGGACACTGCTGCGGAAACCATTCATGATCCTGTGCTAACAAAAGTCTGGGACTTCGCCTTAATGAGATGGCCTAATTATATTTAATACAAATCTCTGCAACCTTATTTTGACAAGTGAGAGCAATTACCTATGGACCAAGGCTGTATTCTCTGGGGTCTCAGAGTAGTTTTACCACCCAAATTTAGGCAACTCCTGCATGAGCTTCATGAATGTCACCCTGGTGTCAATCGTATGAAGGCTCACGCATGAAGTTATCTTTGGTGGCCTGGCCTCAACCAAGACATCCAAAATCTGGTAAACAAGTGTACAGCTTGTGCTTCTGTACAAAACCAGCTGACTACAGCACCCCTTCATCCCTGGTCATGGCCAAAAGTACTGTGGGAAAGAATTCATGTGGACTACGCTGAATTAGACAACCAGTATTTTTTGATACTCATTGACAGTCATTCCAAGTGGCTGGAAGTGTTGCCAACCTCAGTTACCATGGCCCACAAGGCTATTGCTTTGCTGCGCAACTTGTTTGCCTCATATGGTCTCCCTCAAGAACTGGTTTCTGATAATGGTCCTCAGGTCATACAAACATATAAACATACAAATCTGCCAGCAGAAATAGGCCACCTGGTCTATCAAGTCTGCTTGAGCGTGCAGCTAGCGCCCTTACTTTGCAGCTGCCCCACCCTCCCCTTCCCAATTACCCCCCCATCATCTTGTCCCATCCCCTTTTGAAACTACCCACTGTCTTACAGGCTACCACCTCCTCCAGTAGAGTATTCCATTCTGCCACGACCCTCTCAGTGAAAAAGTGTCTCCTCATTTCTGTCCTAAATCTTCCCCTTCATATCTAAGACTGTGCCCTATCATATCCCTCCCCCTCCTGAGTCTGAGTATCCCTTCAGTGCCTCCCTTGTTTATCCTCTTTATGTACTTAAAGGTCTCAATCATATCCCTTCTGGTCCCTTCTCTCCTCCAAGGAGTACAAGTTCAACTCTTTCAACCCGTCCTTGTATGGTCTGTCCTCCAATCCCTGGACCATCCTTGTTGCCCTGCATTGTACCCCTTCCAGTAATTTCACATTCTTCTTCAGATATGGGCACCAGATTTGCATACAGTACTCCAGGTGCGGCCTGACCAGTTCCCTGTAGAGAGGCAGGATCACCTCCCTGCTCCTGGAGGAGATCCCTCTTGTGATACAACCCAGCATCCTGTTGGCTTTTGATGACACCCTCCTACACTGCTCTGTATTGTTCATCTTCCCTGTTACAACCACCCCTAGATCCTTGTTCTCCTCCTCGGTGGAACCTAGCTGCACCCCTCCCAGCTATTAACCCCTCCCTGGGTTCTTTGCGCCAAAGTGCAGGACTTTGCACTTTTTCACATTGAACCCCAACTGCCACACTTCCGACCACTCCAGCAGTTTGGTCTGGTCATCCTGCAGCACCTGCCAACCTTCTATGTCATCCACCACCGCCCCCAATTTGGTATTGTCAGTGAATAAACTGATCCTATTGCTGACGCCATACAAGATATCTGCTATGGATATTCCAAAAGCACTGGCCCCAGTACCAATCCCTGTGGCACCCCGCTTGTCACAGACCTTGGAAATGAGAGTCCCCCCATCACTACCTTCTGCTGTCTTCCCTGCAGCCAATCCTCAATCCATTTAGCCATCTTAGTCCCCACCACCACGTATCTCAACTTCCCTCCCAACCTCCCATGCAGCACCTAATCGAAGGCCTTACTGAAGTTCAAGTATATGACATCCACCGCATGACCCCTGTCCAATTCCCTCATGACACAGTCATAATACTCAACTAGGTTCATCTGGCAGGATTTTCTGGAGACAAACCCATGCTGGTGACTGTCCTGAAGTCCACTGTCTTCCATAAAGTTCACCAGCCTTTCCTTAAGTACTGTCTCCACCAGCTTCCCTACAATGGATGTTAAGCTTACTGGCCTGCAATTACCCAGCTCATCCTTTGGTCCACTTTTATGGATGGGTACCATTAAGGCCATTCTCCAGTCATGCGGTACACACCCTGTGTCCAGGGAGGTATTGAATAGTTCCATCAGCAGTCCAGCCAGGATCTTGGCCATTTCCTTCAGCACCCTGGGGTGTATGCCATCTGATCCTGGTGCCTTATCCACCCTCAGAGCCCTTAACCCCTCCAGTATCCTACCCTCAGTGATCACCCTGTCCATTACCCCTCCCCACCCACCCCTGTGTTTGCTGCCCTCCTTTCTCCCTCGCAATACAGAACAGAAATACTCATTCAGTGCTTCTGCCTGATTCACTCCTTTCTCTGCCCATCCCCCCTCCTGATCCTCTCTATGTGGTCCTTGCAGCTCCTTCTCTCCCATATGTATCTGAATAAGTCCTTTTCCCCCATCCCTGATGCCCTGCACTAGTCTCAGTTCCCTGGAGGCCTTAGTTACTCTGATTCCCTTGGTAACTTCCTTGGACCTTTTTGCATACTCTTAAGAAACATAGAAACATAGACGTTGATGGCAGATAAGGACTGCAAAGCCCATCCAGTCTGCCCATTTTTTCTAACTTATGAATGTGTCATAGGCCTTTACTCTGTCAACAGCCTATTTATTCATACTCATCTGTATCGCTTCCTTATACCTATCCCATGCCTGTTTGAAGCCCTGCACTGTATCAATATCCACTACTTCCTGAGATAGGCTGTTCCATGCATTCGCCACTCTTTCTGTGAAAAATAACTTCCTCACAGTAACCCTTAATTGGCCTCCCTCTAATCTCATGCTGTGTCCTCTTGTCCTGCTATTTTTCTTATATTGAAACATGTTAGACTGTTTTATCTTGTTAATGCCCTTAAGATGTTTGAATGTTTCGATCATATCACCTCTCTCCTTCCTTTGCTCCAGTGTATACATATTGAACTCCGTCAATCTGTCCTCATTTGTTTTCTGATGCAGTCCCTGTACCATTTTAGTTGACCTTCTCTGGACCGTCTCCATTCTGTTGATGTCCTTGTGCAGGTGCAACCTCCATTACTGCATGCAGTACTCCAGATGTGGCCTAACCAGTGTCTTGTAAAGAGGGATTATTACCTCCCTCTTACAACTTGTGATAGCCATACTAATACACCCCAACATCCCTCTAGCCTTATCTACTACTTTAGTGGTCTTCTTGGATGTTTTCAGGTCATCTGTGATGATGATACCCAAGTCTCTTTCTTCCTTTGTGATTGCCAGCAACTCCCCTCCCAGCCTATAGGTAGCTTCAGGGTATCTCTTCCCTATGTGCATGATCTTGCACTTCTTTGCATTAAACCCCAGTTGCCACTCTTCTGACCATTTTGCCAGTTTTTCCAGATCTCTTCTCATTCTGCCCACCCCATCTGGGTCGTCTACTCTGTTGCAGATCTTGGTGTCATCTGCAAACAGTCAAACCTTACCCATCAGTCCATCTGCAATGTCACTGATGAAGATATTGAAGAGGACTGGCCCCAGAACTGATCCCTGCGGTACCCCACTTCTGACTTGCATCTCTTCTGATTGTATTCCATTTACCACCACTCTCTGTTTTCTGCCTGCCAACCAGTTTGCCACCTTGTTGACCAACTTCTGACCCACCTCAAGCCTACCCAGCTTATTAATCAATCTTCTATGTGAAACAGTATTGAAAGGCTTTGCTGACGTCAAGGTAGGTGACATCAGCTGCTCCCCCTTTGTCCACCAATCTGGTTACCCAGTCACATAAATCTATGAGATTAGTTTGACAGGACCTTCCTGTTGTAATCCCATGCTGTCTTGGATCCTATACTCCTATGGATTCCAGGTATTGAACTATCCTTTCCTTAAGGAGTGCCTCCATAATTTTGCCCACTACTGAGGTAAGACTGACTGGTCTGTTGTTCCCTGCCTCCTCCCTGCTGCCACTCTTATGGAACAGAATCACATGAGCCCTTCTCCGGTCTTCTGGGACCTCTCCTGTGCTCAAAGACTCACTAAATAGTTCTGCTAATGGCTCTCCTAGTTCCACCCTTAGCTCCTTTAGTACCCTGGGATGTATGCCATCAGGTTTTATTGTCTTGTCCACCCTGAGCTTAGTGAGCTCTTGCAGGACCCTTTCTTTTGTGAAGAGACTTGTGTACACCTCCCTCCCCCCCTGTGTCCATGGTGCTGAACTGTAGGCCATGCCCTACCCTCTCCTCAGTAAATACTGAGCAGAAGTATTTATTTAGGATAGCTGCTTTTCCTTGGTCCTCCTCCACACACTCTCCCTTTTCCCCTTTTTGGTCTTAGCAATACCCACTATGGACTTTCCTACTTCAACAATGTATCTATAGAAAGTCTTGTCCCCTTCCTTTACTGCTCGTGTTAGTGTTTCCTCGGTTTGGGCCTTTGCCTGTCTTACTGCCTTCCCTGCTTCCCTTAGGGAAGTTGGTATGCCTCCCAATCTTCATCCCACTGCATTTCCTTATATCTCTTGAAGGCCAACTTTTTGGTTCTGATCTTTTCTGGTACTGTTTTTGAGAACCAGAGTGGTTTCCTCCTTCTTTTGCACTTGCTTTTCTCCCTAACACAATGGGATGTTGCTTTAAGTATTGCATCCTTAATGCTTGCCCACTTTATCTGTAAGCCCTCACCTGTATTTCATCTTGCCAGGGCTAGCTTAACTCTGTTGGCCATTCTATCAAAGTCAGCTCCTCTGAAGTTCCATATTTTTGCCTTGAAATGGGATGATTTAGTTCTAGTGGCCAAATTGAACCATGTCATGTGATGGTCGCTGGCGCCCAGGTGACCTTCTACCTGGAGATCTGTGATCCTTTCCCCATTATTCAGTACTAGATCCAGGATAGTCCTGTCTCTTATGGGTTGTTGTACCAATTGTTTGAGGCCCTCCCCTGCAGGGAGTCCACTATGTGTCTAGTTCTGGCAGATGGTATTGTCCAAGCTGTATCTGGCATGTTGGAGACTCCCATTATCAGAACCTCCCCTTTAGCAGTCATGTTTTGTATATCTTCTAACAGTAATGTATTTATGTCCTCCCCCTGGTCTGGAGGCCAGTTGATAACCCCAGTTTGTATGGCTGTCCCGTTTCCTGTTTTTAGAATGACCCACAGTTCTTCTGGCTCTGTAATGCGTATTCTGAATTTCTGTAGCTTTGATATTTTCATTGACATAAAGGGCCACTCCACCCCCCCTTTTTGTACCTCGGTCTCTTCTGAACAGTACATAGCCGGGTACTGAAGTCTCCCAAGTGTGGTTACTGGTGAACCATGTCTCACTAATGGCTACTATGTCCAGTTTATCTTCTGTCATTGTTGCCTCCAGATCTGGGATCTTGTTTTCCAGACTGTGGGCATTTGTGTACATAATTTTCCATTGGACAGATTTTGGTGCGTTAGTTGTGGAGAGAGGGCCGGCTTTTCCTTACCTGGTGATGCAAATGAACTACAAACATGCTGAACTCTTGCTTGATCACTAGCTGAGGTGTGTTCTTCTTGTTCAATGTATCAGATGCTGCACCCCTCTTCCCATTTGCTAGTTTAAATATTCTGCAGAGATATCAAACTTCTGCCCCAATGCACTGACTTCCTTCTTTGTCAGATGCAGTCCATCGAATTTAAAGAACTTTCACTCTCAAAACTGTTGCCAGTTACCTAGAAATTTGTGTCCTTTTTTCCTGGCACCAGTCCTTAAGCCACATGTTTAGCTCCTCTATCTTCCCTTCTCTGACCTTCTGTCTGTCTGTCTGCCCACCTCTCCCAGACTGGCAGGATCTCAGAGAAGGAGATGCTGGACAAAATGGATGACAGTTTGTCTCCCAGCCTGGTCAGGTGTTCCTTGGTCTCCTTAGCTGACCAGCTGGTGAGATCATTAGTCCCTATGTGTACCAGGACATCAATGTTTTCTCCTGCTTCCTGCATGATTTTGGCAATGTGGTCAGTGTCTGTCCATGCTCATGCACCTGGGAGACATCTGACCATAACCCCTGGCCAGAGGTAGGTATCAACTTTCAGCATCATGGAGTATCCTATGATCAGAAGTGTTTTGGATTTCAATTTTGTTTTTTTGTTTTGGTCCATGTTTTGGGTGAGTTTTGTAGTGCTAGCTCCTGTGCTGCAGTGTCCTGCTCTGCAGTGTCCACTGCCCCTTTGTTTGATTTTGGAGATAGAGGCAGATACCTGTTTGTAGTTTTTATATGGTTTGTGGAGGTGATACGTTGGTGAGCATTGAGTGATGGGGCACCCGATTTGCCCTTCCTAACCACCTGCCAACCTCCCGAGCCAACTACCCTCTGTGGCCAAAGTGCTTCAGTTGGATGTTAGGAGAAATGGCGGGTGGTTCTTGTAATATATTTCCACCTGAATATGCAATTTGAGGTGCACAATCTCTGCCCATGCTGCCCGGAGCTGATCCCTTAGATCCCCGATAATCTAACATGTGGGACAGTGTCCTAAATCCTGTATAGCTGCCCTTTTGAAAAGTGCCCCGCAATACCTGCAGTTAATAATATCCATTCCAGTTGAGTTGCCAAGTTTATAACCTGGTCCGAGTAATTAAAAGGAAAATTAAAGCAAAAGTTAGATTTTTATATATGTGTATATATATATATATATATATATATATATATATATTGTTTGTTTTGTTTGTTTGTTTTTGTATAACTTTTTATAACAATTTAAATTATGTCCTTGTAAGTGAGGTCACTGTGCGGATACCCCTCTGATTCTCCCTTTCCTGCTTTGCTACAGGAAATGTCACAACTGTGCTATTCTATAAAAATAGTGTAGCATGGGGTGGTTGGGGATGGGGGTGGGTGGTTGGGCCCTTCCCCTGCTGAAAAAGAAGAACCACGGACAAAAAAAAACAAGGCGGTAAGAGCAGAAACAATCAACCAACAACAAATGCAGTCACTCTGCCTCAGTCTGTATCTCATATGTGCTCCTATAATTAGCCCTGAAAGCTTAGCCTAATGATAGATAAAACTGTAAAACCTGTAAGCACCACCTGTTACAATTTCACACAAGATATGCCCTGCAAACAACACTTCATTACAGAGAAAAATACAGCAGTGAAAAAGTAACAAAACCTGTAAGCACAACCTGCAGAATACTTTAACAGAAGATATACCTTGCAAAAAACAATTTGAATCAGAGAAGATTACAGCAGTAATCTGTAAGTACAAAACAGTAACAAACCTGTAGGCACACCCTGTAACAATACAGCAGAAAGTATATCCTGCAACAGCAATTTGAATCAGAGAACAATAAAGCAGTAAAATGTAAGCAAAAAACAGTAACAAAACCTGTAAGCACAAAAGAAAATAGTAACTTACAGTAAATCTGCCCAGCCAAAAGAAGCCTTAATCATTTTCCTTGCTCTGATAATGTTGTTCCTTGCTCTGTCCTTACAAGCAAACCTAGAAGAAAAGAGCTCAGGTGAAGCTAGGTGCCTTTATGAGCAAACCTACTCTTCCAACTCAAAAACACCAACTAACCTGACCTTTTAACTCTTCCCTGTGTTGGAAGTTACTAAGACTTTGTTAGCTCAATCCCCCAGATTCACTCCTAATCCCCTGGAAGATCTGTGGGAGGAAAGCAATTAGCTCCTTCAATGTGAGAAGGGGACTGCAACACCTTTAAGCCCAAAATAAAAACCTATCAGCAAAAAATAATATAGTAGCAAACAGTAATTTTGCTTAGCCTAATGACAGATTAAAAAAAGTAATGAAACCTGTAAGCACAACCTGCAGAACACTTTAACTTAAGATATATCTTGCAAAAAACAATTTCAATTAGAGAAGATTGCAGCAGTAATCTGTAAGCAAAAAACAGTAACAAACCTGTAGGCACACTCTGTAACAATGTGGCAGAAAGTATAGCCTGCAACAGCAATTTGAATCAGAGAACAATGAAATGTAAAATATAAGCAAAAAACGGTAACAAAACCTTCAAGCACAAAAGAAAATAGTAACATACAGTAAATCTGCCTAGCCAAAGGAAGCCTTAATCATTTTCCTTGCTCTGATAATGCTGCTCCTTGCTCTGTCCTTACAAGCAAACCTAGAAAAAAAGAGCTCAGGCGAAGCTAAGTGCCTTTGCCAGCAAACCTAGTCTTCTACCTCCTCCTTCCTACTCCTCCCTATCCTCCCCCTTCCTGGATTCCTTGTATTTCTTGAATGCTGCTTTTTTAGTCCTCATCATTTCTACGACCCCTCTACTTGACCAGGTTGTTTTTTCAGTCCTTCCTGTTTTGCTCTGCAATCTGGTACATGTCTCAATAGCCTCCAATATCCCCAATTTGATTGTTTCTTATTTCTGATTCCCATCCCAGTGTGGCTATATTCCTTCCAGATGCACCCTTAAGATTTCACCCATCCTACCAAAGTCAGCATGTCTGAAGTCCACCACCCTGGTCCCTGTACCCACTGCTTCTCTGCTCATATTAAGTGTGAACCACACTAAGTGGTGATCACTTCCAGCCAGCAGATCCTCCACCCCACCTCGCTTACAGCCTCTGCATTGGCCAGAACTAGATCCAGTGTATTCCCCAACATAGTTGGCTCAATGACCATCTGTGCCATGAAGCAGTACTGGAAGGCATGCAGGAGTATTTGCTCCCTAACACTTGAGGTGGCTGGGGTCCTACCAGTTCAATATGTCATGGACAGAACTGCACATGGAATACCACGTGGAACATATAGAGTGGTGTACTAGCAGGACACGGTACAAAACCCTGCAAAGCACATATATTGCATATAGTTTTGTACCCTGTTGTGCATGAGTGGGAGGGAGGAGTGACACTGAGGTCAAGACCTCTGTTGGGGAGGTTTTTCACCGTGCTCACACTGTGGCTCAGTGGGATGAGCCATGGCAGTACATGGGTGCTATGCGTCTATAGACCAGGGCTCGAATCCCGGTCCCAGACTTTTGCGAAACCGAATTGTGCGGTTACCTTTTTTTCTCCCCTGGTGATGTTTTCCTCATCCTGTTGGCCCCCAGTTGATCATGTTAATAGGCGGGTTCAAGGGGCACAGCCCCTATAATGGGGGGGGGGTGCAGGCAGCGGAACCCACAGCAGAAAACAAAGAAGCCACTAGCTTTTTTAGCCAAAATGTGCTTTTGCAGTTTGTGTCAGTAGCAGCAATGTATTTGCTGTATTTACAGCATGGTACATTGCTGCACTGTTATGTCATACAACATAATGACCCCATGCTGGCTGGGATATCCCAATCCGCTCCTGGTAGATTGAAGTCCCCCACGATTACTGTGTTACCTTTCCCACACACCTTCCTAATTTGTTCTTCCAACTCCCTGTCCAGGTCTTCCTCTTGAGTCGGCGGCCTGTATACCACCCCCATCCTGAGAATCCTATTCCTCATGTCCTGAAATTGCATCCACAAAGCCTCTGTCCTACCCTCCTCCCCCTTCCCTTGCACACTTTATCCCTTCCCTTACGTACATTTCTACCCTTCCCCCTTTCCCTTTGCCACTCTTCTTCCTGTAAATCCTATACCCTGAGATCATCAGGTCCCAGTCCTGCTATTGGTTGGCCCATGTTTCTGTGATGGCAGCTATGCCCACCATCCCCTCTGCCAACAGAGCTTGTAGTTCTGAGCATCTGTTCCCCATACTCCTTGCATTCAAGAAGACAACCCTCCAAGATGTCCTCTTACACTTCTTACCCAATTTCCCACCCTTCACAGCCCCACCCTTCAATCTCTCCCTGCTTCCAACCCAGTTTGTACAGAGGGTAGGCTCATTTGTCTCCCCTCATGGAGAGCCCTATCTTCAGCAACCCACTCCTCACCACCCCTGCCTAGTATAAATTAACCTTTGTTTCTATGTATTCTTCTAACCTCTGTTTTAGCACCCTCTTCCCCTCCCTGCTCAAATGTAATCTGTCCCCTGTGTACAGATCCCTATTGTCCCAGACCCTGCCCCAGCCTCCCACTAACCTGAACTTCTTGGATCAACACCAATTTCTCAGTCAATGTTTGAATTAATCTATCTTACCCTTCCTTGCCATACTTGCCCTGGGCACTGGGAGTACCTCAGAGAAGGCCACTGAGCTCTCTACCACCTCACTCAACTTACCCAGTTCCATAAACCTCTCCCTAACCACCTCTACCATTTCCTCTGTCAAGTCATTTGTACCCACATGCACCACCACATGTGGTTTGTGCCGTCCCCTTTTTGCATTCTTGAGAATAGCCTGTTCTGCTTTATGTGCCGTCAGCCCAGGTACAGAACTCCATCCATATGCAACTATGTCTTTCTCCTTTACTCCCCCATCTGATCCCTTTTAGTATGGAATCACCCAGCACTAGCACGTCCCTCCTCATTTTTCATCCCTCCCCCAAACTCTCTTTCCTTGTACCTGCCCTGAGATTCCACCCTGCCCTGCACATTTGTGTCCTTATATGTACCCACAACTCCACCCCCAGCTGCCTCTCAAGTCCTGCCCCTTCCCCTAACACTCTCTATACCTGACTTGTCCCCTTTCCCACCTGGAGTGCCCTCATCCTCAATGCCATCCCTACCCTTCACCCTGAACTACCCCTTTTATCCCCCTCCCTGAACTGTAACCTCCACTTCCACTCCCACAGCCAGACCCTTTTTTCCCTTAACTGGGATCCACTTCCCTTCCCTCAGAGCTGTGCCTGCTGGGAGACACATAACCTCCCTTTCCTTCCTGATGCCTGATCCTATCTCAGTACCCTGAACTATTGAGCCACCACTAGGAGAAGCTTCCTTCTCCCCTGGGATTCTCTGGCCCCATCCCATGTGCCCACCTGCTGGTGGATCTGTCCTTCACCCCTGGCCACAATCTTTTGCTCCCTTTTGGGTCTCTCTATCTCTGTCCTTGACAGCACCATATTTGTTCTTTAGTTGTGCCAGGTTGTGGGGTGCTTGAGCTCCACCTTCCTCAACCTCCTTGAGCCCAACTGTAGTCTATCCAGGCCTCTGACTGAGTACCCTCTGTGATAGACGTTGGTGGTATAGTGGTCCCTGGGTGGGGCAAAGGTCCCCAGTGCTCCTGCCAACTGTGCTTGAAGCTTAGCAACCTCCTCCCTCCACCCAGAGAGGTGCCTACAAATGGGGCGGCACCGCAGTTCTCAGAAAGTTCTTCTGAACACTGCTCCTCCACACTCACTGCACTGTACCACACCTTTTGCCATCCTACATACTCCTTAAGTATGCTTCTACCCTCTTTTTGTGTTTTTTACAGTCTCTCTCCCTTTTACAGAGTTTCTTTGTTTATGGCCGTGATGTTTCTGCAACCCTTTCCCCTTTCTGCTCTGCGCCCCTGTCAGACGTATCCTATTCCTAACAGAGTGAAATTTACAAGACCATGCAATTCAAATGCACAAGTGTCCACTTACATGATTTAAACAGCAGCTCCTCCTTCTTTTGATTTTATTTACTCTTTAGCTATCAGCTCACCCCTGGACAGAGCCTATATGCTCCTCTCAACTAACTAAGCACTTAATAATGTTTGGAGGTGGGGTGGGTGGGAGGAAAACAATCTCAGACAAAATGCCTCCTGGACACTCCTACTCTCGCAGCAGCAAGCAGAATGAACAGACAAAATGCCTACCTGAACAGTTAAAGAGAGATTCAAACTAGCAACTCCTGCTTGATTGGCTCCTCTGTTTCTGGGCAAATAATTCCCACCCCCAACAGCCAGCAACAGTTACACAGTTAAAGAAATGTTCAAGCTAATCCTCCTCCAGACAATCCAGCAACAGTTAAAGAGTTAAAGAAAGATTCAAGCTAATCCTCCACCAGACAAAATGCCTCCTGGACAGCTGAAGAAAGATTCAAACTCAAAAAAATCTCAGAGAAATTCTCACAAATTTCAGCATTTTCTCCAGCAAAACCTGGTCACACATATTTTAACCCCACCTTATCACCCAGTCTTAAATGGAGCTTCTGAATGGGCAACCCAGATGTTTAACAAAAAGCATGAAAAAACAAGTAGCTGATGACAATCCAGATGCTATGACTGCAGAACAATGATTATCTTGATACTTATTTACCTACCGGACAACGCCTCATACCATTTGAAACGTACACTTGCAGAACTTTTTCTCAGGAGACAGCCTCGTACCAGGTTGGGCTCACTTAAACCAGATCTTGCTCATACAATCCAGAAGGACCAGCAACAACAAAAATGAGTACATGACAGGTCCACAAAAAAACTGAGAGAATTCCAACTGGGGGACAACTTCCTGGTTTGTGAGTTCTGAGACTCAAGACATTTGTGGTCTCCAGGGACTGTTCATGTTAGGTGAAGGCCCTTAACCTACACCATCCAAGTAGGACAGCATCTTATTCATGTGCACATGGACCATTTGCTACCTATGAAAACTGTCCCTGCTACATCTCCAGTTCATTTGCCTGCTGAGGTCCCTGTGCAAGTTTTCAAGAAGATGCCTCAAACACCACCTAAGAGCCACAGTGTACCTATTCCTGCACCACAGCAACAACCAGCTTCTCCTGGGTCAAGTCAACAAGTTACATCTCCAGCACCATGAAGACAACCTGCTTCACCTGCCCCTTGCCAGGATGTAGCCAAGAGACAATACTTCCTACACCAACATAGGGCACCACAGAGACTTGATCTTTAAGACTCCATTGTTCTTAAAGTGTTGTTATTTGTTATGGGATTTCTTAGCTTAAGGGGAGGGAATGTAGTAAATGGCTGTAGCTGCCATCGGGTGGGTTTCCATGTGGGACAACAAGTCTCATGGGATCTGCTCTACATATATGCAGGGCAGGGAAGCCCATGCTGTGTAGTGTGTGGGACGCCAGACTCGTGCATACTGCTGCACATCTACTTATGAGTAAGAGTTGTTGTGGCAGGGAACTGTTGGTTATAGTTATCTGTTATCTAGCTGTTGAGTTCACCAGTATCTTGCAGAAGTACTTCAGTGTTCCTGTTCCTGAATTGCTATTAAAGCAGGAGCCTTCTAAAGAAGCCTGCCTCAGCTAGTTTGTTAGTAAGCCTGGCCCACACCTCAGAACCAATGTGCATAAGTACCCCAAAGCATTCAGTTCTAGTTTATTACAAACTCTGCTAAAGGAAAGATTAAGAGAAGTATCAGCAGATGGGGACTTTGTGGTCCGTCTAGTCTGCCCAAGGTAGCTACCCACCAATTATATTTTTTTCCTAAGTTACCCACGTTGCCTGTCCCAAGCGAGTTTGAATTCCCTTACTGTCTTTGATGCCACCACTTCTGGTAGCAGGCTGTTACATGAGTCTATCACTCTCTTGGTGAAAAAGTACTTTCTACAGTTGCTTTTAAACTTGACTCCCACCAGACACAAGTTGTGCCTTATTGTACGCGCTGCCCTGTTTTCCTGGAAGAGGCTTTCCTTTTGATCTGTGCTAATTCCCTTGATGTACTTACATGTTTCTATCATGTCCCACATGTTTCTTCTCTGTTTCAGAGAGAATAAATTCAACTCTTTCAGTCTTGACTCATATGGCTTATGATGCAGTCCTTGCATAATCTTTTTGGCCCTTTTCTGCACTGTCTCCAGATGGTTGATGTCCTTTTCTGGGTGGGGCCTCCAGAACTGGACACAGTACTTGAGGTGTGGACACACCAAGGATCTGAAGAGGGGCATGATAACTTACTGATTCCTGCTCATAATACCCCTTCCTATACATGCAAGGATACCAGTGCCTTCTGTGCTGCTTTTTCACATTGTATTCCTACCTTTAAGTCACTGGTAATGATCACACCAGATCCCATTCCATCTTTGTCTCCTCTTGATGCCCTTCTAGTACATACTTTTTTCCTGGGTTCTGCTTCCCCAGGTGCATTACTTTGCACTTCTTGGTGTTAAATTTTAACTGCTAATTTCTGGACCAATCTTCCAGTCTCCTTATGTCAGCTTCCTTACCAATTCCCCCTCTAGTGTATCCACCCTGTTGCAGAGCTTTGTATTGTCTGTGAACAGGCAAATCATCCATTCCGGTTCATCAGTGATGTCACTGATGAATATGTTGAAGAGAACTGGACCCAGCACCAATCCCTGTGGAATGCAACTGATCACACCTCTCTCCCTAGATAATGCCCCATTGATCAAAACTCTCTGGGTCCTATTCTGCAGCTGGTTTCTAATTCAGTTTACTATTTTTTGTCCAACTCCTGTGTGTTCTAGTTTGTTAGCAAGTCACCTGTGGGGAACGGTGTCAAAGGCCTTGCTGAAGTCTAGGTACACCATGTCCACCGCCCCAGCCTGGTCCACATTTCCAATAACCCAATCAAAGAAATTTATCATGTTTGTTTGGCATGAGCACCCTGCTGTGAAGCCATGATGTTTGGGGTTGAGTTTTACAGTTTCCTTTAGGTAGTCAACTATTCTGTCCTTTAGCAATGTCTCCATAACAAGCATCCTAGTAGATGCTCTTCTCCAGGGAGGGGCGGACAGCTATTCCTGGCTCTACACTGCCCCCTGGGTGACCACAAGTGGTAGTACACCTGGGACAGCAGAAAGCATTGGGGAGGGGAACCCTGATGGCATCATGATCCACACGCATGTGTGTGAAAGCTTATGACATCACTAGTCAGTGGCCCCAGCACTACAATGGAGAAAAACACTCAGGTGGGGTTAAATGAAGACCCAACCCTCACAGGCTCTACACAAGTGGCAGGGTACTTTTCCATGTGAAACAGGATCCATTTTGACAGCAGGTTGAGGGTCTCACTGATTCCTGCCACAGGGGATAAGCCCATGGAGGAACATGCTCAGGGATCAAATGTAAGCCCCCCCGAGGAGTTGGGTGATGGAGCTAGGGAATCAGGTCAGAGCAACAGCCCATGCTGGGGCAGAAAAAAAAGCATTAATGTAAAAAAAAAAGAAACGAAGGAAGGAAGGAAGGAAGGAAGAAAGAAAGAAAGAAAGAAAGAAAGAAAGAAAGAAAGAAAGAAAGAAAGAAAGAAAGAAAGAAAGAAAGAGGTTAAAGGATAGATGGCAGAGGGTGGTGGTAAATGGCATTCACTCTAATGATGGAAGAGTGAACGACAGGGTGCCACAGGGCTCAGTACTGGGACTGATCCTCTTAAATGTCTTCACAAGTGATATTGCAGAAGAACTGAAAGAGAAGATAAGTCTTTTTGCAGATTATACCAAAATCTCCAATAGGGTGGACCCTCAGGAGAAGGTGGAGTAAATGCACAGGGATCTTGGGAAACTCAAGGAGTGGTCAAGAGCATGGTAATTGGAGTTTAATGCCAAAAAATGCTGAATCATGCACCTAAGGCATCTGAACCCAGGATGGGGGGAGGGGAGGTACTGATGGTTAATAAGCAGAAAAGGGACATTGGGGTTATCATAACTAATGTTCTCAAAAGTGACAATACAGTGTGACAAAGCAAAGGGTAGGACTAGTGGGATTCTGGGATGCATATGAAGGGGTGTCTCCAGCAGGTGAAAGGAGGTGGTGTTGCCAATGTATCCCTCACTGGTGAGATCCCACCAGGAGTACTGTGTCCAGTTTTTGAAGCTGCACCTCAGAAAGGACATAGCCAGGGTGGAGATACCATCACTAACTGTGGTCCCTTCCCTTGCATTCTGATATTTCATGATGGAATTGTATTGAAAGTCTGCAGGGTTCTTCACTAAAATTACTGGGGCATCTTTAAACATAATTTTATTTTTAGAGGGCTATTTTATTATTATTATTTTTAAATGAAACTTACATTTTTTTATTAGCTGAAATATGGCTTTGATTTTAGACAAACAGCTCATTAATTCAAAAATGTATTTTAAAAGTTGTCCCATTTCACTTGAACAATTTCATCATCTAATGTCAGGGTGCTGGGGCACAACTCACAATAAGAATGAGAAAAAAACTAGTCCACCAGAACAACAAAGCCAAAGTAGGATTTCTTCCCATTGTAAACTGCAATACTAAAAGAGAAAGGATTACGCAGCAGCTGCATCATTAGGAGATAATGCCACTTGTGCAGTTTGGTGGCTTTTATTCATGTTCCAGGAGAGGGGCTTTTTAATGTAATTAAAGCTGTGTTTTGCTCACATTTCAGGTTTGTAGTGATATATTTTCGTGCCTGAGGAACAATTATAAATCATGACTTTGTTTTATGCTGATTAGGGCTGTTTATTTCTATACATCCAAGGTACTTAAACAACAGTAAGTGGCTGTTTCATGCTAATAGTTTTAAAATTGGCATTATTGTCCACACAGGGGTTTATCTGATTTTCAGCAAAGTAAAAAAATAGGTTTTAAATTCAAGTTATAGTTTTTAAAAACAGAAACCTTCAGCATGATTTGTAATATGTTTACATGAACAGTTCCTCTCTTTCTGGTAATTATAGACTTTTCTTCATGATTTTGTTGCAGTTCTGAAACTATTTCGGGTTCTACACTGTTCTGAGTAGTGTTCACTTACAATGTGCAGCAATGCTAATAAGAGTAGTTGGCAGAATTGTCTGAACCCTACAAAGAAAAACACATGGAACTGACACCAATTTAGTACTGTCAGCTCTGAATCAGTAAGTGGAAATAACTCCCTTGGTCTGACGCAGTCTTTACTGTTGAGCTGTGTTGACAGAAGTGGGGGAGCAGCATAACTACCATCTGCAGTATCCCCTCTAGAAATACTAATGATGGCAGTTATGATGCTTTCCTTGGTTTAAAAAAATATAACTTCAATTTAAAATGAAAATGTTTTAATGTGCACAAAATTAGACAACCCCCTGTGTGGGAAGCTGAATATACCAACTAAAATAATAAATTCAGAATTTTTACAATTATTAGAATTAGGTATGAAAAAGGACAGACTGGATTGAACTCTGTTTTTCCTTCTGCCAACACAGTCTATGTGTTTGTGTTTTGCAGTAGAGTGATTAGCAGATTCAGTGTAAAAATTTTCTTTTCTAAGTCGAGTAACACAGAATATTTTTTTGTTCTTTTTTTTCATGTATATCTATGGTCAACTTGAGTGCCTGTGAACAGTGCCACAATGAGACCACAGTGGATACCAACTTCCTCCATTTTCCACATGATACACATGTACAGCACAAGTGATCTCAGTGCAAACATCCTCACACTGTCCTGCTAATGTTCTGCAACTTTATCACTGAGGTTATCATAGAAGTTCTGCCTGTAGTGAGTACTTAGGCAGTTCACACTCTGTCCTTCTTCAGTCCTTGGCCTCTTATATGAGACTGAAAAAAGGATCTTAATTAGTACCATTTGCTTAGTTTGTTTAATATATTACCTATCCAGTACTGCAGTCACTAAAAATTGCCCTCTTTATTGCCACAATTCCTCATGGCCATACACCACCTTATAACTCTGACCTTAGGCGTCATTGCTACTTACTTTCCACCCCATAGTGTCTGTTCCTCCAGCTCTAGACTTTTAATTTAGGCTGAGCTTTAAGAAGTATTATCAATGGGGGCAAATTACAGGAAGAGACAAAACACCTAGGAATTTCTGCATTAAATAAACTCTGCAGTGTCAACTGGAACGCTGTTCAAAAGATATTTATTTTGTACATTTGTCTCTGGAAATAGTAAACCATAGAAAATTCACAGGAAAAATACCATGGAGATACAGGTCCCCATCCCACATTTGAAGGACGCAAGCCTGTGGTTATGTGGGGGAAGAGCTTCTCCCCCACATCGTACTTAAACCAAGTAGCAGACTCCCGCTTTGCTTAGAGTGAGTCGCACTCACCCACCATCCTCCCCTGACACCTCCTCCTACTGCGGCACTCTTATCCCACAGGGGGGTGTCTCATAATACTAGATAAAGCTTCCTCCCTACAGGTGGGATTCAGGGAAAAGCCAAAACCATCAAATAATACGATTCTCAGTTCAAGCATCCAAGCTCATTGCTCATACTATCTGATTCATACGTACTATAATCATTGACTTGATCATGTTCATGCTGAAGTACCTAAACACAAATCATTCCATACCACTAGTACCTAGCAACCGTTGTCTACTTAACAGCTGGCTTCTGTATTCAACAACCATCTACATCATTCAGCTACAGTATGTAACATAAGCACTGAGCTATGAACCACACATAATAAATATACAGAAGATACATACACATAAAATACTTTCAGACCCTAGTTAGACGTTGCCACTTCCTGCAATATGAACAAACCATTATAAACAAGGAATTGTCTTTCTTTGAAAAAAAAAACACTGGTTATTTTGCAAGCACTGCCCAGCTAAGCACAGAGCTCTAACTGCTGCCTAAGAACAAGTGTCAGTAACCAGTAAGTACTGCAAGAAGTTCAGAAATCAAAACTGCCAGCTGTGTCTTACAGAGTCAGCAAGATCAGTAACACAAGGCAAACAAAAAGGGCTCATGTGATCCCGCTCCAGACTGGTAGCAGGGAGGAGGCAGGGAACTACAGACCAGTCAGTCTTACCTCAGTAGTGGGCAAGATTATGGAGGCACTTCTTAACGAAAGGATAGCGCAACACCTGCAATCCATAGGAGAACAGGTTCCAAGACAGCATGGGTTTACAAAAGGAAGGTCCTGTCAAACTAACCTCATAGATTTCTTTGACTGGATAACCAGAGTGGTGGATCAAAGGAGAGTAGTTGATGTCACCTACCTTGACTTCAGCAAAGCTTTCAATACTGTTCCACATAAAAGATTGATTAATAAGCTGGGTAGGCTTGGGGTGGGATCAGAAGTTGGTCAACTGGGTGGCAAACTGGTTGACAGGCAGAAAACAGAGAGTGATGGTAAATAGTATATAGTCAAAAGAGATGCAAGTCAGAAGTGGGGTACCTCAGGGATCAGTCCTGGGTCCAGTCCTCTTCAATATCTTCATCAGTGACATTGCAGATGGACTGGATGGTAAGGTTTGTATGTTTGCAGATGACAACAAGTTCTGCAATAGAGTAGATGATCCAGATGGGGTGGACAGAATGAGAAGAGATCTGGATAAACTAGCAAACTGGTCAGAAGAGTGGCAACTGGGGTTTAACGCAAAGAAGTGCAAGATCATGCACATAGGGAAGAGAAACCTTGAAGCCACCTATAGGCTGGGAAAGGAGTTGCTGGCAGTCACAACAGAAGAAAGAGACTTGGGCATCATCATCATCACCAATGACCTGAAATCATCCAAGCAGACCACTAAAGCAGTAGGTAAGACTAGGGGAATGTTGGGGTGTATTAGTAGGAGTATCAGAAGTCGGAAGAGGGAGGTAATAATCCCTCTTTACAAGACACTGGTTAGGTCCCATCTGGAGTACTGTGTGCAGTACTTGAGGCCACATTTTCATAAGGACATTAACCAAATTGAGGCAGTCCAGAGAAGGGCAACCAAAATGGTGCAGGGACTGCATCAGAAAACATATGAGGGCAGATTAATGGAGCTCAATACGTATACCCTAGAGCAAAGGAGGGAGAGAGGTGATATGATCGAAACATTCACACATCTTAAGGGCATTAACAAGGTGAAAGAGTCTAACATTTTCAATGTAAGAAAAATAGCAGGGCAAGAGGACACAGCATGAGATTAGAGGGAGGCCGATTAAGGGGTAATGTGAGAAAGTTATTTTTCACAGAAAGGATGGTTGATGCATGGAATGGCCTACCGCAGGAAGTAGTGGATATGAATACAGTGCAGGGCTTCAAACAGCCATGGGATAGGCATAATACAGCAATACAGATTAGTATGAATAGATTGGCCATTGTCATTGACAGAGCAAAGGCCGATGGCACATCCATAAGGTAGAGAAAGAAATGGGCAGACTGGATGGGCCTTGCGGTCCTTATCTGCCATCAACTTCTATGTTTCTATGTTTCTTAATGGGGTGCAGCTGAGAAGTATATGACTAAAAGTTAGATTTGTGAGGTGCAGTTGATGTGTATACTGTTAATTCCTCCCACCACCTCCCCCTTCAGTCAACTTCACACAAGTATCTCATAGGCTCGCTTATGTTCCTCATCTCCTTGCTACTTATACTAGCTGGTGACATTGAACTCAGTCCTGACCCTGCCCTGCCATCCTTCCCTCATCTCCCCAAAGGTGTGATGGTGGCTCATGTCAGCCTCTGCAGTCTCCTCCCCAAAACTGACCTTCTGCAACCACTCACGGTCAGCCTTAAACCTTATATGCTAATAATATGAGAGTTTGTTAATCCTCCAAGACCCTGGATAGTGCTGTTGTCATCAGACAGGATCATGCAAAGAGGGGTGGTGATGGAGTAGCCATCTACCTTTCCTCTCACATCCAGCTGGAACTTGTGCTGTCAGTCACATCACCTTCTGCCTATGAGATCCTCCTGCTCAGACTTTCCCTCCTCTTCACAGTCCCCATTTTCATTGCTGGAGTGTGTTTCTGCTCTGGCAGTTCACCATCCTTAGTCACTGATCTCACCACCATATCCACTGAGGCCTCTTCCGGTGAGGTCCTCTTCCTTGGTAACTTCAATCTCAGTTGGCTCTCCCTGTCCCATCAAAAATGTTTCTAAAATGTAAAGTCCCTCCAGCTCCTGACTGATCTCTGACCCCACATGGCTCAGTCACAAGTCCTTCAACTTATTACCTTCTGAACTGAATCCTCTCCTCTCACCCCTACTGTATTGTGGATGCTGGTACCCTTGCTGATGTCCTCAGTGACCACCACATGGTCTACTGTGTGCATAAGTTACATCACCCCTCATCTCACCCCCCCAAACACAACCACATACAATTTTTCTGATTGCTGGAACTGTCTTCCCTTTATGCTGACCTGGTGACTATTGTCTCATCCCCCATTTTAGCTGCTAGCAACATCAACACAGCCCTCAGGTTCTTTAACTCCAAGCCAAGTTCATGTCTGTCTGGGACCACCATGCCCCTTTGAAAAAAACTAAGTTCCACAGTTCTCACCTACCCTGGATTACTGTGGAGCTGCTGGCCTGTCACTGAGTGTGTGACTGTGTCTGGCAGACCTACAAGTCCACTGGCTCCCATACAGACCTCACTAGTCACAGGGCCCTCTACAACAATTGTACCAGAGCTACTAGGCTTGCAAAGGCTGATTAATTTGCATCCACTCTCCAGACCAACCTTAACCACCCTCCTAAACTCTAAAAAGTCATTCAGGATTTTTTCTCCCCTCTGTCCCACCCTTCTGCACCAGTCCTCAAGATAGGCGACACCCCTGTTTCAAATCCTGCTGCAGTCACTTTATCTTTCAACTCCTTTTTTACTGTACCTCCTGGGCCCATTCCTATATTCCTATAGCTCCCCTACCTCTCCCCTTTTGCCCCAACCTCCAGCCCCCTCCTCCCCTTCTCCTTTTCTCCCACCACCCCTAATGCTTCCATCAAAGCCCCCCCGGCTTTAAATGAGCTCTTATGGTCTAGTCCCTGGATTCCTCTCACTCTCTACTCCTGCATTGCTCTCCGTATCACTCAGTTCCTTAAACTCTGCTTTTCCGTAGACTCCAACCCAGACACATGTAAACAAGCTACAGTCATCCTCCTCCCAAAAGGGTGTGACCCCTCCTGTCCTGGAAACTACCACACTGCCACTCCTCCCCACTCTGGCTAAACTACAGGCTCTCTTTCAGCTTTCCTTGTTCCTTGACGCTTCCTCCCACTTCAGTCCATACCAGTCTGGTTTTAGAAAGTCCCACTAAACCCCCACCTCCCTCATGCAGCTCACTGACTCCATTCTATCAAGCACGGATGGTGGTCTGGTCACCTCAGTCATTTTTGCCAGCAAGGCCAAAGCCTTTGACACTGTTGCCCATCCCATACTTTTGTACAAGCTTAAGGCAGTGGTGCTCTTCCTCCTCAGTTGAGTGATTCTGCTTCTACATTGTGGGCAGATCTCAAGCTGACCATATTGGTGATGCCATATCCCTGTCAATCCCTATCTGATTTGGCCTACTCCAAAGGTCTCTCCTTAGCTTTGTTCTATTCTGTTCTCCATTTTCCTGAATGACCTTCCCTCTGCCTGTTCTTCTGTGTCCATTCACATGTATGCAGATAACATGGTTCTCTACACCTCTGGTGCCTCTGATCTCATGACCCTGCCCTAACTGGATTTCAACAATGTCCAGCACTGAATCTGGGTTAATCAGCTGTCTCTCTCAGTGAAAACAAAATGGTCTGCATGACTTATGGCACAAGGCAAAGATTTGCTAAGCTCTCACCCTCCCATCCTTCAATACCCTTGATAGTGCTACAATTGAAGATGTCTCCTCCTTTAAATACCTTGGGGTCTGTTTGGATCGTCACCTTTATTTCTCAGTTCACATTAACACCATACACCAGAAGCTCTACTCCAAACTTGGTGTGCACTACAGGAGTAAAGCATGTATCCCTCTTCCTTCCCAAAGAGAGAGCATTTTGAAGATGATTCTCCCTAGCTTTGATTTTAGGGACATTGCTTACAGTGATGATCCCAAGTCTGCCTTGGCCAGACAGGACACCCTTTTTCACTACTTTTGCTGCTTTGCCCTCAATTTCCCCCTTAGAACCCACTACTGTTCATTATATTCCTCCCTCTCCTTACCATCCTTTGACACCAGGCACCTTGCTCATTGCGCAATCTTCATCTCAAGATTCTGGTTTGGGATACTTCCGCCCATCTGTCCTCCTTCCTCAGTTCCCCTCCTTCTACCTCCTGCTCCCTTCTGGCCCTTGCTCCTTGGCACTTCCTTAAGTAAAATCATCCACAGGCCAAGTTACTTTCTCCTTCTGCTTCCCTATCTGTGGGTCTCTCTTCCCCCTCGCATTTGTACTGCTTCTTCCTTCTACTCATTCAAATCTCTCCTCCATGAATTCTCTTCTCACTCCTGCAGTTGACACTGACCTGGCCTGGGCATTTTTCTATTTTTGACGTCCCCAAATCCAACCCCCCTTTCCCATACCTCTGCCAAAAGTTGGTCCCCCATCATCCCTTACTTCCCCCTTTCTCTTCTACCAGCTGTACTCAGTGGCACGCTGCTTGCCATACAATTTTGTTCTCCATCAGCACTTTTTTGCTGAACTGGCTCATCCTTTGTTCACAATTCAGTTTTGCTGCCATTTGCACTTTATTGTACAGTTTGTTGTTACTATTACTGTTAAACTGTACTGTTTTGATTATTGTAACCTATTTGTTGTAACTTATTGTACTCTCCTTTTCCCCCACGCATCTGAAAATTTCAGCTCATTATTTCTTTCATGGTAAATCTTTTGAAATTAAATGAAATGTTCAGTTAGCAAGATGCATTTGAGATGTACACTACTAACTGATAAGACTTTAAGGTGTAGTTAAGGTGCATATTGCTAAATGTAAAGTTTGTAAGGTGCAGATGAGATGTATGTTAGTAAAATGACCAGTTTTTAAGGTGCAGTTGAGGTGCACAGTATTTCCAAGGTGTATAAAAAGTGCAGTTGAGGTGTACATAGTGGGTGCACCTCAGGCAATGGGTATACCTTATTTTAGTCAGGGAAATTACTAAAGGTTGTCACAGGCATCTGTAGATCTATTTAGAGATTGCACCTTTGCAGAGACTGACTTTTTTACAGGCTGGGTGTGGTGAAAATACAGGTATTTTTTGATTCCGGTATGGGTTTTTGATAACTAAGAATTGTTCTGGATCATTGAAGAAAACATAAATTGGATTTTGTAGTATGTGATCCTACTGGTTCTTCTATAATAATTACATGAATAAAAAATTGAATTTAGTTTTGTATAGAAAACATTTGTTACTATACAGTATGTTTCTTGTGTTTTAAGCTGGATTTAACCTGTCCATCCTGAAGGTCTGTGGGTACCCTGAAATGCTAGTGTGCCAAGGGCACCATCTGAGATTTTATATTGCAGCTTTAAATAAAGAACAGTTTTACTTTTCAAAACATCTGGGGTGTTGGTCTATCATTCCTATAATCTACAGGTTGCATTTACAGTACTGTGCATTACCATCTGTATATTTCTTGTGATGTCCTTTGAACTCATTCACCTGGTACCTAAGCAGCAATGAAGCCTTGTCATGATTGTGGACATACTGTAATGCTGCCACTCCGCCCTCTGTCCCAGACAACATGGTAGTGGAGGTGCCAGCCCTCAGGAAATGGCAATGTCCCTCTCCCCCATGGTCTGTCCCCCAGCAATGGATGGCTCATTCAGATCAAAGCATTGGATGTGTCCTTGGGTGCAGCAGAAATAGTGAATGGAAATTTGACATTTTGCAGCAAAAAAATAAAAATAATTAAAATTCAATCCCCATCTGGTGTCAGAATTGAATGAAGACCAGTTATTTATTATTTATTTATTGAACTAATGTTTTTTTTAACAGCCTAATAAGTACTGGATCTGTAATTAAAAAAAATTGCAATAAAGCAAATGGTTGCAGAACTGTGTTACAGTACTGTGTAATTATTTGTGGTTGTTTTTGCTGAACAGTATTATGTCATGACCCTTCAACTTCTGGTGCTAGGCTGGGCCTCAGTGGCACATGATAACCAGCAGTAGATGTTTGTTACAGAAATTAATGACACTCAAGAAAGAGGATGAGGAGGAGACAGGAGACAGGAGGACTCATCAGTGGAGGAAAGACAGGTGGAAAGGCTAGTGGCTACTAGCGGCAACAGTATCCCTGGCCATCCTCATCCTCATCATCAGCATAGCATGCCATCTGGGTGTTGTCAACCTGCATAAGTTTTGGGCAGTATATGTTTTTGAATTGAGGCAGGTTCATTTTTAAAAACGTGAGCCTCTCTATATTCTTCATGGAAAGACATGTTCTTTTATCATTCACTATTGTCCCAGCAGCACAAAAAATCCTCTCTGAATATGTGCTGGTGGGTGGGCAACTGAGGTATTCAATTGCGATCTCAGTTAAAGAAGCCAGATCAATTTTTTCTGTTGCCAATAAAGCAATGGTTTGTCGCCTATGGTGAGATGTACAGTCTCCTCTATATAATCCTTAACCATTTTTGCAGTAGGGACTTCTGGTACCACAATAGCTGGCTGAGCCTTCCCAGTTGTCTTGATCAGACCAAAATCTGACAGCATGTCCCACAGTGATTTGTCCTCTTGTGGTGCAGCAGCAGTTCTGGCTGGTGTTTGATGACCAAAAACATCAGTAGTGGTGGTACCAGCAGCAGCAACAACAGCAGATTGTGCTCCCATCCTCTCCACCAGATTTTGTTCAGAATTTGAATATTTCCAAAAGGGCACTGATGATGTATTGCTTTTCTCAACTATACCTGCTGACACTTTGTCAATTAACAATTCACAATAGTATTCCAGGTCTTTAAAGTCATTGGTTTGAAGTATGTTTCAATTGTTTCCTTTAACCAAGGGTCTAGAAGTGTGGCCAAAATGTAATGTTCTGCTTTGCACATATTTACAATGCACTCATCAGCCAGGAAGGTTTGTAACATTTTTCCAAGTGATGCAGCATGGATGTCATCATTGTTAAGGAACTGTGACTCGAAATGCTCCAGTCTAATCCTAATGAGTGAAATTAAAGGTAGGATCTGGCTTAGTCCCACATCATCAGAGCTCACCACTTGAGCAGCCTCCTCAAAGGGTTTAAGGATACAACAAAGATTCTCCATCAGACGCCACTGATTGGGGCTGATATTCACATCTCCTTTCTCAATGCCATGTTGAACTGCATATTGATGGATGGCTTTTTGCTGTTCAGGCATTCTCTGCATCATATAGTAAGTGGAATTCCACTGGGTTGGAACTTTCTGTATCATCTGGTGGAGAGGGAGGCTATTTTCAATCTGAATCTGCCACAACAACATTTGGGCTTTCACAGAATGGATAAAATGGGTGCACATAGCGTGGACAGCTGCAATCAAGTTCTGAATATTTCAGTCCTTACTGATAAAGTCTTTTACTACCATGTTAATAGTGTGTGCAAAGCATGATACATGTGTAAACTTATCAAGCCTTACTGCTTTCACAATATTTGAAGCATTGTCAGACACTAAAAACCCTGGTTGCAAAGACTTTGTAGTCAGCCACTCAGCAAACATTTCTTCAAGGCCCTCCAGAAGATGTTCCACTTTGTGGTCTTTTTCATAACCATAAATACATAAAGCTGCCTGCCTACAAACAGTGAAAGTCCCTTGCTTCTTGCTGCTGCTGCTGCCGCCAGTGCCACTACATGATGATGATGAGGAGGAGGAGGAGGGAGGAAAGTTTACCCAATGGCCAGTCACAGCCATATAATCAGTCATCTGCCCACTGGTCCACATATCTGTTGTGGCATGAACCTTTTTGCCCACTGAACCTTTCAAAGCAACAGACACACTTTTCTGAACAGCATCATACAAGTCTGGGATGGCAACACTTGAGAAATAGGTCCAGCTGGGGACCTGATACTTTGGCACAGCAATTTCCATTAGTGCTTTAAAACCTAGGTTAGACACAAAGGAGAATGGTAGCAAGTCATTGGCAATCATCTACCCAATTGCCTTGCATCAGGCCTGTTGGGCTTATATTTCTGTGACCACTCAGAACAGTCTTTCAAAGAAATGTGATGGCTGCTACGCTTGCTAATATCACCTGGTTTTCTGGGCTGCTTCCCTCTACCTTTACTGCCACGAGGGGTGGATGTTGTGGCCATGGATGATATATGACTCCTGTTAGGCTGTGATGGTGGACTCAGAGGGGTAAAGAAATGATAAATTGAGGAATCTGTGCTTTGACTGGAAGGAAAACTTTCATCATCCTCCACCTCCACATCAGTTACTTCATCGCTTTGGTAAACATCCATTACCTCATCTTCCTCAGCTGAGTGCAGCAGTGCAACAACTTGTGTGTGCTCCTTTTGTGCTTTTTGATACTAATAAATGTAAGACTTGTTCATATGGCTTATCATTGTTGATGTTCCCAGTCGAGTACCCACTTTACCGCAACTTAATTTTGTTTTGCATAATTTGCAAACCACTTGGCTGCCAGATGATTTATCTTATGTGAAAAAATCCCACACAATGGATTTCACAGATTTTGCTGCACTGCTGCTTATGGGGCAGATGTGTGCATTACTACCACTGTCACCATCACAGCCACCACTACTTCCACTATCTCTTTGAGGCCTTTCCATATTCATCTGCATGTCTTTTTGATGCACAGCCTCTACGACTGGTTGAACTGCTTCTCTTTCTTCCCCTCATGAAGCCTGTTCATCTTCTGTTCTTTGTTGTTCCTCTGCATATGTGGGTGTACTCTGACTCTCCTTATGCCCCACTATCGTTAATGTTTTTTTCCCACCATCACCATCCTTCCTAGACATCTTTTTTGTTCTTTTTCTGCCCCTGTATTTCTCCTCTTCATTCCACTCTCCAGAGCTACTGCTACTTAACAGACTGTCTGCTACATTATCTACTACAAACTCAGGATCTGTTTCACTGATTTCCCCCTCACTCTCATCTGTCTTCTCATCCTCTTCATTGTCATTGATCTCTCTGCTTACTAAGACTGGCTGCCACTCGATGATGGCACTTGTGCTCATCTTCTGAGTACCACAATGGGTTACTCCTGCAACATCTTTAATTTTCTGTACCACTGTCACTGTTGCTTGGATTGCCTGAGAAGCGCTGCTGCGTATTTTACCACTCATGGTTTTACTGCCTAACAGATCAGTACAGCACTGCTGGCTGCATTGAGTCAAGTACTTTAAGTAATAACACACAAGGATATTTGTTCCCTAACAAGTAAATACAGCACTGCTGGCTGCATCGAGTCAAATACTTTAAGTAGCAAAACACAGGGAAATTTACTCCCAAATAGGTAAGTCCAGCACTGCTGCCTGCGTTGAGTCAAGTACTTTAAGTAGTAAAACACAGAGATACTTGTTCCATAACAGAAAAATACAGTATTGCTGGCTGCATCGAGTAGCTATGAAGGCAGAGACAGGTCCACTCTGAAGAAAGAGGGGTTACTAGTGGGATACCACAGGGTTCAGTACTGGGTCCAGTCCTTTTTAATGTCTTTATAAGTGACATTGCAGAGGGACTGGAAGGAAAAGTATGCCTCTTTGCAGATGACACAAAGATCTGCAACAGGGTTGATACACAAGTAGGCATGGAAAGGATGAGAAGGGACTTGGCAAGGTTGGAGGAATGGTCAGAAGTACGGCAGCTTGGATTCAATGCAAAGAAGTGCAAGTAATGCACCTGGGAAACAAAAACCCAGGGGAAGATTACACAATGGGGGAGGTAGTAACAACAACAAAAATGGAAAGGGACCTGGGGGTAATCATATCAGATGACCTTAAGGTTGGCAAGCAATGTGAGAAGGCAGTAGGGAGGCCTTGGGGGATACTGGGATGTATAGGGAGAGGCATCACCAGCAGAAAACAGGAAGTTGTTATCCCCCTGTACAGACAGTTAGTGAGACCCCATCTGGAGTACTGCATCCAGTTCTGGAGACCACATCTCCGCAAGGACATAGACAGGATGGAGGCAGTTCAGAGGAGGGCAACTAAAATGGTGCAGGGTCTGCAAGAGAAGCCATATGAGGAGAGGCTAAAGGAGCTTAATATGTATACTCTTAAGGAAAGGAGGGAGAGGGGGGACATGATAGAAATGTTTAAGTACCTCAGTGGAATCAACAAAGTCCAAGAGGGTAGCATCTTTCAGAACAAGAGATGTGTAAGAACAAGGAGGCACAATTTGAAGATAGAGGGGGGATGGCTCAGGGGCAATGTGAGGAAGTATTTTTTTCACAGAGAGGGTGATGGACACATGGAACAGCCTTCCTGAGGAGGTTGTGGGGTCTAAAACTGTGAGAAAATGCAAGAATGCATGGGACAGACATAAGGCAATTTTTGTGGGGGGGGTAGGAAGAAATAGGCTGTTGGTTAAATAAGATCTGCAGCTTATCCATCAGGTAGGGAAATGGGCAGACTAGGTGGGCCAAGCAGTCCTTATCTGCCATCAAAGTCTATGTTTCTATGTTTCTACACCAAACAAGTCAGCAAAACACTGGCAGGTGCATTGTGTACTTGGTATTACAAAGAGATTTGTTCCCTAACAGGTCAGTACACCACTACTGGCTATGTTGAGTAGCTATGAAGACAGGGGAATTATCCCAAACAAGTCAGTAATGCAGTGGCAGGTGCACTGTGTACTTGGTATCAAAAGGATATTTGTTCCCTAACAGGTTAGTACAGCACTAATGGCTGCGTCGAGTCAAGTACTTTAAGTAGTAAAACACAGGGATATTTCCTCTCAAATAGGTAAATACAGCACTGCTGGCTGCATTGAGTAGCTATGAAGACAGGGAAAAAATTACCCCAAACAGATCAGTAAAGCACTGGCAGGTGCAGCGTGTACTTGGTATCACAGGAAGATTTGTTTCCCTAACAGGTCAGTACAGCACTGCTGGCTACGTCGAGTCAATTACTTTAAGTAGTAAAACACAGGGAAATTTACTTCCAAACAGGTAAATACAGCACTGCTGACTGTGATGAGTCAAGTATTTTAAGTAGTAAAATGCAGGGAAGTTTTCTCCCAAACAGGTAAATACAGCTCTGCTGGCTGCGTCAAGTCAAGTACTTTAAATAATAAAACACAGGAAACGTTACTCCCAAATAGGTAAATACAGCACTGCTGGCTGCATTGAGTCAAGTACTTTAAGTAGTAAAACACAGGAAAATGTACTCCCAAACAGGTAAATACAGCACTGCTGGCTGAGTCAAGTACTTTAAGTAATAAAACACAGGAAAATCTACTTCCAAATAGGTAAATACAGCACTGCTGGCTGCTTCAAGTCGAGTACTTTAAGTAGTAAAACACAGGGAAATTTACTCCCAAACAGATAAATACAGCACTGCTGGCTGCGTTGAGTCAAGTTACTTTAAGTAGTAAAACACAGGGGATTCCAGGAGGCATGGTGCAAACTGTGGGCGTATGCAAGTTGCACCATGTGGCACTACTCCGGGGACCCTGTGCCATATTACAGAACAGGCAGGGTCCCTGGCACTTATGCCCTCAACGTGCGGCAGCTGTAGGCTAGTGCCAAATGCTTGGCACAACAAACCTGGGTGCCACAAGTCGTGACACACATACAACTGCCCCCCGGAGCCCCCCACCCTGGAACACTGCTGCATGCACCAGGGGCATTGGGGGTGCCAGCCAGGAGACACTGATGTTTGGGGACACCAAGTTAAGGAGCCTGGGGTCCCCAACATTTGGAGGGTGGGGGGCATGGTTGTGTTGGGGGGACAGGGAGTCGGGTCACATGCGAGTCGTGGTGCAGCAGAGTGGGTATCAGTCGACTGGCACAGACAGATGCCCCTTAGACCATCTCCCTGCTGGTCTAACTCTGCTGCACCAATGCGGCTCTTGGAATGGTGTTCTTGGGTTAAAACAGCTGCCCTTTTGGAATAGGATGCAGTTGCTGCCATAACTCACCCTTGCACCATGCCGCTGAGGGTTGCGGGTGTAGTGGGTGGTGTAACCCAGGCCTGGTGCAACCCACATTCGGCATGGCGCAAGGCACCTTTCCGAATACCAAATGGCATTATGCCTGGTGTAAGTTGTGAGTTGCACCATCGGGTTTGGCGTAACTCGCCTTGCGCCAGGCGTAATGTCATTTGGAATCAGACCCCGGGAAATACACTCCCAAACAGGTAAATATAGCACTGCTGGCTGCATCTAGTCATTTTGAAAATAGGGAAATTATTATCCCAAACAGGTCAGTAAAGCACTATACTAAAATTACTAGATGTGTTGTGTGAACTTGGGAACACAGGGATTTTTATACCCCTAATGAGTCAGTAGTATAGCAGTGAAAAGCAAAACACAAGGAGAGTCTGATTGAGATTTAGTCTCTCAAACAGGTCTGGAGGATTCAGTCAGAAAGAACTCACTCATCAATGCTGCATGGAGTGAAAGAGGAGTCAGTCAGAGACAGAGAGCAGAGCACTTTAGTTTTCACATTTAGCAAGCATTGCACCAAATAGAAGCCTTACATTCTTATTTCTTGTCTTGTACTTTTCTTAATGCAGCAGACTGCAGAGACACATGCTTCCCCCCCAGTAATACTTGTATAGATTCAGATTGTTAGTAGTACTAATAAGTACATTAATATAAGATGTTGAAAAAAAAACACACAAGTAACATAGAAACATAAAAATTGTCAGCAGATAAGGATTGCTAGGCCCATCCAGTCTGCCTGCAGGCCCTATACACTGTATGTGGCCACTGAGACAAGTAGTACTTGACTTAAACTTAACTTTTTTGTCTCAGCCCTGACTTCAATAAAAAATATATGATACAAAGAAGATTAAGAATAAGACTCCCAACAAAAGCAAGGAACTTAGAATGAAGAACCAGAGCAGAAAACTGTAATTTCAGTAAAACATACTCCTCGAGTATCCTCCTGACCTGTCATTGATTGTTCATCACTAACTACTCAGTCTCGCAATCCAGTCAAGTGTACTTCTTTTCATAGGTAATGAACTGAAGATATGATTTTTTTTCTCAAAGACAAACAAAATGAACAACAGGAATGATTGGATTCTCTGGTGATTTTTTTGTGCTTGACTGACGATGATTCCAAGTAAGCATCCTGATCACACCACCACCACACTCAGCACTATGACAGGGAAAATGTGGAGCTGGTCTAAGACGTCGTGGTGTTCAGCCATGTGTTTGTGATCTGCTCCACCAATGATTGCTTTATTTGCTTCCCTGTCTGCAGAGTGTGTGGTGGAGAAATCCACCTTCCTCCAATCAAAGAATTTCTTACTAGAGGAAGGCTGGATGACAGACAGGCTTCAAGACTGTCTCATGACTCTCCTCTCTGGTGTACCACGTGGGGCAGACTCCAGGAGAAATATGGAGCACGCGCTGCAACTAGGAGGAACCAAGAAGAATGGGAAAAAAAACTTGTTTTTTGAATTGGGTGAAACAAAGTTCACATTTTCATTAAAAACGTTCACCGCCCACAGACAAGCATGAACTCAGAGAGTTCGAGCATTTTCTGGGATAGGATGAACCAGACTTGCAGCCCTAGCAAATTTACAGCGGACTTCACTTGCACAAGACAGAACTGAAGTCTTTAACAGAAAAAGGTACTTTCCCATTCTGATGCACATTCGCATGTGCCTGAACACTGGGTAGCTGGATGGGAAGCCTGCAGCATGTACATGGAGGTCTGCATTGCTAGCATGTTGGATGGTATATACTTTCTGCAGTGAAACCCCTACAGTGACATACGTTGCTGCCAAGAACAGCACCAAGTTGATGTAGGGGATGTGCCTGGGACCCAGCAGCACTGTCCCCCATCTTGCACCCCTTCCCTGAACCAACTCCGACCTGGAGTTGGTATCCATAAGTATGGGGGGGTGCAGGGGGCAGAGCCTCCCATGTGGGGGTTTCGGGGGTGAAGTCCCCCCAAGAAAATATCAGACCCTGCTGTGCATGGCTCCCTGCCAACTGCAATTCTCGGTTAACAGGGAGCCTGGCACTGTAATAGAAACATAGAATTTGAAGGCAGATAAGGACCGCTTGGCCCACCTAGTCTGCCCTTTTCCCTACCTGATGGATAAGCTGCAGATTCTAGTTAATCAACAGCTTACTTCCTCCTACCCTCCACTAGAATTACCTTATGCCTGTCTCATGCATTCTTGAATTCTCCCACTGTTCCTGACTCCACAACCTCCTCAGGAAGTCTGTTCCATGCATCCACAACTCTCTCTGTGAAAACATACTTTCTAACATTACCTCTGAGCCGTCCTTCCATCTTCAAATTATGCCTCCTTGTTCTTGCACATCTCTTCTTCTGAAATATGCTACCCTCTTGTACTTTGTTAATTCCCTTGAGATACTTCAAAGTTTCTATCATGTCCCCCCTCTCCCTCCTTTCCTCAAGATTATACATATTAAGCTGCTTTAGTCTCTCCTCGTATGTCTTCTGGTGCAGACCCTGTACCATTTTGGTTGTCCTCCTCTGAACAGCCTCCACTCTGTCTATGTCTCTGCGGAAGTGGGGTCTCCAGAATTGCATGCAGTACTCCAGATGGGGTCTCACCAACTGTCTGTACAGAGGGATAACAGCTTCCTGTTTTCTACTGTTGATGCCTCTTCCTATGCATACCAGTATCCCCCCAGCCCTCCTTACTGCCTTCTCACATTGCTTGCCCACCTTTAGGTCATCTGATATAATTACTTCTAGATCTCTTTCAATTTTTGTTGTTGTTATTAACTCACCTCCCACTGTGTACTCTTTCCCTGGGTTTTTGTTTCCCAGATGCATTACCTTGCACTTCTTTGCACTGAATCTGAGCTGCCACATATTTGACCACTCCTCCATCCTTACCAAGTCCTTTTTCATCCTTTCCACCCCACCTTGTGTATCAACCCTGTTGCAGATCTTTGTGTCATCTGCGAAGAGACATACCTTTCCTTCCAGGTGCTCTCCAATGTTACTTATAAAGACATTAAAGAGGACCGATCCCAGTACCGAACCCTGCGGTACCCTCGGCTAGTTACCCTCCTTTCTTCTGTGGACTCGCTTACTATTACCTTGCATCCTGTTGTCCAGCCAGATTTTATCCAGGCTACCACCTTGGGACCCACTCCAAGGCTGGCTAACTTAGTATATAATCTTCTGTGTGAGACTGTGTCAAATGCCTTGCTAATATCTAGGTAGGCCATATCCACAGCCCCTCCCTGGTCTACTACTTTAGTCACCCAGTCAAAGAAATCTATTAGGTTCATCTGACATGACCTTCCTGCTGTGAAACCATGCTGCCTTGGGTCCTGTGCCCCACTGGCCTCTAGGTACTCAACAATTCTTTCCTTCAGAAGTGATTCCAACATTTTCCCTACCACTGAAGTCAAACTAACTGGTCTGTAGTTTCCTGCCTCTGCCCTGCTCCCACTTTTGTAAAGTGGAATCACATTTGCCCTCCTTCAGTTCACAGGTACCACCCCATCCTCCCATGATTTGGTAAAGAGAGTAGTCAGTGGTGTTACTAGTTCTACCCTTACTTCTTTTAGAATTCTTGGGTGAATCCCATCAGGCCCCATTGCTTTGTCCACACTCAGTTTCAAGAGTTCTTTCAAAACCCTTTCTTCTGTGAATGGACTGGTATTGACCCCCTATTCAGAGTTTCTCTCTTGTTTGGTTTAGGTACCTCCCCCTCCTCTTCCATTGTGAATACTGAGCAGAAATATCTGTTCAGTATCCCTACTTTTTTACTGTCACCCTCTGCCCACATTCCTTCCCCTTTATTAAGTCTCTGTATTCCTCCCTTGGTCTTTCTTCACTCCCTAATGTACCTATAAAAGGTTTTATCCCCCTTCTTAATGGAGTTGGCTATCTTTTCCTCAGTTTGTGCCTTTGCTATTTTGACTGCCTTCCCTGCCTCCTTCTGCTTTAACTGATAAAGTTCTCTGTCCTGCTCCTTCTGTGTTTCCTTATATTTCCTGAATGCTATCCTTTTCTCCTTAACCGTCCCTGCCACCTCTTTTGAGAACCATAGTGTTTTTTTCCTTTGTTTTGTTTTGTTGATTTGCTTCACACAAAGGCTTGTTGCCTATGTGATGGCTGTTTTGATTATTCCCCATTGTTCCTGCACCCCTCCTTCTTGTCCATTTGCTAGTGCTTTTCTGAGGCACTCTCTCATTTTCCCAAAGTCAGCCTTCCTAAAGTCCAATACTCTTGTTTTTGTATGGCTTGACTCTATAGCTGTGTTTATTATGAACCACACTGTTTGGTGGTCACTTGTTCCCAGATGGCTACCCACTTCTAAATCTGAGATCCTTTCTCCTTCCCCATTTGAGAGTACCAGGCCTAAGATTGCTCCCTCCCGAGTGGGTTCCAACACTAGCTGTCTGAAGCATGCCCCCTGTAGGGCATCAAGAATGACCCTGCTCTTGGATGTGTCTGCAGCAAAGGTACTCCAGTTAACATCTGGCATATTTAGGTCCCCCATCAGCAATATCTCCCCTTTTTCTGCCATTTTAAGGATGCCTTCTATCATTTCCTTGTCCATTTCCTCCCCCTGAGATGGGGATCTGTGCACAACCCCAATGCGGATTGTGGTACCATTTCCTGTCTCCAGGGTGACCCATAGTGACTCATCAACTTCCTGTTTACTCTTCAGTTCTGTTGCTTTAATCCCTTCACTTATATAGACAGCTACTCCTCCTCCTCTTTTACCCACCCTGTCCCTCCTGTAGACTGTGTATCCTGGTATGTTGACATCCCAATCATGGTTCTCTGTGTACCATGTTTCAGTGACTGCCACAATATCCAGGCATCCCTCTTCCATCAAGGCCACCAGTTCAGGGAACTTGTTGCACAGACTGTGGGCATTGGTACTCATCACCTTACATTTATTTTTTATGGCCTTACCCCTTTTAGCCCCATCTCTGTCCTTACTGCTTTTTTCTGCATTTACCCCTGTCCTGCTTTCTACTGACTTCTCTACCTTGGTGTTTACCTCTTTAACTACTGTGTTTTGTGGAGGGAGGCTGGGATTTCCCTGCTCCTTTTCAGTGTCTCCCCCCTTGTCTAGTTTAATTGCTTGTCAATGAAGCATTTAAACCTGTCACCTAGGATCTTGGTTGCCCCCGTGGACAGATGCAGACCATCATGCCAGTATAAGCCTGCATCCCTCCAGGTGGCTCCCCAGTCCCCCATGAAGCCAAAACCCTCAGCTGCACACCAGTTTTTCAACCATTCATTGAATCCCATGATGTGGAATACTCTAGCATCATCCTTGCCATAGACAGGCAGCACCTCTGAGAAGGTTACCGTACATGCTACTTGTCTAAGGCCCCTCCCCAACTCCCCAAACTCCTCTTGCACCACTCTGATCCCATTCACAGCCAGGTAATTTGTCCCTAGGTGGACAATGACATCCAGATCCCTCCCTCATGCAGCTGCTCCCGCGATCCTGAGGATTCACTTCCTGTCCCTCCGAGCCATGGCACCAGGCAGGCATCTTACCTCCCTGTCCCCTTCCTCCCCCAGTTCTAACCCCCTAATGATTGAGTCCCCCACCAGGAGTTGTTTCCTTCCCCTGTGGGGTCTCATGCCACCCTCCTGTGGGTCTCCTTTGTGGAGGTTCCCAGCATCCTCCTTGGCCTCCACTGCAGGTGCCTCCATAGAGGAACCACAACAGCATATGAATTGTGGAGAAGTACAACTGGAGGGATACACCTCTGTTCTACCACCCTCTCCCTCCCTGAGCCCACCTTGGTCCAACTGCTATGGTCGATGAGTTAGTTGTCAACCCAGCAATGTAGAGCCATGTTGGATATATCATGCAATGCATATATACCACAATACCAGACTTAACTATGTTTGCAAGAAACACAAAAACACACTGCAAACAGTAGAAAAACAACAATTCTCTTTTGATTTCTCCTACAACAAAAACAAACACTCAACATGTGGAGCAACAATGTGAAATCTGCTGGGCTATACAACATGCAAACAAAGACAAAAAAGATTTCAGGCACTCCTTACAAAACAAAGGCAAAAAAACAAAAAGTTTGCAGGCACGTACATTGAAATTAAGTTCCAGGAATGCTGACCAGTTCATTCAAATGTAAAAAATTAAACCTATTACAGCTGTGCACTTGCTGTAAAAAAAATAACTCTGTTACTCGGTTTCAGGAGCTCCGCTCTTTCCCATTTCCCTTCTCTGTCCCTCAACTCTGATCTCTTTGCTGTCTCTTAGCCCATTGACCTCAGAATCAAGGGACAGGAGGTAGTGCTTCTATGTGGGGAGTTTGGAGGAAGGACTGTTTTGGGGCATTGGAGGGATGCATGCATTTGGGGAGTGGAGGTGGGGCTTTTGTGCATGAAGACTGGAGGTGGCATTTCCATTTTGGGATTGATGGTGGAGCACTGTGTGTGGGAATTTGTGGCAGGGCTTGTATTTGGTAGGATTGGAGGAGGGGTTTGTGTTTGGGGATTGGAGGCAGTGCTTCTATATGGGAATTGGGGACTGGTGGTGGGTACGTCCTCTATAAAGGACTCGTATTTGGAGAGTTGAGGTGGGGCTTCTGTTGGGATGTGAGGAACTGGAGGTGGGTCTTACATGTGGTGGGATTTGGGCAGGGCTTCAGTGTGAGGGACTGGAGTGGGCATGCATTTAGGGATTCGAAGATAGGTTGGTTTGGCATGAGACTTCTGTGGGAATGTGGTACTAGAGGTGGGTTTTACATGTGGTGGGACTGGAGAGAGTGCATGCATTTGGGGACTGGAGGTAGGATTTACTTGTGATGAGAGTGGAGGGGTCTTGCAGTACATGTGGTGATTTTGGAGGTGGGGTTTCCATATGGTGAATATGGAGGTGGGGCTTCCATTTGAGATAGGAGGTGGGGCTTACATGTGGTGGGACTGGAGACAGGGCTTACATGTGGCAGAACTGGAGGTGGGGCATGGATTTTGAGATTACAGGTGGGTTTTCTGTGTGGTGACATTGGAAAGGGGGTTTACATGTGGTGGAATTGGAGGCGGAGCATGCATTTGGGGATTGGAGGTGGGGTTTCTTGAAGTGAGATTGTTGTGGGGCATACATGTGATGGGATTGGAGGTGGGCTTACATGTGGTGGGAATGGAGGTGAGGTTTATATGTGGTGGGATTGGAGGCAGAGTTTACATGTGGTTGAATTGGTTGCGGGCTTTACCTGAGAAGAGATTGGAGGTGGGGCTTACATGTGGTGGGATTGGAGGCAGAATTTATATGTGGTGGGATTGGAGGCAGGGTTTGTATGTGGTGGGAGTGATGGCGAAGCCTACATGTGGTGGGATAGGAGGTGGGGTATATGTATGGTGGTATTGAAGGTGGGGGTTTACATGTGGTGGAATTGGAAGTAGGGTTTCCATATGGTGACATTGGAGGTGTGGCTTACATGTGGTAGGACTGGAGGCAGGGTTTATATGTGGTGGAATTTGAGGTGGAGCTTCCATGTGGTTGGATTGGAATCAAGGCTTACATATGGTGAGATTGGGGCATAGTTTATATGTGTTGGGATTAGAGGCAGGTTGGTATGTGGTGGGATTGGAGGCAGAGCATCCATGGTGTGGGACTAGAGGTGGGGTTTACATGTGGTGTAACTGAAGGTCGGGTTTATATGTGGTGGGATTGGAGATGAGGTTATATGCGGTGTGATTGTAGGTGGGGTTATATGCAGTGGGATTGGAGGCAGAGCTTCCATGTGGTGGGATTGGAGGCAGGGTTTCCATATGTTGACATTGGATGTGGTTCTTCTATTTGTGAATTGGAGGTGGGGTTTACATGTGGTGAGATTGTAGGCAGTGCTTACAAGTGGTGGGATTTGAGGCGAGGCTTACATGCTGACTAGGAGGTAAAATCAAGTGATCTGAGATGTGCAATTACCATTTCAGGGACAATGTACTTCTAGTGGTTGGCTATGGTGGGGGTCCTTTGGTTCATAGCTTAGTGCTCAAACCTCTGCACTGTACTGCATGCCCTACACAGCAGCCAATTTCTTTTTTAAGTAATAGTTGAGGCCTAAGTATAAACACTACAGGAAGTAAAAATAGGGACGGCATGATGAAACCATGAGTATAGTGACTGCATAATTCTTGAGTGATTTTGATAATACAAGTTCACATGCTCTGTCATCTGAAATCAAACACCTGACCCTTTGATTGTAAGGCTATGACACATCCAGTTTGCCACCTGTGGAGCACAGCTGTCCTAGGTTTTAAGAGCATGTAGTTTGGTACTAAATATATACAATATTAGAAAATATAAGTTGAAGGGGCAGGTAGATGTTAAAAGATGAGTACAGCCACATCGTAAAAGTTTGAATATTGCTGATTCATTATTTGAACAGAATTCTGGGGAGCATGGGTTCAAATCCCAGTGAATGCACAGATATTTTTAACTCTTCTGTTTCTCTGGGTTCTACTAAAGATGCTGTTAGAATGCAGTGGAGTAGCTGGTCTGGAGAATGGGACTTTTTATGATATCCAAGGTAGTAACCTGCATCATATGTAATGTGAAATGGGATCTTGTATCTTGGGGTTCTTAGGGGCAGGAAGCTGTTAGTTCTCCACCCAGGATTGCCTTAAAAGCAATGCTATCATGTTCCAGCTTTTTTTGTGAAAAAGACTATCTTCTCCACTGCTTTTATTATTCCACCTCCCTGTCACCAAGGATTTTTACTCAAGTGAAGGAAGAACCAAAACATGTTTTATACCAGCAAGTGTCTGCTCTGAATAAAACTGTGTTTTTGTCAAGGATTATCACTGAAATGAACGAAGAACCAACATATCTTTTATTCTAGCAAGTGTCTGCTCTGAATATGTTTTTATCCCAATTTTTTAAAAAGGTACGTCAACAAATAAATGTTCCCACTGGGAATCAAACCACTGACCCTTTGCTTAGTAGGCAAAGACACATGAACTGCATCACCTGAATCACTTGTTTATGATGCTGTTCTACTCTTTTAGAGTAAGTAATTTGTCACTCAGAATCCACAGTATACTAAGTAATAAGGGGAAGGGTTTGGTAGATGGTAAAAGCATAAGTATAACTACTGCATAAAGTTTTTAGTATTGCTGGTTGGAGGCAGGACTTGCATTTGGGAGACTGGAGGTGGTATTTCTATGTGGCACAATTGGAAGCAGGGCTTCTATGTGGGAATTGGGGGTTGGCTATTATATAAGTGGTGGGGATTGGGGTGGAGCTTGCATGTGGGGATTCGGATTTGTATGGGTAGCTTCTGTGTGGGGAGACAGGAGGTGTGGCTTCTATCGGGGTTTTGGAGGAAGGACTATTTTGGAGGGATTCGAGGTGTGCATGAATTTGGTCACTGGTGGTGGGGCTTCTGTGTGTGAGGGATTGGAGGAAGCACTTCCATTTGGATATTGGAGGAGAAGTTCTGGGTGGGGGTGGGGATTGGAGGTGGGGCTTGCATGTAGTGGAATTGGAGGCAGGGCTTGCATTTTTCAATTAGAGGCAGGGTGTCTATGTGGGGATTAGGGATGGTGGGGGGAACTCCACTGTGGAGGACTCACATTTGGAGACTGGAGGTGGGTCTTCTGTGGGGATCTGAGGAAACAGAGGTGCATCTTACATGTGGTGGGATTTGGGCAGGGCTTCAATGTGGGGGGATTGGAGGTAGGCATGCCTTTAGGGATTCAAAAATGGGTCGGTATGGCATGAGACTTCTGTGTGGATGTGGACTAGAAGAGGGTTTTAAACATGGTAGGATTGGAGAGAGGTATGCATTTGGGGATTGGAGGTAGGGTTAACTTCTGGTGAGATTGGAAGGGTCCTACATGTGGTGAGACTGGAAGTAGGGTTTCTATATGGTGACATTGGAGGTGGGGCTTCCAATTGGGATTGGATGTGGGGTTTACATGTGGGGGGACTGGAGGTGAGGCTTAGATGTGGTGGGATTGAATGCGGGGCTTACATGTGTTAGAATTGGAGGCTGGGCTTACATATGGTGAGATTGGAGGCGGGCTTACATGCAGTGAGTTTGAAGGCTGAGTTTATATGTGTTGGAATTGGAGCCAGGGTTTTTATATGGTAGGACTGGAGGCAGGGCTTACATATGGTGAGATTGGAGGTGGGGTTTATATGTGATGGGATTGGAGGTGAGATTTATATGTGGTGGAATTGGAGGTGGAGCATCGAAGGTATGTGGGTGGAGGCAGGGTTTACATGTGTTGAAATTAGAAGAAGAGTTTACATGTCTTGAATTTAGAGGCAGGACTTACATGTGGTGGGATTGGAGGTGGGGTTCATATGTGGTGGGCTTGGAGGCAGGGTTTATATGTGTTGGGATTGGTGGTGGGTTATATGTGGTGGAATTGAAGGTGGGGTTTACATGTGGTGGAACTGAACGCAGAGTTTACATATGTTGAGATTGGAGGTGGGGCTTGCATGTGGAGGGATTGGAAGTGGGGGTTCATATGTGGTGGGATTGAAGGTGAGGTTTATATGTGGTTGGATTGGAGGTGGGGTTATACATCATGGGAGTGGAGGAAGGGCTTACAGCTGGTGAGATTGAATGCAGGCATACATGTGGTGAGTTTGGAGGTGGGGCGTAAATTTGGTGGGATTGGAGATACAGCTTCCATGTAGTGGGACTGATGGTGGGGCTTACATATGGTGAGATCAGAAGTGGGTTTATATGTGGTGGGATTGGACATGGAGCTTACACGTGGTGGGCTTGGAGGTGGGGTTTATATGTGGTGGGATTGGAGTCAGTTTTATATGTGGTGTGATTGGAGGCAGAGGTTCCATGTGGTTGTATTGGAGGTGGAGCTTACATATGGTGAGACTGGAGGCAGGGTTTATATCTGGTGGGATTGGAGGTGGGGTTTATATAAGGTTGAACTGGAGGTGAAGCATCCATTATGTGGGATTGGAGGTGTGGTTTACATGTGGTGGAATTGGAGGTGGAGTTTACATGTGTTGAAACTGGAGGCAGGGTTTACATGTGGTGAGATTGCAGTCAGGGTTTATATGTGGTGGGATAGGAGATGGAGCTTACATGTAGTGAGATTGGAGGAGATGGGTTATATCTGCTGGGATTGGGGTGGGGTTTATATAAGGTTGAACTGGAGGTGGAACATCCATTGTGTGGGATTGGAGGTGGGGTTTACATGTGTTGAGATTGGAGGCAGGGTTTACATGTGGTGGGATTGGATGCAGGTTTTATAGGTGGTAGTATTGGAGGTGGGGTTATATGTGAAGGGACTGGAAAGGAGCTTCCGTGGGGTGTGGTTGGAAGAGGGGGGTTTACATGTGGTGGAATTGGATGTGGGGCTTACATGCTGAAAAGGAGGTAAAATCTAGTGATCTGCCATGTGCAATGACTGGTTAAGGGGCAAAGTACTTCTGGTGGTTGTGGGATTTAAACCCATGACTGTGGGGGGGCCCTTTGGTTTGTATCTTAGTTCTCTAATCTCTGCACTATATTGCAGACCCTATTAAGTAGCCAATTGTTTTTTACTTAATAGTTGACACCTAAGTATAAACGCTACAGGAAGTAAAAACAGGAAAAGCATGGTGAACCCATGAGTATAGTGACTGTATAATTCTTGAGTGACCTTGATAATACAGTTTACATGTGCCCTCATATAGGATCAAACCCTTGCCTCTTTGATTGTAAGGCTAGGAAATATCCAGTGTGCCCCCTGAGGATCTTGTTTAATTGGCTATTCTAGTCTTTAAGAGCATGTAGTTCAGTACTCAATGGGTGTGATATTCAGAATGCGCCAGGCAGGGGCGCAAGCCTGGGCACAGTGCAACTGGGATGCACCATGGCATGGTCCGGCGATATTCAGCAGTGCTGCGCCATGGCTCAGCACCACTGAATATGGCACTGTGGGCGCCTGCACTGCACACGGTGTGGTGGCACTGCACCAGCGCAAGTGGCAGGTGAGGAGCAGAGGAGTGCGCCAGCGCAAGTGCGGGTGTGCTAGGTGCAGCAACCATGATATTCAGTGCTGGGCATGCAAATGAGGCCATTATGCATTCAAGGAGCAAATGGGGCCATTTGCATGTCATTATGGCCCCATTTGCATATGGTGTGCTGATCCCCGGCGATTTGTGCCTGGCACCCTGCCATGTTGCAGCCATCAGGGACTGATGCCTCCTGCCCCTCGGTGGGCAACGCGCCACATTGCCCGATCGTGGGCATAATACAATTATATCCCTGGTGGTCCAGTGGACCCTACCCCATAGCCCGATCATGGGCATAATAACATTATAACCCTGGTGGTCCAGTTTACCCTACCCCATCGCCTGATCATGGGCATAATATAAATACATCCCTGGTGGTCTAGTAGACCTGCTCCCCTGCCCAATCGTGGGCATATGTGTATATTAAATTCCCTGGTGGTCCAGCAGTACACCCCCTCCCCACCCTGCCACTGAGTCCCACCACCCTGCACCCCCCGGTCAGTGGTTGGCAGCAGTTCCCCCACCCACAAGCCACCCAGCCACCCACCAACTGACAGTATAAAGTGGATGGGAGTGCCTGGTTCATCATGGCTAATGGGCATGCAGACCATGTTGTACTACACAGTTCCAAAAGTGAATGAACCATTCACATTTTGGGACTGTGTAGTACAGCATGGACTGCATGCCCATTAGCCCACACAGTGGACCAATAGGCTTACAGCCGCACTTGTACGGCTCAGTCAGCGGCAGCCAGGCGGCTTATGGCGGGAGCTGCCACCTGCCACTGACTGGGGGCAGGTGGCAGGACTCAGTGGTGGTGGGGAGGGGGTACTGCTGGACCACTAGGGAATTTAATATACACATATGCCCATGATCGAGCAGGGGAGCAGATCCACTGAACCACCAGGGAATTAATTTAGTCACATGCCCACGATCGGGTAGGGGAGCAGGTCCACTGGATCACCAGGTAATTTAATATACATATATGCCCACGATCGGGCAGGGGAACTGGACCACCAGGAATGTATTTATATTAGTCCACAATTGGGTGATGGGGTAGGGTCCACTGGACCACCAGGGATTTTTTATAACTATGCCCATGATCGGGCAATGAGGTTGGGTCCACTGGACCACCAGGGATGTTATATATATATCTGCCCACGATCGGCTGGGGGGGCAGGATGCCTGGCCTGTGTCTGGGGAGGTTGGGTGGCCACCCACAGCAGGTGGCTGCCGTGTTGTGCCCGGCAATACGGCAGCCCACCTGTGGGTGTCCCCTGACATGTTCCTGCTTTTTACAGGCATATCTTTGGGCCCCCCCCGTGAGGCACAAGGTGGGTTTGTGCCTGCATATGCATCGCACATCCTGGACTGAATATCGGATGTGTCAAGATATGCATGGCATGCCCCTGCACTTGCGCTGCATAAATTACTGGGTGCTCCTGGAGCGCATCGGGGTCAGTGTACAGAGCAACCTACCCTTTGAATATTGCACTGGGCGTATCAGTGGGTTGCGCATGGTGCAACCCCTTTGAATATCCCACCCAATATATACAACACTGGAAAATATAAGGGGAAGGGGCAGGTAACTGTTGAAACATGTCTATAGCCACAGCATAATATTTGAGTATTGCTAATTCATTATTTGAACATAATTCTGTATAGCCTGAGCTCAAATCCAAACTAATGCACATATTTTTCAACTCATCTGTTTCTCTGGGTTCCACTAAAGATCCAAGTAGAATGCAGTGGAGTAGTCGGTCTGGAGTTGGGGCCTTTTTTTTTTGTATCCAAGGTTGGAACCTACATCATATGGAATGTGAAATTGGGCCTTGTGTCTTTGTGTGTTCAGGGGCGGGAAGCTGTTCGTTCTCCACCCAGGATTGCCTTAAAAGCAATGCTACCATGTCCAAGCTTTTTCTTGTAAAAGCTACCTTGTCCACTGTTTTTATTATTCTAACTCCCTGTTGCAAAGGCTTATTACTCGAGTGAAAGAGGAACCAAAATATCTTTTATACTAGTAAGTGTCTGCTCTGAATGGCTTATCACTGAAGTGAAAGAAGAACCAACATCTTTTATTCTAGCAAGTGCATCCTCTGAATGAAACTGTTTCTTATCCTAATTTTTTTTTTAAAAAGTTACATCAGCAAATCAGTGTTCTTACTGGGAACCAAACCACTGACCTTTTTTTTGATAGGTTAAGACACATCCGCTGCACCACCTGAGTCAATTGCTCAAAATGTGGTTCTAATCTATTAGAGGAAGTAACGTGTTACTCAGAAACTACAGTTTACTAAGTAATAAGTGGAAGGGGTTGGTAGCTGGTAAAAACATGAGTATGACCACTGCATAAAGTGTTGTGTATTGCTGATTGGAGGCAGGGCTTGCATTTTATGAGATTGGAGGTGGAACTTCTATGTGGCACGACTGGAGGCTGGGCTTCTATGTGGGAATTGGGGCAGGTCTTTTATGTGAGTGGTTGGGATTGGGGGTGGGACTTCCATGTGGGGATTTGGGATTGTGGAAGTAGCTTCTATGTGGGGAGACAGGAGGTGGGGCTTCTATGTGGGGGGTTGGAGGAAGGACTGTTTTTTGGGGGCTTAGAGGTATACATGCATTTGGTTACTGGAGGTAGGGCTTCTATGTGTAAGGGATTACAGGTGGTACTTCCATTTGGGTATTGGAGGTAGAGTTCTGGGTGGGGGTGGAATGGAGGTGGGGCTTGCATTTTGTGGGATTGGAGGCCGGGCCTGCATTTGACAATTGGAGGCGATGAGTCTATGTGGGAATTGGAGACTGGCATTGGGGAACTCCTCTGTAGAGGACTAGCATTTGGAGACTGGAGGTGGGTCTTCTGTGGGAATGTGAGGAATTGGAGTCTGGTTTTCATGTGGTGGTATTTGGCAGGGCTTCAATGTGGTGGGATTGGAGGTGGGCATGCATTTAGGGATTCAAATCTAGGTGGGTTTGGCATGAGATTTCTGTGTGGATGTGGTAGTAGAGGAAGGGTTTACATGTGGTGCTATTGGAGAGAGGGCATGAATTTGGGGATTGGAGGAGGGGTTTACTAGTAGTACGATTACAAGGGGGTCTTACATGTTGTGAGAATGGAGGCAGGGTTTCCATATGGTGACATTGGAGGTTGGGCTTCCAATTGGGATTGGATGTTGGGATAACATGTGGTGGGATTGAAGGTGCAGCTTAGATGTGGTGTGATTAGAGGTGGGGCTTACATGTGGTGGGATTGGAGGCAGGCTTACATATGGTAAGATTGGAGGCAGGCTTACATGTGGTCAGTTTGGGAGGCAGGGTTTATATGTGGTGGGTTTGGAGGTGGGGCTTACATATGGTGAGATTAAAGGCAAGGTTTATATGTGATGAGATTGGAGGTTGGGTTTATATGTGGCGGGATTGGAGGCTGAGCATCCATTTTGTGGGATTGGAAGTGTGGTTTACTTGTGGTGGAATTAGAGGTGGAGTTTACATTTGTTGAGATTGGAGGAGGGACTTACATATGGTGGTATCGGAGGTGGGATTCATATGAGATGGGATTGCAGGCTTGGTTATATGTGGTGGGATTAAAGGCAGAGCTTCCATGTGGTGTGATTGTAGGCAGGGTTTTACTGGTGGTGAAATTGGAGGTGGAGTTTATACATGGTGGGACTAGAGGTAGAGCATCCATGGTGTGGGATTGGAGGCGGGGTTTACATGTGGTGGAACTGGAGGCGAAGTTTACATGTGTTGAGAACGGAGGCAGAACTTTCATGTGGTGTGATTAAAGGAGGGGTTTACATGTGGTGGAATTGGAGGTGGGGCTTTCCTGCTGACTAGGAGGTAAAAATCAAGTGACTGTCATATGCAACAACTGATTAGGGGGTAATGTATTGCTGGTGGTTTTTGGATTCAAAACTATGGCTATGTTTTTTTTTTAGTTCGTAGCTTAATGCTGTAACCTCTGTGCTTTATTTCCAATCCTGCTAGTGACATTGCAGAGGGACTGGAAGGAAAAGTATGCCTCTTTTGCAGATGACACAAAGATCTGCAACAGGGTTGATACACAAGAAGGCGTGGAAAGGATGAGAAGGGACTTGGCAAGGTTGGAGGAATGGTCAGAAGTATGGCAGCTAGGATTCAATGCAAAGCAGTGCAAAATAATGCACCTGGGAAACAAGAACCCAGGGGGAGAATACACAATGGGGGGAGGTAGTAACAACAACAAAAAAGGAAAGGGACCTGGGGATAATCATATCAGATGACCTTAAGGTTAGCAAGCAATGTGAGAAGGCAGTAGGGAGGGTTGGGGTATACTGGGATGCATAGGGAGAGGCATCAGCAACAGAAAACAGGAAGTTGTTATCCCTCTGTACAGACAGTTGGTGAGATCCCATCTGGAGTACTGCATCCAGTTCTGGAGACCCCATCTCTGCAAGGACATAGACAGGATAGAGGCAGTCCAGAGGAGGGCAACTAAAATGGTGCAGGGTCTGCAAGAGAAGCCATATGAGGAGAGACTAAAGGAGCTTAATATGTATACCCTTGAGGAAAGAAGGAGAGGGGGGATATGATAGAAACTTTTAAGTACCTCAGTGGAATCAACAAAGTCCAAGAGGTAGCATATTTCAGAAAAGAGACGTGCAAGAACAAGGGGACACAATTTAAAGATGGGGGTGGTTCAGGGGCAATGTGAGAAGTATTATTTCACAGAGAGGGTAGTGGATGCATGGAACAGCCTTCCTGAGGAGGTTGTGGGGTCTAAAACTGTGGGAGAATTCAAGAATGCATGGGACAGACATAAGGCAATTCTTGTGGGGGGTAGGAAGAAATAGGCTGTTGGTTAACTAGGATCTGCGGCCTATCCTGTAGGTAGGGAAATGGGCAGACTAGATGGGCCAAGCTTATCTGCCGTCAAAGTCTATGTTTCTATGTAAGCTGCCAGTTTTTTAAGTAATAGTTGAGGCCTAAGTATAAACTCTACAGGAATTAAAAATTGAAGATGCATTGTGAAACCATAAATATAATGACTGTATAACTGTTGAGAGATGTTGATAATATAATTCACATGCTCCTTTATCTAGGATCCAACTCCTGACTCTTTGTTTGTAAGGCTAGGACATATCCAGTGTGCCACCTGAGGAGCTTGTTTGACTGGCTGTTCTAGTCTTTCAGAGCATGTAGTGCTGTACTCAGTGGGCTAGATATTCAGAGCAGTTGTGCATGGCGCAACTGAGTTGTGCTGGAGCAGTCACAGACTTGCGCCTCTGAGCGATATTCAAACACCGCGGCTGCGCAGTCCAAGTCACAATGTGCTGTGGCACAAAAGTAATGTATGCAGTGCAAGTGCAAGGGGGCATTCCCATGAATAAGTGGCGCAATGGCACAGTCAACCCAAACTCATGGCACAAGTCCAGAGCAAAACCCAAGACGTGCCAGTCGGAGTTGAGCCTATAAAAACTGTCTCAAACACACAGACAGCAGATGTGCAACCTTATGCAACCAGCCAGTGAACATGGATGGGACACTATTCCTAATGGAAGAGGTAATGAGGGGTGTGAGGATGAGGGGAGGAACAGCATCGTGGCTGATGAAGGGCCCTACGGTGGTATGCCCAACACAGGCAGTACCATGCCTGCATCACATTTGAGAACTTCAGTGATGCTGAGATTGTGGGCTGGTACCACCTGAACAGGGCCATTCTGAGGCAGCTCTGTGATGCAGGCAGCCACCAGAAGAAGTCATGCCATGTCAGTGGAGACTAAGGTGACAGCTGTGATGTGCTTGCTCTCCACAGGCACCTTCCAGAGACCAATGGGTGACACCATGGGCATCACCCAGTCGGACATGTCCCCCCTCCTCACACAGTTCCTCAGCGCTCTGCTGCCACATGCTATGGAGTTCATACGGTTCCCAAGCACACAGACAGAGCATACAGCAAACATGCAGGACTTCCACATGGTGGCACACATGCCAGGCATGATTGGGGCCATTGACTGCACCCACATGGCCATACGCAAACCACCCAGCCCTGAGGGGCCAATGTTCATCAATAGAAAGGGCTACGCATCGATCAACTGCCAGGCGGTGTGCAATGCCACAGGGCGCATAATCAATGTCTGTGCCACACACCTCAGGAGTGCACATGATGCATTCATCTGGCACAGTTCCACACTGTGCCAGAGATGTGAATGTGGGGATATCCCCATGGGGCACCTGTTGGGTGAGTAGGGCATGGGGAAGGGGTGGGTGCAGCATGGCTGTGGGAGGAAGGTGGGCAAACAGGGTAAGTAGGGTAGAGGGGGCAGTGGGCAGCAGGGGCAAGGGGGTGGCAACAACACAGTGCAGTGCTAACCATGTCCTTTCCCACACAGGTGACTGTGCATGCCTGCTCAGGCCCTGGCTGCTCACCCCCTACCGGTGACTGTCATCCCCTGTGGAAGAGAGATACAATGAGTCACACATCTCCACATGCAGTATCATTGAGCATGTGTTTGGCATGCTGAAGATGCATTTACATTGCCTAGACAGGTCAGGTGGTGCCCTACAATACATCCCATCAAAAGCCTGTGACCTTTTCTTGGCCTGCTGCATACTGCACGACATGGCCATTGACCATGAAATAGCTGTCCAGGTGGATGAGGGCAACAGCAGTGGGGACGATGATGAGAACAGGTCAGGGGGTGGTGTGCAGCCACCCCTGGAGAAGCAGGACCCTAGCCTGGCAGCAGAGGCCAGAAGGCACTGGGCCACGATAACACAGGAGCATTTTGGAGAATGCAGGTAAGTGCACGCATGAGTCACACAGACCACCACACCACACACAGATCCAGACATGCACAGTGGGATGCATGCAGGAGATGAGGCACACAGCAGGCAAGGTGGAGGTAGTGCCACACAGACACACAGACACAGCACAGGCATGGACACACACATGGGCTGAAGAAGATGACATGGATCAGAAGCAAGACACTGGTGCACAGGCACAACCTGTGCAGAGCTGTCCTCATCACACCCATGCCATAAGGCACAGCAGCCCAGACAGCACACACAGGGGGCATGTGCCACAACACACATGCACGCCACCACATACATGATGCACTACCACCATCCAAGTATGCACTGGGCAGCAGCAGCAGACAGCAGGTAAGGGCATCACACACATCAGGGTAACTGCATGGTCCCTTAGCAACCATGGCCACATGGGCAGCCACACCAAGGTCGGTCAGCAGCCGCAGGATGCGCATCAGTCAACAGGGGTGTGTCTGACACACCTGCAAGAGTGGATGCCTGAGAATGTGACCGTGTTCTAGCTGGGGTGTATCGGTGGCTAAGCAGGCTCATGCTGGGGGTTTGCAGAATACCAACATTGGAGCCCGGCATCTGCTGTGCAGGGGTTGCCAGACACTGGGACCAAGGAGTAGACAGAGCTCTATGGGGGGGTTCTCTGTGCATGGCCAAGCCCAGTGGCTGTCAGCAATGCAAACCCAGCCACAATGGTACTGGTCATTCAGTCCAATGCCTTAGTCGTGGCCTCCCGCAGTTGGCGGAGTTCATCAATAAGCCGCGCATGACCCCTGTCCTGATGCTCAACCAGCTAACACACCTCTGCCTGCAGTGCACGCATCTCCAAGGTAAGCAGTGCCTGGTTCTCCATGGATGCCCGCAGCAACCGGGTGTGCTGTGCCAGCTGATCGGCATCTGGCTCCTCCTGGGCAGGACGCTGGCCTGCTAGGGGTGACACAGCATGCTTTCCAGTGCCCAGCTCTGGTGGACACTGCACATGGGACCACACAGGGGGTGCAGTTGGAACAGGTGCACCAGCAGTGAACCCCATAGTGCACTGCCTGGTGGTGTCCGCATCCTGCTGCCACTGCCCGACCATCCATTAAGCATTGCCCGGTGCTGCTGCATCTGCCACAGCACCACCATCCTCGCCAGGCACAGCAGTGGTGCCACACACCACTGTGCTGGCAGGGATGAGTAGCAGCTGTGCAGCCACAGGCACAGCACTGAGCCCTGCTGTTGCCTGTACCAGTCCCTGGGGCATCTCAGGCACCGCATACCCAGCACTGTCCAGGATCAGAGTGAAGTTATCATTTTAGTCGGACGCGGCCCCCAGCTGGGTGTCAGCACAGAGCACTGGCAGACTGGTATCCTGCAGGAGCTCTGCCAGTGCATCATCCAACCCCAGTCCAAGAATGTCTTCCAGCCCCATACTGCTGTGCCATGGCCGATCCCTGCCACGGATGCCCGTGGGTGTAGATTGTTCATCCTCCAGGACCGTGGCTGTGGCTTCCTCTGCTTGGACCTCTCCATGGAGACATGATGGTGCTGCAAGAAAGGAACACAGTGTTACTGGTGCTGTAGCCCCCATGCACATGCCCCCTTAGGTGTGCATTTCACTATTGCTGCCATCCGATGGTGCACCATGCATGGCGGCAGGCAACCCACGCATGTGGCATGCAGCATGGCAGCAGGTATACCTGCATGTGACATCCCACACCCGCCATACATGCAAGTAGTGTGCATACTCTCCATGCTGTGAGGGGCTGCCACCGATATGAAACCCATCACTGGAAACACCCTTAACCATTACATGGCTGATGGCAGATGCCACCAGCTCCTCGGTGGCTGACAAGGTGGGTGCAGTGGATGGGCCCCCGCCAGTCCTGCTGTGAGATGCCTGGATGACTGCCACCTTCTCCTTTATCCTGTTCTTGTCAGTCCCAACCTTTTTCCTGCACTCCTGTTCATGGCACTGATGCCTGGTGTTGACATATGTCACCACGGACTCTCACCCTGCTGACCTTTCTTGTGGGGTACCCATGGCACCACTCAGCAGAGACTCCCTGTCCAAGTAAGCCTTGAACAGGGCCTGCTGTTCATCTTTAGTAAAGTTGGGCCTGCACTTGCGGGCAGGCCCATGCTCCTCTTCTCCTTCAATCTCGGGCATTCTGCTACCTGTGGACAGTGACAGCACATGGGGTCAGTGTCAGCATGGCCCAGTGCAGTGCACCATTGCAGTGTTGTTGTAGGCCTCACAATCCCAGAGTTAGCTTCCACTGACCTATCAAGCTGCAATACTGGTCCATGCCCTGTGCTGTACCTTGGCGCTTATAAGGAGCATGGCATGCAAATGAGCCAGTGTGCAATGGTAATGATATGCTAATGCACCCTAATGCACCGCGCATTGGCTGATGAGGTGATTTGCATACAATAGCTGAATGTCATGATACTGCGCAGTGAGCAATCAACCTACGCCGGAGCAGCCCTGTTACGCAAGTATGGCACATGCATGTTGTGCATGCCTACAGTGCACATGTGCACACACTCTAGCACAGGCCTATCATGCAATCATCTTACTTGCATGATGTGGAGCCAGTGCGCATGCGGTGCTGGATGCCCATTACGCATGCATGCGCATCATGGCTAAGCCACCTATTGCGCAGATGCACGTCATGCACGATATCACATGCTGCACATGCCAGATACATGTGCAATGCTGCGTGGGGTCATGACCTGTGCCCTCGGGGTCGGGGATGTGACCCTGGTCACCTGCCAGGCCATGGTGCTGTGCGCATGCATGGTGCTGTGCAATACACCTCCACAGTGAGTGGCAATCATGCATCCACATGTTGCTCAGTCACACACCACTTGTTTGCTATTGCTCATCATCCACGTGCAGTTCCACGTGCGTGCTGTGTCAGCCATTATGCCTCCAACAGTCATACTGACCGTAGACATGCCATGAACCATTGGGTCAAAGAGGGTACTTAACTCGACGGAGGTCGAGATGATCAACCTCATGGCCATTGTTCAGTCTTTTGTGGGCCAGCTTTATTGGCAGGTTCTTCTGCAGCAGCCCCGTGGAGAGGTGTGGCAGCATGTGGCCATGGACCTCGAGTACTGAACAGGGGTGCAATGCAGTGTGCAGCAGTGCAGACACCAGTATGGTGACCTGCAATGCAGGGACCCAGAACAACTGCGACATCTACAGGCACACATGTAGCATGGGACAGTGCCACAGCCAGGTTAGTATGCACATGTGACATGCATGCACAGGGCATTACTGTAGTGGGTGTATGGCTGTGCAGTGTAGGCCACTACCAGGGGCTGTCATGATCCTGGCAGTCACTGCATATCCTGCATGGATGCTGCGTGTGTTGCAGTCATACAGGCACAAGGGCCACGGGGCACATGGGATCACGCCCTGCTCCATGTGGGCTGAGTGGTGGCAGGGGGGCTGTCAGTGCATGCATGTATACTCATGTCCACCTCTCTTGTATCCTTCCACAGGGCCAGAGAACCACAGGAGGGCCAGGGTGGCCATGGCCGGATTGCAAGGGCCAGGTAGAGGGATGGCAGCTGGATCAGCTGGACAGTGTCAGACAAGTAGGCTTGTTCACATTGCTGTACTGTGTCTCTGTGGGTCACAGGTGGTCACAGAGTCCAGGCATGGTCACACCAGCCATATGTTTGCATGGCCATGGTGGGCACATGGTCCATTGGGCATGCTGGAGTTGCACAGCCTGTGCTGGCCTTGTGCTGCCTGGGGTGTGTGGACAGCATCCACTGTGTATGCTGCAATGGGTGCCTGCACTCAGTGCCATGTGTCTCTGCCCATACACATATGCATCCACTGCATGGCACTGTCTGCCTGTCTGCACTGCTGTAGTGTGCTGTGTGGATGGCTGGTTCGGCCCTATACGTGCGGGTCCTATATGTTCCATCCAGTGGTGCTTGCACTGTCCAATGCACACTGTAGGTGGGCTGGGGATCATATGGGCATGTCACTTATTGCCTGTCCTATCTTCTCCTAGGTGTTCCCAGGATGGCAGCCCAGAGGGAGTATGGCTGTGTGGTGCAGGTGTTGAGGAACCTTCTGGAGAACCAGCAGTGGATGACATGCCTGATGCTGAAGCACATAAGAGAGACTATGGTGGTACAGGGAGGGTTGCAGCAGATGTTGGTGGTGGCCCGTGGCAGACAGTAGCCTGTCAGTTCTGTGTATAGCCCCTCTTTGTCCTGGCCTTACCCTGTTGCCCTGCCCAACCCCCATCCCTTTGTATAGCCCCTGGATCCTGTCCCCAACATCCTGTTACCCTCCCCAGTGCCTCTCTCACCACTTGTATATAGTTCACCTTTGTTTTATACCCAGTAAAGTGTTTACATTGCTACATCACTGTGTCTGTGTTTTCTTTGCAGATGGCATGTGGAGCCATGCTGCAGGTGTCTGTTCTTCTGTAGTTTGCCATGTCTCGGGTGTCTCTCCATCATCCCCTTGGGCCACTGCTCATGTGTTCACAGAGCATGTGCCCCTTGTTCTTGTCCTGTGCATGGCCCTGTATCGAGGGTCCCATGGTGGCCTGCGACTGCCCCCACACCTTGTGCTCTTGTCTGCCTGCCCTTCCCTTCCCTGTAGTACTGTCCATCTCAACTTTGGGCAGTGGTATGGTGCCCTTCCCCACTCTGGGTAGTGGCCTGTGTCTCCCTCACCCCTAGACATCAGATCTCTGTGGTTGCTTGTTCTCCTGGCACCATGGCCATGGCACCCTGTGGGCCTGCCTGGTGGGTGTCTCTTGCATGGCTCTTCTATTGGCATGGCAGTGGTAATGGTGTGTTGACCTAGTGCCAGTTCCATAGTTGGTGGACTGGGGTTCTCTGTGCACCATCCCCTGTGCCCAGTGTTTCCTCTGGGATGGTGCATCTGTGTGCCTGGGTGTGCCATGCTGGTGGGGTCCTGTGTCCCCTGCTCCTGTGCTTCCTTGCCTGTGCATCCATGCAGCCTTTTGCCCTTGCTCAGCCCACTGGGTTTTGTGTTCTGGCCTGCTCCTGCGCATTCCTGCTTGCACTGGTGCATCGGTGGTTGGTCTGCAGTGCATCTTTGCCATATTCAGCCTTGTTGTGCCACAGCATTTCAGGGGTGTATCTTCTGAATATGCCCCCCTTTTCCCCATGGCGCATCTGACTTGCACTGCACCGGACTTGCGCTCACCTTTGGTGCATGTCTGAATATCTAGCTCAATATATACAACACTGAAAAATATAAGGGGCAAGTAGCTGTTAAAATGAGTATAGCCACAGCATAATATTTCAGTATTGCTAATTCTTTATGTGAACAGAATTCTGGGTAGCCTGGGTTCAAATCCCAACTAATGCACATATTTTTTCATTTCTTCTGTTTCTCTGGGTGCCACTAAAGATGCTAGTAGAATGCAGTGGAGTAGTCGGTCTAGAGTTGGGGGTTTTGTATGGTATCCAAGATAGGAACCTGCATCATATGGAATGTGAAATTGGGCCTTGTATCTTGGTGTGCTCAGGGGCAGGACGCTGATCATTCTCCACCCAGGATTGCATTAAATGCAATGCTATCATGTTCAAGCTTTTTCTCATTAAAGACTACCTTCTCCACTGTTTTTATTATTCTACCTCCCTGTTGCCAATGATTATTACTTGAGTGAAGAAAGAACCAAAAAATTTTTTGTAAGTGATAACTGGAGGCAGGGCTAAATCAGATTTGAGGGAGCAGGTTGATTTTTGGTTTCTCAGAAGATGCCAGAAGGGGAAGGATCCAAATTATTTTTATTGCAGTGCAGTAACTGTTCATTGCTGTTTTTGTTTTAAACTTGGTTTTGTGTGATTTTAGTGGTGCTGTTATTTCTTTTCTGTCTTTACATGGAATTGTTTTAGGGCTGTTGAAAATCTGAAACCTAGTTTTGCGTGCTTTTAGTGGTGCTGTTTTTACTTTGCTGTCTTGACTTGGAATTGTTTTGGTGCTGTTGAAAATTTGAAACCTAGTTTGGTGTGGTTTTAGTGGTGTAGTTTTCCTTTTCTGTCTTTTCTTGCTGTAAATTTTGTCTTGTCTGTCTTGCCCTGTAGTTTGGGGAAGGGGTGCTAATTGTCTGACTTCTGGCTTTAGCTACATGATAACTGGAGGCGGGGCTAAGTCAGATTTGAGGTAACAGGTTGATTTTTGGTTTCTCAGAAGAGGCCAGAAGGGGAAGAATCCAGATTCATTTCAATGCAGTGCAGTGCAGTAACTGTTCATTGCTGTTTTTGTTTTAAACCTAGTTTTGTGTGCTGTTAGTGGTGCTGTTATTTCTTTGCTATCTTTACTTGGAATTGTTTTGGGGCTGTTGAAAATTTGAAACCTAATTGTGTGTGCTTTTAGTGGTGCTGTTTTTCCTTTGCTGTCTTTAATTGGAATTGTTTTGGGGCTGTTGAAAATTTGAAACCTAATTGTGTGTGCTTTTAGTTGTGCTGTTAGTCCTTTACTGTCTTAACTTGGAATTGTTTTGGGGCTGTTACATAGAAAAATAGGCTTTGATGGCAGATAAGGACCACTTGGCCCACATAGTCTGCCCATTTCCCTACCTACAGGATAAGCTGCAGAACCTAGTTATCCAACAGCCTATTTCTTCATACCCCCACAAGAATTTCCTTATGTCTGTCCCATGCATTCTTGAATTCTCCCACAGTTTTAGACCCCACAACCTCCTCAGGAAGGCTGTTCCATGCGTCCACCACCCTCACTGTGAAAAAAATACTTCCTCACATTGCCCCTGAGATGCCCCCCCTCTATCTTCAAATTGTGTCCCCTTGTTCTTGCACATCTCTTTTTCTGAAAGATGCTATCCTCTTGGACTTTGTTGATTCCACTGAGGTACTTAAAAGTTTCTATCATGTCCCCCCTCTCCATCCTTTCCTCAAGGGTATACATATTATGTTGAAACTTTGAAACCTAGTTTGGTGTGCTTTTTGTGATGCTGTTAGTCCCTTGCTGTCTTTACTTAGAATTGTTTTGGGGCTGTTGAAAATCTGAAACCTAGTTTGGTGTGCTTTTAGTGGTGCTGTTTTCCTTTGCTGTCTTTACTTGCTGCAATTTTCACCCACCCCCTCCCGGCCACATTCAATTAAATTCCCTGTTAAATCTGATTGACAGGAGCCAGGCACAGGGAATAGCAGGGGTTGGGTAGTTGGAGGGGCATAAAGTGGAGGAAGCCTGCCCTCGGCACAAGTGTTTTGACTCATTTTTGGTTGTTGTTTCATTCTTTAAAAAAATGTATTTGAGGATCAGTGGCAGGATTTTCAGGACAGTAAATTAATAAAGAGGGAACTAGAAGGAGAGCTTCAGTAACAGACAATTACTGGAATAGCAGTATAAGTGCAGTACAATGTGTGGAGTGGTGTAATGCAGTGGATACGGGACAGCCATATTCAGGCAGACCTTATGGATGCTGAGGGATTGCCCTATCTTCAGGCATCTCTCTGGATTGCTGGATGAGGTAGCCAGATTCAGAATGGAAGTAAACTGGGTCAGAAATACCTTCAACCCTATCCAGAGACCACCCAGTTCAATGCTGCTGCCTCAAAAGATGCCAGGAATGAGGAGCACTTGAATGACAGTGGGCTTTGGGAGGGTTTAGGTGGTCAGACAGAAGCACATCTCAAATCCCATTCTACTCCAGAACTCATATGCCACACTGGCAAATGTCAACAACCAAACAGAGGTAGCCAGAGAAGTGGAAGGGAAGGATGTGGAGGTCAACCAAGGAGGTGACCTCAGTGGAGAGAGCAGTGGACCCCAGAGGAGGAGGAGGAGGAGGAAGCAAATTCTGTTGGGGAACTCTATCATATGAGGGATCCAGCTAGGAACACACAAGGGGAAGGACAGGGTGGTGAGGTGCCTACCAGGTGCCACAGCATGGAGGAATGGCAGGAAGATCCTGGGGATCACCAGGAGGGCAAAACAGGAGGGTGAGCTGGATGTCATCCTCCTAGGTACTAATGACCTGGCAAACAGGGAGCCTAAGGAAGTTCAGGAAGAGTTTAGGAAATTGGAAAGGGGTCTTAAGCAAGTAGCTACATCTGTCACCTTCTCAGAAGTACTACCTGTGAGAGGCATGAGAGAGCGTAGGGGTGCACACACTTTAACACATGTTTGAAGAACTGGTGCTGCAAGGAAGTGTTTGGGTTCATTGGTGACTGGGGACCCACCTGGAGGGATGGGGGCTTGTTCAAGCCTAATGGCCTGCATCCATCCTGGAGAGGAATCCAAGCTCTCAATAATAAGTTTAAATGCTACATGGACAAACATTTAAACTAGCTAAGGGGTGGCAGGCCAGCAAGGTGGGTACCTAATTGCCCACCCCCATAGCTAGCAGTGGAACCAGTGAACAGGAGGAGGAGATATCTCTACAAAGCAGTGTGCAAAAGATGGAGATAGACACCCAAGGGGTGGATAGGCAGAAAGGGGAAAAAATTCAACAGAAAGGTAGACAGCAGGGAGAACCAGGGATAAGGGACAACCAGGGTGGGGACTTGAGTAGAACAGCTAAACAATCCAGGGAGTTCACATCATGAAAAGCCATGTTTGCAGATGCCAGGAGCCTCAGTAACAAGATGGAGGATCTGGTGGCTGCCATGATGCAATCAGACCTGGACATTGTGGCCATCACAGAGTCCTGGTGTAATGATATTCATGACTGGGAGATGGCCAAACCAGCTACAACATATTCAGAAGAGACAGGGTAGGCAGGAAGGCAGAAGGAGTGGAACTTTATATGAAAGATGGCATAAAGGCCACAGAGATCCAGGAGGAACAAAATGGGGGAGAGATACCATGGGTTTAGCTGGAAAGGAAAATGGGGTAAGCCATCCACACAAGGGTGGTCTACAGACCACCAGCCCAGGAGGAAGAGACAGATAGGAAGTTAATGCAAGCCATCCAAAGGATGGCAGAAAAGAGGGAGGTGATGCTGGTTGGAGACTTCAGTATTCCAGACGTGGACAGGAGCCTCCCAGCAGCAGCATCAACCAGGAGCAGATTTATCCTGGACTTCCTTCAAGGTGCCTGCCTTAAGCAACTGGTCAAGGAACCAACTTGGCAGAAGGCAATACTGGACCTTGTGCTTACGAATGGGGACAGTGTGATGGGGTAACAGTGTGGGAGCACCTGGGGAACAGTGAACACCAGTCACTATGGTTTGAAATCACAGAATGAGCTGAACTAAACTGCACAAAAACACATATTCTGGATTTTAGGAGAGCAGACTTTGGGAAAATGGGAACATGCTTGAAAGAGTTACTAATGGGAATGGGGAGGGAATCAGGGGTGGAGGAACAGTTGACAATATTTAATACAGGGATTACAAGAGCAACAGAATTATGCATTAAGCAGGTTAGCAAGGGGGAAAAGGAAGAGGAGGCCATTATGGTTTTCCAAGGAGGTAGTGGAGAAAGTGAAAGCCAAAAAGATCACATTTGGGCAATACAAAAAGATGCAGGCAGAAGGGGACAGGAAAAAGTACCAGGAGAAGCAAAGAGAAGCAGGGAAGTCAGTAAGGTAAGCCAAAGCTCAGGCAGATGAGTTCATTACAAAATCAGTAGGTAGGCCAGCCTGGTGGTACAGAGGGTTGAGGTGCTGGACACCACACCTTGTGCCACACCAGTGACCCGGGTTCTGGAACAAGCAAGGGTTGTCAGAGGTCGGAGGAGGGAGGTATGAGATGTGAGCCAGGCTGCTGCCAGGCCACACTCCAACTCAGAAGGGAGTTCTCAGCTCTCTTGGAGCTTGGCAACCCCCTGGTGGAGGCCAGAGGGATGGTGTCACTCTGAGAAGTGCCAATACTAGGCTGAGGGAGGGCAAAAGAGACCTGGCACTGGAGCTGCAGGGCACATGCATGCCTCCACATGCATGCGCCTCTGCTTCTGGGGGGTCTCAAGAATCAGGTCACTGAGGGAGAAAATGGAGGAAAATATAGGGGCCACCTAAGGATGAAGCCTCCGGGCTTGTCTCTGGGGTTCTGCCAAGGTGCTCAATGGTGCCACAAGACCCCAAAAGACCCTGAACTCCAGTAGGGTGGCAGATGATCAGGGTGGCCTGCTGTTGAAGGATACAAAGAGCTGAAAAAAATTCAGTGGTTAGAGGGGATAAAACCTTTTACAGGTACATAAGTAAAAAAGGAAGGGCAAAGAAAGGGACAGTGAGACTGAAGGGAGAGGAGGGGGATGATGGGGGCCATGTGGAGGATGACAACAGTAAATCTGACATACTGAACAGATATTTCTGCTCAGTCTTTACTGGGGAGGAGGAGAGTAATGGGCCTGAATTGAGTACAAGGGGTGGGAATGGCACAGAAATGGACACAGATCCCTTTACACGTGAAAGTATCCTAAAGAAACTGGAAGGAATGAGTCTATAAAGCAATGGGGCCAGATGGGGTGCACTCCAGGGTCCTAAAGGAACTCAAAGAGATGGCGGCTGAACCTCTGGCAATCCTGTTTAGCCAATCACTGGAAACAGGGGAGGTACCCAAATACTGGAGGACAGCAGATGTAGTCCCCTTATACAAAAGCAGGAACAAAGAGGAAGCAGAGAACTACAGACCAGTCAGCCTGACCTCGGTAGTGTGGAAGATCATGGAAACACTACTGAAGGAGAGATTGGTGAAAGATCTGGTTGCTAGTGAACTACAGGACCCAAGGCAGCATGGTTTCATTGGAGGTTGGTCATGCCAGACCAACCTCATTGAATTTTTCAACTGGGCAACAAGGGAGGTGGATCGGGGAGGGCAGTGAACATGGCATATCTAAACTTCAGCAAGGCCTTTGACACTGTGTCACATAGAAGTCTATTAAACAAACTGGGGAATATGGGAGTGGGCAGGACAGTAGTGCACTAGGTGGGTAATTGACTGAGTGGCAAGACACAGAGGGTGGTGGTAAATGGCTCTCATTTCACAGAGGGACGAGTGACCAGTGGGGTACTACAGGGATCAGTCCTATTCAAAGTCTTCATCAGTGACATTGCACAGGACCTAGAAGGCAGAATTTCCCTGTTCACTGATGACACTAAGCTCTGTAACAGCGTGGACACAGCAGATGGTGTAGACAGAATGAGGAGGGATCTGCAGAAGATGGTCAGGGGTTTGGCAGTTGAAATTCAATGCAATGAAGTGCAAGATAATTCATATGGGGCACAAAAACCCTGGAACAACATATCAGTTGGTGGGGGTGAGGATATGTAGCATGCACCAAGCAGGAAAGGGACCTTGGGGTTATCATCCCTGATGACCTCAAGGTACAGAAGAAGAGAAACAAAGCAGCAGGTAAAGCAAATAGGATGCTGGGGTGCAGAGGCAGGGGCATTACCTGCAGGAATGTACTGCATATATAGCATAAGGACGTCTATTGTGTATGCCTCTTGTATTATATATTTTTCTTTGCTGTTCTACATTTTATATTTCCTGTCTATGTAACTGCGAACTGTATGTGTATGTGCCTCAGGACCTCCTTGTGAATGAGCTTGCTCAATGGAGTCTTTCCTGCAATAAACTTGAATTGAACTTGAACTTGAAAAGGGAGGTCATAATTCGACTATACAAGACACTAGTGAGGCCTCACCTGGAGTACAGTGTACAGTTCTGGAGACCTTACCTACTTAAGGACATAGACAGGGTAGAGAAGGTCCAGACGAGGGCAACCAATATGGTACAGGAATTACATCACAAGTCCTATGAGAAAATGCTTAAGGACTTGAATATGTACTCCCTGGAGGAGAGAACAGAGAGAGGGGATATGATAGAGACATACAAGTACCTTACAGGGAGGAACAGGGTGTAGAAATCCACTAATTTCCAGTGAAAACGATGTTCCAGGACTAGAAGGCAAGGAATGAAGTTGGAAGGAGGGCAATTCAGAGGAAATGTGAGGAAGAATTTCTTCACATAAAGGGTGGTGGACAAGTGGAACAACCTTCCAGAGGTAGCGGTGGGGGCTGAAACAATCATTGGATTTAAGAATGCATGATATAGACATAAGGGAATTCTGGAGGTCAGGGGTAAGGGGCAACAGATTTCTAGAAAAACGTAAAGGGAACTTACAAGCTCAAATGGAAAGACTTGGAGGGCCATAGGCCCTTATCTGCCGACAGTGTCTATATATCTATGTATCTATACTAGCAAGTGGCTGCTCTGAATAAAACTGTGTTTTTGCTAAGGATTATCACTGAAGTCAAAGAAGAACAAACATATATTTTATTCTAGCAAATGCCTGCTCTGAATTAAACTGTTTCTTATCCCCATTGTTTTTAAAATGTTACATCAACAAATGAATGTTCCCACTGGGATTCAAACCACATATCTTTTGTTTAGTAGGCCAAGACACATCCACTACACCAATTGAGTTACTTGCTTATAAGGTTGTTCTATTTTTTTACAGCAAGTAATTTGCTATTCAGAATCTACAGTTTACTAAGTAATAAGGGTAAGTGGTTGCAAGCTGGTAAAAGCATGAGTATCACCACTGCATAAAGTTTTGAGTATTGTTGATTGGAGTCAGGGCTTGCATTTGGGAGACTGGAAGTGGGACTTCTATGTGGAGCGATTGGAGACAGGGCTTCTATGTGAGAATTGGGGGCTGGGCTTCTATGTGAGTGGTGGGGATTGGAGTGGGGCTTGCATCTGGGGACTCAGAATTGTAGGGATAGCTTCTATGTGGGGAGAGAGGAGATGGGGTTTCTATGTGGGGGGTTGGAGGAAGGATTGTTGGGGATTAGAGGTGTGCATGCATTTGGTTACTGGAGGTGGGGCTTCTGTGTGTGAGGGATTGCAGGTGACACTTCCATTTGGATATTGGAGGCAGAGTTCTGGGTTGTGGTGGATTGGAGGTGGAGCTTGCTTTTGGTGGAATTGGAGGCAGGGCTTGCATTTGGTGATTGGAGGCAGAGTGTCTATGTGGGAACTGAGGACTGGCAGTGGGGAACTCCTCTGTGGAGGACTTGCATTTGGAGACTGGAGGTGGATCTTCTGTGCAGATGTGAGGAATTAGAGGTGGGTCTTACATGTGGTGGGATTTGGGCAGGGCTTCAATGTGGGGCACTGGAGGTGGGCATGCATTAAAAAATGGGTGGGTTTGGCATGAGATGTCTGTGTGGATGTGGTACTAGAGGAGGAGTTTACATGTGGTGGAAGTTGAGAGAGGGCATGCATTTGAGAATTGGAGGTGGAGTTTACTTGTGGTGAGATTGGAGGGGGTCTTACATGTGGTGAGATTCGATGTGGGGTTTCAATACAGTGACATTGGAGGTGGGTCTTCCAATTGGGATTGGATGTGTTGCTTACATGTGCTGGGATTGGAAGTGAACGTTAGATGTGGTGGGATTGGTGGCGGGGCTTACATGTGGTGGTATTGGAGGCAGGCTTACATGTGGTGGGAATGGAGGTGGGGTTTATATGTGGTGGGAAGTGAGGTGGGGATAACATATAGTGAGATTGGAGATGGGTATTATATGTGGTGGAATTGGAGTCGGGATTTATATGTGACGGGATTAGAGGTGAAGCATCTATGGTGTGGGATTGGAGGTGGGCTTACATGTGGTGGACTGGAGGCAGGGTTTATTTGTGGTAGGATTGGAGGCGGGATCATGTGTGGTGGGATTGGAGGCAGGGCTTACATATGGTGAGATTTGTGGCGGGGTTTATATGTGGTGGGATTGGAGGTGTGGCTTATATGTTGTGGGATTGTAGGTGGGGTTTATATGTGGTGAGATTGGAGGTGGGATTTACATATGGTGAGATTGGAGGCAGGGTATACATATGGTTGAATTGTAGGCAGATTTTTCATATGTTGAGATTGGAGGTGGGATTTACATGTGGTGGGATTGGAGGTGGACTTTATAACTGATGGGATTGGATGCAGGGTTTACATATGGTGATATTGGAGTTGGGTTTATATGTGGTGGGATGGGAGGTGGGGCTTACATATGGTTTGATTGGAGGTGGGATTTATGTGTGGTGGTATCAGAGGAGGGGCTTACAGGTGGTATGATTGGGGTGGGGCTTACATGTGGAGGAATTGGAGGTGGGACTTACATATCATGGCATTGGACGCTGGGTTTTTCATGTGGCAGAATTGGAGGTGGGGCTTACATGGTGATTGGGAGGTAAAATCAAGTGATGTGACTGACATGTCTAATGAGTTATTCAGGGACAATGTACTTCTGGTAGTTGTGGGATTCACACCCATGACTATGGAGTTTCTTTGGCCCATAGCTTAGTGGTCTAACCACTGTGTTATATTGCAGACCACTCTAAGCAGCCAATTTGTAATAGCTGAAGCCCAAGTATAAATACTACAGGAAGTAAAAATGGAAAAAGCATGGTGCAACCATAAGTATAGTGACAGCATGATTCTTGAATGACATTGATAAAAGAGTTCACATTCACCTTGGATAAAACCCCTGATCCTTTGATTGTAAGGAAAGGACACATCTAGTATGTCACCTGAGGAGCTTGCTTGATTGGCTGTTCTAGTCGTTAAGAGCATGTAGTTTGGTACTCAATATATATACAGTACAGCACTGGAAAATATAAGGGAAAGGGGCAGGTAGCTGTTAAAACATGAGTATAGTCAGTGTAATATTTCAGTATTGCTGAGTCATTATTTGAACAGAATTCTGGGTAGCCTAGGTGACCGCTGACAAAGAGGTCCTTGTGGCCATGACACGCTGGGCTGTTTGCACTTCATTGGTATGTGAACCATTATAATATGTATTATACCATGCAATTTGTTTGTTACTTTTTGCCTCTTTTTAAGTATGTATAAAATAGAGCATAATGTATGGGTAGGTGGTTATAGCAAGAATTTTACACACACCCGAGGTGTGGGATGCCACACAAACCCTGAGGGCATAATTGCTGGTTTAAATATTTTTGCTACCCACCCTGCACAGGATTTGAAAGGAAATGAGTAAGAGAACTGTGGAATCGGATGGAACTTCATTTTGTTTTTTATTACATTACATGCACTGTTTTAATGATTTATATTCAATTTTTTTTGTTAAAGAAACAGTTGAAGTAAAATCTTGTGTAACATAGTAATATGTTGTAACTTACTATTCTTTATGCAGTGAGACCATGACGATTTCAGTTCTTTTTGTACTTCTGGAACAAGCAGTAAGCATTCAAGTACTATTAGCTAAAAACATTTTAACTTGTTAAACTAAAAGTTCAAACTGTTAAGTCCATTTTAGGTAGTCTGTAGAGTTCTTGGTGCTGTGCTATTGCTAGTCATCCAGTTCCCATGGTGTGGAGATCAAACAATGTTAATCTCGTGGTGCCTGAGGAGAGAAGAGTGTTAGGTTAGCGTGGTTAGGGAGTACATTAAATATATGTGCTTTTTTGTTTACCTTTAGTCATCGTCATCTGAGCCTTCAATAATAAGGGTTCGTTTTCTGTGCTTCGTTTCTGGAGCATTGTAGATTTTTATGGAGACTGCCTCATTGAACGTGCAGTGTGGACCAAAGACAGCTTGCAGTCTGTTGGAGAAAGGTTGCTCAGTCATGTTCTGGACTTCTGAAGTGGCACAATGTTGTGGATCTTTGCTGGAGGTAGATGGCTGTTCTATGTCATTTTTTGAAAATGTTAGGAGCTCACTTACTTTATGTTGCTTGGCTTCAGACAGGACTGAATTATTATTAATCGACTGGACATTTCTGTGGCCAGATATTTGTTGCACTTCAGTGGAGGCCATGCTACAGTCCAAAAGTCTTTGAATTGTAATTTTTCTTATAGAATGATTGTTAATTCATTTGCAGTCTGGAATTCCAGACTGCAGCTTCATTGTTGTCATCATGGCTCTTAGCCTGTTGAGTCCCACAGCCATGTTTATGAACCACAGGGGACCTTCTTTTTTTGTTTAAATTTGGGGCTAAGTAGAATGGAGAATCTTTGCTCTGCATGTGGGGTGGTCTGTTGCTTTTGTAGAGATGGAAAGCTGTTACTGTGTCTCTTTCTGTTTTTTTTTATTTTCATATATTCTGGGCTTTAGCAGTCTTATATTTCTGGGGTTTCCCCCAGTCCTCATCTTTGTCTGTCTTTCATTGCATTCAAGAAAGCTGTTTCCTTCTGAGTCTGTGCCCTCAGTGATGTCTCCCCAGGTCAGGTCATATTGTTCTTTGGTTCTGAGTGCAAATTGGAGGCCGATATTGAAAAATAGAAATCTAGGAGACCAGCTGAGTTGTCAAGTGACAATGTGCCTGAGTTGTAAAATAACTCTATATCTTCCTCTGTGAGAGGTGCAGCTTTTAATGGCCTGTTTCCTTTACCAAGCTGCTTTAGAAGTTTCTGTTTTACAGCCAGTGTTTTTTTTGTTTATACAAAATGTGTGGCTAGGCCTTTAAATATGCTGTGGGAATACTTATGGGTTACTAGGTGCCTATCAATACTGGCAATTATGCCAAGGATTGTTCCGGGTTCATATTTGGAACCATCGTGACGTTTCAGGCAGTAAATGAAGTTCACTATTTGTGTATCTAGCTCATCAACACTTAGTTTTGTAAAGTCATTTTCAACTGAGGCCTCCATGAGGAAAGTGCAGAACAGGCAGAGGTTGCTGACTGTTTTTCTTTGGGTATTTTTGTCTTGCTGTACTGTAAATGCCTCCCTGACAGCGCTATCTACTATTTCAAACCTGGTGTCCTTTGCTGAAAACTTTCTTTTTTGTCATCAGTTTAATTGACGTTCTGTTTCTTTTTGTAGGAAGTCAGGATTTGTTTGATGCTGAATCGCGGAGATGAATGACGGAGCTGACAGGAGACCCGCAGCTGACAGAGTGTGAGTCGCTGAATAATTCCATTTGTTTTGCAGGTGTTTGTGTCTTGCGCTGCTATAGAGAAAGCTGGTGCATGTTTGCCATTATAACCAGCTGGTTATAATGCCAAATTATGGCCGGCCCAGTGGCACAGAGGGCTGAGGCGCTGGCACCTTACCTCACACCACACTGGTGACCTGGGTTGGGGAATGGACTTGGGTGCTGGTGGGTCTGCAGGTGAAGGAGTAGGATTGAGTGTCTGGTGGACTGCTCTCCTCTCCTGGGGTGGGTTGGGGATCGGTGTTCCTCTGTAGTGGGGACAGAGGAAGCTCAGAGGCAGCGTGACTAGGGGAAATCAGAGGAAAAATAGAAAATGGCATCTCCTCCAGCTGGATGACAGCCACCTGGACCAGTGTCCCCTCAAGCTTCATGGCAGCTGACCTGACCACAGCACCAAGGGCCAATGCCTAGCCTGATAGGCTGTTTCTCCTTGGAAGAGGAGGACCTACCTGATGCAAAGGTCATGCTGGGTTACCCTGAGGCTGAGGCTGCAATCTGGGTTGAGTTGGTGGTGGAGCTGAGTGAGAGGTGAATGTCCTTGGCAATTGGCCTGAAGGTAGGGGAGTCACAGGGGAGATAAAGATATAATACACAAAACAAAAAATGGCAAATTATAACCAGCTTCCTCTATGGAAAAAAATTGCAGCCAGTAATTATAAAACTATTTAAATGCCATCCTGGAATGCTGTGTATTTTTGTTAATATTGCTGGTTTATTATTTGAACAGAATTCTGGGTAGCTAGGTTCAAATCCCAACTAATTCACATATTTTTTTCATCTCTTCCATTTCTCTGGTTTCCACTAAAGATGTAGTGGAGTAGTCGGTCTGGAGTTGGGGCCTTTTTACAGTATCCAAGGCATCATATGGAATGTGAAATCAGGCCTTATATCTTGGTGTGTTTAGGGGCAGGAAGTTGTTCATTCTCCACTCAGGACTGTCTTAAAAGCAATGCTATCATGTTCCAGCTTTTTCTAATAAAGGACTATGTTCTCCACTGTTTTTATTGTTCTAACTCCCTGTTGCCAAGGATTATTACTTGAGTGAAGAAAGAATCAAAATATTTGTTTATACTAGCAGGTGTCTGCTCTGTAAAAAGCTTGTTTTGTTAATGATTATCACTGAAGCGAAAGAAGAACCAACATATCTTTTATTCTAGCAAGTGCCTCCTCTGAATGAAACTGTTTTTTTATCCCCATTTGTTTTAAAAATTACATCAACAAATAAATGTTCCCAGTGGAAATCAAACCACTGACCTGTTGCTTGATAGGCCAAGATACATCCACTGCACCACGTGAGTCATTTGCTAAAAATGCTGTTCTAATCTTTTAGACCAAGTAATGTTTTAATCAGACTCTACAGTTTACTAAATAATAAGGGAAGGGTTTGGTAGCTGGTAAAAGCATGAGTATCAGCACTGCATAAAGTTTTGAGTATTGCTGATTGGAGGCAGAACTTGAATTTGGGAGACTGGAGGAGACTGGAGGTGGGACTTCTATGTGGAGTGACTGGAGGCAGGGCTTCTATGTGGGAAATTGGGGCTAGGCTTTTATGTGAGTTGTGAGGATTGGGGATGGGGCTTCTGTGTGGGGATTCAGGATTGTAGGGATAGCTTCTATGTGGGGAGACAGAAGGTGGGGCTTCTATGTGGTGGATTTGGAGTAAGGTTCTGTTTTTGGTGAGATTAGAGGTGTGCATGCATTTGATTAGTGGAGGTGGGGCTTCTGTGTGTGAGGGACTGGAGGCAGCCCTCCCATTTGGGTATTGGAGGCAGAGTTTTGGGTGGGGATGGATTGAAGGTGGGGCTTACATGTGATCTGAATGGAGGTGGGGCTTAAATTTGGTGGAGTAGAAGGTGGGGCTTACATATGATGGAAATGGAGGCAGGGCTTATGTGTGGCATAATTAGAGGTGAGTTTACATATGCCGAGATTGGAGGCAGGGCATATATGTGGTGGGATTTGTGTCAGCTCTTACATGTGGTGGGTTTGGAGGTGGGGTTAATATGTGGTGGGATTGGAGACAGGGCTTACATGTGGAGAGATTGGAGGCAGGGCTTACATGTGGTGGAATTAGAGGTGGGTCTTATATATGGTGGGATTGGAGGTGGTCTTACTCATGGCGAGATTGGAGGTGGGGCTTATATGTGGTGGAATTGGAGGTGGGGCTTATATGTGGTGTGATTGGAAACAGGGTTTATATTTGGTGAGATTGGAGTCAGGGAGTACATGTGGTGGTATTGGAGGTGGAGTCTATATGTGGTGAGATTCAAGGCAGGGCTTACATGTGATGGGAATGGAGACCGGTCTTATATGTGGTGAGATTGGAGGCGGGACTTACATATGGCAAAATTGAAGGTGGGGCTTACATATGGAGAGATTGGAGGTGGGGCTTACATGTGGTAGATTGGAGGTAGGGCTTACATGTGGTGGAAATGGATGCGGGTTTTATATGTGGTGGGATTGGAGGCAGGGCTTACATGTGGTGGGATTGGATGTGGGGCTTACAGGTGGTGGGATTGGAGGCTGGATTTATATGTGGTGTGATTAGAGGTGGTGCTTTCATGTGTTGGAATTGAAGGTGGGGCTTGTATGTGGTGGTCTTGGAGGCAGGACTAACATATGGTGAGATGGAAAGTGGGGCTTACATGTCCTGGAATTGGAGATGGGGCTTACAAATGGTGAGATTGAAGGTGGGGCTTACATGTGAGATTGGAGGCGGGGCTTAGATGTAGTGGGATTGCAGGTGGGGTTTATATGTGGTGGGATTGGAGGAAGGGTTTACATATGGTGAGATTGGAGGAGGGGGTTACATGTGGTGTGATTGGAGGTGGGGTTTACATGTAGTGAAATTGGAGGAGGGACTACATGCTGACTAGGAGGTAAAATGAAGTGATCTGACACATGCAATGACTGGTTCAGGGACAATGTACTTCTGGTGGTTGTGGGATTTAAACCCATGACTCTGGAGGGTTTTTGGGCTTGTAGCTTAGTGCTCTAACCACTGCACTATATTCCAAACCCTTCTACTCAGCCATTCTTTTAAAAGTAATAGTTGAGCCCCAAGTATAAACACTACAGGAAGTATGAATGGAAAAAGCATGGTGAACCCATGAGTATAGTGACTGTATAATTCTTGAGTGAACTTGATAACACAGTTCACATGTACCCTCATCTAGGATCAAACCCCTGATCCATTGTCCATATAACAAGGATTTAGCCAGTGTGCCATCAGAGGAGCTTGTTTGACAGGCTGTTCTAGTCTTTAAGAGCATGTAGTTTGTACTCAGTATATACAACTCTGGAAAATATAAGGAGAAGAGGCAGATAGCTGTTAAAGCATGAATATCATCACAGAGTAATATTTTAGTATTGGTGAGTCATTATTTGAACAGAATTCTGGGTAGTCTGGGTTCAAATCCTAACTTATGCACATATTTCTCCACCACTTCTGCTTCTGTGGGTTCCACTAAAGATGCTAGTAGAATGCAGTGGAGTAATTGGTCTGGAGTTTGCAGCTTTTTATAGTATTCACAGTATGGATCTGCATCTTATGAAATGTGAAATGGGGCCTTGTATCTTGGTGATCTCGGGGCAGGAAGCTGTTCGTTCTCCACCCAGGATTGCCTTAAAAGCAATGCTATCATGTTCCAGCTTTTTCTCATAAAAGACTACCTTCTCCACTGTTTTTATTATTCTAACTCCCTGTCACCCAGAATTATTACTTGAGTGAAGGGAGAACCAAAATATGTTTTATAGTAGCAAGTGTCTGCTCTGAATAAAACTGTGTTTTGCCTAGGATTATCACTGAAGTGAAAGAAGAACCACATATCTTTTATTCTCATAAGTGCCTGCTCTGAATGAAACAGTTTCTTATCCCCATTTTTTAAAATGTTATATCAACAAATAAATGTTCCCAGTGTGAATCAAACCACTAGCCTTTTTCTTGGTATGATACGACACATCCACTGCACCACCTAAGTCACTTACTGATAATGTTGTTCTAATCTTTTAGAGCAAATTATTTTTTTTTTACTCAGAATCTACAGTTTACTAAGTAATAAGGGGAATGGTTTGATAGCTGGTGAAAGCATGTGTATCACCACTGCATACAGTTTTGAGTATTACTGATTGGAGGCAGGGCTTGAATTTGGGAGATTGGAGGTGGACTTTGTATGTGGATTGATTGGAGGCAGGGCTTCTATGTGGGAATTGGGGCTTGGCTTTTTTGTCAGTAATGGGGATTGGGGTTGGGGCTTGCATATGGGGATCTGGGATTGCAGGGGTAGCTTGTATGTGGGGAGACAGGAGGTGGGGCTTCTATGTGAAGGGTTTGGAGGAAGGACTGTTTTGGTGTGATTAGAGGTATGCATGCATTTGGTTACTGGAGGTGCAGCTTCTGTGTGTGAGGGATTGGAGGCAGCACTACCATTTGGGTATTAGAGGCAGAGTTCTGGGTGGGGGTGGATTGGAGGTGGGGCTTATATGTTGTGGGATTGGAGAGGGATCTTATATATGGTGGAATTGGTGATGGGGCTTACATATGGTGAGATTGGAGGTGGGGCTTACATGTAGTGGGATTAGAGGCAGGGTTTCCATGTGGTGGGATTGAAGGCAGGGTTTATATGTGGTGGGATTGAAAGCGGAGCTTACATATGGTGGAATTGGAAGTGGGGCTTATATGTGGTGGGATTGGAGGTGGAGTTTACATATGGTGAGATTGGTGTCAGGGCTTACCTGTGGTGGGATTGGAGGTGGGGCTTACAAATGGTAAGATCTGAGGTGGTAGCCCATATGTGGTGGAATTGTAGGCGGGGCCCACATATGGTGGAATTGGAGCTGGTGGGGCTTACATATGGTGGAATTGGAGATGGGGCTTACATATAGTGGGATTGGAGGCAGGGCTTATATATGGTGGGATTGGAAGTGGGACTTACATGTGATGAATTTGGAGGTGGGGCTTACATATGTCAGAATTGGAGGTGGGGTTTATATGTGGTGGGATTAGAGGAGGGGCCTATATGTGGTGGGATTGAAGGTGGGGTTTACATATGGTGAGATTGGAGGCGGGGCTTACATGTGGTGGAATTGGGGGCATAGTTTGTATGTGGTGGGATTGGAGGCAGGGTTTATATGTGGTGTGATTGGTGCCGGGGCTTACATATTGTGAGATTGGAATCAGGGCTTACATGTGGTGGAATTGGAAGTGGGGCTTACAGATGGTGAGATTGGAGGTGGGTCTTACATGTGGTGGGTTTGGAGGTGGGGCTTACATATGGTGGGATTGGAGGCAGGGCTTGCCTGTGGTGGAAATGGAGGCAGAGTTTGTATGTGGTGGGGTTGGAGGTGGGGATTATATGTGGTGGGATTGGAGGCGGGGCTTACGTGTAGTGAGATTGGAATCAGGGCTTACATGTGGTGAAATTGAAGGTGGGGCTTACATGTGGTGGAATTGGAGGTGGGGTTTACATATGGTAAGATTAGAGGTGAGATTACATGTGGTGGGATTGGAGGCAGGGTTTATATGTGGTGGAATTGGAGATGGGGCTTACATGTTATGAGTTTGAGGCAGGTCTTACATGTGGTGGGATTGGAGGTGAGGCTTACTTTTGTTGGAATTGGAGGCTGGGTTTATTTGTGTGGGATTGGAGGCATGGGTTTTAATATGTTGGTATTGGGATAGGCCATACATATTGTGGTATTGGAGGTGGGGCTTACATGTGGTGAGATTGGAGGTGGGGCTTACATGTGGTGGAATTGGTGGTGGGGCTTTTATAAGGTGAGACTGGAGGTGAGGATTACATATGGTGAGATTGGAGGCAGTCTTACATGTGGTTGGATTGGAGGTAGGGTTTAGATGTGGAATTCGAGGCAGGGTTTACATATTGTGTCATTGGAGGTGGGGCTTACGTGTGGTGTGATTATAGGCTGGGTTTATATGTGATGAAATGGGAAATGGAGCTTCATATGGTGAGACAGGAGGTGGGGCTTCTATGGGGGACTTGGAGTAAGGACTGTTTTTGGTGAGATTAGAGGTGTGCATGCATTTGGTTAGTGGAGGTGGGGTTTCTGTGTGTGAGGGATTAGAGGCAGCCCTCCCATTTGGGTATTGGAGGCAGAGTTCTGGGTGGGGTGGATTGGAGGTGGGGCTTACATGTGATTTGAATGGAGGTGGGGCTTATATTTGGTGGAATTGGAGGTGGGCTTACATATGGTGGAATTGGAGGTGGGGCTTAACTTTAATGGGATTGGAGACAGGGTTTATATGTGGTGGGATTGCAGGTGGAGCTTACAGGTGATGGATTGAAGGTGGGGTTTATATGTTGTGGGATTAGAGGAGGGGCATACATATGGTGGAAATGGAGGCAGGGCTTATGTGTGGTGTAATTGAAGGTGAGGCTTACATATGGTGAGATCGAAGGCAGGGCATACATATGATGGGATTGGCATCAGCTCTTACATATGGGGAGATAGGAGGCAGGGCTAACATGTGGTGGAATTAGAGGTGGATCTTATATGTGGTGGGATTGGAGGTGGTCTTACTCACAGTGAGATTGAAGGTGGGGCTTATATATGGTGGAATTGGAGGTGGGGCTTATATGTGGTGTGATTGGAGGCAGGGCTTATATATGGTGAGATTGGAGTAGGGGCTTACATGTGGTGGGATTGGAGGTGGAGTTTATATGTGGTGAGATTCAAGGCAGGGCTTACATGTGATGGGAATGGAGATGGGGCCTATATGTGGTGGGATTGGAGACAGGGCTTACATATGGCAAAATTGAAGGTGGGGCTTACATATGGTGGGATTGGAGGCAGGGCTTACATGTGGTGGGATTGGATGTGGGGTTTACAGGTGGTGGGATTTGAGGCTGGATTTATATGTGGTGTGATTAGAGGTGTTGCTTTCATATGTTGGAATTGGAGGTGATCTTACATGTGGTGAGATGGAAAGTGGGGCTTACATGTCCTGGAATTGAAGGTGGAGCTTACAAATGGTGAGATTGAAGGCTGAGCTTACATGTGGTGAGATTGGAGGTGGGGCTTAGAGGTAGTGGGATTGAAGGTGGGGTTTATATGAGGTGAGACTGGAGGAAGGGCTCACATATGGTGAGATTGGAAAAGGCGGTTACATGTGGTGTGATTAGAGACGGGGTTTACATGTAGTGAAATTGGAGGATGGACTACATTCTGACTAAGAAGTAAAATGAAGTGATCTGACATTTGCAATGACTGGTTCAGGGACAATGTACTTCTGGTGGTTGTGGGATTTAAACCCATGACTATGGAGAGTCATTGGGCTCTTGTAGCATAGTGCTCTAACCACTGCACTATATTCCAAACCCTTCTACTCATCCAATTTTTTAAAAGTAATAGTTGAGCCCCAAGTATAAACACTACAGGAAGTATGAATGGAAAAAGCATGGTGAACCCATGAGTATAATGACTGTATAATTCTTGAGCGAACTTGATAACACCATTCATATGTACCCTCATCTAGGATCAAACCCCTGACCCATTGTCCATATGACAAGGATTTAGCCAGTGTGCCATCAGAGGAGCTTGTTTGATTGGCTGTTCTAGTCTTTAAGAGCATGTAGTTCATACTCAATATATGCAACTCTGGAAAATATAAGGGGAAGAGGCAGGTAGCTGTTAAAGCATGACTATTGCCACAGCATAACTGTGAGTCATTATTTGAACAGAATTCTGGGCAGTTCAAATCCTAACTAATGCACATATTTCTCCACCTCTTCTGTTTCTGTAGGTTCCAGTAAAGGTGCTTGTAGAATACAGTGGAGTAGCCAGTCTGGAGTTTGGGGCAATTTTTAGTATCCACAGTAGTTACCCGCATCATATGGAATGTGAAATGGGGCCTTGAATCTTGGTGTTCTTGGTGGCAGGAAGCTGCTTGTTCTCCACCCAGGATTGCCTAAAAGCAATGCTATCATGTTCCAGCTTTTTCTCATAAAAGACTACCTTCTCCATTGTTTTTATTATTCTAACTCCCTGTCACCCAGGATTATTACTTGAGTGAAATGAGAACCAAAATATATTTTACAGTAGCAAGTGTCTTCTCTGAATAAAACTGTGTTTTTGCCTAGGATTATCACTGAAGTGAAAGAAGAACCACATATCTTTTATTCTCATAAGTACCTGCTCTGAATGAAACAGTTTTTTATTCCCATTTTTTTAAAATGTTACATCAACAAATAAATGTTCTTACTAGGAATCAAACCACTGGCCTTTTGGTTGGTATGACAAGACACATTTACTGCACCACCTAAGTCACTTGCTGATAATGTTGTTCTAATCTTTTAGAGCAATTTTTTTTACTCAGAATCTACAGTTTACTAAGTAATAAGGGGAAGGGTTTGATAGCTGGTAAAAGCATTAGTATCACCGCTGCATAATGTTTTGAGTATTACTGATTGGAGGCAGGACTTGAATTTGAGAGATTGGAGGTGGGCCTTGAATGTAGATTGATTGGAGTCAGGGCTTCTATTTGGGAATTGAGGTTTGGGATTTTGTCAGTGATGGGGATTGGGGATGGGGCTTGCATGTGGGGATTTGGGATTGCAGAGGTAGCTTGTATGTGGTAAGACAGGAGGTGGGGCTTCTATGTGGAGGGTTTGGAGGAAGGACTGTTTTGGTGTGATTAGATGTGTGCATGCATTTGGTTACTGGAGGTGCAGCTTCTTTGTGTGAGGGATTGGAGGCAGCACTTCCATTTGGGTATTAGAGGCAGAGTTTTGGGTGGGGGTGGATTGGAGGTGGGGCTTATATGTTGTGGGATTGGAGGCAGGGTCTTATATATGGTGAAATTGGAGATGGGGCTTACATATGGTGAGATTGGAGGTGGGGCTTACATATAGTGGGATTGGAGGGAGGGTTTACATGTGGTGGGATTGGAGGCAGGGTTTATATGTGGTGGGATTGAAGGCAAAGCTTACATATGGCAGAATTGGAAGTGGGGTTTGTATGTAGTGAGATTGGAAGTGGAGCTTACATATGGTGAGATTGGTGGTGGTGCTTACATGTGGTGGATTGGAGGTGGGGTTTGCAAATGGTGAGATTTGAGGTGGTAGCCCATATGTGGTGGGATTGGAGGTGGGGCTTACATATAGTGGAATTGGAGCTGGTGGGGCTTACATATGGTGGAACTGGAGATGGGGCTTACATATGTGGAATTGGAGGCAGGGTTTATATGTGGTGGGATTGGAAGTGGGGCTTACATGTGGTGAATTTGGAGGTGGGGCTTACATGTGGTGGGATTGGAGGTGGGGCTTACATGTAGTATAATTGAGGGCAAAGTTTATATGTGGTGGGATTGGAGGCAGGGTTTATATGTGGTGGAATTGGTGGTGGGGCTTACATAAGGTGAGATTGGAATCAGGGCTTACATGTGGTGAAATTAGAGGGGGTCTTACAGATGGTGAGATTGGAGGTGGGGCTTACATGTGGTGGGATTGGAGGTGGTCTTACATGTGATGAGTTTGGAGGTGGGGCTTACATGTGGTGGGATTGGAAGCAGGGCTTGCCTGTGGTGGGATTGGAGGCAGAGTTTATATGTGGTGAGATTGGAGGTGGGGCTTACATATGGTGAGATTAGAATCAGGGTTTACATGTGGTGGAATTGGAGGTGGGGCTTACAGATGGTGAGATTGGAGGCGGGGCTTACATGTGGTGGGATTGTAGGCTGGGTTTATATATGGTGGGATTGGAGGTGGGTCTTACATGTGGTGAGTTTGGAGGTGGGGCTTATATGTGGTGAGATTGGAAGCAGGGCTTGCCTGTGGTAGGATTGGAAGTAGAGTTTATATGTGGTGGGATTGGAGGTGGGGCTTACATGTGGTGGGATTGGAGGCGGGGTTTACATGTGATGAGATTGGAATCAGGTCTTACTTGTGGTATAATTGTAGGCATGGCTTACACATAGTGAGATTGGAGGTGTGGCTTACATGTGGTAGATGGAGGTGGGGTTTACATATGGTAAGATTAGAGGTTGGATTATATGTGGTGGGATTGGAGGTGGGGTTTATGTGTGGTGGAATTGGAGATGGGGCTTACATGTCATGAGTTTGAGGTGGGTCCTACATGTGGTTGGATTGGCGTCGAGGCTTACTTTTGTTGGAATTGGAGGCTGGGTTTATTTGTGGTGGAACCGGAGGTGGGGTTTATATATGTTGGTATTGGATGTGGGGCTTGCATGTGGTGGGATTGGCGGTGGGGCTTCATAAAGAGAGATTGGAGGCGGGGCTTACATATGGTGAGATTGGAGGCGGGGCTTACATGTTTTTGGATTGGAGGCAGGGTTTACTTGTTGTGGAATTGGGGCAGGGCTTACATACTGTGTCATTAGAGGTGGGGCTTACATAGACTGGGTTTATATGTGGTGAAATTGGAAACGGGGTTTCATATGGTGATATTGGAGATGGGATTTACATGTGGTGTGATTAGAGGTGTGATTTACTGGTGGTAAAATTGGAGGCGGGTCTACACGCTGACTAGGAGGTAAAATCAATTCATCTGTCATGTGCAATGACTTGTTCAGGGGCAATGTACTTCTGGTGGTTTTGGGATTCAAACCCATGACTATGGAGGCTCTTTGTAGATTAGTGATCTAACTACTGTGCTATATTGCAGAGCTTTCTACACACTAATAGTTGGGCTCCAAGTATAAACACTACTTGAAGTAAGAATGGAAAAAGCATGGTGAACCCATGAGTATAGTGAATTTATAATTCTTGAGCGAACTTGATAACACAGTTCACATGCACCCTCATCTGGGATTATACCCCTGACCCTTTGTTCATATAGCAAGGACATAGCCAGTGTGCCATCAGAGGAGCTTATTTGGCTGACTGTTCTAGTATATAAGAGCATGTAGTTCAGTACTCAATACATACAACACTGGAAATTATATGGGGAAGAAGGAAATGGCTGTTAAAACATGAGTATCACCACAACATAATATTTCAGTATTGCTTATTCATTATTTGAACAGAATTCTGGGTCTGGGTTCAAATCCCAACTAATGCACATTTTTCCACCTCTTCTGTTTCTCTGGGTTCCACTGAAGATGCTAGTAGAATGCAATGGAATAGTCGGTCTGGAGTTTGCAGATTTTTATAGTATCCATGGTAGAGACCTGCATCATATGGAACGTGAAATGGGGCCTTGGATCTTGGTGTGTTCAGGGGCAGGAAGCTGTTTGTTCTCCACTCAGGATTGCCTTAAATGCAGTGCTATCATGTTCCAGCTTTTTCTTATCAAAGACTACATTCTCCACTGTTTTTATTATTCTAACTCCCTGTCACCAAGGATTGTTACTCTAGTGAAGGGAGAACCAAAATATGTTTTTTACTGGCAAGTGTCTGCTCCGAATGAAACTGTGTTTTTGCCAAGGATTATCACTGAGGTGAAAGAAGAACCAACATATCTTTTATTCTAGAAAGTGCCTGCTCTGAACGAAACAGTTTCTTATCCTGATTTAAAAAAAGTTACATCAACAAATAAATGTTACCACTTGCAATCAAACCACTGACCGTTTGCTTGGTATGCCTAGATGCATCCACCGCACCACCTAAGTCACTTGTTGATAATGATATTCTAATCTTTTAGAGCAAGTAGCATTTTACTCAAAATCTACAGTTTACTAAGCAATAAGGGGAAGGGTTTGATAGCTGGTAAAAGCATGAGTATCACCACTACATAAAGTTTTGAGTATTACTGACTGGAGGCAGGACTTGCATTTGGGAGACTGGATGTGGGACTTCTATGTGGAGTGATGGGAGGGCTTCTATGTGGGAATTAGAGCTGGGATTTTTTGTGGATGATGAGGATTGGGGATGGGGCTCCCATATGGGGATTTGGGATTTAGGGGTAGCTTCAATGTGAGAAGACTGGAGGTGGGGCTTCTATGTGGAGGGTTTGGAAGAAGGACTGTTCTTTGTGAGATGAGAGGTGAGCATGCATTTGTTTACAGGAGGTTCAGCTTCTGTGTGTGAGGGATTAGAGGCAGCACTTCCATTTGGATATTGGAGGCAGAGTTCTGGGTGGGGGTGGATTAGAGGAGGGGCTTATATGTGATGGGATTGGAGGTGGGGCTTACATATGGTGAGACTGGAGATGGGGCTCACATATAGTGACATTGGAGGTGAGGCTTCCATGTGGTGAGACTGAAAGCAGGGTTTATATGTGGTGGGATTGTATCCGGGGTTTACATATGGTGAGATTAGAGGTGGAGCTTACATGTGTTGGGATTGAAGGTGGGGTTCCTATGTGGTGGAATTGGAGGTGGATCTACATGCTGAGTAGGAAGTAAAATCAGTTGATCTGACATGTGAAATGACTGGTTCAGGGTCAATGCACTTCTTGTGGTTGCGAGATTCAAACCCATGACTATGGAGGATTCTTGGGTTTGTAGCTTAGTGCTCTAACCACCTCTGCACTATACTGCAGACCCTTCTACACAGCCAATTTTTTTAAATTTAATAGTTGAGCCCCAAGTGTAAACACTACAGAAAGTAAGAATGGAAAAAGCATGGTGAACCCATTTATGTAGTAACTGTGATTCTTGAGTGAACTTGATAACACAGTTCACATGCATTTTCATCTAGGATCAAACCCCTGACATTTTGTTCTTATAGCAAGTACATAGCCAGTGTGCCATTGGAGGAGCTTATTTAAGAGGCTGTTCTAGTCTGTAAGAGCATATAGTTCGGTACTCAATATATACAACACTGGAAAATATATGGGGAAGAGCAGATAGCTGTTAAAACATGGGTATTGCCACAGTGTAATATTTCAGTATTGCTGATTCATTATTTGAACAGAATTCTGGGTAGTCTGGGTTCAAATCCCAACTAATGCACATATTTTTCCACCTCTTCTGTTTCTCTGGGTTCCACTAAAGATTCTAGTGGAATGTAGTGGAATAGTCGATCTGGAGTTTGGGGCTTTTTTTAGTATACATGGTAGGGACCTGCATCATATGGAATATGAAATGGAGCCTGGTATCTTGGTGTGCTCAGGGCAGGAAGCTGTTCATTCTCCACCCAGGATTGTCTTAAAAGCAATGCTATCGTGTTTCAGATTTTCTCATAAAAGACTACCTTCACAATGTTTTTTATTATTCTAACTCCCTGTCACTAAGGATTATAACTCGAGTAAAGGGAGATCCAAAATATCTTTTATACTAGCAAGTGTCTGCTCTGAATAAAACTGTGCTTTTGCCAAGGATTATCACTGAAGTGAAAATAGAACCAAAATATATTTTATTCTAGCAAATGCCTGCTCTGAATGAAAGAGTTTCTTATCCCCATTTTTTTAGTTACATCAACAAATAAATGTTCCCACTGAGAATCAAACCACTGATCTTTTGCTTAGTATACCAAGACACATCAACTGCACCACCTGGGTCACTTGCTAAGAATGCTGTTCTAATCTTTAGAGCAAGTAATAAGGGGAAGGGTTTGATAGCTGGTAAAAGCATGAGTGTCACCACTGCATAAAGTTTTGAGTATTACTGATTGGATGCAGGGCTTGCATTTGGGAGATTGGAGGTGGGACTTCTATGTGGAACTATTGAACTATTGGAGGCAGGGCTTCTAAGTGGGAATTGAGGGTCTGGCTTTTTTTTTAAGTTTCCAAATTGCCATTTGCAATTTATAATGGCCTACCACTAGAGGTCAACACTGTTCATTTTTCCTTTTCTGTTGAAGTACTCCTCTGTCTCTCAACATCTTTGCTCTTACCCAGTTGGTCTCAAGTTATGGGTTGCTAGCATTAAGGAGTGTCTACAACAACTGCATCTGTTGGCCCATCTCATAGACTCCCCGACTTCTTTTCCCCTGCCATGGCTCATATGGCCAAAGCTACTACAATAATATCTACACCTATTATTATGAGGTACATATTCACAGGCTGTATCCTCACCTTAGGGTCACTATGGCTTCCCATAGGTGATAACTTCCCTTGTGTACAGTCTCCCCCACAGCTAAAGACCTCGTATCATATAGGAAAAGTTGTTTATTGGCCAGAACCACACCATATTACCACCAAAAATCTTGACCTCCCAGATACAAAAAACGTTTCGGCTCTTGTATTAGCCTGCGCAACCTTTTTGTCCCACCCATACCAAAACATTATGGTGCCCCCTATAGCCACCCAAAAGCTAAGTTGCTCCATGCTTTAGCAGCTAGAACCATAACCTTTAGATTAAAGTCCATAATATTACTAGTATTGCTTTCTCTTGGGAATATAGAATTAAACCCTTGCCCCACATTTCCTTTTAATGCACCCTCGGAGCTGCAACAACTGAAAGGCTTGAAGTTCCTTCATGTCAATGTCTGCAGAGTGCTCAGGAAACTGGATGCCCTACAAGATTGGGCATGTCATACTACACCAGATGTACTAGTCCTCACCAAAACCTGGCTGAAGGAATCCACAGCAAACCATGAGATCACTATCCCGAGTTGTAATGTTTATTGGATGGAGCAGTCTACCAGAGAATGGGAAACTGCAATTTACATATGGGACAAATACACAGTCTCCATGGCTAGTTCAGTCTCCAAAACAAATGGATATGAATGCCTAATGGTTACACTCTCTCTATCCACCAGCAAGACATTGTGTATCACGGGCTGTTATAGACCTCCCTCAGGGGGTCTAGAACTTCTGCTTAACATTTGCAACCTGATGGATATGTACTCGTATGAATTCCTCATCCTAGGAGATATCAATCTTTACTGGTACAGCCACAAATCTTCATTCCTAAAAGAACTATGTGATTCACTAGGCCTTACCCAGCTACTTCCTGAGCCCACTAATCCTACAGTAATGCCTAAAAACCATCAAATAGCAGCCTGTCTGAACTAAGTCTTTCCAACAAGATTCACAAAGTCTCACATGTTGGAGTGTTCCATAATGATCTCAGTGACCACTATATCATTGCACGTATAATTGACTTCATCAAAGCAAATACATTGCCTAGATTCGTACTAAAAAGAAATCGCCACAAACTTATCCCTGACAACTTTCTGGCAGGCCTGAGTCTCATAAATTGGCAGAAACTCTACCTGGCACCCACGGCCATGCAAGCCTGTAATCACTTCTATAGCAAATTTGCTCAAAGTCATAAACACACATGCCCCATTAGTCAGGATAAGAATACTGAAAAGGACCTGCCCCTGGTTCACTAAAGACTTAAAACTAGCATTACTACCTAGAGATAAGCTTTGGATAAGGGCACGTAAATCCAAGATTTCACTCGATTAGGAAGCTTTTTTGGCAGCAAGTAATAGTTGCATAAAACCTGTAAGGTCTGCAAAAATGGTGTATTTCCAGAATACACTGATCTCATCCAAACACAATGGGCCAGATATTCAAAACTTTGTGCTGGGTGCAAACTGTTTGCGCAGGGTTAGTGCCAGGTTAGCTCGGGTCTGCTATATTCAAACGGTCAAGCAGTGTGCACAAACTGCATTAGCACCAGGCAAAATTATAATGTATGCAAGGGGTAAATTGAGGAGGTATGTGCATGAATACAGGTGCAATGCTATATGCAGAGAATAGCGCTGCACAAAGTGTTTTTGCGTGACTTAGCATAACACTTTCCATGGTGCAAATTACAGCCCAGGAAAATGTAGTCCTAACTCTGGGCAAACCAGCATTGCATGACTTTATGGCATTGCGCTGCTTTGCACAACTTTTGTGTGGCTTTTCGTGACCCTAACGAGTAAGTATGACAAGAAGCCAGACACAGAGGAAACATGCTGCTCACTGATGGCATCCCTATGATGCCATCATCTACCACCAGTCTCAGTCATGTCAGGCAGTACGTGGTGACCTGGCTCCCAGTGGACACCATGGCAGTGCAGCCACACAGCACACTTCTGCAGGTCACACTTTGGTGGACACCAACAGATGCCAGCACACACATGCAGCACTGTGGGCATGGAGGATGTTGAGGGAAGGGTGTACAAGTGGCCAAGCTTCACTACAGACTGGGTGTGGACACAAGGCTGAGACAAGCCATGCAGTTCACATATGCCAGTGTTGGGAATACCCCAACACCAGTGTGCCTGTCTGATGGTATGTGCCACCCCAGCCATATACCGCACAGCTGTACAGACACCACAGCACACACAGCCAGCTGTGTCTATGTCACTGTGAGCATCCCATGCCAGTGGTGCAGCATGTGTGGCATAACAGTAATGTCCACTGTCAGTAAACACCTGCAAGTTGGACCCATCACTGTGTACAGTGCAGTGGTCATCACTGCCCTACACACCATAGGCATTACTGTAATCTCACACTACTGGCCCCCTTGCTACTGTAGTGTCTGCTGTGCACTGTAGCATGTACTACAGTTTGACAATTTCATGCAGCACCACCAGCTGTGCATGTGCTGTGTTGTCCCTGGGGCACAATATTCTATGCTGTACTGTACAAATGCAACCTGCAGTGACAGGTGGAGCTGTGGCAGACCCAGTCAGCCCCCTCTACTTTCAGACTGACCTACAGATGGAGCTGTGGGACCCTGCAATAGCGCTGGGCAAACTGCATGCAAATCAGGTCATAATGAGATGCTAATCTGGATGTTTGCCCACAGACTACCTAAGTAGGCTCATTTGCATGTCACTTCTGAATACAGCAATGTTTTGCCCTGGGCAAATGTGATTGCACCAGGCAAACAGCTTAGCACAATGCTAAACCTGTGCAAATGTGTTTGCGCGCCGTGCAAATGTTTTGGAAATATTGTACATTTTTGCACAATGTAATTTCACATGTGCTGCTGCTTGCAGCTTTACTGACTCAATTCCTTTGCTAGCACACACATTGGCCACATAGTTCATCTCTACCTTCTTTCACATCACTGTGAATTGGGAAGCTGTGTGGTTTGCACTTCCTGGTTACTATATTCAGAACCGTCTTATTCCCAGTCTATTTTTGCACTGCACTCCCAGCCCAGTTTGCCCAGCTTCCTTAACATGCTATATTCAGCAGGTTTAGCACTGTGGCTATCCCTTTTGAATATAGAGGGCTATTGGATCTGAGCTAATTTAGCACACTGGGCAGTGCTAATTTTACCCCAGGGCAACGTTTTGAATATCTGGCCCAAATTTTGTCAAACACTCCATGACTTCAAAGGCCACAGCTCCTCTCCATCTTTTCCCTGAAAAAATAGTTTCCCATGGGGACACTATCATAGACAAGAGCCTTATACTAAAGGGCTTAAATGACCATTTTACTACTGCCGGGTTAGCTTTCTGATGCTTTCTAAGCTAGCAACTTCCATCCTGTGTCCACTGCTGATGGACCGGACCGAACAGCTCACGCAGACACGCATCATGGGAGCACATTCTGCTTCAACCCTATATCCTACAAACAAGGAGAGGATGTGCTGAGCTCCTTGGACATACAAAAAAGTGCAGGTGCTGATGGAGTCATAGCCCTGTTCCGGAAACTAGATTTTCACTATCACACAACACTGATCATGCACCTCTTCCACTTGCCCAAGGGGAATTTCCCACACCCTTGAAGATCACCCATTATATACCCCTCTTTAAATCAGGGAACACCTGTGACCTTAATAACTATCGCCCCATATCCCTCCATCCCATCTTATCCACACTTCTAGAGAAATTGGTTAATTCACAGCTCAGAGAACACCTGGAACCTTTAGATCTCCTCAACCCCCCTAGCCCTTTACAATCAGGCTTCTGGCCACACCATAGCACAGTCTCAGCACTAGCAAAAGCTACCAATGACTGGCAAACTGCCTTTGACAACAAACAACACACATGTGCAGTTTTCCTAGATCTTAGTAAGGTGTTTGTTTGAACATGATATACTTCTGAACAATTTAAATAAGCTCGGACTAGATCCTACTGCCATGCATTGGTTTTCTACTTACCTTTTGACTAGGCAACAACAAATTAAAGCACAGGGTGATCTTGTCCCTCTCAAACTCTGATCAGGGGAGTACCCCAGGGCTCCATACTTGGGCCCTTATTGCTTCTAATCTGCATTAACAACATCAGTGCAAATGTCACCAACACTAGCTTACATCTTTTCACTGATGATACTATACTAGCCCTTCCCTTGTTACAGCCTGCACCGATCTACAAGATGACTTCAACCGGCACCAGCTAAACCTATTACATCTCAAACTGTTGCTAAATGCAAAAAAGATGACGGTCATGCTCTTCTCCCCCTGCACTCAAGCAGCTGAAGCACCCCTTTCCTGCCGGAAGCACCACTTCTGCTCAACACAAAATTCCCTGACATCCCACATAGCAATGGCACAATACCAACACCTGTATTGTGCCATCCCAAAAGACAGTGTTTTTTTATGGGGGGCTCAGCCCCCTTGCACCCCCCCCACATTTATTATAATCAACTCCAGGTTGGAATTGTTCCGGGGAGAGGGCAGAACACCGGGAGAAGGAGCATTGGTGAAAATGGACCATTACAGTGACTGTCGCTGTAATGGTCTGTTTTCGAGTTTCACTGCCAGGGTGTCATGCTACGGTGGGCCACTGTCTCCTGCCACCCCCATCAAATAGTAACCTTGCTAAATGAACTACTCAAAGTGGTGGAGAGTTTCAAATATCAAGGGGTCTGGATAGACCACTAGCTCTCCTTCATAATACACTTGAAAGAGCTTGGCTCAAAACTAAAAATGAGATGGCTTTTTCCTTTAGAAATACTGCCTACTTATTCATGATGCCAGGAAAAAACTGGTACAAACCACATTCATCGCTCTCCTCGATTATGCTGCCCTTGTTTATTGCCACAGCATGGTTTCTGCTCTTAAAAGACTGGATGTGCTTTATCATAGCGCCATAAGGTTCATAACAAATGCACTAGCCAGAACCCAACACTGCACTCTCTATGCATAAATTGGCTGGTCCTCGCTTTCTAACTGAAGACTAAAAAATGATCTGCTATGGAACTACAGAGCCATCACAGGCAAACTCCCTTATTACATTGCTGACCTATTTAACCAGTCCTTCAGTACCTACTTATTGAGGAGGCATTCCTACCTTCGGTTGGAGACACCTGGGGTCGCTTCGCATTATGGTGATGCTGCTATTGTACATTCCCTCCCTTCACTATGGAATAACTTTCAGTGCCCATTTAAACTAGTTCTACCATCTGTACAGGGGCCTTCAAATGTCACCTAGACAAAGCTATCCAAGAAAAATGCAACTGTCACTCCTAACCCCTCCTCTATCTATCTTCTTCACCTCCTCTCCTTAACTCAGCCCCTTTTCCCCTTCTAAACCTTCTTTCCTAAATCCCTAGCCTTATCTACCAAATATGTCATGGACTGTATGTGCAATGTACTGCTACCTATGTTGTTCTCCTCTGAATGTTGCACTTACTGTACAATGCACTCTATGTAGTAGTATGACTCTGTAAACTTAGTTGTTGTAAACTGTCAGCCTGTATAATCCTGTCCATTCAGGACCTCCTTAAAAATGAGCTTGATCAATGGAGCGTCACCTGGTGAAATATAAATAAATAAATTAATTCATTCATTCATTAATTAATAAATGTGGGGGACTGGGACGGGGCTTGCACGTGGGGATTCAGGATTTAAGGGGGTTTTCTATGTGGGGAGACAGGAGGTGGGGCTTCTTTGTGGGGAGTTTGGAGGAAGGACAGTTTTTGAGGGGATTTGAGGTGTGCATCCATTTGGTTTCTGGAGGTGGAGCTTCTGTGTGTGAGGGATTGGAGGTGGCACTTCCATTTGGGGATTGGAGGTGGAGTTCTGGGTGTGGGTGGATTGGAGGCGGGACTTGCATTTGGAGGAATTGGAGGTGGGGCTTGCATTTGGGGATTGGAGGCTGAGCTTTTATGTGGAAATTGGGGACTGGTGGTGAGGAATTCCTCTATGGAGGACTCACATTTGGAGACTGGAAGTGGGTCTTCTGTGGGGATGTGAGGATTTGGAGGTGGGTCTTACATGAGGCTGGATTTGGGCAGGGCATCAACGTGGGGGATTGGAAGTGGGCATGCATTTAGGGATTCAAAGGTGGGTGGGTTTGGTGTGAGACTTTTGTGTGGGTGTAGTACTAGAGTTGGGGTTTACGTGTGGTGGTATTGAAGAGAGGGCATGAATTTGGAGATTGGAGGTGGGCTTTAATTGTGGTGAGATTGGAGGGGAGTATTGCATGTGGTGAGATTGGAGGCATGGTATCCATATGGCAACATTGGAGGTGGGATTTCCATTTGGGATTGGATGTGGGGTTTACATGTGGTGAGATTGGAGGAGAGGCTTATATGTGGTGGTACTGGAGACAGGGCTTATATGTGGTGGGATTGGTGGTGGGGCATGGATTTCAAGGTTGAAGGTGGGTTTTCTTCGTGGTGACATTGGAAGTGGGGTTTATATGCGGTGGCATTGCAGGTGGGGCATGAAAGTGGGGTTACTTGTAGTGAGATTGGAGATGGGGCATGCATGTGGTGGGATTGGAAGCAGGCTTACATGTGGTGGGTTTGGAGGCAGGGTTTATATGTGGTGTGATTGGAGGTGGGATTTAAATGTGGTGGGATTGGAGGTGGAGCTTCCATGTGGTTAGATTGGAGGTGGGACCCACATATGGTGAGATTGGAGGTGGTGTTTATATGTGGTGAGACTTGAGGCAGCATTTATATGTGGTAGGATTGGAGGTGGAGCTTCCATATTGTGGGACTGGAGGCAGGGTTTACATGTGCTGGAATTGGAGGCAGGGTTTAGATGTGGTGGAATTAGAGGCAAGGCTTCTACAATATGTGGGAATGGGGGCAGGCTTTTATGTGAGTGTGGGGAATTGGGGCAGGGCTTGCACATTGGGAACTGGGATTGTAGGTGTATCTTCTAAGTGGGGAGACAGGAGATGGGGCTTCTATGTGGGAGGTTCGGAGGAAGGACTTTTTGGAGGGATTGGAGGGGTGCATGCATTTGGGGACTAGAGTTGAGGCTTCTGTATATGAGGAACTGGAGGCAGCACTTCCATTTGGGGCTTGGAGGTGGGTTCTGTGCGGGGGTTGATTGGAGGCAGGGTTTGCATTTGGGGACTGGAGGTGGGACTTCTATGTGGGAATTGAGGACTGGCAGGGGGGAACTCCTGTGTGGATGACTCACATTTGGAGACCTTCTCCTTCTGATACCTCGGAGTTTGGCTGGACAGGAACCTAAACTTCTAGGTCCACATCGATGCCATTCTGAAGAAACTCTGGCCTAAGCTCGGGGCCCTATACCGCAACAGTAAATGTATCCCTGTTCCAGCAAGGCACGAATTGGTACATAAAATGATTATGCCAATTTTTGACTACCGTGACTTAGTATATGGAGCTGCCTCCAATCCTCCTTATCTAGGTTGTACCCCCCTTTTAACTTCTTCTGCTGGTTTGCCTTAGATGCTCCTGCCCTGACCCACCACTGCACACTCTACCGTTCTCTGAATTTTCCCACCCTTGCCGACAGGAGAACCATGCATGTGGCTATATTCACCTCAAAATTCTGGTTGGGCTCTCTCCCTGCCTACCTCTCCACCTCCTTATCTGCCCCACTCCCCTCCAAATACTCCCTCAGATCTGACAACTCACATTCCCTGAATATACCCTACAGAAGCACTATGTCAGGCCAGATGGCTTTCTCCCATCGTCTACCTAAACTTTGGAATCAACTACTGACCCAAATCAGACACTCCTCCTCAGTCAATTCTCTCTCTACATTCCTAACAAACTATCTATTGACAAACTGCAATTGCACCTAGTCCCTCTGGGCTTGTCTCTGCTGATGGTCTATTTCTCCTCCTTCCTCCAGTAGGGCCAATAAATGTCTCCATTATCCTAAACCCTCCAACATCCTAGCTCTTGTACCGCTCCTGTACCACCCCCTTTGCTGATTATGTAAATACTCTTGAGCTTGTTATCTCATTTGTTTCGCTATGTACAGTTAAGCTAGTTTTACCTGACTTATGTAAACTGTTGTATTATGTATAGCTCCCTCTCCCCTTCCCCCAGGACATACAGTGAGATGAGCATCTTATTGCTCAGTGTAATTTTCCTGGTGAAACTTTTCAATAAATAAATAAAACAAAACAGCATGTGTGGCTTCCGTGGGGATGTGAGGAATTGGAAACAGGTCTACATGTGGTGGGATTTGGGCAGGGCTTCTAAATGGGGGGATTGGAGCTGATCATGCATTTAGGGAGGTAAGATGCCTGCCCGGCACCATGGCTTGGAGGGACAGGACGCAAATTCTGTGGATCACAGGAGCAGCTGCACAGGACAGGGAGCTAAACATCTTTGTCCACCTATGGACAAATGACCTGGCTGGGAAAGGGATCACAGCAGTGCAAGAGGAGTTTGTGGAGCAGGGGACCTAGACAAGTAGCATGCATGGTAACCTTCTCGGAGGTGCTGACTGTCTATGGCATGGGTGAGGCTAGGGTACTCCACACCATGGGATTCAATAAATTGTTGAAGAACTGGTGTGGAGTTCAGGGTTTTGGCTTCATTGGGCACTGGAGGTCTACCTGGAAGACAGGCCTATACTGGCACGATGGTCTGCATTTGTCCGTGAGGGAAACCAGGATCCTAAGTAATAGGTTTAAATGCTTCATTAGCAAGCATTTAAACCAGCCAAGAGGTGAGACACTGAAAAGTAGCTTGGAAATCCCAGCACCCCTCAAAAATAGGGTAGTTAGTGAGGTAAACACAAAGGTCGAGAAGTCAATAGGGAGCAGGACAGGGGGTCAATGGAGAAAAAGGCAAAGACAGTAAGAACACTAATTGGTCTAAAAGGAGAAAGGCCATCAATAAATGGAGGGTGATGAGTACTGATGCATGTAGTCTTGGTAATAAGCTCCCTGAACTAGTGGCCTTGATGGAAGAGGGACACCTGGATATCATGGAAGTCACAGATACATGGTACACAGAGAACCTTGACTGGGATGTCAACATACCAGGTTACACAATCAACAGGAGGGACAGAAGGGTAAAAGAGGAGGAGGAGGAGTAGATTTCTATATAAGGGAAGGGATCAAAGCAATGTAGCTAAAGGTTAAACACAGAGAAGAGGAAGCACTGTGAGTCACCCAGGAGACAGGAAATGGCACCACAATCCATACGGGGGATGTGTTCAGACCCCCATCTCAGGGGGAGGAAATGGACAAGGAAAGATAGAAGGCATCCTTAGAATGGCAGAAAAGGGGGAGATATTGTTGATGGGGGACCTGAATATGCCCGTGTGCCATCGCTATGGTGACAATTTTATCACACTGACACTACAGCAACAACAACAACAACAGGTCATTGTAGTGCACCACCTCCCTGAATCAACTCCAGCTGGGCGTATATTTCTTTAGTTATGGGTAGTGTTGTGCAAAATTTAAAAATTACACTCCGTGAAATATTTTGTGAAATTCACACATTTCGTGAAATATTTTGTAGGTGGAAAATGCCAAATTTCACCCACGGAGTGTGAAATTTTGCCCATGAAATGGCAACATTTGGGTGCTCATGGGTGAAATTTCACAATTTTTAGCAACAACAAAAAGACTTCCTGGTGTCTAGTGGACCCCCCCAGGCAATCACCAGCCCAAATTGAGAAAAATCCCAAATCCCTTGTGTCTAGTGGTCCCCTCCCCCACTGATCACTGGCCCAAATTGTAGAAAGATCCCCACTAAGATTAACAGTAATTTCCCCATCCCCAAATTTGTTGTAAAAATAATAAATTAATTTTTTGCTCCTGAGTGTCTAGTGGACTTCACCTGTCATCAGATAGTACCTCACCCTGCTCCCTAGCACTTCGAAGTGAACATCGACAGAGCCCTCCACTCACTTCCCCAGCCAGCAACCCAACTGAGTGCTTCACTGAATGAACACAAGCTTGTACAAGCACGCTCTCATTCATTGCAGTGCTCAGTTGGGCTGCAGGCTATGAAGGTGAGTGGAGGGCTGTGCTGGTGGCCCACTTGGGTTACTGGGTGGGAGTGGGGTAGGGCACTATCTGACGACAGGGTAGGGGGTCCACTAGACACCAGGGAGTCAGAAACATGAATTTTTTATTTCATTTTTACACACATTTGGGGATGTCGAAATTAATGTTAATCTCAATGGGGGAGGTGCTTTCTAAAATTTGGGCCTATGATCAGCAGGGGGGATGACTAGACACAAGGGACTGGGTATTTTTCTCAATTTGGGCTTGAGATCAGCTGGGGGACCACTAGAAACCAGAGAGTCAGACATTTGAATGCTTTTTATTATTTTGACACAACTTTAAGGATGGGGAAATTAATGTTAATCTCGGTGGGGAGGGCTTTCTACAATTTAAGCCAATGATCAGCCCAGGGATGGGACCACTAGACACCACATAAATAAATATAAGTGGCAGATTTTTAGGTGAAATTGCAAAGTTTTGCAGCAATTTCATGAAATATTTCACATGGTGAAATTGCTGATTTCACAGCAATTTCACCTGTAAAATTTTATTTCACAATATTTTTAGTTATGGGGGATGCAGGGAGCAATGCCCCCTACATGGGGGCTTGGGGGACAGAGCCCCCCGAAGAAAACACATTCCCAAAGTGACAGGCTTTATGCCGACCGCAAATGCGGTTGACATAAAGGTGTTGCTGTAACATTGGTTGGCAATGAATCCAGTATGTCAGATGTTAACTGGAGCACCTTTGCTGCAGCCACGTCAAAGAGCAATGTAATTCCCGATGCCCTACTGGGGGAAAGCTTCAGACAGCTAGTATCAGAACCTACTCAGGAGGGAGTAATCTTTAACCTGGTACTCTCAAACAGGGACAGAGAGAAGATCTCAGATTTAGAAGTGGGTAGCCATCTGGAAACGAGCGACCACCAAACAGTGTGGTTCACGAGAAACTCAGAAGTAGAGTCAAGTCACATAAAGGTGATTGTATTGGAATTTAGGAAGGCTGGCTTTGGGAAAATGGGAGAGTGCCTCAGGAAAGCACTAGCAAATGAACAAAAAGGTGGGGCGGAGGCACAATGGGGATAAATCAAAGCTGCCATTACAGAGGCACCAAGCCTTTTTGTGAAGCAAAAATACAAAACAAAATGAAGGAAAAAAACACTATGGTTCTCAAAAGAGGTGGTAGGGAAGGTTAGGAAGAAAAATACAGAAGAAGCAAGACAGAGAACTATACCAGTTAAAGCAGAAAGAAGAGGGGGAGGCAGTCAGAATAGCAAAGACCCAAACCAAGGAAAAGATAGCCAACTCAGTTAAGAAGGGGAATAAAACCTTTTATAGGTACATTAAGGAGTGAAGAAAGACCAGTGGCGGTATCGTGAGGCTTAATAATGGGGATGGGCAGAGGGTGACAGTGAAAAAGCAGAGATACTGAACAAAGACTTCTGCTCAGTATTTACAAAAAAAGAGGGGGGGTTCTAAAACCAAATAATAAAAGCACACTAGAGAGAGAGGTCGATACCAGTCCATTCACAGAAGAAAGGGTCCTGAAAAACTCATAAAATGGAAGGTGGACAAAGCAATGGAGCCTGATGAGATTCACCCCAGAATTCTAGAACTAAGGGGAGAACTAGTGGCACCACTGGCTGCCCTTTTTAACAAATCATGGGAGGATGGTGTGGTATCTAAGGACTTTTTTTTTAATTCAATAAGCTTTATTCACGTTTTGCAAAACACCAAGAAATAGATACATAATTCTGCTACAATAATGACAAGACCAGTAACAGTTGAGCTTATAACAACTAGACAACTACAAAGCAATGCAACATAACATAAATCACAAACACACCCTCCTTCCACCCACCCCAGCAAAGATCAAAACATGAGATTCCAACATTGTAAAATACTGTAAAACAGGCAGGCTAATGTAACTCAGTATAAGTAACAACAATAACTGCAAAAAGAAGTAAAAACAAGCAAGCAACAGGACCTAAATAATTTATGTATATAAAAGGGGAGAAAGCACCATACGCTCACAGATTAATGACAATGTACTCAAATATTGTCTACGGTACCACCTGAAGTAGAAGTCAAAGAGAATATAAGGTATGCAGTTGGCCACATGCCTTATTATACCCCTTGATATTATATTGGGAATTAGCAACCATTGTTTCCAAATGGAGATTATGCAGAAGTTACTGCAATCACTCGTTATAAGAAATATCTATTTGGTCTTTCCAGTGGAGGAGGATCACTTGCTTCACAGAAAGAGAGATCATGGCTCTATGGTACCTCCGTTCTCTGATAGGAGCCTCCAAGTAATCTCCTACAAGACAAACTTCTGCGGTAAAAAGGTCATGGAGACTGAGAAGGGGATCAACTCGAGCCTTAAAGGGACACTGTCATCCTTTTAGATAACAGTGATTTTTATTAAGGGATGCTGTGGTTTTGACTGGTGTTCTCACGAAATATTTTTTTTTAAATTAAGCCACTTGCTTGTTTAATTTGCCAAAAAGCACAGTGACATCCATATTGGTTGTATAACACCAGTACCTTCAGTTTTGTTTACCTTTGAGCACATTACTGATGATCATTGAGGCACGTTCACCATGACTGTGCAGTAACGAGCAGCTCCCACACTGCGAGCTGTCACTGATCTTTCCTGGTGTGTCAGTTTCTTTGTGCTTATACATCCATGAGGCAGCTCTCTGCGCTGATGCTGAATTGCAGATCTGTCTTATGATTTAAACAGATTAAGTTATTAATTTTTCCTTCCTAATCAACTGTACTAGTAAACTCCCTGGGCCAGATATTCAAAAGGGTTGCGTCATGTGCAATAGGGTTGCGCCTGCTCAAGTCCGAAATTGCTCCATTCTGCGATATTCAGCAGGAGTAAAGCAAACACTGAAAACATGCTGAGCAACAGCGCAATGCAAATGAATGCATGCTGAACTGGAGGGGAGGAACCATGCATAAACTGCACAGCCCGATATTCGGCCGGCTGTACAGAGTTGTGCAGGCGCAACCCCAACCTGCACCTGCACAACTTTGAGCCAAAAAGGATCAAGTCGAGGGCCACCCACAGGTGAGCGCCGCGATTGCAGGGCACAACACAGCAGCCGCCACCTGTGGCTGGCCTCAACCCACTCCTGCCCCCCCTGCAGCTCAATCACGGGCAAAAGTGCAAACATCCCCACCCCCACTGGCCCGATGGCGGGCAACAGCAGAAAAGTCCCCCTCCCCCAGCTGGCCCAATTGTGGGCATCAGCAAATCCCCTCACCAGGCCCGATCACGGGCAGCAAAGATGTCCCCGAACCGATCCCTGGTGGTCCAGTGGACCGATAAGCCCGATCACGGGCTGGAATATTAAAACACCCCCGCCCCCAAACATATCGCCTGGTGGTCAGTGGACCGATAAGCCTGATCGCGGGCTGGAAATGTCTAACCCCTCAAGAACACATCCCTGGTGATCTAGTGTCCCCCACCCCACCCACCCACAAAGCCCCACCACCGCTCCCCGCAGCGCGGGCGGCAGCATCCACCTGCCTGCCACCCCACGCCTGACTGACTGCCAGTAGGCTGCAAGCCCGATTGATGCAGAGCAAGAGCCAATGGCGTGCACCCTATACCGTACAAGACAGTCCAGATTTGTGAATGAATGTTCATTCACAAATCTGGACTGCCTAGTTAGGAGCTGCACGCCCATTGGCTCTTGCTCTGCACCAATGGGCGCAGCCCTACCAGGCAGTCAGTTGGCAGGTGGCGGTGGCAGGCAGGTGATGCCGCCGCCGCGGGGAGCGGGGTGGGCTTGTGGGTGGGGGACACTAGATCACCAGGGATGTGTTCTTGGGGGTTTAGACATTTCCAGCCCACGATCGGGTTATCGGTCCACTGACCACCAGGATATGTTCGGGGGTGTTTTAAACATTCCAGCCTGCGATCGGGCTTATCGGTCCACTAGACCACCAGGGATATGTTCGGGGCAGGGGGTGTTTATAATATCTCCAGCCCGCGATCCGCTTATCGGTCCACTTGACCACCAGGGATCCATTCGGGGACACTTTGCTGCCCACGATCGGGCTGGTGGGGATTTCAGCTATGCCCACGATCGGGCCAGTCAGAGAGGGGGACCTTTCTGCTGTAGCCGCGATCGGGCCAGTGGGGGGTGATGGGGGAGATTTTTTACTCTTTTGCCCGCGATCGGGCTGCAGGGGGCATTGGTCCCCAACGGCTGCTGCCTGGCAGGGTGTCAGGCGCAAGTCCTCAGGGATCGGTGCACCTGCATGCTAATGGCATGCAAATGGAGCCATAATCAGATGCAAATGGCCCCCCCGCGCCTTGCATGAATTATGGCCCCATTTGCATGTCACCTTTTGAATATCAGAAATTTGCACATGGCGCAATGGTACTTGTGCCACTGCAAGTTGAATGCACCACTCTGACCACTTGCGGTGGTGCAAGTTCCCCTGCGCCATGCACAGTGGCTGTGGCTGAGAGGTGATATTCAAAGGAGTTGCTCAAGGGCGCAACTCCTTTGAATATCGCTCTGGCCACACCCCTGCGCAACTATTTTGTGCAGCACAAGGGCTTGCGCCACAAAATAGCGCAGTTTGAATATCCGTCCCCCTGTTTTGTTTTTGTTTGTTTGTTTACTTCGTGGTTACTTCTGTTGTTTCTCAGACCTACATGTCATTTTCTGAGTGCTCTCCCAGTCAGAAACATCACTGACAAATGTAAGAATTACCTTTTGTATGACAGAAGTTAATTTTCTCTCATCTATTTACAGTTACAATATTGATAACACTCTATATGGGTGAGTATTATTGAGCGGCTCAGTATGAGCAACTCAGTAATACTGCTCCCATGTAGAGTGAGTGGGAGAAAAGAGCAGTGGATGGGTATAGCGAGTGTAGCACTGAGGGATACATGCTACACTGACAAGAAATGGGATAAATAGAATGATTTTGCCATGCTCTACAGAGTTGGCCATGTGGTCTAGTGGCTTGAGCCCCTGTTTCTGGAGCCTGTTGTACTGGGTTTGGATCCCTGTGCAGGTAAATGTTTTGCTTCCAGGGGGAGTTTCTATTGTTTCCTAAGTCTACTCCCCCTGGAGTTGAGAATCTTTATTTTTGGGGGGGTGTGGGACTTGTCCCCCTCAAAAGGAGGTGTGGCGGGCATAACCCCCCTGCAAAAAACAAAAGAAGCATTTTTTTTTCCGAGGACCGTCACTGTTTGTGGCAGTCTCTCTAAGTCCAAGTCACCATTTTGATGTGGGTGATTTTGCATCACTCTTTGTGAGCAGCGTGATAAGGGACTCACCCTTATTACATGAATCCACAATATTTAATGCTGCTGTGCATTGTTGTGATTTGTATCCATGACTCTAAGTCAGAGATTCCTCAGTGAAGTACATGCCGTTTTCTGTATTTATTCTGCTCTCTTCTTATTGGACATTCCCAACTCTCATATTGTGCATGCACATATAATTTGCTCTGAGTACCTCAGTAAGATTCAATACGTTTTGTTTGGTTTGAAATGTATAACTGTCAGAAGTTTGTGGTTTTATCATCTGTTTTATTTTCTTATGTTTTATCACTTATTTTTTTGTTTGTCTTTGTTTCTCTTATCTCCTTCTGATCACCCACCAGAACCTGCCAGTGGCTGTGTCTTACTTCCTAATGAATTTATGCATATGTCCCTAACTGCCTTCCATCCACCTCCCCTCATATGTTGGTAGCTGCCACTGAATACACAGTTTGTGGATAACTCTTGTTGCCATGGTTTTAGTGTTGCTACCCACCATCTGGTCCCTGTTCTAGTTTCACCATGAAATATTACTTATTGCATACTGTGAATGAGCCACCCCCCCCCCCTTCAACTGGCATTTGAGATCTTCGACTCTCATAGAAATGGTACATGGGGATGGTCTTATTTTTTCTTAAACCTATAAAAGATTTTAAGCTATTGCACCAAAAATCTGTGGATCTTGGGGTGCCCAATCCTTGGGTCAGCATTGATTCCCCCTCCACTAGTCTGGCACACTGGGAGCCCAAACCAGTATGCCGAAATCCGTTTTGTTTTCACCTGTAAAAAAGAAAACAGTCCAACAACGTATTTTGTTTTTAAACCTTAAAAAAAAGAAAATGGTTCCTTGCTGTTCCCACCAGCCCCTTTCCCCAACCCACACCCTCCCTCTGCATCCCCCACCTCCCCACATCCCCCTCACCCATACTTACCTCCGGAAGTCAGGAGCAGCAATCTTCTGTGGACTGGGAACTCATCTGCACTCTTCAAAGACCAACCAGAAACTGAAGAAATAACGGTAAGCCCTATAATGGCAGTGAATGGGGGGGCGGGGAATTAGGTTGATATCTCAGCCAAATTTTGGAGTTTTGGTCCCAAATTTTCAACATGGGGTTCTTGGGACTCCACCTCATGGACACTGTCACTATCATTTCGTTTCTTGGCTCTGAAAGGTGATTTCTCGGTTGCTGCATGGAATCACCTTTTGGGACCAATTAATGAAATGACAGTGCCACTGTTCAAGAGGTGGGGTCCCAAAAAGCCCATATTGCAAGTTTGGTGAACAAACTCCAAAAAATGACTGTGTTACGAGTGTGTGTTGCACAGTTTGCACGCACTCTTGTAACTTTGCCAGTTTTTAATATTTTCACTTCAAATTTCCAACATTGCCATTTTTTCACACCTCCTTATGAACAATACAGCTGTCATTTTTTGCATCCTGCCCAAAATGTGTTTTTGCACCTGTGGAGCAGAATGGCGCAGTCGCTGTGCAAAATCAACTTTTGGGACAGATTAATGAAATCACAGTGCTACTCTTCATGAGGGGAGATCCCAAAAAGGCCATGTTGAAAATTTGGTGAACAAATTCAAAAAAATCACTGTGTTACAAGCATGCATTATACAATTTCTACTCATGTTCATAACTTTGACACTTTTTCATATTTTCACTCCAGATTTTCAACATCACCATTTTTTCACACCTCCTCATGAACAGTACAGAAGTCAGTTTTCACATCCTGCCCAAAATATCTTTTCACACCTGTTACTCTGAATGGCGCATTCGCTGTGAAAAAATCACCTTTCAGAATTGAGTAACAAAATGATAGTGGCAATGTTCATGAGGTGGGGTCCCAAAAAGCCAATGTTGAAATTTTGGAGTGAAAAAGCTAACAGATATCTGGGGCATTAGGGTTTCCAACCATAACACCCCACCCCATACAGACTGACAGGCGTCAGGTGTGTGGCTTAGGGTGTTCGGCCCTAACGTTTACCCCATTCTTCTAAACTGCACCCATCTCAGCCTATTTCCCTATGGAATGGAGTGAGCATAAGGGCCAAAGATCCTGGCAGCACACCCTGTTGCACACCCAACACCGCCTGTCTCTCTGCAGGTGGGTGGGGTGGGGACAGGAAGCAAATTCTGTGGATCGCAGGAGCAGTTGTCCCCCGGATAAGGCCCACTAGACACAAGTGCCTGTTTTCAGGGGTGACCTGGGAGCACTGGGCAGTTAAGTGACTTGCTCAGAGTCACACAGTACGCAAGTGGAGGTTATGAGAATCAAACTCAAGTCTGGTCTGCCGAATGTGCCAAGCTCATTCACACCTCATTCTTCTAACCTCTAGGCTATACTGCCAGCCCAATTCATGCAGTACCAATGCCAATTCCAGCAATTAAACATTCAGCATTTACAAATGCTTATTTACATACAGCATCCTCTTGTCCATTGACATCTGCAAGTATCCTTTAGCGGGCAATGTCTGATAAAAATGGAAGCTGGCCCTTTTTTTGTTGTTGTTGTTGTTGGGCAGACTTTGTAGATAGCTAAACTACTATCCCTCAATAATCTGCTATCCCAAATCATTACTTCCCAAACAGCATACATCACTCACACTAAACCAGTACTCCACTAAACCTTCTGAAGCTGTAGTGGAGTTGAGATACCCTTACATTAATGAGACTCTCTTGCAAGAGTCCTCATGTTTGTTTTTGTCTTCTGGAAATTGTTTGATTTGCATCTTCTTGTTTCCTCAAGAGTCTTATGCTGCATTCATTGTTTTGTAAGGTGTTTCCTTATTGTCATATTTTAATTTTTCCCCTCATAAAATTTCAAAACAAAATTAAAATTAAAAAAAATACTACAAATGATGTTGTGCATTTGTACTTGTCTGTAATGTTGTGCAATAAGAAACATTTTTTTCTAAAGGGATAAAACATTGTTTACTAAATAACAGTGAGGCACCTTAAAGGAACACTGTCAACCCCCTTAGGCCTCAAAGTGTCTGTAGTTTAGAAAAGCATATTTTATGATTGGTCACATTCTGTGGTGACTGCTGATGCAGCTGGTAGTTCGAGTCGAATTCCTTTTTTCTTTCAAAAAGTGAAAACCTGACTGTCCAACATACTGTTGTCACCTCACTAAAACATGTTTGTTTACATTGCTTGGCCAACTCACACTGCATCTTTCCTGGACTTAGGAGCACCCCCAACACAGTCTAGCCACTCGTTATGCAGTGGGAGTAGAGGAGACTATTGTACCATGTGTGGCTGCACTTTTAGAGAGTGTTTCTAATGTGCAGAAAATATGCAATAAGTGTAGCTCAAGGATTTGAAGCAAAGCAAGGCTGGCTATAACTACACATTACCAAGCATTTCAGCTGTACTAAAACAGGAGGTAGATAAAACAACTAGCAACATCAGTGAATTTTAGAGCCGGTAAGCAGTCATAAAATGTGGGGGTTTTACCTAGAAATATTATAATCTTTAAGAGAAGTTTCATTAGATAGTTGCAGCTTACCAGTATTACTCAAATGCTGCAGTCACTCGTTATTTCTTTTTCATTTAGCTATACATGTGTTTGTTGTAAAGATATGGGGCCTGATTCCAAGACAGTTATGCCATACATAAATGCAGTACACCAGTCAAGATAGTGCAAATCACAAGTTAGCCAGCAAGTTATGACACATGTGATTCCAAAAGAACACTTATGCCACAACCCGCAACTGCTACAACAAATGCAAGATACGATGCAGTTACACTAAAGAATGCTTACGCCATTGTGTAACACGGCCTATGACAGGCAGAACACCCCAGCACCATGGAACTGCTATTCCAGAACAGTTGGTGGAAAGAAATATGTCAGAGGGAGGTAACATAAAATAGAACAGGGAATAGTTGTCCTAAGCAGTGCACAGGCCAGAGAATCGCCCCTCCCCAGCCAGATTGCAGCACACGACACAACCAGTAGGCTCCAAACATGGACCAAAGGGCAAACAGTGGAATACCCAAGCAAATGTGCCCAGGACACCCAGAACAAAGTGAAATGGGCAGCAGCATGGCCAGACAGGCCAGCAGAAAGCAAACACCAGACAAGGTGCAACATGGACCACAGCAAGTAGCAACAAGAGCTCAATACTGAATGTGGGACAAGGCATCACCATGTTGAACAGAGAGGCAATGGGATGTACAATTGGGAACAGTGCCATGACATGTGGGCCAGTCTGGAGGTAAGCACCGCAGACAGCCGAGCAGTTGTGTACACACAGCACAGGTGGCAAGAGGGATAGAACAAGGATGGCAGAGGCCTGTGAGTGCAGGCACCACTACTGCCCCCTCCCAGCAGCAGCATGGTGGCACCAGCAGCACTATGGTGGACACACTGTGGCACAATGCAGCACTGGTGATGGCACTGCACCCATGCCAATGCCACCGTGCCACCAGGGGAGGTGACACTGCCCTCCAGGTGTCACACGACATGAGTGGCCGCAATGGAGAAGGAACAGTGCACAGGCATGCCGAACAGCAGCCGTGAGGCAGGACTGTGACCACTGGACAGCAACACAGGCACACACAGGGGACCATAGCACACACGGGAGATGGGTATGTGGGCACAGGAGGTAACGGTCACACACAGGCCACAGGAAAAATGCTGGGACGATGGCACCACCAGGCACAATGCCCCTGCCATGGCTACTGATACATGTAAACAGTGCAACCATAACATTGACACAGCACTGGGTGGCACAAATCTGTAGATGTATGGCAGTGAGACACACCATTGCCTGTGCCACTGGTGCCACCCCACAGGGATCATCAGTCCCCCTGGTAGAAGGGAGCCGTACAGGCCCAAGACCACCACACAGCCCGGACATGCACGGTGTGGCGGCATGTGGTCCGGACCAGGCATGGTGCTGCAGCACACAGGACACCATGCAGACGTGGGCATCAGTGCGCGCCAATGGCTGTGAGCGGCACAGCCGGCACACACACACAAGGTGCACAGTGGGTATGCACAGGGGATGGCACAGGGCCGCCACATGTGTGCTCCCATGTGCATGGCGACACACACACACGCACACACCCATGCACACTAGGGGCAGACATGCAGAGCCAGGTGTGTACAATAAACATAAATGGTTAGTATAAAACAGAAACAGGTAAAAAACAGCATTAGACAGGTAATAACAGCATTAAACACAGATAACAACACAACAGCAGAAGCCCCCCAACACACCCCACCCATTCAGCCCACCCACACACGTCTAGGAGGACCCCCAGCCACATCACCACCCTATATACAAGACTCCCACCCATATATACAGCCCCACCCCACCCACAGAACAACACAATCCAATGTTGTTGGCGCTAGCACCGCTGTATCACTTCCAGGAGGGTACCCAGGGAGCTGTACAGTCTGGCCATGTCCCCCAGTATGGCAGACACCAGCTGGACCAGACGCTGGTTGTCCACGGGCAGCTGACCAGGGTCTGGCACAGCCCTCTGGCCAGGCTGACCCCCAGGTGCCTCATTACTGCCATCCTGCACACCCGGCGGTGGCTAGTCCAGGCCATCGCCACCCACCTGGTAGACAGGGTCATCCATGGGCTGCACATCCATGTCCTCAGCCTGTTCAGGGGTCAGTGGTGATGCCATTCCTTGTGGCACCCCCGCTGCCCCCTCCACCAGTGGCATTGCACTAGGCACATCCACGACCACAGCCCCCACAGCGTCCTGCACCATGATGTCTACAACTGCCAGCTGTCCCTCAGGCCCCTGCTGCTCACTGTCTGTGTGGTCCAGAACCTCCAGCACCTCTGCCTCCTCTTCTGCCTCCTCCTCCTCCTCTGATGTCTATGTAGAGATGGGCATCACCCTCCGCAGGTGGCGCTGGGTGTGGCTGTGGTTTGCCTCCGCGTCTGCCACCTTGACCTCCACCATAGCCCTCAGCAGGGCCCTCTGTCGGGTCATCAGTTGGCTACGCACACCTGTAGGGATGCAATGGCTGCAGTCAGTGCTGGTCCATGACACACAGCACGCAAGCACATGCAATACACAGTCACCACAGTAGCCACCATGGGCCACCATGGCATGGGCACAACACATAGCACACACTGCATGTGTACTGGCCCCTGACCTCCCCACAACGCCCTGTTGCAGTCCCTCGCTGTGCAGCTAGCCCCCATCATGATGACCCATCCGACCATGGTCGCTGTGTACTGCACCTGTGGGAAGGGGAACACAATTATACATGTGCACTGCTGCAGGCCATGGTGTATGCAGCAGCACTGCACCAATGTGTGGCAAGCCATTGGTATAACCACCTGTACCCACATCCTGGCCCATCCTCATCTCCACATCCCTCCAGTTTGACATGCTGATCAGTCTATCCAGGACCCCCGGGTCCCACTGTGCCAGGTTCTGCCAGCAGTGTTGTAACTGGTGGATGGTGTGGGGCACACCACTGCTGGCTTCCAGAGGTGACCCAATGGCCCACCACACTCTCTCCCTCTCCACTGCAGTGTGCCTCCTGCACCCCAGCAGGAGTAGTGTCCTCCCCCACTGCTTGACCATGTTAATAAGCAACTACACATCCTACAGGAAGGGGCGTAGGGCACTGATCCATACTACAGCTGGTTGGCCACAAAGTTTGGATGACCCTCATGATGTCTACAATTTCTGTCTGGCTGAAGTCAGACTAGGTAAACTGAGCACTCGCCACCTCCTAATGACCTCTGCAATACCCACTAGAAGGGGCTGGACAGATCCCCAACCTGATGGTGGCAACTTCATCTGTGAAGAACTGAGCAAACCCATCGCACTTCTCTTGCGAAAAGGCTTTACTAGGCAGGAGACAGACTGGACTGCACAATCTGTCCACAGTCTGGGTGAGCTGAGCAAGTAAGTTCTGCACAGCAGCATTCTCCCTGGACAGGAATTCTGCCTTCTTACAGGTGATTGCTGATTGACAGGCCGTATAGTGGTCCATCAACCTAAGTCTGTCACACTCCAGGCCTGATTTCTGCCAGCCCCTCTCTAGCCTTCACCTCACCTTCCTCAACTCCTTCAAGGTCCCATTAAATCATGGGGACCTTGGACAAAGAGTGAGCGGGCGAACATGAACAGGAGCTATGGAATCCAGAGCCTCTATCACCGCCCTGTTATAGGCAAGTACTAGATTCCCTGGATCCATGCATTCACTTGGAATACCCGATAGATCCAGTACCACTGTTTGACCTTCTGGGGTCATACCCCTCAAAGGGCAGTACTGGACCATCTCCATAGGGGCAGACCTATTGGGGGAAGCCATGAAACTGAATCCCATGGTGTGATGGTCAGGCCATCTAACTGGCTCCACCATCAAGTTGGATACCCCCATCCCCAGGAGGAACACCAAGTCCAATGAATGGCCACCAATATGAGCCTCAGAGGCAACAACCTGTGTAAGACCCAATGAACACATTAGTTGGAGGAAGTCCTGACCAAACTGTGAGAGTTCATTATTGACCCAGGCATTGAAATCCCCCAGACTAAATCAATACCATATCGATGATGAAGTCTGTGACGTCCTGCAGGAAAGCTTTCCCATCTCCTGGTGGACGGTAGATGAGAAGTATCCTGCACCCTACACCTGCACCCATGCTACATTCAAAGGTGTTGGTGATCCCTACTGGTACCTCCGTAAGGTCTAAAGCAAATGGCTACACCCCCGCCCCTATGATCCTACCTCGGGCGCTGTATCACTGAGAACCCAGCAGGAATACTGTAGCTGAAGCCAATAATAGACCAGCATTTTCATCCAGCCAGGTCTTGATGATGCAAGCCAGGTCCGCTGACCCAACAAGATTTGCTATTAAAGTGGACTTGTTCTTAATGGATCTTGCATTGCATAACACTGCCCGAGTAGGATGGGGCAACCAAGGAAGACCGTGTCACTTACCTGCACAAAGCAGAACCCTTGGATATGGTAACAAGGCAGGGAGGACCCCTCTCCTGGACCCAGTTCATCCCAGGGCATCTCCTTGTTCCCACATGCTGAGTAGGAGACAAAAAAATCAAGTGATCTGACGTGCAATGACTGGATCAGGGGCAATGTACTTCTGGTGGTTGTGTGGGATTCAAATCCATGACTATGAGGTCTTTTGATTCATAATTTAACATTCTAACTTCTGCACTATATTGAACACCCTACTAAGTTAGTTAGTTAGTTAATCAGTTAGTTAGTTAAAACTTTATTTTTAACAGGATAAGAACTTTAGGCCCATAGGACACATTTACAAAGTTGTACTGTATAAAACAATCACACTTACAGTCCATACTAATGTACATATACTAAGTAACATTCACCTAGTGAACAATACATAGTCACTAACACACATTACCCTACTACAAAATATATCATACATGCAGTCCTAGACACACATGTAGTACCAATATACATACAGTATAATGGGTCACCTTAAGATTAGACAGTCACCTAATAAACAATATGCATAATACGTACAGATTATTCATCAGTTACAATTACTATTACGTACCAGAATGTTCTAAGTACAGGTACATATTCCCAAATAGTTTTTATTAATAGCTGTTTTAAAGGAACTAATCTTGGGTAAATTTCTCAATGGAAGGGGGATATCATTCCATAATCTAACTGCATTGTACTGAAAAGTCATATGGTCATACTGTATTTTGTTCTTAATTTTGGAATCGGAAGTCATTGATATTTTACGTCACTTAGATTATATCTCTGATCAACTGTTTCAAATTCAAGAGATAAATTATCCATAATCAGGCCATTTCTCACTTTATGCACTAATATCATATATTGTTTCTTCAGTCGGAGAGACAAACTATCCCATCCTAGCTGATGAAACATAAAACAATGATGAGTTTTAAAGGACTGTCCAATGCAAATCTTGCAAGTCTGTTGTCCCTGGATCCCCACCCCGAAATGACTGAGGCCACCACTTCTTGCTTTGGATGCTCGTTGGCAGTGTTTATTAAAGGACATAATTTGTATTTACAACATAATTCACCATATCATTTACAAAGTCAGTCTTTACACAGTGGACATAACAGTCCCATTTCTTTTTCGAGGACCTAGTAGTCCTGTCTTCCCCCTCATGGTTCTTTGCCAGCTTTTCTTCATCTTCCTCCTCCTCTCTTCTCAGAATCCAGACACCAGTATCCGCCCCCCCCTTCCAATCACCAACACAGGTACCACACCTACCCGGACCACTCTCCTCCGCTAGGTGCAGACACAGGGATCCACCCACTAGCTCTATCCCTCCCCTCCCCGTTACTTCCACGCCTGGGTTCCTTTGTCCCCAGCCCATGGTACCTCCCCCTCCCTCTACCTGCCCCCCTTTTCTCCTTGCTCCCCAGGTGACCTTTCCATTGACCCATCTCCCCTTGCGCTGGAAGATGGGAGCTCCCTATGGTCAACCCCTCACCTTTTCTTATTAATAACCACCACCAAACCCCAGAAAGGCCGGAAGAACAGGCCCATGCCGAATTCGGTCAGGTGGACCCCGTCCAACCTGTAGACCGCCTCATGCTCAAACGATATGCCCCTATGCTGGATTTGCACCCTTCCCATTTCTATTTCTGCCCTGGCCACCTTCCTGTTTAGTCACTTCCTAGCCACTTCTATTGCCTTTGGCCCTTTTTCTCCCCTCCATACCCTCCTAGATGTGACTTCTGACCAACCTATGACTACTTGCGGCTACCAACTCTTCACCTTCTCTAGGTCCCTCAGGATGTCCTTCAACAATGACCCCCATGACACTGATCCCAAATCATTCCAACCAGGTGGATAATAACTCTGTCTGGTGCTGCCCAGTGCACCCACAGCTCCTCTAGCATGGGGGATTGGTTCCGCCCACCTCATGCCTCTCAGGCCCTTCCATCGCACCTTGGTGTATTCTGCTCCCAGGTGCAGCTGCGTCCCTAGTCTTATGGTGGCTGCAAACCTCTCTGCCCAATAGATGAACAAGTGTCCCACAATCCACATCTGTCTCTTTGTGCCTACTGTAGGGAGAGAAAAGGGGGACATCGGTTAGCAGTTGTCAAGCCCTCACATACCTCTTATAACATTTTGATGCCCACCTGCCCACCCTCTGGACCTCTCCTTCCCACTTCACAGCTGTGGCCGCCTCTGATGCCACCCCAATCCTGAAAAAATGTGGTGCAAACTCGTCTGGATTCTCCCCCACAAATGCCACTGCCTTCTTTACTACTGCTCCCACCTGGAAACCCGTAACTGGTTCCCCGTTTCCGTGTACAAACCAGGCCCCGGGCAACCTCCTCCTCCCCCCCACGAGTGCAAGCAGCCCCCACAGTTTCGCTACCTTATCCCCCAGTAAACGGAAGCACTCTTGCTCCGCATCCAACTCAATCCCCAGGAACTCCAACTTGTGGGCCAGTCTCTTCGTTTTCCCTGCTGCCAGGAGTATCTCTATCCTGGTACACGTCTTGGAAGTCCTTCAACATTGCCTGCGCCTCCTCCTGACAGGCTCCTATCAACAGGAAATCGTCCAGATAGTGGACCACTCTCTTATGCCTGTACCATGACCCAAACACCCACTGTACCCACGAGCTGAAAGCCTCAAATGTGGAGCATGCCACCGAGCAACCCATGGGCATCACCTTGTCAAAATACAGTCCCCCATTGAATTGGAAACCTAGCAGGTCCCAATCCACAGGGTCTACTGGCAGCAACCGGAAAGCAGACTTTATGTCTGTCTTAGCCAACCCTCCCCGTTCCCTCCCTGTCTCTCTGATCCAGGGAGGCATAAGACACTGCCTCAAACCATCGGTATCCCCCATTCACTGACTTGCCATCGGGGTAGGACAGGTGGTGTATGAGCCTGAACTCCCCCTCCTGCTTCTTAGGTACCACGCCTAGCAGGGATACCCTAAAATGGTCGCAAGGGGGTTCCAGCATCGGCTCCTCCACCCTGCCCACTTTGTCTTCTTTTTGGATCTTCCTTCATACTATGTCCTCCTTCCCCTTCACTGAACCCAGATTCTTTGCCTTCATCCCCACCCTCTACCCCTCGAAACCTAGCGGAAAACCGCTCTTAAATCCCAACCTTAGCAACTCTGCACCTGCCTTGTCTGGATAGCCTGCCGTCCAGGCTTCCACCTTCCCCAATTTTATAGGGTGTGGCCAAGAGCGTACCCCCACCTCCCCCCTCCTTGTCCCCCTTTAGCTCCACCCATAGGTGGTTGCTTGCCCTCCCACCCTGTGGTCCCCGCCCCTGTTGGGTCCCCTTCACCCGTTATGAAAAGGCTACTCCGAGGGCTGCCCCCCAGTCTGACTAACTCTCTCTACTCCTTGCTGGCACCCCGTCGCTGGGTGTTCCCACCCCACACCATGAATATACATGCCTGAACTTGCAACTCGGCCATAAGCAGGATGCCCTATTGAAAGCCCAGCAGGTTTTTGTTGCCCGTACGGGTGAAACCTGCCTCGACTGCTCCACCGCCTGACCTGCTGCTAGGCCCGATAGCTTCTGCACCCACAGTTCCGCATGGATGCAGTCCCATCTTAGGTCTCCCTTAGCCGCCAGCCTCCTCCAGAAAGCCTCATTGTACTTTAGCTATCCGAGACCCAGCTTCGCCTTGTACGCATTCCTAATGATTGCCATGTACATCAATAATGGGATCGCCAGGTCTGGCTGCTTCTCCAGCATCAAGGCGCTGGAAATCAGGAAAACCACTTGCCATGTGTCAATATTTTTCCCTTTCCACCTAGCTTCTTCTGCTTTGTGCCCCACCACCACCAGCGCGCTACTGCCATCTCTGATTGCCCACCGATTCCTGCTGCTCGTATCTTTTGGCTGTCTCTTCATCTACCAAACTGAATATATCTACGTATTCACCCTTCCAAATGTTTTCCTTAATGAAGGCCAGCACATGGTTGCCCAACATGAAACCAGGTGGCCCCTCATATGGCTTCTTATCTCTGCCCCCTTGCCCGCCCAACCCTTACCCTGTGTGCCCTTTTCCTTGATGGACAGCAGGGCTCACTCCAGTTTTGACTCCTCTTCCTCCTCCATATTTCCTGTTAAGCCCTCTATATATTCTTTCAAGTCTGATTCATTACTTATATCTACTTTCTTACCCCCGCCTGGCTGGGGTCCTGCTGAGACCTGGATAGGTGCCACCGGTGGGTCAGGTGCCACCTCTTTTGCTGCTTGTTTCTCATCCCAGCTCCCTCCCTCCCTTTCCTCAGTCTCTTTCTGCTTCCTCTGGGACTCTTCTTCCACCTCCCTCTTCTTCGCTGCTTCAACCAAGTCTGTCATCTGCTTCATTAACTTCGCTGCATCAGCCAACATAGAAGCACTGGACATGGCGGGTCTTCTGGGTGGCATCCTATCCACTGTACTAAAACTGCACAAGAAGGAACAACATCATACCGCAACAAAACCTTGGTCATTAGCATTTACTCCAGTGCCCCTCCACTCTGCCCCTTCATTCCTCCCTGCCCCAGGCCCCATCCCCTAGGATGGAAACATGTCACCATGCACCTGCCTGAGTTAGGTCACTGACCTGCCATCCCCGAATTTATGTTGCACATCACATAATTAGATGCCATGCTCCTTCCCCCCCCAAAAAAATACCTCTGAGTTTACATGCTCATGTTTCATTCATGCCCTTAGGAGATGTGGGGTGGGCCTGTAGCTCGTAACATTAGAAATGGCATGAGGCTTAGTTACCGGATGGACTACCTAAAACAAAGAAAAAAGGGGAGGGCAAAGCTCAGTCTTGGCTTTCCATTGCACTCTCCGCCTCATGCCTGCCCAATATTGCCCCTACTGGCTGCTTGCACAACAGCTGTGTATGACCCACAACCTTTAAATATCCCCTTACCATGCCTTATCCCCTGTACCATGGGAAGGCACCTGACCCTCAACTGCCTACACCTTTTTTTTTTGTTTTTTTTTTTGGTGTGGCCAGCCATTGCAAAAACTGACCTGCCTCATGCCTCGGCCTCGCTCTTCCAGTCATGAGCCTATGCTAACACGCCACCTTAACCTTAAAGAGACCATTCTCCATTGGTCCCTTGAGCCTCCCTGTGCTTCCCCCAACTGGGGCTCTTTTGCCCCTTCTATGCTGTGGCAGCAGCCCATTCCCCCATGTTGGGCTCAAGCCCAAGTTCTGACTGACTACCCACCACGCCTCACTATCGGGCCAAAAAGCCTTCTTCCCTGATCACAGGCTTAGGCAGCGTCAACCTTCACAACCCATGCAGCTGTTGCCCTGAAGAAAAATGCCCTCCTCAGTGCTGATTGCCCCTCCACCACCACGTGGCCAACCGCTACCGCTTTGGCCTGTTTAGAGCCCCCCCCAGTCTTGGGCATAGCACTGGCTTTTTTGAGGGCCATATAGAAGAGAAATTCATTGCAGACTCAAGAATACCCTTCACAGAACAAACCACCCCATCCCCTGCCCCCATGCTCTGCTTGTGAAGCAATGCGCCTGCCCTGCTCTCCTTTCCTGCGACCCGTGGTTGCTCACCCCACTGCATGCTGCTAATTCGGACTGCAGCCTGCCGCCCCCATACACGCTGGCATTTTCACAACCGAATGCTCTTAACCAGTGAGCTACCGAAAAATCTGACTAAAAACCATCTGTGCTTGCCAGCCCAGCCTTCACCCTGACCACTAGTGTTTCTACCACGGTTTAACCACTGATTTTGGCCGTGGCCTGTGGCTCCCAAACAACACTGGCGTTTTCCACCAGTGAGTGCTCTTAACCACAGAGCTACACCAAAAACTCCTAAAAACTGTCTGTGTTTACCGGCCCAGCCTTCGCCCTGACCAGTAGCATTTCTACCAGTTTAACTGCTGATTCGGGCTGCGGCCTGCCGCCCCCATACAACACTGGTGTTTCCCATCAATGAATGCTCTTAACCACTGAGCTACCCCAAAAACCCTAAAAACTGTCTGTGCTTGTCGGCTGGTTTAAACCCCCTTTGAGCTTCACATAGCACCCCAACCAGCCTTGGGCATCCCGTTTTGCAATTTTCCGCAAATCCCACGTGTCCCAAACCTGCTGGCCTTGCATGGCTGACCATGCTTCTACAACACAAAATGGCATACCATTTTGCACCATTCTTGCCTTTGTAACTGCAAACATGCTAAAACCGTACTTTTTAACAAAGTAATAGGGCTTTATCCCTCTCATCCTTACCTCCACTTGCCACAAATGTGCTGTAGGAAAATCTTACAGCAAGAAAAGGGGCTCTTTGAGGGTTACATGGCTTTATATACACTTGTAAGAGCCATCCCTTGGCCATTGTTGGTCCCTCCCCTTGGCCAATTGCCATAGACCACCCCTTCCCCTTCCTCTATGTCATCACGACATACCCAAGTCCCCCTCTTTCCTGCAGCCCCCCCTTCTCTTCATGTCCCCTCTCCCTGGCCTTCATCCTGGTTGAGTCCCAGGACAACCTGGCCTGCCTTTTAGGGGCAAGCCTAATTATAAGAATGATTGACTTTGTCCAATATCATTTGTCCCACAAATCCATAGACAAAATTGCCATACTCCAGGACTGGCATAAAATGAGTTCTACTGCAATTATATTTCACATCGGTGGGGCGTAACAATAGATGATGACCTTCTCGCCTCACCAATTCTAGCATTTACTTTTTTAGTTATGTAATTAATATGATCTTCAAATGTCAGTGCACTGCCTAACTCAACTCCAAGGTATTTATATTTGTTTGTTATTGTATGTTGTTGTCCATCCCGAGTTAATATTTCACAATTTGGGGTATTTTGCAATACTTTTTTTACTTTGTTGTTTTTTTCTGAAAATACATTACTTGGGTTTTTTGGAACTTACCGTAATACTAATCTTGAATTTCAAAACCAATCGTGGAGTATGTCAAAGTCAGTGTGTAATTTAGGTAACATTGATTTGTGAGACCTGTCGGATGCAGGTAGCACAGTGTCATCCATATATAATCTGATGTGGGTATTTTGTATGTGATCTGGTACTGTAAGTCATTCACGTAAATCACAAAAAGTAGTGGCCCCAGGATTGAACCCTGGGGAACATCCTTTGTTACAAGTCCTAAATCACATAATTGGTCATTTTTTGTTACGGTCTGTCCTTTGGTTCAGTTGTGATTTAAATTAATTTACCAGACATGGGGCTTTTCCAGTAATTTCTAATCTAACAAACAGTATTTCATGGTCCACTAAATCAAATGCTTTGGACAAATTGTCGAATACCACACCAGTGGATTCCCAGCATTCAATGCTTGTGCCACTTTGTCAATGAAATCTACAAGTGCAGTACTTATCGAATGTCCAGCCCCAAACCCTTGCTGAAACTGGGTCAGTTTTAGATATTTCTCTAAATACTCATAAAGCTGATTATATACCATTCTGCTAAGCAGCCAGTATTTTTAAGTAATAGTTGGGGCCTAATTATAAACACTACAGGAAGTAAAAATGGAAAAAACATGGTGAAACCACGAGTATAGTGACTGCATAATTCTTGAGTGACCTTGATAAATACAGTACACATGCACCTTCAGCTAGAATCAAATCTCTGACCCTTTGCTTTTAAAGCTATGATACACCCAGTGTGCCACCAAAGGAGGCTGTCCAACTGGCTGTTCTAGTCTTTAAGAGCATGTAGTTCGGCACTAAGTATGTACAGACTAGAAAGTTATAAGGGAAAGGATCTGGTAGCTGTTAAAAGCATCGGTATAGCCACAGAGCTTGCTCAGTTGGCTGTTCTAGTCTTTAAGAGAATATAGTGCAGTACTATGTTAAAAGCATGAGTATAGCAACAGCATAATATTTGAGTATTGCTGATTTATTATTTGAACAGAATGTTGGGTAACCTGTGTTCAAATCCCAGCTCTTGCATGGATTTTTTCTATCTCTTCTGGAGTTGGGGGCTTTTTATGGTATCCAAATTGTGAAGCTGCATCATATGGAATGTTAAATGGAGCCTTGTTTGGGGTGCGTATTTACCCTGTCAACTGTCACGAGGGTTCCCCCTGATGCTGGGAAGGTCTCTACTAGGTACACAAAAGTGTAGGTTTTGGACGTTCACCCTGCCATGGAAGCCCTGGATGTTCCCTGCTTTGGACCTTATGTTCCCTGCATTATACTATTGCGATGGGTCTCTCTCTCACTGTAAGAGGGGATAGAGACAGGTTTTAAGGTGAATCACAGAAGATCCTTGCTACCTTAAGAGGCAATTTTTTTTTTATATTTTGAAGGGTGGGAATTACAGTACGTACACTGGTGGCATGAGATGCGCTATATATGGGGTGGGGGGTCAGGGAGTTAATATATATGAATATGTAGGATAAATTCCATGGAAAGTATGATTTTTGGTTGGAGAGGTATGGGGAAACAAAGTGTTTTATCTTTATTAAAGTGAGAGATGAGAACACATCTAACCAGGCCAGGAGACTGGTAGTGTTCACACCAAGTATAAGGCACTTGCAATGTGAGGTTTGTATGGGTATTAGTTCCCTCAGTAATCTGTGCATACCCATGTAAGGACTTCAGTTCCCCATCCATAGGTACACTGGAACAGTTGGTGGGTCGGTTTAGTGATTTGGACATAAATTTAGTATAAGCCCTGTTTGTAAGATTCCCAGCTTTTAATGGGGGAGAGGAGGAGGGGTTCCTTGCATTATTTTGCTGGGCATTAGATATACTGTAGAATCTGCCTTGCCCCTTTGTATGCATATTAGGGGAAGGGGTCTGGGTAAAATACTGTTATTTCAACAGTAATTCTGGAAGTGAGGGAGTCAGAGTACTGAGGGTACAATGCAGTTGCTGTTCTGGCTATGGCAAACACTTATTTTCATCCGTGGCTGCAAGATGAGGTTAGGTATGTGTTTTTGTACCCCTCAAGGAAACGTAGCCTTTGTAGTGGCCCGCATAATGGGGGGTGGGAGTGGCACCACTGCAACTCTGTCTGGGAGGATTGAGGTATCCTACCCATTCGGAGAAAGGAAACTTATGATAATGTTCCACAAACTTGGAAGTTGTATGATATGGTTTAAGGTTAACTGTATGTTATGCTTTGATTTGCTGTTTCATAATATTAGGGGCAATGTGTTCTGTGGTTCTTGGGACCCCATCCACAGAGGGTAGGAGATGCTATCAACCCCATAGGGGCCTGAGAAAATCAGTTTTACATCAGTGACTATTTCCATTACAATGGAATCTAAGAGTTTAAAATATAATGTGAAGGGGATGACTGGCCCAATAAAAGGGAAAAAAGTCATGACTTATATAAGACAAGCAAAAGTGGGCATTGTTTTCTCACAAGAAACCAACTTGTCTGAAGTGGAGCACCAAAACTTAGTGGGGTTTGGGTATGGAGAAGTCTATTTCTCCTCGTATGGGGTGGGCAGAAGGACTGGTGTGGCCATCCTTGTTCCTAAGGTAGTTCCTTTTCAACTAATGGAGAGGGTTAAGGATAATAAGGGAAGATATATTATCCTTAAAGGAAGATTGAATGAACAAATGCTCACTCTGGTGTCTTTGTATCCCCCCCGACTCACCTTATGCTTTCTACCATAATGTTTTGATGTTAATTTCAGAGAAGGTGGAGGGATTATTCACTGTCCTGGAGATTAGAACATTACCCTAGATCCTAAGCAGGATATTACCTCATGTATCCCATGAAAATCCCATTAAGTGGCCAGGCAGGTTAAAAGTCTCCTAGATAAGTTGGGCCTCCAGGATGCTTGGAGTTACCTTGATGAACCTACCTGGGGCTCTACTTATTACTCATCTACGCATCATATGTATTCCAGGTTAGATTATTTTTTTCTATCTAGAGAGACTATAGCTCAGAAAACCAGTTCTAAAATCAGACCAATCAGCCTCTCAGACCATTCCCACCTTACCCTCAATATTGATCTTTGTATGCCTAAGAAGTTGGCTTTTTGGAGGTTAAATCTCACTTTATTAAAAGTTACAGAAGTGTTGGAGCAAGTTTCCACTCTCATCACTCAGGCTGTTCAGGATAATCCCACCCCAGAGCTTAGTAAAGGGTTACTATGGGATACAGTCAAGGTGATGGTGAGAGGAAAACTTATAACAATTGCAGTGGCGAAGAAGAGACAAAGACAGGAAAACAACAGCAACTAGAAAGTCAATTACAGACCCTAGAGAAACTTCAACAGGTAAAGTTAGACTGCCATAAGGAGATGGAATTATTAAAACTTAGGAAATAACTTAACAATTTATTACATCTCAAAGTGGAAAGAAACTTGCAGTTTCTAAAGCTGAAATACTGAGGGTGGTCCACAGGCACTAAAATGTTTGGCACTTCGGCTTCAAGCGAAAAGGGCCAGAGTCCACATAATTCGTATAACACATCCACAAACGGAGAACAGAGTAGGCTGAATAGCAGACATCTGTGAGGCTTTCACTGCTTTTTAGAGGAAATTAGACACATAAACCAGGCTGAGTGCTGACAAGGTAGAATCCTTTCTAGCCCAACTAAAGTTACCACTTTTGGAGGCACAAAATGAGGCCCTCAGATGACCAGTTATGGAGGTGGAAATCCACACCATAATGGGGCAAGTAAAACTGGAAAATGTCCTGGAACAGATGGATTTCTGGCTGAATTTTATAAAAAAAAATTCAAGGATAAAGTTATTTCATTATTACAACAGGCTTATCAAGAGATCCTGGGAAAGGGCGGCATGCTGCAACCTTCTTGGAGACAGATAGTGATCGCAGTTATACCCAAGCCGGGGAAGGACCTGTCCCTATGTTCCTCCTATGAGCCGATTTCTGTCCTCAGTGTGGATTATAAATTTCCAACAGTGATCTTAGCTAAGAGATTAGAGACCATAATTCTTAATATAGTCCAAAAAGATCACCGGGGTTTGTATCCGGGTGACAGGCAGCTGATAGAGTACGTCGCACCCTCCACATTATCGACTATCTTAATAAAACTCCTACACCAGCTTTGATTATGAATATGGATGCCGAGAAGGCTTTTGATCAGGTAGATGGGAAGTTTCTGTATGGGGTTCTTGCCAGGTCTGGGTTCTCAGAGGTGTTTCTAGGCACAATACAGAGACTGTATACAAATCCCCAGGTGTATGTAAGAACTAATGGCATGATTTCATCTGTATTTCAGATGAGTAGAGGCACAAGACAGGGGTGTTCCTTTCACCCCTACTCTTAACTTTTTACATTGAGCCTTAGGCTCAATGGATAAGACAGAGTCCGGATGTTTAAGGGGTGGAATTCAATGGGCAAGACCACAAAATTGCCCTGTATGCAGATAATGTGCTACTATATTTGAGGAACCCTGATCTCTTTCTCCCCTAGAGTAATGCATATGATAAAAGATTTTTTTGCTTTGTCCGGCTACACTCTTAATGCCACTAAAACTGAAATATTGTTGTTCCATTTTTCACCTTCGAATAGAACAAGACACCAATTTATGATGAAATGGGACCTCTCAAGTCTCAGATATCTGGGTATCATTTTGCGTAACACTACTAAATATTTGTACATTGATAATTACGCCCCTTTTCTTAAGCAATTGGGAGAGGATATCACAGGTTGGTCGATCCTACCTCTCCCCATGTATGCCCATATACAGGGGCTAAAAATGAACCTTCTCCACAGATTTTTATATGCGTATAAGTGTGCCCCTACATTGTTAAGTAGGAAATGGTTTATAGAAATACAAAAAAAGACTCTCTAAATTTATATAGGCTAATCAGAAGCCTAGGGTTAGGAGAGTACTACTTATGGCTAGTAAACAATGGGGAGGAAGGGCAATTTCTGATTTGCAAGAATATTGGATAGTTACCCAGATTAAGTGAGCCCTGTTGTGGAACCAGACATCAGCATCGGCTCACAGACAAGAAATGGAACAAGACCTGGTACTGGAGAGACCAATCCAATCTCTGTTAATCGACCTGCTCCAAGACAGGCCTAGTACCTGGACGTATATATCACAATGCAGATAACTTTTCATGCCTAGGATTGCTTTTGTAAACATCCACTGGTCAGTATGGAACTTTGGTGGTACAGATGGTTTACCAGATCTAAAGCCTTCCCACCAGGTGCTTTAGATGCCAGGTACATTCACCAGGTGAGGGGGGGGGGCCCTACAATATCCTGCACAAATGATGAGGAGAGATAGTATTTTCTCTTTTGAGGAATGTTGTGCAGCCTTCGGCTGGACACAATCTGATATCTTCCACTATTTACAAATAAAAGCATATGTTAAGGCCCAGTTGAGACTGCAACAGAATCTATGATTAAACATCCCTCAGGGAACACAGCCTGGAGTGGTATTAGCCATCTCATCACCCAAGGGAGCTATTTCACAAATTTAACAATTTCTTAATGCTCATAGAATGGATGCAGCCAGACAGCTCATTGAGAAGTGGGAGGAAGAGGCAGCTTTCCATCTTTCACAGGCAGATTGGCTTGCAATCTGGAAGGGTACTTCAAAGGTCACATCCTCCCCTCTCTGGCAGGAATATATGTGGAAGGTTAAATCTAGGCGCTTTCTTATCCCTCCAGTTGCAGGCCAAGTGAGATCATACCATTTCTCCTAGATGTTGGAGGGGCTGTGGTGAGTTGCAGGCCTCTCACTATCATATTTTTTATTCTTGCCTGGAGTTACTTGAGATTCGAAGAGAAGTAACACTTGGTACAGAGACCTTATTTCAAGTTACAGGCCTGTTGTCCTTTTACCAACTGGTGTTGCCCCCCCCCATGGGGGTAAGAGAAGCTAATGCCAAATACATTTAATATATATGTGTGTGGCTGCTATGAATAAAGCAATCACACACCAATGGTTAAAGTCTGACCCTCCTACGGTGGCAGAGTGGAAGTATAATATTACTGACATACAGGAAATGGAGAGGATAACCTACCAATTACAAAACAGAATGGGAAAATTTAAAGAATGGTGGCCCAGATGGATACTACTTGGGGTAGACAAACTTTTGGACTAAAAAAATATTTGGATCCCTTACATTCCTTTTTGAGAAGGATACAAGTCAAACCAAACTTATTCCCATTGTTAGTTATAAGAGAAACAAGTTTGAATGAATCAAATTAATGAGTTGAATTGCATATCTTCCTTGGTGGAAGCCCAGGTTCTAGAGAGCCACCAAATTTGTTTAGTTTTATTTAACCCTTTGTATTTTAGTCTTTCATTTGTTTACTTATTGTAATAGATATAAAAGGATTGTGTAATTTTATGTATCTTGAGGTACAACAACTTGCCTTAGGAGGAATATGTATAAATCATTAATGATTTCTACAAGTTATGTGATGAACATAAGACAGTATTTATTATAAAGGTTTTTGCAGTTTTCCAGATGTTTATAATGAGGTGAACTATATGATGACAGAAGGGACAGGGAGGGTAAAAGAGGAGGTGGAGTAGTGCTCTCTACATAAGGGGAGGGATCAAAGCTACAGAACTAAAAAGTAAAGGGGGAGGACAAGAGGAACTCTGGGTCACCTTGAAGACAGGGAATGGCATCTTAATCCGCACAGGGGTTGTATACAGACCCCCGTCTCAAGGGGAGGAAATGGACAAAAATGATAGAGGGCATTCTCAAAATGGCTGAAAAAGGGGAGATACTGTTGATGGGGGACCTGAATATGCCAGATGTTAACTGGGCAACATGGACTGCAGCCACATCCAAGAGCAGGGTCATTCTCGATGCCCTACAGGGGGCATGCCTTCGACAGCTAGTGGTGGAACCCACTCAGGAGGGAGCAATATTAGACCTGGTACTCTCAAATGGAGAGAAGATCACAAATTTAGAAGTTAGTAGACATCTGGGAACAAGCGACCACTGCACAGTGTGCTTCACAATAAACACAACCATGGAGACAAGCAATACAAAGACAAGGATACTGGACTTTAGAAGGGCTGACTTTGGCATAGTGGGTGAATACCTGAGGAATACATGTACAAAGGGCCAGAAAGGAGGGGTGGAAGAACAATGGAGAAAAATCAAAACTGCCATCATGGAGGCAACAAGCCTTTGTGTGAAACAAATAAAGAAAACAAAGCGGAATAAAAAAACAATATGGTTCTCAAAAGAGGTGTCAGGGAAAGTTAAGGAGAAAAAGGCTGCATTCAAAAAGTATAAGGAATCACAGCCAGAGCACAACAGGGAACTGTATCAATTAAAGCAGAAAGAAGTGGGGAAGGCAGTCAGAAAAGCAAAGGCCCAAACCAAGGAAAAGATAGCCAACTCAGTTAAAAAGGGGGATAAAACCTTTTATAGGTACATTAGGGAGCATAGAAAGGTTAAGGGAGGGAATGATGAAGATTAATAAAGGAGAGGGGAGGTGGGCAGAGGGAGACAATGAAAAGGCAGATATACTGAATGAATACTTTTGCTCAGTATTCACAAAAGAAGAAGTGGAGGAGTTACCTAAACCAAACAGTAGAAGCACTCTGGATAGTGGGGTTGACGCCAGTCCATTTACAGAAGAAAGAGTACTGAAATAACTCCTAAAACTCAAGGTGGACAAAGCAATGGGGCCTGATGGGATTCACCCTAGACTCCTAAAAGAGCTAAGGGAGGTCCTAGTGACACCACTAACCACACTTTTTAACAAATCATAGGAAGATGGGGTGGTATCTGAGGACTGGAGGAGGGCAGATGTGATTCCCCTTCAGAAAAGTGGGAGCAAGGCAGAAGCAGGAAACTACAGACCTGTTAGTTTGACCTCAGTGTTGGGGAAAATGATGGAATCACTTCTGAAAGAAAGAATAGTTGACTACCTAGAGGCCAGCGGGGCACAGGACCCAAAGCAGCATGGATTCAAAGCAGGAAGGTCATGTCAGATGAATCTAATCAATTTCTTTGACTGGGTGACCAAAGTAATAGACCAGAGAGGGACTGTGGATATGGTCTACCTAGACTTTAGCAAGGCATTTGACACAGTCCCGCACAAAAGATTAATAATCAAGTTAGCCAGCCTGGGAGTAGGTCCCAGGGTGGTAGCGTTGGTAGCAAACTGGCTGCACAACAGGACACAGAAGGTAATAGTGAATGGAACACATTCTGAAGAAAGGGGAGTTACTAGTGGAGTACCTCAGGGCTCAGTACTGGGTCCAGTCCTCTTTAACGTCTTTATAGGTGACTTTGCAGAGGGACTGGAAGGAAAGGTATGCCTCTTTGCAGATGACACAAAGATCTGTAACAGAGTTGATACACAAGAGGAGGTAGAAAGGATGAGAAGGGACTTGGCAAGGTTGGAGGAATGGTCAGACATATGGCAACTTAGATTCAATGCAAAGAAGTGCAAAGTAATGCACCTGGGAAATAAAAATTCAGGAGAACAGTACACAATAGCAGGGGAGGTACTAATGACAACAATAATGGAAAGGGATCTGGGTGTAGTCATATCAGATGACCTAAAGGTGGGTAAGCAATGTGAGAAGTCAGTAAGGAGATCCAGGATACTGAGATGCATGGGGAGGGCATCACAAGTAGAAAAGGGAAGTGGTTATCCTCTATACAGACGGTTGGTGAGACCCCATCTGGAGTACTGCATGCAGTTTTGGAGACCTCATCTACACAAGGACATAGGCAGGATGGAAGCAGTCCAGAGGAGGGCAACTAAAATGGTGCAGGATCTACATCAGAAACCATATGAAGAGAGACTGAGAGAGCTTAATATGTATACCCTTGATGAAAGGAGGGACAGGGGGGATATGATAGAAACTTTTAAGTACCTCAAGGGAATCAACAAAGTCCAGGAGGGTAGCATCTTTCAGAAAAAGTGACGTGTAAGAACAATGGGGCACAATTTAAAGTTAGAGGGGGGACGGCTCAGGGGTAATGTGAGGAAATTCTTTTTCACGGAGAGAGTGGTGGACACATGGAACCTCCTTCCTGGAGAGGTTGTGGGGTCTAAAACAGTGGGGGAATTCAAACATGCATGGGATAGACATAAGGCAATTATAGTGGGGGGTTGCAGGAAGTAGGCTGTTGGTTAACTAGAATCTGCAGCTTATCCAATAGGTAGGGAAATGGGCAGACTGGGTGGGCCAAGTGGTCCTTATCTGCCATCAAAGTCTATGTTTCTATGTTTCTATGATGGATTTTCCTTTAACACATGCTGAAAATATCTATAATAAAAAAAGTATAAAAAAAGAAATGGGGCCTTGTATCTGGGTGTGCTCAGGGGAGGAAGGTGATGGTTCTCCACCCAGGATTGTTTTAAAGGCAGTGCTATCATGTTCCAGTTTTTCCTCGCAAAAGACTACCTTCTCCACTGTTTTAATTATTCTAACACCCTGTTGCCAAGGATTATCACTCGAGTGAAAGAACCAAATATATTTTATACTAGCAAGTGCCTACTTTGAATTAAACTGCTTTTTCACAAAGCATTATCACTGAAATGAAAGAAGAAACCAACGTATCTTTTATACTAGCAAGTACCTACTCTGAATGAAACTGCTTTTCCCAATTTTTTTTAAAAGGTACGACAACAAATATATGTTCCCACTGGGAATCAAACCATTCACCCTTTGCTTGTTAGTCCAAGATACCACCTGAGTCATTTGTTTGTAAAGTTGTTCTAATCTTTTAGAGCAAGTAGTTTGTTTCTCACAATCTACAGTATAGGAAGTAAGCAGAAGGGGCTGGTAGCAGGTAAAAGCATAAGTATCACCACTGCATAAAGTTTTGAGTATTGCTGATTGGAGGCAGGACTTGCATTTGAGGGATTGAAGGTTGGACTTCTATGTGGAGTGATTGGAGGCAGGGCTTCTATGTGGAACCTGGGGGTTGGGCTTTTATGTCAGTATGGGGGATTGGGGTGGAGCTTGCATGTGGGGATTTGGGATTGCAGGGACAGCTTCTATGTGGGGAGTTAAGAGGCAGGGCTTCTAAGTGTGGGGTTTGGATGAAGGGCTGTTTTGGGGTGATTGGAGCTGTGTATGCATTTGGGGACTGGAATTAGGGCTTCTGTGTGTGTGGGATTGGAGGTGGCACTTCCATTTGGGGACTGGAGGTGGGGCTTATATGTAGGAATTGAGGACTGGGGTGGGGAACGTCTCTGTGAAGGACTCGCATTTGGAGATTGGAGGAGGGGCTTCTGTGAGGATGTGAGAAATTAGAGGTGGCTCTTACATGTGGTGGGATTTGAGGCTGGGATTCTATATGGGGGACTGGAGATAGGCATGTATTTGTGGATTCAAAGATGGGTGGGTATGGTGTGAGGCTTCTTTGTAGATGTGGCACTAGAGGTGGGATTTACATGTGGTGGGATTGGAGACAGGGCGTGCATTTGGGGACTGGAGGTGGGGTTTACTTGTGGTGAGACTGGAGGTGGGTATTACATGTGGTGAGACTGAAGGTGGGGTTTTGATATGGAGGCACTGGAGGTGGGACTTCCATTTTGGGATTGGAGGTGGGGTTTATCTGTGGTGGGATTGGAGGTGGGGCTTTAATGTGGCCGGACTGGAGGTTGGGTTTATGTGTGGTAATATTGGAGGCAGGTTTACATGTGGTGGGATTGAAGGTGAGGCTTCTTTATGAATGTGGGGGATTGGAGGTGGGTCTTAGAGGGTGTTTACATGTGGTGAGATTGGAGTGAGGCTTACATGTCTTGGGAATTGGAGGTGGGGATTGCATTTGGGGATTAGAGGTGGGGTTTCCCTGTGGTAATATTAAAGGCTGGACTTTCAAGTGGTGAGATTGGAAATGGGGCTTACATGTCATGGGATTGGAGGTGTGGCTTGCATGTGGGGATTCGTGGTCGAGCCTTCATATGGTGAGATTGGAGGTGAGGCTTTTGTGTGGATGTTGAGGACTGGAGGTGGGACTTAGAGGGAGTTTACAGGTGGTGAGATTGGAGGTGGGGTTTACATGTGGTAGGATTGGAGGCAGGGCATGCATTTAGGAATTGGAGGTGTGGCATACATTTGGGGATTGGAGGTGGGGTTTCAATGTGGTGACATTGGAGGCAGCGCTTCCATGTAGTGAGATTGGAGGTGGTGTTTACATTTAGTGAGGATAGCGATGAGGCTTACATTTGGGGATTCAAGGTGGGACTTACATATGGTGACATTGGAGGTGGGGCTTCCATTTGTGGATTGGAGGCAGGGTTTACATGTGGTGGGATTGGAGGTGGGGCTTACATGTGGTAGGATTGTAGGCTTGGCTTCTATGTGGTGGGACTGGAGGCAGGTTTACATGTAGTGGGACTGGAGGTGGGGCTTACATGTGGTGGAATTGGAGGCATGGCATGCATTTTGGGATTTGAGGTGGGGTTTCCATGTGGTGACAGTGGAGACAAGGCTTTCATGTGTTGAGATTGGAGGTATGGTTTACATTTGGTGAGATATAGATGGGGTTTCCACGTGGTGACATTAGAGGTTGAGATTACATTTTGGGATTTAAGGTGGGGCTTACATATGGTGACATTGGAGGTGGGGCTTCCATTTGGGGTTTGGAGGTGGGATTTACATGTAGTGGAATTATAGGTGGGACTTACATGTGGTGGGATTGGAGGTGGGGCTTTGTTGTGGTCGGATAGAAGGAGGAACTTCCTTGTGCTGGGATTGGAGTTGGGTCTTCTATGTCATGGGATTGGAGTTAAGGTTTACTTGTGGTAAGATTGGAGGCAGGGTTTACATGTGGTGGGTTTGAAGTGGGTTTACATGTGGTGGGATTAGAGGTGGGGGTTTATATGTGGCGGGATTAGAGGCAGAGTTTACATGTGGTGGGATTGGAGGTGGGGCTTCTATGTGGTGGTATTAGAGGCAGGGTTTACAAGTGGTGAGATTTGAGACAGGGTTTACATGTGGTGGGATTGGAGGCAAGGCATGCATTTTAGAGATTGGAGCTGGGATTTACTTGTGGTGAAATTGGATGTGTCACTTACATGTGGTGGGATTGGAGGCAGAGTTTACATGTGGTGAGATTGAAGGTGGGGTTTACATGTGTTGGGACTGAAGGTAGGATTTCCATATGGTGACATTGGATGTGGGGCTTCCATTTGGGGACTGGAGGTGGGATTTACATGTGGTGAGATTGGAGGTAGGCTTCTTTGTGGTAGGGGTTGGAGGGGGGCTTCTATGTGGTGGGATTGAAGGTGAGTTTACATGTGGTGGGATTGGAGGTGGGCTTCTTTGTGATAGGGGTTGGAGGTGGGGAATACATGTGGTGGGATTGGAGGTGGGGCTGATCTGACATGTGCAATGACTGGTTCAGTGCAATGTATGTCTGGTGGTTGTAACTTCTAACCTCTGCACTATGTTGCAGATCCTAGTAAGCAGCTAATTGTTTTTGCTGTGATAGCTGGGGCCTAAGCAGAAACACTACTGGAAGTAAAAATGAGAAGAGAATGATGAAAGCATGAGAGTAGTGCCTGTATAATTCTTGAGTGTCCGTGATAAGACAGTACACATGTGCCCTCATCTATAATCAAACACCTGACCTGTTGCTTGTAAAGTCAGGATACACCTAGTGCACCACCTTAAAAGATTGATCAACTGCCTATTCTAGTCTTTAAAAGTGTGTAGTGCAGTACTATGTTAAAAGCATGAGTATAGCCACAGTGTAATATTTGAGTATTGCTGATTAATTATTTGAACAGAACTCTGTGTAGCCTGGGTTCAAATCCCAGCTAATGCATGGATTTTTAAATCTCTTTTATATCCCTGGGTTCCGCTAAAGATGCTAGTACAGTAGAATGCAGTGGAGTAGTAGGTCTGGAATTGAGGCTTTTTATGGTATCCAAGGTGGGAACCTGCATCATATGGAATGTGAAATGGGGCCTTGTATCTGGGTATGCTCAGAGGCAAGAAGCTGTTAGTTCTCCACCCAGGATTGCCTTAAAGGCAGTGCTATCATGCTCCAGCTTTTTCTCATAAAAGACTACCTTCTCCACTGTTTTTATTATTCAAGAATTATCACTGGAGTGAAAGAAGAACCAACATATCTTTTATACTAGCAAGTGCCTGCTCTGAATAAAACTTTTTTTAAAAAAGGTACAAATATATGTGCTTACTGGGAATCAAACCACTGACCTCAGGTTTGTAAGGCCGAGAAACATCCAATGCACCACCTGAGTCACTAGGTCAAAAAGCTGCTCTAATCTGTCAAAGCAAGGAACTTGTTACTCAGTATCTACAATACAGGAAGTAATAAAGGGAAGGGGGGTTGGCAGCTGGTAAAAACATGAGTATCACAACTGCATAAATATTTTGAGTATTGCTAATTGGAGGCAGGATTTGTATTTGGGGAATTGGAGGTGGGACTTGTGACAGGGTTGAATAAGGTTCTGTCCTATTTGTTATGCAGAAAGAGTTAAATGCAAGTGTTTCTATCCTCTCCTTTTCTGTCTCTTGTCTGTCTGGTTGCACAACCAAATGTTCTCATGAGGCCTAGGAAATGATCACTCTGATGGTCTCGTGATTCTCCACCTCTCACTGCCTCTCTGCTTTCACTTGCTATTTCTGTCTTTTTTCACCCTTACGCATCTTCGGTTGTGAAATATATGTGAATCGGTATGTGAAACTAGGATCTCTTGGTTTGAAATGTATATAGATATACTGTTAAAATTATTGCAAAAAGCTATTTGGATTTAAAGGATTAAGCTGAGATGCAGTTTGAGCACCTCTCAGGCTTGTTTGTGAACTCTTTTGCAGAGCTGTCAGCAGGAGGCCAGCTTGGGACCCTGTTCTATTTGCAAGCCTGCTCTGCAAAGAAACTCCCAAGAATATTTTGTAAAAAACAGAATGTCTCCTTAATGAGTTTCCAGGAAAAAACTTATAAAATCCTACAGTGAAGTATCCATTAAGGGCACAATTTTATACACTTGAAATGATACACAAAACCCTAGATAAGCTGCCAGGGAGACCCATTGAGTCAGTGGTGGATTCTGTTATGGAGCCTTTAGCCTGCTTTGTTGATGATAACCTGAAAGCACTGGTATATAAACTCCCCTCCTTCCTATTAGATACAGGAGACATACTGAATATATTAGAGGGTAAGCAGGTGAGTGAGTATTCCATCTTGGTGATGCTTGATGTTGAATCACTATATACAAGCATTCCCCACATATGGGGATTGAGGTCAATAAGGTATTACCTTAACAGCAGGGAAGAGGGAGCAAAACCTGAAACAGACCTCCTAGTGCACATGACACAGATAGCATTGGAAGGAATTTTTTTCAACTTCATGAGACAATACTACCATTAGGAGAAAGGGACAGTGAAGGGTGCAACATTTGTACCTAGCTATGCAAATTTGTACCCAGGCTACTGGGAAGAAGAATTGATTTGGAATGAGAGCACAAATCCATACCTTTCTAAAAGGTATGGAAGCACTTTATAGATTATGTATTCATGATCTGGCAGGGAGATATGCTTGAACTAGGCTTATTCATTGATTACTTACATGATAGAAACATATTTACTTGCCATGCAGACATGGAGAAGGTATCCTTCCTGGATATAAATATTGGAGAGGACCAGGATGGAGCAATAGTCACCAGTCTTTACAGAAAACCCACAGATCACAATGCAACCCTACTATCCAGCAGCTGTCATCCATGCCACACTGTAAACAACATCCCTAAGAGTCAGTTTTATGCCTCAAACGTAACTGCAGTAAACAGGAAACATTTGAAAAGGAGTCAGCCGTACTGGGGAAAAGATTTAAGGAGAGTGGATATGCTGAACAAATAATTGACTCTGCAAAATGGACAGTGATGGTAAACGTAGAGTCCCTGTTAGCTGGAACCCAGATGAAGAGAGGGAATGAAAGTGAAGATTTCTACAATCATATCAATTTTGTCAGTACTTATAACATTAGGTCCTGGAAAGTAAAAGAAATATTATACAAACATTGGTAAGATCTAGGAGCAGACCTCAGATTTAAGGAAACAGCACTCACCCCCCGCAGAATGTCTTATAGAAGGGTAAGAACTTGATGACCAACTAGTCAGCTTGGTCCAACCAATAACCAAGCCCAGGAACAGGATCCCACCACTACCCGAAGGGTGTAGGAAATGTAGCAGTTGCAAGTACTGTCTTTACATGAACCAGTGCACATCAGTAGTGAATCCCTATAATGGGGAGATTCTAGAAATAACACAATGTATCAGCTTTGACACAATGTGGGTAGTGTACCTAACAGAATGCTGCTGCAGAGATACTATGTGAGACATACGAAACGTAAACTGAAAGAAAGGATGGGAGAGCATGGAAGGGCCATTATAAATGGAAACTTTGAGAATGCCCTGGCTGCACATATGCTAAATGTAGAAAACAAAGATGAAAATTTAGTAAGATTGACAGGTCTGGAACAGGTGTGCATGGGGTCAATGGGAGAAGACAGGGAGTTGGCACTAAGCATGAGAGAATACTACTGGATTTATAGACTAGGTGCATGTGTTGGCCTTAAGGTGTTAAATGAACAAATTGAACTGGAGCCCCATTTTTGAAAGTACACTGAGTTTATTTACTGAGTAGTAAAAGTATAGATCTACTTTGACTGATGATTGTATGTATATGTTTTTTCTCTTTTCCAGGAGGTCTTTAAACATACAAGGCACTTCCTTCTATGCATGAAATAGCATGTTTCAACACAATAACAGAGTAGGTGCGAATCAGAAGGCTTGGCAGCATTCCTATCTGGGTTCATCCTCTTGGTGAGAAGGCATCCTCCCCTCTCATCTTCTCTTCCCTATGTAATTCCCTTCCTTTTCCATCACTTTCCCTACCCCCCTTTTGTCCTCATCCATGTACTTGCTTTTTTTCAATTTTGGTAACCCCCTTTAAAGTAAATAAAATAAAATGATGGATGCATATACAGTCCAAGAAAATTGGTCAGTTGAACAGCAATGCTTTGTAAATCAATCATAAGAATATTTAATAAAGAAGGAAAAGTTATGAAATGCATAAATGCTGGAAAATGTACTGTACCAAAGTATTTTTAACATGTTGCATTGTAGTTATTCTACCTTATTTACTTTATTTAAGCACAAGGCACTTTGTCATATGAATGTTGGCACAAATAGCAGCTGTCACTTTAAAGATGAATATGACTGCTATTTAAGTAACATAACAGTAGAGGGCGATCACTTTGAAAAAGCCTGAAACAGGTAAAACGTCAGTCATTTTATCCACCTCTGCAGGGAGTTTGTTTTGCACAATAAACTGCTCAGTCTGGAAAACTGATGAATGGGCATCAATTTATTTATACTGGAAAGTGTGTTCCATGACTTTACCTCTTGACTTATAAAAAGAACAGCAATACTTTTGCTAGAGTGACAGAGACTGAGAGACTGAAGTTTGGAATCAGAGATACCCTCAGATGAAGGCCTTTGTTTTCTGTTTGTACTGCATTTGTAAATAGTTATAGATGAACAATTTTTATGTTTGCTGTGATTGTGCATCAAATGTCTTGGGATAAGTACTATGGAACTTGGGAGGTGTATCACTGCCATGCCCATTGCAGTTGCAACTGCAAGGGGCTCAATAGTCTGCACCAATAACAGCACACTGTGGTTCTGACATCACTCAGGCTACAATATCTTGTACTTCAAAGGACTGAAGTCACTCCAATCAGAGAGGGCTTCGGCCCTTTGATATACAAGAAGCCACGTCAGCAAACAGTTGATCAACTTTTAACAAGAGCAGCCTGAGATCTCTCCCCCCCCCGTCCCAGCCACACAAGTTGTTTAACTAATCAGGCAGAACTACTACAACCGTAAAGCTAGTTCATCTTTTCTTACTCTTTAGCTGCCGCTCCCACTGCAACTGCTGCTGTGTCAGCCAGCAGCAGAGGTGATGGGGAATCAGACAGGAGCACACAAGCTGTCATCCGAATATTTGGACTCAAAACTGATGAGATAATAATCTCTGCAGCCATAGGCTGAACCATGGAACCTGAACTGGATGCTGTCACCTCCCTCATTGCCCCTGCAGACCTGGCCAAAGCAGCTCCTCCAGTACTCACTGTGACACCCTTGCTTTCATTCTCTTGCAAGTCTGGTTCCACTACATATCTTACCTATCTTGTGACCACTGCTTTTACTGTGTGCTGGATATTCAATTGCACCACCAACCTGTTCAAATAAAAATAAAGTCCCTGGTTCTGTGCTTCACCATCAGGAATTTGTGGTTTAATTGCTTAATCCAGTAGATGGCTGGTGACTGAAACATCTTCAATATTCTAAGTGTCCACATAGACTGACAGACTAATGAACTCACTGCCAGCTGTGAATGTCTTTACCTTTTTAGGTTGGACATATGACATTCTGTAAAATACTACCAAACAATGCTAAAGTTTGCCTAAATGTATAAACTGGTAACTCCTTCTTCAGCTGACTCTGAAACGTCAGCATGTTTGCCACATTGGGAGGAGGTTACTGCTGGTCTGGTATCTGCAGCATCTGTTGCAACTGCCCCTAGCCTGGGGAGTGAGAACCCTAGTCGTAAGTTGCTTGTGCTATGAGTGCCGGTGTACCCCATAGTTTTCCACTGGTGATTTTCCTGCTCAAGCATTTAAATTGTCTTTAGCATTGTTTAATAGTATGTTATAAAATGACATACACCCACCCTCAAAAAGGTAAAAAAAATATAGATTTTCAGGGATAGGTTCATGCCCGCAAATTCAGCTGACATAAATGCACCAAACTTCTGCCAATAGCAGATAAATTAGACCGGAGACACCTCACGTCCTGGCCAATCTCTACTTTTATTTCAGATCTCGGCACCCAACTAGGGATCTGAGGTTCGAGCAGACTCAATAGACCATAAGGCCTAATCTGCTGGCAATTAACATGTTAGTATAAACAAGAACACCATGGAGATGCATACATCAAACTTCAGTCAGCACAGTCATACGAATGACCAAATAGGGAGTCCATCCCCCACACTGAGAGAACATGGATTTGGGGTTTTATGTGTACTAGGGAACAATGTTAACAGGATAATCTTTAGCTTCTTTCCCTGGGTGACATGATTTTTTTTGGGGGGGAGCAGGGGGAGGATGAAACAAAAGGAGTGGCAGACTTAATATAGAAGGAGGAGATGATTCCCTGTGTTTTTAATTATCATCACAACCAGTTTCTATGCTGCAATACGGAGCTATCTCAAGGCTATCCCTAAGAAGCTATTTCAATAAGTGTACTATGCTATGGAGGTATAACTTCCTTCATCCAAGAGACTATTTCTTTTGGTTAAAGTATTTCTTGCACTTGTATAATGCCTGTCAAAGAGAAACGTGGTGTTTGATGCAGAGTAATCCCCCCCCCCACCCGAAGCAGTCTGCTTCGGTATCTCTCTCTTTTTGGTACTATAAATCCTTATTATACAGCAGTAGGTATCTTGTTTATCAATCTATCTATAGGGGGAGAGAAGTAATGAGATGTAGTAGATGAAGCAGCTTTAAAAAATGTAACTTCCTCACCTCCATTCACCGCAACTAGATGGGATATCTAGGTACCCTCCCTGCCAGAGGTGGATTTATACAGAATTCTGAAGTATTCCAGAATATAATCACATTCTCTGCAGACATTTTGAAATTTCAATCTGCTTCACTTTTCAAACAGCTATCAGCAGAGCGGGAAATTCAGATGCAGCACCAAAAAAAAAAAACAGAAAAGAAGCTCTTTTTATGAGAGATAGGGTATTTTAATATGTTAAAGTATATGGCTTATGGTTCTGTCACTGTCTGAGTGATTCTCTGCATGTTTTTTTTTTAGTGCAGGAGTGAACAATCAGTACTGCTAGCACTCAGCATGGGATGTAGTCTCTCATCATCTTTACATCTTTACCCAGAAGCTGTTGGGATCACAGTGATCCTTGACTTCATTCAGCTGTACTGAGAAGGTTTCTAGCAAATATTAATAAGAATTACAGAATGCTGCTGCAGTCAAGCAAAAAGGCAATTTGGCTGATTCAGCCAGAAACTGAGCTCTTTCTAAGGGCATTTTTATGCCCCTTACCACACGTAGCTGTACTTGTAAAGAAGGAGATGTCTTGTCACCAACAGACTTTTTTGCACTGTTGAAAAATAATGACCTCTATTTGAATTTTACTTCTTACACCAGTGTTGACAAGATTACATTTTTGAATATTCAGTTTGTCTAAACAAGGTGAAATAATTACTAATGAAATCGACAGAAAGCCTTCTTCGGGAAATATACATCTCCAGGCTCATAGTTGCCCACCCCCATCATCTAAAACATACTCTACAATATAGCCAGTTCATGTTTTTACGCAGGAACTGCTCTACTGTTTTTTTTTCATTTGCAATGTTCCTTTCCAAAATTTACAGCACATTTTAGCAGGCCATCTAAAAAAGCCTGTATAGAAAACATTTGAAAACATTTGCCTGTCCCCTGCTAACCTCACAGTACCTTTCTTTATGACATCATAGTGCTCACCAAGACAAGAGCCTGTGATGTCACAAACAGTTATTGTGTGGTTAGCAGGGAGCGTCAGGTACATTTTGAAAGACTCAGTGAAATATGTGCTGTATTATGTACAATATTTAGTAGACCAAATGAAGGGAAAAGTGAAAACTGTCCTACAACTTTGTCTGCACTATTGATATTCCTGCATGGATACTACAAGTTCTTCTTTGTACTGTTGCATATCCCTGCATGGATAGTTGCGTGTTACTTCATACTATTGTTTGATTGTTGTTTTTATGATCTGTACTCTCCCGGATCGTACCTGAAAATAGGCAGGTCTTTGCCTAGTGTCGTTATCCAGTTATCAAAAGCAAATAAATAAATAAAAATAGAAAAATAAATAACTAGAAAACAATAAAGTTAAAGCGTAATTGGCTAGTGTTTCTCAGCTACTTATTATAGTAGAGAGTTGTTCTGTAATAGTGTGCCTGGCAGTGTATTTTACACTGCCTTGGAGTAATATATATATAAAAAATAATTTTTTCTATCATTATTTTTTTGGATTTCTAATAGTGTCTTTTACAATGTCTTGGAATAAATTACATATTTTTCACAATACAATTTTTGTAATCTGTAATCCTATAATGTATTTTTGTTCCCTTTGTCCGTTCTTTTACCGCTGATCTATTGCCTCTCTATCATTCCATTTGGCTATGCCCTATCCCTGTTGTAATACTTCTTTAATTTTGTCTATCCCCATCCCTTTTCACTTTGCTATTTTATACTTTTCTTCCCCCTTTAACCTTTATTGCTCATAACAGCAATACATTTTCTATGCTGCAATATATATGCATATATATATATATATATATTTATGCAATAGGTGTGGAACCAAAAGCAATTGCATAAATCCATTTATTTCCACATATGTGGGAGAAATATAACCACCCTAGATTTATCCCACATATGTGGGATAACTGCAAACTGTCAATCAAAGCTTTTCATTCACTTTTTTGACAAACAATTGAGAATAACTTTAAAATGAAAAATGATAGCATAGTACTGTGAGCACAAAAAATGTTCAGGACAAAAATATCTACAAAATGAATGGTGTTTCATTCATAGATACCTTTTAGTTTTTTTTATAATTAGCAAAAAACAGCATAAAATCCAATTTTCTTTTCACTTTTCAATGAAAAAGGATAGCATGGTACTGTGAGCACGAAAAACGTTCAGGACAAAAATATCTACAAAATGAGTGGTGTTTCATTCATAGATACTTTTTAGTTTTTTCATAATTAGCAAAAAACAACCTAAAATTCAATTTTCTTTTACTTTTTCGACAAACAAAAGTGAATCACTTTAAAACTAAAAATGACAGCATGGTACTGTGAGCACAAAAAATGTTCAGCACAAAAATATCTACAAAATGAGTGGTGTTTCGTTAATAAATACCTTTTAGTTTTTTTATAATTAGCAAAAAACAGCATACAATTCAATTTTTGTTTCACTTTTTCATCAAACAAATGCAAATAACATTAAAACAAAAAAGGTAGCATGATATTGTGACCATGACATTTGTTCAGCAAGAAGTTCTCTACAAAATGAGTGGTGTTTCATTTAATAGCAACCACCCTGCTAGGCAGATATACACTAGGAAAGTTAACCAAAAGTCCCAGAAAGTCCCAGAAATTATCATTTTAAAAAAAGAAGATAAACAGTCAAAACCAAATGTTCCTGCACTGATAAGAAGCATCCCTACTGCATAAATGAAATATACAATGGTGAGCTGTCAGATAAATGATTTATCTACACTTGTGCTGTTTGACCTCTGACACCTCACTCATGGAACTACGCCACTCGTGAGGTTACCCAGGTCAAACAGCACTCGTGTAGATAAATCATTTATCTGACAGCTCTCCATTGTATATCCTATATATATATATATATATATTCATGGCAAAAAACTCCAGTTTAATGCATCAGTTAGGGCTGTTCCACAGTGACAAAAGCAAAGATCGATATTGAGGTTCCCTCCCACTTGCCCCACCACCCCCACCAACGGGCATCCAGGGTGTGCGCTTGGAGTGTCAGTCTAACTCTCACCCCATCCCATGTGCAAACAAGCTGAAGTGGTGCAGTATAGGAGAATGGGGTGAGAGTTAGGACTGATGACCCCAACGCACACCTCGATGCCTGTTGGTGGGGGTGGGGTGAAAGGGGGGTGGGAACCCTAACATTGAATTTCCTCACTTTTGTCACTGTGGAACAACCCTAACTGATGCATTAAATGGAGTTTTTTGCCATGAATTTCCCTTCTTTTTGAGAATGTGCACTATAAATAGTGAAGTAGCTGCAATGGAAATGCAAGGCAAAGCGCTAACACACATGGTGATGCAAACATAAACGATAATGCAAATGGTAATACAAACACAAGCACGAATGTGAATGAAAACAGAAATGCAAATGCAAGCAGCAGAAACACAAACCGTAATGCACACGGTCATGGTAAATAATTGGAAATGCAGACAGTTACGGTAACAGCAACAATGACACCAAAGGAAACACAAACAGAAATGCAAACACAAATGGAAGAGCGCACTCAAATGCAAATTAAAATGCACATGGTGATGCAAAAGGAAATGCAAACAAAAATAGTAATAGAAACACAAATGTTAACAGTTACGCAAACACATGGGCAAACCAAAACGCAAAGGGTAATGCACATGGTGGTGGAGACGGGAAAGGTAATGCAAATAGAAATGCAAATGCAAGCATGTACGGAAATGCAAATGGTAAAGCACACGGCCATGGTACCACAATAGGAAATGCAAATGCTAACGGTAACAGCAACGATGACATCAAAGGAAATGCAAATGGAATTGTGTACACAAACACAAATGGTAATGCACAGAGTGGTGCAAAATGAAACGCAAACAAAACCAGTAATGAAAACACAAATGTTAACTGTAATGCAAACACAAGCACAAACAAAAATGCAATGGGTAATGCAGACGGTGGCGTAGATGGGAATGGTAACACAAACAAAAATGGAAACGCAAGTGCATACGGAAAAGCAAATGGTAACGCGTACTGTCACGGCACTGCAAAAGGAAATGCAAATGCTAACAGTAACAGCAATGATGATGCCAAAGGAAACACAAATGGAAGCGCATACTCAAATGCAAATGGTAATGCACATGGTGATGCAAAACAAAACGCAAACAAAAACAGTGATAGGAACGCAAATGTTAACAGTAAAGAAAAAAGCAAGCACAAATGAAAATGCAAAGGGTAACGCATACGGTGGCATACACGGGAACGGTAATGTAAACAGAAATGCAAATCTATATGGAAATGCAAATGGTAATATGCACAGTCACGGTATCGCAATAGGAAACGCAAATGCTAATGGTAACAGCAACAATGATGCCAAAGGAAATGCAAACGGAAGTGCATACGCAAACGCAAATGATAATGCACATGGTGATGAAAAACAAAACACAAACAGAAACAGTAATGGAAATGCAAATGGTAACAGTAATGCAAATGCAAGTGCAAACAAAAAGGCAAAGGGTAGTGCACACAGTGGCATAGCCGGGAACACTAATGCAAACAGTTACGGAAATGCAAGTGGGAACACTAACTGTGACAGTAACGAAAGCGCACACCCTTTTTTCACTAACAGCTGCATAGAGAAACACAGTGAATACAAAGAATGTATGCATAATAATGGGCCTTGGAGCAGAAAATGAGCACTTGGAATACTAAATTGCTTATATCTTAGGAACTGTACGACGTAGAAAAAACATTTAAATTTCATATAAATTATAACTTTCCTGGCTAGTTTTGCACTTAGCCTCCTAGTGGGGAGCTAAACATTTTTCTGATGAAAAGTCTGTATCTCGAAGCATTTCCGAGGTATGGGCCCCAAAAGGCGCGGCGGACGCCGCAATGTTAGTCTATGGGAAAAAGTATCAACTTCGGAGCATGGTAACTTTTCATCTGTGCAATATTTTGTCACCAAACTATCAAAAGGCACATCTATGGGATGTTGGCTTTCTTCCTTCCAAATTTCAGCTTAAAAGACAAAACCGTTGTTTTGCGGCAGGGTGACAAAGAATTCCTGTTGTTTTGGGCATAGTGTCGCAAAACAGTGTCGCAAATCACAACACTTTTGCAAATGAAATCACGAAAGTGTCGTGAGTGCGACACTACTTTGTGGCACTGTTTTTTTTACAAAAATTTTAAAAACATATTTCTGAGGTGTTTAACCCCCCACAAAAGACATGGCTAGCATCCTCAGGGTCCGACTAGGTGAACACAAAAATAATTGTGTCCCTAGAGGGTCCCAAATTTAAATGCCAAGCATTTCTGTGACCACTAACTGAAAGAAAATGGCTGACTCAAGACACTACAGGGGTCATTTGCAACACTAAAAACCGCATTTGCAACACTGTTGAACTTTTTTTAACTTTTCCCATTGACTATAATGGGAAACTTGTTTTTTGAATAACTTTTGAACCGTTTAATATTTTTTCACAAAATCTTTGAAAGGCAGATTGGGGATCCTGGCCACATGTTTCCTGAAGTTTTAAGACCGGTCGCACAAACCATGCGACCTGTAGGCGGGAGCAAAGAATGAGCAAAAAAGTGTAAATGCGCTACAGAATGTCACTTTATAACTCTGCAACTGTATATCCGACCATAACATAACTTTGCAGTTCCAGAGATCTATGGTACCACTCTGTGGCTGCCAAATGTCAGGCAAATCCATCATACGGTGGCAAAGTTATTAAGATGCAAAATTTCACACTTCAACCTTAAATGGAGTACTCAACCTAACTATAGTGGTAACACTATGCCACTATAATATATATTTATATATATTATACACTGTATATATATATATATATATATATATATATATATATATATATATTTATATATATATATGTATATATATTTTTTCAAGAATTCTAGTATTCCAGTTTATGCCCTTTCATGAAGTGTATTGCACCTTTTTTATGTTCATAAAGTTTTTTTCCAACAATCATGCCACTATGTTTTCAATCAATAAAAATTACTTAACTCCTAACTAACTTTAGCACTTACAATCCAATCCTTCCATTGCTTAGCCTTGAAATAAAATGGCAACCTAGTTAACACTGAGTTAATGAAAAAAACATGATTTTGCACAGCTCTATAATTTAACAGGGACTTTTCATTTAGACATAGGAATCAATTCCACTTACAATCTCCTTTTTTTGGCGTTGAGCCAAAAAGTTCAATTTTATTATAGCTTGCTAGCTGGTATATAATCACATAACAAATGTGTCCAATAAATCAGTGTGGTTTTGTAACTAGTGTTTTTTGACTGAACAGAGACTTCCAGATCATTCTTGGAATTTTCTTTTAAAGCCTCCTTTTCTGGCTACCAGCCATCTGGCCCTGATAAGCCCATCTTAAGTAGAGTGTGTGTTTTATTTCTACCGATTCATTATCTCTTCCCCTTATTTTGCAATGTCTAGCTCTGTAGCTAACATATTGCATCTCTTAGGTTGAACTACAGTTTTATACCTGGCTAGCCTTCACTTTTTTGAGAACATTTTATCACAGTTTCTTTTTAAGTTTACTATATCTGTGAATCCAAAATTGGATAAATGTTTTAAAATATTGAGAATTGTATTTCATTGTCTTTGTTTCACAGTAGTTGATTGATTTTGCAGCTGATGACTAAAGCAGATTTTGTTTCAGATGACAAAGCTCTGCTATCTCCTCTCCTGTTATGTCCAAGGGACGTGTTTTTGTTTGTAATGCACATAGCCTGGTTTGCCCCTTACTTTATCCACCTCATGTAGCCATTTGACATCATCCCAGCAGTAGGGTGGGACAAATGGCAGTAGGGAGTAGGATATACAGAGGCTCACAGAAAGCCCCAATTCCCTTTATTTAAAGTGAGCCCAAACTCACAGATGATGCAGGCGGTCCCTTTATCTAGAGTGAGCCAAGCAGATAAATATTTTAAAATGTTGGGTATTGAGTTTTTTTTTACTTTCTATTTATGCTTCCTCTGCACCATGCCCGCTCTTCTTCTCCTCAGGGCTCTCCAGGCAACCACAGGCTGCGCCGGAGATTGGGGGGCCATCACCCCACAGGTGCCCCCACTCATCTTGAACCTTTAACACTTGGCTTGCCCCCCCAAGTGGGGAGGAGGAATACCCTTTTACCTCCTTAGCTTAAACCAGAGTGGGCACACTTCTGTGGAGCTTCTCCCCTGATTCCAGTCACCAGTGCCAGGAACCCATTGCCAGGAGCAGATGTGGGAATTTTCCTTTTTTTTCCTGGTCCACTCTGTGCAGATGCCAACATGTGGGGATGGCCAAGGAGATGAAGGCACACTGAGATGTGCCTTCGATCCAGACCCTTGGCTGATGTCCACCCCTCCCTAAGCTCACTGCTTACCCAGCTGCACCTCTACCTGTGGTCACCCAGGTGATAGTATAGCAGTGGGGAATGCAGCCCACCCCTCTTGGGGAAGGAGAGCAGCCCTACAGGTGCTCAATCTTCCCCCCTCCTTGGCTGGCCCTCCAGCAGCCCAGGCTCACTACTGAACCCGGATTGCTGGCATAGCAAGCGATAGCATTACCGCTGCGCTGGCGGGCCAGCTCGGGTATTGAGTTTGATTGTCTTTTTTTCACAGCCCCTGACTGATTTTGTGGCACTGATGACTGAAGTCAATTTTTTTTCAGATGGCAAAGCTCTGCTGTCTCCTGTGATATATTTGGTGGCAGGAATTTTCCAGATGTTATTGAAAAGCGTGTGAGGATATCCATAAGAAACACCTCATGGATAATAACTGGAATATAATAACTGGTGTGCACTTTTTCCCATAGGGAAACCCAGTTGTAATCTTCTGTTATAACCAGTTGGTTATAATGGCAAACATGTGACAGGATTCACTCAGACCATACGTGCGCCAGTCGCTGGTCTTCCTTTACTCTGCACTGTGATGTCATTCCCTGCAGCAATTCCCTATGGCCGCAGACTTCACTGCCCCTCACAGTCAGTGGTAAGTTTATTTTTTATTGAAAAAAGAAAACTGCCATTCTCCATTCACCCTCATCTGGAGTGCTGTAATTTGGCAGACTGCAGACCATGCAGAATCAAAACTGATCTGCGGCTGCCTGAACACCAACCTGTTTTTTTTTTTATTTTGTATAATTGCTGAGGCAAAAAGCATGCCCCAGTAATTATATAAAATAAAATATGGGGTGGTTGTGTAAAACTCGATTTTACACACACCATCATTGTGGGATGCATTTCATAAATCCCTCGGGCTTCACCTTCAGGGTTTATGTAATATCCCATAACTTGGGTGTGTGTAAAATCTCATTATACACACAGCCCCATTCTCTATGTTTCCAATGGTTATCATCACATGCCCTTTTCCTAGAGATGCTGAACTGTCACCAGTCTGATTGTTATCTTTCATTGTGCACTGTCCTAGCCCTGATGCTCTCCGTGGTGGCCAGAGTGTTTTTGTCAGTGCTGGCACTCTAGGCAGCCCTCATGTGAGACTTGACTTTTTCATGTCTTGCACTCGAGATGCATAAAGTGGCTGTCCATGGTTCAAAGTGTTTGCTCCTGTGCACTGCGAATCTGACTGCACCAAATATCTGTGAGTGGGATTGGGGCTAGAGGGGCCTCTGCAAACTGGCCCAACTATTGCTGTGATTACTGCATCCAGAGAAGCATTCAAGAGCCTTTCTTCAAAAACACCAACTAGTGCATCTCTCTCTCTGATCTCCACACTTTTAAATACTACAGAAATTAAAACTCGCCCAGTATATTTGCAAGTAAATTTTCAATGTCTGATGTATTTCCAATTTTTGGTTACGTATAAAATATGTTTACCAACATGAAAATATATTCTTTTTTTTTTTACAATATATTATATGATCATATACTTTTGATGCATCACTGATTATAGGTAATTAAATATACTTCAGTATTTAGATCAAACATTATCTTGAACATTATAGTTTATGTAGCTTATGGAAGTGACAGAGATGAAATGTTAATGCTTTTCACTTAGGTGGAGAGGCGTGGGAACAGTGACACTTTAATACTGCATCGGAGAAAATCATCACCATCAGAGATGAGATCAAGCCATGGGTTAGCTGCAGAAGTTAGGTAGCAAAATATTGACATGTATAGGACTGTTTAATGAATTCTGGCATCATATGACCTGCCTAAGGCATACCTCCTTCTACACAGTTATTTCAATGAAAAAGGACAATTCACATAGACTTAGACACTTGATGAAATCTGGTTTCTAGTTTTCAAAATGATAATCTCAAAGTATTCGGAGGATACTTATGTAAAAAACTATTTATGGCCTGGGGCCCCCTTCAGGGGGAACATCCCCTTGAATCCCCCTCTTGGTGCTTTATAGGAATACGGTCAACATTATGGCCTGAATCTGCCCCTGCCCTCTTTTTGTTTTGTTATCCCATACAAGAGATAGTTGATCTCCCATAAATCCAGCTGATACCTGATCTATCTGAGTTTCTCAGATTACAGATAAATCAAAGCTGGTGCCCCTCTCATCCTTGTCAACCACTACTTCTATCTAAGAATCTAAATAAACAGTGTTGGATGTTAGTTAAGCTACAATCTGTAGTCAAACAGATGATTCTGAAGGGGACCCCTGAGCCGCAGGCCAGCTGGTTTTGTGTTCTCTTTGTACTGGAGAGTACTTCCCATAAAACAAATTCAGTGTTCTTTTCCTGGGCAGCCTGACACAGATGGAAGGAATGGGGTGAGAAACAAATGTAATATGGAAAGGAGAGCTGACTCCCTGGATCTTACTATATCAACATAGCCAGACTCTCCAACATGATAATCTAGGCTATCCTAGAATTTACCAGCCCATTCATGTCCAACAAACATGACAGAGTGCCACCATTAAAGAATGAATCCCCAGTGCCCATATTAGAGGCTGAGATACTGTATGAAACCCCACCACTACTGACACAATAAGAGGTACCACAATATTAGGCATAGATGTAGTGTGCAGTGGTGGCACTAGTGGAGACAATTAGTGCATTAGTATCTGCCTAAGATGAAATCATTTCAACACAGATACCCTCCATGGTGGGAATATTCAGAAACCCCAGCACATAGAGTTTATTCACTCACCTGCATCTTACTTTAAGAAACATTTCCCTATAAAAGAACCCACAGATCAGATGGTGAGACCCTAGATGAGTGAAGGGGTTCCCTATCAAATGCAAAGACTTAAAGTGGATTCTTTCTTGAGACTGGTCTACCCCTCGAGATGTACAGACTCAGAGGGAATAGATGAACTTGTTAAAAAGTAGTGACTACAGGCTCACTGCAAAATCTAGTCCTCTCCTTGGATGCACTTGCAGCAAAGCTCAATGGTTCAGCCTTTTCTCAGCATATTAGCTATAACCTGGGAAGACAGAGAGATTGATAGAAGGCAGGCTCTAGAGTAATAACCTGCATCAATGTCCTGACATGCCACTTCCTTCAGGAGTGGAGCACTCTGATTTATTTTGGCAAAACCAGATAAGTAGTGATGTTCTGACCCTGCAGATGTCAACATTGATCCTCTGTTTAGTTGTTAGATGTCCCTTCCATATGAGGTGACTCCCTCCCACCCCCATTGGTTCTGGGTAGAGAAAGGGGAAAAAAGAAAGGGAAATGTAGGCATAACTGAAGCCCTTGTCTTCTAAAGCAGGGCTATTTAAATTCAATTAAAGGAGAGGTAATTCCATTTGGCAGCTGTTTTTTGGGGGGCCTGGCCTCCTAACATCCTTAGCTGCCCTTATATGAGTATTAATTAGAAGCCCTGCCCTTCATCATTCAACACTAACTAAATTGATGAGGAGCCATTACTCTCTCAATTTGTTACATTTGCTGTGCTTGTGCACCAAACATTTTGGGAAGAGTACAATAGGATCTCGGGGCGGGGTTCACAGCTGAGCCCAATTGCTGTTGAAACTGTAAGGTACTTGGCAGTCTAGCCCAATGACCATGCATTGTGGTCACAATGCAACTCTTTGCTCAGTGGGCTGAAACTGCATGAACTTCAAAGGGTTAAAGCCACTCCAATCAGAGAGGGCTTTGGTCTTTTGATTTGCATGAAACTGGGTCAGCAAAGAGCTGATTGTCTTTCAAAACATTACAGCTGCACACCAGACATTTGCTACTGACATTACTGGTGTGCAGCTGCTTATCAAGCCCTGTAACAACAAAAAACGCCCATCGATGTCTGTTGCTGGTGCCCCTGTAACTCTCTCCCCACCCGACCTTCCCTCTTAGCATCCACCACCCAACAAGCCCCCTGCTTAAACATAATACTGACACTGGGGTGCCCAATCCCCAGTGTTCACCTCATAGTTTTTTTGTTGCTTTTTTATATGGCCTGCAACAAAGAAAACCATCCATCAATGTCTGTGGCAGCTGCTGCTGTAACTGCAACCCCCCCGCCCTTTATTTATGCAGCACCAGGGAGCCCACTCCCAATGCTGTCAAATATAACACTGACGCTGGGGGTTCCCAATCCCCCATTGTCCACTGAAAAAAGAAAAAAATCCCTCCTATTTTAGTTTTTTTAAATAACCTGTAAAAAAAGAAAACAGTCCATTGATGTTTATTGCATCTACCACCGTAACTGCAAACCACCACCCCCAAACAGTCCTCCAACAATTTATTTTTTTATAGCCTACAAAAAATAAAATGGTCCATCGATGTCTGTTGCTGGATGTATCTGTCACCCCTACCCGACCCTCCTAGTCAGCACCCACCATCCCCAAACATACTGTAACACTGGCACTGGGGGTCCCCAATCCCCCCAGTGTAGAAACCTGAAGTAATGAAAACCTTCCCACTTCCTCTTTTTAAGCCTGGAAAAAAGAAAACCATCCATCAATGTCTAATGCGTTAGTTCCCCCACCCGACCCTCCTACTCAGCACCCAACCCTCCAACATAACACTGACACTGGGGGTACCCAATCCCCAGTGTCGAATCTGAAATAAAGAAAAACTTCACTTGGCATTTTTTTATTAATGCCTGTAAAAAGAGAAAATGGTCCATTGATGGCTGTTGCTGCTGCCACCGTAACTGCACCCTCCCACCACCATTTATAATTCTGGCACTGGGGATGCACAATCTTCCAGTGTCCACTGAAATAAAGAAAGAATCCCACTTATTTTTTTAAACCCTATAAAAAAGAAAATAGTCCATCACTGTCTGTTGCAGCCACCACTGTAACTGCAACCCCCCAGCCATTTATAACACTGACACTGGGGATGCCCACTCCACTTCTCCAGTGTCCGCTGAAATAAAGAAAACAGCCTTCATATGTCTTTTGTTTTTACAGCCCGCAAAAAAGAAAATGGTCCATTGATGACTCTTGCTTGCGCCCTTCTACCTGTCACTCCCACCCAACACTTCCACTCAGCACCCACCACCCCATCACCCCAAACATAGCATTGATACTGGGGTGCCCAGTCCCCCAGAGTCATAACCTGAAATAAAGAACGCCTTCCCTCAGCTTTTTTTTCCCCAAAAAGCCTGTAAAAGCCTGGCCCAGTGGTGCTGAGGGTTGAGGTGCCAGATGCCACACCTCGTGTCATGCCAGCAACCCAGGTTTGGGAGAGGACTCAGGAACTTCCCCAGAACAGCTCTCCTTTCCTGGGGGAGGGCGTTGGGGTTGTCCAGAGTCCCAGTGACCCCAGGTGGAGACATGGGGTACTGCAGGATCCCGGACCAACAGCATGGGGGAGCATGGAAGACACTGGCAGGTTTGCTGTGCACCAAGGTGTCACCGCACGTCATGCTTGGGGTGAATGGGGAAGCATTAGAAAAATCCCTTTGGGACAGATAGGCGATGGCATCCCAGTGCCTCAAACGCCACACCCCCAATACTGGGCCTCTGCCTCCGCCCCTTGATCTCCTCACAGGCTTAGTTCCTGGGGCCCGCAGGGAGTGCTAATGACTTTGAGGGGGCAGATGGTCACAGTGAGTGGTAGAGCGGAGGACGATAGGACTGCCTGAGAGAGTTCCAGACCACAGGATACATAAATAGACTAAAAAAAAAAAGCCTGTAAATAGGAAAACTGTCCATCAATGTCTGTTGCACCGCTAATTACCTCCCCAACCCTCCCACTCAGTACACACTATCCCCTCAAGCACTTCCTTACCTATCAGGGGTCGGACACTGTACTTTTCTCTGAACTCCAGGCACATCTCTACTCTTCAAAGCCAGACCATGAACTGAGGAAACTGGTATGTAGTTCAATACATTTCAATGGTGGTTTGAAAATAGTGGCATAACTTGGCCAGCTTTGGATATTATGGCCCCACATTTTCAAAATGTCTTTTTTTGGTACCCCACCTCATAAACAACTACAGTGACTTTAGGCAAAACTATTCCAGAAGGTGATTTTGTGGTCGCTGCATGAAAGCACCTTTTGGGCAGGACTTAAACATTTTCTCTGCATTTCTTCATGAGGTGGGGTCATAAGAAGGATATGTTGAACATTTGGGGCCTGATTCCAAGATGCATGATGCAACTCACGGGCATATGCAGAAGAAGTTGCGACGTAAATGCATGCGCTGGGGACCCTGAGCCCTATTCCAGAACAGGCTAGGGTCCCTGGCACTTATGCATTGCAACTTGCAGCAGCTACAGGGCTGCGCCACAGGATGGACACACCCAACACAGGTGCTGCAAGCTGCAGACCACAGGCACAAGCAGTGCAAGGCATGGCCCTTCCAGAGCCCTGTACCCCAACACCATCGCACTGCCCCACAAGGCTGGGGAGGGGCTGGGAGGGCCACTGGACCACCCTAGGGTGCCTAGCATGGGGGGGATGGGAATCACTCCATGGGGCACTACACAGGGATGGGGCAAGGGTGTGTCAGTGGCCCACAGAGGGATGCTTTGTCACGGGGAGTGTGGTGGGCACCCATGGGGGACTGTGGGGGGGTCGGCTGGAGAGGCAGCAGACTTGGTGGTGCATCCATGGTGGATGTACGTATGGTTTGACCAGCTAGTAGCTGGTCTAACTGTACTTATGCCATGGTCTGCCGGGTCCCACTTGGAATCACGATTTGCAGTTCTGCCGGCCACCCTATTAGAATACCGGCGTAATTGATGCCAGAATCCCCCTTGCACCTTGTTGCAGGGGTTGCAGGTATGCTAGTGGGTGGTAAGCAACCCTTTGGTGCAGACTGCCTCTTAGAATTGCGATGGGCGTATCACATGTCGCAAAGTGCAATTTGCACCATAGGGTTAGGCGCGAGTTGCCTTGTGACAGGCATATCCCATTTCAGAATTGTACCCTTGGTGTACAAATATTAAAAAAAAACAAAGTTATGAGCCTACACTGAAATTTACAAATTCAGGTTTGTAACTGATCATTTTCAATATTTTGACCCCAAATTTTCAACATAGCCATTTCTTTACAGCACCTAAAGAATGTGAGAGGTGCTATTTTTCAAATCCTGGCCAAAATGTGTTTTTGTGCCCCTAAAGGTGTTTTCACTGTCCCTGCATGAAATCACCTTTTGGGCAAGAGTTGAATATTTTCTCTGCTCTTATTCATGAGATGGGGTCATGAGAAGGCTACGTTAAAAATGTGGGGCAAAATTATTAAAAAACAACAAAGTTATTAGCCTACTTTAAAATTTACAAATGCAAACTTGTAACTTTGGCAATATTAAATATTTTGACCCCAAAGTTTAAACATAGCCATTTCTTCACAGCACCTCATGAAAGTGGCAGCTATCATTTTTAAAATCCTGGCCAAAGTGATTTTATACATATGACATGGAATGATATTTTGGTGGTGCAGAATGACGTTTTGGCAAGAGTTTGAAAAACTTCACCTGCCGGATCCATTAGGTGGGGTAATAAGAAGACTATGCTGAAATATTGGTGTACAAATACAATAAAATGACCAGGTTATGAGTGAGTGTTACATTATTTCAGCATTTACTCATAACTTTGCAAATTTTGAATATTTTGACTTCAGACTTTCAGCATAGACACTTTTCCACAAAACCTCATAAACATGACCTGTGTCATTGTTTAAATCCTGGATGAGGTGTATTTTTATGCTCTTTTGCAAAAATTACTTTTTGGCCACTATACCGTAAATAGTACATGTCATGTCTATAAGATGAATCCTAAAACAAGTATCTTCAAAAGTTGAGGTCACAGTAAAAAAAAGGGGGGCATACCAGCAGCAAACATTTGGCATTAACAAATGCTTGTTATTTTTTGTTTTACTGTTAGTGATAATAATAAAATGCTACATGCAAATTTTTAACTGCTCCTGGTTCTCCTACGCTTCCTGACCTGTGCCTCAATGACAGATGGTGTCAGATTAAATGGGATTTACACTGTGCATACTCTAAGCCAGGAGTTTTGAGTGTGGGTACTAGACCTGGTTCCAGGGAAGCATAGAAGAAAGGCGTGGATTCTGCAGCAAGCCCATGAGTCATTACTAGAAGAATGGCAGCCAAATTAGCAGAGACAGAAGCCCAAGCTGAGGCTCCACAGCCAGCACCAAGCATGACAAAAAAAGAACAGGAAGTGACAGAACCTGAAAGCACTTTTCAAATGGTGGGCTCTACAACAAAAAGAGACAGAAAAACAGAAAAGGAGAGATACAGTGACAGGGCCTGCGATGGCGTAATGCCTTGCAAGCTATCAAGTCTCAAGGATCTGGCACAGGTCCAGCAGAGACAATAAAACAGAAACAGCTTAAAATACATTAAACTTAAAAAGCTATGTTCCTTGGATGATATTGAAGCATACCTGACAACTTTTGAAAGGGTTGCCACAGCCTACCAATGGCCAAAGCAGCCATGGGCAATCAGGCTGGTACTTTACCTGAGAGGTAAAGCCCAACTTGACTACAGCATACGAACATACGAACTTGCCATCAGAAAAAGGCCCACAAGTCTATCAAGTCTGCTCAATTGTGCAGCTCTTAGTTTTATATCACTACAGCTGCCACACCCCCACCCAAACCCCTCTTTTCCTCCTCTTTTCCGGTCCTTCCCCCCCTTTGTGTTTTTGTCTGTACTAACCCTGCCTTTGACTCTATCCCAACCCCGCTTAAAGCTATCCAGTGTCCTTTGAATGATTAACTCCTCTGGAAGTGTGTTCCAACCTGTCACCACTCTCTCTGTGAAGTAGTGCCTCCACATCTCCCTCCTAAACCTTCCCCTTCCAGCTTCAGACTGTGCCCCCTAGTGACCCTTCTTCCCTTTAAGCAGAACAATCCTCCCTCCGTGACTTTGTTTATGCCTTTCGAGTACTTAAAGTTCTCTACCATGTCCCCTCTTACCCTTCTGTCTTCCAGTAAGTTCATGTTGCGCTCTTTCAACCTTTCCTCATATGGCAACTCACCTAGTTCCATGATCATTTTTGTAGCCCTATGCTGCACCCCCTCAAGTAATCTCACATCCTTTTTGAGGTATGGGCACCAGTACTGTACACAGTATTCCAAGTGTGGCCTCACCAGTGATCTATACAGTGGCAGGATGACCTCCCCCTTTTGAGAGGTGATCCCTCTGGCAATGCACCCCAGCATCCTATTTGCCCTTGCTGCAGCTCTCCCACACTGTGCAGATACCTTCATGTCCCCCTGTGACTATTACCCCCAAGTCCCTTTCCTCCTCTGAAGCCATTACCTGCACTCCCCCCAGCCAGTAACTGTTCTTGGGATTTCTTGCTCCATGGTTCATGACCTTGCACTTCTTAGTGTTAAACTCCAACTGCCACTCCCAAGACCAGTGTTCAAGTTTAGCTAGATCCTATCTGAGTGCCTACCTCATTGTTCACTTTTGCACAAATCTTAGTGTCTTCCATGAACAGGCAGATCTTACTCTTGACCCCCTCTGCAATGTCTCCAGTGAAGACATTGAACAAAACGGGGTCCAGTACTTAACCCTGTGGTACTCCACTCATTACTGATCATGGCTTGGATGTCTCCCCCCCTTACAACTACCCTCTGTTGTCTCCCCTGGAGCCAGCTCTCAACCCACCCCACCAGGTTTTTTCCCCCGCTCCAGTCTCCCTCAGCTTGCTCATTAACCTCATTCACCTGAGGTGAGTTGGGTGATGGCTGGAGGGTGCTGGCAGAAGTCTGGCCATGATGCCGATAGGCTTAGATTGATGATCCATTATAAGTATTATCAATTGGCCATTTCCAGTAAGAAGGCAGAGTTCCTTTCCCGGGAGAGCACCACTGCACAGAACCAAGCAGCTCAGATTTTCCAGACTGCTGACAGACTGTGCAATCCAGCCTGTCGTCATTCACAGAGAGCATTGTCACAGGAGAAGTGTGATGTGTTTGCTCAATTCTTTGTGGCTAAGGTTGCTGACATCAAGTCTGAAATCTGTACAGCCTGCTTCAATGGGGATTGTGTTGGTCGGTGGGAGGTTGCTGTCTCTTAGTTTGTTTGGTCTGACTTTGACCAATTGGTGGTTGATGATGTTGTGAGGATCATCCAGAATATGCTGCCGACTTGTAGTTTGGTCCTGGGCCCAACTCGCCTTTTAATGGGGTGCATTGAGGTTATTTGTCCAGTCCTGGCAGAGATAGTCAGGTGTTCATTAGAGTCTGGGCATTATTTTTGACAATAGATTAACACAGAAATCTCAGGTGTCATCCATCATCACGTCCTCACTTTACCATTTGAGGAATATCACCCGGATTAAACACCTGGTCCTGCCTGACAACCTTCCAACATTGGTCCATGCCTCTGTGACCTCACGCCTTGACTATTGCAACTCCCTGTACTTAGTGCTGCCAGGGGTGGATATCCACCACTTGCAGATGGCGCAGGCGCCGGGCTGTTGACTTGCCTACCTCATTCATGCCATGTGATGCCTGTGCTCCACAAACTGCACTGGCTGCCAGTTCAGTGGTGAATCATCTTCAAGGTTGATTTTCTGACCTATAAAGCCCTACACAGACAGGTACTGTGTTACCTGCAAGAACATCTGTGCCCCTAGCACCCCTCCACTCATTCCTCTTTGCCGGTGAGGGATTGCTAGAGGTTCCCAGGGTATGGTTGAAGACCTTAGATGTCAGGGCATTTGCGTTTATGGCCTTGACCCTGTGGAACTCTCTAGCTCACTGGATAAGGGATTGCCTGACTGTGGGGAGCTTTAAATTTGCACTAAAACATATCAGTATGATCTTGCCTTTTCAGAGTATGGTTGAATTTTGATGATCGATATTGGTGTTTTAGATATATGTTGTTAACTATTTATGGTGTTTTAACAGCTGAATTTTATTTCATTGTGTGTACTAGCACTTGGATACTTGTTGGCTTGCGCTTTTTATAAATAAATTTTGAGCTGAGTTGAGTTGAGAGACCTTGGGCAAAGATTATAGTCTCTGATTTACAACTCAGTTAACAATCCTTGAGAAGCCTTCACCGACTCAGAGAACTCCTTATTAAGTGCCTCCAACCAGAAGGCAAAACAGTCTCACAGACCATCGACACACTTGTAGTGGAGCAATTCATCAACATCCTGCCTACAGACATGCAGCTTTGGGTAAAAGAACACCGACCTGAAAGTGGGGAAAGGCAGTTTCTTTGGCTGAAGGTTATCAGCTGGCCAGACAGACACCACAGCAGTGAGGTAACAGTCATTCCTGGTGTCTAGTGCCCCCACCGACTGATCACTGGCCGTAAGACCCCCTTTTTCCTGATTTAACTCCAAGCCTAATGAGAACTCGGGAATAACAAATCTGTACCCAAATACTTTTCCTGCTATAACTATAATAAGCCAGGCCATATTGCAAGAAACTGCTGTAGTAAGGAGAGTGACATTGGAGCAGATTTTTCCTTAGCAAACTGGGGCAAGTCCTCAATAGATGTCAAGGGGAGAGATAAGATTGTGAAGGGACTTATTGATTCGGGAAGAAGACAGACTCTAGTGCATGTTGACATGCTCGGAAAATCCTGTGCAAAAGGAACAGGCACTGGTGTCATCTACATCCACGGGGACACTCAGCACTATCCCACCACCCAAGTGACTCTGAATGTTAATGGAGTGTCACACCAAATGAAAGTGGGGGTATTACCTAAGTTACCTGTACCTGTGATTATTGGAAATGACTTTCCAGGATTTGGTGACTTAATCACAGAGGGAGCAAACCCTGATGTTTCAGCAGCTGTGATGACAAGAGCTCAGGCAAAGAAAATCTCAGATGGTGGGGACTATTTTTCTTTTGGTAATTTTCATTCTGACTTGATTGAGCAGATCTCCAAGATCTGGAAATCCAAGAAAGAAGACACCTGAAAAAACAGTGGCAACAAAAGGCTGATGGACGTAAGGGGTTAATATATGAAAATGCTGAAACTAAACTGAAAACGGATTGTGATTTTGTTTCAGAGCAAGCTAATGATGTTTCTCTCCAGGGTTATTTTAAGCAGCTGGGGGTGAATCCGAAACAGGGTGAACCAATGTTGGAGGGATATGATGGGTTATTGTACAGAGTTTGGGTTAAACCTCAGACACAGGAACACATAGAACAATTGGTTATACCACAGAAGTATAGATCTGAATCATTGCAAATAACACATGATGGTCCTATGGCTGGTCACTCAGGGAGGGATCACAGCCTTGCCAGATTGCTGTGTAGATTTTACTGACCTGGAATTCATGCAGATGTTGCTACCTATTGCAGTTCTTGTGCTGAATGTCAGAAAGTAGCCCCCGTGACAAACACTTACATGATGCCCCTACTCTTGATAGATGTACCTTTTGTCAGAATTGCCATGGATGTGGCTGGCCCCTTAGACAAAATTAAAAAGGGTAATGGATTCATTTTGGTAGTATGTGACTGTGCTACTCGATACCCAGAGGCAGATCCAGTGTGTACTATCACAGCTGCAAAAGTGGCAGTAGAGCTTGCTAACATTTTCAGCAGGGTAGGCATACCTAACGAGATTATTACTGATCAGGGTAGTAATTTTGGAGCTGCATTACTGAAGGAGTTGTACCGACTACTAGGTATCACTGCCATAAGAACCTCCCCTTATCACCCCCAGACAGACGGTCTTGTTGAGTGTTTTAATCAAACTCTAAAATGCATGTTAAAAAGGTTTGTAATAGGGAAAGGGAAAGATTGGGACCAATACTTACATTACCTGTTTTTTGCTTACAGAGAAGAGCCACAGGCATCAACAGGTTTTTCACCATTTGAAATGCTGTATGGTAGATATCCTAGAGGGCTACTAGTGTAATGAAACAAACTTGGGAAGATAACCTCCATCAAAAAAATCTATTACATCTTATATGTGTGCCCTGATAAAGAAGCTGACAAAATATGTTGAAATTGCCCAGAGTAATCTGGAAGAGGTCCCAAAACCAGCAGAAGGCGTATTATGACTATGAGGTAAAAGAAAAAGTTTTTAAGCAAGGTGAAAAGATCTTGCTATTGTTACCCACTACAGAAAATAAACTTAATGAAGCAGAAAGGGCATTGTAAAGTGTTTAGATGTGCTGGCACAGTTATCTATGAAATTCAGACCCCTGATAGGAAAAATCCTACCAAGATATACCGCACTGACCTCCCGAAGAAATGGGTTGAAAAATCACCAAAGACTGCTTAGCTAGTTTTACCAGAAACTGATAAAGAATATATTGATGTGCCTTATGACAGACTAGACCAAACTGTAACTGTTGATGCTGCAAAGGTGAATGTTTCCTTAACCTCCAAACAAACTGCAGAAATTTGTAACTTGCTTAAGACATTTAACAGTACTTTGACAAGGCAGAGCAAAGGGGGCCGAGCATGTAATAGTGACAGAGAATGCTTGAGAATGCTCGCCCTATCAGACAAAAGACATGCAGATTACCAGAGCGGTTAAGAACAGACATAATTAAGGAAATACAAAAAAATGAAAGAACTGGGTACCATAGATAGTGTTGTGTGAAACTGGGAAATTTCGCCCAGTGAAATATTTCTCAAAATTTGTGCATTTCGGAAAATATTTCGCCAGGCGCAATGTGACATTTTGCCTGGGGGAAGACAAAATTTCGCCCTCAAACTGGCAAACTTTGTAGCTCGCAGGTGAAATTTCACCACCGGCCCCCAATCTTTTAAAAAAAAATAAAATCCTTCCCCTCACCATTCCTGGTGTCTAGTGCCCCCGACTGATCACTGGCCAAATTAAAGAACCCTCCCCCTTCACCCTGAGTTATCCTCGGGCCACTGGCCCCCAATGTTTGAAAAAAAACCCTCCCCTGTCCCTGGTGACTAGTGGACCCCCCTGGCTGATCACCAGCCAAATTGAAGTAAAGAACCCTCCCCCAGTCAACCCATTATTTTCACCTCCCCCAGCCATGAACCCAGCCTCCAATATTCAAAATAAATAAAAAATTCCCCTTCCCTGTCCCTGGTATCTAGTGGACCCCAACACCCCTCACCCTAAGTCAGAGCCCACCCCACTGCCCCCCAGTACCCCGATCAGGCAACCGGCACATCCTTCCACTCACCTCCTTGACTGGCAGCCCATCCTGAGCTCTCCAATGAATGATCATGCTTGTAAAGCACCGCTTATTCAAAGTGCTCAGATGGGCTGCTACCATGGAGGTGAGTACAAGCACACGCTTTATTCATTGAGGCTCAGAGGGCTGCTGGCCATGGAGGTGAGTGGAGGGCTGTGTCAGTGGCCCAGTCATGGTACTGGGAGGGAGTTGGGTGGGCTTTGACCTAAGATAGGGTGGGGGTGGGGGTCCACTACACACCAGGGACAGGGGAGAGGATTCCTTTTTATTTTGAAGATTGGGGGCTGCGGTCATGGCTGGGGGAGGAGAAAATAACTGGGGTAGACTGGGGAGGGTTCTTTACTTCAATTCAGCTGGTGATCAGCCAGGGGAGCCACTAGACACCAGGGACAGGGAAGGGGAATTGTTTTTTTTTTCAAAGATTGGGGCCCGGGGGCCTAGGGATAACTCAGGGTGAATGGGGGAGAGAGGTCTTGAATTCATCCAGTGATCCACTGGGGGGGGACCACTAGACACCAGGGAGAGAGAAAATAAAATATAAATGATGGGGCATATGCATGCAAAATTGTGGGCAAAATGTCACAATTTTGCCACAATTTCATGAGATATTTTGACTAGTGAAATAAAATTATGCACATCTCTAATCATAGAAGAGTTGAGACATACTTGGTTATCATCAATGGTGATTGTAAATAAAAAAGAAGGGGGTGTAAGAATCTGCCTTGATTCTAGGAAACAATCAAATTTCAGAATTTGACAGTTATCCTATGCCCAAAACAGATGCTTTGGTGGACAGATTGTGGAATCCCAAGTACATCAGCACCCTTAATCTCACCAAGGGTTACTGGCACATTCCCCTAGCTAAAGAATCCAGAGACAAAACTGCATTTTCCACTCCTACAGGATTCTATCAGTTCACCACCATGCCATTTTGTTTACATGGTGTACCTGCTACATTCCAGTGGTACATGGATGTAATTTTATTCCTTCATACTGGTTATTGTACTGCATACCTGGATGATGTTGTGGTGTATAGTCCAGACTGGAAAAGCCACCTGAAACACCTACGAGCAGTTAGCCAATTGATCAAAAATGCAGATCTGACAATTAGTCCTACCAAGTGTGCATTGGGCATGCAGGAAACCAGATATTTGGGCTATATTTTGGGAAATAGAGAAGTCAAGCCAGAGGTTTCCATTATAGACACTGTAGCTAACAGCCCTGTCCCCAAAACCAAGAAACATGTTAGGTCATTTTTAGGGCTGGCTGGTTATTATCAGAGTTTTGCTCCCAACTTTGCCCAGTTAGCTACTCCTCTCACTGAACTCACAAAGAAACGGTTCCTAAACAATGTAAAATGGACCCCAGAGTGTGACAAGGCTATATTATGTTCAGCCCCTGTTTTAAGAAGCCCAGACTTTGAGAAACCATTTTTGTTACAAACAGATGCATCAGAGGTAGGCCTAGGTGCAGTACTGAGTCAAAATATAGATGGGAAAGAGTATCCTATTCTCTATATAATTAGGAAATTGTATGACAGAAAGAAAAGGTACTCCACCATTGAAAAGGAATGTCTTGCTGCAAAGTGGGCCATGGAGTTCATTAAGTTTTACTTCCTAGGAACTGACTTTGTACTTGTAACAGATCACAGTCTTCTCCGTTGGCTTAACCAAATGAAGGACAAAAATTCTGGAATCACATGGTGATATCTGGCACTGCAACCATTTAAATTTAAAGTGATGCACAAATCTGGGAAGGAGATTCTGTCAGTTCACCACCATGTCATTTGGTTTGCATGGTACACCCACAACAAGCTAGTGGTACTGTACATGGATGTAATTTTATCCCCTCACACTGGTTATTGTGCTGCTTACCTGGATGATGTCATGGTGTACAGTCCAGACTGGAAAAGCCACCTGGAACACCTATGAGCAGTTATCCAATCTACCAAAAAGGCATCTCTGACAATTAATTCTACAAAGTGTGCACTGGGCATGCAGGAAACTAAATATTTGGGCTATGTTTTGGGAAATGGAGAAGTAAACCCAGAGGTTTCTAAGATAGACACTGCAGCTAACAGCCCTATCCTTAAAACAAAAAAAAAGCATCCCAGGTCATTTTTAGGGCTGTCTGGTAACATATTATTGTAGATTGGTTCCCAACTTTGCCCAGCTAGCTACTCCCCTAGCTGAATTCCTGAAGAAACAGTTCTTAAATAATGTGAAATGATCTCCAGATTGTGATGAAGTTTTTCAGGCCATTAAGACTCCATTATGTTCACCCTCTGTTTTAAGAAGCCCAGACTTTGAGAAACACGTTTTGTTATAGACAGATGCATCGGGGCTAGGCCTAGGTGCAACCCTAAGTCAGAATATAGATGGAAAGGAAAATCCCATTCTATATATCAGTAGAAAATTGCATGACAGAGAGAAAAGGTATTCCACCATTGAAAATGAATGCCTTGCAGCAAAGTGGGCCATGGAGTCCCTTAAGTTTTATTTGCTAGGAGCTGACTTTGTACTTATAACAGATCACAATCCTCACTGCTGGCTTAACCAAATGAAGGATAAAAATTCCAGAATCACATGGTGGTACCTGATACTACAGTCATTTAAATTTAAAGTAATGCACGAATAGCCAGCCCGGTGGTGCTAAGGGTTGAGGTGCTGGATGCCACATCTCGCACCATGCTGGCAACCCAGGTTCAGGAGCGAGCTTAAGCCACCAGGGGTCAGCTGGGGGGGAGGGCAAGGAGCCAGGATTGAGCAGTTACCAGGCAGCTGTCCTTTCCAGGGAGGGACATGAGGTTTCCCTGGCTCTTGGCTACCACCCAGTAGAGGCTAGGTGGCAGTGCCAAGCCATGAGGAGAAACTGGCACTAGGCCAGTCAGGAGGAAGGGTCTGTAACTGAAGTTGTGTAGTGCATTGACACTTCCACTTGCATGTGCGACTATGATCTTGGGTCCCGGGAATAAGGGGAGAAAATAGAAAGACCATGTCACACCTGTTGCCAGTAAGCTGGGAGGGGTAACAGGGAAACACCAGAATACGTTAAAAAAAAATGATGCACAAATCTGGGAAAGAGAATGTCAATGCTGATTTTTTGTCAAGATATGGATCAGGAATTCAGAATTCCAAAGGTTGAAAAAAAATGAGTGAGTTGAAACTTCTCTGTTTGCCATACTACATATGCACTGAACTGTAAAGGTTATAAGCTAATGTTAGAATAGAATTGAAAGCAAGTTTTGGAAACCTGTTTGTTTTAAACAGGTTCTCTCTTAAAGGGGAGGTAAGTGACGGGATTGAATAAGGCCCTATCCCATTTTTTATGCAGAACAAGTTAAATGCAAGGATTTCTATCCTCTCCCTTTCTGTCTCTTGTCTCGTTGCTCAACCAAATGTTCTCATGAGACCTAGAAAATGATCACTCTGATGGTGTCACAATCCTCTGCCTCTTGCAATCTCTCTGCTTTTGCTTGCTGTTTCTGTCTTTTCTTCCCCTTTGTGCATCTGTGGTTATAAAATGTATGTGAATCAATATGTGAAATGGGAATCACTTGGTTTGAAATGTATACAGTTATACTGGTGAAATGATTGCAAAAAGCTATTTGGACTTAAGGGGTTAACCTAAGATGCAGTTTGAGCTCCTCTGAGGCTTGTTTGCAAACTCTTTTGCAGAGCGGTCAGCAGGAGGCCAGCTTGAGATCCTATTTTATTTGCAAGCCTGCTCTGCAAAGAAGAAACTGATAAAAACATTTTGTGAAAAACAGAATGTCTCCTTAATGAGTTCCCAAGCAAAGACATATGAAAAGAGTAGCAATACTTTTGATTGAGTTGGAGAGACTGAGAGACTGAAGTTTGGAATTAAAGATATCCTCAGATGAAGGACTTTGTTTTCACTGTTTATACTGCCTTTGTAAATAGTTATACTGAACAATTTTTATTTTTTTGTTTTACTGTTACTGATAATAATAAAAGACTACTTGCAAATTTTATAACTGCTCCTGGTTGTCCTATTCTTCCTGTCCTGTGCCTCAATGACAGGACTTCCATGTGGAGTGACTAGAGGCAGGGCTTTTATGTGGGAATTAGGGGCCAAGCTTCTATGTGAGTGTGGAGAATCGGAGGCAGAGCTTCCTTGTGGTGGGAGATGGAAGCAGAGTTTATATCTGGTGAGACTGGAGGTTGGGCTTTCATGTGGTGAGATTGGAGGTGGGGCTTATATGTGGTGGGATTGGAGACAGGGCTTGCATGTGGGGATTCCGAATTGCAGTGACAGCTTCTATGTGGGGAGATAGTATGCTGGGTTTCTATACCCATATGGGGATTTGAGGTGGAGCTTCTATGTGGGGGTGGAGGTGGGGTTCCTTTTGGAGGTGGTCATGCATTTAGGGATTCATAACTGGGTAGGTTTGGGGTAAGACTTCTGTGGGGAAGTGGTGTGGGTTTGGAGGCAGGGCTTCTGTGGGGATGGGGACTACAGGCGGGTTTACATGTGGTGCAATTGGAGGTGGGGTTTACATGTGATGAGATTGGAGGTGGGGCTTGCATTTGAGGATTGCAGGCAGAGCTTACATGTTGTGGGATATGTGGTGGGATTGGAAGCTGGGTATGCATTTGGGGATTGGAGGTGGAGTTCTATATGGGAGATAAGAGGAGGGTCTTTCATGTCTTGGGATTCATGGTGGGTCTCTCATGTGGGGGATTGGAGGTGGGGCTTGCATTTCATGAATGGAGGTGGGCTTCTATGTGGGAGATTGGAGGTGAGGCTTACATTTGAGCATTGGAGGGAGGGCTTCCATGTGGTGGGACTGGAGGTGGTACATGCATTTAGCTATTGGAAGCTGGTTTCTGTGTGGATGTGGGGGATTAGAGTTGGGGCTTGCATGTGGTAGGATTGGAGGCTTGGCTTGCATTTGGGGATATGGTGGGACTGGAGGAGGGGCTTCCATGTGGTGATATTGGAGGTGGTGTATGCATTTGGCTATTGGAAGTGGAGCTTCTGTGTGAATGTGGTGGATTGGAGGTGGGTTTACATTAGGTGGGCTTCAAGAAGGGGGTTTTATATTGTTAGATTTGAGGTGAGGCTTACATTTGGGGAGTGGCAGCGTGGCTTCCATATGGTGGGATTGGAGGTGGTGTACGCATCTGGCTATTGGAAGCAGGGCATCTGTGTGGATGTGGGGGATTGGAGGTGGGGCTGCATTTGGGGATTGGAGGGGGACTTCTATGTAGGAATTTGGGGATGGGAGGTGGGGGACTCCTCTGTGGAAGACTTGCATTTAGTGATTGGAGGTTGGGCTTCTGTTGGGATGTGAGGAATTGAATGCCGGTTTTACATGTGGTGGGATTAGAGGTGGGGCCTCTATTTGGGGATTGGAGGTGGTGTTTTACATAAGGAGATTGGATGTGGGTCTTACATGTATTGAGATTGAAGGTGGTGTATGCATTTGAGGATTGGAGGCGGGGCTTCTGTGTGGCTGTGGGAGAATGGAGGTGGGATTTCCATGTGGTGCAACTGGAGGTGGGATTTAGATGTGGTGGGATTGGATACAGTGCTTACACACAGTGCTTACATTTGTGGATTGGAGTCCGTGTTTACATGTGGTAAGACTAGAGGTGGGGCTTACATGTGGGTGGTATTGGAGGTAGGGCTTACATTCAAGGATTGGAGGTGAGGTTTACATGTGGAAAGGTTGGAGGGAGGCTTGAATGTGTGGATTGGGGACTAGAGGTTGGAGAATCCTATACGAAGGACTTGCATGTGGGGATTTGAGGTGGGACTTCTATGTAGATGGACTGAAGATGGGACAAGGTTTATATTGGGGATTAGAGGCAGAGTTTACCAGTTGTGAGACTGGAGGTGGTGCATGCATTTGGGGATGGTAGGAAGGGCTTTCATGTGGCAGGACTGTAGGTGATGCATGCATTGAAGGACTGGAAGTGGGGCTTACATGTGGTAGGATTGGAGGCTCGTCTTCTATGTGGTGGGACTGGAGGTGGGGCTTCCATGTGGAGAGGGTTGAGGTGGGGATTCCAAGTCATGGGATTTGAGGAGGTATTTACTGTTGGGGATTAGAGTTCAGGTTTACATGTGGTGAGATTTGAGGTGGGGCTTACATGTGGAGGGATTGGAGGTGGGGCTTCTATGTTGGAAATTGGAGGTGGTATATGCATTTGTGGACTGGTGGTGGGTGTTACATGTGGTGGGATTGGTCCATGTGGTGTGGATTACAGCTGGAGTTTGCATGCTGCCTAGCAGGCAAGATTGGGTGATCTGAGATGTGCAATGACTGGTTCAGGGGCAATGTACTTCTGGTGGCTATGAGATGGGGTCTTTTGGTTCATAGTTCAGTGCTCTAACCTCTGCACTATATTTCAGACCTTAGTAAGCAGCCAGTTCTTTTTTAAAGAATAGGTGGGGCCTAAGTATAAACAGTACTGGGAGTAAAAATGGGAAGAGCACAGTGAAACCATGAGTATAGTGACTGCATAATTCTTGAGCATCCTTGATAAGACAGTACACATGTGCCCTCATCTAGAATCAGACCTCTGACCCTTTGCTTGTAAAGCCAGGACACATCCAGTGTGCCACTTGAAAAACTTGGTTGACTGGCTGTTCTAGTCTTTAAGAGCATGTAGTTTTACTAAGTATATACAGACTAGAAAGTTATAAGGGGAAGAGGCTGGTAGCTGTTAAAAGTATGAGTACAGCCACAGTGTAATATCTGAGTATTGCTGATTTATTATTTGAACAGAACTCTGGGTGGCCTGGGTTCAAATCCCAGCTAACGCACACATTTTTTCATCTCTTCTGTTTCTCTGTGTTCCACTAAAATACTAGTAGAATGCAGTGAAATAGTAGATCTGGAGTTGGGGCTTGCATTTAGGGATTAGAGGTGGGTCTTAAATGTGTTGGGATTGGAGGAAGAGCTTGGATTTGGTGATTGGAGGCAGAGATCTATGAGGGGGATAGGAGGTTGGGTTCCATGTGGTGGCAATATGAGGCAGGGCTTATATTTGGAAATTGGAGGTGGAGTTCTATGTGGGGGGATTGAAGGTGGGGCTTCCATGTGTTGGGATTGGAGGCAAAGTTTGTAGTTGGGGCTCGGAGGCGGGGTTTATATGTGGTGAAATTGAAGGTGGGCCTTGCATTTGGGGACTGGAGGCAGAGTTATATATGGGTGGACTGGAAGTGGGGCTTACATTTGGGGATTCAAGGTGGGACTTCTGTGTAGATGTTGGGGAATAGATGTAAGGTTTGCATTTGGGATTAGAGGCATGGCTTGTATTTCAGGATTGGAGGCAGAGTTTAATGTGGGGATTGGAGGTGGGGCTTTCATGTGGTGAGATTAGAGGTGGGGCTTGCATTTGGGGATTGGAGACAGAGTTCTCTGTGGGGGACTGAAGGTGGGGCTTGCATTTGGGGATTCAATGTGGGACTTCTCTGTGGATGTCAAGGACTGGAGGCTGGGCTTGCTTTTGGGGATTGGAGATGGGGCTTGTAATTTAGGATTAGAGGCAGAGTTTAATGTGGGGATTGGAGGTGGGGCTTTCATGTGGTGAGATTAGAGGCGGGGCTTGCATTTGGGTACTGGAGGCAGAGTTCTATGTGGGGGACTGGAGGTGGAGCTTGCATTTGGGAATTTGAGGCGGGCCTTTTGTGTGAATGGTGGGGACAGAAGATGGGCCTTGCATTTTGGGATTGGAGGTGGGGCTTGTATTTGGGGATTGGAGGTGGAGTTCTATGTGGGGGGATTGGAGGTGAGGCTTCCATGTGGTTAGACAGAAGGTGGGTCTTGCATTTGGGGATTGGAGGTGTGGCTTTTGTTTGGATGTAGGGGACTGGAGGTGGGTCTTACATGTGGTGAGACTGGAGGTGGTGTATTCCACTGTGGATTGGAGGTGCGGCTTCTATGTGGATGTGGGGAGAGTGGGGCAGGGCTTGTATTTTGGGATTGGAGGCAGAGTTCTCTTTGGTGGGATTGGATACAGGGCTTCTATGTGGTGGGGAATTTGAGCTGGAGCTTGCATGGTGATTAGAAGGCAACATCAAGTGATCTGACATGTGCAACAACAGGTTCAGGGGCAATGTGCTTCTCGTGGTTATGGGATTCAAACTCATTATTGGTTGGCAGCTGTGTAGATTAGGAGTGCATTATTAATTATGAGGATCAAGAAACTCTGAGCTGCACACCACCCCACAAACATCAGGTTGAGTTTATTACGATGCATGGCCCCTCATTCTCCAGTTTACTACCTTTATAATGATTTCAAAGTAATCTGTGAAATTGAGGTGCTGATCAAGGACAATACCCAAGTAATGGATTGTGGTGATTCAATCCAGGAGAGCACCTCTCAGTGTTTGTATCATAAGTTTCCCTACAAACTGCAGCCCACCTCTGGATCTACAATATCATGACTTGTTTTCTTATCATTTAAGACAAACTTCTGTTATAGGAATCATTGTCGAATTTTGTCAAAGTCACCCTGCAGTATGGGTTGAAGCTTAGATACATCTTTTTTTGGGGGGGTGGAATAACTCTATCATCAGCATATTACAACATCTTAATAGAATTACTTAGGGTAGGTGGTCAAGGAACAGGCTAAGAGGACGCACCCCAGGATAGAACCCTGTGGGATCCAACAAGGATTGATGTCAGCTGAGAGAACTGACTGCCAACTTTTCCTATTGGAGCCTGTTCCTGAGGTAAGCTATGAACCAACTGACAACCGGCTTGGATAAGCCATATTGGGTCAAGGTCAAAAGGAGGGATTGATGGTCAACGAAATCACCAACAAGCTCACCCTTGTCCAAAGTCTTATAAACAAAAGAGGTAAATTCAGTCAAGGCAGTGATTGTGGAGTAGTGCTTGCAAAAGCCTTTTTGGTTCACTGAAAGGAGGTTGTGCTTATTCAAGTTGTCCATGAGCTGATCATGCATCACTCTTTCAAGGATTTTGGATAAGGGGTGGGAGAACTGAGATGGACCTGTAGTTCACAGCCTCCCTAGAGTCCCTGGACTTGAGGATAGAAGTGACTGTTGCCCACTTCCATGCAGTGTGGACTTCTGATGTCATAAGGGCTAGATTCATTATTTTGATTCATCGTATGAATGCCTCTTAGTAAGGCCAGCCTCAGTAGACATCAGTCAAGCCTATTGCTGGACAACCTTGCAATAAACTTAATGTTTTTCAGATACTTAAAGCATTCACAAAAAGTAATAATATGAAAATAAAAGGGGGCAGTGTATCCTTGTGTGGGATGGTCACATTCAAATTTGAGTGAGACTTAGGAAGGGTATTTACAATTTCCCTCACTGAACTGGAAAAGTATTCATTAAACCCATCTGCAATATCAGCTTTAAGTGTATGTTTCTTTCCCATCAGTATTTAAGCACTTGGGGATCTCCTTCACAGCCTTTTCAATCAATTCATTTAGGCAGCCCCAGAATTTCTTACAGTCCTTTAGTGCTAATAGCTGTCTGTCACTGTGGTGTTTTGCCTTCACCTTCCAAGCAAGTCGCTTGCAGTTATTTCTAAGCTGCCTATATTCAAGTATATATTTTCTCAGTTTGATTTCCCAATATTTTGCACAGAGTTGGTCCCTCTCATAGAAGCTGGCTATCAGCTCGGGGTAATCCAGCTATTTGTGTTGCTACCCATCCTCACTAGCTAATAAGGGACAAGCTTGTCACACACCTCATTGATACTTGTTGAGAGAAAGTCCACGGAAGGTCAATGTTTGATATGGCATCAAGGTAGGACCAACCAACTTGGAGACAGCATTTTTAAAGTATCTGGTTCTGAACTATTGAAGGGATCTGGTTTTAAAATATGGGGGGGGGGGTCACGTGTGTGCACACCCAAGATGGCTGCCTAACTTATTAATGTCCACTTGCCTTATCAGAATCCTTTTTCCTCCTGCCTTCTAGGACCCACTTGACCTGCCAAATTCAGTGTCCTGGAATCTGCACTTTCTCCTGATGACAGATCAACATCCAGTATTTACATTTGGTGTAAATCAAAAAGACATTGATTTTCTCTGCCTGCTGTTCTGGTGCCTTCATCCAAGATAGCCCCTCCATGCTCAGCCTCAGTCAACTCCAACTTGGTTAAGATTAAATCCTTGCTGCTTTCCCAAGCCACCAAACTACAGGTCATTCACCAAACCATGACTGATACCAGTACAGAACCCCTACAGCTCGGCACTCATGTGGGTGCAACTGAGACCTGTGTGGACTCCCTGGAAACTAAGAAGTAGTCAACAGCCCACAAGATTCAGGATCTGGTGGCTGAAGTAAATCATCTGTGACAGAAGGTGTACAATTTGGAAATTAGAAGTTGCCACATCAAAGTGCACCTCGTTGGTCTTCCGGAGGGGGCAGAGGGCCAGAATATGTTGGACTTTCTCTGGGACCAACTCCCAAAGTGGCTACAGCTTGGCCTGCTCAACTTGGAATACATTTTGAAGTTCACTGTGCTTACCAGGCACTGACTGGGAAGCCCAGGCTTCTGCTCGCTAACCCGCATCCTGTCCTCATTCATTTTCTTCATTACCTTGACTGGGAAGTTGTTCTCTCATAGGCTAGGGAGTTACAAAAAAAAATAACATATGATAACCGGCACTTATCTTTTAACCCTGATTACTTCCACCCAGCAATGGAGGACCATCACGGCTTTGACATTCTTAAAAGCAAACTGAAGGAGAAGGGTATTAAGTACTCCCTTGGCTTCCCAGACATTCTATTTTTCCAATACTGAGGCTGGGACAATCAATTTTCTACCCCAGCTGAGGCAGAAACATTCTTTCAGCAGGAACACTGAGCTGAAGGAATGCACCTGCACCCAAATGAGGACTCTCTGGCTGCAAACAGAGGCTTCCCACACTCACCAGAAAGCAAGCAGGTGCAGTTCAGTGGCTGCTGATTCTAGACAGGAACACCGAAGTCTCAAAGAAGAACTCCATTCTAGAAGCCAAAGCTCAATGCAAATTACACATTTATTTAGCACAAATTACGAAACACAAAACAAACAAAAAAATGGAAGGCAACACCAAAGACACAGACACCTTGACACTTTGATCAAAATTGATCTTCATCAGGAGGCTGGTTTCTGATATTAACTGGGTTGTTTAAATACCTCCAGTTCAGTGATGGCATAAGTCAGCTGATATACATTTAATCATTGTAACACAAAACAAAAATAATACATATAAAAAGCAACTTAATTTATGCAGAACAAGCTAAATATTCAGCCAAATAGATAAATTAGATGGAATTTTAACTCTATTTAAATTATAGAAGAATTTGTGATATGAGGAAAGCTATTAAGTTTAACCATAAAAATGAATATCAGCTTCAAGAATCATGGCAACAAAAAGGTATATAACTATTATTTCAAAGGAATACTAGCCTGATATTATTCACAAAACTGTCACGGACAATAAAGGTGTAATGGCTGGACAAAAATACAAAGAAATGCAGAAACATAATAAAATACAGAAAAAGTATAGTGCTGATAACATGTGAGGCGGGGGACAGCAGGTTATCATTGTAAGGCAATGGGGAGTTGCATAAACTTAGAGGATGGGGGGGCAGGAGGGTATTAGAGAGAAGAGAGAACAGGCAACAGGGTCAGGAGCAATATCTCAGGGTGCATACCATTGCCTTTCCAGGAGAGCAGGTAATCATGCTTTTTACCTGACTGGTGGAGGTGGTCACTTTGCCGAAATGATTAGGCTTAATCATGGTTCAGCAGGATAATGAGAGCTAAGAGCTCCTCCGAAATGTATGAAAAGTAAGAATATTGGAATTATTTAAAAAAATTTTAGGCTTTAATGCAGCAAAATGGGGGGAGGGTGGGGGAGTGCCCTGGTACTTTACTTGTATGTTTCTGTTCGGTCACACACCAGGAGCCACCCACTAATTTCATTAAGTTGTATTGTAAATATAGGGGTTGAGCTTGCAAACCTTTTGTACTGATTTGAATGTAGGAGAATTGTGGCCTTCTTCTAATTGCTATGCTCCCTATTAAATACCTGTGAGCCTTTCATTGGCCAGAGCACACTATTAGCAATATAGCCAGGAGAGTGGTCTCTTCCTTAAAAATAGAGGAAGCAAGGAGACCTCAGCTCTGTTATGGTAAGTTAAAATGTGATGCTTTTTACCTGACCGATGGAGATGGTCACTTTGCCAAAGTGGTCAGGCTTAATTATGGTTCAGCTGGATAATGAGAACTAAGAGCCCCTCTGAAATGTATGAAAAGTAAGAATATTGGAATTATTTTAAAAAATTGTAGGCTTTAATGCAGCAAAATGGGGGTGAGGTGGGGGGAAGTGCCCTGGTACTTGAATTGTATGTTTCTGTTCGGTCACACACCAGGAGCCACCCCACTAATTTCACTAAGTTGCATTGTAAATGCAGGGGTTGAGCTTGCAAACCTTTTGTACTGATTTGAATGTAGGAGAATTGTGGCCTTCTTCTAATTGCTAAGCTCCCTATTAATCACCTGTGAGCCTTTCATTGGCCAGAGCACACTATAAGTAATGAAGCCAGGAGAGTGGTCTCTTCAAAAAATAGAGGAAGCAAGGAGACCTCAGCTCTGATATGGCAAGTTAAAATGTGATGCTTTTTACCTGACTGATGGAAGTGGTCACTTTGCCGAAGTGGTCAGGCTTAATCATGGTTCAGCTGGATAATGAGAACTAAGAGCCCTCCAAAATGTATGAAAAGTAAGAATACTGGAATTATTTTAAAAATGCAGGCTTTAATGCAGCAAAGGGGGTGGGGAGGAGTGCCCTGGTACTTTAATTGTATATAATCATGCACTCTGTAACACTCCAGTCTTGAAAATAGAACACAAATGGGGAACGTGTGTCAGCAATGGTTTTACATTACTTTTTCTTCAATTTGCCACATGGCATTTCCCATTCTTACAGATGGAGATTTAGATCCAAGTCATTGTTAAGTCCCACTGGTTGTAAGCTATTGAGTGAAAAGATCCAATAGCTGTCTCTCAGAAGCAGTTTGTTCGGTCTATTTCTATCACTCCTGTGCACTCTGACCTGTTCTAGTCCCATGAAGTGTTAAGTGCATTGGGTCACTGGTGTGCTGTTCTAAGAAATACTCTGCTACGGGGCTGGTGAGATCCATATTCCTCATGTCCCTCGCACGTTCCTGAATGCACAACTTTTGTTTCTGGTAGTTCTGCCAATATACAATTTGGACAAGTATACCAAGGGGATACACAACAAAAGTTGTCACACAGGATATGAATAGCCTAATTTGTACCTTACATGGCCACCACTCTACTTCAAATGTTTTCCCTTGCTGGCAAAACTGACAAATACTGCAGTTTCTACCCTTATACGTTCCAACTGGCTTAACTGGCAACCAAGTGTGTTGTGTCTGCGTGGGCTCACTGAAATTACTGCTTATCAGTTTGTCCCTAAGATTTTGCCCACTACTAAAAGTGATCCTTGGTTTAGGTCCAATACTGTTACCCAAAACAGTGTCACTTAGGAGGATTAACCAATATCTATTCATTTATTTATGTTTTTGATAACTGGGTAAGTGAACTGATCCAAAGGACTATTTTCAGCCATGACCTGAACCACAGAGTGGTAACAAGAGTTAACAACAAAATACATAACATGGGTAAGATACAGTGTAGTTCCAATACCAAGGATACATGAAAGAGCATCACTACACCATGTGGCCAGGAACTCAAGATAGTATGTTCCATGATCAAGTACAGATGATACAGTCAGTGATTGTTACAGGAGTGCAAGATACCCAGTATGCAATAATCTGTCTAACACATGGTTGGCTGGCTAGTATAGAATGATAATATGGTACAGGAAAAGAAAATTAACAAAATTAACAAGACATTAAAATTAACAAAACATTAACTTCCACCTGTTATGGGAGTTAGGATGGTTTTAGCGCTTGAGGGTTGTTAGAGGAGCAGTTACACACAGTCTCAGTGAGAATCCAGCCCTTCAAGTTTGTTTCAAAAGACAAGTGGGAGGGTGATGAGCGAGTGGATGACGGGAGATGGTTCCAGAGGAAGGGGGCTGAGACAGAGAATACCCTACTGCCCACCTTAGTCGAGATATGCAGAACTTCCAGAGGGGTGATAGAGGAGTCCCTGAGATTTCTAGAAGCTGCCTTTATAGCCAGAAGTGAAGCACAGGGGGATGCAGATAATCCCTGAGGGTGCAATCAACCAGGCAACCATAGCATAGTCAAATCATCCTTGAAGAGGGAGCCAGCCAAGTGACTGATAGAGCACACAGTAGTGGATATTATGAGGAGCTTGGAGGACAAAGTGACATATTGGAATTATATGTGGTGCTAAGTCTGGAGTGAAGAGAAATGGGCATGACAGAATAAATAGATGAACAGTAGTCCAGAAGGGGCAGGAGGTTACCTTGTGCAATTGCCAGATAAGCTTCAAAGGACAGAAGATGCTTAATGCAGTAGGCAGCACCTAGTTTTTGGTGAATTTTCCTCACCGTGAGATTTATGTGCTCACTGCAGGTGAGAAAGGGATCAAGCATCACCCCCAGGTATTTAAATGTGGAGACAGTTTCAGGGGGAAGGCCTGCTGGAGTGAGCACCATGAGGGATGTATTGGCTTTGGCGACCTTGGTGATGAATAGTTTGGAGTCAAAGAGCATGGCTTTTGTTTTTTTCTCATTTGCAAGTAGTTTACTAGAGAGGAACCAATTGTGTGTGGTGCTGTAATTGTGTGTGAGTGTGGAGGAGATGGATTGTAGGGACTTGTCGCTGTGATATAGAACAAGGTCATCTGCGTAAAGTAGAGCATTGCAGTTCAGACTAGATGCTGGGAGCGCATTGATAAACATAGAGAACAGCAGTGGGCCAAGGATGGAGCCTTGGAGGACCCCAGTATGAATTGGCAGTGAGGCAAAGGAGTTTTCCCCAATTAGCACTGACTGGGACCTGTTTGACAGATAGCAGTGAAACCAACCAGCAGTATTAGGGGAGCAGCCAAAGTGAGACAGGGTATTGTGTAGGAGCTCATGATCGACTAGGTTGAAGGCCTTCGACAAGTACACAAACATCGCACCTGTTGACTTGCCTGAGTCCATATTCCTGAGGACATGGTCAGTGAAGAGCGCCAAGACCAAGGAGGTGATGTGGTATTTGAAGAAACCATGCTGCAGGGGACATCAGAGGTTGTATTTCTGTAGGTGTTCTGACAATTGGTAGTGCACAATTTTTTCCAATATCTTGCTAAGGTGTGGGATGAGGGAGATGGGCCTGTAGTTTTCTGGGGCAAGGGGGTCACCTGCTTTGTAAATCGGCATGACAAGTGCATATTTCCAGGAGTCCGGAACCGTTGCTGATGTGAGGGCAAGGTTGAATATGAAGGTTAAAGGACTGACAAGAGCAGGGGAGATAATCTTCAGGAAGCAGGGGTATAGCCAATCACTACCCGGGCTTCCCCTATTAGGGAGTGCGTCCAACAGCTTAGTGGTGACCCTGCGACCAATGGCCCTAAAATAGAAGGAAGGAGTGGAGGTGTCAGTTGCTGAGGAGGAAGGGTTGGCACCGTGGATGCCACTGCAATGCCCTGTAGTGGACTGGTGGGGAAGCTTTCTTAGGTATACGCTTAGGTCTGTAAACAAAGAGTTGAAGGTATCAGTGATCTTAGTGGGGTCATCGATTAGGCCAGTGGGGAATGCGAGTTGCGTAATTCTCTTATTTGACTTGGGATATATAAGGGAAGCAATAGAGGCCCAGAAGCTACAGGTATTCCCAAAGGAGCTTTTTTGTAAGTTAGTGATATAAGTGCACTTCAGCACCTTGACTGTTTTTTTACAAGTGTTGAGAAGGTGCCTATAAGCATCCCAGAGTTGTGGAGAAGGTGAGGATTTGTAGGCCCTTCATTTGGAGTCCCTATCCTTCATTAGAGCCAGTAGCTCTTTAGACAGCCATTTGGTGCAGCCCCCTCTGACTCTCCTGATGGTGATGGGGAAATGTTTGTCTTGTAGCTTCTGAAGGACATCAGTGAGGAAAGTGAATGAGGAAGAGACATTATTGAGGAGGTAGAGGGCAGGTCAGTTTATGCTTAAGGCATCATCCAAGGCAGCATTAGAGTCTTGGTTGTTAAACTTTCTGGTGGACAAGAGTTTATGTGGTGGATGGTTGGCCTTTGTGGTCAACACGATATAAGTGGTGGAGTGATCACTGATTGAATCACCCATTGTGCCTGCCTGGAGGACTAGATCAGCCCAATTTGTCATGACCCAGTCTAGGATAGTATGGTTTAGGGAGTGGTGGTTAAACCTGGTGGGTGAGGAAATGACTTGCTCCATGAAGTAGGATTTCAAGAGCACCGCACAGTCAGTGCTGGGCGCTGCTGACCACTTGATGTTGATGTCATCAAGAACGATGGTGCCTCGCTGAGGTGAGACAGAGGCAAGGCCCTCTAGGATGTTTGTTAGGCCCTGGACCCTCCCACGTGGGGGGTTATAGCAGCAGCCAATATGCAGCTTCTTTGATGCCCCAACAGTTATCTCAGCCAGGATTTATTCACTTAGGGAGTCAGGGGTAGAGTTGTTGATGTTGGAGGCAGAGATATGTTCCTGCACAAAAAGTGCAACACCCCTGTCCATTTTCCTACCTGGCCTATCCAGGTAGAGCAGTGAGTACCCAGGAAGTTGGTGAGAGGCAGCATCATGGTAATACTTTAGCCATGTCTCCAAGAGACAGAGCGCTTTAGGTTTATATAAGGCCACCCATGCCTCCAATTCGACAAACTTTGAAGGCAAGCTGCATATGTTGAAATGTGTGACCCTAAGACCACTTTGCTTAGCCCAGGTGATGTTGGTGTGGTCAATTTGAGCGTTAGTGGGGCCTGGGTTGCATTCCACATCACCCCCAAGAAGAGCAAGGAGGAGGGAGATGACAGGACGGGAGGAAGGGAGCGAGCATGGTGGGATGATGGAGAGGGAGTGGATAAAAAGGCCAAGCAAGCGGTGTTCATAGCTGGATAGTAAAGCCAGCATTGCTGAGACCATAGGCATAAGAGCATCCATAGGACTAAACAATGGGGTAGCAGGTAGGGAGTGTGATGAATGGCCTGAGTAGAGGCATTGCAGTTCAACTGCAAGTGTGCCTGCAGAGTGAGCCATGAGTTGACAAGTAGTAGACCACTCATGGAGATTGGAACCAGAAATAGCAGGCAAAGGTTCATAGTGGTCAATTATGAAAAGGCAATTAGATACACTAGTGCTATACTAGGGTTAGTCTGTGGTCTCTTTAAGAGGTGGACTGCCAACTTGGGACGTGAGGGAAATGTGGAATGTACACAGCAGGGAAGAGCATTTAAAGTGTGCTGGTGATCTGTTAATGACATTGCCAGTTTTGCTAGATGCCTGATTAAATTCTGTAACAAAGATAACAGATGGGTCCCTGTCCTGGCTTCTGACTCTTGGTACTAGCAAGATTGATCTGTCCTGGGCTGCAGCCCTATCAAATGATTGATCTAGCACATCAGCTGAATAGCCCCAGTTCAGAAATCTCTGTCTGTGTTCACTACCTTGTTGTCCAAAATCAGCTCCCTCAGTACAATTCTTCCTGAGTTGTAGGAATTGACTGTAGGGAACTGAATCCTTCAGTCTTTTGGCATGGCAGCTGGTGGCCTGTAGAAGACTGTTTGTGGCAGCTGGTTTTCTATATCCAGTGCTACTCACTTTGTTCTCAGCGTTCACAAATAGTGTGACTTCCAAAAAGTGCCCTTGACAGATACAGATGACTTCATCCATATAGCAGTACCACTTAAAAATGTTGTTGAAGAATGGATTGGTACAGACATTTAGCACTTTATCATGCTCCCATTGGCCCAGAAATACTGTAGGTTAGCATATGAGGTCCCCATTGCAGTCCTCATAACTGTTCTACAGCATTGCAAATAATAATCATTTCCAAATATGAAATAATTATGAGTGAGAACAAATTCTAAGCCTCCAAATAACAAATCAATAGATATGAGGTCTTTTGCAGGATCCATGTTTAAAAAGTACTCACAAGACTTCAGTCTGTTTGTGTGCTGAACTGATGTGTAGAGAGATTATATATCCGTTCCCAGCTGCAGGAATTCTGGCTGCCATGAAAAACTCTCTAGTTTCTCTAGTAAGTGCCTGAGGCCAGGTCACAGTCCATCCTTGCCAACCTCCCACTACCTGGGCCAATAAGCTGTCTGCCATTGCCCATGACACCCCTGACCAGGTGCCACCTCACCACCTTGAAAGTGCTGCCATGTCCCCAACACCCCCTAGGGCACCCACTGTGCTTCTTCTGCCTCAACCCCCTCCTGGCATGCATATTTACCCTCCCCACATTCATGGCCCCACGAGTGTTGCACTGGGTCTAACCTTGCAGGTGTGCCACATGTTTGGCTAAAGTCTGCAGCTGTGAGAACTCCTGGGTCTTTGGTGCAGTGACCTCCAGTTTTATAAAATTGGGCACAGGGTCCCTGACATACCTGGGGTTTGCCACAGCCCTAAAGCAATGCAACTTGCGTCGACCTAAGTGCACTTTTAAAATCAGGCCCTGAGTCTTTTTTGTATAAGGTGCCCAGAACTGGCTTCCATAGTCAGGTAAATCTCTCACAAATGATCTGTACAATAGTAATATTACACTTTTGTTTCAGCTGCTGATATTATGTTTAATACTGTATAAAACTCTACTAGCTATACATACAGCTTCCTTATACTGTCTACTAGGTGTAAGATTTTTTTTTTAATAATGATGCCTAAATCTTTCTCTTTATTGATTGCCTACAGGATGTTTCCCTACACAGTAGAGCTCACTTAAGTGCACATTGGATATATCTACATTCTGGATACATGCACACTTTTTCTATTTCCTGATTTTTTCCTGTCTCTGCAGTGTTAAATGTTCTGGTTACTTGCACACTGGTTAAGTGCACATTTCTGTTAAATACACATTTTCACAGTTCACCAGTGTATCTTTTAACTTGTAATTAGGGCTTCTTAAGTGCACAACCTGTTTTAAGCTGGCGTGAAAACAATATTTTAATGGGCATCCTGCCAGTAATGCCTTTTTAACACAGTGAATTAAAAGGAAAAAATAAATACAATAACAAAATTATCTGTCATCACATTAATGTATTTTATTTGATATTGCACTTGTTTTTAAGCTTTTCTAAGTACAAAAATAAAGATAAAAAAAGATTGCAGGCTCAATCATTCCTATTGAAAACATATTGGTCTGAATGAGCACAGAGACCACTTAAATGCACAATTTTTCTGTGCTAAAGTTGTGTGCATGTAAGAGACCTGCGGCCTGATATTCAAAAATGGGCAAAGTGTAGTGCTGTGCTTTGCCGTTGCCCAGGAGTCTGAGGGTGCTATATTCAGTCAGATAGTGCTCCGGTGCTATCCAGCTGAATATAGAGACATATTGTCACAGCTCAAAGTCAAGTAGTGATCCCCTAACATAGATTACTACTGTGCAGGGAATAGCAGCACCCTACCTGATAGCACCGGAATGCTTGGTATGATTTTCAAAGGGACCCATGCAAATTAGCCCATTGAGCATGCAAGATGCTAAGGGGCCATTGGCATGCCCATTATGGGCTCATTGGCACAGGAAGCATGGCAGGTTAGCAGGGCACTGCCCCTACCCCGAGCACCTGGTCCCATAGAGGTATTGAATTCCCTGGTGCCTAGTGGTGACCCCTCCCTCTGATCACTGCCTTCATGCCCGAGTAAGTTATCCCTGGTGCCTAGTGGTCCTCCCCCTCTGATCACCGGTTACAAAACAATATAGTCCCTCTGGTGCTCTAGTGTCCACCCCCCCTTCAGTTCCAGCCCATTAAGGGTAAGAGATGTCCATGGTGTCCAGTGGTCCCTCCCATTCCCCAATCCCCATCCCTGTTAGGTAAACATATTCCCTAGAATCCAGTGGCCCCCAGTCACAGATCCCCCTCCATAACACACACAACAGCCAGTCTTGTGCTTATGCTGTTAGTAAACTTTATGGTGCAGGGCAAAACAAAAAATAATATTCCCAGACTTGTCCTCATAACCCCCCTCCTTTTGCTGGTACCACTGCTGTCAATGCAGTAATCCCTGGCATCTAGCGGCCCCAACCCCTCCACAGCACCGGCCACCCACCTTGCCAAAGCTCCTTATCTGAATCACCTGTGCTGCGGGGGCCCATACCACAACTGGCATAGCTCTCCTCACATCTCCTCAGCCAGCTGCTGTGTGCAGAACCACTGAGAGCACATGTCCTTTATAGTGTACAGGGCATGCATCCTCTGTACAGTACAGAGGACGCACATCCTGAACAGTACATAGGACATGCTCTCTCTATGGCTTTGCATATAACAGCTGGCCAAGAAAGTGTGAGGAGGACTGCGCCAGTCACTTTATAGGCTCCTGCAGCACTGATGAGTCAAGTAAAGGGGGTAGTTGTCAGGGTGGATGATTGATGTCACATGGGGCTACTAGATGCCAGGAATTATGGGTGTGACAGGAAGGAACAGCAATGGGAGTGTGGGGGGTTCCACTGGACACCAGGGAATATTTTGGGTGGTAGTTTGCCATGCACTGTAGCTTACTGGTAATCATCCCAGGCACATGACAGGATCTTGTAATTGTTACAGGACCAGGAATTGGAGACAGGGCCACTGGCTACCTGGAGTCTGTTTAATGTAATGGGTCTGGGAATCAGGGACAAGGGGGGAACACTGGACGCCAGGGAGTATGCTTGTGCTAATGGATTCAGGGATCAGGGATGGAAGGGAATCACTGGATGCCAGAGGGTATGCTTGTGTAGATGGATCCATGGGTTGGGGACTGGGGAACAACTGGACACCAATGAGTTCTCTTCACCTCATAGATAGATAGATACATGGATACTTTATGTCTATAGCGTTCTTTCCCGGAGGCTCAGAGCACTTAACAAAATCATTAACACAGTATATACATAAAATCAGACAAAGGATGCAATAGTACAATAACAATTCTATCTACCTTTCACGAAATATTGTAATAAAATACTACACTAAAATAACAGGCAGTCAGTTCTACTCATAAATAATGGGCCACCAGAGATACTATTCTGTTTCAGCAAGCTGGCAATTGGAGGTAGGTGGGACCACTGGGCACCAGGGATAGGTGTGCTTCCCCACTGGCCAACTTGGCAGTTGGTTGCAGTAACTCCGGTAGTTGCTAGGTTTTCCTGGAGCAAGACAGGATTTTTTCAGTGGTATTTTCACTGTGCAAAACAACCACATTAACCCCTTTTGTGCAGCATAAATGTGCTGAATATGGGGTTGTGTGTGTATTGCTTTCCCCACCCCTCCCTTTGGCCACCCGCATACATTACTTTTTGAGGGGGCGCTAGCCCTATTTGCCTGTGCAACCACCCCTTTTGAATAGCATGCTGTGACACAAAACCTGGTTTTCACAGGCAACAACCCATTTGCCTCCCTGCAAGCTTTTGAATATTGAACTCCTGCACTACAATATGTATCCTGCCTCATTGTTTCTTGGCTTCTGGTGCATGGCCTTGCATTTATAGACATTAAAACTCATTGTCCACTTGGGAGCTTAGGATGATATTTTTTCCAGTTCTTTCTGCAGGTTTCTGATCTGTTCTTTATCGCTCACTATAGGTACCTGGGCTGTGTGTGTTTGGGGGGGGAGCCCACAGCACCCTCCTGTGCATGTACTAAGACACTTATTCCATGTTTTATGAGTTGTGGATATTGTGAGGCGATTATGTGAATAGAGAGGAAGCTATAGTCTTAACAGGGTTTCCATATACTGCCTTCCTCTGGAAATACTGTTAATATCCACCCATGGGGAGCCATTAACTATTTAAGGGCCTATTGTACTCTACATGCCAAAGTCTAATTCTTAATACAGGGCAGCTCCTACCCTCCACTGCCCCAATGTACTTGTGGTTTCTTATGAGAGTATTAAGGAGGTTTGTCTTTCCATAAAAACTCCCTTATGGTCCTGTCTATGAAATGGATTGAGACATAATCTGAAACTGACAATAGACTACAGTCTAGCAGTCATACCCATTTTGGACAGAAGGATTCTCAAAATGTATAGACTGAAACCAATCTGTACCAAAAAAAATATGGATCGAAGCATCCAACTACATGCTGCAAGCTTCCACCACCCTAATTTGAAAAATAGTATCCTGTACTGCTAGGAGATAAAGCTTAGGAGGAACAGTAGCAGGGAGTATGACTTTGAAAAAGAAAATGTGGAAACGGCAAATAGGTTTGCAATGAGGGGATACCCCCAAAATGAGTTTAGATGAAGCTGAGATAAGAGTAAGGGAAAAGGAAAGGCAGCCGGTTCTTGACCCCTCAGACCATAAAGGAGGCATGAGATAGAATGGTCTTTACAACTGAATTTTCAGAACATTCCAAAGAAATTTGAAAGACCTGACACAAACACTTGCAAGTACTAAATGGATATAGGAATCAAAAGAACATATTTAGAAGGAAACCAGTGGTGACATCTAAAAAGTTCACCAGTTATAAAATAATAAAGGACAGAATAGTGCACAAGAAGAACAGTCCCCAACAAACTAACAGGACAACTCATACTGTCAATAAAAAGATAGTATAATTATCAGAGTACCCATGAGATTCAACCATGACAGCAAAAACTATAGCCTTCTAGACTGGATTCTTGTTAACCTTCCTAATAAAATTTTAACTGCTGGTGTACTTTCAGACTGCTTCAGTGACCATTCCTTCATCTACTGTGTCTGGAAAATCTGTAGGGAAAAATCCTTCTGAAAATGATCATAGCTCGCTTATATAGGCATTTCATACTGGAAGACTTCTATGCAGACTTGTCTGCCATAAGGTGGGACCATACTGATCTTATTTCCTCAGCAGATTATACTTGGGAATTCTTTGTCAGTGAATTCCTCAATGTCTGCAACAAACATGCACCAATCAGAACATACATGGTCAAAGGACACCATTATCCCTGAATCTCTAAGGAGATTACTGAATTATTTTCGAAAAGGGATGCTGCTGGGACCAGATTTAGAAAGACCAGATCCTTCAGTGACAGTCAGTATTACAGAAAACTTCAGCATCTAAGTGAATCAGCAGTAGCTAAAGTATAAGCGGACCACTACCACAACTACTAGGAGGAAAACAAACATCATTCCAGCAAATTCTGGGCAGAGGCTAGAAACCTATATGAAAAGTATTTTTAAGAGCAAGTTGATAAAGGTTGAAGCCCTCTGGAGATGTTGTCACCTACTGTATTTTTCAGATGTTTGGAATACCTTTAATACCTACTTTACTAACCTAAGCATCTCTGTCAAGCTCCAGAACTCCTTGAAGCCTTGCATTGTCAGTATCTCATCAAGCAGCCCAGATCCTGCCTCCTCCCAGCAGAATGTTATACCCAGTATTTCTTAAAAAATGTAGAAATCATAGGAAGCCAGAGGACCTCTCACATCTGTCCAAAGTTGCAACCCTTAGAAGTGCTTAGCCTTTTCAGAGCATAGAAATCCTTGAACTCTTAGCTTTTCTCAGCTTTTCTGAAATGTGGGTTTTCAAGAAACTATAGGATAGTGTATGGGGACCATACACAACCACGCTATTCTAATACCGCCTGGTTTCCATGATGACAAGGACCTCAAGAGTGAAGTTTGAGATGTCCCTGTTGTCATGGAAACCATGATGTATTTGAATAGAGTGGTTGTGTATTTGGGGGCTCCCGTACACTTTTCTATATAGTGCATGGACCACTTCTGTGGATCCCAATGTCAGTCCCTGCCACCGGAGACCCTGCCTTCTTCTCTGGCCAGCCACCCAGTCAGCACATGCATGCGGCTTGTCAGCCACCCCCTGTCCAATAAGCAGCACTGTTTGGGGGTGGTTGCATTGTGACATGCCTACTAACACAGAATGAAATGACGTTCTGTGTTAGTACGCACTTCACTAGTGCAGCAGTACAACTTTTTCTAGTGTATGGATTTTTATACACAACTGCGTTCGTCCATACACATACAGAATATTATTCTGGGAAACTGTTGGTCTTTTAATGTGAGGAAATTGGATGGTGGGAAACATTTGACTAAATATTTTACACTTTAGCCTGTATGAAATTTAGTGCAAACTGGTGAAAAAAGAAAAGACTACGGGAATAAATGATGGGTACAGTTCATTGGCAATGGGAGGTGAAAGTATACAAATTGGGTGCCTGGCTAAGAACATCTTTTCTATAACAGTCAATCAGACAGGTCCAGCATTATACATTTTTCATTGCATCTGTCTGTTTTCTACTTGGTCTAATATGTACTTTACTATTAAGAATCTAAGACTTAATAAATTTGTTGCACGTCGTTTAGGGTAGAAGATTAATTTAAGAGCAGATCTTTAAAAAGATGTTACATATTGTTTAAGATGGGTTGTGGTTTTATCATGTGTAATACCTCTTGGACATCTCTTTTGCTGTACATCAGATATAGAATGAAACTTTTTGTCTAACTTTCTTAACACTGTTTTCTACTTCACACTAATAAAACATCACAGGTTACATTGCTCATTGCATGGAGAGAAATTTAAAGTTGATGCTATAGGTGAAATAACTTAGTCAAAACCATTCCAAAAGAATGATGCTGCCAAAAAGAAGAGCTGAGATAAGCAAGGATAAACAGTGCAAGTATGTAGGCCATTGTTGTCTAGTCATAAACAGTTATGGGTAGATGGTACAAAGTGAAGGTTAAAGCACATGCTTACAGATTAATAGCCTGTAGGTTCAATTTTTCTTCGAAGCACAGACCATCATTCCTAAGGAAATCTGAGGTAATGTTTGCTGCAGTAAACTTTATTTTTTTGCAAGCTACTACCATAGCTTGGTAAAGCATGGAAAGAGATTTATAAACAATCCAACCTTTTCCTACAAAATGTGGATGCCCATACCATTGTAGCTTGTTTTTCTTTCCAAGTCTAGCTTTCCATTGACATTCTAAGGATTTCTTACCTTAAACTGACAGGGGCCTCAAGATCTGCCAAACTTTAATTTCCAAAAAATCAACACAGCAGAGGTCCTCAAAGCACTAAAGGGACTCAGTATAAACAAGAATGCTGGTGTTGTCTCACTTGACGCAAACCTTTTCTGCCTTGTGGTGCAGCATATTTACTCCCTGGTTACCATGCTGTTAACACCTCCATCACCTTTGGTGAGATATCTACTATCCGAAAGCATGCTGGAGTTGTGTACCTCCACAAACTAGGGGGTAAACAGAATCTGAACCAATGCAGTACCATTTCTCTTCTTCCTGCCCTCTCTGAGGTTCTCACAAAGTTGTGTTCAAACACAGCTGACAGAGCATCTTAATCAGCACCATCTGCTCTCTCCCATGCAATCTGGCATTAGGAAGGGGCATCCCCTTATCTCTGTATGAAAGTCACCAGTGATCTTCATATAGACATGGATAATGGTCTCCTAACTTGAACCATCTTTGTGTACCTCTACAAGGCCATTAACTTGGTAAATCATGCAATGCTCCTTCTGAAGCATAATACCCTAGGTTTCACCAACTAGCCATTAAATGATTTGAAACTCCCTGAGTGACCGAACCCAACTAGTTGTCATAAAAGGCATTAATTTAGTCCTTGTTGACTGAAATCTTGGAGTTTCTCAGAGCTCAGTCCCTGGCTCTCTGTTGTTCTCCATTTTTGTCAATTACCTGCCAAAGCACAGAGAGAAATGCCATTATTTGTGCAAGTGACACTGTACTTTACTGCAGTGCAACAACAATATCCAGGGTTAATGCAGTACTCCAGTCTGATTACAACACAATCTCCCTCTGGTTTCCAACTACTGTTTGATCTTTGATGCAACCAAAACTAAGTCTATGGTGTTTGGATTCAGGAACTTGCTAAGTCATTCAGCTGATCCAATTGCAATCATGACATTAGATGGCAACACTATTGAGCAAATCAACATATTCAAATATCTTAGACTCTAGCATGATGTATCACTTACATACAGTTGGTACATTGATCACATCTTAACAACCATGAAGTCCAGACTCACTGTTCTCTAATTATGAAAGTTCATCCTCTCCAGTAGATGATTGTCCCATTATTAGCTGCTATATGATTAGCTTAATTGGTTAGGTCTCTCAATTAGGTATGATTACCGCCTGACTTTCTTGGTTGTATGACTGTTTACAAGGCAACACCCCTGATTACTGTATCTCCTTGCTCACTTTACAGAGTCAAGCAGTTCCTTCTCACTCCATTCGACAGCAGTACTTACTTCTTCAGTTCCCTGGAATAAGTGTGAATTTTGTAGAGAAACACAATCTCTCATGAGAAATTGCTCTTTTTTTATTCTCCTGTGCATAAATCCTTCTCTAGGATAGACTACTTTCTAATAACTAAACTCCTCTTACCTTCAATTTGTGATACTCAAATTCTCCCCAGAACCCTTTCTGACCACTCCTTAATACACCTTAAGTTTACATTGACTTTACAGTATGTCAAACACTCTACAGTATATGGACACTTAATAATAGCTTATTAAGACAAGAATACATTTTAACCTACATACAACGAACTATTCAAAATGTTTGGGAAATTAATATTCAGTCTATGGATAAGATAGATCTGGTATGGGCTACATTTAAATGTTACATTAGAGGAGAGTTTATTAGATTTGTGGTCAAACAAAAATACCAGAAAGTAGAGAAAATGAAAGACTTAATTTCTAAAATTGAAAATCAAGAATCCCTTGAATAACCCACTGCACAGGAGGATAATAAAGAGTTATAGTTATTAAAAGAGAAACTGTTTCTACTAACCACAGAGAAGGCAGAATTTTCTATTATCAAAACTAAGGCTAAATACATTGATTTAAGAAATAACCCGAGTAAACTGTTAGCTAATGGATTAAAGCAAATAGAACAGTCAAAGCATGAAAAGGCTATTATTACAGAAGAGTCCAAGCAAGTTATCAAAGATTATCAAGGGATCTTAACTGAATTGTTCAAATATTATGCTGACTGTTATGGCCCAATTTAGAAACCCCCATTAACATCTGATCTGAATAATTATCTAAATAATTTTAGGTGTCTTCAAGTCAGTGAGGCCCAAGCTAACAACCTGTTTAGGTCATTAGCACATGGTGAAATTAAGGAAGCCATTGACCATCTTAAAATAAACAAGACACCAGGGCCAGATGGCCTTTTGGCTAATTTTTATAAAGCTTTTAAAGATCCTTTGATTCCAATTTTAAAATCTGTCTTTCAATATATTCTTGCACACATTTTTCTGACTCTTCCCTTCTAGAAGCAAGCATCATTCTTTTACCTAAACCTAGCAAACCAAGAAATAAAGTTGGGAACTACCACCCAAGTTCACTTATAAATTATGATATAAAAATATAAACTTACATTTTGGCACAAAAGATTAAAAATATTTGGCATCCACTAATATGCAAAGATCAAGTAGGTTTTGTTACACATAGGCAGGTGGCAGACCACTTAAGAAAGCTGTCTCATATTTTTTCACATCTAGGGAGGCCAAACACCCTATGGTGTTGGTCTCTCTGGATGCAGAAAAAGCTTTGGACAGAGTGGATCACAATTTTCTTTTCGCAACAATGGCAACAGGTGGTTTCCTGCCCCAGTTTATCAATTGGCTTAAGGTATTATACTGCCATTCAACAGCTAGAATTACTTGCAACAAGCTACTCTCTTGCCCATTTCATTTGTTTCAAGTCACACATCAAGGTTGCCCTTTATCCCCAATTTTATTCAACATTTATTTAGAACCCCCTTTTATATTTCCTAGATAACAGCAATATGATTAAAGGTATACCAATAGCAAATTTCCATTTAAAATTATCTGTTTTTGCAGATGATATTTTATTACATTTATCTAGCCCAATATAATCTATTAAAGCAGCCTGCAAACAATTGAAGATTTTACAAAATCACACATGCCCCCACAATGCAAAGCATCATGGGCTGCATATGCAAATCACCACAGAATGTTATGCTGGTCCAACTTTAAGCAGAATTGCATGGTGCCGAAAGGCCTCTCACACAGTTTGCAAAGGGTGCTAACAGAAGACATAGACACATGTTTCATCCTACCAGGACTCATCAGTATGCCTCATCTGTTTGACACCCCAGTGGAATGGACCAGATATATTGTGGTGAACCCATTAAAATAAAAAACTATTTAAAAGACAAAGAACCTCTGTGCATAAACACTGAGGCAAGGGTTACCCCCAAAGGGCATTTGGCTGGGAAGCCAAGTTTCAAGAAAACCTCTGTGCATAAACAGATGAGGCGTGCTTAAAGTTGGACCAGCATAACATTCTGTGGTGATTTGCATATGCAGCCCATGATGCTTTGCATTGTGGGGGCTTGTGTGATTTTGTATTTTCTTGAAACTTGGCTTCCCAGCCAAATGCCCTTTGGGGTAACCCTTGCCTCAGTGTTTATGCACAGAGGTTCTTTGTCTTTTAAATAGTTTTTTATTTTAATGGGTTCACCACAATATATCCCAGGCACACTGTCTCAGGGTAGCTGGTCCATTCCACTGGGGTGTCAAACAGATGAGGCATACTGACGAGTCCCTGGTAGGACGAAACACGTGTCTATGTCTTCTGTTAGCACCCTTTGCAAACTGTGTGAGAGGCCTTTCGTACCATGCAATTCTGCTTAAAGTTGGACCAGCATAACATTCTGTGGTGATTTGCATATGCAGCCATGATGCTTTGCATTGTGGGGGCATGTGTGATTTTGTATTTTCTTGAAACTTGGCTTCCCAGCCAAATGCCCTTTGGGGTAACCCTTGCCTCAGTGTTTATGCACAGAGGTTCTTTGTCTTTTAAATAGTTTTTTATTTTAATGGGTTCACCACAATATATCTCAGGCACACTGCCTCAGGGGTAGCTGGTCCATTCCACTGGGGTGTCAAACAGACTAGGCATACTGATGAGTCCTGGTAGGACGAAACACGTGTCTATGTCTTCTGTTTGCACCCTTTGCATACTGTTTTTGAGGCCTTTCGACACCATACAATTCTGCTTAAAGTTGGACCAGCATAACATTCTGTGGTGATTTGCATATGCAGCCCATGATGCTTTGCATTGTGGGGGCATGTGTGATTTTGTATTTTCTTGAAACTTGGCTTTCCAGCCAAATGCCCTTTGGGGTAACCCTTGCCTCAGTGTTTATGCACAGAGGTTCTTTGTCTTTTAAATAGTTTTTTATTTTAATGGGTTCACCACAATATATCCCAGGCACACTGCCTCAGGGGTAGCTGGTCCATTCCACTGGGGTGTCAAACAGACGAGGCATACTGATGAGTCCTGGTAGGATGAAACACGTGTCTATGTCTTCTGTTAGCACCCTTTGCAAACTGTGTGAGAGGCCTTTCGGCACCATGCAATTCTGCTTAAAGTTGGACCAGCATAACATTCTGTGGTGATTTGCATATGCAGCCCATGATGCTTTGCATTGTGGGGGCATGTGTGATTTTGTATTTTCTTGAAACTTGGCTTCCCAGCCAAATGCCTCTGGGTAACCTTGCCTCAGTGTTTATAATAGAGGTTCTTTGTCTTTAAATAGTTTTTATTTTAATGGGTTCACACAATATATCCCAGGCACACTGCCTCAGGGGTAGCTGGTCCATTCCACTGGGGTGTCAAACAGACGAGGCATACTGATGAGTCCTGGTAGGACGAAACACATGTCTATGTCTTCTGTTAGCACCATTTGCAAACTGTGTGAGAGGCCTTTCGGTACCATGCAATTCTGCTTAAAGTTGGACCAGCATAACATTCTGTGGTGATTTGCATATGCAGCCCATGATGCTTTGCATTGTGGGGGCATGTGTGATTTTGTATTTTCTTGAAACTTGGCTTTCCAGCCAAATGCCCTTTGGGGTAACCCTTGCCTCAGTGTTTATGCACAGAGGTTCTTTGTCTTTGAAGATTTTAGCTGCTTTTCTAATTTTAGATGGAACAAAGAAAAGATAGAAGTGATTTCACTTAACCATCAGTGATTAAAAGATGAAATTCTCAGCTTGGGTCTCTCTTGAAAGCCAACCGGTATAAAGTTTTTAGGCATTTATCTCTCGGAAGACACTGCTCAAAGAATCAGACTTAATTTTTATGATGTCATTATTAAAATTAATTAAGATATAAACAGGTGGCAATCACTGCCTGTATCCTTTTGGTGCAGAATAAACATAATCAAAATGAATATCTTTCCCAGACTTTTTTTACCCCTTAAACATGTTAAATGTATTTTAACCTGTAGCATGGCTTAAGAGGATACACTTTTCCATTAGCAACTTTATGTGGCAAAACAAAACCCCAAGAATAGTTTTAATGAAATTAATGTTACAAAAGACTCAAGGTGGACTTAAGCTGCCAAACTTCATTCTATATTTTACGGCATCATAAGTTAATAAGTATAGTAAATGGCTCCAAACTCCTATTTATTCTGACTTTTACTCTCCCAGCTGGCTGGATATTGAATTGACACTTATGAAAAAACTCAAAATTGATCCTAAAGCCATCTTATTTATGCAACTGAAAAAATACCTGTTGATCTGAAAAAAATCGGTTATTGGAACATCATAATCAAGTATGTGAAATCTTTGATTTAAATATTTTTAAGAATCTTAATCAACCTATATTTCATCATTTAAATGTTAAAATTAATAGGAAATACTTTACCTCCTCTGGATTTCCAAGTAACTTTACTCCTACAGTACATTCTCTGGTTAGTAATGGCCATTTCATGTCCTTTACTGATATTTTAGAAGAATTCAACTTAACAAAAGGGGCCAGATTTTCAAATGGTGGTGCAGGACTTGTGTCCTACCCTGAGCCACAGGACTTTGCATTCTACAGTGCACCAACCCCCTTTGCTGCAATTGCTCCTGAATTTCAAATCTCAGGTGCAGTTGCATTAATTTCCATGATTTATGGCAGTTTGTGCCAATGCTCTGGTGCAAGCACTGTTACTTTGCTTCCTGGGGATGGTGTATGCTAGACCACAAAATCATGGTCTAAGGTGCGGCGATTGTCACAAGGGATGGAAAATCCTGATCACCAACAGGGGAATGCCGCAAGCTCCCTGCGTCATATGTTTGATGCACCAGGGACTTGCAGCATTCCTGGAGCTTTGAAAATCCGGCACAAGATATTTAGATAACTTAATATTATCAAAAATAGCATTACAAACTCATTTTGGCCCATACCAATGGGTAAATAACACTTCAGAGGTTATTTACACATTTAAAAATGCTATAATGAAACCTCACCCCATTGCTAATATCTGTTCTGCACTACTGGTATTTACATTTTCAGATGATCCCATACAAAATTATGGATGGCAAAAGGAAACTGAAAGCAGAATACTTAACTGGTCTAAATTATGGCAAAACATCTATAAGCTTATTTGTTTGGATAATTTAAGGTTAATCCATTTCAAAACACTACATAACACTTATATTACATCCCATAATTTTTTATTTATTTAGTTATTCATATCTTGGACTACAGTACCTTTGAGTCAATGACTCTTTTACAGTGGTTCCACATCAGAATGATGACAAACACAACAGAGAACTAAATACATAGCAAGTGGAATACACTATACATGGAGTTGGGATTACAATCCAAAATAAAAGTTACAATCAAGTGAAAAGTGTTAACATTCAGGTTACAGCAAAAAATTTCAATCGGGTTACATTTTACATTCAGATTACAGTAGGAAGTGCAGTAGGTTTGGGGGATTAGAAAGGTGCCCTGAGGGAAAGAGAAGGGAGTGATGCTGTCAATAAATTTGACATTGTCATGGAGTATAGTGGGGGATGAGAGGGAAAACTGAGGGTGAGAGGGAGGACAGTGGGGAGATGGGGAGAAAGGGGCTGGCAGGGGGTCTATGGGCAGTGTTAGGAGTGGGAAAGTGAGGGGAGGAGGAAGGAAGATTAGGAAAGTGAAGGAAAAGGAAAGTCAAGGAGAAAAAGGGAAAGGAAAGACGAGGAAGGAAAAAAGGGGGGTGAGACATAGGACAGGGAATGATGGTCAAGGTAGGGGGAGAGTTCAGACTGTGGGCAGCATGTGAGGCTGAAATGGGGGCCTATATGTGGCAATCACAGCTGCTAATAGCAATAATGTGTTGTCTGAGTTTCTGTTTGAAAGGGCACAGTTTAGGCTCCTCTAAAGTGTCCATGGGAAGTTTATTTAACCAGCTTGGAGCATGGAATCTGAAGGATCATTGAGCTTGTGTGGTCCTACAGAAAGGGGTCAGGTATGCATGCCTGGAGGCACTCTGCGTGCTGCACCAATTGGGAATGTGAGTGAGAAACTGCCAGGAGTTGGAAGGGTTAGCCCAAGGGAGATTTTCTTTGCAAGTAGGCAGGAGTGATAAGTAATTCTACCACTGATGTTCAGTCAGTTGGTAAGGGTGTAGAGATCACATGTATGCATGCCTCTGGGTGCACCTGCGACTAGACAACAGGAATTGTTAAGGGCCATGCATATGCTTTTAAGGGATGATTCGGTAGCTGAGCCATAGATGACTAGGCCATAATCTATTATGGAGGGCACAGAGCTACTGACAGTGAGTCGAAGGGTATCTGAGGTCATGCTCTGCCTGTGCCTGTAGAGGATCTGTAACCTGGAGTTAACCATCTTGGAGACATTGCTAATATGTTCACAAAAGGTTAAGGTACTGTCAAGGGTTACACCTATATACTTAAAAAACCTGGTAAAAACCTCCTCAATGTGGCCATCTTGGTTGTTAAGTATGATTAAGGGTGTAAATTTTTGTTTATTATGAGGGCTGGTGAAAACATTGATTTTGTTTTTTTGTAGTTCATAACCAGCTTGTTCTGGGAGAATCAGGTCTCCACTGCTGTGAAGTCATGTTGTAGGCTAACAGCTAATGGGAGTGGATCTGAGTGGCTGTTATATACTACAGCATCATCTGCATATAGTAGGAGATAATTGGTGCAGACAAGCAGGAGGGAGTTTACAAAGAGTTTAAGGTCAGCTAGATTTACAAAATAGTCATTTAGCAAATCCGCTGAAACCTCTGCTTGTTGCAATACTCCATTTTCTTTAATGCTGACGTCTTGATGGTTATTAGTTGGAGTTAAATAAGATTGTTTTTCTATCAGAGGCCAATAATCTTTTGGATCTGTTGTCTCCCTGATTTTTTGTTTATAATTAAATGCCTTTGAGTTTCTAGTTTCAGAATCTACTTTGACCCAGATATTCAAACTGTGCCATTCTATGGCGCAAGCCCTTGTGCTGCTCAAAAAAGTTGCGCAAGGGTGTGGCCAGGGCAATATTCAACTGAGTTGCGCTATTGAGCAACTTCTTTGAATATCGCCCCCTGGCCACACCCACTGTGCATGGTGCAGTGGAACTGCGCCACCGCAAGTGGTTAGAGTAGAGCATTCAGATGCGGTGGCACAAGTTCCATTGAGCCATGCGCAGCACCTGCGATATTCAAAAGGTGACATGCAAATGGGGCCATAATTTATGCAAGGCACACGGGGGGCCATTTGCATCTAATTACGGCTCCATTTGCATGCCATTAGCATGCAGGTGCGCCGATCCCCAATGACTTGCGCCTGGCGCCCTGCCAGGTAGCAGCCGTCAGGGACCGACACCCCCTGCAACCCGATCGCGGGCAGAACAGTACTCCATCCCCCTCAGTAGCCCGATCGTGGGTATAATGTAATTCTCCCCCGCAGCCCGATCACGGGCATAACGTAAATGTCCCCCACCCCTGAACAGCCTGATCACGGGCATACAGTTAACATCCCTCCACCCCGAAAAGCCCGATCGCGGGCATACAGTTAACATCCCCACCCCCAAATAGCCCAATCACGGGCATACAGTTAACATCCCCCACCCCGAATAGCCCGATCGTGGACATACAGTTAACATCCTCCCACCCCGAATAGCCCGATCGCGGGCATTCAGTTAACATCATCTCACCCTCTGAATAGCCGATCGCGGGCATACAGTTAACTTCCCCCACCCCTGAATAGCCCGATCACGCCATACAGTTAACATCCCCACCCCAAAATAGCCCGATCGTAGGCATACAGTTAACTTCCCCACCCCGAATAGCCCGATCGTGGGCAGCATCCACACCCCCATGTCCAGACTCCTGGTGATCTAGTGGCCCCCACCCTCCTGCCCATGGAGCCCCACCACCCCTCTCCCCGTCAGCCAGTGGGTGGCAGCACCCACCTGCCTGCCACCCTGCCACCCACCAACTGACAGCTGGTAGGGCTGCACGCCCATTGGTTCAGAGCATGAGTCAATGGGCATGCAGCTCATACCATACAAGGCAGTCAGACATGTGAAATGAATTCATGGGGGGAGGGTGGGAGCCACTAGATCACCAGGGAGTCTGGGCGTGGGCGTGTGTGGATGCCGCCCATGATTGGGCTATTCGGGGTGGGGGAAGTAACTGTATGCCCATGATCAGGCTATTTGGGGGTGGGGAATGTTAACTGTATGCCCACGATCGGGCTATTCGGGGGGTGGGGGGATGTTAACTGCATGCCCGCAATCAGACTATTCAGGGGTGGGGGGATGTTTATGTTATGCCCGCGATCGGGGCATGGGAGGCACCGGGAACAAGTGGAGGGCCACCCACAGGTGGCAGCTCCTGTGCTGCACTATGCAATGCGGCAGCTCACCTGTGGGTGGCCCTCGACTTGATCCTTTTTTTTTGGTGTAAAGTTGTGCAGGCGCAGGTAGGGGTTGTGCCTGCATAACTCTGCACAGCCCAGCTGAATATCGGGCTGTGCAGTTTATGCATGGGCACGCCCACCTGTGCCTGCATACGTTACTGATGTGCCCGGCACATCGGGGATTTATTACGCAGTGCACTTTTCCCTTTTAAATATCGCACCGGGGTGCATCAGTGGGTTGTGCATGGCTCAACACTGTTGCGCCATGCGCAACCCTTTTGAATATCTGGGCCTTTATTTCTAGCTTACTTATATCTAGTCCACAGCTCAAGGTTTATAATCTCATTGGCCTTCTTCCATAACTGATTTTTTTTCTGATTAATTTACTCATTTTTAGATCCCAACCGGGGTAGATATTTTTTTCTATGGCAAATTTTTTTTCTGGGAGCAAACTTATCACATGCATCCAGAAACATAGCTGTGATTTCTTTCACTGCCATATTCAGGTCAGGTATGAGAAAAACCCTGTTACAAGGCATTTTACCCAGAACATTTCTAAATAACAACTTATTGAAATTTGTATAACACCTCCTATAAACATATTGCTTAGGCACTGGTTTATGTACTTGCTGAGTAGTTATACTACATTGTATAACATTATGGTCTCCCAAATTAGGGCATTGAACACTTTTTTCTATTACTTCCAAGTCTGGAGAAACAAAAATGAAATCCAATATATTCCCTGGGCTATTTAATGTTCCCTTTCTAGTAGGAGATGTGACAGAAATGGTAAAGAATGAGTTAATTTTGGATTTTCCAAACATATTTTTTTAGCTGTCTAAAAAAGAAACCACTCCACAAGCTAGAATTCTCACTGTCCTCCCTAGCTGCTAGATAAGAGCTGGGTCATAAATCTCGAGTGGACATGTACACTCAGACTCACAGTTTGAAGGGATTGGTTCACTCAAATATAAACTTAAGGTTAAAAGGGAATATAATTGGTCACTGATAGGTGTTCAGTCTGACTGGGACAATGAAATACATACATGTTAGATGGTTGGGGCATTCAAAGGGAGAATAGGAATGACCTATTCTCAAGAGAGTATATAATATGCTAAAAGTCAGTGAAGTGGGTTCTCTCTTACTTTTGAAGCTGGAGGGAGAAACTAAGCTTGGGCGCCTACCCTTTTAGCTATGTCCATGGGAGCTGGCAGTTAGCATAGGGTCCAGTGTTCTCTTAAAAGGACAGGGAAGGGTAAGTTTAATACTAGCATATTGCAGTAATAGCCTTTTTCTTTTGTCATCTGTTATTTAAAAACATTTGTTTACTTTTCCTGTATCAGTGTTATTCTCTTGTGCTGTAAATGGATATCCTGTACTGCTCTGTTTACTTTCTGCTAAGTAACAAGTTATTTATTTACTCAACAGTTGTAACTGTGGTGTCATTTTTCTAAGGTAATACATGGTTTCCACTGTTTAGCATCCGCCACCTGAAAGAGACACACTACCAGACTTTGACTTGTGCAATTGCACATTTAATTATTCAAGTTTGTAAACTTGAAGGTGGGCACTGGACAACATTCCAGCTGGTGGCAGTGAATACCTGAGGACAGACACCTCTCTAAAAGCTGTTCCAGCCTAGAGGGAGAGGTGGGTTTGTCACAACTGGTTGGCGGTGGACGGAGTGATGATAGCGGACTGCGTAGCACACTGAGATACAAAGTTTGTCAGTGGAACATTTACCTTAGCAGTTGCAAAACAGAATATATAAGAGAATACACTTATACAACTGTTTATTTTTTCTTTTTTTAGTTAGCACAGTATAGTGTAGTGGTAGGGAATGAGCTCCATGGAGTATGACTCATGCACTGTGCAACAGCTTTGCAAAAAGTGCCAGGAAAAGGGGGTTCAGCCTGTAGGTCTAAAACACAAGAAAAAGGCAGACCTCATAGCTGCCCTCGTGGCACATGACCAGAAGCAGACAGTCTCTGGGGGTGAGACAGGAACTGATGCAGCAGACCCCCCAAACCAGCTTGATGCGCTACAACTCCAGCTGTTACTGCAAGACAAGGAGCTGGAGGTGAAAATACTGGATGCTGAAGCAGAAGCAAGAAGACTGGCAGACAGAGAGCAAGAACGTGAAGAAACAGAAAGAGAACACCAAGATGGAGAGAAAGAATGACATCATGAACTCCAGAGGCAACAGCATGAACTCCAGAGACAGCACCACGGGAAGGAGATGATGATCCTGCGTGGCCAGCAAACCATGAGTAATGTTGGAGTGAGTTCACTTCATGAAGCCAAAATTAATTCTAAATTGTTCCATCAGTTTACAGAGGGAAATGACCTTGATTTACTTTTAAGGTCATTTGAGAGAGTATGTGACCAATTCCAATTGGCTAAGGCTTCGTGGTCAACTTATCTCACACCCTTACTTATGGGGAGGGCTTTGCCTGCATTTTCTAAAATGAGTAATGAAGACTATGCTGATTATGATAAAGTTAAAACAGTGTTGTTGACACATTTTGAATAAACTCCTCAGGCTTATAGAAGGAAATGTAGGGAGTTAAAGAAAAGCCCAGAAGACAGTTATGTAGAACTGCAGGTTCAACTGTGTACTTACCTTGATAGGTATGTGGAGGGGGGCTAAAGCAGACACTGAAGAACTAATCAAAGATGTGTTGGTGAGCAAACAATTTCTTAAAATTGTACCTGAAGATATGCACATATGGCTCCTAGACAGGCATGCACCTCCTCAAAAGAGGTGGCAGTAAGCGCTGACGTGTATCTGTCTAGCCAGCCATACACACAGCGTAAGTCTCTTGGTGGGGGGGCAGCACATGGTTATAAGGAATCCCATGGGGGGAGCCCAAAGGAAACAAGCCTGCACCTGAGCACAAAGCAGAACCCTCTGGTTCTAAAGGGACTCAAGAGACAGGGCCCAAGAAATGTTATATTTGTAATCAAGTGGGGCACTTGAGATATAACTGCCCTCAGAAAATGGTTAAGGGGCAGAGGTATGGGGAGGGGGTAATCATAATAGGACTGGTGTGTTTGTGGGGTGCACCCAGCCAGAAGAATCACTCTCCTCTGATAAGAATATGCATCCCATTGTAGTTAATGAAACAGTAACACAGGGACTGAGGGACACAGATGCTTACATCTCCCTGGTGAGGCAATATCTCATCCGGGCAGAGCAGATGTTGCCTGGAAAATACTCCAAGGTCCGGAGAGTCACAGGGCCAGCAGTCCAAATACCAATGGCTAGAGTCTTCCTGAGCTGGTAGGGGGGCCATGGTGAAAAGAAGGTGGGGGTCATAGAGTACCTCCCTGTAAATGTGATTGGGGGAATGATTCTGACCACAGGAAAAAACTGGTGTGCGTTGCAACTCATAGTCAGGCAAAGGGGAAAGCTTCTGAGGGGGAAGAGGGGTGACTCAAGGTGGTCCAGCCCCTTCCTCAGCAGCTGAGGAAGTAGCTAGCACCAGGGAGGGGCTGGCTAAAAGCAGCAGTCCAGAAGCCCAGTCACAAATAAAGGAGCACACAGGACTTTCTTCTGAAGGGGTGCTGGGAAGGATCAGATGAGGGCAGCTGAGTGCTGCACAGCAAACTGACCCTACCTTGCAAAAATTGAGGGAAATAGCTAATAGGGCTGAGGATCCTCGTGGGGTAAAGAGTCAATTTACTGGGACAATGAGCTGCTGTACAGAGAATGTACAACAAAGGAAGGTCTAGATGGTGAGGTGCTCCAGCAGCTGGTAGTCTTTAAGGTTCATCATCAGCATCTTTTGTCCCTTGCCCATGATATCCCATTTTCAGGCCACTTGGGGGTGAGGCACACAAAAAAGTGGCTAACCAACAATTTCTTCTGGCCTGGTATTGGCAAAGATGTGGCAAATTATTGCCTGACTTGTCCACAGTGCCAGCGGGTGGGAAAAATGGGGGACAAGCCCAAGGCAGCTTTGGTGCCCCTGCCCATTATTGATGAACCCTTCAAGAGGGTAGCTGTGGACATAGTGGGGCCATTGAGCACCCCAAGTCACATTGGCAAGCAGTATATCCTGGTGGTAGTTGACTATGCCACAAGATGCCCAGAGACAGTGGCCCTATCATCCTCTGAGGTGAAACCAGTGGCAGATGCACTGTTGGGAATATTTAGCCAGGTGGGCTTTCCCCAGGAAATATTGTCAGATTGGGGTGCCAGTTTCATGTTAGGGTTAATGAGTAGTTTATGGGAGAAGCATAGGGTAAAGCAGCTCAAAACCTCCCCATACCATCCCCAAGCTAATGGTCTGGTGGAGTGATTTAATTCAACCCTTAAGGCCATGCTAAGGACATTTGCAGACCAGCATAAGAGGGACTGGGACAAATATTTGCCTCATCTCTTATTTGTATACAGGGAAGTCCAACAGGAGTCCACAGGGTTCTCACCCTTCAAGCTCCTGTTTTGTCATAGGGTGCGGGGGGCCCCTAGATTTGGTTTAGGGTGAATGGGAGGGTGACCGTGCCTCCCAAGGGGAATCTGTTGTGGAGTATGTCCTGAACTTCAGGACTCACCTTAAGGAGCTCATGGGGTTTGCTCAGGAGCATGTGGCCACTGTACAACAGCAGCAGAAAGTCTGGTATGACCACAGGGCCCGAGCCAGAGAATATGAGGTGGGACAGTGAGTGATGGCACTCATTCCTGTCTGACAGAATAAATTACAGGCAGCATGGGAGGAGCCATTCTCCATTGCCCAAAAGGTTAGTGATGTCAATTACATGATAGAGCAACCGGACAGGAGATGCAGGCAAAAGGTGTATAATGTTAACATGCTGAAGCCCTACCATGACAGGGAGGAATTGGTACTCCCTGTATGCAGTGCCCCAGAGGAGGAAACTGAGATGGATCCATTGGTGGACCTGCTTGGGGAGGCCTGGGTTGCATCCTCTGTCGACAACCTTACCCTCTCTGAACAGCTGACACCAGCCCAGGTGCAAGAAATTTGGCGTGTGCTGAGAGAATTTGAGGACATGTTCACAGGAAAACTAGGGTACACCATGATGGCAGAGCACCATGTGGATACAGGGACCCAGGTTCCCTTGAAACAGTCTCCCTACAGGGTACCTCAGCATGTTAAGCAGACCGTGAAAGAGGAGCTCAAGGAGATGCTGGAACTGAGAGTAATCCAGGAATCTAGTAGCCCCTGGGCATCACCCTTGGTATTGATCCCTCAAAAGGGATGGCACCACATGATTCTGCATTGACCACCTGAGGCTTAATAGCTGCACGGAGTCTGACGCCTATCCCATACCCAGAACAGATGAGACCCTGGACCGACTGGGGGGGAGCCAAGTATTTGACCACAATAGAACTAACAAAGGGCTATTGGCAGGTACCTCTGACCCCTGCAGCCAGGGAGAGATCAGCTTTTGTCACTCCATTTGGTTTATACAAATTCAAGGTAATGCCATTTGAAATGAAGAATGCACCTGCAACCTTTCAATGGCTTGTGGATTGCATTCTGTCTGGGGTAGGTCAGTTTGCATTGGTGTATATGGATGATACAGCCATTTACAGTCAGAACTGGGATGAGCACATCAAGAATGTATGGGATGTTTTTTATTTTTATTTATTTTTTTTTGTGTGTTCCACAGGCTAACAAATGCAGGTCTGACAGTCAAGGCGGAAAGGTGCCAGATAGGTATGGCAGAAGTATCCTACCTTGGACACTGGGTGGGTAGTGGACACATCAGCCCGGAGATTGCCAAGGTCGATGCCATTCTGGCCTGGCCAACTCCTACTACCAAGAAACAGGTAAGGGCATTTCTGGGAACAGCAGGGTACTACGGAAGGTTTGTTCCTCACTATAGCTATCTGGCTAAGCCCCTGACAGACCTAACCAAGAAGGGAAAGCCAGATACAGTGAAGTGGTCAGAAGAATGTGAGGTCACTTTTCAGGAACTAAAGAAGGCCTTAAGCAGCCCAGCTGTATTGGCCAGCCCCAATTATAGTTTAAAGTTTATGGTCCATGTGGATGCCTCAGATCATGGGCTAGGGGCTGTGCTGAGCCAAGTTACCCAGCAGGGGAAGGAACACCTGGTTGTGTACCTCAGCTGGAGACTTTTGCCCAGAGAGGAGACATATGCCACAATTGAGAAGGAATGCTTGGGAATACTGTGGGCCCTTCAGAAGCTGCAGCCTTACCTATATGGGAGAAAATTTACTGTGGTCCAGATCATAATCCCCTGATATGGCTTCATAGATCAAGTGGGCAAAACGGAAAACTACTACGCTGGTGTTTGGTACTGCAGGCATACAACATGACCATCCAGCATCACAGTGGCAAACAAAATGCCAATGCAGATGTGCTATGTAGACAGGGCTAATGGCATGGCTGGATACTTTGGGTACTTGTGAATTGCATTCTGTCTGGGGTAGGTCAGCTTGCATTGGTGTATATGGATGATATAGCCATTTACAGCCAGAACTGGGATGAGCACATCAAGAATGTATGGGATGTTTTTTATTTTTATTTTATTTTTTTGTGTGTGTTCCACAGGCTAAGAAATGCAGGTCTGACAGTCAAGGCGGAAAGGTGCAAAATGATCTCCTCAGGGCTAGTGATCGGGGGGACAGGACAATTCTTGTTCTCCTCAATCTCTCTTCATCATTTGACACTGTGGACCATTGTGTGCTGCTTGTCCACCTTAGGGAGCTGTGTGGACTCACCGGTACTGACATCAACTGGTTTGAGTCCTTTCTTACCAACAGGAGCCAACGGGTTGTGATAGGAAATTTCTCATCTACACCCTGTCTCCTTTCTTGTGGAGTCCCTCAGGGTTCAGTACTGGCCCCAATGTTGTTCGCAGTGTACATGCTGCCCCTGGGAGGGATCATTAGGAAGTATGGTCTGAGTTTTCATTGCTATGCTGATGATACTCAGCTATACTTGTCCTTTGCCCCAGGAACATCCAACGCAGTGGATGTACTAAATATCTGTCTGACCGAGATTAATGACTGGATGACTTCCAGCTGGGTGCGTCTGAACCCTGACAAGACGGAGGTACTGGTAGTAGAGTCGAACAGAGTTCGTGATAGGACGGACTCTGACTCAGCAACTGGACTTGTTCTCGGAGCTGTGTCATTGAAGGCCTAATCTTGGGTGCGAAATCTTGGAGTGATTCTGGACAGGAACTTGACCATGGAGGCTCAAATATCTTCCGTGGTCTGTACCTGTTTTTTCCATCTCAGAAACATTGCCAGGATTAAGCCCCTTGTTCCGCCTCTGGACCTCCCTACCTTGATACATGCCTTAGTCACATCTAGGCTGGACTACTGTAATGCGCTCTATCTTGAGGTCTTAGGGGGATCTCTCTGCAGACTGCAGCTGGTGCAAAACACTGCTGCCCGGTTACTGACTGGGCAGCAAAAATTTTGCCATATTACACCGGTACTGCGTGAATTGCACTGGCTGCCAGTCAGGTGGAGAATCCTCTTTAAGGTGAGTTTTCTCTCCTATAAGGCCCTACATGAGCAGGGGCCCTGGTTACCTGTCAGTCCTTCTGGTACCTACTCCCTCTGTCCGCCCTCTCCAATCTTCCAGTGGTGGCTTCCTGACCATTCTTAGAACGAGGTTAAAATCAGCTGGTGACAGAGCTTTCATTGTTGCGGCTCCCATTCTATGGAACTCTTTGCCAGCATTGGTCAGAGAGGCCCCCGCTGTCGAAATTTTTAAGGCCCACCTGAAGACACTCCTATTTTTACAAGCATTTGATGTTTAGTGTAGGTTTTTATAGGTTGTGATTTATTATTTTATTTTCATGAATGTTTCTATGCTTTGTGTGTTAAATGTCATATGAAATTTGTACGGCGCCCAGAGCCTCCGGGATTGGGCATCTTTTAAATAACTGTGCCTTGCCTACTTCCCAGTAGTTGCATGAATGGCTGCATCACTTGGGGTGGCCCATTATTGCCTTCATTATCTGGGGGGGATGTGACAGAAATGGTAAGGAAGGAGTTAATATTTTGATTTTCCAAATATATTTTTTTTGGCAGTCTAAAAAAAAAACACTCCTCAAGCTAGAATTCTCACTGTCCTCCCTAGCTGTTAGATAAGAACTGGGTCATAAATCTCGAGTGGACATGTACACTCAGACTTACAGTTTGAAGGGATTGGTTCACTCAAATATAAACTTACGGTTAAAAGGGAATATAATTGGTCACTGATAGGTGTTCAGTCTGATTGGGACAATGAAATACATACATGTTGGATGTTTGGGGCATTCAAAGGGAGAATAGGAATGACCTATTCTCAAGAGAGTATAAAAGATGCTAAAAGTCAGTGAAGTGGGTTCTCTCTTACTTTTGAAGCTGGAGGGAGAAACTAAGCTTGGGTGCCTACCCTTTTAGCCATGCCTGTGGGAGCTGGCAGTTAGCATAGGGTCCAATGTTCTCTTAAAAGGACAGGGAAGGGTAAGTTTAATACTAGCATATTGCAGTTATAGCCTTTTTCTTTTGCCATCTGTTATTTAAAAACATTTGTTTACTTTTCCTGTATCAGTGTTATTCTCTTGTGTTCTAAATAGATATCATGTACTGCTCTGTTCACTTTCTGTTAAGTAAAAAGCTATTTACTCAACAGTTGTGACTGTGGTGTCATTTTTCTAAGGTAATACATGGTTTCCACTGGCTGACGTAAACTCTGTTTAGCATGCGCCACCCAAGAGAGACACACTACCAGACTTTGACTTGTGTGATTGCACGTTTAATTATTCAAGTTTGTAAACTTGAAGGTGGATGCTGGATGACATTCCAGCTGGTGGCAGCAAATACCCGAGGACAAACACCTCTCTGAAAGCTGTTCCAGCCCAGAGGGAGAGGTGGGTTGTCACAGGAGAGTATATAATCTGAGTTATATGTAAACTTTGCATAGAACTATCTAGTTTCTGACCTCTTGGTTCTCCTCATGCAGCATTGAAATCACCAATAAGAACTGACTTCCTACACCACACACATTCAGTTAGATCATGGCAAAAGCTGTCAAAATAGATTGGTTTCACTTTAGGTGGTGAATATACAGCTCCTATCTCTAAATTTAAAGTTTCTAAATCTACTAACAAAGCATTCAATTCCATCTACCTTATTTGAATACAGAATCCTAGAGTGTTCCAGGGAATATTTAATATACATTGAAATTCCACCCCCTCACAGTCCCCTGTCTTGCCTATAATAATAACAGTCTTCCAGCTCAATTTCCTCCTGGTTTATTCCTTTATGGAGGTAAGTTTCTGTTAAAACTATAACATCAGGGGATTCTGAGATAACCCAGGTCCTGAAGAGGTCCATTTTCTTGATTAAGCTTCTTGCGTTATCATGAATCGATTTAATGGTTCCCCCACTGGACCTGGGTTAAGCTCTATGTCTCCACAAAGAACCAGAGACAACCGGGCACATTATGAGTAGTCAAGTTTTTATAAGGATTACATTTAAAGGGAACTTTCTGTAATTCAATTTTAATCAAGTTAGAAGGATTTCTAGGTTTAATATATCCCCTTATCACATAATATTTTAACCCACCCAACCCTGTGTTCTGATAAATGCTCGTCCTTCCAGTGGGGACATTTGCTCAAGCTGGAAGACATATCTGAGTAATAACAATCAGCTCTACTACAATCCTTAATATATTTAATATATTTAAAAACATTCCCTCCAAACAAAATGCAAAAGTAAATTTAAAATAAAACTAGGCACTTATCAAGATAAAATAACTCACTTAAAAAGAGAATGATACTCCCACTATGAAACCAATTTCATCTATTTTTAAATGTTTAAATTAGCAATATTTTACTAAATAAACTTGCAAGTGTCTTGTGCTGAGTAGTTTTACCAGTTTGGCATGTCTATCTTTATTCTCTTCAGTCAGTGTTTTTCTACCAAGTGGCACTTGCGCCACTCATGCTCGTGCTATTGTGCTCATGCAGTAAGCAGCACAAGTCTTGTAGTGTTCTATCCCTCCTCCTCTGCTTGCATCTGTCAGTCTCCTCCCCCTTCACACCTGGCTTTCAGCTCCAGTAACCGGGATGTCTTCACAGGATAGAGAAAGCTGGACTGAAAACCTGTTGTTCTTTCTGGTGCTGATGTTAAACGTGCTGTTACAGCTTACATGCACCTGTGGCTGCTGAATAAGCAGCATAAGTCTTTTGTAGTGTTCTGCCCCTCTTCCTCCTCTGCTTGCGTCTGTTGGTCTCCTCCACCTTCACACTTGGCTTTCAGCTCCAGTAACCAGGATAGCTTCACAATACAGGGTTCACAGTTCTAATCACGGAGATCAGCAATGTAGCAGAATGGAGCACTGGCATTTGCACAGAACAGGTAAAGCTGGACTGAAAACCTATTGTTCTTTCTGGCACTGATGTTAAATGTGCTGCTACAGCTTACATGCACCTGTGGCTGCTGAATAAACCGAGCAAGCCTTTTGTAGTGTTCTGCCCCTTCTCCTCTTGTTGTATATGTACTCCATTCTGAGCCTGGATCACTAAAGGGGCATCACTTTTATCAACACACAAAAACAATACTGACTGCATTTTTTTGTGTTTAGACATAACTTCTGTTTCCTAAGAAAGTTTTGAAAGCATGAGAAAACCTCTTACAATGTTTATTGTATTTCATCTATTTCTTTTCACTCTATATATATCTGTATCATCTGCGTAAATATTATACTTAACCAAGGAGCTGTGAAATTGCAAATTATTTATATGGATGTTGAACAGGAGCGGGCCCAATATGAACCCCTGTGGATCGCCAGTTTTCATATCAGCTGTTTTAGATCTGTAAGGGCCTATCTCCACCCTTTGGTCTCATCCCATTAAATACGTTTTGAACCAGTCAAGTTCCCCATTTTGTATCCCCATTTCATGGAGTCTGGACAGGAGAATGTCATGGTTCAGAGTGTCAAAAGCCTTAGATAGGTCCACAAATATGGTACCCACAGACATTCTCCTGTCCAGACCACGCTGTACAGCATGGCAATAAACTGTAGGTGACAAAAGATTGTATGCAATGTTTAAAGATGCTGAGAAAACAGGATGAGCAGAATTTATGCAATGGAGTAGGAGTTTGTTTGCGTTATATAAAGGTGGTCTCTTAAGCGGCTGGATTTGCAGTTTTCATTTGTGATTATGTTAGTGTGCATGTCAGGATGGGGAGTGATTAAAGGGGCAGCAAGGTGGCATGATAATATAAGCATAAATTATGAAATGGGTTGAAAGCATCCTGGCTCCTGATTAGCTATGTTCAGCCAGGGCGTTATCCCAGTACAACAGACTGGGGTCAAGGTAACTCCTGGCAATCTGGACTCAGTACATATTAAAACCCCATATGCTCTTCTCTAAGAGTGAATTCCCACAAGAAACATGGCTGCATGTCCCAAAAAGCACACTACCTTGGCCCCCGATAGCAGTGGGCCAACTCTGGTCTCTCAGGTCTTGCACACCCTCCTGCTGCTGCTTGTCAAACAGCTCTCTGGCAATTTTTTTTCTTAAATCCTGTTGTTCATTGACAACAATCAATACATGGCTCCATCTTGCAGATCTCAACAATCATGATGAACCTCAAAATACAAGCTTTCTCTTCTTTAAAAAAATAAAATAACAGACATGCTGGAATTGCAGCAAGTACGCACTGCTCCCTCGAGCTGACTGACAGTCTTTTAAAAGTAAGCATTGGCTAACAAGACCTAGTCTGCCCCAGCTCCTGATGCTAATTTAGTGATTGGAGCTGACTGGCAGCCTCCAAAACCCTGAAACAGCCTGCTCTCTCCCAATGCTACCATAGCATCTGAAGCCACTGCCTGCTGTCCCTTTACCCTTACTAAACTGCTGCTTATATGCAGCATTAGCACTACCTACTGGCAGGTTAATGTAAAACACATTGTCCAAACTGAACTATTTTTTTTTATCTAAAGCCTCAGTTCAAATATTAACTTTTTAAATAATAATACCAACATTTAAAAAAAATACATTCACTTTAACTTGACTAAAAAAGTCCCATTTCATAATCACAATAAGACACTCTAGAGGGTGTGTTATAGTGGACTAATGGCCTTTCTTGGGTGGTAGAAGCACATGCCTTTCCCTCATGCTTCAACCCACACGAGGTGGGCCGTTATTCACCATAACACACCACTTGCCATGCCTTATTATGTAATTATACTGTTAATGAAGGAGCCAGGTTGCATATGGCTCCTAGCTTTCTGGGAGTTTATATTTTACAGTATATGCTCCTGTTACATTACAGATCGAGAGATCTAAAAGGATTGCCCTAGCCACTGTTAAGTAAAAAGTTTTAAATCCAACTTGTGTGGTCTCATGATTTGTCCATCATAATATTTTTTAGAATTCTATTTAGTCACACTTCATATTTGACTATAGCAGTTAGAAATCTGGTGAAATGTAGCTACCAACATGCTGCCCTGTTCTCCTCATTCATCCCAATGCATTTCTCCAATGTGCACAATCTAAACAGTACAGTATATCCACCACATTTATTTTCTTTTCAATTGCATGTTCAAGTCTCCTCCTCTTGAAGGTTTTGAGACCATCTGAAGTCCCCAAAATTGGGGCAGTAAAGTTATGCCATGCTTGGTGGTAGTGGGCAACAACTGAGGAGTCAGGATCCCTGTGCTTAATGGCTAATTGACTGATTGATCACTAATATGCTATTTTAGGTCATGGGTTGTTTTGCCCACAAATCTAGTAAGTGGACACAGGCACTGCATAACATAACATAACATAACATAACATAACATAACATAACATAACATAACATAACATAACATAACATAGAAGCATAGAAAATAAACTTTGACAGCAGATAAGAACCACTTGGCCCACTCAGTCTGCCCATTTCTCTACCTATTGGATAAGCTGCAGATCCTAGTAAACCAACAGCCTACTTCCTCCAACCCCCCACAAGAATTACTTTATGTCTGTCCCATGCATTCTTGAATTCCTCACTGTTTTTTACCCCACAACCTCCTCAGGAAGGTCATTCCATGTGTCTACCACCCTCTCCATGAAAAAATACTTCCTCACATTGCCCCTGAGCTATCCTCCCTCTATCTTCAAATTGTGCCCCCTTGTTCTTGCTCATCTCTTTTTCTAAAAGATGCTACTCTCTTGGACTTTATTGATTCCCTTGAGGTAATTGAAAGCTTCTATCATGTACCCCCTCTCCCTCCTTTGCTTGAGTGTATACAGTTTAAGCTGTTTTAGTTTCTCTTCATATGGCTTGTGGTGCAGGCCCTGCACCATTTTAGTTGCCCTCCTCTGGACTGCCTCCATCCTATCTATGTCCTTGTGGAGATGGGGTCCCAGAACTGCATGCAGTACTCCAGATAGGGTCTCACCATCTGTGTGTACAGAGGGATAACAACTTCCTGTTTTCTATTGGTGATGCCTTTCCCTATGCATCCCAGTATCCCCCCAGACCTCCTTACTTCCTTCTCACATTGCTTGCCTACCGTTAGGTCATCTTATATAACTACCCCCAGGTCCCTTTCCATTTTTGTTGTTGTTAGTACCCCTCCATTGTGTACTCTTCCCCTGGGTTTTTGTTTCCCAGGTGCATTACTTTGCACTTTTTTGCATCGAATCTAAGCTGCCATACTTTTGACCATTCCTCCAACCTTGACAAGTTCCTTCTCATCCTTTCCACGTCCCTCTTGTGTATAAACCCTGTTGCAGATCTTTGTGTCATCTGCAAAGAGGCATACTTTTCCTTCCAGTCCCTCCTCAATGTCCCCTATAAAGACATTAAAGAGGACCAGTCCCAGTACTAAACCCTGCAGTACCCCGCTAGTAACCCCATTTCCTTGGAATGGACTCCATTTACTATTACCTTCTGTATCCTGTTGTCCAGCCAATTTTTGACCCATGTTACCCACCCTGGGACCCACTCCCAGGCTGGCTAACTTGTTTATTAATTTTTTATGTGGGATTGTGTCAAATGCTTTGCTAAAGTCTAGGTAGGCCATGTCCACAGCCCCTCCCTCATCTACTACCTTGGCCACCCAGTCAAAGAAATCTATTAGATTCTTCTGACATGACCTTCCCACTGTGAATTCATGCTGTCTTGGGTCCTGTGTCCCACTGGCCTCTAGGTCTCAACAATTCTTTCTTTCAGAAGTGATTCCATCATTTTCCTTCCACTGAGGTCAAACTAGCAGGTCTGTAGTTTCCTGCCTCTAGCTTGCTCCCACTTTTGTGAAGGGAAATCACATCTGCCCTCCTCCAGTTCTCAGGTATCACACAAACCTCCTGTGATCTGTTAAAAAGGGTAGCCAGTGGTGTCACTAGTTCTCCCCTTAGTTCTTTTAGAATTCTGGGGTGAATCCCTTCAGGCCCATCACTTTGTCCATCTTCAGTTTGAGGAGTTCTTTCAGGACTCTTTCTTCTGTGAATGGACTGATATCGACACCCCTATCCAGGGATAGGCCAGTGACCAGATAGGGTCACTGGCTGCTTCATCAGGTAGTACAAAAGGGCAGATTGGATGGGCTTGGTGTCCCTTATCTGTCGTCAGTATCTATGTTTGGTTTAGGTACCTCCCCATCTCTTCTTTTGTGAATACTGAGCAGAAGTATTTGTTCGGTACCTCTGCTTTTTCAGTGTCACCCTCTGCCCACCCCTTCCCCTTTATTAAGCCTCACTATCCTTCCCTAGGTCAGTATCCCATGATAAGGGTGCTCACTATTGAGTGCACACAAAAAGGGTGACTCAACAGCGGTGGCTACTGGATGGTGAGGCATCTGTGGGTATAGTGACATCCTGTCACTATACGTACTAGCGCGTGGGGGGGGGGCAAGCACAGCAGAAGGGGAGGGAGGGTTTGTGTGGCATGGTGTGGTGGTGGTCTACCGAGCTGGCCCCGTGGCATGGTGAGTGGGTGGCAGGCTACAGCTGCAAGGGTTCCCAGTTCAGGTCTGGGTGCGCATACATTTTGTTTCGTTCAGCCCGAAAATTTGTTTTTTTCTGACTTTGCCCCACCCCCAACATGCAACCCCTGGAGTTGAGAATCCTTTAGTAGGGAGGTGCGGGGGGTGCAGCCCCCCGCTTAAACAACAAAAAAGGCAAGTCCCTGGTGCCTTTTTACCGTGCTCTGGGGTGTACATCGGTGAAACTGATTTTCGCTGATGTACATTCGCAGTAACGGCGATCGTCTTTGTGCGATCACCGTTATCACATAAATCCCCCTTGGTCTTTCTTCACTCCCTAATGTACCTATAAAAGGTTTTATTCCCCTTCTTAACTGAGCTGGTTATCTTTTCCTTGGTTTGGACCTTTGCTATCCTGACTGCCTTCCCCACTTCCTTCTGCTTTAACTGGTACAGTTCCCTGTCCTGCTCCTTCTGTGTTTCCTTATACTTCCTGAATGCTATCTTTTTCTCCCCAAACTTCCCCACTACCTCTTTTGAGAACCATAGTGCTTTTTTCCTTCATTTTGTTTTGTTTATTTACTTCATACAAAGGTTTGTTGCCTCTGTGATTGCAGTTTTGATTTTATCCCATTGTTCCTGCACCCCTCCTTCTTGTCCATTTTCTATTGCTTTTCTGAGGCACTCTCCCATTTGACATAGTCAGCCCTCCTAAAGTCCAATACTCTTGCTTTTGTATGGCTTGACTCGACAGCTGTGTTTTTCGTGAACCACACTGCTTGGTGGTCGCTTGTTCTCAGATGGCTACCCACTTCTAAATCTGAGATCCTCTCTCCATTCCCATTTGAGAATACCAGGTCTAAGATTGCTCCCTCCCAAGTGGGTTTCAGCACTAGCTGTCAGAGGCATGCCCCCTGTTGAACATCAAGAATGACTCTGCTCTTGGATGTGGCTGCAGCAAAGGTTCTCCAGTTAACATCTGGTATATTCAGGCCCCCCATCAACATTATCTCCCCTTTTTTCTGCCATTGTTAGGATGCCTTCTATCACTTCCTTGTCAATCTCCCCCCCTGAGACGGGGATCTGTATGCAACCCCCGTGCTGATTGTCGAGCCATTTCCTGTCTCCAGGGTGATCCACAATGCCTCCTCTCCTCCCTGTTTACTCTTTAGTTCCATTGCTTTGATCCCTTCCCTTATGTAGAGAGCTACTTCTCCTCTTCCTCTTTTACCCTAACTGTCCCTCCTGTAGATTGTGTACCCTGGTATGTTGACATTCCAGTCATCGCTCTCTGTGTACCATGTTTCTGTGAATGCCAAAATATCCAGGCGTCCCTCTTCCATCAAGGCCACTAGTTCAGGGAGCTTGTTACCCAGACTATGGACATTGGTACTCATCCCCCTCCATTTTTTGATGGCCTTACCCCTTTCAGCCCCATTCATGGCCTTACTGCCTTTTCCTTTTTCTCCATTTACCCTTGTCCTGCTCCCTATTGACTTCTCTACCTTGGTGTTTACCTTGCTAACTACCCTGTTTTGTGTGGGTGGGAGCTGGAATTTCTCTGTTCCTTTTCAGTGCCTCCCTCCTTGGCTAGTTTAAATACTTGCCAATAAAGTATTTAAACCTATCACCTAGGATCCTGGTTCCCCTCCTGGACAGATACAGTTCATCGCACCAGTTTAGGCTTGTATCCCTCCAAGTGGACTTCCAGTCCCCAATGATGCCAAAATCCTGAGCTCTGCACCAGTTTTTCAACCATTCATTCAATCCCATGGTGCAGAGTACCCTAGCTTCACCTATGCCATAATCAGACTGCACCTCCACAAAGGTTACCATGTGTGCTACTTGTCCAATGCTCCTCCCCAACTCCAAAAACTCCTCCTGCACCACCCTGATCACATTCCCAGCCAGGTGATTAGTCCATAGGTGGACAATGATGTCCAGCTCCATGTCCTGTGCAGCTGCTCCTGTGATCCAGAGGATTCGTTTCCGGTTCCTCCAAGCCATGACACTGGGCAGGCACCTTACCTTCCTTTCCCTTCCCTCCTGCAGTTCTACCCCTAATGACTGAGTCCCCCACCAGGAGTTGTTTCCTTCCCCCATGCGGTCCCATGCCACCCTCTGTGGGTCTCCTTTGTGGAGGTTCCCAGCATCCTGCTTGGCCTCCACTGCGGGTGCCTCCATAGAGGAACCACAGTCCACCAGAATGGTTTATGAATTGTGGAGAGGTACAACTGGAGGGATGTGCCTCTGTTCCACCACCCTCAATCTCTCTGAGCCCACTGTAGTCCAACCACTCCTCTTTCTTTGTACCTTCTGAGGCAGTGGCTCTGGTGGTTCCTGGGTGGGGAAGGAGGTTTCCCGAATCCTCAACAGGTCAGCCTGGGGACAGGCAACCTCCTCCCTTAGATTGGAGAGATACCTATAAATATGGCAGCATCGTAGCCTCCAGAACATCTCCTGGAAGACTGCCACCACACACCCAGTGCATTGCACCACTCACCACATCTCTCTCTCTCTCCCCTTCCTGTTTAAATTATTTTTTCTATTTTTGTTAGTGTATGTGAGCATGTGCATGTGTTTACTCCCTACATGGTATGCTGGGTTGTTAAGAATATGACAGGTGTATGTCCTTTGCTCTTCTATGGAATTGATGCCAGAACCCCTGGTATAAATGAACTGATGCACTTGGGGTGGGTAGGACCAAGCCCCTGCTCTCCAGAAACAATCAGATAGCTGAGGCCCCAGGTGAGACAATTAGTACCCTTCCCCCAATATGCACTAAAATTTGAAGCAAGTTAAGGCAGCAAAGACATAACAGCCCCACTAAAAGCACAGCAAATTAGGTTTGAAACCAGAAGAAACAGATCTCTAATTCAAAGAAACAGCAGCCTTACCAAAAGCACACCAAAACAGGCTTGGGAATTAGAAGAAATAGGTTTCCAATTCAAAGAACAACAACCCTACCAAAAGCACACCAAAACAGGTTTGAAATCAGAAGAAATAGGCATCAAATTCAAAGAAATAACAGCCCCACTTGAAGCACACTAAAATAGGTTTCAAAGTTTCAACAGCCCCAAAACAATTTCCTGCTAGCCCCTTATAAGTAGTAAGAAAAAAGACAGCCTGCTTCCAGGTGAAATCAACAAGAAGCAATAAAACCAGCAATGAGCAGTTACTGCACTGAAATGAATCTAGGTTTGATACTAGGTAAATAAGACAAGTAGAAGGCATAAAAGCCTATGGTGCATGCCTCCCGCAGTGGTGTGGCATCATTGCCCTACTTAAGTTGAATGTACTTATCTAGTCTTTCTTTAAACATTTGGAAGCTCTCTGCCTCAACCACCTCACTTGGAAGACTATTCCACAGTGGGATAATTCTTTGGGTATAATATGATTTCCTCAGATTTGTTCTAGGGTATGTGAGTTTTAAATGTTTTTGTGACTCCTTAAACATTCCATCCTAGTTACTGATAATAATCCCAGCTCGGTTGCAAGATCTGGATGCCTAGATAATTTGTACATTTATAAAAGATCCCCCCCCTAGTCCTTCTTAGTTCCAGGGGGTACAAATTAAGTATCTGTAGTCTCATTTCATATGTTTCACTACTTAGGCCATCTATTATTTTAGTCATTCTCTTCTGCACCTTCTTCACACCATCAATATCCCTCCTCAAATGTGGACTTCAGAGGCGAGTACATTAATCCAAATGTGGCCTAGCATAGACTTTATACGGTGGCATTATACAGGATCTGCTTCTGCTGACAAAAAGCTTTTCTGATGCAGCCTATAATCTTATTGGCTTTGCCTATTATTTCCTTACAGTGTGTAGTGAAGGACAGCTAATTTGTAATGTACACACCAAGATCTTTTTCTTTATCTGTTGCTTTCAGGCTTCTTTCATTCAGTGTATAGACATGTTGGTTGTTTGTTCTGCCAAAGTGCATCACCACACACTTACTAATACTGAACTGCATACCATTTTGGTTTGCCCACCTCTCCAGCATGTCCAAATCCTGCTGCAGAGATGTTGCCTGCTCCTTATTTTCCACCTCTGCACCAAGCTTTGAATCAGCTGCAGATTTAATACATGTTTTTAGCTTCCTTATTCATATCAGCTATGAAGGCTGTAAAAACACCGGCCCAAGGACCGACCCCTGGGACACTCCACTAGTAACTCTACCACTTTCTGATAAGTAACCCTGGATACAAACTTGCTGGGATCTGTCCTGCAGCCACACTTCCACCCACTTCACCAGGGGTGTCTGAATACCCTGTTTATACAATTTTTGTATTAGGATATTGTGATGCACTTTGTCAAATGCCTTCTTATAGCTTAAATAGATTACATCCACTGGCCTCTTTTTATCTAGCAGATTACAAACACCTTCATAAAATACCAAGGTGTTTGTATTACTGGATCTGTTTTTCTTGAAACTGTGCTGTGTGACATCTTTGTGTTATTTTCTAGAACTTGTTCAGTCTATTGCTTAATTATTGTCTCAAGCATTTTTCCAAATACAGTAGTCAGACTTATCGGTCTATAACTAGACATTTCCAGATTGTCAACTTTTTTGTAAATGGGGACAATGATAGCCATCCTCCAGTCACATGGTATATCCCTGATTTCCAGTGATAGGTTGAATAGGTGCAATAGAGGTTTCACCAGCCATGAGCCTACTTCTTTCAAAAGCCTTGGATGTAATTTATCTGGGCCAGCTGATTTGGAGGAATTGATTTTATTCATTGCTGCTACAACCTCCTGCTTGGTTATTTTACTGTTGTTAACTATATTCGGCTGTTTCATTCTATATGTCCTATCACTGTTTATCCCATGGTTTGTGTTGCTCTTAACATAAACTGAGGACATATTTGTTAAATCTGGCTGCCATTACTTCCGATTTGTCACATTCTAAATGCCCCAGTTTAATTGGTCCCACAGATCTATCGACCATCTTGTTGTTGACATACACGTAAAATGACTTACAGTTATCTTTTATGTGGGCTAATCGAAATTCAACCTTCCTGTTTGCTCTTCTGATAATGTGCTTACATTTTTTAGCTGTTGTTTATATTTATCTCTGTTGTAACTTGTGTTATCCATCATCACGGCTCTATATGTCCATTTCTTTTTTCTTAACTGAAGTTTTATGTTGTTAGTGTACCGCATAGGTACCTTTCCCTTCTTGTTATAGAGTGCTGAATTGGGAATATGTGTCTCCTCTTGTTCTAATAACTTATTTTTAAGTTTATTCTATAGTTTATGTACAGTCAAGTTCTTCTCCTTCCAATTCCATTCATTTAATCTTGCCCTTATTATGTTAAAGTCTGTATTCCTATAGTTTTTAGTAACTATAGTGTTATTGGTGCAGTATTATAAGTAAAGTGTACCATTCCATGGTCACTAAAAATAAAAAGGTCCAGTAAAGTTAAATTCCTCACAACCTCCTCCCAATCAGTCAGGACCAAATCCAGTATTGTATTGTTCCTTGTTGGTTTATTCACTTTCTGGAATAGTCCATTTTCATGACCCATATCTATAAATAGCTGTCCCTGGTGGTTTGATGCTGTACCTGTGTCCCAGTTGATCCCTGGGGTGTTAAAATTCCCCATAATCAGAACTTCCTTATTATCTACTTTCTTAGTGATGTTATCTATTAGCTTTAGATTGTCCCTGGCATTTATATCAGGTGGTTATAGCAAACCCTTACTATCAGGATTTTGCTCCTTGGTCTTGATAGTTCCACCCATAAGGAATCATGGTAAAATTCAACATCATCGCTACATGGGACCTGCCTACATTGCAGGCTGATCTTCACGTACACTGTAACTCCCCCACCACATCTAACAGCCCTATCTTTATGGTACACATTATAGCCCGGTATCTGCTTGCTCCATGTAGAACTGTCAGACCACCACGTCTCAGTAATAGCTGCCAAATGAATATCCTTCTGCTCTAAAATAAGCTCTAATTCAAATCTTTTTAACACATTTAAGCGTCTAGCATTTGTGAGTAAAACAGACAATTCCTTTTTAACTTGGTGTTTCTTTTTGATGGATGTTGCTGTATTCTTGCCAGTTTGCAACGTATTAGCCCTACATTCCATAGTATTTAGTTTTTTTGGTCATTCCTGTTCGTATTAATTTCATTAATGAATAAATTACCCAGAATTCTTGAGCCATTTCTATTGAGGTGCAAACCATCTTTACTATACCAGTCGTATCTGTTTTCTAATTTTTTCCAGGTTTTGATAGCCCTTATACCTTTATTTTGGCACCATCTTCTCAACCAATTGTTGTATTTTTTTTATCTTACTAGTTCTCCCCTAGCTAGCCCTAGGAACTGGTAGTAGTTCTGAGAAAATTACTTTGCTGTTGTGTTGGTTTATTGCCATGTATACTTTTTCAGTGTCTTTTATGGCTTTTTCCACCATACACCTCCCTAAATTATTTGTACCAACATGTAGTAGTACTGTCTTTGGGTTACCACCTCCTGAAAGTATACTTGGAATCATATCTGTAATATCCCTGATAAGTGCCCCACTGTAAGAACAGCTTGTGATATTGTGTTTGTTTCCTCTTGTCAAATACCTATCAGTATATTTGGTCATAGAATCCCCAAGATGTATATCTGTTCAGGTTCAATAGTGATACTTGTCTATAAGGGGAGCTCTGATGCCAACTGGGATGATGGGCCTTTTCTGACTTCTTGTCCTTCTGGGTTCCCATAAGATGGGTCATTTAATGAAGAGCTGTTAAAAGGTGGGGCTGAAGCCTTACTACTAGATGTACCTAAGAGCTCTTGTGAGTAGTTTTTGTGTATTATGCATAGAATTTACATGGGGTGGGTTAGCTATTGAGGGATTTGTCAAAGGGGTATTTAAGTTCTCACTGTTCGCTATCTCTAGATGTTCCTGTGCCTGATTTTCAATATTCTCCATAAGGTCCACTAATGGGGTGTACCTGTTGGATAACTCAGTGTTGTTTACCAAGGCTCTACAGCTCTTTTTTATTTTTTTCCTATTTTCAAATGTGATCCAATCATCACATTCCTCCCCATTTTCCCCTTCCTTTTCATACAGTCTCTGCCTTTTGGTGCTTGTACTTTCATTGGTGATTGTCTTGTTTATAATATTTCTTCTCATATCCTCCACTGTGGCCTTTAATAGGCTTATTTCAGAACTGCTCTGTGTCAGTTTCAGTCTTAATTCCTTTAGCTCTAGGTGGTTTACACACATATTGGTTTCAAAAGATGGCTCTGGGTTAGTGCTAAACATCCTGCACCCAGAACATCTGATTCCCATTTCTCCTGCTACTAGTGTTACAACATTGACTTCTATCGGAATTTAATCTAATATCTCTCATGCACTCCTATAAAGGGTATTAACCAGATCCTTATATATGTTGTCAAAAACCCAGCTGTTAAAAGGACAAGCATTTTCTTAAGAACAGCATGTGGTCTACTCCCAAGGTAACCTCAGCTTTAACACATGTTTTAATCCCTCAGTTACAGATAAAACATTGATCTTATGCTTGCTTACTTCTGGCAATGTTTCTTGTCCTGTTCTGGCGAATGTGCATTCACCCCATCCATGTTCACCCCTCTCACATGGGGCTCAAATTTATAGGAGAAGAATCCAGAAGTCAGTTCTGGATCACGTGACCCCAACTTCACTCACTTCTACTGTGAGTACAGACAAGTTTCTAATGAATTAAAATAATCTCTGTGTGCAAATGCCCCACTAATGCTGTCAGGACCAGGTCGGTGCAACAATTAGTCTGCTTGAAATGTTCACTCCACACTACCCCTTCTGGAATGCAGTCTCACCTTTAGCAATATAGACTACACTTCCCAAAGTTCACAGGCAGCTAGCAAACGTTGCTAGGTGACCTCGCTCAATCCGCACAAAACAACTTTGTTTAAAAATAAGTAAAATAGTCATGCTTGCAGCCCTCTTGCCAATTCTGTCTCACCACCAAGGCGGACACACAGTAGCTGGACAAGAGTTTGAGGCCTGCTCATACAGGGCTCAAAATTATAGGAGGAGAACACGGGAGACAATTCCAGATCACGTGGCCCCGACTTCACTTGCTCCTACTGCAAGTACAGACAAATTTCTAATGAATCAAAATAATCCCTGTGTGCAGATGCCCCACTAATGCTGTCAGGACCAGGTCGGTGCAACAGTTAGTCTGCTTGAAATGTTCACTCCACACTATCTCTTCTGCATTTCTATCCCTTCTGGAATACAGTTTCACCTTTAGCAATATAGACTACACTCCCCAGAGTTAACAGGCAGCTAGCAAACCTTGCTAGGTGACCTTGCTCCCACCACACAAAACAGCTTGGTTTAAAAATAAGTAAAATAGTCATGCTTGCAGCCCTCTTGCCAATTCTGTCCCACCAGTGAGGCAGTCACACAGCAGTTGGACAAGAGTTTTGATCTGATTCCTCTCCCTTCTAGCCTCTTCATAGATAACATCAATCAATCAATCAATCGATCAATCAATCAAAGTCTTTATTTAGCCAGGCGATCACTGTTGAGCAAGCTCATTTTAGAGGTGGACCTGGGTTTGTTAACAAGGAACAAGGGACAATATACATGGGATGCAACACACAAGAAAATAGTAATAATACAAATAAAGTGAGATACAATAATATAGTATATACAAAGTATCAGCAGGTAGCATTGACAGTAGTATATGTTTGGAATAGAAGATACAGCTAGTTTTGGGTAGGACACAATTTTTCATAAAAGTAATGAAATATACATATCAGGTGCACCGAACACAAATAAAATCTAATATAAAAAGATATATAGTGATACGGTATGGAGAATTTAGAGCTGGAACCAGGGACAAAGGAATGTGGAAGGGACAGATATGGGGGTAGAAAAAGGGGAGAGGGAAGAGTCGATTATAGATGTGATCAGTCTTTTAACAGTAGAAATTAGAGTGTGCTTGGACTTACAGGAGTCACTATTTAGGGTAGACAGGCACAGGACTCCTTATTATGATGTAGGTAGAGAGATTTAAAAGTTGCTAGGCTGATGGGGTGAGTTAATTTCAAAGTTTTTTGCAGCTTGTTCCACAGTTGAGGGAGCACAAAGCTGATGACTGCTCTGCCAATGCGAGATTTTGCTTTGTAAACATAAAGGTAGATATATGAGGTGCTTCTCAGGGCATACTTCCCCAGAGTGCACAAAGGTAAACAGATAGAGATATACTGGCGCAGTTTATTTGAGATAGCTTTGTATGTCCAAACTGCAGCATTTTTTGGCCGTCTGTAAGCAAGGGATGACCATCCCACTGCCGTGTACAATGCACAGTGGTGGGTTGACTATGGAAGACCCGTGATAAATCTTATGGCTCTGTGATAAAGCGTATCGAGTTTGGCTAGGGTACCTGCAGGTCCCTGACTATATAGAAAGTCTGCGTAATCCAATAGGGAAAGAAAGGCAGTTTGAACCAGTTTCAGTTAGCGTCTCTTGTGAGGAGATTATTAATCCTATAGAACAGACCAAGTCTTTGTCTAAGTTTCTTTGCTAGCTCTTCTAAGTGATCTGTGAAAGTAAGTCTATGGTCTAAGCAGACCCCCAGGTACTTGAACTTTGATACGTAGTCCAACCGCTCACCTAGAATGGTAGTAATCTGCGGGTCTGTCCCAGCAATTGCAGGATTTATTGCATTTTGAAGGGGTGAGAGGAACATTTTTTTTTTTTTTGCATTTAAGAGCAGTTTCTGGTTTATAAGCTGATGTTGCAGCAGATTAAACTCATTTTGAAGGGCTTTACAGGCCGCTTCAGGTGTGGGGCTACTAGCATAGAGTACCGTATCATCCGCGAATAGGTGTATTTGTGCTTCTTTGATGGGGGCTTCTACATTGTTAATATAAATGGTGAAGAGCAAGGGAACAAGAATGGAACCTTGCGGTACACCCCTCAATAGGGATTTTGGTGGAGAAACTTCCCCTTCTGCCTTTACTTGTTGAAGTCGTCCTGAGAGGTAGTTGGAGAACCATTTAAGGGATAGGGAATCCAAACCAATGTTTCGGAGGGACGACAGAAGCAGTCTGTGATCAACGGTATCGAACGCCTTGCTTAGGTCCAAGAAAACTGCACAAAGTTTTTTTTGTCTAATTTAAGCTGCCAGTCATTTGTCACCTTGGCTAGAGCAGAGATTGTACTGTGCTATGCTCTAAAACCGGATTGTAACGGGTTGGGCAATTTTTATGATTCCAGGTACTTCCAAAGCTGGGAGTTCATTATTTTCTCCAGCATCTTTGACAGGATTGGAAGTAAGGAGATTGGCCTGTAGTTATTGAGGTTACTAGGATCTCCTGACTTAAACAAAGGGACCACAAGTGCATTTTTCCAAATTGGCGGTAGGTCACCCTGGGACAAGGATAAGTTGAAGAGATGAGTAATTGGGACTGCGAGGACACGGTAGCCAACGTTTAAGAAGTACGGGTCAATGAGGTCAGCCCCAGCACTTTTCCTAGTGTCCAGCTGAAGAAGAAGATCTTCGACTTCTTTCAGGGATGTAGGCTGCAGAGAGAAGGATGGACTGGGGATGGGTTTTTCTTGTGTATCCAATCTAAGTTGTTGGTGGAGGATATTCACGGGAGTGGAATCAAAGGCTAGCCCTGCAGTGGCAAAATGATTATTGAGAGCATCGAGGATAGATGGTCTGTCGGAGATGACAGTATTATCAATCAATAATTTAGTAGGTAGGGAATTTACAGTGGTGTGACCTTCAATGTCTTTGATAGTCTTCCAGAATTTGGAGGCATTTCTTGAGGAGCTCTCCAGCTGACAGCAGTAGAAATTAGCTTTGGCTTTTCTGACCATTTTGGTTCTGAGGTTCCTCGCCCTCCAGAAAGAATTCCAGTCATTTATTAAAGTAGTTTTCCTAGCAGTACTCCAGAGTACATCCATACTCCACAAAGCATCTTTCAGGTCTTCTGTAAACTACCAACAGGATTTGTTTCTGGCACAAACTTTTACTATGGGAGCATACATAGGTACTTGTGAAGTGTAAGTGTTGTCTAATGGGAATTTTTTTTATTCTTTTTTAGCCACAGCTAGGTAGAGTCCCGGTGTTTTGCAAACTGGCAGATTTAATTTCCTCTTTAGTGTTTTCTTGTGTATATTTTAGCCTTACACAACTATTACTGATGGACTATGTTAACTTGTTGACTGCTGCTCTCCTCCCTCATTTGTACCCCCATGAAAATGAGATGCTGTATCTCATGTGGTTATCACAGTTAGAGTATTTGAAATAAATAAATAAATACAAAACCCCTCCAACAAAGGCAAAGGTACCTTGTGGGAGTCACAGATATAGTGGCCCAACTTCCAAAAAAGAAATTTTTAAACATCCATATGGGGATGAAACATGGCATAATGTTTTAATAGCCAAGAGGTTTGAGTAACGAGATGTGAATTAACTTGGTGCATCCATGAGACTTCAGTTTGATTCCCATTACCTCCGCTTGCATACTGTGTGATGCTAAGCAAGTCACTAATCTTCCCCAGTGCTCCCAGGTTGCCCATGGAAACAAGGATTGTGCCTTGTGGGAAGCATAGAAGCTGAGCACTATAGCCATCTTTTGGTAATTAGTCAATTTACTGCAAAGTTCAAAATGGTGCTAGCAAAACTGTAGAAACAGTGTAATACATACTAACAAAGAAAATAATATCTGCAAAATTGCCAGTTTGCAAAACACTGCAACTCTACCTAGCTGTATCGCATTTTGCCAACTGGGCTTAGGAGACCACCTTTATATAACACAAACAAAGCACTGCCTTATTGTATAAATTCTGCCCATCCTGTTTTCTCAGCATTTTTTAACATTTTATATAATCTTTTGTCACCTACAGTTTATTGCCATACAATAACAATGTCATTGTTTTGTTTTGGTTTTTAGTTCTCTGTATTATCTCTAGGTAATTGTATAGACAATCTGCATTTTTGGGACATTGTTGTGTCAGTCTCTATTGTTGTGATGTCCCTGGTCTTGCCTGAAAATAGGCAAATGTTTTGTCTAGTGTACCTAGCTGGTAAATAAAAACTAATAATAATAATAACACACAGGCAGCTTCAAAGCAATGTGGTGTAATTAGTGTATATATTAATACATCACCCAGAGCCACTCATTGGGGGAAAACAATGGTTTCACATGTGTTCTGCTCAAGAGAGAACAGTGAAGTGAAGCTGAGCTATGGCTCAAGCAGAACGCAAGTGAAATCACTCTTACCTGCAATGAGTGGTGACGGAGGACATATTACTATATTATAGATTGAGTGAGTGCTCAGTGTCATTATTTTTTTTAAAACTGTACCAGAATGTGCCCATTTCCAGGGCATCTGCATGTGAAATGCTCTTCACAGCGTAACAGTGCCTCACGGCTAGGGGAAAGGACCACTCTGCTTGGTCAGGAGCGCTCCCTCAATCTATAATGAACAATTGAAGTACTCACTCAACTTAGCACTCAGCACATCAGTCCAGAAACACGATATGGTCTCTCAAGGTATATTTAAAAAAGGCTTTATTTTTCAAGTAAACAAAATTATAAACACTAGCAGCACCACCTGGTCCAGTGGCAAGGTGAGCTGAGACACTGGCAGTGTTACTGCCTGCCACACTAGTGACCCAGGTTCAGGAATGGACCAGGGTCACTTAGGGCCAGCCAGGGGGAAGGAGGACTGAGCATCCAACAACAGCTCTACTCCTTAGTGGAGGGTGGACAATGTGTACCAATGTATGGCTACCACCTAGTGGAGGCTAGGTGGCACAGCAGTAGTTGCCTCTTTTGACAGCCGGGCACAGGCATTCAGGTGTGCAGCATCTTAATGCTGTACATGCCTGCCATTGCACATGTGCCAATTCTGATGTGGTGAGAAAGAGGGAAGAAAATTTCCTCAGGTGGGGGGGTGATACCAGCAGTCCTACAGTCTCCACACTACCTACTGGGCACCCACTCACTCATGCAGGTCAAGTAAGAAGATGGGTAAGTTCAAAGTATGATGTGTAATGGGATTGCAGTTGGCAGCAGAAGAGGGCTGCTGGAAAGGAAAATGGAGCTGAAAAATCAGGATAAAAAAAAAGCAGCAGCAATAACAGCATCACAGTAGTTATGGTGCTCCCAATTCTACGTTTGCTTGCACATATGCAAGAAACATTTTGCTACACATAAAGGCATTTCAGATGTGTGTTACTGCGAAGCCCATTGCAGCTCAAACTGGAAGAGGCTTGGCAGTCTAGACCAATGAGTATGCACCGTAATCATGACACCACTCACTGCATGCTGGGTGGAAACTTTGTGTAGTTGAAAGGACCAAAACTGCTCCTATCAGAGTGGGCTTCAGGCCTTTCATTTGTATGAAACCAGTCAGCAAGCAGCTGATTGTCTTTCAGCATCAGAAGCCTGAAAGATTGCACAATATTTATTTATATCTATCTATCTATCTATCTATCTATCTATCTATCTATCTATCTATCTATCTATCTATCTGTCTCTCTATCTTCACCACTCATGAGATATCATTGGCCTCTTGTGAAGACAAATATGATATCTTCTATCAGGCCATGTCATATCCCATTTTTATATATATTTATCTAAATATTATAGTGACACGGTAGTGCCACTATAGTTAGGGCTGAGTACCCCATTTAAGGTTAAATCTGAACTTTTGTACCTTAATAACTTTGCCACCATATGACGGTTCTGCTTGACATTAGGAATGCATGGTCTGGTACCATAGATCTCTGGACCTGGCAAGTTTCATTACAATGAGATGTACGGTTGCAGAGCTACAGAGTGCCAAAAAATGCATAAATTATGGGGTTTTGATCATTTCTTTACTCAAGCCTACAGCACGTACGGTTTGCGCGATTGTTATACAAAAACTCCAGGGAAGATGCAACTGGGGTCCCTGATGTGCCTTTCAAGCATTTCATGAAAACATATTGAACAGTTCAAAAGTTATTAAAAAACACTGAATCCCATTGTAGTCTATGGGAAAAGTTAAACTATGCAAAAGTGACGCAAATGCAGTTTTTACTGTCGCAAATGACCCTTTTACTTTCGTGATTCAGCCATTTTGTCTTTCAGTTGGTGCTCATAAAAAATGCTTGCCATTTAAATTTGGGACCCTCTAGGGACACAATTCTTGTTGTGTTCACCTAGTTGAGTCCTGAGGATGCTAGCCATGTCTTTTTGGGGGGGTAAAACACCCCAGAAATGTTTTTTAATTTTTTTGCAAAAAGTAGTGTCACAAAGTACTTTTGCAAATGCAACACTTTTGTGATTTATTTTGCGAAAGTGTTGTGATTTGCTAAAGTAACTTGCAACACTATGCCCAAAACAATAGACAATCTTTGCCACCCTGCAGCAAAACAGCAGTTTGGTCTTTTGGGCTGAAATTTGCAGGGAAGAAAGCCAGCATCACACAGATGTGCCTTTTGGTGGTTTTGTGCCAAAATATAACAGGGCTGCAAAGTTACGGCACTCCAAAGTTGACAATTTGTCCCATAGGATAACATTATAGCATCTGCTGTGCCATTCGGGTCATGTATTTTGAAAACAGTTCAAGATATGGACTTTTCATCATAAAAATTCTTAGTCCCCCACTGTGGGGCTAGGTACCAAACTAGCCTGGAAAGTCGTAAATAATATGAGATTTTCATTTTTTTTTCTACGTCGTACGTTTCCTGAGATATAAGCAATTTAGTATTCCACGTGCTCATTTTCCTGTCTGAGGGCCACTATTATGCCCACATACATTGTATTCACTGTGCTTCTGGATGCATCTCTTTCAAACACAAAGCGTGTGCATTTGCTATACTGTTACCGTTAGCGTTTGCTTTTACGTTTCCTCTTACGTTTTCGTTACCGTTTGCATTACTGTTTCTGTTTGCATCACCATGTGCATTACCGTTTGCATTCGCGCTTGCGTTTGCATTACTGTTTGCATTACTATTTCTTTTTGCATCACCGTTGGCATTACCATTTGTGTTTCCGTTACCATTTTCGTTAGCATTTCCATTTGTGTCACCGTGTGCGTTACCATTTGCATTTGTATTTGTGTTACCATTACCATTTTCGTTTTCATTATGTTTGCATTGCTATTTCCATTTGTATTTCCATTATCATTGGTGTTTGCATTGACACTTGCGTTTCCGTTGTTGCTTGCGTTACTGTTTTCTTGTTCGTTGCCGTTACTCTTTGCATTTGCATTTGTGTTTGTGTTACCATTACTGTTTGCATTTCCGTAACCATTTGCATTAACATTTGTGTTTGTGTTTACATTTGTGCTTACGTTTCCATTACTGTTTGCGTTATTGTTTCCATTTGCATCACTGTGTGTGTTACTGTTTGCATTTGTATTTGCGTTGCATTTACATTTCTGTTTGCGTTACCATTACTGTTTGCATTTTCATTGCCATTTGCATTACCATCTGTGTCTGGTTTCACGTTTGCGCTTGCATTTCCATTACCGTTTTCATTACCGTTTCCACTTGTGTTTGCATTACTACTACTGTTTGAGTTTTTACCATTTGCATGTGCATTTCCATTACCATTACTGTTCTCATTACTGTTACCAGTACCGTTTACATTTGCATTACCGTTTGTGTTTCCATTACTGTTTTTGTTAGCATTTCCATTTACATCACTGTGTGTGTTACCATTTGAGTCTGCATTTTCACTTGCATTTGCATTTTCATTTGCATTACTGTTTCCTTTGGCATCACCATTGCCATTACCATTACTGTTTGCATTTGCGTTTCCATTGTATTACCGTTACCGTTTTGTGTTTTCATTACCATTTGTGTTACCATTTCCATTTGCATTTCCATTACCGTTTGCATTTGCCCTTGTGTTTCCATTGTTGCTTGCATTACTGTTTCTTTATGCATCGCCATTGCCATTACCATTACCGTTTGCATTTCCGTTTGCATTACTATTACCATTTGCATTTTCGTTACCATTTGCATTACCATTAGTGTTTGTGTTTACATTTGTGCTTGCACTTCCATTACTGTTTGCGTCATTGTTTCCATTTCGCCACCATGTCGTTACCTTTTTATGCACTACGTTTGCATTATCGTTAGCGATGCTGTTTTCTTTTAGTCCTACATTGGTGTTAACATTTGCATTTAGCTACCAATACTGTTTTGCGTTTCCAGTACCATTTTCATTAGCGTTTTCATTTGCGTTACCGTGTGCCTTTACTGTTTGTGTTTGTATTTACACTTGCATTTGCATTTCTGTTTGTGTTACTATTATTGTTTTCATTTTCATTGCCAGTTGCATTATCATCTGTGTTTGTGTTCACATTTGCACTTGCATTTTGGTTATCGTTCGCATTACAGTTCGCGTTTGCTTTTGTGCTTGTGTTTGCATTACTGTTACCTTTCACATCACCATTGGCATTACTGTTTCTGCTTGCGTTTGCATTACCATTTGCATTGACATTTGCATGAGCGTTACCAGTACTGTTCTTGTTACTGTTACCATAACCGTTAGCGTTGGTGTTACTGTTAGCGTTAACGCTCCCATTAGGATTACTGTTACCATTGCTGTTACCATTACTACTAGCGTTACCATTACTGTTAGGGTTATTACACACAAATGGGAAGCATGATGGGAGTGTGGGGCCCATGCCCCAACCACCACATACCATTCATTATTTATAGTACACATTCTCAAAAAGAAGGGAAATTCATGGCAAAAAACTCAGTTTAATGCATCAGTTAGGGTTGTTCCACAGTGACAAAAGTGAGGAAATTCAGTGTTAAGGTTGCCACCCCTTGCACCCCACACCCACCCTACCCCCACCAACAGGCATCGGGGTGTGCGTTGTCATTGGGCCTAACTCTCACCCCATTCTCCTATACTACACCACCTCAGCTTATTTACACATGGAATGGTGTGAGAGTTAGGCTGATGACCCAACGCACAACCCGATACCTGTTGGTGGGCAGGGTGGTGGGAATGCAAGGTGGCAACCCTAACACCGAATTTCCTTGCTTTTTGTCACTGTGGAACAACTCTAACTGATGCAGTAAACAGAGTTTTTTGCCATGAATGTATATATATATATATATATATATATATTATATATATATATATATATATATATATATATATATATATCTGTAATAGATAAACCATTCTGAGGTGTGCGGTCGCGCCTGATATACGCATGCCTTGGTGTGTTGTTACTCATGAGGCCGCAGGCTGAGTGCGCCAACCACCCAAGGTGTGCGAACAGAGCACGCACCGCACTCCTCAGAGTGGTTTATCTATCTTATAAAATGTCAAAATTGTTTTGAGGAGGTTAAAAGTTGAGGTGTGCAGTCACGCTTGTAATATACGCACGGTCATGTGATGTGTTCCAACAAATCAGCAGACATTATTTTTCCTACCCATTTTATAAATATATATATATATATATATATATATATATATATATATATGTTATGTATATCTTAAAGTGGCACAGTTACGTCACTATGGTTAGGGCTGAGTAAGCAGTTTAATGTTAAACCTCAAATTTTGTACCTTAACAACTTTGCAACCATTCAGCAGATTTGCATGAAATTTGGAATGCATGGTCTCATATGGTAGATCTCTTGACTTGCCAAGTTGCATTTCAGTCAGACATACAATTTTCATGCAGCAAAGCACTGAAAACAGAGTTTTGCTTTTTTTGCCACTTTTTTGCTGATTTTTTCCCATCACACTGTGGCCATACCATTTGGTATTTGGTCTGAAACTTTCAGGGTAGAAAGAGGTTTGCTCAAGAAACAATCAACTGTTGGTTTGGTGAAAAAATATTAATCTGTTCCAAAGTAATTTAATTTAGAATTTTCAGGTTCTGAGCATGCTCAGTTCACACCAAGATTTATATGTATGTTTTGTGAAAGGGGATTGGGCTCACAATCAAGGATTTTGTCACCTTGTGAAAGGGGATTTATAAAATCCCTATTCGTGAGGAAAAATGCTTCATTCTTGAGCCGCCATTTTTTTCATTTTTTTATCCAAACAAAATGTTGTAGCTTGCCCCACAGCTGACTTCTTCCACAAATAAGGCATGTGTTTTGTTCAGGGTGATGCCCTCTACAAACCCATGCTTTTGGTTTCCTTCATTTTTGGCCAAAAAACATCCATTTTAGATTTTAGTATTCTTCGTTCACTACTCACTTCTGATCCACGTTCGCGAGATGACAAAATTCCTATTCGCAAGCTGATCCCCTTTCGTGAGTTAACAAAATCCTTGATCATGACTTAAGGATCAGATGGCCCTATCTCATGAACAAGGATCAGCTCGTGAATGGGGATTTTGTCAGCTCACAAAAGGGGATCAGCTCGTGAATGGGGATTTTGTCACCTCACAAAAAGGGATTGGGTTTTTGAATCCCCTTTCATGAGCTGACAAAATCCCCTTTTGTGAGCTGTCAGAATCCTCATTCACAAGCCAATCCCCTTTCACGAGCTAACAAATTCCCCTTTCACCACTTCCAGACCAGATGGCCAAAATCTGACAATCAAGGATTTCTCATAAATGGGGACTTTGTCAGCTCACGAATGGGGCCTGACCTTGCGAACAGGGATTTTGCCGCCTCACGAACTAGGATTTTTAAAACTTTGCCACTGCACTGTAAATAAACGGGTTGGTCTTTTGGTTTTAAATTTGCAGGGTATAAAGGGGGTGTCCCAGAGTTGTGAATGATGTTATTTTGGTGTAAAAAAGTTCATCAGTTACAAAGACATGCCATCACGAAGTTAGGATTTTTCCCATAGGATAACACTGCGGGGCCCACAGTGACTTTCAGTGCCCATATCTTGAAAACAATGCGAGATATGGATTTTTCACTACCTGCAGCTTAGGTGGACTAAGCATGCATGGAGGTTTTGAAGTCATAATTACAACTACAGTGGACTTTTTTTCGTAGCTTGCATAGTAACTAAGATATTGGCAAACTAGTGTTACAAGGGTTCCTTTTGAGCCCTGTGGGGCTACTGTATGGCTCTGTTGTTATGTGTAAGTGACACCTGCATATTGTTATGCACAAATGGGCAGCTTGGTGGGAGCATGGGGCCAAAAGGGCCCATGGCCCCACCAACACATACCGTTTACCAGTCACATCACACTTTTTCAAAAAATAAGGAAATTCATTTCAAAAAAACTTTGTTAATGCATCTGTTAGGATTAAAGTGACAAACTTTGGAAAATGAGATGTAAGGTTTGTGCCCCTAACCCCCCACTCTACCACCCCATCCCCCCATCCTCCACACATTGACAGATGTCTGGGTTTGCTATGGGTTCATGAGGCCTAACTCTCACCCCATTCTCCTTTACTGTAGCATGTCAGCTTGTTTACACAAAAAATTGGGTACGAGTTGGGACTTATGACCCTATGGCACACCACAATGTTTGTCAATGTGTGGAGGATGGGGTTGGGGGTTAGGAGCTCAATCCTAACATCTCATTTCCCCACTTTTGCTGCTTTAAACCTAACTGATACATTAATTAAGTTTTTTGCAATGAATGTATATATCTATAATTTTTTTTTCATTGCATTGGGTGTTACAATTGGAAGCTGAGGGTGGGGTGGGGTGTTGGGGTTGGGAAGCCTATGTTCCCCTCACGCCTTTTCCTGCATGTACAGTGGAAGTGGGGTCTTATGCTTGGGAACCCTAATGCTGTATTTCCCTACCTTTAATGGTTCAACCCTAATGGAGCATTAACAAAGTGTTTTGCAATGAATTTCCTCATGTTTTCATATAGTTTATTTGTATCCTTGTTGTGTTCATGAGGTGGTGTGATAAAATGGCAATGTTGAAAATTTAGAGTGAAAATATTGGAAATAACCAAAGTTACATGCACATGTACAAAATTTTCAAAGACCACTCACAACTCAGCCATTTTTAGGATTTTTTTCACCACATTTTCAACATGGCTTTATGGAACCCCACCTCATGAACACTGCCACTGTCATTTTGTTAATCTGTCCCAAAAGGAGATTCCGTGCAGTGACAGCAAAATTATCTATTGGGGCCAAGTAACTAAAAGACAGTGCCAGTGTTTATGAGGTGGGATCCCAAAAAGTCCATGTTGAAAATATGATGCAAAAATATCTAAAATGGCCTAAATATCAACATAAGTTTAAAATGCCTTTGACTGCCATTACAAGGCACTTACTGTACCTTTATTCTTCAATTTGTGGTTTGGCTTTGAAGAGTACAGATGTGTCCCAGTCCACAGAAGATGACATCAGATGACCACCACAGGTAAGTATATGGTAAAAGGGGTGCAGAGAGGTGGGTGCTCAGTGGGAGGGTGTGGATGGAGGAGGTGCTGAGAGGAGACAATGAGGGACCATTTTCTTTGTTTCAGGAAAGCAAAAAAGTAAGGACATGGCGGGACTGTTATCTTCTTCTCAGGTAACTGAAAAAATATTATTTGGGGAGGGAGTGGGCTCCCCAGTGTCCCACAGCACTGGGGGAATAAAATAATAATATAATTTGTGGACACTGGGAGTTAGCTTCCCAGTGTACAAAGTAGTTTGGGTGGGGTGTGTGTAAACGCCAACATGGGAGATGGGCACTACAATTTTAGCAACTATGTCATGGGCCATTTTTCTTTTTTTAGGCTAATATATATATATATATATATATATATATATATATATATAATTATTTTGGGACACTGGGTGTGGGCTCCCTAGTGTCCCAGAGTGCTGGGGGGAAGAGATAAACTAAAACAGTTTGTAGACACTGGGAGTGGGCTCTCCAGTGTCCAGCAGTAGTTGGGGGGTGTAAATACCAACACAGGGATTGGGCACCCTGATGTTGCCAAGTACATTGCAGGACTGTTTTCTTTTTTTTAGGTTAAAAAATATAAATAATAATTCCTTGGGGACACTGGGAGTGGCCTCCCCAGTGTCCACAAATCAAAAGTACTTAATTCATTTCTCTCACTAAGCATAGAAATAACATTGCTGGCACCATAATGTGTTCAATGTAGAATCCCACATCACAGCTGCTCCTGTGACATGGGATCCTTCATCATGCTTGACATTTATTTTTTTCCAAAATAATGGGAAATGCAAAATTAAATAACTTTGGAACAGATTAATATTTTTCCACCAAACCTTCAAAATGCACATCTCTGAGGCTAAGGCTTTCTATCCTGAAAATTTCAGCCTAGAATTTAAAGCCATTTCTGAGATACAGGTGGACACAAAAAGTGCTGGAAAGCCCCAAACCTTCTTTATTTTTAACACTCCGTATCTCAGAAATGCCTAAAGCTATTGAGACAAAGTTTGCCACATACAAACATCTACCCAAGGCAATTATGCATGACAGATTTCATAGAAATCACTTACATCATTACAAAGTTATTAAGGTCCAAAAATTGCCCTTTAACATTAAACACCCTCATCAACCCTAATATACTGGCGCTACCACACCAGAATAATATATACCCTACTTACTCATGGAATGGAGTGAGCATTAGGGTTCACAACCCCAAAATGCATCCCACATGCCTGTTGCTACATGCACAGTGGAGGTGGTTCTTAGGCCTGGGAGCCCTAAGGTCATATGTTCTTACTTTTGATGCTTCAACCCGAATGGTGCATTAACGAAGTTTTTTGCAATGAATTTACTTACTTTTTGAGAAAGTATAATTGTAGACCTATTTGATTATGGGAGCACAGGGACCTCTGGGCCCCGGACTCCCTTCAGTCCATAGTGAGCAGTAGGAGCACAGGGCCCTCTGGGCTCTGTGCTCCCATCCATGCCTCTTGTAATTTTCCCTTAATTCCATGTGCAATCACAGGCATCTCTGGGCCCTGTTCTCCCATCAGTCCACAGTGAATGGTAGGGCTCTGTGCTCCTATACATGCCTATTGTACTTGTCCCTCATTTCCATGTGGGAGAGTAAGACCCTCTGGGCCCTGTGCTCCTACCAGTCCATAGTGAGTGGTGGGGGCACAAGGCCTTCCAGGCCCTGTGCTCCTATCCATGTCTATTGTAATTGTCGCAGAATAAGGTGATTGTCCAGCCCAGTCAACCTCAGTAAAAAAGAGAAAATGCTTTCAGAGAGGGGCTGAAACCAATCAAAATGAGCCAGAACTTACACAACCAGACTGATAAAAAGCAGTCCACTCACCCAATGTTATGATATCTAAATAATTTTTGTACTTATATCTTGTAATGTTACAATGTCATCCCTTTATGGTACAGAACCACATCAGATACAGAACAATGTAGCAAATGTTTCAGATCTAATTCTTCCTCAGTGCTGTACTGTATCCCTAAATAAAAAACAAACATACATTTATCCATTTTTGTTTGTCTTTAACACCATTAATTTAATTAATCATGAATGGACATAAAGAAAAATGCATGACTCGGTTATTCTTACCTAGGACATCTATAACATCAAGAATTTTTTCAATATTTATATCTGAGTATTCATTGTTTTTTCTGTTTGCAAAAATATAAGCATTTGAAGTAATCACACTTCTGAAGATAAACGTTTTCTGTTTACTTAGTATCAATTGCATATTTAAAGGGAACATAAACAGATTCTGTATTTCTTTATTAAGTAAAACAATCCTTTATACCCCATACATGTTTTGTACAGTGCTGTGTACTTGAAAATGTACAAAAAAGCATTTTTACCTAAAAAAATGACTTTATCCCCTTGGCAGCACTGAGGTTCACAGTCAGTTTACCAGTAATGAGCTGAGCAGATCACATGATCAGATGACATCAGATTAGCAACAAGAGAATGGGAGCGCTCCACATTCAACCAGTGAGTTAGTGAAAACTGAGGGGCATATATGGCAGATTAAAACAAAAAGCTTTGCTAATACATTTTATGAGTGTCCTACTTTAGAGCAGTGAAAACATTGAATAGTTTTCCAGCTGAGGTTGTGGAAGCACAGACTTTTGGGTAAATTGTAACACAAGTTAGATAAATACATGGATGCAAATCACAATGGTAGAACCTGCTGAAAGGCAGGGAGACATTCCTAATAGACCTCGCCATCTTCTTATATCTCTCAAACCAAAGTATTAACCTAAAATTAGACGATTATGATTTTATGGCAATGTTAAAAGATGAAATCCAAGGGAACAATATCCTGTTTTTGATTAAATTTATTGTATTCAGTTAAAAAAAAAATGCAAGACATTTGAAAACCCCTAAGCATAGGATGAATACATAAAGATATTTCACAGTATAACTTAATCTGGTTCAATCTCACTTGGCATGCATCTAAGTGGGGGTATTTGTGATGGGGAAGGGGCAGCTGCGAAGTGGGGTGCTAACTGCACACTCGAGCAGACTTGATAAACCACGTAGCCTGCATCTGCTGGCACATAATAAATAAGTAAGTTGACAATGCATTAGAAAAAGTCTTTCAAGTACAGAGTAAATAAACTTAGATATCATTAAATGATTGGCTACAAGATTATACAGTTCTGCAACTGGGGCATACCTATACAAGTTTTCAGTTTTAGACATGTATTAGATTAATGTGGTGGAAAACCAACTCACACACAGTCTATATATTACACAGGTTATTGTGTTTTTAATTGTGTTTTTTTTTTACTTCCAAATATTGTAATAAAGTCTCTATTTGTTGGATTTATTTTTAAGATGTCACTGATGGGCATGTCAGTAACAGGAATTGAACCACATAAACTGTATGCAAAAGAGAGCATGAGATTAAACAGTCCCTAGTTACATTCCATTTTTTTTCTACTAGGAATATGGCATCATACTTCCCTGTTTATTGCAACTAAGTGCACACTGATGAGCAGCATAGTGGGTTTAATATGAAGTTTACAAGGCTACTGTCATTCAATCAGATTTACTATGGTGATGTAGAAGCACAATTGTTATGTTGCCTTGCGTGTGCAGTGCAAGCTACATTTTGTGACAGCTTGCTGGAGTAGCAGGTTGTGGAGGTGTAGCTGTGTTGTGGCCAATGGCACCACTGCTTTCTTTGGCTGGTCTGTGTGGCACCAATGAATGAGCACATGGTCTATGACAGCACTTCAGAAGTGTGTCACCACGTTGAAAGAAATCTGCCTTGGCAATGAGAGACAGGCTCGTCATTGCCACGGCAGATCTCACATGCCTCCATTACGTGCCCCTGGTGAAACATTTCAATAAACATGGTGGTGACTCCTGCTGTCCATCTCTCACAGTCTCTACAAAGCCAACATCGGGGGTGCCCAATCCCTCTGTTGGCATGCTCCCACCCCAGTTCATTTGCTGATGGGGAAGCTCAATCCCTGTTTGCATAATGTCCCCCTTGTTTTGTCTGCTGAGGGAGGGTGCCCAATCCCCCTCGGCATCATGCCCCCTAAACACAGACACACTTTCTTTGCTGACGGGGGGGCCCAATCCTTGTCAGCTTCAGTCCCCCCTCCCCAAACAACACAGGTGGCATACTGGGAGCCCACTCCAGTGTGCTGAAAGCAAACATGTAAATATAAAACCTTCCCATGATATCCTTTTTTTTTACTCCCTGTAAAACAGAAAACAGTCCCTCGTGGTCATGATGCCCCTTCCCCCAACCTGCACCCATTCTCTGTGCACTCCACATCCTTACACCCCTTCACCCCATACTTACCTCCAGAGCCCAGCGTGATGATCTTCGGTGGAGCAGGAGACATCCGAACTCTTCAAAAGCCGACTGCAAACTTAAGAAAATCACGGTAAGCTGTATAATGGCATCAATGGGGGGGTTCAACTTAGGTGGATATCTTGGCCATTTGTGTGACTTTTGGCTCCAAATTTTCAATATGGGGTTATTGGGACCCCACCTCATGAACTCAATCACTGTTATTTCATTATTCAGTCCCAAAAAGTGATTTTGCAGTCAGTGCACGGAATCACCTTTTGGGACCAATTAACAAAATGAAAGTGTCGCTGTTCATGTGGTGGGCGTCCAAAAAGCCTATGTTGCAAATTTAGTGGAAAAATTCCAAAAACGACTGTGTTATGAGCGTGCATTGAGCAGTTTCCATGCACGCCCATAACTTCAAGACTTTTTAGTATTTTTACTCCAGATTTCCAACATTGCCTTCTTTTCATACCTCCTTATGAACAGTACAGCTGTCATTTTCCACATCCTGACCAAAATGTGTTTTCACACATCTGGCACACAATGGTGCTGTCGCTGTGGGAAATCAATGTTTGGGACAGATTAAGAAAATCACAGTGACACTGTTCATGAGCAGAGGTCCCAAAATGCCTATGTTGAAAATTTGATGAAAACATTTCACAAAATGACTGTGTTATGAGCATGCATTGTGCAGTTTCCACACACACTCATAACAGAAAGAATGTTTAATATTTTCACTCCAGATTTTCAACATTGCCATTTCTTCACACCTCCTTATGAATGGTAAAGCTGTCATTTTTCATATCCTGCCCAAAATGTGTGTGCGCACATCCGGCACAGAATGATGCGGTCACTGTGGGAAATCAACGTTTAGGACAGATTAACAAAATCACAGTGCTACTGTTCATGAGAAGAGGTCCCAAATGCTTTAATGATATGGGGTCACAAAAAACCCATGTTGAAAATTTGAAGGGCAAATATCAACAAATGCCCGGGGTGTAAGGGTTTCTAACCATAACATCCCACCCTGTACAGACGGACAGGCATCAGGGGTGTGACTTTGGATTGTCAGCTGTAATGTTCATGTCATTCCACCCCACCCCACACTGCAGCCAGTGACAGGCATCAAGGTGTGCCTTGGACTCTGCGGCCCCAAAGTTCACCCCATTCTTCTATACTGCACCCATCTCAACATATTTCCTTATGGAATGAGGTGAGCATAGGGCCCAATGACCCCAAGGAACAATGCGACACTTGCCGGTGCCTGCAGGGTAGGGTGAGGTGAAATGGCTTGAGTGTTATAGCTGACAACCCAAAGGCACACCTCAATGCCTGTCAGTCTCTGCCGGGTGGGGTTCTTTGTAAAAAAGTCAAGTCCAAATAGGGGATTTCTGTCATGTCAAAATTCATGACAAAAATCAAATAGTCTGTTTTTTTATTCAAATAGTCATTAAATTCCAAAAGTTCTTTTTCATTTCCAGTCCAGATTACCAAAATGTCATCGATAAAGTGCTTCCAAATGTGCACTTTATTGAGATACTGATTATTCTCATGGAAAACACGAGATTATGCTTGCAAAATTTCATGCACATCCGTTGAAAGATTGCAAAGTTATTAAGGTGCAAAGTATGCAAAACTGGAAGACTGAAAAATCAGAAAAAAAATGTAAATGTAAGGATATTTAAGACATAATATCTCAGAAACCTCACAAGCAATTCAAATGAAATTAGCAGCAAATTAGCAACATCAACAGACCTACACCATGAAAGTATGCATGCAAACTTTCATGCATATCCATTGCATGGTTGCAAAGTTATTAAACTACAAAGTATGCAAAGCTAGATGACTGTGATATGCAAAACTGGAAGACTGTGAAAATGGGAATAAAACATGCAAGTGTAAGGATTTTTGTAACACAGTATCTCAGACAAAGTACAACATATTCACACAAAATTATTTATCACGTGATAAGAGATTCTTCCTGAGCTTATGCATGCCAAATTTCATGCAGATCCATTGAAGGGTTGCAACTGTATTAAGGTGCAAAGTTTGCAAAACTGGATGTAAGTGTGTGCCAAAAGTACTTTCACTTTTACATCTATTTTTTCCCATAGGAAGTAATGGGAAATTAAAAATGTAATAACTTTTGAATGGCTTGATATTTGTTCACCAAACCTTCAAAGGGCACATCTGTGAGGCAAAGGCTTTCTACCCTGAAAATTTCAGCCCAGAAGCCAAAGCCTTTTCTGAGATACAGGTGGACAAAAAAGTGTCAAAAGCCTCAAACCTTCTTTATTTTCAACACACTGGCCCAGATATTCAAAATGGTTGCGCATGATGCAACGGTGTTGCACCACGCACAACCCACTGATGTGCCTCGGTACGATACTTAAAAGGGAAAAGTCGCGCTCACAAATCCCGCGCGGGTGCATCAGTTATGCATGTGCAGGCACAGGTGGGGCGTACTCATGCATAACCTGCACAGCCCGACATTCAGCCCGGGCCATGCAGAGTTATGCAGGTGCAACCCCTACCTGTGCCTGCACAAGGTATGCCTAAAAAAACAGGAACAAGTCAAGGGCCACCCACAGGTGAGCTGCCGCATTGCAGGGTGCAACACAGCAGCTGTCACCTGTGGGTGGCCATCACTATTCCCACCACACCTGGCGGTGCCCCCATGCCCCAATTGTGGGCATCAGACATCCCCCAAAGTCCAATATCCCTGGTGGTCCAGTGGACGCACGCAGCCCGATCATGGGTGGCATTCCCACCCCCAAGTCCGATATCTCTGGTGATCTAGTGGACCCCCACCCCACCCACCCACTGGGCCCCACCACCCCTTCCCCATCAGCTGGTGGGTGGCAGCACCACCTGCCCGCCCGCCGCCCGCTGACTGACAGCTCGGTATGGCTGCACACCCATTGGTTCAGAGCATGAGCCAATGGGCATGCAGCTCCATACTGTATAATCAGTCCAGATATGTGTTCACATATCTGGACTGATTAGTTCGGTATGGGCTGGTGGGGGGGAGGGTCCACTAGATCACCAGGGATATCAGACTTGGGGGGGTGTGAAATGCCACCCACGATTGGGCTCCATGCAGTCCACTGGACCACCAGGGATATTGGACTTTGTTGGGGGGGATACAATGATGCCCGCGATCGGGATAATCATGGTCCTCTGGACCACCAGGGATGTTGGACTTTGGGGGGATACAGTGATGCCCACAATTGGGCTAATCGCGGTCCACTAGACCACCAGGGATAAGAGATGTCCTTTGTCCCTTACAGGATGTCCCACGATCAGGCTGCAGTGGGCGTCAGTCCCCGATGGCTGCTGCCTGGCAGGGCGCCAGGCGCAAGTCATTGGGGATCGGCGCACCTGCATGCTAATGGCATGCAAATGGGGCTGTAATCAGATGCTAATGGCCCCCTGTGCGCCTTGCATAAATTAGGGCCCCATTTGCATGTCACCCTTTGAATATCACAGGTGCTGTGCATGGCACAATGGCACTTGCACCACCGCATCTCAATGCTCCACTCTGACCACTTGCACTGGCGCAGTGCCACTGCACCATGCACAGTGGGGTAGGCCAGGGTGTGATATTCAAAGCAGTTGCACCATAGCACAACTCCATTGAATATCACCCTGGTCACACCCCTGCACAACAAATTTGAGCCACGCACAGGCTTGTGACACAACCTGGCGCAGTTTGAATATCTGGGCCCATATCTCTGAAATGACCAAAGCTATTGAGACAACATTTGCCACATACAAACACCTACCCAAGGTGATTTTGCATGCCACATTTCATAGAAATCACTTCAACCATTACAAAGTTGTTAAGGGCCAGAAATTGGCCTTTATCATTAAACACCCTCATCAACCCTAATATACTGATGCTATCGCGCCAGTATAATATATATATATATTATAGTGGCACATTTACACCACTCTATTTAGGGTTGAGATGTCACTTCTATTTTAAAGTCAAAATTTTGCGCATTAATAACTTTGGACCCGTTCAATGGATTTGCCTGAAATTTGGTATGCTCGGTGGGGCATGGTAGATCTCTTGATTTGCCCATATCTCAGAAATGGTGTGATATATTGGTACAGTCAGTGATTGTGCTATGATTGAATCAGTGTCACGGTTACAATGACACTTGAATTGTTTTTCTAGCTGTTATGGTTCCCAAGATATGGACAAATTACTGTTACAAGCATTCGGTGGCCAATAGGAATGCTGCATGGCTCTGTAGCTATGCATAAGTGGTAGCGCAGACCCAGAGGGTCCACACTCCTTCAAATGCCTATTTTTATGCAGAAATGGGCAAGTTGGTAGGAGCACGGGGCCCTCTCCCACCAGGGTGGCTAGTATTATAGTGGCACGGTTGCGCCACTATATTTAGGGTTGAGATGTCACTTCTATCTTAAAGTCAGACATTTGCACGTTAATAACTTTGGACCCATTCAATGGATTTGCCTGAAATTTGGTATGCTTAGTGAGGCATGGTAGGTCTCTTGATTTGCCAAATTTCGTTTTGGTCGGACGTACGGTCTTTGTGCACCAAAACACTGAAAAATGCAAAATTATCCATTTTTGGAGGCAGTTTTGGGGATATTGTCTGTGGCCCTGCACGGCCATCATATAGTGTGCCACTGTGTAACATGGCTCGTTTGAAAGAGCTTCACTGACCGAACATGCTGCTTTTCATTTGATGAAAAAATATTAATCTGTTCAAAAGTTATTAGAATTTGAAAGTCCCATTATATCCTATGGGAAAATTTACATGTATTTTTTGAAAGACAGATAGCCCGAATTGGGATGACCATATCTCAATCACAGTTTGGTCTTTTTACTTGAAATTTGCAGGGTGTTGAGGGGATGTCATAGAGATGTGAACTATGCTGTTTAGGTGTTGGGGAAATAATTTGTTACAGAGATAGTCAATGACATAATTGACATTTTTCCCATAGGATTACATTGCAGTCTGTGTCATGACTTTCAGCGCTGTTATCTCAGAAACGAAGCAAGATACAGACTTTTCGCTACGGATGGCTTAGCTCACCTATAGGAAAAACTGGAAAAAGATTTGAAATTTCAGAGTAAGCCTGCAGTGGAATTTTGTTCGTACGTTGCATGGTTCATAAGATATTGTGAAATTACTGTCACAAGGGTTGAAAGAGTGCCTGTCCAGTGCTTTTCAGTGACCATATCTTGTAAACGGTGTGAGATATGGGTACAGTCTTTCAATGACTTGTGAAGTACTTGCTGTCATGATTACAATGATGCTAGTATTTTTTTTTCTAGCTCTTACGGTTCCCAAGATATGCACAAATTACTGTTACAAGGGTTTGGTGCCCTGTAGTGCTGCTACATGGCTCCATAGCTTTGTGTACGTGGGAGCATGGGCCCAGACGCTTATTGTTGTGCAAAAATTGGCAACTTGGTGGGAGCTGGGCTCTACACTCCCACCAATATGTGTTTTTTCCTACTCATATTACACTTTTTCAAAAAGTAAGGAAATTCTATGCAAAAAACTGTGTTAATACTTCATTTAGGGTTAAAGCAAAAAAAGTCAGGAAATTTGACATTAGGGTTGAACCCCTAACCCCCCTCCTCACACACACCACCCCGATCATCCACAGTCTGACAGATGCCAGGGTGTGTCACTGGGGTCGTGATGTTTAAATCTCACCCCATTCTCCTTTACGGTATCATGTCAACATGCTGAAACATGGAATATATTATAGGGGTGCGGTCACGCCACTCTACAGTATATTTAGGGTTATGGAGCCACTATTATATTAAAGTCAAAATTTTGTGTGTTAATAACTTTGGACCTGTTCAATGGATTTGCATGAAATTTGGTATGCACAGTGGGGCATGGTAGATCTCTTGATCTGCCAAATTTAATTTCAGTCAGACACACGGCTGTTGCACACCAAAATGCTGAAAAATACATGTTTCCCCAGTTATGTGGGCAGGTTTTTTTGATTTTGTCTGTGGCGCTGAGTGGCTGTCATGTAGCGTGCTGCTCTGTGACTTGGCTCATCTGACAAAGCTTGTGTCAAGGAACATGCCGCTTTTTGTTTGGTGAAAAAATATTAATCTATTCAAAAGTTATTAAACTTTTAAGTTCCCATTATAAGCCAATGGGAAAATTTATATGGTTATTTTGCAAAAGAAGAATGGGATTTTGGCCATCTAGTCCTGCCTCACGATCAAAGAATTTGCAGACTTGCAATCAAAGAATCTTTGATCGCAAGGAATTCTTTGATCATGATGGCCGCCATCTTGTTTTCACTTTGCAGTCAGAAAAATTCCAATATCTCGACCGGGGGGACTTCTGAGGTGAAACTATGGTGGGTTTTTCTCAGGGGTCTTCCCTCTATCAAGCCATGCCTGCGGTTTCTTTCAAAATGGTCAAAAAATAGAGTTTTTAACTTTTTTATTCTTTGATCGTGGCTTGCTAAAGATCTTTGACTGCAAGCCTGCAAATTCTTTGATTGCGAGATTCTTTGACCGCGATCTTTGATCGTGAGTGTGTGACTAGATGGCCACTTGAAAAAATCAATTTTCTCAGCTCAGGGGTGCCTTATTAAGCTAAATGTGGGTGTGTTTTGCACAGGAGGCTTTGTTCTTTCAAGGCATGGATGTGGTTTCATGTATTTCTGCCTAAAAATTGACCTTTAACATTTTTTATTGTTTGATCACGACCCTGCAAATTCTTTGATCGTGAGATTCTTTGACCATGATCTTTGATCACGATGGCATGACTAAATGGCCACATGAAACATTCAATTTTCTCAGCACAGGGGTCACTTCTGAAGGCAAACTAAGGTGGGAGCTACTCAGGGGCATTCATTCTGTTGAGTCATGGCTGTGGTTTCATGTATTTTTCTCAAAAATTGAGTTTTAACATTTTTTATTCTTTGATCATGAGCCTGCAAATTCTTTGATCATGAGATTCTTTGGTTGCAATCTGTGATCATGAGGGAGGAACTAGATGGCCAGATTTGGAGGGACCAGCTAGCACAATTTTAAATTTTTTTCAAATTAAATATCTCGGAAACGGTTTGGTCTTTTAACTTGAAATTTTTAGGGTGTTGACGACATATCCTGTAGATGTGAATTATGGTGTTTAGGTGTCAGACAATACATTTTTGTGGTGATATCATGTGGTGCATTTTATGTTTTGCAGACAGTGTTTTCCATAGTGATAGTGGCTTGAAATTACTAGAGTAGCTAGCCTTACTGCCATGGATGTACTTTTCAGTTGTTAGGTGTGTAGAATGTTAATAGGTGTGGAATTCTGACAGTGTGATGAATGAAAATCTGAAACTTTCACATTCTATATCTCGGAAACAGTTTGGTCTTTTACATTGAAATTTGGAACGTGTTGAGGGGATGTGCTGTCCATGTGAATTATGGTGTTTGGGTGTTGGAAAATTAATTTGCTGTAACCATATTACGTGACACACTTTATGTTTTGCATATGGCGTTTTGCATTGTGGTACTGGCTTCACATTTATAGTCTGCCTAGCATTACTGCCATGGAGGAAATTTGTAGTGGTTAGGTGTCTGACATGTAAACAGGTGTTGAATTATGCCACTCTGATGACTGACACTTTGCTTTCTTTCAAGGTGGTGGGCCCCATGCTACCACCCATATGTGCTGCCAGCAATACATATGATATTCAGTACTTGTACTCTTATCTTAGTCAGGAATTTTCAAGTTGGTGGGAGCACGGGGCCTGAAGGGCCTGCACTCCCACTAACTTGTGCAACATTCTACTTCTCTATTCTTTCTCAAAAAGTAAGGAAATTCTATGCAAAAAACTTTGTTAATGCATCATTTAGGATTAAAGCACAAAAAGTCAAGAAATTAGACCTTTAGGGTTGCCCCATCCCCCCCATGGACCAGCCCATCATCCTGAGATTGACAGCTGATGGGGTGTGTCATTGGAATTGTAAGGCCTAAATGGGCAGACTGGATGTCTAACCAGCCAAAAATACTGTTGTTATTTGCCACTTTTTATGCTCACCCCATTACATATATATATATATATATATATATATATATATATATATATATATGATTGGTCTAGTACCATAGATCTCTGGACCTGCCAAATTTTGTAACAGTCGGATATATGGTTGCGGAGCTACAGAGCACCAAAAAATGCACAAATTATGCATTTTAGCGTATTCTTTGCTCACGCCTACAGGTCGCACAGTTTGTGCGACCAGTCCAAAACCCTCAGGGAACATGCAGCTGGGGTACCTGATGTGCCTTTTGAAGATTTTGTGAAAAAATATTAAACAGTTCAAATGTTATTCAAAAAACAATTTTCCCATTATAGTCAATTGGAAAAGTTAACAAAATTGTCACCAATGCAGTTTTTAATGTCGCAGATTACCCTTGTAGTGTCACAAATCCACCATCTTGCTTTCAGTTGATGGTCACAGAAATGCTTGGCATTTAAATTTGAGACCCTCTAGGGACACAATTTTTGCTGTGTTCACCTAGTCGAGTCCTGAGGATGCTAGCCATGTCTTTTTTGGGGGTTAAACACTCCAGAAATGTTTTTTAAATTTTTGTAAAAAGTAGTGTCGCACATTTGACACCTTCATGATTTATTTTGCAAAAGTGTCATGATTTGCAAAAGTACTTTGCGACACTATGCTCAAAACGATAGTTAATTTTTGCCACCCTACTGCAAAAGAATGGTTTGGTCTTTTGGGCTGAAATTTGGAGGGAAGAAAGCCATGATCCCACAGATGTGCCTTTTGGTGGTTTGGAGACAAAATATTATAGGGCTGCAAAGTTATGGCACTCTGAAGTTGACAATATTTATCATAGGCTAACATTACGGCATCCGCCATGCCTTTTAGGGCCCGTATCTCAAAAACACTTTGAGTTACGGACTTTTCGTCGGAAGAATTCTTAACCTCCCACTAGGGGGCTAAGTACAAAACTAGCCAGGCAAGTCATAAATAATGTGAGATTTTACATTTTCTTCTACGTCGTATGGTTCCTGAGATATAAGCAATTTAGTATTCCAAGTGTTCATTTTCTGCTCTGAGGTCCATTATTATGCATACATTCTTTGTATTCAATGTGCTTCTGAATGCACCTTTTTGGGAAAAAAAGTGTGTGCATTTGCATTACTGTTACAGTTAGTGTTTCCGCTTGTGTTTCCATAGCCGTTTGCGTTAGCATTTCTGTTTACGTCATTGTGTGCATTACCCTTTGCATTTGCATTTGCGCTTGCATTTCTGTTAGTTACCATTTGCATTTCCATTATTGTTTTTGTTTGCATTTCCTTTTGCCTCGCCGTGTACATTACCATTTGCGTTTGAGTACGCACTTCTGTTTGCATTTCCGTTTGCATTTGTGTTTCCTTTGGCATCATCATTGGTGTTACCGTAAGCATTTGTGTTGCCAATTGGGTTACCGTAGCCATGCCCATTACCATTTCTGTTTGCACACATGCTTGCATTTGCGGTTCCGTTTGTGTTAGTGTTCCCTTTGGCGTCGTTGGTGTTACCGTAACCGTTTGCATTTCCAATTGCGTTACCGTTACTGTTTGCGTGTTCATCACCATTTGCATTTCTGTTGGCCTTAGTGTTTGCATTTTCGGTAGCGTTTCCATTGTCAATTGCATTACTGTTTCCTTCTGTGTCGCCGTGGCCATTACCATTTGCATTTCTGTTTGCATTTGCATTTCCATTGGTGTTAGCGTTTACGTTACTGTTTTCATTAACATTTGTGTTTCTGTTGCCGTTAGCATTTGCGTTATCATTTGTGTTACCATTTCTGTCTTCATTAACATTTGCACTTGCGTTTCTTTTACCATTTGCGTTATCGTTTATGTTTGTGTCACCATGTCCGTTACCATTTATGCTTGTGTTTGCGTTACCGTTAGCGTTACTATTTTATTTTACCTCACTATTTCCATCACTCTTTGCGTTAACATTACCATTTGTGTTTTTGCGTTTGCGTAGTGCAGTGCAAAATATTATGTTTTTGCTATTTTTCTGAACTGTCTTCCACAACGCATAGCACAGCCAATTTGTGGTTGATTGGTCTGAAACTTGGCACATCGAAAGACCTTTGTCAAGGAACATGGTAGTGGTTGTTTGGTGAAAAACTGTTGTTCCATTCCAGAGTTATGTCCATTTGAAGTTAGCCCGCTTTGCAGTTACTGATTTTTCGGCCAACAGGTCCGCCATTTTAGTGCATTTTCGGCCTTGATTTCCACCATTTTGTGGTGGAAGGCTTCTTAAAGGTTCAGAAACATAAAAATTGAATATCTCTGGAATGGTTTGGTCTTTTCACTTGAAATTTGGAGGGTGTTGAGTGGCTGTCTGGGAGATGTGAATTATGATGTTTACATGTTTGAAAAATAATTCACTGTGGAGAAACTGCATGACACAGTTAACATTTTGTGCATAGCATTCTGCATGGTGCTATTGCCTTTAAATTTATAGCATAGGTAGCCCTAGTGGCACAGAGGTGCCTTACAGTGGTTTTGTGTGTAAAACATTAATAGGTGCAAAATGATGCCACTCCGATGAATGAAAATTTGGTTCACTATGCTTCAATAACTTCTGAGCTGAATATCCAATTTGCCTGGCATTTGGAATGTACAAAGAATTACAATTCATCTTTCACTGTGCCAATGTTTGGGTCACTGGCACTTATGGTTGCTGAATTGTGCATGTTACATTGTTTGCTCGAGGCGCTGTGCAACCATTGAACAGATGTACACACAATTCTGAACACGGTGTGCCATGGTACATGTTTTCATTTAACAATTTTCATTTTAGTTGGTCATACAGTTCTTGCACAGCGAAGTGACAAAAATCACATGGTAGGGGGCCCTGCGCTCTCATCACCACATTCCATTCACTATTTATAGTGCACATTCTCAAAAAGAAGGGAAATTCATGGCAAAAAAAACTCAGTTTAATGCATCAGTTAGGGTTGTTACACAGCGACAAAAGTGAGGAAATTCAGTGTTAGAGTTGCCACCCCTTGCACACCACGCCCACCCCGTCCCCACCAACACACATCGGAGTGTGCGTTGGGGTCATCGGTCCTAACTCTCACTCCATTCTCCTATGCTGCACTGCCTCAGCTTATTTACACATGGAATGGGGTGAGAGTTAAGGCCAATGACCCCAATGCACACCCTGATGCCTGTTGGTGGGGACAGGTTGGTGGGTGCGTATAGGCAACCCTAACACTGATCCTCACTATTGCATAAACCCTAACTGATGCATTAATCTGAGTTTTTTATATATATTCTTTGTAAAAAACGTTGTTAGTGCATCAGTTGAGATTGCTTCCACACCGACAAAAGTGTGGAAATTCAACATTAGGGTTGCCACCCCACCACCCCACCTCCATGCCCCCATCCTCAAAACCCTAACTCCACATTCCCCCCCCACACACACACACATGCAGGCAGGGGAGAGGTGAAGACAACACAACCAATCAGAAACAACCAGCATCAGGTAACAGCAGTAACATAGAACTATCTAAACATACTACAAGACATATCCATCATCATGGTCCACCAACTGTATGAGTTCTGCTGCCATCAGTGTGTCTAGGGGGTGCACACACATGGTGCGCAACCATGTGAGATGGGCCACAGTAAGCATTTTTCTGTTACAAACATCAATAACAAGATTGAAGTAGATGCCAATATTTCAATTTTTAAGAAATGATGAAACACACAGTACGTTATCTGTAGATAGCTATATTTGAAATAAGAGTTTGCATAACCCTAGCAACAGTCATTGGATGTTTGCCTATTTTTTCTGCTAGAGTGAGTTAGTCCTATTAACAAATGGTAGTAATAATAAAAGTAATGTTTTGTAGTATAGTTGACAAGCAACATGTGACAGCAACAGTTGTAACATCCAAAGGTAACCATAACATGTTGCTAATGAGTATTTTCAGGTAATGCAGCAGTATAACAACATGTAATGGTGCTAGTTTCATATCTGAGCAGTATCTGAACAGTAGCATGTATGTGTCACCTCTGTCTGTCCTTCTACCACATGCCTATATAGTAGCAGTGACACCTGCAGTGAGCCAGTTGTTGAATTATGACACACAAAAATACATATTTAGAACATTTGTACAGACTCCGTTTCACTGTATGGAAAAGATATGCCAGCTATAATGTGTCATCATAATGTGCTGTCAGTAGAGTTGATCATACTTTATTTGTTTTTCCATTACACAGTGTGATGTGAAATGAGTACAGTGTAGTGATTATTGTGCTTACAGAAGTGAGTGATTCATATAGTGTCTTACAATCTTGCATGTGTGTGTGTGTGTGTGTGTGTATGTGTGGAGGGGTGGGGAATGTGGAGTTACGGTTTTGAGAATGGGGTGTGGGGTGGGGTGGGGTGGTGGGGTGATAACACTAACATTGAATTTTTCACACTTTTGACAGAAATGAAATAACCCTAACTGATGCATTAACAAAGTTTTTTACAAAGAATTTCCTTTCTTTTTAAAAAAGTGTAATATAAGTAGTAAATGTTATTTGTTGGTGGCAGCGTGAGGCCCAAAGGCCCCCGTGCTCCCACCAAGCTGCCCATTTGTGCATAATGATATGTGTCTGTGGGAGCACAGGCCCTCCAGGCCCTGCGCTCCCACTTACATATAAGTATGGAGCCATACAACAGCCCTATAAGGCAAGGAACCCTTGTAACACTAATTTGCCAATATCTTGGGAACCGTAGCAGCTAGAAAAAAATTCAGATGTAGTTGTATTCATGACAATGAGTAGTTCTCGCAACATAAAGTCGACCCAATCCATATCTTGAATCACTTCCAAGATACGGACACCAAAAAGCACTGTGACTGCTAACTCTGTGGGTGTAATAGTGGCCTACAGACATGAAACTGAGCCATTGGAACACTAATTACCAAATATCTCAGTAACTGTACAAGATAGATGGATCAGGGCCACATCACCTCTACCATTTTTGTTGACCTGGTGAACGCCTTTAACATTGTCACACACACTTTGCTCCTCACCAGGCTTGAATCAGTTGGTCTCACTGAGTCTGCAGTTAGGTGGTTCTGTTCCTCTCTCATAGGTAGGTCTCAATCGGTGAGAGTAGGCAAATCTCTCTCCTCCTTCCCCTTCCCATTAACACTGGTGTCCCTCAAGGCCCAGTTCTAGGGCTGATTCTCATCTCTATATCTTGAAATGGCTTACCTTCTGCCTGCCTAACAGCTGATATCCACATGTATGCAGACGATACTGTTTTGTTTACCTCTGCTACCTCCCTATCTGAGATAGCGTCTCGCCTTCAGTTGGCTTTTAATGATGTCCAATGATGGTTTTGGTCAAACCAACTATTCCTCAATGCTAAAAAGATGGTCTCTATGACTTTTGGCTCTGGACAAAGACCTGCCAGACTTTCAGTTACCCTTTCCTTCCACACTATTGATGGATTCCAAATTGAGGATGTCTCCTCCTTTAAGTACCTTGGGCTCTGATTTGATAAGAACCTTGACTTCACTGTAAATGTAGACACTATACATAAAAAGCTTCACCCCAAACTCAGCTCTCTGTACAGATATCATAGCTGCACCATCATCCTGGCCCACCGTGAGATTGTTCAAAAGATGATCCTCCTGATATTTGATTTTGGTGACATAGTTTACAGTATTGCTCCTAAGACAACTCTCTCGAGACTTCAATCCATTTTCAACTCCTTCTGTCATTTCACCCTAAACTGCCCACCACTGCAATCTTTAATCTGCTCTCTCCTTTCCCCCTGTAGCAGCTAGGTGCCTAGCCCATAGTGCTCCCTTAGTCTTGAAGTTCTGGCTTGGGTCCCTTCCTTCCTTCCTATCTACATTCTCTTCCCTCCATACCTTCTTCACCCTCCTACTCCCTCCGCAACTCCCCATATAGGACCTTTTCCCTTCCTGCCTGTAACACCTCCTCTGGCAGGGCTGTCTTCTCCCCTCATTTTCCAGATCTGTGGAATTCTCTCCCCTTAGATATTTGCTCCAATCCATCTACTAGTCCACTGTCCCATCTTCTCCGTAGCTATACCTCTCCTTGCTGCAATTACTCCTGAACCATTTCCTGTATTTATCTCTATCTCATTTGATCTTTTTCTTTTCCTGTCTTCTCATATATATTTCTGATTTTAAACTGCTTCTTTCATGTTTTATTTGATTAACCCTGCCATGATTTTTGTTGCTAATTTCTGTATTTTTCTCATTGTATTTTGCATCCATTATTATATTAGTATGAATATTGCTATGTGACTTGTACCACTTTTCCCCTTCCCCCAGGACGCATCTGGAAACAAGTTGTTTTGCAGCTCAGTGTTGCCTTTCCTGGTGAATCTTTTCAAATAAATAAATAAATATAAAAGACAAGGAAAGAAAGTGACAACCATAAAAGAAATAAAATAAAAGGCTCTGTTTGGGTTGTGGTTCAGCCTTGTGAACCCCTAACCACCCTGTAAGTGCTGCTTTAAAATGGCACCCTGGTGGTCCAGTGGCTACTGTAGATCAGAGTTACAGTAATTACTTAAAAAAAATAGAAAAAAATTGGTCCACGAAAAACTTACTTAAAATTTGATTGACAACAACAGTAGGAAGAACATTCTGAGCAATCACTCCTTTGCATCTTAGCTGCAGAATTCCAAAGAGTAGAGACTTGGTAAATTCTAACCCTGGGAATGGCTGGAGTGGATGATGTAATCTCTTCCATCCAATTAGATTGGAAATATGGGATCCAAGACGGGTTTAAAAGGTGCTTGCAGCCAGATTTGTGTGTTCAGAACTGCGGAATAGGCTCAGACGTAAGAGTATATTATTGTTCCTCAGACCTAGAGCAGGATAAGGACAGGGACCAGGATCATTCTGCTTAAACTTGCACAATTAGGGCAGTAAGGGAGTTTCAATATGACATGTAGGTTTATTTTTAAGGTTCTGTTAACCTGCTTTTCAGACCAAGAGAAGATTGCAGGTGAAAGAAGAGAAGAAGAGAAAGATGACAAGAAAAGAAAAAGAAGAGGAAGTTAATCTCCCGGTTCATCTTCTATAGCATGATTCTTCATCGCCCACCTTGGTTATCATTGTCAGTTCTGGCTAGAACCAACTCCACTGCACAGCAACCTTCACCAAAAGAGCATGCTGCACCTTTATTTTGAACTGTGTTCCCTCCATTCTGGATGGACTTTGGACTCAGGGAGGCGCACAGCGATTGCTACATTGAACTTTAAAGGTAATTTTTTTATTCTTTGGTAACCAGGTAAAGTCCACTAGGCACAAGTGCCTGTTTTCAGGGGCAACCTGGGAGCACTGGAGAGGTTATGTGACTTGTTCAGAGTCACACAGTATGCAAGTGGAGGTTGTGGGATTAAAATCCAGGTCTGCTAGATGTACCAAGCTCATTCACAGCTCAATACTCTAAGCTCTAGGTCATACTGCTACTATTGCCATAGGCCAGTTTGAAGGCCAACACCTCAGCCATGTTTAAATTAGTTAAGGGAATAACTTATTTCTTATATTAAACTTATGTGCTTAAAATACATAAACAATGCCATTGATCTGAAAACCTATCTCAAGTTAAGCTGCACAGTTTATGTTCTGAAAACAGATGCCCAGTTGTGATGTCCCTTTACAGCTTCCACAGCAGATATTATATTGTGTGTTTATGTATGACTGTGAGTAAATGGTTCCAAGCCTTTTTAACTTATGTTGTTGCCTAGTCACAGTGAATGCCTCCCCAGATGTCACAGGTTTCCTGTGCTAACCAAAAGAACAACGACCTCAGGGCCTGTGGTGGAGGGCTGGGTAGTTTTTTGAACCCACAGTAGTACCACAGCTAAAACAGTGGTGTTACAAAGCAGTTGTCCCCAGTGTATACAAAGCATTCTGACCAGGGGCACCACTTAGTTGCATGAGACCACTCTTCCAAGTCAGGTTTACTGTTGCCTCCTACTGCCATTACACCATTGTTACATGGCATCCTTGTTCTCATTCACCATAATGTTCCTGTCTTAACCTTTTTTCCTGGTCATTGTGAATGTGTTGGGAAGAGATAGTGGTCAGGACTAAGTGGGGGACTTAACCAGGCAGTGGGGTGGGCATGATGAACCTGAGCCACTGGAGGATCTTGCCCATTGATTAACTGTGGGCTTTGGCCTTGAGAAGCATTTTGAAGATAGCAGCAGACAGTGAGGGGACTGCAATAGAGATACAGTGTGGAGGCAGAAGCAAAGACAGCCCAGACGCAGTGATCAAACCCAAAGTAGTACAGCACTTCTGGAGGAGCATCTTGAAATGTGGCAAACAAGCAGTGATCAGACACAACAGCGCAGCACTATCAGAGGAAGATTTTGGGACATGGTTGGAAGGTAGACAGCAGCCAGCACATTGAGGAATAACAGTACTAACTGAACTTTAAAACAGCCCAGCCACTGCACCCTGGTCTTTTTCTCTGTGGTGCTGGCTGTTGGTCAACCAACTGTAGTTTGGACCCGGGCCCCACTTGTCTCCTAGTGGGCTGTGTGGATAAAATTTGTACGGTCCTTGCCAAGATAATCTGGATGTCTTTGGAGAGGGGGATCTTTCCCGATCCTCTGAAGGAGGCTGTGGTTCAACCCCTTCTTAAAAAGTCCTCCTTGGACCTGGATTGTCAGACTAACTACAGGCCTGTCTCTAACTGCCCTTTGTGAGTAAGGTAATTGAGACGGTGCTTGCGTAACAGCTAGATGATCATTTGACCAGCCACAATGTCTATGAGTCTCTCCCAGTCTGGATTTAGGAAGAGATATAGTACTGAGACAGCCCTTGTCTGGGTACTAAAGGACCTCCTAATAGCGAGAGATCAAAGGACCTGTTCCATCTTGGTCCTTCTTGAGCTCTCTGCAGCATTTGACACTGTAGACCATGGTTTGCTATTGGAGTGCCTGTGGTTTATCTGTGGACTGTCTGGTACGGTCCTCAGATGGTTTCGATATTTCCTTGAGGATAGGACTCAGAGGGTGGCATCTGGGATTTTTTTCCTCTGCATCACTCCCCCTACCTTGTGGGGTGCCGCCATGTTCCATTTGGCACCCATGTTGTTTGCAGTGTACATGCTGCCGTTGGCAGTGACTATTAGGCAGTATGGCGAGTTTTCACTGCTATGCAGATGACACTCAGCTGTACATATCCTTTGTACCTGACCAGGATGCTGTTGTTTTGGTTTTTAACAACTGCCTCGCCGAAATCCAGGACTGGATGGATATGAGCTGCCTGCAGTTAAACCCAGAAAAACTGAGGTGTTGGTTGTGGACCCAGGTCGCCAGAAGGCAGGTTTGTTGGCAGGATCACCTTCAGGTCTATGGCTTGGGGTGTTCAGCTAACTACCTCAGACCGGGTGCGGAACCTGGGCATTATGTTTGATGACTGTTTGACACTTAAATCTCAGGTGTCTGCAGGTGTCAAAACCTCTTTACCATCTGAGCAATATCACCTGGGTGAAGCACCTTGTTCCTTCTGACGATCTTCCAACTTTGGTCCATGCCTTTGTTACCTCCTGCCTTGACTACTGTAATGCCCTTTACCTTGGGTTACCGGGGGTTGATATCCACCACCTGCAGCTTGTCCAGAATGTGGCAGCCAGGCTTTTGACTGGTTCATCTAGGACCAGTCATATAATGCCTGTGCTCTGTGGACTGTACTGGCTGCCAGTACGGTGGCGGATCACCTTCAAGATCGGTTTGCTGACCTATAAGGCCCTACATGACCAGGGATCTGGTTACCTGCAAGATCTCCTTCATCCCTACTGTCCCTCCCACTCTCTCTGATCCACTGACGAGGAATTGCTAGAGATTCCCAGGGTTCGTTTAAAGGCATCTGGGGCCAGATCTTTTAGTTTTATGGCCCCAACCATTTGGAATTCTCTACCTCTTCAGGAGCGAGATTGCCTGACCATACAAAGTTTTAAAGTAGCTTTGAAAACATTTCTTTTTAGCCATGTGTACAGTATATTGATTTTTAAATGCCACTGTCATGAGTTTTAACCTGATTTTTTATGGTTTTAATTAATTGTTTTATATTGATTTATTATAATGAATTATGTACAAGCACCTTGGTTATGGAAAGGTGCCTTTTTTACAAATAACGTTTGATTTGATTTGAAAACTTTCCTGGCGTGTGTGTGTGTGTGTGTGTGTGTTCCCTGGAACTTAGTATGGCAATAGTATGTGAGTAAACTAACTATTGAGCATACTTAGTGAGATTGCTGCAGAATGTTGGAATTATTAAATTGGAAGACTGGGTTTTTGGGGGACAGCAGGTGAACCCTGCCATGCTCCCAACTGAGTGCTTCTTAAGTGCACATGCCTCATGTGTACTTCAGAAGCTGATTTTTTTTTGTCAGTGCAGCTCTACTTACCACGTCCTACAGTATGTTGTCTCTGCTTCAAGTTCCAGTCGCCATTCCTTCCTGCATTCATTTTTTTATAATTTAAATTTTATTACAGTCTAAGAAATAACAGCAGAACAAATGACCACCATTAATTAAGGTAAAATATTCCTGGCCCTGGATAACCCCTTGGAATTATAACACTAAACGTGGTCTGAACATTATACATGAAACACAAAAACATAGAAACATAGAAATTGTCACCAGATGTGAGAATGAGGCTAAGAAATCTGAACCAAAACAAGGCACAAGGTCCAGATGGTATGCATCCAAGAATGCTCAAGGAATTGGTGGATTGTTTGGCAGGGCCTGTTACACAACTATTCCAACAATCTTTGGAGATAGGTCAGGTCATTGAGGCCTGGAAGTAGGCTGTAGTGATCCCTATACATAACAAGGGATCCAAACAGGAGGTGGCTAATTGTAGACCTATCAGCCTGACCTCAGTCCTTGGGAAGATATTTGAGGGCATAATCAAAGATCTGATTATGAATATGGTCAAGTCTGATGGGGTTATCGATGGGACACAGCATGGTTTTACAAAGGGATGATCATGCCAGACTAATTTATTGGAGTTCCATGGGAAAGTCAGCAAAGTACTTGATGAAGGTAGATCTGTTGATGTTATATTTCTGGACTTTGCTAAGGCTTTCAACAAAGTCCCTCAAGACCAGCTAATTGAAACCCTCATTAAAATAGGGATACAGCTGAAATTAGTGCACTGGATTAGGGCTTTGCTGTCCGGGAGGAGACAGAGGGTAAGTGTGTTGGGGAAACTATCAAATTGGATGGGGGTTACTAGTGGGGTCCCACAGAGATCCATACTGGGACCATGTTTATTTAATCTATATATTTCAACTATGAAACCAAAAATGGAAATCTGGCTTTCAAAATTTGCAGACGATACATGTATAGGTTTCCCAGTAAATAGCCAACCCGAGGCCTTAAAAACTCAGGAATCACTGAGTGAATTGGAGGCCTGGGCACAGGAAAATGGGGCTACATTTAATGTAGATAAGTGTTCAGTAATGCACATGGGTAGGAACAATCTGGAAGTGGAGTACGCACTGGCAGGGCAGGTGTTAAGAGTGGTGCAAGAAGAACAAGATTTGGGAATTAGGGTTAGCAATAACCTTAAATTTAATTCACATTGCAATCAGGTGGTTAAAAAGATGAGCGGTATCCTGAGTTATAGTCATAGGCATATCAAGAGTAGAAGCAAAGAGAGGAAGTCCTGCTCCCCTTTCACACTTCCCTGGTGCAGCCACATACCGAGTACTGTGTGCAGTTTTGGGCACCAGGGAACAAGGGTGATATAAATGCAATTGAGAGGATTCAGAGAAGGGTGACAAGAAAAATAAGAGATGTTCAGGGCTTGAAATATGAAGAGAGGTTAAAAAACTTAGATCTGTTTTCTCTGAAGTATCACAGGCTAAGAGGTGACATGTACCTGGTATATCAGACTTTGTCAGACTATTAACTGTGGGAATTATTGGGCCTTGAACTTAGAGACCAGATTTATAATGCATGAGCCCACCCCCATAGCTAAAATGTGACAGACTTAATAAGCGGGGAAGAAAGCATTGGTTTTCAGTAAGGGTGGTCAAAATATGGAATGAACTGCCTACTGAAGTGGTAGGTAGTCAAATAATACTAGCTTTCAACCACTCCAATGACTGGTACCTGCTTAGCAAAAATATAACAGGGTATTAACCGATGATATGGTGAGCCAAATGGACTTCAGTCTATATAGTGCTCAGATTTGCCTATGAAACCCATAAGATAAGGACCGCTAAGCCCATCCAGTCTGCCCGTAGGCCCTATATATTGTATGTGGCCACCGACCCTATGTGATCAATGGCTTTTCATTACTCCCTCCCCTCCCAAGCTTCCCTTGTACCTGTCCCAGGCATGCTTATACCCCCATTTGCCACCACCCTCTGTCTCCTGTCTGTTAATCAGTTCCTAACCCAGTTCACCACCTTGTCTCCCATGCCCAGACTACCCATCTTGTTAATCAGCCTTCTATGTGGGACAGTGTCAAAGGCTTTGCTGAAATCTAGGTAGGTGACATCTACCACCCCTCCCTGATTTATTTCCCTAGTCACCCAATCAAAAAAATCTATTAGATTCATTTGACATGACCTTCCTGCTGTGAATCTGTGTAGCCTCAGATCCTGAGCACCTCTGGATTCCATATGTGCCACTATCATTTCTTTCAGCAGTGTCTCTATGATCTTTCCCACCACTGAGGTGAAGCTGACTGGCCTGTAGTTCCCCACTTCCTCTCTACTGCCACTTCTGTGCAGTGGGACTGCATGTGCCCTCCTCCAGTCCTCTGGAACAACACCCATGTTAAGTGATTCTGTGAACAGGATGGCCAGAGGCACTGCTTGTTCCCTTCACAGCTCCTTTAATATCCTTGGGTGGATGCCATCTGGCCCCATGGCTTTATCCACCTTCAGCTTTTTGAGTTCTTCCAGAACTCCCTACACTGTGAATAGACAGGTGTCCACCCCCGCCATTGCCTTTGCAACCCAACTGTGGTCCTTGACCTTCCCCCTCCTTAGTGAATACTGAGCAGAAGTATTTGTTCAGTATTTCTGCCTTGTCCAGATCTCCCTCTTTATACTCTCCCTTTTCCCCTTTGAGCCTCACAATCCCCCAATTTTTTCTTCTTTCACTGATGTACCTATAAAATGCCTTATCCCCTTTGTTTGCAAACCGTGCTAAACCCTCTTCTCTCTGTGCCTTCACCTTCACCCTCCTACCAGCCTTCCCTATTTCCCTTAGACATTCAAGGTACACCTCTCTGTCCTCTTCCCTTTGGCTCCCCTTACATTTCCTGAAACTCAGCCTTTTAGCCCTGACTTTTTCCCCTACCTCTTTGGAGAACCATAGTGATTTCCTTCTTCTTTTCTCTTTGGCCACTATCCTAACAAATTATTTTGTTATCTCCACTATGGCTCCTTTCTGTTTTTCCCATTGTTCTTCCACCACCTCTATTACCCCTCCCTTCCTTCCCCAGGACTACTTGTATACATCTACCCATTTCAGTGAAATCCACCCTCCTCAAGTCTAATACTCTTGCCCTTGTGTGGCTTAATTGAGTCCATGTCTTCATGCTGAACTACACCTTGTGGTGGTCACTGGAACCCAGCTGCCCTTCTACCTGTATTTCTTTGACTCTGTTCCCGTTGGTCCATACCAGATTAGGAATTGATTTGTCCCTGGTTGGCTCATGCACCAGTTGCCTGAGTCCAACCCCCTGCAGAGATTCTAAGATGGCTCTGCTTCTGGCTGAAGCAATCACCTGGGTGGCCCAATCCATGTCTGGCATACTGAAATCCCCCAGTAGCAGAATTTTGCCTTTAGCTGCCATGTCGTGTATGTTCTCCACTAGTTCCCAGTCCACTTCCTCCCTCTGTGTCGAAGGTCTGTAGATCATCCCTGTGCATATTGCTGTTCCATTCCCTGGCTCCATGGTGACCTACATTATCTCAGCCTCCTGCTGTCTTTCCTGAACTTCTGTAGCCTTTATACCATCTCTGATGTACAGGGCCACTCCCCCACCCTTTTTGCCCTCCCTGTCCCTCCTGAACAGTGTATAGCCTGGTACACTGACTTCCCAGCCATGATTAGCAGAGTATCATGTCTCTGTTATTGCTGCTGTGTCAAGGTCTGCATCTGCCAACAAGGCCTACAGGTCTGGAACCTTATTTCCTAGGCTACGGGTATTCATTAGTATGACCATCCATGTTTTACAGTCTGCACTCCCTCTGCTCTTGTTCTCCCTCTCTAGCATCTTCCCCCCACCCTGGTTTCCTATCCTATGTGCTCTGCCCCCCCGTATCACTTGTTATACATTCTTCACCTGCCTGCTGTCCCTGCGTGCTTTACCTGTTCCTGTAGTCAACTTATGTTCCTGCATGTTCCCATGGGGGAATGTTCCTAAGCCTCCTGACCCTCCTGGCTCTCTCCCCCTTGGCCAGTTTAAATGCTCACAGCTGAAGCATTTAAACTTCTCATTAAGGACCAAGGTCCTCTTCTTGGACAGATGCAGGCCGTCCTCCTTATATTAGCTCACATCTGCCCAGGTCAGGCCCCAGTCCCCTATGAAGCCAAAACTCTCCTTTCCACATCAATCCTTCAACTAGGAGTTGAAGGTATCGATGTGGAGTACCCTAGCTTCCCCTGTACCCTGGACAGGTAGCACCTCTGATAATGAGATGGAGCATGCTCTCTGTTTCAGGTTCCCCCCAGTTTCCTGAAATCCTCCTGGACTCTGGCTAACTCCACCCTTCTCCTGGCCAGGTCATTGGTCCCCAGGTGGACAATGATATCCAGCTGCTCCCTCCTAGCTATTGCCATAGTTATCCTATGGATCCACTTCCTATCCCTCCATGCAATGCTTCCTGGGAGGCACTTGACCTTCCTTTCTCTCCTGCAAGGTGTCTCTAAGTCCACTCCCTGGACAATAGAGTCCCCCACTAGGAGAAGCTTCCCCTTCCTCTGGAGTCCCCTGCCTCTCTTCCCTCAGGCTTCATCCTGGAGGACCCTCCCATCCTCCCTGGTCCCAGCTTTGGGTTCATGAGTGGCGGGTTCCCATTCCTCCAAAACAGTGTAGGTGTTACTAAGCAGGACTGGTTGGAGGGGTCATTTTGACCCTCCTCCCTCACCCTTCCTGAGCCCACCATAGTCCAATCACTCCTCTTCTTCGGCATCCTTTGAGGTACAAGTTGTGGACCTGGTGGTCTCGGGTTGGGGGTGGATGCCGCCTTCAGCTTGACCAGCTTTGTTCAGAGACAGGCAACCTCCTCCCTCAGCCAAGAGAGGTACCTGCTGATAGGGCAGCATCGCAGCCTCCAGAATGTCTCCCTGAAGACAGCTGCTATACAACCACTGCACTGCACCACTCCCATCATGTCTGTTTCCCATCTCAATCTACTGCCTGCTTAAGACAGCTATTTGTTATGGCCAAAATATTTGTGTTTTTCTTTTGTTTTTTGTTATGCTTTCTCTCTTCACTACTTCCTGTATGTATGCAGGATGTTGCAAGGCCCTATGGGACCCACCCTATAAATGTAGGGTGAGTCTTGGGGTGGGACTACACCACAGGCTGTGTCAAAAAACAATCAGCCAAGGAGTTCTCTGGCAGTGGCTCCTCACTCCACTCACCGTGGTCCAGACACAGCCAATTACAAACACAATCACAAACTTACCATCTGGAATCCCTCAATCCTGCCCAAACTAAATGGAAAAGCACACTGAAATGGCAGTTAAGAAAAAAACTCAAATTCAGTTTCAAACACACAGTCACACACTCACCAGTTAGAATCCCTCAATCCTGCCCAAGCTAAATGAAGAAGTACACTGAAATGGCAGTTAAGACCTTACATTCAAACTACACTAATCCCTGTACTATGATATCTGCACTTAAAGTTCAGGCACAGCCAGTTACACACACACAGTCACACACTTATCAGCTAGAACCCCTCAATCCTTCCCAAACTAAAGGAAAAAGCACACTGAAATGACATTTAAGAAAAGACCTCAAATTCAATTTCAAACACACAATCACAAACTCACCAGCTAGAATCCTTCAATCCTTCCCAAGCTAAATGAAGACGCACACTGAAATGGCAGTTAAGAAAAACCTCAAATTAAATTTCAAACATACAGTCACAAACTCACCAGCTAGAATCCTTCAATCATGCCCAAGCTAAATGAAGACGCATGACATATAAGTCATAACAGCTAAAACCATTTATGTAAAGGGAATACAGTCATAACTGTGCAGACAAATAACACCATGATATGGTCTACAACCAACAATTATTAGAACATGTGGGGAAAGGAGACTGAGGGAATAGTACACTAATCCTGTAACGTGAATTAGAGCACTCCACATGGGACAGTGAATGAAGGACAAAGGTAGAGTCACTTAGAATACCTTGGGGGGCTCTGGCTATTAGTCATGTAATACCCATATCATTCAGGAGTCAGTAGCATGTGCACTTAGGAAACATGTAGTAGCCCTGTGGTACTGCATAATAAGGAGAGGCTAGATACATCACCAAATTTTTTTCATAGAGATCAGGTTGTGGATTGGCAATATAAAGAACTTTCTCATAGAAAGCTACTTTACCAAGTTCCAAGAACCATTCTGACAGTGCTGGGGGGGGGAGTTCACCTCCCTCCAATGCCTAAGTGTAATTCTTTTTGCTGTGACCAGTGCTCCTTAGAGCTACCATAGGCTCAAAGTCCAGATCTATAGACCTATCTCCACACCACACCACACAGGAGGTCTAGTGTAACTAAAGTGGGTATGAGGGTCAGATCTGAACTCACGATAGTTCTGCAAACTCATTGAACTTTAGACCAAAACATTTGGAGCTTTGAGCAAGACTAAAGGATGTGAGAAATATTTCCCCTTGAGCAGGAGCATCTCCAGCATGTCTCTGACAGTGCTGGTCCCCATTTGTATAGTTTTGGTGGGGTTCTGTGCCACCTATGCAGAATCTTGAATTGACTAAATGACTACATGTGTCTCTCATTGCAGCCTTTAAGCCCTTCCAACAAGCATCCCACTCATCTTGTTGTGTTCAAAACCCTAATTCCTCACTCCATTTTGTCCTGAGTTTTTCCAGAACAGCTGTAACCAGCATGCACAGATGTCTATAGATGTGTCTGGCCTTGGGGACTGTACCATCATCTGCAGCTATAAGCTTCTCTAGCACATCAATGTTGCCAAGTTGAAACTTGGGCCCAAGGAGAGGGGTTACTGCAGAGGGTTTCACCACTTCAGAACGCCGGTGTTTGTGCACCCGGTCATTACAGCACCAAGCTGTGATGTTGTCCTCCTTTCTTTTTGCAGGGGGCTGTGCCCCCCTGCTCCCCCCTTTCTATTTATTATAACTCTGGGGGGAGTGGACCTCAGGGAGGGGGTGGAAAATCAGACAAATGGTGCTGTAATGTGCTGACGCTCTAATGCCGGTGCTCTACAGATATGCAAGGAGTACAGAGCACAGCTGGAGATACTGCCAGTGCCTATGCTTCTCTAGTCCAAACTCTAGTTGAAGCTGTCTGAAGGTCTTTTGGCATCATGTCTCAGCATCTATTAAATGACATAACTGCTGTATGCCTTGGTAGGACCTTGTCTACCAGTTTACTGGGGAGACACTATTTGTAAGAAGGGGGTTCCGCCAGAGAGGAAGGGAGGGGTAGCCTCCCAGGAGCCAACCTGTGCACTTAGCAAATCTGGATCAGATTTTAACCATAAGCCAATAGTGGGATGGGTACACAGGCCTGATGGACCTCCATCAAACATCACTTTACTTCAGAGGTCACCACCCAGCAGGTAAGCTTCACATTGGGCCCACTTATGCAGCATTGTCTGCTCTTTGGTGAGTGAGGTTTGAAGCAACTATGACACAATGTATGCCACATGACGTAGCTCAAAATCTGGAGTGCCTATTCCTCCTTTCTCTAGAGGGAGGACTAGCTTCTTGTGACTAATTGGCCATGGGCTTTTCCCCCACATAAAGTGTAGCATATTCTGGTGCACTTGCCAAATCAGCTCAGGTCTAATCCTTAAAGTAAGATTAGCAAGAATGTACTGAATCTTGGCAGCTGCCATAATTTTAAACACCTGAGCTCTACCCCAATGTGACAGGGGAAGGCAGCTCCAGCCTGCTAAATCCTTAGTAAGTGAGGACAATATGATGGGAAGATTAAGCTGGCCCAGAGCTTTGAGATCCCAGGTAAAATTTATGCTGAGATACTAGAGAGTGTTGTGCTTCCTGAAGACCCAAGGGGAAGCCCAGTTCACATCTGGTCTCTGGCATTAGAGGAAGAATCAGTGATTTAGACACATTAGCTTTGTAGCCAGACAAGGAATCAAACTTGTAGCAGATAGTCGGTTGCATTCACTCCTCTCAAAGGAGACACATTGAAGCAGTTTCTTTAAGGAATCATTGCTTTATTTTGCTTAAACACCACCAAGTGAAGAAGATGACTTGCAGAGGTGCGATGGTGGCATACCAGGATATGGTATGTGCTACAAGTGATAATTGTTTCAAGCTGCACCACTGTCCAAGTGCTTGTCACTACTGACTTACAAGGAACCAGACTGTTGCAGGAGGGAGAGTACAGAAGGGACAGATTTTTCAGGCCTTGTAAGGGTCATCAGAATGTTGTCCACATAAAACAATGCGTTGTGCTCCTCTCCATTCTCTATACCGTGGATATCTGGGTGGTTCTGAATAGCTTGCAAGAGGGGTTCTAAGGTGAGCACAAATAGAAGGGGGGAGAGTGGGCAACCCTGCTGCATTCCTCTGCCTAGCATAAATGGTGTTGAGGGCACTGAGTTAGTGAGCACTGAGGCTGACACCTCACTATAAAGGATACAAATTTACTTGATGAAGGTCTCCCCAAAAACCAAATACTTATAGCACATGGAAAAAGTATAGCAACTCCACTCAATCGAATGCCTTTTCGGCATAGAGAGAGAGAGAGGAGTACTGCAGGGGATGGAGATGAGGTGCCTGCCACATCAGATTAAGTAGAGCCTTGCGTTGTCTGTGCTACACCAAAGAGGTACAAATCCAAACTGGTCTCCATTGATCACATCCAAGATGACTCCCCATAGCCTAGTGGCTAGCATCTTGGCTATGCCTTACAGTCTGTATGATCAAAGAAACTGGGTGGCAGCTGCTGCACTGAAGGGGGTCCTTCCCTGGTTTGGGGATAAGTGAGATTACAGCTGTATGCATAGAGTCAGGTAGAAACTCAGTCTGAAAGGCCTCATTAAGGGCATCCAATAAAGGGCTTAGGAGGACTTGTTTAAAGTGTCTAAGGAATTCCACTGGGAGGCCGTCACTCTGTAGGGCTTTCCCAGATGGCATTAAATGAATTGCCTCGTCCAGCTCTGTCAGAGTGAAGGGTTTACCCAGCTTCTCATGAATCTCTGAGGTTATTTTGGGCAGGCCCAGTGTGGCTGTGGAGGAGATCAGCTCCTTCTGTGCAGGATTTATTCATTGCCTATAAAGAATTTCATAGAATTGTCAGAAGGCCATGTTGATGTCCCCCGGTTTTGCGTGGACCTCTCCAGATTTTTCTTGTCTCTTCTAAAATTAATAGGCAAGGAGCTTCCTAGTACACTCTCCAGATTCCCCAAAATTCTGATGGAGTGTGAAAAGGGTGAACTCAGCACGTTGGTGTAGGCATAAGTTGATTTTGTACCACATGTCCAAATTCTTGGCCAGTAGATCAGGAGATTGACAGGTAGTGCCACTGTATGTCTCTTCCAGCTCCCAAAGAGCTAAAAGCTGTTCCTTAAGATATTTTACTGTCTGGCGTTTGATGTGAGAAGTGTAACTTATGCACCTGCCCTTTATATAGGCCTTGAGTGCATCCCACCTAGTTGCGGAGGTGGTGTCCTCAGGGCAATTAGTTTCCAGGAAGGCTGTAAGCTCCTTTTTTAGTAGCGTGCAAAAGGTGGGCTCACAAAGTAGGGAGGTATTAAATCTCCATTTCTTTGTGGAGGACATGTCTGAGGCCACACAGTGCCAAGTAAAGGATGTCGGAGCTTGGTCTGATATAATAATGGTGCCTATAGAGGCTTGAAGAACCTCTGGCACCCACTGATGTGGTATCAGCCACAGATCAATATGGGAATAAGCAGGATGTGGATTTGAGAAGAAGGTGTAGTCCCTGACTCAGGGGTTCAACAAAGACCATACGTCCATGAGTCCTAAGTCATCCACTAAGTCACTAAGGGCTTGTGAAGTTGGCAACCTCAGATCTGTCAGTGCTGTACTTCTGTCTAGGAAATCATCTAGCTTAACATTTGCATCCCCACCCAGGACAAAAGAACCTTTGCAGTGGGTTAGCAGGGTCTGTGCTAGATTATTGAAGAAATCATGCTCAGTAGAGTTAGGACTATACATATTGTACATGGTCACCTCCAGATTATCTAGGTTACCCTGGACAATAACATACCTGCCTTCAGGGTCTGTGATAGTTTTTGTGGCTTAAAAGCCAACCTTTTTATGTATAAGTATCACCACGCCTCTACTTTTAGTAGTACATGAGCTGCCATAGACCTTTGCAACCCAGCCCAATTTTAGATTATTAGTCTCTGCCGGAATAAGGTGTGTCTCCTGTAGGAAGACTATGCCAGCACTTTCTCTTTGAAGCTGATCCAAAATTTTCCTCCACTTAACCAGAGAATGGAGGTGTTTGATGTTCCAGGACACCCACTTTATGGGACCTATGGCCATAGCCACAGCATGAGGAAATATAAAGTGCCTGCCAATGGGTGTAAAATCCAAGTCCAGATGTGACTCCCTGGCCAGTATAAGTGACACCTAATGGTTGTATTGTAATAAGGAAGAAAAGGTACATATTCAGTTAGGCAGATCAGTGCTCTGTATTAGATCAAACATAAAGGCTTTTCTAACTGCTTCTGCATCGGTTACAAAAAATTAAACATACATCATAGCAAAGAGCAATAAGTTGAACATCCCAAAAATAGCTTCCGAAGAACAATTGTACAAGAGGCAGTAAACCAGTGGACCAAAGGCCCGGAAGTAACTAAAAGCACTTTTTCATAGGTGGTTTGATCTTAACCCATGCAGGGGTGGAGATCCCTGAGATGGTCGAGCTCACCACCCAGCGCTACTTCCCATAAAGGAGGGAGATCTAAAGTGCTAAGGTTGCCAGTGTGCCACCCGGCTATAGTTATGCAAGGGGCAGCAGCTAAGGGTGGTTTAAGGGGGAAGAGGTGCAAAGTATAAGTAGTGGAGCAAACTGGATTATGACATGGGGGATACCAGGAGATAGGTAGAGGAAGAGGAAACCTGCCCAGGCAAGTATAAACCAGTGTCTTTGCATGGGGGGGGTGCAGATCCCAGCCTTTGTGAATTAGTGTACAGGGCTATCACCTCCCCTTCCTATCCTGGGAGCTCACGCCCAATGGGTGGAAAATGATTGTGGAGTCAAAAGCTGAGATGAGGATATTAGATTTTGCTGTTGCAGCACTACCGCCAATTTAATTATTCTTGCCCAGGCTGCTGCAAGTTACTGCAAAGGCTCACATACATTTACATACAAGATTGCTTCTCAGGGTAATACCTCATGTCAAGCAATGGCCTGGATGTGGAAGGAAGAATGGGAGGTGAGTCCATGGGAAGGGAGGTATTGGAAGGAAGTATGGGAGTGCAGGGAGGGCCAAACTAGGTATCCTCAGCACTGCATACACCTGGCAGTGTGCTCACTGTCGTACAACTTGCCCACTCAATTATACAAGCATCCCCATGGCATGTGAGGAGGATGCCCCATAGCGACAGATGAGCCCAGAGCGGGATTGTTAATGTAAAGAGGATCACCTGTCACTGAATGAAGGCACCTGCTCAGTTATTGCAATTACATCCTGAGATTCCCTTCATTCAGTATGTCAGTTCATCCTCTCCTAAGGGCAATATTAAGTAGAGGAGTGCCACGCTGGACTGGCTCATACTGTGCAAGTAGACAACCAAGATTCAGAGGTGTGTCAAGTATGGGGAGGGTTAGAAAGAGCACATTCAAAGAATCTGTTAGTCAACCTTCTCCCTGCTGTGTACCAGGACCTTTAATTTTATTTCCCACCCCTCTAATGACACATGTTCAAAGTAAAATGTTGCAGTCCCAGATCAAATGTGTATTTGTATGTGTAGCACCCATTAAACACTCTGTACTGCTGTGGAGTTCACCCGCATTAGCATGTGATCACCCCTTCTTTGCTGAAAGGGTTTCCCCATTACAGTGTCATAGTGCAGCACGTGGCCAGGCAAAGAAAAGGGGGAGGGGGGAACTATACCAGGCAAGATGTCTGTTTGAGATCTTCCACAAAGCTGTACAGAGACTCCTTCTTACTGAGGGGTAGGCAGGTCACTCTTCACTATTTCACTGATCAGCACCCACGGTGAAAATTTAGATGAAGGGCAGGTGTAGTTAGTGCCTGTGTCCACAGGGCAGCCACACTGGGGGGATGGGAAGCTGTCACAACCTCACAGACCTTTCAACTCATATTAGTCAGCATCCCAGCCACCAGCAGCCTCCAGTCCTGTCCCAGCTGTCCCCAACCCATATGCTCAGAGTCTGAGAATATTAGCTTCCAGCATAAACCCATCTATCCCCTATCAAAGCCATACATTATAGCTATTAAACTTTATTTGGATGTCATGCTACAAGTAACAACAACTAGGTTCAGATAGTGGAACATAATATGCAAACCCTATAATGAGGTGTGTGAGGAGTCAGAAAGTCTCTTGAAAGTCCTCCATTACCCTGTCTGCAGTCATCCATTCAGAGGGGAGGCACCACTCCATCCCTGCCCAGTAGCTACATAGTTGGTTTCAGATTCAGTGGCTCTCTTGGCCCAGGATCTCATGTCTTCAGGATGGTCAGTGAAGAGAGTAGACCTAGGTCCCTTGCCTGGTATGGTTGACAGTGGTGCCTTGAAGGGTGAGATTGCCTGAGGTCTACTTATTTCAGTGCTGGCTCTTCATTTGAATCTGAACTTGTGGCTGACAATCGCAGGTCCCTACTGTGTTTCCCATGGTTCACGACAGTCATCCATTCCTGTGCACGTTGTCTATGTTGCCCTTTCCTGCCAGACCTTTTCATTCTGGTAGTCTGCCAGTCCATGCCAGACTGCTCCACTTCCAGTGCAGTAGTCAAGGGGGTGAAAGAAGACCATTGCAGCTTCCTCTGGAAGCCATGCCATGCTGGTGCACTTGGCTTTTCTCCAGAGGGACTCCTAAGCATGCCATTAGGCCAGTGCTTCCTCACAAATTGAGCAGCTTCTTCTGGAGTTATGAATGTGTTTGAAACGCCATTATGAATTATGGAGAGCTTTGCTGGGTATAGTAGTTTATAAGAGATCCCTTGTGCCTGCAGTCCCTATTTGATGGGCACATATTCCTTCTTCTTCTGTGCCAATTCCTTGGAATAATCAGCAAAGATATTAACCCAATGTCCTTGCTATTTCAGGGGGCCTTCCTTTTGCCCGTTCCATGATCTTAACTTTATTAGGATACCTTAATAACTAGACAATGAATGGTTTCAGATGTATGCTGGGCTTAGGTGCCAGACTGAGTGTTCTGTGAGCTTGCTCTATTTCTAGGGCAGGTTTCCAAGTATACCGTAACATCTGGGGTAACTCTCTCTGAAGGTAACCATTGTAATCTTGTTTCTCTGCCCCCTCTGGGAAGCTGACTAAGTGAAGTTTGTTGTGGTGGCATCTATTTTCAGCATCTTCTGCTCTGGCCCAGAGAAGCTCCATTATCTTCTCCAGTTCCTGAATTTATGCCCCTTGCCTGGTATCCTTTTTGTCTATATGTGACAGGTAGGTTTCGGTGTCACAAGGATTTTTGTTGTAGTTCTTGAACCCTCTCCTCTAAACTTGCCACTGAGGTTTTGAAGGCGGTGATCTCCCTTAAAACTTTCTGGAGGAGCCCTTTTATTTCCTGGGCATCATTACTTGGTGCAAGTGCTGCCAAACCATTCACCATTTCCTGCCCGTAGAGCACAATAGGTCATCAGAGCTTATTGTAAATTTAACAAGGAAACAGCAATTTTTCGTTCAATAATTTTTTCCCATTAAGTAAGTCTACTCTCAACTTAATAGATGCTATTTGACTGGAGAAAATAATTTTTACCCAGGAGGCATGGAGCAAAGATTCAGGCTGGCATGCGCCCCCCCCCTGCATTTTATTTTATTTTTTTAATTTTTATCTTTTTCCCCTGGCAGGACCCCGTCTTTTTCATCAGCCCTGGTCACTGCCCCGGAGACCTCCACCACTGTCTATGGCTGCGAGGGTCCCTCAGTCACCCCGGCTTACCCGGGCTTGGAGACCCGGCCACCTCTACAGTGAGCAGAGACCAATGTCTGGCGGGGACCTGCAGCGGGTGGTGCGGTGAGCTCCTCCGGGGAGGGCTTCATGAGCATGGTGGTCCTTGTCTGCCTCAATTTTCCTCCATTTTTGCTACGGAGGCGGGGATATGCAATGACACCAGCATCCGCCCTGCCTCCCAGAACTGCACTCGCCGGATGCCTGAGATCCCCTGGCCTCTGCCAGGAGTCCTCAGTGCACCGATCGCTTCCCTCCCCCTCCCCCCGGAGAAGGAGAGCAGTCCGTGGGATGCTCCATCCTTCTCCCCCCTGGCCGACCCTCCGACGATCCAGGTCCATTCCCGAACCCGGGTCGCCGGTGTCGCAAGTGGAAATCCCACCGCTGCGCCAGCGGGCTGGCCCCTTCCTGCATTTTATGTGCTCCTGTTCTGTTCTGCTGCTGCTGCTGCCACCTTACCCATCCTTTCCGTGGGATGGTTCTCCCTCCTAGTCCTTTTTCCTTTCCTCTTCTGACAAGGCTTACTGATGCTTTGCCTGTTATGCTCCTGGTTGAGGCCACCACTTCCTACTCCTTGCTGCCACCTCCACCAGCTTCTCTAGTCTTGCGCCTCTCTTTGTTGGGTCATGACTCAGTAGTCGTGCTGTTGTGCCACCCACTTCCTGCAGTCTGGAGAAACAGCAAACAAAATTCTTCAATTTGATTGCAAATAAGATCACAGCCATTTCAATAGAACAGCAAACTAAGGGCCGTGCAATAGTAGCCACAAAAATGAACATGGGATGGTGGAACTTTCTGAAGATCTTATATAGTTTGTGGAAGCCCTAGAGACAGCAGGGAAAGTACTTGTAAACCTTTTCTTGCAAAGACTGAAAGCTCATGATTTTAACACAGCAGTCATTAATTACTGTATACCATTACAGATTCCCAATGTTTAATTCATTATTTATAAAGACAGGAGTGAGCTCCAGGTACTAACACGAACGTACTGTAGTTGTCTTTAAAGTAAAATGTTTTCCTATATTTATTTTACTATTTCTAAATGACAATAGGGCTTTGTCTGCTTCTTAGTGTTTAACAGCTGCTACAGTATGTTTCTAAGGATATTGATATGTACAAGTTTAAAATATTAATGTTGCTTTAAATGCTGGTCACACTTGAAAACAGACAATTTGCTCAATGTGCATTTCAGGGTAAATAATAAAAAATGAAATGAAATGAAATAAAATGACAGTGCAGCAGCATGAATAGCTGACAAGAATTCAATGGGTAAAAGTGCATTATCTTTTGTTTAAGACTAACAGGTTCAAATGAATTGGAAAGCAGTTTAGCACATGGAGCATTAATCTGCAATTTTTTTTTATAATAAGTAACTAAAATGACTTATTACACACTTACAAATAATGGGTTCTCCAGGACTTTAACTCACTATGCTTAGCAAGAGATAGGCATGCAAGTGGACTTTTTATGCTGTAGAAATTATATATGTAAGCATAACTTTTTGTAATGTGCTTAAAATGGCACTGTTTGTTTATTATCTCACGGTTCTTCTTGAGGTCGTAAGTGGGCTGCAGATGTGAGATCACATTTAACTATCTGAAGGGTATCTATCTAGTTTTTATTTTCTGACTTTCAGAGCTAAGACAAGATCATGTTGATTTATCATTTGCTTCAGGTGGTCAGTATTATCAAAACGTATGTATGGCAATTTAACTTGGTTTATGATCATCAGTGCTGTAGGAAACAGTGCAGACTGTTGTTTAAACATTGATGTTTGTTTATATTTATATTTATTTTTATTTTTGATGTTGTGCTATATTTAATAACTTGGTAGAAACATAAAAACATAGACTTTGATGGAAGATAAGGACCGCTTGGGCCACCTAGTCTGCTCATTTCCCTACTAATTGGATAAGCTACGGATCCTAGTTAACCAACACCCTACTTCTTCCTACCCTCCACCAGAATTGCTTTATGTCTGTCCCATGTATTCTTGAATTCCCCCACTGTTTTTGACTCCGTGACCTCCTCAGGAAGGCCATTTCATGTGTCCACCACCCTCTCTGTGAAAAAATATTTCCTCACAGTCCCCCTGAGCCGTCCCCCCTCTAGCTTCAGATTGTGTCCCTTTGTTCTTGCACACCTCTTTTTATGAAAGATGCTACCCTCTTGGATTTTGTTGATTCCCTTGAGGTACTTAAAAGTCTCTATCATGTCCCCCCTCCTTTCCTCAAGGGTATACATACATATTATGCTCCTTTAATTTCTATTCATATGGCTTCTGTTGCAGACCCTGCACCATTTTAGTTGCCCTTCTCTGGACTGCCTCCATCCTGTCTATGTTCTTGTGGAGATGGGGTCTTCAGAACTGCATACTGCACTCCAGATGGGGTCTCACCAACTGTCTGTACAGAGGGATAACAGCTTCTTGTTTTCTACTGGTGATGCCTCTTCCTATACATCCCAGTATCCCCCCAGCCATCCTTTTTGCCTTCTCACATTGCTTATTTACCTTTAGGTCATCTGATATGACTACCCCAGGTCCCTTTCTATTTTTGTTGTTGTTAATACCCCTCCCCCCCCCATTATGTACTCTTCCCCTGGGTTTGCATTACTTTGCACTTCTTTGCATTGAATCTAAGCTGCCATACTTTTGACCATTCCTCAAACCTTCCCAAGTCCCTTCTCATCCTTTCTACCCCCCCCTTGTGTATCAACCCTGTTGCAGATCTTTGTGTCATCTGCAAAGAGGCATACTTTTCCTTCCAGTCCCTCTGCAATGTCACTTGTAAAGATATTAAAGGACCAGACCAGTGCTGAACCCTACGGTACCCATTGTAACCCCTTTCTTCAGAGTGGACTCCATTTACTATTACCCACTGTGTCCTGTTGTCCAGCCAATTTTATTAAGGCTACCACCCTGGGATCCACTCCCAGGCTGGCTAATTTGTTTATTAATCTTTTATGTGGGACTGTGTCAAATGCCTTGCTAAAGTCTACGCAGCCCATGTCCACAGCCCCTCCTTGGTCTACTACTTTGGTCACCCAGTCAAAGAAATATATTAGATTTGAGTGACATTACCTTCCCGCTGTGAATCCATGCTGCCTTGGGTCCTGTTCCCCGCTGGCCTCTAGGTACTCAACAGTTCTTTCTTTCAGAAGTGATTCCATCATTTTCCCTATAACTGACATCAAGCTAACAGGTCTGTAGTTTCCTGCCTTTGTTTTGCTCCCACTTTTGCGAAAGGGAATCACATCCTCCCTCCTCCAGTCCTTAGGTACCACACCATCCACCCATGCTTTTTTAAAAAGGGTAGCCAGTGGTGTAACTAGTTCTCCCCTTAGTTCTTTTAGAATTCTGGGGTGAACCCCATCAGGCCCCATTGCTTTGTTCACCTTCAGTTTTAGGAGTTCTTTCAGAGCCCTTTCTTCTGTGAAAGGACTGGTATTGACCCCCCATCCAAAGTGCTTCTATTGATTTGATTAGGTACCTCCCTCTCCTCCTCTTTTGTGAATACTGAGCAGAAGTATTCATTCAGTACCCCTGCCTTTTCACGGTCCCTCTCTGCCCACCAACCCTCCCCTTTATTAAGCCTCACTATCCCCCCCTTGGTCTTTCTTTGCTCTCTAATATACCTATAAAAGATTTTGTCCCTCTTCTGAGTTGGCTGTCTTTTCCTCGGTTTGGGCCTTTGCTATTCTGACTCCCTTCCCCACTTCCTTCTGCTTTATCTGGTACAGTTCTCTGTCCTGCCCTTTCTGTGTTTCCTTATACTTCTTAAATGATGTCTTTTTCTCCCTATCGTTCCCCGCTACCTCTTTTGAGAACCATAGTGTTTTTTTCTTTCATTTTGATTTGTTTATTTGCTTCACACAAAGGCTTGTTGCCTCTGTGATGGCAGTTTTGATGTTTCCCATTGTTCCTTCACCCCTCCTTCTTGCCTGTTTGCTAGTGCTTTTCTGAGGCACTCTCCCATTTTGACAAAGTCAGCCCTCCTAAAGTCCAGTACCCTCACTTTTGTATGGCTCGACTCTGCGGCTGTGTTTATTGTGAACCACACTGTTTGGTGGTCACTTGTTCCCAGATGGCTACCCACTTCTAGATCTGAGATCCTCTCTCTGTACCTGTTTGAGAGTACCAGGTCTAAGATTGCTCCCTCCCAAGTGGGTTCCAACACTAGCTGTTTGAGGCATGCCACCTATAGGGCATTGAGAAAGACCCTTCTCCACTGTATTTTATTTATTTATTTATTTATTTGAATTTGGTAACTGGGTGAGACCACTGAGGCAATTACAGTCCCTTTTTCAGGGTCAACTTGGGTAGGACAACAAGCATGTACAGTGCAATTACAGCAAAATTCAGGTAGAGACAGATTACAGAGGAAGAATGTTATACACATATTATGATACAGAGAAAAAAGATCATTTACAAAATATACTACGCATATGCAAAGGACAAAACTCGCCCAGAACTCCATCCTGTATCAAGGACCGAAATGGTACAATGAGTTACCTGCTAACCTTACAGAATCACCCAGGATTAGTAACTTCAAATCTGGCCTCAGATCCCTTCTTGACCCAAAAACCAAAAAAGAATTGTGCTTGCCTGTACTAATATGGCAGAATTTCAGCCACCCAACCCTCTCCCTTTCACCCTCCCTTTTTATCTCATCAACCCCCCCATCCCCAAATGAGGCCCACTCGGCTGACAAACCACTTCCACCACGACGATGCTATCCTTGGCTGACCCCCTACCCTCCTTAGGCTAGACTGACCAACTAAATAGTGAACCACAAGGCTGAACCCTATTTACCCTATCCTCTTCAACCTTTAGTTGGATATATAAGATTTCTTTGGTATTTGAATGTCTGTGTAACTGTTTTCTGTTCTCTGTAAACACTGCTATATTTGTAATATTTGTTCAGCAATGTCCTGGACTCAAAGGTATTAATCCTAAACTGAAATAAATAAATAAATAAAATGCCTTTGTACAATTGAGGACATCAGCAGAACAAAGCTGTACATATCATTAGATAGCAGTGGAGAGATTACTATGCATTAGGACTTATACAGTGCATAACTATGTTAGAAATTAGGCACCATCAGCAAACACTGCAATTAACAGGTATGTAGGTAGGGAAGGTGAGTCAAAGGACAGATTGGTAGATAACAGGTGTAGAAACAAGTATATAAAATTTATTTATACAAGTGGGCAAAATGCTACAGTGATTTGTGACCAACACAGAATTTTACGTGTGCTTTAGGGGAATGGCACACTAGCTAATTGAGTGGGATATCTGAACCAGGTTTCTATAAATAAATGCACTTAAGACCAGTCTGTCCAGAATAAAACTGGAGCACCCAATTAAATCATTCTTTATGTAAATGAAAAAAAAATTCTTGTGTACAGACAGAATAGCTGTCTGTCTATTATTCCTGAAATTAACTTAATGCTAAATGATGCATATTTTTTGCTTGTATTATCATATTATTTATTTTTATTTTTTCTGAATATTTTCTCCCTCCAGGGCTCTGGTCAGCATGGACATCCCAACTGACCCCCTTGCCTTGACACCCGACATCAGGCCGACCTCCTCATTACCCCCATGGATACCCTCCCCCTGTGGTGGGGTGGTGAGGAGCTACCCAGATCAACCCACCGGAGCAGGATCCGGATGAGGAGGCACCATTCAGGTTGGGCAGTGTGTGTCAGAAGCTCATGCTGCCCAACTGGAGCCCCATTTTCAATTTTCCTCCTTGCAGAGTGCTATTGTGCAATGACGTCAAGGCACATAGCCGACATCTGCTGCACTCCGCCCTCCCTTACTACACCACTCTAGTAGTGTCTCGGGTCATCACCAGGGGGCCACTACAGAACGGTGGGACCCTGGATCCCTCCCTGGGATAGGAAAACAGTCCTCCAGATGCTCTATCCTATCCCTCCTTGCCGACCCCTGGTGGCCTGGGCTTGTGTCCGAACTCAGGTCGCCAGCATGGTATGTGATGTGGCATCCAGTGCCTCAACCCTCAGAGCCACTGGGCTGGCCATTATCATGTTATTTTAATAATTTATTTAAAAAAGGTTTAGTAACACTGTATAAATATATATGTATATATATATATATATATATATATCTGCAAATCAATAATACTCTCTTGGAAGTAATAACTCTCACAGATAGCTATAATCTAGGTATTTAAAAGTCAACTGAAGCCATGAATGGATGACAACCAATGAGTATGTACTATTTACTGTAAGTGCTCCAATACCAATCAGTTATTGGCTGCCGTGGCAGGGTGAGGATGTCTGTGGTAGTCTCTTGTATGGATCTGGATTGGGGGTGTGGGAAGGTGGGTTACTGCCTACTGGGGTGATGGGTGGGGGACCACTAGCACCAGGGAAGTGGGATTGGGGGTTGTGATATTTACTAGTGCTCAGAGCTAGGGGGGGGCACTACACTATGGAAATGGGGATCGGGGCTTTCTATTTTTTACAACTGCTTGGGGCTGGGAGCCACTACACTATGGAAATGGGGATCGGGGACTTTCTAATTTTTACAACTGCTTGGGGTTGGGGAGTGGGTTACTACACTATGGAAATGGGGATTGGAGTCTTTCTTTATTTGACAAGTGTTCAGGGCTGGGGAGGGGGGCCACTACACTATGGAATTGGGGATCCAGGGGTTATATTTTGTATAACTGATTGGGGCTGGGGAGGGGGATGTCATTTTTATGCAGTGCTTGGGGTTGGAGGGGTGTCAGTGTTTTAAATGGTGATTGGGGCTGGGGAGGGCGGCTGTGTGTCCAGCCCGAGACTATGCACTGGGCACCATCCTGCCTCTCGCACAGTTAAAGTAGGGTTTCAAAAGCATAACTATACAGCAGTGCAGCTGGCTATAGTTACATTTTTTGGGGGTCTCAATATTGTGATGTGCGGTTTATGCATGGGGGATCCCTCATTTGCATAGGCACATCACAATATTGTGCACATTGGTGCAGTCAGGGGTGCAGGGTGCATCAGTGGCCTTTGAATATGGCCACACCCCCGATGGCACACAGAAGTCCGGGGATGGGTGGCACATTCAGTGATGTGCCACGTATCTCATCTGAATATGAGGCTCCAAGTCTGTAACTTAATGTTTGATATTATTTTGTGCTTACAATCCTCACTGTTCAGTCACAAAAACACAAACTGTACAAGGGACAAGGGAAAATTTTGAGGCAAAATCAGGGATAGTTGAGAGGTTTGGCATAGATTTATAAACAGTACAAATATAATAAAAACATAGACAATGATGGCAGAAAAAGGACCTGTGGGCTATCCAGTCTGCATAGCAGTGTTATATACAGAGATACCCATAAATTCACATAGAAGAAGCAAAACATTAGTAAAACAGCATCTTAACATACACATCACTTCAAGCAACAATTATGAGCAGTATTTGCCTGGTTCTTAAAGGAGCAGTGCAACAAAACTGGGCAAAACATTTGATCCTACCCTTTTCACAATAAAAGATTCCAAGAATCTTCCAGTTTTATTTGGTGTCAAAATTCTCTAGTTCAACCAAAATTTGAGTATTGAGTTTATAGATGTTGTACTGTAGTTTAGTTCTTTTCTGAAGAAAAAAAAGATGGCCACCACATTTGGCTTATAAATAGCATTGTAGAACTGGCAAGGGTGACGATCAAGAAAATAATTAAAAAAAACTAATGGTGCACAGCAGAGAAGCTACCTAGAAAAGTAACTTTGACAGGTACACTAATCATTTTATTAGTTGTAGCTGAAACTAGATTTTGGAAAAAAAAATATATATATTTTTTGTTGCAGTGCTGCTTTAACCCAGTGAGCTAGTAGTGATGTAGAGGGAGCTGGTCATTACTGGGATGCCATCTAACTGGAAAGAAGTTCCAAGCAGAAGGTCTAGTGAAAGAAAATGTTTGTTGACTGTAGTTACTTTTTACCACTGTAGTTATGAGCTAATGGTAGGGCTGAGTGGAATTTTCAAACTGTGGCTGAACTGAATTCTACGGAATTTCAGGGCATGCCGCGAAATTCCATGGAATTCCATCAGTGGCAGAATTCTGAAATTTTGAAAGCGTAATGGTTTTCACGGATTAGTAATCAGTGGTTTACCTAAACTGCAGATTCTTTTTCTGCAATCTGCGGAAAATTATTCTGCACTTTACACGGTCCCAAAATGTTACTCCATGGTTTACACAGAAATGCTTTTTGGAATTCCACGGAATTCAGAAAGAAAGAAATGAAAAAAAATGTTGGAAGTGGCTATGCCATTCCTCACAAACTGTGGCAGCAGAATTCCTCATGCCACACAGCTCTAGTTCATGGCCAACTGCAGACCTTAGACCAGTGCAAGGAGCCTTGATTACTAATAGGTTGAAAAGGTAAGAAGCAGGAGAAACATTCTTTATGCTTCTGTGGGCTAGAAGCAGTAGGTGTACAGCAGGCATTGCTGATGAGCCAGTGAAATCTACTTGAGCTGTTGGTAAAGCATGCAGTGATGTGTATAATGTAGGGCTGCCAATATAAAACATGTCCAAATATTTTAAAGTATGTCTAGTTTATGTATCAAGACTTTGGCACCCTGCTCATACTGTAGAAGGTGTCCCCATGATCAAACAAATTCTGATCAGTTCCGCCACAGCTGCATAATGAAGTTAGTGAATTTGTGCAAAATGGTTAAGGAGGTATGGAGAAACAACACAATGATTTGTAAGTAGTAAGATTTGTTTTAGTTTCTGTTCTAAGGAAGGCATACACATTATTAGGAAAATATAAGGAGGTGTACATTTTAATGGAAGGAATCAGAAGCTTACAAAAGAACCCCAGAGCAAATACCACTGATTTATGTGTTATCCCTGATAATATTGGCCAGACAGACACATTTTAAAGAAAACACAATTGCACATATCCCAATAATGTAAAGCATCAAGGGAAACATATGCAAATCCCCATGATGGTACAGAACGTGGCAGTACATGAAAAAGTAATGGATGTCATATATTCAGCCTTGAGATTATTTACACATTTGTTTTAATTTTTTTCTTTAAGAGAAACAGGGTTTTTGTCCATGAGGTGATGTAAGTTATATTTAAGCAATGTGTTGATGTCAGGAATTCAGGTGTAATGATGATGGACTGTTAGAGAAAATGTGATATTAACTTTCAGAGGGGGGTGCTTTTGAGAAGGGCAAGGTAGTTATTCGTGTGATAATGGGAATATTAGGAAAGTATGAGGTCTACGCAGAAGTGGAGTACAAATATGTACAGTTTCATAAGTATGAACTCAGAGTGCAGGGAAATGTGATATGCAGGTTTGTTTTAGAAATAGGTAAAAATAGCAATGCATACAATTAATAGAAAGATAGATAATTACATAGACATATAGACAGAGAGCGAGACACACAAACAGACAAGCAGAATAGGAATGGAAGTGAAGTATTGAAATGACACCAACCCCACCCCCTCCCGCAGACATGGACAGGCACTGGGGTGTGCCTTTGGGTCACTGACCATAACACTTACACCATTTCACCTCACCCTACCCTTCAGACACAAACAAGAGTTGAGGTATGCCTTGGGGTTTTCAGACTTTACACTCACCCCATTCCATACAGAGATATGCTGAAATGGGTACAGTGTAAAAGAATGGCGTTAACGTTGGAGCTGAAGAGTCAAAGGCACACCTCGATACTTGTCACTGGCTGTAGGGTGGGGTTGGGGGTGGAAAGGTGTGAGCATTACTCTTGACACTCCCGAGTCACACCCCGATGCCTGTCAGTCCCTACAGTGCAGGGTGTTATGGTCAGAAACCCTTAATGCCCTGGGTGTTTCTTGGTATTTTCACTCCAAGTTTTCAGCATGGGCTTTTTGTGACCCCACTGCATGAACAGTGACTCTATCAGTTCATTAGCTGAAAGGAGATTTTGCACAGTGACTGTGCCATTTGGCACCACAGGTGCAAAAACACATTTTGAACAGGATGTAAAAAGTGACAGCTATACATTTCTTGCTTCAGTAACTGCTCAACACATTTGTTGCAAACCTGCTTATTGGCATTTTATATCTGGCATGCAATGTACTGCTGCTATGGCTGTATGGCTGAGAGGTACCTGGGGGTGGTGGTGGGTGTCAAGATGAACAACTCAGAGACTTGTAGGAGGGCAGCGGCTAAGGCCATGATGCTGGGATGCATCACTAGGGGGATTACTCCAGAAGGAGGGAGGTGATACTCGCTCTGTATAACTGCTTCGTGAGGCCACACCTTGAGTACTGCATGCAGTTTTGGAGGCCACACTTAAAGAGGGACATTGAACTCTTGGAGAGGGTACAGAGAAAGGCAACCAAAATTATCTGGGGCCTGGGGGAAAGGACCTAAGGGGAGAGGCTCAAAGAGCTGAATATATACACGTTGGAAGAGAGGAGGGACGGGGGACATGGTAGAGGTTTCAAGTACATGAAGGGGTAAACAGGGCTGGCCGAAGTCATGGTGCTCAAAGGAAGGCGGGGGGCAACTAGAGTGCATGGGTGGAAGCTGGAGGGGATACTCATGGGAGAAAGGAGGAGGTGCTACTTCAGTGAGAGGGTGGTAGAACAATGGAATGCGCTGCCCGGGGGACTGGTGGAGGCAGAGACTGTGGAGGGGTTCAAGAGGAGGTGGAACAGGTACAGGGGAAGGGTTATGGAAGCAAAGTCCAATGAAGCGGGAATACCCTGGACTGGGAACGGAGAAGCCCAAGAGGGTGAAGGGAGGGCAGCAGGGTCAGCTCCCAGGGTGGGGACTGACGAAAGAAGCAGACCCGAAAGCCCACTAGGCCTATTCTGCTTGCATTTTTGTATGTTGGTATGCTTACTACAACAACATCATGAACCATAAAACCGGTGACTGCCATAACTAGGGAGGCAGTATAGTACAGTGGTTTAAGGCTCTTAATTGCAAATCTAAAGATCTGGGTTTAAATCCCACAGCCCCCCCCTCAAAAAAAATACAAATTTTCTTACAGAGCTAATCAGCACTAACTGCTCATAGAATGCTGATACCTACATTTACAGCTTAGCAAATACTTGAAATCTAACTGAGTGGGGTTTCTGTAAGAAAACAGCTAGAGTTTGTATTAATTATAGCACTGATGATCTGGGCAGTTTCTGTGCTTTTACGGTTGTGTATAGTTTGATAAAATTAAAAGCTTTAAAATTGAAACACTCCTGCTAGCTAGACCTGACACACATAGAAAACAAAAATAGTGAATTAGAGCTATTTAGTAGCTGTTGTCTTACAGTAACCCCAGTTAGCTAGCTCTCCCCGGGGATCACTCCAGAATGAAGGAAGTGATACTCCCTCTGTATAACTGCTTCGTGAGGCCACACCTTGAGTACTGCCTGCAGTTTTGGAGGCCACACTTAAAGAGGGACATTGAACTCTTGGAGAGGGTACAGAGAAAGGCAACCAAAATTATCTGGGGCCTGGGGGAAAGGACCTAAGGGGAGAGGCTCGAAGAGCTGAATATATACACGTTGGAAGAGAGGAGGGACAGGGGGACATGATAGAGGTTTTCAAGTACATGAAGGGGGTAAACAGGGCTGGTGAAGTCATGGTGCTCCGAAGGAAGGCGGGGGGGCAACTAGACTGCATGGGTGGAAGCTGGAGGGGGGATACTCATGGGAGAAAGAAGGAGGTGCTACTTCAGTGAGAGGGTGGTAGAACAATGGAATGCACTGCCCGGGGGACTGGTGGAGGCAGAGACTGTAGAGGGGTTCAAGAGGAGGTGGAACAGGTACGGGGGAAGGGTTGTGGAAGCAAAGCCCAATGAAGCAGGAATACCCTGGACTGGGAACGGAGAAGCCCAAGAGGGTGAAGGGGGGTCAGCAGGGTCAGCTCCCAGGGTGGGGACTGATGAAAGGAGCAGACACAAAAGCCCACTTGGCCTATTCTGCTGGCATTTTTGTATGTTAGTATGTTGATATGCTTACTACAACAACATCATGAACCATAAAACAGAAGACTGCCATGACTAGGGAGGCAGTATTGTACAGTGGTTTAAGGCTCTCAATTGCAAATCTAAACATCTGGGTTTAAATCCCACAGCCCCCATAAAAAAAAATGCACATTTTCTTACAGAGCTAATCAGCACTAACTGCTCATAGAATGCTGATACCTACATTTACAGCTTAGCAAATACTTGAAATCTAACTGAGTGGAGTTTCTGTAAGAAAACAGCTAGAGTTTGTATTAATTATAGCATTGATGAGCTGGGCAGTTTCTGTGCTTTTATGGCTGTGTATAGTTTGATACAATTAAAAGTTTTAAAATTGAAACACCCCTGCTAGCTAGACCTGACACACATAGAAAACAAAAATAGTGAATTAGAGCTATTTAGTAGCTGTTGTCTTACAGAAATCCCAGTTAGCCAGCTTTCCCCTGGACTGGGAAGGGAGAAACCTGAGATGACGGAGAGGGGCAGCAAGGTCAGCTCCCAGGGTGGGAACTGACCAAAGGAGCAGACACGCAAGCCTGCTAGGCCTATTCTGCTGGCATTTTTGTATGTTATAAGACTCTTTATTGGAAATCTGGAAATCTAAGTTTGGATCCCACAACCCCCGCACAAATGTGGAGTATCTTTTTAATAAAGTATAAAATATGTATGTGTGAGTTATTTAGTTTGGAGAATATTTGTTTCATTAGTTGAAAAAGTGTGATACACTAAATGTGTACTGCAGTGAACCTTTGTAATACGGAATCAAATGTGTAGCTGAAATAACTGCTGCCATTTATGCTCACTGGACAAAAACAGTTGCACAGCTCTGCTATTGTGAAATGATTTAAAGCAGTGCACATGCTAAATCCTACTACCACATTCAAAACACCATACCCTACCTACTTGCCACATATAAACTCAACTATATTAAAAAAAAAATTCTAGGCACTTTTTTTCTTACACCAGGAGAGACACACTAAGCTGAAAGCTTGTTTACAGGTGCGACCTGGGAGCACAAGGAAGTTAAGTGATTTGCAGAGGTTCACACAGTATGCAAGTGGGGGCTGTGGGAGTCAAACCCAGGTCTCTAGGTTTATAGCTCAGAGCCTTAAACTACTGTGTTATACTGCATCCTTAACCTACCTGCCTACTTAACCATTATTCATTTCCCAGTCCCATTTACAAGACGGTTACCCTTATATATAATACATACTTCCCAAACTTGAAAGAAAAAATACGCTTTGTTATCAAAGTCTGTGTTTACCAAATACTGTGCCCAGGATTAAAATAATTTGAACCTCTCCATCCAAAAATGTGCCCTGACATGAAACTGCATGTTTAACTGTAACAACAATTAAAAATTGTATTTCTAAATGCATTATTAACACCAATGCTTCATGATTAAAACAATTTCAACACCCTCCCCTCACATATGTGCCCTGACAAACTGCATTCTGGGAAGATTGCCTTGGACAAGATGCAATAAAAAAAACAACAACCTGAAAACAGGTTTCATGGAGCAAATGTTGATGTCCTGTTTCTAGTGTCCATGATAAAATAAAATAAAAAATAGTTAAGATTTTTTTAATGTCAGCTCTGATCAGAATAGCTTTTAAAATCACCAATTGTTTTCTTGTTCAGTGTTTTCTAATACATCACAAACTTAAAAGAAAAAAACACACTTTATCATCAAAATCTGTGTTCACCAAGTACTGAGCCCATGATTAAAATAATTTGACCCTTCCCCCAAAAATATGCCCTGACATGAAACTGCGTGTTTATCTGTAAAGACAATTACAAAATGTATTTCTAAATATATTATTAACACCAAAGCTTTCAAAGTTTTGAAACTACTAAAGACAAATTATATATAAACTGTACATATATAAAATGTTTAAGAAAAACATGTGGCTCTTACTGTAAATTAGAATGTGTGTCTAGGTCTCCTTCTGAGGCCCCAAGTTGCTCTGATAATCATTTGTTCCAAAGGATTTTTAAGTCAATTTGAAGGCATTAAATACCTTCTGTTCTCCTAGTCCTTAATAAAGGCATTAAGCATCTTCTGTTCTCCACTGCACAGGCTTGTTCTGTTGGTTGATACAGGTCCCAAACTAATGTATCTTGTTACAGCACGATAGAGCTATCTCATGTCCCTCCCACATAAATCAGAAAAAAGTTTGGGTTGGATCTTTAGGAGCTTCTAGGGTGGAGGCGGGGGTGGAGCTTACTCCCCAAAAAAACCCAATGCTGCCTCCCACTACTCAGGTTCCAGTTCTTGTACAACCCATTTAAGAAGGAAAACAGTACCCTGCAACCATTGACTAACATGAAAGTGTATTTATTTGAGGGCGGAAAACATTGCTTGGAGGAGGCTAAGGTGGAAGAGACTATTTATACCTTCAGACCTTCAGTCAGTTCCAAGGACAGAAAACATGACATCGCTACTTTTGTACATGCAAAACATCTGCAGGCTCCGCCCACCGCAGCCGTAATAAGGGAAGTATCACTGAGTTGCCTGTTTTCAGTCTGGTGTCCTTTGGGAGACAGTCTTCATTTTTATTAAGAAAGAGATTATTTGGTGTACTGCAAAGAATAAAGACCTGCCTATGGAACTATTTGGGTGAAAGTCAGCTACTGAAACTGGTTTACTGTAGTATTGCTACACATACTGTACTACACATCAGGATATCACAATTAACGTGGACCAGCTACTAAATTATTTTGGCCAGTGTAATGATCAGATTCATTTTGTGCCAAGCTGAAATTGAAGAAAAATGCAAAAATGGCTTTCTGGACTGATATGGGTATGTGTCTGTTAGTCATACGTGTATTTTTAATCATACTTGAATGGGGAATAAAACTATTTCTTAAGAACAGTAGAGGTTTAAGTTATAGTTTCCTAACATTATGGAAACTGCATTTTCAGCCTTCTGTCTGCTGCTTCATACATAGATGTTTAGATTTTTTTTTTATTAATTTGTTTTTAAATGTATTTGCTGTATTTTCTAAAGAATAAAAGCAACTGTTAAACCATTTTGATTAGTATTAGTGTCCCTTGTCTTGCATTACAAGGGGGATTTGCAAACTTGTGAAGCACCAGTGGAACTGTGTACAAAACTAAATCCGCTGGCTATACACCTGGGCTGGGATATTCAAAACAGTTTCGCATGGCACAACTGAGTTGCACCGGCGCAAGTGCATACTTGCACCAAGGAGCGATATTCAGTGGGAGTCATTGCGCCAATGCGCAACTATAATGAATGCATGCGCAAGAGCAGGGGACATGCCCATGAATATTCGGCACAGTGCGATATTCAACCGTGGAACCATGGCACAAGTGCGTAGCAAAACCTGGATGTACTGAGCAGACTTGAGCCTGTAAATACAGGGCACAAGCACACAGACAGCACTTGCACCAGGGGAGAGGGATAGAGAGAGAGTGGCAAGAGACGGTGGAGAGACAGAGAAAGAGACAGAGCAAGGGAGACAGAGCCAGTGAGGGACAGAGTGACTGTCACAGGCAGCCATAGGGGTAGAAGAATAGAGGTGACAGTGCAGAGTAAGTCTGGGGGCTGAGAGACTGAGAGGGACAGGCAGGCATAGTACCATGCAGTGCACCAGGGTGGCATACAGCCCACAGCAGCCAACTGCCTAGGGGGACAGGACATCAGGGGCCATGGATAGTGTACCCTTCCTAATGGAGGCCATAATGAGGGGTGTGAGGAGGCAGGAGGAACAGTGACGTGACCGTGGAAGGGTCTGTCAGTGGTACGCCTGGAACAGGTGGTACTGAGCCCACACCACCTTTGAGAATTACACAGATATGGAGATTATGGGATGGTAGCACCTGAACAAGGTCATTCTGAGGCAGCTCTGTGAGCTGTGCAGTGAGGAGATGTAGGCACCCACAAAACGGAGCCATGCAATGTCTGTGGAGACCAAGGTGACAGCAGTCATGTGCCTGCTTTCCACGAGCACCTTCCAGATGCAAACTGAGGGCACCACAGGCATAACCCAGTTGGCCACGTCACGCCTCCTCACACAGTTCCTCAATGCCCTGCTGCCACAAGCCTCAGAATATATCCATTTCCCCACCACACAGGCAGAGCACACAGCAACCATGTAGGACTTCCACAGGGTAGCACACATGCCTGGAGTACTTGGGGCCATTAACTGCACCCACATGGGCATCCGCATGCCACCTGGAAATGAGGGTGTGGCCTATGTGAACAGGAAGGGGTTCCCAAGTGTGAACTGCCAGGTGATGTGCGATGCCAAGGGGTGCATCACCAATGTCTGTGCCACACACCCTGGGAGTGCACATGATGCATTCATCTGGCACAGCTCTGTGCTGTGCCACAGGTTCGCGCATGGGGACAGCCCCATGGGCCATCTAGTGGGTGAGTATGGGATGGGAAAGAGGTGCCAGGCAGTGCAGGCCATGGGATGGGGGAGGGAAGAGTGGGTGTGCTGGCGAGGGTGCCAGGGACAGGAAAGGGGTGCAGTAACAGAGGGCACAGGGCTAACCATGTCACTCTTCACACAGGAGACAGTGGCTATCCACTGAGGCCCTAGCTGCTCATCCCCAGTCAGTGCCCATTGTTCCCAGCAGAGGAACACTTCAATGAGGCACACACCAGCATGCAAAACATCATTGACCATGTCTTTGGGATGCTGAAGGCATGGTTCCGTTACCTAGACAGGTCTGGCAGTGCCCTACAGTAGAGCCCCTTGGAAGCCTGTGGCCTATTCCTGGCCTGCTGCATACTGCACAACATGGCCATTTACCATGGGATAGCTGTCAAGGCTGATGAGGGTGACAGTAGTGGGGATGATGAGGTCAATGGGCTGGAGGGTGGTGGACAGCCCCCTCGGGTGGAGGGATCCCTGGCTGCACAGGATGGCATGGCAGTATAGGGACACCATTGCACAGGAGCACTATGGTGTACACAGGCAGGTGGCACCACACCCATGCACTTGCCACACACACAGATACAGCATACAGGCAGGGGCGGGCATGGCAATGGGCATGCACACAAAGAGGCATGGTGCAGGGGTGGGGGTGTCAGTACCACACGTCCACACACAACTGCACACAGCAGCGATCAGAAACACACATACACACACACACACACACCCACGTGCCCAGGCACTGGCTAGTGGTGGGGATCAGATGCATTGCACTGGTGACCAGGCACAACATGGTGCAAAACAGCTCTCATCTGGCCCACGCCACATGGGCCAGCAGCTGGGCAGGCACGCACACAGGCAGAATGCAGCATGACACACAGGTGCCACACCTGTGGTACACACACATACACACCACCCATGCATGCACAGGGCAGTGGCAGCCGACTGCGGCCAGGGCTGCATGCACATCAGGTCCACCGCATGGAACCATGGCCACCGTGGCCATGGGGGCATCCACACCGGGGCCAATCAGCAGCCACAGGCTGCTCATCAGCCACAGGGAGTATTTGCAACAACCCCCCAGGGGTTGTACTGTGGGACTGCAACCTGGTCCACGCAGAGGTGTGTAGGCACCAAAACAGACCTGCCCCAGGCATTCCTGGGTTGCCAGTAGTAGAGCCTGGCGTCAACAGGGAGGGTGTCTCCTAATGCTGAGATCATGGGGTGGACATTGCACTATGTGGTGTCTATGGTGGCTGGCCACACCCTATGGCAGCCAGCAGTGCAAGGCCATCCATGATCGCATTGGCTATGTGATCCTGGGGTGCAGTCGTGTCCTCCCGCAGGTGCTGTATAGCCACCAGGAGCTGCGCAGTGCCCCGCTCACACTGCTCATCCACCTTGCACACCACCACATGCAGTGCATGCACACAGCTGCAAGCAGAACCTGCTGCTCCTTGGAGGCCTGCAGCAAATGGGTGTGCTCTGCCAATGGGTCATGCCCAGGGAACCTGAGCAGGGCACAGACCCTCCTGTGGTGAATGACCACACTTCACAGAACCCTGCTCAGGTGGACACTGCACAGTGGGGTCCCTCCAAGTCTCTATCAAATGCCCCAGCAGTGGACCCCACATCTGGCTGCCCTGTGGCTCCTGCTGCTTGCTGCTGCTGCTCAACCAGCTGCTGAACACTGCCCAGTGCCTGCGCAGCTGCACCACCACCACCACATGGCACTGCCATGGCTGTGCACACAGCTGCACCCTCAGTGGTGGTGGGCAGCTGTGCCACCACTGTCAGGCCATTGGGTGCACTGCCTGTGATGGTATCTGGTATGGGTATCTCCCCCACAACACCACCTTAGCTGTCCAGGATCATTGTCAGGTCATCATCGGAGTTGGACCCCACCCCAATCTGTATCTCCACACAGAGGACGCTGTGGCTGGCATCCTGCAGAAACACATCCAGGGCCTTGCCTGACCCCATGCCCAGGACATCCGGCTGGACAGTGGTGGTTTTCTGCAGCCGATCAGTCCCCTGGTTACCCATGGAGGTGGATGGCTAGCCATCCAGGTGTGGGCCTGCCTCCATGGCTGCTGCTGGCGCTCCATCCTCTGCATGCAGGCGTGCTGGTGCTGAAAGAGAAAACAGATGCATCAGTGATGCAAGGCCCCCATTCCCCCCCACCACTGCATGCTGTGCATGCCCAACATATGTACCATGCAGTGATGGGCTTTCACCCATCTGAAATCCTCCACCTGACGCACCTTCCACAGTGCTGCAGCGCATGGTGGCTGCCGCCAACTCCTGCGCTGTGAGCTGTGGTGCAACAGCAGGCCCCCCTCTGGTGACAGTCTGGGCTGCACGGATGGCCACCACCTTCTCTTTGATGCACATCTTATCAGTGTCCACCCTTTTGTGGCACTCCTGTGTAGACTGCTGGTGGCTGCCCTGCTGGTTGACACATGTCGCCACCTCCACCCAGGCCTCAGCCTTGGCCTGTGGTGTGCCCGTGGCACCACTCAACAGTGGTTCCCTGTTGAGGTATGTCTCAAACAGGGCATCTGCCTCTGCCTTTGTGAAGTTTGGCCTGCATTTGCGAGCAGGCCCACACTCCTCACCCTCTTCACGTTCCAACATTGTGCTGCCTTATGGACATGGACAGGTGTGTCAGTGTCAGCAGCAGCCTACCCTGTCCCCCTTGCTGTGCTGGCTGGGCTCAGCAGCATGTGAAATTACCTCAGATGGTTGCAATACCAGTCCATGGTCTGTGCTAGTCCATGGCGCTTTTATAGTGCAACGCATGCAAATGAGCATTGGCACAACGGTAATGACATGCTAATTTCCCCAGGGCGCCGTGCATTGGCTGATGAGCTAATTTGCATGTGACTGCTGAATATCATGTACTTTTTCCATGCGCAATGGGATTGCTCTGAAGCAAGTCATGGCACAATGTCCAGGCATGCACACTGCACAGGACTGCAGTGCACATGTGCCAATCAGTGTGCTTCTGCCTATTGCCCACTGTGCGCCCACTGCACAACAGGGATCATGGTGCATGGTGTGCTATGCCAGCTATTGAGCACTGTGTGCCAGATGACCCCTGACCCCTAGTGTGACCCCCTGACCCCATAGTACTCCCATGCCATGTGTCAGTCCGGCCACAACCATGTCATGCATCTCCAACATTGCGTGATGGGCTGACACAGTGTATATCTCCACGAGGCATGCATCCCATGCATGTTGTGCACACATGCACCTCTGGCCACCATTTTGCCTCAACAGATTGCAATTCCCACCACGGCGGGGCAGCCCAGCAGGCCACAGCAGGCAAGGGAGGTGGTGTGGTGGCAGAACCGGCACCAGCGAGGCCACAGAGGGCAGGTAGGCACTGTTTTGGTCCTGTACACTTTACAGGGAGGGTGGCGGGGGACTGCATGTGGCCATGGCCACCTGCGCCATGTGCCATGGTGGCTGTGTGTGTCACACTGTGCGTGGTGCATGCCACAGTGGGGTGGCCATTGCACACTTGTGCCAGCATTTGGTGGGGTGGGTGTGTGCACAGCTGCCACTGGTGTTGCTGTGGTGCTGCTGGTGCCCTGTGCCATGTGGCTGTCATTACACAGTCAGGTGGTGATTGGGAAGTGGTGACCACCTCTGAGCACTGTCCTGGCATGCCGGGTTGCTGGCAGGCATTGGCTCACCCCCCTGTGGGTGGCCGGAGCACCACTCCAGGGGTGTGTGTTCCCACTGCTCATTACGCACAGTGAGTGGGCATGGTACCTTGGGACCTTTCCCTGATCATCTGCCCTGTCCCTTGTCATAAGTATCCAGTGGAGGAGGAGGCTCCCCCCTTTTGTGTCAGCTGCTGCACCAGATAATCCTTATCATGTCCACCACCATGGAGGTGGTCTGTCAGGTGCGCTGGCTTTTTCTGGCTGAACAGTGACAGAGGAGGCACCAGGAAGTGGCAGGGCATGGCCACCCTTAGTTCAAGTCCCGGCTTTTCCCTGTTTCCCCTGCTTTACCTCACCCATCTGTCCCCCTTCCCACTGTACAGTCCCTGTTCCCTGTCCCCTTCCCTCATGTTCCTACCCTTTCCCACCCTCTTGCTCTTGTACATTGTTCTGGTCAATATATATATATATTTTTGACATCCCTGCCTGTGTCGGTGTCTGCTTTGCAGCTGGCATGAGGAGCCATGCTGCAGTGGTGTGCACGTATCGGTGCTTGTGTCATGCATCTGCAGTGCACTGCTGTGTGCTGTGGTGTGTCCCACAGTGGTGGTGTTCTGCCCCTTGGTCAGTGGCTGTCAGGGGTGTGTGGCATGTGTGCCTGGCAGCATGGTCCTGGGTGTGGTTTGCTGGGGTCTGGGTAGGTGGGGGCACATTGGTGGCCCTCCTTTGGCCATTGGTGCCACCTGTTGCCTGCTTTCCATGCCACTGTTGTGTTCTGGAGTGGGGGTGTCTGGGTGCCTGTGTGTGCCCTGCTAGTGGTGACCACCTGTGGCCTGCCACTGTGCTTCTTTGGCACTGTCTCCGGGTCTGTTCCTGTGCCGTGCCCTCCTCTGTTGCTCTGCTGCTGTGCTCCCACACTTGCCTGGGGCATCTCTTTCTGCGCCATGGTGCAGGTCTGTTTGAACCATGGCACTGGTCTGGTTGCACCATGGCGCAAGTCTGGTTGCGCACTTGTGCATCTCTGCAATATTCAGCTGAGTTGTGCTGGCGCAGTTCGGCATGCGCAACTTCTGAATATGGCATTCGATGTGCCATGGCACATCAGATTTGTGCTGCGCTGGACTTGTGCCAGTCTTTGGTGCATTTCTGAATATCTGGCCCCTGAGGTTTATCATAGCCAAACAAGACTGACTTACTTTGCCAACTGGGAAACCCACTCAGTACCTACCAACTACAGCATTCAAACCATGCCCTTTCTGGAGCCATTAATGTGGGCTCTATCCATTCATGTAGAGCTCTATCCAAGTAATGGCCTGTAATACTGCATGCCACAGCCTAATTTGTTTGTGGCTTCAGGATTGGATAAAGCTTTTTGTGAGAGGGCTTAGCAAAGTTTCTTCTTCCGGTGGAAGAAAATTATATATTTTAGGGATCCTGCAGTCCAGTCTTCTCTGCTGCCTTTATCACAAAGAAACTGAAGCATTATTTCTGTATTACTGGGTATAATGAACAGAAAATTTCCTTATACTTGTCTTCAGATTCCTAGATTCTAATACTTGCATGATCCTCCCTATTTTTGACTACTGTGATGTAATCTACTGTGCTGCTCCCAAGTCTTTCCTAACCAGGTTGGACACCCTTTTTAACTCTCTCTGCTGTTTTGCACTGCCCCCCCCAACTCACTCATCACTGCAAACTTTACCACTCTCTTGCTTTCTCTTCACTTACTGACAGACATCTCTCCCACAGTGCTAAATTCATCTCCAAGTTCTGGTTTGAGTCTCTCTCTTCATATCTCTCCAACTCACTCCCCTCCCTCTTATTCCCTCAGATCAAATGACACTCGCACTTTGGTAGTCCCTCAATGATCCACCTTAGCAGGAGAGGCAGCGTTCTTGTATCACTTCCCTAAACTTTGGAACTCATTACCACAACAAATAAGACACTTATCATTCTCTTACTCTATTTCTGCAGCCCTGCGCAACTTCTTCACTCCTAATTGTACCTGCTCTTAAATAATTTTTGTTTTTCCCCTCAAAATTAATATTCCCCTACTGCCTATCCCTTTTGCATGGCACAGGGACACCTATGTGTGCCCACATGCCTCTCCCCAAAGGGGTAATTACTCTCATACCTAGGGGCTTACCTCCTAGTTTTCTTTCTCACATCTCTACCACCCTGATGTGGAAGTTAGCATCTATTATGCTTTGTAAATCGTCATCTCTGTAACCATTAATTGCCAAGAGTAGTCACTGTCTGTCTACAAATCGCTAATGTATGCCACTCACAGTATGCACCTCACCTTGTTGTAATGCACTTATATGACTTGTACTTGTGTCTAGGTACTACATTTGTGTTGATTTATCATTGCCATTATCTATTGTATCTTGTCTATGTAACTCCCTTACCCACTCCCCCAGGACGCACCAGGAGACAAGCAACTCGATTGTTCAGTGTGCTTTTCCTGGTGAAACTCTTCAATAAATAAATAAATAAGTCTGGTGCTTAAGACCAATATGCAATATTCCCATATTTAACATGACATTAGTGATACTCGAATATAGTGTAGCACTGGTTAGATTTATTTATTTATTGAAAAGTTGATAACCAGGAAAAGTACCATGAACCGAAGCTCATTTCCAGGTGCGACCCAGGGGGGAGGGGTCACAAGAGGAAGGCAGATACAACAGAGGTATAATAACATACAGAAACAATGCATCATGAATGAATTTACAATAGTGAAGATTCTAATAAATGCAGGCAATATATACAGAGATTCGCAGATACATCACAAATGCTATACCCAATAGGAAAAATTCTAATGGATACAAACTATATTCATGCAGCTAAAATACAGTGGTTCACAGTAAGAGCAGTGGGAAACAATCAGATTGAGGCAGACGAGGTCTAGGAAGGAGAACAGATGCAAGAAGTAATAGATTAATAGGTGACATGGCTGCTTTGATTGGATTGCTTCTTTGTAGACTTGAAAAGCTGCTGACAACATCTAAACCTGGTTTGCACTACAACATCTAATAAAAAATTGTTGGAGCTCAATTTGCATGCATAATTAATATAACCAGCCTCTGTGGTTGCACTGCATGCAGGAGTATAATTTACTTCAGAGGCCTGAAAAAGAAAAACATTTGGGGATTCACTGTGAGGACACATGCACTAAGTTTTAAAATTCATACTGTAAATCTTGGCCAGTGCAGGAGAAAGAACCCCCTGAAGGGATGCAAGCTCAGTTCATGCTGTCTGATCCACATTCAGCTCAAACCTTACAGTTTTAAGGAAAGTACTGTTCTTCACTTTCTGATGCATTTATTATAAAGCATCTTCAACAGATGCAGGCTATTACAATCTAATCAACTTATCATCTGGATGAATTATTGAAATCAGGTTGGCTGATGTAGGCAGATACACAGATGATCTGCATAATAACTGTTCTTCTGGTGTTGCAAGTAAATTAACACAAAAACTAGCCACACCAAGGGAAGCCCCTACTGAGCCTGCAAGTGGTGCTCACCTCTGGACATCCAAGTCCAGCAACCAAAAAGGTGTGCCACAAGATACAACCAGCTGAAGAGAAAAAAAACATTGGAAAAATATAATATAGTAATGTGCTTAATTTTATTTCCGTGCACAACATATGGGACAGATGGTGAGCAAAAACAGCAATCACAAGTTTCCTGACATTTTGGTTTGAAGCATGTCCTCATTTGCATTGAAAAAAAGAAAGCACATTTATTTAAATACAGCAGCACTTTTTGCTGAGGAGAGCAGCACTGACCTGTTAGCATAGCTAGCTGGTAAAAGAGCTGTAACTCACTTTGTTTTGTAGCTTTTCTGCCCATTTTCAGCTTGTGGCAGGAAGGAAACAGCTACCAGCCATCTTGCAGGGGATGGAGTGGGGTGATCACATGACCAGCTCCTCACGATAGTGCTACATCAAGAAGCAGGTTGTCTTGCATAAAAGGGAGATGTGCTTTCACCTGTTCAGTGTACTTTTTGCTGGGGAAAGGAGTGCCGAATTACTAACACAGTTAGTTGGTAAAAGAGTTGTATCTCATTGTTTTTAGCCTTCCTGCCAGTTTTCAACTTGAGACAGGAAGGAAGCAGCTACCACCAGTCATCTTGCTGGAGACAGAGTCAGGCAATCATGTCACTGACTTCATCAATAGCATTGCACTAGGAAGCAGGGCATTCTGCATAAAAGGGAACATTTTCACTTGTTCAGTGCACTTTTTGCTGTAGAGAGGAGTGCTGATCTGCTAGCACAGCTGGTTTGTAAAAAAGCTTTAACTCACTTTTTTTTCACCTTCCTACCAATTTTCCAGCTTGGGACAGTAATGGAGCAGCTACCAGTAATCTTGCTGGGAACAGAGTTGGGTGATTATGTGACTAGCATCTCCCAAAACTGCTGTACCAGGAAGCAGATCATCCTGCAGAAAAGGGAACATGCCTAACATGTCCCAGTACTTTTACGTCCCAGTGAGTAAGAGGAACAGCAAATGAGTGGAATAGGTGTAATACTGGCATCTTAGCCATTGACAGGTGTTAGCAGAAAGAAGCAAGAAGTGGGGGACTCTGCCAGTCAACTAAGGAAAGGCACCTGTTTGCTCCTGTTGTTGCATTCACTGCTGGGAAAGACAGAAGGGAAAAGGCAAGCCTAAACTTAGAATAGGAGCAACACCCTATCTAGGTTAGTAGTATAAGGGGACTGAAACCATTTATATGGGAACCCAAGTAATAACAAACCAAAAAAGGGAATGCTAGAAATACTCTATCAGAGGTAAGGATACATACTGTAAGTATTTCCAGGTAACACAGGGAGAATAAAAGTTGTGAGTGCTAGGAGTGGTGCAGTGCAGTAGATATGGGATGGCAATTTTCAGAGACACTTTCTGGGGACTGAGGTGCTGCTCCATCTGCACATACCTCTCTGAGTTCAGGGAGGAAGGTACTAGACACTAGGTCGAGTTGATTAGGATTTGGGCAATCTCTTCCCTCATGTGGGGGCTACCAAATCTGCCACCATTACCTCAGGGGATGCCAGAGAGGAGGAAGGGCTGGACATGAAGGCTCTGGAAGGGGTGGGGTGGTGGGTCAGGCACATTCCTCAACCAGCACCACTACGCAATTCCTATGCCACTCTGGCAGGCCAAGACTGCCAGGAGGAAGCACCCACAGAAGTCACCAGGGAAGATGTGGATAACCTCCATAGTGGAGACCCCAAGAAGTGTGGAAGAGGACCCCAAAAGAGGAGGAAGCAACTTCTGGTGGGGAACTTGATTGTAAGAGGTATAGATTTGGGAATAGGAAGGGGTAGAGAATGAGGTTAGGTGCCTATGCAGTACCACAGCCTGGAGGGACAGGGAGCAGATCCTGGGGATTACTAGGGCAGCAGGGAAGAAGGCAGAGCTGGATGTCTTTGTCCACCTGGGGAGTAACAACCTGGCTAGGGATGGGGCTGGGATAGTGCAGGGGGAGTTTAGGGAGGTGGGAAGTGGTCTTAGGTAGCACTTTCCATGTCTTTAGCTGAGGTACTGCCTGCCTATGGGGAGGGGAGAGTGGAACCTCCACACCAGGACCTTCAACTCATGATTGAAGAAATGGTACAGAGATGAGGGGTTCAATTACATTGAGGACTGGGGATCCACCTAGTGGGATAAGGGACTTTACAGGAGTGATGGCCTACATCCATCTGAGAGGGGAATCACAGTCCTCAGTGAATGGTTTAGGTGTTACTTTGATGAACATTTAAACTAGGGGAGTAGTGTAAGAGATTGGGAAGGCAGAAACTGCCTCCCCCCCACAGATTGAAGTAGAGAGCAGGCAAGAGAGTAGGCAGAACCAGAGGAAAGCGAAATTCCTCAGGGTTCAAATCAATAAACGAAGTAGGGTGGTAGAAATGAAGGGGGATGGGAGCATTAAAAAGGGAAGGGGTGGAAGGAGGGCAAAAATTAAAGAAGAGGGTAATAAACACAGTTGTAACAAAATCATGAAGGTCATATGTGCAAATGCTAGAATCCGGGCAATAGGATCCCTGACCTAGAGGCCATCGTGGCAGAAGCCGACCTTAATATTGTGGCCCTTACTGAGTCATGGTGCACTGAAAACCATGACTGCGACATGCCATACCAGGCTATACTCCATTCAGGAAGGAAACGGTGGGAAGGAGAGCAGTGGGTGTGGAGTTTTATGTGAGGGAAGACATAAAAGCTTTGGTCATACAGGGAATACGGGGGCAGAGGTAATGTGGTTACTCTGGAGAGGGGGAATTGAGCCTCTATTCGCACTGACATGATCTACAAACCTCCAACACAGGGGGAGGAGTTAGATAAGATACTGGTGGAAGCCACTGGCAAGATGGCAGAAACCGGGGAGGTGCTGCTGGTGGGGTACTTCAATCTGCCAGATGTAGATTAAAGCCTCCCAGCTATGGCTTCTGCCTGAAGCGGGGATATCCTGGACTCCCTGCAGGAGGCATTCCTCAGGCAACTAGTCAGTGAACCCACTAGTAATGGGGCAATATTTAGTTGTTGTTTAATTTATTTTGTTGTTTAACCAGGAGTAGCACACTAAGCTGAAAGCTTTTTTTACAGGAGCCACCTGGGAGCACTGGGGAGCTAAGTGACTTGCTCAAGATCACACAGAATGCAAGTGGAAGCTGTAGGATTCAAACACAGGTCTGGTCTCCTGGATGTCACCAGATTTGCAGCTCAGAGCCTTAAACCACTGCGCAATACTGCCTCCCTGACCTACTGGACCTGGTACTCAGTAACAGAGACAGTGTTGCAGACATCAAGGTGGAAAGCCCCCTGAGGACCAATGATCACCTTACAGTGTGGTTCAACATAAGGATGGCTGCAGAATCAAACCACATAAGGGTGAGGGTCCTAGACTTGAGGAAAGCAGGTTTTATAAAGATGGGTGAATGCTTCAGGGATGACTTGCTGGGGAGGGAGGATGACCTGGGGGATGGAGGAACAGTGGGCAAATCTTAAAAGGGCTATACTGAAGGCAACAAACCTCTTCGTCAAGCAGATATGCAAAAGCTACAGGGAAAAGAGCCCGTTATGGTTCTCAAAAGAGGTTGCGGAAAAAGTAAAAGCATAGCATTTAGAAGGTACAAGGAGATGCGGGGGGGAGGAGGAGGACAGGGAGATTTATCAGGGAAACAGAGGGAAGCAGGGAGAGCAGTAAGGAGCACGAAGGCACAAACTGAAGAGGAAATAGCCCAGGCCATAACAAAAGGGGACAAGACATTTATTGGGTATGTAAGCAAAAAGAGAAATACCAAGGGTGGGATTGTAAAGTTAAAAAGGGAAGCGGGGGACTGTGCAGAGAAGTAGCAGGTAAAGGTAGACATCCAGAACAAATACTTTTGTCAAGTGTTCACAGAGGAAGGAGAATGGGAGGGGCCACAAAAAACTAACAGGAGCTGTAGAGGGAGGGAGGTGGGCACTAGTCTATTTTTGGAAGAGAGAGTCCTGAATGGACTCGCTAATCTAAAAGTGGACAAAGCAATGGAACCAGATGGGATGCATCCAAGGGTATGAGGAAGCTCAAAGAGATACTGGCTGCACTTCTGACAGTCCTTTTTAACAGCTCATTGGAAACAGGAGTGGTTCCAGAGGATAGGAGGAGGGCAGATGAGTCCCACTTCACAAAAATGGAAGTAGGAAATATATTGGCAACTACAGGCAAGTCAGCCTGAACTCAGTGGTGAGAAAGTTAATAGTATCACTGCTGAAGAAAAGGATCACAGGTTACTGTAGAGTAGATAATAATCACGGTCTGTTTATTTTAGCGATATTCGCTATTTCAAGTTTTAAGCGAATTTAAACAGATCGCAATTATTACAATAATCAGTACCTCTGTCTCACTTTAAAATTGTACCTGCTACCTACTACTAGCATCAAAGGAGATGGAAAATGAAACCCTTATTTTAACTGTCTGACTATGTTTCTAATGATGTATTATACTAAGAAAATATTTGTAGAATGTGCTTAGCTGCTTAAAATGTAATTTTTCAGCTCGCTTAGTCGGGATGCTTTTTAATGTGACAGCTGAATGCGATCACTGTTCAAGTCTAGCTGTGTCAGTATCCACGAGATAAGCAGTCTGTTAGTACATTACGTGCACCTTCCATGGCTCATGATTAAGATACCGTAATAATGGATACAGCAGAAATTGAAGAGTTCGGTGAGGATGCCAATAAATATACAGTTGATCTGGACCATGACAGACATTTCATGATTTTTAATGTTTATTTGATGGCATGCGTAATGCATTGCCTGCTATTCTGTTCTCAGTTTTGACCCTGATAGACACAGTTCTGAGACCATATTACACAGTACAGCTTATGTGCTAATTCTGCAGGGCGCGAATATGCGGCAACAATAGCGGGCATGAATTCTGGTGCCCGTGAATACAATCAGTTCTACAGTATATTGAATCCAATGGGTTACAAGACTTCAAGCAGCATGGATTCACGAGAGGGAGAAGGCCATGTCAAACAAATCTGATAGATTTCTTTGACTGGGTGAACAAGGAACTAGATCTGGGTGCAGCAGTGAATGTAGCCTACCTCGATTTTAATAAAGTGTTTGACACCATTCCACATAGAAGACTAGTATGCAAGCTGGATAGCTTAGGAGTAGGTCAAAAGGTGGTAAACTGGGTAAGAAATAGGTTAAGGGATGGGCATAAAGGGTGGTGGTAAACAGAGTTCACTCAGAGGAAGGGATGGTGACCAGTGGGATGCTTCAGGGTCCAGTACTGGGACCAGTGCTCTTTAATTTCTTTGTTAGTGACATTGCAGAGGAGCTGGAAGGGAATGTCTGCCTCTTTGTGGTGTGAAATCAAAATCTTCAATATGGTGTAAATTGGGTGGATACTCCAGAGGGATAAAAAGGATGAGCAATGATCTGAGAAAAGTTGAGGAGTGGTGAAGGGTATGGCAGCTGGGTTTCAATGCGAAAAAGTGCAAAGTAATGCACTTGGGGCAGAGAAACCCAGAGGTAGAGTACAAAATGGGTGGGGTGGTAGTGATGACTTCCAAGCAGGAAAGAGACTTGGAGCTAACCATTTCTGATGACTTAAAGATAGTCAGCCAGTGGAACAAGGTAATTGAGATGGCTAGTGGAATACAGGGGTGCACAGAGAGGGGTATCACCAGCAGGAATAGGGAGGTGGTGATGTCTCTGTATAGTTTGCTAGTAAGAACCCCCTTGAGTACTTGTGTTAAGTTCTGGAAAGCACATCTCCAGAAGGACATAGACAGAGGAGACGCAGTCCAGAGGAAGACAACAGTCCTCAGTGAATGGTTTAGGTGTTACTGTGATGAACATTTAAACTAGGGGAGTGGTGTAAGAGATTGGGAAGGCAGAAACTGCCTCGCTCCCCACAGGTTGAAGTAGAGAGCAGGCAAGAGAGTAGGAAGAACCTGAGGGGAGCGAAATTTCTCAGGATTCAAATCAATAAAGGAAGTAGGGTGGTAGAAATGAAGGGGGATGGGAGCATTAAAAAGGGAAGGGGATGGAAGGATGGCAAAAAGGAAAGAAGAGGGTAACAAACACAGTTGTAACAAAATCATGAAGGTCATATGTGCAAATACTAGAATCCGGGCAATAGGATCCCTGACCTAGAGGCCATCGTGGCAGAAGCCGACCTTAATATTGTGGCCCTTACTGAGTCATGGTGCACTGAAAACCATGACTGCGACATGCCATACCAGGCTATACTCCATTCAGGAAGGAAACGGTGGGAAGGAGAGCAGTGGGTGTGGAGTTTTATGTGAGGGAATACATAAAAGCTTTGGTCATACAGGGAATACGGGGGGGCAGAGGTAATGTGGTTACTCTGGAGAGGGGGAATTGAGCCTCTATTCGCACTGACATGATCTACAAACCTCCAATACAGGGGGAGGAGTTAGATAAGATACTGGTGGAAGCCACTGGCAAGATGGCAGAAAATGGGGAGGTGCTGCTGGTGGAGTACTTCAGTCTGCCAGATGTAGATTAGAGCCTCCCAGCTGTGGCTTCCACCAGAAGCAGGGATATCCTAGACTTCCTGCAGGAGGCTTTCTTCAGGCACCTAGTCAGTGAACCTACTAGTGATGGGGCAATACTGGACCTGGTACTCGCTAACAGAGACAGTGTTGCAGACATCAAGGTGGAAAGCCCCCTGAGGACCAATGATCACCTTACAGTGTGGTTCAACATAAGGATGGCTGCAGAATCAAACCACATAAGGGTGAGGGTCCTAGACTTGAGGAAAGCAGGTTCTACAATGATGGGTGAATGCTTCAGGGATGACTTGCTGGGGAGGGAGGATGATCTGGTGGATGAAGGAACAGTGAGCAAATCTGAAAAGGGCTGTACTGAAGGCAACAAACCTCTGCATCAAGCAGGGAAGCAAAAGCTAGAGGGAAAAAAGCCCGTTATGGTTCTCAAAAGAGGTGGCAGAAAAAGTAAAAGCATAGCATTTAGAAGGTACAAGAAGATGCAGGGGGGGAGGATTAGGACAGGGAGGTGTATCAGGGAAACAGTGGGAAGCAGGGGGAGCAGTAAGGAGCATGAAGGCACAAACTGAAGAGGAAATAGCCCAGGCCATAACAAAAGGGGACAAGACATTTATTGGTTATGTAAGCAAAAAGAGAAATACCAAGGGTGGGATTGTAAAGTTAAAAAGGGAAGAAGGGGAGTGTGCAGAGAAGGAACAGGAAAAGGCAGAAATCCAGAACAAATACTTTGTCAAGTATTCACAGAGGAAGGAGAATGGGAAGGGCCACAAAAAACTAACAGGAGCTGTGGAGGGAGGGAGGTGGGCACTAGTCTATTTTTGGATGAGAAACTCCTAAATGGACTTGCTAATCTGAAAGTGGACAAAGCAATGGGACCAGATGGGATGCATACAAGGGTATGAGGAAGCTCAAAGAGATACTGGCTGCACCTCTGACAGTCCTATTTAACAGCTCATTGGAAACAGGAGTGGTTCCAGAGGATAGGATGAGGGCAGATGAGTCCCACTTCACAAATATGGAAGTAGGAAAGATGTTGGCAACTATAGGTAAGTCAGCCTGAACTCGGTGGGAAAGTTAATAGAATCACTGCTCAAGGAAAGGATCACAGGTTACTGTAGAGTAGATAATAATCATGGTCTGTTTATTTTAGCGATATTCGCTATTTCAAGTTTTAAGTGAATTTAAACAGATCGCAATTATTACAATAATCAGTACCTCTGTCTCACTTTAAAATTGTACCTGGTACCTACTACTAGCATCAAAGGAGATGGAAAATGAAACCCTTATTTTAACTGTCTGACTATGTTTCTAATGATGTATTATACTAAGAAAATATTTGTAGAATGTGCTTAGCTGCTTAAAATGTAATTTTCCAGCTCGCTTAGTCGGGATGCTTTTTAATGTGACAGCTGAATGTGATCACCATTCAAGTCTAGCTGTGTCAGTATCCACGAGATAAGCAGTCTGTTAGTACATCACATACACCTTCCGTGGCTCATGATTAAGATGCCATAATAATGGATACAGCAGAAATTGAAGAGTTCAGTGAGGATGCCAACCAATATACAGTAGATCTAGACCATGACAGACATTTCCTGATTTTTAATGTTTACTTGATGGCATGCGTAATGCCTTGCCTGCTATTCTGTTCTCAGTTTTGACCCTGATCGACACAGTTCTGAGACTGTATTATACAGTACTGCTTATGCACTAATTCTACAGGGTGCGAATATGCAGCAGCAATAGAGAGTGTGAATTCTGGCACCCACGAATACAATCAGTTCTACAGTATATTGAATCCAATGGGTTACAAGACTACAAGCAGCATGGATTCATGAGAGGGAGGCCGTGTTAAACAAATCTGATAGATTTCTTTGACTGGGTGACCAAGGAACTAGATCTGGGTGGAGCAGTGGATGTAGCCTACGTCGATTTTAATAAAGTGTTTGACACCAATCCACATAGGAGACTAGTATGCAAGCTGGATCGCTTAGGAGTGGGTCAAAAGGTGGTAAACTGAGTAAGAAATAGGTTAAGGGATGGGCAACAAAGGGTGGTGGTAAACAGAGTTCACTCAGAGGAAGGGATGGTGACCAGTGGGATGCTTCAGGGTTCAGTACTGGGACAAGTACTGTTTAATTTCTTTATTAGTGACATTGCAGAGGAGCCGGAAGGGAATGTCTTCCTCTTTGTGGTGTGAAATCAAAATTTTCAATATGATGTAAATTGGGTGGATACTCCGGAGGGATAGAAAGGATGAGCAATGATCTGAGAAAAGTCGAAGAGTGGTGAAGGGTATGGCAGCTGGGTTTCAATGTGAAAAAGTGCAAACTAATGCACTTGGGGCAGAGAAACCCGGGGCAGAGTACAAAATGGATGGGGTGGTAGTGATGACTTCCAAGCAGGAAAGAGACCTGGGGGTAACCATTTCTGATGACTTAAAGATGGTCAGCCAGTGGAACGAGGAAGTTGAGATGACTAGTGGAATACTGGGGTGCACAGAGAGGGGTATCACCAGCAGAAATAGGGAGGTGGTGTTGCCTCTGTATAGTTTGCTAATAAGAACCCCCTTGAGTTCTTGTGTTAAGTTCTGGAGAGCACATCTCCAGAAGGACATAGACAGAGGAGATGCAGTCCAGGGGAAGACAACTAACATAGTGCAGGGTCTGCATCAGAAGCCCTACGAGGAGAGAAATAAAGGAGTACAGCCTGGAAGAAAGGAGGGAGAAAGGAGATATTATGGAGGCCTTTAAATACCTCATGGGGATAAATAAAGGTACAGGAAGAAAATATTTTTCAGAGGAAAAGGTACTCAAAAACAAGGGAACATACACTATATGAAGTTGGTAGAGGGGGTTATATTCTGGAGAGATGTGAAGGAGTACTTCTTCACAGAAAGAGTGGTAGATTCCTAGAACAGCCTTCCAGTGGAGGTAGTGGGGCAAAAACAGTGGTGGAGTTCATGAAGCACAAGATAGGCATACAGGAATTTTTTTGGGAAAGAAGGGGTGAGAATGGCCCGGAGATCAAGCAGGATCTGCAGTGATACTGTAGGCAGGGAAAAATGAGCAGCCTGGGTGGGCCAAGCAGTCCTTATTTGCTGTCAGATTCTATGTTTCCATGTTTCAGTGTTTGTTTCCAGTGCTTTTATCTCTTTAGCTGGTTTTGGTAAGGATGAGCCAATGCTGGTTTTGTATTCAGTTACTATGCCAAAATTCAACACTTTTACTTTCAGTTTAGCCCATTCAAACTTTTTGGCCACTTCAGAATCACTTTAATCTTTGGCCTGTTTTCCAGGTGGCCAGAGCTAGCCCCATGGCCACTCTTTCACTCACCATGGTCATTGCCGACCCCCCGACACTGTTTTTTTTCTTCAAAAAATATTTCTGGCTCCTTGTACTGTGCTATAGGTGTGGATTGAGTTATTTCAAAAACATTTGACTGGAGGACCAGTGGAGGGAGAAAGAGCTAGGGATTGATCAAGGAGAGCAAGTGGAAGTGGAGGAATGCTACTTACTTACATTTGTAGCCTGCTAAAATCCAATACCAAGGACCCAGACTGTCTTTGGCTGAAGTGTTAAAGATGAGCGGAAGACAGAGGGTCCAAAGCAAAGCTAAGTCAAAGTTGTCAATTTTCACATTCAATCACCCTTACGTTGTAGCATGTACCATTCCTTTTTGGTTGCTACTTCAAAAACAATCACATTTCCTGGTCTGATTTTGGTTAAACAGAAAAAGAAAATTAAACTTGCCAGTGGTGAAACTAGTAGATGGGGGGGTCACAGAGATCCTGAATCCCTCTCTGCTCACTGAAGTACTGTGTTAATGTTCCATGGGCAGCATATTTCTGAAAGTCCTAATATTCTCTGATCCCCCCCAATGAAATCCAAAATAGATCCCTTCTTGCCTTTTACAGATTATGTATTTTAACTGTAAAACAATGCAACAATTTGAAATAACTGATTCGCACAATAAACAAAAGCTTAAGGATACCTGTTTTTCTAACAAAGTTATTTCATTCCCAAAAAGTAAGAAAAGTCTTTATGAAGTTTGTGAAGGCTCCTCTTCTCTTGCTAGTGCAGCCCACCTCGACAAAGCAAAGTAGTTTGGGGCAGTTCATTGTTGTCAGTCGCCATAAACATGTGCTTGCTCCACTAAGACATATGTGCAATCAGAATATCTTTCATAGTTGAAAGGAGACCCCAAGAAAGAATATTTTCAAAAGACTTCTGGGGGCTGCCATTTTTGTTGTGAGGTCACACTAAAAGGTAATATTAAGAACAACGTCGAAAATGGCTGACTGGCAAAGATACAAATCCCCCTGAGATACTGGCCTTTATGGAAAATCCCTGTATTAAAGATGGGGGCCAAAAATGCATTGGGAGGATTGGGAGGCAGGAGGTGTCTCAAGCATTGAGCATCTTTTCTCCAGACACATGACTATTTCTACAAGATAAGCGGCTTACAGAGCAGATGGGGAATCCAAAGCTACAATGGTGATATTATTTTCAGATAAGACATTTGGTTTCTGAGCATGTGTCACCCAAAATAGTGCTACCATGTCAGAGGGTATGGGGAGATTTTGTGGAACACACAGGGGGAGGAAGAAAGAGATGGAGAACATTCAAAGAGTCAGTGAGGTATATAAATATTTACTGGAAAGGCAAACACCAGATATGAAAGAACTGGAGAAGAAATTGGAAAGGATTATATGGCAAGCATGCACAGAGGAGGAATGATCAACATGCTTGGGTAATGCTAATGGGACTAGTAGAGACACTAGTGGTAAATTAAGTAAGCAATAAGACACGACAGGGTGTGCATGGAACAGATTTTACCACACAGCCAGGGGCGTAATGAGGCACAAGGCCTTGGCCGAGTGCCTTTAGCCTCTGGCAGTGCGGTAAACATCTGTTCCATGCACACACCTGGAGTGAATTATTGCACTTATAAAATGGGCTCCTTTATTTTTAGTTTGTACAGTTAAGAAAATCATGCTTAATATGTTGAAAAATCATTTTATTCTGGTAATCAATGATAAAATAGTCCTTCCGCCTAAATTAATATTGATGAGCTCATTTGCATATGACTGTCTGCTAAAATAGTAGACACTTACACAAGAAACAGTGGTAGCTGAGGTCCCGTCTGAAGGCAGCATGTCATCACACCAGGCTCGGGGACTTGAGATGTGGAGCCCCTTGGCTGGTTTAGCCTACCCATTTTATAATGCAGCAACATTACAGCCACGGAGACCTGGGCATGGGGCAGGTTATGCAGCTGCCAGTCGTCACCGAGCATCTACTGAGTTGCAATTGGGTGGAGCGACTGCTGGGGTTTCTATAATTTGTGTTTTGTTTGACAGAGGCAATTTTTAGCCCGTTTGCCGCCTATGTTATGCAGTTGGATCAGCACCACAGCCTCTGTTCAGCAAGGTCGGATTTCGCAAAGCGCAGTCATAGGCTTTTTGTTTAAATCATAGTGCTGCTCTGCGGCAACCTGTGTGTTTAAAACGAATTGAAAATGTGGAAGTGATAGAATTGGCGTCGGCCGTGGGTTAAGATGGCACCTAGCGGGAAGCAGGCATGATTTTTTTTTGTATTAAATTTGAACCGATGGTAGGACTACTGCAACAGGGATAACTCGTAAGGAGTTGGCGGCGACAAACACAAGAGAGCGAGACAAGGCTTTGTTTAAACTGTGAGTGGGAGTTCACACACACAGTGAGTGAGTGATTTTCAGAAGTTAATAATTGTGACGGCCAATGACGTAAAGTCAGAGGCCAGAAAAACCCTGTATGCTTAAGCTTAAAAAGATAACTGAAAAATATGGTTGAAGTGCCAAATATGTTGACGGCAGCGCTAGAAGAATTTTTACCCTAACACAGTAAAAAACATGGCTGCGTGTGAAAACCTCAACGTTCTAATGGCAATATGATTTTTTTACACTGCGGTCCCACTTTTAGGGACTTGTTATTACCCATGCATGAAACAGATTTCATGCATGGTGAGCTAGCATTTTGATTGGCTGATATAGCCTACCCATTTTATAATGCAACTCAAGACCCTACAGCTCTGGTGCCATACATCTGCAGCACTTAAACAAGTGAGTTTATTAAACACAGACTAGTGCTGGAGGTGTGGGGAACTCAGGGAAATGTGCCCTATATATTATGGGAGTGCCAGAACCTTGGGCAATAATGGGGACAAATAATAGCAATGATGGGACAAAAAAAAACAGATAATGATACTAAAGGATAAAACATTTGTGGTCTTGGGAAATACCAGGCACCTACCCATACAGGAATGGGCGCTGTCCCAATAGTGCATGGCAGCACTAACAGAAGCGAGGAGACTGCTATTCAGAAAGTGGAGGGCATCAGATATTCCTTAAGTGGGGATCCTGTGGATCACATGCACAGGGGATGGAGAATGAGTGACTAAGTTACTTAGCTGTCAACAAAATGTCATTATTCACTGACACTAAAGTTAGATGGCCATTTTTGCCTTGATGTAGGAAGCATCAATAGAAGGAAGGAGGTGGGAGAGTTGGGGGCCTACATTCTTAACTCAGTAGAATCTATCACCACATCCCATATAGTATATTGGAATTTTAGGCAAAGGATACAGTGATTAAAAGGATTAGACAAACTGGGTCTTAATCCAATCACTAATAGCTAGTTATACCTCTGAATGGTTCTCATATGAAATGATGGCATAACCCCCACCCACCCCCACACACACACACATGAGTTCACTTTAGTTACATAGGCCATTTGCCTGAATATGATTTATTAAGAGTTGCTCAGGAGAAACAGATGTAAGGGGAACCCCTAGAAGAAGTAACTGTATACTGGGGGGACCCCAAGGAGATACAGTGGAGTGTCTGGTGTAGGATTAGTGATGTAACTTCAAGTGGTGAGCTTTGTAGCCCCGGTCAGATTCTGTTGCACTGGGTGTATAATGGCATGAATTTTCTCTGAAAAACTCAATAAAGAATTAATTTAAAACATGGTTGAATGGACAAAACAAATGGCAGCAGAGAATCTAAAGATATCAAGAATACCTTTCTGCTAAAAATATTTTCCAGCTAACAAGCACTGCTACTATTTGAGAGCTTTTTCAGGTAATATTTATTTTTGAAGATGGAGGTTTTTGCAAGTGTGTGCAGTACTACAGTACTTGATTTTCTCGGGATGGCATCTGCAGAAGATAAAATGGCATTCTATGATATACTGGGCCACAATGGTATAGTTAAGGCCTACAGTAGCAAAATTAATTGGGGAGCAATTTTCCCAAATTAACATTGATTTTCAAAAATGACTTCTATGCAGACAACTCCTGTGCTTTTACACAAATTTAGGCAAACCACTGTACCTGTCTGCGATGAAATATGACTTAACTGCACAACTGAGAAATAACTGTCAGTGACTCTGTGCCTTTGTTGTAATCTATGTAAATGCCATATAATTTGGGCATATTTTCTATCATATAATACGATTATTGTGTCAGCTTGACATAATGAGTGCAGCCCATAAAAGCCCAGTACAATTAATGTATGTTTGTTGTAAATCTAGCAAAGCATGTACAAGGTAAATCAAGGGCTTTCAACTAATTACAGTGAGTTATGAGCATTTTAGAAATAGAAAGTGCATTACTACCTAAATTGCTATCTGTTAGCATCTCAGAATGTATGGGTTTTATAAAATGTTTCTTTTTTTCTTTTGTGACTACTGTTTGCTGTAGGGATAAACAAATCCTTTACAATAAATTCAATGAATAAAAAAAAATTACAGACTTCACCATCTGACATTTCTTTTTATGGCAGTATTCAGTTGACTTGAATGAGTGCAGAAGCATTTAAGACATGAGCATTGTAATGGAAAAGATGTAAGAACAGTTCCATGTTTTCCTTTCATCTGTAGAGGGACAGAATCCCACCAGCCTTCATCTAAGCCATCTTGTTGTGTCTTTGCAGCTTTTGTTTTTATAACTATAGCTACAGAAGGAGGTCAGTAGGCAAGGGTACAAGGAGCTGGGAGATGGGTATGGGGAGGGCCATGGATTTAGCCTATCTGGACTTCTGCAAGGACTTTGACACTGAGGCATGTGACAAGTAGGGATGGGCAGACCCAGAAAGGTCCTGACCCTTATGATCAGAATCAGGACCCAGGCCAAAGTCTTGATATGTTCTGATTAGTTCTGATTCAAATCAGAACCTTTTGAAAAATGTGAGGAAAATTTGAAAATCTGCCATAAAATTGCATAAAATGGCACTGAGATCTATGACACACGCATGGAATTGTAAGCAGCATGTCAGGAAATGAAAGCTATGAGCTTATGGCACTGATGTGCTGGTCAATTGAATACATGGCAGTCATGCAGTTGACTTCTGTTCCCTGCCTCCACAGTGGTGTAACTGTAAATTGACCTCAGAAGGGGATCTCATTCCCATTTAGTAGTATACAATGGACATATCAGTTTGTCATTGTTGCGCTAGTTCCTACTCTGCTCCACTGAGAGTCATGCGGTTATTTTCTATGGCATGGTGTCCCCTCCACCCACCCATCCAAACTGATAATACATTTAGGGAAATCCTACCAAAAAATAACTGCATGTCCTTAGGAGTCCAGACCTTCATTTTTGAGCACATATTTGAACAATAAATTAAGAGAGCTACAGCTAATGAGAGGAAAAATGAGCAGCACAATCAGGTTCAGGCAATCTAAACATTAGAGAAGTCCATTAGGACATGCTGAAAACATTGTGTCATCAGGTTCAGGCAGTCCAAACATTAAACAAGTCCATTAGGACATGCTGCAAAAATTGTGTCATCAGGTTCAGGCAGTCCAAACATTAGACAAGTCCATTAGAACATGCTGCAAAAATTGTGCCATCAGGTTCAGGCAATCCAAACATTAGGCAAGTCCATTAGGACATGCTGAAAACATTGTGTCATCAGGTTCAGGCAGTCCAAAAATCAAACAAGTCCATTAGGACATGCTGCAAAACTTGTGTCATCAGGTTCTGGCAATCCAAAAATTAGCTTAGTCCATTAGGAGATGCTGAAAACGTTGTGCCATCAGGTTCAAAAATGGGGTAGACCACATATGGGCTTACTGAATTACTTATTTCTTTTTCTGAAAAAAATCTCATTCTTCCAAATCTTCCATATAGTTCACTTTGTGGTCACTGCCAAATGTATGTGCTGCCTTCAGGTCATAGTTGTAACAAAACAAGGGAAGGTTTATTTATTTATTTTGTTAATCATGTTTCTACCTTTGGTCCCCGGTCTGCATCCTTGTCCAGGCATCTGCTACATCCGTCTGCCACCCGAGCATCCACGGCTCCCATCAGGGCCCTCCACTGCAGTACCCCCATGGCTTGCCCCCCATGGTGGGGTGGTGAAGAGCCCCCCCTTCCTCTCTGACCATGTCTGAATCCAGTAATTCACAGCGGCTCCCTTGGAAACTGGGCACCCCTCTAGATAGCCATCAAGCCACCATGACCGGTCACCATTTTCCTTGTTCAACTACCCCCATTGTGAGTGGAGCATGCAATGATACCAAGGGGGGGGACATGCACATGTCTGCATGCACTCCCTCCTGGCACCGTGCCCCAACTCACCCACTTCCATTGCCAGTGCAGCTGCATCACTCCCCAGCCTCCTCTAGGGGCCACCAGTGCACCGGCATCTGTAGGCCCCCCACCTCAGAGAAGGAGAGTGGTCCATCGGATGTTCAATCTCTCTCTTCCCCTGTGAACTCCCAGCAACCCAGGCTCACTCCTGAACTTGGGTTGCCAGCCTGGTGCAAGATGTGGCATCCAGCACCTCAACCCTCAGTGCCACTGGGCCAACCGGGAAGGTTTATTTTTAAGAACGTTAATTTTCCTACATTTTCTGGCAGTAGCTTAGATTGTGTATCTGTTGCCACATTTCCTGCAGAACTAAAGAGTCACTCTGAAAATACACTGGTTGGGGGACAGACCATGTACTTCAAAGCTACCTGCACAAGTGCAGGCCATAAAGGTATTTTATGGGATCTTCATTCCACTCAATACTTTTTTCTGCCAAATAGAAGCCAACCATAGCAGTGGTATATGGAGAAGGAAGGTCTGATTTTTCAAGGATGACAGCATCCAAGTGACTCCAAAGTTGACTACTGGGGGTAGAACAAATGGCAGCAGCTGACAGTTTTGTAGCCTAACAAAGAAGATAGGGCTGTGAAGGTGCAGGAGGAATGGATGAGGGGGCTGCATCTGTTGTCAAGGTTTCTTTCAAAACCGAATCTACTTCTTGAATTATTTTCTCTTTGCAGTTTTGAAACACATTGGGGTCATGCTGTGAGAGCTGTTTCAGCTTGTACCATTGGTCTAGTACTGTTGCTATAATATAGTGTTCTGCTGCCAGCATTTCACAGAGTTTCTCATCATCTCTGAATTTTTTAATCATTTGATGGACTGTGTCTTTTTTTTATTCTGGGTGGCAAGTCCCTTTCAGTGGCACAAGACTCTACTATCTGAAACTGGCTTCTTGGATCTTCCAAGTCATTCCTGATTGCATTTAGCTGAAATCCAAGAATCTTGATCAATGGGATTATTTGGCCAAGTGTGGCACTGTCAGAACTCACTTCCCTAGTAATTTCTTCAAATGGTTGCAGGATGGGGCTGGCCTGCGCAAGCAGCGGTTATGTCACCACTTGCAGTGCCAGCAATCCAGGTTTAGGAACGAGCTTGGGTGGTTGGAGGGTTGACTGGGGGGGCTGGATCAGGTGGCAATTGCCTGCTCTCCACCCCTGGGGAAGGAGGGATGGACTGAGCCTCCCAGTGTAGCACTTCTGGGTAACCACGGGGGTGGCTTACCAGGGGTAAAGCAGAAGGAGCTGGTCTCAAACACTTAACCAAAAAGTAAAACAAAGTCAGGATTCTTCTTCAGATATGCCATTTATTCATATTGAACACCCTGGAAGTAAAAAACATTCCAAACATACAACCACAGTACTCACTCTACGTTTCAAGCCACTTTGGCTCTTTGTCAAGATGTTCAGTATGAATAAATGGCATATCTGAAGAAGAATCCTGACTTCATTTTACTTTTTGGTTAAGTGTTTGAGATCAGCTCCTTCTGCTTTACCTTTGAACAAAACACTGAGGATCCACTTGCTCACTCAATGCAGTCTCCTCCCTTGCTTTGTGGCTTACCGGGGGGCTGAGGTTGAGGCTGGGAGGTGTGTCAGATGCTTTGTGGGTTCCACCATTGCATCATTGTATGCCATGCCTCCTCAGAACATAAAGAAAAAAATAAGTTCAGCCCTGGTGCTGGTCTCTGGTGGAGACCCTGGAGTGTCTGGAGCGAGCCCCTACCACCACCGTCAGCTGCCTGATGACTGGCCTCCATCACGGAGGGTGTAACTGGTCTCCCTCCCCCCCACTCAGAGGGCAAACCAAGGCTTCATGGGGGTGAGCTGCGGTGAGACAGAAGGTCAGGTGGCTCCTTGGCTGGGAGGACTGGCACAGAGACTCGGGGGCATAAAATATCAATGCAGAGAGTTGCTGGATCTTGATGAGAAGTATTAAAAGAGCCCACTGCTGAGGATGAATCTACACATCAGCATCCCCTATGCTATTCTCCACTGTATACTGTCTTGCAGCCCTTTTTTGCTCCAGTAGTTGTTAGAACATGTAAAAGGTACACTTCCACCTTGTTGCAATATCCTAGATGAGCATATTTGGAGACAGTTCATGTTCTTTTTGTATAGCCTGAAGTCACTGGTGTGCTTTGCAGGAGTGGCTTAAATATGCCCATATTCTTTTTGCCACATATATAAGAGCCTTTATATCTCTGTCCTCTTCCAGAAAGACATGCACAATCAAATTTAGACAGTGTGTAAAACATCGAATGTGCACAAAGTCCCCATCAGATAACACTTTCTTTATGTTTGAGCTGTTGTCAGCCACAATAAAACCCACAGAAAGCCCTTGTAATGTAAGCCAGTACTGTAGGTCTCCATTAAGCTCATCTAGGATGTTGGAAGCTGTGTGATCCTATGGGATATACTGGAAGTGAAGGGAAGCTGGTTTCAGAGGGGGGTTGTCTATGTCACTACAGGGAGTAAATGACACCCAGTGTGCAGTGAGTGACATAAATAGTTCTGGCTGACAGCTTGTCCATATGTCGGTAGTCAGAGAGACAACCCCAGCAGCTTTACCTTTTAAAACATTTTTAAGGCTGCAGTGGGCATAGCCCTGCAGTTCTTTTACAATCACTGAGAAAAAGGAGGCCACATTCCTTCCAAATCAACAACATGTTAGATTGCATCGCAGTCACCTCCACATCTGTGAAGCAGTCCACCAATGTTGTCCCTACTGACCACAGCACTGCACTATTTCACAGTGCTGGCAGTCGTGGTAGAACATGGCACACTTTGTCATGTTCACACTGTACTGCACATGAGCTGGCAATCGCGCATGAGCAGTAGCATGTGGTGGCCATCTTGGTCACGGCAAAGTGGGACGTGTTCTGTCATGACCACCAGCACTTATTTCTTTATATATTTTTTCTTATATTAATGAAATTCCTTCCAACTCACCCTTTCTGTCAGCACCCACTACCCCCCACGCCCCCAGAAACTTAGAAATTACACTGGGGGTGCCCAGTCCTCCAGTGTCACGATCAACCACTTAGTCATTTTTTCTGACACTGGGGGTGCCTTATCCCCCAGTGTCATGATCGATAATCATTGGTCTTTTTTTTTTCACCTATCTGTAAAAAAAAATGGTCCATCACTGTCTTCCCCCGCATAACTATGACACTGGTAGTGCACAATCCCCCAGTGTCGTGATCTGGTATCATTGGTCTCCACCTGTAAAAAGAAATGGTCCATTGATGTCTTTTGTGGCCATTCCTTATTCCCACCAACCCTCCCACTGAGCAACCACCACTCTGCATCCTCTTAAGTCCTTACTTACCCCGCGGGTACAATGCGGTAATCCTCTCTGGACCGCAAACACTTCTTCACTTTTCAAAGCTGGACCACGAACTGAAGGCATAGGTATGCAGTTCAATGTATTTCAATGGGGGTTTTGAACTTAGTGCCATAACATGGGCATTTGTACATATTTTTGGACCAAATTTTCAACATGCCATCTTTGGGACCCCACCTCATGAACAATGTCACTGTCGGTAGGCAGATCTGTCCCAAAAGGTGATTTCAAGGTCCCTGGATGAAATCACCTTTTGGGCAGGAGTCAATCATTTTCTCAGCCCTTGTTCATGAGGTGGGGTCATAAGAAGGCTATGTTGAAATTTTGGTGTAAAAATATGAGCCTACCTTAGGACAACTCTGAGCTGCCATAGGATAGCTATGCCAGTGTGGCTTTTGTGATCGTGCCAGTGGGTTATGACAGCTGCCCTCCTGGAATTGGGAGAAGTTGCTACCATAACCCATACTTGTGCCATGGTGTTGCAGGCTGTGGCATAGTGGGTGGTGTAACCCACAATTGTTGTAGTCCACAGCCTCCATGGCACAGGGCACCACTTGGAATACCGGCAGGCATAACGCTTGGCATAAGTTGTAGGATACATCAAGGTGTTTGGTATATCTCGGCTTATGCCAGCATAGCCTGTCTTGGAATTGGGCTCCCTGTCTTCATGAGGCAGGGTTATAACAAGACTTGTTGAAAATCTGGTGAAAATATTACAAACCAACATATTTATGAGCCTGTGTTACATTTTGCAAATGCATACTTGTAACTTTGGTAGTTTACAATATTTTTATCCCAAATTCCTCAGCTTCAGCCCTATTGGCTCTGGCCAGATCTTGCTTAGTTTAGCTTTCTCTGTCTCTGTATCATCCTTATCTTCATCCAACAGCTCATCCAGACCAGAGAACCCAAATCAGAATGCACTGCCCCCTCGTCTTGTTCCTCCTGCACCTACACCACTCCGTTTGTGCCCTTCTCATCCATATCCAAATCATCACATTCATCCTGCATATGTGCAACTGCCAGCTCTTCCTCATTCAGGCTTTCCACTTCCTTCTGTTTTTCTCCCTCCTTGTCTACATCCTCCATTTTAGTACTCTCATCAGAATGAGATTTCTCCTCATCTGTTTCAGTCAAATTTGTACAGTACTGGTACTATGTGTGACGGGGTAGAATAGGACCCTGACCCATTTGTTTTGGAGAAAGTATTTAAATGCAAGGATCTGTATTTCCTTTTCTCTCTTCTCTGTCTGGCTGCACAACTGAATTTTTCTGTGAGACTTCAGACTAGATCAGCCCAAACAGTCTCACAGTCCTTTGCCTCTCACTGTTTTCTCTTGTTGTGTGTGTTTCATTCTTGCATATCTATGTCAGCTAATATAAAATTATGTGCAAATCAATATCCAGAAATGAAACTGATAATGGGATCACATTTGTATAGAAAATATCTGGTGTTACCGTTGAAAAAAAAAAATATATATATATATGATTTGAGATGACTGTAAAAAACTAGAAGTTACTTGAGTACAAATGTCTCAGCCTTTTACAGCTGCTGTGGGGACTTCAGGAAGCTCATTGTTCTAGCAGATCCTGCCCGAAATTGATGAGAACAAAATGTTTTGCTAGAACAGGATGCTTGCTAAGGATGGGTGTTGAAAATCCCTACAAAATAGCTAAGCTGCAATTGCAGAGAGGGTTTTTTTGTTTTGGAAGAACAAGAGAGAGAGTTTTACAAGAATTATTTTATTTTTTTTATCTCTCTGTACATAGTTATTCTGAACAAGTTTATTTTTTTATGTTACTGCAACTGCAAATAAATAGTTTTGTTGAATTCCACAACTGCTCCTGGTTTTCCCTATGCTTCCTGACCTGTGCCTCGAGGACAGATGGTGTCAGCTTAAGTGGGATTTAAGCCATGCATGTCCTAAGACAGGAGATTCGCATGTAGGTACTGGACCTAGTACCAGGGAAGCACAGAGGAAGGTAAGGGTTATGCAGCAACAGAAGTCCAGTCTGAGACTGTATAGCCAGCACAAATTATGGAAAAAGAACAGGCAGTGCCAGAACCTAAAAGCCTGATGGACTTTTTCAAATAGTGGGCTATACAACAAAAAGAGACTGAAATGCATAGGGAAAAAGAGATTCAGTGTTTAGAAGCACAGATGAGAGAAGAGATGCAGCAACAAGAGCAGCAGATGAGAGAAGAGATGCAATGATAGGAGCAGCGATGGCTGGATGCCTTACAAGCTATCGAAGGCAGAGGATCTGGCACAGACTCAGATGAGCAATAAAATGTAAGCAACTTACAAGTCATTAAAGTTACAAAGTTATGTCCATCAGATGATACTGAGGCTTACCTGACAACTTTTGAGAGAGTTGCCACAGCCCATCAGTGGCCAAAGCAGCAATGGACAATTAGACTGGTACCCGACCTGACAGGGAAAGCCCAACTTGCCTACAGCAGTATAGACACTGCACAGTCATAAAACTATGACCTGATAAAAGTGAAGTCCTGAAAAGGTACAACATCTCCAGAGAGCCCTACAGGCAGAGATTTTGATCTCTGAAGTACAACTCGGTTGACAATCCTCGAGAAGCCTTCACCCGACTCTGAGAACTCCTGATCAAGTGGATCCAACCAGAGAGCAAAACAGTCCTACAGATCATCGACACATTTTCCATGGAGCAATTCATCAACATCTTGCCTACAGATGTGCAGTTGTGGGTAAAGGAACCAGAGAGTGGGGAAAATGCTGTTTCTTTGCCTGAGGACTACCAAATGGCCAGATAGACACCACAGCAGTGAGGTAACAGCCAAGCACCAGTAAGAAAGTCTTTTTCCTATTTAAATTTCAAAGCCTGCTAAGAACTCTGGTGGGGGTTATACATCTGTGCCAAAAGACGTTATCTGCTATAACTGTAATAAGCCAGAACATTTTGCAAGGAAACTTCCATAATAAAGAGAGTGGTACTGGAGCAGATTTGTCCATGGCAAACTGGGGCAAGTACCTAACAGATGTGAAGGTGGGGAATAAGACTGTAAAAGGACTCATTGATTCGGGAAGCAGACAGACCCTAGTGCAAGTTAAAGTGCTAGGAAAACACTGCAAAGGGACCAGGTACTGGTGTCATCTGCATCCATGGGGACACTCGATACTATCCCACCACCTAAGTGACTCTGACCATTAAGGGTGTGTCACACCAAATGAAAGTGGTGGTAGTATCAAAGTTACCTGTACCTGTGATTATTGGAAATGACTTTCCAGGATTTACCGAGTTGATCAAAGAGGGACTAAATCCTGATGTTTCAGCAGCTGTGGTGACAAGAGCTCAGGCAAAGAAAATTTCAAACAGTGGGGACACTTTTCCTTTCAAAGATTTTTATTCAGACTTGTTTGAGCACAGCTCTAAGATCCGGAAATCCAGGAAAGAAATACAAAGCCTGAAGAAACTATGGCAACAAATGACTGATGGCCATAAAGGGTTACATAGAAACATAGAATTTGATGGCAGATAAGGACTGCTTGGCCCAACAAGTCTACCCACTTCCCTACCTAATGGATAAGCTGCAGATCCTAGCTAACCAATACCCTACTTCTTCTTATCTCAACCCCCTAGAATTCCCTAATGCCTGTCCCATGCATTCTTGAATTCCACCACTGTTTTTGACTCTACAACCTCCTCAGGGAGGCTGTTCCATGCATTCACAACCCTCTCCATGAAAAAATACTTCCTCACATTACCTCTGAGCCGCCCCCCCCAGCTTCAAATTGTGCCCCCTTGTTCTTGCTCACCTCTTTTTCTGAAAGATGCTACCCTCTTGGACTTTGTTGATTTCCTTGAGGTACTTGAAAGTTTCTATCATGTCCCCCTCTCCCTCCTCTCCTCAAGGCTATACATATTAAGCTCCATGTGAAAATGCTGAAACTAAATTGTTAACTGATTGTGATTTTCTTTCAGAGCAAACTAACAATGTTTCTCTCCAGGGTTACTTTAAGCAGCTGGGGGTGAAACCAAAATGGTGGACCAATGTTTAAAAAATACAATGGGTTACTGTACAGAGTTTGGGTTAAACCTCAGACAGAGGAACAGACAGAACAGTTGGTTATACCACAGAAGTATAGAACTGAATTATTACAGACAGCACATGATAGTCCTATGGCTGGTCACTCATTTCATTTTCATTTCATTTTTATTTTTTATACTTGTAAGCCGGATGAGCAAAAACTGCCCGTTTTCACCAGCGACAAGTCACAAAACTCAAAACAAATCAATAAAATACATAACACATAAAAAAGACAACTATTTAACACAGCATGCACAAGTGTCATTATCCATCAGCCAGTATTTCAATCTGGTTTTAAAAGACCACATAGTCCTGCATTCAATAATAGTGGCAGGTAAAGAATTCAAAAATAAGGGAGCTCTGAATAAAGGTGATCTCTGTCCAAAGACAGCTTGGAACAACGGAATTTCATAAGTAAATTTAGACTGGGACCTAGTACCATTAGAATTGGAAAATCTAGGAAATATACTTGAAACTACTGGGGATATAAGACAGTTCTTCACCTTATACAACAGAATACCCAATTTATGCAAAATCCTATTTTTTTTTTTTGCATACAAAATTGCATTACCTTTATTCACAACTTTCTATGGGTAAATTAGTAGATCCTGTTCTCATTTCTGAATTAAAAAATAAGATGACACAAGCCCAATATGATAGGAGAAAGACTTCAGATATTGAACAAAGATTTGGTACAACGGGAACTCACAGGGCTAGTAATCCCTTTGAGAGTTGTGCTGCCCAACGGGAAAAAAAACGTTATAAAAGCTTTGGAAACATCCTCAGGTGACCTTGTTATGTCACAATCAGATATATTGTCTGAATCGGATGCATATTTATGTCATCTCTTTCAGGCTTATTCCAATATAACTGTAGAAGGTTTGGAGAGATGGTTACATTCTTATATACTTCCACTCATAACTGATTATTTGGTACCTCCTTTGACCACTGCAATTATATCACAGGGATTAGAAGTTGTGTTATATAGCGTACCAAAAACTAAGACACCTGGGTATGATGGTTTGACTAATGAGATCTATCCAATTATTTATACTGTCTTGAGAGAAGAATTTTTACACTTATTTAATAATATTCTGGACACTGGAGTGGTCCTTAATGATTTTCATAAAGGATTGGTGATTTTCCTATACAAGGCAGGTGTTAGAGAAGATCTTAGGAACTGGAGAACTATTACACTGTTGAACTCTGACAGTAAAATTTTATCCAAAATTCTAAGTAATAGATTATCACTGATATTGCCTTTTATTGTTAGTCCTTTCCAATTTTGCTCTGTGTTTGGGAGAAAGATTTCTGATGCCCTGATCATTGTTAGAGAGCTGATGGAATATAGTAGATCTGGAGAACTTAGTGTTTTTTTGCTCAGTTTGGATCAATTAAAAGCTTTTGATAGGGTCTCACACAATTATATCTGGCTATGTTTAGCAAAATATGGTATCCCTTCCTGGTTTATTGGATGGCTTACTAATTATTATGTGACTACTGAGGTGGACCCTTATGCAAATGGCTGGATTGATAAATTTAGGAAACATACCAGGAGAGTAAAACAAGGTTGTCCTCTCAGTCCTCTTTTATATGTTTTGATGTTAGAACCATATTTGGCTCGTATTACTGCTGATGCTCAAATTCGAAGTCTCTCTTTAATTAGTGATACAGAAGAACTGAAAATTGTGGCATATGCTGACGATGTTTGTATTTTCTTAGCAGATTTGCAGTCCAGTACCGCTACTGATGTTGTAATGTTAAATTTTATGGATTGTACAGGAGCACAGATTAACAGACATAAAAGTAAGTGTTTTGTTCTAGGGGGGAGATGTCTGCACCTACTTCTGTATGGGTAGTCAGGTAAAAATTTCTGCTGCAAAAATTCTAGGAATTTGTTTTTGAATTGACAATATAGCAGAATCTAACTGGACCGTCCTAATTAAACTAGCACAACCCAGAGTAATAATGTGGAATAAATGGAGGATGTCTAAACTCAAAAGAGTTTATATGATTAACATGTTTTTGTTAAGCAGCTTCTTGCATTTGGCTGCCATTTATCCACTCCTGAAGCACTTAGAAACACTGCTTTTAGGCCTTTTTTTTAGTGCAGTTTGGGGAAGTCGATTGAATCCCATAAAGAGGGGTATCATATCTCCAGAAAGATCAAGGGGATTTGCATATGGTAAATCCTGTTCTAGTTTTCTTTTCTATATTTTTGTATTTCATATTAAAACCCTTAGTTTGTAACACTTCCACTATCTGGTCCCCCGGGTTAATGATTATATCGCATCATGGCTTCTTGATTGGCCTCTCGATGCCCCGATAATTAGGCAAAAACCTATTCAGGGTTTACTGTCTCATTTTTCTGATTGTTTAAAAAAATTGAAATTGTGGAAATTCACTAAAACTGATATTGTTCATTCTACTAGAAAGGAGTTTTACCTTTGTTTTCTGAATCGTTTTTTTTTCATCAATGGCCCCACTATTATGATAGGTCCTCCTCAGATAAAACTTTTATAAAGAAGATGCTACTTCAATCTCATATGCCTTGTTATACTGTATGTGGGATGTTACGTGACTTGGAGTCCATTATAAATTAAATGTGAAGGGTAATTTATTGCACCAACAGACAGAGGAAAGAGCTTGTCCTAGAACCCCTCTATGCAATGCAGCTGTAGAAACAATGGAACATTTATTTTTTTCATTGGCAAAATCCTATTTTTAAGAGAAAGACTTTGAGTATGTCTAAGCAAAACACAATGTTGCATTCGATAAGGCACATTGAGCATAAATCGTAAAATAGAATTATAGGTTACCATAAGTGTATTGAAAAGATGCAGGGAGACATCGCACCCTTGCCAGATTGCTGTGTAGATTTTACTGGCCTGGAATTCATGAAGATGTTGCTACGTATTGTAATTCCTATGCTGAGTGTCAGAAAGTAGCCCTAGCCACTAGAAAAGGCAAGGTGACCCTGATGCCCCTACACTTAATAGATGTGCTTTTGAGAAAATTGCAATGGGTTTGGTTGGTCCTTTAGACAAAAGTAAAAAAAATGGGAATAGATTTATCCTGGTAGTATGCAATTATGCTATTTAATACCCAGAAGCAGTTCCAATGTGTACTGTTACAGCCCTAAAAGTTGCAGCAGAGCTAACCAAAATTTTCAGCAGAGTGGGCATACTTACAGAAATTATTACTGATCAGGGTAGTGATTTTGGTGCTGCACTGCTTAAAGAGCAGTACAGACTGCTAGGTATCACTGCCATAAGAACCTCCCCCTATCTCCCTCAGACAGACGGTCTTGTTGAGCGCTTTAACCAAACCCTAAAATGCATGTTAAAGAGGTTTGTAAAGGGGGAAGAGAAAGATTGGGACCAGTACTTGCCTTACCTACTTTTTGCTTACAAAGAAGTGCCACAGGCATCAACAGGGTTTTCACCATTTGAAATGCTGTATGGTAGGCAGCCAAGAGGGCCACTGGATGTGATAAAAGAAACATGGGAAGATAACCCCACTCAGAAACAATCTATATCTTCTTATATGTGTACCCTAAGAAAGAACCTGGCAAAATATGTTGAAATTGCCCATTGTAATCAGGAAGAGGCTCAAAACCAGCAGAAGGTATATTATGATCATGGGGTAAAAGAAAACGTTTTCGAGCTAGGCGAAAAGGTTTTGCTACTGTTATCCACAACACAAAATAAACTGTTAATGAAGTGGCAAGGGCCTTATAAGGTTCTTAGATGTACTAGCACTGTTAACTACGAGATTGAGACCACTGACAGAAAAAGTCCTACTAAGATATACTATGTTAACCTCCTCAAGAAATGGGTTGAAAAAATGCCAAAAGCTGTCTTGCTAGTTTTACCAGAAACTGATAAGGAAGATACTGATGCAGCTTATGATAGACTGGAACAAAGTGTAAATGCAGATGCCGTGAAGGTGAATGTTTCCTTAACTTCAGAAAAAGCTGCAGACATTCGTAATTTGCTAAAGACATTTAGCAGTACTTTTACCACAGTACCAGGCTGAGCAAAAGGGGTTGAGCATGTAATAGTGACAAAGAATGCTCGTCCTATTAGGCAAAAGTCATACAGGTTGCCAGAGCAGTTAAAAGATGATGTGGTTAAGGAAATACAAAAAATGAAAGAATTGGGTATCATTGAGGAATTGAGGAGTGCTTGGTCATCTCACATGGTAATTGCAAACAAAAAAGAAAAGGGTGTTAGAACCTGCCTTGATTTTAGGAAACTTAATCAAGTGTCAGAATTTGACAGTTATCCTATGCCCAGAATACATGATTTGATGGACAGACTGGGGAGCACAATGTATATCAGTACCCTTGATCTCACCAAGGGTTACTGGCAAATATTTTTAGCTAAAGAATCCAGAGATAAAACTACATTTGCCACCCCTATAGGATTCTATCAGTTCACCACCATGCCCTTTGGTTTACATGGTGCGCCAGCTACATTCCAGCAGTACAGGGATGCAATTTTATCCCCTCACACTGGTTATTGGGCTGCGTACATGGATGATGCTGTGGTGTACAGTCCTGACTGAAAAAGTCACCTGGAACACCTACAAGCAGTTATCCAAGCTATCAAAAATGCAGGTCTGACTATTAGTCCTACTAAATTTGCACTGGGCATGCAGGAAACCAGATATTTGGGTTATGTGTTGGGGAAATGGAGAAGTTAAGCCAGAGGTGTCTAAAATAGAAGCTGTAGCTAACAACCCTGTACCTAAAACAAAGAAACATGTCAGGGCATTTTTTAGGGCTGGCTGGTTTTTATCGAAGATTTGTTTACAACTTTGCTGAATTAGCTACTCCCCTCACTGAACTATTGAAAAAATGGTACCCAAATAATGTGAAATGGACCCCTGAGTGTGATGAAGCTTTTCAAGCCGTAAAGGCTGCATTATGTTCAGCACTTGTTTTAAAAAGCCCAGACTTTGAGAAACTATTTCTGCTACAGAAGATGCATCTAAGGTAGGCCTAGGTGCTGTCCTAAGTCAAAATCTAGATGGGAAAGAACATCCTATTCTGTATATAAGTAGGAGATTGCATGACAGAGAGAAAGGGTACTCCACTATGGAAAAAGGGGTGTTTAGCAGCAAAGTAGTCCATGGAGTACCTTAGATTTTATTTACTAGGAACTGATTTTGTTCTTATAACATATCACAAGCCTCTCTGTTGGCTTAACCAGAAGAAAGATAAAAATACCAGAATCACATGCTGGTACCTGGCACTGCAGCCATTTAAATTCTCTGTGATTCACAAATCTGGTAAAGAGAATAGCAATGCTGATTTTCTGTCAAGATATGGATCAGGAATTGAGGGTTCTGATGTTGAAAAAAAAACTAATGTATGCATTTGAACTGTACTTTTTGCTGTACTGTTAAAACAATGGATGCAAATGTACTTAATTTCTAAAAGTAGAAAATGTTAGTAGAGAACAGAAAGTTTTGGAAACTTGTTCAATAAAATAGGTTCCCTCTTAATGAGGTGGGTATATGTGACAGGGTAGAATAGGACCCTGTCCCATTTGTTTTAGAGAAAGTATTTATATGCAAGGATCTGTATTCTTTCCTTTTCACTCTTCTCTGTCTGATTGTGCAACCAAATTTTCCCGTGAGACTTCGGGCTTGATCAACCCGCACAGTCTTGCAATCCTTTGCCTCTCACTGTCTCTCTGTTTTCACATGTTGCCTGTTTTTCTTCCTTGGATATCTATGTCAGCTAATATAAAATTATGTTCAAATCAATATATGGAAATGAAACTGATAATGTGATCACGTTTGTATAGAAAATATCTGGTGTTACTGTTGAAATATATATATATACAGTATATGTATATGTATATTTATGATTTGAGATGACTGTAGAAAACTAGAGGTTACTTGAGTACAAATGTCTCAGCCTTTTGCAGCTGCTGTGGGGACTTCAGAAAGCTCACTTTTCTAGCAGATCCTGCCCAAAATTGATGAGAACAAAATGTTTTGCTAGAACTGGATGCTTGCTATGGATGGGGGGTTGAAAATGCTTGTAAAATAGCTAAGCTGCAATTTCAGAGAGAGTTTTTTTTTTTGGAAGAACAAGAGAGAGAGTTTTACAAGAAATATTTTTTTTTATCTCTCTGTACATAGTTATTCTGACCAAGTTTATTTTTTTATGTTACTGCAACTTCACATAAATAGTTTTGTTGAATTCTACAACTGCTCCTGGTTTTCCCTATGCTTCCTGACCTGTGCCTAGAGGACACTATGGTACACATAGGTAACATATCTTTACTTGCCACTCCTTGTTGTACTGACCATCCATTATGTTTTAATTAAAGTAGTTTTTGCCTTTCCTGACTGTTTGGACAGCATTGGGGAAGGACCACTACTGCTACTGGATGATGTACCAGCAACTGGTTCTTTTACCAGTCTGACTTTGCAATATTGTTTGTGCCATACATTTCCCCATCTCTTTGACCATTTCTGCCTACTCCTCTCCCTGTCTGGTGCACAATATGAATTGTTGTTTTTTATTTAGCAGAAAACACAAACAAATTGTAAGAGAAACTGGCCAGCGATATAGTGAGCACAACAAACACACAGGCAACTGAGAAAGGAACTAGCATGAGTGACGTACCTGTATGATTTTAATTTTTTTTTATTAATACCTGCAAGGCAAGAAAAGGCACAGCAGACAGAGTGGCAAAGAGTCTGAATGAGATCTCCTTTCCCAGGGCAGGTACTGCTGTGACATTTTATTATTTATCAGGGAGCCAGAGCACCCAGCAGTGGTAGAAGTAGGAGAAGTAGTAGTAGGCCACAACATATATTCACAACAGCAGATATTCAGTTTCACACAGGCAACTGAGAAAGGCACTAGTGTGAGTGATGTAACTATGCAAACTTTTTTTTTATTAATGCCAATGTCTGCAAGGCAAGAAAAAGCACAGCAGACAGAATAGTGAAGAGTTTCACAGCAAGGGCAGCCTGTACTGCCTCCCTCATGCACTGAATGAGATCCCCTTCCCAGAACAGGTAATGTGATTGCCACAGTCAGAGGAAGAGGGCCAGGTCAATTGGTACTTTTTTATTTAGTAGGGAGCATGCAGCAATGGTAGAAGTAGTTCATGAAATATATTCTCAAAAGCAGATAGTACACAGGCAAACTTGCAAGTGTGATATGTCATGTAACTGTACAAAAATATTTTTTTGGAGGGGGACTGAAGCTTGAGGTTCAATGTGGGGAATAGCTCCCCCCACATCCCAAATAGAAGCCAGCATCTCCCAGTAATCTATGCTCAGCATTTTTGTTCATGCTTGGGTGGCTGTGTGGCTCGTGTGGCAGTGCGCTCTCTGCTTTCCTTGCCTGCTTGTTTTCTGCACTGTTTTGTTCTCTCTCTCTCTCTCTCCAGCTCACCCCTTTCACCATCCTTTGGTGTTCTTCCCCCTCTCCCCCTCATTCCACTAACTTACTTTGCTGCTCTACTTCTTCATGTTTTTTCGTTCTTTTTTTTGGGGGGGGGGGCTCCTTATTGCTTTGTCTTCCTGCCCTGTGGTTCCTTTTCCCAATTTATTCTGTGCTCCCCCATTTTCATCATCTGTTCTAGTGTTCTTTGCTCCCCCCTTCCATGCTCATGTCCCCATCCCTGCTCCTGCCCATCATGTGCCTCAATCCCCCCACCCCACACTCCTTTCTCATCTATGGTTCTCTGCTTCTCTGCTTCTTTGTCCATGTTTGGCTCATTTCTGTTTTGGGCTTTTTTTGCTTCTTTTCAATGCCACCGCTCCATTCCCCTTTCAGTGCTTTCGGGTTTGTAATGTAGCCTGCATCCACCCACTAAAGCTACAGCTGCTAATTTCTCAGCTTTACTGCCTATAAAAACCATTGGTACAAAACTGTAACTTTAATCGACTGCTAGAATCTCCATAACAACTTGATGGACTTTTTACAGTTGTCAGGTGCTGACTTATCCTAGCAGCTAACTTTAACCAAACATTTCTCCTGTTTAGCTACCAATAATGAGGGCATATGTGTGACAATTTAAAATGTATTTTGCTTGGTGCCAGTTGCTCCATTCTTTTCCACCCCACCTCATTGTCAAACTAAACACCAAACAATATTGCTCTGGTTCAGCAAGAAGTTGTTCATTATATTTCCCAGTTAGCATGGGAATGTCACCTGGACTAGACATGCTCTGCCCAGTGGCTTCATCTGCTACAGTATGCTGCATGGCTCCCACGTAGGTAAATTATAAGATGTAGCCTCAGTGAGGCACCTCAAAAATGTGTCTTTATTTAATGAGGTGCCAATCAGCACTTCCTCAAATCCAGGGCTCGAGTATGGCTCAATAAGCATGCAGATTGGTAGGAAACAAGGGAGTCAGGCAGAACTGCTACCATTTCCTTTTGATGTTCTCCCATATCTTAACCTATTGCCTCACAAATCAGGGACAGGATTCAAGCTCCAAGACACATCTTCCAATTGTTACTATGCACTTGGAAAGTTATCAGAATAAAGCAAGTAGAGTTAGATGCATTTCTCCAGAAAAACATATCTGTATCTGGACTATCTGACATAATTTTATGCCTTAATCCTCACTGGTCCATCACAAAATACTTGAATTCTCTGAGGGACACAGAAATCTTTTCAGGTGACATCAGGGATGTTAATGAACTACAGGAGCAGTTGAAAAGTCTGCTACAATCAGTTAATCATCACTGCTTGTATACAGGACTTTCAGTATTTGTTCCCTCATTGCTTCCTCTGATTACACAATTACCCATGTGTCTCTGATTATGTAGAACTTGGATTTCATTCATTGCTATCCTGGTGGTAACATTTCTGCTCAATACTACTGCCAACAAAGTGTATGCCTGATCCCCTAAGTAAACAATTCTGGCTGCATTTTTCATCCATCTTTGTGATACTAATATCCATATTTATCCCCTGATTCCCACAATGCTTTTAATTTGGAATACAATGCTAATTAATTACTTGACAGCTCCAGCCAGGTGGGGTGAATAGAAATTTCTGATCTTCTGAGCCTCTTATCTGCGTCAGCATCCGAATTAACTAGCTGGAGGAAGCCGTAACATGTCACCATGGTCCTGTGGAGTCATTCTTGTTCTCACTCATTTTATTCTTGTCTCCTCAAGGTCATGGAAAAGAATTCTAGTCTTCTAATTTCTATACCAATGACAAGATCCAGACAGCCCAATTTGAGAACAAAGTCGCTAACATTCTACCCCCGGAGTCTGTTTCATTTTCAGTTACCTGAATGCTAACCAAATATGTTCAAAAATGCTGTAGTAACTTTCTTTCTTTTCTTCTCACAGCCCCCACTAACATCCTTCAGGGCAACATCTCCCTAACTCATTCTTTCATAAGGGCTACAAGTGTAGGCATCCTCTGTCCACCAAGGATGGTAGTCTCTCTTCAGTTCCTCTCAAAGCAGATATTTAAGGAGTCCCCTTGAACTGCTTCTTACATGCTCCAACTTGAAGATGGTCTTCATGGAGTCTTCTTGGATGTCTTCCTAAATGCCTCAACTCAAAGAAGGCCTTCAGGGTGTCCACTGGCTTCTTCCTATGCAATGCAACTCAAAGACAGTCTTTAGGGAGTCATCTTGGATGTCTTTCTACACTCTTCAACTCAAAGAAGGTCAACAGTTGAAAGAGAAAAAAATAATAATAGATGTCTTTTTTCACACCTCAATTTAAAGATGGTCTTCAGGGAGTCTTCTCAGACATCTTCCTACACAGCTCAACTCTAAGAAGATCTCAGTGAGTTCTCTTTGGCTTCTTCCTCATGCTCCAATCTCCAATGACATTGCATCATCCATGCTTTTTCAATATTCTACTACTACTCTATGTTTTTTTCTCAGCTCAGCGAGCAGGAGCCCATAAAGTCATTGGACTTCATCAGATTTGTGTCAGCCTTGCAAAACTCTCCAAAGCCGTACTCCATCAAGCCTCTGGTACTCCTTCTGGTCTACTTCTTGGATCTAAGTTCATCCTCAATGTTCTCTCAGAAGTCTTCAGAAGCAACATCCTTCATACTCCACATTGTACCAGCCATCTCCTTCTCCATCTTACACACCTCAGTATCTTGCTTCCTTTTCCAGTATGTACTCTCCCCATGGGGTTGGGTGTACGTAACATACCCTGCTAGGTTTAATTTGGCCTTATTAATTAGTTAGTCTGGCCTCCAGCCACCCATGGGGACTCCATGGGTTGGAGGTCACCAAAGGTGTGTGCGGCCATACATTTGGGGTTTTGGTATAAAGGGGGAAGGTTTATGCCATGGGAGTGGGTGTGATTGTGGGAGTGCTGGAGCAGGGGTGATTGTCTGTTCTTGCTTGAAGAGATCTAGTAGCTGATTGGTCAGAGGTTGAAGGTGGTGGTCTGACATGGCAGCGGCTGTGGGTAGTGGTGGGTATCCAGTGATACTGGTGACTGCAAATGAGCAACTATAATAATAGTGACTCATCTGCAGTGACTCACATTTGGGCTACCCTGTAGGGTAGCGAGGGATAGTACAGTGAGGGTAGGGATGAGCGAGGGAGGGTTATGGCACCGTAACATGGTGACCAGAAGGGGAGGGATAGGGAAGAGGGTTTGTGTGGAACAGTGCAGCATATAACTGCAGAGCTGCAGAGCTACAGAGCTAGCCATGTGGTGTAGTAGTGAGGGTGGTTAGCTTGACAGCAATAGGTACAGGACTGTGGAGCGGTGACATTTTGTTAGCATGCATAGTGTACTTACTTTTTTTTTTTACTTTCTCCCCTTTCCCAACATGCACCCCCTGGAGTTGGTTATTTAAAGTCAGGGGGCATGGAGGGTGAAGCCCCCCATGAGGGAGGGGGCATGGAGTGCAACCCCCTGCAGTAATGCTTGTTCCATTGTGTTGGTCTATGTCACTGGTAAGTTTACATCGCCAATTTGCTTTTCAGTGATGTACACTCACCGTAATGGTGATTGCTATTCTGTGATCTCCATTATGACATAGAACCATAGTGGTGGAGGGTCAGTATGGGTGAAGCAGGAAGACTTCCCTATCCCCTCGACCAGACCAATGTCCATCTCTGGTCAGAGTAGGTGTCAGCATCTCAGAGGGAGGTGACTTCAAACTGGTGGCCCCTGAAGCCAGTGGGTGTCAAGTGGAAGGTCGGAGGAGGTATGACACCCAGACAGGGGCAGAGGGTGCTTGACTTAGATCACTGCCACCATTCAGATTTTTGCAGCTGCCAGGGTGTGTAGGAGACCAGCCAGTGGGTAGCTGTGAAGAGGAGCAGACACCTCGAGCAGAATGGCCAGTTTAGTTGTGCCCACAGGTGGGGACATCCACCCCATGGAGATCAAGGCGGGAGTCACCTGCCTGCAATGAAAGTGGGGGACAGCTTGAGAAGGAGGGAAAGTAGTAGAGGAGCCCAAAATTGTAATGGCCTCCTTAAGCCTGCCACCTTGAACATTTGCAGAATATCAGTATGATTAGTGCTGGGAGGAAGGACAGAGGTAGCCCCAATTTGTGTTAGCTACCTCCCTTTGCTTCTGGCCTAGGGTGGGAGTAGTGAAGGGACAGTATAGAGAACAGAAGCTGCTGCCTTGTATTAGGGGTCACCTATCTCTCACGAGTTAGAAGCTGCCACCCAGAAACCTGAACGTGGCCATCCGGTCCAGGGGATAAATGTGTTTGGTGGGGGTCAGCTTGACCACAATGAAACCACAATGTTACTCCATTGTGGACTCCCGGGTTTGAAGGATTACAGCTGTAAACAGTTTGTGAAATGGGCAAGTTATTAATTAAAATATGGGATCCTCCCATTTGATTTTATCTATGTGTAGACCTTCTGTTATTTGAACAGTTCAGCTGTTTAACTTGAAAGTTCCATTGCAGCACTGAAGACGGCACCCCACTGGCATTCAAGGATCCATCAGTGTAGCAAGATCCTAGCAAGGACTGTTACAAATGACCTGGTCTTTGATTCTGCTGCTGTAGCCACCTTCCCCACTTTTACCATTAGACACACCCCTACATGTGGGAACAGGGGCTTACAAGTATAAGAAGATCATATGACCTATAGTAACAGGCATTTCTCAGCATACTGGAGCCCCTGCACCTTCCCAACTCTTGTGCTCTGTGCCTGTCTTGATTTCTGCGAAGTCTAGGACTGAGATTCACCCAATGACATTCATAACAGAGACATGATAAGCATCTCTCCTACTGCCATTTACTTTGACCTCTACTGCAGTTTCTAAGCATTTAATAACTGCTGTCTTCCTTATGTCAGCTCCATTCTTTCAACTACCAACCATTTTATTTATTTATTTTATTTATTTATTAGATCATCGGTTTACAGACCTTTGAGTCATAGACTCATTTATAAAGGCACCTCGTCAAGACAGCAATACATCACAGCAAACAAACAGTACAGTACATAACGCTTAGATTAAAAAAGCAACCAGTGTTACAGGCATTCACTGGGGGTACACGCTTGGTAATAGGTAGATCATAGTAGTCATAATATAGGTACACGAGTACCACTTCAGGTAGCAACCAGAGATATTTTATTACCTTTCATAGCTTTCCTTCTGCATTGGAACCACAACAGCAACAGATTTCAGGCATATTCTCCACTATTATCCATTCATTCACTGTTCCAGGTTGCCATTGTGGGATATCTGTGCAAAATGGGAGCACTAGATAAGATGAGACTTCCCCTTACTTTGGAAGCCATTGCTTTTGGGACAACTTCAATATGTAACTTTGTAAACCATTCGATCCCTTATCCTTCAGTATATATCATCAATCAGGCAAGGCTTCGTTGCATTCCATCATGGCTTCATGATCTAACTTACCATATATACCCGCGTATAAGCCGATGTGCATATAAGCTGACCTCTCCCCAATGCAAACAAGTAATTTTTGAAAGCATGACTGACATGTGTATAAGCCGAGACAAACTTCTTTATTACAAAATGTTTTGAAAAACACTGCACATTGATTGAAAACCACAACAGCAACATGATTAGAGTAACAAATTTCATTGCTAGTACTTGTAGTTCTATTTTTAATTTCAAAGTCAGTCGCTGTCCTCAATGTCAGAAAAGCTGAGCTCAACTCATTGTGATATCGGGTCCATCGAGAGGGGGTTAGTGGAGAGTGCTGTGACTGGAGGTACAACTGGAGACAGCAGTGCAGAGGGATAGAGATGCTGGCCAGGAAGGACAGTTTCAAATTGTATACTCCCCCGACAGCGACACTGGTGCAATGAATGACACTACAGCGAATACAGCACCATGTGGCTGTAGTGTCCATGCTGGAACCTGGCACTGTCTGTCGGGGATCTTGCAGCCCCCCCAAATTAGCTCCGACTCGGAGCTGATAATCCTTAGTGGGGAAGGGGGTGCGGGGGAAAATCCCCCCCCCCAAAAAAATTTGTTTTCTTTGGAACCAGCAACTGACCACGAAAAGCGGTTGACCTGTCGGTTTCACTGTCTGGTCATTCAACAAAATTTTTGTCGACGACAAGTTGTTGATCCATTTCAAATACATTTTACACAGATGCTGGGTTTGTTCAAGGGTCATGTTTACAGGAATCATGAAGATTTATTAGGAGAGGTCAGAGCACCAGATAAACATAATTCAAGGAAGTGGGCAGGTGGGGTGTGAGCAAAGGCTTCAGAGTGTGGCAGGAGTTTGTTTAAAAAAGGGAGAAACATTTGTTTTTCCAGTTTGTTTTTTCATTGTTCGTGTGTTACATGTATGCTGCAGTTAGGAGTGGCACTGTGTTAGTTGGGTAGCTAGATAAATGTGCTGGAGCTGTACTGGTATTTGTGAAGTGGTGTTGATGGGCAGGGTGTACTGGTACTTAAGTGAAGTTCTGTTACAGCAAAATTGATTACCAGATTTTACCGACTGACCCGTGTATAAGCCAAGGTACCTGATACAGCAATGGAAAAGTGGTCAAACAAATTCGACCTATACACGGGTATATATGGTAAGCCTCCCCACTGACTTCTTATTCCCCACGGAAGTAACAGCTATACTAACCCTGGGATGTTGTTCACTTATTGGCAGCAACCTCCATTGTGTCTCCTCCTCCTCCTCTTTGAGCCTCCAGTCTTATCAGTTCAATACAGAAGATGTTCAGCAAGACAAGCGTCACAAGGGCCATTGTAATGCCAGTTCCTAAACAACTTATATTATCTCTTGAAATATATCTTCCTCTTTCATACCATACAGTCATACCCCAGGAGTTCCTCCCAATACTCAGGTACTTTCATTTCCTTGGAACAAACTGATCCTTTCTAAGCTCCATCTTAGCCATCTCCAATCTGAAACCATTCTCCTCAGGTCGTGCCACCTTGCTATTCAGAGAAGATCTTCCTCAGTTCTCATACTCACAACCTGCTGCCTCCATACCTCATTATTACAAGGGTCAGAATCAATCATGCAGTCTCCAAGCCTTTCGATCTTCACCAGAAGTTCCCTCTTTAGCATACCTTCATCATTCTCTCCCTCTTTGGATTAATTGAACCACATACAGAACCTTTTATTGATTCTTTATCAATGAAGTTGGCACCTATACTCTTCAAAGATCCATTTTCTGCCTATTATTTAACTGCATCTTTTTGTGTGGTTTATTATATCAGCATCCTCTGCTTAATCATCTCAGTCACTAGCATCTTTTTCATCATGACTTTATCCATCAGCAGACTTTCCAGTTGAATCCGGACTCCTATCCCTGATTATAAAGAACCATTGTTCATCAGATCTTTCATCACCCTACTCATCAACTTCTCCACATCTTCTGACTCCTAACTATCATCCAGCAACAATGCCATATTGTTTGAAGTATCCGAGAACTCTCCTAAAATCACTCCTCTAGTTCATCACTTCTCAGGGTCTTCATTTTTCAATCAAAGCAGCATCAATAGCATCCAAAACAACACCCTGGTCCAAGACAGAAGATCCAGTGTGGAGCATCTTCTCTAAATCCGGAACAAGGAAAATAATCAGGCATTTAGGATCATCCCCTCTTAGTATGCCTAGGGGACAGGCAGATCAGTAGCCATAGGTCCTCAGAGGTTGCCTCCACAGATGGATTTTCTTCTCCTGCATGCTACTGTCCATACTCTCCGTGAGTTGGAGGAGGTTATCTCTTTTTGGGCCTTTTGTTCCCTAAATGCTGACCGGCTCCTTTACTGATGGTGGGAATAGAGAAAGGCCAAAGTTAAAGTATACATATGCACTTTATTCACCAAACATTGAATGAGAGTGCTGAAGTCCAATGTTCAATGTGGGAGAATAGCTCCTCTCACATCTCCAATATAAACCGGCATCTCCCAGCAATCCATGTTCAGTGTTTTCATTTCCCCACCATCCTACATAGCCTCCTGCTCCTCTGGCAAACTACTCACCTCAGTGCTGGGCCTCCCTAAATGCTGCCCGCCTCTTCTACTGAGGGTGGGAATAGAGAAAGATCAAAGTTAAAGGATACACAAGCACAATACTCTATTTACTAAACACTGAATCATTTTTTAATTAATGCCTACCATGCAAGAGAAAGCAAAGCAGACAAGTCACAGCAAAGTAGAGTCTTGCAGCAACTTCCTCCCTACATCAGAGGTTCATGTGAGTCAGGTAGGAGGAAGGGAACAAACTGATTTTGTTCACAAAAGTCAGCATTTCTTTTGTTTTTAGTTAACTATGACTCTCTCGATTCTGCAATGTGCCTGTGTGAATGTGAATGTAGACCTAAGCCTGAGAGGGTTTACCTATGCCGAATTGACAACACTATTGTCGAAGTTCGGCATAGCGAGAGCCCCAATGTCATCAGATGAAATTTCACCTGTCTGCCCCCTTCTAAAGGATTATCAACTCTGAGTTGATTTGAAGGGGGGTTGACACATGGTTAAAGGCAAAAATTTTACCCGCAGTTCCCCCACAGCGACAATTTCGGAAAACTGTCAAAATTGTCACTGTAGTGGATTTCACCATAAATGTTTAGTTGTGCGGTCGGCACGCCATCCAAGAGACAGTCCATCACTCACTCACTCACTCACTTACTCACTCACTCACTTATTCACTCACTCACACTATCATTAGCCTTCCTTTCCCTCCTGCCAGGTGGATCTGTGGGTTTTTCCCTCCTTTTGTTCTTTTCTTAGCTGCTTGGTTTTTGGATTTTTTTTTTCTAATAAAAGGCACTTGCAGGCTTTAGAACTGAGGTCAGTTTAAAACAACAGAAGGCACAGTGGAGGTTTGAAAACCATGGTGATAGATACATGACATCAGGCAGCTTACTGAGTGAGCACTCCAAAGCTCCATCACTTTCAGCCATGCACTAACTGATTCCCACCACACACAACCTTATATACCTCATTCCCACTTGACCAACATTAGTACAGTAGCAGCTGGTCAGGTGACTGAGGTGTATGGTGTGTGTGTGTGTGTGTGTGTGTGTGTGTGGTTCAGTACTTGTCTCTGCCTCTGACTTGGTGTACTGCCCCCTCCCCACAGCTTGAGCCATGAGACTTGTACGCAGCAGGAATGGAAACCAGTAAGTTAACAGTTGGCTAGCTACAGCTGACTGTATGACATTGATGGCAGGTTGGCAGCTCAAATTCTGACTGTCTGTCACACTGAAGTAAAATCATCATCATTCAGTGTGACATGTCAGCTGTAGTGCAGCTAGCTTTCCTAATACAGCCTTTGCCTTGCTTGCAGCCATCAGACAAGATGTTGCTTTTGCCTCCCTATTTTAGGCACTGGCAAGCAGCAAGTTGGCAACTGGAGGAAGAGGAAGAGGGATGGGGCACCTCTGAGCTGTGGTGGGATGTGGGAGCACAGCACACTGAGTAAGATTCTGAAAGAGGGTGAAAGAGAGGGTCACATGATGCGTCTGAGTGGGTAGGACACGTTCTCATAGGCTTCCCTCCATGGCTTGGGAAAATCAAATAAATAATCAAATTCCCGGTCTGAAAATGCACGTTATAGTGGGCGCTTAGTGTTTGAAAGGTGTTTTGCCTCTCACCTGTACCATCTGGATCACCAAGTTTGCTGGGGCACGAATTACTCGATGGAGGCTGAGATCCGGCCTGCAGGCCCGACACAACCCACCACCCATGCCAGAAAAAAAACAAGACCACAAAGAAAACAAAAGCAGAGGCTATCACCAAGCTCAGCATGGTGCCTACTCCAGTGACTGAAGAAAAGTTGCTGCAGAAACTCTCCCCTATGAAAGAGGCATTCCTGACCATTGCAAGCCAGCTGGCAACCATACAAAAGACAACGAAGAACCTGTCACGTAGAGTTAGTGACATGGAGATGAGAACCAGCTCTCTGGAAGACTGGAGAGCTCACCAGGAAACTGACTCAGTAGCCATTCATAGGAAAGTCTCCAGGCTAGAGGAAAAATAGAAGACTTAGAGGGCCATAGTAGATGCAACAACCTTCTCCTAAGTGGTCTGCCAGTTGGATCGGAAGGTCAGAATCCTATTTTGTTGATGCAAACATTTTGTGAAAAAGTGACTGGCCCATCACCTAGCAGCACTGGCTACACAATTAAATGGGCTCATAGACAGCTGAGGCCCACTCCCCCACAGAACTTTCAGTCTTGACCCATGATGTTTAAACTTCTAAACTTTTGGGATAAAGTTCACATTTTGGCCAAACTAAGGGACACAAAGGAATTACTGTGGAAGGGTAACAAGCTTAGAATGACCCAGGAACTACCCCGCTTGGTACGAGTAAAGTGGCCAGAATTTAACCCATTGATCTTGAAGCTACTGGCAGTGGGGATTCGCTTCAAAATGTTGTACCCAGCAAGACTGCAGGTAAACCATTGAGGGTCAATGAAAACCTTTGATTCAGAAGATCAGGCAAAACAAGAACTTCCCAATATGTTCCCTGACCTCTTCCAAGCTCCTAAATGACTATTTTTTTCCTGACATGATGGAGGTGTTTCAGCTTGTCTGGGGACTATTAAAAGTTTAAAGTGATGTGTTGGACTATGACCGATCTGAGTATCCAAAATATGTGGCTCTGTACTATATTAAGCGAAAGGGACTGGCTTCACCAAGTTATCTGTGACATGGACTGTAATGGAACTCTGTGACCACATATAACACACTGTTTTCAGGAAGCACCAACCTGCAGAGTAATAAGGACTGTTGTGGAACCCTAACATCTAAATGTTGGGATTGGAAGGAACCAGTATACTTACAAAGGACTCTCTTCCCTTGGGTACAGGTGGTTGAGGTGCTGGACAGGAACGTGGAAGTGGGGTGCGTTGTGTGGGGAGACTGGAGCAGGGGATCCAGGACATTCTATCCTCCAGGATTCACTGTCTCACCAGTGGAGAGATCGAGGCAAGTCTGTGGTCTTGTTTTGTGTTGGGCAGGGATGGTTACAGGGATGTGTGGTGGGGTCTTCCTCAGTGCATCCTTGATGTGGGACTCAGGGCACCTCTTTTAACAGCACAGGTGAGTTAACCACCTGGTGTCCAGCATTTTCATTCTAGACCCTTCTGTGAGTGAATCAGTTGCAGTAGGTGAACTATGGAGGGCCTGATTTTTAGAGGTGGTTGGATACCACTCAGACTGCAGTGGTGGATTGGAGGGGTAGCATGCTGTGTCCCTCTTAGTGGAGGTTCTGGTGACAAGTCTGACTATTAACAGAGTGGAGGGACAGTAGGTTGGTTATCCCTGCCCCCCCCCCACACCAAGGGTTAGGTAAACAAGAATGTATTGCCAGTAACATGGTGATAATGGGCTAGAGGGTATTTTGTCGACTTGAGCAAGGGTAACAAGCCTTTACAGCCATGGCAGCCCCGAGCCCCAAAGAATATATTCTTCCTGTGATGGGGCAAGCAGCGTGGTCCCCTCTTGTCTGCCTAGTAGTCTGGTCATAATTTTTGTTGACTTGGTAGGACTGCACTAAGGGGGGATGCCCACACAAGTCCCCAGGGGATGGATGAGGAGGAGGAGTGCACTGATGTGTCCGTAGTTTGCCCTGAACATGCATGGACAAGATCCATAGACCCTGTCTCTACCCAGGTTCCACTGATGGGAGGGAGAATGCTGCTATGATGTACTAATTACTCTTTCGGTCTCCCTACACAAGGCATCTGCTCTAAATCAGGTGTTCCAGGGTTGGCATAGTTTGCCGCTCAGTATGATTCAAGTTGTTCATCATAGGTCCTATTCATTGACTTGGACAGGGGGTGAGTAGGAGTTATGTACATATAAATATTTGACTTATTCAAAGATGTTTGAAGAATGTTAATGTAGATCTGTTAATTACTTGAGACAGACCGAGCCTGGGAGGGGATTGGGGCCCATATCTGAGTTGCTCAATTTCAGTCACCATATTAACAGTATACCCTTTTTTGCTGATATTGGAAAAAGGTTTTCTCCCCTGATTTGACTCAATGTGTAATTTGCAGCTCTTTTGCTGCCTTGGCCTCCTTCCTATTTTCCTGGCCTCCTTGCTTTTCTGAGTGTAATTCTTCCACTCTCTGTCCTCTTTATGTTGCCTGAACCATTTCTATGCATTCCGTTTGGTCCTGATTGCCTTTGTTACTGGAGGGGAGAACCATAGTGGTCTCTTAAACCTGTTTTTCTTTGTTGTAGCCCTGATGCAAAGTCTTGTTGCCTCTAGAATGGTATCCCTAATCTCCTTCCATATTTCCTCCATGTCTGGCTTGTCCCTGATGTTTGTTAACTTATCCCGCACTATCTGCCTCAATCTACCAAAATCAGCCTTCTGAAGCACAACACCTCTGTGCTTGAGTTGGCTTTAGTAGGGCCCGTGGTTATTTAAAACCAGACTGTATTGTGATCGCTATTTGCCAAAGGTTCTTCTACCGTCATGGATATAATTTCTTCAGAGTTTGTGAGGATCAGATCCAAAATCGCATACCCCCGGTAGGGTCGTTCACAAGTTGAGACAGCAGGCAGTCCTGAAATGTGCCCAGTAAAGCCTGACTTCTGGAGCTCTTGTCTGTTGGCATATTCTAGTCCACATCTGGCAGGTTAAGGTCCCCAATTACCACTATGTCACCTTTACTATAGGGCCCTGTGTAAAAAAAGATTTCATCTGATATTGTTTGCTCAAGGAACAGGGTGGGCATTAGGGTTGACAACCCCAAGGAAGACCACGCCACTGATTCACCAAGACTCAGGACCCAAAACCCTAATGTTTTTTCCTTTTGCTGCTTGGAGGATGGGAGTATGGAGTTAGGGCTGAAAACCCTAATGCCACATTTCCCTACTTTTGTGGTGTTAACTTGAACCCTAACTGGGGCATTAATAAAGTATTTTCAAAGAAATTCCTTTCTTTTTGAGATAGTGGAATTGTATCCTCATTCACACAGGTCCCAAAGGGACATATGTGAACAGATGAAGATACACAGGGTGCTTTGGTCCCTGTCCCAGGGGAAGACTCCATCTGCTAGTAGAAGTGCAAGGCCCTTGTGGGCCTTGTGCTCCCATGTACCAATGGATGACAAGAATTCATTGGGCTGTCTGGTGGGCTATGGACCCAGGGCCTTCTGGTCCCTGTACTTCCATGTGGCTGCAGATACAGCCACATGAGGCAAAAAGTTCATCTGTCAGCCAATGCACAGGGCCCTCTGCCACCCAAGGGTGCAGAAATGCAAGGCCCTATACCAAGAGAAGAGTTGTCTTCGCTATATGGTACACAGGCCCACCTGCAGCTTTCATTCCCTGACTGGGGGGAGGCTGCAGCATAACAGTGCCATCCCCAACCCTCACCCCATGTAGCTGAGTCATTCAGCTGGCCCTTGAACTCAGCTCACCGGCACTGGATCATAAAGCATACCCACTGGGGTGAAGACTCTCTACTCAGAAAGTTTCTTAATTATAATTAATTTATTTTTATCCCAAATATTCAAGATAGTCTTTTTATAACTCCCTTATAAACATGACATGTGGCATTTATAGTATATTATCCAAAACGTCATTTCACACCAAGGGTGTGGAAACATGTCTCATCCAGGATTTAAAAAATTACACCTGTCACATTTACGAGTTGGTCTGGAAAAAATGGCTATGTTGAAAGTTTGGAGTTCAAATATTGAAAATTAGTTAAGTTATGAGTGAACATTGAAATATTCAGTTCTACAATGCTGGTTGGACAACAATTTTGTCAACTGGCAACACAGCGACAGAATTTATGTTGACTGCAAGTTGCCATTGACATAAATCCCGAAGAGCTCCTGGTCTCGCCCATATTTGTACACCAAATTTTCAGCATAGCCTTTCTATAACCCCATCTCATGAACCTAGTAGGTAAAATGTTCAAATCCTTGCAAAACAGTATTCCACACCACAGGTGTGAAACACATTTGGACAGAATTTGAAAACAACAGTTGTCACGCTCATGAGGTGGTGTGAAAAATGCTATGCTGAAAATTTAGGGTCAAAATATCAAAAATCACCAACGTTATGAGATAGCTAGAACATTTTCAACATACAGTACACTCATAACGCTTGTCATTTTTACATATTTTGACCTCATTTCAGCATAGTTTTCTATGGCCCCACCTCATAAACAAGGGCAGTGAGAATTTTCAAATCCCGCTGGTAAGGTGATTTCACACAGTGACTGTGAAATCACCTTTCAGGCCAGATTTGCATAATTCCACTGCCATTGGTCATGAGGTGAGTCCCAAAAAGGCCATGCTGAAAATTTTGTGATAACATTTGTAAAAATTATAAAGTTATGAATAGAAGTTTAACTCCCATTTAAATACAATAAACTGGACATACCTCATTTTCTCATATAACAGTTGGCGGTTCCAACAACAAGATGTGTTATCAATTGGAGAATGGATCTACATCATGGGTCATGTTCAGCCAAGTGAGGGTGTGTAGGGGGTGGGGTTACGAATGCTGAGTTGGAGGTCAGTGTGTGGTGGGTGGGGGTGTATGGGAGTCAGATCAGCAAGGGATGGTTTTCTTTGTTATTGATTAAAAAAAATCAATGAAGGATGGTTTTCTTTATTGCAGGAGTCTCTAACATTTTGACACTGGGGACTGGGCACCGCAGTGTCAAGCTTCTGTTTGGGGAAGGGGGGAGGTGACCTCAATGGGAGGAGGATCAAGAGAAACTGTACCGGGGTGGGCATCCTAGTCTGCTTATAGTTGATATAAAAATATATAAACAGAGAGAAGTGCAAGCGGGTGAACAGCAGGGGATTGGAGAGAAAGAAGCAGTACTGCTTAACACATATTTTAGCTAGATAGACAGATAGATAGATAGATAGATAGATAGATAGATAGATAGATAGATAGATAGATAGATAGATGCACACACACACTGGGAAGGCAAGCAGGCAACCTGGAGGGGAGGGAGAGAAAGAAGCAATAATTGAGGTGGGCACCCCGGTCCTCTTAACAAATATTTTAAAACTCAATGGCAATGTTTTCTAAAATTCTTTTAATTAATAGTGAGTGTTCTATGTCATATGTACAGTAGTAAAGTCTGCATTTTAAAATGGATTCTGTGTCAGTTTTTTTTATTTCTGTGGGTCATAAACTCTATTTAAGATGTCATAGCTGTCTGAGCTGAACTGATATTATTGGGGAAAAATGACAATTCGCTTCTCTAGTTCATCACTTCTCAGGGTCTTCATTTTTCAATCAAAGCAGCATCAATAGCATCCAAAACAACACCCTGGTCCAAGACAGAAGATCCAGTGTGGAGCATCTTCTCTAAATCTGGAACAAGGAAAATAATCAGGCATTTAGGATCATCCCCTCTTAGTATGCATAGGGGACAGGCAGATCAGTAGCCATAGGTCCTCAGAGGTTGCCTCCACAGATGGATTTTCTTCTCCTGCATGCTACTGTCCACACTCTCTGTGAGTTAGAGGAGGTTATCTCTTTTTGGGCCTTTTGTTCCCTAAATGCTGACCGGCTCCTCTACTGATGCTGGGAATAGAGAAAGGCCAAAGTTAAAGTATACATATGCACTTTATTCACCAAACATTGAATGAGAGTGCTGAAGTCCAATGTCCAATGTGGGAGAATAGCTCCTCTCACATCTCCAATATAAACTGGCATTTCCCAGCAATCCATGTTCAGTGTTTTCATTTCCCCACCATCCTACATAGCCTCCTGCTCCTCTGGCAAACTACTCACCTCAGTGCTGGGCCTCCCTAAATGCTGCCCGCCTCTTCTACTGAGGGTGGGAATAGAGAAAGATCAAAGTTAAAGGATACACAAGCACAATACTCTATTTACTAAACACTGAATCATTTTTTAATTAATGCCTGCCATGCAAGAGAAAGCACAGCAGTCCAGTCACAGCAAAGTAGAGTCTTGCAGCAACTTCCTCCCTACATCGGAGGTTCATGTGAGTCAGGTAGGAGGCAGGGAACGAACTGATTTTGTTCACAAAAGTCAGTATTTCTTTTGTTTTTAGTTACCTATGACTCTCTCGATTCTGCAATGTGCCTGTGTGAATGTGAATGCAGACCTAAGCCTGAGAGGGTTTACCTATGCCGAATTGACAACACTATTGTCGAAGTTCGGCATAGCGAGAGCCCCAATGTCATCAGATGAAATTTCACCTGTCTGCCCCCTTCTAAAGGATTATCAACTCTAAGTTGATTTGAAGGGGGGGATGACACATGGTTAAAGGGAAAAAATTTACCCACAGGTCCCCCACAGTGACAATTTTGGAAAACTGTCAAAATTGTCACTGTAGTGGATTTCACCATAAATGTTTAGTTGTGCGGTCGGCACGCCATCCAAGAGACAGTCCATCACTCACTCACTCACTCACTTACTCACTCACTCACTCACTCACACTATCCTTAGCCTTCCTTTCCCTCCTGCCAGGTGGATCTGTGGGTTTTTCCCTCCTTTTGTTCTTTTCTTAGCTGCTTGGATTTTGGATTGTTTTTCTAATAAAAGGCACTTACGGGCTTTAGAACTGAGGTCAGTTAAAAACAACAGAAGGCACAGTGGAGGTTTGAAAACCATGGTGATAGATACATGACATCAGGCAGCTTACTGAGTGAGCACTCCAAAGCTCCATCACTTTCAGCCATGCACTAACTGATTCCCACCACACACAACCTTATATACCTCATTACCACTTGACCAACATTACTACAGTAGCAGCTGGTCAGGTGACTGAGGTGTATGGTGTGTGTGTGTGTGTGTGGTTCAGTACTTGTCTCTGCCTCTGACTTGGTGTACTGCCCCCTCCCCACAGCTTGAGCCATGAGACTTGTATGCAGCAGGAATGGAAACCAGTAAGTTAACAGTTGGCTAGCTACAGCTGACTGTATGACATTGATGGCAGGTTGGCAGCTCAAATTCTGACTGTCTGTCACACTGAAGTAGAATCATCATTCAGTGTGACATGTCAGCTGTAGTGCAGCAAGCTATCCTAATACTGCCTTTGCCTTGCTTGCAGCCATCAGACAAGATGCTGCTTTTGCCTCCCTATTTTAGGCACTGGCAAGCAGCAAGTTGGCAACTGGAGGAAGAGGAAGAGGGATGGGGCACCTCTGAGCTGTATTGGGATGTGGGAGCACAGCACACTGAGTAAGATTCTGAAAGAGGGTGAAAGAGAGGGTTGCATGATGCGTCTGAGTGGCTAGGATGCGTTCTCATAGGCTTCCCTCCATGGCTTGGGAAAATCAAATAAATAATCAAATTCCAGGTCTGAAAATGCACGTTATAGTGGGCGCTTAGTGTTTGAAAGGTGTTTTGCCTCTCACCTGTACCATCTGGATCACCAAGTTTGCTGGGGCATGAATTACACGATGGAGGCTGAGATGCGGCCTGCAGGCCTGACACATATCCCGCCACCAATGCCAGAAAAAGCCAAGGCCACAAAGAAAACAAAAGCAGTGGCTATCACCAAGCTCAGCACGGTGCCCACTCCAGTGAATGAAGAAAAGCTGCTGCAGAAACTCTCACCTATGAAATAGGCTTTCCTGAGCATTGCAAGCCAGCTGGCAACCATAAAAAAGACAACGAAAAACCTGTCAAGGAGAGTTAGTGACATGGAGATGAGAACCAGCTCTCTGGAAGACTGAAGGGCTCACCAGGAAACTGACTCAGTAGCCATTCATAGGAAAGTCTCCAGGCTAGAGGAAAAATAGAAGACGTAGAGGGCCATAGTAGATGCAACAACCTTCTCCTAAGTGGTCTGCCAGTTGGATCAGAAGGTCAGAATCCTATTTTGTTCATGCAAACATTTTGTGAAAAAGTGACTGGCCCATCACCTAGCGGCACTGGCTACACAATTAAATGGGCTCATAGAGAGCTGAGGCCCGCTCCCCCACAGAACTTTCAATCTTGACCCATGATGTTTAAACTTCTAAACTTTTGGGATAAAGTTCACATTTTGGCCAAACTACATGACACAAAGGAATTACTGTGGAAGGGTAACAAGCTTAGAATGACCCAGGAACTACCCCGCTTGGTACGAGTGAAGTGGCCAGAATTTAACCCATTGATCTTGAAGCTACTGGCAGTGGGGATTGCTTCAAAATGTTGTACCCAGCAAGACTGCAGGTAAACCATTGAGGGTCAATGAAAACCTTTGATTCAGAAGATCAGGCAAAACAAGAACTTCCCAATATGTTCCCTGACCTCTTCCAAGCTCCTAAATGACTATTTTTTTCCTGACATGATGGAGGTGTTTCAGCTTGTCTGGGGACTATTAAAAGTTTAAAGTGATGTGTTGGACTAAGACCGATCTGAGTATCCAAAATCTGTGGCTCTGTACTATATTAAGAAAAAGGGACTGGCTTCACCAAGTTATCTGCGACATGGACTGTAATAGAACTTTGTGACCACATATAACAAACTGTTTTCAGGAAGCACCAACCTGCAGAGTAATAAGGACTGTTGTGGAACCCTAACACCTAAATGCTGGGATTGGAAGGAACCAGTATACTTACAATGGACTCTCTTCCCTTGGGTACAGGTGGTTGAGGTGCTGGACAGGAACGTGGAAGTGGGGTGCGTTGTGTGGGGAGACTGGAGCAGGGGATCCAGGACATTCTATCCTCCAGGATTCATTGTCTCACCAGTGGAGAGATCGAGACAGGTCTGTGGTCTTGTTTTGTGTTGGGCAGGGGTGGTTACAGGGACGTGTAGTGGGGTCTTCCTCTGTGCATCCTTGATGTGGGACTCAGGGCACCCCTTTTAACAGCACAGGTGAGTTAACCACCTGGTGTCCAGCATTTTCATTCTAGACCCTTCTGTGAGTGAATCAGTTGCAGCAGGTGAACTATGCAGGGTCTGATTTTTAGAGGTGGTTGGATACCACTCAGACTGCAGTGGTGGATTGGAGGGGTAGCATGCTGTGTCCCTCTTAGAGGAGGTTCTGGTGACAAGTCTGACTATGAACAGAGTGGAGGGACAGGAGGTTGGTAATCCCTGCCTCCCCCACACCAAGGGTTAGGTAAACAAGAATGTATTGCCAGTAACATGGTGATAATGGGCTAGAGGGTATTTTGTTGACTTGAGCGATGGTAACAAACCTTTACAGCCATGGCAGCCCCGAGCCCCAAAGAATATCTTCTTCCTGTGATGGGGCAAGAAGCGTGGTCCCCTCTTGTCTGCCAAGTAGTCTGGTCATAATTTTTGTTGACTTGGTAGGACTGCACTAAGGGGGATGTCCACACAAGTCCCCAGGGGATGGATAAGGAGGAGGAGTGCACTGATGTGTCTGTAGTTTGCCCTGAACATGCATGGACAAGATCCTTAGACCCTGTCTCTACCCAGGTTCCACTGATGGGGGGAGAGAATGCTGCTATGATGTACTAATTACCCTTTCGGTCTCCCTACACAAGGCATCTGCTCTAAACCAGGTGTTCCAGGGTTGGCATAGTTTGCCGCTCAGTATGATTCAAGTTGTTCATCAAAGGTCCTATTCATTGACTTGGACAGGGGGTGAGTAGGAGTTATGTACATATAAATGTTTGATTTATTCAAAGATGTTTGAAGAATGTTAATGTAGATCTGTTAATTACTTGAGACAGACCGAGCCTGGGAGGGGGTTGGGGCCCATATCTGAGTTGCTCAATTTCAGTCACTATATTAACAGTATACCCTTTTTTGCTGATATTGGAAAAAGGTTTTCTCCCCTGATTTGACTCAGTGAGTAATTTGCAGCTCTTTTGCTGCCTTGGTCTCCCTCACTATTTTCCTGGCCTCCTTGCTTTTCAGAGTATAATTCTTTCACTCTCTGTCCCCTTTACATTGCCTGAACCATTTCTATGCATTCTGTTTGGTCCTGATTGCCTTTGTTACTGGAGGGGAGAACCATAGTGGTCTCTTAAACCTGTTTTTCTTTGTTGTAGCCCTGATGCAAAGTCTTGTTGCCTCTAGAACGGTATCCCTAATCTCTTTCCATATTTCCTCCATGTCTGGCTTGTCTCTGATGTTTGTTAACTTATCCCGCACTATCTGCCTCAATCTACCAAAATCAGCCTTCTGAAGCACAACACCTCTGTGCTTGAGTTGGCTTTAGTAGGGCCCGTGGTTATTTAAAACCAGACTGTATTGTGATCGCTATTTGCCAAAGGTTCTTCTACCCTCATGGATATAATTTCTTCAGAGTTTGTGAGGATCAGATCCAAAATGGCATGCCCCCGGTAGGGTCGTTCACTAGTTGAGACAGCAGGCAGTCCTGAAATGTGCCCAGTAAAGCCTGACTTCTGGAGCTCTTGTCTGCTGGCATATTCTAGTCCACATCTGGCAGGTTAAGGTCCCCAATCACCACTATGTCACCTTTACCATAGGACCCTGTGTAAAAAAAGAAGATTTCATCTGATATTGTTTGCTCAAGGAACAGGGTGGGCATTAGGGTTGACAACCCCAAGGAAGACCACGCCACTGATTCACCAAGACTCCAGAGACCCAAAACCCTAATGTTTTTTCCTTTTGCTGCTTGGAGGATGGGAGTATGGAGTTAGGGCTGAAAACCCTAATGCCACATTTCCCTACTTTTGTGGTGTTAACTTGAACCCTAACTGGGGCATTAATAAAGTTTTTTTCAAAGAAATTCCTTTCTTTTTGAGATAGTGGAATTGTATCCTCATTCACACAGGTCCCAAAGGGAGTTATGTGAACAGATGAAGATACACAGGGCGCTTTGGGCCCTGTCCCAGGGGAAGACTCCATCTGCTAGCAGAAGTGCAAGGCCCTTGTGGGCCTTGTGCTCCCATGTACCAATGGATGACAAGAATTCATTGGGCTGTCTGGTGGGCTATGGAAGCCAGGGCCTTCTGGTCCCTGTGCTTCCATGTGGCTGCAGATACAGCCACATGAGGCAAAAAGTTCATCTGTCAGCCAATGCACAGGGCCCTCTGCCACCCAAGGGTGCAGAGATGCAAGGCCCTATACCAAGAGAAGAGTTGTCTTCACTATATGGTACACAGGCCCACCTGCAGCTTTCATTCCCTGTCTGGGGGGGCTGTTGCATAACAGTGCCATCCCCCACCCTCACCCCATGTAGCTGAGTCATTCAGCTTGCCCTCGAACTCAGCTCACCGGCACTGGATCATAAAGAATACCCACTGGGATGAAGACTCTCTACACAGAAAGTTTCTTAATTATAATTTATTTATTTTGATCCCAAATATTCAAGATAGTCTTTTTATAACTCCCTTATAAACATGATATGTGGCATTTATAGTATATTGTCCAAAACATCATTTCACACCAAGTTTGTGGAAACATGTCTCATCCAGGATTTAAAAAATTACACCTGTCACATTTACGAGTTGGTCTGGAAAAAATGGCTATGTTGAAAGTTTAGAGTTCAAATACTGAAAATTAGTTAAGTTATGAGTGAACATTGAAATATTCAGTTCTACACTGCTGGTTGGACAACAATTTTGTCAACTGGCAACACAGCGACAGAATTTATGTTGACTGCAAGTTGCCATTGACATAAATCCCGAAGGGCTCCTGGTCTTTCCCATATTTGTATACCAAATTTTCAGCATAGCCTTTCTGTAACCCCATCTCTTGAACCTAGTAGGTAAAATGTTCAAATCCTTGCCAAAACATCATTCCACACCACAGGTGTGAAAACACATTTTTGGACAGAATTTGAAAAACAACAGTTGTCACGTTCATGAGGTGGTGTGAAAAAAATGCTATGCTGAAAATTTAGGGTCAAAATATCAAAAATCACCAACGTTATGAGAGAGCATAGAACATTTTCAACACACAGTACACTCATAACGTTGTCATTTTTTACATATTTTGACCCCAAATATTCAACATAGCTTTCTTATGGCCCCTCCTCATAAACAAGGGCAGTGAGAATTTTCAAATCCCGCTCGTAAAGTGATTTCACACAGTGACTGTGAAATCACCTTTCAGGCCAGATTTGCATAATTCCACTGCCGTTGGTGATGAGGTGAGTCCCAAAAAGGCCATGCTGAAAATTTTGTGATAACATTTGTAAAAATTATAAAGTTATGAATAGAAGTTCAACTCCCATTTAAATACATTAAACTGGACATACCTCATTTTCTCGTATCACAGTTGGCGGTTCCAACAACAAGACGTGTTGTCAATTGGAGAATGGATCTACATCATGGGTCATGTTCAGCCAAGTGAGGGTGTGTAGGGGGTGGGGTCACAAATGCTGAGTTGGAGGTCAGTGTGCGGTGGGTGGGGGTGTATGGGGGGTCAGATCAGCAAGGGATGGTTTTCTTTGTAATTGATTAATAAAAATCAATGAAGGATGGTTATCTGTATTGCAGGAGTCTCTAACATTTTGACACTGGGGACTGGCCACCCCAGTGTCAAGCTTCTGTTGGGGAAGGGGAGAGGTGACCTCGATGGGAGGAGGATCAAGAGAAACTGTACCAGGGGTGGGCATCTTGGTCTGCTTATAGTTGATATAAAAATATATAAACAGTGAGAAGGGCAAGCAGGCGAACAGCAGGGGATTGGAGAGAAAGAAGCAGTACTGCTTAACACATATTTTGGCTAGATAGACAGATAGATAGATAGATAGATAGATAGATAGATAGATAGATAGATGCACACACACACACTGGGAAGGCAAGCAGGCAACCTGGAGGGGAGGGAGAGAGAGAAAGAAGCAATAATTGAGGTGGGCACCCCGGTCCTCTTAACAAATATTTTAAAAATCAATGGCAATGTTTTCTAAAATTCTTTTAATTAATAGTGAGTGTTCTATGTTATATGTACAGTAATAAAGTCTTCATTTTAAAATGGATTCTGTGTCAGTTTTTTTTATTTCTGTGGGTCATAAACTCTATTTATGATGTCATAGCTGTCTGAGCTGAACTGATATTATTGGGGAAAAATGACAATTCTGTAACAGATTCCTGAACAAACTGGCAAAATATAGATACTATGGGCCACAGAAAAAAAAGAAAAACTGATGCAGAATAAACTTAAAAACACAGATTTTGTTACAAATAACACAAAACGCACAGCAATTAAAAGAATTTAGTATACATTTCCACATATCTTTAAACAGACAGACAGACGGACAGACATACAGATGGCTAGAACAGGGGATTGCTGGCTCGCTTCTTCAAGCTGAACCCAGAAGCATGACTTCAGCTACTGCTTCAGCATTCAAGAAAGTCCCACTGTTCTCATACCAAGAACATGGGTGAATGGCTCTTCTCACTAAGCAGGGTACCCTGGATTTTGAAGTGCACAGAAAAGGTATTTCTGGCCATTCCATTATAAAAAGCAAAACACTGGAATCTAGTTAAATGGTGCCATTTAGCGAGGTTCAGGTATTTGTTTTTATTAAGTTATACCTTTTTTATGTATTTTCCATCATTTTAATTTGAGGTGAAAAAACAAGATGTGGCTGTCATGGCATGAAAAAGTTTTATTGTGCTGTGAAAAGCAAGTGCTGAGAAACTAAAAATGGTCTTCTTACATGGAATTTTTCATGCTGTATCAGAAAGTTATCCAAAAAACCTACTAAGCATGCTCAGAACAACAAAAAATAAACCAAACAAAAAACAATAAATCCTTATAATTCTGGGACCACTTAATATTTTTTCAAAACCTTCCAAAGGCACTACCATGGCACAGCACGCTTCTACCCTGAACGTTTCTGAAAAACAATTCCGTTCCTTGAAGGCTGTACATGAAAGCAAAACCAAAAATCCATGTCAAGTATGGGAAAAACATTAAGAGCCAGATTTTCAAAGCTTTGCGATGGGCAAAAAACGTTTACGTGGGTTAGCGTGGGCTTAGCACAGGTCTGCTATATTCAAAAGGCCAAATAGCATGTTCGGACTGCAGTAGCACCGGGCAAACCATAAGTATATGCAAGGAGCAAAGTGAACATGAATACAGGCACTATGAGATGTTCAGCGACTAGCACTGCTCTAGGGTGATTAGCCCGACTTAGTGCGAGCAATAGTGTGGTACAAATTACCACCCAGGAAAAGCTGGTCTTAACTCTGGGCAGACAGCTTTGTGCAACATTGTTGCTTTGCGCAGTGTTAGCACAGCATTAGCACAGCTTGCCCAACCCTAACATATGAGTCTGATACTTAGAAACTGCCAGACATGGAGGACACATGCTGCTCACTGAAGGCACCACCATGATGCCAACTGCTGCCACAGGTCCCAGCCATGCACAGGCAGTAAGGGGTGATCAGTCACACAGGGAACATCATAGTAGTGTGTCCATACAGCACACACCTGCAGACCATACATCTGTGGTGCCCAACAGATGCCAGTGCACACAGGTGGCACTGTGGGCATGGTGGCCATTGAGGGGAGGGTATACGGGTGGCCAGACCTCACCACAGCCCAGGTGTGGCCACAAGACTGGGACACAGCATGCAGTGCACAGGTGCCAGTAGTAGGAATACCCCACCGCCCGTGTGCCTATTGGATCCTATGTGCCCCCCACCACATACAGCACAACTGTACAGATGCCACAGCACACACAGCCGGCCATGTATATGTCACTGTGTGCATCCCATGCTACAGGTGCAGCATCTGTGGATCACACAACAGCGTAACAGTAATGTCCACAGTCAGTAAACTCCTGCACGTTCGGCCTGTCACTCTGTACAGTGCAGTCAGTATCACTGCCCTACACACCATAGGCAGTGCTGTGTCTCTCACAATACTGGTCCCCTAGCTACTGTAGTGTCTGCTGTGCACTGTAGCATGCCCTACAGTGTGACAGTTGCATGCAGCACCACAACCACCTGTGCCTATGCTATCTTGTCCCTTGGGGTGCAATATGCTATGCTATGCTGTACTGACTACATGTAGATTCAGCTATCATTGTGCACTGCCAAACTGACCTACAGGTGGAGCTGCGGTCAGACCTGACCAGCCCCTGTACTTCCAGACTGACCTACAGGTGGCTCTGTTGGACCCTGCCGTAACGCTGGGCAAACTGCATGCAAATCAGGGCACGACGAGGTGCTAATCTGGATGTTTGCCCAGAGACTACCTAAGTAGGCTAATTTGTATGTCCCTTTTGAATATGGCAAAGTTTAGTGCTGGGCAAATGTGTTTTCACTGGGCAAACAGCTTAGCTCCACGCTAATCCTGCACAAACGCGTTAGCTCTGCGCAAACGGTTCGGGAAATATTATACTGTTTTGCACACTGTACTTTCCCATAGGCTGCTCCCTGCAGCTGTACTGGGTCCACACATTTGCTGGAACACTCATTGGCCACATAGGTCACCTCTAGCTACCTTCACGTCGCTGTGCACTGTGTTGCTGTTGTGGTCTGCACTTCCTGGTTGTTATATTCAGAGCTGTCTTATTCCAGGGCTAAGTTTGCCCTGCACTCCCAGCCCAATTTTGCCTGGCCTCATTCCCATGCCATATTCAGAAGCTGTTTGCGGGCTATCGCACTGAATATAGCTTGCTTTGTGCTCTGGGCTAAGTTTGCCCGTCGGGCAGTGCTAATTCAGCCCAGGGGCAAAGTTTTGAATATCTGGCCCTATATGTCTACATGAAAATGGCATATGTGCATCTCAGAAACTGCACAAGATGCTGTTACAAAACTTTCCACATATTTAGACCTTGCCTACTAGACCACACTTGCAAAATATCAGCTAATTCCGTCAAACACTGCCAATGCTATTAACCCTTGCAGGGCTGCAGACTGATACATAAGTCCAGAATTCCTATATGCTCTAATTCTGTTGGCAGTCTAAGAGTTAAGGTGCAAAGTTAGGGGTTTAAAAAGAACCTGTCATTCAACCCTAAATATACTGGCATTACCATGCCGGTATAAAACTCTAAATTAAAACATGTAGAAAGGGAGCTTGTGAGACAAGTAACAATATAATTATCATAAAAATATATGATTTCAATAAAAAATATAGCACAGATGTCTTTCTTTAAGAACCCTACCACCATGCCACTTCCAAGGGATACATTACTTGACAGATGTTCTTAAGGATAAAACACTGTTACAGGAAAATTAATATTCAAATCCAGTTGGGCCCTGTATAAAGCTGAAATGAATGGCAACATTGTCAAGAAGTATCTAATGCTTTTGCTCTAGTACTCATTATTTACCAAATTAAATGCATGAGGAAAGCCTATGTGACAAAAATTAATGGATCTAAGCTAGGCAATAACTACATTAATTGAAACAAATTAATGTAAATGAGCATTTTGGAGCAGTGAACAATTGCATAGCCCAGCCAATCCCCGAATGTTGAGAAACGGAAAAATATATGCTATAACAAATAACTGTCCAAGGAATCTAGGTCCATAAAGGAGGCACCATTCCTTATAAAAAAATGTACAGTTGCAATCAGTTGGTTTCATTTCAGCCTTGTTGGGAGGCTCACGCTGTCTGTATTGGAGGCACCCTATTCCCTCACTCTCCATCTGCTCCAGCATGCCACAGGGGTCTGTCCTTGGCCCCATTCTCTTCGATTTTGTTGGATCTCCCTGCTGCTTGCTCCTCTGCAGCCATCCACATATATGCAGATGATACAGTGCCCTTTGTCCCTGGCTCCTCTGCCCCTGACCTTACTGCCCAGCTCCAGTTGGACTTTGACAACATCCAGCACAGGTTCTGGTCAAACAAAAATGATCTTCATGACTTTCAGTTCATGGCAGAGGATCACCAGGCTCACCTCCTCCCCTTCTTCCATACCCCTGATGGTACTGTGATTGAGACTGTCTCCTGCTTTAAGTGTCTTGGGGTCTGTCTGGACCCACATCTCGATTTCTCAGCACATGTAAATGCCATCCACCTCAATCTCTACCCCAAATTGGAGGCTCTCTACAGGAACAAAGGGAGTATCCCACTTCCTGCCCATGGAAAGATCATCTTAAACATGATCCTCCCTATCTTATTCTACGGTGACACTGTGTAAAGCATCGCTTCTAAGTCCACCCTTGCCTGACTGGACCCCGTCTTTCACTCCTTCTGCAATTTTGCTTTGGAGTGTCCCTCTCATACCCACCACTGCTCTCTTTACTCCTCTTTCTCTCTCTCTCCTCTCCCTTGATGCTAGGTGCCTCACCTAGTATGCCTTCTTCATAGCCAAGTTTTGGGTTGGCTCCTCTCCTCTCCTCTCCTCTCCTGTCCTTTACCTTCCCCTTCCCTCCTCCCCACTCTTACCTCCTACCCACTCCACAACACTATTTCCCATGTCCTTTCCTTCCTCAGGAAATCTTGTACTGGTCAAGCTGCCTTCTTATATTGCTTCCCTAAACTCTGATCCTCTCTTCCACGTCCATCTGTTCTACCTCTTTCCCCTTCTCCCTTATTTCTCTTCTTCATGACTTCACAAATCCCTTCTGCAACTGCCCATCACCCCAGAGTTTAGCTGCTGCCCTCCACCCCACCCCCCACCCATGGTGTCGCTCATACTCTGCTGTTCTGGGAGTCGGCCCCTGTTGGGGTTGTTCACTGCTCTAGTTCAAGTGCAATTCTATGTACATTAGGCACCTTGTTTGTTCTTATTTACCTTGCACCAAATATTGGTTTTCACATCTGTTATGCACTGTACCTATGCACCTTATTTTGCAGTGAATTATTACTTGGCACAGAATATTGTTCTGGCTTGCACCTTCTTGTATTGACCACCACTTCACCCATGCCCCACAGATGCATCTGGAAATTAGCTATTACCAGCTCAGTATGTATCTCCTGGTAAAACTTTTGAAATAAATAATTAAGCAGTGACAATCAATACCTTAGAATAAAGTTCATGGAAGCAGAAATATAATAGAATCCAAATTCTTTACCTTAACATAAGTGTGTCTCTGACTGAAGGGACTATAAAAATAGCATAAAGTCCAACAGTTCATTAAATCCCTTTGGGCATAATTAATTCAGATTTTAGATCTATTGTGAATCTTACTGATGTAATAGCTTTTTTCTATCACCATCAGTGCCTGGGGATGAGACATGGTTGAAGACCATCAGTTTTAACTACGGGGTAGGGATCATTTCTATGATAAAGTATAAAATATGTTCCGAAAGGGTTATCAGGACTACTCCATTAAATGTCATGTAAATTTTCCTGGAATCTTATTAAAATGACACCAAATCGAATGGATCACAAATGTAGGATCTATGTGATGATGGCGAAAGCCTAAAGGCAATCTTTGTTATCAAGAAGTCAGAGTGGTGAAAAATGTTTTCAGCACAATGGTGCCGGGGACTTACGTTTTTACTGTTTTATGAAGGGGCTGTGCCCACCTCGCACCCACACCTTCCTACTAAAGAATTCTCAACTCCAGGGGGGTGCATGTTAGGGGTGATGAAAACAGTAAAAAAATAAAAGGTTCAGGCCGGGCACAACAAAAACACACCAGCACCCAGACCCAGTACCCTATCAACCAGCACCTGCAACCCACCCACCACACCATGGGGTTGGCTCGGCAACCAACCACGGTACAACCCCTCACATCCCTTCCCACCCCTCGCTGTGCATGCTTGCTCCCCCCCACATGCGTACGTATAGTGACATCCCATTACTATATTCACTGGCCTTCCCATCCGGCTGCCCTACCCTACCCTAGCCCTCCAGGAATGCACTGGGGAGCAGGTCACCGTTATTGTTGGCACCCTTTCCCTAGCGCCTAATCACAGGTACCCCAAATGTAGATTCACAGAAGAGAACATATTCAATACTAACTTGTTTCTTTGTAGAAGAATGTTGGAAAATTGTTCCAGCATCAGCACATTTGAATACAGTTTAAGATTTGCTGGTATAAACACTCTTCTTTTGTGGAAGCCACATAGTTTTCTTCAAGGCCTGTCTGTGGCTATGAATCAAAGAATGTTTAATATTGTTTGCTCTTTTGTAACTCACATGTGGTGGTGGTGGGACAACCAAATTTTTCATAGAAACATGGAATGTGTCAACAGAAAAGGACCCCTAGGCCAACCCAATCTGCCCAAGTGTTTCCTGCCTATTGCACATCCACAGACTAACTGGTCTCCAGGGACTCTTTCCCACCTTGTTTCTTTATTAATATGCCCCTCTGTCTATCCTGTTTATGTTTGCAGCCTTCCACTCTTTTAGCCTCCACAGTTTCAGGTGACAGTCTGTTCCATGCTTCTACAACCCTTTCTGTGAAGAAGTATTTCATCACATCCTTCTTGAAATTCACACCCCCCCACCCCAATGTCATTGCATGTGCATGTCCACTAGTTGTGGGACTCATCCTTCTATGGAACAATATCCTTCCCTGCACTCTCTTCACCTCTGTGAGGTGCTTTAACATCTCAGTTAGACACTCCTCTCTCCTGTCCTCCAGAGGGTACATATTGAGATTCCTCAGTTTCTCCTGATAGGGCTTCCCTTGCAACCCCTGATCCATCTTGGTTGCTCTTCCCTGGACCACCTCCACCCTGTCTATGTCTTTTCTGAGGCCTGATCTGCAGAAATGGGCACAACATTCTAGGTGGGGGCATACCAGAGAGGGCTACAGTGGCAATACTACCTCCCTCTTCCTGCTGGTGATGTCCCTCCCTATGCACTCCAGCAACCCACTAGCCCTGCCCATGCCCTTGTCATACTGTGCTGCCACCATGATGTCTTTTGAAATAATAACCTCAAGGTCCTTTTCCTGCTTAGTGACTGTCAACAACTCCCCCCATTCTATAACCAGCACCAGGATTCCTGTGTTGTAGGGGAGTGACTTTGCAGTTTTGAGCATTGAAACCCAACTGCCATGCCTTTGACCACTCCTCTAGTTTCCCTAGATTCTTATGCTTTGTCTCCACTCCCTCTTGGGTGTCTACCCTACTGCAGATTTTGGTGTCATCTGCAAAAAGACAGACTTTTCCCTTCAGTTCCTCTGCAATGTCCCCAATGAAGATATTGAAGAGGACTGGTCCCTCCACTGAACCCAGCGGTACCTCGCTGGTTATCCCCTCTTAGAGTGTGTGCCATTTGCCACTACCCTCTACCTCTTATCCATTATACAGTTGCAAACCTACTTAAACATTTTGGCCCCACCCCCAAATTGGTCAGCTTCATAATCAGCCTTCTGTGAGGCACAGTATCGAAGGCCTTGCTGAAGTCTAGGTAGGCTATGTCCACTATCTCTCCCCCGGTCTAGTTCCCTGGTCACCCAGTCAATAAAATCTATTAGATTTGTTTGGCATGACCTTCTCTCTGTGAATCCATGCTGATGTGGTCCTGTAGCCCATCAGTTCTAGGTAATCAACCAGTCTCTCCTTTACTAGGGTTTCCATTGGTTTCCCTACCTCAGAAGTTAGACTGACTGACCTGTAGTCACTATAGTCCTCCCTATCACTGCTCTTATGCTGAAGGACCATGTCAGCCCTTCTCCAGTCCTCCAGAACAACTCCTGTTTCAAGTGAGCTGTTGAACAAAGCAGTCAGATCAGCTAGCACTTCCCTGCACTCCCTCAGTACTCTGGAATGTGTCCAATCTGGTCCCATAGACTTATCCACTTCAAGGGCTGCAAGTCCTTTCAGTACTCTTTCCTCTGAAAATGGTCTTGTGTTCACCTCTACCCTACCTCTGTTCTTCATTCTCTCTGGTGGCCTGCCCCTCCCCTCTACTGTGAAGACTGAACAGATGTACTTGTTCAAATGTCAGCATTTTCTTGGTCTCCTTCCACACTGCCTCCCCCTTCCACCCTTCTTATCTTCACTATCCCACCCCTAGATTTTCTCCTTTCACTGATGTTTTGGAAAAAGTCTTATCCTCCTCTTCACTTCTCTTGCAATCCTTTCCTCTGCCTGTGCTTTAGGTTTCCTAACCACCTTTCCTGCTTCCATCTACCTGATCTGGCACACTTTCCTGTCCTCTTCCCTTTGAGTTTCCTTGTACCTTTTGAAAGCTGCCCTGTTTTCTTTGGCTGCCTTTGCCACCTCCTTGGAGAACTGTAATGGTCTCCTTGTCTTCCTGCCTTTTTTTACCTCTTTCATGCAGAAGTCCTAATGACGCCTTCTTTTGTTCCCTTCCACGGCATGAGGTCATAATGTCAAAAACAACAGTGTGGCAATAAATGCTGCAAGCAAAATGCTGTGCTCTGACACAATGTTGGGCAAAACACCGACCCTACAATAAAAGTGCACACCCCATAGAAAATAATGGCACTTTTTGTTCTTGCCCCCAGCACCTCCACACACACCCCGGACTTAAAATAATCAGCTCCGAGAGGGTGTGGACTTCGGGGATAGGAAGAAACTCAGGACAGAAAAAAAATGTTTTTTAACAAAATAAAAAGTAACAACATCAGGAGACCTGGGAAGAACCATACTGTGGTCCCGGGTATCCAACGCTGCTGTGTGCTGGTGTCTTAGCCACTCCACCATAGGAGCAGCTCAACCAGGAACCGCACACACAGCAACTTGATCCCTTCCCAGTTTAAGCCTACAGCAACAAGGGTAGCAGTAATTCACTACTGCTATCATACCCCTGTCGCTCTAAATGCTTCCAAGCTTTACACAGCATGGTTCTAGCTACACAGTTTTAGCAGCATATTGACCTGGTATCCCTTCCACTGCATCTCCACCCCACCCTGGCTATCCTTCCCCTCAAGATATTTTCTGAGGCAGTCACCAATTGTTTTGAAATCCACCCTCCTTGAATACAAGACCCTCTTCTTTGTATGGCTCACCTCAGCTCCTTTCCTTATGCTGAACCACACTGTATGATGATCATTGGTACCCAGCGGACATCCCACTGTGACATTTGCAACACTGTTTGTGAGTAACAAGTCAAAGTAGGTTCTTTTACAAGCTGCCTGAGAAAAGTTCCCTGTAGGGAGTCTAGGATGACCTTGCTCCTTGCCAAAGCTGCAGCTGGTATATTCCACTCTACATCCAGTAGATTTAAATCTCCAACTAACAGCACCTTCCCTTCCCTTCCCTGCCATTCTTATGATGACCTTCCCTATGGACCTATATGATGACCTTCCCTACGGACCTGTCCATCTGCCTCACTTGTGTTGGCACAGTCTGTAAACTGCCCCATCTGGATAGGGGAGCCCTATAAAATCCTAAAATGTGTTTGCCCAGTCAACTGCTCAGTTGTAAAAGACTGACAGGCAACTGTCTGACAATAGAAGTTTGCGCTGCAGAGGTGATTATATTTTAATTATGGGAATGCAGAGGGCTTCACCTCCCCACAACATATAACTAACTTAAAATTACCTCTGCAGTGCTCACACTGGGATCGTTCGGCACTTCAGTGTCGGGCTTTTACACTTTTTTGGCAGTTGACTGTCGGGCAAATGGAGTCAGGATATTGTCTCTCGAGCAGACACATGTCGGGATTTTGTAGTAGATTCCTGTATAGCGGTCCCACAGCCCGTCTCCAGGGTGACCCACAGCACCTTTAGACCGTCCTCACTTTGTTCTACCCACACTTTAGTGGCTTTGATTGCCTCCTTCACATACAGTGCCACCCCTCCTCCCTTCTTCCTAGCCTTGTCTCCGCTAAAGCGTGAGTAGCCTGGTATGGCCATGTCTCAGTTGTGATGAGAGGACCACCACATCTCTATAATAGCCACTAGATCCAGATGAACCTTTGCCATGATAGCCTCCAGGTTTCAGATTTGTTTTCTGTTGTTCCTGGCATTAGCTCACATGGATCTCCACTCCTCCCCCATATTATGCCCTTTGCTTTCCATCCTTGCTTATCCGTTCTACCACCTGCTATTCCTATTGAACCACCCATTTTGCTTATTCTTTTCCTTCTACCCTTTCATCCACTTAACTCCCCCTTCCCAAATGTGTCCCTTTCCCTTTTTTCTCTGTCTCTGTCACTGACAGCCTGTGATGCTACCCTTGGAATAGTGTCACCCCTCAGGATTTCCTCCTCTGTCTTCCTACCATTTGGGAAGAGGAAAGTACTGCTTCTCCTCCCCCTGGCTAGTTTAAATGGTAATTGAAGTGGAATCTAAACCTCCAACTGAGCATTGTGGCCCCCTTCCCAGAAGAATGCAGGCCATCTTCCTTATAGAGGCCCCCATCTCTCCAGGTTGGTCCCCAGTCCCCAGTGTAGCCAAATCCCTCCTCTATGCACCATGCCTTCAGCCAGTCATTAAAGATCTGGTGTGGAGTTCCCTTGCCTGCCCCTGCCCTTGACACGTAGCACCTTAAAGAATGCCACCATGTGTGCTATCTTCTTGAGGTCCCTCCCCAGCTCCCTGAAGTTCCCCTGCACTACCCCTACCCTCTCTCTAGCTTGGTAATTTGTCCCAAGATGGGCAATGATGTCCAACTCCTTCCCAGCTCCCACTGCCCTAGCAATGTGTAGGATCCATTCCCTGTTCCTCACTGCTGAAGCACCCCCTCAAACACCTCACCTCCCCATTCTTCCCTGTCCCAGACCCCAGCACTATGACCCTCACTAGGAAGTCCCTCACCAGCAGCTGCTTCCTCTGGGTCTGGGGGCCTCTGCTTCCCCTAGGGGCCTCTATTTCTGAGGCCCACCTCCTCACCTCCCCTTGCAACAAGGACCTCAACTTGGCTGGCATATACTGTCACCACAGTGAAGAAATTCCACAGTGGTATCAGTGGAGGAGTGTGCACCTTATCCCCCCCCCACCCTCAGCCTCTCTGAGCACACCAGGGTCTAGCCACTTCCTCTCTGTCTAGGCATCTTCTGGCAGAGCAGTGATGCTCCTTGTGGCCTCTGGCTGGGACAGAATGTCCCCTGTACTTTTGCCAGCTCAGCCAGAGTCCAGCTAGTCTCCAGAAAGACTACGGCTCCATATCCACTGCACTGTACCATTGCCATTCCCAACTTTTCTTACTGTTGTCTTGTTTGGCTATCTGGCTATCCTTACCAGAATACTACCTGTCATACTCTTACTGTAGATAGGTAGTTGGTAAGGATGCTAGTTTACCACAAGCTAACAACACCTATCCTAGATTGCTAGTTCCCCAAGAATGCTATCTAGATTCAGTTGTCACAATCTCTCTGCATATATTGCAATACAATACCACTACTAGATGTCACTTACCCTGATGCTCTGATGCAGCTTCTATGTAGTGGTATTCCTGAATAGGGAGTTGCTGGGCTACCTTTATCGTTCAGGCCACCTGAATAAGACACCCATGGCTTATCAGATCCCTGTAGGGGCAGAGTTCCCTTGTGGCCCTGTGGTGTTCCTACTGATGTCCTGTGGATGTCCCAGAGTCAAATGTCCCACACTTGTTCCATTCCATTCATGCGATGGGACACCAGCCTTTTCAAAATGGGATCTGAAGAAAGAACATGCCAATAACATGCCAATGTTTTTGGTTTTTTGTTTTTTAATCTGAGTAATTGGGGGAACAACAGACTGCAAGTTATAATAAAATTAATTCTACTCTTTGCTACACATCTTACATCCAATGGCCTTTTTGCTTCAAAAGAGTTTTTTAATCAATTTGTTCTGGCTTTTTTGTAAGCCTCATCAACAATATCAGCAGAGTATCCCCTCTATTTCAAACATTTCTTTAAAGATTCAGATTGGATTTTAAATTTACTAACTGAGGAACAGTTTATCCGAAATTAGAGAAATTGTCCTCAGCTACTGGATGTGGATGAAACTCTCAGAACTTAGCATGGTGTTTCCTGAGGTAGATTTATGATAAGGCTTACTTTGAACCAAATTGTCAGTTCCAACAAAGAGTGGAACATCCAAACCATTCATTTCCTGGGTGTGTATTGCATGAGTAACATGTACATTCAAACTATGTGCAGAGATATATGTCACGAAAGCTGCAGCTTCCTCAGTCATTCCATTCCAAATGCATATAACACCATCAATATAACCATGCCATTGAAAACGTTTTGAGAAAAAAGGATTTGTCTCTGAAAAAATACAACTACTCTCCCACCAGCTTAGGAAGAGGCCAGCATAGGTAGTAACAACTGTAGCGCACATAGATGCCCTCTGAGATGGAGGCAAAATGTTTTAATAAACATGAATATTGCATGAAAAGATGAACTGTAAGCTGTCCAGTAAAATATTTTTTATTTCCGAATTGACAAAGGAACATTGCAAGAAAAAAAATCAATCACATAAAGACATAAGCAGAGCATGATACAGGTCCATAAAAAGGCAACATCTATGCTTAGCCAACTAAAATCTGATTGACAAATGATGTTTTGAATCATGTCCATTATGTCACAGTCATAAGTAGGTAACATTGTCACTATATTCTTAAAATAGAAGTCAATTATTCTTGAGAGGTTTTCAGAAAAGGGATCTGACATAATGGAACAGCCTGGAGGGTTGCTGAGAGATTATAACTTATGAAACAATTTTGAAATTGGACAAATCTGAGTTTGCATTCAAATAAATCCAGTCTTCATTCTGAGACTGCTGCTGTTCAATAACTTCACCAATGATTGAACGTTGGTGGCTTCAGCAAGTTGCTCATGTTTGCTGATGACAGTAAGATGGACAGGAATACGGACTTCCTTGAGGATGGGGAGAAGCTTCAGGAGGATCTGAACTAGCTGAGTGATTGGTTAGATTACTGTAGCCTCAGATTCAATGCAGCCAATTGCAAAGTGCTATGCTTGCGAAGGAAAAAGAATGTAGGATCTACAGACTGTGTAGGGCTCCCCTTGCTGCAGCAGAGGAGGAAGAGGACCTGAGGGTCTAATAAACAAGTGGTTGATGGAGGACAAGCAGTGGGTGAGACTACTGTCAAGAGGGACAGCAGAATCCTGGGGTATATCAAAAGGGTGGTGACTAGCAGTGCAGGGGAAGTAATGCTACCACTTAGCAAGTTTTGGTTAATCCTACCTGGAGTACTGTGTGTGGATTTGGGCTCAGTACAAAATGGACATTGAATCAGTCAAGAGGGTGCAATATTGACCATCAAACTGATCAGACATACAGGAGACAAAAGCTATAAGGAAAGGATAGAGGTCTTTAACATGATCACCTGGAGAAAAAGACGCTGAGAGGACTTGACCTCACTCTTCCCATATTCAAGGATATCAAAAATATTGTACATGCAGAGAAGTTTCATCTGGTGAGCTCCAGCGGAACATAGAGGTGTGCCCTGAATCTTAGAGGTGGTAAATTTAGGGGTACTATTAGGAGGCACTTTTGAGCTTGATAAACATGTGGAACAGTCTATCAGTGGGGACAGTGCATATGAAGACAGTACAGGCCTTCTAGTTAAGCCTGGGCAAATTTCTGCCTATAAAGGGAATCACTAGGTACCCTGCCAAGCAGAGTGATCAGGGAATTCTTATGAATTTGCATGATTGCATAGAATACTTTTTTATTCCTTTTTATGAAATGGGGCGAGGAGGGATATACATGATAGGCCTGGTGTCCCATCTGACCTTAAGGTTACTATGTATTTTGGTACTATGGAATGTCTTACCCGATGTAATTTTGTGTTATATTATTGATTCTTTGAGTTCTTTTCCAAGGAATTTTAACATTTAAAACAGTGCCCACTAATAATTTTTGTTGATATTGCTGCATCCAAACAACTTTTGTGAATGCCACAGTTTGATAGAAACTGATTTTGTTCCTAATCTCAGCATTCACCACTGAAGGCTGATTCATGTGTTGCATTTAACAAGTTTTTCATTGTAGTTTGCTGAAAATGTTGTTCATTTCTAGTACCTACTGTTGCTTCTCCAATCATGAATCGGGGGTCAGGGACCCCCACTATACTAATGTGACCTTTTGGAGCTAGGGAGACCCAGACAAGAGAGATGACCTTTCAAGGCTGGGGGAATGAAAGAAGAGTGGTGGGGGTTACTGATGGATGATGTCAAGAGATGTGAAAGGACAGGCAAGATTTCAGCAGGCAGAACCATTCTAAGGCTGTATTTTATTCTGAAGGACCAAAAGGAGGTGATCGGAGTGCAGAAAATGACTGGGGCAGATGGGTTTATACTCATGGTTACACATCACACCCAGTCATTTTCTGCCTTCCAAACCCCTTACGTCTGGTGCTCCAATGCAGCCTTAGAAAGGTTCTGCCTGCTGGCATCTTGCCAGCCCATTTACACCTCCCACCTGGACAGGGCCTGAGGATGTTTTCTCTTTTTTCCCTTTTTTTGGACAAATAACAAGTATGAATAACAAATAGCCAACTGTTTGGGGCCCTGTATATGAGTCCTTGTTGACTACTTGTGAGAAGGAACTCACACAGCTCTAGTTGTTGTCTGTAGAGCTGCATAAGTTTTTATACAGCTTTTTCTCCTCTGTTGTCATCTGCCCAGTAGTTGGGCCAGGACTGCTCCTCTAATAACCACTTAGCTCCATTTGTCGATATCTCCATTAACACCTCCATCCGCACAGTATTTGAATGGCACAATGTTTTCCCCCTTTTCTCCTGTCCCTCCCACCACCCTGTAGTGCTGCAGCTGCTGACTGTTGGCCTGTCACACACACAATGTACCCCATGTGAAGGAGCAAATTCCCTGGCTCAATGCAGGGTGTGCTGTGGTGGCAGTAGTCTGCAGCATTTTTCCTCAGCTGGCAGCACTGCCACATAGCAGCCCCCAGCTCCCATTACCTGCCTGGTCAGCTTTTGAGTCCACTCCCAAACCCGGCTCACTGGCATAGCATCATATCACCATTAGATGGCCTCTTTCTGCACTATTTTTAATATTTTGTTGATAATTGCAAGCTTTAATTTAGATTTTAATTACCTTCATTTATGTGCACTTCCTATGGCACTGACCTTCAATCTTTACACACCCTACAGTTTCTATTAGAAGCTCACTTGTGCAGGCTGGATGTTGTGGGGGCATTAAGTCCATGAAACTGTGGCACACATACCCATAAACTGTAAAGTACCACAAGGCTCTTCTTGTCTATAAAAGTAAATGTATTACATATAGGACAACAGCTAAAAAACGCCTGACATGCTTCAGATATTTAATCCTTTATCAAAGGCTAAAACATATCTCACCACACCAGACTTAAGCATACATAAATTAGTGACATCACTACAGTGTCATCATTGATTTGTTTAAAATCATTGGCCAACAATTGCTAAGAGAGTTGTAAACAAATCAAATATCATGGTAACCACAAAGTGCTTAGTGCTTAGTTTAACCACACAACAATTAAGTGAAAGGAAAAATGCAAACTATAAAGTGCAGCTATTCTCTTCCAAATTTCTAAACAGAATCAAATGTTTCTTATATCAGAGTTCCTCAAGGTGGTAAGGTCTCAGTTCAAAGCCAGTATTGAGTCCTGGCCATTTTTATTTGCTTGTAAATGTAAGATCCATTCCATTACTTTTTTTTAGGACCTTGTTATTAAAATTGCCACCCATTGGGTTTGGAAAAACTTTTTCTAGCCCTTTAAATTTAAAAGAATGTTCCCTTGTGTTTCCCGATTCCAGCACATGCAGTGCCATGGCGTATGTGGGATCACATCTCCCTATTGCTCTGATACGCTCCCCTACATGGGTTTTGAGATACCTGACAGTTTTCCCCACATAAGATGCCCGACAGCTGCATTCTGCTAGGTGGACAACTCCAGGTGTGCTGCAAGTAATAAGTTATCTGATCTCATATGTCTGATCACTTAGCCCACAGAAAAACTCTTTTCCTGATGCAATATCTGTACAAAAAAAATACAGTTTTTGCATTGAAAACAACCCTTAGCATTGGTCAGCTATGTTGTGTTTTGTTTATTACTGATGTGGCTTTTAACTAAACTGTCTTTCAATGGTGGAGCTCACCTGTATGACATAATCGGGGGTCTCTCTATGTAATGTTGCAAGCCTGTGTCACTTGCTAACACTTTCCAGTTATTTTTAGTGATTCTTTCTACATGGCTCACATGTGCTGAAAAAGCAGTAACAAAATGGAATCTGTTATCTTCTCCAGTGTTTCGAACTTCAGTGCTGAGCAGTTCTATCCTGGTTTGTTGGTCTGCAGTATCGCAAGTTTCCATAATCAAATCCTGTGCATAGCCTCTTTCTACTAGCCTATCATTAAGATCCTCTGCCCCATTCTGTGTTACAATTTCTTTTCATCCACAGGAACTGTCCTGTGGGGTTGTTTTTTACTGCGTGACATGGATGGCAACTGGAGGCAAGCAGAAGGATGTTGCCATCCATGTCCTTTCTGAATACTTCGGTATCCACCTTCCCTGTGTCATTCTTTCTAAGTGTCAGATACAAGTATTTGATTTCTCTAGGGTCTGCGGTATTGGTAAGCCTCGAGTTTTCATTTGTGCCGCGCAGAAAATCTATAAATTCCTGCAGTGTTTCCTGGTTCCCTCTCCAGACCAGTATGACATTGTTTATATAACGTTCCCATGTTGTGGAGGTCAAAGTTCCTCCAAGTCTCTTAAGCATGCAAATTAAGGTAATATCTAAATGTAAGCTCTTTAGAGAGATTTATTCTTTCTATAACAACTTTCTGCTCTACTCTAGGCCTTTGCAATCCAGTGTATAACAGTAGGTTATTAAACTTGAGACCCTGGTTTGAATTCCACCACTGTGACTCACTGTGTGACCTAGAACAAGTCATTTACCCCCCCCCATGCTTAACCTCCAACCTTAACCTCTGTGCTAGATGTAGAATGGAGCCTTTCAACTATGGCTTTGGCAAGGAACAGGATCATGCTTGACTCCCTACAGGGGGCTTTTCTCAAGCAGCTAGTCAAATAACTCACTAGGGTTGGAGCAGTGCTGGACTTGGTGCTTACAAACAGGGACAACACAGTGAGCAATCCCCTAGGTACCAGTGATCACTGTACAGTGTGGTTCAACATAAAAACAGGAGCAGAGGCAAACCACATGAGGACAATGGTCCTGGACTTAAGGAATGCGGATTTTAGAGAACTGGGAGATTGCCTCAGAAACTGCCTGGGGGGTGGTGCAAGGAAGAGGTAGAAGCACAGTGGGGAAAAATAAGGAGGGCATAATTAAAGTAACCAACACCTGCATGAAGGAGATGAGCAAAAGAAGAAGGAAAAACTGATTGTCAAGGTTCTCAAAGGAAGTGGCAAGGTGGTTAAGGAATCACAGAATCACAGAAATCTGATGGCAGAAAAGGACCTCAACAGCCCATCAAGTCTGTCCTTTCCCCTCTCCCCTATTCCTCTCCACTCTTATGGGCCCTCCCCTTCCCCTCACTTCCCAATCCCATATGTCTGTCCCATGTCCTCTTAAATCTCTCCACTGTTTTGGCCTCCACCACCTCCTCTGGTAGTTTATTCCAGGCTTCCACCATTCTCTCCATGAAGAATCACCCCCTCACATTGCCTCTGTATCTTTCCCCTTCCAATCTTAGGCTATGCCCTTTAGATTTAGCCCCCTCCTTCTTTCTGAACAAGCTCCCCTCCTTCACCTTATTGATCCCCTTCACATATTTAAAAGTTTCAATAATGTCCCCCCTCTCCCTTCTAGTCTCCAATGGGTACAGATCCAATTCCCTACACTATCTTGGTTGTTCTTCTCTGAACCCTTTCCATCCCATCAATGTCCTTGCGTAGGTATGGTCTCCAGAACTGGACCACATACTCCAGGTGCGGTTTCACCATGGCCTTGTAAAGAGGCATCAACACCTTCCTCCTTCTGCTAGTTATGCCCCTCCCAATGCATGCCAACATTCCATTTGCCTTCCCCACCACCTTGCTACAGTGGCTACCCACCTTAAGGTTGCTTGATACTATGCTCCACAGATCCCTTCCCTGCTCTGCTTTCTATTTCCTCCCTTCCTAGAGTGTAAACTGTTTGTGGGTTTTTTGCACCCCAGACACAGTACATCACAGCATGCATTTTGGCTTTGAATTTTAGTTGGCAAGTTTCTGACCACCCCTCCAGAGTCCTCAGGTCATGCTTCATGGCCTCTGCCTCCTCCGGCTGTCCTTCCTATTGCAGATTTTCATATCATCCACAAATAGGCACACTCTTCCCTCTAGACCTTCTGCTATATCACTGATGTGTATATTTAAAAGGAGGGATCCCAGCACTGACCCCTGGAGCACACCATTTGTTACCCCCTTCACCATGGAATGCACCCCATTTACTACCACTCTCTGACTTCTGCCCACCATCCAGTTATCCACCCATCTAGTTATTTTCTGTGCCACCCCTAAGCTTTCTAGCTTATTTACTATTTACTTACTTTTGTGCGGGACGGCGTCAATGGCCTTACTAAAGACCAGATAGGCCATGTCTACCACCCCCAACCCCGCTCAACCACCTGCATCACCCAATTGAAGAACTCTGTCAGGTTTGTCTGGCAGGACCTCCCATTCATGAACCCATGCTGCCTTTCATCCTGCAGTCCGCTGTCCACCAGGTAGTCCACCACCCTTTCTTTTATTAGTGCCTCCATCATCTTGTCCACCACCAAGGTGAGGTTAACTGGATGATAATTTTCTGCCACCTCCTCACTGCCCCCCTTGTGCAGTGGTACCACATCTACCCTCCTCCAATCCATTGGCACACATCCTGTATCCATGGACAAATTAAACAGTCTCATCAGTGTGGCTGCCAGCTCCTCCCTCAGTTCCCGGAGTACCCTCAGGTGCAAGCCATCCAGCCCCATTGTCTTGTCCTCCTTTAACCTGCCCAGTTCCTCCCTGACCCTGTCCATGCTGAACATACTAGGATCCAACTTTTTGCCTTCCATGCCCCCCCCTCCAGCTCTGGTCCCCTACCCTCCCCTTCCTCTGTCAAGACCATACAGAAGTAGATATTTAACACTTCTTTCTAAAGTCCCCTTTCAGTTGTATTCCTCTCTCCCCCACAACTGCACTGTCCCTGCCTTGCCTTCCTTCTTTCCCCCACATACCTAAAAAAAGTTAAAGCCCCCCCTTTTGGCCTGCTTAGCTATTTTCTCCTCATCATCTCCTTTAGTCCTCCTTATCTTCTACCCTGCCAGCCTTCTCTTCTCTCTATAAGCATCCTTGTCCTCCCCCCTTTGTATCTTCTTATATACCCTGAAAGCTCTTTTCCTTTCCCTGACCACCCCTGCCACCTCCCTTGTAAACCCAAGCAGTCTCCTCCTTTTTTTGTTCTTCCTCACCTTCCTAATGAAAATTTCAGTGGCCTTCAATACCCCTTCTTTGATAGCTCCCCATAGCTCCTCAGCATCCCCTATATTCCCCTTCCCTGACATTTCTTCCTCAAATATACTCCTCATATTGTTAAAGTCCATTTTTCTGAAGTCCATCACCCTTGTTCTAGTCTGATTTGTTTCCCCTCATTTTTACCCTGAACCTTACAGTCCTGTGATCACTAGTACCTAGTCCGTCACCCACCACCATCTCTTCCACACTCTCCTTATTTATGAGGACCACGTCCAGCAGGTTATCTCCCCTAGTGGGTTCCCTGAGCAGCTGCTGCATGAATACCCCTTGTATTGCCTCTAAGATCCCCCTGCTCCTACCTGATCTTGCAGTCAGGATCCCCCAGTCCACATTGGGGAGGTTTAGGTCCCCACTAGCAGAAGCTCCCCCTTGAGAGCCATCTTTGTAACTGCCTGTATCTGCTGTCTGTCCCCTTCCTCTCCATGCACTGGAGGTCTGTAGACCACCCCTATCCTTACTGATTCCCCAGTTCATTTGTCAAGTGTGACCCACGTGAGCTCTGTCTCCCCTACATCCTCCTGCCCTTCCATTGCCCTAATGTCATCTTTTACGTATAATGCCACCCCCCCTTACCATCCCTGTCCTTCCTAAACAGTCTGTAACCCGGGATAACTGTCTCTCAGGCATGATGTTCTGTCCACCATGTCTCACTTACTGCTACTATGTCCAGTTCCTCATACACCGTGATGGCCTCCAAGTCTATCATTTTGTTCCCCGAGCTCCTGGCATTGACTGATAATCCCTTTCACTTGGACCCCCTCCCCTCACTGCTAGGTTCCCAACTAACCCTTGCTTGTTCTTGCTTCTTACCAGTATTTTATCTCTACCCTGGGGGGAGGCTGGTAGCCTCCCATCACTTTTGCCACTTTGAGTGGCCCCTTCCTTGCCCGAAATCAGTTTAAAAAGGGTGGCATTCAAGCGGTATAAGCAAACAGAGGGGGGAGGACAGGGAGGCATGCCAAGTAAAAGAAAAGTAAACAGGCAAGATGGTGAGGGGAGCAAAGATGCAGACTGAAGAAAAGATTTCCCAAGGGTGTTGCTGGAGGGTATAGGACTTCCTTCAAATACATGTGAGAAGAGGGAAGCAAGGGGAGAAATAGTAAGGATTATAAGGGTGGTAGAAGAAGACTGTACAGAAGGGGACCAGGAAAAACCTGACATCCTAAACAGGTACTTCTGCTCAGTCTTCACAGTGGAGGGAGGAGGAGAAGGACCACCAGGGAGAAACAGGAGAATGGGGGGAGGTGGACACAAGTCCATTTTCAGAGGAAATATTTCTGAATGGACTTGCAGTGCTGAAGATGGACAAGGCTATGGGACTGGATGAAATACACCCTAGGGTACTAAAAGAACTTAGGAAGGCTCCAGCTGCCCCACTGACAGCCTTGTTCAACAGCTCACTGGAAACAGGCATGGTTCCGGAGGATTGGAGAAGAGCCGACGCAGTCCCTTTACATAAGAGCAGCAGCAGGGAGAAGGCTACCAAGTATATGCTGGTTAGTTTTACTTCAGTGGTGGGGAAATTAAGAGAATCCCCTCTGAAAGAAAGACTGGCTGAGTATCTTGAATTCAGTGGGCTGCAGGACCACAGGCAACATGGATTTATGGGGCAGAAGGTCATGCCAATCTAATCTGACAGATTTCTTTGATTGGATGATCAGGGAACTAGATCAGGGGAGGGCAATGGACGTGGTCTATCTGGACTTTAGTAGGCCTTCAGCACAGTGACACACAAGAGGCTGATAAAGAAGTTGAGCAGCCTAGGAGTGGGATCCAAAGTGGTGAATTAGATTAGAAACTGGTTAACATACAGGAAAAAGAAGATGGTGGTTAATGGCGTTCACTTGAATGATGGGATCATGACCAGAGGAGAACCATAGGGCTTGGTACTGAGACCAGTCCTCTTCAATGTCATCATAGGGGACACTGCAGAAGTACTGGAAGGGAAGGTATGCTATTTTGCAGAAGATTAACAAAATCTTCAATAGAGTGGACACTCAGAAAGGGATAGAGAGAATGTGCATGGATCTTGGGAAACTCAAGGAGAGGTCAAAAACATGGCAGTTGATGTTCAATGACAAAAAGGTGCAAAATCATGCACCTGGGGCATAGGAACCAAGGCGCTGAGTATAGAATGGGGAGATACTGAGTTGACTGAACAGGAAAGGGACCTTATGATTATCATATTTGAGGTTCTCAAGGTGGCAGAGCAGTGTGACAAGGCGGCGGGTAGGGCTAGTGAGATGCTGGGGTGCACTGGTAGGGGAGATTCTCTTAAATGAGAGAGAGCACCAGGACCAGGGGGCATGCAATGAAGCTGGGGACGGGGGAAGTTCAAGAGAAATGAGAGGAAATATTTCTTCACTGAAAGGGTGGTAGATGCCTGAAACAAACTGCTAGTGGAAGTAGGGTTGCTACCTGTCAGGTTTATTACCTGGTGATCAGGTTTTCAGGGTCCCTTTCAGGTAATCTGGTTTTGCTCTGTGCTGGTCAGGTTTTTGGACCATTTTGAGTGACCACATACTTTTTAAACAGATTTTGTAATCTTATTTATTGTTTCAGCTACATGACCAGGTTACAAACAAGTTCTGTTGTCAATATAGCCTTTTGTTTGTGAAAGCTGTTATACTGGGAGGTGTAAAATATGGCCATTAACACCATTAGCACTTACTTAACCTAATCTTTTCCACTACATCTTAATGTGGCATAGCAGCAAAGCTGTCCCCACCTTTTGTAATAACACAGCCAGTTGTCTTCCACTTTCATGTATTTTCATCTCTAACAGAATTTAGGCATTTTAATTGTTTAAAATGATGTTTTCCTCAGGAAAAAAAGTATATCCCCGCAAAGACAGACAGGATGGAAGCTGTCCAAAGGAGGGTAACTAAAATGGTGCAGGGTCTGCACCGGAAGACATATGAAGAGAGACTTAAGGAGCTTAATATGTATAGCCTCGAGGAAAGGAGGGAGAGGGGGGGACATGATAGAAACTTTCAAGTACCTAAAGGGAATCAACAAAGTCCAAGAGGGTATCATCTTTCAGAAAAAGAGGTGTACAAGAACAAGGGGGCACAATTTAAAGATAGAGGAGGGGGAGGCTCAGAGGTAATGTAAGGAAGTATTTTTTCACAGAGAGGGTTGTGGATGCATGGAACAGCCTTCCGGAGAAACATAGATACATAGATTTTGACGGCAGATAAAGACCGCTTGGCCCACCCAGTCTGCCCATTTCCCTACCTATTGGATAAGCTGCAGATCCTAGTTAACCAGCAGCCTACTTCTTCCTACCCCAACCCCCTAGAATTGCCTTATGACTGTCCCATGCATGCTTGAATTCCACCACTGTTTTTGACTCCACAATCTCCTCCGGAAGGCCGTTCCATGCATCCACAACCCTCTCTGTGAAAAAATACTTCCTTAAATTACCTCTGAGCCGCCCCCTTCTATCTTCAAATTGTGCCCCCTTGTTCTTGCACACCTCTTTTTTTGAAAGATGCTACCCTCTTGGACTTTGTTGATTCCCTTGAAATACTTGAAAGTTTCTATCATGTCCCCCCTCTCTCTCCTTTCATCGAGGCTATACATATTCAGCTCCTTAAGTCTCTCTTCATATGTCTTCCGGTGCAGACCCTGCACCATTTTAGTTGCCCTCCTCTGGACAGCCTCCATCCTGTCTATATCCTTGGAGATTGGGTCTCCAGAACTGCCCGCAGTACTCCAGATGGGGTCTCACCAACTGTCTGTACAGAGGGATAATAACTTCCTGTTTTCTGCTGGTGATGCCTCTCCCTATGCATCCCAGTATCCCCCTAGCCCTCCTTGCTGCCCTCTCACATTGCTTGCCCACCTTTAGGTCATCTGATATGACTACCCCAGGTCCCTTTCCATTTTTGTTGTTGTTAGTATCTCACCCCCCATTGTGTACTCTTCCCCTGGGTTTTTGTTTCCCAGGTGCATTACCTTGCACTTCTTAGCATTGAATCTAAGCTGCCATACATTTGACCATTCCTCTAACCTTGCCAAGTCCCTTCTCATCCTTTCCACCCCACCTTGTGCATCAACTCTGTTGCAGATCTTTGTGTCATCTGCAAAGAGACATACTTTTCCTTCCAGTCCCTCTGCAATATCGCTTATAAAGACATTGAAGAGGACCGGTCCTAATACTGAACCCTGTGGTACCCCACTAGTAACCCCCCTTTCTTCAGAGTGGACTCCATTTACTATTACTCTCTGTGTCCTATTCTCCAGCCAATTCTTTACCCAGGCTGTCATCTTGGGACCCACTCCCAGACTGGCTAACTTGTATATTAATCTTTAGTGTGGGACTGTGTCAAATGCCTTGCTAAAGTCTAGGTAGGCCATGTCCACAGCCCCTCCCTGATCTACTACTTTGGTCACCCAGTCAAAGAAATCTATCAGATTTGTCAGGCATGACCTTCCCGCTGTGAATCCATGCTGCCTTGGGTCCTGAGTCCCTCTGGCCTCTAAATACTCAACAATTCTTTCCTTCAGAAGTGATTCCATCATTTTCCCTATCACTGAGGTTAAACTAACAGGTCTGTAGTTTTCTGCTTCTGCCTTGCTCCCACTTTTGTGAAGGGGAATCACATCTGCCCTTCTCCAGTCCTCGGGTACCACCCCATCCTCCCATGATTTGTTAAAGAGGGTAGTAAGTGGTGCCACTAGTTCTACCCTTAGTTCTTTTAGAATTCTGGGATGAATCCCATCAGGCCCCATTGCTTTGTCCACCTTCAGTTTTAAGAGTTCTTTCAGAACCCTTTCTTCTGTAAATGGGCTGGTATCAACTTCTGTATCCAGAGTGTTTCTACTGTTTGTTTTAGGTACCTCCCCCACTTCCTTTGTAAATACTGAGCAAAAATATTTGTTTAGTATCGCTGCCTTTTCACAGTCACCCTCTGCCCACCCTCCTCCTCTTTATTAAGCCTCACTAGCCTCCCTTGGTCTTCCTTCAGCTCCCTGATGTACCTATAAAAGGTTTTATCCCCCTTCTTAACAGAGTTGGCTATCTTTTCCTCGGTTTGGGCCTTTGCTGTTCTGACTGCCTTCCCAGCTTCCTTTTGCTTTAACTGATACAGTTCCCTGTCCTGCTCCTTCTGTGATTCCTTGTACTTCCTGAATGCTTTCTTTTTCTCTTGAACCTTCACTGCCACTTCCTTTGAGAACCATAGTGGTTTCTTACATCATTTCATTTTGTTAATTTGCTTCACACAAAGGCTTGTTACCTCTGTGATGGCAGTTTTTATTATTCCCCATTGTTCTTCCACCCCTCCTTCCTGCCCATTTGCTAGTGCATTCCTTAGGCACTCACCCATTTTGGCAAAGTCAGCCCTCCTAAAGTCCAGTACTTTTGCCTTTGTATGGCTTGACTCTATTGCTGTGTTTATTGTGAACCATACTGTTCGATGGTCGCTAGTTCCCAGATGGCTACCCACTTCTACATCTGTGATCCTCTCTTCATCTCCATTTGAGAGAAGCAGGTCTAAGATTGCTCCCTCTCGAGTGGGCTCCAATACTAGTTGTCTAAGGCATGCCCTTGTAGGGCATCTAGAATAACCCCACTCTTTGAAGTGGCTGCTGCAACTGCATTCCAGTTAACATCTGGCATATTCAGATCACCCATCAGCAATATCTCCCCTTTTTCTGCCATTCTAAGTATTCTTTCTATCATTTCCTTGTCCATTTCCTCCCCCTGAGAAGGGGGTCTGTATACAACCCCTGTGCGGATTGTGGTGCCATTGCCGGTCTCCAAATTTACCCACAGTGCTTCTTCTCCTCCCTGTTTCCCTTTTGTTCTGTTGCCTTGATTCCTTCCCTTATGTAAAGAGCTACTCCTCCTCCTCTTTACCCTCCCTGTCCCTCCTGTAGATAGTGTATCCTGGTATGTTTATGTCCCAGTCATGGTTTTGTGTGTACCATGTTTCTGTGACTGCCACGATATTCAGATGTTCCTCCTCCATCAAGGCCACTAATTCAGAAAGCTTGTTACTCAGACTACGGGCATTGGTACTCATTGCTCTCCATTTTTTGATGGCTTTACCTTCTTTTGCAGCATCCCCCACTGACCTGCCTACCTCAGTCTTTTTCTCATTTAGTACCCTGTTTTGTAGGGAGAGGCTGGGATTTTTCTGCTGTTTATCAGTGCCTCCCCCTTGACTAGTTTAAAAGCTTGCCAATGAAGCATTTAAACCGATTGCTCAAAAGACTTGTTCCCTTCCTGGACAGATGCAGACCATCCTGCCAGTATAGGCTGGTGTCCCTCCAGGTGGAACCCCAGTCCCCAATGAAGCCAAACCCCTGTGCCCCACACCATTTTTTCAACCATTCATTAAACTGCACGGTGCAAAGTACCCACACCTCACTCATGCTATTGACAGGCAGCACCTCAGAGAAGGATATTGTGTGTGCTACTTGTCTTAGGCCCCTCCCCAATTCTACAAAGTCCTTCTGCACTGCTCTAATCTCATGATTAGCCAAGTCATTTGTCTCTAGGTGGACAATGACGTCCAGCTCAGATTCCCGTGCAGCTGTTCTCGTGATCCTGAGGATGCACTTCCTGTCTCTCCAAGCCATGGCACCAGGCAGGCACCTTACTTCAGTTTTCCCTGCTCCCCCCAGTTCTATCCCCCTAATAATTGAGTCCCCCACCAGGAGCTGCTTCCTTTCCTTGTGGTGTCCTCTGCCTCCTTCCTGTGGGACTCCCTTGTGACAGTTGTCCTCAGCCTCCTTAATCTCCTCTGCAGGTGCATCCATAGGGGAGCTATGCTCCCCCAGAATGGTGTATGGATTGTGGTGTGGAACAACTGACTGGGTGTGCCTCTGTTCCACCATCCTCACCCTCCCTGAGCCCACTGTGGTCCAACTGCTGTGCTTTCTTTGCAACCTCTGAGGTAGTGGTAGTGGTAGTGGCTCTGGTGCTCCCTGGATGGGGGAGGTTCCCTTCCTACCATCCAGTGTGGCCTGGGGGAAGGTCCCCTTACTACTGTCCAGTGTGGCCTGAAGACGGGCAACTTCCTCCCTCAGGGAAGAGAGTTGTCTGCAAATAGGGCAGCATCTCAGCCTCCAGAAAGACTCCCGGAAGACTGCTGCCCCACAGCCATTACATTGCACTACTCCCCACATTTTTTTTGTGTGTGTGTGTGTGTGATTGGTTTGTAATATAGAAATATATATATATATATATTTATATTATACAATGTGTATGCTTATATTGTCAGTGCAGTATGCTAGAGAGGATATGACAGTGATATGCACCTTGCATTCTTGAGAAATGATGTCAGAACCCCAGGTATAAAGGAACTATTTCCAGGGGTGGGTGAGGGGTGGGAAGGGTTGGGCCTAAACTGTGCCTCACAAAACAATCAGCTAAAAGCTCTGACCCACTGCTGCAATGAATGCCTTCCTGTCAGCAAGATGCCCTACACAACAATTTGACAGAGAAAATACCCTGCTAATCAAACAGAGAAAATCCACACATCCAAGTCAGACACAGGTAAACCTCCCCAGCCCCAAAACAGGCCTGGTGGTTTGTGCTCTGAAAGCTGTCAGCCCCAAATAAGTCAGCTGTGCTGTAAACTCTTCCTGCACTGAAAATGTTAAGAATTGTAACAAACAAACGTAAACCTAGATCCACCTCCCTCTGTTGCTTGAAAGACTGTCTTTTCCTGTTTCACACTGCAGGTTTTTCTATGACCACTCCTTAACCACAGTAACTTTGTTAAAATAGTTTAACTATCACAAACTCCTACACACCAGTAAATTATTTAAAAATAGTTTCTGTCCCAAAATCCTAGTAGTCAATCCAGCTACCCCCAAGGGACAACCAAAATGCAGTATTCAAACACTTATGAAGTTACTTCCAAGATAAGCAGAGTTTGCAAGTTTCTTTTTCAACTCCTCAGCCACCTGTAATTCATTTAAAAATAGTTTAACTGTCAGAAAATCCTAGTAGACAATCTAGCTACAGTACCTCCAAGGACCTACCCAAATGCAGTATTTAAATCCTTCTGAAGTTACTAACAAGATGAATAGAGTTTGCAAGCCCCTTCTTGGTTAAACACTAAATAAATATGTGAATAAAAAGCAATTACCAAGGGTAGTTAGTGTCACCTCCCACAGAATTAAGCAAAAGTGCACGTTTGTTGCAGATATCAAGTGCAATATAGAATTTCTCACACAGCTCGCAGTTGAATAAAGCAGTAGTGTCCTTCCAGCTCCAGAAAATGTGCTTTGGAGGAGGTTGTGGAGTCAAAAATGGTGGAATTCAAGCGTGCATGGGACAGTCATAAGGCAATTCTAGGGGTTGGGGGTAGGAAAAAGTAGGCTGCTGGTTAACTAGGGTCTGCAGCTTATCCATTAGGTAGGGAAATGGGCAGACTGGGTGGGCCAAGTGGTCCTTATCTGCCATTAAATTCTATGTTTCTATGGTCACCACTTTGACTTTGAAATAGTACTGTGGACATGAAAAGGAAACGGAGACAGAAAAATATATAAAGTACACACTTCATAGGAAACAATTTCTTTATTATGTATTATATATCATGTGTACTGTTGTATGCTATTTATAGTATTTCCCTTGTCTCCCCCCAGATAATATGTGCAAATTAGATTTATTTTATCTTTGTATGTGTATCTGGTAAACCAATGTTAATAAATAAATACATAGACACATAAATAAATAACTAACAAGAACCTGGAAAAGTAATGTTAACTGGTTAAGTATCTTAACAGTTTTGTTGAAGTACTTCTTTGAGTGTTGTCTTTTATTGATATAACAAATGGCTTTCTAGGCATACCTCTCAACTGTACCACATTACGAAGAACGTTCCTCATTTTACTTCACAAAAGCTCCCTGTTCCACATTGTGAGGACTTGTCCCACATTCAGCGTTAACATTTTAAAGCAAAAATCTATAGTACATGATGCAAAAAATATACTATTCAATTAATAACAGACTTTCTGAACATAAATGCAAACATTTCAACAGTGTTCTGAGCTTCTTAGGTAAAGATTTGATTAAGTGTTCCACATTGTGCTCATTTGTTCCACATTTTGAGAGGCATTTCCACTTCCACATTTGGGGGACAAAACGTTGAGAGGTATGTTTCTAGGAGGAGCAATACATGATGAGTCATGAAAAGGGGTGGGGCTAGGGGCGGAGCTTAGGATCAGTTTTTTTGCCTCATCCAAAGGTGGCAACCCTAAGTGGAAGTAGTGGAAGCTAAAACAGTGGGGGGTTTCTAGCATGCATGGTATGAACATAGGGGGTATATTGGAAAAGAGGCAGGGAGGTGGGAAGGTTGCGGTAGACCAGCTAGAGTCTGCAGGGTCAGATTAGGTAGGGAACACCTCAGCAGACAGTGTGGACCAAGCGGTCCTTTTCTGCCCAAAAATTCTGTTTCTATGTTTCAGAGTTCCATTTTTCCAGAGAATGGAATATGGCTAAACTTTATGTGTTCAACGCTTGCACACTCTTATGACTTATTGGGCAAAAAACATTAACTTTTACTGTTTTGAATGAAGCAGACCAGCTGATCCAATGAAATGGGCCAACAGGTGAGCCACAGTTCACACACTACTGAGATCACAAGGTTACCAGAGGCAGTCATATGTTACATAACCATGTTTTGGTTTCAGCTTAGCACTGGGCTACAGCAAGAGTGCTCAGTTGCATGCCAGGTGGTGGACTGACAAAAACTTGCATTTCACAGAAGCCTTTTATACAAAAACAGTAGACAGAATGTTTTTCTGTGGGACAATCTGACCAAAAAGCATTGAAAGCAACAGTTTTGTTTCTTGAGTGTGTTTGTTGGGCTGAGCTGTGCTGCAGGCCCCTGGGACCAGGTGGTAGAGTATAGATGGGAGGGTGTGTGCTAGGCAGTGGACTGGGTGCAAGTGTGTCTCTCTGGACTGGCAATTTGGGATTGCCTAGTATTCATTGGCATTGTTTTGCATTTAAAAGAAATAAAGAAAAATAATTAATCAAAAACAATCTGTGAAGTGTTAATGGCCAAATGTGTTCTTTATTTATTTATTTTATTGAGTGAGATCGGAATTACAATCCTTTGAGTCATAGACTCTTTTACAAAGGCTCCACATCAGGTTTCAGGGGGTGGAGGGTAGACAAATACAGAAAAGACATACATGAACAGGCAGTATTTACAGTTTCAGTACTGACTAGGCAGTGTTTCAGAGTCTCCACATTGGTTACAGGGGGTGGAGGGTAACACAGAGTACAGTAAGGACTAACATTGACAGGCAGTATTAAAAGTTACAGTACTGATAGAGCAGTCCAGGCTTGAAACTTATTTGACAGTTGAGAAAATTAGGCATGAACCTAATCAGCATGAGAGGAAATTCGGTAGCATTCCTGGGGTCCCTAGGCAGGGGCTTGCTGGGTGCCATTACGTAGGGTCTAGGAAGACCCTGAGTCAGGAGAAGAGGAGGATTAGAGAGTTAGGAGAAAGGGCAGATTAGCCACAATAACACTTAGCAGTCTCCCTTAGTTGGATTTTAAGGCTAGATTTGAATAGAGATGCTATGGGACTGGAGAGGGGGGAGGGTAGTGAGTTGAGCCAGAGAGGAGCACGGTACCAGAAGGATCTTTGCCCTAGTGCTGTTCAACAGAGGGGAACTAAGAAAGATGGGTGTGCTGTGAGTCTTGTATTGCATCTGGTGGAGGCTGCACTGATGATGGGAAGTAGTCCGATGGGGGCAAGCTGAAGGTGAATTTTTTTTGCGAGAATGCAGGTGTGGTATTTTAGTCTTTGTTGGAAGTTTAGCCAACCAGTCAGTGTATACAGATTGCAGGTACGGGTTAGTCTGTCACTGCCTGTCACTAGGCGGCAGGCTTTATTCAGTGCAGTGTTTATGCTGTTCAGCGTGGTGGGTTCCGCTGAGCTGTAAATTACTATCCCATAGTCAACTAGGGAGAGGATGGAGGAGGTGACTGCAAGTTTCATGGCATGAGCAGGTAGGCAGTGCTTGAGTCTGTAGAGGATGCCCACTCTAGTGTTGATAGCGGAGGCGAGGAGATGGATGTGGCTATGGTAGGATGAGGGCTATCAGGGTGATGCCCTGGTATTTAAAGTTTGTAACGTGTTCCAGTTGGGTGTCTAGTGTGTTCGAAATTAGGAGTGCTGACTGACCATGAGGACTTTGGCGGTGTGCAAAGATCATGGACTTAGTTTTGTTATAGTTGATGATCAGGCGGTGATCACTGAACCAGTTCTCTAGCTCCTGGAAAAAGCCATGAAGGGCTTGTTGGAGGGTGCTTGGATGAGGGTGTTTCCAGTACAGGACCGCAGACCATGGCTGTCAACATCCAGGACCAGGTTTCCTCCTCTGCCATGGGTATTGACTGTGGTGGTTCCACAAAGGAACTCAGAGTGCTGTTAGTCCTTTAGCTGTGTTCCACCAGACGAATAAGTGATTGCTTAGGTAGTCATCAGTCTGTGCTGCACCACCTCTTAACTGCACCCTGCTTAGGTGGGGGTTTTGGGCTTTGGTGTTAAAGAAACCATTGTTAAATTTAGGTGATAATACTGCATGAGTTATAGACCTATTTGCAACCAGTATGTTTGGCTGTGATTGTGGAAAGAGTGGTAGTAGAGCAACTGGTGGAGCACCTGGAAAGGAAAAATGTCCTGAAGTCATTTCAATCTCTGGTTTTCACTGTGGACGTAGTACTGAGATGCAGTGAATAGGGTCTACAATGATTTCTGCCTGGTGAGGGATCAAGGAGAAGTTTCGGTCTTATTCACCTTCACCTATCTTCAATATTTAATACTGTTGATCATGAGGAGTTAATTGATAGACTCAAGGTCTATGGGGGACTATCAAGTGCCATCCCCAATGGAGCTAGTCATTATTCTGGGAAGGAAGTGCAGTTGGTTTTGATTGGTGATGGTATATGATTACTCTGGAGTCACTGTGGTGTCCCTCAGTGGTCTGTCCTTTCTCCCATTTCATTCATAGTATATATGCTGCCATTGAGAGAGATCATTAGGCAAAACAGTGTTGTGTTTCACTGTTATGCAGATGATACCAAGCTGCATCTGCCTTTTACACTATATCAGAATGCCGCGGTGCTGTGATTAGAACAATGTCTGAAGGACACCAGACTCTGGATGGCCTCCTGTTGGTTGGCATAAAAACATAGAAACATAGAAGATGATGGCAGATAAGGACCGCAAGGTCCATCCAGTCTGCCCATTTCTATTCCTACCTTATAAATGTGCCATTGGCCTTTGCTCTGTCAATGGCCTATCTATTCACACTCATCTGTATTGCTCCCTTATGCCTTTCCCATGCCTGTTTGAAGCCCTGTACTGTATTCATATCCACCACTTCCTGAGGTAGGCCATTCCATGCATCCACCACACTTTCTGTGAAAAAGAACTTCCTCACATTACCCCTTAATTGGCCTCCCCGTCTAATCTCATGCTGTGTCCTCTTGTCCTGCTATTTTTCTTATATTGAAACATGTTAGACTCCTTCACCTTGTTAATGCCCTTAAAGTGATTGAATGTTTTGATCATATCACCTATCTCCCTCCTTTGCTCCAGGGTATACATATTGAGCTCTGCTAATCTGTTCTCATATGTTTTCTGATGCAGTCCCTGCACCATTTTGGTTGCCCTTCTCTGGACTACCTCAGTTTGGTTGATGTCCTTGTGAAGTTGTGGCGTCCAGTACTGCATGCAGTACTCCAGATGGGGCCCAACCAGTGTCTTGTAAAGAGGGATTATTACCTCCCTCTTCTGACTTGAGATACCCCTAGTAATACACCCCAACATCCCCCTAGCCTTACCACCTGCTTTAGTGGTCTACTTGGATGATTTCAGGTCATCAGTGATGATGATGCCCAAGCCTCTTTCTTCCTTTGTGACTGCCAGCAACTCACCTCCCAGCCTATAGGTGGCTTCAGGGTTTCTCTTCCCTATGTGCAATACCTTGCGCTTCTTTGCATTAAACCCCAGTTGCCACTCTTCCGACCATTTTGCTAGTTTATCCAGATCTCTTCTCATTCTGCCCACCCCATCTGGATCATCTACTCTGTTGCAGATCTTGGTGTCATCTGCAAACAGACAAACCTTATCCTCTAGTCCATCTGCAATATCACTGATGAAGATATTGAAGAGGACTGGCCCCAGAACTGATTCCTGAGGTACCCCACTTGTGACTTGTATCTCTTCTGACTGTATACCATTTACCACCACTCTCTGTTTTCTGCCTGTCAACCAATTTGCCACCCAGTTGACCAACTTCTGACCCACCCTGAACCTACCCAGCTTATTAATCAATCTTCTATGTGGAACAGTATTGAAAGCTTTGCTGAAGTCAAGGTAGGCGACATCAACTGCTCCTCCTTGGTCCACCACTCTGGTTACCCAGTCAAAGAAATCTATGAGATTAGTTTGACAGGACCTTCCTTCTGTAAACCCATGCTGTCTTGGATCCTGTGCTCCTATGGATTGCAGGTATTGCACTATCCTTTCCTTAAGGAGTGCCTCCATAATCTTGCCCACTAATAAGGTAAGACTGACTGGTCTGTAGTTCCCTGCCTCCTCCCTGCTACCACTCTTGTGAAGTGGGATCAAACGAGCCCTTCTCCAGTCTTCTGGGACCTCTCCTGTGCTCACAGACTCACTAAACAGTTCTGATAATGGCTCTGCTAGTTCTACCTTTAGCTCCTTTAGTACCCTGGGATGTATGTCATCAGGTCCCATTGCCCTGTCCACCTTGAGCTTATCGAGCTCTTGTAGGACCTTTTCTTTTGTGAAGGGACTAGTGCTCACATCCCTCCCCCCTGTGTCCATGGTGCTGAGCTGTGGGCCCTGCCACACCTTCTCTTCAGTAAATACTGAGCAGAAGTATCTATTTAGGATAGATGTTTTTACATGGTCCTCCTCCTCCTCACACACACCCTTATCTCCTTTGATCTTAGCAATACCCCTCTGGACTTTCTCCTTTCACTAATGTATCTATAGAAAGTCTTGTCACCTTCTTTTACTGTCTGTGCTAGTGTTTCCTTGGTTTGGACCTTTGCCTGCCTTACTGCCTTCCCTGCTTCCCTTAGGGAAGTTTGGTATGCCTCCCTATCTTCATCCTGCTGTGTTCCCTTATATTTCTGGAAGGCCAGCCTTTTGGTTCTGACCTTTTCTGCTACTGTTTTTGAGAACCAAAGTGGTTTCCTTCTTCTTTTGCACTTCCTTTTCTCTGTAACACAATGGGATGTTGCTTCTAGTATTGCATCCGTAATGCTTGCCCACTTTGCCTGTACCCCGTCACCTGTATTTCTTTTTGCCAGGGCTAGCTTAACTCTGTTGGCCATCTTATCAGTCAGCTCCTTTGAAGTCCCATATTTTTGCCTTGGAATGGGATGATTTAGTTGAAGTGGCCAAACTGAACCATACCATGTGATGGTCACTGGCCCCCCAGGTGACCTTCTACCTGGAGATCTGTGATCCTTTCCCTGTTAGTCAGTACTAGATCTAGGACAGCCCTGTCACTTGTGGGTTTTTGTACCAGTTGTTTGAGGCCTTCCCCCTGCAGGGAATCCACCATGTGTCTAGTTCTGGCAGATGTTCCTGCTGGTATTGACCAATCTGTATCTGGCATGTTGAAGTCTCTCATTATCAGAACCTCCCCTTTAGCTGTTATGTTTTGTATATCTTCTAGCAGTGCTCCCCCTGGTCTGGGGGCCTGTAGACAACCCCAGTTCTTATGGCTGTCCCATTTCCTGTTTCCAGGGTGACCCATAGTTCTTCTGGCTCCTTATGTGTATTCTGAATTTCTGTAGCTTTGATATTTTCATTGACATACAGAGCCACTCCACCCCCCCTTTGCACCTCGGTCTCTTCTGAACAGTACATAGCCAGGTACTGAAGTCCCCGAAATGTGGTTACTGTTAAACCATGTCTTGTTGATTGCTACTATGTCCAGTTTAGCCTCTGTCATTATTGCCTGCAGGTCTGGGATCTTGTTTCCCAGACTGCGAGCATTTGTGTACATGATTTTCCGTTGGCCAGATTTTGGTGTGTTGGTTGTTGGATGAGGTCTGGTGTTTCTACTGTATGTCATATGGGGAGCTGGACCTTTTTCCTTACCTGGTGATGCAAATGAACTGCAAACATGCTGAACTCCTGTTTGACCACTAGCTGAAGGGGGGAGGGGTGTTCTTCCCATTCGACTTATGGGGTTCTGCACCCCTCTCCCCATTTGCTAGTTTAAATATTCTGCAAAGACATCAAACTTCTGGCCCAATGCACTGACTCCCTCCTTAGTCAGATGCAGTCCATCAAATGTAAACAACTTTCACTCCCAAAACTGTTGCCAGTTCCCTACAAATTTGTGTCCTTTTTCCTGGCACCAGCGCTTGAGCCACATGTTTAGCTCCTCTATCTCCCCTTCTCTGACCTTCCTTCCATCTGCCACCCTCTCCCAGACTGGCAGGATCTCAAAGAAGGAGATGCTTGATGAAATGGATGATGGTTTGTCACCCAGCCTTGTCAGGTGTTCCAGGCACTCACCAGAGGAAAGACAGAGCTTCTCCTGGTTGAATCAGATTGTCACTTATGAACACTATGGTGTCACCACAAGCTTCCAGTGCTGGATGGAGTCCACCTTATGGCAGTAAGGGAGGTTTATAGTTTGGGAGGGGGTTTTAACAGTTGGCTGACATGTGATTCTCATGTACCAGTTGTTGCTAAGAGCTGCTTTTACCATCTGAAAACATTTCCAGGCTGTACCATTTGCCAACCTGTGAACCTTGGCACAGGCTTTTGTGTCCTCATTGCTGAACTAAAGTAATTCACTCTTTAAGGGTTTCCCTGTTGGTCAGATTCATTGCCTATACCTCATCCAGAATGTGAAAGTGAGGCTTCTGACCCCCATTTAGAGGTCAGACCATATTATGCCATTGCTGCATATTCTGGGCTGGCTGCCTGGTAGACGGCGAATTGACGACAATGGGTGGCATTTTTGCAGAGGTGAATACAGCACTTGCATCCATATTTCAGACACATGCTGCATCTATGCAGATGTGTCCAGATGTTTGCATCCTAGTCACAGACATCTGGATGCATTTGTGATGATTCCTATAGTTTCCAGCAATTTTTGGTGCAACTGCGGGATTCACATCTGATTTTTGGACACAAGTGCAGAAATCTGTCTGGACAGCTTGACCAACTTTTCTTGGTCTAACTTCCCAGTCAGATTTTAGCACCCATGTTTGAAAAATGGACACAGGGCTTTAAAAATCTCACCCAGTGTGTTTTACCTTACTTTATAAATACCTATACCTTATAAATCCTGAACAAATGGGCTCCACTATACCTATGAGATCCTGGCCCCTGCAAAGCAGGGAGGGAGATGAGGTCCATGGTGCAGGAACTTTTGAGGCCCCCCCACCTTTGCATTTACAATCTTCTGTAGACTGAGTTTTTCAGGTATTGCCCATGTTGTGCAGAACTCATGTCCAAGTGACATCTGTCTTCTCACATCTGTCAAACTGTTTTAGATAAAATTTAAAAATGTTTGTTGAAGCTGGCTTTTCCTAATTAAAATGCTCTGGTAGCCCTTGAATTTATGCCACTGTTATGGTACTGTTGCACTTTATTCTTCTTTTTGCTAGGTGAAAACTGTGAATTTCAAATTTGCAAACATTTTACAAAATTTCATAAATTTCATGAAAATTTCCAAAATTCTGACTTTGGCAAAAACCAAATATTCAGAATATGTTTGGTGAATCTGCAACCTGTTAGAGAACATTTTCTTGCTGAATTGCAGAATGAAACACATGAACTGTGGAATGACAGTTCTGCCGAATTCCATTACTGCAAGGTGCAAACACAACAGGGCAGCTCCTCACAGAAGCTTGAGCCACGGATTCAAAACCTTTAGCTGCTAAACAAACAAATCCAGCACTGCAGCTGTAGAAAAAGGTTTTATTAATAATCACATACCATAGCCCACAGGATCCTTTATAGTCCATAGTGAGCACCTTGAGAAAGTGTTGCATTCTGGTATGAAACATTGGTGGATTATGCAGGATCCTGTGGGCTGTGGTATGTGATTATTAATAAAGCTTTTTTTCTACAGCTGCGGTGATTAGTGGCAGACTTGTTTGTTTAGGAATTCCATTACGCATTTTAATACAGCAATCCACAATATATGCAGTCATTCCACAGTTCAGTGATTAGTTCTGCGGAATGCCTTTCCACAGTTTAATATACTAATTCACAATTCATACATTCATTCCACAGTTCTAAGGCAAAATTTCACAAAAGTTGTTAAAGTGCATTCTGAAATTTGACAAAAGTGAAATTCAAACTACTGCAGTGATTTCACTGCCAGAAAATTATTGAAGTACAGCACTAGTTGCAAATTAATTCTGTGTTCTTGGTATATTGTTTATTGTGAGCTTGTCTGTAGTTCTTGCTTTCTTTTATTTCTGTACTTGTGCAGGTTCTTTGAGCTAATTGAAGGCACATTTAATAAATAAAAAGCCACTACTTCCTTTAACCATTTTGCTACAGGAGAATTTGCTGATTGTTCTGTGCTTCAGGCTTGGTAGTGCAGTCCTGAGGCCTGAGGGTAACAGGGAGGGAGAGACTGGGAGTCTAGGCAGTGGGCAGACAGAGTGTGGATGGCAGTTGGAAGCCTGGGAGTGTCAACTAGTACTAGTTGACATTTGTTTTGCAACAACAAAAATAAAACAGTTTTTGGTACAGGAGGATTTTCTCTGTGTTTCAGGATAAGATGTGCAGACTGTTGGGCTGGATATAGAGTGAAAGGACTGGGACCCTAGATTGTAGGAAGCAACAAGTGAGTGCCACTTGGCAGCCTTCCAGTACCTGCTATTGAATAGCACTTCAGTACCTGCTATTGAATAGCACTTCAGTACCTGCTATTGGGTGGCACTTTTTCTTTGCAGGCACAAAATAAAAAATTAGGCATGGGCTACCCGACAGGTAGCTGGGTTGGGTAGTGCGGGTATCACATATTTTTGTCCGAATAGGGTAGTTCAGGTAATGTACTACCCTACCCGACATAACAGTGTAATTCTTGGGTTGAGTAGTTTGAGCTAGGTAATGGGTAACAGATAACATGTCACTTAATGTACTAGAGAGCTCAATACTCTGGTGTGGTCTACAAACAGGCATGTAAAAGGGCAGAGGAGAAGAAAGCTCAGCACTCACAGTTTAGTTGAATTCAAAAAGCAAGTGCAAGTTTATTTGGCAAGATGCTTAGGAAATTAACAAGTAACCCCTAGTGCCTCAACCCTTATGCGGTTCTTCAAACGGGGTGAATCTGAGGAATAGACAAAGTGCTCATTTATACAAATCAAGTTAAAGTGACACACATACAAAAAGTGCTACCCAGTGCATACAAAACGGACATTTTACAAAGTGACACTTTTTCTTTCAAGAAACAAAATTTAGAAAAATATTTTGTTAATAAAGTTTTCTCGAACTTCACTAGAAGTACTTGAAAAAAAAAACACAAAGCAGAGTCAGATAAGCCAGAGCTCTGCAACAGAAAATGTGGAAATGGAATGAAAGTCAAGACCATAAAGTAGCCAACATTGTAGGTACCACTCCCAGTGACACAGCAAGGGTTAAGACTCAGGCAATAATTGTTGACAAAAGTCAAACAAGCATTTGTCAATGCTGAATGTTTGTGTGTATGGTGTGTGTGTCAGGCATTCGTAGTGAGATGAGTAATTTGTGCTGGATCCTAACTTCCTACTATTTGTAGATCAGTGCCTGCACTGTAATTTAAAACTATCAGGCTAACCCACTTATCCAGATGCAGTGCATGGGTCCATCAGGCCTCAACACACACATCAACCCCTTGTGAGAGAAGGCTCTCCGGCCCGCCACAAGGTGTCGTGTGTGCCAGAACACTCACTGCTCTGTCCCTCCCCAGGCTGGGATCAGTGCCACAGGCTGTAGTGCCTTCCCCCTAGCCTTGGCCCATTCAGAAGCTCACTGAGCTCACACCCAAACTCAGACCACTGGCATGGGAAGGCAACATGGTCCCCACTGGGCCAACAGCAGTCCCTGCAAACAACATTATTTTATAATTTTGTTTTGTAACATTTTTGATCCCATAGACAGGTGTCATTTATAAAATACTGGATGGAATATAATTTTGTGCCACATGTGCAAAATCCTATTTTGTCCATGATTTAAAAATGACAGCTGTCAGGTTCATGAGGTGGTGTGAAAAAATTTGGGATCAAAACATTGAAAATGACCAAAATTACAAGTGAGCGTTAAAACATGTCAATGTACAGTACCTTTATAACTTTTTTTTATTTTGACCCCCAGATGTTCAACATAATCTTCTTATGACCCCACCTCATGAACCCGGTAGGTGAACATTTTCAAATCCTGGCTGAAATGTCACTTCACGCCACAGGTGTGAAAACACATTTATGCCAAGATTTGAAAAATAATAGCTGCCACATTTATGAGGTCATGTGGAAAATGGCTATGTTGAAAAGTTGGGGTCAAAATATTGAAAATTGTCAAAGTTATGAGTGAGCATTGAAAATGTTCAATGCACATTCATAACTTTGTTTTTTTTATATATATTTTTCTCCAACATTTTTAACATAGCCTTCTTATTACCCCACTCATGAACCTAGTAGTTGAAAATGTTCAAATCCCACCTGAAAGGTGATTATAGGGAGCAAATGAAAAAAATCACCTTTTGTGCTGGATTTGAAGAATTTCACCTACTTTGTTCATGAGGTAGGGTCCCAAAAAAGCATTGTTAAAAATGTGGGCAAAACATTTAAAAAAAATGATGAAGTTATGAGTGTGACACTTGGGCATCTGGTTCTGATTACTCTATGATTTTTGTAAAATAAAAATATAGTGGCCCAGATATTCAAACTGCACCATTCTGAGGCGCAAGCCCTTACGCTGCTCAAAATAGTTGCGCAGGGGTGTGGCCGGGGTGATATTCAAAGGAGTTGCACTATTGAGCAACCTTTGAATATCACCCCAGCCACAGCCACTGTGCATGGCGCAGGAACTTGCGCCACCCTGTGTTGTCAGAGTTGAGCATTAAACTTGCGTGGCGCAGCAACATTGCATCATGCGCAAATTTCCGATATTCAAAAGGTGACATGCAAATGGGGCCATAATTCATGCAAGGCACGGGGGGGCCATGTGCATGTGATTATGGCCCCATTTGCATGCCATTAGCATGTAGGTGCACCGATCCCCGAGAACTTGCGCCTGGCTGCCCTGCCAGACAGCAGCCTTCGGGGACCGACTCACCCTGCAGCCCGATCACGGGCAGTATGTATGCAGACAACACCCGCCCCCCAAACATCTCCCGATGCCCGATGGCGGGCAGTATGTATGCAGACAACACCCCCCCAAACATCTCCTGATGCCAGATCGTGGGCAGTATGTATCAAGACAACCCCCAGTGCCCGATCGCGGGCAGAATGTAAAAGCCCCAACCGAATATCTCCTGGTGGTCCAGTGGACCGTAATGCCCGATCGTGGGCAGAATGTCCAGTGACAACCCCCAAACATCTCCCTGGTGTCTAGTGTCCCCCACCCCAAGCCCCTCCACCCCTCCCCCGGCGCAGCGGGCAGCAGCATCCACCCGCCTGCCACCGCCGCCCGCCGACTGACTGTCGGTAGGGCTGCGCGCCCATTGGTGCAGAGCTAGAGCCAATGGGTGTGCAGCCATACCGTACATGACCATCCAGATTTGTGAATGGTGTTCATTCACAAATCTGGACTGTCATGTATGGTATGAGCTGCACACCCGTGGCTCAGCTCTACGCAATGAGCATGCAACTACCCGGACAGTCGGCAGCGGCACGGAGTGAGAAAATGCTACTACTACAAGAGGCGGTGGAGAAACTCATAAGTGAGTGAGAATGAGAGACACTGGGCCTTACAGGGAGATTTTGAGGGTTGTCCTGGACATTCTGCCCGCGATCAGGCATCTGATCACTGGACCACCAGGGAGATATTCGGGTTGGGGGCTTTTTTACATTCTGCCCGCGATCGGGCACTGGGGGTTGTTTCATGTTCTGCCCACGATCGGGCACTGGGGGTTGTCTTGATACATACTGCCCGTGATCGGGCATTGGGAGCTGTTTGGGGGAGGTTTCTTGATACATACTGCCCAATCGGGCATTGGGAGCTGTTTGGGGGTGTCTGCATACATACTGCCCACGATTGGACTGGTGGGGGGGCACAGGGACTGAGTTGGGGGCCAGCCACGGGTGGAAGCTGCTGTGTTGCACCCTGCAATACAGCAGCTCACCTGTGGGTGGCCCTCAACTTGATCCTTTTTTTTTGGGCTCAAAGTTGTGCAGGTGCAGGTTGGGGGTTGCACCTGCACAACTCTGCACAGCCCGACTGAATATCGGGTTGTGCAGTTTATGCATGGTTCCTCCCCCTCATGTTGAGCATGCATTCATTTGCATTACGCTGTTGCTCAGCCTGTTTTCAGTGGCGCAACTGCCTCCTGCTAAATATTGCAGAATGGCGCAATGTAGGACTTGCGCGTGCGCAACCCTGTTGCGCATGGAGCAACCCTTTTGAATATCTGGGCCAGTGTGATTGTCTGTCATGAGAAAGGCTGTGCTCCTGAATGACCCCCCAGGTTTCACTTCAAAGCACAGGATATATGTTAAACAGCAGATCTCTGTAATGCAATTAACTTCTCAGTTTGCTTTGAAAGCTAGGAAGTGGAATATCCATTTTATGATGTCCTCAGAAAGGTCAGTTAATTGACTGGAGTCACAAAGCATATTACACCTCAGTGAGATCTGGCAGAGAGTCATAAAAAGTCCTTTGATGTCCTTGAGAGAGGAAACTGCTCATAGATGAAAAGGTCCTATTGGAGATGAGTTTAAGCTGATGTCACCTATTTAATTTACCTCCTGTTTGATAAGACATCCTGTTTTGTATAATTTTTATATTCTGACAGGGAGGAGCTAGGTGACCTTATGCAAAGAGGTTGGCAAAACCAGTTTTAAACTGCAGTCTGCATTCCATTTAGAGATATACATGTTTGGACTCTGAAAAAGCAACATCCTGCACTGTTAGAAGGTATACATTAGAGAGACAAGTCTAAGTGTACTGTGGTAGGAATTTGCACTTTTAAACCTTATTCTTTTAAAAGATTGTATGTTTTGTGATATATTGTTCTGTATTTACATTTTACATATTTTGTTATCTATTTTAAGTAAAACCTCTTATTTTAAAAGACTACTTGGTGTGCCTTTGAAATTCTTTCTTTGACAAGTGAAGCATATATGGTTAAAGCTGACACTGTGCATAGCTTACTGGTTTACCAAACTGGGAAAAGGTAAGAGTTTATTCTGAGGTCTTTCATAGAGTTTTTAAGGGTTCATTTTGTACACCTGGTTAGGTGCCCATAGGCAAAAGATATCTGGCCCCCTGAAGAGCAGAATTATCTGAGCCTGTACATTGGGTATGCTAGCAAGAAGTTTACAGTTTGAATCCCTCCATAACTTGAGACCAAAGTTTGATTCAAACCCACAAAACAGACAGGAAGGTTACCCTGTTTCTGTTCCTGTTCACAATACTGCGCTCCGAGATTGGTACTGTGGGAGCAGAGGGCCTGACCTGCTGAGTGGGGTTGTGACAGATTGGTTGGCAGCGGTGTGCATAAGTTTGGTATTACAAGCTTTTATTGTCAATGTGTTGGCTTGATACTGTACAGCTCACTTGTAAAAAAACAGGCAGTGGTTTTTTTTTAAAGAAAACAGAACTGTATCACTTGGCTTACAGTCAAGTTCCTACCTGTTTTATTTTTTTCTAAAGTGCTAGGGAGAGTAGCTGTAGTTAGGGAAGAAGATGGCTTCCAACTACAGCAGGCACACTGTAGACTACTTAAAGCAGTTGAGCAGGGACAGAGGAGTCCTGTTCGAGGTGAAAGCCACCAAGCAGAACCTCGTGGATTCCCTGATGGTAGCAGATACCCAGAGCATCGAGGCACAGACAGTGACTGTAAAGGACTGAAACTTGAGTGTGGAAGGGTTAGCGGCCAGTGCAGTGTCCAGATCCGATGAGGAGGGAAGCAGGGCCAGTGCCAGCAAAGGGTCACAGCAGGAGGGGAAGGTCATAAGCATCCTGGATCCAGAAGTACTCAGGCTGCAGACTGAGTTGCACAGAATGGAGCTGGAGTTCCAGAGAGAAGAGAAGCGAGAACAGCGAGCTGCAGAGAAGAAGAGGGAGCAAGAACACCAAGAGGCAGAGCGGGAACAGTGAGACATTGACCGTGAGGAGTGTGAGTGCCAGAGGCAACATGAACTGGAGAAGCTACGACTCCAACCACCGGCACCAGAGCAAGTAAGTGGCTTGGGTTTAACTGGGATTACAGGACTGGGTTACAAATTGAATTCTACATTGATAGCTGAATTTAAAGAGCGGGAGGATATGGATGCCTGTTCAAATTCTTTTGAAAAAGTTTACATTCAGGATAAAATTCCTAGGGAGTCTTGGAGTTTCCAGCTATCCCCTCTACTTGCCGGGAAAGCTCAGGATGCATTGGGTCAAATGGACAATGAGGACAGTAATGATTACAGCAAATTTAAAGCTGCACTGTTAAAAAAATTTGAATTAACTGCTGAATCATACAGAGCTAAATTCCGTAAGCTCAAGAGAAGCCCTGACATGAGCTACAAGGAGCTACCCATGAAACAATGTCAGTTTTTAAAACATTGGTGGGAAGGAATTGAAGCAAACTCTGGTGATAAAATTGAAAATGTTATTTTGTTAGAACAGTTTTTCTGGCCATGCCCAGCAGAGCTGAAGACCTGGCTGGAGGACTGAGATCTCAAAACAGTACAAAAGGCTGCTGAACTCTCGGACCACTATGCCAAGAGCAGACATGCTCTGAGAGTGAATGGGGTGGGTGTGGCAGTGCAGAAAGGGAAAAGCGTGCTTTCAGGGCAGCTAAAACGCTCACTGCCTCCACCAAAACCAGTTAGCCCCAGCTTTCAGAGAAAAGATTTCTCTGAGAAAAGAAATGAATGTTGGTTGTGTAAAGAAACTGGACATATTGCCAGACAGTGTCCCAAATGGATGAGCAATAATATGCAAGGTGGTGCTAGGAAAGAAGTGGGTTGTTTGTGTGTCCCTGGAAGCATGCCTGTGACCATGAGGGAACACATGCACCCAGTCATGGTGAATGGTGTACAGATGCAAGCGTTAAGGGACACAGGGGCATCCCTGACATTGGTAAAAGGGGATCTGGTATAGTCTGGTCAGCTTATACCCAATAAATACATCACTGTACAAGACTTTACTGGTGAGGAAAAAACATTGCCCCGCACTAGTGTTCTCCTAGACTGGTGTGAAACAGGGGGAACTGTGCAACAGGCGGCTGTAGCCAAAACATTAGCAGTGGACGTCATCCTTGGCAACAATCTCCAACAGGGGATGGTGTGTGCAGCTACCCATAGCCAAGTGGCAAGGGAAATTGTAGTTCCCTGGACCCCACAGAAGCCATTGTGAAAACCACTGGGAGGCTGGTTCCCCAGCCTGTGTCTCCTGATATGGAGATTAATGAAAAGGTGGTAGAAATTTCCCCAGTAGCAGTTAACCACACAGCTACAGAAGGTTACTCCAAAGGGGGGGGTGGCCCATTGTCCGAGGGTTAGGATTGACAGTGATCCTGAGTGCCATGATGCTAGTGCTAGGGATCCTAGTTTAGAGACAGAAGAGGACTTGTTCCTTGCCTTGGGAATGTGTGAGGGGTTTGCAGCTGCTCAGAGAAGTGACCCTAGTCTAGAGAAGTTGAGGGCTTGGGCAGACTCTGATGGAACACAGGGAGGTGATGGTAGACATAAAGGTTTATTGGGAAAATGGACTGATGTATACTCAGGCTGTGCAGACAGAGGGAGTGAGGAGTGCTGGGCAGGCAGCTTGTCATTCCCCAGGGTATCGTGAGCAGTTGCTCAAGATTGCACATGATATTCCCTTGTCTGGTCATCTGGGAATCACATGCACTATGCAGCAGTTGGCCCAGAATTTCTATTGGCCAAACTTCATCCAGCAGGTGAAGGAGTATTGCAGGTCTTGTCACCGGTGACAAGAAATAGGGAAGGCGGTCAAGAAAACTCAAGCTGCCCTGATTCCATTACCCATATTGGATGAGTCATTCCAGAGGGTGGGACTGGATATTGTGGGGCCTTTAAATACCCCCAGCTCCGCAGGGAAGAGATTCATCCTAACTGTGGTGGATTATGCCACCCGGTACCCAGAGGCAGTCACCCTATCCTCACAGAGGTCAGACAAAGTGAAAGATGCCTTACTTGGGATTTTCTCCCATGTAGGGTTTCCACAGGAGGTGATCACCGATCGAGGGGGTTCCTTCATGTCCAACTTGATGAAATGTTTATGGGAGAAGTGTGGGATCATGCAGTGATGCATGACACCATATCACCCACAAGCCAATGGGCTTGTGGAAAGATTCAATGGTACCCTGAAGTCAATGCTCTGGGTGTTTGCTGAACAACATGGGAGGGACTGGGAGAAATACCTTCCCCACCTGTTGTTTGCATACAGGGAGGTGCCCCAAGAGTTGACAGAATTTTCCCCCTTTGAACTCTTATATGGACGCCAGGTACGAGGGCCCTAGACTTGATCCAGGAGGACTGGTAAGACAAGCACACCACCCAGGGAACTCCCATTGTGGATTACATCCTTAGGTTTTGGGAAAGGCTGAAGGAGCTTATGGGGACAGCCCAGAGCAACCTGACAGCTGCCCAACAGAAAGAAAAAGTGTGGTACAACCACAGAGCCAGAACTCGCTCATACATGGTGGGTCAGGAAGTCATGGTCCTTATTCTGGTACAGAAAGACAAGCTGCAGGCTGAGTGGGCAGGACCGTACAAAGTAGTTACGAAGGTAAATGACATGAACTATATCACAGAGTTACCTGACAGAAGACAGACAGAAAGGATGTAACATGTCAACATGATGAAGCCATGTGCTAATAGCGCTGACATGGTGTTTGCAGTGTGTAGTTCTGGGGAGGGGTCAGATGAAGGACACCCCCTGCTGGTCTTGCTGGAAGAAAGCAAGTGGGAGTCCTTGTGGAGGCAGTAAAATTGTCTCCCCAGCTGGCCCCAGACCAGATCCGGGAAGTAAGGGAGGTTTCAGCAGACTTTGCCCCATTGTTTAGTGCCAAGTCTGGACTAACCCCCTTAGCAACACACGATCAAGCAATCAATCAGTCAGTCTTTATTTACACAGGTGATCATCATTGAGCAAGCTCATTTACAAGATGGACCTGTTACACAAAGTGACAAAGGAGCAAATACATATCCAAACAGTGTAATAATGCGCATTTGTGAACACAGGAGGAGCAAAAGTACAATACAACTTTAACCATAAAAAAGTGCTTGAGTGTAAATCATCATGGACATGGCTCTGGTTGGAGCTGGTCGAGACAGACATGACATAGACAAACTGGGCACACATATACGATCAAGAGATATATATCGGGGACCTGCTTAATCTTGTGGGCCCAGGAAGGCAGGTGGAAGAGGGTGGAATAAGAAAATAGGGGCAGGATAGCAGAGGGAAAGAAAGGGAACATGACTGAGACAGTGTGAGGAAGGGGTAATTAAATTTATCTTCGGGGGAAGCAACTGCAGATTTCTTTCACTGATCGGTCATATAGGGTCTTAAAAGAGAATACGCTGATCGAGGAGCTGAGCGTCAGTGTCTTTTTGTACAGTGTTCCACAAACAGGGCAGTGCAAAACTTATGGCCAATCTCCCTAGACAAGTTTTTAGGTTAGGTACCTTCAGATAGATGAGGGAGCAGCTTCTCAGGGCATAGGTACCAGGTTTGCATAGCGGAAGACAAGTGGAGATATAAGGGGGAAGTTTCTTAATGATAGCTTTGAAGGTCCAGAGTATAGCATTTCTGAGTCTCCTGGAGTGAAGGGAGGGCCATCCCAAGGCTGTGTAGAGAGCAGAGTGGTGAGTGGCGAGCGGTAGTCCAGTGATGAATCTCAGGGCCCTGTGATACAAAGTGTCATGTTTAGCAAGCTGCGAGGCAGGACAGTAACTATAGAGAAAATTGGCATAGTCGATCAAGGAGAGAAATGTGGTTTGTACCAGCCCCCGCATGGCATTACAGGTAAGGTAGTTATTTATCCTACAGAAGAGGCCAAGCCTCTGTCTTAGTTTCTTTAGAAAGTCTTCAATATGTTCAGAGAAACAAAGTTTGTGGTTGAGCTACACCCTCAGGTACTTGAATTTGCTTACGTATTCCAGGTTTTCTCCCAAGAGTGTGGTAATCTGAGGAATGGAACCAGACATGGCTGGGTTTGCACCTGATTGGAAAGGTGAGACCAGCATAGCCTTAGTTTTTTTAGCGTTTAATAACAATTTTTTGTTAAGCAGTTGGCTCTGAAGGATGTTGAATTCCAATTGTAGACCTTTGTAGGCTGCTTCAGGAGAGGAGTGGCTTAGGTAAAGGACCATGTTATCTGTGAATAGATGAATGTTAGCCTTAGTTATGTTTTTGTCTAAGTTGTTCACGTAGATTGCGAACAACAGTGGGCCCAGGATCGATCATTGGGGGACCCCTCTTTTCAAGAGCTTAAGAGGAGAAAGATCATCATTGGATTTTACTTGCTGCCAACGATTAGAGAGGTAGTCTGCAAACCAGTGAAGGGACAGAGCATCCAGTTCTATAGCCTTGAGAAAGGAGAGGAGCAGTTCATGATCAACAGTGTCAAAAGCCTTGTTTAGGTCTAAGAACACTGTGCAGACAACTTTCTTATTTTCCAGGTCCTGATGCCGATCGTTGGTCACCTTAGCAAGGGCTGTGATAGTGCTGTGATGTGCTCTGAACCCAGATTGCATAGAATTCAAGAGATTCATGGATTCAACGTAAGCTGTCAGTTGCTTGCTTACTATTTTTTCCAATAATTTAGACAAAATGGGTAGTAATGAGATTGGCCTGTAATTGTTTAAGTGGCAAGGGTCCCCAGATTTGAACAAGGGTGTAACATGTGCTATTTTCCATAAAGGCGGGAGGATACCGTGGGATAGAGAAAGACTGAATAGGTGGGTAATTGGTACAGATAGGACATGGAAGGTGACTTTTAGGAAGAAGGGATCTAGATAGTCAGCACCGGCACTTTTCTTCTCATTCAACTTTAGTAGAAGATACTGAACTGGTTAGGAGAGGTTCAGAGTTGAGCACATTGCACCGAGATCGTAGGGAACATGCAGGTGAGTTATCAAAGGAAAGACCTGCGGTAGCGAAGTGGTTGTTGAAGGCATCCAGTATTTCCAGTTTGTCGCAGATCGTGCCGTTGCCAAAGAAAATGTTTGCAGGCAAGGAGGTTCCGGGGCTATGTCCAGACATGTCCCTGATGGAATCCCAAAATTCATTGGAGCTCCTAGTTGCAGAATCAAGTTCTGAGTGATAGAAGGATGCCTTAGCATCTCTTATCATTTTGGTGCAGGCATTCCTGGCAATCCTAAAGTTGCACCAATCCGTTTGGGCCTTTGTAGACTATGCTTTCTTCCAAATCTTGTCCTTGTTTAATAAAGCTGCTTTGAGTTCAGGTGTGAACCAACTACAGGTTCTTCTCCTTACCCTGGTTTTTACGAGGGGAGCATGCTTGTTTAGGACCTCGATCATGATTTCAGAAAATATCTCATAGGCAAGCTGGACGGAGTTGGCTAAGTAAAAGTCCTGCCAGTACATTGAGGATTTTAAGCCATCTAGGTAGGCAGGCAGATCAAAACTGCATCTGGACCGCTTGATAGAGAACTTTGACATGGACGATGGGCACTGGGCTGACCTTATGCTGGCAATAATGCTATGGTCACTGACATCAGAGAAAAATATGCCTGCATGGGAGAAAAGGTGTGGTTTGCTTGCTAAGATGACATCCAGCAAAGTACTATTAGCGAGGCATTTTTTAATGGGTTGAGTAGGCTCTCCAATAAGTTGGGTTAGCCCATGGGTGTCACAAAATTCTTTGAGAGGTGCCACAGCTTGGGACAGCCAATCAAAGTTTAAGTCCCCAAGGATGACTGTTTCAAGGGAGCCATGCTCCATAATATTAGTTAGGTGGGTGAGGATTTGGGAACCAGCAGAAGGTGGCCTATAGCAACCTATAACATGTAGAGCTGAGGATGAGGGTATCTCCAGCTTTAGAACCAGGCATTCGAATTGGTTAGCAATGGATGTCATTTCTAGATGTGTTACATGTTACCGGGTATTTATCCTTTGCATATATGGCCACACCTCCCCCCAGAGACAGGAACACAGACGCCCATATGGTGGACAGCATATCGGGTGTCAGAGGCTGTCCAAGAGGACATTAGGAGGGAAGTGGAGGGGATGCTGGATTTAGGGGTAATCCAGAGATCCCACAGCCCCTGGGCCTCACCCGTAGTCCTTGTGCCCAAGCCAGATGGCTCTACTCATTTCTGTGTGGATTAGCATGAACTGAATGCAGTCACAAAGTCAGACATCCACCCGATGCCCGGGTGGACGAACTCCTGGACAAGTTGGGAGGGGCGACCTACCTTACGAAAATTGACCTTACCAAGGGGTATTGGCAGGTAGGGTTACGGACAGAGCTAGGAAGAGGTCAGCCTTCATCACTCTGATAGGCTTAATTGAATTTAAAGTAATGCCTTTCGGAATGAAGAGCATCCCAGCCAGTTTCCAAAGGTTGGTGAACCAGGTGTTAAATGGTGCTGAGGAGTATGCCATGACATACTGAATGACATTGACATCTTTAGTGCCAGCTGCGAGAAACACCTGTCCCATCTTAGGGAAGTGCTGGGCAGAATACAGAGGGCTGGACTCACTGTCAAAGCAGAGAAGTGTCGGGTGACCATGGAAGAAGTGGCATATCTTGAGCATATGGTAGGCCTGGAACAGCTTCATCCTAACCAAATAAAAATAGAAGTAATCCAGGCATGGCCCAGACCAGAAACACAGAAGCAGATCAGGAGTTTTTTCAAGACAGCAGGGTACTATAGAAAATTTGTACCCAATTACAGTGCCCTGGCTGCTCCCCTATCTGACCTGGTAAAGAAAAGGATGCCAAAGAAAATTACCTGGGGACCAGCCTGTGAAGTACCCTTTACTAGTTGAAGGAGGCACTGTGCAGTGCTCCTGTTTTGACAAGTCCTGACTATAGCAGACCCTTTGTAGTTCAGACTGACACCTCAGACATGGGTATTGGGGCAGTACTGAGTCAGACATCCAACCAAGGGAAAGATCACCCGGTAGAGTACCTGAGTAAAAAGTTATTTCCCAGGGAGCAGGCATACTCTACTGTGGAAAAGGAGTGTCTTGCCATAGTGTGGGCCCTAAAGAAGTTGGAGCCATTCTTGTATGGGCAGCATTTTGTGGTACAAACTGACCACAACCCCCTGATTTGGCTGATGCAAATGAATAAGACTAATGGTAGATTGTTAAGATGGAGTCGTGCCTGGCAAGGGTATAACATGACAATTCTACATAGGGCTGGAGCGAAAAATCAGAACTCAGATGGGTTGTCTCGTGTCCATAAGGAGTAAACTGATTTGGGAAGCTCATCCCATGCAGGGGTTAGAGCTCCCAAATTCAGTCTAGGTGGGAAGGATTGTGACACTTGGACAGCTGGTTCTGATTACTCTATGATTTTTGTAATCTAAAAATATAGTGTGATTATCTGTCATGAGAAATGCTGTGCTTCTGGATGACCCCCCAAGTTTCATTTCAAAGGACAGGGTATTGTTAAACAGCAGATCTCTGTAATGCAATGAACTTCTCAGTTTGCTTTGAAAGCTAGGATGTGGAATATCCATTTTATGACGTCCTCAGGAAGATCAGTTAATTGACTGGTGTCACAAAGCATATTACACCTCAGTGAGATCTGGCAGAGAGTCATAAAAAGTCCTTTGATGTCCTTGAGAGAGGAAACTGTTCATAGATCAAAGGGTCCTATTGGAGATGAGTTTTAGCTGATGTCACCAATTTAATTTACCTCCTGCTTGATAAGACATCCTGTTTTGTATAATTTTTATATTCTGACAGGGAGGAGCTAGGTGACCTCATGCAAAGAGGTTGGCAAAGCCAGTTTTAAACTGTAGTCTTGTATTCCATTTAGAGATGTACATGTTTGAACTCTGAAAAAGCAACATCCTGCACTGTTAGAAGGTATACATTAGAGAGACAAGTCTAAGTGTACTGTGGTAGGAATTTGCACTTTTAAACCTTATTCTTTTAAAAGATTGTACTGTATGTTTTATGATATATTGTTCTGTATTTACATTTTACATATTTTGTTATCTATTTTAAGTAAAACCCCTTATTTTAAGAGACTGCTTGGTGTGCCTTTGAAATTCTTTCTTTGACAAGTGAAGCATATATGGTTAAAGCTGACACTGTGCTTAACTTACTGGTTTACCAAACTGGGAAAAGGTAAGAGTTTATTCTGAGGTCTTTCATAGAGTTTTTAAGGGTTCATTTTGTACACCTGGTTAGGTGCCCATAGACAAAAGATATCTGGCCCCTGAAGAGCAGAATTACCTGAACCTGAACATTGGGTATGCTAGCAAGAGGTTCACAGTTTGAATACCTCCAGAACTTGAGACCAAAGGTTGATTCAAACCCACAAAACAGACAGGAGGGTTACCCTGTTTCTGTTCCTGTTCACAATATTGCACTCAGTGGTTGGCACTGTGGGAGCATAGGGCCTGACCTGCTGAGTGGGGTTGTGACAATGAGTGCAAGTTTGAAATGCATTGACCAGTCCACAGAGGATTACAGCACTGGACCCTGATAGGTAAATAAGTTGGAGGTGTGGGGTGGTGGGGGTTGAGTAGGGGGGTTGAGTCGGGGGAGGGTAATGGTGCCAGAGGGGCAGCAGCAACAGACATTGATGAACCATTTTCTTTTTTTACAGGGATTAAAAAAATAAAAAAGACTGAAAGGGATGTCTTTCTTTATTTCAGGTACTGACATTAGGGATTGGGCACCCCAGTGACAGTGTCATGTTTGGCAGCACTGGGTTCCCCCTCCCCGGTGACACACAATGGAAATGGGCTGGGTGAGGGTACTAGCTGGCACCAGGGATTGGGTACCCTAGTATTGAAAAATTCAGTAGGAGTATGGGAAGTGACGGGGAGGTGGGGGGATTCTCGGTAGTAGGAGGAAGTTCATTTCACAGGCTGGGAAGGGGAAGAAACGGGGAGGTGGGAGGGATACTCAGCAGTGTGAGGGAGTTAATAGATAGAAGCTTTCATTCCAGGACAACATGGGGCAATATACTTCTAACTGCAGATTATAAAAAATATAAGAATTGGAGGGTTTATGTAGAGGAAAGGTGCCAGCTGCTCTGTGAATGGAGCAGTTGGCTCCTTTCAACTAGGAGAAGTATCTGCCCTGCAAAAAGAACATGCATTTGTCAATGCCAAGTGTTTGCTTGCTGGCATTGGCATTGGTAGTATAGGAGTTACAGAGCTGCATAATTGGAATCGCAGTGAAGTATTGAACTGAAACCAACCCCACCACCACCCTGCAGAGACTGACAGGCATTGGGGTGTGCCTTTGGGTCATCAGGCATAACGACCATGCCATTTCACCACACCCTACCCTGTAGACACCAACAAGTGTCACAGTGTGCCTTGGGGTCTTTGGCCCTTATACGCACCCCATTCCATCAGGAAATAAGGTGAGATAGGTGTGGTATAGGAGAATTGGGTGAACTTTGGGTCTGAAGAGTCCAAGGCACACCTCGATGCCTCTCACTGGCTGCATGGTGTGGAATGGTATGAGCATTACAGGCGAGAATCCCAAGTCACACCCCTGATGCCTGTCATTCTCCACAGGGTGGGGCATTATGGTCAGAAACCCTAACACCTCAGGAATTCATTGGTATTTTCACTCCAAATGTTCAACATGGTTTTTATTTACCCCCACCGCATGAACAGTGGCAATATCAGTTTGTTAGCTGAAAGCTGCTTTTGCACAGTGACTACGGCATTTAGCACCACAGGTGCAAAAACACATTCTGAACAGGATGTGAAAAATGACAGTTGTACTGTTCATGAGGAGGTGTAAAAAATGGCAATGTTGAAAATCTGCAGTGAAAATATTTAAAAAAACGGGTGAAGCAATGAGTGTGCGTAGAAACTGTGCAACGCACACTCGTAATGTAATTGGTTTGGGGATTTTTTTACAGCAGATTGTCAACACAGGCAGTTTGGGACCTCCGATCATGAACAGTGTCACTGTGATTTTCTTTATCTGTCCCGAACTATGATTTTCCACAGCAACCACGCATTTCTGCACTGCAAGTGTGAAAACACATTTCGGCCACGTTGTGAAAAATGACAGCTATACCGTTCATAAGGAAGTGTGGAAAAATGCCACTGGTGAAAATCTAGACTGAAAATATTACAAATTCATGGAACTTACTAGGGTGTGTGGAAACTGTGCAATGCTAACTCATAACACAGTCATTTTATGGACTTTTGTCACCAAATTTTCAACATAGCCATTTTAAGTGTCACTGTGATTTTCTTAATCTGCCCTAAACATTGCTTTCGCACACCGACTGCACCATTGTGCGCTACATGTGCAGAAACACATTTTGGGCGAGATGTGAAAAATGACAGCTGTACTGCTCATAAGGAAGTGTAGTAAAATGGCAATGTTGAAAACCTGGCATGCAAATATTAAAAATTCGCAAACTTGAGAGCGTGCATAGGAGCTGCGCAGTATGTGTTCCTAAAACAGTCATTTTTGGGAATTTTCTCACCAAATTTTCAACATAGCCATTTTAAGACCTCTGCTCATGAACAGTGTCACTGTGATTTTCTTAATCTGTCCCAAACATTGATTGTGCACACTGATTGCGCCATTGTGTGCTACATTCAGGGAAACACATTTTGGGCGACATGTGAAAAATGACAGCTGTACTGCTCATAAGGAGGTGTGGTAAAATGGCAATGTTGAAAATCTGGAGTGCAAATATAAAAAATTTGAGAACTTGTATGAAATGTAGGAACTACGCAATGCTGCATACCTAAGTAAAACAATAATTTTTAGGAATTTGTTCACCAAATTTGCAACATAGGTTTTCTGAGAGCCCACCTTATGAACACTGGCCCTGTCATTTTGTTAATCGGTCCTAAAAGGTGATTTCACGCAGTAACTGCAAAATCACCCTTTGGGCCTGATTAATGCCATGACAGTTCAAAAATTCATGAGGAGGGTTCCCAAAAACCCCATGTTGAAAATTTGGTGCCAAAATTCCACAAAATTCCTGAGTTATGCATTAAAGTTGAAAAAACCCTATTTATTCCATTATACAGCTTACCGGCATTTCCTCAGTTTGCGGTCGGCTTTGAAGAGTGCAGACATGTTCCAGTTCCACTGAAGATTGTCATGCCAGACTCCAGAGGTAAGTATGGGGTAAGGGGGGGTGTGGGGAGGCAGGGTGCGCAGTCGGTGGGCAGGGAGATCGCCGAGGGAAAATTTTTTTGTTCACAGGTTTTGTTGGTTTTTTTGAAGACGATGCGGGATGTTTGCCAAGCTGGGGTGGGCTCCCAGTGTGGCAGCTAGAAGGCTGTGGACATTTGCCACACTGGGGTGGGCTCCCAGCATGGCACCTGGAAAGCTTTTTTGGGGGGGCATGGAGCCGATGGGGGATTGGGCACCCCAGTCACCATACAGTGTGTGCGTGGGGGGGAGCACATGAGCACACAATATGCGTGCGTGCGTGTGGAGGGGGAGTGCTGCTCACTGAAGCAGAGCTTTCCTTTTCAACTGTATGGCACTGCATTTTCAACTACTGTCATAGACAGCTGTAGCATTCATTGGAGAACTGAGGCCACGCCTGCAAACACGCTGACTGAATTGGAAGACGGGGGCCACACTTCCGAAAACTCGGATGATGGCATTATATTTCTTGCACATGCGTGCAAGCAAACATAAAAATGTGTTACTATCAGCCTAGCTAATCATTGAGCTATCACTGCCGAGCCCCTGCAGCCTGAGTTGCACTGAACTCGACAGTGACATACCTCTGAAATGCAATTCTTTGTAAAAAAAATGTTTGCTGTGCACAGGCGCATACAAATATAACAAACTCTGGCAGAGATGCTATGGCTGTAAATGCATTAATAGATAAGGGTGCTTCATGGGCTTAAACATAAACATGAATTGTCTCACTATTATAATTCATTTTTTACAAATGCATCTGCGCAGTTCACAATATTTGTAAAAACATAATCACAATGGGAGTTATTCCACATATGTCCACAGGTGTCATGCATGCTGGTGGAGGGATCTGAGGCCCGGATGCACCAGTCTGCCCTGAACCTGAGTCAGAAGATCATGGCGGAGAGGCAGAGGTACTGGGGGTTCCATCCATAGCTGTTGAAGCAGAGGGAACCAAATCTGATGAGGCCAAAGAGGGGATATTAGAATCAAGTGAGCCTTTTCCACCTGTAACTTCAGGAGAACCCTCTGAAGCACTGGGAAGGGATGAAAGGCATACAAGAACCTCCCTGTCCAGTAAAGAGACATCACGTCTCACCAGAAAACACCACGCCTGGGAACGAGTGAGCAAAAATTGGGTAGTTTTGCGTTGGATGAAGAGGTCTGTTCCTGCTGACCCCACAGATTGAATAAGCTTTTGACCACCTCTTGATTTAGCTCCCACTCATGAGCCCTGACAGTGGTGTGACTGAGACTGTCTGCAGAATGTTGCTGATAGGGGGAAATTGTTTAACCAGGAAAGGCACACTAAGCCAGAGCTTATTTCCAGGTGCAACCTGGGAGCACAAGGAAGTTAAGTGACTTGCTCAGGGTCACACAGTATGCAAGTGGAAGCTGTGGGATTCAAACCCAGGTCTGGTCTGCTGGATGTCACCAGATTTGCAGCTCAGAGCCTTAGACCACTGCGCTATACTGCCTCCTGAACACTGCGCTATACTGCCTCCAGCGCATGGACAGCAGTCAGGTGGAGGTCATGCTGGACTGCCCAGTACCACACTCACATCGTCCCCTGGCATAGAAGGTATGAGCGAGTGCCTCCCTGTTTGTTCAGGTTCCAGATCACAGACATATTGTCAGTATGAACCAGGAGTGTCTTCTGACATAGAAGAGGCTGGAAGGCCTGGAGGGCATACAGCACTGCCCTCATTTCTAACACACTGATGTGCAGAGATGCTTCCAGCTGAGACCATGTTCCCTGGGTCTGATGGTCTCCTAGGTGGGCTCCCTAGCCTTGACACAAAGCATCCATTGTAAGGGTCATGGTAGGAGCAGGGGGTTGAAAGAGGAACCCCCATGGAGAGATTAGACAACTCCTGCCACCAAAGAAGATCCTTCTTCATGTACCCGGACACTAAGACTCTGTGGTCCAAGTTGTCCAGCCACTGATTCCATTGGACATGAAGAGTCTATTGGGTCACCCTCATATGCAGTCTGGCTAGAAGAACTGTAGGGATCACAGCTGCCATCAGCCCGAGGAGACGGAGGATTGGCCAGGCTGTGGTCCAGTGTAAGTTGGCCACTAATCTGGCCTGTTCCTGCAGGGTCTCTGCTCTGTCTGATGGGAGGAAGGCCCTGCCCTGGACCGTATCCAGCACCACCCCAAATGAATTTTAGGTGCTGGGAGGGGAGGGGAGAAGTGGGACTTGGGATAGTTGACTGTTATTCCAAGTCTGGAAAAGAGGTCCAGGGTGAAGGAGAGAGACTCCCTTAGACTGCACCGTGATGGGGCTGACATAAATCAGTCATCCAGATACAGGCACAATTAGATCCCTCTACGGCATAGGGCCACAGCCACCACTGCTAGGCACTTTATAAAAACCTGAGGTTTCAAGGATAGGCCAAAAGGGAGAGCCTTGAACTGGCAATGTTCCCCTTGGAAGGCAAACTGAAGAAAGTGGAGGTGGGCCTGGAAGACAGGGATGTGTAGGTAAGCATCCTGCACATCCAGCACACAAAGCCAATGGCCCTTGTGGAGCAGGGGTAGAAGTCCTTGGATGGTGAGCATGTGGACCCTCTTGTACTCAATGTACAGGTTGAGAATGCTGAGGTCCAAGATGGGTCTTAAGTTGTCCATCTTTGTGGGCACTAGGAAGAAATGGAAGTAGTACTCTCTTCCTATCTGTGCCAGAGCCACAGGCTCTATGGCTGACTTTTGCAGAAGAACCTGGATCTCATTCCTTATCAAAGACAGGTGCCTTAGAGGACAATGGGAGAGACCTGGGGGGTTGTCTGGAGGCCTGTCTAAGAATTCTATGTTGTGACCTCTTGCTATTAACAGAGGGACCCAAGAGTCTGTTGTTATGTCCTGTGACCCCAGAAGGTGGAGGGCAAATCTCCCCCCCCACTGGTTCCCCTAGAGGATCTGGAGGAGGAGGAGGAGGGTGGTCCCCCACAAGTCAGGAAGCTGAGGGGAGGGAGCTGGCAGCTCTTCGAGGGCGTCTGAGACCTGGCAGGGGGAGTAGTGGTTCCTGATGCTGGATACCAGCATTTGACCTGGTGTTTGGCAGGGGCCTCTTTGATCTGGTGTCTGTTTGCCTTTGTAACCCCCTCAGTACATGAAGCGGACATCGTGGATGGATTTACCACAGTCCTGCAATTCAGTGATAATATCCTTGGTGTCATCTCCAAATAACACAGATCCCCTGAAATGGACATCCAGGATGGAGGTCTGGACATCTTGTGCCAGGCCCGCAATTCTGAGCCATGAATGTCACCTGATGCAGACAGCAGTGGCTGTTGTGTGAGCAACTGGGTCTTCTGTGTCATAAGTGGCCCGGAGGGCATGATGACTAGAGATTTTAGCCATTCTCACTGTCTCGGCAATCTCGGCCTTAAGCTTCTGGTCCTGGATAGGTTCCAGCTTGGACTCAAGTGAGGCCAGGGAAGATTTCTGGTAGGAAACCATATGAGCCACATAATTAAGGGACCTGAGAGTGCAAGTGGAAGAGGACTGGATCTTGCAACCAAAACTGTCCAGCTGTTTAGACTCCTTATCAGGAGGAGACATGCTCAAATGTTTAGGTGTAGAGGACCGGTCATGGGCAGTCGTAATAACAACCGAGTCTGCATTAGGATGGCCAGTCAGGTGTGTGACCCCATCTGGGGGTGGTACATTCTGTCTGCCTTTTTTGAAACAGCCAAAATGGAGGAAGGCTGTTGCCAGATAGTGGATGACAGGTCTTCATGGGGCCCAGTCCAAGGCAGTATGGGCATAGGAGCTGTGCCAGTCATGTCTAGATGCTCAGCAAGCCTTTTCTGCTTTGGATCCTGTTCCTGGATAGCCCAGCCACAGGCATTTTGTATAGTTATGAGGAATTCTGTAAAGGAAGGGTCCTTTGAAGGGGACTTTGGGGACTCCTTAGGCTGAGGCTCTATAGGTGTATGCGTACCACAGCTGGAGAATAAGTCAGAGTCAGAGTTCGAAGAGTGTCTGCTGGAGGTCTGAACCCTTTTTAGAGGAGTGTCCTGGGTTTTATCCCTGACCTGGTGTCTAGAGGAGCCTTCTCTGGAAAGGTGGGAATCCACAGGAGAAGCTGATCTAGGGGTCAGAAAGGAGGCAGAAGTAGAGACTGCTACTGGTTTCTGACAGTCAAGCTCTGGGGCTAGTTGAGTCCTGGCCTCCTGAATCAGGGTCTGAAACAGTGCCTGGATATCAGCCTGAGGCTGCTGTGGAAGCAGAGGCTGAGGCTGAGGAGGAGGTGGTGGAGGAGGAGGCTGGTATAATGAATAGCCCGGCATCTGATATTAAGGTATCCATGAGCCTGATTGGAGTAGGGAAAGTCAGAAGGAGCATACCCTTGATTAGATATAGCCCAGCGTCAGGTACCTCAGTACATAATGGGGTTGATGACCAGGCATTGGATACCCCAGTGAAGGGTACACTGGGTATTGTGGGACAGATAGCCTGGAACATTGACCATAGGTCCAGCTGGAGGCAGAGCTAAAGGACTGGTAGGAGGTGGGGCCAAATGCCTGGCAGGAGGCCCAGAAGGACAAAATGTCAGCCCCATAGTGATATTCAAAGGGGCTGGCACTGGATCAGGCACAGGAATGTCTGGTACTGGAAGATTTGGCACCTGGGGGCCTGACAGAATGCCATCCAGTGTTTGAGGAATGGCCAGAGTGCTAGACATACCCTGACCTGGCAAAGGGTCACCTGGTGAAGGGTCACATGGTGTTGGGGTGTGAGTAGAACCCAACGGAAAACCCGCCGTCATCTGGAGAGCTGGAGACCAAGATGGTGGAACCTAGTTGTCCAAAGAGGCTTGGGATGAGGAGGTCCTGACAGATCATCCCCAGAGGGATTAACACTAGGCTCAGTGGGCAAACCAGGAAGACACTGACTCAGCAAAAGAGGGGGAACCTCCAGATTAGTGACCCCCTCTGCCTCTTGATCTTCATGCAAGCCTGGATGGTCTGGTTGGGTCGGTGGGAGTGAGGAACCCTCTAAAGACTGTTATGTGTGTGACAGCTGGCTCAGCTTAATATCGGGGGTATCCTGCAACCCTGATGGGAGAGCCTTAGCTGTGCAGTCCCAGAGGAACCAGAGAGTGACTTATGAGCAGCGGCCATGCAGATGTCAGAAGAGCTAACGTCTGACTTATTGGCCTGGGCCATGCAGACAACAGCAGAGCTGGAGTCCAGCTTACTGGCAGTGACTATGCACTCCTCGATGGGGCCAGGGAGAGACTTATTGACCTGACTGCTGGTGATAGATTCTGAAGAAAATAAGGTCTAAGGAGCACAATATGGGTTCTGTCATCCAAGAAGAGTCCTGACTGCACCATGAGCAAAGCAGGAAGGGAGGTCAAGGTCTGGTCCACCAGAGTGGTAGGAGACCTAGCAGTAGGGGTGCTTACTGAAGTGGGGTCCCTTCCAATGTCAGTGGTGCCTGATGGTCATCACCAAGTGGATGGAGACCTATCTTGGTCTCAGTGCCTGTACTTGTCTTTTTTCTTCTTTTTGGGTCCTGACGTTGGAGAAGAAGATTTTTACCACAGATTCTGCAGCTCCTTTTCCATCAAAGCTAGGCACTTCTCCAGCAAGTGGGATTTGAGCTTTTTCTGGTGCCTAATCCATGTGACCTGGTTTATGGATTGGCAGGGGCACACAGTCCTTGACATGGTGTTTGGAGCCTATGCAGATCATGCAGCAGGAATGTTCATCCACATGCAGGATCTGGGTACCACAGGACTTGCACATCTTCTTTTTGATGCATCACCCAACTGTTCATGTTCCTGAATTGTACCTCCAACTATATCCAATGCTGTAACTTTGTCACTGTTATTTATTTGCTTCCACTTTCTTCTGTATATCCCTCAAGATCTCTATATTATACCTGTTCATGTTTTTATTTTTTTTTTTTATTTTATTGAAATCTAGGATTACAAATACATTTGAGCAGGAACTGCTCATTTACAAAGGTTCCATGTCGAAGGAATGGGGGTATACATACATACAAAGGTCAACATAATAATACATAGTTACACAATAAAAAGAAGTAAGAGACTGAGGCTTAGGAAATTCCAGTAATTCAAAATGAGCCAAATGTTAGGTAGCATAACATACCAGCCAAGGGCAATCTTAGAAATAAGAACTGCAGGTGAGAAGGAAGGGGTATGCAGGCAGGAAGGCCATTGTCAGAGGGTAGAGGGTGAGGGTAAGAACTCTAAAGGGGAGGAGGAGGGAAGGATAAAAGTTAGGAAATGCCCTTGGGGAGGAAATGGAGAGGGGCCAAGGGGGTAGGCAGGTAGAAGGGGGAAAGGCGGGGAGAGGTAGCTGTCAAGACTGAAGTGGAGGGCAGTGAGCGATGGGCCCCTGATTAGGCGAGGCAGTCACAATGACTAGTTGAAATGAGATGAAGTCAGAGTTGTCTCTTAAAAGGGCCAAGAGCAGCAGCAGTAAAAGTTTCTTTGTTGAGAGTATTGTACCACTGTGGTGCTCTGTGGGCAAAGGCCCTCTGACCCATGGTAGTCCAGCATCTGGGGACAAGGAAGGTTAGTTGTTGTGAACTTCTAGTTTGCTGGGTACTGTGGTGGTCAATGAGGAGCTTTTCAATGCCCGGGGGCATGACCCCAAGGGGACTTTTTTGGCTAAGAGGCAGGTTTGATACTGTGTCCGGCTGATGAGAGGAAGCCATCCTGTCTGAGTGTACAGGTCACAAGTGTATGTAAGTCAGTCAGCCCCAGTTAGCAGCCTGCATGCTTTGTTGAGTGCAACCGTAATTCTGCAGAGGGCAGTGGCAGAGGCAGAGCCATAAATTGCTAGCCTGTAATCGATGATGGAGGTGACAGAGCTGTTGCTAGCCAACTGGAGAGTGTCAGGAGTCATGCAGTGTTTGTGTCTGTAAAGCAGGCCTATACGGATGTTGGTGGCTTTGGCGACAGAATCTATGTGCCGATGGTAGGAAAGTGAGCTGTCCAATGTGACACCTAGGTATTTAAAATCAGGAACGTGTTCATGTAAGGTCCCTGTTTGGTTTAGAATGGTGAGGTCACAGGATCTGTACTTGCTCCTGGCATTGTAGAAGGTCATAACCTTTGTTTTGCTGTAGTTCATGACCAGTTTGTGTGACTTGAACCATTCTTTGATGCGTATGAATTCAAGCTGTAATTGTTTCTCAAGGAGCTCTGTGTTTTGGTGGTTGGTTTTGGTGTTAGATCTGTTTATACTGTATTTTACTATGTAATTGACTTGGTGTTCTGTTCTCTTTCTATGCTTCACTGGACATTTGTGTAAATGGGCATTTTTGCTCACATGCCTTTCAGTATAAAAAAAGATTAATTGATTGATAAAAACTGGACTGACAGACCTGAATTACAGTAGTTCTGTAAAAATCCAAACTGGACATACTGGATGCAACTTGTACAAATACTGCTGGTCCAGTCACTCTGGCTGCACTGTTCAGTCTGACTTTACATATCTGGTCCGCTCCTGGACGTCTGTTTTTCAACCCTTCCTTGGCATGGTTGAAAACGGAACCATCACGACCAGACCAGATAGGTAAAAGCCAGACCAGATCATCTGGAGTGAGTGGATCAGCAATATTTGCACAAGCTGTGCCCAGTCCAGATTTTACAGCTCTGGTCCGGGTCTGGTGATCTGGTTTTTACCCATACCCCACTGCATGTGGCTTAGTGACATACTGTACAGATGGATGCAGAGTCTAACCCATTGAAGGTTTAACTTTCATAAAATCATTATGCTAAAAATACCAGGACTCACTCAATTCCTGATGATCCCCCACCCCCAAGTCACACTTAGTCCTCTACCAAACTCATGCTCAAATATTGGTGCCTCTACATCCACAGCATTAAGCTTTTAATGCCATCATGCATCTTCTGCTACCATTAGCTCCCCCATCTATGAAGTGCCATTTTGCGTGTGGCAGCCCCCCCCCCCAAAAAAACAGGTAATTTTCCTGGGAGAAGCTCTTTACACCACACCAAAAAAATTACTGCCAAACTCCTTATTTTTAAACATTTTGTTGGGAAATTTTTGTTTTAGTATATCCATGGTCAGGAAAAATGAATTTGTAAAAGAAACCAAAGTCTCCATGTATATGTTCATTTAATCACAATACAGCATTTTATGAACTGATCAGATTCTACGTGTAACTTAAGTCAAACAAGAATTAGACACACACATGCCTACCTATTTGCAAGTGAAGCAAATGTGGTTACTATCATTCAGTTGTAAACACCTATAGTCACTAATTGCAGGTTAAGAACATTCAATAGAATATAAACAGCATCCCAGAACTGGTTGCCTGAGACAATGAAGTTGGTGTATTATTTGGAAGCAGGCATCACTGGGACTCCTTGCTATGGCACGTCCTACAAACAGGGCTGTGCCAACAACTGTAAAAGCCCCCTGCAAAATATTTTGTGGGGCCCACCTCCCCACCAATAAATATAAAATAACCATTAGGGCATAATACATTTTTTTAGCATATGTTTTATTGTATCAGTCCCGCTGAGCATATATAATTTGTCCATGGTGCTCCCCCCCCATCACTTTTGCTGGCAACATGATCAAAAAACTGAACAATGTAATTTGTTCTTGCTCCTCCTAGGGACACCAGCACCAGGACTGGATGCTTTAAGTAATGGGCCCTATTGCTTCTTTGTTCTGTACCCCCAACCCATGTGAAACTGGTGTTGGAATCATCTGACACCACTGCTGACAGACCCAATTTCAAATGGATAAGCAATTTCCAAAGAGAAACTTGCAAGTTTGTCTGCGAGAGAAGGTTTTCTTAATGCTGACTGCTGAGGCAGTGGGTCCCCCAACAGTGTTGGTCCACTGCACCCTCAGCTCTTGCACCACCCCATGTCACAGCCCTGCCTGCAAAGTAGCAGAATTACTGCCCTTAGGATGGTGGTGTCAGATGGCTTAATGAGGACAAAGCCGAACTTATTTGTTCTTCAGAAAGCTCCAGGAAGTGTTTAACCCATTTGACTTCCAATAGCTTTCTATGATGTCTGTACTATCCATTGGTAATTTGACACAGAATGAATGTGTAACCTAAGTCAAAAAATATTAGACACACTCATGCTTACATATTTCCAAGTGAAGCAAATGTGTTTACTGTCATTCAGTTGTAAACATCTATAGTCACAAATTGCAGGTTAAGAACATTCAGTAGAATATAAATAGTAACACAGAACTGCCTGACTGAGAAAATGAAGTTGGTGTATTATTTGGAAACAGACATCACTGGGACTCTTTGCTATGGAATATCCTGCAAAGTAGCAGAATGACTGCTCTTAGGATGGTGGTGTCAAATGGCTTAATGAGGGCACAGCATAACTTATTTATTATGCAGAAAGCTCCAGGAAGTGTTTAACCCATTCTACTTCTAATAGTTTTCTATGATGTCTGTACTATCCATCGGTAATCTGATACAGAATGACTGCCAGAAGATGAGTTAACTTTCTGTGGGTAAGTTTACCACCTGCTCGGTTTTTGACCAAATGGATTCGGTTTTCTAGGTCCAGATTTGGTCCTCCTGTTTTCACCATTGCAAATTCGGTTTTTATGGTGGATCAAGCAACATCTATGAGATCCTCCACTAACTCTGTTTCATTTTCTTCTCATCTAACTGTAAGCAAGTGTCTGATATTTCAGCATGATTACTTGTTTGCTTGCAGTGCATGCTAATCAGGAAATGACTTCAAGTGCAGGGTACATAAAGGAGCCACATGTGTCCCTGTCTGCCCAGTTGTCACCTCTAACTTCACACCACCTTAATTAACACCTTCATTTTTCTGAAACCCTTAGACATTCAGACAGGCACCACATTATGGTTGCCTCCTGTCCCAGTGTGGACTGTATAATCTGTGTTTCAGAAACTTGATCTGCTAATCCAGTTTTATTCAGAGGCAGTACTTTTTCAGTTATTTTGAATACTCACATACTTGTAAAACAGATTCTGTTAAATCATTCACTATTTTACTTGCATGTTCAGGTTACAGACAAGTTCTGATGTCATACAGACCTTTGTCTGTATACCAGTCAGTCTGACAGGTGTAAAGTATGGCTATTAAGACCATTAGCAGCAAATCAACCTAATCCTTTCCAGGCTGCATTGTGAGCATGGTCTTTGACTGCTGTGATAGGGGATACTTTCATATCTTTAAATGCTCACTGGTTTTTCTTTTAGAGTCTGTCCTATAGTCTAATATTTGTTACCCCTTGTGTTGTTAAATTAATAATCTTATATTTTATTCCATTTCTAGCAGTACTACACTCCTCTCTCCTCAGTAGTTATTGCTGTCAACTTTCATACTACCTGGATATTCCAGGAAGACCATTCCAGGCCTTTCAGATGAACAGCACAGAATAGTGTGGCCAATGTCACGCTAAGTCACAGAAATGAGAAAAGAAAGAGAGAGAGAGAGAGAGAGCAATATTTGATGAGGTGAAAGGAACACAATTTAGATTTGATGGCACTACAAATTTGGTAATTTATCAAAAAATTTTCATAACATAATTATTTTTTTTTGCACCTAGAGAGACACACTAAGCTGAAGCTTGTTTATAGGTGTGACCTGGGAGCACAAGGAAGTTAAGTGACTTGCTAAGGATCACACAGTATGCAAGTGTGGGCTGTGAGATTCAAACCCAGGTCTCCACGTCTGTAGGTCAGAGCCTTAAACCACTATGTTATATTGCCTCCATGCTATATATCACATATCATGCTATCTGCTATGTATGACTGACATGGAAAAATAGGGTATTTAACAGCACAGAATAGTTCCTACCACTTTTAAAAACATCTCTGACATTACAAATAAACTTTGGAGTAGGAGCAATGGGAGGGACAGTAGCACATCTTAAAATGGCCGATGATATTTGTAATTACATCTCATTCACCATTACTGGTGTAGTTTATTTATTTATTAAAAGAGTTTTACCAGAAAAGGCCACCTGATCCAAACTAGCCAGTTGTCAGAGATGTCCTTGTAGTCGCTCACTTGATGTGTGAGCTAAGCTGTGCACACAGGATGCAAAGTCCCCTGAACCCCCTCTCTAATCCCACCCAGTGTTAACACACACTGACATTTAAAATATTTAAATCTAAATCAAAAAAAACAAAAATAATAATCATGATGTAATTTAAATAAGCTGTACACAATGCAATATTGGTAGCAATTCTGAATAAATCAAGGGAATCAGAGTCCAAGCGATGCTCGCATCACTTATAAAAGGGGCGGGGTGAGGGATGGAGTTTGTGGGTGTGGTTTAGTATTCAGTTTTCATCTCATCTAAAGGTGGCAACCCTATCTGTGGGATCAATTAACTCCTCAAGCCAGAGGAAAAATAGTGCTCTACAGCTTCTTATACACACACACAGGCAGTGTAGTAATGAGGCTTTGGCGGAGGAATCTATTTTTAACATTCTATCATGTTTTTTGTTAGCAAAAATTACATCAGCCCTTTTCTGAATGCAAAACCTCTGCTGGCTATGCCCACAGCCATAAAAAGGAAGCAGGCACAGGCAGTGGATGTGGAGCCAAGTGGGAACAGAGGCACTGATTATGAGTGCGCACCTGACAAAAGTAGCAGCAGTTCTGGGGAAGTGTGAGAGAAGTTTGCCATTGGCAAACTTGGTTTGGCTTTAATTCAAGGCCAAACATTTCAGAAAAAGAAGTAGCGCACACTCAAGTTCCAGTGCCACAATTTTAATTGAATGTCAACACATATAAAGAGCAAAGCATGATATAACATGCAGACAGGTAAAGTGACAAGATAACCAACCACAGCATTTGCCACTAACTCCCCTACATATTGAGGCTTACTACCTCTTCATCAAGGGGCAGAGTCAGTTGCCACATATTAGCATTATATAATTCCTCACTGGGTCATGGGATTAACTGGGGCATCTTCCAAAAAGCTTGCCAATTTCTAATAAATGCTTAACACAATTATAGATCCCATTAAATTTAGTGTAGCCATTTGTGCTAATGCTGACTTATCATAAAGCTCCATTTAAGAACATTTATTTTGTGCACACTAAAGTACTCAGTGATGAGAACATAAAATAACCATGTGCCCACACATGTAATTAAAAATAGACACAGTGCTTGTGATTAAAAACAACTGTGAGATGGTCCTGGGCTAAAGTTCCACAAGGACATAGTTGAGCATGTACCTGATAGAAGTAGTAGAAGCAGTTCTGGGTTAAGGGTGAAAGTTGGCGTTTGGCAAATTTGATTTGGCTTTGACTGAAAGCTCATGAATTCCATTCAGCTTCAAGAATTTGACTGAACCATTTTGAGTCCTAATAAAGTAATTGACATGGGGTAAAGCAGAATACAAATAAGGGGGTAATAAAAGCCTTGAGCTTAGTCATGAATACTGTATTTCCTTGAATAGTAGCTGCCCTCTAATATAAGCTGCATCTACAAGATGAAACTTCTTTTTTCCATGTAGGTGTTTTTCTTCCTTGTGTCTAAGGAATAGCTGCATCAGCCCAGTTCCCAGATCATCTGAACAAGCCCCTCACATCCCTCTCCAAGTTTACCTAGTCAGTAGTTCTCCCCATGAGTTCTCCTCTCATGGCAGGGCTGGAGAGGGAGGGCCATCCTCCCTTCCAGTACAACACATCTGAGGTAGACCAGGTTACCAACTGAGTGGCAGTACAGGCTCAGAGGCAGCTGGGTTGTGCTTCATTAAGCTCCCCAATGCTCCATTTTCCACTCTTCTTCCCACCCCACTGTGAAGCATCGGACTGATGTGTTGAGGCACACTCATCTAATGTTTCCCACAGTCCCCTCCCTTTACGTGTGATCCTGATGCTGTTCTAACCCCAGGCCCCCAGGGAGCAGCATAGTCTGAGCTGGCATGCTTTCCCACCCTGGTAGAGGAGAGCAGTCTTCTGGATGCTAAATCTTCTCCCGCCCCCACCATCACCTGGCAACCCAAGCTTGTTCCCACAATCAGGTTGCTACCATGGGAAAAGGCAAGGCACCCATGGCACCTCAGCCCTCTTTACCACTGGGCTGGCACAAGATGCAACTACTAGTAGAATCTGCCCTCTGTTAGTAGCAGTGACTACTAAATGGAATATTGGTGATCTTTTTATTTCCCACCAACAGGTAAAAATGCTTACCAGTTCCAGTCCCATTCTCCATTCCTGTTCACCAGAGACACAAGCAATTTCACTGCTTGGAATATTTATTAAAGAAAACAACTGTAGAACAAAAAGAAACCCTCCAAAAAATAAAGACATTCACTGAATGCTAAACCAAATGCAGAGCAACCGCAATATGCAAGTGTAGTTGTCATGATACTGTGCATCACTAGGCTACAGGTGCAGTTGCTCAGTAACAGTATCTTCTCACTACTATCCAGCTTAACATTGGCACAGCTTTCGGGCTCTTCAGCATCAGTTCATGCTTTGTGCTCAGCAATTCATGATTGTGTTGTATCCTATTTCAGAGCCTCCTCCAGTGATATTCTGACACCTCTTGCCATGCTGCCCTCCTGCAAGTACAAAATCACATCTGGGTCTGTGCTTTTAATGCTGTATATATGGTACCGCACATAGCGCATCATTGTGTGGTAGCAATGTACATGTTATTCAATGAGTACCACGTTTGCGCCCTGCTCAGTATACTGTGCTGCCGGTATACTTTTGTATGATTACCACAGTAGCTGTGCAAAAGCAAACAAAACAGAAATATGGCAAGTGTATTTCCTGAACAAAGTATAAAGTAGCTGAACACAGGGATACAGTGGACACCTGAAAGGATTTCACGAACATCTCCTTTATTACTGCCTGCCATGCATATTTCACCCACTGCAGCATTTTGTCTTTGGAAGAGGCACACAAGTTATCACCATTGGTAAGCTCCCTCTCTTCAGTGGATAGCCAGTTGTTGTAGAAGTCACAGTACATTGCTTTGCAATGGGCATTCCATGAGACATCAGCTGGCTACAATATCTTTGTACCTCCTTCTGGTATAGTGGAAATCAAAGACTTTTCTCTTTTGCAGCCTTTTTAGCAGCAGGTGAGATATGACACCTGAATGTGTGCTAGACAAGCAGGCTCTGCTCAAAACTGATGCTGCGCCACACTTTGTCCATCCATTTCAGTGTTGTTTGCTCATTCATCCATCTGTTCTCAGGAAGGAGGCAGAGGACACCACAAGGAAAGGAAGCAGCTCCTGGTGGGTGACTCAATTATTAGGGGGATAGAACTGGGGAGAGCAGGGAAAACTGAAATAAGGTGCCTGCCTGGTGCCATGGCTTGGAGAGGCAGGAAGCGCATCCTCAGGATCACGAGAACAGCTGCACGGGAGTCTGAGCTGAACGTCATTGTCCACCTAGGGACAAATGACTTGGCTAATCATGAGATTAGAGCAGTGCAGAAGGACTTTGTAGGGGTGGGGAGGGCCTAAGACAAGTAGCACGCACAATATCCTTCTCTGAGGTGCTGCCTGTCAATGGCATGAGTGAGGCGAGGTACTTTGCACCATGCAGTTTAATGAATGGTTGAAAAATGGTGTGGAGCACAGGGTTTGGCTTCATTGGGGACTGGGGTTCCACCTGGAGGACACCAGCCTATACTGGCAGGATGGTCTGCATCTGTCCAGGAAGGAACAAGTCTTTTGAGCAATCGGTTTAAAGCGCTTCATTGGCAAGCTTTTAAACTAGTCAAGGGGGGAGGCACTGATAAGCAGCAGGAAAATCCCAGCCTCTCCATACAAAACAGGGTACTAAATGAGAAAAAGACTGAGGTAGAAAGGTCAGTGGGGGATGCTGCAAAAGAAGGTAAAGCCATCAAAAAATGGAGAGCTATGAGTACCAATGCCCATAGTCTGAGTAACAAGCTTGCTGAATTAGTGGCCTTGATGGAGGAGGAACATCTGGATATCGTGGCAGTCACAGAAATGTGGTACACACAAAACCATGACTGAGACATAAACATACCAGGATACACTATCTACAGGAGGGACAGGGAGGGTAAAAGAGGAGGAGGAGTAGCTCTTTACATAAGGGAAGAAATCAAAGCAACAGAACAAAAGGGAAAACAGGGAGGAGAAGAAGCACTGTGGGTAAATTTGGAGACCGACAATGGCACCACAATCCGCAGAGGGGTTGTATACAGACCTCTTCTCAGGGGGAGGAAATGGACAAGGAAATGCTAGAAAGAATACTTAGAATGGCAGAAAAAGGGGAGATATTGCTGATGGGTGATCTGAATATGCCAGATGTTAACTGGAGTGCAGTTGCAGCAGCCACTTCAAAGAGTGGGGTTATTCTAGATGCCCTACAGGGGGCATGCTTTAGACAACTAGTATTGGAGCCCACTCGAGAGGGAGCAATCTTGGACCTGGTTCTCTCAAATGGAGATGAAGAGAGGATCACAGATGTAGAAGTGGGTAGCCAATGCCATCTGGGAACTAGCGACCATCTAACAGTATGGTTCACAATAAACACAGCAATAGAGTCAAGCCATACAAAGGCAAAAGTACTGGACTTTAGGAGGGCTGACTTTGCCAAAATGGGTGAGTGCCTAAGGAATGCACTAGCAAATGGGCAGGAAGGAGGGGTGGAAGAACAATGGGAATAATAAAACTGCCATCACAGAGGTAACAAGCCTTTGTGTGAAGCAAATACACAAAATGAAACGATGTAAGAAACCACTATGGTTCTCAAGGAAGTGGCAGGAAGGTTCAAGAAAAAGAAAGCATTCAGGAAGTACAAGGAATCACAGAAGGAGCAGGACAGAGAACTGTATCAGTTAAAGCAAAAGGAAGCTGGGAAGGCAGTCAGAACAGCAAAGGCCCAAACTGAGAAAAAAATAGCCAACTCAGTTAGAGAGGGATAAAACCTTTATAGGTACATCAGGAGTGAAGGAAGACCAAGGGAGGGTTAGTGAGGCTTAATAAAGAGGAGGGAGGGTGGGCAGAGGGTGACTGTGAAAGGCAGCAATACTAAACAAATATTTTGCTCAGTATTTACAAAGGAAGTGGGAGGTACCAAAACAAACAGTAGAAACACTCTGGATACAGAAGTTGATACCAGCCCATTTACAGAAGAAAGGGTTCTGAAAGAACTCTTAAAACTGAAGGTGGACAAAGCAATGGGGCCTGATGGATTCATCCCAGAATTCTAAAAGAACTAAGGGTAGAACTAGTGACACCACTGACTACCCTCTTTAACAAATCATGGGAGGATGGGGTGGTACCCAAGGACTGGAGAAGGGCAGATGTGATTCCCCTTCACAAAAGTGGGAGCAAGGCAGAAGCAGGAAACTACAGACCTATTAGTTTAACCTCAGTGGTAGGGAAAATGATGGAATTACTTCTGAAGGAAAGAATTGTTGAGTATCTAGACACCAGAGGGGCTCAGGACCCAAGGCAGCATGGATTCACAGCAGGAAGGTCATGCCAGACAAATCTGATAGATTTCTTTGACTGGGTGACCAAAGTAGTAGATCAGGGAGGGGCTGTGGACATGGCCTACCTAGACTTTAGCAGACATTTGACACAGTCCCACACAAAGATTAATATACAGTTAGTCAGCCTGGGAGTGGGTCCCAAGATGACAGCCTGGGTAAAAATTGGCTGGAGAATAGGACACAGAGGTAATAGTAATGGAGTCACTCTGAAGAAGGGGGTTACTAGTGGGGTACATCGGAGTTCAGTATTAGGACCAGTCCTCTTCAATGTCTTTATAAGCAGCATTGCAGAGGGACTGGAAGGAAAAATGTCTCTTTGCAGATGACACAAGATCTGCAACAGAGTTGATGCACAAGGTGGGATGGAAAAATGAGAAGGATTTGGCAAAGTTAGAGGAATGGTCAAATGTATGGCAGCTTAGATTCAATGCTAAGAAGTGCAAGGTAATGCACCTGGGAAACAAAACCCAGGGAAGAGTACACAATCGGGGTGAGATACTAACAACAACAAAAAATGGAAAGGGGCCTGGGGTAGTCATATCAGATGACCTAAGGTGGAGGCAAGCAATGGGAGGGCAGCAAGGAGGGCTGGGGATACTGGGATGCATAGGGAGGCATCACCAGTAGAAAACAGGAAGTTATTATCCCTTTGTACAGACAGCTGGTGAGACCCCATCTGAGTACTGCATGCAGTTCTGGAGACCCAATCTCCGCAAAGACATAGACAGGATGGAGGCTGTCCAGAGGAGGGCAACTAAAATGGTGCAGGGTCTGCACCGGAAGACATATGAAGAGAGACTTAAGGAGCTGAATATGTATAGCCTCGAGGAAAGGAGGGAGAGGGGGACATGATAGAAACTTTCAAGTACCTCAAGGGAATCAACAAAGTCCAAGAGGGTAGCATCTTTCAAAAAAAGAGGTGTGCAAGAACAAGGGGGCACAATTTGAAGATAGAAGGGGGGGCGGCTCAGAGGTAATTTAAGGAAGTATTTTTTCACAGAGAGGGTTGTGGATGCATGGAATGGCCTTCCGGAGGAGGTTGTGGAGTCAAAAACAGTGGTGGAATTCAAGCATGCATGGGACAGTCATAAGGCAATTCTAGGGGACGGGGGTAGGAAGAAGTAGGCTGCTGGTTAACTAGGATCTGCAGCTTATCCATTAGGTAGGGAAATGGGCAGACTGGGTGGGCCAAGCGGTCCTTATCTGCCATCAAAATCTATGTTTCTATGTTCCCACAATCACACCAGGTTAACTCCGTTGGGATAATTTTTACCATCAGCACTACAAATGGTAGCAACTTTTTTCCATATGCAATGACCACTAGACAGACTGTTTCCTTTTGATTTTCATGACCTGTTTTCATCAAGGGCACAGATGTTATTCCATTACAGTCTATGGTACAGTTTAGAGGCATATATGCCCAAATGGCCATCTCACTCATTTTACAGATGGACTGCCTATTTTTGTGCTTCTACTTGCCTTGAACCAGTGGTTAAATTGGAAATGTTTAGGAGGTGGAACTATAATCTCTACAATTGTATGAGGTGGAATCATCGCCATAAACATTTATCAGTTGACTTCAGGCTTGCTTTGAAGGCAGGATTCTGTATCATAGATACAGCCTTAAGAGCCACAGCTTTGCGGGTGACACAAAGATGTTGATCTCTGTGCAAGGAGATCCATACAGCCATATCAGATTCTAATTTAGGGTATTGACATTTATGACCGTCACCCTCCAGATGATGATATTTACTGGCCCAACTGATCCAGAAATAGCAAGCTGCTCCTCATCTGGGCCTTTTTCCTTTTCCATTTTCTAACCTGCTTCTCATAAATTCTCAGAGAAACTGCTACAGGATGGTTCCCCTCCACCTCAGCATGTTTGGCCACCATTAACTTAAAGTTCAAATTGTAAGCCTTTTGTTTGGACATTTTTGTTCAGTTTACTTTGAAAGTTTGACAGCTGAGCAGTGATGTGATTTGGTAGACAGCTGTCAGCTATCAGTTCATCAGTTTAAAGACAGGTGACCCTCCAGCAGAAGCTGTCCTCTAATTAAAGCCATGGTTGCAAATGGCTGATTGCAAATAAAACCATGGCTTCTATTTGAGGAAATATGGTATTTATTACACTAGCTTCCTTGTGGATTGTGTTGTTGATGTGCCGCTGCAGGAGACTGACATGTCTGTAGCAATGTGACAGCGTGCAACCACTAAGGACACAATAGTGCAGCCTACTGAACAAGACTAATAAATAGTCATTTCTGACCCACTAAAAATTAGATTATATAATAACCCCCCCCACCACCAAACTTAGAAAACAAATGAAGACAAAATATGTTTTGCCTGTCACAACACTGAACATACACATATGGTATTTTTTTTTATATATTTTACATATAGACATAGACATATATACTGGAGACAACAGATAGTTGCAGAGGAGGATGAGGAAAAAGAGACAGAGAGGTAACATAGTAACATACTGCCTAGTGAGGAGCTTTGAAGTATGTAGTGACTCATCACATTTACGGTGTGATCATGCTAATGATGCTGCAGTGTGACACACATTATGATGAGCCAGCTGGTGATGACCATATCATAGTCATAGTGTCATCATGAGGAAATATAGCAATGTGTATCACAGGAGTGCTTGTGCTGCTGCTGGACATGATGCAACAGACTGGGTTACCGGCACCAATTCCTGTGGGAGTCCATGGAAACTTGCCACCAGGTGGTATGGGAGTGGGACTAGCAGATGTCTCTTGTTGGACATGTGACTAATCAAATGCATACTTAAAGTGTGTATGTGGTACACTGAGCTTGAGAAAACATGTCTAAGTCTTATCATTCAAAATGTCCACGTGGCACCAGCATGCCTTATCCAAAAGCACCAACATGTCCATCAGAGTCTCTGCATCAGCACTATCCTTTGATATCAGGCTCATGTCTAACACTTTCACCATGTGAAGGCAGACAAAGAAAAGGAGCAATATGCAGTTGTGTGTGCAAATTCTTGCTGATTTGTTCAAGTTGTTTTTGCTGGTCTAGCATAAATGTATGTAACAGTTTGTCTGATCTACTCCATCTGGCCAATAAAATTAAGTATGTTTTTTGTATGAGATACAGTAGTGTTGCTGTTGCTTGGATATATTGCATTTCCAATTTAATTTTGTTAAACATATCTACAAGTTGTACAAGAAACGTCTCTGCAACTTCTTTAACAAGCATTTCTTTCTGCTGTAGCTGAGTGAACTCAGATGAACTAGTGGTGTTAGCTCCTTCGCCATCATCACTGCAATCATCAGTAGCACCACCAGTGCTGGCATGGCTACCGATAACAGAGGGCATCAACTTTTATTCTTTTCTCTGATTGAAATAGTGCAATTAGAGGTTTTAAACTGGGTGTTTAGTCAATCTTTGCCTTGAGTATTTTTTATTTGTTTGCTACAGTATTCAGAGCCTCTTTAACATTCTAGTTGATGCCATTTTCTTTTGTTATATAAAGTTGTGCTGTAAGTTTTTGGTTCCTTAAGTGGCAATATACAGATTATTCTTTGTCTTTTGACTTCTAGCCATTAAGCAAAAAAAAAAAAATTCATATTTTTTCTCTTTTGCTTTTGTTCATTTTTCACTTTTGACTACAGTATAATATAGAGGATACTGTATGGTCCTCTATCAGTAACCAGTTTGTTAACCATTGAGAGGTTGCCAGGGTGACCGGGTAAACCTTGAGAGTGAAGCTCAAGAGGTTTACATTGCCATGGCAACCTTGAGACATTTAATCAAACCGGTTACCAATAGAGGAACCATACATTATATTTTATAGTGCATGTTTCCCATAACAAGTATCACAAGTGAAGCAGACTCCTTACTATTATAGTTTCAGTCACTGCTATGGTTGTTCCGGGTCATGTTCTCACCACTGCAGCCGTTTCTGGAAGTGCCTTGGCCAAGCATTAAAATGGTGCATGCATGTGCAGATCGGCTCTGGTTGCAATCCCATCACTATGACGTACTCAAGTGAGATTAACAACCCCTGACGTCATAGAGATAGGATTACACAAAATAATCTTGCCCATTTTTAGTGGTAATAAGGGCTCCCCATACATTATATTAACCATTATTATTATTATTATTATTATTTTTTACAATTCCTAGGTACATTTGGATTATTCATGTTTCCTCTAGTATTAATATTTAAATATTTTTAAGATGGGGGGATTTCCTACACTTGGTACTGTGATTGTAGACATAAGGATATCCTGCATACTATTATGAATGTCTCTGTCATATAATATAGCATTGCTTGTTAATATGGATTTCCTATTTACTGCATATAGTAGAACTCAGTTTATGATGTATGATTTCTTTAAAATGTATGAAGCTTTTTTGCATTATCACATTTATCTAGTGAACGACATTTATCATGATTAGTACACTACTTATTGTCTAACTGTAATAATAATTAACAAGGATATTTCCTCCTCCTCCTTTATGCTCCAGAGAGGCACAAGACAGGGGCGCCCACTCTCGCCTCTCCAGTTCTTGCTAGCTCTGGATCCTCTAATTAGAAGGCTGACTAGTTCTCCAACTGTAACGGGTATTCCTGTGGGGAGTACACTGTATTTAGTTAATGCATATACAAACGATATGCTTCTCACTGTAGCTGACCCACAATCCTCTCTCTCACCTGTTCTGTCTATACTGCAAGAGTTTGCTAAGATATCTGGCCTCATGGTAAATAATTAGTGTAAAGGGAAAAGGGGAAAGGGAAAAAAGTCCACAGGCAATGAGCAATATAGTTCTAAATTTCCAAGAATTGTCGTTCTTCTCCATAGGATTGTCTTTTGCTCCTACTGCAACCCTTAATCTTTTTGAATTAGAATGTGATCTGCAATTATTTTTCAGGTCTTTGCATCTTAGGGCACAATTTAGTGATTATCCAGTGTTGGACAAATACAAACAACAGATAAAAGGAATTTTGAATGTTAGATCTACATGCAATCCCCCTATAGGACTTTTTCTGGCCATTGAAACCTATGCAGGCATAACTAGAAAAGAGATTTTGGATCTTTTTAAGTCTGAGAATGATTTGAAACCAGACAAAGGTAATCTTACACTGGCAGAGAGGAGAGCTTTGAATAATCTAAAGAATGATCAAAATATAATCATTAAACCAGCAGATAAGGGTGGAGGGATAGTTGTTCTGGATTATGAACACTATAAAATATCTGTGTTAGATTATTGGATAATGAAGTGAATTACCATAAGATAAGTAAGGACCCAACAGATAATTTGAAAAGAGAATGTTCAGTTCTAATAGAAGAATTGGTTCTGTCAAATTTATTGAAAGACTGGGAGGTGGAATTATTAATACAGAAATTTCCGAAATTGCCTGTTTTTTATGCTCTACTGAAGATACATAAGAATATGTTAGACCCTCCAGGTCGCCCGATAGTTTCAGGATTGCAAAGTCTATTTGAACCGTTGTCCAACTATATTAATTATCATTTACAACCTTTGGTTGAAAAATTGGCTACTTATGTAAGAGACACAACTCACTTTCTAGAGATTATAAAAGATACAATGTTAACTGATGAAGAACAAAATTCTATTATCCTAGTAACACTTGATGTCTCTGATCTTTACACCTCTATACCACATAAAGAGGGAGTGATAACTATGGGACAACTTTTGGATTACAGGGAATCTGGGAAGCATCCTAAAACCAAAACTTTACAAATGTTGGCGGAATTCATATTAATGAATAGTTATTTCAGGTTTGAAAAACCTTTTTTTCAGCAGACTAGAGGAACAGCGATGAGGTCCACCATGGCACCTGGGTATGCCAATGCATACATGTCGAGTTTTGAGGATGAATACATTATAAATGAAGGGAATAATCCTTTTTTTAGTCATATTAAGCTGTACAAAATATATATAGACGATCTGTTTATGATATGGAAGGGTACAGTAGAAGATCTTGAAGCTTTCAAACTATACATAAACACCTGTGATCCGAACTTAAGGTTCACGATGGATTATAGTTATGAACATATGCCATACTTAGATGTTACAGTGAGTATGGAAAGAGGGAAACTAATGACGAGACTGTACAGGAAAGAAACAGCATGCAACACTATTTTACATGCGGACAGTTTTCATGCAGAACATCTGGTAGAAAGTATTCCTTACTCCCAATTTCTACGAATTCAGAGAAATTGTGGATGAAAAGAGGATTTTGAGACAGAAATGGATATAGCGATATCTAGATTTCAAGAAAGGGGATATAAGAGAAGGACTTTAAATAGGCAACAGCACGTATATGGAAAATCTCTCAGGATGATGCCTTGAGGGGACATTCAAATCAATCACAGGAGCGATCTGTGGTCTTAAGCATTAGACATAATCATAAAATGAAATAAATTAGAAACATCATAATTAAACATTGGTCGATACTGAGATATTTTCCTATGCAAAATAATGTCTTTAACACAGTGCCTATGATAGCAGAAAGGAAGGTTATGACTTTAAAGGATAAGCTGGTTCATACAGATCATAAACAAGGACACCAGGATGATAATAAACAACTATTATTAGGACCTTTAAATCCGGGTATGGTACCTTGTGGTAGATGTTCGGTTTGTGGCCACACCAGCAAGAAATCAAAATATAAACATCCATTTACCAATAAAGAGTATGGAATACGACAATCTATTACATGTGATACAGCAGGGGTAGTATATCTTTTACAATGCCCCTGTGATAAGATTTATATTGGTAAAACTATTAGACCTTTGAAACAAGCGTATCCAGGAGCATAAATCCAACATTGAAATAAGAAATCACGCCAGTATCAGATCATTTTTAGGCGGGACATACTGGAGCATCCCTAAGATTTTGGGGGTTGGAAGCTGTCAAGCCCCCATCGAGGGGAGGAGACTTTAATAGAATAGTTGAACAGGTTGAGACTCAGTGGATTTTTGAGATGAATGCCTTACAACCACGAATAGGTTTAAATAAGGAAATCAACTGGAACTGCTGTAGGAAGAAATGAAGTCTAATCATAACAATTATGACATTAAAAATCATATGGTGAATTCAGAGTTGTATTTGAATTAGAATTACAATGTATGAAGATGAGTGTAGAATTAAGACATCTTTTCAATTTTGACATCTGTGTTCAGTAGAATATAGGGTATGTTTCTTTTAGTAAATTCTATTGGTTATTATAATTTGATTGCTGAGAAAGAAACATATTTAGATGTGTAAATGTCTAAATAAATCTTCACTTCGGGGGTCAATGTTATCAGGACCCCCAAGTAATTAAGATGCGTCAGTGTTATATCAGCTACTGATTTTTTGACTTTTCAATAGGAATGATGTTTTCTCCCCCTTTTGTTGTCATATGAAATCTGATTAATGAGATTCCAACACCATGAAAAGTTCAAATGTTAATAATGAATCCTGATTTTAGGAGATAATAATGTTAGGACTACTTAGCAATTAAGATGCGTTCAGCATTATATTAAAACATTTCCTTTTGTTGTATATTGATCTGTTGGAAGGTCAGGTATTTTTTTCATTCTGCGGATAGTGGTATACTTCTTGCTGAATTTAAGTGAAACTGCTTGTTATGGCTCGATGTCTTGGAGGAGTGTGGGATGGAGAATGTGAAATTGGACTGCTTTTTCTATGGTATGGTTTTATTCCTAGAGAATTGGTATTTCCCTTTTAAGTGAGCACTTTTGTAGTCAGATCTTAAAAGGTATGTATGGCTTTAAACCATGAATGCATGACGCGATTTTCAGTGCGATGCAGGGCTTGAAAAGGCAAACGTGTCTAGTGGGAAGACGCCCGAGGAGCACTGGCTGGTGTTCCTATGTATCATTCTATTTCAAGAATTAGGTGAGTTGAACATGGTTTATTGAGTGTGGCCACCTTTTGAATAATCTAGCGAGTTTGGGAATAGACTCTGGGAGGAACGTGGTAGTTTACAAGATGTGTTTCATGTGCTTACATAGTGGGTTATCTAGTATTGTGTTTGAGTGTATAATGTTGCATTCTTTAATGACAAAGGTATAAGCATTTGAATTTGACATTTTTACTCTCTGGTCAATTGGATAGTTTTTGGAAGTTCTCATATCAAGGTATAAGTTAGTTTTTGTGTGCTTATATTCTCAAGAAAAGATTTTGGATAGATACAAGAGCGGCAATTGTTTGGCATCTGACGTCATTCGGATGTCTTTTGAAAAGTTCACACTAATTTGTAGTTAAGCCCTGCATGTGGAATTTCCTAAGATAGATCACTGAGTGGAAGTACCTGGTGTTTAATTTAGTTGTTTGGATTTATAAATATGGCAAGTGTAAGACTGTCTAATGAATTTGGCGTCTTATTGAAATGGATTATGTAATGAGCAGAATGGATTGGCTTATATATGGTAAGTATAAGATTGTTTTATGAACCTGGAGTTTGATCTGGGTTGTGTGATGAATGGAACAGATTGGTTTTGAAATTTAGATTCGAAGCCAGCGGCTTTTGATGCCCGTATAATTTCTGAAGTATAGTTTTTTGATTGAGAACGAGTCATATAGTTTATATGCGTAGTAACCTGGAAAGTGTGGTATTTAGTTTTTAGTGAATAATTGCTTGAGAAGTTTGATAATAACCTCTAGTAATGAAATGTAGCATCTAAAGTGATTATTGATGTGAATAGGTATGAGAAAGTATTTTTAGTTTCTCCCACTGATAAAGACATATTAACGTTGTAAAACTTGCTTGAAGATTTGATGTATGTGTACTTCCATTTTAAATAGGCCAGCACTCGAGAGTAGCTTGTCTTTAGAGAGATCTGAATGAGAATATCGGTAACAATCAAATGTTTTGAAAGTACATAGGGCATCAGTAGAACATTTAAATTATGTTATTAAATTACTGCATTTTATGAAATATAGTGCCCTCGTTCTTGGCTTGTTTATTCTGCATAGTAGTTTGGTCTTAAATCATTTTAGAATAAGCATTTGACACACCTAAATTTTGAGATAATTATTATCTGCAGGAATCAGGAATATGAGGACTCCTTAGTAATTAAGATGGAATAGTGGTGATTCGTTTCATGCTCACTGAAGTAATGAAAGTTCAGTTTCAAATGTGCATCAAATTTATGAATGTTATTGGTCTGTTAATTATTTGACTAGTGTAAATGTGATGGAATATACAAGAAATGAAGCTTTGCAACCTTATGAATTGGGCATGGAGGGTATGTATGCCCATTCTGGGATCGCATAAAAGTACATATTGTTGGTTTTCCAGATACATAAAAATGATTGAATTATAGATATGTTCTGGTTTCATATATGTTAGAGACAAGATGTTATTAAAAAATCTTTTATTCATTTTTTCTTTCTAGAAAAATGTATTCATGAGACAGTGCATTACAATCATGTTTGAAATTTGGAAGAACATTATGATTTTGGAATAAGTTTTTATGGAATTAAGGATAGGTGAGCATGAATGAATATCCTTATGATACATATTGATATCATATTTTTATTACAAAAAATAATTTTGCACTAAACACATGATTCAAAAATATGTATCTTATAGGTTTATTTTTGGAGCTTATACTGAATTCTAGAGGATTATCAAGTTTTGAAAAAGAAAATATTTGAGAGATTCCCCTGTGAGTAGCACCATTTGGCGACAATATGATTTTGACTAGACCAAAAGGGTTTAATATTATTTGAAGTGTTATGCAGACAGGTTTTTTAATTTTTCTTTTTTGTATTTTTGTATTTTCAGAAGTGGCAACTCTTGATAAAGCCTATAATTAGGTGAAACATTGGGTATATTGCCATGTTTCAAAATTATCAATAAAAGAAAGAAATTCTGAAAATGGATTCATCTTGTCTGCATCAATATTCCTTTAGCGCCTCACCATTTTTCGCTCTGACACAGAGAAATTAACCTGACTCATGGTAAATCAAAAGAAAACTCTCCTATCTCCCTTAAATAAGAAATGCAGTAGACAGTGTTTAGCGGGGACAGATATCTCTTGGGCGCCTCACGGCTTCCCATACTTGGGTATCAATATTACAGCAGGCTGGAAGGATCCTGAATCAGCTAACTTTTCTCTCCTCTTAACAACACTTACAGCGGAGGTTCAGCGTTGGAGGAAATTGAAGCTAACTTTAAAGGGTAAAGTGGAGGCAGTAAGAATGTTTATTTTCTCAAGGGTCTCCTATGTATTGAGTAATCTCCCAATCCCACTCTCCCAGAAACCATTCCAGGCCCTAGATAGGCTGGTGGCATTGTTTTTATGGGAAGGAGGCCTCCCTAGATGGGGAAGAGGGAAACTGCGGGCACATTGGTCAAAAGGAGGGCTCAGGCTCCCTGGTTTGTGGGATATCACCTGGCTTTCAACATGGCCCAGATCTTAATGTGGCTTGTTCCTCATCATGTTCCCCCTCCCCAGTGGGTGGTGCTGGAAGAGGAGCTGGCAAAAGGAACCCCCTTTACTCTCTGCTATCTAACAGGGAGCTGACTATTCCCCAACTTATGCCAATCATGGCAAATTCATGTTCTTTGTGGCGGCATGCAAAGGGCCTAACCGGTGTTCCTAAACCCGATTACCTCCCCCCTCTAAGCTATGCTCCGATATGAGATAACCCACTTGTAAGGGTGGACCATAAACTGCTTCACTGGGCTTCTTGGGCATCCAAAGGTATACAGATGATAGCAGATCTGCTAATACCTAATTCACACACTGTGATGTCCTTTGAGAAGCTTAAAGCCAACTATAAATTGCCAAATCAGGATTTCTGGAGGTTACTCCAACTGCGCAGCGCTGTGACTCCTCTATTTAAACACTGGTCCCCTCAGTCTCCTTGGAGCTGTTTGAATAACATCTCCCTGTCCAATAGGGGCAAGGGCCTTGTGAGTACTATCTACAGAACTCTCAGAAATTCCCAGGCGGATGCCACTCTTCCCAGCAGAGCCGCATGGAAGCAGGATATTCTGCATAACTTATCCTTACAACAGTGGGTGGGCCATCTCAGACTGGCCCATACGGCCTATTTAGACTCCAGGAGTCAGTTGGTGCAACTAAAAATTCTTCTCCGATAGTATTAAACTCCTGCAGTCTTACACAGGCGTAGGATAATCCCTCAAGATAATTTCTGGAGATGTCACTCTTCCCCGGCCCACCTTTACCACATACTCTGGCAGTGTCTAGCTATTTGTACCTTCTGGACCATGGTTTTGAAGGACTGCTCTACAATAGTGGGCACCCCATTGTCCCTGGATCATTACTCCCTGCTATTAGGAGACACGTTCTCAGTTAATGCACTTACCCCTGCTAAAAAGGCCTGGCTCCTCATCGCTGTCATGGAAGCAAAAAGAGCTCTGCTTTCGAAAAGGAGGCAGCCTTTGCTTCCCACACTTTCTCAGTGGTGGACAGCCTTAGTTAGACTGGCCACCTTTGAAAGGCTGCCGGCCACAGTCAGAGGTAAAATGGCTGAGTACCACACAAAGTAGGATGCCTATCTCCACTCACTCCATCTGCATCTGCAAAGTGCCCCCTCCTCCCCCACAGAATCCTCCTGTCATTCCTACTACTTAAGGGTAAAAGTGATCCGGGATGAGCATACTTCATGCCACATACTTTCCTCTATGGTGTGTAGAATCCATTATACTTCTCTCTTTCCCTTTTCCTGCCTGAATTGATATATTGGCAGAATTGTTGCTTTACTGTTCTCCACACTACCCTAACTATATCTATAGATCAAGTGTAACCCTGTGAACCTGTTGGGCGTAAGTCGAGTTAAAATATATAGTTAGTGATCACCTTTTGTTTAAACAGATAGGTCTGCGCAGCTATGCAGGACTCTATTGTTTTGTATGTCCCATAGTTACCTGTGCCCATCTTCAGAGTAGAGTTATTAGTATACAATATATATAGGACAGGTTTCCTGCTTAGGTTATTAGACGCATGGACATTGTATAATTGACGCTTTATATAAAGTTAAACTGGTATTTAGGAAAAGTTCTGTAAAATGGCAATGTCTTAGATATCCTGTGCCTGAGATCAGTATCTGAATCATATAGTGAACATGCTGCTATGTATTAAGTGAACCAAATGGAGACTGAAAACCTCAATAAAACATTATATGTTAACTGTAATAATAATGCATACTGTCCCAATACTATCAAAACTTGCAGGCTATGTATGCCTTCAAATGATAAGATTTTGCAATTATTTACTACAGCTGTAGGGTACTTACTATACAGGGGGAGGACATGTTGAATGCATCTGATAGATTTCTTTGACTGGGTGACAAATGATTTGGATCAGGATGGAGTCGTGGATGTGGCCTACCTAGAGTTCAGGAAGGCTTTCAACATCATTCCAAGCTGGGTAGCTTAGAAGTGGGTCCAAAGATGGTAAACTGGATTAGAAATTGATTAGGGGATAGGCAACAGAGGGTGGTGGTAAACAAAGTTCACTCTGAGGAAGGGAGGGTGACCAGTGGGGTGCCTCAGGGATCAGTACTGGGACTGATCATCTTTAATGTCTTTATAAGTGACATTGCAGAGAAGCTGGAAAGGAAGGTCTGCCTCTTTGCAGATGACACCAAAATCTGCAATAGTGTGGGTAGACACTCTAGGGGAAAGGAAAGATGAGCAGAGACCTGAATAAACCTAGAGGAGTGGTCAAGGGTGTGGCAGCTGGGTTTCAATGTGAAAAGATGCAAAATAATGCACTTAGGGCACAGAAACCCAGAGGAGGAGTACAAAATGGGTGGAGTAGTACTGATGACTACCAAGCAGGAAAAGACCAAGAGATAATTATATCAGATGGCCTAATGGTGACCAGGCATTGTTACAAGGCAGTTGGCATGGCTAGTGGGATGCTGGGGTGCATACAGAGGGGTATCATCAGCAGAAAGGGAGAGCTGGTGTTGCCTTTGTATAGATCGCTGGTAAGACCCCACCTAGAGTATTGTGTCCAGTTCTGGAGACCACTGGCTGGATTCACAAAGACAGACAAAAATCCTGCAGCTGCAGGAAAAAGGCCTGCAGCACTACGGAAATGCTGGTGTGGGATATTCTGAAAGAAAAATTGCGCATGTGCAGAAATCTGTAAAAAAAAAAAACAGCAGTTGTGGAAATTCAGCAGCTGCGGAAATTCCTCAAGTGCTGAAAATCTGCAACTGCAGATCTGCAGCTGCAGAAAAGGCTTAGGAGACACAACCGCAGGTGATTAATATGAGCCGGACCAGCAGACTTTGACAGTCTTGCCATAGATGTAGCTGAAAGCACCCACAGAGAGACCAGCAACTATTCCCTCAACTCGGAACCTCAGCACCACTGGTACCAGCAAACCTATGTACCACATGGCTGTCTGTAACTGATGGTCGTGTTTCTCCCTGGAGTGTTTCTGTTGCCTGCTGCAGTAGCACTCACTGCAGGCTGTTCAGCCTCCACTGCCTGTGGGGATCCTTCATGGGCTGCACTGGGTCTGGTGGTTGCTGTCTGTTGACTTTCAATGACAATGTGTGCTAGTATTGCTGTAACAACTGCCACTGATATACACCCACTGGTTTGCTATTATTGTTCCTGACCTCCCCTATGATTGTATTTCAATTGTTGGGGCACTGCATTTTACTCAGGGAGTGTTACACCTCACTCTCATGTGTGCAACATTTTTTTGGAACTGCAGAAAAACACTGGCTGAGAATAACCTTTAAGGGAATGTGCCATACTTATCAATGACTTTTTTTCTCAGGAACTTACAAAGCTGCACTTTTTTCCACAGTCCATACTGTATTTTTTCTGCAGCTGTGGAAGATTTGCTTATAGCACTCAAAGCAATTTCCTCCTTTTTTCCACAGCTACAGAACTTTTGGGAACTTAGGGAAGGTTTTGCACATTCAGATTGTTTTGTGAATCCCCCCCACACACATCTTTGGAAGGACATAGACAGAGTGGAGGCTGTCCAGAGGACGGCAACAAAAATTATGCAGGATCTGCATCAAAAGCCCTATGAGGAGAGTCTAAAGGACTTCAATATGTACACCCTGGAACAGAGGAGGGAAAGGGGGATGTGACAGAGACCTTTAAATACCTCACAGAAGTAAATAAGGTACAAGAGGGAAGTGATTTTTTAAAAAAAAAAGGAACTCAGGAAAAAGGGGACATGCCATGAAGCTGTATGGGGGGTAGGTTCAGGAGAAATGTGAGGAAGCACTTCTTCACAGCAAGAGTGGTGGATTCCTGGAACAGTCTGCCAGCAAAGGTGGTAGGGGTGAAAACAGTAGAGGGGTTCAAGAATGCATGGGATAAGCACAAGGGAATCATAGTGGAAAGGAAGGGAGGAGGTAGTAAACGGAGTCCACAGTGAAGAAAGAAGGGTTACTAATGGGGTACCGCAGGGTTCAGTACTGGGACCGATCCTTTTTAATGTCTTTATAAGTCAAATGCAAAGGAACTGGAAGGAAAGGTATGTCTCTTTGCAGATGAAACAAAGATCTGCAACAGGGTTGATACACAAGATGGAGTGGAAAGGATAGAAGGGACTTGGCAAGGTTGGAGGAATGGTCAAATGTATGGTAGCTCAGATTCAATGCAAAGAATTGCAAGGTAATGTACCTGGGAAACAAAAACACAGGGGAAGAATACACAATGGGGGGTGCGATACTGACAACAATAAAAATGGAAAGGGACCTGGGGGTAATTACTGTATATCAGATGACCTAAAGGTGGGCAAGCAATGTGAGAAGGAAGTAAGGAAGGCTGGGGGGATAATGAGATGCATAGGGAGAGGCATCAATAGTAGAAAACAGGAAGTTGTTATCCCTCTATACAGACAGTTGGTGAGACCCCATCTGGAGTACTGTTTGCAGTTCTGTTGCTTCAGAATATGGGATCACAATGGAGAATAGGCCAGTATTGTCTAACCCTGCCACCTATCCTGCCAGCCAAGTAATTGTATGTAACTGTATTCTGTGACAAAGAATGCTTGTTGCTGCTTTTGGTTCATCCTTGATTTTTGCTTCAGTTGGTTGCCCTGTCTGCAGATTTTGCCTTTGTTCATCCTTCATGCAAGAGCTTGGTATCATAATTTAAAGGCTGTGCCTGCAGGTCAATGGGTAGGGGCAACCAGCCATGCCCCCCTGTTCCTGAGGTATTTAAGCCAGCTTCTGCCAGCCTCACTCAGAAGCACTGTTTTTTTGCTGCAGTCAGAGGCTCTGTGCCCCCTTCTCCCGTGTATTTGTCTCCCACTTTCCATTTGTGTTTTGAGGCTTTCTTTGGATTGTGCCTCTAGCAGCTTTCTATGTCACTATTTCATTTTTTTCTACCTTCCTGGCTGCAGTTTCTGCTTCCTTCTTCTCTCAGTCAACTACGTCTGTTGCATTCCTGTTGTCTTGTAACTCCGGTTTCTTTCTGTTTTGGTTCTTGTGTGCTTATTAGTTTTCACAGTATCCTGCCTTCATCATTTTCTGCTTTGTTTGTGCTATTTCAGGCTTTTTTTTAACTTTTTTTTATAACTGTGTGAGAGGCCTTTCAGCACCATGCATTTCTGCTTAAAGTTGAACCAGCATAATATTCTGTGGTGATTTGCAAATGCAGCCCATGATGCTTTGAATTGTGGGGGCATGTGTGATTTTGTATTTCTTAGAAACTTGGCTTCCCTGCCAAATGCCCTTTGGGGTAACCATTGCCTCAGTGCTTACACACAGAGGTTCTTTGTCTTTTAAATTGTTTTTGGTTTTAATTGGGTTCACCACAACATAACCCAGATAGACCATCTTAGGGTAGCAGGTTCATTCAACTGGGGTGTCAAACAGGTGTGGCATACTGATGAGTCCTGGTAGGACGAAACACGTGTCTATGTCTTCTGTTGGCACCTTTTCCAAACTGTGTGAGAAGCCTTTTGGCACCATGCATTTCTGCTTAAAGTTGAACCTGCATAATATTCTGTGGTGATTTGCATATGCAGCCCATGATGCTTTGCATTGTGGGGGCATGTGTGATTTTGTATTTCTTTGAAACTTGGCTTCCCTGCCAAATGCCCTTTGGGTAACCATTGCCTCAGTGCTTGCACAGAGAGGTTCTTTGTCCTTTATATGTTTCTGTTTGTTCCATGCCATTTGCAATCTCCCAGTTCAGCTACAATCCTTAAATATTTACAGCTGGCTCCTAGCAAGGCAGCCACTCCCTTTTGTGTCCCAGTGGTTTAATTAATTGCTCAGTTCAGCAGCATGCTGCTTCCTAGTTTTCACTTATCATATGCTCCTGTTTTCCCCTAGCAGTTTCTTTTGTTGTTCTCTACTGCCTCAGCCTACCTGGCTTGCAGTGCATCAGCAACTAACACTGACCCCTCCTTTATGGAACTGGTTGGCATTCATTCACCATTAAGTCCAGACACATATCATTCAGTCTCATACAGTGTCCTGGTTGTTATTTGATGTCTCATTCAGTCCTTCAGCTTTGCCTATGTTTTGTTTCTACTATGTGCTCCTGGCTGTCAAGCTTCGACAGCAGCCTCCTGCACTTGGACACATTCCAACCATGACCATAGCATGGCTTTCAGGACACCCTACCCTTTATGCCATCTGTCATGTTCTGCTCCTTTGAAGTCCACATCATGAGGGTGGGTCCCTTTACTTGGTTGGGGTCCTTCTCTTTCTGCCTCTCAGGTAAGAATGTCCTATACTCTGGGGTAAACTTTGGCTGTGTAGAGTGGCTCAGCGACACCTCTTGATGTAGCATGTAAGACTTCAGCTGCCAGAGGGTGGGGTATCTAAGTCCAAGAGAGCTCCTTTAGCTGTGCAGACTATGACAGCAGCATCCTTGAAAGCTATTCCCACCTACAACTGCCTAAGGTTTACCTGTTCTCCACCTACCATGGTACAGCAGCCTTGACTATGAGATGGGGTACATGTTGTGCAGCAGCCCAGGCCATTTGAGCAATGGAAGTGGGTAGCAGAGTACAGCAAAAGCCCCACCTCCGGTGGCTAAGGCAGCATGGTGTAGCAGCTGTGGAGGCAGGGAACCTGGCACTCTAGGACTTACCACAGCACAGCATCCCCGACTGTGGAGATAGGAACAGGGGGCAACAGGCACAGCATCCCTAACTGTTGGGGGGGAGGGCAGAAGGGTGCAACAGCCCCAACTGTTTGGGCAGGGGGTGGCAGGGTGCAGCAGCCCTGATTCTTTAGGCAGGGAATGGTGGCAGTAGGGTGCACAATCCCTGACAGTGTGGGAGAAGACAGTGTGCAACAGGGTAAAGCAGCCTCAAATGTGGAACAGAAGGCAGGAGGCAAGTGGGGCAGGGGACAGGTGGCAGTAGACTGCAGCCGCCTCAACTGTGGAGCAGAGACATGGTGCATCAGGATGCCATATAGTGTTTCTAGTTATACACATGCATGATGCATTTTCACACAGAAACCACCAAAGAACTGAAGTTTGTGAGTTCAGACAGTACATGTGCTTGGAATACTGTAGCAGAGTGTGGCAAGCACCTCTTTATCAATCTGACATGAAAAGAAAAATGTTCTTTCATGAATGTATTTATGAAGGCTACATCAAAGACAAACTGTTTCTGTGTATTAACAACATTTAGATTTATTTTATATTCATTAAACAGCCCTGTGTTATATAGTTAAAAAAAAAACAGTGTTGATTAGAAAGAACTGAGCTGTTATACATACAAGCAGATTTCTCACAGAAAAAGATTTCCTCTACTAAAATTCAGCATTGACATTCAAATGATTAGATTTTAAAGGAAAAGAATGATAGATTTTAAGCTGATCTATCTAAACACAAACCAGAGACTGGGTTTGTAAGAAACCTGGAGAGCTCAGCAAACCATTAACTCTACGGAGTGCTGCTCTGATTGAGAATCTGAAACAGCAAGCTACTCCAAAAAAGATGTCATTGCTCTCTAAGCTTGACTTAGAGGACAGAAATAACTTTAGTTTTCAGCCACTGTAGAGCAAGTTAACAAATGCTGATTTAAAGAAAACCACAAAACCAAACAGCATGACATTTTCAGGAAACAGTAATCATGACACAGGGACTTAAATTTCAACTTTTCAAGCTTTTCTTCAAAAAATTTAAAAACTGTTGCACATGATTTTTAACCAGCTTCTTACCCAGTTTATTACTTTTTGACCCACTCCCAGACAGGCTAGCTTGTTCACCAGTCTTCTATGTGGAACTGTGTCGAGAGCCTAACTGAAATCCTTGTAGGCCACATCTACCGCTCCTCCCTGATCTGCTTCCCTGGTCACAGAGCCAAAGAACTCGGTCAGGTTTGTCTGGCAAGACCCCCAGTGAAACCATGCTGTATTCCACTATGCTTTTCTTTAGTAGTAGTTCCATTACTTTACCCACTACTCAAGTCAGGCTGACAGGTCTGTAATTTCCTGCATCCTCCCTGTTTCCACTTTTGTGAAGTGGTACCACATCTGCCCTTTTCTAGTCCCTCAGAATCTCCCTTGATTCTAGTGATAAGTTGAACAGAGCTGTGAGAGGTGGAGCCAGCACCTCTTTGAGGTTCCTCAGTAACCTAGGGTGAACACCATCAGGTCATATTGCCTTGTCCACTTTCAATTGTGTTAGTACCTTGAGGACTTTCTCCTCTGTAAAAGGACTAGTGTCCACCTCCCTACCAATTATGCCCACGTCCTTTATATTTGGCCCATCAATTACCCCTTCTTCTGTAAATACTTAACAAAAGTATTTGTTCAATATGTCTTCTTTCTTTTGGTCCTCCTCCTTACAAACCTCTCCTTCACCTTTTATCCTTACCATCCCCCCTTTAGTCTTCCTCTTCTCAATTATATATCTAAAGAAAGTTTTATCTCCTTTTTTTATTGACTGGACAATATTCTCCTCTGTTTGTTCCTTTGCATGTCTAACTGCCTTCCCTGCCTTCCTTTGTCTCTCCTGGTAATTTTCCTTATCCTCCTCCTCCTTCTGTGTCTTTTTGTACTTTCTAAATGCTAGTTTTTTTGCCCTTCCTTTTTCTGCTACATCTTTAGAGAACCACAGCGGTTTCCTTTTTCTCTTGCCCTTGTTAACCTGACTGACACAGAGATAAGTTGCTTTTTCGATGCCCCCTTTACTTTTTCCCATAGCTCCTTGATGCCCCCCAGATCCTTATGAACTTGTGAGTGAACGCTGAAGTACTGCAACGTTCTGTCATAACCTAGACATTTTACCATATTTGTACACCAAATTTTCAGCATAGCCTTCTTATTACCCCTCCTCATAAACCCCATAGGTGAAAGTTTTCAAATCCCCACTGAAATGTGATTCCACACCATCAAAACATCATTCTGAGCTGCAGGTGTGAAAACACATTTTGGCCAGGATTTGAAAAACGACAGCTATCACGTTCATGAGGTGGAGTGAAAAATAGCTATGTTGAAAATGTGGGCTCAAAATATTGAAAACTACTAAAGTTATGAGCGAACATAGAAACATGTCAATGTATGCTCACAACTTTGTCATTTTTGCATATTTAGACCCCATGGCCCAGATATTCAAAAGAGTTGAGCCATGCGCAATAGGGTTGTGCCTGCGCAAGTCTGAAATTGCGCCATTCTGCGATAATCAGCAGGAGGCAGTTGCGCCCCCCAAATCACGCTGAGCAACAGCGCAATGATAATGAATGCATGCGCAACTGAAGGGGGAGGAACCATGCATAAATGGCGCAGTGCGATATTCAACAACTTGCGCCATGCGTAATAGGGGAGCAAGCGGAAGTTGCGTCATAGCGGAAATGAGCCAAAATAAAAGGAAGCAAGGGAGAGGCACAAGAACACTACAGGGAAGCCACATGAGAGCCAAAGATAGCAGGGAAAACTGGGCAGCAGGGACACACAGGGCCAGGCAGGAAAGGGCACCTGGAAGCTACAGCCACAGGAGAAGGTGTGGGGAGACAGTGCAGAAGGGGGAAGTATACCACACAGCAGTGAGGCAAGCACAGGCAGGTGTTCCCAGTGCAGGGGAAGTAGCAGTCAGGACAGCAGGCGGAAATACAGTAACAGCTGCCGGGGGGTGAACACAAGCCAGGGACATGGCCAGTGCCACCTTCCAGATGGAGGCCGTTATGAGGGGGGGTGAGAAGGTGGGCAGCAGGGGGGCGTGGCCATGGAAGGGCCCATCGGCGGTATGCCCCCAACAGGCAGTACCGAGCCCGCACCAGCTTCGAGCTGTACAGTGATACCGAGATTGTGGGCCGGTACTGCCTGAATCAGGCAATTCTGAGGTGGCTCTGTGAGGCTGTGCAGTGATGTGATGCAGGCACCCACCACAGCGGAACCATGCCCTGTCAGTGGAGCAAAGTGACAGCTTGCATGTGCTTGCTTGCCACGGGTACCTTCCAGAGACCAACTGGGGACACCACAGGCATAACCCAGTCGGCCACATCATGCCACCTCACCCAATTCCTCAGCGTACTGCTGCCATATGCTGCGGAGTGCATCCATTTCCCCAGCACACCGGCGGAGTGCACAGCAAATATACTGGAGTTCCACAGGGTAGCACGTATGCCTGGCATGCTAGAGGCAATAGACTGCACCCATGTGGCCATCCACAAACCACCTGGCCCCGAGGGGGCCGCATACATCAATCACAAGGGCTATGCCAGCATCAACTGCCAGGTGGTGTGCGATGCCAGGAGGCACATAATCAATGTCTGTGCCATGCACCCTGGGGGAGCACATGATGCCTTCATCTGGCACCAGTTGGCACTGTGCCAAAGATCCGAGAGTGGGGATATCCCCACTGGCCACCTAGTGGGTGAGTATGCAAACCACATGGACAATCATAGGGCCTGGGGGGGCATGGTCAGAGGTGACATGGGTAGTGGCCTACATGGCCCGGGGCAGGGCGATGCTGATCACCAAACTAACCTCCACCATCTACACACAGGTGACAGTGGATACCCACTCCATTCCTGGCTGCTCACACCCTACCGGCGGCCCACGACCCCATCGCAGCAATGCTACAATGAGGCACACGCCACCACACGTAATGTCATCGAGCAGGTGTTCGGGATGCTGAAGGCACATTTCCATTGCCTGGACACCTCCGGCAGTGCCCTACAGTACAGCCCCTCAAAGGCCTGTGGGCTATTCCTGGTCTGTTGCATCCTGTACAACATGGCCAACGAATGTGGGATAGCCATACAGCTCGAAGAGAGGGGACAGCGATGGGGATGATGAGGTCACCAGTGATGATGGTGATGGGCAGCCCCCCCTTGGGCGACGGGACCCCCGACTGCTCCGGCTGGCACAGCTGCACCGGGACACCATCACAGAGGAGCACTTCAGCCAACCCAGGTAAGTCATGGGGCCATGTGCCGCCAACAGTGGCTAAGGCACAACCCACAAACACGCATGGACACACACCAGGGGGTGCATGCCAGCAAGGGAAGTGGTAGGGCATGGAACCACACACACAACCAGGGATGGGTGAGGTCTAACATACCACACGGACGGGCACACACACACACACGCACACACACACAACGCACCAAACATGCACAAAGGGTAGGAGGCACACTGACCCAGAATGCCACCCCTAGACACACACATGTCCACAGATCACCACACCCACTGCCTGTCCATGTGCATGTGTCAGATGCTGAGCACCATTGCACATTGGTGTACAGTGCAATGCAGGCATCATCATGCACATGCAACTGTGGACAGCAGCCGGGAGGGTGTGCAGATGGACTGTGTGTCCACGTGCAGGGCCAGGTACCCACCCGTGCAATGCCCACTGAAAGACACAATGCACACAGGGCAGCACCAGACAGTAGCCGCATTGATAGACAGGTCAGTCACGCGACACAGTGACCCGCCTGCCACGCATGTGTGGGCGGCCCTGCTGAGACCCGCCAGCACTGACAGGCTGACCACTGGCCTCATGGGGTGTCACCAATGGTCCCCCAGGGGTTCCCCTGCATGAGCACGGTCACGTTCTGCAGCACACCAAACATGCCTGCACCAGGCATGCTCGGGATACCCACAGCTGAACCCGGTGTCAACAGGGAGGGTGTTGCACAACGCCGGGAACAGGGGGTGGACAGTGCACTGCGTGGTGTCTGCGACGCATGGGCACATGACTGTGTGCCCACTGTGGCCATGACAGCAGTGAATGCCTGTGTCTGCCTGTCAATGGCAGTGTTCACATCCTCCCGCAACTGGTCCATCCCTGCCAGGATCAGAGCAGTGTCTCTGCTGCGACGCTCCTCTGCCTGCTCCAGAGCCACACGCAGTGCATCCACTGACATCACAAGCTACATCTGCTGCTAGACTGATGTTTGCAGTAGACGGGTGTGCTCGTCCAGGAGGTCATCTGCCTCCTCGGCATCCTGTCCCTTAGGGTGTGCATGGCGCTGATGCTCAGCACCCCTTGAGGGTGGGTGCTGCACACCAGGACCAGGTCTGGGCATGTCCACAGGTGGTGCACAGATGCTGCCCCTTGACCCTGTACCCCAAGCCCATTGGCCGACTGCTGATGCTGCTCCTCCGGCTTCCACTTCCCAGGACTCAGTGGTGCTGCCACAGTGGCCACAACAGTCCCACTGTCCTGAACACACACCAGTGCTGCCCCACTGGTGCTGACAGGCACAGGCTGGGACTGTGCTGACACACAGGCCTCCATGGCAGCACCACCCACAGCCATGGCCACGATGTTACCTGCTTTGTGGCCATCCTGTGGCACACACGTGTCACTGCCCATGCCGTTAGCGACATCATCATCAGTGACGGACCCAGCACCGGCATGAGTCACAGCATGCTGGCATCCTTGGATGCTGGCACGATGGGACATGGGCAGAGCTTCCTCCACACCTGTTCCAACAACATCAGTGTGGACAGCCAGGTGGGCCCACTGTCGCACTGAGCCACGTATACCTGTGGAGGTGGATGGGCCCTCCTCCATCTCCAGCTGACTGTCCTCAGTGGACAGGCCCACCACTGCTGACCCATACAGATGCTCAGGATCTGTAAGGGAAAACAAAGTTGCATTACTTCATGTGACCTACCCTGCCCCCCCCATAGACAGACCATGACCTACCATGCAGTGATGGGCTACCACCCATCTGGAAGCCACCACCCAGAACACCCTCAATGGCACAACGCTGCATGCTTCCAGCAACCCTCTCCTCCTGTGGGGTCAGGTGTACCACCTCCGGCTGTCCCCCACCTGTCGCAGCTCATGCTGCCCTGATGAGCTACCTTCTCCTTTATCCTCCTCCTGTCTGTGCCCATCTTCTTTTTGCACTCCTGCATGGAGCACTGGTGGCTGCCATGCAGGTTCACTGCACGTGCCACCTCCTCCCATGCAGCAGCATAGGCTTGAGGTGTTCCATGCCGTCCGTTGAGAAGCAGCTCCTGATCCAGGTAGGCCTCAAACAGGGCATCGGTCTTGGCCTTGGTAAAATTAGGCCTCCTCCTCCTCCCACCACTGTGTTCCTCCTCTCTCACAACTCGCTCAGTCATTATTTAGCCTGTAAGAATGACGGTTGTTACCTGTGACTGTGCAGTCTCATTCATGTCCCTAAATCCACAGTCCACACTCCCAAACAGCATGCAACTCACCAATAGACTGCAGTAACCGACTCTGGCCAGTGCAGCCCAATGTCGCACTTTTACAGCGCAACCCATGCAAATGAGTTGAGGCGCAACTCTGTGCCATTGAATGGCTGATAAGCTGTTTTGCATATGGCGACTGAATATCATGCTGTTGCACTTTGCGCAGTTGTGTTGACCATGCTGAGCCAAGGGCACAGTTCTGTGACATGCGCAGTACACACCTCACTGCGAATGCCCGGGTTGCTGACGCAGGCGTCTGCTGCACTGCTGACATGCTGTGCACAGGAAGCAATGCAGGGCACGGCCACCATTGTGCCAGTGGTGCTACAGTGATGTTCACCTACATGGTGCTGTGGCACTGGGCCATCATAGGCGCACTGGGACAACAGAACAGTAGGCCACTACTGGAGGTAGCACACAGGCATCCAATCGTGCTACATGCATTGGGTTCCAGTGGCACTGTGCCTGTCTGTGCGTCAGAGCCCCTTGACCCTGTGGCCAACCTTTGCCCTCTAGGCACCATGCATCAGGCATGGGTGCACCACTATCGCTCTGTTCGGTGACAGCACGATAGGGAATGGCAGCGCTGTACCGTGCAGCATCTGCACATAAGGAGCCATGCTGCAGAGCGCCATTTTTGCAGACTGAGCTAGGAGAATGGCACGGAGGAGGGGTGCACAGTGGAGCCAGGTAGAACTGGCCAACCTAGTGGCCATAGTGGAGCCACACCATGGACCACTGTTTGGGGAGGCACCCCTGGACAGGTCCAGGAGCCAGGTGTGGGAGGAGGTGGCCACTGCACTAGAGGAGGCCACAGGAAGGGGGCGGACAGCAGAGCAGTGCCACCACAGGTATGGTGACCTGTGGTGGAGGGAGCCAGACCTGCTTGCCTGCCTGCCTGCAGGCATGTGCCAGGAGGGGCACAGTGCCATGGCCAGGTAGGTGTTATGTCAACACACTTTTATCTTCCATATGGGTATTACGGTTGTATGTGTCCAGCACATGGGGGAGGGACCGTCCGGTGTTGGCTGTGGTGGTGTTATCAGGGTATGGGGTGGGTGGGTCTGGCTGGGTGGAAGAGCACACACCTGGTGGCAGGGGAACTTTGCTACAGGATTGTACTGATGTTCCTCTCTACAAGTTTGTACCACAGGGCTGGAGGAGCAGCGCCTAGCACGTGAAATGTGGCACCACCAAGAGGACAGGGACGCAAGGCGGGGCGACGGTCCACAGCGCCCGAGGGACCGGCCCGATGATGATGAGTGCCATACCTCCATGATTACTATTGCATGCTGTGTAACAGGGTGGGCAGCGGGACATGGCCACCATCCATTTACACCACTGCCATGCACGCAACTTGTTACAGTCAGCACTGTCCAGTGGCAATGCATGTTTGGGAGTGCATCGATGGTGGTCCATGGGTGCACCGGGTACATGGCTGTGCCACTGCCTTTGCACCACATGGCCATGTCATTAAACGGCCACGGTGGTGCTGTGCGTGACTTGGCCAGTGGGTGTGTGCAGCATTCCGCATGGCTATATGTGCCTGGGTGGGCAGGTCATGTGGACATGATCGCTGTGGGTGGTCACACACCATCACAGAGGCATGTCCCACGGCTGTATGCCATGCACAGTGGGTGGGCTGTTTGGGGCTGTGCATTCACACCTATTGACTGTGCTCCCTTTTCCTAGGTGTCCACCAGCTGATGGAGATCAGGGAGGCGTTGAGGGAGATATTGACTGTGGCATGGGCATCCTCAGAAATCCTTCAATGGATTGACCAGATTGGGGTCCGCAGGAGGCACCGGCGGAGGAGCAGCCAGAGCAGGGAGCAGGGCTCCCGTTAACAGTCCCTCTGCCCTTGATATTCCCTACCCCCCTGGACCCACCCTCACACTCCTCCTTTCCTGTCCCATTTGTTCACCCCTGCCCTTTACCCACCCCCACCTTGTTTGTGGCCCCCCCAACTTTGTATATATTATTGTATATAGTTCACTTTGATATTTTGTTTGAATACCAGATCTTTTGATATGAATACTGTGGTGGTCTCTGATTTGCAGTGGGCTATAGGTGCTCAGCTGCAGTGGTGTGCATGGTGTCAGGGGTGGTGCAGTCATGGGTATGTGTGTGTGTCCATGGGGAGGTGACTATGGTGTGGGGGTAGCTATCAGTCAGTGTCTGTGGTGTGTGTGTTGTGCCTTGTGCACTGGATGACTGTGTGCAGTGGTCCATGGTGCATGCTCTGTGTCCATGGTGCCCCTGTCAGCCCGTCCATGGCCTGTGCAGCTGACACCCATGCATGTCTGTGACCTGCATGGTCTGCTGGCATGTCAGTGGTGGCTGTCCATGCAGGGCAGCCATTCTACCTGTCACAATGCTGGGTTGCCTCCTGTCACTGGTGTGGTGCATGTCTGCCTCGGGTGACATTGTGGCCTCCACAGTTGTTGACCCACCTCCATGCTGTGGCTTGTGTGTGTTGCAGGGGATGTCCACCACTGTCTGTGACTTGTGCTCCAGACAAATGATGGTGGTGTACAGGTCCACAGTGCCTGCGCAGGGTGGCTGGCACTCCTGTGCCATGGAGGACTGCAGGTTGTGTGTACACAGTTTACATGGGCCCACGCTGGGGGCTTGGTTGCCCTGCTACTGCGTCCCTGTGTTGTTGTGCCCTTGGGTATGGGTGGGTGTCTGTCCATGCACTGTGTGGCATCCAGTGTGGTGCATACTTCCACGCACCACTGTGGGTGTCTGTGCTGGCTGTTGTAGCCAGTGCTGGGTCGGGGGTGTGTGTGTCATTGTGAGAGTGTGCAGGGTGCTGTACCACTGGTGGTGGGGTCCGGGGCATGCCCTGTCCCATGTGGGGTACCTCGTGTGCAGATGCATGGTTGGTCTCTCAGCAGTACCTCGGGGGGGCTGTGCATGGTGGCACTGTGCATGCCGTTGTTGCATCGCTGTGTGCTGCCACTCACTGATGGGTGCTTATGGTGGGGCTTCCTTGCATGGTTCTGTGGTGCACAGGGTTGCATTGTCACAGTGGGGGTGGTGGCATGCATGGGGTTTCCTGCAGTGGTGGATGCTGCTCCTGGGCAGGGTGTCTGGGGGTCACAGTGCAGGGTGTGCTCTGCATTGGGGGGATGGTGTGGCATGGGGTGGTCAGCCCTCCTTGTGTGCCAGTCACAGCTTGCCTGGGGGTGTGATGGGGTACCATGGCCCGGCTGTGGGTTGGTTGCTTGTCTCTGTGGGCCAGTGGTTATTCCAGCCCTCCCCCAGTTGTGCAGTGCATGGGGTGTGGGGGGACGATGTCTGTTCTGCTGTGTGTTCCTGTGCCCATCTGTGGCATGGGTGGTGGGCCCCTACCTCCCTGGTTGTGCAATTGCATTGCCACCCTGCTGCTGGGGGGCATCCCGGGTTGCGCTATGGCACCTCTGGACTGCTCAGCTGAACATTCCTTGTTGCACTATGGTGCATCTGATCTGCTCAGCTTCCCCTCCCTAGTTGCCCTATGGCGCAGGTGGTGCGATATTCAGTCATCTTCTGTAGGCGCAGTTTGGCCGGCTCAGTTTCTGAATATCGTGCCTCTTGCCCTTGGGCGCATGGACTTGTGCTTGCTCCTACTATTGCGCACTTTTTGGGTGCAGTTTGAATATCTGGGTCCATATTTTCAACATAGCCTTCTTATGACCCCACCTCAGTCATGAACAATGTTGGTGACAATTTTCAAATCCTGCCCAAAATGTGGTTTTGCAAAGTGACTGCAAAATTGCCTTTTGTGCCTGATGTGCATAAGTCCCCCACCACTGGTCATGAGGTAGGGTCCCAAAAAGGACATGTTGAAAATTTGGTCTCAAAATATGTAAAAATGAAAAAGTTATGCATCAAAACTCAAAACCACATTGAAATACATTGAATCGCACTCACCTGAGTTTCTCATATTGCAGTCACTGGTTCCAGCAGCAAGATATATCTTTGATCAGAGAGTGGATCTTTGCCCTGGGACATGTTCAGGTGAGTAAGGGGGTGTGGGGGATGGTGACTGCTGAGTGAGAGGTCGGGATGGCTGGGGTCAGATCGACAAGGGACAGTTTTCTCTTTTACAGATTTAAAGATAAAAAAACATCAAGGAATGATTTAATTTTTTACAGCTGACATTATATCAGGGGGACAGTGATCAGAGGGTGGGGGATCCCACAATACACAAGGAAACTACTATATCTGGGGGACAGTGATTGAAGCGTGTGGGATGCCACTAGACACCAGGGAAACAGTAGTATATAATGAGAACAGCAATCGGAGGGTGAGGGTGTGCAACTAGACACCAGGGACACAGTAATATGTAATGGGAATGGTGATCAGAAGAGGGTTACCACTAGACACCAGAGAAACAGTAATATATAACAGTAATGGTGATCAGATGGTGCAGGGGTGCAACTATACACCAGAAAACCAGTACTACATAAGAGTGACAGTGATCAGAGGGTGGGACATGCCATTAGATATCAGGGAAACATGATCAGAGGGCAGGTGTGCCACTAGACACCAGGGAAGCAGTACTATATAACAGGGATGGCAATTGGAGAGTGGGGATGCCCATAGACACCAGGGAAACATTACCTATATAAGGGAGAGGGAAACATGTGCTAGCTTTGAACCTGGAATTAAACTGTAAGTGAGCATGGAGCAGGAAAATAGTGCACCTGGCAGGAGGTGGATGGGGGAAGGAAATGCACTGTAGTCAATGGAGAGAGCTGCATGTGCTTCAACTCCATTGTCGAAGGACACAGTACAGGTATCCAGTCACATGCTTCCAGAGTCCCCTCTCTCTCTACTACATCATAGCAATACATCACATAGCTCTGCTATGCAGCCATAAAAAGGGCTGACCGGATATTACCACTGAGTAGATGAGGAAAAGAACTCAGTGGACTGGTGGTCTTCTTTCTTCCCTGCATTCCTATGTTCACACGTTTGTAGCTATACTGAAATGGCAAAAGTGTGCATATAGCATGACTAAAAATAACCAGAGTAAAATAACCTGAACCCTGGCTAAAGGAAATTTTATAGAAGAGGGTTCAACATAAATAAGGGAGATTCAACCCACACAGTTGCAGCCAGTGATAACCAGCACTATGTGTCTAGATACCTACTACTGTACTTATCCTGGCTGTCACTGTTTTCTATAACATTAAATATGGATAAAAACTAAAAGAACAAATAGTAATGCTAGGTATTTCTCCTGTGCTGCATATAAGCCAGTTTTAAACCAACAAAAGTTTTTGCCCTGTTTTCCCCTCCATTCGTGCAGTGCCCAGTAAGAGTGCTCAGTGCTCTCTTGAAAAATCTGTGTCAAGCAGTGAAACATTGAGCAGCTACGGCATTGCATCCTTGCACATTTTTATGTTTGCTTGCATGCATGTGCAAGAAACATAGTGCCATGATCTGAGTTTTTGTAGGTGTGGCACCCATCTTCCAATGCAGTCAGTGTGTTTGCAGGTGTGGCCACAGTTCACCAATGAATGCTGCAGCTGTCTATGACAGCAGTTGAAATTGCAGTGCCGTGCAGTTGAAAGGCAGAGGTCCACTTCAGTGAGCAGCGGAAGCAACTGCCTGTGCATGCGCCCTCCCACATGACGCTATTGCATGCTAATGCCCCCCACACTGCTCATGGCGGCGGGGTGCCCCAATCCCGTCGGCTCTAATGTCCCCCCAGCAGACAGCTGGGTGCCATGCTGGGAGCACACCCCAGCATGGCAACAGTCCATATGGCTGATGGGGGTGCCCAATCCTCGTCAGCTCCACTGCCCCACCCCAAACAGTTCCAGCTGCCACGCTGGAAGCCCACCCCAGCGTGGCACAAGTCCCGTGATCATCCAAGAAAAAAAAGAAACCTGAAAGAGAAAACCTTCCTCGCTGACTGTCCTGACCCCAGCTCCCCACCCACGCCCACCCTCTGTGCACCCTGCCTCCTCACACACCCCCATCCCATACTTACCTCCGGAGTCCGGCATGACGATCTTCAGTGGACCGGGAACATGTCTGCACTCTTCAAAGCTGACCGTGAACTGAGGAAATGCCGGTAAGCTGTATAATGTAATAAATAGGTTTTTTTCAACTTTGAGGCATATCTCAGGCATTTTTGGGAATTTTTTCACCAAATTTTCAACTTGGGGTTTTTGGGACCCCACCTCATAAATTCTGTCACTATCATTTTGTTAATTGGCCCTGAAAGGTGATTTCATGGTCACTACGTGGAAGCACCTTTCAGGACTGATTTACAAAATGACAGTGTCACAGTTCATGAGGTAGGCCCCCAAAAACCCTATGTTGAAAATTTGGTGAAAAATTCCCCAAAAATGACTGTTTTACATGCATATGTTGCGCTGTTCCTACGCACGCTCATAGGTTCGTGAATGTTCACTATTTTCACTCCAGATTTTCAACACTGCCATTTTACCACACCTCCATACGAGCAGTACAGCTGTCATTTTTCACATTTTGCCCAAAATGTGTTTCCGCTCATGTAGGGCACAATGGCGCAGTTGGTGTGTGAAATCAAGGTTTGGGACAGATTAAGAAAATCACAGTGACACTGTTCATGAGCATAGGCATTAAAATGGCTATGTTAAAAATTTGGTGAAAAAATTCCCCAAAATGACTGTTTTACGAGCATGCGTTGCGCTGCTCCTACGCACGCTTGTAGGTTTGTGAATTTTCACTGTTTTCACTCCAGATTTTCAACATTGCCATTTTACAACACCTTGTTATGAGCAGTACAGCTGTCATTTTTCACATCTCACCCAAAATGTGTTTCCGCGCATGTAGCGCTCAATGGCGCAGTTGGTGTGCGAAATCAATGTTCGGGACAGATTAAGAAAATCCCAGTGACACTGTTCATGAGCAGAGGTGTTACAATGGCTATGTTAAAAATTTGGTGAAAAAAGTCCATAAAATGACTGTGTTATGAGTGACCATTGCGCAGTTTCCACGCACCCTCGTAAGTTCATGGATTTCTAATATTTTCAGTCCAGATTTTCACCACTGGCATTTTTCCACATTTCCTTATGAACAGTACAGCTGTCATTTTTCACACCATGGCCGAAATGTTTTTTGCACTTCCAGCGCAGAAATGCATGGTCGCTGTGGGAAATCACTGCTCGGGACAGATTAAGAAAATCACAGTGACACTGTTCATGAGTGGAGGTTCCAAATGCCTGTGTTGACAATCTGCTGTAAAAAATCCCCAAACTAATTGCATTATGGGTGTCGTTGTGCAGTTTCTACACACGTAAATGACTTCACCAGTTTTTTAATATTTTCACTGAGATTCAACATTGCCATTTTTCCACCTCCCCATGAACAGCACAGTTGTCATTTTTCACATCCTGTTCAAAATGTGTTTTCGCACCTGTGGTGCCAAATGGCGTAGTCGCTGTGCAAAATCAGCTTTCGGCTAATGAACTGATATTGCCACTGTTCATAAGGTGGTGGTCACAAAAAAACCATGTTGAAAATTTTGGAGGGAAAATGCCAACGAACGCCTAAGACATTAGGGTTTCCGACCATAACGCCCCACCCTGTAGAAATTGACAGGCATCGGGGTGTGACTTGGGATTCTCCCCTGTAATGCTCATACCATTCCACACCCTGCAGCCAGTAAGAGGCATCGAGGTGTGCCTTGGACTCTTCGGCCCCAAAGTTTACCCCATTCTCCTATACAGCACCCATCTCACCATATTTCCTGATGGAATGGGGTGAGCATAATGGCCAAAGACCCCCAAGGCACACCGTGACACTTGTCGGTTTCTGCAGGGTAGGGTGTGGTGAAATGGCTTGGCCTTTATGCCTGATGACCCAAAGGCACACCCCAATGCCTGTCAGTCTCTGCAGGGTGGTGGGGGGGTTGGCTTCAGTTCAATACTTCACTGCCATTCCTATTATGCAGCTCTCTAACTCCTACATTACCAATGCCAATGCCAGCAAGCAAACATTCGGCATTGACAAATCCTTGTTTTAAGGGGGAACTGTCATCTACAGGATTTCTTAAAGAGCAGGTGTTTACTGAAAAATTTCTCTCTTCCTTACCCAATTGTGGTACTTTACCCTCCGGTTTAGCAACCCTCTCAGTGATGCATTTTTTGGTTCACTATATTTTCAGTAGAAATATTCATAAAATGCGTTCCCAGGACATGCAGCCAAAATGCTGGTATTTCATAAGTTTCAGGCACGCCCATATGCTGGCACATTTTCTGACATCATAGAAACACAGAAACAGAGAATTTGATGGCAGATAAAGACCGCTTGACCCACCTAGTCTGCCCATTTCACTACCTAATGAATAAGCAGCAGAGCCAAGTTAACCAACAGTCTACTTCCTCCTACCCTCCACTAGAATTCCCTAATGTTTGTCCCACGCATTCTTGAATTCACCCACTGTTTTTGACTCCATGACCTCCTCACGAAGGCCATTCCATGCATTCACAACCCTCTCCGTGAAAAAATACTTCCGCACTTTACCTCTGCGCTGTCCCCCCTCTATCTTCAGATTGTGTCCCCTTGTCCTTGCACAGCTCGTTTTCTGAAAGATGCTATCCTCTTGGACTTTGTTGATTCCCTTGAGGTACTTGAAAGTTTCTATTATGTCCCACCTCTCCCTCCTTTCCTCGAGGGTATACATATTAAGCTCCTTTAGTTTCTCTTTGTATGGCTTCTGGTGCAGACACTGCACCATTTTAGTTGCCCTCCTCTGGCCAACTCCATTCAGTCAGTACTAGAATTGCATGAGGCGCACCCATAGGCTTATAAGGGGCAGGTTTGTGTATTTTTATATATTTTAAAGTTGTTTTGAAAGCATGTCACCGCTTCAAATAACAAGAACTTCTGTTGGTTGAGCAGTGGCCTTCTTTCAAAACCAGACATAAAAGTATATTAAAATGCACACCAAACTCAGCCCTATTACAACCTTATGGCCCCCGCGCAATTAGTACTGATGTCAGATAAAGCCAGCATGGGGCATGCCTGAAACTTAGGAAATACCAGCGTTTTGGCTGCAGGTCCCAGGAGCGCATTTTATGAGTATTTCTTCTGAAATATAGTAAACCCAAAAATGCAGCACTGACAGGGTTGCTAAACCGGAGTGGAAAGTACCAAAATTGGGTAAAGGGGAGAGACATTTTTCAGTAAACACCTGCTTTTTAATGTCTGAAAGCCCATAAAAAGTGCTTAAAGGGGAACTGTCATCTACAGGATTTCTTAATATATGCTCGCAACTTTGTATTATGATTCTGAAAATATTATGCTCTTTCTAACCAGATTTGACTTGAAAAGAAAATATAGGACACAATTAATTGCAAAAAAAAAACCTAGATGGACAACATTGTTAAAACATGCATAACCTGAAATGCATTATTAAAAGAGTATTTTACTTCTTTTGATGAAGTTGAAAGTATAACAGTTTCTTACTGAAATACTTTGGATGGAATGGGATTTTCTACTATAGCAATGCTAGAATTCTATTGTATTATTTTTACTAACAGTTGGAAGTGTAAAGGTGATAGCGCACTAATTTCAATGCACATACAAAACAATTTTTATAAATGTAGAAAGTGTTGTAATAACACCTTAAAACACACTAAGTAAAACAGATGATTTCCTGTTTAACCTGCTCGATTATCTACAGTCAATGCAGGGCCAAGTCCCTTGGTGACATCATTTCCTGCCAGGAGCCTAAAACACATGGGCCCAGATATTCAAAAGGGTTGCGCATGGCGCAATGGTGTTGCGTCATGCACAACCCACTGATGCGCCCCGGTGCGATATTTAAAAGGGAAAAGTGCACCGCACAAATCCCGATGTGCCGGGGTGTATCAGTAATGTATGCAGGCACAGGTGGGGGGGCGGCGTGCCCATGCATAAACTGCACAGCCTGATATTCAGCCCAGACCGTGCAGAGTTATGCAGGCGCAACCCCTACCTGCGCCTGCACAAAGTTACACCGAAAAAAAAAGGAATAAGTCGAGGACTACCCACAGGTGAGCTGCTGCATTGCAGGGCACAACACAACAGCTGCCACCTGTGGGTGGCCCTCAACTTGTTCCCGCCGCACCTGGCGGTGCTTCCCCATGCCCCGATCATGGGAATCAGTATCCCCTCCAAGTCCAATATCCCTGGTGGTCCAGTGGACCTCGACTAGCCCGATCACGGGCATAACAGTACCCCCCCAGTAGCCCGATCGTGGGCATAACTGTTACTCCTCCCCCATTAGCCTGATTGTGGGCATCAGTATCCCCAAAGTCCAATATCCCTGGTGGTCCAGCGGACTGAACGGAGCCCAATCACGGCGGCATTCCTCACCCCCAGTCCAAAATCCCTGGTGATCTAGTGGACCCCACCCCACCCACCACGGAGCCCTCACCTCACTCCCCATCAGCCGGTGGCGGCAGCATTTCACTTCAGCGTTGTCGCTTCCACCGACCACTGACAGCTCGGTATGAGCTGCAAGCCCATTGGTTCAGAGCATGAGCCAATGGGTGTGCAGCCCATATTGATTAGTCAGTTCCAGATATGTAATGAATCTATTCACATATCTGGACTGACTATGGTATGGGTTTTGGCATGCCCATTGGCTCATGCCTGAACCAAGGGCGGCAGCCATACTCGAGCTGTCAGTCGGCGGGCGGCGGGGCGGCAGGCGGTTGGGGTGCTGCTGGTGATACTGATGCCCGCGACAGCTAATGGGGAGTTACAGTTATGCCCGTGATCAGGCTACTCAGGGGAATACAGTTATGTCTGTGATCGGGCTACTGGGGAGTACAGTTATGCTGTGATCGAGCTACTGGGAGTACAGTTATACCCATGATCGGGCTACTGGGGAGTACAGTTATGCCCGCGATCGGGCTACTGGGGGGAGTACAGTTATGCCCACGATTGGGCTACTGGGGGGGAGTACAGTTATGCCCACGATTGGGCTACTGGGGGGAGTACAGTTATGCCCGTGATCGGGCTAATCATGGTCCACTGGAACACCAGGGATTGGAGACATGCATTGTCCCTTACAGGACGTCCCGTGATTGGGCTGCAGGGGGTGTCGGTCCCCGACTGCTGCGGCCTGGCAGGGCGCCAGGCGCAAGTCATCAGGGATCAGCGCACCTGCATGCTAATGGCATGCAAATGGGGCCATAATCAGATGCAAATGGACCCCCCGTGTGTCTTGCATAAATTATGGTCCCATTTGCATGTCACCCTTTGAATATCGCAGGTGCTGTGCATGGCGCAATGGAACTTGCGCCACCACATCTCAATGCTCCACTCTGACCACTTGCGCTGGCACAGTTCCACTGCACCATGCACAATGGGGGTGGCCAGGGGGCGATATTCAAAGCAGTTGCGCCATAGCACAACTTCATTGAATATTGCCCTGGCCACACCCCTGCACAACTATTTTGAGTGGCGCACAGGCTTGCGCCACAAACTGGCGCAGTTTGAATATCTGGGCCATGGCTGCCCCAGCCCTTAATTACAGGCTGATTTACATATGAATAACTTTGGACTGCACAGACTCACAGATAAACACAAATGCTCACTCAAATTAGCTTTTTATAGGCTTTCAGACATTAAGAAATCCTGTAGATGACAGTTCCCCTTTAAGCACTTTAAGCAAATAAGATGAAACTCTAAACCCATCAACTTGTATTGTGCTTATTCTTTGGTTTGTGTGTGCTTGCTCTCATCATTTTTTCTATAGCAGGGAGATTTTTTGTGGTCATCAAAGAAACACCGGAAATGGAAACTTTGAATAGTACTTGATTTTCTAAATGTGCTTTTATGGTATGTGTGTAGGGAGGAGAGTCATGAGTGGAAAGAACATTCAATGATTTATTTACTTATTCATTCATTACTTCATTGATTTATGGGAGTTTTATTTTTATGGCCTACTGAACATTTATATATATATATATATATATATATATATATATATGTAAAGTAACAGCCATGTGTGTGATAACAATCAGGAATCAGTGAAGTTACTCATGAATTTTGTATATGCGTTGTCCAAATTCTAACTTACACTGCCAAACTCTTTCCAACCTGTACAGTTGTGGGGAATAAAGATTTGGGTCTCAGAACTTATTTAGTCAATGGAGAAGCAGGACATTTCAAACTCATTTTATAAAGTTTTACAAAAACATAATCATTTAGACTGAATCTGTAACAGGTGATTGCCATTTTAGATATATGGTTTGTGTCTTGATATTTGTGTCTGTTAGTAACAATAAGTAATTGATAAATAACAGCAATAATTAATTCTTATTTTTAATTAAAATTACTGCATTAATTTATTTTAATTATTTGACCAGGAAAAGCTCTTGGGATGTCACATCTTGTTTTCACAAGTGTTCTAATAAGCACATTGGACAAACATGAAATCTTTGTTTATCTGGACTCTCTAAAATTTAGACCTTGTGTTTCTCTGTGCATTGGGCACTTTCCATTTATAGTACATGCCACAGAGATGATCTGCTGCTTCAGTTCTTAAATCAGTACAGCTTTGATGAATGAATTTTAAAATCATGTGTGACATCATCACTAGGTGAGGGAATGACATGCAGATAGGATCATAAATATTCATGATGAGAAGCACAAACAATGCACACTAGATTCATGAAGCAGTTTATCCCCAAAGGTAGCTTTCTGACCTCCATGTCTACTATGAACTCCAGAAACTATCTGAAGAATGCACTGCGCCAACGCCAGGCTGTGCCCTTCCCCCACCCCCACTACACACAGTGGACAACATTTCAAAGGTAAGAACAAACAGACTGCTGCTTCAGCATGAAGACTGCAAATAAAACAAAAGAGTTAAATTATACACATGCTATCAACAGAAAATAAAATCAGAATCAATGTTTCAACCAGAGGACTTCATCAAAAATTGTCTATAAGAAAAAAATTAACATAATTACTTTAGTGTTTTTAGACATTAGTCTAATTAACATTTATTATGCGATTGTGAGGATACCTCTAAATGAGCTGCTGGTTTTCAGTCTGCTGCATTCCAAGGTAGTGTATCCTGTACTGCACTTGTAGGTTTAACTCATAGGACAGCACATAGTAATATTGCATAAAGTCACTTTTATGAAACATGACACAAATCAGTAACAGCAACTTTCAAAGAACTACTGGCCTTGAAAAGACTTTCACTGGTCTGTCTTCAGTACAATCAAACACATGAAACTCCATACATCAATCCAGTAATATAGTATGACTTCTTAAAGTGCACTAACATTTCATGTACCAATATAAATAAAGGAAGTTGCAGAATTCAAAATTGGGGGATTTTGCATTACTGAGGTCTGCGGATGACTGCTGTAAGCCTTTTTGAATTTACTGCCCCCCCAATTGTCTTACATATTTTTCCTTGATTTCAATAATCCTAGAGCGTTCTCATTGTCCTCACAGGTTATCCCATCAGTCTTGAGCCAGACTACAAGTTCTGATGATGGCACACCTGGAGGAAAGTCTTTTGCATGGCAGACCCAGAGACAGGAAGTACTTTTCAATTCCTGCCTTGAACTTGCTGTCAAGAGGAGGAGCCAGGAAGCAGACTTGAGGCTTATGGCATGGGGGCCATTGGTAGAGTCATGCACCAACCAGAAGCATTTCCCCCATGATAGCCTCACCCACCTTCCATCACTGAGCCAGTCCTCACCTCACCAGACTAGAGGCTAAAGACAGGATGTTACATGCTCACCCACAATGTTGCTCCCAGTCCTCCACAGAAAGCACTTATGCAATTAGGAGGTTATCTCTTCCTCCCTCTCCCAGATCCTCAGATTGATGACTTCATGCTCACAGCACTCTCTTGACTCCACTGACCACAGACACTGAGTTGGGCTTGCAGTGTGAACCAAAGTCTCTTGCGTGATAACACAATGTGCTAACATCACCGCCATGGGGCCTGGCAGCCAGCTATGAAATTTTTTGCTGGAAACTGGAAGACCTGATAAAACAATTTAGCTGTTCCATAGATAAACAACCTATGAGGCTTATATTTCTAACATCAGTGACAGCAGAAAACCAAGCTGAGCCAGGGACAACATTGTATTGTCATACAACCATATCAATCTAACATACATTTAAACTCATTGGGTTTATGAAAGCAGATGAAATGTGTCATTCTGTGTGTGATTGGGGTTGTAAGTAGGGAAGGTTTTCTGCATGAATGTATATATATGTGTATATCTCAGTGTATCTGTGTGTATGGCAGCTTGTCAATACATACTGCATGTGTGAGTGTTTGTGTATGGGGATGCCCATCGACCAGGTCTCTATTTGCCATTGTGGTTGTGTGAGCTGGGTTTCTGCTTTAACTGATCTGTGTCCTAACCAGCTGCACCCTTAATGAGGAGAGAGATTTAAAGTTTGTCAGTGAGCAAGGGTTGAGCTGCTAATCTGGGTTTGTGAGTTGCGTATCATGGATTTCTATCTGTAGCCAGAAGTGTGTGTACCACAAATACAAATCCATAAAGGTAGCACGTCAGTGCTACTGAATTTATATAATTTGGAAACAGTTTAATATTGTTTGCCTTACCTGGTGATGGCTGTCTGTAGTTGCTTGTGTGGTCGTGTCCTTTTGCTGCTTGGGAGATAGTTAGGGTTTGAAACCCTAACACCACATTGCCCTACTTTTGTGTCAATAAGTTGAACCCTAACTGGCGCATTAATGCATTTTTTTACAAAATAAAATGGCAGGTGATCTGCTCACTTCCTCCTTCTAAGTTGAGCACCTCCCCTCCAAAATGCATCCACCCCCTCCTTCTGGTCCCAGGGTAGAATGCCGGTGGCCACATGTACAGTACATACAACTCTCATGAGTAGCAGTGTAGAGTACTACTGCTGCAGTGCTCGATGACTCCGAGTTGCTAGACTTGTTAAAGAGAAAAAATGATAAAAAAAATTCCTGAAGGAGAGCAGCAACAAATATCTGGAGAGTTGGGTTTTTGTTTGAGATACCTGTTTGGAGGGGAGTACAGAGGCTCTGCTGTGACTCATGAAAATCTTAACCTACCAGCAACCCATTAATAGCCATGCAGATAAGTCCAAAGAAATATACAGAACTGAGGGTGAGCTGTTCTTTTATCCATAAAGGATTATGGTTGGTCAGGCTAATGTCAAGAAATCCGCTGTTGTAGAGCTTTATTGAGCTTGAAGATAATGTTTTCTGGGGACCACTGTGAGTGGTTGAGCAGCATGATTAATGCCCTGTGACCTACCACATAAAAACTATTATAATTTCAGGCAATTTAAGCTTACGATAGCCATCTATAACTTAACAGAACGTCCTATGTGGCCAGCTTACTATTCACTTTATACTCTTGCACTCATTAGTCAGAAGCCATTGCCATAGCAGGGGTGAAGATGTTTTTTGCTAAAGCTGCATGTGAAATCAAATGCTGTATTCATGCAACCTGTTAGGTACCTCCAATAAAGTCTATAAAATGCATGCTAACAATTGTTGACTGCAGGTTAAAAGTGGCCCCATAATCCATGAAAATCACACATTTTAGCTACTGGAGAGAAAACCCCATGGATGCAGATGAAAATTTCTGAATTTCGCCAAATACCATTGACTGCACCAATAAACTATAAAAAAGCATTAATGAACCCCTGACATCAGGGGATCTTGTAGATAACAGGGGATATGTGTACCTTGTGGGATGCAAACTATACTAAAAGTCTGGAGAAAAGTCATGTATAATTTAGGTGATAGCAGCGTTGGGATTTGGGTAACAAGTACATTTTTAATGCATTAAGATCTGAAGATAATGCATGAAAAGAAAGACTGTTTATGTCTCTGTGAACAATGTTCACATGTGAAAGTGATTGCACAACTTTGTTTTGGGTTAACTCAAGCCTGATAATTTTGTTAAATGGGAAAATTACAAAAACGGCATTGAATGCTGCTGCAGTATTGACTGTATGTGGTCTAAGGAATATTTACTGTTAGATTGTCAACTTACACATGAACTATATAAAAACAGCTTGACCCCATCCTGGGCTCTGTTTCAAGTTATATAGAGGAGAAGAAACTACAGTGATTTTGCTACTTAACAGAAGCAACGTGTCTATTCTATGTAGAGTGGTATGTGTAGGAATGTGTCCATTCTATATAGACTGTCATGTATAGGAATGTTTCCATTCTATGTAGAGTGGCATGTGTAGGATTGTGTCCATTCTATACAGAGTGACCAAGGGCAAAGAGTGGGGAGGGAAAAGCCCCAAGTCCAAGATGAAGCAGCAACTGGTGGAGGACTCTATTGTGAGGGGGATAGACTTGGGAGCTGGGGGAATGATAGGGGTGTGGCATGCCTGAGTGGAGCTTTGGCTTGAAGGGATGGAAAGCATATCCAGAGGATTTATTTATTTATTTGTTTGTTTTTGGTAACCAGGTATGTACACTATACATAGTATATGCCTATTTTCAGGAATGACCCAGGAATTGATAAGGCAGAAGGAGCTGGAAGGAGCTAGAAGTCAGAATCCATTTAGGGATGAATGACACACCAAGGGAAAGGTTGGAGCAGTGCAGGGTAACTTCAGGGATCTGGGGGGTGGCTCAAGCAGGAAGCCTGCATGGTGGCTTTTTACGAGGTGCTACCTGTGTACCACCAGGGAGAGACATGGGCACTCCACACCAAGACATCAAAAGACTGGTTGAAGGCATGGTGCACGGAGGAGGGCTCTAGCTACATGGGGATCTAAGGACCAACCTGAAAAGGATATGGGTATACATAAAGGAAACAGCTTGGATCTTTCCAGGAATGGGACCACAGTCCTTATGGAAGGTTTAAAAGCTGCTTGAATGAGCATTTCAACTACCCAGGGGGATGCAGTAATACCAAGGGAGGCACCAGTTGCTCCCCCCAGATGGTGGAGCATCGGGGGGCCAATGAAGTAAACTCCCCTAATGCAGGGGTGCAGAAGGGCAGGGACAAGGACAAGATGAAAGAAAAGGGGTTATAACTCAGGTAAACGGGTAGAAAACTGAAGGAGAGAACAAATGAAAAAGGTAAAAATGGATGAGTCGGAGGGGGCTTCAGGGAACAACACAGGCAGGAACAGGATGGCAGAGTAGGCCACTAAGTGCAGGGAGGTGTGGGTGTGGAGAGCCATGTGTGCTAATGCAAGGAGTCTTGGAAACAAAATCCCAGACCTAGAAGCCATCATGGCATAAGCTAACCAAGATTTAGTGGTCCTAATGGAGTTGTGGTGGACTGAGCACCGTGACCGGAACATGGCACTAACACACTACTCTCTGTTCAGGAGACAGAGAGACCAGGGAGGAAGGGTTGTATTATATGCGAAGGAGGGAATCAAGGCCATGAAGGTACAAGGGCAGCAAGAGAAGAAGGAGGTGCTGGAGGTGTGGGTAATCCTGGGGATAGGCTTAAGGGCTGCTACCCATACCAGGATAGTGTGCAGACCTCCAGCATGGGGAGAGCAGTTAGAGAAGGTACTTGGGGAAGCCATCGACAGAATGGCAAGTAAGGGGAGGTGCTGCTCATTGGCAGCTTCAATCTACCAAACATGGAGTGGAGCCTTCCAACCGTGGCTTCAGCAAGGAGCAGGACAATCCTTGACTCCCTGCAAGAGATTTTTCTTAGTCATCTAGTCACTGAACCCACTAGGGAAGGGGCAGTGTTGGACCTGGTGCTTACAAACAGGGATGGCATTGCAGACATCACAGTGGGCAGTCCCCTAGATACCAGGGATCACTGGACAGTGTGGTTCAACATGAAGACAGGAGCAGAGATAAACCACACGAGAATGAGGGTCCTAGACTTTAGGAGGGCAGATTTTAAAAAAATGGGAGACGAGACTGTCTTAGAAATTGCCTCGAGGGGGGATTGCCATGGAGGGGAAGATGCACAGTGGGGAAAAATAAGGGAGGGCAAAATAAAAGGAACCAACATCTGCATGAAGAAAGTAAGTAAAAGCAGAAGAAAAAAGAGACCATTATGTTTCTCTCAGGAGGCGACAAAGGTAGTGAAGGAAAAAAGGTGGCATCCCAAAGGTATAAGTAAACACAGAAGGAGGAGGACAGGAAAACATACCAACTGAAGCAGAAGGAAGCAGGCAGAGCTGTGAGGGGAGCAATGACACAGACAGAGAATTGCTTGCCAAAGGGATCACTAAAGGAGATGAGACTTTCTTCAGATACATAAGTGTGAAGAGGAAAGCAAAGGGGTAGTAAATATTAGAAGGGCAGAAGGAGGAGACTGCACAGAAGAGGAAGAAGAAAAAGCTAACAACCTTAGAAGGCACTTCTGCTCAGTCTTCACAGTGAAGTGAGGTAGTGACAGACCACCTGGGAGAAGCAGGAGTGGTGGTGGGGAAACGGGACACAAGTTCATTATCAGGGGAAAGAGTCCTGAAGGGACCTGCAGCACTGAAAGTGGACAAGGCTATAGAGACAAGACAGATACCCCCAGGGTACTAAAAGAACTCAGGATGGTGCTAACAGCACTGCTAACAGCCTTGTTCAACATATCACTTGATACAGGCATGGTTCTGGATGATTGGAGAAAGGCTGACATGGTCCCTCTACATAACAGTGGCAGTAGAGAGTAGACTAGCAACTACTGTATATGAAGGCAGTCAGTCTGACTTTACTGGTGGGGAAATTAATGGAAACCTTTGAAGCAAAGACTGGCAGAGTATCTTGAATCCAAAGGGCTGCAAGACCAAAAGCAGCATGGATCAGGGGCATGCTAATGAATCTGATATATCTCTTTGACTGGGTAACCAGGAAAATAAACTGGGAGGGCAATTAACGTGACCTGTCTGGACTTTAGCAAAAACACGTTAGACACAGTACTACACAGGGAGCTGCTAAACAAGTTCAGTAGCCTAGAAGTGGGATCCAAACTGATAAATTGGGTTAGAAACTGGTTAACAGGTAGGAAATAGAGGTTGGTGGTTAATGGCATTCACTGTAATGATGGGATAGTGACCAGAGGGGTACCATGGGGCTCAGTACTGGGGCCAGTACTTTTCAATATCTTCATAGGGGACAACGCAGAAGAAATGGAAGGGAAGGTATGCCTTTTCTGCAGATGATACCAAAATCTGTAATAGGGTTTACACTTTGGAGGGGATGGAGAGAATAGGGACCTTGGTAAGCCTCCCTCGTGAAGGACTTCAGTGCCTTGGCAACCCCCAGCTGGTAGGGAGCTGGCACCAGGAATTTCAGTACCTGCCTCTAGAGGGCAGCACTGTTTTGGGAGCATGTAACGCTAGGTAAGGGTGTGAGAGGAGAGAGAGGCAGGGTTTGGTGGTTGGGAAGCAGGGCAGTCTCTGGAGGGCCCCACCTCCAGTTCTTAAGCAGGTCAACCTTACAGCAGGAGTGCACCAGTTCACTTGGGGCTCTGAGGGAGGGACCATAGCTCAGGCATTAGTGGTGGTTGGGGTGATAGGGGTGATTGGAGCAGCCGAACCAGCAGCAGAAGATGAGTAGCCCTTCAGGAGAATGGGGACCCTGGATTTACTCCTAAAGTATGTGCACTGGGCCAGTGGGGCTGTTATGGTGCTGGCAGGACCGCAGCAGGGGCCATCGGTTAATGGCAGCACGAGCACATCCTTTCCCGGGTGGCACATAGACTGTGGAAGTTGGTTGGAGGGGAGGAACTTGGCCTGGGACTCAATGGACCTGTCATGCCCGTGTCTGGGGCACATCCCAGGACACACCATGCCCTTGTCCTAGGTGGGTCTTTAGGCCGTAGATGGTTGTGGCTTCTCTGGAAGCAGTAAGGCAAAGACGGGAGCCACTGCAGTTTTGAGCCACTCGGCTCCGGTGGGAAACTCAAGGTGGAAGGTTTGGCATACATCTGTGGGTACTGGGTAACAGCTAAAGAGAGAAGAGTTTGAGATTTGGCAGTGCACTGGGAGCAGCCATGGAGGTTATGTTGCTCATCACCCCAGGGAATATTCTCCCTGGTGGTACTAGAGGAATAATTCAGTCCTCTGCAGAGGAAATGAGCCAAGGAATGAATTTGAAACTTGGGATTGGTGAAATGAGAACAGATAGGTTTCTGTGGAAGAAGCTGGGTACTTACAAGAAATGCAGGCTCTATCAGTTAAACCTGGAAGCTATGCTGATCTGCTCTGCTGCATGCAGATTTTGAAGAACTGTGCCTAAGTGCTGCCAATTGCTCTCTCTCTCTCTCTCTCTCTCTCTCTCTCTCTCTCTCTCAGGTTTAAGTTAACAGCCCCATGGAGCACTGTTAAGTGAGTTTGCTCTTGGGTCCTTGAATCATTACAGGATCCCAGGAAATAAATGTACTTGTTTTCAGCTATTCTGGTGTCCAGTCTGTTTGATCTCAGAAAACACTTGAATGAATTATGTTTATTTATTACAAGCTAATCAATTTCTCCATAGCAATATGGAGGGACTCTGAAATAAATTATATCTCGGCCCTGGGTCCTGGAGCAGTCAGAAGATGACAGTACAAGCTCCTGTGTCTGGTGCTCCTGCTAGGGGTTTAAAGCTGGTATCTGGGGGGTTCGGAGGCATTAAAGGTAGGGTGCCTTCATGTTTTCTATCGAGGATGTTTGATACTGGTGGCCATGGGATTGTTCAGATTGGCACTTGTGATCTGGGCCCCATTCCTCTTTTGTTGCACCAGGTACCCCTAGACAGCAGAGAAGGGGGGCTTACACTTGGAAAACTCGAGGAGTGGTCATAAGCTTGGCAGTTGGGCTTCAGTGTCAAAAAGTACAAACTCATGCACCTAGGGCATAGGAACACAGGATCTGAGTATAGGATGGGGCTACTGACAGTCAGTAGACAGGAAAGGGAACCTGGGATTAGCATATCTGAGGACCTCGAGGTGGCAGAGCAAAGTGACAAGGCAATGGGAATGGTCAGTGGGATTCTGCGGTGCAAAGGGAGGGATCTGCCCAGTAGGAAGAGGGGGGTGGAGTTGCCACTGTATCACTCACTGGTAAGACTCCACCTGGAGTACTGTGTCCTGTTTTGGAGGCCGTGCCTCACAAAGGACATAGACAGGATGGAGGTGGTCCAAAGAAGAGGAACTAAAATGATGCAGGGTTTGCATAAAAAGTCCTACAAGGAGAATCTGAGGGATCTCATCATGTACACCCTGGAAGAGAGGGGAGAGAAGTGACACGACAGAGACCTACATGTATCTCACAGGGGTGAACAGAGTGCAGTGGGAGTCTCTTTCAAATAAAAGGAAGTATTAAGACTAGGGGGCATGTGATGAACCTGGGGTGGGGGTGGGGTTCAGTAGAGGTGTGAGGAAATATTTTGAAACTGAAAGAGTGATAGATGCTTGGAACAGACTGCCAGTGGAAGTGGCAGAGGCTAAAATAGTGTGGGGCTTCAAGCATGAATGGAATAGACACTGAGGTATACTACAAAAGAAGCAGGGAGGCAATAGGGCCACCAGAGGCCAGATAGGGTCTGTGGTGTCAGACTGGGAATGTCTGGGAAGATTGAATGGACCAAGCATTCCTTTTCTGCCAGCAAATTCTGTTTCTATGCCAAATTCACCTGCTATGCAGAGTTTCTATATAGAAACAATGGTTAGATTTTACTGGAAGATGATCAAGATATGAATTGCAATTGTCACTGTGTATGACTTGAGCCTGCTATAGCATGCATTAGTCATGCACCCACAGAGGGCCATAGACAGCCAGGGACTGTTCCCAAAGTTCAGGATATGTAGTTTTGGGGAATCCCATGGCATTCACAGCCTAGCTACATGCCATTTTCTGCACCCAACCCCCATCCACGCTGACAGTTCCATGCGTGGCCGGGTCAGGTGGGCTGCTGGGACAGTGCCGTCAGTCAGTGGAGAGGGCATATGCTACATAGCCCTAAGACTACTGTAGCACCTATACACCCCTTTCTGTCCAGCCATCCCTTCATAGTCTTGGCCAGAAAGGCCATCACAATACCAGCCCCCAGCCCCAGGAGTATAGCTACAGGGCTGGAAATGTTACCAGCATGGCTGGTATTTTTTTCACTGCCCAGAGGAAATATGGCAGCCCATGGAGGACCAGCATGTGCTACCATATTCCGTGGACCCCTGCACCATGTGGAGTGAGGGATCCACTGAGGAGTCATCTCAGGCATCTGATTGGATGCCTGGCGATCCTGGCCGTGGCACCCCGGCACCATCCAAAGCTCCCATGCAGGGATCCATGCCTGCAGGGGGCAGGATATGGGGCTGTGGGGCATACAATGCTACACTAGGACTCAGTGGGGATACACTTGTCAGAGTGTATCACTACAACATTTATGGATTGAATACTCATCCAGAATATTAAGTTAGCAATGAATACCAAATGCTGTTTTTTTTAAATGACCACTACTGTACTGTAATAATAAAGACTGCTTTCAGTTGCATTCTATGCATTCTGGTTTTTCACACCATTTTCAACATTGATTTCAATGGACAACAGATACAATGGACATGCAGCTTATAAGCAGATGAGTCTACTCCGAGTGGAGCTCATTGTCATTGGTATCATACTGAGTTGTAGCTGCTTTTTTAAGATAATGTATGTATTGTTCAGTTTCACCCTCCCCTCTTTATGGAAAAACTCTCCAAAAGACACTAAGACCTACCCAAATACCTGGTGTCACTGCCTTTAAATCCATTCTAAATAGTGTGCTGTGCAAAACATATAACTGCCATCCTTCAATGACCTACAATCTTGTCAGTGTATCCTAGAGGTAGCTAGGCTACTACCCTGCTCCCAGCCTTAGTCACCTCCCTTCAATTCACCCCTTATGTAGCAACTCTAGCCCTCTTCTAAGTAGCCCTTATAGCCCTCTATTCCCCCCCCTGCATATTTCTACCAACCCCAAAGCATAAACCTTTTGCCTTTCACTCTCTCCCATCTTCTCCCCTTCCCACTGTTCTCCGTCTTCACCCTTCTTCACCTAAACTTCTATTTGGTAGTCACCTTGTTTGTAGTTGGGTATCCTGGTCAGGCTGAAGTGTAATGATGATGCCTTGTTTGTATTTAATGTATGTGCACTTGACGTCCTTCTGCTCGATGTATTGTAACATTTTTTTTGTATTTTTTTTTTTGTAGTTTCTCTTTATCTCGCCCCCGTCCCTTCCAGCTCCACATCTTCAGGAGACACCAATGGAGTCCACTCCTGCTACCCACCTTACCTGTACTGGCTTATTCCCCCATCCTGCCACGGTTTACCCCCCCCCTGGGTGGGGACCAGGTGGGGCAGAAACACCCTGAACAATTCACTCGTGTCGTCAGGCTTGAGGCAGTCGGGCAGGTGGGAGCACATTAGGGCCATACTCAGCGCTCCATCTCCACAGAGCTGGAGGGTGTTTTTCCTCCTTTCTACAGACATCATTTGCCCTGACATCAAGGTGCCTACTGCAGATGTTTTGATGTCCTCCCTTGTGTGTCTGCTCGGTGCTTGCTATGCCCCAGACTTCCGCCTGGGGCCAGTCAAGCACCGAGTCACTACCACCCTCTCTACCTGGGGAAAACAAGCTGTTCCTGGGATTCTCAAGCCTTCTCCCCCCGGCCAGCTCTCCAGCTCCAGGGCTCATTCATGAACCCGGGTCACTGGCGTTGCAAGCAGAAATCCAACCGTTGCACCGACAGGGCTAGTGGAACATTTTATTTATGCTCCTAATCATTTTCAAATTATATATGCCCTTGTGAAAATGTGTCCGTCCCAGGACCATCTCGCAGATTAGCTTTGCTCAATGACGTCTTGCCTGGTTCAATAAAAATTGAATTGAATTGAATGTATTAAATTGTGAAAACTGTCTATAATATCTGTGATTAATCTTTGTGATTTTCTTTTATGTTACAACCTTGGACTAATGTCATAAACCTATATGATAAATATACTTGTACTTGAACTTGGGTTCAAAGTACAAAGGGACATTAAAGATCTAGTGGAACCAAAACAGAGAGACAAGAAGTGATACAAATTTTAAGAAGCAGTCAGTTGTAACTTTTTATTTCTGAAGCATTTTTTTCTTTTCCCTCTTGTTCATTAGAAAGTTTTTTATGTGACAATGTTGTGTTGGAGGTCTGGAATAGCTCAGTCTGGCAGTGGACATATCTCTCCCTGGTCCCCCCAACTACATCATCAGCATTGTGATCTCACTGACAATGACATCACAGGTGACTGACCTGGCTGCTACTAAACTGCTGTTCCAAAGCAGCAGTGATGTCACAGTCAGTGAGGTCACAATGCTAATGGTGTAATGGGGGAACATAGCTAGATATGTCAGCTGCCAGGCAGACACAGCACACCTACTAATATCAAGTAAACAATCTTCTAATTATCCAAAGGGAAAATAATAAGTACCTCAGATATAAAAGGTAATGATTGACTGCTTTTAAAAAGTAACATTAGTTTTAGGTAGTACACTATCTCTTTAAAGGGGTTATTAGTAGAGCTTTAGGACAGACTTGATGATGTTATGGTTCTTTTCTGTCCTTACTCTTGTTTTTACATGTCTGTAGGTGTGACACTATCTGGAGTGAGCTATACTTACAGTATACCAGCATATCAAGACTGAGTTCAGCCTTGGGCCCACTCAGTTCATGTCTGTTTTATAATAGTTATTGGGGAACAGACAGGAAAAATGCTGGACGTCTAAACGTGGGGAACTGTTCTGGTTACTGTACACTAACGTTCTACCCATGCTATAAAAGAAATGGAGCTATAAATAAATGGGTAACACCCTACATCAGTGTCTATTATTGAGTGACTCAAAATGAGTCACTCAATAATAATATTTGGAAGTAGAGTGAGTGGTGAAAGAAGTCGCTATATCTTGTAGAGCGAGTGTAGCAGGGAACTACACTCGCTAGAGCAGGATATAGCATGATGGCTGGGCTAGCACTGCTGAGCTGTCCATGTACAGTGGCGTGAAAAAGTATTTGCCCCCTTCCTGATTTTCTCTATTATTGCATATTTGTCACACTGGATGTTTTCAGGTCTTTTGACAGAATGTAATATTAGATAAAGGGAACCTGAGTGAACAAATAACACTTGTTTTTTTTTTTTATTTCACTTATTTAATGAAAAAAAGTTAACCAACACCAATTGGCACTGTGTGAAAAAAGTAATTGCCCCCTTACACTTAATAACTGGTTACGCCACATTTAGCTGCAATGACAGCAACCAAACACTTCCTATAATTCAATATCAGTCTTTCACATCACTGTGGAGGAATTTTAACCCACTCTTCCTGGCAGAACTGCTTTAATTCAGTAACATTTGGTAGGTTTTCGAGCATGAACTGCTCGTTTCAGGTCCTGCCACAGCATCTCTATTGGGTTTAAGTCTGGACTTTGACTAGGCCACTCTAAAACTTTAATTTTACTTCTTTTTAGCCATTCTGATGTGGACTTGCTTTTGTGTTTTGGATCATTGTCTTGCTGCATGACCTAACTACGCTTCAGCTTCAGCTGACGGAAGGATGACTGGACATTCTCCTTAAGAATTTTCTGGTACAGAGCAGAATTCATGGTTCCTTTAATTATGGCAAGTCATCCAGGTCCTTAGGCAGCAAAGCGCCCCACACCATCACACTACCACCACCATGTTTGACTGTTGGTATGGTGTTCTTACTGTGGAATGCTGTGTTTGCTTTAGCGAGACATTATGGGATCCATGTTGTCCAAAAAGTTCCACTTTGGACTCATCTGTCCATAGAACATTTTCCCAAAAGGCTTGTGGATCATCCAGGTGCTTCTTGGCAAATGAGAGACGAGCATTTATGTTCTTATTGGTTAGCAGTGGTTTCCGCCTTGCTACTCTCACATGAAGCCCATTTTTGCCCAGTCTCTTTCTGATTGTGGAGTCATGAACACTGACCTTAGCTGAGGCAAGAGAAGCCTGCAGTTCTTTGGATGTTGTTTTAGGATCCTTTGAGACTTCTTGGATGATTTTACACTGCACCCTTGGAGTAATTTTGGCAGGCCGCCCACTCCTGGGAAGGGTCACTACTGTTCCAAGTGTTCTCCATTTGAGATTATGGCTCACTGTGGTTCGATGGAGTCCCAGAGCCTTAGAAATAGCTTTGTAACCCTTTCCAGACTGATAGAGGGCAACAAAATGTTTTTCTGATCTTTTCAGGAACTTCCTTTGATCATGGCATAATGTGCTTGTTGAATCTTTGTGCTGGCAATGTGACTCTGATGGTAAGGGCCAAAATAATGAGGTTTATATTGAGCAGGGCTGGATGTAATCAAGCCTGGCTGTGTTCAATTAGCTGACTCTAATTATCCCTTTAATTGGGCTGATTTAACTAGGGGGCAATACTTTTTCACACAGTGCCAGTTGGTGTTGTTAACTTTTTTCATTAAATAAATGAAATAAGTAAAAAAAAAAAGTGTTATTTGTCCACTCAGGTTCCCTTGATCTAATATTATATTTTGTCTAAAGACCTGAAAACATCCAGTGTGACAAATATGCAATAATAGAGAAAATCAGGAAGGGGGCAAATACTTTTTCACGCCACTGTAGCTTGGCAGTATACACTAACGCCCCTGAAGCGAGCAACCCGGATTCAGGTCTGGTGGCCAGAAAATAAATATTTTTGCTTTTTAAATCTTTATGTTTTCCCCTTAGTCTGCGCCCCCATGGAGTTGATTATCTTTATTTGGGGCGCAAAAATACATATCTTTCCTTTTTTTCAAGATGCAGTAAAGGACCATCGCTATTTGCGAAGGTCACTCTATTGTCCATCGCCCTTTGTCTGTCGTGCATTTCTTATCTCGCTCTTTGTGGTCGGTGCTCATTAGGAATCGCCGTTATCACATAAAACCAAATAAATGTGCTACACCGCTTTGACCATGGTTTCAAGTTTAGATGATAAACTTTAGTTTCTATCTGCATAGAAGTGTTTACATGTAAATGCCTAAGTGTTCATGTCCTGATCTATTCTGAGACACGAACCTGCCCCACAATCTGTCTCCCAGCAAAATAGGATAGCCCCCTAGGGAGACTGGGTTACAGGAGGAAAGAGTGACCTGGACCCTCATTGATACTGGAGCATGACATACCACGTTACACCCTCTACCTCATCCACTGATCTTTAACAAAGGATAAAGGACTGGTTATCCCAAGCTGTCACTATAGCTTCATCCACTAAGGCTGTGCGATTCACTGTGGGACAGCTATATGAGACAGCTTTAAAACCCCATTACAAAACCCGTTCCCAAAAAAGTCTGCTCATGTTTTCTGGTGTCACCCCTACACTGCTTAGCAAGAATGACTATGACAGCTGGATGAGCGAAGCCACCCAAATGGTGCAGCCGTGGAAGTGCTCAGATGAGCAAAACTACAAATGAGTGGTAGAGAGACTCCAGGGCACTGCATTGGATACTGTTAGGGCTCTGCACAGCAGTCAACACAGCTCCACAGTTAGAGTTACAGCTCCACTATAACTGATTATTTGGTCATGCTGAATGGTACATTTGGGTACCTTTAAAGTGATTAAGACTTCCTGTACCATTTAAAGTCCACCACCCAGGATGGGGAGGAGAAGCATTTGGAGAGTTGTTTTAGTGTGTGCTGGAGACAGGGGAGTCACTTGAAAGAGACTGTGGGTCATCAGATTAAACAAAGTTCTGATAGATGTTAAGTGGCAGTTAAAATTTAACACCAAGAAACATAAGGTCATGCACCTGGGAAAGCGAAACCCAGGGGTAAAGTACACTCTGGATGGGCACCAATTGGTAGTGACAAAGATGGAAAGGGACTTGGGTGTACTCATCACCAATGACTTCAAAGTCACAAACAGTGCAAAAAAGCTGGGCAGAGAGCAAGTGGCATTCTCGTATGTATAGGTAGGGGCAGTACAAGCAGAAAGCAAGAGGAAATCAAGTCACTGTACCGATCTTTGGTAAGGCCACACCTGGAGTACTGTATCCGGTTCTGTAGGTCACACCTGAAAATGGACATAGACAGATTAGAGACAGTGCAAAGAATGGCTACTAAAATGATGTAATGGCTGCACCATGAGACATATGAAACTAGGCTCAATGTACTAAAATTTTACTTACTAGAACAGAGAAGAAATAGAGGAGACATGATAGAAACATTCAAATACATCAAAGGAATAAACAAGATGGAGAATTTCTTCCAAGTAAGCAAAGGAACTCAGACACAGGGGCACAAATTGCATCTGGTGGGAGGAAAGCTCAGGAGCAACTACAGAAAGCACTTCTTCACGGAAAGGGTAATAGACCTATGGAACAGCCTGCCAATACTGGTGGTAGCAGCTAAGACAGTAGGAGAATTTAAACTAGCATGACAGCTTGACTTGAACAATTAAACAGAAGGGAGGTAGCCACCTTGGGCAGACTGGATAGATCAAATGGTCCCCGTCTGCTGACACCATTCTTATGTTCTTATGTTCTCTATTCTAAAAAGTTACTTATGCAACTTCATCAATGGGAACACAGAAACCACCCCCAAATGCTTCTTCAGTTATTACAGGACGGTCATGAGGTCTCTGTCTCCTTTCTGTTGCATGTCACTAACTCCATCCTTTCAGGGCATATCACAGCAGCCATTTTCATTGATCTGGTAAATCTTGTGAGTCAGTGTCCCACCTGCTCCTCCTGGCTATGCTGAGTTTGGACAGCCTCTGAGCTCCCACTGTTGACAGGTTCCCTTTCTATCTAATGGGTCACCTACAGTTGGTAAAATTTTGAGGCACGTTATGATCTACCCTTCCTATGCAGGCTGAGATCCTGCAGGGCTCAATCCTAGGCATGTACTGGCATTGACTTTTTTGAATCACCTCCCTTCTGCCTGTGTCAACGCGCATATACACACGTATGCAGATGATAGTTATCTACACTTTTGGTCCCTCTACAACTTCTGTGGCAGAACTGATCCAGAAGCATTTTCACAATGTCCTGGGCTGTTTCCTTTCCTGCATGCAGTTCAGTAACAAGGGTTAGTAAAGCTCAACCCATCACATTTACTGTATATTTTTACAAGATTTAAAGGGGTGCACCTGGTGAGTGACCAAACAAAGCATACAATTAAGATAACAGGCCCCCCTCCGCCCCACTCTGCTGCTTTAAAAGCCTGCAATGTTTTCAAATAACACCAATATTTTTACTTGTTTTAGATTGTTAGAGGGGTTCTTGATCTCATGTTTCAGCTGAATTACGGTAAGTCTGACCACTGCAACAAAGTGACCTCCTCATCGGTCAGGAAAAAAGCATCACATTTGACCTTGCCATTCTAAGCTGTGGTTCTCCCACTTTCTCTATATCTTGTGGAGAATCCACTCTCTGGCTTCATTGCTTATACCATGTGCCCTGGCCAATTAGAGGTTCACTGGGGAACTCATCAATTAGAAGAAAGCCACAGTTCTCCTGCACGCAGTTCAGTAAAAAGGGTTTGGCAAGCTCAACCCATCACATTTACAATATATGTTTACAATATTTAAAGGGGTGCACCTGGTATGTGACCAAACACCATGACATAAGCAATGAAGCCAGAGAATGGATTCTCCATAAGCTATAGATAAAGCATGCAGGCTTTTAAAGCAGCAGAGTGGGGGTGGGGGGAACCCTGATCCCTTAATTATATGCTTTTGTTTGGTCACACACCAGGCACACCCCTTTAAATCTTGTAAAAATATATTGTAAATGTGATGGGTTGAGCTTGCTAAACCCTTTTTACTGAACTGCATACAGGAAAACCGTGGCTGTCTCCTAACTGGTGAGCTTCCCAGTGAACCTCTAATTGGCCAGGCACATGATATAAGCAATGAAGCCAGAGAGTGGATTCTCCATAAGATGTAGATAAAGTGTGAGAACCACAGCTCAGAATGACAAGGTAAAATGCAATGCATTTTTCCTGACTGATGAGGAGGTCCCTTTGTCACAGTGGTCAGACTTATCATAATTCAACTGAAACATGAGAACCAGAACCCCTCTAACAATCTAAAAACAAGTAAAAATATTGGTGTTATTTGAAAACACTGTAGGCTTTTAAAGCAGCAGAGTGGGGTGGGGTGAGCCCTGGTTTCTTAATTGTCTCCTTTCCAACCATCTCAAGGCTATTACCAAAAGAACAGTGTCCATGAGCTTTGACACCTGCCATAAATTGGTCAGGTTCTCTAGACTTCCGGTCTTCACCATTCTGGATGGCTCCCTTCTTGAAGTGGTGCAATCATTTGAGTACCTTAGCATGTGGCTTGACAGCAAGCTTGACTTCTCAGCCCATATCGATGCTATCCATAAGAAACTCTGCTCTAAACTAGGTGCCCTGTGCTGTAACAAAGACTGCATACCCTTGCTGGTCTGCTGTGAGCTGGTTAACAAAATGGTTCTTCCAGTCTTCAACTATGCAGATGTCGTCTATGGTACAGCCCCCTCTACCTCCCTAGCCAGACTGGACACTCTCTGGAATGCGATTTGCCACTTTGAGACAAACTCTCCTCCACATACACACCACTGCTCCCTCTATTCCTCTCACTACATCCTCCTCCTCCCTTCACGTCACCAGCTACACAGCTCTTCTTTCATCTCCAAATATGGGTTTGACTTCCTTCCTTCCTATCTCTCCTCTTTCCTGTCCTGGCTGCTTCATGTCCCTTCTGCTCCAGGGACTAGAGAACCTTCTCCACTCCTTACCCCTGTTCCTCTGCAGGGCAGTCATCCTTCTCCTTCACTTGCCAACACTCTGGAACCAGATCTCCTTACTCATCCACCATTCCTCCTCCCCAGGCTCCTTTAGGCTCCAGCTGAAGCTCTTTCCCCCACCCACCTCCACCAGTTTCCTTTAGGAGGCTCCCCCATGTTATTTTTGGTAGCTCAGGTTTCTGGATCCCATAGTCCTTTACTGATCCCTGGTACACTGCATTGCTTGCCTCTGTCCTGCTTTGTTGTTGAATTCCCAGTTTTCCACCTGCACATGTATTTGTACAGCATGCTTGCACTTTAATTTGTTCCATATTTGTACAAAAGGTGTATTATTTTGTTTTTGCTTTGTGTCTTCACTTTTTCTTCTGTTCCATGTAATGTACATTATTATGTTTTTCTGTTTTCTCCAGTAACCATCCCCCCCCCCACCGGTCGCTTCTGGAAATTACCCTTGGCTCAGTGTGCCTCTCCTGGTAACCAACTAACTAACTAAGAAGGAACGCATACAAGCCATGAAGGACACCCTACAAGCACCCACAGAATAGTGAAATTGAAGAATTTGCATTTAGATAGTGCTTTTTAAATGCATTGTATCCCAAATTTCATTACAAGCAATGGAGTCTATGCACTAATGTTTTTATTGACTACACGCCATGTATCCACAGTGTGTAGGTAACCTTGAATTGGAATGCTGCAAACTGGGGTTCCAGCAGACCCCTGCCACAATTTATGGATGGGGCACACACCTCTTGTACAATCCATTCCCTGGCTGATTGTGCAGCTACGCATGTGGCGGTCTGACGGTGTGCCCACACTCCACACTATTTATGAAGGCACATAGTGCCAGGCAAGGGGGTAGCCACAGGATGGGGCCTTGACCCCTCTCAGTCCCTCCCTCCCTCCCTCCCTGCAGTGATGCATAGCCGCTGCAGGGAACAGGAGATCACAGTAGGGCAGAGCCAATGCAGCTAATCCGTGGAATATAAGAAATGGGGCCTAACATATTGGTTCCATGACACATATCTCTATGCTAAATCATGTCTCTTTCCACCCACACAGTACCACCCCAGCCCTTAGCAGTGCTCTAATATACTATCTTAAGTAAAGCAGGAGAGAAGCAAAAAAAGAGAATCTTATTGCAGGGTAAAGATAATGGGCCTGATTCTCAAAGCTCTCGGCATGTCACAAGGGGTTTGCACCACAAGGAATTGTGCAAAGTGCCTCTTGTGCCAAAAGATTCACCAGAAGTGATTCTCAAATGCAGCCTGCATCAACCACAGGCTGTGTGCACCAACCAGGGCTTGCATCATCCGTGTGGCACAAAATGGGCTGCGGCATGGTACTAAGAGCTTGAGGCAGATGCAGGCTGCTAAATCCCCAAAATCAGGATTCTCAAAATTTTCAAAACTCTCCCAGAGGGTGGATTTCTAAATACTGTTAGACCAGCCACTTGTCTATCAGTACTTAGAAATTTACCCTCTGGGAGAGTTGAGCAATTTGCATCAATGTGCTCTGGCTCTCCTCCTCAGCCCTGATCTCCCTTTTTAATAAAGTAAGTCCTTGGTGATCTAACAGACCCACCCCAAAGCCCTGATCTCCTATTTATTAAAATTAAAGATGTCCCTGGTGGTCTAGTGGATCACCCCAGTCCCGATCCCCATGTATTAAAAGAAAAGATGTCCCTGGTGGTCTGGCAAACTGCCCCAGCTCCAACCCCCCATTATGGAAATGTAGAACATCCCTGATGGTCAGCGGACACCCTCAAGACCTGATCCATGGTGGTGAGTGGTGGGCAATGCCAATTGACAGCTCGGTTTTGGGATGGGTGAGCAGGGTGGTGGGGCACTCCCTGTCAGGGTGGGATCCACTAGACCACCAGGGAAGTTTTAATATTACATAATGGGGGATTAGGGCTTGGGGCGGTCTAATAGACCACCAGGGATGTTTTTCTTTTTCATAACAGGGGATCAGGGCTGGGCTAGTTTGCTAGACCAAAAGGGACATCTTTAATTTTAATAATGGGGAATTGGAGTTGGGGTGGTCTATTAGACCAGCAGCAACATCTTTACTATTTATAATGGGGTATTGGGGCTTGGGGTGGTCCCCTAGACCACCAGGAAATGAATGTATTATTGATCAGGCAGATTGTGGTGGGGAGAGGGTCTGCTAGACTACTAGGGAATGCTTTGTTAGATTGGTGCATGGCCACCTACAGCTTGTGGATCCCTGTCCAGATGCGCCCTCTGTTTGGCACACAGCTATCATTGCTGCAAGCCTCAGGACTTTGCTGTTGGGACCCTACCAAATTGAGAATCAGGCACAGGGTCCCTGGTGCACAGTGCATCAGTGCAAGATTTTTGAGAATTGAGCCCCCAGGAAAAGAAAAACACCAGTGCTTCAAGGCTTGACCTGTCTCTTCATCAAGGGGAGGCGCCACTGCATTATTGCTTATCTCTTAATTACCCTTATACACGGGTGTTATTTTGTAATTGACTTTATAATATGTATGATTTAACAAGCATAATACTGAATGTAATGCAAATTAGTATTGCCTAATCAGGACACTAGGTTAGCATTTGTTTAGTGTTAAATTAGATTTAATCAGGGACAGTAAAAAATGCAGCAGCTACTACCATTCACTTGATTTCATCAGTCCAATGCCCAGTTGCCATATAGAATGGTAGATACTTACTGAATGCAAGAAACAGTAGCTCATAATCATGTTAAGCTACAGAATTTTTTTTTGCATTTACAATCATTGTAAAAAGCTAAATTTTCATTAAGAACTAGTTATGTATATTTTGCATTTTTTGTATACATTAAACATTCTTCCTATTAATCAGACAGTGACTGGTAACACCTCTATGAGAAAAAACTGCTTACATGATTAGTGGTATGAGCTTGTTAAAGCCATAAAAAATACATTGAAAAACACAACTCCTAATTTTAAATATATTATTTATAACAATAATCTCTGAAGCTAAAATAGAAATTTGATAGATGCCAAGACAGCAATGTAAAGGCACTGAAAATTCCCTTTGCACAATGCCTTAGTGATAATATATAAATTGAAAATACTGGAGGGTGGGGGGAGTATAAAACAACAACATTTAGAACCTAAACTAAAGATCAATTTATAAACACCTTTTGTGATTATAGCAGTGTGTTCATAATAAATGTGATGGAGTGGTGAAGTGCAAAGATAAGAAAAACAATGATAAATAAAATTAAATGAGTTATAGTAGCGGGGTAGCACCACTATAGCTTGGGTTGAGTAGGCACTTTAATGTTAAACCCCAGTTTGTTCACTTTAATAACTTAGCAACCGTTCATCAAAGTTGCATGAAATTTTGCATGCACAGTCTTGCATTACAGATGTCATGATGTGCCAAGTTTTGTTCTGGTCGGATGTGCAGATTCTGAGTTCTGTATAGTGCAAAAAGTGATTTTGGGGGGATTTGTCCCCCATTGGTTTTGCTGGGTTTTCTGTCATCTTGGCTACCTCCCACATGGTTTGGAATTTTGGTCTGATATTTTCTGGGTAGAAAGGGGCTGGCCCATAGATGTGCCTTGTGCTTGTTTGGTAAAAAAAGCATTAATCTATTCCAAAGTTATTTGATTTTCAAATTTTGAATATTTTGTTCTGAGCATGATCAAAAAGCACTTAAAACAGCTGTATTAAATGAAAAAAGACTTATTTTTTCATATTGACATCAACCTTTTTCATGAGGGTAAAATCCTTTTTTGTTTGCCATCATCTTGTTTCCCCTTTTCCATAAAAACTCTAATTTTAAACACCACAAAAATGACATTCTGGAGAGTGACCAACACATGTAGCTTGCTTATGGTGACCCCTTTAGTTGGATTCTGTACTTAAATGTTGGAGAAATGCCCTTCAAATGTTGTTTTTTTAACATTGCAAATCTTTTTTCATGACCTGTGATATGAAAAAAGATTCTCTTTCTCGTATCATGAGTCATGAAAAGACTCTTTTTGTGAGAACATCTTGTCTAGGTTTGCCTTGCTGTTTGTTTCAAGAGCCCTAGCTCTCAGATGGTTTGGAATTTTGGTCTGAATTTTTAAGGGAAGGAAGGGGCTGGGCCACAGATGTGCCTCTTGCAAGTTTGGTGGAAACATATTAATCTGTTCCTAAGTTATAGTCTTTTAAAATTTTGGGTTCTGAGCATGCTCAGTAACCACATCAAAATACCTGTATCAAATGAAAAAAGAATCCATGGCGTCTAGTGGCACCCACCACCCTCTGATCACCATCCTCGTAATAAAAATATAGTTCCCTGGTGTCTAGTGGCACCCCTCAACCTCCTATTGATGCCCTTGTTACAATTTAATACTTCCCTGGTGTCCAGTGGCCCCCCTCCCATCACCATCCCCTATTGAAATTGCCTGAAATAAAGAAAATGTTCCCTTGATGTCTTTTTTTACCTGAAAAAGCAGTACCTCGCTGATCAACCCTCCCCCCACCCGATCTCCCACTTAGCACCCACCACCCCACACTCTTCACACACCCCACATACCCTCACGCACTTGAACAGCTCCCAGGGTGAAGATCCACTCTATGATCATAGACATGTATTGCTGCTGGAAACGCTTGATTGCTATATGAGAAATGAAGGTAAGTGCAGGTCAATGTATTTCAATGGGGTTTCCAACTTTGGTACATAACTTTGCCATTTTTTATATTTTTGCACCAAATTTTCAACATGGCCTTTTTGGGACCCCACCTCATGAATAATGTCAGTGGAATTATGCAAATCCATCTAGAAAGGCGATTTTGTGGTCACCTGGAGAAATCACCTTTCAGATGTGATTTGAAACTTTTCACTGCCCTTGTTCATGAGGTGGGGTCCTAAAAAGGCTATGAGGGGTCAAATATGTTAAAATGTCAAAGTTATGTGCGTCTGTTGAAATTTTGTTACACTCACGTTTAACTCTGGTAATTTTAAATATTTTGGCCTCACATTTTCAAGATAGACATCTTTTTACACCACCCCATGAATGTGACAGCTGTAATTTTCCAAATACTGTCCAAACTTTCTTTTTACATCTGTGGTGTGCAATGACATTGCAGTGGCGAGTAATCGCATTTTGGCAGGGATTTGGAAATGTTCACTTCCGGGTTCATGAGATGGAGTAATATGAAGACTATGGTGATAATATGGTTGCAGGTTTGCTACAATTATAAATGCAGGGCCCTCTGGCCCCTGTGCTTCCACAGCAGGACACATATATGCACCTATGGAGGGATGGCAGCACAGGGCTGGGAGGGCCCTCTGCTGCCACAGGCAAATCATGGTAGGATTATACTATCTCAAAAAGTAAGGAAATTCATTGCAAAAAACCTTGTTAATGCACTAGTTAGGGTTAAAGTGACAAAAGTAGGAAAATGTGGTATTAGGGTTTCCAACCCTAACACCCCCATCCTGCAGGCAGCAACAGGCATGGGGTGTGCCTTGGGGTTGTTAACCCTAATGCTCACCCCATTTTACTATCCTGCACCCATCTCAGCTTATTTACTTATGGAATGGGGTAAGCATTAGGGTTTACAACCCCAAGGCACACCCTATGCCTGTTGCTGCCTGCAGGGTGGGGGTGGGTAATTACACATTCCTCTACTTTTGTCACGTTTACCCTAATTAGTGCATTAACAAAGTTTTTTGCAATGAATACAAATCAAAAATAAGTACAAATAATAAAAATACAGCAGAGACATGTTCATATGATCCAAGTTGCTTATTCATTCCCATTACATAGGAAGAATAGGTTAATACATCAAGAAATCATTTAAGTTACTGACATACTAACATACTAAAATGCCAGCAGAATAGGCCTAACAGTCTTTCGTTACAAATGCTATCTCTTTGTTGTAACCTGGAATATTGAGAAACCAATGTGGTAGAGAGCAAATATACTGCACTACAATCAGATTAGCTTGCTTGCCTGTTTCTGCCCACAGCTGAGCAGGACAAGAATATGCTCCTCTAGTAGCTACCTAATCAAGCTGAATTTAACACAAGCAGAAATGCCCTATAGTAATGCTTGTAGGCACCCATGCTGAACAGTTACTATTTAACTAGGCTGTATCACAATTTTTAGCTGGAAAATAAGATCTCTCAGTGAGCAGGGGCTACACCCTTCCTGGGAATGTACCACTCTCTGTAACACAAGCACCACTGCCCCCCACAACTAAGAGTGATTCCAGATACATACACAATGTGGCCCAAGAGAATAGCAACTGCCACTGTCTACATCCTGATGATATTAGGCACAGACCAACTCCTCCCCTCTACTAATATCACAAAAGGCCAAAAGCTAGCACTCTGGACTCCATTTCTAACACCTATCTACACAACTCAGTGGGATTACACCCTGATCATCCTGCTAGGGCTTTATAGAGATGTCAAATGCTACAAATGTGCTGCCTTCCTGCAGAATCAAGCAGTCTACCCCACACTATTGCACCTCTGGCCTCTGGAAAAATAATACTACTCCTCCTAATGCTCCTGTCAGGAGATGTGGAGCTTAATCCAGGGCCTCCCGTTGCCAACTATAAAGTAGGTTTCCCATCTGATATGTAGTGGGAGAAAACTAAGAGGCTCAAGACAGTACACATGAACATCAATAGTCTTTGATCTCAACTCCAAGGATTGGAGTGGTGGGCTAACATTTACACCCAACATTATTGCCACAATGAAAGCTTGACTAAAGCCGCACAGGAAATAAGCTGAATAGACAATACAGGCCCAAGAAAAACAAGTATTTGTCAATGCTGAAGTTCGCTATTGGTACATGTATTAGTATTATACTGGCAGGGCTACAGATCCCAGCGCAGGCTTATTTACATGCAGTTGAGTAGCATAATTTCTTGCCAACAATACAAGGTTCTTATTTATTCTCCAGGTAACTTTCTACTGTCCATGCTTCCCGTGTCCTCAACCCTCCATGCTCAGGCACTGACTCCTCATTGTAGTCCCTCCCCAGCTTTTTTGTAGGGAAGGAGAGGTTCCACTAGGCAACCCCAAGGACTGGGCACCATGACTTGAGAGGGAGGATGTCTTGTCTATGGCCCCCTTTCTCAGCACTGAATGGCATGAAATTGAACAAGCATTTGTCAGTACTAAATGTTTTCTAGCTGGCATTGACATTGGTAGTGCAGGAGTTAGAAAGATGCATAATAGGAATGATAGTGAAGTATTGAAGAAATGCCAACCCCAACCCCCACCCTGAAGAGAGTGACAGGCATTGGGGGTGTGCCTTTGGGTCATTGGCCATAACACTTATGCCATTCCACCTCACCCCACCCTGCAAATACCGACAGGTGTCGCAGTGTGCCTTGAGATCTTTGGCTCTTACGCTTATCCCATTCCATAAGGAAATAAGTTGAGATTGGTGCAGTATAGGAGAATCCGGTGAATGTTAGGACTGAAGACCCCAAGGCACACCTTGATACCTGTCAGTGACTGCAGGGTGGGGTTGGGGGTGGAACGGGGTGAGCATTACGGCCAATGCCCCCAAGTCACACCCCCGATGCCTGTCAATCTGTACAGAGTGGGCGTTACAGTTGGAAGACCTAACACCCTAGGCGTTTGTTGGTATTTTTGCTCCAAATTTTCAACATGGGCTTTTTGGGACCCCACCTCATGAACAGTGGCAGTATCATTTCGTTACTCAATCCCAAAAGGTGGCTTCGCACAGTGAGTGTGCCATTCAACGCCACAGGTGAGAAAACACATTTCAGGCAGGATGTGAAAAAATGACAACTGTACCGTTCATGAGGAGGTGTGAAGAAATGGCAATGTTGAAAATCTGGAGTGAAAATATGAAAAAGTGGCAAAGTTACAAGTGTGCGTAGAAATTGTGAAATGCATGCTTCTAACGCAGTCATTTTTTTGAATGTTATCACCAAATTTTCAACATGGCCTTTTTGGGACCTCCCCTCATGAACACTGACACTAGGAATTTGTTAATCTGTACTGAAAGTTGATTTCGCACAGTGACCGTGCCATTCTGCGCCACAGGTGCTAAAACACATTTCAGAAAGGATGCAAAAAATGACAGCAGTACTGTTCATAAAGGGGTGTAAAAAAATAACAATGTTAGAAATTTGGAGTGAAAATATTAAAAATTAATGACGTTATGAGCATGCGTAAAAACTGCGCAATGGAAGCTCATAACGCAGTCATATTTTGGAGTTTTTTCATCAAATTTGCAACAAGAGCTTTTTGGGACTCCATCTCATGAACAGTGGCAATGTCGTTTCATTAATCGGTCCCAAAAGGTAATTCTATGCAGCAACCACAAAATCACCTTTCACAACCAAGAAACAAAATGACAGTGACAGTGTTCATGATGTGGGGTCCCAAGAACCCCATGTTGAAAATTTGGGACCAAAACTCCAAAAATTGGCTGAGATATCAACCTAAATTGAAAACCCCCCATTGACTGCCAATATAGGGCTTAACATAATTTCTTCAGTTCCCAGTTGGTCTTTGAAGAGTGCAGATGTGTTCCTGGTCCACAGAAGATCACTGCTCCCAACCTCTGGAGGTAAGTATGGGTGAGGGGGAGTGTGGGGAGGTGGGGTGCACAGAGGGAGAGTGCAGGTTGGCGGAGGGGGCCACCGGGAATGAAGAGGGGTTATTTTCTTGGGTTTTTTTCAGGTGCAAAGAAAAGACCTCGTGGAACTGTTTTTTTTTATACAGATGAAATATTAATAAAATGGATTTTGGCACACTGGGATGGGCTCCCTGCTTGCCAGGGTACTGGGGTGGATCAATGCCAACCCAGGGATTGGGCACCCCAAGGTCTGGCTGAGAACATAGACGTTTGAGGGGGTGGCACATCCAACACTGGAAGTAGGCATCCTGGTGTTGGAAACATCAAAGAGGTAGTTTTTTGGCACACTGGGGTGGGCTCCCAGTGTGACACATTAATGGGGGAGGGGGATGCATGCTGTCACAGGGATTGAGCACCCTGATGTCTGCAGGGGGTCAATGCTGAATGCTGATCCTGCGATCGTGCTTAAGTGAAAGTGCCTTCAGGCACTGTAAACTCCCACCTGTACAGAGCTTAGGCTGTGGCCTACTCGGCATGGGTGGGAGAAGAGGAGAAAAAGGAGTCAGCAGGAAGTGGAGGAGGCAGGGGAGGAAAGCGCCTCCTCCCACCTTCCAGAATCACCACTCCAGAGGTACTATTGTAAATTTATTTATGCCCTACAGGGCATAAGGTGTCAGCCAGGGGGTGCAAGGGGCTGGAGAGGGAAGGGACCAATGGGGTAGTGGGGGGGTGGAGATGTCAGCCGGGCTAATTGGGATGCAAACAGCTGTTTGCAGGGTGGTGACCTGAAGATGAAAGGAAAAAGCCGCCCCATGATTGGTGCGGCTTTTTCTTTTCAAGTACAGACCACTTCAGGCAAAACAGCATCACTATCAGCCTGGCTGATGATGGGTGTGATACTGTCAAGCCCCTGGCAGAGCACTCTGTATTGGATAGACAGTGTCACACCCCTCAAAATTCACTCATCACAAGACATTCGACGTGCATGCATGAACTTAAAAATGAGGAGGTGTTATTATATACATCATATCTGCTCTGCAGGCCTCTCAGGTGCCTATGCCTGACCTTGACAACACTGATTGTGAGGCTTTAGTCATAAAGATGCTGCTGGGAGGTGTTAAGTCTCTCAGTGTTTGCCGCATTTACAACCCTGGCAAAGTTGCTGCTCTGGCAATTGAGACTGTGATATATGCACTTACTAAATTACCCAAAGAAGAATTTATACTTCTTGGGGACTCTAACATTAACCGGACTCTAGACATAGGGGGAGCTACTAAACCAGCACTAACTGAGGCACAACACAGTCAGATAATTACCAAGCCCTCCTGGCATAACCTCAAAACTGGGAATCATACCATACTAAACTGGATGCTGACCTCAAGACCTGAAAGAATCAGAGCTGTAGGGGTCTTTGCAGACTCCTTCAGTGACAATGACCCAATTTTTTGAATGCAGAAAAATAATTAACCAAAACCCTTCCCAGGATTTTCTGGGCCTGTGACTTTTCCAAATTTTCCACGGACTCCTTCCTCTCCACCTTATCTGAAGTCCATTGGGCAATGATCAAAGAACTACCCACCATAGATGATGACTTTGATTTCATTATTAACAGCCTCCTCTCCACTGCCAATAAGCTTGCCCCCCTCATGCAGCTCAGAGTTAAATGGCAACACTCCAAATGGCTAACCAATGGGTTAAAACAGCTCATGAAAGACAGGGATAAGTTATGGGAACAATTTAAAGTTACTAGCCTTCATGCAGACTGACAACAATACTGGGTATTAAGAAACACCTGTAAAACTAACTTGAAAACTGCAAAAAAGAACTACCTTACATCATTACAGAACAAGAAACTATCCAACCCCAAAACATCCTGGATACAGATAAATGCCCTCCTAAAGTATGTTTTTTTCACTGACCAGGGGTGATATCTTAACAGAAGGTAATCAGTATAGTGACGCCTCAGCCTCGACAAATACACTTCTCATCCTTTTTATTGACTTAGATTTAAAAATCTACCAGGATCCCAACAACTCCACCTGCTGCCAATTCCCACCATGAGCACTGACACAGAATTCCATTTCAGATTAGTAACTTGTAATGAAGTTCTAAAATTGCTAAGACATCTCAAAGATGAAGGCTCAGCTGGGTATGATAAGCTGAACCCAGAACATCTAAAGTTGGCAACCCCTGTTATAGCATCTCCATTGGTAATGTTCTTTAAAAGATCCCTCTTCAAAGGGAACATTCCTGCAAAGTACAATTCTTAAACAAACGAACCATGCACTCGGAACCAGCGGTGCACTCAGCCAATATTTTACGATATCTTCCAAAAAGCTGATGCACTCGCACACCCACAAGAGACAGGACACGGAGCTTCTTTTTTCTTTCTTAAAATCTTATTTATTTGCACCCAAATACACTTGACGCATTGGACAATGGTCCTTTATCAAAAGCTAAACATACAAAGTCAGACTTGATTTAAATACTCACATACAAATAGCGTCATAATCACATATTACAATACATTGGTACAACAATCAAGTAGCTCCACCATCTAATTACACACAGTTAAACCTTAAAACATAAAACAACCACTTGATCTATATCTATCTAATAGAAACATGATTAATAATATAATAAATTATGTGAATAAACTCATTTACAGTCATATGTTTCTCTTAAAGATCTTCTATACTCTAAATAAGGTTTTAACTCTAAATGAGCATTAATGCCAGGTTTTGATAAGCTTTTAATCACAAAATCCATTCATTTTCCTTCTTTAGGATTTTATTCGAAAATTCCCCCTCTTAGACAGAATACACTTTTCAATGCCCAAAACTTAAATTCATGAATTTCTTCGTTATTTTTATTTTCCACCATATGTACCGATGTGGCATATGACAAATCCTGTTTGTTTATTGCATGGATATGTTCCAGCACTCTAACTTTAAATGCTCTTTCAGTCTTGCCTACATCGGTACATATGGTGGAAAATAAAAATAAAGAAGAAATTCATGAATTTAAGTTTTTGGGCATTGAAAAAGTGTATTCTGGTCTAAGTTGGTGGAATTTTCGGAATAAAATCCTAAAGAAGGAAAATGAATGGATTTTGTGATTAAAAGCTTATCAAAAACCTGGCATTAATGCTCATTTAGAGTTAAAACCTTATTTAGACTATAGATGAAGATCTTTAAGAGAAACATATGACTGTAAAATGAGTTTATTCACATAATTTATTATATTATTAATCATGTTTCTATTAGATAGATATAGATCAAGTGGTTGTTTTATGTTTATTTTAAGGTTTAACTGTGTGTAATTAGATGGTGGAGCTACTTGATTGTTGTACCAATGTATTGTAATATGTGATTATGACGTCATTTGTATGTGAGTATTTAAATCAAGTCTGACTTTGTATGTTTAGCTTTTGATAAAGGACCATTGTCCGAAACGCGTCAAGTGTATTTGGGTGCAAATAAATAAGATTTTAAGAAAGAAAAAAGAAGCTCCGTGTCCTGTCTCTTGTGGGTGTGCGAGTGCATCAGCTTTTTGGAAGATATTCCTGCAAAGTAGAAGGTTGCCATGGTGGTACCACTACACAACGGTGTCCCTAAAAAGCCAGTAGAAAATTACCAGCCAATATCTCTCCTATGCTCACTAGTCAAAGTGCAGGAGAGATTAGTCTACAACCAAATTCAAGACTACATGGAGCAGTGTGGTTTGCTCATGGACAGACAACATGGGTTCACAAAACACCATGGAACCGATATGGCCTATATATATATATATATATATATATAAAAGACAAAGAACCTCTGTGCGCAAACACTGAGGCAAGGGTTACCCCAAAGGGCATTTGGCTGGGAAGCCAAGTTTCAAGAAAATACAAAATCACACATGCCCCCACAATGCAAAGCATCATGGGCTGCATATGCAAATCACCACAGAATGTTATGCCGGTCCAACTTTAAGCAGAACTGCATGGTGCCGAAAGGCCTCTCACACAGATTTGCCTATGCAGCCCATGATGCTTGCATTGTGGGGCATGTGATTTTGTATTTGATATATATATATATATATATATATATATATATATATATATATATAATATATATTAGAGGAAAACTCGATTTAATGCATCAGTTAGGTTTTTCACAGTGACGAAAGTGATCTGTGTTGCAGTTGAAATCCACGGATCGAAGCCAGCTAACCGTCAAGATTGTTGTCGGCCCCAACTCTCACCCCATCGCATGTGAAAGAAGCAGAGGTATAGGAGAATGGGGTGAAAGTTAGACCGATAAACCCAATGCACACCGATGGCAGTTGGGGCAGACTGAGGTGTCCAGGGGTTTCAACCCTAACACTGAATTTCCTTACTTTTGTTGCTGTGGAACAACCCTAACTGATGCATTAAATGGATCTTTTTGCCTCTAATTTCCCTTCTTTTTGAGAATGATGACAAGAAATACTGAATGTAATGCGGCAGTGGGGCCCCGCGCTCCCGCCATGTGATGTCTTGTGACATAGTAACAGGAACAGCAACGCAAACACAAGGTGGAAATGCAAATGGTAACAGTAATAAAAATGCAAGGGCAAATGACAACACAAAGGGTAACACACACGGTGGAGCACACGGGAACGGTAACACTAACAGGTACAGAAATGCAAGGGGAAACAGTAACTGTAGCAGTAACAGAAGTGCATACCCTGTTTTTGCTGGACAACTGCATAGAGGAACACAGTGTGTACAAAGAATGTATGCATTGTAATGGCAATGGAAGCTTAAAACGAGCATTGGAAGTACTTCATTGCAAATATCTCAGCAACCGTACGACGTAGAAAAAAAATGTAAATATCACAGAAATCATTGTTTTCCTGGCTACCATTTTGTATTACATGGGCTATGCAACTTGCACAAAAATCTGTATCGCGATCATTTTTATATTTAGCCCCGAAAGACGTACACGCCACCATGTTAGTCTATGGGAAAAAATGTCAACTTCGGAGTACCGTAACTTGCCATTTGTGAAATATTTTTTCACCAGACCACCAAAAGGCACATCTGTGACATGTTGGCTGCCTTTCCTCCAAATTTGAACCCAAAAGAGCAAATGGTTCTTTTCCAGCAGGTTGGCAAAGAACTCCTGTCATTCCGGCCATAGCCTGGAAAAGTAGTGTCGCAATTTGCAACACTTTTCTCAAAACTTTGCGAAAGTGTCACAGGTGTGACACTACTTTGTGACACTACTTTCTTCAGAAATTTGAAAAACATATTTCTGGGGTGTTTAACCCCAAAATAAAGAAGTGACTAGCATACTCAGGGTCCGACTAGATGAACACAAAAATAATTGTGTCCCTAGAGGGTCCCAATTTTAAATGCCAAGCATTTTTCTGATCACTAACTGAAAACAAGATGGTGGATTTGTGACACTACTAGGACCATTTGTAAAAGTAAAAAGTGCATTTGCAACACTTTCAAAGTTTTTGTTAACTTTTCCCATTGACTTATAATGGGAACTTGTTTTTTGAATAACTTTTGAACTGTTCAATATTTTTTCATGAAATTTTCAGAAGACACATCGGGCACCCTGGCTGCATGTTCCCAGAAGTTTTTGGACCAGTTACCCAAACCGTTCGACCTGTAGGCACAAGCAAAGAATGGGCAAAAAAACCTAAATGCATACACAGATGTTGCTTAATAACTCCGCAACCGTATATCCAACCAGTACAACACTCACCTTATCCTAAGATCTATGGTTATGCCCCAAGCCTGCCTAATTTCAGATAAATCTGTTAAACGGTTGCAAAGTTATTAAGGTGCAAAGTTTGACCCTTTAACATTAAAAGAGCTCCTCAACCCTAACTATGGTAGCACTACCGTGCTACTATTATATATATATATATATATATATATATATATATATGTGTGTATACTGTATATATATATATATATATATATATATATATATATATATATATATAGTGCCATGGATCTGGGGCATAAACTGGTACAATCTTTATAGACTTTACCAAAGCCTTCACCCTGGTCAACCACAGCCTTCTTCTGAACAGACTGAAGCAGCTAAGTCTGGATGAACTATCCCTCTGGTTGGTAACTGACTACCTGGCCAACAGTTCAGTCAGTAAAATTGCAGGGTGCCCTATCGAGGCTGTATCCAATTACCAGTGGTGTTCCACAAGGCTCAATCTTCTGCCCCCAACTATTCTCCCTCTTTATTAATGATATGCCAGAAAACTGTGGTGAAGCAATACTTTTGTTTTACGCAGATGGCGCTGTTCTCTACAGCAGCTCCAAAGACATTAACAGTGTTAAAGCCTAGCTCTTTAAAAACTTTAGTGAGCTAGAAGCTTGGTTCACAACCAAGAAATTAATGCTAAATACAACAAAACCCAAGGTTATCTTGTTTGGCCTCAGGCACCTAGGGTCAACCCAGCAGTACCTTCTAACCATTAACACTCTTCACAACACTCCCATTGAGGTAATGGAGTCCATTAAATTCCTAGGATTCTTCCCAGACCAAGAACTGTTGCAAAGACCTCACATGGCACAATTAACTAGAACTATGCACCAAAAATTGGGCTGCTCTACTGCCTCAGCAATTACTTCGCCAAAGAATCTAGGCTTGCAATTGCAAACTGCACTTTGCACCACATACTGTTTATGGTGCTCCAATTCTCAGAGCTGCAAGGGCATTTAAAATGCAAAAACTCAAAACACTGTATCATAGAGTTACTCACATTGCTGCAGAGCACCCAAACAGGGAGTATCATTGCTCTGTACTAAAACTACTAAATTGGCCAACACTGGAGGACCGACTACTTTTCCCCCAACTAAGCAAAGCATTCAAATTACTAAAAGGTCATTCTCTGCCTAGCCTGGGGGATATTCTGACTATTAAGCCACAGGGAAGGACTCTGCAGTCCTCTACAAACACACTACTGGAAATTCCTAGGGTAAAGACCAACATATGACAAAGGTCCTTTGACACTATTGCCCCATCATTATGGAACAATCTCCCACCCTCCCTCCATGACTGCATTTCCCTTGGAGAGATTCAAGACAGGGATAAATACATCTCTTCTATAGTGTAATATATGCAACTGTCTATGCTGATATGGTCTCTCCCTCAAAAGTGTACTCTTGCAGCTATTCAGCACTTGAAGGGGTGACTGGCATGATCTACCTGGCCTCCTCTAAATTGTAAGAGTAGTTAGTTTATTGTTACTTTCCATATGTATTTGGCTCCAAATGTGTGTAATACCGTTTGAATGATGTATGTCTGCCTGCTCTTGTATCCTGTATGTTCTTTTACCAAATGCAATCCTCATCCACATCTGAATGCACAAAATCAATACTGTCTGTACCTGTTTGTAATTAAACCTGGGTTGCCCCTAAAAAAGGGACATTTAATCTCAGTGGGCTTACCTGGTCAACAAAATTCAATCAATCAATCTAGTGAGTAACGTCCTACAGTGTGGTTTATTGATTTATACAATTATGCCTTGGGGTAATAGGCAATATTTTTACTCACTAGAAAAAACAATAGTTGGTAATACATTAGTAAGTGGGAAACATGGAGAAAGATCAGGGGGAAGAGAGACCGAGACCAGTGAAAAGCTTCAAGCAAGGATCAGACAGGCATATGGGGTTAGTTACAAAAGGGGAGAACAGCGACAGATGGGAGTGATGGCCACTAGGGCCAGTGCAGAGTAGCTAGATAGGGTGAGCAGACTGGATGGGCAGACACACCTTTTTCTGCCGTCATTATCTGGGTGTCTATGTATCTAACTAGAGATCTGGTTGTTAAATCCTAAGAACCTGTTGTTAAATATTTGGCAGCACATCACTGGTAGTAACTCTGCAGAATTCTGGATTATTCTGCATTGCATTCTGGCAAGCTCTGCTGTAGGTTGGACATACACTTTGTGTGGTGCAACAGTGGAAAGTACAACTGAGAAAAGGATATTGGGATAATTGTGGATCACAAGCTGATCCAGACAACAGGCAGTGTGCCACAGTCAAGAAAGCAAACATAGCATTGGGATGCATTAGGTGGGGGCGAAACGCAGATCAAGGAAAGCAATTCTCACCCTGTGCAAGCCCTCAGTTAGACCATACTTGGATTATTGTCTAATTCTAGTCACCCTGACACAGACCTCGAAGAGATGAAGTACTGTACATTCAGCATGGGTTCACCAAGCTGTTTAGTGGCTTAGGAGGCAAGAGGAGAGACTGGGCATATTCAGATCATTATACCTAGCAACAAGAGGCAAATGTGGTGACATGATTGAGGTCTTCCAAATACTAAAGTGGTTTGATAGGGCTGAGTATACAGAGATGCTTGAGCTAGTAATTGCAAGCAGAGCTAGAGGACGTGCTCTCATACCGAGGGGGGGGAGTGGTGTAAGGGGCAACATCAGTGAGCAGTACTTCATACAGAGGAATACTAACATACTAAAGCTAACATTCATTAAAAATACCACCAACAGCTTAAAATCTGGTTCAGTTTCGGTTGGCATCCATCTGTAACCCCCCGGATAAGGCCGTAAATAGGCAGAACATTGTCTAGTCCTCCTTCTCAGTCAACAAAAACTAAAAAAAAAAACATATGGAAAACCCTACCTGATGAGGCTGTAGAAACTAGCATTGTTCAGACTTTCAAACCAGGACTATACAGATTCCTTAGAGAGGATGGCATTTAGGGTTACACATGGGTAGGGTAATATTCCGGATGATAACATTGAATATGTGCCCACATTCAAAGTAAGTGTAGTTACCGGCATGTGGCAGGAAAAGGGGAACAATTGGGCCCTAAGTCCCATCTGTCATCACAATGTTGTGTTACTATGAACTTTTTTGTATGGTTCAAGTGCTCATTTGCCCTGTTTTTCATCCTTTCCTCCAACCCCAGTTCCCAGCTTCCCCAGAGCCACACCTACACCTCCAGCCTGGTAAGCAGCTTCTTCACAGTTGATGGTTAGTCCCAATGAGTTTCACTCTACATGTGAACCCAGGTCTTCCCAGTACCATTACTGAGCACTGCTACTCCCCCAGTAAACCTGCTTTAGATCAGAACTTTAACAACTAAATTAAAAGAAATGGTACCTAAAGAGCCAACAAAGTACACATATTGTGCATTATAGCTTGTCCAGCTAACATTTGCAGTATCTTGTAATTTATAAAATGATACATTTAAGTATTCTTAGGGCTTGTGGTAGGGCTAGGCAAAATTGCTTCATGCATTTTTGTGGAATTTGTGCCAAATAAATTTTTATTTAGTTTTTGTTGACTAGGAAAGAGGACTAAACAATTCTGCCTATTTTCAGCCTCATCCCGGGGAAGGGGGATACAGATGGATGCCAACTGACATTGAACCAGATTAAGCTGTTGGTGGTATATTTAGTGAATGGGTGAAATTTGACCAGAACACTAGGGAAATACTACAACTCTTTGCAGTAGGAGGAGTTGTTGTTCTTTTCAGGAATGACAGCCCAGGTGGCTGCAGAAAAGGTCAGTCTGCAGCAGGTTAGGGAGTGGTACTCTGACCTAACTGAAGGAACTAAGTAGGAAAAACCACTACACAGCTTACGAACTGAGGAAGAAAAAAAATACTGCTGACGGTATGGAGGTTGAGGACCTCTGCACAGAGAACGGCATAGCAGTGGATTTGGATGAAGACTTACTGAACAAAGAGCTTGCGGAAAAGAAATCAAAACTTCTCAGGATGTTAGCTGAAGATGAGAAGAATTATAAAAAGAAGAAGAAGGAACTTTGAAGCAAAAGAGATGCCCTGATGACAGCCAAACAAAACCTGCCATTAGACACACAAATGCTGAGTGATGACTCAGCTGATGAAGGCACCACCCTTCTTCCTGCTTGTCAAACACCAAGTCAGCCGTCGTCTAATTCAGCAGCTGTCAAAATGGTATTTGCTATCCAAACCCAGAAGCAGATGGAATCAGAAGCTCAGTGGTTACCAAATGGCTCTATTAACTGCAGGCTGGAAAATGACCTAGAAAGAGAAATGGCTCCCCGACGCTCACTGGGATCCCATTTCAGACTCACAAGTGAGTCCAGAATGGTGCCCAACACACCCTGATCAGGTACCTTGTTCTAATGACAATACTGCTTCTAAAATACACAGCACTTTGCCACAAAAAGAAACTGGAAATTTCAGAGGAATTGACTGTGCAAAATACGAGTGTTGCCATGGCAACATCTAAAATGGCAGGGGAATCAAAAGCTGATGAAACTCCTGAAAAACAGCCTGACAGTGCTGAGAAATTAAAGTCTCAATGTGAACCAAATGCCCAGTCCTCAGAGAATTTTTCTGCACACATGGAGCAGCCTCAGTTGCATGATGGACAAAAACCCTCACCCCCACCTAAACAAAATACAAGAGTCTCTGGTCTGTTTCATAGAACTGAGGCTGCCCCACAGAAATGTGGTGAGATTGTGGTACAAGGGGGATCTGGAACTCAAACCTGGTAGGCAGTACGTGGTGAAAAAACTCTTGAAAGACTCCTCCATTTTATCCCTGCAGACATTTCTGCATTCAGTAACGTCTTGGGAAGACAATTTTGACATACAGTATATTTCAGAAATCCACAGGTGTTGGAAAATTCTGACTGAGCTATAATCAGCTTACATTCTCCCCACTCTGGACATCCTTTCTTACAATACCTTTGACAAAACCCCTTATCAAGTTTGTTACAATAATGTTCAGAAATGAAGGGGTTACTGTAGGGGATTTAACTTACTGGTTACAACAGAGGTGCAACATCTTCAGTGCACCACAAGTTACCTTAGATGCAGAATAATTCTGTACTGGAGGCTGGAAATTCAAAGTTAAACTGAGGCAAAACTAAGATGGAATCTGTCACATCCCAAATAGTTTCTTCTTGGGGCGTGACCATGGGGTATGCTTTTATGCCAGGCAGCCTAAGGCATGCTATAAGTGTGGGGCTAGAACCCACCTCTCAAATGTTTGCAACAAGCCTAGATGTGGCATATGTGGAGAGGTGGGACACATCAGTATGCAGTGCGCTAATCATACCAAATGCAACCTTTGTGATGACACAGGTCATCTCTTCCAAGAATGCCCCTGTGCATCCTGCAACAAACTTAATGCCGTTAACCCAGATGATCTAATTCAGAAGGCACAAAGTGAAGACATAATCCCAGAGGAGAATGTGGCCCCAGCTGCACCACAGGAAGATCTGACCAATCCTGATACGCTGCAGAATGCAGCTGTGATAACAGCTCCCTCCCAACAAATCCCACACTATAGCATGTCTCAAGACAGCACCACATCTGATCCTTCTATATCAGCTTTATTGACACCAGTCTGCTATTCTGAACACCAGAAGGAGGACCTTCTGGAGGACCCCTCCAACATGCTCCCACAGCAGCCCAGGGTTATACTCCCACCACAGACCTGGGTCATACTTCTCACCAGGAGATGTTCCACAAGAAAAAACAAAGCCAATCCTGACCCCCTGAAATGGATACTGAGAACCCCTTCTCAGTTTTAGCAGGGTCTAACTGGGGAGACACTGAAATGGAGAATGACGAGTCAGATAATGTTTCTATTTCCTCAGAACAGTCAAAAACAGAGGAACTGGGAGACGTTCCCCAAGAAAAAACAAAGCCAATCCTGACCCCCTGAATGAATACTGAGAACCCCTTCTCAGTTTTACCAGGGTCTAACTGGGAAGACACTGAAGTGGAGAATAGTGAGTTAGATAATGTTTCTATTTCCTCAGAACAGTCAAAAACAGAGGAACCTAAATATGACAAGAAAAGGAAAAAGAACGAAAAAATGTTTAGACTGACCTTTAAAAACATGTAATGTATTGTTTTGCCTCAGGAAATGCTTGTAGTTTATTGAATCATAAGAAAAGGCAGGCAGTATTCCAACTAGCCCATGATCAAGCCTTTGATGTGTTCTTCATATGGGAGACCTTATAAAAGAGGTCAGTTTACCTCTGTCATCGGCTATTTATTCACCTCAAAATCTGACCAGACAATAAAAATAGAAATAATTCCAGTGGAATTTTCTGACCACATGCTCCTAAAAGCCTTCATGCAGACCAGTTCAAATACATTTATTAAGCAGAATAGGTGGAACTTGAACAGCTCTGTCTTGATACAGCCACATTTCCAGTGTAGTATAAAATGTTTAGTGCTAGGGTTCAGTGTTTGATTTATATGAGGACAATGGGACCTGGTGGAGCGATACTAAACAATATTTAACAGAATGATTCCAAAGGCATGGGAAAACTAGAGCACAGGATCTTTTTTTTTACCTGTCTAAAGTTAAGGTCACAGTTGCAGCACCTTATGACCTAAGCATCATCTTCCAGATTGGATTTTTCAGCTTAAATAAATTGTCTTAAAACAGAAATGGCAATACGATAGAGCCAGCACAGTAAAAATAGAATTAATGTTTGGAACACAAAAAAATCCACATGGGGACCCCCCTTTGAGGCTTGTAAAGCCATAAAAAATGCTTACTCCTGTTCTGTGATAAAGGATGAACACGGAAATGTAGTTTCTTCCCCATACCAATTAAATGACATTGTTTCAGGATATTTAAAATCTTTTAGGGAGACAAATCCACCATCAGAGCAAGCGATAAATTATTATTTAAATCCTAGTCCAAATATTGTAGATTCGCAAATAGCCCATGAACTATTATAGCCTATCACAGCCCAAGAAATTATTAAAACATTAAAAACCTTGAAGTTAGGTACCTCTCCAGGAATTAATGGTTTATCATCTGAATTATACAAGGCATTCCCTGATGAATTTGAGGCATGTTTAGAAAAAGTATTTGAATATTTCTTCCAAGCAAAATATGTCCCTAAGTATTTTACAAATGGTCTAGTTGTTTTTCTTTTTAAATCAGGAGACAGGTACCTTATTCAGAATTGGTGACCAATTAGCTTGCCAATACAGACTTTAAAATCTTATCCCAGATCTTAAACATCCACTTAAGGAAGATTGCTACAACATTAATTCACCTTACCCTGTTTTGTGGCCTACTATAAAGGAAAATCCAACATAGCACTGATTATTGTTAGGGAATTGATAGAGTTTTACAATATACATAACAAGTCAGGGTACATTATCTCCCTGGATCAGAGTAAAGCAAAAGACAGGGTTAACCATTCCTTTCTTTTTTACATGCAAAAATCTTATGGAATCCCAGATGAGTTTATACAGTGGCTGAAATTACTTTACTCTTCTGCAACCCTTTCCCCTATTATAACAGGAAGAATAGGAACAGAAATTAAATTGTCAGAAGGATTCAGGCAAGTGTGTCCCATAAGCCCCCTTTTACATGTCTTTTCCCTGGACCCCTTAATAAGAAAACTCATTCAGAATATCCATATGCAGGGTTTAACGGGATACCAAAATAATGGTGAAGTGAGAATTTGACATATGCAGATAATATCTGCCTCTTTGTTAAAAACCCAGAAAGTATTCAAATAATGATGCAGGAACTACAAAACTACTCAACAGTGTCTAATGCCAAGCTAAACTTGGATAAATGTAAAGGGATGAGACTAGGGAACACATAGATTATCACCCCAGCTACTGCTGGGTTGTGCTTTTCTGATGAACCCGTGAAAATATTAGGGTTATGTTTTGGAGGCCAGAACATGGCACTTCTGAACTGGGAATCAGCCTTAAGGATTTTGTGAAAATAAAGTGAAACAGTGAAAAGGGTGGAAACTCTAAGCTAAAAGGGGTACAAATTATTAAAAAATCATAATCCCCTGTCTTTTGTACACCAGTATTGTTTTTCCACTCCCTATTTCTCTGGAAACTAGACTATATAGTTGCTTTTTCAGATGTTGTGGGGTAACCAACTTAACCCCATCAAAAGAGCCTTTACTTATCTGCCAAGAGAAAATGGGGGCATTGGCATAATAGACCCATTGGTATTTTTTCATACCCTTTTCCTTTTTCAAACAATTAAAATAGGCCTCATTCCAATAGAAACATTACCTCATAAATGGATCTGGAATACTTAGTTTTTTTTTAAAACATGAGACCAGACTCCACCTAAAACATCTAGGTATCTTCAAATCCCAGAACCCAAACTGTACAGTACAGAGATCGAGGAAGTGGAATATCTCCAAACTTCAGATACTCCAGAACACATGACCCTGGTTATATAAGACTGTTATGCACAACACAGGCCCCTCAGAACCTGATTCCAAGAATTTTCTCCCCAGCAAAAGGGGTAAAGTATTGGAACAATTAAATAACAATAGGATACCCAAACACATGTGGGAAACACTATGGCTATGTTCTTATGATAGACGGAATGTTAGGGGTAACAGTAAGCATAAGACCATAGAAGAACGACCTTGTCCATACCCTGGTTGCACAGCTCCAGAGGAGACAATAGAGCATTTTTGCTATCTTGAACATATGCCAGAAAAATCTGGGGATTTTTTTGCACAAAAATGGAGTCTACCTTTGTTAACAAAGCTGTCTTATGTTATTATAGTGCTAGGAACCTACCCCCTCAGTCTTAAAAAATACCATGCTAGCACCTTTGTCATGTTTTTCACTTGTGTAAGGTTTTACTTATGGCATGCAAGATGCCAGGAGTATTGCAACAGCAATGTATGCCTTATGAAACCTTCAGTGGATTACGTATAAATGCTTTACAGGAAATTTATGAATATGAAGTTTCTCATCATCCATTATCAAAGGTTCAAATATGATGGAAAGGTCTTTCCTTTCTCTTAAAATATAAATAAGAATTAGCAGGGTAATTTACGACTTTCCTTAATGACTGTCTGTGATTGTATATGATTTTATATTTCTTGTAATGTAACATTTTTTTCTTTCATATTTCTGATTGTTTTGTAAATGTGATTTTCAAAATAAAATTCCCCTACTCTTTTCGAGAAGTGCCATGGGATCTTTAACATCCACCTAAACTACCACAAGAACAAGCAGAGGACATACACACATTACTGTTAGAAGATATACAAAACATGACAGTTAAAGGGGCAGTTCTGATAATGGGAGATTTCAACATGCTAAATACAGATTGCTCAATACCAGCAGGAACATCCACCAGAACTAGACACATTGTGGATTCCCTACAGGGGGAAGGACTCAAACAACTGGTAGAACAACCATCAAGAGACGGGGCTATCCTAGATCAAGTACTGACTAACAGGGAAAGGATCACAGATCTCCAGGTAGAAGGTCACCTGGGGGCCGGTGACCATCACATGGTATGGTTCAAGTTTGGCCACTAGAACTAAATCATCCCTTTTCAAGGCAAAAATATGGGACTTCAGAGGATCTGACTTTGATAAGATGGCCAACAGAGTTAAGCTAGCCCTGGCAAGAAGACATACAGGTGAGGGGGTACAGGCAAAGTGGGCAAGTATTAAGGATGCAATACTTGAAGCAACATCCCATTGTGTTAGGGAGAAAAGCAAGAGCAAAAGAAGGAGGAAACCACTTTGGTTCTCAAAAACAGTAGCAGAAAAGGTCAGAGCCAAAAGGTTGGCCTACAGGAAATATTAGGGAACACAGCAGGACGAAGATAGGGAGGCATACCAAACTTCCCTAAGGGAAGCAGGGAAGGTAGTAAGGCAGGCAAAGGCCCAAACTGAGGAAGCACTAGCACAGACAGTAAAAGAAGGGGACAAGACTTTCTCTAGATACATTAGTGAAAGGAGAAAGTCCAGAGGGGGTATTGCTAAGATCAAAGGGAATAAGAGGAAGTGTGTGGAGGAGAACCAAGGAAAAGCATGTATCCTAAATAGATACTTCTGCTCAGTATTTACTGAGGAGAAGGTAGGGCAGGGCCCACAGCTCAACACCATGAATATGGGGGAGGGAGGTGTGCACAAGTTCCTTCACAAAAGAAAGGGTCCTACAAGAGCTCACTAAGCTCAGGGTGGACAAGGCAATAGGACCTGATAGCATACATCCCAGGGTACTAAAGGAGCTAAGAATGGAACTGGCAGAGCCATTAGCAGAACTGTTTAGTGAGTCTCTGAGCACAAGAGGGGTTCCAGAAGACTGGAGAAGGGCTCATGTGATCCCGCTCCACAAGAGTGGTAGCAGGGAGGAGGCAGGGAACTACAGACCAGTCAGTCTAACCTCAGTAGTGGGCAAAATTATGGAGGAACTCCTTAAGGAAAGGATAGTGCAACACCTGGAATCCATAGGAGCACAAGATCCAAGACAGCATGGGTTTACAAAAGGAAGGCCCTGTCAAACTAATCTCATAGATTTATTTGACTGGGTAACCAGAGTGGTGAACCAAGGGGGAGCAGTTGATGTCACCTACCTTGACTTCAGCAAAGCTTTCTATACTGTTCAACATAGAAGATTGATTAATAAGCTGGGTAGGCTCGGAGTGGGTCAGAAGTTGGTCAACTGGGTGGCAAACTGGCTGGCCAGCAGAAAACAGGGAGTGGTGGTAAATGGTATACAGTCAGAAGAGATGCAATTCACAAATGGGGTACCTCAGGGATCAGTCCTGGGGCCAGTCATCTTCAATATCTTAATCAGTGACACTGCAGATGGACTGGAGGGTAAGGTTTGTCTGTTTGCAGATGACACCAAGATCTGCAACAGAGTAGATGATCCAGATGGGGTGGGCAGAATGAGAAGAGATCTGGATAAATTGGCAAAATGGTCGGAAGAGTGGCAACTGGGGTTTAAGACAAAGAAGTGCAAGATCATACACATAGGAAAGAGAAACTCTGAAGTTACCAATAGGTTGGGAGGGGAGTTGCTGGCAATCACAAAGGAAGAGAGAGACTTGGGCATCGTCATCACAGATGACCTGAAATTATCCAGGCAGATCACTAAAGCTGTAGGTAAGGCTAGAGGGATGTTGGGGTGTATTAGTAGGGATATCACAAGTCATAAAAGGGAGGTAATAATCCCTCTTTATGAGACACTGGTTAGGCCCCATCTGGAGTACTACATGCAGTACTGGAGGCCGCACCTGCACAAGGACATTAACAAAATGGAGGCAGTCCAGAGAAGGGCAACCAAAATGGTGCAGGGACAGCATCCGAAAACATTTGAGGACATATTAATGGAGCTCAATATGTATACCCTAGAGCAAAGGAGGAAGAGAGGTGATATGATCAAAACATTTAAACATCTTAAGGGCATTAACAAGGTGAACGAGTCTAAAATGTTTCAATATAAGAAAAAATAGCAGGACAAGAGGACACAGCATGAGATTAGAGGCCGGCCGATTAAGGGGTAATGTGAGGAAGTTCTTTTTCATGGAAAGGGTGGTGGATGCATGGAATGGCCTACCTCAGAAAGTGGTGGATAGGAACACAGTGCAGGACTTCAAACAGGCATGGGATAGACATAAAGGAGCTATACAGATGAGTATGAAAAGATAGGCCATTGACAGAGTAAAGGTCTACGTCACATTCATAAGGTAAAAAAAAACGGGCAGACTGGATGGGCCTTGAGGTCCTTATCTACTGCCAAATTCTGTTTCTATGTTTCTATGAGACCTTGGTTTAACGTCTCATCCAAAATACTAATATTCTGAATAATAAGAATAATATTCTGGGAACATTTTCTATTTTTTTAGAACAAAAATGTGTGAAAATAACTTTTTCCAGGAAAACTGCCATTTTCATTCATAAATGGTGTTTGTGCACAATATATTTTCACAATCATGATATTTTCTGAAAAAAAAACCCAGCAATTTTCATAAGTTTTTTGCATAATTTCAACATTTGCAGGAACAAAGCTAAATACAATGATTTATTTCCATGACTTTCAGCCACGAAAATAAAATTGTACCCAGCCCTGATTCAGTGACAATATAAAAAACATAAATTCAAAGTTAAGGTTTAAGGACGTGTGATCCATAATCACACACACTACAGCTTACCAACCTAACTTATGTGTTAACCATGTACTACTTCAGTAATAGTTTTACAAGACAATTAACCAGGCATAATATAGCATGCAGAGTTATGTTCATAAGCAGTGCCATGAGCATGGATCATGGTCTTTAACCCTAACTTGAATATCCTTTCTTTTGCAACAGTGTCCATGAACCCTAAAGTTACTTCATGGTAGAGCAATTTGAAATAGCTTCAAAACTAAACAGCAATTTCTACAATGCAATTAAGCTGGCCCCTTCAACTGAAAACTCTATCTCTGATATAACTGGTTTGGGCAGTCTTACATTGGATAGCAAGTTTATATTTTCAGAAGTCACAACGGAGGATACACTTGTATTTTTGCGAAAGATTAACCTTAGGACCAGATGCAGATAAAATTGACTTAAAACTCTTTCCTTTTGTGTTTAACATTATGGCATTCCCACTAAATATTTTAATTTTTCTTTGAGCACTGGTTATGTCCCTGAGCTGTGGCAGCAGGTGACCACAGCACCCTTTTTAAATCAGGATATTGGACCTGTGTTAACAATTATCAACCTATATCTCTTCTCTCCCCAGTGTCTAAGGTCCTGAAGGGGATTCTGCTTGGCCAACTTGAAGTCCAGACTGGATTGTTATAATATACGTATTCCATACCAGCATGGATTTAGGAGTGACCATACAGTAGTACAATATTAGCTTTGGCTGAGCTCACTGCATCCCTCCAGTGGGGCCTTGGACAATAAGGAAATGGCAGGTACCACATCTGTAGACCTGTCAGAGGCCTTTGATTAGGTTAACCATGGTTGCCTGCTGACTAAACTCAGGGGCATATGGTTGTTTTTTGGTTTAAAAACTTTAACTAATAGAACTGAAAAATGTTGCTAAATGAGCAGTGATGTGAGGAATGCGGAATTCCGACAGCAGAATTAGTATGGAATTACCATTCCACAGGCGGAATTTCCACCGGAATTTCTCTGGTTCTTTTGCAGAATTCTGCCTACTATGCTCCACGGAATAATATTCCATGGAACAGCATTTTTTTCCCAGAAAATTATTCCACAACAATTTCTGTGGAAAATATTGAGATCTGCGGAATAACGGCATTTTTTCAGTGAAAAATCATTCTGCAAGTGTTTTCTGCCATGGAATTGCACCATTCCATTTCTGGTGAAATTTCAGCAGAATTTAGGCGGGATTTTGAAAATTCCATGGAATCTCATTCTTCCAGAATTTGAAGATTCCACACAGCACTATAAATGAGGTAACTTCACCTTTAGCCAACGTTAATAATGGTGTTCCACAGGGCATCATTTTGGGCCCTGTTTTATTTAGTATTTTTTTTAAATGATTTGCCTTCTGTAAGGTTATTTTTTTAGGTAGATGGCATTGCTTTGTATACTATGCATATGGTTTTGATTTTAATTCAATGATTTCATGAGTTCTCACCTTCCTACCAAAGCCATATATTTTTAACCCACCACTACACCAGGCCTTAAGCCATCAAGCTATCTTCGCTTGTGAATCGCAGGCACCTAAGGCTTCTACTCCTACTACTCTTCATCTCAGGCTCCATTCACCCCAACTCCAGCCCCTCATCCCTACCCACTTCACCCCTCACTCCTCCCCCAAACCCTCTAAATAGCTCACTTTTGCTCACCTTAACGTGCAAAGCCTTTTGGAAAAAAATAACTTAATTGAGCCCTGGGTGAAAGCTAATGCTTTTGATGTCATTGCCCTCACTGAAACCTGGCTGAAGGAGGACATCTCCCCCACTGAAATCCTCCTTGAGTGCTACTCGGTCTTTAGAAAAGACAGAGTGGGAAAGCATGGGGGAGGCTGCCTCATATGGTTGCCGCTCTCCTCCTTGCCACCGAATTTGACCCCCCCTACTTCCCACCTCCTCCCTTGAGTCCAATTTGATTAACTTCCTCCTTGGAGCTGACAAAATGGTCACAGTCAGTGTGGTTTACCTGTCACCCTCTTCCTCACCCCGTGATCTAGACCCTTTCCTAGATATCAAGACCTCCCTTCCCCAAGGGAGAGATTGGATCATCCTAGGGGATTTCAACATTAACTGGCTGTCCCCTCACTGTGACTCCATCAAGGAATCCTTATTGGCCTTGGCATCCACCAGTTCCTCACTGAACCTACCAGAACCAACTGCAAGACTGGATCTCAGTCACTCATCGATTGGGTCCTGGTCTCACACCCCTCCCATGTCACCACCTCCGGAGTTCTTCCCGACTCAGTCAGTGACCACTGTGCTGTTTTCTGCCGCTGGTCCACAGAACTCCACCCCTGTCCTGTCCCCACAAATTCATCCACACCAGGCAATTGAAGAAGCTGGATGCCTCTGAGTTTTCCAAAGCAACCCTAGCCCAAGACTGATTATTCACTGAAGACATTTCTGACTTCTGCAAAGCGCTTGAAGCCTTTAGCAATAAGTTCTTTGCCCTCTGCGACTGTTTCATTCCACTTAAGAAGTTCCGAGTCAAGGGTTCTAGCCAAGAATGGGTCACCCTTGAGCTACGCAAACTAATGAGGGATAGGAACCAAGCCTGGAAGTTGTACAGAAAACATAATACCCCAAAACTCCTCTAAAACTTCAAAACTCTCAGGAACAGGTGCAACTCTTCCACAAGATCTGCTAAATTCTCCTTCATCCTGAAAAAAAAAAACATGCTGCTCAGGGGAACCCTAGGAGAACCTGGAACATTGATAACAACCTAATTGGTAGTGGAATTTCTGAAGAATGTATTTGTCTCACCTCCAAAGGAACCCCCACTTCCAAGCCAAGTGAAATAGCATCCCTTTTCAATAAATACTTTGGTGACCTCGACCAGTACAAGCCCGGTTCCCCTTCTACCCCATCTACCCCCACACTACCCCAGTTTCCCACACCAAGTTCCATATTTGATACCTAACCCATGCTGAAGTGGTCAAGTTAATCAGAGCAAATGATCCAAGTCCATCCAAGGGCACTGACAACATTGAATTCAGAGTTCTCCATCTTGTCTGTGACTCCCTGGCCATCCCTGTTACTAACATCCTCAACCACTCCCTCTGCATGTGGTCCTTCCCTAAAGCATGGAAGTGTGCCATTATTAAACCTCTTCACAAATCCAGTCCCAAGGATCTAGTATCCAACTACTGCCCATCTCCCTCCTTGCCCCCTCTTCAAAATTTTGGAGAAAGTGGTCCACTGGCAAACCACAAAATTCCTCTCCAAATACAGCCTGCTCAAGGAGGCCAAGCATGGGTTCTGTGTTTGCCACAATACCAAAACTGCCCTCATCAATTCACCAATTCCATTGACAAAGTCAACAATGAAGGCGTCTACACTGCTGCTGCATTCGTAGACCTCACCAAAGCCTTCGATCTTATTGATCATGAAGTCCTCCTCCAAACACTGACTGGCTTCCATTTCTTACCAGAGGTCTGCCCCTGGTTCAAGGACTACCTAACAGGTAGATCCTAGCGCACCATTTTTGGTGGTGTCCTCTCCGAATCCTGCCCCATCAAATATGGAATTCCTCAAGAGTCCATCCTGGGCCCTCTGCTCTTCTCTCTGGTCATTAACTCCCTACCTGACAACTGTACCTCCTCTTGAACTCATTCTCTGTGCTGATGATGCAGCCCTTCTCTGTCAGGACAAAAAAAACACTACTCTGATTAACAAACTCCAGTTTGATTTCTGCAGACTACACACCTGTTTCATGTCCAAAGGTCTAGCACTCAACTCCAAAAAAACTAAGTTCATGGTTTTCTCCAGCCCCCGCAAACCCCTTGGCCTTGACCTCTCCCTCTATGATGACTTTGGTAGCTCCATTAAAAGAGTCAGTGAATTCAAGCACTTTGGCTTACTCCTGGATTGCTACCTCAATTTCAATGCTGACACTAGCCTCACAATCAAAAAAGCCCACTAATGCCTAAGTATCCTCCACAGAACTAAGCATTACCTTAACAGAGAATCCAAATCCCTCCTAGTTTTCAGCTTCCTACTTCCTGTCTTTGACTGTGGTTCTCTTGTCTCCTCCCCCCGCCTCTCCATGAGAAATTTCTCTAGACTCCGAAGCTCCTACCACAATGCTATCTGTTTTGCCTCTGGCCTCCCTAAACTCACACACCACTGTGACCTTTATCAGCTCACCGGTTGGCCCTCGCTTGAGGCCCACCTTAACTGCAAGATGGCCACCTTTTACTTTAAATTCTCCCGTGGGCTGCTTCCTGATTTCCTCATCTCTCTCTTCCAGACAGCTGCCACCACTAGGACCACCAGACTGTCCTCAACTCTCTCTTTCATGGTTCCTTTCTCCTGGACCACTCAAGGCCAGAAAACACTCTCATTTATGGGACCCAAGCTCTTCAACTCTCTCCCTCTGGAACTAAAACTCTGTCCCTCCACAAATGCCTTCAAACAAAATATCAGGAGACATTTCTCCCTCGCACAATCCTGCACCTGCTCACAGCCCTAATCTGGCTCCCCTACTGCACTATTTTCCCCTCACCCTCTGCTTATCCACCTCTGGCACTTGCCCTCTCTTTCTAGCACTTGTAGTACTGTTACTCCACCCCAGCTAGTTTTTAAATTGCACTTAAATGTTTGTTTCTCACTGTTTATTATATTATTGTGAAATCCTCACAGAATGCTAATGTCACCTTTGTATTTGTTAAATCACCCAGGTTTGTTCTTGGTTGCCCTTTTGTCTGTTCTGTCCTGCTTGGATATGTATCTTGGTGTTAACCCTATCCGTAAGTTAAATATTTCAGCCTATGTCATGTCACATGATTGTTGTATGTAACTGGGTGCTTGTATAAATGGGCAGCAATGCTCACATGCCCTTCCACTGTAACCAATAAAAATTCAATGGAATTGCAGATGGATTTTGATTTGGTACATGACTGGCTAGCCAGAAATAGTCTACTCTTAAATGCAAATATAACTAAATGTATGCCCTTTGAAGCCAAAGCAAAATCTGTTGCTCATACCTGTTGAATTTTAAATGAAGATAAAGCTGTTTGTAATATAGAAGTATTTGCAAAATTTAAAGATCGAAGCTTTTATTTTGATAATCTTTTGTATTATAAATATCACATTGATAAATTAATTAACTCTGTACATATTCATCTTTGACAACTACGTCAGCAATAAGACATGACACGGTCATTGGTTGTCATGGGTTACTACATGCCCATGTGTGTAGTAAGACCTAAGGTGCTTGCGCTGAGTGCCTTCAGCACCTGGAAGTGCAATAACCCATGATAACCCTGGAGTGTTTTAGCGTTCTTATGAAATGGGTCCCATGTTAAAAAAATATATTATCCCCCCAAAATACACATAAATGTATTATCTCACATACTGTGATCTCATGTACTATATCATTTGCTGTAAAAATTATTGATTTTAACCTCTCTTTCACCCTCCCCAGGACACATCTGGAAACAAGCTTTTGTTTAGTTCAGTATGTCTTTCTTGGTGAAACTTTTTGAAATAAATAAATGAATGCAAAAACATACAGTTTTGGTGTTTTAAGTAAGAAAACAAATAGTCCATGGTGAAGGTTTGTGCCACTATGTGGTGCTGTTGTGAGCAAATTAAATATTGGTTATGTAGGTGTACTGTTTAAGATTGCCTCTTTAAAGCGAGAATGTGGTTTACTTTGTTTTCTGATGCCCTGTTTAGCTTGCCTCATTAGTGAATGAGAGTGAGAGAGAGCGAGAGAGAGAGAGAGAGGGAAAATGCAGCTTTTTCTGATGCCTAGTAGCTAGTTAAGGAAGGGAGAGCAGTTGGCATGGCCATTTTCCACTGAGAGACAAAGTGAGTGTGCTGAATAGTGAGTGAGAGGTGTGACTGTTTCACACTGACGGACAGAGCAAGTGTCCTGCATGCTGCATGTGAGCAAGAAAGGTTGTGGGCAGCGTCAGCCACTGAAGACTCTTTTTTGAAAAATTGTTGCATGTGTAATGCAACCCTAGAGAAAGCAGCCAGCGGCCAAGTAACCGAGTGAGGGAGAAAGCCTGACACTTCTGGCAGGAGCGGAGTAGGGAGCAGATGGAAGCTGGATATAGGCAGAGGAAATATTGCAGCAGCCTGGAGTATCTCTGCATAGGTACTGATGCTTAAGAGGGCTACAAGAAAGACAATATAAAAGAAAAGAAAAAAAGGGAAAACTGATATGGTTAGACATGAGACTGTATAACCTGTTATTATAAATAGTTTCTTGGCAGTGATAGGGAGTGGTTGAGAGGCTAAAATGTGGGTAAATGTGAGTTTACAGTTATTACAAGTTAGGGGTCTTAAGGCTTTTTGCCTTTCAACATGGCTGCCAGAAATATTTTTTCCAAAAATTTCTGGGAGGCATGGATATGAAGGTGTGTTGTGTCCTGTTTACTTGACAGGTTCCCGACCCGATGGCTGTCATCATGGGGCTTGGCCATTTAGGACACAGAATATTCCCTTCACAATTTATAAACAGAATCAAAGGATGCTTACCTACAGATTCCAAAAAGGTTATGGCACAGTCTTTAATTCTATGAGCAACTGATTACAGATCTATTAGATTTTAGATCTACTGTCTTTAATTACAGTCTACTCTTCTGCCAATGAAACCTCCATAAGCAGAGTTAGAACATTATATAATGCTGCATGTAGATGTGTTATTTCTTGCCCTAGGTTACTGCATCAATGTTTCCTTTATTCAAGTGTGAAATGGCCTTCCTTTTGAAAGTTATTATTTTACGCTGATTTCTTTTTGTAGATTTCTCAAATGTCTAGTCCCTTTTTCTTTCAAAAACTCATTAGTCTCACTGAATACTCCTCATCTAAGCAGTTTATCCTCAAGAAACGTTCAGAATTCCTTCTGCAAGAAAAGTCAAGATCGGTGACCATTTATTTATCATGCAAAGCCATGGAACACTTCCAACCTCCTTCCATGGTATCAAGTCTAACATTGTTTTTATTGTTCTGATAAGTTTTCATGTAATTGTTATTTTATGAAGAATTGTTTTTATTTGTTAGTATACTGTGTTTAATATATCCAGGTCCCCCTTGAAAATGGGCATATTATGTCCTTCAGGTTTATCTGGGTAACAAATGTTAAAAAAAATTCTAGTTATCATATTTAATATTACCCCTCACTTTTTCCATTTTCACCAAACCCCACCCTGATGATCAGGGTATCACACCTGCATCCTTCCTCCTGATGAGAAGGTATGTGAGTGATGGCTTATAGTGCTAACACCATTGTCACTTGCATTACCCAGCAAGAAGTGCACCAATCCCCCCTTTTCCTGACAGCCAAGTGCTTCACATTCGTACTGTGCTCATTCCCCAGCATACTTCAGTGTGGGATTCTGGGACTTGCATGCACATAGGCAACTGTAAAAAATAGGACTGTCCACATAAATAGTGTTACAGTGTTTGTATGCTACCCTGTGCAAAAGGCCCCAACTGGTTTTGTGTGTGTGTGCTTTGTCAAGGAGGACTTGCATTCTCCTTTAGCACGGCATATGAGTAAGTGTTCTGCATTTTTTAGATAAATAAATATTACGAATACTGTAACACTATTTATGGTGGACAATGTGTTTTTTTTACCGTTGCTGATTGGTACACTTTACGAGACATGGCACATCAGTGTCACAGTGGCTGTATTTTGCTGTGAGTGAGACTTGCATACACACCCATATCTTCTAGACGGCAGCACCACATACTACCACCACACTACTGGGTCAGCCTGTAGTCACACTTTTAAACAGCCCGACAACTCTGTGCTCTTCGCAACTGCTGGTTCTTGATTGACCTAATAGTGCAGTTGCAGCAGTAGTGTGCCGTCACCTGGGTGACCAGAATTTGTGTACAATCCCTGAAATCCTATGCTACAGCCAGCTGGGGGCCCAATGCATTGTGATGGAGAGGCATTTTTTCTCTTGGGAAGGATGGCACAACCTGTGTGAATTAGGCACAAACTGTGTTGGCCAATCATATTATGGCATTGGTGTCATCTGTGATGGAAGCCACTCACTTGTCCTCTGTGCAGTAAGAAGGGTGCTGCCATGTTGGCCCAAAATATCAAGGTGGGGAAACAGGGAATCCAAAGGGAAACATGCTACAAAGATTACCAAAATTGTCAGTTCTCCAGATAAGTGCATATAAGAGACTGGTGGTATTAATGACAATCTTTTATACACATGTAACCCACTCCATTCTCTCTCTGTTCTCCCTGGTAGAGGGGTGGGTATGGCCAAGGGAACCTCCGATGTCTAGGCAGGGGAATAATTATAAAACTTATTGGGAGCTCCCTCAGTTACCCACCCGACAGCAACTTTTCGACAGCAAGGTCCCCTACAGCGACTACAGCACCATGCCGCTGTAGGGAACCCATGGAACCTGGTGCTGTCTGTCAGGGTTCCTGCACCCCCAAATCAGCTCCAACTCAGAGTTGATAATCCCAAAGTGGGGGTATATGCAGCCCCCACGGGGTCAGGGCTTTGCCCCAGAAGGAAACATTTACTGGGACTGGAAACCAGCAGCCAACTGCAAAATGCAGTCAACCTGTCAGTTTCGCTGTCAGGGTATTCAACAAATATTTTGTCGAACACCTGTCATGGATCCGATTTCCCTTGCACTATGATATAGTCACTATGTAGGGTAGTGTGCAGACCTCCAGCACAAGGAAAGGGGATGAATAAGTCACTCGGGAAAGCCATCATCAGAATGGCAAGAAAGGGACTGGTGCTATTAGTTGGCAACTTCAATTGACCAGATTTGCAATGGAGGCTTCAAACTGCAGCTTTGGTAAGGACCAGGGCAATCCCTGACTTTCTACAAGGGGCTTTTCTCAGCTACAGTAGTCAAAGAACCTATTGGGGACAGTGAAGTGCTGGAACTGCTGTTTGTAAACAGGGACAGCATTGCAGACATCACAGTGGGCAGTCCTCTAGGTAGCAGTGATCAACATACAGTGTGGTTCAACACAGGGACAGGAGCAAAAATGAACCACAGGAGGACAAGGTTACTGGACTACAGGGAGAGTGGATGTTAAAGAAATGTGAGACTTCCTCAGAATCTGCCTTGAAAGGCAGATCACCACAGAGGGGCAGAGACACAATGGGGAAAAATAAAGGAGGGATATTTAAAGCAACCAACCTCTGTGTGAATGAAACGAGCAAAAGCAGAAGGAAAAAATAAACTATTATGCTTCTCCAATGGGAAGCATGGTGTTAGGTCAACAATACAATGCCGCAACCTGCACAACGAGCACAACCAGTGCACACTCCCCCACAGCAACACAGCGAGGATGCCGACCTGCTCCCCACAGCATCAGCAGGTGCACCAGTGGCAAGTTGAAAGAGGCGCGCCGCACCTGCACACACAGGTCCGCTGTGGGAGGAGGCATGTCAGCGGAGTATGTGGAGTGTGCCAAGGGGCGCAGACTGTTGGTGGTGTCCGGGTACACGTACCAGCATGAATGGACAAGCAGCAAAAGAACATATTGGAAATGCTGCAAATACACAGCGAACGGATGCAGGGGCCGTGCATTCACCATGGGCGAGGAACCACCGGCACTGACAGGCACCCACAACCATATGCCTGACTCCACAGCCATTGGGGTCCACAAGGTAAGGGCAGTGGTGAAGCAGAGGGCCCCGGACATGAATGAGATGAGCCAACAGCTCATAGTGGCATGCTGCTCTGGAGTTAATGAGGTGGTCGGGGGACGCCTACCCCCTGTAACCCTCTTGAAGAAGTTGGCACAAAGGGTCTGGAGGGGCAGCAGGCATGCTATGGTGGACCCACAGCAGCTGTCTGAGCTCACCATACCTGATGACTACACCAAAACCCTGGCAGGTGGGCCATTTCTGCTGTATGATTTGGGACAGGGCGCTGAGGCCAGCATGGAACACAGGTTCCTCCTCTTCAGTACTGACAGGAACCTTGAATTCCTGGGCCATAGCCTAGCATGGCTTGGGGATGGCACATTCCACTGCTGCCCCAAGCTGTTCCAGCAGCTGTACATGCTGCATGGGGTGAATAGAGCAACTGTACTGCCTGCAGTGTAAGTGTTGATGGCTAGGAGAACGGCCGCAGACTACATCGCTGTGTACAAGAAGATCACAGAGCTGTGCCCTGCAGGCGGTCCCCACCGCATGCTCATTGATTTCGAGCTTGCCATCTATAGGGCTATCTGCACTGTGCTGCCTGACATGGACATCCACAGATGCTTCATCCACCTGTGCCAGTGTGTCTGGTGGCACATCCAGCAGCATGCGGAGCTGGCACATCGGTATTGCTCTGATGATGTCTGTGCCATGCACCTCCGCATGCTGCCAGCCCTTGCATTTGTGCCCCCTGAGGATGTGTGTGCCACCTACGAGGTGCTCCATGGCTGGGAGTACTTCTCCTCCCATGAGGATGTACTCACTCCTGTCCTCGACTATTTTGAGAACACCTAGCTGGGCAGGCCTATTCGCAGTGACCACTGCCGCAAGCCTCTGTTCCCCATCCCCATGTGGAACTGCCACGCTGCAGTACTGGATGGAATGGCCTGCACCAATAATGCAATTGAGGGGTGGCACCAGACATGAAATGCCCTGCTTGGTGCGGTGCACCCAACCCTGTGGTGGTTCCTGGATATCCTGTGGGGGGAGCAATGGCTGACGGAGGTGAAGCTGCAGCAGGTTCTGCCCGGCCAGGCTGTGGGGTGGTTCCGGAGGAGCTGGAGGGAGTCAGCTCAGCACATCACCGACATTGTCAGTGCGTACAGTGTCAGGAGCTGCAGGGACTACCTGATGGGGCTGGCACTGAATATCAGCCTTCAGGTGTAGGTCCCTGTGTCAGGAGACCCCTGCCCAGTGTCTACACCCCATTCCATAGCCTGTACCCCTCTGCTGTGCACCGCTAGATCCCTTGCACCCTGTGGTTCTGTTGTTGCCCACTGTACCCCTGTGCAGGGGATTTCCACTGAGGTTCTTTCACTTTCTGCACCGTCGTACCTCTCCTGTCCATCGGGTGGCTGTTCGGGATGTGTGCCACCGGTCGGCGTTACCGTTGGGGGGCTCGGTCGTGCACTCTGCTGCTGTGTCACTGCCATGCATTTCATCAGTGCATCCTGTGTGTCTATGGTGTTGGGTACACAGTGTTCATGGTGGGGTGCACCGGGGTCTTGCGCTGCGTTTCCTTGTTGATGCTGTGGGGGATGTCAGCCTTTTTGCCATCGACCATACTCTATGCTTTCTCTCCAATGAACTGGCAAAGGTGGTGAGAAATAAAGGATAGCATTCAGGAGGTATACTGTATAAGCAAACAGAGACAGGAGGACAGGGTAATATCCAATGCAAAGCAAAAGGATGGAGGCAAGGTAGTTAGGGGAGCACAGACACACAGAGAAGAAAGGATTGCCAAAGGGGTCAATACAGGGATAAGACTTTCTTCAGGTACATAAGTGATAAGAAGAAAATAGGGAAAGGACTAGGAATAATCAGAAGGGTGGAAGGGGAGACTGTGCATAAGGAGAAGAAAAAGCTGATATATTTTTTTCCCCCAATTATTTTCCCCTCTGGTCACAGTCTGCGGGGCCACTCTCAGGCATCCTGCCTGTTCATGCCCTGTCTGAAGTCCTCCAACCTGTGCCTCCTCTCTCCTCCTCTTCATCCCACAGTCGGCACCCCTGACTTAACCCCCTCTGGGGTGGGGCCACCCCCTCTCTTTGGGCACTCTTTTACAGTCAGTCTCTGGCTGTGGGTGAGGTCCCAGGTGGAGGAACCTAGAAGGCCAGGCAGTATGGACCCGGACGAGGCATGGGGGCAGGTGTCGTTGCCTACCCCACAGACCAGGCTCTTCGGTGTTCTGGTGCTTGCTCCCCCTCTCCCATGCATGGTGCACATCCTGATGCAATGGCTCATGGCAACCCTGCCAAGCATCAGCCATGCTGAGTATGTACTGCCCTGCATGCGGCAGCGCCCCCAGACTCCACCGGGAGCCGTTGGCATGCTGGGTGATCCCCATCCCTCCTCCCTGGGGAGGACAGCAGCCCAGTGGGCACTCAATCCTCTATCCACCCCTGCCGATCCCCAGCACCCAAGCTCACTCCCGAACTTGGGTCACCAGCATAGTGCGAGGTGTGGCGTCCAGTGCCTCAACTCTCAGTGCCACCATGCCAGGAAAGTTGATGTCTTAAGCAGGCAGTTCTGTTCTGTCTTCACAATGAAGGGAGAAGGGTGCAGACTACCAGGGAAAAACAGGAATGCGGGGTTAGCAACACAAGCCCATTTTTGGGAGAAAGAGTCCTGAAAGGACTTGTAGCTTTAGAGGTGGACAAGGCTATGGGAATGGATGGGATACACCCCAGGATACTAAAAGAACTCAGGGAGGAGCTAGCTGCCCCACTGACAGCTTTGTTCAGAAGTTCACTGGAAACAGGTGTGGTTCTGGAGAACTAGAGAAGGGCTGATGTAGTCTCTCTACATAATAGCGGCAGCAGGGAGGAGGTTACCAACTATTGGTTGGTCAGTCTTACTTCAGTGGTAGGGAAATAAATGGAAACCCTACTGAAAGAAAGACTGGTAGAGCATCTAGAATCCAGTGAGCTGCAGGACCACAGGCAGCTCAGGTTCATGGGGGGAAGGTCATGCAAAACGGAACTGATAGATTTCTTTGACTTGGTGATCAGGGAAATAGATCAGCGATGAGCAATTGACATGGCCTATCTGGACTTTAGCAAGACCTTCAACATTATGCCACCTAGGAGACTAAAGAGTTGACCAGCCTAGAAATGGGCTCCAAAGAGGTGAATTAATCTAAAAACTGGTTAACAGATAGGAGACAAAGGGTGGTGGTTAATGGCACTCACTCTGAGGATGGGAGGGGTGAACAGGAGGGGACCACAGGAATTGGTACAGGGACATGTCTTCTTCAATGTCTTCATAGGGCACATTGCAGAAGAACTGGAGGGCAAGGTATGCCTTTTGCAGGTGACACCAAAACCTGTAATAGGGTGGGCACTCAGAAGGGGGTGTAGAAAATGCACATGGACCTTTGGAAACTTGAGGAGTGGTCAAAAACGTTGCAGTTGGGGTTCAATGCCAAAACGTGTACAATCGTGCACCTAGGGCATAGGAACCCCCAGTGTTGAGCAAAGGATGGGAAGATATACTGAGAGTCACTAAACAGGAAAGGGACCTTGGGGTAATTATATCACAGGAGCTCAAGGTGGCAAGGTAGTGTGACAAGGCAGTGGGCAGGGCTAGTGGGATGCTGGCGTGTATAGGGAGGGGTTTCTCCAGCAGGAGGAGGGAGGTGGCATTGCTGCTGTATTACTCACTGGTGCATCCCCATCTGGAGTACTATGTCCACTTTTGGAGACTGCACTTCAGAAAGGACACAGACAGGGTAGAGGTGGTCCAGAGGAAGGCAACTAAAATGGTACAGGATTTGCACAAGAAGCCGTATGAGGAGAGACTGAAGGATCCCAACATGTACAACCTCGAAGAGAGATGAGAGAGAAAAGAGGATAGAGAGAGAGAGAGAGAGACAGGTGACATGATAGAGACCTACAAGTACCTCACAGGTGTGAGCAGGGTGCGGTGGGAGTCTCTTTCAAATGAGAAGGAGCACCAGAACCAGTAGACATGCAATTAAACTGGACGGGAAGGGGAGGAGTTCAAAAGAGATGTGAGGAAATATTCTCTCACTGGAAAAGTGGTAGACACCTAAAATGGATTGTCAGCAAAACTAATGGAGACTTGAACATCCATGGGATAAATATAGGCATATATTAGAAAACAGGCAGGAGGTGTGAGGGTCGCCAGGGACCAGTTAAGGTCTGCAGAGGCAGAATAGTCAGGAACACTTGGGCAGTCTGGCTGAGCCAAGTGGTCCTTTTATGCTGATAAATTCTGTTTCTATGCCCCAGCCTGGAGTGGAGTTACCCAGAACGCACCATAACTCTGCATGATGTTTGAAGTGCATAAATCAGACATAATAAAGTTTATAGAAATTGGCTTTTTGTTGGCGAATAACTAAGTTCAGTGACACTTGTTGCACAGATTGAAGGATCACAATACATCATGGTAGAAGTTCAGACCTTCAGTCCTGTAAATTCCTGTATATTTCAACTGCTTCCTATCAGAACTGATTGTAATGCTCCTCCCAGGGTCACAGGCTATGTCCTGACCAGGGACACTGGTTTACCGGGATCGAGAAAGGGCATATTCCGTTTTGCACATTGTAAAAAATGGTATTGTCACCGGTGTCTGTTAAGCCAAAATCCGATTTAACCGGTGTTCGGTTTTGTGTACTTTATTTAACAATTTTTAACTCTGCTAACATGCATTTTAGTAATTTTGACCTCCACTATTGCACATCCTTCCATCCTTGTACCAATTAAAAGTTATTTTAGGTACAAGATGTGATGGTAGCAGCAACACTACAGCCCCCATCCCTATGGTGTGATAGAAGCAGCATTACGACCCCATTCCTCAGGTGCTATGGCAGCACCAACAGCACTACGGCACCCATCCCTCTGGTGTGATGGCAGCAGCAACAGCACTATGACCTCCCTCCCTCAGGTGTGACAGAAGTAGCAGCACTGTGGCCCCATCCCTTAGGTGTGATGGCAACAGTACTACGTTCACCATTCCTCAGGTGTGACAGAAGTAGCAGCACTACGGCACCTACCCTTTAGGTGTGATGGCAGCAGTACTACATTCCCCATCTGTCAGTGGTGATGGCAGAAGCACTACAGCCCCCACCCCTTTGGTGTAATGGTAGTAGCAACAATGCAGTCCACATCCCTCTGGGGTGATGGCAGTAGTGACAGCACTATGATCCCCTTTCTTCAACACCCGCACCCGACATGCACAAGTTAGAAATGACTTGGTCTCTTTGCTTGTAAAACTCAGATGTGAATTAATCGGAACCATCACCGCTAAGGTGGGCTACCTTAATTTTTTCCTATCTATAATATAACTGCCTGAATTGGATTTCTACCTGTGACACCGCTGACCAGGTTTAGGGAACAGACTTGGGTGTTGGAGGGCCAGCTGGTGGGTGAAGGCTTGAGTGTCCAATGACCACTCACCTTCTCCTGGGAGGGAGGGTGGGTTCACAACTCAGCATTTGCTGGCCCCTGATGGAGGCCAGAGGCATGACAACATGTCAGCCCTCACTGCAGGAGGGAGCGTGATGGACGTCAGCTTGTGCCTTGACATCATGTAGCCTGTCACACTCCCAAGAAAATGGGAAAACACCTGCTGACCAACTGAAGGACAGCTGTTGGTCCTCCATAAGTCGGAAGCCCAGACATGTGTCTGTTCTGAACCCTGCCATACCCAGAATATACAGGAAGCTCTTTAGGCAATTCTCCTCCCTGGTAGCTCCACAGGGGTAGGGCTCACTCAATGAAGGGTTACCGGTTACCGTGGCATAGCAGTAAGGGGCAGTGGATGGTGGTTGGGACTCAGCAGTAGTGGTAGGGGGCCTTGGCAGGCCTGAAGGAGTGAATGGCCAGGGGGTAGGAGGAGCAAAAAAAAAAACTGCTTGAATTTGCTTCTTTGAAATACAGTGTCTTCACCTAAAAAACCCATAAGTGATTAGTGGAGGACGTTCAAATGGATTTATGCATCTCCTAGACATGTGGATGCTTTTTTTTTTTTTACTTGGTGTCCATGAAAAGGGTGTCTCCCAGTTTTCATGTCTTTGTTCAGATGTGAATTGAGCACTACTCTGCCCACCAGCATCATACAGCCCCTGGGGTCTTACCTTCTGTATGTCATTGACTGTGCTTTCAAAATCCACTGGCCAAACATAAGTATACTTAAATACTTAACATTGGCTTTTGTTGAAGCAGTCTATCAGAAAACTTTTGTTGTCACAGAGACTGAATCAGCAGGTGGGAGAAAAGGTGCAAATTATCAAATTCACCTAAATGGGGTGCTAACTGTGAAGTCTTTTCATAAGTAGTAAGGTAGTTTTCTTTGTGAACATACTTTCATTCAGACTAGTTTTCATTCAAACAACTGAGGATTTTGGATGGCCCTACTGATTATAAACTTGAATAAGCTAGTTGGTAACAGTGATCCCATGTTTAGCAATCCACAACCTAGATGCTTTTATGCAAAGAATACAATAAAAACCTGACTAAAATCTAAAACAAGCTTATAAAACACATAAAATGTATCTGAACATTTATCTTCACCTATACAAAATCATTGCAGCCTCAAGTAAAACTCAGGTAAATTGCATGGTACCCTAACTACTATTCTGTGATGTAGTAAACATATATTGGTATTTTTTTTATTCTTTGTAAAGCAGGTAAGGCCCTCTAGGCAGAACTGTCTGTTTCAGGAGTGACCTAGAAGCATTGGGAGGTTAAGTGACTTGCTTGGAGTCACACAGTGTGCAAGTGGAGGTTGTGGGAATCAAACCCAGGTCTGCTGGATGTACCCAGTTCATTCACTGTTTGTTACTCTAACCACTAGGCATGAGTGGTTAAACCGAATGGCAGATTGCAACAAAGTAGTGCGGGTGATTTCCTTACTGCCTCTATATGTAGCAAAGCAGAAAGAATGCAAAGCACAGCAGCATTCATTTTAAAATGCTGAAATCTGGGCCGGCCCACTGGCGCTGCAGTAGCACTATTGCTTGCAATGCCAGCAACCCAGGGTCAGAAGCAAACTCGAGTTGCTGGAGGTATGGCCAGGGGAGTAGGATCGAGCACCTGGGGGACTGCCCTCCTCCTCCTCCTCCTCCTCCAGGGAGGGTGGGGTGCAGGTCCTGCTGCTTTACCACTGCCTGTGTGACCACCGGTGGTGGTGGTGCAATGGTGCTGCAGAGTGATCAGGAGGGGACGATGCTAGCCAGGATCTGGAGCAATGGCATGTTTCTATGTGACCTACCTCCTTGGATCTCCTGTAGTGCCGGTGCCCTCAGGGGACAAAGACCAGAAAGCCAGGAACAATCACCCCACATTGGCCACTGGCAGAAGGGACCCAGGTGCTCCAGACTTCATAACCAGGCTCCGTGAGGGACCCACTGAGCTGCCCGACACACACTAAGGGAGTGTGGAGGGGTGACCTGGGGTCCCCTCCCTTCCCACCTGGGGGGGTAGAATCCAGGCAGGATAGGGGCAGGACCGCAGGAGCTCCTGAGCATTAGCTGGGGGTGAAGCTAAGGGATAGCCAGCCTAGGGATCTCTGAAAAGTGGAGACTGATGCTGTGAGAAGGGGACATAGAAAGAGAAAATAAAAAAAAAATGTAAAAAGATGCTGAAATCTTAGAGATTCTGTGCAGTGAAATGCAATTTCCGTGAGGCACCGGTACAAGAATTCAAATCCGCAAACCAAGCAGGATTCCGTGATTGTTACCGGTGTTACCGGTAAAAAATGGAAAACCAGGGTCCCTGGTCCTGACTCTGTCTTAAAGCTAGTACATGGCAGTCCAACCCTCCATGCAGCCCATTGCTGGGACATGTGATAACCCTGTCTCTTTCTCAGCACTTCCCAGTTCATCCTAATGTTCCATAGTTTACTAAACACTCTGTCTTTCTCTGCATGCATGCTCATGCTACATTGTGGGTCTGTCCATGTCTGCCAGAGTGTGGCTCTGCTGAGCATCCTATTCCCCCTCTATCCTCACAGTACCATGATCAGAAATACTCCGTCAGTATGTATCTCTGAACTCTCTGATTCTGATAGTGGCATATTTGCCTTTTTGACTTCAATTTCCATCTGTTTGCAATTTTCCCTGCTACACCATCTATCCCACTGTCCACCTCAACATCTGCCAGAGGAGATAATTGAGGGCCCAGTGTCTTACTCTACATGGCCACCCATCGATTCTCCACTTGCCATAATACATGCAAGGGTCCACTTGAAAAGATCCCACACATAGCCATGTGGGCTCCATGGTAACCATCGACCAACCTGCATATATCCCCTTCTCCTGTGGGTCATGCCAATGCTGAGTAACTTGACTCCTACCATTCCTCCATCTAAATCAGAGACTAATGTACTACCTTGTCTGGCCACTTTCTTCTCTACCATACCCTCACCTGCCCCCTTCAGGTGTGTTGTCAATGTAAAGGTTGGTCTCCAGGATTTCTCCTGACCCCACCATGACCTCCCTTGATGACTTTGAAGTAACCCTCCACAGGCTAACCAGCCATTGGGTTGTTTAAATTGATGGGAACGCCCTGGGGTTCCCGCATCCTCTGGGCAGTCCCACTACATGCTTCCCTCTTTATGTGTGATGCAGATAGAAAATGCCCACAGATCTCTGATCCCAAGAATCTGTCCCTGGTGCTGGAGGTTCCTCCCTGGCAGGCTACCAGGGTCCAAGACAAAACCCATCACCAATGCCCGCAAGCTATTGAGGTGTCTGGGACATCAGCAACCTATGGAGCCCTGAGGGTGCCCTGCACCCTCCTCATGATTTTCCTGCTATCTCTGTGTCTTACTGGCACATTCACCTACTCTGTTCCCCTTTATTACTGTCCTGGGCGCCATGAGGGAACCCTACTTATCTACTCTATCAAACCCCTCCCATTAACCTATACCCTAGAGATAATGCCAGAGCATCCATCCCCACTTTTTCATGTCGGTGAATAATCATCTTCCCGTACCACAAGGAGAGATTACACACACACACACACACACACACCCCAGACACACCAGAAACTGGTAAGTCATTCAAATTTGTGTCAGTTTTTTCAACAAGCCTTGTCCACAGCAAACGTTGAAAAAATCTTGTTGGTTCTACCTGCTGCACCCTAAAAAAATACCCCTCCTTCACCACCCTCATAACATGGTCACCATCAAACTCCCCTCCATGTACTGTACCTCCTGTGCCAGTTGTCATGTCAGTACCTGAAAGCACAATGCTGGATCCATTAATTGGTCTTGAATAAGCTATATGATAACAGATTGGTGCATCTTTCCAAATTGTTTTTCCTCTCTAGCTCCAGAGACCCTTGCAAGATCTCTTCCTCACCTTTAGTGCACAATACAATTATGAAGAGTCAACTCCAAATATTTTTGAAGAATTATGTGGTCAGTAATCTGACCACATTTTCATATCTGTAGATTTGTCAGTAACTAAATAGTCCTATTTCACTTGCATTCTTAGGATTTGTCACATTTTCTATGTTTTGCACTACTGACTGAGTAGGCACCAATTTAATTTTCGGACCATTTAAAAAAAACACATAAGCATCTTAGTCAGAACAAATGACCTGCCACAGTTCAAACTGTACATTTACATAGGCTCTAAGACAATCTTTGCTAGGTTTTAAAAGCCAAAATGGACCAGCCCAGGTAGCATATTGATAGCACACTACAGTTTTTTGCATGTCCCAGAATGCCACATGGGGGTCAGCTAGGGGCCAGATATGCCATGGAGATGAGGCACCCATGTCTTTAGAAAGGAAGGCCGTATACCTCCTGGCCCTGCATTTATACCCTGCCAACTGACCAAGGAGTGGCATTGGTGTCAGCTCAGAACTGACTGATTGATTGATTGATTGACCGGAATGGAACCACTGGTCCAAGGAACTTTTTTCAGGCATGACCCGAGCCAAAAAGATGGTAAAAACATATAGTACCAGTAAAACCACGTACAGAGAAATGTTCAGACATAGATAAGCATAGTACAAGTCATAATAACTACAGTCCTGATCCAGAGGTCATACAAAAATGAAACTAACACAGTGATGATAGCAGAAAAATTAGATATGCAGACAGTAATACTGTAAGTACCTTTATGAGTTACAAACTGTGCACTGATGCATATCAGTGATTACCAATAGCAACCATACCAATGAATGTACCTGCTTGCCCACACAGTCCCAGCTAGATAATGCAAAAAACAGCAGTGGTGGCCCTACACATAGGGATGGAGGACAAGGAAGAGGGGAGGAATTAAGGAAAACTGGCAGTGTTACAGAAAAAGCTAAAAGGATCCTGTCAGGCACTGAGAGTGTCCTTTTAAAGCAGCTCCCTTTGCTCTTACATTAGACTAAAATGTCAGTTTCACTGCCATCAAGGATGTGAGTGAGACATAAACGTGGTCTGTTTCCCTGATGTGACAACACTTTTCATTTGGTTGAGCACTGGTACAGTATTTGAAATGAGTTGTGAATGTAAAATCACACAAATACCTCATGTGGCTTAATAAAAAGCATTGCCTAATGCTTCTCAAAAGCATTTCACCAACAAAATGTATGAATTTGAGAGAAGCCTCAGGAAATGTAACTAGAAGTTACCAACATCAGCCTTCTCATCCATTACGAAGCCCCAGTGATAGTATTATGCTGACAAAAAAATTATTAAATCATCTGTGATCTCAAGCATTGAAAAATAGATTCTCAGTAGACAAACATGGAAAAAAGTCATTGACTTACAAGGAATGAATGTTAACATAGAGGCCAAGACATCATCATCATCATCATCATCATCATCATCATGAGGGATAATACTCTTCTCCTAAATGGGGAGCAGAGACAGACCCTCCACATGTGGGAAAAAGTGGCCAAAAGTGGCACAGAAGATCAACTCCTGATGTTACAGATTGAAGTTAAAGTGAAGTACAGGCTCAGAATAGAGTAATTACAAGCATTTGTCAATGTCGAACGTTCGCTTGCAGGTATTTGCAGTGGTATTTGGCACTTAGACATGGCTTAAAAAAATCAGTGACAAAGAAGTACAAGCATTTGTCAATGCCGAATGTTGCTTGCTTCTATGTGCTGTTTAGGTATTTGGAACTCACTGGAGTGCAAATATTGAAAATTCGCGAACTTACGAGCGTGCGTAGGAACTGCGCAACGCATGCTCGTAAAACAGTCATTTTTAGGAATTGTTTCACCAGATTTTCAATATAGCCATTTTAAGACCTCTGCTCATGAACAGTGTCACTGTGATTTTCTTAATGTGTCCCATACATTGAGTTCGCACACCGACTGCGCCATTGTGCGCTACATGGGTGGAAACACGTTTTGGGTGAGATGTGAAAAATTACAGCTGTACTACTCATAAGAAGTTGTGGTAAAATGGCAATGTTGAAAATCTGGAGTGGAAATATTGAAAATTCGCAAACCTACGAGCGTGCGTAGGAACTGCGCAACGCATGCTTGTAAAACAGTCATTTTAAGGAATTTTTTCACCAAATTTTCAACATAGCCATTTTAAGACCTCTGCTAATGAACAGTGTCACTGTGATTTTCTTTATTTGTCCCATACATTGATTTCGCACACCGACTGCGCCATTGTGCGCTACATGGGCAGAAACACATTTTGGACAGGATGTGAAAAGTGACAGCTGTACTGCTCATAAGGAGGTGTGGTAAAATGGCAATTTTGAAAATCTGGGGTAAAGAATATTGAAAATTTAGGAATCCTCTACGAAGGCATGAGGGAACCGCGCAACGCATACTCGTAAAACAGTCATTTTTAGGAATTTTTTCACCAAATTTTCAACATAGCCATTTTAATATCTCTGCTCATGAACAGTGACACTGTGATTTTCTTAATGTGTCCCATACATTGAGTTCGCACACCGACTGTGCCATTGTGCGCTATATGGGCGGAAACACATTTTGGGCAAGATGTGAAAAATGACAGCTGCACTGCTCATAAGGAGGTGTGGTAAAATGGCAATGTTGAAAATCTGGAGTGAAAATATTGAAAATTTGAAACTTACGAAAAAGTATAGAACGCACAACGGACACCAGAAACAGTCATGTTTAGAATTTTACTCACATTTTTCAACACAGCCATTTTAAGACCTCTGCTCATGAACAGTGTCACTGTGATTTTCTTAATTTGTCCCATACATTGAGTTCGCACACCGACCGCGCCATTGTGTGCGCTACATGGGTGGAAACACGCTTTGGGTGAGATGTGAAAAATGACAGCTGTACTACTCATAAGAAGGTGTGGTAAAATGGCAATGTTGAAAATCTGGAGTGAAAATATTGAAAATTCGCGAATTTATGAGCCTGCGAAGGAACTGCAAAACGCACGCTCGTAAAACCGTCATTTTTAGGAATTTTTCCACCAAATTTTCAAAATAGGCTTTTTGAAAGTCCACCTTATGAACGCTGGCACTGTCATTTTGTTAATCAGGCTCAAAAGGTGATTTCACGCAGTGCGAAATCACCCTTTGGGCCCGAATAACGCTTATGACAGTGACAGAATTCATGAGAAGGGTCCCAAACCCCATGTTGAAAATTTGGTGAAAAAATTCCAAAAATGCCTGAGATATGCAACAAAGTTGAAAAACCCCCATCTTGCCCATTATACAGCTTACCGGCATTTCCTCAGTTCGCGGTCGGCTTTGAAGTGTGCAGACGTGTTCCCGGTCCAGTGATGATCGTCGCGCCGAGCTCCAGAGGTAAGTATGGGGTGAGGGGGTGTGGGGAGGCAGGGTGCGCAGTGGGTGGGTGCGGGTTGTGGTAGGGAGCGGGAGACCGCGTGGACCTGCTTTTTAATTTACAGGGTTTTTTTTGTACTTTGACATATCGGGACGCTTGCCACACTGGGGTGGGCTTCCAGCGTGGCAGAAGGATGGGTGGGGGGGCTGTGGAGCTGACGGGGGATTGGGCACCCACGTTGGCAGATGACACAGGACGTTTGCCACACTGGGGTGGGCTCCCAGCATGGCAGAAAAGATTTGGGGGGGGTGTGATGCAGTGCAAAGCACACAGCAGTGGTTTTCTTTGAAGAGAAGACCACCACTGTCATACACATCACCGGTGCGGATTGGTGCAGGACCGCCATGCCTGCTCAAGGGAGCAGGGGATTGCTCAGGAGAGGCATACCTCCAAAGTGTCCCATTCTCCCAAGACGTTCCTTGCACATGCGCGCAAGCGAACGTAAAAAGGAAACAATTCAATTGGTATTAACAGCATATACAGTACACTGCTTTTGGATATTCCATTTGGAATTGCTCTCATTTAATCAGCGTAGTATATATCTGTGTGAAAACATCCTTCTTTCAATTACTTTATGTTTACACTGAGATGTCTAGCATAGTGCGCTTGCTGTACAGTAGCTGTAATGTACTGTATATCATTTGAAATAGTCCGATTACCATTCTTTTTACTTTGTAATCATGAGTTACAGTGGATTCCCACTGCCTGCTCACTGGGATGGCCTCCCTACTAAAACAGAAGATTATTTTTGTAAAAACAAGGCAACTGTGATTTAGTTTTCAACCCTGTATTTATTTCCTGTTCTGCCCAGCCTGCCTCCAGCTGCTGGCATCCCCATCACACACCTTCTGCATGACTTGCCCAGGACCATTGTCTGGTGGGTGGTTGCCACAGTCAGTAATGCAGGACTTATGAGGGTTCAAGCATCATCCTGCCAGTTGGGGGGGGGGGCTCCTACAAATTTTCTCCCAAGGATAGACAGTGTGCAATAGTGCACACAGGCATGCAGTGATAAGTATGTATGCCATCCATGTCTAGTGGCTGCCCCTCCCTTTGCTATGTGCCTGCTGTTCAGCCGACTGGTCTCCAACAGATGACAGGCAACAAGTTGCAGATTGCAGTGCTCCCCCTCCCCACCAAGAGAGGAGAACTTTCCATGGGATGTTCGAGCCTCCCTCCCCTGGATGACCCCCAAGCAACCCGAGTCCGTTTCCAAACTTTTGTCACTGGCATAGCAAGTGGAAGCACTACTGCTGCAGTATTGAGCCAGCAGCTAGTGCAAGTTAAAGTAGCAGTGCAACAAAAAAACATTTTCCCAAAGCTAGTTTTAGCTACAATCAATAAAAATATTAGCATACCTGCCAAAGCTACTTTTCTATGCGTCCCTATGCTGAGCACCATGAGTTTATTTATTTTCTGAAACCAAACCCTTCCCAGTATCTACAACACTATTTCTAAACCAAATGTGGCAGCCATCTTTTGTCCATGAGAAACAACTACTTTAAAACTTTTATAAACTACTCAAATGTCAGTGGAACTAGAAGATTCTACCACCAAATCAAACTGGAAGATGCCTGGAATATTTAATGGTGAAAAATAAAAAAAGGCAGGGTCATATTTTTTGCCCAGTTTCATTGTAGTGCTGCTTTAAGATTGTTTTTTGTTCTAGATAGATTTGTGTGCCCCTGTCAGTCCATTATCTCCCTCCTTGGGGCCCCTGATGAACCTCCCAATCTCATCCATCACTTACCTACTGGGTCTGCTGACCCGTTACCCCCATAATGTGCCCTGGGAAGGGTGATCCTCTCCCTGAAAGCACAAAGTCCCATTTGTAGTCATGTAGCCAGCTCCATGGTATGGGGCCCAAGTGTACCAGTCCTGTCATTGAGAAAGGGGACTGGTGTTTTCGCCCATCTTTTTAACTTGCCTCTCTCCATTTGCACAAACTAGATGGCACCACATACTCTCACCATGATCTTAGATGCTGCAAGCTCCCAGAAACACCAGAGAGGTCTCTATGGTGCCAGACATGATGCCATTCCCCCGCTAGGCTGAGAATTCCAGCACCTACTGCCTGCCTGAATGCCTGAGTCTGCTCCCAAACTGGGGTTGCCAGCATGATAGTTCATGACCCAATGGGTGGCTCTTGTAATTTAAGTTTGTATGTACTTTACAAAGAGTAGTTCAAACAACATGAAGTCTTGCTATATTATGACATATGCAGTGAGTCCCAACCTTCGAACTGCTCCGGAAGTGAAAGAGTTAACTTTCCATGCCAGGCATGGAACGCTGAGCTCGAGCTCGGTTGAAACTCTGTCTGTTGTTCTTCAAACTCAAACCATCAGGTTCTTCACTCCGCCTCACTGAACAGTCGCTCCGGAGATTTCTCCTTCTGCTCGGTTCATTTTGTCGGCTAAAGTATTGTTTTTCTCGGTTTTCGACCAAATTTAAACTGCAACCGGTCGGTTCAAGCTCTGTCTGTGGTATTTGTGAGTACTAGATAGGTTTACATTATTTCTATTCTGTGTGGAACTTGTAAACGGTTTATCGGTTCGGTTTGAACCGATCAGGTTGTTTAAAATATCTTAATCTGTGATTTAGAGTGTGGTTACTGGTTCTTATCGGTTAAAAAAAAAACAGATTTTATTACATTTTTTCCACGACCCGTTGACACAGTTGGGAACCCGATAAGAAGGTCTTACTGGTGATTGCCATAAACAGGTAAGTTTGGTTAGGACTGGCACTATGTCTGAGAAACCCAAAAGAAAAACTGGGCCCACTGGGTTTCAACACTGCAGTGTGTGTGGGGAAGTCTTTGCCAAGGCTGACCCCCACACCACCTGTGTTTATTGTCTGGGGTTTGACCACCTCAAAGCAGACTGCCAGATTTGTAAAAATTTTCCTGCAGCTACCCTGGAAAAGAGAGTTGGTAGGCTCTGGGAAAGGGAGGCCAAAAAGTCCGCTGAACCGGATGGCCAGCCCGGTTCAGTTCCAACCAAACCAGAGGGAGTGCCCTCTGACCAGGGCGAGACTTCCTCAGGCAAAAGGAGAACCGACTCTGAGGAGTCGGTTGCAGCAAAAAGGACTAGGAAATCAGCTGGTGTGGAACCAAAACTTTTCTCTCCAACTGCTGAAGAAATAGCCAAAGCTATTAAAAATTGTCCAGTTGCTTTCCCCGGTTCCGACCGAACCGGCACCTTCAGGTAAGCGCCCGGTTCAGCTGGTTCCACCAGTTCAAGATTATGATTTAGAGGAATATTATGAACCAGAGGAGGAGGAAGAGGAGGATGAGGAGAGTGAATGTGGATTTGAAAGTCTGGATGTGCCCATTGACCCGGACATCTCCCCAGACAGACCTTCAGGAGTGTCTCCTCCTAGGCTTTCTGAGTCCCCTTCTCATTTTATGTTTTATAAAAAAGTGGCTGAAACCCTCCAGCTCCCTATGGAGGAAGCTGTGGATGATCAAGAGGAGCCTGACTATGTGGAAATGATGGATATCCCGGAGTCTAGGAGACTGTCTATTCCCTTACATAAATCTTTTGGGAAACAGACATTTAAAATTCTAAAAACTCCTCACACTATACCTCCTGTGGATAAGAGAATGGACAAGAGGTACACATTGTCAGGCTCTGATACAGAGTTCCTTATATAACAATGCAGCCATGTTGGGGTAGTGCAGGCTGCAGCCTGTGACAAGGCAAATATTCCATTGGCTTCACACCCCCCGGACAAGGACTCCAGGAGGATTGATGCCATGGCAAAGAAACAGTACATGGCAGCATCCTTGGGACTCAGACAGGCAAATTATATGGCTTATGTTGCTAGATATCAGAAATCCAGATGGGATACTGTTATGGCTCTAGCAAAACAGGTCCCTGGCTAGCTTGCCAAGGAGCTGGAGCAGGTGGCTGCTGATGGTATTGAGGCATCCAAGGTGCAATTCCATGCTGCAGTGGACTCAAATGATGTGTCATCAAGAGTCATGGCTACATCTGTGGCACTTCGCAGAATGGCTTGGCTCAGATGTACTAGCCTGTCACAGGATACCCAGACTAAAGCCATGGATTTTCCTGTTGTGGGTAATTCTCTGTTTTGGGAGCAGACAGAGAATTACATGAAGAAAATGGATGAGTATAGGACCACCTATAGGAGTGCACAGGCCAAGGAAAGGCAGGCCACTCCTCAAAGGCAGCTTCCCAGAGGCAGGGGCAGGCCTTTTCATAGGCCTTTTTACCAAGCCCAGACCTCCTCTTCTGCTTATGCCCAGAGGGTTTTTTTTAGAGGGAGAGGCAGATGGGGTACAAGCAGGCCTGCTTCCACCCCTCAGCCCAAAGCCCCTGCCAAGCAGGCACCCTGATGGGGTTGCCAGGGCTGATTCTCACCTACCTGTAGGGGGCAGGCTGGCTTACTTTGTCCAGGACTGGGAGTCTCTGACATCAGACAAATGGGTCCTGGAAGTAGCAAGCCAGGGACTGGTTCTCAGCTTCAAAAAGTTTCCAAAGATGAGAACCAGATCCTTTCCACCTGCAAATCCACCAGAGGCACTTGCCCTAGAGGCAGAGGTCTCTTCCCTCCTGGCTCTCAGAGCTGTGGAAAGGGTTCCACCCCTACACCAGGGCAAAGGGTTGTACTCCAGGTACTTTCTTACCCCCAAAAAAACAGGAGAATGGCGACCCATCCTGGATCTCAGATACTTAAACAAGCACCTTTTAAAACCAAAATTCAAAATGGTGACTCTGAGAATTATTCTACCCTCTCTAAGGCTAGGGGACTGGCTAGCATCCCTGGACCTCAAGGATGCCTACTTCCATATTCTCATCAGAAGCTCCCATCGAAAGTGCCTCAGGTTCGAGCTGCCCTCAGGCCATTACCAGTTCAGAGCAATGCCCTTTGGCCTCACCTCTGCTCCAAGGGTATTCACAAAATGCCTGGCAGTAGCAGTTGCTTCCCTAAGAAGTCAAAAAATTGCCATCTTCCCTTACCTGGACGATTGGTTCATAGTAGGCCAGTCCCCAGACCAAGTCAGGTTACACCTACAGATAACTCAGCAACTGCTCACCTCTCTAGGTTTCCTTCTGAATCTCTCAAAGTCAGTTCTAGAGCCTGTACAGCTCCTCACCTTCATAGGCGCAGAGCTGAACACAGAGAAAGCCAGAGCCTTCTTTCCTTTGGACAGGGCAAGGACCCTGGTCTCTCTGGCCTCCTCATTCACCCTGCAGGTCTCTCGACCAGCAAGGCATTTTCTACAGCTCCTGAGGCACATGGCTGCCTCTACAGCAGTAGTGCAAGGAGCAAGATTTCAGATGAGGGACATCCAGTTCCATTTGAGAGCCTTATGGTCTCAAAGGAAAGACCCTCCAACCAAATTGATCCCAGTGACTCAAACCCTGATCCAGGCCCTACAGTGGTGGCAGGACCAGAGCAATCTGAGACAAGGGGTTCCTTTTGTCACTCAGTCTCACTCCTTAATCCTTACTACAGATGCATCCCTCTTGGGGTGGGGAGCTCACATGGGCGACCTCACTACCTACGGGTTGTGGTCCCCTCAGGAATCTCTGCTCCACATCAATCTGTTGGAACTCAGAGCAGTTTTTCTAGCACTTCAAGCTTTTTTCAAATCTGTTCAGAACAAAGTTGTACAGGTCAGAACAGACAACACCACCACAATGTGGTACATCAACGAGCAAGGGGCACTCGGTCTAGGGCCTTGTGCACCGAAGCAATGAAGTTGTGGTCTCTGTCTTACTCCCTGAACACCTCCCTTATGGCAGTTCACCTCCCAGGCAAGGACAATATCCTGGCAGATGCTCTCAGCAGGATTTCCCAGGGCCATCACGAATGGTCACTGGACCCCCTGGTTTTGGAGGTGATCTTGCCAGATGGGGCACCCCGCAGATAGATCTTTTGCAGCCCCAGACAATCACCAACTTCCCTTTTTGCTGCAGGCCCCAGTGTTGGGCTCAGTCCCTCTGGATGCCTTAGTCCTCAATTGGGAAGGGAAGTTTCTCTATGCTTTTCCTCCCTTCCCTCTCCTGTTCAAAGTGCTAGTCAAAATCAGATCTCAGCCCTGTAAGATTATCCTGATTGCTCCAGATTGGGCCAGACAACCCTGGTATCCACTCCTACTGTCCTTAGCAGTCCATCTTCCCCTATGTCTTTCCAGGAAGCACAACCTGTTAACCTGTGCCCAGGGGAAGGTTTGGTACCTGAACCTCAAATCTCTCAATCTCAAGGCCTGGCTCTTGAAGAGTTAGAGTTTGCTGATCTACACCTCTCCTAAGGTGTAATGGATATCCTGAAGGCTTCTAGGAACCCTTCCACCAGGGCTACTTATAATTCCAAATGAAAAGGTTTTCCATATGGTGCTCTGGAAAGCATATTTCCCCAGAATCTGCTGATTTAACCACAATCCTGGATTATATGGTCCACTTAAATACCTTGGGGCTGAGACCATCTACCCTAAAAGTGCATTTGGCAGCTGTGTCTGCTTTTATTTCAGCAGGTAAGCCCTCTTCTCTTTCAGCTCATCCTGTATTCTCCAAGTTTTTCAAGGGATTGCTTCATACCAACCCTCCATTCAGGGACCCTGCCTCTGCCTGGGATCTTAATGTTTGCATTGCTCAGCTTATGCAACCCCCCTTTGAGCCTTTGTCTTCAGCAGAACTTAAGTACTTGACTTGGAAGACTGTGTTTCTGGTAGCCATCACTTCTGCCAGATGCATAAGTGAATTGCAAGCTTTGTCAGTGGAGCCTGATTTTATCTCCTTTCATAGAGATAAGGTGGTCCTCAGGACTAATAGGAAGTTCTTGCCTAAGGTGGTTTCAGATTTCCACCTTAATCAATCCATATCTCTTCCAGTGTACTTCACTGACCATTCCTCCTCTGGTGAGAGGAGGCTGCACAGCTAGATGTGAAGAGAGCCCTTAGTTACTACATAGAGCATACCAAGGGTCACAGGTTTGACTCCTCCAACTGTTCCTCAATTATGGTGAGGTTGGTAAGGGAAACCTGCCACTAAAAGATCCATTGCCAGGTGGATTGTCTCTTGTATCCAATTTTGCTATGAAAAACTGGGTAAGGTTCCTCCCTCAGGCCTGAGGGCTCACTCTAACAGAGGTACAGCTGCTTCCCTGGTTGCAGCCAGGGACATCCCTATTCTAGAGAGATGTCAAGCAGCTACCTGGAAAACAGTTCACACTTTTACCAAGCATTACTTCCTGGACATCCAGGCTAGGAGTGATGCTCGGTTTGGCACAGCTGTGCTGCAGAGTCTATTTCCTAAGTAGGTTCTGTCCTCCTCCATGGAGGTACTGCTTGTAGCTTATTATGTCATAATATAGCAAGACTTCATGTTGTGTGAAGAAAAATTACTCACCTTAGTAATGTTGTTTCTTCTATTGGAGTCTTGCTATATGACCTCCCCCCTGCCCCTCTCAGAACCTCTGTTTTGGGATGTGGGTGGGCAGTGCAGTGTTGGCACTTAGTAGGTGCCCACCTTGTTGTTTTCACCCTCCTTTCTTGGGGTGACTTGGCGTTATGTTTTCATTTTTGGGTCTCCTGACTTGAGTCTTTGTTTTGGGACCAAAAATGTGTTCTATGTTTAGTAGCCAGTTGGCTAGTGTAGGTTTACAGCTTCCACACAGGACCTCAGTGAGTTTAGCTCATAAAGATCTGACGGTTTGAGTTTGAAGAACAACAGACAAAGTTTCAACCGAGCTCGAGCTCAGCATTCCATGCCTGGCATGGAAAGTTAACTTTTTCACCTCCGGAGCAGTTCGAAGGTTGGGACTCACTGCATATGTCATAATATAGCAAGACTCCAATAGAAGAAACAACATTACTAAGGTGAGTAATTTTTTCTTATTGAACTGTGCAGCAACAAACAAAATTATACAAGTCTGAACATAAATATAGAAGTTACTGGAAAAGATTATTGAAATAATTAGGTTATGCACATAGCCTACATAAGCAATAAAACATGACAGGCTGGGCAGTGTTGAGGTATATGCACCTGCCCAGGGGTATAGTTAGTGAGGCCTTGTGCCATAGGCAAAGGTCCCTACAGCCTCTGGAAGAGGAAGAATAGCCTAAAACCACCCACCCTGGAATTTAAATCCTGGCACGCAGTTGAACCTACGCTTGTGATTGCCCCGCAAGGCACTGGGACACTCTCTTTCTCTCTCTCTCGCTCTCTCTCTCCCTGTGAGTTCACCTCAGAAATATGAGGAAATTAAACATTTACTGTACACAGTTTTTTGAAGTTGCTCCCATGCTGTTATTCCTGTACTTCCACTCTGTTCTCCATGTTGCTAGCAAGATGCCATGGGTCTCCAAGAGGAAAACCATGACTTTTCCTTCAGGAACAGCCCTCAAAAATCAGTGGGAAGCAGGCAAGGGGGGGTGGGCTAATGTAAGGGTGCATCAAAGTGCATGTTATTCATGCCCATGGGCACGCTCACAAAAAAGGTCCAATCAGGTGTCAGTATGCAAACATTTTCCTCCTGCTGGTGCACAGCAATTCAGCACACCTACATGGCACAGTCACATTTTTTAGACATTACTCTCACAGGAGGACCAATCAGGATGCTGCATGCAAATTCTTCATGGGTGCTAGCATGATTGAGCACACACTTCCAGTTTCATTTACCCAGCAACATAATGTTCTTTAAGGTGTCAATTTCTGCAGTCTCTAGGGACCATTTTAACAGACAAAACGTAACAGTTTAGAAACAGAATATTTGCTGTGGTCCCCAAGGGTTCCCCATGACCTGGTGTGGCACCCAGGGAACCCCTAAATCTCTGACAATCCCCATATGTAGACCCTTTTCTGGTCTAGAGGTTCAGTGACATCTCATTTTTAGGGAGGGCATCACAGACCAAACCTTTACCACATGCTTGACTTCCACGACTGGTGTGACCTCCTAAGTGCTCATCAACCAGGGGCACTGGGACTGGGCTAAAAAGAAAGGTTTGGTGAAATGCAACAAACACCAAGCCAAATGAAGATCAACATTGGTGGACTAAAGTTTAAGTCATAGATTCATTTTCCTTTTCCATTCATTATCTTTGTTTAGGCTGCAGGCAGGGGGCATCACATAACAGTTTATCAGCAGCAACAAGTCCCAATATTTGCTACTGAGAAATTAACCCCCACAGGGGGCAATTCCTTCAACAAGGCACATTTCCTATTCCATACCCAATTTCATCTGTTAATGGTGCTGTGCTTGCTGGCAACCCAACAGGTGCACTGACTTACAGTTACTTTTCAGTTCTTTTCTTCACAGCTTTAGCTGGGGCACACAGGCTAGGACACATTTCAGAATCCAGTCCACATTCTCAGGAAAAGGCAGATGTTTAACTTTCAGTTTATTCCCACTGAGCAGTCTGGCACTGGCAAAGAGGAGAGCCTGCACTCAGAAAAGACCCTGTTGGGGGTCCAACCCTGAGTTAAGGGGCTGCTCTGGAGGATCTGCTATCTTCCACAGAACCTATAGCCTAGAGGCAAGTCACCAGTTAAGCATGAGTGAGCATCTATCCCTTCCAGTGCATATAGGGCGATTTATGGTTTTCCACACCACCAACTCACACTTAGAGACTGCAGCTGAACCAGAATCTAAACCACCACCTCCCACATTGCAAGCATTGCAAGGTGAAAGGTCCGAATCCAGATTAAATGGCTAGCTTGGATATACTGCATTCCTAATCCTTCTGATTTCTACAGTGGGAGGGGGGATACTGGGAGGTACCCATTCAAAGTCTTTTTTGCAGAACAGTCCAAACTCTCTTAAGTTCTCTTTTTCTTTTCTTTTCAGTATTCATAGAACCTGGTATTTGTTAAGTCAAATGCCCCAAAAGGCATGGGTGGGGTCCAGCTTCTACGTGATCTAGGCAAGGCAAGGCAAAATTTATTTAAAAACACCCAATCCCAGAGGCTCTGGGTGCTGTACAAACAATAAACAAATCTTCAGAAATAGAATCATTAGATAGAAAATAATTAAAAAATTCAGAACAGTAATGCAACATATAAAAATTAATGAACTAATCAGATCAATAAATTAACCATTCAGTCCAGAAATGCCTGAGCAAATAGGAGGGCCTTAAGGCGGTCCTTGAATACCTCTAAAGTAGGGGTCCCCTTGACCCCGAGGGGAAGAGAATTCCAAACGATGGGACCGGCGACACTAAAAGCCCTGTCGCCAGCAGATTTCAACCTCATCCTTGAAATCACTAGGGGGTCTCCACAGAAGAAATGGAGGGGTGAACAGAGAGAGCAGGTACAAGGAAGTCAGACAGATAACCAGGGTCCTGACCATGTAGGGCCTTACAGGTGAGAAGACCCACCTTAAAGAGGATCCTCCACCTGACCAGCAGCCACTGGGGCTCACACAACACTGGTGTAATATGGCAAAATTTCGGCTGCCCAGTAAGTAATCAGGCAACTGCATTCTTCACTAGCTGCAGTCTGCAGAGAGATCCTCCTGTGACCCTGAGGTAGAGCGCATTACAGTAGTCAAGCCTTGATGTAACTAAGACATGCATCAAAGTGGAGAGGTCTGGAGGCAGAACAAGGGGCTTTATCCTGGTAACATTTTTAAGATGGAAAAAACAGGAGTGGACAGTTGAGGATATCTGAGCCTCCATAGTCAAACTCCTATCCAGAATGACACCAAAATGTTGCACCCTAGAGGAGATCTTCAATGAAACAAATCCCAGAACAAGTCCAGTCTCTGATTCAGAGACCATCCTATCATGCACTCTGTTCAACTCCACCACCAATACCTCTGTCTTATCAGGATTTAGGCACAACCAGCTGGAGGTCATCCAGTTGTTAATCTCAGCAAGGCAGTTGTTTAGCACATCTACCGCACTGGATATGTTCCTGGGGCAAAGGAAAAGTATAGCTGAGTATCATCAGCATAGCAATGAAAACCCAAGCCATACTTCTTCCTAATGAGTCCTCCCAGGGGTAACATCGGGGCTAATACTGATCCCTGAGGGACTCCACAAGATAAGAGGCTGGGGTGGAGGAAAAATTCCCCATCACAACCCGTTGCCTCCTGTTGGTTAAAAATGACTCAAACCAGCTGATGATGGTGCCGGTGAGTCCACAGAGATCCCTAAGGTGGTCAAGCAACACACAATGGTCCACAGTGTCAAATGCTGAGGAGAGATCCAGGAGAACAAGAATTGTCTTATCTCCTCGATCTCTCACACTGAGGACATCATTCAGCACCTGAACAAGCACAGTTTCTGTGCTATGCCTCACCCGAAACTCTGACTGGAAAGGTTTGTATAACTTATGGGTCATGAGGTGCTCCTCCAAGTGAAGCGCCACTACCTTCTCCACTACCTTCACCAAGAAAGGAAGATTAGAGATAGGTTGGTAATTTGCCCTGACCTCTGAGTCCAAAGATGGTTACTTTAAGAGTGGTCTCACCAATGCCTCCTTCAAGGCATCAGGGAAACCCCCCTCAGATAAGGCACACCAAACAATCAGAGCAAACACCGGGCCGACGGTGTCAATGCATCTTATCAAGAAATGTGTTGACACTGGATCCAGTTCACAAAAGGTGTGCTTCAGATTGGTCACCACCCCAATGACCTCACTTACCTCCACTGGTCTGAACTCCCCCCAACCAGGTGGAGTGCACTCAGAACACTTCAGGTGACCACTGCCAGCTACGACATTGCTGACTGGAGAAATGCCCTGCCAGATACTGGACACTGTCCGAGAAGAATTGAGCAAACTCTTCGCATTCAGCATCAGAAAAAAAAACTTCTTCAGCTGTAGACAAGCAGGATGAAGTAGCCTGTCCACAGTCTTAAAAAGTATAGCTGGTCAGTTCTTCCTAGCAGCAATCTCCCTGGACAGGAACACTGTCTTCTTATGGTTGCTTGCCCCCTGGTATGCACTATAGTGCACATGCAGGGCCAGTTTGTCCCCATCCAGGCTGGACTTTCTCCAGCAACACTCTAACCTCCAACCCTTTCTCTTCATCTCCCTGAGAACTCCGTCATACCACGGGGACCTCAGGAATGAAGATTTGGGTCATACATGGACAGGTGCGAGGGAGTCAATGGTGTTGGATAGCACCTTATTATAAGTGCCTTCCCCAGCACCAACGCATGCATCACTCACTCTAGATAGATTGGCTGCCGCCAGAAAACCCTCTGGGGTCAATCCCTGCAAAGGGCGACAGCTCATCATCTCTGTAGGGGGAGGGCATTCAGTGGGAGCCCTGAACATGAACTGCACCTTGCAGTGATCGACCATACCACCCAATCAAACCTGAGATTATCTATCTGAAGCCCCAATGAGAATACCAAGTCCAACATGTGGCCACCCTGGTGTGCCGTGGCAGAAACAACTTGTGACAGGCCCAGTGATGACATAATCTGGAAATGGTTATGACCAAGCTGAGAAGATTTGTCATCAGCCCAAACATTGAAATCCCCCAGAACAATACATCTGAGGGCTTCCAATGTTTCACAGACAGTGAATTCAGCAACCTCCTGCAGGAAATTCCCCACCGCCCCAGCTGGGTGGTAAATAAGGAGAATCCTGCAGCCTGTGCCCGGACCGCCATGAGCGGCCACACGTTCAAAGGAACTTGGGGTTCTCACTGGGTGCATGGTGAAGCCCAAGTCAGATCTAAAACAGATGGCTACTCCACCACCCCTAAGTTCTTCTCTGGGGCAGTGCACCACAGTATACCCAGGTGGGACGGCAGCCTCAATAATTGGGCCGGCATCGTCCCCAACCCACGTCTCCATGATGCAAGCCAGATTGACCGAGGAAATCAAGTCCGCAATAATTGTGGTCTTGTTCCTGATCGATCTGACATTGCATAGCACTGCCCTCAGGGGATTGGTGGGTAAGGTAGCCCCTTGGGTTTCCTGACCACTCGGTCTGGTGGACTCCTTATGGACAGGCACCAAACATGTCTGGCCTCTCTATTGTGCCATCATAATTCAGGGCACCTTCTAGACTTGATAATCCCTATCTTACCACTCTCCACTGTGCATGGGGCTCCCCACCACCCAAGATCACACCAGCTCCTCCAAATCCCCACTTCCCGGCAACATCTTACAGTAGTATCGGAAATAGGGAGGCAGGTGAAGGGCCATAAATCACACAGAAGGGACACTCTGTACACTATTCTGGCCCCCCAAATAACCCAGTACATCACAAAATTTAAGTAGGAAATGGTAGACAGTCCAAAATTAATTAGACAATCCACGCATTCCAACCCTTAAACACATACACATTTGAAAGAGTTTAAGTTACTAAAACAGAGGACAATTAAACAATTTAAATTTATTTCCAGATTTTGACCATTTCAGACATATCACTATATTTTACTATTCACAATTATATTCTGTTTCCTACCACAGATAAACCCCTCACCCAACAATGAAAACCCCTCTTAGTGCTAGTCAGTGTTTCATTCCAGGACATAAACCTTGAATAAAAAGATCGAACCCAAACAACAGCACAAAACCAGAGAGAGGGTGATGGAAACAAACAACAGAAGGATACAATTCTCACTTAAAACTGTAGACACAGTGAGCTAATTTATTAGAGCTAATACATACCCATCAAAACCTAAATCAATGAACATAGAGCTCAGGGCCCTTCCCCCCCAGTACAAAATCAAACACTAAGGCCTGATAACAATAAAACTCCCCAGTCCTTTAACTACCTAGCCTAAACCAACTATAAAAATATAACTATACTTCAAAACACTATTTCCTATATGGAATGGCGCTTTCGCCACTCACAACACTTGTGCTTGTAAGCGGCACAGGAATATAACTCCCACAGTCCCCACCTCTCAAATGATTGCAGATAATTAGCTTCCCCTAGCCCCCTACACAGTAGATACAATGGATACAGATCACACTCCCATCAAAACATCAGGGCAGTCCAGTCTCTCACATCGACACTGTCCCTTGACAATCTTGCTGGGAGATCCGCTCAACATACAGCATCTGTAACAGGCAGCATGCAGTAGAACACAATGAAATGAACATCTAGATAATCCATGGTCTTTGTTTCCCCTCCAGAAATGGGTTCAGTGATCAGCTTTGAGTACACACTGCTCTCTCCTCAGATAACAGATTTTGACTGCCAGAAACTTTCCAGTTCCAGGCAACTGCCTCCCCCAGCACTTATGCCTAGGTCACATGACAAAGGAGGCTGAGGGGGCTTCTGGAGTTAACTCTTTAGCGTCCAGAGAACCTTACTGGGAAACTATGGGATCCCCAGGGTTTTACACCCAATACGAAGATGCTGAATGGAAAAACTGTTCATTTATAATTCCAAGGCTTGAGAAAGGAAAACAAAGCGTACTTCAACCCTTTCTTCTGCTTGTGACCAGAACAAGGACTACAAAAACAGATAAGGTAATTGTATTTATAAGCATCAGGGGGAGGGACACTAACAGTGACAGAGCAACTCAAGACATCATTTCATGTTAAATCCTCAAGTCAAAAAAATGACGACTGAACAAAAGAAAGAGCTTTGCAGGATGCAGGGTGGAGGCAGGATCCTTTAGGAGCTTGGATTCCAGACCTGGATTGGAACATACATCAGGACTTGCAACATGGGTGTGGATCACCACATGAATGGAGGATTACAGACACGCAGGCATTAGAATGAATAGTGCTTGTACATTGGAGGGAGCAACACTTCAAGTTTAGCATGCAGAAATTTCAGGGTTGCCAGATTTAGGTAGTGGAGAAAGGCACACAGCGGCAGAGGCAGGAGTGGGAACAAGTGCAAGTACGGTGTGCCTGAGTCTGCCCCAGTCAAATGGTGTAGATATAGTGAATGCTGAGATGACACATACTGAAGAGACTATGAATAACTATGATAGAACTCAGTTAAACAAAGGGGGGTGGAAGCAAACGGAGTGCAGAGTTCGGGGACACAGGAGAATAGGTCAACAATGGAGGGTGGAGCTGGTAGAAGATTCACACATACAACAAATGCAGCACAAGTTCCTACTACTGGAAACAGTGGCACAGAAACATTACCAGTAGTAGGAGACCAAGAAATTCCTGATGCAACAGAGGAGATTTTAATAGCAGCATCGAGTTCTAAGCAGGCAGCAGCCAGGGCAGAAATTTTCTGAGCTATTCAACAGAACTGAACCTCTGCCTAGATGAAATGCAGTTTGTCTAAGGTACAAAGGATGTTTAGAATTATGACCAGATTGACTATTTGTGGGGAAAAACTTGTTAAAAGAGAACATGAGGTTTATGGCTTTAGAAATACATGCATTGATTCATATTTTCAGAGAGGATAAATTTGATATTAGTTTCACATATCCACACAGCTTAGAAAATGTTTCAACAATTTACAGTCAAGTTAAGTATTCCCCTCTATGATCCCCATTCATAGCAATACCCCTAATAAAACCCCTTATTAAACTGATCATGGTGATGTTCAGTAATGAAAGTGTTCATATTGCTGACATCATTCACTGGTTACAGCAAAAATGTGAGGCGTTGAATAGCCCTGAAGCAATCATGGACTCAGAACATCTGTGGACAGGAGGATGGAAGATTAGGGTTAAACTGCGCCAGAATCTGGAAGGGATATTGCACATCCCTAATAGTTTCTTCTTGGGTAGGGACAGAGGGGTATATTTTTATTCCAGAGAACCCAAGATATGCTATAAATATGGAGCAAAAACTCACCTATCTAATGTTTGTGATAGGCTCAGATGTGGCATATGTAGGGAATTTGACCACATTAGTTCGGCATGGGGTCATAATGTCGCATATTATGCCGCATGCAAAGATCGTGCTACCAATACAACACGATTCTTACTTGCAGCATAAGTCTTTTTTTGTGGGGTTTTGCTTCCTGAACCCCCCAAATAAAGATTCTCAACTTGGGTGGGGAAATAAAGAAATTGCACTAAAGTGCAAAGAAATAAAATGTTCTGGGACTGGGAATCAAACCTGGTCCCAGATATAGCACCTGGGTTTCTTGCTGCAGTGACTCAGTCCATTGAGCCACAGAAGCTGCTTGGTGGAATGCTGTCCCAGCAGAGGTCTTACCCTCTGCCTGGGATAGTGTGAGGGTACAATACCATGTACAGCAGAATTCACAGTATTGTACCACTCGTTGTCGGGTACAGCACTATTCCAGGTTAGCTGTAATGTTATACACTATTAAGTGTATGACATTATGACCTGGTAGGCATTAGTTCACAGCGTGCCAACCATGCAAAATTCAATTAATGCAAAGAACATGGTCACATTTTCAAAGACTGTCCTTGGGCGGTGCACAAGAATTGCCATACCATAAACCCTGATGATCTTATAAAGAAGGCACAACAGAAAGAACCAGAACCAGAGTCACATAATAATGCTGGGGCTGGGACTCAATCCCCGAGTGAGACTGAGGCCCACAATGAACCTGAAGCAACAGAAACATCCCTCAGCCACCATAGTTCCTACTCCTGAGATAGAGGGGGACATACTGAAGGACTTGAAAAAGATACTGTGCGGGGAGTCAGCGGTACACTGCCTGTTGTCATGACACAGACTACTATAGTAATGCCCCCCCCCCCAGTCTTGGTCTGCACCAACCACAAGATGGAGAAGTGCTAGGAACCTTAAAGATACCCACTCCCAAAGTGATGTGGAGACAGAGAATCAATGTGAGGTTCTCACTGCACGGGGGGGGGGGATATGGATACTGAGGCTATGGTGTCAGATGCATCTTCTACTTCAGGATTACAGGAACCTGAAGAACTTCCTAATGTGCAACCCCTTCAAGGGAAAAAGAAAAGAAAATGAACTATTTGATCATTCATTTCAATGGATACTTTTAACACTGCTACTTTAAACTCATGCAGCTTGAAGAATGTGCAGAAAAGGATGGCATTGTTTTCTTTGTTGCATGAACTCAAGTTAGATGTCATTTTTTTACAAGAGGCATGGATAGATTCTAGCCAAATGATGTATACAGTCAAGAATAATTGGATATTGGGGCCATCCTATTGATCTTTTGGGGGTAGACAAAGCAGACAGGGTAGGTTTATTGTTTTAAGGGCCAATGTTTACTTTTCTGGAATTATTTGATTTGATTCCAGGAAGGGTGTTGATTATAGATGACCTATGGATTAAAACTCCTAGTAGGTTTATTACAGTATATGGCCCCCAGTAGAAAGCAGAGCGGGTGTCTATGTTCACTAAAATTCAACCATTCTAAGTGACAACAAAGAATGCATTTTTAGGAGGTGATTGTAATGAAACAATTGATACAAGGCAGAGACAGGCAAAAGGAAAAAAAAGTTTATTGTGACTCTCATGCATTTAAAAAAATTCATTTAATTAGGAGAGCTCACTGATTGATCCAAAGTGGCAAAACCAGCAATAAAATTCACATACCTTAGAAATTCACTTACAAGTAAAATAGATTATATTTTTGTATCTTAACACTTGATAATTCACCATACAGTAACAATACCGATTGAATTTTCAGATCATCTGATGGTAAAATCAGTTCTTAGCCTTAATGAGCACCACATACAATCACATACCAGGTGGAAAATGCATATGACTGTACTAAAGGAACCAGAGGTCGAATTGAATGTATTAAACATTCCCATAGCAAGGATTTTGGAACTGTCTTTACATGAAAATATTGGTTTATGGTGGGAGGACACCAAACAGGACATAAGAGCCTGGATGACAAGGTATGGGAAACAAAAGGTTCAAAAAAATCTGTACATGTATTTAAAATTGAGGGATCAGTTTTCGGATTGTATTCTGCAACTTACATAAGCAATAATTGATCTATCAGATCAAATTTCATGCATCAAGATGTACATGAAAACATTCCAGTATAATAGGTCAATTTCATTACAGGCAGCAATATCTTTCGGTACACAAATGTAGATCCCTGCTAGGCCTGCAAAGACAGACACCAGAATTCACAAATAACCAGCCTGCTTACACCAGAAGGTGATTTGTTCACAACTATAGCAGGAATCCAGATGGAGACAAGAGAAGCATTTGACTAGTTTTAGTACAGACCAGGTAGTTCAAATATCAGGAATAGATATATTTTTTACAAGTTGTCTGTCCTCAACCTCTTTCCATAGCCATGAAACATAAGTTGATAAACCCTATCACTAAACAAGAAGTAACTGGGGTAATTCACTCTTTAAAAATGTGAGTTTCACCGGGTGAGGATGGGATAGTCAATGAATTTTATAAAGAATACTGTTATATTGAGATATTGAGTTATTGTATTGTGAGATTATTTAATTTTTTGTGACTCACAATTAACACAAGCAGGGATACCTTCTTCATTTTCCAAAGGCTTGATAAGTTTTTTTGCATAAATTTGATGACAAAAGATGTATTGCCAGTTGGAGACCAATCTGTCTGCTAAATTCTGATTTTAAAATTCTGACTACTATCCTTCCAAAGCTATTAAGAGATGTGGCTCAAAACGTAATCCATCCTGTGCTAACATGTTCTTTGCCAGGGAGAAAAATCCGGGACAACCAAGCAATCAGCAGGGATGGGATGGGTTATTGTAAACAAATGGATACTGCTGGGTTTCTCCTAACATTTACTTATTTATTACATTTTGGTGACCGGGTAGGCCCACTGAGCCCCGAAGGTCCCTTTTTCAGGGGCGACCGGGGTATAACATATTATACCAGAGTAAGGCGTTCGACATGATAAGTCATAAATATTTGCTTAAAGTATTTGAACACTATGGCACCCCACTTAAATTTATAAACTGGTTAAGAATTATGTATGAGACAGTTAAAATAACCCCCTAGTTCAAGGAATAGAAGGGTATAGTTTGCAGGTCAGGGTAGGTGTAAGACAGGGGTGTCCTTTGAGCTTGCTATATATTTGCACTAGACCCCTTTATCAGGAAGATTATACAGAATACCGCAATCAAAGGAGTAATAGGAGGTAATGTGGAGGATGAAAGGAAAATAGTAGCTTATGCCAAATATTTGAGCATTTTTCTTCAGGATGAGATTAGTGCTTAAGTGGTAATACAAGATATGCAGAGATATGCAGAGCTGTTGGGAGCTGTGTTAAACATGGATAAAAGTAAAGGGCTAGTGTTGGGCCCTCAAAATCCTTAGACTACACAGGTAGCAGGTATTAACATAGTGGAAGATCCTTGTAAGATTTTAGGGCTCCAATTTGGGCATGGAGATATAGCTCAGGTAAACTGGGATGAAGGTTTAAACATATGTAATGCAAAAGTTCAGTGGTGGTAAGGGTGAAAATTATCCAAATTGAAAAGGACACTATAATTAAGCATTTTTTAATGCCAATTTCATTGTATCAAGGGATGGTGTTCCCACTACCTATAAATTATGAAACTAGGATTTGTTTTTTTATTTTTTTTAAATGCTGTTGGGTAGTAGACTCAGTCTTGTTAAGAGGATACATACATACCTACCTAGAGTGAATGGGGAATTAGCTATGGACAGTTAATCCAATAGCCTTCTTTCACACATTATTTTGGTCTTGATCTTTCAAGATAGCTTTTAATACTGTAGTTACCCCAGCTCAGATTTGGATTCAGAATTGACTTAAGCATTATTTTGCTTAAATGGAAGATGTACCCTCAAAACTAACAAAAATATGGTTATACCTCAGTTTTTTAGGCCTACCTTACAGAAGTTAAGGAAATGGAATGTTATTAAACATTGCCTAACAACATTTACCGGGAAACAACTATATGTTAAGGTACTTGAAAGAGGAGTGTAGGCCTTCTAAAATAAATATTGCTTGTAAGCTGCTCCAGAATAAAATGATCTCTCAAGGGATGTAGGTTTAGTTCCTATGGTAAGATGAATGTAAAAGGTAATCAGAGGAAAGAATGTGTCCATATTCAGATTGCAGAGCCTAAACAGAAACACTGGAGCATTTCCTGTTTTCTTGTAATTATGCGGCCCAATTTTGGGACTATGCAGCTAGAAAATGGAAACTGTTGTGGCTTAAAACTTTAAAAAATGAACAGTTGGCTTTAGGAGATTTTCAGCAGATAGCACAGCAATATAACATAGGGACTTTAGGAGTGGTATGTGCTTGTCTCAAGTATTATTTGTGGCAAGCTGGGAATCAATATGTCTTTCAGCAAAATATGTATGGCTTATTGTACATTATGTATTTGCGAGAATGCTCTACAGGAGGTACAGTATATCGATCTGACTGAAAATATCATCCTAAAGCTAAAGTAAATTTATGGTGGAAAGGCTTTTTGTTTTTTCACAAATATAAGTAGTGGGAGTGGGGAAGGACAGTATGTATAAATACTTACTTGTTTTCAGTTATGATCTGAATTTTGGTTTTTTGTGTAATGTGATTTGTTTTTTAATTCCCTACTATTTTTGAGAAGTGCCATGGGATCTTTAATATCCACCTGAATAGGCAGGCAGGACCTCAATTTAACATCTCACCTGAAAGATGGCACCTCAGGAGTGCAGCACCCCTCTCATGCTGACCTACAGTGTCAGTATTGGGATTTAACCTGAGTGCCTGGTGTGGGAATAGAACCCACAGCCTTCTGATCATCCAGCCTCAGGGACAAGTGCGCAGCCTGCTGAGCCACTGACACATTTGATTACAAAGTCTTACAACCAGACAGAAAAAAAGAAAAACACATTTACCATGTTAATTTGTTGAAGCCCTTGAAAGACAGGGAGGTATTGCTCACTGACCAAGACGATCCTTATGGGGCCCCAAGTTCAGTGATGGACAAGGGCATTAATGATGGAACCTTGGACTCAGGACCTAAACTTGTAAAGGAACCGAGCACCATCCCAATGGATGACCAGCTGAACAAGACCCAAGAGCAAGAAGCCAAGAAGTTGGTAGAGAATGTTTGGGATGTATTCTCCCCCAAATCAGGATGAGTCCATTTAATTCAGCACCACATACTGTAGATAAAGACCCAGATGTCTGGATCCACCAACAACTGAACAGAGTACCAAAAAGAATCAGACAGTACAGGAGGAAATCCAGTCTATGTTGGAGTTGAGAGTCATTGAGGAATTCCAGAGTGAATGATCTAGCCCGATTGTGCTAGTCCCAAAACCAGATAGGACCACCAGGGTTTGTATAGACTTCTAGAAAGTTAATGGTGTATTGGCAAATCCCGTTGACTCTGGAATCCCATAAGAAAACAGCCTTTGCCACCCCATTTGGCCTATACGTTCACTAAAAATATCACCAACAGCTTAATCTGGTTCAAGATCAGTTGGCATTCATCTGTATCTCCCTCCCCCCAGGTTATGCCTGAAAATAGGCAAGAATTTATCTAGTGCACCTAACCGGTAACAAAAACTAAAATAAATCGATAAATAAAAAATTTAAAAAAGACCTGGTGGTGCTGAGGGTTGAGGTGCTGGACGCCACATTTCACACCATGCCAGTGACCAGGGATCAGGAACAGAATAGGGTCTTTCAGGAGTTGGCATGGGGAGGTAAGGATTGCATGTCCAGAGGATTACTCTCCTTTCTCAGGGAGGGGGGGTTCATGCTGCATGCGTCAGCACAACAAGAGGGGTTTGGCCCGTGCCCAGGGTGCTTGGCTGCCTCCATGGAGGTGGAGACAGCTGCTGCATCCATTGCATGGGCAAGGGTGTGGGAGAAGAACTGGAGGAAAATTACCGGGACCTGGCAGGACCCATGATGGCTCAGATGGACTGGAGGACATGCTCCTCTGATGGGGGGCATGTTGTAGCCCCTGCCAGATCCGTGCAAGTGGTAGTAAAAATAAGATTGTGTTTTATATATATATATATATATATATATATATATATATATACACACACCAATTTAGTGTGCTTCCCTTCTGAGTGTGTGGCATCCTAGCCACATTCCAGAGAATGATGGACCTTGTCCTCTGTTCACATGGGTTGCATGCAGCAGCGTACCTGGATGATGCTGTCATATTTAGCCCTGATTGGGAAAGCCACCTGTAGGCTGTGGTTATGGTACTTCAATCACTGAGGGAGGCAGGTCTCATGGCCAGTGCTGCAAAATGTGCTCTAGGCTGCAGGAGACAAAATACTTGTGGTATATGGTTGAGAACAACCATGTATGCCCAGTTATTAACAAAAGAACAGCCCTGGCTGACTACCCTATCTCAAGTACTAAGAAACAGGTTAGTTTCTTTATTGGAACTGCAGGGTTTTACTGCTGGTTCATTTCTGAATTCTCAATGTTTGCTACCCCACTGACTGACCTGACCAAGGAAACTACCCTGAATAAGGTTGGCTGCTCACCTGAGTGCCAGATGGCATTTCAGGCCATGAACAATGTGCTGTGTGAGGGACCAGTCATACAGATTCCAGATTTCAATGGTCCCTTCATTTTGTGCACAGACGCCTCTGAAGTGGGTCTGGGAGCAGTGTTATCACCAAGACTTTTTAGGATGGGAGTCACCCCCATCCTATATTTCTCTCAAAAACTTTTCCCCCAGGAGCAGTACTATGTCATGCTGGGAAAAGAGTGTCTGGCAGCAAAGTGGGCAGTGGTTAACCTACACTACTACCTGTTTGGGACAGAAGTTCACCCTCATCACTGATTACGCCCCCCTCAAGTGGTTACATGCAATGCAGGATACCAGAGCCTGTGTCACCAGATGGCACTTTGGCACTGCAGACTTTCTTGTTTAATGTATGCCACTGGGCAGGTATCCAGCATGTTAATGATGAAATTATGATTTTTTTTTCCGGTGGGTGGGTTTCTGATAGCCCATACCAAGAATGCCACAGGTACAACTCTGAGAGCAAGGATATTTGATGGAGTGTATGTCCATCATGCTCCTTTCACCCATAAACTGTTTCACAAACCTGCAAACACAGACAATGCAGGTTTTGACAGGCTGTTATGTGAATTGTACCAAACCCCCTTTGTTTTAAAGTTGGCTCTTTAATGCCTCACTATGCTAGCTGTTCAACCTGTTGGCTATCTCTCATGGACAGGGAAATGTTAACAGGCAAAACCTGAGCCCAATAAAGGAAAGGTGAACAGGCAGAAGGAGGTTTCAGTGAGATGCAAATAAAGGGCCCTATGCAAGAAAGGAATGTGCTGTGTGTAGGCATGCACAAGGGGCATGTGTATGGTGATACATGGGAATCCCACAAACAGCACCACACCAAGGCCTACATTATGGCCACATGGGATACCATGCAAGCAATGCACACATGCACTCATGCACTGTCAATGAGTGGCATACCTGTGGGGCTGTGTCCACACACAGCCGTACGTAGCTACAGGAAGCAACCGTACATAAAGCAGTTACAGCTGTTAGCCGCATGAGGCAGAGCATGGACATCTATGGCAGTGGGAGGGCTGCCTTACATGGGCACATAGGGCAGATGTGTGGCTGGTACACCATGCCACAATGGCTGCAACAAGTACCCCATGGATGGAACAGCCTGTAGCAGTCCCCTGACATACACCACCCATATAACACCACCATGCACCATGCCAAAGCACAACGTGCCCCTCAATGACACCAACCCATGCTCCAACACCCACTGCCACCCCCCAGTTCTGGAAACAGGAAAGACACACAGCAGCAAAGTACAAGACATTTATTGTGCAAAGCCAACAGAACAGAAGCCATTATATACTTAGTGCCAGGCACATAAATAGTACAACAGCAAAGCAACAAATGAAACAAGCATGTCAAAACCATGCCAGTCCAATGTGCCATGGGCAATCACCATGCCCACATGACCGGGAACACACATATGGGCCACCCAGTCATCCACCATACCCTCAGGCCATCATGATCTCGCCATCTTCAGAGTTGCTTAATGTGCAGGTGTCCTCCCAGCCCAACCCGTCCATGACAATGCACCATATTGATTTCCTGTAGCACTGCAAAAGAAGGAACAGGTCTGTCAGTCAGGATGGCATGCATAGTAGCCACAGCCATGCGAAGGATGTGTGCAGGAGGGGGACATCACATGGCATGTGGGACTCACCTGTGATGGCACAACCATGCACTAGACATTGCAGGTGTCTGATTTGTATATCACCCCATCCTCCTCGTCATACCTCAGGGTCATGTATCCAGGGAACTTCAGCCTCCACCATCCAGTACACTGCCATGGGGACCACACAACAAATGGTGCACCATCAGGCCACTCAGTTCACAAAAACTCTAGGCACTGTGCCAGTCCATGGTAATTCTGTATGGGGAGAGACAAGGAGAGCATCAGTAACAGCATGCACAATGGCCCTACCCAACTGAGCACAGCAATGGACACAGTAGACATGCCACTTACCAGCTTATGAATGACCACACACCACAAAGTTATCTCTGCCATAGCAGTCCATGAATCTCCATAGGCACTGGCGGAACTGAGCACATCACACCCACCACAGACATCCCACGAGCAGCCATACCATTGCCAATGTTGCCAACTCCAGGAACAGGCATGTAATGTTTTTATACCTGTACAGGTAAGGGCATGATGCACATGACAGACTCCATGCCCACATAAAGTTGCACACCCATTTTTCATAGCATTTGATGGACTGTGACCGTGTCCATGCCTGGAAACAAGTGAAGCTATCGGACAGGGTGTATGTATCCCAGTCTGCTGCTGAATGTGTACCTGCACAATCAGGTGCGGGAGTGGCTGAGGCATATGAGACCATGGGCATGTGTGTTCTGACCATGGATGGATGGATGCCACCATGCTGAGGGACACACACTGTATACAGCGCTTCAGGCTACCCTGGCCCGTGATAGCACACCTGTGCAATGTGGTCCAGGACACTGTCACACCAAGTACATGGTGGTTCATGGCAATGACAGTGTAAACTAAGGTGATGTGTGCCCTGGCATACTATGCGTCAGTGTCATTCCAATGTGGGACTGGCAATGCCATGAGCATGAGCCAGTCCTCTGAATCCCAGGCATTGTCGCAGGTGATGAACACACTCCTGTCCCATATGCAGGACCACATCAGATTTCCAATGTCAGATGGGGATATACATGCCAAGAAGCAGGCACTTTATACCTTGCATGGCATGTCTAATGTCTGCAGTGCTGTCGATGGCATACACATTGCTATCATCCATCCATCAATGAGGAGGCATACAGGAACAGGAAAGTGTTCCACAGTGTGAACTGTCAGGTTGTCTGTGACACCTCAGGTGTGTTCACGAACATGTTTGCCAGGTTCCCAGGCTCATGCTATGACACCTTTATTCTGGCTGCATCAGGACTAGGTGCCATGCTATGCACAGGATGGCTAGATGGCTGGCTATTGGGTGAGTACAGGGGCAAATATGTTTGTCAGTGTAGGACATGGCACAGCATGCATATGACTGACATATGTCATTTTCCCCATACGGGTGGCAGTAGATACCCACTACACCCATATCTGATGACCCCAATCTTTGCTCCATTCACAGCCACTGTGGAGGTGTGCAACCATGCACACAGGAAGACACGTAGTATAGTGAAAAGATCCATTGGTTTGTTGAAGATGCTGTTTCAGTGCCTGGACCATACTGGGGGGACCGTCATGCTGGCACTGGGATGGGCCTGCAAGGTGTTCACCACGTGTGCCATGCTGCACAGCATGGCACAATGCCATGGCATGCCCATGCTGGTGTACAAAAGTGAAGGTACTGGACTTCAGGAGGGCTGAATTGGTCAAAATGGGAGAGTGCCTCAGAAAAGCACTAGCAAACAGGCAAGAAGGTGGGGTGGAACAATAATGGGGGAACATCAAAACTGCCATCACAGAGGCAATAAGCCTTTGTGTGAAGCAAATAAACAAATCAAAATCAAAGAAAAAACACTATGGTTCTCAAAAGAAGTGGCAGGGAAGGTAAGGGAGAAACATATAGCATTCAGGAAATATAAGGAAACACAGAAGGAGCAGGACAGAGAACTGTACCAGTTAAAGCAGAAGGAAGTGGGGAAGGCAGTCAGAATAGCAAAGGCCCAAACTGAGGAAAAGATAGACAGCTCAGTTAAGAAGGGGGATAAAACCTTTTATAGGTACATTAGGGAGCAAAGAAAGATGAAGGCAGGGATACTGAGGCTGAACAAAGAGGAAGGTGGTTGAGCAGACAGCGGCAGTGAAAAAGCAGGGATATTGAACGAATTCTTCTGCTTAGTATTCACAATGGAAAAGTAGGGGGAAATACCCAGTCCAGTCAATAGAAGCACTCTGGATAGGGGGGTTGATATTAGTCATTTCACAGAAGAAAGGGTTCTGAAAGAACTCTTAAAACTGAAGGTGGATAAAGCAATGGGGCCTGATGGGATTCACCCCAGAATTCCAAAAGAAATAAGGGAAGAACTAATAACACCCCTGACTACCCTTTTTAACAAATCATGGGAGGATGGTGTGGTACGTGAGAACTGGAGAAGGGTGGATGTGATTCCCCTTCACTAAAGTGGGAGCAAGACAGAGGCAGGAAACTACAGACCTGTCAGTTTGACCTCAGTGATAGGGAAAATGATGGAATCACTTCTGAAGCAAAGAATTGTTGAGTACCTAGAGGCCAGTGGGGCACAGGACCCAAGGCAACATGGATTCACAGTGGGAAGGTCATGTCAGACAAATCTAATTGATTTCTTTTACTGGGTGACCAAAGCAGTAGACCAGAGAGGGGCTGTGAACATGGCCTACCTAGACTTTAGCAAGGCACTTGACATAGTCCCACACAAAAGATTAATATACAAGTTAGCCAGCCTGGGAGTGGGTCCTAAAGTGGTAGCCTTGGTAAAACACTGGTTGGACAACAGGACACAGTGGGTAATAGTAAATGGAGTCCACAGTGAAGTAAGAGGGGTTACTAGTGGGGTACCACAGGGTTCAGTACTGGGGCCGTCCTTTTTAATGTCTTTATCAGTGACATTGCAGAGGGACTGGAAGGGAAAGTATGTCTCTTTGCAGATGACACAAAGATCTCGATAGGGTTGATACACAAGGTGGGGTGGAAAGGATGAAAAGGGACTTGGCAAGATTGGAGGAATGGTCAAATGTATGGCAGCTCAGATTCAATGCTAAGAAGTGCAAAGTAATGCACCTGGGAAACAAAAACCCAGGGGACAAGTACACAATGGGGGGTGAGATACTGACAACAACAAAAATGGAAAGGGACCTGGGGTAGTCATATCATACAATCTGAAGGTGGGCCAGCAATGTGAGAAGGCAGTAAGGAGGGCTGGGGGATACTTAGATGCATAGAGAGAGGCAACACCAGTAGAAAACAGGAAGTTGTTGGCCCTCTATACAGACAGTTGGTAAGACCACATCTGGAGTACTGTGTACAGTTCTGGAGACCCCATCTCCATAAAGACATTGACAGGGTGGAGGCAGTCCAGAGGAGGGCAACCAAAATGATGCAGGGTCTGCATCAGAAGACGTATGAAGAAAGACTAAAGGAACTAAAGATGTATAGCCTCGAGGAAAGGTGGGGGGCATGATAGAAACTTTCAAATACCTCAAGGGAATCAACAAAGTCCAAGAGGGTAGCATCTTTCAGAAAATGAGATGTGCAAAAACAAGGGGGCACAATTTGAACACAGAGCGGGGATGACTCAGAGCTAATGTGAGGAAGTATTTCTTCACAGAGAGGGTTGTGGATATGTGGAACAGCCTTTCTGAGGAGGTCATAGAGTCAAAAACAGTGGGGGAATTCAAGAATGCATGGTACAGAAATAAGGCAATGCTAGTGAGGGGTAGGAGGAAGTAGGCTGTTGGTTAACTAGGATCTGAAGTTTATCCATTAGGTAGGGAAATGGACAGACTACGTGGGCCAAGCAGTCCTTATCTGCCATCGAATTCTATGTTTCTATGATTCAATGTTACCTCCAGTATGACCAATCACCAGAGCTGCCTTTGGGGGAGCTGTGCTGAGTGCAGGAAACAGGGTGTGGCTGCCTGTCCATGTGGACAGCTGTGTGTGCATCTCGCATGTGCATTCTTGCAACATGGTCTGTGTGAGTGGCCCACACCATTGGTGGTGGGTGGCTGATGATGGTAACACTCTCTAAGGGCACCCGAGGAGCTTCTTGGCATGGCCATACCTGTCTGCACTGGTGGTCCGTGTGTGACCTGCAATCCCCTTCAGTGGTGATGTCCTGTCTGTCCAGGCCATGCTGCCTGTGGTGGGTGTTTCATGCAAGAGTCTATTGGCATGGTATATGTAGTACATGGCCACCTGCACTGTGATGAGCTGTGTGGCCCCTGCAGCCATTGTGTACATGTCCTGGTAAGTGGCCCATGTGAAGGGTGCATGTGTGCTCTGTTCAGTGATGTTTAGTGTGCCCCAGTGCCACCCCTACCCTGTGTATATGTGTGTGTGTGTGTGTGTGTGTGTGTGTGTGTGTGTGTGTGTGTGTGAGAGCATGCGTGCACATGGTACACATCATGGCCCCTGTGGGTCATATGGCATGGCCTGTAGTCATGCCTATGAGTATGTGCCCTGTCACTGTCCCTGTGCCTGTGTCCTGGCACCAGGCTGCTGCCACTTGCTGCCCTGAGATAGTGCAGAGTCAGTGTCACACTATGTATCTGTGTCCATGGTGCTTTGACTGTCGGTATTGCCATGCAGTCTCCACTGGGTACCACCAATGTTGGTGTCAGGTGTAGCTGTGACATGCAGTCTGGATGCCATCATGTCATCCTCTCCCTGGCCCTGTGTCCCAACAGCCCCTGTCCTGTCCATGTCCCACAGCTCAGTGTCTCGCCCCACACACACACACATATCGATGTCAGTATCAGGTGACACCTGGGAGTGTGTTTGTGCCATGTGAGGGGGTTTTTGGCTGCCCAGCATGGTGGTACAATACATACAGATAGGAGCTCCACCATGCATTCCTGTTTGGTGGTGATGCGGTCCATGCCGCATCCCAGCTCCTGCACCATACCTGTCAGTGCCACCAGCGCATTGATATTGCAGTACTGGGCATCCAGCCTGTTGAGCTCCAACTGCCACAGCTCTCTGTATTGTGCCTCAATATTGGCATGGCTTCATGCTACCTGTGTGCACCCAGGCAGATGTGTGGATGTGCCCTCATCACCACTGTCCATGGGTACAGGCCTTGAGCAGGCAATGCCCCCCTCCTGGCCTTGTGTGGCATGTCTTGGGTGTTCATTACTGCCACCCTTGGATATCGGCATCAGTATATGGCTGTGGTAGGGGTCCTGTGTGCCACTCAGTGCTGCCACTCTCTTCCTCCATCCTGCCGGTGGTCTCCTTCATTTCCTCCTCTGTGTTGGCAACTGTTGTGTCCACATCCATGTCTGAACCCTGCTGATCCTCTGTGTCCTGCTCCATTTTGTTGGGGTAGAGGTGGGTTAGTTAGCATGTACAATACAGTGCCAGTGACAGCCACCCCTTGGGGTGTCACACGGTTACCCACTTGTGCCATCCTCATCCCGCATAATCCCCTGCCATGTCACTGGGACTACCAGTGCATTCTGGCTGTTGTCTGCAGTACCAACTGGCAGACGTCCATCTCTGGCTGTGTCTGTGGATGCAAGGCATGTCTGTTAGGCCATACCTGCATGCAGTTTCCTGGGGGTACCCATACCCAGTGTGTACATGCCTACCTGCCATGGTGTCCACTCCATCAACCTCAACATGGATGCTGACATCCATTAACTTGTCCACCACCATCCACTCAATAGGCATCAGCTGGCCATGCCTTGTATTGTGATTGCCCTGCACGCCACTAACCTGCGCACCACGGATACATCTATTTTGTGCATTCCTACTGCACATTCATGCATAGCACCCAAAGATAGCAAGAAGCATAGAAACATAGAAACAGAGAATTTGACAGCAGACAAGGACTGCTTGGCCCACTGAGTCTGACCATTTCCCTACCTAATGAATAAGCTGCAGATCCTAGTTAACCAACATCCTACTTCCTCTTATCCCCCACTAGAGTTGCCTAATGTCTGTCCCATGCAATCTTGAATTACCCCACTGTTTTTGACTCCACAACCTCCTCAGAAAGGCTGTTCCATACACCCACAGCCCTGTCCATGAAAACATACTTCCTCACATTACCTCTGTGCCATCCCCCCTCTATCTTCAAATTGTGCCCCCTTGTTTTTGCACATCTCTTTTTACAAATATATGAAATACCAGCAGAAACAGGCCTCATGGTCTATTGAGTCTGCTTGATTGTGCAGCTAGCCCCTCAACTTGCAGCTGCCCCACCCTCCCCTCCTCATAACTCCCCCTCCCACTCTGTCCAACCTTCTCTTAAATCATCCCACTGTTCTACATGATACCACCTCCTTGGGCAGAGCGTTCCACATATCTACCACCCTTTCCATGAAAAAGTGTCTCCTGATTTCCCTCCTAAAACTTTTTCTGAAAGATGCTACCTTCTTGGACTTTGTTGATTCCCTTGAGGTACTTAAAAGTTTCTATCATATCCCCCTTCTCCCTCCTTTCCTCAAGAGCATACATATTAAGCTCCTTTAGTCTCTCTTTGTATGGCTTCTTGAGCAGACCCTGCATCATTTTTGTTGCCCTCGTCTGTACAGCGTCCATCCTGCCTATGTCCTTGCAGAGATGGGGTCTCCAGAACTGCATGCAGTACTCCAGATGGGGTCTCATCAACTGCCTGTATAGAAGGATAGCAACTTCCTGTTTTCTACTGATGATGCCTCTCCCTATTCACTCTAGTGTCCCCCAGCCCTCCTTACTGACTTCTCACATTGCTTGCCCACCTTTAGGTCTTCTGATATGACTATCCCCAGGTCCCTTTCTAGTTTTGTTGTTGTTAGTATCTCACCCCTTATAGTGTCCTCTTCCTCTGGACTTTTGTTTCCCAGATGCATTACTTTGCACTTCTTTGCACTGAATCTAAGCTACCATACATTTGATGATTCCTCCAGCCTTATCAAGTCCCTTATCATCCTTTCCACCCCACCTTGTGTATCAACCCTGTTGCAGATCTTTGTGTCATCTGCAAAGAGACATACTTTTCCTTCCAGTCCTTCCACAATGTCAGTGGTTCAGCAGGTAGCACGCTCACTTTTAAGCCCAGGAGGTCAGAAAGCTGTGGGTTCTACCCCCACAGCAGGCACTTTGGTTAAGTCCCAATATTGACACTGTAGTGCAGCATGAGGGGGGTGCTGCACTTCTGAGGTGCTGTCTTTCAGATGAGATGTTAAATCGAGGTCTCATCTGCCTGTTCTGGTAGTAGTTCAGGTGGATGTTATAGATCCCATGGCACTTCTCAAAAATAGTAGGGGAGTTTTTATTGTCAAGAAAAAACAGAAAAGGAACACACAAAACATACAAAAATAAATGATTCCAGGAAATAAAGATTACAATATACAAATGAAATCCCTATATTGCGAAAAACACACTTATACTGTGTACCAGTTCTCAAAATATATACATTTTAGTTATACTTAATGAAGTTATGAAAACCTCTCCACCATTTATTGGCTTGTTTTGAAGAAAAAAAAACAATCTCTAGAATGTAACCTTCCCATCTCATGCACAATTATTGTAGAAAAAGCATTATAATCCATCTTCTTCTGGTAAAGGACCCACTGACGGCGTGCCTGCCATAAATAAAAGCGAAGAAAACAAAGGAAAAGAGACAAAGTCTCATGATGAAAATGCAATGAACTGTGAGGATATTTACCAGTCACCAGAATGTCATAGGTTAGAAAAGCCAACCATTTAAAATTCATTTTTTTTGCCAAAAAAACCCATAGATTTTGTGAAAAAGAGCAGTACAAGAGAAAATGTTCTGTTGACTCTTCTAAATTGATACAATCCATATATGGGCAGTTTCTTTCTTCTCTGGCTTTATATTTAGTATTACTTCTGTGGTTTAATCTTCCATACATAAGTAACCAAAGGGTTTCCCACATCTGAGGGGGAAGCCTTTTACTGTTAAGTTGGGATAAAATGAAATGATTATCTGCTTCAGGACAATTTTTAAAGCTTGGAACTGTGGGATAGATTGGACACATCAGGGATTTATAAAGGGATTTTCCATGACAACCTAGAAGCATCTCCTTTGATATGCCCCATTTATACATTTTCTGTGCTGCGGGTTTAAAATATAATGTAATATATAAATGTTTATTACACCTAGGAGGTACATGTTTCCAAGCCACTAAAAAATTATTTAAAATTAATTGTACCCAGTTATTACCACCCTTTGCAGTATTTAATAATCCACTATGAACTGTAACAGAAAAAAATAATGAAAAACAAAAAAAACACTGGATCAATCACTCCAATACCTCCCTTAGTCTTATCCAGGTAAGTAAACTGTCTTTTAATAGGATTAAGCCTGTTTCCCCACAACATATGGAAGAATAAACTATAAACCTTAATCTCTAATATGGCAGGTAATGGAAATGTCTTTGCAACATGTTGTAAGCGGGGTAAAAGAAATTACTTAGAAATTTGGATTAGTTTCTGCTTTGTGAGTTTCCACTGCTTCCACCTCCGTACTTTAGGCTCGATTTTTTTAGAGCCTTATCCCAATTTTCTAGTGACAAATTTTTTTTAACCAAATAAAATACCAAGAATGACAATAGGTTCCATAGAAAATTCAATGCCATGATCTATAACCAGTAAATCACTTCCTGTACCAAGAAACAAACCTCGTGTTTTGGTAAGATTTAATTTAACATTTGAAATACTTGCATATTTTGCAAATTCAGATAGAAAAATGTTAAAACAGGTATGATGTGAAAAAAACAACAAACATCATCTGCATATGTTTGTACTACCAACTGCTGATGTATACTCATACCTGAAAGTCCTATCTACTAACCTTTTTAATAAAGGGTTCAAAGAAAAAATATAAAATAAAGGGCTTAGTGGACCATCCTGCCGTACACCTGTATGAACTGAAAAACCTGAAGCAATCTGACCCTGTATAACTGGGAAAATATAAGAAGACTGGTATAAGAGCTTTATGTTCTGTATAACCTGAATTGGAACATGATAGAGTTCCAAAACTTGGAATAAAATGGCTGATAAACCCTATTGAAAGGTTTTTCCAGGTCAGCTGCCACTATACAATTAGATGCCCCCAAAATTGTGAAGTGTTCAATCACATCCCTAATAGTCATCAGAGCAGACTGTATCGTTCTGTTACGAAGGCCACAGTATTGCTGTGGAGAGATTACTTTAGCTGCGTAATGTTTCAATCAATTGTTAAGCAAAATGGTTAAAATTTTATAGTCTGAATTTAATAAAGTGATAGGTCTCCAGTTTTTGTTATCAGTTCTATTTCCAGTTTTAAACAGAAAAATCATTAAACCTTCTGAAAAGGAGGGTAACATAGTATTAGTCTGAAAAAAGTAATCAAAAACCAGTTTTAAACAAAGTGCTATAATATGTGAAAAAGATTTATAGAATTTATTAGAAAGCCCATTATGCCCTGGTGATGAATTATTATTCAATGCTTTGATGGCTACCTCAATTTCAGGCACAGTTATTGGTTCTTTCAAAACAGAAATCTCATTCGGAAAAAACGGAACTGAAATATCATGTAAAAAGGTTTTGATGTTCTCCTGAAAAATCGGAGTTTTAGGAGCTAAGGAATGAAACTGATTGTTAAGCAAACCATTAATTCCTTCAATTGTAGCTATACGGTTTCCTGCTTGATCTACTAGGTAATCAATATTGGTAGAGGTTTTAAAGGATTTACATGCTTCATAAGGGTCACCAATAGGGGATTTTTGAGTCCCACTATAAAATAATGCCTGGATCGTTCGAGCTCTATCATATTGATAGAACTTCATTTCTTTTTTTAATCATGCAATTTGGTCTGTATAATCAAATTTAGAGGTATATGAAAAAGTATAAAGTTTTTGCAATTGTTGTCTGAGTGAGAGGTATTTTAAAAACTTTTCATTCCCAGTCCTTTTCCCATGTTTTATAAACCAAATTTTTAAATTAGATTTAGTAGGTTTCCACCATTCCCCTATATTAGGGTATAGAAAAGCTACCGACAATCTAGGTATAAGAAGGTTTAAAATAGTATGGTGAATACATGAATTTAACAAAATGGAAGACTTGAGTTTCCATCTATTTAATTTTGGGAGAGTTTGTGCTCCTAGATGAATTGTACAAAATAAAAATAAATGGTCTGAAAATTCTACTGGACATGATTTAAAGTTTCCAACTGGTACATTTGGGGACGTAAATAAGTAATCTATTGTGGTAAATAATTTACTGCGAATATACGTAAAGTTTGGCCCTGAAATCTGAAATTTCCTATAATCTGTAAGATCTGAAGTTTTAACCAAGTGTTCTAATGCATGGGAGTCACAATAAATTTTCTTCTTGGCCTGAGAATTAAAGGCCTCACGTTTCAGATGTAAAGTACAATTAAAATCACCTCCAAAAAGAACTAAAAATTTAGTAAATAGGAAGGGTTAAATAGCTTTCAAAAGGGCTACCCTCTCAGCTTCAGTTTGGGGGTTATAAATAGTGATAAACCTAAAGTTTGTTTCTACCCATAAACCATTCAATATCAACACCTTCCCTGCATTCAAATCTATCAATTTCCTCATAGTGAATTTATAAGAATTAAAAAGAATTCCAATTCCATCCGCCTTATCTGGACCGAATGACCAATAGGAAGGACCCCATTGCCAATCTCTTTTAAAAGCCACTAGTTGTTCTACAGAATGCATTCAAGTTTCTTGTAGGAAACAAACATCAATTTGCAAATCATGAACATATTGAAAAACAGTCTGACGTTTATCATAATTAAGGATACTATGCATTTTGAAAGAACCCCAAGTACATGTAGTCATGTTTTGAAAGTTCAGAGTGCTTTAATTATTTTTTCCTTTTTTTTTTTTTTTTTTTACCCTTGTAGTCACCAGTTCTCTGAGAGGGAGATTCTAAGGTTGAGGCCTGTGAATCTGAATCCCTGTGATCCATTTCAGAGTCACCCCAAAAAAGTGCTGCATATGAATTTTCAGTCTCAAGAGGTTCTGGGGAAAGGTGGGGTTATTCTAGACTTCGAAAACTCTAGTAGACCACTGTCTATAAAGAGGTGAGGCAGCAGGAGGTACAGAAAAAGACTCTTCTGAGCCTGGAGGCTTTATAGCACACAGGAAGTAGTAACTGTGAATCAGAACTAGAGACTTTATCTGACTCTAGTATGATATCCTGAGGAAATTCTACTGGATCTGTCACTAAAACGGGGGGGGTCCTGAATGGATGTAATTTTTTTAGGTAACTCAGAGAGTGGAGGGGAGGAGTGAGGTGGTGGTGAGGAGCCTGGCGGAGAATGTTCAGGAGAGGGGGGTGGGGGAGGGTTCTTTGCCAAAGGAGCTACTGTTTCTTGGGCTTGTTATATAAGCAATTCAGGGCTGACACAGGATGCTTTATTTTTTGCAGCCCAAGGGCAGTCTCCAAAAGTGTGTCCATGTTCTTCACATAAATCACACTTCATGTGATTAGCACATTGCATGGTGACATGGCCTATTTCTCCGCAATTGTCACAACGCGGTTTATCACAGGTACTTGACAAATGGGTATGGGCCCCACACTTATAACAAGCTCTCAGTTGCCCTCCATTAAAACAAACCCCTCTATCCCTCCCCAGAAGAAATGAATTAGGAATGTGTTCTATTCCTGAATGTCTGTCTGAGTTTAACTTTATATTTCCAACCTCCCATCCAGAATCTTTCAGAATCCAGAATTGCTTCTGGAGTACTAAGCACATCACATTTTTAATTCAACCAAAAAGTGATATCTTCCACATGGACCCCCTCATTCCGAAACATAACTGTAGCATATTTTACAAGTGGTTTTGTGAGTGGAATTACTAAGAAGGGGGTCCATATGGGAGAGAACTTAACCTGGCCATAACATTCCCAAAATAACTTTAATGCATGTGTTGTCCGAAAACTGACATCAGAGTTGTCTTCTCCCGATATATTTATAAAGGCAAAAGCATCAGCATGTGAAAAAATGCAAGGAGTCCTTTAATAAAGTCCTGCCCACATAATAGCTGTCTGGTCTCTCTGCTAAATCCCCTTTATATCTAATGCATACAGCATTTCTTCTAGGGCCTGCTTCTTTTTTTGCATGAGAAAATAAATCTGACATTAAAGGTTTTTGGTGAGTGTCAGGGTATTTACTGTCCCAATTTGGATCTTCATTACCATTTTCTTGTAGATGCTTAGTGTTATCTGAAATAATTGTAGGATCCCTATTCTGTCTACGTTCATGATCTTTGTTAGGTGCTAAAGTCTCCACTAAAGTTACAGGTAAATCCTGTTGAATTATAGGAGTGCACCCAGATTGTGCCTGAGGCCCTGGTTTCCAATCTGGTGAGGCCAAAGTAAAATCAAATGTCGACTCCCATGTTGGATCAGGGAGCCAGTTTCCCCCAGACATTTTTTTCCATCCAGCTTCTAAAAGTGCTTTCTGAGGAGACCAGGAATTGCAAGACAGAGCTGGTCCTTCTGTGGGTGCAATATTAGTGGAAGAGCTAGTAGGTGTAATAGTCCAATCAAGTATCTGTTGTCCTTTTAAATCAACAAGATTCTCTTGTAGCACAATGTCTCTGCCTGTATCTGAACATTTTTTCATGTTGGCAGTATCAGTAAATGAAAATACCATAGCTATGGATTGCTGATTGTGCAATGTTTGATATATAATAGGGTTTTGAGGTTTTATCAACATGTCAGATGTCTCAGGGAGTTTGAAAACGAAACCAGCCATCTTGGAAAGCTGGGGACCCAGCTCACAGTCCATGCTATTACCCTGCAATCGGACATTAGGTTTACTTGCATTAGAACAAAAGGGATTTTGATCTTTAATTTGTGCAACTGAAGGTGCTGAAGGCTTTTGGCACACATCTACCTCAGTAGAGTTTGAACTGCCAGCCTGTAGGACATTACAGTCATTTGTTATTGAAAAAGGTGCCAAAGGAGAAAATGACTCACCCGGCCTCAGAGAAGCCGTTGATGCTGCTACGTCAGACACCGAACTGACAGGTGAAGGAGCCAGAATGACAGCAGATCCATCCTGCTGCTTGGAAATAAAGGCAGACTGACTTGGTAAATTGTTCTGCATAGATTCTTCATTTCAAGTAACTGCAGCATTTCTTTCAGATGTTTTTCCCTCTGAGCAAACTGTAGTCCGATTTATTCTAGTAACAGCAGTGAAAAAATCTTCTGCTGAAGCATAAACATCCGTGACATCATCATCTTTTCCACAAATGAGTTCTTGATTAAATTTCTCATTCTCAGCCTCTGGCAATACTGCGGTAGAAGAGGAGGCTAGCTCTCCTACCTGAAGTGCATCCGCACACCGTTCAGCCTTCAGTGGTCATTGTGAACAGCAGACGGCCAAAATCTCCCCCTATTGACAGCAATGCAGTAGGGGAATTTCCCCGGAGTCCTGGCCAAATTTCCCCCCATTCACTAAAAAAAATACCATCAACAGCTTAATCTGGTTCAAGGTCAGTTGGTATTCATCTGTATCCCCCTCCCCTGGGTTGTGCTTGAAATAGGCAGAATTTGTCTAGTGCACTTACCCAGTCAACAAAAAAAAAAGTCACTTATAAAGACATTAAAGAAGATCGATCCCAGTACTGAACCCTGCGGTACCCCACTAGTAACCCCCTCTTTCTTCAGGTGGACTCCATTTACTATTACCCCCTACGATCTGTTGTCCAACCAATTTTTTACCCAGGCTACCACCTTGGGAACCACTCCAAGGCTGGCTAACTTGTTTATTAATCTTTTGTGTGTAGACTGTGTCAAATGCCTTGCTAAAGTCTAGGTAGGACACTTTCACAGCCCCTCCTTGGTCTACTACTTTGGTCACTCAGTCAAAGAAATCTATTAGATTTGTATGACATGATCTTCCCACTGTGAATCCATACTGCCTTGGGTTCTGTGCCCCGCAGGACTCTAGGTACTCAACAATTCTTTCCTTCAGAAGTGATTCCATCATTTTCCCTACCACTGAGGTCAAACTAACAGGTCTGCAGTTTCCTGTCTCTGCCTTGTTCCCACTTTTGTGAAGTGGAATCACATCCATCCTCCTTTAGTCCTCAGGTACCACCACATCCTCCCACGATTTGTTAAAGAGGGTAGTCAGTGGTGTCACTAGTTCTCCCCTTAGTTCTTTTAGAATTCTGGGGTGAATCCCATCAGGCCCCATTGCTTTGTCCACCTTCAATTTTAAGAGTTCTTTCAGAACCCTTTCTTCTGTGAATGGACTGGTATCAACCCCTCTATCCAGAGTGTTTCCATTGTTGGGTTTAGGTACTTCCCACTCTTCTTCTTTTGTGAATAGTGAGCAGAAGTATTTATTCAGCATCCTTGCTTTTTCACTGTCACCCTCTGCCCACCCCATTCCCTCCCCTTTATTAAGCCTCAGTATCCCTCCCTTGGTCTTTCTTTGCTGCCTCATATACCTATAATAGGTTTTATCCCCCTTCTTAACTGAGTTGGCTATCTTTTCCTCTGTTTGGACCTTTGCTATTCTGACTGCCTCCCCTGCCTTCTTCTGCTTTAACTGATATTGTTCTCTGTCCTGCTCTTCTGTGTTTCCTTACATTTCCTGAATGCTATCCCTTTCTCCTTATCCTTCCCTGCCACCTCTTTTAAGAACCATAGTGTCTTTTTCCTTCATTTTGTTTTGTTGGTTTGCTTTACACAAAGGCTTGTTGCCTCTGTGTTGGCAGTTTTGATTTTTCCCCATTGTTCTTGCCTGTTTGCTAGTGCTTTTCTGAGGCACTCTCCCATTTTGTCAAAGTCAGCCCAGCTGAACTACAAGAAGTTACTGTTACGCTGACTACAAGCTGTTTGTTTCCTTTTGGTAATGAAAAGTAAAGCAGATTTCATTAAATTTGAACTGGTTAGCGGAGTGTTCTCTTTGAGAGTATTCTCCAGAAGCTGCCTGGTTCACTACCCTGTCACAGTTGTGTATCAGTTTGCGTATGAATTCTAACTTAGTACAGATTCCCCACCACAACCCCCCCACCCCCCACATACACCGCTGCAGTTGGAATGCTTGCTACTCAAGTTGCATTCAAACACACAAGCCTCAGCTGAAACTAATTAAGTTGACTGCCTGTAGCATTGAACTAAGTGTTCCATGGTCTTCAAACCTACTTCAGGTTATCACTATCATTGACATCAGCAATGACATCAGCAACTGAAACACTTAGAGTGACTGTGACCTTAATCTTTAGTAAATGCAGACTGCAAGAGGTGCTGCAAGCTACACTTTTTGGCACCTAAAAAGGCAGTCTTTACTATACCCCCACCCAAAAATCAAAAATTGAAATCTATGCCCCTCTTGCTATTGTGGTTATTCCATTCACCCCAAATCCACTATAGTATAGAGGTTTAGCATTTCCATATTTTCATATTTACAGATTATTTAACAATAAACAAAATGTTTATGCTGGAACATTTAATGCTTATCAAAGGATGTTTTTTTCATTCATGTTGCAGAACAATTTTGTACACCCCATAAAAAGTGAGCAATAAACAAACAAACAAAATAAAATGCAATCTCAGATGGTCCCCCTCTCCCAAACTAAACAAAAATACAAACTTTACATCCCCTTCAACATAGAAACATAGAATTTGATGGTAGATAAGGACCACTTGGCCCACCTAGTCTGCCCATTTCCCTACCTACTGGATAAGCTGCAGGTCCTAGTTATCCAACAGGCTATTTCCTCCTACCCCCACCCAGAATTGCCTTATGTCTGCCCCATGCATTCTTGAATTCCTCCACTGTTTTTGACCCCACAACCTCCTCAGGAAGGCTGTTCCATGTATCCACAACCATCTCTATGAAAAAAATATTACCTCACATTACCTCTCAGCCATCCTCTCTCTATCTTCAAATTGTGCCCCCTTGTTCTTGCATGTCTCTTTTTCTGAAAGATGCTAGCCTCTTGGACTTTGCTGATTCCCTTGAGGTATTTGAAAGGTTCCATCATGTCCTCCTCTTTTCCTCGAGGGTTTGCATATTAAGCTCCTTTAATTACTCTTCGTATGTCTTCTGGCACAGACCTTGCACCATTTTAGTTGCCCTCCTCTGGATAGCCTCCACCCTGTCTATGTCCTTGCACAGACGGCATCTTCAGAACTGCACACAGTACTCCAGATGGGGTCTCACCAACTGTCTGCACAGAGGGATAACAACTTTTTGTTTTCTACTGGTGATGCCCCTCCCTTTGCATCACGGTATCCCGCCAGCCCTCCTTGCTGCCTTTTTTTGCACTAGCAAACAGACAAGAAGGATGGGTGAAAGAACAATGGGGAAACCAAAATGTAAAAAGGCAATCTTCTACATCTCCCCAAACAATCAACATGAAAATGCTGCTCAATGATTTTATATATTTCATAAAAAATGTGAAATAAATAATTGAAGATATGTAAAAAAAAATCTCAACTTTTACCCCTCTCAAAAGACTAACAAAAAAGGCAAACATTGCTGTCACCCTAAAATCAAAAATGGAAAAAGGAAATCTGTGACATCTTTGTGAAAAACAAAGCAAAAAGTCAAGTGTTACCCCCACCCCACCCCTTGACTTGTGGCTATTTCTCCCCTCCCAAAAAAAACAAACAAAATAGGCAATCTTTGCCAGTTTGCTTTCCTGAAGATTAAAAGGCAAAACTTTGTTCAGACAGTGTGCTGCCAGTTATATCATGCTATGCAAGTATGAAAGTCTAGGGTCTTTCACGCTTGTGCAGCTTGATGTAAAACAGGTTGGCAAAAAATACTAACCTAGTATTGTGCTGCCAAATCAAATGATCAGGTTAACATTTTTTTGGCAACCAGTGGTTTTGTCTAACCACCTTGCACACTGTAGTGATACATGCCTAAATTTCCCTGTACTGTGTAGGTAGCAGCAAGCATTTACATATTCACAGTTTATTAATGATAAACACAATGTGTATGGTGGAACATTATACCTGTATAAGAGGATGGAGTCTATTCATGCAGTGTGGCAGTTGTGTGTGTCCCATAAAAAAAGGGGCATTGCAGCTCATTTCTCCAGATGGTAATTCTGATGTTGGCCCTGGGTAATCAACCCCTAGTCACATGAAGGAGTATCCTCCTTACTAGCCCTCAATATCTGTACTATGACACAGAAGAAGACAAACATAATGGAGGCAATAAGGCACATTTCAGACAGCAGGACATCGGCTTCAGAAATATGACACAAGGGCTCCCCACCACTTTTGTATGACTCCATCACATGCCATGCTGTTCTGCACTCATCCATGTAGGTCTGGTTCACCAATTCAAGGCTGAAGGGAAGCATTAGCATAGGCCCTTCCACTCATTAGAGTCTTCTGCAATGTGGCTCCACCACTTTGGTAAAGTCACCCAGAAAAATGCTGCAGAGCCAAGCATTTGTAGATACTATATTGTACTGTAGTTATTGACTTTAATACAGTTGTACAGTACTGTAAAATCAGTGCATTCAGTGAAAGGTCTATAACTGTAAGGACTTACTAATACTGGCTCTGTTACTCTTGTGCACCTCTCTCCTACTGGATCATAATGTTGCATGCTTAATAGCATACGACATTATGGCTTACCCGGGTACAGTGCTGCACCAGTGAGCGAATGGTGCAATACTGTGTATACTGCTGTACGTGGTATTGCACTACTCACACTGTCCCAGGCAGAGGATAACACCTCTGCTGGGAGTGGGTTTTGCTGACCAGTTGCTGTGGCTCAAGGAACTGAGCCATAGCAGCAGGGAATCCAGACAGTGCTGCTGGGACCGGGTTTGATTCCCAGTCCCAGGAACTTTTATTGTTTTCAACTTTGTGTGCTCCCTGACTGGAACCCCCCCAGAGTTTAGAATCTATAGTGAGGGGTTTGGGGGGCACAGCCCCCCATAATGAGGTGTGGGGGGGGTGTAGCTCCCCATGGAAAAAAGAGATATGCTGCATGGCAAGAATCGCGCTGCATTGGCAGCACGATCTTGCCATGCGGCATAATGTTGTGTCACATTATGACCCCTTGCCCAAAGATCTCAGTCTGAGGTCTCACATAGAGCACATATACCACCTGATTCAGGCAATATGGCAATCGTGGCTCAACCTGACCTATTGCCATTACCACCATGCCATCACCATTCCCTGTCCTTTGCTTTTCACCAGTTGCCATGCTACAATGAGCAATGTTGTATGCGTGTAGACTTCTGACCCTTGGCATCAAGTTCAGAAACAAGACAAATATTTGTTAGGAAATAATTCTTGAAAAAATTAACAAATTAAGGACTTGATCCACAAAGATCCTTTGACAAGTTCTACAGGAGCAGAGGGGTGGCAGAAGCAGCAGTGAGCTTTTTCCACACATGCGTAGCAACCCTTGACACCCTCAGCATGGGTTGTGCTGCCCCCCCGATTCTACCAGGACTGTGTCTCTCTGCATGTGGCCAGGTTGGGGGAAGGCACAGGGGCAAGGACACACTTCCACACATCTACAAATAGTTCTCTGTGGTTTAGACACTGACAGAGGGGACAAGCACTGTGCAACAGAACCCTGCTCTAGTGGCTCAGTGCTCCATCTGCACAATCCCCTGATTAACTCAGGAGGCCCAGTTGCCCCCAATGCCATGTCCCCAGACCTCTGAGCTTGCTTGGAGGGCTTGGAGCTTACTTAATATTTTGTTGACGGTTTTCAAAGAGGATACATTAGTCCTACCCGCTGCACACTGTATTGGGATGGTCAGAAGATACCCAGTCAGGTCAGCACAGACATCTGATTGTAGAGTTTTGCACAGCACTGCCTCAAGGACATCCCCACACTATTGTGAAAAGCTCTGCACTCATTGGCAATGTGACAACTTGCAATGCAGTGTGTGTGTGTGTGTGTGTGTGTGTGTATTTGTGTGTGTGTGTTGGCATTTTTTTTATCATCTTTGTCTTTATACAGTATTTATAGTATTTCAGCTTATGTGTGAGGTCTGATGGAAACTTAAAATTACATTCTTCTTTGGTCCAAACTAAAGGGAAGTCAGCAGTGAGTGGCCATTTGTGTAAAAAGTCTTTTATATGCATAGAACAAACAAGTGGGTGTGGGTAGCAGAAGTCTTTTGATCTGAAAGGCTTTTCTTTTGGTTAAACTTCTAAGGGCTGAGTCCCTTTTATAACAAAATACATGTTTTGAATTTAAATAGTTGCTTGGGTAAGGCCAGATGTTTTCTTGCTGGGCAAACAGTGATGATAACAAAAGAACAATGCTGTAAATAACAAAGCCAGTTTGATCCAGTCTGAGAAAAAGTTGGTCTCCAGAGATCAAAAGCAAAGACAGGGTATGAAGTTAGAGAGGCCGATAAAGTGATATGGGTATAGTGGGATGGCAAGTTAAAGGTATTTCTGTTGTATGTTTGCAATCAGAAGTTAGCTATGTTTATGATTTTGAACTAGCAGCATCATAGGTTCATGTCTGCCATAACGTCTCAGTTCCAAGTTGGGGGTAAACTTATTCTACTCTACTTAGAATCTAGATATCTTTGAGTTAGGGTTTTGTTGCATGATCTATAGGTTTTGAAAATGTGTTTATATTTATCTTTGCAGGAATACTTATTCCCCCATAGTCTTTATTGTGTATTGTCCAGTAACATATGTAAATATAATGGAATATTAAGTATCATTTTTATATACATCATACTTTCTGTGACTAGGTCATTTCAAAAGATAATCAGGTGAAGCATTAACATTAACAATACCTTCAGGAGTTTTGCAGACATCTCCAGCATCTCTTCCCTTACAGAAATATTGGTGTGCTGTGCACATGCAGAATGCATGTCGCATGTTTAATTGTGCAATGTTTTCATGTGGTTTGCACACACAAAGTGATCATAAGTGAACCAGGTCTAAAAAACAAATCAGGTTTGCATGCCGCAAGCTTGACATGTGCACAGCAGGTAAGCTGGTGTGAACATCTTCTAGAAATTAAATCAGGTTCACGTGTTGCACACTTGACATGAGTGCAGCAGATAAGCTAGTATGAACATCATTTAAATATCACATCAGGTTCACATGCTGCACAATTGTCATGTGTGCAGCAGCTAGGCAGGTGCAAATCTCATCTAAAACACATCAGTTTCTATTTCTTGTACTATTGCTATCAATCAGAGTCATTAAAATACATTTTTATTTGAATTCCCATAAAAATTAGGTAAACTCATTAATTCTTATCCTTTCAAAAGTTGTTTAATGGCTTGGCTTTTGATTTTTGTCATTAAATCACCATTAATTTATAAAGTATTGTTTGTTTACTACATTAAATGCCTAGGATATAGCCAGTCAACATCACCCATTCCAGATATCTGAAGAGGGACCATTGTGTTGTGAAGCCTATCCTTTTTGTTTTGGACCATGCAAATCCCTTATGCATATTTAGTGCTACAAATGTGTTTCTCCATGATGGTTTCATCTTACGTACTTTCCTTTTGTTATTCTGTATTGAGCATATACACTATGGCCATGCTCAGCACTCTTTGTACTGAGTAGGGTCTTGGAAGCATGCACGATACCTCACATTTTGGCACTGAAATGAGGAACATGGACACTCAAAATTAGGGGCAATGAGGGACACTAATCCACATGATGATTGGGACACATCATGAAATATGGAGATACAGTACCTCAGAACACAGTGGAAACCATTGCATTAGCACCTGAGAAGGAGTTTCTACCATTAAGCAGGGGTGCCACATAGATAGGGCAGAGGGGGGCAGTTGGCCCGCTGGATTTGTGCCTTGGTTGTTCTTATGGTGTGACAATAATTACTTTAAATTTGGATTTAAACTTTTGCACAATAAGTGCCCACTTGGCCTGTGTGTGCTCACACTGCAGGTACTCTCCAGACTCGACTGTGCCTGTATTGTGTTGTCCACTCTCTCCACCTATTAGTGGTGGTGCAATCACATGTCATGTGGATGAACTCCAGCCAAGAAAGAGCACATGAGTCGTGCAAGTGCAACAATCTCTTTCCCACCACAGAGTAGACAGACTGCACACTACAGTTTGGAAGAGTCAGTGAGCACTGAACTCACAATAGCAGTGTTGTGGCAGCATATATTTGTTGCTCTACTCTTAGTGAATCTTTATCTCCCATGGTGGCTGAAGGGTCAGAGGGTGAGCTAGAAGCTAACTCAAGACTAGGCTACCTACTTACCCTAATAGGCTCACCTTGCAAAAAAAACAGCACAGACCCCCATGGCAGCAAGCTAGGCTTATCAGCAGTGGTGACAGTGGTGTGGGTGGCCTTCATAGGCCTTGATCAGTGCAGTGCAGCAGCCACAGCAGCAACCAAGCAAGAAGCAAGCAACACAGTTTGGGTGGGTTCAGTTGGTGAGGTGACGTGGTCATCAACCACACTGGGGACCAGTGATGGTCGGTTCTGGCATCCAGCTTCTGGCAGAAGGAGAGAGGGGGAGCAGACTGAAAACTAGGCTGGTGGCACATTATGCCAGGCTGCAGATTATGGCCATATGGCTGGGTAAATAAAAGTAAATAATGTTTTTTACAATGAGATTGAGGAAGGAGGAAGGACTAAAATATTGATGTGTTTTTCACATTTCTTCACCTTTGGGCAGCTTCATGACCCATAGGAGATGGATATTGAATGGAATGGAGTCAGAGAGAAAAATTAGGACAAAGTTCTTTTGGGGGGAGAGGCAGAACTTCAGCCAGGAAAAACTTGGTTAGTAACTGGGTGGGTTTAAGCTTAAATCTGAGGCACTGTGCCAGGGTCTATACAGATGAATCTTATACATTTAAATTTTTCCTTATTTGCATATCACTTTTTAGTCAAAACAAATAAGTTGTACCTTTAAGAGATGTTACAGACATTCTAGAGCTGTCCTTTGCATTCACAGACAGTTGAGCGGTATGGTATGCACAGACTATTGGAGCCCCACTATAGTCAGGCTTACCCCCCAAGTGAAGCTGACCTTGACATCCACATGCTCAAGCACATTATGACAAAGGGCAAAGGAGACTGCAGGGGTATGCACCATTGAAATAAATGAGGGTATTTGTTATGTCTATTTTATACATTATTGATGGAGAGTTGGAGATTAATGAAGGCCACCGCTTGACTAACAAGGGCCTTGTTAGTAGAACAGTGGCCTTCATTATTCTCCAACTCACCATCATAACATTAAATAGTAATAGAAAACAAGTCCATTCATTTCAAGGGGTACACCCCAGCACTCTGACCCATGGACATCATCTCTTAAAGACTCCTACCTTTGGCTCCCTAGTACTCAAATAAGAGACTTTTTACTTATATCAGTGGCAACCATAGACATGGTCAGATATTTCCTGAAATGTCTGGAAATTTCTTGCCTGCCTGCAGTACCACTACAGGCCACCAGAGAGAATCTCTTTAGATATTTTGTGAAATTTCTGGAAATATCTGAACATGTTATGGCTGCCACTGTATACTTGGTGGGTTCTCAGTAGCAGCATGGCTATACCCACTACAGTGTGTGCACAAGGGAGGAGGGTGGACTGGCCATATGGCTGTGTGTGTGTGTGTGTGTGTGTGTGTGTGTGGAGTTAGTACTACTTTTGTGTTTGCACCTTAAAGTCTGTTTACATGGAAGCATTCAAAACTATGGAGAGAAAATAGTAGGAGTACAGGACAGACATAAATAATTAAGTGGTTTTGTGGGAAGGTTTGTGTACTGGGGGTGGGAAAAACACATATGTTTAAAACTGGTCGCCAGAGATATGCTTATTGGGAGATGTCTCGGGTATTCCTGTTAAGAGTAGGAGGTTTTATATAGTCCTGATTGTGGCTACGCTTAAGAGAGTGGTACTCAGTCATTGGAAGGACTCGGTGGTACTAAGTTATACGGAGTGGCTGGAGGAGTTGTTAGCCTGTTTGAGGATTGAGAGGATGATGGCTATCCTTCAGAATAAGTTCTCCAGGTTCAAAAAAATTTGGGGTCCCTTTTACGCTTGTTATTCTAGCTGAGGTATGCAACACTGTTTGGACTGAAATCATCCTATCTCCTGAGACTTGTGCTGGGAGGGTGGGGAATTGGGTCGGTGGGGATGGGGGTTTGTTACAGGGTCACCTGTTATGGAATGTTTATTTACATGTATTAATGCTGATCGATTTGGTGTATGTTAGAAGGATATCCCTGTAACTAAAACTGAATAAAGAGTTAATGGCAAAAAAAAAAAAATATGTTTAAAACTGGTATGTGTACTACAGTTCAACTGTGAAAATGAGATGAGGGAGAGAAGAAAACTGAAAAGCATAACAGTGGCTACAAGCATGTTGCATGGATGCAATGTATTCAGATACAGTATGTATTGAAGTACAAGTGACCCATATGCGTGCAGACAGAATGGCTTAGTGGTTAAAGGCACTGAACTGCAAGCCAGGAGACTTGGAAGCATAAATACCTGGATTTGAATCTCATCAACCCCCACTTGTGTATGGTGTGATCCTAAGCAAGTCACTTAACTTTTACATCTGCAGTTATCAGTGGCCACTTGTTTTCTGCACGCATGCCACATGCATGCAGTTTTTCCCAATTTAACATAAAAACCATGGCTTCCACACTTGCTTGCTGCACACATGCCATGTGCATGCAATCGGTTCCAGTTTAACATTTAAATCATACTTGCTGTACACATATCACTTGGGTAATTTTGTGTATGCAGCATGAAAACATTTCATATAATTATTTCTGTAAGGGATTCTACAATATTTGAACTTAAGAATAATAAAAAAACAGATTCAAGTTCATAAAATAAAAGACATTGCTAAGTTAATGTTTAGATGACAGACTTTAAAGAGCCTTGCATATATTTTGAAAGAAGTCTCACCTCAGAAAGCATACAATGAATTAAATGACATATTTCTCCAAATTAAAGAGTTTATATTTATAAAGATTCTAAAATCACTCCCATACAGGAGCAGACATAGTTTAATGAAAACTGCAGTTTAGCCAAAAAGAAATTATCAAAATTAATCAGATGGACCAAAAAGAATCCGTCTAGGAACAAAATGAATTTTTGAACAAAGAAAGGAAATAATACAGTTACTTTGTTCAATCTGAAAAAAAGGCGTTTCCAAGAAAAATGTTGGGAAAACATTATGCATGCTCTGGAGAATGGAGAAAGAGTTCAGTTTTGGAGGCTGGTAGCTAATGTCTTTCTAATGAGTTTCTGGTTCTGTACCAGTATGTATATATAACAGAAGATATGTGTGTAAGCCATTTCCAGAAGCTCTTTTTTAATGTACACTTGACATGCACTAGTTGGACTGAGGTCAAGAATTTAAACTTATCAGTCTCATTAGTTATATCCTTTTTGGAAGTTGAGGATGCTATTATGGCCTGTGCAATGAGAAAAGCTCCTGGCCCTGATGTGATTCCTAATGAAATATATAAATCCCATCTAAATATTTGGGCACCAGTACTTACCAATCCATTTAATAAATACTTAAAACATAAGTATATACCAGACATGTGGGCCAAAAATATTATTGTACCTATACACATGAAAGGGAATGTATCCGATCCCCAAAACTATAGACTTATAAGCCTCTTGGACTCAGTTTTCAAGATATTTTTCCAGAATAATTTTGAACAAACCTCTGGTGTGGATTGATAACAATAGTATCCTATTACCTTTCCAGGCAGGCTTTATGAAAAAATGTCATGCAACATCTGTTTAAGAAATACATTACTGTAGCATAAAAAAGCATCAGTCATTTGTTATCTTTGTTGACATTTCTAATGCATTTTAATCTGTAGATAGACAACTGCTATGGCAAAACTTGATAAATTATGGCATAAATCATGCATTATTGATCTCAGTAATCCAAGTATATTCAAATAACGTAACAACCAAAAATATGATAATGCAGGAAACTTGTCTAGACAATTAACATCTAATATTGGCATGAAACAAGGCTGCCTACTGGCCTCATCTTTGTTTTTTTTTTAACCTTATATTTATCCGCCTACTGCACTATCCCTCCACTCATTCAGAGCTCCTCAAGTTGCCTTTCTGACGTCCCATGGTGCTCCCAGGAGTCTACCCCTAGAGTGTCCGTCCACTCAGAGACCCTTAGGTTGCCCAGTATACCCTCCAGGTGGGGCAGGGGAAGGGAACCACCAACCCTTCCCCCTAACAACAGTAGAGCGAGCAGGACACAGTGGAGTCTGCCCCAGTGAGCACTGGTGACATGGTCTGGCTTCAGAGGAGTCATCACCTTGGAGTGACAGGTTCCACTTTCTCCTCTTCTGGTGAACTCCTGCCCCTGCAGTCGCCGACACACTAGGAGAGCCAATGAGGAGGCATGCTTGGAGACGCAACTCCTCCCTGGGCTTTTGGCTGGTGCTGCCCCTCCCTTTCTGTGAGTCCTGATCTGCATCGCCAATCCCGGGTTCACCCAGGAGATGACAATAGAGCAGTGGAACAGACCTGCAACCCTCCCCAGAGAAGGAGAGCTGCCATTGTGTGCTCAATCCCTCTCTTCCCTTGCCAACCCTCCAGCAGTCCGAGTCCATCACCGAACCCAGGTCACCGGCGTGGAGCGAGATGTGGTGTCCAGCGCCTCAGCCCTCAGCACCACTGGGCTGGCTTACCCCCACATCTCTTTAATGTGTATATAAATGATCTTCTAACCAAATGCTCAGATACAAATTTCCACTCACCACAGATAAGTAGAAAAGTCTGTCCCTTGCTGGCCTATGCTGACAATCTGGTTCTATTGTCATTATCTAATGTAGGAGTCCAACATAAGTTGAATAGATTCAGGGAATTATGTACAACTATAAGACTCAAGATTAATTTATCTAAAACTAAATTAATGGTCCTAGGCTCTAATATAAATTACAGTTTCTTACAATGTAAAAAAAGAATTGAACAGGTTAAACAATATACATATTTAGGAAATCTTCTATACTATATGGGAAATTGGTCTCATCATATTAACTCCCAAGCTGTTAAGGTAAGACTCAGTGCTAGGGGACTATTGAAATTTAATTTTAAACACTGAGGCTGGTCCATAATTCCTGTCTGAAGAGCAGCCAAAATGAAATTAAATCCAATTAGTTTATATGATGCCGAAGTAAGAAGATATCAAGCAGTGGATAACATAGACAAACCCCATATTAGATATTATAAGACTTTGCTAAAAAGTCCAAGATCTAGCCCCAATTGTAATATGTGTGAATAACTAGGCAGGGTGTCTATTAAAACTCTTGCCATGTTGAGATTAGTGTTACATTGGCTCAGAATAATTAATTGAAAGGTTGTTTCTATACCTTTTGGGCACTGGAAGAAAAAGTAAAATGGCATAAGATGTGTCTGACTTCCCCCTGGCAGCAGTGTCTTAAAACTACATTATTTGATATTCATCATAAATCCCTTTGGTCTCACTATTTAAATAAGATATTAATTTCACAATCCTTTCAAAAAACAAAACAAAAAAACAGGGTGAGGGTTGACAGCATCTTCAGAATAAGTGAGAACAAATTCACTACGGGCATGCATTCAAACTGAAGGGGGGTAGCTTTAGAAGTGACATCAGGGGGAAGTTCTTTACTGAGAGGGTTGTAGGGCCATGGAACAGACTGCCAGAATTTGTTGTGGGGGTAGATTCAGTGGAAAAATAGGTTCTTGCCATTGACAGGCACCATGGGGGGGGCCTTGGTAGATGCAGGGGGTGCAGTCAGCAGTTGGCGGAAGGAGAAGGAGGAAGAAAGTGAGGGGGGTTGGGAGCATGGGCACCAGGACCAATAGAGGAGCCAGGGACAGCATGAGAATGGGAGCTGGGAGTAGGGAGTGCCAGGGAATGGAGGATGAGGGGACAGTAAGGAGGGAGCATGGATCCCAGAGGAAAAGGGACCAGCAGGGATTAAGTGAGGGGAAGAGCAGAAAAAAGGATGATGACGGGGTAGAAGCAAGAGCCCCTGAAGGTCAGGAGGAGCCGCAAGTTAATGGGAGTGCTGTTGGGACAGACCAGAGTGATAAGGCAGGGTGGGGGGCTAGGAGAAGAACGGTTGGACAGGAGAAATAGTTGGAACAGGGGGGGTTAAGGCAGCAGATGGTAATCAAATTGTTGGTGTGGCCAAAGAAAGTGGAGAGTTAGTGGGAGTGAGGGGGGGGTGGCGGAGGAGAGAGGTAGGCTCAAAGGGAAGGAGGAGGTTAAAGTGTTGCTGCTGGGGGACTCCATGATCAGGGGTATTAAGTGGGAAGGGAAGAGTGAGGGGCAAGGCTGTGCTGTCAGGGTCAAGAATATATCTGGCTTGACTGTGCACAAGGCCAAGCACTTGTTCTATGCTTTGGTGAAAGAATGTGGAGGATCCCCTGACATATTAGTGCATCTAGGCATAAATGACATAGAAGGAAATAGTGTGCAGGAGATTCATTTAAGGTTCTCGGAGCTGGCATGCGTATGTCATGCTGTGGGGTGCACAGTGTCTTTCTCAGAGATCCTCTCATTGCCTAGAGCTAGCGTGGGAAACAAACAGAAAATCGGGGAGGTTAATGATTGGCTCAAAACATGGTGTGACGCTGGCAGGTATGGGTTGGTGGGGGACTGGGGTGTAACTTGGGAGGACAAGGGGCTGTGTGCTAGAGATAGGCTCCACTTAAATATTGGGAGAAAGGAGGTTTTGAAACTAAAACTGACAGAGTTCTTCGCAGCTAGCTGGGATTTAAACTTGTGAGGGGGGAGGGCTGGGGCTTGAGGCTTCTGCTAACAGGTACATCAAGAGAGGACTTAGCCTTTTCCCCCCAGCTGAGAGGAGGGGGTGCCTAATGGGGGCACCCAACTGTGCACAAGGCAGTGGGAGCATGCAGTCAACAGTAGGGGATCTTGGGCTGAAGGATGGGTGAGGGCAAGGGACAGGGATAGAGGGTGGTCCTGATTAATGCCAGGAGCATGGGAAACAAGATTCTCAAGCTTCAGGTGATGCTAACTGAAGAGGATGTGGATGTGGTGGCAGTCACTGAGACTTGGGCTACTCCTCAGCACAATTGGGACATAAACCTGACGGGGTGCACTTTGTTCAGGAAGGATAGGACTGTGGGCAGGGGAGGTAGTACTCATCATGAATGGCATCGATCTATCCAGAGTGGAAGGGGTACAGGGAAATGTATGAGTTATGGGTTACCTTGCAGGTGCCTGGGGGTAAGAGGGTAAATCTGAGGGTCATTTACAGGCTGCCCATGCAGGTGGAAGAACTCAAGGAAGGCCTGGTGATGAATTTCAGAGACCACTGTGGTCAGGGGGAGGGTAGATCTGTGGTGCTGGGTGACCTTAACTTGCCTGGGGTTGATGGGGGAACTATGGCAACCTCATTGACTAGAAAGCAGTGCCTGCTGGACGTCTTCCTGGATGCATTCCTTTCCCAACTGGTGGATGACCTGATGAGGGAAGTTTGAATCCTGGATGTGGTCCTGTCGGATTGTGATCTGGTTAGGAACCTTGTGGTAGGGGACCCACTGGCGGGGAGTTTTCATACCATGGTTTGGTTTTCCCTAGACCTGGGGTGAGGGGAAAATCGCACTAAAACAGTGGTAGTTGACTTTAGGAATGTGGACTTTAAGGGTATGGAGGAGATCCTCAAGTGGCATTTGAAGGGGATCAGACCAGACATGGTCACAGAGAGCAGGTGGAAAATTATTAAAAGAGTGCTCCTGGAAGCTACCAAGGCCTGTACGAAGGTCTGATGCAAGTTTGGTAGAGCCAGAAAGCAGAACTGGTGAACCAGGGAGGTCCAGGAGGTGGTAAGGGAGAAAAAAGCTGCTTATAGAAGGTAAAGTGCTCGTGTGGAACCATGGATAGGGGGAGAATGATATGATATCCAAAAAGACAACCAGGGCGGTAAGATCGGCCAAGGTGAGGATGGAGCAGAGGTTGGCACAAGGGATCAGAAGCTGGGAGAAAGGGTTCTTTAGGTATATCAGGGAAAGGAGGAAAGTGAAGGGGCAGATTAGCAGGCAGAGATCAGGGAGTGGGTGGGCTGAGGAGACCGGGGAGCAGGTGGAGGTACTCAATGAATACTTTGCCTCGGTCTTCACTAGGGTTGATGGAGGGTCAACACCTTACGGGGGGGAGGCAGGCTAGAAATAAGGAAGAGGGGAAGGTCAGGGACATTGAAATTCTCATTTGTAGGGTGAGGGAAGCCTTTAAATCCCTGAAAATGGATAAGGCACTGGGTGCTGATGGTCTTCATACCAGGGTGTTAAAGGAGATAGCAGATGTACTTGCTGCACGTCTGGTGGACTTTCTCAACTCCTCCCTTCAGACGGGGTGGGTACCTCAGGATTGGAAGATGGCTCATGTCATGCCTATCCAGAAAGGCAGCTCAAGGGAGGAGCCGGGTAACTACAGGCCAGTCAGCCTGATGTCGGTGGTAGGCAGGATGATGGAGGCCATCTTGAAAGAGCAGCTAGAGGTGTTTCTGGAGACACAGAGCCATCTGGATGATCACCAACATGGCTTCGTTCAGGGCAGATCATGTCAGACTAACCTTGTGGAGTTCTAAGATTGGGTGACAAAGGTGCTGGACTAGGGCAGACTGGTGGATGTCCTCTTTCTAGGCTTCAGTAAGGCATTTGATTCAGTGCCACACCCTGGGTTTCCTGGACATGCTGGAGTGAATGGGGGTGGGGAAAAGGATGGTAAGGTGGATAGGAAACTTTCTAAATGGGCAGTTTCAGAAGGTAGTGGTCGGGGGGAGGTATCAACTGGAAGGAAAAGTATGTCTCTTTGCAGATGACACAAAGATCTGCAACAGGGTTGATACAGAAGATGGAGTGGAAAGGATGAGAAGGGACTTGGCAAGGTTGGAGGAATGGTCAAATGTATGGCAGCTCAGATTCAATGCAAAGAAGTGCAAGGTAATCACATGGGAAACAAAAACCCAGGGGAAGCGTACACAATGGGGGGTGAGATACTGACAACAGTAAAAATAGAAAGGGACCTGGGGGTAATTATATCAGATGACCTAAAGGTGGGCAAGCAATGTGAGAAGGCAGTAAGGAAGGCTGGGGGATACTGGGATGCATAGGAAGAGGCATCAATAGTAGAAAACAGGAAGTTGTTATTCCTCTGTACAGACAGTTGGTGAGACCCATCTGCAGTACTGTGTGCAGTTCTGGAGACCCCATCTCCCAAAGACATAGACAGAATGGAGGCGGTCCAGAGGAGGGCAACTAAAATGTGCAGGGTCTGCACCAGAAGACATATGAAGAAAGACTAAAGGAGCTTAATATGTATACCCTTGAGGAAAGAAGGAGAGAGGACATGATAGAAACTTTCAAGTACCTCAAGGAATCAACAAAGTCCAAGAGGGTAGCATCTTCCAGAAAAGAGATGTGCAAGTACAAAGGCAATTTGAAGATGGGGGACGGCTCAGAGGTAATGTGGAGGAAGTATTTTTCACAGAGAGGGTTGTGGATGCATGGAACAGCCTCCCTGAGGAGGTCATGGAGTCAAGAGCAGTGGGGGAATTCAAGAATGCATGGGACAGGCATAAGGCAGTCCTAGTGGAGGGTAGGAAGAAGTAAGCTGTTGGTTAACTAGGATCTGCAGCTTATCTGTTAGGTAGGAAAATGGGCAGACTAGGTGGGCCAAGCAGTCCTTATCTGCCGTCAAATTCTATGTTTCTATGTAAGAGAGTCATTCGCGGGGTCCACAAGGGTCAGTACTGGGTCCACTCCTGTTTAATGCTTACATCTCCAACACCAGGGATGATATAAGGAATGGGATGAGCCTCTTTGCTGATGACTCAAAGCTAGGGTGGTGGTGGGTGGGGAGGAGGGTAGAAGAGCCCTGCAGGTGGACCTGGAGACTCTGGAGGTGTGATCATGCACCTGGAAACTGAGGTTTAATGCTAAGAAATGCAGTGCTCTCCACTTGGGGCCTCGGACCCCAGCTCATGGGTACTTTTTGGGAGGGAAGAAACTGCAGGTTTCAGTAGGGGGAAAGGATCTTGGGATGGTTGTGGATGTCAAAATGAATAACTCTGAGCAGTGTAGGAGGGCTGCTGCTAAAGCAAATAAAATGCTCAGGTGCATCACCAGGGGGATAACCTCAAGGAGATGGAAGGTTTTTCTCCCTCTGTATAACTGCCTGGTAAGACTGCACCTAGAGTACTGCATGCAGTTTTGGTGCCCATACTTAAAAAGAAACATTGCACTGCTGGACAGGGTCCAGAGGAGGCCGACCAGGATGATACAGGGTCTGGGGGAAAGAGATCCTATGAAGAGAAGAGACTTGAGGAGCTCAACTTGTACTCCCTGGAGGAGAGGAGGGACAGAGGGGATTTGATCAAGTCTTTAATATCCTAAGGCAGTAAACAGGGTCAGCCCAAATAGGGTGTTCCAGCTGAGGGAGAAGGGGCCACCAGGGGGCACTACATGAGGCTGGCTAGTGAGAGGCTCAGAGGGAGTCTAGAAGACGCCACTTTACTGAGAGGGTGGTGGACCCTTGGAATGCACTGCCTGTGGAACTGGTGGCCATTAATACAGTAGAGGGATTCAAGAGGGGCTGGACGGTTCTATGTCATAAGGGCGATCGCTGAAAGGCGATCGTCCTTATGGTGAGTGTACATCGCCAAAATTCAATTTCAGCAATGTACAACCCCGGCGACAGAGAAAATGGCACAAGGAATAGTACATTTTACTTTTATGAGGGGGGCAGCACCCCTCCACAATTAAATTCTCAACTCCAGAGGGTGCATGTCGGGGGGGGGGTTCAACAGTGGAAAAAAAATTTCACCTACTCAGGCCAAGGGCAACAAAACATACCTGTGCCCGGACCCAAACCCTGCATCCCGGCCACCCCAGACCAGCACCCACCCCAAAACGCCATGGAACCAGCTCAGTGGCTGACTGCGGCACCACCCCTCACAAACCATCCCACCCCTTGCTCGTGTACTTGTTCCCCATCCTGTGCATGTGTATGTGCAGCGACATCCCATCACCATTCATGAATCCTCCCCATCCAGTCACCCTGCCTACTCCCTCGCCATCTGGATATGCACCACAAGTGGGTTGCTGGTTTGGTAAAAGCCCACTTGCGATGTGCCCAAATCACACGATACCAGCTGGGACAGTTAGAAAGGGAAGGTAAAACTGAGTAATGCAGAATCTGGAGGTGTAACTCCAATGGGGGAGGGTGTCAGGGGGAGTTACGGGGAGGTGGGGAGGCAGCAATGGTATCCTGACCAGGTGCTGATTTTTGAGCAGACTCGATAGACCATTAGGCCTATTCTGCTGGCATCTTAGTATTTTAGTATACCTACATGGGCTTCAGCAACAGTGGGTAGGCAGGAAATGGAGGGTGGAAGTCTTCCTAGAAGGGGAAATTTGGGCAGACTGGATGGGACATGGGGTCCTTTTCTGCCAACAAATTTCTATGTTTCTATGTAAAAAAAGGATTAAAAAGAAACTTTTTCACAAATCCACACAGAAAGATTTGACAACAGTAGGGAAACAGAGTAGCTCCGTGGCTCTCTTGTAATAAAAAATGTCACAGCCTTGAAATATGTTTACGTACACCCATCTCTCCTGAATATAGAAGACTGATAACCATGGCCAGATCTGAACTCTTACCTACAAAATATATAGAATACAGATATACTAAAAGAAAAGAGGACCCACTGCACAGTATATGTCCCTGTAGTAAGGGACATAAGGAAACTCTTTTACATATTGATTGTTCTTTGTCCTTTGTATAATAAATGGAGGAAAATATATATAGAAAACTATTTAAAACCCTACACTAATACTTTAGATGATGGACTATATATCTTGCTCCACCCAGTGGAAATCAAACAGGCTATTGCCTTGGCTAAATTTCTTAGGGAGCTGGTGAGATACAGCAAACCATTTGACAATCAGAGTGATTAGAACTTTTACTAACCACATATCCTTAGAAGGGACATTGGAACCAGGGGACAACCTCCTAACATAGTTCATAGAAGAGACTGTAATGAACCCGAGCATGCTAATCTCAGTGTTTTTATCCTGTTCCTCATGGTCTCCAAGGCTCATTGTTACCCTTCCTATTCTGTATCTATGTTTTTTTCCATTTAAAGTTTATTAGTTTTATCACATACCAGACAGACAGTCAAGAACAGTTTCTTTATACCATGACAGAATACAGTGGACTAAGTCTGTCCCCTCCCTCCCAACCTTCCACCCCTATGTCCCTTCCCCCCGGAGTACAGCACCAATGTACTACATAATCAGTATGATTCCACAATTCCAACATTTCCATTTTGTTTATATGACCAATATACAGAGTTCTTACCAGTATTTTCTGTTAAATTGTGAACAGTGTGTAAAAGGGGTCCCACATCTCTTTAAACCTTCCTAATCTATTGGATAGGCTTGCAATGACCTTTTCCGTTCTCAGACTTGCCAGTAGCTCTGTTAACCATTCTCCATACTTGATTTCTGATTGATCTTTCCAGTGCCTTAACACTACTTTCTTGAGGGTCATGGAAATCAAGGCCATATAGAATTTCCTATTCTGGAATCCGATGTCAGAAAAGTCCCCCAGAATACATATTTCCGGTTTAAAAAGGCCTGCAAGCCCCAGGATTGGATCGATTTTACTCTGAATGGCCGCCCATAGAGGGACTATTTTGGGACAAGACCAGAAAATGTGATACAGGGTGCCTTCGCTTTTAGAACATCTCACACACATAGAGGAGGAACTCAAGCCAAACCGTGCTAATTTCTCGGGAGAATAATAAAGGTTATGCAAAATGTACATCTGCATCAGTCTCAATCTATCTTGTGTTATGAACCTATGACAGTTAGACCACAGTTCCTCACAGTTAAGGCTACAGCCTGGGAAATGGGTGGATCAATAGTGGGTCGGTCCAAAACTTTCTGGGTACAACCAGTTATATACAGCTCCATAAATTTTGGACATTGCATTCTGAGATCCCACCAAGCGTTTCCACTCTTCTATGAGGGAAGGATTACTATTTGATTCTAGTTTATTCCCAAGAGTTTTAATCAATAAATGTCTCAATTGGATAATTCTGAAAAACAATTTAGTTGGGACCTTGAACTTTTGCTTTATATCTTGGGCTGGAAGCCAGGTATTTCCCTCTCCCTTTAAAGCATACAGTAGGATACCTTTCAACTGGGGTAACCAGGTTGCTGGGATGCATTGCCATCAATCTTGAAATTGGGGTTATTGAACAGATGCTGACTCAAATCTCTGTATTGTTGTATTTGAGGGAACGGCAAAATTGAGTGTGAATCCTGATAGATAATGCTAAGGGGGTATTCTTAAATGTATTAGGAAGAAGGCTCTCCTTGATATGCAGTAGTGATTCCGGATCTATACCGTTATTTCTGATCTTCACTAGCTCTATGATGAGCCATCTCGGGGTGTACTCGGTTGTTACTTTCTCTAACCATCTCAGGTATTTATTAATATGGCTTGCCCAGAAGTAAAGCCCTATATTAGGCAAGCGTAGGCCACCCCTTCGCTTTGGAGCCCCCAATTTGTAAAAAGCTATCCTAGGGGCTTTATTGGCCCAGATAAACTTTATAAAAAGACTATTGACCCTTTTAAACCATGATATCGGTAACAGACGTTAAGCAAAGCCAGGGGTAATAGAGCCTTGAAATACATTCATCTTTAACAGATTGATTCTCCCCCAAATGGAGATTGGTAGTGAGGCCCACCTCTTCAGGTCTTGGGTTATCACTTGACATAACGAGTCCAGATTTAGTTTGATGGTATTACCCAACTGCCTTGCTAGTTCAATACCTAGATATCTCAGAGAGTTCTGCTTCCAGGCAACTCCAAGTTGTAGTATATCTGTTTTATTCAATTTGTGATTGAGAGGGAAGACAACTGTTTTACTGACATTTAATTTGTAATTTGACACTTTACTGAAAGACTTTATAATATTTAACATTGGGGGAAGAGAAGCGACTGGAATGGCCAAGTGAAGGAGCAGGTCATCCGCATAGGCTGCTACCTTAACCTCACAAGGGTGTATCGGAATCCCTTGCACTTCTGGGCTGGCCTCCAGCTTATGGATCAATGGCTCTAAGTAAATGTTAAACAATAAAGGGGACAAGGGGCACCCTTGTCTAGTACCAGAGTAAAGTGTAAACGGGTCCGAGATTACTCCGTTTCCTGCTATTCTTGCCCTGGGGGAGCTATAAAGGGATCCAATCCATGTCAGGAAGGATTCTGTATCTATGTTAAGTCACATGAGTGGCTTTTATGTTTCTACAATCTGTACAACCTTATTATTTGTGACAATTAGTGCTGTGTGGAATGCGGAGGTCTGCCAGCGAAATTAGTGCAGAATGATCATTCTGATGGTGGAATTTCTGCACGCATTTCACTGGTTCTTCTGTGGAATTCCACCTGCTGTGATCTGCAGAATAATATTCCTCAGAACAGCACTTTTCCATGGAATATTATTCTGCAACAATTTCCATGGAAATATTGAGATCCTCAGAATAATTTTCAGCAAAACAGCATTTTTCCTGCAGAAAATCATTCTGCAACTATTTTCTGCTGCAGAATTCCACCATTCCATTTCTGGTGAAATTTGGCAGAATTTCAGTGGAATTTTGAAAATTCTGTGGAATTTCGTTCTGCCTGAATTTGAAAATTCTGCACAGCAATAGCAACAATACTTCTTAAGTTTTATCAGATTATATGTCTGTCTCCCTAATGTAACTGAATTATTTACTGTATATACTGTATGTCTACCCTACTAAATATAATGTTGCTTGAGTAAAAGCACTGGAGGTATAATTTGGATAATTATAGGAAACATACTTTTTTGTCTCTTCATGAACCTTTAGCCTCCTGTGTGGAGTTTTTGAGCCTGTGGGCTACCATACATGGGGGGGGGGGATGTAGATAACCAACCCAACCCCCCTAGTGACTTGTTTACATTCTGGCTTGTCCTCATTATTATTTTTTTATACAGGCAATGTGTCATTGGAAATCTCTAACGCTTCTATTAACTGTTTTATCATTGGTTTTTATTTATGTAAACATGTTTTTAATCTTTGTAAAGGCAAACTTTGTTGAACAAATAAACTTTTGAAACTTAAACTAGCAAGGGGCAAATTGGCAAGTCTGTGATCTGTTTCCAAAGAGACAGGCTACACAATTACCTTATCAAAAGCAAATTGCTCCTAGCTGTAACAACGGGAAGGGGAGGGGGGGTCATTTGCCCTTTTGGTAACAGCACTGCACTGTACTGTGTGAGCAGTGACTCTAGTGAGATTCATACCTAGAGATACTCCAAGTGAGATTGCAACTGGATAGTGCCAGCATACCAAGGTAATCCTTTTAGGCATCTGAAGGGTTGTGAAAACTGGTAGCAGTGCAGACTGTGTCCTTGGAGAGAATCAATCTGTGACCGGCAGTGGTGGGCTGGGGCCGTACATGCTATCCAGTATGAACTGGTGTCAGGGTAAGGAGATCCATGGCTGGGATGTATGCAAAGCAGTGCATATCACAGCCTTTCTGTGGATCTTGTCCTCAATATGGAAGAGTAAAGTACATACTGTGATGATTGTATACACAGTGATTATTTCTATCTGGTCATTAGGGTCATAAAGTTGTCAAATGGAAGGCAAATCATTTATAATAATCAAATATAAGACTGTATATTTATAGTTGGACTATACTGAGCAAAGTACTGAGGGGTAGTATTTCAGTGAGGTGATGTTATGATACTTTATTTTATGGTTATTATTGCCAAGACCTTCAACAACCAATTGCTAAGCTGTATAATTGTAAGCATTGTGACACCATGCTTTAATTGGTCAGGTAGTGTGGCAGAAGTACTGCACACTGTACTGTACATAATGTACTGTAGAGAACACGGTTGAAGGAGTACCAGCAGAAAGACCACTCCCAATCTCTTTACCCTGAGCTACTATGGCTGTAATGAGTGCTGGGTGTATACTACCTAACCCCCACTAATATGTGTTTTTTTATGCTGTAAGTTTACACACTGTACTTGTTTTGTTAATAAATATGAAATAATGGTTTCAGTGACTGTTGTCGCTCTCATATTTTATGTGCTGTATTTTAGAGTAAGAATGTTTGCATTAAAGGCAGTGGTGACAGGGTACTAGTCAGTGCTGGGGGAATTACCTGACTGCTGGAGGATGACATTCCACTTCACCACAAAGAAGTCATTTGATTATATCATTTTTACTGATGAAATGACAGTAGCACTCAAACATTTCATATCAATGGCTTTTAGGAAAAAGGAATGGTGTTCTATGAAACCATGCCCAAAACATCCTCTCATGGCACACATTTAGAGCACTATTGTAAAGTGGGGCCATGGTTCAGCTTGCATTTTTGAGGGTGGCATTACTGGTGTGGTTGTAGTAATGGAGAATGTGTCTGTACAGTACAAAATGAAAAATTTGTGCTACACTACTGTACAAAAGTGCATTTACTTTGTCTAGGAAACGTGAAGAGCGAATTCTTCTAAAATTAAATTATTGCAGAAGCTAAGAATGACATTTTCTGTGCGTCATAATTTTTTTCCAGGACAATGATCCAAAGCATACTGCTTCAATGACATTCATGGCCAAGCATTGGATAAACTGAGTCAAAGTACTTTCTGAGCCTCCATACAGGAGTTCAATTGAGATGACTTGGTTTAGCAAGTACTGAAAGCACATATTTATCAAAAGACTAAGCCGAGTGCAAAGCAGGAACTGACTGAAGGAATTAACCAGGTTTAGAAGACATGAACACATTCAGTGCAGGATATATATATATATATATATATATATATATATATATATATATATATGTGTGTGTGTAATATATATATATATATATATATATATATATATAGGACATCTGCACATGTATTTCCAGTTGCTATTGAGAAAGCAATGTTACTGTAACATAATATATAGCAGAGCATTGTTCTATATTGAAGTCCATCCTTTTCAAAATGCTGTTGTATCACAATTCAAAGGTCATGGAATGTGATTGTACCCTTCTGTGGTAGAACAGCATTCTAGAAACCTCTAGAGACTGCAAAAGTCAGTTACATTTGAAAGAGAAAAAAAAACACAATGCACACATTTCTCATCATACTATACACTATAAAAAATACATGATGAGGAACTTTATGCATACTCAGTGTGTTCTACCAGCTCAGGGTTCTGATTCCCACAGACCTCTTGAGCTTGCTCTTGAGGTCAGAGTGAATCAGAACCCCTCTGTGACAGAACACACTGTTTGTGCATAGTTGCCCATCCAGTATTCTCTATGTAGTATGCAATAATATTCTATAGGAATGAATAAAAAGAGACCCCCAACACAGTCCCTCAGGCCCCACACAGGTTGCACAAGCAGCACATACATTTCTAGTCAAATACTGAACAGCACACCAGTAAGGCACAGGGAATGCAACTGGAATGTAATACACAGCACTACTGTATGTGAACTGTATCGCAGTGTGCTATAAGTGTATTAAATGTTGTACTGCTAATGAATGATACTTTCTACATGTGCTGAAATTCTTTATGTATGCAGTGCTGTATTAAAATGTATGTAATACAAATACAATGACATATACAGTCCCTCAGGCCCCACACAGGTTAAACAAGAAATACAAATATTCCAACCAAATACTACACAGTACCCATGAGAGACACAGATGAGTCTAGAGACTTGGCTTTCCACAGGCTTCTGCAACAGCTGATTTTTTATCTTTCCTCCAGAGCTGGATCTGAAGATTACTATGCAATACACGCACAGTATGTTATGTTCACCAACACATACAGAATAGTTTTTATGTCATACCACTAAGTGCCAATTTGTTCAGTTAATGATTTTGTTTGGTAGTGCCATTAAACACAGTTTTACAATGTTAAGGCACGCATATGCTGAGAATACTGGCAGCAGCAGAGTGGCCGTGTCTGTGTGGAGCTCCTATAGCTAACTGAACATGTATCATATTTTTTCTAATTTTTAAATATATTTGTGTACTATTGATGGATTGCAAAGGAGGGAACTATTGCTTACATGAAGGTGAGGGTTTTGTGTGTTTGATGTTGGTTGGGAGAAGGATACCCTCTGCATGTGTTCTGTTGTGAATAACATCTAGTGTAAATGTCATTTCATTTATATACAGTACTCTCATTTGGCAGTGTGTGCCTTTTTCGAGATTGTCCTTATGGGCAGGATTTGCTTTCTTGTTTCTGTGTAGTGGCCTGTTATTTATGTGGTACTGTGATGTTATTTCTCACTGTTTGTTGGCCTTTCTGTGCTACTGATTTCTTGCTGTTTAAAAAAAAAGCATTTTAGTGGAATTTTGTTTTTAGCTAGAATCAGGCTATTGCTAAGAAACAGCTTTCCTGGCATAGTGTTCTAATTCTGATAGAACATCTGAAGTAGCAGCCCAGTGAGATCTAGAATATTGAGATTTGCTGTTACATTTGGATGATACATGTGAAATAGGTATTTATGTATTTATTAATGTTTATATTTATGTATATCATACAAATAGAGGATATACAATGGCCTGTGTTCAAATGTGCCATTTATTTCCATGAGTGTGAGGATGGGACCATAACTCATGAGTGGCATAGCCTTGAGTGAGTTATGAAAGTCCTACCCCATCCACAAATGGAAATAGGTGGCATATTTGAACACAGACCATTGTATGTTCTGTTTATAATGGTCTGTGTTCACAAAAAATTGTATGAAAAGAGAAGGTAGCTTCCCCTTGAAAACTGTTGTGCAGGTGGAATCACTTCCCCAAAAGTACAATGCTCCCTCTTTGAAGTAATATAGATGGTCAGTAGGTTGGACAACTGAAGGGAGAGAGAGAGAGAGAGAGAGAGAGAGAGAGAGAGAGAGAGAGACTGTCCCTGCTTGTTTTCTTTTTTTTTTTCACATCAAAAACTGTTCTGAAACCCCCAGCATCCAAAATGCTGTGCAGGCTGGATTTCCTCCCTGGAAGTACTGTGATTACTCAAATGCTAGACTTTACCTTTTTTGCAGAATTAGATCAGAAACCAAGCATGTGTGTCATGTTTATTTGCAAGCTGCATCTCTAAGTGAAAGTTAGCGGGCAGTTGTCAGTGAGCAGGAGAGTGAGTGAGAACTGTGGGTCACTTGCGCCCTGGCACTGGGAGGTTCATTAAAAAAAATGAAAGAAATCCATAGTTTAGCCATGTAGATTAAAACTATAAACAGTCCTGTGTCACCAAAATCATTTTGTTTACAGCATCAGGTTCAAAAACTGAGTATGCCTGCTGTGATCTGTCACAGCAACTGTGATGAAAAGAGAGCAGGTGGTTGCAAATGAGCAGTCACAAAGCGGGGTGGGGAGTGAGTGTGAACTGAACTTTTGGACACTAAATCTTGGTACTGTGGGTAGATTGACGAAAATGTAATGAGTCCATAGTGTGGAAATGTAGCATAAAGCTACATAACACATTTTAAATATAATATGTGAGGTTCAGAAGTCAGAATAATTGGAAACCGGGGATGCAATTTGGCTGTGGGAGTGGGTTTTCAAATTTAAACAGCTGCATTGTATTGGCTACTATTGTTAGCATTTGTATTGTGGAATTGGCTAGAACAGTGTGTCAGTCAAGATGAGTTACATTTTTTAGTTACAGAATGATGTAGACAAGTGAAAAATTAGCAGTGTTATTTAACTGTAGGTTCAATAACACTGCTCATTTTTCACTTACTGTATGTGAGAGGCTTGGGAAAATGATTTATCTGAACTGTGAGATTCCAACATACATTGTATACATACAATGGGAGGATGGGAGGGCTTTAAGCCCGAGGTTCAGTGGACAGAGCAACTACATCACTCCCCCAACAGGCTTTATAGAATCAATCATTCTGGCCTTCCCCAGGATTAATTTCTCATCAAAGCTGATTGATTCCCTCCCCTTGTGCACCCCTGGCACCCATCTGATGCAGCTCCATGGGGCTGCTGTGTCTATCACTTTTCTACCTGCTGCTGTGGCTCTCCTGCTGCATCCTCTCCCTCTGCTTTTTGTGCCCTTCCTTCACTTTTACAGCTCCTCTCCACATGCTTCCATGTGCCCACAGCCTGCTCAGTGCACCGCCGACATGGACTTCTGCCTTTCCCTGCCATTTCCTGGGGTCTGCCTGCTTGCCCTGCCTAATTGACTATTCCGTGCCTGACTCTCTGGGGCTACCTCCGGTGCTCTCATCTTGGGGGCCCCTTCTGCTTCCACCTCACTTCGGTGGTCCACTGCACCTGGCTCCGCAGCTTGCTCCACCTGATCCTTTTATCTCTGTGGCATCTCAGCGCCCATCACCCGCCCTCCTTATCTTCCTAGTTCAGCTTGGCTTTGTCCACCTTGGTTGTGTTGCTGCTCTCGATTTCCTGCTTCTCGTCATTTCCAGCCCTCGATCTGGTAGGCCAAATGAATGATAATATCCACTACATATATCATGGGTATCACTGGCATTGATACAACTGTTGGGGGGAACTGCTTAACTACTAGACAGACAAACAATTTCTAATGTATGGAGTTACTGCAGTCAATGATCAGTGGAGAGCATCCCTGACAAGTTCATTTTGTATTACAGTTTCTAGTACTGCCCTGCTCAGGTGCTGTACAATATTTTCCCATGGACCATAAGGGCTATACATGCTCTTCTCTATACGGACCTCATGGGCCACTTGTCGACCACCTCATCCCCTCCATCAGGTAGCCGCTTTGCTCACTGTTTTATCTGTATGCTCATGTCTGGCCCATGCCTCTTTGCTGCTGCTCTGAGATCCGATTCGCCACTGTCAGAGGGATTGTTCCTCCTGCTTCCATGGCTCCTGGGGTTGCCTGCACTTTATGTGCATCGCTACTTTCTGGAACAACCTTGTTTTAGTGTTCTCTGGAGTTGCTGTGGGCATCGTAGGGGTTGTGCAGTCTGGTATGCTTCTCTGTGGATCTTCTCCTCCCGTTGGGCTGAGGCCCTGAATGTGTTGCACTTTCTTATTTTGTGCATTTTCTATCTTCAGATAGTGGGCCCCTTCTATTTGGGGATTGGGCTCCTCTCGTCCCCCCCTTCTGTCCTCTCCTTCTCTGAACCATGCTTTCCATAATTGGATAAATCATTTCATGTGGATACTTGACTCCATATCTTACGGGCAGTGTTCTGCTTTCTGGCCCTTTGCTGTGCTTGGGAGGTGCTCTAGTTTCCTTGCCCTCTGGTTCCATCCTCCCTTCCTTACGCTGTATCAGCTGCCATTGCCTGCTTGCCCTGCCATCCACTTCATTGGCTGTTTCTAGCTGACTCTGTCTGGCCCTGCTGTTCTCATCCCGTACTGGCCATCGAGGATTCACTCCAATCAAGGCCAATCAGTATGTCTCGGCTGGCTCCGTCTGGCCTGCACTCGTTATTTCTTTTGGACATACCTATCATGACTCATATGCCATCTCATCGTCCCGCTGCCCACTTGCCGCATGTATCAGGTTCCTGACTCTGGTCATCATTCACCATGCCTTATCTCATATCAGCCATCCAGGATTCACTCCGATCATGGCTTTACTCCATCATCGTCATCCATGGTCCATTTTGCTCCCATTGATCGCTCGCTTTCTTTTCCCTCAAACATCATGCCTATCATGAATCCTATTCCACCTCATCAAACTGCGGGCCTCCTGCCGCATGTATTCAGGTTCCTGACTCCCTCTGGTTCCAGGTATACCTTATTGGCCTCAGTGTCTACTTACTCACATCACTCATTTGAGCATATCTCTCATTTGACCTACTCCCTCAACTTCTCATGCCAGTCAAGATGAGTGACATTTTTTAGTTACAGAATGATGTAGGCAAGTGAAATATTAGCAGTGTTATTGAACTGTAGGTTCAATAACACTGCTTATTTTTCACTTACTATATGTGAGATGCTTGGGAAAATGATTTATCTGAACTGTGAGATTCCAACATACATTGTATACATACAATGGGAGGATGGGAGGGCTTTAAGCCTGAGGTTCAGTGGGCAGACCAACTACATCACTCCCCCATCAGGCTTTATAGGATCACTCATCCTGGGCCTCCCCAGGATTCATTTCTCGTGGCCCCACCACCCACCCGTCTTCCTCCAGTGGCTCATCTCTCTTACCCGTGGGCTTCTTCCTAAGCTACTTTTAGCCAACAGAATCATTCCCATGGCACCTGTGGGGGGGAACCCTCCTCTAGGGTTCCTTGTGTCATACCCCTACAGGGTGGTATACCCTATGGATAGAGAGGTGGAAAGCCACAACGTAAATCAAGTCACACAAGCATCATCTCATCTAGTTGCATAAGCACAATTGAAATATATAATTAGTCACCAGGCTATGATTCTCTTGAGCCCCAGTTTTTAAAATGGGGAGCCCCCACACTGGCCTTCCTGGTCAGGGATCTGATCAACAGATCCTTCCTGGAAGGAACGGTTCCCTCCAAATGGAAGTCAGCCCTAGTCATCCCAATTCACAAGGGGGATTGACCTCACCAGTTCAAAATTACAGACACATCTCTATACTTTGTCACCTAGCTAAGGTTCAAGAACAAATTCTTTATAACCAGTTACAGGATTACCTAGAACAATACCAACTTCTGTCCCCTTGCCAACATGGATTCTATAAAAATCATAGTACTCTTTTGGCTGTCATTAAGGTCACCTAGGACATTCAACTCACCTTCGATTGGGGCCAAGCAACTGGGGCCATCTTTGTGAACCTCACCAAAGCCTTTGATTTGGTGAATCACAAACTGCTAATACTGCAACTAAGTTTGTTGGGGATATATAAACATTCCACAAACTGAATTAAAGACTACCTCACAGGCCAGCTTTCAAAGTGTTAGGTGGTCCAATTGCTACTTGTCCTTCAGACCCATTTCCCTTGTCGTTCCACAGGGTTCTATCTTGGGGCCACTATTTTTCTCACTATTCATCAATGAACTACCAAGTGCCTATGGTGGAGCATCTGTTCAGCTTTACGCAGACGATGCCATCAGATACAGGTCCTCTGCTGACTTCTCTTTTTTCCTTTTTTTTTTATTTATTAAATTCTCAGATTACAAATACCTTTGAGCAGAAACTGCTCATTTACAAAGGTTCCACATCAAAGGATGAGGGTCAACATACATACAGAGGTAGTAAAAGAATGCACAATAAACAACCAAAACAACTAAAGGAAAAAATAATGATACTCAGTTATAACATACATTGTGGATAATATTCATAAAGCAGAGCAGCTTGAGTAGGCAGCTGGCTGCGGTAACAATAAGAGATAGAGGGCACCATAGGCAGTTAGTATTGCAGGCATGTGACCGGAGAGGAAGTTGGCAGGCTAATGGGCCACTGTCCGATGGTGGTGGAAAATGTCTTGTACCAGTGGAGATGTGAAGCAGGAAAGGAGTCACAAGGAAGGCCCAGTGCCAGAGGGAATGAGATTGGGAAAGGACGGGCTGTGAGACATGAGGAGCTGGGAGGTGTTTAGAGAGATCTCTGTTCAATGAAACAGTCACATTGAGTGGTAGAGGTGAGGTAAAGTTTGAGATTCCTTTGAAGGGTCCAAGTGTAGTAGAGGAAAGTGCTCTTTATTGAGGGAATTGAACCATTGAGCGGCTCTATAGATAAAGGACCGCTGACCCATGGAGGTACGACATCTGGGAACCTGAATGGTTAGAGATTGGGCACCACGTGTTTGTTGAGTGCCTCTGTAGGTAGTAAGGAGTGAGCTAACACCAGGTGGCATGAGTCCAAGGAGAATCTTTTTGGTAAGTAAGTAGGTCTGGTATTGTATTCTGCTGCGTAGAGGTAGCCAGCTAGCCTGTGCATAGAGGTCACAGGTGTGAGTTTGTCGGCTGCACCCATCAGTAGTCTACAGGCTTTGTTGAGAGTAACTGAGATCCCGTGGAGGGCACTTGTTGGGGCACAGCCATTGATGGCAAGGCCGTAGTCAATGATAGAGGTGACAGAGCTGTAGATGGCTAGTTTAAGAGCACTCCGAGGCATACAGTGCTTGTGTTTGTGTAGTAGTCCAATCCGTATATTGGCGGTCTTGCAACAGTGTCAATATGCAGAGTGTAGGAGAGGGTACTATCCAGGGTAATACCAAGGTACTTGAACCCTTGACATGTTCAAGTGGGTTCCCAGCATGGTTCTTGATGGTGAGGGACAGAGAGTTGTGCCTGCTCTGTCGGTTACAGAAGGACATGGCTTTAGTCTTGCTGTGGTTCAGGACAAGTTTATGAGAATTGAACCAGTTTTCGATGCGATTGAAGTCGAGCTGCAGCTGGGGATTCAAGGACTGTAATGTCATGGTGGCTGGAAAACAGGACTGCATCGTCTGCATATAGTAATATTTTTTGGTGACAGGCACTGGGGAGATTGTTGATGAAGAGGGAGAAGAGTAGATGGCCCAGAATAGACCCCTGAGGGACTCTGGAGTGGACCGGTTTCTCATCCAAAGAGATCCCTGCAATCCTTACACATTGGATCCGATTATCAAGGTAGCTGGTGAACCATGGAAGGGCATCGCTGGAGATCCCAATGGAGGACAGTTGCTTGAGCAGTAGGGGGGTGGTTAACTGTGTCAAATGCCTTGGTAAGGTCTATAAATACTGCCCCTCCACAATTCCCTTTGTCAAGCGTGGCATGGATGAAGGTTGTAAATTCCAGTAGTGCAGTGGTGGTGCTGTGCCCTTTTCTGAAGCCATGCTGCTCTGGGCACTGTACATTGTACTTATCCAGGAATTCAACTAGTTGGTCCGACACTATTCACTCCAGCGCTTTGGATAGTGGGGGGAGGAGTGAGATCAGTCTGTAATTGGTGTTCAGTGTCCTATCTCTGCTTTTGTGAACTGGTGTGACAGTGGCTTTTCCAGAGAGGGAAATGGCCCAATCTACGAGATTAAAGATCTTTGTAAGTGGTTCTAAGATTTCATCGAGGACTTGTGCCAGCAGTTTCAGGTCAAGGGAGTCACCACTGTACCCTTGTTTGCCGATGGCCTTTTGAAATGTATTTTCTAGCTACTTGTGGTGGGACCTCCTTAAAAAAAAACTTTGGGGTTGTACGTTCTAGTTGGGGGGTAACTTGGGAGGAGCTGGAGGGGAGGTCGTCGAAAAAATTTGGTGGAAGGACACTGTCCAGGTTTGTAAATGCATTATTAAAAGTGCTGGTGATGATACCTAGGTCGAGTGTAGGAGTGCCATGAAGGTTGAGCATAGTGGGTGGTGCTTTAGGATCCTTGCCTGTGAGTTCTTTCATGTTGTCCCAGAATTTGTTTCCCTGGCCCCAAGAGTTGGTCAGAGCCTCTTTGTAATAGCTGCGTTTAGCATTCTGTATTCTTCGAGTGCAATCATTTCTGGCTGCTTTGTATAATTGTATGTTTACTTGCGTTGGAGTTGCACGAGCACAATGCCAGAGGTGGTCTCTGTGCTTGAGCAGAGTTAAAAGGTCAGTAGTAACCCAGGGGTTAGTCTGTCCTTTGACCTTCATCTTTTTCACTGGTGCATAGATGTCACAGGCTTCATTGAAAATTTTGTTAAATAGGTCCAGAGCTTTGTTGGTGTCATTGAGGGGAGTCAAGCACTGCCCAGTTCAGCCTGGTTAGATGGGATTTTAACAGCTGGAGATGCCCTTGTTTGATAACCCTGGCATAGATAAGCTTGGGAGGTGGCTTGTGGTATTTGTTTGACCAGGAGCAGATGACAGGTGAGTGGTCACTTATTGTATCTGGGAGTACAGAAACATTGGAGATGCGTTCAGGGTGGTTAGATAGAATCCAGTCTAAAAGCGTAAGGGAGCCTGTCCTATAGTTACACCTGGTGGAGGCATTGACCAGTTGAGTGAGGTGATGCGCCATGGCTGCATCCTTATAGGTAGCAGCCTCAGCGGAGAGCCAGTTAATGTTAAAATCCCCATGATTATTGTTTCAGAATTATGTTGCTGGACCCTTAGATATTCCATGATGCTATGGAAGCCAGCAGCCTGGTCTCTTGGGGGTAGGTAAACCGAGATGACAGTGAGTTCCTTGTTATGTGCACCAAGGAGGATTTTGATTGTGAGGACGTGAAAGGAGTTGCTCAGGCTAGGGGATGGGATGATGTGACCCATAAGGGTATCCTTAAGATAGATGGCACAGCCCCCGCCCTGTTTAGCAATCCTGTCTTGCCTGAAAATGCAGTAGCCAGGGATAGAGACTGAGGTATCAGGGATTTTAGGGTTTAGCCACGTTTCCACAACTGAGAGGACATCAGGGTTGTGCTGTAGGATCCATGTTTGGAGGGAGTCAAGTTTGTTGAGGATGCTGCAGGCATTGATGGATGCCATGGTAAGTGTCCCTGTCCTTCTGATTGGTGCCACTGCTGGCTGCCCAGGTGGTCCTGGGTTGGGGTGAACATTTCTGAGAGCAGGAGCAGCATAAGGAGAATTTGTAGGAGAAAGGATTTCAGCATCTTGTAGATACCTGGTGGTTAAGTCATAAGCCAAAAGAAATTATCAACAGCTGAGGTCCAGAGTCACAGAATGTGTTAGAATTTTGCAGGTGATGAACTGTGCTCATGCATATGCAGGATGTGAACTTTTGTCTGCATGCTTTGTCATTCAAAGAGGTTGTTGAAAAGCCCACATACAGATCATGGAGCAGGTCAGACGAAAATGTGGATTCAAGCAGACCTAGAGTCACTGAGTTTATCAGACTTAATTGCTTGACTTATGTTTTGCTTGGGATGGCTTCCAAAAAGTTGATTTTTAAATGAAAAATGCAGATACCTGGTTGTGATGTTTTGCAGAAATCCAGTTCAGGAGACTTTCACAGATGTAATGAGCAAGAATGGTGTACTTACTCCAAGCAGAAAACCATGTAAATCCAGAAAAACTAAGCTACAGACACAGACAAGCAGCCACAGAGGAGGGAGGGATGCCTCTTGGCTCAGTCAACACTTGAACTCTGACTTCTATCACCTGGAGGCATGGTTCCTGGCAAATAAACTGCTCCTGAATACCAACAAAATGAAATCTATTCTTTTCCTCTTCAATAACCACAGAACTGATGTCTCACTCCAGCTCCCCATCACCACTCACAAGAGAACCCCTAGAACTGGTACATTCTTTTAAATATCTCGGCATCCTCCTCTACCCGAGCCTCTTCTTTGAGGCACATGTGAACAAAACTATCACAACTCTCCACCAAAAGCTGGGCCTGCTTTACTGGCTCTGCCCCTTACTATCAGGATCATCTTGCCTAAAAATTGCCACAGCCTCCCTCCTTCCTCTACTTTTCTATGGCTCTCCCTTTTTCGTATCACTTAAGTCCCCCTTATGAATCAACTAATGCAATTATATCATAGGATGGGACACTTTGCCTCCAGAGCTGCCCCCCCACCGCAACATCACTGCACTGTACTAGCATCTATGAGTTGGCAACAACTTGAACATAAATTCCAGTATATCTCCCTCTGCCTTACCTATAAGCTCACTCACCTATACACTCCACTGAGTCGTTCCAACATTTTTGTGAGAAAATCAGCTAGCCAGACCCTAAGCTCCTCATCCCTCTCTCCCTCTATTAACGGTGCCATCAACACGCCTAGCTGCAAGCAGAGATCCTTTGCTCATGCTGCTCCGTGGGCCTAGAACTCCCTCTCTCCATCTATCCTCTCTTGCACTTCCCTCTCCAGCTTTAAATGTGCCTTGCACACCCACCTATATGGCCTAGGAACTTGCTTCTGCTTCACCTAAAATCCCTGTATTTTTCTATACTCATGTCTGTCCATCCTGGTGAGCCTACCACCACAACTCGTGGCACTGCCTGTCTTCTAGATTTTATTTACACTACTGCACTGCACTATTTTGCATAATCTGATGTACATATGTTCCTACACACAGGTTTGCATAACTCTTGTATATAATGTGAACCTAATGTTGCCTGAATCTGGTTTGTTTTCCACCACCCTATCCCTCTACCCTGAAACCAATGTTTATTTTGTGTATAATGTATAGCATTGTTTCACATTGTATTAGGCTCTGGGATATTATCTTCATATGCCTATTGATATCAGTGTTGTTATTGTATTTACAGGGATTTATTTATATTCTAGTACATCTCCTTATTCCGTATTACTTTATATCAGTGTTTATGTATTGTATGTTCATGACTGTGACTGTATTTTTGTATTCCTCATCCTCTGTACCCTCCCCCAGTTTGCCCCTGAAAAAGGAACTGCATGGTCTCAGTGGGCTTACCTGGTTACCAAAATTCAAATAAATAAATAATTGGAATTAACCAAGGTTGAGGGATTAAGTAAGGAGGTATATAAAGCATTCCAAATATAACGGAAATTCATATATAAGTTAGGCCATTCTGTATCATGGGATCAGAATGGAGATGAGGTACAGTGAGGAGGTAGTCAGTTATGGGGACAGTGGGACTCTCTTTTCAAGGGTTACACTCTGGAGTAGGGGCATTGCCCCATCTTCAGGACCTTTGAGAGCTCCATGCTCAGCTGGCAACAGCAAGAGATGAGATATCTCAGCTGCAGCACTGGCTATGCTGTGGTCAACCCAGTCACCCCAACTCCTCCGGAGCCCCCCTGGCCCAGGGGTCTGGATGGTGGTGGGAAAGGGAAAGGATGAGGGGAAGCCACATGATGGTTGACCATTCAGACAGCAAATCACTTTGCACTATGAAGGAGGCTGAGATACCTGACTCCATTGGCGGGGAAGTCTGAGTCAGTTGGGGGGGAATGGGAAAGATCACTTTGTGGGATTTGGGGAGTGAGCTGGAGGAAGTCACCAAAGAGAACCTTAGTGATTGGGGATTCAATGTTTAGGGGAGCAGAGAGGGTGGTGGGTGGGGGAGGGAAGGGGAGTGAAATGGTCAGACGTCTTCCTGGTGCATCAGCCATCAGGGATATAGATAAGATAAGATGGATGGTGGAGAAGAGGGGGAGATGGGGGTGCTGGTATACTTGTGTACCAGTGATCTGGAGAACCAGTCTGTGGAGGTAGTGACTTTAAGAAGTTGGGGGACAGACTGAATGTGCAATCAGCTTCCCTGGCCTTTTCTGAGGTTCTTCCTGTTGGTAAATAGGTGGAATGGGAATAACAGAGTAAGGAAGAAAGAGACTGAGGAGTTTAATGTGTGTTTGAAAGGATGATGCCAGGAGAAGGGGTACCATTTTGTCAGGGAGGGGGGCGAAGCTTCTATGACAGGAGACTGTTCAAGTGTGATGGCCTTCACCTGATGAGAAAGGGTACCAGTGTTCTGGGACAGTACCAGTGTTCTGGGACAGAAGTTTGATGTTTATATTGGACAGTTTAAGTAACTCTGGGGAGACAGAGGCTAGGAGAACCAATGTATTTATTTATTTATTTGGTTTTTGTTGATCGGGTAAGTGCACTAGACAAATCCTGCCTATTTTCAGGCACGACCCGGGGGAGGGGGATACAGATGAATGCCAACTGACCTTGAACCAGATTGAGCTGTTGGTGGTATTTTTAGTGAATGAGGGAAATTTGGCCAGGACACTGGGGAAATTCCCCTACTCTTTTCGATAAGTGCCATGGGATCTTTAACATCCTCCTGAACTACCACCAATCCAGGCAGATGGGACCTCGGTTTAACATCTCATCCAAAAGACGGCACCTCAGAAGTGCAGCACCCCTCTCATGCTGCACTACAGTGTCAGTACTGGGAAATTAACCCAAGTGCCAGATGTGGGAACTGAACCCACAGCCCTCTGATCTCCCGGCCTCAGAGGTGAGTGTGCTACCTGCTGAGCCACTGACACTGATATAAAGTGAGAAGAGGTGAGGAACCTAGCTACAGCTCCCTTCTGAACAGGGGACTAGTAGCAGCAGGGTGGGTAACAGTAAGATTAAAGTTCAAGTTAGGTTAGGGGAAGAAGCCAATGAGGGTGGGCCGACAAAGCCTACATTAAGTATTAAAAATAAAAAAAAAATAAGGCGACTAGGGAAGAATAAGGGATGAGAAATAAGAAAGAGTAAGAGATGAGGAACAGAAAAAAGAGGGAATCAGGAAAAAGATGGAATGGGGTCTACCTTACTGCCAGAAGTCTGGGAAATAAAATTAGTGAGCTCCAAGACATGGTGGCAGATACTGAGATGCATCTAGTAGGCATCACATAAATTTGGGCCTCAAAGAATAATGACTGAGAGCTGACAGTCCCAGGCTACACCATTGTTAGATGGGATTGAGGAAAAGGTAAGGAGGAGGCATAGCCCTGTATGTCAGAGAGGGCATAGAGGCAGTGAAGGATGGAAACATCAGGAGAGGTAGTGGGGAAACAGAATCACTGTGGGTTCAGCTCACGGCATCCTCGGGCAAGAAACTATGGAAAGGTGATCTATAGACCTCCAGGATGGGAGAAAGAGAGAGATAAGAAGCTGAGGGGCAGAAGTAGAAAGGGGTGGCAAAGGGGGAGGCAGTGGTAGGAGATCTAAAAAACCACCTGCTGGTGTAGCTGGTTAAGGAAGCCATAAGGCAGGCTACCATTCTTGATGTGGTGCTCACCAGCTCAAAAGTGGTAAGAGTAGTGAGGGTAGGCGTGCCACTAGGGTCCAGTGACCATAACTCTATATGGTTAGACTTGACCCTTTGGACAAGTAAGTCCTCTTCAAAGGCTGAAGTCCTAGATTTCAGAAAGGCAGACTTCAACCAGATGAGGGAGCTGCCTTAGGACAAGTTAGTCAGGGTGGACAAAACCATGGACGTGAAGTAAAGATGGGACAATCAAAGGGGCCATTCTTGAGGCAACAACATCTTGCATGAGAACAGTAATCAAAAGAAAAAGGTACTAGAGACTAATGTCATTCTCTGGATAGGGAAGGGAAACAGTGAGAGCCAAAAAGAAGGCCTTCACCAGGTATAAGAAAAACAAGGAAAGGAAGAATGGGGAAAATACCAAATGAGAACAAGGGAAACCAAAAGAGTAGTCAGAGAGGCAAAGGCAGACACATAGATGCATATTGTGGAGGGGGTCAAGGGAGGGACAAGCAGTTCTTTAGATATATATATTAGGAAAAAAGAAAGAAGGGAGGAGGAATTGTTATGCTATCAGAGGGAGGGAGGTAGAGTAATTGAGGAGGATGGGAAGAACGCAGCCATTTTTAAGGCTACTTTTGCTCTGCATTCACAAGAGAAGACAGAAGGCCTCTGCCAGATAGTGGCATAAGGACAGCTGTAAGGTGGATCCCTGAGATGAAGTCGCAAGTATTTACCACTGAAAGGTTTGAAAAGGGCTTGCAGCCCTAAGGATTGGTAAGTCCCTAAGGCCAGATGGGATGCATCTGATGGTGCTCAGAGAACTGACAACAGAAATAACTGAACCCCATGTAGGGTTATTCAGTAGCTCAATTCAGATGGTGGTAGTTCTAAAAGACTAGAGGGTAGCAGATGTAGTCCTGCTCCATGGGGGGGGCAAGGAGCAGCCCGGTAACAGAAGATCTATCAGTCTTATCTCTATTATGGGTAAACTGATGGAGACACTAGTCAAAGAGGACCTCATGAACTACCAAAAGAGCAATGGATTCCAGAATGGTAAACAGCCCAGGGCCATAGCAGGGAGGTCCTGTCAGACCAATCTGATTGTATTCTTTGACTGGGTAATGTGAGTAGCGGATAAGGGTCATGTGGTGAATTTACTCTACTTCAGTTTCAGCAAGGCTTTCAACTTGGTGCCTCACAGTAGGTTGCTGAAGAAGGTAGAAGATCTGAATTCAGTGAAGGGCACCATTAGATGGGTGAGAAACTGGTTGGAATGGAGACATCAGAGGGCTGTGGTTAATGGAATCAAGTCAGAAAAGAGGGAGGTAAGCAGTGAGGTGCTACAAGGATTGGTCCTGGGTTCAGTCCTTTTCAGTATGTTCATCAGCAACCTAGGAGAAGGAATCCAAGGCAAGATGCGTCTCTTTGCAGAGGACACTATGCTCTGTGGCAGGGTAGATAGCAAGGAGAGGGTTAGGGAGATGCAGAGAAACTTGCACAAGCTAGAGAGGTGGTCAAACATTTGGTAGTCAAAATTCAATGCCAAAAAGTGCAAGGTGATGGGTACAGGGACCAAGAACCCGAGGACAGAGTACTGAATGGGGGATAAAACTGTGCAAGATCTCTGCAGAAAGGGACCTAGAGGTCATCATCAGTGACTCCCTAAAACAATCAAACCAGTGGAACAAGACATACAGTAAGGCAAACAGGATGTTGGGGTGTATAGGAAGGGGTATTGACAGCAGAAGGAAGGAGGTATTATTACCTCTGTATAGATCACTGTTGAGGACCCACCTGGTACTATGCCCAGTTCTAGAGTCCTCACCTTAGGAAAGATAAGGACAGGCTGGAGACAGTACAATGTTGGGCAACCAAAATGATTCAGGGTTAGCAGGGCAGATCTTATGAGGATCAGCTTAAGGCACTGAATATGTACTCGCTGGAGGCCAGACAAGAGAGGTGAGATATGATAAAGACCTTCAAGTTCCTGAAAGGAAAGAACAAGGTAAACTGCTAAGAACTGTTTAGCATAAGGAGTGGATCAAAAACACTGGGGTATGAGTGGAAAGTAAGGGTAGGGGAGGAGATTCAAGAGGGATATGACAAAGTCCTATTTTACAGAAAGGGTCATAGAACAATCTGCCAGCTAATGTGGTGGGTGCCAGAACTATCAATGGTTTCAAACATGGCTGGGACAGAGTGAAGGGCTTAGTAGTTGTTCAGGGTGCTAGTGATAAGGCGGGGAGCATGGTGTTGGATAGTGTAGTTTACAACCCTGTATGGACAATATGTCTAGAGTTTGTTAGAGTTTATAGGCAGTCTGGAAGGACCAATGACCTTTCATGCTGTCATTGTCTTTTTTCCTATGTGAGAGTGTGCATGTGTGTGTGTGTGCATATGTGTGTGTGTGTGTGTGTGTGTGTGTATATATTCATTTCAAAAAACTACATTAATGCATCAGTTAGGGTTGTATTAAAGTGTCAAAAGCTGGTAAATTCAACATTAGGGTTTCCAACCCTAACTCCCCACTCCCACACCCCAGCCGGCAAAAGGACAAGATCACACAAGCAACCACAGACAGCCATCATCAGAAGAGAAAAACAACATACTGTACAACTGTTTCCAGATGGCAGAAATAAAGTAGCACTAATGTGCTACCTTCATGAATTTGTATCTCCGGCATGCAAACTGCAAAATATACACACTCACTTGTCACTACAGATAGGAATCCACAATACTAGTGGATGCCTGGAACATTCTCCTGGCATAGGTGGTGGGGGTAAAAATGGTAACAAGATTCAAGGATGCATGGGGTAGGCATAAGGGAACCGTAGTGGAAAGGAAAGGGGGGAGCAGGAGGTCAAGTAGGACCTGTGGTGTTACAGTAGGTGGGAAAATGGCAGAATGTTTCTTTGTTTCTATACTGGAAACACCACACTGCTTCTGTATACAGAAGCACTGGCCCCTCCAGCCAGATACAAACCCATTATATCCAAATTACAAGACTTCTTTTGTCTATGCCCCATGGGGCCAGCCTTTCTGTAGCAAAGAGGGTCCTGTGTCTGTTCAGCCAGAGGTATAAGATATACACCAACTTCTGGCTCCCGAAGAGCAGCCCCCTTCCATATAGAAAACTTCTGAAGAGACACAGGACCCTCAGGGGACTTTGCTTCTGCAGACAGAAGTACTGCTGCAATTTTCATATAATGGATTTTGTGGTATCTGTACTTCTGCACCCAGAGGTCAGTGTGTATGTCTTACACCTGCAGTTGCAGATGCACAGGCCCACCAATTATGTGTATGTTTTATGGTGTCCTCGGCTACATGAGACTACAGAAAGGCTGAAAGGACCACTTTGCAGACCTAGTCTGCTATTTTCCTACATACTGTAATACTGAAGACCCTACTTGATCTCTGGCTCCCCCCCTTTCCTTACCACTAAGGTTCTCTTATGCCTACCCGTATGTATTCTTGAATTCTACTACCATTTTTGCCCCACCACTTACACTGGGAGGATGTTAGAGGCATCCACCAGTAACATGGAATTTTATCTGCAGTGACAACCATTGTATGTTTTTTGTTCTTTCCAATGATGGCTGTCTGTGATTGCTAGTGTGGTCTTGTCCTTTTGCTGCTTGGGGGGGCGGGAGTGAGAGTTAGGGTTGGAAACCCTAACATAGAATTTCCGAGCTTTTGACACTTTAATACCAGCCCTTACTGATGCATTAACATAGTTTTTTTGCAATCAATTTCCTTACTTTTTGAGATAGTGTAATCAGGGCCTTGCACTTCAACTCACGTATAGTTTTTGAGATGGAGTAATGGTATCCTTATTTGCCTGAGGGAGAGCAAGGCCCTTTGGGTCCTGCAAACCCATCCCTCCATAAATACATATATGTATATAGTTGTAGAAGGGCCCTGCACTTACGTTTATAAGACAATAGTGATCAACATTTTCAGCATAGACATCTTATTACTGCAACTCATATACCTGTTACTGAAAATTTTTGAATCCCTGCCAAAATGGAATTCTACACAACTGCAATGCCATTCTATGCCATAGGTGTGAAAAGACATTTTGATCAGGATTTGAAAAATGACAGCTGTGACATAAATGAGGTGGGGGTAATAAGAAGTCTATGCTGAAAATTTGGGGTCAAAATATTTAATATTTCTGAAGTTACAAGCCTGTGTAGTAAAATTGCAATGAATCATCATAACTCTGCAATTTTTACATACTTTGACCCCAAATTTTCAACATAGCCTTCTTATGACCCCACCTCATGAACAGGGTCAGGAAACCATTGCAAAAATCCTGCCTGAAAGATGAATTCACCAACTGACTGTGAAATCACCTTTCAGCCGGGGGTTGTATAATGATAGTCATATTGGTCATGAGGTGGGGTCCCCAAAAGGGCATGTTTAAAATTTGGGGTCAAAATGTCAAAAAATGGCTGAGTTATGCATTAAAGTTGAAACCTCCATTGAAATACATTTAACCATATTTACCTTTGTTTCTCATATTGCAGTCACTAGTTCCAGCAGCAATACATGACTACAGTCAGGACAGTAGATCTCAAACCTGAATCCTGTCCAGGTGAGTGAGGGTGTGTACTAGGGGTGTGGGTGGTGGTGGGTGCTGAGTGGAAGGTAGGGTTGGGGGCTGATTGGTGAGGGACCATTTTATTTTTTGCAGCACCAAAAAAAACATCAAGGGATGTTTTAATTTTTTGTAGGACTAGATTTAGGGGTGCCACTAGACACCAGGGACATAAAGGGCAGAATTTAGGAATGGCAATCCTACCATGGGGGAGTGCAAAGGGACCACTGGACCACCAAAGATGAAAAAAACAAAATACAATATGGAGACAGAGAATGGGGACGGGACCACACTTTGCCTTTTTATTACTGATGATGGCACTCAGAGAACGGGGGAAGGAGGAGGGACCACTAGACTACCAGTGTTTGAATTTGTTAATCCTGGGTATGGAGAATGGAGAACAGGGAAGGGGGAGGGAACCACTAGACTACCAGGCAAATGCAGGGATGGTGATTGGAAAATGGTAGAGAGGGTAGGGACCACTGCAACCCCAAAAAAATACCTTCAAGAGACAGTTTTCTTTTATTCAGAAATGGACTGGAAGGGTACCACTAGACACCCCGGGACATAAAGGGCTGAATTTGGGGATGGCGATCCTAAAATGGGGGAGTGCAAAGGGACCACTAATGATAAAAATAAATAAATAAATAAAATACAGGGACGGCGATCAGAGAATGAGGGAGAAAATGGGACAATGCTTAGCCTTTTATCCAGGCTTTGTGTGGGTGATGATGTGTGATATGGCCGCCACTACACATTCGGTCACTTCACTACCAGTCTAGCATTGCTTGTAAAGTGCTTTGGGATACACTATGTATGAAAAGCGCTATATAAATGCTGATTCTTCTTCTTCTTCTTCTTTTAATTACTGGTGACAGTGATTGGAGAACGGGGAGGGGGGAGGGACCACTAGACCTCTGGTATCATGTCACTTCAGTGATGGAATTATGGTGGCAACAATTTGAGTGACATCAAGTGGGCGATAGCAATTTTGGTGACCATGAAAGTATGGTGATGGTAATAATGGTGATACTGGATTTCTCCTCTCTCTAAGATGCTATGACCTTAGAGTAGGTTATTTTAGTAAGGAGGTGCAGGGGGGGGCAAAGCCCCAAATATTCACCATTATTGCAGTCTCCACACTTAATGTTGCTGTTATTGTCATTGCTGAAGTGTCCATTGCTGTACCTATTGTCACCATAATTCCATTGCTGAAGTGACATGGAACCCTAGACTACCAGGGCTAATATGGGGACAGCGATTGGGAAATGACAGAGAGGGGAGGGACCACTGCAGTCCAATAAAAAACCCATCAAGGGACCATTTTCTTCTTTGCAGGAATGGACTGGGGGTGCCACTAGACACCAGGGACATAATGGACTGAATTGGGAGTGGTGACTGACCAATGGGGGAGGGCAGAGGGACCATTGGACTAATGAAGATAAAAAGAAAAGCATAAAATACAGGGACTGCAATCAGAGAATGGTGGAAGGGGTGAGACCACTGGAGTACCAGGGCTTTCTTTCTTTATTAATGGGGACAGTAATTGGAGAATGGGGAAGGGGGCGGGATCATTGGGCTACCAGAATTGTAAATGGCAATTTTACTGTTCGAACAGTAAAGTTCAAACTATAATGAGTGTAAATGGTTATTTGCCATTCAAACAGTAAAGTTGGAACAGCAAATGGTTGTTTACCATTTGAACAGTAAAGTTCAAACAGCAAATGGTTATTTACTGTTTCCACAGTAATGTTTGAACAGTAAATAACCAATTAAACAGCAATTACTTAGCGAGTGACGGGGGCTTTGCTTGTTTATTACTAGTGATGGCGATCGGAGAAGGGGGACGGGGGAGGGACCACTGGACTACCAGAACTGCAAATGGCAATTTACTGTTTGAACAGTAAAGTTCAAACTACAGTATTATGCATGTAAATGGTTATTTACCATTCAGACAGTAAAGTTCAGACAGTAAATGGTTATTTACTGTTCAAACAGTAAAGTTTGATCAGTAAATGGTTATTTACCATTCACATAATAAATGGTTATTTATCGGTCGAACAGTAAAGTTTGAAAAGTAAATGGTTATTTACCATTGGAACAGTAAATAACTTGAACAGTAAGTGCTTAATGAATGATGGGGAGGCTTTGTTTGTTTATTACCAGCGACAGCAATTGGAGAATGGGGAGAGGCCACTGGACTACCAGAACTGCAAATGGCAATTTTACTGTTCAAACAATAACGTTCAAACTAGTATGCATGTAAATTGTTATTTACCATTCAAACAGTAAAGTTTGAACGGTAAATGGTTATTTACCATTCAAACAGTAAAATTCAGACAGTAAATGGTTATTTACCATTCAAACAGTAAAATTCAGACAGTAAATGGTTATTTACTGTTCAAACAGTAAATAGTTATTTACCGGTTGAACAGTAAAGTTCAAACAGTAAATGGTTATTTTGTCATTCGAACAGTAAAGTTAAAACAGTAAATGGTTATTTACAATTTGAACAGTAAAGTTTGAATGGTAAAGGTTTATTTACCATTTGAATGGTAAATGGCTATTTACCATTTAAACAGTAAAGTTCAAACATTAAATGATTATTTACATTTGAACAGTAAAGTTTGAATGATAAATGGTTATTTACCATTCGAACGATAAATGGTTATTTGCCATTCAAACAGTAAACATTTTTTTACCAATTGAACAGTGAATGTTTGTTTACTATTTAAACAGTAAATGGTTATTTACCGTTTTGAACAGTAAATGCTTATTTACCATTTGAACACTAAAGTTCGAACAGTAAATGGTTATTTACCATTTAAACAGTAAAGTTCTAACGTGAAATTATTATTTACCATTTTAATAGTAAAGTTCAAATGGTAAATGGTTATTTATCGTTCAAACGGTAAATGGTTATTTACCATTCGAACAGTAAAGTTTGAATAGTAAATGGTTATTTACTGTTTGAACACTGAATGGTTATTTACCATTCGAATTGTAAATGGTTATTTACTGTTCAATCAGTAAAATGTTTTTGCGTTCAAACAGTAAAAGGTTATTTACCATTCGAACAGCGAATGGTTATTTGCCATTCAAACAGTAAACATTTTTTTACCAATTGAACAGTGAATGTTTGTTTACTATTTAAACAGTAAAAGGTTATTTACCATTTGAACAGTGAATTGTTATTTACCATTCAAACAGTAAATGGTTATTTACCATTCGAATGGTAAATGGTTATTTACTGCTCGAAAAGTAAATGGTTATTTACCATTTAAATGATAACTGGTTATTTTCCATTTGAACAGTAAATATTATTTACCATTCAAACAATAAATGTTTATTTACAATTCAAATAGTAAATGGTCATTTATCATTCGAACAGTAAAGTTTGAACGGTAAATGTTTATTTACCGTTCAAACTGTAAATGGTTATTTACCGTACGACAGTAAAGTTCGAACAATAAATGATTACTTACTGTTTGAATGGTAATTGGTTATTTACTGTTCAAACAGTAAAGTTTGAAAGGTAAATAGTTATTTACTGTTCAAATGGTAAATGTTATGTACTGTTCGAACAGTAAAGTTCGAACAGTAAATGGTTATTTACCATTTGAACAGTAAAGTTCAAACAGTAAATGGTTATTTACTGTTTGAACAGTAAATAAATCGAACAGTAATTGCTTAATGAATGATGAGGGGCTTTGTTTGTTTATTACTGGGGATAGCAATTGGAGAATGGGGAGGGGAAGGGGTCACTTGACTACCAGAACTGAAAATGGCAATTTTACTGTTCAAACAATAAAGTTCAGACTGTCATGCATGTAAATGGTAACTTACCCTTCAAACAGTAAATGGTTATTTACCATTCAGACAGTAAATGGTTGTTTACTATTCGAACAGTAAAGTTTGATCAGTAAATGGTTATTTACTGTTCAGTCACATTCAAACAGTAAATAGTTATTTACTATTTGAACAGTAAAGTTCAAACAGTAAATGGTTATTTAATGTACGAAAAGTAAATGGCTATTTATCGTTCAAGCAGTAAAGTTCAGACAGTATTTTTTTTTTACTGTTCAAACAGTAAAGTTTGATCAGTCAATAGTTTTTTACTGTTCAAAGAGTAAATGGTTATTTACCGGTTGAACAGTAACATTTGAACAGTAAAGTTCAAACAGTACATGGTTGTTTACCATTCAAACAGTAAATAACAAATCAAACAGTAATTGCTTAATGAGTAATGGAGGGGGGCTTTGTTTGTTTATTACCGGAGGACAGCAATTGGAGAACGGGGAGGGGGGAGGGATCGCTGGACTACCAGAACTGGTAATTTTACTGTTCAAACAATAAAGTTCAAACTATTATGTATGTAAATGGTTATTTAGCATTCAAACAGTAAAGTTCAGACAGTAAAATGGTTGTTTACTGTTTGAACAGTAAAGTTCAATCAGTAAATGGTTATTTACTGTTCAAACAGTAAATGGTTATTTACCGATTGAACAGTAAAGTTCAAACAGTAAGTGGCTATTTACCATTTGAACAGTAAAGTGTGCACAGTAAATGGGTATTTACCATTTGAACAGTAAATGATTATTTACCATTTGAACAGTAAAGTTCAGAAAGTAAATGGTTATTTACCATTCGAACAGTAAACTTCAAACTGTAAATGGTTATTTACCGTTCAAACAGTAAATGGTTATTTACTGTTCAAACAGTAAAGTTTGAATGGTAAATGGCTGTTTATCATTCGAACAGTAAAGTTCAAACATTAAATGGTTATTTACCATCCAAACAGTAACGTTTGAACAGTAGATGGTTATCTACTGTTTGAACACTGAATGGTTATTTTCTGTTCGAACAGTAAATGGTTATTTACCATTCAAACTATAAATGTTTATTTACAATTCAAACAGTAAATGCTTATTTACCATTTGAACAGTAAAGTTTGAATGGTAAATGGTTATTTACCGTACGACAATAAAGTTTGAACAGTAAATGGTTACTTACCATTTGAACGGTAATTGGTTACCATTCAAACAGTAAAATTTGAACAGTAAATGATTATTTACCATTTGAACAGTAAAGTTCAAACAGTAGATGGTTATTTACCGTTTGAACAGTAAATAAATCGAACAGTAATTGCTTAATGAGTGACAGGGGAGGCTTTGTTTGTTTATTACTGGGGACAGCAATTGGAGAACAGGGAGTGGGGAGGGAGCACTGGACTACCAGAACAGCAAATGGCAATTTTACTGTTCAAATAATAAAGTTCAAACCATTAAGTATGTAAATGGTTATTTACCATTCAAACAGTAAAGTTCAAACAGTAAATGGTTATTTACTGTTCGAAGAGTAAATGATTATTTACTGGTCAAACAGTATAGTTCAAACTGTAAATGGTTATTTACCATTCAAACAGTAAAATTCGAACAGTAAATAGTTATTTACCATTCGAACAGTAAAGTTCAAACAGTAGATGGTTATTTACCGTTCGAACAGTAAATAACAAATTGAACAGTAATTGCTTAACGAGTGACAGGAGAGGCTTTGTTTGTTTATTACTGGGGACAGCAATTCTAGAATGGGGAGGAAGGAGGGACCACTGGACTACCAGAACTGCAAATGGCAATTTTACTGCTCAAACAACAAAGTTCAAACCATTATGCGTGTAAATGATTATTTACCATTCAAACAGTAAATGGTTATTTACTGGTCGAATAGTAAAGTTCAAATGGTAAATGGTTATTTACCATTCAAACAGTAAATGGTTATTTACCATTTGAACAGTAAAGTTCAGAAAGTAAATGATTATTTACTGTTCGAACAGTAAACTTCAAACAGTAAATTGTTATGTACCGTTCGAACAGTAAATGGTTATTTGCCGTTCACACAGTAAAGTTCAAATATTAAATGGTTATTTACAGTAAAGTTTAAATAGTAAATAGTTACCATTCAAACAGTAAATGGTTATTGACCATTCGAACAGTAAAGTTTGAATGGTAAATGATTATTTATTGTTTGAACAGTAAAGTTCAAACTTTAAATGGTTATTTACCATTCGAACAGTAAAGGGTTATTTACTGTTTGAACAGTAAATGGTTATTTATCGTTCAAATGGTAAATGGTTATTTACCGTTTGAACAGTACAGTTCAAAAAGTAAATGGTTATTTACCATTCTAACAGTAAACTTCAAACAGTAAATGGTTATTCACCATTCGAATGGTAAATGGTTAGTTACCATTCGAACAGTAAAGTTCAAATGGTAAGTGGTTATTTACCATTTGAACACTGACTGGTTATTTGCCATTTGAACTGTAAATAGTTATTTACCGTTCAAAGAACAAATGCTTTTTTGCCATTCAAACAGTAAAATATTATTTACCATTTGAACAGTGAATGGTTATTTACCACTCAAACAGTAAAAGTTTTTTACCATTCGAACAGTGAATGTTTGTTTATCATTCAAATAGTAAAAGGTTATTTACCAGTTGAACAGTGAATGGTTATTTGCTATTTGAATGGTAAATGGTTATTTACTGCTCGAACAGTAAATGGTTACTTACCGTTAAAATGGTAAATGGTTATTTACTGTTCGAACAGTAAATGGTTATTTACCATTCAAACAATAAATTTTATTTACAGTTCAAACAGTAAATGGTTATTTACCATTCGACAGTAAAGTTTGAACAGTAGATGGTTACTTACCATTTTAATGGTAATTGCTTATTTAATGTTCGAAAGTAAAGTTCGAACAGTAAATGGTTATTTACCATTCGAGTGGTAATTGGTTATTTACTGTTCAAACAGTAAAGTTTGAACAGTAAATGGTTATTTACCATTCGAACAGTAACGTTCAAACAGTAAATGTTTATTTACCATTCGAACAGTAAATGGTTATTTACCATTCAAACTGTTTTCATTTACCTGTCTGCCTTGCGGCTATCACAAAAATCATTATAATTCAAAATGGTAATACATTTTTACACTAAACCATCCAAAGGTGCACCCTTGGCACACATCCCATCATCCATAAAAATTACAGAAGCATTTTTCATTCTGTGTAGGCTGTAGATGATGGAAAGAAATCACATGTTAACCTCTGGGGAAAAATCAGTTTTTTTTCTATTTTTCACCACTTTATGTCTCAAAATTCATATCTCACAAACCATACAAGATGCCATCACAAAACTTTCCAAATCTTGCGACACTGGCAGAGTGACCATGCATGCCAAAGTTAGGGCACTTTCGTCAAAAAATGCCAATGTTAATAGGGTGCTCAAATTGAGATGTAACATTGAAGTGCTGTACCAACCTAAAGTGTAAAGGCACAACTTATTTCCTTACTTTTTGAGATCGTATAATAATATCTTTATCCCATGCATTTTGTTGTGGGAGTCCTTCGGACTCTGTGTTCCCAGGCATACATAATTTTGTCAGCCTTTATTTTTCTGATATTTGTCAGTTCCCTGGCATTCACTTGCCCCACCATCGTACATTTGTGCCCAGTCCCCATTACTGTTAATAACCCCTGGTGTTTATTGGCACCCCCTCTTTGATACCCATATTTTGTTTGAATAAATCCCCATTGGTGGTTAGTGACATCCCCACTCTCCCATGTAATTATATTTTGTATCCCTGGTGCCTATTGGCACACCCTCCAATCCTCATATTTTGTTTTAATAAATCCCCATTGGTAGTTAGTGGACCCCCAACCCCCCATGTAATTATATTTGTATCCCTGGTGTCTAGTGATATCCCCCACTCTCTAATCCCCATTTTTTTTTATTTTAATAAATCTCCATTGGTGGATAGTGGACCCCCACCCTCCCATGTAATTATATTTGTATCCCTGGTGTCTAGTAACATCCCCCACTCTCTGATCCCCATATTTTGTTTTAATAAATCCCCATTGGTGGTTAGTGGACCCCCCCATGTAATTATATTTGTATAGAAAATGTTGAGGCTAAAAAGCTTCAGAGACCCGGCACCAACTTAGGCAGTCTATAGGCAATGACTATTTGCTCTATGTTTTCTTCGTTGAAACAAAATGAAGGCAGCAACTAGACAGACTCACCCCAGGACTGTGGTACAAAATCCATCAAATAATCCTTTATTGCAGAAAAGAGGTGAAAAAAGCAATTCTAAACTGCTCGCTGCTTGCAACAATTCACTTCCTGGATACTGCTCCCCTTATGTGAAAGTATCAAGTCACCAAGCACCTGACATGCTTCACTCATTTCAAAGCTCTACAACAAGCGAAACATGACAGGTGCTTGGTGACGTGATACTTTCATGTAAGGGGAGCAGTATCCAGGAAGTGAATTGTTGCTACCAGCGAGCAGTTTAGAATTGCTTTTTTCATCTCTTTTCTACAATAAAGGATTATTTGATGGATTTTTGTCACCACTGTTTGTTATGGTCATTACTTCCCAGTGGTTCCTTGATGTTACCAATGGAGATTACACTATCCCCACTACTGAAACAAGAACAGTAGTGAGTCAAACTTAGTCCTCTTTTTGAAATGCTGCTCAAGGAAGCAGTCCTTGAAGGATGCCACTCTATTCTTGGGAAACTGAAGCCCCCCAGGATTACCATTGTATCCAATTTGGGTGCTGTCCGAATTTCTCCAGGCAGCTGTACAGCAAGGTACTTGGGGCTGGAAGCACACCCCATAGGTGACTCTTTTGCTTCCCATTCACCTAACTTAACCCAGACAGACACTGTGGAACTATTTGCCCCTTGATGTCCTCCTTGTCATCCACAGTGACTCCCTTCCTTGTAAAGGGAATCATCAAACCCCTTTCAAGTCAGGCCTATCCTTTCAAAAAAAGTTGGTGTCCAGTTATACTGGTTTCCCTTTCATATACTTTGCCCATCAGTTCTATACAGTTTATGTGTTATTAAATAAATACATTAATTTACATATTTACATTTAACTACTAATAGAAACATAGAAACATAGAATTTGATGGCAAATAAAGCCCACTTGGCCCTCATAGTCTGCCCATTTCCCTATCTAATGGATAAGCTGCAGACCCTATTTAACCAACAGCCTACTTCCTCCTACCCCCACCTCCTAGAATTGCCTTATGTCTGTCCCATGCATTCTTGAATCCCTTCCCCCCATTTTTGACACCACAACCTCCTCAGGAAGGCTGTTCCATGCATCCACAACCCTGTCCATAAAAAAAATACTTCCTCACATTACCTCTTAGCTGCTTGCCTTCTATCTTCAAATTGTGCCTCCTTGTTCTTGCACATCTCTTTTTCTGAAAGATGCTACCCTCTAGGACTTTATTGATTCCCTTGAGGTACTTGAAAGTTTCTATCATGCCCCCTCTGTCCCTCCTTTCCTCGAAGGTATACATATTAAGCTCCTTAAGTTTCCCTTCATAGGCCTTCTGGTGCAGACCCTGCACCATGTTAGTTGTCCTCCTCTGGACTGCCTCCATCCTGTCTATGTCCTTGCAGAGATGGGATCTCCAGAACTGGATGCAGTACTCCAGATGGGGTCTCACCAGCTGTCTGTACAGAGGGATAACAACTTCTTGTTTTCTACTGGTGATGCCTCTTCCTATACATCACAGTATCCACACAGCCCTCCTTACTGCCCTCTCACATTGCTTTCCCACCTTTAGGTCATCTGATATGACTACCCCCCAGTCCCTTTCCATTTTTGTTGTTGTTAGTATCTCACCCCCCATAGTGTACTCTTCCCCTGGGTATTTGTTTCCCAGGTGCATTACTTTGCACTTCTTAGCATTGAATCTAAGCTGCCATAAATTTGACCATTCCTCCAACCTTGCCAAGTCCCTTCTCATCCTTTCCACCCCACCTTGTGTATTAACCCTGTTGCATATCTTTGTGTTGTCTGCAAAGAGATGTACTTTTCTTTCCAGTACCTCTGCAATGTGACTTATAAAGACATTGAAGAGGACCGGTCCTAGAACTGAACCCTACAGTACCCCACTAGTAACCCCCTTTCATCAGAGTGGACTCCGTTTATTATTACCCTCTGTGTCCTTTTCTTCAGCCAATTATTTACCCAGGTTACCATCTTGGGACCCACTCCCAGGCTGGCTAACTTGTATATTAATCTTTTGTGTGGGACTATGTTAAATGCCTTGCTAAAGTCTGTGTAGGCCATGTCCACAGCACCTCCCTGATCTATTACTTTGGTCACCCAGTCAAAGAAATCTATTAGATTCATCTGACATGACCTTTCCACTGTGAATCCATGCTGCCATGGGTCCTGTGCCCCCTGGCCTCTAGGTACTCAACAATTCTGTCCTTCAGAAGAAATTCCATCATTTGCCCTATCACTGAGGTCAAACTAACAGGTCTGTAGTTTCCTGCCTCTGCCCGGCTTTCACTGTTGTGAAGTTGAATAGCATCTACCCTCCCCCAGTCCTCAGGTACCACCCCATCCTCCCATGATTTGTTAAAGAGGGTAGTCAGTGATGTCACTAGTTCTACCCTTAGTTCTTTTAGAATTCTGGGATGAATCCCATCAGGCCCCATTGCTTTGTCCACCTTCAGTTTTAAGAGTTCTTTCAGAAGTCTTTCTTCTGTGAATGGGCTGGTATCGGCCCCCCTATCCAGAGTGTTTCTGTTCTTTGGTTTAGGTACTTCCCCTTCTTCACTTGTGAATACTGAGCAAAAATATTTTAGTATCTCTGCTCTTTCACAGTCACCCTCTGCCCATCCCCCCTCCCCTTTATTAAGCCTCACTATCCATCCCTTGGTCTTCCTTCACTCCCTGATGTACCTATAAAAGGTTTTATCCCCCTTCTTAACTGAGTTGGTTATCTTTTCCTCGGTTTGGGCCTTTGCTGTTCTGACTGCCTTCCCTGCTTCCTTCTGCTATAACTGATACAGTCCTCTGTCCTGCTCCTTCTGTGATTCCTTGTACTTCCTGAATGCTATCTTTTTCTCCCTAACCTTCCCTGCCACCCCCTTTGGGAACCATAGCAATTTTTTACATCATTTTGTTTTGTTTATTTACTTCACACAAAGGCTTTTTGCCTTAGTGATGGCAGTTTTGATTATTCCCCATTGTTCTTCCACCCCTCCTTCCTGCCCATTTGCTAGTGCATTCCTTAGGCACTCACCCATTTTGGCAAAGTCAGCCCTCCTAAAGTCCAGGACCTTTGCCTTTGTATGGCTTGACTCTACTGCTGTGTTTATCATGAACCATACTGTTCGATGGTGGCTAGTTCTCAGATGGCTACCCACTTCTACATCTGTGATACTGTCTCCATCTCCATTTGAGAGTACCAGGTCTAAGATTGCTCCCTTCCAAATGGGTTCCAATACTAGTTGTCTAAAGCATGCCCCTTGTAGGGCATCTAGAATGACACCACTCTTTGATGTGGCTGCAGCAAATGCACTCCAGTTAACATCTGGCATATTCTGATTCCCCATCAACAATATCTCCCTTTTTCTGCCATTCTAAGCATACCTTCTATCATTTCCTTGTCCATTTCCTCCCCCTGAGATGGGGCTCTGTATACAACCCCTGTGCTGATTGTGGTGCCATTGCCTGTCTCATAGTTGACCCACAGTGCTTCCTCTCCTCCCTGTTTACCCTTTGGTTCTGTTGCTTTGATTCCTCCCCTTATGTAGAGAGCTACTCCACCTCCTCTTTTGCCCTCCCTGTCCCTCCTGTAGATAGTGTACTCTGGTAAGTTTACATCCCAGTCATGGTTCTGTGTGTACCATGTTTCTGTGACTGCCATGATATCCCGATGTTCCTCTTCCATCAAGGCCACTAGTTCAGGAAGCTTGTTACCCAGACTAGGGGCATTGGTACTCATTACTCTCCATTTTTTGATGGCTTTTCCTCTTGTAACCCCATCCCTGCCCTTACTGACTTTGCTTTCTGCATTTACCCTAGTCCTGCTCCCTACTGACCTTTCTACCATGGTCTTTACCTCATTTAGTACTCTGTTTTGGTGGGGGTGGCTAGGAATTCCCTGCTTCTTATCAGTGTCTCCCCCCTTGGCAAGTTTAAAAGCTTGCCAATGAAGCATTTAAACTGATCACTGAGGAGACTGGTTCCTTTCCCTGACAGATGCAGACAATTGTGCCAGTATAGGTGGGCATCCCTTCAGGTGGAACCCCGGTCCCCAATGAAGCCAAAACCCTGTGCTCTACACCAGCTTTTCAACCATTCATTGAATTGCATGGTGTGAAGTACCCTCGCCTCACCCATGCCATAGACAGGCAGCTCCTCCAAGAAGGATACTGTATGAGCTACTTGTCTAAGGCCCCTCCCCAACTCCACAAACTCCTCCTGCACTGCTCTAATCCCATGTGTGGCCAAGTTGTTTGTCCCTAGTTCAAATGGGTATATTCAGAATAAAAAAGAGGGAAAGTAACTGAGGACTGATTGCTATATGGGACAAGGTTAGAGACTAGTGGAAATAGAAAAGGGTAGGACAGCTAGGAGGTGAGAGGTCTGAGGAGTCATAGGGGCTGTAATTGAGGATGGATTAGTGATAATAGAACATGTGAGCAAAGTGGGACTGAAACTAGTACATTTAAGATAAGCTTTAAGGGAAAGATGTGCACAAATAAGTGGTGTGGTGCATTTGTTTGTTTTTTTTTGTTTGTTTTTTTGTTGTTTTTTGTTTGCTTGCTTGTTTGTTTGTTGGTTTGTTGGTTGGCAACTAGGAAGGCACTAGAACCAAAGACCCATTTTCAAGAAGATACCAGGATAAGAAGCAAGGAATACTACAACATACACAAACATAAGTTAGATATAACACATTATAACACATATAATATAAATTAACAGAGTCATGCGTATATAAAACTGTTTTACTATATACTGTATATATATATATATATATATATATATTTCAAACACATCTACATTCATCAGTCATCAATGAAACATTTTTGAGTTGAATTTTAAAAATGGATATAGATTTACTGTGCCTGATTTCGCTTGATATTTGATTCCATGTTTTTATGGAGTGGACAGAAAATGCATTTTGACCAAGGACTGTTTTCTAAGTGGATGGATAATTGTATTTTCCACACTGGACCATAAATTATCATACAGTATGTTTTAACTGTATCAAACATATTCTGAATAAATTGTGGGGCCTGTCCATTTAGTGCCTTCTAAGTAATTATTGCCTCAAAATATGATGCTCTGGCCTCAGTAGAGAGACAGTTTATTTGCCTGTAAAGGCTACAATTATATTTCCAAGGATCAGCATTAAGAATGAATCTGCAAGCTTTATCATAAAGAACACAAAATCTAGAAAAATGTATGCCCACTTCTGACCCATTGAAAGCTTTAAGTCTGCATTAGAAACCCCTCTTTTTAGTTTAGCATATCCTGAACATAGTTTGTGTTAGACTATCTATAGATTTTCCACTGTTTCAAATTTAGTCTCTCTGATACTTGATGATTTGCACCTCATATGTACCCTGTTTTGTATTTTATACTTGTTTGTAAAGTGCTGTGTTTTTTTGGAATAGCATTTTTTTAAATAAAGATGATTTGGCTTGACCTATAGAGAAGGAGACCATAATATAGTAATGGTAAAATTAGGCTCTGACATGCCAGTTTCTGAACCTCAGATATTAAACAAAATCTACTTTGATAAAGCAGTCCCAACCTTTTGTTTTCATTTTTACTACACTGTCTATATGATTGTCAAAAGAAAGCGTTCTATCCAATTTTACACTAAGATATTGAAAGAAGCTCACTGTTTTCACTTTTTAACCATTTAGTGTTCTGAGGGCAACCTTGGGGTCATGACTTTTCTGTCTCCTTGTGCTAGCAAAGACAATAGTTCTGGCCCTTTTAACGTTTGATACTGATTTGTAATGTGCACATTAGTTTTGCAGATGAGTACAATCAGTCTGTAGGCTGTTACTTATTTCTACAGTGTTATTAATACTAGTTAACAAGACTGCATCATTTGCATACAACATTTTTTTTGTTTTTCCACAAATTGTAATCACATAATTTGCACAGAGACAGAAATAAAGAGGTCCAAGATTGACCCCTGCAGAACAGTATAATGGCTCATCTTAAATCCGTGACAACAAACTTATTAATGTTGGCACAATTTTATTTATTTTTTTATTTATTTATTAGTTCATAATTCGGATTTACAACCTTTGAGTCAATGACTCATTTACAAAGGCACCTCGTCGCAGGGAGGGTAGACAACAATTGTCGGTGGAGTACAACAATGGAGAACATTACAGGTGAGATACAATAAAAGAACACATAAAGCAATTCCAGTAATACAAAGGTGTACAAAGGCTTCAATGACATCTGCCCATAAGCTAACTGCAGAACCACTTCACTATCTCTGCTGAACAAAACAAGGTACTAATTTTTAAGCAAAATTATTTGGTTTTGAAAGTCTTTATGCCTTCTATAAATTTTTGCACAGGTTCTACTACCAACCGGTGATAGCCCATAGGGCACAACCTTCTGTGTCTCCTCTATGTGGTCGATATGGAGATGAAAGAAGAATATATATGTACTGCTTCTGGACATGCAGGGTACTCCAGACCTTTTGGGGAGAAGTGATAGGAGAAGTTACTAATATGGCAGGATATACCCTACAGGTAGACCCCATAGTAGGCCTGTTTGGAATGAATATGGGAGAGGAGGGAGAATGGGACCCACAACCATGGTGGATTAGAGTGTTATTAATGTTGGTGAGGCACTGCATACAGAACACTTGGGTCAATTGTGCAGCTCCCAATATCCTGAAATGGCGTGGGCTAATACTCCAGACACTGGCTTTGGAAGGATTGACCCTGATGATCAGAGATAGGGTAGAAGCCTTTTATAGTGAATGGGCCCCCTTTCTATCCTCACTTAGTGGGGAAGAGGAGAACACCTTGCCTTTTTGGCTAGATTGAGGAGATTGCATGGTGTCTAGTGACCTGTTACCCTCTGAATGTTGCTAAATTCATGAACACTTAGAATGTAAATGAAATTCTATATGTATGAAGTGGATTAGGATTAGAAGGAAGTAGTTATGTTAATTTATAACTGATTGTAACTGTCTTGTTTTATGGACTGTATCTGTCTGTTTGTTCGCTGTATTGTCTACGTTGTATATGTTGTCATTTTTTAAATTAATAAAAATAATATGTAAAAAAAATGAAAGTCTTTATACTATATGTTTATTGATTTAGCAAATTTACATACAGTTAAAATTCCTGACACAGTATTTAAGGGTGAAATGAGGGCGCCACTCCTCCTAATACATTCACATCATGTAAAACTTGTCATGTCCATTAGATACATTCTAATGGAGTACAACAAGGAAGTAAGATCTCTAAGCAAGTTTATAAATTGTCCATTTGCCCTGAAATTGAGTCCTTGAGCTGCATGTAGTTAATACAATAACACGAGAAACAGCTGTTCTTACACAGTGTCAAATTTCTTCCTAGGAAAGTGAGGGATACATGCCATTTCCAAAACATTTGCCACTTGGGCAAAACACTAATCAGGATTGTGGCTTTATATAACAGAAATAAACATTCTTGAAGGTTACTGTAAAACAACAAGAAAACTAGTTAGGTCAAAACAGTTATAGTCTAATCCGGCACCAAATAAAGCAGTAGCCTTTGCCCCATAACATTAAGTGTGTCCCAAAATTTCCCTGTCATCATGAATTAGTGATGCGACAAAACTATAATCTGATAAAGGAATAGATAGAAATAACCAAGGCAAGGCTAAACTACTACATGTTATGTAAAAGACTGCCCCATCTGACATCGCTATCATTAATAAACTGTAATTAAAGCCCAAACAAATAGTCAATAAGATAGTTCAATTTCTACAGTGTTGAAATATTTAGCAAACCTGTGGTTCAGCACAATAAAATCCTTATTAGACACCTTCAAAACATGCAAACATACAAATTGCCAGCAGAAACAGGCCAAATGGTCTATCAAGTCTGCTCAGTTGTGCAGCTAGCCGCTCACCTTGCAGTTGCCCCACCCTTCCACCCCCCCTACAGTCCTTACCCCCTTCACTCTGTTCCATCCCCTCTTAAAGCTTCCCACTGTTCCACATGAAACCACCTCCTCAGGTAGAGTGTTCCACTTATCTACCACCCTCTTCGTGAAGTAATGTCTCCTAATTTCTCTCCTGAATTTTCCTCCCTTCAATTGCAGTTGATGTCCTCTGGTATCCCTCCCTCTTCTGATCCTGAATATCTCTCCTGAGTTAGCTTTGTTTATCCCCTTCAGGTACTTAAAGGTCTTGATCATATCCCCCCCATTTCTTCTTGCCCCCCCCCTCCAGGGAGCACATGTTAAGCACGTTCAGCCTCTGTTATGAGGATTTCCCCTCCAGTCCCTGGATCATCTTAGTTGCTCTGCATTGCACCCCCTGCAACAGTCTGATATCCTTCTTCAGGAATGGGTGCCAGTACTGCATACAGTATTCCAGGAGTGCCCTGACTAGTGACCTGTACAAGGGATGGATCACCACACTTCTTCTAGAGGAGATCCTCCTTACTGTACAGCCCAACATCTTGTTGGCTTTTGCTGCTGCCTTCCTGCACTGTGCCAAGTTGTTCATACTCCCCGTTATAATCACCCCCAGGTCCTTTTCCTCCTCTGCGCTCCCCAGTTGATAGCTCCTCCTCTTGTTCTTTGATCCGAAGTGCAATACCTTACACTTCTTGGCACTGAGCCCCAACTGCCATGTTACTGACCACTCTTGTAATTTAGTCAGGTCTCCCTGCAGTCCCTTCCACTCTTCGATGTCATCCACCACAGCTCCCATCTTGGTGTTGTCCGTGAACAGACTGATCTTACTCTGGGTCCCATGTGAGATATCTGTTATGAATAACCCAAACAGCACTGGTCCCAGCACCCACCCCTGAGGTACCCTGCTCATTACCACTCTTGGCGATGAGAGTTTCCCCTCCACCACCATCCTCTGCTGTCTGCCCTTCAGCCAGTTAGTGATCCATTTAACCATTTTGGTACCCACCCCTACATATTCCAGCTCCCCCCCAGCCTCCCATGTGGCATGGAATCAAAGGCCTTGCTGAAGTCCAAGTACAGGACATAAACTGCATGGCCCTTGTCCAGCTCGCTGGTCACCCAGTCATAGTACTCAATCAGATTAGTTTGGCAGGACCTTCCTGAGACAAACCCATGTTGTTGCCAGTCCTGGAGGTCACTATCCTCCAAAAAGGTCACACGCCTCTTCTTAAGGATGATCTCCATGGGTTTTCCCACAATTGATGTGAGGCACACTGGTCTGTAGTTACCCGGCTCATCCTTTGGGCCACCCTTGTGAATGTGCACCAGATGGGCTAACCTCCAGTCCTGTGGTATACATCCTGTGTTCAGAGAGGTAAGAACAGGTCAGCCAGTGGACCCACCAGGCACTCTGCCAGCTCCTTGAGTACCCTAGGGTGAATGCCATCAGGTCCCGGTGCCTAGTCCACCCACAGTGCCCTCAGTCCCTCCAGTATTCTGCCCTCTGTAATTTCTGTATCTGTTACCCCCTCGCCTCCTCTGCACACTCCACCCCTCCTGCAAACCTTCTGTGAATACAGAGCAGAAGTACTCATTTATTGCCTCTGCCTGCTCTTACCCCCCCCTCTCTACCCACCCCAGTCCTTCTTAATCCTTACTATCAGGTCCCTGCACTTCCTTCTCTCACCGATGTATCTGAAGAAGTCCTTCTCTCGGTCCTTGATGCCCTGTGCCAACCTCAGCTCTCTGGATGCCTTGGCAGTTCTGAACAGCCTTATAGCCTCCTTGGACTTCTTCATATACTTCTCTCATTCTTCCCCCTCCCTGACCTCATGAATTTTGGAAAAGCTCCCCTCTTGGCTCTCACCCCATCTATTACCTCCTTGGTAAGCCAACTCGGCTTCTTTGCCCTTCTCTTCTTACTCTATGACCTAGTACATGTACCAGTGGCCTCCACCAGCCCTGCCTTAATAATACCCCATTTTTTGTCAGCATCCATGGTTGGTTGGATTCCCTCCAGGTGACTTATGAGAATTTCCCCCATTTTGTTGAAGTTTGCCCCCCCGAGATCTATCACTTTGATACTCGTACCCTCAGTTTGCTTCCCCATTCTGAGCGTGAACCACACTGAGCTGTGGTCACGCCCAGCCAGTGGGTCCTCAACCTCTAGGTCCCTTATGGCTTCCCCATTCATTGGTACAAGGTCCAGAGTCTTTCCCAACCTAGTCAGTTCATGTACCAACTGCACCAATAAGCTATCCTGAAATGTCCCCAGTATAACTTGCTCCCTGGCACTTGTGGTGGTTGGCGTGCTGCAGTCCACCCCAGGTAGGTTAAAGTCCCCCACCACTACTGTATTCCCCTTCCTGCAAACCCTCCTGACTTGTTCTGCCAACTCCACGTCCAGCTCCTCCCCTCGAGTTGGTGCTCTATATACTACCCCCATCCTCAGTACCTTGCCCTTTGAATCCTGAAACTGTATCCATAGGGCCTCTGTTCCACCTTCATCCCTCTCCTCCCTTATGCACCTTATTCCTTCCCTTACATAAATTGCCACCCCCTTTCCTGTTTGCCGTGTCTTTTCTGGACAGCTTTAACCCAGGGATAATCACATCCCAGTCCTGGTACTGGGTGGGCCAAGTTTCTGTTATGGCTGCTATGTCCACCTGCCCCACCTTCAAGAGGGCCTATAACTCAGTTGACTTGTTACCTAGGCTCCTCGTGTTCAGTGACACTACCCTCCACTCTGTTCCTCTCCCTTCTCCACCCCAAATTATCCCCACTTTCACCTATACCCTGCCGCCCTCCCTTCTAGCTTGGGGGGTAGGCCCATGTGGCTCCCTTCCCTGGGAATCCTGTCTACCAGCTGTCCACTTGCCACCCCTCCACCTAGTTTAAAGCTACCCTTGTTGCTATCTATTCTTCTATCTCCTGCTTCAATACTCCCTTCCCCTCCCTGCTAAAGTGTAACCTGTCCCCAGCATACAGGTCATCGTTGTCCAGGGTTCTGCCCCAGCACCCTATTACCCCATACCCCTTGGTATGACACCATTCCCTCAGCCAAGTGTTGAACTCCCTTATCCTTCTCTTCCTCACAGTACCTGCACATGGTATTGGGAGCACTTCCAAGAAGGACATTGATTTTCCCACCTCCTCACACAATTTCCCCGGTTCCTCGAAATTCCCCTTTACTACCTACACTGTCTCTCCCAACAGGTCATTTGTATCCATGTGCACCACAACATGAGGTTTCTTCCAGCCCCTCCCTGTGCACTTGAGAATGGACTGTCCTGCCCTGCCCTCCTTCAACCCTGGTATAGACTCAACCCATATTAGACTATGCCTTTCCCCTTTACTGCCCCATCTAATCTCTTTGAGTATGGAGTCCTGCAACACTAACACACCCCCTTCTCCCTGCCCCATTCCTCCCCCTCTTCCAATCACTTCTTTGTCTATTACTAGCATCTGCCCTTCCTTGCCCATTTGTACCGCTTCACTTCTCCCCTATGACTGCCCCACCCCCTCCTGTCCCATGTTCCCCATCCTCCTTGGTCCCATACTATCATTCCCCTCCCTCTTCCTCCTTTGGCCCCTCATTTCCCTCTCCCTCCTACTCTGGTTCTGAGTCCAAAGCCTCATCTCTCCAAGAGTATACTGGAGAATGCCATTAAGTCCATTTCAATGCTTTAGCTAAATCTGAAAATTAAAATTTTTTCCTTAGTTGTCAGTGTGCAATTGGACAGGAAAGATCATCCCATGTGAGATGCCATCTTCACAAAGGATCATCCGAACCCTATCAAATTTTTTTCTTTTTTATTCTAGTAGTGTAACTAAGATCAGGGTATAGACGGACCTGCTGTCCATCACAAAGCAGGGTGTTCTTTCTTCAGGCCAGTCCAAGTACAAAATCCCTTGAGCCTATACTGTCCAGTTCCATATCAATTGCCTTTACAGATTAACATACAGATATAGATTAATTTACAGATTACAGGTTTAGAAAGTCAAATGCCTTGAACAGATCGATAAAGAGTACATCAACAGACTCTCCTCTGTCCAAGGCCCCCACCACAAAGTGACAGAATTCCAGTAGAGCTGTGGTTGTAGTATACCCATCCCTAAAACCATGTTATGCAACTGTCATAATATTATGTTTCTCCAAGTGTTCAGTAAATTGATCATAGATCACCCTTTCAAATATTTTTGGTATAGAAAATATCATGGAAACAGAGTGGGTGTTCTCAGTGAATAAACTACTGCCACTTTTAAAAAGTGATATTATATGAGCTTCCTTCCTAACCATTGGCAAAACCTGACAAGACAAGGAAAAATTCAATAGGTTTTGGAGAGGGACAACAATCAACTTGCTCTACTGCAATTTTGAATAGCTGTAAATCAATTTCATCAGGTCTGAATCTAGTGTTGGAATGTGCTTTACAAATATATATAAACACCTCGATTCAGAATACAGTTCTAAAATAAAATTTGGGATATGTCTTAGCTGCACATTCCGTGCCACTACTTGATGAACTACAAGGATTACAATCATCCTTTCACAAATATTTTCCAAGGTACACAAAATACTGGTTTAAATGGCATATGCAATCACATTATGGAGTAATGTTTATGCAACATGTTTGTAGCCAAAGGCTAGTTATATGGTTGGATGTTGACTGGTACTGTAGTTAGGTTGGCCTTTTGCACTGTCTGTCCCCTGAGGAATTACCACCCTGCCAGGGTACCAGGCAGGCAAAAGAATCCTCTTGAGGAAGGTTCCACTCCTAGAGGTGCTGCAGGAACATGACTATTTTGGCTAAAGGTACCTTAAAAAGAGTCCAAGTAGAGAAGACTGCCGCTGAGAGGAGGGACAGATGGTGACAGCAAAAAAAAAAGAGCTTCCAAATTAGGCTGAAGGAAGCTAGTTTATATACTGTAATACAGAAAAGTGGTGTGGCTGGTTGCTCCCATGCATCAAATCACAGGCTTTGCCTTTTAATTACATGATTTAGCTAACATAAAATTGATTATCAATTTTCTTATTAGCTATCTGCAAAATGGTAGCTACAGTTTTTTTTTATTTTTCCCCATCAATTTGTTAATTCCTTTCTAGAATGTCAGTGGACAGGATAAGGTTTAATTTTGTTTCTGTTTAAAGAATTCTGCCTTTCCCTGTTGAATTAACATTTTGCATAAGTTGTGACATTCCTTATATTTGATTAAATCAGTCTGTTCCAAGCTTTACTTACATTTTACCTAGACCTTATTTCAATCCCTACATTGTTTCAGTCATAGATGCAGCAAAGTTTAAATTCGCTGGCGTAGTGAATGTGAAGTGGCCAATTTCGAGTTCGCGGATCACTACACAAAATTCCCATAAAGAAGTCAAAATCTGCCTTAATGAACTTCGCATTGGTCATTTCATGTTCACTTCAAGTTGTAGTTGGAGAAGGTGAAGTTGGTAATAAACAGGACACTGGTCACATGTCTGACTGTCTCTGCAGATCTTCAGGTCACATGAATCAGGAAGAAACTTAAATACGCAGAAAGTGAGAGCTTTACATTCACTTTCTCTTGTAGAAAGAGCTGTGCACTTCACTGATCTGTTTAGAGCAGTTTGTGTGTGCCGGTTGTTGGCGATTGCAGAGTGCAAAACTTGCTTGATTTTGCTTCTTTCAGTTTAAACTTTTTTAGATTTAGTTTGTTAATTAGAGTAGGAAGTTTAAGTTAATTTTACAGTCTTTTTTGGGTTTAAAAGAGTTTTTTTTGTGAGTTCTTTGTTTTTGGTAGAGTTACTAGTACTTGTACTAGTTTTTTTTTTTGCGTGTTGGATCGTTGGCGTGGAAGGAAAAGCAGTGGCCAGCGGGGGCCACAGATGTGGAGCAGCCTTGTCTGCCCAATTATGTTAAACAGGGCCAGTGTTGTGCCCTCAGGTACAAGCACAGACAGCACTGCTGCAGCAAGTGGTCCGTCAGCAAGAGCAGCAGCAGCAGCTGGAGGAGCAGCAGCCAGATTAGCAGCAGCTGGAGAAGCAGCAGCCAGATAAGCAGCAGCAGCAACCGCAGCAGATTGTTGCTCCTCCACCCCACCAGCAGCACAGAAGGTGGCCAGTGGTGCCCTTCCCCCCACTGCCTGTACTGGGCCCTGCATGGAAGTCTCTCATGTGGGAGTTCTTCATCTGTCTCCCTGGGGAACCCACTATTGTATGGTGCAAATTATGCCAGGCACTTGTCCATCATGGGCCTAAGGGTGGGCACCTTGGTACTGGTGGTCAGTGATCCCACCTAGCTGGCCACCACCAGATTGAATGAGAGGCCAAGCTGCAGGAGTTAGCAGCCACTCCTATAGCTGTGGCCACCTCATCTGCTTGTGTGGTGATGGCGCAGTGAAATGCAGGCAGCAGAGGTGCAGGTTCTTGCAGCTGCACCCAGAGAAGATGACTCACAACATCCTTAGACTATGGTGGACCTGGCTGTGCTGTGAGCAGAGGTTGAGGCCATGCAAACAGTGGTGGAGGTGGCCGTGCAGCATCTCTCTCATATAGAGGAGCAGAACAAGGAGATAATAGGCTTGCTGCATAATATTAATGGTGGTCAGAAACCGCCCCCACAGGCCCTTTAAAAAATTATTTTATATGTCAATTTAAACCCCCCCAAGCATCTCCTCTGGTTTTATTTGTTTTTCCTAATTAATATGTTTGTTTTGATGCACACTAAGTATGTAATTTATGTTCAGGTAATGTTTTATTTGCGATTTGTATTACGTATTACTTAAAGGAGATTACTTATGTGCAGCTGTTTGAAATGTCTCTAGTTTCATAAATTATATTCATTCCTGTAAAGGATCCCTATTTAACTGTGCCTGAATAAAAGCTGAAGCTGTCAGTCATGTTTTGTGTTGTTTTCTTTGTATGGACAACATTCTGTGCAGTTCCTTTCATGGAATCAAAAATTTGGAGTTTTAACTATGTCACTTCATAGTTTCACAACCGTGGGCACTGTACTGATAAGTTCATGCTCATATGTCTAAAAACATGAAGTGACATAGTTAAAACTCCAAATTCTTGGTTCCATGAAAGCAGCTGCAAAGAATGTTGTCTATACAAAGAAAACAATACAAAACACAACTGACAGATCAGGTTTTATTTAGGCACAGTTAAATATGGATCCTTTAGAGGTATGAATATAATTTATGAAAATAGAGACATTACAAGCAGCTGCACATAATTAATCAATTCCTGTCCCCTTTAATTTACTTTATGTCGTGCATGACTAATGGCTTGCAAAATGGCGAATGCTGAGTGCTTTCATTACAGGTGAAACTGTTGTGCCATTACGCATGTTGCAATAAAAGTGTTTTGAAGATGGCTTTTGGCATGCATAATTGCAACTGCACTGAAAGCATGCATTGTCCGCACAGTTGGCAACTACATGACATATTACTGCATAAAATTAAGTAATGATGAGTAACAAAAAAATTTATTATTATTGCGGAAAGCATAATGGCGTGGGGTGGTTGAACATTTTGGGGAGGTGGTGAATTGCATTTACCATTATGAGGGTAAAGAAGAATCAAGATCAAGAAAAATAAGATTAACAAAATTTCCCCTCAAGAAATAAATATCTGCTTTTATTTAATTTCTAAAGCCCTATTTATTTTTATTACATACTAGTATGACCTTTATGTTCAGTTCATGTTTTCTTTATGATGTTAATTTTGTTAATCCTGTATTTGTTCAGCCTCAGAATGGTAAATCTGATTCCCCACCTCCCCCAAAGTACCCCCCCCAGCCATTATGTTTTCAGCAATAACAATTTTTAAGTTCATACTCATTGCTGTATTTTATGTAGTAAGTCATGGGGCTGCCAGGTTTGTGGACAAGCTGGACACTGCGTGCTTGCCTGTAATTAAATTTTGGGTCTCCAAAATGCCATCTTCAAGACACTTGTATTGCAGCTTGTGTTGTGGCCTGACAGTTTCACTGGTAATGAAAGCATACAGTGTCCGCCATTTTCACAATCATCAATCATGTAACAAGTAAAGTAAATTAAATAACAACCATGAAAATACTTGTTCCTTTTCTGAACTTATAGTTAAAGCACTAGGTCAATATTCACAATACCATAACACCACCTAGCATGCCCCCCAACAATATATTATTTTGTGTTTTAATGTCCCTGTTTTTGTTATGAAAAGCCAAGATGAAAATTAATACCAGTCCAGAAATGTGTCACAGTGTGTTAAATGACACATTGCATTGTGATGCCACTTACTGCTGCTACTGGTGGTTTTGGCCCTTTCTTTTCATTTCATGAAAAGTCCCGAAAAGAATAATCAGATGAAAAACTGTTCAGAAAAGTCACAAGTATTTCTTGACACACTGCTAAAAGCATGCACCCAGAGCCAGAACTCTGAATAAGTGTCCCACTCCCAAGTGAGGAAATGGCTTGCTGGCACCTGCTGTTGTTGCTGTCCGTCTATTTTCTGCTGCTGTTGATGTAGTGTGTTGCTAAATGATGATAGCCACAGATGACCATGGGGTTGAACTATAATTTGATGTTCTGAAAAATTCTTCTGCTGCACTGACTGAAACATGCTGCGCTATGTGTGTGTATTCATACCAACACTGGAAAGTTAGTGTACATGTCACTGTCATATTCTATCAGAGACACTGCCATTTAATTTGTATTGAATCTTGTTTTTTTGTTATAAGTACTGAGCAGTCCATCGTGTTGTTCCTTTGCAGGGAATCATCATCATCATACATACTGAATGTTTCCCCTTCACAGGTGTGTTGGCCATGGTCACATTCACATGCCATACATATGTGCCACCATCTAATGTGGTACTGTAAAATTTAAATTTTTTTCTGGGGGGGTACTGCTGCGAGTGAGTGAATTATAAGCATTTCTCATTACTGCTCTTTTCTTTTACATTCTCAGGTTACAGCACACAGATTCATGACCGTAGTGATGAAGCCATGTTGCCACTGCACATGTGTTCCACATGTGTCTGATTGTTGACTTCGGCTGTACGAACAATGTCAATCCATGAAAGGTAAGTATTTTTTTGGGAGGGGGGTTGCATGGGTCATTTGGAAAACAATTTTCATTAATATTTTTGTCTTCTTTCCAGGTCTTCAGTGTATCCGAACTGTTGTTCATCTTCAGATTGGAATATATCACCAGTCCACAGTACCTCGATGCTACCTGCAAACAGATGAAAAATAAATTATTCTGAGTTCATTCCAGTACCCTATTCAGTAACAGTACCCCGTGGAGTTCTTCCTGGCTTTTCTTATATCCATCATCTGGCATGTATGTCACCACTGTAAAATACTTCACACCAGTGGAAAACAAGGGAAACAAAAAAAAATAGGAAAGCAGCCCTCACAATCCTCAATGCCGGACTTGTACCCACTTGGAAATTTTTTTTCCATGACTGCATCAGAAACATAGAAACTAAAATTTAATGGCAGATAAGGACCACTTGGCCCACCTAGTCTGCTCATTTCCCTACCTAACAGATAAGTTGCAGATCCTAGTTAACCAACAGCCTACTTCCTCCTACCCCCACTAGAATTGCCTTATGCCTGTCCCATGCATTCTTGAATCCTCCCACTGTTTTTGACTCTATGACCTCCTCAGGAAGGCTGTTCCATGCATCTACAACCCTCTCTGTGAAGAATTGCTTCCTCACATTACCTCTGAGCCAATATGCTACCCTCTTGGACTATGTTGATTTCCTTGAGATATTTCAAAGTTTCTATCATGTCCCCCCTCTCATTAAGGCTCTCCCTCCTTTCCTTGAGGCTATACATCTTAAGCTTCTTTAGTCTTTCTTCATATGTCTTCTGGTGCACACCCTGAACCATTTTGGTTGCTCTCCTCTGGACAGCCTCCACCCTGTCTATGTCTTTGCAGAGATGAGGTCTCCAGAACTGTACACAGTACTCCAGATGTGGTCTTACCAACTGTCTGTACAGATGGCCAACAACTTCCTGTTTTCTACTGGTGATGCCTCTCCCTATACATCCCAGTATCCTCCCAGCCCTCCTTACTCCCTTCTCACATTGCTGGCCAACTTTTAGATTATCAGCTATGACTACCCCCAGGTCCTTTTCCATTTTTGTTGTTGTCAGTATCTCACCCCCCATTGTGTACTCTTGCCCTGGGTTTTTTTTTCCCAGGTGCATTACTTTGCACTTCTTTGCATTGAATCTAAGCTGCCATACCTTTGACCATTCCTCCAACCTTGCCAAGTCCCTTCTCATCCTTTCCACCACACCTTGCGTATCAACCCTGTTGCATATCTTTGTGTCATCTGCAAAGAGACATACTTTCCCTTCCAGTCCCTCTGCAATGTCGCTTATAAAGACATTAAAAAGGACTGGCCCCAGTACTGAACCCTGTGGTACCCCACTAGTAACCCTCCTTTCTTCACTGTGGACTCCATTTACTACTACCCGTGGTGTCCTGTTGTCCAGCCAGTGTTTTATCCAGGCTACCACCCTGGGACCCACTCCCAGGCTGGCTAAGTTGTTTATTAATCTTTTGTGGGGGACTGTGTCAAATGCCTTGCTAAAGTCTAGGTAGGCCATGTCCACAGCCCCTCCCTGGTCTACTACTTTGGTCACCCAGTCAAAGAAATCAATTAGATTTCTTTGACATGACCTTCCTGCTGTGAATCCATGCTGCCTTGGGTCCTGTGCCCCACTGGCCTCTAGGCACTCACAATTCTTTCCTTCAGAAGTGATTCCATCATTTTCCTACCACTGAGGTCAAACTGACATGTCTGTAGTTTCCTGCCTCTGTGTTGCTCCCACTTTTGTGAAGGAGAATCACATCCACCCTTCTTCAGTCCTCAGGTACCACAGCATCCTCCCATGATTTATTAAAAAGGGTAGTCAGTGGTGTTGCTAGTTATTCCTTTAGTTCTTTTAGAATTCTGGGGAGAATTCCATCAGGCCCCATTGCCTTATCCAGTTTCAGTTTTAAGAGTTCTTTCAGAACCCTTTCTTCTGTGAAAGGACTAATATCAACCCCTCATTCAGAGTGCTTCTATTGACTGGATTAGGCATCTGCCCCTGCTTTTCCATTGTGAATACCGAGCAGAAATATTCATTCAGTATCCTTGCTTTCACTGTCACTGTCTGCCAAACCACCTTCCTCTTTATTCAGCCTCTGTATCCCTGCCTTCATCTTTCTTTGCTCCCTAATGTACATATAAAATGTTTTATTCCCCCTTCTTAACCGAGTTGGCAATCTTTTCCTTGGTTTGGGCCTTTGCTATTCTGACGGCCTTCCCTGCTTCCTTCTGCTTTAACTGGTACAGTTCTCTGTCCTGCTCCTTCTGTGTTTCCTATACTTCCTGCATGCTATCTTTTTCTCCTATACCTTCCCTGCCACTTCTTTTGAGAACCATAGTGTTTCTTTCATTTTGATTTATTTGCTTCACACAAATGCTTGTTGCCTCTGTGATGGCAGTTTTGATGTTTCCCCATTGTTGCTCCACCCCACTTTCTTGCCTGTTTGCTAGTGCTTTTCTGAGGCACTCTCCCATTTTGACAAAATCAGCCATTCTGAAGTCCAGTAACTTCAGTTTTGTATGGCTTGACTCTACAGCCAAGTTTATCATAAACCACACTGTTTGGTGGTTGTTTGTTCCCAGATGGCTACCCACTTCAAGATCGGAGATCCTCTCTCCATCCCCATTTGAGAGTACCAGGTCTAAGATTGCTCCCTCCCAAGTGGGTTCCAAAACTAGCTGTCTGAGGCATGCCCCCTGTAGGGCATCTAGAATGGCCCTGCTCTTGGATGTGGCTGCAGCAAAGGTGCTCCAGTTAACATCTGGCATATTCAGGTCCCCCATCAGCAATATCTCCCCTTTCTCTGCCATCCCAAGGATGCCTTCTATCATTTCCTTGTCCATTTCCTCCCCCTGAGACGGGGGTCTGTATACAACCCCTATGCAGATTGTGGAGCCATTTCCAGTCTCCAGGGTGACCCACAGTGCCTCCTCTCCTCCCTGTTTACCCTTTAGTGCTGTTGCTTTGATCCCTTCCCTTACATAGAGAGCTACTCCTCCTCCTCCTCTTCTTCCCTCCCTGTCCCTCCTGTAGATTGTGTACCCTGGTATGTTGACATCCCGGACATGGTTCTCTATGTGTCATGTTTCTGTGACTGCCTTGATATCCAGGCATCCCTCTTCCATCAAGGCCACCATTTCGGGGAGCTTTTTACCTAGACTACGGGCATTGGTACTCATTACCCTCCATTTTTTATGGCTTTATTGCTTTTTGCCCCACCCCTTTCCTTACTGCCTTTGTCTTTTTCTCCATTTACCCCTGCCCTTATCCCTATCGACTGCTCCATCTTGGCATTTACCTCACTAACTACCCTGATTTTTTTGGAGGGGCTAGGATTTCCCTTCTCCTTTTCAGTGCCTCCCCCCTTGGCTAGTTTAAATGCTTGCCAATGAAGCATTTAAATAATAACAACTCGTATCTGGGAAATGATAATTTCTTGTAAAGGATGATTCCAAACTCCAAAGGGGTGTAGAAACCTTCAGGAAAAATGAATAAACTCAGAGTCTGCTGTAGCTTCTCAAATCATTTTCATTTATTTAAAACAATACCCCTACGTTTCGCTGCTAAGAGCTTGATCACGGGGCTTCTTTTTTGATATAAAAATAAATTTATACATTATTGTACTTTATCAACTCTCCATATGATATGTAAATTGAATATTCATAAGCTTTTAATACATATTGTCTACCTTCAAAAATGAACATTCTGTGTCTATAATCACTTGGCACTTTGCTTTCAAAATCGCTCTTCTCCCTGACAAAAAATACAATTTTGTCATATAGTAAGGTATTTAAACACCCAAAATCAAAGCTGTGCCTGGATGTAACATAAGTGTTAAAACTTAATATCCCCATAACTCGCATACCTTAGGAGGCTAAAAAACAAAGTTCTTGACTTGTTAATACTTTAAATCATTCTGAAAAAATATGAAATGACCACTTTTAAACTCAGTTTCAAATCATTTCGAATAGCGTTAAGCTGTATTGTCAAATATTTATGTTCATTTGGGAAACACTCACCCTCTTATCTTAATATTTATCCACCAAACTAGATGAAAATCCAGTATCTATTTAAAAGTTCTCTGTGGCATTTAAATACAGCTCACCAGCTATGGCGTCTAATGCCAGAAAACGCTAAAACGCTACACTGCATTCCTAGGTTGCTGTTCCTCTTGAACAGATTTTTTGGGGGGGCTAGGATTTCCCTTCTCCTTTTCAGTGCCTCCCCCCTTGGCTAGTTTAAATGCTTGCCAATGAAGCATTTAAACCTATCACCTAGGATCCTGGTTCCACTCCTGGATAGATGCAGACTATCATGCCTGTATAGGCCTGCATCCCTCCAGGTGGAGCCCCAGTCCCCAAGGAAGCCCAGTCCCTCAGCTCTGCACCAGTTTTTCAACCAGTCATTGAATCCCATGATGCAGAGTACCCTGGCCTCATCCATGCCATAGACAGGTAGCACTTCTGAGAAAGTTACCATGTGTGCTACTTGTTTAAGGCCCCTCCCCAACTCCACAAACTCCTGTTGCACTGCTCTGATCCCATTCTCAGCCAGGTCATTCATCCCTAGGTGGATAATGACATCCAGCTCACTCCCCCTTGTAGCTGCTCCCATGATCCTGAGGATTCATTTCCTGTCCCTCCAAGCCATGGCACTGGGCAGACACCTTACCTCCCTTTCCCCTACCTCCCCCAGTTCTACCCCCTAATAATTGAGTCCCCCACCAGAAGCTGTTTCCTTCCCCTGTGGGATCCTGTGCCACCCTCCTGTGGGTCTCCATTGTGGAGGTTCCCAGCATCCTCCTTGGTCTCCACTACAGGTGCCTCCATAGAGGAACCATGCTTCACCAGAGTGGTGAATGAATTGTGGAGAGGCACAACTGGAGGGATGCACCTCTGTTCCACCACCCTCACCCTTCCTGAGTCCACCGTAGTCCAACCACTCCTCTTTCTTGGCAACCTCTGAGGTAGTGGCAGTGGTCTGGGTGGTCCCTGGGTGGGGGAGTAGGTTTCCTGAATCATTGCCAGGTCAGCATGGAGATGAGCAACCTCCTCCCTTGGACCAGAGAGGTGCCTGCAAATAGGTCAGCAATGCACTTTCCAGAATGTCTCCCAGAAGACTGCTGCTCCACAGCCAGTGCATTGCACCACTCCCCAAATGTCTGTGTCCCTTCCTGTTACAAATGCTTTTCTTTTGTTGTTTTATTTTGTTCTTGTTTTAGTGTGTGCAAGCTTGTGAGTGTCTCTACACACTATTCAGTGTGCTGTGCCTTTAAGGATATAAACCTGTGTATGTTGTTAGCAGTTTTGGGGAAGTGAAGTCAGAACCCTGCTATAAAGGAAGTTGTGCTTGGGGTGGGTGGGGTGAGGGAAGGGTGGGAGGAAGTAAACCTATGCCATCCAGAAACAATCAACTACAACTCTGACCCTTCACCCTGGGGAGTACCTTCCTTACTTTTAGATACCTATTTCACAGTTAAAACTAAGACAAGTCAACTTCAAAAACAGAATCAATATTAGTTACTTACACAGGTCCAAAAACTAATAATTCCTTTCAGTGTAGTCTAGAAAATAACCTCCTTGATTTAAGGAAGCTCTGGCTTCTTTATCTCTCTCTCTCTCTCTCTCTCTGTCTCAGCAACCTCAATGGTACACTGTTTTACACTGCACCAGGATGGTCTGCTTCACCTGCATTATTCAGCATCACCATCATCGTGACTGGGTATAAACACAAATGTGATTGTCCTGCTTGGTATGATGGACAAAAAGAAGATAAAGTTGTGTGATTCATGATTGTGAGGATGAAGATCATGATTTGTCTCATGACTCATGAATCTGTGATCATGACATGACAATGAGTACAATGTTCAAAGTGAAATATGCACCACACTGGTACTCTGAACACTACCTGAATATTCAAAGTTATCCTCCTCACGCCTGTGGCAAACCTCTGGTGTTAATTTGCAACTTTTACCTACATGGCTACTTGCTGTTACTTGAGGACTGGCTGGCAGATTTTATTTCAGACACACACACAGAATTTATTTCACACACCACTTATGCTAAGGTCTTGTGACTCGCGATCGTGACATGACGTGACTCAGTCATTATGAACTTCCCGGAACTGTATAATGTTCTCACCAAGATAAAATCTACTGGATTAAATAGGTCCAGATTCCTGTGATGACAAAGGTTTGAGTAGGGCATCCTACAGAATGTGAACACAAACAGAAGCATCGTACTAGACCAAGGATCTTGTGTGACGTGACATGATAACTTGGTGTCCCCCAGTCCTGATTCATGATAAAACCGAAGATTAAAAAAAACCAGTATTAGATCAAAAAAAGTTAAAGTTGTGTGATTCATGATTGTGAAGATTAAGAACATAATTTGTCTCATGACTCGTGATTGTGACATGACAATGAGGACAACATTCGGAGTGAAATATGCACCACACTGGTACTCTGAACATTACTTGAACATTCAAAGTTATCCTCCTCATGCTGTGGTAAACCTCTGGTGTTAATTCTCAGCTTTTACCTACATGGCTACTTGCTGTTACTTGATGACTGGCTGGCCGATTTTATTTCAAACATACACACGCAGAATTTATTTCACATATCACCTACGCTAAGGGTGATGCTGCAGGCACTGCTGTTACCAATACAGATTCAGGGACCTTGCCTGGCGCTAGCCCTTTATGACACAGTACTTTTTCCCTTCAAGGATTTTTTCTTCTTTTATTTATTCCACATGATGTGATGGAATGCCCTACCCACAGACCCAAAGCTTATACCTCATTGACTTATGTGGCTCACACGCCACAGTCAGAAACACCTTTGCCTAACTGTGTCTTTTGTGGCCATTTTTTTAGATTACACAGTCACCAAGAAAATAAATATGTTTCTAGCAAACAGTTATTTTTTCTAATTTTGTGGGTTGCTAACAAATTCAGCTTGGATGCTGTGCTGTGGAGAACATGTTCCAAGTACAACCACAGCCTCAGTATAATCATCCACTATTTTTTCTTCAACATTTGAATCATAGTATAACCTCAACAGCACTGGAAACATGAAATTGTGATTGTGAGTCATCGACAGGATTAGAATCATGTTCAACTATTTTGGGGACAGGGAGTGTGACATTAACTACACACTGACTCACATCTTTGGATTTTACAATATTTTGCCAACCTCTTAACTTGTCACAGGTTGAACTTGGTGTAATAATCATGCCATCACCAACTTCACTACCACCACCAGTGGGGACAACAGCATCTCCAACCATCATTGAAGCAACTGATTGCACTGTGAAAAACACAGTCAGAGAAATCCCTTTACTGCCATCAGATATGCCCCTATACTGTGTACTACCACGCACATGTCCATGGCCACTCTTGCCACTGGCAGCAGCGCCATAGCCAGAAACATCTTTACATGCACGTCTCTTTGCAGGCATTTTTTGGGATTACACAAAAAATTAGCAACAAATTTAGATTTCTGAACTTTGGGGTGGATGGGAAGCCAAACAACAACTACTGTGGCTTACAGATGGAGGCTGGGCCCTAAACAGATACAAACACACAGATAGATGGAGATTGAGCACTCAAGATGCAGCTACACAAGCACAATAACAACACCTTAACCAGTGGTCACAAATCCAAAACTGGACAAATAATACTTTCTTGTTGGGGGGGACAGCTGCAGTACCAGTCCACTATCTAGATAGAACAAAGCAGTAAAAAATACCACTGATAGACAATAGATTCAGAGTGCTGCAATTATGATGTGGCACAATAAAATGTGTCTGACTTGACTACACGCACACACACACACTAAAAGTAATGCACAGAAAATTAACAGTTCAGTATACTACAACCAAATGTTTTAAACTGACTGAAAAAAGGCACAGCACCACAGCAAACAGCAAAAAATTATATAAACTTACTTCAAGTATTACTGTGTGTACATGAACACACAAATACTAACACTCTGGCTACCCAACAACAGTTAGAAAGACTACCTTTCTTTTTTTATCATATTTCTATTTATTCTCCTCACTGCGGACCAGATCTCCACAATCCCTGGCTGCCGACACCCACACCCCCTGGACCCAGTCTGGCACCTCCACAGAGCTGACCTTTCATCACTCACACACTCAGTATGCAGGATCCTCTCGGGAGTCAGGGGATGCCAGGCGCAGCCTTGAGCCACCAAGATTGCTGCCCCACTATTTTCCTCCTGATTACTTGTCCCTAGAGAACCAGATGTGCAACAGCATCTGAGCACATATGTGCTGACACCTGCCATGCTCTCCCCCCACTGCTGCTCATTGCTGTAGTGCTGCTAGCCTCTGCCAGTCACCACTACAGTGCACTTCAGTGCCCCAACCCACCCCAGAGGAGGAAGGAGAGCAGTCATAGGATGCTCAATCCTTCCTCTTCCCTGCCAACCCCTGGCGGCCTGAGTCCATTCCTAAACCTGGGTGGCCAGCATGGTGCAAGGTGTGGCATCCAGTGCCTCAACCCTCAGCACCACTGGGCTGGCCCTAGAAAGACTACCTTTCTAACTGTGAATCTCCCTTCACCACAGATCCACCCCCCCGAAGTACAGTTCTGCAGTGTCTGTCAGTACACAGACTGAATGTTCTAAATTAACATTCAAAATGTACACAAAAACAATAAACACTCAATGATGTAAGCACAGGAAGGTTTCCTACAATCTATGTACTAAATTTGGACCAAAATAATTGGATCAAAAGTGATTTTTTAAAGCTTTTTCAATGGTTTGATTCTCAGAGCTCTGAGAGCAAACTGTCTCCAGCTTTTCACTATACACACTATGCAGAACTGAGGCTGTGCAAGACAATTTAGAGCCCATGTGACCTGCCATCCCATGAATCAATGCAAAATTCACCTCACATAGTAATAAACAGGTGAACCAAAACAAAGTCTATTCAAATCAATGGCACTTTGCATTAAGATTAAGGGGAAGGCTGTAATATGAGGAAAAGTATCGTGAAGTCCATTAAAACAATGCACTTCGCGTTCCTCATTCTGAAGGTAGAGTAATTCACTTCACATTGCAGAGCCTTACGTGGATTAAGGAACAATAAGTGAAGTGCTCTGAGTAGCGAAGTGGGGGCATTTCGCCCACCTCTAGTTTCAGTATTTTAGATGTAATTCCACCCCCAGAGTCACCCTTAACCATCTTTTTCTTCAGTGGAGCATGCGTATCACAAATTTTAGCAAATGCCAACAAAATGAAATCAATGGCCACATCAGTGTCTGGAACTGCATTCCGATACACCCAATCTACTAATGCAACAACCTGTTTAAACATATCTTGACTGACAGCCATAAGATTCCATGTAAAAATAAATGTTAGTTCAAGTTTAGTTCTTCAAGATGACCAAAGAAAAAAAATTGGACAATAGACTCAATGAGTCGGCCATAACACCACTCAACTACTCTTTCAGGGTGTGAAAACAGTATCCAGTCAATTATGGTTGAAACAGTTTTTGTTATTGGAATGCAAATGTGTCTCCATTATCTGTGTTAAATTCATGTTAAGTATTAGATCCTTAACGTCTGATGGTTTTCATATTTTTCCTATCATGATTAAAATCTCCAAATAATACCACTGTTCACCTATTAGGTATTTGATTTATATAGCATATTAATTCAAGACGTAGAAGCAGATTTCCAAAGGGTGGCACAGAGCTTGCATCAAGTCCTGCATCTAACCTTTTCCATGTGCCATACCCTTTTGCAGCAACTGCACACAGTTTTGAAAGCTCAGGCAAAGTTGCAGCAGTTTACCCACTTTACAGCTGCTTGCGCTCGGGTGCAGGTTCCATGAAAATGGATCTCAGGATTCATGCAAGCTAGACTACAAAAAGATGGTTCAGCTTGCATCAACTGCTGCCTGGGATAGAAAATCCTGGTACCGGGTCAATATCAGTGTCAGTGGCTCAACAGGTAGCACACTCACCTCTGAGGCCAGGAGATCAGAAGGCTGTGGGTTTTCCACACCAGGCACTTGGGTTAAAATCCAAATACTGACACTGTAGTGCAGCATGGGGGGCTGCTGTACTCCTGAGGTGCTGTCTTTCGGACGACATAAAACTGAGGTCCCATCTATTAATTCAGGTGGATGTTAAAGATCCCATGGCACTTCTCAAAAAGAGTAGGGGAGTTTATTAGAGGAAAAAATCAAACAAACAACATGTTTACAGATGCATTAAAACCAAATCAACTATTATGCAAAGGAAGTCTTTAATATTCACCATAATTAAAAGGAAAATTTCAAAATCAAACAATTACGTCATTTTAGGATTTACATCAGGTATTCCTGTCATGCCTCTAGGAGGAAAAATTGTGAGACAAGTATTTTACTTTTTAGAAAATCAAGTTAAACTGGACCAAGTCTAGTGATTCACGTCACTGGGGTGTCTGAATCAGTAATCCATGGCATATTTTTCCAGTGTGCTCTTACAATATTTTGCGGGAATATACTTGCTTCACTCTGGTATATGGTATGCAGTTCAAACTGAATTTTATGAATTAATTCAATGTGGCTATTTGGAACTGTGAAATAGGAAGTTCTTCGGACAATTTAACCAGTGGGCATGTAGCTTAATGGTTAGAGCACTGGAACGGCATGTCCGAGGTTCAAATCCCAGTGTGCCCACATTTTCCTTTCTCATTTCCATCCTTGATTTAAAAAACTACATACCTTGCAGGGGTTAAACTGTACTGAGAGAAGTGGTATTTCTTCAATGTGGCTAGTCAGTTTCTCCTGTAAGGTAAATAAGAATCTAGAGTTCCAGATAAACCATTTAATGACCAGTAATACAATATGCATGGTACTCTTATTCCACCTTAAAGCTTGACCAATATAATGCCCATACATCAGAGCTTCATAGGTTACTGATTTGAACCAGGGTATATTCCATTCTTGACATAGCAGCACCCAAAATCCTTGAATATAAGAGCACATAAAAAATAAGTGTCTGATTATTTCTCTCTCTTGTGTGCAGTGTTGCCTACTACAGTACCTTTCTTCCATCTGTTTATGTTTATGATTGGATTTAATGTTAATTTTCTTGTGACACTTAGCCAGTGCAAATCCCACATTTTCGTCAGAATTCTGGGTTCTCTAACTAGATGTGATGAGGCAGAAGCATAGATTTGAGGGCAATTGGGAAATGTTATTGTTTCCAGAAAACAATTCTCCTCTACCCATACGAAAATATATTTTCTTGTTTTGGTAATCAGTATTGTGCTAGTGATTTGCCAGCATTTAATTTTTAGGAACACTTCCCTAATATATTCTGGGGTTACTGAGGAATTTTTTCAAGACTTTCAGGCATCCGTGCTCCCATTGTGACAGCCATGGTGAGCAAGTCAATATGAGAAAAGGGGGCCATTCCTGTTCTGCGTATGCCAGAAGTGGTCTAATGTTTGTGTACAGAAATATACTGGAAAAAAGGGTATGAGATTAATCATTCCCAGACCTCTCTGCTTGGTTGGTAAATAAGTCAGATTCCTTTTAATAGGGTTCAACTTACTTCCCCAGATTGATTGAAAGAAGATACTTAAAATGGTGGTCTCAGATTGTTTCAGTGGTGGAAATCTGTGGCTCATATATAGAAACCAAGGTACCAGAAATGTTTTAACTAAGTATACTCTTTTCTGTTTGCTATGTGTCCATTTGTTCCAACCTGCTACTAGTTGTTGACCCTGTTTTATTTTTGGTTCCCAGTTTACTGTATCATCGTGTTCAGATACATAAGTCATGCCAAGTATTTTAACTGGGTCTGTTGTTACTTCCACTCCACAAATATCTTTTAAATTTGGGTTGGTTTCTCCTATTTGTTTTGCTATGCATTTCTCAATATTTAGGGAGATTCCCGCATTAGTGCCATACTGATTATGTAACTGGATAGCTGTTTCAGCAGAGACTGGGTCTTGTACTAAAATACATAAATCACCTGCATAGGCTATTGCCACAATTTTTAGAGTTCCATTTATGAGTGTAATATGCTGAAGTTCTGCAGATTTGTTAAGGATTCTTAAAAGGGGATCAAAACAGAAAATGAAAAGAAGGGGGCTCATGGGGCATCCTCATCTCACGCCCTTACCTACAGTGAACATGGGGACCTTCCAACCCTGAACCATTGGTGTGACAGTCGCTGTTCTATAGAGACACTTAATCAATTCAATATATGTGCTGGCTATTCCAAACTGTTTTCTTTTCTTTGCTCTAGTGACAATACTTCGCCGGAAGTGTTACCTCTCTGACTGTGTCCAAATAATTCTCTTAGCAGAATCAAATGGGCTGCTATTTTCTTACCAGGAACTGAACATGTCTGAGCTGGAGCTATTAAGGTCTGCTGTGGTAACTTCCCACCACTGGATGGGGTCATCATATACATCATAAACTGATTTCTTAGCTTGCAAGAAATAGTCTATTTCTTGCTGTATGCTAAGTGAGTCCAGGAGGGATGATTTAAATTTCCAGGTTCCTGGGCCATGGGATGTTTGTCCAGTGTTTCCTAATGAGACCTGTAGAATTTTGTGGTCTGAATATTCTGAGACAAATGTGTCTGCAGCTTGAATATGAATAGATGAGGAAATAAAGAAGTAATCTGTTCTGGTGGCTAGTATTCCTTTGTAGAAGATAGGTCCAGCTATCCTTGAGATTGATTTGTGCTCATCTGTCAAATTAGCAGCTTGGGTAATTTTTTTCAAAAATGCCATGTCGCAGAATATTTTTTTTGTTTTGGTATTTTTACCTCTGTCCACTAAAGATACATGACACATTACACTCATACATGGAACTCTAAAAATTGTGGCAATAGCCTATGCAGGTGATTTATGTATTGAAGTTACCCCCTAAAACCACAGTCTGGGAGGAATGTAAATAAGGTTGAATGACCTGGAGCAGTGCTACTCTTTCTGCCTTGGACTGGGCTGCATATACATTAATTATTCTAAATAATGTATTTTGTATCTTGGCCTCTACTAGGAGTGCCCTACCTGGGGACAGGTCCAGGACCTTGATTAGCTGGAAATTGATCCCTAAGAATAATATTCTATCCCTGAGCATGAGTCCTGGCCCATCAACCAATATGAGGGCCCAACATGCTATAACTTGGTGGCTTCCCCAGTGTCCTGTAAGTTATGCAATCCTGTGTCCTGAAGGAGAAAGATAACCATTATTTAAAGATTTAAGTAATGAGAACACAGCTTGTTTTTTTACATGGTTTTTCACACTGTTGACATTCAATGAGTAAAAGGATACAGAAGTTTCCATGGGAGTACGTTAAAGTGGGTTAAAGAGATGTCATTCATGGGGGCTGTCTAGCTGACCTTCTGATTTGTCTTACATTTTTGGCTTTGGATTTAGCAGGGGGTTGTGCTGTTGAAGAATTGTTACTTTCAGCCGAAGCAGGGTTGTCCTTATCAGAACCCCCCCTCTGGCAAGAACGGCCAGACTGATGAATCAGATTCATTACCAGAGGCCTCTGGGTTATCAGTCAAGGCCTCAAACCTATTGGCTACTGGAATCCCTGTTGTTTTAATTACCTTGGACTTGGGTTGGGACTAGTTCTGTCTTCTTCTAACTGCTCTCTTGGATTTTCCAACATCCTGCAATGGGTGGGGTGGGGCGTGGCATTTCTATCTGCATGTTGGTGTCATCTTGCTGGACTATTGCCTCTCGCTCTTCTTCCTGATTTGCCTGAAAATATATCCCTGGGGATGTATGGGGAGGACTAGGTCCTTCATGCCTAGGAACTGACTGACTATCTTCATGGGGAATTATGACTTGTGTACTTTCTGTAGACTTCTTTGGGGGTGGATCTGGGTTGGGAAAGGTTCTGCCTCTTGTTCTCTGAGCAATGACTATAAGTAGCCTCTGTTCCTCAGTGTCTGCTTGGTTAGGCTGGTTGTGGGCTGTCCAGGGATAAGAATGGTACGAATGCTCCTTTGTGTCACACAGGTTGCATAGTTGTTCATTGCGGCAGTGCCCACTAGTATGCTTTAAGTCTCCACACAATGTACATTTAAGCTTGTTACATAAGCTACTAATGTGCCCTGCTTCTCCACATCTATAACATGCTTTCAATTGACCCTGATGAAAAAGGACACCTCTGTCTTGGCCTATGAAAAACTATCAGACAGGTGCTGCAACTCTGTCTCAGTGGTATGCAAGACAATCCTCACCCTCCATCCTCCAGTCCATGTCTTCTTATCGTCAAAAATTGCTTTGGGGTTCCCCAGCACTGTACATATTTGTCTGAGCCAGTACAATAGGGCTGCTACGCTAACCCCCTCATTCCTGAATAAACTATTATTGTTCTTTTGGCTAGTTTAGAGAGGGGAATAGCCTCAAAGGGTGACCACAGTGGCATTGATTTCAGAGTATGGTAAAGTTCCCAAAAGTTTTGTAGGCAACTAGTAAATTTGAAACTAAAGCCAAAGGTCTGTTCACCTGAAACATGTATCAATGTATAAATTTCAGCTGCTGAATAAATCATGGGTTTTTTTAATAGTGATCTTGCCACAAATAGACAGTCAGGGAACACGTCCATTCCACCTTTATAAATTAATCTGACTGCGTTGTGCCTTTTGGCAGGAAATACAGGTTCCCTGAAGAAGGAAGCATATAATCTGTTCCGTCTTGCATACTGCTGCCTTTCCAAATTTTCAGTAGGAGGTTGTTTAGAAACACTGGGCCCTGCAGTCTTGGGGTTGTTGTGTCAGGGTTCTCTAATTGTCTCACTGGCTGAGTATTATTTTCATTATCCCTGCTTGCTGGTGCTGGTTCATTTAACATTAATTATGGGTTTTGCATTAACTGTAGTGCATCTGAAATATGCATTGGGGACATAGCATTCACAACATCACTTCTGCTCCTTTCTGTATCAGTAATAACTTGTATGAGAACATCTTGTTCATCATTTTTGTCTATTGATTGTGGCTTTATTATGTGAATTGGGGATGAGACTGAAATCCAGCACCCCTCATAGTTAAGCTCCCACCCGGCTCCCTTGCAAAGCCGTTTCCACCAACCAGTCTACTGTAGGTTGTTCAGGTGTACTGGGGCTACACCTTCAGCCAGGAACTGGGGCTCCTGCCAATGCCATTCCTGGTGTAGTCCCTTCCTTAGATACAGTTGCATTGGCTATATTGTCTTTGAAAACAAATAGAGAAGAAGAGCTGGTACTTGCTCCGGCTGCTGTTTACTAGGCGGGTCTGTTCCTGGGGCAGATGCCACTGTCATAGTTTGAACACTTCCAGCAGCACATGAGGTTAGCAGCTGGGTCTGTGGCTGGTTGCTAGGGAGAGGCACCTTGTCGATTAACTTCTCAAGTTGTATTGGTAGCATCTGCAGTGCGATTGCGGCTTTTAATTTCATTTGCCATTTAAAATAAAGTTGCTCTTCTTTAACTAGCTGGGCTTCTAGGTCCTCTGAAGATATTTGTGAGGTACTTTTATGGACTATCAAGGGGACTTTCAGACTCTTTAATTTCTGTCATTCTTGTTTCAGTCGATCCTTGTCCACGTTGTGTCATATCTTCAGCATTTGTCTCGATTTCTGATGCTCCCTCCAAGGAAACTAGAGCATCAAACAATTTGTTGGTCTCAAGAGACTTCAAGGCAGTGAAGGAGACTGTCTCCACTACCCTCTACACATCCATCTCTGTTAGTGGTTCCACAGAAGTGACCATCTTGCACCAGAGTTTCCCCTTGCAGGAGAGTAGGGGAGTTTATCAGAGAAATAAATCATACAAAACACATTTGAGTAAAGAGAAAAAAAAGATTATATAAGCTTACTTCAGCGTTATAACAACAATTAAGATAGTAAGTTTATGAAATGAATGCATTCATGTTATAGGACCATCAGAAGTAGTTATCCAAGGTAAATTTCTCCAATGTACTTAAATTACAAGTCTTGGATAATTTTTTAATTCTTCTCAGAATATTAACTGCAATTCTCTGGTAATATTCATTATTATTACATTAATTGGTGTATCTTTCTGTTGCAACATAAACCCACACCTTGCAGTCCAAATATACCATTTGATCATGAACAAATTATATTCAATGCACTTTCATGAAATTTCTGCTATCCTCCATGGAAAATGCCATGCATGAGTTCATCATACATCATTGTGGAAAAATTAGGGACAGACCAATGTTCTGCTAAGTCAGCCCAAAATGCTTGGATAAAAGTACAAGTAAAAAATAAGTGCTCTGTAGTTTCTTCCTGTTGTACACAGTCCTTTCGTATGCAATATCTTTCTGTGAGTTGTTTATATTTCTGATTACGTTTTACATTAATCTTCCCATGGCACCTAAGCCAATGGAAGTCCCACATTTTCATTGGGACCCTATTATTCATTAATAAGGTCAATTGTGCATTCTGTAAACTTATAGGCCGCACAGGAAAAGTCACAAGTTCTGTAAAGCAGGCACCAATAATATGTCTATACAATTGTTCTCTACTAGTACCTATTGTCCCGGATTCCCTCCTTTTCCCTCACAAAGAGACAGAGACCATTGTTTGTTGTTGTGCTCAGATTGGCAATTAATTTATTTATATATCATAATTCCATGTTCCATTTCATCATATTTTATTATTATATCTCTCAGAATTTCATTTATTTTCATCCATGTATCAATCTCTGATCATCCCTCTTTCTTTCTCTTTTTCTCCCCTCAGGTGAAAACCTGGGTGCCTTCTTCGTCTCCTTTTCTGTTAGGTAACGGTGAAAACCGAGACCACTTTCTCCTTCATCTTCTTCCTTTTTTGGTGTTATTCCTTTTTCTTCCCCCCCTCCTCCCCCCCCTTTTTCCCCTTTTCTCTTGCCATCCACCTTTGGCAGTCCATGACCATATTATTATCTGCCATCCACCTTTGGCAGTCCAAACTGTCTGACCGGATGCGTCTGTCATCCACCTTTGACAGACCCACCATACAGTCCCTTCTTGACTGTCTTCCCCTCTTGCTCTGCCTTGTAGGGTGGGTAGGAGGGATCAAAACTCCAGCAAAAAGTGGCTGAAACCCCTCTGTGCTGTCCATTATGTACCTCCACTTGCCCCTCCCCTTCCTGTTGCCTGGCCATTGTTCTATCCCTTGTCCCTTCCCCTTCCTTCCCCTTCCCCTTCTGAGCACAACCATCCTAATGAAAGGGAAGGGGTGCACCAGGACAACCTGGTCAGCCCTTTAAAGGGCAAACTCCATTGTCCCGGATTCTCCCCTTTTCCCCTCACAAAGTGACAGAGACCATTGTTTGTTGTTGTGCTCAGATTGGCAATTAATTTATTTATATATCATAATTCCATGTTCCATTTCATCATCTTTTATTATTATATCTCTCAGAATTTCATTTATTTTCATCCATGTATCAATCTCTGATCATCCCTCTTTCTTTCTCTTTTTCTCCCCTCAGGTGAAAACCTGGGTGCCTTCTTCTTCTCCTTTTCTGTTAGGTAGCGGTGAAAGCGAGACTGCTTTCTCCTTCATCTTCTTCCTCTTTTGGTGTTATTCCTTTTCTCCCCCTCCTTCCCCCTTTTTCCCCACTAGCCAGTCTCCAGCTTGCGTTGGATGACTGGCTTTCCCCTCACCTAGGGTATTATTCTCCCTTACCGCAGGGAAGAGCCTTCTTAATCCTTCTCTTTTCCTTTTTTTTTTATATTCCATTTTTTGCATGTCTCCTCCATGCTTCTATAAAGCCCATTGTTTCTGTGTTAAACATGTCTATAGCTAGATTCGACAGGTGCACCCCATCTGGTCTGTAGAAATCTTCTACCCTTTCTTCCACACCCCACAGTATTACCTGTCCTCCCATATTCCTTACCAATGTCCCTACCCTTCTGTTCATCTTTCTCCTGGCCCTATCCACAGCTCTATGGCTGTGCTCCTGCCTCCAAACCCTCCTTGGTATCATATCCAACCAGGCAAGGCTTACCTGAGGCCACCACTGCTGTATCGTTCTTAGGTCCCTTTTTATCTGCAAGTATGTGTCTACCCACAGCTTGCCCGCAAGGTCATTGCCCCCCCAAATGTATAATAATTAAATCTGGACTAGGTCAACGTTCCTTAAGTTCAAGGTGGGAAGCAGTTGTTCCCATCTCATCCCCAGGATGCCACGCCAAACCAACCTACACTGTTTCACATCTTGGTACAGCTGCTTCCCCCCCAGCCTTTTTCTCTGCTCTTCTTTCTGCCCAATAAATATAGGAGTGGCCGCAGATCCAAACTTCTGTGATCCTCCCTCTTCCTATGGGGTTTAAGCAAAAAATATTTATCTTATACATGCTCTTAGTTTCCTCACCGTAGTATCCCCCTCCCTGTCCTCCCCCAGTCCCCTTTGTCTCCACATCTGTAACAAACAAAAAAAAGGCAATATGTTAATTTTCTTACTTCAGTGCTCAAATGTATCTCTTATAACTGGCAGACTGCCAGCATCCTTTTTCCAAAATATTATTCACAGTTTCACCTGCCGCTGCCCACTGTGAGGCAGCCCCAATCCACAAGGAGTGGGACGAATAATTAGTCGGGTCCACCCCCAGGAATTGCATGCCTTTTTTGAACAATGCTGTGACTTGATAACCGGTGACCCTTCTGCCATCACCATGAACAAATAATCTCCCTGTCCTGGTCCCATGCTCTGCGGCAAAAGCCCACAAAGCCTGCACTGGGCATACTGCGCCCTCTACCTGTCTCTTTAGTATCATTATGCAACCCTGTCCCCTATGATCTGTTTTTGACCTCTTAATCTTGATCTGTACCTCTTTCATCCCTCAACTTATATCTTCCCATTCTAATCCCCCTTCCTTGTGTTTTTTGCCATGGCCTACCACCTCACTCACTCTCATGGTCCCCGCAAACATTACAACATAAATTGTGTGAAATAGCTGGGCCTCAGTCTTTGATCTGCATATTGCCAGGAGCACATCCTTTAGTTTTGCTATCCACTGCTCCCCTATTGGTCTTCTATTGTCTACTGGCCCTTGTTTCAACGCACCCCATCCCTGCATCATTCTTCTAATGAACAATGATTTTGTCGGGTCCTTCCATCCCTTTAGACTGCAGATAACACTAATCCTTGCCAAGCAGACCCCCATTGTGGTGTGGGCTGTTCCTTTTTGCCACTGCTCCATGGTGAACTTTCCTAACTGTTCCTCTGTGAGTGGCCTACTTACCTCCACCTGGTGTGTTGCCCTGAATTTTTGAAACACTGGCCAGGCCCCATCATAGGCCCTCAGAGTCCTAGGCACCCATGAGCTGCGAAACAACAGTTCTGCTCCTTCTTGCTAATGTCCCAGATGTTCGTTGGTATGGGCATTTTTTGCTCCTCAGCTGTTGCTGCCAGCCTCCAAAAATGGTCCAGCTGCAGATGGAAAAGGCTGTCAGCCAGGGTATTGTGTTCTCCTTTTATGTGTTTTGCTCTGAATGACATGTTCAGCTGCAAGGCCCTTAACACTAAATGCCACAATACTTGCATGACCATTTCTGACCTGGCTCTCCTGTTGTTTAGGACCTCCACCACTGTTCTATTGTCACACCAGAATGTCACTCTCTGATCCTGTAATCCTTCCCCCCAAACCAGGGTACATGCCCAGATGGGCATGATCTGTAACAATGTTATATCTCTTACCTTTCTTTCCCTTACCCAGTTAGCAGGCCATGGTTCTGCAAACCACCTGCCCCTCAGGTAGCCCCCCCATGCATAGCCCCCCCAGCAGCGTCTGTGTAAAGATAGAGGTCTGTGTTATACACCCACTCCTCTTGCCAGAAAGAGCAGCCATTATACTCCCTGAAGAATTCCTCCCATACTTTAAAATCCTCCCTGACACCTTTTGTCAGGTCTACCCAATGCTGTGGTCTGGTGACCCTGGCTGCAGCCCTTGCTAACCTCTTTGTGAATGCCCTCCCTGGTCCAATAGCCCTGCAGGTGAAGTTCAGGTGCCCCAGTACCTGCTGTACTTGTTTTAGTTGTACCCTTCTCCTGCTGGTGTGTACTTGGATCATTTCTTTCAGTTTTTCCACTTTTTTGTCCGGCAGCCTGAATATTTTAAAACCCAATAGGTCTCAGTCTTCTCTCCTAACTGGCAGTAGTCTGAATGCGGATTCAATGTCTGTTTTTGCCATCCATGCATCCTTAGTAGCCCGGATTATCTGGACTGCATCCTCTAGTGTCGCATATGACACCTTACTATACTCCTCCCTGATAAAATCATTCACCAAATCCCCTTCTGGATAGGAAAGGTGGTGAATCACCCTGTATTCCCCTTCTTGTTTCTTGGGTACCAAGCCCAATGGCGAAATCCGCATGTTCCACATTGGGGGGGTATCAAATGGGCCTTCTAATCTCCCTGCTGCCTTTTCCTTCTCCAACTTCTGTCTTAACATCTCTTCTCTCCCTTTGACCGACCCCAGGTTGCTTGCCTCTCTCGCTTGTCTGGGACCCTCACACTGCAGTGAAAAACCTGTGCAAAAACCTTCTATGATCATATCCTCCACTCTTTTGTTCAGATATCTGTCCAATCAAACTGTCCAGGCCTCTAACCTGATGGGGGTTCTGGCCACCCCAAACTGCTCTCTGCCTTTCCTCCCGTTTACCTTCCCCGGTCCCTCCCTCTCGCTCAGTGCTTGGTTTTTCCAGTCAGTGATTCTGACCTCCTCTACTCATGTTCCCCCTACCCCTCCCTCCCCTGTTCCATGCCTGCCCTTTAAACCGCTGCCCCTCTCAAAAAAACTGTTGACCTGAGCTATGACCTCCGTGTCCCTGTGCCCCTTGGGCCCATGTCATTCTGCATCTGCTTGCTGGGTGCGTTCTCCCACATTTTGAACATGTGTGCGGAAAACGACATTGAGGCCATGAACAAAAGGCCCTGTTGTAAGCCCAGCAGCACCTCTGGGGCATAACTTCTTTCCTCCCTCACTCGCCTTCGGGTGTGGACTGATCCGTTACATAATCTGTCCATAAATCTAGCTGCTTCGTATCCCATCTTACATCCCCGTATGTTGCCATTCTCTGCCAAAAAAATTTGTCATAGTATATCCACCCCACCCCCCCTTTTGCTTTTGCCCACCTTATTATTAGGGAATATGTGATGAGCGGGATGCCCAACTCTGGCTTCTTCTCCAGGACAATGGCTGAGAAGGTGGCAAAACCTATGAACCACCCATCCCAAGTCTTCCCTTTTGTGAATTTGTCCTCCTCCTTCTTCCCTAACAACACTACCACTCCTGCCATTTCATTCTTTCCTATGTTCTCTGCTTCCTCGTACTTTGCTGCCACTTGCCCGCTCACCAAAGTGAATATATCCACATACTCTCCTTTCCATATTTTTTCCTTTGTGGCCAGTGCAACATGCTCACCTACCCTCATCCCAGAGGCACCTATCTCCCCTGTACCATTTCCTTCTTTCTCTGTACCCCTTCATTTCTTTCCAGCACCTCTTTCTCCATCCTAATCTCTGCCAGAGCCGATTCCATTTGCCCTAAACCTCCTGTTCCCAGTGCAGACACAATTTGACCTGTATATTCTTTTATACTGGGACTTCCGGTGACATCACGGAGCTAGCAGTAAGTGAGTGAAACGCGCTCCCAACCCCATCACTCAGGAAGACAAAGTACACCCATGATACTGTGATAAAAATATTAAAAATGGCAACTACAAGTCGTACTAAGGACAAACCTGGTCAGGACAAGCAGAAATCTAAGCTAAACCCACAGGATGAGAGGAGATCGCATTTACCCTCTAGAAGGCCGAGCCGCAGCCCTTCACCTTCTAGTATGGCCGACACAGAGGAAGAGACTGAGCACCTATCTCACTTACATTTTGAGCAGTTATTTAAGGAAATTAGAGAAATGAGAGCTGAAACAAAGCTGGAATTCAGGAACCTGGATCAAAAGCTGTCTGGGCTAGAGCAGCGAGTGGAGGGGGCAGAGAAGTGGATTGCACAGACTGAAGATGGCGTATTTTAAAATGGGAAGATCCTGCAGGCCCTAATTGTCCAGACAGAGAAACTACAGGAGAAATGCATTGACCTGGAGAGTCGATCGTGTAGGGAGAACATTAGATTGTACGGCCTCCCTGAAGATTCGGAAACGGGACTTATGCATGAGTTTCTTTCCGACATTTTGGGCAGATGTCTTACAGTTGCCCACTGGATACCAACTGAATATTGAGAGAGCACACAGGGCCCTTCATCCCAAACCTACAGAGGAAGGTGCTAGACCTCGCTCCATCATTACTAAATTTAACAGCTATAAGACAAAGGAGGACATTCTAATTAGGACTTGGAGACTGAAGGAGATCACATACTTAAACCATAGACTACATTTTGATCATGACTATCCGCAGGAAATTCAAAGACAATGCTGTCAATACTCAGATATAATTAAGCTCCTAAAAGTTAAGGGGCTTCACTTTCACACGCCCTTTCCTGAAAAATTAAGGGTTTTTTTGGCCTGAAGGGGTTAAAACATATGACTCACTCAAAGAAGCCAGAGGAGCACTTATTGAAAAAGGCCTGATGGATTCACAAGTTTCCTGTGATAAAATCTCGACTTCCCAGAAGGCACTGGAGGGTTCCCTCAACTGGGCAATCTCCCTAGGTAAAAGGAAAAGAGGACGCAGTAAAGAGATGTCATCACTTGCGCCCCTCCTCGTGATAAAAATCTTGCTTCAGAAGCTTCAAGATAGTTGAGACGGCTTGCAGAATGACTCACGGGACTGAGCAGAACTGCTGATCACTTGGAAGGTGATGGTATGGTGCCAGTAAGATAGAAAACAAGACAAAACAAGAACCATATTTAGGGTGTATAGTTATGCCCACGTCTTATATAAAGAACTGGAATTGAGTAAAGGGCTGACTCAAAGTGAATTTAAGAAGTGACATGACTCATGAAGGTGTATTGTGTGCTCTTTATGTTTTTGTTTCTCCTGGGCATGCTTATGACCACATGTAGAGACTCATGTCTCGGTTCTGACCCCCTTTTCTTTCCCTAAGAACAGATGGGTAATTCCTGAACTGAAATTTATGTTGGGCCCTTACATATCGTTACCGGGCCTTTATAATTACTTAGTACTTAAGCTAAAATAGTACTGTGGGTTTGTTTATTTTGTTATAGATGGTAGGATAAAGAAGTAAATCATTGTGTCTTCTTGGGGTGGGGAACGAATATCTCTCTTAAAGGGCTCGTATTGGTTCTGACATCAGTTAAGTGACATCACGTATACACATCCCTGTGTATATAGGAGCCTGGTAACACTATTTTACAATCCTCCAGGCTCGCGAGGAATATCACATTTGGTGTGGTAAGGAGCATTCCTCATCCCAGTAGAGGGAGACTACTGGCATTAGAAACCCCTGTGCATTAAGGGGTTTCCACATTTGGAAGTACAAGTTAAAATTAAGTTTAAGTAACTAAAACTGGTTCCACATCTATGGTTTGGATGTGGCTTTGTTCACTACAGTTTATGTTTATAAGCGATTATGGGGACTTTGTTATGGCTGATCTGAGGGGGGTGGGAGAGGGTGGAATGCAGGGGAATAAGTATTGTAAGGGGAGTTATGCAAGGTATTGCCCAATTCCCATGGAAAATGGATAAGCCCGAATTAATAACATTGTCGTTCATTGTAAATGGTCTAACACATCCAATCAAGAGAAGTAGAATAATGTCCTTCTTGTGGAAATCGCAAGCAACATTTATAATGCTCCAGGAGATGCATTTGAACCAAATAAAGCATGATAAACTTAAGAAATTTGGCTACCAGTTAGCCTTATCTACATCATATAAGAAGGGCAGGTGGCGGGGTACAGTTATTTTGTTCCCTAACAAATGCCCTTTTGAGGTGCTGGATACCATTAAAGATAAAGAGGGCTGCTTTGTAGGGTTAAAGGGCAAGTATAATGGTACTGTTGTCTCCCTGGTTTCGGTGTATGCTCCTCCAGGTTCAGACTTTTCTTTTTATAGAGAGTTTTTCCTCAAAATATCTGAGTGGTCGGAGGGTCATCTAATTATAGGAGGGGACTTAAATTTACGATTTAATGCACATAAGGACACATCCGGTTGAGTGGTTCGACAAGAGAGAGGGACAGCAAATAAGGTAGTGAAACTAATTGGCGAGCTTGGTCTCATGGATGTTTGGAGGCAGTTGCATAAAGGCAGCAGACAGTATACTTTTTTTTTTCTGCAGCACACCAAACATACTCATGATTAGATTATTTTTTAATGTCTAGAGACTCTATGTCCCTGTGTACTGATTCTTGGCTAGGTGACATAGTATTATCGGACTACACCCCAATCTACATGAAGCTTGAATTGGGTCCTACTAGAAGTAATACCTTTTGGAGACTGAACCTCTCCCTGCTGCACAACGAAGATACCAGGGAGATAATAGAAAAAGTAATAGAACAAGCAGTTAGGGAAAATAAGATTCAGAAATATCCCCAGGGATTTTATGGAACACGGTAAAAGCTTTAGTGAGGAGTAAATTCATAGAGATTTCCTCCAGAAATAAAAAGTTGAAGGATGCAAAAAAGGCTCACTTACAAAACCAAATAGCCACCCTGGAGTATCAACAGCAGCAACAACGAAGCAGGGAAAAGGGAAAGTTGTTGAAAAAGCTGAAGAAGGAGCTTATAGGAATACTTGATTATCAAGTGGAACAAAAATTGATATATTTAAGGCAAAGGTATTATGAAGGGGGCCTGAGGGCATTAAGTTTCTTATCCAATAGGCTTAGGCAGTGGAAGGCCAAAGCATGTATACCAAAAATCTTAGACCCAAAAGATAAGACATGGAAATTTGATGCGGAAGGAATAACTGAATCGTTCAAATATTTCTACCAAACACTATACGGTGAAGGTGCAAACCCAGCTCCTGAGGCTATTGAAGGATATTTGACACCTCTCCAATTGCCTAAAATACCAATCAACAACAAAAGACTTTAATGTCACCTTTTTCAGTGGGGGAGATACAAGCAGAGATATCCCTATTGAAAGCAGGAAAATGTCCCGGCACAGACGGCCTCCCAAATGAGTTTTATAAGACATTTAGAGAGGCCATTATGCCCTTGCTAAGGGAAATATATAACTTGTTATGGGGGGAGGAAGATAGATGTGCTCCATCCTGGGCTCAGGCTATAATTTCGGTGCTGCCGAAGCCAGCTAGGGACCCTACTTTATGTTCCTCTTATAGATCAATCTCCATATTAAATACTGATTATAAAATAATAACAGGGGTAATGGCCAGAAGGCTAGAAAGTTTACTACCAGAATTAATCAATTTAGACCAAACAGGTTTTGTACCAGGAAGGCGAACTTTAGATAACATAAGGAGGTCTGTGAATATACTGTAATTGAACATCTGCAAAAATCAAGAATTCCGGCTTACCTGAGGAGTCTGGATGCGGAAAAAGCCTTTGATCAAGTATCATGGTCTTTCTTATGGGGCAACCTGGCTGGCTTCAGTTTCCCGGAACCTTTTTTGAATTTTATATCCAAGTTATATGCCCACCCCTTAGCATATATCAAAGCGAATGGTCACATATCCGGTTCTTTTAAACTTGAGAGGGGGACCCGACAGGGATGCCCCCTTCCCCCTTACTTTTTGCCTTATACATAGGGCCTTTAGCACAGAGTATTCAGATGGATAATAAGATTGAGGGGGTAAATATAGGAAACACTACCCACAAAATAGCTCTCTATGCAGACGATGTCCTCTTGTATCTGACGAACCCTACTGAATCCTTGCCTAAGGTTTTCAAACAAATTCAGTTTTTTTCAGCCCTATCAGGCTATACCCTCAATTGGTCAAAGATGGAGGTATTAGCGTTGTCTGCTGTTATACCAGAAGATATTAAATCTAAGTATCCTATGAAGTGGGATTGTGAGACTATTAAATATTTGGGAGTTATGATAGGTAAGTCCCCATCTACATTATATGTTGACAATTTTCCCACTCTGATTAAGCAACTGTGAGCAGGCCTCCAGAAAAGGAACTGTATACCCTTTCCATTTTACTCAAGGTTACAAATAGTCAAAACAAACATATTGCCGATATTTTTATACTTATTTCAAGCAGTCCCATGTATAATCCCACAAAAGGAAATTAATATTTGGCAAAGGTGGGTCATGTCCTTCATATGGGGAAATATGTACCCTAGAATAGCCAAGAAAACACTGTTCCTACCGAAACAGGAAGGAGGTAGAGCTTGTCCATCATTGGTGGATTACTGGATCGCAGTCCAGATGAAAACAGCATTGTTATGGGCACACCAGAATTATAGGGCTCATTGGCAACAGTTAGAACTGCAACAGGTAGGGAGAACACAATTATGCTCCAGGTTATTTGACCCACACGGTAGAATTTATGAGGTAGGGGAGTCCCTGACTTCGGTCAGGGTGACCCTGTTTGGATGGTTTCAGGGTATCAGGTCGGGCCATACAGTCAGGGACATGTGGAAATATACCTGGTGGTATGCAGATAGGAATTTTACCCCAGCTAAGTTTTCAAACTGGTATAAAAAGCAGGAAGAGAGGGGTGTATGTACTGTGTGGCAGTTACTTCCTGGCATGACAATCTTACCTTTCGAAAGAGCCCAGGCCCTATATAATTGGACAAAAAGGGACCTCTTACATTACTATCAATTAAGAAATTATAGAAATGATAAACTACAGAAGTGTCTTCAATATGAGGAACGGAGACCCTACCCCAGAGTATTTGAATCAATCTGGAGTTCAGCACATGGCAAGGGAACAATAACAATGCTTTATTGGAATTCAATAGCAGACAGAACACATAGCACATACTCTCTACAGAAGAGATGGGAACAAGAGTTGGGGGTACGACTTAATCAAACACAATGGTGCCAGGTCTTTAGAAGCAGCTGGCGTACCACATCTTCCCCGATGTGGCAAGAATTTGCCTGGAAGATTAAAGTAAGATACTTCCTAACCCCAAGTAGACAGGTATGAATGGGCATGAGATCTAATGCTGAATGCTGGAGAGGATGTGGTTGTGTAGAGGCTGACATGGCACATATTTTTTGGACATGTCCACTGCTTCAGATATACTGGCAGGCGGTAATGCACCATCTCAGTAAACTTTTTATCTCAAATATCAATATAAGCTCAGAAAATATTATTCTGGGACTATGTCCTTTGGAAATTAAAGGTAAAGAAGAGCAATACTTATGGGCTGTGTTGAATATTGCTGCTTTGAAAGCTATTACAAAAAAGTGGTTGCAGCAATCTCCACCAGGGCTCACTGACTGGCTCCAGATAGTTTATCAAATTCAAGTAATGGAGAGAATTACCTTTGCTGTTAATCACAATATAACTTTATACAACAACAGATGGACACATTGGGACTTATATAAAGATTCTGGGGAATAAATAAATTAACGATGCCCCCCTTGTTTTTTACCTTTCCTTGTTTCCTCTTAATCAGTTATCAGCCAAAATAAGTTGTTATATGTCCCCCATAATTAGTTTTATAAAGTTTCAGAGTTGTATATATGTAAGTTGTCTTTAAATGTATGTCAGAAGAATTTATTCAGAACTGAAATGAACGATAATGGAATGTATTTTATTTTCTATAAACAAGGAAATAAGGCATTTCATTTATAATTAATGTAACACAGTAATTAAGGTGTAACGTGATAAAGAAATGTTTTCAATAAACAAAGTATATAAAAAAATATATATATATTCTTTTATACTGTCACCCACTGCACTGGGTGTGTTACCTGTGTCCTTGTCCGAGCCTTGCTGTCTGGCATCTTCCTGGTGCCCCTTTATGGCACCCTGTGGTTGAGGGGGTGGGTGAACCACTAGGGGTTGTGGAGGAAAAACTGTGTTCTGGGGATCCGGTCTGGGTTCCCCAGGGGGAGATCCCGACATGATCTTGGGGAGGTACTGGTGGTACCAGGTCTATCGGCTACAGAGGTACTGGATCAGCCACCTTTGAGGGTCCCACTGCCAGCAGTTGTACCCTAGTGGGACTGATTGGCCTTTCAGCTGGTTGTTTCCCTCTGCCCACTTTTCCCGGTCCCACTTTCCTTTTCTCCCCAGGTCTCCCTGGTTCCTCCCCTTCCACCAGTTCCCACATTCTGTTGGCTTTTTCCACCAACTCGATTATAACCCTGTAAGCGTCCTCCTTTGATGGCCTGCTCTTCTTTGGTGCCATGTCCTTTGATCCTTTTAACTGTGAAGACAACTGATGGAAAGAAAACAAGATTCCATTGTTAATTTATGCTTACCGCATGCCTTCATGTGGAAGGGGCCCCCCCCTGTAGTCAAGAAATGACATTTCCTTTAAACCGCTTAGCCCATAATACTTCCCTATGACCCGGTCCCATTTCCAGAGAAACAGTCAACCAATGTCACCTTGTGTGTTTTTTTTTTGTTGTCCCCCCACTAGGCCTTGAAAATGCTTCAAACATTGCCTCCTGTGTCTGTCCAGACCTAACTCTACTTCCCTTGCATGCCCCGCCATGGTATGGCTGCTAAGCCTTCCCAGGCCTCTCCAATCCCCTTCCCCTACTCTGCCCCCCAGCCCTCCTGCCGGGTTTTTGTTGTCCCCAAACTGTTACCCCCTCACCCTAGGCCACAGTTCCTTTCTGTGGCTGATCCCTTCTTCCCATTATTGAAACCTGTTCCTGAATAAAACTCCTTTTCTTGGGCCTCCTTCTGTCATTTTGTCCCTTTTGGCATGTGACGTTGTGCCACATGGCCAGGCCCCTCAGTACCAGGCCTCTGGCCCGCTTCTTTGCCTCAGGGCACCCATGTGCCTTCCCCCAGTTTCCTCCTCCCATGAGACACCCTGCCCAGTATCCCAACCAAACAACCCTTATCCCAACCAGAAAAACTTCCCCTGCTTCAGAAATGGCCTAGCTGCTCACTTTGGCCTATTCCTTTGGTGTGTGACGTCACACTACGTGGCCGCCCATTGCCCCCCCACTAGGCCTTGTCACTGGCCCACCTTGTCATCCTGGTTCTTCTGAGCCTTCGCCTGTCCCCTGCTGCCCTGGTCTGTAGCGCTTTATTGCCCCTTTTTGCCACTATGCACAGCAGCATTCACCTATCCATATGCATAGGCCCTTTTTCATTCCCTGGTTCTCAATGCGCCATCCTGATGGGGCAGCGAGCCCCCTTCCCCAACAACATTGCTGCTGGCCCCCCGAGTCGTCTCCTCAATGGGGGGAAACCATGGATCCCTTAGAGGAAATGAGGAGGTGTAATCTCCTCCTGAGGACCCGAGGAGGTAGCCGCAAGGTCTGTGGGGCGGGGAAGGGGTCCGTTTTCCAGCCAAGTAGTCCTGGTGGCGTGTATGAGGCTCCGTGCTCTCTGTTTTGCCAAGCACAAGGATGGAAATCCTGGTCTCTAGCTTTGTAGCTCAGAGCCTTACACCACTGCAACCTACTGCCCTAATCAGATTTCTGAGGCCTCCTCCCATGTCCAAACCTGCCTCTTCCCCTTGTACCAATGCCTTCACCCCTCCTGCATTCCCACAGGGCTCACCCCCATAGGCCTTTTCTGTCCTCCCTTAGTCTTTTCCAGGCTGTGCTCACCTCACGGCTGCTGCGCAGCATGTGACGTCACGCCACGTGGTCACCAGTGTCGGGCTCATGCTCCCTCTCATTTCAGGCCTCCTCTACACAAAATCCCCTCTTCTGAGGTGATAAAACTGCCCCAGGTCCCAGGCTTTCCAGTCCAGCCTCAACGCTGCAACTTTTTGCCCACTACTCCGATCTATCAATCCACCAAACTGTCCCAACACCTCTGCTCTTGTTAGGCCCCCCACCGGGCAAAAAACTGTTGCATTCTGCTCAAACTTTACTGGCCCTGTACAACCGTGCTTTTCCAACAAAAATTCTTTTATCTGTGCCTAATCGCCTAGCGATTTTAAAACAAGTATAATCTCAGTACAGTTGCAAAATTCCTACAACCACTAAAACGCATGTCCTTGAACCAGCAATACTATAATTCTTTCTCAAGCCGAAGCCAAATGAAACAGTCACCTACGAAACAAGGCATATCACCTCAGTATTCCCTAAACCACTAGAAACACATTCATCCAGGCCAGCAATGCTAAAACCTTCCTCCAAACAGAAGATTATTATAATGCAGTCACAAACAATGTATCTTAAAGATTTTTTTTTTTTTTAAACTTTATTCATTGGAAGCTATCTTACCTGCTGTACCTGGTGCACAAACCTCTCCAATTGTTCAGCCAATCTGATGTGCTGCAGTTTCAATTAAATCAGATCAAAACTCCAGCAAAAAGTGGTTGAAACCCCTCTGTGCTGTCCATTATGTACCTCCACTTGCCCTTCCCCTTCCTGTTGCCTGGCCATTGTTCTATCCCTTGTCCCCTCCCATTCCTTCCCCCCTGCCCTTCTGAGCACAACCATCCTAATGAAAGGGAAGGGGTGCACTAGAACAACCTGGTCTACCCTTTAAAGGGCAAACTCCATTGTCATCTTGTGATATTCCAAGTTCTTAATTTAAGAAAAACTTCACTACAAAAGTTTGGGAGAGTGGAGTCTTGTCTAAGCTTTGTTGCTTTGGACCTCTCCCAGTTTTGAAACCATGATTGGATAGCATTATACATGTATGGAACCCATACTTTATCCTGATTTATTAATAAAGGCCTAATATTTGAATAAAACAACATACAATAATAAAATACAATGGGGTTAACCATATTTAACCCCCCTAATTTATATGACAAATATGTTATATTCCTTTAAATGGGATTTAGTCTGCTTCCCCAGACTGCATGAAAAAAAAAAGACTTAGTAGACTTACTTCCAACTTCCTAGGAGGCGGGTAAACTTTACTCACATATAAGAATTGTGGTAGTAACTTTGTTTTAATTAATACTATCATTTTGTTTTACTAAGTCTCCCACTCTTTCACTTAGGCACCATAGTATTTCCTACTTCAAGTTTTGGTGCACAGTTTAATACATGTAATTCTCCTCTTCCCCAGTATAAACCTAAGTCTTGATTGGCTGTTGAGAAATAGGAATTCCAGATATCATTGTTACCTCTTGCCTTTGTGTTCCTAGCTGTACACCATGACACTTCACTTTATTTAAACTTGTGCCTGACACTGAAGAGTAAAGTTTGCAAGTTTCTATAGCTGTTACAATTGAAATATCTTCTGGCAACAGAAGACACTGATCATCCACATAAGCACGGCATTTATTTGGGCTCTGAAGTATATCTAGTTGCAAAGACCTGATATCTGAATAGGCATTGCTCCTCCTTAATAAAGGGTCAATGCAGAATACATATAGGAGTGGGCTGAGGGGACAGCCCTGCCAGACCCCCCTTTTATAGGTATTATTGGCCCTAAGTTTCCATTAATTAGTGGCGTTACTGTCACTATCGCATATAGAACTTGTACCCATTTTATGAATTTCTGTAGAATTTTATAAGAACTCAGCACTTCCTATAAGTACGTGTGGCTGATCTAATCAAATGCTTTGCTTTGGTCCAGTGAACACAAAAACCCTGATACTTCATTTTTATTGCTTCTAGTGATGATTTCTCTAAGCAATAACAAATGTTCAAGAATACTAGGACTTTTGACAGAACATGCTTGTGCTTAGCTAATCACATGTTCTGCTACACGAAGTAATCTATTATTTAAAAATTTAGCTATTAGCTTAAAGTCTATATTCAACAGACAGATAGGCCTCCAACTGTTTAATAATTGCCTATTACCAGATTTATGTATGTAGACTAATAATCCTTGTGCCACACTGAGTGATCATGTATTCTGAAGTACAAAGGCAAAAACTTGAGCAACTTCTGCCGATAATGTCTCCACTATACATTTATAAACTTCAGAAGTCAAGCCATCTATGCCCGGAGATTTGATTACTGGTAATATCCTAAGTACTTCTAAGACCTCTCCTAAGTCAACATCTGTGAGTATTCCTTGTGTAAGAGTTACAGGATAATCAGGAATGTCAACATCATGCAAAAAATGTCATACTTCCTCAATATTTATTACTTTCTCCGAAAAAAAATCTGTAGTGTATATAGTTACAATTTCATTAATTTTATTAGGGTCATGATGAACCTGCCATGTATGATCCTGTAAACTTTCCATTCATTTTAGTTGTGCCCTTAGTTTACAGGTATCATGTGGGCATATTGCTGAAATTGTGCCATGTAAACAGAAATTTTGTTGAAATTTCAAAGCATCTGCTTTTTTTATGATATTTCAACATTGCTTCTTTTATATGCAGAACTTGTTCTTGGTAATTACGCGTTGAGATGTGCGATAAAGAAATTACATTTTGAAGTTGTGTTCTATCCCGTAAATATTGTAGATACTGCTCATCTCTTTCTTTTTCACTTAGGTTCTTTAATAAGACTGTGAGTTCTTGCTTCACATCCTCCCACCACTGAATAGGGGAATCATACAGGAAAAATATAGTTTTTTTTGCAGAAAGAAACTACTGGATCTGTGTACGGCATTTCTCATTAGTTAGTAAGGAGGAATTAAATTTCCACGTACCTCGCCCTATTTTAATTCCAGCCCCTGTCCCTATAGAGAGTAATGAATGATCTGAAAATTCCACAGGTTTCACGGCAGCACTTGAAATTAGCAGGTTTTTAGATATAAAGAAAAAATCTATTCTTGTAGACAGAGGGCCTTTGTGAAATGTGGGAATTCCTGTTCCTAAAGGTGAAAGTAAAGCGTCAAGTAAATCTGCTTTCTTTATAACTTCATTTAGGCAGTTCATGTCACAAAAAACCTTTATCATTTTAGTTTGTGGTCCCCTATCCTGTTTGTCCAAACCACAGTTGAAGTCCCCCCCCCCTCAAATTACTGCGTGTGCAATATGCAAATATGGCTGTATAAGTTTAAAAAAGGATACTCTTTCTGCCTTGGACTGCATTGTATATATTAATTAAACAAAACAATTCCCCTTGGTAACAGATATCCAGTAATAATGCCCGTCCAGGTACCAAATCTAATAGTTTGATGCTGTTGAATTCCAAACTATGGAACACAATCCCTACTCCTGAACATTGGTCTGCACCTATTGACCAGTATGATGGCCCTACATACCAGGCGGCCTTTGTTTTTTTGGATGTCAGATATCATAAGCAACCTAGTATCCTGTATAAAATAAATGCCAGATTGTTGCATAAGTAAAGTTGAAAAAAACACATCCCTCTTCTTTAGGATCTTAATGCTGTTTACATTAATCGAGTGCCAGAAAAGGGACATAAAAAGGGAAAAAGGAACAAGTCACAATTTGAAAATAATATTCATTTTCTCCTAACCCTACATCTAGTGCCAAGTCTAGTTTTATATTTAACATTTGGTTTTTGCTTCTGGGGGGGTTCTTCTTCCATACCAGAAGCTACCTCTCCTATTTATACCATACAGGAGGAATCTGAAACCTCCTCAGAATCACTATCATCTTTAGGGAGGTATTGATATCTCTTCTGCAGTGGGATTGTATGGGTTTTTGCTAACTTAGATGCTGGTAAAGCTTTATCAGGCCCTTTTTGGGCTAATGAGCCTTTCCTAGTCACTTTAATCATAGGGTGCCATGACTTCCATAGCTTCATCTAAAGGGGTTGTCACTACCTCCACATTGCTCATTTCTGGTAAAGACTGGTCCAAAGGTGGGGGGGTACTTCCACCATAGGGTCAGTATGGTGTTCAGCTAGTTGTATCGGTGGAGCTAGTGGAGGGGGATTATGCACATTTGCTGTCTCTGTGCTATAGCAATTAGTAGTCTTTGCTCCTCTGTGTGCCCCTGGGTTAGTATTATGTGCTGCCCAAGAGCAACTCCCATAAACATGCCCTTTTTCATCACACAGGCTAGAGACTAAGTCATTCAAACATTGTGCATTGACGTGGTCTAGTTCATTGCATAAAGAACATTACTTTATCACAAATGTTACTTTTATGACCCTCAGACCCACACTTGTAGCAGGCCTTTGGTTGGCCTACATAAAATAATAACCCTCTATCATATGCCCCTCCCCACAAAAAAAAGAGTTTGCAAGTGTTGCGGGCCTTCTCCTATTGATTTAAGCATTACTTTATATTTCCAGCCCCCTGTCCAATACTGTTCGCTGTCAAAGATCACTGTTGGTCCTACTAAAATTGTACACCTCTGCTTTATCCAGTAGGTTAATCTGTTATACTCACTCTCTCATTCTGAAAAAGTACTGTTATATGTTTAATTGCTGGCTTAGTGAGGGGTATGGCTTCAAAAGGGGCCCATAGTGGAGGCTTTTCAGTTCATTATATTTCCTCCAAAATCTCTCCAAGCTGCTAGATGTCTTAAAGCTGATGTCATAGGTATGCTCTCCCAAAACATGTATAAGAGCATAAATCTCCACTGCAAAAAATCTTAAGGAGTCCTTAATTAATGTTTTCCCAATATATACTCTGTCGGGTACATTTTCCAGTCCCCCTTTATACAACAACTGTACCGCATTATGGCGCTTAGCTGGAGCAACAGGTAAATGAAATAAAGAAGCAAAAGATTTATGTGCAGTCTCCAGTTTTTGATTTAGAGGAGCATCAGGAGTTTTTTGCTTAGTTAAATTTAGTTTGGGTTGCTCTACCAATGTTAACTCCTGCATAAGGTGCAGTGGGGATGAGTTCCCTGCCAAGTCTGTAGTTTCTTGTTGAGCCGCTAAATGCATAGTGATAGGGGATGTACCTGAGACCCATTGTTTTCCATCTGTCATTTTTTTCTCCCATCCAGCGGCATATAGCGCTGCTTCCGCTGACCATTTTTCAGTGCTGACTTTAGGTATGGATGGGTTAGGGGCCTGCAGTGTATTCCCCAAGTTGACATCTGGGTGTGTAGCATTGCAGGCCGATGTGGCAGCCAGAGCCTTTGATGCTGCCACATCAGCAGAGTGAGTCAGCTGAATGTCAGTGCCTGTCATCAATAGATTCTGCTTATCAGTTTTCACCACAGTAGAATCGTTAGGTTTTATGTGGAAATATGCTTGTTCCAAAGCTCCTGGTTCTGTTTGGCTTAACAATTGCTCACCCTTGGAAGTTGCTTCCTCCGTTCAAGTTAATCTGCAATGCCCTTCTTTCGACTGTTGTGTAATTTCTGGTACATAGCATTTTGTCAGCAAAACTTCTTGATGTGCTATTACCTCAAGCAATTGCCATTTCTGGCATGCCAACCACAAAAATTCATCATCTTCTTCATCCTGCAAAGACTTCTGCAAAGCAATATTTCCAACAGTGTCTTCCAAATGCAGGTCTCTCACCTGCTGCATTCCAGGCTTTAGGGAAGCAGGAGGTGGAATGAACCCTCCTGCCTCCTCCACATCCATCTTCTTCTCCAGGCTCTCGCTGACTGCCACCATGACTGGCAGCAGCAGCGCCCCTTACCACAGAGTAGGGGAATATTTTATTCAAAACTTGAAAGCAAAATGCATACAAAATAGTGTTATGTCACACAAAATCATACTGTAAAAAGGAAAAGGAAACATAAATTAGTATTTCATCATACATGCAAATCCAAAAAGTCCTCTTTAGAGGATGCTGTACCCCCCCCACCCCACAAAAAAGTGTATGGGAATAATTTATACCAAAAAAAGACAGAAAACAAACAAAAAAAACCTATATATTGCATAATACAATCCAGCCCAGAAAAGAAAACCCAAAATATGAAAACATAACATATTGAAAAAGCAACTCCATATAAAATAGAAATCTACCCTAAGTCAAAACTAAATAAAATACCAAAGAGAATAAGCAGATGTTCAATATGTTATCATATTTCTATTTAGAAAAAAAATCTGCAACACCCATATCCCATATCAAGCCAGGACATATTTCTCCACCATAATTTATACAGTTCTAAAGAGACTGTACACTTCTCTAGAGCTTGCCATCTAATAAAATCTCTAGAAATTAATAAAACAATCTAATCACATGTTTTCAATTGCTTCTGCAGGGTTAAACCATAGTGCACCTGCCAGAACTGAAAACATAAAACACATCATAAGCTGAATGGTACAAGTGTCATATTTGGTCCACAACCCAGGTACTGTCCATTCCACCCACATATCAGTAGTTAAAGCCTGAAAGGGAATCAAAGGCCAAGTCTCATGAAAATGTTCTCAAAACAAAATAGCAAACAGACATTCAAAAAACAGATGGGTCATGGAGTCAATCACTCCTTCACATATCCCACCCCTTGGACAGTCCCACTCTACAATCTCTTTGTGTTTCAAATTCCCAAGCACCCCCAGCTTTTTATGTGAACAGAGCCATAAAAATCCCACATATACTGAGGAACCATCTTACTATTTAACAGTATGACAATTGCTTTCTGATCTCCACAAGGCAAATCTATAAAACACGGGGACTGTAAAAAATGAGATTCCATGACTCAACCATATAGAATCTTACAAGCAGATGAAACCACAAAACTTTTAAAAAGTTTCCAAACTTTCAATTTCTCTATGACATCCCTTAAATATATAGGCAGCTGACTCACCCTTGTTTGTTTTGAAATAATCTGTGTTGGTTCCCAAATGTCCAATAAAGGTCCGACAGTATCCAGCAGCCAAGGAGTCCATAAAATATGAACCTTTTTTAAGGGGGGGGTACAATATTATAAGTGATAAAAAATAACATACATTAAAAGAACACTACTGGGTTAATCATACCCAAACCCCCCAGACTTCTAGGGAGGTAAGTAACCCCACATTTTACCAGGTTTAAGTGACTACCCCACAAACATTGAAAAAATACACTATACACTGAGGTCTCCAGTTGTTTGGGTGGGGGGAACTGCAGCTAGAAACAAGAAATAAGACAGCAAATATGTTTTGATAAGGTAAATCCATTTAAATTTTGTCATACGCCATTTGTTCCATCTTTTCACCCGTTCTTTTGCCTCTACCAATTTCATCTCCCAATTATATGTTTGTAGATCCGGACCTCCAAAATAAACACCCAAAATGTTATAGTAACCTAAAGTAATCAGTATTTCCCACACTACGGACACATCTAGTGCATCATAACAAATAGGCAATATGCAGCTTTTTGAATGATTAATATCAGAACCGGTCAAATCCGAAAATGTTTGTAAAACACCCTTCGCCTCCCAAGCAGATTGTCTATCAGCCAAAAAAATACCTAAATCATCTGCAAATGCCATCACAGTAATTGGGTTATCCCCACCGATAGCCCAATAATCAACTCTGTACTATGCAAAGCATGGAGAAGTGGATCTAAAGATAAAATATACAACAACGGGCTAAGGGGGCAAACTTGTCTCACTCCTCGCTTGACAGCTACGTTTCAACCCACCCAACCATTAATACTGGGCAAAATACTGATCCCAGCAGAGCACGTCTGCAACCATGTAATGAAAATTTCTGGGAAACCATAACAGGGCAGGGCTTCCCAGAGATATTCATACTCCACTTTATCAAAGGCTTTGGACTGATCCAAACAAACTAGATGGCCCATCAATTGTTGCATTTCTCCTTTATGCAGGATTTCACAGAGAAGGTTGAGAGCATCCTGTAATTTTCTTGACGGAACACCACTAAATTGAGAAGAGTGAATAATAGTGTCTAGAACCCCTGAAAAATGCTTGCTCAGGATTTTCATTAAAATTTTGACATCAGTATTTAGAAGAGTAATTTGTCTCCAATTAGTCAAAAGTCCTCTTTCCCCACCCTTGAACAACAAAAGTAACAGGCACTCCAACATATTATTTGGTAATCGTCCTACCTTTAGGCAGGTATTATAAATGTCACAGATCTCAGGTCCCAAATGATCCCAGAGAAATTTATAAATCTCATGGGGAAGACCATCCACCCCAGGCATCATCCCAGGCATCAAAGCCCAGATAACCTCCTTTATTTCTAGCAGAGAAATGGGCTCAGTTAAAAAGGTTCCACAATCTACAGGGATTATTGGTAAGGTGCAGGAGACCAACCACTTTTTTAAATCTGTAAGGGGCAATGGCTGACTCTTAAATGAATTAGCAAAATGTGCTGAAATCTCTCCCAACATATCCACATTAGTGGTTACTGTAGCACCCCCTGATGTTAAGAGATAAGTCATATTTCTTCTATCCTTCAAAGAGCACTCAGTATCAATAAGCAAAGTGTTTGCCATTTTCCCGGCAATCCCATATTTCTGTTTCTTTTCCAAATTCTTCATAAAATTTAATTGCAACAGTGCTAATGTTGATTAAATGTCTGTAATAGTGTGTTGACATTCTCTATCTAAATGTTGGCGCAAACTAGTCAGAAATCGGAGTTTCTCCCTAAGGTGATGCATCTCATCTTGTCTAAACTTCCCATTTATATGCCCCATCTCTTTGAAATAATTTTCAATTTCCTTCTTTGTGTCTTCCCACCATAAATTTGTATCCTCATATTAAAAAAATACAGATTTTCTGGCTCTTAAAACATAAATAAAACCCTCCCATACCTGAGGAATCTCCAATAGACTAACATTTGACTTCCAGACCCCTGGACCTCTTCTCTGTGCAGGGTAACTGCCAAGCTCTAATTCCAGCATCCTATGATCTGAAGTAGCAACATCCACTACTCTAGCTGATTGAAGCAAAAATGAGAGGGAAGCAAAAAAATAGTCAATGCAGGATGCTCTTGGACCACAAGAATAAGTGAAAGGGGCCACTGGAAATAACACAGACTATATATCAACGAGGCCTACCTCCTCAATTAGTGTTTGTAAACACAAAGCATCACAATAAATCTTTTTACCTGGTGGTACGGGTCCTTGAGGTGGCAAGGTACAATTAAAATCCCCTCCCAACAAGACCGGATGATTAGTTAACAAAAATGGTTTAGGGGACTGAAATAAAGCCACCCTGTCGTACTTTAACTAGACAGCATAAACATTAATAAGCCTGATAACAATCCCTTCCCATTGAACATCTATTAGCAGAGCCCTACCTTCCAAAACCTCCAATTGTTGGATAACTCGAACTTTAGAAAAAAAACAAATACCCACTCCAGAACACACATCCTCCACTTTTGACCAAAAGCAATCCCCCCATATCCAGCCATCAGAGGCCACAGATAACTCTTCAGGGGAATGAAGTCTAACGTCCTGTAAGAAAGCACAGTCCAAATTACTTAGAAAAAAATGGGGATATGTGCTAGAATGTTTAGCCAGTGAAAGAATACTGTTCACATTTAGAGTTCCTGCTCAAAAGGTAAAGGAAGCCAGAATCTTTAGTAAGGAGATACAGTCATTTCACTTTACTAGTTGCCCTTGTTACTCTACCACTCTTCTGAGTCATTGGTTGTTGGACTTCTTGACCCTCTGGCTCTACGTGACTCCCAGGTTGTGAGCATGAAACTGATAATTGATCATCCACTTCCACATCAGAATGATCATCCATCAGTATTGAATAAACATTAGGATCCTCCAGAGGTTTCTCTGGGGGTTTCTGTTTAGTTTTTGATATTTGTTTATGTCCTTTGCCTTTCTTCCCTGTTATAAGAACAGAGGCTTCATCTGGAGGCTGTGTGGTCAAAGGGACTGAAGGGGTTACTTTGTCTACACCAGGCACTGCCACAATAGGCTCCTCAGAATGAGGGGCAGATAGCAACTCATCCCTCAGGAAATACATTAGGGATAGGAGTCTGGGAGGGCATAGGTGTTTTACCAATTAAGGGAATACATGCTTGCCTCACTGCAGTCTGAATATAATGGTCTTGGACACCAAAATCAGCATCTTCAGTATTTTTTGCCACTTGAGGACAGTCTGAGAAAGTATGGCCTTCCTCATCACACAGATTACACCTTGGGGCATGAAAACAGTGGATGCTAACTAGGATGTCCTCTTTCCCCACAGTGTGAGCATTTCAAAATGTCACAAGCAGTACTTATGTGCTTAGTAGACCCACATTTAAAGCACACCTGGGGCTGACCAGGGTAAAACAAAAAAACCTTATCCCTCCCAATAAAGAAGCAGCTATGGAGATGTATGATGTCTTTATCAGATTTTTGCAATTTCACTTTGAACTTCCATCCCCCATTCCAAAACCCCTCCTCATCCATTATTGGCATCGGGTTCCTCTGAATAGAACACCATTTTTCAAACCAGTAGACAATTTCAGTGATATTTACCCCTTCATTCCTGAAAAGCACAGTGATGACCTGAAAAGGCTGCTTAGTCAGAGGAATAACAATAAAATCAACCCATAAAGGGTTAATTTTAAGGTTCGTATAATGACACCAAAAGCTTTCCAAAAGGGCAGTGGTTCAAAAGCTAATATCAAAATACAGTTCACCTTGGACATGTATCAAGGCGTAGACTTCCGAAGGAAAAAAAACATACTTTGTTTTAGAAGGATTTTGCCAATATAAAACTGATCAGAGGGATGGTCTCTTGTGCCGGCATACCTTAGCCGAACTGTGTTTTGGCATTTTGCTAATTCCATAGGCTTATGAAGTGGCTCGCATAAGTCGGTTTTTCAGGCCCTGCATCAGCAGGGATGGGGCCATCCTCAGGTATGGGGTTATCAAGGGGAGCCATAGCCAAATCATCAGTTATCATATCTACATTGTTGGCATCAGGAACAGGGTTGAGTGCAATATGGGATACTGGACCGATCTCTCCAGAAACAACAGAAGGAGAAATGTTATTACTTATCTTTGGGTGCAGGGGAGTACCCGGTAAGGGGATTCCTGGATCAGGTCTCCAATGTCCATCTTGAGTGGGTATCCATCCAGCATCATGTAGGGCCTTGTCAGGTGACAAGGAGCCTTCCATCTCAGTACTCCAATCTCTCCATGAAATCAATTCCATCCTGGCCTGAGGTGATCCAGGTCTTTCTTCAGCCACTAGGATTTTCAAAGGACTGGCAGCTCCAGTAATACTCGGAGATGTAATTGAACATTTACGTTTCCGATATTCTTCCTGTTGAAGTTTCTCTTTAGAAATTTGCTCGCTCACATGTAGCAATTCTGTCTCTAAACACTGCTGTTTTTCCACCAGACTTAATTTTGTGGAGTCTGTTCCTCGCAAGGGACCACTGTTTTGGGCGATATGCTGGCCACCCAAAGGGTGCATCCCAGCCACCTCCACAGTGGATCCCTCGACCTGGGACATTACCAAAGGTCTATGTTGCTCTCAAGACTCCTCATGTTGATCCATCCAAACACCTCCACATCCTACAGCAGAATGAGACTACTCCACAGTCGCAATGGTTCCCTTACTGACAGAGTAGGAGAATTTCCCCAGTGTCCTGGCCAAATTTCCCCCCAATTACTAAAAATATCACCAACAACTTAATCTGGGTCAAGGTCAGTTGGCATTCATCTGTAGCCCCCTTCCCCTTCGTGCATGAAAATAGGCAGAATTTGTCTATTGCACTTACCCGGACAACAAAAACTAAATAAAATAAATGCAGTGCTGCCAAAACAGCACATGAATTATAGTGCAGGACAAAGTGTGAAAGGAACCACAGCAACAGGGGTTTCTTAGTGTGAGGTAATAACCGCTAACCCTATCACTGTAGTGTTACATGGTGGAGGGTCAAGTATGCTGCCAGTGCAGTGCCTGGCCGAGTTGTTCCCATGGTGGTGGGACTAGAGCACCAGCACCTGGCAGTGGCAGACACCTGGGGCTGTAGTTCAATTCTCCCCCGGGCCTTTTGTGTTAAGGCTTTTTTTTTTAAAAAACAGTTTTCACACTCACCCAACTTGTTCCCCATTCCCTAAGCCCACACCCTCCTTGGAGTTATATTTTAGTTCTGAGGGCCTGGGGCGTGAAGCCCCCCACAAAAACAAAGATACTGTTAGTTGTGCTAACAGTGTGCGGAGTTCGTTATCGGTCAGTGTGTTGTTCCGATGTTATTTTGTCACATGCAGTTAAACATGTGGTATTGTTGATGTGTACGGTTTTGCCTGTGACACTATGACCCCATGCCAAAATCCCATTAGATTACCACAAGCCCAGTGCACCATATCTTTGGCATACCCAGGGCTTGCAGCAACCTCATGGTTTTGAAAATCCAGGTCATTAAGTCTGTTAGTGGAGCAGTGAGGAGGAATATACACAGTTCCAATCATCAAGTTTTGCTATTACCCAGCAACAAAGTAATCCCCAAAAATTCACAATCAGGTTGCAGTTCTTTTTTTTAAACTCTTTGTCTTTATTTTTTTAGAACAAGAACAAACATATAATACAGAACAGACAGATAAAACGCATAAACTATATATGCAATTGATACACTCGAGAAAAAAATAAATCATGTGCTACTCTGAATTACAGTCTTTGAATATATGATGTCACTAAAACAATTGATGCAATTGAATAAATTAAACTATCCCTTAGGAGTTACCACCATGTACTGTTATTTGTTAATGCTCCCAAACTTAGGGTACAAAGTCCTTTCTGGCTTGTGTAATATATAACACCCATCTCCTCCAAAAGACCTCAAATTGGTCTAGTTTCTTATTTAAAATGGTGGTAATCCTTTCCATCTTATAAATATTTATCATAATATCCTACCATTGTGTCAGGGTGGGAGGGTGGGAGTTAACCAAAGTTTTGTGATACTTTTTTTTGCTGCCAACAGTGCTATTGTGAGAAATGTTCTGCTCATAGGATCTCTACATTATGGGGGGTATTCCCCAAAGAAAAAGAAAAGGGGGTCTAATACTATGGTAGTAGATATTATTTGCTTTAAGGCCTCTTTTAGCTGCCCCATGAAGCGGAGAAGTCTCTTGCATCCCCAGAACACATGGGCATGTGCAGTAGGGGAGTGACCACAATACCTCCAACAATCTGCCCCTCTATGGGTTGGTATTTCTGTTGTATTGCCAGTGGTCTAAAATACCTGATGGACATCTTCCAGGTGAACTCCTTCCATATCTTGGAGTTAGGGTCCCTCCTGCATCATCCTAACATGTGTTTTCCATACCTGTGCATGGCTGTCCTGCCCCAGATCCTTTTTCCATGCCCGGTGCACTGAGTCCAGAGAATCCTCCTCTGATGCCCTCAATGCCACATATAGGGCAGAAATTAAATGTGAGGGTAGGGGTCTCCTCTCTAGAGCACCCACCAAAATACTCAGAAGCGTGGGGACTGGACCCTCTTTCCATATCCCATCCACAATGGACTTGAGAAACTCTCTAGTTTGGAAATATTGAAACCTTTCTGTATGGGAGATACCGTATTTCTGCACTAAGTCCATGAGGGCTAAAATTATGCCCTGTGGTGCAAAGTGGTAGCCCAGATGCAATCCCTGTCTTTCCCATCTATGGTATCCCGTGTCCATTGTAGTTGGTTCAAATTGGGCTTAGTGGGGTAGTGAGAACAGTAGGGGTCTCCACCTAGAAAATCCCTTGGCTGCCAATGCCCTCTGCCAGCACTTTAAGGTAGTGCGGCTATATGGGTTAGTTACCCTCTCCAGATTTGTATCTGGTGGGAAAGACGGTAACCGCTAATGCATGTCACCCAGATCCCTCTCTTGTCTCACTAAGAATTTCCACTTGTCCTCATATCCCTCACACAGCCAATATAAGGTTGTCCTAATCTGGGTTGCGAAATGATACAGCCTCAGGTTTGGGAGTGCTAAGCCACCCTGCCTTCTAGGTAATTGTAAAATAAAGAGCCGTATCCTAGGTTTTTTAAGAGGCCAAGATATATTTAGAAATTCTCCTGTGCACAGTTCTATACCAGATCTCCATTACCTGTACTGGAATAGTCTGAGCCACATACAAGAACCTTGGCAGAACTACCATACAGACTGCTTCGATTCTTTGAATTGGGGATAAGAATAGAGTCTTCCACCTCTCCAAGTTGGTTGTTATCTTAGTCAGGTTGCATTTCTGTTATATTTATTTTAGTTGCTGCAAAACAATCTCTTACATAAATCAAACACCCTCTTTCCTCTTTCCCACTACAATCATTCCCAAATAGGGTATAGGAATCCTATATTAGAAAGGCATCCTCTTGTTCGCTCTTAGTTTGGAACCCCTCCCAGCATACATCTGACAAACCGATATCTTTCAGGGTCACCGAATCCAAGGGGTGGAGGTCAAGATTTCTTTATAGGCTGATGACACCTTGTTATATATTTCGAAGCTGGTGGTGGCTATTCCCAGGATTTTTGACCTTCTCTCCGAATTTGGAGCCCTTTCGGGCTACAAGGTAAATTTTGATAAGTCTGAATTATTTCCCCTGGGTGGCCCCTTAGGTCAATCCCTACCTGAGGTGAAGCGAGTCAAGTGGAGTAAATGTGGGTTTAGATATCTGAGGATCTGGGTTCCCAGGGACTATAAGGCTATATACTCCACAAATCATTTGGGGGTGCTCCAGGAGATTTGGGAGGACTGCAACAGGTGGAAGGAGCTTCCCTTCTCCCTCTCTGGCAGGGGGGAATCTATCCACATGAATATCCTTCCCCGCATGTTGTTCATCCCGGGTGCTATTCCGCTCAGACCTCCAAGGAAATTCTGGCAGGATCTGAACTCCACTCTTTCCAAATTCATCTGGTCCGGGAGAAGGCCTCAAATAAAATGGAGGGTCATGCTGGCCCCCAAGGAGAGAGGGAGCTTTGGGATTCCAGACATCCAGAAGTACTTCTGGGCCTCCCAACTACAACCACTGATCACCATGGTTCAGGACTCCCCTCCTAAGTGGGTTCACATTGAATTGGCCGACTCTCCCTTAGGCAACATTTCAGATTTAATATTTCTGGACACTTCCAGATTGCGTTTGCTAGATTTCAGGAACCCCTTTATGAGGGTAATCTCTCAGATGTGGAGCGACATGAGTCAGAAACTTGGCTTACCTCTAATGATTAGCCAATCCATGACAATACTAAGTTGTCAAGACTTCGGCCCACTGAGGTGGGATCTGCCTTTTCGCCGTTGGGGTAGAAATAGCTTAAACACCCTGGGTCAGTGTTTTAACAGGAACCAAATAAAATCTTTTCAACAATTAAGGGTTGAATTTAACCTCCAACACACAGATTTTTTTCCGTTATCTCCAGCTTAGGCATTACATTTGTCAAAATGAAATAGAGAGAAAGACTGGAGAGGGGCCAGTGGAAAATCCAGTACAATCCACTCTGACTTCCCTGATTAAGATCCTCCACTAAAAAAAATTGATTTTGAAAATAGTGCAGGGTATGAATTCGGTGGAGAGGGACCCCCAGACACCAGTTAAGGATGCCTGGCACAGAGACCTTAGTGTGGTCCTATCAGATATGGATTGGACTTCCATATGGAAGGGCATCTAGAGCACCTCAGCATCCCTTTTCTGGTGAGAATTTCGATGTAAATTGGCTGTTAGATACTTCAGACCCCCAGTGGTGACAAAACATTTTGAGTTACATCATTCTGACCTTTGTTGGAGAAACTGTCAGTCAATTGGTTCCTACTTTCATATTTATTGGGAATGTAGGGTTATTCAGGATTACTGGAGGGAAATAAGGGACATCATGGAGAAGATTTTTGAGATCTTAATGTCAGAGGCTCCTCAATATTGGTTTTTGGGGCTGCCCACACCCTCTCTCAATTCTAGATCCTCCCGCTATCTGTATGTGATTTTAGTGGCGGCAGCCCTCAAGGCCATCAATTTGTTGTGGCTCATCCCAGACAAGCCCGCCACCGCTCCTGGTACGATATTTGTATCAGGATCTTAGATATGGAGTATCTGACGGTTAAATTGAGATTATCCTCAGATAAATTCAAAGGGAAGTGGTTGCCATTTCTGCATTTCATGGTTTCTCGTGAGGGGAAACCTATTCTAGAGCTGTTGGCCAGATATGATTAGGGCTTTGCTCTAGGATTGGCTGTGATATATTAGCTGAAAATGTAATGAAGATGCCTCCCCCCAGGCTTATGTATGTTATGTCATATTTTATATGGTATATTTTATATATTTTTCATATTTAATGCACTTGCAACTTCTTTGTTTTAATCCTCTTTGGGTCTCCTGTATATGCAGTTGTATCTATATCGGTGAGAGTCATCTAGTTGAAGGTAGAAACCATAATGTATGATTGACAACTAATAGAAAATTTTCCCCCTTCCTTTTCCCCTTTTCTTTGGTAGTAAAGGTGCTCTCTCTTCTTTTCTTCCTTCTTTCCTTTCCCTTTCTTTCTCTGCTTTTCTTTTCTTTTCTCTTTCTTCCTTTCTCTCTTGATATTGGTTTTATTATTGTTTAGATGTTAGAAGTTGGTTTAATGTTCATTTGTGTATATATGTATTCTAATTGAAAATTTCTCCAATAAACTTTGATTTCAAAAAAAGAAAGGCATCCTGAAATTTAACAGAAATCCATGTCTCAGTTACAGCCAAACATCGGTCTGTTTTGCTGGATTCAAACAGTAAGTTGCTCTTATTTTGTCATGAGACAGTTTATCTTTAAATGCATCATACTAATAGCTTTCGTCAGGCTTATCAACTCAGAGAACACACTATCCCCTCTACTAAACAAATCATATCATTTAGACTCTGGATTCAGATGTATGTTTACAGACAAAAATAGCAACGGATATATAGGAATTTGTTTAATGTGTTTTATGGAGCCAATTTTCTGGCTAGATACAATCTGCATTGATTTTGACTGTAAGTAAAAGTTTTTTAAGAAAAGTCACATTTTTACTTCCATACTGAAAAAATTCTTTAACCAGTTTGTTTCCTGAACAAACAGATTACCCTTTGTTACATTGATATTTCCAACAAAACTTATTGAATTACTGTAGTTGTGGAGTGGGCCTGTAGTACATTATCCCAGGCAAATATTTTCTTTCTTCCCTCTTCTCCCTTTTTAGCAATAAGGCCTAGGTTGCCTAAGACTGATAGTCCTAACCGGCACAGTTTTATCTCAGTCATAAACATTTTAATATACAGCAATATTATAATTGCAAATAATGCAAGCGTAGACATAGTTTGTATCAGCACTTAGAGAATGGTGTCTGCTCCATTACTGGTCAGGACTCCATCACATAGTACTGCACTGGTATGCCAACACTACCTTAGCAATTTGAGAGCAACCAACACTACAGTGACAACAGCACCAGGTCACTGTTGTGTCGGTGTGGAATCCTGCCACCGCTTTCCACAGGTATTGCACCCCCTCCCCGAAACAACTGTACTCGGAGTTGATTATTTTATTAGCAGGGGGTGCGGGGGGAAGAGCCCTCCCCATGGGGGAATCGGGGGCAAAGCCCCCCAAAGAAAACAATCTGTCCTGTGACTCCCTTCATGCCAACTGCAAATGCGGTTGACATAAGGGAGTCGCTGTAATGTCAGTCAACAAATAATTTGTCAACTGACTGCCATGGAGCCACTGCATTAACCTAGCATATATTGCTGCACAGAAGACATGATAGAGGTGCACTAATTGGGAGCACAACCAGTTGTGGTTAAAAAGGTCAACATGCTAATTACATATCCTCAAGGTCAAAAAGGTCACAATGCAAATCAAACAACACAGCAACATCAAAAAGAAATTATGCAATTAAAAAAAATAACACCCCCCCCCATACAGACACAGAGCAACATTGCTGAAGAATCATAAACTGTAAAGGAAATCTATCTAACATCTTTGAAAAACATGCAGTACTTCTTATTTACAAATTAAAACCCAAAAAAAACTCAGTGCTGCTCACATGAGAAAATTTATTTATTTTAAAATTGGTAACCAGGAAAGGCACACTGAACTGAGGTGCAATCTGGGGGAGAGGGTATGGGGAACAACAGTAAAAAATTACAGCAGTACATAGTGTCCAGTTGCAATTACAGTGAACAAAAAGTCCAAAAATAGAGTACAGAACAATGAAGTGTTCAAAATCATGACAAATTGGAAAGGACAAAAAATAGCTTATAAATCAGCTGTCATGTTAGACAAGATCAAAACAAAGTGCTTGGTGCATGTAGGGAAAGATGGTGGTGCTTATATTGTGAGGAAAAGTCAAACAGGCAGCTACATAACATATGGAAGAACCAAAATCATGCGGTGGTGGTGTCAGTGGGAGAGTTGGGTCAATAACAGGTTGGGGTTAGGTAAAGGGTCAGGTAGAGGGTTGGTGGAAGCAGAGGATGCAGGGAGAAGTTTTAGCTGGTATCTAATGGAGGGAAATGAGGAGGAGAAATGCAGACAGGATGGTAGCAGATTCCAGAGGAAGGAGAGATGATAGGAGAATGCAGACTGCCCACTGAGAAGTGTGGGTGGAAGGGAGAAGGTGTGAGGGTACCTGGAGCACAGCGGGTAGGAAAAGAAGGGATGGGAGAGGGGATTGAGGATAGGTATAATAATAATAATACATTTTATTTCACATAAGCACCTTTTGGGCCATCAAGGTGCTTTACAAAAATATTAAAACAATCGTATTAAAACAATGAGCATAATGATAGAATAAATAGCATAAAGATAAATAAGTAACAGGGGATCAGAGTTATACGGTGCCATCATAAGCATGACACGATAAGAAGGTTTTCAATGCCTTTTAAACCCCTCCACAGTCATGCACTCCTGAACCTGATGGGGTAGAGAATTCCAAAGGGTTGGGGCCACGTGCATTAATGCACAGGCCCCAGAAGATTTCAGAGACACCCTCAGAATCTCTAGCAACCCCTTGTCAGCTGAATGCAGCGGTCACACTGGATGGCAAGGCACAAGAAGCTCTTTCAAGTAGTCGGGGCCCAGTCTGTGTAGGGCTTTATAAGTCAGTAAACCAACTTTAAAGGTGATCTGCCACCTAATCGGCAGCCAGTGCAGATCGCACAGCACAGGAGTAATATGGGATACTCGAGAAGCCCCAGTTAACATTCATGCTGCTGCATTCTGTACAAGCTGCAGGCAGTGGATTTCAAACCCAGAAAGCCCTAAGTACATGGAGTAACAATAATCAAGGAACGAAGTCACAAAAGCATGGACCAATGTAGGCAAGTCCCAGGATGGAACCAGATGCTTAATCCTGGAGATGTTCCTAAGATGATAAAAGGAAGACTTGACGACGGCCGACACCTGAGATTGTAAAGTCATCCCATCATCAAGCACTGCCCCCAGGTTTCGTATCCATTCAGAGGATAGGATCTGAGAGCCCCCGAGAAAAAGTCCGAAGGGCTGATCAGCCCTAAACCCCTCTATCCAGTGACCAGGGCCCACTACCATCACCTCCGTCTTTCCGGCATTCAACTTTAACCAGCTTGAGTTCATCCAGTCCTGGATTTCAGCGAGGCAGGTATTAAGTACCGAGACAGCTCTATCCTGGTCAGGGGCAAAAGACAGGTAGAGCTGGGTATCATCAGCATAGCGGTGAAACCTCAGCCCATACCGCCTTACAATGTCTCCGAGGGGCAGCATATACACTGCAAACAACATGGGGGACAGCACTGAACTCTGAGGGACCCCATATGGCAGGAAGAAAGGGTCCGAGGAAAAAATCCCAGACACCACTCTCTGACTCCTGCCAGTGAGAAAAGATGTAAACCACCTAAGGACCATACCTGAGAGTCCACAGATGGACCTCAGATGTCCAAGCAGCCCCCATGGTCTACAGTGTCAAAAGCTGAGGAGAGATCAAGGAGCACCAAGATAGAATGGTTTCTCTGATCTTTTGCCATCAGGAGATCATTGAGCACCTGAACCAGCACCGTCTCAGTACTATGCCTCTTTCAAAAACTGGACTGGAGAGCTTTGTAGATGTTATAGATGGTCAAGTGGTCATCCAGCTGTACCGCTACTACTTTCTCAATCACCTTCCCTATAAAGGGAAGGTTTGAGATTGGTCTGTAGTTAGCCAGAGAATCCGGGTCCAAAGAAGCTTTCTTTAGGAGGGGAATTGCCACTGCCTCCTTCAGGGAGCTTGGAAACTCACCAGATTCCAAGGAGCACTGGACTATTTGAGCCAGGACTGGGCTGATCATATCCCAACAACCCATAATCAAGGAAGCTGGGCCCGGATCCAAACTACAGCACATAGGGGCACATACCCAGGACAATCCGCATGACATCTGCAAGCTCGGGCAAGGCAAAGGTACTCCAGAATGCCCAAGGTGAGGTGGCCAAGCACCGATCATCAGCAACCCCCATAGAGTGAGTTGAATGAACTTCTGACCTGATGTCGGCCACCTTATCCACAAAGAACCAAGCAAGCTCATCGCACTCCACTTGCGAAAAAGGTCTTCAGAGCTGCAGACAGGTTGGGTTGCACAACCTGTCAACAGTTCAGAAGAGCTGGGCTGGTCAATTCTGAGTGGCAGCAATCTCCCTGGACAGGAATTCTGCCTTCTTATGGGAGATCGTTGATTGGTAGATCCTATAATGTTTAACCAATCTAAGGTGGTTGGCAACCAGGGTGGATTTCCACCAACGCTGTTCTAACCTATGTCCTACTCGCCTCAACTCCCTCAAAGGCCCATCAAACCAAGGGGCCCGAGGACGAGGGGGGAGAGGATGAACACGGATGGGAGCAATCAAGTCCAGAGCTGCTGAGATGGCCTTATTATAGGCCACCACTAAAGTCGCTGGACTTGAGCTGGTCACGGGAAACTCTGAGAGGTCAGTCACCACTGTTAGGCCTTCAGGACTCACTTCCCATAAAGGGCGGTAACTGACCATCTCCACAGGGGCAGGCCTCCGAAGGGGGGTGCAAATGTTGAACCTCACGGTGTAGTGATCAGACCAACTGACCGGTTCCAACTCCAGGTCAGAGGCCTTGATCCCCAGGAGGAAAACCAGATCAAGACAGTGACCATGTTTATGGATGGCAGAGGTAACAACCTGTGTAAGGCCCAGAGATGTCATAAGCTGGAGGAAGTGTTGTCCAAACTGTGAGAGATCGTCATCGACCCAGGCATTGAAGTCACTGAGTACCATCAACCTGGGCAACTCCAATGCCATGTCGGCGATGAAGTCCGCTACTTCCTGCAGAAATTGCGTCTCGTCCCCGGGTGTACAGTAGACTAGAGCTAACCTGCAACCTACACCAGCCACCATGGTACACTCAAATGATTTGGCCTCCTCAGCTGGTACATTCATGAGGCCCAACTCGGTCTTAAAACAGACCGCCACCCCCGTGATCCAGTCTCAAGCAGTGTATAACCGAGTACCCAGTCGGAATTGAAGCATCAAAAATGGGGCCAGCATCTTCATCCAACCAGGTCTCGGTGATGCAAGCCAGATTAGTTGTTTCAATGAAGGTATGAAGGGTGGAACCCAAAAACATTTTAAACACCTAATAAAAACACAAAATAAGTTTCAAAATGATAAATATACACAACAACAGAAACATGCATACATGCATCACTAAGGCCTTTGACCTAGTCAACCATAAGCACTCCTTGGCCTGGGTTTGTCACAGAACACAGTTGATGGGTTCCACATCTATCTCACCAATCACTCCCAGCGTGTGAAGATCAATAAATCTTTGTCTGTCACTAGGGGAGTATCTATTGGTGCCCCCCAGTGCTCCATCTTGGGCCCACTCCTATTTGCCCTTTTCATAAATCAACTGCCCAATGCCTGTCAGAGTGCCAATGTACTCCTCTATGCCAATGATGCTGTCATCTAGTCCAGAAATCCTGATCTTGACAGCCTCACCACTGCTCTCCAAAATAACTTCAGAAAGCTGGTTCTCCAACAATAAACTGGTTCTCGATTACAAAAAACAAAGACCATGCTCTTCTCTAGCCTCCCACAGAAAAGCAAAGTTCCACTCTTGGCCATCCAAAATTACCAGGTCAAAACCTTGAACAGGCAGAGACCTTCAAATACATGCACGTTGGAGTAACTCTGACTGACACCTCGGGCCCGATTCTCAAAGCCCTGCATCTGACACAAGGTGCTTGCACCAAACAGATATGGTGCAAGGTGCACCTTACATCCAGGGCTGCCTCCATGCAATTCACAAAGGTGGCCTGTGTCGACCGCAAGCCACCTGCCCCAAACAGGTCCTGCGCCACCCTTGCACCCAGCAACGGGCTGTGACTAGGGTGCCCTGCACTAGACACAAGCAGCCACAGCCCAGAGGAGTGATTCACAGACAGCACCCAGAGAAGCAGAAACTATGTCCCCATAGACCAGCCTGGGCTGACGTAAGGGGACTTAGAAACTGCTGCCCTGTGTGCACCACTGGGTGCATAGTGGCATGGGTACCCGCACCCCAATCCCTGATGTGAACCCCCCACCAGACCCCCAAAGATGCCATCAGTGGCATACAGTGCACTGTCCCTTTGGTGGTCCAGTGCCCTCCAACCCTCAACACCCACCAGTAGTGTCCCCTTCACCCCCCAGCTCCGGGCAGAGCCAAGGACCAGCGATGCCCTCCACACACCTCCATGGTCCAACTGGACTGCATGTGTAGCAGTCTGTCCTGTGTGCACTATGCCTGCCATGCAGAAATGGTCCCATAGGTTTGGGGCATGTCTATTCTGGCATGGGCACACTGGGTTGCAACGCCACAAAGGGCCTGTGGCAACCTTTGTCCATGCATCATGCATTTACCGCAAGGGCAGGATTGCCTCAGCCATGGGGACATAGGTGCCAGTACCCCTCCCGTATGTGAATCAGGTGCAGGGTCTCTGGTGCACAGGGCTTTGGTGCAAGCTGCTGTTTGCTGCAGCTTGCGCTGGATGTAGGCCCCATTGAGGATTGGGCCCCTTGTCTTTTGCCCACCCCCCATGCTGACAATCTGGTGGCCATAGTCAACAGAAGACAGGGAGCCCTGTACTGTAGCAGAACAGTCTCACTGGGGATGCTAGACACCTTATTGTGGCCAGCTCCATTCTGTCACTTATAGATTATGGCCCCCCATCTACACAGCTGCCTGTTACATGGTGCTAAACAAAGTAAAGCTAATCTGTAACAAGGAGTGCTGCTTTGTACTTGATGCAGATAAGTGCACTCATAGTTGCACCCTTTATGCATTCACTAACTGGCTACTATTACCTTGCAGAATAAAGCTCCAAATCTGTTTGCTACCCAATAAGGTGCACCTGGATTAACACCCCCTGGTTTAACAAACTGCTTCCACATCATTTCCAACCAATACAACACCAGGAACATGGCCAGGAATGCCTTAAGCCTCCTTTCCAGCATACTCAGCTGGGCAACTAGTCATTTGCTACCAGGGCCACTAACTGGTTAAACAAACTGCCTGATACACTGCTGAATCTCCCCAAGATTAATCAGTGTAAGAGATCTTTGCAGTCTTCCAGTGCAGTCCAATACAATTATAATTGTTAAAACTGTTCTATTGTGTTACTCTCTGTAAATATCCTGTGACTTTTTATACAACGATATGTATGGATTTTTTCAAAACTGTATGTAATTGTTCTGTCCTAAGTGTTTTGAGCCTGATTTGATTGCATTTTCCTCTGGAACTGCATATTATACTTGCTTCTCTTGATTATGTATTTGACATGGAACCTCTGTCAGCGAGTACTTTTGCTCAAAGGTAATCTACAAAGTTTCTCAATAAATAAATAAATCATCTGCAAAACTTCTACAAACAGTGCTCTAAAAGCTAATAAACTATCTACATACCTAGAAATAAAGGACAGCTCAAATTCTGCTTGAATTTCAACTGCCCAGCAGTGCACCTGAATGAGGTTACATGACATCTAATCAATAGCCTATCTACCGGGTCTGACTCAGATCCCACGGAAAGATCAGGAAGCATAGCCCAGACTTCCAGCTTAACCTCACAGATCACTTGGGAAGTACAGGAAGTTAAAAGCCAGGAATACCTATTTATAGCACCAAAAAAACTGACTCCCTTGCAGTGCAACCGCACCGAAATAGTGCAGCTTACCAGCTGCAACCTGACCCTTGCCGCATATCCAATTATGCTAATGCCCTATAGTCAGCCATTTAAAGATACAACCTCAAATTACAACACTATTACACTACTAAAATCCTAGTATTTCTAAACATTTTATAAGTGGAATAAGACAACTCCATTGGAGGATGAGGCTATGGTAATGTACCTCCTGTTAGTTGAAGTCCCTTGCCTTTCCGTACCGGGTCATAATGTTGCACGCTTAATAGCAAACGGCATTATGGCGAAACCTGGACCTGTGCGCTCCCTGAGTTGGACCCCCCAGAGTTGAGAATCTTTAGTGTGGGAGGTCCAGGGGTGCAGCCCCCCAGTAAAGTGGGGTGTGGGGGGCAGAGCCCCCCACAGAATAAGGACATGATGCCTCATGGCATAAATTGCGCAGTGCGATAGTGCCATGCAGCATTATGTCTTGCGACACAATGACCCCGTGCCTTGTCTTTCAGGCTCAAGAATCTAACCCACCACTCAGTACATTAACACAGCATAATCTCCTATCTATCATGCCTTATCCCTTACTTGTGGCCCTTGTCACCTTGTGCGCCTAGTGACTCAGGTTAACTCCAATACACTTGGCAGCACTGTGCCACACTGCAGCCACTGCTTTAGATACTGCTGCACCTAAGCTACTCTGACTTTTAGCCCTGAATTGCCCACCCCTCAAGGAGCTGCCACCATCCGTGATTGGGCTACAGGTTCAGATTAATTAGGGCAGCTGCAGATAGTTCATAAACCCCTCAGATATAATTAGAAACTCAGGCATAACAACAGTTCTGGAAGCAGCAGAGGAGAGATTTAAAGTGCAAGGCACTCACCATATTTTAGCACAGTCATTTCTGGCTGGCAGCTGTAAACTGCATTGCTCTCAGTCTATAATGCCATCATCATTAAAATCAGTGTGCAGTCTATGGCACAGTCTTTGAAAATTAACTTGAAGTGAAACAGTACTTTATCAAAAAGGCAGCCAAAATACACACAGGTAACTTGTGCAGTACTGAGGACACTTCTGTTGTTATCCTGAGTGTAGCTGTGCAGTTCTTTGGTTATTAGTGCCATGCAATTGATGTACCTGGTGACTGGGCAACTAGGTCTGTCACTCTCTGGTTGACTATACACTTGGCTGCACTGCAGCCATCATTTCAGATGCCTCTGCATCTGAGCTGTGTCAACTTTTAAATCTGAACTGCCCACCCTCAAGGAGCGGCCACCATCTAGGGCTACAGGTTCAGGTTCATTGGGGCAGCTTTATTGACATGTAAAATGGTCATTCATGCAGCTGTCTGTTGGCCTGTGTGTGCTTGTGTGCGCATGTGTTGGTGTTCATGTATACCATATGCTTGTGTCATTTGTCAGTTGTGCAATCATGCTGGCCCTAGACAACAGGTTTTTTTTTGGGGGGGGGTAATTTGCATACATAATAACCAAACAACAGTAACCCTGCACTTACTAAAATATATCAGATGAAAATGAGGAAGGAGTAGATGCAGGTTTTTTTTTTTTTGTATCAGGTGTTAGTTCAATAAACCTTGCTTTGTGGTGTGCAGTTCCTCATTTCCAAATCCCAACATGGGGAGATTTACTGCGTGTCCTGCCTATCAGTTCCAATGATCATTAAATAAATAATGGGAGGACTAAAATGAGTTCACAGTCTCAGATTCCCAGTATTTACCAGACAATGGTTGGGTCTCTCAAGATTACCAGAGGTATGCTTAGGTGGACTATTGGCATTGAGGTTACAAGCTGCGGTATGTCAAGAATATAACTATTCAAAATAAGAATTTTCACCCAAAGTCCCCACCTGAGGCTCAGAGCTATTTGGCTGGATTACAGATTGTAGTAAACAACATGGTTCCCTTAAGATGTTTCATTTATGAATCAGCAAGGTACATAAAAAGAAAGTGTGTTTTAATGCAACTGTCTCCCAGAGGACAAATGTTCCATTTTTATGATCCCTAGTGATTCTACAAGATTAATTTGTTATGACTGAGCTATGCTTCATGCACAACACAAGGATGAAATGGCCATTAAATAGTGGCTTTATATGTGCAAAACTATTTTAGTATGTAAAACAACTGCTATGCAACAACTTATTCATTTATACAGTGGAAATGTAAACATTTTGTTGGCTAAATGACTGGTTAGTCCTTAAATTGCCTTATGTGTCCCATTATTCATGAGAGCCAGAGGCAAAATACATATTTTGGGGTTCTGATACGTTACATTAATTTTAGAAAAAACTACTTCAGCAGTAATATGACAATTTAAGTAGTAAGCATTGAAGATGCTAATGCTTTTTGGATTATTTTCAGCATCTAAACTCTGTACTGAGACTGGAAATGGTAAAAGTAGTTAAACAGTGAAAACACACACACACACCAGCTATAATTGCCAGGTTGTGTTAAGAGCCATATGATGTAAGTGTGAACCATCTACCTTATTACTTGTTACCAGGGATGCTTCCTCATTAAAAACATCTCCTGACCAGGGTAATTCAAGCTTCAGGCTTTTTTCCTTTTTTTATTCTTGATCTAATTTGAGCAACAAGGGGAATATGTTATTGATCCACCTATTGATAAATTAATTGCTGAACCGCAGATAGAAGGTACAAAGCAAAATGTACAAAGCAAAATTAGAATTCTTAGCATTCTTGTTTTATTAAACAAAATATCTAATCTAATAAAAACATAGCAAATATACTTTGAAATAACCAAATGAATCCATTTATGCTTTCATGACCAGACAGTGTCACGGTCAGGTGCTTGTACTTTCTGTGTTACTATGATAACATTATGAATAAATTAAATAGCTTAATTCAGACAGTTAGGATAAGTGCTGTATATACAGTGGAGCCTGCAAGCACGCAGCACAATACTGCAGCATTCTACAATAAAGGTACTGCAGGAAACAAAGCAATTTTGCTGGCAGTTAATCTCTTTTGTTATGCAGTGCACTGACACACTATGCTGCATCCTGGTGGGCTCTGTAAACCTCTCTCCAGATACACAATGATTTAGACACAGGTTTAAGAGTTCTTTGCCACCATGCAGGATGTCCCCCTCCCCCGATGTTGATAAGATACAAGTAAAGGTGTGAATACTAATAAATGTAAATGTTTGCAGCATTCTAAGTCACACGTAGAGAGACAGTGCATGTGAGAGGGAGAGGGTGAAGGGATACAATTTATCTGTTAAGCTGCAAGAACAGTTAGCTCCTCTGTATGTAGTACAAGTTATACTGGAACAAAGTGTTGGTACAAGAATCTAAATAACCCTTTGTTTTGATTATTGCAAAACAAGACATAGCACCAGACATGATTTGGGGACTTTTTCTGAAAATATAAAGAAATACAACCAAGAAGGTGAACTCTTGGGGGGGAGGAACAATATTCACCTCACAGTGATAATTCTCTGTATATAAGAATGCTGTTGTCAAGTTGGGTTATATGAATGTATCGAAATATGTATTGAATTATGTATTTCCACTGTATTTCTCCCTCTCCCCTACACCCCCAGGGTGCATCTGGAATCAAGTGGTACCCTGCTCAGTATGCTTTCCTGGTAAAACTCTTAAATCAATCAATCAATCAATCAATAAATAAAGAATTACTTGAATGCAGATGTTGCTTGCAGGTCTTATCAATACTAAAGTCTACTAAAATGGAGCAAATCAGACCACCACCAGAGATCAGGTTTGTGGGCAATTTAGAAGAAACATGAAAACATTTCAGGCAACATTTTAATTTGTATTTAAAAGCAAGTAGTGCAGACAAGAAGGGGAGTTCACAAAAAGTTACGTTTTATTAATTTATTTATTGAAAGTGTTACCAGGAAGAACATACTGAGCAGCAAGTGCTCATTTCCAGATGTGTCCTGGGGGAAGGGGAACAGATGGGGAGAGTACAGGCAACACTACATAAATACAGTATTAACAGTAGTGTACAAATTGAAGCAGCAGCGAGCATAATAAGCGACTACAGTTACATAAGAAACCATTCAGAACAGAAACAACAATACAGCAGAATTATATAACATAATTACAAATTTATACATTGGAATACTGAGTTACAGGATTGCAATTTGCAATAATTTACAGTGCTGCTACAGGGGAACAACCAGTGGCAACCTAACAGGGAGGGATACGTAGGAAAATAAGAGAGTGGCAGCACCAGGGAGTGAAAAAGGTAAAGAAGGAGGCAGGGGGTAGAAACAGGTGCAGGGGGAGTGGAAACAGTTTTGAAGGATGGAATTGTGGACCCATGGGAAGGGAGTGAAATGAATGGAGTGAGGAAGGGAGTTCCAAAGCTTTGGAAACCTAAAGTAAAAGGTAGTCTGACCTGCTGAGGAGGTCCGAAGGAGGACAGACAAGGTGAGAGGGTCAGAGTTTCTGAGAGAGTATGAGGTAGTGGGAAGGCTAGAGAAGGAGGAAGAGAGGTGGGAAGGCAGAGACTGGGACCAGAATTTAGGCACAATATTGGTGCAGTGGATACACCATCTGTCTTCTAAGGAAGGGCGGGAGAGAGAAATAAGTAGAGGGTGCAGTGGTGAGTGCAGGGGGGAACATTCAAGGGCCTTATTACTGTCTGTGGTGAGAGAGTGGAATAGAAACATAGAAACATAGAAGTTGTCGGCAGATAAGGACCGCAAGGCCCATCCAGTCTGCCCATTTCTTTTTCTACCTTATAAATGTGCCATCGGCCTTTGCTCTGTCAGTGGCCTATCTATTCATAGTCATTTGTATTGCTCCCTTATGCATATCCCATGCCTGTTTGAAGCCCTGCACTGTATTCATAGCCACCACTTCTTGTGGTAAGCCATTCCATGCATCCACCACCCTTTCTGTGAAAAAAGAATTTCCTCACATTCCCCTTAATCGGCCTCCTCTAATCTCATGCTGTGTCCTCTTGTCCTGCTATTTTTCTTATATTTAAACATATTAGACTCTTTCACCTTGTTTATGCCCTTAAGGTGTTTGAATGCCTCGATCATATCACCTTTCTCCCTCCTTTGCTCAAGGGTATACATATTGAGCTCCGTTAATCTGTCCTCATATGTTTTCTGATGCAGTCCCTGACCATTTTGGTTGCCCTTCTCTGGACTGCCTCAATTTGGTTAATGTCCTTGTGAAGGTGTGGCCTCCAATACTGCAAGCAGTACTCCAGATGGGCCTAACCAGTGTCTTGTACAGAGGATTTACCTCCCTCTTACGACTTGTGATACCCCTACTAATAAACCCTAACACCCCCTAGCCTTACCTACTGCTTTAGAGGTCTGCTTGGATGATTTTAGGTCATCAGTGATGATGATGCCCAAGTCTCTTTCTTCCTTTGTGACTGCTAGCAACTCCCTCCCAGCCTATAGGTGGCTTCAGGGTTTCTCTTCCTATGTCATGATTTTGCACTTCTTTGCATTAAATGCCAGTTGCCACTCTTCTGACCATTCTGCTAGTTTATCAGATCTCTTCTCATTCTGCCCACCCCATCTGGATCATCTCTACTCTGTTGCAGATCTTGGTGTCATCTGCAAACAGACAAGCCTTACCCTCTAGTCCATCTGCAAGGTCACTAATGAAGATGTTGAAGAGGACTGGCCCCAGGACTGATCCCTGAGGTACCCCACTTGTGACTTGCATTTCTTCTGACTGTATACCATTTACCACCACTCTCTGTTTTCTGCCCGTCAACCAGTTTGCCACCCAGTTGACCAACTTCTGACCCACCCCGAGCCTACCCAGCTTATTTATCAATCTTCTATGTGGAACAGTGTCAAAAGCTTTGCTGAAGTCAAGGTAGGCGACACCAACTGCTCCCCCTTGGTCCACCACTCTGGTTACCCAGTCAAAGAAATCTATGAGATTAGTTTGACAGGACCTTCCTTTTGTAAACCCATGCTGTCTTGGATCCTGTGCCCTATGGATTCCAGGTGTTGCACTTTCCTTTCCTTAAGGAGTGCCTCCATAATCTTGCCCACTACTGAGGTAAGACTGACCGGTCTGTAGTTCCCCGCCTCCTCCCTGCTACCACTCTTGTGGAGCTGGATCACATGAGCCCTTCTCCAGTCTTCTGGGACCTCTCTTGTGCTCAGAAACTCACTAAACAATTCTGCTAATGGCTCTGCTAGTTCCTCCTTTAGCTCCTTAAGTACCCTGGGAATAGACTACCATTGCAAAGGGGCACATTATTATTTATATTAACAATGATCAGGGATGGGGGAGTGGGCCTCTAGAGTAACAGGGAAAAGGGGCAATTTATTATTTAATTTAACAATGATCAGTGTTCGAGCAGGGGGGGCCACTAGACTACTAGGGGAAGGGGACAAATTATTTAGTTTCACAATGATCAGAGTTTGGGAGTTGGGGCACTAGACTACCAGAGAAAAGGGGCTAATATTGTTTTATTTAATAGTGATCGGGGGGGCACGAGACCACCAGGGTTATTTTCGATATTATTACTAGTGATCGGGGGGAGTGCTAGACTAAATGTGCTTATGCACATTTCAGCACATTGCCGCAGGCTTGCGGCAATCTGTCAAGGTGTGCCCTCTGTTTGGTGGACTGCTAGGGTTGCCACAAGCTGTGGGATTTTGCCACTCGGACCCTGCCCAATAGAAAATCAGATGCAGGGGTCTGTGGCACATGGACAAGTGGCACAAGCCACCTTTGGCACTGCTTGTGCTGAGTTTTGAGAATCAGGACCACAATTCTTTACTTGTTTGGATTAAGTGATAAAATGAATATCATTGGATTGACTGGTTAGACTGTGGCCAGACTGCATTGCTAGTACTGAATATGTGCTGCTCAAGGGCATCTCATACAAAAGACCTAATCAATGAACTGCTTCTGCTTCCCAGAGTGGCCTTGCCTGCAGATCATATGCTCTTCTGTGCCGTTTGTAACATCCAATTTTAGTTGTGTTGGCCATCTTTGCTGTCATTCTCTGAAATCTTTTCTCCTCCTTCTCTAGGGCACAACTTCTGTACCTGGTGAATGAACCTTTCTAAATACAGTTTATATTCCAGCTTTCTCAGCCCACATTGCCAACCTTGCCTTCCATTTTGACTCTGTCTGAGCAGTGCTGACTATAGCTAGAGTCACTCTAACTCATCTCTCCTGTCTCTGCTTCTATTTTCTGTTGAACATTGGAATATATGACTTAGCTGTTGTAATAGATAGAGATAGATAGATAGATAGATAGATAGATAGATAGATAGATAGATAGAGAGCTAGAAAGAGAGCTACATAGATAAATAAAAACCTTTATTTTTTAACAGGAAGTAACTTTTAGGACTGTAGGGCCCTGTTTTACAAAGCTGTCCTGTGATAAAATTATGGTTACACAGAAAATGCCAAAACTTTTGATACACAGATTTCACATTTAAGCCTGTAATAATTTATAGTAACACATGTAGAAAGCAGGGATCCATACAGAGACAGACCCCCTGTCAAATCAACCCCAAAGACAGACCCCAAGACATATCCATGAGATGATTTTTACACACCTTTATCGTGACATACAGTAGGCAGATGTGGAGCCTATGGAGGAGACAAAAGAGAGGACCAAAGCACGTTATACACAAGGGCCATAACATATACATTTATCATTCCAGACTAAGTCCAAACATTGTTTAAATTGTCCTAGGTTATTCACATTATTGGTTTCTGGGTCTAGGTCATTCCACAGTTTTGACAAATAGAATCTGCTTTGCATCCTACTGTAAATGTGAACCTCCAAGGGGATTTTTAAACATCTGTGTTTTAGGTTCCTTAGGTTTTGTTTTGTGGGAGCTTGTGGATGTTTAGTTACTTCCCCATTAATTCCTCTAAATTCTACATATGTTTTATACCCAACACATTTTTTCCTTCGATTTTCAAAGGGATCCCAGTTTAATTGTTGTAGAAGACTACAGTGGTAAGTGATACAGGGACATTTAAAACATACAGGCCCAGATATTCAAGGTTGCTCATGCAACAGGGTTGCACATCGCAAATCGAAATGCACCATTAGCGTATATTCAGAAGGAGGCAGTTCGCCCCGAAAACATGCTGAGCAACAGCGCAATGAAAATGAAGGCATGTGCAACCGAAGGGGGTGGATCCATGCATAAAGACCGCAATGCGATATTCAAAGACTTGCGTGATGCGCAACAGTGGCACAGCTGGAAATTGCACACTATCGGAAATGAGCCAAAATAAAAAGGCTCAAGGAAGCAGTGCAAGAACGCTACCAGGCTGCCAAGTGGGAGAGAGAGAGAGAGAGAGAGAGAGAGACACACAGCCAGCCAGCCAGCCAGCCAGCCAGCAAAGGGCAGGCAAGGAAAGTGTGGGCTATAGTCTGTAGAGGCCAGCGGGGGGTGCCCGGTGCAGTGGAAGTAGCAGTGAGGACAGGGGAGGTAACACAGCAACACCAGCCGGGGGGGGTCAGAAGCCAGGGAGATGGACAGTGCCAGTTTCCACATGGAAGCTGTAATGAGGGGGGTGAGAATGTATGCTGCAGGGGGACGTGGCCATGGAAGGGCCCGTCGGCGGTATGCCCCCGACAGGCGGTACCGTGCCCGCATCAGCTTTGAGCTGTACACAGATGTAGAGATCGTGGGCCGGTACCACCTGAACAGGGCAATACTGAGACAGCTCTGTGAGCTGTGCAGTGATGTGATGCAGGCACCCTCACGACGGAGTCACGCTCTGTCGGTGGAGACCAAGGTGACAGCCTGCATGTGCCTGCTCGCCACGGGCACCTTCCAAAGGCCGACAGGGGACACCACAGGCATCACACAGTTGGCCACGTCACGCATCCTCACCCAATTCCTCAGTGCACTGCTGCCACATACTGCGGAGTACATCCATTTCCCCAGCACTGCGGCAGAGCGTACAGCAAACATGCAGGAGTTCCACAGGGTAGCACGTATGCCTAGCGTGCTAGGGGCCATAGACTGCACCCATGTGGCGATTCGCATGCCACCTGGCCCCGATGGCCTCGCATATCGGAACAGAAAGGGATTCCCTAGTGTCAACTGCCAGGTGGTGTGTGATGCCACTGGGCGCATAATCAATGTGTGTGCCATACACCCAGGTGGAGCACATGATGCCTTCATATGGTATCAGTCTGCACTGTGCCATCAATTCGAGAGTGGGGACATCCACACAGGACAACTTGTGGGTGAGTACACATGTATGGAATGCAAACCAGGGGCAAGGTTGGGAAGGCCACAGGTGCCATGGTAGTGGCACACAGTGAGATGGCCAATATGGACCTGAACATGAGACTGATCTCCACTATCTCCACACAGGTGACAGTGGATACCCACTCCATCCCTGGCTGCTCACACCGTACCGGCGCCCCATGACCCCAGCGCAGCAACGCTATAATGAGGCACATGCCGCAACACGCAACATCATAGAGCGGGTGTTTGGGATGCTCAAGGCACGCTTCCGATGCCTAGACACCTCCGGCAGTGCCCTACAGTACAGCCCCCAAAAGGCCTGTGGGATATTCCTGGCCTGTTGCATCCTGCACAACATGGCCAAAGACCATGGGATAGCGCGTGACAGGTCAAAGAGGGGACAGCAATGGGACGCCAGTGGCGCCAGTGTTGATGGTGAGAGCAGCCCCCTAGGACGCGGGACCCGACTGATCCGGCAGGCCCAGCTGCACTGGGACACCATCACAGAGGAGCACTACGCACAACACAGGTAAGTCAAGAGGACATGTGCAACCAACACTGTCCATGCGCAAACCACAGGCACACAGGGGAACACACCTGGGGTGCATGACGGTCAGGGGAGTGGAAGGGTCCAGGCATACAAACACACCATCAGGGAGGGGTGAGCACTCATATGGACACACACACACCAGGCACAGAGCGTACATGGGCAGATGCACAGCACTGCAGAACCGACATTGCTAACACACAGCACCACTGACCACCCCCACCACCTGTACTGTCCAAGTACGTGTGTCAGATGCTGGGCACCCTTGCACCTTGGTGTACAGTACAATTCAGGCATCATCATGCACACGCACCTGTGGACAGCAGTTGGGTGGGTGTGCAGGTGGTCCGTGTGTCGGCGTGGTGAGCAGAGCACCCAGCAGTGCACTGCCCACCATGACACACATTGCACACATGGCAGCACCAGACAGGGCCCAAGATTGCAGACAGCTCAGTCATGTAGCACTGTCCCACGGCCACCATGATGGATGGCGCCCCGGGCCGCGACCCAACAGCACTGGCAGACTGAGCAGGGGTCATGGGGTGGCACTGTTGCACCACCAGGGGTCCCACTGCGTGAACGCCGACCTTGCCCACACAGGGGTCTGCAGCATGCTGAACAAACCTGCACCAGGGGTGCTCGGGATGCCCACAGCAGAACCCGGCGTCGACAGGCCTGGTGTCGCACGATGCCGGGAATGGGGAGTGGAGAGTGAACTGTGTGGGGTGTGCGGTACAGGGGCACCTGACTGTGTGCCCAATGCAGCCATGACAGAGACCACTGCCTGGGTCAGCCTGTCAATGGCGGCGGTCACATCCGTCCACATACGGACCAGCTCAGCACGGTCCAGAGCACACTCCCTGCTGTGCTGCTCCACAGACACAGACAGTGCCTCCACGGACATTGCAACCCGCCTCTGCAGCTGTACTGATTCCTGCAGCAGGCGGGTGTGCTCATCTAATAGGTACTGTGCCCCAACGGCATCCTGTCCCCCAGGGTGTGGAAGGTCCTGAGGTACAACACCCCGTGAGGGTGGGTGCTGTTTGCCAGGACCAGGAATGGGTGGCTCAAAGGGTGGCAGACATGTGCCACCGCTTGACACTGTACCCCCAGACCTGGTGGGTGACTGCTGCTGCTGCCCCTCCAACCGCTGTGCCCCAGGGTCCACTCGTTCCACCACTGTGCTGGCAACAGTGCCAGACACCTGCACAGCCATTGGTGCTGCCCCACCGGTGCTGACAGGCACAGCCTGGGACTGTGCCAGCATGCTGGTACACAGGTTGGAACTAGAAAGGCCCAGGGGCACGTGCTGGCCTGCTGTGTGTCCGTCATGGGACACACACCTATCACTGCCCATTGCAGTCCTTGCATCATCAATGGTGCAGGTACATGCTACAGCCATGGTCACAGTGTGCTGGCATGCTTGCCTGCCAGACTGCTGAGACACAGGCTGTACACCCCCATACCCGTATCACCAACACCAGAGTTGGCGGCCCAGCGTGCATGCTGCTGCAGTGCCTGATGGCTGGTGATAGAGGTGGATGGACCCTCCTCCATGTCCAGTGGGTCATCAGCACTGCCTGGACCCACCACCACCGTCTCCTGAAGACGAACAGGATCTGTAACAGAAAGAGAGTACATGTGAGTGCATGTAAACAACCTTCCCCCAACCCCCCCAAACACCACCACCATGTCATACCGTGCAGTGAAGGGCTTCCACCTGTCTGGAATTCACCTCCTGGTATGCCCTCTACAGCGCTCCACTGCATGGATGCAACCAGTGTCTCCTCAGTCGGGGTCAGCTCCAACACCACTGGTGGACCCCCACCAGTGCCAGCACATGCCGCCCTGAAGGCTGCCACCTTCTCCTTCAACCTCCTGTGGTCTGTCCCCATCTTCTTCTTGCATTCCTGCACGGAGCGCTGGTGGCTTCCGTGCAGGTTAACTGCCCAAGCTACCCCCTCCCATGCAGCCGCACGGGACTGAGGGGTGCCCCTCCATCCACTTAGAACTGGCTCCTCATCCAGGTAGGCCTGGAAGAGGGCCTCTGTCTCTGCTGCTGTAAAGTTGGGCCTCCTCCTACACCCACCGTCCTCACCCTCACCTTGGCTCTGCTCGGTCATGGCGATCTGTATGGGGGGAAGTGGACACCTGTCACTGTGCAGTCTACAGCATTTTCCCATGACCATTGTCCAGAACATCACACAGCATGCAACTCACCTCTCACCTGCAGTAACCAAATCTGGCCATCGCAGTCCAATGTCGCACATTTATAGCGCAATACATGCAAATTAGGAGTGGAGCAACTTTAATGACATGCAAATCGCGCCACTGCACCTTTGAATGGCTGATCAGATGATTTGCATGTGTCGGCTGAATATCGCGAATCTGCGCTTTGCGCAATACGGATGAGTCGGCTGAGCCAATGGCGCAGATCTGTGACTGTGTGGTACACTGCATTGTGCATGCCCAGATAGCTTACGCAGGTGTCTGTCATGCTGCTGATGTGCTGAGCACGATTGGCAATTCAGGCCATGGCCACCATTGTGCCAGTGGCGCTACAGCAATGGGCACTACATGGCGCTGTGGCACTACTGTGCAATAGTCCACTGTGGCACTGGTACACAGCTGGTCGGTCGCGCAGGATGCCTATACATCAGATGGCACTGTGTGTAGCCTTTGCGTCATTGCCCATGACCTTGTGTATGACCTTTGCCCCCTGGCGCTGTTCACCTGCCATGTGTACGTCCCTATTGCGTTGTCTGGTGACAGCGCTATGTGAAGTGACGGCACTGTTTGAACAGCGCGATTGGAGCCTGTGGTGGTCTATTGCGCAACATCTCCACGTGGGGTTACGGGCGCAGCGAGGCGCCATATTGCCTGCTGTAAAGTTGGTACCATGGCTAGGAGGAGGGCTGTGTCCTGGAGCCAACTTGAAGTGGCCAACCTGGTGGCCCTAGTGGAGCCCCACTATGGTGCACTTTATGGTGAGGCACCCCTCACCATTGCAAGAACACAAGTGTGGCAGCAAGTGGCCACTGACCTGGTGGGGTCACTGGGCGGTGCCAGGTCTGCTGAGTAGTGCCAGCGCTGTACAGTGACCTCCGCCGGAGGATCTGGGACGTGGTTAGCGAGGCTGCGGTCATATGCCAGGTGGGGCGTGGTGCCTAGGCCAGGTGGGTGTACCATCTATGCACCTGTATTCTCTGTAGGGGTGTGTGTGTGTTTTGGTGGCTGTGCATAGGTGATGGCTCGGCCACGGTTGGCTATGTCAGTGTGTGCAGCTGTGAGATGAATGAGTATGGCTGTGTGGGCAGGCACTCTCACTGGGGCAGGGGGCAGTCTGCTTTTGAGTCACACTGATGTTTGTCTCAACATATGTCTCCCACAGGCCGGGATGTGAGGATGCAGGCCCAGGTTGACGAGGGCCGTGCCAGGGCCCCGGTGCCAGCAGGGGTTGCACCCCAACAGCAGCAGCAGTGGCAGCAACAGCAGCAACAGCAGCAGCAGTAACAGCAACAGCAGCAGACACAGCTGCTTGTGCAGTGTGAGTATCATGACTTCATGGATGCTATTACATGCTGGGGGGGAATACCAGTATCCCTGCACAATACAACCATGCAGGAAAGGGGAGGTCATAATTCCACTATACAAGACACTAGTGAGGCCCCACCTGGAGTACAGTGTACATTTCTGGAGACCATACCTACGTAAGGACATAGAGTGGGCAGTGATGATTCAGAGGAGGGTAACAAAGATGGTGCATGGCTTGCATCACAAGTCCTATGGAGACAGGTTGATGGAACTGAACATGTACTCCCTGGAGGGGAGGAGGGAGAGAGGGGATATGATAGAGACATACAAGTATCTTACAGGGAGGAACAGGGTGCAGGGAAACACTATTTTGCAGTGAGACAGATGTTCCAGGACTAGAGGGCATGGGATGAAGTTGGAGGGAGGACGATTCAGAGGACACATGAGAAAGAATGTCTTCACAGAATGGGTGGTGGACAAGTGGAACACCCTGCCAGAGGAAGTGGTGGGGGCTGAAACAATCACGGGATTTCAGAATGCATGGGATAGACATAACGGAATTCTGGAGGTCAGGGGTAAGGAGCAACAGACTTCTAGGACAACAAAGTGAACATACATGCTCAAATGCACAGACTGGGTTGGCCAGAGGCCCTTATCTGCTGACACTGTCTATGTCTCAATGTCTGTATGCACGACACAGGTGACATGCATCACTGTCCAGTATCACAGCACGTCTGTGTATGCGTCACTGGTGGGCCATGCATGCACTGGGCACATAGCTGTGTAACTGGCATCGCACCACATTGCCACGTCACTTGACAGCCTTGTTTGTGCTGTGATGGACGTGGGCAGTGTGTGCAGTGGTGCACATAGCTGGTGCCGCCTGTTTGTGATGGCCATGTGCATGTTCACTGTGGGTGGGTGCATGCCATCACAGGTGCGGGACATTGGGCTATATGGCTTGCAGGTTGGGTGGTGTTCAGGGTTGTGGTCAGTCACAGCCATTGACTGTGTTCCTATTTTCCTAGGCCTCGAGGTTCTCCAGCGCATTGGGAGGGATGTCTGGGGCCTCAGACAGCTGCTTGCAGACAACCAGGCCATCCTGCAATCGATACACCGACATGGCTTTCGAGGAGGCGTACGAGACGGGCCGACACCAGCCAGAAGACGAAGTGGCCGGCTGTACCCATAACTCTGTTACCCTTCCCACTTCTCCCATCCCTACCACCTGAATTCTCCCAAGTTTGTCATCCCTACCCCTTGAACACCCCTACCTTGTACCCGTCCCCCTTGTAAATAGTTTTTATTGTTATGGTTATATTGTTTATCTCAATATACATTTCTATTTTGATAAGAATAATGTGTTGGTCTCTGATTTGCAGCTGGCTATGGGTGCTCAGTTGCAGGGGTGTACATGCCATCTGGGGTGGTATGGTCCTGGGTATGTGTGTGCGTGTGTGCGTGTGTGTGCATGGGGAGGTATCTCCAGCATGGCTGTGACTTTCTGTTGGTCTTGCCATCTGCTGCCACCCACTGCTGGGTGCACAGGGTGTGTCTGGCTTGTAGGCTTCTGTGCTGCACGGGGTTGACGTGTGCTGGGGATGCATGGTTTCCTGCAGTGCCAGTCACTGCACATAGGTGGTGTCTTGGGGTCACAGTGCAGGGTGTGCTGTGTGTATGGGGGGCGGATGATGCACTGTGGTTGTTAACCCCTGTGTGGCACTCTCAGCCTGCCAGTGGTTGTGCTAGGGTGTCATGGCTCTGCTATGCTTTGTTGGCTTGTCCCCATGGGCCAGTAGCTCATCCGTCACACCCCCAGTGATGCTGTGCTTGGGGTGTGCAGGTGTGGTGTTGGTTCTGCAGTGTGTTCCTGTGCCCATGTGTGGCATGGCTGGCGGTGGGCCCCAGCCTGCATCCCTGGATGTGCAGTTCCATTGCTCGGGGGGGCTCTGCTTGCGCTATGGCACCTCTGGACTGCTCAGCTGGGCTGCCCTGGTTGCGCTATAGCTCAACATTTCAGCTCAGCTTCTCCATCCTGGTTGCGCTATGGTGCAGTATGTGTGATATTCAGACGTTGGTTGCTTGCGCAATTTGTTCTGCTCCATGTTTGAATATCGCACCTGTTTCACATATGCGCAATTGGTTTGTGCTTGCTCCTGCTGTTGCGCTCATTTTGGGCGCAGTTTGAATATCTGGGCCCAGTGTCTGGACATTTTATAATATATTTTATCCAGTCTATATAATAAAGTCTTAGAACCATGCTGGTATGATAATCTACTGTATTTTAATATCGGTAAAAGTAGCTGCAGGGCCACCCTGTTCCTAGTTTCTATGGGAAGAATTGAAGTTCTCCTTCTGAGCACACCCAGTCTGATATTGACCTTGCCAGCAACACTGGTTACATGTTCTGCAAAGGTGAGACTGTTATCTATGTGCACCTCCACGTACTTATATGATGTAACGTATTCCAATTTATGTCCATCTGACGTTTGTATATCCAGTTCTTGATTATGAGATTTTTTTGCCTCTAGAATTAAACAGCATTACCCTGGGTTTTCTTTTTACTAAGTACCATTTTGGAGTCTATTAACTAGTGTTGCAAGATGTCAAAATCTGACTGAAGGATTATTTACAGACTATCCCTATCTTTTGCTCTACCTATTAAGGCCAAGTCATCTACATATAAGTAAATCTTATTGTTTTTTATTAGTGATGGAAGTGGATTTATATATATAAGGCACAGCAGGGGACCCAGGATTGAGCCCTGTGGCACTTCCCTGTAAGTTCCTTCCCTAGCTGACAGTATTCCATTTATGCATATTTATTGTGTATGCTCAGTCAAGTAAGAAAGCATCCCTGTCTGAACATGTTCAGACATGCCTATAAGTGCCAGTTGCTTTATCAGTAAGTTGTAGTCAGCCAAATCAAAGGCCTTTGAGAGGTCAATGAACACCACACTGACAAACTCCCTCACCTACATCCCATTTGCCACAGTATCGATGAAGTCTACCAGGGCAGTATCTGTCAACCTCTCAGTCCTGAAATCCACCTGGCACTCAGTTAACAGCTTATATTTTTCTAAGTATTTGTATAGCTGTGTACAAACCAGTCATTCAAAGACATTTAAGATAGTCAATAACAAAGCTATCGTGTGGTAATTTGTTAAATTATCTCCCCTTAAAAACTGGGATCACCTTAGAATTTTTCCGGAAGTCCAGAAAAATTTTTTGTTGTACACTTGAATTAAATAAACTAGTTAGTATTGGACTTATTTGATCTACTGAGTATTTTAGAAAATGTATTTCCACTTGATATAGCCATATTGCCTTTCGTGAATTTAGTTTTTTAATTTGTTTTTCATTTAATATATTTTAATTGCTCAAAAGTAGAAGCGTGGTGTAGCCCTTTCAAGTATTACTTCTTTATATAAATGTTGCTGGGTATAATTGTTTTGTTCACTGTCTTCTCGTTCTATTTTTATGTCTGGAAGGTGGCAGAAGTATTGATTTAAACTATCGGCCACCTGACTCGTTAACATATCTATTCCTTTCTCATCTTTCAGTGTTATATCCAATTGTTTCTTTTTATTTCCTTCTAGATCTTATATTAATTTCCAATACTGTGCAGGATTTTTTGTTTGATTAATTTTATTTTGATAATATCTTTGCTGTGCCTTTTTTTAGCATACTTTTACATTTATGCAATAGATGTGGATACAAAACCCATTGCATAAAATCATTTATTTCCACATATGTGGGATAAATCTAACACGCTAAATGTATCCCACATATGTAGGATAAATGCAAACTGTCAATCAAAGACATTTTACTGGGTCTACATTCAGACAATCACGCAGTTGGCACACATCAACTGCAATCAACACTGGCCCAACCACTAAATCAACCACCTGCACAACCCCTCATGCAGTCAAAAAAATAGCATGCAGACCACACTCGATGGCCCTATGGCCCTACAGTAACATCGAAAGTAGCACCATAACTATTTTCTTCATAGAAAACACACAATTTTTGATCATAAAACTAAATAAACTGTTTCAGCTTTACCACTGCCAACTTCAAAGACCTTCTTGACTGCAAGTATCGCAAGAAACAACCCACCAGCACTTCAGAAACAATGGAAACACAGGAAAGTACCACAGAATTTCAAATGGAGCTAATGCAGATATTAACACAGTTTGAAGAGGACACTGAACCTCTGGTAGAACTCCAAGAAGTAAGCGACTTCCAACAAACAGAAATACAGGAAGAACCAATACTCAGTACTAGCACCGCACTCCACATAAATGAAGATGCCATACAAAAATAAATCCAGGCAGGCAAGAACCCTAACACGCTCAAAAAGACTAACATCGACATCAGCACCTTTCAAAAATACTTAAAAGAGAACCATAATATAGACACTGCCCTTGAAAACAATCCACCATCAAACCTGGATAAATTACTGGCTACCTTCTTCATGCAATGCACCAAAAAAGACAGAAGTCCCTATGAGCCCTTAACATTACATGCCACATTCCAGAGTCTTGAAAGATATGTAAAAGGGAAATGCTATCTGGAATCTCTATCAGCATCACCTACATTCCTCACAACCAGAGAAATTTGGCAGTGTAAACAAAAATGCCTCAAAAGCTATGGCAAGGGCAACAAATGAAAGGCTGCAGATGAGTTGACTGATTCCCTAATCAGTAAACTATATGAGACTCAGCAACTGGGCCCACAAAACCCCGACAGCCTACTAAATACCATGTGGTTAATAGTCAGCCTATATTTTGGTGTCAAAGGCATAACTGAAATGAAGGCAGTCAAATGGGGGACATTTTTCTTCAAAAAGATGAAAATGGACTATCCTACCTACAGTACACCAGTGAACATCAAACAAAGACTAGACAAGGTTCCAACCCAAAAGAATGTAGAAAACTAAAGTCACAGGCATACGAACTACAGCAAGATCCTACCAGATGCCCAGTCACCATCTACAAACTCTACAATACTCACAGGCCCAGCCAAAGTAACCACCCAGAAGCGCCTTTTTTTCTTGACTGTTAACAACAACATACAAACATCAAAGATCCAAAAATGGTTTAAAAATCAGCCTGTGGGAATTAATAAGTGCTCCACAATTGTGAAAAACATGATTACCAATGCAGGCATACAAACTGATAAACGCCTAAGTAACCATTCTGTACGAAAGCACCTCGTACAAAAATTAGTAGACAGTAGAATTCCACCAACCAAAATCATACAGATTTCAGGACATTAACAGCTGCAAATCCTGAGCGAATACTCAAAGCTCAATGACTCCAAACAGCACCAAATAAGCACCTTGTTAAGTGCCGATCAGGTTCCACAGCCCAAGCCTCGCTGCCAACAACAGGAGCTGGCCACTGAGCCCACAAACTACAAAGAGCTGCTGGGAACATGCATCAGCAACCCCACCATACATGCAACGCAAGTAACATTCAATATTATACAAGGTAAGCATCATGACACTACCTACAAGAGTCACACAAAAGTACAAAAAAAAAACCTTCTCCCACCCAATACCCACCCGTTACCACCACTTCCACCCTTCCAAACATCACCCCACATTACTACACATCACAAACAAAACTTATAATCCTCTTTCTTTCTCTCCCCCCTTGCAGATAACAAGTATGACAGCTATATCAAAAAGAGACCATTGGTGTTAAGATACCGACAGTGACTCTGAATTAACTTGAAAACCACCATATACATAGCAAAAATGTCAAAAGCCTGTAAAAGCAAAAAGAACATCTGATTGCACCAGAAAAAAAGACTTGAAAATAAAAGGACCCTACTGGTAAGAAAACCTGCAAAACCGGAAAGAAGATCTGTGCATACCTGAACGTTCCTTTGTAAAATACTGTAAAACCATAAAAAAAAGACCTGACAATAAATGGACCCTCCAGGAAAAAAACTACCAAAGCAGAAACAAGATCTAACAATAACTGGACCTTCCTTGCTAAAAACCTGCAAACACACTGTACAAAAGTAACATCTTCTGACCACCACAACCATCTCTGGAATACAAAGCAATTAGTACCGGAAAGGCAATCTGAATCTAAATACAGAAAGCAAACAAAAAAAAGACACATTCTTCAAAGTCAAAGGACTCTGTAAAACCCTATGAACTAGAACACACACCTAAACTCATCCCTCACCCCACTACCCTTACCCCAACTCAACCCCCCATACTCCAAGGTTTTTGAAAAGTGTTTTTTTCTGAAAATAAATTGTTTACTGCAATTTAAAAAAATCTTACAAACACAGACACTGTTGAAAACTATTGCACTTCTCCTGTTTACAATAAGCACAAATGTTACTGTTCTCTTTTTCTCTTTAATAAATGTTGCAAAAACGTCTTACCTTGCCACTGTTTATTCCTTGCAAATTACCAAACCAAATGAAGCCATACAAAAATAAATCCAACTGTAAAAATTCACTCTTCAAAGCCTTAATCCACAGGGAGTTCAATAAAACCAGAAAAATATGATCCAGGACCAAATCATCATCAGCGCCCCGCTCCCCCCCAAAATAAAAACAATAAATCCACCTAGAATAGAAAAAAAGCACCCAAAGAAGACAGCAATCCAAAATCTGATAAAACTCCAACTGTGCAAAAAATCATCCTCCGAAATCCATCGACAAAGACAACACCATGCCACCACCTTCACCATTGAAATTCACAGGCTCCTCCTCGAAGTGTTCCATACATCTACTGACTGACACTCGAGTACTCCAACGCCGACAGCACCGCTACATTCCCCAGCAGCACAAAGGACAAACTCCCACTCTCCAGAAGGCCGCCACCTCGAACACTCGGACAGGACATCCTCCTCGAACTCCTTCCTACCGAAACTGTGCCATGAATCTCAGCCACGCCCACCAACCAATCACAAAGCACGCTCAAAATGCAAGCATCTAATCACAGCAACATACGTCAATCACTCCAACCCTCCCACTCCAAGACATGTCCCAACCAATCAAAAACACTTTCCCACGTTACCTTGGCCAATGAAATCACTCCAGTCACCCTCCATTCACTGAACCAGCCAATCAAAGCCTACAACCACACACCCATTCACAAAGCAAGCAACACAGCGGAGTACCACCACAAAAATAAAATAGTCCACAATCAAAAAACAATAAAATACAAAAAACTTCAACCATAAACACAACCAAAACCACCACAAAACCCATTGTATAAATCGCACATGTAATGGGGGACTGTGGGATAAACTAGTTATTTTCACACTTCCCCAGTGACCTTGGATAAATCACTCATGGCTCCACTACGCCATGCCACTCATGAGGTTATCTGAGGTCACTGGGAACTTTTGAAAATAACTAGTTTATCCCACAGTCCCCCATTGCATATCCCCTATTTATTCCTGATTTTTTTGAACAATTCCCAATCTTCTGCTTTTAAGGATCGGTTTGCCTTTTTCCAGACCCTATCCTTCCATTTGATTTGATTGATCACGGTTTGGCCTGCATAAAATTAAAAGATCTGGGGTTTTCTGATGTCACTGTTTCTTGGTTCTATGATTATCTGAGTAACGTGTCAATTTGTTCAAGTAGGTTCTGCGGTTTCTGATGTCTTGCCAGTTAGTTGTGGTGTGCCTCAGGGGTCCATTTTGGGACCCCTGTTATTTTCTATTATTAATCAGCTTCCTGGAGTTTGTAAGTTTAGTGAATCACTGCTTTATGCAGATGTTCTTGTAATTTGTGCTCAGTCAAATTCTGTGTCTGAACTTTCTTGTTCCCTAGAAAAGGATTTTGGTGCCACCTGTTCTTGGCTTACTTTAAATGCTACGGTTTTGAACTCGGCTAAAACAAAAGTTATGTTATTTGGCACACAATTTATGTTGGTGGATACCCTGGAACTGAGGATATCTGATTTTCAGGGAAGTCTGCTTGAACAAGTGTCTCAATTTAAGTATTTGGGCACACTATTGGATCCCAGTTTGACCTTTTCACCCCAGATTCAGTCAATGGTTAAGAAAGTAAATCAAAGAATAGGGGTGTTTTACAAAGTCAATTCATTCTTCTCACAAAGCAACTAGATTAGCAATTGGAATTGGTTCTCTTCTTCCATATTTTGATTACAGTTCTTGTTTATATTATAACATAGGTACAAAAGAAATGCAAGCACTAACTGTGGCCTATAATAATATTTATATATTTATTTTAGGAGCCCCCAATAGGACACATCGGTGTAATCTTTATTCTCGGTTGGGGTGGTTTTCCCCAGTTGCAGAATAGAATATTTTATTGGCTGTCTGATATATAAATGTTTTTACTTTGGCTCCCTTTTTCCTCTTTCTGATCTTGTTGTAATGAGAGAATTGTTTCCCAGCCTGAGGTCGGCTGACGGCTCCCTATATTTTGTCTTCAGGTCTTGGCTTAGATTAAGTTCTAGAGCTTTTTCAATAGCAGCACCATTGTATTGGAATTCACTCCCACTTGATGTTAGGATTGCTCCCTCTGTTTTAACTTTCAAACAAAGGTTAAAAAGTTATTTATTACATAAATCTGTTTGTAACTGCAATTTGTAATTTGTATTTTTTGGTTTTGTATTGCGGTTGATTGTATTTGTGTATTTTTGTATGTTTTTTTGTTCGGGTCAGGCCTGAAAAGGGACCTTTGGTCAAGTGCCTTTACCTGGTTACCAAATAAATAAATTAAATGAAAAATCTTATCTGTTTTTTAATTTTCTCATCAACCCATGGGTTGTATTGATTTCTCTCTTTCAACATTTTAAAGGGGGCATTGTTATCACAAATCTCCACATACAGTAAATTTTATAGAACTCTCTGATTGCCATGTCCACTTCTGGAATCAAATCTATGCATGTCCAGTAGCTGAGCTTCAAAAGAAATCTGTACGCAACTTTTCTTCTCAAGATGGAAAGTTGCCCATTACAAAACATAGGAACATAAATCCCAGTATGTATTTTTATATATTATATTTTCTACCAAAAAGGTATAGAATTATGTCCATTGTCTTGTGGGCCATATCTATGACCTTCAGGCTGCTGTGTGTGTACAAAGTACATGCAAGGACAGAAGGACAACAAGGTCTCTCCAATGTAACAAAAACTATACAAGGTTGTATTCCCATAGCTATGGACATTGTTTAATCATATGCTGCCTCGTGTTGCCACTGATGCTAAAGTGGCCACCTCTGCCTTGCAGGCTCACCAGGTTTGAGGAGGCAGGTCCATCAAATTCATGATTAGGGAATTAATATCCAAAGTTAGAATGAAATAGACTGGTGTCTTCACCCAAAGAAAAGGTTTCAGATGGACTGATGTAAGAAGTACAGTACCACCTTCTGGGATGCTATACATCCCCACCTCCACACAGGATGGATCACCATTGATGGTGTGGTAGCTGTGCCTGTCTTGTGGGCTCAACAAGGTTTAGGGGCCTGGGTCCAATAAATTCCAGATTGGAGGCCCATATCCACAGTTAGAATGAAATACATGGGTGCCTGCACCCAGAGACAAGGTTTAAGTGGGTCTGGTGTAAGTATAGCACCACCCCGGGATGCAGTACCTACCAACTTTCCAACAGGATAAATCCAGATGTGAACAAACATAATGCTGTCAGAGTACCTGCAAAGAATACAACATAACCTCTAAAATGCCAAGCACTCAGGCAGTGATTAGAAACAACTATAACAATGGCTTTATTTATGGACAAGTTTTAGGTCCAAAAAAGTAAAAGAAGGTAAGGCAATGATGTAGTATGGTATAGTAGTGGTTGGTTTTCTTGTGCCTTTCTAAACCAAGTCTATGAAAACCCAGGAACTGCTCTACAGTTGCCCTGCCAGGTGCAGTCAGATATTATAGAGTGTAGTGAGGACCTGTACTGCATAGAAATCCATCCTAGCTGAAATGTTGTTGTACTACAGTTCAAAGGTCATAGAATGAGACAGAACCCTACTGTGGTACAACAAGATTTCAGTTGTTTCTAGAAGCGCATGAATCACAGTTTAACTGAGGCAACAGAAACTGCAGCATCAAACAAGTTAGACATACGCGGTGGTGGCATGATCACTCAAACAAATCCCATAGATGCAGGATCAAACAGATATCTTCATTATACAAAAAACAAATGCAGGATCAACCAGATATTTAAATCTACTCACAAAATCAAATGCCGTTCCCCTCGCTAACCAACTTCTCACTAAGCGAGAGGTTCAGACCTTTTTTTTTTGTTTTTGTTTCTATAAATCCCTCCCAAATGCAATTTACAACCAGTGAAATACCATGCTGTACACATACAGATGTCTGGTCCCTAACAACCACACCACTGAACATAGCAACCAGCTCTGATCCCTGGAATAAAATGCAGCAGTGAACAATATCCTTTTTGCATAAAAAAGTGATAAAAATAGTATGAAATTATTTGGAAGGCACTATACACTATAGAAAATACAGGCTGGGCAACTCTATGCACAACCAGTGTGTTCTGCCACCTCGGGGTTCTGATTCCCATGGGCATCTTGAGCGTCACTCTTGAGGCCAGAGGGAATCAGAACCCCTCTGTGGCAGAACGTACTGGTTGTGCATAGTTGCCCATCCAGTACTCATTAAATAATATGTGGTTGCCCTTGACTGTAGATAGATTCCAATGGCTTTCAAAAAGCTACTGTAGTACAGTTCAAAAGTCATGAAAAGTTGTTGCAGTATCGTTCTGATGTCAGATCGATATTACTACTTTCCCTGCCTTTGAACGCACAGTCACCCACTGACAGTTTGACACTGTAACACCGATTAGGTGAGCTTTTTACTAAAAATAACAAACCTGAGCTGAACATTGCATTTTGATTCTCATCAAATGTAAAAGACACATGTGAAAGATAGAAATTGGAGGTGTGCAGCAGGAAGAAGCATCAGCATGGTCAGGGAGCCATTTCTAGACATGCGTGCTCTCTCACGCTCTCTCCTCCCTCCCTCCCTCCCTCTTTTTCGGTACTGGACATGTAAACCTGTCAACATAAGAAATAAAAAAGCCCAGAATATTCTTTAAAATCAATCATGAGCTTTTAGTGCAGTGCACCAGTCTACCAGCACTTGTATTTGGCACCAGTTTTGATTTTTAATTTGTTAAACTGGACACCTCCTAACTGAATGGAGGAATACTCCTTAAGATTCCAGTCATGCATACCCAGCGTAGAGGGGACAGCAGGACATGCTAACATTTCACCATTATGTCAAGGCTTCATCAAACAGCAAAATGTTAGAACGTCTGTGTGTGCACCTGGCAGTGTGGGTCCTGCTGTCACCCCCCATGCTGGATAGCTGGGAGATGTGCAATTTAACAAGCAGCCACTGGCTCTGGGGAGTAAAAAGCAGTGAGTCATAAATGGCAGGCCAGTGACTATGGTAATGGTATGTGAATAAAATTTAGTACATACTTCATGCTGGCAGTGATTTATAATGAGCAATAAGTGATTAAATAAATATACAATCTTAATTATAGACATGCAATGGAGAATGACTGTTTCTTAAAATCAAAATTAGTGCTACATAGGAATGACAGTAAAGTGACGAGCTGCACTAAAAGTTTGAGACTAACAGCATTCACCATACCAAGCAGAACCCAGTCCGTTAGAGTCGCAAATGATATCTCCTTCCCCCTTCCCTTAACTATCGGTGTCCCCCAGGGGTCGGTTCTGGGACCCATACTGTTCTCTATATTCCTAAATGGCTTACCGCTCATCTGCTCTACTACCTCAATCCACATGTATGCAGATGACACTGTACTCTTCTCCTCAGGCTCCGATCCTGAAGTGGTACAAACTAACCTCCAAGCCAACTTCAACAAAGTACAGCAATGGCTCAGCTCTCACCAGCTCTCCCTAAATGTAAAACAAACTGTCATGATGACTCTTGGCACACAACAACGCCTGTCCAGACTCCTATCCCTTCCCTATTTCCACACCCTGGATGGTCAAAAACTCGAAGAAGTCTCCTCATTCCACTACTTGGGGGTATGGCTCGACTGCCATCTTTCCTTCTCAGACCACATTGATGCTATTTAAAAAAACTACGCCCCATGTTCGGTGCACTTTATAGGAACCGCAGTAGCCTTCCTCCCCCCGTCCGACGTGAACTGGTTCAGAAGATGATACTTCCCTCGTTTGATTACTCTGACATTGTTTATGGTGCAGCCCCCAAGTCCACCCTATCTAAGCTGGACACACTTTTGAATGCCTTCTGCCGCTTTGCTCTCGATGCCACACCCCTTACCCACCACTGCGACCTCTACCGTTCCCTGGCACTACCGTCCCTCAGAAACCGCTGTATTTCACACTGTGCTAAATATGTATCTAATCTATGGCTTGGCACATCCCTTCCTACCTCTCCTCCGTGCTCTCAGCTGCCCCTTCCCCTGCTCATTATCTTAGATCCTGTGACTACTGCCAACTATCAATCCCTAGACAGAAGACTACTGCCGGGCAAGCCGCCCTCTCACACCAGTTACCCAAGCTATGGAATGATCTCCCACCTCAAATTCGGCATTCCTCCTCTGCCCACTCTCTTTCTACTGCCTAGCTAACTTCCTCACCACTAATTGCTCCTGTACCTGCCTCGGCCATGCACCAATTGCTCCCCTCCCCACTGCCCGATCAGCGGCCTTAGCTTTGCCCTAAATGCTGACAAATAGCCCCAACCTATGCACTTTTGTCCTGTGCCTTTTTGTCCTGCACCATCATGTGTTCTATGTCTCCTGTTGCTTATACCTGCATATTACTGTGTGCTAAATTTTCCCCTTGTATTGCTGCTATATGTCAAATAATTTGTTATATGCTCCATACAATATCCAATGTACTCCATGTGTTGTTGCTTGTTGTTTAATGCAATTGTATCCATATGCTGCTACTTGCCTCTGTTATTTGCTCAGTTGATAACCTGCATGTTATCCAACCCCCTTGTACCCCCTTCCCCAGATCGCACCGGGAGACGAGCATCTTGTTGCTCAGTGTGCCTTTCCTGGTGAAACTATTTCAATAAATAAATAAAATAAATAAATAAATAAATAAGCACACACGGGGTAGAAACCACTTTACTAGCAAAAGTGTGGAGCACTTGCAACTGGGTTTCTTCTGGGAACTCTTTAAAATCAGTATTTTTTTTAAAGTTCACTAAAAAGGTTTAATGAAATTTGTTCAGTACAGTTTTGTAGACCGGCTGAAACTGACTGTAACCCCCCCTTCAGGTGGGGCTTATCTGGCAGCCCCAGGGGCCCGTATTTGCTCCCACTCCTCCTTTGCTGTCCTGCCACTAAGTCTGGGTCCTGTTGCCTCCTTGAGTCTCCGTCCAGCCCCGCATGGGTTTTAAAAAGATTTAAAGGGGCTGGGGGAGCAAAACAGGGTCGAGCATGTGCAGTAGCATCAGCCAGCTTTTTTGCTACTGTGGTGACTTAAGAAATGCCTCCATGGTGCTCTCGACCCTCCTGAATAGGTTAATCGGGGGTCAGACACCTGGAGGCGGATGCTGAGAAGTGGTCACCTCATTTTATTTAGGAGCGCCAATAGTGCTCAGGGAATCGGGAATCATGCATATTAATGAGCTTGCCTGAATATTAATGAGCCAGCTCACTGCTCCAGGGGGAGTGATGAATTGGAGCTAGTGACTGGTCGAAGGAGGATTCTGAATTAATGTTTGTACAGTCACTTGATAGGGGGATAAGGCAGCTACATAGTAAAGGGGAAAACATGCATCAGGACTGAATACTGTGGCTTCCAGGAAGCTGTAAAGTGGGGACTGCTCTGTGACCTGTATGAAACTATGTATAAGCAGCCATGACCTCCCCCCCGTGCCAGCCAGTTATTAACTTAGGCACCCAAAGGACACCTGAAATGACTTATGGGAGAGGGGTGAATTAAATCTAGGCACCAAAGATCCTTTACCAATCAATAATCGAAAAAGGGCCATATTTATTAATATTTGTGATTGCCAGCAAGAAGCAGGCAATCAGAAACCGGGATTTTGAGGTGAAACCCCTGGGACTTTGAGCAGTTGGGGCAGTCTGTTCTGGGCCCCACTTGAGTCAAGAGCAGCTCAGTGCTGTGAGTTGGAAAGACAGGAGGTCTTTTTCAGAACTCAGTTGGTGAAACAGTGAATTGTTTGAGGACTGGAATAAAGAATTTTCTCTGACAGAAAGAACTGTGATGTTGCAGCTAAATGGTCAAATTACTTGGTGAAAGCTCCTGCTGTTATTGGAGATTCCATGTCACAGTGAGCCTGCATCAGCTTGGAAAGAAAAAACCCTGAACCAGTGGAGAGGGTGGTTTTGGAACTGTGTGTGTGCCAGAGCAAAGGCTGGTGCTGTACCTGAATCTGAGGATTTTGGAAAGAAAAGGTGTGCAGGTTTCCAGTGTTCAGGAGTTTGTTTTGCTGAAAATCAGCCGTGGAAAGGTGGAAGTTGGATCCAGAGATTGCAAGTCACTAGCCAAAAGCCACTGGAAAGGTGGAGATTTGGAAAACTTGTTGCTGCACACTGGAGCTGTCTCTTCTTGCCCAGGAGAAAGGTGAAAACTGAAAATCTCACTGCAGCCAGGGGGCGCCATTTAGGGGGAAAGGGTGCACTGCAGGCTATTGTTGTTTTTTTTTTTTTAGTCCCTGGTTCCACCCCCACAACCTCTCTGACCAGTTGTTGCCCCCCCCACTGAAAGCTGAAATGGCCCCCCTGACTGCTGCAACTTGTAGCCAGGTAGGGAAACTGCTAACCCCTATCGAGTGAGGCAGACTTGGTTGCAGGGGGCCAAGGGCATGTGCCTGAGTGCTAAGGCACTCTGGACCAATTTAGAGAGTTAGATCATGGCGTCACTCCTGGGTGTGGGTTCCTTGTGGCCTTGTAGGCCTTGTCTCTGGGCTCCATAATCTGGCCTGCTTGGTGAGCTGAAGTTGACAAGCTGCAAGAGTCTTCAAGCAAGTCAGAAGTTGACAAGCTGAAAGAATCTTCAAGAAAATCTGAGGTCAACCAGATTCTAGCTATTGCATTATGTCCAGATCAGCCACCCCAGTCTTTTTTCTTGCTGCCTGTCAGAGCGGTTGAACCTGAGTTGCCTGAGCCCACTGTGCCAATACCCAAGATCCAGCCTGCAGGACTGTGAGTAACTCAGGGCTTGCCCTGTTTAAAGGGGAGTAGAAAGTTAATTTGCTAGCATTCTAGAAAGAGTTACTTCAAAGGCCCCAATACCAGCATCTAGCAGACCTGCATTATGTCTGGGTACCCAGCTGGAACTGACAGGACATTGGGGGTTTGCAATGGTACCAGTGGGAGTGAGCATTGTGTGTGTTCTGGCCTATGGGCCCTGTTAACCATATTAACCTAATTTTCTGTTCAACAGCAGTCCTGTTCCCAGTACCTCCATCCCTAGCCCTCCCCCTAAAATAAAGCTGTGGTTTGTTTGTTGCAATTCCTGTGTGGTAGGTATTTTATTGGTATTAGCTGTTAAGTATATGTCTTTTAAAATGTTGGTGAACAATGTGGTATCCAGTGTGTGGGGTGACTAGAAGGGGAGGTGAGTAGGTATAGCATCCCAGGTGGTTGTACAAATCAGACACCTGGCCCACTGTTACTTTACTCTGGGTGGAGGGCACGGTGCTACTTTTTTTTCATTCTGGGATAGAACCCCTGAACACCATCACAACAGAACCCAGGCACCATAACCTGTGTGCTAGTCAACAGGCAGGGGTAGTAGCCCACTGGTATACGGCACCTGGACTACATCTTTAGAGGCACAGCTGGGACCTCCTGTTCACCAGCCACATACACCATGGATGCCACTGGTGAAAAGACCACGGTTTTCTTCCTGGTTCTACCCCCCCAACCCAAAATCATGGTTAATGCAGCAGACAAGGTAAAATCGGTTGAGTGGAGTAGAGGGCAGAACATGGACCCTCAGAAATCCTTCCTGATCCTGGAAGTACCCCCTGAACTAGAGACAGAGTCTATAGAGAGGTACCTGTCTGCTATAAAAGGGCTGGGTCAAGTGACTATTCAGGGTCAAATGTTAACTTCTGTTACAGGGAACAGAGGGATAGAGGGGACATGATAGAAACCTTCAAATATATGAAAGACATAAATAAAGATAGTACAGAGGGGAATTTTAAGATTAAGGAGAGAGAGGGACACTATTGGACACAATCTAAAGTTGGAGGGTGGTAGAGTCAGAAGGGAAATGAGAAAGCACTATTTCATGGAGAGAGTGGTGACAGGGTGGAATGTGCTGCCTGAAGAGGTGGTGTCCTTGAAGATGGTGGGCAGTTTTAAAAGGAGATTGGACAAAGTCAGGGGGAAAGTTGCCAATGAGGCATTGGGGTGAGGGGTAACAGCTAGTATGGGCATGAAACTGGATATGTGGGTAGGAGAGGGGGAAGCAGCTGACGTGTAACAGACTGATAGCTGCACACTCGAGCAGACTAGATAGACCGTCAGGCCCATATCTGCTGGCATTCTTCGTATGTTCATATGTAACCTCTGAGTAACTCCCTTGAGGAAAGATACTTCTCCATTCACATTCCTCCTCTCTCTCACTATTTCTCTCTCTCTCTTTGTTAAGACCAGATGACCTCCTGAACTTCTTTCTGTCTCTCTCTTTGCATATTTCATGATATTTCTCTTCCCTGAATCTTAATGCCCTCTCCTGCTGCCTCTGGCCTAAAGACACCCTCGGGGGGGGGGGGAGCTGCTTATCTCTCTCTGCTGCTTCTCTTTCCTCTGGACAGAATCTATGCACTCATATGAGTTGTACAAACTTAGCTCAGAAACTGGATCTGCCCAGTGCAAACTGCTATCCTGTTTTGGGGTGAGTGTAGCCAGCAGCATCTAACAGTTGCGCAGCCACTGAGCACATGAATCAGATATGCATTTTGATTCAGTATACTAGCAACTGGTGGGGAAAGGGAGCCTGGAAAATTCCAGGACTCGAGGCTATGTCAGCCTTTAAGTTTCATAACTGTGCTCAACAGCAGGGAAAGAAGAATCTGGTTACATACTCTCCCTATATATATATATATCCAAGTGGTCCCTGACAAAGCCACTTCATCAGTTTAAGTCTTCTAAAAGGAAAGGGCAGGGTACAGGCCTCCCTTATACCCCTGGATGGGGTTGGGTCAGGACCACCCTCAACCTGTGACCAGCACAAGGGGGAACGCACATTACCATTAATTGTTTAGTAACCAGGCTCGACTGGGGGAAGAAAAGTCTGGTTATATCATTATTAAACCCAAGTGCAAACTAACTAGTACTAATGCCTATTTTTTGATTAGGCCTATAGTGTTTGAACATGGACCCCTAGGTTTAAATACTTAGCACCTTCCTTATGCCTTCCATTTGTTCTGCCCCACAGTCCTGGAAGTTTGGCAAGGTTCTCCCCCTCCACAAAGGTGGTGATACTATCTCCCCTGGCAACATTCAGCCTGTTTCACTTTCCCCATCCCTTGCTAAGCTACAGGAAATCCTAGTCTGACTCTCAAACTGTGAACTTCCTCTACTCTGCTAACTTCCTCTCTCCTTTCCAATCTGGCTTCCATAAAAACCACTCCACTGTTTCCTCCCACCTATGAGTTACTGACTCCATCCTGAATGGGATGGAATGGGCCATATCACTAAAGAAGAAGAATCAGCATGTTTGTAACGCTTTTTCATGCACATTGTATCCCTAAGCACTTTACAAGCAATGCTAGGCTGGTAGTGAAGTGACTGAAGGTATAGCAGGAGCCATTTCACACATCAACACTCACACACAGCCTTGGAAAGTTGCATGAACTGGTTTTATGAGAAGGCGAATGTGGGCCAGGACACCCGGGAAACTTCCTACTCCTGGTAGAGGGTGTTGCGCACCATCTATCAAAGATGGAGGATCCCAAGGCTGCAGAGGCGGAAGGTGTGCTGTAGCAGGCTGTGGAGCTGTCCTCTCTCTTCCAGCTGGTGTTAGCCAGAAGGAATATGATGACTTGAGTATGACCCTAGCAGTTGATGGAGCCAAAATAGTGGAGGAGACTGACTGTGAGATGATGATGGAAGACAGCCTGCCTCTGAGGGCCACCAGTGACACTGATGTGACCAAGAAACAGCTTGAGTTAGAAACATCAGAAAAACAAAGGCTGTTGGTCTCTATGTTGGCTGAGGATGAAGATAAATAGTCCAAGAGGAAGGCTGCATCGAAGAATCAACAGCAGTTGCAACTGGCCCCAAGAAACACATCAGAGCAGGTGAGGTCTGGCACTCTTCCTAAGCCAGATGGGAAACGTGAGAAAGCAGCTGCCCTAACTTGAAGGATGCACTCTGACAGCAACCTAACTGATGCTGACAGTCAGCTGGGACAGGAAAACCAAAGCTGTCCAATGAGCATCAGGAGATGTATTATGGCTGCCTTTCAGGTCTCAGGATCGAGCTGACTCAAGCTCTGTGATCCCCTGAGATTTGCTTAACAAGTGCTGAATGGATGAGTGATTGAGAGGGGAAGTGGGTACCAAATCCTTCCTGGGACTCTACTTTTGATTGCAAACAAGCAGCGCTAATAACAAAATGGCAGCAGCAGGTAAAGAAATAGAACTGGAGACTGAAGCACCTGGATGTACCACAGGCTCTCCTGCACTTGACATAAAACAGAGGTCAGCAGAGAAGGAAATTCAGGTACAGGCATTTGATGTACCTTCTTGGAAAATGAAGACTGCACTTACAGGGTACTGCTCAGCTGAGGTGGGGTTTGGGGAGGGGAGCACAAACAATCAGATAAGTCATGCTGAGAGTTCTGGTAGATGGAGTGAGATTCCAAGCTCAGTGAAACAGCAGTCATCTCACGCAGAGGGTGCTTTTAAGGACACTGTGGTCAGTAAAACTTGTACTTTACTGTTAACTGATCTGGTAGATGGTGCACGAGCCCCCCCACTTGCAGAACCCAAGGATGAGCATGGTACCATTCCACCTGTAGAGACTATAGCTGAGGTATTAGTTTGCAGGAGGGAAAGGGAAAATCCAGGCCACAAAATACTAGGGACGTGGGTCAAGAAGGGTTCTTCAAATACCTGTTGTGACTGCTGCATAGCCTTCTACTTCAGGGCAGGGGCAACCCTTACACCGTGGTCTTCCAGTGTACTAAACAGTGGCACTAGAGACCATGACTCAGACCAATCAGAATTCAAGGAGGAGGACAGGGAATCCTCCAGGCATAGCACTCCACCACATCAAGGGCCTAGATTTGTGTACTTTTTTAAACATAGACCTGAACCAACACCACATAAAAATGCAATGAGAATCAGATACAGAGGTGGAATAGAAGAGAAGCCTGACTGGGTCTTTGTGGGAAGGAAAGAGTCACTTAAATTTATTGCCTCAGAGATTCATGCTCTGGTCCACGCCTCTGGGGGTGGGGGTGGGGGCAATGTTAATGTCAGCTTCAAGTCCCCTAGAGCCTGCAGTGTCTTTCGATAAAAATATAACCAGGTTAAGTTCTCTCCCCTTTGGGTTCCCTTTATGATACGTCCTCTCAGAAAGCCCATGGTGAACAATATACTAGTGATATTCTAAAATTAGGTGGTCAATGTGGGGGACATACATCATTGGCTTCACCAACAAGGTGACATTTTAGGCCCACCAGAAACAATCAGTGACTATAAACATCTTTGGACAGGGGGCTTGAGATTTTGAGTAAAACTCTACCAGTATGAGGGTGGAGTTTCGCATTTCCTGAGCAGCTTTTTCTTCCTTTGCCAGGACAGGTGTATGTGCTTCTACTCTGGCCACCCTAAGGCATGCTAAAAATGCTGTGCTAGATCTCACCATTTGAGTACATTCGACCAGTTATGGTGTGGATTGTGCAAGGCAGTCATGCATGTAAGTATGACCTGTAAATGCTGGTTTTGGTGTAGCTTCTGTGAGGAGAAGAGACATATTCTCCAGAACTGACCCTGGGCTGTACATATTCGGAAAGATAGATTTGACCAAGATTACTTTGCCCAGAAAGCCCAGAGAGATGGCACAGTTAATCAGTGAGCCCATTTACATTCAGTTGCTTCTGCAGTTTCCAAAAAACAGCCTGATCCCCACCCCACCCCCAAGTAATGTTGAGGCCCAGCAAGATACTTTGAGCTCAGTCACCACCACAGCTCAGGAGCCCCCCCTTACCACATACCAGGATCTACCCCCAGGTGATGGAATTCTTTCTGCCAGTGTAAGTGAGGAGGACCCCCCACTTTCCAGAACATTCTGCTGATGAGTTAGTATCTGAACAATTAGGACTTTCAACCAAGGGAGAGGCTAGTGTAGCCCCTCTCCAGCACTGTCCATGAGAGGGCCACTACCCCTGCCTACTGTCTAGAATTCAAGACACGGGGCCTGGGTTCCCAAAGTTGACCTAAAGGGTCCTTTCCCAAAAGTGAAAATAAAATGGTGGTGCCTGGACCTGGAGTACATTTTAAGTGGTTCTGATTACCTGCAGTACAAACCCACTGGGATGTTGTACCAACCCACCTCTCCAACAGTCACCCCAGGCATGGACTTATCAAGATTCGAAATTCCCCACATTATGTTACATCATTTACCTTTTCATTTCACCAATATACAGGCTCACTAAAATCAAGCTCTGGCTCCACTTTCTGCTGCAAAACAATAACTCTTTGTGGGGGGGGGGGTTAGGAATGGGTTAGTGGAATAGAGATCAAGCATTTTCATTTTTGCATTTCCCAAAATCACATTTCCCCTTCTGATTCATTCCCTTATTGCAATTCATGCATCCATCATCTCTGTCTAACTAGCTATCTGCTGCAATGTAACCCAAGCCTTGACCAGCAAGTCCTAGTCCATTAAAACCCCCACAGTCCTATCACTGGATACCCAGACTTTAGCTGTAGGCTTGAGGTGCAGCTGGTAGCCAGCGTTGGCTTACCTACTTGAATTAAACTTTATACATTCCCTTTGCCTTTGGTTAGAGCTATCTTTACCTTTTCCCTCTAGTCCTTAGCTCTACCTCCTGCCCTAGTGGGCCAACATATTTACAGTCTTCAGATGTAGGGCAATTTCTGCTATTTACTCATGATTCTACAGATTTAGTCCTTGGATGGTACAGTTCTTTGCAGTCCTGGGGATGGATGGCAACAGGCAGAACCGGGCACAATGCTTGAAACAGGGGAGTACAGAGGCTGCAGCTTGCTCTTGCTTCATCTTGCTTGCAGATCTTGCAGCTTGTCCCCTTCAGCCCATTACAGGCCTACCACCACAAAGGGCCCAGACCAGGGAGTGGCCCCATGGCCCGGCTCTCTCCGATCAGAGCACCCTAGCACTTGGGTACAAGACCCGTGATCCCCCTGCAGCAGCAGACTCCACTTGATGGAGGTTAGCAAGTTTCCCACCTGGCCCTCGGTGTCAGAAGAAACACTTCAGCACATTCTCTTCTGCTTCTCCTCATTCTTCCTCCCTCTTTCCAGCCATGGTGTGCAACCACAGCAATCCCTCTATCTCTCTCTTTGCTGTATCTCAGCAGTGGACAACAGGTGCTCGGACCAGAAAGCACCTGTCCATCCTTCTGCTTTCACAGTCTCTCAACCTGACACAGCCACCTGTTTGCTGTGGCTCACACAGTTATCACCTGCACACTCACAGTCCAGTTTCTCATGGTGCAGGTACTTAGCATTTCTCTGGCTCAAAGAGGATTACCCTTCCTTTTCTCTTTCCTCATTACATTTACATTCTCATCCTCTGTATTCCCATCTTTTCCCAGGTTCAGACACAACCTTCATTCTTTTGCCATGCTCAGAATGCAACCTTGGTCTTTTCCAAGGCTTAAACCCAACCTTTGTCCTTTTATTTAGGCTCAGGACACAACCTTTCCTCTCTGATTCTCTGCCTCACCACTGTGGTGCAACTTCAGAACAATGCAGATAATTCAGCAACCTGCAGCTTTCCCATTTCTCTTCCAAGCTGCTTCTTCCTTTTCCTGATGGGGCAGGCACTCTCTGCCCTCGGGGATAAATTGCTGGCAGCCCCAGGCAGGCCCATCTCACAGCCCCAATCTCTCCAGGGGCAGGAGACCTCCTCCCTCAGGAGGAGCTCCCACCGAACTGGCTCAAAGTCTAACTGTTGTCTCCTTTTGGGAGCCCTTTCCTTTCTCCCTATTGGCTGGCGCCACTGTCCTTTAGAAAAATCAATATGTATGAGGATCCCTGGATGCCTCATTGGCTGCACAAAATGGCACATAGATTTTCCCCCCAAGAGTCTGTTCACAAGCCCCAAAATCCTCCTGGCTAGTCCTGGCTTGGTGGTTGGCTGGCTGGTGTCACATGGCTGCATGGTGGCTGGATGCAGTGTCCACACATGTATCAGTGTCCCATGTTTCAAGTGTCCCTGCAGCCAAACCCTGTACTTTTATGTTTTATTTGCCCCAGCATTTGGTAGCTACCCCTGTGCCATGCATAGCGACTGCACAACTTAACATGTCAGCTCATCCCCTGTTCAGTCGCTGCTGCCTTTCAGTATAGCCCCTAGGCAGCTCACAGCCCCAGTGCAGTCCATGTGTGCCCCTATCTCTGGCTGCAGTCTGTGTAACACTTTATCTTTTAGTTAACATTCCCCACAGACTGGCAGCCTTCCCTTTTTACTTTCACACACTCTCTTTACATTTTATTTACTTATTTCTGTTTTCCAGCCTGTCACTAGTGCTACTGTCTTCCCCAACACTAGACAGGATCTCTCACTCATCAAAGGGGCACCACCTCATTAATATTCATGAGGCGGATCCTGATCCCTTTAGCTCGATTGGCACTTTTAAAATAGGCTCCTGCCATTTTTCTGTTGCATCTCCAGTCCTCATTGCATCTCTGGTTCATCTCTTGATTTTTCCTGGGACCAGGACCACCGGAGAGGCAACCCTAAAGGCTGCCAAAGTGGCCACACGAATTTACAATTCTGCGCATGTGTGGAGCGTGCCTCACACCAGAGTGCCATTCAACAGCCAATGGCTCCATGCTACAGATCTTCTGGCCTCGCTCTCTCCAAGAAACACCACAGGGGCCAGCAGGAGAGACCCAGGAACACAGGGCAAACCAGGAAATGAGACCTAGGACAAAAAAAGAATGGGATGGAACCAAAACCCATGGGGAAACAAGCCTTTTTTGGGGGCTGACATTTTACGCCCTGACAGGGGGGTTACACAAGTATATCTCAAATGAGACTTCAGTCATGCCCCCCATCCCTGGAATGCAAAACCAAAACTACCAGGAGAAGTCTCATATTGGCCAAAGCATCTAAAGAGCCCCCTGATTTACCACTGACAAATAAATATGGGGTACTTCAGGAAAAAAGAATTGGGGGATTGTGACATGGGTGATTTAGACTTGGACACTTTCTCGACTCTGTTTTCACAATCCTTGCCCCCTTCTCACCCAGAACAGCCGGTGCCTAGACACAGAAAAAAGTCTTGAAAAAGAAGAAAATACTACCCGATGAGGGGCTGTGATTTTCTGATTGCCTTTGCTTTTCCTGTTAGCTATGGTACAGTTTATGGTCACCTCTCTGAATGTGTGTAGTCTCTGAAACTCCCAAAAGAGCAAAGTGGTCTTTTCTTTGCTACAAGAGGCAGACCAGGACATAATGTTTTCCAGAAGAGTTGGATGGCCTCAGTGGGTAGTTTGACTCAAGCAAGGAAAGATTGGATATGAGGCTCCTAATTCTGGTCCCTTGGGGGGCAAGGTCAATGGGGTGGGTGTTTTATTTAGAGGGGTAAGTTTTAAGATTGATAAATGAATTGGCCTCATCCTTGCTGGGTTCTTATTCTGGATGGTATATAGCAACATTGACATATAGATTTATTAATGTGCATGCCCCACAAGTTAAGTCAGAATGAGTGTCACTCCAACCATATTTGGCTGCTCCAAAACATGTGGTTTGGGGAGGCGACTTCAATTTAAGGTTGTCAGATCCCACTGAAGTTCTGGGTTCTAGCACTAGTCTAGAACATTCAAAAAAGTTCTAGGGTTCTAAAGTTATTTTTTAATTGTGCTGCCAAGAACGAACATTGAAATACAGGACATGAAACTGAGGACAAAAAGAAATTAAATCTGTTCAATATAAGGGGAGAGAGAAATGATCATGTTTGATTTTGACATGACTGTAGCTAGGTTTATCTATGGTTTCTTCTGTTTGCTAAAGCCAGCGACTTACAGGTGCTAACAGTGCCACCCACCCATATGTTAAAAATGTTCCTGCTGTAGCTGCATTACACTTCGTGAGTGAAAAAACAAACAATATATGGTACATTTATTTACTCAGTTCCTCATCATCATGAAGTATGAAAACAATTAACTGACATTACCTAACCTCAGCTACTTGCTGCTGTCACTTTTAAATAAGTAAATTGAAAGTTGCTATGTTTAAAACTTTGTATAACAGAGTCAACATACTGCAGCCACAGCACATGGAACTGGTGCACATATTATGTTCATAAGTGCGGTCAGTCAATATACTTAAATTACAGAAACACACCAATCATTCTTGTTGGCAAATTGCAATAATACATACAACTTCTTAAGATATTGCATCGGCTGCTATGTAAGTAAAATGTGTATTTCACATAAATAAAAAAGTGGTTTCCTCACCACATAATATCTCAAGGAATATTTAATGTAGCTACAGCAATTGGCATGTGATGTTTAAGGGACAGTGTCACACCCTTAGGCCTCAGATTGTCCCTATTTTAACAAGCTGTGGCAGATGCCATGAGGGCTGCAGCTGAGTGCAATAAATGACAGCTGTCACATTCATGCGGCACTGTAAAGAAATAATGGCTATGGTATGTTGAAAAATTTGGGGTAAAAATATTGAAAATTACCAAAGTTATGAAAAATTCAACACAGGCTCATTACTTTGTTGTTTTTAATATTTTTACACCAATTTTTCAACATAACCTTCTTATAACCCCACCTCATGAACAAGAACACAGAAAATTTTGAACTCCTACCCAAAAATGGATTTCGCGCAGTGATGATGAAATCACCTTTCTGGATGTAAAAACACATTTTGGCCAGGATTTCAAAAATGACAGCTGTCACATTAATGATGTGCTGTAATGAAATGGCTATGCTGTAAATTTGGGGGGAAAATATTGCAAAGCACCAAAGTTATGAGTCTGCGTTCACAAAATTCAATGTAGGCTCATAACTTTGTTTACACCAAATGTTCAACATAGTCTTCTTATGATGCCGCCTCATGAACAAGTGCAGAGAAAATGATCAAATCCTGCCCAAAAGGTGATTTTGTGCAGGGACCACCAAATCACCTTTCGGGGCAGATTTACATACTGTCAGTGCAATTGTTCATGGGGTGGGGTCCCAAAAAAGGCATGTTGAAAATTTGGGGCAAAAATATGCAACAATGGCTAAGTTATGCCACTAAATTCAAAACCCCACTGAAATACATTGATCCGCATACCTGTTTCCTCAGTTCATGGTCCAGCTTTGAAGAGTGAAGATGTGTCTGTGGTCCACAGAAGATTATGGTGCCAAATCGCCAGTGGATAAGTAAGGGCTTGAGGGGGTGGGGTGGTGGGTGCTGAGTAGGAGAGTTGGATGGGGAGACAGTAATGGCCACAACAGACATCAATGGACAGTTTTCTTTTAACAGAGTTTATTAAAGAAAGAAAAAGAAACACTATGAGGGAAGGTTTTCATTATTTCAGGTCATGACACTAGGGGATTGGACACTCCCAGTATCAGTGTTATGTTTGTCGGGGGTGTGTGGGTTGGTGAGTGCTGAGAGGGAGGGCCTGTGGGCAAAATAATTTCAGGGGCAACAACAACAACAGAGAGGGACAGTGACACTGGGTGATTAGGCACCCCCAGTGTCAGTTTTATGTTTGGGGGGCTGAGAGGGAGGGTTGGCTGTGGGGGTCTGAAAACAAGGGAGGGTGCAGTGGAGAATATGTTAAAATATATATTTAAAGAATGCCAATGAGCAGTATGAAACTGCATTTATACATAATAATGATCCACTCAAGAATATTAATGAACCCTTCTAATGAGTGCCAATGAGCAGAAGATAGGCAGGGTTCATTAATATTCATGAATGGGTTATTATTATGCATAAATTCAGTTTCATACTGTTCATTAGCACTCTTTAAATACATATTTCTCTCCACTGCAGCCCTCATGTCTCCAGACCCCAACTAACTGATCTCAGGGTCTGAGACCACTGGGGGAGCTCCTGATGCACTGCTGTTGCAGTGAGAAAATGGATACACGCTGCTGCGCATGCAGGGACTACCAGCTTGCACATTCTGCATGCGGCTGCAAGCAGTTAGATGTTTCTGCTCCTCTGGCCCCTCTTTAGAAGAACAAATGTTATGTGGGACCAGATGGAGACTCAGCCAGCATCAGAGACTCGTGTCAAAGCAGCGGTGAGGAAATGAGGCAAAGGGGACTGCTGCTGCGCATGCATGGAACTGACGGGATTAAAATAGTGCTATAGGAAGGGTGAATTGACAGTGCAGAGTGCTTCACAGACATGGAGGTGACTGTGATGCAACTCCTAGTTCTTTGGTAGGAAAAATCTCCCTTTTTGATCACAGGAGGTCAGCAGGGCTCCGCCCACTGCAGCCCTAAAAACAAACACACTTTTTGACTGGCCACATTCTGCACAGATTGCTGATGTAGCTGGTTACATAGATACATAGATACATAGACAGTGTCGGCAGATAAGGGCCTATGGCCCACCCAGTCTGCCCATTTGAGCTTGTAAGTTCAGTTTATGTTTTCCTAGAAGTCTGTTGCCCCTTACCCCTGACCTCCAGAATTCCTTTATGTCTATTCCTTGCATTCTTAAACCCCGTGATTGTTTCAGCCCCCACCACTTCCTCTGGCAGGGTGTTCCACTTGTCCACCACCCGTTCTGTGAAGAAATTCTTCCTCATGTTTCCTCTGAATCGTCCTCCCTCCAACTTCATCCCATGCTCTCTAGTCCTGGAACATCTTTTTCACTTAAAAATAGTGTATTCCTGCACCCTGTTCCTCCCTGTGAGATACTTGTATGTCTCTATCATATCCCCTCTCTCCTTCCTCTCCTCCAGGGAGTATATGTTCAGTTCCTTCAACTTGTCTTCATAGGATTTGTGATGCAATCCATGCACCATCTTTGTTGCCCTCCTCTGAACCTTCTCTACCCTGTCTATGTCCTTACGTAGGTATGGTCTCCAGAACTGTACACTGTACTCCAGGTGGGGCCTCACTAGTGTCTTGTATAGTGGAATTATGACCTCCCTTTTCCTGCTGGTGATGCCCCTGCCTATACATCCCAGCATCTTATTTGCTTTACCTGCTGTCTTGTCACACTGTTTCCCTACCTTGAGGTCATCAGAGATGATAACCCCAGATCCCTTTCCTGCTTGGTGCATGCTATATCCTCACCCCCAACTGATATATTGTGCCAGGGTTTTTGTGCCCTCTATGCGTTATCTTGCACTTCTTGCATTGAATTTCAACTGCCAAACCCTGACCATTCTTCAAGTTTCTGCAGGTCCCTTCTCATTCTGTCTACACCCTCTGGTGTGTCTACTCTGTTACAGAGCTTTGTGTCATCAGCGAACAGTGAAATTCTGCCTTCTAGGTCCTGTGCAATGTCGCTGATGAAGATGTTGAATAGGACTGGTCCCAGCACTGATCCCTGTGGTACCCCACTGGTCACTCTTCCCTCTGTGGGGTGACAGCCATTTACCACCACCCTCTGTGTCCTGCCACCCAGCCAGTTACCTACCCACCACACTACTGTCCTGCCCACACCCATATCCCCAGTTTGTGTAATAGTCTTCTATGTGGCACAGTGTCAAAGGCCTTGCTGAAGTCCAGATAGGCCATGTCCACTGCCCTCCCTGATCCACCTCTCTAGTCACCCAGTCAAAAATTCAATGAGGTTGGTCTGACATGACCTTCCCCTGGTGAAACCATGCTGCCTTGGGTCCTGTAGTCCATTGACAACCAGATGTTCCACAATCTCTCCTTCAGTAGTGCTTCCATGATCTTCCCACTACTGAGGTGAGGCTGACTGGTCTGTAGTTCTCTGCTTCCTCTTTGTTCCTGCTTTTGTGTAAGGGACTACATCTGCTGTCCTCCAGTCTTTGGGTACCTCCTGTTTCCAGTGATCGGCTAAACAGGATAGCCAGAGGTTCAGCCACCACCTCTCTTAGTTCTTTAAGGACCCTGGGGTGCACCCATCTCGCCCATTACTTTATCAACTCTTATTATTTCCAGTTCCTTCAGGACTCTTTCTTGTGTAAAGGGACTTGTGTCCATTTCTGCCCCATTCTCACCCCTTTGTACTTCCTTCAGACCACCATCTCCTCTTCCTCAGTAAAGACTGAGCAGAAATACCTGTTCAATATGTCAGCTTTACTGTTGCCATCCTCCACGGCTCCCCCATCCTCCCCTTCAGTCTCACTATCCCTCCCTTTGTCTTTCTTTTTCACTTATGTACCTGTAAGGTTTTGTCCCTCTACCCACTGATTTTGCAATGTGTTCTTCTGTCTGAGCTTTGGCTTCCTTACTGACCTCCCTGCCTCCTTTGCTTCTCCTGGTACTTCTCCCTATCCCCTTCTGCCTGTGTCTTTTTGTATTGCCTGAATGCAATCTTTTTGGCTTTCACTTTCTTTGCTACCTCTTTGGAAAACCATAATGGTCCTCTTCCTTTTCCTTTTGCTAACCTGCTTAATGCATAATTCTGTTGTTCTTGTAATCCCCATTTTAAATACTGCCCACTGTTCCTCAACCCCTGATTCCTGTCCCATTCCCCTTAATGCCTCTTTCAAGTATCTCCCCATTTTCCAAAGTCTGCCCCCTAAAATCCAGGATACGTGTTTTGTGTGGTTTGGTTCTGCTCTTTCTGTGATTTCAAACCACAATGACTGGTGGTCACTGTTCCCCAGGTGCTCCCCACTGTTACCCCCATCACACTGTCCCTGTTTGTGAGCACAAGGTCCAGTATTGCCTTCTGCTGAGTTGGTTCCATGACCAGTTGCTTGAGGAAGGCACCCTGAAGGAGTCAGGATAAATCTGCTCTAGTTGATGCTGCTGCTGGGATGCTCCAGTCCACATCTGGAATATTGAAGTATCCAACCAGTACTACCTCACCCTTGTCTGCCATCCTTTGGATGGCTAGCATCAGCTCCCTGTTTCTTCCTCCTGGGCTGGTGGTCTATAGACAACACCTGTGCGGATGGCTGTTCCCATTTTCCTTTCCAGCTTAACCCACAGTATCTCTCCCCCATTTTGTTCCTCCTGGATCCCTGTAGCCCTTATGTCATTTTTCACATACAGTGCCACCTCCTCCTTCCTGCCTGCTCTGTCTCTTCTGAATATGTTGTAGCCAGGTATGGCCATCTCCCAGTCATGGTTATCATTACACCAAGTTTCAGTGATGGCCACAATGTCCAGGTCTGACTGCACCATGACAGCCTCCAGATCTTCCATCTTGTTGCTAAGGCTCCTGGCATTTGCACACATGGCTTTCCATGATTTGACCTCCTAGACTGTTTCACTGTTCTACTCAGCCCCTTCCTTGGTTGTCCTTTATCCCTGGTTCTCCTTGCTGTCTGCCCTTCTGCTGAATTTGCCCCTTTCTGCCTATCCACCTCTTGGGCACTAATCTCCATCTTTGCACACTGCTTTGCAGAGATAGCCACTCCTCTGGTTCACTGGTTCCACTGCTAGCTGTGGGGGTGAGCAAAGTAGGTACCCTCCTTGCTGACCTGCCACCACCTTTGCTAGTTTAAATGCTTGTCAATGTAGCATTTAAACTTATCGATGAGTGCTTGGATTCCTCTCCAGGATGGATGCAAGCCATCAGGCTTGAACAAACCTCCATCCTCCAGGTGGGTCCCCAGTCACCAATGAATCCAACCCTTCCTCACAGCACCAGTTCTTCAACCATGAGTTAAAGTTCCTGGTGCATGCACTTTATGTCTCCCTTGCCTCTCACAGGTAGTACTTCTGAGAAAGTGACAGAAGTAGCTGCTTGCTTGAGACCCTTCCCCAATTTCCTAAACTCTTCCTGAACTTCATTTGGCTCCCCATTTGCTAGATCATTAGTACCTAGGTGGATAATGACATCCAGCTCACCCTCCCATCTTGCCTTCCCAGTGGTCCCCAGGATCTTCCTTCCATCCCTCCATGCTGTGGCACCTGGTAGGCACCTCACCTCCCTGTCCTCCCCTCCTGTGTTCCTAGCTGGATCCCTCTTATGATGGAGTCCCCCACCAGGATTCGCTCCTCCTCCTCTGGGGTCCACTGCTTTCCCCGCTGAGGTCACCTCCTTGGCTAACCTCCACATCCTTTCCTTCCACTTCTCTGGGTACCTCTATTTGGTTGTCCTCATTTGCCAGTGTGGCATATGAGTTCTTGAGCAGAATAGGATCTGGGATGTGCCTCTGCCTGACCGCTCTAACCCTCCCTGAGCCCACTGTCATCCAAGTGCTCCTCATTCTCGGCATCCCTTGAGGCAGTTGCATTGGACTGGGTGGTCTCTGGATAGAGGTGATGGTACTCCTGACCCAGTTTACTTCCACTCTGAGTCTGGCTACCTCATCCCACAGTCCAGAGAGATGCATGCAGATAGGGCAGCACCTCAGTGTCCAGAAGGTCTGCCTGAATATGGCTGCCCCACAGCCACTGCATTGCACCACTCCCCACATTATACTGCAATTTCACTACTTGTCTGCTACTGAAGCTCTCCTAGTTCCCTTTTTATTAATGTACTGTCCTAAAAATCCTGCCACTGATCCTCAGATAATTTTCTTAAAAAAAAAGAAACCAATAAATAAATAAATGAGTCAAAACACTTGTCATGCTGAGGGTGGACTTCTTCCCCCTTATGCCCCTCCTGCTTCACACCCCTTACTATACTGTGTTTAGCTCCTGTCAATCAGATTTAACAGGGCATATAATTAAGAGTTGGGGGAAGGGAGGAGGGGTGAAATTTGCAGCAATTAAAGACAGCACAGAATTACACCACTACTATGTTTAAATTTTCAACAGCCCAAAAACAATTATAAGTAAAGACAACAAAGAAAGTACAGTGTCACTAAAAGCCCACAATCAAAGTTTAAAAGAAAAATAGCAATTACCAGTTACTCTAAAGCACTGAATAGAATATGTTTCTTTCCTTCCCCTTCTGGCTTCTTCTGAGAAAATAAAACTCTACTTGCTACCTCAACTCTGACTAAGCCCCACCTCCAGTTATCACGTAGCTGAGGTCAGAGGCCAGACAATTAACACCCTTCACCCAACTACAGGGCAGTCAGACAAGCCAAGATAAAATTTGCAGCAATTAAAGACAGCACAGAATTACACCACCACTATGTTTTAAATTTTCAACAGTCGTTTGATTCTAATTCTTTTTTCTTTCTAAAATGAAAAACAGAACACACTGTACCCTGAACCATACTGGTGTTATCACCCCAAAATTTGTTTGCAGTGTTGCATTCCTTGATCCACTTTCACTGCATCTTTCCTGTTTGGAGATACCCCCACACAGTCTAGCTACTCATAATGCAGAGGGAGGAGAGGAGACATGAGAGGTTGCACTTTTTTGGGGTGTCTTTGTATTGTTTAGGAGGTATGCAATTAGTGCTGATCAAGCTACTATTTGAAACAAACTAAGCAAGGTTGAAAATAATGTAATTACACTATCGGCAATCATTTAAAGCAGAAGTGCAGTGAAATTTTACAAAAAATGTGACCCAATACTTTTTTTTACTATTAAAGATTCCATGCATTTTCCAGTTTTATTTGGTAATAACATTTTCTAGTTCAACCAAAATCTGAGCATGTTATGAGTGTTTTAATTTATTTTTTTCCTCAAGGAAAAAAGGTGGCCATCACAACTGGCTTAGAAACAGCATTGTAAACCTTGTAAGGGTTAGAATGGAGAGAATAAAAAGAAAGTCATGGTGTGCACTGCACAGCACAGGAGGGAGCTGGGACCTAGTACCTAGTGCACCATCCCTGATATCCTTAAAACATGTACTAAAGCCATCCTCCCCCCACTTGCTCCTGTCTCTCCCCCAACCTCTGCCCATCCCCTCTCACCCCTTTCTCCCTCCTCCCTACTGCCCTACCCCTCCTCTACCCCATCTCTGTCCCCCCTGCTGCCCTACCTCTCCTCTCTCCCCCCACTGTTGTCTCTCCCTTTTACCTACATGTTCCACTACACTCCCTCTCCACCTCTCCCTCATCCGAGGGCCTTACCTCACTACATTTACCCTCCTGATTCCCTCCCATGCACCCCTTGGAAATCTTTAATTGATAGTATTTAAGCAATGCTCCTTTATACCTTTGGGTATTTATTTTCTCTATTTATTTGTTTTATGCCTATAATTGTACTTTGCACCTTATAAGTACCAATGTAGTTTCATTTCATTATAACTTTCACTGTTTCATCCAATTTTACCCTTCCCCAGGTCGCACCTGGAAACAAGTTCTGGGTCAGTCTGCCTTTCCCAGTTATCAAATTTTTAAATAAATTAACAGTAAGGGAGATTTGACAGGCATGTTAATATTTTTATTAATTGTAGTAGAAACTTGCTCGTTTAGGAAAACATTTTTAACTGCATTGCTGCCATAAGTTGCACTAAAAAAGGAAGCAAATAACACAACCAGAAAAATCTATGAATTATACAGAAGGTAAGAAATCCAAAAATAAAATCCAAACATATGGGGTTTCAACTAGAAATAATACAATACAAAAAGGGCTGACAGTGTCCCTTTCATGTCATTGGTCCTGTTCCCACTAATGTTAAACTTTTCCCATAATAATGTGCTGACTTTAGGCCCTATCTACAAAGCAGTTTGCAATTACGCAGAACATAGAAACATAGACTTTGATGGCAGATAAGGACTGCTTGGCCCACCTAGTCTGCCCATTTCCCTACCTAGAGAATAAGCTGCAGATCCTATTTAACCAACAGCCTATTTCTTCCTACCCCCCCAAAAAAATTGCCTTATGTCTGTCCCATGCATTCTTGATCTCCCACAGTTTTAGACCCCATGACCTCCTCAGGAAGGCTGTTCCATGCATCCACAACCCTCTCTGTAAAAATACATCCTCCACATTGCCCCTGAGCGTCCCCTCAATCTTCAAATTGTGTCCCCTTGTTCTTGCACAACTCTTTTTCTGAAAGATGCTACCCTCTTGGAATTTGTTGATTCCACTGAGGTACTTAAATGTTTCTATCATGTTCCCCCTCTCCCTCCTTTCCTCAAGGGTATACATATTAAGCTCCTTTAGTCTCTCCTCATATGGCTTCTCTTGCAGACCCTGCACCATTTTAGTTGCCCTCCTCTGAACTGCCTCCATCCTGTCTATGTTCTTGAAGAGATGGGGTCTCCAGAACTGGATGCAGTACTCCAGATGGGGTCTCACCAACTGTCTGTACAGGGGGATAACAACTTCCTGTTTTCTGCTGGTGATACCTCTCCCTATACATCCCAGTATCCCCCCAGCCCTCTCTACCACCTTATCACATTGCTTGCCAACCTTAAGGTCATCTGATATGATTACCCCCAGGTCCCTTTCCATTTTTGTTGCTGTTACTACCTCCTTCACCCATTGTGTAATCTTTCCCTGGGTTTTTGTTTCCCAGATGCATTATTTTGCACTTCTTTGCATTGAATCCAAGCTGCCATACTTCTGACCATTCCTCCAACCTTGCCAAATCCCTTCTCATCCTTTCCACGCCTCCTTGTGTATCAACCCTGTTGCAGATCTTTGTGTCATCTGCAAAGAGGCATACTTTTCCTTCCAGTCCCTCTGCAATGTCACTTATAAAGACATTAAAAAGGACTGGACCCAGTACTGAACCCTGTGGTACCCCACTAGTAACCCCTCTTTCTTCAGAGTGGACTCCATTTACAATTACCTTCTGTGTCCTGTTGTCCAGCCAATGTTTTACCCAGGCTACCACCCTGGGACTCACTCCCAGGCTGGTTAATTTGACTATTAATCTTATGTGTGGGACTGTGTCAAGTGCCTTGCTAAAGTCTAGGTAGGCCATGTCCACAGCCCCTCCCTGGTCTACTGCTTTGGTCACCCAGTCAAAGAAGTCAATTAGATTCATCTGACATGATCATCCTGCTGTGAACCCATGCTGCCTTGGGTCCTGTGCCCCACTGGCCTCTAGGTACTCAACAATTCTTTCCTTCAGAAGTGATTTCGTCACTTTCCCTACCACAGAGGTCAAACTTGACAGGTCTGTAGTTTCCTGCCTCTGTCTTGGTCCCACTTTTGTGAAGGGGAATCACATCTGGTGAAAGTGTTTTGTGGATATGGTCCATGGTAGTAGGACAAGAGATACCACATTTCATCAAATTCTGTAAAGTTTAGCTTTCCCCCAGACCCACACAGTATTTGCCAACCACCATCTGAGTTGTCACCATCATCCACAATGTCAATCACTTCATTAGGATCAGCTGGTACATTTCTGTAGGGATATGAAAATCTTGCCTTATTAACTTTAATAACTGTTAACGTGTGTACATTTTCTGGCAGCAACCTATTTCTGTTGTCTGTCACAATATTGCCAGCTGTACTAAACATGCATTCTGAAGAGACACTTGTTGCAGGACAACCAAGATATTGAAAGGCTTCATCATGCAGTGCGGGCCATAATAATTGTTATGATCTCCAGTATTCAGTGGGACATGCCTCAATAGGAATAAGTGGTTCTTACAGATAACTGTCTACCATGATGGACAGAGAATGCTCAGAAGAAGAATCAATGTAACTTGGTATGGCAACAATTTGTGAAAGGTTTTGTCACAGATTTAGCTTGCTACTAGGGGTGGCAGTGAGAGTTGTGGAAGAACTACTGTTCACTTTTGGTGACTTTTCCTGTTCTGTATCTTTTTGTGATGATGGACCTGCTAGTTGTGACAATGACAACTTGAAGCTACTGTGTTTGTCTGTGTTTAACTCTTGTGAGTGCTGCAACTCATCTAACAACAGAAATTTGTAGTGCTCTACATCATCTGTTTTTGGAAGATGCATAGCCTTGAATCCGGGATCTAAGAGAGTTGCCAGTATGTAGTGTTTTGATTTCATCATTGCAACTAATCTGTCATCATTTTGGAAGCACTTACACATTCTCTCTACAAGATTTCCGTGATACTGATGACATGTTGTCTCATCTTCAGATCTACCTCATTCTATTTGTAGAGGTCGAACACTCAGTTGATGTGAAATCAGCATTGTAAGTGGGATAACCTGACTCACAGATGCACCTTCTGAAGACATATCCTTTGTAGCTGTCTCAAAAGGAGCTAGGATGCAGCACACTGTCTCCATTAACTTCCACTGCAACACAGAAAGCATAATGCCATCACCAATAATGTCAAAGTCAAAGTTTATTGTTAAAAAGTGTATAGTCATAACACAGACACAATACAAAAAAAATGTTAAAAGCGCAATAATAAATATAAACACTTGTTTCCCGACCTTATTCATAAGTGCAACATTTTGTAGGTTTCCAAATAAAATCTTATCAAAGCATAAGAGATGGCTATATTTTGACCCTTTAGAAATCTTTTGAGGAGTTCATCATGTTTTCGACCATTCATTTTATTTGAAAAACTGATCCAACCATTTTTTCCTTATTTCATTTAAAAGAGGACAATCAAATAGTAAGTGTGAAGTAGTTCAATATTTTGTTTGTTCACACTTATATATTCAAGGTTCAATCAATTTCTCCCAAGCTACAGTCTGGGATTTGAAGTGATGATGAATATTGAAATGCAATCTGATGAAAATGTTCCTACAGTATGTAAGAGTTCTGACATCAGTCAAGATATTCCCAAGGTTCATTTTGTACTTGTAAAATATTATATTGCATAAACAATGATGAAGAACTAGTTTTCATAAACTAATATCTATCTGATTCTTACATTCTTTGTATATTCTGAAATATTAGCTATTGCTCAGCTATTATAAAGAGTATATTCCTGCCTTTTGAATTTTAGCATTAAGTTTGCTAAACCAAGATTGATAGTATATTCCCTCCCTATAATGCAACATAGCTTCTTCCCAGCAGGCATATCTTAGCTTGATACTGGGAGTTTTAACTATTATTTACCAATAGTTTAATGCTCATATATTGGCTACTGATTCTAGTGTTGGGAGATTAATTTCCCTTCTTAAGTAGGCACCTAATACCACCCCAGGAGCTCTAGTGTGTTTCTTAAGAAAAGATTTTGGATACGTTCCAGTATTACACTGGTCTGTTCAAGTCCCCAGATTTCTGCTGAATAGAGCTTTGCAGATATTACTTTAGCTTTTTATACATTAAGGATGGCATGAAAGGAATTATCAGCAAACATCTTGCTAAACCTATTTATTCTGAGTGTTAATTGTCTGCCTTTTTGTTTATTTATTTTTATATAGTGAGTCCAATTCATATTGTTCGATACCAAGGACCTAAGTTAATTGAATTCCTTTACCATTTCAAGTGACTTTCTGTGTATTTTCCATGTAAATCTGTTTCTGGTTGGGCATCCTAAGATCATCATTTTAGATTTGTTACAATTAACTTTTAATGATAGGTCATTCAGGGATGTTGCAACAATATTTAGAGCTTTTTGGAGGCTCACTACTGATTTAGAAATTACAACAACATTGTCTGTGTATAATAATATATTTAATCTAAAATCCCTAATTTTTCACGCATCTGTGTCTTGTATGGCTAATGAATTGACAATCTGATCTATATAAATGTTGAACAACAGGGGGACAAGAGACATCACTGCTTTACCCCTTTATTTATGCAATAGGATCTGTTAATTTTTCATACAGTGAATATCTTATTCTTGAAGTAGTATTTGCATGCAACATGATTAATAATTTCAGCAATTTAGGATCAATATCCCAAGAGGCAAGACTTTTCCACAATGTGTTTCTATTGATGTTGTCAAACACCTTTTTCAAATTAAAAAAAAGCAGCAGTATAGCCTCCCCTTTTTTAGCTTTGTAAATTTATTTACTAAGTAATTAAGGATGAAGATATTGTCAACAGTAGATCTGTTATTTCTAAATCTGACTTCATTTTTTTATAGAATGCCCCTATCTTCCACCCACAATTTTATTCTTTCTAACAGTACTATGGAGTAAATCTTTGCTGGTATACATATTAGAGAAATTGGCCTATCATTTTCTGGGTCCTTTTTGTCTCCTTTTTTATAAATTGTTATTATTCCAGTAATTAGCTAAACAGATGGTACTGTGGTATTGTTATTAATGTAGATGCATAGTTTTGCAAGCAAATCAGCCCACCAGCTAATATTTACTTTGAGTGCTTCCCAAGAGCATCCACTCCAGGTGTCTTATTGTTTTTTTAGATTTGAGCTGTAACAGTCAATTTCAGAATCTGAACTTTCCAGCCAATTACCTGGTGTTGACTTGAGCTAGTGACAGTCTGTCTACCATCTTTAATACACTTGTATTGTTACTTGTTGGATCTGCATATGACTTGCTATAGAGTTCCTTCCATTCATTTGGGTGTATTATCACCTCAGTGTTACTCATTATTTCCTTATCCCTGAATGCCACTAAGTTCAAAAATTGTTTACAGTCTTTATTATTAATTGCTTGTTGAAATTGTTCCCATAATCTCCTGTACAAGAGTTTTCTTTTTTCCCTTAACAGTGACCTGTATTCTTTTTTTAATGCATGCAGCCCTTTATTGAGTAGAAGTTCAGGATGCCTGATCCACAGTTTTCCTGCTTTGTTGATATCTGTTTTCAGTTGTCTACATTCAGTGTCATACCAAGGAGCATTATCCTTACCAAAAGCATTGCTATGCTGATGTTCTTTTTCTAAAATATTTTCTGTTATGTATTTAATTAAACTATTATAGCTCCCTAGGACATTTCTGTTGGTCAATATATCTAATGCTAAATTAACAGCCGGCTCAGAGTTTTGTATTTCCATTTTTTTTAGTAATTGTAGGGTTCCATTTGATTTTTTTATTATTAATATAAAACATTGTCTGGGGTGATGTTTTGATGATCCTTAGGATTACTAAGGTCAAGGACCAGACATATTGGCAAATGAGCACTTCTAAAATTCTGAATTACAGTGAAAAACTTAATGGTGTTCCATTTAAATGTATCAATTATAGCATAATCTAGTACAGATCTGTTACTACCCTATATTGTGAACCAAGTATATATCCCAAGGTGTCCACTGTGGCAAACATTTATTATGTGCATATTGTTTTTTGCCAACCAGTTTAATAAAATCTTATGCTTAATATTAGCAGTTGCATCCATGGAATTTGTGATTTAAATTCCTATAGCAGCATCAATTTCCTCTCCTATCTGTTTATTCTCCCTATGGAATGAATATAGTCCAGTTCTAGCATTTTGGTCCCCTACTGTCACTGTGATCTGATCATTAAATTTTTCTCTTGTATCTAGTAAATTGGCATTTAGCACCTTCAATCACTGTGAGTACACCTCCGAGGTTATACTTGGTTCCATATAAAAATTTACAATTTGCAGTACAATTCCATTTGGTAAATGCAGCATTAGTAGGATACAGTACTCCTTCATAATAACTTTTGGTTTTTGCACAAGCTGAATTTTTGTTGAAATCAGAATGATGATACCACCCCAGTTATGACCTCAATTATTTTTAGGCTTATTATCTTTCAATTCAAATATACATGTATCCATTTATCTGTACATTGTGATTATTTCCTGTCCATGTCTCTTGTAATAAGATATCATATTTGCTTATTTCCAATAGTCATGATCAATTCTCTGGTTTACTTGAAATTCCTGCAATATTCCATGAAACTATAGATAAAGCTGATTTCAATATAACATCAAGGTCAGAATTAATATGGTTATCATCAGACTTTTGGTTGCATGGGACTCCTTGTCAATCCAATATAACCTCAATAAGAGGGTCAAACCTGTTATCTCCAGTTCTTACATATGTAGATTATAGTTGTTCTAAGTGAGTAGTACTTTCCATCTCAGAATTTCATACACAGTTATTATTAATGCACTCCCATAGGCTTTCTTCCTCTAATATTTTTACACTCCCTAGGTGAGCCAATTAATGAATATTCAATTATTGTTTATTTCTGCAGATAATGTGTTAAGAACAATTGTTTAGGTTGTTTTCTTTTTAAGTCCCCCTTACTTTTATTTTGCTCATGTTCTTCATAAACAATCTGTAGTATGATATGGAGTTCATTAAGGATGTCATTTAAGTAAACACCTTTGTCTGCTAAGATCAAGCAGTCTTCCAGGATTTCATCCCTTACTGCAGATGAGTTGAGAACAAGACAAATTTTGCCCTTATCAGGCTTGACCTTGCATTTATATACTAAGGATATATTTTCCCATCTTAATTCATCTTCTAAAATCGGCTTCAGAATATTATATACTGTGATCTTAAGCAACAATGGAGTTTCCCTTTCGGAAGTTGAGGTCCCCTTTATGAAAATAATTTCATGGTTTTTTTCTTTGAGTTTTTTCCTGTATCAGCATTAGCTTTCCTTTTATTTTTTCTGGATTTCTCATAAGACTTTATTGGCTGGGACTTCTGGTGTAGAGGGTTACTGAATGGAGGCTTAAATAGCAAGCTTCATTGACTGCAGGAGATTTCTGTATTTAACTACTACTAAACACCCTCAGATTGCCTACTACACTACTTAACTTACAGCCTGAAACCCTGAGGAGTCAAAGTGTGAGTTTAGTGTGTGCCCCAGTGTTTTGTTTTTCCTTCTGGACTGGGTAAAATACATGACAGTGAAGCTATTGTGGCCTTTTGCGATGGAGCCCTCCAAGGTTTCAGTAAATGGGGAAGACCTCTCTGATATATGAGCCATGCTACAAACTTTAGTCCAAGAGATGCCAGTAATTAAATCCTCAGTAGCCCAGTTGGAGAAATGTGTGGATTGGGCTGAACAACGGATAGCTGAAGTGGAGCTTTACCTTATGCAGGTAGACTCTGCTTCAGCCAAGCAGCAGGAAAAGTTTCAGTGTTGGAAGAACAGGTCTGCCTACTTACATTAAAGATGGATGATTTAGAAAACTGTGGCTGGTGAAACAATGTGCGCATAGTTGGTCTCCCGGAGGGGACTGAAGGTGATAATTTGGGACTCTTTCTTCAATCTTTTTCTCCCAGAATACTCAACTACACTAGGAGCTCCACACTGGAAATTGAGTGGGTGCACCAGTTTCTGGGCCCTCATCCAGCTCAGGGCTCACCCTCTTGTCCAATTTTGGTCTACTTTCTGAGATTTTTGGTGAAGGAGCAAATATTGTGACTTGCCAAGGACAGAGGACCACTCAAATGGAATGGCAACTCAGTTTTTATTTTTCAAGATTTCTCCAAACTAGTGGCAGACCAGTGCATGGCCCTTACCTCCATTAAAAGGGATCTGGTGCTAAAAAAGTGATGTTTCATTTGCAATACCCTGCTGTTTTGATTGTTTGGTGGGGGAGCACAGGCATCACTTTGATTCCCCCTCTGAAGTTGAAGTTTTCATCCAATTGATAACTAAAACCTCTGGGAGGAATTTGAACTGGTCTGATACTACTGCAAACGAGGATCAGAAGGGTGACAATCTGCTGCATCAGAATCGACCCAGGATACAGACCCCTTCCCCCCCAGCAACCAGGCTTCCTTGACATCACAAGTTTTACCAGAACTCTCCAATCAATCTGGGAATAGACTGCCTAGTGGAGGTCTTCCAAAAAGGCAAAGGGACTCTAGGAGGTCCACTCACTTACTGGTTGTTAGGGCAGTGAATATGGTGAATCAGGTTTCTTCTCCTAGTGCCCTCACCTCATCAGTCTGTCAGGAGATCTAAACCTCACTCTCAGGTTCTTGGCAATAATGGGAATGCAAGGAATCACAGACATGTTGCATAAGAGTAATAAACTTGTTTATTACTACCAAAAAGGATAATCACACTTGCCCTAAGCAGTTCTTACCAATACAAACTGGGAGCCAATGCTAAGCGTTCCCTATACCTTGAGGATTCTCTGTGTCTCTTGGGGTCTCCGAGGTAGAAGACATAATGTTTCACATTATATACCTATGATAATTGCTATGGTTACTGTAAGACAGAAACATTTCTAGTTACAGAGATAAGCCCTATTGGCTAAATTAGAGGTGGTTCCACAGTCCAAGATAACATTATACAATTTTGTAGTAGTCATCACTTTCTAAGACAAAGGAGTACAGTTGTACATATATCAGTGTAATAGTACAAATCACCAAAAGGTGGCAATGCCGACTTACATATCATAATCATTACAAGGACACAGATGTCCTAACATCTTGTAAGCAAGAAATACATATGTGTATTAGAAAGTAAAGTGTATAACAATAATATGCATACATATCCTGACATCTACTCTTATATGATAGATGCCCATAGCCCTATATGTTAGTATAACATATGCCTAAATGCTAGCTGTCTACGGTGTACCTCTGGGGGTACCAATAAGGGTACAGGGACCTTGTGTAACATTCCTCCCTTGTTGCCTCTCAGGGCAACACAGCTAAAATACGGAATGGACAGACAGCAGTGGTCATTTACAGACCCAACATGTGAGCCTTGTAAAGGAACTCCAGCTGCTCACGGTGTTGACGCAGTGTGCGCCATAGGCAGCAAAGCATAATAATCAGGAAAAATATCAAAAATGCTTGTATAATAACAAAACCTTTAAATGTAATTTCTCACCAAGTGTTAGTGCACTGTTCATATCACCATCATTAATTAGTGCAAGAACAGTTTCATTAGCTTTAGTAATATTATTGCTGATGTGGATGAGATGTGTGTCTTTCCTTTCTAAAAGTGATTTCACTGTCAGTGTGAGGGGATCAATGTGTACATTAAAATAAGGTAAATATTCAGAAAGGGTGAGCAGATAATCAGGGTTATCATCAGTGATATCAGCGTCCATAAGAGGGACGGTTGTAATAACGGTATGTCCAATAATTGACTTCTGATGGGGAACAAAGCAAAAGTTGAGGCTATCGATAGCACATGTTTGCATTCCGTATACATAAGATTTAATATTAGTGACCACACAATATTCACCATCAGAATTATTTTGCATTTTAACAGCAGGAAGTCTCCATTTTTGCAACTGTGCTGGGCAGGTGTAGGTCATTTTGGAAATCTGTGTTGACAGGCGATGAACCTCCTCTCAGTAGGATTGGTAAAGCTTGTCTGGTGCCAGTGTTGAGTCCAGAAAGTCTGTGCCATTAGTGCTGATGTCATTGTCCATGGAAAAGGACCAAATGATACTATCTGGGAAATAGCCAAATACAGGTTTAATAACATCAATACATCACATCGACGCAAGTAAATATACAGTTTCTTTGCACAGCAATCTCTGTGCGGAGTGACCCAGGCATCCGGGATAGGATGGAAGACTAGTAGAGGAGGCAAGTCAAGATGTTCTCTGTAGATATCTTCATCAAGGTGCCCAACAGAATGTACAGTAGCGAGTTTGTCAAATAAAGCTCCTGAGATGGGGAGAAAATGGAACAAGATAGTCATCTTGTCAGTATATCTGAAAAGGAAAACCAAACATTAGTAAGTTAGTACTATTCCACCCAATGGGGTGAGGGAAAGTAATTCTACTCCTTTATACAGTTTCAGCTGGTTTGTATATAACCATTTGTCAGTCAGTTTGTTGTTGTGCAATAGTCTAACCTGATTGACTGCCGGACTGAGCTTGTTGACGATGGGGAGTAGGGGCCTTCCCACTTGTTGGAGAAGGAGTGTGTGGGATGTGCAAATCTGAGAACCATTACCTGATCTCCAGCTTGCCAATCCACTTCTTGTGCATGTTTGTCAAACTGTATTTTGAACTGTTGCTGGGCCTTGCCCATGCAATTGGCAGCATACAAGTGTGTGTATGAGGTCATGTCTAAGTTTTTCCACATTTTGGTCTACAGACACATGGTCTGCTGTGGGGGTATGCAGGTCAAACAACAAGTGTTCAGGTAATCTCATCTGTCTTCCAGTCATCACTTCAAAGGGTGTTAACTGGGTGATGGCTGAGGGTGTGCCCCTGATTGCCATAAGGAATGAGGGCAATAGGGAATCCCAGGTCTTGGGATTGTCCTCAATGAATTTGGAAAACATTTGCTTAATCCGTCTGTTGGCTCTTTCAACTTGACCTGAAGATTGTGGGTGGTAAGGTATGTGGAATTTCTGGTGAACTCCAAGGAGTTCAAGTGCTTCTTTCATCAACTCACCTGTAAAACTGGTTCCCTTATCGGAGTCTTCCTTAAGAGGCAGGCCCCACCTGGAGAAAATCTGTTCCACCAGGATTTGGGCAGTGGTTTTAGCAGTACATGTCTTACTGGGGAAATCCTCAACCCTCTTAGAGAAAAGATCAGTTACCACAAGGGCGTACTTGTTATTTCAGCCGGTATTGGTCAATGGACCAATAAAATCAATCTGTATGGCATGCCATGGGCCAGAGTGTCTTTGTGGTAGTAGTTTAGCATTTTCTTTAGTGAGAATGGGATTGTTTTCCACACAAACAAGTCAATTATCTATGTACTGTTTGACATCCTTGGTGACACCAGGCCACCAAGCTGTGGTCTTGAGCCTTTGGAGGGTGTTTTCTACTACCTGGTGCCCACCGGTAGGGGTGTCATGCACTTGGTGCAAAACTTCAGACCTAAGGTGTCTGGGAACCACCCACAACTTGATGGGGGTGTCATCTGGTTGGTACCAGATGAGCTTGTTATCTGGAGACAAGTGTAACTTACCTTCATGCCTCCGGTAGGGGTTATGAGTAGGTAGATTTTCTTCAGTGCTCTTGTCAAGGAATCTGAACACATCTTTGAGCTCAGAGCCAGTGTGTTGAGCAGCTGACAGATCCAAGGGTGAAAAGGGTTCAGGTTTCTTTCTGACTGCTGCAATGTGTACAGCTGTTCTGACCTCTGGATGGTCCATCATCCAGGTGTCCCCCCTCAGGCCCCTTCCTTGGCAAGGGTGTCCACTGTGTCATTGAAGGCATGATAGGGGTCATGTATGGAGTGAGCTTTAATCTAATGCACATAGAGTTTGTGCGCAAACCTTTGTGCCAGTGAATATTTGTATATTGCCAGTTCCTTGTGTTTCACTGGGCTGCCATCAGAGGAGAGGAATGAATTCTTCTGCCAGAAGGGAAGAAATTCTGTAAGAGAACAACAAACTCAGTTAGAGTCTGTGAAGATAATGGTATCCTGGGTCCCGTGCTGGATGAAGTCAAGGGCACAGACCACCACTGCCATCTCTGCATATTGTGATGATGCCAAACTGCAACACTTAGAAATTTTAACAGTGTTACCATAAGGATAAATCACTAAGATGCCCATCCCTGCAATTTGTTCTCCCTGATAATAGGAAGCTGAGCCATCTGTGAAAATACAACACAATTAGGTGTTCTCAAGTAGTTGAATGGGCAAGGAGGAAAGGACCTGGATCTGGAAGATCAGGTGGCTGCAGTGTACAGTCATGGAATTCTCCTTGGAAGAGGAGTCCATGTGCCAACATGGATGGCATTTTGGTTGGGTGAACCTGTATGTCTCTATCCTGGAGAAGAAGTGACCAGTGTGTCAGCCTGGCATTAGAGACTGACCCATCCTTCACTCTGTCTGATAGCAGAAAGGTAGTTGGGGTGTGATTTGTGTTAATGATCAGAGGAGAGTACCCAATGATATACAGGAAGTGCTTGACAGCCCAGTAAGTAGCCAGAAGGTTTCTTTTACAAAGGCTGTACTTCTGTTCCACATGGGTCAAGAGTTGTGATGCATATGCAATGGATCTCAGGGTGCCATGAACCTTCTGGGCCAGCACTGCTGACATAGCTATGTCAGAGGTGACACTCTACAGATGGAATGGCAATGTTGGATTGGGGATGACCAGAGCTGGAGCTGAGGCCAAGGCCTATTTCAATAACATCACAGCCTGCATGTGAATGGGGCCCCAATTCCTGGGAATATCCTTCTTCAGTAATTAATACTAAGGAGCAGCCTTCTGAGCAAAATCACAAATAAAATCTCTGGAATAGTTTACATAGATTACATAGATTACATAGACAATACTGAGCATAAAGACATTCATCCGTGAGCTCACAAGTAACACCTAGTTATATCCTTTTATATTCTTCCTTTCCAAGAATTTATCTAGCTGTGTTTTAAATTCCTGCATTGTACTGCTTTCCACAACCTCTCCTGGTAGCATATTCCAAATTTCTGTTACCCTATTACTTAACCAGTATTTCCTTCTATTTGTTTTATATCTATCCTTAACCAGTTGGTAACAATGTGCTCTAGTGTCATATATTTGAGCTCTTTAACCAAGCCCAGTAAGTCCCATAAGTTAGTATCGGTCCATGCCCTATATATCAAACACATATTGCCTCTCATTCTACGATATTCCAGGAATACAGCTCAAATTCTGCAGTCTCTGCTCATAACTCAATCCATCCAATCCCTTGATTCTCTTTGTAAGTCTCCTCTGTACCCCCTCCATCCGTGCAACATCCCTCCTCTTATACGGGGCCCAAAACTGGACACAGTACTCCACGTGGGGATGTACCAATGCATTATACAGAGGCATCACAACCTGCCTATCTCTACTTTTTATGTGTCTCAATATACAGTGTGTTATACTACCCGCCTTTTTAATAGCTGTATTACAGTGTAAGCTGAAGCCAAGTTCTTTATTAACCATAACCCCCAAGTCTTTCTCTTTATCCACTACTTTTAGTACAGATCCTCCTAAATTATACTGGAATTTGTTATTTTTCTTTCCAAAGTACATAACATTACACTTTCCGATGTTGAAACTAGATTGTTTCTGGGAGGCCCATGTGTCTAGCCTATCCAGAGCTGTTTGTAGGACTAGATGTTCTTCCCAGTTATTTACTGGACTCCCAACCCTAGTGTCGCCTGCAAATTTAGATAGCCACACATCTGTATGCACCTGCATGGATGACATATACATATTAAACAAACATGGTCCCAAGACCGAGCCCTGGGGACACCACTAGTCACTCCGACATAATCAGAGTATTCACTTTTACGAGACTTTCTGACTCTGTCTGTAGGCCAAGCCTTCACCCACGCTTGTATCCATATTGGTATCTCCAGCTCATAAAGTGCTTTAACAAGCTCCCCATGGGGCACTTTATCAAAGGCTTTTGCAAAGTCCAGAAAGATCACATCCACTGCATTACCCATATCCATAGCCTTGCTAACCTTATCGTAGAATTCTAATAAGTTAGTTTGGCATGATTTTCCCTTGGTGAATCCGTGCTGAGTCATATCTATCCTGCCTGTCCTCTCAATATGTTCCATAATACAATCCTTGATTATACCCTCCAGAATCTTACCAAGAACGGAGGTTAGACTAATAGGTCTATAATTTACCATACCTAGAAATCTCCTAAGAGTGACCACACTTGTGGCAATGGCAAGTCTTGCAGGCCTTGTATCTTTTTCCAGGTAGGGCTTCAGCCTTGGTCAGTTATTCTCAGGCCCAGAAAGAGTACCTCTTTCTAACATAGTTGTGCTTTTGCTGGGTTACATTTGAGGCCTGCTCTCTGAATGAGGGTCAATAGTTTGTCCAAGAGATCCAGGTGTTGTTCCTGTGTGGCTGTTGCCAACAGCAGGTCATCCACATACTGCAAGAGACATGGGGTGGGGTAGAGAAATTCTCAAGGGCGTCCATCATGTGAAGATGGAACAAGGAAGGGCTGTTATGGAATTCCTGTGGTAAGCAGGTACATGTGTACTGTCTACCCTCAAAGGTGAACGCAAATTTATATTGACTCCTGGGGGCCAATGGTAATGACCAGAAACCATTGGAGATGTCCAGGGCACTGAACCACTTATAGTCAGGGGTCAAAAGTCATAGCACATCAGGTGCTGAAGCCACAGTTGGAGAACAACTGGGGGCAACCTGATTCAGTCTCCTGTAGTCAATAGTAAATCTCCAGGTGCCTGTGGGTTTCTTCACAGGCCACACTGGGCTGTTGGCAGTAGAAACACATGTCCTGATTACACCTTGTTTGAGGAGTGATTTTATTGTTTCCCTAAGAGAAGGCAAGACCTCTGGTGGGAAAGAATATTTCCGTTGCCTCTCATGCACTGGGCCTGTCACTTCAATGACAGTGTGCATTCTGCCAGAATCATGCTTGTTGGTGGAAAATGCCTCCAGATGCCTTTGTAGAATGGGGAGGAGCTTTGGAAAAAGCTCATGGTTCTTGAACAAGTCTACGACGTCATACTCTTTATTGTTGGCAGATATTGCCGCCACTACATTGAATCAGGAATCATGATGGTATGGTATTGGCCCTGAATCTGTATCAATAGCATGTTAGCTAGGTCCACCACACAGCTGTGTGGTGCTAGGAAGTAAATTCCAATTATACTAGAATGATTGTGCAATACCATTAACTGGAAGGTGTCATAGGCCTTCAGGTGTCCCAACCCTACAGGTAGTGGTAGAGAACGGTATGCAGGTAACCTAGTTCCATCTACTCCTGACATATTGGTCCTCCATCTGGTGGACCAAGGGGATGTCTCTGGGTGGTCATCATGTAATACAAACACAGCCACACCTGCATCCAATAGTACTGTCAGTAGGTGGCCACCAACCTCGGCTTCAGTACAAGGCCTTCCATTTGCATCCAAGACCAGATTGTTTACAATATGGACTGGGGCCTGTAATTGTTAATCTGTGCCAGTGGAGGCATGGAGAGTTTGGGCCTGGCTCCTTTGAACCTCTTCACCATGCTGCACTGATGCTATATAGGGAGCCGCTTCTGGGTTCAGGCCTGTGTGGGCCTGAGGTCCTGTACTTCCGGTATCCCTATGGCCTGTTGAGGCCTGTTCTCCCGGTTGTATGGCCACAAGGGCCCGAGTGGGAACAACATCCACTACGGAGTGCACTTGTCCCAGGAGCTCTCTGAATTTCTGATTCTCCTCGGCTATCTCCCTATATGAAGGGCCTGTTCTCTATTGTTGTTTACCCTTGTTATTCTTATGGTATTTCTTATTCTTATGAGAATTCCAGTTCCCACCCCATGGTTGTTGCTGTTGCTGCTGCTGTTGTGGTTTTTGGGCTTGCTGGGTGTGTTGGTTGTCTGTGGGTAGGAGCTGTTTATTTTGGGCCTGCCTTTCCACCGTGTAGTGCATCGCGGCTTCCATAGTAGTGTCCACGGCAGCTACTTTCTTGGAACTGGAGCCCAGATCACGGATGTAGAGTTGATAAACTCTGTCAGTTTTCCGAAGAATGTTGGCAAACCTTTCCGTGGTGGGATAGTTGGTTGGCTCTACCTTTTTTCTCTTAATGCAGGGATCATGTTCTTAAGGAACAGGGTCTTATACTCGATAAGGTCCACAACTGCAGCTTTCTGTGCAAGGTGCTTCCCTGTTCGGTAGGCCATCCAGAGTCTCTGGTGGTAAGTCGACGGACTTTCCTTCGCATTCTGTGTTACAGAGTATGCGAGCATCACTCCTGCTACACCTGGGCTGTGTGCAGAAATCAGTTCAGCTGTGACCTCATCAAAGGTGGCGGTGCCATCCTAGCGGATGGTATCGGGGAGTTTTGCCCACAGTCCAGGATCAATGGTCTGGCATAGGATCTGGACCTGGTAGTCTGCAGTGAGACAAAGCTTTTCACATTTAGCATGCACTTTTTCCAAGTGGCAGCTGAGGTTGTCGGATGGGCTCATCCGACCAATCCTGTCAGCTATTTGCTGAACAGAATAGGCTATTTGTAAGGGATTATTGGGATGATCAGGTGGAGGTAGGTTCCCTCGGGCACTGTCCGGGACTGACTGAGCTGCAGCCTCCACTACAGAGTGGACTATGTCCTCCTGAGTACCAGTTTTATGTATAAGCTGTCTAATTTAGCCTTTTAAAACCCACTTATTTCTTTCTGGAATGGGCATACTGTTGACCGCAGTATCAATCATTCTCTCTATCTCCTTCCACATTAATAACGGCTACCAGTGGTGCCATTGGGACAAGGCCTAGGCCTGCTTCCCCCATAATGGGGTCACCATGTTAGCATCACTCATGATGTCGCTATAGCGCCGATGGACGTATGACATAGGCTGGGTGCAACGGGTGACTGCCACGTTGTGAATGGTGGGGTGGGGTGTCTGGGCCATAGTAGGGGTGTGACTGGGCATTGTATTGTGAGATGTCTTCATCTGAGACCTACCCTTCAGATGACATGATTAAGGCAGGGGCTACGCCTATGCCTCCCATCGCCTTAACATGTCCAGCCAGAACCTCGCACTGATGGTGTAGATTCGCCATCTTGGATTCACATTCAGCATGATTCACATTTGCAACATTCAAATCAACCCCATCCTGCATTTTTTTCTGTAACACTCTAGACGTGGTGCTCAATTCGCGATTGTCCCTAGTAGTCACTTCTAAGTCATTACGTACCTGGTTTATCTCATCCTGTATTTCTCTCCCAACTCCTCACTCAATTGTTCATTCATTCATTCATTCTACTTAATAAGTCATTCATGTGCAGAGCCTGCCCCTTATCCTGTCTCAAACTTTCACACTCCTGCTTCAACATACAAATTTCCTGCTCGCCTTTCTGGGCGGAATGATGCAAAAGGGAATCCTTTTCATTTCTCAGAGTTTGGAGTTTGTACTCCAAATCATGCTCACTTCTCACACATTCCATTTCCTGCAACCCCAACTCCTGTAATAGTTTGAGCAATGAGTGCAACTTTGCAAACACCAAATATTGCCTGCACACGGTAGTCAATTGTCAGGAGGTCTAAACCTCACTCTCAGGTTCTTGGCAATAATGGGAATGCAAGGAATCACAGACATGTTGCATAAGAGTAATGAACTTGTTTATTACTACCAAAAAGGATAATCACAGTTGCCCTAAGCAGTTCTTACCAATACAAACTGGGAGCCAATGCTAAGCATTCCCTATACCTTGAGCATTCTCCGTGTCTCTTGGGGTCTCCGAGGTAGAAGACGTAATGTCTCACATTATGTACCTATGATAATTACTATGGTTACTGTAAGATAGAAACATTTCTAGTTACAGAGATGAGCCCTATTGGCTAAATTAGAGGTGGTTCCACAGTCCAAGATAACATTATACAATTTTGTAGTAGTCATCACTTTCTAAGACAAAGGAGTACAGTTATACATATATCAGTGTGATAGCACACATCACCAAAAGGTGGCAAGGCCAACTCATATATCATAATCATTACAAGAACATAGATGTCCTAACATCTTGTAAGCAAGAAATACGTATGTGTATTAGAAAGTAAAGTGTATAACAATAATATGCATACATATCCTGACATCTACTCTTATACAGTAGAAGCCCTTAGCCCTATATGTTAGTATAACATATGCCTAAATGTTAGCTGTCTATGGCATACCTCTGGGGGTACCAATAAGGGTGCAGGGACCTCATGTAACAGGTCCCTGTGGAGTGCTCCCCAATGCCAGAGCCGAAATGTCCCTGCCTTTTCCCTAAACCCCAGGGACAGTCCACAGGTCATAGGGACATGGAGTTGTCTGATTATGAGGAGGAGGAATTTGAGAAGGCATCACAGGCAGTGCCTGTGGACACTTTAGCATCCATCGGAGATCGACTACCTCATGGTCGGGAACCACTTATGCAGCATCACCACAGGATAGATTGCAAACAAGCTACTATCTCAGCTTCATCTCATCTGTTGGATACACTACTGACCTGAAGAGTTGTATGCTTCTTCAAGGACTGGTAACTTTTCTTGCAGGGCAGGATCCTCTTTATACAGTTATTGGGGTTGCTGACTATATGGAAGGGGTCTGCTTACCTGGCTGGAATAGCTGAGATATGTAAGATACACAAGCAATAATACCTGACATTGTGCTATACCGGACCACCCAGGGGCATAATGAGGCCCGACATTGCAGGCGGAGGGCCTTATAGCCCCTGGAAGGTCTGGTATAGCACAATACCGCCCAACCTGGAGGGTATTATTGTGCTTATAAAATGGGCACTGTAAAAGCTATAAGTTTAATAACAAATTGTTAAGTATAAAATTAGTTTAATATGAATGTTGTAATAAAATAGTTCCTCCTCATGGATTTGAATGCTGTTTATTTGTTGTTGTTTTTGTTTGCTGGTCATCATGATTACCCCTCCCACTCACTCACACACACACACTCACACAATACAGGAGATGCTCGTTTGCTGCTGTGATAGCTCAGCTGCAAAATGGAAAGATGATTCTGATTTCTGTTACACAAACACAGAGTGTGATACCTCCTATAGCTCAGTGTATGAGAGCAGACAGTATGCTGCTTGCTATCTCTGGAGTGCCCCATCAGTGATCGCGGTAAGCTGTGTACCGCGCTTAAGAGAAATGTTTTCTGTGTAGCCTTGGTAACAGCTTAGACTTCAACACTCCTCGTGGAAAATGTGAATGGAGTGGCAGAATGAAGTGGGGGTAGGGATTTATCCATCAGCAATTTAATTTCAAATTAAACGTTTACAACACTACAAAGAAATCATGGTGAAAGCCACATAGATTAACGCAGTCTATCCCAACACACAAAAACAGAGAAAATATGGGTGACCAAATGCCAACCCTTCTTTCGTAAGTGCACTCAGAAACAACTCTGAAATAACTTGCCAGTCTCTCAGTTGGTGCCTGCTTGCCGACTCAAGATAAGTCCTTCTGACCTTTTAAAAGACACTCACTCTCAAAATTCAGAGTCTGCCTGCACCTGCAGAACAACACTTGACTGTCCTGGACACCCACAGCCATCGTCTGTCACAGAATACTCAGAGTTTCTATCCTGGCATCCCCAAAGTAAGCAATAATAAAATAGTGTATTTTTATTTAAAAGAAAGCTTTGACTGGTGCTGAAAATATAGGGACATTGAGCAGACAAAATTATGGTTGCAATCCTGATACAGAAACAGAATTGTGTCGCTTAACTAGGGCAAAAAATGGCAGCGATTTTAAATTTCAATTATGTGGTTTTAGCCAGTTAGGAAGCAGGGTGGGCACTAGGATTCTTCAGTGGGTGAAGTGGCACTATAGGCTGGTCCTTTTTATTTCCTGGGCATCTGTTGAAAGTTAATGTACCCCCCGACAAGGGCACTAGCCAATCAGATGTCAGGAAATAAAATGCCCATTTTCTAATGCTCGATGGACTATTATTATTGTTATTTTTCTTTCTTTCTGGGCTTATCAAGAAGACTCTGGGGTGTTTGTTTGTTTGTTTCCATAAGCTATAGGCTTATTAAGACTCATGGACTATGCTTTTTTTCTTGTTATGGAATTTTTTTTCCCATTTTTGGGATCTGGGCTACTATAATTTCAATGTCTTCCATAATATGAGGGTTAGTTAAGTTGTCAGTATCAACAGAAGGGGTAGGGAATGGGGTTGCTATGGGCTGTTATATTGGTTGCTATGGGTGCTGTGTATGTTTTTTGCATCTTTGGCAGCAGGAGGGGAACTGGCTATGAGCTACTGGACCATTAGTTTGTGCAGAGCTGAGGAGTGGGAGGGCATTGGTCGGAGGGCTTACCAGCTCATTTCTGCCCACTCCTTGAGCATAGACAGGGAAATCGAAATCGTGGGGGTGTTTGCTTTGGTTAATGTGGTTTGGGGATGGGAGGTTTTTTGTAGAGAAAAGGGGGACTAATAGAACTTTGCTCTTATGGTAATTTTTTTGTTTATCTGGAAAATTTAGGGGTTTTTTTGCATGTTAGAATTATTGTGAGCTTGTGATGGAAGGATTGGTGTGTGTGGGGAAATTGTTGTGTTACGGGACATCCACCTTCATGTATAGGATTTATGGATTGGTCTTTAGTAACATATATATGGATGCTGGTATGCTTTGGGGTACACCTCACAAGATTTTATGGCACAAGTTACTATGATGTCTTGAAATGTCCAGGGCTTAAACATCCCCATTAAACATAAGAAAATGTATGCTTTCTTGGGGTCCTCTATTAGTGATGTTATCTTTTTATAAGAAACCCATTTGGTGAAAAAGGATGTTGGGGACTTGGTCTGGGGCTGTTTTAGTAGAGCCTTTTCAAGTTCATGAAGCTCTAAGAAAAGGGACGTATCTATTTTGATTAGACGAGATTGCCCGTTGGTGGTAGATAAATGGCTGGCAGATACAGAAGGAAGGTGGGTTATGGTTTGGGGTAATTTAGATGAAGTCCCAATTTTACTAGTTAATATATATGCTGCTAATGAGGATGTTTCTGATTTTTTCTGCTCTTTGGCCCATAAGATTACCACCTGGCAATCCACGCCTACTGGGTGGAAACTTTAATTTAGTCCAGGATCGGGTTATAGATAGAGACCCCCTTCTCATTATTGGTCCAGGGCTAGTCTAAAGCAAACCATCTTAGACCTTGACTTGGTCGACTGTTGGAGAGCTCTGTACCTCAATATAAAGGATTTTATTTTCCTATCGCCTAGATTTCAGTACTTTACCAGGTTAGACTACTTCCTTTGTTGTGCCTCTATGCTATTAGACATATTGGAGATCTGCCACTGCCCAATTTTGTTATCAGACCATACCCCAGTAGTTCTGGTTTGGACACCCCATCAGGTTGTAACCCACTCCCCACGTTGGCAGTTTAGCCCTCTTCTTTTGGGAGGGAGGCAGGGAGGGAGGAGTTTGAAACTTAGCTGAGGGAGGAAATTGACTTTTATTTCTTCACTAATCTTACCCCCAAAATGTCTGTCTTGATGGTTTGGGATGCTTTTAAGTCTTATATTAGGCGCTGGGTTATTTCATATGCCTCTCATATTAATAAGCAGTGCTGTAAGGAGGTAGAGAACCTTTCAGCATGGATTCAAGGATTAGAAGAGTTGCTGTATGCCACTCCAGGAAATAAGGTTAATATAATTCCTGAAATTGTACAATATAGAGAGAGGCTGAATGATATTTTTCACCAAAAGGCCACAAGGGCTTTATTCTTTATGAGACATACATACTGGAGTCTGAAGAATGGGTGGGGAAGCTCCTAGCTTATCACCTCAAGAGAAAGTCACTAGAAGCTCATGTGCCCTTTCTACGGGGGAAGGAGGGTGAAATTGTCCCAGATGCAAGGAGGATGGCTTATGAATTTAGGAGGTATTATGAGAAAAGTTGCATAATTCCATGGTAGATCCCACCTTTGAGCAATTTGATACATTTTCTCTGATTTTACTTACCCTGTCTCTCTCCAGAGGCCAGTGCCCCACTTGAGATGGATGTTTCTCTAGTAGAGGTACAGCATGCTATTAAAGCTCTATCTCAAGGCAAGGCTCCAGGACCTGATGGACTCAGTTCTGAGTTTTATCAAGCATTTGAATCTTCTCTTTCCAGCCATCTGTTGGATGTGATATCTGGAATAGAGAAAGCCAGCATGTGACCTGATTCTATGAGGGAAGCAACTATCACTGTCCTGCCTAAACCAGGGAAAGACTCTACAGTCTGTGGTAACTACTGCCCAATTTCTTTATTAAACGTATACTGTAAATGTTTTGCTAAAATCCTAGCTCTGTGTTTGGAAAGAGTCCTTCCTTCTTTGATTAGTAAGTCACAATTGGGCTTTGTGAAAGGTAGGCAGGGCAGTGATAATTTGCATGCTGTTATCAATCTCATTCAGGCGGCGGCTGCAGGGCCGGGTTCTGTGGCTCTGGTGGGGTTAGATGCTGAGAAAGCATTTTATTCTATAGAGTGGCACTATTTGCAGTGTGTTCTCTCCCAGTTTGGTTTCAGCATGCAATTTTGGCTTTGGATGGGCTGCCTTTATTCTTCCCCCAGTGCTGGAGTGATAGTTAATGAGGTACTCTCGGATAGTTTTTCTTTGTTCCAGGGTACCAGACAGGGATGTCCTTTAAGTACCCTGTTGTTTCTTTTAGTTCTGGAGCCTTTAAACTTAGCTATATGTCAAAATCCGAGGTAGTGGGTATTCCTGTGGGTGGGAAATATTATACTACCTTATTATATGCAGATGATATGCTGCTGATGCTAACAAATGTAGAAATGTCACTCCCAAAGGCTTGGAGAATTATAGGGGGCTTTTAGTGCAGTTTCTGGCCAGAGGATTGACAGGTGCAAGTCAGAGATCCTGCCCTTGTCTAAGGTGAATCCTAGTTGCACCTCCATAGGACAACATTCCATGCAGTGGTTGTCAGATGGAGTGAAATATCTGGGTATGTTTATCTCCAGCCAATTGCACAATATGTGCTTGCAAAACTGAAACCCAGTTTTGGAAGAATTGGGATGGGATTTCTAGAGGTGAAAGCCTCTGGGACTGTCCCTCCTGGGTAAAATTGCCACCATTAGGATAATGGTGTTTCCTTGGCTTTTTTATAAGCTTAGTAATCTTTCCCTTCTGATGCCTCATGAGGTCTGGGTAAAGTTGGATAGGCTGTTTTCAGACTTCATATGGGATAGACGTCCCCCTAGGTTTAGTAGAAAATTCTACATGCTCCAGGGGTAGCAGGTGGCTGGAATATGCCTCGGCCTTGGGTATATCATGTTTGTCTAGGGGTAAAACAAGCATTGACATGTCTCTCATCTACCTCTTCAACTTCCCCCATCTGGGTAGATATTGAACAGGATTTTAATTTTTTTTTTTTAGTTTTTAGTTTTTGTTGACGGGGTAAGTGCACTAGACATATTCTGCCTATTTTCAGGCACGGCCCGGGGAAGGAGATACAGATGAATGCCAAGTGACATTGAACCAGATTAAGCTGTTGGTGGTATTTTGTAGTGAATGGGGGGAAATCTGGCCAGGGCACTGGGGAAATTCCCCTACTCACTTGAGGGGGAGTTTCTGGCCGGCAGTAAGATGGCTGCCCAAGGTGTTGTGGAGGAGGAGATGGAGTTTCAGGAGACTGGAGATTTGGTCTCCATCCCAGTTTCTTGCACAAATTCGGAGACATCAACTGAATGCAATGTGAGCTACTCACCGCTCACTGATATGGCTGAAGGAGAAGTGGTGTCTCTAAATGCTGGAGAAGTAATGGTTCAGGAATTGGAACAGGCAGTTAGACTGGTGGTCACTGTGCCGCTAGAATCTTCTATGGAAGCTGCTGCAGAACCCGAGATAGTTGGAATAGAGCTGGTGGAACCGTGGGATGACTTCAGATTTCCAGAGGATACAGAGAAGGACCCCATTTTGGAAACTGAGTGTTTTTGCGACTGCAAATGGAGTCAGTGCATAAGCTGTTACTACAAAAGATTGCCGACGAAGAACAGAAATTTCGTTTAGCAACTGAAATGTTGTTGCTCACTGAGGAACGTGTGGGAGAAGGTACCAGGCATGACCAGATGCAGGATGAAATGCCCTGTCAACAGAAAGTTGTACAGGGGAACTGTAGAGCCCAGAAAACTATCGGAGCATGATGTGGTTCTCGGTAAAAGTGGGAAAAAAACGTTGGGCGCTTCAGCCTGAGTTTCAACTTCACATAAGGTAGAAGGTAATATTACTGAAACAGGAGAATGGACACCTGCTAAAGCATTACAAGATGCAGGTTGGGTGGCAAAACCTCGAGGCGGATGGTCTCCTGACCCGAAAGATCCAGCTGTGGCACAATACTCCACGATGGAAGTTATGCCTACAGGTAAAATTGTTTCTTCTCCTACTCATGCACAAAGCAGTGATTTAAATATGGGCTTAGTTCACAAGGATTTGAAGACATTAGCTACTGCTAAACCAGAGGGTGATGGCACCTATATTGAAGATTCTGTAGGACATATTTTGAGACAACAAGGTCCTACAGGTGGGGACAACATGACAGAAGCAACGACACAAGTATGTGGGGGAGGCTTGGACACTAAAGGCATTGAGGTAGCATCTACTTCATCTACTTCTAAAAGGCCTCCTATGCCAGACCGCAGTTTTAAGGATAAGAATGTTGCTTCAGAAAATATCAATGGTCTAAATGACAATCACAATGAAAACATGAGGCTACCAGTAGGAATGGGAATCCCTAGACTGCAAGACCCAGCACAGGAAATAAGGTTTAAACCTGTATTACATATGGCAGACCTCTTTAAGAATAAAGGTGAACCAGCCCCACAGCACAACACCATCAGGTTACTTTATAAAGGTGACCTAGAAAACCCTCCTGACAAGGTCTATGTGGACCGTACCCTGTTGAAGGATTCTTTGAAATTTTATGCTTCTGAGGTTTTTGCACTCATCCACACAGATGAGTATAATTATGATATTAGTTTTAAAACAGTGGCATGTCTGGACTGTTTCTGGGTTAAATACAATATGCTGAAAAATATCCCATTGTGGTCACCATTTTATGTAATTCCAGTCACTAAACCTGCTGTTAGGACACTCACCATCATCTTTAAAAATGAGGGAGTGAATACTTCTGATATATTATTTTGATTATGAAAACATTGTGAGGTACTTGAAAACCCAAACCCTGTTTTGGACACAGAACAATTTTGGACTGGAGGATGGAAAGTGAAATGCAAGCTCTTTCTAGGAAATCTTGGGATTGTACCTCTTCCCAGTTGCTTCTAGTTAGGTAGAGATAGGGGGTCTTTATTCTATCCAGGCCAACCTAAATCATGTCACAAATGTGGCTCCCGAATCCATTTAAGTAATGCCTGTGACACTCCAAAATGCACTCATTGCTTAGAAACTGGACATATGGCTTCAGCATGTCTTCATACTTTTCGATGCAACCTATGTGAAGAGAAAGGACACTCCTACCTAAAATGTCCATGGGCCTCACATGAAGCATTGATTGCACAGCCTCAGAAATAAGGTTGTGCGGCAGCCTCGGAACGACGAATGCAAACTATTTGGCAGGAACAAGAAGCAGCCAAAAGGGATAAATTGGGTAATACACTAGAAAAAGGTAAAGAGGTTGTGCAGCAAATAGTGGAACAAGATCACAGTAATGAAAGCAGTATTATAAAGGTACAACAGGAGGAACTGCTAAATTCTGTACCTCTTAACAGCGAAGCACAGTCAGTGGCTTTGCAGCAGAACACAGTACTGACTGGTAACCTTTTGTTGATGCCAGTGCCTCCCCCTTCTCACATCTCATCAGACAAGGAGCCAGAGTGCTCACAGGCCCAGACCCATGATGCAGTCACACACCAGAAGGATGGAGGGGTGGATGATCAACAGACATATGACACTGACATCTCTATGATGCCCAGGAAGAACAGAGTGACTGAACAACTAGGCCACACAGATGGGCACCTTTCAATTGTTAATTTGTCCACTCACACACTGACTACCGGGGAATTAAATGCACTTTCTAAGGGCCTCAATTTCCACCCAACTAAACCACTGGACAGAATACAGTTTTGTGGTGAAATGGAGGAATACTTCCACAGATTAAGATTCAGGAATTTTTTTCATGGCAGAGAAGAAATCACAAACAGTAAAAATACTATGGATAAGAAAAAGAAACCATATGAGTTTACCCCATCAAGTGGCCGTAACAAGAAACTGGACAAATACATTAATTGCTTTCTCCAGAGAGTTACTGGTGAGATTCTTAATAGGCAGAAACAGGCCCATTACAACCTCTCTCCAATGGAATGGAGGGCTATACAAACACTAAAATCAAACCGTAACATTGTCATAAAAAAGGCTGATAAAGGCTCAGCAGTGGTGATATTGAATCGGGAAGATTACATTACGGAAGCCAACAGGCAGCTAAGTGACCTTACTTACTACAAAGTACTGGGAAGTGACCCAACTACAGAATATAAAAGAGAACTACAGGAGTTAATTAAAACATTTCCAAAGCATGTCCAAGACAAACTAAAGGCCTTCATCCCCAGTGAACCTAAGCCAGGGACATTCTAAATGCTTCCTAAAATACATACGCCTGGTAATCCTGATAGACCCATAGTTTCTGGTAATGGCAGCCTGACAGAGGGGGTATCAGGGTTTGTAGAAGCTATTTTCAAACTGCTGTTTATACAAAGGGATAGTTACATCAAGGACACTACTCACTTCCTGCATAAACTTTCTGGTTCTAAGGACTTACCACCTGATACCCTTTTAGCCACGATGGATGTAACCTCCCTCTACACTAATATTCCACACACAGATGGCATTTCAGCCTGCCTCAAATACCTACATGACAAAGAATTGGACCCCAACATTGACCCTGGAGCTGTGGGTAAACTCACTGAATTCATTTTGACACATAACAACTTCAGCTTCAATGGTTAACATTATGTTCAAACTATGGGAACAGCAATGGGAACCAGGATGGCTCCACAGTATGCTAATCTTTTTATGGGGAATTTGGAGGAGGATTTTCTAAGGCACTGTACACATAAACCACTCGCTTATTTCCGTTACATTGATGATTTGTTTATAATTCGAACAGAGGGCACTGACACACTTAAAGATTTTCATCAGGAAATTAATAACCTCCACCCAACTATAAAGCTTTCCCTGGAATATTCTGCCACCAGTGTACATTTTCTGGATACCACTGTCACTGTTAAGGATGGAACCCTACATACCTGTCTTTACAGGAAACCAGCAGACAGACAGAGATACTTACACAAGAAAAGTAATCGCCTGAGCCACACAAAGAAATCTGTCATATATAGTCAAGGACTTCGGTATCACTGCCTCTGTTCAAATGAGGAAGACAGAGACACACATCTGCCGATGTTGAAAAGCACCTTTATTGAGCAGGGACACTCATCCAGAGAAATTGACAGAGCAGTGGAACAGCCAACACAGGTCCCAAGAGAACACCTACTGCAATATAAGGAATGGATGACTACCAACAGAATACCCTTAGTAGTCACATACCATCCTGACCTTGAACTCCTATGTGAGATTATTAAGGATCTCCATCCAATAATTAGTGAGGATGAAACCCTTAACTGTATTTTTCAAGAACTACTACTACTATCCTTTAAACAACCACCTAATTTAGCCAACCTGATTATTAGGAGTCAACTTGAACCGGAACAGAATACCATGACATCATATGGTGCACGATCCTTTCATCAACGCACATGTAAGACATGTAACCTCATTTCCAGTTCAGACTGTATGGTTACATCACAAAACAGACTATTCAGGATACAGGGGAATTATACATGTAAATCAAGTAATGTGGTCTATTTTATCCAATGCAAGAAATGTCCTCGCACAGGTTATGTGGGGGAGACAAGCCAACAACTCCGCATTAGAATGAATTCACAGAGACATTCTATTAATCACAAGAAGATTGAGAAACCAGTAGCCCAGCACTTCTCCCAGGATGACCACTCAATCTCAGATATGTCTGTGATTGTCTTAAAAGGACATTTCAACAGCACACAACAGAGACGGGCTTCTGAAATTAGCCTTATTTTACTTCTTAATATGGTGGCGGATGGACTGAACATTGATGTTGGCTATATGGCACATTATTCCACTTAAACTTACACAGACCTTTACTTTAAAAGATGGACATAAATACTTTAGTTCTTCAGCAGGCCTTTAATTTTGTAAGTTTATGGTTATCTACATGTCGACTTCTCACCTTAACACTGTGGTGAGTGCACTTGAGTGTGTGTGTGTGTGTGTGTGTATACGGATGTATGTATGTATGTGTGTGTTTGGTATGTGTTGTGTTTTTGTGTGTTGTGGGTATGGTATGTGTGTGTGTGTTTTGTTTGTTGTGTACGGTGTGGTGTGGTGTGTGTGGATTGTGTTTGTTATATTTGTTGTGTGTTGTGGTTGTGTGAGGTGTGCAGGGGTGTGTGTATGTGGGGTATGGTGTGGTGTATGTACACACATATGTGTGGGGGGAGTGTGGCATGGGACAATTGTTATGTGGCTAGGACTCTTAGTTTTCACATATAGTGTACATTTACTTCCTTCTACTAGTTGTCAGTGGTTGGATTACACATTGTCACATTTCTAAATCTGCTCATATTAAGATGCATATCTCATTTACTTGGGGGTTCATAAAAGGTGTAATTCCTTTGGGTTTTCATTTAGATTCCTTAAACTGATTCTGTGCATTTTTGTTATACACAGACTCTGTGTTGAAATCTGCACTTATCAGGCTCATGGTCTCATTTTCTTGGGGGTCCTTGACAAGTATTTTTGTATTTTTTTATTTGGCACTTACACTTACAAGTGATACTATCATGCATCATGTATATATGTGTATGTTAATTTGAGGCTTGTTTTCAACTTGCAGTTATACCTAATTTCAGGATTTTGTCTCTCATTATCTGTTCTTTAATATACTGATTGGAATGTAAGTTGTAAGCTCATCTTACATGTATTAGAGAGAATGCCACCCCAAGGTTTTTTTTTTAATCACTAGAATGCTTTCTTGGCATACTGAGACATTTTAAAATTATGTGACAAGAACTCTCTGGCTGTAAAGAATTCTTGATAACCTTGGCCCTTCTGAGGCTCCTCAGTTAAAGGCATATTGGTGTTAATTAGTTTCTCTGACGTAATCTTCTGTTATGTTTTAAATGTATATGTTAAACCAATGAGAATTATTTCTGTTTTTTTCAATATAATCTGGTGTTAATAGTATGGGATATTTGAAATAACTGCCACAAAGCTTCTGAAGAAGGACCTGGTTGGTTTGAAAGCTAGAGCACTTTGTTCTTTTCTGTAACATCCATGTTGGTTCAATAAAAGGTATCAAATCATTTGTTTCTGGATGTGTTCTGAACAATTTAATAACCTCACAAGTGATATAAGTCGCAAGTGAAATGTCCAGGGTCAAACAGCATGAGTGCAGTTAAATCATTTATTCCACAAGTTTTCCATTGCATATTCCATTTATTCAATAGAAAAGGAGTTGAAAGAAATGTTTTTAATTTTTTGTCTGGTTTTTTTTTATAAAATAAGTAGGATTATTTTGTGCTGTGGTATGTATCCTTGCCCAGTTATAAGTGGTTGCTAGGGATAGTGATGTCATTGCTAGGGAAGCCGCATCCACACATTAAGAGTGGTAGTTCCATTTTGCTGTTTGTTTATATGTGGGCAGACTGGAGAGTTTAAAATCATGGTAGAACTGTTTCTCGCCTAGCGAGTGAGCCAGGTTGCTGCTGTACTGTACTGTACTGTGCTAGTCTAGTTTATTAAAAAAAAATAAAATAAGATCTTTTTTATCTGGTTGGTCATGTCTTTTTATGTTTGTTTGCACATGTAGCGCACAAGAAACATATTGAGGTAGTAGAGCATTGCAGAGGTGTGGCAGTGTTGTGGCCCATTCAGCACATGCTTTAATGGGCGCGTCCGTTGGCCACCCATTAATGCTGAAGCTGCCAAGGACAGCAGTTTCAGAGCAAGCACCACACTTGAAAGTAATCTGTCACTGCAATCAGGGGCAGTTTCATCATTGCAGCATCAGTCCCCCTTCCCTCCAAACCAGTCACACAAAAGGAAAACAAATTAGCTTCCTCCCACTGCTGCTGCCCACCCCGCACCCTCTGTGAAATCTGCCACTGCAATCAGGGGCAGTTTCATCATTGCAGCAGCAGTCCCCCCTCCCTCCCAACCAGTCACATAGCAGGACAAAAAATTAGCTCCCTCCCACTGCTGCTGCCTGCCTGCACCCTCCATTCTCCATCCCCTGCCAACATCAGGGTGCTCAATCCCCATGTCAGCATATATCTCCCCTCTCCCCATTAATGTGGAAAACTGGGAGCCCAGCCCAGTGTGCCATGAAATACTTCTTTGATGTTTGTGATACCGGGATGTCCACTCCCGGTGTCGAATGCATGCCCCCCCATGTTCTTATGTTCTCAACCAACCTCGTAGTGCCCAATCCTCTGGTCAGCATTGATCCCCCTTCTCCAGTACTCTGGCACACTGGGAGCCCACCCCAGGGTACCAAAATCCATCTTGTAATATTTCACATGTAAAAGAGAAATCAGTCCCATGGCATATTTTTTTTAAACCTTAAAAAAAAAGAAAATGGTCACTCATCATTCCTGCCGGCCAACCCGCCTATCACTGTCATTTTGTTTCTCAGTCCCGAAAGGTGATTTTGCAGTTGCTGTGCAGAATCACCTTTTGGGACCAATTAACAAAATGACTGTACCACTGTTCATGAGGTGGAGTCCCAAAAAGCCCTTGTTACAAATTTGGTGAATAAAACTCCAAAAACTGACTGCATTATGAGCATCCGTTGTGTAGTTTCTACGCATGTTTATAACTTCATCAATTTTTAATATTCTCATTCCAAATTTCCAACATTGCCATTTTTTCACACCCCCTTATGAACAGTATATCTGTCATTTTTTGCATCCTTCCAGAAATGCATTTTTGCACCTGTGGCACAGAATGGCATGGTCGCTGTGCGAAATCAACTTTTGGGACAGAGTAACGAAATCCCAGTGCCACTGTTCATGAGGGGAGGTCCCAAAAAGGCCATGTTGAAAATTTGGTGAAAACATTCCAAACAAGCATTTGTCAATGCCGAATGTTGTCTTGCTGGCATTGGCATTAGTAGTGCAGGAGTTAGGGAGATGCATAATAGGAATGGCAGTGAAGTATTTAACTGACACCAACCCAACCCCCACCCTGCAGAGACTGACAGGCATTGGGGTGTGCCTTTGGATCATCGGCCATAATGCTCATGCCATTTCACCTCACCCTACCCTGCAGACACCGACAAGTGTTGTGGTGTGCCTTGACGTCTTTGGGTCTTACACTCACCCCATTCCATAAGGAAATATGCTGAGATGGGTGTAATATAGGAGAATGGGGTAAGCGTTGGGGCCAAAGAGTCCAAGGCACACCTCGATGCCTGTCACTAGCTGCAGGGTGGGGGTGGAATGGAGTGAGCATTATGGCTGACAATCCCAAGTCACACCCCAGACACCTGTCAATCTCTACAGGGTGGGGCATTATGGTTGGAGATCCTAATGCCTAGGGCATTTGTTGGTATTTTCACTCCAAATTTTCAACATGGGCTCTTTGTGACCCCACCTCATAAACAGTGGCACTATAAGTTTGTTAGCCTAAAGGTGATTTTGCACAGTAACTGTGCCATTTGGCGCCACAGGTGTGAAAACACATTTTGGGCAGGATGTGAAAAATGACAGCTGTACTGTTGAAAATCTGGAGAGAAACTATGAAAAATTAGTGAACTCACGAGGGTGCATAGAAACAGTGCAATGCACCACTGTAACACAATTATTTGGAGGATTTTTTTTAACCAAATTTTCAACATAGGCATTTTGGGACCTCTGCTCATGAACAGTGGCAGTGTGATCATGTTACTCTGTCCCAAAAGTTGATTTTTCACAGTGACCATGTCATTATGTGCCAGATGTGCGAAAACACATTTTGGGCAGGATGTGAAAAATGACAGCTGTACTTGTTCATAAGGAGGTGTGAAAAAATGGCAATGTTGAAAATCTGGAGTAAAAATATAAAAAATTGTCGAAGTTATGAGCATATGTGGAAACTGCAATGCACTCTTGTAACACAGTCATTTTTGGGAATTTCTTCACCAAATTTGCAAAATAGGCTTTTTTTGGGACCCCATCTCATGAACAGTGGTACTGTTGTTTTGTTAATCCGTCCCTAAAGATGATTCCGGGCAGTGACCGCAAAATCACCTTTTAGGACAGAATAACAAGATGACAGTGCATGTGTTCATGAGGTGGGGTCCCAAGAATCCCATGTTGAAAAATTTGGAGCCAAAATTCAGAACAATGGCTGAGATATCCACCTAAGTTGAACCCCCACTCCCCCCCCCCCATGCCATTATACAGCTTACCGGCATTTCTTCATTTTGCAGTTCTGCTTTGAAGAGTTCAGACATGTTCCCGCTCCACTGAAGATCGCAGCACCGGCCCTCCAGAGGTAAGTATGGAGTGAGGGGGAGTGTGGGAAGTTGGGGTGTGCAGAGGGTAGGTGCAGGTTGGGGAGGGGGCACCATGGACAATGAGGGACTGTTTTCTTTTTTTCATGTACAAAAAAAAAGACATTGCAGGACAGTTTTCTTTCTTTACAGGTGAAATAAAACAAATGTTGGACACACTGGGGTGGGCTCCCAGTGTGCTCCATGACATTCAGGGGGAATGTTGGGCACACTGGGGTGGGCTCCCAGTGTGCCACACAATGTGGGGTGGTGGGGGACATGCCGACATGAGGATTGCATCCCTGATGTTGAGTTTGTTTGGGGAATGTGTGGAGGTGGCAGGAGCTGCCACCATGTTTACTGAAATATTTCACCAGGAAAGGCACGTATGGGAGGCGTGCCATCTCTGCCGCTGCATGATGAGATTGTCTCTGATTGCAGTGGCAGATTTCTTTTAAATTTCTGGCACTTTACATAATCTTTGCATCAGTGCCAGCATGCTGGCTAATTGGGGTATGAGGGATGCATTTACTAAAGTGTGCCCTACATTCACCAACACTGACAGACCTCTCACTGTGCTACTACTACAAGATGTTGCTTGCACAACTTAACAAGCATTTGTCAATGCCGAATGTTGCTTGCTTGTATGTGCTGTTTAGGTATTTAGAAGTGACAGTTTCATGCCTTCCTCCCAAGACATCCACTGTGTCTTTCCGTTCAGTATTCACAGAAGAGTGGGAGGGGCAAGGACCACAGCAGTACAGCATTTGCCAAGGGGGTGAAGAGGTGGACAATAGTCCATTCAAAGGCAAAAGAGTCCTGCAGGAGCTCACTAAATTGAAGGTAGACAAAGCAATGGAACCAGATGGCATACGCCCAAGGATATTAAAAGAACTGCGAAAGGAGATAGCAGTACCTCTGGCAGCCATGTTCACCGAGTCATTCAACATGAGTGAATTGGAGGAGGGTACATGTGGTCCCTCTACACAAGTCTGGCAGCAGGGAGGAGGCAGGAAACAATAGGCCATTCAGCCTCACCTCAGTAGTGGGGAAGATCATGGAGACATTGCTTAAAGAAAGGATAGTGGGCATCTAGATGCCATCGGAACCCAGGACCATAGACGAGATGGATTCACAGTGGGGACATCATGTCAGATAAATCTGGTTGATTTATTTGACTGGGTGACAAAGGAAGTGAATCAGGGTGGGCAGTGGACAACGCATCTCCTTGATTTCAGCAAAGCCTTTGACACCATCCCATATAGGAGGCTGATAAACTAGCTGGGTAGGCTGGACATGGGGAAAGGGTGGTAAACTGGGTTAGAAACTGGCTAACAGACAGGAGGCAGAGAGTGGTGGTAAATGGTATGCAGTCTAGGAGAGGGGCGCACCAGTGGGTGCTGCAGGGATCGGTCCTGGGGCCAGTTCTGTTCAATGTCTTCATTAGTAATATTGCAGAACATCTGAAGGAATTTTTTCACCAAATTTTCAACATAGCCATTTTAAGACCTCTGCTCATGAACAGTGTCACTGTGATTTTCTTAATTTGTCCCATACATTGATTTCGCACACCGACTGCGCCATTGTGCGCTACATGGGCAGAAACACATTTTGGGTGAGATGTGAAAAATGACAGCTGTACTACTCATAAGAAGGTGTGGTAAAATGGCAATGTTGAAAATCTGGAGTGAAAATATTGAAAATTCACGAACTTACAAGCGTGCGTAGGAACTGTACAATGCATGCTAGTAAAACAGTCATTTTTTGGAATTTTTTCACCAAATTTTCAACATAGTCATTTTAAGACCTTTGCTCATGAACAGTGTCACTGTGATTTTCTTAATTTATCCCATACATTGATTTCGCACACCGACTGCGCCATTGTGCGCTACATGGTAGAAACACGCTTTGGTGAGATGTGAAAAATGACAGCTGTACTATTTATAAGAAGGTGTGGCAAATGGCAATGTTGGAAATATGGAGGGAAAATATTGAAAATTCGGAACTTACGAAAGCAGTATAGGAATCGTACAACGACGCTTGTAAAACAGTCATTTTTGAATTTTTTCACCAAATTTTCAATATAGCCATTTTAACACCTGAGCTCATGAACAGTGTCACTGTGATTTTCTTAATTTGTCCCATACATTGATCTCAGACACCGACTGCGCCATTGTGTGCTACATGGGCAGAAACACGCTTTGGGGTGAGATGTGAAAATGGCAGCTGTACTACTCCCAAGAAGGTGTGATAAAATGGCAATGTTGGAAATCTGGAGTGAAAATATTGAAAATTCACGGAACTTACGAGCCTTATGAGGAACTGTGCAATGCACACTCATAAAACAGTCATTTTTTGATTTACATCACTATTCATGGTTTTGGGATCCTTCCATGAATGATGTCACTGTCATGAAGGTATTCAGGCCCAAGGGTGATTTTGCACAGTGACTGTGCAGTGACCGCGAAATCACTCTTTGGGCCTGAATAATGCCATGACAGTGACATAATTCATGAGAAGGATCCCAAAACCCCATGTTGAAAATTTGGTGCAAAATTCCCAAAATGCCTGAGATATGCAACAAAGTTGAAACCCCCCTATCTAGCCCATTATACAGCTTACCGGCATTTCTCAGTCCGTGGTTGGCTTTGAAGAGTGCAGACGTGTTCCCGGTCCATCAAGATCGTCAAGCCGAGGTCCGGAGGTAGTATGGGGTGAGGGGGGTGGGAGGCTGGGCACAGTGAGTGGGTGCAGGTTGTGGGAGGGGGTTGGGAGATGCGCCACGGGAAAGTTTTTGTTTTACAGGTTTTTTTAAAAAAAAAAGACATCGTGGGACGTTTGCCATGCTGTGATGGGCTCCTAGCATGGCACAAGGACGTTGAGGGGTGTTCAGCCAACGGGGGATTGGGCACCCCCGTCGGCCATGGCATTTGTTGCCACGCTGGGGTGGGCTCCCAGCATGGCACAAGGACATTGGGGGGGCATTCAGCCGACAGGAGATTGGTCACCCCTGCTAAAGTGATTGCTTGCCATGCTGGGGTGGGCCCCAGCATGGCACTTACTACTGGGGGTGGGACGAGCTCAGCTGATGGGGATTGGCACCCGCTGGCTATACAGTGCGCAAGGGAGCGGGCGCACTGCGTGCAGGTTCGTGGGGGGAGCTGCGCATGAGCAGCTGATATCTTATCGGTGCTCACTGGAAGCGTAGCCCCCTTTCAACTGTATGCCACTGCATTTTGGAGCTTGTCATAGACAGCTCCAGAATGCATTGGCTTACAGGCCGCTACCACAACACACTGACTGAATTGGAGGAGGAGGTGACACACCTCTGAAATCTCCGATGATGGCACTATGTTTCTTGCACATGCGTGCAAGCAACATAAAAATGACTGTGCTATGAGCGTGCATTGCACAGTTTCTATGCACACTCATAACTTCGCCACTTTTTCATATTTTCATTCCAGATTTTCAACATTGCCATTTCTTCACACCTCTTCATGAACAGTATAGCTGTCATTTTTCACAGCCTGCCCAAAATTTGTTTTCGCACCTGTGGTGCTGAATGGCACACTCGCTGTGTGAAATCACCTTTTGGGATTGAGTAACAAAATGATACTGCCACTGTTCATGAGGTGGGGTCCCAAAATGTCCATGTTGAAAATTTGGAGAAAAAAAATACCAACAAGCACCCGGGGCATTAGGGTTTCTAACTGTAATACCCACCCTGTACAGATGGACAGGTGTCAGGAGTGTGAACTGGGGTCATGGGCTCTAATGCTCACCCCATTCCACCCCCACCCTACAGCCACTGACAGGCATTGAGGTGTGCCTTGGGTCACTGGCCCTAACATTCACCCCATTCTCCTATACTGCACCCATCTCAGCTTATTTCCTCATGGAATGGGGTAAGCGTAATAGCCTAAGACCTCAAAGCACACTGCGACACCTGTCAGTGTCTGCAGGGTGGGGTGAGGTGGAATGGCATGAGTGTTATGGCTGATGACCTAAAGGTACACCCCCAATGCTTGTCAGTCTCTGCAGGGTGGGGTTGGGGGTTGGCGTTACTTCAATACTTCATTGCCATTCCTATTATGCATCTCTCTAACTTCTGCACTACCAGTGCCAATACCAGCAAGCAAACATTCGGCATTGACAAATGCTTGTTTTGTTTTGTGTCTGCAGAGGTAGAGTTTGCTTCTAAATGTGGGAGCGGGAGTGGGCCTGCACTGGCCCTTGCAATGCCTGCTTTGGGAGTTTGGCAATTTGCTTTTGAAAAACAAAAATAATTCATTTGTTTTTTTTCTGATTTTGGTAATTACATTGGTTTTCCATTTTTAACTGTTTTACATTTCAGCTGGTGCCAAGGGAGTGAGTGTGAGCACTGCAGCTGGGAGCCATCTGAAAGAGAACATTCTGGGTGACTGGAGCAAGGTTATGTCTTTGAAGAAATGACAGTAACAACTCATGTGGAGGAGAAAGATTAAAAAAGGTACTGTTTAAAAGGGAATTATAAGATTGGACAGTGAATTGTACTGTACTGGGTGTGCATTTGCATGAGGTTGGATCGTTCATCCAAAGAAACATTGAGCCAGTCAGCCTCACCTCAGTGGTGAGGAAGATCACATTTCCATACCTTTGTCACTGTGCTATCAACCCTGATGCATTAACAAAGTGTTTTTGCAATGAATAAATATATATATATATATATATATATATATATATATATATACTGTATATATAATATTATAGGGGTGTGGTTGCGCCCCTATATTTAGGGTTGAGTAGGCACTTCTATGTTAAACTCGAAAAGTTGCATGTTAATAACTTTGGACCCGTTTAATGGATTTGCATGAAATTTGGTATGCGCAGTGGGGCATGATAGATCACTTCATCTGCCAAATTTCATTTTGGTCAGCCTTACGGTTTCTGCACACCAAAATGTTGAAAAATGCACTTTTCCCCAGTTATGTGGGCAGTTTTTCAGATTTTGTCCATGGTGCTGCTCGGCTGTCGTGTGGTGTGTCACTCTGCAACTTGGCTTGTCTAAAAGAGCTTGGGACAAGGAGCATGCCACTTTTTGTTTAGTGAACAAATACTAACCCATTCAAAAGTTATTAAAGTTTAAGTTCCTTTATAAAGCCAAATGAGGATGGGTTTTACTCAGGGGGTTTTGTTCTATCGAGTCATGGTTGTAGTTTCATTTATTTTTGTGTAAAACATTCGTTTTTACATTTTTTATTCTTTGATCATGAGCCTGCAAATTCTTTGATCGTGAGATTCTTTGACTGTGATTTTTGATCACGAGGGTACGACTAGATGGCCAGATTAAAAAATAAATGTTCTCAGCTCAGGGGTCGCTTATAAAGCCAAATGAGGATGGATTTTACTCAGGGAGCTTTGTCCTATCAAGCCATGGCTGTGGTTTCATGTATTTTTGTGTAAAACTTGACTTTTATCATTTTTTATTCTTTGATCGCGAGCCTGCAAATTCTTTGATCGCGATCCTGCAAATTCTTGGATCACAAGATTCTTTGATCGTGATCTTTGATTGCGAGGGAGGAACTAGATGGCCAGATTTGGAGGGACCAGATAGCCCAATTCTAAAAATTTTTAAAATTAAACATCTCTGAAACGGTTTGGACTTTTAACTTGAAATTTGGAGGGTGTTGACGGGATGTCCTGTACATGTGAATTATGGTGATCAGAGAATACATTTTATGTGGAGATATTGTGTGGTGCAGTTTACATTTTGCGGACAGCGTTTTTCGTTGTGGTAGTGATTTGAAATTTATAGGATAGCTAGCATTACTGCCATGGACATACTTTTCAGTTGTTAGGTGTGTGAAATGTAAACAGGTGTGGAATTGTGCCACTCTGACGAATGAAAATCTCAAACTTTGAAATGTTATATCTCAGAAACGGTTTGGTCTTTTAAATTGAAATTTGGAGGGTGCTGAGGGGATGTCCTGTACATGTGAATTATGGTATTGTGGTGTTGGAATTTGCTACAGAAATATTGCATGATGCACTTTACATTTTGCAAATAGCGTTTTCCATTGTGGTAGTGGCTTCACATTTATAGGGTATCTAGCCTTACTGCATGGAGGTAATTTTCAGTGGTTAGGTCTCTGACATGTAAACAGGTGTGGAATTATGGCCCTGTGATGAATGAAATTTTGTTTTGTTTCAAGGTGGTGGGAGCATGGGGCTCGAAGGTCCCCACGCTCCCACCCATATGTGCTCCCACCAATACATATTATATATTCAGTATTTGTACTGTTATGTTAGGCAGAAATTTATATATATATATGTGTGTATATATATATATATATATATATATATATATATATATATTACATAAAAACTTTGTCAATGCACAAAAGTAAGGAGAAATGAGTGAATGACTGTCACTGGCCCCTGACCTCCCAATACCCCAAGCCCATCTCCTCCACACACACTAACATCATCGGGTTGTGCCATGGAATCATTGCCCCATCTCTCACCCCATTCCATGTGTAAACAGGCTGGCATGGTACAGCATAGGAGAATGGGGTGATAGTTAGGCCTAACAACCCCATGGCACACCCTAATGCCTGTTGGTGTGTGGAGGATGGGGGAGGATGGGGGGGTTAGAGGCTCAACTCTAAAGTCTCCTTTCCCTAATTTTGTCACTTCAGTCCTAACTGATGCATTAACAAAGTTTTTTTGCAATGAATTTTCTTACTTTTTTGAGAAAATGTAATGTAAGTGGTATGTGTTGGTGGGAGCACAGGCCCTCTGGGCCCCACACTCCTTTCAGACTTTCAATTTTTACATAATGGTATGCATCTGTGGGAGCGTTGGCCCTCCGGGCCCTGCGCTCCTACTTACACATAAAAACAGAACCATACAGTAGCTCTATCGGACTGGAAAGGAACCATTGTAACACTAATTTGCCAATATCTCAGTAACCATAGCAGGTATGAAAAAAATTCCACTGCTGTTGTAATTATGACTTTGAAACCTCTATGTGTACTTCACTGCCCAGAGCCAAAAATTTGTATCTCGCATCTTTTCCGAGATACAGGCACCGAAAGGCGATGAGATCACCGTAATGTTATCCTATGAGAAAAATCTCAACCTCATCATGGCATATCTATGAAACCAATTACATTTTTGTACCTAAACAGCATAAGTCACATCTCTGGGATACCTCCTTTATATCCTGCAAATTTCAGGCCAAAAGACCAAACCATTTATTTACAGTTTACTAGGAAAGTTGTAAAATTTGTAGTCTGTGAGGTGGCAAAATCCCCATTCACGAGGTCAATCCCCATTCACAAGCTGTCAAAATCATTGTTCGTGAGAAATCCTTGTTCATCAGATTTTGGCCATCTGGTCTGGAAGTCGCGATCAAGGTTTTTGTCAGCTCGTGAAAGGGGATTGGCTTGCAAAAAGGGATTTTGACAGCTCATGAACATGGATTTTGTCACCTCATGAACGAGGATTTAAAAAAACAGTCCCCTTTCACTAGCTTTCAAAATCCCCTTTTGCAAGTTGATCCCCTCTTGTGAGGTGATAAAATTCCGGTTCACGAGCCAATCCTTGTTCGTGAGAAGGGACATCTGGTCTGGAAATGATGATCAAGGATTTTGCAGTTTGCAGTGGGGATTTTATAGAGATTTTTGATATGAGCTCACAGAAAGGGGATTCAAAAACCAATCCCTTCGAAGCAGCTGTCAAAAACTGGCTGCGTGAACCGATCCCCTTTAGCAAGGTGACAAAATCCCCGATTGTGAGTCAATCCTTGTTCATGAGATAGGGCCATCTGGTCTCTAAGTAATTTTTGTTCAAGGACTGTGTTACCTCGTGAAAGGGGATTGGCTCGTGAAAAGAGATTTTGTCACCTTGCGAACATGGATAGGAAGCGAGTCATGAACAAAGAATTTTAAAATTTAAAATGCCCATTTTTTGACCAAAATGCAGGAATTCAAGGACATGGGTTTGTAGATGGCCTCACCCTGAACAGAAACCCATGCTTAATTTACAAGAGAAGACATCCGTGGGGCAAGTTACAACATTTTGTTTGTGGGGAAAAATGAACACAAGATGGCGGCTCACAAAAGAGGAATTTTTCATCATGAACAGGGATTTTATAAATTCCCATTCATGACATGACAAAATCCTGATCGCAAGCCCAATCCCCTTTCACAAAACATACATATTAATCTCAGGCTGAACTGAGCGTGCTCAAAACCCAAAAATTCTAAATTAAATAACTTTTGAAAGGATTAATATGTTTTCACCAAACCTATGCTGGATTGTTCTTTGGGCAAACCTCTTTCTACCCTGAAAATTTCAGACCAAAATTCCAAATGGTGTGGCTGCAGTGTGATGGGCACAAATCAGCAAAAATGGGCAAACAAATGCGAAAAATGTGTTTTTGGGCACCTCGCTGCACAAAAACCACACATCTGATCAAAACACAACTTGACAAATCAAGAGATCTACCATACAAGACCATGCATTCTGAAATTTGTGCAAATCTGTTGAACGGTTGAAAAGTTATTAAGGTGCACACTTTGGGGTTTAACATTAAACTACCTACTCAACCCTAATTATGGTGGCGTGACCGTGCCACTATAATATCATAGAATCATAGAAGATGACAGCAGAGAAGGACCTCCTAGCCTATCTAGTCAGCTCCTTACCCCCCAGTCCAACCTACTGTATTCTGAGACAACAGCCCTTGCCTTAGCCCCATGTGTCTGTCTCAAGCAGTCTTGAATCCCTGTACAGTCTCTGAATTCACCACCTCCTCTGGAAGCCCATTCTAGTTCTCCACCACCCTCTCCATGAAAAATTTAGCTCTAATATTATTTATTTTTACTTATTGTAAAATCAGAATTACAACCTTTGAGCTAAAAGCTCTTTTACAAAGGATCCTCGCTGAACAGAGGGTGGGGGAACATGAAGTACATGGACAGTGGAGAAAAACAGAAGCAGCTAGTAGGCATTGTCAGTTACACATCAATAAAAAGGCTACACAGCATTGCAAATAGAAGGATGGGGAGAGACAGAATACATTGCAAAAGCCATCACTTAATTACATAATACAGAGGAAAATAGTCCCATAACAGATTAGGTGACTAAAGTGCAGACCCCAACTATATACAAAGTATGAGAATTCCCAGAATGCAGCTATGGAGCTTAGATAGGTTCCCGGAGGGAACAATTAATGTGGCCCCCAACAAGTACAGCCATTAAGGGAGAGTAGGCTACAGGCTAGATGGGTGAGGAGGAGAGCACAATGGTGGGTGATAGTGTAAGGGTAAGGGGGGCTAAGCAGGAGTGGAGGTGGGGGTATGGAGCGTCAGGAGGACTAAGTGGGTGAGATTTCTTAAAGTTTAGTTTTTTTCATACAATGACATCCTGATGCAGCTGATATCACCTTCTGAAGTATCCCATCTGAGCTCCCACCTGCTAAGCCACTCGTCTGTTCCCTCATTCCCAGAACATAATATTTTAAAAGTTTTTTTCCAGTTTTTCGTATCCTGCATGCATGATTTTTCTGGCATTACATTAAAATGGCCAGTCACTTGCCATTGCTCCTGATATCATCATCTGTTGTTACAGTTCACCTCACTGCCACTTGCCACTACTGACATCTTCATTTGTTGTTGCATCTTGCTCACTGCCACTTTCCCGTGCTCCTGACATCCTCGTTCATTTTTACAACTTGTTCACTTTCCCACCCCCAAGCAAGCTAATAATGAGCAGACCATGCACTTCATTCTGTATCACAGCATAACAACTTGGCAGCAGCAAACCAGACATCCAAATCTTTTTTTTTTTAAATACAGAAAAGTGTGTCTTCCATACTCACCCTACAACTGCAAAGGGAACTGAAGCACGAACCAACAATTCCACCTAGTTCCTCTCTCTCCTGCTTACTATACTCCAGTCAAAATTACCTTTTACTCACTTCATCCAACAGACCTGGATTGATGGTGAAACCTACCTCTAGTGGTCCTGAGGTTGACTTTCTCCCGACAGATACTTTTTCATGACCACAGACTTATTTTCTTTTCTTTTTTTTAAACAATTTTTATTATTTTTAAATATACAAGTAAAATCAAACAACTTAGTAGATCAGGACTACATCATCATGCTCATGATAATAAACCCTACTGACCATAGATGAAACAATTATACAATACGTATAAAAATTTCAATATATTCTAACTAATAACTTGCATATAACAATTCATTTTTTCCATAACCTCAAGAACCATAATCTTTATAATTTACCCAAAGATATTTCTATCTGTTTGTTCCTCCATGTTATAATAAAAGCCTTCAAAACCTCCCATACTCAATAGCCTCTTGTATTGGTATTTATTTTTCCTTACATTTTTCATTTGATTTATTGTGTAATAGAATCCTCTTTCTAGACTCACTGTTTCTTAAAATAGATTTTTCCAGAGTTGAATCATAGGAGTCTCTGAATCTTTCCACATTCTAGCAATACAACACTTAAGTGTCATAAATGCTGTGTCTACAACAGCTCTTCTATTCACTAGTATATACTGAAATGCTATAGTGTTTAATAAACATGTTTCTGGCTTAAATGACAAATTTATATCTAAAGCACTATTCACGATTTTAATAACCTCTTTCCAAAGCTTTTGTATAAGTGGGCATAAAGCAAACACGTGTGTTGCAACCACTATTTCACCACACCCTCTATTGCACAAAGGTGAAATAGAGGCCTTAAACTTGTTCAACAGATAAGGTGAATAATAAATCCTGTGAAATGTATAACATTTTATCTCATTTAATCTGTTATTTAAAAAGCTATTCCAAGTCCTACATATTATTTCCCATTCTAAATTTGAAATGGAAATCTTCAGATCTTTTTCCCATTTTAATATTAAAATATTCTCATGATCCAATAGTTTACTATTGATAACTGAATATAATTTTGAAATATTTTTTTTCCTATTTTTGGCCTCTATCAGTATCTCCAAAATCTGATGATCTAACATCAGATTCCCTTCTCTACTAATATCCAGAACAGTTCTGATCTGTAGATGTGTATAGAACATACTTTTATGGATTTGATACTCTTCCTGAATTTGTTGAAAATATTTCAAATCAGAATTGATATACAGTACTATACCTATCTGACCTTGAGGTTTATTGTAAAAGTTTGAAAAGTGTTTTCTTTGGAGGTCAGATGAGTTTAAATAAAGTATATAAAAGTTAAGGAACAATTATAAAAAGTAAACACTTAATGTGCTTTTGTATTTTCTCCCTTTTATGGTAACTTAGATATTTGTTATATATTGGGAGATTGGTCTAATGTGTCCCTTCTAAATATACTAGGTCTACAAGAGAGTTTGTATCTTTTTATAGGATTATATAACAGCTGATACTGTTGTTAAATTAAAATGTACTATTTGATGTTTTTGAGTTTGACATTGCATCGCCTTGCAGGGATAACCACAGGGGATTTACAAGAAAAAAGGTGGGAGCCTACTGGCCTGTACCCTTTTTTCAAACCCAACAGTTACATGAAATTACAAACAGAAGAAATATTTTTACAAACAAATGGAAACAGTGGAAACAGCAGGGCACAGTAATAGTTCTAAACTCCTATAATTTAAAAATAGGATTAGGCAGGAAGCAAACTTCTGTTGATGTTGTTGTTCTTACATTGTTAATATTAGGAGGGGATATTGAGTTAAATCCAGGGCCCGAAGTTTTAAAAACAATTAAGGTCTTACATGATAATGCCATAAGCATAAGAAATAAAATGGACACTGTGAGAGTAATGGTTGGGGAACATTTACCAGACATAATGGGGCTAACAGAAATCTGGTTGACAAAAGAAATAGATGATGATGAACTTGATATATTAGACTATACATTATGTCGAGAGGATAGATTAAAAAAGGGAGGGGGGATTGTTCTGTATATGAAAAATAGTCTGGGACATATTGATATATTATATAAAGGAAGTTTACATAACATAGAAATTATAATAGTAAGAGCCACAAAATTGGATTTGGTTATTTCTGTGGTTTACTCTCCACCAAGGACAAAAATGGAACAAATAGAGGAAATAATTAATACAATACAAGGGGTTGTAGGGGATCAGCGTGTAGTTATTATGGGGGATTTTAATTGTAACTGGGAAGAAGGAAGGGGAAGATCCTTGAAGGAAATAATGTCAACATTAGGAGTAGTTCAGTATATACAGGAACCCACAAGATATACAAATACAACAAAAAAAGGAACAATATTGGATTTTCTATTTACATCTTACTCATTGACAGTTGAGGCCACAGGAGTCCTGACACCTTGTCTTGGAGATCATAGCCCAATATGTAGGAATATTAAGATAGGCCAAAAACAGAAAATGGTAGAACCCAACAATAATTCTTGGGTAAGGAACATGAAGTATTTTTCAGAAACTAGTTTTCTGTTAAGTGTAGAGAAGGAAAAATGGGAGAGGTACAAAATTATACCAGACGTACACTCAACTTTGGCATACTTTAAGGAAACCTTTACTAACTTATGTGATACGCATGCTCCAAAAATAAAAAAAACTAAGCAAAAGTCCAGTTAAACTTCCCAGAATAAATGATAAGATTTTAAAAAGTATTAGAGTGAAAAATTGGTGTTGGAAAAAAGCTAGAAAAACAAAACAGCTGAATAACTGGATCTTGTTTAAACAAAAAAGAAACACATGTAAGCAACAAATAAAGAAGGCAAAGATTCTATATTACAAGAATAAACTGACCGTGGAATCTGATCCAAGAAAATTCTGGAAGACCATTAATTCCTTGTCCAGACTGGGGAAGGGTGTTAAGAACAATTTCTGTCTTGAAATAAATGGGTCTTTGACTGAAGATACAAATAAAATAGCAAATTCTTTAAATAATTTTTTTGTGGACTTACCCGATATTGCCCAAAAAGTAGGTACTCCGGGTTTTCAAAACTTACAAGGCATAGACGATTTTCAAGGTTCTCAACCACCTTTTCGATTTAAGATCTTAACGGTGTCTGAGGTTCAGAAGGGGTTAAATAAAATAAATATTCATAAAGCAATGGGTCCAGATTGTTTGGAAGGGAGATTTTTGAGAATAGCAGCTAAGTATATAGCACCTATAATAGCAAACATATTTAATAGAAGTCTGCAGGAAAGTTATTTTCCACAACAATGGAGGGTGAGTAAAGTTACTCCCATATATAAAGGGGGTAAACAAACAGAGTTAAATAATTATAGACCTATTGCTTTATTGTCTATTTTGGCAAAATGTCTGGAGAGACCTGTACATACTCAAATGATAGGTTATATAGAGAAGTACAGATTAATAACACCTTACCAAGCATGGTTCCATAAAGGTTTTTCCACAACATCTACTTTAATCAAATTTAATAACCTTATTAGCACCTCCCTACATAAGGGATTAGATACAGCAGTTCTCTTCATGGATCTATGCAAGGCCTTTTACCTGGTGGACCACTCCCTCTTGCTGCAAACCACAGAATGGATGGGAATTACGGAAGGTCCTAAGGAATGGTTGAGTTCATATATTTCATATATATCTTTCAAAAATCTTTAACTACATCTATTGTGCCCGAAGATTGGAGGCGGGCTCTTGTTATACCTATTTTTAAGAAGGGATCTCATCAACTTGTGGAGAACTACTGCCCAATTAGCCTGACTTCAGTCATGGGAAAAATCTTGGAATCTTTTATCAAGGAATATATCCTTGATTATTTAAGCAAAAATGGCTATTTAGATATAACACAGCATGGGTTTACTAGGGGCAGATCATGCCAGACAAACCTCTTGGAGTTTTATGGTAGGGTGAACAGGGCCACAGATTTGGAAAGTTTGGTGGATGTTGTTTACCTTGATTTTGCGAGGGCATTTGATAAGGTGCCTCATGTGTAACTGATCGGTGCTCTCAGGAAATCTGGAGTCCATGAGAAACTTTCTGCTTGGGTTGAAGCATGGTTGGCTGATAGAAGACAGAGAGTTTGTGTGAGGGGGGTTTGTTCTGGTTGGGTTGAAGTGACTAGTGGCGTGCCGCAGGGGTCGGTGTTGGGACTGTGCCTGTTTAATGTATATATATCTAACATGAGAGTAAATAATGAAGTATGGCTATCAAAATTTGCAGATGATACTCGGTTGGGGTTCCCCATCAATAATATATGCGAAGCTACTAAGTTACAGACAGCACTTCTAGAACTAGAGGAATGGGCAAATCATAAGGGCTCAATGTTCAATATAGGTAAATGTGTGGTTATGCATTTCGGTAGAAATAATAAGCATTTTGAATATAAACTTGCCAACAAGGTATTGAGGACTGTACAGGAGGAAATGGATTTGGGAGTGGTGGTTGACAACGAACTAAAATTTAGACAGCATTACATCCATATGATAAGGAAGGCAAGTGGTATTCAAAACTGCATAAGTAGACATATTGAAAGTCGGGAAAGTGCGGTGCTGTTTCCCCTGTACACCTCACTGGTTCGCCCTCATCTCGAGTACTGTGCCCAGCTTTGGGCTCCAGGTTTCAGGAAGGATGTGGCAGCACTCGAGAGGGTACAGAGAAGGGCAACAAAAGGTATGAAGGAGGGTTGGGGTTTGGATTATGACCAAAGACTAGAAAGATTAGGTCTGTTTTCTTTGGAGTATCATAGACTACATGGGGACATGTGTCAAACATATAGGGCACTCAGTGACAGTAAGTTATGGGAACAACTGGATATTAATATTAGGCAACAAATCTATGATACTAGAACACATTCTTCTCAGCTGACTAAAGATAAGTTTAACACCAAAAGAAGGGGGAACTGGTTCAGTATAAGAATAACAGCTATCTGGAATACACTACTGAGCGAGGCAGTGTCCAGCCCTACTATGAATATATTTAAGAAAAGGTTGGACACTTATATGATTGGTAAGGATATTTGAGGATATAGTTATTAATCAAGCGAGCTGTATGGACATACGTCTTCTATGCTCTGCATAAACCTATGAACCTATATATAGAGAAGCGTACACAATTTGTGACAATAAATAGGGTTTATTCTTCTAAAAGGTTAGTAACTAGGGGAGTGCCACAGGGGTCCATATTAGGACCCCTGCTGTTTTTGATATTTAACAATGTCCCCCCACAAGTTATACAACACTCACAGATATGGCTGTATGCCAATGACACTGTAATGGTGACTTTGGGATGGAATAGCATGGAACTATAAGAAAAAATGCAGGTTGATTTTGACTGCTTGGGGGTGATTCACCAGGTCGGGTCTTGTGATGAACACAAAGAAAACAAAGGTGCTATATTGAGGATCTATACAAAATTAAAAAAAAGAACAAACAACTCACTATTAAAGTGAATAATGATACTTCTTTGAAACAGGTATCATCTTATACATATCTAGGAATTACATTTGATGAGGGATTGACTATTGATGAACATATTGAACTATTAGTTGATAAATTGAATAAAAGATTGAGGGCGTTGTGGAGAACAACTAGTTGCTTAAATATGAGTAGTAGAAAAAGGATAGCTGAACAACTATTACTCTCTGTATTAACATATGGAGATTTAATATACCAAACTGCTAATAAATCATTGTTGAGAAAATTGGAAGTTGTTTATAATACAATTGCTAGATATGTGCTGCAGTGCGAGTTGTGAACACATCACTGTGTGATGTTGACCACACTACAGTGGCAAACTCTTGAGAATAGATGTGCCATGATGTGGCAAAAATTAATTTATAAATATCATGTAGATTACCCAGAACACTATATTAATGAGTGCCTGTTTGGTGGGTGTGACCAAGTAAATTTAAGACCAAAAAGGAATTGTCAAATAAACAAAATTGTTGCTCTTACTAACAAAAATAGATATGGTGAAAAGCCCTTATGTTACCAGGCTGTTAAACATTGGAATAACCTACCTCATTCTGTATGCATATTCCCAGTGTATAGCCAGTTTTTACAGGAATTGATAGTATTAAGTCATGTTAGAAGTTTATGCTTCTAGGTATACCAAAACGAAGGATGGTTTTGGTATACCTACGGTTTTGTAACATTTTAATATCACTAATATTATATTCTCTTTTTCTAGCCACAGTATCTAACTGTTGATGAAGACTCAGGTTAACGTCACCTCCTATCAAATATGGTTGTAGATATTCTGTACGTTTTAAGAAAAATTCTCCCAGGGTAGCCTTAACTTTATCATTGGGTAGATATAATGAAGCTATTGTTAAGTAGCTACCTTTAATTTTTATTCTAGCTATTACAAATCTTCCTTCTTCATCAGTAATGTGGCTCTCTATATTTATACTTAAACCCTTCTTAAACAGAATGGAAGTCCCTCTTGATTTTGCTGTAAATATGGAGTGTAAAGAGTGTCCTCCCCACAACATATTAACTTTAACCATTTCTTTCTCTATTAAATGTGTCTCTTGTAGACACACAACATACACATTATTCTTTTTTATGTAATTAAATATCTTTTTCCTTTTTGTTGGGTTTCTAAAACCATTGATGTTCCAGGACAAAACCTTCACTTGATCCACCATTCCTTTAAACATTTTTTTACCTCTAAACTGGTTGTGGTGTCTTTTGCTTCATATAAAATTGAAAAGCTATGGAAATAACACATACTTATTCTGTTATCAGCTTTCTTTTTACATCCATCATCTATATATTGTATATTTACTTTTATTCTTAATTTACTTACTAATTGGTCAGTACTTCCCTTCCCCTCAAAATAAATGATCCATAATCCTAAACTTGATAATAGTGCTACCCCACTCATTCAAAACTGAATGCTCCATTGAAGATCAGTACCAGCTGGTAGTGTTCCTCAATATCTCTACTTCTATTTACTAAACAATAATAGGCCACGTCATGTCAGTGCAGTCGGGTATAACCTCCTCCCCCCTAAAATAATCCAATAAACCCTTATGATATTTGCACAATATTAAATCCCCATAACACTATTACTTTATCCATAAACAAAAAACTGTCTTAAATTATATCCCTGTCTATCCCCATTCATTTTGGGTACTGTCTTCTCTTTCCTTTTCTTACCCTATGGAACCATTTTGATTATTTGGGTCTTCATGAATCTCCCTATCTTCCTCATTTTGTTCTAATTCTTCATTCACTTTTGATCCCTTTATAGCTTCTGGTACTGTCTCTGATTTGTCCTTTAGTGGCACTTGTTTATCCAGGTTTGATGCTTTGTCTTCAGTAAATTTCTTATAGACCAGATCATGTATGTACCTCTTAACTATTATACCAAGCATCTCTTTAGCAAAAGCTTCCGCTGCATCAATGGACTCAAAGTTATTGAATTTTCCTTGAAAGGCTATCCTTAACGTGTTAGGAAATGAATGTTGAAATCTGACATGTCTTTCCCATAAAGCCTCTTTGAGTGAATTGAATAGCTTTCTCTTTTTGTATAAATCAGGACTGGAATCTGGAAATACCAAAAGTTGTTTTTCACCTATTGTTAGGCCTTTTTTTATGCATATAATAATACTTTTTCTTTATCTTGATATCTCAGAAAACGTGCTAATATTATTCTGGAAAATCTCTGTATTGCATTAGTATTAGATCTATAGCTCGGTGTTCTATGGACTCTGTCTAGTTCAATTCTGTAGTTATCCCATACCTATTTTATTTATTTATTTATTTAGTTAGTTAGTTAGTTAGTTTTTGTTGACCAGGTAAGTGCACTAGACAAATTCTTGCCTATTGTCAGGCACGACCTAGTGGGAGGAGGATACAGATGAATGCCAACTGACCTTGAACCAGATTAAGCTGTTGGTTGTATTTTTAGTCACATCCTTGAGAGCATCATTTAACAAATCCTCAAAAGTTTTATGAATATTCTGACCTTCCCACTCTTCTGGGACATTCAAAAACTTTAAAGTATTTCATCTTGAGCATCATTCTAAGTTGCTGACTTCTTGTTTAATTTTCTTAAGTTCTTTATTATGTTCCAGTATTTTAGGTTCTAATTGTGGTAGACAATCTTCCACATCTGAAATTCTGTTTTCTGATTCTGAGATTTTACTATTAATTTCTTTAACTTCACCATTTACTTCTCCTGTTTCATCTCTAATTTTGTCCATCTTAAGATGTATTCCAGCAAAGCCTTGTTTAATTTCACCCAATAATTGTTGATAGTTATCTTGTTGTGTATCTTTTCTAACTTCTTCAACTTGCATATCCATATTATACATGTTTGTTTTATCTTTGTCTTTTGGCATTGCTCCAGTACGGTTAGCATGGACAAATGTAAATTCAAAATCAGATGGTATTTGGAAGGGATTAGAAACAGTTTCTTTTTGGGTGGAAGACCGAAACTTTTTCTTCGCATTACTTGGATTAGGAACCTCTCCTTCATTTAAAGTACTGATACAGTCCACATTTCCATTCCCTGAGTTCATATTCCCCAGTTTCTGTTGCACAATAATATTCTGATTTTCCTCTTAGTTTATCTCTTCTTCGTCTGCTAGATTCCATTTTTTAGCCCACGTTTCCATGGGTTTACCAACTTTAGTTTGAGCAGTTGGTATTCTTAATGTGTTTCTTATAACTTTAGTTTGTTTTTTTTAACTTTCTTTATTTTTGCTTTTGATAACTTCGCCGCATAGGCCTCAATGCCCACGCCCTCAAATAGGTGGAAAGATACCTCTCTGCTCCCACTCAGAGGGTCAGGTGGCAGGATAAACTCTCCAAACCTCAGTCCCTAAAGGATGGGGTACCCCAAGGGTCTATACTAGGGCCTCTTATGTTCTCGCTGTTCATAACTGAACTGCACAAACACTGTGGAAGCAGCAACACAATCCAATATGCGGATGATGCTGTTATCTACAAAACCTTGGACAACCTGGATGACCTACGCATTTCTCTCCAAAAGGATATACACATCATGGAGAGGTAGCTTATCAAGAACAAAATGGTCCTTAACACCAATAAAACCAAAGCTATGCTGTTCGGACCAAGAGCTCTTGGACAAGCTAGATCACAACTACTCCAACTGTTGTCCCTGGAGGGCAACAAGCTGGAAGTAGTCCCCTCGACAAAGTACATCAGCCTCACCATTGACCAAGGTCTCATGTTCAAACAACATGTGGACCAAGTCACTAAAGCAATCCATAAAAAACTCAGATTACTATATCGGCTCAAGGAACTGTTAACCCCAGAAGCTAGGACTGCTACTGCAGCTAGTTTCCTACTTCCAACACTAATATATGCTGCCCTGGTCATTCAGGGTATCACAAAGCTTCTTTTTCCTGTTAGATTCTAAAGGACAAGCCCAGTTACATTCTTTAAGACCAAGTAAAGCTTATGGAGGAGAGGCATTTATTTCAGTATGAAATCCTGAACAGATTTTCCACCGCACCACACCCCCCCCCTTATGGGGAGGTTGTTTTTATATCATTAAGGAATGCAGTCCCCAGATATCTTCTCCATAATACAGCTGTCTCAGAATTCAAAACAGGATCTGTTCATAACGTGCATTAAGTGTATGCATTGGTATACAGTGCTTTTCCCTTTCTTATAGACATCATTTTAGGGTTGAATAAATGTTCTGCTCACTGCTGCTTATTCAGACCTTCACTACAACTTTACCAACCAAGACGTCTGTCTTTCTCATATGGATCGTCATCAACCCACTCAGGCCCACGGAGCTAGGCACCTTCTCTCATTTACTTTCAGTAAATAAAATTGCACTTTATCCATAATGTGGATGCATGGATAAAAGAAGAGAAAAGCTTCTCTTGGCAATTTAAACTCTTAGACGTCAATTGTAAAGGGTTGATTAAAATATTTCCAACCTTGTTTCTTTACATCCTCTCCAGCTCAGCCCTGCATTTTCTAATGGAAGCATTTTTTTCAGCATTGCTTAATGGTTTGCCTGCTAGAAAGTTTGTACAGTTTGTGCAGTTTCAACAAAATTTTCTGGGAGCTTATTTAATTTTTTTTCCTTCAAAACCTACAACAGAAAATAGATTATTATTTTCTACATCTTACAATCACCTCAACAATAAAATTAGGGCAATTATTAACAATAATTGGCAAATCTTACAGATTGAGGATGTTTACAAATAAACCACTCTTTTCTACATGCAAGAATCAAACAATTAAGTCTAGGTTAGTTCATACACAGCATCACAAAACACAACAGAAAGATAGGCAACTTCTATAGGGTCCATTAGCACCAGGAAATGTACCCTGTGGACACTGGTTTTAATGTGGCAAAACCAGCAAGAAGACTTTCTTTGAAGATCCATATACAAATCAGAAATATTAGATTAAACAACACATCTCATGTAGAAGTCATCACATGATTTATCTACTACAGTGCCCCTATGACAAACTTTATGTTGGAAAAACTACTCAAGAACTATGCAATAGAATAAGACAACACAAGAGTGATATATGTTTAAAAGTGGAAACATCAACTGTGGCAAGACATTACTCAGAGGCCGGACATACAGCTGCTTCTTTACGTTTTTGGGAACTGGAACTTGTGTCAGCACCCTTAACTTTTGAACGTTTTTGGGACACTGTATTAAGAAAGCACGAAGTATTTTGGATCTGTACCCTCAATTACACTAACCCAGCTGTTGGACTTAATGAGGAATACGATTGGGGTCTTTACTTCTAAATGTAAAGATAAAAATAACAGAATGTGATCTCCCAGTTCATTCTCCTTATCGTCCCCCTGTAGATCACTAACCTCACGTACTGTGTAGCTCAGATTTTGGATGATATTTATTTCAAAAAGCTACTAATAACTGTCTAAGTAATGGGACTTGAGCCCATTAGATGTAAGAATATTATAAACATGTTTATAGTTAATCTTTGATTTAAAAAGAAAAAAGTAGTAGAGTTATATAACGAGGTGTCTCATAGAACATGTGTCATAAAATTAAAATGAAATCTACAGTAGATGAGTCTGTTTATGGCCATGTGGTCTGACAGCAAGTTTGAACTAAAAGACATAGGCCTGGATATTCAAACTGCGCCAGGTTGTGGTGCAAGCAAGGGTGCAGCTCAACTTGGCTGCGCAGGGGTGTGGTCTGGGCGATATTCAAAGGAGCTGCGCCATGGCTCAGCAGCTTTGAATAGCACACCCTGGCCACCCCCAGTGTGCATGGCGCAGTGGCACTGCACCAGCGCAAGTGGCCAGAGTGGAGCATGGAGATGCATTAGCGCAAGTGCCATTGCGCCATTCACAGCACCCACGATATTCAAAAGGTGACATGCAAATGGGGCCATAATTTATGCAAGGCACTCATGGGGCCATTTGCATGTAATTATGGCCCCATTTGTATCCCATTTAGATGAAAAGCATCCCCTCATCGACTCTGCGCCTGGCACCCTGCCAGGCAGCAGCCGTCAGGGACCGACGCCCCCTGCAGCCCTATCACAGGCATTTGTTTAAAACATAGATCCCTGTCCTATATCCCTGGTGGTCCAGTGGACCACTCTCTGCCTGATCGCGGGCATGTGTTCAAAAAGAACTTCCCCGTCCTATATCCCTGGTGGTCCAGTGGACCCCTCTCTGCCCGATCGCGGGCATATGTGTAAAACATAGATCCTTGTCCAATATCCCTGGTGGTCCAGTGGACCACTATGTGCCTGATCACGGGCATGTGTAAAAAAAACCTCCAATATCCCTGGTGGTCTAGTGGTACCCCACCTGCCCACTGAGCCCCACAGCCCGCTTCCCCGGTCAGCTGGCGAGGCGGCACCACCTGCCGCGCTGCCCGCTGCCCATTGACTGACACCTCGGTAGGGCTGTACACCCATTGGTTCACAGCGTGAGCTATCGGTATGCAGCTCCTGTCAGAGCCACATTCCAGATATGTAAATGATTCATTCACATATCTGGAATGTAGTATGTAGGGCTGCACCCCATTGGCTCATGCTGTGAACCAATGGGCATGCAGCCCCACCGAGGTGTCAGTCGGTGGTACAGAACAATTCCAACCCCTGGTTCACCTTGGATCTCAAGGAAGCCCTTATAGCTCGAGATAACTCTGGGCTAAAGCTAGACATTCCAAAGAATCTTTGGATTGGCAGGCCTTTAGAACAGCCAGGAATAACTGTGTGAAAAAAATTTGCTCTGCTAAAGCTAACTATTATATTTCTACTCTCGAACAAGCTAAAGGTAACCCTCATAAAATATGAAAAACTATCAAAGCTATAGAAGGACGGCCCATGGCCCCCTCTGTCCCAACAAAGATAGTTGCAAGTGGCAAGATTGTGGAAAACAAGTCTCTAATCCTGGAGGAACTTAACTCCCACTTTGCCACAGCTGGATTAGCTTTTGACTCGTCACCTTATGCTGGTGCTGCGGTGAGCCAGCATGCCCCTCCCCACATCTAGTCCTGCACCCAGCCCCTTCCAACTGCGCGAGATAACTTATAAAGAAGTAGAAGATTCTCTTCTTACCTTAGACACCAAAAAAAGCACAGGGGACGATGACTTGGAACCCTTTTTCCTAAGGTCAGGCTATGCCCATCTCACTGCCCCAATTCTCCACATCTTCAATCTTTCCATTACATCTGCTACTGTGCCGTCCTGCTGGAAATCAGCACATATCCTCCCTCTATTTAAATCTGGTGACCCATGCAATGTAAACAACTATAGGCCTATCTCCATATTGCCTATCCTTTCTAAAGTTCTCGAAAAACTGATCCATATTCAGTTAAAATCTCATCTGAAACCTTCTCTCTCATTAACCCAGCTCAATCCGCTTCCGGCTAATCATAGCACAATCACTGCACTAGCAAAAGTAACCAATGATTGGATCTCTGCTATAGATGCTAAGAAGGTAACTGGTGCAGTCTTTTGGACCTCAGCAAAGCTTTTGATACTGTTGATCACAAACTATTAGTCAATTGCCTTGCAAAGTTGGGTGCCATACCATATACCCAGTGGTTCTCTAGCTACCTAACTGGAAGATTCCAAAAAGTAAAGGTGGAAGGCTTTTATTCTGCTGCCTTGCCAGTTGCAAGAGGAGTCCCCCAAGGATCCATCTTAGGCCCTATCTTGTTTTCTTTGTACATTAATGACTTAGACACTAACATATCTACGTCCAATCTGCACTTTTTTGCCGATGATACTGTGTTGTATACTTCTGGCTCATCGTTATCTGAAGTCAAGGGAGTGCTTCAAGTGGACTTCGCACAACTTGAGCATAATCTAATAAAGGCAAAGCTTCTGCTCAATGCTAAGAAGACTAAAGCGATGATATTCTCCAGCAGTGCTGGCACAGGCCCTCCCAATACCCTTGCCCAAGACTTCATTATCACCACGCTAAACGAGCCTCTGGAAGTTGTAACCAAATTTAAATATCTGGGTATCTGGATCGACAATAAATTATCTTTTAATGACCACGTTGAAGATGTCTCTAGAAGGTTAAAAGTAAGGTTAGGTTTCTTCTACAGAAATAGGCCCCTTTTCCCCCTTGAAACTCGAAACAAGCTTGTACAGGCCACTTTTCTCCCCCTACTAGACTATGGCGATGTAATCTATTCCTCCACCACTCTTGCAAATCTAAGTAAACTGGACATCCTTTATCACCGTGCGTTACGGTTCATTACCAACTCCCCTTACCGTTCGCACCACTGTGACTTATATGCAGCTGTTGGTTGGACATCCCTTACTACTAGACGCCTGCTCCATGCTGGGCTATGGACTCTTAAACTGCTCCTGCAGAAATTGCCAAGCTATCTCTCTTCCCTTATTAGTATCTCACATAGTGCATACTCGTTAAGAAAATCTGACTTTATTATGCTTGACATACCAAGGACGTGGATTTTCTTTGGTAAACGTGCTATTGCATATGCCCTTCCCTCCATTTGGAACCAATTACAAACCATACTGAAACTAACTAGCACAGTTCCAATAAACTTCTACAAATCGCTAAGTTCAGCCAAAATAAAAGACACCTGTAACTGTCATTAAGTCTCTTCCTTCCCCATGTGTGCCATATTTATCCACTGGTAAGGTATAATTGATTTGTCATATTAACTGCTTTCCCTTCCCCTTCTACTCCTGGCTTTATCTATGCTTACGCTCCACTGCTACTCTATCAAATCACTCCTCCCCCCATATCAGTTGTAGTCTGTTGTTTGTTCTAGCTGCCAAAATATATGTATTGCACACACCAGTCATCATGTTTCATTTATCAGTATGCAACCTGTAAGTCGCTTCCCTGTCTCATATCAATGTTTACCACCTGCGGTCACCCTATGTGGTACCCTTGTATGTATATCCAGCCTGTATCATGTAACATGCATTTCATGTATATACTGTTATTACCTATCTGTGTTTGTACTTTAAGTGTTTATGTCACAGGACCTCCTTGTGAATGAGCTTGTTCAATGGAGTTTTCCTGCAATAAACTTGAACTTGAACTTGAACTTGATCGGGCAGAGAGTGGTCCACTAGACCACCAGGGATATAGGATGGGGAAGGTTTTTTTAAACATATGCCCATGAGCAGGCATGGGGGGCACCACCAGGTACAGCCGGAACTCGGGTGGCCACCCACAGGTGGCAGCTGCCGTGTTGTGCCCTGCATTGTGGCAGCTCACCTGTGGGTGGCCATAAGTTGTTCCTTTTTTTTTGGCTTAACTTTGTGCTGGCACAGGTAGGGGTTGCGCATGCATGGCTCTGCACATTCTGGGCTGAATAGTGGGCTGTGCAGGTTATGCATGGGCACCCCCCCCCACCTGTGCCTGCATACATTACTGATGCGCTCCGGCACATCGGGATTTGTGCTGCGCACTTTTCCCTTTCGAATATCACGCCGGGGCACATCAGTGGGTTGCGCATGGCGTAATTGAATGTCTGGGCCATTGTGTATAAGGAACTGATTTAGTAATAATTTTTCTTTAAAATTATTATTTCTGGTATAAAATGCAAATGCACATGTGGGAGGATTAGAACCCAATATATAAATATCTTATTGTTTGTCAGTGAGTCTGAAGTGGTTCAAAAATCTCACATTTAGGCATTTAACAGCACATTATATATTTTTTATAAGGCACCCTGTAGAACATGTATCTATAAGACATAAATGAAGTTTACAGCAGATAAGTCTGAATATGGTCATGCGATTTGACAATAATTGTGAATTAATAGAAAATGTTCTTTAGGCTCTTATTTTATATATATATTTTTTTAATATAGTGGACTCAGGCATGAAAATAAAAAAATATGTACGCAGTGGGATCAGAACCCACCATACTAGTACCGTACTGATGCCCGTAGTAATTTACAAACTCACACTAAGGAATTGATCTAACAGTACATTTTATCCTCTGTTGTTCTGTTAAGTTGAGATCGCTCTGATCTAAAAGAAGTTACCAAAACTAAAAAATCTTAAGATTTAAATATTATAATATATAGTAACTAACATCCCTATGGTGGGGGGAGAACCCCTGGCTGTGAATGCAGAAGGTGTCTGTTGGGCTCCAGAAGAACACCTTCCCTACTACACTACGAGCATCCACTATTTTTCATAACACCTTTATGACCAGGCACTTTCTGAGGATTGGAGACAGAAAGTAGACGTCATTATGATGTCAGTTTCTCCCCCCACCACCGCAAGATTTAAACGTGGAAATGAAGAATGTATGTTAAACCCCACACAGCAAGGAGCAGGTCACATGCTATTCTAAAAGGACATCAATGTAAGAGCTTTACAAATTTACTATTTCTGTGGAACACTCTTCTTATTTACAAGTAACTTAAAAGGAATCATCTTTTTTATAGCACAAAGACATTGAAACCCAGTGGTGGTCATCTAAGATACTAACAGAATAAAAAGTAAGTGTATTAGGACCTGTTGGTCTAAGGGTGTAAAAAATTGAGAATTGAAGGTTTCTAATAAATAATTTTCACTTTCAGACTTTAAAAAATAAAAGAGAGACAGAGCATGGCAGAACTATCATTAGATGGAAAAGAACTACTGATTCAAAAAAATAAGGTAGAATATCTCCATTAAAGGATTCTAAACATTTTGACAACAAACTATTCAAAAATCTGATCTCAAATGGGACTAAAGGAAAGGCTGCTGAATTCGGTAATGCTAAAACTACATTTATATAAGTTACCTAAATGTGGTTCCAAAGCATTTGAAAAATGTAAAATCAACCTTTCAATTTTACTGCCTTACCTGCTTCTTAAAATGGCCGCCAAGTGTGTTGAGTGATGACATCATCGCAGCCAAAGTCAGAGAGCTATATGGCTCTCTATAGTGCTAACTAATTCTTTGTTCCCTTTGTATAGAATTGTTTCATCAAAATGGTCAAAACCATGTGCATTATTTAGATCAATACACATGTTAGGCTATGGTTCTATTCATTTTGTTTACTTTGATATGCTGAAATTGTGTTTTAATCCAACTGACTTTCTCCTTGGCAAACCACAGTGCAGTACAAATCTTGAATATCCTGGTGGTCTAGTGGTTATGGCAGATCCAGGATGCTACAATGGGGGTGCTGGGAGTGAGTACATACTTGATATGCACTTTTAAACATTTTTATGAAACCTTTATATTTTCTGCTATTATGCTTTTCTAGTATGTTTTTGACTGAAACTACAAATGTAATCCATATTTTTGAATGTAAACATTCGTATAATAAATAAATCAGACTTCTTCAACAAAGTGAAATGCAGCAGCAGCAGCGAGTACTTTACAATGGGGGGGGGGTACAGCTGCACCCTTTACCACCCCATAGATCCACCACTTGTTTGTAGCAAAGTTGTTCTGTAGTCCAATGCCAGAGTTCATACTTTCTTGGAAATCAAAAATATGCTTGTCTTGTCTTATTTTTTTTTTCCATGGGAAATAATAAAAAGAATCAGTATTTATATAGTGCTTTTCATACACATTGTATCCCAAAGTGCTTTACAAACAATACTATACTGGTAGTGAAGTGACTTAACATGTAGTGGCAGCCATTTCATACATTAATATCCACACACAGCCCTGGACAATTGCATGAACTGGTTTTTATGGGAAGGGGAATGTTGGCCAGGACAATAGGGTCAGGAAGTGATCATGGTGCTGGCAGCCCCACATCTTATTTCTCACAGTGATCTGCTCAAATTTCTCCCTTTCTGTCTTCCCCCCTTTCCCTGAATATAGCACTACCTTGCAGGAGTGGCCTTCTCAGTCCCCCTCTGATTCATTCTTCACTCCTCCTCCTCACACCACACACTGGTGAGCTCATCACCCTTCTGCATCATGAATCTAGGTAGTAGAGTCCCCAGGTTTTTTGACATATCAAACATAAACAAATCTTTCCAGTATGTCAGGCTGATAGCAGCAAGGAACAAGGGGAAAGATGGGCTTCCTTTCCTTAAAAGATCTAGGCTACCTTTGATTAGGCACTATTAAATGATGGATGTGCACATCATTACACACGCATTTAATAGTGCCAAATCATAGGTGGATTAGATCTTATATGGGTAGGAATGCCTATGTTTCCCCTTGTGCCCTGTTGCTATCAGTCTGGCTTACCAGAAGATCATATTTATTATTAATATGTAAAAATGGCACAAGCGACTGTACTAACCATGTTCATGATGCAGAAGGGTAGTGAGCTCACCAGTTTTTGGTGTTGGGAGCAGAAGAGAAGAATGAATGCCAGAGAGGGACTGAAGAGGCCATTCCAGCAGAGTACAGCTATATTCAGGTTAGGGGAAGACAGGAAGAGGGATGTTTAGCAGATCATTGTGAGATCTGAAATGTAGGGCTGCCAGCACCGCGATCACTATCTGACTGTGAATGAGAGCAGCCAGCAATGACAAACACTTAGAGTGGCAGGGCGGCACTTAAAGTGTTACTTGAATTCAGTGTAGGGAGATTACCCTCAGGTGGGGCTGTGGGTTGATGTTTGTTAGGACAGTATTGAGGGAGCTGTGTATAGATCATTCAAGATTTAGAAGAGTGGTAGCCAATCAGCTTGCACTGTGGAGTAGGGCACTAAAAAGTACTGGAGCAGATTTACAGGGAACTGTCCAGTGGGGTCCGGTAGATCACAGGTAAAGGAGTAGACTGACACTAGAAGTCTGGTGGATTCGCTCAAGGCATTAGTATGCCTCTCCTGCTAATAATATTGTTATCCATAGTAAGTACAGCCCTTATGAGGGCATGAACAGCAGTTTTTCTGGTGAGTCCTGAGCCTTATTGCTTGGCCCTCCATGAAGATCTGATTGTTGGTTAATGAGGCGGGACAAAAACACAACAGGGAAACTGCACATACTGACTTCACTGTGCAGAAGGGTGGTGATCCACTCAATGTTTACTGTGGGAGCAGAAGTCAAACACTGAAAAAGTGGACTTAAGTGTGATTTGGGAGGTATTTATTAACAGTGCCAGCTGATGATCCGTATCGGTGTAGGTATTAACAACTCTCCAAGGTATACGATTACAGTCTGAGGTGTGATAATTCTCTTCATGAGACCGCAAGCTCATATGCAGCCCCAGGCAGTACTAAGGACACAGTATGGATGGTGGGGTGTTCAACAGAAGACAGGCTAGGTGCAGGGGGTTCACTTGGAAAAAGAATACAAGACAAGCTTTTCTGGGGGATTAACAAGAATGCATGAGCTTTGGAATTGGACCAGACCAGTACTTTGCTGTGTGACCCTGAGCAAGTCATTTAACTTCCTTGTGCTACCAGGCCACATCTGCAAACAAGGTTTCAGCATAGTGTGTCTCTCCTGGTTAACAAAAAAAAAAATAACATTCAGGGCATCACATAACCACTAGATCATCAGATATTTGAAGTGTTGTACTGTTCTGCAGTTTGCCAGAGAAAGTCAGCTAGATTGCAAAACATTTTCAGCAAGTTAAAGTAAATAAAACAAACAAAATCATAGCCTAACGTGTACTGATCAAAATAATCCATATATTAACACATGGTGTTGATCATTCTGGTAAAACAATTCAAAACAAAGAGGGACAAAAGAACTAGTTAGCCAATAGTAATCTATATTGGTCTCTGGCTCTGACTCCGAAGACGTCATCATGACTCATCACTTAACACAGTGGGCAGACATCTTAGGGAGAAGGTAAGGCTGTTTTTTGTGAGTGAAAGGCTGATGTTTGCATTTTTCAAAAGCTATGAACCTGCTTTTATGTTATTTACATAAATGCAAAGGCCTCCCTTTTTCAGGATATTAGAAAAGACTGAGGTTGTGAACCAAATGAAGTAAACAGGTTTTTCTGTTTTTATTTAGCACTCATTCAGAATGTTGTGGGATTTTACAGGAGTTATTATTGTAAGCAAGTAAACATTACACAGAGGTAATTGTATTCTTAGTGATGCCATTGAGAGAAATTGTGTTCTTTATTAAAACTGTCTATATGGTGTAAAATCAAAGGAATTTTTTTGATGTAAATTAATTTATTTATTTTATTTATTGAAAAGTTTTACGAGGAGAATTACACTGAGCAACAAGATGGTCATCTCACGGTATGTCCTGGGGGAAGGGGGAGAGGGAGCATTTACATAGTACATCAGTACACAGCACATAGGAAAAAATAGCTTCACTGTACATGGTCAATTAAACGGTATCACAGACTGTGCAAATTTACAAATCAGCAAGAAATAGCTTCACTGTACACTGACAATTACAATGAGATCACAAGCTGTGGAATATTTACAAATCAGCAAGAGGAGTGGAGTGGGGGTTAGGATGCAGGAGGTTTTGGGGAAATCGGAGACAGCTTAGTTGGTTCTGCTGGAGGGTGGGGGAGAAATAGACCCTCAGCAGAGACCAGTCCAGGGGGACTAGGTGCAATTGCAGTTTGTCACTAGATACTTTGTTAAAGATGTGGAGAGAGAATTGGCTGAGGAGGAGTGTCGGATTTGGGACGGTAGTTGATTCCAAAGTTTAGGTAGCCGATGTGAGAAAGCCAATTGGCCTGACGTAGTGCTTCTATAGGCTATATTCAGGGAATGTGAGTCATCAGATCTAAGGGTGTATTTGGAGGGGAGAGGGGGAGCTAGGGATATAGAGAGGTAGGCAGAGAGCGTACCTAGCTAAAATTCTGAGGTGAATTTTTCCGCATGCATGGTTCTCCTATCAGCAAAGGAGGGAAAGTTCAGAGAGTGGTAGAGTATGCAGTGGTGTGTCTGGGCAGGAGCATCTAAGGCAAACCGGCAGAAGGAGCTAAAAAGAGGGTCCAATCTTGATAAGGAGGATTGGGGGGCAGCTCCATAAACTAAGTCACAGTAATCAAAAATTGGCATAATCATTTTATGTACCAATTTGCGTCTTGCTGAAAGGGGGATACATTTACTGTATAATTAAAGTGATATAATTAAGGTGATTTAGTTTAAAACACATTTTTACATCTTAGTTTTTTGGAGCTGCAGCATAATCCTGTATCTGCTTGTGCAAAGTTTTAACTAAGTATTTGGTATCTCATACCTTGTCACTAAAAGAGATTTTATTATTTTTTGAATTAGCAACACAGCAAGGACCTGAGGAAGTGGCTTCGACCATGAAACTGATGCTCAATTTTTCCGTGAGAAGAAAATGAAATAAAACAAAGACGACAAAGACACAAACAATGGTGTTCATCCATCTTTTATCATTTTTCATTATCTCTTTGGTGCTGGTGGATGACCCAAAATTAGAAAACTTAAAAAACAGGCATATTGAAATTTCTTTATTTAATCATGAGATCTCAAGTAACTTAGCTTACTCAGACTTTTACCCGCAAATGCCATTTCTGCGACCACGCCATAACGTCCGAGCAGTGCCCCGTGCTTGGTCACCAATTTTACCAAACTCCATATGCTCCCAGCCAAATCAGGCAACTTCTTCTTTTCCACTTTTCTGAAAAATAGACTATCTGAGTGAGACAGGAACATTATACATGTGCCAGGGGAGGTTGCTAGCTACCCTCTGCACTGAGCTCTCCTCACTTCTCACTGATGGACATCAACTTGCTCCGCCCCTCAGAATTCCTGCAGTCTCATTTTCAACTGCCAAACTGCTAACAACCAACTCTGGTATTTTAACAACACTACCAATAGAACTAATATGCTGTAAACTGGCAGCTGACAATCAAAAAAGAAAGTGGTGTGGGGGGATGAACTACACAAAGATGATTGACATGACCAGGTAAGCCCCAATTAAATTTGCTGTGCCTCCTAGTGGCATTTATTGGCAGATGGACTAGTTTATATAGTTTTTTAAAGCATTTCTTTTTCTTAAACTACCTACATTTTTTTATGCACGTCTAGAAACCCATTTCGTAAATGCAGTAAGACACTGCAGGGTGTTGACAGTACTGACATAAATACACTTCCAGTGACCTCAGCTTGGCCACTGACCTTACTCTGCTCCTTGGCATGCATTTATGTCAGTATTACCAACACCCTGACATGTCTTATTGGGGGGGGGGGAGCAAATAGGGAAAAAGGGGAGTAACAAACGGAGTGGTAACAAAACCTGGAAAGCCATATGTGCAAATGCTAGAAGTCTGGGAATAAGATTCCACTCCTAGAGGCCACAATGGCAGAGGCCAGCCTGGATATTGTGACCATAACCAAGTCATGGTGCACTGAAAACCATGACTGGGACATGGCCATACCAGGCTATACTCTTTTCAGGAAGGACAGGGTAGGAAGGAAAGGTGGGGATGTGGTACCTTATGTGAGGGAGTGCATTAAAGTGAAAGATACACAAGGAATATAGGGGGAGGCAAAGGTACTATGGGTCACCTTAGAGATGGGGAATGGAGATTCTAGTCACATTGGTGGAAGTAACAGAACTCCAGTACAGGGGGAGGCATTAGATAAGGTACTGATGGAAGCCACTGGCAAATAGCAGAAAGGGGGAGGTACTGTTGGTGGGGGACTTCAATCTACCTGATGTAGAGTGGAACCTCACAGCTGCAGCTTAAACTAGAAGCAGGGAAATCTTGGACTTCCTGCAGGAGGTGTTACTCAGGCAACTAACCTGTGAACCCCACTCCTGATGGGGCAATACTGGACCTGGTACTCACCAACAGAGACAGTGTTGCAGATGTCAAGGTGGTGGGGCCACCAGGGGGCTAGCAGTCACTGTACATTGTAGTTCAATATAAGGATGGCTGCAGAACTGAGCCTCACAAAGGCAAGGGTTCTGGACTTCAGGAGAGCAGATTTTAAAAAGAAGGGTAAGTGTATCAGGGATGACCTGGTGGGGGGGGATAAACTGGGTGGGGCGGAGAAACAGTGAACCCCCAAGGGTATTGAAGGAGCTCAGAGAGGTACTGGCTACACCTTCGACAGCCCTATTTAACAAACTAAAAAGGGCCACAGTGAAGGCAACAAGCCTCTGCATCAAGCAAGGGAGAAAAATAAAGAGGAACATGAGACTGCTATGAGTCTCTAAAGAAGTGGCAGAAAAGGTAAAAGCTAAGAGGGTAGCATTCAGAAGGTACAAGGAGATGCAGAGGGAGGACGATAAGGAGGTGTATCAGGGGAAACAGAGTAGGGAGTGCAGTAAGGAATGCAAAGGCCCAAACTGAAGAGAGAATAGCCAAGGCAGCAACAAAAGGGGAGAAGATATTTTTCAGGTGTGTAAGTGAAAAAAGGAAGACCAAGGGTGGGATTGTAAGGTTAAAAAGGGAAGATGGGGACTGTGTAGATGGGGAACAGAAAAGGCAGATATCCTGAACAAATACTTTTGTTCAGTGTTCACAGAAGAAAGGAAACAGGGAGGGCCACAAAAATGTAACAGGAGCATTGGAGGGAGGCATGTGGACACTAGTCTGTTTTCAGAGAGAGTCTTGATCAGACTTGCAAATCTGAAAGTAGGCAAAGCAATAGGGCCAGATGAGGTCCCCCCAAGGGTATTGAAGGAGCTCAGAGAGGTACTGGCTGCACCTCTGACAGCCCTATTTAACAACTTATTGGAAACAGGAGTAATTCCAGAAGACTGGAGGAGAGCAGATGTAGTCCCACTTCACATAAGTGGTAGCAGGAAAGAGGCTTGCAATTATAGGCCAATCAGCCTGATGTTGGCAGTAGGAAAGTTAACGGAATCCCTGCTGAAAGAAAGGACTGTGGAAAATCTCAAATCCAGTGGGTTACAAGACCCAAGGCAGTATGGATTCATGAGAAAAGGGATTATGTCAACAAATCTGGCAGAGATTTTTGACTGAGTGACCAAGGAACTAGAGCAGGGTGGAGTGGTGGATGTAGCCTGCCTAGATTTCAGTAAGGTGCTTAACATCATTTCACACAGGAGACTAGTAAGCAAGTTGGGTAGCTTAGGAGTTGGTCCAAAGGTGGCAAATTGGGTAAGACACTGGTTAAGGATAGGCAGCAGAGGGTATTAGTAAATGGAGTTCACTCAGAGGAAGGGATGGTGGTCAGCGAGGTGCCTCAGGGATCAGTGCTGGGATTGACCCTCTTTAATGTCATTAAAAGTGGCATTGCAGAGGAGCTGGAAGGGAAAGTTTGCCTCTTTATGGATGACACCAAACTCTGCAACAGGGTGGACACTCCGGGGGGGGGTGGAAAGGATGAGAAGTGACCTGAGAAAACTTTAGGAGTGGTCAAGGGTATGGCAGCTGGGTTCCAATGCAAAAAAGTGCAAAGTAATGAACTTGGGGCACAGAAACCCAGGAGCAGAGTGCAAAATGGAGGGGGAGGTGGTACAGATGACCACCATGTAGGAAAGTGGCCTAGGGATGATCATACTGGATGACCTAAAGGTGAGCAGGCAGTGAGACAAGGCAGTTTGGAGGACAAGTAAGTTCCTGGGGCACATAGGGAGGGGTATTACCAGCAGAAAGAGGGAGGTGGTTTTGCCTCTGTATAGATTACTGGTAAGACCCCACCTAGAGTTCTGCATCCAGTTCTGGAGATCACACCTCAGAAAGGACATAGACAGAGTGGAAGTGATCCAGAGGAGGGCAAATAAAATGGTGCAGGGTCTGCATTAGAAGCCCTACGATGAAAGATTAAAGGATCTAAATATGTACACCCTAGAAGGCAGGAGAGAAAGAGAGACAGACAGAGAGAGAGGGGACATGATATAGACCTCTAAAAACCTCATGGCGGTAAACAAAGTATAAGAGGGAAGTATTTTTCAGAAAAAAAAAGGTGCTCAAGGACAAGAGTGCATGATAACAAACTGGACGAGAGGTAGATTCAGGAGAGATGTTAGGAAGTATTTCTTCACAGAAAGAGTGGTGTTTTCCTGGAACAGTCTTCCAGCAGAGGTGATGGGAGTGAGCACAGTGGTGGGGTTCAAGAATGCATGAGATAGGCATAATTGAATCTGAGGGAAAGGGAAGGGAGGTGAACAGACCAGAAATCAAGTAGGATCTGCAGTTATACTATTGCATGGAATAATGTGCAGACTAGGTAAGCCAAGCAGTTCTTATCTGCCAGCAAATTCTATGCTTCCATGTTTCTTACCTATGGGGACTGACTGGCATAACTGGGACTGTTCTCCTGAAGGCCTAACTCACACCACTTGCATTTGTTCCTACTCCTAACCCACCTCCACACTTACCTCAATATTCCTCCATAGCTTTCCTTTCACTCATTTTGTTCCTTCCCCCTTTCTGGTCAAACTTTACAATCTTCCAGCTCCCCCTCCCCATTGTCCATCTTACCTTTCCCCTCATGGCTTGTAATTCACCACAACTGTTCTATTTTTGGACAAGGCTTATTGTTCCCATGATGCTGACCTCTAAGTGCCCTTGTATTTTCTGTTTTGCACTGCTGCACTCTGCCTTTTACACTGTGTTATATTGTTCCTTATAAAATGGGCAAAATAAATCTAGACTTCTGATTGGCTGGAAGTCCTTCCCAGCCATGTCCTTATCAGGACATAACCATTTAATGGGCACTATTTGTGCCAACCAAATTGCAGCACCACATAAAATCAATCCATGCCACCCAGCTCTCTTGCTACCTTCAGCTCTAATGTGACTGAACCGGAACAGCAGGTGCCATGCTACACCTCTCAGCTATTCCGCACGGCTCTACAATGCCGGTTCAACAATTAAGTTGTCGACCACCATCACAGCGATGGACTTACGTCTACCGCAACTTGCAGTTGACATCAATTCAACTGGAGACCCCGGCTGTTTTTTCATTGGGGGGCTCTGCCCCCCACACACCCCGATCTAAAGGATTCTAACTCCGAGTCGGAGTTGGATCAGGGAGGGGGTGCAGGACCAGGAGAAAGAGTGCCGGGGTGTCAGAACTATTACAGCAAACATATTGATGTTGTCGGCATCGACATGTTCGCTGTAATAGTGTCACCATCCTGGGGGCATACCGACAACTGCAATCTCGGAAGTGTTATCCGATGAGACCACACACACACACACAGACTGACAAGATCTCTCTGTAATTCCCTAAAATTTTCCTTTTTAACTGAAGCCTGACCTGTCTTGCTTGCAGTGGCTTAACTCGACCGCAATAAAGTCAGTGAATCCAGTGCAGCGGCTTTCACATGTGGCTACAGACCCAGTCATCCAACTGCATTAAAATACAATCAGACCCGCTCTGCCACAGCCTAGTTTTTTACAAACTATGTAAAAAAAATCATCTACTAGAAACCAGCCAGCCATTACAGGAGTGTTCTATGAAGCACTGTCCCAAAAGCGATAACTATAGCAGCTGCAGTGAGACACGCTAGCTGTCACCCAAATTGACAGTTGGCGAAAGGCAAATGACCACTGTAAGGATTTGCACCTAGCAAACAGCACAGGTCAGCCTTCAGTTAAAACAAACCATTTTAGGGAATTACAGAAAGAGAAATTCTGTGTGTGTGTGGGGGGGGGGTTCATGTCAGACAACAGTTCAGAGATCGTGGTCATCCTGTGAAATAGCTCAGTGGGATAGTGTTACCCAGGAGTGGTACATGGATACCTGTGCTGATAGAGCACTGCCTGGCATGGAGTGTATGGTGTGATGGTATTAAAAGCAACAGACAATTTCAGGTATTAAAACATTTTTTATATTTTACATTTTTTTTTTAATAATTACTTGGGGGCCCATTTTATAAGTGCAATAAGACACTCCGAAGTGTGGGTTATGGGCTGATAAAAGCACTTCCCAGGTGCTAAAGGCACTCGGCGCAAGCACCTGATGCCTCATTATGCACCTGGGGCATGCTCTTATCAGACCATAACCCACACCTCATCGTGTCTTATTGCTTGCCTGTACACATGGGGCTGGATTTTAAAAGTAGCGTGATTGCTGCAAGCCTACGCTTCCATGTTTCTTACCTATGAGGACTGACTGGCAAAACTGGGACTGTTCTTCTGAAGGCCTAACTCACACCACTCACATTTGTTCCTACTCCTAATCCCCTGCCACACTTCCCTCAATATTCCTCCATAGCGTTCCTTTCACTCATTTTGCTCCTTCCCCCTTTCTGGTCAAACTTTACAATCTTCCAGCTCCCCCTCCCCATTGCCCATCTTGCTTTTCCCCTCACTGCTTGTAAGTCACCACAAAGGTTCTATTTTTGGACAAGGCTTATTGTTCCCTTGATGCAGACCTCTAAGTGCCCTTGAATTTTCTGTTATGCAATGCTGTACTCTGCCTTTTGCACTGTTATATTGCTTCTTGTACACATGGGGCCTGCTTTTAAAAGCTGCTTGATTGCTGCAAGCTGTGGAAGTGCCTAAGATATGGCACACTGAGCTTGTGGCAATCTAACAGGATTTTATATCCCATGCAGCAACTGTGGCAAGTTAGACCAATTTTTTGTGGCTTAGCTTGCTGCAATCCCAGGGATCCTTTTTTATGGTGCTTTCACCAAACATTTGGCACAAGCTGCTATAAATCAGGTAAACTGTCACAACTGCATCTGACCTACTAAAATCATGGGTGCAGTTGCAGCAAACCCATTTGGCATACCACCAGAAACAATGTGTGGCTAGTGCAGGGCTTGACGCAAGCACTCTGCCACCCATTGAAAATCTTGTCCACATTGTTTGTACTCATTTCGTAAATGCTATTTCTGAATTTGTTCATATTTGTGCACCCGAACTTTGTTTTTGTTTTGCAGATTACATTGTACTTTAATGTTTTATGCTCCCCATGTTCCTCATCCTCTGAGATGCATCTGGAAATAAGCTGTTTTCAGCTCAGTCTGCTTTTCCTGGTGAAAACATTTAAATGACTGAAGTATGTAATTTATGTCCCTATATCAGTGTAATCACATTATTGTCATAATGTGTCTATGTTCTACAATACGAGTCTGTAGTTGAAAGGAGAAATAAACCCTTGTGTTGTGTCGAGGATCTCAGCATCCTCCTCCACACGGATCATTCATAATCCATGTGCCAAGGATCTCCACCTCCTCAACCATATGGACCATTCATCATCTATGTGCCAAGGATTTCAGTCTCCTCCTCCACAGGGATCTTCTATAGTCCATATTCCAAGGATCTCAGCCTCCTCCCCCACATGGATCTTTCATGCTCCACATGCCAAGGATCTCAGCCTCCTCCCCCACATGGATCTTTCATGCTCCACATGCCAAGGATCTCAGTCTCCTCCTCCACAGGGATCTTCTATAGTCCATATTCCAAGGATCTCAGCCTCCTCCCCCACATGGATCTTTCATGCTCTACATGCCAAGGATCTCAGCCTCCTCCCCCACATGGATCTTTCATGCTCCACATGCCAAGGATCTCAGTCTCCTCCTCCACAGGCATCTTCTATTGTCCATAGTCCAAGGATCTCAGCCTCCTCCCCCACATGGAGCTTTTATGCTCCATATGCCAAGGATCTCAGTCTCCTACTCCTCTAGATAGATCATTTATAGTCCATGCACCAATTATTTCAGCCTCCTCCTCCACATGGATTATTTGTAGTCCACAGCACCAGTGGGAGGTGCAATGGCAAGCAGAATATGGGAAAAAATCAATCGGAATCACAATGATGGTTCTCTCAAACCCCATGCCACATGTGGAGCTGTGTTGCAGTGTTGCAACTTGGAGGTTAGCAGTGTGCCCAATGAAGCTAAAATGTTCATTTAAAACCTGTTGATTTACTGGCCATTTTCTCTGTGTCCCTATGTGCTAGAAACACGTCTTAAACTGGTGTGAGCTGAAAATCTCAGCTGACCCCAGTATAACATACTGGTATTGTATGTGTTTCTAACATTCAGGAATAAAGACAAAAACAGTAAAGCAACACGGCTGTTATATTAATTAGCCGTAATGAGTTAAATGCCCATCAAATTAATACATCAACCCTAGATGCACAATAGATCGCTGCACCTCCATGACCTTGGTGTTCCACAAACTCCGTTCTTCATCACTTTATCGCAGTTAACTGCCAGGCTCTTTCTTGGCCATTCAGGCAATTATTCAGGTCACTCGCTACTTGATCCATATCAACGTTTTAATCCAAAGCCTATTATTTTCATTTACAGCACCTGCTGACAAATCAGAGTATAAGATACGACCCAGTCACTTATCTGCCCAGACCAGTCATGGCTTAACCAGCTTTCATCAGGGTCAGTGCTTTAAACCTTTCTAGCCCCTTAAATTCAGAAATCCAAAGTCAACAATCACCAGTTCCATCATGTACTGTAAAAATGTGAAAATGTGTTTATAAAATACCACCTCATTTCATATCATTTCTTATCAGGATATGCCTCAAAAATCCATTATTTCAATACCTTCAGTCTCCATACATAATTCACAAATTCTCTAAACAATAGAACTGACAAACTCTTTGCTTACATTGCAGGATAATCCAAAACATAAATAGAAAATCATTTCTATGGAGACAAAATCTGGTGGCTTTGTGTGTTTTTCATTTGCATCTATTGTTCTTTTTAGCCATTCTCTATTATAATGTGGCTCCCTAAGGCTTAAATCATGTATTCTACTAATTGTTATACCCGTCCTTGCTAATTAAAAAGTTCATTTCGATGACCTTCCAGATTGTATTGAACCAGATGTTATGATGCCTATAAGGGATCCTCTTCTCAGTCACAAAGCAGTTGAAGAGTGGCCTCTGCGATGACCATGTGCCTCCCTATAGTTTGTGTCCCTCTTGAACTATGGTCAGAGAGGGATGTGACCCTTCTCAGTACATTCACTGAAAAGTTGGGGAATGCGTGGGGAAGGAGGTGGGGTCATCATTTAAATCATACACAGGACCATACACAGTCACAGCAGCTAGCAACCCATTACTTGTAAAAACTGAATAGTCATGCAGAAATCTTGACTCACAGACAGGAGAAATTAAACAATCTCACCTCATGAGATGGAGAATAAGTTACTTTATTGTGCAAAGTATGTTCATGATCCAGCAGAGTGCTTCCCAAAACATGTTGACATTTTGTGCTAATAACTGGCACTTTTTCAAGGCTAAAGTCATCCCAATGCTGCCAGCTTAAATACATGCGCTCCTTAAAGTGACAGTGCTACACGTAATTTCACAGTAATAATATGTGAACTATGCAAACCAACACATAAAAAACTGTTAAGACAGTGATGACTAACCCCCTAATACAATAGGACATATAACATACACCACCCATAAATAACAAAATTGGGCATACTACACTCTGTCAACAACACATAGATACCCTATATAAATACAGTGTTAAACTAAAAACATTGATGTACACCAGGATAAACATTGCAATAGATTGGCTAACTAACATGTAAATATGGAAGACATAAAAACTAAGACAGTCCGTCTTGCAGGCAAATTGAGATGGTTACTGCTCAAACCACCATAATATGTTTTGTTATTTAAGGGTGGTGTATGTTATATGTCCTATCATATTGGTGGGGATAAGTCATCACTGTCTTAACAGTTCTTTATACATTGGTTTGCACAGTTCACATATTATCACTGTGAAATTAAATGTAGTGAAATTAAATGTAGCACTGTCACTTTAAGGGCACATGTATTTAAGCTGGCAGCATTGTGATGACATTAGCTTTGAAAAAGTGCCAGTTATAAGCACAAAACATTGTCATGTTTTGGGAAGCACTTTCTGCTGGATTATGAACGTACTTTGCACAATAAAACACCTTATCTTGCATCTCATAATGTGAGATTGTTTTAGTTCTCCTATCTGTGAGCTGAACTTTCAGTGTGACTGTTGTATCTTTTTAGGCGATGGCTCCAGCACCATCTCCTTTGGGCTACTCTGACATTTTTCATGTCACTGTTCTATGGTGAGTACAGGGAGGGAGACTGTAACAAGAGAGGATGTCTTCTGGACCATCAGGGTACCATGACAGCAGTTATAATGTCCCACAGGATCTAGCCACTCCAGTACATTTGTGGAGTCATTGTTTTATCAAGAAGGAGAACAAAACCCATTATTAATTGGCCAAAAGCAAGAAACAACAACTTCTGACCTCACACAGGAAACAGCACACGAGTATAATTAGGTCCATTCCATAAAGAATGCATTCATACAACTAGACAGGGCTGTGTTGCATGCCAGATGCCTATACTGACAACAAGTGACTTTAGAAGCGTATTTAAAAGTAAATTGTGTCCCAAATGGATAAAGATTAATTAAACAACCTTCAGCTGGGAATGATAGAGACCGCTTTCTCATATGCTGGCAAGTTCACTTAATTAGAGTTGTCTGCAGGCCTAACCAGGCTGATACTTAATGATGCCATGGAAATAGAGGCAGCAGATAAAGGTTTGGTCCTGAAGAAAGAACAGCACAGGTCCAATATTCAAAACTTAGCCCCAGGACAGACTTTGCACTGCCTGGCATGTAACATTAGCCTGGAACCATTTGCATGCTATAGTCAAAGGAGTAGCCCAGGGGTTAAATCAGTTGAATATAGAATGCAAATGAAGGTATGCAAACAGGGCTGAGAGTGCAGTGCAAAAATAGTCCAGCAAACAAGACAGCTCTGAAAATAGCAAAGAAGTCGGCTCTGAACATAGCAACCGGGCAGTGCAAACAGCTACAGCAGCACAGTGCACAGGAGAACCATGTGTCCACTGGGGGAACATGAAAAGAAGTGTAGCCTAAAATGTGAACTCCAAAGCATACAGTAGTATACAACACAAACAACAGCAAATGAACCACCAAAGGCAATGCCAATAAAAAACACATAAACCAAAAAAAATAATAAATACCCCCCAAAAAAAACATGAACGAGAAACCCCCAAATCTAGCAACACTGTATGGATGTGAACTGTGGAAAAGGTGCAGAGATGGGAAAGTGGTGATATGACCCACAGAAAGGACAAGCCATGCCTGTGTGGCAGTGCAGACTCAACCAGTGCCCACTGTGCACAGAGGAAGGGGGACAAGGATCTCTGACACAGAGCAGGGGACAGCATACCACAGGATACACAGCAGGAGGACACAGGAGAATAGACGGCATGGATAAAGCCCCACACAGGCCCGCAGACCAAGACCCCCCCCACCAGGCAATGCCCTCATGGTACAACCGAGGAAAGTGGAATATACCATATCCATGGGCTGACACAAGACAGATGTTGCCTGTCACACACACAGGACATGCAGGGTACACATGGAGAACAGAATGTGTTAGCCAAGTGGAGGAGAAACCCACCATGCCCAAAACAACCCACTGCCACACGCGCAGCCACAGAGAGTGCAGGGAAAGCTGTTGTGAAACCAGCACCACAAGATAGGCCAGGATGGCATCCACCATGGTGAATTAGATGGTCAGTAGGTGCAACTCACCACAGTTGTGACACTGACTACAGTTACCCAGGAAAGAGACAGGACACTGGAATGCAACTAGAAAAATATGTATTATCAAACCAAACAATTTACAATTATGTACAAGACAAAGAAAAACAAACCGGGGAGGGGGGTGGATTAAGGGTTTGCAGCCTGAGCCCAGTTCTGTACAGGTAGCTACTGGTCAAGGATGTCCGCCATGCACCTGGCCTCCTGAATAAAGGCTGCATGCTGCTCCACAATGGTGTGTTGCTGGCACACAAGCCTCCATAAGAGGTCATCCATGCCTTCTCCTTCTTCAAGCTGCCTGGCCCTCAGTGAGCTCTGACATGTGCCTATGGGGGAAATGATGCCCATGTAAGTATGGTGCACTGATGCTGTGGAGCAATGCAGAACTCAGGATGTGTCCCAAGGGAAGGACAGCATGTCCCAACCACCATGCCCATGTACCTAACTATGTAAACAGAGCACATATCACCTGACCTGCGCCTGTATGCAGCAGCACAAAACCCCAATGTACACACACCCACCCCACACAGATGGAAAGGCCTGAAAGGCCATTGTCATCACCACCACAGGTGATACAATGCCCCAAGCATGACCAATGTAGCCCCTGTCACAGCTACACAGCCCCCCGAGGTAAACAACAGACTACCCCATAGCAATGACAAAAATATGTTGCAACAGAATGGGTGGGACATACTGCCCAATGGAACAGAAGGTAGAGTCAGGTGATCTTGAAACATCACAGTCAGAAACCACACAACCAATGGTCACATGTCAACAGACTGGCCCATAGTGGCAATCCACAGGGCTGCACAGCAGTGTGCAGGTGTCCCCATACACCCCCTGCACAGCCACATACCCTTACCATGACACAAGTGTGTTGTGTGGACATGCGATGGCCACAGTATCACAGGGTTATGACCTACCACTAAGTCAGACATCAGCAGTACCCCCCCCTCGAAGACAATGGGTCAGTGGTCACAGTGTGCAGCACAGCCCCAACATGGTGGCACACCGGCCGGAACAGCACAGTGCAATGTGAGTGGTATACATGTGTAACACAGATGGTGAACACATGCTCACACCACTGTGTGAACACAATGTCCACAGGGACCATGTCCAGGCCAGAGGCATGCCATGCAGTGTATGCATGCTGTGGGCAGACATGCAACCACAGGAACCTGACAATACACCCACCCTGCAGCATGCAGTCATGAGCACAACATGCCACATGGCTGACATACAATGTATGCAGACATGGCCACAACACATGTACAGATGTCATGAACAGCAGAACCTGGGAGGAGCTAGCCACAGGCAACAACGGTACAATACAGCCATGGCATGGTAGCAGATACACCATGTACAACACACATGGAGAACACATTGAGATAACAGCGCCACATACATAGCCCAGCGGTGTTGACTGACATGCCCACAGCGAACCGTAGGCCACTATGCGCAGTGCAATGCGCAGGGTGCAAGGAGGTAGTCATGCACATGCCACCATGCCACAGACACATATGTGATACAGGGACACTGAATGTCAGACATGCAATGCCCAGGGTGCAGCTGCAGCACTGCAGAATAGTGGCACCAAGATGGGCATGTTCCTATGTAGGCGTATGCGACATGCAGAGAACAACTCACACATGGCTTGGCCATGCAGGACACACCATGGTGCAACAGTGTAGGACTGTGAGCAGCCATGTGCCACCACAACACAGGCCCACAGTCTGTGTGGGAAGGCTGGGTAGTGTCCAGGTACACTGTATCACAGGCAGCAGTATGTATGTGCGATCCCCACCTCAGCGGCACAGCACCATGGGCACCCCATGGCCACATGCCCCCAGAAGTGGTGACGTGACACACATATGTTTGCAGCCCAGTGCCATATAGGGTACCAAAGATGCCTCAACCAGCAATGTAGGTAACAAAAGTAGACAACATAAGAGCATACTCAAGTGTGACATCCCGCTGCCTGTCACTGCTGTCTGTCTGTCTCTCTCTGGGTGTGATCCTGGGGCCTCCGGCTGTGCCCTTGCTGTCCTCTGGCATTGTGGTCTGCAGAGTGAAGGGAATACACCAGTGTCAGTACCAGTATGGACAGCATTAACCTCCCCAACTGTGCCAGCTAAGCATTGTGCAATTGTCAAACAGTGTACTGTACCCACACCAACATGCATATGTTACATGAGACACATGTGCACTGTAGGTGCAATGTATATGTGCTACACAACCAGTGATGGACAACACTGATACCAGTCATATGATGCCATCAATGCACATCACATGTATGACCAAAGGCACAGGCACTGTGGACCTACACGTGGCAAAACTGTACACATAGTGTAGCATACAGTGCACTGCATGGGACATACCCAGAAGCATGACAGGCATGCATGCAGTGCCCCCCCTACAAAGATATACCCACAAGAGAAGCATGTACATGGCTGCCTACACCCACTGACATTCAAAAGGCAAAGCTGTGGGAAAGGTGTCCGCTTACCTGGCACAGGCACAGTGCCAGCACACACCATGCGCTGGAACTTCTCCAGCTGCTGTCTCTCCCAGTGCTGCAGGTCAATGTAACGATGCCTGCATTGCTCCCAAGTGTAGGGAATCCCCGTCTGCTGAGACAGGAGGCTCGCAATTGCTGCCCACACCTGTCTCCTGGGCCTGTCTCCCTCACGGACTTTGTCAAACAGTTGGTGTTCCTGTGCCATGACCAACTGTAACATGTTGGCCATTTCTGCCTCCCACCACATCTGGTCCCTCTGGACCACCACCCTTACATGCCTTCTGGTCAACATGCTCACAAAACAGCTGTTCCTGTGGCACCACCCTGTCACTTCTGCTACTCTGAGTTACTCAGGCCATAAAATGAAGTGTGCGTATGGTAGCACCACGCTAGCTGTGTATGGCATTGCACAAAATACTCCAGCATCGAGCTAGCCCAGATGCCCACCAGTGAGTGTGTGTGACCCTTGCGTGACCTCCATGGTGTTGACATCATCACACATGTGCCCTAGAAGCGGCACTAAATGACATAGCCTGGCGCTAAACAATTAGCACTGCGCCGTGGCCCAAACACTTTGCCTGGCACAATCATGTTTGCCCTGCGCTAAATTTTGCAATATTCTAAGGCGGTATGCAAATAAGCCTACTTAGGCAATCAGAGTTCAAACTACCACATTAGCATCTCATTATGGCTTCATTTGCATGCATTACCATGTGTGGATTGCCAGGCCGGGCTATTTAAGGTGTGCCTCAGCACCACCTGCTGAGCTTCCTGGAACTGCAGGCAGCAGTAAGTTAACATTAGGAGGCAGTATGGCGCAGTGGTTTAAGGCTCTGAGCTGCAGATCTGGAGACCTGGGTTTGAATCCCACAGCCCCCACTTGCATACTGTGTGACCCTGAGCAAGTCACTTAACTTCCTCATGCTCCCAGGTTGCACCTGCAAACAAGCTTTCAGCTTAGTGTGTCTCACCTGGTAAAATAATTGGTAAAAAAAAACCATTGCTGATAACACTAGGCCTCAACATGTCCCAGGACACAGCTTCCATAGGTACAGGTAGGTGTTCCTAGGTTATTACCATGCTATATTGATCTGCAACAATGTATGCATTCTGCTACACTATCATGGGGCCACAGTTCATGTGTGGGAACAGAAATGGGATGTCATGTGTCAGGTACTGCAGAACACTGCAATCACCGATGCAGCAGGCCCAGCATGCAGGTGTGAACAATCATAGTGCTTCACTGTTGTTGTGTCATACAACAAGTGTACTCTGTGACAGTGGCTGTGGATGTGCACATTGTGACACACATACAGCTGTCCATGTGCATCCACAGGTACACAGTACGGTCCCTGTGGGGGCACATCTCCACAACACAGACATACTGTTCACATGGCTAGTGCAGTCCCACCATCATGTGTATGTGTAGCCCATGTTATGCTGTGCATCACCCAGGACACATTGTGCACTCTGCCATCTCCACTGGTCTGTGTGGCCAGCACCTGGCACACACCTGTTGGTGTGCAGAATGACACACGGATCCTGGTGCTGCCCTCACAATGCAGGGTGATGCTTGTATCCCTGTTGAACATAAACACCATCATGTGGCAGACACCACCAGACAGACATGTAGAGGGCATTTTTGGGCATGTTTGGCATGTGGGGTGGGCATTGACCTATATCCCTGTGATGTATGGCCATAGCCTATGCCACACTGTGACCCTTCAGTTGTATGTGGTGGCCCTCTCCCACACCACACACACACACACACACACACACACACACACACACACACACTCTACAGGACAGCCACTGATCAATAGCAGTTTACGTCCCCACACAGGTGCCTCTAATGGAAGGGTGAGGCTGTAGTCCCACAAGTTCTCCAGAGAGGAGCTAGGGCCCTGGCCAATGCATATAAGTCCAGGGAGCAGGCAATGTGGCATTATAAGTACACAGATGCCACTGTGCGGGACATGTGGGACCAGATAACTGCGGAGGTGAATGCTGTGGGTGGACATGGCCACACAATGGATGCGGTATGCAAGCAGTTGCATGAACTGCAGAGGAGGGCGAAAAAGGAGGAGGCAGCACACCACTGTGCACTGCAGGGCACAGGAGGAGGTCCGTGGCTGGTGGAGCTTACAACAACAGACCCCATTATGGAGGTGGTGGCATCAACAATCCAGTCTGTGGTTGTGGCAGATGTGAAGGGCAGTGGCTGTGAAACACATCTGGAGTTATACCGAGTATGTGAGTACAGGGCTGTGCACCACCATGATATGTATGTCACTTCATGGGTTTACAGGTTGCATGGCCTGTGTTGTAGCACACAGCTGCCCTGGGCTGTGCACATATGTGTGCATTGTGATGCCTGGGTGTAGTATGGAACAGTCTGGTGGTGTGCCCTATGCAGTGCTGGAACTTCAGCAAGTGCCATAATTATACAGTCATGGTGTACCCTGCATACACTGTCCCAGTGCCACTGCATATAGTGTGTGGGCCCCCCTCCCTGTCTAGGGGTAACCAGGTGGTAATAAAATTGGGAGGGGGGCACATCACAAGCACAAGCAACCACAGTACAAGGCATTTGAAGCAAAGGTAACTTGTTACCCGGGTTCTTGAATCTTAGTGACTGGGAGTCACAAAATGAGGAAGCAGGCTCCACTCTTTCAGCCGATCTCTTCACCTGTTCATTAGAAAGCAAACAGGCGTGCACAGTCATTTTGTGTAAGTTCATTGTCCACTCCAGAATCAACATGCAAAATGATTTAATTAAACTTGAAAAACAGCAACAACCACTCCATGGAGCAGGGGTATTAAGCAGTGGGTTTCTTTCACAGACAGCTGGGATATCTACAGTGGCGTGAAAAAGTATTTTCCCCCTTCCTGATTTTCTCTATTATTGCATATTTGTCACACTGGATGTTTTCAGGTCTTTAGACAAAATGTAATGTTAGATAAAGGGAACCTGAGTGAACAAATAACACTTGTTTTTTTTTTTTTTTTCACTTATTTAATGAAAAAAGTTAACCAACACCAATTGGCACTGTGTGAAAAGTAATTGCCCCTTACACTTAATAACTGGTTACGCCACATTTAGCTGCAATGACTGCAACCAAACACTTCCCTATAATTCAATATCAGTCTTTCACATCGCTGTGGAGTAATTTTAACCCACTCTTCCTCGCAGAACTGCTTTAATTCAGTAACATTTGGTAGGTTTTCGAGCATGAACTGCTCGTTTCAGGTCCTGCCACAGCATCTCTATTGGGTTTAAGTCTGGTCTTTGACTAGGCCACTCCAAAACTTTAATTTTACTTCTTTTTAGCCATTCTGATGTGGATTTGCTTTTGTGTTTTGGATCATTGTCTTGCTGCATGACCCAACTATGCTTCAGCTTCAGCTGACAAAAGGATGACTGGACATTCTCCTTAAGAATTTTCTGGTACAGAGCAGAATTCATGGTTCCTTTAATTATGGAAAGTCATCCAAGTCCTTAGGCAGCAAAGCATCCCCACACCATCACACTACCACCACCATGTTTGACTGTTGGTATGGTGTTCTTACTGTGGAATGCTGTGTTTGCTTTATGCGAGACATTATGGGATCCATGTTGTCCAAAAAGTTCCACTTTGGACTCATATGTCCATAGAACATTTTCCCAAAAGGCTTGTGGATCATCCAGGTGCTTCTTGGCAAATGAGAGACAAGCATTTATGTTCTTCTTAGGTTAGCAGTGGTTTCCGCTTGCTACTCTCACATGAAGCCCATTTTTGCCCAGTCTCTTTCTGATTGTGGAGTCATGAACACTGACCTTAGCTGAGGCAAGAGAAGCCTGCAGTTCTTTGGATGTTGTTTTAGGATCCTTTGAGACTTCTTGGATGATTTTACACTGCGCCCTTGGAGTGATTTTGGCAGGCCGCCCACTCCTGGGAAGGTTCACTACTGTTCCAAGTGTTCTCCATTTGGAGATTATGGCTCTCACTGTGGTTCAATGGAGTTCCAGAGCCTTAGAAATAGCTTTGTAACCCTTTCCAGACTGATAGAGGGCAACAAAATGTTTTTCTGATCTTTTCAGGAACTTCCTTTGATCATGGCATAATGTGCTTGTTGAATCTTTGTGCTAGCAATGTGACTCTGATGGTAAGGGCAAAAATAAGTGAGGTTTATATTGAGCAGGGCTGGCTGTAATCAAGCCTAGCTGTGTTCAATCAGCTGACTCTAATTATCCCTTTAATTGGGTTGATTTAACTAGGGGCAATTACTTTTCACACAGTGCCAGTTGGTGTTGGTTAACTTTTTCATTAAATAAATGAAATAAGTAAAAAAAAAAAGTGTTATTTGTCCACTCAGGTTCCCTTTATCTAATATTATATTTTGTCTAAAGACCTGAAAACATCCAGTGTGACAAATATGCAATAATAGAGAAAATCAGGAAGGGGCCAAATACTTTTTCACGCCACTGTACTTCAACAGTCTCTTGTGCTAACAGACTATTTCATGCAGATTTCTCTTCTGCTGAAAAAGGCTAGAATTCCTGGCAGCATTTCTAGGGCCAACAAGGCCACTACATGAGGTAGCTTGACACAGATACAAGTCAGACTCATCTCTCATTCCTTTCTTTCTCTTTGCAGCCATTACGTTTCTTTTCCTTTTACTCTCTTGTCAGGCAATTTCATTCCTACACTTTTCTTCTGGGCTTATGACAGAACAAGACATTTCTACTGCCCCAAACCCTTACACTCTCTTCAATTCCTTTCTGCAGCCTGATCTTATACTGTCTCCACCCAGGGGCTATGTCTTATGGAGCATACTTTCCTCTTCCTTCACGTCTTATTTCTGTACTTTTCATTTGATGTTCTTATAGCAAGAACTGAGGGGGTACAGGCAAAGTGGGCATGCATTAAGGATGCAATACTTGAAGCAACATCCCATTGTGTTAGAGAGAAAAGGAAGTGCAAAAGAAGAAGGAAACCACTTTGGTTCTCAAAAACAGTAGCAGAAAAGGTCAGAGCCAAAAGGCTGGCCTTCAGGAAATATAACGGAATGCAGCAGGATGAAGAAAGGGAAGCTTGCCAAACTTCCCAAAGGGAAGCAAGGAAGGCAGTAAGGCAGGCAAAGGCCCAAACTGAGAAAACACTAGCACAAACAGTAAAAGAAGGTGACAAGACTTTCTATATTTACATTAGTGAAAGGAGAAAGTCCAGAAGGGATATTACTAAAATCAAAGGAGATAAGGGGGCATGTGAAGAGGAGGACCATATAAAAGCATCTATCCTAAATAGATACTTCTGCTCAGTATTTACTGAAGAGAAGGTAGGGCAGGGCCCTCAGTGCAGCACCATGGACACGGGGGAGAGAGGTGTGCACTAGTCCCTTCACAAAAGAAAGGGTCCTACAAGAGCTCGATAAGCTCAGGGTAGACAAGGCCATGGGACCTGATGGCATACATCCCAGGGTACTAAAGGAGCTAAGGGTGGAACTAGCAGAGCCATTATCAGAACTGTTTAGTGAGTCTCTGAGCACAGGAGAGGTCCCAGAAGACTGGAGAAGGACTCACGTGATCACGCTTCACAAGAGTGGTAACAGGGAGGAGGAGGGGAACTACAGATCAGTCAGTCTTACCTCAGTAGTGAGAAAGATTATGGAGGCACTCTTTAAGGAAAGGATAGTGCAACACCTGGAATCCATAGGGGCACAGGATCCAAGACAGCTTGGGTTTACAAAAGGAAGGTCCTGTCAAACTAATCTCATAGATTTCTTTGACTGGGTATCCAGAGTGGTGGACCAAGGGGGAGCAGTTGATGTTGCCTACCTTGACTTCAGCAAAGCTTTCGATACTGTTCCACATAGAAGATTGATTATTAAGCTGAGTAGGCTCAGAGTGGGTCAGAAGTTGGTCAACTGGGTGGCAAACTGGTTGACGGGCAGAAAACAGAGAGTGGTGGTAAACAGTATACAGTCAAAAGAGATGCAAGTCACAAGTGGGGTACCTCAGGGATCAGTCCTGGGGCCAGTCCTCTTCAACATCTTCATCAGTGACATTGCAGATGGACTGGAGGGTAAGGTTTGTCTGTTTGTAGATGACATGAAGATCTGCTACAGAGTAGATGATCCAGATGGGGTGGGCAGAATGAGAAGAGATCTGGATAAACTGGCAAAATGGTTGGAAGAGTGGTAACTGGGGTTTAATGCAAAGAAGTGCAAGATCATGTACTTAGGGAAGAGAAACCCTGATGCCACCTATAGACTGGAAGGGGAGTTGCTGGCAATCACAAGGGAAGAAAGAGACTTGGGCATCATCATCACCGATGACCTGAAATCATCCAAGCAGACCACTAAAGCAGACGGTAAGGCTAGGAAGATGTTGGGGAGTATTAGTAGTGGTATCACAAGTCAGAAGTGGGAGGTAATAATCCCTCTTTACAAGACACTGGTTAGGTCCCATCTGGAGTACTGCATGCAGTACTGGATGCCACACCTTCACAAGGACATTAACCAAATTGAGGCAGTCCAGAGAAGGGCAACCAAAATGGTGCAGGGACTGCAACAGAAAACATATGAGGACAGATTAATGGAGCTCAATATGTATACCCTAGAGCAAAGGAGTTAGAGAGGTGATATGATCGAAACATTCAAATACCTTAAGGGCATTAACAAGGTGAAAGAGTCTAACATGTTTCAATATAAGAAAAGTAGCAGGACAAGAGGACACAGCATGAGATTAGAGGGAGGCCGATTAAGGGGTAATGTGAGGAAGTTCTTTTTCACAGAAAGGATGGTGGATGCACAGAACGGCCTGTGTCAGGAAGTGGTGGATATGAATACAGTGCAGGGCTTCAAACAGGCATGGGATAGGCATAAGGGAGCAATACAGATGAGTATGAATAGATAGGCCATTGACAGAGCAAAGGCCGATGGCACATTTATAAGGTAGGAAAAAGAAATGGGCAGACTGGATGGGCCTTGCAGTCCTTATCTGCTGTCAACTTCTATGTTTCTATGTTAAGAACCGAACCACCAGAACCCTTTCAGACATCCAATAAATGATGCCTTGGCTGGTGGCTGGGCCTTATTCTGGGGTTCTGGATGCTCCAGACCTGATCCCAGTCCTACCAACACACTCCACTCATGCAGTGATTCCAACATCTGAACTAACTCATCAGGGGGACTTCTACCAGTGTCACACAGATCACCCAATGGACTGCTACCCCGCTGGGGTCCCAACCATTTCTCCCCCAGATGGAGTTTCCCTGCCTCCACAAGTGGCTCACACCATGAGTCCCAACTCTGCGGCAGCCTCCAGCCCAGGGAATGGGGTAACACTGCCACCATTACACCCACAACTGCAAGGGCTGCCACTTCCATGTCACGCTTCAGGCCCACTTTGCCATAGTGGGCCCGCCCGCCTTAAACCATTCTGACCCAACAGCTGAACTCACCCATGGGCACTCGTTCTTTTAGGCAATTTAGGCCCTGTCAGTGCTTACCCTACCAAGGTGCCAAAGTTCACTTGGTGAGCCTCCATTTTTCTTTCTTCTCCCCAGGCTTTGGCTCCCAAATGCACTGACAGCCACATCTGCTTCACTCCATTCCTCCCCTTTCTGCACCTGAACCATCACTCTCACATCACAGGTCTTCAAGGATAGAGGGCAGGGGTGGCAAGTGGACCACCCCGGCCTCACCATGGCCCTCCGGACAAACTTGGAGGCTGAACACCCTGGCTCTTCTCTCCCTCAATCTCTCCCTCAATCTCCCTCTCCTCTCTCCTTTGGCGCCAACTTCCCTTCTATTTATATACTTCACAGAAGGGCCCCACCTGCAGGCAGCACCACATCCCAAACTCAGCAGCACCACTAGCTCCTCCTGCCTAGTTACACTTAGCAGCCAGCTGAGCTGCACTTAGTAACTTAAAATTAACTAGTAAGTGCCCAGAGGGTGCTTACGCTTTCCCCTCACACAAAATATTCACCTCCTGGAGAATGCCCAACCAGGCCATACCATCAACCCACGAGAGGAAATATGCGCACTTTCCCTCCTCTGAAGGCCAGCCCATGAGACCAGTAGCACCATTGGAGCAGTGAATTTACTACCATTCACTTTTCTACAGTCCTAATCCTCTGATACAAGGGCGAACTAGGCAACCCACCACCGGTTCCCACGGTCACTTGGCAGGTACTACAGTAGCGGCATTCCCACATTAACTAAACACAATCTTTTATTTGCTGTTCATACTCAGTTTTCTTCTTTACCTTCTTATGCTACCTATAGAAATAATGCTTCCAGGAATGGGAACATTTTATTTATTGTACCCCTGAATAATTAAACCAGAAACACGGTAGCAGTAACCATAAAAGCATTCTTGGAGTTCTTATTTCTCTTTTCTCTTTTTCTTCAGCAAAAAGTAAACACTACTAAAACACACTATCACTAGCAAAAGCTACACAGTCACTCGCAATCACTCTTCAGACTATAGAATGGTTTCATTCTCCCTACATGCATTCTCTAAATAAACTTTAACATCACTATGGTCTTAAAGGGGCACACTACAATTTAGCCTCCTTCAGGTACACCTACATCTAATTATCATTATAGTCTAATAACCATTTCTTTCTTTGCAAACACATTATTTAAATAGTAACAGCTTAGCACAACATGATTAATAACATTAGATAAAGTGGATCTTTACTCAAAATGTAAACAGTAAACGTTCACAGCACTTGCTGTCCCAGTACCCACACCCTATGGAGGAAAGAAATGTTAGATTTATTCTGAGAGTCAACATAGTTTAATAATATTTGGGGTCAGGCTTAGTGATGGCTTCTATGGTGAAGTCTTTGGAGATAAAGTACCATTTGATTCGCAGGCCATTCTCTTCTTGCACTGATGTGAATTTCTTAAATAGAGTAACACCAGTCCAAATCGAAAAATCATACATTCTCCTGGCTCTATGAAAAAGTTTATTTCTTGTTGTTTGTGGAAGTTCATAGTCTGAGTCCTCATGACCCTTCATAGAATTTACTGCCTTTTGGAACATCCAAGCCTCCCGGTTCTCTTCAATGATGTCCCAAATGTTCTCCATTAAGTATGGATATTTAAAAGCACTGCACTCTTACTTCAATCAATCAATCAATCACTTTATTTAACCAGGCATAACACCATTGAGCAAGCTCATTTCCAAGGTGGTCCTGGGCATTAATACAATACAGTACACTTCATAAGATTACAATTACAGTGGACAACGGTGCAAAAAAGGAAAAAACATTGTGAAGGTGCTGGTCAATATGGGCCTATACATACCGGTCAACATAATTAACATGCAAAGGTACATAATGATAAGCTTTACTGAAATGAGAAGAGACAACAATCCCATATAGCCTCTGCTAAGTAAGAGCTCATACCTAAATGTTAAAAAATAAGGAGGTATTAAGGAATAGGGTAGAAACTGGGGTGAAAGAGTAGGCAGCCAAAAGGGAGGCCAGAATAGGTAAAAGGTAGAGAATAGGCAGGGCCATCTTGGATTAAGATTTTACTTAACACGCTATCTCACCCAACACTCTGCACGAGACCATTGAATGTCACTTAGCCTTCCTGATTCTGCAGCATTACCTTTCTGCAGCCATGGCCTAAACTTGTACAGTACACGTCGCATAAAACTGTGCCACCAATGAGTTGGTTTAGCATTGTCTTTTACAGTTGGCAATGCACTGGCAACTCATATTGCATTGTTTTTCAATGTTTAACTAGCTCAAGGGCAATGTTTTTAAAATGCTTTTTCAACTCAGCTGGACTACATCTGCAGTCCTGTCACAATGCAATACAAAACTGAGTTTTAACTCTCAAGAAACAGTTTGTTCAGGGCTTTGTGCTGGATCCAGCAACACTTATGCAACTCAGAAATGCTAAAACAACTCATTGCAGGAGCAGTTTAATGTGACTTGTACTGTAGTCCAACACATGAAGGAGTCTAGGGCTTATGGACTCCATCCAGTCATGCCATCGTTTACACAGATCTGGCAGCTTCCAGGGGGTTACCGTCAATCTATCAGGTGGCAGATCATATGGTTGTGGAATATCCCCCATGATACATGGACTGATAAATGAAAACACTTTGGGTTACGGACCGGGGCAGCAGCCATAATACTGTCCTCAGAATCAGAGGAGCATATCTCTAATGGTGGAATATTTTCTGCATCCAGGGGATCTAGAGTAGAATATGTAGAAGAATAGTTAAAGTGCTCACGGATGTCTCCAGACCCTGTTTCTATGATTCTATTGCCTTGGAAGGGTTACCAGGTTGGGTAGGCGGAGTTATGCCTGGAGACTGGGCCCCTTAAAAGCCTCTCCTGCTGCCAATGGGAGACATTGAATCCACCTGCAAGGAAAGGCTGGGCAGATGTCTGTTGCCATTCCCTGCATTCTGCCCTTCTAGATGTCTCAGTACTTGCCTCATCTCCTCCCATGCTAGTCCTTCCACTAAGGAATCTAATCTCTCTCTAGGGATGGGAGCACCTGGCCAGCCTCAACTCTCCAAGTAGGGCACCATAGCATCACTGGGATATGGCACAGCTCCATCTGCACAAGTCAAACACACGGACAAGCGTACCAGTCTTTCGTCAGTAGTATGGCAGACTACACAGCTGTCCATAGTGGAACTGCGCTCCATCAAACACTGACAATGGAATAGTTGCAGTATGTTATCTGGGTGCTCATTGCATTTTGCTGTTTTTCATGGTTCCACACAGCCGCAAACAACACCCCAGTCCCATTTGGTTCACAAAATGTTGATTGCTGCTAGCTGAGGAATCTCACACCACAGTCTCTTAGTCATCCAGATGATCACAGTTCAATATTTGCATTACCAAAAGTTTAGTCACATTCCAAGTTCATGTGCCACTGTTAGGAGCGAGGCAGTACAGCAAACAAATGGCACCTCCAGTGATATTGCGCACTAAGGCCTGCAGTTTCAGTTTTAGAGCCCCTACAGGTTTTAGCAAACACCCAGGCAAAACTTGCTCCCCAAAATGGTTTACTGTCAAATCCCGGATGAGCCCCCGCATTGTATGCCCCCTTCCCCGTCTAGAGGTATCCAGGTGGCAACAAAATTGAGAGGGGGCCACTTCACAAGCACAAGCAACCACAGTCCACAAAGGTAACTCATTACCTGGGTTCTTGAATCTTAGTGACTCGGAGTCACAAATTGGGGAAGCAGGTTCCAATCTTTCAGCCGATCTCTTCACCTGTAGGGGCAATGTTCATTAGAAGGCAAACAGGCACGCACAGTCATTTTTAGTAAGTTCATTGTCCACTCCAGAATCAACATGCAAAATTATTTAATTAAACCTGAAAAAAAATAACCATTCCATGGAGCAGGGAGTATTAAGCGATGGGTTTCTTTCACAGACACAGCTGGGACATCTACTGCAACAGTTTCTTGTGCTAACATACTATTTATTTCATGCAGATCTCCCTTCCACCAAAAAGGCTAGAATTCCTGGCAGCATTTCTAGGGCTGACAAGGCCACTACATGAGGTAGCTTGACACTGATACAATTCACGAACTCATCTCTCATTCCTTTCTTTCTCTTTGCAGCCATTACATTTCTTTTCCTTTTACTCTTTCTTCAGGCAATTTCATTCCTACACTTTTCCTTTGGGCGTTTGGCAGCATGAGATGTTTCAACTGTTCCAAACCCTTACACTCTCTTGAATTCATTTCTACAGCCTGATCTTATACCTTCTCCCCCCGGGGCTATGTCTTATGGAGCGTACTTTCCTCTTCCTTCACGTCTTATCTCTGTACTTTTCATCTGATGTTCTTACAGCAAGAACTGAACCACCAGAACCCTGTCAGACATCCAATTGCTGATGCCTTGACTGGTGGCTGGGCCTTATTCTGGGGTTTTGGGTGCCCTAGACCTGATCCCAGTCCTACCAACATGCTCCACTCATGCAGCAATTCCAACCTCGGAACTGACTCTTTGGGGGACTTCTACCAGTGCCACATAGATCACCCAATGGACTGCTACCCCGCTGGGGTCCCAAATGTTACTCCTCCAAATGGACATTCCCCGCTTCCACAAACAGCTCTCACCATGGGTCCCAACTCTGCGATAACCTTCAGCCCAGGGAATAGGGATAACACTGCCACCGTAATACCCTCAACTGCAAGGGCTGCCACTTCCATGCCACACCCCAGGCCCACTTTGCCATTGTGGGCACACCCACAGTAAACCATTACAACCCAACAGCTGAACTCACCCACGGTTACTCTTTCTTTTAGGCAATTTAGGCCCTGTCAGTGCTTACCCTATCAAAGTGCCAAAGTTCACTTGGTGGGCCTCCATTTTTCTTTCTTCTCCCCAGGCTCCAGCTCCCAAATGTACCAACAGGCCCCATCTGCTTTGCTCCATTGCTCCCCTTTCTACACTCGAATCGTCACTCTCATATTGTGGATCTTCAAGGGTGGAGGGCCGGGGCAGCAAGGAGACCACCACGGCCCCACCATGGCACTCCAGCTGAACTTTTGGGCCAAACCCCCCGACTTCTCTTTCCCCAGGTCTCTCCCTCGATCTCCCTCTCCTCTCCCCTTTGGTGCCAGCTTCCCTTCTATTTATACCCTTCATGGAAGGATTCCACCTGTAGTCAGCAGAAAGCACCACATTCCAGACTCAGAGGCACCACAAGCTCCTTCTGCATAGCTACACCAAGCAACCAGCTAAGCTGCACTTTGTAATCTAAAATTAACTAGTAAATGCCCAGAAGGTGCTTACATGTTTATTGACAGTGGGTATACCTTCACTACGTGGTGTTGCATGCTGCCACAAGTGTCACTGGGTGCTGCACCTATTACCTCCCTTTTGGTGGTGGTCTGCATGTGTGTGTGATATGTTGCATTTACTTGGTGATGGTCATGTGCATGCTTGTGGGATCCACATTCTGAATGGGTTGTGTGCACCTTGGCTGTGTGGGTATGTGTGCTATGGCCACCATTTTGGGCTTGCACTGTGTATCACTGGCAACACTGGTGTGGTTTGCATGTGGTGGCATTGGTATGGGACCACTGTGTACTGTGCATCACACTTATAGTGTTCTTCTCTGTCCACAGCACAAGGTGATGGCCTCACAGCAGAGGAACTGTCACAGGAGAAGGAGGAATGCCCATGGACATCTGGTGTGCAGAGGCCACTGGCACAAGCAGCTGCTGAGGAGGTGTCCATGGCCGCAATATTTGGGGTTATTTCAGATGATGATGATGAAGTTGTGCACATATACATCCCCACCAGGGACTACCTTGACACCCTAGCTGGTTGGGGGGTACTCCTATTCAGACATAGGACTAGGCTTGGAGGACCTGTCAGGGGCTGACAGTAGTGGCCTCACAGCAGCATCTGCACAATCACCCACCAGACATACATTACCTTTGATGCTGCCAGAGTCCCCTGTGGTCTATGCCCCCAGTACCACCACTGCCACCACCACCATCACAACCACCACCACTGGTGTGGCTAACTTGTCTGTGACCATGCACACCACACAGCCTACATGACACCCTCCTGTGGATGGCCATCCAGATAGCCCAGCAGCCCACACATGCAACATGTGGCCACAGCAGGCAGTGAGGTGGTGCAGAACACAGCCACATAGGGTGTGGGCTGCTCCCACCCTGCAGATCACCGCCACCCAACTCCACCTACTGTCCAGAATGTGCATGCACCACAGAGACAGAATGCCTCTGGAGCCCAGCAGCTCCTAAGCTCAGCAGTGGACTCACAGACCACTGCACAGCAAGACTGCATGCCTTCTGGAGGGAGGTACAGCATGAACTTGCCCACCTCTGGGAGGCTGAGCACACTGATCTTATGCAATCAGAACAGGGGATGCAGGAGCATCAGGCACAGTTCCTGAATGCCCTCCACCAAGTCTATGGTGACCTGACTGGGGCTGTGAGGGAGCACACAGCCACAGTGAGAAAGGTTGGGATGGCTGGGCAGCATCGCACCACCATCACACATCGTTGGCATGCTGCTGGTGGTGTCCCCTGGTGTGCCTTCACACCACAAAGTGGCAGGTTGGGGTCAACCAGCACTGCTGCCATGCCATCATCTGAAGGCACTCCATGGAACACTAGGTGATTATTTTCACTTGCTACATTAAACCCACGCCATGGCCAGGGTCATCCCAGGGTCTCCCCATCTCTGCAGCCATCATCTATCGGCTCCTCAGCCTGTAGTACACCCCCCAGTGTTCCCGCAATAGGGCATCTGTAAGGGTCTGCAGTGGGATTCAGTAATGATGCCATGTGCATGTCACACTTTCTTGCACCCTTCACCCACCTGCACACCTCACATGCACCTCTATGTACATAGCCACTACTCACCACATGCCCTGTATCACCTGTGTGCCATGCTTTTTGTTTTGTATTGTTACCATCCTGTCATCATTCTGTGTCTGTCACTCTGCTGTTTATACTGTAAATACACATTTTGAATCATATCTGATGTCCATGTTGTTTTCACTTACCTGCGCATCCATGTCAGGGTTCTTATGATGCTGAGCCTGTGCTCCTGGGCCCTCATGTCCATCAAAGGTTATGTCTATTGAGCTGCTCCACTATCCCCTGGACCTCTGGCTTGATATTACTATCTGCATGTTTCTCAGGTTCTGGCAGGTGTATTCCATGGTTTAGCACCATGTTGTGCAACATACAACAAGCTAGGAATATACAGGATACCTTCTGTGGGTCATATATTAGGGCACCACCAGAACGGTCCAGGCATCAGAATCTCATTTTTAGTATGCCAAAGACACGCTCAATAATATTCCATGCTACAATGTGTGCCTCAGTATACCTCTCCTCTGCCACATTAGCTGGCTGGAGGACTTGGTTTAGGAGCCAGGGTCTCAAGGGATAACAGTGGTAAGCTTGTGTATACTGTGTCACACACCCTGTCCAGTTTGCAGTCTGTACTGTTTTGGTCTTCCTGTGCACCTTCCACTCCTACCCCCTCACTACCTCCTTTGTGTGCTCTATTGTGGCACTATCCCACCATTGGGGGGACTGTGGTTGTACCTGCTTCAGGTACTCACTGACAAGGTGTCAACTGGGTACTGTGCTTTCCACAAATGCCTGGCACATCTGGGACTGGTGCCAGATGAAGGCATCATGGGCACTGCCGGTGAACTTTGCAAGGACACTGATGATATGTCCAGTTGCATCACACACCACCTGGCAATTTATGGAGTGGTAACCCTTCCGTTAGATAGGTGTCACCCACTTCACCAGGTGGTGCATGAATGGCAATGTGGGTGCAGTCAATGGCACTGAGTACTGCTAGTAGGTGCACAACCTGATAGAATTACTGCATTGTTTCTCTGCACTCTGCTGCCATTCTGGGGAATACAATGAATTCACCAGAATGTGACAGCAGGGCATCTAGGAACTGGGTCAGGAGGCATGATCTGGAAGACTGCGACACACTGATGGTATCTCCAACTGGTGTCTGGAAGGACCCGGTGGATAGAAAGCATATTGCAGCTGTCACTTTTTCCTCAACTGACATAGCATGGCTGTGCTGGGTGGTAGACTGTAGCTACTCATGCAAGAGCTCACAAAGCTGCCTCAGCAGGACCCTGTTCAGTCTGTATCAGCCCTCAAAGTGGGCATCTGTCAGTGCCTTGAAAGACACTCAAGACTGGTACAATCTGTGTGCAGCATATCTCCTCCAAGGCCTATGGAGTGTCCCAGGGTGGCCTTGGTCCCTTTCTTCCTCATCCAGCACAGCTGCCATCAGGTGGATCATCACCAAGTTGTTGCCAACTGCCATGTTGCCTGTAGCTGTGTCCACATGTCCTCTGTCATGTCCCAGAGTTCAGACAACCTTTTTATAGATGGTAAATAGCACTGCACTACAGGTTGCACTAACACATGTTGCGCAGCACTATACTTTTGAATATACTGTTGTGCACATATTCATGTCCCCGCCCCTCACTTTGCACCATGCATACAGGGCATCCCCCAGGATGAAATTCACTCTGCAGTATGCTGCAGCGGACCTACTGAATAAAGCAATGTAATTTCAATGGCAATTAGTCCCCTTTGTCATGCAGGAAACTGAGGCATTCACGTCTTCCTGGCAGTGTCACATTTTCCTGAATGACATAGGGGACTAATTATCATTGAAATTACATTGCTTTATTCAGTAGGTCTTCTGCAGCATTCTGCAGAGTGCTGCAAAATGCTGTAGAATTGCGTTTCATCCTGGGGGACAACACTGTACATTATCTTTTAACACCAGCACTATTACATTGTGCCAATGATATTTGGCCTTTTCAATACGGCAGCCTGGTGCAAATGTGGTGCAATCACAGTGCAATCCATTTGTGCCTGGTGTGAACTTTTGAATATCTGGCCCCAGGTGTTGAAATTTTCCAGTTCTGCAGAATATTGAGAATTACCCAATTTGTGCTAAGTATCTTAGTCTCCTCCTCCACATGGATCATTCATAGTCCATGTGCCAAGAATCTCAGCCTCCTCCTTCACATGGATCATTTGTAGTCAATGTGCCAGATAAATGACACCATTGCCTAATATGATGCCAGAATAAAACTTCACAAGTTTGAACATGATAGGCTTGACTACATGGTAGGGTGAATCTTTAAGTGGAGCAGAGATAAAATACACAACACTGCCCCATTCTTAAAAAAGTACAGTCATCCCAACAAGAAACCTATTCAAGTGGCTCTGATTCTGAGGGCATATCGAGCAGTGAACCACTGTTGCCTTTTTTAGGGGCAGTCAAGTCAGCCTCCCCCCAAACCAGTTGAGTCTGTTATTGGAACTACCACAGCCAATGCAACTACTGCAGTGCCCACTGAACAGGAGTCCGAGAATAGACAGTTTTCAGGAAGAAATATCATACAGGGCTTGGAAGGACACTTAAGAAGAGGGAGACAATTTTACCAGCAACAGGGATACCATCAACAAGGTTGAAGCAACAGCAGGAACCAATGGATGAGGGGTCGCTGACGAATTCTATCATAATAAATATTTTAAATTACAATTTATCTGATACAGAGAGACAATTGCTACAAAAAAGACTGTTGTTTATACCTATTAGTGAAATATGACCCTTTGAGACTATCATTGATTTGAAGAGATTCATGTGGAATCTAAATTTGAGGGCTCTTTTCCACAGAGATCGAGTCATGGGTTTCACCAGTTTACAAATGGCAGCAGTGGGTGGGGATACACCTGTGATGATTAATTGGGATATAAGTGACAATGCAAGTATGGAGAATACACCAATTCTGATTTTGAAGAAGTCAGCATTTATGCCCCCTACTACGCCTTCTGTTATGGCATTTGAAAAGAGATGTGAGAAAGAAATTGAACAGCTATGCAGAGAATATGATCACCCTAGATATAATAATTGCACATTAGGTGAAACAGAGGCCATAAGAAAATTGGCAGAAAAATCCTGAACTGGTGAGCAAGCCTGCTGATAAAGGCAGAGCAATTTTACTCATGGATAGAAATAAATGCAAGATGGAGTCAAAAGCCAACTATCAGTTAAGACATTTTACAAGGAACTTTCCTTTGACTCCATGTGCAAATTCAAAAAAAGAGATTGATTGTTACCTGTATGAGTTACTACTACTATCTAATGTGATATCTCAAGACATCTGTGAGTTCCTAGCAGTTAAGCACCTGATACGAACCACAATGTATTGGCCTCCCTAAGGTTCACAAGGACCATTGAAATCCATGGGGAAGACCTATTGTGGTTAGTATCGGTCCCATAACAAGCCTTTACCTCAGTTCATTGATTTAAATATCTAAGATGTTGCCAGCAGTTTCCCCAGCTATATCCATGATACTGGGGATATTTTGTCAGTGTTACAGGACATGCATGACAAGCCCAATATCATGCTGGCTACTCTCGAAGTGCAGGCCTTTTATACCAACACCTGACATGTTGAGAGTACTACGGCTCTTAGAGAAGCATTCAGTTCAAGATCTAATTATCAACCAGCCTTTATTGAAGCTATAATTAATCTTACTGAAATGGTATTAAAATGTAACACCTTCAGGTTTCAGGAGAGATAATTTTTACAGATGAAAGGTACGATGGTGGGAGATTCTTTAGCTCCCAATTATGCCAGTGTTTATCACAACATGTGGCAGTTGGAATATGTCCTTTCCAATGAATGCAATCCATGTTATGCTAAGGTGGATTCATTTTGTTGTTTTATTAATGACATGTCCCTGGTATGGAAAGGAACATCCAGTGAATTGGAAAACTTCATCTCATATCTGGAGAGCACAAATCCAAATCTCAGATTTACCTCAGCGTGGAGCAGGAGTGCTGTGCACTTTTTCAATTTGGTTATCTCCAAGAATTCTGTCAATGGTGTGAACATAAATTTGTATCAAAAAGATACTGGCTGTAACTCATTGTTACATTTTACATCCAATCACCCTAGTCACACCACTGAATATATCCCCAAGGGGCAGTGAATTTGTAACACTTCTATAGCATATGATGAAGGGGCTCATATGTGGAGACAACATTTTTCAGATAGGTGGTTATGCTGAATGATGCATCAACAGTTCAGAGGTTTATGTGAATTAATTACATGATTCTACTTTGTTGGACGAGGGCAGAGGTAACATCAATAGTCATGTAAGCAGTAGCAGCAATCAGCATCTAAATTTTGCCACTACCTACACACCAATTGCATTTGGTAAAAAAAGTGATAAGGAAAAACTGGCAATATTGCAGCTGGAACCCAAGTTAAATAATTGTACCAATTTAACCCCTAGAATGACATATTGCAGAAGTCAGAATTTGTCTGATCACTTGATATATAGTTTGCATCCTATGCCAGAAACACAGCAGTATTATCCCTTACTATCAGACATCAACAGGTCTGGTATATGTAAGTTTTGTAACCATCTAAGTGTGAGCAAAACTCTTCCTAGTTCAAATACAGGGGAGACCTTTGAAACTTAAATGTTAACTGTAATACCACTGGATTGGTTTATTTAGCAGTCTGTGAATGCCAGAGTTTTCATGTGGGTAAATCCAGCTGCAAATTTAAAGAGCGTATTAGCGAACACCTTAGATCAGTAGAGGAATATGACTTGGAAAATGCACTGACTGTACATAACTGTGGTTACAGACCACAAAGACACACTTTCAAGTTTTACAATGTGGAACTAGTGTGAGTAGGCCCCAGCGAACCTCCTGCTTAGGAGGGAAGCCTTTTGGCAGCATAGGCTACAGTCACATGTGGGTCAGTGTTTAAATGAAGCTATTGAGATAGTAACTTTTTGCAGTATCTTTTGGTTGTCCTTATCCATGTATGACCTCTTGATTAGTATTAGTGGATCCCTTTTATGATACATATAGTATCAAGTATGCATCTAGTAGTGGGTATATTTATTTTTATATAGTGGTCTGAGCAGTAACCATCTCAGCGTGTCTGCAAGATGCAGTACATTGCTCTGTATGTTTCCAATATTTACATGTCAGTCAGCCAGTCTCTGGCAACTCTTATCCTGTTGTACATCAAAGTTTTTTGTCTAACATTGTATATGTATATATGTATTATAGGGGCACAATAGCACTCCTATAGTTAGGGTTGAGCTGGGGTTTCTATGTTAAATGTCAAATTTTGCACTTTAATGACTTTGCAACAATTCAATAGATTTGCATGAAATTTGCATGCATTGTCTTGTTGGGCAGATCTCTTGATGTGCCAAGCTTTGTTCTGGTCCCAGGTGGATTCGGAGATCCATATAGTGCACAGACGTTAAAAATCGCCATTTTTTCTCATTGTCTTGTACCCAGACAGTTTAGAATTTTGTTCTGAAATTTTCAGGGTAGAAAGGGCCACAGAAGTGTCTTTTGCTTGTTTGGTGAAAAAATATTACTCTGTTCCAACGTTATTAAATTTTAAAGTTTCTATTATTTTCAATGGGAATTTCACTCTCCAGGATAGCTTCCTGGAATGAAAAAAAAATTGGTTTCATGAAAAAGGATTCTTTTTCGTGAGGGCCCAACCCTTTTTCATGAGGAATAATTATTTCTTGTGTGCTGCCATCTTGTTTCTTGTTCAAATAAAAAAAAATGTCTTAACTCTCCAAAATGATGTCTTGCAGAAAGACCAAACCATGTATCTTTGTCATCAGGACTTTGTGAGCTGAAATATTTACTTGTTTATTGTTGAAATGACCCCCAGGACTTTTTTATATTATTTAAATCTTTTTTCATGACTTGCTGACATCCTGTTTAAAAAAAAAATCCTTTTTCAAGAGAATAAATCCTTTTTCGAGAGAATGAAAACATCTGATGAAAAAGAATTTATTGACACGAAATAGGATTTATTCCCTCTGTACCTTGTGTTTCATTGATTTTGCCTAGTGCCCAGTGGTCCTCCCCACCCTCAGATTGTGCACCACTCCAGTTATGTTGTAATATGTATCCCAGGTATCTAGTGGCTGCAGCCCCCCAACTCCAATTTTCATATAGCCACTATTATATATTTATATATTTTCCATGGTGTCCAGTGGTACCTACCACTCTCCCATACCCAACCCTGTCATATTTCTTTCTCTGGGTGTCTAGTGGTGCCCCCACCCTCTGTTGCTCATTGGCATCTTATTTTATGTTTTCCCAGGTGTCTAGTGGTACCCCTCACCCTCCCATGTGTGAAGTTGCCTGAAAATAAGAAAACTGTCCATTGATGTCTTGATTTTTTCTTTGTTTGCCAATCTAAAAAAAAATTCCACTGGTGCTGTTCATCCACCCCCCACATGACCTCCCACTGTGCACCCACCACCCTACAGTCCCCTAGACCTCCCAACACACACCCACTCACCTGAACTGGTCCCACAGTTAAGATCTACTCTTTGATCACAGACACGTCTTGCTGCTGAAACGGGCAACTGCTGTTTGAGAAATAAGCTAACTGCAGTTCAATGTATTTCAATGGGATTTTCAACCACAGTTACCTTACTTCTCATACACCAGTCGCTGGTTCCAGCAGCAAGATGTGTCTTTGATCAGAGAATGGATCTTCACACTGGGACCTGTTCAGATGAGTAAGGGTGTGTGAGAGGGTCTGGAAATGTGTGGGGTGGTGGGAGCTGAGTGGGAGGTCCAGGTAGGGGGAGGGGTGTGATCAGTGAGGGACTTTTTTTATTTACAGAAAAGGAAAAATAAAACACAGAGGGACCATTTGTTCATTTCACCCTACAAAGACAAAGATGATTGGGGGGGGCACTACACACCAGCAAAAATAATGCAAACAACAGGGAGGAGAATTGGACATTGGAGGTGCCACTAGACACCAGGGACATTTAGGATTACAATATTCCTTTCCATTTAAAGGGTCAAAAAATGTAAACCCAACCTAATGCCACCGTTTCTAAGTTATTTAGCATGCTCTGATAGTAGAAAAGGGGACTTCTATTTTTCAAACCAACCTAATGCTACAGTTTTTAAGTTAAGGGTCATGTAACATTCCTTTTTAATGAAAAATACAATACAAATACAAATAAAAATACATGTACAGTCAACTGGATGGACCTCTGGTCTTTTTCAGCCATCATTGACTATGTTTTTATTTTACATGCCTCAGATAATGGCTCAGGGAGAAAGTAGCCTCACCTGGAAATTAAAGGTACCCTGCTTTCTGGTTCACATTATTGGAAATTCTGTGTGTGTGTTTGTGTGTGTGTGTGTGTGTGTGTGTGGTGGATGACTGTGTGTGTGTGGAGGGGGGGCTGGCTGCATGTGTGCGTGGGGTGGTGGCTGTGTGTGTGTGTGTGTGTGTGTGTGTGTGTGTGTGTGTGTGTGTGTGTTCCTTTCTTGGGATTTACCATTTATGTACCAGAATGGAAGACTGCTTTTTAGGGAATTAGCTTGGTTTCACTCCTTTCTACTACATCCATACACATCTATGCAGAGATGGGACTGCAGGGTCAGAGGACACTGCACTCCATAACCCAGGCAGGCAACAAGGAGTGGCGCCTTAGGTTCTCAAGCCTAACTCCCACCCCATTCTCATACACTGTACACATTTGGCATTCTTTTGTGATGGAATGGGGTAGGCATTAGGCTTGAGAACCACAAGGCACACCCCAAGCCTGGTTTGCTGTCTGCAGGGTGGGGGCAAGTATTAGGGTTGGAAACCCTAACACCAGATTTCCCTACTTTTGACACTTTGGCCCTAACAAGTGCATCAATGAAGTTTTTAACTATATATATAGAGATACTGTATATATTGCAAAAACCTTCCTTAATGCATCAGTTAGAGTCAAAGCAACCCTAACACCCCATTGCCCACCCTGCACATACGCACTGATGGGAGGAGGGTCTCTCTTGGGTCCCATGAACCCTAATGCACACCCCATTCCAGTACAAAATTAGGTGACATGAGTACAGCATAGCTGAATGGGGTGTGTGTTAGGGTTCACAGGCTCCAAGACAGACCCTCCCCCCCACCAATGACTCTGTGCAGGGTGGGCAATGGGGTGTTAGGGTTGGAAATCTTAATGCCACATTTATCTACCTTTGTAACTTTACCCCTAACTGATGCATTAACAAAGATTTTTTTTTTCAGATTATTTCCTTACCTTTTGAGATAGTATAATAGCATCCTTATTTAATGGTGCCCATCACTCCATTGACATAGTATAGCAGCTTCCACATGTTACAGTGGGAGTGCAGGTCCTTTGGACCCTGCACTTCCATCCCTCCATTGAGACAGAACAACAGTATCCATTTGTTACAGGGGGAGTGCAGCATCCCTCCATTGTGATAGTATAACACTATCCTTATTTCAGCCCAGATTTCCAATGTTTTATGACCTCACCACATGTACCCAGTACAGAAAATTTTCAAAACCCTGCCAAAACATAATTCTGCACAATCGCAACACCAACTTACGTCACAGGTGCAAAATCATGTTTTGGACAGGATTTGACAAATGACAGCTCTGACACACATGATGTGGGGTAATAAGAACCGTATGTTGAAAATATGGGGTGAAAATATTGAAAATCTACTAAGTTACGAGCATACATAGCAAGATTATGCCAAATGCCCATAACACACACATTTTTCAAAACTGTGACCCCAAATTTTGAACATAGCCTTTTTATGACCTCACCACATGCACATAGTACAGAAAATCCTGAAATCCTTGCCAAAATGTAATTCTGCATAACTGCAATGCTAATTTATGCCACAAGAGCAAAATCATGTTTTGGGCAGGATTTGACAAATGACAGCTGTGACACACGTGAGGTGGGGTAATAAGAAGTGTATGTTGAAAATATGGGGTGAAAATATTGAAAATTTACTAAGTTACAAGCATGCATAGCCAGATTGTGCCACATGCCAATAATGCAGTCATTTTTCAAAATTATGACCCCAAACCTTCAGCATAGCCTTCTTATGACCCCACCTGATGAACAATGTAACTGTCATTAGGCAAATCCCACCAGAAAGGTGATTTCACCAACCAACTACAAAATCACCTTTCTGGCAAGAGTTGCCTAATGACAGTCATATTGTTCAGGGGGTGGGTTCCCCAAAAGGGCATGTTGAAAATTTGGGGCCATAATGTTAAAAAATGGCTGAGTTATAGCTGAAAGTTGCCCCCCCCATTGAAATACACAGCACCACATTTATCTTAGTTCAGATTACAGTTGCCGGTTTCAGCAGCAAGTCTTGTCTTCGATTGTGGGAGCAGGTGTTGAACAAGGACCTTCCTCAGGTGAGTGACAGTCTGAGAGAACATCAGGGGCTGTGGGAAGGTGGGTGCACAGTGGGGGGGCGGGTGGGGATACGGGCATAATCGGCAATGGATGGTTTTCTTCTTTACAGATGAAATGGCTGCAAAAGACAATGAGGGATGTTTTTACAGGAAAAACAAAATAAACAGGCACAGACAGGGAACCCACTGCCACCAATGATAACTGGGGCAATGGAGGGTGGGGGGTACCAATGGACACCAGGGAGACATGGCAAGTAGCCACATATACATTTAAATAAGTGGGGCAATGGAGGATGGGGATACCACTGGACACTAGGGAGATGTGACAAGTAGCCACTAAAATTTAAAAAATATATGAAACCAAGGCATGGGTTTGGCTTAGGGGGATGTCCTGTACCTGAAAATACCTTTGGTTTTCTGTATTTTATTTATTTAAAAAGACAATAATTTTAAAATTTAAAATCCCTCCTTGTAATACCTTTTTGCCAGTGATCCTCATGAAAAGGATCAGCATGGAAAAGGATCTCAAAGGGATTTATAATTTTAAAACCGATATTTTTAAATAACTATACAAATCCAAAGGCATGGGTGGGTACAGGACACCCCCCCCCCAAGCAAAACCCATGTCTTGGTGTTCACAAAAGACACGTCTGAGGCAAGTTATAAGATTTTGTTTTCTCCCTTTGCAAAGTGAGAAAACAAAATGGTGGCAGACGAACAGGGATTTACCTTGCAAAAAGGGATTTTGCAAGATTTCTGAATCCTTTTTGCAATCCCTGTTTGCCAGCTGCTCATGACCAAGAATCCTTGATCAGAACTGTGTATCTATCCCAAAGAGTGAACTGTACATGCTCAGAACCCGAATTTTACAAAATGTAATAACTTTGGGAAGGATTAATATTTTTTCACCAAACCAACTCTGGGTTATTCTTTGGGATAACCTCTTTCTACCCTGAAAATGTCAGGCCAAAATTCCAAACAGTGTGGGCACAGTAGGTAGCACAGTCACCTCTGAGGCTGGCAAATCAGAGGGCTGTGGGTTCAGTTCCCACATCTGGCATTTGGGTTAATATCCCAGTACTGTAGTGATGCATGAGAGGGGTGCTGCACTTCTGAGGTGCCATCTTTCAGATAAGATGTTAAACCGAGGTCCCATCTGCCTGGATTGGTGGTAGTTCAGGTGGATATTAAAGATCCCATGGCACTTATTGAAAAGAGTAGGGAATTTTTTATTACAATAACATCAAAAACTCATAAGGACCATCAGTGTTACATCACACTAATCAAAAAACAATTCAAAAAATCCATAAATAACAGAAGCATATACAGTGTTCACATCACACTATACACAACCAATTTAAGAAATCTAAAGAAAGCAACAAGAAAAAAGTGTTAAATGCACACTAGAAAGTAGGACTGCAATATTCACTTAATACCAAATTAACTAACACTCGCCACTTCATTTATACTTAATGAAGATATTAAAACCCTTCCACCACCGAAAAACTTTTAATGCAGAGTGAAATGCCACATCCCAACTATAAAGTTTAGTCATGGCCTGAGAGACCATAACCAGAACAGTGTCATGTGGCATCACCCTTTGATAGAGAACCCACTGACACCTACATTGCCACAAATAATACTTTAGGCAACATAAAAAAAGTCAATGTATCAGAATGATATTGAACACATGAGTGATCACATTGTCCAAGTATTAAAAAATCATACGTCATATTGGACAGCCACTGCATGTTCCAAGAATTTGCTAGGTGAGCCCATAGAGGTTTAACAAATGAACAAGTGAATAAATAATGTTCTGTAGTTTCCTCTAAATTAATGCATTCCATATAAGGAAAATTTCATTCATCCAAAGCCTTATGTTTTGCATTACCCCGAACATTTATTCTCCCGTAAACTGAAAGCCATAGGTGTTCCCACATAAAAGAGGGAATCCTAGGGTTAAGAAGTTGGGCTAACAGCAGATGGTTATTCTGGAGAGGACAGTTCTCAAAAGTGGGATCAGTAGGAGAGACTAAAGCCATGACAGCAGTATAAAGTTGTAGACCAAAACTCTAAATAATAAGTTGTTTGGAGATACCCTATTTACACAATTTAGCAACCACTGGATGAAAAAATTCAGGCACAAGAAAGTGGACTGACAAACGGGGAGGGGTAACTCCCCAAGTCATCAAATATCGTGGTAAAATATTTTGAGTCCAGTGATTGTGAGGGTCTTGGGATGAGACTAGCCCACTTTTACCATCTGAGAGATGAACAATGTCTGAAAAAAATACAATAGGATCAAGCATCCTAAGACCCCCTTTTTCCTCTGGATAGGTAGGTAAAACACCATTTAATGGGGTTAAGCCTGTTACCCCAGAGCATCTAGACAAAGAGACCATATAATGTTACCTTCAGGTGCCCAGGAGGGGGATAGATCATAGCTACATAAAATAAAACAGGAACTAAAAATTGTTTAATTATTGTAACACATTTTATCTTAGACATTTTCCAGTGTTACCAATGACCCACTTTAGATTCGACTTTCTGCAACCCTTCCACCCAGTTTAGTAGTGGCAAATTTTGGGGACCAAAAATGATCCCCAAAATCTTTATGGGGTCTGCAGAGAAGTGAATGCCCTCTACACACTTGGGGGAAGAACCAGCACCCAAGAACAAACCCCTACTTTTTGCAACATTTAATTTTGAGTTGGAAAGTAAAGAATACTCTAAAATTTCCCCCAATGTAATTGATAAATGGGTAGTATCTGGAGAAAAACAGCAAACATCATCTGTATGGGCCTGTACCCATAGTTCCCTCCCTGTACCTGGCTGTGAAATTCCTGACCACAAAGGGGAAAGGGCTAATTTCCTTAGAAGGGGATCCAAGGTAAAAATATATAGAAGAGGACTGAGAGGGCACCTTTGTCGTATACTGGTAGGGACAGAAAATCCCTCAGTTATTTGACCCTGAATGACTGGGTGCACAAAAGTAGAGGAACATAAAAAGTGAATTTGGAAAATTAAAAAATCAGGAATCCTACAAGCTCTAAGTGCCACAAACAAAAAGGGTGGGTACAATTGGTCAAATGCTTTTTCCTGATCAAAGGAGACCAGGAAGGCTGACATGCCATTAAGTGATAACAATTCAATCAGGTCCCTAATCACCATAAGGACCTGTTGAATTTTCCTGAGGAGGTAACCCACAAAACTGATCGGAAGATATAGCCAGTGAGGCATAGATCTTTAATCAATTGTTAAGAATTTGTGCTAGGATCATATAATCTGAGTTCAAAATAATGATGGGTCTCCAATTTTGGAGAAAACTATTTATTCCTGGATTTAAATAAAACTATCAATAAGCCTGTCAAAAAGACAGGGTGTATTTTCTGAGTTGTAAAAAAAAAAGTCAAAAAATGACGCTAAACATAAAGAGAGCTCTGGGGAAAAGGTTTTATAAAATTCAAATGGCAAACCATCCATTCCAGGAGAGACACCATTTTTTTGAGTTCCAATCATCTGTTCAATTTCTACCAAACTGATGCTGTCTTGATTAGCAGAGTCCAAATATAATTGGATGGAGTCATCTGAAGGTGGGGATAAAGGACAATGAGAATGAACAAAGGACACTATAGCATCATGAATGGCCTCAGTAGAGTGGACAACCTGCCCTTTTTGATTCTCCAGAGAATCCATGAAAACAGTATGTTTTAAGTTTTTGCAGGCCTCAAAAGGATCCCCAATAAGGATATTTGGGTTCTTGACTGTAGCATGGCCTGTACGGAATGTGCCCTATCATATTGGTAAAGCAGCATTTCTTTCTTTGAATTATAAATTTGGGGGGAATAATCAAATTTAGTAGTGTTAGCCAGGGTAAATAATTTAAACAACTGCTGTCGTAAGAACGGATATTTCAGAAATGTAGTATTCAAAGAGTTTTTACCAAACTTCTGAAACCAGTATTTGAAATCAGCCTTAGTGTCCTTCCACCATTTCCCAACATCAGAATAGAGGAAACTAATGGAACACCTAGCAGCAATCAACCACCCGGATCCCTGACCACATCAGAGGGTCACTAAACACAGAAGTGTTAAGCCTCCAGCGATTAAATCAGGCAGGCACAGCCGGGTGGCAAGCTAATACTATAAACAACATTAAATGGTCCGAAAACTCAGTGGGTTGAATATGGAAGGAGAAATGTGGCAAATTTCTAGACACAAACATATGGTCAATGGTGGTATAATATTTATGCCTCATATAGGTGAAACTAGGCCCAGATTTGTGGAAAGTACTACAATCAACCAAATCAGCAGAGTTTATAACCTGAAAAAGGGCATGAGAATCACAGTATACTGTTTTAGAAGAGGGACCCCCTCAATAAGGCAATTGAAATCTCCACCAAAAATAATTATAGATGAAGTAGCCAAGTATGGTTGAATAGAATGGAGGAGAGAAACCCTCTCTGCCTTCAGCTGAAGCCAATAAATATTAATGAAATGAAAATGCATATTATGCCATATACCATCCAAAGTCAAACACCTTCCAAGACTTAAATCAATCAGTTTGGTTGAAGAAAAATGATACCCATTAAATAAAATCCCCACCCCATCTGCAGAATCCATCCCAAAGGACCACTATGAAGGGTCCCACACCCACTCCCCCAGGAAAGATCTAAGCTGGTGCTCAGAGAACATCCACATTTCCTGCACATAACAAATATCAAAATCTGAACCATGAAAGAAGCCTAAGACTGACTGACATTTTAAGGGATTTAATAAACTGTGAATGTTTGCAGATCCCACCTTCAACGGGATAACAGCATAAGCTATCTTTTTCCATTTTTTCTTTTTTTCCCCTATGTAACCAAACAATTCAGGAGTGGAAGGAGTATGGAGGGCAGCAGGAGGCAGATCAACTGACTCCACCTGGTCCATATGGGAGGTACCATCTTCTGAGGCCAGAACCTCAAAGGGATTTATAGATTTGATAGAACCCTGAGGACATACTGGTCTGGTTTTCGAAATCCTAGCAGAACATCCAGTAAGAGGTACAAGGCCCTCCGCAGAAGGGCTCGAAGGGTCAGAGTCCCTGTAACAGACTGGAACCAGAAATCCGGCACCAGTGGGCTCTGCCCCAGGAAGAGAAGGGGAAGAAGGAGCAATTACTACTAAGGGAAAATCAGGAGGGGAGAACTGAAGCCTGAAGGTGGGTCCCAGAAGGCAGTGGAGGAGGGGGAGGGGGTTCTGGACCTGGACAGGGCACCAGGTCCTGCGCATGCTGAATTAACAGGTCTGGACTCATACATGAGGCCGTATTCTTGGCTGCTGAGGGGCATTCACAAAAGACATGGCCGATCTCATCATATAAATCACATTTGGTGTGTGAGGCACATTGCAGAGCAATGTGCCCTATGTCACCACAGTTGTCACAACGTGGTTTATCACAGGAACTGGAGATGTGGGTCCTAGAACCACACTTTTGTAGCAAGCCCAGGGCTGTCCGGCATAAAAGCACATGCCTCGGTCCCTCCCTAACATAAAGGAATTGGGAACATGAGAGATCCCAGAATCAGACTGCCACAGTTTGACCTTATATTTCCAACTGCCTGTCCAAAATAGTTCAGAGTCCAGAATTGCCTCAGGGTCACTTAAAACATCACACTTCTGGGACAGCCAATACGTAATGTCATCCACTTTGACCCTCTCATTCCAAAACATGAGGGTCACAAATTTAATCAAGGGTTTGTTCAGAGGAATAACCAAAAAGAGGGAGTCCATGTGGGTGAGAATTATACCTGATTGTACCTCTCCCAAAAGAGGTCCAGGGCAAAATGGGTGCGAAAGCTGATATCATAGTTATCCTCCTCACTGATGTTGAAGGCAAAGCCCTGACGAGGGGAGAAATGAAGGGAATCCTTCAACAAGCTTTTTCCCACACAATGTCTATCTGGCTGGTGCTCAAGACCCCCTTTGTAGTGAATCCACACTGCATTCCTTCAGGGTGCAGCCTCTTTTTTAATTTTAGCAAATAAGTCAGACAGAAGAGGTTTCTGAGCTTGGGGGGGCTCTTGGGGGGGGCATTGTCCAGGACAATAGCACTGCCCCAATGAACCTCTGGGTTGGTAGGTGCCTTTATAGCAGTAACTACTCCAGGCAGATCCCCTGGACAGGGGCTGGGGGGGGCAAGAACCCTCCCCAGACCTGTAGCCTGTGCATCCAATGGCAGTTCCGACATAATCTGAGAATCAGGGGGTGAACTAGAGATGCCCCAGGACACCAAGCTGGTGAAGTCTGTGAAAAATTTAGTTTGGGATCACATCTTGGGTCAGGGAGTCAAATACCCTTAGAAGAGAGCTTCCAACCTGCCTCACTGAGAGCCTTTTGAGGGGACCAAGGCTCAGTTGGGGAATACCCCTTCTTTTAAAGCAAAGGCAGTTTGTAGCACAGCTGAAGTTGTTTTCCCTACTGAAACTTCAGGAGCAATAATAGTAGATAATTTTTTAACAGAATCAGGGACAGGGGTCAAAGATATATGTGTCTTTTAGCAAGAGTCATGGCAGTCCTGTGCACCCTCATATCTTCTATGGCATTAGCAGCCAAGCCGCTCTCTTTACTACTTAAAGAAAAAAACTGTTGCACCCTCCTGTACATTTGGAGTGTGCTGGTAGCTCACTGCAACAGGGTTAGTAAAGGGAGGCACCACAGCTGAGCCACTGACAGACAAGGGTTTAAGCACAAACCCAGTATCCCTGGATAGAGACTCCTGTGTGGGAGGAGACACGAAGAAGGGACCACTCTCAGCTTGTCCAGACCAGCAGAGGGAGCTTCTCCTCAGGATCGGGTTTCAAGATTACAGGAAGCAAAACAACATTCAGCTGTAGGCACCTGCCAAGTGAAGCGGACACAACGCCAGCCGACTCAGTTTCCAAATCAGGAATTACAGAGGGAGAAAGATTCTTGAAGAATGACTCACCCAGCCTCACCTGGGCCAGAGCTTTTGATGCTGCTGTGTCATGAATGCTGTCATCCGACCCTGTCAAGGGAGTGACTGTTGGTGTTTCTGCCTGCAGTTTTCCAATCTGATCTCTCAGCTCTCGTTCTAGCTCCAGATGCCAATTTCTCTCTATTGCCAATTGTTGAATCAAGGGAATCTCTGCTGCAGCTGAAATCAGGATATGCTCCTCTCCTCCAGGTAAAGACATAATGCCAGCATGGCTTAAATCCTCCGTAGATAAAAAAAAACTTCTGGAGTTTCAACTCCAGTACTATGAACTTCAAAATCATGTGCTACATCACACTGAGCCTCTAAGGTAACACAGGTAGGAGAGGAGGCTTGCTCCCCCATCCCAGAGATGTCCATCTCCTCCAAAGGTGCACTGGAAGTGGCCATGTTCTCAGGCCAGAGGTTCCCTCTACAGGTCAGTAGGGGGGTTTTTCTTAAGGACATAAAAAACTAATACAAATACATACATAACTATGGACAAAAAAACTAAAATGAAACAGAGATATAATACATGGAAAATTCAGAACTAAGAAGAAAAAAAAAGAGGCAAGGAAAACAAAAGCTTAAGGTGGATCATAAAACCAGTTTTCACAATTCATCCAAAGGTGAAGTAGTTCATTCTTGGAAAAAAAGGTCAATTCTTTTAAGTACAATAATTTAATCTGAGTTGTAAGCATATGGATTGTGTCAAGCTGCATCCACCAAGTGTACTGGAAAATCCAAGTACACCTCACTGTAAGAGGTTAGTGAGATTCACACACAAGGACACCAGGATGAAGAACCAAAAAGTAACTTTTATTCAGCATTCAAATAAGTAAATTAAGCAAACTTGTCGACAAAGAAAATAAAAGAGGAGAAAAATCCAAAATAAAAATATAATTCTGCAATACCAAGTTTTCACCACTAGGATATACTAGTGTCAGGTATGGGTCAGCTCCTTGCTGATCCCTACGATGATCTGATTTTTTGACAGAAGCTGTCCTTCTTATATAGTGCTAGCTAGTTACATGATGGGAAGTCTCCTCCCCTTTTGTATTTTTAATAACAAAACTTTTTAAGTCAGGCACATACAACCAGTTATATAATATCAGGCATATTCAATACAAGAATATAATGTTTCTGGTTAGTTCAGTTGTGATTTAACATCATATAAATAAAAATAGCAAAGAATGGGTTGTCCCAGTGTCCTACTGACTCCTCCCTTTAGTTCTCTGCCTATAAAGATGATGTAAAAATGGCTGGCCGGCTCCATAGAGAATGACGCAGAAGCTAAAGAGAATCAGAGGGCACTCAGAACAAACACCACTCTAGGTTCAGTGTTCAAACATAAGGGTAAATATATTTCTATTTACTTAATAAAGGTTCTCTCACTGAATTCTAACAACCTAGGCTAAATATACATAGTTTAAAACATTTTACAACAACAAACATTAACAAAATGAGGCTTCTCAAAGGAACTGTTTTGCTAAAGCATCCATCTGTTGCAAAGCTTATGCTACAAAGATAACATGCCATTTCTCACGTTGTTTCCTATTAACTTAGACTCTTTCCAGGGACATTTTAAAGCCTTATTCCTAAATTAGTCTGTCTCAGTGTTGTGCAGGCTTTATCAGGACTTTTGTTGGGGTTTTTGTTTTACATAATCTCTGTGGCTGCTATCTGAAACTACTTCTTAACTTGAGCACAGTTACAGCTGTTTACAAGGCTGTGAAAGGTTCATTTCTTTCAACAAAACAAGGCTCAAACAGCCTATGTTCTTGTATTTAAACCCCACAGCAATTTCTAAAGGAAAAATAAATGTTTTACTGAGCCACGATAGCGCTAGTGTGCGTATTCGCACATTCACGCAGCTCTAGTGTGCACAATCGCACAGGCGAGTGTGCGCATGATCGAGGAGCAATACGTTCAAGGATCTGCAATTTAGATTTGAGACCACATGCAGTTCCGGGATAGATAGGACATCAGACAGGTGGCCTTCCTGTCTGATGGGGAAAGCAGGGAATTAGAAAAAAGAAAGAAAGAAGAATGTATGCTGTTGCAACAGACTTTAAAGTAGTTTAGAAAAAAAAGGGGGGGTCTCTGTAGCATCCCAATGATCTTTTCACACTCACCAACCAAATGTAATATTTCAAAAAAGTCATAACCACACTTAGTGTACTATAATGGTACTTCACCCAAACAGTTTTATAGACACCCAAAACCAACATATCATAATCTATAGATCCAAAATCTGGACAACACCAAAATGTCACCAGTGTAGACTAAAAGGTCAGAAAATAAGGGCACTCAAAAAAACATAATGCTGGGTCTCCAAAACACCATTACAAGTATCCCTGGGACAGAATCTGTCAGAAATTTGTTTATATGTATGATAATTTCTTACATTCAACCTACCATGACAGGAAAGTCAGGTACTGTCCCAGAGATAGGTACTCTGGGGTTAGATAACAATTTAAGTGTAATGTCTACAGTACCAGGGGACCCATACAGAAAAATCAAGGAGTCCCAAAAATTTCTCTCAATAACATGATCATAAAAAGCCTTTTTAGAAAACAACACAACAACTTTTTTAGTAACATACCAGAGTTTGATGCGTTTGAAAGTCACTTCCATATAACTGGGGATATAAATCTTCTGCCAGATGGTATGAAAATGCCAATTCCCATTATCCCACAAAGCAGGTAAACCCTGTAGATCATGAGATAGCCAAAAATGGAAAGTCTTTGAATGAATACCCAAAAGAGGTTTAACGTTATAAAGAAATAAAATTCGTAAAATAAAAGGCGACAGGGTTAACCATGGCTAAACCATCCTGCACCACCGGGAGGTATATAAAATTTTGTTTAATGGGATTAAGCCTAGAACTGCACAAGGCCTGAGAAAATAAACTATACAATCCTGCCTCCATGTCCTGTGGCAGGGGAAAAACTGCACTGAGAAATCAAAATGAAGGGAGTAGGAGAGTTTTGATCAAAAGTACCTTCTTCTTCTTTGAAATTTGCATACCTTTCCACTTAGCCAATAGTGCAAAACCCTCATTCAATTTCAGACCCCAGTTCAGTTTGCCAGCATCAGAACTACCAAAAAGAATACCCAGAATTTTCAAATTATCCTCAATAATGGGCATACCTGCAATAGCAGTATGGCTGTGCAAATTCTTCCCAAAACTACAAAGCCCTACTTTTAGAAATATTAATCTTAGCATTAGAAAGAGCTGAATAAGCTTGAACATTTTTAAGTAAAGCAACCCCAGAACATGGATGAGTCAAAAAAACACAAATATCTTCAGCATAGGCCAATACTTTAGGTGCAGAAAAAAGGTCAGATGTAGTGATAGGAACAACCTCTGGAGAGACATGTATTTTCCGTAAAAGGATGTCAAGCCCCAGGATGTATAAAATAGGGCTCAGCGGGCACCCTTGTCAAACCCCTTCAGATTGTTTAATAACAGTACCTTGAAAAACATTAATCAACATCTGAAAAGTAGCATTTTGATAAATTAATTGTATCCAAGTTATAAAAGTTTTGGGAATACCATGAAAGTGAAGGGCCTGACAAAGAAATTGATGGGCAATCCTATCAAAGGCCTTCTCTTGATCTATAGACGATAAAAAATCTGATAATTTATTATTTCTACCATATTGTATGATATTCCAAATCTGTATAAGATTATTCATTATATTCCATGACAGGATTGAACAGGTCTGGAAATGGGAAACAATACGGGGTATGATGTCATTTAGCCGTGTAGTCAAAATTTTAGTGAGTATCTTTAAATCAGTATACAACAAGGAGATAGGTCTCCAATTTTTAAGATCCGTATGGTCTCCAGCTGTAGCAAAGTTATCATTATAAAGTTCTGTCAGAATAGGTACCTGGATATGCCTGAAATGCTTATAAAATTTAGAAGGGAGGCCATCTGGGCATGACTTCCAATCGTGTAATAGGTTGAACCAAAATGTGGACTCAAGCTCAGATAAGGTATGAGGTACCAAATCAAAAAAGAAAACATCCTCTGAAAGTAAAATTTCAGGGTTAGAAAAAAAAAAGCAGTATAAGCAGTTTCAGCATAGTGTATAATCTCAGCACTAGTCTGTAACAGAACCCCAGAATCATTTTTCAGTCCCTGAACAACTTTCTTTTCAACCATATCTGAATTACATTTAAAAACATCTAAGGAACCTTTTTGAAGTCAAGTTCCAAACCGTTGCTCTGTTTTCAATGCTCTAGCCCTGTCATGAAGGTACAATTTCATCCTAGCTCATAAATTATCTATTTGAGAGGCATAACTATGGCTAGTAGTGGCTTGTAAAGAAATGAGCTTAAAGAGCTGCTGCCGCAATTGCAAAAAATTAAAATAGGCAGTTTTTCTACATTTCTTACCTCTAGAAGAAAAGAAATGTTTAAAGTCCTGCTTAGTTTGCATCCACCGATCCAATATGGAATAATAAAAAACCATAACAGATAGGCAGACTTTAAACAGTTCAAGACATTCTTGAGAAAAATCTTCCCTAGTCAGTAAGGAAGCATTCAACTTCCATAAACCTTTACCCATACATCTGGTATCACTGAAAGCAATGAGAACATGCAACTCCATATGATCAGAGGTAGCAGAAGCTGCAGTCCATGCACTTTGTAAATGACTATGCTCTGAAACAAAGACAATATCAATCCTAGTAGAGATCGAATTCTTAAAGTAAGTATGTCCCCCTTTGGATGAAATTGCCTATAAGAGTCTATCAACCTGGCAGTTTTCATAAGGGAAGTTCAAAAATTAGTATCACAAAAAAGTTTAGAAGCCAACCCCGGCTTATCAGCCAAATTCAAAGGACAATTAAAATCATCCACAAGCAGAATTCATTTTGCAGTATGGAGGTAGGGCCTCAAAACCTGAAAAGGGGAAATTTGCAGACTCTTAGTCTGTGGGGCATAAATAGTGCCAAGTCTAAGAAAAATACTGCCGAAAAGAATATCCAGCAATAACAATCTACCTGGCTGTATATCAAACACTCTAATAACTTTGAAATCCCAAAACTTAGAAAGGACACCCACACCAGAACAGGACTCAGTCCCTCACAGCCAAAAAGAAGGTCCCCAAGGCCAAGAACAATGGGCAAGAGAAATGTCAGAAGTGGTCTTTAACTTAGTATCCTGCAAAAAAACCCATTTGCTTTAGAGAGATACAAAGAGGAAAACAGAGTATACCGACGCTTAGCATTCCAGACACTATTAACATTCAAGGTCAACAAATGTAAATCAGTAACAGTCAAGGCCAAAGAAAGAAGGTACTAAACATTTTTCTTCCTTATTCTTTTATAGGCTTTGCCTGGTTTATGATCTTCTTCACCCTCAGATGCCTCTTTGTGAGAAGAGGCCACAGAGGACACATCAGATTCTTCACTCTCCTCAGCTTCACAGGATTGTAAAGCAGCATAACTATTCCATGTCCCAAGAGAATCATTTCTGGAAATATTCAGTCTAGGTGGAAGTTTATCCTGTTTACGTTTCCCAACCACCACCACAAAGTCATCAGCTGGGAGCGACGGGGGGCATAACAGCAGAGTCAACAGTCGAGAGAGGGTCCTGCAGTATCTGTGAATTCAACAAGGGTGCAACCACCTGTGCCACTGAAGTATGAGATGGTTCCAAAACAGCAGCTGCTGAGTGCTGAGAGGTGAACAGTTGGATAGGGAGAGAAATCAGAGATTGAGAGTTAAGTTGTTTATTTTCCTGTGCATCCAGGACCATCTCCTCTTGATCGTAAAAGGAGCCCTTATTATGAGCAGCCCAAGGACTCTGTCTATAAGAGTGACCCTTTTCATCACAGAGGTTACAATGAATAGGATTCAGACAATAATGGTTGGAATGACCTGTTTCTAGACATAAATCGAAGACTCTCACCTCACAAGCATTGCTCAAATGAGAGAAAGAGCCACATCTATGGCAAGTCTTAGGTTGTCCCAAATAGAAACAAAAGCCTCTATCTCTGCCAGTGAAAAAACTGCTGGACAAGTGTTGAATTCCGGAATCTGTAGATTTATGTTTGACTTTTAGCCACCAACCCCCCCCCGTCCAGATATTTTCAGAATCCAAAATAGGAGAAGGCCTATCAGTGGTTTCCACATGCTGGTTTATCCAGTGCAAGATATCTGACATTTCCATCTCTTCATTCTTAAACAGAATATTGCCCATCTTCCAAACAGGCTTCATCAAAGGGATGATAATAAAGGGAGTCCATGCAGGAGTATGATTAAGAGAGGAATATTTAAGCCAGAATCTATCAAGCAACACAGGGGAGCGAAACTAATGTCAAATTGGCTGTCCCCTGAAGTATGAATAAGTGCCAGAATCTCCATAGCAGTAAAATGCATGGTATCCTTAAGTAATAGTCTGGCAACATAAGTCCTATCAGGTGGCATATCAAGGTCACCAACATATTTAAAACACACAGCATTTTTACATTTGGCTGATTCTCCCAAATTAGCAAACAAATCAGACAATTTAAAAGGTCTGGCAGGATTTGGAGGGCCCCATTGATGTTCATGATTACCAGTACCATCCAAAGGTGGGGAAACAGGTAACTTAATCACATCAGATAGAGGAAGGGGAGCAGTTTTCTCCATCAAATCAGCCCAAGAAGTAGAAGGAGGCTCAGTCTCAATAGGCACAATAGAAGGAGTGTGCAAGGGAGAAGACTACAAAGCACTTACTTGTGAAATAGCAAAATCTAGTATAGGAACTGCAGCAGGCTCAGGACTCAGCTTTGATTCTTCTACCAGGAGGATGCTGGGTACCTCCACAAAGGAGACCCACAGGAGGGTGGCATGGGACCCCACAGGGGAAGGAAACAACTCCTGGTGGGGGACTCCATTGTTAGGAAGGTAGAACTGGGGGAGGAAGGGGAGAGGGAGGTAAGGTGCCTGCCTGGTGCCATGGCTTGGAGGGACAGGAAGCAAATCCTCAGAATTGCAGGAGCAGCTGCACAGGGGAGGGAGCTGGATGTCATTGTCCACCTACGGACAAATGACCTGGCTAAGAAAGGGATCAGAGCAGTGCAAGAAGCATTTGTGTAGATGGGGAGGGGCCTTAGACAAATAGCACGCATGGTAACCTTCTGTGAGGTGCTGCCTGTCTATGGCATAGGTGAGGCTAGGGTGCTCCACACCATGGGATTCAATCAGTGGTTGAAAAACTGGTGCAGAGCTCAGGGATTTGGCTTCATTGGGGACTGGGGGTCCATCTGGAGGGATGTAGGCCTATACTGGTGTGATAGTCTGCATCTGTCCAGGAGGGGAACCAAGATCCTAGGTGACAGGTTCAAATGCTTCATTGGCAAGCATTTAAACTAGCCAAGGGAGGAGGCACTGTAGAGGAGCAGGGAAATCCTAGCCCCCCAAAAAAATCAGGGTACTGAGTGAGGTAGACACCAACATACAGATGTCAATAGGGAGAAGTGGAGGGGTAAATGGAGAAAGTGACAAACACAATAAGGACAGGGATGGGGCAAAAAGGGGTAAGGCCATCATCAAATGGAGGGTAACGAGTACCAATGCCTGTAGTCTTGGCAACAAGCTCCCTGAACTGGTGGCCTTGATGGAAGAGGGATGCCTGGATATCATAGCAGTCACAGAAACATGGTACACAGAGAACCATGACTGGGATGTTAACATACACAAGGTGGGGTGGAAAGGATGAAAAGGGACTCAGCAAGGTTATAGGAATGGTCAAATGTATGGCAGCTTAGATTCAATGCAAAGAAGTGAAAAGTAATGCACCTGGGAAACAAAAACCCAGGGGAAAAGTACACAATGGGGGGTGAGATACTGACAACAATAAAAATGGAAAGGGACCTGGGGGTAGTCATATCAGACAACCCAAAGGTGGGCCAGCAATGTGAGACGGCAGTAAGGAGGGATGGGGGGATACTGGGATGCATAGGGAGAGGCATCACCAGTAGAAAACAAGAAGTTGTTGGCCCTCTGTGCAGACAGTTGGTAAGACCACATCTGGAGTACTGTGTACAGTTCTGGAGACCCCATCTCCACAAAGATATAGACAGGGTGGAGGCTGTCCAGAGGAGGGCAACCAAAATGATGCAGGGTCTGCACTGAGAAGACATATGAAGAAAGACTAAAGGAACTAAAGATGTATAGCCCTCGAGGAAAGGAGGGAGAAGGGGACATGATAGAAACTTTCAAATACCCTCAGCGGAATCAACAAAGTCCAAGAGGGTAGCATCTTTCAGAAAAGAGACGTGCAAGAACAAGGGGACACAATTTAAAGATAGAAGGGGGCGGTCAGGGCAATGTGAGGAAGTATTATTTCACAGAGAGGGTTGTGGATACATGGAACAGCCTTCCTGAGGAGGTGATAGAGTCAAAAACAGTGGGGGAATTCAAGAATGCATGGGACAGACATAAGGCAATTCTAGTGGGGGTAGGAGGACGTAGGCTGTTGGTTAACTATGATCTGCAACTTATCTGTTAGGTAGGGAAATGGGCAGACTAGGTGGGCCAAGCAGTCCTTATCTGCTATCAAATTCTATGTTTCTATGTTTCTTACCAGGGTACACAACCTACAGGAGAGACAGGGAAGGTAGAAGAGAAGGCAGAGTAGCTCTCTATGTAAGGGAAGGGATAAAAGCAACTAGAACAAAAGAGTAAACAAGGAGGAGAAGAGGCACTGTGGGTCACCTTAGAGACTGGAAATGGCACCGCAGTCCACACAGGGGTTGTATACAGACCCCCATGTCAGGGGGAGGGAATGGACAAGGATATGATAGAAGGCATACTTAGGATGGCAGAGAAAGGGGAGATACTGTTGATGGTGGACCTTAATATGCCAGATGCTAACTGGAGCACATTTGCTGCAGCCACATCCAAAAGCAGGGCCATTCTTGATGCCCTTCAGGTGGCATGCCTCAGACAGCTAGTTTTGGAACCTACTTGTGAGGGAGCAATCTTAGACCTCGTACTCTCAAATGGGGACAGTGAGAGGATCTCAGATCTAGAAGTGGGTAGACATTTGAGAACAAGTGACCACCAAACAGTATGGTTCACGATAAACTCAGCTAAAGAGTCAAGTCATACAAAAGTGAGGGTTCTGGACTTCAGGAGGGCTGACTTTGGCAAGATGGGAGAGTGCCTTAGAAAAGCACTAGCAAACAGGCTAGAAGGAGGGGTGGAGCAACAATGGGGAAATATCAGAACTGCCATCACACAGGCAACAAGTTTTTGTGTGAAGCAAATAAACAAATCAAAATGAAAGAAAAAGCCACTATGGTTCTCAAAAGAGGTGGTGGTGAAGTTTAGGAAGAAAAATATAGCATTTAGGAAGTATAAGGAAACACAGAAGGAGCAGGACAGAGAACTGTACCAGTTAAGGCAGAAGGAAGCAGGAAGGGTAGTCAGAATAGCAAAGGCACAAACTTGAGGAAAAGATAGCCAACTCAGTTAAGAAGGGGATAAAACCTTTATAGGTATACTGGAGCATAGAAAGACAAAGGTGGAGCAGTGAGGCTGAAATAGAATGGACGGGTGGTGGGAGAGAAGGACAGTGAAAAAGCAGGATACTGAATGAATATTTCTGTTCAGTATTCAATAGAGGGATGGGGGAGGTGCCTAATCCAATTAACGGAAGCACTTGGATGGGGGGTTGATCCCAGTCCTTTCACTGAAGAAAGGTTCTGAAAGAACTCCTAAAACTGAAGGTGGACAAAGCAATGGGGCCAGATGGAATTCACCCCAGAATTCTAAAATAATTAAGCAGAGAACTAGTGACACCACTGACTACCCTTTTTAACAAATCATGGGAGGATAGTGTGGTACCTGAGGACTGGAGGAAGGCAGATGTGATTCCCCTTCACAAACGTGGGACCAAGACACAGGCAGGAAACTACAGACCTGTCAGTTTGACCTCTTGTTAGGGAAAGTGATGGAATCACTTCTGAAGGAAAGAACTGTTGAGTACCTAGAGGCCAGTGGGGCACAGGACCCAAGGCAGCATGGATTCACAGTGGGAAGGTCATGTCAGACGAATCTAATTGATTTCTTTGACTGGGTGACCAAAATAGTAGACCAGGGAGGGGCTGTGGACATGGCCTACATAGACTTTAGCAAGGCATTTGACACAGTCCCCCACAAAAGATTATTAGTCAAATTAACCAGCCTGGGAGTGGGTCCCAGGGTGGTAGCCTGGGTAAAGCACTGGCTAGACAACAGGACACAGAAGGTAATTGTAAATGGAGTCCACTCTGAAGAAAGAGGGGTTACTAGTGGGTACCGCAGGGTTCAGTACTGGTTCCAGTCCTTTTTAATGTCTTTATAAGTGACATTGCACGGGGACTGGAAGGAAAAGTATGCCTCTTTGCAGATGACACAAAGATCTGCAATAGGGTTGATACACAAGGAGGCATGGAAAGGATGAGAAGGGACTTGGCAAGGTTGGAGGAATGGTCAGAAGACTGGCAGTTTGGATTCAATGCAAAGAAGTGCAAAATAATGCACCTGGGAAACAAAACCCAGGGGAAGATTACACAATGGGGGAGGAGGTAGCAACAACAGCAAAAATGGAAAGGGACCTGGGGCAATCATATCAGATGACCTTAAGGTTGGCAAGCAATGTGAGATGGTGGTTGGGAGGACTGGGGGATACTGGGATGTATAGAAAGAGGCATCACCAGCAGAAAACAGGAAGTTGTTATCCCCCTGTACAGACAGTTGGTGAGACCCCATCTGGAGTACTGTGTCCAGTTCTGGAGACCCCATCTCCGCAAGGACATAGGCAGGATGGAGGCAGTTCAGAGGAGGGTAACAAAAATGGTGCAGGGTCTGCAAGAGAAGCCATATGAGGAGAGACTAAAGGAGCTTAATATGTATACCCTTGAGGAAAGGGGGGACATGATAGAAACTTTTAAGTACCTCAGTGGAATCAACAAAGTCCAACAGGGTAGTATCTTTCAGAAAAAGAGATTTTCAAGAACAAGGGGACACAATTTGAAGATAGAGGGGGGACAGCTCAGGGGCAATGTGAGGAAGTATTTTTTCACAGAGGGGGTGGTGGATGCATGGAACAGCCTTCCTGAGGAGGTTGTGGGGTCTAAAACTGTGGGAGAATTCAAGAATGCACGGGACAGAGATAAGGCAATTTTTGTGGGGGTAGGAAGAAATAGGCTGTTGGTTAAATAGGGATCTGCAGCTTATCCTCTAGGTAGGGAAATGGGCAGACTAGGTGGGCCAAGCAGTCCTTATCTGCCATCAAAGTCTATGTTTCTATGACCAGTAACACTGGAGGTGTAGTTTGAGGTTGTACATTGTGACAGGAATCGTCCGTATTACAGACAGCACATGTCTCAGAACAAACAGGACTAGGTAGAGCAGCAGAGGGTGTGACAGACACCGACACATCTGACAGTCCTTGAATCTCCGTGGCAGTCGGAATGGAGGTGGAGAACCAAGTGGAGCCATCAGCTGTTTGCTTCCAGCCTGCAGAGTGTAGAGCTTGTTCTGGGGACCAAGCAGAATGAGAATGCAGCACACCTTCAGAAGACAAAAATGAGTGATTACCACAGGAGTGGGCTTCCTGAGAATCCACAGGAAAATGTTCCTTCAAAGTCTCCAAATGAAGTAAAGCTCCATCTTCCTTATGCAGTAAGTTTAATAATGCTTTCCTACATTGTTGAATGGCAAAAAGTCAAGAGTCAGGGATCAGGTCTTGCATCCTATGTGTAGCCCTCAGCATGTCAGGCCTGGGAGAGAGAGTCATCTCAGAGCTTCAGCAGTCTGCTGCTGAAAAGCCACAATTTCAGGATGTAGAAGTCCATTAACTCCATTTCCAATGGGAGAAGATGATAAATCCATTTGGTCTGATATACAGACATTTTCAGTAGGCACAGGCCTGGCAGACAAAGTAATGCCAATATCCATATCCTGAGATGGCTGATCAAAAATCAGACCTCCTTCTCCAGCTCCTGCACCTCTACCTCCACCTCCCTGGCCGGCCAGCTTGTCCAGCAGATGGACAAGAGTTCCCCCTACTGTAAGAGTAGGGGAGTTTTTATTGTAAAGAATAAACAGAAAAAGAATATTCAAAATAACACACTAGAAAAAATAAAATTATTCCAGAAAATAAAAATTACAAAATACAAATGAAATTCCTATATCGGGAAAGATGTACAGATTCAGGGCCGAATATTCATACTGCACCCAAAATGTGCGCAAGAGCAGGAGCAAGCACAAGTCCATTGCGCACATGCGCAATAGATGCAATATTCAAACATGGAGCAAGGCAAATTGCGCAACCAGCCAACGTCTGAATATCGCACAACCTGCGCCATAGCGCAACTAGGAAGGGGGAGCTGAGCAGATATGATGCACTATAGCGCAACAAGGCAAGCCCAGCTGAGCAGTCCAGAGGTGCCATAGCACAAGCAGAGAGCCCCCCCAGCAGCAGAGCAATGGAACTGCACAACCAGGGAGGTAGGCTGGGGCCCACCACCCATGTCACAGAAGGGCACAGGAACACACTGCAGAACTAACAATACACCCCCACACCCTAAGCACAGCATCACTGGGGGAGGGGTGGAATATCCACCGGCCCATGGGGACAAGCCAACAAAGCACAGCCGGGCCATGTTGCCCCAGCACACCCACTGGCAAGCTGAGACTGCCACACAAAGGGGGGCGGACAACCCCAGTGCACAGCAGCCCCCCCCTTGAGCATAGCACACCCTGCACTGTGACCCCAAGACACCACCCATGAGCAGTGACTGACACTGCAGGAATTCCCATGCATCCCCCCGGCACACTGCAACCTCGTGTACCACAGAACTATACAAGCCAGACCCATCATGAGCACCCAGCAGTGGGTGGCAGCACACGGCAAGACTGACTGAAAGCCACTCCCACAGCAGAGATACCTCCCCATGCACACACACACATACCCAGGACAATACCACCCCAGATGCCATGCACACCACTGCAACTGAGCACCTATAGCCAGCTGCAAATCAGAGACTACCACAGTATTCATAACAAAATATATACATTCCAACGAATAAACATACAATAACAAAATGAACAAACAGAACTATATACAAATATATGCAATACAAGGGGGGTACCGGATACAAGGTAGGGGTGGGTAAGGGGCAGGGGTGAACAACTGGGAGAGGGAAGGCAGTGTGTGAGGGATGGGTAAAGCGGGAAGGTGATGGGCAGCTAGCGCCTGCCAGCCTGCCCTCCTGCTGCCTGTTGCTGGTCCCGGGGCCTCCTTCGGCGCCTCACGCCATGGCGCTGCATGGCCAGGAGGATGTTGAGTGTGGCAATTGCCACCGGCGTCAGTCGCTGCAGAGATCGATCCATGCGGCGCAGGATCTGGACACCTAGGACAAGGGATCAGAGTCAATGGCTGTGACTGTCCACATCCCTGAATCCCACCCATCATGCAAGGCATACAGCCAAGTGCCCTGCTCCTGTGATGGCATGCACCCACCCACAGTGACCGTGCACAAGACACGCCCAACCAGGCAGCAACAGCTATGTGTACCACTGCACACACACACACACCGCCCATGTCCATCACACGGCACAACCAAGGCTGTCAGTGACGTGGCTACGTGGGTGGGATGCTAGTGCCACAGCCATGTACTCCAGTGCATGCATGGACCACCAGTGATGCACTCACAGACATGCAGTGCCACTGGACAGTGATGACTGTCACCTGTGTCGCATGGTGGTGTTGTCCATGGCTGGTGGTCATGCCCCCACCAGCATGCACAGCATCCATGATGTAATGACACTCACCCTCATCAAGCTGCTGCGGCTGTGGCTGCTGCTGCCACTGTGGCCCGAAAACCATACCACCTCTGGCCGCCACCTGTACCCCGCCACGGCTCTCCTCAGCCCGGGCCTGCCTCCGCTCCTCCATGCCTGTGAGAGACAAATGTTGAGAAACACATCAGTGAAATCCCAAAGCAGACAGCCCCCTGCCCCAGTGAGTGTGCCTGCCCACACAGCCAGACCCATGCATCACACACCTGCACATACTGACACAGCCAACCATGGTACAACCCTCCTCCATGCTCTGGTGCCAATACACAGTCATACCCCTATGGACAATACAGGTGCATAGCTGGGTCACCCACCTGGCCTAGGCACAATGCCCATCCTGGCACGGGACCTGAGGCGTGCCAGCAGTGCCTGCTCCCTCCTGCACAGGTCACTGTAGCAGTGCCTGCACTGCTCTGCTGTCCTGCACCACCCTGTGACCTGCTCCAGTGCAGTGGCCACCTGCTGCCACACATGGGTGCGGGCCATGTTCAGGGGTTCTACCCCAAACAGTGGCCCATGGTGAGGCTCCACCACAGCCACCAGGTTGGCCACCTCCAACGCACTCCACTGTGGAGCTCTCCTGCATGCCATCCCTGCAGTTGTATAGTAGGCAATATGGCACCCTGCAGTGTGGCAACCCTACATGGAAATGTTGTGCAATACAACTCCAGTAGGCCCTATCGCGCTATTCGTATGGCGCCATTGGTCTACATCGCGCTGTCACCGAACAGCGCGATAGAGCCGTACACATGCCAGACGAACAGCGCCAGGGCAAAGGTCGGCTGGTCAGGGTCTGTGGCACAAGGCCACGCGACAGCACCATCGGATCGCCTATATCGCCCGGCGCAATCGTCACCCGCGCGCTGCTACAGTGCGTATTGCGCAGTTGTGCCACAGCGCTATTAGGTGACCAGTGCTGCAGCACCACTGGCACAGTGGTGGCCGTGTCCTGCATTGCTCATCGTGCACAGCACGTCATCAGCACCGCAGATGCCTGTGTAAGCTACCCGGGCATGCGCAATGCGGTGTACTGAGCAGTCACAGAAATGCGCCATTGGCTCAGCCGGATCAACCGTATTGCGCAAAGCACAACAGCGCGATATTCAGCCGACATATGCAAATCATCCGATCAGCCATTCAAAGGCGCAGTGGCGCGATTTGCATCTCATTAAAGTTGCTCCACACCTAATTTGCATGCATTGCTCTATAAATGTGTGACAGTGGTCTGCGTGTGGCCAGATTCAGTTACTACAGGTGAGAGGTGAGTTGCATGGTGTGACGCTCTGGGCAATGGTCATGGGATAATGCTGTAAACTGCACAGTGACAGGTGTCCACTCCCACCCATACAGACCAACATGGCCGAACAAGGACTGGGTGAGGATGATGATGGTGGGCGAAGGAGGAGGCCCAACTTCACGAAGTCTGAGACAGAGGCACTCTTCCAGGCCTACCTGGAAGAGGAGCCACTACTCAGTGGATGGCAGGCACCTCGCAGGCCCATGCTGCTGCATGGGAAGAAGTAGCTCATGCCATAAACCTACATGGAAGCCACCAGCGCTCCGTGCAAGAATGTAAAAAGAAGATGGGGACCGGTAGGAGACGGTGAAGGAGAAGGTGGTAGCCTCTTAGGTGGCATGCACTGCCACAGGCGGGGCTAGCCAGAGGTGGTAGCTGACTCCCGGCGGAGGGCTATCTGGCTGCATCCGTGCAGTGTGCATCGAGGGCGATTCCGGGAGGTGGCTTCCAGACAGGTGTGGTGCTCCATCACCGCACGGTATGACATAGTGGTGGTGGGGGGAGGCAATCACGCACCAACATGTTCTCACTTTCTGTTACAGATCCTGTGCAACTGCAGGGGACAGTGGTGGTGGGACCAAGCAGTGTGGACAACCTGCCGGAGAAGGAGGAGGGTCTATCCACCTCTGCTTCCAGCTGGCTTGCACTGCAGCAGTGTGCACGCCTGGCTGCCATCTCCGATGTCGGTGAGTCAGGTGTGGGGGGGTGCACATCCTGTGTCTCAGCACGCTGTGACTGTAGCTGTTGCACGGACCTGCAACATTGATGATGCAAGGACTGCAATGGGTAGTGACACGGTGTGTCTCATAACAGCATACTATTGCTGGACAGGACGTGCCCTGGACCTAGCTGGTTCCAACGCAGGTGCCAGCACGTCAGCACAGTCCCAGGTTGTGCTCTGTCAGCACCTTGGGCAGCACCGTGGCTGTGCAGGTCTCTGGCACTGTTGTGACATAGGTGGGAACAACTGGTCCCTGGGGCACAGCAGTTGAGGGCAGCAGCAGCAGTCACCCACCAGGTCTGGAGTCTGTGGTTCAGCGGTGGCCCATGCACACCGCCTGTTGACTGGCTATACCTGGTCCTGGTGAACAGTGCCCACCCTCAAGGGTGTTGAGCATCAGGCCTTCCACACTCTGGGGACAGATTGGCTTATGAGGCAGACGATCCATTTGATGAGCACACCCGCCTGCTGCAGGCATCAGTACAGCAGCAGATGCGGGTTGCAACATCCATGGAGGCACTGTGTGTGGCTGTGCAGTGGCACAGCAGGGACACTGAAATGATCCTTGCAGAGATGGTCCAAATGCGGAGGGATGTGACCGCCACCATTGACAGGCAGACCTAGGCATTGGTCACTGTCGTGGCTGCATTAGGCACACAGTCAGGTGCCCCTGTACCGCACACCCCACACAGTACGCTCTCCACTCCATGTTCTCGGCATCATGCGACACCCAGCCTGTTGACACTGGGTTCTGCTGTGGGCATCCCGAGCACACCTGGTGCAGGTATGTTCGGCATGCTGCAGACACCTGTGCGGGCAAGGTCGCGCTCGCGCAGTGGGACCCCTGGTGGTACGCTGGTGCCACCCCATGTGGCCCATGCTCAGCCTGCCAGTGCTGCTGGGTCACGGCAGGGCCACCCATGCATCCGAGGTGGCCGTGGCACAGTGCCCCATGACTGACCTGTCTCCCAGTGCAGACCCTGTCTGGTGCTGCCCTGTGTGCAATGTGTGTCATGGTGGGCAGTGCACTGGTGGGTGCCCTGCCCAACACGCTGACACACGGACCACCCTGCACACCCACCTGACTGCTGTCCACAGGTGCGCAGTATGATGATGCCTGCATTGTACTGTACACCAAGGTGCAAGGGTGCCTAGCTTCTTGACACATGTACTTGGACAGTACAGGTGGTGTGGTGGTCCTATGGATCTGTGTGTTTGCCATGTCTGTTCCTTGCTCCGCTGTGCACCTGCCCATGTACGCCTTTGTGCCTGGTGTGTGTGTGTGTGTCCATATTGCATGTAACACCACCCTCCTGATGGTGTGTTTGTGCACCTGGACCCTTCCACTCCCCTTGCCATGCACCCCTGGTGTGTTACCCTGTGTGCCTGTGGGTTGCGCCTATACAGTGTTGGCTGCACATGGCCCCTGACTTACCTGTGTCGCGCGTAATGCTCCTCCGTGATGGTGTCCCGGTGCAGCTGGGCCTGCCGGACTGGGTCGGGGTCCCGCTGTTTGAGGGGGCTACCATCACCATCATCATCAGCGTCACCGGCGTCCCCATCACTGTCCCCCTCCTCGACCTGTACAGCTATCCCACAGTCTTTGGCCATGTTGTGCAGGATACAACAGGCCAGGTATATCCCACAGGCCTTTGAGGGGCTGTACTGTAGGGCACCGCCAGAGGTGTCTAGGTATCGGAAGCATGCCTTAAGCATCCCAAACACCTGCTCTATGATGTTGCATGTGGCGGCATGTGCCTCATTATAGCATTGCTGCGATGGGCTCGTGGCGTGCCAGTAGGGTGTGAGCAGCCAGGGACGGAGTGGGTATCTGCTGTCACCTGTGTGGAGCTAGTGGTGATTAGTAACATGTTCAGGCACATTTTGCCCACATCCCTGTATGCCACTATCATGGCACCTGTGGCTTTCCCACCCTTGCCCCAACTCTTGCCATTCCCACGCATGCACTCACCCACCAGATGGCCTCGGGATGTCCCCACTCAATCGATGGCACAGTGCAGACTGATACCATATGAAGGCATCATGTGCTCCACCAGGGTGTGTGGCACAGACATTGATTAGCCCACTGCATCACACACCACCTGGCAGTTGACACTGGAGAACCCTTCCTGTTTCTGCATGCGCCCCATCGGGCCAGGTGGTGTGCGAACAGCCGCATGGGTGCAGTCTATCACCCCCAGCATGCCAGGCATATGTGCTACCCTGTGGAACTCCTGCATGTTTGTTGTATGCTCTGTCATGTGCTGGGGAAATGGATGTCACTACAGTATGTGGCAGCAGTGCTTGAGGAATTGGGTGAGGATGCATGACATGGCCGACTGTGTTATGCCTGTGGTGTCCCCTGTCAGCCTCTGGAAGGTGCCCGTGGTGAGCAGGCACATGCAGGCTGTCACCTTGGTCTCCACTGACAGAGCGTGACTCCGTCGTGAGGGTGCCTGCATCACATCACTGCACAGCTCACAGAGCTGCCTCGGTATTGCCCTGTTCAGGCAGTACCGGCCCACAATCTCTACATCCATGTACAGCTCAAAGCTGATGCGGGCACGGTACTGCCTGTTGGGGGCGTACCACCGATGGGCCCTTCCACGGCCACGGCCCCCTGCAGCATGCCTTCTCACCCCCCTCATTACAGCTTCCATGTGGAAGCTGGCACTGTCCATCTCTCTGGCTTGTGTCCTCCCCTGGCTGATCTTGCTCTGTTACCCCCGCTGTCCTGACTGCTACCTCCACTGCACCAGGTACACCTGCTGGCCTCTGCAGCCTGTGGCCCCACACACCTTCCCTGCCACTCTTTCTTCCTCCACACCCTGGCCTGCCCCTCTTCTCCTCTTGCTTTCTCTCTCCCGCCTCATGTGGCATCCCTGTAGTGTTCTTTGCACTCTTCCTTGAGCCTTTTATTTGGCTCATTTCTCGCCGTGGCGCACCTTCTGGCTGATCCACTGTTGTGCATTGCGCAAGCCTTTGAATATCGCATTGCGCTCTTTATGCATGGATCCACTCCTTTCGGTTGTGCATGCCTTCATTTGCATTGCGCTGTTGCTCAGCATGTTTTCAGTGGCGCAACTGCCTCCCGCTGAATATCGCAGTATGGCACAGTTTCAGACTTGTGCTGGCGCAACCCTATTGCGCATGGCGCAACCCTTTTGAATATCCGGCCCTCAATGTACAATTTCTCAAAAAATTATACATTCTACTTATACTTAATAAAGGTATGAAAACCTCTCCACCATCTACTGGTTTGTGTTGAAGAAAAAAAACAACAATCTCTAGAATATAATTTTCCCATCTCATGCACAAATATTGTAGAAAAAACTATGTAATCCATTTTCTTCTGGCAAAAAACCCACTGACAGTGTGCCTGCCATGAATAAAAACAAAGAAAACAAAAGAAAATGGACAGAGTTTCATGATGACAATTCAATAAACTGTGAGGATATTTACCAATCACCAAAATATCATAAGTTAAAAAACCATCCATTTAAAATTCCATTTTTTGCAAAAAAAAAAAAAAACATGGATTTTGAAAAAGAGCAATATAAGAGAAAATGTTTGTAGATTCTTCTAAATTGATGCAATCCATATATGAGCAATTTCTTTCTTCTTTGGCTTTATATTTCACATTAACTCTAAGGTTTAATCTTCCATACTTAAGTAACCAGATGGTTTCCCACATCTGAGGGGGAAGCCTTTTACTGTTAAGTTGAGATAAAATAAAATGATTATCTACCTCAGGACAATTTTTAAAGCTAGGGACTGTGGGATAGATTTGACACATAAGGGATTTATAAAGCGATTTTTCATGACAACCTAGAAACATTTCCTTTGACATGCCCCATATATACAGTTTCTGCTCTGCGAGTTTAAAATATAATGGAATATATAAATATTTATTACACCTGGGAGGTACATGTTTCCAAGCCATTAGAAAATTATTTAAAATTAACTGTACCCAAGCATTACCACCCTTTGTAATATCTAATAAACTGCTATGAACTGTAACTGAAAATAATTATGAAAACCAAAAAAACACTGGATCAATCATTCCAATGCCTCATTTAGTCTTGTCCAGGTAAGTAAACTGTCTTTTGATAGGATTAAGCCGGTTTCCCCACAACATTTGGAAAATTAAAATGTAAACCTTAATCTCTAATATAGCAGGTAATGGAAAAATCATTGCAATATGTTGTAAACAGGGTAAAAGAAATTGCTTAGAAATTTGGATACGTTTCTGTTTTGTAAGTTTCCACTGCTTCCATCTCAGAGCTTTAGGCTCAATTTTTTTTAGAGCCTTATGCCAGTTCTCCAGTGGCAAGTGTTTTGAGCCAAATAAAATGCCAAGAATGACAATGGGTTCTGTAGAAAATTCGATGCCATAATCTCTTACCAATAAATCATGTCCTGCACCAATAAACAAACCTCATGTTTTAGTAAGGTTTAATTTAGTGTTTGAGATACTGACATATTTTGCAAATTCAGATAAAAAAAGGTTAAAACAAGCATGATGTGAGAAAAAACAACAAACATCAACTGCATATGCTTGTGCTACCAACTGCTGTTGTATTCTCATACCTGAAATGCCTACTCATATAAGGATATCCACTAACCTTTTTAATAAAGGATCCAAAGAAAAAATATATAATAAAGGGCTAAGTGGACAGCCCTGTTGAACACCTGTATGGACTGAAAAACATGAAGCAATCTGACCCTGTATAACTGGGAAGATATAAGAAGATTGGTATAAGAGCTTTATATTCTGTATAATCTGAACAGGAACATGATAGAGTTTCAAAACTTGGTATAAAAAAGGCTGATAAACCCTATCGATGGCTTTTTCCAAGTCAGCTGCCACTATACAATTAGATGGTCCTAAATTTCTGGAGTGTTCAATCACATCCCTAATAGTCAGTAGAGCAGACTATTGTTCTATTAGGAAGGCCACATTATTGCTTTGGAGAGATTACTTTAGCTGCATAATGTTTTAATCGATTGTTAAGCAAAATGGTTAAATTTTGTAATCTGAATTTAATAAAGTGATAGGTCTCCAGTTTTTGATATCAGTTCTATTTCCAGTTTTAAACAGAAAAAAACATTAAACCTTTTGAAAAGGAGTGATACATAGTATTAGTCTGAAAAAAATGATCAAAAACCAGTTTTAAACAAAGTGCTATAATATGTGAAAAGGATTTTTAGAATTTATTAGAAAGTTCATCATGCCCTGGTGATGAATTATTATTCAATGCTTTGATGGCTACGTCAATTTCAGGCACAGTTATAGGTTCTTGCAAGGCAGAAATCTCACTTGGAAAAAGCGGAACAGAAATATCATGCAAAAAAATGGTAATGTTTTCCTGAGAAATTAAAGTTTTAGGAGCTACGGAAAGAAAATGATTGTTTAGCAAATCATTAACCCCTTCAACTGTAACTGTATGGTTTCCAGCTTGATCTACTAAGTAATCAAGATTAGTAGAGGTTTTAAAGGACTTACATGCTTTATAAGGTTCACCAATAGGGGATTTCTGAGTCCCATTACATAATAAGGCCTGAACTGTTCAAGCTCTATCATATTGATAGGACTGCATTTATTTTTTTAATTGTGCAATTTGGTCTGTATAATCAAATTTTGCAGTATATGAGAAGGTATAAAGTTTTTGCAGTTGTTGTGTGAGCGAGAGATATTTTAAAAACTTCTCATTCCCAGTCTTTTTCCCATATTTTATAAACCAAAGTTTTAAATCAGATTTAGTAGTTTTCCACCATTCCCCTATATTAGGGTATAAAAAAGCTACTGATAATCTACCTACAAGAAGATTAGAAATAGTACTATGAATGTATAAATTTAACAAAACGGAAGAACTGAGTTTCCATCTATTTGATTTTGGCAGAGTTTGTGCTCCTAAATGAATTGTACAAAATAAAAATAAATGGCCCAAAAATTCTACTAAACAGGATTTAAAATTTCCAACTGGTACATTGGGGAAACAAATAAGTAATCTATTATGGTAAATAATTTACGGTGAATATATGTAAAGTTTGGTCCTGAAATCTGATATTTCCTACAATCTATAAGACCTGCAGTTTTAACCAAATGTACTAATGCATGGGAATCTCAATAAATTTTATTCCTAACCTGAGAATGAGAGGCATCTCTTTTCAGATGTAAAGTACAATTAAAATCTCCTCCAAAAAGAGTTAATAAATTAGTAACCAGAAAAGGCTGAATAGCTTTCAAAAGGGCTACCCTCTCTGCTTTAGTTTGTGGATTATAAATATTAATAGACCTGAAGTTTGTTTCTTCCCATAAACCGTCCAGTATCAAAACCCTTCCTGCATTTAAATCTATCAGTTTCCTTATCGTGAATTTATAAGAATTAAAAAGAATACCAATACCGTCTGCCTTGTCTGGACTGAATGACCAATAGGAAGGAACCCATTGTCAATCCCTTTTAAAAGCCACTAGTTGTTCTGCAGAATGCATCCAAGTTTCTTGCATGAAACATACATCAATTTGTAAATCATGAACATATTGAAAAACTGCCTGATGTTTCTCATAATTAAGGATACTATGCGTCTTAAAAGAACCCCAAGTAAGTGTAGTCATGTTCTGAAAATTTCAAAATTCATTAATTATTTTTTCCTTTTTTTCTTCTTTTTACCCTTATAATCACCAGTACTCTGAGAAGGAGGTTCTAAGGTCGAGTCCTGTGAATATGAATCCTCGTGATCCATTTCAGAGTCACCCCAAAAAAGTGCTGAATAGGAATTTTCAGTCTCCAGAGGTTCTGGGGAAGGGGGGTAATTTAGACTTGGAAGATCTAGTAGACCACCTTCTAGAAAGAGATGAAGCAACAAAGGGTGCAGAAAAAGACTCCTCCGAGCCTGGAGGATCTTTATAGCAAACAGGAAGTAACAGCTGTGAATCAGAAACAGAGACTTTATCTGACACCAAAATGGTATCCTGAGGAAGTTCTACTGGACCTGTCACTAAAACAGGAGGGGGGGTCCTGAACTAATGTAATTTTAGGCAAATCAGAGATTGGAGAGGAGGTGTGAGGTGGTGGTGAGGGGCCTGGCGATGACTGCTCGGAGGGGGAGATTTTTTGCCGAAGGAGCTACTATCTCTTGGGCTTGCTGTATGAGCAATTCAGGGCTGACACTGGATGCTTTATTCTTTGCAACCCAAAGGCAGTCTCCAAAGTGTGTCCATACTCTTCACATAAATCACACTTCATGTGATTAGCACATTGCATTGTGACATGGCCTATTTCTCCGCAATTGTCACAACACGGTTTATCACAGGTACTTGATAAATGAGTACGAGCTGCACACTTATAACAAGCTCTCAGTTGCCCCCCATAAAAATAAACTCCTGTATCCCTCCCCAAAAGAAAGGAATTAGGAATATGTTTAATTCCAGAATCATTCTGTCTGAGTTTAACTTTGTATTTCCAACCTTCCATCCAGAATTTTCCAGAATCCAGAATTGCTTCTGGAGTACTAAGTACATCACATTTTTGATTGAGCCAGAAAGTGATATCTTCCACATGGACCCCCTCATTCTGAAACATAACTGTAACATACTTTACGAGATGCTTTGTAAGTGGAATCATTAAATAGGAGGTCCATATGGGAGAGAACTTAAGTTGGCCATAATGTTACCAAAACAATTCTAAAGCATGTGACATTCGAAAGCTTACGTCAAAGTTGTCTTCTCCTGATATATTTATAAAGGCAAAAACATCAGTATGTGAAAAATGTAAGGAGTCTTTCAATCAGGTCCTGCCAACATAATAGTGGTCTGGTCTTTCTGCTAAGCCCCCTTTGTATCTAATGCAGACAGTATTTCTTCTAGGAGCTGCTTCTTTTTTTGCATGAGTGAATAAATCTGACATCAAAGGTTTTTGATGAGTGTCAGGGTTTTTACTATCCCGATTAGGATCTTCCATATAATTTTCCTGTAGAGACTTAGTGTTGTCCGGAACAGTTATAAGATCCTTGTACTGTCTGCATTCGTAATCTTTGTTAAATGCTAAAGTCTCCACTAAAGTTTCAGATAAATCCTGTTGATTAGTAGGAATGCTCACAGGTCATGCTTGGGGCCCTGGTTTCCAATCAGGTGAGGCCAAAGTAAAATCAAAAGTCGAGTCCCATGCTGGATCAGGGAGCCAGTTTCCCCCAGACATTTTTTCCATCCAGCTGCTAAAAGTGCTTTCTGTGAGGACCAGGTATTGCAAGACAGAGTCGATTCTTCGGCGGGTATAACATTAGTGGAAGAACAAGCAGGATGTTTAAGAATCTGTTGTGCATTTGAAACAGCAAGATTCTCTTGTAGCACAAAGTCTCTGCCTGAATCGTAAATTTTTTTTTGTTTGCAATGTCAGTAAATGAAAATACTGTAGCAGAAGATTGCTGATTATGCACTGTTTGATATTTCACAGGGCTTTGTGGTTTCAGTGACCTGTTGGGTGTCTCAGGGGGTTTGAATACTAAACCAGCCGACTTAGAAAGCTGAGGACCCGGCTCACAGGCCACGCTATTCACTTGTAATCGGACATTAAGTTTACTCGTATTTGAACCAAAGGGGTTTTGACTGTTTAATTGTACAGCTAAAAAAACAGAAGGCTTTTAGCATGCTTCTTCCTTAGCAGAGTTTAAACTGCCAGCCTGTAACACCTCAGAGTCAGTTTTTATTGAAAAAGGCGCCATAGGACGAAATAACTCACCCGGCCTCAGTGAAGCCTTTGATGCTGCTGCGTCAGACGCTCAACTGACAGATGAAGGAGCCAAAATGACAGCAGATCCATTCCGCTGTTTGGAATTAAAGGCAGACCGATTTGATAAAATTCCTTGCTTAGATTCTTCATTTCCAGTAACTGCAGCATGTCTTTCAGATGTTTGTTCCTTGGGGCAAACTTCAGTTTGATTTGATTTAGAAACAGTGGCACAAATATCTTCTGCTGAAGCATAAACCTTCGTACCATCATTGTCCTTTCCATAAACAAGTTCCCGATTCACATTCTCTTTCTCAGCCTCTGGCAAAACTTCGGTAGAAGAGGAGGCTAGCTTTCCTACCTGAAGTGCATCCACACACCATTCAGCATTGCTCTGAGTGGCCATCACGAACAATCAGATGGCCAAAATCTCCCCCTACTGACGGCAATGCAGTAGGGGAATTTCCCCAGTGTCCTGGCCAAATTTCCCTCATTCACAAAAAATACCACTAACAGCTTAATCTGGTCCAATTTCAGTTGCTTACCCTCTGCATCCTCCCCCCAAGTCACCCCTCAAAAAAAGGGGACTTCTAGGCCCAGTGGGCTTACCGGGTCAGCAAAATTCAACAACAAACAAATGACCCTGACATTTGCCAAAAAAGAGAGAGCAATACGTTTTTGCCACTTTGTTACACGAAAACCACAAATCCAATCAAAACATAACTTGGCAAATCAAGAAATCTACCATCCGAGATCATGTATTCCAAATTTCATGCAAATATGTTAAACGGTTGTGAAGTTATTAACGTGCACAATTTGGGGTTTAACATTAAACTGCCAACTCAACCCTAACTATAAGGGTGCAACCTCGCCCTTATAATATATAAATTCATTGCAAAAAATGTTGCTGATGCATCAGTTAGGGTTCATATTAAAGTGACAAAAGTATGGAAATTTGGTGTTAGGGTTCCCAACCCTAACTCCCCACTCCTACCCACCCAACCTATCACCACACTCACTACTCTTCACACACCGCAGGAGTCAGACTGTGCCTTTGTCATTTACTCTAATGCTCACCCCATTCCATGTGTATGGAAGCTGAGATGGTAGAGCATAAGAGAATGGGGTAAGCATTAGGGTCAACGACCCCAAGGCACAGCCCAGCTCCTGTTGGTGTGTGGAGGGTTGGGGTAGGGGGTGGTAGGGTTGGGTGGGTGGTGGTGTTAGGGTTGGGAACCCTAACACCACATTTCGATACTATTGTCACTTTTAATATGAACCCTAACTGATGCATTAATGACATGTTTTGCAATGAAAGTCCTTACTTTTTCAGATAGTAGAATCATATCCTTATTTGTGCTGCCATCCCTCCATAGATGCACATATGACTGTAGGTGTGGATGTCCATATACGGAACAACTGTGACCAAATTGTCATCATAGCCCTCTTATTACCCCACCTCATGTACCCCAGTACAGAGAAAATGTCACCTCCAAGCCAAACCGTGATTTGGCACAACTGCAACGCCATTCCACAGCACAGGTGTGAAAACACATTTTGGGCAGGATTTGAAAAGTGACTCCTGTGACATACATGAGGTGGGGTAATAAGAAAGCTATATTAAAAATCTGGGGTACAAATATGTAACATTTCTGAAGTTATGATCAGGCATAGCGGAATTGCAACAAATGGGCATAACTTTGGCATTTTTTCAGATTTTGACCCCAAATTTTCAACATAGTCTTGTTGTGACCCCATCTCATAAACCCCACAGGTGACAGTTTTAAATCCATGGCAAAATGACATTCTGTGCCACAGGTTCGATAATACACTTTGGGCAGGATGTGAAAAATGAAAGTTGTACTGTTCATGAGGTGGTGTAAAAAAATGGCTATGTTGAAAATGTGGAGTGAAAATATTGAAAATTACCGAAGTTACGTGCATGTGTAGAAAAGTTTCAATGACCACATGTAACACAGGCATTTTTAGGTATTTTTTTCACCAAATTTTTAACATGGGCTTTCTGGGACCCCACCTCATGAACACTGGCACTGTCATTTTGTTTCTTGGATCAAAAGGTGATTTCACTCAGCAACCGTGAAATCATCTTACTGGCCTGATTAATGAAATGACAGTATTTATCAGGTAGGGGCCCAAAAAACCCATGTTGAAAATCTGGTGAAAAATACCTAAAAATGTCTAAGATATCACCAGAAGGTCAAAATGCCGTATGCCTCAAATTTGCCTAGACTCCACAGGTCATGCATATTTTGAAAAGGAGTTAAACCATTTGCTGCACCAATCCTTTTATAAATGTTATTGATATTTTGACAACTTGTTATCATGTGCTGTTTTATATCTTATGTCCAATTGTATGTACTTTTGGGGTACTTTCTGTAACTTCTTAACAGCCTAGCTGCTTGTCAAATGGCTCCAGGTCATTCATGAAAATGGGCCTTGGCCCAGTGTGCTTACCCGGTGAACTAAGTGAAAATAAATGAAATAAATAAAATAAATTACTGCTGCTACTGATGTTTGCCCTGGAACAAAGAGACTCAGGCATAACAATCAGCTCCTGTTACCAAGGTCACCTGTTCACACCTTGTGGAAAAAAGCACAGTGGGAGACCTGTAGTCTAGCGCACCCTCCCTCCAGTATTATGCTACACCCTACCGAGACCACTACCCACTCAGGGATCTTGGTCCCAGCTTTTGGCTATCACCTGGCTTTCACCTTGTGCTTGGGCCTCTGCCTGCATATTGTGCCACTCATGATCCATTGAGGACAAAAGTAAAAACCCACTTCCCAAAAATATGCAGGAAACTCATCCTGATACTACTGATCTCTGGAAACATCCATCCTAACCCAGGCCCTTTACCAGCTCATACCCAGATGCCAGTTCATATCCAGTCTTCTGCACCCACAGGGCAACTAAAGATTGTGGTGATGAACATTGGGAGCCTTCTAGCAAAGTTCATGCAGTTCGAAGCACAGGTATCACACACCCAGCCAGATGTCATTGCCTTATCCGGGACCTGACTCATCTCACATACTGCTGAGGTGGTAGTCTCCTTACCTGGATACAACCTGCACAGGCTGGATCGGACCGGGAAATGAGGTGGTGGGTGTTTAATCTATGCTCTCAGTCACCTGCAATGCCACAGGGTCCAGCTGGCCACTGCCAACAATGACTGCAAATGTCTTATGATAAAACTCCTGATAGGAAAGTGGGGAAAAGGCTTAATTGTAATGGGGGTCTACATCCCACAAGGCTGGCAACAAGCGGGGCTAGAAGCGTTCGGTAATCACTACATGCAGGCAAGTCGGAACAAGGAAACTATTGTACTAGGGGATTTTAATTCCAGTTAGATTACCAGCTCTAGCACACCAGATATAGAGCTGGTATATGGACTCTACCTAACACAGACGGTCAAGAGTTGCACCAGAATCAACTATCACATGGGCACAGGCTTGTTGATAGACTGGTTGCTAACAACACATCCAGAAAGAGTAACCAAAGTCAAGGTACTCCCGGACACTGTGAGTGACCACTCAGCCATCCAGTGTGTACAGTCAACAAAACAGGCCAAACCCACACCAAGAATGGTGAGGAATAGAGTTATAAAAAATAGTTTTATGGGTGACTTCAGGAACCACCTTAAAACCATAGACTGGAGCTTCCTAGACTTGTGCACCTCCATTGACACAGACCTCCAGCTCTTTTTCACCCACTTCAATGCGCTGCTGATAAGTAAGCCCAGTACTGTACTAAAATGATTAAGGGGGAAGCATGGACTGGGTCACACCACCACTTCTCAGTTTGATGTGGCAGTGGGATCTTCTTTGGCACCTCGCTAGGGCAACAGGGTCAACAACGGATGCCCAAAACTACAAGATGACCCATAACAGGTGCACTTGAGCAATCCAGCAGGCCAAAGCTGCTTACCACAAAAACCTGCAGTCCCAGAGTTGGGGCGATGGGAAGAAATTTTGAGCCTCAATTAAAAATCTTGTTGGGACCAGTGACAGGACCCCACCTTCCATGCTTCGCCATAATGGTGATGTCATACTTGATGATGCCACAATAGCCAATATATTTAACAAGGCATTCACAGACTACAGCTCAGTCCTTCCACCTAGACTGCCTACCTACCCTGATGGTCCACCAGCTACTGTACATCCACCCTCCTCTCCCAATGTTAGAGCCACCAGTCCAACCTTTTACTTCAAGTGGGTAACCTGCAAGGAAACAAAAACATATCTTGCAAGAGTCCTGAACAAAACAAGGATGGAAAGCAATGGCATAGACATGACACTGATCTCTTTTGCTCTACCTGGGGTTGTTGTACCCATCACCAAGTTGTTTAACCTATTACTACGCCTGTCCACTTTCCCACATACCTGGAAATCCACTCTGGTCATGCCCGTGCTCAAAGGTGGTGACCGGGCACAAGTTTCCAACTACAGGCCCATTTCAATTCTGTTCTCACTTTCTAAAGCCTTGGAAAAAATTATAGCAGACCAGCTCACGAACCACCTGCAAAAGGTATGACCTCCTCTGCCCCCAGCAGCACGGATTTCATAAGATGTACAGCACTAACACTGCCCTAATTAACTTCACCGACTATGTGCACGAGGCGCTTGATCATGGTTGGGACAATCAATGTAGACCTAACCGAGGCTTTAACCTTGTGGACCACCAGCTGCTGCTTCAAAGATGAAGTTGCCTAGTGCTGTCCCCCAACACAGTTAAATGGTTCTCTAGTTATCTGTCGGAGCACTCACAGCAGGTAAAAATCAACAGGGCCATCTCTGAAGCCTGCAAAGTCATAGTTTTAGTTCCTCAGGGGTCCATACTGGGACCACTCGTGTTCAGTCTCTTTGTGAACAACCTACCTGATGCATGCCCCACCTCTAGGATCCTGCTTTATGCTGATGACACAGTAGTATTCTAGCATGACTCATACCACGAAGAGCTTACCAGTAATCTACAGTAAAACTTTGAACTTCTATAGAACTTATTTAAGGACAGCCTACTAGTGCTCAACAGTAAAAAAAAAATTATGCTCTTTGCCGGGTGTCAAAAGAGAAAATCCACCACTCCATTCCCTATCATCACTGACTCCTGTTTAACCCTGGAGTAAGTGTACTCATTCCGGTGCCTCGGGGTCACAATTGATGAGCCCTCCTTCTTCGACGGACACATCTGCAACATTACATCTGCTGCAAATAGAAATTTAGGGGCCCTCTATAGGGTGCGGTTCTGCTTCATTCCAGAGGCTAGGCTACTGGCTGTTAGGAGAACAATCCTACCTATCCTGGATTACGGGATTGTGGTGTATGGTGCCGCCACTGAAACCAGCCTGCATAGAGTTCATATTGCACTCAATAAGGCCTGCAGATTTGTTTTAGATGCTGATCAACTTACACATACATGTGACCTGTACATCAGAACAAAATGACTCCTTCTTATGGATCAGATCAAAATCCATTCCTGCCTACTAGGCAAGAAGGCACTTCTTAGACTTGTACCTCCATAACTACAAGCTTTATTCTGTCCCACCCCCACAGTAATAATAATAATAATAATAATAATAAATGTTATTTATAAGTGCAATATCTAAAACCAAAGCACTGTACAAGCCTTAAAACAGTTAAAACAGGTAAAACAGTAACCAGCTGATTCAGTACAAAACTATAAATACAGACAGGAGCAGGATACTATATGGGATTACCAAAGGCCTGGCAGAACAGATAGGTCTTCAGAGCTGCCTTAAAGCTCTCCATGGTCTGGCACTCTCAAATCTGAGACATGCCACAAGAAGTATCACAAAACAGGTGCTAGCTGCACCATTCTGAAGAACTGCCTGGGGAGTTAGGCTTTTGCAGTTAGGGTGCCCACCTAATTAAATGAATTTCCCCTTAACACCACAAGTCTTGCACGTCTCGGTCACTTCAGATCTGAGCTTTGTAAATTTATCCCCCTCCCACACGCTGCTACTGTCATAATTAAACCCAACTAGAACCAGCCTCCGTGGGTCCTGGGATTACCCTCAGGATCACCTTGCTCTGCCCAGCATGGCATACTAAGTGCATTCCCCCTCTCACTCCCACCACCACCTTTAGAGGCCCCACCTCCTTCTCTCCTTCTCCCACCACACTGCTTATCTGGCTTATCTCAATCTCTACCTCCTACCATTTTCCCTCACCCTACTAGCCTACAGCTTACCCCCCCCAGCCACTATGGCCCTCCTCTGCTTTACCCTCTGGTTTATTGACAATGGTATCTTAGCTGCTACTAATGAGTTCTTAAACCTGCACATTGCTTTGGCATTTTTCACTTTACTATGCTGACTGCGGACTGTTCCCACCTGGATTATGTACCTCAGATATGAATTTTGAGATGTTCCTGGTTACGCTAAACTGTAATATGGTTTACATTATGTTCTACCTTGCTTGATATTTGGCAATGCCTCCTAGCTACAATTGTTTACACCTGTATATGTTTTCCACTCACTTTGTATGACGAGGACCCTTTGTAAAGGAGCTTTCAGCTCAAATGTTGTAATTCTGATTCTCTCAATAAAAAAAATAAAGACATTATATGGCACGTACCTTGATTCTTCAGTTTGTGGTTCAGCTTTGAAGAGTTCAGACATGTCCCGGTCCACAGAAGATGACAGCCAATGATGGTAAGTATAGGGCAAGGGGGGGTGCTCAATGGGAGGGTCAGGATGGGAAAGGGGACAGGGACATGACAAGGGACTGTTTTCTTTTTTTCAGGATTAAAAAAATGTTGAGGACTGTTTTCTCTTTTGACAGGTACAAGTTTTAAAATGCATCGGGACACTGGGGGTAGGCTCCCCAGTGCTCCACAGTGCTGGGGGGAAGGACATATATGAGGATACTGGAAGTGGGCTCCCCAGTGTCCCACAGTGGGGAGAGTCCTCTAGTGCTGGCACAGAGATTGGGCACCCCGCTGTCTGCAAACCATTACAATGCATATTTTGGGACACTGGGAGTGGGCTCCCCAGTGTCCCTTACTTTGGGGGGAAGACATCTCAGGACACTGGAAGTGGGCTCCCCAGTGTCCCAAAATGTAGGGGGGGAGACATCTCAGGACACTGCAAGTGGGCTCCCCAGTGTCCCAAAATGTAGGAGGGGTGACATCTCGGGACACTGGGAGTGGACTCCCTAGTGTCCCATAGTGGTGGGGGGGGTGGCTTCTACTGCCAACACAGGGATTGGGCACCCCAGTGTCAGTAAAACATGTTTCTAAAGTAAAAATGCCTCAGCCCCCTTGGAGGCTGTTAAAAGATAAAAAAATATTTTACTTAGGTAAACACCAACAGGTGTTTATCTAAATGGGGGCCAAGGAATCTGATTCTGGCATTTGTTTGGCCAAAAAAATGGGCAGGAAAGGATTTGTTTTTTTTTTTCAGTAGCCAACGCGTGTTTTTAAAGTAGTGCTGCAAACTGCAGCATTTTTCACAAAACAGTGTCACAGTTTATGGTAGAACCCCTCTGTCTCATGCAACAGTGCTGCGATTTGTGGCAAGAGTGTCGCAAATTTACAACAACTATTAGTGGCAGAAGAAAAATAACATATTTCTGTCTACTGTTTGTAAAAACTAATGCCAGAATCATGTTTCTCGGGCCCCAATTAGGTAAACACCACTGTTGGTGTATACTCAGGGGCAGTATTTTTTGAATTACTGTGTTTTTTCCATGTCACTAACTGAACACAAGATGGCAGAATCTCAAAAGAACAGAACCCATTTGCAAAAGAGAATGGCACTTTCGCGAAAGAGAATGGTACTTTTGCACAGGACATCTAATTTTTCCCATAGGAAATCATGGGAAATTTGAAATTGTAATAACTTTTGAATAGATCAATATTTTTTCACCAAACCTTCAAAAGGCACATCTATGACCCAGGCCCCATATACCCTGAACGTTTCAGACCAAACAGCCAAGCAGTTTCAGAGAAATTGCGCGATAAAAAATGTGGTGATTTTTCAAATGTTTTGACATTCTGTAGCTCCACACCCATAAATCCAATCCAGAACAAAACTTGGCAAGTCCAGAGAGCTATTATACCAGACAGAGCATGCAAAATTTTATATGAATCGGTCAAACAGTTGCAAAGTTATTAAAGTGCAACTTTTTGGGTTTAACATAGACGTAAGGTCTGAACCCTAACTATAGTGGCACTACCGCATCACTATAACATATGTAATAGATAAACCACTCTGAGGTGTGTGGTCATGGTCTGATATACCAACACCTTGGTTTGTGTTGCTATGCACGAGGCTGCAGGCTGAGTGCATCAACCACTCAAGGCATGCATATATCAGCACGCGACCACACACCTCAGAGTGGTTTATCTATCTTATAAAATGTCAAAATTGTTTTGAAGGGGGGTAAAAGTGCAGGTGTGCAGTCGCGTTCTGATATACGTACTGTCATGTGATGTGTTTCAACAAATCAGTAAACATAATTTTTCCTACCCATTTTATAAATATATGTATATATATATATATATCTTAGAGGCATGGTTGAGCAGGCATTCTAATGTTAACCCCCAAATTTTGCACATTAATAACTTGCAACATTTCAACGGATTTGCATGAAATTTGGAATAGACGGTGTCAGGTGGTAGATCTCTTGATCTGTCAAGTTGCATTTCAATCGGGTTTGCAGATTTCATGCAGCGAATTGTGAAGAAATTTGCTTTTTGCATTTTTTGCTAATCTTTCCCTGTTTTTTCCTCATCGCACTGCAACCACATCATTTGGAATTTTGGCCTGCATGTTTCAGGGTAGAAAGAGGTTATCCTAAGGAACAATCCAGCATTGGTTTGACAAACAAATATTAATCCATTCCAAAGTTATGTTATTCAGTTTTGAAATTTCAGGTTCTCAGCATGGTCAGTTCAATCTTTGAAATAGATGTACAGCTTAGAACAAGGATTTGGGCTCACGAATGGGGATTTTGACAGCTCGCAAACAGGGATTTGTTTCACTTTGTGCATTAATAACTTCACAGCTGTTGTCTCAATTTACAAGAAATTTGGCATGTGCCCTCACAGACCAATGGGCTCTTCACATGCCAAGTTTCAGGTTGATTGGGAGTGTACATCTGGAGATATGCAGTCCCAGAATGTGTACATCCCCATGTTTTGTCAAATTCTTACTTTGTTTCACTTTGTGCATTAATAAGTTCACAGCTGTTCCTGCAATTTATATGAAATGTGGCATGTGCCTTCATAGACTATTGGTCTCTTGCTATGACAAGCTTCAGTTTGATTGGGCATGCACTTCTGGAGATATGCAAAATGTGTATATCACCATTTGTATTCAAATTCTTTCTTCACTTTTTTGTTAAACTTAATAGTTTGTGCTTCAATAACTTTGAAAACGTTTAGGTGATCTGCATGAAATTTGCCATGCCCCATCATGAAGCAGACATCTCATGAAGCTGTAAGTTTCATTTCAGTTGCTTGTGAGGGCATGAAGATATAGTGTTCTAAAATGGGTAAATCACCTTTTTATCAGCTTTCTCAACTGCAGGTTCTACTGTTTGATCACTAGTGGTCACCAAAATACTAAATGTTTCTCTTACTGCTCCTTTGCCTCCACACCATTTGGAATTTTACTCTAAAATGTGCAGGATAGAAAGAGCGTGCCCCACAGAGCAAGCCAGCATTGGTTTGGTGAAGAAATATTAATCCATTACAAAGTTATTCAGTTCTGAAATTTTGGGTTCTGAGCATGCTCAGTTCAGTTTTTTGGATAGCTGCACAGTGGTGAAGAGGGATTTGGGCACACAAAAAGGGATTGCGAAAAGGGATTTTGAAATCCATCTTCATGAAAAAAAATCCCTTTTTGTGAGTTGCCATCTTGTTTTTCATTTTTTGGCACAAACAAAATGTTATAACTCGCCCCATGGGTTCTGCTCAGGAGGACATCCTCTATAAACTCATGCTTTTGGTTTAGTTAGTTTTTTTCAATAATGATACTTTTTAAAGTTTCAAAATCCCTTTTCGCGACTCGCTTTTGGTGCCTTTTTGCAAGCTGTCAAAATCCCTTTTCTCGAGCCAATCCCTTTTCATGAGCTGTCAAAATCCCTTTTCCTGAGGAGAGGATCACATGACACTACCACGCAAAAAAGGGATCTGCTAGCGAAATGATATTTTGGCAGCTCGCAAAAAGGGATCAGCTTGCAAAAAGGGATTTTGTCACATCGCAAAAAGGGATTTTAAAAGGCCACTGCTAAGAAACCGTTTGATATTCCGGGCTGAAAATTTCAGGGTAGACAGAGCTTGCCCCAAAGATGTGATGTTTGCTGATTTGCTGATAAAATTTACATTGCTTCCATAGTTATAAGATTTTGAAGTTTGAAAATTTCCCTTCAGATAACATTGTGGCAGGTGCAGTACCTTACAGCACCTATAACGGTTTGAGATAAGGATTTTTTGCTAAGATGTACTAAGCTGCCATGCAGGATGCCAGGGTATGATTACAACTGCAGTGGAATTTTTTCCAGTGTTCCTATGGGGACTGAGATATTGCACCATTTGCATCATGAGGGTTACTTGGCATGTCTGTAGGCCTGTGCTGTATCTCTATATTTATTGGTAAATGGGAGTGCAGGGCCCATCAGGCCCTGTGCTCCCACATATGAATACTGTTATGCAGTTATGAGTCTGCAGGGCCTTCATTATGCAGTAGTGGGACTGCAAGGCCCAGAGGGGCCCTGCACTCCCACAGAGACATGAGAGTTCAATACATTGTCTCTATAGCTATGGATAGATGGGAGCATAAGGCCCATAGGACCCTGTGCTCCCATAAATGGATACCATTATGGAGGGAGATGCAACCACAACACAGCAAAGACTGACAAGAGTGCAAACCTATAAGGGTAACATTACACTTTCTCAAAAAGTAAGGAAATTCATTGCAAAAACCTTTGCTAATGCATCAGTTAGGGTTAAAGTAACAAAAGGGAGGAAACAGGGTCTAGGGGCTGGTGCTTGGAGGGTAGGGGGATACCACTAGGCACCACAGAATATATATTTTATTTAGGGAGACAGTGATTAGGGAGTGAGGGGGGGTCACTACACACTAGGCCAAGGGTGATCACATCTTACACTGCAGCCAGCAGCAGGAGTTCAGCTGCAGCTGCAGAACTAAAGAAAATCTGCTGTTCTCATACAGAGAATGCGGTGGAAGTCTTCTTCCACTAAGCTGGGCATCCAGGATTTTGGGTGCCCAGAGAAAGTATTTCTGTCCCTAACTGTGCAAAACAAACACCAGAATCTAGCTAAACAAGGCACATTTTTATGTATTTTCCACGTATTTTAGTTTGTGGGGGAAAAAACAAGATGGCGGCTTGTGAAAAAGAATTTTTCTCTCATGAAAAAGGAATGGGTCTCACAAGAAAGAATCCTTTTTTGCTCATCAATCATTTGTCAAACCTTATCCCTCTATCCTGGAAAGTGATCTTCCCATTGAAAACAATAGAAACTTAAAAATGTAATTACTTGGCAACAGATTAATATGTTTTCACCAAATAAATTCATGGTAGTTCTGTTACCCAAGCTGTATCTACCATAAAAATTACACCAAAATTCCACACCATCTGGATGCAAGGCAATGAGGAAAACTACCCCACAAGACAGTGCATGCCAAATTTTGTGAAAATCCATTGATCAGTTGTAAAGTTATTAAAGTGTAAAATTTGAGGTTTAACATTAAACAGGCTACTTAACCCTAACTATAGGGGCATAATTGTGCCCCTGTAATATGTAGACTTATAGGGTGTTTATGTGTTGTTGATAGTATGTTTTGTGTCCAATTTTGTTATTTATGGGTGGTGTATATTATATGTTCTATTGTACTGATAGGGTAAGGCATCACTGCCTTAGTAGTTTTACGTTGGTTTGTACAGTTTACATATTATTACTCTTAAATTAAATGTGGCACTATCATTTTAAGGAGCACATGTATTTAAGTCAGCAGCATTGTCATGACTTGTGATGACATTAGCCTTGAAAAAGTGTCAATTATCAGCATGAAATGTTGCCATGGTTTGGGAAGCCCTTTCTGCTGGATTATGAACGTACCTCGCACAAAAAAGCACCTTATCCTGCATCACATGAAGTGAGATTGTTTTATTACTCCTGTCTGTGAGATGAACTTTCCATGTGACTTTTGTACCTTTTGACACTATGGCTCCATTGTCATCTCCTTTGGGCTAGCTCTGGCATTTTTGTGTTTGCTTGCACTTGTGCAAGAAACACCTTGGGACAGTATTGCATTTGAGAGGTGTGTCAGGGATGAGTCCAATGCAGAGCTCCCTACAGTGGGCGAGTCCCTGACACACCAATCACCACTGCAGCCCAGTGTGACGGCTGTCAGAATTTCACAGTGGGGAGTCGACTGCACTTGAAACAAATGAACTGCTTCAATCAGACAGAACTCTTCATTTGTGTAATTTGCATAGTGCTATCATCCCCACCCTCTGTCTCCCATCACAGCACCACCACCAAGCATCAATTAAACCCTTCTGCTCCCTCCCACTGTGTGCTGCCCACCCCACTCCCTCTGTTGCCTGTCACTGTGCTGACATCGGGGTGCCCAATCCCCATATCTGCATGTATTCTCCCCCCACTGCTAATGTGGCACACTGGGAGCCCACCCAAGTTTGCCAAAATTATTTCCTTTTCTGACACCGGGATGCCCACTCCCAGTGTCAGAAGCCACCCCCCAAACCCATTTACATCTATTGCTGACATGGGGTACCCAATCCCCGTGTCAGCATGTATTCACCACCACCCATTGTGGCACACTGGGAGCCCACCCCAGTGTGCCTAAAGTTTTTTTTTTAACCTGTAAAATAAAGAAAACTGTCCCCTGCCACACAGTGGAGAGCCGGCTGCACTTGAAATGAATGAACTGTTCCAATCAGATGGAGCACTTAATTTGTTTAATTTGCATAGTGCTGTCAGCCCCCACCCTCTGTTCCCCATCACAGCGCCACCACCCAGCATCAATTAAACCCTCCCACTCCCTCCCACTGTGTGCTGCCCACCCCAATCCCTCTGTTGCCTGTTATTGTGCTGACATCAGGGTGCCCAATCCCCATGTCAGCATGCATTCTCCCCCCACTAATATGGCTCACTCAGAGCCCACCCCAATGTGCTGAAATTATTTCCTTTTCCGACATCGGGATGCCCACTTCCAGTGTTGGAAGCCACTCCCCCAAGCCCATTCACTTCTATTGCCGACATCGGGGTGCCCAATCCCTGTGTCAGCATGTATTCACCCCCCCCATTGTGGCACACTGGGAGACCACCCCAGTGTGCCTAAAGGTTTTGTTTTGACCTGTAAAATAAAGAAAACTGTCCCCTGCCACCTTTTTTATTTTTCCTGTAAAAAAGAAAACAGTCCCTCATCATCTCCCCAGTCCCCTTCCCCCTATCTCCACCCTCCCACTGAGCACCCGCCTCCTGCACCCCCCCTTACCCCGTACTTACCTCCAGAGGTTGGGAGCAGCAATCTTCTCTGGACTGGGACACATCTGCACTCTTCAAAGCTGAACTGCGAACTGAGGAATTGGGTAAGCGCTGTACAATGGGAGTCAATTCGGGGGGGAGGTTCAACTTAGGTTGATATCTCAGACATTTTTGGAAAGGATGAAAAGGGACTTGGCAAGGTTGGAGGAATGGTCAGAAGTATGGCAGCTAGGATTCAATGCAAAGAAGTGCAAAATAATGCACCTGGAAAGCAAGAACCAAGGGGAAGAGTACACAATGGGTGGGGAGGAAGTAACAATAACAAAAAAGGAAAGGGACCTGGGGGTAATCATATCAGATGACCTTAAGGTTAGCAAGAAATGTGAGAAGGCAGTAGGGAGGGCTGGGGGTATACTGGGATGTATAGGGAGAGGCATCAGCAGCAAAAACAGGAAGTTGTTATCCCTCTGTACAGACAGTTGGTGAGATCCATCTGGAGTACTGTGTCCAGTTCAGGAGACCCCATCTCCGCAAGGACATAGACAGGATAGAGGTAGTCAGAGGAGGGCAACTAAAATGGTGCAGGGTCTGCAGAGAAGCTATATGAGGAGAGACTAAAGGAGCTTAATATGTACACCCTTGAGGAAAGAAGGGAGAGGGGGGACATGATAGAAACTTTTAAGTACCTCAGTGGAATCAACAAAGTCCAAGAGGGTAGCATCTTTCAGAAAAAGAGATGTGCAAGAACAAGGGGACACAGTTTAAAGATAGAAGGAGGGCGGTTCAGGGGCAATGTGAGGAAGTATTATTTCACAGAGAGGGTAGTGGATGCATGGAACAGCCTTCCTGAGGAGGTTGTGGGGTCTAAAACTGTGGGAGAATTCTAGAATGCATGGGACAGACATAGGGAAATTCTTGTGGGGGGTAGGAAGGACTAGGCTGTTGGTTAACTAGGATCTGCGGCCTATCCTGTAGGTAGGGAAATGGGCAGACTAGATGGGCCAAGCAGTCCTTATCTGCTGTTAAAGTCTATGTTTCTATGTTTCTATGTTTAGGAATCTTGGCCCAAAATTTTCAACATGGAGTTCTTGGAACCCCACCTCGTGAACACTGTCATTGTCATTTTGTTACTTGGTCCTGAAAGGTGATTTTGTGGTCAATGAATGGAATCACCTTTTGGGACCAATTAACAAAATGACAGTGTGCCACTGTTCATGAGGTGGGGTCCCAAAAGCCCATGTTGCAAAATTAGTGAAACAATTCAAAAAAATGACTGGGTTACGAGCATGTGTTGAGCAGTTTCTATGCAAGCTTGTAACTTCATCAATTTTTAGTATTTTCACTCCAGATTTTCAACATTGCCATTGTTTCATATCTCCTTATGAGCAGTATAGTATAGCTGTCATTTTTCACATGCTGTCTGAAATGAGTTTTCACAGCTGTGGCACAGAATGGCATGGTCACTCTGCGAAATCACCTTTCAGAATGAGTAAATGAAATGGCAGTGGCAGGCTTCATGAGGTGGGGTCCCAAAAAGGCCGTGCTGAAAATTTGATGAAACAACTTCAAAAAAGGGTCGAGTTACACCCGGTCATTCAAAATTTTCTATGCACATGTGTAACTTTAGTCATTCTCAATATTTTCACTCCAAATTTTCAATATATAGCCTTTTTATCAGAGAAGGAGAGCTGTCCCTGGTCCCCAGTGGCCCACGCTTGCTTCCCAACACTGGTCACTGGTGTGTCACGAAGTGTGGCATCCAGCGCTGAAACCCTCAGTGCCACCAGGCCAGCAATTCACCCCACATTTTCAACATAGTCTTCTTATTACCCAAGTTTCTGTATTCAAATGCTGTCCAAAATATGACAGTTTGTCAAACATAGTTCAGGCAGGCTTTTCCTCCCACCAGAAGTTCAACTAACACAATACACACCTGCTATATAAACCATGCAAGGAAACATTCGGCATTGACAAATGCTTGTTTGTAATAACTGTATTAGCAGGTGGTGGAGGCAAAACTGAGACAAGAACTCTGTAGCCATCTGGGGAAGGGGATGTGGGTGACCACAATACTAGTCCAAATTTTCCACAGCACAGCACTATTGCATGTAAGGAGAACCATTGGTGCTGGGGAATACAACTGAACTTGGGGAGTTGGGGAGCAGCATCAGAATACCAGGAAAATTCAGATGCATTTGGAAAAAAACAGGATACTCGGCCAGGGGAAGGTGAGACTTCTGGGCAGCACTGGCAGCTCTCATTATTTATTTTCTTCACAAATTGTTGACCAGAATAGGCATACTGAGTTGGAGCTTGCTTCCAGGTGTGGGCGGGGGATTTCCAAGAGGAGATGAATACAGATTGATGTAAATCGGCAGGGTCGGACTGGCCCACCTGGATACTGGAAATTTCCAGGTGGGCCCCCCTAATTTGGGTAAGTGGTTACCTTCTGAACTCTGAAAACATTTGCATTTATCTTCTTTTTTCTAATTAAATGGGGTATCTGGGACACTGTTGATAAATGTAAGATGCAAACACAGAGCTAGTGTATCAGACTGAAGTGGAATATTGATATGAGTGTGTCAACCTGGGCCCTCGTCTATTGATTTTCCAGGTGGGCCCTTATATCTTCTTTCCAGGTGGGCCCTCTGTACCCCAGTCCGACCCTGTAAATCGGCACATGTGATGTGCCACATCACAAGTACCTTCATGGCTGCTCTCCTCCTGTGTAGCACCACATTCATTATTTTACCTCATTTACTGATGTTATGTTGTCACATCTACTGTTATTTTATCTTGTTTCCAATAATGCTTCTTGCTGCTATTTTTTCTATGTACTGTTACGTAATGTATTGATGATGCTAATATATTGTTTCTGAATGTTGTTTACATGCTGATGATGCTGTAATGGGTTTTGAATGCTTCTGCAACTGTCTCAGGTTGTGTCTGAAATAGGCAGCTGTATGACTAATGTATCTTACCTGGTAATAATAATAATTTGCTAGCATCACTGAAGTAGACTAATAATGTTGATGCATTTCTAACATCATCTGAGAACATGTGTAAGCAGAGTAAATTTGGAGAGGGTACCTGGTCTTTTCATCATGTGCCCTTGCTTGCAGGTAAAGCAGTAGAAACTTATGCCAGATTAAGTGAGGATAACTAATTAATATGAAATGTGAAAAAAAAATGCAACCCAGAAAAGGTATGAACTGACAGCAGAGTGTTACTGGATGCAGCTGTGTAATGCTAGAAACCAACATGATGTTAGACATGCTAAGTTTTCTGCTGGAGTATGTATCTATTTTAATAGCTGAATGGATGGATTTGGGGCAAATTTGTTTGAAAAACCTCTATGAGATTATACCACTGAGGCAGTTTCTTAACATTATCCCTGAGGAGCTTAGGTATTGATATCATGACAGGTCATCACAAACTGTGAATAAAGCAGCAGAGTTGACTGATCAGACTTTGGCTGGGAACCCTCAGAATAAAAGAATGAGGGGTGGGATCCTCACTAACAGACCTGTGGGTGCACCAACATGTAATCCCAAAGGCACACAACAATGCAGCCCAACAACTACTTTTCTGTCACAAATGGACAGGTAAAAGTGGATGGAGAAAGAAAATGATACCATCATAGCAAAACTGGGCACTTGGTTAGGCAGTGAATGAAAAATGTCCAGGGGGAAACTGGGTGAGAGAGAACTCCCAAGACAGCTCGACTCAGAGGAATGGGCATATAGCTAATAGCTTGGTCAGGTGCAGTCTACCCAATTCTGTGCCACATACAGATATGGTGATGGTGGTTGCTATACTTACCATAGGCCTCACAGACAAAGGAGCACATGGCAAAGAGGACTGGAGTGAATCAAAGATCCAAACATCGCTGCTACGAACAGTGGTGCAGGGCTGGTGCTGATAAGAGGGCGACTAGCCCAAAACAACTGAAAAGTCACAATATCAACACTCATTGCAACAAAATGTGTTACACTAAAGAATTTAGTGCAAAATGCAAGTTTATTCTGCTCAAGCCAAATGCCCTTACCCAAGTGCTTCAGCTAGAAAGCCTTCATCAGGGGGTTTGGCAGAGAGAACCAAGCATACAATAAATAGCTCCAAAGTTGTGACATCACAAACCACGTGTGCATTTTAAACAAATAAAAATTGACTAACAAATACAAAACGATGAGTGCAATGTGAGTGTATATTTCAGTACCATTCACTCATCAAATCTTAATAATGGATTTTAAATTTTAAACTTTTTAACCTTTTCAGACTTTAAATAGACAAATAAGTAAATGCCTAATGGCAGAATAATTTAAGATGAAAGGAAAAGAGAAGAAAAAAGGAAAAAGACCAGAGAGACAAGGGAAGACCAGAGACCAAGCATCATGTGATCACCGCTTCAGCTGAGATCCAGACAACTTAATTTCACTGGGGATCTACATTGGAGCTGGTGATAATTTGAGAGGAAATAGTAAAAAGAAAAAATGAAAAGTAAATTGCATTACAGTTTTACAATATCCAACAGTTATTTACAATAATTTTTCTTATTCTCTTTACGTACTTTGAACCTGGTTATCTCTTTTTAAGAAAAGGTTTCAGGTCCTACTGATCATTCATACCATCAGGTTTAACACTTTTGAGTCTACAGATCCACTCACTCTCCCTTTTTAAAAGCATGTTAGCCCTGTCACCTCCAAATTTCAGTGGGGGTACCCATTCAAAACCCATAAATTTTACTCCAATAGGATTTGAGGCATGATATTTAGCCAAGTGTAGCCCTACAGGAGTGTCCATTCTCAGATTACTGATATTCGTGACATCTTCCTGTATCCTTGTCTTAAGTGGTCTAGTGGTATGTCCAATGTACATCAGGTTACAGGGACACCATAAAATATAACCCACAAATGGAGTACTGCATGTAATAAACTCCCTTGTTTCAAATTTCATTGCATTATTTCCTGGGTTCATAAATGTTTACCTGGTTGGCAGTGGCAACATATGTTGCATTTGTGACATTTAAATGTGCCCACTGGTTTCCTAGGGAGCCAGTTCTGATCTTGATTGGTCTTTTCTATACTAAGTCTGCTACGCACAAGTCGATCCCTTAGGTTTGAAACTCTGCCAAAGGTGATACAGGGCTTCTCCCCTACTGCTTGTGCTACCTGTTGAACCCCTAACCATACAGGCCAGTTTCTCTAAACAATATTTCCAATCTGACCATAGTGCATCTTCAAGCCACCCTTCTTTAAATTCAAACAGCGTGGTCAAGAACAGTGAAACCAAAATGGCACTAGCAATTACAGTGCCCTACCAAAAAAGCCACCTGCAAAAACAAAGCTAATGGTAGCGATCCACAGGCACACTGACTGCTATCATGTCTAAACAGAAATAACATGTAGATTAAGTTTTTGCAAGGGGATGTGCCCCTGCATCCCCAGGTTACAGGGGTTTCACCCCCGAACCCCCCAAATAATCCCCCTTTGGGGGAGGCAACTCAGGGAAGGGGAGAAACCTCAGAGGGGGGTCCTTGAAGAGGGAAGGGGAACTGTGTATCTGCATAGATCTGGAAGTGGGAGAAATAAAAAAAAAAACAGTCCCAGGTGAAAAAAAAACAAACACAAATGCAAGTTCTGTGACTGGGAATCAAATCTTGGTCCACCACCGCTGCCGGTCTCCACTGCCTGTGGCACTACCTTCTACACCACGGCAGCTGCTCACTGGCAAATCATACTAACATACTAACATTACTAAATGCCAGCAAAGTAGCCTATTGGTCTATCAAGTCTGTTCGTGCTTCAGCACCCTGATTGGGTACCGTAGCCCTCTATCTGTCTCCTTCTGCTGTTACTCCATCCCCCAGTCCTGGCCCCCCCCCGGGGCAAACCAGCCTCTGCTTCACCCCTTGCCTATACCTGTCCTACCCTCTCTTGAATCCCTCCACCGTAGCTGCCTGTACCAGCTCCCCGGGCAGCACATTCCGCGGTTCCACCACTCTCGGTGAAATCCACCTCTTCTTTCCTATGCTAAAGAGGTACAGGGATAGCGATAGTGCTAATCCTACCTATGCTATGCTATCCCTGTAGCTGTTTTGTCTTTCACTATTTTGACAGCACTATTCTAGCTTTCTCAACTTTCACCTGATATGGAATATTACAGGTGTGGTCCAATGATCTTTACAGTGGTGATATCACCTCCATCCTTCTGCTGGTGATACCTCTCCATATGCACTCCAGCATTCCATTGTTCCTGCCCATTGCCTTGTCACACTGCCCTGCGACTTTGAGATCATCAGATAACATAACCCCAAGGGCCCTTTTCTGCTTAGTGTCCAACAGTACCCCTCCCCCCTTATGTTATACTCAGTTTCTGGGTTGCTATGCCCTAGGTGCATGATTTTTGCAATTTGTGACAATGAACCCCAGCTGCCATACCCTTGATCACTCCTCAAGTCTTCTAAAGTCCCTCCTCATTTTCTCCACACCCTCCTGAGTATCCACCCTATTACAGATCTTGGAATCATCTGAAAAAAAGGCATACCTCCTCTTCAAGTTCTTCTGCAAAGTCACTCATGAAGACATTAAACAGGACTGCCCCCAATACTGAACCTTGTGGCACCCCACTGCTCACTCTACCCTCATTACAGTGAGTGTCATTTACCACCACCCTCTGTGCCTATCCATTAACCATTTTTTTTACCCATTTTACAGCTTTGGTTCCCACCCCTCCACTATCCAATTTCTTTATCAGTCTCCTATGTAGCACAGTGTCGAAAGCCTTGCTGAAGTCCAAGTAGGCCACATCCACTGCCTTTCTCTGATCTATTTCCCTGGTCATGCAGTAAAATAAATTGATTAGATTTGTCTGGCATGACCTTCCCCTCATGAATTCATGCTGCTTTTGGGCTTGCAGCCCACTGGATTCAAGATATTCTACTAGCCTTTCTTTTAACAAGGTTTCTATTAATTTGATGTGAGACTGACCAGTCTGTAGTTGCCAGCCTCCCCCCTGCTTCCACTCTTATGGAACATAACTATGTCTGCTCGTCTCCTGTCCCTTGTAACCTCTCCTGTTTCTAGTGATATGCTGAATAAGTTTGTCAGTGATGCAGCAAGCTGCACCTTGAGTTCCCTTAGCACTTTTGGATGTATCCCATCCAGTCTTATGGCCCTGTCTGGTTTGCAAGTACCTACAGATGACTTTTTTATGTAAATAGGCTTGTGATCACCCCCTCCCATGTTCTTGCTGCTCATTGTTGGTCTGCCCTTCTCTCTCAACTTTAAAGACTGAGCAGAAGAACCTGTTCAGGATATCAGCCTTTTCTTGATCTTCCTCTGCGTAGTCACTATCTACCAACCTCCTTACCCTCACTGTCCCACCCCTTACATAGAATCATAGAATAATAGAAATTTGACAGCAGAAAAGGACCCTTCTGGCACATCCAGTCTGCCCACCTTTCCCCTTTCACATATCCCCCTCCCCGCTTACCATCATCATCCCCCCAATACTCAGCCCATGTGTCTGTCCCATGCCCTCTTAAATTCCTCTACTGTTTTAGCCCTCACCAAACCTTCTGCCAGTCTGTGGCAGGGCTCCACCACCCTCTCTGTGAAGAAATGTCCTCTCATGTTGCCCCTGACTCTATTTCCTTGCAATCTGATGCTGTGCTCTCTAGTTCTGGCTCCCTCCTTCCTCTTCAGCAGTCCCCCTTCACCAACTTTATTGAGTCCCTTTACATATTTAAAGGTTTCAATCATGTCCCCCTTTTCCCTCCTTATTTCCAGTGAGTACAGAGTCATTTCCTTACACCTCTGCTCATATGTCTTCCCCTGCATACCCTGCACCACCTTTGTTGCCCTTCTCTGAACCTGCTCCAATGCATCTATATCCTTGAGGAGGTGTGGTCTCCAGAACTGAACCCTGTACTCCAACTGCGGCTTCACCATGGCTTTGTAGAGTGGCATTATTACCTCCCTCCTTCTGCTAGTAATGCCCCTGCTTATACATGCCAGCATTCTATTTGCCCTTCCCGCCGCCCTGCTACATTGGAAACGTACCTTAAGATTTGAGGAGACTATGATCCCCAGATCCCTTTCCTGTTCTAATACTTTGATTTCCTCCCCATCCAGCGTGTACCCTGCTTGCGTGTTTTTCCTCCCTAGATACATCATCTCACACTTCTTGACATTAAATTTCAGCATTTCCCAGCCTACTCCTTCAGTGTCTTGAAGTCCCTTCTCATGTCCTCTACCACCTCCGGGGTGTCGACCCAATTTGCCGATTTTTGTGTCATCTGCAAATAGGCACACCCTCCCTCTCAAACCCTCTGCAATATTGCTGATGTAGATGTTAAAATGGAGTGAACCCAAAACTGACCCCTGTGGCACCCCACTCCTCACCCTAGCCATCTCAGAATGCACCCTGTTTAGCAGCACCGTCTGAGTTCTCCCACTAGCCAGGTCTCGACACAGCTAGCTATTTTCCCCGCTAACCCTATGCTTTCCATTTTGCTCACCAACCTCCTGTGAGGGACAGTGTCACTTTGCTGAACTCCAGATAGGCCACATCCACTGCCCCTCCCTGGTCGATTTCCTTACCTTCCTCTTCTCGCTAATGTACCTGAAGAAAATCTTTTCCCCTTTTGCCACCCCTTTGGCTATCCTTTCCTCTTCCTTGAACTATTACTGTAGAATAGGAAATATCCGCGGTTCTTTTTATTTCACTATGTTCGCTGAAAAGGTCAGTACCGCGATAAAAGAACCGTGAACATAATCAGCTGCCAGCATGCTGTTGTGAATGCGTACCGGTGCTACTACTTTAATCACCTGCTGCTAAAACTGTCCACAACTCTAACCTAAGTGCCTCCACTGCTAAACACAACCCCAAACCATGTCCTCTAAACATGTGCTTAGCTGTTTTGGTTACAGCTCACTATGGCTGCATTTTGTTTGTTTTTTGTACTTACAGCCATGCTGCTGTCTCACCACTGACTTTCAACAAGCATTCACACATCTATGAGAGTGTGCCTGTCACAATGAATCACTTTTTTTGTGCAGGAACTTAAGGGATAACAGTACAGCCAGGATATGCAATCAGTGTGTGAATGTCATTGAAACAAGGGCATAAAGTGAAATAATGAAATAAACACACCCAAACATTGTTATAAGAATAAAACTTTATTAACCCCAAGTCTAACAGAGCTCTTACTACTGTCATACTAATCCTTTATAGTCAGATATTGGCCACTGATCTTTAAGTCCTGATACACTGACAACTTATTGCCATTCTCTGCATGCAGCGGCCCTTTTTTCTTAAGTGCATGTAGGACTCTGTTCCATTCAAACATTCCAGCAACACAATTAGCAGAGTACGGAGGCATTTCAGGAGAGTCTGCTCTTTTACCAGGCATTATCTTGTACATTATCTTGTACACTGTGTATCCACAGGTGCTGGTTCCAAATTCGGTGACTCTGCCACTCATGAGGTCACAAACTTTATAGGATCCTCTCCCAGACGCACGAAGATTAAAATACCGCATAATTGCAACAGCCGTGGTAGCGCTAAATTTAGTTTACATGGCTTTTGTCTATTCTACAGTATATTGTTATTAACTGTTTCTTGTGACTGTACTATGTCTTTCTGCACTCCATTGTCCAGCATGTCATGTTTACACCAACCAACTATATGTATATATTACCTTACTTTTTGTATTGGATGCAATAAATCAGATCCACATTTAATCTGAGTGAGTGTGCTGCTTTGTTGGGGAGGTGGGGGCACCAAACTAGTTTGCTTATGTAACAGAAATATTTGATGCATATGCTGTGACTGACAACAAATATGACCTGTCCACCCTGAAGAAGGCATCAGGGGACACCCAAAACATCAGTGGATTAACAGGCATCACAGGATTATATTGTTATATAAAATAAATTTACTTTGGTACCCTATTTCAATTTGGTGAGTTAATTATTCCAACATGTATTGTGAAATGTATGGAGCCAATTTTGTAACCAACTATTCCCTCAAAAAAGATTTTTGCGTATCCACAGAGACCGGAGGCTAGGCCAGAATTTTAAGGTCTTTTAGGCAGCAGAGTTTCTGTGCAACGGAGACCATCCAGTGGTCACTGACTATGTCTGGGAGGATGTCCACTTTAACAGTATGATGAGGATGAGAAGAAAAGACCCAGTAGTCCTGATGAGTTTTAGCATGCCATGGCGCCATGTGACCGGTGCCTTGCTGTGCTGTGACTCCACAGGATGCACACACCAGCTTGTAACATTTGTACTGTGGCATAGACACAGGGGGACTCCTTTCCTGTGTGTCTATGCACTTCTTTTGTATATGGCTCCAAAGGATGGGAATGCAATGAAGCAACTGTCTGCCAATGTTCTGTGCCACCATCGTCTGTGATTGTGTATGGGGTGCCTGCTTTTTTTTCTATTCAGAACTACTCTGTCAAGACTGCCTTTTTCTAAAAGGAGTTTTTAATTTACAGAGTGAAGCTAGAATCTTCAAAATGGTGTTAGGAAAAATCTTTCTAATTCATTCTTACCAATTAAAAAACCTCCCATACAATTTTTTTTCTCCATATAGCTTTTTCTCCCTTTGGGGCACCAGGTAAGTTCTGCTCCAGTCTTCTTCTTGAGAGGACTCGTTCCACCCCCGCCAACCTGGGCCATCATGCTACCTGCCCCAGTGCTCCCTTTTCCAGTTTCTCCCCTTATCCCCAAACCCCAGTACATGGATGTGCATGCATGTGGGAGTGTGCATGCGCTCCGAGGCTCTGGTAATGCCTCTTCATCTCACCCGGCCTAGCACCAGGTCCCCTCCCAGGCTTGGCACTGCCACCAAGTCTCCACCTGGTGGCAGCCAAGAGCTGGGGAAACCCAACGTCCCTCAACAGGAAAGGAGAGCTGCCTGGTGGCAACTCAATCCAACTCCACGCCCTCCCCCCCCGGCCAACCCCTAATGACCCATGCTCATTCCCAAACACAGATTGCCAGCGTGTGAAGAGTTAAGGCACCAGTGTCTCATGCTCTTCACCACTGGGCCAGCCCCCATACAGTTTTTATGTAAATTATCACAAACACAGTATTGTGATGCAATGCTGCATCTAGTTTTTCTAGAGATTGTTTTGTAGAATTTATCATACAATGGGGTCCAAGAATGGGGCACACTGATTGGCTGACTGGCATTGTTGAGCTGTGGTAAATCCCAGCATAGCCACTGCAAAAGGTGCCAGTCAGCCATTTTGCAGAAGAAAAGTAAAAGTAAATCATCACTTCCACTACAGCGTTCCCATTCAAGCAACTGACGCGCCTGCTCAAAAAACTGCCACTCCTGACCACATGTTCTGTCAAAATAATAGCCGACCCACCCCAAAAAACAGTAAAAAAAGAACTTGCATCTCCTTTAGCAGCTACAAATGTCAGCTGTTTAATGCTCCAACATGTTGCTGATGCGAGACACTCACAACAATCAAAGAAAGCTGTCTATAAAAGAAAAATGCAAGCTATTCATAACAGACTGCAGCCAGGCCACTAAGAACAGACTACAGCTTCTTGGCCTTGCAATTAACACCATGCTATCTCTTTGCCTTTGTCTTAAAAAAACAAACAAACAATTAAAAAAGATCCATGTATTAGTGTGTTTCGTTGGTGGGGAGGTGTCTCCTTCAACCATTTTTTCTACAAAGTAACAAAGGACTATTTAACACAAAGAGGAATGATATTACACTACTAAAAACATTTTTTTTAACCGTTACCTACTACAAATTGTAAAATCACAATAATCCACTCCAGAATGTGAGTTATGGTGGGAGTTACCAACTTCTGGTGTGGTAAAGTCACTCTGCCTGTGGCCTCATGACCAAATCACACCAGGTGTAGGTAAATCCCACCACAGTCCACACCCTGTTGTGGAGTATTGCTTAAATGTCCACCTCTGAAAGTCAGGGTACAATGAAAACACCTTAGAGGCTTTAAAATAAGGGAATGTAACAGCTGCATGGTGGCCCAGGGGATCTTGATGTAATGGGCTACAATGCAACACTGCAATAGAATGAATAAAGTGATGATATTACTAATTGACACACTATAATCTCTCATTTGAAGTTATTTAAGTGCATTATCATATTTCGTATAGCAAAAATATTAAAATATATACTGAAGAGTATTAAAGAGCCAGAAGGTGTTTTCACTCTATTCTGTTTTAATAATTCCAAATGATTGCAAGTGTATTTAGAGCTTCTAAGTTGCCCTGTAGAACTGTAGCCCTCACTGGTTCATGTATCTGCATGAAAGCTGCCATTGCATAGCAACGGCATCACCTAAATGATGCTTGCTAATGTTTCCCACATCGGCACATGGCTTCCTGTGGGTATACGAGGCAGAACCAAATGGCATCTCTAGCTGCCAATCTTACATTTCAATGTACCCAGCAAAGGTAGGATGCACTGCTGCAGACAGCATTTTGTATTTCACCCCACATCATTCACTCCTTCTCATATGATTTCACTAACCATGCTCTTTATTACTACTAAACACTGGTTTAATTGCCTTTTTTTCTACAGTTATGTTGATTAAAAGCAGTTTAAAATAATTTTTTAACATACAGTTACCATAAAACAATAAAAGTTATAAAAGGTTCGGATAAGGTTTGGATATGCATCCGAACCTTTTTTTTCTTATCAGAGCCTTTTAGAACCTCAGAACCTTTTGAAGCTCTCCCATCACTAATAAAATACTTCTTACAGTACACATATCAGTGTCAGATCAAACAGTTCATGTATGTGGTTACATATTATTTACAAATACACAGCATCTTTAACTTACTCCTACATGCTTCTGCTTAGACTTTCATCTGTAAAAGATCAGGGGTTAGATTTTCAAAAGACGTAGGAACTAAGTCCCATGCCGCAGCCAATGCCACAGGATGAACTGTCCGCACCTGCAGAGTTTTGTATTTTCATCTGGCACAGCTGCAGGGAGATGTTACGCCTGTTCCCACCAGGCCTAATATTCCGGTGTGGCTGCACAGAAAAAACAGCAGCTAGCTGCCATAAATAATAGAGCCAGTCGTAAACCAGTTCCACCTTTGAGAATACCGTTACTCTGAGAGAAACTGTGGCTCTACAAGTGGAGACCCACTTGTGCTATTTTTTCCCCCACAGCTGAAGCAGCTCCAGGGGCTTTGAAAATATAGCCCCATATCAATAAACCAATGAGGCTTCTGTACCTGGCATTTGAACTGCAGTCCTTAATTAGCTATAGAGGAGAGAAACAAAATAAATTGAATTAGGTATTTTTAATCTTCATTTATTCAAACTATTTTTTCTAGGATATGCTTACTTAAGTGTGAGCTTGCACAAACATAGAAACATAAAATCTGTCTGCAGATAAGGATCATATGGCCACCTAGTCTGCTCATTTCCCTACTCACTGCTGCAGCTGCAGATCCTATTTGATCTGCAGATCTCCTACGCTGCACATCTTGAGAGTACCAGTATGTCTATCCCATGCTTTCTTGAATCCCCACATTGATTTCTCCTCCACCACTTCTGCTGGAAGGCTGTTCCATGGCGCCACCACCTTTTTGGTGAAAAAATATTTCCTAACATTATCCCTGAGCCTTCCTTTCGAGTTTCTATATTTCCATCCCTCACCAAGAACTCCACAAAATAATGCACCAGGCTAAGGCCAGCTGGCAGGAATGAAATAAGGTGCATTTATGGCATTTAACGCCAAAGATATAAAACGTCTTTAAAGAGATATAAGGTGCTGGTTGAATAAAGTGCATTTTTTGAAATAAAGTGCTTCATAAAGTTAATGTGTATGCCATTTTTTATGTATAGGGTGCAAGAATGTTTAGAAATGTTTAAAATGACAGTTAAATACAAAATAACATCCACTCTGATAGGTGGGTTATGGATACAAATGAAGCAGTAGTATGATTATGTTGCTTGAATTATTTTGCTGCTGCTCCGTTGTTATGTAGAATGCTATGCCAAAGAAATCCTGCATTGAAGCAGGAACTGTTTGAACTGAGCGGCAAACTTTTCTTTTACTTTTGCTGCCTCCAGGATTTATGTAAATAATTACTGATGTCCCTATATTATTTAGACTCCCAGCTGCTGGCTTTGTATAAAATATGCTGTAGAATGGTGCCAGCTAGCCGTGGAGGAGTCTGTAGCATGTGACCAGCCAGTTTAAGCTGCTAAAGAGTCAGGCTCACTAAATCCATACAGAGCCCCAAAGCAGGATAGCTAGACAATGATTGTTTAGCACTCTGCTGCTCTGCTACGTCATAGAAAACAAATGATTTAAAGGGATAGGAACATCCCTGTGTATGTGGAAATGCTATACAGTTGAAGTAGCCCTCAGAATAAGGAGGGTGCTACAAGACAAACTAAACACAATAAAGAAATTAAACAAATTAAAGAATAAAGAGACACTGCAGGTCTCTAAAGGAGCCCCATTATGTATAGAGACCTGATATATAAATTAAAGGACTAGTGTTCACGTTATAACAATACAGCACATGTATAAATGCAATATATATTTGCACTGTTTGCATATATAGAAAGTAAGGTGCTGACCTGTTAGCAAGAGCTCAGGAAAGGGATTTCCTATAGGGAGACTTCCCATAAATAAAACCTAATTATGTAATAGAGGAGGTGCTTCCCTATTTAGGGACCATTCTAGAACTAATTGGATGTTATGGGAGGGACGTTCCCATAAGTGGGAGGGCTATATAAGCCCTCCTCAAACAGCAAGAGTCAGATTACTGTTGCTGGATAGCCAGTCTCACTTATCAGAAGGACCTGTGCCTGAGCAGGAATTTATCTCTGACAGCAGGAAAGTTGATGAATTGTTTTGAGATACCTGATGTAAGGTGAAGTAGCCTAAAGCTATTGTTTATTTTCTTGTTCTGTTCGAACTGTTTTATTTCTATTTATTTATTTTTCCTACTTTTGCATAAAATAAAACACACTGTGGGTGTGTTGTACCCTATTACTGTGTCCAGTGTTATTGTTATACCCATGTACCTGTGACACTCTGACCAGCCCTTATAGCTTAGTAGTTACAGCACTAGTGTGAACCATGACAGTCACCCATCAAATACTGTATGTGGTATTTTGTCAAAAGGCAGGCAACCTGGTCTAACCTTCTCCGACACAGTAATTTTCTTTTCCATCAAAGATTATTTATTTTTATTATTTATTCCATGTGACGGGATGCCGACTGAGCTAAAGCTTTTAGATTTTCTGCATGGAGCACTGGGAGGAGATGAAAGCTGACTGACTTTTTCCGGAGGGGTGGGGTGTCAAGCAGACAGTATGCAAGAAGTGGCACTGGTGGATGGCTGTCAGATTTTATTTCACACACACACACACACACACACACACACACACACACACACACACACACATATGCACAAAGTAGTTCACAAAGTAGTTCACACACTGCACCTAGGCTAAAAGGGCTGATGCTGCAGGTGCTGCTACCCACAGAGATTCAGGGACCTGGCCTAATCTGCTCTGACACAGTACTTTTCTTTTAAGGATTATTTTTATTTATGCTATGTGATGTGACAGAATGCCCTGCCTACTGAGCCACAGCTTGTCAATTTACCCCATGGAGCACAGGGAGGAAGAGATGAGAGCTTGCTGACTTGTTTGGGGGGGGACAGGTCACACAGACAGTATGTAAGTGGCACTGGTGGCTGTCTGTCAGATTTTATTTCACACACACACGTGCACACACAGTAGTTCACACACTGCACCTAGGCTATAAGGGTTGGTACTGCAGGCACTGCTACCCACAGAGATTCAGGGACCTGGCCTAACCCTCACTGCCACAGTAATTTCTTGAAGGATTATTTCATGTGATGGAATGCCCACTGAGCCAAAGCTTGTAGATACCTCACGAAGCACAGGCAGGAGATGAGAACTGGTTGACTTCTTTGGGGGAGCACACAGCAAGAAGTGGCACTGGTTGGATCACTTGCCTGGTGGGTGGCACAGTTCACCCCCTCCACTGCCAAAATAAAAAAAAAACAAATTGCCACTCACTCACTTCCCCCAGTCTTCCTCCTCCCCTCCCTGAGTCTCCAACTCCGCAATGCCCACTCCCTTACTCCCAAACCCAGTCTCCCAATCCCCACACCAAAGTTTTCTGATTCTCCTGTTTTTATTTGCTTTTCAAAAAAAAAAATATTTCTTTTAAATTTTAATTGAATTTTTTTTTGAAAGTCCAGCTAGTCCTGCCCAACTCCTGACTACCCAGCCCAACCAGCAAACAAACAAAGAGGCAAGCAATGTACAGCACACAGAGCAGCCAGTAAATTCTGCTGCCCCTTCTCTATTCTGTGTTCCTCTGTGCCAGCTCCTGAGGTGGACCACATGGATTGCTCAGAGCAAAGCCAATCAGGTGCCACCTTAGGGAGACGGACAGCTTGGTCCCTTCAGTGCTCTCGAGCATCTCACGGTGCCCAATCCCCACGTTTACAAACACTTCAGCTTGTTCGGGTCAGTTTGGATTTTTGCTGAACCAGTTAGTCCATCCCTATTTTTAATATCAGTCTTATTACTTTCATAAAACAAAGAAAAATATAAAATCAAAGTACTGGCAACCAAATGAGCAACAAGAGGCATCTGCAAGGTTGATATATGAGGAGGAAACATTTCTAGGCACATTTGAGAAAAGTAAACTGGAAATATGGTGGGAAAAATTAACACAAAAATGGAGAAAATTCAAGAGTTATAACATTCTGTCTTTTTTTTATATTATTCCTTAGATTATGTCACAAAAAAAGACAACAAATAAATACAGCATCTCGGTGCACGTTAATACGGGTATGGAGGCATGAACTTTTGTTGCTAGAATTGGTGCTGAAATAATTTTTATGTAAGTGTCAAAACAGATTCTTAATTAAGGTTTATGTTCTACTTACAGTCCGCCAGAAGAAGCCTGATAAGGCAAATGGTCGCGATATATTATATAAACTTCAAAAAATAAATTTAGGGTGCATTGACTTTCTTGGCATACAGCGGCCCACACCTGTTACATATTATGGTAGTATTTACACACTTCTGGTGTGGTAAACTCACTCTGCCTGCAGCCTTGTGACCAAATCACACCAGGTATGGGTAAAATTCCACCACAACCTACACCCTGTTGTGGATTATTGCTTAAATTTCTATCTCAAAATATCACTCCATGTGCAAATGTGAACCTAAACCCATAGCACCACCCTCTGAAGTGTTGTACCATCATCTTAACAAATGGATGGAATGCCTGTACTTTTAGAACATTTTCTTCCCAGCTGTAGAAGAGCAGGCACTCCTGAAAGTCAAAGGTCAGTGATTAATCTCATTCTTGAGCAAGTACTTTTTAATAACATAGAGCGGTATTTTCAGCCACCTGGACACAGCACTAGTGTACGTATTTCAGACACATGCTTTGTCCATGAAGATGCATCCAAAGATCAGTGTGCTATTCATCGACATCTGTACACATTTGCAATAATTCCTACAGTGTACTACAATTTCTGCTGCAACTGTGGGACTCGCATTTGTTTTTCAGATGCAACTGCAGAATTCCATCTCGGGAGTTAGACTAACTTTTTGGCGTCTAACTTTGAACAGAACTCTGCACTCACATCTGGAAAATGGATGCTAGTAATACAAAATCTCTTGCGCAGTCTCTACTACCATTACCTCAGTTGCATGCTAAATTGCTACACCTAGCAGTTCCACTAAGAGGTCTGCAATGCCACTGCTCTGCACTCCCCATCACAGTGGACTTGGCAGCACTTCCACTTCTATAGCCAATGCCCCAACCAGCACTACAGTACACGGCATGGGAGATCAACCAGCATGCCTCAGAATATGCACTGAATTGAATTGCTAGCACAATACACAGGGACAAACTACTTTCAAAATCTGCACAAAGTAAAGCTCAGGATGGCAGTAGGTGCAACGTTGACTCTGGTAACAGAAACTACCATTACATACTTTATACATTAAATAACAAAGAAAGCAGAGCACACATAAAGTCCAAGAAAATAATAAATGTATTTTAATAGTGCAGCACAAGAACACAAACAGCCTATACATACTCCACCAAAAGTGGCTTCCTCAAAGGAGTGTGGTTGCTTTACAGCACTTTCATTTAAATTCTCCATAACTAATTATCAACAGTTGCAAATAATTAGTGGAAAGTGCTACAACGGTGCTAGTGCTCATGGCAAAAAGGTCAGTTGATAAATGGTGATGTTAGAAAGGCAGAGATTAAACTACAGAGTATCATGCCAGAAAAATAACTTTTCTGTGGCAGCAGTAAAAATCAGAACTATACAATAGGGAGAAGTTCCAGTTTTAACAGCAGTTGTTTAATGCCACATATTTACTAAAGCCTGTTTTGATCTTAAATTCCATCTACGCTGCCAAACACAAATCAAATAGACATGAGTGCTCTACTTTAATTTAAATTAGATCATGCATTAAACATTGCCTATTACAAAATATTTGACAACTTGCTTGATCTAAACAAAATAAAGTTAACACCTAGAGAGCATTCACTGTCAAACACTCATTTGTGAGTATAGGTTGTGTAGAATAGAAATAATGAACCACTGCTACAAATGGGAAAGTCAAGTACATGAAAGGTAAATGCAACATGACACATCTTAATACATCTGATAAATATAAGACCATAGTTAATGCTAATACATCTCTTGCTATCCTGAGAAAAATAATGTATTCACCTTTAATGTTACCAAATATTAAAAAGGTGGGAATACATTGTTAAAACCCACAGACTCATACCTTATATATATTTTCTCCTCAACCAATTTTCCTCCTAATGGTAATAGAGATCAGGATATAAAAGAACCATGGTCGTACGCCAACTGTGGCAATTGTGAAAAGTGAGAATAAAAAAAGTACATTTCATGTAGCATCATCCATTGATACATAAAGGAAAGCTTGAAAAATCTAGTATATTATAAATAAATCCTTAGTTATCATAAGAACTGCATTCATAGAAAGTTAAAAGGTCAAGAACAGAAAAGCATCACAAATATGGTTTGTAATCTGTTTGGTCATTTAGACCTTGTGGTGTTAACACATCAAGTCTGAAGATTAAATATGTTTCCCTCTGTAGGAGGGTACACAATCTGTCACCTGCTCTTTCAGGGGAGTGTACATGTTCCAGGGCTCTAAATTTAAACCTATGGGTTCTGCTTTGGTGCACCTTCCTGAAGTGAGCACCCAGGGCATTGTTAATGTTCTTATTAATAACTGCTTGTATATGTTCTTGGATATGACACTTTATGGGGACACATCGTTCAACCAACATAAACCTGTCTGCAGGGACACCAACATACATAAGAAATTAGTTTGACAGTCCACATGTTGCTGGAATTTGTAACAAATGCTTGTTTTTAGATGTACAAATGTATCCCCCACTTCAGCAAAATCACATATATTACATCTTCTGCATTTGTTAAAACCATTTCTCACACTTCAGTTTATTGACTTGACCCCCAAAAAAGGGCTATTTGTTAGATAATCTCCTAAATTTATCCTCCTGCAGAAGGTGACCCTTGGTACAGAACCCACTAGATGTTTAAGTTCCTGATCTGCCTGTAGTAAACTCCATTTGGCCTGGTGGCACTGAGCGTTGAGGCGCTGGACGCCACACCTCGCGCCATGCTGGTGACCTGGGTTCGGGAACAGACTTGGGTCATCAGGGGTCGGCAGGGGCAGGAGAGGATTGAGCATTTGGAGGACTGTTCTCCTATCCTGGGGATAGGTGGGTTGTTTTTTTCCTGCTATCATTGTGGCTCCCAGTGGAGACTGGGGGCAGTACATCTCGTGGGAGCACATTGAGGGGTTGAGGCTACGGTGAACATCCTGCGGGTGGGTGTGGGAGCACGCCCATTGCATGCTGGACATCATTGCATGTCTGAGCCTCTGGGGGCAACTGAAAAACAGGAAAAAATCCCTGGCACCCAGGAAGGTGACGACGAGTCCCTAGGCAGCCCCCATGCTTTCTGCTGGACATACCAAGTCAGCCATGGATTGTCTCCTCGCTCCACCTCCCGTTAGATTATGGAAAGAGTGCCAATAGGTGCTAGCAGCCCTGCCTCGGGAGGTGCAGAGCTGGGGGGGGGGTCAGCATTTGGAGTAGGGAAGGAGTGGAACCGGTTCATGAGTCTGATCTCAGGGGTCTCAGGCTGAGCGGGAAAAAGGCCAGCTCCCCTGGACCTCATCCAAGAGAATCCTATGGGACTAGTGTGTAGAAATAGAGTTGACAAAAAAAAAATACACTCCATCTATCAAGGATGATTTGTCTTACGTCCATAGCCCAAATATTGAAATCTGTCACAAATGTTATGACTGAATCCTCCAAATTTCTGTGCTCCCTATGGTACCTATGGCTTCTTCTCAATGTTTGTGAAATATTACCCCTTCTTATTTTCTGTACTTTATCATATGCTGTCTGTACCATTTCACAAGTGTATCTTCTGCCTTTGAAGCTAGCTGCCATATTTTTGAATTCCTCCTCAAACAGTGTCACTTGTGCAATTGCAGCAAATCCTAAGGCATTCCCATAGGAAATACTGTCCACCTGAAACTTAGGATGTGAGCTATCCACTCTCAGTATACTGTTGCATGCTGTTGGTTTTCTATAAGGAATTGAAGCAACCTTATTGTCTACAACAGTAAATGTCAAATCTAGAAAATCAACTGATTTATCATCTATTCTCTTTGTGCATTTGAGGTTCCAGTCATTCATGTTTAACCAATCAACAAATAGTTCAGCTGATGCCCTACCCCCACCCCAGACACATATACTAAGATTCATACTAAGATAGGACAGGAGCCAGAGAACCAAGGGGTCCATAAGTGCTCCTTGAGACTAGTAGTAGCAGCTAAGAAAGGTATCAGAGTTATTCAGTGTATCCAATCTGGATTTAAACATAGCTTTAGAGTTGCTGGTGATCACCTCAATTGGTAAGGCATTCCAGGGCTTAATAATGCGTAAGGAGAAAAAAAATTCCTTTGCTTTAGATTAAAAGTTCTATATTGAAGCTGAAGGGGGTGGCCTCTAAGGTTGAGATAAACATCTTTAAACACCATCCCTAATTTAGGCAATAAATATGGATCTTGCATGATATTGAACATAAGAAGGAGAACCCCTCTTAATCTCCGCGTATCGAGAGGCATAAGTTTCAAAGAATAAAGCCTGGTATCATATGACACATTTTGTAATCCACTCACTAATTTAGTAAAGCGTCTTTGCACTTTTTCTAATTGTAAGATATCATATTTCTTGAAAGGGCACCATAGTGGGGAAGAGAAATCTAGGTGTGGTCCAATATAAGCCCTGTATAAGCACATTAGCACATTTCTTTATTTTTTTTTCATTCAATATACTTTATTAATGTTTTCCAGAAAAAACATCAAAAGCATAACAGATAAGGATACAATGATAGGAATGCAGTGTGTGATTTCAAAATACATACATGTATAAACCAAACAAAACATTAAGAACAAATCTTCTCACCCTCTCCTTCCCTCCCCCCACCCACAGTAATCCCCTATGCCAGTACCCACTGAGCTAATATAGGCTTGGAATATATATAAAAAGAAAAAAAAAGGGACAAGCAATTCGTGGCCTCCATAGGGATAAAAGAGTGTGCAAGGGCTCCCACACCCTTTGATAGACCTGAGGTCTGTGGTTCATACGGGCTGTATGTTTTTCCAGTTGCAATGCCAACAAGGTTTCCCAATACCATTCCGTTATCACAGGAAGGGATTTTCCTTTCCAGTGTCGCAACATGGTTAATTTTGCGGTGGCAGCTATTAAGGCTAAGTGGGCCTTATGAATTTTGGGCATGCTTTGGGGGAAAATGTTTACAAGACAGCTATCTGGGGTAAATAAGGGATCTAGTCCCAGTAGTAGATCAAGCATTCGCGTGATGGAGGCCCAGAACTCCTGAGCTTTGGGACAGCTCCATAAGATATGGTACAGTGTTCCTGAGGCCTCTTCACATTTAGGGCAAAAAGGGGAGGGGGTTCTACCTGTTTTGTATAATTTGGCTGGGGTATAGTACAAATTGTGTAAGATGTTAAACTGAGTGAGCCAAAGTTGATCTTGCTTAATAAACCTATACACCAAGCACCGCACTTTCTGCCAAAATGCTGCTTCTGTGGAAAGGTATAACTCCTGTACCCAATAATAGCATGTGCCTTGGGGGAGATGTGGGTCTAAGACAAGAAGAAATTGGTATATTCTTGATATGACATTAGCACATTTCTATCTCTAGATTTTATATTCCTCCTGATAGACCAAATAATCCTATTGGCCGTAATTATTGCATATATGATATTGTCAATAAAATGATACCAATGTACAATGTGTCAGAGGTAAGGGTTCAAACCAGCAAAAACTACCATCCTTTCCCAATCTGACATAAATAAATTACCATATGAGGGCGCTAATGCCGACCACATAGCCATACTTCACAATTGTAAGCAGAAGCTGTTATTAAAAATAAAATAGTTCTGTTGCAGTACATATTCCAAGAGTTGTAAAATAAATTGTTGTAGAACATTCCTAAACTGACACGGCTTCTAAAAAACGCTGTGCAACTTCCACACCTTTAGCATTAGATATGCTGTTGTATAACGATGTTGTATCTATGGCAACACAATGTAATCCCATGGTAAGCCTTCTAGGGCCAGATATTCAAAGCTTTGCACCGGGCACAAACCCATTGCACTGGAATAGCATTGAATTTGCTCCCAGCTGCAATATTCAAAAGTTCAGTTAGCGCCAGTTCTGTGTGATAACGCCGATGCTAAAAGTTAATGTATGCAGGGGAGGGAGTGAGGGGAGGTGCCATGAATGCCAGTGCACCAGCATATTCAAAAGAACAGCACCGCACTACAGGCTGTTGTGCCACCTGTAGCGTGGCGCACAATATCACCAGCAAAAAACATGCAGTACTGTAGCGCAAGCAGGGGGATGCAGACCTCCCGTTCACCACACAGCACACCGTTGGGCCTTCCCATCCTAATTCTGGTCACCCGTATCCTAACAATAATTACTTTCCCTGGTAGTATAGTGTCCCCTCCTCCCATAACGATCCCTGTCACCCATTTCAAACAAACATTACCTTCCTTGGTAGTCTAGTGCTCCCCTCCATCCCGCCATCATGATCCCCGACACCTGTATTAATATATTTCATAAATTTCCCTGGTAGTCTAGTGGCCTCCCCACCCAGTAGTGCCGACCATCCCACTCCCCCACAACCATCCCAGAATGGAGCCAGCGACTGACTCAACCTTCCACTCACCTCCGCAGCCAGCTGCCTACTGAGTTATGAATAAGCGTGCACTATATAAGTACATGCTCATTCATAACTCAGTCGGCAGCTGGCCACAGAGGTGAGAGGAGGGCTGAGCCAGTCACTGGCTCCATTCTGGGATGGTTGGGGAGGAGTGGGGTGGTCAGCACTGATGGGTGGGGGGCCATTTGACTACCAGGGAAATTTATGACATATACTAAAATGGGAGTCCAGGATCATGATGTAGGCCGGGGGGCTACTAGACTACCAGGGAAATTTATAAAATATATTGTAACGGGTGTCAGGGATTGTGATGCGGTGTAAGGGCGCTAGACTACCAGGGACTGGGTGCATACATGTGTACTGGTGTGGGGATTATGCTTGGAGGGACCACTGGACTACCAGGGATCAGACCTCTCAACCTATTGTAACTGACATATGGGATGTGGACTCTCAACATGAGGGTTATTGAGGGACACTGACTCTCAAAATGAGAGACACATCCTCAGACATGGATATACAAGTTCAGAGCACTGTGGAACCCATTGCTTTACTTACACATAGTTTAGATTTGATGTGGCATCTTGCAATATTCTTAATATCTGCTGCAATGTCTGAATGTACAGCATATTCTGTGTGTGCGTGGCACCTTTTCCATGAGGGCCAGGGCACTTTTGAGGGGTAATATGAGGGATGTCTCTCTTAATGAGGGACACTTGTGAGGTATGCCAAGGACTGGGATGAGATTCTCATTATTGGTGTTGAGGATTATGCTTGGAGGGGAAACACTACACAACCAGGGCAACTGTGGACCTCCCAAACAGTGCTGTGTGTATTTATCTATATTTCTATCTATATATCTACATACTGTATATATAATTATACATATATATATATATATATATATATATATATATATATATATATATAAAATACAGTCATCTATAGTGTCCCTCAGTACAGGGGACATCCCTCTGTGTACCTCTCACTATAGCCCTGACCTGCATTCATCCCTTTTGGGAACAGTGGTGTGCATACACAGAGACTGTGCTGTACATCCCGACTTGCAAGCAGGAAGTGATTACATTCTATGGTGCTACATATATATTACCCTGTGTAGATACAGAGATACTGGTTTCCATAGTGTTCTGAATTTGTGCCTCCATGTTTGAGGATGTGCCCCTCATTATGGGGATCAGTGTCCCTCATTGTCCCTCATTCTGAGGGTCTGTGACCCTCATATCGGTGCTGAATGGGTGGTAGCTATGCACTACATATGCCTGCCAACACCCATGGCCTGCAGCTACTGAACTGTTTCTCAAGTCCGGCATACAGGTGGAGCTATGTGCACATCCCAGCCTGTGGCTTCTGGTGTGTCATCCCTGTCCAACCAACTGGTGGAGCTGTGTACACCTCCCAGCCTGTGGCTTCCAACCTGTAAACCCTGTCCAACCAACAGGTGGAGCTGTGTGCCCTACACATTAGCACCAGGCAAAGTACATGGGAGTGCATGCAAAGCAGGCCATACTGAGATGCTAATGTGGCCATTTGCCCATGGTTTGCCTGAGTAGGCTCATTTACATTGGTGCTTTGAGTATAGCAAACTTTTGCCCCGGGCTAATGAGTTTTCACTGGGTTAATGTGTTAGCACTGTGCAATCAAGTTAGCCCCAGGCAAACCTCTCAAAAACATAGCACAGTTCTACAGTATGTGGCCTGCATTGCTGTTTGCAGTTGTAGTGCAACACTTCATTGCTATCACACACATTGTCCACCAACTGCAACTCTGCCTTACTCCACCTCTGTGTCCTCTGAGCTGCTGTTGCATTTTGGCCTTCCCTGTTGTTCAGCACAGTTCCTATCCTCAGGTATGGATCTCCAGCAGTTGAAATCCATGCTGCTTTGGCCACAAACTGTTGCTTCTCTGTAAAGCAGAGGAGCCCCACTGATGCTCCGTGTCGGCTCCCCACCTCCCCCACCACCACCCTTGGTCGGCTTGCCCTTATGTAGAGCTGAGGCTGAGTGCTGAACCGATCAGCCCACTTCTCCACTAGCAGCTTATAGCCAATAGCCACTTGAGGCAGCACTGTACTGCTTCTCCAATTAGTGTCTCCACCTATCCTTTGCATACCTTTTTTCTTATTTATCTCTCCTACCAACTTTATTACTGTGCCACCAGAGGCAACTTCCTCTGCTTCTCTAATCCCTGGCATCTCTCTCTGCCCTCAGCTTGCTATTTCTTGCTCCAGAATGCTCATATTAATCTTCACATCAGTCATCCCCCTCTACCAGGGACTGCCTAGTCCTTCACCATGGCTCAACCTGCTGACACCACCTGTATGCAGCTTCTGCTCCCACCTACTCTCCCATTCACAATAGCTCACTTGTCCTCTCCCCCTACTCATCTCCCAGCTGTCACCTTCCACCACCACCAACCATGTCAAATTACATTCGTCTCCTTCCCTACTCTCACCTCTCTGACCATTCCTTGTTCATGCGACACATCTGTTAAGAAGCATAATGCCAATACCAGCAAGCAGCGAGTGCTGACCCTCCTCAGAATATTTGCTCTACTGTTTCTAATTTCAGGCAAGGTGCATCCCAATCCAAGTCCCTTTTTACACAGTACTCCAGCACTTCACACCACGGGCTAAGAATGACTGCAATGAATATCTGCAGCTTGCCCAAGACGTTGGCACCACTACAGTGCTAGATGCTGCAGCATCAACCAGATGTGCTAGCCCTCACAGAAACCTGGCTGTCAAAGAAGGCCCCTGACACCTTTGTCAAACTCCCAGGCTTAACCCTTTTTAGAGCTGACAGAATTGGCAAATGGGGGGGTGGATTTTATATCTGACACTCCCTGTTATGCCAAAATCCACTGTCTCCCTCCCTGGATCACGGGGCACAAGCCCTGACAATAAAACTCACACCAGACCCCTCCAGAGCCTCTGTTACCATTACCTTGGCTTACATCCCACCAAGAAACCAAGTTGCAGCCTTTCAGTCCCTGGCCAACAATATCTCCAGCTTCCCTCCCAAAACTGAGCACATTATACTAGGGGATTTTAATGTGAACTGACTGTCGAGCTTGGCCTCCCCTATAAAAGACACCCTTTCTGCTCTAGACCTAGGCCAGTTAGTTAATAAGCCAACCAGGGTGAATCCCAGAACTGGATCTTGCACCCTAATCGACCTGCTACTCACCAATCATCCAAACAAAATTTCTAACCTGGTTGTCCTTCCAGATTCATTAAGCGACCATTCCCCATCCTCTTCACCAGGTCATGTCAGCGGCAAATACCACAACCAAACAATGTTACCCAATGCAGCTTCCAACCAGGAGACCTCATTAAACTAAGGAGACACCAAACCCACTGTGATTGGTCCCCTATCACCAACTCCCCTTCCATAGATGGAACCCTGTATTACATCAGCCACACGTTCAACAATGCATGTGTGAGATTTGCCCCCTCACAAAGGTCCAATCGAAAAAATGTAATGCCCCCTGGGTCTCCCCAGCCCTGCTTCAGCAACTAAAGAACCGTTGACGATCTCTGGCACAAAGCAGTTGCTTCAGGGGTGCTGGCAGGAGGCTTGCCTACAAGGTGACTCACAATAGGTGCACCTGGGCTATAAGGATGGCCAAATCAGACTACTATAAAACTACCCTCACCTCCTCCTGGGGGAATGCAAGGTTGTTCTGGGACAACCTAAAAGAACTGAATTGAAAAGTCAGGATGCCACCCCCCTTGCAGCTGTCAACAATGATGACACCTTGGACCCACTTAACATCACCAATTGCCTAAATGCAGCATTCTCTTTTCTGAGTGCAGTCCTTCCAAATAACTTCTTCGATCCCATCCCTACAACCCCTGAGCCCAACAATGCCTACCCCCCTTCCACCTCAGGGTTATTACAATGAGTGAAGCAAGGTCATACCTTGCAAATGCCCTTGGGGGTTCAAACTACTGCAAAAACTCCTTTGATATGAAAATCCTTAACTTGGTGCTAGACTCTGTACTCTCACCACTGACTGATCTCCTTAACCTCTCCCTATGTCTACAGCAGTTTCCAACTGACTGGAAGATGGCCACTATCACACCAATACTGAAGAATTTTGACCCCATCTCGCCCAATAATTACCGACCCATCTCCATTCTTCCACCCCTCTCAAAAGCCCTGGAAAACATTGTTGACACCCAACTCACCTACTACCTGCTTGCGCACAACATACTATGTAGAGGACAACATGGCTTTAGAATAAGGCATAGCACAACAACTGCCCTCACAGAGTTCTCTAACTCATTGCACAATGCACTGGATAAGAAACACCTAGCAGGAGCTGTATTTATAGACCTGCCGAAAGCTTTCTATACTGTCTCACACACCTTGCTCCTAAATACTCTCCACCTCACCTGGCTATCCCCTGGACCCGTCATGTGGTTTGCAAGTTACCTCTCAGATAGGTCCCAATGTGTGAAGATAAACAACACTCTCTCGGCTACATTGCCTGTCCACTCTAGTGTCCCCCAGGGTTCCATCAACTGTCAATTATTATTCAGCATCTTCCTGAACACCCTGTCAAAAGCCTGCCCAAGTAAACTTCTGTTCTATGCAGATGATGCGGTACTGTTTCCCACCCACCCAGATCTCACAATCCTACAGTCCTTGCTGCAACTTGCCTTCAACCACATCAAAAACTGGTTCACTGACCATAGACTGCTGGTTAATGTAAAAAAGATTAAGTCAGTGCTCTTTGCTCACCGGTAAAGCAAGAACTTTGATGCCCAACTAAAAATCTTTTCCAAAGCCCTCCTCCCACTGGAATAGGTCCATACATATAAATACTTGGGCCTTACATTTGATCCCAGCCTTTCATTCCACCCACATATCAATAACCTCTCCTCAGCCATAAATATTCACACAGGACTTCTGTATCAGCATAGAGACTGCCTGCCACCAGAGGCCCTTAACCATGCGGTCACCTCCTCTGTTCTCTGTCTAGTAGATTACGGACTAACTGTATACATGGCCACTGACCACACAGCTCTAAATAAAATCCACTTAGCCATCAACAAAACATGCAGACTCCTCACCGGGGTAGACAGGTGTACCCACAGCTGCATCCTGTATGCCCTAACAAACATCCTCACGCTAGACGAAAGAGTCCATTACCAAACAAGCCTCCTCGCCGAAAATATTCAGCTAGATCTAACCCCCCTTGGAGTTTCTGCCTCCCTCTGCTCTGCTCATGCCTCAGCTAACACCCGCTCAGCTAATAAACTGATATGGGCTGTTCCCCAGGGTTGCGACCTCACTAGCCCAAAGGTCCTTTTACTATAGAGCACCACAATGGTACAATGAGCTCCCCACAGACGTTACCTCTGTCGCCAGACTAGGCCCATTCAAAATAGCCCTCAAAGATCACATACTCTCCACCCGCCACTGCCAGTGCACCTGCTAGTATGGGCTGCTACACAGCACTACCAACACCTGGCTACTGGGCACTGGCCCGGCCTGCCCGGTCCCGTCTCAGTAGTAGAGCTGGGATGCAGGTGCCAGCAAGTGCACATAGACCATCAGTATCACCTACACCTCATGGAGTAATTTTGGGATAAAGTGCTTTGTACCCTACTGTTGTTAATTATCTACACAAGATTGACTGTGTAAATGACAAAGTCAGCTTCTCGACTGCTTGCATCATGGCAATTACTAGCTCCTTAGCCAGGCCTGTATAGCTTCTTAAATGTACAGACTGCACCCTCCTTTCTACCTGAACTGTATATTGACACTTACATACTCCTTAGACGGACTTGTATAGCTACCCAATTGTATAGGCACCACCCTCATTGTTGTATGAACTGTTCATCTCCTGTGTTTCCTTTACCACTTTGTAGTATTGTATGCCACATGCTAATCTGATGTTTTGTCCTATGTTGATGTTTTGAACTATGGCAAGGAGCCTTTGAAAATGAGTCTTTGACTCAAAGGTTGTAAATTTGATTTACTCAATAAATAAATAAATAAAATATATTCAGAGCTGTCTTATTTAATGGGCTATTTTTGCACTGCACTCCCAGCCTTGTTTACACTGCTTCCTTCGCATGCTATATTCAGCAGGTTTAACCCTGGTACTATTCCTTTGAATATAGCGTGCTAATGGTTCAGGGAAATTTAGCATGCCATGTAGTGCTACTTTTGCCCCAGGGCTAAGGTTTGAACATATGCCCCTAGTTTCATGACAGCATCCGTCGTATCCTTAGGTAGGTTGGACTTTTGACCACTAGTTATTTCAGAAAATGATCCACAAATCTGGAGGGAACTTCCCCCAATGACCCAATGCCTGAAACAACAAGCCTCCCATGGGCATCCCTCAAAGACTTGTGGATTTTTGGTAGGATATAAAATGTGGGACAGACCGAATGGTTTGGCTTTAAGAAAGCACTCTCATGGCTGTTAATATAACCCACATGAGGTGGTGGGTGGCATTACAATGAATGCATTCAAATCCAAATTGGATGAACATTGTAAGGAAAACAATATCCTGGGCTATCGTTTTTAAAAAACAAGTGAGCAGCCATGGGCTTTTCACCTCACTGTGCTCATAGATTACCTATGATACCTATGATACTTCTAATGATGAATGCACCAGTTCAAATAAGATGTTTCTCAAAGGGGCTGTGGGATCAAAGGTCAGTTTCTGATAACATTCCCAATCATCAAGTTTTGTCTCAGCCTGTCTGTATCCTGCACCACTACCAGGGCAGCCCCCTTGTCAGCCAGCTTAAAAATGATATTAGACATCTGTTTTAGCTCTCTAAGACCTTTTCACTCCTCAGCCGACATACTGTGGTGCTGTGCTGGTGCAGGTGTCTCTAGCAATGCCATAATATCTTGTTGAATCAAATTTTTCAGAACTTTTAATTGTACCATATCTTGGGGAATTGGGACAAAAGGTAATTTTCCCTTAAACTCCGTACCTGTATTTTGTTTCATCTAAGTGGTCTGAAGGTCAAGAATACCTTTAAGTCCAGCTAGCGTAGGAGTCAGAAAATGTCAATTTCTAAATAAAAGTGGTTTAAATTTGATGTCGGTACAAAAGACAATCCTTTAGGTAAAAGGGTAATCTTAGACTGAATGAGGGGAACTATAGATATATTTATTACTTGTTCGGTCACTAGCTCTGAACTGAACTTCTAAATTCCAAATGCTCTCCATTTGCATTTATTGCCCTGCCTCATCCTCCTTTTCTTTTCCTTTTTTGTTCACTTTGCTGGTGTTGTTTTCCTGCTTCTTTTGGTTTTATGCTTGCTGTTTTCTCTCTAAAAAACACACTTGATTGCTCATTCTTGTGTTTTTCTTAGTTCAAGGGCTCCTATTCATAAGGTGATTTTTATTTTGGAATTTACTTCTAGATCATCTACTTCTAGAGCATCCACCACTCCAAGAGTGATATTTATGATTGCAGTCCCACACACTGCCACCTTCATAATAACTTTTATCATGTTCAGATTTGATGTTTTTACATTTTTCTATCTCATTTTCTGCTTTGCAGATCTTAGTTTACAAATTAAAGTCCAAGGGCTTGATTTTCAAAAGTCAAACTAGGACAAAAGGTGTCTGCGCCAAACAGATATGACACCAATGGCATCCTGCATCATAGTTTGTGGCAATAACAATATTCAGACACTGGCTGTGGTAAAATCAGGATGCCATGTGGCAAAGACCCCCTATGCTACCCTTGTGACAAAAACGCTTATATGCCAGGTCACAAGGGTGGTTGCACCATGGCAGGGCTGCACCATCTCATTTCTTGCTATTCTAAAAGTCCTGCCAGTGTCATAACAGTGGGCTGCCTTTAGATCACACAGAAGGTGACCTAAGGGCTTGCACTACTGACTGTCAGTGTGCCGATTGTCAGAGGACTTTGAAGGACGGGACTGGGGCCGATGGAGTCCTGGTGGTGCGATGGTAGGGCAAGGAGGGCACGGCAGCAGTGGGAGGGATGTGTGGAGTCACCAGGGTGAGATGCCATGAGTCATACCACACAGCCAATCAAGATGGATGGGAGGAACATGAATAGACCAGCATGTTACAGACCTTGTGGACAGCAGCCGTGGCATCTGCAGGACCCGCAGGCACCAGCATTGTTGTCGGGCATCCTCTGGCCACCACATGTGGGGATCTGTAGGTGAGTAATGTCACAATGGATGGGGCATGTCCCTGGCCACCACATGCAACCTGCACCTACTGCCACCCACTGCCTTTAACAGTCTATGGGTCCTGCAGGGCAGGTGCCAGGGCTGCTATCCACAGAGGTCCAGAGCATGCTGGTCCAGCCTTACCCCCTCACCCAGCCGATTGGCTGTGTGGCACAGCACATGGCATCTCCCCATTGTTACCTCCACATGTCTTTCCCACTGTCCCATGCCCCCCTCATCCCCCCATGGCACCACAAGTGCTCCATCGGCCCACAACCTATGCATGTTGGCTAGGGTTTTGCTGGGGAGGGGATGATGATTCCCTCCATCATACCCCACAGATGCACCATATATTTGGTGCAACACTACAGCTGCTGCAACTTTTGCATCTTCAGCACTGGGACCTGTAGTGTTACAAAATTGGGCACAGGTTCCCTGGTGTACCCAGAGTTCACTGTAGCCCTAGATCCCTGCAAACTGCAGTGATCTAAAAGCTTTATGAAAATCTAGCCCCAAGTCTTTAAATTCAGATGTATTTGAAACTCTGTTTAGTTGGTTTTGGATTTTTTTAATATCTGATTTCACTGACTTGTAATTTCTACTGTCTTGTTCAATTAGGATATTTACGTGTTATTGTGAGTATAGCTCCAGGGACTTTTCCCATCTATCTTTTAAATTGGGGTCCAGAGTGCCACATGATGGTATTTTAAAGGCTCATAATCCTGTTGGAACCTGTCCCATCTCAGAATACTGTTGAAATGTTAATTCATCAAATCAGATGTTAACCACTTGTATAGAGAGCTTTTCTAACTGTGTAAACATGTCTGTTAGCTCTGGGCTAGTTGCACCCTCTCCCCATGATTCATTAAACAAGCATTCCTTAATATCTCGACATGTAGTGCTAAATTAAGCATTCCTTAAAGTAAATGCATCTTTTTTTTTTTTTTGTAAAATTTATTTATTAAGGATGTGATATAGCTTACAGTACATTCAGACCACAGGCATTAGTTAATATACAAAATTAACAAAATCAAAATGACCTTCATACAGATTACATTTCAGTGTGATACAAAAGGCACAGTCAAACAAGAGGACAGTTGGATAGAGATGCAGGATACAGTCAGTCCAGAATAAGATTTGCTTCCACTGCCACCAGCCAAGGTCCCCATATCTCCCAGAACTGTGACACCTTGCCCATAGCACCCATTTGAACTTTTTCAAGTATCATACATGATTTTACATTTTGCACCCATCTAGAGATTGATGGAGAGGTAGGCGCCATCCACAATTGTGCAATGGTTCTTCTTGCATTGATAAGTGCAATGGACCATAGAGAGTTTACCATCCTACGGCCTTTCTATATATTGAGTCTGCACCAAGTAACAGATCTAACGGGGATTTTGAAGGAGCATAACCCAAAACTGTGGACATTATACTATGCATTGCATGCCAGAAGGGAGCAACTTTTGGGCATGTGAGTGCCAGGTAGATAAAATCCACCCTATCAGCCTCACATTTAGGGCATTGGCTTGATTTATCAGGGTTTATAGTATGCAACTTGCACATGTTGTAGCTACATACAGCCTGTGTGGCTGGCTGTTTGTGTTTGTCTCTGTCAGTAGTTTAGTTTTTGTGGCTTTTCGTGTGTTTCTGCTTGAAGGAACTGGACCACTCTTGGACATAACATCTATGAACATTTCCTGGACTAAGAAACTGCAAAATATCACCACCAGGTATTGACATTCTCATCATAAATCAATTTTTTTGGAAGCCATCAAAGCCAAAAGTAAGGTCAGTAAATCTTTTGTACAAGCACTGAGTTGTGGAGTGCTGCATTGAATCCACATTTCCGTCTGACTTGTTCTTTAAGGATGTGTACTTGTCTTTGAGGTCTATTCAAAACCATTTTGGAGAATAAAGGGAAGATACTAACAAAGGATTTTTACATCCTGCATATGCATCAGGCCAATGTTCATCACCTTCAGGAATTTAACCCCTTCAGGAATTTATCACATTCTTGCTCTTTGAGCTACAATAACAGTTTTCTGGTCCCCGGTAGTTCACCATTTCCTGTGGATTTGATTACGTTTCATCAGTCACGTGGCACCTCTGAGAACATGGCTTTATATATTGTGCTCTGCAATATCATGGGGCAAATGCAGACCAGCAAGGCCAAGAGAACTAGATGCCCTACAACAAAACTAGTCTGCAAAATGATTAAAGTGTACCTTCTTAGGTTACTACTTATGCTACTTCTGATATCTGGAAATGTTCATCCAAACCCGGGGCCTACCGGCCTAGCACCCCATGCCACAAAAAGGTGGGAGGGGTCCCTCACATTAGCCTCAATCAATGTCTGCAGCCTCCTTAACAAACTTGACATCTTGCAAATCTGGGTCCAGCAACATAGCCCTGATGTACTCTTTGTTGTCCAAACGTGGTTTAACCCCAAGATACCAGACGCTGTAGTCACCATCCCTGGATACTCTATAGTCAGGCAGGACAGGGTTTCCAAATGAGGTGGGGGCTGTGCCATCTACCTGAGGAATTCCTATCTGGGTCAAGTCTTCCCGTTCTCAAACCCTAAACCACCCTCGCAGGTTCTCGCTATTAAAGTTCTACTTGGGGCGCACAACAAGGAGCTCACCATTGCCTCTGTGTACCTACCCCCTAAAGATCAGTCCAATGGATTTCTGAGCATATTGGAAAGCCTACAGGGATTACACCATATCTCTGAACTTATAATCTAGGCAACTTCAACATAAGGAGGCAGTATAGCTCAGTGGTCTAAGGCTCTGAGCTGCAAATTTGGTGACATCCAGCAGGCCAGACCTGGGTTTGAATCCCACAACTTCCACTTGCATACTGTGTGACCCTGAGCAAGTCACTTAACCTCCTTGTGCTCCCAGGTCGCTCCTGTAAAAAAGCTTTCAGCTTAGTGTGCTATACCTGGTTAAACAACTAAATAAAAAAAAAAAAAAAAAAATTGGCTATCGCTGGAGGCCAGAAACTACAAGGATGCTGTCACATCACAGAACCTCACCCAGCTTGTTACCACCCCCACCAGATGCAACTATAGGACAGGGTCACACATACTTCTGGACTGGATACTTACTAATCACCCTGAACAAATCTCAAAAGTCTCAGTGCTTCCTGATGGGATCAGTGACCACTCACCGGTCACATGTACCTGGACAAACAAATTCATTAAGACCCCTCCTAAAATAATACACACCAGAGTGTTAAAGCAGGGGTACCTTGAGCAACTAAAGATACACCTAAGCCACCTGGACTGGACACCAATCGACTCTGCCATTGATGTAAACCAAGCCTTAGACCTTTTCATCAGCCACTTCACTGCGGCCTGCAACATCTTTGCACCTCTCAAAAAGCTGAAGGTCAGGGGCAGAGCTAACCCTTGGATAACCCCCGATCTAATCACTTTACTCAAACATAGAGATCATCTCTGGCACTGTGCCCATGCAACATCCAAACATGGGGATATTCATAAATATAAAGCTGCCAGAAATGAGTGCACGCGGGCACTTAGGAGTGCCAAATGCAAATACTTCAAGGAAGCTCTCTCCAACTACTGGGGTGATGGAAAAAATTTTGGAGTAACTTGAAAGACCTTACAGGCAAGGACCCTAAGTCACCACCCACCATGCTCAACATAAATGGAACACCAACATCTGACCTGTACACAATCACCAACACCTTTAACAATGCATTCTCCAACTTGGATAGTGTCCTCCCTTCTAATTTCTTTGATGCCCCCTCTGGTAGTAACCCTCCTGCAACTACTCCTCTCCTACACCCTGCCCCACAATTCTACTTCAAGGAGATCCCAGTGTATGAAGCCAGAACCTATATTTGGAAGGCCATTCACAACGCAGGCTACAATGGTGACTCCCTTGACCTGAAGTTGTTAGCACTTGTCCGTGAAAAAGTCCATGAAACCCTGACAAAGGTCCTCAACCTATCACTAAGGATGTCCCAGTTCCCATCTTGCTGGAAAAAGGTGACCATCACACCGGTACACAAAAGTGGAGACAAATCACTGCACTCCAACTACAGACCTATCTCCATCCTCCCTCCATTGTCTAAGGCCCTGGAGCACATCGCCTCAGACCAACTAGTCAAGTACCTGGAAAAATATGACATCCAGTGTCCTGAGCAACATGATTTCTGAAAAGGGCACAGTACCACCACTGCACTATTAGAATTCATTGGTTTCATCCATACCATGTTCGATCAAAGAAACTGTGTAGGGGCAGTATTCATTGACCTTACAAAAGCCTTTGATACTGTGAACCACCCACTCCTACACAAGCAATTATCAAACATTGGGCTCTCCAATGAAGCGCTGCTCTGGTTTTCAAGCTACCTTGGGGAGAGGGTCCAGCGGGTTTGGATTGCTGGTGTCACCTCAGAAGAAAAGCCAGTCCTTTCAGGGGTCCCACAGGGGTCCATCCTGGGGCCACTACTCTTCAGCCTCTTCCTCAATGATCTTCCCAGTGTCTGCCACCAGAAATTACTGCTCTATGCTGATGACACAGTCATGTTCACCAACCACCAAAATGCAGAGCTCCTCGAGAAACCATTACAGCTTGAATTCATGCGCATTGAAGAATGGTTCAAGTCACACAAACTGGTCATGAACTACAGCAAAACAAAGGTTATGACCTTCTACAATGCCAGGAGCAAGAACAAATCTTGTGACCTCACAATCCTAAACCAAACAGGGACCTTACTTGAACACGTTCCTGATTTTAAATACCTAGGTGTCACATTGGACAGCTCACTCTCCTACCATCGGCACATAGATTCTGTCGCCAAAACCACCAACATCCGTTTAGGCCTGCTCTACAGGCACAAACACTGCATGACTCCTGACACTCTCCGGTTGGCTATCAACAGCTCTGTCACCTCCATCATCGATTATGGGCTAGCAATTTATGGCTCTGCCTCCGCCTCTGCCCTCCACAGAATTACAGTTGCACTCAACAAAGCATGCAGGCTGACCGACTTACACACACTTGTGGCCTGTACACTCAGGCAGGATGGCTTCCTCTCATCATCCGGATACAATATCAACCCTTCCTCTTAGCCAAAAAAATTCCTTCTCGGAGTCATGTTCCCGGGCATTGAAAAAGCTCCTCATTGACCACCACAGCACCCAGCAAACTAGAAGTTCACAACAACTAACCTTCCTTGTCCCCAGCTGCCGGACTACCATGGGCCAGAGGGCTTTTGCCCACAGAGCACCATAGTGGTACAATACTCTCAACAAAGAAACTCTTACTGCTGCTGCTCTTGGCCTTTTTAAGAGACAACTCCGACTTCATCTCATTTCAACTAGTCATTGTGACTGCCTCACCTAATCCAGGGCCCACTGCTCACTGCCCTCCACTTCAGTCTTGATAGCTACCTCTCCCCACCTTTCCCCTTCTTCCTGCCTTCCCCCTTGCCCCCTCTCCCTCCCCCCCGGGCATTTTCTGACTTTTATCCCTCCTCCCTCCCTTTAGAGCTCTTACCCTCACCCTCTACCCTCTGACAATGGCCTTCCTGCCTGCATAACCCCTTCCCTCTCACCTGCAGTGCTTATTTCTAAGATTGCCCTTGGCTGGTATGTTATGCTACCTAACATTTGGCACATTTTGAATTACTGGAATTTCCTAAGTCTCAGTCTCTTACTTCTTTTATTGTGTAACTATGTATTATTATGTTGACCTTTGTATGTATGTATACCCCCATTCCTTCGATGTGGAACCTTTTTAAATGAGCAGTTCCTGCTCAAAGGTATTTGTAATCCTAGATTTCAATAAAAAAAAAAACTTCAAGGGTGTTACATGCACTCTATGTAGAAAATATAACTGTATTTGCCGGAGTTTATTGCTCTAAGAGCAATGCTGATAGTGATTGCAAGCAATATTCCACTCCTTGCTAGAGATAGGCAGTTGGAGATCGTCACTCCATTTGTCCCTGCTAAGGTTGGGGCCATCAGACAGTACCCCACATAACATGTGGTAGTAAGCGGACATGAGCTTACCCCCCAGCAGGGGGCAAAACAGTTCTTCTTCTAATGGGGAAGGTGGGGACCACCCATTTGCAGGGGTGAGTGTGGTTCCACATCTCTGAGGAAATGTCAAGTATAAAATCTCCCACCAGTATGTTCCACTCCTGACACATTTGTACAAAAGTTATAAGAAGTCCCCCTTCGCACATCTGGTTAACTGTAATTAACTTTTTTTTCCTCCATGCCCATATTCTTTGAATCATTATTACAGAACATTTTCCCCTGGAAAGCATAGCATCAAGTATGCTAAGGTTTGGAGAGTTACCACCTCTATGCCCCACATGTCCGTGCGCCCATATCCAAGCCCATAGAGTATTTGCAGTAAAATGGTTGCTCAAACACACCTCTCTCATATCTCGAAGACTTCACACTAGGGTGTCATTGCAGAGATTTCCTTGCAGCATATCTTCTTCTAATCCAATCCAGGGACTGTCTAATCCCAAGTTCCCATTGGGGAGAAAAGCCAATTGGGCTTCCCAATAATAAAACCTAAAATTTGGTAGACCTGCACCTCCCTTTCCTAGAGCTTTCTGCAACGTTACTCTGGAAATCTTAGCCTGTCCCCTCTGCCATAAGAACTTGTGCATGATTGTGCCTAATTGCTTGAAATGAGTCTGTGGGATTTTAATTGGGAGAGCTTGATACAAATAAAGTACCCTCGGCAAAACAGTCATCTTAATGACCCCAGTTCTCCTCAGCAGAGACAAGGGCAAAGCCACCCATCTACTGCAGTCCTCTGTGATCCCTGACAGCAGTGGTTTCAGATTAAGCTGATACAGTTCCCTCACCGATGCTGAAATTAAGACCCCCAAGTATTTCAACTTATGCACCAGTTGAAGACTCCCTAACTGGGCTATGAGCTGAGCTCTGTTCATATTACCAAAGGGCATCAGCTCACTTTTGGATCAGTTAACTTTGTGCCCAGATATGGCTCCAAATGTTTGCATCAAATGGTGAACCATAGGCAAGTCAACATCAGGGTGCTGCAAGTATAGCAATTGATCATCCGCATACATAGCTATTTTGTGCTCTCTACCCCTTCCCCAAAACCCTGTGATACCCACGTTAGTTCTTAATACAGCTCCTAGTGGTTCTAAATATAATACAAATAGCAGTGGAGAAAGCAGGCACCCCTGCCTAGTTCCCCTGCCCAACACAAAGGTAGTTGAGAATTCTCCATTGACCAATATCTGTGCCGATGGGCTGTAATACAGGGCTCTAATCCAAGATCGGAAGGCTGGGACAATCCCCAACCTCTCCAGAGTATAGAATAAGTCCCCCCACTCCACACGGTCGAAAGCCTTTTCTGCATCTAATGCCACCAGCACTGCCCTATGGGATCTCTTAGTATGGGCCCATCTAAGTATAATATTAAGTGTCCGTATAATATTATGTTTCCCCATACGACCTTTAACAAAACCAGATTGGTCTGGATGAACAATGGCTGGGAGCATCATCTCCAATCGAGAGGCAAGAGCTTTAGCCATAATTTTATAGTCCGCAGTAAGGAGTGAGATTGGCCTATAGGAGGCACACTTATTCATATCCTTACCTGGCTTAGGCAAGACTGTTATTGTTGTAGACCGTGTGGAAGGGGGTAACTCACCTTTTTGCAAACCCTCGATGACTGCATCATAGAGGGGGTCAAGTAATTGGCTACCAAATGTTTTATAGAAATCAATAGGAAGGCCATCTGGTCCTGGGGCCTTCCCACTTTTAAGTGACCTCATTGCATCCCTAATCTCCTCTTTAGACAGAGGTGCATCTAATTTCTTAGCATCCTCTCCACTAATCCTGTCAAGGGGTGTCCCATCAAAAAACGTTTCATAGTCCTGCTGAGAGGGAGCTCCTTTGGATGTATATAGGGATCTATAAAAAGCAGTAAATGCCTCACCTGTTGCCCTGTACAAGTATTCCCTACACATCCTGAATTTGGCTAATATTTTTGGCAGTCTCCTTTCTCTTCAATTGCCAGGCCAAGTATTTCCCCGCTCTGTCCCCATCAAAATATGCCCCAGAATTAGTTAACAAAATAGCTATCTCTAGCTGAGCATGAGACAAAACATTGAATCTCCACTTTAACTTCTGGACAAGTGCATATAGGCCTGAGGAGAGGTTCACCACATGCGCCTTTTCGCAGGCTGCAATTTTGCCCTGAAGAGACTCTAATTCCCTGTTTGCATTTCTCTTAGCATGTGAGGCAAAGGAGATTGATTGCCCCCTCACATCAGCCTTTAAGGCCTCCCAGCGGGATGAGTGGGAGGTATCCCGCGACGGTTAAAGGATAAAAACTCTTGGAGACTTCCCCTCATTTGAATAAGGAACTCCTGATTTTTAAGAAGGAGAGTGTCAAGCCTCCAATCTCTAGGGCCAGGTGATACCCTGCCCCTCACATGCTGATATAATGCAAGGCATGGTCAGAAATAATAATGGGAAAGTATCCCCCCTCCCTCAAGTGTACTACCAGAGCGCTGGATATAAGCAACCTATCTACATGTGCATAAGAATTATGGGCATGAGAATAAAAACTATACTCCCTCCCAGAAGGATAAAGGTGTCTCCAAGCATCAGTGAGACCGAAATCGATCTGTAACATTTCCAAGGCCTTTGAATTTTGTGCTTTTAGTGTTGGGATTCTATTTGATCTATCCAACACTGTGTCCAATACACAGTTATAATCACCACCCAAAACCCAGGGCCCCTCCCATTTAACCATATCAAGTGCCAATCTTTGAAAAAACCTGGGCTGTCTACATTTGGAGCATAAATAGAGCCAATCAGAAACACACCCTTACTGGGAATGTTAATCTTCGCCAATGCATAGCGAACCTGCTGATCCACCAGTCTATCCAAAAGCTGAGCTGGTGATTTTTGAGAGATCCAAATGGAGGCTCCCCAAGACTTAGAAGTAAAAGTAGAAGAAACCCAATCACCCCCCATGAAGCTTGCAGTTTTCTGAGCCTCAAGAGAAGAGAAGTGCGTTTCCTGCAACAAAATCACTGTTCCCTCTGTCGGTTCACCTCTGCAACAATCCTTTTTCATTTCACAACAAATTTAAGGCCATTAATATTCCAAGATATGAATTTAATATCATCCCCATCGTACCACTCCCAACAAATTCCTTTTCCCAGGCTGATACACTGGAAGTTCACATTCATTTTTTCACCACTGTTAAACCCCTCCACCCCCTCCCAGATTTGGGAATATAACCCCCTCCCCAACATTTATAACAACAACACCCTATACAAACTGTGGGCTCTACTCTAACTTGGGGCTTGTACCCAGCATGCACCAGTTTCAGTGATAAACGATGCATCCCTGATACTTCCCCACCACTTCTATTGGGCGAAGTTAAAGATGGTCCACCTTCACTTCTAACACAGTTATCCTTGTGTCCCCCAGGAATGGGAGCGAAACTCCCCATTTTCAGTCCACCCAGGACTATATCCCTCCCCCCAGCGAATAACAGCTTGCCAAAATACCCACTACAAACCCAAGGCAGACATAGAACATAGTGCACAGGTAGTTGCCAACTAACAATGGGGCAACAGACTGATTACACCCAACACAAAACAGCTGAAATGCTTAACATCAAAACATGATATAAAGGTTGAAATGGCTATAGCTAAGCTTCAGAATGAGCATAGAGAAACTGAGGTAAGTCTCTGCAGGCTGTTGAGTGCTCATTCCACAGCACCCAGTCTTTATAATTCAAGTAAATTGGTATTAATAATGTGAAGGCCTAAGTCCAACCCGCTGCTACCAACATCCCTAGATACGGTCGGGCCGATACTGACAGTCTGCATCCACACGTAAGACCATCGGACTGCTGGTAATGTTATCAAATGAAGCCTTTAGGAGACTAGGCACCCTTTACTGTAGGAATCATAAAACCGATCTTGAAGGCAGCTGTTTGCATGTCCTTATAGCCTCCTTACATGATAACACATCTACTATTGTAGTTCCCCTTCACTCTGGACAGCGGTATTTCCCCTGGGTGCCATAGATCCACATCCAAAATCCCACACAAGACTGGTATTTGTTTGTGCATAAAAAGCAGAAGTGTGGGCCCAGAATGCACAAGAGTCTACACTCACTACGGTCATCCTGCGGCAGTCCTCATTGTATCTCAGATCTCCAGATACATTCGGGGCCAGATTGAAAATTCCTCCCACCTGTTTCTACTTTAAACTTTCATTAAGTACCCCTCAGCATCAGGAAGGAAATAAGAGCACCCGGGGAGTTAGAGTGAGTTACTATGTAGGACTCAACCTGCATATAACTCCAATCTCAGCTTTAAATATTTAATGAGAGTACTTCATTCTGCTTCAGGATGCACGTTCTCCCTCCTGGCCTTCTCCTCCCTGATCCATTGTTCAGCCATTCTGTGGCATGTGAAAACTTTAGGGCTTCTCCCTGGTTGATCTACCAGTAGATGAGCTGGGTACGAGAAGGAAAATTCCCACCCCAATTTGTAGAGTCTTGTTTTGACCTGGCTAAACTTCTGGCACCTTTCTTGCATGTCCCAACTGAAATCTTGGAATATGTACCTTTATTATTATTCTCAGCAGTTATTGGACCTTGCTTTTTAGCTTTACATAGCATAGCTTCCTTATCAGAATACCGCAAGTATTTAACTAAGCAGTGGCGTGGGTGCTGTCCTGGTTTCAGTTGCTGGCCTACTCTGTGCGCTTATTCAATCTCATAGCTCAGCACAGCCTCTGGGAGACCTAGATGGTGAACTAGCCACCGATGAATTTCCATGTTTGGGTTTCTCCCTCAATTCCCTCTGGTAGGCCTATAATCCGCAGGTTTGACCGCCGAGACCAATTTTCCTGGTCGTCAAGATGCTCCCTCAGCTCAGCTATGGTTGTAAGTAGGCCATTTCATTCTGCATGTGCTCCAGCATATGAGTCCTCCATGTCGCTCACCCATTTTTCTAGCTTGCAGAGTTGGGAGGTATGCGTAGTAGTGGTTTCAGTAAGGCTAGTTACTACTGTTTGCAGGTGAGCAAATTGGGTATTTAAATTATTGAAGCCTGATTTCATATCACACTGCATTTGAAGTAATGTCTCAGGTACACCTGCTAGTGCTTTAGATAGTTCCATCAAGTGAGGATCTGGTGATATGCCGTCTGTGCTGGAATCCAATGAATTAGGCCCAGGGCCCCGAGTTTCTCTGTTAGGATTCTTCGAATGTTGACCAGTTTCAAACTGGAGCTTTGCTTCCTTTTTTTGGGATTTGCCAGATGCCATCAGTTACGGGAGAAGTGCAATCCACAATTAAATAGCAAGAAAGTCCGAATTCAGCTCCTTAAACTAATTTAAAACATGTTGCCCCAAGGAGCTGGTCTAGCAAGCATCCGCCATGCTTGCCAGTTGGCCAAGCAAATGCATCTTGTTCCTTGGCAGTCTCTGAACTGTAAGCATCCTCAGTCTCTGAATCATCTGTAAGGTCTCTGTTGGTCACCACCAATGCGGAGTGTACACGTCATCATCGCTGAATTTGGTTGCCTCTCTCATGGGTTCCTGTCCCCTAACCATGTTTTATAGGGTCCAGTATATTCACTTTCCACCTTTTCCTTCACTTACTTAAAAAGTATTTGGTAATGTCTAATGCTTCTGCTGATTTCCTGGCTTGCAGACCTTCCTCCTTTCTTTTTATTCTAGTTTTACAGTCCCTCAGTCTGTGACATTATGCACTCAAACACAGGGACTTACATCCAACAGCTTTATACTAGTTAGGAAGGTGTATAGTATACTTATACATTGTACTCAAAGTCTGCTGGGAACCAGATTTGTTATTTGTAATATAGTGTGGAAAAGCTATAAATAAGAAAATGCAAAAGAAAATTTTGAATTCTGACTGAGGTCATCTTTATTGCAACCATATATTACACCTCTGCACTGTGCAGCAGTATTCAACTACTGTAAGGGACATGGCACTGAATTAATTTTGCTGTTCTATAACAAAATTTAACTGATTTAGGAGCAGCTATAATTGAAATAAAAATTCTGATCACAAGATTGTATTATCTGAAACTTGTGAAATCATAGATGGTCTCTGCCAGTTTATATCGAAAAAAGGAAGATTTGAGACTAAAACTGCACACATTTAATTACTATCGTTGGCAATGTAAGGACAAGAGTGACAAGACTGATACGCAATCAATCAAATTGATGTCCCTACAGTGAAAGCATTATGAGGGGTGTAGCTACTAATTTCAAACACAATCCAGATGTGCTCTCAAAAAAAGTCGCCTTGTTTTTGGGAGCACTAGGGGACGGTTATATACGACGTCCCCATACCAGCCTTTAGGAATAAATGTGTGAATTTAGGAAGCCGATTTACAAGGGAATAGAAATATATGGGGATATGCAATGACCTGAATTACCGACATGGCCAGTGAATGCAAAAATGTAATTCGCTATTATGTTTTGTTCCTGAGCTAAGCACTATGATTAGAACCAAGCCTGCCTCTCTTGTTTAATGCACTTTAAAAGTTGAATGGCAAGCCAGCTTTCACCTATCATAGACCAGCCTATGTGCTGCAGATGAAAGTGAAAATGAAAGGAAAGTGTGTATGGCTTTCTGACTCAGCCAAAGTTGTGAGTGTGCATGGTCACACTTTTGTACTTTGCATTTCCTTGAGCTCAGCACTGTGGGAGGGGAATGTGACAGCAGGTCAAGACGGTAGAAGGAGTAGGAGGGCGAATCAGGGTTACAGTGGCTGCATGGTGCTGAACTCACCACTCACTGTTGTGCCATGGTTCTGTGTGTTGTGCACTTGAGTTGCAGCTACTGCTAGGGAGTGACGTGGTTCATGTAGCAAGCGTCAGTTGGGGGGGTAAGTGTTAGAATTATGCTATGATTCGCATCGGCAATGGCTCTAAGTCCATCACTAACAATATCAGCTGTTCATTTGTTGAGGAATGCACAAGTAATTGAAACGTGCAAACAGTTAATTTCTTGCTTTTGTGTACTTTCACCAGTTTCAGTTTCCTTCATAAGTGCGTACTCCAGGGCAACTACACTTGTTATTATCCAATTTGTGCCCCATCCCCTTCTTTCCTCATTTGAGACTTACTTTTTGCTTATAATGGTAGATAAATTATTTTGATCAAGTTTCTCTAAAACACAGACTACTTTTTGTTAGTATACCTTAGATGATTAAATAAATTAGGGTTTTTGCAATTCTGACTTTCAGGTATCAGAACTGCTGCCCATTGCTAATTGCAAAACAGCTGATCAGTCATACACTCGGGGTAGGGATTCCTTATAAATTAGTGTGGGTACATGTTTGCATAGCATGCATACAGTACTCATTTCATCCCTGTTTGTGAAAGGAGGAGAGGGCATGATGGACCTAGAGTGCCTTCAGACATTCAGTTGCTATGTGACCATAAAGAGGACAGCTCCAAGTGTTGATAAAATCAATTTCTGCTCTGGATGAGAAATGCTAGCCTGTTTGAAACAATCTTCTTCATGAAGTCTTTAAGGGACCACTGCAGGTAGGCATCACAGTCATTCTGAAATCCCTTTTTAGTTTGTCTATGTTATAGGAGCAGCCAATCATGGTTGAGAAGAGGAAGAAGTTGCTGAAAGAGCGGAATGTGGAATTCAGTACTGAGTTTATGCCTGCAGAGGATGCAGACTACAGTAGTGACTGAGCCAGGGCTGACTTCATGAAGCAACTGAAGTAGAAGATGATTCTGATCAGGCTCGGAGTACTTCCAGTTCTGTGGAACATGGCAGGGGACACTGCACCATCTGTGGGGGCCGTAGACCACATATTCAAAGCATTTGAACATCTGCCATGTGGTTACTTATGCAAATTGTAAAAGTCCTACAGTATCTCACTGTATGTATCAAAAATGTTTGTCTGTCTCCAAATGACCCTTATAACTGCTGCACTTGTAACACCATAGTCTACTGTCATTATATATGATGAGCATAATGATGTAATAACAGGAGCACTATGAGTCATCAAATCCTGATTAAAGCTTTTTTGTTGAACCTGTAAGTAATGTTTTCCAGTACATGCTGATGTTCCCTTTCTGTTATTCTTCAGCCTTTATTGATTTGTTAGTAAACTCGGTGACCATTTCTGATCTACATACTGGTAGTTGTCCAATTCATGCCCATTCAAATATGAAGTTGTATAGTAGAACAAGGCTGCATTGTCAAAACAATGTAAGGACTTAATGAGGCCATAAACTATATTGATGGGCATCAGTTGTGCTCATTTTACCAAAAAAAAAAAAACAACCAAAATCCCATGCACTCCCTTACATCTGTGTGAGTTGTACTGCAGGCTACATCATATTTAAAAGTATATCAAAAGGAAGAGATCATATTTTGACTGACAGAAGCCATCCACCAATCCCTTCTTCTTCCCAGAGTACCGTTCCCTCCCCTGTGAGCAGATGTTTCTGTCTTATTGTGGAAAGCATAGGGGTATGGTGATATGTGCACCATAGAAGTAAATGGTAGCAGGTTTTACCTTCCGTTTTTATATATTTTTGAGGTCTGTTGTGTTCAGATCTGACACACTACTCAACTAACTCCCTCCCTGACACTGTCCTCTCCATTCCTAGATTGGGACCATTTAAACCTGTGCTGCGTACCCATATTATATCAAACTGCTACTGTGATTGCCTATAACTCCCATATTTTGTATTAGTATCCGTTTGAAAAACTGTCTACCACTGTTTTCTTAGTACATGATTTATAATTTATGTACCTATGGTGTAGTTTGTTTCTTTTCTTCTCTACTTATGTATTACCATATTTTTTCTTTATCTCTGCTTATCTATGTACCGTTTATAACTCTGTATTGTCCACTGTTCAATGTATGACGCGGAGCCTTTGCAAATGAGTCCCTGACTCAAAGGGTTGGAATTCCTAAACTTATATAAATAAAATAAATAAAAATAAACAAGGATCTTGCTAGCTGAATGGTGGCTTTGATCTGAACTTCATAGAGCTCTAAAATATATCAAAATCTATGTTAAATCATGCTTCATTTACTTCTGTGGTGTGCATGCCTATGCTCTCCAAAGACATCCCAAAACATCTGAGTGCAGGGGCAAGGATGGCATTTCTGGAAGTGGACGGGATGTGGCAGCTGGCACATGTAAGAAAATATTACCCTGTCCCTTTCTTTAAGAATACTGTTAAAAAAATTATGAAACCTGCATTAACAAAGTTCCACAGTGGTAATTACCTTTTGCAATAGGTGTTTTAAATGAAGTTCTCCTTTTTAGTGCTGCTGCTCCCATCACTGGCAACTCGGATTTGGGAATGAGCCTGGGGCATCTATGGCTGATGGGCGGAGAAGCATGGAGAATCTCCAAGGAAACTGTCCTCTGAGGAGGGTGGAAGGCAGATTCCTCCATGTAGTGGTAATAGATCCAGAAGCAAATGATTTGATACCTTTTAATGGACCAACATAGATGTACAACAAGAACAAAGTGCTCTAGCTTTCGGACCAACCAGTCCTTCTTCAGAAGCTCATGGCAGTTGTTTAGAAAATATAATACTTATAACAGCTAGATAATGCAGAGAAAAACAGAAAAAAATCCCCATTGGTTTAAAATACTCATTTAAAAAAAAACAGAAGATGATGTCAGAGAAGTTTAACAGTACAATACTGCCCTCAGTCCGAATGAACCTTGGGTTCAGATGTGCTTGGTGCAACACACATACGAAGAATCCTACTGCACATAAATTTAATTGATATAAGATAACACTGCTGAAGCAGATAACTCCCAAATCAAGCCATGAGTGTCACAGTCAGTATAAGGATGTGATTACTGAAAGGCAACCCCACCCAGCTTAAAGACAAACTAAGATAGTTATAGGGCTCATGAAATTACAATGTATGCATTAAAGACAAGAATTACCAGTAAAGTTGTCTAAAAACATCAGTGCACACTGTGTGATGTGTAAAACCTAGCTGGACATGCCACCCAGCTGTATTCTCAAGCTAAATAAAAGGCCCAAGAAATTACAAAACCTCAGGACTATATAAATGATAATTTAAATATAAATTGATAATATTAGTGTTAAACAAAAAACTCTAGTCGAGGAACCTCAAGGAATTCAGACCATGCAGCCTGATATGTACTGATGTCAATATATACTGAGAATGTAGCAACTTCATGTACCACAAGTGTCTAGGGAATCTGAAAAAGAGATAAAAATGTAATTTATCTCCTCCTGTTCATACAAACAATACAACCTAACCCACCCCACATCACAATAATGTGGGTGGGGGAGATACATAGCTTAAACGAGATGTTGTCTCTCTCTCTCCCCCCTCTTTTTTCTCTCTCTCTCCCACAGACACACACACACACACACACACACTCAATTTCTCTCCTAGTGAACCTATATTAACTTCAGTCGCTGTAATTGTTCCCCAAAGGAATACAACTTGTCATGAAATCCTGAGTAAAGTACTACCATATTAGCCTAAAGTAAAAAGATATGTGCAGCACCCCCAAGCAAATGAGATCACACATCCCAATATGTACAGAGTTACAAAAATTATATATAACAGTATAAGATAACACTCCTGTATGTACACTAGCAGGCTGGGTAATCTGAATATGGTGCAATGGAATCAACTCCCACAGGCAAAGATAAAAAGTAAGAAGAAATTCTTTATGTGTGTGAAATAAAAATAGTAACACATTATAACTCCATATAGCTAAATAGAGACTTACCTCAATGTGACAGCAAGCCCCACATCTGTTATATCACATACCTCACAACACATACCCACACACATACATACACACACGCATCCACATCTCACACATGCTGAAGTCCTATAATATGTCAGTTTGAAGAAGAAAAGGTCTGTGGATGTTAGTTTCTGTAGTGTCCCATGAAGCAAATATCCAAGTTCATCCCATCTGCTACCATACTGAGATGTAAAATAAGTTTAATCTCAAAAGCTCGTCTCTGTTGTGTGTTTTTGAGATTTCCTTTTAAGACCATTACTAACATATCTGAGACTGAGTGGTCAGGCTGGGAGAAGTGATGCCCCACTGATTTTTCAGTCTTCCTTGCTGTAATAGTATGTCTGTGTGAGTTCATCCTAGTGCGGAGCTGTTGGCGTGTCTCCTACATAACCTGTTTGTGGACATCTCTTGCACTGAATGAAATAAACAACATGTCGTGACATGCATGTATAACTCCCATGCACCTGGAATTGTCTGTTTTGTGATGTAACCACACAGTCTGAGGTAGAAATGAGCCCACAAGTCTTGCAGGGGCGTTGATTGCAGGGTCGTGTGCCATTGTGTGACATGGTATTCTGTTCCGGTGAAAGTTCGCTCCTAATAATTAGGCTGGATAAATTTGGCTGTTGTTTAAAAGATAGTAGTGGGAGTCTATTCTTGCAAGGACCAATACGGCAACTACTAAATCTTTTTTCCATGTAGTGGTGCAGGCTAGAGTAGCAGAGTAAGGAGGACACTGGCCCTAAGCAGTATCGTAAGTATGTAGAGATGGAATCTTTGCTGCTGACATCTTCAGTGGTATGGGGAAAAAAGGTGACCTCGATAACATTTTTTGTGCACAACATTCCCATTATAGAGATAAGAATGCCACAAAAACATTAAAGTAATTGCGATAACACTGCATGAACACATTTTCTAATGTGTTGTTTTCTTTGTCACTTCATTGAGCCAAGGTGGATTGTGCTTTTGGCCTGACATTTTCAGGGTTGCAAGCTCTGGTCACACAGATGTGCCTTTTGGTGGTTTGGTCCCAAAACATTCAACAGGCCCATAGTAACAGCATTCCGAAGTTGAGAAATTTTCCCACAGAATAACATTGCGGTGCCCGTGCTTTTGGCACCCATATCTCAAACAGTTCAAGATATGGATTTTTGTCACAAAAATTCTTAGTCCGCTTATAGGGGGACTAAGTGCAGAAGTAGGTTGGAAAGCCATGAATACCATGAATTTTTAAATTTTTTTTCTACCTTGTGCGGTTACTGAGATATTTGGAAATTAGTATTCCAATGGCTCATTTTCATGTCCATAGGCCAGTATTAGAACCCACAGCACTTTTCAGTGCCTGTATCTTGGAAATGATGTAAGATATGGATTTCATGCTATCTCGCGTTGAGGTCTCGCTGTCATGATTAGAACAGCACTGGAATTTTTTTCCTAGCTGTTACGGTTGCTGAGATATTGGCAAATTAGTGTTACAAGGGTTCCTTGCCCTATAGGGCTGCTGTATGGCTCCGTAGTTATGTGTACATGGAAGTGCAGTGCCCAGAAGGCCTGTTCTCCCACAGATGCATATCATTATGCACAATTGGGCAGTGCTCCCACCAGCACATACCATTTACTATTTATACTACACTTTTTCAAAAGTAAGGAAATTCTTAGCAAAAAACTTTGTTAATGCAGCAGTTAGGGTTGTTTCCACAGTGACAAAAGTGTGGAAGTTCAACGTTAGGGTTACCAACCCTAACACCACCTGCATTACCCCCAAACACACACAACAGCTGGAATTGGGGTGTTCACTAGGGTCGTTGTGTCTAACTCTCAGTTAGGCCAGTGATCCCAATGAACACCCCAATGCCCATGGAAACAACCCTAACTGATGCATTATAGAAGGTTTTTGCAAAGAATACATATATCTATATATATATATAGATATTATGGTAGCACGGTAGTGCTACCATAGTTAGGGTTGAGGAGCCATTTCTATGTTAAACCCCAAATTTTTCACCTTAATAACTTTGCAACCGTTTGACATATTTGGCTGAAATTTGGAATACATGATCAAGAACCATAGGCCTTGGGATCTGCCAAGTTTCATACTGGTTGGATACTGCGGCTGGCAGGAGTTATTAAGCATGATCTGCAGCGCTTGCGTTTATGCCTTTTCTGGAATTCTACAGTCAGCGTGCAGGTGTACGGTTTTCTTGTGACTGGCCCGAAATCTTCAGGGAATGTGCAGCCAGGGTTCCTAATGTGCCTTTTGAAGATTTGGTGAAAAATATTAAATGGTTCAAAAGTTATTCAAAAAACAATTTCCCATTATAAGTCAATGGGAAAAGTTAACAAAAAGTTCAACACTGTCGCAAATGCATTTTTACTTTCGCAAATGGCCCTGTTACTTTCGCAAATCTGCCATTTTGTTTTCAGTTAGTGATCAGAAAAATGCTTGGCATTTAAATTTGGGACCCTCTAGCAACCTAATTCTTTTTGTATTCACCTAGTCAGACCCTGAGGATGCTAACCATGTCTTTATTTTGGGGTAAAACACCCCAGAAATATGTTTTTCAAATTTCTGAAAAAGTACTTTCGCAAAGTACTTTCGTGCTCTCAAAAGTGTAGCAAATTTTTGCGAAAGCTTTCGCAAATTGCGACACTAGTTTTCTAGTCTGTGGGAAAATGACAGCAATTCTTTGGCACTGCGCTGCAAAAGAACGGTTGGGAGTTCTGGGCTGAAATTTGGAGGGAATGCAGCCGACATCTCACAGATGTGCCTTTCAGTGTTGCATTCAAAATATATTACATGGTAGCAAAGTTACAGCACTCCAAATTTGACAGTTTTTCCCATAGGATAACATTACGGCGCCCGACGCATTACAGGAATCCTTTGGCACCCTGCTGCAAAATAACGATTTGGTCTTTTTTTCCTAAAATTTGGAGGAAAGACAGCCAATAGCCCACAGATGTGCCTTTCAGTGGTTTGATTAAAAAATATTACAGGGAGGCAAAGTTATGGTGCTCCGAACTTCTCTTTTTTTCCCATAGGATAACATTACGGCGTTCACCGTGCCTTTCAGGGCCCGTATCTCGGAAACGGTGCGAGATACGGACTTTTCATCGGAAAACTAACTAACTAAAACTAACCAAGACAGTCATAAATCATATGACTTTAAAAATTTTTTTCTATGTCATACGGCTCCTGAGATATAACCTATTTAGTATTCCAAGTCCTCATTTCCTGCTCCAATACCCATTATTATGCATACATTCTTTGTACTCACTGTCTTTCTCTATGCAGGTTTTGGGGAAAAACCAACCTGTGCACTTACATTACTGTTACCATTGCTCTTTCTGCTTGAGGTTCCATACCCATTTCACTTACCGTTGACGTCTACGCCGCCATGTACGTTAGCCTTTATGTTTTCATTTGCTCTTGCGTTTCTGTTATTTTTTGCCATTTGTGTCTACAGTACTGTTTCTCGTTCTGTTTCACTTTGTGTCACCATGCCCACTGACATTTCCATTTGCAGGCACCGTGTTACTATGTGACAACACATCATGTGGCAGACCGTTCCTGTCTACGCCACCGTGTGCGCTACCTTTTCTGTTCTCATTCGCGCTTGCATTACCATGTGCACCACTGTTATCGCTTCTGTTTGTGTTGCGGTTCCTGTTACTATGCCACAAGATATCACGTGGCGGGAGCGCGGGGTGGCTCCTGCTGCCTCATTATGTGGCGGGAGCGCAGGGCCCCTGCCGCTGCATTACATTCACTATTTCTTGTTATCATTCTCAAAAAGAAGGGAAATTAGAGGCAAAAAAATCCATTTAATGCATTAGTTAGGGTTGTTCCACAGCGACAAAAGTGAGGAAATTCAGTGTTAGGGTTGGAAACCCCTTGGACCCTGTCCACCCCAACCGGCATTGGGGTGCGCATTGGGGTCATCAGTCTAACTCTCACCCATTCTCCTATGCTTCTGCTGCTTTACATGTGATGTGGTGAGAGTTAGGGCTAACGACCCAATGCACACCCCAATGCCGGGTTGGGGGGTGGGTGGGGTCCAAGGGGTTTTCAACCCTAACACCGAATTTCCTCACTTTTGTCGCTGTGGAACAACCCTAACTAATGCAATAAATGGAGTTTTTGCCTCTAATATATATATATATATATATATATATATATATATATATATATATGTACTGATTATAAAGCCTGTAACTAAGAAAACTGTTCATCTATGTCTGTTGCTGTCATCGCTGTAAACTGCTTTTCCCACCCTACCCTCCTCTCTGGCACCCCCCATAAACCAGACATGGGGTTGCCAAATCCACAGTGCCCAGTGTCACCACCTCGTAGTTGTTTTTTATTTAAAAGCCTGAAACAAAGAAAACTGTCCATCGATGTCTGCTGCTGGTGCCCCTGTAACTGTTTAGCCCAACCCTACCCTCCCTCTCAGCACCCCGTCAAAACATAACACTGACACTGGGGTGCCCAATCCCCTAATGTCATCACCTGAAATTTAGAAAACTCTTCCTCATCATTTTTATGTTGCTTGCACGCATGTGCAAGAAACATAGTGCCATCATCCGAGTTTTCGGAGGTGTGGCACCCGTCTTTCAATTCAGTCAGTGTGTTTGCAGGTGCGGCCCCAGTTCCCCAATCATTGCTGCAGCTGTCTATGACAGCAGTTGAAAATGCAGTGGTCCTACAGTTGAAAGGGAGAGCTCCGCTTCGATGAGCAGAGCTCTCCCCCACACACACCCATGCAAGCACGCATACTGCATGCTGATGGGCTCCCTCCTCCCCTCACGCACACATCAGGCGGCCGACAGGGTGCCCAATCCCCCGTCGGCTCCACGCCCCCCCAAAAGCTGTCCTGGTGCCACGCTGGGAGCCCACCGCAGCATGGCAAAGCTTGTTATATCCGACAGGGGTGCCCAATCCCTTGCTGGCTCCACAGCTGCACGTCCCCCCAAAAAGCTTTCTAGGCACCACGCTGGGAGCCCACCCCAGCGTGGCAAAGCTTGTTATAGTCGACGGAGGTGCCCAATCCCCCATCAGCTCCAGTCTCCCCAAACAGCCTTTACAGCTGCCATGCTGGGAACCCACCCCAGTGTGGCAAATGTCCCGCATCATCTTAATAAAAAAAATAAACCAGTAAACAAAAAAGGTCCCTCGTAGTCTCCCTGACCCTCACAACCCGCACCCACCCACTGCACACCCTGCCTCCCCACACCCCCCTCACCCCATACTTACCTCTGGACCTCAGCACGATGATCTTGGTGGACCAGGAACACGTCTGCACTCTTCAAAGCCGACCGTGAACTAAGGAAATGCCGGTAAGCTGTACAATGTAATGAATAGGGTTTTTTCAACTTTGTTGCATATCTCAGGCATTTTTGGGAATTTGGGGCCCAAATGTTCAACATGGGGTTTTTAGGACCCCTCCTCATGAATTCTTGCACTGTCTTGGCGTTAATCGGGCCCAAAGGGTGATTTCACGGTCACTGTGTGAAATCACCTTTTGGGACTAGTTAACAAAATGACACTGCTAGTGTTCATAAGGCGGGCTCTCAAAAAGTCTATGTTGAAAATTTGGTGAAAAATTCTAAAATTACTGTTTTAGCGTATGCTATGCAGTTCCTATGCACGCTCGTAATTTCACAAATTTTCAATATTTTCACTCTGGATTTTCAACATTACCATTTTACCACACCTCCTTTTGAGCAGTACAGCTGTCATTTTTCACATCTCACCCAAAACATGTTTCCACCCATATAGCGCACGATGGCGCAGTCGGTGTTCGAAATCAATGTATGGGACACATTAAGAAAATTACAGTGACACTGTTCATGAGCAGAGGTGGTAAAATGGCTATGTTGAAAATTTGGTGAAAAAATTCCTAAAAATGACTGTTTTACGATGATGCGTTCGCCGTTCTTAGCGCTCGCCAGAAGTTCGCAAATTTTTAATATTTGCACTCCAGATTTTCAACATTGCCATTTCATCACATCTCCTTATGAGCAGTACAGCTGTCATTTTTCACATGTCACTCAAAATGTGTTTCTGTGCATGTAGCGCACATTGGTGCAGTCAGTGTGCACAATCAATGTTTGGGACAGATTAAAAAAATTCACAGTGACACTGTTCATGAGCAGAGGTCTTAAAATGGCTATGTTGAAAATTTGGTGAAAAAATTCCCTTCAGTCATTCTGCAATATTACTAATGAAGACCCTGCAGCACCCCACTGGTCACCCCCTCTCACTAGACTGCACCCCATTTACCACCACTCTCTGCCTCCTGTCTGTTAGCCAGTTTCTAACCCAGTTTATCACCCTTTCCCCCATGCCCAGCCTATCCAGCTAGTTTATCAGCCTCCTATGTGGGATGGTGTCAAAGGCTTTGCTGAAATCAAGGTAAGCATTGTCCACTGCCCCACCCTGATTCACTTCCTTTGTCACCCAGTCAAAGAAATCAACCAGATTTGTCTGACATGATGTCCCCACTGTGAATCCATGTTGTCTATGGTCCTGGGCTCTGATAGCTTCTAGATGTCCCACTATCCTTTCTTTAAGCAATGCCTCCATGATCTTCCTCACTACTGAGGTGAGGCTGAACAGCCTAATGTTCTCTGCCTCCTCCCTGCTGCTGCATTTGTGTAGAGGGACCACATGTGCCCTCCTCCAATTCACTCATGTTGAATGACTCAGCGAACATGGCTGCCAGAGGTACTGCTATCTCCCTTCGCAGTTCTCTTAATATCCTTGGGCGTATGCCATCTGGTTTCATCGCTTTGTCCACCTTCAATTTAGTGAGCTCCTGCAGGACTGTTTTGCCTTTGAATGGACTATTGTCCACCTCTTCACCCTCTTGGCAACTGCTGTACTGCTGTGGCCCTTGTCCCTTCCACTCTTCTGTGAATGCTGAGTGGAAAGACACAGTGGATGACTTGGGAGGAAGGCATGTAACTATCACTTCCAAATACCTAAACAGCACATATAATCAAGCAACATTCGGCATTGACAAATGCTTGTTTTTATTAACCCTGTAAAACAGAAAAATGTCCATAGATGCCTGTTGCACCATTAGTCCCCACACCTGACCATCGCACTCAGCACCCACCACCCCACACCCCCCAAGCCCTTACTTACCCACTGGGGTTCCAACACTGTAATCTTCTCTGGACCGCAGACATGTCTTCACTCTTGAAAGCTGGACCGCAAACTGAGGAAATCAGGTGTATGGTTCATTGTATTTCAATGGGGTTCTGAACCTAGTGGCATAACTTAGCCATTTGTAAATATTTTTACCCAAGTTCTCGACATACCTTTTTAGGGACCCCTTCTCATGAGCAATGACAGTGAATTTACACAGATATGTTCTAAAATGTGATTTCCTAGTTGCTGTGCAAAATCACCTTTCGGGCAGGAGTTAAAAATTTTCTCTGCCCTTGTTCATGAGGTGGGATTATAAATTGGATATGTTGAAAATTTGGCGTAAAAATATTAAAAACCAAAAATGTTATGAGCCTATGTTGAAATTTGCAAATGTAGGATCGTAACTTTGGTAATTTTTAATATTTTGAGCTCAAATTTTCAATATATCCATTTATTTACAGCACCTCACGAATGTGAAAGCTGTCATTTTTCAAATCCTGGCCAAAATGTATTTTCATACCTGTGGCACGGAATGACATTTCAGTGGCACAGAATGACGTTTTGGTGGGGATTTGGAAATGTTCACCTACCAGGTTCATTAGGTGGGGTAGAAGGCTATGCTGAAAAGTTGGTGTACAAATATAGTAAAATGCCCAGGTTATGATTGAATGTTACACTATCTCAGCGCACTCATAACTTCACTAATTTTCAATATTTTGACTCCAACCTTTCAACATAGCCATTTTTCCAGACCGCCTCATAAATGTGACATGTCATTTTTAAAATCCCAGATAAGATATGTTTCTTCACCTCTGGTGTGAAATGACATTTCATCCAATATACCATAAACAGTAATGTCATGTCTACAAGGTGAATCCTAAAAGCCAGGCAAGCCTATAAAGCGGCTCGTAACAGATGCATTTGGGCCATAAAATAGGCCAAATTTGGCTACTACAAAATGACTCTTGCCTCCTCCTGGGGGAATGCTCAGTTGTTTTGGGACAATATCAAGGAACTCAGTGGCAAATCCCAGCTCCTCCCCCCCACTAACTGTCAACAATGTCCCTACCACCGACCTGCTGGCCATTGCCAACTGCCTCAACTCATCATTCTCTGACCTTAGTGCAGTACTCCCAAATAACTTCTTCAACCCCACTCCTGCTACCCCACCCCCTAACATCCAGCTTTCCCCCTTCCATCTCAGGGTGATCTTCACAAATGACGCAAGGCCTTATCTCATTAAAGAACTTAGTGGCTCTTGCTATTGCAAAGATTCTTTTGATATGAGAATCCTACATCTAATACTAGATACAGTCCTCTCCCCACTGACTGACCTTATTAACCACTCCCTAAGTCTGGGGCAGTTCCCAGCAGCCTGGAAGACTGCCACAGTCACCCCAATACTGAAGAGTGGTGACAGCACCTCCCAATATCTACTGTCCCTTTTCCATTCTCCCACCATTCTCGAAAGCCCGAAAAAATTATAGCCACTTAACTCACTGAGCACCTGCTTGCTTATAATCTACTTTGCAGGGAGCAGCATGGCTTCAGATCTGGGCACAGTACAACTACGGCTCTCCCTGAGTTCTCTAATTTTTTTCACTCTGCCCTGGATAGAAAACACCTAGCTGGAGCTGTCTTCATCAACCTGTCAAAGGTCTTTGATACAGTCTCCCACCGCTTACTCTTAAGCACACTTTGCCACATAGATCTGTCCCAAGGACCCATCTCCTGGTTTGCCAGTTACCTCACAGCTAGATCACAATGTGTCAAAATAAATAACACCCTCTCAACCACCCTGCTAGTCCACTTTGGGGTTCCCCAGGGCTCCATCCTCGGCCCTCTATTATTCAGCATCTACCTAAACACCTTGCCCAATTCCTGCTTCAGCAACCTACTACTCTATGCAAATGACACAGTTCTTTTTGCCTCCCTCCCAGATCCCACAGTATTGCAGTCCTCCCTTCAACAAGCATTTAACCAGATTGAAAACTGGTTCATTGACCAAAGACTTGTGGTCAATGTAAAAAAGACAAAGACCATGCTCTTTGCCCACCGACAGAATAAGGCCAAGAATGCACAGCTAACAATCCTGTCCCACTCGCTCCTTCCTCTAGAACAGGTCCATACATATAAATACCTGGGCCTTACATTTGATTCCAGCCTCTCCTTCCATTCATACATTAACACTCTATCATCAGCCATAAATGTCCATATAGGCCTATTGTATTGGCACAAGGATTACCTACCTCCGGAAGCCCTTAATCTGGCTGTCACCTCCTCAGTCCTCTCTCTAGTCAATTATGGGCTCACTTTCTACTCGGCCACTGACCACACAGCCCTTAACCAAATCCACCTGGCCATAAAGAAAGCATGCAGACTCCTCTCTGGGGCAGACAAACATACCCATACTTATACCTTATATGTCCTGACAAATCTCCTCACTCCGGATGAAAGGCTATTTTATCAAACATGTCTCCTCACAAAGAAAATATTAATTTATTCATTTATTCATTACAAATCAGGTTTACAACCTTTGAGTCAGAGACTCATTTTCAAAGGCACCTCGTTGCGGGGGGGGCAGACATCAAGACAGTTATTACAGTTCAGGTTAAAACAGAGGATAACATTACAAGTGCAGTAAAAGGAACATATAACATAGATACACTTAGGTTACATAATGTTGCAAAATTGTGAGTTACACTCATGGATATAGTAGGTCCTAAGAGAAGACAGTGGGTTACATCCCTGTTTGAACCTAGTAGGGAAGGGGTAGGTCTGGGGAAGGGAGAGGCTGTCCAGTGGATGTTGTCCACACCTGTCATACACCTGGGGCTTACCCCCTGGCGGTTTCTGCCTCTCTCCTATCCTCCTACACCTCGGTGAACACCTGCACTGCCAACCGACAGGTGTGGTCCATCCTGAGGGTTAGAACCTCCTTAGCCCAAAGGTCATTCCCACACAGGGCCCCAGTCTGGTACAATAAACTGTCCTCCAATGTCTCTTCCATCTCCAAATTAGGATCTTTCAAGTCAGCCCTCAAAGAGCACATTTTTGTTTCATGGTGCTGCCAATGTACCAGCTAATGCCAGGTCATCTATCTATCATCTTACAGGACCACCCCTCCACTGAGCTCCTACCAATAGGGCTACCAAGCATTACCTGTTAACAATGCCTTCTTTGGCTGCACTCACAAGATATCTGTCTAATTCTCTACTTTGCTGTAAATATCAAACCTGTTACTCCCTCCCTCTATCAGCAAACTTATTGTTCTCTTGAAAACTGTAAAATACAGCTCTCAGTAACACATTCAATGCAATGTACAGCCAATCTTGATTCTGTAATATTGTAGAACTGAAATAACTGTAACCTTTAGCTGCCATTCTATGTCTATATGTATGAAGTGTTTGTATTTGTTTTTTTTTCTGATGCGGAGCCTTTGTAAATGAGTCCCTGACTCAAAGGTTATAATTCTAAAGTCTGTTAAATAAATAAATGAATAAATAAATAAATAAAACAAGTATCTTCAAAACTTGGGGTCAGAATTGCAAAAAACAAATTGTTTACCAAGCATCAAACATTCTGCATTGACAAATGCTTGTCTTTAGTATGAATTTAGTATGACTTGGGCCTGCTAGTATAGCTGTGCAGGTGACTTCTGTAGTGGAAAGAATGCTGCTGACACATGTTGGGAGAGGGTAGATTGGCGGACTGGGACCACCACTGTAAATAAAAGTATGCAATCCAGCAGATGGAAAGGAGAGAGTCCTGCATATGTGTGTGTGTGGTGAGGCTGGATAAAGTGCACAGAATGCAACTGATGTGTGTGTATTGTGGAGAGGACTCACTGGGACAAGTACTATGTCCCAAAACACACTGCAGTCCAGGAGATGCAGGTGCAGAGAATGCTGCTGGCATGCATGGATGTGCAGTAGAGGGGCTGACTCGGATGTGCACTGTATCCCAAAATGCCGTACAAAAAGATGGAAGAAGAGAATGCTACTGGCACATGTGTTGGGGGGGGTGGCTTTCTGAGCTCTACCCAGTATCACAACATGCATTACAATCCAGTACATGAAATGGAGATAATTCTGCTGAGTTATGTATTGGGGAGCGGTTGACTGGGAACACCACTACTGTATCCCAAAGTGTGCCAGAGTGCAGAAGATGGGAAAGCATGCTGCTGTTGTGTCAATGGGGTGTAGAGGCTGACTGAGGCAAGCACTGTACGTAAGTGACAACACAAGACAGGGTGCAGCTTATGTCAATAAACCACAGAGACAATCACCTTGTGGCTTTAGTTACCCTTTGAGTGGTTTGCTGAGTACAATCCACAAGTCCTGGTATTTATAAATATAAATCACTTACAAGATTTCAGTCAGTCAGCTACTAAAACTGCAGGCCCTCTTAACCTGCATACAGTTGTCATCTTGTGCAGGAATTGCTATAGTAACATCATCTTCTTAAGAGGTATTAGGACCACTATCACTACATTAGCTTTTTAAATTAACAACAGATTGGGATGGAAAACTTATTATATAAAACACTGTAATCAAGTCAGGTGATTTATAATAAGCTTCACGTTCCTCTCACCCAAACTGCACAAGATGGCACTCCTGTACCATAACAGACATCTTGCAGAGCACATAAAAACTTATAGGTGGATATGTCAAAATGGAACAAAGTAGAAACACTGCCATTTGAAACATGAAGTGAATTTTTTTTTTGATGCAGTACTTGTGGTATCTTTTAGAAACAGTGGGACAGATGAAATGATTTAGTCCTGGACAGGGGCCTCACTCTAGTCCTGATTAGGTCTGCCAGTACAGCCACACAAAGCAGTTCCTGCAGTGGCAAGAGTGCTTCTGACATGTGTTGGGGGGGGGGAGGGCAGTGACCTGACTGGTCCTATCACTGTATTGTAAGCAGTTCTGTAATTTTGTTTTGTTAAACAGCATTAATAGGTTTTATTGCTGGTAGTGTTTGAATTTTGTTCAGGTCAACCAATGCTGTTTGACCTATTGTGAGTGTTTATCAAGGACATGTTCTGCATTGCTTGTGGCAATTTGGATATTATGAATGGGTATTCTGTTGGCTGCTCTTGTTACTTGGGTAGGGGCTGGTGGGGACCAGCACTGTGTGCAAGCAACAACATATGAAAGGGTGTGGGTTGTGCTCAACCAACCAGAGAGACAGCAGGAGTCATGAGATGAATTACCCTTTTAGCGGACTCGTGAGCCCAACTCACAAACCCTGGAGTGTGTCGTTGTGCTTGTAAAATGGGAATTGCTATTTACAATTACTTGTCTTTGAGGAGCGGGCCCTAAGTTCTGTTGTGCCAGCTCATGCTGGCACTGATCAGGCCTCCACCTTCAGCTGCATGGAGGCTTGACTTCTCTGTCTGGCCCTGCTAAAGCTCACCAGCACAGCTGCACAGGGGGGCTCCTGAAGTAAACAGAATGCTTCTGAGGTGTACTGGAGGGCAGACTGGTACCATCACTGTACTGTACGGCAGTTCTGTATTTTTTTTTTAAATAGTGTTACAGTAATAGATTTTATTGCTGGTGCTCTATAAATTCTGTACTGGTCAACTTATGCTGCAGTATGTGGCCTATTGTAAGTATTTTATCAAGGCCATATCTGCCTCAATTGTGGCAGTTTGGACTGCTATGGACTGGCAGTTTCCTAGTGCCAGCATTTTCAATTTGTGTTCCTAAGTTCCTATAAGATTTCTTTCTTGTTTCTTCTTCACAGCTGTCTTCCACAGTAGTGTACAGTATGTAGATTGGGACATTGCTCCAGAGGTGACACTTACTGATTGGGAGAATAACTCTTATGCAGTGTCTCAAGAAGTGAGTTAAGGGAGCAAAGATTCCCAGTGGTGGATTGAGTCATCAAGAGGGGATCGCCTCAGCAGCAGTATATATAATGGGAGGAGTGATGTTTCTTCCTGTGGCTGGTTTTCTTGCTTAGGAATCCGGTTCCCCATTGGAAACCCTGGAGTGTGGCTGTGACATGTCAACTCCTTGGTGACAGTGCTGGTCCAAATGGGAGATGACAAATCATTTTTTATATATAAATCCCAAATTCTGATGACTAGCACTGGGTCAGGCTGGAGCCTGAGAGCAGGAACAGTCTACCTGTATCCAGCCAGACTGGGTCCTATTTTTCACTCCTTTGGTCAATTTACTTGGGACTCTCCCCCCTCTTAATCTCCACTGTCCTCTGTATCAACTCGTTGCCCTTCCCTCCCTATCTTCCCTGCACCAATCCCGCTGCTCAACTTCAGGAATGATGCAAATGCATTCACCAGAACTGTAAAGTGTTGTTTATTCGTGCCAAATCACATTAGTACACAGGGTGAAAAACAATACCCACCCTTGTGGGGCAGGATCAGAGGCAGCAGTGCTAGCCTATAACATTGCTGTTGCCTCCATCCTTGATTCTCTCACACTGGTTCATATATGACACAGGACTTCTCACTTAGGATCCCCATGATTTGAAGGGGAGTTCAGGAAGATGAAGGCTATGGGTCAGAGATTGGAGCATTGGTGGTGAAAGTCCAGGACCAATGAGGACAGATGGGCTCTACGAACTCACTTTGGTGAGAATCAGAGGGCAATCTCTTGTAAGAAGGCAGCATTTCTGTCTAGGGAGATTGCAACAGGGAGGAACTGAACAACTCAGCTTTTCTGGACTGAGGATAGGTTGTATATTCTGCCTGTCTCCAGATGGTAAAGACATTTTCATCCACCAGTTGTGAAGAATTCACTCAGTTTTTCTCCAACAGGGTGTCCTCGATCAGGTCTGGGATAACCCCATCTGAGCTTTCATGGGCAGCAGAGGGGAGCAGGTTGTCATGATGAGCACTCCTCCTGTTTGGGATGAGTTTAGGCTGGTATCAGTGGATGAGGTACGTGGAGTGATCTCTGAGCTGTGGCTCACTTATTGTGAATTGAACCTGTGTCCGATGTGCCTCCTAGTGAACTTTGTGGGATTTCTTGGTCCAATGTTTGCTGAGATAGTCTGCTGTTCCCTTTAGTTTGACCTCAGTGGTAGGGAAAATGATGGAATCACTTCTGAAGAAAAGAATTGTTGAGTACGCAGAGGCCAGTGGGGCACAGGACCCAAGGCAGCATGGGTTCACAGCAGGAAGGTCATGTCAGACGAATCTAATAGATTTCTTTGACTGGGTGACCAAAGTAGTATACCAGGGAGGGACTGTGGGCATGGCCTACCTAGATTTTAGCAAGGCATTTGATACAGTCCCCCAAAAAAGATTAATACACAAGTTAGCCAGCCTTGGAGTGGGTCCCAAGATGGTAGCCTGGATAAAAAATTGGCTAGACAACAGGAAGCAAAGGGTAATAGTAAATGGAGTACACAGTGAAGAAAGGAGGGTTACTAGTACCACAGGGTTCAGTACTGGGACCGGTCCTTTTTAATGTCTTTATAAGTGACATTGCAGAGGAACTGGAAGGAAAAGTATGTCTCTTTGCAGATGACACAAAGATCTGCAACAGGGTTGATACACAAGATGGAGTGGAAAGGATGAGAAGGGACTTGACAAGGTTGGAGGAATGGTCAAATGTATGGCAGCTCAGATTCAATGCAAAGAAGTGCAAGGTAATGCACATGGGAAACAAAAACCCAGGGGAAGCATACACAATGGGGGGTGAGATATTGACAACAGTAAAAATGGAAAGAGACCTGGGGGTAATTATATCAGATGACCTAAAGGTGGGCAAGCAATGTGAGAAGGCGGTAAGGAAGGTTGGGGGATACTGGGATGCATAGGAAGAGGTATCACCAATAGAAAACAGGAAGTTGTTATCCCTCTGTACAGACAGTTGGTGAGGCCCCATTTGAGTACTTGCGTAGTTCTGGAGACCCCATCTCCGCAAAGATATAGACAGAATGGAGGTCCAGAGAGGGCATTCAAATGGTGTAGGGTCTGCACCAGAAGACATATGAAGAAAGACTAAAGGAGCTTAATATGTATACTCTTGAGGAAAGAAGGAGAGGGACATGATAGAAACTTTCAAGTACCTCAAGGGAATCAACAAAGTCCAAGAGGGTAGCATCTTTCAGAAAAAGAGATGTGCAAGAACAAGGGGGCACAATTTGAAGATAGAGGGGATGGCTCAGAGGTAATGTGAGGAAGTATTTTTTCACAGAGAGGGTTGTGGATGTATGGAACAGCCTCCCTGAGGAGGTCGTGGAGTCAAGAACAGTGGGGGAATTCAAGAATGCATGGGACAGACATAAGGCAGTCCTAGTGGGGGGGGTAGGAGAAAGTAAGCTGTTGGTTAACTAGGATCTGCAGCTTATCTGTTAGGTAAGAAATTGGGCAGACTAGGTGGGCCAAGCGGTCCTTATCTGCCATCAAATTCTATGTTTCTATGTTTCTATCCTTTCCACACACATTGAAGGATGTGCTGGTGAAACCCCTTTTGGGAAAAAAAAACAAAACATTTTTGTACCTGGACTGCCTGGCAACTATAGACCTGTCTCTAACCTTCCCTTTCTAGGAATGGTTACTGAGAAGATAGGAGCTCTGCAGTTTGAGGCACACCTCACAGCCTCCTCTTACTCCCTCCACTCTTCTAATACTTGTTCCTTTAATGTCCCTTATGCTGTTTTCCTCACCTCTCAAGCACTTGATCCAGTCTTTCCTCTGCTTCCGTCACCCCAGTGTTCATATTTATTGTACTCACCTGTTTTGGATTTTACTTTATTTTTGTTTTTCTACCCATTCTTTTGAAGGGTCATAATTTGTTATAACTTCTTGTGCTTTACGGGCTGTTGCCTTACTAGTAACAGAAGTAAGCTTCAGCTATCACTTTTGACTGACAGTAGTATCTAGTTGCTCCCATTTCAACTACTGTATTACCTATTACTGTTCTCCTCTGTTCCTGTTCCCGGGGTCATGCCTCTCCTGGTCACCAGTTTTCAAATAAGTAATACTGTAGTGGGCATGACTTCATAACAGTCCTTCTAATCAAGACTGTAAAGGAAACTGCAGCCTGCAATTCAAAAACTTTTGTTTTTGCTCAGCCTGCAATAGCAAGTGGCAGAGTCAATGTCACATTAGAAAGCCCAGCTTGTGCTGGACAACTGGTTACCCCAACGTTGCTAGGAACTCAGTGTTCTGAACGCTGGTAAGTAAGCAAGTAAATGTTTATTTCTTTAGCGCCCAATCCCAGGGGCTCTGGGTGCTGTACAAAAGTTAGAGGTGCAATAAACAACACAGTACACCAATTATTAATAAATAAATAATGACAGGTTGCAACAGAACTCTATAAATAAAATCCAAATAAAATAAATAAATCCCAATAAAATAACAGTTCAGCAGTACTAATCTAATGCTATAACTGGGTCCCAAATGCTTCTCTGAGTAGATGTGACTTCAGACCCCACTTAAACACCTCCACTGACAGAGCCCCCTCAAGGATCTTGGGAGCGCGTCCCAAAGGGCCAGGCCAGCCACCTTAAATGTCTGATCTCCTGAGGTTTTCAGCCAGGCCTTTGGAACCACTAGAAGGCCCTCAGTAGAGGAGCAGAGTGAGCGCACAGAGTGGACAGGAGTCAGGAGGTCACTCAGATAGTCAGGGCCCGAACCATATAGGATCTTATAAGTGAGCAAGCCCACCTTGAAGGTGATTCACCACCTCAATGGCAGCCAGTGCAGGTCATGCAGGACCAGAGACACATAGCAGGACCTTAGAAGGCCCATCAGCAACCTGGCAGCTTCATTCTGCACCAACTGCAAGTAATGGAGAATTCCTCCACTGACCCCCAAGTATAGAGCATTACAGTAATTAAGCCACAACATAACAAAAGCATGTACCAGTGAGGGCAGGTCACCAGGCAGAATGAACATCATTCACAAATCTGGACTGTCATGTACGGTATAGGCTGCACGCCCATTGCTGAGCTCTGCACCATGGCGTGCAGCCCACCGACAGTCAGTCAGGCGGGCGGCGGGGTGGCAGGCGGGTGGGATGCTGCCGCTCACCGCCGCCAGGGGGAGCGGGTGAGGGCTCATGGGTGTGTGGGTGGGGGAGACTAGACACCAGGAAGATGTTTGGGGGTTGTAACTGACATTCTGCCCGCGATCGGGCATTACGGTTCACTGACCACCAGGAGATATTCGCTGGGGGGCTTTTACATTCTGCCCATGATCGGGAACTGGGGGTTTGTTTCACGCTCTGCCCACGATCGGGCATCGGAGCTGTGTGTGGGGAATGTATTCAGACATACTGCCCGCGATCGGGCATCGGAGCTGGGGGAATGTATTCAGATATACTGCCCGCGATCGGGCTTCAGGAGATGTTAGGGGAAGAGTGTATACACAATATACCGCTCGCGATCTGGCTGCAGGGTATCGGTCCGACGGCTGCTGCCTGGCAGGGTGGCCAGGCCAAGTCCTCGATCGGCGCACCTACATAGCATGGGGCATGCAAATGGGGCTAAATAGATGGCAAATGCCCCCCGGCGCCTGCATGAATTATGGCCCCATTTGCATGTCACCTTTTGAATATCGGAAATTTGGCGATGAGCGCAGAGACTTAGCGCCACCGCAAGTTTAATGCTCAACTTGACAACTTGCGGTGGCCCAAGTTCCACTGCGCCATGCACAGTGGCTGTGGCTGGGGGGTGATATTCAAAGGAGTTGCTCAGTAGCGCAACTCCTTTGAATATCGCCCCGGCCACACCCCTGCGCAACTATTTTGAGCAGCGCAGGGGCTTGCTCCTCAGAATGGCGCAGTTTGAATATCTGGGCCTATAAACCTTGGTTCTACTCAAAGTTTATATTGAAACACATTTTGAATTTTCAAATGAAGCATATCTGAAAATACACTCATTTTCCAGGACCAAGCCCCTGAGGAAAATAAGACAGTATTTATTTATTTATTCATTCATTCATTCATACATTTATTTAACTTTGTTGACCCAGGTAGGTGCACTAGCAACAAGTGCCTTATTCAGGAACAGCCCAGGTGCAATTGCACAGGCAATAGAAACAGTCCATTAGAATTTGAGGGTAATCAAAATGAACATGTATTCATGTAAGATACTGTACCTATTACAGAGATTTTAAAATTTGAACAGTATTGAACATATTGGAATACATACAGAATGCATATAAAGAACTTGCAATGTACAATAAGGGGAGAAGGTAGTAAAAAAGTGCGGTTACTAGCAAGAGTGATGGGGCGGTAGGGAGAGAGTGATTAGCGGAAGCAGTGACAAGCATGAGATGAGGAGTAATGAACTTTCAAAACCTTAGGGAAGGCTGACAGTGTAGGGGTTTTTGACAGGTGGGGGTATTAAGTTCCATATTGAGGCAGCACGATGACTGAAAGAGCGTTGTCCCTCGTTAGTGTGGAACAGAGTAACTGCAAAACTGTAGTTAGAGACAGAGAGAGATGAGGGCAGGTCAACGAGTGAGACTTGATTAGCCAGGTAATCAGGGGCACCTGGTTGCATGATTTCTTATAATGAGTGTGACAAGAGTTAGATTAGCTTTGAGGTAAGGGGGTAACCAGTTTAGGGTATTTAGAATGAGACAGTGATGGACATTGGGTCCTTGGTGATTTTATGGTACAAGGTGTGTTTTTTTGTAGTACTGCTTTGTTGGCAGCATCAACAATGGCCGAGCCATAATCTAGTATGGAGAGAAGATGAACCTGTGCTATTCAGATCCTAGTATCAGGCAAAAGGAACTGAGGGATTCTGTAGAGTGAGCCCAGTTTCTGGTGGAGAAGGGTGGTGGTATGCTGAAGATGGGTTTTGAAGGACAAAGTGGGATCAAGGTGTACTCCAAGATACTTGAAGGAAGTAGTCTTTTCCAGAGGAGCCATTTTCTGCATTTATGTTAAACATATGGGTTAATTTGAATAGGTTGTGCCTGGTCCCAAATGACATAGACTTCTTGAAAACACTTCAGGAGGTTTAAGATCATTTTCTCCTGAACGAACCACTCATACAGCCTGACCATGCTGTTGCTAAGAGTTTGGTTGACTGTATCCGTATTGTCATTGTGGGTGTAAAAGACAGCATCCTCTGCACAAAGAAGGGTTTGCACTGGTTTGCAGGCAGTTGGCAGGTTGTTTATGTGTATGGCAAAAAGAAGTGGACCTAACATAGAGCCTTGGAGGACACCACTGGTGATAGTGTTTACCCCAGATAGGGCATTCCCAATTTTGATGACCTGTCTCCTGTGACCCAGGTAGCTCTTGAACCATGTGAGTGCATTGTGGCCAAGGCCAAGTTTGAGTCTACACCAGAAGACATACGAGGAGAGACTAAAGCAGCTTAATATGTATACCCTTGAGGAAAGGAGGGAGAGGGGGGACATGATAGAAACTTTCAAGTATCTCAAGGGAATTAACAAAGTACAATAGGGTAGTATCTTCCAGAAGAAGAGATGTGCAAGAACAAGGGGGCACAATTTGAAGATAGAGGGTGGATGGCTCAGAGGTAATGTTAGAAAGTATTTTTTTCACAGAGAGGGTTGTGGATGCATGGAACAGCTTTCCTGAGGAGGTTGTGGAGTTAGGAACAGTGGGAGAATTCAAAAATGCATGGAACAGGCATAAGGCAATTCTAGTGGGGGGTAGGAGGAAGTAAGCTGTTGATTAACTAGAATCTGCAGCTTATCCATCAGGTAGGGAAATGGGCAGACTAGGTGGGCCAAGCGGTCCTTATCTGCCATCAAATTCTATGTTTCTATATTTCTATGAGTAACCTGGAAGTTAACACTTTGTGGTCAACCTGGTCGAAGGCCTTGGTCAGATCTGCAAATATAGTTCCAGTTACGTGTCCCTTGTCTATGGCTTGATAAATGGCATCAGTGAACTGGATCAAAGCAGTGACGGTGCTATGCCCTTTACGAAAACCATGTTGCTTAGGACAGATAAGGTTGCATTGCTGTAGGTAGTCAACTAGTTGGTGACGCACGCTTTTCTCTTGTAGCTTGGCTAGGGCTGAGAGAAGTGAGATTGGGCGATAATTTTTGAGGAGTAACTTTTTGCCCTTCTTATGGAGTGGAACAACTGTTGAAGTTTTCCAGAAATTGGGCACTTTGCCAGTCGAGAAGGATAGACTGAGGAGTTTGACAATGGGGAGTGCAATTTTGGGGGCAGCAAGTCTCAGGAATTTGAGGGTGAATCAGTCTGGACTGGTGGATTTGTCAGTTTTTAGAGCAAAAAGGAGTTTGTGGACTTCATGGCATACAGTCCCTTTTAAGGATAAATGGGGTCGGTGAGGGTCTCTAGTGATGTTGCTGGGTTTGTGAGTGGAGTATTTGTGAGATTTATATTTGGACAGGTCACAGAAGAAGTCATTGTAAAGGCTTGAAATTTCAGTAGGGTCAATATGTCTAGTGCCATCGAGGACGATGAAGGGTGGAGTGGGTTGGGAATGGTCATTTAACATGGAGTTTACTGACTGCCAGAACTTGTTGGGGTGGTTTAGATTCAGCACCTGCTGGGTTCTTAGGTACTGGCTTTTGGCCATAAAGGATTGCTTGTTTGCACTCATTCATTAAAGACCTATATGAATTCCAATCAGAGGTGCAGTGGGCTTGCTTTAACTTGGCCCAGGATGCCAGCCCAGTGGCGCTGAAACCACACCTCGTGCTACACCAGCAACCCAGGTTTGGAAATTAGCCTGGATCATCGAGGGTTGAACCAGGGGGAAGGGCAGGAGCTGGACTGAGCAGCTGAAAGGCAGCTTTCCTCTCCTGGGGAGGGACCTTGCCCCTCACAACATACAGCTCCCTCCCAGGTGGAGGCCTGGAGGTAGCACAGGTCAGGAGTGACATGTAAGGGTGGGTGCTAAAGGACCACAGTGTGTGCATTCCTCCATATCTGTGTGTATATGTGTGTGTGTGTGTGTGTGTGTGTGTGTGTGTGCATGTGTGTGTGGCCACAGTAGGGCGGGGAGAAAATGGAGCAGGCAGGCTCCATGATGGTCTTGGTGGTGTTCCCAGTGTTTGGGATGCCAGCCAAGAACAGATGCAAGCCCCCCTGAGAGAGGGGATCCAAAGCCACCTGCCAGCTCCCCAAAAACTCAGGGCATAAAATGTAAACTAAAAAAAAAAGAACTTTTCCCAGGATTTATCCCTTCTGTGCATGAGGGCAAAGATGTTACACATGAGCCAGAGGGATTTCTGGTTTGAGCCTACGTGTTTGCATAGAGGCATGTTTGTCTAGTGTGAATGTGAAGTTCTTAATAAAGAAGTTTAGGGTGGTGTTGATATCTGGGTCTGAGTCTAAGAATGTCCAGTTTATAAGGGATAGATCATATAAAAAGGATGCTGTGTTGAGGTTAGAGCAGTTTCTGAAGGTGATAAGCATGGGGGAAGTTTTTGGGGACTGTATTGTGCCATTGACAGTAGGTAGCCATATGGTTGCTGATGGAGTCACTTAATACTTCAGAGGCCAGGATTCTTTCAGGCTTATTAACTAGGATCCAGTCAATCAATTAACATAGTACTGCAAATTGTGATGATCTGATATTGCCATTCAGATTACAGATGTTAATATTTCCCATTCAGTTCAGGGCACAGCTACACTTCATGTGGTAAAATACAATGGGCCGCATATTCAGAAATGCACCAAAGGCTGGTGCAAGTCTGAGGCAGCTCAAGTGAGATGTGCCATGGCAAGCCGGGAGCCATATTCACAGGATGCGCTGCCCAAAATGCCCCAGCGCAAGTTGGCTGAATATGGCAAAGTTGTGCCATGGCACAACTATAGATGCGCGAAGCAAACCTGAGCACAAACCCATTGAGCAGGACAAGATATACAGGCAGCAGGGACACAGAGGCAAGGAAATAGAGAGTAAAGGACACAGGACCCCCCAGCAGGACACACCCATGAACACAGATGCACGGACCCGAAGGGCACACAGGGCACCAGGAGAATGTGCACAGACAACCCAAGGCCACTGACCCTGGAACACACCCCTTTCTAAAGTCTGCCACCTCCGCCATGCCAATGGCAGGGACATGCAACAGACACCCACCAGGCAGGCCCACAGTGAGCCTAGTGCACGGTGCCAGGGACAAGGCAGACACAAAGAGCAGGTGACCAGGGTCCAGTGAGGCACAGGCCACCTAGTGCCATACAGGGCACACGGCAAAGTGGGGAGGAGCACCACGGAGCCACCCACAGTGGACATGTGCACACCCAAGAGCAGACGTCAGTCTAGGTAGACAGATGCACAGGTCACATGTGCAGACTCCAGCCACAATGGCACACAGGGCCATGCACAGGACAGGGAAAAGGCACACATGCCCAGTAACACTTGGGGCAATGGCACAGGGGATGGTGTAGCACAACCAGAGACATGGCAACACACAGCAGAACAGGTGTAGGAACACAGACATACAGAACCACAGAAACTGGATGGCACGAAATGACTGCCCAGTACAGCAGGACCACCCAAGGCACCCAGTAGATGGGCAGGACAGATGTAGCAACCCACACAATACTGTGGAAGCCTGCCTCCCGCACCCCTCCTGATACCAGTCCCACATGTCCTGCCCATGTCCACACAAAGCCCTGTATGGTGCCCAACTCCAGCACCACCGACAAGAGCACATACCAGCCATCCGCCACCCTGACAGTGACAGGTGCCACTGGACGTGTCCCCGATACCAGCCATCCACCACCAGTGGAAAACACACCCCTGTGCCAAGAGTGCAACCATGGCACAGGATGGGCCACCGCTGTGCCCCTGTCCAACCACACCAGACAATGAAGAGTCCCAGGCACAGCTCCCCTACCCAGTCTGTGGTCCACTGAGTAGTAGTAAAAGCTTTATTTTTATTCAGGGAAACAAATCATTAAGTCAATAGGCCCAGCTTATAAGACTGTCCTGTTTATAAAGTGTTGCCTATACATTTAAAATATACAACTATTAAAAGTAGTTTAACATACATAACAATACTGGAACAATCAGTCACTCCATTTATCCTATATCACTCAACAGGACACACTCTATCCATTTATATCATATTATAATAATACATAGACAGATAACCCCCCCTCAGGATTCTGTCAGTCCATATTTTACGTTAGCCAAATCATTGACAAATAACAGAACTTAGTACAGCCAGTTCCTGTAAAAAAAGGCTGTACACTGGAAAAGAACGGGCCAAATTGGGTAGATTGTTCCAATATTTGGCTGCTTGATGTCGTAAGGTCTTTTCTCCATATTTGTTTTTGTTAACAAAAGTAAAGATCTGTATTTGACAAGACCTTTTTGCCCTTTGATAAAACAGACTCTCATTTATATAAGGCTCTGGATAATGTATGTGAAATGTATATATTAATTTTTGCCATGACATGGCACATTTAACTTTAAGTGGCTTCCACTGCAGTGTGGTCAACAACACACAATGATGGGTTCTTGGCGCACACCATAAAACATATCTATCAACTCTGTTATAAACTATATCCAATTTATTTATAAGTGTCTTGTTAGCAGTTCAATACACAAGGTCCCCATTTGTCAGTACGGGAAGTATTAGTTGTTCAGCAACTTTTTTCCTGCTGCTTGTTGCCAAGCATTTCGTTGGTCTTCATAGGGCCCCCACTCTTTTATTCACCCTATCTATTAAAGATCCAATATGTTCCTTAAAGGTCATTTCTTCATCGAAAGTAATTCTCAAATAGGTATAGTGGGACACCTGTTCTAAACTTAAATCATTGCTTACCTTAATGGAAAGTTGTTTATTTCTTTTCAGTTTAGATCCAAAATACAATATTTTTTGTTTTCTTTGTGTGTATCATAAGACTCAACCTGGTGAATCACTCCCTCATGTTCTCAAAATCCATCTGCATTTTTTCCTGTAAATCCCTGCTGTTACATCCCACAGTTATCATTGCAGTATCGTCAGCGTACAACCGTATCCATGAATGTTGAATAACTTATGGGAGGTTGTTGTTAAAAATTAAAAATAACAGGGGTCCCAATATGTACAAACACAATCTGGCCAAGCCAGCCCAGCACAGCAAGGAAGGGAACCCAGCCACCAGCAAAGGCCTGCCGGTCAGCACGTCACCAGCCGCAACATGGCGTGTCACCAGGAATACTCACCAGAGCTGCAGCCCACAGACCATAGATGGTCTGACCAGCCATGGGGACATGGGGAGACTGCCCCCTCCGAACCACATGTGAACACCCACCTGAGGCAGCCCAACAGCATGTCTGCCGAGGCCACTGCCTTTCCGCACCGTCCAGTAACCTGCATGGCCCTGGAAGCAAAACCACACATGGCTCCGTGACACCGTCACCATCATTGCAAGACACTCTAGGTGCAAGGCACAGGCAGGTGCCACCCCCATGAGCATGTGAGCGCAACAGTGCACGGTGAGGTCCATGTGGCACCAGGTGGAACAGTCTCTGGGAATACAAGGACCCCATGCAGGGATGACCACACCCTCCTGGATGTCCACCCCAGTGCAGAGCACCACACTGACCACACAGTGACACAACAAACATGGCTGACCCACAGGTAGACACGCCATGGCCATGTCAAACAGTGCTGGACACAGCATGGACCACATGGGAACATAGCCCGTGAACTGACTCACCCCTGAGTGGGCACCATGCACCACAACTACACATCTGCAGCAAGGCTCCTCATGCCACCTGCAAAGCAGACACAGACACAGGCCTGTAGCAAACAAAAAGCTTTATAAAAAAGATAGTTACAAACAGGAAGATAACAAGGGGCAGGGAAGAGTGAGGGGAGAGGAGGAAGTGGACAGGGTGCAGGGACTATACAACTGGATGTGGGACAGCAGGGAAACAGGTGTGGGGAAGGAATGTTTAAGGAAAATGTCACACCTTTTAACCATACATCTCAGTGTATTTATTTATTCATTTACTGTATTGTTTAGAATGAAACCTAGTTTTAAATGCAGCAATTCTCTTGGAATGACTATTACTCCATAATGTAGTCTCATGAAACAAAACAGGTAAAACCAGTAAAAGTGTCCACTACCCACAAGCCCCTCTCACCTCTTTGTATTGTCTTCTGAGCCTCAGCCCACTGTGTAGCTCAGAGCTCCTCAACTGCCAAATCGGAGTTCCCTGGACTGGTGCTCTCCTCTCAATTGGAGTGCTGAGATCGCGGCACTGCTGCCCACCACCACCACACCACCAGGCCAGGACCAAAACTTTTGACAGAAACTAGTAGCCCTTTTACTTTTCTCCTCTTGCCACTCCTTCAGCCTGTTCCACAGAATGGTGCCCATCTTCAAGCTCTCATGCCTCTAGTACCCCCAGATGTGACGTATTCTCTCCCTTCCCATCTGGCTGATTCACTTCTTAGGTTGCATGCCTTGGCCATTTTTCTAAGGTAATGCTGGTCAGAGAGGGTCAGCTGCATGACGTCACTGTCATCTAAGCAACTGGATGCAACTTGAAGCATTGCATTCCATTGCTAGTAAAGACAGCCGATGTCTGAGCACCACTGGTGCTCCTGGAACCCATAGTGAGTAGTCATGATGACAGACAGACTGAAAGAAAAAAAACACGCACACGCACACACACACACACACACACACACACACGCACAAAATGAACACACTAATTTATAAGCATGCAGTGCATGCCTTGCATAAAGTGAATGCATGCCACTGCTTGCTTCTTTGTCAGATCTTCAGGCCAACTCCCCAATAACAGTGAGCTAGTTAGTGCAGGGAACTGCACTAATTGACAGATGGGGATCCGTCACCCAGTGGGTTGGGATTTTCATTGCAGGTCTTCAATGTTCCAGAGGTTATTCTGTGAAAGTGTTCCAGTTCTTCAGTTTATCCATCTTCAGTCTCCATTTCTTTCCCAGGTCAGTGGCGACAGCCTGGAGTTGCTACAGTTCTTAAGTTCACTGAACCTTCCGTCTACAATTTTTCAAGCCTTTCCCAGGTCAGTGGTGACAGTCCAGAGGTGCCACAGTCCATTGAATCTTCAGTCTTCAAGTTTCCTGGTGTAACCCCTAGGTGGCACTACCCCAAGGGCTACAACCCCTGCCTGCTTGGCTAGTGGCAGGTTAAGGGGCCTTGGTACTGAAAAGGGTGCCTCCACCCAGAGGTCAGGGTTGTTAGTGATCAAGCTTACCTGGGTACAGCACTCCGGGACACTGTAACCCCCCTTTCCCTTCTAGTGGCTGGAACAATATAAAGTAATCACTTTTGTAATGACCCTTATTCACCATGCAGTTACCCACACTGTTTGCACTTACCACCAGGGCTGGTTCCTCTGGCTCGGCCTTGGAGACCCCCTGTAAAACAAGGTTATACACACCAAATAGCAATAGTACAGTACTTTTGACACAAACTGGAACCCTAGTCAGGTTAAATGCAAAAAGAGTTAGATCTGATTTATTCAGGGGACTTGAACAAGGAAGGGGCGTAATCAGGTTGATTTGCTTAAAGGCTGTGTCAATCAAACAGTCATGCATGCACTTCAGAGTCGCTACACAGTCACACACGCTTGGTACCCAGGTGAAGAAGAGGAGGGCTAGCCAGGAACATTGCCTGGGGTAGGCCGGCATTGCAGCTGGTTGGGGCCCTGTGATGGAACAAAGAAACATGCACAACACACACTATTTGTTTGTTTTTTTTGTTTGTTTTTTTCCATTAAGATTTTATTAAAGATATTTAGTGCAGAGAATACATCCAAGAGAGACATAAACATACAAAATAGATATACATGCATATCTCTGATAACAAATGGATCCACTCTCTGCCTACCCGACTCCTACCCCAACTACCACCCCCCTCCCCTCTCCCCAATAACCCTAGCACAAGACACCAGGTAATAGTACCTTTAACACAGGAGGAGCAGACCCTATTCCTATAGGGAGTAAAAAGCATGAAGGGGGCCCCAAATCTTATTAAACCTAGGTAGCTTATTCTGAAGAATAGCTATCGTCCTTTCTACTCCAAGGTTAGCGAGTAGCTCCTGTAACCATTCATATAACTGATTTCAATAGAGTCTTTCCAATGCTTGAGGACCACCTTTTTAAGGGATGCCAAGATTAGAGATATATGGAATTTCCTGTTCCTAAATGGAATATGAGCTACGTCTCCTAGCAAACATATCTCTGGTGTGAAGAGATCCTCCAGCCCCAGTAAAGGGTCAACCTTACTTTTGACTGCTGTCCAAAGTGGGACTATCTTTGGACATTTCCAAAAAATGTGGAGCAAGTCCCCTTCTTCTTGTTGACATCTTGTACAGGTTGATGCGGTAACCATTCCTAAGCTCGCCATCTTCTGGGGGGAATAATAAATGTTGTGTAGTATTTTAAATTGCATCAGTCTAAGCCGATCTTAGAGGATAAATTTGTGACAGCTGTGCCACAGTGCTGTCCAATTGAGATACCCTTCGGGAAACAAAGAGGCCCAATAAGAAATCGGTGCCAGGTTCTGGGAGTAGGCCCAATTATATAAAGTACTATATAGATTAGAGACAGCATGTGGCAGGCCCACTAAAGGACTCAAGACTAACTGAAATTCTAATTTTGGAGCAGATATTGGGGCTGTGCCCAACCTTTTAGTTATGAGATGCCGAAGTTGATAAACCTTAAAGATTTCCATATTTGGCAATTTAAATTTATTCAAAATTTCTGGTGCGGTAAGTAAATGTACATCTGACGAAGTTATATCTTTTAATTGGCACTCTCCCAATTGTGCGAGCCAAGTGGTATTGAGGGGTTTACCCTCGATTAGAAAACAAAGATTACCTCTTATAGGTTGAAAAGGATCTCTGGAGTGATTATACTTTAGATATCCACATAACTGTGAGTGGACCAGGGTACATAACCTACAGGAGAGACAGGCAGGGGAGAAGAGGGGGAGGAGTAGCTCTCTATGTAAAGGAAGGGATAAAAGCAACTGAACAAAAGAGTAAACAGGGAGGAGAGGAGGCACTGTGGGTCACCTTGGAGACTAGAAAGGGCACCACAATCCGCACAGGGGTTGTGTACAGACCCCTATGTGAGGGGGAAGGAATGGACAAGGATATGATAGAAGGCATTCTCAGAATGGCAGAGAAAGGGGAGATACTGTTGATGGGAGACCTGAATATGCCAGATGTTAACTGGAGCACATTTGCTGCAGCCACATCCAAGAGCAGGGCCATTCTTGATGCCCTACAGGTGGCAGGCATTAGACAGCTAGTTTCAGAACCCAGTCGTGAGGAAGCAATCTTAGACCTCGTACTCTCAAACGAGGGCAGTGAGAGGATCTCAGATCTAGAAGTGGGTTGCCATCTGGGGACAAGTGACCATCAAACAGTGTGGTTCACGTTAAACTCAGCTACAGAGTCGCCATACAAAAGTGAGGGTACTGGACTTTAGGAGGGCTGACTTTGGCAAGATGGGAGAGTGCCTCAGAAAAGCACTAGCAAACAGGCTAGAAGGAGGTGGAGCAACAATGGGAATTATCAAACTGCCATCACAGAGGCAACAAGCCTTTGTGTGAAGCAAATAAACAAATCAAAATGAAAGAAAAGCCACTATGGTTCTCAAAAGAGGTGGCTGTGAAAGTCAGGAAGAAAAAGATAGCATTCTGGAAGTATAAGGAAACACAGAAGGAGCAGGACAGAGAGCTGTACCAGTTAAGGCAGAAGGAAGCAGGGAGGGAAGTCAGAATAGCAAAGGCCCAAACTGAGGAAAAGATAGCCAACTCAGTTAAGAAGGGAGATAAAACCTTTTATAGGTACATCAGTGAGCGTAGAAAGACAAAGGGAGAGATAGTGAGGCTGAATAGAATGAATGGTGGGTGGGCAGAGGGGGACAGTGAAAAAGCAGGAATACTGAACAAATATTTCTGCTCAGTATTCACAAAAGAGGAGGGGGAAGTGCCTAATCCAATTAACAGAAGCACTCTTGATAGGGGGTCGATCCCAGTCCTTTCACAGAAGAAAGGGTTCTGCAAGAACTCCTAAAACTGAAGGTGAACAAAGCAATGGGTCCTGATGGAATTCACCCCAGAATTCTAAAGAATTAAGGGAGGAACTAGTGAAACCACTGGCTACTCTTTTTAATAAATCATGGGAGGATGGTGTGGTACCCGAGGACTGGAGGAAGGCGGATGTGATTCCCCTTCACAAAAGTGGGACCAAGACAGAGGCAGGAAACTAAAGACCTGTTAGTCTGACCTCTGTGGTAGGGAAAGTGATGGAGTCACTTCTGAAGGAAAGAATAGTTGAGTACCTAGAGGCCAGTGGAGTACAGGACCCAAGGCAGCATGGGTTCACAGTGGGAAGTTCATGTCAGACGAATCTAATAGATTTCTTTGACTGGGTGACCAAAGTAGTAGACCAGGGAGGGGCTGTGGACATGGCCTACCTAGACTTTAGCAAGGCATTTGACACAGTCCCACACAAAAGATTAATAGTCAAATTAACCAACCTGGGAGTGGGACTCAGGGTAGCCTGCAAAACATTGGCTGGACAACAGGACACAGAAGGTAATTGTAAATGGAGTCCACTCTGAAGAAAGGGGGTTACTAGTGGGGTACCACAGGGTTCAGTATTGGGTCCAGTCCTTTTTAATGTCTTCATCAGTGACATTGCAGAGGGACTGGAAGGAAAAGTATGCCTTTTTGCAGATGACACAAAGATCTGCAACAGGGTTGATACACAAGGAGGTATGGAAAGGATGAAAAGGGACTTGGCAAGGTTGGAGGAATGGTCAGAAGTATGGCAGCTAGGATTCAATGCAAAGAAGTGAAATAATGCACCTGGGAAACAAGAACCCAGGGAAGAATACACAATGGGTGGGAGGTAGTAGCAACAACAAAAAGGAAAGGGACCTGGGGGTAATCATATCAGATGACCTTAAGGTTAGCAAGCAATGTGAGAAGGCAGTAGGGAGGGCTGGGGGTATACTGGGATGTATAGGGAGAGGCATCATCAGCAGAAAACAGAAAGTTGTTATCCCTCTGTACATACAGTTGGTGAGACCCCATCTGGAGTACTGTGTCCAGTTCTGGAGACCCCATCTCCGCAAGGACATAGACAGGATAGAGGCAGTCCAGAGGAGGGCAACTAAAATGGTGCAGGGTCTGCAAGAGAAGCCGTATGAGGAGAGACTAAAGGAGCTTAATATGTATACCCTTGAGGAAAGAAGGGAGAGGGGGACATGATAGAAACTTTTAAGTACCTCAGTGGAATCAACAAAGTCCAAGAGGGTAGCATCTTTCAGAAAAGGAGACTTGCAAGAACAAGGGGACACAATTTAAAGATAGAAGGAGGCGGTTCAGGGGCAATGTGAGGAAGTATTATTTCACAGAGAGGGTAGTGGATGCATGGAACAGCCTTCCTGAGGAGGTTGTTGGGTCTAAAACTGTGGGAGAATTCAAGAATGCATGGGACAGACATAAGGCAATTCTTGTGGGGGGTAGGAAGAAATAGGCTGTTGGTTAACTAGGATCTGCAGCCTATCCTGTAGGTAGGGAAATGGGCAGACTAGATGGGCCTAGCGGTCCTTATCTGCCGTCAAAGTCTATGTTTCTATGTTTCTATGTTTCTATGATACTCCTATTGGAGATTTCCTGAACACAACAGGTAAAAGTTTAGGGTTAAGATGTAACAAGGCCTTCGGTGAAAAGCCATGTTTCCTAATGAGGGATAATTCAATTTGTAACCATAAAGGTATATACGTATCTTGGGTCAAAAGGTCCGCGGCCTGTACCCATCTAAGATATTTATTGACATGACCAGCCCAAAAGTACAGGCCAAAATGAGGCAGTCTTAGCCCACCTACTAACTTAGGAGCAGCTAATTTGTGATAGGCCATCCTAGCTTTTTTATAGCCCCAAATAAAGTTGGCGATGAGCCCATGGATTTTCTTGAACCATGAGAGTGGGAGCCAGATATTTAACATGTTCAGAGGATAAAACAACCGGGGAAACACATTCATTTTAATTAGGTTAATCCTCCCCCACAGGGAGATTGGAAGCAGTGCCCATCTTTTCAGGTCTAAGTCAATTGTGTGAATCAAGGAGTCCAAATTTAACTGTCGGATCCGTCTTGAGCTCCTGGCCAAAGTGAGGCCCAAATATTTAATGGAGTCAGATCTCCAGGCTAGTCCTAGATCAGTAATTTCATGTTTGAAAATGTTGTTGTTAAGGGGGTATACCACCGTTTTTCCTAACAACACACACTATTTGTAATCCGAAGCCAGAGGGCTCAGTTCGTGAAGGAAAAGACAACAAGACAATCAGATGACAACACTTTAGATTTAGCTATTGTTGCAGGGAGCTACCCTGATGTTTACTGACGGTACCCACAGTACAGAGCACAGGCAGGGCAAAATTGAGATTGCAGGTTGATGAGCTGGAATGCCAGGAGAAGCAGGGCCCACACAAATCACCAAGGAGTCGTTCCTATTCAAAGCGTTGAGCAGGAGGCTGATCCCTGGGTGAGTCTCTTGTCAATGGTGTTCTCTGTGCCTGAAATAGCTGGCTTGGCCAGTGTGACAGTATCCAGGCTGGGTAAAACAGTTTGGAAATCAGTCTGGGAAAGCTGGATGCAGCTTCCAACAAGCATGGCACAATTTAGCAGTGGGGAACCAAATCATGACCCACTAACATCACACAGCACATTTATAGTAAAGCAATCACCATACCACAAAGCAGATAGCCATCCAGCAGCAATATCAGTGTCTCTGAGCAAAACCAGGAGTTCTATGGTGAATGGATGACCTGACAGGCCGATCGCATGCAGCAAATCTTTTGTCTTCTTCAGGTTTAAGCCTGGTCACACTTCAGTGGCTTTTCTGTCACTCAATTTGGATACATTCCAGAGTATTAAGCCTTTCAAAGGATTTCCTCTCGAGGGACTGAAGGCAAACAGGCCAGACTCAGTCTTTCAACCAATCTCCCGCATGAACTATGCAGGAGCTGCTGCTTGAATCATTCAAGCTGTTTCTTTGCAAACTCTAACTCCAGACTGACTCACTGCAGCAGGCAGATTGGGAATTTCCCTTCGGTCCAAAAGGTTCTGGTTAGTTGATCCATCTGTCTGTCAAAGCACGGGCTCCCCCTCCAGGTCTGTTTTTGGCACCAAAATGTAAAAACTACAATTCCTACAGAAATTTGCTCCCACAAGACCCCTGGGAACAGGTTCCATTTTAGAGTCAACAAAGTTACTGATTAGCCCATTCTGGTGGTCCAGGACCAAGATGGTGGTGATAAACAGAACTGTCCATGCTGCAAAGAAGGTAGGTTAGGCAAAGTACAATATCATTACTATTCTAATAGATAATCAGCAAATAAGTACAGCTTCTAATAGAGCTCCTTCTGTGCAAATAGCGGTGGCAGAACAAAGCAATTATCTGGCAGCCCGGGCAGGACTCAAGCATGGAAACTCTCAGCCTCCTCCCAGATTAAATAAGCACCACATTATAGGCAGCTCTTAAAGAGACAGGGCACAGAGGCATTAAGGCACTCTCATACAGACACTTTTAAAATGCTAAAACACAGGATACCAGCCTGGCAGTGGGCATTTAGACACACCCAAAGAAGACTTTCAGGAACCCCCATTTGTAAGGGGGGGGGGTTACACTGGGTCATTGGTAACAGCCCAGAAATACTACAGTTCTTTAGTTCATTGAATCTTCCGTCCACAGTTCTTCAAGTAGTTCCTGGGTCAGTGGTGACAGCCCAGAGGTGCTACAGTTCTTCAGTTTGTCCAGTCTTTAGTCTCAGTTCTTCAAGTTTTCCTGGTTCAGTGGTGATGGCCCAGAGGTGTTCTTGTTCTCAGTTCATCAGTCTTCAGTTTTCAAGCCTTTTCTTGGGGTCTGCAGTGACAGCCCAGAAGCTTTCGGTTTGCAACAGTCCTTTGGAATACAAGTGTGTTTGCTCATATCACTGGGCCTGATTGATGGCAAGTTGCCAAGTCTTTGCCTTACCTGCTCTACAAACTGGCCAATAGAAGCACATGCGCAGAAGTTTTCTGTTCTGCATTCCTCTGCAACATCTGTTTATGATGCCCAATGAATCTAAATGTACCCTGGGGTGAAAACTGTACAAATGTTACTTTATTAGAGTTTTGCAATAGATACAATTAGAAGTGATAGTAATGTCAGCAACTACAGTTATAGTAAGAGTTCTATAGAGTTTATAGCAGCAATTGAAAGTGAAAGTGAATTTCGTATCACCCTTTCTTTCCTGCTCTAAGTTCTGTGGTCAGTTGCATAATAAACTGGTCCTTTTTGTGAGTTGTGCCTTCTGCCTCTCAATTTTGGTGGAATTACATTGTGCAGCCAAGAATTGCCTTACCACCCTAAATCCTAGCTGAGGCACTTACTTCTTTCTCACCTCCATTTGTATGTGTTCCAAAACTATGCACACCACACTCCCATGTGTTTGTTACCACCCAGTTGGTTTATCTCTTCTCCACCCAGAGAGAGCAAGACTGTCACAGCTGCTACCAAAAAGGGGCATCACCTCTTTGGTTCACTACACCTGGCATACTCAGCAGGGTACATTTGTCAGAGAGGTTCACCTGTGCCTCTCATCTACGACACAACAACCAAAGACTAAGAAGAGAGGAAGGCCTTGACGCAGCTCGCTTCATGAGGGAGACCCACCATCAGCATCGACTACTTCTCATCATCGACAACTTCTTGGTACACGTGATACACAAGATCACCTTTACTGTCTTTTGCCATTTTTTTATTACTTTCTTCATCCTCTCTGTCTTATATCTTAACACTTTTTATCTCATCTATTTATATTCACAATTTTCCTTTTTCCATGCTCTGATACTTCATCTCACTTTCTCTTACCTATTCTAACCTCCTTTAAGCGTATATAACTGCCCCCTCTTTTATTTCACAGGTCTGAGCAGAAATCATCACTTAACTATCAACTATGCACTAATATTATCTGTTAATGTATTAATATTAATCGTTAAGCTGTTGTATTTCCCTTCCAGCCATCTGTACACTGGCAGCAGTGCGCCTGTCATTAGGGCTCCACATAGAAGAATTCGCTCTCCCCCCTCCCTGAGGTCCACCCCCCCAGAGTTAGAATATTTTGAAAGGGGGACATGGGGGTGCAGACCCCTGCAAAAAGAGGGGATGGCGATATCAGGACGTGGCGCCCTAGTGACAAGGAGCACTGCCACCGGTGCCCTGTATAGGTGGTACCATCATATTTATTACTAAGGATTCCTAAATCTATTATTTTTTACTGACTAGTATCTAGTCACAATTGTTAATAAAATGCCATCTTGCAAAGACAGATGAGCTTCCTAGTAAATTGCTTTATTTCAAATTCAGGCACATGAGACTGTTGCACTAACACCGCCACTTTGAGCCAGATCACAGCTCTTCATCAGAGGGTGGGGCTCATGTCAAAAAACAATGTATTTATTTAGAGGTACAGTACATCACTTGTGTTCTTGGGCACATCTGCTACAATGTCAATTACTTAGTGGATGTTCGAAAACAAAATTCCTGAACAATTCACACCAAGGTATATAAAAAATATATATTTCCTTAATGAAATAGAGACACAAAAGTTAAATAAAAAAGGTAAGAATGTATAAAAAAAGTAAGAGGCCAGGGAGGTCAAGAAGGCCAAAATGCAAATAATCACCACAATAATAGTCAACAAGATTTTGCATTCACAGGGACAGAGCATGTCCCACAACCTAGAAAGGGGGAAACTGTATTGAAATTCTACTACAGAGGGCCACCCAGTGGCTCAGTGGAAGTACTCTGTGCTTCCATGGTGGTGACCTGGGTTCAGAAGCAAGCCAGAGTCTAATGGGATTGGGCAGCCATGGTGGAGAGTGCTTCCAAAGGGAATGTGAGGCCAGGCTTCCAACAGAGCTGTGGCCTCTCATGGGGAGGTGGGAAGCTTGCTCCCTCATGAGACGTGACACATGCCAATAGTGTACTGCTGCTGTTGAGGTCACCAGAGGCTGTGCTTGCCATCATGGGGTGGTGGGTAGAACACCGGAGTAAAACCAGGAGGAAAAATGGAGCCAGGGCTACATAATGCCCTGTTCCCTCACTGCAGGCCTGCTCTATCACCCTGGACACCTCAACACATGTTGTATGCACACCCGGGGGAAAGAACAGCCCTCCCTTCTCCACCCTGCCAAAGAGGGGTAATCCTTGAGGACAGAGACAAGGTAAGTACCAGGGGGAGTCGGACACTAGTGATGCAAGAGCGGGCCAGAGGCTTATGCAAGCTGCCCTGGCATCCAAGGAGGATAAATAGTAGATGGAGAAGAAAAAAAAAAAATTCTTCTACAGAAAGAATCTAAGTGGATCTACAGCATAAGGTCTTATACTCCATTGGAATAAATGACCATTTGAATATTATTCCATTTTTGTAATGTGCTTCAGGGTCTGACCAAATGTGTCAGAAAATGGTACACTTCTATTCTACAAATATATCTTTCTATGCCTGACCATACCTTTTGTCTAACCTCAGAATAATATGATTGCACCGTATGTTCCTCATCTAATTAGTTCCTTTTGCTTGCCCTTGACCTTGTTTTGGTCCTCATAATAAAGTGACTACTTAATATTTTCTACAATCACATGTCTAATCTCGGTCACTCTGAACAATACTTTAGTAACATAACATTGCTTTTCTAATCCCCAAAAAGTCTTACATAAATTATTCATTTGATTTCCAGGATTAGATCAAATTTCCATTTGTCTGTGGAATTACAAGTAAGACTTTATTCTGAAGTTTACTTACGTTCAAACATCCTTAATTTTATTTATCTTTGAGTGTATTCAGATCTTACGAAACTTAAACATTTTATCTACAATATTCCATTCTATCTCCTGTGCCGTGCAATGCAGCAGTATGTTTCCATAGGTCCTATAAGTATATCTATGTATGTAATACTTGGGTTATCTGCCTATTTATGTTGTTTTTTATTATTTTTTTCTTCTTCCTTGCTTGCTTGTTCCTGTTTATTTTCTTCCAAACTCCCATCTACCTTTTCCTTTTGCTACACATTGCACTCCTCCTTTGTCTCTGTGTCACTGTTTCATTACTGCTTCCACATTTACTCTCTTTTCTTTCTGTGCTGTTTTACATCCTGCCCCCCAGTTTTCATTTGTTCCCATTTTTGTATTCCGACAGCACTCACAATTATGTTGATTTGCACCTGTGCATTTTTGTGAGTGCCTTCCTCAGCTCATACAGTATACACTAAAATACTTTCTCGATCCATGGTACAAGGCACTAATTCATAACATGATAAAAACTCCCCCCACCCATTTTCTTGCCCCTCCACCATGTTGCATTCTTGTTGTCCTTCTGTCTTTGCTTCTACAGTAATTTCCATTTTTTCTTTTGTACTCCACCTCTCCCCCTGCCTCCACTTCTTGGTTTTCACTTCTTGAGTCTCGTTCAGCTTATTGGCTTCTTGTGGCTTTTAGACTTTTGGATGACTTGTGCTTAAAGATACAGTGCGGAACAACTCAGGGACAGCACAGGTAGAAAAGTATGTCCTGGATGGGACTTTCCATTTTGGACAGGCATGTGCAGCAAACCACCGGAACCCAGAATTCTCCACAAAGGAGAAGGGCAAAAGATCAATTACCAGCATTTCTGCTACAGCAACATTAAGTTCACGTGACACTGTATGATTCGGGGGGTGCTTCAGCTTATGTGCAAAAACACTTTGTAACGTGGGCTGACTTAAATGTTTTACACGCGGTGTGATTACAAATGGTTGTGCTCTGTGATGAATGGCATTGGCGGGGGGTGGAGTGTGGACATTTGATGAAGACAGTTGCACAGGTGATGATAACAAACCCAGAAATGTAGTTATTTTTCCAGATTTGCCAACCAGGGTTGATGTACCACTTGCACTCGACATTCTGCATTCACCACCACCACAAAAACTGCTACTCTCACCAGCACTGGACAACATTTCAAAGTCATTATGGTCCTCCACCTCATCATGCCTGTAGTAATCCTCTGCTCTTATTACCTCAGTACTGCACACATTTAATTTTCTACTGGACTTAACAGTCATGGAAGGGGATAACATGCTCGCTGTGGTTGCTGGTGATGAGGGTGAATGCCCCACTGTGGTATTAGCTGCCCAGCTTGTACTGGGTCCACAGTGCCAAGTGTCTATTCTTAAGATGTGTATGCTGTCCTCCTGTGCCCAGATGGCTTCCCTTTTTACCCCAGCTCACACGCATATGGCAAACCTGACAGATTGCAACTGACTCATCATTTGCATCTTGAACAAAAAAAATCACAAACAAGGGGTTGTGATGCTCTGCTTTTAACATGTCCATGAGGTGGCTTATTTAAGTCCATTATTTTAAGCACTGAAGTGGGGGGGCACATGATGATTCAGGCACTGCACACCTGGACTGCAACTGACCACCACGACTACCTATCATATTTATTACTGGGTCATCATCATCAACTAAAACTGGTAAATCACAAGTTTTTGCAAGGGGAGAATTCCTGCAAACAGATTCAGACACAGCCACTTTGAATTTATTTTTCTCCGGTTCCCAACTGGGGACAATTACATCATCATCATATTCATCAACGTCACACACATCCACATCTTCTGCTTGGATACTAGCATGTGGACTGCATGTTGCAACAACAGCAACATCATCGTCATCTTCACATTCATCATCAGCATCTACACCACCATCACCTGATATTTTTTCACCACACTGTGAATCACTGCACGGAAAATGCATGACATTAACTGCCACGGTGGATGGAATATCACATTGTGTGCTATCGTTGACATGATTATCAGAATCCTCAGGTTCAGTTACTGGGATGTTACTGGGAAGTATGACATCATCTACGCTGCCACTCACTTTCACTGCTTCACACTCAATATTTTTGGATACGGTACACTGGTCGGAATTCAAACTTGATGCACCAATACTAATACTACAACCACCACCACTAACACCAGTAACACTAACGCCACCGGCTGGGAAAACATCATCTCCTCCGACTATGAGTGAAGCTACTGATTGGGCTGTAAAAAAACACTGCAGGAGAAATACCTTTCCTCACATCTGCAATGCACTTCTGCGTCTGCGTACTATGACACCGACAGACTATCTTACTGCCAGCATTGCCATGGTGAGAAACAGCTTTGCTTGCACGTCTCTTTGTGGGCATTTTGGGGGATCATCCACAATATTATAACCAAATTTAGATTCTGATACGTTCACTCTCTGATTGGGGGGACTCTTCAGCAACAGATAAGAGACTAGTCAGTCATGCAACGAAAACAACTTCAGTAACCAGTGGTGCTGATGAGGTCACAAAAACAATTCAATCTGGTAAAAAATTCCTTTTGCCAGTGGGGGTGGGGGGGGGTACTGACTACAGATTTTTAGGGCAGTACAAGCAGCAAAACAAAGAACAGATACCACAATCGCAGTACAAGATCAGGCAGCTGCAATGGATAGCAGGTTCACACTTCTGTGCCTGTAATTACACTAGTCCGTGGCACAATAAAAGGTGTATTATTTGATAGTCATGCAACACCGCACACACACTCACACACACAGAACAGTTTGTCTACAGTGCTGAAAGAGTAACGTGTAGCAAATTGAAAATTTCAGTAATATGCCACGTATTGTTATGTAAACAACCTGAAATTATGAACTGCTGCACCAGATCCACACAACACATAATCAGGAAGATGATTTCAACAATTACTGACAATATTATTGTGTGTACATTAACACAGTCAGTTATATAATAAAAATATAACCAAAAAACAAAGATATCACTATTTCTCCAACTTAAATCTACCTACACCACAGATATGCCCCTCCCCCAAAGCACTCTTTCACTGTCTTTCACTACACACACTCAATGTTCTACATTAACATTCAAAATCCACACAAAAACAAAAATGCTTGATGATATGAGCACAGGAGGGTTTCCTACAATCGATGAACTAAAGTTTTGAGCCCCTTAAAAAATGCAACAATGCTTTTTTAACAGCTTTTAGAAGGTTTCAATCACAGACAGCTCTCAGAGCACACTGTCTCCTACTCCTTCATACACATACTACCCCGAACTGAGGCTGCGCAGCTCAATATAGAGCCCATGTGACCTGAAATCCCATGAATCACTGCAAAATTCAACTTTGGAGCTCAAAAACAAGGCAAAGTGAGGTGAAGTGCATTGTTCTCAATGCACTTCACCTTAATATTGTAGAGTAGTGGTCTGGGAAGGCAGAGTAACGTGAAGACATTGTTCTCAATGCACTTCACCTTAATATTTAGTAGAGTAGTGGTCTGGGAGAGAAGTAACGTGAAGACATTGTTCTCAATGCACTTCACCTTAATATTTGGTAGAGTAGTGGTCTGGGAAGGCAGAGTAACGTGAAGACATTGTTCTCAATGCACTTCACCTTAATATTTGGTAGAGTAGTGGTCTGGGAAGGCAGAGTAACGTGAAGACATTGTTCTCAATGCACTTCACCTTAATATTTGGTAGAGTAGTGGTCTGGGAAGGCAGAGTAACGTGAAGACATTGTTCTCAATGCACTTCACCTTAATATTTGTAGAGTAGTGGTCTGGAAAGGCAGAGTAGCGTGAAGACATTGTTCTCAATGCACTTCACCTTAATATTTGGTAGAGTAGTGGTCTGGGAAGGCAGAGTAACGTGAAGACATTGTTCTCAATGCACTTCACCTTAATATTTGGTAGAGTAGTGGTCTGGGAAGGCAGAGTAACGTGAAGACATTGTTCTCAATGCACTTCACCTTAATATTTGGTAGAGTAGTGGTCTGGGAAGGCAGAGTAACGTGAAGACATTGTTCTCAATGCACTTCACCTAATATTTGGTAGAGTAGTGGTCTGGGAAGGCAGAGTAACGTGAAGACATTGTTCTCAATGGACTTCGCCTTAATATTTGGTAGAGTAGTGGTCTGGGAAGGCAGAGTAACGTGAAGACATTGTTCTCAATGGACTTGCCTTAATATTTGTGAGAGTAGTGGTCTGGGAAGGCAGAGTAACGTGAAGACATTGTTCTCAATGCACTTCCCTTAATATTTGGTAGAGTAGTGGTCTGGGAAGGCAGAGTAACGTGAAGACATTGTTCTCAATGCACTTCCTTAATATTTGGTAGAGTAGTGGTCTGGGAAGGCAGAGTAACGTGAAGACATTGTTCTCAATGCACTTGCCTTAATATTTGGTAGAGTAGTGGTCTGGGAAGGCAGAGTAACGTGAAGACATTGTTCTCAATGCACTAGCCTTAATATTTGGTAGAGTAGTGGTCTGGGAAGGCAGAGTAACGTGAAGACATTGTTCTCAATGGACTTCGCCTTAATATTTGGTAGAGTAGTGGTCTGGGAAGGCAGAGTAACGTGAATACATTGTTCTCAATGCACTTCGCCTTAATATTTGGTAGAGTAGTAGTCTGGGAAGGCAGAGTAACGTGAATACATTGTTCTCAATGCACTTCGCCTTAATATTTGGTAGAGTAGTGGTCTGGGAAGGCAGAGTAACGTGAAGACATTGTTCTCAATGCCTTTAATATTTGGTAGAGTAGTGGTCTGGGAAGGCAGAGTAACGTGAAGACATTGTTCTCAATGCACTTCGCCTTAATATTTGGTAGAGTAGTGGTCTGGGAAGGCAGAGTAACGTGAAGACATTGTTCTCAATGCACTTCGCCTTAATATTTGGTAGAGTAGTGGTCTGGGAAGGCAGAGTAACGTGAAGACATTGTTCTCAATGCACTTCGCCTTAATATTTGGTAGAGTAGTGGTCTGGGAAGGCAGAGTAACGTGAAGACATTGTTCTCAATGCACTTCGCCTTAATATTTGGTAGAGTAGTGGTCTGGGAAGGCAGAGTAACGTGAAGACATTGTTCTCAATGCACTTCGCCTTAATATTTGGTAGAGTAGTGGTCTGGGAAGGCAGAGTAACGTGAAGACATTGTTCTCAATGCACTTCGCCTTAATATTTGGTAGAGTAGTGGTCTGGGAAGGCAGAGTAACGTGAAGACATTGTTCTCAATGCACTTCGCCTTAATATTTGGTAGAGTAGTGGTCTGGAAGGCAGAGTAACGTGAAGACATTGTTCTCAATGCACTTCGCCTAATATTTGGTAGAGTAGTGGTCTGGGAAGGCAGAGTAACGTGAAGACATTGTTCTCAATGCACTTGCTCTTAATATTTGGTAGAGTAGTGGTCTGGGAAGGCAGAGTAACGTGAAGACATTGTTCTCAATGCACTTTAATATTTGGTAGAGTAGTGGTCTGGGAAGGCAGAGTAACGTGAAGACATTGTTCTCAATGCACTTCCTTAATATTTGGTAGAGTAGTGGTCTGGGAAGGCAGAGTAACGTGAAGACATTGTTCTCAATGCACTTTGCCTTAATATTTGGTAGAGTAGTGGTCTGGGAAGGCAGAGTAACGTGAAGACATTGTTCTCCAATGCACTTGCCTAATATTTGGTAGAGTAGTGGTCTGGGAAGGCAGAGTAACGTGAAGACATTGTTCTCAATGCACCGCCTAATATTTGGTAGAGTAGTGGTCTGGGAAGGCAGAGTAACGTGAAGACATTGTTCTCAATGGACTTTAGCCTTAATATTTGGTAGAGTAGTGGTCTGGGAAGGCAGAGTAACGTGAAGACATTGTTCTCAATGGACTTCGCCTTAATATTTGGTAGAGTAGTGGTCTGGGAAGGCAGAGTAACATGAAGACATTGTTCTCAATGCACTTCGCCTTAATATTTGATAGAGTAGTGGTCTGGGAAGGCAGAGTAACGTGAAGACATTGTTCTCAATACGCCCTTAATATTTGGTAGAGTAGTGGTCTGGGAAGGCAGAGTAACGTGAAGACATTGTTCTCAATGCACTTCGCCTTAATATTTGGTAGAGTAGTGGTCTGGGAAGGCAGAGTAACGTGAAGACATTGTTCTCAATGCACTTCGCCTTAATATTTGGTAGAGTAGTGGTCTGGGAAGGCAGAGTAACGTGAAGACATTGCTCTCAATGCACTTCACTTTAATATTTGGTAGAGTAGTGGTCTGGGAAGGCAGAGTAACGTGAAGACATTGTTCTCAATGGACTTCGCCTTAATATTTGGTAGAGTAGTGGTCTGGGAAGGCAGAGTAACGTGAAGACATTGTTCTCAATGCACTTGCCTTAATATTTGTAGAGTAGTGGTCTGGGAAGGCAGAGTAACGTGAAGACATTGTTCTCAATGCACTTCGCCTTAATATTTGGTAGAGTAGTGGTCTGGGAAGGCAGAGTAACGTGAAGACATTGTTCTCAATGCACTTATTTAATATTTGGTAGAGTAGTGGTCTGGGAAGGCAGAGTAACGTGAAGACATTGTTCTCAATGCACTTCGCCTTAATATTTGGTAGAGTAGTGGTCTGGGAAGGCAGAGTAACGTGAAGACATTGTTCTCAATGCACTTCGCCTTAATATTTGGTAGAGTAGTGGTCTGGGAAGGCAGAGTAACGTGAAGACATTGTTCTCAATGCACTTCGCCTAATATTTGGTAGAGTAGTGGTCTGGGAAGGCAGAGTAACGTGAAGACATTGTTCTCAATGCACTTGACCTTAATATTTGGTAGAGTAGTGGTCTGGGAAGGCAGAGTAACATGAAGACATTGTTCTCAATGCACTTCGCCTTAATATTTGGTAGAGTAGTGGTCTGGGAAGGCAGAGTAACGTGAAGACATTGTTCTCAATGCACTTCGCCTTAATATTTGGTAGAGTAGTGGTCTGGGAAGGCAGAGTAACGTGAAGACATTGTTCTCAATGCACTTCGCCTTAATATTTGGTAGAGTAGTGGTCTGGGAAGGCAGAGTAACGTGAAGACATTGTTCTCAATGCACTTCGCCTTAATATTTGGTAGAATAGTGGTCTGGGAAGGCAGAGTAACTGAAGACATTGTTCTCAATGCACTTCGCCTTAATATTTGGTAGAGTAGTGGTCTGGGAAGGCAGAGTAACGTGAAGACATTGCTCTCAATGCACTTCGCCTTAATATTTGGTAGAGTAGTGGTCTGGGAAGGCAGAGTAACGTGAAGACATTGCTCTCAATGCACTTACCTTAATATTTGGTAGAGTAGTGGTCTGGGAAGGCAGAGTAACATGAAGACATTGCTCTCAATGCACTTCGCCTTAATATTTGGTAGAGTAGTGGTCTGGGAAGGCAGAGTAACGTGAAGACATTGTTCTCAATGCACTTCCTTTAATATTTGGTAGAGTAGTGGTCTGGGAAGGCAGAGTAACGTGAAGACATTGCTCTCAATGCACTTCGCTTTAATATTTGGTAGAGTAGTGGTCTGGGAAGGCAGAGTAACGTGAAGACATTGCTCTCAATGCACTTCGCCTTAATATTTGGTAGAGTAGTGGTCTGGGAAGGCAGAGTAACGTGAAGACATTGCTCTCAATGCACTTCACCTTAATATTTGGTAGAGTAGTGGTCTGGGAAGGCAGAGTAACGTGAAGACATTGTTCTCAATGCACTTCGCCTTAATATTTGGTAGAGTAGTGGTCTGGGAAGGTAGAGTAACGTGAAGACATTGCTCTCAATGCACTTCACCTTAATATTTGGTAGAGTAGTGGTCTGGGAAGGCAGAGTAACGTGAAGACATTGTTCTCAATGGACTTCACCTTAATATTTGTTAGAGTAGTGGTCTGGGAAGGCAGAGTAACGTGAAGACATTGTTCTCAATGGACTTTGTGTTACCCATCATAATGCGAAGTACTCCGCTTCGTGTTGTGGATCACTTAGCGAATCCGCCTTTGTTCCGCAAATCACTTCACGGAGCAGATTGAGCCCACTTTGCCCACCACTACCTGTGCTTGTGCCTTTGTGTGAATACTTTGTGCACTTTTTGCAGCACATTTTCCAATAACACCTATTCATGTTCTCTAGTGCTCCAGTTAAACTCTACTCTTTCTGTATTTTGCCCATTTTGACATCCATGACCTCCCACTATTCTCTCCTTTTTTGACACATTCCTACCTTTTTATTTAAGCGTTTTGTCTATATTTTATTGGAGTAATATATATTTTTATATATTTTTGTGTGAATTAGTTTGGAAATTTTTTTTCAAATATTCACTAAGTAACTGGTCTTGTAGCAGATGTGCTTGAGAACATAATTGATGTACTGTACCTTTAAATGGATTACTATAAAGAATTGTACTATGCCTTGAGCCCCATCCCACATGAATAATATGATTTGACTCAAAGTGGTGGGGCTATTGGGGCACTCTCATGACTTTAAAACTGAAATAAAGCAATTTCCTTCAAAGTTCATCTGTCTTTGCTATGCAGCATTTTATTAACTTTGCAGCTCCTGGAGTGTAGGGGTCTGTTTGCTGCTTTCCCATGTATACAGACTGGCACCCACCTGTTTCCTGAAGTGCATGGTTTCTTGAGTTTCTGTATGTTGGGATATTGCAGTCCTCCTGGACTGTTATAACCTCACTGGAAAAAAAAATACTGTCACAAACGCACTCTGCAGGTCAGGCCCTCTGCTCCCACAGTGCCAAACTCAGAGTGCAATAGTGTGAACAGATAACAGACAGGGTAACCCTCCTGTCTGCTTTTGGGTCCGAAACACCTTTAGTCTCAAGTTCTGGGGGGATTCAAACTGTGAACCTTATGCTACCATACCCAAATGTATAGGCTCAAATAATTCTCTTTGGGGGATGCAATATATCTTTCACCTAAGGGCACCTAACAAGGTATCCAAAATTAACCCTTAAAACTCTGTAAGAGACTTTAGGTATATTCTTACCTTTTTGCTCAAGCTTAGTAACACCATCAAGCTGTTGAACAGTTTTGTCAGACTTAACCACCTATATATCACATGCAATAAGAACTGACAGGCACCCAGGCAATCTTTCAAAGAAAAGGTACTTTACAAAAAGATGATAAAAATATGGAAAATGTAAACACAGAACAATATATCAAAGAGCTCACAATCACATAAAAGAACAAGGGAAGATTACAAAACAAAACTCCTACCACAATACATTTAGATTTTTGCTATCTAAGGCATTACTTCTGGTAGTGCCTTTTAAGTTAGATCAGACAGCTGTGTCTCTCTAGAGTCCCAAAATGATATGTCATACATTTCAGACACAAGTATCAGTTTAAACACGGTGTCTCCACACCCCTTCTGTGAGGCATCTAGCTCCTCCTTTTAGAATATAAAATTACAAACATGATTTTCCTACCAGGAAGTATTTTAAATAATGTGAACATCAGCAAAAACCCATTTCCCAAATTATGAGTCTTTGATCAACCAGTTCCCTTGAGGCTTACAATCCAGCAGTCCATCACCCAGGTGTGAGATATCCAACAGGAATCAGCTAAATGATATCCTTTCCTGATATAATAAAATGTATATTTAGTTTCCAACTTCAAAAGCATGGGGTCATAAATGGCCATAAAATGCAATTTCTCAAGGAAGTTAATTACATTACAGAGATCTCCTGGTCAGTGTAATACATCCTGTGAGTTCAGCTGCTGACACCTTGTAATTTAAAAGGACCAAATCTCACAGACTGACATTTCATACGCTGACCATTTATTTATAATACCAATATCATACAATAATTATAACCAGCTGGCCAAGTGTCACATTTACTACAACAAATTGGCCAGTGGTGATGGTGGTGCCCTGGCTACTAAGGCTGGGGACTGCTGGAAGGAGACCCAATCAGGCCTGGATTCAGCTGTTCTGACCTGAGGAAGGAAGGCACGTAGCCACTAATGCTGCCCTTGGGAAGGTATATTGGCCACCTCAACTCCAAATGTCCACCATACTATGGAGTCTTCTTTCTGGATCAGGCACATACCTACTCACATCTACTGTACCACCCCACCCTCCCACTTTCCTGTGTAGCTACACATGCGGTTCAGGGACTGGGTATGAAGGAAGCAAGTGTCCCATGTTACAGATGCCATGGAGTGTCCTGATGGTAGGAAGTGAGTGTCCCATGTTATAGATGCCATGGAGTGTCCTGATGGTGTGCATCCTTATGTAGGGGGTACTCCATGGTTTTTCCCAGCTCTCTATTGGTTTTTCTGACCTTCGGCACATGCACATGATGTGGAACCGTTATGTTGCTCAAATCCATAAAATGCTCATATTTAGCAGAATTCATGAGATTTGGGAGATATGTTGGCCACCCTGATACGTGCTGTCAAAAAGGATTTGGGTGCACACATATTTATTTATTTTAATTTTGTTAACCGGTTAGGCCTGCTGGATCCCTTGGGACCCTTTTTCAGGGGTGATCTAGAGTTAGTTACATGACAGTACTTTGGCAAGGATAACAAATGCATGTACAGGTCACAGAGGGGAGAAGCATTACCAAAGGTACAGCAGATAGAACAAAAACAATTCATCAGAGAATACAAAGTATAGAGTGACAAACATGATGGTAAAACAAGTCACATTCTAGCTTAGAAACATAGAAACATAGACTTTGATGGCAGATAAGGACTGCTTGGCCCACCTAGTCTGCCAATTTCCCTACCTAATGGATAAGCTACAGATCCTAGTTAATCAACAGTCTACTTCCTCCTACCCCCACTAGAATTGCCTTTTGTCTGTCCCATGCATTCTTGAATTAGCAGTGAAGTGCAATAACAACAGACATGTCTTAGGGCTGAGGGTCGACCAGACAGCCTATATTGCCAAAAGGAGCCTTAGCTGGTGAGGTGCCACTGCAGTTGAGGCTGGCTGGCTGGGGCAGCTGGGTTAGGCACAGTGCCTACATACAGGAGCAGGTGCTGCTCACTAGCAGATGCTCTTGAAGCCCATTCTGTAAAATGTCCAGGGAGCTGGAGAGCTAAAGGGAGGGAGGAAGTTTGTTCCAAAGCACTGGAGCCGAGTGGATAAAAGATTTACTGCCAGCAATTGACTTAATTCTGGGTACCTCCAGCACATTCAAGCCAATGATACGTAATAGTCTGGTGGAGTGTTTGTATTTAAGTAGCTCAATGAGACCCTCAGGAGGAGGGCCCTGTATAAGCTTGAAAGCCAAGCACAACAGTTGGTACTGGAGCCAGTGACTAAGGAAAGGCCATTTTAGGGACTCCAGGATGTCATGGTGGTGCTATCAAGGGTGTCAGTTGGCTGCAAACCTGGCTATCTAGTTATGCAGAGTTTGCAACCTATTGAGCTCCTGTTTCTGGAGTGAGTGCAGCACTGGTGCAGCATAAGTAGGGTTAGGGAGAAGGATACATTTCATTATTGTAGACCTCATTTTGAGGATTAGCTGGGGGCTCAGCTGATAGAGAAGCCACAGCTTTTGGTGTACAGTTCTTGTGACTTTGTCAACATGGGGTTTCAAGGTGAAGCCCTGGTCCAACACCAGTTGTAAATATTTCAACTGAGTTATGACCTCGATTGCTGCCCCTGAGGTGGAGGTGAGAGGCAACATAGCACTTCGGTCAGGGCCGAGAGACCTGGGGCCGAACAGCATTGCTTTAATTTTGGTGGTGTTTAGGAGAAGTCTGTTGGCTTGGAGCCATTTCTCCAGGGACAGGAAATCATCCTGCAGGTGCCTGCTGAGGTCAGTTTAACTGCCCGAGGTTCTGTACAGCATGGCATCATCCACATACTGGATAACAGAACTTCCCCCATAGAATGCACTGATGTCATTTATAAATAATGAGAATAGGAGGGGGCCCAGGATAGAGTCCTGTGGTACCCTTTCCTGAATGGTGAGCTGGTCTGATAAGATATTGAGCCACTTGACCTGCTGTGAGTGACCAGATAAATAACTGGCAAACCAGCTAAGAGCGTGATGATCCAAACCAAGGCACTCAAGCTTGTCCATCAGAAGACTATGGTCCACCAAGTCAAAGGCCTTAATTAAATCAATGAAAACAACCCCAGTGGGGGTGCTGCTGTCAAGGGCCTTGAGGACATCAGAGGAGAATTTGATCAGGGCAGTATCTGTGCCGTGCGGTCTTCTGAACCCGTGCTGGGTGCAGGCAAGCAGTTTATTTGATTACAAGTAGTCTTGGAGCTGCTCATACATGATCCTCTCCTGGACTTTGGATATTATACACAGGAGGGATATAGGCCTATAGTTAGTGATCTGCTCTTTGGATCCCCCTTTGTGTATGGGAACCACGTGGGCTTGCTTCCATAGGGCTGGAAACAGTCCCTTCAAGGAGGGATCTGTTGATAAGCCACGTGACTGGTAAGGCTATGACTGGGATGGCATCCTTCAATAGTCAAGGTTCTAGTCTGTCTGGGCCCTCAGAACCCCTGGCCTTAATTGCCTTGAGCAAAGGGAGTACATCTTTTGGATGTGTTAACTTCAGGTGAAATTCAGAATAGCTATTCACCAGCCTCTTGGACCCTGGATGCCCAGAGGAGGGAGGTAGGACAGCCTTGTATTTTTCAAGACTGGCAAAAAAGCCTGTTGAAGGTATTAGCGACCTCCTAGATGTCACAGAGTGTTTGCCCCCCAGCAATGATAGGTCCCTGAGGGGGGAGGCCGTTACCCTTTAAGAGACAGTTAATTTGTTCCCAGAAGGACTTTGGGTAAGACAGGTTCACCTGTTACAGGGTCATAACATAGTCCCTTTTGGCTGTCAGAGCCAGTTTTTAACATTGATTCCGTAGCACTCTATATTTTTAATTTTTTTAATTTTTATGTTTTTGGTAACCAGGTAAGTGCACTGATCCAGTGGACCATTTTCAGTCATTACCTGGGCCACAAGGTGGTGAAGGAGCAACACATGCAGTAGACACATTTACAGTTTGGTATACAGATATTTACATTTGATTTGTAGATGATTGCAAGTTCACATGGAAGATAGAACAGACATTATTTACATTTTGTACAGGTGTGGTAAAGGAAGGCATATCAGAGAAATACAGTCAGCAGTAGAGAGGAAAGTGGATTAGTGTTTATGCAACCTAAGCAAGGTGCATCCTGAACAGCGGCAGACTGTTGACATCTAGTCTAGGTAAGCATGCCTGACCTGGCAGGATTGAGTAAGGGATTGGTCGGGATTGAGTAAGCCTGACTGGTTTGCTGTGCGAGACAGTAGGAGCCATATTTGGGTTTTGCTCAGGGAGAGAGGGGGCTGTGTGAGACAGCAAGAGAGTCACATATGGGTTGAGGTGAAGGAGAGGGGGGCCAAGTGCAGGGACAAAATGAAAAGAAAAAATGAGGGGATGGCTATAGTTATGGAAGGCTTATGGTGACTTTCAGTTTCCTGTGTAGCCCAGTGAGCATTTGCAGGTGGACTCTTTCAGTAGCCATGCCTTAAGGTTGCATTTAAAAGATGCATGGGATGAAGATGTTCAAATGGTTATGGGAGATCCTGTTCCAGAGGTAGGGGGCAGATACGGAGAAACCCGTGCTGCCCATTACTGTAGAGACTCAAGGTACTTCAAGAGTTGGAATGAAGGAAGCCCTAAGAGGTTTAGTGGTCACTCTTTTTATGAGTAGGGGAGCATAGGGAGATAGTTGGTTAATTCTAAGAGCATTATCCACCAGGCAGCCAGTGGCATAGTCAAGGCGATGCTGGAGGGGGAGCCATCCTAGGGACTGGTAGAGTGTGCAGTGGTGGGTTAATGGGGGGGGATTTGAAAACAAAGTGACCGATAGCATTATATGTCATATTTAGTTGGGAGTGTAGCTCCGAGGACATGAGAAAATAGATGGGGGAACAGTAGTCCAGGAGAGGGAGAAGGTTGCCTTGTGCAATGGCGAGGCAAGCTTCAGGTGAGAGCAGGTGAATTGTGTGGTACGCCACCCCTAGTTTCTGGTTTATCTTTCTTGTCATCTGGGTTATGTGATCCTTGAAGGTGAGTGAGGGGTCAAGGGTGACACCAAGATATTTGAAAGAGGTGACCTGCTCAAGGGGGGTGGGCAATGGGTGTGCATACGGTGAGGGAGGAGCCAGAATTTGCAACTTTGTTTAAGAAAGGCTTGGATCCAAAGAGCATGGCCTTTGTCTTTTTCCCATTGACTAGGAGTTTTCTGGCTGTGAACCAGCTGTCTGCCGCAGCATAGTTACCAGTGAGGGTGGAGGAAATGGATTCCAAAGCCTTATCGCTGTTGGATAGGACTAGATCGTCTGCATAAAGGACAGCGTTGCAGTTTAGGATCTTTGTCGGTAAAGCATTGACAAACATGGAGAAGAGAAGGGGGCCAAGAACTGATCCCTGGGGGACTCTGGTGTTTGTGGGAAGGGAAGCAGAGGCAACTTTGCCTATAAGCACTGACTGGGTCGTGTTTGAGAGGTAGCTTTGGAACCAGGATGCAGGACCAGGGGCACAGCCAAGCTATCTAAGAGTGGAGAGAAGGATATGATGGTCTACAAGTTCAAACACCTTTGATAAGTCTACAAAAACAGCACCCGTTGCCTTACCCATGTCCATATTTTGAGGACGTGGTTTGAAAAAACTGCCAAGGCAGAGGAGGTGCTGTGATGTTTACGGAAACCGTGCTGGAAGGGACATAGGAGGTTGTAGTTGTTTAGGTATTCTGACAGCTGGGAATGGACAATCTTCTCTAGCAGTTTACTAAGATGTGGGAGCAAGGAAATGGGTCTATAGTTCTTAGGGGATAGAGGGTCTCCTGCCTTGAAGATGGGAATCACTTTAGCATGTTTCCAGGTGTCAGGCACTGTTGAAGTGTACAGCACCAGGTTAAAATGTGTGTTAGTGGCCTTACAAGGGCTGGGGAGATGATCTTCAGGAAAACAGGGTATATGCTGCCCAATCAGCTGGGAGATCAGATGCTTAGTATTTGGCCCACACCCTGTCACATTGGATCATAAGAGACTAGTGCAGGGGTGATCCACCTGTAGCATCTTCTTTGGGTCCTTAACCTCCAGAGGGGAGCAAATAAGTTTGCAGTGGAGTAGAAGGAGCTTTGAAAAAATTCTAGGGCATCATCGGTGAAGGAAAGATATTTAATGGGAGTCCAGTCAATGCCAGAGAGGTGCTTTTGGAAAGCAGATGGTGAGAACTGGGAGAAATCCCTGGCTGTGATCAGCCTAGGCAGAGGTTTCGGCAGGTGGTTCTTCCATATGCAGAAGACTGGGGAATGGTCACTGAGGGTGTCTGCTAAAGTTCCAGCAGCCAGCAGCCTAAACATTAAGGGAATTAGATACCAGCACCTAGTAGATGGTGGTTTGTTTACCTGATTTAGTATTGTATCTAATGGGCACATTGATGATCTGTGATAGGTGAGCGTCTAGGAGTGCTGTCTTTAGCTCCTGCTCTGTACCTGGGGTCAAGTTCAGGTTGGAATCACCCAGGACTATTAGTTATGATTGTACCTGCTCTGCCAGGGCCTTGGTGAGGGTATCCAGTGCCTGAGAGGCAATTTTTGGAGGGTTATAGATCCAACAAAACAAGCACGGATTTAGCCTGCCCTAGGGTAATCTTCATGAAAAGCTATTCACAGCCTGTGCAGTCATTAAGTGATAGGGGGCAAGGAAGATGTCAAATGTATCTTTGGCACATATGAGAACACCTCCCCCTTTTTTGTTTTCCCTGTCTTTCCTGTGGGCAGTATATCCTAACAGGTCAACCTGGTGGGTTACAATGTGAAGCTTCAGCTATGTCTCTGATACTGCTAGCACATCGGACTTGTAGCGATCAACCCATGATTGTACCACATGTATTTCGAGGCGCAAGCTACAAACATTCATGTGGGTCAGCCTCAGTCCCTTGAGGGAGGGTCATTAGGGGAGCACACAGCAAAATTTGTTACTTGAGGGCCTGGGTTGGGCTGGATGTCTCCTGACAGGAGAAGTAGTAGCAGAGGGACCAGCAGAAGTGTTTTTAGGACCTGGAGAGTAATATCCCAACTTTGGACCCAAGAAACAGTGAGTAGCACACATCTTTTTTAGTTAGCTCGTGCACCACCCACAGCAGTTCAGTTGCCTTGGATGACCCTTGAGATAGCTGGTCTGGCCCCTGGTAGAAGGGTGAAGCCCTACCCTGGCAGGGGCAATTGAGGTGGCCAGTAAGGGGTCAGTCAAGGCTATTAGACAGTAAAGAATGGCCATTATTGGGCCCCAGGGGACAGTAAACCTAATGGACTTCCTTAACATTGTGTGGGATCAGACCAAATGACAGAGGTTCTAAGAATCAGGAGTTGTCACTTACGACAGAAGACATTCAAATATCCAGGGGAAGTCTGGAGCAAGAGTACCCAGTATAAAATTATAGTTAAGTTCAATTTATGTTCCTGCCATCAGAGGAATGCAAATTCAGCTAAAGCTAAGATTAGATTACACCAGTAGCTAAAACTTAGGTTCACCCAGCTGAGACAGGCAGGGAACTTATATAAGGTAGTAATTAATACACAGCACTGTACCTCTGATCATTAAGAAAACCTAATGCAAGCAAGAATAGCTGAGATTATGCACATAACAACTGAGATAAACATACAACTTATGTAAGGCAGCAAATGGCACAAAATGTGGTACCTCTGTCCATTAAAAGAGCACACTGCTCAAAGAATGTGCTCAGAGAAGTCACAGTACTAGCATAGATGTCATGTGGTCTGAGGTCTGATTTCCTCTAAAAGGCAGGGCATGCCTGCAACACCTCCCCCCCCCCACCACCACCACCACCTGCAGAGCTTCAGGAGAGAGCTGGCTTGGCATTGAGAATAGCCCTAGTTGCAAATGGCTTATGAAAATCAGATGTGGCTAATACAAAACACAATGTAGTTAAGAATGTTATTGGCCCAGACTACACCACCCACTGAATGAAATCATGATCCCCCGATGCAAACCCAGGTCCATGCGTGGTAGCGCAGGACACTACTCGATGCTGTCAAGCTTGAGATATTTTTAAATAGCGATAAAAGTAGGCTTCCGTTTTCTTCTGCTTCAGGTCCTAATTTCCACAAATGTGAACAATGCTGCACAATGTTTCAGTCTGATCCTATGTCCAGGGATTGTCTGGTCAACTGATGTCTGCCTCTGTATTGTTTGTTGTGTATCATTTTATTGCTGGAAAACTTTAAAAGAAATTTACAAAAAAAACCTCAATCCTGGAGATCTCTTGAAGGGATCTTAAGCTCAACCAATGATTCATTTTGAGTCCATGGAGCATAACACTCCTGAAACATAGAAACATAGATGATGATGGCAGAAAACTCATCCAGTCTGCCCATACTATCCTATCATGCCCTGAGACCTATTGTCTTTGTGGGGTCTTTGCTTACACTGTTCCCCCATTTGTTCATCATGATTCCACCTCCCTCTTCCCGCTAAATAGCTACTAGACCCTTGACTATATCCCAGCCATATCTGAAGCTGCTAATGGTTTTGGCACTCACCACCTCTGCCAGCAGACCATGGCCCTACCACTCTGTATGTAAAATAATACTTCCTGACATCTTTTTTACACCTTCCCCCTGGTAACCATTATTTGTGACCCCACATCCTAGCTTCTCTGTTCCTAGTAAATAGCTCCTCACAGTTCATCCTGTGAATTCCTTTCAGGAACTTAAAGGTCTTTGTCTCTGTCTCTAGTAGTGTGTGAACTGCCACAGTATGTGCTGGACATGGTTAGGGTTCTTAAAAGAATGAAAACAAACAAAAAATGTTTATACGACTATCTAGTCTGCTGGGTGTTGTATTACATTTTGGCTGCATGCCTGCATTATTGACTTGCTACATGCTGAACATATTTTAGGGTTCTGAAAAGAGAAAACTAAGCAAAAATATGTGAGACTACTTAATCTGCTAGGTCTTGCACTATGTGTGGCTGTGTGTGTGCCTTATTGAACTGCTATGTGCTGGAGGTGTTTTAAGGCTCTGAAAAGAGAACAGATACGTGTCAGATTACTTAATCCACTAGGTTTGTACTATTCCTGTTATGTGACTGATTTATCACTGCACTAGGCTGACCTTATAAGTGTCACCACTGTCTGATTACTTGTTATCTTGCAGGTCTGTGCTTGTTGGGCTGTTAAAATGTATTTGTTAGTTGGTCTCAGGGTGACCCTAATCATGCTGCAAGCTGCCTCTGCTTATCTTCCCCTATCTACCACATCTTTGAAGGCCCACAACCTAATCTCCCTCTAGCAGACTACACCTTTTCTAACCTTATTGCTGCTAGAGAAACATATCTATGTCCAGTCTGGCTTCTTAATTATCAAACAGCCTTACTAATTAGCCACATTAAGTGCAAACTCTGCTGTCCTGAAATGTCTGTAAAATGGCTAGCTCTGTCATGTCTCTACTGGCTCTCCTCTCTGCTTATTGTTCTGGTCAGTGACATAGAACCAAACCCTGGGCCTGCTACATCTCAGTATGCGGATTCCCCTGTCTGGCTTAATGCAAAAGGCCTTTAAAATCGCTCACCTAAATGTTCAAAGTCTCCTGCCCTACCATGCTGAGCTTACTGCACGGATAACTCATTATAATCCTGACAATGTGTGTCTAATAGAAACATGGCTTAAACCTTCGATTTCTGATTCTGCATGTGCCCTTCCTGGTTTTAATTTCATTAGGCTTGATTGTACTGGCCAGAAATGAGGAGGCAGCCATCTGTTATACTATAAAAACCACTTAAATATCTCCCTTATACCCATATGCACCCTCCCTCTACAGTCTGTGAGTTCCTTCATACACTACTCCTGCTGCATTATACTAAAAGAATTCAAGTAGCCAGTGCCTATGATCCTCCTACTAGTGGAGTTCATAGCCTAAATTATATTTTTGGCAACATTAGTAAAAAGGTGGTCTCCAACTATCTGTTGATATTAGGTGGCTTTAATCTAAACTGGATAGGGAAACATGCTAAGCAATATAAACCCTGCTTGCTGCTCTTGGCCTTAAGCAGCCTATTTTTTAACCCACTACTAGACTGTCTGTGTCAGGTGGCCAGAATATCCTCCTTGACTGGATCCTGACAAACAGGGCTGAGAGGATCCCAGAGGCTGGGACTTTTCTTTGATTCTATTTCTGACAATACTCCCACTTGTAGTATTTGGAGGGTCTCAGCACCTAAAATACCCCAAAAGATTATCCTCATGAGAGACTTACCAAAGTTAGGCCTGGAGTCCTTGCATAAAGATCTTGCACTCTCTAATTGTTCCTTGGTCTTATCTACTGGGGATACCTCTGCTGCCCTAAATAATTTCCTTAATATTTTCTCCTTCCTACAAGATAAGTATACCACACTCATAAACAGGAGCAAAGGGACTAGGGACACTGTCACAAAATGGCTCCACACTGATCTGCTATCACTCATGAAGTCTAGGGATAAATACTGGGCAAGGTTTAAAGCTACTCAATCTTTGTCTGACTTTCATGAAAATAGACAACTCTGTAATGTATGTAAAAAAGCAATACGTGCAGCTAAGAGTGGTTTTGCAAAACAAACTTATTGGCTTCTGCTAGTTATCCTGGGTGCTTCTGGCATAATATTAAAAGTGTACTGGGTGGCCCCCTTAAATATCAAACTGTTGACATGCATATTGCAGGAGTAAATTGTAACATTGCAGCAGCAATTGCAAATGATTTCAATAGTCCGTTCTTTGACATGTTGGCCCTCACCTCCCTGTTTGTTGCTTCTAACTTACAGGATGAATTTGTGGCCCTCTCATCTGCCCCCACATCTCATCCCCCTTTTTACCTTAAAACTGTTATCAGTGGGTGAAACTGACACACGCTTGGCTAGCCTTTCCCGTTTTACTAGTGCTGGTCATAATGATATGGAACCTAAGCTTATGCATTTGGATGCCCCATTCCTTGCCTTGTCAATCTCCCACATCTTCAACACATCACTGACTACTGGAATTATCCCTGACCTATGGAAGATTGCCAGAGATGTCCCAGTATTCAAGCAGGGGGACCCAAAATGCCTTGAAAAGTATTGACCCTTAGCTATACTGTCTGCTATCAGCAAACTACTAGAGAAAGTTGTGGCATCCTAATTACCAGAATACCTCCTTTCAGTAAATATGATCGGCTGTCCCTGACATAGCATGGCTTCTAAAAGAAATATAGCACCTCTACTGCCTTGGCTAAAGTTACATCAGAGATTAGGGTTGCCACGGATCACAGAAAACTGACGGCAGCTGTCTTTATAAATCATTCTAATCTGAGGCTTTTGATCTGGTAGACCATAAACTCATTTGTTCTAAGCTATGTTCTCTCATATTGTCAGCCCTGCTCTTGCCTGGTTTACAGACTACCTAACAGTAGGTCACAATTAATCAGGTACAACAGGGCACTCTCTGAGATTATACCTGTCAAGGTTGTGTGGTAGGGCTGGTCATCCTAACTTGGAGTTAAAGGGACTCTTTTTCTTATTTCTTTTCTAAAGCCTGTTACAACAGCATTCTAACTATTCTATACTGTATTATCCTCTCCCTGTTCTGTCAGGATGGCCACCTACAACCTTCTTCCTCTTTTTCTTATTTATTTATTTATTGAATTTTGATGACCGGGTAGGCCCGCTGGACCCTGACAGTCCCTTTTTCAGGGGCGACCCGGGAATACTAATACAGACATATGTTTCCTTTTCAAGTCCCTCTACAATGCATCTTGCATACACAGTAACTCAAAGTGACCAAATCATGTAAAATATAGCTACCTGTAGCACAGTTTCATTTGCTAATATAAAAACAGATACCCTTAAATATTTGCACATTTAAAATATGAGCCATATTTTACTGCACTGCTGTTATGTAGCACATATAGTATAACATATGTTTGATTGCCTAAAGAACATTGAAAATGTTATATATAGTACTATATAGTAGGTTGGCGTCTGAGAAAGAGATTTAGTAAAAATGAAAACTTTCCCCTTGATAGGGAAAAGGCTGGGTAATGTATTTGTTTTATTTTAAATTCATAATGGTATTTGAGGTAAACAAACCTTGTTTTTCCAGCCAGCCCTGAGCCAGTTGTAAACAGCCTTTTTTTCCAGACAGCCCAAAGCCTGTAATACCACCCCCTGAAATTAGCTGTGCAGAGCCTGAGAGTTTTAGTCTGCCTCAAGCATGAGAGAGGGAAGAACATGCAGTCTTCATGTCCTCACAGCAAGCTGAAGCACAGATGGGAAAAGGATCCTAGTGATGCTAAACACCTAAAATTTACCAAAGTGACTGGTACAGATGATATTGAGGCATACCTTACTACCTTCAAAATAGTTGCAACAGCTTGTGGGTGACCTCAGGGCCAGTGCGTAGTATGATTAGCTCTATATTTAACTTATGTCCAGTTAGACTACAGTCATATGGACAATAGAGACACAGATGACTATGAACAAGTGAAAAAGGAAATCTTAAGATGTTCTGACATTAGCACTATAACCTACAGGCAAATGTTTCATTCACCTCATTATCAAAATGTGGGTACCCCAGGAGAAGTGTATACCCAGCTAAAGGAGTTCTGCACCATGTGGGTTCAACCTGGGGAAAGACAGTTGCTGAGATCTTGGAAACCTTGGTGATTGAGCAAGTCTTACAAATACTACCTCAAGATGTCCAGACATGGATGAGGGAACATTGACTGGGAACTGTGGAGGCAACCATCACATTGGCAGAGGATTTTCTGGCTGCCCAACAGTCTAGAACAAGAGGGTACCGAGGTACTTTTTTTTAACTCTATCATGCCTAATATAGTAAGACAAACCCTTTTTATACCTAATCTGGCCCCAGAAAAAAACTCAGGCAAGCCTGGAAAAGGAGGAAGAAATTTTCCACCTGACATTATCTGTCACAGTTGTCAAGGGGTAAGCCACATAGCTCGCTATTGCTAGAAAAAGGAAAAGAAAGAGAAAAAGAAAGACATCGATTCGATTGGATCTCCTGGACAATGTGACAGAGGTCCTCATACAGGTGTCATTTATATTCATGGGGATACAAACCATTACCCTACCACTGTTGTAAATATAACTGTACAAGGTAAACCAGTTAGAGTAACGGCAGGACTTGAGCTGAAACTCCATGTATTTGTGGTTATTAGGCATGATTTCCCAGACTCTGGCACTTTGATAAAGAGAGATGAAACAGTGTCTACAGTGACTACCAGGGCCCACACTAAGCAAGAAAAGACCCTTGGACTTCAGGTGGAACAGCAGTGGTGGAAACACCAAGTTGAAGAGCTCTGCAGCAAGCTACCTTGATTTATCAATTTTATACACTGAAAGAGCTTGCCTAATCCTTTACCCTCTTATACTGTATAAGAAAATGAACTGAGCATTTATGGACTTCTACTAGAGAGAGATTTTTCCCAGATTAATCTCTTTATTACCATTGGCAATTAATGCAAGATGACTGATATGGAGACAGGGAAAAAAAGGAGTTCAAGTGGCATTATTTCAAAGCCAGGATCAACCAAGATCGAAATGTTCTAAATCTGAAAATAAACCTACAGCTTCATCATCAAAAGAAAAAGAACAGGATACTTACCTAGACAAATTTAATTCTATAAAAGCAGTCCTAGCTGAACTGGTTACCGACATTAAATCCTTCAGATCTTCTTTACACTCTTTGACTCAAAGGGTCTCCGATGCAGAAGTTCACATCAGCTTGATGGAAGACACTATACAATGAGAAGATAAGGAAATAACTAGTTTAAAAAAAAGCATGCAAAAAATGGAGGACAAAACAGATGATTTAGAAAATTGTCTAAGAAGAAATAATCTCTTAGTCATCAGGGTTCCAGAGGGATCAGAAAACACTGACGAAGTAAAATTTATGAATAAACTGTTCTGCCAGATAGTAGGCCCTCCAGATTCGGGGCAAATTTATGCATATCAAAAGAGCACATACAGCTCTTAGACTGAAGCCACAGCCTGGTGAAAAACCAAGAGCTTTGATTTGCAAACTGCTTAATTTTGCAGGAGAAAATTAAGATTCAACGTGCAGCAAGATCGCAGCCTGCAATATACTGGTAGCAACATCAAATTTTCATATTCAACAATGTAAACCATATTGTTAGAGTAAAATAAAAGTTTTTGGGGGGAAATCAAGAAAACTTTGCATCAAGGAGGCATTAAATTTAGACTCCGATTTCCAGCTAATCTGATTATTTCACTCCCACATGGGACCTTGTCTTTTCATTCAGCTGAGTCAGCTTACCAACACCTCCTGAACTTGCTACTGGACCTCTTTAAGAAGCCTGTCCAGAAGATCATTAATCAAGAACAAATGGATCACTGACTGTCTTTAAGACTTTTACATGGAAAACATTTATGAAGAGGGCTATGATCATACTGAATGTGGTTTAGTCAGATTTAATTGATATTATACAGTATGTTGGGTGTAAACCCTATGAGATCTAAATGTGATTTCTTACACCAATTGTCCATTACCCATATGAGGCTTCTGACACTGTTAGTAAATCCATTTGACTTAACACAGCTATGCAGAATATTTTGTCAAGTCTACTTAGGTTTAGTTCTGACAGTAGCAGATCTTTTATGCCTACTTAAATAGAAAATTGCATATTTAGCAGGATAGATTTTGAGGTCAGGAGCTGATAAGAAAATATAGATCTTTTGCTGTGCAATTAAACCCCTCTCAAAAGATTGAGAGGTATGATATGGGAAGTGTCAGTTCTAACTGTGTCAACCTTATGGCTGATATTTGCTGGAATTACATGTTTGGTTGTTTTCTCTGTTTTTTTACCCACAGTATTTGGAGATAAAATGTAAGCTGATTTTCTAGTTATCAGAATCAATGTGCTACTACCTGAACAATGGCTAGGAGTTACCCCCTCCTCTAGAAAAGGCTGATAAACTGATAGTCCCTGTGAGACTGCTACCCACTGTTACTAATATCTATCTTCCCTAAGTAACTATAGCCTGCAATTTGCCGAAGACAGGGGTTAGCCTAGGACAAGGACAGTATTCCTGGACTTAATTGAACGTTCAACAAATAGATTTGTATAGAACACACTGCTAACAGAATTTACTTTAGGCCTAGAACTAACTGTTAGCTCTGACTGACTGAGCAGAAGCACTTTACTGTCTTGTTCAACCCTGTAACAACCCCCAGCTACCTGAATCTGGTCTAGGTGAGTGTGACATCCTAGAGATGGCAGAGGCCACTTCAGCAATACACAGGGTGCTATTGCTTGCCGAACATGTTGACCATGAGGCGGATCTGGGTCCCCCACCAACCCTGTCCTGGGCTGTGAGGTGAAAAAAAGCCATGTACTCTACTCCCCAACAAGGGAGTACTCCTGGCAACACTCTACATTCTGTCCCTACTATGGGTGGACTTGATGGTAGACCAAGGAGAAACAGACATTAGGGGACTGCATGACAATGACACCCCCCCCGGGACCTACACTACACCAAGTCCTACACTAGCTTGCAATCCTTACTTATAGGCCATGAGCTAGTGAGTAGAGGTGTATGCTATGAGTCACTCCACTTCACTAGTAGGAGACTCAGAAGCAACCTAATCCTATCAACCTGCCCCAAGCTACTAGGCCTGCTGGCAGTGCTACTTCTCCTGACAGGTGACATCCATTGCCAATATCTTAATATCCTTCCTACAGGACCCACAATGGGCACTCTCCAAGGGTTTGAAGATTGCACACATGAACGTCTGCAGCATCAGACTGAAAATACAAGAGGTGCAAGCCTGGCTAGACCTCTACAAGTCAGATATTCTGACCTTATCTGAGACATGGCTTAAGACCAACATCCTTGACCATGAGATCATGGCACAAGGATACAACTCCTTCCACAAGGATAGGGAGAGAAAAAAAGGGGGAAGTGTGTTAATCTACATGGAAGACAACCTAACGGTGTCAAACCTAACCCTGAAGCCAGCCCCCGCCCCAGACAGTGAATCTATATTTATATGAGTCACCCTCAGCCAGTCCAAACACCTCATTATAGGATGTGTCTACAATCCCCCAAAGACAGCTCTCCAATCCCTAGAGGCTATCACCAGAACCACAACCAAAGACGTCACCATGGAGCTTCTCATTCTGAGGGACTTCAACCTAAATTGGGCCCATGACCCCAACAAACACCTCATGTCCCTGACTCAGGAGGCAAACCTGGTACAGGTTATTTCAGAAACCACCAGGTTAAACCATAAGTCGAGGAACCACACCATCTTGGACTAGGCTCTGTCGACAAATCCCACCAATATCCAGAAAGCTGGTTTCATGGCCAATGCCCTGAGTGACCACTCCCCAATATTCTGCATCTGGAGGAACAATGTGCCCAAAGTCCAACCCAGAATATTGACCACCCGAGATTACTCAAACTTCTTGGAGGCACAATACAATGACTGCCTCAATAGCCTGGACTGGAGACCCATCAGGCTCCTCACCTCCTTGGATGAGGCACTAGAATACTTCCAAAACTCATTGACTAAAGCAGCCAACCTCTTTGCCCCAATAAAGAAGCTCAGAATACAAGGCAGTTGCTACAAGTGGATCTCTCCAGCTCTAAAAGCCCTGATGATCAGCCGGGACAAGGCCTGGAAGAGGTTTAAGAAGTCCTCTCTCCCGGTTAACCTTGTGGCATATAAAGCCCTGCGAAACAAATGCAAGAGCACAATAAAATTGACTAAAACGGAGTATGTCACCCATCTTCAAAAAATAGCTTAGGAACCCCTAAACTATTTTGGTCTCACATCAATGAGTTGATCAGAGGACACTCCAAGGCTGAACCAGGCCCTATGGAAGTCAACGGTATGCTAGTGCAGGATGGCTCACAAACTGCCGTATCCCTCAACCTTCACTTCAACAACCTTGACATATATAAGGCTGGACTACCCCCTCACACCCTGGCACCCAACGACACTGAACCCCCAATACTACATTGACCACTATTCCATTTCAGGCTGGTTAGGACTAAAGAGTTGCAAACTCTCCTGAGGCCCCTGAAAATCAAAGGCTCAGGCAGACCTGACAGAGTTAATCACAGGCTACTCAAGGATGGAGCCCAGTCCCTCTCCAGACCCTTGACCTGGTTCATAACTAGATCCCTGCTGGAAGGCACCATTCCACACCAGAGGAAACAGGCTAACATGGTCCCCATCCACAAGGGTGGCTCCAGGGAGCACACTAGCAACTATAGGCCAATTTCCCTGCTCTGTCTGCTTGACAAACTGCAGGAAAGACTAATATAGCCAACTTCGCAATTACCTGGAGACTCACCAACTACTAGCCTCCTCTCAACACAGTTTTTGAATGAACCATGGCACGGACACTGCGCTCATGAACCTCACGACAGACATACTCAGTGCCATGGACAAAGGGACCCCCACTGGCACAGTATTCATTGGCCTGTCCAAGGCCTTTGACCTTGTCAACCACAACCTCCTGCTGGTAAAACTTAAAAAGATAGGCCTAGACCCTCTGGCTCTCAAGTGGTTTGAGAGCTATTTATCTGGCCATACCCAGAGAGTTTGCTGGAAGGGTGCACTATCTGACCCATTACCCCTAAAAGAGGGAGTACCACAAGGTTCAATCCTTGGTCCCTTACTATTCTTGCTGTTTACCAATGATCTAAAGCCCCACTGCTGGGGAAGTGCAGTAGTACAATACGCGGATGACACCATCATATACCACTCCTCAGATAACCTGGGGGCTCTCAGCTCCTTACTCCAATCTAATCTAACGTCACTGGAGAACTGGCTAAAAATAAACAGAATGATCTTGAATGTAGGCAAAACAAAACCCTTGCTGTTCGGGCCCAGATCCCTGGGGCTAGTCAGAACCTGCTCCATACAGCTTAAATCACTGGCTGGGACCAGCATTGAAGTTGTGCCCTCCGTAAAATACCTAGGGCTTCCGCTTGACCAAAGTCTCACCTTCAAGAACCATGTGGAACAAGTGACCAAGACCATCCACGGGAAACTTGGCATCCTGTATCAGATTAAGGATCAGCTTATACCAGAAGCCAGGCTCTCCATTGCCTCAAGCATCCTGCTCCCCACACTGACCTATGCAACCCTGTAATACAGGGAATGGCCAAGCTGGAGGGCCACCAGATGCAGATGCTATACAACAAGGTAGCGCGGTTCACTACCCAGGATCATTCAAGAAGCCACCACTGTGACACACTAGCCAAATTACAGTGGTCTTCTTTTGAAGCACGCCTCCAATACCCTCTCCTCTGCTAGCATTTAAATTACTCAGCCCTACAGCTCTGCCCAGCCTCTCAGCTACCCTAGCCTCAAAACACAACCCTCAAACCCTGAGGACCGTAGGGCAGACTCTACTAGAAACCCCCAGACTCAGGACCTGCGCAGGCCAGAAATCTTTCTCTGTCACAGCCTCCTATCTGTGGAACAAACTTTCACCAGTGATACAGGAAGCCCCCTTGCTCATGAACTTCCGTAGCAGGCCAAGGCGCACCTACTTGAGGCAAATACTTGCCAATGTCATGGCACCTGACAATCCCCCCCCACCAGACTTACGCCAATCACCTTATGTGCTCCAACTGCTAACCTTATTGCGGTAACTCACCTGATCAGGAGTCATGCCAAACCATTATGGATAGTATGCCTCTACTGTTATGAATCAATGTCAAAAACTGTAACTATTGAACCTGGATGTTACTTAATACCTGTTTACTGCCTGTATCACCCCATGTAATATCTTTCCAGGTTGCCCCTGAAAAAGGAACCTTCAAGGCTCAGTGGACCTACCTAGTCATCAAAATTTAATAAATGCATAAATAAATAATAAAAATAAATAAAATATTCGTGTTACCTAAATTGCAGGGCAGGTGATTAAATATGTAGTATAGGCAGCAATTACCTGTAATGAACTTGCATTTGTTAATGTTTGAACTGAATCTTCTTTTTTTCTCTGATGTTATAGTCTTCACTTAATTTAAGTTTGAATTATTATCTGAACTGGGTATATTGAGTATTTAGGCTCAAATAAGCTTTTACCCCAGACTGTGTATAGTCAAGATCTAAAGTAGCTTGGGTTTTTGTTAAAATGCAAATTTAAATCTATTTTCAATTGTTATAAATGCCCTTTCAAGTTAAACATTGGTATATTGGGTTGAATCTTTTCTGATTATATCTGTCTCCTTACCTAAGTATATAAATATAAACAGTTTAATTCCAGGTGCTGGGTTACATACCTATACGTTTTAGTTGTCATAGATTAGTTACTGTACTATGCAATGCTATTTTGATGGAGACTGCTATTTTTTATATTGAGCTTAGTTAGTCTCACAGAGGTTTGGGAAGTCAAGTGAGTAACAGATATTAGATTTCTGTTATGTTGGGATTAAATCTGTATTACCCCCTCTAAGCGTGTCCATTATTCTGTTAATGATGTGGTTTAATTTTCTATTTTCCCAGGCTTATAAAGTTTAATACAAATGAAATTATTGTGTTTGCTGAATCCAGATCTGATCTTGCTATAAAGAATGCCTAGCATTGTTACTCTTTTATAACAGACTACTCAGGGTCCTATATCTAATGATCATATAAACAACATTATTTAATTGAGAGTTTATATCCCTGCATTTCTTCAATAAGTCACACATTTAAAAAATGATATTCTTTAGGACAGAAGAGCTTTTATTGTAAATATATTGTCATGTACTAAGACTAATTTTTGGTTTAATTTCTCATGCTACAATCCTAGCCAGAGATATTTCTGCATACTTAATTTGATTTAACCCTGGGTAAAGATATTTCATTAACAGCGGTAAGTTTATTCACTTGCTTTAAGTTAAAAAAACATTATTTAAATTGGGTATATTAAGTACTTAGGCTCAAATAGGCTTTTACCCCAGTCTGTGTACAGTCTAAGATTTATAATAGCCTGTTTTTTGTTAAAATGCAAAGTTACATATGACTTCTTTTGTTATTTCATATTTTGCTAATGTCTGAGTGTTCAACTATTAACTTTACATAAGGTGATGCTGAGAGGCTGTGGGCTGATTTTGAGCATCATTGTAGAGCAGTTATTGTTGGAGTTCGGTTAGGCCTGAGAATGTTGTAAGCTAGTTCATATTTGGGGGATTTAGGCTAAGAGTTAAGTTTATGTTTTTATATGATATAAGGAAGGTAAGCTGGGTATGGTGAAAGGGGGTTTAAGACCACATTTAGTGATTCAGTATCAGTACTGCTTTGGTTCCTTTATAGAATGGACCTTAGGTCAGCAGGTATGGATTTTGAGACCCAAAATTTTAACTACGTAATTCAACTCTTCTAGAAAGTTCCAGCTATATGAACATCAAAAACTTTAATGTTATTTTGTACTTAATAGTCTATAAGGAGACATCCTGCTTTTCTCTGTTATAGAGAAACACTCAACACCTTAGTTCCCATTTTTCAGACTTATTACTTTAATCATTTAAACTAGTAAATCTGATTATGGCAATCATAGGAAAGGTGGTTTGATTAGATTTGATTAACATTGTATGTTGGGTGTGATCCTGGCCAGTTCTAAGTGTGTGGGTTATTTTTTGGTTATTGTGCTCCGTTACCCATGTAAGACCGCTGATAAAATTGGTAAACCCCGTTAGCTAGATATAGTCCAGAAGGATGATTTGCTAAATTTGTTACGTTTATACAGGTTTAATTATAAAAGCTGCTGCATTTCTCGTGTCAGTTAAGAGAAAATGTTATATATTTAATCTGTCAGGCTCCAAGGTTAATGGGCAGATTGGATGGTACTGATTTTTGCTATGGGATCAAATTCCTCTCAAAAGAATGAGCAGTAGGATTTTATAAATATTAGTAATAGTTTTAATTATATCAGTTAGTAAATAACATTGGCTGGGATGATATGCTTTATTATTTTTTCTAGCTTTTTTCCTTAATGATACTTTATTCTGGTTTCCCATACTACTGAGCTGGGGTTTGAACTTGTAACATAGGTGGCAATAGTCTGCAACAAACCTGAATTTGTTTAAAAAAGAACCAGACTTTCTCTCCTTTATGATATGGTGGTCAGAAAACTAGAAGGGATGAGGGGGTTTACGGACCTACTTTGCTGTCTAGAATTTATGTTGTTATGGCTCCTATGGAATAGAATTTTTGATTAAATAGGTGCTGATTGCAAAGCCCAGATACTTAGATGTACAACCAAGCCTTCTAAAGAGTTACAGTGATAAGGATTCATAAACCTTAATCTTTACAGCTACTAGTTTATAACAAACTCCCAGACTTTCTTTTTCTTTGTTTAGAGAAAAATGCTTTGAGCCTTCTAATTTTTCTCTCCTTTAAAAAGATTTAATATTCTGGTTGCCAAGTCTAGGATTGAACTTATAAATATAAAAAAGTTGTTTGCAAGGAGCTTGGGTTTGTTAAAAATGAAAAAGATTTTCTCCTTTCTGATAATGCGAACAAATAGTGAGATAGTTAACTTTCCTTATAAATATATAACTTTGCCAAGGACAATATGAATGCATACCCAAGAGAGATTGTATCAAGGTTTAAAAATTGTAGCTAGCGATTTTATAATTTGCCTGGCTCCTTTGATTTTGTACACAATAGGAATATAAATTCATTGGTAGTTCATACCTGCATTCTATAAAACTATAACAAATATATAATAGTCTTATAAGGAAAAATTTGACTGAAATATTTGAAGAGGATTTATTTTTACTTTACTTTAGTACTTTAAAAATCAGAATGATTTTTTTTTTGAGCAGGTTTATGTTGCTAAAAAATCATTTTAAATAGAACAGTGAGATTGTTCTGAGCGATTTAAGTTAATAACAGGGCCGGCCTGATTATTATAACAAAATAGGAGCTAGCTAAATTGTGCTCACCTTGCTGGACTTCCATATGACTGTTACCCGGTCGTGAGGTAGAGTGGGGGGAGGTTAGGGGTTATACTGGGGAAATTTGATCTGCTTTATATTCTTTGTGGTTTGGGGGAATATTAGGGGATGGTTAGGGTTTCTCCTTCATCAAGAGGAAAGAATTATTGAAACTCAATTACAAAAAAGGAAATGGAACCAAAGATTATATTATTGGTGTACAGAAGTGATTTGGATTTATTTTCTTACAGCTGTGCCAGATTCCTTGATTTTTCATGTAACCTTACTGTTTTCACTTATGACTGAGGTTTTTATTTGCTTTTAAGTATACAGAACTTGAGCAATCCCATATAGAACAGCTAATTTCACTTCACTTTATTAAAATGATTTGGTGGTTTATTTTATTACTTGAAATGTAAAAGGAACTAATTCCCCCATCAAAAGGACTAAATTATTAAAACAGCTATATAAATACAATCATCAATAGTGTTTTTACAAGAAACCCATTTACTTTCATCCAATGTTCTTTTCCTTAGACGTGCATGGTTAGGGCAAGTATTTGGGACAGGGCATGATAAAAAGAGATCAGAGGTAGTTTTTTCAGTAGCTAGGAGGGTAGATTTTAAAGCTCATCAGATCATTACTGATAGTAACTCGAGATTTATAATAACACACAGGGGGGCTGGGATGGTGATGATGATGAGACCATCTCCCTGTCAGCTGAGGTGCTCCCCAATGCTGTGGATGTACTTGCCACAGACACTGATGATGATGACACCGAGTATATTGACAGTGTCATCCATGCCACCAGCAGCCATCCAGGGCCAGCCCCTGTGCAGCAGCTGGGCCACCACTTGCAGCTGGCCACAGTGCAGGTAGATGGCAATGTGTTGTGACCTGCAGAGGTGTAGCAGATGGGTACTGTTGCCCAGAAATGGGGAACCAGTGACCAGTCACAGCCTGATCAGCTGCATGTTCAGGCAGCCCCAGCATGCATAGTAGATGTGCATGCTTCATCCCACAACCCCAGAGGCCACCCATGGGGCAGACACACACTGTGGCATTTGTATGCCAGGCCATTCCCCCCAAGATTGGCAGCCTCTACCCACACCAAGATGCGTTGCCCCAGTCAATGGGCTGTTGGAACACATGAGGCTACTGAGGGCCTCTGTGGAGAGCCAGGAGGCACTCCATGATGCTGTTGAGGGTTGCAGTCACAGATTTGCCTCCATGAGGAGCAGGCTTCTGTCCACCATGTGGAGCCAATGGAGGCTATTCGCATGCTACCCAAGGACATTACTGCAGGCTTCTCTGTAACGGCGACTATATGGGAAGATGCTGCAGCATTGGCTGCCCATGGTAGCTGTATCACATGCCACACGCCTCACAGCAACCCCGGCACCCCTGAACACCACACAGAATCAGCATTTCCCCTAACACCCCGTCCCCTGTCATTGTACCCACACCCACCCCTGGCTATGGTGTTCACTTCTCCACACCCACCATTACACGTAGCCATTCATACTCATGTGTGTCTACCCCTCAGAGACAGGGGCCACACCGCAGGTGGCCCAGGGGTCCCCATTGGTGTCACCTGTGTCTGTGGGATGAGGCCATGTACATGTCTGTGGTGGCCACATGCGCAAACCTTTGAGGTGTCCAGAGCCATTACAGAATGCCTGTGATGCCTCCAGGCTGCTACTGGAGCTACATCTGCCCTGTAGAATTGTTTTTGGGCTGTTGAAAATTTAAAACCTAGTTTTCTGTGCTTGTAGTGATGCTGTTTTCCTTTGCTGTCTTTACTTGTTGCACATTTTTGCTGACACTCCCTTCCCTGCCCCCCCACTCTTAATTATATGCCCTGTTAAATCTGATTGACAGGAGATAATCACAGGGGATAACAAGGGTTATGGAGTAGGAGGAGCATAAGGGGGAGTAAGCCCGCCCTCGGCACAAGTGTTTTGACTCTTTTTTTTTGTTTGTTTGTTTTTGTTTTCCTTCTTTAAAAAAAAAGTATCTGAGGATCGGTGACAGGATTTTCAGGACAGTAATTAATAAAGAGGGAACTAGGAGAGCTTCAGTAACAGACAAGTACTGGAATAGCAGCATAAGTGCAGCATAATGTGGAGAGTGGTGTAATGCAGTGGATGCGGGGTAGCCATATTCAGGCAGATCTTCTGGACTCTGAGGTGCTGCCCTATCTACAGGCATCTCTCTGGACTGCAAAATGAGGTAGCCAGACTCAGAGCAGAAGTAAGCTGGGTCAGGTGTACCTTTGCCCCTATCCAGAGACCAACCTGTCCAATGCTACTGCCTCAAAGGATGACAAGAATGAGGAGCACTTGGATGATGGTGGGCATGGGGAGGGTTACAGCAGTCAGGCAGAGGCACATCCCAAATCCTATTCCACTCCAGAACTCATATGCCTCACTGGCAAATGGGGACAACCAAACAGAGGTACCCAGAGAAGTGGAAGGGAAGGACGTGCAGATCAACCAAGGAGGTGACCTCAGTGGGGAGAGTAGTGGACCCCAGAGGAGGAGGAATCGAATCCTGGTGGGGGACTCAATCATTAGAGGGATTCAGCTAGGAACACAGGAGGGGGAGGATAGGGAGCTGAGGTGCCTACCAGGTGCCATTGCATGGAAAGATGGGAGGAAGATCCTGGGGATCACTGGCAAGGCAAGACAGGAGGTTGAGCTGGATGTCATTATCCACCTAGGTACTAATGACCTGGAAAATGGGGAGCCTAAGGAAGATCACGAAGAGTTTAGGAAATTAGGGAGGGGCCTCAAGCAAGTGGCTACTTCTGTCACCTTCTCAGAAGTACTACCTGTGAGAGGCATGGGAGAGCATAGGGGCGCATGCACCAGGAACATTAACTCATGGTTGAAGAACTGGTCCTGTGAGGAAGGGTTTGGATTCATTGGTGACTGGGGACACACCTGGAGGGATGGAGGCTTGTTCAAGCCTGACAGCCTGCATCCGTCCTAGAGAGGAATCCAAGCACTTAATGAAAAGTTTAAATACTACATGGACAAGCGTTTAAACTAACAAAGGGGGTGGCAAACCAGCAAGGAGTGTACCTAATTGCCCACCCCCCAAAGCTAGCAGTGGAACCAGTGAATAGGAGGAGTGGATATCACTACAAAGCAGTGTGCAAAAGATGGAGATAAGCACCCAAGAGGTGGATAGGCAGAAAGGGGGCAAAATTCAACAGAAGGGCAGACAGCAGGGAGAATCAGGGATAAAGGACTATCAGAGAAGGGGCTAGGGTAGAACAGATAAACAGTCCAGGGAGATAAAATCATGGAAAGCCATGTGTACCAATGTCAGGAGCCTAGCAACAAGATGGAGGATCTGGAGGCTGTCATGGTGCAGTCGGACCTGGACATTGTGGCCATCACAGAGACCTGGTGTAATGATAACCATGACTGGAAGATGGCCATACCTGGCTATAACATATTCAGAAGAGACAGGGCAGGCAGGAAGGGAGGAGGAGTAGCACTTTATGTGAAAGATGGCATAAAGGCCACAGAGATCCAGGAGGAACAAAATGGGGAGAGATACTGTGGGTTAAGCTGGAAAGGAAAATGGGGTCAGCCATCCGCACATGGGGTGGTCCACAGACCACCAGCCCAGGAGGAAGAAACAGATAGGGAGCTGATACTAGCCATCCAAAGGATGGCAGACAAGGGTGAGGTAGTGCTGGTTGGAGGCTTCAGTATTCCAGACATGGACTGGAGCTTCCCAGCAGCAGCATCAACCAGGAGCAGATTTATCCTGGACTCCCTTCAAGGTGCCTTCTGCAAGCAACTGGTCATGGGACCAACTCAGCAGAAAGCAATAATGGACCTTGTGCTAACAAACAGGGACAGTGTGAGGGGGGAACAGTGGGGGAGTAGTTGGGTAACAGTGACCACCAGTCACTGTGGTTTGAAATCACAGAAGGAGCAGAATCAAACTGCACAAAAACATGTATCCTGGATTTTAGGGGGGCAGACTTTGGGAAACTGGGGAGATGCTTGAAAGAGGCATTAATGGGAATGGGGCAGGAATCAAGGGTTGAGGAACAGTGGCCAATATTTAAAACCAGGATTACAAGAGCAACAGAATTATGCATTATGCAGGTTAGCAAGGGGAAAAGGAAGAGAAGACCATTATGGTTTTCCAAAGAGGCAGATAAAGTGAAAGCCAAAAAGATTGCATTTAGGCAATACAAAAAGACACAGCAGAAGGGGATAGGGAAAAGTACCAGGAGAAGCAAAGGGAAGCAGGGAGGTCAGTAAGGGAAGCCAAAGCTCAGACAGAAGAGCGCATCACAAAATCAGTGGGTAGAGGGGACAAAACTTTTTACAGGTACATAAGTGAAAAAAGAAAGGCAAAGGGAGGGATAGTGAGACTGAAGGGGGAGGATGGGGGCCACGTGGAGGATGAAAACAGTAAAGCTGACATACTGAACAGGTATTGCTACTCAGTCTTTACTGAGGAAGAGGAGGGTAATGGGACTGAGGGGAGTACAAATGGTGGAAACGGAGCAGAAATGGACACAAGACCCTTTACACGGGAAAGGGTCCTGAAGGATCTGGAAGGAATAAGAGTTGATAAAGCAATGGGGCCAGAAGGGGTGCACCCCAGTGTCCTAAAGGAACTAAGAGAGGTGGTGACTGAACCTCTGGTAAACCTGTTTAGCCGATCACTGGAAACAGGGGAGGTACCCAAAGACTTGAGGACAGCAGATGTAGTCCCCTTATAAAAAAGTGGGAACAAAGAGGAAGCAGAGAATTACAGACCAGTCAGCCTGACCTCAGTAGTGGGGAAGATCATGCAAGCACTACTGAAAGAGAGATTGGTGGAAGATCTGGTTGCCAATGGATTACAGGACTCAAGACAGCATGGTTTTACCAGGGGAGGTCATGTCAGACCAACCTCATTGAATTTTTTGACTGGGTGACAAGGAAGGTGGATCAGGGGAGGGCAGTGGACATGGCCTATCTGGACTTCAGCAAGGCTTTGACACTGTGCCACATAGAAGGCTATTAAACAAATGGGAATATGGGATTGGGCAGGACAGTAGTACAGTGGGTAGGTAATTGGCTGGGTGGCAGGACACAGAGGGTGGTGGTAAATGGCTGTCACTCCACAGAGGGAAGAGTGACCAGTGGGGTACCACAGGGATCAGTGCTGGGATCGGCCCAATTTAACGTCTTCATCAGTGACATTGTGCAAGACCTAGAAGGCAGAATTTCCCTGTTTGCTGATGACACGAAGCTCTGTAACAAAGTGGATACACCTGAGGTGTGGACAGAATGGGGAGGGAACTGCAGAAGTTTGAAGAATGGTCAAGGGTTTGGCAGTTGAAATTTAATGCAAAGAAGTGCAAGACAATGCATATGGGGCACAAAAGCCCTGGAACAATGTATCTGTTGGGGGGTGAGGATATAGCATGCACCAAGCAGGAAAGGGACCTTGGGGTTATCATCTCTGATGACCTCAAGGTAGGGAAACAGCGAGACAAGGCAGCAGGTAAATCAAATAGGATGCTGGGATACATAGGCAGGGGCATCACCAGCAGGAAAAGGGAGGTCATGATTCCACTATACAAGACACTAGTGAGGCCCCACCTGGAGTACAGTGTACAATTTTGGAGACCTTATCTACATAAGGGCATAGACAGGATAGAAAAGGTTCAGAGGAGGGCAACAAAGATAGCACAGGGATTGCATCACAAGTCCTATGAGGACAGGTTGAAGGACTTGAATATGTACTCTCTGGAGGAGAGGAGAGAGAGTGGGGATATGATATAGACATACAAGTACCTTACAGGGAGGAACAGGGTATAGGAACACACTGTTTTCCAGTAACAAAGATGTTCCAGGACTAGCGGGCTTGGGATGAAGTTGGAGGGAGGACGATTCAGAGGAAACGTGAGGAAGAATTTCTTCACAGAACGGGTGGTGGACAAGTGGAACACCCTGCCAGAGGAAGTAGTGGGGGCTGAAACAATCATGGGATTTAAGAATGCATGGGATAGACATATGGGAATTCTGGAGGTCAATGGTAAGGGGCAACAGACTTCTAGGAAAACATAAAGTGAACTTACAAGCTCAAATGGGCAGACTGGGTGGGCCATAGGCCCTTATCTGCTGATGGTGTCTATGTATCTATGCATCTAGAGCCTACGGTTATATAGAAACATAGAAACATAGAATTTGATGGCAGATAAGGACCGCTTGGCCTACCCAGTCTGCCCATTTCCCTACCTACTGGATAAGCTGCAGATTGTAGTTAACCAGCAGCCTACTTCTTCCTACCCCCACCCCCTAGAATGGCCTTATGACTGTCTCATGCATGCTTGAATTCCACCACTGTTTTGACTCACAACCTCCTCCGAAGGCTGTTCCATGCATCCACAACCTCTCTGAGAAAAAATACTTCTAAATTACCTCTGAGCCGCCACCCCTATATCTTCAAATTGTGCCCTCTTGTTCTTGCACACCTCTTTTTTGAAAGATACTACCCTCTTGGACTTTGTTGATTCCCTTGAGGTACTTAAACATTTCTATCATGTCCCCTCTCCCTCCTTTCCTCAAGGCTATACATATTAAGCTCCTTTCGCTCTCTTCATGTCTTCTGTGCAGACCCTGCACCATTTTAGTTGCCCTCCTCTGACAGCTTCCATCCTGTCTATGTCTTTGCAGAGATTGGGTCTCCAGAACTGCACGCAGTACTCCAGATGGGGTCTCACCAGCTGTCTGTACAGAGGATAATAACTTCCTGTTTTCTACTGGTGATGCCTCTCCCTATGCATCCCAGTATCCCCCAGCCTCCTTGCTGCCCTCTCACATTGCTTGCCCACCTTAGGTCATCTGATATGACTACCCCAGGTCCTTTCCATTTTTGTTGTTGTTAGTATCTCACCCCATTGTGTACTCTTCCCCTGGGTTTTTGTTTCCCAGGTGCATTACCTTGCACTTCTTAGCATTAAATCTAAGTTGCCATACATTTGACGATTCCTCTAACCTTGCCAAGTCCCTTCTCATCCTTTCCACCCCACCCTGTGCATCAACTCTGTTGCAGATCTTTGTGTCATCTGCAAAGAGACATACTTTTCCTTCCAGTCCCTCTGCAATGTTGCTTATAAAGACATTGAAGAGGACCAGTCCAATACTGAACCCTGTGGTACCCACTAGTAACCCTTTCTTCTGAGTGGACTCCATTTACTATTACCTCTGTGTCCTATTCTCCAGCCAATTCTTTACCCAGGCTGTCATCTTGGGACCCACGCCCAGGCTGGCTAACTTGTATATTAATCTTTGTGTGGGACTGTGTCAAATGCCTTGCTAAAGTCTTAGGTAGGCCATGTCCACAGCCCTCCCTGATCTACTACTTGGTCACCCAGTCAAAGAAATCTATCAGATTCATCTGGCATGACCTTCCCACTGTGAATCCATGCTGCCTAGGGTCCTGTGCCCTCTGGCCTCTAGATACTCAACAATTCTTTCCTTCAGAAGTGATTCCATCATTTCCCTATCACCTGAGGTTAAACTAACAGGTCTGTAGTTTTCCTGCCTCTGCCTTGCTCCCACTTTTGTGAGGGGAATCACATCTGCAAGTCCCTCCAGTCCTCGAAGCCACCCATCCTCCCATGATCTGTTAAAAGGGTAGTCAGTGGTGTCACTAGTTCTACCCTTAGTTCTTTAGAATTCTGGGATGAATCCATCGGCCCCATTGCTTTGTCCACCTTCAGTTTTAAGAGTTCTTTCAGAACTCTTTCTTCTGTAAATGGCTGGTATCAACTTCTGTATCCAGAGTGTTTCTACTGTTTGTTTTAGGTACCTCCCTCTTCATTTGTAAATACTGAGCAAAAATATTTGTTTAGTATCTCTGCCTTTCACAGTCTCCTCTTCCCACCCTCCTCCCTTTATTAAGCCTCCTATCCCTCCCTTGGTCTTCATTCAGCTCCTGATGTACCTACAAAAGGTTTTATCCCTTCTTAACTGAGTTGGCTATCTTTTCCTTGGTTTGGGCCTTTGCTGTTCTGACTGCCTTCCCAGCCTCCTTTTGCTTTAACTGATACAGTTCTCTGTCCTGCTCCTTCTACGATTCCTTGTACTTCCTGAATGCTTCTTTTCTCTTGAACCTTCACTGCCACTTCCTTTGAGAACCATAGTGGTTTCTTACATCCTTTGTTTTGTTTATTTGCTTCACACAAAGACTCGTTACCTCTGTGGTGGCAGTTTTTATTATTCCCATTGTTCTTCCACCCTCCTTCCTGCCATTTGCTAGTGCATTCTTTGGCGCACCCATTTGGCAAATCAGCCCTCCTAAGTCCAGTACTTTTGCCTTTGTATGGCTTGACTCTATTGCTGTGTTTATTGTGAACCATACTGTTCGGTGGTCGCTAGTTCCCAGATGGCTTCCACTTCTACATCTGTGATCCTCTCTCCATCTCCATTTGAGAGAACCAGGACTAAGATTGCTCCCTCTTGAGTGGGCTCCAATACTAGTTGTCTAAGGCATGCCCCTGTAGAGCATCTAGAATAACCCACTCTTCAAGTGGCTGCTGCAACTGCACTCCAGTTAACATCTGGCATATTCAGATCACCCATCAGCAATATCTCCCTTTTTCTGCCATTCTATGTATACTTTCTATCATTTCCTTGTCCATTTCCCCCCTGAGAAGGAGGTCTGTATACAACCTATGCGGATTGTGGTGCCATTGCCTGTCTCAAATTTACCCCACAGTGCTTCTTCTCCTTCCTGTTTACCCTTTTGTTCTGTTGCTTTTATTCCTTCCCTTATGTAAAGAGCTACTCCTCCTCCTCTTTTACCCTCCCTGCCCTCCTGTAGATAGTGTATCCTAGGTATGATGACGTCCCAGTCATGGTTTTGTGTGTACCATGTTTCTGTGACTGCCACGATATCCAGATGTTCCTCCTCCATCAAGGCCACTAATTCAGGAAGCATGTTACCCAGACTATGGGCATTGGTACTCATTGCTCTCCATTTTTTGATGGCTTTACCTTCTGTTGCAGCATCCCCACTGACCTTTCTACTCGGCCTTTTTCTCATTTAGTACCCTGTTTTGTAGGAGAGGCTGGAATTTTCCTACTTATCAGTGCCTCCCTTTGACTAGTTTAAAAGCTTGCCAATGAAGCATTTCAACTGATTACTCAAAGACTTGTTCCTTCCTGGACAGATGCAGACCATCCTGCCAGTATAGGCTGGTGTCCTCCAGGTGGAACCCTCAGTCCCCTAGTGAGCCAAACCCTCAGCTCCACACTATTAACCATCAGTTCACAGCATCACTGCCGAGGTGCCATTGACAGGCAGCACCTCTGAGGAAGGATACTGTGCTGCCTGTCAATGCATGGGGAGGCGAGGGTAATTAGCACCATGCAGTTTAATGAATGGTTGAAAAAATGGTGTGGAGCACAGGGGTTTGACTTCACTGGGGTTGTGCGACGTCCACACCCTGTAAACCATACTGCCTCACCTCCCAACCCCTGTGGCATTGTCACATTGTATGGATGGCATCTGGGCCATGGATGTGGACCATGGTGTCATGGGACTGGCATGGGCGTGATGAGTGCACCTGTGGCTTACCACTGTGGGTATATGCCAATGGTCTATCTCTGACCAATGCCAAACCACCAAAGGTACCTCTATGCATCCTTGTAAATGTTATCCTACTCATGGACATCTGTGCATGCGACTGCTGCACACCTGTCTGCACGACACAACGGACCAACCGGTACTTACTCAACATCACCGTGGGGCACACTTTTCACCCATATATACAGTGCCTGTGTGCATGGCAGCAATGTCACACCTGCATGCATTACTCACCTTCTTCATCTGAAATGTTCTTGCACAATGGTGTCCCTGTGCCGTCGTCCCCTCAGGGCCAATCTTGGGTCCTGCCGGTCATGTCATACATGCTCACGCTCATCTGGTGGCTCTGCGCCCTCCACACTGTCACCCTCTGGGACCTGCACAACTATTCCATGGTCTATGGCCATGTTATGTAGCATGCAACAGACCAGGAATGTGTCACAGGCCTTGTCCAGGCTATACTATAGGACACCACTGGATCTGTCCAGGCATCTGAAGTGCATCTTCAGCATACCGAACGCATGCTCTATGATATTTCATGTAGCCATGTGTGCCTCATTGTATCTCTCTTTTGCTTCAGACATGGGCTGCAGTATTGGGGTGAGCATCCATGGCTGTCTCCTGTGTAGAGGAAGGTGATATGTTAGTATACAATCCTCATCCATGGCATTCAGCCCTCCACATGAGCCTATTACTTACGGTCAGCCTGTTCTGCACATTTCCCCACCCAGTGTCACTGTTGCATATTCCTGAACTCCCCTAACTGTCCCTTTCCCTGCTGTTGTATTTCCATTGTCACTGCCACTGAATGTTATTTGGTCTGTGGGGCATGGCACACCATTGGCTTGGTTGTGCCACACAGCACTGTCCCCTTCCAATGCATCACCTTATGCTTCCCTTCCCACATTGTCACAGTCCCCTACTGGCTGGCACCACTCCTGTCACTTGTGCCTTTTGCACACTGTCACATGTTCTCCCTCCCATGCCAGCTTTCCACATCTGTTCAGTGTCAGTCTCTTCAGGTCCCATCCCTGCCTCCCTCCCTCCTCCCTCCCCATCCTGTGTGTCACATGGCTGTCTGCCATTGCAACACCCCTTACTACTGTGCTGACACCTATACAGCCACCATCACTGCACCATGATACCATGTTGATACCTTGTTTGTGGTTGTTTTCCATTCACCCATTCAAGATGGCCACTGGGTATCTCCCTGGACTCAAACCGATGGCACAGGGATGACTGATGCCAGGTGAATGCATCATGTGCACTCCCAGGGTATTGGGCAGAGACATTTGTGATGTGCCCTCTTGCATCTCACACCACCTGGTAGGTGATGGACTGGCACCCCTTCCTGTTCACATAGACATCTTTGTCACCACCAGGTGGTGCCCTGTTGGCCACTTGGGTGCAGTCAATGGCCCCTATCATTGCTGGTAGGTGTGCAACCCTGTAAAAATGCAGCATTGTTGCTGTCCACTCCATTGGTGTGTGAGGGAATTGAATGTACTCACTAGCATGGGGCAGCAGAGCAGTGAGGAACTGTGTGAGGAGAGGAGATGTGGCTGGATGGGTGATATGGGCGGTGTCACCTACTGGTATCTGAAAGGTGCCCATGGTGAGCAGGCACAGCACTGCTGTAACCTTGGTCTCCACCATCATCGCATGATCTCTGTGTGTGGGTGCCTGGAGCTCATCAGAGAGCAGCTCACAGTGCTGTCTCAGAACTGCCCTGTTGAGCCGGTACCGGCCCACGATGTCTGTGTCACTGAGTTGTTCATATGAGACGCAGGGCCAGTACTGTCTCTGTTGGGCATACCACCTACGGGCCCTTCCTTGGCCACCTTGATATTCCCTCAGTCTCCTCACACAAGGCAATACTGCTGTCATGTGAAATACAAGCCCAGACATTGTTCCTGCAGTTCAGCAGCCTACTGCTGGGTGTCTGACTGATTAAGGGCTGCCCCTTTTTATACCTAATTATGTGCAGCCCAAATTTGGGATGTGCAGCATATGCACTGCGCATTTTAGCTGAATATACACATGCGCAGCATATTCAGGTGTCTGCCCCCTTTTTCTGTGTGACATACATTATATCTGCATGATCACGCATTTGGACTTGTGTGATGCATTTCCCGCTTTTGAATATTGTGCCGCCATGCATTTTCCAGGATGCACCATGCATTTCCATTTCATGCAGTGCAAGTCATTTGAACCTGGGTCTCACATGTACAAACTTTTTGGCAGCTGCAAATAATCTATGAGGTTCTTGGAGAAAACTTCAGGAGAAGCTGCAGTTCTAATCAAAGAGGGGGCAGCATTCCAAAACTCTGCAATGCGATAACCAAAGAATTCTGTCAGATCTTTGTTTCCATAAATGGAACACTTAGGTAGTTATTTGCAATTGAACGAGAATGAGCCAGGTCAATAAAGTTGATTTGCTCCAGAAGACATCAAGAGGGTTTTTTGTGCATTATCCTGAAAGCTAACTGTGTTAGGTTCTACTGGGCGTTAAGCTCAGGCCATTTCCTGCTCTCTCGCAGAGGAAAAGGGCCTGTGGCAGGAAGGAGCTTCTTTTGTGTGAAAAAGAGTGACTTTTGATCAGAAACCTTTAGGAATCACCAGAGTATCATACATTATAATTACTGCTAGCTAATTCTCACTGTATGTAACTGTAATTTCAAGTAGGTAGGCTAGAGAAATCTTATTGAAGAGGAGAGGAACCTGAACTTGCTATTGCAGACCATGCAGTAGGACCAGGCAGAGTGAATTTAATAGACTGGGAAAGGTGCAGAGGAGATCTTTGAAAGATTTATTTGACGAATATTTTTCTACAGACAGTCAAGGGCACAAAAATCTATATTCATTTATTTTTATTTTTATTTTTCCCCTTGAAGAAGGAGCAATGCAGATTAAATTTAACTGATTGGGAAAGGTGCAGGATGGATTTTGGAAGATTTATTTGACAAATAATTTCTTGAGTGACTACTGGCGGTAAAGCAGGGTACAGAAATCCATTTATTACTGTGTGTGTGTGTGTGTGTGTGTGTGTGTGTGTGTGTGTGTGTCTGATCCTGTTAGCCAGTCAGTAAGTAAAAGGTAATGTAGACAGCTGAGGTAACAATGTCCCTCATTGGGGTGGGCTATTGTCTGTCAGTGGTGGGTTGGCCTGGTGATGTCACTCTTCCCTAGCACCTCACAAGTTTTCCAGCCCTGTGGCTTGTGTAAGCATCAGATGTGTATCACATGGTCATTTCAAAATCATCAGCAGCTATTATGAGTCATCATTGTTCACATCCTGAGGTGACTGTGTCATATTATCAGTTGTGCATATGTTGTGATGTGTGTAGAAAACATGAAGAGAAGAACAAGAAACAAAAGGGATGAGGGGAAGGAGGAAAGTAGCAGATAAATGTTCCATCATGCCAGTACCACCACGAATAAGTTTTGCAAATGGTAGTGGTGCAGGACAAGGAGCTGGACATGGTGGAACAGGGTCTGGAAGTAATGTCCATGGGCTGTGAAGAAAATAACTGGGTACATGATGTTACAGTCACAGAAAACAGTGTTCATTAGTCCTCAGAAATCCACTGGTTCCTCTCCCACTGCAGTGCAAGCAGCCTTCCCTGCTGTTCATCCAGTGCATCAGGTGATGAAACCATCCTGATTAATCAAGAAGCATACTGGTTTCCCACTCTTCCTTCTTCAAGTGCTTTTAGTTCCCCTATTTGTGATGGAAGTGATACATGTTTTTGTCTTTATCATTCTCTGTATTTGACGTCATTTATTGTATGACGTGGAGCCTTTGTAAATGAGTCCCTGACTCAAAGGGTTATAATTCCTAGACCTTAATAAATAAAATAAATAAATCCAGAAATGTGAAGTCTGATTTCTAAAAATAATCATGTTGTATTTGATGGCCAGTTCCTCAAAGCACCCCTCCCCGCTTTTGTCATGGTTTCTGAAAACAGCAGGTAAGGAGAGTAAGCTACAAAGTTCAGCTTCATGAATTATGGTTTCTTGGCACACAAATCAAAATAATAAATACAAAATAACAGATAATCATATATTAAATGTTACTATATACCATCTCATATATAATTATTATATTATCTCCTCATATATCTGCTACTCTGCCTAATGTTATCTTAAGGCATGTAGTTTTTATAAATTTTCTCCCTGGAGCCTAAGTCCTCTTCAGAACGTTCTGGCCCCCACCACCTGTCCACTCTACCTAGAAAACCAAATGGATCCTCTGTAGTGTGGAAGTATTTTACAGATGACACCATGAATCCAGCATAATCACATTTTCTGGGCATATAAATAAAGCAACATTTAAAAATAATAACTAATAATAATTAAATAATCAAAGTGCCAACAGTACTAAACAGTACCAGGATATGGATGTGTCATATCTGAATAGTAAAAGATGCATATACATATATATACATATTTATAAAATGATGGAGGAATCCAAATCCAAAGTTCTGATTGTATAAAACACATCACATGACCATGCATATATCAGAGCGTGACCGCACACCTGCATTTTAACCCCTCTCCAAAACAATTTTGACATTATTAAGATAGATAAACTACTCTGAGGTGTGCGGTCATGCTCTGATAAACGCACGCCTTGGGCGGTTGACGCACACCAAGGTGTGCATATATCAGAGCATGACCGCACACCTCAGAGTGGTTTATCTATTACATATACATATGCAGATGCTGTACAGTACATACACATACATGTGTGCAAGCACGCACATACATCTCACTAAATAAATAAGCATACTACACCCAATGTACAAACTCGGAACTTTTAACCTGATCAGTTTCTATACCAGGACCTCTATAGACAGCATGATCTTTCGTAACAAATAAACCAGCAATACCCCATATTGTGATCAATTAATGTCAAAAGGGTGGGATAATTGTTTTCCATCTTCTTCATTCCACCGTCAAAAACAGTTCCATATTCTGAAAACCTACCCCAAACCCTGAAAGTCTAATCACTGGTATCTGCAACAGGAACTAACAATTTCTATTATACAATAGAGGCATACTAACAACATAAATTGTTAAACATAAAACCAGGACCCCATTACAAATGGGCTGTGCTCAGTGGTTTTGTCTCATAATAAAAATTGAGAATTGAGTAAATTGTAATGAGAAAGAAAAAACTGTTCACAACTGGGAATCAAACACAGGCCCCCTTCCAACTACTGTCCTGAAGATCTGCAATTCTGTTATCATGCCACATGGAGATACAAAAGGTTTCTGGAGAGAGAGAGAGAGAGAGAGAGAGAGATGCATGTTAACATCATAAACTCTAGTGAGAAAGAAAAAAAATTTCCCTAATGGGAACTAAACCATGGCTCCGTCCCAACTACTGTTGTAGCACTCTGTAATTGTGTTGTTTTCCACATGGATAGCCAGAGGGTTTCTAGTGGGAGATTATGCTAACAACATAAATTTACTGGGTACTGAAACCAAGTCACCTCCCAACTACCAGACTGGAGCTCTGCCACTATGCTATTATTTAACATGGATAGGCAGAAGGTTTCTATAAAGAGATGTATGCTAACAACATAAATTGAAGTGAGAAAGAAAAATGTTCACAACAGGGACTCAAACTCAGGCCCCCTTCCAACTATTCTCCCAGTGCTCAGCTACTCTGCTATCATTACACAAGTAAGACAGAAGGTTTCCAGAAACAGATGCATGCTAACAGCATACAGTGGTGCCAGCCACAGTACAACACACTACCTTGCAGTAAATGACGCGTCACAAAATACTGCATGACAAAAGGGCTTAATTGCTATTGAATTACACGGTTCCCTGCAGTATACTGCAGCATTCTGCAGTTATAGTGCAGTGACACTGCAAGGTACTTTGTTGCATCCTGGCTGGTGCAACTGTACATTTTAGTGAGAAAGAAAACATGTTAATTATTGGGAATCAAACTCAGGCCCCCTGCCCAACTATTGTCCTTGTGCCACTGTGCTATCATTATGCATGGTGAACCAGACAGTTTCTAGAGAGAGAGAAACAGTAAATGCCAACAACATTAAATGTAATGAGAAGGAAAAAATGTTCACAACTGGTGATTGAACTCAGAACCTTCATAACTATTGTTTTGGTGCTCTACCACTGTGCTATCATTCCACATGGTGAGAGACAATCTCTCTAGAGACTGATGAATGTTAACAACAGAAATTGTAGTAAGAAATACAAAATGTTCACAACTGGGAATCAAACTCAGGCCCCGTCCCAACTACTGCCCATGTGCTCTGCCACTGTGTTGTTTCACATGGTGAAACTAAAGGTTTCTAGAGAGAGAGATGCATGCTAACAATAAAAATTGTAATGAGAAAGGAAAAATGTTCACAACTGGGAATTGAACCCAGGAACTCCACCCAACTATTTTCCTGGTCCTCTGCCATGATGTCAAGTTTCCAGATGGCATGACAGAAGCTTTCTAGAGATAGATAATGCTAAAAACATAAATTGCAGTAAGAAAGAAAAGATGTTCAAACCTGGTAATCAAACCCAGGCCTCCTCCCCACTACTGTCCTAGTGTGCTGCCACTTTGCTGTCATTCCACATGGAGCAACAGAAGGTTTCAATGGAAAGATGAATTCTAACAGCATAAATTGTAATGGGAAAAAAAAGAAATGTTCACAACAGGGAATCAAACCCAGGTCACCTCCCAACTACTGTCCTAGTGCTCTGGCAGTGTGTTATCATTCCTATGGTGAGATAGAAGCAGGGGCTGCCTTAAGTATAGCAAACTATGTTATTACCTGTGCACCCATCAATGAAGACACCGATTGTAGTTCCTCTTGTCACTGAGTGGGCACCACCCACAGAACTGTCAGAAACCACCCACGCTTCTCCTCTTCTTCCTCTCAATGAGACTCACAGCCCTGCCAGTCACTATCTCTGCCCCTCTCATCATGTGCTCTGCTTGTTGCTATGGTTGCTGATGTGTTGGTTGAGAAGGTTACACACAGAATGCAGTGTGCACCCTACATCATGAATGTGCCTTGCAGTTGTTTTCCAGCAGAAGCTGCCACATGACTGCTGAGGTCTTGGTTCACAGTGACTGTTGAATGATAGAGTCACTTCAAGATGCTGGCTGCACCTCACATCCAAATCACTAAGACAGACAGAGAGAGAGAGAGAAACCAACACAGCAATCCCTGGGGGAACTGGCAAGTGAGGACTGAGTGCCCACCCATCCTGCCACCATGGTTAGGGGTAAAGGACTGGGCATGGGGTGACACTTCAGCCACTTGGATCACTGTGTACCCTGCCCTGTGATACTGAGCACTTGTTGTAACTTAGTTCTTAGAAGCTATTTGGGGGGGGTATCTTGTAACTGCACAATTTTGTCTGAAGAGTGACCTATAGTTTAGGAAAAAAAAGGTTTAAGTTGAGGTAGCAGCCAGCAAGCTAGGTATAGGTATACATGCAGTGGCTGGCAGGAGTGGCAACTGGTATGGCATTTTTTTTCCTGACTGGTTATCTAGCGTTGGCAAAGTAATGATCATTGGTGAAGTGTGCAGGTATGCTACATGGGCTGGAAGAGCTGCTAGCCATTTTTTTATCTATGAGACTACTTCCATGCCAGATTAAAAAATATATATTTTGGGGGGCAGACTTTATTTATTTTTTATTTAAAAGTTAGATAAATTACAGGATGGGTTCTATGAGAAACGAGTCTCATCTGCGGAAATGCCAAATCAGACTGGTTGGGGAGGAAAGAATTAAAAACCTTTTCTGGTGGGCATCATTTTTAACCTCACCTAGGGGCTCCACATACCCTAAGGCTGACAATGGACAGAAGGGTTCTAGAGATAGACGAAGGCTAACAACAGAAATTATAGTGAGAAAGAAAAAATGTTCACAACAGGAAATCAAACCCAGAACCATTTTCAACTACTGTCCTGGTGCTCTAACACAGCAGTGTCTTGCCACGTGGTGAGAAAGTAGTTTCTAGACAGACAGACATGCTAACAACAGAACCTAGTGAGGAAGAAAGAAAATGTTCACTGCTTGGACTCAAACTTGGGATGCCTCACAACTGCTGTCATGGTGATCTGCCACTTTGCCATCATTCAACATGGCAAGACAGAGATGCATGTTAACAACATAAATTGTAATGAGAAAGAATGACATTTTCATGACTGGGAATCAAACCCAGAACCCCTCCCAGTTACTATCCTGGAGCTCTAACACTGTGCTGTCATTCCACATTGTAAGAATGTAGATTTCAAGAGAGATGCATGCTAACAATAGAGACTGAGTTAAAAAAATGTTCATAGTTACTGTAAGAATTGAACCCAGGTCCAACTCAGCTACTGTTCTGCTATTGTGCCACTGTGAAATCATTCTGCATAGCATGACCGATAGTTTCTTGAGAGAGATGCATGCTAACAACATAAACTGTACTAAGAATGAAAATAAAATGTTCAGAACTGGAAATAAAACCTAGGCTCCCTCCAAAGTACAGTCCTGTGGCTTTGCTACTGTGCCATCATTTCACATGTAGCAAAAAGCTGGTCTTAAACACTTTCCCATAGTAAAATGAAGTGACGGCTTTTCATAACAGTCATCATTTAATCATGTTTGAACATATGTAAAACAACACACTAAACATACACCCACAGTACGGTCTCTTCTCTACATTTCAAGCCACTCTAACTCTTTGTCAAGAGTATATGAGTTTAGTAGGTTAGCATTTAAATAGTCACATAAGCACTTAATCACTTGATGCTTACAATTAATTATTCTAATTTTAATGAAAAACAATAGACTCACAGGATTAAAATCAGAACTCAGCATATAGCATTACTACATGTGAAGATGGGGAAGGGAAGGATTGTTAAAAAACAAGATTAAATAGTCATAGTGTAATACTTCAACATAAATGGGGGGGTTAGGGTATTTGAAGAAAAAGGGGTTAAAAAAGGCTGTTGCCAACATGACTTGTCAGTTCAGAACTGTCTATGCACACCTAAATGGTTTTTATTTTTATGATTGCTTAGATAGCTGATAAAACACTACAGGGTGCAGCAGTTTTGTTACTGGTGCATCTTTATAGGGAAGGAGATACATTTTTGTTCAAAAGCATAAATTATATAATACACAATACAAGTTAAAGGTCACCTTCTTTGGTATTCAGAGAAACAAAAGGGCAGGGGGGTACCCAGAATATGCAGCATAAATATGCAGAGGTATCCAAAATATGCAGCATTAAATTTACGAGCACTATTCAGGAGAACTTTTATAATTTTGAAGATTTAGAAAATGTGAACTATTATAACATCGAGTGCAGAATCAATTCATTTTGGTCTCTCTTGGCAGTACTGGCAATATACACTTAAAGCACTTTATCTTCCTGGACTCAATGAAAAATTTCAGTTAACACCATATTTAATAAAAAAAAGAATTGATTCTGCACTTGATGTTGTAATAGTTCTATGGTGTTTTATCAGCTATCTAAGCAATCATAAAAATAGCCATTTAGGTGTGCATAGACAGTTCTGAACTGTCAATTCATATTGGCAACAGCCTTTTAACCCCTTTTTCTTCAAATACCCTTAACCCCCCCATCTAGGTTGAGGTATTATACTATGACTATTTAATCTTGTTTTTTAACAATCCTTCCCTCTACCCCCCATTTTCACAAGTTGTTCATGTAGTAATGTTATATGATGAGTTCTGCTTTTAATCCTGTGAGTTTAATTGTTTTTCATTAAAATTAGAATAATTAACTGTATGCATCAACTGATTAAGTGCTTATGTGACTATTTAAATGCTAACTTACTGAACTCATACACTCTTGACAAAGAGCCAGAGCGACTTGAAATGTAGAGGAAAAGAGATGGTACTGTGGGTGTATGTTTGGTGTGTTGTTTCACATTATGTTCAAACAAGAATAAATGATGGATCTTATGAAGAAACTTCACTTTGTTTTACTTTGGGAAAGTGTTTGAGACCAGCTTTTTGCTACAGTGACTCTAGTTATATATTGAGGAGCCACTTGTTTTACTCTGCACAGTCTTCCTACTTTTGTACTTCACTCCACATGGTAAGACAGGACTTTTCTAGAAATAGATGCATGCTAACAATATCAATTTAGGGAGACAGAAAAAAAATGTTCACAGCTGGGAAGCAAACCCAGACCACCTCTCAACAGATGTCCTGGTGTTCTGCCACTATGCTATTGTTCCATATGGGGAGAGAGAAGTTTTCTAAAAAGATGAAGGCTAACAATGTAAATTGTAGTGAAAAAGAACAAAATGTTCACAACTGGGAACAAAACCCAGGACCCCGCCCAGCTACTGTCCTCATGCGCTTACACTGTGCTATCATTCCACATGGTGATAATGTGAGTTTCTAAAGAGAGATACATGTTAACAACAGAAACTGGGGTAAAAAAGAAAAACATGTTCATGACTTGGAATCAAACTCAGGAACCTCCTAACTACTGTCCAGGTACTGTACCAGTAGACAATCATTCCAAATGGTGAGATAGAAGGCTTCTTGAGAGAGATGCATGCTAACAGTGTAAACTATAGTAAAAAAGAGAAAATGTTCATAACTAGGAATCAAATCCAGCCCCTTCCCCCCCCCGGAGCTCTGTCACTGTCTTATTGTTTTACATGGTGAAACTAAAGTTTCAAGAGAGCGATGCATGGTAACAACAGAAATTGTAGTGAGAAAGAAAACATTTTCACCACTGGGTATCATACCCTGTCCCCCACTCAACTACTTTTCTGGTTCTCTGCTATTGTGTGTTAACATTCCATATGGCAAGACAGAAGGCATACATAATGCTAACAATATAAATTATAATAAAAAATAATGTTCCTGTGGTATCATTCCACACAGAGCAACAGAAGGTTTCAAGAGGTATATGAATGCTAACAACATAAACTGTAGTGAGAAAGAACAACGTGCTCATAACTGGAAACAGAAAGAGGCCACCTCCCAACTATTGCCCTCGTGTACCACCTCAGTGTTATCATTTCTATGGTGAGATAGAAGGTTTCTACAGATAGGTGAATGCTAACCACAGAAATTGCAGTGAGAAAGAAAAAAATGTTCACAGCAGGGAATCACACCCAGGACTCCTCCCAACTACTGTCCTGGTGCTCTAACACAGTACTATACATTCACATGGTGAAACTGTAGGTTTCTAGAGAGAGAAATGCATGCTAACAACAGAAACTGGTGGAAAAAAATTCACAGCTGGAAACTGAACCCAGGCTCCTCCCATTTATTGTTCTGGTCCTGTACAAATGTGCTTCATTCCATATGGGGAGGTAAAAGGTTTCTTGAGAGAGACATGCGTACTACCAACAGAAAATGTACTGAGAAAGAAAAAAATGTTCACAACAGGTAAAGAAACTGACCCCCCCAAGTATAGTCCTGTGACTCTGCCACTGTGCTATCATTCCACATGGCATGACAGAATGTTTCTAGAGAGAGATGCATGCTAACAACATAAATTATAGTGAGAAAGGAAAAAGTTCACAGCTGGGAATCAAACCTAAGCCCTTTTCTAACTACAGTACTGGTACTCTGTCACTGTGCTATCATTCCACATGGTAAACAAAGGGTTTCTAGAGAGAGATGCATCCTACCAACAGAAACTGCAGTGAGAAAGAAAAAATGTTCACAAGCAGGAATCCAGCCCAAGTTCTCTCCCAACTACACTCCTGTAATTCTGTCACTGTGCTACCATTTCACAAGACAAGATGAAAGGTTTCTAGAGAGAGCTGCATGGCTAACAATGAAGGGAAAAGAAAAAACATTTCACAGCTGGGAATCAGTCCCAGGCCCCCTCCCAACTACTGCCCTGGCACTCTGCCACTGTGCCACTGTTCCACATGGTAAGAGACAAGGTTTCTAGAGAGAGATGCATGCTGACAACATAAATTGTAGTGAGAAAGAAAAAAAATTCACAACTGGGAACAGAAACCAGGCCACCTCCCAGCTTCTGTCCTAGTCCTGTGGCACAATGTTGTCATTTCCATGATGAGATAGAAAATTTCTGGAGACAGGTGAATGTTAACAACACAAATTATAGCGAGAAAGAAAAAAGAAATGTTCACAACAGGGAATCAAACTCTGGACCCCTCCCAGCTACTGCCCTGGTACTCTAACACAGAGTTATCATTCAACATGGTGAGACTGTAGGTTTCTAAAGAGATACTACACATGCTAACAACAGAAACTAGTGAAAAAAGAAAAAAATGTTCACAACTATAAATCAAACCGAGGCCTCTACCATCTGTTGTCCTGGTTCTGTGCCACTGTGTTTCCTTCCACATAGGGAGACACAAGGTTTCTTGAGTGAGAGAGAAAGATGCAGACTACCAACAGAAACTGTAGGGAGAAAGAAAAAAATGTTAACACCTGGCAAGCAAACCCAGCGCTCCTTCCATGTACAGCTCTGTGGTTCTGCCACTGTATCATTAATCCCCATGACAAGATGGGAGCTTTCTAGAGAATGATGCATGCTAACAATATAAATCATAGGGAAAAAGAAAAAAAATCACAGCTGGGAGTTAAACCCAGGCCCCCTCCCAACTATTGTCCTGCTGCTGTGCCACTGTGCTATTGTTCCACATGGTTAGAGAAAATGTTTCTAGAGAGAAAAACTAAAGGTAAAAACAGAAATTGTAGTGAGAAAAAAAAACAATGTTCACAACTGGGCAAACCTAGTACTGCACCCAACTACTGTCCTGGTGCTCTAAAACTGTACTGCCATTCCACACGGTGAAAAAGTACAGTAGATTCCTGGAACACAACACATGCTAACAACAGAAGTTGGGGTAAAAGAAAAAAAATGTTCACAACTGGGAAATGAACCCAGAGCCCTCCTAACCATTGGCCTGGTGCTGTGCCACTGTGCTATCATTCCACATGGTGATACAGAAGGCTTCTTGAGAGAGATGCATGCTAACAATATAAATTGTAGAACAAAAGAAAAAATGTTCACAACTGGGACTCAACTAAGGCCCCCTCCCAACTACTGTCCAAGAGCTCTGCCACTGTGTTACTGTTTCACATGGTGAAACTGAATGTTTCTAGAGAGAGAGAGATGCATGCCAACAACAAAACTTGTAGTGATAAAGAAAAAAATGTCCACAACTGGCACTCTAACCCCTGACCCCACACAACTATTTTCCTGGTACTCTGCCACTGTGTTGTCATTCCACATAGCAAGACAGAAGATTTCCTCAGACAGATATTGCTAACAACATAACTTGTAGTAAGAAAGAGAACATTTTCAAACCTGGTAATCAAACCCAGGCCTCCTCCTCACTACTGTCCTAATGTTTTGTCTCTGTGCTATTATTTTAAATGTTCCATGAACAGAAGGTTAATGAACAAGAACATGAAGAGAAGGTTTCAAGATATCGATGAATTCTAATGGTATAAATTTTAGTGAGAAAAAAATATTCACAACTGGGAATCAAACCCAGTCCACCTCCCAACAACTGTCCTGGTGCTCTGACATGGTGCTATCATTCCACATGATGAGAATGTCGGTTTCTAGAGAGAGATGTATGCTAACAACAGAAACAGTTGAAAATAGAAAACATTTTCGCAGCTGAGAATCAAACCCAGGCTTCACCCATCTATTGTCCTGGTGCTGTGCCACTGTGCTTCATTCCACGTGGGGAGACATAAGGATTCTTGAGAGAGAGAGAGAGATGTATGATACCAACAGAAATTGTAGAGAGAAAGAAAAAATGTTCACAAATGGGACTGTTCTTTGACTCTGCCTCTGTGCCATCATTCCACATGACAAGACAGAAGGTTTCTAGACAGAGAGAGAGAGAGATGTATGTTAATATAAAATGTAGCGAGAAAGAAAAAAAAATGTTCACAGCTGGGAATCAAAACCCAGACCCCCTCCAAAATACTGTACTGCTGCTCTGCCTCTGTGCTATAATTACATATAATAAGAGACAAGGTTTCTATAGAGAGATGCAAGCTACTATCAGAAATTGTAGTGACAGAGAATAAATGTTCATAACAGGAAATCAAACCCAGGCTCCTCCCAAGTACACTCCTGTGACTCTGCCACTGTGCTATCTTTCCACACGGCAAGACAGATGATTTCTAGAGAGAGATGCATGCTAACAGCATAAATTGCAGTAAAAAGAAAAAAAATTCACATTTAAAATTCAAGCCCAGGCCCCCTCTCAGCTACTGTACAGGTGCTCTGGCACTGTGATATCATTCCACATGGTATGACAGAAGGTTTCTAGAGAGAGAGATGCATGATAACTACAGAAACTGTAGTGAGAATGGAATGTTCACAACAGGGAATCAAACCAGGACCCCACCAAACTACTGTTCTGGTGCTCTAATACCATGATGTTGTTTCACATGGTGAGACTATAGTTTTCTAGCAAGAGATCCATATTAATAGTAGATATTGTGATGAAAAAGAAAAATGTTTATAAATGGGAATCAAATCCCAGCCCCTCACAACTTGTGTCCTGGTGCAGAGCCACTGTGCTATCATTTCACATATCAAGACAGAAGGTTTCTTGAGAGAGATGCATGTCAACAACAGAAACTGTAGTGAGAAAAAAAGCATGTTTATAACTGTGAATCAAATCAGGCCCCATTCCAAGTACAGTCATGTGACTCTGCCAGTGTACCATCACTTCACTTGACAAGACAAAAGGTTTCCAAATAGAGATGCATACTAACAGCATATATTGTATGCAGAAAGAAAAACATTTTCATAGCTGGGAGTCAAACCCGGGCTCCCTCCCAGCTACTATCATAGTGCTCTGCTACTGTGCTCTTGTTCCACATGGTAAGAGAGAAGGCTTCTAGAGAGAGATGCATGTCAACAACAGAAACTGTAGCGAGAATGAAAAAATGTTCACAACTGGGAATCAAACCTGGGACCTCTCCAAGCTACTACCCTAGTGCTCTGTTACTGTGCGATTGTTCCACATAGTAAGAGATAACATGTCTGGAGAGAAATCCATGTCAACAACAGAAACTGTAGTGAGAATAAAAACATGTTCACAACTGGGAATCAAACCCAAGACCCCACCAAATTACTGTCCTAGTGCTCTAACACTGTGCTGTCATTCCTCACTGTGAAAATGTAGATCTCTTACAGAGAGAAAGAGAGAGATATGCTAACACCAGAAACTGGGGTGAAAAGGAAAAAAAATTCATAATTGGACACTGAATCCAGGCCCCTACAACTACTGTCTTGATGCTGTGCCATTGTGCTATCATTCAACATGGTAAAACAGAAAGATTTTTTTTTGAGAAAAATACATACTAACAACAGAAATTGTTGGAAAAAAAAAATGATCAACCCTGGGAATCAAACCTAGGACATCATCCAACTAATGCCCTGATGTTTTAACACTGTGCTGTCATTCCACATGTTGAGACTATAGGTTTCTAAAGAGAGATGCATGCTAACAACAGAAAGTGTGGTGAAAAGGAAAAAATGTTCACAACTGGGAATCGAACACAGGCCCTCTCCTAACTACTGTCTTGGTATTGTGCCACTGTGTTACAGTTCACAAATTAGGCAAGAAACAAATCACGTGGCCTCCTGGGAATTGAAGACAGGGTCCCAGAATACCATCCCAGTGCTCTACCCTCTGAGTTACAGGCTCACATGGTTGGACCTGGGTATCCTGGACACACTTCCTTTGTCTGGTATTGCATATCCTATAACTAGGAATAATCCCGATGACAATTAGATGTTTTTTGTTGCAGTATTAGACACTTCCAAGCAATTTAAATAACACATTGCAGTGAGAAATAAATAATGTGACCTACTGGGAGTTGAACTCAGGCCTCAAGAACACTGTACTGGTGCTCTATCCACAGAGCAACAGACACGCATGGTTGGATGTGGGGTTTGGGGACACACTTCCTTTCTCTTCATATCCTGCAACTAGGAATAATCACTATAACAAGATGTTTTTTGGTGCAGTGTTAGCCACTGCTAAGCAGTTTAAATCACCACTAGGTCACATTATTTTTCAGCACTTCCTGATAATCATCCCCTCACATGTATAGACCTGTTCATATTTATTGCCCACCTACCCTTCCTGTTAAGTCCTTCTCACCCTTCCTTGTAAGCCTTTTCCTTATCCTGTCATAAATTATTTTGAAACAATACGTCACAGTGTATATAAATTAAGCTTCCTTTCTTAGTTTGCTACTCACCTGAAGAAGGGACCTTTGAGACCTGGGTGCTTGTGTATTATACCATCTTTGTTCAAGACATATTTTGGTCCAATAAAAGGTATCAAACTATCCAGTAACTCCTGTTTTTCAAGGACCAACATAGCTGAAATCTCTTTTTTACTATATTCATAATTCAATGACAATAGTGACATCATTAATATGTTATTAACAATAGAATGACAGTACTGATATCATCATCTTACCTTACAATTTAATTGGGGAGGGGTGCAGAAGAAAATGGAAAATGTAATGACATGGCAGTCACATACCACCATTCATCACCACCACCAGTTAACATCTGCAGATTGCAATTACTGTAGTATATGATACATGTTTGTAAATTACTATTCCCCAAGTACAGTATGACCACAAAGAATTGTATAGCATCAAATCACTGGCCAGAAAGAGATGGCAGTCATCATATTGTAGATAACAAGTGGGTAAGTGCCTGAAATCATTTCCAAGATCAAGCTTGGAATGGAGCATTGTTGAAATCTCATCTTTAAACATGTACAAACCAAAGCACACTATCAATCCTTACATCCACTTATAATTAGTTTTTGTAATTAGTTTCCATTTCAAAAGGCAAAAAAAAAGTGCTGCTCAAATTATCTAAATATAAATTATTAAGGTAAAGATATGTATTCGCAACACGTGCAGTGTCAAATCAATATTTCCAACTAAGGAAACATCAAAAGTGGAAAAATATGATTTTCAAAAGTAATCTCCAAACTAAAAGCATAAGTAGTGCAGACTAGGTTTCCAAAAGGTTTTCCACAAATCATATAGAAACATAGAATTTGATGGCAGAAAAGGACCACTTCACACATCCAGTGTGCCCAGATGTTCCCTATTTAGCCTATCTCCACAGACCCTAACAAACCTCTGGCAATCCTCCCTCCTCCCTGCCCCGTTCCTAATATTTCCTAATGTCTATCCTATACATACTTTAAGCCCCCTACTGTTTTTGTTATCACCACTTCTGCTGGCAGTCCTTTCCAGGCATCCACCACTCTTTCAGTGAAGTAGTACTTCCTCACATCCCTCCTATACTTCTCCCTAGAGTCATCATATGCCCTCTGGTTCTGGTGCTCTTATTCATTTGAAAGAGGCTCCCCTCCTGCATCCTGTTCAGCCCCTTCAGGTTCTCTTAGGTCTTTATCATGTCCCTTCTTGCTGTCCTGTCTTCCAAGGTTGTACATGTTGAGATATCTCAGTCTCTCTCCTTGTAGGACTTGTAGCACAACCCCTGCACCATTTTAGCTGCCCTCCTCTGGACATTCTCCACTTGTGTCTATGTTCTTCTGAGGTTAGGCCTCCAGAACTGGACACAGTTTTCCAGGTGAGGTCTCACAAGTGAACAATACTATGGCAACACAACCTTCCACCGCCTGCTGGGGATACCTTTCCCTATGCATTCCAGCATCCCAGTAGCCCTAACCACTGCTTTGTCACACTGCCCTGCCACTTTGAGATCATCAGATATAATAACCCAAGGTCCCTTTCTTTCTTCATGACTGACAGTACCTCCCTCTGTCCAATACACAGTTTTTGGGTTCCTATGCCCTAGGTGCACAATTTTGCACTTTTTGGCATTGAACCACAACTGCCATGCTCTTGAGCACTCTTGAGTTTCCCAAGATCCCTATGCATTATTTTCCACCTCTTCCTTATTTTCCACCCTATTATAAATTTTGGTACAAGCTACAAAAGGCATACATTCCCTTCCATTTCATCTGCAACATCACTTATAAAGACACTGAAGAGGAACAGTCCCAGTACTGACTTGCGGTACCCCACTGGTTACTCTCCCATCATTACAGTGAATGCCGTTAATCACCACCCTCTGTCACCAATCCATTAACTAGTTTCTAACCCAGTTCACCACTTTAGATCCCACCCCCTATGCTGCTCAATTTTTTAATTAGTCTCCTGTGGGTCACAATGCCAAAGGCCTTGCTAAAGTCAAGATAGATCATGTTCACTGCCCTCCCATCATCTATATTCCTCATCAAACAGTCAAAGAACACAATCAGATTTGTCTTGTTGGACCCAGCCCCAGGAATACATGCTCCCTTTGGTCTTGCAGCCCACTGGATTCAATATACTCTGCTAACATTTCTTTTAACAATGTTTCCTTTAATTTCCTCACCACTGAGGTGAAGCTCACCAGCCTATAGTTATTAGCCTCTCCCCTGCTGCTGCCCTTATTGAGAAAGCTGAAATCTGCTCTCCTCCAGTCCTCCAGAACTACACCAGATTCCAGTGAGCTGGTAAATAAGGCCATCAGTGGTGCAGCCAGCACCTCCCTGAGTTTTTTTTCTGCCCTTGGATGTATCCTGTCTGTTCCCATAGACTAGTCTGCTTTCAGAGCTGCAAGTCCTTTCAGGACTCTCTTCAGAAAATGAACTTGAGTCCACCTCCCAACCCCCTTGGTTCCTGCTGATTGGTGGTGGTCCATCTCCTCCTCCACTGTGAAGACTGAGCAGAAGTACCTGTTTAGGATGTCTGCTTTCTCTTGGTCCTCTTTCATGCTGTCACCGTTTGCCACCCTCCTTATCCTCACTATCCCACCCTTTGCTTTCCTCTCCCTTCCCTGCTTATGTATCTGAAGAAAGTGTCATCCCCATTTCCTATCCCCTTTGGCTATTCTTTCCTCTGTCTGTGACTTTGCTCCCCTCACTGCCGTACCTGCTTCCCTCTGTTTTACCTGGTACACCTCCTTGTCCTCTTCCCTCTGTGTTTCCTTATACCTCCTGAATGCCATACGTTTTCCATTTTTTTGAGCAGACATCCACATTGCAAAGCCACTATCTCAGTCATCCAGTTTAGTATTAGCATTTTATGTACACCTTTGTGCCATCTTTTCAATTTGTTATAGACAAACATCAATCTAAATTACCCATTTATAAAATTGGTTCTGTTTCTCAGCATCATCCATTTACACTGACAGAAAATAAGATTGACACCTTCATCTTGTATCTGGTGATCTACCTAATGCTATCTTAATAGAGATTACACAGCTCTTGGTGAACACACACATACAATGACAGAATCATCACAAGCAGCCCAAAGAACAAATTATTTTTATGGATGAACAAGAGAGTTTGTGCTGTTTAAGTGCCAACTAACTAGCAGACCACTTTAAAAGAAGATCAAAATAAAACAAAAGTTAAGCACACTAAAATAAAGTCCAGTGTATAGAAAATAACCACAGAACTGACTTAGTAATGTTAGCCAATCACGGTACTTAGAATGACCAAAACATTATAAACAAGATTTGGATGGTACCAACAAGGCCAGTCTTCTTGTTTCATTTTATGTTTGTTAAACATCTGTTTTAGGTACATAACAGTTTTAGAAAACCATTTTCAAAATCAGTTTGGAAAAACCAATTCAGCAAACATACATTTTCTTAGTGTCCACATTACTGCTGCTAAACCTGTTCTCCCTGTGACCAGTTCCCATTGAACTCTGGGATAGTTTTGTCTATATCCCAGAATTCATTGAGTGCGTCCCATGTGTTTTGTGGCTGTCAGGAACTTTTGCTATGAAATGTATGAAATGGTTGCCTCCATTGCTAATGCTGCTGTGTTGGTTACTTTATTGTCAGGTTATCCAGAAATAGCATGCGCCTGGTACATTTGGGGTCAGATAGTCAAAGCATCGCAGGTAGCACAAAAATAATTGCACTTGCACTGTGCATGTAATAGTGCCCATTTCCCATATTCAAAGAATTGCACTGTACCTGTTGTTTGCGCTAGCACTGTAGCACAGAGATGAATGTATGCAGTGGCAAAACCCAGAGGCAGTGAAGTGCACATTGTGCACAGTACAATATTTAAGCAATATACCCTGACAGGGTGTGGGTATACTGGAGGATTTACCATGGCTGGTGTGGTTCATCCTGAGGTGCAGCCGAGGGACTTAACCACACCAGGAAATGTCAAATCCTCCAATCTCCCTGGAGGGGTATATTCTTAGTGTCAAACCCTGTTTGTTTTTAAAAAAAAGTCATATATTTAAAATGTCCGTTTGTTTTCAAAGTTGCTACTCATTTGTTTTTTACTGCAGATGGACTGCTTGGATTTTTTAGCGAGGTCTGCGCATGTGCCGGGGGATCGTTGATTGCCACTGCTATTGTTAACAAATATTCTCAGCTTATTTGCTGTAGAGAGAATGAGCTGCATTTTCTTTTCTTTTTGCTTTCGGGTGCTTCATTTTTCTAGAATGGTGCAGCACTTTTTTTGATGTTTTGAGGCTAGTGACAGAGTATCGGATGTCGGGTTAATGACTAGGTAATCTCGCTGTCCGTCCGTGTTCTTGGCAGTGGTGTGTTTGCAATGAATGGAGGGATTTGCCAGGGAGTTCCTGATGTGGCTGGCACCTTTTCCAGTGGGTACACTGGAGGATTTACAATGCTGAAAAGGTGCCAGCCAATGAAAATGCAGGATTCTGTCCATTTTTTTGTGCCCATTGTATAATCAGAGATATAGCACTGTGCTAATGAATTAGGGCAGCATAATAGCACTGTGAAAATGCCGCCTATAAAAAGCAGCTCTTACTCTGGGGCAAACCCAGAGGTGGGGAAGAGTCATAGCAGAACACCCTCACACCTAGCTTAAAACAAAATGGTGCACATTAAGTACCTTATGCAGCTGGGCACACAAGTTAAGGACAGGGCTAATGCCCCCCCCAGGCCCAGGTGCAGGCCACGGAGGAGCTATACTACAAATAGGTAGAATCATGCATGAGTCACAGTCAAAGTCCTTAGTGATGAACAAATCATGGGCCAGTACAGGTTCAACAGGCCCATGATCATGCACCTGTGTGAGGCGCTGCATGACCAGCTTTGGATAGACACCCAGCACAGCCATGCAATGTCTGTGGAGCTCAAGGCGATGGCTGTCCTGTACTTTCTGGGCACCAGAACCTTCCAGACACTGGTGGAGGACACCACTGGTATATCGCAGTCTTCCACCTCATGGCTGTTGGGTCAGTTCCTACATGCCCTGCTAGTCCTGCCCTCCACACCAGCAGAGCATACAGCAATTATGCAGCTGTTTTATAGAGTTGTGCACCTACCATCTGTACTGGAGCCATTGAATGCATCCCTGTTGCCAGCTGGGCACCCACCAGTGACGTAGTGGAGGTCTATGTGAATAGGAAGTGGTACCATTCCATCAACTGTCAGGCGGTGTGTGATGCAACAGGTTGCATCATCAGTGTCCTGGCATGGTTCCCCAGAAGTGCTCATGATGCCTTCATCTGGCACAATTCCATCTTGTGCCAGAGGTTTGAAAGCAGGGACAGCCCTAGGGGGTATCTCATTTTTGAGCATATCCCAAGGGCCTCTCCCCATGATGTTGATGATGTCACTAACCCACACCCTTTAACTACACAGGGGACAATGGATACCCTCTGCATCCCTTGCTCCTCACACCTATCCTATCACCTACAGCCATTGCAGAGATCAGGTACAGTGCAGCACACATCGTACAACATCATCAAGCATGTCTTTGGAATGCTCAAGATTCGTTTTAGATGCCTTGTCCATTCTGGTGGTGCCCTACAATACAACCACATAAGGCCTGTGGCATATTCCTTACCTGTTGCAACCACACAGTAAGGCACTCAACTGTGGGCTAGACCTGCTGGTCCAAAAGAAACATCCTACAGTGGATGTCATGTCAGAGGACCTGGGGATGCAGAGGCAGCTCAACAGGCATGATCCTAGGATGGTCAAGAGCCCACAGGATTACAAAGCCCACATCATCACAGACATGTTTGGACCCAGAAGGTGAGTACATACCACACAGGAGACTGTAATATGTTCTGAAAATGCATTTTGTAACTAATATACAGAAAACAAAAAAAGCATGTCATCCAGATGTGGGGGGAGGGGGTCCAAAACAAATAGCATGCCATCCAGGTGGGTACCAACCAGGAGTGGAGGGGGGTGCCAAAATAAATAATATACCAAGGTAGTCCTTGTTTAACAAAAGAAGATGCTTATTTTTAATTTAAGACGTTTGAATTTTTTGTGTTTTTTTAAATTCCTCAGGTTCCACAGCATGTACAGTGCATGCTACTTATAACAGATTACTTTTGTGTAACCCATATTTGTCTGTTATAAATGCCTGTTCATGGAATCTAGAAGGGCTTTTTTGGCAGGATATTGTTTGCATACAATCCAAATGTTTTTTTCTCAGGTATCCAGGAAGCCTGAAACATGATAGCCACACAATTTAAGTACTGTTTTGCACTCTGTTACAGTAACATATTATACTTTAAATGAAACATTCAGCCTCAGCCAACAAGTAACATAGAAACTTAGAAGTTGATGGCAGATAAGGGCTGCATGGCCCATCCACTCTGCCTGTTTTTGTTGCATTGCTTACACTGTAGACCCCTCCAGGTCGATAGCCCTTTTTCTGCCACTGCCTTCCCTTTCCCTTATGACTCCCTGCTTATACCAGGCTTTTTTTGAATCCCACCACTGTTTGCACTTCCACAACCTCCCTTGGAAGACCATTCCAGGCATCCACCACCCTTTCTGTAAAGAAGTATTTCCTCACATCTCTTCTCAACCTACCCCCCCAAGTGTAAATTGAGGAGGCACTTGGATGTGAACAGGGGACCTCTTGAGGTCCTGTAAGTACTGTAAAACATGCCATCATTCATTATCCGGTTACACTTCCCCAGTTGCCAATTTACTAAACCTCAGATATGCCTTAGCTGTTGAGGTGGGAGCATTTACAGAAACTCTATTGCTCATGCAGTATTTTTACTTAAAAAAATTTGCTGCAAATTGTTCTCCATACCTAGCCAGCACCAAGCCACCCTGTACTATTCTGCCCACCCTGGTTGCATTCCTGAGCCCTTCCTTCCCAGTTACCAACTTACTGGACCTCAGATATGCATCAGCTCAGTTCAGTTTAGGTTTATTGAACAACTCGTAAAAATAGTCATTACAAATTTAAACAAATAAAAAAGCAAATTGATAAACAATAAACAGTGAACAGAAGTTGGTTTTATGAACAGCACCTATACCAAATTAAAATAACAAAAGCAGGTTGACACAAATAAGTGAAGCAGTTGTAGTGACATGAACTGACCCAGGGGGGAGCATGGCAAGGGTGAAAATGGCACCAGGGTCAGGTTAGGTAGAGACATACCTCTCAACCTGCTAGGACCAAAATCAGGGATACCATATTTTATTCAGCGTGGTGCCATGCCATTGCATGACATGTACATCACATGATGTAGTACACTGCAAAATATGTAGAGTCCCTTTAGTTTATGCTTTTTGAAATGTCAAATTCAGTTATATACTACCAAATGGCACAATAAAAAAAAACAACACAGGGAAATGTTTTGCATTTTCTTTCTGTTGACATTTCTGTTCATTTACCTATATGAAACTAAAGTGTATCATGGGCACTGCTGGAGAAATAATTTTCTTTAGGATCCAGTGTTAATTTCCAGGCTTTTAAGGATCCAATGTTATTAATTTGCAGACTTAACTGAACAGAAATATGCTGTATTGGAATGTAGTGTGTGTGTGTGTGTGTGTGTGTGTGTGTGTGTGTGTGTGTGTGTGTGTGTGTCTGTCTCTCTCTCAGTCTTATTAGAGAAACAGATAAGCCTGTGGAATGTGGAGAGGGGGGAGCTGTCTCCTACAGACTGCTTAGGTCAGGTTAACCCTTGATGTGTTGTTGTTGACTGATACATTAATCCAGAAGTTCTAGACTTGCTACTTCTGTTGGTAACTTAAGGGTTAAACAGGTCTGCTAACTTACACTGGCATTCTAAAAATCTGTAATAGAAGCAGTTAAGTCTGGACTTTGGAACATGGGCCCAGATACTCAAAAGGGTTGTGCATGGCGCAACAATGTTGCACCCCGGCGCGATATTCAAAAGGGAAAAGTGCACCGCACAAATCCCAATGCGTCAGAGCGCTTCAATAATGTATGCAGTCACAGGTGGGGGGGGCGTTCCCATGCATAACCTGCACAGCCCGATATTCAGCCCAGGATGTGCAGAGCCATGCATGCATAACTCCTACTTGCACCAGCACAAAGTTAAGCCAAAAAAAAGGAACAACTGATGTCCACCAACAGGTGAGCTGCCGCATTGCAGGGCGCAACACAACAACTACCACCTGTGGGTGGCCACCCGAGTTCCAGCTGCACCTGGCGGCACCCCCCATGCCCGATCACAGGCATATGTTTAAGAAGAAAGTCCCCGTCCTATATCCCTGGTGGTCCAGTGGACCACTCTCTGCCCGATCGTGGGCATATGTTTAAAAAGAAAGTCCCTGTTCTGTATCCCTGGTGGTCCAGTGGACCTATCGCTGTCATCTGTCACAATATACATCCACATCCAATATCCCTGGTGGTCCAGTGGACTGCTATGTGCCCGATCGCGGGCATCCGTTATGATAATAAACCTCCCCGTCCAATATCCTTGGTGGTCCAGTGGACCGAATGCTGCCCGATCGTGGGCACCTGTTGAAATAAACCCCCCATCCAATATCCCTGGTGGACCAAATGCTGCCTGATCATGGGCATCTGTTGAAATATCAACCCCCCGTCCAATATCCCTGGTGGTCCAGTGGACCGAATGCTGCCTGATCGCAGGCATCTGTTTAAATATAACCCCCCCATCCAATATCCCTGGTGGTCCAGTGGACCGAATGCTGCCTGATCACAGGCATCTGTTCAACAGAAAATGTCCTATTACCCTGGTGGTCTAGGGTACCCCCTCCCCACCTGCCCACTGAGCCCCACTGCCCCACTCCCCTCGGTCAGCTGGTGGGTGGCAGCACCCCACCCGCGTGCCGCCCCGCCACCCACCGACTGACCCGGGGGGAGCAGGGCAGTGGGGCTCAGTGGGTGGGTGGGGAGTGGGGTACCCTAGACCACCAGGGTAATGGGATGTTTTCTGTTAAACAGATGCCTGCGATCGGGCAGCATTCAGTCCACTGGACCATCAGGGATACTGGACGGGGACTTTCTTTATAAACAAATGCCCGTGATCAGGCTGCAGGGGGCATTGGTCCCCGACAGCTGCTGCCTGGCAGGGTGCCAGGTGCAAGTCGTCGGCGATCGGTGCACCTGCATGCAAATGGGATGCAAATGGAGCCATAATGACATGCAAATGGACCCATGTGTGCCATGCATAAATTATGGCCCTATTTGAATATCGCGGGTGCTGTGAATAGTGCAATGGCACTTGCGCTAGTGCATCTCCACGCTCCACTCTGGCCACTTGCACTGGCGCAGTGCCACTGTGCTATGCACAGTGGGGGTGGCCAGGGTGCGATATTCAAAGCTGCTGGGCCATGGCGCAGCTCCTTTGAATATCGCCCAGGCCACACCCCTGTGCAGCCAAGTTGTGCTGCACCCAAGCTTGCACCACAGCCTGGTGCAGTTTGAATATCCAGGCCAGGGAGTCTAAATTCAGGAAGCCCTGGAAAAATCAGGAACAGTTGAGAGGTATGGGTAGGGGGCTGACAGGAGCAGGAGGGACAGGGGAGAAGTTTTAGCTGGTGCCTAAGGAACATGGGGGAGAGTTAGAGATGGAGAGAGAAGGGGAACTAGTTCCAGAGGGAGGGAAGGTGATATGAGAAGGCTGACTGCCCAGCAGAGGAGTGATGGTCAGGGAGGAAGAAGGCTTTTGAAAAGATTTTTGATACATAATTCATTAACATAATAAGTCTGTAATTTTCAAGAAGATTTCTACTTTTCTTTTTACAGTATGTATAGGGACACTTATACTTTCTTTCCATTTGGGTGGTATGAATATGTGAAGAATACAAGAAGTAAAGAATATACACAGAAAGAAAGCCCATTCTGAAACCTTACATCTGAATAATTCTATAGGTGCTTTCTCTGGGCCATGTGCTTTTTAAAGTTTGAATGATCTAATTACTTATCCACTTTTTCCACTGTGAGTAATTTATTGGCCTTTGGAATTAATGAGGCCCAGTTCCACTCTGCCATGACACTCGGGTCATAATAAATACCTTTGAAATGGCTTAACCAACTCTCTGGACCAATGTGAACATTAGTTAACTGCTTCGGATCCATGTTGTGCCTCTTGAAAACGTCTAGCCATGACATTTTAAGGATTCTTTTTTCTAATGGCAGACTTATAGTCTCCTATGCATATTTTCAATTCTCTTTTAATCTGATCTACATAGAGGGATTTAGATGGGCAGGATAACATATAAACAATTTTGTAAAACTGATTTATTTTATAACATTTTTCATTATGCGGGTTAACAAAAGAGTTAGGTCCGGATATTCAAATATAAATGCAAGCACAGAACAAATTTTGTGGGTATGTGGGATGGCCTCAGGTGGTAGATGGGAGGCTGTTGGAGTGACTTCTGAACCACCAGGGAATATTGTGACTATGAGATTGGGTGATGAGGGGTGCAAAATTCCACTAGACATCAGGGAATTATTCTATTACAAGATCGGGTGATCAGGGTTTGGAGTACCACTAGACAACAGGGAATTATTCTAATAGGAAATAGGGATAATCAGGGGGCATGGGGGTGCCACTAAACATCATGGAATTATTCTAATATGACATTGGGACAATGGGTGGCCACTAGACACCAGGGATGTCATTTCATATGGACTCAGATGATCGGAGAGGTGGAGGGACCACTGGACACCAGGGTTTCTTATTATTATTTTGGATCTGGTGATTAGGGACAGGCAGTTGCAGCACAGCTTCCCTGCCATCAGGATAGGGGGACACAGAAGTAGTGCTCTGTTAAGAGGTTGTTTTTGAGGACAGTAAATATTGCTGCTTTGGGGATGTTTACCACTGCCACAAACCTTTGCAGATACTGCTCTACCAGTATGCATGGGCAAAGCCCCTCACTTGTATAGGTGCTGCAGTACTATAGTTCTTTTGGTGCTACCAGAGAGTGCCAATGCAAACCTTGGTTAGCGTACCCTGTTAGTGGGTGCACTAACCTTTGAATATTGGGCCCCTAGTAGTATACATATTTGAGCATGTGCTGCAGTGTGCACACCAATTGGTACGCAATAAGACAAGACAGGGTGTGCATGGAACATATTTTACCACACAGCCAAGAACATAATAAGGTACAAGGCTGCAGGCTGAGTGGCTTTAGCCACTGGCCATGCAGTAAAATGTGTTCCATGCACACCCTGGAGTGTCTTATTGCACTTATAAAATGGTATAATTTTTTTTTTACTTTATACAGTCAGAAAAATCATGTTTAAATGTTGAAAAAACACATCTGCATATGGTAATTTATGATAAAATAGTTCTTCCACTTATTGCATAATGATGTCATTATGGATGTGCTTTACAAGGTTTGTTCTGTGTTGGCATCAGTATTAAAGTTTGTTGCCAGCATAATGAAGGGGCACTAACCCCACCCCCCTGTGTCTTTTTGGGGGGCTGGGATGGCAGGAGAGAGAGAGAGAACTGTATTATTTAATTTTGTTGTGTTTTATGGATGACAGCACGGGAACACAGGAGGAACATATAGGGAAACTGCAGAAGGAGCAATGGTGAATTGTTCCAGCGACAATGAAATGTCAGAAGAAACATTTTTTTTTCTGATAGGTAAAGAAAATCCTTATCTATAAAACTTTGATTAATATTTTATAAGTTTCCCTCAGCATTTATTAGGTTTTACAAGTATTGGGGCAGGAGCGGGTGACTCAGTGCAGCTTTGCTATCTAAAAGAGTGTGTGAGTACATGGAGGACTCGTGTTAGTGTCAAGAAGCGGCAGGGGCCATCAGCTCATAGAATGGGAGAATACCAAAACTGTCAGGGAGTGGAGCGGCAAACTATCAATTCGAGGAACGGGCCTGGGAGAATACTGTAAATACCTTTTCAGCTCAAAGGGGACTGAATCAAGGAGCTAGAGGCACCAGAGTTTCCCTGATCACTGCAAGTGCGGGATGAGCCACATTAGAGAGTAAAAAAATGGCAGCATTTGAAAAATGAACATTCCAATGGCACACTGATTTTTTTTGTTGCTGCTGTCATGGTTTCCAGCATTTGTTTTTACCTGTGCATGGAACATATTCCATGCACAGCCATTAGCCAATCAGATTGTTAGAATAACCCATGCCATTTTAAAACTGCCAATAACAGGAGGAGGTAGCCACATTTCAAAAGGTTATTGGGGCAACACCGAGTCAACAAGCATATTACTTATGTTTTTTCCTGTATGACAGGTCATGCTCAGTGTATGTGTTGTAAGGTTATTCAGTTTAAGATCAGCATTAAGTACTGATCAGTATTTTCTCATAACATCACCTGTCTTTATAGCTTCTGGATTATATTGTGTTACAAACGTCAGTTGCCATTTACTATTTGTTCATTTTGTGCAAGTCTTTGTTCATTCTCCCATAGAATTATATTTCTGTCTGCATTTTTTGCATGATTGTACTCTGAAACAATATACCACTTGAAATATTTCTTATTTTCCAATCTTTCTGCCAATTCACGGTTGCCATTTTCAAAATCTGATTCAGCTGTGCATTTGTGTTTCAGTCCTAAAAACTGCCCTTTGGGTATATTTTTGATTAGAAAATGTGGATTGCAGCTATCATCACTCAATAGCATGTTGCATGAGGCAGGCTTCCTGTAAATCCTAGACTTATGTTTTCCTCTATCCTTGAATATTGTAGGGTCCAAAAATGAACATTCTGACTACGTATTTCTGAGGGTAAGTTCAAATGTGGACTAGTGGAATTGATGTATTGCACAAACATCATTAGTTCTGCTTCCTCGCCCCTCCATATGATCAAAATATTGTCCAAATAGTGCTTCCACAGTATAATGTCTGTTAAAAAGACATTTCACTCTGCATTGTAAATAAATTCAACTTCCCAATCCATAAAAAATGAACTCAAGAGGTTGGGGGCAAACATACCCTTACAGAAATAATTATATGAAATCCCATACAGAAATAATTATATGAAATGTTTTCATGCTGCACACATAAAACTACCCAAGTGATATGCATGCTGCAAGTATGACTTAAATGTTAAATTGGAACTGATTGCATGGATATGGCATGCATGCAGCAAGCAAGTGTGGAAACCATGATTTTTATGTTAAATTGGGAAAGACTGCATGCATGTGGCATGCATGCAAAAAGCAAGTGGTCACTGATAACTGCACACGTAAAAATTAAGTGACTTGCTCAGGATCACACCATACATAAGTGGAGGTTGATGAGATTCAAACCCAGGTCTTCATACCTTCTGTTTTGCAGTTCAGTGCCTTTAACCACTAAGCCATAATGCCTGCATACACATCACTTGCCTATACTTCAGTACATATCTGAATACATCTGCATTCATGCTTGTAGCCACTTTTATACTTTTCAGTTTTCTTCTCTCCCTCATCTCAGTTTCACAGTTGAACTGTAGCACACATATCAGTGGAAACACATGTGGTTTTTTCTACCTCAATACACAAATTTACCCACAAAACCACTTAATTACTTCTGTCTGGCCTGTACTCCTACTATTTTCTTCCTCTTTCCTTCTGTAGGTCCGTCTCTACTCCCCCTAATTAATTCACCACTGTGACCTATACTTCTCCCTTTCCCTCCAAACCCTCACTCTGAGATGCTCCTCACACTGTTCCACCTTCATTGCTAAATACTGGTTTGGAACTCTTTCACCCTACCTTTCTTCCCTTCTTATCCAGCTAACCCCTCACCCTACAACTCACAGTCAAATTGCACCCACACCTTTTCCCTCCCACATGTACGCACATCAGCTGGCAAAATATATTTCTCCTATAGACTTCCTTTCCTCTTGAGTAGTGTTCCCCTCCAAATCTGTCTTTCTCCCTCCTTCCCTGCCCTCAAGCACCTACTCAGACCAACCCCTTCTACTTACTGTATCTGCTCCCCTTCCTAGTACTCACTTACCTCTGCTTCCTTGTACCCCTTTCCACTTGCTGCAATTCATTGTATATAATTCATTGTATATAATCAATGTACATATTGTTTTGTATATACAAGATATTTCTTCAATGCATAAAGCATTATTTATCTAAAATTCCTACTTTTTGTAACAACTTTGCTGCTGTATCAATGTTGTATTATCAATTGCTGTATTTTATTCCTCTGTACCCCCTCCCCCAAGTCACACCTGGAAATGAGCTTCTGTTCGTGGTGCCTTTCTTGGTGATCAACTTTTAAATAAATACAAATTTTTCTCCATGGGTTTGAATGCTTCCATGCAACAGACTATCAGGTACAAACACAAAAGTAGTAATAACTCAACACACACCCACATGGCCAGTTCCCCCCCTCCCCCATGTACACACACTGCAGTGAGTATGGACATGCTACTACAGACAACTCACCAAGTATAGATATAAGTAAAAAGTATCTTACTTGAGTACTAGGGAGCCAGAGGGAGGAGTCTTTTAAGAGAAGATGTCCATGGGTCAAAGTGCTAGGGTGTACCCCCTTGAAATGAATGGAGTTATTTTTTATTACTATTTTAGACATTCTGATGGTGAGTTGGAATTTAATGAATGCCCCTGATCTACTAACAAGGACCTTGTTAGTGGAGTGGTGGCCTTCATTAACCTCCAACTCCATCAATAATGTATAAAATAATAATACAAAATACCCCCATTCATTCAATAGTTACTTACCCTGCAGTCTCCTTTGCCCTTTGTCATAATGTGCCTGAATTTGGGGATGTGGAGATCAGCTTCACTGGGGGGGGCATAAGCCTGACTATAGTGGGGCCTCAATAGTCTGTGCATACCACACCGCTCAACTGTCTGTGAATGCAAGGGGCAGCTCTAGAATGTCTGTAACATCTGAAAGGTACAACTTATTTGTTTTTACTGAAAAGTGATATGCAAATCAAGAAAAATTCAAATGTATAAGATTCATCTGTATATACCTCGGAGCAGTGCATCAGATTTGGGCTTAAATCCACCCAGTTACTAACCAATATTTTTCCTGGCTGAAGTTCTCCCCCCAAAAAAACTTTGCCTGGAATTTTCACTCCAACTCCATTCCATACAATACCCATAACTCTATGGGTAATGAAGCTACCCAAAGGTGAAGAAATGTGAAAAATACATCAGTATTTCAGTCCTTCCTCCTTCCCCCAATCCCCCTGTAAAAAAAAAAAAATTTACTTTTACTTACCCAGCCATATTGCCAAAACCTGAAAACTGGACCAGTGTGCCACCAGCCCAGTTTTTGGTCTGCTCCCCTCTCTCCTTCCACCAGAAGCTGGATGCTAGAACTGACCATTACAGGTACCCAGCATGGTCCATGACCAAGTAACTTCGCCAGCTGAACCCACCCAACCTGGGTTGCTTGCTTCTTGCTTGGTTACTGCTGTGGCTGCTGCTGCATTGCACTGATCAAGGTCTATGAAGGTCACCCACACCACTGTCACCACTGCTACTAAGTCTAGCTTTTTTGCCGTGGGTGTCTGTGCTGGGTTTTTTTGTGTGACGTGAGCCTAGTAGAGTAAGTAGATAGCCTAGTCTTGAGTTAACTTCTAGCTCACCCTCTGCTCCTTCAACCACCAGATGAGACAGAGACTTACATAGAAACATAGAATTTGACAGCAGATAAGGACCGCTTGGCCCACCTAGTCTGTCCATTTTCCTACCTAACAGATAAGCTGCAGATCCTAGTTAGCCAACAGCTTACTTCCTCTTACCCGCCCCTAGGACTGCCCTATGCCTGTCCATGCATTCTTGAAGTCTCCCACTGTTCTTGACTCCATGACCTCCTCAGGGAGGCTGTTCCATGCATCCACAACCCTCTCAGTGAAAAAATACTTCCTCACATTACCCCTGAGCCGTCCCCCCTCTATCTTCAAATTGTGCCCCCTTGTTCTTGCACATCTCTTTTTCTGGAAGATGCTACCCTCTTGGACTTTGTTAATTCCCTTGAGGTACTTGAAAGTTTCTATCATGTCCCCTCTCTCCCTTCTTTCCTCAAGAGTATACATATTAAGCTCCTTTAGTCTTTCTTCGTATGTCTTCTGGTGCAGACCCTGCACCATTTTGGTTGCCCTCCTCTGGACAGCCTCCACTCTGTCTATATCTTTGCGGAGATGGGGTCTCCAGAACTGCACACAGTACTCCAGATGGGGTCTCACCAATTGTCTGTACAGAGGGATAACAACTTCCTGTTTTCTACTATTGATGCCTCTTCCTATGCATCCCAGTATCCCCCCAGCCTTCCTTACTGCCTTCTAACACTGCTTGCCCACCTTTAGGTCATCTACTACTTACTAAGAGTAGACCAACAAAAATATGCTGCCACAACACTGCTATTGAGAGTTCAGTGCTCACCAACTCCTCCAAGCTGTAGTGTGCAGTCTGTCTACTCTGTGGTGGGAAAGACAGTGCCGCACTTGCAGGATTCATGTGCTCTTTATTGGCTGAAGCTCATCCATATCACATGTGATTGTGCCACCACTAATGGGTGGAGATAATGGACAACACAATACAATACAAACACAGTCGAGTCTGGAGAGTACCTGCAGCATGAGCACACACAGGTCAGGTGGGCACTTACTGTGCAAAAGATTAAATCCAAATTTAATGCCGTTGTTGCCACACCATAAGAACAACCTAGGCACAAATAATTTATTTATTTATTTATTTATTTAGGAGTTTAACCAGGCAGGCATGCTGAGCGGCTAACCACTCGTTTCCAGATGCGACCTGGGGGAACAAGGGAGGGGACAATGAGGGGACAACAAAACACAAATAATTTGTACAGTTGAGGAGGCACCATATGAGAGACTATACACGTAGGTAGCTAAGGCAGACATGCAACTTAAGACTAGGCAGGCACAGAGACAAAGCGTTGCAAATGCCATTGCATTGTATATATAAAGTTAACACAACTATTGATTTGTAGACTTTAAAGAAGGATTGCATACCATGTCAGAATGTATGGTTACTATAACATGGTATGGAAGCCCAGTAGGGCTTGGGGCCTACTAATGTGTAGGCCCGCTGCAGGAGCAGACCGTGAGGAAATTTTCATGGAGGCGGGGTGTTGAGGTGTCTAAGATTAGAGAAGTGGTGGATATCTGTTGGGAGGTCATTCCATAGTTTAGGTAAGCGGTAACTAAGCGCAGCCTGGCCCATAGAGGTACGCATACGAGGGATATGGAAACGCCTCGTATCTGAGAGCCGCAGCGAGTAAGCCGCCGGGGGTTGAGAAGTTAAGGTAGAATTCAGGTAGGGAGGAAGGGTATGGGACCAGTATTTAGCAGCAACTCTAGAGCAGTGGATTAGTCTGTGGGCTGAGAGTGAGGGAAAGGCCAGGGAGCTATATAGGTCACAGTGGTGCGTCAGTTTAGGACTTTCCAGTATGAAGCGGCGGAAGGAATGAAAGAGTGTGTCAAGGCTGGTCAGAGTGGATGGTGAGGCGGTGCCATAAACTACATCCCTGTAATCAAAAATTGGAAGTATCATTTTTTGCACGAGTTCACGCCTGACCGGGGTGGGCAGGCAGCCTTTGTTATGATAGAGGGCCCCCAGTTTAGGAAGCAATTTTTTGTGAAGGGAGTCTACATGGGTTGAGAAGTCTAGATATTGGTCGAGCCAGACACCTAGGTAGTGGAATGAGGTACAGGATTCTAAGGGGGAAGGTCCAGGGTTAGGAAAGGGGGGCGGATGGTGAGTCGGGAGAGCCGAGGTTGCGAGCCAAAAGTTAGTGTGATTGTCTTTTTTGCATTTAAGAAAAGCTGATTTGATCTGAGTCAATGTTGAACAGCATTGAAATCCTGCTGCAGTTGGGCATGCACTGTTTCTGCGGATGGGCCAATGTTGTATAGCACAGTATCGTCTGCGTACATTTGTATAGCAGAAAGGGAGCAGACTTGCAGTAGTTCATTCAGGAAAACTGAGAAAAGGATTGGGCCCAAGACTGAACCTTGAGGAACTCCCATGGTGATAGGGAGGGGGACGATATGCTGGGGCCAATTCTCACAGTTTGCTGTCTGCCATGCAAGTACACCTGAAACCAGTTAGTGGCAAGGTCAGATAGGCCAGCAGCCTTTAGTTTGTCCAGTAGGACTGTGTGGGAGATGTTATCAAAGGCTTTGGCCAGATCGATGAAGATGGCTGAGGTGATATGGCCTTTATCCATACCTGAGAGGATATCATTTGTGACTCTTAATAGGGAGGTGACAGTGGAATGAGATTTTTGGAAACCTGATTGGTAAGGGGTGAAGAAAGAGGACTCGACTAAGTATTGGGAGAACTGGGCAAGGACAAATTGTTCTTGTATTTTTGCCAGAGTTGGGAGAAAGGAGATGGGTCTGTAATTCCCTGGAGAGGAGGGGTCCCCCCCTTTAGGAAGAGGGATGACAGTTGCCAGCTTCCATGCTGTGGGAATTGTTGACATTGAGAAGGAGAGGTTGAGCAAGTTGGCTATCGGGGCAGCAATAGCAGGGGCTGAGAGCTGAAGTAGTCTGAAGTCCATGCCTGAGGGACATTTACCCTTGTTTGGGTTTAGGTTACACAGTGCTTGGTAGACTTCAGCCGGGGAGACAGGTCAGAAGGAGAAGGAGGGGAAGGGGAGGTGTGCTGCAAGTTAAGAGTGGTAGTTGCCTTGAGTGGGGAAAGAGGTAGGCTCTGTACCAGGGATGAAGCGCTGTTGGTGAAGAAGGTGTTAAAAGTCGAGGCAACTTCAAAGGGGTCAGTGACAGCTGAGCCAAGGATGGATAGGGCCAGGGTAGGTGGTTGTACAGGCGTTGATAGGAGGGATTTTATAGTTTTCCAGAATTGGGTTGGGTGGTTAAGATTTGTGCTAAGGGCCAGCGAAAAATAGTTCTGTTTGGCTAGTCGGATCGATTTCGTGCAGGAGTTACAAAGGGCTCGATAAGATTGAAGGTCTTGATGGGAGCTAGTTGTTTTGTACTTTTTCCATGCCTGGTCCCTGGTGCGGCATTTTCTGATGATATCAGTGGAAATCCATGGTAGGTGGGAGCCTCTAACTCAAGTTTTTTTTTAACGGTGCATGAAGGTTCCAGACATTCAGGAAGCTATTTTTGAAGTTGTCAAGTGCAACATCAATAGTAGGGGCCTGAGAGATGAAGAACCAGTCCACCAAGGTCAGGTCCGATAGAAGTGGTGTTAGAGAGAGTGACTTGAAGGACCTGGCTAGTAGGGTCCGGGAGGGGGGTTTGAGGGGTTTATGCACTTTTCTGACTAACTAAACCATATGGTGATCACTTAGGGAGTCAGGGAGTAGGCCTGCTCCTATTGACCTTTGGGGGTGTGTGGTCAGTGCCCAGTCCAGAAGGGAGTGGTTGTGCATTTTTAGATTTAGCCTGGTGGGTTGGGATATGTGTTGTGCGAGGTTCAGGGCATTTACTTTGGAGCATAGCTTGGTGCAGTCAGTTGCAAGCCAGTTGTAATTGAAGTCCCCTAGGACATAGAGTTCTCCTGTTGTGGCGGCGGATTTTAAGTTGGCCAGGTGGTCCAGTATACTCGGTATAGGGGTGTTAGGGGTGAAGTAGGATCCTGCTATAAACACCGGGGCAGAGAAAGGCAGTGCAATTTTGACAGTTAGAGACTCGATTTGTGGCGAGGGAGTAGGGTTGGGGACCGGGGTGAACTGATGCTTGTCAGAAATAAACATGGCTAGGCCACCCCCCCTTTTTTTACCCATATGGTCTTGCCTAGTTAGGAAGTATCCTGGAATGGCAACAGAGGAATCTGGGTGTTGGGGTTTGAGCCAAGTCTCAGAGAGTATCAGGATGTCTGGGTGAAGTGATAGGATGGATAGTTGTAGTTCTGGAATTTTGTTGAGGACACTACAAATGTTTAAGTGCATTATTTTTTTAGGCCCTTTGGTAGAGCCAGAGGGGTTGGCGTTGTAGGAGGGGTAGGTCCGGGGTTAGTTTCAATATCACCTGCTAGTAGTAGGAGTAGTGATGCAAGGTGTAAGAACCTATGCCGAGAGGCCCTGTATGTGCGATGGCAGTTGTGTGGGCGAGGTACTGATGGGAGCAGGTCAGCCCTTGAAACAACGTAGCACAGAAAGTCCAGGTGAGAGAGAAGGGGGGAGAATGGTTGCTCCTATTAGCCAGTTTGGGGGGGCTAGTTGGTGCTGATTGTGGGAGTGTGGATGAGCTCATTAGCCCTGTAATTAAGTCAGTGAAATGGAGATGTGACAGTGGTTGCCTTAGAGGGTGAGAGGTATGGGGGAGGGAGGCTATTAGAAAGCCAAGCAGGAATAGAGAGAGAGAGAGAGCTAGGAGCATCATTGTTAGGCTGTAGCAGGCAGACAGGTAGAGTGTAGCGGCCACTAGTGGAGCAAGCAGATAACCTGCTAATGGAAAAGTGGGCTGATTGTTTTCTACGCCTACATGATCACGTGACTATCCCTATAAAGCTACGAGCCGACCAAGGGTGGTGGTGGGAGCGGTGGGGAGCTGGCGCACAGCGCCAGCGGGGTCTTCACCATGCGCCAACTGGCCCACACAGTCGCAAAAGGGTGAGCTCACAGTCCAAATAGGCTGAGCTCCTCAGCAGCGCACATCACGTACCTTCATCAGTTCCTTAGGTCTTGCGGTTTGGGGGGGTCCGCGATGCTCCATGACCCCAACGCCCAAGGCTGTCCTTGCTGCTGGGAGGGCTGGCAATTTCATAGCCCTCATGGCTATCAGCTGAGGAAAAGAAGAAAGCTGCAGGTTAAATAGGGACTGGAGGAGGCATGTCGAAGTACAGGTAAGTAAGACAGAGGTCTAAAAGGCAAGTGGTGAAAGGCAGGAACAGGAGAGCTCAACTGTGTGAGAAAAATTATTATGCTGGCTTTGTAGCAGGACAGAGAGGCAGAGGTGAAAGGCACAAAAGGAGAGCTTGACTGTTCGGAGTATTAAGGTTGCTAAACAGAGTCAATATAACATTACTGGCTGCCAGGTATCTGGTTGTAGTAAAGTTAAAATGGCGTTTTAAACATTTTAAACTGCTAAGCAGAGTCAATACAAAATTACTGGCTGCTAGGTATCTGGCAGTAAACAAAGTTAAGATAGCGTTTAAAACATTTAAACATTATTTTGCCCAAAGATTGTTTAAAGGGTAGTCGGGGCACACTAGAGGTCACCATGCTTGACTGCAAGGTCTCTATGTTTAAAAAAGGTGCCAAAGTTCCAATAAGTAGACGCCAGCACCAGCGGGGCCTACACCATGTGCCGACCGGCCCACACAGTCACAAAAGGGTGAGCTCACAGTCCAAATAGGCTGAGCTCCTCAGCAGCGCACATCGCGTACCTTTATCAGTTCCTTAGGTCTTGCGGTTTGGGGGGGTCCACGATGCTCCGCAACCCCAATGCCTGAGGCTGTCCTTGCTGCTAGGAGGGCTGGCAACTTCGTAGCCCTCATGGCTACTAGCTTTATCAGTTCCTTAGGTCATGCAGTTTGGGGGGGGTCCGCGATGCTCCATGACCCCAACGCCCGAGGCTGTCCTTGCTGCTGGGAGGGCTGGCGACTTCGTAGCCCTTGCGGCTACCAGCTTTATCAGTTCCTTAGGTCTTGCGGTTTGGGGTCGTGCTCCAGGCCCCCAGCATGAGCTGTGTCCTTGCTGCTGGGAGGGCTGGCAACTCCGTAGCCCTCGTGGCTACCATAATGGGGGGAACTGCTCCCTTCTGCTCTACCTAAATGGCACCCCTGCTTTATGGTACAAATTTATTCTCAAGTGCTAATGCAATGGTTTCCCCTGTGTTCTAAGGTACTGTGTCTCCATGTGTCATGATGTGTCCTGATCATCATGTGGGTTAGTGTCCCTCATTGTCCCTAATTTTGAGTGCCCATATCCCTCATTTCAGTGACAAAATGTAAGGTATGGTGCATGCTTCCAAGACCCTACTAAGCACAAAGAGTGCTGAGCATGGCCATAGTCTATATGCTCAATACAGAATGACAAAGGGAAAGTAAGTGAGATGAAACAGCCATGGAAAAACACATTTGTAGCACTAAATATGCATAAGGAATTTGCATGGTCCAAAACAAAAAGGATAGGCTTCACAACACAGATGCCCCTCTTTGTACATCTGGAAAGAGTGATGTTGACTGGCTATATACTAGGCATTTATTGCAGTAAGCAAACAATGCTTTACAAATTAATGGTGATGTAATGACAAAAATTAAAAGCTATTAAACAACTTGCAAAGGGATCAGAATTAATGAGTTTACCAAATTTTTATGGGAATTCAAATTGAAATGTATTTTAATGACTAATTACTAGCAGTAGTATTTCAAGCTGCACACATAAAACTACTCATGTTCTGATATGCATGCTGCAAGCATGATTTAGATGTTAAATTGGAACCGATTGCATGCATGTGGCATGAGTGCAGCAAGCAAGTGTGGAAAGCATGCTTTTTATGTTAAATTGGAACAGACTGCATACATGTGGCATGCGTGCAAAAAGAAAACAGTCACTGATAAGTGCACACATAAAGGTTAATGACTTGCTCAGGATCACAACATATATTGTACAAGTGGGTGTTGATGAGATTCAAACCCAGATCTTCACATCTCTACATTTCTTGGTTTGCAGTTCAGTGTCTTTAACTACTAAGCTATACTGCCTGCATGCATATGACTCATTTTTACTTCAATACAAATCTGCATACTGTACATCTGCATGCTTGCAGCATGCTTGTAGCCACTTTCATACTTTTTAGCTTTCTTGTCCTCCCTCAGCAGCACAGCTGAACTGTAGCATACATACCAATGGAAACGCATGTAGTTCTTCCCACTCCCAATACACAAACTTACCCACAAAACTACTTAATTACTTCTCTTTGGCCTGTACTCCTACTATTTTCTCTTCATAGTTTTGAGTGCTTCCACACAAACAGACTTTAAGGGTCAAACACAAAAGTAGCAATAACTCGACACCCACCCACATGGTCAGTTCCCCCTATGCGCACACACACACACACACTGCAGCAGGTATGGCCATGTGGCACTGGGTTAGAATAGCGCTGACAAGAATGCCATCAGCATGAAGAGTGAGGCAAAAATGCTGTTGATTTTGTTTTTTGGGGGGTTCTGCACCCCGCACCCCCCCGGACTTAGGGATTCCCACTTGGGGCGGGAGCAGATCACGGGGCAAGTTAAATTTGTGGGGCCATGAAATACTGTTTCTATGGCCCCTTGTAAAAGAAATAAAGTCCCAAGATGTATAAAATAGTTAGAAACCTGGATTAGAACCCTAGTCTCCACTGCCTCTTGGCCGAGCTGTTTCATGCCCCAGTCCTCCACACCACAGGAGCAGCTCAGCCAGCCCCCTGTATTTTGCTACCCTTGTCCTGTGGCAGTACCATGGACAGTGACCAGGGGAGTGCATATCACAAGCGCTCTACATCCCCTCTCACTGTCCATGCTAGCACTACATGAACCAGCGCTCTCTAGACTGGCGCTATTCATGTAGCACTATTCTAACTGGGTACCTGGCCATGCTGCTTCAGACAACCCAGCAAGTATAGATACAAGTCAAGAGTCTCGTACCTGAGTACTAGGAAGCCAGAGGCAGGAGTCTTTAAGAGATGGTGTCCATGGGTCAGAGTGCTGGGGCATAGTCATGCCCCCTTAAAATGAATGGAATTATTTTCTATTACTGTTTTATACATTATGATGGTGAGTTGGAGAATAACAAAGGCCACTATTCTACTAACAAGGCCCTTGTTAGTTGACTGGTGGCCTTCATTAATCTCTGACTCTCCATCAATAATGTATCAAATAGTAATAAAAAAATACCCCCATTCATTTTAATGGTTCACGCTTCTGCAGTCTCCTTTGCCCTATGTCATAATGTGCCCAGGTGTGGTGATGTGGAAGTCAGCTTCACTGTGGGGCACAAAAGGTTAACCATAATGGGGCTTCAACAGTCTTTGCATACCATACTGCTCAACTGTGCCTGAATGCAAGGGACAGCCCTCATTTTACCCCTAAAAACTGTTCTTCTTCTCATCCATCCCTCATGGGAAACATGCTGCTCACACAGAGGGTGTCCTGTAAATTTAAACTGTATGGCATGGGCACCATTTCAGATTTCAGCATGGGGGAGCCAACAACCAGTGGAGGCCAGGTGCTAGTTAGCCCCTAGTTGGCAAGCTCTAGAATGTCTGGAATGTCTCTAAAAGGTAAAACTCATTTGTTATTACTGGAAAGTGGCATGCAAATCAGGATAAATTCAAATGTGTAAGCTTCATCTGTCTATACCCCGGGGCAGTGCATCAGATTTGGGCTTAGTTATTAACCAATTTTTTTTCTGGATGATGTTCTGACCCCCCCCAAAAAAAAACACCTTTATTCTGATTTCTCTCCCTGACTCCATTCCATTCAATACCCATCCCATATGGGTCATGAAGCCACCCAAAGGCACAAAAAAGTGAAAACACATCAATATTCAGTCCTCCCTCCTTCCCCAGTCCCCCTTTAAAAAAAAATTTACTTTTAAGCCCTGTACACACTGGGGAACTTAAAATGGTTTACGTGCCTTAAAACATTTTAAATCCCTCTAGCACTGATTGCATCCAGACTAGAAACTTCTTAAAACATTTTAACAAAAACATTTTTAAACCCTGCTGGATACCTAGACTTAAAACCATTTTTAAAAATGTTTTAGAGCTAGCATGGTTTTAACTCACAGGTCTGGACAGGAGTAAAAATGTTTTAAGCTGTAATGGTTTAACTAAAACAGTAATAGCTGCAGTGTGTATAGGCAAGCACAGTTCTGTGTGTTGGACTTAACATAAAATAGTTACAAGGAGAACACGTCTATCACTAACAGTGTGGACATACGAAACCATTATCAAAATAGATTACAGAGTAGTGTGGTTGCACTGAAATGGTTTAGCTAAACTGGTTTTTAAAATGGCTTTCAAAAACAGTTCTGTAGTTTGTACAGGGCCTTGCTTACCTACCTGGCCATCTGGCCAGAACCTGCAGCATGGCCCAGTGTTCCACCAACTCAGTTTTCAGTCTGCTCCTCCTTCATCCTTCTGCCAGATGCTGGATGCTAGAACCAACCATCACAGGTCCCCTAACAGGTTCCATGACCAAGTCACCTCACTAGCCAAACCCATCCAACCTGTGTTGCTTGCTTCTTGCTTGGCTGCTGCCATGGCTGCTGCCACACTGCACTGCTCTGATGAAGGCCACCCACACCGCTGCCACCACTGTTGCTAGGCTTGCTGCCGAGGAGGCCTGTGCTGTTTTTTTGCAAGGTGAGCCTAATAGAGTAAGTAGGCAGCCTAGTCTTGAGTAAGCTTCCAGCTCATCCTCTGTCCCTTCAGCCACCAGGTGAGACAGAGACTCACTAAGAGTAGAACAAAAATATGCTGCCACAACTCTGCTATTGCGAGTTCAGTGCTCACCGACTTCTCCAAGCTCTAGAATGCAGCCTGTCTACTCTGTGGCGGGAAAGACAGTGTTGCACTCATGTGACTCATGTGCTCTTGCTTGACTGGAGCTCCTCCACATCATGTGTGATGGTGTCACCACTAATAGGTGGAGAGAGTGAACAGCACAATACAGACATAGTCGAGTCAGAAGTGCACCTGCAGCATGAGTGCACACAGGCCAGGGGAGCACTTATTGTACAAAAGATTAAATCCAAATTTAATGCCATTATTCCCACACCATAAGAACAACCTAGGTACAAATGCGGGGGATCAGCCCCCCTCTGCCCTTCTTAAATGGCATCCCTGCTTTATGGTAGAAATTCATTCTCAGGTATCTGTACAAGTAAATACAACAGTTTTCACTGTGTTCTGAGGTACTGTATTTCCATGTTTCAGGATGTGTCCTGATCATCATGAGGGTTAATGTCCTTCATTGTACTTCATTTTGAGTGCCTACATTCCTCATTTCAGTGACAAAATGTGAGGTATGGTGCATGTTTCCAAGACCCTACTCAGCACAAAGAGTGCTTAGCATGGCCATAGTGTATACACTCCATACAGAATGACAAAGGGAAAGTAAGTGAGCAGAATCAGTCATGGGGAAACACATTTGTAGCACTAAATATGCATAAAGGGATTTGCATGCCCCGAAACAAAAAGGTCAGGCTTCACAACACAGAGGCCCCTCTGCACATCTGGAATGGGTGATGTTGGCTGACTATATCCTAGGCATTTAATGCATTAAGCAAACAATACTTTATAAATTAATGGACATTGTATGACAAAAATCAAACGCCATTAAACAACTTGCCAAAGGATCAGCATTAATGAGTTTATCTAATTTTAATGGGGAATTAATGACAAATGTATTTTAATGGCTCTAATTGCTGGCAGTAATATGAGAAAAAGAAACTGATGTGCTTTTTAGATGAGATTTGCACCAGCTTAGTTGCTGCACACATGGCAAGTGTGCAACACGTGAACCTAATGTGATTTTAAAATGATGTTCACACCAGCTTAATTGTTGCATTCATGTTAAGCATGCATCACGCGAACCTGATGTGATTTTTAGAAGATGTTTTCACAAGCTTACCTGCTACACACATGTCAAGCTTGCAGCATGTGAACCTGATTTTATAAGGGTAGTCCCCATAGGGGTTCCTTTGATCTGGGCAAAGTACTTCTGGTCAAAAATAAAACAATTAGATTCCAATGCAAAACTGGCCATTTCAAAAATAAGGTCACTAGGGGCACTATGTTTGGCTCACACTGCCTTAATGCCTTCTTTATTGATAGTAATCCCTACTCATGGGGGATATTAGTATAAATATTTTCAATATCAATACACATAAAGATATCATTTTCTTTAACTCACACTTCATCCAAAATGTTTAACCACATGATTTGTACCTTTACCATGTGATTTTACAAAATGAAAACCCTTCTTGATAAATTTGTCCACATATTTAGAGTAACCACCTCTATTGATGAAATAGTTGGATGTCCAGGTACTGGTATTTTTTTATGTGTATCATTGGTAATAAATACAGGGCAGGTTTGGGGGGATTTTAAACTATCAGATATCCGGCTTCTTTTTCTGGGATCCATTGATTCATAAGCACTGCAATTTTCATCGATAGGGCCGATTACTGAAACTGTTACTGAAATTTTGTCTAAATATGTGGACAACTTTATCAAGAAGCCTGTTCTTTTTATAAAAGCATACAATAAAGATACAAGCCACATGGTTAACATTTTGGATGAAGTGAGAGTTGAAGAAAATGATATCCTGATGTGTATTGATATTAAAAGGCTTTATATTAATATCCCCTGTGAGGGGGGATTACTGTCAATACAGATGGCATTAAGACAGCACAATCCAAACACAGTGCCCCCTAGTGACTTTAGTTTTTAAGGCTGAAATGCACATGCACAGATGAATCAGATTTTAAAAATAGCAGCCATGAATTGGCAAAAAGATTTAAAAATAGGAAATATTGCAAAGAGCATATTGTTTCTGTATACAATCATACAAAAAGTATTATTCTAAAGGGGAAGACTAATGAACAAAACAGCAATTAGCAAGCAACATTTGTAACTCAGTGCAATCCAGTACCAGTTAAGACAGGTGATACTGTCAGAAAATACTGGCAAGTACTAAATGCTGATCCTAAATTGATTAACCTCACAACACATACACCAAGAGTGACCTATCATAGAGGAAAAACATAAGGGATATGTTTGTTCACTCAGTGTTGCAACAGTTGTCCTGTCCATGTAGATCCCTCTATGCAGGTTGGACTAAAAGAGAACTGAAAATACACATGGGGAGGATAAGTCTGCTATTAGAACAAAGAATCCTCAGTATGTCATTGTCATCTGTAACCAGTTCCAGAACCAGAACTGGTACCAAAACAAGATGCCAATGCCAGGGTTCATATAATACAACAAAATGAGCCACAGTTTACATGCATATTAGAAAACAGAACCACAACAGTGAGGGAATGAACATCAGCTGTCTAGAATGAGCTCCAGTAAAGTTACAAACAGCATGAACAAAGAAAAACTGGGAACACACCGTATGCTAAGATTCAAATAGAGGCTAATTATTTTACTCTGTATCTCAGAAACCACATAATGGATGCCCATGATATTTAGAAGGTCAAGAGAATCTGCCCTATACATTATGCATGCCAAATTTCATGCAAATCGGTAGAGCAGTTCCAAAGTTATTAACATTCACATTCACCCTAACTATACTGCCACTATCGTGCCAGTATGTTTATATATATATATATATATATATATATATATATATATATATATATATATATATATATACACACACACATATATATATATACACATATATATATGTATATATATATATATGTGTGTATTGCAAAATGTCATTGGTGCATCTGCTAGGGTTGATGTCACAGTAACAAAAGTTTGAAATGCAGTGTTAGGGTTACCTCCACCCACCCCACCACCCCATTCTCCACACACCAACAGATGTTGGGGTGTGCCATGGCATCATCAGACCCAACTGTCACCCCATTCCATGTGTGAGCAAGCTGGCATGCTACAGTATAGGAGAATGGGGTGACAGTTAGGACTGATGACCCCATGGCACACCCCGATGTCTGTTGGTGTGTAGAGGATGGGGGTGGGGGATGGTAGGGGTAACACTAACATTGAATTTCCAAACTTTTTTTGATATGACATTAACCCTAACTGATGCTTAAACAAAGTTTTTTGCAATGACTTTCCTAACTTTTGGAAAAAGCTTATGTGTGTACCCCCCCAAGACACTGGGATGGCAGTAGAAGTGATACAATTGCTGAAACATGATGATGGATGCCTCTTGTGGTATGTTTACAGAGTTGTATGTTCTTTCTATTACATTATGGTGTCTGTTTCTGATTGGTTGTGTTGCCTTGTACCGTCCCCTGCTTGTATGTGTGTTGTGTGTGTGTGTTGGGGGGAATTCAGAGTTGGGGTTGAAAACCCTAACGTTGAATTACCTCACTTTTGTTGCCATGGCAGCAACCCTAACTGTTGCATTAATGGAGTTTTTTGCAAAGAATGTCCTTCCTTTTTGAGATGTTGTAATGAAGTAAATACGTACATAGCTGTTAAAGCATTCATTTTTACAGTGGCAGCATGGGCCCTCTGCAACCTTCACTCTAGCACACCCTAAAAATGTACCATACCTTACTGGTAACTAGTATCCAAACCTTTGTTTAACATATAAAGCCAGACCTCATACACATGTATGTATAGCGCCATTTCATTATATCAATTTCTGCTTAATTGGAAACTTGAACAATATATGAATCATATACAGTAAAGAAACACAACAGACACAGAAAATAAGTTTAAAAAAAAGTATTAATCTTTAAATGTCAATTTGTTTTAAAGAAGGCCAAATTACACAACTCACTCAGTCTCATAACACCACTGTGTAATTTGTCGTAGAAGTATAAATTAAATTTAAAAAAATGATATGAGACTGAAAAAGTCAATGTTCCTGGGGTGAGCAAAAACCAAATGCTTTAAACAATTAATAACCTATGCACACAATAGCAGCATATCCCAAGACTGCTGCTATAGTGTATTACTATGTTGTAATATTTTAATATTAAGTGCATCTGGAAAAATTCCTCACCTGACCCCTTAATAAAGGCGATCCAAAAAAATCAGGAATATACCTTGAACTGAGATTGAGCAGAGTGTGTGATTTACAATGCTATTTCATAAATAACAAATTATTAATATCTGATTGCATATAACAAAGCTTGTAAATAAATTAATGCAATGACAAAACAAACATAATAATGCAGTTAAATATTTGCAAGTAGCATTAAGATTATTTAAATGTTTCCTAAGAATTATTCATAAGAAAATATCAATTAACAGTAACATTTAAAAATGTTTCTAAAATTCTAGATGATTAATAAATAAACTACATATTCATCCTTCTATAACACATCAAAAACCATACCATTTAAAGGAAAACTACACCCTCATATCTTCTAAATGTTATTTGTTTCCATGTCAACAGATGCCTCTTTTCATTTGCTGTTAAGGATGTATGTAACTGCTTTAGTCTGTTTCCACAGTTCATACTAGGCCCTGTTGCTGTCCTGGGAGGCTCTATTTTGTGGTTGTTGAAATCTCATTGTCCCTGAGAGCTGCATTAGCATATGAGAACATGATGGGTAATCACCTCTTAAACTCCCCAGTATGCCTGTCTGCTTAATTAGTCTTAAAAGAAACACACTTAAAGAAGGTGTGAAATGTCACATTTACCTTCAGCATGCTTTGCAAACTATCCAAGTTATAATGTAGTTTTTTTCCCTTTAAACTTCATTCAGTTTATGAGTTTCCAGAGAGTTTTTGCAGGGTATTTGTTCTTTCAGCATATAGATAAATGATATAAATGAGTGATCTGACATCATTTTCTCATATGCTAATGCAGTTCTCATGGACAATGAGATTTCAACAACCATGAAATGGAGACTCCAAGGGCAGTCACAGGTGGCTACCATGAGCACTGATAACAAACTAAACCTAACACATATAGCCCTAACAGCTACAGGAAAGGAGTTGTCTGTTGGCATGGAAACAAATAAAATTGAAATGATATGAGAGTTTAGTTTTCCTTTAATCACTGCAGGTATGAAACTTAACAAGCTCTAATGTAAAAACTATGTACAGCACAAAAAAAACCACTGTTATACAAGTACTATTAATTCTTAATTAATTGTAGTTAATTCTTTAACAGTGAACCAGGGCAGATTGGTGAGAGGAATCTGCTCGATATTTGCAAGCTCAAGTGCAGGGGTGGGAGCTCTGCAATTGGACTGTAATGAAGTGACTTTTAAGAACTACTTTTTGCACTTTAATTATTCCACTTTAAATTCTTGCTGCTACTGCTCAGAGTTGTGAGGGAGCTTACTGTGAGATTATTATAAATATTGATAAGAGTATATGTGTGTGTGGAGGGTGATTGTGTGTATGTGTGGGTATATTGGTGGGTAGATGTATGAGTGGTCGGGACTGGTTTAAATTGTTGTTTTAGTAATAAGGAAGTAGGGTCGTATAGGATTTGGAAATAGAGTGAGGGGGATAGCTGAGTGACAAATTGTGAAGAGAGAGTGGGTGTTGTTAATATGTGTTGGGGGAAAACTAATATGGTCAGGCAGTACTCCCCCTCCAGACTCAGGGACCTCTACCCATTTGAGACCCCTCCACTTCCCTCAGAGGTATACAGAAGATGCCATGAATTAGGTATTACAAGGAGGTGGGAGGGGTCCCTCAGCCTAGGAGGGGATGGGAGAGGAGTAGGTGGATAGAGACAGTGAGTGCTAGAAGGCACAGTGGGGTGAAATGGGCACAGGATAGGGGTCCTCCTGCTTTGTGCCCATACCCAAGGGCTCTGACTTGTGCAGGTAGTGCAATCATCCTCAGATTCTCATCCCTCTAGGATGGTGTTGTGCAATGCCAGGTCTATTAAAAATAGTACTGCATTGGTGGCTGATTTGGCAACCTCTGCAGACCTGGCTTGCATTACTGAAACCCGGCTGGATGAAAACGCAGGACCTATTTTGGTGTCCGCTATTCTGGCTGGGTTTATGGTTTTACACTGCCTGAGAGTGGACCATTGGTGCGGAGGAGTTGTGGTCTGTTTTAGATCAGAACTGAATCTCAGGGAGATCTCAGTGGGATCTACCAATTCCTTTGAGTGTATTGTGGGGGAAGGTGTAGGCTGCAGGATCCTTCTCATCTACCATGCACCAGATGATGAGATGGTTTTCCTGCAAGAGGCACTAGAGCTTATCACTGGATTGGTCTTGGAGTTCCCCAGATGGTTGATTCTGCGGGACTTCAATGCTTGGGTGAATGATGAAATCTCATCTTGTGGTCAAAACCTTCTCCAGCTGATGGAATCACTGGGCCTGACATGGGTAGTTACCGCTGCCACCCACATGGGGGGGACACTCATTGGACTTGGTGTTTCTCCTGGAGATGGAGATCACCAACATGGTGGTAGATCCTGTCAGATGGTCTGACCATCTCACCCTGAGGTTCAGTTTTACAACTCCCTTTATTAGGCCTGCCCCAAAGGAAATGGTGCAGTACCATCCTTTAAGAGGAATCACCTCAGAGGGCCTAATGATGGTACTGAATCTTTTGGGAATTCAGACAGATGGCGGTGACTCAGGCTCCCTTGTTTGTGCCTGCAACAGGGCAGTAGAAGGGGCCCTAGAAGTCATCACCCCGGTTCATGTTCATTCCCTGACCCTTCTCCCTGGGGCACCATGGTACGATGGGTCCCTACAGAAGTTGAAGACACTGGGACAAAGGTTGGAGAGACACTGGTGGAAAACTCACCTGGAGGAGGACAGGCTTAGATTGCTAGATCATTATAAAATCTACCAATCAGCAATCTCCTATAAGAAGGCAGAGTTCCTGTCCAAGGAGTTTGCTGCAGCTAAAAACAGGTCAGCTCAGCTTCTGCACTGTAGCCAGACTGTGCAATCCAGTCTGAGCCTTGTCACAAGAAAAATGTGATGAGTTTGCAGTTTTTCGCTGATAAGGTGTCTTCCATCAGGAGCGAGATCACCCAGTGCCTCCCCATTGGTCCTTACTTTGATCAACTGAGTGGTACAGTTACCCAGGTGACCTGGTCTATTTTCAGCCTACTGGCAGTCATTGATATTGTGAAGATCATCCAGACTCTGTAACCAACCTGCTGTAGTCTGGACATGGGCCCAACTCACCTTTTCGTAGGGCATGTTGAGGTCATTGGCCCGGTCCTGACCACAATAGTCAGGAGCTGTCTGGAGAGAAGGACCTTCCCAGATCCCTTAAAAGAGGCAGTTGATAGACCCCTCCTTAGACCCTGACTCCCCGGCCAACTACAGACCAGTCTCTAACTTGCCTTTTATGGGTAAAGTTATTGAGAAGGTGGTCACTCTGAAGCTGGAGGATCATTTAACAAGCCACAATATCTATGATCCTCTCCAGTCAGGTTTCAGGAAAAGGTGCAGCACTTAGACAGCCCTGGTCGGGGTACTAAATGATCTCCTGATGGCCTGAGATCAGAGGTCCCGTACCATTCTGGTTCTCCTAGATCTCTCAACAGCATTTGATACTGTGGATCATGGAGTACTCCTCGAGTAACTGTGGTTTTTCTGTGAACTGGGGGGGCAGACCTCAGTTGGTTTTGATCATTCCTTGAGGGCAGATCTCAGAGGATGGTGTCGGGGATTTATTCCTTGGCCCCCCATGAGCTGCCCTGTGGGGTGCTGCAGGGCTTGGTTTTGTCCCACATGTTGTTCACAGTATACATGCTACCACTGGGAGACATTATAAGATGGTATGGTTTGAGTTTTCACTGCTATGCAGATGATTCTCAGCTGTACATGTCTTTTGTGCCCAGCCAGGAGAAAACTACTGTATCAGTGTTTAACAACTGCCTGTCTGAGATTCAGGACTGGATGAAACCCAGAAAAAAAAAGAGCTATTGGTCATGGACCCAGATTGTAGGTCAACCTGCACATTGGTGGGACAGCCCTCCGGTTTAGAGCTAGGAGTGATTTCACTAACTGTTTTAGACCAGGTGCGTAACCTTGGTGTGATATTTGACAGGGACCTGACCTTGAAGGCTCAGGTGCTGGCTGTAGTCAAATCTTCCTTTTACTGTACCATCTTAGGAATACAGCCAGGGTGAAACACATGGTTCTGGCTGAAGATCTTCCTACTCTAGGTACATGCCTTTGTCACCACCTGTCTTGATTACTGTAATGCCCTCTATCTAGGGCTACCGGGGGTTGATATCTGCCACTTGCAGCTGGTGCAGAATGAGATGGCCAGGTTGTTGACTGAAGCCCCTAGATCCAGGCACATAACACCTGTGCTGTGTGAACTGCACTGGCTGCCAGTATAGTGGCGGATAACCTTCAAGGTCACATTACTGACCTATAAAGTCCTATATGACCAGGGACTGAAGCACCTGCAAGATCTTCTGATTCCTTATTGCCCCTCCTTCCCACTCTGATCCACCGATGAGGGATTGCTAGAGATTCCCAGGGTCCGTTTGAAGACATCTGGAGGTAGAGCATTGGATTTTATGGCTCCGAACCTGTGGAATTCTCTACCTCGTTGGATATGAGATCGCCTGACCGTGGAGGGTTTTAAAGTATCCCTAAAAACCCACCTATTTAACCAAGCTTTTCATGGGCTGTAACAAGGAGATATTTTACTAGACAGTCACTAATAAGAATTAAAATGGTATGTAGTGATTTTATGATTATTTTAGCTATGTTGAAGTTAGGAGTCTATGTATACTGTATGTGTATATGTATGTTATGTTTTAATTGTAAAGGCACCCTGAGCTCTAGAAGGGTGCTTTTAAAAAATCAAATGATGATGACGATGATGATGATGATACTATATAACTGTCACAATTAAATAATGTTTAATATTACAATTTTTACACTTAACAGTACAGAGTGCTTACAGAGGTGTACATAATTCTAGCAAATGTAGTGACATTTTTACACATATACAATATAAACCAGTAACTGTTTATTACAAACCTTCAACGAAATAGGCCTCCAACACATGTAAAGCTGCAGTGGCAGTATTCTATCACAATCTGCCCTTGTGCATCACCAGAGAGATGTGAATCATGTACTGTACATAGTGTACACAATAAAGAAGAAACATCGCAAACCAACAAACATAGTTATGTTTCTCAATGTACTTAATGTACAGTGCATTGACATACAATAGTGTGACAGCAGTCGCAGCACATTCTATATCAAATAGCACAGCAATGCAGAAATCTATACAGTAGTACAACAGAACTGCATAAGACATAATATGTCTATATGCAGTTTATATGATTGCTCCACAGCTAAAGTAAATGTTGCATGTCACGTGACTATGCACACAGCCTGCACTGATTCAGGCCCACTTAGGCTGTACTTCAGCAAAAATCACAGCAATACCTACAGCTGCACATGTACAGGAAAGGTTGCACAGCACACTGTCATGACTACTACCACCACCCTGTGGAATTTTTCTTGATGACGTGTCACTTCTGACCTCTGAATGGGTGCACAACCTTGGGATTGTCCTAGACAACAGACTGACCTTGCAATCTCAAGTGTCGGCCATTGCCAGGACTTCCTTTTATCATTTTAGGAACATTGCCAGGGTGCGTCACCTTGTTCCATCTGACTCTTTGCCAACGTTGGTCCACACCTTTGTGTCCTCGTGGCTGGACTACTGCCATGCCCTTTACTTTGGGATTTCTGGGGTTGAAATCCATTGCCTTCAGCTGGTGCAGAACGCTGCAGCTAGGGTGTTGACTGGGACAAGGAGATCCAGTCATATTACCCCGGTACTGCGCGAACTGCACTGGCTTCCCATATGGTGGCGGATCACCTTTAAAGTCATTTTTTATTGACTTTTAAAGCCCTTCACGATCAGGGTCCAACCTATCTGAAAGAACTTCTGGTGCCTTACTGCCCCAGACGATCGCTACGCTTGGCTGATCAGGGGTTGTTAGAGATTCCAAGAGTGAGTTTAAAATCTTCTGGTAGCAGAGCTTTTTCTTATGCAGGTCCCACTCTTTGGAATTCTCTACCTCGCCAGATAAGGGAGTGCACCACCCTGGAGGTATTTAAGAAAACTCTGAAAACCTACCTGTGTCGGAGCACCTTCTTGGATGATTAACTGATATTTGAGTATTAATATTATCTTTTTGGATTGTATGGATGATTTTATTGTTGGTTTTTAATATGTGATGTTGCTATGTATTTATTGTATTTATATGTTTTATGTGATATTTGATATTGTGCATTTTTGACATGTAAAGCGCTTTGATACTTTGAAAAGCGCTTTAAAAATAAAGTTATTATATATTATTATTACTATAGTGTGTCAGACAGAGTGAAATCACATTTCCATCCACTACAGTACACTGTACTGTACTGTTTATGCTACGATTCACAAACTGTACGCTAGGTACAGTTTGTGAATAGTAGCATAAACAGATTTGGCACATGCAGATACTTATGATGCCAGTGACATATAACATTTACTTTAGCTGTCTACCGTCTTAAAGTCACAGTTGCTTTACTTGCTATATACCTTCCTTCCCTCCCTCGAGATCCTCTCAAACTGGGTAAGACTTCCCTGAACCACCGGGACTGCTGAGAGCCACCCCATTGGCCCCATGGTATCTGTACCGCACCCTGATTGGACGCTCTTTTGCCTCCTACTCGGGGATTGGCTCTTGAACCAGCTAAAACTTTGCTCTGCTCAGGGCTGCTGCGCCCATTCATTTCTATGGCAAATGGCTGAAATTTTACACCCCCCCTCCCCCCTCCAACCTTAACTTTATAGACCTTCCTCCACACCCCCTGGTAGCTCTGCCCCCCCACTTGTGCTCCATTGGGTACCTGTTTTGGGACTCCCCCCATCTTTTAGTCGCCACCTCCCACTCCCTGGCTGCCTGGCCTTCCTGGCTGTATCCTCACTTCCCACTGATCCAGCTACTGCTCTTCTGCCCCTTCTCCTAACCCCACCAGCCTGTCTTAACCCCCTCCCTCTGCCTACCCCGAATCCTACCTTAATCATGCACCTCCACCGTTCTCTACCCCTATTCTATTTTTCCTTGCCTGTCTTCCTCCCCTACTGCACACCCCAAAAGCCTGCTTTCCCTCCCTCCCCCACAGCTTCCACATTCCTACATCCTTCCTCCACATAGGCACGCTGCACACTGGCCACTGCCCCTTGCCCAGGGTCCATCCTACCACCATGAAACTGTCCTATACCCACACTGGTCCTAGCCCTCCACTCTGGTCCCCCTGTCTATGCTTACCCTTACTCACTATTGTCGATGCTCGGCAATTTCCTGAGATGCTAGCAGGCAAAAGCATTCCCTTAAAGAAATACGTCACAGCTCCTTGAGGCTAGTCCTCCTCCTCCTAATGCTGTCAGGCAACATGGACCCAAACCCTGGCCCATTCTGCTCTAACACCACTAATCTGAGCAAGCCTTCGGGTGCCCTCTCATTCATATCAATCAACATCTGCAGCATCTTTCCTAAAATGGATGCCCTACAGGCCTTCACCAGCCATCACTGCCCTGACATCCTGGCAGTTGTTGAAACCTGGCTCACGCCATCAGTACCAGACCATGCAATCAGCCTTCCTGGCTACAATGTCTTTAGGCTGGATCACCTCTCCAAAAGAGGCAGGGGCTGCGCTATCTACCTAAAAGACTCCATACAGGGGCACCACATCATTACCTCACTCCAACCCACAACTGCTGAGATACTGCCAGTGAGAATCCTCCTCAGAACCCAAAACAAAACCCTCACTGTTGCCACCATCTACTTCCCTCCCAAAGAACAGCAAACTGGTCTAACAGCTGTTCTTGACTTTGTAAAGTCACTCCCACCGGACACCAACTCCATCCTCCTAGGCGACTTCAACATCAACTGACCTGCGGCCGATGCTGGTGTACACAGGGATACCGTTGCTACAGCAAACCTCACACAAATGGTTGACTCACCAACCAGGAAAAATTACAGGACCAGCACCAACACACTCTTGGACTGGATCCTTGCCAGTCACCCATCGTGGATATCTAACACTAATGTCCTCCCTGACTCTCTCAGTGACCACTGCCCTGTTCGCTGCACCTGGTCAAATAAATCCATCAAACCACTGCCAAAAACTATCACCAGCAGGGTTCTACCCTGTGGTCACCTTCCTCGACTCGAATCCCATCTCCTCCATCAAGACTGGTCCCCTATCTTCAGTGCAACCAATGTAAACACTGCCCTTGACGACTGCATAAACATCTTCACTGTGGCCTGTGACATGTATGCTCCTATTAAGAAATGCAATGTCAAATCACTCAGTAACCCTTGGCTCACAGGTGACCTCCTCAGGATGCTAAAAACAAGAGACCACCTATGGGAGCTGGCCAGAAACTCTGGAAGGCAAAACGACATCCAAAACTACAAATGTGCCTGCAATGACTGCACCAAAACCATCCGCCAAACAAAGTCGGCCTACTGTGAGCATGCCCTCACAAACTCCTGGGGCAATGGTCGGGAATTCTGGAAGAACATAAAGGAACTCACCGGGAATCCACCCAAACCCCCCCCCATCAATACTCAGCATCAACGGAACCACAACCCTCAACCCAAAAACCATTGCGGATACCTTTAGCAAAGTCTTTACCAACCTCAGCGCTGTCCTACCCCAGGACTACTTCAAAGATGGTGAAGCCCCTCTGTCCGCAATGAACACTACCCCCACCAGCTCCCCCACTTCTACTTCAAAGCAGTCAAGGCTCACCAAGTATGCAAATATGTTACCAAAGTCCTTGGTAAATCAAAATTCAATAATGACTCCCCTCGATCTCAAAATCCTATCTCTCATACTTGATGAAGTGCTTAGTCCTCTGACCAGAATTTCCAACCTCTCCCTCAGCCTTAGCCAGTTCCTGGACAGATGGAAATCTGCCACTGTCACCCCAATCCATAAAAGTGGTGACAAAACTGCCCATGATAACTACAGACCTATCTCCCTACTACCCCCACTCTCCAAGGCACTAGAATGCATCATCTCGGACCAGCTCACAGAATACCTGGATATGTACAACATCCTGTGCAAGCAACAACATGGGTTCTGCAAAGGTCACAGCACCTCCACAGCCCTACTTGAATTCACTGGCACAATCCACAACACACTTGACTCCGGCGAACTACTAGGCTCAATCTACATTGACTTAACTAGAGCCTTCGACACCATCAATCACTGCCTCCTGCTTGTCCAGCTTCAGAACACTGGGCTGTCAACTGACTCCATTGGCTGGTTTAAGAGCTACCTTGAAGAACGGTCCCAAACAGTAAGAATTGCTGATATATTCTCAGACCCTAGACCGGTCCACTCGGGAGTTCCCCAGGGCTCCATTCTGGGACCCCTCCTCTTCAGCCTATTCTTAAACTACCTACCGGACAGCTGCCCAGAACAAATAATTATCTACGCCGACGATACTGTGATCCTCACCTCAGACCCTGATCCAATCCAATTACAAAATAAACTTCAGCGGGCCTTCTCCTCCATTGAATCCTGGTTCCTAAATCATAAACTGCTTCTCAATCAGAAAAAAAAAACAAGTCTATGGTCTTCTGATGCCCCCACAACAAAAACGAACAACTCCACCTCTCCATTGCAACCGAACAAGGAGCCATCCTACAGCAAACACAATCGTTCAAGTACCTCGGCATCACCCTTGATCCCCACCTCTCATACGCTGTCCATATCAGCAATGTTGCAAAGTCTGCCAATGCGAGGTTAGGCATATTATTCCAGCACAGGAATCACCTAACCCCAGAAGCACTATCAGTGGCCGTCCAAAGCTCCATCGTCAGCATCATAGACTATGGTCTTATCATATACGGGTCTGCAACTACCACTGCTCTCAAACATATCACGACCTCCCTGAATAATGCCTGCCATCTCATCACTAGCTCACATTGCCGTACCCACATATGTGACCTTTATTCCCAATCTGGATGGCTTCAACTGGACAAATGAATAAAATATCAAACCTGCATCACGGCCAAGAAAATTATAATGGGGCTTGCCCCACCTGGTGTCTGTGCCCTCCTTAAGCCTAGACATAGGAACATCACTACAAGGAGATCCAATTCCCATCTACTACATATCCCACAATGCCGCACAACCCAAGGACAAAGATTCTTCACCTATTGGGCATCCAACTGGCTCAACTCTCTTGGCAGAGACATAGCGACCGCTCTAACACTCAGCCTCTTCAAGTTCAAGCTGCACCTCTCACTGCTTGTATCCTGCGATTGCCCATCTTAACATTTCCACCATTCCAGCTGCACATGCCCCAGCACCCAGTACTTACAATCAGTCTTTGCACCCCTAGCACCTTACCTGTAATATTCCCTTGACAAGGCCCCCTGGCTGCACTGCCTCCCACCCTCACCCACCTCTCCCCCCGTATCTCCACTCCTGCCCCCGGCCCTTCCACCTCTCATACTCCCCTTACCCCTGCACCTTCTTCCCCACTCGATCTCTCCTACCCTCACTTCCTCCTCACCCACCCCCTCCTTCCCTTGTCTTGCTCATAGCTCAAGTCTTTGTACTGGTTATTACATGTCTGTAAGTCAATGATTATATGTTTGTAACTAAAAACGATGACTGTTGCTCACGCTGATGTGGAACCTTTGTAAAAGAGCCTCGGCTCAAAGGTATTGTAATCCTAGATTGAAATAAATAAATAAATGATTTAAAAAAAAACTACTCTTCTGCCCGGTGAAGCTCATTGTAATTTTTAAGAACCAGGACATAAGCATCTTTTAGGTTCTGAGATAATCTCTGTTTAATAGTGCTCATGTAGTCATTGCATTCCATCCAGCCATTGCTGTACCTCAGCCATGTCAGATAATGTCCTGAATGTACAGATGCTCCATGGTGGAATATCACAGCCTGAGTATCCAAGCATGCTCCCATGAATTGTACTTTTCCAGCTACAAAATCACTGACTGGTGTGTCAACTCATGGTCCATTTGCATCAAATCTCTGCAAGATTAGAGATACTGAGAAGAGGTCCTAAGTCATATGGACTGAAGACACTCTCCTCCACACCAGGTACACCTCCAGCCACACTCTGCATTCCTGAGCAGTTCCCGGAACATCACAGAACGTCCCAGTGGAACATACAATGAAATCCACAGCATGTTTTTTGTTACTTTGTTGTGTAAATGTCGACAAGACAGGCAAGTGTGCTTTGTCACATAGGTGACAGTAAAGTACTGTCACACTGGAATGTGATCTGATTCCAAGCTGTTAATGATAGCCATCATAAACTCAGTCACATCCTTCTGGATGTTATTGGTGAATGCTTGATGGCAATCATATCCACCTAACACAAGTCGTAAGGGTGTCAAAGTTTGTATGCTGTTGTCATACATGTCGCTATCATTCACAATCTTCTTCAATGACTTGGACAGTTCTGTGCTATGCGAAGATTTGATAGTACCAACAAACAGAGGCATGTGGAGAAATGCTTGCACTGCTGAGTTTGCATAGCAGTTTACTCCAGTGTTGTTGTCAAACGCTGGGACAACAGTCATACCAAGCACCTTCTTTCATGGAGGAGAGCTTGTCTGTTTTTGTTTTGTGGATTCCTTCTTTGTGCTGTCTGAATTCATTGCTGTTCTATCTGTACAGTACCTCTTTCACATGCCAGAAACCTGTTACTGTAGCGTTTCACTCTGCTACATGCATGGGTTGCGTTATAAGAGGCAATGTTGACTGGTACAGAGTACGCAGTCTGTTGTACTCCACGATGCATCGTCTGTCATCACAGATTTTATGCGATGCTGTGCAGACGATATACAAGCCAGAGTCCGTACACATGAAAGTGCAACATAGCTCATGCCATCTTTAAAGATACCAGCGCCTATGTCGATCATTGCTGAGTCCAAACTTAAGCTTTTTGACTTGTGTATGGAGACAGCATATGCAACACACACAGGAAACTGTTTCCTAGTCACATATATGTATTTCACAGTCTGGAACTTAACAGTCATCCTGGAAATAGGTAATGACTGTTAAATATTGCAAATCTTGACAACTAGTGCCTTTATGAATGTCTTCTGTACATTGTACTGGAAGTCAATTATGTGTCCCATTGCACCACTCACCATACCATGCTCTACATCAAGGTTGCGACATAGCATGATGCATGCATTCATGCACACAGTTAGAACTGCTTCTGATCCAGCTGTGTGAGACACATCAGATTTTAGTTCAGACAGTCATTCAGTCAGCTTTGCTACCAGATTCCAACTCAAGACCGCACAATCAACGGTGTCAGCTGCATGCAGAGTAATGATTTCCTGACCCTGTCTCTGCAACATAATGTTGTTAAATTCAGCACACTGCTTGAGTTGAGACATGAGACACACAATCTGAGCAGTGTCTGAGTACACATTACTGAAGACATCACATGCTGCAGTTAGAGAAGTGCACTCATTACTGACATGGCGTGTGTTCGACACAGAAACATTGTGTTGTGACAAAGAGCCAATTCAAGCCTGCTCCAACAGTACCTTGCAGGCAAAATCATGACTCTGCCACATGTTTTCATACAGCTCAATGTAAAAGAGCAATTCCTAAAGATTGATTTCTGCAATGCATCCTATTGTACTCTTAGCTTGCTTTACAGTCAGTGCTGTAAAGACATGTGCTCCATTCACAGGTGCAACCTGTAGAAGGTTCCCAAACACAACAACACTCTTCTCCCAAATGGCTCACCATGGTCAGTTCCAAGAATCTCCTGGAGTTGTAGATAGATACATGCAAGCATGACATTTGAAACCATGCTGATCTCATCAATGATCAGAAGTTTCATCTTAACAAACATTGGTCACAGCTCAGATGCCACCTCACAGGAATGTTTTCAGTACTCTCCTGTTTTGCCATGTTCTACAGGGAGCCCAAACAACTGGTATAGAGTTACACCACCAATGTTATATGCAGCCAAGCTTGTAGGAGCAGTTACAGCTACAGACATCACTTCTGTATGTTTTCTTATCTCTGCTGTGATGGCTTTGATAACAAAACTCTTGTTAGTGCCAGTGGAGCCACTAACAAACATTAGCAATGGTTCATAGTTTCCACATGTACATTGTTTCTTCTCATGAAGGATGTAATGTCTCATTGCTTCTGTAAAAGCATTATAAGTGGCAAATTGCTTCCTATCCAGCTGGTCTATCAGTACACTAGGATCCTTTGTCACATGAGAAGCATGTTCCATGGCACTCTCAACTTCACTCATCAGAACTACAGGATCATTCATTGAGAGAGGAGCTACAAGAGTGCTCTGTCCCACAAGATCTTTGTTTTCCTGAGAATTCCCTGGGGTATCTTCCTCAAGCTGTTTCTTAGCTTGATATATCTGCTCCTTTTCTAATTCCAGTCTACGAATGTACATTTTGGACTGTTCACTCTTGAAGGTCTCATATGAAAGGTAGAACTGTTCTTCATATGTTTCACCATCTCCTTTAAGTGTGGTCTCATCCCTCCATGGCTTAATGAGAAACATTAGAGCAAATTAGTAATGTTCCTTACTGCCAGTTGTAGAGCGACTCAATTTACAGCAATCAGCCAGGGTTTGTTCCTTTTATCAAGGCACCCATCAAAGCCTCTGACCTTGTAAATCTCTCATGGTTCATCAGATGCTACATCAGTCTTGTAGCCGATACCACTTGCAACATTGTACAGGCACATGTCATCCATCATACTAGCCCAGTGTGAGTAGTACGTATCAATCAGGTTGTTCTTCAAAATGTTCTTGGATGAAGGGTGGTGCACAGCCAGTTCTTCAATCTCATTATGAGACTTCAAAACACACCTTCATTTCTCTTTGTAGTTAACACTGAGAAACCTGTCTGGATAATTCATTGACCCTTTTAGTGAACTTTGCCATAAGATGGTGATGCATGGCTGAGAACAAGTCATTCATACATCCTTGCTGGCAGACCCATCTAGGGAAACCAGATTGACACCTGGTGTACCACTCATTACAACTCTTGACTGGTCAGTGGCAGTACTTCCCACAAAGATGCCACTGAAACTTTTGCACCAGCTTCCGCAGTGTTGGACTGTCATACTTGTCAGGGATGTGACAAGTGACGTAATGCTGAATGAAGTTCAGCACTTCAGCTGCTTCATTTTCATTAATATGAGGAGCATCTTTAATCCATAACAACATATGGATGCGTGGTGCACCTTGTGCCTGGTCTTCCATCCTTCAAAAGTGGTGCTCAACTAATCCAAGAGGTGGATTGTCATTAGACAATATGAATGTCAATATCTCATGGAAACGATGGTGAAAATGTTGGGACACATAAACTGGATCAAGTGAGCACATCTCACCAAGTGTCATTGATGAAATACCATCAACATCAGCATTGGCCCACCTCAAAGGTTCATCTAACTCATCCCAGCTGTACTCTGCACAGCTCAGAGCAATGAACCATGTAGCTGCACCATACTCATGCAGCATAGTCATGACCTCTGAGTGTCTGCAATATTAGTATTCTTTATGCCATGCAAACTTGAGCATATAGACATCAAATTCACCTGCAGCGTTTGTCCTTTTCTTTCAGCTTTTAAGAAACTCAACTACTGTGATTCCATCTAGTGAGTAGTCAACCACAGCACATGTGCAATGGACACAGAGAGATACTAAGCTCACTGTCCCACAGCAGATGAAACAAATATTGTATGCTCCTATGGAATTTTCCATCCTTGTTAACACTCTCGATGTACGATGTTCAACATCTTGAACACACTCCTCACATGCATCCAGATGTCCTCCTGTACCTTGAGGGAATAACTCTCGAAAGCAACGTACTTCCAGTGTTTCCTCTTATATGCTAACAGGACTATCTTCAATCTGTTTTGTCTGGTACAGGTCAATATTATCACCAATTGAATCCCTACCATGTAAAGGGTGAGATGTGTACTGCTCATACACATCTTCATGAGTTGCAATATCGACCTTCTCAATTATTGACTTCCTAGTGTCCACCATTCCAAACAGAGCACTCATATCGGAGAGTTCATCAATGTCAAGGTCAGCATAGAAAGGATTATTGCTCTACAGGTAGTGTAGAGCACTTTTCACTTCCTGCACATTGACAACATCTTGCCAAATGACCTTTGACATTGTTGGGACACCATTTACTAGTATGACAACACTGCTTTCATTTGAGATTGTCTCCACATTCTCTTTCGGAGGCAGTGGCAAATACACAATCGACCCTTTCAGAGACATCACAAGCTCTTTCTAGGGCACTTTTCATGTCTTTGTATTCAAGTGCAGAATAGTCTGAAATGGTTTCATCATTTATATGAGGATCCATTCAAACATATTCAGTACAGCAATCTCAGTAGGTGTAACATCTGCCTCCATGTTGTTCAATACAGACCGTGGTGGCAGGGTGTCATTCTTCACCTTTGTGAAACAGTACTGACACATGGTAACCAATGGGTCCAGATCAAAGTCATGATTGACTAGTAGGTAAGCCAATAGTCATGCCCAATGCCATTAAAGATGTATTCTTTTCCAGATCAACAGTTACAGTCTGGTGCCTGTAAAGTCATCTGACATGAAACACACACAGAGTCAAACTTCTCTCTTTGCCAGTTTGAACTTGGCAATGGGTTTCCCAAATGTCTTTAGTATCTCAGATTCCTGAAGAGTGAGAGCACATGGTGCATTGGTGGAAGTGTCATCACATGGTGCATCATAACATTTACTATTATGCTGCACATCCTCTATCAGCATTTTTGCAGCTTGTATAGCTCCTGCTTTAAATGACTCATCAAGCTGTTTGTATACTGACACAGTTCTTCTCAACTGGTATATTTTACACACAAAGCTGAGCATCACAGGACTGTGTACAGCAAGCATGCGATATTATGAAAGACACTATTGCACACACCACTATCTAAACAAGCCAAGGAATGCCCCAGCAATCCTTTATGCTTCAATTTCACAGAGGTCAGTCTCGATAATAAGTTATAACTCTGTTTCTTCTTTGTGCCAACAAAGTGATTCATGAACTGTGCAATAGCATTAAAGGATGCTTGCCTGAGATTATAGGCCTCACCACAGCTCCATGATGTACAACTTTTCCTCTGCATCTCAGTGTTCGAGTCTGTGTCACCATCTGACACACACTTCATCAGAGTGTGTGTGACACTCAACACATTACAAGCCTTACCACCCTCATCGACAGAAATTGTGAGATCCTTAGAAACTGCATAAGACTCCAGCCCAAAAAAGGCCTCCAAGTGCTGTTTATGTAGCCCACTTCCTTTAAAGACTTCACAAAAGTTGCCTCTGTTTAGAGTACCAACATTTTGTAACCTAGTACGAACAGAGTTCAGTGCACCGCTAAACCAATCAATTTCCTTCTTCATTTGTGTCCACAAACATGCTAGGACAGCAAGTGCCATGTTCACAAAACTGTGGACCCTAAGACATAGTTTCATCAAGGCAAGTTGATTCTTGAGCCGTTTGCCTTGACATCTCATTATGGCAGAAATGATTCAATCAACTTTAGTCTTTCAAGCTAATTTTTGGAAAAATTTCAACTTGCTAAGATGGCCACAAATCACAGAAGTGTGTTTCTGTTTACATTGGCAATGCCTGCAAGTCAACCAGCTCTCCTTTGCTCCACACTACCAACAGCATGATCAGGAACCGTGCACTTTGCAGCTGTTCCTGAACAACTAACTGAGTCAAGCGTCTCACAAGCTGCAGGCAGCCTTTTCCTACATACAGACCTTCCAGTGTCCTTGGCTTTCCTCATGGCATTTTTACTACCTACATTACTCTTCATCAACTTAACATTACTACAGTACTTATCCCTCCTATGTTTATTCCATTGTCTGTATTTTGTAGGCATTCTAGCAGGTAACAAACACAGGTTTCACGTAATATAATGATACCAGATCACACACCTATAAAAGAAAGAAAGCAATAATTAGTTTCCTAAAACTCTTCATTTTCTATGAAATATTCAGAACAGATAGCAGTATCACTATGCACATCCGATTCCCATACAGACGCAACACACCAATAAACGGTACCATGTTATAATGGCTATAGTCATTAAAATCATATTAAACAAATGAAGCTTTCATTTGAAAACTTATAACTTTTTAATTGCTACAAACAGTTTGTTCCAAGAAAAAGTCTATAAAAATGTATGTATGTCATAAAAAACAATGTTTTCGAGTAAGATTTGTATGAGCGCAAAAGTTTTCAAGCTTTGTAAACATACACCATTCAAATAAATTGTGTTGCCACAAAAAAGAAATGTTGTTATGAAAGTTTTAGAGGTGTGTGAATGCGCTCCATTAAAGTCAATGATGTTGTCGAGGTAAAAAAAAAAAGTGCAAGTTTTATGGTACGAGAACTCACTCCATTAAAAGGAACTATGTTTTTTAGGTAAAAAAATGCAACTGCGAAAGTTCACAAGCTATGTGAACACGCATCATTGGAAAGAATTATGTTTTGAGGACAAAATTGTAACCGCGGAATATTTTTGAGGCACGTGGAACGTGCTTCATTCAAATGAATTATGTTGTCGAGGTTAAAAAATCAACCGCAAAAGTTTTTGAGGTATGTGAATGGGCCCCATTGAAATACACTATGTTGTCAAGGTCAGAAAAGTTACCGCAAAGTGTTCGTGGCACGTGAATGCGCCCCATTGAAAGCAATGTTGTTTTAGCTGTTTAATTTTATCTTACCTCACCACAAATAACATGCCTGAGCTCACCATATATTTAACATTAGAAATCATGTGCGTATAAATTAAAATGTTGCTGTGGCATGATTTTTTGCTGAACTTATCTGACCCTTTGCTTTACTTTCCATGATGCTTTGCAACCAGGAAGTGATTCAAATCAGCTCCCAAAAATGCTAGTGACCACAAAATGATGTACAGCACTTTAATAAAAGTTACACACCCTGATTACATTGTCAAAAGCACAACAAAATCAACATACTCATTAAGAAATAAGTGATAATGTGACTAAATTATTAACTAAGTCCACTAAGAGTGGCCGTGTATTTTTTTCTGAAAAAAACACCCACATTCCACATCTAACCAATCACAGAGCAGAGAAACAAGATTGACAGTCCACAACAGCAAATGACACCACACCACTAATTTATGCAATTTTAATATTTTCAAAGTTATTTTTGTGCAACACAGGAAATTCTTTAATCCAGCCTATCTTTCAAGAACAAAACTCATAAAGAAGAAGGAAATAGCTCCATTTTGTGCAAACTGAAGAGACTGAGTGTATTAACATTAAGTACATCATATTAAAATCAGTTTTAAAACTTTTCTTTTAGTTATTCTTTCCCACTTAAAACAGGGCTGTTTAAAAATTATTCTTTCCCCTGCATAGCTTACTATAAGGCTAATCATGTAGAATGATTTATTTAATAGCAAATGTTAGCAATTTAAGACAGAGCTTGAAGCAGTACTCACCACCACGATTGCCAGCTCAAAAGGGAGGGAGACCACAGTAGGCATGTGAATATCTTGAAAGCTAACAGCAAATCAGAATGGCTCTTGCACTGTGTTCATTCAAATGACCCAATAACAAACTTTCAAATTCCCACCAAAACTACAGGCCCAGATATTCAGACTGCACCAGGCAATGGTGCAAGCCTGGGTGTAGCGCAACTGTGATGCGCCGGGGCCAGGTCCAGGTCCAGGTGATATTCAATGGGGATGCGCCATGGTGCAGCACCATTGAAAATGGCATGGACAGTGCACATACTGCACATGGCACAGTGGCACTGCACCAGTGCAAGCTACAGATAGGGAGCACGGGGATGTGCCAGCACAAATGCAGTTGCACTAGGTGCATCACCTGCGATATTCAGCAGGGGGCATGCAAATGAGGCCATAATATATGCAAGGCATAAATTGGGCCATTTGCATGTCATTATGGCCCCATTTGCATGCCTTGTGCAGGGCAGCCCAGCGGACGTGTGCCTGGTGCCCTGCACAGCATGACATGTGCATAGTGGGGTCCTAGGGCATTCCACGCCACGTAGCCATGATTGTGGTAAAGCTCCATAATGTAGTTCCCTGGCAGTCTAGTGGTACTCCCATTGGGAAGCAGTATAGTGCAGTGGTTTAAGGCTCTGAGCTGTAAATCTGGAGACCTGGGTTTGAATCCCACAGCCCCCACTTGCATACTGTGTGACCCTGATCAAGTCACTTAACTTCCCTGTGCTCCCAGGTTGCACCTGTAAACAAGCTTTCAGCTTAGTGTGTCTCACCTGATTAAACAATTGGAAAAAAAAACTCCCCTCCCTCCCGATGCCCCAATAAATGCATAACAACCCATTCCCTAGTAGTCCAGTGGACCCTTCTCCCACCCAATTCCCTGATCATGGCACATGTATAATAAGACATTCCCTGGTAGTCTAGCAGAACCCCCCTCCCTTCCATGTCCCCGATCACCGGTAGATGACATTTATTCAACTCCCTGGTAGTCTAGTGGAACCCTCCCACCCATTGCCATGCTCACAGTACAGCACCCTAACAGAATTCCCTGGAGATCTAGTGGCACCCCTCATCTCACCCACAGACTCCCTTGCCCACCCTGCTCCCCATCATTGGTGGGTGGCTACAACCCACTCGCATACCGCCAGGCTCACTGAAGAGACAGGTGACAGTATGGGCTGTGCTAGTTGAGCTTAGGTATAAGAAGATTAGTCCCGAATATGGAATGAAGCTTCCACATATTCAGGACTGTCTTGTACTGTATGCCCTGCAAGCCCCTACTGTGTACCCATGGTCATTCAGCCGGGCGGATGGGCAGTATGCAAGTGGTTGCAACCACCCACCAATGATGGGGGAGTGGGGTGGGAAAGAGGGTCTGTGTGGTGGAAGGATGGGGTACCACTGGATCACCAGGAATTCTGTTAGAGTGCTGTACCGTGATCATGGCAAGGGGTGGGGGTTCCACTAGACTACCAGGAGTTGAATAAATGTCATCTACCAGTGCTCGGGACACAAGAGGGAGGGGTCCGCTAGATACCAGGGATTGTGATTTACATTTACCATGATCATGGCTATGGCTTAGGGTGTCTCTGACTACCATGGTTAAGGCGGGTGCTATGGCTGCTGTGTTGCACCATGCAATACAGAAACCCACCTGTGGGTGGCCAGGTTTGTTCCCACTTTCACGGACTCAACTTTGAGCCCCTCTGCAACGCAATGCAGGGTTGCACCAGCGTATGCGCCACACATCCCGGGCTGAATATCGGGATACGCCGCATATGCCTGGGCACACCACCTGCATCTGCGCCACATTTGATTACATTGCACCCCCGGTGCATCAGGATTTACACTGCACCGGGCAGCCTTTTCAATATCCCACCAGGGTGCAATTCGGGGTTGCACTAGCATGACTGTTGCGCCATGCACAACCCCTTTGAATATCCGGGCCACTGTGTTTTGTCTATGGCACACTCAATCAAAATCTCTTTACTGGCATTTGTGAAGTGTAAATTTTTATTGGTACACAACTAGTGCTAACAGCAAATACATATTTTTTAAATCCTCTGTTGCTATCTGCCTCTGCAAGACTTCACTATCATAAGGAAAGTTGCTCAGTCTGTTTATTAGATCTTATTAGCCACCAAGTGACACAGACTGACTTTTTGAGCTCTCTGTGACTCTGTTTTCTAGAGAACTGTCAGCATGACAGAAAACTCTAGAATCACAGTGTGGATGGTAAACAGCAATTTAATTCATCGAAGTGGTGAATATGTTCATAGAAGTCAATTTGTTAGTGACTTGAACCTTCCTAATTGCATGGTTTACTGGTTTGGCAAGGGAGGTATGAGATGGGAGCAGCTCATGCCAACCATTCTACACCTCTTGAGCAACCACTCTGCACCAGATGTACTGCTGATTCATCTTGGAGGGAATGATTTAGGTGACAAAAGGTGGATAGATTTAGTTGCAGAAGCTAAATTATTTTTTATTTATTTTATTTAAACAGCAGTTTGGAAAACCTTTGAGCCATAGGCTCATTTACAAAGGTACCTTGTCACAGTAAGACAAACCAAAATACACAGTATAGCAGTACAACACATAGGTATAACAGTAAATTAAGACATAGATACAAACAAGCTGGTACAGGTAGGATGGATGCAAACAATACCAGAGTTATGTTGTCCTTAGCAGCTTAGTAATAAGCTTTGTCATAAGTATTAGTCACGGCTTTGACTAGCGGCAGTTACAGCATCGGGTGTTAATAAGGTGGTTACGTAAGGAAGTTTTGAAGCACGATATAGTTGGAGCTTCAGAGATGGAGGGGGGCAGTGTGTTGAACCAGGAGGGGGCCCTAAAGCTGAAGGCTCATTGACCGTGAGAGGTCCTAGCTCTAGGGATAACAAGAGAGGTTTTCCCAGAGGTCCGAGTATGAACTAGTGGGACAGAGCGGCGTATGGTGGTGGTCAATCCTGGTGGGGAAAGCCCAAGGAGGGTCTTTTTTGTAAGGGTACAGGTAAGATATTTGAGGCACTCATTGAGATCAAGTACCAGCACTTTAGCATACAGTAGACAGGTGTGTGTCATCCTAGGTGCTCCAGTATTTAACCTGCAGGCCTTATTCAGAGTAAAGCATTTATGGAGTGCGGTCTGATCAGCAGCACCATACACCGGCAGTCCATAGTCCACTAGGGACAGGATAGAGGAGGTGATCATGAAGTCAAGAGCCGGGGAGGCAGTGTTTATCGATGTAAGATGCCCAATCGGATATTAGTGGCAGTGGCTAGGCAGCGATGTGTCCATGGAAGGAGAGGAGGGGTCAAAATGGATCCCTAGGTATTTATAGGAGCAAACTTGTTCGAGTGGGAATGAGGACCCAGAGTGAATGAGGAGTTTGAAGTTGCAGGACTTGTTTTGGGGATGAGAGAAGAACATAGTTTTTGTTTTTTTAAGATTTATCACCAATCTATGTTCCTTGAACCAGCCCTCGGCTTCAGTGAAGGACTTCTGCAGCGAGTCCTGGAGGGCAATAGGGTTACGACTTGAGGCAATTAGACCTAGCTTCACTTTCAGAGATGTTACCCACCTATAAGATTATCTATTCAGGCATTAGAGAGCATATGGTCTGGTGTACAGATCAACACATGTATCTACTCGACAGGGCAAGGAAAAAATAAATATACACATCTCTGCATTTTTAGGCGATCTGGGCATGCACATTATTTGTCGCCCTGAAATCAAGTATTTTAAAGATTGGCTGTATCTAAGAGATGGTGTGCACTTCTCAGCTGCTGGCAATTGCCTCTTTTTGGGAGACCTCCAATATGACATCCTCTCTGTGATCTGAAGAACAGTGTGTCTTGGCAAAGTGTTCAGAGAAAAAAAGGTTCTTTAAGAGCCAACCTGTTCTGGTCAAAAAAAGAAAATATACACACAGTGAAGGCAAACATTCTATAACAAACATAGTCATGCACATAATATGCTTACTAGATATATTATTAGCAACACACAGGCATATACTTCCAACACTAAAAAATATTTCAACAGCAACTACAACAGGTGCTGTGGGGGGGGGAGGGGGAGAAAACCTCACTTAACAATTCCCATGAAATGGCATACAATTTTACACTACACACTGCTTGCATAACTTAACAATACCCAAGTCCAACCACCACCTAAAGTGTTTTTTTGTGTGTGTGTGTGTGTGTATGTTTTGTGTTGTCAACTGCAGGGTTTACTTAAACAGATAGCTTACTATTATGCCACATGCATAAAGCAACATATGCTATTCCTGATATCTACAGTGGTAGCCACAGACATTGCCAGCTATTTCCAGATATTTCGCAACATTTCTAAAGAGTTTCTGTCTGCTGCCCCTACTGTGGAAATGCAGAAAGCATGAGATTTTTCTAGAAATATCACATAAATTTCGGGAACTAGCTAGCAATATCTGTGGTTACTACTGTATGTCATACACACCTAGATATACATATGTTTCCCCTTAAACCAGATGTCTTAGACCACTAAGCCATCAAAGTACTGATTTTTTTGCATATTTAAATAATTTTTCTTATGTCTGTTTCTCTTTCAGAAATGAACAAATTTTGGACAACAGAACAGCTGCCTCTGCTGCTGAAGGCTGTCTCCAAAATTGGTGATCCAAAAATAGTAATGTGTGGCACCAACATGCCACTAGAGGAGATCTGGAAGGGGGTGGCCAGGTACCCCAGACATAAGAAGGGTTTAGAAGACAAGAGGTGGAGGAAGTGCAGGGGGAAGTGGAAGCTGGTTCGTCAAAAATGTTATAAGCTAAAGGATTCAGGGAAGGTGCCTGAGAAGGACCAGGCCTGGTACAACCAGACATACCAGCTGTGACTCCAGGCAGGGAAATCTGTTTTTGGAGAGACAGTACTTCATCGTAAGTAAAATTTCATATTTGCATGAAACAACATTATGTACCAATTAACCAATAATAACCTCAGAGGCAATCATTCCCTAGCCATTAACAACAAATGGGGGAAGGGGCACACTGTTGTCCCAAGGTACAACCAAAGCCCACCCCATCCAGCCACATCTCAATCTCTGAGAAACTAATGTCTCTGAGACTATTATTGTGGTATTGACCCTGTATAGGCAACTATGTACAAGCACTGTGTAGTGACACAGAGGGGTTCTGATTCCCTCTGACCTTGAGACCAAAGCTCAAGCCATCCATGGGAATCAGAACCCCGAGGTGTCAGAACACAGTAGTTGTGCATGAAGTTACTCACCCTGTATTTTTTAGCGTATAGTATTTTTGTGAAAATGTGTGCATTGTGATTTCTTTTCTTTCACAATTAAACTGACTTGTGAAGTGTCAATAGGTCTTAGTATGCTATTGTACCAAAAAATCGTATAGAGGAAAGCAACTTTGGCAGCATTCCAGGTTGTTCTGCCACAGTGCTGACATTACTACTACAGCACAACAACATAATGATGTCACTACTACAACAGAACAAGCATATTCCATGCATGGAATTCCATGCATAATAGCATTCCACTGTACGCTATAATGACTTTAATCAATATCCTTAACTATGTATTATGTGTATCCCTGTCCACAAGCAATGTCAGCAGTAGCTGTATCATACAGGCAATGCAGTATAGCAACATGATATAATACAAACTAAAGAAATGTTATCAGTGATGTTACTTTAAAAAATTATAGCATAAAAATCTAACCTATAGCGCTTTGTAGGAAAAAATAATCTTGCACACAGTTACAAAACATCATAGCACAGAGCTAAATACAAATTGTTCATCATATCATTTTTTTTTCACAACAGCAACTGGAGCCACATCTGAAGAAACAGCAACTGCCACAGGCCCGGTCCTTGAAGAGGAGGGGACAGAAGCAGGCAATGATAATGGCATCATCATCATTATCATCACCGCAGAATGGAAGTATCACCAAATACACACTTAGAACACAATATACACATATTAACTAGTACATTGTGTTTCTACTGTGATCTCTTTTTCTTGTGACAATAAAATAAAAGTTAATAGAAAAAAACACTAAGGGCAGGATTCACAAAGGAGTTGTGCTCAGTGCATCTCAGATGCCCTGGCACAGATGAGATGTGTCAAGTGCCAGCTGTGGTATTCACAGAAGAGTCACTGGGGAATGCCCCAGTGCATCTCCTCTGTGAATACCACAGTTACACCAGCCCTGAATGCTGGTGCAACCCTCTGGTCAGACTGGGAAACCAATGAGCAGCACAGCTCATGATGCACTGCTCCCAGAATTGCCATTGAGAGACAACAATATGCAAATAGGGCCATTAGTCATGCAAGGTGCAATGGGGCCATTTGCATGTCATTATGGCCCCATTTTCATGTGCCATGCAGGGATGCACCCTGCCAAATGTGCTGGGCACCCTGCAGTGGCTGAGGTCCACAGTGATAGCCCCATCTAGTCCAGAGGCAACCCTGCCCTCCCCAGGCAATTGCATCCTGCACACACCTGGATGATTCCCTGGTAGTCCAGTGTCCCCCCTATGCACATCTCCAGTAAATCATCAGTCCCTGCAGCAAGAAAAGGCATCAGGATAGACCCACCTCCCTCCCCCATCTCTGGTAAACTGCTGCTACCTGTGATGAGACAGTGCAGAGTATTGAATCCCCCTGCCCTCCCCAAGCCAAAAGCACCTGCACTGGTAGTCTACAGGACCCCCCAACAGCTCAGCAGACATCCCAACACTCCACCAACTCAGGCACCCCCCTACCAAGCCTACTCCCCCATCCCTACATTCCCCACCATTGGCAGGCAGTGCAACCCACCCCCATACCACCATGCTGCCCACTGACAGAGCTGTCTGCACTGGACAGCTACTTTGACAGCCTTCAGCCCATTGGTGGACCCTGTTGACCAGTGGGCTTGCAGTGTGTACTGTACACTGTCATTCAGAAATCTGGAGATGTGTGCAGGGAGGGGATCTATCCTGATGCCTTTTCTTGCTGCAGGGAGTGGCACTTACCAGAGATGTGGGCAGCGAGGAGGTCTATCCTGACACCTGTCTTGCCTCTGGAAGTGACATTGTACCAGAGATGTGGGGGAACTGGACTGCCAGGGTGGGCAGGCTGCCATGCTACTGTCCACGATATGGCAGCCTGCCTGTGGTGGCAGTTCACATAAGTCTACTCTCTTTAGACTTATCTTTGGAAGCACATCTCCAGACTTGCCCAGGGATGCACTTCCAGTTGGGCTGCGAATGGGGCTGTGCTCCATATGCATGGGACGACCCATTTGCAGCCCCTCAAGATGCACCACATATCATTATGAGTGATATGCGATGCATCTGTGATGGGTTGGTGCATCGAGGATGCGCTACCTCATTTCCCCCTTCCAGAATTGCATCAGTGTGCAAGTCAGGGATGCACTGGTGCATCGAGGATGCATTGGGCACATCCCCTTTGTGAATCCTGCCCTAAACATTTTAAATTATGGCTAAAGCCAGTGTCGTCAGATTATTCCCACACTTATGCACATACATATTAGTGTATCTACATATGCATACCCATGTGGCCAGTGTAACAGATACACATTTCATCAGTGATTTGTCACACTTCTAGGTATCATGAGTTTTTCATGTCAACTCACCTGCTGTAACAGAAAGCTCCTATTAGTTTTAAGTTTTGTGTACACTCTCAGCATTATGGTGAGACATGTATCACATTTGTTACAGCTATAACAGCTACATTTTACGCAAGTGAAGTAGCGAGCTACGTAGTTGAAATGGTCTTAGACAGGGAAAGAGCACAGTAAGATAAAATGTAGCAGTGGGCTTAGGTCTGCAACAATAATACTGTTTTGCCTGTCATGTAGATTTTCCAACTTCGCAACACATACTGGAAACTATTTGTAGGGGAAATTGTTACAGCCACTGTGTTCTAAAGATAGTGATTCAACATGTTTTGCGTGTTCAAGCATGTTCAGAGTTTTTCAGGGCTTATTATTTCCTGATACAGCTAACTACTGACTTGCACTTGTTCCCATGGGATGGCAAAAAACAGCAATAATGTAACATTCCTATTGTGATTAATAGCAAACCAATCAGAGGCCATGATCATTTCTTGTCATTGTATAAAATCCTTTTTTTTTCTTTTGTTATTACAGAGCTACTGGAGACCAGGACCTTGCCTGTGGTAAAACGGGAAGACCCGGAGACCAGACCATCTCACCGTATGTACACTGAATGTAACCTCTGCCAATTCTATTAAAGATTTACATGTTTCTAAAGTTAGCAAAATGTCACAGACAGCATAACCTAATTTTTCCCAAATAACTTACAGCATTGTATTTTTCGTCAATGGTAATAGCATTTTGTAGTCAATTCTATAAGTTCTGTTTAACATTAAAGTGGACCTCCAGCCCTAACTATACTGGCCCTACTTGACCAGTATTATATATATATATATATATATATATATATATATATATATTATGGTAGCATGGTAGTGCTACCATAGTTAGGTTGAGGAGCCATTTCTATGTTAAACCCCAAAACTTTGCACCTTAATAACTTTGCAACCGTTTGACAGATTTGGCTGAAACTTGGAATACATGATCAAGAACCATAGGCCTTGGCATCTGCCAAGCTTTGTACCAGTCAGATACACAGCTGTGGAGTTATTAAGCATTATTTACGTGCACATTTACGCTTTTTCTGGAATTCTACGGTCGTGCGTACAGGTCACACGGTTTGCGCGACCGACCCAAAATCTTCAAGGAACGTGCAGCTGGGGTCCCCGATGTGCCTTTCGAAGATTTGGTGAAAAAATATTAAACGGTTCAAAAGTTATTCAAAAAACAATTTCCCATTATAAGTCAATGGGAAAAGTTAACAAAAAGTTCAACACTTTCGCAAATGCATTTTTACTTTCGCAAATGGGCTTGTTACTTTCGCAAATCAGCCATTTGTTTTCAGTTGGTGATTATAAAAATGCTTGGCATTTAAATTTGGGACCCTCTAGCAACCTAATTCTTTTTGTATTCACCTAGTCGGACCCTGAGGATGTTAGCCATGTCTTTATTTTGGGGTAAAACACCCCAGAAATATGTTTTTCAGATTTCTGGAAAAAGTACTTTCACAAAGTACTTTCATGCTCATGAAAGTGTCGCAAATGTTTGCGAAAGCTTTCGCAAATTGTGACAGTAATTTTCTAGTCTGTGGGAAAATGACAGCAATTCTTTGGCACTGCACTGCAAAAGAACGGTTGGGAGTTTTGGGCTGAAATTTGGAGGTAACGCAGCTGACATCTCACAGATGTGCCTTTCAGTGTTGCATTGAAAAAATATTACATGGCAGCAAAGTTAGGGCACTCCAAAGTTGACGGTTTTTCCCATAGGATAACATTACGGCATCCAATGCATTACAGGAATCCTTTGGCACCCTGCTGCAAAATAACGGTTTGGTCTTTTTTCCTGAAATTTGGAGGGAAGACAGCCAACAGCCCACAGATGTGCCTTTCAGTGGTTTGGTGAAAAAATATTACAGGGAGGCAAAGTTATGGTGCTCCAAACTTCTCCTTTTTTCCCATAGGATAACATTACAGGCGTTAGCGCCTTTCAGGGCCGTATCTCGGAAGCGGTGTGAGATACAGACTTTCGTCAGAAAAATTCTTAGCCCTAACAGGGGCTAAGTTTAAAATTAGCCAGGACAGTCATAAATCATATGACTTTTAAATTTTTTCTCTACGTCGTACGGTTCCTGAGATATAACCTATTTAGTATTCCAAGTCCTCATTTTCTGCTCTGATACCCATTATTATGCATACATTCTTTGTACTCACTGTCTTTCTTTATTCAGCTTTTGGGGAAAACCAGCCTGTGCACTTACATTACTGTTACCATTGCCCTTTCCGCTTGCGGTTCCATGCCCGTTTCACTTACCGTTGATGTCTACACCACCACGTTCGTCATCGCTGCGTTTTCATTTGCGCTTGCGTTTCTGTTATTTTGCCATTTGTGTCTACCTTACTGTTTCTCTTTCTGTTTCACTTTGCGTCACCATGCCCATTGACATTTCCATTTGCAGACACCATGTTACTATGTGACAAGACATCACGTGGCACACTGTTCCCGTCTATGCCACCGTGTTCGTTACACTTTCTGCTCTCATTCGCTTTTTGCATTACCATGTGCACCACTGTTAGTGCTTCTGTTTGTGTTGCTGTTCCTGTTACTATGCCACAAGACATCATGTGGTGGGAGTGCGGGGCCCTTTGGGCCCCGCACTCCCACTGCTGCATTACATGCCGGGAGCGTGGGGCCCTATGTGCGTTATCCTTTGCGTTTTCATTTGCGCTTGTGTTTCTGTTATTTTTTGCCATTTGTGTCTAAAGTACTGTTTCTCTTTCTGTTTCCCTTTGCGTCACCATGCCCATTGACATTTCCGTTTGCAGGCACCATGTTACTATGTGACAACACATCACATGGCAGACTGTTCCCGTCTATGCCACCATGTGCATTGCCCTTTCTGTTGTCATTTGCGCTTGTGTTACCATGTGCGCCACTGTTAGCACTTCTGTTTGCATTGCTCTTCCTGTTACTATGCCCCGCGCTCCCTCGCCGCATTACATTCACTATTTCTCGTTATCATTCTCAAAAAGAAGGGAAATTAGAGGCAAAAAACTCCATTTAATGCATTAGTTAGGGTTGTTCCAGAGCGACAAAATTGAGGAAATTCGCTGTTAGGGTTGAACCCTAACTCAGTCACCCCCAGCACCACACACACAGACACACACACACACACACACACATGCAAGTATGGGGAGGACCAAGTCAACACAACCAATGACAGACATCCAGCAGCAGGTGACAGAAATAACAAACAATTGTCTAAATGTACTACAAGACATCCCCACTCACCTGACCAGGTACTGCATGCTCAGTGGAGATCAACAGCAAAACTGAGGCCATGTACACCAAACATACACATCCCTGATTGCAGCTGCACACAACGTACCACACTTAGTAGTTGCATGGCCTTACCTACCGATGCCCCACACCACATCACATCACATGTGGTGGGCCACCTGAGCAATAGAGTTCAGCAAAACCAAGGAGTTGTACAGGTATAATATCTCTGATTATAACAAGGGTTTGAGAAATGCAGCTTTCTAATTGACTGTAAACATTGTAACAGCCTTATGCTTAGTTTTTATTAAAATACATGTAGAGCCTAACCATATGATGAACATGGTTTAATGTTGTTTAAAAAACAGTTTTATTATGATAGCAATAAGCCACTCCCAGGTATTATGTTAATGGTCAGTTTATCACTGTCTAGCGACATGTGGCACTCGGCTATGCCTCATTCAACATTAAACCCCTACAGGGTGATTAACAGACCATTTAACATAACTGTTGGTCATGCCTTATTGCTTAATTATCTTTATGAGTAGATACTCTCCCTCTGCTAGGCACTGCAGCAGCTTTGCAATACAGTGTCCCACCCAGTTACACCATACACTGTCTAGTTACTGGAGAATGGCTGTGAATATGAACTCATGAAGATGAACAGTGTAACTTGATCATTACAGTCATCGAAACCTTAGTGTGATTATAACTGACAGATTCAGTGATAGAGAAAAACCCCTGCTGTCCTAGTACACTTACCCTATTGTGAGTTAAATCAATACTAAAAGACATTCTGTTTATATCTACACCATACCTACTTGCCTCACTTGACTCTGACCTTCACAGGACAGTAGGGAAGCCACGTTGGTGCCGCCTCTATGAGCATTTATGAGCTTTGATCTTTGGCCCGATTTTATTTTATTATCGCTTTGAATTATAGTACCGCCTGTTATTATAGTCGCTAGCAGTCGTTTATTATTGTGACTATTAATGCTCTGTTATTTAAAATTTGAGATGTTTTGGAGAGACTGACCTGAGTGGATTTCCTGGGTGGTTTATTGTGGATAGCTCATTTGAGTGCTGTGCTGGGTGTCGGTCTACCTGAACGTTTCCGAAGAAGTCGGTGGCCTGTAGCCTGGAGGCTTGGTGGTGGCTCTCCCCTTTTGTTGGAACTTAGCAATCGAACTGCAGTTTCTGTTCGGGGACATAATTTTCACCAGACCATGGGAAAGAGGCTGTCGGCTTTTGTGTGTGTGGAACTATTCAACAAGGAAGTGGAAGGCAGAAGAATGGCAGTGAAGATTGTAGTGATAGCAGTCCACATAATTTGGAGGTTTGGAATCAAGTAGGTATGGTGTAGATATAAACAGAATGTCTTTTAGTATTGATTTAACTCACAATAGGGTAAGTGTACTAGGACAGCAGGGGTTATTCTCTATCACTGAATCTGTCAGTTATAATCACACTAAGGTTTTGATGACTGTAATGATCAAGTTACACTGTTCATCTTCATGAGTTCATATTCACAGCCATTCTCCAGTAACTAGACAGTGTATGGTGTAACTGGGTGGGACACTGTGTTGCAAAGCTGCTGCAGTGCCTAGCAGAGGGAGAGTATCTACTCATAAAGACAATTAAGCAATAAGGCATGACCAACAGTTATGTTAAATGGTCTATTAATCACCCTGTAGGGGTTTAATGTTGAATGAGGCATAGCCGAGTGCCACATGTCGCTAGACAGTGATAAACTTACCATTAACATAATACCTGGGAGTGGCTTATTGCTATCATAATAAAACTGTTTTTTAAACAACATTAAACCATGTTCATCATATGGTTAGGCTCTACATGTATGTTAATAAAAACTAAACATAAGGCTGTTACAATGTTTACAGTCAATTAGAAAGCTGCATTTCTCAAACCCTTGTTATAATCAGAGATATTATTCCTGTACAACTCCTTGGTTTTGCTGAACTCTATTGCTCAGGTGGCCCACCACATGTGATGTGGTGTGGTGTGGGGCATCGGTAGGTAAGGCCATGCAACTACTAAGTGTGGTACGTTGTGTGCAGCTGCAATCAGGGATGTGTACGTTTGGTGTACATGGCCTCAGTTTTGCTGTTGATCTCCACTGAGCATGCAGTACCTGGTCAGGTGAGTGGGGATGTCTCGTAGTACATTTAGACAATTGGTTGTTATTTCTGTCACCTGCTGCTGGATGTCTGTCATTGGTTGTGTTGACTTGGTCCTCCCCCATACTTGCATATGTGTGTGTGTGTGTCTGTGTGTGTGTAGTGCTGGGTGGGGGGTGAATTCGGAGTTAGGGTTTCAACCCTAACAGTGAATTTCCTCACTTTGTCGCTGTGGAACAACCCTAACTAATGCATTAAATGGAGTTTTTGCCTCTAATTCCCTTCTTTTGAGAATGATAACGAGAAATAGTGAATGTAATGCGGTGAGGGAGCACGGGGCATAGTAACAGGAAGAGCAACGCAAACAGAAGCACTAACAGTGGTGCACATGGTGACGTAAGCACAAATGACAACAGAAAGGGCAATGCACATGGTGGCATAGACGGGAACAGTCTGCCACGTGATGTGTTGTCACATAGTAACATGGTGCCTGCAAACGGAAATGTCAATGGGCATGGTGATGCAAAATGAAGCAGAAAGAGAAACAGTACTGTAGACACAAATGGCAAAAAATAACAGAAACACAAGCGCAAATGAAAACGCAAAGGATAACGCAAGTCATAGGACCCCACGCTCCGGCATCGCACGTAAAGAAGGAAGCTGGGCTCAAAGGGCCCCGCACTCCCACCACATGATGTCTTGTGGCATAGTAACAGGAACAGCAACACAAACAGAAGCACTAACAGTGGCGCACACGGTAACGCAAGCGTGAATGAGAACAGAAAGAGTAACGAACACAGTGGCGTAGACGGGAACGGTGTGCCACGTGATGTCTCGTCACATAGTAACATGGTGCCTGCAAACAGAAATGTCAATGGGCATGGTGACGCAAGGTGAAACAGAAAGAGAAACAGTATGGTAGACACAAATGGCAAAAAATAACAGAAACGCAAGCGCAAATGAAAACGCAAAGGATGAAGAACGTGGTGGCGTAGACGTCAACGGTAAGTGAAATGGGCATGGAACCGCAAGCAGAAAGGGCAATGGTAACAGTAATGTAAGCGCACAGGCTGGTTTTCCCCAAAAGCTGAATAGAGAAAGACAGTGAGTACAAAGAATGTATGCATAATAATGGGTATCGGAGCAGAAAATGAGGACTTGGAATACTGAATAGGTTATATCTCAGGAACCGTACGACGTGGAAAAAAAATTTAAAAGTCATATGATTTATGACTGTCCTGGTTAGTTTTGAACTTAGCCCCCATTAGGGAGCTAAGAACTTTTCTAATGAAAAGTCCGTATCTCGCACCGTTTCCGAGATACTGGCCCTGAAAGGCGCGGCGAACGCTGTAATGTTATCCTATGGGAAAAAAAGAGAAGTTCAGAGCACCATAACTTTGCCTCCCTGTAATATTTTTTCACCAAACCACTGAAAGACACATCTGTGGGCTGTTGGCTGCCTTCCCTCCAAATTTCAGGAAAAAAGACCAAACCGTTATTTTGCAGCAGGGTGCCAAAGGATTCCTGTAATGCATCGGGTGCCGTAATGTTATCCTATGGGAAAAACTGTCAAATTTGGAGTGCCATAACTTTGCTGCCATGTAATATTTTTTCAATACAACACTGAAAGGCACATCTGTGAGATGCTGGCTGCGTTCCCTCCAAATTTCAGCCCAAAACTCCCAACCGTTCTTTTGCAGTGCAGTGCCAAAGATTTGCTGTCATTTTCCCACAGACTAGAAAATTACTGTCGCAATTTGCGAAAGCTTTCGCAAACATTTGTGACACTTTCATGAGCACGAAAGTACTTTGCGAAAGTACTTTTTCCAGAAATCTGAAAACATATTTCTGGGGTGTTTTACCCTAAAATAAAGACATGGCTAACATCCTCAGGGTCCGACTAGGTGAATACAAAAAGAATTAGGTTGCTATAGGGTCCCAAATTTAAATGCCAAGCATTTTTATAATCACCAACTGAAAACAAAATGGCCGATTTGCGAAAGTAACAAGCCCATTTGCGAAAGTAAAAATGCATTTACGAAAGTGTTGAACTTTTTGTTAACTTTTCCCATTGACTTATAATGGGAAATTGTTTTTTGAATAACTTTTGAACTGTTTAATATTTTTTCACCAAATCTTCAAAAGGCACATTGGGGACCCTGGACACGTTCCCTGAAGATTTCGGGCTGGTCGTGCAAACCGTATGACCTGTACGCGTGACCGTAGAATTCCGAAAGTGTAAACGCTGCAAGCACACGCTTTATCAACTCCAGCCGTGTATCCGACTGGTACAAAACTTGGCAGATGCCAAGGCCTATGGTTCTGATCGTGTATTCCAAATTTCAGCCAAATCTTCAAACAGTTGCAAAGTTATTAAGGTGCAAAGTTTTGGGGTTTAACATAGAAATGGCTCTCAATCCTAACTATGGTAGCACTACTGTGCTACCATAATTGAGTGCAGCTTGCAGATCATTTATGTTCTTTGATTATTTGCTGTGGTTCCAATTCTGCAATCATCTGCAAATTTTGTCCCATATATCTTTATTTTTATACTTAATGATGTTATGTAAATATTAAAAGACAAGGCCCAAACCGAGCCATGAGGAACTCCACTAGTTACTGCCACCCAGTTTGACGTATCCTTGAATCACCACTTTCTGTCTTCTTTTAACCAAGCATCTATCCAATTTACTATATTATTATCAAATCTATATTCCTTAAGGGTGTTTATTAATTCCTGGTGTGGGAGTTTATCAAAAGCCTTGGAAAAGTCTAGAAAGACAACGTCCATGCTATTGCCCTCATCCAGTGCCTTTCCCACTTTCTCATAGAACACTAACAAGTTTGTCTGGCAAGATCTATTTTTCCAAAAGCCATGTTGTAGTGGGTCCTGCAGATTATTAATATCCAAACATTCCATTATATAATCCTTTAATATTGACTTCATGATTTTCTCCATAACCAATGTCAGGCTCAGTGGTTTGTAGTTCTGTAAGTCAGTTCCTGATCCTTTTTTGAATATGGGTATCACTAATACCTCCCTCCAACCCTGTAGGACGTGTCCCATATCTATAGAGGTTGGGAAAATATGAGTCAATGGTGAAGCTATTAGTTCTGCCAATTCATACAGTACCCAAGGAAGGATTTCATCAGGGCCTTGTGATTTATTTATATTTATTGTTTTTAATTTATCAAGTACATTTCACACTTTAATCTGTATGCACCCAGGTACAGAACTAGAAGTGTCTTCTGCCTTAAATGAAGTAGCTGGATTAAAAACTGAACAAAAATATTGACTTTGAATTTCTGCAGTTTCTTTATTATTTAATATATCCCTTTGTTCATTTTTAAAAGGTCCGATAGTATTGCTACTTTTTTGTTTATTATTTATATATGAATAAAATGCCTTGTAGTTGTCTTTAACTTGTGTTACAAGTTTAAAGTCACATCCCTTTTTGGCTCTTTTAATTTCCCATTTAACTTTCTTAACTAATTTTCTATATTTTATTAAGGCTTGTATATTGTTGTAATTTTTTATATTTTTATACAATTTATTCTTTTGTTTATTATTTTTTTGATTTTAGGTGATAACCATTTAGGGTACTTTTTGTATGTGCATATTTTATGTATTTGGATATACCTATTTCTATTGTTGATTTTAATTTTTTTTCCAACGACTCTCACATGTCATTTACAGCATATTTTTCAAATTTCTTTTTCCAATTCCATGTTGCCATAACATTTCTTATAGTGGTAAAACCTGCCTTATTAAAATTTAGGACTATAGACTTACCTTCTCATCTTACTTTACCCTTTTCTTTAACTTGAAAAAAGACTATCTGATGGTCATTATTGCCTAATGGAGTGGTACTTTGTACATCCTTTACTATTGACCCCAAATTTGTAAAAATCAGGCCTAGGGTATTTTGTGCCCTGGTTTTTCCTGTTACTAGTTGCTTGGGTCCTATCTGTTTTACTGCATCTAGGAACTGTACACTTGTTTTGGTCTTGCCGTCTTGTTTAATCCAGTCAATATTTGGTAAATTAAAATCCCCGGTTAAAATAATTCTATCTGCTCGATCTAGATTCCTGATACTATTTGGTATTTTCAAATCATTCTCAGGAGTAATTGAAGGTGGTCTGTACAATAGTCCCGCTTTAATTTTAGGTGCTCCTTTTGGTATGAGTTTTAGCCATAACATCTCCAGATCATCCTTTTCCCTCTTTATTTCTTTACATTGTATTGTCTCATCGATATAAATCGCAATACCCCCACCTCTTCTTGTTTCTCTTGATAGATAGAATAAATTATAGCCATCTATATTTTTATCCCATTTGTCCTCGTTTGTCCACCAGGTCTCAGTAATAAGTGCAATTTGTATATTTTTGTTATATAGTAAATATTGCAGTTCTTCAAACTTATTTATCAAACTTTGTGCATTAATTAATACCCTTTCCAGCCTTCCTGTAAATCTTCAATTTTAGGTTCTAGGTTATGAATTGTCCTTCCCCTTTTTCCAGTTTAAATGGAAGGATATGATGTCATTCATTTTTTGTTGAATATACAGTACCAGCTTTATGTAAGTCGTCACTTTTAAACAGTATATGTTTACTAAAGGTTACTGAATTGTCCATGAATCCAATGTTATTGTATTTACAGAAAGCATGTAACCGTGTATTTATCTTCTCTATCATTGGGTTTTGAAATCATATTTCCCATGGGTTGGGAGTAATCCTGATATTATAATGTCACCTTCCTTTTTTAATTTTATTTACTATATATTGGTACTCTTGTATGATGACTTCTATACTATATATCCCACATCGTTGAACCTACATGCAGTATAACTAGTGGTGTCTGGAGTCCCTCCATTAATTCATTTAATAAATAGCCTATATCTGCTATTTTACCCTGGTAATGAACTCACAGTAGTGTGCATTTTTCTACCCTGGCACACCAGTGAGTCAATGCCTCTGGTAATGGAGTCACCTATAATCAAAATATCTTTATTTTCTTCTGTTTTATGTCACTGATTTCCACTGTGGGATCTGAGTTCAAATGTTCAGTTTTTTCTATTCCCAAAATCCCTTCCTTGTTTATTAATTGTGACTTTATCTAGTTTCTATCCCTACCCTGTGCTTTTGTATCCTGCTTTATGTCAGCCTGACCTTCAGCAACATTATGGACATTGTTTAAATGCATTTAGGAATCCTCAGTATCCTGCTTTATGTCAACCTGATCTTCAACATCATTTTGAAAAATTTTTAAATGCACTTGGGGAACCTCAGTATCAGGATCTAATATGGTATATCTATTCTCTAAATCTGGATAACTCTTAAATAGCTGTGTGACATAATTGTACCTAGTAGTTAAGCTCTGTATGTATATCCAATTTTCATCTGTATTTTCATTTTCTGTCTCATGTGGGGTTTGCTGTAAATCATCCTCCTTGATGGAATTATATCATTATCAACTAGGAATGAGTCTATAAATGCTTCCAGTTCACTCATCTCTTTCTGAACCTCAGTTTTTTCCCATTTGCTTGCTTCCTTCTACTCTTTGCATCAGTTGCTCAATTTCAGCCTGTAAAGTATGAATCAGTAGGCATTTTTCACATGTAAATTCATCCATTATTACCTCCTCAGTATACATTTTACAGAATGAACATGGTTCTTTTTCTTTGCTCTAGTCTTAGCCATTTATCTTCAGTATTTTTATGAGGCTTAGTATTTCTTTAATGGTACTTACTATTGTAGGTAATTTTTAAACTTATCTCATTTATCCCACGGTCCCAGTTGACACAGCAGACACGCACAGATGTGCATGTCTCTGCATGCGTCTCCACACGTGGCAACGTGCACCCTGCTCACGCTCACCATGCTGGCAGCAGGGCCGAGTTATAAAGGTCTGGTGACCCGGAAGTGCCTGTGGGGGTCACAGGAGTGCTCGCAACAACAGTTGCATCTTAAAAGTATTTATTTTGCTTCTTGGAGCCCAAAAACTGTTTTAGGGGCTGTGCAAGTAATGTCAAAGTGTTTAAAATCAAATAAAAGTGGTACAAAGTGCTTGCAGCAGTTCTGTCTCACAGCAATGAGTCTCCCCCACTCTCTTCCTGATTTCTGTTCAAGTATACAGGACTCTAATAATAAAGGCTGCTGTATGGCTCTGCAGGTATGTATAAGTGGGAGAGCAGGGCCCAGAGGACCTGTGCTCCCACATACACACACCATAATGCAAAAAATGGACTATGTGAAGGGAGCGCAGGGCCCGGAGTGCCCGAGCTCCCACTAACACATACCACTTACATTACACTTTCTCAAAAAGAAGGGAAATTCATTGCAAAGAATGCTGTTAATGCATCAGTTAGGGTTAATAGTACGGTGACAAAGGTTTGGAAATATGCTGTTACGGTTCAAAATCCTAACTCCACATTCCCCTACCTCCCCACACACACACACATACACACACATGCAAGACACATGCAAGATTGTATGACACCATACCACTCCATCACATCTGTAACTACAATAATCACAACACTACTCATTTCTCATAACACTATGTAATGAAAAACAAAATATAGTATCATCGACTCTATACTGCCAGCACAGTATGATGACACATTATTGCTGGCATATCTTCAAACAATGAGACTTAGTCTGTACACATTTTCAAAATATTGATTTTTATGTGTCACTATTCAACAGTTGGATTGCTGCAGGTATCGCTGCTACCACATGGGCATGTGGTAGCAGGAAAGAATAGAGGTGACACACACTACTTTTAAGATACTGCTCAGGTATGAAACTAGCACAATCACATGTTATTATACTGCTGCGTTACCTGGACATACTCATTATCAGCATGTTATTGTTAGCTTTGGATGTTACAACTGTTGCTTTCACATGTTACTTGTAAACTGTACTACAAATAAATACTTTTATTATTACTACAGTTTGTTATTAGGACTGACTCACTCTATCAGAAAATAAATGCAAACATCCAATGACTGTTGGTAGGCTATACTAACTCTCATTTGCAAGAAACTATCTGTGAATAACATACTGTGTGTTTCATCACTTCTTCACTATTGAAATATAGGCATCTGCTTAAATCTTGTTATTGCTGTTTGTAACACTAAAATACTTACTGTGGGGCATCACCCACGGCTGCCCAACATGAGTGTCTACCCCAAAGCACTATAATGGCAGCAGAACTCATACAGTTGGTGGACCATGATGATGGATGTGTCTTGCAGTACATTCAGAGAGTTGTACATTACTTTTGCTACCTGATGCTGGTTGTCTCTGATTGGTTGTGCTGCCTTGTCCCTCCCCCTGCTTGCACATGTGTGTGTGTGGGGGGGTAGTGCAGAATTAGGGTTTTGAACCCTAACAGCACATTTCCAAACTTTTGTCACTGTACTATGAACCCTAACTGATGCATTAATAAAGTTCTTTGCAATGCTACATATATTAGAGGCAAAAAACTCCATTTAATGCATTAGTTAGGGTTGTTCCACAGTGACAAAAGTGAGGAAATTCGCTGTTAGGGTTGAAAACCCTCCTTGGACCCCCTGCCTGCCCACCCCCCCAACTGGCATTGGGGTGTGCATTGGGGTCGTCAGCCCTCACTCTCACCCCATCACATGTGTAAAGCAGCAGAAGTATAGGAGAATGGGGTGAGAGTTAGGACCGACGACCCCAATGCACACCCCAATTCCGGTTGGGGGGTGGGCAGGGGTCCAAGGGGGGTTTTCAACCCTAACAGCGAATTTCCCCACTTTTGTCGCTGTGGAACAACCCTAACTAATGCATTAAATGGAGTTTTTTGCCTCTAATTTCCCTTCTTTTTGAGAATGATAACGAGAAATAGTGAATGTAATGCAGCGGCGGGAGTGCAGGAAAGGGTCCCGCGGTCCTGCCACGTGATGTCTTGAGGCATAGTAACAGGAACAGCAATGCAAACAGAAGCGCTAACAGTGGCACACATGGTAATGCAAGCGTGAATGAGAACAGAAAGAGTAACGCACATGGTGGCGTAGAAGGGAATGGTCTGCCACGTGATGTGTTGTCACATAGTAACATGGTGCCTGCAAACGGAAATTTCAATGGGCATGGTGACGCAAATTAAAACAGAAAGAGAAACAGTACTGTAGACACAAATGGCAAAAAATAACAGAAACGCAACCGAAAATGAAAAAACAAGGATAACGCACATGGTGGCGCAGACGTCAACAGTAAGTGAAATGGGTACGGACCGCAAGCAGAAAGGGCAACAGTAACAGTAATGTAAGCGCACAGGCTGGTTTTCCCCAAAAGCTGCATAGAGAAAGACAGTGAGTACAAAGAATATATGCATAATAATGGATATCAGAGCAGAAAATGAGGACTTGGAATACTAAATAGGTTATATCTCAGGAACCGTACGACATAGAAAAAAAATTTAAAACTCATATTATTTATAACTGTCCTAGCTAATTTTTTGCTTAGCCCCCATTAAGAGGCTAAGCATTTTTCTGACAAAAAGTCCGTATCTCGCACCGTTTCCGAGATACGGGCCCTGAAAGGCGGGGCGAACGCTGTAATGTTATCCTATGGAAAAAAAGAGAAGTTTGGAGCACCATAACTTTGCCTCCCTGTAATATTTTTTCACCAAACCACTGAAAGACACATCTGTGGGCTGTTGGCTGTCTTCCTTCCAAATTTCAGGAAAAAAGACCAAACCGTTATTTTGCAGCAGGGAGCCAAAGGATTACTGTAATGCGTCGGGTGCCGTAATGTTATCCTATGGGAAAAACATAAAATTTGGAGTGCCGTAACTTTGCCGCTGTGTAACATTTTTTCAATACAACACTGAAAGGCACATCTGTGAGATGTCGGCTGCGTTCCCTCCAAATTTCAGCCCAAAACTCCCAACCGTTCTTTTGCAGCGCAGTGCCAAAGAATCGCTGTCACTTTCCCACAGGTAGAAAACTACTGTCGCAATTTGCGAAAGCTTTCACAAAAAAGTTTGACACTTTTGTGAGCACGAAAGTAATTCTGAAAGTACTTTTCAGAAATTTGAAAAACATTTCTCGGGTGTTTTACCACAAAATAAAGACATGGCAAGCATCCTCAGGGTCCAACTAGGTGAATACAAAAAGAATTAGACTGCTAGAGGGTCCCAAATTTAAATGCCAACCATTTTTCTGATCACCAACTGAAAACAAAATGGCTGATTTGCGAAAGTAACAGGCCCATTTGCAAAAGTAAAAATGCATTTGCGACACCGTCGAACTTTTTGTTAACTTTTCCCATTGACTTATAATGGGAAATTGTTTTTTGAATAACTTTTGAACCGTTTAATATTTTTTCACCAAATCTTCAAAAGGCACATCGGGGACCCCGGCCGCACATTCCCTGAAGATGACCTGTACGCGTGACCGTAGAATTCCAGAAAAGGCATAAGCAGCGTATGCAAATCACGCCTTAATAACTCCACAGCCATGTATCCAACCAGTACAAAACTTGGCAGATGCCAAATCCATCAAGCAGTTGCAAAGTTATTAAGGTGCAAAGTTTTGGAGTTTAACATGAAATGGCTCCTCAACCCTAACTATGGCAGCACTACTGTACTACCATAATATATATATATATATATATATATATATATATATATATATATATATATATATATATATATATATATATATAGAGAGCAAAAACTCCGTTTAATGCATTAGTTAGGTTGTTCCACAGTGACAAAAGTGAGAAATTAGCTGTTAGGGTTGAAAACCTAACTCCAAGTCACCCCACCCAGCACTACACACACACAGACACACACACACACACATGCAAGTATGGGGAGGACCAAGTCAACACAACCAATGACAGACATCCAGCAGCAGGTGACAGAAATAACAAACAATTGTCTAAATGTACTCGAGACATCCCCACCCACCTGACCAGGTACTGCATGCTCAGTGGAGATCAGCAGCAAAACTGAGGCCATGTACACAAACGTACACATCCCTGATTGCAGCTGCATACAGCGTACCACACTTAGTAGTTGCATGGCCTTACCTGCGATGCTCCACACCACACCACAACTGGTACTGTGCCGTTAGTCAATATAAATGCTGAAGGTGCATGATGACAGTTGTAGAAAGGTTTAACACTAGTGAGTATACATTAATTAAGAAGTACATAAACTAACTACAAGACACTAGCATGCTCAAGATAAAAGTAGTGTTACATTTAGTATGTGATTTACATAGTAGTACATTTACTGCAACTGTTTACTCAAGATAGAGAGGCTGATGTAAACGTATGGAAAAGCATTGCCTGTTCAACGCTATGAAATTTGTACTGCCAGTATCAGATGCATTCTTACTGATGAAGGTGTACTGCTGATGTACATACATAGACCTTCAGTGTGTTTCAATACTAAAGATGCAGTAAGTATTCTTTGTAAGAAACAGTGTAATTGCATGGATCAGGCCAAGCAACTTCTAAATATCATAGCACTACTGAGCCAACAATGACGTACCTGTATCGGAGATGTCTATAGGATAGATTTTCCTGTAGGCACTTACTGAGTATGTTGTACCTGAGAAAGACAATCTCATTGCATCTGTGATGACTAACTTATTCAAATAGTGATACATTTACTATTGTTGCAATGAGTGATCTATGCACTTATGGACACAGTGTAATTTTTTAACAGTTGTTTCACACTCAGGCTGTATGCCTAGTGTTTGGGTTTACCACACTTCTGTCACTGATGCTATCAAAGTGATAACTATGTTAATTGTAGTACAACAGGAATCAAGTAGGTATAGTGTAGATATAAACAGAATGTCTTTTAGTATTGATTTAACTCACAATGAGATAAGTGTACTAGGACAGCAGGGGTTATTCTCTATCACTGACTCTGTCAGTTATAATCACACTAAGGTTTCGATGACTGTAATGATCAAGTTACACTGTTCACCTCCATGAGTTCATATTCACAGCCATTCTCCAGTAACTAGACAGTGTATGGTGTAACTGGGTGGGACACTGTGTTGCAAAGCTGCTGCAGTGCCTAGCAGAGGGAGAGTATCTACTCATAAAGACAATTAAGCAATAAGGCATGACCAACAGTTATGTTAAATGGTCTGTTAATAACCCTGTAAGAGTTTAATGTTGAATAGAGGCGTAGCAAAAGTACACATATAGCTAGATAGTGATAAACTGACCATTAACATAATACCTGGAGTGGCTTATTGCTATCTACAATAAAACTGTCTTTTTAAACAACATTAAACCATGTTGTGATATGGTTAGGCTCTACATGTATCTTAATAAAAACTAAACATAAGGCTGTTACAATGTTTACAGTAAATTAGAAGCTGCATTTCTCAAACCCTTGTTATAATCAGAGATATTATACCTGTACAACTCCTTGGTTTTGCTCAACCCTATTGCTCAGGTGGCCCACCACATGTGGTTTGGTCTGGTGTGGGGCATCGGTAGGTAAGGCCATGCAACTACTAAGTGTGGTATGTTGTGTGCAGCTGCAATCAGGGATGTGTACATTTGGTGTACACTGTCTCAGTTTTGCTGTTGATCTCCACTGAGCATGCAGTACCTGGTCAGGTGGGTGGGGATATCTCGTAGTACATTTAGACAATTGTTTGTTATTTCTGTCACCTGCTGCTGGATGTCTGTCATTGGTTGTGTTGACTTGGTCCTCCCCCATACTTGCATGTGTGTGTGTGTGTCTGTGTGTGTGTGGTGCTGGGTGAGGGGTGAATTCGGAGTTAGGGTTTTCAACCCAAACAGCGAATTTCCTCACTTTTGTCACTGTGGAACAACCCTAACTAATGCATTAAACAGAGTTTTTGCCTCTAATTTCCTTCTTTTTGAGAATGATAATGAGAAATAGTGAATGTATGACGGTGGGATCGGGCCCGCTGCTCCCTACATGATGTCTTGTGGCATAGTAACAGGAACAGCACGCAAACAGAAGCGCTCAATAGTGGCAAAGACATGGTAACGCAAGCGAATGAGAACAGAAAGTAACGCACACACGGTGGCGTAGACAAGAACGGTCTGCCACATGATGTGTTGTCACATAGTAACATGGTGCCTGCAAATGGAAATGTCAATGGGCATGGTGACACAAAGTGAAACAGAAAGAGAAACAGTACTGTAGACACAAATGGCAAAAAATAACAGAAACACAAGCGCAAATGAAAACGCAAAGGATAACGCACATAGGGCCCCACACTCCCACCATGTAATGTGGCCATGGGAGTGCGGGGCCCAAAGGGCCCCGCGGTCCCACCACATGATGTCTTGTGGCATAGTAACAGGAACAGCAACACAAACAGAATGACTAACAGTGGTGCACATGGTAACGCAAGCACGAATGAGAACAGAAAGGGTAACGCACACGGTGGCGTAGATGGGAACAGTGTGGCCCATGATGTGCTGTCACATAGTAACATGATGCCTGCAAATGGAAATGTCAATGGGCATGGTGACGCAAGGTGAAACATAAAGAGAAACAGTACTGTAGACACAAATGGCAAAAAATAACAGAAACACAAGCGCAAATGAAAACGCAAAGGATAACGCACATGGTGGCGCAGACGTCAACGGTAAGTAAAACGGGCATGGAACCGCAAGCGGAAAGGGCAACGGTAACAGTAATGTAAGCGCACAGGCTGGTTTTCCCCAAAAGCTGCATAGAGAAAGACAGTGAGTACAAAGAATGTATGCATAATAATGGGTATCGGAGCAGAAAATGAGGACTTGGAATACTAAATAGGTTATATCTTAGGAACCGTACGACGTAGAAAAAAAATTTAAAAGTCATATGATTTATGATTGTCCTGGCTAGTTTTGTACTTAGCCCCATTGGGGGGCTAAGTGTTTTTCCAACGAAAAGTCTGTATCTCGCACCGTTTCCGAGATACGGGCCCTGAAAGGCGCGGCGACGCCGTAATGTTATCCTATGGGAAAAAAAGAGAAGTTCAGAGTGCCATAACTTTGCCTCCCTATAATATGTGTTCACCAAACCACTGAAAGGCACATCTGTGGGCTGTTGGCTTTCTTCCCTCCAAATTTCAGGAAAAAAGACCAAACCGTTATTTTGCAGCAGGGTGCCAAAGGATTCCTGTAATGCTGTCGGTAGCCGCAATGTTATCCTATGGAAAAAACGTCAAATTTAGAGTGCTGTAACTTTGGCGCTGTGTAATATGTTTTCAATACAGCACTGAAAGGCACATCTGTGAGATGTCAGCTGCGTTCTCTCCAAATTTCAGCCCAAAACTCCCAACCGTTCTTTTGCAGTGCAGTGCCAAAGAATTGCTGTCATTTTCCCACAGACTAGAAAACTGTCGCAATTTGCGAAAGCTTTCGCAAACATTTGTGACACTTTCATGAGCACGAAAGTAATTTGCGAAAGTACTTTTTCCAGAAATTTGAAAAACATATTTCTGTGGTGTTTTACCCTAAAATAAAGACCTGGCTAGCATCCTCAGGGTCCGACTAGGTGAATACAAAAAGAATTAGGTTGCTAGAGGGTCCCAAATTTAAATGCCAAGCATTTTTCTGATCACCAACTGAAAACAAAATGGTGGATTTGCAAAAGTAACAGGCCCATTTGCGAAAGTAAAAATGCATTTGCGAAAGTGTTGAACTTTTTGTTAACTTTTCCCATTGACTTATAATGGGAAATTGTTTTTTGAATAACTTTTGAACCGTTTAATATTTTTTCACCAAATCTTTGAAAGGCACATCGGGGACCCCGGCCGCATGTTCCCTGAAGATTTTGTGTTGATGCAGAAACCATGCGACCTGTACGCATGACCGAGAATTCAGAAAAGCGTAATGTGCGCGCAAATCACGCTTTAATAACTCCGCAGCCGGTATCCAACGGTACAAAACTTGGCAGATGCAAGGCCTATAGTTCTTGATCATGTATTCCACATTTCAGGCAAATCCATCAAACAGTTGCAAAGTTTATAAGGTGCAAATTTGGTTTAATATAGAAATGGCTCTCAACCCTAACTATGGTAGCACGGAAGGCATAGCTATTTCTTATGTTAAACCACATTTTGCCATTTAATAACTTTTGAACTGTTTGTCTGATATGCCTGAAATGTGGAATGTAGAAAGATCTACCATAGATCTGCAGATCTGAAATTGTCATGTTGGTTGGATGTACAGTTGCGGAATCGAAAAGCGTCAAAAACTAGAAAATCCCCAAAGTTGCAATTTTTGTCCACCCATAATGCACTGAAGAATGCATCTGGGTGGGTTAAAATTGGGTTGTCTGCATGGGTTCTGACTGCACTGGTACCTTTTGAAGATTTGGTGAAAAAATATTGCTCCGTCTCAAAGTTACTGCATTTTCTGTCCCATTATAGCCTAAGAGAAAATTTATACAGTATGTGCACTGCAAAACAATCGAGAACATATTTTTTGGTCAAGCTTTGCAAAATGTTGTCATGCTGCCACCATCTTGTTTTCAGTTAGCAAGAGAGAAAACAATATAACTCAAAAAATACTGCACTTTTGAACACACCAACCATTGGATTTATCTAATCAGGCCCCAGGGAACATGCTCCTGGTATTAGTTCATAGCCAACTAGTCTGGAAATATGTTTTTAAAATGTTTTCACTTTTTTTTGTTCACGACAAAAATTTTTGTGTCGCACAAACAATCGCAAAAACTTTAAATATGATAGTGACAACATTTTTTAATCATGATAACATTCCCATTATAGAGATAGGAGACTTTTGCTATGTGTTGCTTTTTTTTGTCACTTGATTGTGGCAAGGTGCATTGAGCTATTGGCCTGAAATGTTCAGGGTAGGAAGCCCTAGTGCCACAGATGTGCCTTTCAGTGGTTTGGTGTGGAAAAATTCAAGAGGCCCATAGTTACACCATTCCAAAGTTCAAAAATTTCCCCATAGGATAACACTGTGGCAGTTGTTTTCTTTGTCCCTTCATTGTGGCAATGTGGATTGCGCTATCAGTCTGAACTTTTCAGGGTGGAAACTATAGTCCCAGAGGTGTGCCTTTTGTTGGTTTTGTACTAAAACATAAAACAGGGCCATAGTTACAATATTCCAAAGTTCTGAAATGTTCCCATAGGATAACATTGTAGCACCCGTCATGCCTTTCAGGGCCCGTATCTCAGAAACGGTTCAAGATATGGACTTAGTGTTGCAAAATTCTAAGCCCCAAAACCATGAAACCCATGAAATGAGTGTTTACTCACCTGGTAAAGGCGATTGTGTTGGTTGACATCCATGGCACTCCAGTCCTTACCTCATGGGTTTTAGCCCACCTGGTAGGCTAGTGATGCACATGACCTAGGATCAAATTTCTAGACCCCAGGTCCCAGAAGCCCCTGCTGTCCAGTTCAAATCATGCATCTGATCAGGCTACAAGCACTCCAGGAGTCCCTGTAATTGAGCCAGGAAAAGGCAGGCCTGTGTTTCCACAGGAAATAAAAATAAAAATATAGTGCTAATTTACATAGCATCTGAGCCTGCCTAAGACAGCCTTTGTTATCAGCTTATACTGTATGAAGTTTCAAACAAAAGAAATTAGGTAGAGTATTTCTTTGTTATACAGTGTAATGGCAGAGGGCTGGTCTTTTAGGGCCAGCCTAGGCTTTGTGTTTGTTGCTTGGTGTCTCCAGCATTTGGGACATTAGATTATGAGGTTGCAACAAATGGCTTCTAGATTTCTTTATTGCATCCTGCTGTTTGGTTGGTATTATTTAGCTAGAATTGTTTAATGCATCCTGCCGTTTGACTTATGTTGCTGTTGTGGTGTGAGAGACCTTTTTTTGGGGATTAGCTGACTCATGCTGTCACTGTTCCTCTCTGCTGCATATGCCTAGCTCACCAGGCAGCACTCGTGAAGTGCACCCTTGTTTAGTTCCCCCCCAATTCTAGGCTAGCAGAGCATGGCGTGGCACCTCGCTACCCCCCTTTCTCACTCCCCTCTCTCACAGCCTGAAGGAGACAGAAGCAGCAGGACTCCTTCACTGTCTTGGCTGGTCGCCGCCTTTCATGGTGGCTCGTTTGCATTCAGATCCATGTGAGCTGCTGTCGATGCGGCCAGGCCTCTGGCGTTGTGTCTAGGAGGATGGAGGTCCGGCCTCCCACCTCCCTCTATCTTTTCTTCTCTCGCTCCTCTCCCTCCTGGTCTCCTGACTACAGATTCTGCCCAGCAGTGCTGGGAATGGTTTGCTTCAGATATCAGCCAACAGAAGGACAGAGAGAACAAGAGGTACTCTTTTTCATGTTTTTTTTCCAAAAGAGAGAATATGAATGAGGGACAATACCTCTGGGGATCAGACACCCGCAGTGTTCCGTAATCTGTAGACTGCAGCGGGGAATCTTCTTTGTACGGTTCCTGAAATATTTGCAAATTAGTGTTCCAATTGCTAATTTCCATGGCTGTAGGTCACTGTTATGCCCTCAGAGTTAGCACTCACATTGGTTTTTGGTGACCGTATATCAGAAATGATGCAAGATATGGTTATGTTGTGAAAACTACTCACTCTCATGATTACAACCACACTTCAACTTTTTTTTCTAGCTGCTATGGTTTCCGAGATATGGGCAAATTGCTGTTACAAAGCCTCCTTGCCTTATAGGGATGCTCTATGGCTCCATGCTTATCTGTAAGTGGGAGTGCAGGGCCCAGAGGGCCTGCACTCCCACAAACACATATCATTATGCACAACGGGCCTTCCTTGTGACTCCTTTCCTGCTTCGCATCTCCACTGGTACAAGACATTTTCCACCACCATTGGACAGTGGCCCATTAGCCTGCCAACTTCCTCTCCCAGTCACACGCCTGCAATACTAACTGCCTATGGTGCCCTCTATCACTTATTGTTACTGCAGCCAGCTGCCTACTCAAGCTGCTCATTATATGAATATTATCTCAAAGTATGTTATAACCGAGTATCTTTATTTTTTCTTTTAGTTGTTTTGGTTGTTTATTGTGCATTCTTTTACTACCTCTGTATGTATGTTGACCCTCATCCTTTGACATGGAACCTTTGTAAATGAGCAGTTTCTGCTCAAAGGTATTTGTAATCCGAGAATTTAATAAATAAATAAAAATAAAAAACTGCTCAGTTTGGTGGGAGAGCAGGACCCACTACTTACATTACACTTTAAAAAAAAAAAGAAAGGAAATTCTTTGCAAAAACTTTGTTAATGCATCAGTTAGGGTTGTTTCCACACTGACAAAAGTGTGGAAATTCCACATTAGGGTTAACACCCCTACCACCCAACCACCTCACTACCCTCCACACACACCAACAGGCATTGGGGTGTGCGTTAGGGTGATCGTGCCTAACTCCACACTTTTGTCTGTGTGGAAACAACCCTAACTGATGCATTAATGAAGTTTTTGCAAAGAATATATATATATATATATATAGTATATACAGTATATATATAGAGAGAGCGATAGAGATTCATTGCATCAAAACTTCATTTAATACATCAGTTAGGGTTAAAGTGACAAAAGTGTGGAAATGAGATGTTAAGAATGAGCCCCAACCCCCCACCCCATCTTCCACAGACCGACCAGATGCCGGAGTGTGCCATGGGGTCGTTAGGCACAACTCTCACCCCATTCCATGAGTAAACAGGTTGACATGCTACAGTAAAAATGTAAACAAAAAAATCCAACACTCACCACCCCAAAGTAAGGAGACTGCTCAGGTTCTTATAAAATGCTTCATTTTGTTCCTGTGCAATGTGCAAACATCCTGATGCAGTTTGGAATTACAATGATTCCTTCTTCAAAGGATCTAACAACTGAATGAGGAGCACACATTTTATAGCAGTGGACTGATGACATCATCACTCAGCATCATGAAACAAAGTGACAAAAACACACAGTGCAGAAAGTGATGAAATTAATGATAAAAACATGGTAATATATACATGAATCTACAAAAAACTAAGTCTTATAGCAAGTCTGATAGTTGAAAAATGCATAGTTAAATGCTTTTTCTAAACTATAGAAATATAAAATATATATATTTTAAAAAAAAAAGGCCAGAACATCAATTGAAGGTCCCAGACAGAGTTCATGTGACTTCCATCAATTCCTATGTTTAAAATGTAAATCTACAAGAGAACACAACAAAATACAATTAAAAATACAGTATTGCAAGGTGTAATTAGTTTGCTGAATCTCAACAAACAATGCATCTGATATTAGCAGTTGTAAATGTAAGGGCATATGCCTAAATCAGTTCAGTATATAAATATAACCTATTGGATAAAAAATATAAACAAGATTCATATATCAGTGCAAAATTGTTCCCAAAATAGAAAACAAATAATGACACATTGCTAAGGGGTAGACAGACCTGTTATTTCTTTCAGTGCTTGCTTCAGTAAAGGAGAATGAGGTGAGAGGTAAGCCTCACGACCCCGTGGCACACCCCAGCATCTGTCAGTCTGCGGAGGATGGGGGTGGTGGGGGGTTAGGGGCTCAATCCTAATGTCTCATTTCCCCACTTTTGTCACTTTAACCCTAACTGATGCATTAAACAAAGTTTTTGCAATGAATATATATATATATATATATATATATATATATATATGTATATACAGGGTGGATATTCAAAGCGGTTGCGCAAGGCACAAGTGAGATGCGCCAGCGCAAAAGCGGATATGCGCCAATGGGTGATATTCAGTGGGTGACATTGTGCAGTGCAAATCGCAGTGTGCCAATGCGCAACCCTAATGAATGCATGCGCAAGTGCAGGGGCGAAGCCATGAATAAGTCGTACAGTGCGATATTCAACGGCATGCCGATGGCGCAAGAGCGGAGCAACAGGGACATGTGTGGAGCAAAGTTGAGCCTATAAAAGGATGGGGCAAGCAGGGGACAGAGGCATGCACCCAGGGGAGCAGGGGTGAGAGACGGAGAGAGAGTGAGAGAGAGAAAGACAGAGTGAGACAGAGACAGAGAGGGGGCCAGTGACCAGGCAGGACAGCAGCAGGGGTGCAGAACAGGCACAGAGGCAGGAAGTGCAATGGGCAGTAGGACAGGGAGTGCAACCCTGACTGTGCCTGTGAGTGTGAGCTGACCAGAGTGTGTGTGTGTGTGTGTGTGTGTGTGTGTGTGTGTGTGTGTGGGTCCCCAGTACGGGAGTGCACCCAGTGCAGGGACCCAGACAGCAGCACATAGCCAGGGTAGCACAGGGTGTCAGCCATGGTGGGGGCAGGACAGGCCAGGCCATGGCCAGTGCAATATTCCAGATGGAGGCGGTAATGAGGGGTGTGAGGAGGTGGGAGGCTGAGCGGCTTGGCCATGGAAGGGCCGGGCTGCGTATGCTCAGAACAGGTGGTACCGTGCCCACACCACCTTCGAACAGTACAGTGACACCGAGATTGTGGGCCGGTACCGCTTGAACCGAATGATTCTGAGGCAGCTCAGTGAGCTGTGCAGTGATTAGATGCAGGCACACACAAGACGTAGTCATGCCCTATCAGTGGAGACAAAGGTCACGGCCGTAATGTGCCTGCTCACCACGGGCACCTTCCAGAGACCAACAGGGGACACCAGAGGCATAACCCAGTCAGCCGTATTGCGGCTCCTCACACAATTCCTCAACGCACTGCTGCCACATGCTGCAGAATACATCCACTTCCCCAGAACACAGGTGGAGCGTACAGCAAACATGCAGGAGTTCCACAGGGTTGCATGTATGCCTGGCGTGCTAGGGGCCATTGACTGCACCCACGTAGGCATCTGCACACCACTGGGGTTGGAGGGAGTGGCCTACATCAACAGGAAAGGCTACCCCAGTGTCAACTGCCAGGTGGTGTGCGATGCCAAGGGGCACATAATCAATATCTGTGACACACACCCTGGAGGAGCACACGATGCCTTCATCTGGCTGCACTGTGCCACAGGTTTGAGAGTGGGGACATCCCCACCGGCCACCTAGTAGGTGAGCATGCAGCTGGAATGGGCAGCCCTGCACAGCAGGGCAGGGTCTGGGGGGGAGATGCTATGCTGGGGGCATAGGGGTCTCTCTGTGTAGGTGGGGGGGTAGCCACGCAGACCACAGTGCTAACCCATCATGTCTCCACACAGGTGACAGCGGATACCCACTCCGGCCCTGGCTGCTCACCCCATACCAGCGCCCATCAATGCCAGTGCAGGAGAGATTCAACAAGGCACATGCCAGCACACAGAACATCATCGAGCTTGTGTTTGGACAAATGAAGACACGGTTCCATTTTCTGCACAGGTCTGGCAGTGCCCCATAGTACAGCCCCTCAAAGGTCTGTGGCCTATTCCTGGCCTGCTGTGTGCTACACAACATGGCCACTGACCGTGGGATAGCTGTCGAGGTTGAAGAGGGAACAGCAGTGGGCACAATGTGGAAACCGGGCCACATGGTGATGGTCATCCCCCCTTGGATGACAGGAATCCCGGCTGCGCAGGATGGCCCAACAGCACTGGGACACCATTGCAGAGGAGCACTACAGTGCACACAGGTAGGTGAACATGACCACACGGGTGTCCCAGGGACCAGGGCACAGTATACAGGCATGCCAGGCTGGGCCCCACAATAGACACAGCTGGAGGGCAACGTTGAAGGAAAGGAACAGAGCACCATGGAAGCACCCCCTACGGCACTGTGGAACCCACACACATGGCCTCACATACTTTCACACACACAAGCACAGTCACATGGGCACCCACACACACACCCCAAAGCTGCCAATGGGCATGTGTCAGACACTGAACACAAGTGCACAGTGGCAGCCGGTGATGTGATGGCATCATCATGCACATGCCACTGTGGTCAGCGGCCAGGTAGGTGTGCACAGGGTGGGCATATTGCATGGGCCATGGACTGCATGGCCCCGCTATGCACACGCACACACCACAACACTGTGCATACAGGGCTGCGGCAGGCAGCGGACAGGGAGGGAGGTGGATCATGACTGCTGCACAGTTGCATGGCTGCCATGGACATGTGGACGGCCCCACCGAGGCTGCCCAGCAGACTCAGGCTGTGCAACGGCCACAGAGGGAGTCACAGATGGCCCTCCAGGTGTGATGCTGTGGGAATGTGACCAGTCCCTCACAGATGTCTGCAGACCCCCGTACAGGCCCACTCCAGGCATGCCCTGAATGCCCACAGTGGACCTCGGTGATGACAATGCCAGGGTTGCATGACGCCGGGATTGAGAGGTGGAGAATGCACTCTGTGGTGACTGCTGTGGACGGCCATGCACAAGGGTGGCCAGTGGTGCTAGGCCGGCTGTGACTGCAGCGGTGAGCTGATCCATGCTTGTGGTCATGTCCTCCCACAAGCGTGTAGCCTCGGCCAGGAGCTGCTCAAAGTCCCGGTCATGCCATCCTGTGGACTGGTGCAGCTCCTTGTGGAGTGCATGCAGTCCTGCCAGGACCAGCATCTGTTGCTCCATGGATGCCCAGAGCAGACGGGTGTGCTCAGTCAGGGGGTCAGCGCCCTGGGAGACTTGGGCATTGTGCCGACCCACGGGAGTTGTATGGCCCCACATCATGGCCCCCCATGCAGGTGGGGGCTGCACAGCAGGGCCCCCGTGGGCCTGTACTGTCTGTGGTGCAATGGCAGTGGCCACTGCACCCAGACCCCCCCTTGGCACCGCCCTGCTGCTGCTGCTGCCCCTCTTGTGCTGTGAGCGAGATGGCGCCAGGGCGGCTGCATCACCACCACCACACAGTATGGTCTGCGCCACAGGTACGTCATCCACCGCCTCACCAGGTGGTATAGCTGGAGGGTTGACAAGTGCCACCTGGGCACCATCAGCGCTGCTGTGTCCAGTGCGTGGTAGGGGTGCCTCCCCCCAGTCAGCATCACCACTGTCCAGGATAGTGGACATGTCATGATCAGACCCGGACCCCGCCAAAATCAGTGTCTCAGCATACTGGACACCATGGCTGACATCCTGCTGAAACACTGCCTGGGCCTCATTTGCGCCCACACCACAGGCATCCGGTCAGACAGTGGGGAAGGCCCAGCAGCAGTCCAGACCCCGAACTCCAGTGGAGGTGGATGGATGCTCCTCCAGGTCCACATCAGCCACCAAGGTGGGCACCGCCACCCCTGCAGCTGCACGCAGGTACTCAGAATCTGTAAGGGAATGCATACACATTAGTGCCACCACCACTCACCCCTACCCCCTTACACCCCTCACTCCATCCCCATACACCACTGTACCTACCATGCAGTGATGGGCTTCCCCCCATCTGGAATCCACTGGTGGGAACACCCTCCACAGTGTGCACCACATGGTCACTGCCACCAGCTCCTCCTGCGGTGTCAGCTGTGGCACCTCAGGCTGTCCACCACCCGTGGTGGCACATGCAGCACAGATGGCAGCCACCTTCTCCTTTCTCCACCTCTGGTCTGTGCCCACCTTTTTCTTGCACTCCTGTGCTGACATCTGATGGCTGCCCTGCAGGTTCACAGCCCTGGCCACTCCCTCCCATGCCTCCACCCTGGCCTGCGGGGTGCCTGTGGAGCCACTCAGAAGGGGTTCCTGGTCCAGGTATGCATCAAACAGGACATTGTACTCTGCCCTTGTGAAATTGGACCTGCACCTCCATGTAGGCCCCTGCTCCTCAACCTCCCCATGCACCAACATGCTCACTCCTGTGGGTGGGGACAAGTGGTTAATGCTGGCTGCCACACACAGTGTGCCCCCCCGAGTCCTCTGTCCTGACATGCCCACTGTCTGGCGTCTTACCTGTGAAGGATGCAATACTGGTCTGGTGCCTGTGCAGCCCCATGGTGCCTTTATAGTGCATCACATGCAAATGAGGGACTGCGCAACTGTAATGAGATGCAAATGCCTCCGATGTGCCGTGGATATGCTGATCAGCTCATCTGCATGTGCCAGCTGAATATCACAGAATTGAGCATGGTGCATTGGAGATGCGCATGCTCAAGCCATGGTGCAGCTGTATGATGTGCGCAGTCCACCTGGCACAGTGCATGCGCACACTGATGCCACGTAAGTCGCTAGCACATCCTACGCACAGTGCGCTATATGCAGCATGGTGCTCCACTGCTATTGGGCATGTGGTGCACATGTGCTGTACACCCTACAGCACCCATGCACCATTGGCACATGGCCCATGGGGCACACTGGACCATATAGCGCACCATGCTTCCGTGCCCTGTCGCGCTGTCACGTACAGTGCGCATGTCGACCTTTGACCCCTACATGTGTCCTATGACCCCCAAGTTTCTGTGGCATGTGTCAGCACTAACCCAGCTGTATCACGCTTCAGCGAGGCATGCGCGAATGGGGATGGCAGCGCATCACCAGGCATGTCACGTATCCATCACACGTGCGTATCGTGTGCTCACCAGTGCCATTTTGGCTCAGTAGTGTAGTTAGCAGGCATGCCTCATAGGAGCACACTGAGGGCACCCAATTGGAGCCAGGTTGAGCTAGTCAACCTGGTGGCACTGATGGAGCCACATGTTGGTACCCTATATGGGCAGGTGCCCCTGGACCAGCCACACACAGAGGTATGGCAGGAGGTGGCTGAGGAGCTGAAGGAGGCCACAGGATCATGGCATAGTGGGGATCAGTGCCACCACAGGTACGGGGACCTGTGGAGAAGGGATCAGGACCATCTGTCAGCACTTCAGGCACGCATCCGGAGGGGCACAGTGCCACAGCCAGGTGAGTGCACATATCCACGACCGTGCCAGGTTGATGTTCTGTGGGGTGCCAGTGGGTATCACACCATGCTGTTAGGGGGGGGCTGTGGCTGGGAATTCCACCAGCCATGGCAGTGCACCATAGGTGTGCTGTGCCACGGCAACGCCACTGCACAGGGACATGGGTATGCTGTGCTGGAGGGGGGTGGGGTGTGTGGGATGCTGCCCGGTGCTGATGTCTGCCTCTCACTGTCTCCCTACTAGGCCCTGAGGATTGTCGCAGAGCCTGGATGGCGGGAGCCACTGCTGAACAGCAGCAGGACAGTGGTGGCACATGACAGAGGGATGCTGGCCAGGTGGGAGGTGCAGGTGAACAGGTGCCAGTTGGGCTGCAGCATGCAGGTAGGCACTATGTCGGTGTACGTTGTTGTGTGGGGTAGAAGTGGGCCACAGCCCCCCGTGCACATAGCCATTACATCCATGCATCACTGGCGAGGTCCATTGCACCATGCTGTGCCTTTTGCACATGTGTGTGGCTGCTCTGGGTGGGCTGTGGGTGCATCTGGGTCCCAGAAAGGCCACTGCCATCCCCATGCAATGGCCATTTGCTTGGCAGCCATGGCTGTGGTGTGCTGCACATGGCTGGTGGTGGTGTGCAGTGCTGTGAGTAGCTGTGGATGGTCAGGATGGTCGCTCATGTGGGCACACATACTGCAGATGGCTGTGTGCCACCTACAGGGCACATGTCATTGCTGTCTGCTGTGCACGATGGATGGGCTACAGTCATATGGGCATGCACTCATCCATGTCTCCTCCATTGTCCTAGGTGTCCATCAGGTGGATGTCCACACCAGGCTGCTGGAGAGAATACTGAGGGTCACCACAGTGACCCTTGCAATGGTCCGCATCATTAGGCAGTCCCTGTTCCGGCCGCAGAGGTGAAGACGGACTGGGCACTGGTAGGTGTGAACATCTTGAGGGGCCCGTTGGCCTGCTTCACCCTCCCTTCCCCTGACCCCCCTCCCATTCCTCCATTGTACCCTGCCTAGCCATGACCCTGTCCCCCTGCCCCCCTTCCCCAGCCAGTTTCCTGATTGTGGCCTCCCATTCTGCCTGCCCCATCCCTGTTCCCTGTATATAATTTCTGTTATATTGTATTTTTAATACACTTCTATTTTGGTAGCCATCTGTGTCCATGTCTGGTTTGCAGCTGGTGTATGGAGCCATTCTGCAGTGGTGTGCATGGTGGTTGTGTGGTGTGTCTGGGGTTGACTGGGGTTCATGTCTGGTGGTCTGTGCCCAGTGGCCTGTGTGTGTGCCCTGGGGCATATGTGTGTTCCCTGCTGGGCTGTGTGGCCTGTGTGTTGTGTGCTGTCGGCATGTGTGTTGTCAGCTATGGTCCCGGCGGTATGTCCCGTGCCATCCTGTGGGTGTTGCCCGTGGCTGCCTGCCTGTGGCCATTGGTGTCACGCCACCTCCATGCACTGCTGTGGTTTGCGTTGTCAGGGCCTGTGGCTGTGCATCTGCCTTGCCTCCCTCCAGATATCCCCTGCACCCTGGTGGAAGTGTGTCCTGCTCCACACTGTGCCGAGTGCCCTGTGCTATGGCCCATGTGCCTCTGTCCCTTGCCCAGCCCATATTGTGTTCTTGCACTTCCTGCCTTGCTCCATTGTGCAGCCCAGGTTGCAGGACGGCACCTGCTGACTTGCTCCCTGGCACAGCCCTTGTTGCGCGATGGCGCATCCCTGCAATACTCAGCCATCTTGCGCTGTCACTTGCCATTGTGCTCAGCCTTTGAATATCATGTTGGGTGCACACTGGCACAGCGTTCATGCACTGCGCTGCTGTTGCGCCTGCCTCTGGTGCATTTCTGAATATCCCACCCACAGTATATAAGTAGGGTCAGTATAGTTAATGTTGGAGGGCCACTTTAATGTTAAACCCCAAAGTTTGCAGTTTAATAACTTTGCAACCATTTGTCAGATGTGTCTGAAATTTTTCATGTGCTGCATCCAAAAAAGACCTCTGGACCTGGAAAGTTTCATTCCAGTTGCATGTACAGTTGTGGAACTGTAGAGTGTCCAAAATGTAAAAATTAGTCAACTTTTGCACATTTTTCGGTCAGGCATAATGGACTAATGAATATGTCTGAGTGGATTCAAATTTGCATGTCTATATGTGGCCTGGGCTGAACTGGTGTCTTTTGAAGATCTGGTGAAAAAAATATTTATCAATTAAAAAGTTATGCAAGTTTTTCATGTCCCATTGTAGCCTACAGGAAAATTTATATGTGCATTGCGAAAAAGTTCACAAAAACTTTCATGAAAACATTTTTTGTGCACGATAACATTTTTTTGTGCATGAAAACATTCCATTATAAGGTATAGGGAATCACAAAAACATTTTTGTTGTCGTGAAAACAATACTCCACAACATTGTCCCATGTGTTGTTTTCTTTGTCACTTCATTGTGCCAAGGTGGATTGTGCTTTTGGGCTGACATTTACAGGGTGGCAAGCCCTGGTCTCCCAGATGTGCCTTTTGGTGGTTTGATCCCAGACCATTCAATGGGCCCATTGTTACAGTATTCTGAAGTTGAGAAATTTCTCATAGGATGATACTGCAGTGCCCGTATCTCGAAAACTATTTGAGACATGGATTTTTCCTCTATCTGCAGCTTAGTCTGCCATGAACTAAGCATGCAAGGACGTTCAAAGTCATAGATTACACCTGCAGTGGACCTTTTCCATAGCTGCTATGGTTACTGAGATATTGCCAAATAAGTGTTACAAGGGTTACTTTACAGTACTGTGGGGCTTCTGTATGGCTCCGTATTTAAGTGTAAGTGGGAGCGCTCTCCCAGATACGCATACCATTATGTAAAAAATGGGCAATGTGAAGGGAGAACACTGCCCAGAGGGCCCACGATCCAACAAACACATACCACTAACCACTTACATTACACTTTCTCAAAAAGAAGGGAAATTCATTGCAAAAAGACCCATTAATGCATCAGTTAGTGTTGATGTCACAGCAACAAAAGTTTGGAACTTTGATGTTAGGGTTACCACCTCTACTACCCCAACCCCCTCAAATTACAGGCCTAAATCTCTCCCCATTCTCCTATTCTGTAGAGTGTCAGCTTGTTTACACATCCAATGGGGTGAGAGTTGGGCCTGATGACCCCATGGCATGCCCTAATGCCTGTTGGTGCCTCTAGGGTTAAGGTGGTGGGATATCGGCAAATTAGTGTTACAAGGGTTCCTTTTCAGGTCTATAGGGCTACTGTATGGCTCCTCTGTTATGTGTAATTGGAAGCACAGGGGACTCCCACAGATGCATACCATTATGCACAAATGGGCAGTTTGGTGGGGACTCCCACCAGCACATACCATTTACTAGTTACATTACACTTTTCAAAAAGTAGGGAAATTCATTGCAAAAAACTTCATTAATGCATCAGTTAGGGTTAATGTCACAGCAACAAAAGGTTGGAAATTCAATGTTAGTGTTACCCCCACCATCATCTCAACTCCACCCCCATCCTCCACACACCAACAGGCATCGGTGACTGCCATGGGGTTGTCAGTCCTAACTCTCACCCCATTCTCCTATACTGCAGCATGTCAGCTTGTTTACACATGGAATGGAGTGAGAGTTGGGCCTGATGACCCCATGACACACCCTGATGTCTGTTGGTGTGTGGAGGATGGGGGGGTGGGGTGGTATGGGGAGGTAACCCTAACTTTGAATTTCCAAACTTTTGTCTCTGTGACATCAACCTAGCTGATACATTAACAAGATTTTGCAGTAGTCTCTCAAATATATATATATATTATATATATGTAGGATATAACATGGCCTGACTGGAAGATACCATATTTATCTTCACGAGAGGCCAGTGATATCATGATATCTCATGAGTGGCAAAGCCACGAGTGAGATATCATGATATCACTGGCCTCGAGTGAAGATAAATATGATATCTTCAGTCAGGCCATGTCATATTCTGTTTATACAATGTATGCTTTGCCCCCACCCCCCAATACAACTCATCACATGCCACTCTCAATGAATGGGTGATATAAAGGTGATGGCCCTAGCAATACAACCCCACTTACAGAAAAGCTGTCAAAACAGCAGATGTCATTTATTGTTTAAAAAATATCTGGTGGATCCTGTTATTTATGGTTAGTTTTAAAAAGTCTTGTCTGGTTTATCCTGCCATGCCCCCAACAGAGCTCCACATGCCCTCCCCCCCAACATAACAGATTACATAGGGTTTTAAATATTTGGTTGATCCTGTCAATTTAAATTACCAAAATATCTGGTTGATCCTGCTATTATTGTGGTGAAAAGTGATTTTTTAAATTCTTATCTGGTTGATCCTGCCACTCTGAGCACTTTCACTTTACCTGCAATTGTAGCGTGGCCGAGCGCTATGCACACTGACGACTGGCACATTGCCAAATGTTTTCTACGAGGAGCCCAGGTTCAGTAACTGAGAAACCCTCTGCTTTATGCTTATTTGTAAGTATTTTGTTGGAAAAAAAGCTTCCGACTCCACAGAGTGCAGCAGTGACCGAGCCGGCGGCTTTTCAACAGTAAAAGGAAGCGCGAGCATCTGTTGCTCAGTTACTGAACCCGGAGCTCCTCATAGAAAACATTTGGCAATGTGCCAGTCGTCAGTGTGCATAGCGCCCGGCCACGCTACAATTGCAGGTAAAGTGAAAGTGCTCAGAGTGGCAGGATCAACCAGATAAGTTATTTAAATTTTTTTTTACTTAATTTTTTTAAAAGTATGGCAGGAATAAAGATATGAGTGAGGTATGTGGTGGGGGTGCAGGTCGATATAGGCACAGCAGGACAGCAGCTTGTTGTTTGTAGGTGTAGTGAAGATTGAAAGTGAAACGATTTCACTTTCAGAATGACGTATAGGAGTGTGAAGATATCTCCATGACGTATAGGAACATGGAGATATCAATGTTATCTTCACTGCCTAGCTCAGATATCATGTTTTACACTTCTATTTATTCGGACACATACATTGTATAAATATATATATATATAGTATCCTTGCCGACTTACCAACAGCACTGTCATGTTTTGTACATTATTAACCCTAAATTGTGCCTTTTTGCCTGTTTTGTTCCTATTATAATGTGTGATATGTACCTCCTCTATGTACTACGTAACTTGCACCTCTGTATAACTGTATGTAACTCCTATTGTACAACACTGTATATGTATTTGTTTTTACCTGTTCCTTGATTTGTACTTTCCCAGGTCATGCCTAAAATAGGCAGTTCTGTGAAGTGCACTTACCCGGTTATCAAAATCAAATAAATGAATTTAAATATATATATATATATATATATATATATATATATATATATAGAGAGAGAGAGAGAGAGAGAGAGCGAGATATATATATATATATATATATATATATACACAATATACTCCCGATTTTACGAACACACTGGGGGACACCAAAAACATTCGGATAATCAGGTACTCATAAAATTGGGAGTCCATTGAAATCAATGAGTTGGCAGCAAGGTATGCAAGCAGAGGGTTACTTTATTGAGTGCAAACACAGAAATGCATTTAATTAAAAAACAATAAAAAAATCAAATAGCAACCAGCAAATAATACTGTACTTGAAGACACAGCCGGCACATTACAGTAAAGAACAGTCCAAAGTGCTACTTGAAAAAGTCAGTAATATTTAGTTGCTTTTTTGACTCATTCATTTTCTTTACTGCCTTTAAACAGAATTGTCTCAACAAAAGCATGTGCCGGTAGTTGGTGTCTGCTTGGTTGTCCATCCACGAAACACGTTGATCAAATGCGGACACTGCTTCAGCATCAGTTGAAACTTTTACCTCCTTGCTGTCATCCTCGTCATCATCAGGGTCCAGGATCATGTCCTCCTGGAGAGACATTTGGTTAATTACAATGGTTACGATGTTCTCGTCCATGAGGTCACCATATCCATCATCCTCATCGTCGCAGGCCATCCAGTTCTCCACCGCTGGCTGAGGTATGTCTTAGGGTGCGATCTGTTCCTGGACAATCTGGGCAGCTTCCTCACACTGTAGCACAGGTGGGTTCTCATGGGTGGTGGGTGCTGTTAGCACAGCTGCTTTGTGCCAACAGTGATCAATGGTTTCTGAGCGCATATGGAAACGCAAACCGAAATGCGCACGGGCACAGTACCGCAATTGTACATGGAAATGGTAATGGTAACAGCAACAATAACAGCAAAGGAAACAGAAGCACAAAAGGAAATGCAAGCACATATGGAAATGCAAACTGTAATGCGCATGAGCATAGTAACGCAATTGCAAATGCAAATGGTAACAGTAACCCAGCAAGGAAAGCATAAGCGAAGAAAGCAGGCATGAAATGAAAGGGCTGCAGGAAACACAAATGGCAATGCGCACGGTGACGCAAACAAAAACACAAAGAGAAACAGTAGTGGAAATGCAAATGGTAACAGTAACAAAAACGCAAGTGCGAATGACAACGCAAAGGGTAACGCACATGGTGGTGTACACGGAAACGGTAACGCAAACGGAGGCATAAACGCAAGTGGAAAAAGTAACTGTAACAGTAACGGAAGCACATACCCTAGTTTTGCCAAACAGGTGCATACAGAAACACAGTGTGTGCAAAGAATGTATGCATTGCAATGGGGATCAAAGCTTAAAACGAGCATTGGACGTACTTAACTGCTAATATCTCAGCAACTGCATGATAGAGAAAAAAAATTTAAATTTCACAAAAATCATGATTTTCCTGGGTAGGTTTTTGCTATTACATAGCCCATAGGGCCATGCAACTCGCAACAAAAATTCCGTATCTCACACCATTTTCTTTTTTTAATTTGCCCTTTTAGCAGGACCACGGGGCCATCCGCCTAGTCACGACCCCGGAACCTCTACCTCTGTCAATTGCTGCTGGGGACCCACAGTCACCCCGGCTTGCCCCGAGGTGGGGCCGGTACACCTTTCGTGACCCCGGAACTGTAACTGGTCGGGGTCCCGCAGCGACGGAGGCAATGTGAGGCTCTCCAGGGAGGGCTTCATAGATCGGTGGTCCTGCCCGCCTTCTTTTTCCACCAGATTTTCTCCCCAGAGGAGGTGGGGACATGCAATGATGCCAGCATCCACCCAGCCTCCTCCCCCCCCATGTCGAGCGTCGGTTGCATGGAACTCCCGGTCTCCACCAGGGGTCCCTATCGCACCGAGTGCTGCCCGCGCCCTCCCCCCGGAGTAGGAGAGCTGCCCATCGGATGCTCGATCTACTCCCCCAGCCCGACCCTCCGGCGACCCGGCTCCCGTTCCACAGACCCGGGTCACCGGCGTGGCGGAAATCCACCGCTGCGCTGATGGGCCGGCTCTCACACCGTTTTCAAGATACGAGCCCCGAAAGGCACGGCAGACGCCACCATGTTAGTCTATGGGAAAAAACATCAACTTCGGAGTACCGTAACTTGGGAGACGTACAATATTTTTTCACCAAACCACATCTGTGAGATGTTGGCTGCCTTCCCTCCAAATTTCAGCTCAAAAGACCAAACCGTTCTTTCTCAGCGGGGTGTCAAAAAATTCCTGTCATTTTGGCTAAGTCTGAAAAAGTAGTGTCGCAATTTGTGAAAGCTTTCACAAGAGTTTTCGAAAGTGTAACAAGTGCAACACTACTTTGTGACGCTACTTTTTCCAGAAACTTGAAAAACATATTTCTAGGGTGTTTAAACTCAAAATAAAGACACGGCTAGTATCCTGAGGGTCCGACTAGGTGAACACAAAAAGAATTGTGTTCCTAGAGGGTCCCAATTTTAAAAGCCAAGCATTTTTCTGATTACCATCTGAAAACAAAATGGCAGATTTGCGGCACTACTAGGGCTATTTGTGACACTAAAAAGTGCATTTGCGAAAGTGTTACATTTTTTGTTAACTTTTCCCATTGACTTATAATGGGAACTTGTTTTTTTGAATAACTTTTGAACCGTTTAATATTTTTTCACAAAATCTTCAAAAGGCACATCAGGGACTCTTGCTGCACATTCCCTGAAGTTTTCTGACCAGTCACGCAAACCGTGCAACCTGTAGGTGAGAGCAAAGAAACTGCAAAAAAGCGTAGTTGTACAATTCGTTATCACTTAATAACTCCAAAGCCGTATATCCAACCAGTACAAAACTTGGCAGATCCCAAGATCAACCATGCCCAATCATGTATCCCAAATTTTTAAGTAAATCTGTTGAACGGTGGTAAAGTTATTAAGGTGCACAATTTGACCCTTTAACCTTAAAAGTGCTACTCAATCCTAACTATGGTAGTACTACCATGCTACCATAATATATACAGTGGCGTGAAAAAGTATTTGCCCCCTTCCTGATTTTCTCTATTATTGCATATTTGTCACACTGGATGTTTTCAGGTCTTTAGAGAAATGTAATATTAGATAAAGGAACCTGAGTGAACAAATAACACTTGTTTTTTTTAATTTCACTTATTTAATGAAAAAAGTTAACCAACACCAACTGGCACTGTGTGAAAAAGTAATTGCCCCTTACACTTAATAACTGGTTATGCCACATTTAGCTGCAATGACTGCAACCAAACACTTCCTATAATTCAATATCAGTCTTTCACATCGCTGTGGAGGAATTTTAACCCACTCTTCCTCAGAACTGCTTTAATTCAGTAACATTTGGTAGGTTTTCGAGCATGAACTGCTCGTTTCAGGTCCTGCCACAGCATCTCTATTAGGTTTCAGTCTGAACTTTGACTAGACCACTCCAAAACTTTAATTTTACTTCTTTTTAGCCATTCTGATGTGGACTTGCTTTTGTGTTTTGGATCATTGTCTTGCTGCAAGACCCAACTACGCTTCAGCTTCAGCTGACGGAAGGATGACTGGACATTCTCCTTAAGAATTTTCTGGTACAGAGCAGAATTCATGGTTCCTTTAATTATGGCAAGTCATCCTGATCCTTAGGCAGCAAAGCATCCCCATACCATCACACTACCACCACCATGTTTGACAGTTGGTATGGTGTTCTTACTGTGGAATGCTGTGTTTGCTTTACGCGAGACATTATGGGATCCATGTTGTCCAAAAAGTTCCACTTTGGACTCATCTGTCCATAGAACATTTTCCCAAAAGGCTTGTGGATCATCCAGGTGCTTCTTGGCAAATGAGAGACGAGCATTTATGTTCTTCTTGGTTAGCAGTGGTTTCCGCCTTGCTACTCTCACATGAAGCCCATTTTGCCCAGTCTCTTTCTGATTGTGGAGTCATGAACACTGACCTTAGCTGAGGCAAGAGTAGCCTGCAGTTCTTTGGATGTTGTTTTAGGATCCTTTGAGACTTCTTGGATGATTTTACACTGTGCCCTTGGAGTAATTTTGGCAGGCCGCCCACTCCTGGGAAGGTTCACTACTGTTCCAAGTGTTCTCCATTTGGAGATTATGGCTCTCACTGTGGTTCAATGGAGTCCCAGAGCCTTAGAAATATCTTTGTAACCCTTTCCAGACTGATAGAGGGCAACAAATTTTTTTCTGATCTTTTCAGGAACTTCCTTTGATCATGGCATAATGTGCTTGTTGAATCTTTGTGCTGGCAACGTGACTCTGATGGTAAGGGCCAAAATAAGTGAGGTTTATATTGAGCAGGGCTGGCTGTAATCAAGCCTGGCTGTGTTCAATCAGCTGACTCTAATTATCCCTTTAATTGGGTTGATTTAACTAGGGGGCAATTACTTTTTCACACAGTGCCAGTTGGTGTTGGTTAACTTTTTTCATTAAATAAATGAAATAAGTAAAAAAAAAAAGTGTTATTTGTTCACTCAGGTTCCCTTTATCTAATATTATATTTTGTCTAAAGACCTGAAAACATCCAGTGTGACAAATATGCAATAATAGAGAAAATCAGGAAGGGGGCAAATACTTTTTCACGCCACTGTATATATATATATCCTTGCTGAAGGGTCTAGATTGGGTAGATGAGACTAGGATTTTACTTTATCCCAAAAGTGACAAGAAAGTTCATCTCTGTTATACTACTCACATTACCCTCTACACTATTAGTTTTATCAAGTTGGCTAATATGCAGAAGGGGGAGAATAGGGCTTTATTAATTATTGGTGAACACATTTTAATACCCAAATGATTCAATATGGGCATTTTGAACCAGTGGCTTTTTGCAAAGGTCATATTTTTTCGGTACTATGTTCACTAGATTCTCTGGTTCCTGCAAGACTCAAAAACAATACAAAGGTTGGCCACTGTATCTTTAAGGCCCATTTCCTTTTTGTGTTTCCTGCGCTTGCACAAGAAACACCTGGAACAGTACTGCATTTGAGAGGTTTGTCAGGGACAAGACCAACGCAGAGCACCGTGCGGTGGGCGTGACCCTGACACACCAATGACCACTGAAGTAGAGTGTGACGGCTGTCAGAATTTCACAGCAGGGAGCCGGCTTGCACTTGAGAGAAATTAACCACACCAATGAGAAAGTGTGCTTCATTCCACTCATTTGCATAGCCAGCATTGCAAGTCTGCAGACCCTCCTGCTCCCTCCCACTGCTGCAGTCTGCCCCGCACACACCCTCCGTTCCCCCCCGGCCCAGCATCTTTCATTAAACCCTCCCACTGCCTCCTGCTGCTGCTGTCCTCCCCACTCCCATCCCAGCCTCAGGCATCTAATCAAAACCTCCCACTCCCTCTCACTGCTGCAGTTTGCTCCACACCCTCCATTCCCTCACTGGCTGGGTATCTTTCATTAAACCCTCCTGCTGCATCCCACTGCTGCTGTCCTCCCTACTCCCATCCCAGCCCCAGGCATCTACTCAAACCCTTTGCTCCCTCCCACTGTGTGCTGTCTGCCCCACACCCTCTGTTCCTTTGCTGACATACGGGTACCCAATCCCCATGTCAGCATCATGTACCCCCCCAACTCATGTGGCATACTGGGAGCCCACCCCAGTGTGCCCAATATTTTTTTTGTACCTGTAAATAAAGAAAAACATCCCTGACCTCTTTTTTTTTAATCTGTTAAAAATAAAACAGTCCTTCATCATCTTCCCAGTCCCCCCTCTTCCATCCCCACCATCCCACCGAGCACTCATCTCCCCCCCCTTACCTATACTTACCTCCGAAGGTCAGCACTGGCATCTTCTGAAGACCGGGACACATCTGCACTCTTCAAAGCTGACCTGTAAACTGAAGAATCAAAGGTATGCACCATATAATGGCAGTCAATGGGATTTTCAACTTAGGTTAATATCTCAACTATTTTTAGGAATTTTGGCCCCAAGTTTTCAACATGAGGTTCTTGGGACCCCACCTTGTGAACACTGTCACTGTTATTTGGTTACTCAGTCCTGAAAGTTGATTTCGCCGTCGTTATGTGGAATCACCTTTTGGGACCGATTAATGAAATGACAGTGCCACTATTCATGAGGTGGGCTCTGAAAAAGTCAATGTTGCAAATATGGTGAAAAAATCCAAAAAATGACTGCGTTACGAGCGTGCATTGTGCAGTTTCTATGCACTCTCCTAACTTCACCGACTTTCAATATTTTCACTCCAGATTTTCAACATTCCAATTTTTTCACACAATGCAGCTGTCTTTTTTCATATCATGCCTGAGATATGTTTTCACACCTGTGGCACAGAATGGCATGGTTGTTCTGTGAAATCACCTTTTGGGATAAGTGAAGGAAATGACAGTGGCACTCTTCATGAAGTGGGGTCCCAAAAAGACCATGTTGAAAACTTGGTGAAACAACTCCAAAAAATGGCAGAGTTACACCCAGTCATTCAACATTTTCAATGCACACTTGTAACTTTAGTCATTTTCAATATTTTCACTCCTAATGTTCAATATAGCCTTTTTATCACACCACCTTATGACCAGTACAGCTGTAATTTTTCACATCCTGCCCATAATGTGTTTTCCCACCTGTGGTATGCAATATCTTTTTCCCAATGGATTTGAAAAACTTTACCTACAGGGTTCATGAGGTGGGGTAATAAGAAGACTATGTTCAACATTTAGGGTCAAAATATGAAAAAAATTACAAAGTTATGGCCACTTGTTGCAATTTTGGCATGCATGCTAGTAACTGGAAATCTTAAATATTTGCACCCCACATTTTTTTTTTAATTATTTGTACTCCTGCTCCAGGGCCCTCTCTATCTGGAGGGACCCCCAGCCCCACCCCTGATGTCCACCAGCTGACAGCAACCAGCTACCCCCAGGACTTACCCCCTCGGCAGGGTTGGTGGGGGGACCAACCCCGACCAAGACCGGATCCAGTACAGTGGTTGACACCATGACTATTAGGGGGTGGGACATGAGAGCTCCCTCCATCATCCACCATAAGATTTTTTCCTCCTGGTTTCTCACCTTCAGGGGTGAAGGCTAGAAGAATGCCAGTGATGGTGCTGCACATGCTCCCATGAGTGCACCCCGTCAGGCATCTGCCCCACCTCTGCCTCAATGTATACAGCGTTAGTATGCCAGTCTCCAGCCATCGCTTGGTGCCAGGTATGCACCAACAACTGGTCGCCCCTCTCCCCAGAAAAGGAGAGCTGTCCCTGGAACATTCAATCTTTCTCCTCCCCTGCCAATCCACAGCAGCCTGCGCTTGCTCCTGAACACAGGTCATCAGCATGGCGTGAGGTGTGGTGTCCAGCACCTCAACCCTCAGCACCACCAGGCCGGTGATGCACCCCACATTTTCAACATAGCTTTCTTATTACCCGAGCTTCTGTATTCAATGGCTGTCCAAACTATGACAGCTTGTCAAAACATAGTTCAGGCAGGCTTTTCCTCCCACAAGAAGTTCCATTAACACAGTCCACACCTGCCACATAAACCATGCAAGGAAACATTCGGCATTGATAAATGCTTGTCTAACAGGTAAATAACTAATTCCTTTACTGTACTATCAGTTTCATAGTCATTTTAATAAATGTCTAGTAGTTTAACTAACACTTCCTCCCCTGAAATAATGTTCTCTGTAATTTTATTTGGGTATGAATTTTCCTGATTTCTAGAGGATGATTTTTCTGGTTCTGAAACTACAGTGAGCATCATCAAGGGTGTTAGTTTTACTTACATGTGACAGCAAATAACACCATGTTTCTTTAGAGTTCCTTTTTTGGCCTCCTTGCCTTTTTTCCTTTTTTCCCCTCATGAAATGTTTCCTCCAGTAGCATGGGGAAAATGAATTTAGCCTTAGCTTTTTTTTTTTCATTTTGGTTCTCTGGGGAGCATTTGGCTGTATTTGTTGTAACAGGTTAACTCCTATAACCTGACTTTCCAGGGTAACTTTCACACCATTCCTTAGTTTCCTGATTGACCTTACTAGCTTCATTAACTTTATCCAATACAATGTCCATATCTTCTGGAATTATCTTTACAAAATAAGAAACGAAGGTTCAGCTTCTGTGTAGTCCACATTTATATTTATTATTATCTTCCATCAAGAAAATCTACATTTCCTGGCAAGGGCACTTCTTCAGGAATGGTGGTTTCTCACAGTAGTAACTTGCTAGATGCTCAGGAAATAATCTTTCCTGCTTTCACTTACAAGGTAACCAAGTTAGCATGACTTCCTGGGAAACTGTGTATTGCAATGTTGGTGCCACAAGATTTGTTGCTTTGCAATGAATTGTAGAGATCCCAGGACAGCCCAGCATATTGCTGTCTGTATCCTCTTTAGCAGAAACTTCTGGACAGTTTTCAATTAGCTCTGAATTTGATTCAAGGCAAAGTGATTTGTTATGAGAAAATCTATCCTCATAAATAGTTCTTAATTCGCAAATTTCTGTTGCTCTTCCAGCTACAGTAGCTACCCTCCAATACTTTCTAGCAAATCTTTGATTAATGTCAACTGACCAAATACACATTTGGAAAATGCTTGCTCCTGAGTAGCTCTATCAGTTCTTTATTAATAAAAAAATAAGTCTGTACATTATCTATTATATGGGATTTAGATATTCTTGAGAGACCGTTCCAATTTGTCCATTATTGCTAATACTCAGTTCTTAAACAGGAACAGGTTCCTCCCTAATGTTTGCCTTAGAATCCTTTCTCTGAAGTGAGGGTGTGTCTGATAGTGAGGCTTCCATCATTATTTGACCAAAGTTCTTTGCCTGCTTTTGATTAGTATCTGTGATTTTGTTGATTGATTGACATACTGACTACTTCATTAGTATTTTGTGCAGTTGTGCAGTTAATATGTTATGTGATCCCAAACCCCCTTTAGTTCTTTTTACCAGATCTCATTCTACATATTCTGAGTTTCCCTCTAACTGAATAATTTTGGAATATTTGGGATACTTAAGTCAATCAGATCTATATTTGAATCCTCCTGTGAACTGATGTCCAGAAGTCAGAAGGTAGGCCTAAATCAGAAATAGGAGCAACGCCCTACCTAGGGTAACAATATAAGGGGAAGTATAGCAGGTACTGGGGAACACAAGTAGCAAAACACAAAAAAGGGGAAGCTAGGAACACAGTATCAGGGATAAAGGTACATAATTATTTCCAGGTAACACAGGGAATATAGAATCTGGGAATGCTGGGAGTGGTGTAGTGCAGTGAATGTGGGTTGGCAGTTTTCAGACAGACCTTCTGGAGACTGCACTACTGCCCCATTAGCATGCACCTCTCTGAGTTTAGGGAGGAGGTCACTGGACTCCAGGCTGAGTTGGATATGATTTGGGAGACCTCTTTCCTCACCCAGGGGCCACCAGGTCTGATACCGTTACTCCAGAGAATGCCAGGGAGGAGGAACAGCTTTACCACAGTGGGCTTTGGAAGGGTGGGAGTGGTGGGGCAGAGGCATATTCCTCAGCCAGTACCACTATGAAATTTCTACACTGCTCTGGTGAGACAGGACTGCCAGAAGGAGACACCCATGGTAGTGGCTGGGGATGGTGTGGGGGTGCTCTGAAGTGGAGACCCCAAGGAGGGAGGAAGAGAACCCCAGAAAGGAGGAGGAAGCAACTTCTGGTGAGGGATGTGATTGTGAGGGGTATAGATTTGGGAATAGGAAAGTGGGACAGAGGGAGGTTTGTTGCCTGCATGGTGCCTTGGCCATGAGGGATGGGAAGCAGATCCAGAAGATCCTTAGGGCAGCAGGATGGAAGGCAGTCCTGGATGTCATTGTCCACCTGGGGACTAATGACCTGGCTAGGGACTGGGCTGGTATAGTGCAGGGGGAGTTTAAGGAGCTGGGGAGGGTCTTAGGTAGCATGTTCAGTGGCTTTCATTGAGATGCTGCCTGTCTGCTATGTGGGGCAGAAGAGGGATCGCTGCACCAAGGCCTTCAACTCATGGTTGAAGTAATGGTGCTGAGAGGAGGGGTTTGGCTACATTGGGGACTGGGAATCCACCTGGAGAAATAAAGACCTTTATAGTGCTGATAGCCTGCATAAATCCAGGAGGGGAATTTTACTTTGATGAACATTTAAATTAGTCAAGGGAGGTGGCAGAAGAAATCATGGAGGCAGTAAATTCTCACCCCCACAGGCTGAAGTAGAAAGTAGGGAGAACCTGAGGGGAGTGGAATCCTCCAGGGTGGAAATTAATAAAGGAAGCAGGGTTCTAAAAATCATAGTATCATAGTACATAGTAATGTGTCAGCAGAAAAGGACCATCCTGGTCCATCTAGTCTGTCCATTTCCCACCTGCCCCTATTTGTCTCCACTTCCCAGGGGTATTTTCCTCTGCCCACCAGCCAACCCCTTGTGTCTGTCCCATGCCCTCTTTAATTCCTCCACTGTTTCTGCACACACCATCTCATTAGGTACTCTGTTCCAGGGTTCCACCACCTTCTCAGTGAAATAACATCTCCTTACATTGCTTTTACATTTTCCCCCATTCCAATCTTCAATTATGACCCCTTGTTTTAACTCCTACTTTCCTTTTGAATAATCTACCTTCATTCACTTTATTTATTCCCTTGATATACTTAAAAGTCTCTATCATGTCTCTTCTATTTCTTCTAACCTCCAGTGGGTATAAATTTAATTCTCTCCATCTAGTCTTATATGGTTCCTCTTGCATACCTTGCAAAATTTTTGTTGCCCCTCTCTGAACCCTCTCCAACCCACCTATATCCTTTCTTAGATGAGGCTTTCAGAACTGTACCCATACTCCAGGTGTGGTCTGACCATGGTCTTATATACAGGCATCAACACCTCCCTCTTCCTACTTCTTATACCCCTTCCTATGCATGCCATCATTCTGTTAGCTTTACCTACTGCCTTACCACATTGGTCTCCTACCTTAAGGTTATTTGAGATTATGATCCCCAGGTCCCTTTCCTGTTCTGTTTGCTTTATCAGTTCTCCCCCAGTGAGTACTCAGCCAGTGGAATTTTACACCCCACATGCATCACTGCACACTTCTTAGCATTGAACTTCAGCTGCCAAATATCCAACCACTTTTCTAGGGTGCTCAGATCTCTCCTCATGGCCTCAACTCCTCCTGCTATGTCAATTCTATTATATAACTTTGCATCATCCGCAAAAAGACACACTTTCCCTTCAAGTCCCACTGATATATCACTGATATGTATGTTAAAAAGGATTGGTCCCAGTACTGACCCCTGAGGAACACCGCTCATCCTCATTGTCCTAGAATGTACACCATTTACCACCACCCTCTGACTTCTATCCTTCAGCCAGTTTTCCACCCATCTAGTTATTTTCTGCCCCACCACAAGCTCTCTGTCTTATTTACTAGAATACGGTGAGGAACAGAGTTGAAGGCCTTACTGAAGTCCAGGTAAGCCACCGCAACTTCCCCCCCCCGATCAATAACCTTTGTTATCCCATCAAAAATTAAATCAGATTTGTCTGGCAAGATCTCCCACTAGTGAAGCCATGTTGCTTTTCATCTAATAGTTCATTGTCTATTAAGTATTTTACCACTCTTTCCTTTATTAACACCTCCATCACCTTACCCACCACTGATGTGAGGCTGACAGGGAGGTAATTCCCTGCCTCCTCCCTGCATGCCCCCTTATAAATTGATACTACATTCACCATCCTCCAGTCACTCAGACCCCCCCAATCCAGGGATAAATTAAATAACTTTGCCAGATGTGATGCTAGGTCATCCATCAACTCTCTAAGAACTCTTCGATGCAAACCATCAGGCCTTATTGCTTTATCTTCCTTTAATTTTCCAAATTCTTTCCTTACTCTGTCCTCACTTAATGGGCTTTGATCCATCCCACATTCTTCTCCTCCCTTCCTCTTTAACTCCTCTGTGAAAACAGAGCAAAAATAAGTATTTAGAACCTCCCTTCCCTCCTCACCTTCACAATCCCCTATCTGGTTCACCCTTTCTCCCCCACATATTTAAAAAAAGTGTTATCCCCTCTTTTGGCATGTTTAGCAATTTTCTCCTCTGTTTCTGCTTTTGCTCTCCTAATCAGTTCTCCTGCCTGTCTCAGTTTCTCTTTATAATTAACTTTGTCTATCTCACTCTGAATTTTGTATTTTCTGAATGCTATCCTTCTATCCCTTAATGCCCCAAACAACATCCCTATTAAACCAAAGAGGCCTCCTTTTTTTTGTGTTTTCCTATCCTCCTTCTACATAGTTCTGTGACTTTTAGTACTGCCTCATTGATACATCTCCACAGTTCCTCTGCATTCTCTATCAGGTCTTTGCCTTCCATCTCTCCTCTGTAAATCTCCCTCATTCTTTCAAAGTCCACCCTCCTGAAGTCCAGAACCTTTTTCCTGGTCTTATTTGTTATTTTCCCTATTTGTATCCTGAAACTCACTGTACTATGACCACTTGTACCCAGGCAGTCTTGCACCACCACATCTTCAACACTATCCCCATTTTTGAGCACAACGTCCAGTATATTTTCCCATTTTATGGGATCCTTAACCAGCTGTTGTAGAAACAATCCCTGCAGTGCCTCAAGTACAGGACTTACCTACTCCTGGTAGATGTTACCTTAGGGATTCCCCATTCTATATCAGGCACATTAAGGTCCCCCAGTAGTGCAAACTACAAAGTACAAATGAAGGAGATGGGAGCAGAAGCCTTAAAAAGACAGACTGGAAGGAGAGAGATAAAAAAGGAAAGAAAGGGGCAACAAGCAGAGTGGTAACAAAATCTGAAAGTCCATGTGTGTGAATGCTAGAAGTCTAGGAAATAAGATTCTGGACCTAGAGGCCATAATGACAGAGGCTGACCTAGATACTGTGGCTATTATTGAGTCATGGTACACTGAAGACCATGACTGGGACATGTCCATACCAGGCTATGCTCTATTCAGGAAGAACAGGGTGGGAAGGAAAGGAGGCATAGGGTGCTCAATATGAGGGAAGACATAAAAGCAATGGAGATAGAGGGAATACAGGGGGTGCAAGAGGTACTGTGAGTCACCCTAGAGATGGGGAATGGAGCCACTATTCACACTGGCATGATCTACATGACTCCAGCATGGGGTAGGAGTTACATAAAGTACTGGTGGAAGCTATTGGCAAGATGAAAGAAAAGGGGAAGGTGCTACCCATAGAGGACTTCAATCTGCTAGATATAGATAGTAACCTCCCAGCTGTGGCTTCAGTTCAAAGCAGGGACACCCTAGACTCCCTGCAGGGGGCGTTCCTTAGCCAACTGGTTAGTGAACTCACTCATGATGGAACAATACTGGACCTGGTACTCACTAATAGGGACAGTGTTGCAGATATCAAGGCAGGGAGCCACCTGGGAAACAGCGATCACCATACAGTGTGGTTCAGTATAAGGATGGCTGCAGAACTGAACCACACAAGGGCAAAGATCCTGGATCTGGAGGGCAAACAGGCAAATGCCACAGGGATGTCCTGGCAGGGGAGGATGACCTTGGTGGGGTGGAGAAACAGACGGTGAAGCTAAAAAGGGTTATAGGGAAGGCAAGAAACCTCTGCATCAAGCAAGAGAGCAAAAGCAAGGGGAAAAATATACCTCTGGGGATCTCAAAAGAGGTGGCAGAAAAGGTAAAGGCTAAAAGGGTAGCATTCAGAAGGTGTAAGGAGACACAGAGGGAGTTAGATAGGGAAGTGTCTTAGAGGAAACCAGGAAGAGCCATAAAGAAAGCGAAGGAACAGACTTAAGAGAGAATAACCCAGGCAGTGATGAAGGGGGAACAAGATATTTTTTAGGTGTGTAAATGAAAGGAGGAGGGCCGGGGTGGGATCCTAAGATTAAAAAGGGAAGGGGAACTATGCAGAGGGGGAACAGGAAAAAGCAAACATCCTGAACAAATAGTTTTGTTTAGTGTTCACAAAGGAAGGAGAAGGGAAGGGGCCACAAAAAAGTAATAGGAGCATTGGAAGGAGGGAGGTGGGCACTAGTCTGTTTTCAAAGGAGAGTGCCCTGAAGTACTCACCAGTCTGAAAGTGCACAAAGCAATGTGGTCAGATGGGATGCATCCAAGGGTGTTGAGAGAACTCAGGGAGGTACTGATTTCACCTCTGACAGTCCTATTAAACAGCTCATTGGAAACAGGAGTGGTTCTGGAAGTCTGGAGGAGGACAGCTGTAGTTCCACTTCATAAAAATGATAGCAGGGAAGAGGCTGCCAATTACAGATCAGTCAGTCTGACTTCTGGGTGGGAACATCAATGGAGTAACTGCTGAAGGAAAGGATTGTGGAATATCTTGAATCCAATGGGCTACAAGACCCGAGGCAGCATGGATTCATGGGGGAGCTGTCATGTCAAATGAATCTGATAGATTTCTTTAACTGGGTGACCAAAGAATTTGATTAGGGTGGAGTAGTGAATGTGGCCTACCAAGATTTCAGTAAGGCTATTGACACTTTTCCACATAGGAGGCTAGTAAGCAAGCTGTGTAGCTTATGAGTGGGTCCAAAGGTGGAAAAATGAGTAAGAAACTGGTTAGGGGATAGGCAACAGAGGGTGATGGTAAATGGAGTTCACCCCAAGAAAGGGAGGGTGTCCAGCGGGGTGCCTCAAGGATCAGTGCTAGAACTTGCCTTCTTTAATGTCTTTATAAGTGACATTGCAGAGAACCTGGAAGGGAATGTCTGCCTCTTTGTGGATGACACCAAAATCTGTAATGGGGTTGACACTCCCGGGTGGGTGGAAAGGATGAGCAGAGACCTGAGAAAACACGAGGAGTGGTCAAAGGTATGGTAGCTGGGTTTCAATGTGAAAAAATTCAAAGTAATGCACTTGGGGCACAGAAACCCGGGGGCAGAGTACAAAATTGGAAGAGTGGTACTGATGACCACCAAGTAGGAAAGAGACCTGGGGGTGATCATTTCAGATGATCTAAAGGTGGCCAGACAGTGCGACAAGGCAGTTGGGAGGGCTAGTGCAATACTGGGGTGCATAAGGAGGGGTATCACCAGCAGAAAGAGGGAGATGGTGTTGCCTCTGTACAGATCTCACTAGTAAGACTCCACCTAGAGTACTGTGTCCAGTTCTGGAGACCACATCTCCATAAGAAGATAGACAGAGTGAAGGTGGTCCAGAGGAGGGCAACTAAAATGGTGTAGGGTCTGCATCAGAAGCCCTACAAAGAGAGACATAAGGACCTAAATATGTTCACCCTAGCAGACGGGAGAAAGAAGGGAGATACAGACCTTTAAATACCTCACAGGTGTGAAAAAGGTACAGGAGGGAAGTTTTTTTTTTTTCAGAAAAAAGGTGCTCAAGGACAAAGGGGCATGAAAAGAAGCTGGATTGGGTAGATTCAGGAGAGATGTGAGGAAATATTTCTTCACAGAAAGAGTGGTGGATTTCTGGAGCAGTCTTCCAGCAGAGGTGATGGGGTGAAAACAGTGATGGGGTTCAAGAATGCATGGGATAGGCATAAGGGACTCTTAGAGAAAGGGAAAGGGTGGATGAATGGGTCAAAGATCCAGTAGGATCTGTGGTGATGTGGCAATACTACAGGCAGGAAACAATGGACAGACTAGGTGGGCCAAGTGGTCCTTATCTGCTGGTAAATTATATGTTTTTATGTAACCTGTAATATGCTGACAATACTGACTGCTGTAATGCTTTACTAGTTAAATCTATATTATTTGAATACAAGAAATCACTCACTAATATATTATTATTCAACATGGTCTCATGACCTTGATTACTAAAGGTATCCTGAGTACTTACCTTTGGAACCACAGGAGATATGGACTGACTCCCAGCCTCAGTCATTGCCTTTTGTAGTGCCAATTAATTCCTCCAACATTTTTTTCTTGATTTCATCCACTTCCTAATTAGTGAGTGATAAAAAAAATCGTATAAAAGGTGAGGTAGCAATTAGTGGAGACATACTATTTAATTCTAAATGTTTTCTTATACTAATTATGTTTCTATTTCTATATTTAAAATGTTTTTTTTTTCAATTCTTCAGTTTGATTACTCCCTGAGGGATCTATTGTAAGACCACTCCTGGTATTCACCATACTAATAGGTTTGAGGGGACAATATCTAATTTTGATAAGCTCTCCCTGTTCAAATGAGATCATTTGAAAAATGGCTTAGATGCACTTAAAATAACTGACACAAAAATAAAAGAACAGCTATTAAAGAATCGACAAATGCATTAACATTAATCATATACTTAAATTTAGTCAGTGCTAATTACTAACATCATTTAATAATGAGACTTCAAGAAAAAAGTCTCATGACAGCTGAGTCCTTTTTTTTAATGAAACATAAGTCCATAGACAAAAAATGTCTTTGGAATATGTAGGTTTTTTTCCTTGAATACTGCACATTATAATGCTGCCCTGAAGGTAATTCACTTTGCCTTGACGTTAAGAGTAGCAAATCTCAATAAGCAATTTGCCTGAAATTTCAGTTCAAAAAGAGACAGTAAATGCAAAATAAGGAAAGGGACTCTAAATAAACCCCAGTCCTATTATATAAATTCTACAGCAAAGGGACACATAAATCTAGAGTTTTGTAACCAACTAAACAGCTCTTAAAGCTATAATTCTAAAACTATCCTGTGAACTATGTCTAATCTAGTCACAGCCTCCAAAATTTGATCCAGCTGTGTATAAAAAGAAACTCTTAATAGTCTATTTAATATTTCAAAGTTAACTACTTTTTCATTCTCAAAGGTAAAATATTAGTTAGAGGTACTTCAATATTTCAATAGCTTCCTAGTCACACATGGAGAATTTGGACGGATCCAAAAAAAAAGGCCTCTGTTTTTTTGTGCTCAGTTATTCAGGTTAACAACAGGCCATCAAACTACAAGAGAAAAAAATTAATAATCAAAAGCAAAGAAATAAGATCATCATCCCTGTAATTTTGGGCCTTCCAGCCCCCTGGAGAAACCCTACGACTAGCTGCTGACTGTCCTGAACCCACTGGGTCTAGCCCAGGGAGAAAACCGACCCTGCCTAGCACTTTGGGGCATTGTGCAGAAGAAACCCTGTGAGGTTAGGCTCCCATGCCCTGGGAAGCCCAGCAACTGGTTGCCAACTGTCTCATCCCTGGGTCCAGCCTCCAGCAGTAATAGTCATTTAATCAGATCTTTAAAAAGTAAGAGAACATGTCAGACTCTTAGTGAGTAGTTTAATCACTGACCTTCCATGTAAGCTCTGTAGGACTTGTTGCTGCAAGGAACACAAATGCTGTGAGCTTACTATGGCACCTGTGGCATCTGGTGTCTTGTTTAACTAACCTTCAAGTTCAGTATAAAGCCGTGCTAGACTGGAAGGATAAACTAGCAAGGCTGTGATTGGCTCTAAGGGAGAGAAAAAAGAAATCCTCCCACAATATCAATTTAGAAAGGATATATTGAATTATATTAAACAAGTACTAGATGCATAAAAATTTTGTGTCTTTATTTGTACCTCTTTAAGTTGTGTCTATGAACTATACCTCTGTAATCTGCACGATAGTTTATGATGTGACTGCTGTGCTATGTTAAGGTATATTTAGAACGTATATTAAATCTGTTGGGCTGGATTATTATAAGAATTTTCCTTTACTCTTCTTTTGCAATAGCAATAATAAAAGTACACTTGGAAGCCTCGGGTTTCATAAAATCCAATATGGCCCCTACAGAAGTAATTTCTTCCACAAATTCTTGTTTTGAGTCACAGATTCCACTCATTCCAATTTTAATCCTTATTTCTAAACACTCAGACTGGTTCCTTAATTCCTTAGTATAGCACATCCTTGGACTTCAATTCCCTTTTCCTTCTGATTCCACAGCTCTTCTCAACCATCTTGACCTACTCCCATCAATCGTCTTCCTGTTCACCTACTTTGGCTTCTAGGTGCCAGCTGTTTGACTCTGACCTCATTGGTCTGGTGAGAGCACAAAAGCTATGAATGCTGCAAAATCATAAGGCTTTTCAAGGTAGCAGTACTGAATGCAAATATCTGAAAGTATTTTGTTTTCCCAGTATATGAAGACATAGCTGGTTTACCAGTTATAACTGTAGTAAATGCATATAAGATCAGCTCCACTCTGCTCCATGGTCCTCACAGTCCTTCCCATAGGGAAGCAGCTTCACAAGCACAAAGCAGTATAACCTTATTAAATACACCTTTATCAAACCAAAAAGGATGAAATGTTTCTAGTTCATCTTAATCAAGGAAGAGATTAATCCAAACGTTTAAGTAGCCTTCATTAAGCAGGTTTCAGACAAGCTGTCTGATCACAGCAGTGATACAAGTGATTGCAAAGCTATATGCGGTATATGATAGGGTGCATATGCCATGTTCAGGGGATGATGAAGCATGTATTTTTCATATAAGAATGTTCTTAACTGCCCACAGATCTAGAACCTTTAGAGTTGCTTGACTTAGTATCTAGCCTATGCATCAGTTGTTGGGAGGACAGTTATAGAGACTCTACAATTTATGTTTTAAGTTTAGAAACACACAATCTCAGCTGAAAAATACTGTACTGTAACTCAGAAGATTGCTCCATGGGCTGGCCCTGTGGTGTGGAGGGCTGAGCTATTGAATGTCTTACCAACTGCCATGCCAGTGACCTCTGTTAATGGGATCAGTTGGGTGAGAGGGATCAAGCATCCCAGGGACTGCTCTCCTCTCCCAGGTTGGGGTGGTCAGCTGACTCAGCCTTTTACTGCCACCAGGTGGAGGCCCAGTGGTAGTGCAGGAAAAGGGAGGGCCATGGTTCTGTAGAGTGTGCACACCCCCATGTGCACATTCTGATGTGTTGCTGTGACTGTGGCACTTGGGAGAAAATAGAAAACAGGGCCCAATGGCAGACCTTCATTCCACGCATCTCCTGCACATCTCCTCAGGCTTACACCACCATCCGGATGCCTGGCGTGACTCTGGATTGGATTGGAACTCTAAGGGGGTGGTCCCCCACCTCCTACTCCACCACAGGAGGAAATCTGTGGGAGGATTGACTCCAGATAGGTCCAGGGAGGGTGTGTGCTGGCCTGGGAGAGGTAGGGATGGAAATGGGTTGCCAGAGAGGTAAAAAGTTTAATGAAAAAAAAGAATACTGCATAATTTGTGATATTGCCAATGGGCACAAAGCTGCTTAAGACTAGATAAGTGAGAAATTGTGGGGCAATATTACAGTGAACTCCACTTATACAATAGGGTTTTTTGATGCCAGCTGTCTGCTATAGACGGTTGCTATAAATCACCATAACTGGATGAATTAAAATAGGCATCAATAGGAGATGGTTTGGGAAAAAGTAAATTGTCCATTATATCAGACTGTCCACACTAAGTGGGTCTGGTATAGGAGGTGTGCACTGTACCAGCAGAAGAAACTATGCTTAATAAAACATAAGAGAGTGTAAAAGTAAATTTTTGTTGCTACTCCTATTCTGATCTTGGGTCCCACAACATTTTGATTATATCATTTTCATCAATAGTCTGTAACTATTCTACCCCCAACAGTTCATGAAAATGTTTTCTTAAAGCTGTGAAACATTCGTTTAGCAACATGATCAGTTTTACATGCCAAGGGCTTTAATATGCCTGTGTTCAGCAGGAGGAAGACTATGCTGAGACTATAGTGACATCATGCTGTTTCCCCTAGAATGTTAACTATCTGAGGCCTCAGGACTGAGGCCATGGTAGAAAAAACAGAATTTATTGGAGTGCATCAACTTTACTTTTTAGCTAATTTCCACTTTTTGTTTGAAAAAATAGTGCCATCACAGCAGGAAGTGCCCCACCACCCCGCTCCCTCCAATCCCTTCCCTGAGCTGACAACTGGCACAGCCCTCCACTCTCCATCATGGCCAGCCACTGACTGAACTGTTAATGAGTGTGTACTGAATACAATCCATGCTCACTGATTGACAGCTCAGAGGTGAGTGCATACTGTATACTGTACACACTCATTGACAGCTGAGTTGGTGGACAGTCATGGTAGAGAGCGGAGGGTTGTGCTGGTCACCGACTCAGGGAAGAGACTGCGGGGGAGCGGGTGGTGGTGGTGCACTACCTGCTGAGGTGGGGGGCTTATTAGACACCTGGGAATGAAATACATATGTGAGAGTTCACTAGATCGGGGTTGGGAGGGGGTCCACTGGCAACTAGTGATGTGGTTTATATGTATTATACAGGGGATTGGAGAGGGGGCCCACTGACCACCAACGAGGGAAAGGCGTGGGGTGAACTTGGGATGTACATCTCTATATACAAGCAGATCAGGGATGGGGGTCCACTGGCCACTAGTGATGTGGTTTACATGTATTATACAGGGGATCAGAGAGGGGTCCACTGACCACCAACGAGGGATGGGCGGGAGCTAACACCAATGTACAGGAACAGGGCTGGAACTGTGTTTTTTTGGGGGGAGGAAGACTAATTTGACAGCTAATTAATGAATTCCTGCTATGGCTAATATAAGGGAAACATCCCAGATGACAGTGGTGGTCCAGCAATTGCCATGGGGGGTTGTCATACCGGGAATGGGGGGACTACTGACCACCAGGGAAAAACATGGCATATATTGGGTGGGGGATTGGGTGAGGGGATGGACCACTGGTAACCAGGAATATGGATTTCCAACATCGGGCAGGGCATCAGGTTGGGGTGACAACTAGCACCAGGTAAAACTTATATTTTTAATATTTGGCCAGTGATCGGAGATTGGCGGGGGGACCACTGTACAACAGAGAAATATTACATTCTTAATACTGGGCCAGCGATTGGAGAGCAGCGGGGGGAACCACTAGCACCAGGGAACTCTTATGTTCTTAATATCGGGCCAGTGACTGGGGGTGCCACAGTCCCTTCACAAAACCACTAGGGTTGCGCAGGATTAAAGCAAGGTCTCAGTCAGCGTTATTTCTTCTGTGCAAGGGGACCCTGCAAAAGGCCCTTGTGCAGAGCAAATGCTTTGTGAATCAGACAGCACTGATATTCATGTCCCCTCACCCTTATTTGCATTGCAGCCCCTTCATACTTTGCCCTGGTGCAAACCCAGTTTGAGCACATAAACCAGGCTTTTGTGAATACCAACGCAGTGCAAAATCCAGTTTGCTCGTGCAAAACTGGGTTTGCACCAGGGCAAAGTTTATGAATCCTGGTCCAGGACTTTTAATAATGCAAATCTAGAATTATATGACAATGTACCACATAATTGAGTGCAGTTTCACTTTGCTTTAGAATTGAGATTTTAAAAGATTTTACCCCCCTTAGGTAGTAATCGTTTTTAGTCTTCCAGCTATGCCAGTGTTTGACCAACTGCAGAACAGTTACAGTTTTGATGTGTAATAATTCTCATGAAGAAAAGTATTTATTTAGCAAGTGGGCTTACATGTAGTAATGGCAACGAAGTCTGAAAAATCTGACCTTCAGTGACAGGATTTCCTAAAACAAAATTAGCAATGCAACTTAAAGGGCTAGTAGAATCAAAAATAGCAGACAGGAAAATGTTACAAATTTTAATACATAGTCAGTAGTCGCTTTTAATTTCTGAACTATTTTCCTTTTTCTGCTTGCTCATTGGAAAATGTTCAATGGTGCCAATGCACTAATGGGCGGGAATTATGTGCCCAATGCACGTAACTCACCTGCGCAGCTCCACACCTGTGGACAGATGCACAATGGTGGCATGTACAACCACCGGCCACCTGTCTGCGGCCCTGCCCCTTGGCATGCAGGTTTGTGTGGGGCAGACAGGGGCAGAGTTGTGGTCCCAGGTGAGCAGCCAATTGAAAGGCCTGCCAGGGACCCAGAGTGGATCTCCCATGCAGGACTGCATAGCACCAGGGTCGAGCATTGAGTGCAGGGCACCGAGCCACAGAAGGACCCGCAGACCATATGGGTGGCTGCCAGCAACAGAACAGCACCCCCACACCTTCCCCAGAGGTATCCCCCACTGACAGGAGCACTGCTGCTCCCCACCCCAGCACAGGGAGCACCTACCCCAGACCCCCAATGCCTGCCTGCTGCCCATGTACAATGTGGAGCCCTGACCCCAGCAGTGAACACCCCCCACACACACACACAGTGGGGCACCAGCCCCAGGACAGCGGTACCACCAACCACAAACATCCATAAGCCTTTCCGCTGCACCAACCACACCACCCCAGGACCTGGTAGGCAGTGCCACAGCCATGGGTCAGTTGGTGGCAATGCCCGATGGACACCACCTCTGCCACCTGCACCAGGCATGGGGCATACAAGTGCAAGGAGTCTGTGTGCAGCAGGGATGTGGGGGGCTCCATGTGTTGAGGTGTGGGTGCCCAGATATGAATGCCATGCTGGGGGAACCCTGTGGGTGCATGGGTATGACCACATATGGACATTATAGCAGGTTCTCCCCCCAGCATATCCTTTTCACCTCTGCATCCCCCTGTGTGTTGCACTGCATGCCTTGGTGCATGATGCATAGTGTGTACATGACCCCTCCTTCCCCTGGCTCATTGCTGTCTGTGCAGCTGGAGGATTGGGTACTTAGGGGCTGTGCACCCCATTTGATGAATCCGTCATGGGGGGCACAATGGGTGCAGAGTGGCTATGCACCACACATATGCAACATATAGCCACTGCACCTCTTCATGCATAGGGGCCTATGTGAGAGTATTATGATGGATGTGTGGAATAGCACTTTGCGTGGCAACTGACATATCTAGTTTTATTCCCTCCACTGTATCATCATCAATGTGACCTCACTGACCATGACATCACAGTTGACTGACCTAGCAGTTACTGAGTGGCTCATTCTGAGTAGCTGCGGGGGAAAAAAGATGGCAGAAAAGCTGAAATGCTGAGAGCTGAGAGGCAGCAATTGTGGCTTGCTTACAAGCTTGAATTTTATTTGGAAAAGGTAATTTATTGTTGCCCCATTTGATTTAAGTGAGGTACTTTACCTTTCCAGAACTTTATTTGTGGTCAGCTCCCAGAGGGTTTTGTTTTCTCCCCAGGTTTTCACAGCCTGTCAGGCTCCTGGGGGTTGGAGAAGCAGGATGGAGTCAGGAACATGGAATGATATATAGAGTACATTATGAGACTGTTGAGTGTTTGGGGACCGGAGAGAACTGAGATAACTGAGAGCACGGGAAGTGGAGAGTCAATAGAGGGTGAGATGAAGGCAGAGATAGAGAAGGAGAAGGAAACAGATATGAAGACAGAGAAGGACACAAATATGGATATGGAGACAGAGAAGAAGAAATGAGATCCTGAAAACTGGAGAGCTGGAAAGGACTGAAAAATAAAGATCTCAAAAATTGGAAGAAGGGGGTGATTAATAGAGTAACTAAACAACAGGGTGGTGGAGGATTTTCTGGGGGACTGCCCACAGTCTTTTTTGGGCTTTTCCTTTCCAGAAGAATGGGACTACATTTATTGATAGAGCAGCCGTGTGATTCTCTCCCTTCCCCTTACTTTATTTTACTTGTTCTATTTATTTTATTCTATATATATCCTTCTGAATACAAAATGAGAAAACAGCTCTCTGGATAGAATTTAATAGTTACATGACCTTTTAAGCTTTAAATAACAGGCAGCTGACTGGTGTGACAGTGATATTTGTTATGGGCTGTGCCATCTTCTATATTTCTTTTTTCATAATTTCTTATAGTTGCAGGTAGCTCCTGTAGAAGAGGGGATTTGCGGAGTGCGCCCTTTCAGCAAAGTAAAACCCATGAATTAAAAAGGAAAACGGGAGATAAAGGAAGTTAAAGGAGAAAATAACAAATAAATAAATAAAACAAATAATAATACTAATAATCTATACATATGTATATGGTCAGTTATGTTATGCTCACGCTTACATACATTTTATAAATAGTCCAAAAATAGCTAAAAAATGTAAAAAGCGTGCTACGAGAGATATGCGACGAACCCCTTAAAGCACATTCAAGGTGTTCCGAGGTTCAGAATCACCATTTTCTTTCTGTGTTCATGACTGTCTGCACTGGTGGGTAATCTTTACTTTGAACTTTTAGCTTTAATTTTTCTCTCCTTTTTGCTTCTACTTGTACACTGTTTGTAGTATTTAATTCTCGTACTGCTAGCTTTTTTTATTTATTTATTTACCTATTTTTAAACATTCTAAAAAGTGCAACTGGGTACTATTGAGGCAGGGTGTACCAGCCTCCTAAGCCTAAGCCTGTAGCAAGGGTTGGAATTCATTCTGCTTGGACTCTGAAGTTCAAAACGCTAAGGATTGTAAAGGATTGTAAGGGATTTGACCCTGGCCTTAATATTTCTGACAGTGTTTTACAGCTTTTGCAAAACAGCAAGTAAGTAACTAAAGTAAATAAATCTGCATAATATAGACACCATAAGCTGCACAGATTGATGTAGAGCAATTATTCAGCAAGAACAAAAACTTACTGTTTGTACAATGAGCTATCAATTGTGCTTCCTTATAAAACATATTCAATACTCCACATTAGTTCAGCTACATTTAAGCACTTAAGCAAATACTTTCTAATTCTTTTTAAGTTTTTAAAATCTGGACTTTAAATAGGATAAAATAATCATATAAACTGTTATTTTATTATATAATTTATTTTATTTATTCAATTTATTTTATCAAGGGGACTTGATCTCCGTGTGTTTATTTAACTGGAACAAAGAATTGATACCAAAAGGAAGAGGGCCTTATTCCAACTTCAAATCAGTTGCCTCATAGTTATTAAAGAAGCCTTCTACACTTTGCAGCATGGCCAAAGGGTGGGTCAGACAGCTTGCTCGGTGTTCCAATGCCTTGGCAAGAAAGGAAAAAGGAAATGAAATGAAATGAAATGAAATGAAATGAAATGGCAACCAGAGTGAAAGTAAAAAATAAATGAAACAACAGTAGCACTGGCAAGAGTCATTTAGACTAACCTTCTTCCTATATTCTTTTTCAGTATGTATGATTTCAGAAAAGGCCACCGCACGACAATTGCTCTTGTTGTCTTCATGGACTTCATCCATGAAGCACTCAACCATTGCCACGTGGTGGGATCAGTGTACATTGATCTCACCAAGACCTTTGACATGATCAGTCACAACATGCTACTGACATCTCTCCTCGACGCAGGTATCTCCATGCAGGTGTCCAACTGGTTCAAGGATTACTTGACTGACAGATCCCAAAGGGTCAAAATTGGGGATGCGTTATCCACCTCCCAACCTGTCCATTCTGGTGTCCCACAGGGCTCAATTCTCAGTCCACTCCTGTTCAGTATCTTCCTCAACTCCCTCCCTCAAGTTTGTAACACCAACGTCCTCCTCTACACAGATGATGCCATGCTCTTCACTAGCGATGCTGACCACACCACCCTCGGGCGAAGGCTTTAGTCCGACTTTGTAGCTGTAGAAAGCTGGTTCTCACACATAAAACTGATTATGAATTACAAAAAAAAAACAAGTCCATGATCTTCAACAGTCCCCAAAATAAACAAAAAATCAACCACCCTTTCCATCACAAACACTGCCAACACCATTGACCAGGTCCACATCTTCATATACCTGGGCATTACTCCTGACAGTGCCCTTTCTTATAGGGAGTATGTCAGCATCATCTCCATGGTTGTCAACACAAGAATCGATCTACTGTACAGGAGCAGGCACAGTATGATGCCGGATGCCCTTGCCACAGCCATCACCAGTTCCATACTATCTATCATCAATTATGGCCTGATAATTTATGGTTCCACTACAGACACCACCCTTAAGCAAATCCATACTACTCTAAACTAATCATGCCTGTTGAAATGCCCCAAAACATACACATACTTGTGACTTCTACTCCAGTACTAACTGGCTAACCCTCAAGGGTAGAATCTCCTACCACACTGGTTTATTCACTACAAAAATCAGCTTGGGACTCATTGCACCATCCTGCCAGCCTCGTCTCAACCTGACCACTAAAGCCCATGGTACAAGGAGTGGCACCAGAGACTCCTACCAGACTTCTTTTTGCCACACCTCCCAGGCTGAATGATCTTTCAGGTACCGGGCTCCCAGCCTGCTTAATGCCATTCCCCTGATGTTCTTGATACCCCTACTCTGGGCCCCTTCAAGTGGATGCTTAAGGAATACCTTGTGGTGCTCAGTAGGTGTGACTGTCTCACCTAGCCCACCTCTCCACTCTGGATTAACTGACAAGTTCAACATCAGCTGACTGCTCTTTAATGGTTATGCCTCATCCTTCACAAAGGTACTAATATGACTGGAATTGCCTTTGTCTAACTGTTTCTGGCAAGATCAACATCAGTTGGTCACTTTCTAATGGTTATACCTCAGCCTGCACAAATGTAAGAATGTTCAAATGTAATTGCCAGTGTTTAATGGCCCTGCCTTATTGTTCATATTTACTGTCTCTATTTTACTTATTGTATTATGTTTTTCTCCCCATACTCTGCATTGCTGTGTATTGTCATGTCTTTTTGTTACCTTGACATGGAACCTCTGTAAAACAGCCTTTCGATTCAAAGGTTGTAATCCGAAACTACAAATAAATAAATAAATAATAAATATACCTACTGAGATATTTAAAACGTCATCATCTATGGACTAAAGGCTTCTCTCACCTCTATCCATCTTATATTATCAACTATTTTGCGAAAATCAAAACATTGTGGTGAAGTCTTTTCTATTTCTTTTCTATAGTACAGAAGCTTTTTGTACAATAGAGTAATTGCATATGTCTCTTTTTGGTATCAAAGTATTATAGTGCAAGAGCTTACATGTTTAAGAGTTCTTATGTGTGAAGGTATTTATAAGATTATATCCTTATATTTAAACAATAAATGTATTTATTCTTATTTCCTATTTTTTGGGCAGTCACACTCAGTTCTGACCAGTTAATTTAAAGCATATTTTAATTTGTCAAATTAATACTTGATAGAGGTGTTACTAAGAACAGTCTAAAAATGAAAACTAGAAGCAAGAAAAACTAGATCAGGATTTATAATGGCATTCTCTGGAGGAGTTGCTGAGTGAAACAAATATGGAACACATACAAGAACAAAAACAAAAAAATCTTAACCAAAAATTACTAATAAGAGACAAGATCCAATCATAAAACATAAAACTAGTACTTTATCTAATAACAAGAAAGCAAAAAATCAAAAAAAGATAAAAAAAAGAAAGGAAGAAAATTAGGGAAGGACAAACACTAATCACTAACCATTTGAAACGGGTACCTGGAGAAACTAATATTCTAACCTCTACCCCCTCCAACCAAGCAGAATTACCAGGGAAGAATCACAATCAGGAACCGGAAAACAAATCTCAGATATACAAACAACTGCCCTAAAATAACTATAAGAGCATCTGATACTTCTGAAGTATTACAAGAAAAAGAGGTAAATGACAGAAAGAAAAAGCTGGCTATGAATGTCCATAATCTGTTGGAAAACACAACATATGATAATCATCTTTCTGCCCATACTCTTTCATTGAGTAATAGCTATCAAGAGCTTCCAAGTCCTCACAAAGAGAGTGGCCTGGCTGACCAAAGTAAGAAGCAGATCAGGTTAAATCAGAAAAAAAAACAAATATGCCCTAACAGAGATTGTGAATGATCTACAAGAAACAATAGGTGGATTAAAAAATGGCTGAAGTACAGAGCAAATTATCCCCTAAAGAGCAGCTAAAGAATGGAATAGCATACACTCCTTGTTTAGAGGAAAACTTATTGAACATGTTAAAGAACTCTTGTGTAGCACATGCAGCAATAATGGAGCAACTAGTAATCATTAGAAGTGAATTACAGTTAATAAGAGAAGAAACTGCTACAAATACAGCACATTTAGAGGCCATATTGACTTATCAAAGAAAGAAACAGAATGAGGAAGTGCCCTCTGCTTTGACTTCTAAATCAGAGGTAATATTTCAAGAAGAAAACAACTGTGAGACAAACAATCTTTCTCCAGAAACAGCATTTATATCAGAAACAATAGCTGAAACACAAACTGTGTTTGAAAAGCAAACTACTTAATATGATTCAGGGCAATAAAAGACAGAGGAAAAAGTAGAGAACAGGCAACATAGGGAAAAAAAATAAGGTCATATAACAAAAAAAAATAACAATGGGTCCCATATTAAGAGCTGGCCAGATGTGTATGCAAATCGATGCACTGCACAAAAATATTGGGCTGGCTGGCTCTGATATGAGATTCAAACTGAATGTGCAATTTGAACAGATTGCACGTTCTGTTTGAATATCAGACCTTGGATGTGTGGCACAAAGCAGGCAGCTGCCATGTTTAGCGCAGCGCATCCAGGGTGCGGGGCTGAAGACCACCAATGGGGAATGTGTGGTGTATACCTGAATGTGCCATGTCACCCAAGGGCTCTATTCAGCCAGAATATGCAAATTAACTAATTCAGCATGCATGGCGCAAAGGGCCTCATTCATGCCAATTGTGGTATATTAGCATAGCTGCATCAGGCTGAATGCACCGGGCCAGCCCTCCGCAGCCCCAATGTCTGTAAAACAGCATACTGCCTGATCCCTTTTACATAGCGTAGGGACCCCCCTCCCAGGCCCCAATCACTGTATGAAATACATGTGAAAAGATACTCTTGAAATGGTGGTGGCTATTGTACAACAAGGACAAGGAGCTCATATGGGCTAATCCCAAGTTTAAGAATGTGATCTTTCGCATGTGATGACTCCATGTGTGCTTAAACATCCTGAAAGCCATTCACCAGCACAAATGGAAAATGCTTGTCTTGGTGATCTGTGCACAGAATCAGGTGTGTATTCAACATGCACTACTGAGACCATGCTGGATAACAGAGCTTACTACCATGCAGTTTGAGAACACAGTCTGACATATGGAGCTCTGCTGCATGACTGGTGGCAAATGTTTGAATCATGGCTGGCTGCTAATGGTCATACACATGATGTGGAAATCAAAGAACTTGTACAAAGTGTGTCTCAACTGTTTCAGCACAGAGCTGAAGCAAATCATGTGGAACTCTGCATTGCAGTGGACAAGGTAGTACATGTTTTGGGTGATGAGAAAGTCCAAGATCACATGGAGGACTTTGGTGAACAAAACAGCGAAAACCCAAACTTCGTGCTGTGGATGATGTACATGAGAATGGTGGAGATACTGCTGGACTTCATCAGGGCTGTGAGGGATGGAAACTAAAATCTGCACCTGGAAGCATTTGCTGCAATGCTGCCATGGCTCACCATCTATAATCATACAAACTGTGTCAGATGGGGCCCTGTCTATCTAGCTGATATGAAAGGACTTGAGAGGACAGCACCAAAAGTCCATGCCAAGTTCACTACTGGGAACTTTGTTGTGAAGAGAAGCAGAAGGCACTTCAGCCAGGTTTCCACTGATCAGGAAACTGGATAAGCAGAACAGGCAAGATGCAGAATGGAATCATTGGCATAATAAGAAATGACCAAGCCAGTTACAAGTTCTACAGCTCATGGTCAGAATGATCACATATCTCAAAAGACACAAGGTGTCTTCTTGACCTGGAAGATAATGAGGATGACACTACATTCACATACTCTGACAGTCTACCCTCCATGATGAATTGTGATATTGATGATGTGAAGAAGCTCACTGTACAGCCTACTGGATTTGATGTGTTCAGAGTGTCCACAGCATTGACTCCTGTTGAAATTGAAGAAGCAAGCAAAGAACCAGAGAGTAGCAGTATACCTCTAGGGGCACATTTGGCTGTTTGATTTTGTATCAACTTGTTTGTTTGCTGCATGATAAGAATTTACTAGAAGTAAAGAATCTACTTGACATTGCTTTAAATCTGGACATTCTTTTATTTCATGCAACATGCTGAATCTCACTGTGTGCACTACCTTTCTAGGATTTGTACCTCTAGTCTCCTTGGCAACAAGACAGTGCCCCAAATGAAGTGGTCAGTAACCTGCAGACAGCTGAAGACCGAGAAAAGCAGAATGTTATCGCTAACATCAAACAGCGACTGACTGAGGGAACTATCAAGTTTCATGATGCACTAAAGAAGTACAACTTTAAAAACCTTTGCTCATCTATATAAAGCAACGGTTTCCCAAAAATAGAATGTGAAGAAAACCATCAAAGCTGACAGAAAGCTACTGCAGCAATTGCTTATTACTGTGAATGCTGGCTGAAAGATATACATGTTTGACTTCCTAAAGCATGAGCTCTCTTCAGTTACACTGTCCCTGGCAAAGGCTGGAGGTGAGATGAACTTAACACCAAGGGCAGAGCTGTTCAACATCCTGACAACTGAATTCAACACACCCTCAGAAGTTCCAGATGCTGATCTAAAGGCATGTGTCCTTATTGACGGTCGTGCATTCATTCAAGCCCTTGGAAAGCCTCATGGATGCAAGACATTTGGTGATTATGCTGATAGATTTATGCAGTCTGTGACATGACACTTCGGAGAACACATATTAAGAGTCGATGTTTGATCACTACATTGTAGTGGACTTGATAAAAGCAGTTACACGATCCAAGCTAGTGGGCAAGAAGAAGCCCACATGAAAGACTATTGATGGACCCCATATTCCACTTCCACAGGTTTAGAGCCAGTTCATTGCCTTGGAAGAGAACAAGGCCGCTCTTGCCAAGTTCATATCTGAAATCCTTATGAATAGGGGTAGGGAGCTACATCAGCAGTATGAGCTGGTAACAGGAGGCAGCTTCACTGATCCTACAGATGCAAGATCAACCAGGAGAGACAATATCAGCCTTGGTGGAAACCATGAAGAGGCTGACACCAAACAGATACTGCATGCATGTGAGGCAGTCAACAGAGGCTACGAATGAGTGCTGGTCATTTGTAGAGATACAGATGTCATGCTTCTGCTGGTGCACTTTCTGTCCACAAAAGCAGCCAAAACATGGATGATCTCTGGAACGACAAGGAAACAAAACTGCTACCAAGTACATGCCTTATCCAAGAGGCTTGCATAGCCTGTGAAGGACAACCTGCTCAGCTTCCTTGCACTAACAGGCTGTGACACAACTTCATCCTTCGGTGGCCATGGGAAGAAATCATGCTCAAATCTTTTCCTGAAGTAACCCCTCCTTGTCAGTGGAATTGACTGTGATGTAGCTCTTGCTGAAGCTGAGAAGTTTGTGTGCACCTGTATGGCACTTGTGAGGTGCCAACCATTGACCATGATAGGCTACAGCTCTTTGCCAAGGCCAAGAAGGGTCCAGAGATGTTACCTCCAACAATAGATGCCCTGGAACTTCACATTGCATGTGCCAACTACCAGGCAAAGATATGGCTACAGGTAGACCAAGAGCTGATAGAGGTTGTGTCTCTTGCTTGCACCTCTGCCTGGAAGAGTCAGCTTTACTACAAGTTGTCTGGACAAGACTGCCCCCTGTTCCAGATGCCTGTCTATAAATACTGACCTGTGGGTGAAAATCGAAGTGCAGCACAGCTAGATACTCCTGTCTCAGGAATGGCTACAGGTAGACCAAGAGCTGATAGAGGTTGTGTCTCTTGCTTACATCTCTGCCTGGAAGAGTCAGCTTTCCTACAAGTTGTGCTGGACAAGACTGCCCCCTGTTCCAGATGCCTGTCTATAAATACTGATCTGTGGGTGAAAATCGAAGTGCAGCACAGCTAGATACACCTGTCTCAGGAATGGCTTAAAGTGCACCCCTGCCTGCAGCTGTGATGTGACTAACTGCTGCAACCCAGCCGGCCAATAGACCTCCACACTGTATACCAGCTGGCTAATAGACTGCCATATATGGACAAATGATAAAATTCATACATACTGCCATTGCAGGGTGATGAACAAAGGCATACAGAAAGCTTTATTGGCACATTGCACAGATTTGGAATGACTACAACTTGTACAACTACATTTTGAGAAAAAACACACTTTTGTGTTCAAATTTATTATACATTCCTGTGTAAATTCAAAATTTAACTGTTGATAGTGTGTAGTATATACATCTACGTGATAATAAAGTTAGTTTTTCAGCAAGATATAATAAAATAGATGTAAATCTACGTGAAATTCAGAAAATACCCATTTTGACCTCGCTTGACCTTTGTGACCTTGAAAATTACCTTCAAGGTCAACATCGAGGATGGCATCCACCCACATTTTTTTACTCATCCTATGTGTAATTGATCTGGCATGAATACCTGCTTTTAACAAGCAATGGCGTCACAAGTCTAAAATAACATTTGGCTGGTCTACTAAATATAAATGAAGGTACTTAAAGAGCCCCTGACATCATTAGGAAAATTTGAAACAAAAAAGTGAGATTCAGGCACAATTCAGTTTATATTTCATATGTTTTCTATAATCATTTCCCCTTTTTTCTTTATTACTCAGGACAGTTGTATGAAAGAGGACTATTGTACCTTAGACTTTATGTGCTGTTTCTGCTTGCCTGCACCTGACATCATAATTCCTGTTTATGGTATCATAATTATCTCTACAGCATCAAATTGTGATCTCATAAACAGAATTGTGATGTCAGGTATAGGCAAACAGCTAGAACAGATAGGGAACTGATCTTGTTTACATGCAAATGTCTTTATTAATAAAGAAGTAAGACTGAGCAGTACGGAAAAAATTATTAAATATAAGTGAAATTGCATCTAAATATTACATTTTCTCAAAGTTGTTACAAGGCCGTCAGGGCCTCTTTAAGTCTGGTGTGAAAAGCTATTTGACTCTGTTGCAAATGTCATGACCTGACTCTTGTAAGGCATCCTGGAATTGTATGATGTTTTAGTGCTAAAGCCTGCAATAGGTATACTACATTAGTCAGTGCTGTTGCTGTGCTCAGCAGTCCCTATGTTCTTGTCTTATACTGGCTATGAAACTTTTCAAGCATAGTAAGTGCCCTGCTGTTTTCTGTAGTTTAAAGTATATCTGACTTAGAAAAAAATGCTTTTACAGAATACAGGGACTTAACAAGACATGTAACAGAACTGAATGAGAGTATCACTTCTGCTGGCTTGTGATGTACGCATAATCATCTCCCATAATGCCTTACACAGATGGGGTCATGACCTTTGGAATGGAGACAAGCAGGTTCTCACACCAATGCAAACAGAGTGAAGCAATCTCATTTATTTTTAAATTAGGATGACATTCAGGGGGATGCAAGAGAGGTAATCATTGTTCTTGTTTACAGATTACACAGGTATACAGAAAATACAGTATGTTGAGGGGCTCTCTCTTTAAATGCATACCTTCTTTCCCCTATGGAGCTCCAGTTCATCCTGGCTAACTCTATTGTCACACATCCCCATAGTACACCTGCTAATACAGTCATTTGGTGATATTAGTGTGAGTGAAGGCACAGAACGGGGTGGGGGGAGGTGGGATAGAGTGCTTTGCATCTTTAATAAAACCAGGCAGACAGATTCTGCCTAAAGTCATCAAAGACACAGACTGCTGTGCCCCTCCCCTCCTGCTCATGCACTGCCACTCAAACTAATGCAGTCAAATGACCATATTAGCAACTGGGATAGGGTGCACTGCTGGGAATGGGGATGATTGAGTTAGCTGAGATGATTCTGTGAATTACTATTGTCCCCCAGAGTCGTGAGTCATTCAGATGCAGGACACATGAGACTCATGGGCTTAGAGCATGTTCTTACCTTGAAAAAAAGTAGAAACAGAATGAACCATTTATTGAAAAAAGGAAGCTATTGGATCTACACACTTAGCAGTGTAAAGCCATCTGGTTTGAATGACCCGTGGGATGTAAAACCATATCTGTTGGACTAAAATGTTATTGTAAATGTCATTGTAAGTGCTATTGCCTCCAGCTGCCCATTGTTAAGTTATAATGACATTTATTTTGAAAAGTTTGTTTTTACCACCAATGGGTCTTATGAATAGCTCATGACGGTGCCCATAATGTGACTCTAACTTGTATTTTCTTCATTTTCCCTATTTTCCTTCATGATTTCACATTATGAGGGTACTACCAAACATAGAATGAGGACTTTATTGATAATGTTTAGATGTCAATATTACTGTCTACATATGAAACTTAAGAATATTTATAAGAATTAATCTATGTTTTTGAAATTAAAATAAGTCCCAAAATGATTTTCTTACCACCACCAGGCTAAAGAAATATCTTTGGATTGTTTCCCTTAAATTTGCATTTATTTTGAGTCCTTTCATCACTTTCTCTATTGTTGATTAGGAATGTATTAGCCATATTAAGATGTGTATTGTAATGTCTGTTATCTGCTTTTTGTAGGTTCACTTTTATCTTGTCTCTGACTTTTGTAGAGATTGGAGTTGTTGATTGTAACAGCATTGCAAGATCACAATACCCTTTTTCCCTTTTCTGTCTTTCTGTTTGATCATAGCAACAAGTACTGTATATTACCAGCTAGAGTTGCAATAAGCAAGTAAATGAATTAAGGGGTTTAATGTTAAGGATGTTTAATCATTCAAAATTAATATATTGTGGACTGGTAACTGATTGTTACATTTTTTTTGTAGACTTTATTTATCTCCATTGGATTGAGGCATCTCTCAGAGGTGCCTGCTCAGTCTTGCCCTTTACTCCCCTCTGAGACCTTCCTCTAGGTCCCCCCCCCACAGGACTTCCCAGCCCCCAGATCACCCCTCCGGGGGGGGGGCCCACCTCATCTACCTGGCAGCTCGATCTGAGAATTAGAGGATCCATCCTGCAGGTGGTGCCTGGGACCATGAGGAAGAGTCTGTTATTGAGGATGTAGGGCTTGAATCCTGTGGCCCTTGCCACCTCCCTGGACCTTTGGGGTTTTCCAAGTGTAGTTTCTCCCTTTCGGAGTGCTGTTGTACAGTGGTGCCCATGGTGCCTATGCGCCAACGCATGCTGTCACTCCTTCCCCAGCATCTGCTAGTGCCGCAAGTTCCAGTGATGCCACTGGCCATCACCAGGAGCCATGCAAGAGCGGCGCTGTCCCCAAATCCCTCCCCAGGAAGGGACAGCAGTCCTCCAGGTGCTTGATCCCTTCCCTCCCCTGCTGACCCCTGGTGGCCTGAGTCTGTTCCCAAACCCAGGTCATCAGGCGTGGCGCAAGGTGTGTCATCCAGCACCTCAACCCTCAGTGCTACCGGGCCGGCACTGATTGCTACATTAACTTAAGAACATAATTTTAATAATTTATTTCTTAGAATGTATGTTTAAAGTTTATGCAAATGTATTCTTTTAATTTAATATCATGTTTATGCATGAGATTTTGGTATAAATAAACATCACTTCTCTCCCAGTTACCACGACTCCGAAGAAGGGTTTCCTACCTGAAGCACAGGGGCTGGTTGTGGCCAATAAACACGTCTGTACACCTGCTATCTGTTGTTAATTTTGCAATAAAGCATTTATGTCCAAAGAGAAGCTGATGCATCTTATGTTGTAGAGTGCAGGTTTATGGACCTCTGTGCAATTTTGGACTAGCCGCCCTTCACCTGCATCATTCCTCACCTGCGGCTTCGCAGTCCACCTGTTGAAGTCTGGACAAATGAGTTAGCTGGGATGATTCTGTGAACTATCGCTTTGTCCCCCAGATTCTTGAGTCAAAAAGGGGCTGAACTTGTAAAACAAAATACTTTGGGGGTATAGAAGGTGTCGGACTAAGGAGGAGGACAGTATTAAACAGCACCTGGAGCCCAACTTTAAGAAAAATATGTCTGGGGAACACTCAGGTGGGGGTGGGGTTATTTGACAGGGAGGAGATGACTGGCAGGGGGAGTGGAGATTGCACTGGTTGGTCATCCAATGAACAGGTAAGAGCAGTGTACTTTGCAAAGTTGTCTTTAAACTTCATGGCACTACTGGTAGGCATAGTACAGTAGGTCACATCAGATCCATTTTGATGGCATAATGATAGCTTTTCACAGATTTACCTCACCCAGGGCATGCTGTCATTAGGGAACTGTAAACCGTCTTATGTGTTATTTCTAACTTATTACTGTGAAAGAAGCACTTTAATAAGGTTCAGGAATTTAGACAAGAAATACAGCATATAGACACAGTTGTGAAATATGGTGATTCATCTAACTGAAAGGGCATCAAAGGGAATATTGAAAGTTAATCTCCAATACTAAGCATAAGGAGCATATACAATCAAGTCACTCTTTTTTGAAAAATGTTCATTTACTATGGTCAGCTTCTGTTCTGTGTACGTGCTCATACATACGTATGCATGTGTGCATGCATGTGTGTGTTTATATGATCAGAGCATCAGAAACAGTAATCTGTATCAGTTACAGAGGCAGCTTACAAAGTCAGAGGTCAAGATGGGGAATTGAGAACATTTCATATTGGTGTTGCTCGGTAATATTTGCACCAAAAAATATCTAGTTGATCTCTATAGAGAGAAGATTTTGTTTCCAGGCTTTTAATGTGATCCTCATACAATGGCACAGAGAATCACATTCTCAGTTTTCAGAGTATCATATGCTGCAGAGCTTTTCTGCTGAGTCTGACCTAGAAAACAAACTGAGATATTGTGCTCCTCTGTTATCACATTTAACGTCAGCACAAATTAGACAGCTCAGCTGCTAACATCTAACACTAGCAGAAAATCTCTCTCTGGTCTGATTTATGTTGACGTAAGATAAGCTAAAACTGGGCCAAGTGTCTGTATAAGGAACAAGACTATAATGAGCTTTAAGTTGGGTTCTGCATATTTCCATATTGTGTCAGGGCCAGCACAGAAAATGATCAAAAGGTAAGATTTCTAAAAGTCCAGTTAAATTAATTTATTTATTTAAAGTGTGGTTACTGGGATAAGCACACTGAACCATGGCTTGTTTCCAGGTGTGACCCAAGGATAAGAGTATACAAGGTAATTACATATGTGGTAAAGATCAACATGAGCACAGAATAGTCAGTGCAAGTGAGACAGCAATACGATACAAAAAGTCACAGGTTGATATCAAGACACAAATACTGTACCTGTGGAGTAGTCTTCACACAATTTCAGGGGATGGGTGGTAATTGCATGATGACTGTAGAGAACCGTAGGAGGTGCTTTAATGAGAGGAGGGATATATGTAACTCCTGCCCTTTAAAGGAAAACTGCATGTTAAAATCAAGAAAATATATGTCATACAACCCAGTTTGTGTTCTTACTTCATCCTAGTGTTTTGTTTCTGCCCAGGCAGTGAAAGGAGATTTTTCTAACTTTCCCTGAGTGTTTTATGACCCCTGGGGGCTGCCATTCAGGTTTGTTTTATTGCATCTTCTCCACATTAGTCTTCCCAGAGTGCCCCTTGGTTTGATATCTAATAGCCCCTACAGAAGGCCAGTGTCTTGTTACAGTGTCTTGCTTAGCCACAGCAGAGAAAGAACCCAGCAGCCAGGATTCACACTGCTAGTCTCTGGCTAAGTATGGCAAGTTTCCTAAATATTAGTACCTTATTCAGCTGTGTTCTGCTTAGGGTATAGTGTGTGTGTGTGTGTGTGTGTGTGTGTGTGTGTGTGTGTGTGTGTGTGTGTGCGCGCGTGTGTGTGTTTAAGCATGCAGCTTTCTTAAGTATTTTAAGCCCTGGCATTTTACATTGTACAGGATCCAGATGTTATTAGTGAGGACTGGAATGCAATGAGACAGGCTGAGATGTCAGTATGTGTTACCAACTCCCCCCCCAAAATACAAATGTGCCTCCTCTACATACAATGCCAATGAAACCCCTATGTTCCAACCCCCCCCGCTAAACAAACTTTACAGCAAAACCATTTGTTCCATTTGTGTGTGTCTAGACTACAATGCTTGCATACATAGGGAGCATGCCACTCAATTTATCATACTGCATACATTTGGAACTGCCAAAAGCTGGGCTAATGGTACTTTGAGATCTGCTGTGATGGTTGACAACCATAGGCAATGTGTGCTGTACCGTCCCACTAAGCTGGTACCCACCATGAACCCACCTCACTTCCCTTGTGATCTTTTTGGGCCCCCCCCCCACATGTTGTGATGGCACCAGTATGCAACAGTCCATTAATGGTGAAGTACCCCCAACCATGAACAGTCATGGCAGAACATACTTTAATACAGTACATGACCTATAGAGCTTCATGTTGTATAATTCACCACACAATAACCCTTACTGTGTACTGTAAATATACCCGGTATGTCACGTTTAGATAGGCTTCCCCACCCCTTTGGCCCATTAGGCCAAAATAAGCACTGCGGGCACCATACAAACCTGGTGGTCTAGTGGCCCATCACCACCAGCTGGCAGTCATCAAACATCATCCCACTCCCCCCCATCCTGTACCATGACTGAGTGACTGGAACATCCTCCCTCACACCAACAAGGCAAACCACCCAGAGAACATACTGTATGTACTATGCACTGTGATGGTTTATTGTGTGTCATGCCATGGTAGTGATAGGGGTGCTGTGCCATTAACACCATCTGGGTATGGGATGGTGGGGTGAGAGTGGTAGTGTCAACTACCTGCCTGCTGTGGGGTGTCACTCTACCAGGTAGGGCTGGTATCTTCACTGCCTATTTACGCATAACAGGCATGTGTATGGGACCCTAGCTCACTGTGACAGAACGGGGATATTTTGCTGCATGTGCAGGATGGTGATTGTTGGGTGGGCAGGTAGGAGGATACCGGGGAATGCCATATACTAGACATATTTCTGTATATTGTAGTACATTACAGCATATTGCAGCTTGTGTTGGGCTTATTCACCGTGGCTGGACTGTGGCATACTATTTATGGCTGTCTGCTATATGATGATGGAGGTGTGTTGTTGGCCAGTGTTGTTCTCCTGTTTATGGGAATTACTAATGCTCTACTCCCATCCACAGCTGCTGTGTCACACCTCATGGGTGCACCAGTAGTGTCAGGAGTCTGTCCCCTAGAAAATAAGCCAGAGTCCGGGACGTAGCAACACTTGCAAAATGCTGCCATTTTTGAAGATTGTGTTGGAATATAGAAAATAAGGCCCATTTAATGTATAGCTCTCCCAGTATGTCGCTTACTCATACTCTCTGTTTGTAGCATGAGACTTTCAGGTCATAACTACTTTTCAGTGGTGTGACAGCTTCTATGTTAGAAATCACAATTGTCAGTTCAATGTCCTGTAAGCACTGTTTATATCCAGCTATGTTAGAATGGGCTAATCCACCAAACATAGACCACCTGCACCTTGTTGGTATGAGAGGGAACATGCCAGTCACTCAGTCGTGGTACAGAATGGAGGGAGTGGGATGGTGGCCACTAACTGCCAGTTGGTGGTGATAGGTCACTAGATCACCAGGTTTGTATGGTGTCAGCAGTGCTTATGTGGGCCTAACGGGCCAGGGGGATGGGGAGTCTATCTCAACGTGACATACTGGGTATATTTTACAGCATGCAGTAAGAGTTATTGTGTGGTGAATAATACAAAGTGAAGATCTATATGTTACGTACTGTATTGAAGCATGTTCTACCATGACTGGTCATGGGCAGGTGTGCTTCACCGTTGATGGACTGTTACATAATGGTGCCATCAAGGCATGTGGGGGGGGCCAAAAAGATCACAAGGGAATTGCCGTGGGAGCAGGTTGGGTACCAGCTTAGTGGGACAGCACAGTACACATTGCCTATGGTTGCCAACCGTCGCAGTGGATCTCAAAGTACCATTAGCCCAGCTTTTGGCAGTTCTAAATGTGTGCAGTATGATACATTTAGTGGTGTGCATTGCAGTCCAGACACACACAAATGCAACAAAATAGTTTTGCTGAAAAGTTTATTTAGCTGGGGGGGGGTGGAACATAGGGGTTTCATTGGCGGTGTGTGTAGAAGAGGCACATTTGTACTTTGGGGGGGTTGGTAATTCAAACTGACATCTCAGCCTGTCTTATTGCATTCCAGTCCTCACTAATAACATCTGGATCCTGTACAATGTACAATGCCATGGCACAAAATATTATAAAAAGTTACATGCTTAAACACACACACACACACACACACACACACACTCTCACATACAATATACCCTAAGCAGAACACAGAGGGATAAGGTACGAATATTTAGGAAACTTATCATACCCAGAGACTAGCAGTGTGAATCCTGGCTGCAGTGTTCTTTCTCTGCTTTGGCTGAGCAAGACACTGTAATGAGACACAGGCCTTCTGTAGGGGCTATTAGATATCAAATCAAAGGGCACTCTGGGAAGATTATCTTGGAGACGATGGAATAAAACAAACCTAAATGGCAGACCCCAGTGGTCATAAAACACCCAGGGAAAGTTAGAAAAATCTCCTTTCACAGCCTGGGAAGAAACAAAACACTGGGATGAAGTAAAAACCCAAACTGGGTTGTATGACATATATTTTCCTGATTTTAACATGCAGTTTTCCTTTAAGGACTGGTGTAGCCTGATGGATGGTATTTTAAGGCAGGTACTTTTATGCCTTTGGGCAGATGGCACTGGAGTCATGGTGGGTCTCTGGGGTCTCAACATGATAAATTGAATTGTGTGGTGCCTTCACCTAATGGGATTATTCTGGCTTACAGGCTAGTGCCACCAAGAAACCAACAATATTACAACCCACCCACAAACATGAAATACAAAGTATGCAGAGTCCAACCTAATGATTAAGGGGGTTGCACACCCATGTGGCCATGGGTGCCCAGCTTTATTATATTTTCAGGGACCCTCCCTGCATTCTCAGAAACATTCTCCTACCTATATGTTGGAGCCTTTCTTCTTACCAACCCAGCATGCACCTGTGATCTTTGGTTCACTTTCCTCCTTCACCACTCCTGAATGGTCTGGCTATTTGTACTACATAACACTCTACCCCCCACCACAGTCTCCTTCACACCCCTTAATAGGCCATTAGGTGACACTCCTTGATAGCACACTTCCTGGGATTCCCGTCACTCCCCAGGATCCTGCTAGCTTTCCATGATAGGGCCATGGGTTTGGTTTCCTTATCAGATTCTCAGGGCAAGAAACATCTGAGTGCCTGGCTCCTCTCCTGGCCACACCAGGTACTAGATATACTGGCCCACCTCCCTCTCTTGCCAGAAAATTGTGCCATCACTGGCTTGGGAGTGACACACACCCCATCCCAGATTGGAGCCCACATTAAGAACTGGTCTCTCTTGTCCCATTGTCTTGAGCTAGCCACATGGATGAGTTACCTCCCAGCCCATCCCCATGGGAACATTACAGTACCCACTCATCCAAGCACAAAGTTGACCTGCTGAATGGGCCATCACTGCAGCCAAAATGCTAGCATAGGGCACTGCACAAGTCCATCACCTACCAGCAAAGGCTCTTGGGGCATGACACCATCTTCGACAATCTGAACTGGCTAATCTATACCACTCACTTCCCACCAAAATCTGGCAGACCTCTCTGATCCCTGGCCACATGGGCCCTGTCATAATGCTGTGCTCCTCCCACACCCTGTATCCCACAGAGCCTGATGTGAAGGATCCAAATCCCTGTTAGGGCATAACCAGTAACAACCATGTCCCCTATCTTTGGGGAAATGGGTTGTCACAGTTTGATGACAGAGAAAGCATTATTGCTGACAAATCAGAGCATTTTAGACTACATAAAGGAGGTAACGCTGCACCGTGTGCAGTTTCAGAATGTATGTCTTCAAAGACACAAGCACTATTTTGAACCCATAACAAGTGAAACCTTCTTAAAAACGTTAACCCTTTTAACTGGTTAGACCTTCCGTGTAATATAAAAATCACAATAAGAATGAAATAGCCTGATTTTCATCTGTTACCCCCAGGAATTATCAAGTTAACGTGTTTGATTTTTGAGGAAGTCAACGGCAAAAAAAGCAGCAGGTCTGTAATATATATATATATTAAAAATGTTTTTTAAAGAAATCCCTCTGGTTTTATAATGCATCAGCATTAATATAAAATGCAAAATCAAGTTAATTTTTAGTATTGTCAAGTTCTTAAAAACACATATGGATTTCATTTTATATTCTGCTACAGAAACCTACTGTAGGTCCCATAATATTTTTGGAAAAATAGAAACAACAATGGCCAAGTAACAAAAAACCTAGATAGGTGAACGCTGAACTAGAAATAGAAGCTTTGAGTCAACCTGATATGAAAAACTATCAGGAACAATGTATTATCATTTTGAGATTCACGTACTTCAACCCTCCAAAAATGTGTCCCTTCGCGCTTTACAAAATGTTTACCTTAAAAGAAACCCAATACTATAAATTAAATAAACCAATCATAATTCACAGCTTCATCTGGAAATTCTACAATTAAGAATTAAAATTAACAATTTGATATCCAGGAAAGCTGAACTTGCCCTTTTTAGGATTAAACACGGTTATTGGGAACAAGGGGATAAATGCAGAAAGTTGCTCTCTTACCAGCTGAAAACTCAACAGATGCAGAGACTTATAGCAGGTCTAAAAGATTCATCAGGTCAGACACAGACAACCTTTCAATCAATCGTATTATGCAATCCTTTTACCATCAACTATACTCGCAACCTAATACTACAAATCCCAACCTAATACAACATTTTCTGGAAAAATTGAATCTACCCCACCTATCCCCTCAGGACAAAGCTATGTTTGATAAACCAATCACTTTACAGGAAATCCAAATTGCTTTATCATCATTAAAAAAACGGTAAAGCACCTGTCAGTGATGAGTTCCCTATTGATTTTTATAAAACCCTATCTGACACTCTTTGTCCTGTATTAGTCAACGTATTCCAAGAAGCAACCTTAATAAAGAAACTCCCATGCACAATGACCGAAGCCATTATAACAGTCTTACCAAAAAAAGACAAAGACCCTTTTCTTCCTTCAAACTATAGACCGATTTCACTTCTTAAGACTGATGGAAAAATCTTTGCCAAATTATTAACTCTCCGCTTAGAATCTTTGATGACTAAACTCATCCATACTTCTAAATCAGGATTTATCAAAAATAGAAACAGTTCCGATCATCTTCACTCATTACTCAATTTAATTCACAAAGCAAAAACTCTTAAAACCAGGTCGCTCCTGTAGAAAAGCTTTCAACTAGTGTGCTATACCTGGTTAAACAACTAAATAAATAAATAAATAAAAATAAATAAATTAAAAAAAACCCTGCAGCTGCAATAGCCATTGACTTTGAGAAAGCATTTGACTCTCTCAATTGGGAATATCTATATCAGGTGCTATCTCATTTTGGCTTTACAAATAATTTTTGTGCTTGGATTCAATTATTCTATACCTCCCCTTCAGCTCAAATTCTCACGAACTCTATTTTGTCCCCCTCCTTTTACTTAGCAAGAGGCACCAGACAAGGATGCCCCTTATCGCCTTCATTGTTTATACTTGCCATGGAACCTCTTTCTGCGTCCCTACGTCAATCTGGTACAATTAAAGGCATTACTATTGGTAACTCTCACTATACGTCACTCTCATATGCAGATGATCTCCTTATTTTACTTGTAAACCTCAAAAGTTCCAGGCAACCTTTAGTTAAACTACTGAATGACTTCACCTCCCACTCCGGACTAGCTCTAAACCTTAACAAATCCGAAACGCTACCATTGAATACCTTTTGTAGTCCCCTCATGAATAACTCATTAGGCTTAGTTTGGCCCCAAGATATATCTTATCTTGGCATTCGGATCACCGACATTGAATAAATTATGGATGATAATCTTTCCCTCTGTTAACCAGTATCCAAACAACACTTGATAGATGGAAGCTACTTAAACTTTCTTTTAATGGTAAAATTTCCGTCATTAAAATGTCTATAACTCCTAAAATATTATACCTATTTTCCAATATAACTTTGATACTTCCCTCTAGTTTCCTTACCAAAATAGACAAAATTATCGGCAACTTCATTTGGAAAGGCAAAATACCTAGATTTAGTCGTAATAAACTTAGATCCCATTGGTCAAAAGGTGGCTTTGGCCTTCCTTGGTTCCAAGCCTACTTATGGGCTTTCTGTACATCTCAAACAATTAAATGGTTTAACAAACCCAACATCCAGTCTCCTTTATGGGTCAATATGGGAAACATCCTTATGTCCTGGTAATGTGGTGACTTCTTTCCTTTATAACACCCTTATCTCTTCTTTAAAGTCTCACCCTACCATAGCTGCCTCTATATTCTATTGGAAAATCATTCACGAGCATATTAAATCTAACCCCAAACCTTTAGCTTACACCCCCATCTGGGGTAACCACCATATATCTCTTGATAATCACCCCATTTTTTTGTCGTACCTGGAAAAATACGGGTATTCTCTTTTTGCAGGATATACTTGAACCCAAGTCATTAAAGTTAAAATCTTACACTGACCTATGAGGCATATAGAATCTTCCCCACCAGGATTTTTGGAAATATCTACAGCTTTCGTACTGCATGCAACTCTTACCTCATACCCTTCTCTATCAATTCTCTGTATGATAAGCACATCTCTAAATGGATAAAAACAACATCCAATTTAAATAGCACTGTTTACAAAGATATTTGTGATATCCTTCCTGACTACTCTGTCAATGCTAAAAACAGATGGAGTACTTTGTTACAATATAATATCACCAATGCACAATGGTCTAGATGTTGGCTCTCCTGTCACAAATCTTTTAATGATAAACGCAGTTCCCTAATTCAAACCAAGATCCTTCATTTGTGGTACAGAACTCCTGTTGTATTACAAAAAATGGGTTTATTGAACAATAACAATTGCTGGCACTGCAATCCCCCCAATGGGGATTTATTGCATATCTTATGGCACTGTCCCCTCATACAAAAGATTTGGCACAGTACTCACAGATTTGCAATGAAAGTGGTAGGTCAACCTTTTACACTGGACCCTAAACATTGCGTTCTTGGTATTTTAATCACCGTTCTTATAAAATTTCATATTCACGAGCAGATGGTTAAATATACTGTTCCTTCAAGTTAAACGCACAATCCTCATGCATTGGAGATCCAACATAATCCCTACCCTTCCCGGTATCATTAACCAACTATTGCAATATGCCTCTCTGGACCGTATGACATATATCTTCTCTGACCGACTCATGTTATATAACAATTGTTGGCAGGGCTTTTTTTAATTTTTGGAATCAACTAAATCTTCCAGCACCAATGTATGGACTTAATATATATGGATTTTCCCCTTTTACTGATACATCATTGTAGTCTCGCTTTTTTCCCTTTTTTTTATAGTTTCCCTCTCTCTCTTCTTAACTTCTTATATATTTTTTCTTTCCTATATTCTGTTCTCAATCGTTCTTTATTACTCCACAATCCTTTTACGAATGTACTTTTTTCCCTTTTGCAGCATCATATATAATTATGTAACATTTTAATATAAACCGTATCTAATCATACTATCCGCTTTAAGTTCACTACAAATGTCAAGTATATGCTAATTACATGACCTGTATTGTTTACTATATTTTAAACCAAAAGCTCCTTGTATTATTGTAGCAATGTTCTTATTATATGCTGCCTCAATTTCTCTTTAAAAAAAAAAAAATCCTCAAATTGTACTGTACTGTAAGAGGTTTGTCTGTATATCTTACGAAGAATTAATAAAAAAGTTTAACTGTAAAAAAAGTTTACCTTTTACACTTCCCATAATATTTATCTTACTACTAACCTAAACTTTTACACCCCTTTAGAAGTTTTCACCCCATACGTCTCATAAAATGCTTTCCTCTCCTAAAATGTGTGTTGCCCCTCCTGAATTTCGTGCCCTTAGCCCTTTTGAAATTTGTACCTTTTATAAAGTTTGTGCTGTTGCCCAAATTCTCACCCTTGCTGCACCATTTGAAAACTTAAGCTACTTGTCCCTTCCAAAAATGTGTACCCCTTACTCTTCCTGTAATTTGTACACTACTCAGTATTCCTCTAACCCTTCCAAAAATCTGTATTTCCTACCTATCCTAAAATGTGTACTCCTCTAATTGAGCCCCTTCCTGTTCCCATAATTTGCATCTTCAGTCTTTCCAAAACTTTTGCCCCTCACCAGTTCTGCATTTTGGGCCTCCCTACCCTCTTGAAATTCCCTTCCCCCCCCAATGAAATTGCTCACCACCGCAATTTCTGCTCCTTACCATTCTTAAAGTTTGCACACCTCACAAATCCTGAAATGTGACACCTTTGTTTCTGAAATTTGTTCCCAGGGGCATCAGCAGGATTCTAAAGGGGCTTATGGCCTTATCAGTGACCTTTTCCAAAACGGGTGTCCATGGGGAATTCGAATGGTGCATTCTAGAACTACATTCTATGAAATCTTCAGAAAGACAACCAAAGGGATTTACTAGCTGAAATACAAACTGTAGGCATTGAGGACAGCAAACCTTGCCTTTATAATTTGGGGCTAGCTGGAAGAAATTCCCTCCCCACTATTGAGACTGTATGCAAGAGATGGCAACCCCTAGTGCCTTGAAAATTAGTTGGTGCTGATCCAACAAGTAAAGTAAATAAAGGGCATGATATTCAAAAACCCTGAGAATGCCACAAGCCCCTTGTGCACCGAACATACCACATAGGGAGCGTGCAGCATTCTCTGGGTGCCAGTTGGGGTATTGAGTCCTGTGTGCCAAATGTTGCAAGTTAGACCAGCCCCCAGTGTAACCATTTAGGGGCCCTATTTACAGGGCTTGTGCCAAATATTTGGCGCAAGCTGCCATAAAGTGTGCAAACTGTCACAACTACACCCGATGTGCTAAAATCAAGTGCAGTTGCATCAAAGGAGTTTGACACAGTTGCACCAAACAACGGGGTTGCCACAAGGGCTGATGTAAGCCCTGTGTCAGTCTTTGAAAATCGGGCTCCAAGTGTTTATTATGGACATATGAAATTTGCCAACAGAAACAGGCCTTAGTGGTCTATCAAGTCTGCTCAGATGTGCAGCTCAGTATATTTTACTGGAGCTGTCCCCCTCCTCTTGCCCCCAGATTAATCCTCCCTTCCTTCTTCCCCCATGCCTTCCTCCATCCCATTGTCATTCTCTGTTTTACCCTGTCCCACCCCCCTTTAAAACTTCTCACTGTTTTCAATAATATCACCTCCTCAGGCAGTTCATTCCACTTTGACACAACCCTTTACGTGAAAAACTGCCTCCTCATTTCGTTTTTAAATCTATCCCTCACAAGTTTCAGACTGTGGTTCATTGTGGTCCCCTCCCTTTTTAAATTGAAAGTGGCCTCCAATACAACCTTGTTTATACCCTTTAGGTATTTGATGGTTTCTATCATACCTCCCCCCTTCTCTTCTGTTTTCCAAAGAATACATATTCAGCTCCCTTAACCTCTCAGCATATGGTTTGTCCCCCATGCTCTGAATCATCTTGGTCACCCTTCACTGGATCCCATCCAATAGTTTGATGTCCTTCTTCAAATAAGAGCACCAGAACTGCACACAGTGCTCCAAGTGTGGTCTAACCAATGACCTGTACAAGGGCAGAATGACTTCCTCCCTCCCTCCCTCCTAGACGTGATTTCTCCTGGTGATGCATCCCAGCATTTTATTTCCTTTGGCTGCTGCTTTACAGCATTGCTTATATTATTTAGCAGCACATAGAAAAAAGAAAATCACAGGGCGTTAGGCCTGCATTGCAGCTCTCTGAGCTCTTAGTCAGATCTGCTGCTGTATTTCCCCCCTCCCTTACTGCAAGTCTGTTTCTGCCTTTCTTTTTTTACTCCCCCCACCACCCCCATTTTATTTACAAATTGTTTTAATTCTTTCTTTGGTTCCTCCTTAGCCAAATACAAACAACTCGATCAGTCAACCTGTAGGCTGAAGCTCAAGACGAGTGCTGCTATGCCTGCCTGTGTCCTGGTCTAGAGTGTTGCTATGTCTGAGTCTCCCTTTCCCCTCTCTCACTTTTTTGTTTCAGCTGGTTATTGAAATAAACTATGGACTGTCTGTCACCTCAGCTGCTGCTGCAGTCTAGAGCAAAGTTGTTGTGATTTACTGTGCTCAAATATTTTTATTTATTTATTCATTGATTGATAGCTAGGATTACAAATACATTTGAACCAGGGGTTCTTTTACAAAGGTTCCACATTGAAACAAGTATAGGTACAATAATAAAACAGATGTTACAAATCAGGGTGGTTACAATACATTTTGGTTACAGGTACAAGTGTGTTACAAGTTTTGGTAGCAGGACAGGTGCAACAGTGCACAGTGCAGAGAGTTAGTAGTCAGAGCATGACCTTGTTGAAATAAGTACAAACGTTGCTAGGATATAGAAAAGGCAAACTACAGTGGAGGAAGGGGGGAAGGGGGAAAGAGGGGAGGGGAGAAGTCAGTGAAAAGAGCATTTAGTGGTTGTAAATAGGGGAGCAAAGGAGAGGGGTAGGAAGGGATGTAGAGGGAGAGATATGAGGGCAGCAGAAAGGGCGTGGGTAGAAAGGAGGGCAGGGACAACAGGAAGGCAGATAGCCATGAAGAAGATGGAGGGTATGGGGGTAGCAATAGGAAGGGACAGGGTCATGGAAGGGGACGGAAGGGTGGAAGAAAAGGTGGGGGGAGAAATAATAGGGGAAGGGTGTGGGTAGACAAGACAGGGCTGAGCGAGGAGAAAAAAGGAGGTAAGAAAGCAAGGACACCGGAGGGGGAGATATCAGAAGCCTAATTAGAAGGTGCAGTCACAGCTGCTTAGTGCAAGGAGGTTTATTATTCCTTCCCCCTCATCGTGCATTCTCTTGCTCAGTGCTGGTGCTCAGCTCAAAATGACAATGTTCAATGTCTGCCTCAGGCACAGACTGAACAATTCCTGCCCCTCATCCTTGCTTCAGTCATGTGTTGCACTGCACATCCCCATTGTAATGGTTGTTCATGATTGGCACAAGGAGCCTGCAGTGAAGCACAGAAGTGTCTGTCAGTCAATTCAGTCCTCTCCCCTCAAGTCCCTCCTGGCCCTCACTACTTCCCAAGTACGTTCCTGAGCTGCTGCTGCTGCCCCCTCCCAAGTGATACTGTGTCATCCACAACAGCAATGATTGTACCCTTTCAGCACCATGTGCTAAGTGAGCTCAGGAAGGAGCAGTCACTCTGGCGGAGGTGAGCCAGGAACACAGAAACACTGTCTGCTGCTGCTCAGCTAACATGACCTGACTGTCACATGCAGTCATGCATGCACACTTATCACTTCAACCAGCGAAACACAGGAAGGAGACATGGAGAGTAGAGTCGACTCAGAGAGCAGTGGAAGTGTGACTGAAGGGAGGAGGAGGGCAGGCGGTTAATCATCAGCAAATCCTTGCTGCTGTACTGGCACTATACAACTGTGCTGGCGATACGATACAAAGTCTAGGGGACGTTTGGGGGGGCAGTACCCTAAACTTGATTGAGTTCTTTGACTGGGTGACAAGATTGTTTCATTTTTTTCAGGAGCCTCCAGTTAAAAGAATTTTTCATCAATTATCTACCTCCAATTGATATTAATTATATAGACCCGAATAAAGAAAACACAGGTCTAATAAGAAAACCACATTTTTGTCCTAGTACTATAAATAATGCACTTATAACTTGTATGATGTCAGTATCACATGATGTAAAACAACTGAATTTGAAAAACAATCAGAAACCTGCAGATGTGACTGATGTAGTAAAAGTTGTACAGTGAGAGCTGTAGTACTATGGGGAAAGGGGACTATTCAATGGAGGCAAAGAGACAATGATGTGAAGATCTGTGTGAGGCTCAAGGCTGATCCAACTACTGAAATAAAAACAAAAGTGGATGAAATAAAGTCAAAGCACAATCTGGTTGACTAAGTAAAGTGAAAGCTAATTTCCTGAGAGTTAATAATCCAAGAAAGCATGCATTTTACCTTTCACCAGAGCTTCATAAAATAGGACCCCAGTCACAGGATGCCCATTCTTATCCTCTATAGGACCTGTGACAGAACCCACTTCAAAATGGGTAGACTTTTTTTTATTAAACATCAGTCTCAAAGTTGAAGCCTAATGTGAAACATATGAATGATGATGTCAGAATTTTGCAAAATGTACCAGTTGATGATATTGATTTCTTAGTAGCAATTGACATAATGATCCTAAAACTGCCATTAGAACAAAGAACCAAGTGTATGCTATGGCCAGACACTTTGAACAGACAGGCCACAGGTTGACAACATGTCTGAAATTCATTGGCATCGAACAGATGTAGATGGGGCAAAGAAGGGGAGATGTAAATAAATTGCTTCAGAGAGAAGCCGTTTGGGTCTTTACTTTGAATACTTTGTATCCAAATGGCCTGCATGAACAATTATTGTTGTACCCCTTCTTTTGATTACACTGACATTTCTAATTATGCTGACATTCAGAAGTTCCATTGCTTTCAATGAAACTGACTTGCTTTTTTATATTTTTCATAGCATAATGTTGTTATTTTTAAATGTTTTCAGTCACTGTTATGATATTGGTGAAAGGGACAGTTTCACTTGAAATGGTTGACTTAGAATTGTTACCTGTTGAGCCAGTCCCCGACACTGAGGAAGATGTAACTTTACATTGAAACATTAGTCTATTACATAATAGGCGTGGGCACTTGGGCTACACAGCATGAAGACCAGTTTATTGTTTTTTTGTGGTGCAAAAGTTTAACATTAGGTTAAATGTGATAAGCTATCAATGTCTCACTCTATTAACCATAGATGCTTGAATTCAAGTTTTCCACAGCACCATCTGCACAAGAAACAGTGCCATAAAGGTTAACAGAAGGGATCGGTATTTACTGGCAGAGTATCTGCAGATGGCCACTTTGAAAAAGTATCAATAAAATGGTTAGAAAATCTTTATGCAACTGAACTACAATATTTGCACAAGCACTTAGCACTTTATTACTATTACTAGTGAAAGAGAGAGACATATGGTAGACTGATATTGTTTGGCAAGGCAGATGAATCTTTAAATGACACTATACACTTCAGAAATCACGTTTGTTATTTTGGGTCAGTATGCTGCAAAGAAAAAAGTAAAGCCTGAGAACTGGATGGAAAGTTGAATGTTATCTACATTTATAAAAATAAGAGTGAATATGTCACTGGGTAAGAAAATAAAGGTTGAAAATTACATCTTCCACACAAGTGTATTTTATTCATTCATTATCAACAATACTTAGTGTTGACCTCATAAGCCTTTAATGTTGTTTACCGAGTTATCCATTTTGCAATTCTTTAAATTCCCTTCTGGGTCTATGTGCACCACATGATTTGAGCAGCTTTTGTTTGGAGTTTTGAAAGCAATCAACTATCATGCACTGTAGGGGGCAATTCCCCATGAGTGGTCAACCTCCACTGGCCCTGGTGCCACAGCGCTACTCTCCATTCATGTGCAAGAGTCAGCCTTTTCTTCTGGAATGTTTCTGCCAGGTGAACTGGGGTCCTTATCAGCCCTCCCAATAGTCTGGGCCAGCCTGATGGACCACCCTGGGTACCATTGGTGTGTTCAGTTAGTCTGAACCTCCCTTACCTTTGTATGGCATGTGCGAGCAGTCCAGCATCCCATTGGGTCAGACTTTCCCAGCTGACAAATGTCCTGTTGCAGTGGGGGTCCTGAAATCTCTTGCCATCCCCTCCCAAGTCACTACCTGCCTGCATTCACTGAACTCTACCTTTTCAGAGGCTCTTTCCCACTGCTTATGGCACCCTTCCCCCAGGAAAATGAGTCAAGTACTTGAAAAAATATATATCACTTGACTGTATATATTTATTGCAGGCATCCAGTTATTTACACAAAAATTAGCTTTTTCAAAAATGCTTGGTATACAATCAGACTGTGCACTACTATTAAAAGTCTGGTGGGTGGTTCCCACTGAGAATCACTGTAGGGTGGTCACTACCCTAAAGGCCTTTGTACCAGCTTGCAGTAGACTGTGTTGAGTGTCTCCAAAGTTTCTCGCTGGTGGGCCAATTTTCTCCTGCCCTGCTTGACATCAGGAGAGAGAAAAGCAACAGGTGCACATTTACATTGCCATAACAGTTTTGCTCTCCATACCAATCTCACATAAAAACTACATCATTTGTGTTCACAGGGAGATTGTCCCACAAAAAAATGTCCAGACAGTCCATTAATCACAACACAAGATGCAGCAGTGAGATGAACAATGCCAAGTGCATCCTGTTGGGCAATGGATCAGGCAGAACCCTAAGGTTGAATATCTGTAGTCCAGGGTGTCTTGTTTAGGGCCACTTGTTTTCTAGGCCTTCATAGTGTCTCACCCAGAGCTTAGCAAGAAACTCATCACCCTGCCATTGTTCAGTCTGTTTCTGGGTCATCTGGCCTTCTCGGTGAAATACTTTATCTGATGCTGTACATCCTCATGCTGAGTCCCACATTCCATTTGTCAATTATAAGCTGCAGATCCTCCTCGTGTTCAGCTTTGGAGTTGAAGTGTTCATACCAGAGAAACTCAGTAACTACTTCTTGGAGCCATCTTCCATGTCAAAGCTCTGCAGTGCACCAGAGCCACATATGAAGGTACAAGAAACAAAATCTTCAGCAACCAAACACATTGCAGGCGATCTTGCTATCTGTCTGGCACAGCTTAACCAGATTTACCAGCTCCTTACCTGCCTCCAGCTAGCACTGTATATTGTTCTCATCTAGTGGTGACAAGGTGGAGGGCAGCAAGGACTTGAGGGCAAAATTGATACCATGACCCCCGCCCCATGTCTGGTGGGTCATATTCAGTGTGAGGACCACTTTCTTCCTTTTCAGGCTGTGGACTCGGGCAGCCTCCCCAGAGGACACCAGGCATGATGACTTCTTGCAACACTTCCTTAGCTCACTATCCCTTTCATCTGAAGGCAGGGGAACACCTGACCTGGAGCAGGTGGTCATCTTTTGCCATCCACAGTAGGTGGTCTAGTTCTGGGTATGCCAAGGTTGAGGCCCAGACTATCACAAGTACCATACAAACCCGTGTCTCATCCCCAGCTTTGAGGCTGATGGCTTCCTGACCTCGGTGCCAATGTTCCTTTTCTTCATGGACCAAAATTCCCCACCAGCCAGTTCCTCCACTGTCATAAAGTCTATTATGCCTGGGGTTATGTTGTGAGAGAGGCCCATGTAAGTTTGCTACTTTAATCAATTTGAAAGTTAAATACTTTACACTTTAGCACCAAGTTCAATGCAGTGTTTTGAAGCTGTGGTTGCACTTTGCACTTTCAAGAGCTGCAAGTCTGTTAGACTGCTTGTCATCTGCATTCCAACAAATCAAGCATGCACTTTCTGTAACTTTGCATTACAAATTTTGCAGATTGTGTTTTTGAATGCTATTCCTTTTGTGCTCTGGAGTATCTCTTTGGGTTAGTCACCCCTTGGACTGCACCACCTTTTAAACTTTTTTTTTCATTCTTGGTACCCCCCATCTAGGCCTCATGTCCCCTTCCCTTGGCAACCCCAGCCCCATCACCACGCCATGTTTAGGTCTTACATGGATCTGTCCAATGCCTGTGGCATACCTCCCATGGTGAGGCTGCTGGGATATAGGCTGATCCCAGTGGTGACTGGATACATTTGGAGTGGCATCTAGTCAGTAGGATGGGGGGCCTGCAGGATGCCAAAATCATCCTGCAGCTGGGCCCTGACACTTCCTGTTTTTCAATGTTTTGAGGATATCTTGCATCACAACATCATAACAGGCTCCCCCACTGACATCAGAGACACCCCCCTCCTATCATTTCTGCTCCCTGTTATACCTCCCCTTTTGTTCACCCAGGGGCCAATGTTGTAGCAAGAAACTGAACCCCTCCCCCCGATGAAGGGAGCTTCTGCTTGGACACTCAACATTCCTCCTCCTGACTGATCCTCAAATACCTCAAGTTCACTCCTGAACTCAAGTCATTGGTACCACAATTGGTAGCGCAGCTGCTGCACCAGTGGACCAGCTACCATTTAAACTTTTAATCTGGCACAGGTGTTTGGATTCTCTATCTTCAGATCCTTCTATGTCTAATGAGCTGAAACTAATATAATATTTTGGTAACGGTGGAGGTCTCAGTGTCTGAAAAAAAAAAGAATCAAAGGGAATAACTACCTATAACACAAAACCAAAGTGGTACATTTAATTACACCATGAAGGTGATGGGTTGAAGGACTGCAGGATAAATGGTGTGGCACCAGTTAAAGCAACATACTCAGTTTGCTTTCTTTGTAATATTTTTTCTTCCTTGGACCAGCCAGTTAAACTCCCTTCCACTATGTCATTCAGCCATCTGCCCAATCAGAGTTCCATGCAGCCACCTGTCCCCCTTGCCCCCAACCCTGGTGCCCCCTATAGTCCCCCATGGAGTAAGGCCCTGCCTTATAGTTCCATAGCGGGCATTTTCCTCTCTTTCCTGGACAGCTATTATTGAGTCCTTGGGAGCCAGACCTAAATTGTAGCAGAGCAAGGATCCAAAATGGCCATGAGAGGCCAGAATAGTTTCATCTGGCTCCTAGTCATTAATGTGATTTCCTATTTTTCACCTTTCCCCAAGCATGACACTCACAATGCCATCAAGTAACATTACACATGATGCACCAATGTCTATGCATGCTCCACACCTCAAGTGTGCCTGGTCTCTCAGCTGCACTGCCCCCTGTGATCACCTATGTGTCAGTATTGCAGTGTGAGGTACAACCCACACACCCCAGAGGAGGAGAGAATACTCTGGGGTGATCAATCCTTCTCTCTCAGCTGATCCTCCAGTGACACAGGCTCATTCCCAATCCCAGGTCACTAACATCATGAGCAGTACTGCTGTCACTGGACTAACAGTCCAGCATGTACTCAGTTTTCTTATTCATACATATCAATTTAACTATATGTTTCCAGTATTGTACTGGCATGTGTCATCAGATATAACATTCACAATTTGAAATTATGGTTTGAACTTTCTGTCCATCTCCTACACATACACTAAATATATAAAGAGACAATAAATGATGACAAAGTGTTGCATATGATGAAATAATATCATTGAGGAATTGAACAAGCCATAAGTCACAAGCCTGAAGGGTGAGAGGCTTTTATGAGCTTGTTCAACCCCTTGATGGTATTATTTCTTTTCACATGACTTTGCCATCCCTTATTGTATATTGCATTAGGTTGTAGATTTTGCTTTAAGAGAAGTGTGCTGTTTTTTGTTTGTTTGCCTGTTTTTGTTGCATAACTTGTGTAGTGCATTTGCTTAAGTTAAAGTGTTTTCATAGTTCCCTAGCATTACCTCTAGTATTTGTTGGTAGTATTGTTCCATATTGTAAGGCATTTGAAGTGCTGCATAATTTTGTGCCTTTAAGGTGTCCATAGTGGAGTGGCTTGGTACATAAGGAAGGCTGGTTCAACCAGATTTTCCTTTAGTGTGTTTGAAGACTGCATCATGGAGGGAAACAGGTGAAATGTTTGGTGAGTGTTTTAGTAGGGCTCTTTTTACACAATTAGGAAAATAGGGCATAGCAATGACAGCGTGTGAAATGTTTGGTGAGTATTTCAGTAGACTGGTCTCACACTGTTAGAAAAATGGAGAACAGTGTGTGAAATGTTGGGAAAGTGTTTTAGGAGGCTTTTGTTTTATATAGTTCAACTTTGATTTCTATCCATGGTTGTTAGTTTGGTAAGTGATATGGAGGGAGCAGTAAAAGTGGTTTGTATTGATTTGGGGGGGGGCTGTTTATTGCAGGGACTGTAGTTGGAGAAGATGTTAGAGCTGTGATGTGGGCAGTCAGTAGGTTGTTGATACATTTGATATTCAGGTGGTTGTTACATATGTTACTAGTTCTGTAATAACATGTATATTTTTGTCCACACTTGTAATGGTAATAGTGTGTTAAATGTAATAGAGTGTTATAATTACATAATGTTAGTTAATTACCATCTTATATGGGGAAATATATGATAGCTGTTATAATGGGAAAAAGTCCCAACCGTGTAAGGTAGATGGATGGATAGATAGATAGATAGATAGATAGATAGATAGATAGATAGATAGATAGATAGATAATATGCCACACATACGAATCATATATTACAGTGGTGCAGAAGTGCCACTATAGTTAGGGTTGAGTAGGCTGTTTAATGTTAAACCCCTAACTTTGCACTTTACTAGCTTTGTCACCATTCAATGGAAGTGCATGAAATTTTGCATGCACAATCTGAGGGGGAGGGCAATGTCTTATGAACTGCCAAGTTTCATTGCAATTGGATGTGCAGATTCCAAGATCCTGATACTGCATTTTTAGGAAAAGTTGGGTTTCTTTTGCTGTTTTTTTTTGTCACCACCTACAGCCAAGACAGTTTGGAATTTAGGTCTGAAATTTTTAGGGTAGAACGGGATTGTACCAGAATGGCACCTTTCCCTGGTTTGGTGAGAAAATGTTAACCTGTTCTCAAGTTATAAAGCTTTGAAATTTAGTTCTGAGCATGCTCAGTAGGGTCTTTTGGATAAGCGCTTAATACCCCATGTCTCATATGATCTCCTTTCTTCATTCAAGGTCTACAGAGCCCCATGTGAATAAAACTACAACAAACTGTGTCGGCAACATATGGCAAGAATATTTTGCTACCTTTGAAGAGTGTATCACTATGAGACATAGGCTTGGAGCTGTACCTTGTACTTCAGACTGGAGGCTATGGGTTGTGAGGGGTGAGCATTAGTGTTGACAACCCCAAGGAAGACCCCACCACTGATTTGCCAATACTCCAGAGCCCCAAAACCCTAATGTTTTTTCGTTTTGCTGCTTGGTGGGGGTGGGGAGTTAGGGTTGGAAACCCTAATGCCACATTTCCTTACTTTTGTGGCATTATATTACCCTAACTGGTGCATTAACAAAGTTTTTTTTGCAAATAATGTTATATAATACATGGTATTTTTTTGTTTCATTTATCTGCTGTGTGGGACTGAGTCAATTTCCTGGTGACCCATGGTCGGGGACATTTTCAGGTGCACCTTGTCCCTTTCTGACCCCTTGTGTTTCCATACAGTAGTTAAGTTTTTTTAATGGACTCTTACTTGGTCCTTTCTTGTTTCAGTAGTGTACAGTTCCCATATAGAAGGGGCGTATGTCTGGGCCAATTATCATTTAGATTGTTGGTGGGATTGATGATTGTGGCAGTGTGGAGTGTCAAGATTGGCCTGGAAGGAGACCTATGGAAGTTGTGGCTGAGAGCATCTCTGGAGCAGTGTGGCCTGGTAAAGGTGGTGGCAGGAGCATGGAGAGCATGGCATCAGAGGAGACAGCTGGAGGCTTAGGAGGGGAGGGAGGAGACATCATCAGGAGTGTGATGTTGTAGGATAAAACACACACAACTATCCAGATGTCAGGTGCACAAAAACACAAATGTGCATTATTTTATTCAAATCAGAAAATTAAAAAATAAACATACAGAAAGCAAAAGGTTTGTCAATGTCCAGTATCCAGCAAGATTTCTAATTTTGAAAATTCCTGAGGCTTAGCTTCAGCCTTTGCAAATAGAACAGTGTGGTAACAAGCACACACTTCTGAGGTCCTCCTCACCTGGTAGTCAGTATTCAACTGATTCCCCTATCTAGCTTTGTTACTCCAAGTGGTGGGTTTTTATACCTTTCATGGATGACATCACTGTTGGGCAATCCACCCCTTTTTGCTAAAACCAGAATAAACCTCTTATTCTAAGGAGTTCCCTATCAAACAGTAAAAATATACATGTTCATACATGTTACCTTTTCTAGCCTAGACTCAATTCTTTTCTTGGTTAAGGGGGGTTTATGTTAAGAGGGTTTTATGTTAATTTAGTTTTATGTTTCCATTTTGTTTCATCTCAAAAGTTTTTTTTATTTATTTATTTCATAACTAGGATTACAATAGTTTTAATAAGAGAGTAAGTCCATGAGGGTTCCACTGGGTTTTGCAAGGGGAATGGGAGAACAAGGGCATGCTTCTCTTCTTCCTTGTCCTGCCAACTCTTGGAACTCATCATATCTTTTTATTTTTATTTTCATTAAATCATTAAATATGATACCCTAAAATAGGCAAGCATACAGCAAACCTATTTAATTTTCATTCCCAGTGTGTGCCACTGTCTCACTATCACTGCAGAGAGAGGGTGAAAGTGAGTACTTCAACATTAACATTTTGGACAGCCGCTCCCTGCCTAACATAAATAAAGAGTGAAAGGAATGGAGGGGGGTTGTATACCTTACACATGGGTATCTACCTTAGATAGGGCTCACCCTGTCACACACACCGCTGGACAAAAAGGCAAAAGTCCTTACCGTTGACAATCACCCCACCAGAACATTGGAAGGGTTGGAGCTTCTGCCCACTCACACTAGAAGCTCCATCTCAAGGACCCTACAGATCAAAATGGCATATGAATCCTGACATGCTAGCATCAACTAATACCATTAAATTCCCTGAGGCTTTCTACACAGGTTTTGCAATACCTGTATATACATCATATTTTATCTACACATCTAAACATTTATTTTCATTCAGGATACACAGATAAGTACAATTACTTTATCATCAGCATTTGCCCCATAAGGGGACAGAAAGTCAGCATTTTGGTGTTGGGACTCTGCCCAATGTTTCACAGAAAATCAGCAGGGCTAGAGAATAGTTGAGCCCATCCAGATAAATAATGATCCAGTATAATGACCCATTGATCCCTGGGCCAGGCACACATTTGGGCAATGCACTCAAATGTCATCAGATAGGCCTCAATGTTATCAGCTTCTGTCAATTTAGTCAATTAATGTCTCTGGATATATTTTGATCTGGCTCACCTGGGTTAAGGGCTTATATTGCTCACAGGGTATCCATCCACTTCTCATCCCGCTGTTGTCAGTCCTGTTTTAGTTGCCATTGATCCTCTGCTCATTCACATTCCATCTCTAGCTGCTTCATACAAAGCCATTGTAGGAGGTCACTGGGATCCTCTGGGGCTCTCTCCTCTGTCTTGCCCTCCAGCTTGTCCTTCACCTTTCTTCTGACTCCAAGATCCAACTTAGGTCTGGGTTTCTCTCCAGTCTTCTCCACCATAGCATGAGGCAATGGATATGTTTTTGCCTCAGCACCCTGATCTTTATGCAACTGTCTGAGTATCGGTTCAGTACTCACTGATAACATCTCCCAGGCAGTACAGATGTATCAGAAATCCCACTACTGACACCACTGTGAAGGTGTGGGATAAAATAGACACAACAAACCAGAAGTCAGGTGTACAAAAATGCAAATGTGCATTATTTTATTCAAATCAGAAAATAAAAAATTAAAAATAATAAACATACATAATGCAAAAGGTTATTCAATGTCCAGTATCCAGCAAACTTTCTATTTTCAAAAATTCCTGAGGCTTAGTTTCAGCCTTTGCAAATAGAACAGTGTAGAAACAAGCATACACTTCAGAGGTCCTCCTCACTTGGTAGACAGTATTCAACTGATTCCTCTATTTATCTTTGTTACTCCAAATGGTGGGTTTTTATACCTTTCATTGATTACATAACCATCAGGTGATCCACCCCTTTTTGCTAAAACCAGTATAAACCTATTCTCAGGAGTTCTCCATCAAACAGTAAAGACATAAATGTTCATACATGTTAATTTTTCTAGCCTAGACTCAACTTCTCTTTTCTTGGTTAAGGGGATTCTATGCTTCCATTTTGTTTCATCTCAAAATATAGTTTTAATAAGATAGTAAGTCCATGAGGGTTCCACTGGGTTTTGCAAGGGTACCAGGAGAATGAGGGCACGTTCCTCTTCTCCCTTCTCCTGCCAACTCTTGGAACTCATCATATCTTTTTCTTTTTCTTTCTATTAAATCATTAAATGTGACACCCTAAAATAGGCAAGCATACAGCAGACATATTTAATTTTCATTCCCAGTATCAGAGGCTGTCTCACTATTGCTGCAGAGAGAGGGTGGAAATTAGTACTTCAACATAAACATGTCGGACAGCCACTCCCTGTCTAACAGAAATAAAGAGTGAAAGGAATGGGGGAGTTTTGAATATGTTACACATGGGTATCTACCTTAGATAAGTCTCACCCCATCACAAGGAGCATGGAGAGTTTGGCTGTTGTGGAGGGAAGAGAAGCGTTGAGGGACAAAGTTCTTCAAGGAGCAAAAGGAGGGGTGGGTGAGTTGCATATTCTGTGGTCCACTGACTGTTTTCTTTTGCAGTACACTATTTAGGTGGATCATCAAGGGAAATGATATTAGGATCATGCAATGGAGGGAGGGATGATTTTTGTGTGAGCCCTCCAACTGTTTCTTTTGCAGGTTTCCCAGGTCTCCTCGGGGTGATGCACAAAAGTCTTTTTTTTCCCAGTCTCCCCAGGTATCCTGTAGGGGGAATATAGATTTTTTCCCATGGGGGAGCATTTCTTTTCTAGGTATGGTCTTTCCTGCAGCTCTGTAGGTATCCAGGGGGGTAGACAGAGGTTTTTTTTCCATGGATTACAGGCTGTATACCACTGCAGCTATACAGGTATCCCTCTAGTGGGATACAGCCTTACTTGGGAAGTATACATCTGTATACCTCTGGAGGTATACAGGTATCCTTCTGGGGGTATACAACTTTAATTGGGAGGAATTCAGTTGTAATTGGGAGGTCTATAGGTTTAACTGGTGAGGTATACAGGGAACTACATGATACCAGTTCCCATTGGGAAAACATCCAGCCATGTAGTTTTATAGCAGCTTGGTCACACCTATATATTAGGGTTGAATAAGCACTCTAATGTTAAATACTGATTTTTGCACTTTAATAACACTGCCCCCACCCCATTTAATTGATTTACTTTTAATTTTGACAGCACAGAGTCGGCTTCAGGATCGCTGGATCCTGAAAATTTTGTGTCCATCAGTTCAAGGGGGAAGTTACTGAGGTGAAAAACATTCAAATCGCCTCATGTTAAGAGTGTTTCTTTTTTATGGCTGTGGGGGAAGCCTACAACCATCTTGCTTTCACTTGAAAAAAGGTGTTTCTGTGGAACACATATTTTAGAAGTTTTCAGTGTATCCTTCCATTCTGCAACTCTCCATGGCAGTTAAAGAAATACTCCCTTCTTTCTGTTTAATTAGAATGATGGACACAGAACTCCAAGCCACTTTTCTCAGACAGCAAATGTGCACACCTTCCAAACAAATCTAAATATCTTTAAAACTATTTAAGGTGCACAAAAACAACCAGGGTGAAAGTTGTTCAGAACAAAAAGACCTTTCTCATTGTACAAATAAACATAGACAGGCACCAGACAGGGTATATGCATATGGTCAGCACCTCCTTTGTTGCCATCATCTGCCACTGATCCTAACCATGCCAAGCATTAATTGGTGACCTGGCACCCAATTAGACACTACAGCAGTGTGTCCATACAGCACACACCCGCAGACCACCCTTTGGTGGACACCAACAGAATCTAGCACATACATGCAGCACTGGGGGCATGGAGGATGTTGAAGGGAGGGTGTACAAGAGGCCAGTCTGCACTACATACTGGGTGCTGCCACAAGGCTGGGACAAACCATGCAGTGCAAATGGTGTAGTGTAGGGAAAACCCCAACACCAGTGTGTCTGTCTGATGGTATGTGCCCCCCCAGCCACATACTGCACATCTGTACAGACACCACAGCACACACAGCCATCAATGTATATGTCACTGTGAGTATCCCATGCCAGTAGTGCAGTGTCTGTGGGTCACACAACAGCATAACAGTAATGTCCAATGTCAGTACACAACTGCAAGATGGGCCTTTCACTACATAAAGTGCAGTAGTCATTGATGCCCTACACACCATAGGCATTGCTGTGTCCCTCACTCTACTGGCCCCCTTGTTACTGTAGCGTCTGGTATGCACTGTAGCAGGAACTACAGTTTGACTATTGCATGCAGCACCACCACCTGTGCCTGTGCTATATAGTCCCCTGGGGCACAATATTCTATGTGGTTCTGTACAAATGTAGCCTGCATCTACCACCATTCACTTCCAGACTGACCTTTCACTTTTACATATAGCAAAGTTTTGCCTGGACAAACATGATAACGCCGGGCAAATGACTTAGCTCCATGTAAAACCTGTGCAAATGTGTCTGCACCTCACAAACATTTCGGAACCATGGTACATTTTTGCAGAATTTCACATGCACTGGTGCTTGCAGCTTTGATGAACCCACTCCTTTGCTAGCACACACATTGGCCACATAGTTCACTTTTACCTTCCTTCATGTCACCATGCACTGGGCTGCTGTTGTGGTTCACACTTTCTGGTTGCTATATTCAGAACTGTCTTATTTCCCGGACAGTTTTTGCACTGCAATCCCAGCCCAGTTTGTCTGGTTTCCTTAGCATGCTATATTCAGCAGGTTTAGCACTGGGACTATCCCTTTTAAATATAGTGAGCTATTGGTTCCAGGCTAATTTAGCACACCGGGCAGTGCTACTATAGCCCCAGGGCAAAGTTTTGAATATCTAGCCCAAGGCTTGGTTTATTGCCTGACAAGAGCACACCCCAGATATGCTATGAGGCACAAGGCACTTGCATCAAGTGCCTTTAGTACCTGGGAATAGAGATGCAGCAAATTTAAAATCCACTGGTGAAGTAAACGCAAAGTGGCCACTTCGAATTGGCACTTCGCTACGCGGAGTGCCCCATAGGAAAGGCTCACTTCGCCTTGTTATTATTACTTCACATTGTCATTCCACCTTAAACACGAAGTAAGGTGGAATGACAACAATATTGGCAGCATCCCACCCACACAGTCACCAGAGTGAATGTGCATCCCCAAAGTGCTACTGTCTTGTGTCCAGAAAACTCCCTAGTGCTGATGAAGTGAAATGAGAGCGTAACAAGAAATGCAAAGTCTCCCAGAATTAATGGTGCACTCAGTCATTAGCGCAGTGGTCAGGTCACACACAGAGTCACCAGAATTAATGTGCATCCCCAAAATGTTCTGTCTTGTGTCCAGAAAATTCCCCAGTGCTGACGAAGTGAAATGAGAGCCTAACAAGATATGCAGTCTCCCAGAATTAATGGTGCCATGCAAATGCACAGACAGATTAAGATTGTGCTGCACACTCAAGGGATGCATATGAAAAGGCACAACACCACCTAACCAGTGTTCACAAGTCATAAATCCAAATCTGGAAAGGAATACATTTTGCCAGTTGGGGTATTAGTGCACTGCAGTAACAATCCACTACCAGTAAAGATACCACAAAGCAGTATAAAATATTCATGCAGGTGCAGTGGTTAGGAGGTTCACACTGCTGCAATTACTCTGTAACACAATATAAGGTGTCTGATTTAATGGCATGCATCACACACATACTCACACACACTGCAAGTAATGTGTAACAAATTGAAAACCTTAGTAATATAACCAAATGTTTTAAACAAACTGAAATTATACACTACTGCGCCACAACAATCAGCAAAAAAAAGTCAAGAATTACTGAAAATATTACTGTGTGTACATTAACAGTTATACAAGAAAAATATAACCAAAACAGAAAGACTGCCTTTTTCTCCCAGTTAATCTACCTACACCACAAATACGCCCCTCCTCCAAAGCACACTTCACAGTACACAGACTGACTGTTCTAAATTAACATTCAAAATCCACACAAAACAATAAACACTCAATGATATGAGCACAGAAGGGTTTCCTACAATCGATGGACTAAATTTTGAGCAAAAAATATTACTCAAAAAGGCATTTTAAACAGCTTTTAGAGGTTTGAATCGCAGAGCTCTGAGAGCAAACTGTCTCCAACTACCACTGCACACACACTACCCAGGCCAGAACTGAGGCTGTGCTGAACAATCTAGAGCCCATGTGACCTGCAATCCCGTGAATAACTGCAGAATTTCATTTGGAGCTCAATTACAGGTTGAAGTGAGGTGAATTACATTGATTTCAATGTACTTCGCCTTAAAATTGGTGGAGAAGTGGTTTGGGGAAGGCGGAATAATGCAAAGTCATCGGTTTCAATGGAATTCGCATTCCTCATTATGAACCGAAGTACTCCGCTTCACATTGTGGAGTTCTCCGAAGATTCTGCTGTACTCAGTGAATCACTTCATGGAGCAAATTGGGGCCACTTCACCCACCACTACTTACAGTACTGTAACTCACATGCTGTATGGGAAGGAACGCGAATGCCTATGGCTGTACTTCCCCCAATAAGATGTAGCACAAAACCCCCCAACTAAAAAACGCTTATTAATGAGTACAATGGTGGAGTGGTGACGCCTGGAGAGGTACTACAAAACATGCTTACAATACATCCAAGTAACTAGTAAAAAAATTAATGTTGTGATTTGTGACGTGATTGTGAATCATGATTTGTGACTGCATTTGTGACCATGATGATGATGAACGTTACTCGGTGTCGACGGTGTGAGATAACCAATATGGAACTGTATTGGGAATGAGAATGCCTACGGCTGTACTTCCCCAATGAGCTGTAGCACAAACTCCTTGACTTAAAACGCTCATTAATGAGTACAATGGCGGGTTGGTGAAGCCTGGAGAGATACTACAAAACATGCTTACAAAACATCCAAGTAACTAGTCAAAACATTAGTGTTGTGATTTGTGACGTGATCGTGAATCGTGATTTGTGACTGCATTTGTGACCATGATGATGAAGAATGTGATTTGTATCATGAGTGACTCGTGATGATGGTCCTGATTTAAAAACGCATATTAATGAGTACAATGTTCATGCAGAATTATGCACCACAGCTGTCCAGTACTCTGAAGAGAAGCCAAAGAAACAACTGTGACTTAAGTTACAGATGGAGATTGGGCCCTAAAGAGATGCAAATGTACAGACAGATTAAGATTGTGCTGCTCACTGAAGAGATGCAGATGCAAAGGCACAACACGTATCCAGTGCTCACCATCAGAAATTCAAATCTGGAAAATAATACTTTTGCGGTTGGGGTGGGCCGGGGGGGCAGTGCACTGCACTGCACTGCTACAGTAACAGTCACTAGTACTAGTACCAGTAAAGATACCACAAAGAAGTACAAAAATCACACAGCTGCAGTGGATAGCAGGTTCACATTGTTGAAATTATTATGTGGCACAATAAAAGGTGTCTGATTTGATGACACACGTCACATACGTACTCACACACACATTAAGTAATGTGTAGCCAATTGAAAACTTCAGTAATATAACTACATATTTTAAACAAACTAAAATTATGCATTGCTGCACCACAACAATCAGCAAAAAAATGGCAAGAATTATTGAAAATATTACTGTGTGTGCATTAGCACAGTTATACAAGAATAATATCACCAAAACAGAAAGCACTTTTTTCTCCAAGTTAATCTACCTACACCACAGATACGCCCCTCCCCCAAAGCACACTTCCACTATCTCTCAGTACGCAGACTGAATGTTGTACATTAACATTCAAAATACACACACAAACAATAAATGCTCGACGATATGAGCACAGGAGGGTTTCCTATAATCGGTGAACTAAAGTTTCAGCAAAAAAAATGACTCAAAAAGGCTTTTTTAGCAGCTTTTTGAAGGTTTGAATCACAGAGAGCTCTCAGAGCAGATTGTCTCCTACAGCTTCCTACACACACTACCCCAAACTGAGACTGTGCAGAACAATCTAGAGCCCACGTGACCTGAAATTCCATGAATCACTGCAAAATTCACCTTTGGAGCTTAAAAACATGGTGAAGTGAGGCGAAGTACATTGTTTTCAATGTACTTCACCTTAAGATTGATGGAGTAGTGGTTTGGGAAGGCGGTGTAATGTGAAGTCATTGCTTTCATTGGACTTCTCGTTACCATTGTAATCACGATGCTCTTCTTAGCGTTGGAGCACTCTGTATCACCTTCACTCCACAAATCACTTTGTGGAGTGAATTGGTGCCACTTCACCCATCTCTACCTGGGAAGTGCTCTTATAATGCAATAAAACACACCTTGGAGTGTCTTATTGAGTGTATAAAATGGGTCCCACAAGTAAAAAAAAATAAGAAAATTGCCACATTGTTAAAAAATATATAGAAATATGTTTTATAACATTTTTAAGGCATTTGTACAAAAGCAGTTACACTGTTTTGCAAATCTGCAATATTTTTTGGTAGCAGTATCCAGTACAAGGTGCTTATGTTTGTATTTTAATACTTTGTCCCCACTTCTTCTCTTTCTCCTGTCATATTACTTTTATATTCCTCTCTCGACCACCAAACATTATGCATTTCTTTACAGGTGGCTTTCAACAACTAGCATGCGTGGCTGTCAAGGTATGAAGCTTGTGCAAGCATGTCCCTTGAAAGCTGCCATAGTAGCAGAACAAGCGGTTTCCCAATCGTACTGCTTTCTGAACACTGGCCACTTGTGTCACAAAGGAATGTTTTAGTGTTTTAAAAAACACATTACATGATTTAGGATCCTTTCTTAGGTTAGTCAATATGATGCAAAATCCAGGGGGAGGGGGCTTGGAATGATGACAACATGAGAAACAACCTGTATGGAAATCTGGAGGGGGGGCCCGAAAAATGTGCACCACAGAGCTGGTGACAGCACTTGAAATTAACATCCAAGGATCAGCAGCCTGCTGAAAAAAAATGGAAAAGCAAAAAGGTGCAGCAGGATAGTGTAATACCACAAAACAGTTATTATGCTTGTGGTGTGTTTTTAGGGCTTTGGGCAGAGCCTACAGCCATTTTGGGATCACTCAGTAGCTCTAAAAATGTCCGATCATGGAGCCTTTGATTGAACTTTTTTAAGTATCCTTCCAAAAGTCCAACAGAGCTTGAAACCCTCCACCGTGATCGGCCACTGCAGAATAACAGCCGCACTATTTCAGCTGTTACTTCTGCATTCCATGGCATGAACTGTGCATGCACGACTCACGCACGTGTGCAGTTCTGCTGGCACCATCATGTTGTGAATGGCAAAATGACTTCAACGCAACTGTGCATGTGTGAGTGCTGTGTATGTGCAGTTATGTCACCGCCAGCACCAGCAACAAAAAAAATGCACCGACATCGGGGTCCCCAATCCCTGTGTCAGCATTAAGTAGCCCCCCCACTCATGTGGCACACTGGGAGCCCACCCAAGTGTGCCCAAATGTATTTTTCCCCTGCCAACATCAGGGTCCTCAATCCCTATGTCGGCATTATGTACCCACTCACCCCCCACTCATGTCACACTGGGAGTTCACCCCAGTGTGCCCAAATGTCTGCTTTTTTTTGTCCTGTAAAAAAAGGAAACAGTCCCCCAGAGTGTTTTTTGTTTATCTGTAAAAAAGAAAATGGTCCCTTGTTTTTGCCCCAGTCCTCCTGCCACTGAGCACCCTCCTCCCCATACCCCCTCTTACCCCATACTTACCTCTGGAGGTTGGCGCTATCATCTTCTCTGGACCAGGACATGTCTGCACTCTTCAAAGCCAAACCGCAAACTGAAGAATCAAAGGTAAGCGTGCTATAATGCCATCCAATGGGGTTTTCAACTTATCTTGATAAATAAGTCATTTTTTTGAATTTTGGCTTGACATTTTCAACATGGGCTTCTTGGGACCCCACCTCATGAAAACTTTCACTGTTATTTGATTACTGGGTCCCGAAAGGTGATTTCATGGTCACTGTGTGGAATCACCTTTCAGGACCAGTTCATGAAATGACAGTGGCACTGTTCATGAGGTGGGGTCCCAGAAAGCCCATGTTGCAAATTTAGTGAAACAATTCCAAAAAATGACTTCATTACAAGCATGCATTGTGCAGTTTCTACGCACACTCGTACCTTTGCCAATTTTTTATATTTTCCCTCCACATTTTCAACATTGACATTTTTGCACGCCTCCTTTTTAAAAGTATAGCTGTCATTTATAACATCCTGCCCAAAACATTCTTTCACACCTGTGGCATAGAATGGCATGATCGCTCTGTGAAATCACCTTTTAGGACAAGTGAACAAAATGACACTGGCACTGTTCATGAGGAGGGGTCCCAAAAAGGCCATGTTGAATATTTGGTGCAACACCTCCAGAAAATGGCCAAGTTACACCCAGGCATTCAATAATTTATATGCACACATGTAACTTTGCTTATTTGGCAGCTCATCACAGCCTTATTAGCTCTGGCCAGAATTTGTTTTAGATATGGGATGGGGATGGGTATTTATTGAAATGTGTTTCAAATTGTTTTCCATGGGTCAGGGCAAGCAGTGGGTATTGCTTGTGTGTACTTTACAAATATGGCTGCTAAGCAGTTTAGAAAACAAATTCCTGGAAGGTATGGATCTCAGGCTGTGCTGCACCCTGCTTGGCTGAGGAAGTACCAGATGGCAGAATATGCACTTATAAGGACATGGCCAAAGACACCTCTCAGACAAACAAGATGCAGAAAATTATCTACCCATTTTATAAATATATACTATATATGCAATGCTTGTGAGGATGGAGTTCAGCAAATATTTTCAATATTTTGAGGGTGGTCAGACCTAGAGTGAGAATATCACGTTTATCCCCACTCTAGGGCCATTTATCCACACAGTAGGTTCATAGTGGCAATGGAGATCCAGACTGAGCTTTTCTGTGTTGATCTTCAAATGGTGGCTTGATCTTCCCCTTCATTCAGTGGCGTTCTGCTGAGATAACATCACTGTTGAAAATGGCCATTGAACAAGCAGGATGCGGGATATTTTTCTTGCCATAGTATAATAAAAGGCATGGCATAAATCAAATAGGTCATAGCCCTAATGAAAATGTCAGTGATATTTTCCCTTGTGCAGTTTGACCTTTCACACTTGTGATATCATAAAGTCAAACTGCATTCATTAAAAATATCAGTGATATTTTCATTAGGGCCATGACATATCCCTTTGCCCTAATTAACCCCTGAGATAGGTATGTTGCCTTGCATTCCATAGTTGCCTAACATTTATTTTATATAATACATGGGGATGAGGCCTTGTTAAGGCTGCAGGTAGGCAGAGCCTGCAGCCCTCTTGCATTAGCTCTAAAAACATCTTATCATGGAACTTCCTTTTGGGGCTTTTAGATGTAGCCAACCACAACTGCATAATAGTGCGCTCCCCCTCTGATTTGTGTTATTTGCTTCTCTGTCTTAAAGGCAGGAGGGATGTTACAGGGCCTCCCAACTTCTCAGGATATAAACAAAAAAAAAATCATTTGAAGCTGCTGTAATTTAACCCTTGCAGAGCTGCAGAATGAGCTTATGTTCAGCTCAATCAAATGGATTCATTCTAGTTCTTTCAGCAGCTTAGGGATTAACTCATTATCTCCTTACTTTGACTGAATACTGACCCAGTAGCACATGGCTAATTAGGCATATGTGTTATGTGGGAGACAGAGCAATATGGGAGTGAATTGCCCACCTTCTGTGACACAGGATGCCTTATATATAAGAAATAGCCTATGTAAGAAGTAGACCCGACTCCCGGAATCCTTACATATGCTAATTTCTGAGTCATCATGTAGGAATTTCTACTGTCTACTGCTGTCAACACTCTCATGTGTATAAATTATGTAGTTCAAATATAAATTAGAACTATGAAACCAGTCATACAGTGGGTATAATGACTTGAATAGTTTGGGGTTTTTTTGTTTCTTTTTGTTTGCATTCTATTACTGGTCCAAAATAAGTATCCATTTATAAGTGTATGAGCCCTGTTTGATAACTGAGTGCTCTGCTATGCTATGCAGCTCCAAATGTCAGTACTAGAACAATGTTATCAAGTCAGTCTCTTCTGTAACTAGTTATTCGTTTGGTAACAAGGTAAGTCCCACTGGGCCCAGGGCCTGTTTTCAAGGGCAACCCAAGGACACTAGAAAGATTAAATGACTTGTTCAGGGTCACACAATATGCAAGAGGAGGTTATGGGTATCAAACCTTATTCTGCTGAATGTATCAAGCTCATTCACAGCTCATTACTTTAATGTCTAGGCTGTTCTGCCAGCCCTATGCTGTGATTTAACAGCCCCACACAGTACCACTACACAATGCAATAACACAATGACCGAGCAATAGAAAACAGCATGCAGGAGTAACACACAAACAAGAGATATGGAATAAGGTTTATTAGGGAAGGCATTAACAAGGCCCTGGGGAAGGAAAGGGAGGAGTTATAACATGAACAAATAATTGGCAGTCCCTGCAATCCCCTCTTCACCTCCCCCACATCCCTCATTCCTGTCAGTCCCTCACAGTCCCAGCTAACAGGCACAACAATTATACTACTACCCCCACAGTCCCTAAAAGCACCCTGAATTCTACTGGGTAACACAGTTGTTGAATCCTCATTGGCCCAATGTCTGATGTAGATGTGACTATTTAACCTGCACAGTTATTACGTTTAAAATTAAAGGGATCACTGTTCGTGATCCAAAACAAGGCCAAATGGCCAAAATGCAGGTCTTCTTCCTGGGCACTCCCAAAAGAGACAGTCCAGTCTTGCCTTAACTAGCTAACTAGAAGGACTGGGACAAAGGTCTGATTCCGTACTCATGGTATGCAGATCAAATCAGACCCTGAAAGGTTTCAGATGTGTAATGCTGGTCTCTCTGGTGTGCGGTAGCTGCAGGTTGCATGCTGTGGCTCTTTAGTGTATCACAGCAGACATAGTCACGTGAGAGGCTTGTAGGCCTGTAATGATTCAACAACTGTGGCACCCAGCAGAATATAGAGGAGCACTTAGGGACAAGGGAGAGGAGAGGAAAAAAAAAGGACAGTGGTGATTTGCCATTATGGCTGGTAGGGAATGGCCCTGCTGCAACCTCTTCCCCCACTGGCAACACTGTCTGTAGGGGGCCACACCATTGAGCTTTGCATGGGGTCCCAGCAGGGCAAAGCTTGCACTGGCTGAGGAAGCAGTGTGAGAGAGAGAGAGAGAGAAACACACACAGACAGACAGACAGAGACTCAGCTGTTGCATGCTTTGAAGAAATGAAGTGTGTGTATGTGCGTGTGTGTTTGTCTCTCTCTTTTCCCCTATAGCACCACCACTCTGGAAAGTCAATGTCAGTGAAGTGTTGCGAGCTGTGTCTGTGTGGCTGTGGTTCTGTCATCTACCTCAGGGTATGTGGGTCAGATAGAGGGAGTTCCTGTGAGACACACACACACACACATACATAGACATATGCAGTTTGCACCATAAAGACAAGTATACAAAGTACATATTGTAGACGATGTTGCAAATTCAAAGGCCCTTCTACCAAATTCCCACTTCCTCCAGGTAATTGAGAAATATGGTCTTCTACTCTACTCACTGCCACTGGACAAAGTTTAAGACTGAATCATCAGCTACAGGCCCTGATAGAAAAATAATTGTAATACTATTTAGTCAATCAAATAATTAGCTGCAGCAAGTCAGCACATTTAACCAGTGGTATACAAGTACTGTCATACTGTATTATAAACAGTCTTATCACTAAGGGTTTGAGAAATAAGCCACTGGCAACTTCCGCTTGGCTTTAAACCATACATTTGGTTAAGCATCCAGAATTCTGAAAACTATTTCATCTTCAAATACAGTAATTGTCATGGTGCAAGCTGACCACAAGTAGGGGGTAAGAAAGTCTTAAGGTCAGCAATACATATGAATTATTATCACTTACTAGTTGCAGGTGCTGTTAGCATGCATCTGCTGTGGATTGCTGTTAGTGGTGTTGTGACAGAACCTGCAAATCCCACCAAGACAGCCACAGCCCAGTGTAAGCTACCGTAATAGTTACTATTTATCGCTGACCTCAAGACATACTGTATACTCCCATGTAGTCTCTGCTTTACATGCGTGCCACTTTCTATATTTTTTTCTGTGTCTGGCAACATTGATTTTCAAATTACATAAGCATACCCACCCCCCACCACCAAATGAAAACAAGTTATGCATCAAAAATTCTAAAAATGAAAAGATATTAAATTTATGTCATTACATCACATGTGAGGGGTCTTCATTAACTGATAAAAACTCTGTGTGCTCTGTGTTCTCAGTAGCACACCAGATCCTATGTAGCCTGTTGGTGATGACAATGTGAAAGTTGTTATCGTTGTCATCAGAGGAAGGAGTTGCTAGACTATGGGGCCAGGGGGAATGTCCAAATAGACTTACCACCAGGAGATATTTATTTATTTTTTTTATTTATTTGTATTACAGATGACACCTTTGAGCTGAGGGCTCTTTTACAAAGGTTCCACGTCAAGGCAATAAGGACAATAAGGATATAGGAGTGGGACTAACAGTAGATGTTTAAAGCAATAAGATATCACTGAGTCAGTGGGAACGTTACCTGTCCTCCTGTTGTGGTGTGACATTAGGTGCAGCCATGTGCCTTAAACTACATAGGAACTGGATAAATCCCATAACAACCCTTGCCATGGAGTGCATTATTGTGATAATAAAATGGACCCAGTTGAGAAAAACACTAAAATACAAAATTAATTAATCAACACATAATGATGTGAAGCATCCACCAGTCAATAACATAGTCCTTAATTCAATTGTTTGCGTAGCTGAAAGTAGATTGTCTGTGTCACAGAAATTGATCTCTCCTTGTCTACCTAATTCCAATATGTTTGCTTTTAAGAACTACGTAAGTTATTTTTAAAGCACTTAGACTCTACCTTCCTTCCTTTCTTTCCCAGCCCCATGTGGTAGCATTGGGTCCCCCCCCCCATTTGGGATTGAGCAGAGTGTCTCTTTTACTTTAGTCTGTTGCACAACAGCACCTCACCTATTGTATCCTTTAATTTCCCCTGTAGGATAGACACCTACAGCCTTTACCCTTCTTTCCTATGTATTTATTTTCCTTTCTCCATAGCTTTCTCTCTCTCTCTCTTTCTCTCTCTCTCTCTCTCTAAGCTCCCTGTGGGTATCCTTACTGCCATACTAATAAAATGCCAGGTCTCCACTGTATTTGTGGACATAATGTTAATAGGTACATGTTTAACCCCCCCTTTGTGCGATGGCAGCTCCCGCTAGCAATCCTGCACAATCCTGTGCACGATCGCAGCAGTGCACCACCACAGCATCGCATGATCGCAGCATCGCACAGCTGCCATGTAAAAGTTTCAATTTGAGTGAGGCTTCCCCTTTAGACATTACAGTCCATTTTTGCCTGAATTCATATGCCCTGTCTTTTTTTTTTTAGTTTGCCTCATTTTCAGGAAGAGCAGAAAGAAAGAATTACCTAGTTTTTCAAATGGCAGGAAAAAGCCAGGGGAGTTGGTCATTTCAGCCCCTAGCAACACTGCTGCTCTCCTACATTTGTTTTGCTTGCCTCTACCTGTGAAGTGGAAGCCTCTGTTGACTGGCAGATTCAAGAGCACAGGTAAAGCTGAATCTAGCCTGCAAGTTTGTTTATTGTCCCCTAGTAAAGCTGCACTGTTAGGCTCTTGTCTGCCTGGGTGTCACTATAGGGACACATTGTCCTAAAACTGAGAATGTTTTAAATAGCCAAACCGAGAAAAGCTTCTGTGTTTGTTTATAGACAGTGCATTTTTGTTTACAAGCTGATTACCGTCCTTTGTGAGGTGACTGCCCTGCAAATGTTTTAGCTGGCACCAAGAAACTAACAGAATTTGCAGAGGCACCTCATAAACAACCTAAAAGAATAAATAATGGAGATTTAAAAGTTCTTAGGGGACATTTGAATTATAAAAAGCTCCCCTACATTCTTGTAGCACCTGTTAACTTGCAAGTCAATACAGTTCAAGGATAAAAACATTATGCAAACAGTCAAAAGTGTTGAATTTACAGGTTAATAAAGTCATGTCTAGCATTTTTCCTTTGCACTAATTTTCTTCTGGTTCTCCAGCATATTTCCAAGTATTTTTATAGGTGTTTTAGTGAGTGCCTCATTTCTGGTGCTCAAGGAACTGAGACAAATGTTTAAACACTAACCTGCTCTGTTGTCCTGGTTGCCTCTATAGGGGCAGCACCCCTCTGCACTGCTGCTTAAATACAAAGGGGGCTGTCACTCTAGGGAGGTGGGTTGGCTTACAAAGCAGAAACAGATACATTTACGGAATTATAGATATTTTTTGGTACCTATGGATCCTAAAGCAAGTCTATGTTGATTTCATATGAAATAAAAATGTTTATTTGTGTTTTAAAATTAGTTTAGTACTATTTTGTTAGAACGTGTGTGGAGTTTCAGATACCATGTGATTTTTTCTTATAAAAAGATGCTTCTCCTCAGCCTAGACAGATCAGTTCAGCCTTGGAGAGGGCTGAGGAAGCACAGTGGGTAGACCAAAGCTGGGTCTTGACTGTGTTTATTCTTTTGATTTATTTACACTTATTTTACAAGTTATGCTATTTACTTCTGCCTAATTTAATAAATCTGCACTTCCGAGTGAATTTATGCACCATACTCCTGTTGTCTGTGTTTTACTCTGAGCACCCACAATCACACACCTTGTTTATTTTCTTTCTTTTTCTTTCATCCACCCCAACAGGATTGCACCTTTGGCAGAGCCTGGCAATGACAGGCAGGGGAAGAGATTTGGCAACTGGGCAGTCATGCACCAAGAGACATGGATTCCACACTTTGATGCCTGAGTCCAGTGCAGGCTAGCATCAGGTTCTGGTGGTATGGGACTCAATTTTTAGATTTCCAGAATGGAAGATGTTCAGGCATTATCCAAAGAATTGTTTGTTTTGTTGCTTGCCAGGTGCTAGGGCTGTGGATCTTACTTCAAATTGCTGGTGGGGATAGGGGGAAGAACTGGTAGCTGTTGTTCATATTGGGGAGCCTGAAACACCCATTTACAGGCCTACAGTAGGTGAAAAGATCAATATGGACCCTTTTCTCTGGGAAAGCAAATACAAATTTGTTGCAGGCAGGAAGCCACCTTAATTATGGCATCAGAGGTAGATTCAGCCCACTGCCATGTTGTGCTCCTACACACTTCTTTCCATGGCAGTTCATTGGGAGCAAAATACCATGCCAGAATGTTTATAATCATTGAGCTTGACTCTGCACAGTCATTTGTTTTAAAAAGTGTCCAATGTTTCTTTCTAATAATACTTTTTAGATTATTTTCTTATTAATAGTTCGGTTTCACATGTGAATATTCTTTCTTAGTTCAATAATTAACTGAAAGGCTACTTTTTAGTTTTTGATACATTCTAATAACAATATGCTTGTGACCATTGGTGAGCTCCCTTATATAGTCAGCATGCACTATGCTACTTTAATATGGTACTTCTGCATTTACTTCCACACATGCGCTATAGACTCTGGTGTGGTGAGAGCACAGCAAGAGCTCCGAGTATTCTTTCACTCACTCTTGCCACACTCCCCTCACCCTGAGCAGCCGTATCAGCTCTGACCAGAGTTTGTATATTTCTGTAAACATCCCTTTGCTGCCACATTTTCATTTTACTACCTTTTGTCTTGCACTTTAGTCCACCCATTCCAAAAATGTGTCATAATTATGAACTGATTTACAAGACTCAATTCAAATCAAGATGTAAGGTTTATTTGAGGGTTGCAGTCCCACTATACTCCACCTTGTCATAGTTGCCTAACCTTTGGTGGGGGCCTGGGCTGAGGGTGATTAATCTTGTATACCAAGGTGCCTCCAGCAAGAGAATGAATGGTAATGGGTTACATGGTAGTGGGGTACAACCCTCTGAGAAGCTGTCCCTTTCCATTTCCCTCCCCAGCAATACCACATCAGTAGATAAACAGACATTGATAATACAAGGTGAACAGGAACACACACATATCACCTTTTGGGAAGTAGTTGAATATCTGATCTGCCTTTCTTCATGAGAAAGGGTCATAACAAGGCTTTGTTGGAAATTTGGTGTACAGATATTACCAAACAGCAAATTCATGAGCTTACGTTACATTTTGCTAATGCAGGCTCATAACGTTAGTAATTTTCAATAATTTTACACCAACTTCCTCACCTGCAGTCCTATTAGCTCTGGTCAGAGTTTGTTTTGTACCTGAAGGCTGTGTTTTTGTCAGGCAGCTTATTAGATAAGGTTGTGTTTTTGCCAGGGGGGCTTATTAGGTGTACTAATTAGCACAGACATCTCTTAACTGGTTCAGCTGGTGTGTTCATTGACTTGTTTGTTGATTTAATTGGTTATTAAGTTGTTTGTTTTGGCGGTCATAATGTTGGTCTTTGGGTGTTTTTTTTTTCCACGGTATACAGGTTTCGGTGCGGTGGTGTACAGCTTTAAGTGGGAGGTATGCTGCTTTAATTGTTTGAAATGTAGGTTTAATTGATGAGATATACAGGGAAATACATAATAATGGGCTCCTATAGGGAAAAGGCACCTGCCATGTAAAATATAAATATAGATAAAGATATTCTTTGCAAAGAAAATGCATTAATGTGCCAGTTAGGGTTGAAATTAACACAACAAAAGTAGAGAAATGTGGGGTTAGCGTTTTCAACCCTAACTCCCCACTCCTACTCCCCCAATAAATCAGTGGCAAATCAGTGGTGACATCTTCCCTGGGGTTGTCAACCTTAATGCTCACCCTTCCCCTCAGTCCATAGCCTCCTCTCCAAAGCACTATGTACAGCTCTAAGTCATAGTGACAGTCTTCAGAAGCAAGGCAAACTTTTCAAAGTGCAATTTCACAAGGGCTCAGGGTGCAGTACATAATTTAAACTTATAAACAAAACAAATCACATAAGAGATAACGCACAATAAGAAAGAATGCTTAACAACCAATAAAATATCTAAACTATTATTGCTGTAAAACTCACTAGCTGGAGAAGGCCTGCTCAAAAAGGTACGTTTTAAACAATCATTTAAAGGCTTCTATTTTGCCAGCAGAGCAGATATTTCCTGGGAGAGAGTTTCATAACATTGGATCCACTACCCCAAAAGCCCTGTCCTCTGACTGTCGTAGACAGAATGAGGGGACGGCAAGTAGGCCAACATCAGTGAAGCAGATAGGAAAGGTTCAAAGGTAAAGAAGTATGTCTCATCACATCTTGCCAACACAATCTGTTGTAGCTTTCTTCATGCAGGACCCTGCGGACACTGTGTGAAGAAAGGAGATTGCATCTGACGTTGTTTGCTCATGGAACTGGATTGGCATTAGAGTTGATAACCTCAGAGAAGACCACAGCACTGATTCACCAAGACTCCAGAGACCAAAAACCCTAATGTTTTTTCCTTTTGCTGCATGGGAGATGGGCCGGGGGAATTAGGGTTGAAAACCCTAACACCACATTTTCCTACTTTTGTTGCATTAACTTGAACCCTAACTGGTGCAGTAATGCAGTTTTTTTTTGCAAAGAATTTCCTTCCTTTTTGAGATACTGGAATCCAATCCTAATTCATGTAGGTCCCTTTGGGACCCACGTGAACACATGCAGATGCGCAGGGCCCAATGGAAAAAAGAGAAGACTCCATCTGCCTATGGAAGTACAGAATGCTTGCAGACCCTGCACTTCTGTGCAGCAACGGATGCCAAGAAATCATGGGGCTTTCTGGTAGGTTGCAAAAGTGCAGGGCCCCTCTGTTCTGTTTACTTACATGTGGCCTAGATACAGATGCACAGGGCAAAGAGCCCATCTGTCAGTCAATGCACAGGGCTCCCTGCCACCCATGGATGCAGACATCCAGGGCCCTATGTCAAGAGAAGAGTTATCTTCACTATATGGTACAGTGTACTCCACTTATGCCATCCCCTGATTTCACGGACAATCGGTTTTCACAGACAAAAAACCACTAGCCAAAACCACAGTGCATACATTCCAACACTATTGCTACTTGTTAAAGTGGACATTAACCGCCATGTGCAGTGGATGGAAAGTGATGTCTAACAGATCAACATTGTGCTTTTAGATGAGGTGCGACGTTGTTAAACAGTCATGCAAATCACCTGTATCAGCTTGGTATCAGCTTGTTAAATTGAACGTAACCTGTTTAACACCCCACTCTCTGTTTCTGTTCACCATGTGCAGTTTCTTTGTTTCCATGCCATGTCTATTAAGCAAATAGCTCTAACCTTAGCTCAGAAAGCTGAAATTCTGAAGCAGATGGAAGAAATGCCACCCATGAGTATCCACTGCTCATCTCTCAATCCCTAAGTCCACACTGTCTGACATTATTAAATCAAAAGACAGCATCCTCACTGACTGGCACCAAGCACTTAGAAAATACAGTATAAACAGCTTCTCCCACCTTCCACCATGCGGTCCCAATATAAGCCACATGTCTCATGTAAGAAAAACAGAAACACAAAAAAAAAGTAAATAATGGCTATCACGGACATTGCTTTAAACGGACAAAAAATTACTGGACAAATGAGTCCATTTTAAGTGGCTTGCACTGTACCTGGGCCAGTGAAGGCAACCCTGATTTTTTTCTTTCTTTCTTTCCCTGGTGAGGGGGGTCATATAACAGCATCATCACTCTACTCTCATCCCATCCAGCTGGGTTAGTGAATTTGCCCCTGAACTAAGGTTTCCGGGATGGGATACCAAAGCATACCTGCCAGGCTTAAGATTGGCACTATACACAAAGTTTCTTAATAATTACATGTTTTTTTTTTATTTTGACTCCAAATTTTCAAGATAGCTGTTTTACTACTCCCCTTATAAACATGACATGTGGCATTTATAGTGTATTGACCAAAATGTAATTTCGCACCAGAACTGCAAAACACATCTCATCCAGGATTTAAAAAGTGACACCTGTCACGTTTATGAGATGGTGTGAACAACTGCCTATGCTGAAAGTTCGGAATCAAAATATTGAAAATTGGCAAAGTTATGAGTGCACATTGAAACATTGCAACATTCAGTCATAACTTGGTAATTTTACAATATTTGTACACGTAATTTTCAGCATAGCCTTCTTATCACCCTACATAATGAACCCAGTAGGTGAAAAGTATCAAATCCCCACCAAAACGTCATTCCGTGCCACAAATGTGAAAACACATTTTGCCAGGATTTGAAAAATGACAGCTGTCACGTTCATGAGGTGGTGTGAAAAACTGGCCTTGTTGAAAATTTGATGCCAAAATATTTAAAATGACCAACGTTATGAGCGAGCATAGAAAAATTTAAATGTACACTCATAACTTTGCCATTTTTACATATTTTTTGTCCACAAATTTTCAGCATAGCCTTCTTATGACCCCACCTCATGAGAGAGGGTAGTGAAGATTTTAAATTCTCTGATAAAAGATGATTTTGCAAAATGACATAAAATCACCTTTTGGGCTACATTTGCATAATTCCACCACAACTGGTTATGAGGTGGGGTGCCAAAAGGTCCACGTTGAAAATATGGAGTCAAAATATATAAAAACGGTACCGTTATGAATAAAAGTTCAACGCCCCCCCCAATACATTAAACTGCACTTACCTGATTTTTTTTTCATCACAGTCACCAGTTCCAGCAGCAAGATGTATCTTTGATCAGAGAGTGGATCTATGCTGTGAGATACATTCAGGTGAGTGAAGGTGGGTGTGGGGTGTCAGGTGTGGGGTGGTGGGTGCTGAGTTAAGGTCAGGGTGGGATGAGACAGATCAGCAAGGAGCCATTTTCTTTTTTTACAGATTAAAAAAAATTGAGGGACAGTTTTCTTTATTTCAGGGGACCATTCTTACTAGAAATGCAGCAAATTTAAATTCCGCAAGTGAAGTGAACGCGAAGTGGGCACTTTACATTGGCAATACAAAGTGCTCACTCCGCCTTGTCATTACCACTTCGCGTTAAGGTGGAAAGGTAATGCGAAGTAAGGCGAAGTCATTGTTTTTAATGGACTTCATGTTCTCATTATGATTCTAAGTGATCCACTTGGTGTTTCAGATTTGGCAGCCCCCCCACACACACATCACATGGCTTAGAGTACTGTAAGTCACATGCTCTTTAGCTAGGCAGGAAGGAAGTGAGTCATACAAGCAGACACTTTTACTTTCTCCTGTGCCAGATGGAGAGAGAGGAGTGTATTTTGTGACTGCTGATACTTTGAGATCAGAGCGAGGAGAATATTTAAACTTTGATTTAGACCCAACAGCTTTTTTAAAAGCTACATTTTTTTGTCTTTTCTGTACTCTTTTTTACTTAATTTGTTCTTTCTGTAAATTGTATTTTTCTTACCTTTATAAGTAGTTAGTTGTTTGTCCCCCCCCCCGGAAGTAGGACCAGTACCGCCTCCTGTCCTGACTCTGAGGCAGTTGAACCACCACCACCAAGTCCAGCACCAGGTCCTCTGGAGCAGGATGTGCCTGTTCCCCAGGCCCGGGTGTGGATCCCATCCCTGTTCAGTACCATGACCAGTCAGCTGCCAGTTCATCTTGCTCTCCCCTGCCTGTGCCTGGTCCTCCCTGCACCTCTGTTGTTTGGCAGTTTTTTGACTGTGTCAGGGGGACAGCAGTGTGGTCAAGTACCACCTATCTGAGGTGGAGGTGCACCATGACCCCCGGGGGACTCATCTGGGGACTGGGGGGCCAGCACACCCATATGCTCAATCACAACCAGTTGGAGTGGCAGGTTGCAACAGAAAGGACACGCCTGCACCTGCTCACCATTCTGTGGCAGAGGGTGCAGCTGTGCATAGTGGCATCCCTAAGAAGAGGAGGGCCACAGCAGCATCTGCTGCTCCACCAGTACCTCCACCACCACCACCACCATCACCACCACCAGCAGAACATGTAGACCCCAGAGAACTGCGTGTAACACAGGCTGACTTGGCAGTTCTCCAGAATGCTGTTGAGGAGAACAATGAGAGGGTGACTGCTGTGGAGCAGCTACTGGATCGTGTAGAGGGACATCAGTTGCAAATTATGTCCATGCTGGAACTGCTGCTGGATCACCATGGGATCCCACATTAGGTTTTTTTTCCTCACACCATGTGCCCCCCAACACCTTCCTTGCTGTGTTATAAAATGTATTCCTCCACCATCCCCGACCCTTGTATGTAATTATGCCCTTTTTTGTTGTCTTCTGTATGCATGATACTTTGTATTCTGAGCAGTGCAAGTATACTGTGCTAAACTGCATGTGTGTAGTGAGTCTTCTGTCCAGTCTGTGTGTGTACTGCAGACACTGTCCAAATCCCTTACTTAAAAATACTTATTAATGAGTACAATGGTAGGATAGTGAAGCCTGGAGAAATACTACAAAACAGGCTTACAATACATCCAAGTAACTAGTAAAATAATTAATGTTGTGATTCGTGATATAATCGTAAATCAAGATTTGTGACCGTGATGATGAAGAAATGCGAATGCCTATGGCTGTACTTCCCTGGGCTCCGATGAGGTGTGGCACAAAACTCCCTGACTTAAAAACACTCATTAATGAGCACAGTGGTGGGGTGATGAAGCATAGAGAGATACTACAAAACAGGCTTACAATACATCCAAGTAACTATTAAAAAAAATTAATGTTGTGATTCATGACGTAATCGTAATTCATGATTTGTGACTGCATTTGTGACTGTGATGATGAAGTGATGTGAATGCCTACAGCTGAATTTCAATGGGCCCCGATGAGGTGTAGCACAAAACTCCCAGACTTAAAAACACTCATTAATGAGTACAGTGGTGGGGTGGTGAAGCATGGAGAGATACTACAAAACAGGCTTACAATACATCCAAGTAACTAGTAAAAACATTAATGTTGTGATTCGTGACGTGATCGTAAATCATGATTTGAGACTGCATTTGTGACCGTGATGATGAAGAACGTGATTTGTATCGTGAGTGACTCGTGATGATGGTCCTGACTTAAAAATGCATATTAATGAGTACAATGTTCATGCAGAATTATGCACCACACCTGTCCAGTACTCTGAAGGGAAGCCAAAGAAACAACTGACTTAAGTTAGAGATGGAGAGATGCACAGACAGATTAAGATTGCGCTGCACACTAAAGAGATGCAGATGCAAAGGCATAACGCCTAACCAGTGCTCACCATCAGAAATTCAAATCTTGAAAAGAATTCCTTTGCTGGTTGCGGCGGGTCATCGGGGGGGCAGTGTACTGCACTGCTGCAGTAACAGTCACTAGTACTAGTACCAGTAAAGATACCACAAAGGAGTACAAAAATTACACAGCTGCAGTGGATAGCAGGTTCACATTACTGAAATTATGTGGCACAATAAAAGGTGTCTGATTTGATGGCACGTGTCACACACATACTCACACACACACTAAGTAATGTGTAGCAAATTGAAAACTTCAGTAATATAACCACATATCTTTAACAAATTAAAATCATGCACTGCTGCACCACAACAATCAGCAAAAAAATGGCAAGAAATATTGAAAACATTACTGTGTGTACATTAACACAGTTATACAAGAAAAATATCACCAAAACAGAAGCACTGTCTTTTTCTCCAAGTTAATCTACCTACACCACAGATACTACCCTCCCCCAAAGCACACTTCCACTGTCTCTCAGTACACAGACTGAATGTTGTTTATTAACATTCAAAATCCACACACAAACAATAAATGCTCAATGATATGAGCACAGGAGGGTTTCCTATAATCGATGAACTAAGGTTTCAGCAAAAAAAATGACTTAAAAAGGCTTTTTAACAGCTTTTTAAAGGTTTGAATTGCAGAGAGCTCTCAGAGTAGATTGTCTCTTACAGCTTCATACACTCACTACCCTAAAATGAGGCTATGCTGAAAATGATGGAATCACTTCTGAAGGAAAGAATTGTCGAGTATCTAGAGGCCAGAGGGGCACAGGACCCTAGGCAGCATGGATTCACAGTGGGAAGGTCATGCCAGATGAATCTGATAGATTTCTTTGACTGGGTGACCAAAGTAGTAGATCAGGGAGGGGCTGAGGACATGGCCTACCTAGACTTTAGCAAGGCATCTGACACAGTCCCACACAAAAGATTAATATACAAGTTAGCCAGCCTGGAAGTGGGTCCCAAGATGACAGCCTGGGTAAAGAATTGGCTGGAGAATAAGACACAGAGAGTAATAGTAAATGGAGTCCACTCAGAAGAAAAGAGGGTTACTAGTGGGGTACCGCAGGGTTCAGTATTTGGACCGGTCCTCTTCAATGTCTTTATAAGTGACATTGCAGAAGGACTGGAAGGAAAAATATGTCTCTTTGCAGATGACACAAATATCTGCAACAGAGTTGAAGCACAAATAGGGGTGGAAAGGAATGAGAAGGGACTTGGCAAGGTTAGAGGAATGGTCAAATGTATGGCAGCTTAGATTCAATGCTAAGAAGTGCAAGGTAATGCACCTGGAAACAAAACCCAGGAAGAGTACACAATGAGGTGGAACTAACAACAACAAAAATGGAAAGGGACCTGGGAGTAGTCATATCAGATGACCTAAAGGTGGGCAAGCAATGTGAGAGGCAGCAAGGAGGGCTGGGGGATACTGGGATGCATAGGAGAGGCATCATCAGTAGAAAACAGGAAGTTATTATCCCTCTGTACAGACAGCTGGTGAGACCCCATCTGAGTACTGTGTGCAGATCTGGAGACCCAATCTCCGCAAAGACATAGACAGGATGGAAGCTGTCCAGAGAGGGCAACAAAATGGTGCAGGGTCTGCACTGGAGACATATGAGAGATGAAAGGAGCTTAATATGTATAGCCTTGAGGAAAGGAGGAGAGGGGGACATGATAGAAACATTCAAGTACCTCAAGGGAATCAACAAAGTCCAAGAGGTAGCATCTTTCAAAAAAAGAGTGTGCAAGAACAAGAGGACAATTTGAAGATAGAGGGGTGCAGCTCAGAGGTAATTTAAGGAAGTATTTTTTCACAGAGAGGGTTGTGAATGCATGGAGCAGCCCTCCGGAGGAGGTTGTGGAGTCAAAATCAGTGGTGGAATTCAAGCATGCATGGGACAGTCATAAGGCAATTCTAGGGGGTGGGGGTAGGAAGAAGTAGGCTGCTGGTTAACTAGGATCTGCAGCTTATCCAGTAGGTAGGGAAATGGGCAGACTGGGTGGGTCAAGCGGTCCTTATCTGCCGTCAAATTCTATGTTTCTGTGTTTCTATGCAGGACAATTTAGAGCCCATGTGACCTGAAATCCCATGAACCACTGCAAAATTCGCCTTTGGAGCTTAAAAACAAGGTAAAGTGAGGTGGAGTACATTGTTTTCAATGTACTTCACCATAAGAATTGGTGGAGTAGTGGTTTGGGAAGGCAGAGTAACATAAAGTCATTGTTTTCAATGGACTTGGCGTTCTGCATTATATCATAAAGTACTCTGTTTAGGTGTTGTGGAACACTCTGCTGGTCATGCCTTCACTCAGTGAATCACTTCACAGAAGCGGAGTGGGGGCCACTTAAGCCCACCACCTAATTCTGACACTTAGGCTTTGGTACCCCAGTGTCAGGCTAGTGTTCTGCGGCACCAGGGGTGGGCACCTGGTGCCACCAGTCATGTAAAGGGAGTAGGGTTGAGCCATCTGAAAAAGGATGAGGTGAAGTGAAGTGAAGAGATACCAGGGGTGGGCTCCCTGGTCTGCATATAGAAACAATTACTAATGGGAAAAGGGGAAGCTGGAAACCTGGGGGGAGAAGGAAGTGGCACAGGGGGTGGGCACCTCGACCTGCAATGTAAGTAAGAGAGGAAGACAGACAGAAAGAGCATGAGATCATTGGGTCACTGCTTTAACTGAAGCCGGCAGTACGACTCCAGCTGCAGGTTCAGTATTCAAGAATGTCCCACTGATCTCATATTGAGAATGCAGATGAATGGCTCCTCTCACTAATCTAGGCAGAAACATGCTATGAGACATGTTCAGGTGAGTGATGGTGTGTAGGAGGTGGTGGGTGTTGAGTGGGATGTCTGGGTGGGTTAGGGGGTTTGTGGGATGTGAGATCCATGAGGAACCACTTTCTTTTTGAAGGTTGGGCTACTGTTCAGATACACCGGGGTGGGCACCCTGGTGGCACCACATACATAACTGTAATGGTACCGAGTGACCTGGGGGGAGAGGGGAAAGGGATCAAGATAAGCAGCACCAGGGGCTGGCACTCCTGTTTTCTTACATAATGTTAAAAATAAGTTAACACTAGGAATGGTGGGTGGGTGGGTGAGCTGGAGAGGAGGGGGAGAAAGAAGCGGTACTGGGGGTGGGCACTCCATAGATGCACAGGGCAAAACAGGATAAACAGATAGATAAAGAGACAGAGAGATGTAGGTAGACAGACAGATAGATAGATAGATACAGACAGACAGACAAAAAAGGCAGACAGAGAGCAGGGGCTCATTGATTCACTACTAGAACTGAAGTTAGCAGTACAATTCCAGCTGCGGGTTATCATTCAAGAAAGTCTCACTGTTCTTATACAGAGAATGTGGGTAAATGGCTCCTCTTGCTAAGCTTGGCACCCTGCATTTTCAGGTGCGCAGAAAAGGTATTTCCAGGGCAATTTTCAAAAAACAAACACTAGAATCTAGGCAAATGGGTGCCATTTACCTAGGTTTAGGTGTTCCTTTTTTTAAAAATACACCATTTGTATGTAATTTTAATGTTTTTGTGTTAAAAAAATAAACAAAACTGCAGCTGTCACAATTGGCATTTTTTCCACATGATTGGTATTTTTTTCCCACATGACAAGTAAATAATGAAAATAAACACTCCTGACAGTTTTGTTTATTTTTTATTGTTCACATTTCTTGGTTAGCCAAAATATCCTTAACCCCAGAATCGTATAATATTTTTTCTCAAAACCTTCGAAAGAGACATCCTTGGCATAGGCCCCTTCAACCCTGAAAATTTCATGAAAAAGTTCCACACCATTTAGGCTGTTGGTGAGAGCAAAAAATACCCTCGGCAGAATTCACAAAGCAGATGCACTGGGAGCAAATGAGATGTGCTGGTGCAACCAGGATGCGCTGACCAAAATCCAAGCGATTCACAAAGAGATGCGCCACGGGATGCATCTTGCTCTTGGTACAAATGGAGATGCCCCAGTACAACCATGATGCACAAAACCACCCAGGGGAGCAGAACAGTGAATAAGGAGCAACCCAGCAGGGAATGTTGAAGCAACAGGGGGATATTGCATTACATTTGGACAAAGGAGTTGGGGACACACTCCCAAAGGGACAACCCAGAGTGGCAAAGGACTCCACAATGGTCACAGCAGATGAAGTGCACAGACAGGCCACACAGAGCGACACCCAGTACCAGATGACACAACCCACACAGGACTACGGCAGGCACACAAGACAGGCACACTGTCACCTGCAAGGTGCCACATATCTGCAGGGGAAACCATGCAGCATGGTGGTGGTGTCCAAAGGACATAGCCACCTGCACAGGAGCCCAGAGATGTAGGGATGTATGAAGCCACACAGGGCCACACCGGTGCATAGGCTGGGTGACACACAGGTGAGACCATTGCGCCACACAGGCATGTTATGCCCCCAACCACTGTAGACCACATGCAGGTCTGATGACTGACAGTGCAGCAGCACCACAGATGCATGCCACAGGCAGCACACACAGACCAGGAGCAGACATAGGCAGTAGGACACCATGCCCACCCACAAGCCACGGGCAGCACAGTGGGCACACAGTGGGCGGGACACAGCAGGGGTGCAGGAGGTAGCTGCCTGCACAAACACATGAGCAGACATGTGTATGGCAGCAAGGGGAGAGAGGACAGCTGCAGACAACAACCTAACACAAGAACAAGATATCGTGAATGACCACAGACAACAGTGCAGAGCTTTAACAGTTTACTTAAAAACACAAGAAGAAGAAGAACAACAATTATGTAAAATTACAATGAAAAACAGGGAAGGGGATTGTGAGAGTATGTACAAAAACAACAGGGGAAAGCAAGGGAGGAATGTGGCTGTGGGAGCAGGTATAGGAGACAGGTGGGAAACTGTCACAAAGTAGGAAGGGGAAACAAATTATCAAATGTCCAAAATTACGCCATGGGGTGTGCCGGGGGATGGCACCCATGTCTCTGGCCTCATGATGTCAGGAAACAAATAACATCTGACAGGGCCTGCAGCATTCAACCCTGCCTCCGAACAGTGGCCATAATGAGTCCTGAAGTGCGCTCCTCACTTGCTGTCCCACATCCAGTGGCGCCTCGTGCAGTCATCCCCCATGGCCTCGACCACCAGCAGGCACACCCTGTGGATCTAGAGTGGGGAAAACAGAGAACAGATATTAAGTGCCATGTTCCAACCCCCACCTTCCTATACATAGGCTTGAGGAATCCACCACAAAAATGGCCTAAATCCCGTTAGGCACAATGCACACTACACCAGGCAGACAGGGTGCCACACCAATTGTTGTGCGCAGGAACTGAGTGGGCACATGTCCCACATGTACTGACAGTGGCTTGTGCAGAGGGGCATAAGGGCAAGCTTCATGCAACACATGCACAAGGCAGTGGCCTGCACAAACATGTAGGCCCCATCAGGACACGAATGGAGCACCACAGTGTGTCCACAGTGAGCATGGCATGCACACACGCTGGTTGCCGACACATGGATCATGTGCACCATGGCCCAGGCACATGCTGCACCGACACACCGATGAGTCTGCACAACCAGCAGCACATGAACAGTCACAGTGTGCCAGCAACACCCACCTGAGCAGACACCTACCCCACCTGGCACACATTGGATGCACAAAGTGAGCACTAACCTGCACCAACACAGCCACCACCCTGTGCACCTCCAGTGGCCCTCTGCACCCGCAGTTTAACAGTCTTTGCAGCCCACCGCCTGGCCTCAAGCCCTGCAGGGAACACAAAGGAAGAGAATGACATGAAGAGATGTGACGTGAGACAGCCCTTCCCCCCAACACTGGTGTGGGCAAGCAGTGAAGGTGTCAACAAACAGTGCACCAGTGATGAATGGCCTGGCAGTGTACATCAGCGCACAGCACCCCAGCCTGTGCCCCCCATGTACACAGATGTTGGCATGCAATGCAAACATCAGTCCCACCCCATGCATGCCACAATGACCCTGCCCCATCCAAGCACCATAGCACACAAGTCCACACCATGTGACATGTGTTAGATGGCAACACAGTGCAAGTGCAGCCATGCCCAAGTGTGTGTGTTTGCCCCTTTGAGTGTAATGGCGTGTGGTGCAGCTGCCCAACCCCCATGTGCATGTCATGCAAATGTATGATTGTGACATACCTGGCCTTGGCACTGCACCCCTGCATTCATGCTCTCACAGGCTATCTAGGCACACCCTGTGCCTGTGGTGCAGGTCATTGTACCTGTGCCTGCAATGCTCCCCAATGTAGGGTACACCGGTCTGACGCACCAGTTGGCCAGCAATCCTGGCCCAAACTGCTGATCTGGGCTCCTGCAGGTCCTCCTGGATGAGCAGCTGACCCTCCACCCACATCACAAGAGCCACAAGATTGAGTAGCTCAACCTTGGACCAGTTAATATCCCTGGGGCCTTCTCCCCATGCACGTGGCATGGCAACAGCTAAGACTGCACAGCAAGTAGGTCCTGTCAGGCCTGTGCTAGTGTAAGGGCTAATTGCACCACATGAGCCACTGGGCCACATGCAAGTTACCATGTACAATGCACTGAAGTGCGATTGGTGCCAATGACGCTGATGTGTGCATGTGCACTGTGCAATGACATGGCGGGAAAACAGGGTCATGGGTCATGGCCAGGTCACGCATGCGCGCAACGTGCATAACCGCTATGCTGTGTGTGGCTTGCAGCATTGTACAGGGAAACGGTGTTGCACAGTAGCCCACAGGCATGCAATGGTAGCCATTCATTGCACAATCAAGGCATGAATAGGGACAGGTAGCACAGCAGCCATTACGCACATGGCCGCGCATACATGTATAGGTGTTGTCGCGTGTCATGCTGAGCTGAATGGTGCCAATGCAACTGTCAGATCGATCACACATCTGTGGTCATGCGCTGAGGGATATGCGCCGTATTTAGGGACATACACTGAACACACCGTTCATGCGTGGACAATGCACAGTGTGGAGATGTGCCCAACACAGCAGATGCGCCCTGCTGATTGGGATGAGCTGACGGCAATTATGCAACTCAGAGAAATTGCTCCCAGATCAGCTCATTACCAAATTCAGAGGCACATCACCTGTTTAGCATCTCATTATACCTGCCCCAAATCACATTTGCATGCCCTGAGCCATAAATGCTCCAGACTCAGCCCACACAGAACATAGGTGACTCAGAGTATTGACAGCCTTGAAGGTAAGTTCTGTTTACATATCCTATGCCTTTGTAGCTGCAGCAGATGACAGTATGGGCCATGGACAGCCTGGTATCATCCAGAAATGTGCAGGAACACCAGACATGCCCAGGTGTGTGCCACACACTGTCCCACAGCCCACCCTAGGCAAGGCTTGGGGGGAATAGTGGTTGGTAGTGTGACTGCACAAACATGGATGACTGCAGTGTGTGTTGCAGTCCTGGCCACCTGCCTGTGTTCCATGCCATGCAACACCTGTGGCATGTCCAGGGATGTGATTCTGTCTGTGGCATTACACATGGACAGGGTAGTCACAGCACAGATGTCCCTAACAGACCGTGATACTGTCCCTGACGTATTGCAGGCAGGACTTTGTTTGGCTGGCTGTGTGCTGGTACATAGCTGCCCCTGTATGGCAGTACAGGCCACTCAGGGCCCTGCATGTGCATGTCTAATGTCTGTGTCTGCCATCCCATGGTAGCCATCATGTCTGGAGGAGATAGTGCCACTGGATGCAGGCAGCCTAACTTCATGAACGTTGAAGACAGTGCCCTCACAGAGGCATTCAACCTGAGCAGGGATGTCCTGTCTGGCAGAGGTGGCAGCCGAGCCCTGAGGGATGAGGCTGGGAGGCAGTGGCATGCCATGTAAATGTGGTGGGGAAGTACAACAGGACCCTCCAGGAGTGTAGGAAACACCTAAACGATAGGAAGAGGATGGCCAAAGAGAAGCTGGCACACATCAAGGCCTCTCTGAACAGGATTGGGGGTCGTCCACAGTCAGGGGTGTGGCTCACTCCAAATGAGGAGCAGCTTGTGGCCAGCATTGGCTATGCAGCCATGCAGGATGTCCCTTCAGAGGGGTTCCAGATGGGTGACAGCTCATCACAGCACTGTGAGTATACATGCCTCTGAAGTATGTCAGACCCCGTGTGTCCATCATGCATGCCATGACAGCCCCACTGTGTGAGACAGGCAGCCCATGTGCCTGTGTGCATTGCCATGGGTCATTGAGGCCCATCCATGGCCCATGTTGTGCATATCTGTGTCAGCCAGGCCATGACTGGGGAGGCATATGTGTGGTTGTGATGCTCATCAAACTAGTGGTGCCCTCCCACTGTTGGATGGTTATGGTGTTGCACTGTCCCTCATGGTGCCATGTGGGCATGTACAGGCACTGGGCCACTCCATCTTTTGCTATTGCATGGCTGCAGCAGTGGAATGGGCATTGCATGTCTGTGCCAGGGACCATCATGCGCAATTATGGCACACCATTATGACACACTGTACTTGTTTGTCTGCCATTGTTTCCATTGTATGTGACCATGTCTCCCTTCTTTCTTTACAGGATGCCTTAGAGGGTGATGATGTAGGTCCATCCCACAGGGCTGCGGACACAACAGAGGATGGTGCCATCCCTGGCCCATACAACACAACAGTGTCCCCAGCTGCATCACCAGTGATGGCAGGCCCATCGAACTCATCAGCTGGTGGTGCCATTGCTGGTGTGCATGACACCTCTTGACTGGAGGGCTTCCTGGGTTTGGCTGATGACAACCCAGAGGACATGGTGGACATTGCTGATGCCCTTCTGGTGCTGGCATCTGGCACACAGGGTGCATGCAGCGATGCCCCTGACGATCCTGACACCACACAGATACTGGCGGACACAGTTGACAGTAGTGCACGCGACACACAGGTGCCTGCACAGGTGGCACTTGATGGTGTTGGTGGCCCCACAGCACACCTGCAGAGCCCACATAGCCCCCCATGTTGGTGGGTGCTGTGCCCTTTGCACCTGGTTCTGCTGTGGCAGCAGGGTCAGCCAGCGCATCACGACTGGGTGTTGTGGGTCAAACCCAGGTAGCATTGGACCATGATTTCCCTATACCTGGACATGATGGGGTTGTGCATGCACATTTCCCACCTATGCCCCAGCCTGTCGGGGTGCACCCGCCAAGCATGGATGCACAGCAGCAGGCTGGCACACCACCCAGCCATCGGCGCCATCATCATGAGCATTCACCCGCCAATGACATTGAGGGCTATGCTCGCCTCCTGCAGGACACCGTAGAGGGGCAGTCATCCCTATGGGTGGAATTCAGTGGCCTTCGGACACTGCTGGCCCTTGAGCATGAGTCAGCAGTCACATGGCATGCCCAGATGTTGGCAGAGGCACACCTACTGCGGGTGGGCATGACCACAGCTGTGGAGTGGATTGCAAATGCCACCAAGGCCATGTGTGCATCCAGTGTGTGACGTGGCCACCGGGCCTCCAGCTGTACACCCATGATTGCCTCATGCACACCTAGGCAGCGGCTTCAGGTGGACCCATTGCTGCTGACGCCATTACCGCAACACACCATGCCCAGTATCTCCGGACCTGACATGGCTCACGGGGACAACACTCCAGTTAGCACCCATTCACGGTTTCACCGCAGTACCCCTACAGAGCTGTTGGCAACACCCCCTGTGGCTGATGGTACTGATTCAGCATCCACCAGTCATGGGCGAGGTCACCCACATGTCTGTGGTGGCCCTGGTGCCTCCCTGTGATGTCCAGGTCACCATTCCAATGGCCACTGCACCTGCTACCTGTGTGTCCTGGCTAACAATGCCTGGGGTGGCATCAGTGGCATGTGCCTGCCCCAGTGCATTGCCATCGTGGGCCCCCTGTGCAGTGCCACCTTCATGTCCATGTGCACCATTGTTGTGCCATATGGCATGGGCATGATGAGTGTGGTCCTGTGTCTGCTGTACACTTGTGCCAGCAGCTGTACACTGATCCATGCCATCTGTGGCACACATATACTGGCACATGGCCATGTAGACTGTGGCCTACATGTGTGTGTGTGAGTGTGTGTGCCACATGGACACTGGCATGGCTGCATTCCACTGTGGCATTGCCACTGTTGTGTGGCCTGTTTTGTGTGTGTGTGGCTGTGTGGTGCTGTATGTGTGGTGTGTTGTGCCCTCCATGCAATACCAACTTGTGTTACTCACCTGCAGTTACCAAAATGCTCCTCCACAATAGTGTCCCTGTATTACCAGTCCCTCACAGAGAGGCGTGGGTCGTGACATGCCAGTGGCAGTCCGGCCCAATGTTCCTGTGGCACTTGCATCCTCATCCCCACCCTCCTCCTCCCCGGAACTGTCACCCTCCACAGCCTGGACAGCTATTCCATGGTCCATGGCCATGTTGTGTAGCATATAACAGGCCATGAATATGCGACAGGCCTTCTCAGGGCTGTACTGTGGGGTGCCACTCGACCTATCGAGGCACTGGAAGTGCATCCTCAGCATGCCAAAGACGGGCTCAATGATGGCGCACATGGCAGTGTGTGCCTTGCTGTATCTTCTGAAGGGGGTGAGTAGCCAGAGTCAGAGTGGGTGTGCAGCATCACCTGTGGGGAGCAAAGCTAGTCCACTGATTACATGTGCAATGTGACCTTCCCCCTGCAACATGGCGCTCTGCTGTGTGTGATGTGGGTACACCACTGACCATGTTTTGGCCTTCCCTGCCATCCTACCTCCCCCTCCCACCTGCTGTGGTCTGGCCCTGCTGCTGATGTCTGCCTCTGGCTGCCCGTGCCATTGCTTTCCACACATGCTCTGTCCCCCATTGTTTGCCCCAGTGTGCCCAGCAGATGCAGCTGCCTGTCTGCATGTGGTGCTCTATGCCCTGCCACATGTGTCTACCATGGCACTGCATCCCTCCTTCCATGCATTGTACTTTTTTTTTAATTTTTATTTATTTTATTTTTTTTAACCAGGAAACACTAAGCTGGAGCTTGTTTACAGGTGCAACCTGGTAGCACAAGGAAGTTAAGTGACTTTCTCAGGGTCACGTGGTATGCAAGTGGGGGCAGTGGAATTCAAACCCAGCTCTCCAGATTTGCAGCTCAGAGTCTTAAAACACTGCACTATACTGCCTCCTACTTGTGCTACACTGTCCCACTGTTGTGCACACCTGCATCACTGCCCCCTCCACTGTCCCAGTTCTGCTGCCCCCTCTGCACATTATGCATCATGCTACTTGCACACCTGCCCCACCATCCTATCCTGCACCATGGTGTCTTGTTGTTCTGCAGGTCAACATGTCCCACACACCTACTAGATGTCCGCTTGGTACATCCCCTGCCTCAAATCTGCAGCAGAGGGTGGAATGGTGCCATATGAAGGCATCATGTGTGCTCCCAGGGTGTGTGGTGCAGACATTGCTGATGTACCCTGTGGCATTGCACACCACCTGGCAGTTTGCTGAATGGTAGCCCTTGTTGCTGATGTATGTTACCACATCATCACCAGGTGGTGTGCAGATTGCCACATAAGTGCAGTCAGTGGCACCTATGATGCCTGGCATGCGTACCACCCTGTGGAACTGCTGCATGGCTTCTGTCCAGGCTGCCAGTGTGCTTGGGAAATGGATGTACTCCGAAGCATGTGGGAGCAGTGCAGTGAGGAATTGTGTGAGGAGGCGGGACGTGGACACCTGTGAGATGCCTGTGGTGTCCCCAGCTGCCCTCTGGAAGGTTTCCGTAGTGAGCAAGCATATTACTGTTGTCACCCTGGTCTCCACAACTAAGGCGTGACCTCTTCCAGTGGGTGCCTACATTTTGTCATGGTACAGCTCACAGAGCTACCTCAGAATGAAACATAGAAACATAGAATTTGACAGCAGATAAGGACCGCTTGATCCACCTAGTCTGCCCATTTTCCTACCTAACGGATAAGCTGCAGATCCTAGTAAACCAACAGACTACTTCCTCCTACCCCCCACTAGAATTGCATTATGTTTGTCCCATGCATTCTTGAATTCCCCCACTGTTTTTGACTCTATGACCTCCTCAGGAAGGCTGTTCCATGCATCTATGACCCTCTCTATGAATAAATACTTCCTCACATTACCCCTGAGCCATCCCCTCTCTATCTTCAAATTGTGCCCCCTTGTTCTTGCACATCGCTTTTTTTTAAAGATGCTACCCTCTTGGACTTTGTTGATTCCCTTGAGGTATTTGAAAGTTTCTATCATGTCCCCCCTCTCCCTCCTTTCCTCGAAGCTATACATCTTAAGATACTTTAGTCTTTTTTCATATGTCTTCAGGTGCAGACCCGGCACCATTTTGGTTGCCCTCCTCTGGACAGCCTCCACCCTGTCTATGTCTTTGTGGAGATGGGGTCTCCAGAACTGTACACGGTACTCTAGATGTGGTCTTACCAACTGTCTGTACAGAGGGCCAACAACTTTCTGTTTTCTACTGGTGATGTCTCTCCCTATGCATCCCAGTATCCCACCAGCCCTCCTTACTGCCTTCTCACATTGCTGGCCCACCTTTAGGTCATCTGATATGACTACCCCGGTCCCTTTCCATTTTTATTGTTGTCAGTATCGCACCCCCCATTGTGTACTCTTGCCCTGGGTTTTTGTTTCCCAGGTGCATTACTTTGCACTTCTTTGCATTGAATCTAAGCTGCCATACATTTGACCATTCCTCCAACCTTGCCAAGTCCCTTTTCATCCTTTCCACCCCACCTTGCGTATCAACCCTGTTGCAGATCTTTGTGTCATCTGCAAAGAGACATACCTTCCCCTCCAGTCCCTCTGGAATGCCACTTATAAAGACATTAAAAAGGACTGGCCCCAGTACTGAACTCTGTGGTACCCCACTAGTAACCCTCCTTTCTTCACTGTGGACTCCATTTATTATTACCCACAGTGTCCTGTTGTCCAGCCAGTGTTTGACCCAGGCTACCACCCTGGGACCCACTCCCAGGCTGGCTAATTTGTTTATTAATCTTTTGTGTGGGACTGTGTCAAATGCCTTGCTAAAGTCTAGGTAGGCCATGTCCACAGCCCCTCCCTGGTCTACTACTTTGGTCACCCAGTCAAAGAAATCAATTAGATTTGTTTGACATGATCTTCCTGCTGTGAATCCTTGCTGCCTTGGGTCTTGTGCCCCACTGGCCTCTAGGTACTCAACAATTCTTTCCTTCAGAAGTGATTCCATCATTTTCCCTACTACTGAGTTCAAACTGACAGGTCTGTAGTTTCCTGCCTCTGTCTTGATCCCACTTTTGTGAAGAGGAATCACATCCGCCTTCCTCCAGTCCTCGGGTACCACACCATCCTCCGATGATTTATTAAAAAGGGTAGTCAGTGGTGTTACTAGTTCTTCCCTTAGTTCTTTCAGAATTCTGAGGTGAATCCCATCAGGCCCCATTGCTTTATTCACCTTCAGTTTTAAGAGTTCTTTCAGAACCCTTTCTTCTGTAAAAGGACTAATATCAACCCCTCTATCCAGATGCTTCTATTAACTGGATTAGATCTCTCCCCCTGCTTTTCCATTGTGAATACTGAGCAGAAATATTTGCTCAATATCCCTGTTTTTTCACTGTTGCTGCCTGCCCAACCACCTTCCTCTTTATTCATCCTCAGTATCCCTGCCTTCATCTTTCTTTGTTCCCTAATGTACCTATAAAAGGTTTTATCCCCCTTCTTAACTGAGTTGGCTATCGTTTCCTCAGTTTGGGCTTTTGCTATTCTGACTGCCTTCCCCACTTCCTTCTGCTTTAACTGCTACAATTCTCTGTCCTTCTTCTTCTGTTTCCTTATACTTCCTGAATGCTATCTGTTTCTCCCTTACCTTCCCCGCCACTTCTTTTGAGAACCATAGTGTTTTTTTCTTTCACTTTGATTTGTTTATTTGCTTCACAGAAAGGCTTGTTGCCTCTGTGATGGCAGTTTTGATGTTCCTCCATTGTTGCTCCACCCCACCGTCTTGCCTGTTTGCTAGTGCTTTTCTGAGGCACTCTCCCATTTTGACAAAATCAGCCCTCCTGAAGTCCAGTACCTTCACTTTTGTGTAGCTTGACTCTACAGCTAAGTTTATCGTGAACCACACTGTTTGGTGGTTGCTTGTTCCCAGATGGCTACCCACTTCAAGATCAGAGATCTGCTCTCCTTCCCCATTTGAGAGTACCAGGTCTAAGATTGCTCCCTCCTGAGTGGGTTCCAAAACTAGCTGTCTGAGGCATGCCCCCTGTAGGGCATCAAGAATGGCCCTGCTCTTGGATGTGGCTGCAGCAAAGGTGCTCCAGTTAACATCTGGCATATTCAGGTCCCCCATCAGCAATATCTCCCCTTTCTCTGCCATCCCACGGATGCCTTCCATCATTTCCTTGTCCATTTTCTCCCCCTGAGACGGGGGCCTGTATACAACCCTGTGCAGATTGTGGAGCCATTTCCAGTCTCCAGGGTGACCCACAGTGCCTCCTCTCCTCCCTGTTTACCCTTTAGTTCTGTTGTCATTTAGAATGGCCCTGTTCAGGTGGTATCGGCCTGCTGTTTCTGTGTCAGCGAGCTGTTCAAATGTCAGTCTGGCATGACACCACCATGGGACTGGTTGCCTATGGTGCCTTCTACCACCAGGTGCTGGTCCGCCCGTCTCCTCATCCCCATTATCATGCCCTCCATCAGGAATGGTGCACCATCCATTGTTGCCTTTCTGCTGCCTCTCTCCTCTTTCTTGCTGCTGCTGTCCTGATGTTGGCCTGCTGGGAGCTTGCACTTCAGTGTACTTCTTTTATACTTATCTCCCCATGGCACATTTCAGGCTTGTGCCGTGGATGCTCCATATTTGCGCATTCATTTTGCACTGTGAATGGCTCTACACTGTGTATGCAGGTGTATGTCCCCTTGAATTGTGCTGCATATCATTTTATTGCATCTCCAGTACATCCTGCTTGGTGCAGCACATCTGGCTTGCGCTGGGGCAACAACGCTGTCTGTGAATGGCTCCATGGTGCATTTTTGATTTGCGCCCAGCACATCTGTTTTGTGAATCCTGCCCCCTGTGTTAGGTACATGGAAACCAAATGTGTTTTTTTGTTTGTTTGTTTTTTGGCACTCTACATCTTAAAAACCATAAAAGATGCCATCGTGAAACTGTTCAGGCCTTGAAACTCTGGCAGCCTGACCGTGCACGCCAAATTTTACACTTCATCAAATGATGCCAAAGTTATTAAAGTGCAAAAATTGGGGTTAACATTAAACATCCTACTCAATCCTAAGTATAGGGATTGCTATTGCACCCCTATTTTATCTCTATTTATATTTATACAATGGGGTGAAAGAATAATCATCCAAATAAATAGTGTTATTATAACAGGCATTGAATATCAAGGAGCTGACGTAGTCACTGTGATATATTCATACAGATATACCAACAGTGACTACGTCAGTACCTGATTTTCCAACTCTGCTTACATCAGTACCCAGTGTAACCTATGATCCCCATAGGAAAGCAGTAAATCTACAGTACTCTAACAAATTTATCACACTTGTGCCCGACTCCCTCCAAAAAATGTAGGCATGTACTGTTTTTTAAATGCACAGTATAATATCTTTTCTTTTTATTTATATTGCAAGTTGTTAGTACAACAGCCCACCTCGGAAGCGAGTAAGACTAATACCTTCCGATAGTGATTCTGAGTCACAGTAGAACACAATATCAAAAATTGCATCAAAATACCTTGTAATCATCCTCAATCCATATCCTCTGTGCAATGTCAGAAAGCTACAAAGAGAGTCAGCCTGGTGAACTTAACCAACTAAAAAAAATGAAATTAAAACACTACAAAGCCAATAAAAAAAACTCTGGTGCCGGTAACCGGACATATATCACAAAAACACAAACCTCAATATAAAGGTACACAGAAGTACCCAATAAATAATACAATACATTTATTTTCACCCCAAAACCAAATAAAATATTTAAAAAATGCTACTTCTACAACATGGAACTCCTAGATGCAAATGCCCCGCCCACAACCACAGCTCACAGAATCAAAGCATAAATTACCACTACGCAAAGCAGAAACAACCAACCACATAACGTACCGGAAGAAAAAATTACTCACCTTAGTAATTGCTTTTCTTCTCATGGAGTCTTGCTATATTAGGACTTCTTGCAGTGAGCCACAGCACTTGAACTGCCCCGGGAGAGGAAACAGTTAACTCCAGAGAATCTGGAGTTCACAGTGCGAGGGCGCTGTGTCAAAGCTCTATCTGGACAGTTTGAAACGAAACTGTCAGATCTTTACGAAGCTGAAATAAGAAACAAGTCTGTGTGGAAAACTCTACACTAGCCCAGTGGCTACCTACTAGTAGGAAAAACAACAACAACAACCGAATAATAATAACAACAAAGTAGGTAATATTATTAGTATCACCCCTAACAAGCATCATTAGACCCCCCCCTTCCCAAAAAGACTCAAGTCCAGGAAGGGGGCCATATACCACTTAAACAGATTTACCTAGTTCCCTAACCCAATGAAAAAGGGGGAATAGGGAGAAACTAAAATGGCATGACACAGTGCTTGCACTAATTTGCCAACCCCTTACCCAAGTAGAAGTTCTGAGAGGGGTAGGTTGGGGGGGTTGTCCTAATATAGCAAGACTCCATGAGAAGAAAAGCAATTACTAAGGTGAGTAATTTTTTTCTTCAAACACCATGAAGTCTTGCTATATTAGGACTTCTTGCAGATTACACAGCAGTACCTCCATGGAGGAGGGTCAGAACCTACTTAGGAAATAGGCTCTGAAGCACCGCTGTGCCAAAACGAGCATCTCTCCTGGACTGGACGTCCAAGGAATAATGCTTAGTAAAGGTGTGAACTGTTTTCCAGGTAGCAGCTTGACAAATTTCCAAAATGGGAATATCTCTAGCAGCCACTAGAGATGCAGCTGTACCCCTGGTGGAGTGGGCCCTCAGTCCTGAGGGGGGTTCTCTACCTAGTTTTTGGTAACAGAACTGAATACAAGAGACAATCCACCTTGCAATTGTCCTCTTAGTGGCAGGTTTCCCTTGCCAACCTCTCCATAGGTAAGGAAGAGTTGGAGGGATTCAACCTGTGACCCTTGGTACGCTCCACGGAGTAGCTTAGGGCTCTTTTGACGCTAAGCTGTAGCAGTCTCCTTCACCGAGGAAGAATGCTCAGTGAAAACATTGAAAGAGAGATGGACTGGTTCAGATGAAAATCTGAAACCACTTTGGTTAAAAACCTTCTGTTAGTCCTGAGGACTACCTTATCCCTGTGAAAAGAAATAAAATCTTTTTCCACTGACAGGGCTTGCAATTCACTTATACGTCTGGCAGAAGTGATAGCCACTAGAAAAACAGATTTCCATGTTAAATACTTGAGATCTGCAGAAGACAGGGGCTCAAAGGGAGGTTGCATTAACTGAGCAATGCAAACATTCAGGTCCCAGGCAGGAGCTGGTTCCCGAAAGGAGGGTTAGTGGAGTAACCCCTAAAAACTTGGAAAACACAGGGTGAGAGGAAAGGGAAACAGGCTTCCTGCAGAAACAAAAGCAGAAACAGCTGCCAGATGAACCTTCAAGGTAGCTGGTCTAAGGCCTAGGGAATTTAGATGGGCCAAATAGTCCAATAAAATGGCCAAGTCAGCAGATTCTGGAACAATTTGTTTCTCAGAACACCAGAAGGAAAACCTCTTCCACTTAGAATTGTAAGTGGCCCTAGTGGAAGGCTTCCTAGAAGCCTTTAAAATATCCATGACACCTTGAGAAAGGTGCAAATCAGCAAATTCTAATTCCTCAAGAACCAAGCCTTGAGGTGGAGGGATTTGAGGTCCGGGTACCACAATCTCCCCTGTGCACAGGTCAGCAAGTCGTGGGTCCTGGGCAAGCTCAGGGGAGGGTGGATTGTAAGGGACAGGAGAAGAGGATACCAGGGCTGTCTGGCCCAGTCTGGAGCAATCAGAATCACTTTGCAGGGCTGAGTTCTGATTTTTACCAATACCCTGAAGAGGAGAGGAAAGGGGGGAAAGGCATATAGGAATTTCCCTTTCCAATCCAACAGAAAAGCGTCCAGGGGGACTGAGCCCAGCACTGGAGGCCTGCAACAAAATAGAGGAAGTTGGTGGTTGTCTGGGGCTGCGAAGAGATCTATCTGAGGGGTGCCCCATCTGGCAAAGACCGACCCCAGGACCTGAGGATTCAGAGCCCATTCGTGATGGCCCTGGGAAATCCTGCTGAGGGCATCCGCCAGGACATTGTCCTTCCCTGGAAGGTGAATTGCTATCAGGGAGGTGTTCAGGGAGTAAGCCAGAGACCACAACTTCATTGCTTCGGTGCACAAGGCTGATGACCGAGTGCCCCCTTGCTTGTTGATGTACCACATTGTTGTGGTGTTGTCTGTCCTGATTTGAACTACTTTGTTCTGGACGACAGCTGAAAAAGCCTGAAGAGCTAAAAGGACAGCTCTGAGTTCCAAAAGATTGATGTGGAGCAGAGATTCCTGAGGGGACCACACTCCTTGAGTGGAAAGGTCGCCCAAGTGAGCCCCCCACCCTAACAGGGAGGCATCCGTGGTGAGGGTGAGGGAATGGGAAACGGGTATGAAGGGAACCCCTTGTGTTAGATTGCTTTGGTCCTGCCACCACTGAAGGGCCAGGATCAGGGTTTTGGTCACTGGGACTAATTTGGTAAGGGGGTCCTTCCTTTGAGACCAATAGGACCTCAAATGTAACTGAATGTCCCTCATCTGAAATCTTGCTCCCTGCACGACAGCTGTGGAGTCAGCCATGTGCCCTAGGAGTTGCAGAAAGTGCCTTGCTGGTCGAGAGACCCGCAGGGTAAAGGAGGATGCCAGGGCAATGAGTCTGTTCACCCTTTCCGAGGGGAGAAATGCCCTGGCTAACCTTGTGTCCAATTCTGCACCTATGAAAGTTAGTACCTGAACTGGTTCCAGAACTGACTTTGATAAATTCAGCAGGAATCCAAGGGAAGTGAGAAGCTGCTGGGTGACTTGCAAGTGGGATTTTACCTGATCTGGGGACTGACCCACTATAGAGCCAGTCGTCCAGGTAGGGAAACACAGCAATCCCTTGCCTTCTTAAATGAGCCACTACCACAGCAAGACATTTTGTGAATACCCTTGGCGCAGAGGTGAGGTCAAGGGCATTGCTCTGAACTGGTAGTGGCCAGAGAGCAGTTTGAACCTGAGGTACTTTCTCGTGAGAAGGCCTGATCATGACATGAAAATAGGCGTCCCTTGAGGTTCAGAGAAGCTAGCCAGTCCCTCTGGCCTCAGGGAAGGTAAAATCATTGCTAGAATTAACATTTTGAACTTTGGTTTCAAAAGATGCTTGTTCAGGTACCTTAAATCTAAGATGGGCCGCCATTCTCCTGTCTTTTTTGGGGTAAGAAAATATCTTGAGTACAGTCCCTTGCCCTGATGGCAAGGGGGAACCCTTTCCACTGCTTTGCAGTCCAGAAGAGAAGAAACCTCTGCTTCCAAAGCAAGGGCTTCTGAACAATTTGCAGGTGGAAAATGCCTGGCTCTCATCTTTGGGAACTGTTTGAAGCTGAGAACCAGACCCTGGTTTACTACCTCCAGAACCCATCTGTCCAAAGTTAGGGACAGCCAGTTCTGGTGGAAATAAACCAAACTGCCCCCCACTGATACAGGAGAATCGGCCCTGGGCACCCCATCAGGGTGCCTGCTTGGCAGCAGCTTTAGGCTGAGGGGAGGGAGACGGTCTACCTGTGCCCCGTCTACCTCTGCCTCTGAAAAAAACCCTCAGTGAATAGGCAGAGGAGGCTTGATATTGGTAAAAGGGCCTGTGGAAAGGCCTGCCCCTACCCTTGGGGGCGTGCCTTTGTGGAGTGGCATGCCTCTCCTTAGCTTGGGCACTTTTGTAGGTAGTTCTATATTCATCCATCTTTTTCATATAATTTTCTGTTTGATCACCAAACAGAGAGTTTCCCGTTACAGGAAAATCCATAGCCTTTGACTGAGTATCTTGGGACAGATTAGTGCATCTGAGCCATGCCAACCTACGGAAAGCTACAGAAGTGGCAATGACCCTAGAGGAAACATCATTAACATCAACAGCAGTATGAAATTGAACTTTAGAGGCTTCAATGCCATCAGCAGCCACCTGTTCCAACTCACTAGCCAGCTGGCCCTGGGCCTGCTTGGCTAACTGCAAAATTGTGTCCCATCTAGACTTCTGATATCTAGCCACATAAGCCATATAATTAGCCTGCCTGAGTCCCAAAGAAGCTGCCACATATTGTTTTTTCACCATGGCATCAATCTTCCTGCAATCCTTATCAGGAGGATGCGAGGCCAGGGGAATATTAGCCTTGTCACAGGCTGCAGCTTGCACCACACCTACATGACTACACTGCTCAGTGAGGAAGTCTGTATCAGGGCCTGATAAAGTATACCTTCTGTCCATTTTTTTATCTACAGGAGGGACAGAATGAGGATTTTTTTAAATCTTTGTTGTTTGCTTCCTAAATGACTTATGCAAAGGAATAGACAACCTCCTAGACTCTGGAATATCCATCATTTCAACATAATCAGGCTCCTCTTGCTCATCCACAGCCTCTTCTAAAGGAAGCTGGAGGGTTTCTGCAACCTTTTTGTAAAACATAAAATGAGAAGGGGACTCAGACAGCATAGGGGGAGATTCTAAAGGTCTGTCTGGAGAAATGTCCGGTTCAATGGACACGTCCAGACCTTCCCAGTCACAAACACACTGATCAAATTCCTCCTCCCCCTCCTGTGGTTCATAAAAATCCTCAACATCATAACCCTGAACCACTGGGACTGAACAAGCCACCCTTTTACCAGTTGTAGGGGTTCGACAGATCCCTGAGACAAAGACTGAACAATCTGAATGGCTTTAGCTATCTCTGCAGCAGTTGAAGAGACAATTTTGGACTCCAGACCTGCTGATTTCTATGTCTTTTTTGCTGGGACTGGTTCCTCTGAACCAGCCTTCCTTTTGCCCGAGGAAGTCTCGCCCTGGTCAGAGGGCACTCCCTCTGGTCCAGTGGGTGCTGAACCGGGGCTGGCCATCCGGGTCAGCGGACTTTTTGGCCTCCCGTTCCCTGAGCCGGCCCAATCTCTTTTCCAAGGTGGCTGCAGGGAAATTTTTACACACCTGGCAGTCTGACAGGAGGTGGTCAGCCCCCAGACAATAAACACAAGTGGTGTGTGGGTCAGCCTTAGCAAAGGCTTCCCCACAAACATCACAGTGTTGAAACCCAGTGGGCCCGGTTTTTCTTTTGGGTTTCTCAGACATAATGCCAGCCTAACCAACAACTTGCCCTTTTAATGGCCGTGCCAGGCAAGACACCCTTATCGGTTCCTAACCGTGTCACGGGTATTTGAAAAAACCCTGATAAAATTCAAGGTTTTTTTAGAACCGATAAGAACCGGGAACCGCACTCTAAAAGCCCAAAACACTTTTAAAACGTTAAATTAAACAAACCGATCGGTTCAGAACCAAACCGATAATTGGATTTCCACACAGACTTTCAATATTGTACTTACGGTTTACCAGATAGAGCTTTAACCAAAATGCGGTAAAATAAATACTTTTTGCCGGGTTCAAATGAACCGAAAATTACTCGCTTGAACCAAGAATGAACCGAGCTGAAGGAGCTGATCTCCGGAGCAACTGTTCAGTGAAGCGGAGTAAAGAATCTGACAGTTTCGTTTCAAACTGTCCAGATAGAGCTTTGACACAGCGCCCTCGCGCTGTGAACTCCAGATTCTCTGGAGTTAACTGTTTCCTCTCCGGGGCAGTTCAAGTGCTGTGGCTCACTGCAAGAAGTCCTAATATAGCAAGACTTCATGGTGTTTGAACAACCATTTACATAAGCAAACCCAAAACCATTTAAAGCAGCAACCAATGAAAAACTACAAGCACCAGTCACTCATAAAATGAAACCCATTCATAAAACCGCAGCACACTCGGGCACAGCAACCACCAGATAAAATAACACCACACAAATTGAACATTTTCTCTATCACAGAACAGGACAAAAACACAAAATACACACTCTAGCCCTATTGTATAAATCACACACATGATGTGCAGATCGTGGAATATGTAAAATATTCTCACTCCTGCACAGTGACTTCTGGATACTCTCACGTGTGCCTTTGGCACTTGTGAGTATCCAGCGCTCACTCTGCAGGAGTGAGAATATTTTCCATATTCCACTCCTGCCCATCATGTATCCCCTATTTACCCAACACTTGTGTGGATATTTTGGGACACATGCCACTGATATTTTAGCTCCCACATGACCTAGAGTGAGAATATCAAAATATTCTCACTCTAGGTCAATATTCTCACTCTAGGTTTTGATATCCTCACTGTAACTACAGCTCTTGTACTGACCCCCAAAATGCGCAGCTTTACACAAAAAAAAGCAGTGCGAGACACTGCACCTGCTCCCCAGTTTAACCAAAAATCACAAATGTCACACACAGCCTCGCCCGATCCCTGAAGCTCACACAGAACACAACTAATGCACAAAAACTGACAGCCTTAAAAAATATATATGGAACAGCACAATGGGCCCTATTCACCAATGGGTGGAGTAACTATGCGCCGCATATCCGTGGTGCATAGCCACTCTGCACCCTCCACACAGGTTGTACTAATGGGGGGTGCGCAGCTTCAATGCACCCAATCGCCCTGGTCTGCAGACCACACCACCCCGGGGGTTGGCTGGGGGCATGCCAACACTATGCATCATGCACAAATGCACATAATGCAGGGGGCACAGTGTACACCAGGGAGAACCCTGCAGTAAGCCCCTTATGCACCCCATGCACACACTGAGTCTCCACCCAGACAGCGTGGACAGCCCACTCACCCACTGGGACCACTGTGGTCGTACCCGTCTATAGCCCCCCGGTGTCACCCGCCCCAGCACACATCGGTGTACAGCCCCTACCAGGTGCCCCCACCCAATACACACCCTACTCAGGGGCACTGGCCCAAGGATGCTGCCCCCCCGCCCCCTGGATGGCACTGCCATGCCACCCCCACAAATGGCCCAGTGGTATGGCACACTTACAGGTGATAGTGACTGCAGACATGAGTGGTGATGCATGTACCTATCCCACAACATGGGCAGAGGCACCCTTGTATGGAAGCCCTGCCGACCCACCCCAGAGCCATGCAAAGGTGTACTGCAGCCACATCTCTGTGCCTTTACAGTGCTACAATGCCAGTATAACATGCCAGACACCAACTGTGAACACCACATGCAAGCCTCCACAATACCTGTGTGATGCATACTCAGAGTACAGCGACGGTACACCTCCTATGTCAAAACCATCACCAGGGATATGCTCAACAGAGGCATGGCTCAGGGTGGTGGTGATCAGAGCCTCCTCTGCCATCATGAAGGGCACTGTTGATCCCCACCCCCAGTGGCACAGTGGGATGCCCAGAACTGGGCCCAACGTTCCTTGTCCCGTATCCATTCACTATTGATTCTCTTAATGCATTCCTGGGGTGCATGGTTAAATGTACCATGGGCATTCACAGCCTCGGCCACCTCTGAACACCCCTTAGCCTGTTCCTGCTGGGTCCCTGACTCCTGGTCAGGAGGTCCTCCCTCAGAATGTAGGCCTCAATGAGGGCCATGAGCATGTCCTTGGTGAAATTAGGATGTCTTCTCTTCCTTCCCTCCTCAGGTTCCATACTGTTGCCTGTGGAAATGAAAGACAGTCACAAGAACAGGGATAGCACCAGTGCCATGTAGTGAGAGACATGCAGAGTTATGGTGAGACCAATACAAAATATGCCACAGTGTAAACACACTTACCTCCAAGACTATAGTATCTCTCAGTCACCTGTATGGAGGGGTGGTGCATGCTGGCTCAGGTTATAACTCAGCATATGCAAATGAGGGAAAGAGCACCCTGTAATGAGATGCAAATGTCTGACATGGGCCAGGAATGGGCAGTGAGCTCATTACCATATCATGGCTGAATTTTGCAAGGATGGGCCTGGTGTGTCTCATTGTGCATTGCACATGTATTTGCAACAAAGCACAAACACATAGTGCATTTCTGATGCATGCACGATAGGCATAAACATCAAAGCTTTGCGTGGTCATGGACAATTGATGTCAGTGGTGGCACATCACGTGAATGCCACCACATGGCGTGAATGCGTGGTGGGCATGTACAGTGCATAGCTACAGACATGCACCATACAGATGGCTGTGGTTGTGTTATCGGCTCACCTCCCCAATATGGCATCATCATGCATGCATGTTGGTAGGGGGTGCCACCTCTGTCTCCCGAGTGGACTGTCACTACCATGCATGTGTGGTGATACACCATGGTACCCCTATAGCGCATTATAATAGTGCACACACCTGCCACATGAGACAGACAATGTGTAGTCTATCCCACAATGGTTGTGGCCCAGGCAGCTTACAGGAACTGCCACAGCAGCATCCTTGTGCAGCAGCAGTATATAAATTGCAAATGCCACTCTCAGTACTTCTGCCAGGCCCCATTCCCAGAGGTGGGGGGGGGACATTGAACTTGCAAATTTGGTGGATCTGGTGGTCCCCTTGGAAGGACAGCTTTTTGGGACCCAGCAGCTACAGGAGACATGGACCGAGGTGTGGGCCAGGATAGCACACTGCCTCACCGGGCACACAGGCATCCCTCAAATGGAGGAATAGTGCCCCCATCATTATGGAGACCCTGGCCAAAGGGATAGAGCCAGAATGCAGCAGCAACACAATATGGTGCAGAGGGGAGCAGTGCCATGACCAGGTATGGACACAATGTGAATGTGCACCATTCATGGTACTGGACAATGTCAGGTGTGTGGCTGTGGCAGGCACCATCCATTGTGGACTGTGGCATGTCAGCATTGGTGCTGGTGGGTGTGTACTGATGTGACATTGTGCAGTCTGCTGTGTTTGCCGCTGTCCTCCCCCAGTGTCCCTATGGGGCATGTGGTCCCCAATGCAGGTCCAGGTCCTGATGTGGGTCCAGGGCAATGCCATGGTGTCCAGGGCAATGTCATGGTGTGTGACACAGTGGTGACACATGATTCATTGTGGGTCCTGCATATGTGGCACCTCACTGCTATACAGTACCACTGTATGCTGTGCCATGATGCAGGATGGGTACCATGTCCAGCCCTCATATATGGTGTCTGCAGCGATGCATGATGTTGTACCATGTGGTGATGGCAACATGTGTTGACCGTCCCCATGCACCAACGTCTAGGGTATAGGTGCTATGTTCATGTCACACATGACATGAGCCTGTTGGCACACCTCAGTGTCACACAGGTCACCATGGTGCACCACCGTCACATGCTCAGTGTCACATGGCAATTTGCTTTGTGGGCACTGGTGACAGGTTTGTGATTGTACAGGTCTATATTGTGAAACAGTGCCTGTCCACTGTAGATCGTGTGACTGTAGGGTTGCAGTGTGGCACATGTAGTTGCTGGTGTTTCACATACCTGGCTTGCACATGGGTGTGGGGGGTGGAACAGGGTGGTACAACTTGGTGCTAAATGTGCCTTTCTCACTGTGTTTTCATTGCAGGCAGGAAGGAGGTCTGCCAGGCCTGGAGGGATTCCCACAGCCAGGGCATTGTGGACAGCAGGTCACGGGGGCAAGACGTGGACCATGGTGCTACAAGGCAGTCACCACACCATGAATCAGGTGAGTGTGCATGTTATGTTGCATAGGTACATGGGGGTATGCATTGCCCACTGTGGTCCATGGCATGTGGGTTGTGTGTGCCAATGGGTCACTGGTCATACACACATGTGGTGGCAGTGTTGTGCCGTGTGACAGCTCTGCATCGCTCTTGGCCCCTGTGTACCAGGCACTGTCCAGTGTGTCTGAACATGACCATGATCACTCTCCACTGACCACACGGGACAGCACTGGGCTGTCACACATGGTGCATGCACTTCTCAGGTCCACATGTTGTGTGGTACATGGAATGTGTGGTGCCCTGCACCACACGCCATTCATCCCACTCTGCGTGCCATGGTGTGTCATTGCAGTGGAGACATCTATGAACCCACATCCACCCACAGCCCACAGCATGCTGCCTGGCACGCATATCCCTATTGGTGTGGTTCACGCCACTGCCACTGTTGCTCTCAATGTGTACCCTATGGTTGTGTGTACTGGCAGACACTGCCACAGCAGACCATTGTTGTTGCCATGGCCATGATGTGACTGTGACACCTGCACATTGCGGACAGTGGCACACCATAGGTGTTGTGGGTTATCCCTACTGTTCCCAGTATGGGCGACAATTGCATGCAAGCTCGGTCATATGACACCAGATCTGTGTCGCATCCACCACTGTCCATGGCTGTATGTTGCCATTGTACACTGTTCACATTTGGCTGTTGTCCATAATGCAGTCATGTCGGTCAACACTACTGTGTCACAGTGGAACATGTGTGTGCCACACAGCTGTGGAGATTCAGTCCATGGCCATTCACATTGACATGGCACATCTGTGTTGGTGCCACCTACCTTTGTGCAGTGTGTTGCCAATGTCATCTGACCCTGCAGTGTTGCTGAGCCATGTGACTGTGCACCCCCTCCACTGTCAAGCTGGATGGCACCTTGACAATGTGCCTGTCGACCTGCATGGTACCTGTTCTGCCTATCCTATTTCATCTGTGTGTTCCTGGTCATTGCTGTGTACTCCAGGGGGTGTACTGGTTTCTTCTGGTGATGGTGCACATAGAGCTGTGTGTGGTGCCCTGTGCCATCAGACAGTCTGTTACACTGTAGTGACCACTGCTACCAATGCATGTGTGCCCCATGTGCACTGGTATGATCCAGAGTGTTGTCCCAATGTGCAGATGTGTCCCCTGCCATTGACGTGGTCCCTGCAGTGGCTACTTCCATCCACAGTGTGTGGGCCATGTTCCAGGCCCTGTGTGCATGTGGTGGGTGGTGATGGCTGTCAGCTGCTTGGCACACCCTCTGTGGCATGGTCTTTGTCATGGTTCCAGGTCACCTATGGGACACTCTGCTTCATCCGGGTTGTGCGTGTGTGTTGCCATGTATTTCTGCAGGCATTGCCTTTGTTAGTGGTCTGTGGTTGTGGTATGGCTCATTGGCACATCTGGGACAGTGTTTGGGGACATGCCCATCTAGACACCCTATGGCGTGACTCTGCTGGTGTGCCCCATGACTGTTCCCTTGGCACCTGCCTGTCCAGCGGTCCTGTGTGTGTCCATACCCTCCATGCCTTTGCAACACTTACCTGTTGTCTGCCAGCATGCTGTTGTCATTGCCTTCCCCTGTGTGATCACCCACATGGCTGAGAAAAGACCGGCTTTACTCTGTGTGTCCAGCAGGTGTATGGCACTACTGGTGGGCCATGAAGCATGCCATCCATGCATACCTACATGTGTGACCTTCTGTGGACAGTTGGGTACATCTGTGTTCCTGCCTCTGCTACACCTGTGGCGGGAGTTGCCCAACTGTCGCCATCATATACATGCACCACTGTGTGTGGCCAGTGTGCTTCTGCAGGGAACACTGCATCTGTGTCACACAGCTGTGTAAAACATGGCTACATGTTCCTTTGCCATATCTTGTCCATGTCCTGCCCTGCCATTGCCTGTTTCCACAGCCACATCCCATGCAGTGCACTATGTGTGGCACTGTACCATGGCATATCACTTGTCAGTAGTGGGTTTGGTGGTGTGGCAGCCCTGTGCAGTGGCATGCACATCTGCAGGCATCCACATCACCATCATTGCATGTGGGGTGGTGGATTCTATATGTGACTAGGTAACTTGAAGCACTGAGGCTGTGTTTTGTTTGTCTTTTTCCTCGCATAATATGACAGGCCACATCAGAACTTCAGGCCAAAGAAAGATGGCCACAGGGATGCGTGATGTTCCAGAGCAGAGCAGCATCAAGCTAGAACATCCTCTGGGCTATCTACAGAAGGCTGGGGATGGCAGTGCAGTCCATCCACACATTAAGTCACTCAGGCCTGGACACGCCTGTAGGTGGCATCTGAAACCATAGTCACGCAGGCCAATATTGACTGTAGATGTACTCGTCTGGCTTTCACTCAGGCCTGGAAACATCTGAGGAAGTTAGCAGTTTTTACCTAAATATTAAAAACACTGAATTTCTTAGAATTGATTGCATAGCACCATTAGAAAGGTAATTTTGTGCTGAACAACTTTGCCGCTGATACTTTGTGTCTATCACATATACTTTAGGAGTTATGCACATTTGTTTATGGTATTGTGGTGCCTGGCTGACATTTGTTTTCAAGCCTCACCTAAGCGTCTTGAATAAATCTGAAAAAAATACACAGTTTGTTGGTATTTCAGGTAGTATAAAATAAAAACCAAATTGATTACATCTGATTGCATAGCACCATTTGAAAGATAATTGTGTGCTGAACAACTTTTCCACTGATACTTTCAGTCTATGACGTATACTTTAGTAGTTATGCGCATTTGTTTATGGTATTGTGTGCATGGCTGACATTTGTTTTCAAGCCTCACCTAAGCACCTTGAATAAATCCGAAAATAAACACACCTTTTTTTGTATTTCAGGTAGTATAAAATAAAACTCAAATTAATTACAGTTGATTGCATAGCACTGTAAGAAAGGTAATTTTGTGCTGAACAGCTTTGTCGGTTGTACTTTGTGTGTATCACGTACAATTCATGATGTATTCGCATTTGTTTGTGGCATGCTGATTATGGCTTGAGTTTGCTTAGAAAGGCTCAGGATGCAGTGTTATGATGAGTATACAGGACACAAGTAGTGGAAGTCTCAAAGAGACAATGTGGAGTGAATGAGTTAACTGGAATTGTTGCAGGACAGAGGACGTGCCAGAGTGCAACACACACACACCTTTCATGGTGCCAGGCCGATGCAGGCCACTAGAGTTCTGTATATATGCAAATAGTTCATGTTGACCCCACACCTGCACCCTCACCCATCCCATGTACTGTACATAGTTCCCTGCTCTGCATCCCGTGTTCCCCCTTTCCCCTCAGACCCCTTTTCTTGATTGTATATCATTGTTTTTATATATTGCTATTTTTCTACAGTACTGTTTTTCTGCATTAGATTGAGTTATTTTTGTTGTATTCCTGCTTTTCATGTTGTTATTGCTGTTGCTGTTGTTGTTGTTACCATTTTATTGTATTAAAGTATTTGGTTGTTTCTTGACATGGCTGTGTGTGTTTCTTTATTCCCTTGTTATTGCCAACTGCTGTGTGGCACATGTGGCCCACATACTCGTGGACACCACTTCACAGGTGTGTGACTGCTATCACCTCACCCTACACACCCTGTCCCCAGGGTGTGGCCCACACTGTATCTGTCACAGATGTCCCTGCACTGGTTGCATGGGATTCTTATTGGTGCTCCTTGTGTCCCTTCATGCTGGTTCCCAGTGTTGGCCCTGTACCCCTCTCTGTTGTTGTCATAGGCCATGTGGGTGTATGTTGCACTGTTGGCTGCCATGTCTTGCTGTCAGTGTGTGCCCCCTGTGTGGGCCCCCTGCCCCCAGCCATTGTGGTGCTATGCCAGTGGCGCACTGTGCCATGGCTCTGTCTGGCACCTCTGCAGTGCTGTCATTCTGCATGTGCATTCAACCCTATCCATTGGCATGGCCATTGCTGTGGTACCCTATCCATGGCCATTTGTGTCTACACTGCCCGGTGTGCAGGGAGTTCCCCATGGTTAGTGTCATTTATGTGGTGCATTGCACTGGGCACTCAGTGGCCCTACTTCTGGCCACTTTAGCCTCTGTGCTGTGCCACTATCCTCTAGTGTCCCTTGCGTTACTGCCCCATTGCACCAATACCCATCCAACTTGCACCAGTGGATTGGGCTACTTTCCCTGTTTGTGCACTCCAGTCCCTGCATATCTTGCAAGGTTTCCCATATTCAAAAGTACCTTGCTGCACCACACATTTCCAGATGCGTGATCATGTATCTTCAGTATATTCAGTCAGACATGTGCTATCGCATCTTATGGCACATCTTCTGAATATTGCATTATTTTGGGCTGGTGCTTTTCAAATGCACGGTGCAGGAACTTGCGCAATTCAGCCAGCCACTTTTGAATATGGGGCCCTCAGGTTCCAGAAAATCTAAATGCAAATAAGGATTACAGCTCACTGGTAGCAAAAGGACTAAAAAGATTAATCTACAAAATATAACATACAAACATGGCACTTTGAATTCATTCCATAAATCTGCTGTTTACTAAACAACTTCCTACTGTTGAAAGTGTAAAAAAACTAACAAAACGTTATCTCTGTAAACAGTTTCTGTTGATGCACTTTAAAGGAAAGTGCTGTTCTGCCACTTCCAAAAAAAGAAGCTGCATTATCCTTATCTATTTTGCCCTACCCTACTTGACATTTTCAGTTTTCTTACCTTTTCTTGTAATAAAGTTTGCTTCCTTCTCGTGTCCAACTTTCTGTAATCCCAGTATTAAAATAGTCTTTAAACCATAAAAGTTGTCTCCATTGCAATAAAACAAAACCAAAAAGTCAAATAATCCACAAAAAAAAAGAAAGTACATCAAAATATAAAATCCAAATCAGTATTGTAATCCAGAACTAGAGGAAAAAAAACACGAGAAAAAGGCCACCCAAAAATAATCCATGCAAAAACGTAAGAAATCCTTAATCCCACAGAAAACCAAAGAAAAATCCACTCCTCGAAAATAATCCTCCCAGAAATCCCATGCCATAATCCAAAAAGCCAGAAGACACAGCCAAAAAATAAATCCAGACAAAGAAATCCAAGGAAAAAATCCACTCCTGGAAAATAATTCTCTGACACATCCGAAGCTAAAATCCATGAAGCCAGATGAAAATCCGAAGAACATGAATTCAAGCAGAAACCACAATCGAAGACTACAGCTCATCCAGCCAATGACAAACATCCATCTCCCACAGCTCCTCCAAGAAACTTTGCTGGTTCTCAGGTCCCCATCCAGGCAACACCAAATGATGTAGTCAAACTACACAAAACAGCGCACGCAGTGATTTCCTGCCATGAGGCCTTCTGGCTGGCAACTGTAAAACTACTGCGCATGCTCCCTTTTATAGCCCATGGACTCAAAGCCATCCAATCACAAAATGGCAAGACCAATACCAATGAAGTACCAAGCAAACCAATTACAAACAAGAGATTACATGGCCCAACCAATCAGGAGACACCCATGTTAGTCTATGAAAGCCCAAAGAACTATCTAAAGTGTACTGGAGTGCAACAGGAAACGACCAATCACAGACCACCAAATAAACAACTAATCAACAAAAAGTTCACACACTTTTTCACCCATCACAACTCACCAACGTTAGTCTATGAGACAAAGCAAAAAGCCAGCTCGCGCCACACACTAAACTGAAAGAAAACTTAAACAAACCTCCAAACAACACCAAAAACACAAAACAAATAAACCAGTACCACACCTACCTTCCCAAACTATCCACACAAGAGCTGGATAAATTGAATATGCCACACGGGCCTCAGAAATATCTAATATATTTTTTCTCGTGCTGGTGACCTTTTGACATCACTCGTGGCTTCACCACTCATGATGTTATAAGTCACCCAGCACTTAAAAAAAATATCACAGACATTTCCAAGGCTCCCATGGCATATCCTATATATATATATGTATATATATATATATATACAGTGGCGTGAAAAAGTATTTGCCCCCTTCCTGATTTTCCCTATTATTGCATATTTGTCACACTGGATGTTTTCAGGTCTTTAGACAAAATGTAATATTAGATAAAGGGAACCTGAGTGAACAAATAACACTTTTTTTTTTTACTTATTTCATTTATTTAATGAAAAAGTTAACCAACACCAACTGGCACTGTGTGAAAAGTAATTGCCCCCTAATTAAATCAACCCAATTAAAGGGATAATTAGAGTCAGCTGATTGAACACAGCCAGGCTTGATTACAGCCAGCCCTGCTCAATATAAACCTCACTTATTTTGACCCTTACCATCAGAGTCCGTTGCCAGCACAAAGATTCAACAAGCACATTATGCCACGATCAAAGGAAGTTCCTGAAAAGATCAGAAAAAAGTTGTTGCTATCTATCAGTCTAGAAAGGGTTACAAAGCTATTTCTAAGGCTCTGGGACTCCATCGAACCACAGTGAGAGACATAATCCCCAAATAGAGAACATTTGGAACAGTAGTGAGTCTTCCCAGGAGTGGGCGGCCTGCCAAAATTACTCCAAGGGCACAGCATAAAATCATCCAGGAAGTTTCAAAGGATCCTAAAACAACATCCAAAGAACTGCAGGCTTCTCTTGCCTCAGCTAAGGTCAGTGTTCATGACTCCACAATCAGAAAGAGACTTGGCAAAATGGGCTTCATGGGAAAGTAGCAAGGTGGAAACCACTGCTAACCAAGAAGAACATAAATGCTCATCTCTCATTTGCCAAGAAGCACCTGGATGATCCACAAGCCTTTTGGGAAAATGTTCTATGGACAGATGAGTCCAAAGTGGAACTTTTTGGACAACATGGATCCCATAATGTCTGGTGTAAAGCATACACAGCATTCCACAGTAAGAACATCATACCAACAGTCAAACATGGTGGTGGTAGTGTGATGGTGTGGGGATGCTTTGCTGTCTCAGGACCTGGACGACTTGCCATAATTGTAGGAACCATGAATTCTGCTCTGTACCAGAAAATTCTTAAGGAGAATGTCCAGTCATCTGTCCTTCAGCTGAAGCTGAAGCGTAGTTGGGTCATGCAGCAAGACAATGATCCAAAACATAAAAGCAAGTCCACATCAGAATGGCTGAAAAGAAGTAAAATTAAAGTTTTGGAGTGGTCTAGTCAAAGTCCAGACCTAAACCCAATAGAGATGCTGTGGCAGGACCTGAAACAAGCAGTTCATGCTCAAAAACCTACCAATGTTACTGAATTAAAGCAGTTCTGCGAGGAAGAGTGGGCTACAATTCCTCCACAGCAATGTGAAAGACTGATATTGAATTATAGGAAGCGTTTGGTTGCAGTCATTGCAGCTAAAGGTGGCGTAACCAGTTATTAAGTGTAAGGGGGCAATTACTTTTTCACACAGTGCCAGTTGATGTTGGTTAACTTTTTTCATTAAATAAATGAAATAAGTAAAAAAAAACAAGTGTTATTTGTTCACTCAGGTTCCCTTTATCTAATATAACATTTTGTCTAAAGACCTGAAAACATCCAGTATGCCAAATATGCAATAACAGAGAAAATCAGGAAGGGGGCAAATATTTTTTCACGCCACTATATATATATATATATATATATATATATATACACACTGTATATAGCTATCTATATATATATATATATATGACATGGCCTGACTGAAGATATCATATTTATCTTACCAAAAGGCCAATGATATCATGATATCTCACAAGTAATGAAGCTAAGAGTGAGATATCTTGATATCATTGGCCTCACAAGAAGATAAATATGATATCTTCAGTCAGGCCATGTCATGTTCTCTTTATACAACATATGTTTTGGGCATGAAGCATAAAGATAGCTAGATAGATAGATAGATAGATAGATAGATAGATAGATAGATAGATAGATAGATAGATAGATAGATATTTTATTGATAAAAGCACCCATTTACAAGGACTCTGGGTACTGTACAACAAAACAAACAACAATGTTTATTTATTTTAGTCTTTGGTAACTGGGTAAGGCCCACTAGGCACAAGTGCCTGTTTTCAGTGGCAACCTGGGAGCACTGGGTGGTTAAGTGACTTGCTCAGAGTCACACAGTATGCAAATGGAGGTTGTGAGAATCAAACCCAGGCCTGGTCTGCTGGATGTACCAAGCTCATTCACAGCTCGTTACTCTAACCTCTAGGCTATACTGCCAGCCCAAATATAATAATATACAGTAATATACAACTATATATGCGTAGCGGTTCAACTGGGAGCAACATTATCTATCTATCATTGAAATAGACCACTAGTCAGTTAATAAAAGTCTGCTGGAACAGATAGGTTTTTAACCTCTTTTTAAAGGCTTCTACTGAGGGAGCCTCCCTCACATAAGCCGGAAATGAGTTTCACAGTGTAGGTGCAGCCACTGAGAATGCCCTGTCCCCTGAATGCTGCAACCTCATCCTGGGAACTCTAAGGAGGCCCCCTGGTAGAACGGAGTGCCCGGGGTAGATGGTAGGGGACAAGGAGATCTTGCAGATAGACATGTCCCCAATCATGCAGGGTCTTATAGGTCAAAAGACCTACCTTGAAGATAATCCTCCACCTGACTGGCAGCCAGTGCAGCACGAGGAGAACCAGGGTGATATGTTCACACCTTCTCACCCCTGACAATAACCTTGCTGCCATGTTCTGCACCAGCTGCAGCCTGCAGAAGTTGCCTCCATATAACTCTAGGTACAAGGCATTGCAATAGTCCAGCCTGGAAGTGATGAAAGCATGCACCAGCATGGTCAGGTCCTCAGCCAGGAACAGGGCTTGGATTCAGGCAATATTCCTCAGATGGTAGAATTCATTCTTGACCACGGCTGACACCTGCATATCAAGCATCAGACAGTCATTCAGGATCACACCAAAAATCCTTCACCTGTCTAAACAGGGCAAGGGGAACGCCCCCCAACACTAGGCTGAGGGGAGACCCCACACCCCCTCTTCTGCCCCGACGGCCTGGATCCAACACCAGTACCTCTGTCTTGTCTGGATTTAGCCTATGCCAGTTTTGAGTCATCCAAGACTGGATCTCCTCAAGGCAGGTGTTAAATACAGAGGCCAACACCTGGATATCAGGTGCACAGGACAAGTACAGCTGGGTATCATCTGCATAACAGTGGAAGCCCAGCCCGTACCACCTGATAATGTCCCCCAACGGCAGTATGTACACTGTGAACAACAAGGGCAACAAGACCAATCCCTGTGGAACCCCACAGAACAGAGGCTTCAAGGTAGATGAGCTAACACCATTGTCACCATTTGCACTCTGCCTGTCAGGTATGACCTGAACCAGTTGATGACATTACCGGACAGGCCACACCAGAACCAGAGATGGTCAAGCAGCACCTCGTGATTCATGATGTCAAATGCCACAGACAGCTCTAGGAGGACCAAGATGGTAAGGTCTCTCCTATCCCTCACCATCAGGAGATCATTAAGCACCCTCACCAGGGCAGTCTCCATACTATACCCCCACACAGAACCCAGACTGGAAAGGCTCATAGGTGGAGGATGAGGGAAGATGCCTCTCAAGCTAAATGGCCACCATCTTCTCAATAACCTTCCCTAAGAATGGGAGGTTTGAGACTGGCCTGTAGTTGCTGAGGCAGTCTGAGTCCAAAGAGGGTTTCTTCAAAAGGGGTCTAACCAAGGCCTCTTTCAAGGCCAATGGGAAGACCCCACTCCTCAAGGAACTCCAGGCAACCTCAGCAACCACAGGTCCAATTAGGTCCACACATCCAACCAAAAGTCGGTTGGACCTGGGTCTAGATCACATTGTGTTGGCCACAGCTTCGAGACTATCTCAATCACCACCTCCATCCCACCCAGCACAAACTCATCCCTGATAGGAGGAGTGTTTCAGCACAACTCAGGCCAGGCTCTACATCCCTTTTGAGAGGCACTCGAGGAGACCTCATCCCTGATAAAGTACACTTTGTCTGCGAAGAACACAGCCAGCTCCTTGCACCTAGTGCTAGAACCCACTCCCCCTACATGGAGACAGGCAGTGTGTAAAAGCCCGTCTACTGTGTGGAAGAGCTGAGCTGACCTGTTCCTTGCCACGGCAATCTTCCTAGAAAAATAGCTAGCCTTCTGAAGGGCATTTGCCCCCTGATAGTCATCATAATGTGACATCAAGGCCAATTTGTCCTCCAGCAAGTCGGATCTCCTCCAGAAACTCTCTAACCTCTGCCCCTTAGTCTTTAAATCCCAGAGATCCTCATCAAACTAAGGAAGTCTCCAGTGAGTAGACAAGGGGAGGACACGAATGGGTGTGATGGAGTCAAAGGCTGCAGTGACAGCCCTATTATAGGCTGCCACCACTTCCTCCATCCCAACCACAGAAGCTGCCCCAACACTCGATAGGTCCAGCACCACTGACAGTTCCCTAGAGGAAACTCCTCTTAATGAGTGGTACCGGACCATCTCCACAGGTGCAGGACCAACTGGGGGGGCCTCTGAACATGAATCCCACAGTGCTATGATCTGACCAAATCACCCTGTCTACTCTGAAGTCATTTATATCCAATCCTAAAGAAAAGACCAAATCCAGAGTGTGGCTGCTCGAGTGCATTGCTGTTGTTACATTCTGTAGTAGGCCCAGGGCCCTCATGCTCCCCAGGAGATTGTTCCCAAAACTCAAGAGCCCGCCGTTAATCCAGACATTGAAGTTCCCCAAGATCAACCACCTAGGAGACTCCAATACCAGGCCAGAGACAAGCTCTTTGATCTCCCATAAAAAGTTCCCATCAACACCAGGGGAATGATAGAGCACAAGGGCCCTGAAGCCCACACCCATGCCCCCTCAAGTGGCCACACACTCAAAAGATCATGTACGAGCTACAGGTAGCACCATGAGGTTCAGGGCAGATTTAAAATAAATGGCCATCCAACCCCCTGCCCCTGCAATCCTCTCTCAGGTTGTGTATCACTGAGCACCCAGCTGGTACTGCTGCCTTCCAAATGGGGGTGGCATTTTCATCCAACCAGATCTCCATGATGCAAGCCAGGTCAACCGAGTATATCAAGTCCACCATTATAGCAGTCTTGTTCCTCATTGACTTGGCATTGTACAACACAACCCAAGTAGGAAGAGGTGGGGTAGCTGGACCAGCCAGCTGCTGCTATGTTGCAGCATCTGCTCTTCTCTCATGGCATGCCCGTTCAAACAGTTGTTCAACATTCCCAGTTACCCCAAACAACTGCCCGGTGGTCAAACCAGTTTTTTTTAAACTCTCTCACCAGTAGCCATGAGTCAAACAGAGCAAAGCGCCTTACAAAAAAAAAAAAAAAGAAATGCTGCTCATTCCAACAATGCTCTGTACTTTTGTTACACTTCTGCAGCTTTAACATTCTGATCCTCACCCTCCCTGACACCCATCAACATTCTAAAAAAAACACTGCTCATTTATCTTGGATTTACTACTGAAGACTGAAACTACTTTCCCCAACACCCGGAAAACCGACACCAGAAGTCTGACAGTCAAAATCCCAATAGTGGGATTTTGACGTTTCCTCATGTTTCAGGAGGTTTTGCCCCTGCACCCCTCCTATGCAGGAGGGCTTTGCCCACCCTGCACTCCCCTTAATTAATATAACAAACTTCACGGGGTGGGCAAAATCCTACTGTCGGGATTTTGAGTGTCGGGCTTTTGGCATTGGGCTTCTGGGTGTCGGAGAAAGTGGTTTCAGTAAAGTACCTTTATCTTACATATCTTACTAACAAGCATGTTCAGTTTTCATGCTCTAAGGTAGCATAACTGAACACTGTCAATACTGCTAAATGAGGTGCTGGCAAAGATGTGACATAAGGCAGTCTGTGTTGAAAAAGTGGGAAAAGTGAGCTTTTTATCATAAGGTTGCTTACCTTTGTTAAAAAGAAGTTGCTGACTATAGAAAGATAACAGTGAGCGAGTCACTGGCTTCAGAAAAGTAGAGGCAAGCATGAACATGTGTTGCTATGACAACGGTCACTCTGGCTTACATCTACTTTTCTGAAGTCGCCGACTGGCTCACTCTCGTATCTCTACAGTCTGCAACTTCTTTTTAACATAGATAAGAAACCTTACCAAAAATATTCAGTTTTCCAACATTTTCAACTCAGACTGTCTTTATTTTAAATCTCTGCCAACACATCATTTTTTTGACAATGTTTGGTCACACTATATTGAAAGTGGTGCTTCTTAAGGCAGTCTGAAAATGACAGAATCAATCAGATAAGTTTACTATGACATATAGGAACGTGGAGATATCACTATGATGTATAGGGATATGTTACCTCCACTGTCTGACTAAGAGAGTACTTTTCATCTCTGTCAATATCCCAAGACATATGTTGCATAAGTATATTTATATCATACCAATAAGTAGATTAAGGTGCACCTATCCAAGTTATTTTTACTTCCTAGGGATCTAGAATGAGAATTTCAAAATATTCTCACTCTAGGTCCAAATATGCCTATAATGGATCCTCATCGGCTGGAGCTGTCAGCACAAGCAGCATGGTTCTGTTTTTAGAACTCCACTGTTCACTCGCATTGCCGGCTGCCCTCAAGCACTTTCAGTGTCATATGAAAATCTGATGGCATGTAGCTGTTCAAATTGTAAAAAAAAAAACAGTTTGTCTCACACACACACACACACACACATACACACACACAATTAAGTCAGCTGTCTTGAAATGCGGTATGACCACACCACCCTTGCCTCAGTTTCCGCTTGTTCCCCTGACTTAAACCCTCGCTGCCTGTCCACCGCTACCCATGTTTTCCTACAGCTGCTGACATAACACTTCTTTCCCCCAACATTCACACCATCTTTCCAGCACCTGAGCAGGCCACTCCTGACCATATTTGAGACGTGATTCAGCCTGGACACATGAATGTGCTCACTCACAATGCACTGATGCATGCAAAGTGTCATGTGCATCAATTTAAAAACAAAAACGGCCTGCTTGGCCATCCTGAAGTATGGTTCAGTATTCTAAAATGAAAAAAAGTAAAACAGGAAGAAAACACAGTTTCAGAGAGAGAAAAAAACAAAAATGCAGGGCAGGTATAGCATAAATGGAATATGCCATTGCTGTATGAGAAATATATGACATTTTTCTCTCGTGCAGTTTGACTTTATGACATCAGTCATGGCTTCACCATTTGTGATGTCATAAGGTCAAACTGCACTCAAGAAAACTATCACACATATTTCCCACAGGGCCTTAGCATATCCAATAGATACAGATACAGATACAGATACAGATACGGATATAGGATTTAGATATAGATATAGATATATACCAGCAGTGATATAGTTCACCTGCTAAATTTATCTCACAGTCTTTCAAATGAACATATATCTGTAGGTTACATATGTCTTAATGGCTATCCTCAACCTAAGAAACTATCAAAGTGCAGCTTTTCAATGCTGATGACATCACAGTAGTACTGTCCTGCCCTAAAGCTGGCTGCTGAATTCAAAGAGAAAATTTAAATTACTATACAAACAGCTGATTTAAAAATTAAATTACAAACCGATGTTGTATAACTAGAATACACACTAGGCTCGATTTTCAAACATGGAAATTTGTCGCAAGGTGCCTGCACCAAAAGGAACTGACCAAGTGGCACGTTGTGCCAAATTTTGCAGCAATACTGATTTTTGAATGCAGGCTGCATTAAAATTGGGATGCCTTGTACCAAAGCTGCCCTGCACCACCCCCTGCACCAGAAGTGCCAGTGCACCAGGTTGCAAGGGGGCTAGCACCATGGTGGGGCTGCAGCATAACATAATTTGGGATTTTGGAAGCCAAGCCATGGCCACAACTTGTTGCTGAGGTTAGACCAGCCAAGAGTTTGTTAGGGTGTCTAGCCCTGATCACGTTCTTGGCAATAGAGATGCAAATGAGTCACAGACAAGTTGCATAGCAGTAATAAAGCTTGTTTATTATAACAAAAGGGAAATCACAGTTGCCCTAAGCAGTTCTTACCATAAAACACTGGCAGCCAAACCTAGCATTCCCCAATACCCCAAGGAGTGATGAAGGTCTCCGAGGAGAATATGTAATACATTACATTATATACTGTGATAAATGCTTTGGTTACCATTAGTAAGAAACATTGTTGGATACATGAAGTGAGCCCTACTGGCCAAAAGTTAGGTGGCTCCACAGTGTTATCTAGTCCTATACAATATTCGCTAAGTCAGTTATATCTTAGAACAATGAGTGCATACATGATATATGGAAAATACAGTATGTGGTGCAATTACACATCAATCCAAAAGATGGCAGTGCAGACTACGTAATAGCAGAAGATGACAAACACATGAATGTCTCAGCTTACTATGTGCAGTTGCCATGTATAGAGAAAGTAAAGTGGATTACAATCATTATATATATATATATATATATATATATATATATCCTGACACTTACTGTTGTATGGTAAGTGTCTGTGCCCTCTATGTTAGTATAGCAAATGCATATTATGTGTAACACAGTGGTTTGTCTAAGACGTACAGTGGGATGCCAATTAGGTTGTAGGGACCTCGCATAGCAATCTCCCCCTAGTTGCCTTACTGAAAAGGCAACAACACTATGGGAAAGTAGTGGGAACAACTGTTGTTTACAGACCCGGTATACAAGCCTTGTAAAGGAATTCCAGCTGTTCTCGATGTTGTCTGAGCATACATCTTAGGCAGCAAAGTGTTAGTATTAAAAAAGAAGATGAAAAATGCCTGTATGATAACAAAACCTTTAAAAGTAATTTCTAACCAAGTATTAGAAAGTGCATTACTAATCACCGTCATTGATAAGAGTGTTAAGGGCATCCCCAGCTGCAAAGATGTTCTGACTGATGTGGATGAGATGTGTATCTTTCCTCTCCAAGAGATGATTTAAGGGTCAATGTCAATGGGTCTATGTGAACATTGAAGATGGGTAAATATTGAGATAGAGCAAGCAAATATTCAGGGTCACCATCAATAACATCTGGTTCCACGATGGGAACAGGAGTAATCAATGTGTGTCCTATAAAGGTGGTTCGATGAGGAACAAAACAAAAGTTAGAATGTGGCATTTCACAAACTTTTTCACCATATGAGAAAGATTTATGGATCATGACAATACAGTACTGTCCATCAGAGTTATAAGTTATTTTAGCAGTTGGCAACCTCCATTTTTGTAGTTGGACTGGGCAGGTGAAAGATTGATTTGATAGTTTGTAGTCAGCTGATGAACCTCTTCCACGTAAGCCTTGCAGAGTTGTCCACTGTTCACCAGTGGTGGTGATGGTGCTGATCGTACCCCAGGGATATCTGTGTCATTTGTAGTAATGTCCTGGTCCAGTGTGAAGGACCAGTTAATGCTGTTAGGAAAGTAGCCACAGACTGGTTTAATGATGTAGAAAATGTCACAACAACACAAATAGTGATATCCCTTGCATGCACAGCAATCCGTTTGAGGTGAAACCCATGCATCCAGAGTTGGATGAAAGACTAGAAGAGGTGGCAATTCGATGTGTTCTCTGTAGATATCCTCATCGAGGTGCCCAGTGTAGAGAACTGTAGCCAGTTTATCAACTAGAGCTGTTTTTGGATGAAAGCATGGTAATGAGACAGTAAAGGCCTCAAATATGGTGTCAAGAATTGTACATCGTTTAGCAGTGTAACAGGATCCTTCATTAGGAAGCCTGGTAACGTATCTTAAGTTTCTAGCAGTAGATACAGTATGGGTATGGAAATAGATTGAGACATACACATTGTAATACAGGTAGTAGATCTACAATGTGGGCAATACCACTTTGCAATTCTTCTATCATGAATGATATCTTGAATACGTCCAGATTCCAGATCACAGAAAAGATTATTGATGGTGGTTATAACATATGAGCCATAAGCAGAGCGCAGGAGTTCCCTGACAATATATTGCTTGTCTGCATCCTTATTATTCTGAAAAATGAGCTGATTCAACTTATCCTTTGTGTCATTAGTGCTTTTAATGATGTCCTGCATATTATAAATAGTATATCTTTCTTCTGCACTAAGTCCATCCACACCATGTAACAATGGGGGTAGTATGTCATTTTTCATGGCCTGCTGGAATTTAAGTGTGTGCCTTTTGATGGCAGCAATGTCTGCCCTGCTCCAGATGGACATGCTGGAGCCAAAGAGTCTGGATATGGTGCCTGTAGCACCAGTGACATCAGTTGTGTCACACTTCTTTTTTGAAGAATGAGATTTCTTTTTTGGAGAGTTTGATCTAGATCTAAATAAACTTAGATGTTCCACAGTGTTTACACCAGCTACTGGGTCTTGTGCACATGCCTGGTATGCTGCCAGACTATCTAATAACATAGTACTAAAAAACTTTGATGTGTTAGTGGTGAAACACATACCAAATTCTTCCATATTCCAATGTGTGAGATTGAAAATAACAGGGACATGCATATATTGCAAATTGTTAATAAGAGTACCTGGGACTGAGTTTGCAGTGAGGTCACTGAGTGGACCAGGTTCAAGTTGGAGGTATAACAGATTAAAACATGGCAGTGGCCATATAATTGTGTATACAGAATTCTTTTGTGGAGTCTTGAGGGAACCTCTCACAAAAGACAGGGTCAATTAGAGCAGTAAGATTATATAAACCTGAATGTCAATGATTAACTTAGTGAATGGATAAAGTACCATTTGGGGCAATTTTGGTGTTTGGCCAACCATTGAAGGTTCCTTTGGACAGGTGGGCCACAGGGAGAGTTTGTCCATTCAGATCTGTTTCCCATTCAATTTGTAGGGTTGATTTGTCAGGGGCTACAACCAAGGCAGTGAGGTAGGCATCTTTACCTTCCTGAACAGTGATTGATTTGTTTGGGACTGTGATACTAACTACTTCTGGAATAGTAGTAGGAGGAGGATGGTCTAGATGTGGAAGGATGTGACCCACCATGCCTTGGATGCAGGGGAAAGCTCCTGAGATGAGGAGAATCAAATGCAAGATAGCCATCTTGCAGGGATACCTGTAAGGAAAAGGAAAAGGTCAGTCGGTACAATTCCACCCAATGAGGTTAAGAAAAGTAATTATACTCCTTTGTAAAGTTTAAGTTGGTTAGCATGCAACCATTTGTCAGTAAGTTTCTTGTTTTGGAGAAGTCTAACTTGATAGACTGTGGGACTGAGTTTGTTGATAATGGGGTAGGGTCCTTCCCACTTATTGGAGAAGGCATGTGTAGGGTGAACAAGTCTGAGTACCATTATCTGATCTCCAACTTGCCAATCTACTTCTTGTGCTTGTTTGTCAAATTGGATTTTGGACTGTTGCTGGGCCTTGCCCATGCGATGTGCAGCATACAGATGGGTTTTAACAATGTCTTCTTTGAGTTTGGTGAGATACATATCTACTAACACTCTGTGTCAGTGGGAGTGTTCAGGTCAAAGAACAGATGTTCTGGTAATCTCATACTTCTACCAGTCATCACCTTGAAGTGTGTCAACTGGGTGGTGGTTGAAGGAGTACCCCTGATTGCCTTAAGGAGTAAAGGCAACAGGGAATCCCAGTCCTTGGGATTGTCCTCAATAAATTTGAAAAGCATTTGCTTAATCCATCTGTTGGCTCTTTCTACTTGACCTGAAGATTGAGGGTGGTAGGGTATGTGGAACTTCTGGTGTACCTCTAGAAGTTTGAGTGCTTCTTGCATCAACTTACCTGTAAAGCTGGTTCCTTTGTCAGAATCTACATTCAGAGGTAGGCCCCACCTGGAGAAGATCTGTTCCACCAGGCTTTTCACAGTCACTTTCATGGTGCAAGTCTCAGTGGGAAAGGCTTCAACCCACTCAGAAAAGAGGTCAATAGCTAAAAGTGTATACTTGTTGTTCCTGCTGGTATTGGTCACTGGACCAATAAAATCGATTTGTATGGCATGCCACGGGCCAGAATGTCTCTGTGGTAGTAACCTGGCATTATGTTTGGTTGGTATTGGGTTATTTTGTGCATTAATCAGACAGTTGTCAACATAGTGTCTGACATCTTTGGTAATGCCAGGCCACCAACCAACAGTTTTGAGTCTATGGCGCATATTTTCAACTCCCTGATGTCCACCAGTAAGGGTGTCATGCACCTGGTGGAGAAATTCAGATCTCAATGTTTGAGGGACCACCCACAATTTGTAGGGTAAGTCCTCTGGTTGATACCAGATAAGTTTGCCATCTTGTGACAAATGCAACCTACTTGTATGTCTGTTGTATGAACTGGGGGTAAGTATGTCTTGTTCAGTTTCTTTGTGAAGGAGCAGGAACACATTTTTCAGTTGGGGATCTGTGTGTTGTCCTGTGGACAAGTCCAATGGCTCAAATGGTTCTGGTTTCTTTTTTATAACTGCTATGTGGACAGCTGCTAGAGCTTCGTTATGATCCATCATCCACGTGTCACCCCCCCCGAGCACCCTTTTTTGCAAGAGTATCTGTTCTATCATTGAAGGAATGGTAGGGATCTGTTTTAGAGTGAGCTTTAACCTTGTGAAGAGTTTGTGTTCAAAGTGTTGGTCCAATTCGTGAATATAAATCACAAGTGCTTTATATTTCACTGGGATGTCAGCAGAAGATGCAAAGGAGTTCTTCTGCCAGAATGGTAAGAATTCAGTGAGGGAGCAGCAGACCCAGTTGGAGTCTACAAAGATGATGGTGCCTTTGGTGCCATGTTGTATGAACTCGAGGGCACAGGCCACAGCTGCCAGTTCTGCATACTGTGATGATGCAAAACTGCAATGCTTGGAAATTCCAACAGTGTTGCCATTGGGGTACATGATGAGCACCCAAAACCCAGCTACCTGTTCTCCTTGGTGATATGAGGCTGAGCAATCTGTAAAGACATGACACAGGGAAGTGTCTGCAGGGATCTTTGGAGTAGCAGGGAGAAAAGGGCCTGGATCAGGCAGGTCGGGGGGTTGTAGTGCACAATCGTGTGGCTCTCCTTGATAAAGGACACCATGGGCCAGAATGGAAGGTATTTTGGCAGTGTGGACCTGGGTATCTTGGTCCTGGAGAAGAAGGACCAGTGAGTCAGTCTGGTGTTGGATACTGATCCATCCTTTACTCTGTCTGATAGCTAAAAGGTTGTGGCGGTGTGATTGGTATTTATAATGATAGGTGAGTACCCAATGATATACAAGAAATGTTTGACAGCCCAGTAGGTAGACAGAAGGTTCCTTTCACAAAGGCTGTATTTCTGTTCTACTGGTGACAACATTTGGGATGCATATGCAATAGGTCTCAAAGTACCACTAACCTTTTGAGCAAGGACTACAGACATAGCAATGTCTGAGGTGGCTGATTCCAGATGGAAGGGCAATGCTGGATTTGGGTTCACTAAAGCTGGAGCAGAGGCCAAGGCCTGTTTCAGTGATGCCGCAGCTTGAGTGTGTATGGGACCCCAAGTCCAGGGGACATCCTTTTTCAGAAGCTTATACAGAGGGGGTGGTCTTCTTGGCAAAGTCACAAATAAAGTCCCTGGAGTAGCTGACCATTCCCAGGAAATGTCTGAGCATTGCCACACTTGTGGTTAGTGGCAAATCTTGTAGGCCTTGGATCTTTTTCCAGGCCGGGCTTTTTCTGTTATGCATAAGCCAAGGAAAATGATTTCCATTTAGCAGAAGTGTGCCTTTGCAGGGTTGCATTTGAGGCCTTCCCTCTGTAGAAGGGTCAGTAGTCCATTCAAGAGGTCAAAGTGTTGTTCCTTGGTGGCAGTTGCCAGCAATAGGTCATCCACATACTGCAGAATACATTGTGGGGCAGAGAAGCCCTCCAGAGCTTCCATTATGTGTAGATGGAAGAGAGGGAGGCTGTTATGGAACCCCTGGGGTAAACAGGTTCATGTGTACTGTCGACCTTTAATGGTGAAGGCAAATTTGTATTGACTTTTTAGGGCCAGTGGTACTGACCAGAAACCACTGGAGATGTCAAGAATGCGGAACCATTTTTGGTCAGAGGTCAGCAACTTGAGCACATCAGGTGCTGAGGCTACTGTAGGTGAGCAGCTAGGAGTGACTTAGTTAAGTCTCCTGTAGTCAGTAGTGAGTCTCCAAGATCCCATGGGTTTCTTCACAGGTCAAATAGGTGAATTGGCAGTGGAGACACAAATCCTGATTATGCCTTGTTTGAGAAGTGAATGGTCTCTCTGAGTGATGGTAGGGCCTCAGCAGGAAAAGGGTATTGCATTTGCTTTTCATGTGCTGAGCATGGGATTTCGATGATGGTCTGTAGTCTACTACAGTCATGTCTGTGCGTGGTGAAAGCATCCAAATCCTTCTGCAAAATGGGGAGGAGTCTTTTGAAAAACTCATGGTTTTGGAAAAGAGCAATGATGTCATGTTCCTTGTCATTTGTGATTATAGCTGCAACCAACTGTGAATCAGAAATCATGACTGTATGATATTATCCTCTGATTTGGATCAATAGCATATTAGCCAGATCCACCACACAGCCGTGTGGTGCAAGAAAATCAATACCCAAGATACTGGGATGATCACACAGCACCATGAGCTCAAAGGTATGGTGTGCCTTCAGGCTGCCTATAGTCACTGAAAGTACTATTGAGTGATATGTAGATAACTTTGTGCCATCCACACCTGATGTATTTTTCCTCCATCTGGTAGACCAAGGAGAGTTTGTCAGGTCTTCATCCTGTAGTACAGACACAGCTGCATCTGTATCTAATAGCATTACATTGGCAGCCCTGACCTCAGTCTTGATGCAAGGCCTTCCATTTGTGTCCAATGCCAGCTTGTTCACAATCAGACTGAGGCCTGTAGTTGTCAATCCATAGCGCCAGTGGTAGGGTGCTACTGGAAGAGCAGCTGGGCCTGTTCTTGTCAGGCCTCATCCCTGTGCTGGATGGTTGCTATGAACAGAGTGGCATCAGGGTTCAGGCCTGTTGTGGCCTGGTGACCTGCAGTTCCAGAATCCCCATGGCCTGTTGAGGTCTGCTGTCCTGGGTCTATGGCTGTGAGGACACATGCCGGGACCACATCTGCTACAGAGCGGACCTGACTAAGGAAGTTCTGGAGATTTCTGTTATCCTCTGCGATCTCTGTATATGAGAGCCTGATTGATTGTTCTGATTGCCCCAATTGGAATCAGAATTACAATTGCATTTGTTTTTGTTGTGGTTCTGGTTCTCGCCTCCAAACTGGTGGTGTTGTCGGCTGTCCGAAGATGCGGGATTCTTTTCTTGGGCCTTGCCCTCCACCGTATAGTGGGTTGTGGACTCATTGGTAGACTGTACCACAGCCAGCTTTTTAGAACCAGATCCAAGGTCTCAGATGTAGAGCTGGTAGACCCACTTCATTTACCGAAGAACATCTGCAAAATTTTCCATAGTAGGGAAAATTGTTGGTTCCACCTTTTCACGGATGGCTGTTCCAGAGGAACAAGTTTTTGTACCCTATGAGGTTGGCATCTGCAGCCTCTCCTGGAAGGCGTTTGTCTGCACAGTATGCCACCCACAATTTCTGATGGAATGTCGCGGGGCTCTCTTTTGTGTTTTGCTTTACGGGGTGAGCTAACATTACCCCAACCACACTTGGGCTGTGCGCAGCAATAAGTTCAGCTGTGATTTGGTCAAAAGTCATTCTGGTGTCCCGGTGGGCTATGTCTGGAAGTTTCACCCATAGGCCGGGGTCGGTAGTCTGTCAGAGAATTTGTACTTGGTAGTCCTTTGCTAGGCTGAGCATCTCACACTTGGAACGTATTTTCTCCAAGTGAAAACTGAGATTGTCAGTGGGGCCCATGCGACCTATGTTGTCAGCGATCTGCTGGACAGTGTGGGCCATCTGTAGAGGATTACTGGGAATGCGATTGGGGGTAAAGGTATCTTGTGCACTGCGATGGGTGGCCTCCACTGTGGCATCAGCCACAGTTTGGACCATAGAATCCTGAGTAGTGGTCTCCTTCAGCATTTGTTTCATCTGCACTTTGAAGGCCTGTTTGCTCTTCTCAGGTAAATCTGAATCACAAAAAGCGCTTTCAATCATTTTTTCAGTCTCCTGCCTGTCACTGCCTGTCAGAGCAACAATCAGAGTGACCATTGGTAGGCCTAGAGAGGGCAGTGGTAGGCCTAGGCCTCCCCCCTATCATGGGGGTCACCATCTTGGCTTCACACACGATAATCATCATTGTGTTGATGACATAGGGACATGCTGTCATAGCATGGGGATCTGCCATTTTGTGAATGACGGAGAGGGGTTACTGGACCATAGTAAGAGCGTGACTGGGCATTGTATTGGGAGATGTCATTGTCAGACTCATCATCTCCAGATGACATGAGGTCAAGAGGTGCGTAACCACCCAGCGCCTTAACGTGACCAGCCAAAACCTCTCACTGATGGTGCAGTTTTGCCATCATGCCTTTATAATCTTCATGACTAACTTTTGCAGTGTTCTGTTCTACACCTTTTGTGACATCTTTCTGTAACACACTATATGCGACGCTCAACTCGCAGTTGTCCCTGTGTTCCCTATCCAACTTATCACGTACCTGTTTCAAGTCGCCTCTGAGTTCATCTATGTCCTCTTGCATTTGATCATTAGTTTTACTTAACAAATCATTCATTTGTAACACCTGTCTCTTATTCTGGTCTCAAACTTTCACATTCATCTCTCAACATACAAATTTCTTGCTGATCACCTTCAACAGAACAGTGCAAAAGAGTCTTTCCCATTGCACAACGACTGAAGTTCAGTCTCCAGTTGTTGCTCCTTTTTCAAACTTTCAGATGCCTGCAATCCTCTCTTTCTTAAAGGATGAGAATTGCAGTTTGAGGGAGTGAAACCTCATTTTGGAGGCTTCTAAAGCAGCATTCAGAGCCACAACCAACAGCCCTTTAGCCTCACGCGTTTTGGCTGTTTGTCTCGTCTCAGAGTACTGTGTTGAAATCCCCAGCACGGGCTTTTCAGATTGAATCACATGCAGCACAAAGTCAGTCCATCCTCCATGGGAGGCAAGGAAGTTAGAGACGTCTAGTCTCAAGTCTGAGCATATGTTTGATGTCATGGACATAGTGGTACCAGTAAAAGATATTGGGGAAGTCAAAATCAAAACACATAAGAGTTCATTGTGTTATATATCGCTCCACAACAGGGAAAACCAGTGGACAGGTAGGCTACTGTACTCACGTAGTCTTGCAATTCAAAACTGCTGTTGGGCGCAGTGAGTCGGCATCAACCATGCCCAGTAAGCAGCCAGACAGTGCAAGTTGTTACGGAGGTAAAAGTAACAGGAGAGGTGATGAGGAATGCACACCTACTGTACCCATAGGGAAGGGAAATTTCTTAAGCAACGAGTGAAACTTTGCATCATCTAAATTGCTTGGTCATGGTCACCAATTTGTTAGGGTGTCTAGCCCTGATCAGGTTCTTGGCGATAATTAGAGATGCAAATGAGTCACAGAGAAGTTGCATATCAGTAATGAAGCTTGTTTATTTTAACAGAAGGGAAATCACAGTTGCCCTAAACAGTTCTTACCATAAGACACTGGCAGCCAAACCTAGCATCCCCCAATACTCCAAGGAGTGAAGAAGGTCTCCAAGGAGAATGCGTAATACATTGCATTATATACTGTGATAATTGCTATGGTTACCATTAGTAAGAAACATTGTTGGATACATGAAGTGAGCCCTATTGGTCAAAAATTAGATGGCTCCACAGTGTTATCTAATCCTATCCAATATTCGCTAAGTCAGCTATATCTTAGAACAATGAGTTGGAAAATACAGTATGTGGTGCGATTATACATGAATCCAAAAGATGGCAGTGCAGACTATGTAATATCAGAAGATGACAAAGACATGAATGTCTTGGCTTACTATGTGCAATTTCCATGCATAGAGAAAGTAAAGTGGATTACAATCATTATATATATTCTGACATTTACTCTTGTACGGTAAGTGTCTGTGCCCTATATGTTAGTATAGCATATGCATATTATGTGTAACATAGAGGTTTGTCTAAGGTGTACAGTGGGATGCCAATTAGGTTGTAGGGACCTCACATAACAAGCTGGTCTAACAGCCATTGCACTGGGTGTCTGGCATAAGTCGCACTGGGGGGTGAATGGCACTGGGTAGCCAGAGCAGTAAGGGTGCCACTACTGGGCTTAATGGATATGGGTGTGTGTGGGAGGGAACACTGGTGGCACCAGGGCAGACTTACCCTGAACTGTGACTGAGTGCTGCCAATAAATGGCAGTATATTGACATGGACCATGTCCTGGACCCCTGATGTTGCCAACTGACCCACAGCATGCACACTCCCCAACATGCTGATTGCCAAACCTCAGGACAGCATCTGCTAATTGGTGTACTCATCCCACCTGCCCTAACTTTTATGGCAACTATGGCTGTACATTAGGGCAGGTCGAGCTGCCCGGCATACATTCCTCACCAAGTGCAGCACCTCATCCCATGCTGCCATGATCTGTCACCTCCTGTTGGGGTGCTTGCACAATGCTGGTGTGAAGTGGCTGGCAGGGCTGATGGCATCAGGGGGTTCAGGACATGGGCCAAGCCAGCATACAGCCCATGCCCACTCGGTAGCTGTGTTGCTCAGTCCAGGGCACAACTGCCTCAGTGCCATGAGTGTAACATTCCACACCTTGCCATTCCCCTTCCACCCACTACAGACACCCCCAATGGTCCGTCCTCCCTTTGCCATGCACACTCCCCCCAACATCACCAGTCTAGGCTGGGGTTGGAGCACACTAGGGAGGCTTGATGGGACCCTCCATCAAACCCCTCTGGTGCACCAAAGGTTGCCACAACACTGAGATTGTGGCAGCTCTCAAACTTTGATGCAGGGAGCCCCTTTGTTCTGCACTACGGTGCAGGGTCCCTAACACACCTAGAGTTTGCCGCAGCCATAGATCAGTGCAACGTGTATCAGTCTAGTGGTCAAATGAAAATTGAGCCAAATGCCTTGACTCAAAATATATAAATTAACTCCATTTGTGAGGGGCAGGACTTTCTTAACTCGCTTGTGGCTCTGCCACTTGCAACCTAAATTCCTGCCCTCTCCCCTATGAAAATAAATTGTACAGCAACTTTGAATCAGGCCATTGTGTAGTCACTATTTGTTCATCTAATACTGTACCTAGGATATAATGAATTGAAACAAGCTCTTATTAATAGTGGGGTCCCAATCACGAGGCGGCAGACCACAAATACAAGTAAGCAATGTATCAGTCATGCCATTAAGAAAGAGGTCCCTGATCAAATTAAAAATGTAATCTCGCAAACCTATAATGTTTACAGTGGAGAGATACACAACAATGAAATACTCATTTGTCCATTACATGCTCATTTTAGAAAAATAAAATACCTTTTCCTCACTCCACCCCACCTGGATCATTACTGTATGCCTAATTTTAACTCCCTTTCTACTCCAGTGTCTGCATCTACATATCTGCTTAGACATCTTCTGTATTCCACAGTATTCCTCAAAGAACAGATTGTGATCATACAAGTTGCAATGCTGACCATGTATTGTCACAAGCTTCTTTATACATACTTATTTTCCATTCTTGCACGTGTACTCTGTGGTTTAGAAATGTCTGTAAACAGTCCTTACTGTCTTCGCTGTGTTGCTTCAGAAAACAGGCTTGGTTGCTAGTGAGCTTACCTATTCACCAAAAATCAAATGAATAAATTAATTATATAATATTCATTTTATTTCAACTAAGGTAACACAGAGTAGTCCATAAGTTTTGGATATTTAATGGAAGCCCTTCTTGTTAGTGGGTTAAGTACGGCTATATTTGGAGAGAGTAACCTCTAGTGCCCTTTATACAGATTTCTGATGAGAAAGGCTTCATATAACTGTCCCCTCAGGACAGTGAAAACCTAGTTTCTGTACTTTGAGACTTTATATGCAGCATATCAGCTGTCATTCTCAATGGATTATATCTCTTGTTGATGTTTTTTTAATGCACTGAACATAAAACAACAACAGCAGAGCATAAATTGAAAAAAAACAATAAGATCTAGTTCTCATCTGTTATCATGGTTCATTACTCTCAATAGCTTGAGTAAATCTAGCAGTTTTCCTATCTGATTCTTGCTCCTGGCAAATATATATATGGATTCAATAATATATTGTACAGTCTCCATCTGTTTGAGACCTGGAAGCCACTTTCCCCATTCTCTGAAATGTTTTAGCTTGCTCCAGCTATGGCACTGTCAAGATTTAAACATTAAGGCACACACTGGAGTAGGGTTATTTAAGCAATAAGGTACAACAGGGTGTGTGGGTCATTGTGGGATTTACCCATGTCCAATGTGGTGTGGCACAAGGCACAGCTGAGTACATTGAACCACACAAGAGGTGGGTAAAACTTGATACAGCCCACCCCCCAGAGTGCCTTATAGTTGTTATAATATGGACTGATATGTAAAAAAAAGCACAAAACACAAACTAAATTCTAATTAAATATATTTATTAAAATTCAATAAATAATGATGTGATGAAGCTGCCAAATAATTAAAGTGTCCCAAATTCAGTCAATGCCTCTTCCCTCCTACACACCTCACATTGACCCGCCCTCTACTCAGCACCCACCATCCCACTCCTACATCCCTCACTCACTTACAGAATATCCACTACAGTAGATCTACTCCCTGTGATGAAACTCACCTTCTACTTTTAACTGCAACAATGAACTAAGGAAACAAGGTAAGTGTGGTCAATGTATTTTCAATGCATTTTGAACATTTATTCATAACTTGTTAATTGTGTAATATTTTTTCACCAAATTTTCAACATTGCCTTTTGGGGCCTCACCTCATAAATAAATTACACCTAATGCAGCCCTATGTCTTGAGTAATATGTATTTCATTCCTGCTAAACTGGCTAACTTAAGTAGATTGTCTCAAGATGTTTATACTAGATGCAGAAATGCACCCAGTACCCTGAATCATATCTTCTGGAATTGTCCTCATGTACAGAAGCTTGGGCTTGGATGACCTTTTACCCCTCAGGTCTGCCTTCTTGGTAACTGTTCAGCTGTACCTGTCAGAGAAAGGAAACATTATATAGCTTTGATTTCCCTTACAACTAAACATTATTTTACTGCATTGGCTTGATAATCAACCGATTAGCTATTGTGAGTGATTACAGGAACGTTTACTTAACCTGAGGACTGAGAAGTTCATCACAAGTACTCACAATGCTTTCTCATCCTACCAATCTGGCTGGGGAAGGCATCATACCTTATATTCTTTATGGCTGAACCCTGGCACCTGAATGTACCCTAAGCATGTAGCAACAACTTCACAATGTTGGAATGCTGTTTTTGTTATTATTGATGCATCTGTATTTAGTATATCTCCATTGTATTTCATTTGCTTACTCCCTTGTCCTACTTACGTTTTATAATCTGCTCTCAATTTTCACTGTTGTGTTTCCTGTTCCTTGTTTGTCTGTTTGGTTGGTTGATATTTAAAAACATAAACGAAATTTAACAAAAAAACACTATGTCAGAATGGAATGATTGTTAGGGTTGAAAACCCCCAAGAAAGAGCCCACCCTGATTCTGCAAGACTCAGGACAGGCAAAAGCATAATTATTTTTCTCCTTTTGCTGCTTGGGGGGTGAGGGCAAGGGGGTTAGTGGTGGAAACTTGAACACCACATTTCCTTACTAACTGGCGCATTAACAAAGTTTTTTGCAAATAATACAGTATAACAGTAGCTGCCTTTCTCCTGTGTACTGTCTTCATTATTTCCTCAGTGAAGACAAACAAGATAGAGTGACACAATCCCCCATAATGTACCCATGTTAATTACCTTTTAATAGTAGGAATATGTTCAGATGTACAGTATATAATCTTAGTTTTTTAATTATCTCCAGTATTTTTTTCCACAATAAAGTTCAGGCTCACTGGCCTATAGTTTCCTAGGCCATTCACTTCTACTTCTCTTTTAAACAGAGACGTCACATTTGCCCTCCTAAAGTCCCCAGACACCTCATCAGTTTCCAGTGACTTATAGAAAATTGTTGCCATAATACCAGTTATTGCATGCCTAGCCCCTTAAGTACCCTCTGATGTATACCCTCTGAGCCTTGTGAATTAATTACTTTCAGCTTTCCTCATTGTGCAGCATCTAAGCTTGCAGTGTTGGAGGGGACTGGGAGTGGGACCTGCAGGCATATGTGGGTACTGCATGCGGCACCTGAGAGACTGGCCTCAGAGCTTACTCCCACATCCACCCATGGGGAAGAGGCACAGCTCCACAGGGAGATAGGGGAGCTCTCCTGACAAGTTGTGGGGATGAAGGAGATGTTGCAGGAGTTGCTGAGAAATCAGCAAAGTATTCTTGAGGGTTTGGCAAAACTCCATAGTGGTGGTGCACCCTCTGGTCCCAGGCCATAGCACTTGCATCCCTATGTGTATATTTTCTTTTATTTGTCTCTTTTAATCCTACTTGTTATACCCCCTCCAAAAAAATAACTTAAAAAGAAAGAAATTGCACATTCATCCTAGTTTCTCTCTCTCTCTCTCTCTCTCTCTCTCTCTCTCTCTGTGCCTCTTGATTTCTACTGCTGCTTTGTACTATCTATTTAAATGCCTCTATTCTCATCCATTCTAAAGAAAAAATCTGATTTCAGTTCTACACAACAGACAGACAACACCTCTCGCTTGAGACAATGCCTCCCCTAGGGAATCAGGGACAACACCTCCCCCTAGGGAATCAGGGATCAGCACAGCAGTGTAATCTGAAAAAATAAAACACCAAAGGGATTAACATGACATTCACGACAGGGGTAATGGGTAAACAAATGACTCACTATTAGCACCAGCAGACAACTCTTCCCCCTAGAGAATCAGGGATCAGCAGTGTGATCTGAAAAAATACTATACTGAGGTAACAGTATCTAACAAAACCAACCAAAAAAAATGATTTTTTCTTCTTTTATTAAAACACCACAGGGGTTAATAAAATAACATGACACACACAACAGGGGTAAACAAACTGCTAATTATCAACAACAGCAGACAACACCTCCCCTAGAGAATCAGGGTTCAACAGTGTGATCTAAGATAATACTAATAAAACCAACCAAAAAAGTTTTTGTTTTGTTTTTCTTTCTTTTCCGACAGGGGAAACAGGGGTACTTTAATATTAGGTATAACAAAAAGTAACAGAACACCGTTACTTTAAGAAAAATACAACTAATACTGCTATAGAAAGACACTGACAAAACACTTAAACACACCAAACTAAATCACAGAAATAAAAATGAGAATGACAGACTACAGATTAAAAATAATGAACAAGAAAGAGTGAGAAAACCAAAATATAACATGGGTCTCCTGCTTACTTAACAAGTTCTAGCCAGAGCTGTTACAGCTGTGGTGAGCTGCCAAATGACCAAAGTTACACATGTGCATAGAACATTTTGAATGACCAGGTGTAACTCAACCATTTTTTGGAGTTGTTTCACCAGATTTTCAACATGACCTTTTTGGGACCCCACCTCATAAAGAGTGCCACTGTCATTTTGTTCGCTTGTCTCAAAAGGTGATTTCGCAGAGTGACTGTACCATTCTGTGCCACAGGTGTGAAAAACACATTTTGAGCAGGATGTGAAAAATGACAGCTATACTGTTAATAAGGAGGTGTGCAAAAATGGCAATGTTGAAAATTTGAAGTGAAAATATTAAAAATTGGTGAAGTTAGGAGCATACATAGAAACTGTACAATAAACACTCGTAATGCAGTCATTTTTTGGATTTGTTTCACCAAATTTGCAACATACGCTTTATGGGACCCCTCCTCATAAGCAGTGCCACTGTTGTTTCATTATTCAATCCCAAAATATTATTCCATGCAGCGACCGTGAAATCACCTTTCGGGACTGAGTAATGAAATGACAGTGGCAGTGTTCATGAGGTGGGATCCCAAGAACCCCATGTTGAAAATTTGGGGCCAAAATTCATAAAAATGCCTAATATATCAAGATACGTTGAAAACCCCATTGACTACCATTATATGGTGCTTACCTTGATTGTTCAATTTGCAGTTCTGCTTAGAAGAGTGCAGACATGTCTCAGTCCGGAGAAGATGACAGCGCCAACCTCCAAAGTTAAGTATGGGGTAAGAGGGGTGTGTGGGGAGCTGGATGTTCAGTGGTAGGGTGGGGATGGGTGAGGGGGACTGGGGTGCTGATGAGGGACTGTTTTCTTTTTTATAAGTAAAAAAAAGACTTTGGGGGATGGTTTTCTTTATTTACAGGGAAAAAAAGATAAATATGGGCACACTGGGGTAGGCTCCCAGTGTGCCACATGAGTTGAGGGGACATGATGCCAACACTGGGATTGGGCACACTGATGTCAGCAGGGGGAATGAAAAAAATAAATTAAGGCACACTGGGGTGGGCTCCCAGTGTGTCACATGAGTTGGGGGGGTATGTGATTCCAACATGGGGATTGGGCACCCCAATGTCAGCGCAGGAGAAAACAAAAAAAATATATAAATTTGGGCACACTGAGGTGGGCTCCCAGTGTGCCATATGACTTAGGGGATTACATGATGCCGACATGGGGAATGGGCACCCCCATGTCGGCATGGGAATGGGAAATGGAGGGAGCAGGGAGGACAGCAGTAGTGGGAAGGAGTGGGAGTGTATTAGTACCCACTGGTGCTGGGAGGGAATGGAGGGAGCTGGGAGGACAGGAGCACTGGACGGCAACATTGAAAGCCAACAGAATGCTGGGCAGCATTGGGAGGGGAATCACAAGCAGGAGGAGGGAGGTGATACTACCATTGTATAGATCGCAGGTCAGGCCTCACCTGGAATACAGAGTCCAGTTCAGGATGCCTCACCTCAGGAAGGACATTGACCAAGTGGAAACAGTATAGAGAAAGGTGACAAAAATGATTCCAGGTCTGCAGTACATCTCCTATGAGGAGAGACTTAGGGAACTGTATATGTACTCCCTGGAGCAGAGAAAAGAGAGGGGGGACATAATTGAAACATTCAAGTACATAAAAGGCATTAACTAGGTACAGGCACAGGAACTTGTTCACTTCAAGAAGGGCTCCAGGACCAGGGAACATGACCTCAGGCTGCAAGAAGGAGGGTTCTGTACCAACACCAGGAAGTTTTGCTTCATAGAAAGAGTTGTGAATGCCTGGAACAGCCTGCCCCAAGAGGTTGTGGGGGTCAACACTGTGGGGGGCATTCAAGAATGTATGGAATAGACACAAGGGAGCCCTGACTACAATGGGCAACTAGAGTGTCAAAATAGGTCTAAAACAAATGGGCAGACTAGATGGACCTAGCAGTCTCCCTCTGCAGTCAACCTCTATGTTTCTATGAGCAGTGGGAGGGTACGGGAGAAGTGTCATCTGCAAGACGGCAGAGGTGACACAACTACGCATCAGGGGCGTTTGTGCATGCGTAGTTGTGGTGAATGCTATTCTGCCATTAGAAACATAGAAACATTGAAGCATAGAAGTCGACAGCAGAAGGAGACCACCAGGTCCATCTAGTCTGCCCATTGTCTTTTAGCCTAGCCTTCTAACTGCCTTTAGGTTTGAGGGCTTCCTTGTATCTGTTCCAAGCATTCTTAAAACCTACCACTGTGCTTGCCCCCACCACCTCTACAGGCAGGCTGTTCCAGGCATCCACCATTCTTTCTGTGAAAAAAACTTCCTGGTGTTGGTGGAGAACTGCCCTCCTTGCAGCCTTAGATTATGTCCCCTGGTTCTGCTACCCTTCTTAAACTGGAAGAGTTCATCTATCTGCACCTGGTTTATGCCTTTTGTGTACTTGAATGTTTCGATTATGTCACCCCTTTCTTTTCTCTTTTCCAAGGAATATGTGTTCAGTTCTTTCAGTCTATCCCTATAGGACATCTCTTGCAGTCCCTTAATCATTTTTATTGCCCTTCTCTGCACCGTCTCCACTCAGTCAATGTCCTTTTTCAGGTGGGGCCTCCAGAACGGGACACTGTACTCCAGGTGAGGTCTAACCAGTGATCTGTACAGGAGCAGGATCACTTCCTTCCTCCTGCTTGTGATTCCCCTCCCAATGCATCCCGGCATACTGCTGGCCTTTAATGCTGCCTTCTCGCACTGTTTACCTACCTTCAAGTTGTCTGAGATAATGATTCCCAAATTGTACTCTGGGGTGGAGGCAGCTAGTCTTTCCCCTCCAAGGTAATATGCCTTATTTGGATTTATGTTTCCTATGTGCATGACTTTGCACTTTTTGGCATTGAATCTCAACTGCCATGCTCCAGATCATTCTTCCAATATCTTGAGGTCAGCTTCCATCTTGTCCACTTCCTGCTGGGCATCAATCCTGTTGCATATTTTGGTGTCATCTGCAAACAGACACACCTTTCTCTGTAGTCTGTTAGCTATGTCCGATATGAAAATATTGAAGAACAGGGGCCCCAGTACTGAACCCTGTGGCACACCGCTGGTTACTCTACCTTCTGATGACAGTGCTCTGTTTACCTGCACTTTTTGGTTTCTGCCCTGTAACCAGTTTTTAACCCATCTAACTACTTCTGATCCAACTCCTGTGTGGTCTAGCTTCTTTACCATCCTTCTGTGTGGAACCGAGTCAAAGGCCTTGCTAAAATCTAAGTAGACCACACCTATTGCCCAACTGTCATCTATAACCTTTGTAACACAGTCAAAAAACTCAATCAAGTTTGTCTGGGAGGACCTACCCACTGTGAAACTGTGCTGTTTGGGGTCCTGCTGGCCACTAACCTCCAGGAATGCCATAATCCTCTGTTTGAGTAGTGTCTCCATTAACATCCCCACTATGAATGTGAGGCTTACGGGCTTGTAATTTCCAGAGTCCTCCCTGCTGCCCGATTTGTGGAGCGGGATCATGACTGCCCTTTTCCAATCTTCAGGTTCCTCCTCACTCTTTAGGGATTTGGTGAATAGTTAACCAGTGGGGCAGCCAGCTCTAATCTCAGTTCTTTTGAGATCCTGGGGTGCATGTCATCTGGCCCCATGGCCTTGTTAACTTGCAGTTTATTTAGTACCTCCAGTACATCGGTCTCTGTGAAGGGGCTAGTATCAACCCCCTGTCCAGGGGTGTTGTGTTTTGCCATTTCTGAGTCATACCTTGGGTCCTCCTCAGTAAATACCAAGCAGAAGTACCCGCACAAGATTTCTGCTTTTTCTGGGTTGTCTTCTGTTGTTTTCCCTTCTTGAGTTGTAATCTTGTCTATACCCCCTTTGCCTTCCTTGTTTCCTGGATGTATCTAAAGAAGGATTTGTCTCATCCTGTCTCTTTGCCGTCTCTGCTATACTTGCTTCTGTCTGCGTTTTGCCTACCTTATTTTTTTGCTGGCTTCTTTCATTTTCTCCTTGTGTGACACCCAATCTTCTTCCTTGTTTGTTCCCTCGTATTGCTTGAACGCCTTCTGTTTTTCTTTCACTATTTTAGCCACTTCCTTTGAAAACCACAAGGGGTTTTGTTTTCTTTTCGCTTTGGTAGCCTTTCCGGCGCATTGATCAGTGACTGTCTGGATCGCTTCATTAAGTTTCCCCCACATGACATTGACCTCAACCACTTGAAGATCGATTAAGTCATTATTTTATTTTGGTGCTCATTTGGTTGAAGTCCGCCTTTTTAAAATCTAATACTTTTATTTTTGAGTGACACGTGTCCTCAGTTATGTTCACCTTGATGCTAACCATGCGATTGTCGCTGTTACCCATATCTCATCCCACGTTGAGTTCCTTGACCCTCTCAGTGTTTGTGAGGACCAGGTCAAGTATGGCATCCCCTCTTGGTGTTTTGATCAGTTGACTTAGTCCTGCTCCCCATAGTGCCAATAGGAAATCCCTGCTTCTTCTTGTTGCCGCCAATAGTGTACTCCAGTTTATATCTGGAAGGTTGAAGTCCCCCACCAGTATCACCTCTCCTCTCTGAATCATTTTGTGTATTTCTTCTATCAGGTCTTGGTCATCTTTCTGTCTTTCATTTGGAAGTCTATATATAACACAGATCCTGAAGGTTTTTCCATTCCTGTATCTATAGTGAGCCACAGTGACTTGGTGTCCGCAGGGTGACACTGCACCTCTGTGGTTTTTATGTCTTTGCGAATGTAAATTGCTGCTCTTCCCCCTCTTTGCCCCTGCCTACCCTTTCTGAACAGATTGTATCCGGGTATAGCCGTGACCCATCTGTGGTTTTCCATGAATCACACTTCTGATGCAGCGACCCAGTCCAGTCTTTCTACTACCATGATGGCTGCGAGTTCAAGTAGTTTGGTTGCAAGGCTTCTAGCATTTGCAACCATCATGGTATGGGGCTACAACCTTTTCTTGGACAGTGCCAACTTGCTGTTTGCACCCGAGTGATTTTTGAGGTTGCCATCTTGTTGCAGAATGCTAATCGAGACCTCTGTGATCAAGATGCCTGGGTTCTGCATTTCTCTTTCTGGGAGTGTATGTGCTGCCTTGAATTTATGGGGAGTGGCGACAAGCCCACCAATGGTGGTGGTGGTGTGAGCTGTCACCATAGCCTTCCAATCATGGCCTCCCCCCTCTGCTATAACCTCAGTACCATACCCCCTTTTCTGTGTCTGCCCCACCTGTACTTTACATGATCTCCCTCTTTTTTACCTATCGCCACTTCTTGCTCATGGCCATGCCTGTTTCCTTTAATCTGATGTTGGGGAGTTCCCTTCCATTTACTGATTCCCTTTCCTTTGTATCTTTCTGCAGCATCCTCATTTAGGTCTTCTCTGTGCTGGAGACCTCCCAGTTTAAATCGTCCAAGAAGACCTCCAACTTCTGCCTTAGTGCTCTCGCTCCTTCTCCGGTGAGATGCAGAACATCATGCTTGAAGAGCTTCCTGTCCCAGAAGGTCCCCCAGTCTCCAATGTAGTACATCCCATTGTCTCCACACAAACCCTGGAGTCACCAGTTGAATTCCCTGATCTCTTTGTTTCTGATCTTGTCCTCACTTCTGCACTTCCTCCAAACTGGCAACACCTCTGAGAAGGCAAAAAGTGTTGTGTACTCCTTTAGGCTCTCCCCTAGGGTCTTCATGTCTGCCTTGGCTTCCTCCACAGTCCTATTTGTTATGTCATTTGTTCCAAGATGGACAATGATCCCTGTGAAATCCTGATCTCTGCACACTAGCCATCCTATTCTGTCCATAGCTCTCACTGCAGATGCTCCTGGCATGCATTTCACTGTGGTTTCAGCTCCTTTTCACACTGATGGACTGTGCCTCCACTTCTCGCAACATAGAGTCTCCCATAACTAGAATCCTCCCGTTGCTCTGTGTATTCTTCCTCTCTTTCCTTGTACCTCCTTCCTGCTTTCTTGTATCAGGTTTGTCCAGCTCGACTCTTCCTTTTTCCTCACTTGGTTTCTGTCCCCTGGCTAAGGGGGAGAAATGATTCTGTGTGTGGATAACGTGTGGCTGGCAGTGCCCCATCTTAGTTCTAGGTGCCCCGCTGCCTCCTCTCACCATCCTCCATCCCCCAAGACCCGTAAATCTTTGGGGGAATGGGTGGATAAGGGGTGGTCATGGGCATTCCCAATCCAGTCTTCTCTACAGCCTCGTGATCTCTTCTCTTGCCTGCCATAGCTCCCTCTGAGGTTCCACAACTGTCCTGCAGAAGGGGCACCCCAGTCTCCAGAGTGTCTGCCTTGCTACCAGCCCTCCACAGCTCTGGCAGATATGAATGTCCATGTCTGTTTTTCTCCTGACCTGTAGGTGTCACTGTTTCTTTCTTCCTTCACTGCGTCTTCTCTATTCTCTCTTCCTGTTCTCACTGGTGTCTTCCTTTCAGAGCCCTGCAGGAAGTTCCCTTGGGCTTCTATAAATGTAGAAAGAAACTGGGGTGGGTAGTACTATTACCACCCCTTAGCAGTAGCTGTTAGCTGTTAAGTGATGGGGAAGGGGGAGGTTTAGCTGGCTCCCCTCTTCCTTTCCAAAATGAGGTACTCTTACAAGCAATGCTAGCTCCCCTTAAGTTGCTAGCTTCCCTCTCCAAAATGAGGTGCTTTTAAAAGTAAATGCTAGCTCCCTTTCAGCTGCTAGCTACTGCTTCTAAACGCTGAAGCAAAAGTAAAGACTAGTGCACTTTCAGATGCTAACTGCTGCTTCTAAAAGCTGAATCAAAAGATTCACAAGATGGCGGCACAGAACTGCACATGCACACAAGGCATGCATATACGGTTCTTGTCCCGAAATACAGAAGTAACAGCCAAAATGGTGTGGCTGTTACTCTGTAGCGGCCGATTGTGGCTGAGTATTACATGCTCCATTGGACTTTCGGAAAGATACTTCTAAATGTCCAATGGAAGGTACCATGATTAGCTGTTTTAGGAGCAACAGATCAGTCCCAAAATGGCTGTAGGCTCCACCCACAGCCATAAAAAAGCTCTGGCTCTTTCTGGGCTGCCTGCCTTGTTTTACACCTATCCTACCCACACTGCTGTATAGACAGACAAAAAAGAAACCACTACTTTAAAGTAAATAATCAACAAAAAATAAACAAAAAACAGAAATCTAGCAGCACAAGGCCTTCTAGAAAAATGTGTGAGTGATTTGCACTCAAAAAGCTAGGTTTCAAATGTTTTTTTCTCTCAGACAAGTACACAGGACTTCTCTCCTACTCTTCTTCAAAAAACTGTGCCAGCTCTATGGTGCTGAGTGACGGGTGTTCGCCTAGCATGCTGGCAACCCGGGTTCATGTCCCGAGCCTGGATGTCAGGAGTGGAGTCTGGCAGGGAGGGAGTTTACAGTGTCTATTGGATGCTTCCCTCCTGGGGGTATGGGCGGGTCCTGCACTGCTGTTTGATGGCTCCTGGTAGTGGCTAGTGTCTGGCATTCTTGGCAGCATCTGGCCTCAATGTGCCACTGAATCCCCCACCCCAGGACGCTGTCATGGCCAGACCAGTCTGTGGGAGTTGGGGGGCTTGAGAGAAAATGGGAAAACTAGCCGCTCAGCCGACCGGATGATGGTGACCAGTCCCCGCTCATCACAAAGCCCAGAGGTGTCCATGCCAACACCTGTTGTGCCTGGGATATAGTTGGAATGCCCTTGGGCAACTCTTCTCTCCTGGTTCCCTCCCCAGGGGAGGGACCCTCACAATGAAGGGATATGTTGGGCTACCCAGGTTGCAGCAATAACGGGGTGGTGGACGATGAAGGGACATGGTGGCGAGGTGGGGCCTAGTCAGCCCAAAGGAGTAGCTGACTGAGGGCTTGAGAGGAGCAAAAAAAAAAAGAACACTGCATTGAAAACAGCCTCCTCATAACATACAGCTCATTTCAGCAACATGTGACCTCAAAGCTCATAGTACACTGCAAACTTCACCGTAGTACCAAACTTTGTTGGCGAAGCTCCTACTTCCCATTTTGAGAAGTTATCACCACACTGTGAACTGGAACTTCACGAGGTGAACTAGAAACATAGAAACATAGACTTTGACAGCAGATAAGGACCACTTGGCCTACCCAGTTTGCCCATTTTCATATCTATTTAAGAAGCTGCAGATCCTAGTTAACCAACAGCCAACTTCTTCCTACCCCCCACCAGAATTGCATTATGTCTGTCCCATGCATTCTTGAATTCCCCCATTGTTTTTGACCCCCACGACCTCCTCAGGAAGGCCATTCCATGCATCCACCACCCTCTCCATGAAACAATACTTCCTCACATTGCCCTGAGCCACACCCCTCTATCTTCAAATTGTGTCCCCTTGTTCTTGCACATCTCTTTTTCTGAAAGATGCTACCCTCTTGGAATTTGTTGAGTCCCTTAAGGTACTTGAAAGTTTCTATCATGTCCCCTCCTCTCCCTCCTATCCTCGAGGGTATACATATTAAGCTCCTTTAGTCTCTCTTCATATGGCTTCTGTTGCAGACCCTGCACCATTTTAGTTGCTCTCCTCTGGACGTCCTCCATACTGTCAATGTCCTTGCAGAGATGGGGTCTCCAGAACTGCATGCAGTACTCCAGATGGGGTCTTACCAACTGTCTGTAGAGAAGGATAACAGCCTACTGGTGATGCCTCTCCGTATGCATCCCAGTATTCCTCCAGGCCTCCTTACTGCTTTCTCACATTGCTTGCCTACCTTTGGGTCATCTGATATGACTACCCCCAGGTCCCTTTCCATTTTTGTTGTTAATACCTCTCCCCCCCCCCCCGTTGTGTACTCTTCCCCTGGGTTTTTGTTTCCCAGGTGCATTACTTTGCACTTCTTTGCATTGAATCTAAGCTGCCATACTTTTGACCATTCCTCCAACCTTGCCAAGTCCCTTCTCATCCTTTCCAGCCCCTCTTGTGTATCAACCCTGTTGCAGATTTTGTGTCATCTGCAAAGAGGCATACTTTTCCTTCCAGTCCCTCTGCAATGTCACTTATAAAGACAATAAAAAGGACCGGTCCCAGTACTGACCCCTGCAGTACCCCACTAGTAATCCCCCTTTCTTCAGAAAGGACTCCATTTACTATTACTCTCTGTGTCCTGTTGTCCAGCCAATTTTTTACCCAGGCTACCACCCTGGGACCCTCTCCCAGGCTGGTTAACTTGTTTATTAATCTTTTGTGTGGGACTGTGTCAAATGGCTTGCTAAAGTCTAGGTAGGCCATGTCTACAGCCCCTCCCTGGTCTACTACTTTTGTCATCCAGTCAAAGAAATCTATTAGATTTGTCTGACATGACCTTCCCACTGTGAATCCATGCTGCCTTGGGTCCTGTGCCCCACTGGCCTCTAGGTACACAACAATTTTCTTTCAGAAGTGATTCCATCATTTTCCCTACTGTTGAGGTCAAACTAACAGGTCTGTAGTTTCCTGTCTCTGCTTTGCTTCCACTTTTGTGAAGGGGAACCACATCCACCCTCCTCCAGTCCTCAGGTACCACACCATCCTCCCATGATTTGTTAAAAAGGGTCATCAGTGGTATCACTTGTTCTCCCCTTAGTTCTTTTAGAATTCTGGGGTGAATCCCATCAGGCCTCATTACTTTGTCCACCTTCAGTTTTAGGAGTTCTTTCAGGAACCTTTCTTCTGTGAATGGACTGGTATTGACCCTTCCCCCAGATCCAGAGTGTTTCTACTGATTGGATTGGGTACTGCCCCTCCTCTTCTTTTGTAATACTGAGCAGAAGTATTGGTTCAGTATCACAGCTTTTTCACTGTCACCATCTGTCAGCCACCTTCCCTCTACTTTATTAAGCCTCACTATCCCTCCCTTGGTCTTTCTCCACCCTTAATGTACCTATAAAAGGTTTCATCCCCCTTCTTAACTGAGTTGGCTATCTTTTCCTGAGTTTGGCGCTTTGCTGTTCTGACTGCCTTCCCCGCTTTCTTCTGCTTTAACTGGTACAGTTCTCTGTCCAGCTCCTTCTTTGTTTCCTTATACTTCCTGAATGCTATAGTTTCCTCCTTTACCTTCCCCACCACCTCTTTTGAGAACCATAGTGTTTTTTTCCTTCATTTTGATTTATTTGCTTTGCACAAAGGCTTATTGCCTCTGTGATGACAGTTTTGATTTTACTCCATTGTTACTCCATCCCTCCTTTTTGCCCATTTGCTAGTGCTTTTCTGAGGCACTCTCATTTTGCCAAAGTCAGCCCTCCTAAAGTCCAGTATCCTTGCTTTTGTTATGGCTTGACTCTACGGCTGTGTTTATCATCATGAACCACACTGTTCGGTGGTCACTTGTTCCCAGATGGCTACCCACTTCTAAATCTGAGGTCCTCTGTCTTCATCCCCATTGGAGAGTACCAGGTCCAAGATTGCTCCCTCCTGAGTGGGTTCCAACACTAGCTGTCTGAGGCTGAGAATAACCCTGCTCTTGGATGTGGCTGCAACAAAGGTGCTCCAGTTAACATCTGGCATATTCAGGTCCCCCATCAACATCTTCTCTTTTCTGCCATTCTAAGGATGCCTTGTATCATTTCTTTTGTCCATTTCCTCCTGTTGAGATGGGGGGTCTGTATACAGCTCCTGTACAGATTGTGGTGCCATTTCCTGTCTCCAGAGTGATCCACAGTGCCTCCTGCACTCCCTGTTTACTCTTTACTTCTGTTGCTTTGATCCCTTCCCTTATGTAGAGATCTATTCCTCCTCCTCCTCTTCTTTTACCCTCCCTGTCCTCCCTGTAGATTGTGTACCCTGGTATGTTAACATCCCAGTTATGATTCTCTGTGTACCAGGTTTCTGTGACTGCCACGATATCCAGGCATCCCTCTTCCATCAAGGCCACTGGTTCAGGGAGCTTTTTACCCAAACTATGGGCATTGGTACTCATTGCCCTCCATTTTTTGATGGCCTTATCCCTTTAAGCCTCATCCCTGTCCTTACTGTTTTTGCCTTTTCCTCCATTTACCCGAGTTCTTCTCCCTATGTATTTCTCTACCTTGGTGTTTACCTCACTAACTGCCCTGTTTTGTGGGGGGGGCTGGGATTTCCCTACTCCTTTTCAGTGCCTCCCCCTTGACTAGTTTAAATGCTTGCCCATGAAACATTTAAACTTATCATCTAGGATCCTGGTTCCACTCCTGGACAGATCCATACCATCATGCCAGAATAGGCCTGTATCCCTCCAGGTGGATTCCCAGTCCCCAATGAAGCCAAAACCCTGAGATCTGCACCAGTTTTTTAACCATTCATTGAGTCCCATGGTGCAGAGCATCCTAACCTCACTCATGCCATAGACAGGCAGCACCTCCGAGAAGGTTACCGTGCATTCTACTTCTCTAAGGCCCTCCCCAACTCTGCAAACTCCATCTGCACTGCTCTGATCCCATTCCCAGCCAGGTCATTTGTCCCTAGGTGGACAATGATGTCCAGCTCCTTCTCCCATGTTGCTGCTCTAGAGATCCTGAGGATTCACTCCCTGTCCCTCCAAGCCATGGCACCAGGAAGGCACCTAACTGCCCTCTCCCCTCCCTCCCCCATTTCTACCCTCTTAACAATTGAGTCCCCCACTAGGAGTTGTTTCCTTCCCTTGTGAGGTCCTGTGCCACCCTCCTGTGTGTCTCCTTCATGGAGGGTCCCAGCATTCTTTTTGGTCTCCACTGTGGGTGCCTCCACAGAGGAACCACGCTCTGCCAGAACATCATATGAATTGTGGAGAGGTACAACTGGAGAGATGCACCTCTGTTCCAGCACCCTCTCCTGAGCTCACAGTGCTCCAAATGCTCCTCCTCCTTCTTAGCAACCTCTGAGGCAGCAACGGCAGCCCTGGTGGTCCCTGGATGGAAGAGGAGGTCCCTCAAATCCTGGCCAACTCAGCCTGGAGATGAACAACCTCCGCCCTCAGCTGAGAGAAGTGTCTGCAGATGGGAAAATACTGCATCCTCCAGAACTAACTTTACAAAATGAGGCAAATTCATGAAGCAAAGTTTTTCAACTCTGCACATCACTACTGCAGACTCATTTCTCAGTTCATGCTGGATGGTGAGGAGGGGTACTTGAACCATTGGTTCTTTTACACTCACTGTGGTGCCTGAACTTGCAATCACCCACAACACCAAGAAAGATACAGATTTTCCAAAACTCTGTAGATGTCAGTCACATGATGAATGTCACTGCTCAGCCTGTGGGCATTGCAGAGGGGACCAGGTTATCAAAATGCATAGGCAATAGTTTCCTTACTGCACTGGAAGGTGGGTGTTACCACAGCCATGGTTACAGAAACAGCAACCAAGGACTGGGGAGCATCAGTGTCCATGGATGCCACCATCTTAGTAACCTTTGGCCAAGTTTACAGGATATGGGGTCAGAAAAGTAGTAGCAGAAAGTCCACAAATGTAGGGGTCTATGTAGAGGCAGGACAGTATTAAAGCCCAGATCAACCAGTTAGACAACCAATCAAAAGGACTAGATGAGCTTGCCAGCAGCTGCTGTGTGCAGCAAATACAGTATGCAAGGGAGAATGTGGAGAGGGAACTCTTTGCCCAGGAATCAGGGCCTAAGAGTCCAGCAGACCAGGCTGAAAGATTAAGGAGAGCCAATGGGGGGCCCACTACAGAACTATGAATGCTGCAGAGGCAAAGCTCTGAAGAGTGCACATTACCTGCCATGTGTGCATTTCTGATCCTGATTGCCTAGGCATCCTGAAGAGTCTGCCTGGCTTCACTGCAAGAGCAAGCAAGAAATTCCCTCCAGTGGGAGATGAGGACAAAGTCCCCACCAATGTATGAAGATGGGTAACAATGGTCAGCTCCCAGCAGCTACCAGTTTCATGCTGCAGGTACCACCCCACGGCATGCCCTTTGGCCAGACATCTTGAACTCCAGAGAGCAGTGGGAGAGTCACCTGGAAGTTTTGGGGTAAGTGAAAAAAAACAGGGACAGCCACTGCAATTGTGTAGTAATGAATAGTTAGATTAGGGCTTAGGAAATCCTGGGTTTCAACACTCTTACATCTGACACACAGGAGAAGACCAGCGGAGTCCAAAAAACATACAATGAACTTATTGCCTTGAAGAGCTATATACAGGATTTGTGTTGCAGGACCCATTAGCTGTGATTGGTTACTCACAGTTACCCTGAGGCTGACAGGCCTCTGCCTCTGTCTACAGTCCTGGCTGGATGTACCCGTTCCATTATGAGGTCCGATGTCACACCGCCAATGGCTTCATTAGCTCTCATCTACCAGTCACTGGCTCTGGTACCTCATGCAGGCTGAAATAGGCTCTCACCCCAGCAATCTCTCAGAGTGTTTCAAGGATCCCAGGCCTCTAGAGTTACCCTGTCAATGTACCAAGGCAACACCCTTTGCTGCTGTTAGAACATGTAAGAACATAAGAATTTGCCAGCAGAAGGAGACCGTATGGTTCATCTAGTCTGCCCGGGTTTTTTACTCCCACTATTATCTTGGCTGCCACTACCTCCTGTGGCAGGCTGTTCCAAGGGTCCACCACCCTCTCCATGAAAAAGTACTTCCTAACATTTGTTTTGGATTTACCTCCCACCAGGTGCATGTTGTGTCCTCTAGTACGTGCAGCCCTGTTTTCCTGGAAGAGGTTCCTGGTTTGTACTGTGTTGAGCCCCAAATTTAAATAGTAGTAATAATAAAAATCTTTACTTTTATACAGGACAAGCTGGCATAAAACATCTTTAGGACAAGTCCTATATTATAGATGCTCCTGTTCTTTTCAATATAACATGAAATACAACAACAATTACAGGCAAAACAAACATTTTATAACATCATTTACATCAATATTATATCTATGTCCTAATCATTACATATACAACTTACACTCAATTCATGTTTTAACTCCTTCATGAATAATTTAACATCAGTCTGATTAACTATGGATTCTTTGTCTCAATCATGTCTCCTTTGTTCCTCCTCTGATTCAGGGAGAATAAATTTAGCTGGCTGAGCCTCGCTTCATACGTTTCGTGGTGCAGACCATGCACCATTTTGATGGCATGTCTCTGCACGGTTTCCAGATGGTCTATGTCCTTTTTCAGGTGAGGTCTCCAGAACTGCACACAGTACTCCAAGTGAGGTCTCACCAGGGACCTATACAGTGGGTGGATTACATCATGCTTCCTACTGGTAATACCCCTACCAATACATCCGAGGATGTTGCTTGCCTTTAGTGCCGCTTTTTCACATTGCTTCCTACCTTTAAATAGTTTTAGATCATGACATCAAGATCTCATTCCAGCTTTGTTTCTTCTAGTAGCTGCCCCTCCAGGACATACTTCATGCATGGGTTCTTTCTACTCACGTGCATGACTTTACATTTTTTGGCATTGAATCTCAACTGCCAGTTCCTCGACCATTCCTCTAGCATCCAGAGATCTGCCTCCATTTCTGCGATCCCTTTCTGTGTGTCCACCATGTTGCAGAGATTCGTATCATCTACAAAGAGGCAGACTTCCCCTTTCAGTTCTTCAGTGATGTCACTGATGAATATGTTGAAAAGGATGGGGCCTAGTACCGACCCCTGCAGCATGCCACTTGACACCTTCCCCTCTTGGGACAAGGTGCCATTTGCCATAACCCTCTGTGTCCTGCCTTGCAGTCAGCTTGTGATCCATTTAACCACTTTGTGACCGATGCCAGCTTGCTCCAGTTTGTTGGCTAGTCTTATGTGTGGGACTGTATCAAAGGCTTTACTAAAACCCAGATACACCATGTCCACTGCTGCCCTTGATCTACTTCTCTTGTAACCCAGTCAAAGAATTCTATCAAATTTGTTTGGCATGAGCATCCTGATGTGACGCCATGCTGCTTTGGGTCAAGTTTCCCACTTGCTTTCAGGTAGTTCATTACCCTTTCCTTACGCAATGTCTCCATTATTTTACCCACCACTGAGGTCAGACTTACTGGGTGGTAGTTTCCAGCTATCTCCCTGCTACCACTCTTGTGCAATGGCACAACTGTGGCCCTTTTCCAGTCCTGTGGCACTATTGCCTGTTCCAGTGAACTGTTAAACAGTTCAGCAAGTGGGACAGCAAGTTCATCCCTAAGTTCTTTTAGAACTCTTGAGTGTATTCCATCAGGGCCCATTGCCTTGTCCACCCTTATTTTAGACAGCTCCTCAAGATCCCTTTCTTTCATAAAGGGGGATATGTCAGCTCCCCTGGTATAGGGAAGTGTTCTGGCTGGTGCTGGACCATTACAAATGTCTTCCTGTGTGAAGACCGAGCAGAAGAATTCATTAAGAACTTCTGCCTTGTCTTTGTCATTTTTGACCAGGTATCCTTCCTCGGTTGCCAGTCGTGTTATTTATTTGTTTGTTTTATTCATTTATTTATGCCTTTGGTAACTGGGTAGGTGCACTGATCCAGAAGACTGTTTCCAGGCATAACCCAGGCCATAAAGTGGCAAAAGAAAACATCACATACACAAACTGTAAAATGCACATATTATATATACAGTACAATGCACACCCAGCTAGCAGTGGCAAGGACAGAGTATACATTGATAATCAGGTTATACAGGGTCATAAATAAATGGAATGAGCAAGAGACATGTGAAAACAACAACGATCGTACAATGTTTAATGGCATACAATAACAGTTAGGTTACAGTTGGTTCAGGTTCAGCACAGTTCCATAACCATTATGACAACAAAAAAATGCCGTGCAGTAAATTACAGGACAGTTCAGTACTTTCACTAGGAATTGGGTTGGGTTGGCAGGTTGAGATCGTGGGAGGGGTAAAGATAAAGCCAGAGGTAAGAAAAAACAGACACGCTATAAGATTATTATAGCATGTAAAGTTAAGGCAGGTGGGATATATGGTGTAAGGTGGGGTGGGGAGACAAGGACTAAGGGTAGTCTTAAGGGAGGTGTGGTACAGACAGAGGAAAGAGGAGACAAGGGGGAGGGCATAAGTGCTGCAAAGATACAGATAAACAGTGAGGATATAGAGTTCTACTGTCTTTGTGCAGTGCAGTGACAGCAACAGTCAGTGGCCATAAGGAGCCAGGCTTTCAGGCTGTTTAAAAGCCTGGTGGATGGCAGACGAGCTAACAGACAGTGGGAGCTTAGTCCTCCTTTGCTCCTTCTTTTTTCTCGTATGTATCTATAAAATGTTTTGTCCCCCTTTTCACTTCTTGAGCCAGTTTTTCTTCAGTCTGGGCCTTTGCCACCCTAATAGCTTTCCTGGCTTCCTTGAGTTCTCTCTCTAGACTTAGCACTATCCTTTTCAGACTTGGTCTCCTTGTACTTCTGAAAAGCTTTTCTCATTTCCCTAACTATAGTAGCTACCTCTTTGGAGAACCAGAGGGGGTTCCTTTCCCTTTTGGACTTGCTGATTTGTTTAGTGCATAGCGCTGACTGATGCTATAGCATCTTTCAGCTTTGTCCATTTGTCCTCCACATTCCATGTGGTACCTGTTGCCAGCAGGGGCTTGACCCTTTCCCTCATTTTTGGGAAATCTGCTTTCCTGAAATTGAGCACCCTGATTCTGGAGTGGCAGGGGTCCTCAGTCTTGCTAATGGAGAACCAGATTAAACTGTAGTAACTGGTACCCAGATTGATCCTCACTTGTACGTCTGATACCCTGGCACTGTTAGTGAATACCAGGTCAGGATAGCTGATTCTATGGTGGAAGAAACCACCATTTGATTCAGTCCTGTCCCCTTAAAGCCATGAGGAAGTCTCTACTCCTCTCTGAGGAGGCAATGTAGGTGGACCATTCTACGTCTGGTAGATTGAAGTCCCCGGCTAATAATAGCTCACCTTTGTCGGCCGTCCTTAATATGTCTTCCAGGAGAACCTTGTCCTTTTTGATCTCCTGGTTTGGGGGTCTATAGATAACTCCATCCTGATAGGGTTCCTGTTTCCAGCTCCCAGAGTGATTCATAGGTCCTCTGTCTCACCTTGTGCTCCCTGGGTCTCAGTGGTATTTGTCTGTTCCCTGATATAAATAGCGACCCCCCTTTCTTATCTATGCAGTCTCTGTGAACCAAGTCTCCATTACAGCAACCCAGTCAAGGCTGGCCTCTGCCAACATTGCTGTGAGATCTGTGATTTTGTTTGGAAGGCTACAGGCATTGACACACATTGCTTTCCAGTCTTGGTTTGTCCTGCTTGCTGCATGATTTCTCTGCTTGTGATTTGTGTCCCTAATGTTTTGAACATCCCTATCATGTTTGGAACACCCATGTGGAGTTGTAACACACATGGTGCTTGTGATGTCCTGTTTTGGTTCTGATCAATTTTCATTAGATGAGGAGGGGCATTTGTAAGCTCATATGATGCAACTGTTGCTGATACTCCTTCCCCTCCCTCTAGTTTAAATGGTTGACAAGGATGTTGAATTTTTGGCTGAGAGCATGTGTTCCCTCTTTTGTAAGGGGGTAGGCCATCGGATCTAAAGAACTTCCTCTCCCAGAAGTTTTGCCAGTTTTCTACATAGCCATAACCTTTTTTCTGACACCAGTTTTTGAGCCAAGTATTACGTTTGATGATGTCCCTTTCTCTGATCTTCTGCCTGCTAGCTCCCTTGCTTCACACAGGCAGAATTTCTGTGAAGGAGACATTGGATGAAGGGGAAGTGAGTTTTTCTACTAGAGTTGTTAGATGCTGATTAGTCTCTCTAACTGACCATTGGGCCAGGTCATTTGTACCTATATGGATGAGACTTTGCATGTCTTACTCGGTGTTATGCACAATTGTCTGAATCCTGTTTGTGTCCCTCCATGACAATGTTCCTGGTGTTACAAATGTGAAAAGATCACACTTTAGGTTCTTTGCATGGTATGCTGGACAAAGAAAGTAACAACAAATAGAAGTAATAAAAAAGGTTTATTTCATACCCACAACATAACAAGTGAAGCAAAGCAATCACAAGGGAGCCAATTTCCCACCATTCCTAGAGGATGGTCTCTTTATCTCCAAGGAGCTGGAGTGCATACAATTATATATGACTGATAAGTGTGCAGTTACAGATGTGATAAACATACAGCATTGGATAAGGCATGTAAATAAGATGGCTCCCTTGGGCAACTACATGGGAAATGAAGTTGCAAAGTAAGGAAGAATCTCTGAATCTCTGAACAATGGAAATTCATAGTCTGCAATCTGTTATCAGTCTCACTGGAGGTAGTGAGTCTGAGAACACATGCAATGTAATCATAAAAGCATACATGTCACAATAGTGGAAAACAACAGAATATGAGTGATTATGAGTATAGCAATATATATGAGGAAATAGAAACAGTATATATATATATATATGAATAGATGGATATATACAGTATATATATATATATATATATTTATATAGGTGAATGCATTACAGGCAAATATGAGCACAGCAAATATAATAAAGAACACTAATATAAGTAATAAAACAAGATAAAATATTATAAGACTGTGGTAAGGCACTCATACTTGTAAGTGTATAAGGTTATGGTTACATGTGGGCCGGTTGGTGGTATATAACCCAGGGATAACACTGAGAGGCATCTAACCTCACTTTCTGTTTGGCCGCTTTGGTGGATGTGCAACTCTACCCCACGTATCATAAAGTCACCTATTATTAAGATGCACTTTTTGTTTTGCTTGGAGGTTTTTGTTGTGGTTTGTTAGTCTATGCATTGTGTGTGTCCTCTCCACTGTTATGCCTGCCCTGGAAGTAGGCTCAGATGAAAGTGGAGAGAATCTATTTGTTAGTTTGACTGATGTTGGAGTTGTTTCATGAGAGTTATTTCACTGCACTTTCTGTTTTCCTACCAACTGCCGGACCCCTGGTCTGCTAGCTCTTTGGAGGAGTAGCATTGGTGGTTGGTGCTGTAAGTCCAAGTGCTGCACAGCATGGTTGAGTTGCACCCTGAAAAAGTATATTTCAGCAAGAGCGGTGTGTAGTTGAGTGCATAGATCATTTAGTGCAGAGCAAGTACAACAATGCCCCATCAGCCTCGCTTAAGCTCTGGTAACGAGAGTCCCTCAATATCTGCAGTTGATGATGTCCATATTGTTGTGTGGGTAATGGACAAACAACAAAGTTGACTTAAATCTAAGGATGGATGGTACTCAAGGTGAACCCCCTTGTGGGCTATAACTACCTGAGCCCAGGAAGGCAAAGTGGAAGTGTGGACGAAAATAAAAAGCACCTATGCAAGTTGGCTGTAGCAGAAATAGGGAGGATGTGAGGATGGAAATATAAATCCTGCTTAAGAGAAAAAAACTAAAAGGTTTTTTTTGAAGAAGGTTACTAGAAAGGGAGTAGAGAAGGAGGAGTTTGGGTGAAAATAGAATTGCCTGTGGAAATAGTAATAGAAAGGGTTTTTTTGTTTTGTTTTTGTTGTGGCCCTAGAAGGAAGTTTGCTAGAAAAGGAGTAGAGAAGGAGTTTGAATGTAAATAGAAGCACCTGTGGAAAAAGTCATAGAGATGCCTGGCTGTTGTGATCAGTGTGGTGGCCTTAGGCCCCAGTCAGTTCCATCACAGTTCAGACCTCACAGATCTGATATAGAAAGATTTCTCAGCCTGTACACTGAGTCTCAGCTGCAGGGCAGCTTCCCTTGCAGGCTGAAGACCTCAGTTGCAGCTTCAGTCTCTCACACACACACACACTCTCTCTGCCTGCTAATAACATCAGTCTCCTCCTTAGAGGATGTAAAACACACTTCTCCCTCCAAAGTATCTATGCATTGCAGCCTTGATTACACCTGCAGATGGTAAGTTTGCACTCCTCTCACTTTGCCCTGTAGACTCCCTCTCCCACTAACTCCATCAGCAGATGAAAGGTCTGCTCTTCTTCACCTTATCCTGTAGACTGCCAGACGTGCAGGAAGGTTTTTCAGTCTTACACTAACAGACAGCCTTCTTACACACAAAACCATACAACTATGCTCTTTCAAGTCTCTTGACCTTGAACCTCTCCTGAGTAAGCTAGCCACTTCTGACTGGTCCCCCCTAACCTCCTTCCCCTCGGTGGATAAAGCCCTTACCTACTTCAAAGAAATCTTTCTTGTAAACTGGAATGCCTTTGCCCCACTAAAACAAACCAGAGTCAGAGATGACCACTTACCTTGGATGACCTCTGAACTTCTGGCCTGTCTCAGGGCTAGAGATTGGGCCTGGAAGCATCATAAAGCTACCCAGCTTCCTAGTGACCTCACAAACTACTGCATGCTCCAAAACACTTGTACCAGGGCTACAAGGTTAGCCAAGTCCGAATATTTCAAATCTGCCTTCATCACTAACATAAATTCCCCTTCAAAGTTCTGCAAGGTGGTCAGTGGCCTGTTTACCCATCATCTCACCCACCCCCCATTACTTAAAGTAAATAGCTCACTAGTGTCTGACCCACCAGCTGTAGCAGCAGAATTTAACTCCTATTATACCTCCTGCGCCACTGAGCTACTGAAATCCCTCCCCTCCTACCCATCACCCTCCCCACCCTCTACTGGTGTGCCCCCTCCACCACCCTCCCACCTCTCCTTCTCTTTCACTACTGTAACCCCAAACAATGCCCTAAGTGCCCTCCTCACCATCAACCCCTCTAAAGGTGCCTCCCCTGATGGCTTTGACCCAAAACTCCTCTCCCTCTCTGCTGTGGCCATTGCCTAGCCCCTCTCATTAATCCTAAATCTCTCATTCTCTACTGCCTTGGTCCCCTCTTCATGGAAACATGCAGTGGTCCTCCCTCTGCCCAAAGAGGGTGACCCCCTCATCCCCTGGCAACTATCACCCCATTTCTCTCCTCCCTACCCTTGCCAAGCTTCGAGAACACATTGTCCTCTCCCAACTCAACTCTTTTCTATCTGACACCTCCTTTTTCACCCCTTTCCAGTCTGGTTTCAGGAAAAAAAACACTCAACCACCACCTCTCTTCTATGGCTAACAGACTCCGTCCTAACCAAGATGTACAATGGCCAAATTACCTCTGCCATTTTTGGTGAGCTGGCCAAGGCCTTCGACACCATCTTGCACTCCCTTCTCCTCGACTCACTCCCAGCAGCTGGCCTATCTCCCTCCACCACAGACTGGTTCAACCCAATCAGTTAAGCTCTTGGATGCCATTTCACCTCCCCTCTCAATTAGCACTCGCATTCCCCAGGGCTCTGTATTAGGGCCCCCTCCTGTTCTCCATCTTCTTAAATGATCTTCCCTCTGTTTGCTCCCCCTCCACCACTATACATATGTATCCCGATGATACAGTCCTGTATGCATCTGGCTCCTGTCCTGCTGAGGTTACAGCCAGCTTACAGCAAGACTTTGACATGGTTCAGCTCTGGTTTGCTAACCATCAACTTTTCCTGAATGCCAAGAAGACTGTCTCCATGACCTTTGGCACAAGGCAGAGACTCTCTATGCTTCCCTCCCTACCCACTTTCCACACCCTTGATGGGACTTTATTTGAGGACACATCCTCTTTCAGGTACTTAAGTGTTTGGTTGGACCAACACCCAAACTTCTCTGGACATATTGACGCCATCCAGAAAAAAACTGTACCCCAAGCTTGGTGCCCTGTTCAGGAACTGTAGTTGCATCCCTCCTACAGCTAGGCATGAACTTGTTCAGAAGATGATACTGCCCATTTTTGACTACTGTGCCATAGTCTATGGTGCTGCCCCAAGTCCTCCCTGGCCAGACTGGACACCCTCTTCAATTCCTTCTGCTGCTTTGCCCTGGATGTTCCCTCTTGCACCCAGCACTGCAATCTTTATTGTGCCCTATCCTTCCCCTCTCTTACAAATAGGCGAATCTCCCACTATGCTATATTCACTTCCAAGCACTGGTTGAGTGAGCTCCCTTCCTACCTAACCTCCTCCTTTATAAGAACTCCCCATCTTCCCATTCCTTTAGCTCAACAAACTCCCTCACCCTGGTAGTCCCCTGCAGATCCACCTAATTGGCCAATCTGCTTATTCTCACTGCCTCCCAAAAATTTGGAATTCACTCTCCCCTCAAATCTGACACTCATCCTCTGCCTACTCCATCAGCTCTGCCTCAATTACCTTGTGCCTAGCTGCTTCTGCCATGTCCCTCCCTAATTCCCTCCTCTAAGCCCTGGATAACCCCTACCCCTCTACCATCACCTTCATTTTACCCTGTGCACCACCACCCCCCAAATTTCCAACTCTCCTCCCCTTCCCCCAAATTGCTTCCCCTTTCTGGCCTCCTTGATCTCTCACAGAATGTAAGGGATGCCAAATGCTCTCTATGTGTTCCTCTCCTACTCTGCAGGGGCTTGTATCCCTCATCTACTCCCTTCCCCTACATCCCTCCACCTCACCCCTCCCTTTCCTTTCCCACTTTTGTTTCACATAAGCACTTGTTTACTTATTAACCCGGCACTTATTATTGTTCACTTTTTATACATATTATGCACAACTCTGTTTTAACACTGTTTGTAACATCTGCCTTACAACTGTATGTTAATGTTGATCTTGTAACTTGAATGTAACTTGAACACTACTCTTTCCCCTCCCCACCTCACCCCTCCCTCTCCTTTCCTCCTCTCACCACCCCCTTTTCTTTCACGTAAGCACTTGTTTACTTATTAACCCAGCACTTATTATTGTCCACTCTTTCTACCTATTATGTGCAACACTGATGTACCACTGCTTGTAACACCTGCCTTAGAACTGTATGTTAATGTTAATCTTGTAACCTGAATGTTTAATGTTTCACTCCTATTGTACCCCTTCCCCCAGGTCGCACCTGGATATGAGCGATTTGTTGCTCAGTGTGCCTTCCTGGTGAAACATTTCAATAAATAAATAAATAAAAATTTGCTACATCCTCCTAGCAGTGTTCTGGGAGGGGCAATCTGGCTGTCACTCAATGGCTAATTGGCTGCCTACTTTCCAGATGAATTAATAACTCCCCCAGTTTACATAAAGCCCTCATGTGGCTCTGGATTAGGCTCCTGGGCTTGACTGGCTGTTGCAATGCCATCTGGTCCTGTTATTATGATGAGAGGTATGAGGGGGGACAAAGATAGCTGATGCTTTGGTAATCCAGGGGCTTCTGACCTTAAAGTCTTATTTTAAATAGGGCTCCTGGGGAATGGAGTTCCAAGATGGCTGACAATAGTCAGTAGCCTTCATCGGTTGCTCTGCTGAACTCCAAATATTTGGCTTATTTATAGTTTCAACTAACTGTCCTTTTACTGAAAAGATCAAACACTTGGCTCACAAGATTCTCCCCCACTGCAATTATCAAAAAGAAAGGAAAATAAACATACATCAAGAAAAACATGCTCAAAAGTAAAAGGACACACATTTCTCTCCCACAGATGTAGTAAATCTGGACAAGCTAGATAAAAAGGGTGCAACAGAAAAACTCCCCAGCTCTATCTCTGTAAGTAGTCCACGTAATACAGCTACAGTGGTCACCAGAGCTGCCAGCCCTGGTCCAGTCTGTAGGGACTCATCAACTGAAAGAGAAGTCAAACCTAAAGATCCAGCTACAGTACAATGAAGATGCAGTCATTTGACGATGTGACAAAATATTACCACGTTCTAATAAGCATGGTTGTGGTTTAAAAAGAAATCTTGAAGAGATTAAACTTGAGAAAGCTGAACTGAAAGAGCAATTAGAGACATCAGACACTCTTGACTTCCTTGTTGTGAAACATTACAACCCAGAGGCAAAAACTGAAGAATATGGATAAAACTATGCATAAAAGAAATCTATAATTTGTTGGCATATCTAAATTAGAAGTAATAGTCAGATAACCTATGACATTATTCAAACAATGGTCAATGTTTCTGAAGAAAATTTCCCCCCTTCTGTTCAGGTATTTAGAATCCTGAACTGGATGGAGTCTGCACAACATGTGGCCTCTAAAATTTTAAGACTATCAACAATATTGGTTCTGTTTGCTTTGAAGTCCAATAGAGAAATAATTACAAGGTAAGCAGGAATGAAAGCTGCCATTAGCTTTGAAAATGAAAATGTTTACATATCCTGATGTGTGCACCATAGTTCAGGCTCGCAGGCAGAGATGTCTGCAATTTCAGCAAGAAATTACTGAATTAAAACTTCAATTCATTCTTTATCTACGCAAGGCCAGAGTAAATTTGAGTGCTGTTTAGAGGATATTCTTTGATTCAGTGTGCCATCACTGCAGTGAAACCCAAAGATGGCAATGTCAGTGCTGCAATCCAATCAACAGTCATTCCATCAAGTCAGGATTTTGCAGCACCAGGAGGGCTGTAGAGGAGGGTGAAGCCCCTTGCAAACAGTCAGGATGTACCCTGGTGCATTGCCACGATAGTCGTCCATCTGCATGTTTGTTGGGTGACATGGTCACCATTGGCAATTTATTGTTGCTGTGGAGTTAGTCAACATCCTTGATGTCAAGCTGACTTGGTGGAACCCTTTGATTCAGACCATATCTCATATTTTTTGCTCAACAGACTACAGTCGAACCAAGAAGAAGAGGAGAGTAAACTGGGGGTAGAATCTTGGCCTGCAGGTTCAATACTTGAAACTTTATAAACACAGCAGGGGATCCTCTATCACTGGAGCCTCCAGCTATTGAACCATGGCTAACTGTTGGAAAATCAGATGAGCTTTCTGCAACTTAACTGAAGTTATAACTGAGCAATAACTGTCATCCAGTGGGATGATATTTCTGTAAGATAAGTGAATTCTTCATTCCAATGCTCAAAAGGGAGATGAGGGGTTATGTGGGGGGGCATGGCATATAATGCACTTCAATAAAACAGACTTCTAGTCCCCATGTACCCACATCAACATTTCAAGCCTGATTGGAGCATACCTCTACTTTTTCCTCCCAACCATAAACCCTGCCTTTTCCATTTTAAAAGCTATTTCATGTTGGACATTTTTAACTGATGATTAACTATGAATAGTTCGTGTTTGGACATTTAAATCAAGATTTTCAGTGGGGTGGACAAAGCATTTGTGTCAGTATGTCAGACGCATGCTGTGTCCACGTAGATTTGTCCAAATGTCTGTGCCCTTTTCACAGAAATTAGGATGCATTTGTGACAATTCCCACAGTTTAAAGCAATTTTGGCAGCAACTGTGGGAATCGCATCAGTTTTCAGGATGCAGCTGTGGAACTTTGTCCCAGGAGTTAGATCAACTTTTCATGGTCTAACTCCTGGAATGGGTTTTGGCAGTCCCATTCAAAACAATAGATGCAGCTCTTTGAAAATCCCCCCACAAGGTTCACAAATAAAAGGGCTTAAAATAATATTATTACATTGTAAACTTTCTGTGGTTTATATTGATTAGCATACCCTTAAATTTTGTAAGGAAAAGAAAAGGGGAGGATTTATTTTCTTTGCTTAAGTTTTTTTATTATTGATTTGCTTTCTTAGTAGATATGATTATTCTCAATGTCTATGAAGGAACTGATTAGCTACAAAATTAAATACGCTCCAATATTAAGCACTCCTGTACGTTAAGCTATACTAGTGGAAGTCTTTAAATATTCTCTCCTTTTTTAGTAAAAAAAATAAGTATTAGGTAATCAATTGATGGCAAGTGCATGACTTGCACCATCTACTGAATTAAGTATTAGAAACAGTGGTTTGGTCGTACTGTATATAACTGCTCTGTAAGAAATCTCATTTCTTATTATTACTTCTTCTGCACCATATAAGGGCTTTTATTTCATTGTTTTTCTAGTAAATGGATTGAAATAATCCATGTATAAGTTTTGTTTTCTTTCCATAATACCACATTTGATAAAATATTCTTCGTTTTATGTAAAATGAAGAATTGAAAATAAAATAAAAATAAAATGAACAGGGCCAGGGCTCCCACCCTTAAACAATGTTCCAGTTAGGTTAGGCAGTCCATTGAGGGAATCTCTCATTCATCCAGAGTGTGATTACTCCTCAGTTGGTGGTGAGCGGCTACCTTTGATGTGCAGTGGAAGCCATGGTTGAATATCGCATAAGACATTGAAAATTACAGTACTATTTTTTTCTTGCACTCCTGCTTTGCTCCCCACCTTCAGGGGGTGGCTGATATTGGATGGAGTTCTGTGGAGCCAAGGAAAGTCCCACCTTTGTGGGGTACATTTGTATGTGTTGTAAAATGTGTAGTACCTCATATCTATCTTGTCTAAGTTGAGTACATGTTGCCCACTAGCTGACATCCTAGCTAAAACCCTTACAACCATGAGATGTTTGATCTTTCCTGACAACAAATTAAATAATCTCTCAAGCAATATAGATGTTCTAGCCTTTTTAAAAAGGCTACCCAAGTAAAACTCAGATGGCTAGTATGTGACAGAATGGCAAAATGTTGGAAGACATTACCCTGAAGATAGAAGACCCACTCCCCCTTTCTCTTGTAACCAGAAAGAAAGTGGTGTACACACCATAGCTGGAGGTACAGATTAATTTGTTTTATAGCAGTAAATCTTCCCAGCCAAACACTCCTACATTGCACCTCAGACAGGCTTCATCAGGAGGCAGTGCTTGGACATAAGTCATGTGTTTAAATAATCCCAATATTTGCATATTTAAGTGATCATTGATACAGATAAAAACACAGAGTAAGGCACAGCTGAGCTTATCAATTAGTTCACATACAAAACAGTGTAAGCATGTTGAACTTTGTGGTTTAAAGAGACCCTTAGTGGTTGTTATTATATAACCCCACATTGTGTTTTTAAAAACATTTAACCCTTGCAGGGCCACGGACTGATATATCAGTCCAAAATTCCTATATGTTCTAATTCTGTCAGCACCCTAAGGGTTAAAACTGAAACACTCTTTATTCTTTTGATGTTCATCAGGTTCAAATATTTTATTACTAAGCTTGTAAGCTCATCAATTTTATGGAGCTGGTTTTCCATATTAAATGTGTGATTATAATGGAAACCACTCCGCCCCATAACATCTTGGCATCCCCAAAACTAAGCACTTTTTAAGGCCATGACCCTACTATCAATTCATTCAAAGACATTTAGCCAGTGGGGGGGGGGAGATTTGTAATTCATACCTCAGCCTATAGCCCCTGTAGATTAACTCTTGTCTGCTTATGCATTGGACATTTATTTAAATAATTAACTATTCTGGTCATTTTATACTATCCCCATTAAATACATTAGTTTTTAATAAAGTAAAGAAAGATATTTTATTCATTTTGCCCACCTGCTTTGGGTCCCATCTCAGACTACTGCAGGGGGGGAAGAAAGAAGATGAAAATGTACAGGGTCTCTGTGACAGAAAAGTAGTACAATCCCATTTAGACATAGGGATTAATGTCTCTTTAAAAAAAAAATCACTTCAATGGACCAATCTATATCTACTATTATCTAATACATTATATTAACTATGCTTCTTATAAAAATAACTTTCTTTCCTACATATTAGTGTAAGAATTATGTAAATACAATAAATATAAACACACATTAATAATTACAGCCCCCCAGTGATATATTATTATAAAAGTCTGTATTTAAACAAAGTATTATAGGACCCACTGTTTGTCAAATACATCAGAAGTCCATTGTAATCACAAAGAATTAATCCATATGGACCTGACAAGACACACACTAAAAACACATTTTCTTTCCTGCAGGGATAGCTAACATTAAATAACCTATATATTTATTCATAAATAATTTATGAATACTAAAATGAAGCGCTTACAATTAATTATGTGCCAAATGATTTTTCCATCTTATAGTGTTGCAAATCTTTACTAAATGGTGACTCTGCCATTTTAATGTTATTTTAATAATGTTTTGTTGTTCAGCAAATAAAAAAATACCTACTAAATTATTTCAATATTTCAGTCATCCTAGTACAGGGGCACCAATCAGACATTTTTTGCAAAAACTTACAAATATTCGATTACATACTCTCACATATAACACCAATTACAGTCCATGGTTTTAATCAATGGAAGGGTTTTAAATCCATTTCACAGTTTATTCCATGCAAGCAATAATACCCGACAGGGTGGGCGGTATTGGGCAATACTGGACCGCCCAGGGGTGTAATGAGGCCCGACGCTGCAGGCAGAGGGCCTTATAGCCCCTGGAAGGTCTGGTATTGCCCATACCATCCACCCTGGAGGGTATTATTGCACTTAGAAAATGGGCACCGTAAAAAAAAAAATATTTGAGAAAAAGATTGATAATAAAAACATTAATTTGCATTATGTTTTGTGATTAAATAGTTCCTTCACCTGTTCTGCAATAGAGGACTTTTGTCCTAATGGGGATGCTGTAGTTGAGGAAAAGAAAGAAAGAGCTGATTAAATGCTGTTGGTGCCCCCACAGCAGAGTTTGTTTCTTAAGTCCCCCGTGTCGTTATGGAATAGTTTTCTTTCCATTTTCGTTAACAAGACTGTGTTTTGTTCTTTGTTTTTTTTTATACTGGGGACGATAACTGTTGCCATCGGGGAAGAAAGCCGTGGTTTGGGACAGTGCATCAGGTCTTCACTTCAGGACGAAGACATAAAGTGAGTTTGACATTTCCCTTGTATGGATGTTTAGAAACTGCTGCCTTTTGAAGTATTTCTTACTTTGTGCAGTTCAGGAGAGCACGATGGGAGCAGCATTTTGTTCATTTTCTGTGCTGCAGATGCACATACATCTGTGGTAAGGAAAAAGAACAAAATACGGCTCCTCTCATGCAGGAGTAGTTACGCATATTTCGATGCATGATCTCTGGAACGAAAACGAAGGCTGCCTCCGGTTTCATATAAAAGTACCTATTGTGAATTCTGCTAGATGTTGTCACAGTACAAGGATAAAGAAAAAAAAATGTTTGTGTAACTCCAGGGTTGTCTGGGACTCGGCAGGCAGCAATACAGTGGTCTGTGTAGGACGAGAGGCTGGAAAGCAGTGTGGCTGAAATGGGTAATAGCGTCAGCTGCTGTAGCCTAGAAGAGCTGCTTCAAACTTGCGGGGTTTTTTTTAATAGGCTTGAGTTGTTGTTTTTTTCTGAGAAAAGGGGAGTGGAGTTCAGTTGGTGACAGGGTTTCTGTGCGAAGGACTACGAGGAATGGGCTTTTAACTTAGCATTTGTATTTTTACAAAGCAGATGAGTTACGTTTTCAGAGAAAATGGGAGTGGAGTTCAGTTGGTGACAAGGTTTCTGTGCATGCCTCTGTGTAGGACTATGAAGAACTGCTTTTCCTTTTTTGTTAAACTTCAAGAAAAACAAAGAATTCAAGGAAATATGGAGTTTAGACAGTGTGGGGGGACAATTTCTCTCGCTAAGTGAGGGGAAAAAATGGCGGTGATTTGAAATGCAAATTAGGTGTCTTAGCCAGTTAGGAAACAGGGTGGGCACAAGGATACTTAGCTGGGCATGAGGCAGGATTGGGCTGGGACTTTTTATTTGGTGGGCATCTACTGTCTGATAGATGCCCACCTAAATAAGTGTCTCGGCCAATCAGAAGAGAGAATTGTCTTTGCCCATTTTCTGAATGGATATAGATATTGGGGTCTATGGATCCATTTTGACTCTTGCATTAATAATAACTGTAATCTGTCTCCTCTTCTCACTGGCACTGGTACAGGTATGTGGTCCAAAGCTTGAAATTTAAATGTGGAGGTGGTGCAACTGTGATCATCACTGAAATGGTCTCCCAAGATGCTTTCTCTATTCCCTTTATAAATAGCACATATGTGTTCTTGAATAAGTTCCTTTAATGGGTGGATGATCTGCCCCATGTACAGCTTCCCACAGTCACACCACCCCACATGAATAACAAATGGTGTTTTACAATTAGCATACTACTTCAAAAAGTATCTTTTACCAGTAGTGAGGTGTAAAACACACTGTCCTCATGTTCATACTTACAAATTTTACATTAATGCCACACATAGAAACCTTGTCTGTTAATCACTTTTCTGTTTTTTTGTAGTCATGTAATGACTCTGTACCACATGGTCTGACAAAGTTCCACCTCTCCTAAATGTTATCCTTCTTGTCTTCTTAAAGGTGCATTTCAGTTCTTCATCATCACAAAATATAGACCATCTTTGTCTTGCAATTTTTCTGATCTCATGAGCCTGTTTGTTGAAATTGGTTGCAAAGGTAATCTGTGTTAGATCATTTTCCACTTTTGATTTAGGGGTAAGTAATTGCTCTCCTAGGAACTCAGAAGCTTTCTTCTTTGCTTTATGTACTACCTCTGCCAAATATCCTGTATCATAGAATCTAGCCAATAACATCCCTACTTCCATTTGATATGTGCCCTCCAAAGGACAATTCTTTTCAATTCTTAGGAATTGGCTGTAGGGGATGCTGTTGACCAGAGACCTGGGGCATGCACTCTCATCTCTCAGTATGCTGTTTCCACTCAGGATTTTTCTATAAGGGCCACATTTTACCCTATTATCCTCCCCCACAAAAAAAATCTGACATCCAAGAATTCCATTTTCTTAGTATCTGTATTATGAGTGCATCATAGGCTTACTGTTCTGGTTCAGCCATTGGATAAAATCTTCAAGCTGAACTAAACCCCCACCCCAGATACATATGATATCATAAATACAATGATACCATTTGACAATGTTCCTGATGTGGGGGGTTGTCTCAGTGAAGATCTGCTGGTCCTCTCACCAATCTAAGAAAATGTTGGCGAATGATGGTACTACTGCCACCCCATCACCATTACCCTTGCATTTGTAAATATACCTTACCATCAAAAACAAAGTAATTGTGCCAGATCATAAATCTTAACAAGTCAAAAATTAGCCTTTGTGATGCATCACATATTTCTGGACCTAGTGACATAAATTCCTTCACTGTTTTCACCCCGTGTACATGATTAATCCAAGTATACAAGAAACTTATGTCAATAGTCAGCCACTGGTATTGTGTGTGCCATTCAATCACTTCCAATTTCTGGTTATATCCATACTGTTCTGTATGCAACTCAGCATTTTTGGGAGCCTTTTTTAATGCAAAGGTCCACAAATCTTGACGGAGCCTCAATGAGTGACACTATGTCCAAGATAATGGCTTACCCAGGAGGGTCCCTAGCAGACTTATGAACCTCTGAGAGGGTATAGAATGTGGGAGTAACAGGATGGCTACTTTTTAAGAAGTTACTGTCATCCTCAGTAATATGCCCAATCTCAAATTCTTTCTCTACCATCTCATCCAATATGTATTTGTATGCATGCGTGGGATTAGAAGTAAGGGGCCTGTAGCGTTCTTGGTCCCCCAGTTGTTTCTGAATTTCTTTTACATACTAACTAGTATTTTGGACAACAATCATTCCACTCTTTTCAGTGTTCCTTATCGTTGTCTCTTTCATCTGATTTAACTCATGTAGTGCCTTGCACTCACTAGCAGATATGCTTTGGAATTGTCATTGTTCCCTTTCATTGTTCCCTATATCTTGAACTGATTAGAATGTTCTCATTCTGAAAGCCATGCAAGTGTCTTTGCCACACCAGAAAACAATGGAAATTAAATGGTGCAGCTGCTTTCAAGTAAGACATAAATATATTGTATTAGGTGCCAGCATTTCAAATACATAGCACACTGAGGCACTGAAGTCATCTCATATAACACCAAAGGGAAAGGCCAAGTCTCCTAACAAGTGACCTAGATGTGTGAATCGGGGAACTGAAAATTCACTGCTACCAATTAAATTTCTTTTAGTTGATCTGGGCATATTTTACTTTTTGCCAAATGATAACATATTCATTTGAAAGGTCTAGCATCTCTTCCATTGATAACTTGCTTAATCAGGAAGATTTTTTAAAAGAATGTCACTGCATACTGTACCTCTGGATAGCATTTAATAAGCTGTAGTTTTTCATTTTTGTTCTTTATTATTAAAGAAACATTCTCACAAAATGTATTAACTAGACTTTGTTAAGTTGACAACAGAAGTTCTCCCATGTGCTTTGATTTCTTGCCCCAGAAGCTGTAAAACAAATCATTAGGTCTGCTAGGGCTGCACTTAGTACCACTTTTTGTAGAATCTTTTTGTGTGCTTCATCGATGCAAAGTACAGTTCCGTGGTGGAAACATTTTGGTTACTGTACCTCTGTTTGGAATTGTAGTTAATCTCTTATTTCTTTTTATTTCCATCACCCACCCACCCCACAGAGTTACATTCAGGAAGTCCTGTACCAAAAACATTTTTCCAAATTCAAAATGACTACGTGGAGTAATGTTGTTTCTTGGGGCTGGCCTAGTCTCTGACTGAGTTACCAAATGACATTGATTAGTCCAGAGTATGGTGAAATGTGTCTGGTTGTTGCTCTAACATAAAGTAGACCAAAATGGAGATAGTGCAACACAGGGTATCCAAGATGATTCAGGGCTAACAGAGCAGATTTTATGAAGATCTTCTCAAGGCACTGATCATGTACTCACTGGAGACCAGGTGAGAAAGGGGGATATGCTAGAAACCTTCAAATTCCTGAACAGAGTAAACAAGGTGGACTGTGGGGAGTTATTTTGTGCTTAGCTGAGTCACAAACAACAGGCACTGTCACAAACCCACTCAGCAGGTCAGCCCTCTACTCCCAAAGTGCCAACCTCTGAGCGCAGTCTTGTGAACAGTTAACAGAAACAGGGTAACCCTCCTGTCTGTTTTGTGGATTCGAATCAACCATTGGTCTCTAGTCTTGGAGGGATTCAAACTGTGAATCTCTTGCTAGCGTACCCAATGCACAGGCTCAGATAATTCTGTCTTTGGGGGGCCAGATATCTTTGCCTACGGGCACCTAACCAGGTGTACAGAAATGAACCCTTAAAAACTCTAATAAAAGACCTCAGATTACTCTAACCTTTTTCTAGTTTGGCATCACCTTTCAAGCTTATACACAGTGTCTGCTTTAACCACATATACTTCACTTGTTAAAGAAAATAAATTCAAAGACAGACCAAGTAGGCTCTAAAAATAGAGTTTTACTAAAATAGATACAAAAATATATAAAACATAAAATACAGAACCATACATCACAAGAACCATACAACCTTTTAAAATAACTAGGTTTTAACAGTGCAATTCCTACCGCAGTACTTAGATTTGTCTCTCTCTCTCTCTACCTTCATACTTACTAAAAGTGCTCAATGATGTTTCTTTGTCAGAGTGTAGATAAAAGTGACTGAAGGAAAACAGAATACTGTTTAAGAAACTGTCTTGGCCAACCCCTTTGAATGAGATCACTTAGCTACTCCTCTGTTTATGAAAAATCATACACCCAGGATATTTTATCATATTAGAAGGTAAGATAAGGTTACATCAGCAGAAACTCCTTCCCCCATTTGACTTCCACAATCAAGTTTGTAAATTTCCTTTAATCTATAAACAGTATCCTCTCTCACACAGACATCAAAGCATTTATGATTTCACACCCGTGTGCTATCACCTGGTTTCCTCCTCTAACATCATAAAATGGACACTGATTTCCCTCTTAGCAGTTAAAGCTATATTTAACTTAAAAAAAAAAACAGGAGATTCTTGATTAAGGCCTGTTCTAGTCTGTAATTAGCTTCTGGCCTTCCAGGTAACACCTTGGAAACTAAAACCTGTGTGTGCGTGTGTGTGTGTGTGTGTGTGTCTGTGTGTATGTGTGTGTGTGTGTATGTATGTGTGATCTCACATGCTGTCTCAGCATCTCTCGTGACAGACAGTCCATAACACATTTTTATATTACAAAAAAAGTCATAGTGTACTCAGAACTGGCTGTCCACATGTCACAGGAACACTGTTTTGTTGCAAACAGGCTAGTCCTGAGCTCAGGTTTTCAGGAGCATTGTGAGGAGCATGCATGCAAAGCTGGTTCAGCTGGCTCAGGATTGTAAAGCATGGTTGGCCTAGGAACTACATTGAGTTCAGTAAGCTATAACAGTGACTGAAACTAAGAATCTGGTCTCAGTTTTGTTCAGTCTGAGTAACCTGGAGAGTGTAAGTCAGACACTGACTAGCCACCAGGGGACAGTTATCCTGGTAAACCACAGAGTGTATACACACTAAGACTATTTAGAGAAAGTAGTTTCTAATTGGAGCTGAGGAAGAGAGCAGACATTTGTATAAGGCTGGACAAGCTTGCCTTACAAGAACTTTTCCCTTTGGGGAGCAACTCTTGATTGTTCAAATAAGTTGATGCCACTGCCTGATGGAAGGGCTCTGTGGAGCCACAGTTCAGTGCATCAGCTGAAAAGCAGAAGGAGAAGAGCAGCAATCCCGCCACTGATCAAGGAGCAGGTGGGGGTAGGTCTGTCTCCATGTCGTCTTACTTAGTGGAAGTCCACTGGAGATCAGAAGGCTGATAGTAGAGAAAGAGAAGGAGAGCAAATGACAGATGACTCCAGAGGAGATAGCCACTTCATCTGAGAGCCACTCTGAGTGAATCCCTGCCTCTGTGACAGAAGACAAGTCTAAACCCAGCTGAGACTGCAAAACTGTGAGTAACTTCCAGGGTTTTAGCTCTACAACTTGGGGATCAATTTGTGTTAGGGGACAGAGCCTCAGAAGTCCTAGGCAGAACTTTGCTTTATAATGATAAGCCCCCATGGAAAACCATCAGTTGCTTGTTTGGGATTTGTTTTTCCAGTTGGGTTACAAATAGTGATGACTGTAATATAACTATTGTTGCAAGCGCATGCCAACATATTAATCCATGTCAGCTGCTGTATCACCGAGCCTGGAATGCTCATCTGCTGTGAGCAGCCATCAGGGTTTCAATCCTGCAACATGGGGAATGGTTTGTGCTGTGCAGTTTGATTTTGGCAAGCGGTGCCACACCTGAGGGTCAGCGTCAGTCAAATCGCACTGCTTCTGTGGTTTTTGGGGTTGTAGTAAGCTTTTTTCTTAGCAGGTTACTATAAGCAGGAAGCAGGAAACACAGTCATTTTGGATGGCCAGAGGCAGGAACAAACAGTTCCAGAACAATCGAAGAGCAGCAGGAGGGGTTGAACAGGGCCTAAAAACTGAGTTTTTTTTTCTAGGGCTGCAGTTCGAGTTTGGCAAGCAGCACCACACCTGAGGGTCAGCAGCCAAATCTCACTACTTATGTGGGTTTTGGTGCTATAATAAGCTTTTTTCTAATCAAGTTATTCTAAGCAGGAAGCAGAAAGCACAGCCATTGTTGATGACTGGAGGTGGGAACAAACACATCCAGACCAATCTGACAGCAGGAGGAGGGGCTGAATAGGAGCTTAAATTCTCATACTCTAGTGAGTCCCACCCTCTCATGTCCCAGAGCATGAGTGGACCAGGTAACCTAGGGCATCAGCAGGTGTCTGCGTCATCTGCAGTCTGCAGGGGACTCTGCAGAAGAACAAGGATCAAGATAAAGTAAATCAATTCACTGTGTACACTTACTACTAATGAAGCAAAGTAAACAACTACAGGTGGGGTTAAGGACTGGAAACGCTAGTTGACTTATACAAGGTAAAGTTATGCTGTTAACCTGTTTTGAAATTATTTTTTTTCAACTTACCTATAACAATGCAGCTGATGTTTCCAACTCTTCAAAGTGAGTAATTATAATTTTTTGATGAAATAAAGCCATATTTCTCCCTATTATTAATTAAAGCCCTTCTTCTATTTCTCCTGAAGAAGAAAATGGCTAGCATTCCTACAAATAAATTGCATTTTTCTCTGCTTTCAACATTCTTTTTTAAACCATCGCTGATGTCAAAGTCTACTTCTGCTCCTGGCAGTTCATTCCATATTTATTACCTGACCTTTATATGAAACAAAATGTCACCTGAATACATTTAGACCCAAATACTTCTTAGTTTTAGTGCGTGTCTCCTTTTTGTTGAATATGATACCAGCTTGAACAGGTTACTGGCATTGTTCTTCTATTTTCCTCTGACATTATTGCATACTGTACTTCTATGAGATTACCCTCCTTTTTATTAAAAGTATTTATTTAATTCCATATTCATTACACTTTACAACCATAGTATAAGGAAATGTATCACAAACCATTCACAGTTAAAATTTGTGTGCATCCTAATGTACTTGAACCAGAAAGACAATCACTATACTGCATATGAGCCATTAGTAACTTGAAAGGCACTTAAGTGTCATAGGCTATTGGCAAGGCAAGGCAATTTTATTTGTACGGCACCCTATCCTTGAGGCTGAAGGTGCTTCACAGTTAGAGAAGTTAAACTTGTTGGGACCATTAAGCTGAACCTTGATCGAATGACATGGAATATGTCACAGACTGAATATGTAACAGTGCTATATCCTTGACCTTAATAAATAATCTTTTCAAAACAAAACCAAGTAGTTATTGGGACAGATCATAAGCTCATGGCACAGGGGCAGGACTCAATTATATTAGTTCATATTTCCTCCAACTCTTTTGGGAGAAACTTTGACATGTGTTAATAGTTCTATCAACCAGCATATTATAAAAGTATGATTCATACACTACCAAATTCCATCATTGGAGTGATGGAGATAATGGATAGTCCTATTGGACATTATGGGGTGATTTTAAAAGCTTATGTCTATTTGCAATTTTCTACTGTACAGCTTTGGACATAAGCCAAATTGTCTCTATATCCACATTTCAAAGCTAGGACATAGCAAAGTCCAATTTTCAAATCTTTAACTTAGTTATGTCCAGTTTGCGAGTTCATCTATAAATGTGCCTAGGCATGGTTTTAAGACTGAGAACCCGATTCCAAAACAGTCCTTAGATCGCCACAAGTTGCAGTGATCAAGGGCTGTGGTGCACTCTGGATCCATCAGGGACCCTGTGCCCGATTCTGTAAAATCAGGGGTCCCTGCACCAAAAACCCGGGAGTTGCCACATCCACAGGCTAGTGCCAAACAATAGATGCACATGAAGGGATTGCCACAGAGATCTGGCTCCCCCCTCCCACCAAGCACAACAAAAAACAATTTCCAGGAGGGGTTCAGGGGCAGGCAGGGCATGGGGGATGCCATAGGTGGTGTTGGGGAGTGAGTGGGCATGCCAGGGGGTGACCGGGCACCTGACAGGGGTGCCGTTATTATAACTATTATGGTAATGGTTTATGATTGGTTATAATAATGGCACCCCTGCTGGGTGCCTGATCACCCCCTAGCATGCCCACTCACTCCTCAACACCTCTATGGCACTCCCCTGTCCCTTCTGCCCATGGACCCCATATACAGAGCCCCCCCCAATTACCCACCTTGTGGGACAATGGTGCGAGGGACTTAGACCAGCTCTTGGGTGGTCTAACTTGAGCCCCTTGGTGCACCCATGGCAGGGCATCCTGAATTCCAAAAAAGGGGGTGTTGTAGCCCCACCATGGTACATGCTCCCTTGCGACCTAGTGCGTCCCGGTTTAGATCGCAAGGGTGGTGCAGTGCCCATTTGGCGCAGTAACTTCCCATTCTGATGCAGACTGCATTTCAGAATTGGGAATACCACAACTTATGATGCAAGATGCTAATTGCATCATTGATGTTTGATGTAGGCACATTGCATTGGTATACAGGCTTTTAGAATCAGTCCCTAAGTGAAGCCTGATCTATCATTTACATCTATATCTTGCATTTTGTATCCAAAACTGGATGTAAAGTACAAGAAAACAGCTTTAAATTCTGCAGATGAGTCCAACTTTTGAAAATAGCTCCAACAAGATGGAACATGGTGTAGCTGTACTAGGGCAGTTTCTGACATTAATAGAACTACTATAGGTGTTGCATCCATTTTATTTATTTCTTTTTTTGAACTTGCAGTGTATGTCCCTTATCTCCAGCTCCTCCTTACTCCTTAGGATCATCAGGTACCTTCCAATCCCCCTACCTTCCCTACCATGACCAGCTACCTCCACGGAGCTTTGATTTACCCCCCAGGTGGGGTCAGGATGGGAGATGTCCCTTAGACATCAAGTCTTGTCAGATGGCGCCTGGCTACAAAGACTGGGGCCCAGGTTTACTGGGAACATCATCATGGAGGTGCTGGGATCATGTCTCTTTGTTGTGTTACTGTCCCTGGGACATGCAGTGACATCAGTGCATGCCCATGCATGCTATGGGGTGTCCACACGCCAATGATCATGATGTCCCCCCATCCATGATCACCCAGGTGGCAATATCACAGTGGAGAGTGAAGCCTTCCCTCCCTCTCCAGAGGAGGAAAGTATCCTCTGGGATGCTCCCTCCTTCCCCCCCCCCCCAACTGGCCCCTGATGACCTGCGCTCATTCCCAAACTTGAGTTACCAGTGTCACAAGAGCAGCACTACCACTGCACTGATGGGCTGGCTTGCTGCATAAAGTTTCTGACCTTTGAAAATACCACCCGATGTGACTAGGGATTGCATCCATCCATCCAAAATAGGCAGACTGGGTGGGCCTAGTGGTCCTCATCTGCTGTCAGTTTCTGTTTCTGTGTTTCTGTGTTTCATGTTATGGCCTTTGAAAATCCCACCCTATGTATTTTAAAGCAGCAGTGCAACAAAATTTGGCCACAGTTTTGACCCTATCTTTTCTCACTAGAAAAGATTCCAAGCATCATATAGTTTTATTTGGTAGTAAAATGTTGCATTTCCACCAAAATATGAATATTTTGTAAAGGTTTTAAATTAGTATTTTTTTCCAGAAAAAAAGATGGCCGCCACATTTTGCTAGGTAACAGCAGTGTAGATCTGGATGGGGTTAGGATCGAGAAAATTAAAAAGAAAACTCATAGTGTGCAGCAAAGGTGATATCTTGAAAAACAGATTTAACAGGTGTGAAAATAAAGTTATCAACTGTAGTTGAAAGTGGCTTTTGGAAAAAACATTTTCCACTGCACTGTTGCTTTAAGGCTCTTGTTTATTCATAAGAATTCTGTCTAGTTTTCCTAAACTCACATTTCCCCCGAAAAGCCAACTAAAAATACTTTTGGATATTTATGTAATTTGTCCTTACTTTTTAATTTCATTAACAATTGCATTCCAAAATATTTGGATCTTTGTACACTTCCATTAACAGTAAGTGACGGAATTGCCACTTCACTATAATTACACTTGCCTCTGCATCTAGAACATACTGGGTGGGATATTTGGACAGTGCCAGGCAGGGGCACAAGCCTGGGCGCAGCGCAACTGGGTTGAGCCAGGGCATGGTCTAGGTGATATTCAACGGTGCTGTGCCATGGCTCAGCACCGTTGAATATGGCACTGGGGGCGCCCGCACTGCACACGGTGCAATGGCACTGTGCCAGTGCAAGTGGCAGATGAGCGCAAGTGCAGTTGCGCAAGGCACAGCTAGAGTGATATTCAGACGTGAGCATGCAAATGAGGCCATTATGTATGCAAGGCGCAAATGGGGTCATTTGCATGTCATTATGGCTTCATTTGCATGTGGTGCACCGATCCCCGGTGGCTTAAGCCTGGCACCTGAAAGGCACGGCCATGGGGACGATGCCCCTGCCTCTCCAGGCAATGCGCTAGCGCCGATCGCAGGCATAGTAGAAAAATATTCCTGATGGTCCAATGGACCACCCCATCGCCCGATCGTGGGCATAATAAATATATATCCTCAGGTCCAGTGGACCTGCCCTTGCCCTATCATGGGCATAATGACAATAGTATCCCTGGTGGTCCAGTGGACCCACTCTCCTGCCTGATCACTGGCATAAGTGTTCACAATATCCCTGGTGGTTCAGTGGACCTGATCCCCTGCCCGATCACGGGCATATGTGTTAAATAAGTAACCCTGGTGGTCCAGCGGTACCCCCTCCCCACCGCCCACGCTGACCCGCCACTCTGCACCCCGGTCAGCAGTGGGCAGCAGCTCCCCACCCACAAGCCGCCCGGCTGCCACGGCTGACTGTGTACAGTACAGCTGTCGCCTATTGGTCCCTGCGTGGGCCAATGGGCATACGAACCGTGCTGTACTACACAGTCCCAAAATATGAATGGTTCATTTATATTTTGGACTGTGTAGTACAGTACGGTCTGCATGCCAATAGGCGTACAGCCATACCGTACACTGTCAGTCAGTGGCTGGCCGGGCAGCTTGCAGGTGGGGAGCTGTCACCTGCCGCTGACCGGGGGAGTGGGGTCTCAGTGGGCAGGTGAGGAGGGGTGGGTACTGCTGGACCACCAGGGTTATCATTTAACGCATGTGCCCATGATTGGACTGGGGATCAGGTCCACTGGACCACCAGGGAATTAAGTTATTCATATGCCCATGATCGGGCAGAAGGGCAGGTCCACTGTACTACCAGGGATTGTCAACAACTATGCCTGAAATCGGGCGATGAGGTAGGGTCCACTGGACCACCAGGGATATTTCTTTAATATGCCCATGATCGGTTGGGGGAGTGGGTCCACTGGACCACCAGGATTATTATATTTATAGCCCGTGATCAGGCAGGAGGGGAACGATCCCCGGACCGTGTCTCTGGAGGTCGAGTGGCCACCCATAGCAGGCGGCTGCCGTGTTGCACCTGGCAATATGGCAGCCCACCTGTGAGTGTCCCCCAACATGCTCCTGTTTATTACGGGCACATCTTTGCACCCCCTGTGCAGCGCAAGGTGGGTTTGTGCCTGCATATGCGCCACACATCCTGGGCTGAATATCGGGATGTGCCACATATGCATGGGCACGCCCCCCACACTTGCGCCACATACATTACTGGTGCGCCCCAGTGCATCGGGGGTTGCGCAGCGCAACCTACCCCTTTGAATATCGCACCAGAGCTCATCAGTGGGTTGTGCATGGCACAACACTGTTGCGCCATGCGCAACCCCTTTGAATATCCCACCCAGGGTATAATGTCAACATTTGCAGAAGAAATATGTAATCTTATTTAGCTTCAACAGTGTTTTAGATTGATTTGTGTTCTTTATAAGATCATCTGTATTTTTGTATTATATGGATTCTGTCATCTCCAACCTCAGTTAATAGTTTCATTAATTTATTGTTTAACATCATTTTACAACTCATTTTGTATCAAATACAGGTAGAAACATGATTTAGAAAATGGGCAAGTGAAATACTGTATTCAGATTGGCTGTTGCTGCTCCATAAGCATTTGTTTATAATTAATATTTTATTGCTTTTCCAAATATACAAACAGAATTTGTACATCCAAACAATAACGTTTTAACTACGTACTGATATAACTAGATCAGAACTATATAAATAGAAGATGAAACAATATACATGTGAAATCAAACATCTGTCATAACTACTATGACAGCTGTTGAATTATCCGCAGTAAATAGTACAAGAAAATGTGGTAAAATACTAAGAAGCCCGATATTGCTATGATATATCTTAATATGTTAGCTGAGATTCTGCTTCTATAGGCTTGACCTAAATTTCATGCTGGAGTCTTTCATAGAAGTGAGTTAAGGAAAGAGTTCCATATCTCAAAAAAACTTATCCTCTTTTGCTTTTGATTTATGAACAAATTTCTCATAAGTGGTCCTAGTAGCTGACTCCTTCGCCTATTCTGAAATTGGGGGTGGATTGATTTGTTTCCTGTGCCTTAATAACACATTTTTAGCCATGATGCATACCATGTGTAGCCATCTCGTTGACTAACAGAGAGGTGAGAAAGATCTGAGTCAAGGCACAACAAAATACATTTGGCACTGATTTTAAAACTAGCATTTCATACCAATTGGCAACAGACCTTTTCCCAGAAGGCCTGTATATCTTTGCAAGAGCAGATTAAGTAAGATATGGTGCCCGTTTCTGTTTCACATTACCAACAAAGATTATCTTGTGATATACCCAAGCTGAAACGTCGACCAGGGGTATAGTGCCGCCGGTGGACAGTTTTTTGTGGTATAAGTCTACCTTTGGTTCAATACAGGATGGGAGTGTTAGATTCCAGGTGCCCAATATTAAAAATCACATAAAGTGATTGCCCAGGTGCTGAAAGATGATATATTCAGTGGAATAGCACACTAACTCTATTTGACTGAATATAGTGCCATGTCGGCCCAGCGCTAAGCCACTTAGCACTGTCCCAACAGGGTTCCCAAACTACACTGCCAGAATGGATAGTGCCAGAGCACTATTTGCAGTATTCAAAATAACCCATGCAAATGAACCCACTGGGCATGCAAGGTGCTAAGGGGCAATTTGCATTCCCATTATAAGCTTATTTGTTTGGGTAGTGAGGCAGGTTAGTGGGGCACCACCCCCCCCCCAAATTGCCCGGTCCCAGCCATGTATACATATCCCTTGTGCTAGTGGTTCCCCCCCAGCTGATCACCGGCCTGTTCTGTAAAATAATAATATCTCTGGTGCTAGTGGTCCCCCCCCGCCAATCATTGGCCTGTTCCATAAAATAGTAATTTGGCCCCCCCAATGATTGTCGGCCTGTTCTGTAAAATAATATTACCCATGGTGCTAGTTCCCCCCCATCACCACTGATCACCAGCCCCAGTTTAAATAACATAATCCCTGTTGCTGGTGGTACCCCCCTCCCTCTGATCGCCAGCCCGAATGAAAAAAACCTCCATGGTGTCCATTGTTCCCCCCGTGGCACCAGGCACACCCCCCAACTCACCTTAGTATTATCCATGATGCCACGAGAGCATACAGCAATCCACACAGCCCTCCTCACACCTCCTCTGCTGGCCACCATACATTTAGGCAGGGAGCATGCCCCCCATTTATATGACAGACTGAAACACCCTGTCCTATAAATAAGAGGCACACTCCCTGCCTGTACATACTGCAGCCAGCCAAGGAGGCATGAGGAGGGCTGTGCCAGTTGTTGCATGCTCCCATGTCACCACGGATAATGCTAAGGTGAGTGGGGGGGTATTCCCAGTGCCAAGGGGAGGGATCAGTGGACATCAAGGATTTTTTTTTTACTTCTGGGCTGGCAATTGAAGGGGGGGATACTACTAGCACCAGGAATTATTTAAGCAGGGGCTGGTGATCTTATTTTACAGAACAGGCCGGCAATCAGCTGGGGAGTGCCAAGGAACACGGGATGGTTATGCACCCCAAGCAGTCAACCAGCTCATGGCTACATTACCTGAGGCAGCTGCTAGGGTTGCCTGGAGTTAAGTCAGGGTTTTGTTTGGTGGTATGTGTGCTGTGCAAAAGGACCACACTAAGCCTTTTGCTCAATAAAATGCTGCTGAATTTGGGGTAGCACGCATATTCATAGCCACACCCTTCCCCTTGCCCACATGCATACATTATGTTTTGTGCAGGTGCTAACCCTCTATGCCTGGGCAAAAGCTCCTTATGAATATGGGCTCCAGCACAAACCCTGCACAGGCAAAGACCCATTAGCACTCCCTGCAAACTTTTGAATAGCGGGCCCCAACTGTATTCTCACTCATCTTGAAGTATATTTATATTTAGTCCATTTTCACATTTTAGCTTCCAGTCTTGCATAACATCTCTTTTCCCATCCAACAGCAATTTATAACTCACCTTACTAGGGTAAGTGCTTAAGAACATCTTGTCCAGTATATTGCCATAAGAGAATGAGAGATTATGACCCATAGGACCTCTAATTGTAGGTACAGTAATTGTGAAATTCTAATCTAGATAGGGAATATCTCTTAGTGAGGTCTAAGAAAGATGTAACTGTATGTAGTATTGGATCTATCGGGTCCTGTGCTGTAATAATTCTTTTCTGTCTCCATATATCCCATCTAAGGTTTTTGCCACTGATCTGAAATAATTTATTATCCCATTAGGGCAGAAAGGTGATAAACTAGGATTCCAGTCCAGATTTTTAATAACCATTGACCAAATTCTCATCTAGTTCCCCATAATCAGGTGATAAATTGATTGCTTAGGTACGGGTAAGTCAGAAAATAGAACAGTACCCAGATTTGTACCCTTGTGTCGGAATTTTTCCACGCACAGATCTTTTATGGTAGAGCCTGCTGATGTTTTGTGATACAGTAAAGGCAATTTGATTCTTCATTTAGTTGGAGCAGGAGGGAAAGAGGAACTCTAGCTGGTGAGTTTGTGACTGTGTCTGTAATTGTACTTGAGGTCTTTTCTTAACTGCCATTTCTGTGTGCTTTCCATTTAGTTTGGGCATAATTGAGGGATTCTAGCTGACAAGTTTCTGAGTGTGTGTTTGAAAGTGGCTGTGTCTGGACCACAGTGAGTGGAGTGAGGAGTCACTGCCAGAGGTCTCCTTGGCTGTTTGTTTTTGGACACAGCCTGTGGTGTAGTCCCACCCACCCAGGCTTGCCCTACATTTATTGGGTGTGTCCCATAGGCATTGCAACATCCTGCATCCATACAGGAAGTAGCAAAGAGAAGAAGCATAACAAAACACAACAAAAATAAAACAAATGTAAGAGAGATAACAAATAGTCATCTTAAGCAGGCAGTTGATTGAGGAGGGAAACAGACATAATGGGAGTGGTGCAGTGCAGCGGTTGTGGAGCAGCTGTCTTCAAGGAGATATTCTGGAGGCTGCAATGCTGCCCTATCTGCAGGAACCTCTCTGGGCTGAGAGAGGAGGCTACCTGTCTCAGAGCAGAACTGGCCAAGCTGAAGGCGGCATCCACCCCTACCCAGAGACCACTGGGTCCACAACCTGTACCTCAAAGGATGCCAGGGAAGAGGAGTGATTGGACTACTGTGGGCTCATGGAGGGGGAGGGAGGGGGTCAAAAGCACATCCCCCAACTGGTCCTGCTTAGTAACTACTACACTGTTTTGGAGGAACAGGAAAGCCCCACTCAGGAACCTGAGGCTGGGCCCAGGAAGGATGGGCGGGTCCTCCAGGATGGAGCCCCAGGGAAGGGAGGCACAGAACCCCAGAGGAGGGGGAAGCTTCTCCTAGTGGGGGACTCTATTGTCTGGGGAGTGAAGTTAGGGTCAGCTAACAGGGGATAGAGGGAGGTCAAGTGCCTCCCAGGAAGCACTGCATGGAGGGATGGGAAGCGGAGCCATTGGATCACTATGGCAATAGCTAGGAGGGAGCAGCTGGAAGTCATTGTCCACCTGGGGACCAATGACCTGGCCAGGAGAAGGGTAGAGTTAGCCAGAGTCCAAGAAGATTTAAAGAAGCTGGAGGGAAACCTGAAACAGATAGCATACTCAGTCTCATTCTAGGAGGTGGTACCTGTCCAGGGCACAGGAGAAGCTAGGGCACTCCACATCCATACCTTCAACTCTTGGTTGAAGGATTGGTGTGGAAGGGAGGGTTTTAGCTTCATAGAGTACTGGGGCCTGACCTTGGTAGATGCGAGCTTATATAAGGAGGACCGCATGCATCTGTCCAAGAAGGGAACCCATGTCCTTTGTGAGAAGTTTAAATGCTTCAGCTGTAAGCATTTAAACTGGCCAAGGGGGGAGATCCAGGAGGGTCAGGAGGCTTAGAAACACCCCCATGGGAGCATGCAGGAACATAAGTTGACTACAGGAACAGCTTAAGCAGGCAGGGAGGGGCAGTCAGGTGAAGAATGTATAATAAGTGATATGGGGGGGTCAAGAGCACATACGAAAGGAAACCAGGGTGGGGGGAAGATGCTGGAGATGGAGAACAAGAGTAGAGGGAGGGCAGACTGTAAAACATGGAAGGTCATGCTAACAAATGCCCATAGCCTAGAAAATAAGGTTCCAGACCTGGAGGCCTTGTTGGCAGATACAGACCTTGACATAGCAGCATTAACAGAGACATAGTACTCTGCTAATCATGGCTGGAGAGTTAATGTACCAGTCTATACACTGTTCAGGAGGGACAGGGAGGGTGAAAAGGGTGACAGACTGGCCTTGTACATCAGAGATGGTATAAAGGCTACAGAAGTTCAGGGAAGACAGGGGGAAGCTGAGGTAATGTGGGTCACCCTGGAGCCAGGGAATGAATCAGCAATACACACAGGGGTGATCTACCGACCTCTGGCACAGATGAAGGAAGTAGACAGGGAACTAGTGGAGAACATTCACGACAAGGCAGCTAAAGGTAAAATCCTGCTACTGGGGGATTTCAATATGCTGGATGTGGATTTGGGCCCCCAGATGGCTGCTTCAGCCAGAAGCACAGCCATCCTTGAATCCCTTCAGGGGATAGGACTCAGGCAGCTGGTGTATGAGCCAACCAGGGACAAATCAGTTCTGGACCTGGTATGGACCAATAGGAACAGAGTCAAAGAAATACAGGGGGAAGGGCAGCGGGGGTCCAGTGACCACCACTTGGTGTGGTTCAATATGGAGACATGGACTCAAATAAGCCACAAAAGGGCAAGAGTATTAGATTTCAGGAGGGTGGATTTCACTGAAATGGGTAGATTTATGCAAGCAGTCCAAGGGAAGGGAGAAGTAATAGAGGGAGTGGAAGAAAAATGGGAGAAACTGAAAGGAGCCATAGTGTATAAAACAAACCAATGTGTTAGGATAGTGGCCAAAGGGGAAAAGAAGAAGGAAACCACTATGGTTTTCCAAAGAGGTGGGGGACAAAGTCAGGGCTAAAAGGCTGAGTTTCAGGAAATATAAGGGGAGCCAAAGGGAGGAGGACAAAGAGGTGTACCTTAAATGTCTAAGGGAAGCAGTGAAGGCTGATAGAAGGGCAAAGGTGCAGACAGAAGATTGCTTAGCACAGTCTGTAAACAAAGGAGATGAGGCATTTCATAGGTACGTCAGTGAAAGAAGAACAACTGGAGGGGGATCGTGAGGCTCAAAGGAGAGAAGGAAGAGTTTAAGGAGGGGGATCTGGACAAGGCAGGCATACTGAACAAATACTTCTGCTCAGTATTCACTAAGGAGGGGGAAGATCAGGGACCACAGTTGGGTTGCAGAGGTAATGGGGGGGAGAGGTGGACACCAGTCCATTCCCAGTGGAGAGAATTCTGGAAGAACTCACAAAGTTAAAGGTAGATAAGGCCATGGGGTCAGACAGCATCCACCCAAGGATATTATAGAATCTGTGAAGGGAACTAGCAGTGCCTCTGGTGGCCCTGTTCACAGAGTCACTCAACATGGGTGTCATTCCAGACGACTGGAGGAGGGCACATGTAGTTCCACTGCACAAAGGTGGCAGTAGGGAGGAGGTGGGGAACTAAAGGCCAGTCAGCCTCTCCTCAATGGTGGGAAAGATCATGGAGACACTGCTGAAAGAAAGGATAGTGGCACATATGGAATCCAGCAGTGCTAAGGATCTAAGGCAACACAAATTCACAGTGGGAATGTCATGTCAAGCGAATCTAATATATTTTTTTGATTGGGTTACTAGGGAACTAAATCAGGGAGGGTTGGTAGACGTCACCTACCTAGAGTTCGGCAAAGCCTTCGACACTGTCCCACATAGAAGGCTGATTAACAAGTTGAGTAGTCTGGGCATGGGAGACAAGGTGGTGAACTGGGTTAGGAACTGGTTAACAGACAGAAGACAGAGGGTGGTGGTAAAAGGGGTACAATCTGGGGAGGGGGGTGACCAGTGGGGTACCACAGGGATCAGTACTAGGACCAGTCCTGTTAAATGTCTTTATTAGTGACATTGCAGAGGGGCTGGAAGGAAAGATATGTCTGTTTGCGGATGACACCAAGATGTGCAACAGGGTGGATACTCCAGAAGGGGTGCAGAAAATGAAGGGGGACCTGGAGAAGCTTGAAAGATATACAGTACGGAGATGTGGCAACTGAGGTTCAACGCAAAGAAGTGCAGAATAATGCACCTGGGTAGAGGGAACCCTGGGGAGAACTACCGGTTATGGGGAGGAGCTGACTGTCACCAAAGAGGAAAATGACCTAGGGATTATCATCTCTGATGACCTTAAGGTATCAAAGCAGTGTACAAAGGTAGCAGGAAGGGCTAGTGACATGCTGGGGTGCCTAAGCAGGAGTATCACTAGCAGGAGGAAGGAGGTGGTGATGCCATTGTATAAAACATTGGTAAGGTAAGGCCTCACCTGGAGTACTGCATGCAGTTCTGGAGGACACCTGTGCAAGGACACATATAAGGTTGAGACTATCCAGAGAAAGGCAACAAAGATGGTGCAGGGCTTACACCACAAAACATATGAGGAGAAACAAAGGGACCTCAATATGTACACAATGGAGGAGAGAAGACAGCAGGGGGACATGATTGAAACTTTGAAGCACCTCAATGGCATAAACAAGGTGCAGGTGGGGGACCTTTTCCAATGTAGAAAAAGTACTAGAACAAGGAGACACAATATGAAATTGGAAGGGGGTAGATTAAGAGGCAATGTGAGGATGTTTTTCTACACAGAAAGAGTAGTCAACACTTGGAACAGTCTACCGCAGGAGGTAGTGGTGCAAGCACAGTGGAGGGGTTTAAGCATACCTGGGACAGGCACAAGGGAAGCCTGAGAGGGAGGGAGGGAGGGAGGGAGGGAGGAAGTGATGAAAAGCCATTGATCACATAGGATCAGTGGTCACATACAATGTACAGGGCCTATGGGCAGACTAGATGGGCCTAGCAGTCCTTATCTGCAGACAGGTTCTATGTTTCTACATTAAATGACATACATCAATCAATTATCAATCAGTCAATCAAAATCTTTATTTATCCAGGCGAACACCATTGAGCAGAGCTCATTTACAAGATGGACCTGGTAGGGCCGGTCAAGTACAACAATTAAATTTACAGATAGTCCATATTTGCAAACTGACACGGATGGAGTCGTCAAGGTACAGCATACAAATTTACAATCACAGGACAAGGTATTATACATATATGTACATCACAAGAACAATGAAAAGAATATACAATGCACCGTAAGAGATAAACGGAACAGTGTCACAGTGGACTTGCAACAGTCAGTAGTACCCTCCCTTATTTCTAGGGGTTTGTACTCTAGAAAGTGCAATCCTAGTGAGCGATTTGTCTTACAAAAATGTTTTTTTTTCTTGTATAATTGCTTGAATAGATAGCCAGGAAATTTTAATGGAATGTGTTGCAGTAGATAATAAATCTTAAAAGCAGTCATCATGTCCAGGGTTTAGATTTTGCCCCATAGGGAAATGAAGAAAGATTTCCACTTTTGGAAGTCAATTTCCATTTTGTTAATTATTCCGTTTAGATTTCTATATGGTATTTTTTAAGGTCTCTAACAAGTATAACGTCTAGGTATTTAAGAGTTTCATTCAGTATTTGAATTCCTATTTCTGCCAATAATTTGGTGTCAAAATCGAATGATAGTAGTAAGGTTTTTGTGTTGCTCCAAGTAATTTTAAAACCGGAGATTACATGAAATTTGTCTAGTAGGTTAAATAATTAACTAAGAGAGTCTAAGGGTTGATTTAGGGAGAAAAAAATATCATCTGTATATGGCATAAGTTTAAAGTGGGCCCCCAGGTGAACACCTTCTATATCTTAAGATTCCCTGATCTTAATTAGCAGGGATTCTAATGCTCAAATAAATAGTATAGGGGAAACATAGAGGAAAAGAATTAGATAAAGAACCATTTATTTAGATTTTGGCAGACACCCTGGGCCGGACATTCAGAAATGCACCAAAGGCTTGTGCAACCTCGGCACAGCGCAAGTTAACTGCACAATGGTACAGTGACTGTGATATTCAACAGTTGTACACTGCAACATGCACCAGAGCAACACAGCTGAATATCGCAGTCACTGTGCCATGGCGCAGTGAGAGATGCGCCAGGGAGCAACCAGAAATGCACCATAGTGCAACCAGGAATGTGCAAGGGACAGAGGTAGATGCACCAAGGCACAGCAAGAACAACCACAGGCACAGCAGGGAGCCAGGCATTGGGGAAGGTGAGGGGAACAGCATGTGGATGTGGGGGAACCAGGCCAGGAACACTGGCAGGGATACACAGCTGGCACACAGGTGACCACTGCCCATGGAGTGCAGGCAAGCAGCTGCCCCCCCAGGGCAGTGGAAGCATGGCACAGGCAGCACTGACATCCAAGGGTGAGCTCCCACTGGCCACCACCCGCCGGATGGCATGAGCTTACCCAGACAACAATAATCCACACCCTGGCACACGGCACCCAACACACATGCCACACAGCCTGTACAGCCAGCCCATGGCCACTGCAAGGCACAGCCACTGACTAAGGAGCATGACACCACCATACATGTTCCACACATTGACACAGGTGCACCACACAGCCACCCACCACACCACTGCAGCATGGACCCACTCACCAGTTGCAAAGCAGACACACACACAGATGAGTAAACAAATAACAAATACAATCCAATTATAACAACAATAATGAAAAATAACAGTCAAGAACAAGGGGAAGGGTAGATGAGGGAGGGAAGGGGACACGGTCTGTACAGTTGGACAGGGGAAGGTAGTGGAAGGAGGACAGAGGCGGGAAGGGAGCTGCAGTCCATCAAAGCCGGCCACAACCTACTGTTGCCTGAAACATCCCCCTGTGCCAGTCCTGGAGCAAGGTCCTCCTGGTCTGATCCACTATCTCCATGGTATGGGATGTCATCAGTATGATCTGATGCAGGAGTGAACAATATAGAAGCAAGTGGGAACCCCTCTGGACACCTATGGCAGAGAAAGGGACAGGTGATGAGTGTGCAACCATAGCACCCTAGCCCCCCCAATGTGTGCAGTGGACAGTGGGAACACATGCCCCTAGAGTGGCACCCTGGCCACCTGCAGTGGCTAAGGCTACACCTGTCACCAACCCGGCAAGCCACCGCAGTGACAGTGCTGGACACCACCACCCAAGGGCCACCCAACAGCACAGTGGCAGGCAGGTGGCATGGTGCTGCAGCTGAACCACAGTAGCACTAGTAGCAGCCAGACGCACACCCAGCCCACCAACAGCTGCCACACACATGTGGCCACCACATGGTGCCACACACACTGCACCATGTGCCGCACAAAGCTGCCATGACACTGCGTGTGCTGGTCCTGCTGCTGCACCTCCGCTCGGTCCTGCACCCCTAGCCAAAGGGCCCACAGTGGCCTGCTGCAGCCCACCAGGTGCCTCTGCCACCCTGGCATGTCTCCGGTCCTCAGGTCCTAAGACAGGAACACAGACGGGCACACATCAGAACATAGCCACAGCATGAGCCCACTGCTCCACCCTCCCCAAGCACAGAGTGCACCTCGGCCGGCAAGATCACAGGGCAGTGATGCAGTGCACCCAGTGACTGGCAATGCCATGCCACAGGACACTCAACAACAGGCCCCCCCAGCATGGCATGCAGCCCTGCCAGCCTCATCGAACAGTGGTCATGCACAGACCCAGTATGAGCCCACTTACCTGGCTGTGGCATGGCCCCCCTGCGGATGTGCACCTGCAGCACCCTCAGCCACTGTGGGTCCCTTCTGACTAGGTCACAATACCAGTGGCGGCACTGCTCCCTGGTGTGCTGCACCCCAGTGGCCTGGACCAGTCCATCAGAGATGTCCTGCCACACCTCTGCCCTGGGCTGCTGTAGGGTCTGCTGCCTGAACAGGCTGGCAGCATGGGGCTCCACCTGGGCCACCAGGTTCACAAGTTCCACCTGGCTTCAGTTCCAAGAGCATGAGACAGCACAGCACACCATGGTGCTATAGCAAAGCAGCAGGTCAAAATGGCGCCCAGTACCGCACTTGCACAACGTGCATGAGATACGCATCTCACTAGCAGTTGTGCTGTCTCCAGCAATTGTGCATCTCTGGAGATGCACAGTGTGAGTGTGGCCACACCAACACGTGGAGCAGGGGTCCTAAGAGGGCATAGGTCAGGGTGGGGGACAGGAGTCAGCATGTGCATTGTGCGCATGGGGGCCATAGGACCCATGACCCATGGTGTGCAATAGGGTTATGCAGGTACCACACCCCATGGGCCCTATAGCACCCAAGCACCATAGGCCCTATAGCCCCTGAGCACCATAGGCCGTATAGCGTCCGAGCACCATAGGCCCTATAGCACCTGAGTGCCATAGGGTTCATGGCATATAGGGCACAATAGCCCCCATAGCACATCTATCGCATGCTGCACAATAGATAGTAGCATATGCCATTGCACATGTGCGTTGGCAAGTGCCCACTGCACATATCACAGCATTGCGCGATGACATGCGCTGGAGCAAGTCCATTGCACAGTGTGCAACAGTGTGATATTCAGCTGTCACATGCAGATTTGCTCAGCAGCATATCCACAGTGCAATGAGGACATTTGCATGTCATTACAGTTGCACATCGGCTCATATGCATGCGATGCCCTATAAAGGTGCCGCACAACATCGCAGGCCATGGACCAGCATTGCAAGCATCAGAGGTAAGTTGCACCTGCCAATGGGAAGGCCAGTACAGGGTGCTGGATGGCTGGGGTGGACTGCTGCAGCCACTAACCACATGTCCATATCCACAGGTAGCATCATGTCCGAGCACGAGAAGGGTGAGGAACGTGGGTCTGCTCGGAAGTGCAGGCCCAACTTCATAAGAGTGGAGGCAGATGCCCTGTTTGAGGCATAACTGTACAGAGAGCCATTGCTGAGTGGCACCACTGGCACACCCCAGACCAGGGCCGCGGCCTGGGAGGAGGTGGCGGAGGTCATGAACCAACAGGGCAGCCACCAGTGGTCTGCACAGAAGTGCAGAAAAAAGGTGGGCACCAACAAGCATCAGATAAAGGAGAAGGAGGTGGCCATTCGGGCTGCCAGGTCGGCCACAGGTAGGGGCCAGGCTGCTGTGACACAGCTCACGCTGCAGGAGATGGTGGCGGGCAGTGGCTTCCAGACTGGAAGGAGCCCATCACTGCATGGTAGGTATGGCAGGCAGGCGGGTGGTCGGGCAGGGGGGCTGGGGGGTCTGGAGCATGTCAAATCTGTGACTCTAACACCTCTGTGTTCCCTTCCAGCACCAGCACACCAGCATGCAGTGGCAGGGGCACCAGCAGCTGTTGTGGTAGCCCGCCCAGCCCCAGAGGACCAGCCATCCACCTCCATGGGCATCTGGGGACCCGATAGGCTGCAGAATGCCACTCGGATGTCCCATGCATTGTGGCAGTTGATGCCCTGGCTGTGTTCCAGTGAGAAACCAGCGACGGCGTGGTCTGTGCGGAGACACAGTTTGGGCCGGGGTCCGACATTGATGATGATCTGACCATAGTTCTGGATGATGAGGCTCTTTTTGGACGGGAGACACTCATACCATCCACCAGCACTGGCAGCGCAGCCCATGGCCTGTTGCCGGTGGAACAGCTGCCCACCACTGCCCCGGTACCACTGTGTGTGCAGGCACAGTGATGCAGGGTGACGGGGCAGCTGCACAGATGCTTGCCAGTGCACAGGGGCTGGAGAGGTGGCAGCAGCGTATGGCCAGAGATGTTGGGAGGTCGGGTGCAGTGTCTGCCACGGGGTGTCTGTCATTGCCCATCCCCATGAGGACCAAGCTGTGCAGCTCCCACCTGAGAGGGGGGCTGTGCAGCACAGTCATATGATACCAATGGGTCGGCGCCTTGCCCATGCACCCCAGGGCGCCAAACCCTTGGCCAAGCACACCCAATTGCTGAGGGCCTCCATGGAGCAACAGGTGCTGCTCATGGCTGGGGTGTGGGCACTCCATGCAGAGGTGCACCAAGCAGCTGAACAGCATGAGAGGGGCACCCCACAGGTCCTGGAGGCCAATCAACACCTGCAGGAGGACACGACCGCAGCCCTGGACCACATTGCCAATGAGATCTCGGTCAGCCTTGCCCCACTGGCTGCCACAGGGCATGGCCAACTGCCACAGATACTGCGGAGTGCAATGTCCACCCCACGGCCCCAGAGTCGGGTGACCCCAACTGTGTCGATGCCGGGCTCTGCTGTGGGCATCCCAGGCACACCTGGTGCAGGCCTGTTTCAGAGCCTGCAGACCCCTTCGAGGACCCGATCATGGTCCTGCAGTCTCACCCTGGGGAGCAGTTGCAGACCCCCCCCGTGGCCATCACGCAGCCTGTGTCTGCTGGGCAGCCACAGCACAGTAGTCCTCATGTCCGTGGCGGCCGTGTGTCTGTGCAGTGGACCTAATATGCATGCCTCCCTGTCTGCTGCCACTGCCCTGTGTGCACATGGGTGTTGTGTGTGTGTGTGCACGGCATGGTCTTGGCAGCCATGTGGTGCACCACAAGCTGCCCATGTGCACACTTGCCTGGCCACTGGCCTATGTGGCATGTACGTGATGATGCCTGCTCAACACTGGTTGTGCATGTGCACCGGTGCCCTGCATCTGATCCACGCCACATGCTTGCACCCTGTCGCATGCCTGCCAGTGTCACTGTGTGGGTGTGTGTGTGTGGGTGTAATGCTGTGTGGTGCTGTGTGGTGTGGTGTTGCATGTGTCTGTGTGGCACTGCACTGCTACTGCCTCATGCCTGTGTGTGCATGGCAGTGGCCATGCCCACTCATGGCTGTGTGCCCTGCCACTGTGTCAGTTCTGTGCATGGGTGTTTGTCCACCTACCTGCATGCACCGTAGTGCTCCTGTGCAATTGTGTCTCGCTGGTGGTGTGCCAGCCACATGAGCCGGGGAGCCGGGGATCCCTCTGCCCAGGGGGCTGACCACCACCTCCTGGCCCAATGCCCACGTTGTCCCCACTGCTGTTTCCCTCCTCGGCCTCAACAGCTATCCCACGGTCAATGACCATGTTGTGCAGCATGCAGCAGGCCAGGAATAGGCCACAGGCCTTTGAGGGGCTGAATTTTAGGGCACCACCAGACCTGTCCAGGCAATGGAACCATGCCTTCAGCATCCCAAACACACACTCAGTGATGTTCCACATGCTGGCATGTGCCTCATTGTACTGCTCTTCCACTGGGGATGACAGGCAGCGGTAGGGGGTGAGCAAACAGGGCCTGAGTGGGTAGCCACTGTCACCTGTGTGAGGAGAAAGAGACAGAGTTAAATCAGTGACCCTTGTCACTGTGCCCCATGCCCTTCCAAGATGCACACAGCAGTCCCTTTGTCCTGGCAGCCCCACTTCCATGCCCTGCTGTGCCCAGCTACCCATGGTCTCATCATACTCACCAACTAGGTGACCTGTGGGGATGTCCCCACTCTCAAACCTGTGGCACAGTGCTGAGCTGTGCCAGATGAAGGCATCATGTCCTCCCTCAGGGTGTGTGGCACAGACATTGATTATGCTCCCCCTGGCATCGCACACCACCTGGCAGTTGATACTGGGGTAGCCCTTTCTGTTGATGTAGGCTACCCCTCCACACCAGGTGGCATGCAGATGTCCACATGGGTGCAGTCGATGGCCCCTAACACGCCAGGCATACGTGCTACCCTTTGGAACTCCTGCATGGTTGCTGTATGCTCCACCTGTGTGCTGGGGAAGTGGATGTATTCCGCAGCATGTGGTAGCAGGGCATTGAGTAATTGTGTGAGGAGCCATACGTGGTCAACTGGGTTATGCCTGCGGTGTCCCCTGTTGGTCCCTGGAAGGTGCCTATGGCAAGCAGGCACATAACAGCTGTCACCTTTGTCTCCACTGTCAGGGTGTGGCTCCGTCTGGTAGGTGCCTGTATCTCCTCACTGCACAGCTCACAGAGCTGCCTCAGAATCACCTGGTTCAGGTGATACCAGCCCATGATCTCTGTTTCAGTGTAGGTCTCATAGCTGATGCGGGGCCGGTACCGCCTATTCCAGCCGTACCACCAACGGGCCCTTCCATTGCCACATTGATCTGCCTCCTGCCTCCTCACACCCCTCATTACGGCCTCCATCTGGAATGCCACACTGGCCGTGACCTCTGTTGTCCTGTCACCCCTGCTGCCCAGCTCCATTGGCCCCTCGGCTCTGTGAGGCAGTGCCTGTCGCTCGGCTGGGCCCCCTCCAGTGTACCCTGCCCCTGGCTGGCTAATGCCTGCAGGCTCTGACAACCACCCCTGTGGGTGCCTGTGTCACTCCCCTTTGGTCTGGTGGCTCTGTATGGCACCCCCTCCCTCTCACTCCCACCGTCAGCCTCCCTGTCTATCTCACTCTCTCTCTCACACACACACACTCTCTCTCTCTCTCTCTCTCACTCTTTCTCTTTCTCTTTCTCTCTGTCTCTCCCCATCTCCTTTTTCCTCTCTCAGACAGCCTGTCTGTCTCCCTCTGTCTGGCTCCCCTCTGGTGCAAGTGCCCTCCTCCTACTTGCTCCCCATTTTTATAGGCTCAAGTCTGCTCCATGCAACTGGCAGTTGCTCCTCACTTGCACCATTGGTCAGGGTTGAATATCGCACTGTGCCACATATTCATGGGTACGCTCCCTGCCCTTGTGCATGCATACATTACTATTGCGCACTGGTGCACTGCTACTTGCACTGCACAGTTGCTCCCGCTGAATATTGCTCTATGGTGCATCTCTGCAGTTGTGCATGCACAACCCTGTTGCGCCATGCGCAACTGCTTTGAATATCCAGGTCCCTATATATAAGATATATATTCATTTACAAAAATATGGGGTAAAGTTTTATTTACCCATCAGTCAAAAGGCTTTACTAGAATCTAATGATAATAGTACATCTCCACTTTTGTTGTGCAGCATGAATTATATGAAGTTCTTTTTTAGGTTATCTGAACTGTGTCTGCCTTTAATAAAGCCCACTTGATTGGCTCCAGGTCAAGTCATCAAGAGGAAATCCAGCATCATAAAAACAGCATGGTGAAAACCCCAAAAGTCAAAACTGTAAATACAGAGTACTGGCAAGAATTTTGGGGAAGCTGTGCTTTACTATTATAACACCACACCAGCATGAACCACCACTCCAGTGAAGTTTTGTAACTTAAATTTTTTTCTGTCCCCGGCTGTGTTCTGCATGCATGGTTTTGAATTTTGTAGCTTTGTCTGCACTGTTTTTGACCGCACTGGATTTCCTCTTGCCGACTTGATGTGCTACCCACTTGATTTGGATAGATTAATTTAGCAAGAACCCCTTCTATTTTGTTTGGTAATATTTTTGCAAGAATCTTGCAGCCAGTGTTAACTAATAAGAGTGGGAAATAGCTGTCACTATATTAAGGGTCCTTGTCAGCTTTAGGAAGTACTGATATTACAGCCTCCCTAAAGGAGGGGGGAGAAAACCAGTCTCATGAGCTTCAGATTATACTCCGAGCAGTTTGGGTGCCAAGATGGGCATGTGGGTTTTGTAGAATTCAGATGAAAAATCATCCAGGCCTGGTGCTTTTGATGGGAGTGATGCAGTGACATTACAAACTTCTTTGATAATTGGCCTGTCCAAAGTTGATCTTTCAGCTTTACCCATAGTGAGAATTTTGTTGCCTAACATAAAATCTGAAAAGTTTTCACTGAAGTTGGTTTCAGAGTTGCATAATTCTTTAAATAATTTCTCAAATCTAGTAGATATATCTTTTGTAGATAGTGGAGGGGTATCCTTCTTTCTGTGACTACTGGGATTTTAGTGGCTTCTGCCATTGTCTTCAAATTATATGCCAGCAATTTACCTTGACTTTTCCCTGATTCCAAAATGTTTGTTTGAGTCTAAATAATGCAAATTCTGCTTCCTGCTGATGTTCACAATTAATGCCATATTTAAGTCCACCAATTTCTTGTTTGAGGCTCAAATTATTGCACTTAGTCTTTCTAAAATGTTTCTTCCTTTTGTTTTAATATTCCTTCTGTTTTAATGTTCTATGTCATAAAAATTTTTTTCATTTTAGACTTATTTTTGTGACTCAAGAATTATGTAATTTTGAGCTCTTACATATGCCTCCATGGGCATATGTTTATGTGCCAGTGCTGCCCTACAATGAAAAAGGTCCAACCATGTGAATTGTAATTTAGACATATCACACACAGAATTCATGAGCCGCTTTCACAATTCCTTTTTTTTGAAATTATATTTCTTTATTATTTTATGTAAAGGTAAAATACCTGAGCGAATAGTACAGGGATTACACATTATGACCAATGACATAAAATGTATGATAGCTACAGTGTGACAATATACAACACTTTGCAGAAATTCCTGATTCTGGTAAAACAATGAAAAATCCCCCCTATCCCCCCAACCCAAATCCCTTGACCCCCATCCTCCCTCCCCCAGGATGTGCCTTCTTCAAAAGAAAAGGAAAAGGAAAAAGAAGAAAGGGAACTGATCCTGATACATGTAAGATGCATAGAGGTGTACCAGCTACCAAGGTAGCTAGAGGTGTACCCAACAAGACATTAATTCAAATAAAGAGTGTATAATTTGCCCCATTTCCGCTCAAATGAAACCTAACAATTTCGAGAACTAGCTATTAACCTTTCAGTCTGAAAGCAGAGAAAAATTTCAATGATTCATTCTGCATACGAGATAACCAATTGGTCCATCCAATGCCTAAGAACCAATCTTTTAATGGCCATCGAATTAAAGCCATATGGAATCTACGCTCCATCACCTGTATATTGGAAAACATCCCTAAGATACAAACTTCTATAGTAAATAAATCACCTAGGCCCAGAAGAGGGTCTAGGTTAGATTGGATGGTCTGCCATAACGGAGCCACTTTCTCACAATGCCAGAAGATATGTACCAGGTTCCTTCCACTATGCCACACCTTGTACAAAGAGTTGAAGATAATCTATCTAATTTAACCAGTTTAACTGGGGTGTAATACATGTTATTCAATATATGGTATTGAGTGAGTCTATGTCTATCTTGAGAGAGATACCGATATGTGTCTGCCCAAATCTGATCCCAATCTAGTAGGGTGTCTGGCAGAAGAGAGGACCAACATTTGGAGCCAATCAGGGGGTCAGGAAATTTAGTGTCCAGTAGGAAAGAATAAAGCTTAGAAATACTATGGGCCTTGCTTGCATGTTCCTGTATCTGACTTAGAAAGGGTTTAATTTGAGACGGTATGGGATTGGGCCCAAAGCTGGAAGCCACTAGGTGTCGTAACTGAAAGACTTTAAAAATGTGCTTCTGAGGAATGTTATATTTGGTCAGAACCTCCCCAGAGGATAGAAGAGAGTTATTCAGGAATAAGTCATCCACACAACAATCTCTCAGCTGAGGAAGCCAGTCTAGGGAAAGTGGGAGACCACCGATCCTAATGTTTAAATTTAGGGTAAGAGGTTGGGAAGTGTCTTTCCTAGGAGAGAGATTGAAAAAATTCCAGCATTGATTTAGCACCTTAATAGAGGTACCAATGACGCTCCCTTGTAGAAGTGGAGGCAAAGTGGATAAGCTATAGTAGAGGATTCTGGATGGGGGGAGGCCAAACTTGGTCAAAATCTTTTTCTCGAGTTGTAGCCAAATTGGTAGATATTCATCCGCCCTCTGGTCATACCACCTCCCAATTTTTGACATGTGACTTGCCCAGTAGTACAGCATAATATTAGGAAGGTGAAGCCCCCCCCTTCTCTTTGGGTAAATTAAGTTTTAAAAAGGCTTTCCTGGGCTGCTTACCCTGCCAAATGAACTTAGAGATAGACCTATGAAAGTGATGAAAATAGGACATCGGCAGATAAATGTTCATTAGGCTAAGTGGGTAGAAACCCGAGGCAAAACATTCATCTTAACAATATTAATACGACCCCACAGCGATAAAGGAAGGGCAGACCATCTCTGAAGGTCCTGTTGAATTTTAATCAATAGATTATCTAGGTTAAGTTTCCTGAAGAGTTCAAGGTCTTTAGTAAGGTAAATGCCTAAATATTTGAGAGAGGAAGGGGCCCATTTCATGCCAGACTGGGAGAAGTTGACCTGGAATGTATTTACGTTCAGTGGGAATATAATTGATTTAGCTAGATTCAGCTTGTAATTAGCCACTTGGCCAAACTGGGCAATAATGTGTAGTATGTGTGTTAGAGACGCTTCAGGGTTAGTCAAGTGTAAAAGGATATCGTCGCATAGGCCGAGAGAACCAGAGACTGTTGCTGAATGAAACATCCTGTGACCAGTGGAGAGTTTTTGATACTGAGAAGAAGAGGTTCCAGCTATAAATTAAACAGGAAAGGTGACAGGGGGCAGCCTTGCCGGGTGCCTGTGAATAAGGAGAATCGAGAAGAAAAAAACCTGTTACAATAAATTCTGGCAGTAGGGGATCAGTCGACTGATTTGATCCATTGAATAAAGACCTCTGGGAAGCCCATTCTCTCCAACATAATCCAGAGAAATTCCCAGTGGACTCTATCAAATGCTTTCTCCGCATCTAATGATACCAGAGCCATAGAGACTTGGGAGTCCTGGGTGGTCTGAAAAATATGTGAGAGTGTACACAGGTGGTCTATAGAGGATCTGCCCTGCACAAACCCCACTTGTTCAGGACTCAGCAAGTTGAGCCAGACCCGTTTGAGTCTAAGGGATAGGATTTTCGTTAGGATCTTAATGTCATAATTAAGAAGTGAGATTGGGCAGTAAGTAGCAGGATCTGTCGAAGACTTGTCTGGTTTCAGTATCAAAACAATAGTGGCTTCCAGCAGGGAAGGGTCTAGGGTGTTAGCAGTAAACATGTACTCAAATAATTTCATGAGGAGAGGGGCAAGTTCCTTCCCAAAAGTTTTATAGAAGTTGGAGGGGAAACCGTCAGGTCCCGGAGCTTTGTCCGGAGCAAATTCCTTGATCATCTCCTCCACTTCCGTTACCATAATAGGAGTAATCAGAGCTTCTCCTAGGTGAGTTTGGAGGGTAGGAAGGGGAAGGCCTCCAGAAACTGATCCACAAGGGAATGAGAGAGGTGAAAGGAACCACTGCCATAAAGTTTCTTATAAAATGACTCAAAAATTCATGAGATATCCCTGGGAGAGGTTTTAAGGGAACCATCGGAAGATAATAATGAGGGAATCAATCTCGAACCCTCTACCTCCCTCAAACGTAGAGCTAGCATCTTACCCGATTTCTCCCCTTGATCGAGATAGAGGGCCTTTGTTTTAAGGAGGGCATACTCTGCCATGTCTCTTATCCAGTCTGAGTACTCATTTCTAAGTTTCATTAGCGTTTCTAGATCAGCTTGGGAAGATGAGGAGGATAACTTATTCTCTGCCAACCTAATTTGGTTCGACAATAACAAGATCTTAGCCTCCCTCTGTTTTTTCCTTCTAGATGCGAGTTTAATAAATTCGCCCCGATGAAGCATTTAAGGGAGCACCAAAGCAGATCTTTCCTCTCGATTGAGCCTGTGTTGGTCTCCACAAATAAGGTGATTAGAGATCTAATATGAGAGACTATACCCTTGTCCTTTAGAAGCTGGGTGTTTAGTTTCCAGGAGGTGTCTCTTTGCACCTGCGGGTTTGGGGAGACCAGAATCCACACCACCGAATGGTCTGACACCACTATGGGCTCAATACCAGACTGGAGTACTCCAGACAAAAGATTATTGCTGACTAGGATTAGGTCAATTCTGGACCACGTCTTGTGTACTTGGGAGTAATAAGAGAAGAGTTGTCTTGTGGGATTAAGTAGGCACCAAGGGTCACACAAGCCTAGTAAGTCCATAAAGTTCCTCAAGGCCAGCTGTGAAGAGGAGAGTGGTTTCAGGGGTCTATAAGATTTATCCAGATCTTGAGAGGGTATATTCCAATCCCCCCTGATTATTAACATTGAGGGTAAAAGTCCACTCAGCTTTTCAGCCAAGGTCATGATAAAATCTGGTTCCCCCCCTACTGGGGCATAAATCACCCCTAATGTTATCTTTGCATTATAGAGCAAACCTTTCACAATAATGAATCTTCCCTCATGGTCTGATAAAAGTTCTTCTGCCAGAAAGGGAATATGCTTCTTAACCAGAATGGCCACCCACCTACTAGAGGATGACCCCCCTGAGGCAAAAACCTGGGCGTAACCCTGTCTGCGAAGCCCATTGACTTCTGATGAGAGCAAATGGGTTTCTTGCATCAAAAGAATATCGACATTCAGTAGGGCACAGTTTTTGAGAACCTGGTACCTTTTAGTTAGGTCTCTGACACCTCTTACATTCCACGTAGCAATTTTAAGTGCTGTAACACTCATTGTCAAATATACAATGCAACAATAGAATATGAAAACATGAAAAGGTAGGCCACCCTAGAAGGCACATCCTGCCCTCCCCTCATGAACCAACCACCGACCAAATCCTGCCCCTCCACCCCCCCTCAAAACCAGTAGAGAAAAACTGGAGCAGTATAAATTCCAGACATGGTGCTACAGCCTTTACCAGGTCCCGAGCTAAGAAAAAGAGACCTCTCCCCCTCCTCATCCCTCAAACTATATACAAATGTTCTCCTGACTGCTTCCTGAGAGAAACTGAGAGTAATTACACTTGGGTCGGGGAACAAAACCCCAAAAGCTACCACCAGGTGGGAGTACCAGGAGATAATCATGAACTGGTACCATGAGGAAGTATCGGCTAATAAGTAGAGAGTAATCCCTTCATGAGTGCTGAGAACTTCCTGACTAAGGTATCCCCTTCTGGGCTGCTCCCCCCCCTCCTTGGTGCGTTTAGCAGTCCCACCAGGGCCAACTCTCCCGCGGAGCCTCCCCTTCCCCAAGGAGTCTGAATAAGTCCTACAAAAAGACCTGGGAAAATTGAGAACCTGACCAGAGTCTCAAGATTTTCTAAACCTTAGCCATGCTATACCCTCATAATTTGAGAAGGAGTGTAATAATACACGTGGAATATACTCAATTAATCTATTCGGAGAGAGCACCATTAATCCAGGTTCGGTGCATCCTGACCTTAATTGAGAGTGAGAGCCCACCGGGGCCCCCTGGATTCCAGTCTTCGCCATGAGAACGTGGCCCCTGACCGAAGTGCTAACTGACTGGGTCATCACATTTCTCTGACCTCCCGACTGCCATCTAAACCCCTTAACCCTTCAAGAAGGATAGCCGAGCTACACTACACGCATGAGTTTCAAGCTGGATAGGATAGGGGAGTAGAACCCTGAGACCCCAATGGCAGTGCTGAGAGTTGGAGTCAGCTCCCCCAGCCCAGGGGGCCAACTTCAGGGTTCGCCACCATCAAAAACCATTAGCGGTAAGGGGTTATGTTTCCAAATGTAAGAGTATGTTAGGCCTCAAGAAGAGTCATACTGACATCTTGCAAGCCCCCCCCTCTAAAATGTTCACAGTAGCGGGCCACAATCCTCATTGCCCAATATCAGCCTAGCTCATCGCCTCTTATCAAAAGGCATCCCTAACCCATCATCCACACCTGACTACAAATATTCAAGAATTTCCTAGTGACCACTTCTGTCCAACTTGCTGCAAAGTTAAGTGAACCTAATTACCTGAGCCGGAGAAGCACGGGAGGAACCGGGGGAGCAATAGGTGCTAGAGGGACCAGAAGGTCCCACCGGTCCTGCATTGTGTAGAAACCACCTCCACTCCCCAAGTTCCCACCCCCGTAGTGAGCAGGCCCCATGAACCATTGCACAGACCGAGCCCACCAAACCCCACAATGGTCTACCCCAAAACCACCCCCCAGCCACCAGAGAAACCAGACGAGAGAGAAGAGAGAAATCAAAAACAAAAGGTGAGAGTCCAGAAATGCAGGATGTAGCAGGAGGTAACTTCTTGGCACTGCCTCAGTGATTCAGCCTGGTTTAAACAGGTTAGGTAACTTGAGAGAGAGATCTGATGCCGCTTTGTCTGGGGATTCGTAGGAGTACCAAGAACCATCAAAGGCAACTTGTAGCTTGGCAGGGTAGATCATTTTGTAGCGAATGCCTGCTGCGATCAACTTGCTGACTGTAGAATGGAACGCAGAGCATTTTTGCCTCGTCTCATAGGGAAGATCTTGAGTGATATGCAGCTTGGAACCACTCCATAGAATTGCTTGTAATTCTCTTGCCTTTGATAATACATGCTGTTTTTCCAAAAAGCTTAGAAATTTGATAATGATAGGTCTTGGCAGGGCTCATGCGGTAGGTTCCGGTCTAAGAGAGTGATGAGCACGTTCAATATGATATTGTGGATTGAGAGGAGAAGGCCCAACAACTTTGCTTAGAAACTTCTGGAGAAAAAGATTGATGTCAGGGCCCTCCTCGGACTAGGGGAGGCCCAGGATCACCAAGTTGTTCCTTCGGCTCCTTCCTTCTAAGTCCTCCGTTTTGAGTTGCAGTTTACTGATCTGCTGTCTGAGATGAATAATCTCTGGGTCCATCCTCTCCCTCCAGGTCTCCAAAGAGGAAGTTCTGGCATCTGAATCTCCCATTCTGGTGGTTAGGGTGCTGAGATCTCCCCTTAGTGATTTCAGCTCAGTAGAAATATCATCCAATGTTTCCTTAAAAGGTATGAGCTCTTGTAAGAAATGGTCCTCAGTAAGAGGAGTTGGTGAAGTATTGGAAAGGGTGATTTTGCTGCAGGCCACGAATTCTGGTTTTTAGATTTTTTTGAAGATTTCTCAGGTGTGGATGGTGGAGTGTGCTTCATGCCAGCAGGCCTCATCTCCGCTTCCATCTCAATCGTCCTACAAGTGCATTAATATGCACAAAACAAGATGCTGCCAAGTACTGAAGAGTGTTATCAATACTCCAGATGAAAAACAGGGCTTTAGATGTCAAATTTGTAGGCTGAAAATAATTTAAAGATGGGTGGGTAACGGGAGCTCCGTGAGAACGCTGCCTCTAGCTGCACTGCATCACGTGACCCGCTTTCACAATTCCTGATGCACAAACATTGCTGTCGCCTTTATTCTTACATAAAAACCTTAAACTAGACCCCAAAAATAAAATTCCCTTAAGTTATAAAATTAATAAATAATTGAATGATCTTCCACTCATCCCCTTCTTACACACTGTACATAAACAAATTTTAAAAATCAAGCACTATTCAGAGTTTTCATTTCTGATGTTTCTTTGATTACCATGAAAGATCCCCCACATATCCTGACCAGCTTGGCAGAAAAATATCTGCTGCTAACCCTAACCCAGATAAAACTGAAGTTCTGTCTCCTAATGAGGCCTATGTGTGCGTGTGTGCGTACGCCAGTGGATTACGGCAGAATTTGGTATTTATGTATTCCATGTGAACATTCTATCCTGTTTGTGTGGGGGGGGAGCAAGAATTCTATTAGAGGAATGCTACAGTCTATTGAATTCTTAAATTCTGTGGTAAACAAGCAAACCTTCTACTGAATGTTTAGAAGGCAGATAACTGACAGGTAAAAGAAAATGTGTGACAGGACTATTTAACATTTTCTAAGTAATATTTTATTATATTTTTGTGTACTTTTTATTTTTTGGAGATTTTTTCTAATTTTGTCCAACCCATTTTCTAACTGCAATAAGACCCTCCAGGGTGTGCAATATTGGTGGATACCCACACTTTCAGGGGCTGTAAGGCCCTCCACCTGTGATGTCAGGCCTCATGATGCCCCTGGGTGTGCTGGTATCCAGCAATACCCTACATCTTGTCCGGTCTTAATGCTTACATAAACTTCCATCTTGACATGTTTTCTCATTCATCAGATATTCTCCATTGAATATATTTGTCTGCCTGTTGACTCTTATTTGTACAAACTTTATACTTTGCACATGTATGTAAAATAGTCCAAAGCTCTTAAATCATATTTCTTTTGTACCTGCTCAAACTTTAAAAAATATATATCTTGTATTCCTCTCTAAGAAGGGGTTTATACAATATAGTATAATAACTCTTTATCCCTCCATGTGTATCTTTTTACTTTCTCTGCCTTGTGGGAAGACCACATTATCAACATGTGGTTCAAATACATGTATCAGTTGCATACTATCCCTGAGCTGCACAGTTTGTTCTCAGTTTTATAATAAAGTTAAATTTATCTTACTGAAATGATTGATAAATTGCCAGACTTTGTTAGTCAATACTTGTTTTAAACTTGAGTTATTTAAAGGGAAAGTCCCCTCAACCTTTTTTCTGTATACCTGTGTAGTTTCTAGGAATGAACAATGATTCCCTCTCTTATACCACACTAATTTCATTATAATTTACATTTAAATGAAGTTGCTTCACTCTATTCTGTCTATTCTGAAGACAGACTTGAGGAGCTCTGCCTGTTTTCATTGGAGGAGAGGAGAGACGGGGGGACATGATTGAGGTCTTCAAGTACCTCAAGGGAATAAATAGGGTAAACATGGAGGGGATCTTTAGACTAAAGCAGGGAGGTATCACCAGAGGGCATGGTTTGAAGTTGGATGGTGGAAGGGTGAGGGGGGAAGAGGAGGAGGTTTTTCACTGAGAGGGTGGTGGACCCTTGGAATGCGCTGCCTGGTGAACTGGTTCAGAGATCCACAGTGGAGGGCTTCAAGACAGGGTGGGACAGACACAGAAAGCAGATGTATCAGATGATGGCCTGGCCCGGGGGGGGATAGATGATAGGGGTTTCTGGAACACAAGGGGGAGAGTGCATCGGCACCCAACTAGGGATTTGAGGTTCAAGCAGACTCGATAGACCGTAAGGCCTAATCTGCTGACAATTAGTATGTTAGTATTCTAATCAAGTGTGAAAATCTGTTTGAGTCCATTGCAAAGGTCAAGACCTGAATGTTACACGAGGTCCCTTAACCCTTATTGGTACCCCCAGAGGTACACCGTAGACAGCTAGTACTTAAGTATATGTTATATTAACATAATTGGGCATCTACCGTATAAGAGTAGATGTCAGGATATGTATGAATATTATTGTTATACACTTTGCTTTCTAATATATATACAGTATATATATATATATATATATATATATATATATATATATATATATACACTTTTGCTTATAAGATGTTAGGATGATCATGTCCTTGTAATGATGATGATATATAAGTCAGCATTGCCATCTTTTGGTAATTTGTATTATTACACTAATACATGTATAACTGAGCTTTCTTTGTCTTTATAAAAGTGATGACTACTACAAAATTAAATAATGTTATCTTGGATTGTGGAGCCACCTCTAATTTAGCCAATAGGGCTCACCTCTGTAACTAGAAATGTTTCTATCTTACGGTAAACATAGTAATTATTATAGGTATATAATGTAAGATACTACGTCTTATACCCTGGAGATCCCTGGAGACACAAAGAAACCTAGAGGTATAGGGAACGCTTAGCATTGGCTCTCAGTTCGTATTTGGTAAGAACTGCTTAGGGCAACTATGATTTATCCTTTTGATAGTAATAAACAAGTTTTTTACTCTTAGGCAACATGTCTGTGATTTCTTGCATTCCCATTATTGCCAAGAACCTGAGAGTAAGGTTTAGACCTCCTGACAATTGTCGACCGTGTGCAGGCAACATTTGGTGTTTGCAAAGTTTCACTTGTTGCTTCAAACTATTCCCTTCACAACAGGGACTGTAGGTATGCATTCCTGCATCATCTCTCCCATTCTACAACCACTTTGTAATAACTGGCAAAAGTCTGACTGCTTTCTGGGTGTGGTTGATGCCAACTCGACCCACTCCACAGCAGTTCTGAATTGCAAGCTTACAAGTGCACAGAAGCCTGACTGTGAACAAAGTGCTCCTGCTGTGGATCGATACACAGCACGGCACCTTTTTCATGGTTTGATTTTTCGTTCCCTCCCACACAATGGCCACGGTATCAAATATCTGCACAGAACTGAAACTCGATGTCTCGAACTTCCTTGCCTCCCATGGAGGATGGGCTGACATCGCATGGGACGCAAGTCAATCCAACAACCCTGCACTGGAGATTTCAACTCAGTACTCAGAGATGAGACAAACAGCCAGAAAGCACAAAGCTAAAGGGCTGTTGGTCACGGCTCTCTGTGCTGCTCTGGAAGCCTCCGAATCGAGGTTTTGAACCCTTGAACTGCAAATCTCCTCTCTTAAATAGGAGATGGGTTTGCAGAAAACAGAATGTGTAAGACGTGAACAGGATTTAGAATGTAAACTCCAAACTCTGCAAAATGAAAAGGATTCCCTTTTTCATCATTCCACCCAGGCAGGCAAGCAGGAACTTTGTATGTTGAAGCAGGAGTGTTAAAGTTTGAGGCAGGACAAGAGTCAGGCTTTGCAGATGAATGACTTGATAAGTAGAATGAATGAATGAGCAATTGAGTGAGGAGTTGGGAGAGGTCCAGGACGAGAGATACCAGGTACGTAATGACTTAGAATTAGCTACTGGGGACGATCGCAAATTGAGCACCGTGTATAGAGTGTTGCAGAAATAGGTGCAGGATGAGGTAGATATGAATGTTGCAAATGTGAATCTGAATGTGAATCTAAAATGGTGAAACTGCACCATCAGCGAGAGGTTCTGGCTGAACATGTTAAGGTGATAGGAGGCGTAGCCCCTGCCTTAACTACGTCATCTGAAGGGGAGGCGACTGATGACGACATCTCACAATATAACGCCCATTCACACCCCTGCTAAGGCCCAGATTCCCCACCCCACCATCCACAACATGGCAGACCCCTGTCACACCCAATCCATGTCATACATCACTGACGTCATGATGCACATCATGGGAGATGCCAACATGGTGACCCCCACGATAAGGGGGAGTAGGCCAAAGCCTAGTCCCGATGGTTCCACTGGTAGCCGTTATTAATGTGGAAGATAGGCAGGAGATAGAGATGATGATTGAACATACATTAGGCAATGTACCCATCTCTGAGAGAAACAAACAGGTCCTTAAAACCCAGATTAGGCAGCTTCTGCATGAGGCTGGCACTCAGGAGGACATGGTTCATACCATGGCTGAGGCCACAGCTTGGGAAGCTTAGGATGACACCCGGGGCAATCTACCTCTGCCTGTTCAGCACAATAATCCCCTGCAAATGGCCTACTCTGTTCAACAAATAGCTGACAGTATTGGTCTGATGAGCCAGTCCGATAATCTCAGCTGTCACTTGGAAAAGGTGCGTGCTAAACCTGAAATGCTTAGACTCGCTGCAGACTACCAGGTCCAGATCCTACGCCAGACCATTGATCCTGGACTGTGGGCTAAACTCCCCGATGCCATCTGCCAAGATGGCCACACCACCTTTGACGAGATCGCAGCTAAACTCATTTCTGCACACAGCCCAGGTGTAGTAGGAGTGATGCTTGCATATCCGGTGAAACAGAATGCAAAAGAAAGTCCAGCAACTTATCACCAGAGGCTCTGGATGGCCTACTGAGCAGGGAAGCACCTTGCATAGGAAGCTGCAGATGTAGACCTTATTGAGTATAAGACCCTGTTCCTTAGGAATATGATCCCTGCAGTGAGGAAGAAGGTAGAGCCAACCACTTATCCCACCACAGAGAGGTTTGCCGACATTCTTCAGAAAACCGAGAGAGTTTATCAACTCTACAGCCATGATCTGAGCTCCAGTTCCAAAAAGGTAGCCACTGTGGAGACTACTCTGGAGACCACGACGCACTACATGGTGGAAGAGCAGGCTCACGAGAAACAGCCCCTTCCCACAGACAATCAACACCCCCAGCAGGCCCAACAACCACAGCAACAGCAGCAACAACAACAACAATGGGGTGGGAACCGGAATTATCATAAGAATAAGAAACACCAAAAGAACAACAAGGGTAAACAACAAAGACCAGGCCCTTCCTATAGAGAGATAGCTGAAGAGAATCGGAAGTTCTAAGAACTTCTAGGGCAAGTGCGCTCTGTAGCGGATGCTGTTCCCACTCAGGCCCTTGCAGCCATACGACCAGGAGTGCAGGCCTTAACAGGCTATGGAGATACCAGAAGTACAGGCTCTCAGGCCCATACAGCTCTGAATCCAGAAGTGGCTCCCTATATTGCATCAATGCAGTATGGTGAGGTGGTTCAAAGGAGCCAGGCCCAACCCCTCCATGCTTCCAGAGGTACAGATTGACAATTACAGGCCCCAGTCTGTATTGTAAACAAGCTGGTCTTGGATGCAAATGGAAGGCCCTGCACTGAGGCTGAGGTCAGGGGCCGCCTATTGACAGTACTGCTGGATACAGGCATGGCTGTGTCTGTATTACATGATGACCACCCAGAGACATCCCCTTGGTCCACCGGATGGAGGACCAACATGTTAGGAGTAGATGGCACTAGGTTGCCTGCATACCGTTCCCTACCACTACCTGTAGATTTGGGACACTTGAAGGCCTATCACACCTTCCAGTTAATGGTATTGCATGACCATCTTAGTATAATCGGAATTGACTTTCTAGCACCACATGGCTGTGTGGTGGACCTAGCCAATATGTTACTAATACAGATTCAGGGTCAGTACCATACCGTCATGATTCATGATTCATGTGTGGTGGCAACAATATTTGCCAATAATAAAGAGTATGACGTCATAGATTTATTCAAGAACCATAAGCTTTTCCCAAAGCACCTCCTCATTCTACAAAGGCATTTGGAGGCATTTGCTCCCAATAAGTATGACTGTGGCAGAATACGCACTGTCATAGAAGTGACAGGCTCAGCACGTGAGAGGCAAAGGCAATATCCTTTTCCACCAAAGGCCTTGCCTTCTCTTAGGGAAACAATAAAATCACTCCTCAAACAAGGTGTGATCAGGACATGTGTCTCTACTGCCAACTCCCCAGTGTGATCTGTGAAGAAACCCGCAGGTGCCTGGAGACTTACTATTGACTACAGAAGACTGAACCAGGTCACCCCCAGTTGTGCCCCAACTGTGGCATCAGCACCTGAGGTGCTATGACTCTTGATCCCTGACCAAAAATGGTTCCATGCCCTAGACATCTCCAATGGTTTCTGATCATTGCCATTGGCCCCCAAAAGTCAATATAAGTCTGCTTTCACCTTTGAGGGTAGACAGTACATGTGGACCTGCTTACCACAGAGATTCCATAACAGCCCATCCCTGTTCCATCTCCACATGATGGACACCCTTGAGGGTTTCTCTAACCCCCCCCCAGTGTCTCTTGCAGTATGTGGATGACCTGTTGTTGGCAACAGCCACACAGGAACAACACTTGGATCTCTTGGATGAACTACTGACTCTCATTCAGAGGGCAGGCCTCAAATGCAATACAGCAAAAGCACAACTATGTCAGAAAGAGGTACTCTTTCTGGGTCTGAGAATAACTGACCAAGGCTGAAGCCTTACCTGGAAGAGTATACAAGGTCTGCAAGATCTGCCATTACCCACTAGTGTGGCCACTCTTAGGAGATTTCTAGGTACAGTAAATTATTCCAGAGAATTTATTTGTGATTTTGCTCAGAAGGCTGCTCCTCTGTCTGAAATACTGAAAAGGACATTCCCTAGAATTGGGGCCCCATTCACACCCATGCTGTGACATCACTGAAACACACTTTGGCCTCTGCTCTGGCTCTGGTCAACCCCAGTCCAGCTTTGCCATTCCATCTGGAATGTGCCACCTCTGACAAAGCCATGTCAGCAGTGCTGGCCAGAGGGTTCATGGCACTTTGAGACCCATTGCATATGCATCGCAGCTCTTGACCCCAGTGGAACAGAAGTACAGCCTTTGTGAAAGGAATCTTCTAGCCACTTACTGGGCTGTCAAGCACTTCTTGTATATCATTGGGTACTCTCCATTGATTGTCAACACAAACCACACCCCAACTACCTTTCTGCTATCAGACAGAGTAAAGGATGGGTCAGTCTCCAATACCAGGCTGACACATTGGTCACTTCTTCTCCAAGACAGGGACATCCAGGTCCACCCAACCAAAATGCCATCCATGCTGGTGCATGGCCTCCTTTTCCAAGGAGAACCCCATGACTGTACATTGCAACCACCTGATCTTCCAGATCCAGGTCCTTTCCTCCCTGCCACACCACAAATACTTGAGAGCACCTCATTGTGTTGTATCTTTACAGATGATTCAACTTCCTATTACCAGGGATAACAAATTGCAGGGATGGGAATTCTAGTGATTTATCCTTATGGTAACATTGTTAAAATCTCTAAGCATTGCAGTGTGGCATCCTCACAATATGCCAAGATGGCAGCTGTAGTCTGTGCCCTCGAGTTCATTCAGCATGGTACTGAGGATACCATCATTTTTACGGACTCTAACTGGGTTTGTTGTTCTCTTACAGAATTTCTCCCCTTTTGGCAGAATAACTCCTTCCTTTCATCTTCTGGCAGCCAAGTGAAACATAAAGAACTGGTAATATACATACATTCACTGACACAGAAGTTTGCACACAAACTCTATGTACACAAAGTTAAAGCTCACTCCATACATGACCTCTATCATGCCTTCAATGATACTGCGGACACCCGAGGGGGGGACACCTGAATGATGGATCACCCAGAAGCCAGGGTGGCTGTACACATAGCTGCAATTAAAAAGATGCCCAAACCCTTTTCCCCCTTGGACCTATAAGCAGCCCAGCATGCCGACTCTGAACTCAAGGATGTGTTCAGATTCCTTGACAAGAGCACTGAACAAAACCTACCTACCCACAACCTGTACTGGAGGCATGAAGGTAAATTGCACTTGTCCTCTGATGACAAGCTCATCTGGTATCAACCATATGATACCCCCACCAAGTTATGGGTGGTCCCCAGTCACCTTAGGTCTGAATTTCTGCACCAAGTGCATGACACCCCTACTGGTGGGCACCAGGGAGTAGAGAACACCCTCCCAAGACTCAAGACCACCACCTGGTGGCCTGGTATTACCAAGGATGTCAAACAGTACATAGATAATTGTCTTGTTTGTGCACAGAACAATCCTATCCCCACCAAATGAAATGCCAAATTACTACCACAAAGGCACTCTGGCCCTTGGCATGTGATACAGATTGACTTTATTGGCCCATTGACCAATACCAGCAGAAATAACAAATACACCCTTGTGGTGACTGATCTTTTCTCTAAGTGGGTGAAAGCTTTCCCCACTAAGACGTGTACTGCTAAAACCACTGCCAAAATCCTGGTGGAACAGATTTTCTCCAGGTGGGGCCTACCTCTCAAGGTAGACTCTGACAAAGGAATCAGTTTTATAGGTAAGTTGATGAAAGAAGCACTTGAACTCCGCAGGGTTCACCAAAGATTACACATACCTTATCATCCACAATCGTAGGGTCAAGAAGAAAGAGCCAACAGATGGATTAAGCAAATGCTTTCCAAGTTCATTGAGGACAATCCCAATACCTGGGATTTCCTATTGCCATTACTCTTTATGGCAATTAGGAGCACACCCTCATCCACCACCCAGTTAACACCATTTGCGGTGATGACTGGCAGACAGATGAGATTACCTGAGCACTTGTTATTTGACCTGCATACCCCTACAGCAGACCGTGTGTCTGTAGACCAATATGTGGAAAAACTCAGACAAGACCTCATACACACACACTTGTATGCTGCTAACTGGTTGGGCAAGGCCCAGCAACAGTCCAAAATACAGTTTGACAAACACACAAGAGAAGTGGATTGGCAGGTTGGAGATCAGGTAATGGTTCTCAGATTTGCACATCCCACACAATCCTTCTCCAATAAGTGAGAAGGCCCCTACCCCATTGTCAACAAGCTCAGTTCAGCAGTCTATCAGGTTAGACTAATGCACAACAACAAACTGACTGACAAATGGTTACATGCAAACCAGCTGAAACTGTATAAAGGAGTATAATTACTTTTCCTCAATCCATTGGTCAGAATTGTACTAACTAATATTTGGTTTTCCTTTTCAGGTACTCTGACAAGATGGCTATCTTGTTCCACTTTCTCATCTCAGGAGTTAGCCCCTACATCCAAGGCATGGTAAAGCACCTTCTTCCTCATCTTGATCCTCCAACATCTACCCCAGAGGGAGTTTCTATCAATATATCTGACAAATATATTACTGTCCAGGAAGGTTCTGATGCCTAGCTCACTGCCTCAGTTGTTGCTCCTGATAAATCTACCCTACAAATTGAGTGGCAAACCATGACAGAAGGACAAATACTCCCTGTAGCCAAGCTTTCCAAAGGAACTTTCCACAGCTGGCCCAATGCAAAATTATCCCCTAATGGTTCGCTGTCCTTGCTCCAGACTGCTCTCAGACATTCTGGTTTATACAATATCACTGCCTTGATTGATTCCTCATATTGTAGTTCCTTGTCTAAAGACTCTGCCAGGAAATTCTGTGCTGTACACAACATGGCCTCTGCTGCCATGTATCTTTCTGTGTTATCCCCAACTGATACACAGCTTTTGGAATGTCTAACATACCCCTGGTCCCCGTAGTGGTCTAACAGCCACTGCTTTACCTGGGACACTTATTAATAACTTACAATTTATTCATACACCTGTTTTGTTCAGTTTAACTTACTGGAATATGAAAGAATGTGGTATGTGTCATACTACTAACACTTCAGCATTTTACAGTACTTTATTGCTTGATAGTCTAACAACTTTTCAGATTCGTACTCAAGACCCTATTGCCGGGGTACATACCACCAAGCAGAGGCAATTTCAGGAGAAAACCTAATCCTGATGATCAAAGTCACAAACATAATACCCGTGAGGTTGACAGCTCTGATGTCACTCGTGCCACTGGCACCATCGCAGGTCTTTTTGGTACAGTTATGTCTATTTGGAACAAGGCTGACATTGTTGCTATCAAATCACATTCAGCAAAATTCCAAACTGGTTTGGTAAATGGATATAATACCCCCATTATAGCATGGTGTGGATGGCCTTAGTCAGGAAGAAAGATACACTGTATATAATATGCACGACATTGCTAAGGCATTTACAGACTCAAAAGATAAGATTAACGCTCTCATTGCACAAAATAACAAAGAAGCAGATAGACAGTACATTGCCCATGAAATCTTGTGTTCAGCCTATGGCTCATATATTATTACTACCCTCAATAATCTTTTCTGTGATCTGGAATCCGGAAAGATCCCTGATATCATTCATGATAAACGTATCTCTAAATGGTATTGTCCATGGTGTAAAACCTCTAGTTGTATTTCAATGTGTATGAAACAAACTCTGACCATTCCAATTTCTACAGCTAGGAATTTGGCTTTTGTGACCAGGCACCCTAACACCGGTCCATGTTTTACTTCTAAGAAATGCTCTATTAAGGATACCATGTCTGTTTCTTTTACTGTCTCTTTACCACATTTTGATCCCACTACAGCCCTGTTTGACAAACTTGCAACTGTCCACTCCATCAGACACCTTGATGAAGATATCTACAGAGAACTCCTCAACTTGCCTCTTCTACTGGTCTTCCATCCTTTCCTGGACACCTGGGTTGCCCCACACATGGACTGCTGTGTGAAAAAGCAGTATATTTACTTGTGTCAATGTGATGTATTTGATGTTATTAAACCTGTATGTGCTTATTCTCCCGACAGTATTGATTGGTCCTTTTTCATGGACAATGACATTAGCACTAATGGCACAGACTTCTTGGACTCAACAGTGGCTCCAGACAAGCTTTACCAATCTTATCGAGAGGAGGCTTATCGCCTGTCAACACGGATGACAAAGACTATCTACACCTGTCCCGTACAGTTGCAAAGGTGGAGACTCACCACTGTTAAAATGCAATATAATTCTGATGGAGAATACTGTGTTGTGACTAACATAAAGTCTTATGTTTACAGAACTCAAACATGTGTTATTGATAATCCAAACTTCTGCTTTTTCCCTCAAAAAGCAATTATTGAACATACCATTATAACATCTGTCCCTCTTATGGATGCTGATATCATTGATGGTAACCCTGATTATCTGCTCACCCTATCTGAGTATCTACTGTATTTTAATGCATACATTGACCCCCCTTACACTGATATTAAAATCACTGTTAGAGAGGAAAGATACTCATCTCATCCACATCAGCAATAATATCACTAAGGCTAATGAAGCTGTCCTTGCACTGAATTAATGATGGTGATATGAATAGTGCATTAACTAACACTTGGTTCGAGATTACATTCAAATGTTTTGTTATTATACAAGCATTTTTGATCTGTTTTCTTATTATTATGCTTTGCTGCCTACGGCGCACACTGCGTCAACACCGTGAGCAGCTGGAGTTCCTTTACAAAGCTTGCATGTTGGGTTTGTAAATGACACCTGCTCTCTCCACACATCCCTGCTTTTTCTGTGTTGCCCTGAGAGGCAACAAGGGGTGGAATGTTACACGAGGCCCCTGCACCCTTATTGGTACTTCCAGAGGTACACCGCAAAATGCTGGTACTTACTGTATGTGTATGTTATACTAACATATAGGGCATTGGGCATCTACCGTATAAGAGTAGATGTCAGGATATGTATGCATATTAGTGTTATACACTTTGCTTTCTAACATATATATATATATATATATATATGTACTTTTTGCTTATAAGATATTAGGACGACCGTGTCCTTGTAATGATGATGATATATAAGTCAGCATTGCCATCTTTTGGTAATTTATATTATTACACTAATACATGTATAACTGAGTTTTCTTTGTCTTTACAAAAGTGATGACTACTGCAAAATTGTATAATGTTATCTTGGACTGTGGAGCCACCTCTAATTTGGCCGAGAGGGCTCATCTCTGTAACTAGAAATGTTTCTATCTTACGGTAAACATAGTAATTATCATAGGTATATAATGTAAGACACTACGTCTTATACTTTCAAGATCTCTGGAGACACAAAGAAACCTCGAGGTATACGGAATGCTTAGCATTGGCTCCCAGTTCATATTTGCTAAGAACTGCTTAGGGCAACCGTGATTTATCATTTTGGTAGTAATAAACAAGTTTATTATTCTTATGCAACATGTCTGTGATTTCTTGCATTCCCATTATTGCCAAGAACCTTAGAGTGAGGTTTAGACCTCCTAACAGAATCATGCAAGGCATCATGGTAGTTGATGCGCAAATGCATAAGCCAGCAGAAGTGATACTTTCATTTTTGCTCTATGTCTTCTGAGCAGTGTTCTTGTCTTACGCTGGCCATCAAACTTTTCAAAGTAAGTTTCCTGCAGTTTTCAGTAGTTTACTGTCTGTCTGATTGGGAAAAAATGCAATTGGGAGGATGCTGGTGCTTGTGACATTTTGTTATTCGATTGAATAATTGAATTAAGTTCTAGGACCTTTGTTTTCTCGCAGTCCCTTTGATGTCATTATGATTGTGTTCTGCTGGCAAACACATTTTATTTATTTATTTATGTCTTTGGTAACCACTTAGGTGCACTGATCCAGATGACAGTTTTCAGTTACGACCTGGGACACAAAGTGGCAAAAAAATAGGTACAGGTACAGTCAATTACAAGATAAAATATGTGAACGCCCAACAGCTGGCAGCAAGGGTAGAGAGAGAGAACAGTGGTAATGCAATGACAATGTGCAGACAGAGTAGACAGGTAATGCTATATTAGTAGGTACATAAGCATAGCCAAAATACAGGTGGTTCAAGACACAAGCAGTAATGGTATACAGGTACTTGGTCCAAATTCAAGTACAAGTGAGAAAAAAGTTGTGGTACTAAAATTAAAATAGGAAAACAATCACAGTTCATAACATCAAAGGGGCAAGACAGGAGTAAGGGGGTAGGAGTAGACTTAGGGAGAGGGCAGGAAGGGGAGAGGTGGGAAAAGGGGCAGGCTAGTGGGGACAGGTGAGGGGGTATAAGTGCTGTAGGGCATCAGGTGAAAGTCTGAGTGCTATTAGAGCATAGTCAAGTTGTAGACCCTAGCATTGCTGTACAGAACAGTGACATTTTGTAGCAGTGAGAAGCCAGGTCTTCAGGTTATGTTTAAAAGTTAAATGGGAGGGGGGACGTGCAAACAGATGAGGGAGCTTGTTCCATAGGGAGGGTGTTATGACTGAGAAAGCTCATGTTCTCTTGGTGGTGGAGACATGGGGTTCTTCTAGCGGGGGGACTGAGGATGCCCTGAGATTCCTACAAACCACTCTACCTGTCAAGGAGGATGAGTAAGGAGATATATGTTGGTTCCTGTGGGAGTTGTCCACCAGACAGCCCATTGCATAGTCAAAGCGACCTAGTAGGTTGAGCCACCCAAGTGACTGGTAGAGTGAGCAGTGGTGGGAGCAGTAAGCGGCTTGAAGAATGAATCAGCAGAGTTATACGTGAAGTTTAGTCACTTGTGCAGGGTGGTGGATAGGTGTGAGTAATCTGGGTAGCAGTAGTCAAGGAGGGGAAGTAGGTTGCCACATGAAATGGCCAGGTGCACTTCAGCGGATAGGTAATGTTTGTGGTGGTATGCAACATCTAGCTTCTGGTGGATCCAGTGCACCACATGGTTGACATGTTTGAGAAAAAAAGGGAGGGGTTAAGGAAAGCATCTTAATAGTTGAAGGATGGGACAATTTCAAGGTCAGAACCAGCAGAGATGTGAACTAGAAGGGAGGAGTTGGCTTTGGTGGCTTTGGATAGGAAGGGTTTGGAACCAAACAGCACTGATTTAGTCATTTTTTGACTGACTAGGAGCTTGTTTGAAAGGAACCAATGATGGGTGGATGCATAGTTTTGTGTGAGGGTGGATGAGATTGAGTCAATAGATTTGTCACTATGATAGATGACTAAATCATCAGCATAGAGAAGAACTTTACAGTACAGGCTGTCATTGAGGAGTGTATTAATAAACATGGAAAAGAGCAGTGGTCTGAGAATGGAGCCCTGGGGAACTCCAGTAAGTACAGGAAGGGGAGCAGAAGAAGCCTTGCTGATGATAATTGACTGAGTCCTGTTTGATAGATAGCTGTGGAAGCAGGCATCAGGTCCTGGGGAGCAGCCAAAGGGAAGCATGGTTGAGTAGAGGAGGTGGTGGTCAATCAGGTCAAATGCTTTTGACAGATCAGTGAAGACCATGCTTATGAGTTTTCCCAGGTTCATACCTCTTAGTACATGATCAGAAAAGAGTGCTAGGGCAGAGAAGGCACTATGTTGCTTACAGAAGCCATGTTGGAGGGGGCATAGGAGGCTTTACTTTTCCAGGTGCTCTGTTAGCTGAGAGTGTATGGATTTTTCAAGCAGCTTGCTTAGGTGGGAGAGTGGGGAGATGGGTCAATAGTTGTCAGGAGAGAGAGAGAGGATCGTTGGCTTTGAAGATCGGTACGATGTTAGCGTGTTTCCAGGAGTCAGGTACAGTAGCAGTGGTAAGGGCAAGATTGAGGATGAAAGTGAGTGGTTTTACGATTGCAGGCGAGATGAGTTTTAGAAATGCAGGGTACAGACCATCGCTGCCAGGGCTTCCTTTGGCTGGTAGGGATTTTAGTAGCTTGGCAGTGTTCATATGCCTGATGGTCCTAAAGTGGAAAGGAGGGGGCAGGGTGGTGGTTGAGGAGGAGAGTGAGTTGTTTGGTTGGCAGTTTTTGGCAGGGGAGGACTGAATGAGGAGCTTGTTGTGACACTGGGATAAGTCTGTGAATTTTAAGTTAAAAGCATTTGCAATCTCAGTTGGGTCTGAGATGAGACCAGAGGGGGAAAAGAGCTGCATTATCTGCCTGCAATTTTGGGGGTTTAGGAGAGAACCAATGGAGGTCCAGAAATTTTGTGGGTTACCAAGGCTGTAGATAATATTTACACTTTAGCAATTTGGCTGTCTGATTGCAGGAGTTGCAAGCTGTCTATACATTCCAGAGCTGGGGGAGGGGGATGCTTTGTATTCCTTCCACTTACAGTCTCAGTCTTTCTTTTGTGCCAGCAGTTCCTTGGATAGCCAGTAGGTGCAACCTCCTCTAATCCTTCTGGTTTTGAGGGGGAAGTGTGTATCCTGCTTGTAAGTGAGGGTGGAGGTAAAGAGCATGACTGCCTCAGAGATGTTGTTAAGGCAGTAGAGGGCAGACTAGTTTGCTGCCCAGACCTCTCTGAGGACCGGTGCTAGGTCTTGATGGTCAAACATTCAGAATGGTAAGAGCTTGTATGGAGGGCGGATCATTTTGAAAGACAGTATGGTATAGATTAAGGTGTGGTCACTGATAGAGTCAGCCATTATGCCAGCCTGGAGGACCAAGTCAGCATGGTGTGTGGCCACCCAATCAATGAGGAAGTAGTTGAGTGAGTGGGCATTGTGCCTGGTGGGGGAGGAGATAACTTGTTCCAGATTGTCTTCCTTAAGCATGCTAGCATAATCTGGAGCATGGGCAATTTTCCTCAACAAGTGACCTGCTTTTTTGTGGTTTCATTTCTGAGTGGGAAGAGAATGTTTTAGAGGATGCTTGTGACAACTTATTTCTGCTTTTTCATAATAGCTAGTGCTACACATTCTTTGTTTGCTCACTAAGCTTACAGTCCCTTTGTTCTTGTCTCCTACTGTTAAACTTCTCAGCAATTTTATTTATTTATTTAGTGATTTGGAAAAGATCTTTTAGCGCAAGCTCTTTTACAAAGGTACCACATCATAGATTGCAAAACAAAGAACAATAGGAGAAAGCAAATGTACATTACAATGAACTATACAGCTTGGATTCAGAACTGACAGAATAACTCAAAATATAGGTACAGGTTAAAATAAAGAGAAAAACTCTTTATGAGGGTGGGGGGCAACAAGCAGTCACAGAGTGCCTTGTCAGCAGTTCAGAGGGACGGGGATAGCTGGCAGTGGGGTGAAGAAAGGAGGTACGAGAGAGAGTTATGTAATGTAGTGGTGGTGAAGGGTCAGGGAAGAAGGGTGATAAGCAAGGCCCCTAGAATTCTGGGGCCGCAGAATTTTGCGCAGAACTTGCAATCTACCGCAGAACTTCTGCAGTGCCGGAGAATTCACTCTTCTTGGTGATGTTTTATTAATATTTTTGTTTATCCATAGAATCTGGTTCCCTTCCCCTCTTTTTATATCCAAACCCCTCCCCATATGCTCAGAATGTGATGTTATTATGGCTATAACATCATACATTAGCTAATGAAATGGCCACATTCTGCAACAGATATGAACAGTCACTTATCTACCACAGCTACCACTGCCAGAGACGGTGGCACAGCACATCAGGCATGGTGATATTTGCTCAACCTGCACTATAGCCTGATACAATTTTCAGTCTTATATTATTGCACTAGGTCTAGCTTAAACAAAACCTTGTCAGTGGCACAGACCTTTTAAGTCCATACCTCACTTTGTACAAACTTATTTGTGCCTTCAAGGTATAGGAGATGCCATCTAAAATGAATAACTGGTAAAATTAATTTAACTGCCATTTTATAATATAATAAAGTAATAATAACTGGGTTGCATTTTTTCGCACAGGAAAAGGCATTTGCAATTTTCCGTTATAAAGGAGTGTTTATAACAGCAAACATGTGCCACTTCCCTATGCGAAAAATCCACAAGCCACCACTTTCCCTCGCTACCACTCGAGCTGTCTCTCTGTCACTGGATAACATCTGTCGCACACACTTGCCTCACAGACAGCAGCCATCGAAGATTTAATACATAAGCAGGCATTCTTCAGTCTGAAATGTTCTGTTATAAAAAAATTGTTACCTAATCAAACTGCAGTACTGTTCATTTCACATAACCCCTAACCTCTCCTTCACTCAGTTTCTTTCGTTCTTTCCCTTCCCTTTACAGGTCACATGCTACAGCCTAGCAACAGACTTTTTTTTTGCTGTCAATGCCAAATTGTTCCATGTACGTTTTTTCAAAATTTAAACTTATTCCTATTCAGATGTGAAAATTTTACATTTCAGACAGCAGTTCCTTGTTAAAAGTTTCTTCTGAATAAAAATCGGATCACCGACAACGTGGTAAAATGTTATTGCGTCCGCTTTACACACATTTTATATAATTGCTGAGGCAAAAACATGACCCAGCAATTATAGAATAAAAGTATGGGTCGGTAAATTGTTTACATTGTTTGTTCTCAGGTTAGATGCTATTTATAAACCCCTTGAGCTTCGCTCTCAGGTTATGTAGCATCTAACCCCTCTGGTATGTATAAACTTCTCATTACACACACTGACCCATACTTTATTCTCTATATTATGCCCAGAAAAGTGGAATGTAATAATGTGTAGACCTGTTGAAAGAATAGACCTGTTAAATAAATAATTGCACTGTATGCCTTTTTGGGTTATTGATTACATATTGTCACCGACTGATAGAATCACCTAAAAGTTATGGAGAAATGTTGTGTGCAGGAACAGCTGTTGGGCCAAAGGGAAGCATGCTGTGTTAACATGCCAGCAACTCAGGTTCAGAGATTAGCTCTGGGAGCTGGCTGGGCAGCACAAGGATTGGTGGAACACATCACTGCTGGGAAGGTATGGTGCAGTGTTCTGTCACACGGTGGACACATTGTGATGGGCTGGAGAGCTCTATCTCACAATCGGTTCACATGCATGTCATGGCCTGATGGTGTTATGCAGTGTGTCTGGGGATACAGGTTGACATGAAAAATGAGTTTTACAATAACTCCTCTATTCCACTTATTCCATTTCCAATGGGACCAGTATGAATGTGGATGCAATTTCATGAAAATTAAAAAAAATATATATAAATTATACATACATATATACTGTATAGCAGCTTATATTGGCACCCTCTTTATTTAGCGTGGAGTGGGATGCAGTACTACTTAGCACCTTGTTAAATTAACGCATCAGCTTCATGCCCAATTACAGCACTATGCTCCCTGTAATATTAGCGATCAGCTTATTTTAGCGCTTTTGTCAGTTAAGCTAATATAGCGAAAATAAACTGAAAGTTAATATTTCCTGCTATACAGTATATATTAGAGGCAAAAAACTCTGTTTAATGTATTAGTTAGGGTTGTTCCACAGTGACAAAAGTGAGGAAATTCGCTGTTAGGGATGAAAACCTATTATATTATAGTATTGAAACACACTGAAGGTCTATGTATGTACATCAGCAGTACACCTTTGTCAGTAAGAATGCATCTGATACTGGCAGTACGAATTTCACAGCGTTGAACAGGCAATGCTTTTCCATACGTTTACATCAGCCTCTCTATCTTGAGTAAACCGTTGCAGTAAATGTACTACTATGTAAATCACATACTAAATGTAACACTACTTTTATCTTGAGCATGCTAGTGTCTTGTAGTTAATTTATGTACTTCTCTTAATTAATGTATACTCACTAGTGTTAAAACCTTTCTACAACTGTCATCATGCACCTTCAGCATTTATATTGACTAACGGCACAGTACCAGTTGTGGTGTGGTGTGGTGTGGGGCATCTGTAGGTAAGGCCATGCAACTACTAAGTGTTTTACATTGTGTGCAGCTGCAATCAGGGATGTGTACGTTTGGTGTACATGGCCTCAGTTTTGCTGTTGATCTCCACTGAGCATGCAGTACCTGGTCAGGTGGGTGGGGATGTCTCGTAGTACATTTAGACAGCTGTTTGTTATTTCTATCACCTGCTGCTGGATGTCTGTCATTGGTTGTGTTGGCTTGGTCCTCCCCCATACTTGCATGTGTGCATGTGGTGCTGGGGGGGGGTGAATTCGGAGTTAGGGTTTTCAACCCTAACAGCTAATTTCACTTTTGTCACCTGTGGAACAACCCTAACTAATGCATTAAATGGATTTTTTTGCCTCTAATTTCCTTACTTTTTGAGAATGATAACGAGAAATAGTGAATGTAATGCAGCGGCGGGGCCCCGTGCTCCCACCACATGATGTCTTGTGGCATAGTAACAGGAACAGCAACGCAAACAGAAGTGCTAACAGTGGCGCACATGGTAATGCAAGCGCGAATGAGAACAGAAAGGGTAACGCACATGGTGGCATAGACGGGAGCGGTCTGCCACGCGATGTGTTGTCACATAGTAACATGGTGCCTGCAAATGGAAATGTCAATGGGGATGGTGACACAAAGTGAAACAGAAAGAGAAACAGTACTGTAGACACAAATGGCAAAAAATAACAGAAAACGCAAGCGCAAATGAAAACGCAAAGGATACACGCATAGGGCCCCGCGACTCCGCCATGTATCGTGGCAGCTGGAGCGAGGCCCTTCTTGCCTGCAAGGCTCCCACCACATGAGATGTCTTGTGGGCATAGTAACAGGAACAACAACGCAAAACAAGTGCTCACAGTGGTGCACAAGGTAACGCAAGCACGTCGAGAACAGAAAGGGTAACACACACGGTGGCATAGATGGGAACGGTGTGCCACGTGATGTGTTGTCACATAGTAACATGGTGCCTACAAACGGAAATGTCAGTGGGCATGGTGATGCAAAGTGAAACAGAAAGAGAAACAGTACTGTAGACACAAATGGCAAAAAATAACAGAAACGCAAGCGCAAATGAAAACGCAAGGATAACGCACATGGTGGCATAGACGTCAACGGTAAGTGAAACGGGTACGGAACCGCAAGCGGAAAGGGCAACAGTAACAGTAATGTAAGCCCACAGGCTGGTTTTCCCCAAAAGCTGCATAGAGAAAGACAGTGAGTACAAAGAATGTATGCATAATAATGGTTATCGGAGCAGAAAATGAGGACTTGGAATACTAAATAGGTTATATCTCAGAACCGTGACGACGAAAAAATTTAAAAGTCATATGATTTATGACTGTCCTGGCTGGTTTTGTACTTAGCCCCCATTAGGGGGCTAAGTATTTTTCTGACAAAAAGTCCGTATCTAGCACCGTTTCCAAGATACGGGCCCTGAAAGGCGCGTCGAACGCCGTAATGTTATCCTAGGGGGAAAAAAAGAGAAGTTCTGAGCACCATAACTTTGCCGCCCTGTAATATTTTTTCACCAAACCACTGAAAGGCACATCTGTGGGCTGTTGGCTGTCTTCCTTCCAAATTTCAGGAAAAAAGACCAAACCGTTATTTTGCAGCAGGGTGCCAAAGGATTCCTGTAATGCGTCGGGCACCTCAATGTTAACCTATGGGTAAAAATGTCAACTTTGGAGTGCCGTAATTTTGCCGCTGTATAATATTTTTTCAATACAACACTGAAAGGCAGATCTATGAGATGTCGGCTGCGTTCCCTATAAATTTCAGCCCAAAACTCCCAACTGTTCTTTTGCAGTGCAGTGCCAAAGAATTGCTGTCATTTTCCCACAGACTAGAAAACTAGAGTCGCAATTTGAGAAAGCTTTCGCAAAAATTTGCGACACTTTCATGAGCACGAAAGTAATTTGCAAAAGTACTTTTTCCAGAAATTTGAAAATCATATTTCTGGGGTGTTTTACCCCAAAATAAAGACATGGCTAGCATCCTCAGGGTCCAACTAGGTGAATACAAAAAGAATTAGGTTGCTAGAGGGTCCCAAATTTAAATGCCAAGCATTTTTCTGATCACCATCTGAAAACAAAATGGCGGATTTGCGAAAGTAACAGGCCCATTTGTGAAAGTAAAAATGCATTTGCGAAAGTGTTGAACTTTTTGTTAACTTTTCCCATTGACTTATAATGGGAAATTGTTTTTTGAATAACTTTTGAACCGTTTAATATTTTTCCACCAAATCTTCAAAAGGCACATCGGGGACCCCAGCCGCATGTTCCCTGAAGATTTTGGGCCAGTCGCACAAACCGTACGACCTGTACGCGCGACCGTAGAATTCCAGAAAAAGCATAAACGTGCGCGCAAATCATGCTTAATAACTCCACAGCTGTGTATCCAACTGGTATGAAACTTGGCAGATGCCATGGTCTATGGTTCTTGATCATGCATTCCAAATTTCAGGTAAATACGTCAAATGGTTGCAAAGTTATTAAGGTGCAAAATTTTGGGGTTTAACATAGAAATGGCTCCTCAACTCCTATCTATGGTAGCACTCCACTTAGCTACCATATATATATATATATATATTTGATTTAGAAGAACCCCTTTCCAGCTTCAGCCACCCCAACTGAATCGGGCGATTGGGGTCATCGCCCTAAGTATCACCCCATCACATGTGGAAAGAAGAAGAGGAATAGGAGAATGGGGTGACAGTTAGGACTGATGGCCCCATTGCACACCCCGATTCCAGTTGGGGGGATGGGCTGAAGGGGTGCAAAGGGGGTTTCAACCCTAACATCGAATTTCCTCACTTTTGTCGCTGTGGAACAACCCTAACTTATGCATTAAACGGAGCTTTTGGCCTCTAATTTCTCTTCTTTTTGAGAATGATAATAAGAAATAGTGAATGTAATGCAGCGGCGGGAGCAATGTCTTGTCGCATTGTAACATTGTGCCCACAAACGCAAATCATAATGCGCATGGTGACGCAAAGCGAAACAGAAAGAGGAACAGTACTGTAGACAGAAATGTTAAAAACAACGGAAATGCAACTGCAAATGAAAACGCAAAGGGTAAAGCACATGGTGGCGTAAACGTGAACGGTAAGTGAAACGGGTAAGGAACCGCAAGCAGAAACGGTAATGGTAAGAGTAATGTAAGCACACAGGCTGGTTTTCCCCAAAGCTGTATAGAGAAAGACAGTGAGTAGAAAGAATGTATGCAAAATATTGACTCTCGGAACAGAAAAATCAGCAGTTGTGATAGTAAATTGCTTATATCTCAGTAACCGTACGACAGAAAAAAAATTTAAAAGTCATATGTATTATCACTTTCCTGGCTAGCTATATATGTAACCCATAATTTTTGACAAAACCTGTATCTCTCGCTTACCGAGATACGGCCCTCAAAGGTGCTGCCGGGCGACGTCAGAATGTTATCCTATGGGAAAAAACAGAAGTTCGGACTGCCATAACTTTTAAACTGTTTAATATTTTTTCACCAAATCTTTGAAAGGCACATTGGAGACCCTGGCCACCGTTCCTAGATTCGGGCTGAGTCGCTTAAACCGTGCAACCTGTAGGCACGACCGTAGAATTCCAGAAAAAGCGTAAATGTGCGCGCAGATCATGCTTAATAACTCTGCAGTTGTAAATCTGACTAGTACAAAACTTGGCAGATCCCAAGGTGTATGGGTCTTAATCATGTATTCCAAATTTCAGGCAAATCCGTCAAACGGTTGCAAAGTTATTAAGGTGCAAAGTTTTGGGGTTTAACATAGAAATGGCTCCTCAACTCTAACTATGGTAGCACTACCGTACTACCATAATATATATAAATATATATATATATAATATATATATACACACACACACACAAACACACACACTCATACATATACAGTATCTCTGTCTCTCTCCCTATACACACACACAAACACACATATTTGTATGTATGTTACAGATTGCATATAAATATATAAGTGATACACAGTGGGAACCTCATGAGTGGTGTAGAAAGCACATACAAATATATATGTGATACACAATAGAGACCTCATTAGTGGGATAGATAGCATGCATATAGAAATACCTTATTTATCACATAAGGTCCCCTCTGCATATGTCATTTATGCAATAGGCTAGGACCTTAAGGAAGAGACATTTGTTTTGCTTTTTTTAGGCAAAAAAATTATTTCTACAAGTCTGTTATTTTTTGAACTAGTGTTACTGTGAGTTCCACCATCCTGATTGCTATAACTATTGCCATGAAAGTGAAGTCAGGATGACAAGCTGACACTGTGATGTGGTAGTTTGTTAGTGCCGCAGAACTTCCGCAGAAATTACAAACCACCGCCGCAGAAGTTCTGCGGCAAATGGTAGTCTTGCCGCAGAACTTGGTCCCACTGTGCCGCAGAAAAGATAAATGGCAGGGTGAGGGGGGGCTGAGCGGAGAGGACATGCTACAGTAAATGGTGGGGTGTGAGGGGGCATGGTCAGGCAGCCTGCATTGGTAGTGACTGTTAGGGAAACTCACGGGACTGTGAGTTGGGGAAGGGCGAGGTGAAGGGTGCCGAAGGAGCATGACACAGACTGATTGCTGAAGCAAGTCATGAGAAGGGACAGAGGAAGGGGATACCTTGAGGCCTGCCTAGTGCTTGCTGGGGGGCAGAGAGAGCAGGTGTGGCTGGACTCAGGGGCAGGTGCACTTAGAGAGTGTTATTAGGTGCTGTTTGAGGTCAGTTTTGAATTGGGCCAGACAACTGGTGGCCAAGAGGTGCCAAGGGAGTTCATTCATCCACAGGGGGACCCCGGAAGGCAAATGCATGTTACCCAAGTGAGATACGATGGAAGGGGATAGCCAAGGCCCCTCTAGTCCTCCCTCTGGTGACCAGTAACAAGTTGGCTGCCTTGATCAAATTGCCTACATGAGGTGGTGTTTTACCCAATAGAGCTTTCTTCCCTTGGATGCAAGTCTGGAATTTTACCCTGTTTCTTAATGACAGCCAATTTCAGTGTTCATACAGAGTACAGGTGTGAGTGCCACACTCAGCATACAGGGTGAATCTGCAGGCTTTGTTGAGTGCAGTCTGAACCCTCTTGAGCACTGTATCCATTGCTGCCCCATAGACCACTAGTCCATATTCAATAGTAGATATATGGACTGAGAGGTGGAGGGCCCTCGGAGAGAGGTGTTGCCTGTGCCTGTACAGGACACCAATCTTAGTACTGACTGTCTTGACCAAAGGATCAATATGGGGTGCAAAATGTGAGGTTATCATCTATTATGACCCCCAGATACTTGAACAAGTGAACTTGTTCCAGCGGCTCACTGAATGAGTTGGAGACGATGAGGGGGTAGTGCTTATTTTTGTTGTGGGGGCTGGACATAAGCATGACCTTGATCTTCTTGTAGTTTAGTAGCAACTTATGACTACAGAACCAGTCCTCAAGCTTGGAGAAGGAGTTCTGCAGCTCAGATTGTCGGGTAGCCTGAGACATGCTGCTGCTCAGGAGCACAGCATCATCTGCATATAGTATGAGTTTGGTGTTGCAGGCTATGAGAAGGTCATTTAAGAAAAGGCTGAAGAGCAGGAGCCCCAGTATTGATCCCTGGGGTACCCCTAATGATACCTCTCTTGCACTGGATACTGTTTGCCCAATTTTGACACACTGATTTCTCTGTAACAGGTAGTCTTGGAACCAGCAAAGGGCATTGGGTGCCACACCCATGTTTTGCAGTTGGGTCATTAACAGGAGGTGGTTGACTGTATTGAAGGCTTTGGTGAGGTCAATAAAGACAGACCCCACCAGTTTGCTTTCATCCAGGGCCTTATGTGCATAGTTCATGTAGTCCAGCAGGGCAGTGGTGGTACTGTGATTTTGTCTGAAGTCATGTTGGTTGGGGCATAGTAGATAATACTTATTGAGGTAGTCAATGAGTTGACCTGCCACAATCTTTTCCAGTGCCTTGGATGGGTGGGTAGGATCAAGATGGGTCTGTAGTTGGCTACCAGAGACTTGTCACTTCCCTTATGCACTGGTGTAACTAGGGCCTGCTTCCAAACCACCGGGAACTGGGCCAGGGCCATGGTCTTATTGTACAGCATGGTAATGGGTACTATAAGAATGTCCAGGGTGAGGGACAGAAGTTTCATATCTGTCCTCTCACTGCCCAGTCTGGTCTTACCTAGTATTTTCTTGACCATAGTAAGGGCCTCCTTCACTGTCACACTTTTAAAGTAGAAGGTCGGGTGAGAACGCTCGGTAGATACATCATTAGAGTGGTTTAAATCAGGTTGAAAATAGGCAGGAGGTAGCACTGGGGTAAGATCAGTGAAGACCTTATTGAAGGCTTCTGCAATATCTAGAGGGTCTGTATTGGGGGTGAAACCAATACTGAGCAGCTGAGGGTTCTTCTTGTTCTCCTCTCCAAGGATGCTTTTAATGTTATTCCAGAATCTTTTCCCATCACCCCAAGAACTGCAAAGTTGGGCCTTATGATAGTTGACTTTGGTGAGCCAGATTAGCTTGGTGCAGTGGTTCCTAGCTGTTCTGTAGCACTGGTAGTCATGCTTGCTACCTGTGTTTCTGGCCTTCTCCCAGAGAATGTCTCTTACTTTCAGGTGGGAGAGGAGCTCCCCATTAATCCAGCCATTTGTCTGCCCCCAAATTTTTCTTTTGGTGAGCGGGGCATAGATGTTACCGATGGAGCTAAAGTCCTTAATGAAGTAACTGAGGTCCTGATCAAGGGTAGGTGTCAGGTCAATAGGAGTCCAGTCATGCAGGGAAAGGGCTGTTTTGAGGGCTCCAAGTTTATCCTTCCTCAAGACCCTGCTTTCAATAAGGATGGGTGGGCTTTTGGTAAATTTATTAGACCACAAGAAGGTGATTGGGGAGTGGTCACTTAACATGTCTGGGAGAACCTTGATCTCAGAGATCCAGGATGGTGAGCTTGCTAGGATCCAGTCAAGAAAGGTATGGTTTCCTGTCTTATAGTTCTGCCTGGTGGGGCAGGTGACTAGTTGTGTCAGGTTGGAGGTGGCTATCAGATCCCTGAAAGGGGCAGCCTCCTTTCCATCCCAGTTTATGTTAAAGTCCCCGGTAATGACAAGCTCCATCCCCTTTGGAAGGGTGCTGATAACGTCCATAATTGTGGGAAAGCAGGTCAATTGTAAGTTGGTTTGTTTGCAATTGACCTGCTTTGTTGGTTTCAAGTGTGTCCCATATGGAAAAAAAATGATGTACATAATGTTTGTGTTTGTGAAGTTTTATTTCTCCTTTGTCTAACTAGTTTGACATTACAGTTAAAAGTTCTTATTTTGCAGACTATTACACAGCCCCTTTGTTCACACAGTTCCTTTTTTGTGTTGGCTGAAAAACAGGGTGTGGCAGACTCTGAGGAAATGTTTTTTCCTTCTGCTAACTAACAAACTGGGTGTGGCAGAGTATGAGGAAATGTTTTAAGGAGTTTTTGGTTTTAAGTTCTACTTCCACTTTGGCAAAATAGTTGAACCCCAAAAAAGATGAACACTGTGTGAGTATCCCTCTGATCACAGGGTATTAAAGGGAAGGTGGCATACCTGTATGCCCAGTGTCCCAAAACCAGGGGGATATCTAAAAGCCTGGCTGGAAATGTGGGGGGAGCCCCCCAAAAAGCATATCTTTGTTGTGTTTTGAGTTTGTAAGTAGCAGGGGAGGGGATATCTGTGTTGAAAGCCTGGTCTGAAACCTATTTGTGGGGGGACAGCAAGTTGGTTTGTTTGTGTGCTTCTGTGTGCCTTTGGGAGCACCAGGGGAGAAGGATATCTGTGCTGAAACAACCAGGAAATAAGTGTGCACTTCAGCAGTAAACTGGGGTTTGCCTACCCCAACACTGCACATGAATACAATAGATGTTAGCCATACTTTACACAGCAATACACCAGTGATGCCATGCTGACTCATAGTTTCTGCTTTGAAGCTTTTTATTAAGCTGTTTATGCTATTATCTGTACATCTCTGACATACAAGGCTCGAAACATCCATGGCCACAATGTCACAGCCCCTGCCGAAGCTCAGTGGCAAAAAAGCTTCAGAGCAGAAACTACAGCATGGAGTCAGCATGGCATCACTGGTGTATGGCTTTGTAATAGTGCCTAACATCTTTTGTATTCCTATCTGTACTGAAAGCCTGGCCTGAAACTTGGGGGGGAGGGTGTGACTGCAAGTCTGTTTTTTTGTGCATGTATGTCTTTGGAAGTGCCAGAGTAGGTGGTATTCAGTGCTGAAAGCCTAGCCTGAAACCAAGGGGGGTTGTTACAGCAAGTCACTTTGTTTTTGTTTGCCTTTGGAACTGCTGGGGTAGGGGGATATCTGTACTGAAACATTGAGAGGAAAGGGGTGCAAAAAACAGCAAGCCAGATTCTCAAGGGATTATGCCTGGCATTAAATTAACTTGCACCAAAAAAAATGGAGCAAGTAGCAGTTTACACCAGGAGTTGTGACATTCAGTATTCTGCAAAGCAGCCTACAATATGAGCCAAAGTGGACTCACGCCACCAGTTACAACATACACCATCTGTGACATGGCACTAGGGGCTTTATGGCAGCAGTTGCACACTATTCTGGAAGGGCAGCCTCCAAGACCCCAATGTTTCTATCCACAAACCATCCCCGGAGGACATCCACCAAAGTACAGTTACACCAGCTATTAGCTGGTGTAAGTGTACTTTGCATCCAATGGGGGTTGTTCCAATGTGCATCCAGCCCATTACCCCAGTTCATGTAGTCCCCCCATGCCCCAGATGCCCAATGTAGGATGCCCAGCAGGGCTATCAGGGCCCCACCCAGCCCCACTGCCCCAATATAGTGCAAAATAACCACCTTCTCTGCTCTAATCCTCCAGAAAAACAATACACTCCCTTCCTAGCCGCAATTCCCCAGTAACTGTATGTTCCCCCTTCAGCCCCAATCCCCAGTAACTGTATGTGCCCCCTCAGCCCCAATCCCCCAGTAACAGTGTGAGCCCACCCTCAGCCCAATATCCTGTAATACTAATCAAATCCTCCCTCCCAGCCCTGACCCAGAGTCCATACCCTGCAGGGGCAGTATTGTAGTGGTAGATGTTAACTGGAGCACCTTTGCTGAAGCCACATCCAAGAGCAGGGCCATTCTTGATGCCCTACAGGTGGCATGCCTCAAACAGCTAGTTTTGGAACCCACTTGTGAGGGAGCAATCTTAGACCTCATACTCTCAAATGGGGACAGTGAGAGGATCTCAGACCTAGAAGTGGGTAGTCATCTGGGAACAAGTGACCACCAAACAGTGTGGTTCATGATAAACTCAGCTACAGAGTCAAGCCATACAAATGTGAGGGTACTGGACTTCAGGAGGGCTGACTTTGGCAAGATGGGAGAGTGCCTTAGTAAAGCACTAGCAAATAGGCTAGAAGGAGGGGTAGAGCAACAATGGGCAAACATCAAAACTGCCATCACAGAGGCAACAAGCCTTAATGTGAAGCAAATAAACAAATCAAAACAAAAGAAAAAGCCACTATGGTTCTCAAAAGAGGTGACGGGGAAGGTTAGGGAGAAAAAGATAGCATTTAGGAAGTCTAAGGAAACACAAAAGGAGCAGGACAGAAAACTGTACCAGTTAAGGCAGAAGGAAGCAGGAGAAGTCAGAATAGCAAAGGCCTAAACTGAGGAAAGATAGCCAACTTGGTTAAGAAGGGGATAAAACCTTTATAGGTACATCAGGAGCGAGAAAGATAAAGGAGGGATAGTGAGGCTAAATAGAATGGACGGTGGGTGGGCAGAGAAGGACAGTGAAAAAGCTGAGATACTGAATGAATACTTCTGCTCAGTATTCACAAAAGAGGAGGAGGGGGAGGTGCCTAATCCAAATAACAGAAGCACTCTGGATAGGGGGGATCGATCCCAGTCCTTTCACAGAAGAAAGGGTTCTGAAAGAACTCCTAAAACTGAAAGTGGACTAAGCAATGGAGCCTGATGGAATTCACCCCAGAATTCTAAAATAATTAAGGGAAGAACTAGTGACACCACTGACTACCCTTTTTAACAAATCATGGGAGGATGGTGTGGTACCTGAGGACTGGAGGAAGGTGGATGTGATTCCCCTTCACAAAAGTGGGAGCAAGACAGAGGCAGGAAACTACAGACCTGTCAGTTTGACCTCTGTGGCAGGGAAGGTGATGGAATCACTTCTGAAGGAAAAAATTGTTGAGTACCTAGAGGCCAGTGGGGCACAGGACCCAAGGCAGCATGGGTTCACAGCGGGAAGTTCATGCCAGATGAATCTAATTGATTTGACTGGGTGACCAAAGTAGTAGACCAGGGAGGGGCTGTGGACATGGCCTACTTAGACTTTAGCAAGGCTTTTGACACAGTCCCACACAAAAGATTAATAATCAAATTAACCAGCCTAGGAGAAGGTCCCAGGGTGGTAGCCTGCGTAAAACATTGGCTGGACAACAGGACACAGAAGATAATTGTCAATGGAGTCCACTCTGAAGAAAGAGGGGTTACTAGTGGGGTACCACAGGTTTCAGTACTGGGTCCAGTCCTTTTTAATGTCTTTATAAGTGACATTTATTTATTCACTTTTTGTTAACCGGGTAGGTGCACTAGCCATAAAATGACTATTTTCAGGCATGACCTGGGAGAGTACAACAAAAAGAGAACAGTTGAACAACAGCAACATGGGTACAATAATACAAATAGAGGAACAGTACAGCAGTGCTACAAAAATACAATGGGTAGAAACAACAAAAAATAATGTCAAGCATTATATAAATAATGGCAGTAAGATATATAATAAGTGCAGAAACCACGGACCTGACCTGTGAAGTGAAAGGGTTAATAAGATAGTAAGGTTATATAGAGAGAAATGTGAGAAATGTTCAAACATAACAAGAAAGACTGACAGAAGGAAGGTCAGGGGTGGTTATTGGCAAACCAACAGTGGATGGTCAGCAACAAGGTTCGAGAAGGAAGAAAGCTAGTAGTCAAGAAGTTATTTACAAAGAGAAGGAAAAATATGGGGAGGGGAAGAGGAGACAGCCTTGGAGCTGGATTAGATCAGAAGTGACATTACTGGTAAGTCTCAGGAGCTTCAGGTTGGGTCAAAGCATGTACAAGCATCAGCTAAGGATAGATAATGACGATACTCACTTTTAAATCCAAAGTGAGACTGAGACAGCTGGAGGTTGAGTGGAAGAGCATTCCATAGCCTGGGAGCTGAGAATTGGAAGGCCCCTGTTCCTTTTAGTCGCCGACATCTCGGAACATAGAGCAAGGGTTTGTCAGCTGATCGCAGGCCATGGGAATATGGTTGAGGGACCAGCAACGCCACCAGCTGGGATGTTTTTTTTTCCCAGATGATCGAGTCCATTAGTGATCCAAGTTAGTATTGTCTACTGGCAGAGGGTGAGAGCCAATTCAGATCCTTATAAGGAAGGCAGTGATGTTTGAGTCGAGGCGACGAAGAGGCAAATCGGTACATATTGTTATAAGTTACGTCCCATTTTAGTAGGGAGGTTTTATGGGCAGAGGTAAGAATAGAGGCACCATAAGTAAGGGTTGAGCAGAATACCCTCGGCAATTGCTAATTTGGCCGAAAGTGGGCATGTAGCCTGCTTGTAAGCTACTCCCAGTTTCGAGTTTACAGCTTTGCACGAGAACTGAATGTGAAGATTAAAATCCAGGAAATGGACCAGCAGGATCCCAAGGTACTTGAAGGAAGTAACATTTTCAAGTGGAAATCCTCCTGGGTGAAGAACCTCCAGCAAACTAGAACAGGTCTTAATCTTCGGTGCGGAACCTAGGAGCATAGCTTTCATTTTCTTTTCATTTAGTACAAGCTTACGGTCTAGTAGCCAGTCTAAGACCTTACTGAAGTCTGAAGTAAGTGATGTGTTTATGCAGGCAATACTAGAAGAACTAGTATAGATGATCAGGTCATCAACGTAGAGAATAGCTGAGCAGGATTCCAGGACCTCAGCTGCATTGTTGATAAAAATTGAGAACAGAAGGGGCCCAAGGATAGAGCCCTGGGGGACCCCAAGGTTGATAGTAGACGTGTTGGACAGGGAGGAGTCAAATTTGACAGCTTTTGACCTGTTTGACAGGTAACTACAGAACCAGTCCACAACAGGGGTAGAGAAATGGAATTTATGGAGAGTGGAGAGAAGCAGGGGATGGTCTTAAAGGTCAAAAGCCTTAGTGAGGTCAATGAAGATGGCACCTGTGAGTTTTCCAGAATCCATGTTGGACAGAATATCAGTAGTTAGTTGAAGAAGAGCTGTGATGGTGCTATGACCTTTTCTGAAACCATGCTGCATGTCTGAGAGGAGACTGTAGCGTGTAAGGTTGTCAATGGTCTGTGATGCAACTATTTTCTCTAGGATCTTGCTAAGGATAGAGAGAATTGCTATAGGTCTGTAATTGGCCATGTCCTTTGGGTCACCTTTTTTAAAGACAGGCATTACTCTTGCAGATTTCCATAGGTCCGGCACGGTGCTATGGATAAGGGATAAAGTGTAGATTCTGGCAATCGGAGAGGCAATGAGTGGAGCAGCCAGCTTAAGGAGACGAGGTTCCAATGAGTTAGAACCAGAGCTGGTATTGGCAGATATGGATCTCAGTAATGTCAGAACTTCCTCTCTTGATATAGGCTTCAAATAGAATGGTGGTGCTGGAGGAGCATCATACTATAGGGCAGTATGGTTGTCTGATGGTAGCGTGGCAGGTAGATTGGAGTGCGATCCACTAGGTTGTATAGCCAAGGTATAGTGCGACAGATCAGAGAAAAGATTGTTAAAACTGTTTGAGATGGTCATAGGGTCATTACAATGTGCCCCATTTATGATAATTTCATCAGGAATGACCGACTGCGAGGTACCCAGAAATGTTTGGACATGGGTCCAGAATTTCCTCGGGTCACAGGCTGAGCTTTGTAGAAGGTCCTTGCAGTATTTGCTTTTAGCAGCTCTAACTTGTCTCTTACATCTGTTCCTTAGTTCACAATAGACAATAAGATCTGACTGTAGGCCAGTTTGTTTCTAGCGAATCCAGAGCTTGTCCCCCCGGCGCAGATTAGCAAGGAGGTCTTTATGCAGCCACCTCGTCTGTTTTCCTCTGACCCTCCTAGTAATCTTGGGGGCATGTTTATATTGAATGGTAAGAAATTCATTTATGAATATCTGTAGAGCAACCTCCACATCCTTTGTTTGATAGATACCTGTCCAGTCAATATTGGAGACATCATAGAGAAATGCATCCTAGTCAATATGAGCTAGGTTTGTAAATGTGATAAGTCTTGATGGAGAAGATGGAGGCGCAACCATAGATAGGATACAAAAAGTGGGTGAGTGGTCTGTTAGTGCATCTGCAAGGATTCCTGCTTTTAACACATGTTCCATAAGGTTAACCATCACCCAGTCTAGGAGTGTACCCGTTTGATGGGATGACGTGGCTTTAGTTGCTTCAGAGATCAACTGGTGAAAATTATAAGTAAGCATGTGTGATTGCAAGGATATTTGAGCTGACCCTAACCAACTGAGGTTAAGATCACCTAGGATGACAGCCTCATTATGATTTATAGTCTGGGAGGTGATGTCAAGGAGTTCTTGAAGACCTACTATTCCCCCAGCAGGGGGATTATAGACACAGATAATATGAAGCTTCTTTTCCCCCAATAAAATAGTTGCCTATATGAATTTGCACACTGCGGGAGAGGCAGATGCGGAAAATAGAGATGTTGAGGTGGTTTTTGAAGAATAGGGCAACTCCACCTCCACGCTTGATGAGGATCTATCCCGCCAGAACAGGGAATAGTTAGGCAAGGAGCATACGCATCAGGTATACCGGTTTTGGCCAAGTTTCTGTGAGACAGAGTACATCAGGATTGTAGAGTTTCACCCAGGCCTCGAGTTCCGTATGGTGACAGGTAAGACTTGATATTGATATGGGCAATTAATAACTTTCTTGGACATGCCAGATAACTCATTTGGGGAAAAGAAACAGGCGGTGACCTGGATTTAGTTTGACATCCCCAGATAACAGAATAATGATCATGGCTAGGAACCAAAGCCTTGCACAGTGGCAGGCTAGGGTGAAAGCACATCTCCATGGCAGTTTCCTCCTGGCATGTAGAGGGTAATAGATGCTGCCTCTAACAAGGAGGATAGGGTTAGTTTGAAGATCAGGCTTTGTCTCTGCAATCAAGTTAGAGAAATTAGAGTTGCGGTAAGCCTATGAGGAGTCTTTTGCCATTTGGTTACATAGGACAGCCCATGTGGCAGTATCCAGGCTGAGTAAAAGGACAGATGACAGGAGTGCCCAAAGCAGACTATACTTCACCATAGTGTTACTATTTGACTTGGGTAGGAAGGCTAGTGGCATACTGAGACAGAGGATTAGCTCTTTGGGATAAAGAAATAGTGTGTGTAAAATTAAGACTGCCAAGGGTGACCGTGTTACACCGTTTTAACCCTTGGCCGAAATTAGAGCAAAAACAAAGAAGTGTTTCCTGCTAGCGTAGCAATTATTTAGAAGAAGTGGATCAGAGAAGCAGAAAGTAAAACCCCACAAAGGTTAATTAGGAAAGCAGACCAGCCGGAGGCTCTACTTGTGGTAAAGATTACAGTGAGGAAATGAAGACCTATTCAAGATATGTTAGAAGGCACCCCTAGTGGCGGAATTTTATAAGGAACCAATGGGAGACTAGACAGATAGCAGTAATGTTTGGCAAAAGTCAATGCAAAGCAGAGGACACCAAAGCCCAGAGACTGATAATCAGACAGAGAAAAGGCAGGGCCAAACAGTGGCCAAGCAGAGAGCAGCAGTCCAATTAGAGGAGGGTGGCAGCAGGTGGCCGCCTATCAAACCCGCACAGTGCTACCCCGGAGCAGCCAGGACACTTAACCGGATTTGAAGGTGTCCTGATCATCAGGAGGATGGAAATGCGGGCAGCTGGCAGGATTAGCCGCACCGCTCACTGGGAGCCCGATCAGGCACAGTGGATCTATTTTAAGATATAAAATGTAGGTTAAGATAGGATGTTATTAGCTAGGGCAGAGGGTACCAAGGCAACTTGAAAATTACTCGGGTAGCAAGGGAGGAAGCTCAGGTGTGGAACTGCACAGTAGATAGCAGAGCAGGCGCTAAGCAAAGCTGATAGGCAAGCAGATGGTGAAAATAGGAAGAGGTCTTTAAAGGGAAGACAGGACAAGTGTTAGGCCTAATAGCGGCACTCTGTATCTTTAAGAGGAGTTGCAATATTAGTGAGAGGGGAGGATGAACATTGCTAGGGGTGGTGCCGAGGGGGAAGGGAGAGTATTTAATAAAGGCTGGAGGTAGGAGATGGGAGGGTGGGAGCAAAATTCAGGCAGCAAGGAGACAGAAGGACAGAAAGTGAAAGAGAAATTGAATTATTTGCAGGGCAAAGCTTACAACTGTGACCCAAATGGAATCTGGTCTAAACAGAAAAAACTGTATCACTTTAAACTTAGTTTCTGATCCAGGGTAGCTTACCACTGGACCTTAAAACAAAGAGAGCTGTAATATTTTACAATCTACAAACCTGCAGCTTAAATGAACTTGCACTTCAAACTTCCTTTGGAGTACAAAATTGCTGTAAACAGGCTTAGGTTTGGGTTTAAGTTAGGATTTACAAGACAATTTGGAGAGACTTAACAAGTACCACAATCAGAATATAACATTAGCTTAAGGTCCAGAGGAAACAGCAGTAGCAAAGAATTAAAGAACTGCAGCAGCCCGTCAACAGGCAGAGTCGATGGCTCTGGACAGTCCAGTTTCTGCAGCGTACCTTCAGTCTGGTGATCGGTGGGAAGTACAGCGAGGAAGGCAGCCCGCGGACAGAAGGGGTCCACCCAGCTGCTTGCAGCAGCAGAGGCACCCATCTCAAGGGTGAAGCTAAGGGATTGCAGAGGGACTGGAAGGAAAAGTATGCCTCTTTGCAGATGACACAAAGATCTGCAACAGGGTTGACACACAAGGAGGCATGGAAAGGATGAGAAGGGACTTGGCAAGGTTGGACGAATGGTCAGAAGTATGGCAGCTTGGATTCAGTGCAAAGAAGTGCAAAATAATGCACCTGGGAAACAAAAACCCAGGGGAAGATTACACAATGGGGGGGAGGTAGAAACAACAACAAAAATGCAAAGGAACCTAGGGGTAATCATATCAGATGACCTTAAGGTTAGCAAGCAATGTGAGAAGGCAGTAGGGAGGGCTGGGGGGATACTGGGATGTATAGGGAGAGGCATCACCAGCAGAAACCAGGAAGCTGTTATCCCTCTGTACAGACAGTTGGTAAGACCCTATCTGGAGTACTGCATCCAGTTCTGCAGACCCCATCTCCACAAGGACATAGACAGGATGGAGGCAGTCCAGAGCAGGGCAACTAAAATGGTGCAGGGTCTGCAAGAGAAGCCATACAAGGAGAGACTAAAGGAGCTTAATATGCATACCCTTGAGGAAAGGAGGGAGAGGGGGGACATGATAGAAACTTTTGAGTACCTCAGTGGAATCAACAAAGTCCAAGAGGGTAGCATCTTTCAGAAAAAGAGATGTGCAAGATCAAGGGGATACAATTCAAAGATAGAGAGGGGACGGCCAGGGACTATGTGAGGAAGTATTTTTTCACACAGTGGCTGCATGGAACAGTCTTCCTGAGGAGGTTGTGGGGTCTAAAACTGTGGGAGAATTCAAGAATGCATGGGACAGATATAAGGCAATTCTTGTGGGGGTAGGAAGAAATAGACTGTTGGTTAACTAGGATCTGCAGCTTATCCTGTAGGTAGGGAAATGAGCAGACTAGGTGGGCCAAGCGGTCCATATCTGCCATCAAAGTCTATGTTTCTATGTTACAATAAAAAGAAAAATCCCTATAGACCATGATATCCCTGGTAGTCTAGTGGCCCCACCCTCCCACCCAGCAGTGCCAGATCACTCTGCTCCCCCTTCCCGTACCCAGCTGGTGACTGGCACAACCCTCCTCTCACCACCGTGGCCAGCCACCAACTGAGCTCTGCTAGGAGCATGTACTGTAATTATTAGGCGCTCAGTGAATGAAAGCTGCTGTGCAGGTGGGTTCACTGTCCCTCAAAGCGTGGGGGTGGGGTGGAGAGGATGGAGTGTTGTGAGCTGAGTGTCCTGTGTAGGGGTGGGGGTGGGGCTGCCAGTAATGCACCTGGGACAGGTCTGGGACTTATTTGGGCACGATCAGGATATCAGACGGGGAGAGGGAATGCAGTGTACTAACAGGGACAGATAAAATGTTGTTTAATGGGGAACTGTGTGTGCATGCGTACGTGCATGTGTGTGATGTGCTGTCACTTTTACTCACCAGCAGAGTCAACCACCAGGAGTTGGCCGACTGCAGGAACCTCATGCTCCTGACCCTCTGGGACTGGTACAAGGTGCAGTCTAATTTCTGTGGTGGTAGGGAAGCTTTGCTGTTCTGTTTGTGAAAAAAAAAGAATTACATTAAATCAAAAAATGTTATGCCATGGAGAAAACAGTTTACTGTCATTTAATAATCAAACTCACTTATCATGTACAGTATGTGTTATTAGATGATATGATTCTAGCTACCTTGCATGGATAACTACTAATCATCATACAATATTATTCTATTGACTATTTTATTGTCTAGCACTGTTGGACGAGTAGAATGCTATGACTTGATTTTTTTGAACAGTTTTACATTGCTCATTATCCATACATTTGAAAAAATACTAGCAGTAATGGAGTAACAGGAACTATAGTATCAGTAAGTTCATTGCAGCATGTATTTTTTTCTACACAATGGCTAGTTTTTCCATACACTATTAAATGCAATGCCTGAGTAACGGTGGCCAACCATGGATGTAATCACCTCTCACCATTGCCATGACAACTGTAAAACTCTCCAGCTATGTTCTCGAGGTTTCTTTGGTTATTCTGACAACTGCTTGAGGTGATAACGGCGTGATTAACCACTGTTACTTAGACATTACCCTCTGTGTAGTGTAGAGTTGACTGTTGTTTTGTATAGAATTCCATCCCTTTCACAGGGGCGTCATTTCAGCAAAATCATAGGGGTAGCAAGGTGGGGGGGCATGATGTGGGTGGGGCCACGGTGTGGGCGGGGCCAGAGAGGGTGGCATTTGTCAATGTGACATAGAGCTAGTTACCAAGTTCTATACCTTGGCAGATGTTGCCCACCATCATTATGTTGTTTTAGTGCTATGTTGTTTATTAAAATTTTTATTTTCCTATCCCTGTGTCGTTATTGTCTCCAGGACAGTGGTTCGCCACAGCTGTTGGTCGGTGTGGCACATTTGGGAGGGCCTTGGGGCATCTGGGGACTTCATGGAGGACCTGGGGATTCGGTGGGGACTCCATGGATTGGGCGTGTGTTTGCACTGGGAGTACAACTGTATTGGGGTCCTGCCTGTGTGGGATGAATGTTGCTCCCATGTTGGTGCCTCTGTTGATGGCAGTTCAGAATTGCCCAGGTGCTGCTCGCCTGGGCAGAGAGCTGTACCATCCATATCAGTCCTACCTGTGTGACTGTGCACCTGCCGGGAGTTTCCCATCATGGTGCTTGTTGTGTGTCCCATGTGTGCCCATGGTGGGACAGACAGTTTTGCATCATCCTTCTCCTTCCACAGCATCCTGATCTGTCTGGGAACCACTACATGCCGTGGTGTGAAGCTGCTTAAGGAAGCCCTCTACATGCTGCAAGTATATGCACCTCACGCCATGTACCTGGCTGTCATACCTGGCTTCATGAATGCACATCGGGGTACTGCACATGATGCTACATGGCTATGCCCTCGGACACACAGCATGGATTGCCCACATGTGTCCGCATGCATGGTTCTTAGATGCTCCTGGTGCCATGCTCACACCACACATATGCCCTTTCGTACGTGTTGCCCACCCTTGTGCATGCCACTTAGACTTCGTGCATTGGGCCCACAGTTTGTCCCTCAGTACCATCACTGGAGACTAGAAGGGAGAGAGGGGTCATTATAGAGACATAGAAGTTTCTGAGAGGAATAAACAAGGTGCCCTCCTCAGATTTGTTCATCAGGGTTTACAACTCCAGTACCAGAGACACGAGTGGAAGTTGAGGGGGGGAGCTTCAGGAGGGAGCTCAGGAAACACTATTTTTTTTTTCTTTACCAGGAGAGACACACTAAGCTGAAATCTTGTTTACAGGTGCGACCTGGGAGCACAAAAAAGTTAAGTGACTTGCTCAGGGTCACACAGTATGCAAGTGGGGGCTGTGGGATTCAAACCCAGGTTTCCAGGTTTGTGGCTCAGAGCCTTAAACCACTGTGCTATACTGCCTACCATTTTATGGAAAGGGTAGTGGAACAGAGGCTGCCCACTGAGGTGGTGGAAACAAAGACAGTGACATCATTCAAGCTGGGGTGGGATAGAGAAAAAAGCTTGAATAAAATGAGTGGGAGAACTAGGGAGCATTAAACAGTAGTGGGGTTAGGTCCTGAGGTCTGAAAAGATCTCAGGAGCTCATGGACAGACTAGATAGACCCTTGGTCTTCTGCCGTCACTTTTCTATGTTTCTATCACTTTCTATTTCAAGATTTCATGAAATGGCCACTACCTCGATTTAATTTATCAATGAAACATAGAAATTATTGGCAGATAAGGACTGCTAGGCCCATCCAGTCTGTCTGTAAGCCCTGTACTTTATTATGGTTTCTAACCCCCCTCACTTTACCTCTATGGTTCCCCTATGCCTATCCCATGCATGTTTAAATCAATCCACAGTGTTCGCTCCCACCACCTCCTGTGGCAGACCATTCCATGCATCTACCACCCTCTCAGTGAAGAAAAGCTTCCTCACATTCCCTCTTAACCTGCCACCTTTCAATTTCATGTCATGCCCCCTTGTTCTTATACTCCTCCTGTATTGAAAGATGTCTCCCTCTGCACCTTGTTAATGCCTTTAAAGTACTTGAATGTTTCTATCATGTCCTCTCTCTCCTTCCTGTCCTCCAGCGAGTACATATTGATGTCCCTTAATCTCACCTCGTAAGTTTTGTGGTGCAAGCCCTGTACCTTCTTAGTCACCCTTCTCTGGACCGTATCTAGCCTGTCAATGTCCTTTCGAAGGTGCAGCCTCCAGAACTGCACACAGTACTCCATGTGAGGCCTGACCAGGGTTTTGTATAACGGCATCACTACCTCCCACCTTCTACTGGTGAAACCCCCACCTATGCATCCCAGGATGCCACTGGCTGTCCTTGCTGCCTCTGTATGCTGCTTTGACATTTTCAGGTCATCTGAAATAATAACCCCCAGGTCCCTTTCTTCCTTGGTGACTGTCAGCAACTCCCCCCCCCCCATCCTGTATCTCTCTCCAGGGTATCTAAGCCCCAGATGCATAATTTTGTACTTCTTTGAATTAAACCTCAGTTGCCACTACTCAGACCATTTCAACAAGCTTCCCCAGGTCCTTCCTCATTTTCTCCACCCCTTCTGAAGTACCCACCCTTTAACAGATCTTGCTGTCATCTGTAAACAAAGACCAGTTTTCTGTATCAGAATAGGGTGGGGGTGCAATATTCACACTGCAGACAGTATTTTACAAGTTGTACAAAAAGTTCCTTCATTTTGAGTTTAGCCCACAAACTCAATGTTTCACCTACAAAGTAGGCTTCATCAGGAGATGCCTTTTACACCTAATACATATAAATACATGCATGAATATACTGTCCACACCAAAATTCAGTCAAAAAATAAATATCTAAAACAACTGTTCTTTTAACAGCCATGGTACTCACTTGATGCAATATTTTCTCTATCTAATTTTTATGGAACTAAATTGCAATACTCATGTTTCTTCTCCCCTTAAATACAAGTAAATATATTTCATAAAGAGATTTACATAATCAAAAATGCATTCTGTTATATTCTAATATTCAAATAGTAGCCCACCTAATAGTCACATCACCGAGTGCAACATGCCTACATACTGTGCTCATCAATCTGTGCTTTGTTTAAACCCAAATACTGTTAAATACTCAATTCTACCATTTTTTTTTAAAAAGGAAGAAAATATGCTATTTTCTCCAGAAACACCCAAGGCTTTCTAATATCACATTCTCAAAGTGTTTATAAAAAAGCCTTTAAGGTTTTTACTAAAAAGAAACCTCATAAACCATATTCCATTTTACTTTTATATCAAACTGAAAGCCACATCCAGTTTTATGTTTTATTTGTGATTTTCTGCTCCCCTTAAGGGTTGTATCATAGACCAACCTGCCAGGAAAAAACATTCATAAATGTTTGTTCCATTAGCTGGTACTGAAATTACAAAAGCGTTTTTTATCATTGATACCATTTTCGCTGTTATAAAGTGGAACCTATTTGGCAGCGTGGGACAGCATTTTCTATAAGATGTAAAGGTTTTCTATTATGTAAAGGTTTTTTGTACTTTGTCTTTTGTATTAATTTGTTTTGATAATTGTAAATAATTTCACTGACACAAAGTGTAACCTGTCAATCATGTGATGTCACTTTTATGAGACGATTTACAGTAACTTGTCTTTGTTTCCCCCATCCCTTGATGAAGACTTGACAGGTGAAGCACTGGGCTTCCTATCTAGTGACAGCAGTTCCATAGAAGAAATTCAAAAAGAAAAAGCGGCGAATCAACCTCAGTAACTGGTGCTCCCAAATGAGCAGCCCACTCGAAAGGTTAATGGAGGTCAGACCGAAAGGAGCACACTCCATGCTTCTTATTTAATCTTGTGCTTTTATGAGGAAACTTATCCCCAAAACAAAGTGAAATCACTGAGCTTAAAACACCATCTCTTTAGGTTTAACTTGTTAAATTAACTCTTTTTTGGATGACTCAAGTAGAAGAAAGACCACTGCAGTGTTATGCCATTCATTTGGACTCCACTTCTTAAAGCATGTTGCCAGAATACAAAGTTGTTGTATTAGTAAATTCACTTTTTTTTTTTCAAAATAACTCACGCAACAGCAAGGCTGCTATAGCGCTATGCCATCTGTTTAAATAATTCTGCATCTAAAAGCATGTTTCCTGCTGGAGCTCAAAATCTTTATACAAAAATCCAAAATTCCAAGTAAACGCACACTTTGCCAGTCGTGGTCTGTTTTTTTCTCAAAGCAAAAAATAGTTTATCTTATCAGATATGTCTTCTCCTAGATGCCATGCTTGCTTAATAACTTCCCTGCCTTTTTTGAAAACTGCTTGCTATGTCTTATCAGTTATCCTCTCAACCAGGCTGAGAGAATGCGTGCAGTGCATGCCAGGCACCAGTCCACCGCACCAGCACAGACTCCTGAAACCTCCTCCACACAGTCGGCCTACAGCACAAGAACATGGGCACGTAACACTGGGAAGGCAAGAAAAGTTGTTTTTTTTTAAATTCGGCTAGCCAGCGGCGGCCAGGCGAAGCATCCATTAAGCAAGGACAGGGGTCGCAAGCTCTGTCCTAGGGGTCGCAAAATTTTCATAGGGGTCGCGACTGCGATCCCTGGTGACCCCTAAATGATGCCCCTGCCCTTTCAAAATACAGTTGTGCCTCATTTCAAAAGTCATGGAATGTGATTCTACCCTACTGTGGTACAATGGCATTTTAGAACCTCTAAAGACTGCATGAGTCAGTTTTATTTTGAAAGCAAAAGGACTCGCAAACACACATTTCACACAGTACTACACATTAGAAAAAATATGGGATAAGCAACTGAATGCTCAACCAGTGTGTTTTGCTGTGTAGGGGTTCTGATACCCGTGGGCCTGTTGAGCGTTGGTCTTGAGGTAAGAGGGAATCACAGCCCCTCTGTGCCAGAATACAATGGTTGTGAATGGTTGCCCATACAGTATTCTGTATTTATTAAATTCTACTCATCTAGGACTCATCATATTGATACATATGTCCGTGATGGCGATCACCCAATTCGGGCTTCTCTGCCATGACCCACATGTTGTGGGCCACCTTGTACCAGTCCCTGTTCCTCCTGTGAACCTCCCCGGCAGCCTTGCTCTTGTAAAATTTCTGCCGGATCAGCTTCCACTTTCTCCTACACTCGTCAGGAGTGTGCTCTATTCCTTTCCTCCCCAAGGCATGACAACCTGTGGAGAAAAAAAAAACATATTTGTAACACACACACACACACACACACACACAGATATATATATATATATATATATATATATATATATATATATATATATATATATATATATATATATACACATACACAGACAAGGCAATTTGAGTTTCCTGCACTGCGAAGCTGAGTGCCACTTATTCATTAAACAATTGTACATTTTTTTTTTTACACAGGATATAACCATGCCATTATGATATCTAGCTAAGTATATTACTTTTGATACACTGGATGTTTAGTACAATTGCAATACTGTGAGAAAAATTCAACTCATTACACACACATATACCGTCTATGCTTAATATAGTGCAATTAAGCAATATAACATGAGACGCTGTGGTTGCTCCTAGGATTTACACACATGGGGACCTATGCAAGAAGGCATGCGAAAGGTGCAGAAAGCACAGAATATGCGGTGCACAGCTGCACACAGTGCAGGACCACCACAACACACGGCATGCATAAGTCGAAACGCGGACTGCTCAGAGGCAGTAGGCGGCACCCCAGAAGGTGTGGAACGGAACATGCAGGCAACAGAGGAGGGGACAGGGTACATGGCCCTGCCTTGTGACCCCACCATAAAAGGAGATCCATGCCTCCCAAAGCGCACACAGGAACATGAATCCTGAATGCGGAGGAGGTGACACACAGATGGCAGAACCAAGGGAGGGCACAGAGCAAGCCACACACAGCAACAGGGAGGGAGAGCAGGATAGGCACACGCCGGGCCTGGGATTTGGAGAACCCCGATTTGGTGGGACCAGGCGGTCCCGATCGTCAAACTTCACTGGGTCACAGGTGACCACGATGGTGAGCAAGATCAGTGCCAACCATGACAGGTAATATGGCAGTCTCAGCCCATCCACCCCCGAAGATGTGAAGGTGTGCCAGTGGCTGGTGGTACAGGCTGCCATCAATGCCGCCAGATCGGATGCCAGGATGATAACATCGATCAAGCACAAGTGGCGGGACCTATGGATCACCATGAAGCGGCAACTGGAAGCAGCAACACATGAACAGTGAGGTACGGAAGGGGTATCACCCACAGAGGACCCCGAGCTCACACCAATCGAGTGGATGGTGGCTGACATGATCACGACAGTGAGCATCCACAGGGTGGATGAGGGAGTGGACACATCAGCAGGTAGACACGGTACTGATGCACTGCATACCCATGGATGGGACACCCAGACACACTGATGCCTAACATGCCACCTATGTGCCAACAGAGCCAGCCAGAGGCAGAGAACATGGAGGTGAGCAGTTGATGTGGACAGCACACACCACAGACACACAGAATGCCCAGCCAACATAGGAGATCACCGCAGGTAAGCCAGGGTGGGTACGGTTGGAGTCACAGGCCACACAGTGTGAGCAAAGCAGGTAGCAAGGCCCACCATCTACATCCCACAAGGTGAAGACAGGCAGTAGAGCCCGTGGTGCTGGCCATGGCTCCTGACACTGGTGCAGGAACAGACAGTGAGGTGGATGTGACTGCCATGAACACGGCAGAGAATAACGGAGGTGAAGGGACAAAGGGTGGTACACAGTGCAGCCGCATGTCACCGGACACACAGATGCCACAGACATCCAGCCAATGGAGTGCACAGGGGCAGGCAGCACCATGCCGTGGTGTGGGTGTGCACACCACGGGTGGAGCGGACCCCAACAGCAGCGACAAGGGCCCGCCCACCCGGACAGTGTGGTGCAGCCAGACGGTGCGCCACATGGTGATCGTCGACCAACAGTACAGTGAGCTGTGGCAGCTAGAACTGGACCACCTGGAGGCACAACTGCAGCACACGGAGGCACTGGTGGTGCTGACCAGTGCCATCACCACCGTTATAGATGCAGCAAAATTAAAATCCACTGGCGAAGTGAACGCAAAGTGGCCACTTCATGTTGTCATAACGTTACGTAAAGTGACCATTGTAAAGTGCCCACTTTGCCATGTTATTGTGACTTTGCATTGTCATTCTGCCATAACTCAAAGTAAGGCGAAGTGACAACAATATAGGCAACCTCCCACAAATCACATGGCTTACAGTACTGTAAGTCACATGCTTTAGCCAGGCAGGAAGGAAGTGAGTCATACATGCAGATACTTTCACTTTCTCCTGTGCTGAGTAACAGAGAGGAGGCATTTTGTAGGAGGAGAGTAGAGAGGATTGTTGTTGTTAAACGTGATCAAACCCAAAAGCTTTTTTAAAAGCTAATTGTTTAGTTGGGGTTTTTTTGTACTGTTTTGGCAGTTCATTTTTTCTTGTGGTGACTGATTTTTTTGTTTTATAAGTTTTGTTTTGTGTGTGTGTGTGTGTGTTTGTGTGTTTTATAAGTTTTGTTTTGTGTGTGTGTGCCTGTGCTGTGTAGTGTGTGTGAAGTCATTGACGACGGCGTTGCTAGTTGGAGAGGGAAGGAGGGATTCTTTTGAAATGGAGCAGGGACAGGATCTGGACCGTCTAAGTCAGGACTCAGAGGGAATGCATGGGACTGTGCTGGGGGCAGTGGAGCCACAAGGCAGCATTACTGGCAGGAGAGGAGGAGTGTGCACCTGTGGGGTGCATGGCTGGGTGGTGTTGGGCCGCTCAAAAGTCTTTGGTCCCCCTCTGGAAGCAGCACCACCACCACCAGGACCACCAAGTCCACCACCACCACCACCAGTGGCAACTGCAGGATCTCCAGCAGCACCGCCTCCAGAGCAGCAGGTCAAGCCCCACTATGACCATGCTGCCCGCACTGCATCTGCCCCTCCCATGCCTGGTCCCCCCCACAATTTCCCAGTTTGGCAGTTTTTCAACTGTGTCGGGGGCACAGCAGCCTTGTCATATGCAGACTTTGTGGGGTGGAGGTGCACCGTGGCCCCCGGGCACATATCTGAGGACTGGGGGTCAATGCACCCATATGTTGAACCACCACAAGGTGGAGTGGCAGGCTGCCACAGAACAGGCCAGGCCTCCACCTGCTGGCTCTTCTGTGGCAGTGGCAGAGGGTGCTGTTGTTGTGCGTTGCCACAGCAGGAGGAGGGCCACAGCAGCAGCTGCTCCACCACCAGCACCACCCTCACCACAACCACTACCTGGTGTACCACCACCAGTGAACCCCACAATGCCTGCAACTCAGGCAGACATTGTACTTTTGTGGGCCACGGTGGAAGAAAATAATGAGTGGATGGGTGCTGTCCAGCAGTAGTTGGAGCAGATAGAGCAACACCAGTTACAGATTGTGTCGATGCTCCATCTGCTGCTGGACCAGCAGGGGATCCCCCATTAGCTTTTTTTTGCAGCACACCCCCCCACCGCGTACTGTTTTGTCTTTTGTTTAATAACAGAGAGAAGGAAGGCCACAGTAGTAGTTTAAATATATATACATACACATACACACATTCATGCATACATGCTCCTTATTGCCCTGTTATTATAATCTGGTGCCTCAGTAATGTTTACTTTCTGTTGTGGAGTGGTTGTGGAAAAGCAGGACTGAGCAGTGCAAGTACAATGTGCTAAATTGCATTTGTGCAGTCAGTGTTGTTTCATATGTGTGTGTGACTTCAGACATTGTCCAGCTTCTTGCAAACATATATATGCTGACTTGTTGCAGTGTTTATGGTATAAAGAATAGAGTTAAGAATATATAATGTATATTTTATTGTCACCATCATCAGCAACAGACTAAGTGATATGATATTTTTTCATAGACGTCTGGCCAGAGTGCACCTCAATCACATACTGCACACATGAATTTTAGGAGAGCATGTGTTTTTTGTGCTATTATCTCTGCAAAGTCATGTGTGCACCGTGAGTGACTGAGGTGCACAGTGGCCCAAGACCTCTGAAAAAAATATCGTATCACTTACTCCGCTGGTGCTGATGGTACAAATAAAATATACGTCATATATTATTTCTTATCTTTATTCTTTACATACTGCAAGTCACACCATATATATGTTTGCACAAAGCTGGACAATGTCTGCACACAGAGGAAAGAACACTGACGGCATACATTCAGTTTAGCACAGCATACTTGCACTGCTCAGTCCTGCTTTTTGACAAACACTTCACGAGTCCCAACACAAAGTAAACATTACTGAGGCTCCAGAAATATTCCTTTTTTGAAATAGACATTAAAGCAGCAGTGCAACAATCTGGTGAACATTTTGACCTATACTTTTTTATGCTATTTTAGATTGCCACTTTACTTACCTCCTGACTTGTATGATACCATTCTTTCCAGTATTTGAGTCTGCTTTAGTACTTTTTTCATGTCCGAAATAATAAAAGGAGCGCTCCTTTTAATACAGTGTGGACCAGATCTTCATCAGTATTTTCCACTATTTTTGTCTATCAGTTGTTTATACATCACTTTTGTTGTGACTAAAATTAACAATTATGCAGCAGGCAGTGTTTTCTGACCTCACAGAACAATATTTGTTAAAAAAACAGCTGCAAATATTAATGAAAACCTGGTCCAAGCCATATTAAAAAGAGTGCTCCTTTAATTGTTTCAGACATGAGAAAAAGTACTAAAGCAGACACAAATTGTGAAAAGAAGGGTATCATACAAGTCAGGAAAGTGGCTGGCAATCTAAAATAGCATAAAAAAGTATAGGTCAAAATTTTCACCAGATTGTTGCACTGCTGCTTTAATTTATAATTTAATTATTACATTATGTGCTCATAACACTCAAAATGCAACTGTCTTGTGTCCAGAAAATTCCCAAGTGCTGACGAAGTGAAATGGGAGCGGTACACCACATGCAAAGTCCCCCAGAATGTATTGTGCAGTAACTCATGAGCACAGTGGTCACACAGAGTCCCCAGAATGTTTCTGCATCCCCAAAATGCAACTGTCTCGTGTCCAGAAAATTCACATACTGTGATGATGATGTCATGATGCACAGTGTCTTGCCAAACCATGTGAAGGAGGGATAACATGATATGAATCCATTCAGTGTTCCATCAGAAATGATGACCGTGAGAGAACTGTTGCTTGTCCAAAGTGTGCTGCGAATGAGATGCAGTCACCTCAACTGGATGGAACGGTGCCCTTTGTGTGTACACTAATAGTAGCCTTGGTGAGTATATATATATATATTTTTTTTTTCTAGGTGGGGGGTTGACATATATATACATGTACTCATTGTATTGTTTTGTATCACAGGTCACATACTGTTGGCGTGTACAATACCATGCTTGATGAGAAATTTTGATGTTGGAAATGGAAATGGAATACTCTCAAGCCAATGAAGGTAAGTATTTTTTTTTGGGGGGGGGAAGCATATTTGCAAGTAGGTCTCATTAATGGTTTATTATTTGGTTACTTCTTCACAGATTTTATCTGCATTCTTCTCCAGTCCAGTAATTATGGTCATGATCATCATCAATTCAAATGACTTCTGCTTGTTGCATGTCTGTCCCAGCCGGGGGGGGGGGTGGCATGATGTTGAAGTTCTTTGGATAAGGCAACTATGACACAACAAAGCATCTGAAAGTTTCCTAAAAAAAGAAGTGAAGGACTTATTACAGCTTGATTGCAGCAGTAAGACATTATGTTTAAGCCGTGGCTCTTCCACTGCAGGTATCCAGATTAACACAGATAGCAAGCTGTCCCACTGCAATCATCAGATCACAATTTAATTTAGTACCAGGCTGTAACAAATACACTTTGTCAGTGTCCCTGCATCTCAACTCATGTTACATTTTAAAACCACGTTTTGTCAAGTAACACGACCTGGGTCCAACTTTTTCAACACTGTCATGGCTGCACATCTGCAAATTTGGAATACAGTGCATGACATGTTGCCAAAATATTTTTTGTGACATACATGTCACCTAGTTTATGAATCATCATTTGGATTTTTTTGCACTTTTATGGAAAAAAAAAGGAACAGATAAAATAAAATTGATGCACTTACCAGTATGGATTGGGAATGGATATCCCATAGGTTCCTGTAGACAGTACTGCTGCTGTACCATTGATACAGACCTTCAGCGAAGGAGAGTCATTTGTTGTTAACCTGTAAAAAAACAAAATAAGTTGACCATATGTGTTTGACCATTGCAGCTCATAAAAGCAACAGAAAACAAAATACACAGCTAAAGGAAGTTGAATAGCATGAAAAACATTGGTACACATACTCACGTTTTAGTTTTAATAGTAAGAAGCCTTGTGTCTGTGGCTGATGGATGTGGTCTCCTGTTCTACTCCCTCTGCCTTGGCATGGTCAAGACATGTAATTGGAAATCATTGTCACAATGGTGGTGGTGGGTGGTGGTGGTCATAGCTGAGGCACATGCTGATGACATTCCCTCTCACATCTCCCTGCATCTGGTGATGATGGCAGTGGCTAACAGCGGTCTTATGGTGGTGGTAGTCCAGGGGGACACACGGTCACATTCCCTATGGTGGCAGTGGTGAACAGCGGTCTTATGGTGGTGGTAGTCCAGGGGGACACACGGTCACATTCCCTATGGTGGCAGTGGCTAACAGCAGTCTTATGGTGGTGGTAGTCCAGGGGGACACATGGTCACATTCCCTATGGTGGCAGTGGTGAACAGCAGTCTTATGGTGGTGGTGGTAGTCCAGGGAGACACACGGTCACATTCCCTATGGTGGCAGTGGTGAACAGCAGTCTTATGGTGGTGGTGGTAGTCCAATGGGACACACGGTCACATTCTCTATGGTGGCAGTGGCTAACAACGGTCTTATGGTGGTGGTAGTCCAGGGGGACATACAGTCACATTCCCTATGGTGGCAGTGGTGAACAGCGGTCTTATGGTGGTGGTAGTCCAGGGGGACACATGGTCACATTCCCTATGGTGGCAGTGGCTAACAGCAGTCTTATGGTGGTGGTAGTCCAGGGGGACACATGGTCACATTCCCTATGGTGGCAGTGGTGAACAGCGGTCTTATGGTGGTGGTGGTAGTCCAGGGGACACACGGTCACATTCTCTGTGGTGGCAGTGGCTAACAACGGTCTTATGGTGGTGGTAGTCCAGGGGGACACACGGTCACATTCTCTATGGTGGCAGTGGCTAACAACGGTCTTATGGTGGTGGTAGTCCAGGGGGACATACAGTCACATTCCCTATGGTGGCAGTGGCTAACAGCAGTCTTATGGTGGTGGTAGTCCAGGGGGACACATGGTCACATTCCCTATGGTGGCAGTGGTGAACAGCAGTCTTATGGTGGTGGTGGTAGTCCAGGGAGACACACGGTCACATTCCCTATGGTGGCAGTGGTGAACAGCGGTCTTATGGTGGTGGTGGTAGTCCAGGGGGACACACGGTCACATTCTCTATGGTGGCAGTGGCTAACAGCAGTCTTATGGTGGTGGTAGTCCAGGGGGACATACAGTCACATTCCCTATGGTGGCAGTGGTGAACAGCGGTCTTATGCTGGTGGTAGTCCAGGGGGACACACGGTCACGTTCTCTATGGTGGCAGTGGCTAACAATGGTTTTATGGTGGTGGTAGTCCAGGGGGACACACGGTCACATTCCCTATGGTGGCAGTGATGAACAGTGGTCTTATGGTGGTGGTAGTCCAGGGGGACACACGATCACATTCCCTATGGTGGCAGTGGTGAACAGCAGTCTTATGGTGATGGTAGTCCAGGGGGACACATGGTCACATTCTCTATGGTGGCAGTGGCGAACAGGTAACAGTGGTCTTATGGTGGTGGTAATCCAGGGGCCAGGATATACTGTGCTCTGTGTTATAAATGTGATGTGACATATGGAATTTGAGTCACTATGAATGGGACAGTGATTTAACTTTATGAAAAAAAACATGTATCATACAAGAAATGTGACAACCTTTTAACCACTTAAGTTAAAACCTGCCAACAGTCATCATCATCCTCATAAAGAAAGCTGCCCTCACAGTCTTCTGTGTCTGACTTCTGACCACTGGGAAATTCTTTCTCCATTGTGTTATCATCTTTGTCAGTGGTAGGCCGTTTCATGCTGCCAGTGCCACCAGGATGGTCCCTTTCTACAACATCAGCAAAAACATGACTTTGTCAGGGTATAAATACTGAGGTTGTAGTCTGTACTGGTATGTGCCTCTCATTCATTTTTATGAATGTCAGCAAACTGACATTTGCAGGAGAGAGATTTGTATGACAATCCTGAGTTATTGCACCTGCTGCATTGAATGCCCCCTTGACACTCACACTGGAGGGTGGGCATGTCAGGTAGTTCAGTGCCACAGCAGTCAGCTCTAGCCATTCACTGACCTTTCCACTCTAGTATAAAAGGGGCTCATCAGTGATTGACAGATGCCTGTTTTCAGACAAATATGACTGTAAGGGTAGGCTCGGAGTGAGTCAGAAGTTGGTCAACTGGGTGGCAAACTGGTTGACGGACAGAAAACAGAGAGTGGTGGTAAATGATATACAGTCAGAAGAGATGCAAGTCACTAGTGGGGTACCTCAGGGATCAGTCCTGGGGCCAGTCCTCTTCAATATCTTCATTAATGACATTGCAGATGGACTAGACTAGAGGGTAAGGCTTGTCTGTTTGCAGATGACACCAAGATCTGCAACAGAGTAGATGATCCAGATGGGGTGGGCAGAATGAAAAGCGATCTGGATAAACTAGCAAAATGGTCAGAAGAGTGGCAACTGGGATTTAATGCAAAGAAGTGCAAGATCATGCACATAGGGAAGAGAAACCTGAAGCCACCTATAGGCTGGGAGGGGAGTTGCTGGCAGTCACAAAGGAAGAAAGAGACTTGGGCATCATCATCACCGATGACCTGAAATCATCCAAGCAGACTTCTAAAGCAGTAGGTAAGGCTAGGGGATGTTAGGGTGTATTAGTAGGGGTATCACAAGTCATAAGAGGGAGGTAATAAGCCCTCTTTACAAGACACCGGTTAGGCCCCATCTGGAGTACTGCGTGCAGTACTGGAGGCCACACCTTCACAAGGACAGTAACCAAATCGAGGCAGTCCAGAGAAGGGCAACCAAAATGGTGCAAGGACTGCATCAGAAGATATATGAGGACAGATTAACGGAGCTCAATATGTATACCCTTGAGCAAAGGAGGGAGAGAGGTGATATGATCGAAACATTCAAATACCTTAAGGGCATTAACAAGGTGAAAGAGTCTAACATGTTTAAATATAAGAAAAATAGCAGGACAAGAGGACACAGCATGAGATTAAAGAGAGGCCAATTAAGGGGGAATGTGAGGAAATTCTTTTTCACAGAAAGAGTGGTGGATGCATGGAATGGCCTACCTCAGGAAGTGATGGCTATGAATACAGTGCAGGGTTTTAAACAGACATAAGGGAGCAATACAGATGAGTATGAATAGATAGGCAACTGACAGAGCAAAGGCCGATGGCACATTTATAAGGTAGAAAAAGAAATGGGCAGACTGGATGGGCCTTGCGGTCCTTATCTGCCGTCAACCTCTATGTTTCTATGTTTCAACAAATCACTGTGCTGCACTAGGTCCAGTGGCTGATGCATCATCCACTTCTCTGGAATCACTTACTTCATAAATCCCTACTTGGGACAAAGCCTCCCAAAGTGGGTTAACACCAACCACTTTTGATGACTGACCACCTGAAACTGCAGTCCCCTTCCCCTTACAGGATACGCTTGATACTACTCCTCCAGGTTCACCTTCAGCCTGATTATGCTGCTGAGGTTTGCTGACCTTGGCACGTGACTTCTGTGCCCCATGAACCAAGAGCACCAGTTGCCCACTGACAGTTTTTACCTGTTCAGGCCTGCGCTCCAGTGCTGAGGCAGTTCCACATTTGTATCGTGGTCCAGCATTGTTGCTACTGCAAAGTTGTCACTACGCTGAATGCTCAAGATGTGACGATTCTGGTCAAATACTGTCAGCATGTGTTTCAGCAACATGCTGCTAGCACTGTCTCTGGCAACATCAAGGCTATACTGTACATTCACTAATGTCTGCCTCAGCACCCACAGCAGTGGAATTGATTGGCTAATGGAGGCAGACTCACCACGCACTGCCTGTATGGCATGTTTAAAAGGCCTCAAGATTGTTATTACAGAGTCCATGAGGCACCACTGTTCAGTCGTCATAGACATGGAGGCCCTGGAACTGTCACGGCTAGTGTGCATGACAAGATATTCTGAGATGGCTTTGTACTGTTCATACAACCTCTCTGCCATGTATAAAGTGGAGTTCCACTGGGTGACAACTTCCAGCTTCAAGTGGTGCCGCGGGAGGCTGTTTCGGATCTGCAACTGACGAAGCTGGTTACGGGGCTTTGCAGAGCATGAAAAGTGAGAACAGATACAGCATGCAACTGTCAGCATTTCCTTTATATCAGGGTGCTGTAGAAACTCCTGCATCACAAGATTTAAACAGTGGGCCATGTATGGAACCCAAAAAAAGCCACCATTCGTGATGCATTTCACCACATTTGACCCATTGTCACTTGCAATGAACCCAGTTCTCAGGGACGGGAGTTCAGCCACTTGTCAATTTCAAACAGTACCAAATCCAACATGTTTTCACCAGTGTGTGTGAACAGGTCACATTGCACATAGCAATCGTTGCATGCTGTCGAATTCCTGGAAGATTGTTACCACAACACTCCACCTTACTACACTGATTATTCACACTACCAACAGCACAAACAACACCCGGCACCTGCGCCCAATGTGCAGTTATACACAAATATGAACTCCCCGCTGTTTTGCCACTTGTCCACATATCCATACTTAAATAGATGAATGGAGAGGAGGAATGTTGAAGGGCATGTCTTACAGAGTCGGACACAGTATGGTACAACTCGGGGACAGCATGGTTGGAAAAGTATGTCCTGGATGGGACTTTCCATTTTGGACAGGCACATGCAGCAAACCGCCGGAACCCAGAATTCTCCACAAAGGAGAAGGCCAAAAGATCCATTGCCAGCATTTCAGCTACAGCAGCATTAAGTTCACGTGACACTGTATGATTGGGTGGGTACTTCAGCTTTTGTGCAAAAACACTCTGTAATGTGGGTTGACTTAAATGTTTTACACAGGGTGTGATGACAAATGGTTCTGCTCTGCACATCACAGGGGGTGGAGTGTGGATGTGTGATGAAGAGAGTTGCACAGGTGATGGCAAACCCAGAAATGCAGTTATTTTTCCAGATTTACCAACAGGGAGTTGATGTACCACTTGCACTACACATACTGCATTCACCACCACCACCAAAACTGCTACTCTCACCACCACTGGGCAACACTTCAAAATTATTATGCTCCTTCACCTCATCATGCCTGTAGTAATACTCCGCTGTTATTTCATCACTACTGCACACATTTAATTTTCTACTTGATGTTACAGTCATGGAAGGGGATAACTTGCTCATTATGGTTAATGATGAGGGTGCACATCACACTGTGGTATAGATATTAGTTACCATCTTGTTCTGGGTCCACAGTGCCATGTGCCTGTTCTTAAGATGTGTATGCCAACCCCTTGTGCCCAGATGGCTCCCCTTTTTACCTCACCTCACACGTGCCTGGCAAACCTGGCAGATTGCAACTGACTCATCATTTGCATCTTGCACAAAAAAATTCTAAACAAGGGATTGTGATGCTGTAGTTTTAACATGTCAGTGATGCTGCTTATTGGACTGTGGGTTTTTAAGCCATGAAGTGGGGGGGTGCGCTACATGATTTTTCAAGCAGGACACACTTGGACTGCAACTGACCACCACAACTACCTATCATCATTACTGGGTCATCATCATCATCAACTGAAACTGGTAAATCACAACTTTTTATGTGGGGGGGTTAATGCAAACAGACCCAGACACAGCCACCTTGAATTTCTTTTTCTCATGGTTCCCAACAAGGGTCACTGACATCATCATCATATTCATCAACATCATCCACATCTTCTGCTTTAATGCAGGCATGTGGACTGCATGTTGCAACCACAGCAACATCATCATCATCAGATTTATCATCATCAACACCGCCATCACCCGATATTTTTTCACCACACTGTGAATCACTGCATGGCAAATGTGTGACCTGAACCATGGTGGAAGAAATTTGACGTTGTCTGCTATCATTGACATGATGCTCAGAATCCTCATGTTCAGTTACTGGGATGTTACTGGGGAGTATGACATCATCCACACTGTCACTCACTGGCACTGCTTCACACTCCACTATATTTTTGGATACAGTAAACTGGTCAGAAGTGGAACTGGAGGCAGCAATACTCATACCACCACCAGCAACTGCACTAACACCACCAGCTGGGACAACATCATCTCCTCCAACTATACGTGAAACTACTGATTGCGCTGTAAAAAACTTTGAAGGAGAAATACCTTTCCTCACATAAGCAATGCACTTCTGCAACTGTGTACTACCACGCCCACAGACAATCTTACCACTGGCAGCAGTGCCATGGCGAGAAACAGCTTTCCTTGCATGTCTCTTTGCGGGCATTTTGGGTGATCAACAAGAATATTCTAAACAAATTTAGATTTTGGAATGTTCACTCTGGGTGGGGGATGAGGGGGCGCTGGATGTGAAGCCAGAAAACAACTGTGGCTTCAACAAGAGATACAAACGCAAAGTCACAACAAGTTTAACAACACCTTAACTAACCAGTGGTCCTCTCAAGTCACAAACAATCCAATCTGGAAATGGATACCTTTTGCCAGTGGGGGGGAGCACTGACTGCAGATTACGGCAGTGCAAAACCAAGAAAAAAATACCACAATGGCACTACAAAATCACGCAGGTGCAGTGGATAGCAGGTTCACACTGCTACGCCTGCAATTACACTGTGACACAATAAAAGATGTATTATTTGATGTCACACACCACACACACACTCACACACACACACACACACACACACACACACACACACACACACACACACAATTTGTCTAAAAGTAATGCATAGCAAATTGAAAACTTCAGTAATATACCACGTATTTTAAACAACCTGAAATTATGCACTGCTGTACCAGGTCCACAACACACACAATCAGCAAAAAAATGTCAACAATTACTGAAAATATTACAAGAAAAATATAACCAAAACACAAAGAACTCCCTATTTCTCCAAATTAAGTCTACGTACACCACAGATACATCCCTCCCCCAAAGCACACTTCCACTGTCTGTCAGTACACAGACTGAATGTTGTACATTAACATTCAAAATCCACACACAAGCAATAAACACTTGATGATATGAGCATAAGAGGGTTTCCTACAGTCGAAGAACTAAAGTTTCAGCAAAACAAATTACTCAAAAAGGTATTTTAACAGCTTTTAGAAGGTCTGAATTGCAGAGAGCTCTCAGAGCAGACTGTCTCCTACAGCTTCCTTCACACACACTACCCCGAACTGAGGGTTTGCAGAACAATCTAGAGCCCATGTGACCTGAAATCCCATGAATCACTGCAAAATTCGCCTTTGGAGCTTAAAACAAGGCAAAGTACATTGCTTTAAATGTACTTTGCCTTAAAATTTGTGGAGTAGTAGTTTGGGGAAGGTGGAGTAATGCGAAGTCATTGTTTCAATGGACTTCTCATTATCCATTATGATGCAAAGTACTCCACTGCGCGCTGCAGAGCACTTCACGAATTCGCCTTCACTCTGTGAGTCGCTTCACGGAGCGAATTGAGGCCACTTCACCCACCACTAACCACAATGGGGCATGACATAGTATGGATTGTAGCATCCCAGGAGCAGCTGGAGACTACCATCATGGGCTGGGGTACGCGGCCATGGGTGACCTGCAGAGGGCCATGCCCAGAACATGATGGCACCACCCGTGTGGCACCGGCCAATGTGAGGCACCCACAGGAGGACTGGGACATGGGCACAGGGGGGCCAGAACCACTCAACATTGCTGTGCTGGGCATGGGTGGTGACACAGACATGCTTGTGGGGACACCGGCAGATGCACACCTGGGGATGGACACAGGGAGAAGTCAGGCCACCGATGGTGAGGGTGACCTTTCAGGCATGGACAGTGGCACTGAGCAGTGCTCCATGGCACGTGCCAACTTGCAGGAAGCACCATGGTGCAGGGGCCACAGCAGCAGGGCACTGGGGCAGACACACATATGGGAGACACAGGCATCCAGATGGGAGTGGCCTGCAAGACATGGCACACAGTGGCCGTGAGATGTCGTACCCATGCAGTGCTCAGCTGCAGCATGGATGTGGCTTGGCAGGGATGCACATGGAGGCATGCACACATGCACACACAGAGGCATGGTACACAGGGCATGGGGCAGCAGAGGGTGACAGTGGCACCACACATGGCAGGAGTACAGACACATCAAGGAGGGACCCCTGTGTGACTGGCTACCTTGCCATGGTACAGGGGCTTGTTGCAGTGGCCATGGGACCTTGCCACCAAACACCAGCCACACCAGAGGATGCTGTGGGCAGGCACCATGGGCACGATGGGGCCTAAGCATGTCCTTAGACCAGCCTCATCACTGGGCATGCATCAGCCGCAATGGTGACTCCCGGCACAGCTGGAACATGCCCCGAAGGAACGGACACTGGGCTAACATGGCCACACTGGAATGTGTGGCACCATGCCCAGTGGCAGAAGATGCCATTGATGACTGCCTCATGTGCTGCATGGCCTGCTGCAGTCTCCTGGCCATTCACCGGCACATCAGCCTCTCACTCCAGTGGCATGTTGAGTGGCTTGGAGCGTGGCATCAGTACACCCTGCTGCATGGCCATGTTGTGCAGCATCATGTAGACCATGAAAACATGACAGGCATGCCTCAGACACAGCATCATGACACCCTCAGTGTGGTTCAGGCACCGGAATCATATCTTCAGTAGTCCAATGTTCCTCTCCATGATGGCCCTCATATGCCAGTGTGTTGTGTGGAAGGCAACCTCCGCTGCATCCCCGGGCACCAAGTAGGGCATCAGCAGGTATTGATGCAATGGATATCCGATGTCACCTGTAAGAGAGAGGAGACGTTAGCCATGGCATGCATGAGGTACAGCCACACAGGTTCCTTGACACCTACCCAGCAGCCATCCATCAACACATCCCGCATGGAGCCAGGCACCAAGCCTCGATGCATCCAGGATGTAGGCATCATGGCACAACCCAGGAAGCCATGAACACACACCGGTGACCAGGTTCCCCACATCACAAACGACCTGGCAATTAATGCTGTGGAAGCCTTTCTGGTTGTGATACACTACCTCATCAACTGTGGGTGGCAGGATAGCGAGGTGTGTGCAGTCCACGGCACTGAGCACACTGGGCATTCCATGCATCGCGTAGAATGCCTGCTCTATGGTGCAGGCCTCACTGTCCATCTGCGGGAGGTGTACATGGTCCCACACATGTGGCAGCATAGCATCCGTTACCTGGGCCACTGCCCTGGAAATATACGACTAGCTCACGCTGATCCCATCACCCGCGATGTGCTGGAAGGACCACATTGCATAGTATGACAGTGCACACATGACCTTGGTCTCGACGGACATGGCCATGGACTGGCGTGTCCATGGGCCCACAATGTCACAGACCATATCACACAATTGTTCGACCATCGGCCACAGCAGCTGGAAGCAGTCGATTCAGTAGGTGTCCCATAGCCTCTGCCCGTCCATTCGGGGCTGGAATACATGCTCCAGGGGCCGACTGGCCTCCACCCCTTCCTTGCCTTGTGTTCTGCAGATACACATTCATGAGCATTCCGGGACACATGGCGCCATCTGTCACTGACCGGCCTGTACTGGGAACCGTGCACGGCTCGGGCATTCCACTGCCTATGTAGCATCTGGGACTGCAGGTGTGTGGCAGGCATGAACACGCACCATGCGCCAGGTGGGGACTGCCCGACTGACACACACGACATTGGCCGTGGGCACAGCCAGTGATGCAGGGCATGTGCCATGCTGTGCATGCAGCCGGATGTACGTGCACCACAGCATGGGGTACATGTCGGTGGACACGCTCCTCCCTTGCTGTGCACGGTGTATCCCGGGGGGGTGCATGTGTGCCCTGCTACACCCTCCATGGGTGTGGTGCATCTATGGGGCCATGTGCCACATGCACATCTGGCACTGGTGGGCTACATAAGGGGTCCTCCTGTCCCTCTGCACATCACACTGACACCATGGAGTGATACCTGTAGGAACTCTGGCACATCTCAGTGGCCAAATATTCAGACAGCAGTGGCTATGGCATGCTCTGGGTCACCCAGGCCACGCCACAGGTAGGTGTGTCGCACAGATGACATGTGCATGTTGGTGGGTGCTGACAGTGGCCCGCCTTGGCTTGTGCATTTGTGCTGGCCTCCACTGTGTGTTGTTCCCCGCTTTGTAGACTTCTATGGCCATTCCAAGGTGACTGGTGCTGCGGTGGCAGGTGCAGCTGGATGGGGCCGTCGTCATGGTGGAGACACCCAGGGCACAGCACCACATGCGGTGGGTGTGCAGGATGCCATGTCACCTTCACCAGACTGACATAGGAGGGGAAATGCACTATGAAGGAGACCAGGGGGATGCTGAGCCATGGAATCTGTGTAGGGTCGTTGTGCCATTGCAGGTGGTGCACTCCATCCACCATGGTGGGGGAGCGGTGGTGGGGCTCAGTGGGAGGGTGGGAGGGGGTACCGCTGGACCACCAGGGATGGGATCTAATTTTTTTTTTTAGACTTCTGCGCGTGATCGGGCTGCAAGCAGTCCACTGGACCACCAGGGTTATTGGAGTTTATTATTTTATACTTATGCCCGTGATCAGGCTGTGAGTGGTCCACTGGACCACCAGGGATATAGGACTGTTTAATTTCCTACTTCTGCCCGCGATCGGGCATGGGGGGGTGCTACCCGACAGAGGGGGCTGCCGGAGCTTGGGTGGCCACCCACAGCTGGCAGCTGCCGTGTTGCACCCTGCAATATGGCAGCTCACCTGTGGGTGGCCAGCTGTTGCTCCTTTATTTTGAACAACTGTATGCGGTGCATGTAGGGTTGTGTCTGCATGGGCTCTGCATCCGGGCTCAATAACCGGGATGTGCGAGGTATCATGGAGCCCGCCTCTGCTTGCGCTGCATACATTACTGATGCACCCCGGTGCATCGAGATTTGTGCCACGCACTTTCCCCTTTGAATATCATGCCGGGGCACGTCAGTGGGTTGCACATGGCACAACTGTGTTGCGCCCAGCACAACCCTTCTGAATATCCCACCCGTTATTTTACGTCAGTGACATAACACTTGGTCCACCTTCCCCCCCCGTAACATCCCCTGTATGATGTAACTAACAGAACACACATATATTATTGAAATCTGTGTCACAGCATGACAATTATGCCACACTGCCCTGGCTCTAGCCCCCCCACACTATAATAATAAATAATAATAAAGCTTTATTTATTTAGCGCCTTTCAAGCACCAAGGCGCTGTACAGATGAATCATAAAATCAAAATATACATATACAATCAGGAATTCACAGCAGCATCAATCCACGAAAGCCTTGCTCCACAAAACAGTCTTAAAATCCCGCTTAAAGGATTCCACAGTCATGCATTCTCTAAGCCGGCGAGGCACAGAGTTCCAGAGGGTTGGGGCCACAAACCCAAAGGCCCTAGCCTCAGAAGACTTCAATATAACCCTCGGAACCTCTAGCAACCCCTCATCGGTTGAACGGAGCTGTCACATGGGGCGGTAAGGAGTCAGAAGCTCTTTCAAGTAGTCAGAACTGAGTCCGTGCAGGGCTTTGAAGGTCAAAAGACCTACTTTAAAGGTGATCCGCCACTGTATAGGCAGCCAGTGCAGATCGTGCAGCACAGGGGTAATATGTGTCCTTCTAGTCACCCCTGTCATTAACCTTGCAGCAGCATTCTGCACTAGCTGCAAGTGACGGATATCAACCCCAGGAAGCCCCAAGTAAAGGGAGTTGCAATAGTCAAGGCGAGATGTCACGAAAGCATGGGCCAACATGGGTAAATCGCTGGACGGAACAAGGTGTTTCACCCTGGCAATGTTCCTAAGATGGTAAAATGCGGACTTAACGACTGCTGACACCTGATGATGAAGAGTCAGCCCATCGTCAAGTACCACTCCCAGGTTACGCACCCGTTCAGAGGTAAGTATCAGATCCCCCTCCAGCAATACGCCAGAGGGCTGACCAGACCCCAACCCCCGTCCCACGACCCGGGTCCACAACCATAACCTCAGTCTTACCGGCGTTCAACTTTAACCAGCTCACATTCATCCAGTCCTGGATTTCAGCGAGGCAGCTATTAAATACCAAGAGAGCACTAACCTGGTCGGGGGCAAAAGATAGGTAGAGCTGGGTACCATCAGCATAGCAGTGAAACCTCAGCCCATACCTTCTTACAATGTCTCCGAGGGGCAGCATATACACTGCAAACAACATGGGGGAAAGCACCAGCCCTGGGGACACCACACTGCAGAGGAAAAGGGTCAGAGGAAAAATCCCCGACACAACCTCTCATGCTCTCCCAGATAGAAAGATGAAAACCATCTGAGCACTAACAAGACAGTCCACAGATGGACTCCAGACACTCGAGCAGAACCCCATGGTCTACAGTGTCAAAGGCTGAAGAGAGATCAAGGAGGACCAAGATAGAGCGGTTCCTCTGATCTCTCACCATCAAGAGATCATTGAGCACCTGAACCAGAGCAGTCTCGGTACTATGCCTCTTACGAAAACCAGACTGGAGCGGTTCATAGATATTATGGATGGTCAAATGGTCCTCCAGCTGGTTTGTCACTACCTTCTCAATAACCTTCCCAATAAAGGGAAGGTTAGAGACCGGTCTGTAGTTGGAAAAAATATCTGGGTCCAAAGAAGCTTTCTTCAAAAGAGGAGTCACCACAGCTTCCTTTAGGGAGCTAGGAAACTCACCCAATTCTAGGGAGCACCAGATTATTTGAACCAGAAACGGGCCAACGAACTCAACACAACCCAAAATTAGGGAGGTAGGACCTGGATCTAAACTACAGCACGTAGGGCGCATCCCCTGGATGATCCGCATAATATCACTGAATGTCGGCAGATCAAAGGAACACCAGGAGGCAGAGGATTCTGTGACCAAACACCCACCAAAAGCTTCCCCCTTAGAGTGTGTTGGACGGATCTCGGATCTGATGTCGGCAACCTTATTCGCAAGAATTGAGCGATCTCATCACACTCCTTTTGTGAAAAGGCTCGACGGAGTTGGAGACAGGCTGGGTGGCACAGCCTGTCCACAGTTCTGAAGAGCTGAGCCGGTTGATTCTGAGCAACAGAGATCTCCCTGGACAGGAATTCTGCCTTCTTATGGGAGATCACTGATTGGTAGAGCCGATAATGCTCCTCCAAACTAAGGCAGTCGGCATCCAGAGCAGATTTCCTCCAACAATGCTCTAACCATCATCCCACACGTCACAGCCCCCTCAAGGACCCATCGAACCATGGGGCCCAAGGGCGGAGAGAGAGGGGACGAACATGGACAGGAGCAATTGAGTCCAGGGCCAAGGAAATGGCCTGGTTATAAGCCAAGACCATAGCCTCTGGACCCAAGCTGGCAGTTGGAAACTCTGAGAGGTTCAACACCGCCATCAGGTCTTCAGGGCACACATCCTGTAAAGGGCGGTATTGAGCCATCTCCACAGGGGCAGGCCTACGAAGGGGAGCACAAAAATTGAAGCTCACGGTGTAGTGATCAGACCAACTGACAGGTTCCACCACCAAATCATAGGCCTCAATCTCCAGGAGAAAAATTAAATCCAAAGAGTGACCGTGATTATGCGTGGCCGAGGAAACAATCTGTGTAAGGCCCAGTGATGTCATCAACTGGAGGAAGTGCTGACCAAAGGCAGAAAGTTCGTCGTTGACCCAGGCATTGAAGTCACCCAGAACCATCAGTCTGGGCGACTCCAACGCCATATCGGTGATGAAGTCTGCCACTTCCTGGAGGAATCGCCTCGCCTCCTGGTGGACGGTGCAGACGAGGGCTATCCTGCAACCCACAGCAGCCACGACGGTACACTCAAAAGGATTCAGCTTCCTCAACTAGTACACCCGTGAGCCCCAACCTGGTCTTGAAACAGACCGCTACCTCGCTGATCTAATCTGATGTGAATCACCGAGTACCCAGCTGGAACAGTCGCCTCTAAAATAGGGCCGCATTTCCATTCAGCCAGGTCTCGGTGATGCAAGCCAGATCTGCTGTCCCAACAAAATCAGAAATAATAGCTGATTCATTTTTAACAGATCTGGCATTGCACAACACCGCCCGAGTTGGACAGGGCTCCGAAGCCGTCCCGACTACTTGCCCATCCAAGTAGGAGGAACCCTTAGGTATGATGACTAGACATGGAAGACCACATTCCAGGCTCCATTTCACCCCAGGGCGTCTTCTGGGCTTAACCATCCCTATGCGAGAGGTCCGTTCATTAGCCCTACTGCGTCCACGACCCCCGCCACGCCCATCCCCCTCCTACGAGCAATACCAAGCTCTCGACAGCAGCTGGTATGTGAAAAATGGAGGAGGAGGGAAAAAAGGGCAGAGGGCGTGGAGATCAGAAGACGAATAATGCACGACCAGGTTAACTAAACAACACATAACAAAAGCGGGAAACAAACTAGCTGCAAACAAATAAATAAAAATCCTAGGTACCTCTAAAATAAAATACCCACAATTACACTTAAGCTAAAAACCCACCCAGTAACATAATCCAAAACCTGCAAACTACACAACCATAAATAAACTATAAGCAATTATTAAAGAATCCAAATATATACGGACAGGGAGGCCCTCTCACTGCACCCAATGTCCTTCATATGATGAAACAGGATCCAAGGAAGGAATTGCAGTTATTTTTAGGCACTCTCACTGCCAATGAGTATGATGTTAAAAAGTCCAAACATGTAAGGACAGTGAGGCCCTCTCACTGCTCACACTGTCCATCCAATAAAAAATCAGTAATATTGAAATAAACCAAAACAAAATCCAAAATATTCTAAATATACATTAAAAAAAAAAACAACAATATGCAAACACGGTGCAAACTCATGAATGGAAGGAGAAAATGTCTCATAAAGTTGGAGATAGTTGTCAATTTAACTGTGAGGCACAGGAGGCTTCCCCTCCACCACACCCCCAAACTGCCTAATAAGGCCCAGTTATACCACTGAGACCCACCGCTTCAGATACCCCCAGACCAGCCAAATAAGGCCGGCCCTGGAGTAACTTAGAAGCCCCCCCCATAACCCCCAACTCCTTGAAGGGAACAGGAGAGGCTCCTGCTTGGTCCCAGACAGCACAACACCAAACGCCCAAGCAAAGAGAAAAAAAAGGGGGGGATAATCTCACAAAACCAAAACCAACAGTGTGGCAATATTCCCTCAAGAAACCTTGGACACAGCTTAAGGTCGAATTTAAGGTCCCAGAGAAACAGAGGACAGCAATGAAGAATCAAGTCCTAGTACTCACGATACATCTAAAATAAACAAGTTATTCTTTCATGTCCAAAGACATAAGGCAGTCACAGCAAGCGACACCAACTAATCCAAGTCTTCGCCAAATACAACACTGTAGAGATGTTCACAGTATGTCCAGCGTCAGAAGGAAGAATACATCCTGTATCGAATGGAACCATTAATCCCTGGGACTGGAGCCAGCGAAAACTCCCACACACAGAAAATGCTAAAAGAGCAGCTGCAAAGCAATAGGCTAGTCACAGAATTTAATTCCCAGGCAGAAATTCACTCTCTCATTCCCCCAAAACTCCCCCACATAGAGATGCCAAGGGAGCAGCTGCAAAGGCGATGAAAAGGCCATGGAAACTGGATCCCAGCAGGAGTTGACTCGCTCGTATCCCCAAAACTCCTACACACAATGACACCGAGAAAGCAGCTGCAAACACGATAGGGTGGCAGCCAAATCAGAGTCCCAACAAAGATTTGCTTGCAAATTCTCCGAAACAGGGTGAAAAATATTTAAATAAAGCTGCTGTAGAAAGAGTAAAACAGCAGTCAGCTAATGAAGGGGAACAATTCCCCCGCTAAAACATCCTTCAACCGCGACTACGCCAAACGAGCGTAGCAAACATAAATGCGGCAACACAACTCTACTAAAACAAACGTAAAACTCGAAAATAAAAATAAACATGAAAAATGTATTAAAACAGATAAAAGCGTTAAAACAAGAGCAAGGTAAAAACGAAGTGAAGGCTAGTCCAGCGTGACCGCCATCTTCTTGAAAGCACTAGAAGCAACTCGGCATAGCTTCCTAAGTGTCATCCAGAGTTACCACCCTTCCTTTTCACTAAACGTATTTATCTTTAACATGGGACCACAATGATAGCAAGTGACCTACCATTCCATCAGATAAAATAGAATGTGTTTTTACTTTGTGTTGCAAGTGCAAAGTTTCTCTATTTTTTTATCAATTAGTGTGGCTCTTAAAAGAGCCATTTGGTTATCTTTCATAGTAGGCACTGCAGATAAATAGAGGTACACATTCAGAGAAGTGCAAGAATGTCATTTTGGAGGTCCCCAAGGAAAATAGTATTGCCAGCGTTTGAGAGATGCACACCATCTTTTAGATACAACCAATGTTTAAAATGTCAAATTTGAGGGTGATATACAGTGTGCATTCCCATAATGTGAAGGAATCCAGATAGTTGGATGTTGACCTTACACCACGATCTTTCAAGTCCAGGGCAGTATTCCTCACCTCTCCAGATCATCCGCTCTGTAATATCTGAATACAGAATCTTATAAGCAGGTAACATCTCAATAAGAGACTGCAAATCTGACTGTGTAGCCTCAATTAAATCTACTCCCCTTTTGTGGCCCAAATCATTATCTCCAAGGTGGATGAGGAGTATATCTGGTGCAGGGTGTGTCTTCAGTAGCTGTCACTTAGTTGGCATGAGCTGCACCCATCTTATGCCACCCTTGCCAAACCACAACACATCGCATTTTGGTAGCTGCAAGTTATTGCCAAAATAACTTGTCCTACTAAATGCAGCTGTCCTTGGAACCAGACTGCTCTCTACAATCCAAGCACTGACTCTGGAGCTTTCTGCCATTGTGAATATAAAGTCATATTCTGATACAGGCAGCAGTCTCTGAAATGTGTTTCTCTCTGAACAGTCCTGAAGCAAATGACTACTGTTTACATGGGATGAAGCTGTAACAGTAACAAAAATGCTGTCTCATCCAGCAACATTTAGTGTAAACTCATATAAATTGGTTTCCTGGTGCTTCAAATGACCAATCAACTTAATGCTTCTTGTTGTGCCTATAGAGTTGTTCGCTAATGGCCTTTTGTTTATTAAATGTTCTTTTTATTTTCGTGGGATAAAGTTGAAGCTTGATTGGGCACATGCTGCTGCATGTTAATATGGTACATTTCTATAGGTCACTGACAATATCTATTCAGGTAGGCTGACCCTCTGTTCCCTCTCTTTTTGAACTGTCAGTCAGTGTGGTAAGGACTCCTCTGACTTATGGTTATTAAAATGATATTTTAAATAGATTGTAAATGTTTAACAAAAATATGTGATAAAAGGCATTTTGAGACAGCATATTTATTAATCATGCTTGGTTAAGTTGCTACTGTTGTGTACCATTTACAGAAATTAAATGATTAAAGTAGCCAGTTAACTGGGCTGTTTAAGTGTGGTGGTTACCTTTAAAACTTACTAGTTTAGTAATACAGCATGGTGCAGGTTTGTAAGACGCATAATTTAAAAGCATGGAAAGCACAATGTTTTATGTATGTGCTGCTTTGAAGTTAATTCAATACATTTTTAAATACACTGAAGCAGTATAATTTTTTTTTGCAGAGCTAATTTTTTTTGGGGGGGCTGCAAGGAACAGTTTTGTATGGTGCTTTTAAAACCCATATGGTTTAAAAATGCCACATGATACAAAATTGGGATATTTGGCACCTGGTAGAACATGAAATCCGATTTTTATATATTGTGTTTTGATGTAAATCCATTAATAGATAATATGCTTAATCAATGGTGTTTCATGTTGTTTGAATGTGAAAGTAAAAACTGTACCACAGTAAAACTATGTAACATGCCTAACTTAAACAGCTTATTAAGCTAGAATGCTAGATAGCAGAGAATTAGAGTACAGCATTTAAATGCTCACAAATTCCGATTTTGATTTATATGACATTTGTGGCACTAAATCAAGGGAAAATTGTTTTAAAAGCTTAATGATCTAAAAGATTACACACTGTGTTGTGGTATAATTTGAGGTGACGGACTGTAAAATCCAAGATGGCCAGCTTCCTGTCATTTTCTGTGTTCTGACTGGTGCAGAAAGCTCATTTCTTGTTGTCATTTGAATCCTTGTTTGCGAGAATGCAAAATCCTTGACCGTGACCTGTGACAAACAGAAATCCCCTTTCATGAACTTGCAAAATCCTTGACCGCGAGAATGTCGCAAGAATCGAGATTTGGAGATCAATTATTTTAAATGATTAAATACATGCTTTAAATTGTTAACATTGGTTAAATAGACCTTTGTGTGTCTTTTTGGGGTGTTGTGGGGTAGTATTTGGTAATTATTTTATATTTTAGTATTTTTTTTAATTATCGATCCTCGTTCATGAGCGCGCAATATCGTGGACCACGACTCGTGTGAACAGGGATCGCCTTTCATGAGCCAACGCAATCCTTGACCGCGAGAATGTCGCAAAGATCAAGATTTGGAGATCAGTTATTTGAAATGATTAAATACATGTTTAAGATTGTTAGCATTGGTTAAATAGATCTTTGTGTGTCTTTTTGGGGTGTTATGGGATAGCATTTGGCAATTTTTCTACATTTTAGTATTTCTTTTTGTAAATTATCGATCCTCATTTGTGAGCATGCAAAATCGTCGACCACGACTTGTGCAAATGGGGATCCCCTTTCGCGACCCTGCACAATCCTTGATTGCGAGAATGTAGCGAGGATCAAGATTTGATGAGCAATTATTTTAAATGATTAAATACATGTCTTTAATTGTTAACATTGGTTAACTAGACCATTGTGTGTCTTTTTGGGGTGTTATGGGGTAGCATTTGTTAATTTTTCTACATTTTATTATTTAAAAAAATATTATCAACCTTGTTTGAGAGCATGCAAAATTGTCGACCGCGACTCGTATCAATGGGGATCCCCTTTCATGTGTTGGCAAACTCCTTGCCTGTGAGATTAAAGTGAGGAACAAAAATATGGATTTAATGCTTTTAATGGTAAAAACTATGGGTGGGATATTCAAAGGAGTTGTGCATGGTGCAACAGGGTTGCACCTTGTGCAGCCCACCAATGTGCCTCAGCACAATATCCAAATGGACAGGTTGCGCTGCACAACACCTACTGCGCTGGGGCGCACCTGCAATGTATGCAGTGCAAGTGCAGCGGGTGTGCCCATGCATATGTGACACATCCCGATATTCAGCCGGGATGTGCGGCGCATATGCAGGTACAACCCTGCATTGCGCCACTCAGGGGGGTGCAATGTTGTGCCTGTTCAAGTCGGGAACACCCACAGGTGGGCTGCCATATTGCTGGGCACAACACAGCAGCCACCTGCCATGGGTGTCCACCCGACCTTCCAAAACACTGCACCATGCCCCCTGCCCAGGGAGTGTTGTGCCCCCCTGCCCCATCACCTGACCACAGGCATCAGTAATGGACCTCCCTGGTGGTCCAGTGGACCGATCCCCATTGCCCAATTGTGGGCATCTATTAAACATATCCCTGGTGGTCCAGTGGACCGCCATCTCCTGCCTGATCACGGCACATGGCTGGATATCTTTGGCTGTCCAGTGGACTGATCACCTCCACCACTCAGGCATTTGTCAAACCCCTGGTGACCCAGTGATACCCTCACCACCCACTTTAGTCCCCACCACCCTGCACCCCCCGGCAACAGCGGGCGGCGACAGCTCCCTCACCCGCAAGCCACCCGGCCACCCACTGACTTACAGCGTCACAGTAGGGTTGCATGCCTATTGGCTCCACCGCGGCTAATGGATGCATGCAGACTATTGTTACTTACAGTCCCAATATGTGAATGAATGCTCATTCACATTTTGGACTGTAGTACTATATGGTCTGCACGCCCATTGGCCCCTCACAGTGACCAATAGGCATGCAGCCCTGCAGTATGCTGTCAGTCGGCAGGCAGCCAGGCAGCTTGCAGTGGGAGCTGCCACCCGCCGCTGACCGGGGGTGCAGGTGGCAGGGGACCAAGGGGCGGGTGGGGAGGGGGTACCACTGGACCACCAGGGTGTTTGACAAATGTCCGTAAGCAGGCAAAGGTGATCAGTCCACTGGACAACCAGGGAGTATTCCATTACATGCCTGCAATTGGGCAGGGGACAGCAGTCCACTGGACCACCAGGGATATTTTTAATACATGCCCATGATCAGGCATGGGATGCAAGTCCACTGGACCACCAGGGGTATTTTTAATACATGCCTGCAATTGGGCATGGGATAGCGGTCCACTGGACCACCAGGGTGTTATTAAACATATGCCTGTGAACAGGCATTCGGGTATGGAGCCGCCGAAGGGCAACAGGGCGTCGGTCCTCGACGGCTGCAGCCTGGCAGGGCGCCAGGCACAAGTTGCCGGGTATCAGTGCACTGCATGCAAATGGGGCCATAATTACATGCAAATGGCCCCATTTGCACCGTGCATACATAATGGCCTCATTTACATGCTCACTGCTGAATATCACTGTTGCTGCGCCTAGCGCAACCGCACTTGTGCTGGTGCAGCCCCTGCTCCCCTGCTGCCACTTGCGCTGGCACAGTGCCACTGCACTGTGTGCAGTGTGTGTGTCCTCAGTGCCATATTCAATGGTGCTGAGCCATGGCACAGCAACATTGAATATCGCCCGGGTCATGCCCTGGCTTATCCCAGTTGCACTGCGCCCAGGCTTGCGCCCCTGCCTGGCACACTCTGAATATCCCACCCTATGTTTTTAATTGTTGTAATTTGTGGTATGAGCCTTTGTATGTCTTTTGGGGCTTTAACAAGTTAGTGCTTAGTATCATTGGTACATTTTCATGTTTATTTAAAAAACTGCTCAATCTTCGTTCATGAGTATGCAAAATCCTTGACTGTCAGCGAGTCGCAGTTAAAGATCCTAGTTTGTGAGGATGCAAAATCCTTGTTCATGACCACATTTTCAGAAATTGTATCTTACCGTATGTTATCTTGTGTACTTGCATGGGAATAGTAAATTTAAAGGTCAAAATGAGTTTTCTATGTATGGTGGCTGAATGGTATCAATATTATTTTAACAATGTAATTAAGACATGCTGATAAAAAAATGTTGTTGTGCTTATGAAAACAGAGGGTTTAATGTTGTTAATATTGTATTTGCTGCAATTTTTAAGAAGACACTTCCTTCTCCCCACCCCACTCCCCCTTCCCCGTGATACGAACTGGTAAGACAATGTACAGTGCTCAGTGTAGGCTAATTGGAGAACAGAGTCCACAAATTCACCTTTAGTAGTATAGTACATCAGACTTTCATATATCTCTGCTGGTGGGTGGCTGTAATGGACTGCAGGGTAGCTTGTGGTGTCTGCTGATGTTTGGAAACTGATGGTGGCAGAGAATCAAGGTGTGGTGAGAAGGTATGACTGGGTGGGGAAGTAGATGGTGTTGGGATAATGGGTGGGGTGGGGGAGGGAACATGTTGGGTGTGTCGGAAATGTGTGTATTTTGAGGTATAGATAGATGAGTGCTTTGTACAGGATGTGGCTGTCAATGTGTAGACTCTGGAGTATTGATGTGTGTGTATGTGCTGCTGCAGAGTGTGTCTTGAGTGCTGGGATCCAGACAGGGAGTCAGTTTATTTCAGGCATGACATTGCTACTGCAGGGTGTAGCATTCACAGCATGTGTTTGGGAGTTGTGGAGGTCAGCCTGTCAGCAATATGGAGTGTGCTTTGGGCATGCACATGATTAGCAAACAGGGTGTGAACATGTTTGGAGGTACATGCTGACTGCATGTGGTATCTGAAGGCCATGGCTATTCCAGGGTGAGAGCAAGATGCTTTATGAATATGGCCATGAATATACGTTCGCAACTGTGGGCTGTTATGATGTCAGCCATTAATAAACTGAGTGCCAAAACTGAAGATATGAGAAGTAGACTAATTGCATTTGAACACTTAAAGAGAGATAATCTTTGTTCAGTGTTTGAAGGAAAGTGGATGCATTCTGAGCATTCTGAAGCTTTTTTCTGTGAGGAAACATACAATGTTCACAATAGTAATGTAACTGTGACATTGGATGTATGTGACAAAGTTCAGAATATTTTACTTGTGTCAAATGATGAGAATGTCATGGATGACAAAAATAACACTTGTGAAAATATTTCACAACAAAAGTCACGTGCTAAGAAATGGCCTTGTGATGACATGTGCAACACCGGGAAGAATATTTCCTGTGATTGAAAAGTTCCTTTTGATGTTCTTAGACACAAAAATGTATAAGACACAAATTGTTTGTAGTATTGACAAGTGCGATATTAGACCTTTTAGTGGTCTGATGGGACAGTTGTTTGTTTGCAGACTGCAGCATGTGAGAGTATATGCCATCAATTTCACAAGATTGCTGTGCACAACTCTGGCATGCTGTATCGTGTAAGATCTGCCATGAGATACTTCACGTGTATTGATGTTTTGTTAAATGATGGAGACGTTGATGGTATCATTGACTTTATAAAAGAATTAACAAAAATAAATAAATTGAAGAAACCTATCGAAATCGATGGTAGCACAGATGTGATACAGACTGGCACAGTGCAAGAGCCATAGTTGCTAAGGAAATATGGAACTGAGATTGCTAAATTTGAAATCAGCAAAACTCAGAAATGTGACATTGTCTGTGTCTCCTGTGAATGACTGTTTTACAGAGAACAATCCATTACTGTGGACCTGTACAATATTATATGGTGGAATGAGATGTGGGGTTGTCTGGTTGCATATTTGCTTCTGAAGACAGATTTTACTTTACAAGGTACAGTGTCACTATGCACATACTGTTATCCTAAGATCAAGTGTGACACTTTTCCTCCTTGGTCTGTACTAAATTGTATGGAAGTGCAGAAGACCCCTGTAGAGATTGCGGACTTGAATTTGTTTGAGAGAATTTTAATCCAGACAATGAAACCATTTCAAACCATTCTGAGACTGAACACCAAAATGAAAGATTTGCTGAAAAAAGAGCTCAATAGGTCAACAAAGGACGCTATTATGTATCTGCCTCTACCACTGCAAGAGAATGTACACACCATCTCTAGAAAGAATAGTGCTGTCATTCTGCTAAATGGTGTTCCAACTAAAACCAAAATAATATGGCAACAGATTGTGAATGTAGAAAAGGTCACGCATGCTTTGCAGTACCTCAAGCAACATAATCCTTTCTATCTGGACATCGACATGGGCACATTTTCTGATCTTCATATGCAAGCTGATATGCTTGAATGTTCAAAGGCCTTGATTGAAAAAGTAGAGGTTGCCATAAATGAAAATGTGTATGAACAATACACTATCCACCCTTTGCATGGTAAGGATCCAGCTGTGGATAATATAGATTTGTACCAGATAAAACAGGTAGAGAGTAATCCTGTAAACATCTGGGAGAGTGCACTTGAGGCACGTTGCTTTCTAGATCTCTTTCTACATGGTACAGGTGGATGCCTGGACAATCATGATGTTCGGGTTCCTGGAGCTGAGTACAGAGCTTCAAGACCTCTACATTTAGATGGGACATTCCACAGAAACATATCATATCTCTTTCATCTTCTGTGAGAGAGTGAACTTAGCATTTTGTCTTCAAGCATTGTACACACATTGCGACTCAGTGCAGAATTTACCAATATGATAGCTGCACAGTTGATACAGAAATTGGAGAAGAAAGAAGAAATACTACAAGCTAGTCTTTCTTCAATTCTGCCTAGCATGTGTGGTACTAAAAAATATTGGTACAGATGACACTCTGAGGTGATGTCCATGTTAAGGGAGTTTGTCCCAGCGACATGGTTCATCACACTCAGTTGTGCAGAATACTACTGGAAAGACTTAGTTGGGCTAATTCAGATGTGGATGGCATACAGAGTACAACTCTTGGTGAGATGTGTTCACTGGATTAAGTCTCAGTGTCATGATACTTTCAGCACCGGTTCCAGGCATTCTTACGATTCATACTGTCCAAAACTTATCCACCTCTTGGTATTGTTGAGCACTATTTTTGGTGGCTGGAATACCAAGCATGTGAAGCACCCCACATACACATGTTGCTGTGGTTAAAAGATGCTCCACGAATTAGTGACAGTGATGAAGCTGACATTCTAAGCTTCATTATGAGGTATGTAATGTGCCAGATTCCTGACAAGTGTGACAGCCCAACGCTCTGGAAGTTGGTACAGAAATTTCAGTGACACTTGTGCAGCAAATACTGTTGCAGAAAGGTGAAAAACAGAGGGAACTGGTACACAAGGTGCAGGTTTGGATTACCAAGACGATTCTGTATGAGTGCATGTCAGAATCATGTTTTCTCTGCTATGTGATATCATCTGAAGGCTAAATCCACAAAACAGGTGTATGAGCTGCCTTGTAGGGAGTCAGAAGTCTACATCAATGACTACAGCCCTCCTCTGTTGTTGATGTGGCAGGCCAACATTGATGTGCAGTATGTTGCTGACAATTCAGTGGCTCTGGTGAGATATGTAACTTTGTATATCACTAACATGAGCAAACCTGCTTACAAGAACGCTGAGAAGACTTGTCTAACTGCAGCAGGTCTATCTCTTCCAGACTGTGGTCACTTGGATTGAGAACTCTGTCACACCATGAGTGTGGAGCATATGTGGCTAGTGACCATCTTACAGGTACTTGTCTGTATCGCAAGTCTGAGTCCATTCGCTATTTGAATGTTAATTTTAAAGAGAAGAGATGTTGTGTCCTTAAAAGTCATGATGAGATTGAAGACCTTGCTGCAACCAGACCAACATCTACAAACATACTCAAGAGCAACTTGATTGATAACTACTATCCACAGCACCATAGTGCAATGGATGATTTGTGTTTGTTTGAGGTTGCTCAGTGGTATGACTACAAATAGAGTGTCCCTTCTGACCCTGAGAAGAACATATACAAGGTGTCAGGCCTAGATGACTCTCTGGTAAAGAGGCGTAAACTGTGGTTGATTAACCACTGTAAACTGAGCTGCACAACAACAGAAGGTAAAGAGCACTACTGTTTTGCTCTTCTATTTCTGTTTAAGCCTTGGAGAGATGAGAGAAGTTTTAAAGGTGCATGTGACACTTTTGAAGAGCAGTTCAATTTGAGCTATGATTCTTTAAAAAGTGAAGTGTCAACTACATGTATAAAGAGACTGGACCTTGAGAAAGAGCAACTTGAGAAAGCTAGGCAGCAACTGGAAGATGATACTCCAGGCAACTCATAGGACATGGTTGATCCTGAGGGAGAAGGAGCACTTGGTGCACCATTGCCTGCAAATGAGCCAACTGTATTGATGTCAGAGATAGAAAGGGCTATGCAGCAAAGCATGCACTTCTGTGATAAATTGGTCAACATTGTAGGTGAACTGAATGCTCATCAACAAGTTGTCTATGCCACAGTGATGCATGCTGTTGAACATGGAGTGAGACACTGTAAAAAGGAATGTTTCTGTGACAAACATATGTCAGTTAGGATGTTTGTCAGTGGTGCTGCTGGCACTTGCAAAAGCTTTGTGATTGAAGAAGTAAGTGCTGTGTACGAAGACTTACTGACACACCATCTGTCATAGTATCTGCTCCAACTGGTCTAGCAGCTTGCAACATAGGTGGTGTAACTCCCCATAGGCTTTTTATGCTGCCAGTTGAGCTTGGAAAAACTGGAGAGTACAGAAAGTTGTCTTTTGAAGTTGCAAGTGAGCTGAGGTCCATGTTTGACAAAATGGAGTTACTGATCAGTGATGAAATCAGTATGGTTTCCAACATTCTTCTTACATACATTCACCTACAGCTACAAGAGATAGTGGGAAGTGATGATGATGATGTACCATTTGGTGGTAAAAACGTTGTTTTTGGAGATCTTCTCCAACTGGCTCCTGTCAATGGCCAACATGTCTTCTCTACTCTTTCAGTGGAGGAAGCTAGGAAAACCATTGGGTACATAGGTGGAGTTAATCTCTGGGAGTCCTTCTCTTATGTTGAACTGTTCCAGAATATGTGACAGAGAGGTGATATGTCTTATAAAGCATTATTTGATGAAGCTCGGATTGGTAGTTTATCAGCTTCTCATTTACAAATGCTAAGAGAACGCATAATCGGTGCAAAAGAGACACCTATGCAGGAAACATGCACGCTATTTGCACAGCTGCAGAGCAGTGGACAATGTATTGTGTGCTTGTTGCTGAGACTTAAACAATGTGCCGAGTTCAACCAGATCATGCTACAAAGAGAACAACAACCTATTGTTACACTTACATCACTTGATGTGACTGATGGTGTTAGTCTAACACATACAATGGTAACAAAAATGGTTGAACAACTGAAAGAACTCACAACTGATGTGTCACGGACTGCTGGCTTGGAAGCTGTGTTAACGCTATGCAAAAATGCATGTGTTATGCTGCGAAGAAATCTTGATGTTGATCATGGGCTGGTTAATGTAGGAATGGGCTACATTGTTGACTTTCAGTACAATGTACAGAACACATTTGTTGAATTTGTTATGATCAAATTTGACAACTGTGACAGTCCTTTTCCCATAGACAGATCCACTGTCAAGTTTCAGATTGTGAAGGATATCTATGTGATGTGTAAGCAGTTTCCACTGTGTCTTGCTTATGCTGTGTCCATTCACAAATCACAAGGACTTAGCCTTGATAATGCCATTGTTGACATAGGAATAGGAATCTTCAAGGATGGCATGGCATATGTTGCTTTGTCATGAGTCAGATCTCTTTCTGGTGTGCATATACTGAACCTTGCAGAGAATAAGGTACGTGCTGATGTGAAATGTATTGTGGAATACAACCGGCTACATACACTATACCAACCAACTGCAACTCTGATTCCTGTTCCTAGATGCATCCCCGTGCCAGATGTACCAATGGACACAACACATAAGTTGAAAAGGAAACAGAGTAAAACTTTAGTTTCTTCGCCATCTGTTGTACATGGTAATCAGTTGCTTGCTGATCAAGTCAGGTCACCACCTGCAAAAAAGTGCATTGGTCTTGAGAGACTGCCGATTTTTAACAATAGCACTAGAGTGAACTGCTATGCCAATGCTGCAATGCAAGCTCTTTTGCATATGCCAGAGTTTGTTCACCTATTGAGTGCTGCAAAGTCAACAACTCTTTCTGGTGCACTGAAAAGAGTTATAAGAGGTAGTCAGGAATGAGGACCTAGCTTACAGAGTTCAACTCCTCTGCGGCTTACTCTGTCCAATTATCCTGGACTGAGGATGTTTGCTGATAATACCCAACAGGATGTGACTGAATTCATGATGGGTGTGATGAATAGCTTGGCTGAGGATGTAATTCCACTTAGACAGCACTTTACAGTTAATTATGTGTGCAAGTACACTTGTTTGTCATGTGGACACATAGAGACCCAGGAAACTAATCATATGCTATGGCTATCTGTCTACATTCCTGAAGAAACATCTGTTAAGTTTTGTAGATTGTTTAGGAATGCTGCCACTGGTTGGCAGTGTTGCAGATGTGGCCGAAGTACTGTCTGTTCTTTGAGGGTGACTGAATTTAGTTCATACATCATCATTGTGCTTCAGCGATTCAACTTTCAAGGTGTGAACATTACTACTCCTATTACTGATTTCATTGCTGGAATAACTATGTTCTCAGGCACTCAGTTTGACACATATGCTATCATTTTCCATCATGGACCTTCTAGTCAGTCAGGACATTATGTCACATGGTGTAGATTTAGGACTGGATGGGTGGAGTGCAATGATACAGTGTGCACTATGAGAGAACGACTACCGAGGAATCTAAAACATGCATATGTAATCATTCTCCATAACATAGATAATGCTCAATGCATTGAGGAGTGATTTTTTGATCAGAAACCTTCAGAATGCTAAGATATGGCCCACATTGTTTGATATCATATGTATTTCACCTCTGCTTACAGACTGCATAATGTGAAGGGGAATAGTACGTGTGTCATCATTAAACAGATTCACAAAAATATACTACTTTTGTAGTGAATTGTCATCTGTTATGAGCCCACAATTTATATTTTGATCTGTGAGTCTGTTGTAACATGGGAGTAGTACTGTGAAACTTTTACAGACTTTATTCCAGTTGCTATGAAGCATGTCACATTTGCTGTGATTAGTAGTAATACTGTCAGAGGACCACAAAAACAGTATAATAATTTTGGTGTTTGTATGGTCTGTTATTGAGACAGATTTGACACTCATGTGTGTCCATAGCTAATTCATTTGTGTGCTACTAACAGTTAAAGCTGGTATGTCTTTTACTGTTATGTTCTACATAAGTGACCTTGATGTACTTACTAACATGACTGCCATGAGTATGGTCTAAGCAGATTTGAGGGAGCTGGGCAGCACTTATGTGACAGCAAGTAAATAATATCTTGGTACATGTAGTTGAAAGATGCTGTTTCATTACATGTCTTTGTCTTTAAGACTGATATGTGTTTCTGAATAATTTCTGTTACTGCTTCTTATCTATCTTCATTCAGGCAAGGTGTCTGCAACTCATGAAGTATGTAGTGGTCTTGATGTATCACTGTGACACCTGTTGATATGAATTCCCATTATGATACTGTATGTCAGGGCTTGTGTCGATTGTACTGTTACATTCAGAGGACAGTAGAACACTCTCTGCATATCTCAGCTGTTACTGAGTGACATGACAAACTGATATCTGCTCATAGCAAATAAATGTGTGACTGGGTAACAGGTAAAACTATTATGTCTTTTCCTGTTATACTCTACATGACTGACCTTGATGTTTTTATTTATGAGACTGGCATCAGCACAGTCCAAGCAGACTTAAGGGAGCTGGACAGCACTTATATGTTAGCAAGTAAGTTATATCTTGGCACATGTAATTATATGATTATGAACTATTCTATTGCTTTGTCTTTGATAATGTCATAGGTTCATAATAATATGCAATCTTAACATCATTGATGGCTGTGTGATCTCTTCCTCAAATGGAATTATTATTGATTCACCGGACATGACTGCACAAACCAGCAAAATATGACTCAGTGTTATAAATATATATATACTTCTGAAACTGTGCTGAGTGGTAGCACATTGATGCTGCTTTCATTTTTATTTCGTTTATTTGAAAAAAATTGTTCTTATTGTGCGTGCTTTGTATGAATATTGTGTTATGTAAGTATCTGCAGCATTTAATGTCTTTGCAGTACATTAAATGTTGTTGTCCAGCACATTCATGCCGCGAATATGTATGTATATGTGTGTGTGTATATATATATATATATATATATATATATGACAAAGAACCTCTGTGCGCAAGCAGTGAGGCAATGGTTACTCCAAAGGGCATTTGGCTGGGAAGCCAAGTTTCAAAGAAATACAAAATCACACATGACCCCACCATGCAAAGCATCATGGGCTGCATATGCAAATCACCACAGAATATTATGCTGGTTCAACTTTAAGCAGAAATGCATGGTGCCGAAAGGCCTCTCACACAGTTTGCAAAGGGTTCCAACAGAAGACATAGACACATGTTTCATCCTACTAGGATTCATCAGTATGCCTCATCTGTCTGACACCTCAGTGGAATGAACCAGCAACCCTAAGATAGTCTATCTGGGTTATGTTGTGGTGAACCCAATTAAAACAAAAAACTATTTAAAAGACAAAGAATCTCTGTGCGCAACTACTGAGGCAATGGTTACCCCAAAGGGCATTTGGCTGGGAAGCCAAGTTTTCAAAGAAAAAAATCATACATGATGACTCATGACACATGCATAGGGCTGCATATGCAAATTATCATAATATTATGCTGGTTCAACTTTAAGACGCGCAGGCCAAAAGGCCTCTCACAGCTTGCAAAGGGTTCCAACAGAAGACATAGACCCAGAGGTTCGTTGTCTTTTAAATAGTTTTTTGTTTTAATTGGGTTCACCACAACATAACCCAGATAGACTATCTTAGGGTAGCTGGTTCATTCCCCTGGGGTGTCAGACAGATGAGGCATACTGATATCCTGGTAGGATGAAACATGTGTCTATGTTGTCTGTTGGAACCCTTTGCAAACTGTGTGAGAGGCCTTTCGGCACCATGCATTTCTGCTTAAAGTTGAACCAGCATAATATTCTGTGGTGATTTGCATATGCAGCCTATGATGCTTTGCATTGTGGGGTCATGTGTGATTTTGTATTTCATATATATATATATATATATATATATATATATCCCGTATCTTGAAAATGGTTCAAGATACAGACTTTTCATTGCAAAATTCTCCCATGGGGGGCTAAGTGCAAAACTAACCTGGCAAGTCATAAATATTATGAGATTTAAATTTTTTTTCTGCATCATACAGTTCCTGAGATATAAGCAATTTAGTATTCCAAGTGCTCATTTTCCTGTCCAAGGGCCACTATTATGCCCACATTCTTTGTATTCACTGTGCTTCTGAATGCACCTCTTTCAAACACAAAGCGTGTGCATTAGCATTACTGTTAGCGTTTAGCGTTGCTTCACATTTGCGCGATGCCTGCTACCATTTGAGTTAGCATTTCTGTTTGCATCACTGTTAGCATTACTGTTTAAGTGCTTGTATTACTATTTTGTGTTTCTTTTTATGTTTGGTTCACTTCACCATTTTCCTGTCGTTATCGCTTGTGCTTCATACCATTTGCGCTTGTTACCTTTATTATTAGTATCACCACAGCTATGTCACTGCCGCCATGCTGTGCTTGTGCTACCATTGCTTTCGCTGGTATTACCACAACCATTAGCATTGCATTTCTGTTCACGCTTGCATGGGTTGCCACTATTCCCTCAATTTTGCATTTCCATCGCCATTACCATTAGTGTTTGCATTAAGGTTTGCATTTGCATTTACATTTCCATCACCGTTATCGTTACCATTTCTTTTTATGTTACCATTACCTTTTACATTTCCTCTTGCATTTTCATTTGCGTTTACATTTGCGTCACCATTACTGTTACTGTTTCTGTTTCCACTTCCATTTCTGCAAGCTTTAGCATTTACATCTGCATTCACATTTGCGTTACTGTTACCATTATTGTTTGTGTTTGCATCACTGTTACTGTTAGCATTATCATTATTGTTAGGGTTATTATGCACAATGGTTAGATGTTGGAGCGTAGAACAAAAGGCCCCGCGCTCCCACCACCACATTCCATTCACTATTTATATTGCACATTCTCAAAAAGAAGGGAGATTCATGGCAAAAAAACTCTGTTTAATACATCAATTAGGGTTGTTCCACAGCAACAAAAGTGAGGAAATTCGGTGTTAGGGTTGAAAACCCTAACTGTGCATTCCCACCACCACCACCACACACACACATACATGCAGGTAGGGGAAGGACCAAGGCAACACAACCAATCACACACAACCAGCAGCAGGTAACAGAAATAACATACAACTATCTAAACCATGAAACCACACACCCATGCTCCCATTGGGCTGTGGCACGGGGTCATCACTGCTAACTCTGATCCCAGACATTCCACACACCACAAAACACATATCACTATGGAGACCTGGCCATCTTGGGCCACATGCTGCCACCATCACATAACACAGACTACACATATGGTATTTTGGGGTGTACATGACTCAAAACAGGATTTTTCACATTCCCTGAAATACTTTCAAAAATCACTTTCACAAATGCTACAGTGTCGTGATATGCATTTGCAACACTTTCGTGTTTGTGACAGTATTTTGCAACACTATTTTGCATGCTTTCACAAATGCGACACTGTCGTGTGTTCCATTCACGACACTTTGTGTTTGCGACAGTATTTTGTGAAAGTATGCTCCTGATGACTGCACATCTTTGCCATCATCCTACAAGCAAATGGTTGGGTCCTTTGGGCTGAAATTTGCAGGGTGGCAAGCCCTGGTCATACAGATGTGCCTTTTCCTGCTTTGGTGCTAAAATACTTAAGCATGACAAAGTTACACTGTTCCACAATTGAACAATTTCCCATAGAGTAACATTGCAGCACCCATGACGCCTTTCGTCACCCATATATTAAAAACGTAGCAAGGTACACAGTTTTTCCTACTGCCACCTTGTTTCACCTTTAGGTGAACTAACCTTGTGAAACAAGTTTGGAAATACTGTATGATATCTGAAGTTAGATTTCTTACCTACTTGCTATGGTAACACAGGTATACACCTCCTGCTGGTTGTGTGTGATTGGTTGTGTTGCCTTGGTCCTTCCCCTAGTTGCATGTAAATGTGTGTGTGTGTGTGTGTGTGTGGTGGGGGTGGGGGAATGAGCAGTTAGGGTTTTCAACCCTAACACCGAATATAAATATTCACATATATGCATATATATATATATATATATATATATATATATATATATATATATATATATATATAGGTGTATATGATGTATATATGTATCTATGTATAGATTTGCAAAATTACTACCTTTTGATTTACAAAATGCTAAGTGTGCCCATCTATGCCACAATACAAACAATTGGTGTGTTCCTGCTCTTTTATAGGATTGTCTTTATTGAGGGGTCAGATGAGGAATTTTCCAGTTCAATGAATATTTACTTAAATTCTGCAGGATGCAATTTTTAAACCCCAGCTATATTTTACATGTATGCTGTGTGCTATTAGGTGGTTACATGGATAGCACAGTTAGCATAGGATTAAAGATTTCCAATTTACAAAATATACCTCATACAGTCTCTGATATAGTGACAGTACAGTGATTTCTATAAGTAATCAGTCACTACAACAATATATGTACTCTGTATTATTTATGTTCTTGCTGTATGTACAAAACAGACATTAATGATCATATCTGTATTGCAGTTTGAAAAGAGCAAAACCTTTCTGCGCTCTTTGTTATGCATATTTTGATGCAGTGTGCCACATTTATTGACATGTATTGCATGACAACAAAATTAATACTTAGCTGGGGTTCAAAACCCTGCCCTTTTTAAAAAGATTGTCTAGTTCTAAAATTTTTAGTAAAATCAAATAAATTTCGTACTGTATGGTAAATACAGTAGGCATAGCAAACTAACTTCTAAAAAACATATGCATAAATCTAGATATTGTTTTCAGAAAAAGTGAGAAACATATTGGCCAGATATTCAAAAGAGTTGAGCCATGCGCAATAGGGTTGTGCCTGTGCAAGTCCAAAAATGCGCCATTCTGCGATATTCAGCAGGAGGCAGTTGTGCTCCCCAAATCACACTGAGCAACAGTGCAATGATAATGAATGCATGCGCAACTGAAGGGGGACGAACCATGCATAAATGGCACAGTGCGATATTCAACAACATGCGCCATGCGCAATAGGGGAGCCAGCAGAAGTTGCACCATAGTGGAAATGAGCCAAAATAAAAGGGAGCAAGGGAGAGGTGCAAGAACACTACAGGGAAGCCACATGAGGGCAAAATCCAGCAGGAAACACTGGGCAGCAGGGACACACAGGGCAGGCCAGGAAAGGGCACCTGGAAGCAACAGCCACAGGGGAAGGTGTGGGGAGACAGTGCAGAAGGGGGAAGTACACCACACAGCAGTGAGACCAGCACAGGCAGGTGTTCCCAGTGCAGGGGAAGTAGCAGGCAGGACAGCAGGGGGAATACAGAAACAGCTGCCGGGGGGGTGAACACAAGCCAGGGACATGGCCAGTGCCACCATCCAGATGGAGGCCATTATGAGGGGGGGAGAGAAGGTGGGCAGCAGGGGAGCATGGCCATGGAAGGGCCCGTCAGTGGTATGCCTCCAACAGGCAGTACTGAGCCCACACCAGCTTTGAGCTGTACAGTGATACTGAGATTGTGGGCCGGTACCGCCTGAATTGGGCAATTCTGAGGCGGCTCTGTGAGCTGTGCAGTGCTGTGATGCAGGCACCCACACGACAGAGCCATGCCCTGTCAGTGGAGACAAAAGTGACAGCTTGCATGTGCTTGCTCGCCACGGGTACCTTCCAGAGACCAACTGGGGACACCACAGGCATAACCCAGTCAGCCACGTCATGCCACCTCACCCAATTCCTCAGCACACTGCTGCCACATGCTGCAGAGTACATCCATTTTTCCAGCACACCGGCGGAGCGCACAGCAAACATACAGGAGTTCCACAGGGTAGCACATATGCCTGGCATGCTAGGGGTAATAGACTGCACCCATGTGGCCATCCGCACACCACCTGGCCCTGAGGGGGCTGCATATATAAATTGCAAGGGCTATGCCAGCATCAACTGCCAGGTGGTGTGCAATGTCAGGGGGCACATAATCAATGTCTGTGCCACGCACCCTGGGGGAGCACATGATGCCTTCATCTGGCACCAGTCAGCACTGTGCCACAGATTCGAGAGTGGGGATATCCCCACTGGCTACCTAGTGGGTGAGTACGCAAACCACATGGACAATCATAGGGCCTGGGGGGGCATGGTCAGAGGTGACATGGGTAGTGGCCTACATGGCCTGGGGCAGGGTGATGCTGATCACCAAACTAACCTCCACCCTCTACACAGAGGTGACAGTGGATACCCACTCTGTCCCTGGCTGCTCACACCCTAACAGCAGCCTGTGACCCCATCGCAGCAACGCTACAATGAGGCACATGCCACCACACGTAATGTCATCGAGCGGGTGTTCAGGATGCTGAAGGCATGTTTCTGTTGCTTGGACACCTCCAGCAGTGCCCTACAGTACAGCCCCTCAAAGGCCTGCAGGCTATTCCTGGCCTGTTGCATCTTGCACAACATGGCCAATGAATGTGGGATAGCTGTACAGGTTGAAGAGGGGGACAGCGATGGGGACAATGAGGATGTCAGTGACAATGGTGATGGGCAGCCCCCCTTGGCCAACGGGACCCCTGACTGCTCCGGCTGGCACAACTGCACCGGGACACCATCACAGAGGAGCACTTCAGCCAACCCAGGTAAGTCATGGGGCCATGTGCAACCAACAGTGGCTAAGGCGCAACCCACAAACATGCATGGACACACACCAGGGGTGCATTCCATCAAGGGAAGTGGCCGGGCATGGAACCACACACACAACCAGGGATGGGTGAGGTCTAACATGCCACACAGATGGACACACACACACACACACAATGCACCACACATGCACAAAGGGTAGGAGGCACACTGACCCAGAACACCACCCCTAGCCACACACATGTCCACAGACCACCACGCCCACTGCCTGTCCTTGTGCATGTGTCAGATGCTGAGCACCATTGCACATTGGTGTACAGCGCAATGCAGGCATCATCATGCACACGCAACTGCCGACAGCAGCCGGGAGGGTGTGCAGATGGACTGTGTGTCCATGTGCAGGGCCAGGTACCCACCCGTGCAATGCTCGCTGAATGACACAATGCACACAGGGCAGCACCAGACAGTAGCCACATTGGGAGACAGATCAGTCATGCGCCACAGTGCCCTGGCCACCACAGATGCGTGGGCGGCCCCACTGAGACCCACCAACACTGACAGGCTGACCACTGGCCTCATGGGGTGGCACCGATGGTCCCCAAGGGGGTTCCACTGCATGAACGCAACCATGCTCACGCAGGGGTCTGCAGCACACCAAACATGCCTGCGCCAGGCATGCTTGGGATGCCCACAGCTGAACCCGGTGTTGATAAGGAGGGTGTCGCATGATGCCGGGAATGGGGGGTGGACAGTGCACTGTGTGGTGTCTGTGACTCATGGGCACATGACTGTGTGCCCATTGGTGGCCATGACAGCAGTGAATGCCTGTGTCTGCCTGTCAATGACAGCGGTCACATCCTCCCGCAACTGGTCCATCCCTGCCAGGATCAGAGCAGTGTCTCTGCTGTGATGCTCCTCTGCCTGCTCCAGAGCCACATGCAGTGCATCCACCGACATCGCAAGCCACATCTGCTGGTTGACTGATGCTTGCAGTATGCTGGTGTGCTCATCCAAGAGGTCATCTGCCTCCTCGGCATCCTGTCCCTCAGGGTGTGCACGGCCCTGATGCCCAGCACCCCTTGAGGGTGGGCGCTGCACACTGGGACCAGGTTTGGGCATGTCCACAGGTGGTGCACTGATGCTGCCCCCTGATCCTGTACCCCCAAGCCCATTGGCTGACTGCTGATGCTGCCCCTCCAGCTGCCACTCACCAGGGCTCACTGATGCCGCTGCAGTGGCTGCAACAGTCCCACTGTCCTGTACACACACCAGTGCTGCCCCACTGGTACTGACAGGCACAGGCTGGGACTGTGATGACATGCAGGCCTCCATGGCGGCACCACCCACAGCCATGGCTGTGATGTTACCTGCTGTGTGGCCATCCCATGGCACACATGTGTCACTGCCCATGGCGTTAGCGACATCATCATCGGTGATGGACCCGGCACCAGCCTGAGTCACACCATGCTGGCATCCGTGGACACTGGCACGCTAGTACACAGGCAGGGCCTCCTCCACACCTGTTCCAACAACATCAGTCTGGACAGCCAGACGGGCCCACTGTCGCACTGAGCCACGTAGACCTGTGGAGGTGGATGGGCCCTCCTCCATCTCCATCTGACTGTCCTCAGTGAACAGGCCCACCACCGCTGACCCATGCAGATGCTTAGGATCTGTAAGGGAAAACAAAGTTGCTTTACTGCATGTGACCTACCCTGTCCCCCCAATAGACAGACCATGACCTACTATGCAGTGATGGGCTACCACCCATCTGGAAGCCACCACCCAGAACACCCTCAATGGCACAATGCTGCATGCTTCCAGCAACCTCTCCTCCTGTGGGGTCAGGTGTAGTAGCTCCGGCTGTCCCCCACCTGTCACAGCTCATGCTGCCCTGATGGCAGCCACCTTCTCCTTTATCCTCCTCGTGTCTGTGCCCATCTTCTTCTTGCACTCCTGCACGGAGCGATGGTGGCTGCCATGCAGGTTCACTGCATGTGCCACCTCCTCCCATGCAGCAGCACGGGCCTGTGGTGTTCCCTGCCTTCTGCTGAGAAGTGGCTCCTGATCCAGGTAGGCCTCAAACAGGGCATCGGTCTCGGCCTTGATGAAATTAGGCCTCCTCCCCCTCCCACCACTGTGTTCCTCCTCTCCCACAACTCGCTCGGTTATTATTTAGCCTGTGAGAATGAAAGTTGTTACCTGTGACTGTGCAGTCCCATGCATGTCCCAGAATCCACAGTCCATGCTCCCGAACAGCATGCAACTCACCAGTAGACTGCAGTAACTGACTATGGCCAGTGCAGCCTAATCTCACACTTTTATAGCGCAACCCATGTAAATGAGGCGAGGTGCAACTTTAAGTGGATGCAAATTGCAGTGCTGCGCCATTGAATGGCTGATTAGCTGATTTGCATATGATGACTGAATATTGTGCTGTTGCACTTTGCGTAATTGTGTTGAACGTCCTGAGCCAAGGGCGCAGTTCTGTGACATGCGCAGTACACACCTCACTGTGCATGCCCGGGTTGCTGATGCAGGCGTCTGCCAAGCTGCTGACGTGCTGTGCATGGGAGGCAATGCAGGGCATGGCCACCATTGTGCCAGTGGTGCTACAGTGATGTTCACCTATATGGCACTGTGGCACTGGGCCATCATAGGCACACTGAGGCAACAGCGCGGTAGGCCACTACTGGAGGTAGCACACAGGCATCCAATTGCACTACACGCATTGGTTTCCAATGGTGCTGTGCCTGTCCGTGCGTCACAGACCCTTGACCCTGTGCCCGACCTTTGCCCCCTAGGCGCCATGCGTCAGGCATGGGTGCACCACTATCGCACTGTTCGGTGACAGCACAATAGGGAATGGCAGCGCTGTATTGCGCAGCATCTGCTCATGGTGGAGCCATGCTGTAGAGTGCCATTTTGAGCCGATTGAGCAAGTGAGATGGTGCAGAGGAGGGCTGCCCAGTGGACCCAAATTGAACTGGTCAACCTGGTGGCCATTGTAGAGCCACTTTATGGCCCACTGTTTGGGGAGGCACCCCTGGACAGGTGCAGGAGCCAGGTGTGGGAGGAGGTTGGCAATGTCCTGAGGAGGCCACAGGAAGGGGTGGACGGTGGAGAAAAGCCGCCACAGGCGACGAGACCTGAGGAGGAGGGGCATGGTGCCACAGCCAGGTAGGTGTTACGCCCACACACTTTTATCTTCCATATGGGTATCACGGTTGTATGTGTCCAGAACATGGGGAGGGACCGTCCGTGTTGGCTGTGGTGGTGTTATCAGGGTGTGGGTGGTGGTCTGGCTGGGTGAGGCACACACACATGGGGGCAGGGGGACTTTGCTACAGGATTGTACTGATGTTCCTCTCTTCATGTTTGCACCACAGGGCTGGAGGAGAGGTGTCTGTCCAGGGAGATGTGGCACCAGCAGGACGACAGGGCCAGTAGGAGGGGCGACAGTCCACAGTGCCCGAGGGACCAGTCTGATGATGGTGAGTGCTATACCTCCATGATTACTATTGCATGCTGTGTAACAGGGTGGGCAGCGGAGCATGGCCACCATCCATTGACACCACTGCAATGCACGCAACTTGTTACAGTCAGCACTGTCCAGTGGCACTGCATGTCTGGGACTGCATCGATGGTCCATGCATGCACCGGGTACATGGCTGTGCCACTGCCTTCGCACCACATAGCCATGTCACTAAACGGCCACGGTGGTGCTGTGCATGACTTGGCCGGTGGGTGTGTGCCAGGCTGTATGCACTGGGTGGTGGGTCTGTGGACGTGATCACTGTGGGTGGTCACACACCATCACAGAGGCATGTCCCATGGCCAGATGCCATGTAGCAGTGGATGGGTCTGTAGGGCTGTCATTCACACCTGATTGACTGTGCTCCTTGTCCTAGGTGTCCGCAGCTGCAGGAGATAATGGGAGGTATGCAGGAGATCCTCAATGGGCTGGGCATCGTTGGAGATCCTGCAAGGATTGACTGGTTGGGGTCCAGAAAAGACACCGAGGCAGAGCAGTTGAGCGGAAGCGATCCCATTGATCATCCCTCTGCCCCTGATATCGCTTACCCCTGACCCATCCCTCACCCTCCTTTCCTGTCCCATTTATTCACCCTCGCCCTTACCCACCCCCACCTTGTTTGTGGCCCTCCCCCACATTTGTACATAGTTTGTTAATAGTCTTTTGATATGTTTGAATCACAAATCTTTGTTATGAATACTGTGGTGGTCTCTGATTTGCAGTGGGCCTCAGGTGCTCAGCTGCAGTGGTGTGCATGGCATCAGGTGGTGCAGTCATGGGTATGTGTGTGTCCATGGGGAGGTGACTATGGTGTGGGAGTAGCTATCAGTCAGTGTCTGTGGTGTGTGTGGGCCCTGTGCACTGGATGACGTGTGCAGTGGTCCATGGTGCATGCTCTGTGTCCATGGTGCCTCTGTCAGCCCATCCATGGCCTGTGCAGCTGACACCCTTGCATGTCTGTGACCTGCATGGTCTGCTGAGCATGTCAGTGGTGGCTGTCCATGCAGAGCAGCCACTGTACCCGCTACAATGATGGGTTGCCTCCGTCACTGGTGTGGTGCATGTCTGCCTCGGTGACACTGTGGCCTGCAGTTATTGTCCCACCTCCATGCTGTGGCTTGTGTGTTGCAGGGATGTGCACCACTGTCTGTGACTTGTGCTCAGGCAAATGATGGTGGCGCATAGGTCCACAGTGTCTGCAAGAGGTGGCTGCACTCGTGCCATGGAGGACTGCAGGCTGTGTACACAGTCGGCGGCCCACGCTGGGGGGCTTGCTGCCACGCTACTGTGTCCCTGTGTTGTGCCCTTGGGCATGGGTGGGTGTTTGTCCATGCACTGTGTGGCATCCAGTGCTTTCCACGCACCATCAGGGTGTTCGCGCTGGCTGTTGTGGCAGTGCTGGCAGGGGTGTCCTGGAGGGTGTGCAGGGTGCTGTTCCACTGGTGGTGGTGTCCAGGCATGCCCTGTCCCATGTGGGTACCTCGTGCCGATGCATGGTCGGTCTCTCAGCTGTACCTGGAGGCTGTGCATGGTGGCACTGTGTATGCCATTGTTGCATTGAGCGTGCTGCCACCCGCTGATGGATGCTCATGGTGGGGGCTGCTTTTGCATGGTTCTTGTGGTGCACAGGTTGTATAGTCACAGTGGGGTGGTGGCATGGGGTTTCTGAAGTGGTGGACGCTGCTCCTGGGCAGGGTGTCTGGGGTCATGGTGCAGGTGTGCCTACATTGGGGGATGGTGGCACGGGTGATCAGCCCTCCTTGTGTGCCGGTCACAGCTTGCCTTAGGGATGTGATGGGGCACCATGGCCCAGCTGTGGGTTGGTTGCTTGTCTCCATGGGCCAGTGGTTATTCCAGCCCTTCCCCAGTTGTGCAGTGCATGGGGTGTAGGGGGATGATGTCTGTTCTGCTGTGTGTTCCTCTGCCCATCTGTGGCATGGGTGGTGGGCCCCTACATCCCTGGTTGTGCAGTTGCATTGCTGCACTGCCACTGGGAGTGTCTCTGATTGCGCTATGGCACCTCTGGACTGCTCAGCTGAACATCCCTTGTTGTGCTATGGTGCATCAGATCTGCTTAGCTTCCCCTCCCTAGTTGCGCTATGGCACAGGTGGTGCGATATTCAGTCATCGGCTGTAGGTGCATGTTGGCCAGCTCAGTTTTGAATATTGCGCCTTGAACATTGGGCTTAATGACTTGCGCTTGTTCAAGTATTGCACACTTTTGGGTGCAGTTTGAATATCTGGGCCCTTGTGTACTATGTAAATGTAATATCACAGGAAAAAATCTCTTAGCATTACTGAAAATATTTCTTTTGCCAAAAAAATTACTCATAAATTATATATCGAAACAATAATATTCAATCAAAAAAAATATAATTCTAATGTTAATGTAATATTGTAATTACATCAATGCCAACACTATGTTTTTAAGAGCTATAAATATGTATCCTTAGTATTTCTGTAACCTTTGAAAAGAAACTTAGAGCACTTTAATATAGTTAATGAAATAGACAAAAACATATATGTTTTAATAACTTTTTAATATAAAATGATAGCTAGGTCACTACTTTTAGCTGTCTAATAATATCGTCTTTATAATTACAACAAAGATATTGATTTAATTATATAACTAATATCGTTCTTTATTTGTCTTTCATAAAAAAGAACATTTTTATTTTGTGATGGAAAGTATGAGATGTGTGTCGATACAAAAGAAATTCGAAGACCACAATCACAATAATATTTTTATGTAGTGTACAACAGAACTGGATTTTCACCCATCCCAGGAACAACCACCCAATTCGGCAACATCTATATTGGGATTTCTTAAATACATGTTTTAAAACTTATGCTCTGTGCCTTGCGTATTATTTCTTCATCAAGTTCTGTGCAATATGTATTATGCTGACAGTGTATACATCAAAGTAATACTGTATATAGAGATGTATGTATTTATAAGTGGGGTTGTAACACAGTTTGAAGGTCATGGGAATGTGATTTTATCACTTCAGCAAACAGAGATAAACAACTATTTGTTGAGAACAGCACTAAACATGTTTCTAAAGAGAATCATTGAGGGGGCGAAGGCAAGTGGCAGTTAGCTGTGAGTTGTGATGATAATGTCAAAAACAGTAGTTTAACAATTAACTACATGTTAAATTTTATAATAGAACACTTTTGATTGCTGTCATAAAAAAGGTTTAAAGATTTTGCATGTCTTTCTCAAAAAGTAGGGAAATGCATTGCAAAGAACTCAGTTAATGCAACAGTTAGGTTTGTTCCACAGTGACAAAAGCAAGAAAATTCACCGTTAGAGTTTTCAACCCTAACTCCACCTCCTCCCCCCACACCCACAGATACATGCACAGACACACACAACACACATACAAGCGCAGGATGGTACAAGGCAACACAACCAGTCAGAAACAGGCACCATAAGGTAACAGAAAGAACATACAACTCTGTAAACATACCACTAGAGGCATCCATCATCATGTTTCAGCAACTGTATCACTTCTGCTGCCATCCCAGTGTCTTGGGGGGATACACCTACATACTGTGCAAACATGCGGTAAGGTGTTAAGAAGGCTACATAGAACATTTTACATGAAAATTCTTTAATATGGGATGGTTATGACTATTTCATACTATTTTGCTACACCTGCTCATAACTTAATGAATTGAAGTATGGGGGACACATTCTATTGTATTTACACAGATAGATACATATGTCCATCTGTGGAGGGATAGGAACGCAGGGTGTAAAGAAACCTACAGTGTGACTGTAATATATAGACACTGTTCTTCTGTGTGGATGGAGGCATGGAAGCACAGGATGTGAAGTATCATGTGGTTCCTCTGTTAGGTATGTACACTCTTCTACTAGCTGCATGTAGATATGTGACTGAACTGTGAATGGCCACACACTTCAAACCTCACGTATATAAACTGTTGTAGTATCTAGATGGAGGAATGTTGTTCCCAACATTGCATATAGACTCGGTTGTATTATGTCAATGTGGGTCTGGGAGTGCACTGTCTTTTGCACCATACACTCCCATCCATACATTGAGATAGTATGTCAGAATCCATAGAACACACTATTCATATGTCACTGTGTGGCCCTGCCTTCCCAGTTCTACATCAAGATAGTGCAACACTATCCATATGTCACATTGTCCATATGTCACAGTGAAAACACAGGGTCCTTTGGAGCATGCGCTACCAGACATCTATTGAAACAGTATGATTCAATACATATGCCATGCTATCCATACGTTGCACTGTTCTCATTGTGACATATAGGTGGTGTGACCTATGTATTGTGTTGCAGTATGTCAATGGAGGAATGGGACTGCAGGATACAAAGAACCCTGTACTCTCACTGTGACATAAGGATAGTGTGACATATAGATTGAGTTGCACATATCTTGATGCAGGGATTGTAGTGCAGTATCTAAACAACCATGAGGTCACACTGTAACATATGGGCAGAGTGACACATAAGTAGTGTTCAGTTAATATTTTATTGTTCAATCTAAAAAGATCTTTACAAACACAGACAGTATAAAATAGACATATGTCATAAATACCTATACAGCCTCCAATCATACAAAGAACATAAAAAAAATATAAATATCCATTTCACATATACTAATTCAAAATATTCCATAATATAGTAACTTAATTTCTCCCTAAATGTTAAACTTCTTAAGGTTTTATACAGGTAATCATTGTTCTAATATTACAAGCCCTTACTTCCTTTATATTAATTAAGAATGTTGCCATTTTCCTTATTATATATTCATCATTTAACAATATGCTAATCTTTAATTCATCATCACAATCTTGTAAATCAGATAAGATGTCTGCCAACCATTTGTTTCTGGCTTTCTCATACCACATACATTTTCATATCATATGCGACAAATTTTCTATCTCTGAAACTCCACATAGGCAATAGGAATGTACTGGGTCCACTTTTCCATTAAATCCTGCTGTTAATTTATTTGACTCCTGAGATTCAATTCTAAATCTAGCATAAACTTTTCTTAATTCTGGTTCTTCTAATACATCCAAATAATATTTATAATTATGACTTAAGATATTATTGCTGTACCACAATGAATAATGAGAATTTTTAATAGTCTCCATATCTATATTATTATACTTCATAATTAACAATTTTTTAATGTATTTCTTATATTGAACTGAAATCACCACATTCGGAAATGTCAGGCCAAGTAATTGATCTAATTATACTGTCCTCAATATCCTTCTAACTTTCTGCAGCCAGGGTGACTGGATGCCATTCATAACCCAGTATTTCTTTTCCTCCAAACATTTCTTGGAAATTCTACAATCCTCTTGGATATTTAATCTTATCCAGAAGTTAATAGTATTTGACTCAGCTAAGGCCTTCAAGTTTATTAATCCTGTTTCTGCATGTACATATGAAGCTAGTAAAAGGAAAACCCAGTGTAGACCTCAGCAGACGCATAACTGGTATTTCCATATTTTTTTAAATACTTGTGCTCATTTATTTCTGTTCCATATAATACTTGTAAATTATATTTCGCTTCAATAGCTTTTAGTAGTGGTTTTATAGTATAATCCCCAAACTTCGTATTGAATTTTTTTAGTGCTAATACTGAGTTTGCCAACTTATTGTAAATTGTAGTATATTAAGTCTTCCAACATAAATTTTTTGAGTTTTGAGAAGATCAAACCTAAATAAGTAAATTCATTTATAATTTGCAATGGTTGTAAATTTATATACCATTTCCCATAATATTTTTTTCTTCCCAAACAGCATTATGTTAGATTTAGACATATCCACTTTTAGATTCCTGTCCTTAGCAAATATTTCGAGAAGGCTCAGCTTATTCTGAAGACCTTTTGACATTAATGAAAATAATATCAGGTCATCAGCTTATGCAAGTCCCACACAATAATCTGTTCTAATTTTAGGTGAGTCTGTATTAGTCATTTGCAAGGTTCTCAACAATGGATCTAGGTAAATTGCTAAAAGAGTCGGGGCAAGTATACGCCCCTGTCTGACTCCCATGTTCATTCGAAATTGTGAGGAGAAGTTACCTCTCATATCCGGTCTAACCTGAGCCCATGTATAGGAATACAATAATCTTACACTATTTATCAGTACTGGATCAATACCAATGGTATACATTGTATCCCATAACTTAGTTCAATCAATTGTATCGAATGCGGTGGAAAAATCTATATATGCTGCATATAACCTTTGTGCCCTTATCTTAACATATTTCTCACATAAATGATGTAATATGAAACAATTGTCCATAGTAGAGTATATCCTACAAAAACCAGCTTGAAGGGGAGATAACCCCCATTTTTATTTAAACTTAGTTCGATCCAATAATATTCTAGCAAAAATCTTTCCTACGATATCCAGCAAGCTAATTGCCCTATAATTTTTCAGATCATACTTATTGGCTTTTTTATAGATGGGCAATATTACTGCACCCTTCCATGATTCAGGCATATAATTATCATATATACATTTGTTAAACAATGAGGCAAAGAACTCTGCCCAATAAGTATTCTTAAGTTTAAATAGCTCACCAGGTATCATATCAGGCCCTGGCACCTTATTGAACTTTAATTTCCCTAATGCCAAACAAACTTCAGCATTTGTAATTTTAAATAAAATTCATACTTGTTAAACTCCTTTCCATAGTTGGCCATGAGTTCTCATTGGTCACATTATACATTACAGCTGAAAAATACTTCACCCAACCATCACCATTTATATAATTTACATTCTCTACTAAAAGTTCCTTACATCCTCTGGCTACCAGTGTCCAAAATGTCTTATTATCCTTATTATTGTTTCTATCATTTGTTTCCACTGCTCAGGGTAAAATTCCTTTTTTCTTGATAATAATAAATTCCTATGTTCTTTCCTTGCCACCTTTAGGGTATCATATGTTTCTTTTCTACTATTTTGTCTATATACTCTCAAACATGTCATAAGCCATTTTTTACTTAACCTACAATCTTTATCAAACACTCCCTAGCCTGCATATTGGGTGTAATACCCCCTTCTTTATACAATATAGGCTGGATTTCTTTAAAGAAACTTTTTAATCTACCATAAATTGCAATAATATCTAACTCATTTATTTGTAAGTTTATTTCATCAAAAAATGCCTCTAGTTGTCCTATAATTTGCATTTCTAAAGTCACCGTCCACCTAATCTGTTTCTTATATCTAATCTCAAATTGATTTGGTCTTATATTTTTATTTATTATAGCCATTCCCTCCTCCAATTGATCAGTATACACTATTACTGGTAGATGATCACTTTCAAGTCTTAGTGGAATGGTAATAACTTCCAACAGTCACTAGGACCTCTCCAGCAAACTAAATCTAATACTGTATTTCCATGTTTTGAAATATAAGTTATTCCACCATCTTCATCCCCCTTTAATCTCCCATTCAAAACATAAAGTCCATTATTTTTTAATATTTCACAAAGTTTTCTCCCATTTGGATTAGTTTTTTCATCCTTTGTTTTTCTCATAAATTGTTCAGTATCAGAATATATCCAATGCATAACTGTATTATCTATTAGGCCGTTGAACTTTCCAACTCTGGCATTGAGGTCTCCAAGTAGTATTAGAGGATCCTCTGGATATTCCAGGGAAACTTCAGAAATACCACTTTCTAACTTTTGCCATACCAATTCTTTATAATAATTGGACCTAGCTGGTGGTACATAACAGCTGACTAATATTATAGATATTTTATTTGACCCCAATCTAAGGATCATATACTAATCATCTTTAGTCAGTTCTTTAAGAGACTTAAATGTTCCATTTCTTACATGCATAATCAAACCGCCAGCTCTTCTCCCTAGTTTAGTATCCTTATAACTTGGACATTGAAAGCTTTGTAACCCATTTAGATGTAGATCTGTTTTAATGTCATGCCATGTCTCTTGTAGGCAAATGACTGAACTTTCTTTAATAAATGTCAACCAATCCTGATTATACAATCTGGTACTATAACCTGCTATATTCCAAGTCATCAAGCTAATCAGGGTTTGTTCTTTCTTTATCGCATCATGTCCTTCAATTATTATGTCATTGCAATCTTTTCCTATGTCACAATTTAGGATTCTCCCTTCTGGTCAACTTTCTTCTTCTAACAATTGATACCTATTATAGGTCTCAATTGATTCATTTATAATAAAATTTCCACTATGTCTCTCTATCTTTCTTTCTATCTCCTTCCTTAGTTCCTGCTCACTATCTTTAAAGAGGCATTCATGTCTACTATGTAAATACCTAACTTATCCAATTTCTCATAACATTCCAGGAAAGGGAAGTAAACAGATGGAACTCCTCCTGCCTCTGGAGTCTCATCACTAAAAATGACTAGCTTTGTCCCCTTGTTCAATGTACCGAGCTTGGGTTTTGAAAAGGCCGTACTCAGCCTTCACCCTAAGTATCTCTGCATATTGATTTCTTAGTGTTGTCAGGCACAACAAGACTTCCTCAGCAGAGGAATCTGTTAAGGTTGCTTCCAAACCTCTGATAGCCTCCAGGAGGGATTTGGATTTTGCATCTTGCTTACCCCTCTTAGTGGCAGCAACCTGAATAAATTTGCCTCTGAGCACACATTTTAAGGAGCTCCATATTTGGTCAAAAGCAGGAATCATACCATCATTATTGATCATAAATTGAGTTATGAGGTCTTTAATCTGGGATACTATCTTGTCTTCAATCAATCAATCAAATCTTTATTTATCCAGGAGAACACCATTGAGCATAGCTCATTTACAAGATGAACCTGCTTAGCACAGGAACACAGGATATACAATATATGAACAGTCACAACATATCACTTCAGTAATATTATACAATACAGAGATACAATAGTTAAACGTAGTCATAAGTGGAGAACAGTTTGGAAACAGTGGTTCAATTCCTTTGGGGTGTATAATGAGCCTAGTAATAGTAGCTGGAAGTACTAACTAGGACAATTGTTAGGTAATGGTATATTACATACAATGCCATAAGAAACAAGACAGACAGTGAGTTAAAAAAAGAAAAAAAAACAGTGTAACAGGGTAGAAGGGGGGGTGTGGTAGGCGAGGTGAGATAGGGTACAGGTAGGGTGGTAGGGGATAGACAAGGGACAGATGAAGCCTCGGAGAGGACACAGGACAGGAGGGCGGGGAACACAATTAGGTATTAGAGAAATGTGAAGGAGAGGCCACAACATCAGGCATAGCGGAGAGGACAATGCCATCATGGTACACTATAAGTGCAGCGAAGTTTAGGATTGGGGGAAGCAGTTGCAAATTTCCTTGACCAAATGGTCATATAGTGTCTTGAAGGAGGATAGACTGACCGGGGTACTAAGCTTTAGCTATTTTTGTATTTTGTTCCATAGAAACGGCAGCGCAAAGCTTATAGCTCTTCTCCCAAAGCGTGTTTTTCTCCCAAAGCATGTTTTTAGCTTTGGTACCTTTAAGGAAATAAAGGAGTAGCTTCTCAGTGCATAGTTCCCAAGCTGGCATCAGACAATCAGAGATATATAGGGGTAGTTTTTTGATAATAGCTCTGAACGTCCAGAGTACAGCATTTCTTTTCTCTTGTACTGAAGGGAGGGCCACCCCATGGCAGCATAAAGGGCACAATGATGAGTGGAAAAAGGTAGTCTAGTAATGAATCTCAGAGCCCTGTGATACAACATATCCAATTTAGCAAGATGAGAGACAGGGCAGTGACTATAAAGAAAGTCAGCATAGTCGACCAGGGAGGGAAACGTTGTTTGTACCAGCCGCCGCTTGGCATCGCTAGTAAGGAAGTTATTAATCCTGAAAAAGAGTTCAAGCCTCTGCCTCAATTTCTTCAGCAGATCTTCAATATGGTCCATAAAGGAAAGTCTATGGTGAGCCACACTCCCAAGTACTTGAATTTATTGACAAATTCTAGGTTTTCTCCCAGGATTGTTGCGATCTGTGGAATGGAGCCAGCACTGGCCGGGTTTGCAGCATGGAGAAGTGGAGAAAATAGCATTGTCTTAGTTTTTTTGGCGTTTAATAGGAGCTTTTTGTTTAGGAGTTGGCTCTGAAGTAGATTGAATTCAGATTGTAGGTCTCCACAGGCAGCTTTTGGCGAAGGACGACTTAGATAATGAACCGTGTCGTCTGCGAACAGATGGATATTGGCCTTAGTTATGTTGGTGTCAATGTTGTTTATGTAAATTGCAAACAGTAGGGGACCAAGAATTGATCCCTGGGGGACCCCTTCTATGCAGAGGTTTAAGGGGAGAAAGTTTACCTTCTGCCTTGACTTGCTGCCACCGGTCAGAGAGGTAGTCAGCAAACCAATGCAAGGATAGTGAGTCCAGTCCTATCGCCCTCAGGGAGGAAAGAAGCAGGCCATGATCGATGGTGTCAAAAGCCTTACTTAAGTCTAAGAACACTGCACAGACGAAGTTTCAATTCTCCAGGTCTCACTTCCAATTATTGGTCACTTTGGCTAGGGCCGTAATGGTGCTATGCTGTGCTCTAAAGCCAGATTGCATTGGGTTTAGAAGATTCATAGTTTCTACATAGGTCCTCAACTGCTTGCTTACAATTTTTTCCAACAGTTTGGACAGTATAGGGAGTAGAGAAATCAGTCTGTAGTTGTTAGGATCACAGGGGTCCCCAGATTTAAACAGAGGGATAACATGAGCTGTTTTCCATAAAGGTGGGAGGATACCGAGGGACAGTGAAAGACTGAATAGGTGGTAATTGGTACAGCTAAAGCATGGTAGGAAACCTTTAGAAAGTATGGGTCTAGAGAGTCAACACCCGCACTTTTTTTGGTATCCAACTGTAATAGAAGTTGTTCGACCTCTTTCAATGAAGTAGGCTAGAGAGAAAAGACTGCATTGGTAAGAAGAGGTTCAGAGTTTTGCGCACCCAACTGGGAGCATAAAGAACATGCAGAGGAGTTGTCAAATGCCAGCCCTGTGGTGGCAAAGTGGTTGTTAAATGCATCCAGGATCTCCATTTTGTTGCAGATGGTGGCACTGCCAGAGATAATCTTTGCAGGCAGTGAGTTTCCCGGGGTATGTCCGGGCATATCCTTAATGGACTTTCAAAATTTAGAGGAGCTTCTGCCAGCAGAATCCAGTTCTGAATGATAAAAGGAGGCCTTAGCATCTCTTATCATCTTGGTGCATGTATTCCTGGCTTTCCTGAAGTGACATCAGTCCAACGGGACCTTAATTGTTTGTGCTTTTTTCCAAAGCTTGTCCCTGTCCAGCAGTGCTGTTTTGAGTTCTAAAGAGAACCAGCAACAGGTTCTACTCCTTACCCTAACTTTTACTAGAGGGGCATGCTTATTTAATGCCCCAGTCACAATTTCAGAAAAGATGTCATATGCCAAGTGGACCAAGTTATCTAGGTAAAAGTCCTACCAAAGCAGTGAGTATTTTAGCTCATCAAGGTAGGCAGACTGATCAAAGTTACGTCTGGACCTCTTAGTAGAGAACCTTGACGAGGATAGTGGATTCTGGACTGATCTTACACCGGCGATGATGCTATGGTCACTAACATCAGAGAAGAAGGTTCCTGCATGGGAGAGCAGGTGTGGTTTGCTTATTAAGATGATGTCAAGCAATGTACTACTAGCCGGGTTCTTATTAGGGCACGTAGGCTCACCAATAAGTTGCGTAAGCCTGTGGGCATCACAGAACTCCTTAAGTGGTGCAGTGGCCTTGGACATCCAATCAAAGTTAAGATCCCCAAGAATAACTGTTCCAAGGGAGCCATGCCCCATAGTAGTAGTTAGATGGGTGAGGATTTGAGAGCCAGTAGATGGGGGTCTATAGCAACCTATGACACAAAGCGCAGTAGAGAAGGATATCTCAATCTTTAGTGGCAAGCATTCGAATTGGTTTGCAATGGATAATGAGTCTAGGCATGAAACCAAGTATTTATCCTTGATGTAGATGGCCACTCCTCCACCTCTAGTGAGTCTGTCAGCTCTAAACAATGAATAGTCTGGGATGTTATTTTCCCTGTCAGGCGTAGAGTGTCTGAGCCATGATTCAGAGATCACCAATGATTGACCTGGGCCTGGGTCAAGGTAAGCTTTTTTAACAGGCTGCATGAATTCATATGCATAAAGCACCTTCCTTATAGTTTTGCTGGATCCGATGGGGAAGTAAAAACTTTAGCTGGGCCAGGGTTAAGCTCAATGTCTCCTGAGCACAACAGAAGGAAAAGTAAGAGCTTCCTTAGTGCAGCAATAGTCATTCTGTAATCCCTTGCCCATGTTCATCTACAAGGGGTGCCTGGCCAAGTAAATAGAACCCCGTATTTAGATCTGGTCTGTCCTAAGACAGTCTTGAGCCAGTAACTGTGAATTTAATTTCCAGATAGTATCCTTTTGAATATCTGGAGCCAGATCGCCATCTAACCAGATTTGGGAATGATCAGATAAGACTCTAGGGGATATACCACAACCCAGTGAACCTGCCAGCACAGCCTGGCTCACCAGAAAAAAATCAATACGGGAAAGGGATTTGTGTAGAGGTGAAAAAAAAGTGTAAGCCTGAATGTGGGGATTAAGAAGACGCCAGGGGTCACATAGCCCATAAATTTCCATCAGGTCACAAAACCTTTGAGCTGGAGAAAGCTTGGGGCCACTAGAGGAGGATCTATCTAAAGTAGTGTCTACCTCAAGGTTCCAGTCTCCTGCTAAGATAATTGGAAGGTTGCTAAAGGGGGCCAAAATGAGGGAACGGTTAATAAAGAAGTCAGCGGTATCCCTGTTAGGACCATAAATTGAGCCTATCAGGAGTTCCCTATGGTCCAACACCCCCCTAAGAATAATGACTGTACCCTGTGGGTCAGCAACCCATTGTAATTCCAGAAACTGTACCCCTCTGGCAAACAAGATTGCTACCCCACATTTTGAGTTGGAGGCCCCAGCAGCATAAACGGTCCCAATGAAACCTCTGTAGAACATGTTGTTCTCTGTCTCTAACAGATGCATTTCCTGCAAAAACGCAATTTGACATCGCATTAAGGCCAAATGTTTTAATATCTGGTATCGCTTTACCTGTGAATGGGCTCCTTTAATATTCCAGAACACAATTTTCATATTTAGGGTAAAACATCATGTCTAGTACCAGTGGAAAGCAATCCAAGTGAATATACCCAATATGCAGCAATAGTGGAGTGGCTCTTACCCCTCCCCATCCTAGCCCCCCACCCCTGCCCCCAGGTAACCCCAATAAGAGATTGTAATACAAGACCGATCCCACCCACCCCAAAAACAGAAACAAGTAAGACTTGTGTAACACAGATACCAGAGAAACAGTGCATAAACATCACCCCCAGTCCTAACGACTGCTCTCCATATTTCACGCTTGGCGTGATGATGACCATGCTACCCATCAGTTACTCCCTCTCTACCTCCCTCGCCACCTGCACCCGATAAGACACTTGAAGTGTGTATTATAGTAACCTCGGAATTAACACAATAATGCAACACCGAAAACACAGTTAAAACTGTGAAGATAACAAATCTCAAAGTATAGGGCCTACACATAAAAAGGAAAACAGGTTACACCAACAGAGTAACTATATATCTCAAAGATAAAAACTCAAAAGACAAAGGCCCAGTACTGGTAGACCAAAGCTCAACCTAAAACATGTGGTGGTGGGATACTATACAGTCTCATAATCAAAAATTAAGCAGTTAGACCATGTAACATAACGGTCCTTTATCAGAGGATAAACTAAAAAGTCCCTCCTATCATTGCATGAGGCCCCAGTAATTTGGGGGGGGGCAGGCAATAGTCACACAGTCCCTCCATTAATATTAAAACAAGAACAGGGAAAAGGAAAGAAAATAAAAATGCCCTGTTTGCTGAAACTAGCTGGGCACAGCAAAATAACCATCTGTCAACCCATCCAATTTCAATAGGACCTTGATTAAAGGTGCTGTAAAATACACAGGAATCCTCAGTCTCTATCAAGAACACAGACTTGCAGCACCTCCAAACGGCCACAGGATGTCACCTATGCATAGTAAGAGTAGGATAATCAGCCCTTGAAAAGATCTGGAAACGTTGCCCTGCAATTTTCACTAGCAGCTTCCACAGTGTCAAAAGACACCCAGTGCCCATCCTTGAGCACTTATAGAATCGCTGGATAGCAGACTCTAAACTTGATGCCAGCAGAAACAAGCTTGTTAACAGTGGGGTGAAGGGCAGACCTTTTTTGGCACACTATATAAGGCAAGTCCTGAGCAATGTGTATCTTTTTACCCAACCACTGAATCTTCTTAACCTCCTTCAATTTATTCAAAACATGCTGTTTATCAAGAAAATTCAGCATTTTGAACAAAAAAGGTCTGGTTGGTGAATCAGACAGAGGCATGGGCCTCAGGGAACGATGCACACATTCAGTCACATATGTTGGGCCATTTGGAGAAGGCCCAATCAATTTTTCACAGAGCTTCTGGGTAAAAGATAGCTGCAGTGCCCTCCTCCCCTTCTGGTAGGCCCAGAACAACAAGATTGTTGTGCCTTGAACATCCGTCGAAGTCTTCAAGTTTCTCCTTGGTTTTTCTAAATCTCTGCCTTAGTGAAACTACTTCGGGCTCCAGCCTATGTCCCCAGTCATCCAGAGACGAAATACAGGCCTCGTTGTCGGTAGCAAGTTATTCTAGAGAGGCACGCATACTTCGGAACTCGGATGCCAACATTTGCAAGGTATCTTTCATCGGTGCAAGTTCCTCCAAGAATTTCTTTGCGGTGAGTACCTCTGGAGGCTGGGAATGTGGTGTTGAGTCCTCCCCTTGGGCCTTGGCTCGTTTAGCAGCTTTGTCTTTCACCGGCGTCGTCGGTGGGGTATGTTGCAGCGCCGACTTTTCTATCTTCGCATCCATGAGCAAACGGACGATCTGCGGGTGAAATGTTGTGCCGGGAAGATGCCTTAATAATTAGAACCCAAACAGAGAAATCAGTAGTCAGGGTTAATACAGGAATGGGATCAGGTTCAACGAGGGAGCCACTACCTCGAGCATCCTAACAGGCAGCCACCACACTGGAAGACCTCATGTTTCCATGTTCTTCTGTCATCATCTTTAACTTCTTCCATGGAGTACAATATGAACAGTCTGTTCTGTTTGTGGATTGTGACCTGAAGAGTTGCATCTTTTCTATGAGGGGATGTATTTTTTTATTTTAGGGTTTTTTGTTTATTTGTTTTTGGTTGTGCGTTTTCGAGCCTTGTTGGATTACCTTCACAGTGGATCACCTTTTTATCATGAATAATCATGTTACATTGCTATGTAGGAAGACACAGTGAAGATAAGGTATGAAACATTTTAAGCATTTATTTAAACACAAACAACTAGGGAAACATGATTTAGTTAACGTTTCTGTTTTTCTACTTTTTAAAACTTTGTATTTATTGATTTTCTGTATAATATTCCATTGTACAGTTACAATACTCATACAGGGATATCAATGTTTACAGACAGCCTTCATGGCCTCTTACCAGAGCAATATGGCATACAATTTAATCATTTACCCTGTAATCTAGTACAAGAGGAGGTGGGAGGAAGCCATCAAAGTTCAGAAAATCAGGTACATCAGTCTCCAAGAATTGCTAGCCTCTTCAATGGCAACAGGTGTATCCTTTTAGGTAGAATATTGCAAAGAGAGAACAACACAACCTGCAGATGATACCCTTACAGCTTCCCGTGGCTCACGATCTCGACACTCACCTGCCTGGGCACTATTGCCTGACAGGTGCAGTGTCCCAATACAGGTCATCCTGATGGCTACATGCCTGACAGTGTTATGGGAGGGGGTAAGGTAGCAGATGTGATGGGTTGCTACCTTACCCCTGAAAACACCGTCGGATCTGGAAGCTGGCTGAGCAGCCCCCATTGCGTGGAGGGCTAAAGCACAGGCAGCTTGGCCAGCGTGTGCTGTTGGACTTGGGTTCTGGTCCAGCCACATCCTTTTGCCCCCCATAACTAATAGTTTTTTATTCTGGGGTCCGCTCCCCCTCGGAGTTAGTTGTTTTAGTTACGGGGGTTGGGGGTGCAGCCCCCCATATTGTAACAAATGGCATATGTTGCCATGTTGACCGATATTACATCAGGCAAGTGGTGCCCTCGGGCCTGTGGAGTTTGGGAATCTGGGCTCAGTATCCTGAGCATCAGAATACTGAGTTTCCAGATAACATAATATATCCCTGCAGATTGCTATTTAAACCTGTTAACAAGTAGGAAGAAATCATCCAAGTCGTTTGGATCCCCTTAAAAATCGTCTTCACACTAAATGGGCCAGTTCTCAAGAGATTTACCTGAGTTCAGCTTACATTACATAAACTCAGAAATGCTTCTAAACAGTTAAACATCAGAACTTAAAAATAGGCTCGAACAGGACACACATGAGCTAACAAAGTTGTGGATTTCCTGCTCTCACCCTAACTGGTGAGCTCCAATAATAAAGTCAACATTCAAAATAATGCAGAAGCCCCTTCTAACGCCCCCCCCCCCCCATCATCCATAAAATTTATGCAGAAAAGAAACATATGTCTCCATTCTTCTAGGGATCAATTATAAGATAGATAGATAGATAGATGGATAGATAGATAGATAGATAGATAGATAGATAGATAGACAGACAGACAGACAGACAGACAGACAGACAGACAGAGACAGATAGACAGTTTTTTTTTACTATGTTAAAAATGGTGGAACAAGTTGTAGATTGTGCAGGAAGACAGGCTGATTTTATTTACAGGAAGATGAGGAAAAAGAGAGCAAAAAGTTGTAGTAGTTTGGTAACAATGGAGTGAAAAGTATTTTGTTAAAGGAAACATTAACAGTTTCAAACATTTGTGAAATAGCATTGTAACTTAAAATTCAATGAGCTTATGCAACTTAGTGTGTAATTATCCTTGTGCAACTGTTGATAAACTTTGGCTGTTTGCACTCTCTGTTCCACGGTACACTACCACCATTTAGGGGTACAACCCTTGAAGTGGGTTCCACCCCTAAAGGTACCTCAGGAAGGATTCCCTTAGGCTAAGGGTACCTTAGGAAGGAGCACCAAAAAATATACTGACCAGCAAGGGGTAACGACTGAGTCTGAGGAGGACAGAGTGATGGCAATCAGTGCGACTGGAAACAGACACAAACTGAGATGGGCGGAGCCTGACAGATATCAAAACTGATAGCAGTGTCATGACTTCCAAAGGAGAGATTGAACAGCAAGAAGGAGGACCACCATCCAACTCCATCCAACAGCGGAAACCTACCTGAGTAAACTAATGAAATGTACTATGTTTTGGACTGCCTAACTTTTATGACCTTTGGCACAGAGGAAAGGAAAAAATCCTATTAGGAGGAAACCTCTGGGGATCCTAGGCCTTAGTCACCTTCCCTCCAAGATTGGGATAATTTTAATGACAATGCAGCTACTGCCATGTAGAAATCCAAATGACAATTCACTGCCTACGATGTAAGCAGTGCATGAGGTCTCGCTGAGTATGAATTCTGCGGTACAGCATCTTTTCTGCATACAACATCCACCTACCAATTCAGCAGGGCATGCTGTACTGCTTTCTATGATTCAGTGGCTCCCTACAGCCCTGCCTATGGCATCCACCTAGCAGTTCAGCAGGACAAGCTATAGCACTGCCTACATTATAGCCGTGCCCTAAGCCCTACCTATGCATCCACTTACCAGTTCAGCAGGGTATGCCATACCACTGCCTACATTTCAGTGGCACCCTAGATCCTACCTATGGCATCCACTTACTGGCTCAGAAGGGCACCCACACTGCTGCCTACATTTCAGCAGTGCCCTAAAGCCTACCTGTGCATCCACCTACCGGTTCAGCAAGGCACCTGTACTGCTGCCTACATTTTAATGACACCCTATAACCTACCTATGGCATCTGCCTACCAGTTCAGCAGGGCACCCGCATCACTGCCTACATTTCAGTGGTGCCCTAGAGTCTACCTATGGCATCTGCCTACTGGTTCAGCAGGTCACACATACCACTGCCTATATTTTGGTGGAGCCTCACAGCTCTACCTACAGCAGGAAGGTGGTGGTACTGCTGATGCATAGCTAGTCAGGCAGGCTGAGGCAGTAGAAATGAATTAAACTGCTAAGGAAGCCAGAGTAGTAGAAGCAACAATGAAACTGCTAGGAAAGGCAAGCACATGGGAATTGAAAGTAGGGAGCAGTAACCATTGAGTGGAGCCAGGTGTAAACAATTTAGAATGGATGTGCACAGTGAGACTGCCCCAGGCAGGGAAAACATAAGTTGGAGCTTGAATAGCACACAGGTAACAATTGCAGGTGAACGGAGGAATTGTTAAAGGTATTATAAAAGAAACTAGGAGTTTGAATAGCACAATGCAATCAAAAGGGGGGCAGCAGGGTATGGAAAATAGTATCATGGGTCCGAATAACATAAGGCAAAAGTAACTGATGAAGGCAGAATGCAGGAAAAACTAGAAATCCCAAAAAAGAAACAAACTGAGCAAGCACATGAACATGAAAAGCAGTAGTGCAGCAGAAACAGAAGAGGGAGAGAAGCACAGCTGCAGCCAGAAGGTAGAAAGCAAAAATGCTGACCTAGAAAGCTGGAAAGGCACAAGCCAAGCAGAAGGCCAGCACAACCGAGCAGAAACTCAGCACAAATGAAGCAGAAAGTCCAAAGCACAGGGGAAAGGGGGAGAGGAACACTGGAGAAAAAGGGGTGAGGGGGCAAAGCACAGAAAAGCCTCCAGCAGCAGCAAAGTGCTTCAAAGTGAGGATGGAAGGAACTGACTTACATAACTCAGGCAGTGGGTGTGGCTGGCTGCTCCAGCCCATTGAACTGCAGGCATAACCTTTCAATGAACGTATTTACAACAGTGAGGAATCAATCTTCACAGCATGGCAGTCGGGGTCAAGAATCAGTCTTTCACAGTTCTTTTTTTGTAGGGTTTGAGCTGTATTTTCTCTTAGGATGTTGCAGGTTTTCTTTTGGGGTCATTGTGCTGCTTTTCTTTCACTGGTGATGTGTTTCTGAGGTTAAGACCCTGTAATGTAATAGGGAAAAAAGGTATTTTAAGTAAGCTTCTTTTTTCTTGGTATTTATTTATTTAGTACATCTATTCACTGTAAAAAAAGGTTGTTTAGTTAAATAGGATTTTTTTAGATAAAAGGTTAGAAATTAGTGATAGTTTGGATTTTCCTAGAAGCTGTGATGTGTAGACATTCATTAATTGGTTTCTTCTTAGTCTTCATTTTTTGCTTTTGAGTCAGAAATGTAATTGAGATGAAACATATTTAAACTGAACTTTATTTCTCAATGTCTGGCTTTCAGTTCAGTCTTTGATGCCCTGAAAAAAGAATATTTCTTAATTTTTTTAATTCTTTTCAGTTCTCTTTAGATGTTATATATGATATTTTTTTCCCTGTGCAATGGGGAGGGAGACATAAAGACATGTTTTTACTTTATGTGGTGAATTATGTTCAGTTTGCGCATAGTGGGACTGCTAGCTTGTATGTTCGCACAGTCGAGTACAGTAGGTTCAGGTCGTACATTCGCATTGTTGAGAAGGTTCATATGCATGTTCACAAACTCGAGCAGCCCCAGGTCACACATTCGAGCTGCTCGGAGTAGTCAATTCACACATTTGAAGGGGGACGAAGTCTTTGCTGTTTGAATGTGCAAGCTGAGAAAATGTTTGATGCATGTTGTGCAATTCATTCTTGTTTGTTTACCTTTTCTGTTTCAGTGTAATGCAAGGTTTGTCATACTTTACACTTACCTTATTCTGAGTCACTGTCTGATGAGATGGCTTGTGGTCTTTTCCTTTGTAAGAATCATAACTGTTTCCTAACTGTAGCGAGAGAAGAGGAAATGTTTAAAGCATCTGTATGTCTGATTTGTTTTACACAATGCTGTTAAGAAAATGCAATGGCTATTTTCCTTTCTCTTTTATTTTTTGTTACAGTTTTTCGTTGCATGAACTGTGAGGGGTTGTGGGCCGGTTTACATGTACTTGGAAAGGTATGTTTTTTGTACTGTGTTAAAAGATAGCTTACTTTGCACTATGTTAAAAGTGATGGTTTTCACATTGATGGCCAGCTTGTTGAAACAGGTTCCTAATATGTGATCCATGACACCGTAGCGACAGCTTTATTTTGATGCGATAGTACTGCGATGGATTTATGTCGACCTTAAGTTATGGTCGGCATAATACCATAGGGAAACTGTCTGTTTTTTCAGGGGGCTTCAGCCTCCCTAACTTCCCATGCAGGGGACTTTGCTTCCCCACACCCCCCATAAATTAGGATTATCAACTCTGAATCGGAGTTGATTCGGGGAGGGGGCAAAACCCAGAGAAAGCAGTGCCAGGGTCCAGTAGGTGCATTACAGCAGCAACAGCAACTTGCCACTGCAATGTACTTCATTTTCGAAATATTGCTGTGGCGTTAGCATATGCCTAATATGTCAAAGTAATTGGTGGCTATTGTTGATAGTGGATGTGTTGGGTTTTTTTTTGCTCATCTGTTATGGGCAGAGGTTCAGAGCTGGGGATGGAGCTTCACTTCATTTAATATAGAATAATCATTTAGACTTTGCATTTGTTTATGCCCAGATATTTGCATTATATCCGCTGGGGCCACTCCTGAGTCTGCAAGTTTTTGAATTAAATGTTTCCTTACAAAGTGAATAGTCAGTCTTTTGTTGTTTTTTATTGATGACTTGTCTATCTTAGTTTTTACAATATTTGCTAATTTCTTTACTCTGACTGGTTGCTTTTTGTACCAGGCACTGGGTGGATGTTCAGAGGCATGATAGCTGGTTGCTAGAAAAAAATGGTGCCTCTTCTGATGTGGCTTGAGGAGGTCTCTTTTCCTTGTATTTTAGGTAGTTATTCACTGGGCAGTTTTTGCAGTTGGCCACTAGTTTGCATGCCCTTGGCTTTATTATTCTACAGTCCTTAGGATTTGCCCCTATCCATGTTTTGGTTTGTTGTTCTTGGCAGTTCTGTAGGTAGCATTTATCATTCTCATCTGCTTTTAGTTGGATATCTCTCCACTTGATATTTTTCATCTCAGTGTTCCCCTGGACACTGAGATAAAAGCTGACTACCATCCACGTGGTGTTAAGGAGTGACTCTGGACTGTCAGGCCCAAGCAAACCCTCTTGGTACAGAGTATCAATGATGGTGTCAATTAGCTCATCAGCAGCCATTGGCTTGAAGCCTTTGCCTTCACTTTTTTAAAAGTTTTTTTGTCTGGACTGCAACACTTACCTGGTCTTTTCAAACACAGGTGACACTGACAGAGAATGAGCATAAATCTTATTTGTAAGGTACCTTCCTGCACTTTGAAATGTCGACCTCAACATTAAGGGCTCATAGAGTGTACCATCCTTTTTTCTGCACATCATGAAATAATGGCATAAGTACTAGTTTAGTTCATGAAGGTGGGTATTTCACTGAGAGGAGTTGTAATGCAGATGTTTTCTCTTAGATAATTTGTGAACATAGTCACATCAGCTTGTGTTTTTCTAGCGCTATTTAAATTCCTTTCCTTGTCCATGAAATTTTTGATTTCATTACTGTCTATGACAGGTCTACTCTACTGGGTGTCAGACTGTCCAGTTCTGTAAAGATACAGGGCCCTGCTTCATTTCATTTTGTCAGTGTGGCAGAGGTGGTGTTAGGCCCATCCTGGTCCTCGAAGGGTTCTGTATCATTCTCTATTTGTGAGATAATTTGTGACATTTCCATGTTGAAACTGATATTTGTGTGTTCTGATGTAATTTTTTTATTTTTTTTTAAAGTAGTTGTAGCGTTACCATCTATGAAGTCTTAAAAGTGATGTTTTATTACTGTACCAAGTGTGCACTGCTTTTTGTTACAGGCAAACTATGGGGGGCACAAGGAAACTGTGATTTGTTGCAGTTATGTTGGGGAGCCATGAGCTGGGTGGCACAGGTGGTCAGGACTACAAGAGAGACAAACTCTGGTCAGAGCCAATATGGCTGCGGAGAGCTTTTGGCAGTGGCAAGAGCATGGAAAAGAATATGCAGTACTTTCACTGTACCAGAGTCAGCCATAAGTAATACTGCAGCAATTACAGTACTGCACATGCTTGATTCTTGCACATGTGAAGTGTGCCCTGTAGTCAGACCTGCACAACATGGCAATGCTGACATAACTGTGTGTGCACAATAGTCATGTATGCGCAGTTTAAGTCAATGTCACCATGTTGCACACAGTGGCCATCAGTACTGCAGTTGCAGAACAGAAAAGTAGTGCACCAGGAAGTGGGTATGTTTATGTGGCCTGGGGAGGGGAAGGGCTGCATAAACAGAATCACTGGAAACTATGTCGGAGCACTGTGGCAGCACATCAGACAGTGGTCTGGTTACATACTTCCGTAGTGCTGTTATACAAATCTGATGATGGCATAACATCCATGGAGCTTGGCCCATGCAGCTGTACAAATCAGAATCAGGAGGAGTCTATTAACAAACCAGAGAGGTGGTCTGGGACTTGCTCATCATCGCAGTCACTTTCTCATTCTTTTCTAAGCAGTAATTTCTGGCAAATGTGTCTTAACCATATTGATCTCAGTGCTGGTAGATTACTTCTGGTTTTCCCCTGATTGTATTGGGTGGGGGTAGCAGCAGTCTGGAAGTGGTAGCTGCCAGTGGTGGCATGCTCTGGTAAAAAGTGGTCCCCACGCTCATCTGCACATTTTAGAAATTGTGTCTTTCCTTGTTTTTGCTGTAAAGAAACTGACCCCTTTAACACAAAAACAAGGAGTCAGTTATGGCCTCCACCCCCCCAACCCCTTTTTGCTTCAAGTGAGGAACATCATTATAGGTTTGCATCAGATGTACAGTGGCAGCCATAGATGCAAAATATTGTTAAACAGTAATCAACTGTATGTAAAAGCTCTTTTTTTTTAAATGTATGCTTTCTTAATGTTGCCAATACCACTCCACCCATGTATATTGTGCCCCTGGAATTCTGTATCCCAAGTGCAATATTTTACATTTTTGTGTTCAGGACAAAAATGCCTTTCAAATGAGGGCAGTCACTAATCAAAATTCTTTATAGTTTTTTTGTTTCCCTGCATGTGTGCAAGAAACATCTTGTGGTAGCACAACATTTCAGAGGTGTGTCAGGGACGAGTCCAATGCACAGCAATCTACAGTGGGCTTGTCCCTGGCAGATCAACGAGCATGCAACCAGACTGTGACACTAGTCACAGTTTCACAGCTGGAATCCGTTTTCTAGTTGAAAGAAATAAAGTGCTCGAATGAGAGCGCTTCATTGCTTTCATTCATGCCCTTACTGATCTTACTGCTTGTCTCCCCATCCATCCTGCAGATGTCCGGATACCCAGCTATACACTGTATCCTCCACTCTCTGTGCCATAAGCAGTAAACAGTCTTCACAGTAAAGAACAAATAAATATTATTTATCCTTCCCCAGACAGACGTCCGCGTTGAACTTGTTCGTGTCTCTGTGTGAATGACAGTGTGTTCTTGTCCCTGAGCTCCTCTCTCTCCAGTGCTTCATGTGTGCCACAATGCCCTGCCTGAGCATTGCTCTCTGTGATGGTACCCACTGACCAGCCCCATGGATCTCTTAGTATCCATGTTGCCTCAGTGTGCCCCCACCCCGCCGCACAATACAAGGAGCAAGAGTGCTGAGAAGTAGGGCAGCATTGTCTGCAGAGCTGTAGCTTTACCCTGGATGGCAGGGAGAGGAAGACATGGGCTACAGGGACAGACACCAAGAAGGTGAGGCAGCAGCACCCCTCCACCAAAAAAAAAAAACACAGGATCAAAAGAGGTGGTCATTGGCACCAGTGACAGGGACAGAGCAGAGAGAGAGAGACCCCAAACAGTGACAGCAACATGCTGAGATGTGGCAAGTAAGAGGAATGAGAGTGATCACCTGGTGACAGGCTATCACTATTGCAGCACCACCTAGGAAGTGTGAAATTGGGGGCAGTGCAATGTAGTGACCATAACCACGATGACTGGTGGCTCCCAGACCTGCACTTGAACATTCATTTAAATGGGTGGCTATCCCCTAGCAGTGTCTACTCCCACCCTCACCCCTCCCACCCCAGCCCCTGAGAGAAACACAGCAACAGCGAGAGTCACTTCCAGTGCAGTATATATGTGCAGGTCCAATCTGTTCCAGTCAGACACGGTGTCAACCCCCCCACCCCCAAACAGAGAAGTGTAATACAGTATGCACCTAAGCTCGATAGCCATCCATTTTATTTCCGCTCACTCTTCTGGCACCTTGCTGTTGGTCTGACTCTCTGTTTGTCTTTCTGAAGCTCAGTGGAAGCAGACAGCACATACAGAGAGGCAGAGAAAGTGGCAGCAAGAGTGCCATAACCAGGACAGTGAGTAGTGCTGCAGAGTTTTCCTTTCACCATGTGGGAGCAGACATTAGAGAGAGAGAGAGAGAGAGTGAGAGATCAGAAGAGACACAGTGTAAAACAAACTTGGTTCATCTATTCCACCCCTGCACAAAAGGAGCACCCAGACAGAGACAGAGACAAATATTTGGGTCACATATCTGCCCCTCCACATTGACTAGCACACTGTAGGGTGCGCGCTGGATAGGCACCCCTAAGTAGTTGCTGCCCCCTATACCTCCAGCTCATATCAGCACATATGGAACAATCTGCAGTAGCCACAGACTGATGTAGGTTACTCATCTTCACCTCCACACCCATCCCACTCTACACAGGTTGGCACAGTGACAAGGTGACCTCCAGGTGGGCAGCCCAAGGTAAATAGTGGACTGTGGCCTGACAGAAATTGGTGATTGGTGCCCCCTCTATATAACTGTTCCACCATTGCACATTGGCTGCCCCAGCCAGAGACAGAAATGTGAGCTGCACATTTGCCAAGCCACACCTGTTTCTATCTAGCCTGGTGGGTGCCAGGTGGGTGGAAATAGGGTTGCAGTCCAGAACCACTGGGTGGCCCAAGGTCATTGGCACCCAACACATCTTTCCACATGTCTGCACATGTGAAGCATTTTCTCCTTCCATTCCACCTCCTGCATGTTAGGAGCACTCTGCAGGAGCCAATGACAGATGTGGTTCACACATCTCTCCATCTTCACCCATCCGAGTTCCAAGAAAGCTGGCACTGGCATTGGGTGGGTTCCGGGCAGGTGGCTCTGGGAGAATGATGCCCCATCCCCCATACCACCTCCACACAAGGTTAGCACCCTGCAGAAGCCAGGGACAGAGATGCAAGTTGCACACCTGCCCCTTCATACCAGTCCCTGCTCCCCCAGAGCTAGCATGAAGATTGGAGTGGGATTTGAGTGACTAGCACTTCCTCACCCTATGCCACACCTCTGCACTTACAGAACACTCTGCTTCAGCCAGAGGCTCTCCCACCTAACATGCTCTACCCATGGAGAGCACCCTGAGGGGTAGCCAGTGACCATGGCAACTGTGACTGAGTGCTTTCAAAAAGGGTGACTCAATCATGGTGCCTGTGCACAGGTCTACCAGGCAGGAAGGGTGACCAGATGGGGGGTCCATGAATATAGCGACAGGATATCACTATATGTACATGTACTTGGGGGGGAGTGAACATGCCGTGTGACAGGCGGAAGGGGAGGGAGTGTTTGTGGGGTGTAGTGCGGTGGTCAGCTGCCGAGCTGGCCATGTGGTGTGGTGGGTTGTTGGCCAGCTAGGGTTGGGAGGGTACCAGATTCGGTTCTAGGCATGGTCTGTTTTTGAGGCTGGTCCAGGATTTTATTTTTTGTTTGTTTTATACCCTGCCCGATATGCACCCCCCTGGAGTTGAGAATCCTTAAGTAGGGGAGTGCGGGGGAGGTGCGGGATGATATAAATAGAAAAATCTAAGTCTCCAGTGCCATTTTGCTGTGCATCGGTAGTGTACATTGCCAAATTAGATTTTCAACGATGTACACTCACCCTAATGGTGATTGCCTTTCTGCGATCGCCGTTATGACATGGAACCCTCTAAGGTGCTGAGATATAAAAATGTGGATCTTGTATCTCCCCCTCCACAACTGTTCCCACTCTGCTGGGTGGGTGGGGGGATAGGATACAGTGGGTGCTCCTGAGTGACTAGTGCCCCCTCTTGCACCCCCACCTATCAGCCCAATACTTTACAGCAGCCAGGGAAGAGATATGGATTGCATATCTGCCCCATCATAAACTGTGCCCATTCCAAAAAGTTTCACACACAGGCTGGAGTGGGGTCTAGGATGGTGACCGTTAAGTGACTGTCCACCCCCCATCCCACCTCCACACATGGGGAGCACTCCTCCCCCTCCATTACACATTTGCACATAGCGAGCACTCCTCCCCTTCATGCCTCCTTGGCATATGGGGACCAATTCTCCTTCTCCAGCCCTCTTCCACATGGTTGACATAGTGTCTTATGTAATCATATCTTGTCTCAATCCTTGTTGAATGCAATATTGCACATATTGTAAATACTAATGTAAAGAAAATTGTAATTGCTTTATTTTAATTTATATTTTGTGTCCTTACTTTTTGTATCCCACAGCATGTATTTATCATTGCTTGTACATGGGACCTCCTTGCAAATGAGCTTGCTCAATGGATTTTATCCCATCACAATAAACTTGAACTTGAACATGGAAAGCACTCTTTCCTCCATTCCATCTCCAAACATAGGTATCATTGCTCTACCTCTATCCCAACTCCATACATTGTGAGCACTGATCCCCTGCTCCCCAGTCCTTCTCCCACTACATATCATCTCCCCCACATGGAGAGCACTTCTCCCACTACATCCCATCTCTGGCACATAGGGAGCACTCTACTCCTTCATCCCACTGCCCCTACATGGGGAGCATTGCTCCCCATCCATCCCACTCTTACATATGGGGACACCTCCACACATTTGCATCACTCCTCCTCTATCACCATCTTACCTCTGCATATAGAGAGTACTCCTAACCCCATTCCACCTTTGCACATGGGAGCACTCTGCAACAGCCAGAGACAAAGATGTCAGTCAGGCATCTGCCTTTCCACATCTATTCCCACTCCACATGACAAGCTCCAAGTTGGGCAGAACATCGGTGGGGTTGAGATATAAGGAGTGAGTTGCCCTGGGAAATGGTGCTAATACCCCTCACCACATCTCTGAATGAGAGAAGTCCCCCACAAATTAGTCTTTATTCTTTTTTCCACTCCCCAATTTTCTGCTGATTTTCCTCCTGCTTGCTTGCCTAACCAGTCACTCCCCTCCCAAGACAGGACAACAGGCCATTAGGCCAGTGCAGATTTTCCTTGACCTCTCCTATCTTCTCTTCAGACCACATCACCAGTCCAGCCAGCATCCAGCACAGTCAAGAAGATGTGTCACGTGTTACTTGCAGCTCAGCGCTGGATGAGTCAGTTCTTTCTCTAGTAGACCATACTTCTAGTTCTCCCACAGTTCAACTGAGGCTAGAGAAGAGCAGCACACAGTCCCACTCTACCACCATGACAGTCAATAAGACACCACAAATTGCTTGATGCTGTACAGATGACACAGCACAGCAGCACGCTCACTAGTCTGTCTCACCAGGCTTCTCCCGCTCTCTCTGTTGATGATGTCTCCATCTCCCCTGGCCATCAATGGTCCCACGCATGCACATTGTGTTGCAGCTAGCTCCAACCACTATGGAGACTGCTGAGACACTGAGTTTTTTAGCAGCTGAACCTGAGCCAATCCTAAAATAAATTTTCTTAGGTAATTTCAGAGGGGAGGTTTGAACACACTGAACACTCCCCCTGCCTACGCCCATGCAATACACAACAGTTCAGACACATGCAGTGCTTATACTTTAAGGCACTCCTCCCAGCCCAACCAGCCCTCCGGCACACAAATGAACACCAACCATGACACCTCCCACTTCCTCTGCAAGCAGCAAGGATCCCTCACTCTCAAGCGGTCAGTCCTGTACAAGTAGCAGAGTTGGGGGTCCGGGGCTTCAATGAGACCTGCTGCTGTAATGGAGCTCGAGCCTGCATGAATACAACAGGACAGATAAACTGAGTCCCCATAATCCCTACAGATGGAAGTCTGCTGCATAGATGACTGCTACAGCCACTCAGACACCACTGGGGATTTAAAACAAGAGCTGGACTATGGCAGACAGCCTGCCATCCGCCTCTTCCTTCTCCTACACAGACTACTTGCAGCACTTGCCCAGCTCCTCCTCTGGTACCAGTGCCCACCAATGGTCAGTAGTGTTCGTGGATGGCCCCCGTTGGAGTGGTCAAGTGAGCTCCTCAACTTGTTACTAGCCCCCACAACCAATACACTCTTTTGACTTTCCTCTGTGTCTGGTTGCATTTACTTCTTTTCAGACACCCCAAAAAACTTTTTTTCTAGGGTCTACTTAAATACAGAATATTAAATATATCAAAATAAAATATAATTGCTTTGAAAAAGATAGAAGCCTCGGCTTCAATGTATGGTTGGAGAATGCTGAAATCTCATCTTGATTGTTTTATTTCCTTATCGCTATTTTGTATTTTCAGGTTAAATCAAATATAATAAAATTGTCCTATACTCAGCTCACTTTTTAAGAAACCATCATCCCACTATGTTACCTTTTACTATAAGGAACTCCAAGTACGTATAGAAGGTGCCTAACACTACACGTGGGACAGGTCCCTCCCTCCTACCTCTCAGGTACCCCGTCAATGGCGACAAATCTGGAAAAGATTGTATAAAGATGTCAGGTGGGACCGATATAGGCTGCTTCAATTTTATGTGATGCATGACCTATACTATACACCTGTAAAACTCAATAAAATGGGGCACCACGCAACAGAATTGTGTACCAGATGTGGTTCACAGAGAGGTACACTCCTTCATATTCTCTGGGAATGTGACAAAGTTACCCCATTTTGGGCTGCCATTCGATCCAAACTGGACCCTATACTGGGGCTTCAGAATGCTTTTCAATCAGAAATCTGTATTTTGGGTGACTCAGGAGAAACTCTAGTAGGTAACCAAAGGAAACATATGTCCTTGATATCTCTCTGTGCTAAGAAAATTATACTACGTCACTGGTTAGATCAGCAAATTCCATCGTATGCAGAATGGCACAAAGAAATTCTATTTGCTTTGCAAGCAGAATACTTTATAGCCAATATATCCAAACATAGCAATAAATACCAGAAAACATGGGCACCTCTATATACCCTATTATCCATTTAGGAGAGCCCTAGTCTGGATCCGAACCTGATATAGTTCTGTGATGGTTAATGATCAAGCTCTTCTAATTCCTCCTTATTTGGTTGTTTGACTATTCCTTCCATTGTCTTGGAAGGAAACTACTCCATAGTTATATACTGCAGTGGCGATGTGGGGGGAGGGTTGGGAAGGGGAATATAAGGTTTTATTAGTTTTATTATTATATTGCATTATGTTTTAAGAGTTAGGTACTCCTGTTAGATAAATCTAATTTTATCTCAATTAATCAGTTCTGGTTATGAATGTTGGTAGACGCTATAATCCATAGCTTGTGTACTAATTGAGATCTACAATGTCTAGATATATATCACAAATTGTTTGCTTAACAGTCCGTACAAGATGATTTGCATATTATACGATAAATATATTGTAACTCTAATGCTACAATAAAGCATATTAAATATAAAAAAAATAATAAAATTGTTTTTTTTTTGTTTGTTTTTTTGAGAAGATGAAAGATTTTATTATGGCTCTTTTTGATATGATCCACGCACACTGAAGCATTGAAGCAGTGCGATCACTATGATTTTGGCAGCCTTGCAACATTTCTCTTATCCTAAAACTATATATCACAATGGTTGTATAATTGTAGATCTATATTCAAATGGCTTTAATTCATTATAATTACACACTAAGAAGAATGGTCTTAATTAGTTCATTTAAGGTTTCATAATTTGACCTTTTGCAATTTTAATGACCTCCCAATCCTGGAGTCTTCAATTTGTTTTTTCTAAGCATTTCTTTGCTCAGTTCATCAATAGTCCAATAAGATTTAGAATAAAATTACTTTAGAACAAAAACTGTATAAACTTTGGGTTTGATTTTGCGCAAATATATTAACTTCTCTCTGAGTTGGAAATGCATAGGAGATTAGTTGTACATAATTTTGTATTTCTCCACACTTTTACTGTGGAATTTGTAAAAAAAAAATGAAAAAATATCACTTGACCTTTTGCACAGGTCTTGACTGCCTGTAAAGGGAATAGCTTAAAACTTATTTAGGAGTCATTCAAGAGTTATCCCAAGGTCAAGATTTAGTAAACTATACATTTAATGCATTTTAATAATAGAAGTTGCCAAAGAGGACATAATAAATGAAAAAATCAGTGTTGCAGCATAAATGCTTAAAAGATTTACAGACAGCCATTGTTTTTCTTCTCTGTCTTCCTTCTTCCTCCTATCTGGTCAGCGTCAGCTTTACATATAGATCTCATAGGATATTGCTGGCTAATAATTACTAAAATTATTCTGCTGCTTTTGTTCTGAAAAGATTTAACATGATCCCATCCTGAAAAGATCTAATGTGACCACACAGTGGGCTTGTCCCTGACAGACCAATGAGCATGCAACCAGATTGTAACACTAGTCACAGTTTCACAGCTGGAAGTCATTCTCTAGTTGAAATAAATTAAGCGCTCCAATGAGAGCGCTTCATTCCTTTCATTCAGCCCTTACTCATCTTATCATTTGTCTCCCCACCCACCCTGCAGATGTCCGGGTACCCAGCCATACACTACATCCCCCTCTTTCTGTGCCATAAGCAGTAAACAGTCCTACCAGTAAAGAACAAATAAATATAATTTATCCTTCCCCCAACAGACATCCGCTTTGAACTTGTTTGTGTCTCTGTTTGAATGAGAGTGTGTGTTCTCCCTGAGCTCCTTTCTCTCTCCAGTGCTTCATCTGTGCCACAATGCACAGCCTGAGCATTGTACTCTGTGATGGTACCCCACTGATTCACCCCACAGATCATAGTGAGAGCACTGAGTGCACAGTGGAGGGGTTTAAGCATGCATGGGACAGGCACAAGGGAAGCCGGAGAGGGTAGTGAGTAATGAAAAACCGTTGATCACATAAGGTCAGTGGCCACATACAATGTATAGGGCCTATGGGGAGACTGGCTGGGCCTAGCAGTCCTTATCTGCTGACAATTTCTATGTTTCTATGTTTCTATGAAGTGAGGCTGCATTGCCTGCAGAGCTGTAGATTAACCCTGGACTGCGGGGAGAGATAGACATGGGCTGCAGGGACAAACACTGAGAAGGAGAGGCAGCAGTGCCCCCCTCTGAAAGAGAGCACAGGATCAAAAGACGTGGTGAGTGGCACCACTGTCAGGGCCAGAGCGGAGAAACATTTTCTTTGCTCAGTTCATCAATAGTCCAATAAGATTTAGAATAAAATAACTTGTTATAACTTGGTATAAAAGAAGAGAAGAAGGCTGAAGCCCATTGAGACTGTTCCCCACACTTTGTGGGACTTTTAGAAGTATTAATAATTGTCCCTGATCCAGTCATCAAGTTTGTTTTTAAAGGTGGTGATATTATCAGTCTATCAAATCCTGTGGTAAGGTATTCCATATTCTCGGAGCTCTGATTGTGAAGAAATTTCCCCTTTTATTAGTTTTAAAGGATTTCACCTCAAGTTGTCTATTATGTAGCCTTGGAACTAACATTCTATTAGAATATGGTAGCCCACATTGCTTCATAAGGTCAGGTGATTGAAGTAATTTGTAGACTAGGAGCATATCATCTCTTATTCTCCTATTTTGAAGTGAATGGAGTCCGGTGGTTTTAAGTCTTGAGGGATAATCAAGGCATGCCAGCCTGGGTACCATTCTGGTGGCTCTCCTCTGGACCTGCTCCAGCTGAGCCATGTCACCTTTAAGACAAGGGTTCCAAAAGGGAGACCCATAGTCCAAATATGGCCTGATGTAAGTCCTATACAGGGGCATAAGTCATTGCTCAGATCAATTAACAAATGTTCACTTGATTTGCCTCAAAAATCTGTTTGCCATATTGGTGGTTTTAGTACAGTGATCCCCTGGTATAAGTTTGTTATTAATAAGTATGCCCAAATCCTTCTTACATATGGATGTTTTGAGTGGTGATTTGTTCAAATAATAAACATTGTTTGGATTATTTTTACCAAAGTGAATGACAAAACACTTGTCCTGATTGAAATACATATCATTATGTTTGGCCCATTGCTCAATTTTCTCCAAATCAGAAATTAAAGATGCTAGATTGTCTTTATTAATAACCTTGCCCCCTAGTTTCGTATCATCTGCAAACTTTGACATATAATTATTAGGCCCTGGCTGTAGATCATTTATGAAAAGGTTAAATAGTTTGGGCCCCAGAACAGATCCCTGGGGGACTCCACTTGACACAGTGCCCCAGTCAGACAGTACATTATTAATTCTAACCCTTTGTGTTCTGTCGGCCAGCCAGTCAGAGGTCCACCTCACTAAACCAGGGGACAGTCCCATGTTATACATTTTTACTATGAGTTTATTGTGTGGGACTTTGTTGAATGCCTGACTAAAGTCAAGTAGTACCACATTGGTGGGAGTACCTTTATCCAGCAGTGTACTAATGTTGCCAAAAAAGGATATCAGATTTGTAGTACATAAGTGATTAGGTGTAATCCCATGCTGTAATGTATCTAGGATTTTTAATCTTATACATTCCTGTTCTAATTTAGTCTTGACAACCCTTTTCATTAGCTTACAAACCACAAAGGTTAAGCTAATGGGGCGGTAGTTCTGAACACCGTCTCTGTTACCAGCCTCAAATATAGAGGTAACAATAGCTGTATGCCACTCATTGGGTATGGAGCTTTCTTGCAGAGATTTGTTAAAAATTATTGATAAGGGTTGAGAAATGACCTGGGAGGTTTCAATCAAAAACCAGGGGGTGGATGTTATCAGGTCCTGGACTGGTTGTTTTTTCAGTCTTTTTAAAGCTTGTAAAATATAAGATATTGTAATTTCATGGGGGGTATATGAACTGGGATGAACTGAGTCAATTGTATCCTGTTTGGAAAATACTGAACAGAAGTGTTTGTTGAAATGGTTAGCTGTGTCAACATCTGATGGTAGTCTAACTCCATTATTGATTAAAGGCCCTATATCCCTAGAACAAAAACTGTATAAACTTTGGGTTTGATTTTGTGCAAATATTAACTTTTCTCTGAGTTGAAAATGGAGAGGAGATTAGTTGTACATACTTTTTGACTTCTCCACACTTTTACTGTGGAAATTTGTAATACAAAATATGAAAAAATAACACTTGACCTTTTGCACAGGTCTTGACCTCCCTTAAAGGGAATGGCTTGAAACTTATTAAGGAGTCATTCAAGAGTTATCCCAAGGTCAAGATTTAGTAAATTATACATTTAATGGATTTTAATAATAGAAGTTGCCAAAGAGGACATAATAAATGAAAAAATCAGTGTTACAGCATAGATGCCTAAAAGTTTTACAGACAGCCATTGTTTTTCTTTTCTGTCTTTCATCTTCCTCCTATTTGGTCAGCGTCAGCTTCACATATAGATCTCATAGGATATTGTTGGCTAACAATTACTAAAATTAATCTGCTGCTTTTGTTCTGAAAAGATTTAACATGATCCCATCCTGAAAAGATCTAATGTGACCCCAGTAAGCAGATAATTTTGTTTCAAGCTGGTAAGCACTAAACAATTCCATTGAAGTACCAGTAAGTCATGATGATCTACTGTTAAATGAGGCATGACAAGATGGCCTGGTCTCATTTCACTTAAAGTGGCATAATGCTTTAGAGAAATGAGGCTGTTATAAGTTCAAGAGGAGTTATGGCAAAGAAATGTAAATATCTGTAAAAGTATGCAAATTATGCATAAACCATCAATATGAAAGTTGTTCAGGACAAACTGATTATATTTTTTAAACTATGGCCAACTGATTACCTGAATTTTCATTTTTCTTCATAATTTTCACCTTTCGGATGGCTATATTTTAAAAAATCTAATGAATTCAGATCAGTAACTACCCTCATTTGAAAGGTCATTTTGTCCTTAACAATGTTCATGTTGGTTGTATATTGATAACTTGTATACTTTCTGAGATATTTACATTTGTTTTGCATGACTCCTACTGTGTTCACTCAGAGAGAAAAAAATGAGGTTATTTGGAAGACCATATTTTACAAAATATAAAGAATTCAGATTAGTGACTACCTTCATGTAAAAGGTCTTTTTATCCTGAATAACTATACACACATTATTTTTGTACACACTGAATAGTTTTAAAGATATTTAGATTTGTTTGGAAGGTGTGCACATTTGCTCTTGGAGAAAAGCAGCTTGGAGTTATGTGTTCATCATTCTAAAAAGAAAGACGGGAGTATTTTTTAACTGCCATACGGATTTGAAGTGTTATGGAAGGATACACTGAAAGCTGTTAAAAATATGTTCCATGGAAACCCCTTTTCAAGCTAAAGCGATATGGCTGTAGGCTCCACACACAGCCACAAAAAGGAGGAGATCGCACAGGGTGAAGCAAGTGGATTCACAGTGTGTAATTCAGTCAGTTGTGCATAAGCTGGTTTTGAACACTTAACCCAATAGCAGAAGTGCATATTCTTCTTAGGTTATCAGTCAAAAACCACTAAGACAATTTAAATGATGGATTGGGGAGCATTTGAGTGTCATTATTAATAGGCATCTGGAAAGAAACCACACTAATGCACTGGCTATGCATGTTTCAAAACAAGGTCCCAGACATGCTTTCAAATTTACAGCACTGGAAAAAATCACTTTAGGACCCAGAAGCGGTGACCTGGACAATTGTTTACTGCAGAGAGAGACATACTGACAATATGCACTTAGAGCCCTTCCGTCACCAGGACTTAATGACAAATTCCAGCTACGACCATACCTGATTAAATAATAGTTGCTTTCCATGCACATCAATATACCTAATATTTTAAGAATTATATGATGGCATGTTTAACTGTATATATGGTTTAGGTCTATCGGTGCTCATGTTAGTTTTTATGAATGAAGTTTTTGGTATTACAAATTGGAGTGAACCAATCTTAATGTACAATGTTTCAACATATCAAGTTGCACTTAGTAACATTTTTCACTTCTTTATATATCTTTGTATGTGATTTCTTTAATAATAAAAACTGATCCTACTCTGTGTTAAATAGCTATAAAAAGCAGTTTATAACTACAAATGGTATATGATCAAATCTGACACAGGATTGTGATACCTGTACCTACCTTATGACAGATATATGACAGGATTTTTAACTCTTATTATGTTCCTTAAACTCTACCCCCCCCCCCAATTGGGTTATGGATGTAGAAATTGCCTTCCCAGCATTAGTGTGCCAGCACATCAGGCCACTGATTTTAGGATTCACTACCCCTTCCTGAAGTCTGCACCCCCTCAGAGTTAGAATATTAATAAATGGGGGTGTGGGGGCACAGTAAAAACAGGGATCGACAAAATTCTGACTTTGTGCCCTGATGACCGGATGTACTAATGCAGGTGCTCTGAATGGGTGGAACCTAGAAATTGCACTAATATGTAACGAGTTCTTGCCTTTAACACATGAGTGTCATTGTATTATATTAGTAACATCTGTTTTAAACACCACATATCAAGAATCTGATTAGGTGCTAATGAATAATGTGTTTTTGACTATTTAAACACTAGCTCTCAGAACTCATGCACTTCTTGAGAAAGAGCCAGTGCAGCCTGAAATGTAGAGGTGGTACTGTGGGTGTATGTTTGGTGTGTGTTTACTATTATCATATGTTCAGCTTACATAAATAATTGATAACATAAGAAGAATCTGCACTTCTGTTCTGTTAGCCCTTCTACCCATATTACAGGTTTCCTAAGGGGTGCTGGTAAATTTGAAGGTGGGACTGGTTCCCCTTCTTCTTGGGGGGAGGCGGCACTAGGCTCCCATATTATTTCCCCTGTTTTTCTTACATCTAGTCATTTCTCTTCCTTATGCAATTTCACTTTTCATTGTGCTCTGGGTGGGTGGGGTGGACGGGGAGGGGGGATGGTTGGTATGTTTGTTATTATTGCTTTTCATACCTAATTATTGTCCTGATCATGATAACTGCTTTGTGTGTTTGTATTTGTCTTTTTCTGATACATGTAATGTGTCAGTTGTTGCTGACTGGTTTGTATGTTTGTTGTTATAATCTTAATAAAGTATATTAAATTGAAAAAAAAGAATCTGCACTTCTGTTATTGGGTTAAGTGTTTGAGACCAGCTTATGCACGACCGATCAGCATTACATGCCAGCAAAGCAAAGACTTTTTTTTAAAAGCTCGAAAGTAGTTTGGCAGTGATACACAGGAGTGACATAAGAACTGTATACATACTGTACTATAAATGGCATGTGACGTAAGAACTGTATACATTAACAGAGAGTGATGTGGTAACTGTGTACATAAACAAAATTTATGTACACAGTTACTCAAATAAATGGATTTATCACACTCTGTTTATGTTCACCCCTATTGCATTAATATAACTAATTAGGCATATTAACGCCTCACTACAGTGAATACTAGCTACAGTGAACAAATTGGCTGGTTCCAGACGTGTTCCTTATAAAGAGGGACCACTAGATAGATAGATAAATAGATAGATAGATATATCTTCTTTCTAAAAAAACTACAGTAATGCATCAGTTAGGGTTCATGATACAGTGATAAAAGTAGGGAATTATGACATTAAGGTTTCCAACCTGAAAACCACTACCCTACACCTGAAGTGAACAAGAGATGGCGTCTTCCTTGGGGATGTCAACCCTAATGCTCACCCCAATGCAGTAACAGAAAAGCTAAGATGTGATGGAGACAGGTGTGTTTGTTTCATGAGTGCATACAATGGGGTGAGCGTTACAGTTGACAAGCCCAAGGAAGACTCCAGCCCTCATTTGCTTCAGGGGTGGGACAGGGCTATTAGGGTCGGAAAACCTAATGTCATATTTCTCTACTTTTGTCACTTTATCCTGAACCCTAACTGATGCATAAATGTAGTTTTTCAGAAAGAATTTCCTTACTTTTTAAGATAGTGTAATCGTAGCCTTGTTTGCCTGTGGGAGCGCAGAGCCCTCTGGAGCCTGCACTCCCACCCATCTATAGTTTTTGAGCTAGAGTAATCATATCCTTATTTGCCTGTGGGAGCACATGGCCCTCATCCATCCGTACAAGCATATATGCATGTAGCTGTGGAAGCACAGGTCCCTCAGGGCCCTGCACTTCCATTTATAGGACAACAGTGACCAAATTGTCAGCATAGCCATCTTATTACCCCACTTCATGTATCCGGTACTGAGAATTTTCAAATTCCCTCCAAAACATAATTCCGTGCAACTGCAGTGCTATTCTGCACCTAGGTGCAAAACATTTTTTTGCCAGGATTTGAAAAATGACAGCTGTGACATACATGAGGTGGGGTAATAAAAAGGCTCTGTTGAAAGTGGCCGAGTTATGCATAAAAGTTGAAACCCCCATTGAAATACATTGAACTGCATTACCTTAGTTTCTCATATTGCCGTCACTGGTTCCAGCAGCAAGACATGTCTTCGATCAGAGAGTGGATCTCGAACCTGGGACCTGTTCAGGTGAGTGAGGGTGTGTGGGGGTTGTACTGGGGTGTGTGGGTGGTGGGAGCTGAGTGGGCGGTAGGGGTGAGGGTGCTGATTGGCAAGACACTGTTTTTGGGGGGGGGTTGCGGGGAAAAAAGGATGGTTTTCTTTATTTCAGACACAGACACCAATGGTGGAATGCCACTAGACACCAGGGACATATGGCAGAATATGGAGGGTAATCAGAGAATGGGGGAAGGTGGAGGGACCACTGGACCACCAATGAAATATATGTAACATTGGGACAGCCATCAGAGAATGGGGGAAGGGGAGGGACCACTGGTTTACCAAGGAAATAATTTTTGACTACTGGGAAGGTGATTGGACATTGGCTGAGGGGGAGGGAACACTGGACTACCAGGGACATTTTTATTTAATACAGGGACAGCGATCAGAGAACAGGGAGGGGGGAGGAACCACTAGACTACCAGGAATATAAAAACAAACATCAGGAATGGTGATCGGAGAACAGAGGAGGTGGGAGGGGCCACTGGACTACCAGGGAATATAAAAACAACATATGGGATGGGAATCAGATAATGGGAGAGGGGGGAGCGACCACTGGACCACCAGGGAGTATAAAAATAAACATCTGGGATGGAGATCAGAGAACGGGGGATGGGGAAGGTACTACTAGACTACCAGGGAATATATATTATTTTATTCAGGGGAAGGAAATTGATTGGTAGGGGTGCAACTAGACATCAGGGAGCTGTGGCAGTTCAAACTGTCATGGACCTTTACTGTTCTCAGTCTTTATAGTTCGAACAGTAATGTTCGAACTGTAAAAAACTGCGAATGGTTATTTTATGATCGAGTGATCCTTAACTAAGCAAGTGATAGGCGATATGATTCTCACCCCGAAAAGACATACTTGCCCTCAAAATTTTTAAATAATACTACAATAATGGAACAAAGCATGTGACTGTGACCTAAATACAAGTTTTGGTAATTCCTTACCTAGTAGGATTTCTTTAGAAATCAAGTTTTAAAAGAAAAAAAATATGGCTGAAGAACAAATAGTATTTCTCAGAGCACGAACAGTAAATCCTTAACAATTAACAATTCAAATTGTTTTCATTTACCTGCCTGTCTAGCGGCTATCATAAAAAACATTATAATTCAAAAATGATGAGATAGCTTCTCCCCACTCTATCCAAAGGCACACCCTTGGCATAGACCCCATCATCCCTGAAAATTTCAAGAAAATAATTCATCCCATCTAAGCTCTAGATGAGGGCAAAAAGTCTCATGTTAACCAATGGGAAAAAAGTGTTTTTTTTTTTTTTTCATTTTTTACCGGTCCATAGTTCAAAAACCACATTAGATGACATCACAAAACTTTCCACATCTTTTTTTTTAAATTTATTCTACTTTTTTCCTAGCAGGACCCTACTTTCGAAATCAGCCCTGGTCATGGCCTCCGGGACTCCCAACTACTGCCCATTGACATTGCTCTCCCAGTCACCCCCGGCTTACCCCCGGAGGGCGGGGTCGTGGCACCAGTCTCCAGTATGCGGTGCCATGGGCTAGTATCTAGTTGGGAGAACTTTTTCTGGTGGCAGAGGCTAATTGAAGTCCCGGGGAGGGCTTCACAGAGACAGGGGTCCCACCATGCTTTTTCCTTCCCCTGTAAGCTGGGGCAGAGACGTGCAATGATGCCAGTGTCTGTCCTGCCCCAAAGAGCATCGATTTCATGTCACGTACAGTCATAGATAGAAACATAGAATTTGACGGCAGATAAGGACCGCTTGGCCCACCTAGTCTGCCCATTTTCCTACCTAACAGATAAGCTGCAGATCCTAGTTAACCAACAGCTTACTTCCTCTTACCCACCCCTAGGGCTGCCTTATGCCTGTCCCATGCATTCTTGAAGTCCACCACTGTTCTTGACTCCATAACCTCTCAGAGAGAGGCTGTTCCATGCATCCACAACCCTCTCAGTGAAAAATATTCCTCACATTACCCCTGAACCGCCCTCTATCTTCAAATTGCCCCTTGTTCTTGCACATCTCTTTTCTGGAAGATGCTACCTCTTGGACTTTGTTAATTCCTTGAGGTACTTGAAAGTTTCTATCATTCCCCTCTCCCTTCTTTCCTCAAGAGTATACATATTAAGCTCCTTTAGTCTTTCTTCATATGTCTTCTGGTGCAGACCCTGCACCATTTTGGTTCCCTCCTCTCTGGACAGCCTCCACTCTGTCTATGTCTTTGCGGAGATGGGGTCTCCAGAACTGTACACAGTACTCCAGATGGGGTCTCACCAACTGTCTGTACAGAGGGATAACAACTTCCTGTTTTCTACTATTGATGCCTCTTCCTATGCATCCCAGTATCCCTCCAGCCTTCCTTACTGCCTTCTCACATTGCTTGCCCACCTTTAGGTCATCTGATATAATTACCCCCAGGTCCCTTTCCATTTTTACTGTTGCCAGTATCTCACCCCCCATTGTGTATGCTTCCCCTGGGTTTTTGTTTCCCAGGTGCATTATCTTGCACTTCTTTGCATTGAATCTGAGCTACCATACATTTGACCATTCCTCCAACCTTGCCAAGTCCCTTCTCATCCTTTCCACTCCATCCTGTGTATCAACCCTGTTGCAGATCTTTGTGTCATCTGCAAAGAGACATACTTTTCCTTCCAGTTCCTCTGCAATGTCACTTATAAAGACATTAAAAGGACTGGTCCCAGTACTGAACCCTGTGGTACCCCACTAGTAACCCCCTTTCTTCACTGTGTACTCCATTTACTACTACCCTTTAGTCCTGTTGTCTAGCCAATTTTTTATCAGCTACCACCTTGGGACCCATTCCAAGGCTGTCTATCTTGTGTATTAATCTTTGTGGGGACTGTATCAAATGCCTTACTAAAATCTAGGTAGAGCCATGTCCACAGCCCCTCCTGATCTACTACTTTGGTCACCCAGTCAAAGAAATCTATTAGATTCATCTGACACGACCTTCCCATCATGAATCCATGCTGCCTCGGTCCTGTGCCCACTGGCCTCAAGGTACTCAACAATTCTTTCCTTCAGAAGTGATTCCATCATTTTCCCTACCACTGAGGTCAAACTAACTGGTCTGTAGTTTCCTGCCTCTGTCCTGCTCCCACTTTTGTGAAGAGGAATTACATCTGCCCTCCTCCAGTCCTTGGGTACCACCCCATCTTCCATGATTTGTTAAAGAGAGTAGTCAGTGATGTCACTAGTTCTACCCTTAGTTCTTTTAGAATTCTTGGGTGAATCCCATCAGGTCCATTGCTTTGTCCACCTTCAATTTTATTAGTTCATTCAGAACCCTTTCTTCTGTAAATGGACTGAGTATCGACCCGTCTGCAGAGTGTTTCTCTTGTTTGGTTTAGGTAACTCCTCTCCTCTTCCTTTGTGAATACTGGCAGAAATATTCATTCAGTAACCCTGCCTTTTCACTGTCACCCTCTACCCACATTCCCTCTCCTTTATTAAGCTTCAGTATCCCTCCTTTGGTCTTTCTTCGCTCCCTAATGTACCTATAAAAGGTCTTATCCCCCTTCTTAACAGAATTGGCTATCCTTTCTTCAGTTTGGGCCTTTGCTATTCTTACTATCTTCCCAGCCTCTTTCTGCTTTAACTGATAAAGTTCTCTGTCCTGCTCCTTCTGTGTTTCCTTATATTTCCTGAATGCTGCCCTTTTCTCCTTAACCTTCCCTGCCACCTCTTTTGTGAACCATAGCGGTTTTTTCCTTCATTGTGTTTTATTGACTTTTTTTACCCAAAGGCTTGTTGCCTCTGTGATGGCTTTTGATCACTTCCCATTGTTCCTCCACCCTCCTTCTTGCCTGTTTGCTAGTGTTTTCTGAGGCACTCTCTCATTTTCCCAAAGTCAGCTCTCCTAAAGTCTAGTACTCTTGCTTTTGTATGGCTTGATTGTATGGCTGTGTTTATCGTGAACCACACTGTTTGGTGGTCACTTGTTCCCAGATGGCTACCCACTTCTAAATCTGAGATTCTTTCTCCATCCCCATTTGAAAGTACCAGGTCTAAGATTGCTCCTCCGAGTCGGTTCCAGTACTAGCTGTCTGAGACATGCCCCTGTAGGGCATCAAGAATGACCCTGCTCTTTGGATGTGCCTGCAGCAAAGATGCTCCAGTTAACATCTGGCATATTCAGGTCCCCATCAACAATATCTCACTTTTTCTGCCATTCTAAGAAAGCCTTCTATCATTTCCTTGTCCATTCCCTCCCCCTGAGATGGGGGTCTGTATACAACCCCCATGCGGATTGTGGTGCCATTTCCTGTCTCCAGGGTGACCCAAAGTGCCTCATCTGCTCCCTGTTTACTCTTTAGTTCTGTTGTTTTTGATCCCTTCCTTTACGTAGTTCCTTCACACACGTACAGTCACTCCTGTGTGATCACAGGTCCCCTCCTTCCCCCCAGAGAAGAAGAGCAGTCCTAGGAAAACTCAATCCTTCTCCCCACAGCCAGCCCTCTGATGACCCGAGTCCATTCCCGAACCCGGGTCACCAGTGCCGCAAGTGGAAATCCAACCGCTGCACTGATGGGCCGGCTCAACTTCCCACATCTTGAGACACTGGCTGAATGACCGTGCATACCAACATTTGGGCTATTTTGTAAAAAAATGCCAAAATCATTAAAGTACAACATTTTGAATTTAACATAGAAGTGCCGGTACAACCCTAACTATGGGGCACAGTAGTGCCACTATATTTAGGGTTGAGTAGGCAGTTTAATATTAAAGCCCAACTTTTGCACTCTCTAATAACTTTGCAACAATTCAACAGATTTGCATGAGATTTTGCATGCTCAGTCTTGTATGGGAGATCTGTGGACGTGTCAAGTTTCATTTAGGTGGACTGTGTGGATTATGAGTTCTAGATAGTGCAAAAATGAATTTTCAGGCCATTAGTTTTGCTGCTTTTTTTATTTTAACTTGGCTACAGCCAAAACAGTTTGGAATTGTGGTCTGAAATTTTTAGAGTATAAAGGGGCTGGCCCGTAAATGTCCCTTTTGTTTGTTTGGTGAGAAATTATTAATCCATTCCAAAGTTATTTAATGTTGAAATTTTGAAACATTTGGTTCTGAGCATGCTCAGTAGGCACTTTCAAGATAGCTTTATGAAATAAAAAAAGGAATCTTTCTTCATACTGATGCCTTCCTTTTTTGTAAGGGGAAAAACTCTTTTTCATTTTCCGCCATCTTGTTTCCTTTTTTCTTAAAAAAATTTCAAAAGCCACAAAAATGATATCCGAGAAAGAAAGCAACACATCTATCTGCTCATCTTGATCCAGTTAGGTGGAATCTGAAGTTCACTGTTGAAAAAATTACCCCCAAATGTGTTTTCTCTTACATTTTTAACTCCTTCTTCATGACTCACGTCCCAGCTGTATCAAACGAAAAAGGAATCCTTTTTCAATTGGAACCAATCCTTTTTGTGAGGGCAAAAATCCTATATTTTGTCCTTGGTGTCTAATGGTGCTCCCCACCCACCAATCACCATCCTCCTATTGTTTATTATTTCCCTGGTGTCTGCTGGCTCCCATCCACCATCTAATTGCCATCCCTATAATTATTTATTTATTCTCTGGTGTCTAGTGGCACCCCCACCCTCTGATGGCCACCCTGTTTAACATTTTTCTTTTCCTGGTGCCTAGTGGTACCCACCCCACCCTAAAGTCACCCTAATGTCTGTAAAAAAGGAAACTCTATGTCTTTTTTCTCCTGTAAAAAAAATGGTGCCCCACCAATCTGATACCCCACCCTGATCTACCACTCAACACCCATCACCCCATACCCTACATACACCCCACACACCCTCACTCACCTGAACAGGTCCCAGGGTGAAGATCCAGTCTCTGATGAAGACACATCTTGCTATTGGGAAAGCCGATTGCTATACGAGAAAGTAAGGTAAGTGTGGTTCAAGGTATTTTGATGGGGTTTTCAATTTGGTAGCACAGCTTTGCCATTTTTGTATATTTTGAGCCCAAATTTTCAACATGCCCTTTTTAGGACCAACCTCATAAGCAACCGTGGTGGAATTATGCAAATCTGACCCAAAAGGTGATTTTGCGGTCCCTTGGTGAAATCACCTTTTGAGTAGAATTTGACATTTTTCACTGCACTTGTTCATGAGGTGGGGTCATAAAAAAACTATGTTAAAAATCTGGGGTTACAATATGTAAAAATGGTAAAGCAATGTACATTTGTTTACATTTTCCTACACTTGCTGGTAACTTTGGTAATTTAAAATATTTTCACTCCCAATTTTCAACATAACCATCTTTTTACAACACTTCATATACGTGACAGCTGTAATTTTTCAAATCCTACTGAAACTGTGTTTTTGCACCTGTACCACATAATCACATTCCAGTAGTGTGAAAAATAACTTTTCAGTGGGGATTTGAACATTTTCAGTACTGGATTCATGAGGTGGGGTAATAAGAAGACTGTGCTAACAATTTGGCTGCTGTGTTGCTATAGCATCTATGGAGGGATGGGAGCATAGGGCCCAGAAGGCCAAGCATTTCCACAGACAAATGAGGATCCAATTATATTGTCTCAAAAAGTAAGGAAATTCTTTGCAAAAAAAAAGTCAGTTAATGCACCATTTAGGGTTACGACTACAGTCACAAAAGTGGCTTTAGGAGTGCAGTCTTCGTTAGGGTTGTCAGCCCTAAAGCTCACCACTTTAGGTGTGTATGTTTCTGGAGTGTATAGAATGGGGTGAACTTTAGGGCTGTCAACCCCAACAAGAACTGCACCCCTAAAGCCACATTTCCATACTTCTGTGGCTGTAGTCTGAACCCTAAGTGGTGCATTAACAGAGTTTTTTTTTTTAAAGAATATATATATATATATATATATATATATTATATATAGATATATATATATATATATATATATTGTTGCCATTTGGTTGGCTGTTTATTTTTTGGGTGTGGTTGAACTAAAGACTTTTGTAAATATGGCAGTGGTAGCTCCCACTTAGTGAGGGAATGAGGTGTCTGTTCAGTACTTTTGTTTTATTTTTCTTTAAAATGCTTGCTATCTGGTTGATCCTGCTTTCTGTTAGCATCAGCTCATGTATAGAGCACAGGATGACATTGCTGGTGCTGTTCAAAGAGCACAGGAGGACGTTGCTGGTCGACTGAAGCACTGTGAGATGGTGAGAGGTAGGGAGTGGAAGTTGTGGCTGTGAAGGGATGAGGTATTGACTACAGTGTATTGGGTTTTGGGCCCTTTTCTTCACTTTTTTTCTCATCACTCTGTGCACAGACGGTGTGGAATTTAGTGTAAAATTTATATGCTAGAAACAGTTTGGGTCACAGAACAGGCTTGCGCTTGTTTGGTGAAAAAATACTAATCCAATCCAAAGTTATTGCATTTTTAAGGTCCCATTATTTTGAAGGGGAATTTCACTTTCCACGATAGAGGAATGGAATGAAAAAGGATGTTGGTCTCATGAAAAAGGATTCTTTTTCATTAGGGACCAATTCTTTTTCACCAGAAACAAAATTCCTATTTCGTGAGCTGCCATCTTGTTTTCTTATTTTTTCCAACAACAAACTGTCGTAACATTGGCCAGGGATGTTTTTTACAGACATCTAAACATGTATCTTGCTAATCAGGAGCTGATGAACTTCTCTTAGTATTTTTTTATAGCTCCCATGGCCTCAAAATGATTTTTTTTGAACTATTTAAATCCTTTCTCGTCACTCGGTAAGATTTTTGTGAATCTTTTTCTTTCAAATGAAAAAGAATCATGAGTCACAAAAAAGGATATGGGACAATCAGAAAAAAAGTATTTTCCAAGCCTTTCCCCATAACTCTTTATTTCTGTAATGTAGTGGTCCCTCCCCCTGCCCCAAACTTGATCCCATATGAAATATTAGTTTTCCGTAGTGTAGTGGTGCCTCCCCCTTCCCTGGTCACCAACCCCATATGAAATATTAGTTTTCCATAATGTAGTGGTCCCTTTCCCCTTCCCGGTCACCAATCCCATATGAAATATTAGTTTTCAATAGTGTAGTGGTCTCTCTCCCCTCCCCAGTCATCAATCCCATATGAAATATTAGTTTTTCATAGTGTAGTGGCCCCTTCCCCCTTCATAGTCACTGATCCCATATGAAATATTCATTGTCCATGGTGTAGTGGTCTCACACATCTCCCCCCCGGTCACCAATCCCATATGAAATATTAGTTTTCTGTAGTGTAGTGGTCCCTCCCCCTCCCCAGTCATCGATCCCATATGAAATATTAGTTTTCCATAGTGTAGTGGTCTCTCACCCCTCCCTGGTCACTGATCCCATATGCAATATTAGTTTTCTGTAGTGTAGCGGTCCCTTCCCCACCCTCCAATTGTCATTCCCCATTTTCGTGTTGTCTAGTGGCACCCCCCACCCACTGACCACCATCTCCTATTTCCATGGTGTCTTTTGGCATCTCCCACCCTCCCACTGAAGAAAAAACCTGAAATAAAGAAAATGGTCGCTCTATGTATTTTTTAAAACCTGTAAAAAAAAAAGGTCCGTCACCAATCAGCCCCCACCCCCATTGCCCACTCAGCACCCACCACACACACAGCCCAGTACACACCCACACACCCTCACTCACCTGAACAGGTCACAGGTTCAAGACCCACTCTCCGACTGAAGACATGTCTTGCTGCTGGAACCGACGACTGCAATATGAGAAACTAAGGTAAATGTTGTTTAATGTATTTAATAGAGGTTTCAACGTTTATGCATAACTTAGCCATTTTTTAAGATTTTTACCCAAAATTTTCAACATGGCCTTTTGGCGACCCCACCTCATGAACAATATGACTGTCATTATGCAACTCCCACCCAAATGGCGATTTCACAGTTGGTTGTGAAATCACTTTTGAGTGGAATTTTACAACTTTTCCTGGACTTGTTTATGAGTTGGGGTTATAAGAAGGCTGTGTTGAAAATTGTGGGTCAAAATGATTAAAAATTGCAAAGTTATGACCATTTGTTGCAATTTATATTTATTTATTTATTTATTTTTATTTCTCGAATTCCAATATCTTTGAGCCAGAGGTTCTTTTACAAAGGTTCCACATCAGATAAAAGACAAACACAGCTACATAGTAAATTATAAACAAGCATTTGTCAATGCTGAATGTTTGCTTGCTGGCATTGGCATTGGTAGTGTAGGAATTAGAGAGATGCATAATAGAAATGGCAGTGAAGTATTGAACTGAAGCCAACCCCACCAACACCCTGCAGAGACTGACAGGCATTGGGGTATGCCTTTGGGTCATCAGGCATAACGCCCATGCCATTTCACCACACCCTACACTGCAGACACTGACAAGTGTCATGGTGTGTCTTGGGGTCTTTGGACCTTATGCTTACCCCATTCCATAAGGAAATATGGTGAGATGGGTGCAGTATAGGAGAATGGGGTGAACTTTGGGGCCAAAGAATCCAAGGCACACCTTGATGTCTGTCACTGGCTGCAGGGTGTGAGTGGTGGTGGAATGGCATGAGCATTACAGGTGACAATCCCCAGTCACACCCCTGATGCATGTCAGTCTCTACAGGGTGGGGCGTTATGGTTGGAAACCCTAACGCCCCGGGCGTTCATTGGTATTTTCACTCCAAATTTTCAACATGGGTTTTTGTGACCCCCACCTCATGAACAGTGGCAATATCAGTTTGTTAGCTGAAAGTTGATTTTGTACAGCAACTACGCCATTTGGCACAACAAGTGCGAAAGCACATTTCGAACAGGATGTGAAAAATTACAGCTGTACTGTTCATGGGGAGGTGTAAAAAATGGCAATGTTGAAAATCTGGAGTGAAAATATAAAAAAACTGGTGAAGTCATGAGTGTGCATAGAAACTGCACAACGCAGACCCATAATGTAATTAGTTTGGGGATTTTTTACAGCAGATTGTAAACACAGGCATTTTGGGACCTCCACTCATGAACAGTGTCACTGTTATTTTCTTAATCTGTCCCGAACACTGATTTCCCACAGTGACCACGCACTTCTGTGCCAGAAGTGCAAAAACACATTTCAGCCGGGTGTGAAAAATGACAGCTGTACTGATCATAAGGAGGTCAACTTACAATGGTGCCTGGAAATTGCTCAATGCATGCTCATGACACAGTCATTTTATGGACTTTTGTCACCAAATTTTCAACATAGCCATTTTAAGACCTCTGTTCATGAACAGTGTCACTGTAATTTTCTTAGTCTGTCCCAAACATTGATTTTGCACACTGACTGCGCCATTGTGCACTACATGCACAAAAACACATTTTGGGCAAGATGTGAAAAATGACAGCTGTACTGCTCATAAGGAGGTGTGTTAAAATGGCAATGTTGAAAATCTGGAGTGAGAATAGTAAACATTCTCAAAGTTATGAGCGTGCGTAGGAACTGTGCAATGCACGCTTTGGAATTTTTTCACCAAAATTTTCACATAGGGTTTTGGGGGGCCTACCTCATAAACTGTGACACTGTTGTTTTGTTACTCAGTCCTGAAAGGTGGTTCTGTGCAGTGACTGCAAAATCACCTTTTGAGACCAAATAACAAAATGACAGTGGCTGAGTTCATGAGGTAAGGTCCCAAGAACCCCATGTTGAAAATTTGGTGAAGAAATTCCCAAACATGGCTGAGATATGCACCAACGTTGAAAAAAATCTTATTTATGTCATTATACAGCTTACCAGCATTTCTTCAGTTCGCAGTCAGCTTTGAAGAGTGCAGACGTATTCCCGGTCCACTGAAGATCACAGTGCCAGCCTCTGGAGGTAAGTATGGGGTGAGGGGGGTGTGGGGAGGTGGGGTACACAGAAGGTGGGCACGGGTTGGGGAGGGGGTAAGGTAGTCAATGAGTGACTGTTTTCTTTTGTTCTAGGTGTTTTTTGGTTTTCTTAAGATGACGTGGGACTTTTGCCATGCTGGGGTGGGCTGCCAGCATGGCACCTATAAGTTTGTTGGGGGGCCAGTGGAGCCAACGGGGGTTGGGCATCCCCATAGGCCACGGACTTCTGCTATGGTGGGGTGGGCTCCCATCGTGGCACCAGGAAGTTTGCTTTTGGGGTGACAGTGGAGTTGACTGGGGATTGGGCACCCCCATCAGTCAGACAGTGTGAGGGGGTTGAGGGGAGCACATAAGCATGCTGGGGTGGGCTCCCAGCATGTTACCTAGGCCATGCTGGGGTGGGCTCCCAGTGTGGCACCAGGAAGTTTGCTTTTGGGGGGCAGTGGAGCTGACGGGTGATTGGGCACCCCTGTTGGTCATACAGTGTGAGGGGGTGGAGGGGAGTACATGAGCACGCTGAGATGATCTCCCAGCGCACTACCTATGTGTTCATGGAGGGGGATCAGAAGTGAACTGTCTATAACAGTTCAGATGCAGTGCTGATGTAGGCAATTTGCATACTGCCGACAGCAGTATACAAATTGCCTACACATTACCACCGCTGATTGTAGCAGTGTTTTTCTCAGAACTGTATGCCACTGCATCTGAATGGCTGTCCTAGATAGCTCGGACATTCATTGGTGCAGTGCAGCCACGCCTGCAAAAAAGGAGCAAGGCATTGGAAGTGGAGGAGGCACACCTACAAAAACTCATATGGTGGTACTATGTTTCTTGCACATGCGTGTAAGCAAACATAAAAACAGGTAAAGTGAACAGTGCATGACAGGCAAAATAAAGTGCAAACTTAAGGAGAATACAGAATAACAATGCAGCCAGGCAAAGGCTATGTCATGATAGAAGGGGAAGGTAGAATAGGAGCAGGGGGAGTATGGGAAGAGGGGATAAGACAGAAAGAATAAGGGATCTTAAATCACTGGGAGTGGTGATAGAGGGAGGGAGGAGGAGAAATAGAGGTCCAAGGGAGGGAGGGGAGGGATCAGTTTCATGATAAATGTGGAAGGATAGCTTAGTTCAGACAATCACACCAGCACTGTGTTGTGAGGTGCTGGTGAAGTTTGTACTTAAAGGGGCCAATCTTGGACTGGTTGCAGAGTGATGATGGGAGGTTATTTAGCCAGTTTAGTGCCCTGTACTTGAAGGAGCACTGTGCCATGGTGGTGCAAAAGAACAGGACTTGAAACATAGAAACATAGAATTTGATGGCAGATAAGGACTGCTTGGCCCACCCAGTCTGCCCATTTCCCTACCTAATGGATAAGCTGCAGATCCTAGTTAACCAGCAGCCTACTTCTTCCTACCCCCACCCCCTAGAATTGCCTTATGACTGTCCCATGCGTGCTTGAATTCCACCACTGCTTTTGACTCCACAACCTCCTCCGGAAGACTGTTCCATGCATCCACAACCCTCTGTGAAAAAATACTTAAATTACCTCTGAGCCACCCCCCATCTTCAAATTGTGCCCCTGTTCTTGCACACCTCTTTTTTGAAAGATGCTACCCTCTTGGACTTTGTTGATTCTCTTGAGTACTTGAAAGTTTCTATCATGTCCCCCTTTCCTTGAGAGCTATACATATTAAGCTCCTTAAGTCTCTCTTCATATGTCTTCTGGTGCAGACCCTGCACCATTTTAGTTGCCCTCCTCTGGACAGCTACCATCCTGTCTACGCCTTTATGAGATTGGGTTCCAGAACTGCATGCAGTACTACAGATGGGGTCTGACCAGCTGTCTGTACAGAGGGATAATAACGTCCTGTTTTCTACTGGTGATGCCTCTCCTATGCATCCCAGTATCCCCCAGCCTCCTTGCGCCTCTCACATTGCTTGCCCACCTTTAGGTCATCTGATATGACTACCCCAGGTCCCTTTCCATTTTGTTGTTGTTAGTATCTCACCCCCATTGTGTACTCTTCCCCTGGGGTTTTGTTTCCCAGGTGCATTACCTTGCACTTCTTAGCATTGAATCTAAGCTGCCATACATTTGACCATTCCTCTAACCTTGCTAAGTCCCTTCTCATCCTTTCCACCTCACCTTGTGCATCAACTCTGTTGCAGATCTTTGTGTCATCTGCAAAGAGACATACTTTTCCTTCCAGTCCCTCTGCAATGTCACTTATAAAGACACTGAAGAGGACCGGTCCTAATACTGAACCCTGTGGTACCCCACTAGTAACCCCCTTTCTTCAGAGTGGACTCCATTTACTATTACTCTCTGTGTCCTATTCTCCAGCCAATTCTTTACCCAGGCTGTTATCTTCGGACCCACTCCCAGGCTGGCTAACTTGTACATTAATCTTTTGTGTGGGACTGTGTCAAATGCCTTGCTAAAGTCTAGGTAGGCCATGTCCACAGTTCCTCCCTGATCTACTACTTTGGTCACTCACTCAAAGAAATCTATCATGGAAGGCATTCTTAGAATGGCAGAGAAAGGGAAGATACTGTTGATGGGAGACCTGAATATGCCAGATGTTAACTGGAGCACATTTGCTGCAGCGACATCCAAGAGCAGGGCCATTCTTGACGCCCTACAGGTGGCATGCATTAGACAGCTAGTTTCGGAACAAACTCGTGAGGGAGCAATCTTAGACCTCGTACTCTCAAATGGGGGCAGTGAGAGGATCTCAGATCTAGAAATGGGTTGCCATCTGGGGACAAGTGACCATCAAACAGTGTGGTTCATGTTAAACCTCAGCTACAGACTCAAGCCATACAAAAGTGAGGGTACTGGACTTTAGGAGGGCTGACTTTGGCAAGATGGGAGAGTGCCTCAGAAAAGCACTAGCAAACAGGCTAGAAGGAGGTGTGTGGAGCAACAATGGGAATTATCAAAACTGCCATCACAGAGGCAACAAGCCTTTGTGTGAAGCAAATAAACAAATCAAATGAAAGAAAAGCCACTATGGTTCTCAAGAGAGGTGGCTGTGAAAGTCAGGAAGAAAAAGATAGCATTCCAGAAGCATAAGGAAACACAGAAGGAGCAGGACAGACAGCTGTACCAGTTAAGGCAGAAAGAAGCAGGGAGGGAAGTCAGAATATCAAAGGCCCAAACTGAGGAAAAGATAGCCAACTCAGTTAAGAAGGGGGATAAAACCTTTTATAGGTACATCAGCGAGCGTAGAAAGACAAAGGGAGGGACAGTGAGGCTGAATAGAATAAATGGTGGGTGGGCAGAGGGGGACAGTGAAAAAGCAGGAATACTGAACGAATATTTCTGCTCAGTATTCACAAAAGAGGAGGGGGAAGTGCCTAATCCAATTAACAGAAGCACTCTTGATAGGGGGGTCGATCCCAGTCCTTTCACAGAAGAAAGGGTTCTGCAAGAACTCCTAAAACTGAAGGTGGACAAAGCAAAGGGTCCTGATGGAATTCACCCCAGAATTCTAAAAGAATTAAGGAAGGAACTAGTGAAACCACTGGCTACTCTTTTTAATAAATCATGGGAGGATGGTGTGGTACCCGAGGACTGGAGGAAGGTGGATGTGATTCCCCTTCACAAAAGTGGGACCAAGACAGAGGCAGGAAACTACAGACCTGTCAGTCTGACCTCTGTGGTAGGGAAAGTGATGGAGTCACTTCTGAAGGAAAGAATAGATGAGTACCTAGAGGTCAGTGGAGCACAGGATCCAAGGCAGCATGGGTTCACAGTGGGAAGGACATGTCAGACGAATCTAATAGATTTCTTTGACTGGGTGACCAAAGTAGTAGACCAGGGAGGGGCTGTGGACATGGCCTACCTAGACTTTAGCAAGGCATTTGACACAGTCCCACACAAAAGATTATTAGTCAAATTAACCAGCCTGGGAGTGGGTCCCAGGTGGTAGCCTGTAAAACATTGGCTGGACAACAGGACACAGAAGGTAATTGTAAATGGAGTCCACTCTGAAGAAAGGGTGGTTACTAGTGGGTACCGCAGGGTTCAGTATTGGGTCCAGTCCTTTTAATGTCTTCATCAGTGGCATTGCAGAGGGACTGGAAGGAAAAGTATGCCTTTTTGCAGATGACACAAAGATCTGCAACAGGGTTGATACACAAGGAAGCGTGGAAAGGATGAAAAGGGACTTGGCAAGGTTGGAGGAATGGTCTGACATATGGCAGCTAGGATTCAATGCAAAAAGTGCAAATAATGCACCTGGGAAACAAGAACCCAGGGAAGAATACACAATGGGTGGGGAGGTAGTAACAACAACAAACAGGAAAGGAACCCATGAATCATATCAGATGACCTTAAGGTTAGCAAGCAATGTGAGAAGGCAGTAGGAGGGCCAGGGGTATACTGGGATGTATAGGGAGAGGCATCAGCAGCAGAAAACAGGAAGTTGTTATCCCTCTGTACAGACAGTTGGTGAGACCCCATCTGGAATACTGTGTCCAGTTCTGGAGACCCCATCTCCAAGGACATAGACAGGATAGAGGCAGTCCAGAGGATGGCAACTAAAATGGTGCAGGGTCTGCAAGAGAAGCCGTATGAGGAGAGACTAAAGGAGCTTAATATGTATACCCTTGAGGAAAGAAGGGAGAGGGGGGGACATGATAGAAACTTTCAAGTACCTCAAGGGAATCAACAAAGTCCAAGAGGGTAGCATCTTTCAGAAAAAGAGACTTGCAAGAACAAGGGGACACAATTTAAAGATAGAAGGAAGGCGGTTCAAGGGCAATGTGAGGAAGTATTATTTCACAGAGAGGTAGTGGATGCATGGAACAGCCTTCCTGAGGAAGTTGTGGAGTCTAAAACTGTGGGAGAATTCAAGAATGCATGGGACAGACATAAGGCAATTGTTGTGGGGGCAGGAAGATATAGGCTGTTGGTTAAATAGGATCTGCGGCCTATCCTGTAGGTAGGGAAATGGGCAGACTAGATGGGCCTCAGCGGTCCTTATCTGCCGTCAAAGTCTATGTTCTATGTTTCTATGTTTCTATGTATCAAATTCGTCTGGCATGACCTTCCCGCTGTGAATCCATGCTGTCTTGCGTCCTGTGCCCCTCTGGCCTCTAGATACTCGACAATTCTTTCCTTCAGAAGTGATTCCATCATTTTCCCTATCACTGAAGTTAAACTAACAGGTCTGTAGTTTCCTGCTTCTGCCTTGCTCCACTTTTGTGAAGGGAATCACATCTGCCCTCCTCCAGTCCTCAGGTACCACCCCATCCTCCCATGATTTGTTAAAGAGGGTAGTCAGTGGTGTCACTAGTTCTACCTTTAGTTCTTTTAGAATTCTGGGATGAATCCATCAGGCCCCATTGCTTTGTCCACCTTCAGTTTTAAGAGTTCTTTCAGAACCCTTTCTTCTGTAAATGGGCTGGTATCAACTTCTGTATCCAGAGTGTTTCTACTGTTTGTTTTAGGTACCTCCCCCTCTTCATTTGTAAATACTGAGCAAAAATATTTGTTTAGTATCTCTGCCTTTCCACAGTCACCCTCTGCCCACCCTTCCTCCCCTTTATTAAGCCTCACTATCCCTCCCTTGGTCTTCCTTCCCTCCCTGATGTACCTATAAAAGATTTTATCCCCCTTCTTAACTGAGTTGGCTATCTTTTCCTCGGTTTGGGCCTTTGCTGTTCTGACTGCCTTCCCCGCTTCCTTTTGCTTTAACTGATACAGTTCTCTGTCCTGCTCCTTCTGTGACTCCTTGTACTTCTGAATGCTTTCTTTTCTCTTGAACCTTCACTGCCACTTCCTTTGAGAACCATAGTGGTTTCTTACATCGCTTTGTTTTATTTGCTTCACACAAAGGCTTGTTACCTCTGTGATGGCAGTTTTATTATTCCCCATTGTTCTTCCACCCTCATTCCTGCCCATTTGCTAGTGCATTCCTTAGGCACTCACCTATTTTGGCAAAGTCAGCCCTCCTAAAGTCCAGTACTTTTGCCTTTGTATGGCTTGACTCTATTGCTGTGTTTATTGTGAACCATACTGTTCGATGGTCACTAGTTCCCAGATAGCTACCCACTTCTACATCTGTGATCCTCTCTCCATCTCCATTTGAGAGAACCAGGTCTAAGATTGCTCCCTCTTGAGTGGGCTCCAATACTAGTTGTCTAAGGCATGCCCCCTGTAGGGCATCTAGAATAACTCCACTCTTCGAAGTGGCTGCTGCAACTGCACTCCAGTTAACATCTGACATATTCAGATCACCCATCAGCAATATCTCCCCTTTTTCTGCCATTCTAAGTATACTTTCTATCATTTCCTTGTCCATTTCCTTCCCCTGAGAAGGGGGTCTGTATACAACCCCTGTGCAGATTGTGGTGCCATTGTCTGTCTCCAAATTTATCCACCGTGCTTCTTCTCCTCCCTGTTTACCCTTATGTTCTGTTGCTTTGATTCCTTCCCTTATGTAAAGAGCTACTCCTCTTCCTCTTTTACCCTCCCTGTCCCTCCTGTAGATAGTGTATCCTGGTATGTTTACATCCCAGTCATGGTTTTGTGTGTACCATGTTTCTGTGATTGCCACAATATCTAGATGTTCCTCCTCCATCAAGGCCACTAATTTAGGAAGCTTGTTACTCAGACTATGGGCATTGGTACTCATTGCTCTCCATTTTTTGATGGCTTTACCTTCTGTTGCAGCATCCCCCACTGACCTTTCTACCTCGGTCTTTTTCTCATTTAGTACCCTGTTTTGTAGGGAGAGGCTGGGATTTTCCTGCAGCTTATCAGTGCCTCCCCCCTTAGTAGACCAGGTTAGATGTTCCACAGGTGTGGTGAAGGTTAGTTACCTGGTTAAGAAGCTTTAGGAAGACTGGAGAGGTTAAGCCAAGATGGATTTTTTCACATACAGGTCTGATACTTTATATGGCCCTTAAGGTGAAGCCAGTTAGATTGAGCATACAACTCACAAGTATGAGCGAATCTATGTGCCTCAGTAGCTAGTCTGTAGGTTTTATTAAGGACTATGCTGATTCTTTTAAGCATGGTATCCATGGCAGTACCATAAATATTTAGCATGTAGTCAATTAAGAAGAATATTGAACTGCTGATTGCAATGTGGTGGGTATCAGGGGTAAGACAGTGCCAATTTCGCTACGCATGCTCGTAACTGTGGACATTTTAAATATTTTGACTCCAGATTTTCAACATAGCCTTCTTATTACCCTACTGCATGTATGTCACAGCTGTCATTTTTCAAATCCTGGCCAAAATGTGTTTTACACCTGTGGCACAGAATGGGGTTGCAGTTGCGCAGAATTATGTTTTAGAGGTGATTTGAAAACTTTTTGTACCAGGTACATGAGGTGATGTAATAAGATGGCTATGCTGACAATTTGGTCCCTGTTGTCCTATAAATGGAAGCACAGGACCAGAGAGCCCTGTGCTTCCACAGCTACATACATATACGCATCTACAGATGGATGGGAGCATAGGGCCCAGAGGGCCATGTACTCCCCCAGGCATATAAAGATACAATTATACTATCACAAAAAGTAAGGAAATAAATTGCAAAAAAAACTCTGTTAATGCTCTAGTTAGAGATAAAGCCACAAAGTAGAGAAATGTGTCCCTTAGTTTCAACCTAACACTCACCCCCACCCTGCATATACCAACAGGCATCAGGGGTGTGCCTTGGAGTTCTCAGCCCTAATGTTCACTCCATTTTCCTATTCTATACCCAACTCAGCTTATTTACTTATGGAATGGGGTAAGTATTAGGGCTGATGACTACAAGGCACACCCCCAACACCTGTTGGTGTGTGCATAGTGGGGGTGGGGTGTTACATTTGGAAACCCTAATGCCACATTTCTCTACTTTCGTAGCTGAACCCAAACTAGAGCATTAACACAGTTATATCTATATATATATATATATATATATATATATATATATATACACACACACACATATATATCTCTTATAGTGACACAGTAGTGCCACTATAGTTAGGGTTGAGTACCCCATTTAAGGTTAAATCTGAAATTTGGCAGCTTAATAACTTTGCAACTGAATGACAGATTTACCTGAAATTTGGAATGCATGGTCTGGTACCATAGATCTCTGGACCTGCCAAGTTTCATTATGGTCGGATGTATGGTTGCGGAACTACAGAGTGCCACAAAACACATAAATTACAGGGTTTTGCGTGTTTCTTTGCTCACACCTACAGGTCGCATGGTTTGCGCGATTGGTCCAAAACCTTCAGGGAACATGCTCCTGGGGTCCCCGATGTGCTTCCATTATAGTCTATGGTAAAAGTTAACAAAATATTCGAAAGTGTCACAAATGCAGGTTTTACTGTCACAAATGACCCTTTTACTTTTGTGATTAAGCCTTTTTTTTTCAGTTGGTGGTCAGAGAAATACTTGGCATTTAAATTTAGGACCCTATGGGAATACAATTCTTGCTCTGTTCACCTATTCGAACCCTGAGGATGCTAGCCACGTCTTTTTTGGAGGGTAAAACACCCCAGAAATATGTTTTTATTTTTTATTTTTGTAGAAAATAGTGTCACAAAGTACTTTTGAATATGCAACACTTTCATAATTTTATTTGCAAAAGTGTCATGATTTGCGAAAGTACTTTGCGACATTTTGCCCAAAACAATAAGGAATTTTTGCCACCCTGCTGCAAAAGAACGGTTTCATCTTTTGTGCTGAAATTTGGAGGGAGGAAAGCCAAGATCCCACAGATGTGCTTCTTAGTGGTTTGATGACAAAATATTAGAGGGCTGCAAAGTTACGACACTCTGAAGTTGACGATTTTTACCATAGGATAACATTACGGCATCTGCTGCGCCTTTCGGGGCCCGTATCTCAAAAATGGTTCGGGATACGGACTTTTCGTCTGAAAAAAATGCTTCATCCTCTGCTAGGTGGCTAAGTGCAAAATTAGCCTGGAAAGTCATAAATAATATGAGATTTTAATTTTTTTTCTAAGTCGTACGGTTCGTACGTGAGACATAAGCAATTTAGTATTCCAAGTGATCATTTTCTGGTACGAGGGCCATTATAATGGCCACATTCTTTCTAGTCACTGTGCTTCTGAATGCACCTTTTTGGGATAAAAAGCATGTGCGTTTGCTTTACTTTTACTGTTAGCGTTTATATTTCTGCTTGTGTTTCCATTACCATTTGTATTACTGTTTGCGTTTGCGTCAACGTGTGCGTTGCCATTTGCATTTGCGTTTGCACTTGTGTTTGCATTACCATTTGCATTACTGTTTCCTTTTGTGTCACCCTTTGCATTACCATTTGCATTACTGTTACCTTTTGCATTTGTGCTTGCATTGCGTAACTGTTATCGTTTGCGTTTGCGTTAACATTTGAGTTTGCTTTTTCATTACCGTTAGTGTTTGTGCTAGCGTTTACGTTACCATTTGCATTACTATTTCCTTTTGCATCACCGTTACCATTACCATTTGCATTTGTATTTGCATTTCTGTTGCCGTTTGCATTTATGTTTGTGTCACCATTACCATTATAGTTAGCATTTCAGAAACAAAGTGAGATATAGACTTTTTGCTACTGTTGTCGCAGATCACCTTTGCACCTTTATCTCGGAAACTAAGCGAGATATACACTTTTCGCTACTATTGGCTCAGATCGCCTTTGTGCCATTATCTTGGAAATGATGCGAGGTACAGACTTTTCGCTATTGTTGCCTTACATCACCTTGCTGTTACCATTACCATTTGCATTTGCATTACCACTTGCATTACCAGTTGCTTTTGCATTTCTGTAATAGTTACCGTTTGCATTTGCGTTAACATTTCTGTTGGTGTTACACTTACCATTAGCGTTTGTGTTTCACTCACTGTTACTGTTACTGTTAGCATTATCATTATTGTTACAGTTATTATGCAGACATGGGCAGCATGGTGGGACCGTAGGGCCTAAAGGGCCCCATGCTCCCACCACCACATTCCATTCACTATTTATATTACACATTCTCAAAAAGAAGGGAAATTCATGCCAAAAAACTCAGTTTAATGCATCAGTTAGGGTTGTTCCACAGCAACAAAAGCAAGGAAATTCAGTATTAGGGTTACCACCCCTTGCACGCCACGCCCGCCTTGCCCCCACCAACAGGCACCAGGGTGTGCATTGGGGTGGTCGGGCCTAACTCTCACCCCATTCTCCTAAACTGCACCACCTCACCTTGACTTACCTATGGAATGGGGTGAGAATTAGGCTAATGACTCCCAATGCAGACCTCAGTGCTTGTTGGTGGGGGTATAGCAGGCTTAGTGCAAGGTGGTAACCCTAACACTGAAAAGTTAATAAATATATATATATATATATATATATATATATATATTACTGTTCATGGTAGTGCCACTATAGTTAGGGTTGAGTATACAGTTTAATGTTAAACCCCAAATTTTGTACTTTAATAACTTTGTAACGTTTAATGGATTTGCATGAAATTTGGTATGCTACATCCTGTGGGTGAGATCTTATCCCATGCTAAGCTTTATTTTGATCAGATGTGTAGTTTGCATGCAGCACATAGTGAAAAAAGTGCATTGTTTGCTTTTTTTCACCAGTTTCTGCTTATTTTTGCCCATCACACTGCGGACACACCATTTGGAATTTTGGTCTGATATTTTCAGGGTAGAAGGAGGTTGTCCAACAAAACAAGCTAGCACTGGTTTGGTGAAATAATATTAATCTGTTCTAAAGTTATTAAATGTTGAGATTTTGGGTTCTGTATAAATGACGATCAAGGATTTGCCTCACGAACAGGGAATTTGACAGCTCATGAACAGGGATTTATAAAATTCCTGTTCATATGAAAAAAAATCCTTGTTACCCAGCTGCCATTTTTTTTATTTTGCCCTGAAAATAGTGGAATAACTCTTCCCAGCGGCATCTGTGTCACACATCTAAGTATGATTTATGCTAATTGGGAGTTGATGAGTTCTGCTATGTGCTTTGTGGCATGTTTATGCCCTCTGAAATGTTTATTTTTATTTAATTCCTTGTCTGTCACCTCCTAACTTCCTTATCTGTCAGTCTTTGTCCACCATGACGAACAAGGAAAATAGCTGATGGACAAGGATTCCGGATCTGGCTATCTGGTCATAAAATTTTGATGACCAGATGGCCAGATCAGAAATCCTTGTCCATCAGCCATTTTCCTTGTCTGCCATGGTGAACAAAGACTGATGGACAAGGAATTCGTCTGGCAGACATGGATTCATTTCTGGCCATCATGACAAGACAGCCAGACCGGAAATCCTTGCCCATCAGACCTTTTCCTTGTCTATCATGACAGACAAAGACTGATGGGCAAGGAATTTGCCCATCAAACAGAGATTTTGTGTGTTTTTTTTCCCCTTTTTTCCTCAGTTATCCTTAGTGGCTAGTGGTAACCCCCCACCCCCTTTTAAATTTTTGTGTGTGTTTTTTATTTCCTTTAGACATTTTTTTAATCATTGTTTGATGTATTTTTTATTATTATTGCTTTGGCTTTCTTGCTATGTCTCCCTGGTGTCCAGTGGTACCCCTCACCCCCATTGTCCAGTTATCATTGGTGGCTGTGGGTCCCACTTCTGTGCCCATTTATTTTATTTTGTTTTCCCTGTAAAAAGTAGAAAACCATCCCTCATTGTCTTTTGTGAACATTTGCCCTGTAAAGAAGAAAACCTTTCATCACCGATCCTACCCGTACCCCCTCCCAACCCCCCACTGTGCACTCACCTTCTCACACCCCCCCTTACATCCCCCAGACTGCCAGTCAGCTGAGGAGGTCCTTGGTTTGATACCCTCTCCCATGATCAGAGACACATCTTGGGACTGCAATCTGAACTGAGATATTGCAGTCCAATGTATTTCAACAAGGTTGTTTCAACTTTTGGCCATGCCCATAACTCTGACATTTTTTAACATTTTGGTCCAAAATTTTCAACGTGGAGTCCTGGGGACCCCACCTCCTGAAAAATATGACTGTCTTTATGCAACTCTTACCAGAAAGGTGATTCTACAGTTGCTTGGTGAAATCACCTTTCTGGTGGGATTTGTGTAACAACAGTCACATTGTTCATCAGGTGGGGCCATAAGAAGGTTATGTTGAAAATTTGGGTCAAAATTATGAAAAATGGCTGCATTATGAGCATTTGGCACAATCTCGCTATGCACGCTTGTAACTTACTAGACTTTCAATATTTTCAACCCATATTTTTAACATACTCTTCTTATTATCCTACCTGATGTGTGTCACAGCTCTCATTTGTCAGATCCTGCCCAAAATGTGTTTTCGTGTCTCTGACATACAATGGTGTTGTGATTATGCAGAATTATGTTTTGGTTGGAATTTGATAATTTTCTGTGCTGGGTACATGTAGTGAGGTCATAAGAAGATTATGTGGAAAATATGGGGTCAAATAAGGGTACTGTTATACTATGTCAATGGAGGGATGGGAGCACAGGGTCCAAAGGACCATACACTCGCAATGTAACATACGAATTGTGCTATACTATGTCAATGGAGTGATGGGAGTGCAGGGTCCAAAGGATCCTGTGCTCCCACCATTAAATATGGATTCTATTATACTATCTGAAAAAGTAAGGAAATAAATTGCAAAAAACTTTGTTTTTTTTAATTTAACATACTTTATTGATTATCACACATAATACAATATAACCATACAAAGTATAAACAATAGACAGTATGTCACATAAGGTAACAGAAAGATAAGTAAACCAGGAAATTCAACATTCAGAGGAATATAAGAACCAAAATAATTAATCTAAACAAACCCCCACCCTCCCCCACCCACCCCTGCTTAGTGGTGTACACATTTACCATCCTGTTAAGGCCATATTGAATAAAAAAAGGAAAGAAACCTGAGTAAGTAATCCACTGTACCAAACAGGAAGTAAGAAAAGGAAGACGAAGTAACAAGAAAGAAAGGAGGTGACCCAGTGAGAATCATGAAGGGCTTTCAAGAAAAGGGAGAGATGTGAATGGGCAGAGGGAGAGAAAATAACCTGGTTGAGAGGCTCATGGACCAGCCAATGCACCTTATCAATTCAAATAAAGGGCATATAATTTCCCCCATTTACTATTAAAGGAGGATTGGTGGTGATTCACATTTGCTATTAATTGCTCAACCTGAAGTGCAAAAGACATTTCATGCAACCATTCTGTGTAGGAGATAGGGACTTGATCCATCCAGTGTCTGAGCACCAACTTTTTAACCACCATTGAAATTAGGGCCATATGGAATATTTTCTCCCTCACCTGGATTTCGGAGTAATCACCAAAAACACAAATCACAGGGGAGAAAAGGCCCTGTAGACCCAACAGTGGGTCCAGAGTTGATTCTATTTGCCTCCACAAGGGAGATACTTTGTCACATGACCATAGTATATGTAGAAGTGAGCCTTCTTCTTTATTACATCTGGAGCATGTATTGGAAGATAGGTGCTTCATCTGAGCCAGTTTAATGGGAGTATAATATAGGTTATGTATAATACAATATTGTGCTAATTTGTACCGGTCTTGAGTGTGATATATATATATAAAATCCTTCCATACTCTATGCCAGTTTATGTCTTTGTCCGGGAAGAACCTTTGCCAGATCTTAGAATTGGCAGCTGGTGGATATTGCGGAAAAGTATAAAGCAGACTGTACAATGTAGCTATGCCGTGCGGTTTATTTGCGGAAATGGAGATTTGCTAAAGAAAATCAGCAATTTGAGAGGTTTTGAATTTACACCCAAATGTTTTAATTAAAAGATGCTTAAGCTGAAGAATTTTAAAGACTGCCGATGATGGCCAGCCAAACTTAAGTAAAATCTCTTCTGTGGTTAGAATAAGTTCCTCCGAGTAAAAATCGGTGACAGTATGCACAGGGGAAATTGGTAACCAACTTCCAGTTATAGGAGGGCCTCCTATTTTGAGGTTCAGATTGGCACAAATATGTTGGGAAAAATATAAAGTTGGAGACACCTTGAAGTAACTGAACAGCTGAGAAAGAACTCTTAATGATATACCAATCGGGAGAGACTGTAATGCTTTGGGTATATTTTCCCTTAATGTATAACAAAGAGATGCTGGAGCTAATCTATGAGACACAAAGATGTCCAATTCAATTTGCAACCATAGTGGGACATAATCGTGTTGAGTAAGGAGTTCGGATAGAGACAGCCATTTCCCACACTTGTACAAATGAGAGGCCCAATAATAGAATAGAAAATTGGGAAGGTGAAGCCCTCCTAGTTCCTTAGGCTGGGACAGTTTAAAATAAGATCTTCTAGTTGCCTTGTCTTGCCATATGAATGGGTTGACACCAGAGTGAATACGTTGAAAAAAGGACAATGGTAACCATGTATCTAGCATGTTTAAAGGGTAAAACAGTCTGGGTAGGACATTCATCTTGATGGTATTGATTCTGCCCCATAGCAAGAGTGGGAGATTTTTCCACCTTATTAAATCGTGCTGAATGTTGTGCCATAGATCCTCAAAATTAAGCTTCCGTGACAAAGATAGATTTGAGGTAATATAAATCCCTAAATATTTGATGGAACATGGAGTCCACTTCATACCAAATTGACTGAAAGCCAAACTATATGTTAAATGATTAAGGAGAAAGATTTCAGTTTTACCAATGTTGAGCTTATAATTCGAAAATTTCCTGAAATTATCAATAATAACCAAAGCCTCTTTTAGGGAAGAGACTGGGTTCGAAAGGTGAAGGAGTATATTATCGGCATAGACCGAGAGCAAGGGGACACTATTATCTACTGGTATACCGACAATTAGAGAAGAGGATTTCAAACGCCTGATAAGAGGCTCAAGATACAGGTTAAATAGGAAGGGGGAAAGTGGACACCCCTGCCATGTGCCTGAAAAAAGGGAGGAAGGCTCAGATAATACTACATTACAATGTATTCTAGCCCTGGGAGAGAGGTATAAAGCTTGAATCCATCTAATGAAATCATTAGGAAAACCCATTACCTGTAGCGTGGTCCAGAAGAAGTTCCAATTGACCCTATCAAATGCCTTTTCTGCATCTAGAGAAATTAGTGCCATTGGAACGGGGGAGAATTTCGCCAACTGGATAATGTATAACAGTTTACGAAGATGGTCTGCTGGAGTTCTACCGGCCACAAAACCTATTTGTTCTGAGCTAAGAAGGGAGGTCCAGACTTGTTCAATCCTATTAGTGAGTATCTTGGCAAGAATTTTAATGTCACAGTTTAACAAGGAAATTGGGTGATAACTCACTTGGGAGTGCGGTGGCTTATCAGGTTTAAGAAGGAGAATGATTGAGGCCTCTAATAAGGTTGGGTCTTGGATTTGTCCTGAGAACATGTGTTGGTATAAATGCAACAAACTGGGTGCAAGATCTTTAGCAAAAATTTTATAAATATTTGACGGTAGGCCATCAGGATCTGGGGCCTTATCTGGTGCCAAATTACTAATAGCAGACAATATTTCTTGGAGAGAAATGGGAGTGATTAGAAGGGACTGCTGTGCAGGAGAGAGAGTTGGTAACAAAGAAGTAGACAAGTACTCTAACACCTCACTTTGAGATGGGAGAAGGGAACGTTTATTGTATAGGGAAGAGTAAAATTGTTTAAAAACTGAGGCGATGTCTTTAGGATGGGTTTTAGCGGCCCCATCAGGAGCTTCAATAGAGGCAATTAGCCTAGAAGCTTCCAATTTCCTCAGCCACAAAGCTAAAAGGTGACTCGCCCTTTCCCCTTGCTCAGTATATTTTGCCTGGGTTCTTAATATGGAAAATTCCACTTTTTCTTGTAATAACAGGGAGTATTGATTCCTTAAGTGTAGCAATGTTTTCAGAGTGTCCGGCAAGGGGGGAGAAGGGAGAGATGTTCAAGTGACCGAATTTGAACCAGAAGCTACGCAGTGGTAGCATCTCTTTTCCGTTTACGAGTGGAGGCAAGCCTAATAAACTCCCCTCTTAAATAACATTCTAAGGCGCACCACTCATGATCTGCTCTTGCAACAGATCCATGATTATGGCTAAGAAATATCTGAATCAAATGGGAAATTCTGGTGGTAACATAGTCTTCCTTCAGAAGCTGCGTATTTAGACGCCATAGCGGGTCTTTTTGAAAATTGTGATCTAACACAATGGTCACCCAGGCTGCTGCATGGTCTGATATAACAATTGGTTCTATGGCAGAGTCACCTAGACCCTGCATAAGTGAGTGGCTAAGTAAAATATAGTCCAACCCAGACCAAGAGGAATGTACCATGGATTGGAAGGTGAAGAGGCAGGTCGTGAGGTTCTGTAGTGTCCAAGGGTCACATAGCCCAGCAGATTCTAAAACATCAGAGAATGCCTTCTTGGCAATGGAGAGAGGCTTAAGTGGGTAATTAGATCGATCTAAGTCCTGGGTGGGGGGTAAGTTCCAGTCCCCACCAAGTATTAATGGCAGAGATGAAAATGTTTGCAGTTTACCTAGCAAATCCAGGAAGAAATCAGAGTTCCCTCCTACTGGTCCATATGCACTCCCCAGGACTACTTCAGTTTGATCTAAGAGGCCACTGACTAATACATATCTCCCAAACAGGTCTGTGATTGTTGCTTTAGCCTGCAAAGCAACTGAGCGGTGAATTAGAATGGTGGCTTCCCCACTTGCTGTCGCTATGCCGGAGGCATAAACTTGTCCAACCTCCTGTCTGCACAAGCTAGTAGCTTCCCCAAGGAGGAGGTGGGTTTCTTGAATGAAAGAAATGTTAGCCTGTAAAAAGGATAAGTGTTTAAGAATTTGCACTTTTTTGCTAGGTTCACGAGCCTCTCTTACGTTCCACGTTATAAATTTTTTAATACCACTGGCCGTTCGTTCTCCAATACTTCCTGTACAGGCCCATTATTGAATAGAAAAAGTACACCACAATCCCCTCTCTATGAACATAAACTCCCAATAAGCTAATTCTGGTGTTCCACTCAATTGGATGAGCACATAACAACTGCCTAAACCAATAAACTTGTGGCATGGGATGAGAACTCCACGTGATATTAAGGATAACAAACTGTAGGACACCCTGATTCTCAATTAACTCCCCCAATATATCCTACCCACTTAGAACTATTTACAACAGACACTCTACCCAAGTTCCAGTAACACAGACTAGCCATAATGCTCTTGCTAGGTAGAGGTCCCCCTTTCACCCTAGGAAATTTGCCCTCCGTAGTCCCATCTAGGTATAAGCTGGAGGCAGTAACCAATCTGAAAGTATTGTGATTCTTACTAACCGAAATATCCAGCACTACAGTCCTCCCTAAAAGCCACAGTACAATCCCCAAAGTGGTGATAATTATGTCAGTACCAAGGAGGGAAACTAGGGTACACCCCCACACACACCAGTACGTGTGGTTGGCCATATCTAACCCAATGCAATCCCCCCTCCCCCTCCCCCCCAGAGCCCACCCTCAACCATCAGCCTGAGAACAGCAAAAAAAAAAAAAAGGGTGGGGGAAGGAGACAATGGCATCTTACCATTGGGAGTAATGAGATCTAAACTACATAAGTAGCCTAGGAAAATACCGAATAGTGGGAGAGGAAAAAGAACGAGGAAAAGAAGAAGAAAAAAGGAAAATTAGTAAACTTAAGGGGAGTGGGTGTGGATACGATATAAGTATAGAATAGGAAGCACTGAGACCAACAGAAGCAAAGGGACTTCCACAGAAAAAAGGAAACCAAAGGTACAAAAATAAAAAAGAAACAGCAAAAGACAGAATAGAAGGCATGAGGCCTGCCTAGCCAGCAGATGTTGACTGGGGACAATACAAAAAAAAAAGTAGGAAAATAAAGAAGACAAAACCAAAGAACAGGGAGTGACTGAAGCAATAGCAGAGAAGCAAACAAATAAGGGGTGGCTTAGCAACAGCAGGGTTAGTGTGTTAGACAGACCAACAAGGGGCAGATTGTTTCCCAGAGGAACAGAATTAGCGACGGGCTGACGCCACACTGGAGAAAAGAAAAACTGACGCCCTGGAAACTAATACTGCACAAAAAGAGTCCCACAGAAAAGCAACACGATGATGCGCAGATCTTCCCAGTTATGCAGGTCGCTGTTGATACTCGCCGGACTCCAGCCCTGTTGATGCTCCACCAGGAATAGTCTCACATCTTGTAGGCACCACACCAAACTGAGCAAAGCTGAGGTAAGCAGCATGGACCTAAAAGGAGAGGAAAAAAAATAAAAGCAAAAAGGGGTACCAATGCAGCCAGAGTCCCATACATATATTTGTGCAGGCTATTTCATGGGGCTTTGAATAGTGAGGGCATCTTCTTTGCCAGATCAGCCTGAGCTTGGGTGACAGAATCATACAATTGCCACATGCCATCTATTAAGACCTGGAGGCGTGCAGGATAAGCCATCCGGAATTTAATGCTGGCCGCAATCAATTTACTGACCACGGGATGGAATGTGGCTCTCTGCTGGTGGGTTTCAAGGGGTAAGTCCTGGGTAATGCGCAGCCGTTTCTCTTCCCATTGGATAGCATGTAATTCCCTGACTTTCAAGAGAATGTGCTGTTTTTCAAGATAATTGAGCAGCCAGATGATCATTGGTCGAGCTGGGGCTGATTCATCTGGTTTTGGACGTAAAGACCTTAGTGTCCATTCGATTAGGTAGGTGGGATTAAGTGGTGAGGGCCCTACGATCTTAATAAAGAGCTTCTGCACAAATGCAATAGCAGAGGAACCCTCAGCTGCTTCTGGTAAGCCAAAAATTAAGATGTTATTCCTTCTGCTACGACCCTCTATGTCCTCCGTTTTTAGCTGCAGTTTGGTAATTTGTTGTCTTAGTTTTGTCAATTCGGGGTCAGCTTTGTCGCCCCAGACTTCCAGAGAGTGAGTGCGCGCTTCGTTATCGGTTGCCCGGGTTTTAAGTTCAGCCATTTCACTATGGAGATTTTTAAGGTCAGACGCGATATCTTGTAAAGTCTCTTTAAACGGCTGTAATTCCTGTAGAAAACATTCCTCGGATAGTGGCATCGGAGCTGAGAGGGCACTTAGTTGTTTGGCCGATTGTGATTGTTGTTGGGACTTTGCTTTCTTGGCCTGTTTGTCAGGCGAGACCAGTGGTGTATGCCTAGGTAGGGCCGCCTTCATTTCGGTCTCCATTCTGGCTTGCTGATCTCTCCAGAAAATGCTGAGATCACCCCAGGCGACTTCTGCTGGGATAAAACTATGGTATCAGGTAGGCAGACTCCATGAAATTAGCCCAAAAACTGCTGATTGTAATAGATTGCAGAAGGGGAGAGCGGGAGCTCAAGGGAGCAGCAGCTAGCAAGCCAGATGCATCACGTGATCTTGCAAAAAACTTTGTTAATCCAACCCTAACACCCCATTGCCCACCCTGCACAGATCCACAGAAGGGGGGAGGACATGTCTCGGGGCCTATGAACCCTAATGCACATCTTATTCCAGTGCAAAATTAGGCAACATGGGTATGGCATAGCTGAACGGGGTGTGCATTAGGGTTTATGGGCCCCAAGACACACCCTCCCCCCACCTGTGGGTCTGTGCAGGGTGGGCAATGGGGTGTTAGGGTTGCTAATGCCACATTTCCCTACTTTTGTTGCTCTGACCCTAACTGCTGCATTAACAACATTTTTTGCAATATATATGTATATATATATATGTAGGATACATGATGGGCAAGAGTGGGATATGGAAAATATTCTCACTGCTGCAGAGTGAGCTCTGTATTCTCATGAGTGCTGAAGTCACGAGTGAGAATGCACAGCTCACAATGCAGGAGTGAGAAGATTTTCCATATCCCATGATCTGCACATCATGTGTGTGGTTCATACCACTGGAGTGAGAGCTTTAGGAACATTGATTGTGTTTCTGTGCGTTTTCGGCTCATTCTGTGTGTGTGTGTGTGTGTGTGTGTGTGTGTGTGTGTGTGTTCTGAATGGACTGGGAGTGAGAAGCACAGGTGAGAGTGTTTTGCAAAGGTAACTGAGTGAGTCAGAGGCTCAGTGAGAAAGACAAACTGCTGCAGGTAGCACTGAGAGAGAGAGAAACTGCTTTGTAAAAGAGTTTCATTTAGAATTCAGGTTGTCTTGAAGCTGAGATCAGCACAGTAATGGGCTAGGAGTGTTAGAAACTCAGTGGGACACAGGTAAGAGTGTTTTGCAAAGCTGCTTGAGTAAGTTACAGCTTTAGTGAGAAAGAGAAGCTGTTTTCTGAAGCAGTTTCCTTTAGAATGCAATCTGCAGTGCAGATGTTCTCATTCCATTGACATCACCAGAGTGAGGATAAATGTGATAACCTCACTGTGGTGATGTCATCAGGATTTGTCCTCACGCCAGAGAAAATAACACAGGTTATTCCACTGAGAAAGCGCTCACCCCAGTGATATATATATATATATATATATATATATATATACACACACACATATATATATATATATATTTATATATTATACTGGCCCGGCCACTTCTATGATAAACCCAAAGGTTTGCACTTTAATAACTTTGCCACTGTACAATGGATTTGCCTGATATTTTGCATGCACAGTGTGGTGCCATAGATCTCTGAATCTGATAAGTTGTGTTATGGTCGAATGAGCAGTTGCAGAGCTGCAGAGTACCAAAGAACGCGCTAAAACATTTTTTGTTTTGCATTTCTTTGCTCAGGGCTACAGCCCAAACAATTTGTCCGTCTGGTCTGAAATCTTCAGGGAAGATCCAGTCTGTCTCACTGATGTGCCTTTTGAAGATTTGGTGAAAAAATATTAAACCATTCTAAGGTTATTCAATTTTTAAATTTTAACATTGAAGTCAATGGGGAAAAAATAGACGTGCTTCTCGAAACTGTCACAAAACCACTTTTTACTGTCGCAAATTTTTTTTTCACTGTCATGCTGCTGCCATCTTGTTTCACTTAGTGGTGAAGAAAAATGTCTGTAGTTCAAATTCTAGTGCCCCTAGGTAAACACGGACAGTTGTGTTTACCTACACGTGACCTGAGGAACACAGTGGTGCCATCAGTTTTTTTCTAGAACCCCATGAAATACTTTTTTTTAAAATTGGGTCCCCCGTAGTGTCGCAAATCATAACAGTACATTTGCAATATTTTCATGAATCATGACACTGACGCATCTGTACTGCCACAGTTTGTGACACTACTGCCCCAAAGAATATCATTTTTTTGCCGCACCACTGCACCTAAACGGTTGGGGTTTTTTGGCTGAAATTTGCAGGGTGGCAAGACCTGGCCCCACATATGTGACTTTTGATGGTTTGGTAAAAAAATGTAAAAGGGTTACAAAGTTACAGCTCTCTGAAGTTGAGAAATTTCCCATAGGATAACATTGCAGTGCCCGCAGCACCTTTTGACTCCTGTATCTCGAAAATGGTGCATGATATGGATTTTTCATTCTCTGCAGTTTAGCTTGCATGGAGGTTTCGTAGTCATGATTACTACTGCAGTGGAATTTTTTTCATAGTCGCTACAGTTACTGAGATATTGCCAAATTAGTATTACAAGGGCTCTTTTTCAGTACTACACAGCTACTGTATGGCTCTGTGCTTATGTGTAAGTGGGAGTGCAGGGCCCAGAGGGCCAGTGCTACCACAGACACATACCATTATGCAAAGATAGGCAGCGTGAGAGGAGCTCAGGGCCCAGAAGGTCCCTGCTAACACAACCACATATCAGTTACTAGTTACATTAAAATTTCTCAAAAAGAAGGGAAATTCATTACAAAAACTGCATTAATGCATCAGTTAGGGTTGATAGCACAGCAACAGAAGTATGGAAATGTGACATTAGGGTTACCACCCTACCAGCCCCACCCTTCACTCACCAACTGACACTGGGGTGTGCCATGGGGTCATCAGGCCTAACTCTCACCCCATTCTCCTATGCTGTAGCATGTCAGCTTGTTTACACATGGAATGGGGTGAGAGTTAGGCCTAATAACCCCATGGCACACCCCTACATCTGTTGGTGAGTGGAGGTAGGGGTGGGGTGGTATGGTGGTAACCCTAACATCACATTTCCATACTTTTGTCATTGTGCTATCAACCCTAACTAATGCATTAATGAAGTTTTTTGCAATGAATATATATATATTATATATATATACAGGTATGTATACACACACACACACACACACACACACATACACGTATATAGTAATATGGAAAAAATATTGAATGCCAGCATTGTGTTAATATTTTACACCCTTATCTTGATGAAGCAACCCAGGAGAGGTTGGGAAACATCAATTTCATGGTCTTGGTTACTATAGGGACTGTGAATTCAAAATATAAGTAAAATGCAATTTGGTGAAAGGAGCTTACTTTAGTCCAAACCTTTTCTGGTTGTTAGGATTCTGCATATGGTTTAGCAAAACTCTTTACAGGGTTCTTTACAATTGCAGGGTCCAGGGGCCATGCTGATATCTTAATTTATTCCTTAAAAACATCTGTCCCAGACTTAGCATGCTCATTGTCTGAATTTAGCTTCATCAGGTGCCACCAGCCTTCATTCCAAAAGATGGTGTGATTTTGACCTATTAAAAGTGTCACCTGACCCTAAAATGATGGTATTCTGTATCTCCTGACTCTCTTTAGAATGGTGACACATTGTGTTATTGCTGGAAAATGTATGAAAGGTACATCCGGTTTGCAGTTACAAATCCCCATAGGTGGACATGCTAGCCTTTCCTCCCTTAATGAACTTATGAGTACTTCCAATACTAAAAGAAAATTTCTGTCTGACTCGGCCCACCTCGGTAAAAAGAAAACTAATTTTGTGAGAGAGGCCCAACTTCAATCAAGGCCACAGACACACAAAAAGATTGAAATGATGTGCCCACTCACCGAACCATTTGCTATGCTTCTGATTTATTAACAAGTATCATCCAGACTATACAGCTGAAACTCCAATCCTTCAGGGTAACCTCGCCCCTTCATCAGGCAGTGTGGTAATATTCTAAAAACATTTAATTAAAAAATATATGTGTATATATATGTATATATATATATATACAGTACATTCCACTTTTATGCAATTCGGATGTGTGCATATTTCAGTTGTATGCACAAAATCGCAATGTCCCGATTTTCATCCTATACCTCCCATTATAAATCTTCCTTTTCTATGCACTACTTTTTTTAGAATGTATGCACATATTTTCAGTTAGTTTGCTTTGTTTTCTAGGGAGACAGGGTGATAATTGAAGCTAATCGGTGAGATCAAGAGTGGAACACACTGCTAATAGGACCAATTAGCAGTTGCTGGGGTAACAAACAGCCTTCTTCTTATTGGCATTAAGGATTTCCAATCTGCTAATCTGCTTTTTCAGTGTTTTAAATGGTGTCTTATTAGCACTTTCATTCCTTATTGGCCATAATGGAGAAAGTGTCCTGCACGGTGCTTAGCTTGGAGTAGAAAATTAAGCTGCTAGAGAAATCCGAGTAGCCTGGGGTGTCTAGTGTGGGCAGAATATTAAGATATGGCAAATGATTCTAAAAATTCACCATTATGTGAAGCGCATTATGTGAAGCACAAAGAAATGAGTGACGTTAGGTGTTTTTACACGTTTGAATCGCGTCTAGATTTAATAGCTTCAAACAGCAATAAACAAAGCTACATAACGTCTTTTTTTAACCAGATAATTTAATTCTGAAGTGTGGAAATACTGTTTTTAATGCTTATTAAATGTGGCACTGTTGCTTGTCATGATTGAAATGCTTATCTAAGTGCCTTATTAGGAGTAAACAATTCACTTTTACAGTGGCGTCTGCCTCCATTAATTTGATGGTGTTCCGGTTCTATGCACATTTCGGTTGTATGCACAATGCGGTTCGCACCAAGCATGTGCATACATCCGAATCCACTGTGTGTGTATATATATATATATATATATATATATATATATATCAATTAATGCTACCAATGATAAATAAATAAATTCTTGTTAAGGAGTGAATTTACATCTATCACTTCTTAAATTGTACCAAAGTCACATGATGACAAACCAGGAGTAAGCAGCATCTCTGGGCGCTCCATCGTGATCCATCCCAAAACAATACAAAGTTCCTAATTCTGCCTTGATTCTCAAGTTCTTCTCATCTCTGTAGTGATTTCTAAGCCTTGCCAGTGCTATGGAGGAGGAACATATGGAGTTGGCTCAACTGAAGGCTCCTCTACCACAAGAAGAATTGGAGGGAGAGCTGGAACCGGTTGCAACCCTAGAGGCCAAGTGGCCCCGCGCCACAGTAACTCTCCTCCCACTCTGCCTTTAAAACTTGCTGCCTCAGTCACAATGGACCAAGTTTATGAGGAGTTGCAGGCCATAAAGCAAGTGCTGTTTACTCTGATTGAGGAGTTTAAAGAGTGGAAACCTGCGTATAAGGACATATCCATAAGAGTTTTGGATGCAGACACTAGAATTTCTTTGGCAGAGGACAAAATCACTAATTTGGAGGAGCCCGAGGTAACCTTACTCAAAAGATCTGTAAAAAAGCTTGAGGATAAGGTGGAGGACCCAGAGGGCTGTTTCAGGAGGAACAACCTGGTCCTGCTAGGCCTTCTAGAAGGCGAACAGAGGCCATCACCGATTGAGTTTATTCAAACATTTTGCAACAAAATTGCGGGGCTCCCACCCAATGGGCCTCAGTACATTATAGAGAGGCCTCACAAGTCAGTATAGCCAAAGCCAGCGGAGGGTGAACCTCACCCCTCCAGCCCTTCATATTTAAAGTGTTAAATTACTTAGACTGAGACTATTTACTGAAAGCATGTTAAAAAAATAGATTGGCTGGAATAGGATGGCAAAAAAAGTGAGATTATTGTCAGACTTAACATACAAGGTGCATCAAGACCGGGCAGCTTATCGACCCTTGCAATCTAAATTATGGGCAGCTAAAATTCAACATCAGATGCTTTTCCCAGCTCGACTAGAGATCAGAACAAGTAAGGTCACTTATCACTTTGACTCAACTGCTCAAGCATCTTAAGAGCTTCCAAAAATTCTGCCAGATCTTTTTGGTAAGGTGGGGTGAACCTATTGTTTTTGTCTCAGTTAAGTTGGCCTGAAAACTCTCAATGCAATAAAGAAAAAGCTAGGAACATCTACATGCAGCAACCTAAAGGTTTTATTTTTTTTTTGCTAAATGGAGTATGACCTCAGATTTATATGTGCTATAGTAGTCTAATTACAACCTGTGTTACTTCATGCTGTGTTTAAGGTTCGGTTGGCAAATCCTGCACCGATCACATTTCACCTGAGTGTTGAATTCCAATAATGGATTCAGTGTGTTTACTTCACAGCTCACATAAGACAAATGGTCATTCCATCTTTGCCTACTAAGTTACGAGGGCCTGCTGATGGCTGTTTGGGTTAATTCTGTGGATCACTGCTTCAATATTTTTGAGTTCTTGGTGTCTTATAGCCTACAGATGGAATCACGATAATGTGGATTCTTGTGGTGGATTATCTGCTTTCTACTTGAATGCAGTTTGGAGGATAGCACATTTGTTTTAGACAATTCAGGAACTTTCTGGATGCTCCGGTGTGCACCGGAATTGGGAAACTCCCTCTAGTGGTTTCCCCTGCAACCAGCTCAGACACATAGACCAGTCAGTTACTTTAGTCCACACTGACATGTTGCAAGCTTCCATTTGTTATGTTGGTGATCGAACATTTGTCAGTTATTTGTTCAGAAAGTGTTATACATGGATCCGATTACTATCTTAATCTAGCTTGTGTGACACCATATCTATTTGTGTTGAGGGTGGGAGTTTATAGACAGCTACATGATCACACATTGAGGTCTAAATGACTGTTTTAGTTTCCCTAATAAGGGCAATTTCAACTGAGCATTATTTAATATGTTGACTAAATGTTTCATGGACTTATAATGATTATAAGATCTGTTCTCGATTCATATGTTTTAGTACTTTTCAAAATAATAGAAGTATGCTTTTTTATTTCATGGGATCTGTTTTGCTCTCATTGGTTTTGTAGGAGATGTACTTTTAAGCTGAAGTACAAAGTATTACTTCAATGTGGGGCCACACTTTTCTACACTTATTATAGTAGTAGTTTGGGGGAAATGGGGCTTTACAAAGGGGATGCAGGGGTGCATTAGGCTTCAGTTTTATGGACCTAGTTCTATAGATATTTTCTACATAAAGCCGTGGGACTAGACCTGTTATAAACTTGGGTCAGATGAGGGGCTGCACTTTTGCTTGATTCATGGACCACATGTTAGGGAGTTGGCTTAAGGCCCAGGAACCTAGGGAGCTGTTGGTTGTTTTTTTTGGTGGGGTCCTAGGGATGAGTGCTAGGAAGGGAGCTTACTAATGTGGGTGGAGAAAGGGGGTGAAAGTGGGTGGCGGTGGTCTATGCAGGCTGATTTTCATTTGAGAAGTGGATCTGAAGAGATATTTTATGTTTTTATTCCAATGCAAAAGTGGACAGTGATATCATAGAATAATAAAGGAGGGAAGGATAATAATAAAAAAAAATACTGTATTTTAAGGCAATTACAGAAATACCATCCACACATTGTTATGTTACAAGACACGCATCTGCCCACAGAACAATTTCATAATTTGAAAAAAACTATGGGTAGGACAAGTTTACAGAACGGGACCTAGTGCCAAACAAAGAGGGGTGGCAATTATTTTTCATAAATCAGTACCTTTTCAACTTCTTCATGAACGGAAAGATACATAAGGATGGTTTATTTTCCTACTAGGTAAACTGGTGCAAACAGAGGTGATGCTGGGTGCAATTTATGGCCCAAATGTGGACACCCTATCTTTTTTCCTAACCTTGGCAATGGTTTTGGCCCAGTCTGCCAGGACACCATGCCTTTTGGGAGGCACTGGAACCTGGTTCATTCTAATGACCTGGACAGGTCTTATAAAAAAAAAAAAGGTGGGTCTATCCAATGCAGAGAGCGCTGAGGGAGTTTATGCAGGACATGGGTCTTCTAGACACATGGAGGCTGTTACATCCGGAGGAGAGAGCATTGTCCTCTTATCACCCCCCACATGGGGTCTATTCATGAACTGATTATTTCCTAGTCATTAATTATTTAATGATCCATATTACCGATGTAATGATATGCCTGACAGTTAACTCAGATTATTCCCTCATTCAGTTGGAGATAGCCTTAACACAGAGCCCATGTAGTGCTAGCACTTGCTCCCTAAATACAGGGCTATTGATGGACCCCTCTATTGTATCTCATCTGAGAAAATTTATCCTTAACTCTCTGGAGGAGAATTTTCATTCTATTGAGGCAAAAAGATGTGTTATGGGGGTCTATGAAAGCACTTTGGGGGGGATTTATTAGAATAGCTACTGTTAGAAAGAAGAACTTAAATGGAAGAATGGTTGTCTCAATTACAGCATTTAGAATCAGAACTGTCCCACTCCTCAGATGTCACCGCTTGGTAGGAGTTAATGACACTAAGAGCTAAATATTCTAGTTAACTGCTTGACAAGGTTACCAGATCGGCAACCTCCCTGAATGCAACATACGTAGAACAGGGGAAAAAGGCTGGGAGATTGCTGGTGATGCACTTAAAACCAAAAAGGGAATCGCAGTGGGTGAATGCCTTGGCAGACCCTGCCTCCAGACATTTAGTTTCAGATCCCAAAGGTATGACTGAGATTGTTAAGTCTTTTTATCAAAACTTGTAAGCAGCTCCGGACATTGTTCCAAATTTCCAAACAAAATTTACAAAATTTATGAAGGGAATAGAGCTATCTACTCTGGATGAAGCCCAAAAAGAAGAGTTAGCAGGTTCTATTACTGAGGTGGAGATTCTGGGGCAATAGGTTCCCTTTCCATGGATAAGGCACTGGGCCCAATGGGTTTGTCCCTCTTTTTTATAGAACTTTCAAAACAGAACTAGCCCCTATTCTACAGCTCGTCTTCAATTACCTATTCAATTTAAATATCCAGGAACAGGCCCTGTTGGAAGCTAGAATTGAAGTCCTGCCCAGAACAGGGAGGGATCCTACCGCCTCTGAGAACTATAGGCCCATTTTACTTTTAAACATCGATATTAAAATGTTAGCCAGTATTCTGGCTTCACAACTCAAGAATGTTTGGTCAGGGTTAATTGGATGGGAGCAGGAGGGGTTTATTGCTGGCTGAAATTCTAGTGACCATTTCCGAAACATTTTCCATTTGCTCTCCATGCCTGGGGGGATGGGTCTGACAAGGTGCTCATCTCCCTAGACACGAAGAAAGCATTTGATCAGGTGACTTGGAATTTTTTATTTGAGCTATTGCCCAGGTATGGACTACCATCAGAATTCATTCAGTGGATTAAGGTTTTCTAGGCTTGTCCATCAACAAGGATATTTTGTAACGGTGAACTTTCTGCACCCTTCTTCTGGATGAGAAACTCACCAGGGATGGCCCTTATCCCCCATGTTATTTAATTTATATAGAGAGCCCTTAGCCAGGAGAATCATTGCCTCCCCCCCACATCAAGGGCATCTCAATCAGGGATAAAGACTTTAAACGCTCTATGTTCACACATGATGTTCTTCTACATATCTCCCAATGAAAAATGTTGCTTCCAGCAGCATTACAGATGATAGCGGCATAGAGCCTAATATCAAGCTATAATCTAAACCTCTGCAAAACTATTGTGTATCCCCTATCTCTGTTAGTTCCCCATGTAGACATCAAGGCCATGGGGCTACATTGGAAAGCTCACTCCATAACATATTCAGGGATCAAGCTCACTAGGGACATCCAGCAGCTTAAAAAGCTGAACCATGACCCTGTGGTTAGGCAACAAGAATTATACCTACAATGTTGGCAACACCTTCCACTGTCCTTATGGGGGAGGGCCAATATACTTAAAGTGGTAGCCCTGCCTAGGTTTAGGTATCCACTCTCAATGCTTAACATAGCCCTGCCCAGAATGTGGTTCGCCAAGATAGATTCCATTTGGTCAAAATGTTTATGGATAGGAAAACATCTCAGGCGAGCCTTCAAGAAACTTTACAGGCCCAGAGAAATAGTGGGACTGTAGCTATTACATTTGTTACAATACTATTTTGCCTTTCATGGCGCCAGATGCATTCAACGGACCTATCGGGGTGAGCAGCAGTCTCAGGACCCTATGTGGTTTCAAATAGAAAAACACAGAGCACTGCAACATCAGATTGCTCTACCTGCTTTGTTATATCTCTCTGTAGCAAGATTACCCAAACCCCTGAAAGACTCCCCTATTAGTTGGTCAGTAAGAGCCCATCTGCAGCTTTGCCATTCCTTAAATCTGAGACATCAAGCTGATTTGGGACAGCCATTTTACTTCAACCCTAATATTACTATAGGGAGAGAAAAACAGTTTCACCTACTTCATGGAGAGACATCAGTGTATCTACATTGGCTGATTTTGTTAAACAGGATGAATTTCTCACTTTTAGAGAATTAAGACAAAGATTTCATCTCCCAGCAGTTTCTTGTGAGTCGCCTAGATCAAACACTGTCTGCAATCCCTTCTTGGGAAGACACCTTGGCTTTCTGAAGCTAGCTCACTTTTCGAGGTTTTATCACAACTGTCTGATCTAGATAAGCTGATATCTCGGATCTACAGAAAGTTAAATTCCATGATTTGGAAGGCGTGCACCCTTATCTTGCTGGAATATGGCGGGATCGCTGGGCCAGCCATCAGGAAACTAATGAGAGCTGCTATTTTTATTTTGTTTATTTCTTTTATTTGTTTTATTTTTTACCCTGTATGTTTGTTTCTAAGTTTTAAGTTTATTTTAGTATTTAGTTTGCTTTTTTGATTGCTCCTAGATTGTTGTTATGCTGTCAGAGCATTGTTGGAGCATTTTGCTCTAATTTTAACACTGTTTATTTGACTCCCCGCCTGTTGCCTGCTGCTTATTTCCAAGTTTCAGTGGAGTTGAGCTACAATTTGATCTGGATCCGGGGAAGTATTCTGTCCCTACAGCATGTAGCACTGAGCCCCGGCCTGAAGAACATGTAAGGAAGAAGGTAGCTCACTGCCTGGGTGTCTGGATTCCTGGACGCTGGTTGGAGGAGTTTGTGAGTTATTTTGAACTGCTCTGTGAACTGTTTGGTGATCTGCCTTGCTGGGATTTGGAGTTGGTGCTGCCTTTTTGGAACTTTGGGGGCAGTGAGGGTCAATGAGCTGTGCTGGGTGAGGGAATGCTTCTCCCTCTGCACCTAAGGTCATCATCCTGTTGTGCTGCCAGGGACTGAATGTCAGTTGCCTCATTTGGCCTTCGGGGAGCCAGAGGGGGATTTTGGGGCTCTCCTAAGTCACATTGGGGGTAGACCTGTGGTCTACTCTCGGGGGCACCTGTAGCTGCAGGGAGTAAGGCCTGCCCAGGGTGGTGCAGTTGGGGGGTATCCCTTCTTTCTTCTTAGTTGTTGCACACCCTAGGCCCTCTGCTAGTGGTCCCCCTTTTTTGGGTCGAGACATGGACTAATGGAGCTCCGTGTGCCTGACTTTGGGATTAGAAAATGGAGTAAAAGTGGAGCGAGTGCACAGCCGCTAATAGTGGAGTCCCGTGCCTGGTCTGCTGATTTGAGCCAAGACTGTGCCTTTACTTTACTTTTGAACTGTGATTGCTTGTGGATCCAACCGGCTTTTTTCTCTATTGGAACTGTGTCTGAATGGAGGCCTGAACTACCCTTTTTACTGTCTGCTACATGGGTATATGGGTGGAGAGAGTGTTATTCATATTATTTTTTATTTCAAGGAACTATCATATTTTTATGTGAGTTACTGGGGTCTTATTCAGATCCCTCCCCACACACACACACGCACACATTGTGTGAGAGACGGTGTTTGGGTGGATTTTTCATTTTGACCTTGCAGTTTACTGAACTCTAAATCAAGACTAATTTGTGCAGTCATTTACTGTCCTTGTTACCTACTGGATTACTTAGACTTTCTGACTTTTTTGATTTTTTCTCTGGACTCTCCCCCCTCTATGTAAGAGGTAGTGGAGGGTTGAACCATTTTGGATCATTTAACCAGACTGGTGGGAGCATTCTGGTTTCAGAATTCAAACTGTATTTTATTTTTGTGTCTGTTTTCTTCTTTATTTTTTGGATAGTCATAATTAACTAATAATTTTTGAATAATTCTGTATAATTTGCATTTTTAGTGTGTGATATTCATGTATGGGTGTGTGGGATAGTGAGGACTAGGAGATGTCCTGGGGCGAAATGGATTCCAGAGCATGGTCCTTCATACCTGGTCTCCATACCCAAGGGCTCCAGTGTTTCTGGGCCGATAGCTCAGCCAGCACTGGAATCTCATCCGACTCGAGTGGTGTTATGCAACTCCAGATCTATTGGGAACATGATGGCAATCATTGCTGATCTTGTAGGGACAGCAGACCTGGCCTGCATCACCGAGACCTGGTTGGATGATAATACCGGCCCCATCTTGGAGGCGTCTGTTTCTGCCAGGTTCTCAGTGATACATCGCTCGAGATCAGCCCGCAGGTGCAGGGGTGTAGCCATTTGCTTTAGGATGCAATTGGGCCTTATAAAGTAGGTATGCCAGTTGAGGAATCCAGATCGTTTGAGTATACTGCAGTTGCAGGTGTGGGCTGTTGGATTGTTCTCATCTACCGTCCACCCAGCGGTGAGAAATTGTTCCTGCAGGAAGTAGTGGACTTCGTGGTTGACATGGCATTTGAGTCATCTAGGCTGATAGTCCTGGGTGACTTCAATGCCTGAGTTGACGACTAACTCTCGTAATTTGGTCAGGACTTCCTCCAACTTATGAATTCGTTGGCTTCACACAGGTAGTAGCCTCTGCAACCCATAATCACTGATACTCACTCGATCTAGTTTTCCTCCTGGAGATAGAGACCTCTGACTTGGTGGTAGAACCAGTCGGATAGTCAGATCACCACACCGTAAGGTTCAATCTCCAGGCTCCTCCATATAGGCCTGCCCCTGTGGAGATGGTCAGATACCACCTTTTGAGGGATGTGAACCCTGATGGTCTATTGGCAGTATTAGACCTAGCGGGATTTCCAGGGGCAAGTGAGGGTCCAGAGAGTTTGGTCCAGGACTATAATAAGGCTGTCACTGAAGCTCTGGACTCTATCACTCCTGTCCATGTTCATCCTCTCTCTCTCCGTCTGCAGTCCCCATGGTTTGATGGGGCCTTGAGGGAGTTGAGATGAGCTGGATGAAGGTTAGAGCAATGCTGGTGGAAATCTGCCCTGGATGCTGACCACCTTAGATTGATAGAGCATTATCAAACCTATCAATCAGCAATCACCCGCAAGAAGGCAGAGTTCCTGTCCAGGGAGATTGCTGCAGCTCAGAATCAACCTACTCAGCTCTTTCAAACCATGGACAGGCTGTGCAACCCAAACTGTCTGCAGGCTCAAAGTGCGTTTCACAAGTTAAGTGTGACGAGTTTGCTCAATTCTTTGTGGATAAGGTGGCCAACATCAGGGCTGAGATCCAGCCTGCCCACTCTATGGGGATTGACGGGGGTCAGTGCTCGGTCACTCCTCCTCAGTTTTCCTGGATATCTTTTGACTGGATGGAGATCGTGGATATCATGTGGATTGTCCAGAGTATGCAGCCATCGTGCTGTAGTTTGGACCCGGGCCCAACACGCCTGATTATGGGGTGTATTGATTCTATCAGCCCTGTCCTCTTGAAGATTGTTTGGTGCTCCTTGGAGTTGGGTGAGTTCCCTAGCTCCCTGAAGGAGGTGGTGGTGACACCACTCCTTAAGAAAGCTGCTCTGGACCCAAACTGCTTTGTTAACTACAAACCTATCAGTAACCTTCCCTTCATAGGGAAGGTGATCGAGAAAGTTGTTGCACTGCAGCTGGAGAACCATCTTACCATCCATGATATCTATGACCCTCTCCAGTCTGGTTTCTGGAAGGGGCATAGTACCAAGACTGCTCTGGTTCGGGTGCTCAATGATCTTCTGATGGCGAGGGATCAGAAGTGCTGCTCCATCTTGGTACTTCTTGATCTCTCTTCAGCCTTTGATACCATGGACCATGGGGCACTGCTCGAGTGCCTGAGGGTCATCTGTGGCCTGGCAGGTTCAATCTTCAGATGGCTTCAATCTTTCCTCACTGGCAGATTTCAGAGGGTGGTGTTGGGGATATTTTCCTCAGACCCATTCTTTCTGCCATATGGGATTCCCCAGGGCTTGGTGCTGTCCCCCATGCTGTTTGTGGTGTATGTGCTGCCCCTCAGAGACAATGTAAGATGGTATGGGCTGAGGTTTCACTGCTATGCTGATGATATCCATCTCTACCTGTCTTTTGCACCCGACCAGGATAGTGCGATCTCAGTCTTTAACAGCTGCCTTGTAGAAATCCAGGACTGGATGAAATCCAGCTGGTTGAAATTGAATTCCAAGAAGACTGAGGTGTTGGATGTGGATCCAGGTCACCGGACAGAGGTGTTGGTGGCAGAACTGCCCTCTGGACTTTGGCTTGGAGGTGCCCATTTGCCTTCCTCCAAACAGGTGCAAAACCTGGGAGTGGTTCTTGATGACAGGCTGACATTGCGTTCACAGGTGTCGCAGTCATCAAGTCCTCATTTTACCATCTCAGGAACATCACCAGGATTAAGCACCTTGCCACATCTGGCGACCTTCTGACACTGATCCACACCTTTGTGACCTTGCACCTGGACTGCTGCAACTCCCTGTACCTAGGGCTTCTGGGGGTTGATATCCACCACTTGCAGCTGGTGCAGAATGCTGCGGTTTGGCTGTTGATGGGGACTCCTCGTTTGAGTCACGTCACTCCCGTGCTGCACGAACTGCACTGGCTGCCTGTCCAGTGATGGATCACCTTCAAGGTCAGGCTTCTGACCTATAAGGCCCTGCACAGACAGGGTCTGAGCTATCTGCAAGAGCTCCTGAGTCTCTACTACCCCAGTCAACCTCTCCACTCAGCTGAGAAGGGGTGGTTAGAGATTCCCATGGTACGGCTGAAAACCTCTGGGGCCCGTGCTTTTATGTATGCAGCTCTGACCCTGTGGAATTCTCTACCTTGTCAGATTCAAGAGTGCAGGACCATGGAGAGCTTCAAGACTTAAAAACACATCTATTCCATCGGGCGTATGGAGACCAAACAGAATAACTTGACTTGTTTTTATATGTAATGTTTGGAATCTGGATGTTTTACTGTTCATTTGTTTTTAGTTGTTCTAACTTGTACAGTGCTTTGGTTACAGAATTGTGCTCTATAAATAAAGTTTATTATTATTATTATTATGTCATTTTAATGGCAACAAACCATAACGTTTAATTATGATTCAGCCTGTTGTGCTTCAATTTGTAAAAACATGTATAAATATATTAAACAAGATAGATTACATGTAATGCAGTTCAATATACTACACAACCTGCATTTCACACTTTATAAATTGTATAGAAATGGGTAAGAATTCTGACTCTCTATGCCACAGATGCTCCCAGACAGAGGGTGCTCTGTTTCATATGATCTGGGCATGTCCCTGCATGGCTAACTTTTGGCAGTCTGTCAAGCAATTTGTTTTTGCATTCATCGTCCACGTGGAATATTTTACACCAGAAATTTGCATATTAGTCAATTTTGATGGTTAAAGGCCTAACTTGGAGAAAGCCTATATGGAGGCCATCGTGGGGGTTTTGAAGCTAATTATAATGTGACATTGGACAAGAGACGAAACACCCTCAATTAAGGAATGGGTTCAGGAAATGTCTGCCGTATTAAAAGCGGAAAAAGTCATTGCTGCCATAAACCAGAATTTGCAGAGGTTCCAGGCCTTGTGGAATCCATTCTTTCAATTTCTTGCTGGGAGGTGAGGTCTGGGTTATTATATGTCCCCTCTCCCCAGGAGAGTTTATCTTAGGAGAATTATTCAGTGACTGATTTGTAGTTTTATTTCTTCTTGGTATGTGTCTGCTCCCAACAGCTGTCTTTTGAGATCAAACAGCCTGCAAGGAGGGGGGGTTCATTTAGGGGATTATTCAGGGATGGGGGGAGATGTAATTCTGTATATTGGTGTACTTTGGGTATAATAGTAATGTTCTGTCCTGTTTAATTGGTGCACGGGTCTACTTGATGATTGAAGGACCCTCCAGGCTGTTATGTTGGTATGTAATATGTCTGTCATGCATACTTTTTTTCACAATAAAGTTTATTAAATTGCAAAAAAAAATTTAATTGTACCATATGTTCCTCTGGTATTTGGATAAATCCCTAGATAGACAAATAATTCCACAAATAGTGTGCCAGGATCATTTTTTTTTATCTATAATTAATATACTGTATACATCAAAGCAGAATGCATATTTCACCTCCTGATGCTGTGGAATAAATTTTCTTCACAGCTTCTCTATTTAGTGATTTTTATAATAAGAACAGAGAACAGGAAAAATCCTTTCTCAGTTGATTATCCAAACTTCATACAGCAGTCCATGTTATTTTAACTTGTGCCACCTTAAAAAAAAAGCAAATTCTGTGTTTCACTAAGTTAAAACTTATTTCTCTGTGTTTCTCTTACATTATAGTGTGTTCCTTAAATCATTTTTAGTTTAAACCCTTCTTACAGACAAGCCCCAAATGAGTTAGTGTCCATAAATCATAAACTATACCTGCAGTGAGCAGTAGATAGAAGAGTTTTGCTACTCTGGCAGATAAGTTGTATGCAGCAAGATTTAGGAGCCTAGGCTTGTTACGGTCATATCTTTCACTTTTATTTGCAGATATACTGTACTTTTTTAGCAATTCACAGACCTCAGCTGCACTTACCACCCTCTAGTAGAATGGAGGAGAAACACAGAAACATAGAACTTGAAGGCAGATAAGGACCACTAGGCCCACCCAGTCTGCCCATTTTCCCTGCCTGCTGCAAAAACCACAGACCCTACCTGATCTCTGGATTTAATAAAAATAATAACTTTATTTATCGAGTGCCTTTCAAATTATCAAGGCGCTTTAACATACAAACTGGATAAAACAAAATAAAAGTATGAAACACAATATAAATATGGCTAATCAATAAAATTCAGTAAAATCAATCTGGGGTTGGCTTGGCACCACAAATAGGTTTCTAGGGCCTGCTTGAAACCCTGCATGGTCGTGCACTCCCGTAGCTGATGGGGTAGAGAATTCCACAGGGCTAGAGCCACATACATGAATGCACGGGCCCCTGATGACTTTAAGGATACCCTTGGAATCTCTAGCAACCCCTTGTCAGACGAGCAGAGCAGTCACCCATGGCAGCAGGGGGACAGGAGCTCTTTCAGGTAGTCTGTACCCTGTCCATGTAGGGCTTTGTAAGTCATCAGTCTGACCTTAAAGGTGATCCGCCACTGAATAGGCAGCCAGTGCAGTTCGTGCAGCACCAGTGTAATATGACACATCTGAGGGGTCCCTGTCAACAACTGGGCTGCAGAGTTCTGCACCAGCTGCAAGCAGTGGATATCAACCCCTGACAGTCCTAGGTAAAAGGAGTTGCAGTAATCAAGGTGCGAGGTCACAAAGTCGTGGATCAGCACGGGGAGATCGCCGAATGGAACTAGGTGCTTGACCCTGGCAGTGTTCCTCAGATGGTAAAAGGAAGACTAGACAACAGCTGACATCTGAGATTGCAGTGTCAGCCCATCATCAAGAATCACCCCAGGTCCCACACCTGTTCAGAGGCAGGAAGCTGGGAACCCCCCAAGAAAATTCCCATAGGCTAACCAGCCCTCGAACCCTCTATCTGGTGACCCAGATCCACAACCATCACCTCAGTCTTTCCCGAGTTCAACTTCAGCCAGCTGGAATTCATCCAATCCTGGATTTCTCTTTCCTATCACTAGGGTTCCTCATGCCTATCCCATGCATTTAATTACCCTACCATGTTAGCCCCCTCCACCTCCGCTGGGAGGCTGTTCCATGCATCCACCACACTTTCCCTCAAGAAATACTTCCTCATGGTGCCCCTTAGTCTACTCCGTTTTAGCCTCATGTCATGTCCCCTTGTTCTAGAACATCTCTTTTTCTGAAATATGCTACCCTCCTGTACATTATTTATATCCTTGAGATATTTGAAGGTCTCTATCATATCTCCCTCTCTCTTCTCCAGGATCTACATATTGAGGTCCTTCCAGTCTCTCCTCATATGACTTTTGATGCACACCCAGCACCATTTTTGTTGCCCTTCTCTGAACTGCCTCTGCCCTGTCTATGTTCACACTGAGATGCTGTCTCCAGAACTGGACACAGTACTCCAGATGTGGTCTCACCAATGATTTGTACAGTGGCATCACCACCTCCTTTCTTCTGCTGGTGATACCTCTCCCTATGCACCCCATACCCCATCTGGCTCTCTCCACAGCTTTGGCACATTGTTTGACAACCTTTTGGTCATCTGATATGATTACCCTCAGATCCCTTTCCTGTTTGGTGGTCATCAGTATCTCCCTCCCATCATGTATGACTCCTGTGCCCCAAATGTATGATTTTGCATGTCTTTGCATTGAATCTTAGCTGCCACACTCTTGACCATTCCTCTAGTTTACCTAGGTCCCTCCTCATTTTTTCCACCCCTCCCTGAGTGTCTACCCTGTTGCAGATCTCAGTGTCATCTGCAATGAAGCATACCTTTCCTTCCAGCCCCTTCACAATGTCACTTATGAAGACATTAAATAATAATAATAATAATTTATTTATATTGTGCCTTTCTAAAACCAAGGCACATTAACAATATACTTGTTAAAACAATAAATAAAACACAAATACATAATACAACTCATAAAATATTAAAACACCATCATTAAAACATCAATCAACAAAACGCTGATGACCACAAATGGGATTTTAAGGCACGCTTAAATTTCTCCACCGATGTGTACTCCTGAAGCGGACGGGGTAGAGAATTTCAGAGGGTTGGGGCCATGTACATAAATGCACGGGCCCCCGATGATTTCAAAGAAACCCTCAGAACCTCTAACAACCCCTCGTCCACCGAGTAGAGCGATCGCTTAGGGCAGTTGGGCACCAGAAGCTCTTTCAAGTAGACTGGGCCCGGTCCGTGAAGGGCTTTATAAGTCAGAAGACCGACTTTAAAGGTGATCCACCACTGTATTGGCAGCCAGTGCAGTTCATGCAGCACCAGAGAAATATGACGAGAAGTACCCATCAAAAGCCAGGCCACAGCATTCTGCACTAGCTGCAAGTGGCAGATATCAACCCCTGGTAGCCCTAGATAGAGGGAGTTGCAATAGTCAAGGCATGAGGTCACAAAAGCATGGACCAATGTAGGCAAGTCACAGGATGGAACTAGGTGTTTGATCCTAGAGATGTTCTTCAGATGGTAAAAAGGCTAATTTGATGACTGCTGACACCTGTGATTTTAACATCAGCCCATCGTCAAAAATCACCCCCAGGTTCCACAGCTGTTCAGAGGTCAGGAGCTGGGAGCCACCCAGAAGTAATCCTGATGGCAAACTAGCTCCTACCCTCTCTATCCCGCTACCTGGGTCCACAGCCATTACCTCCATCTTCTCTGAGTTCAACCTCAGCCAGCTCAAATTCATCCAGTCTTGGATTTCAGTGAGGCAGTTATTAAATACCAAGAGAACTCTATCCTGTTCTGGCGCAAAAGATAGGTAGAGCTGGGTATCATTGGCATAGCAGTGAAACCTCAGCCCATACCTTCTTACAATGTCTCAGAGGGGCAGCATGTACACTGAGAACAACATGGGAGACAACACCGACCCCTGAGGCACCCCACATGACAGCAAGAATGGGCCAGAGAAATTTATCCTTGACACCACCCTCTGAATTCTGCCAGTGAAGAATGATTTAAACCACCCAAGGACTGTACTAGACAGTCTGCAGATAAACCTCAGGTGTTTGAGAAGTATCCCATGGTCCACAGTGTCAAACGCTGAAGAGAGATTGAGAAGAACCAAGATGGAATGGCTCTTTCGATCTCTTGCCATCAAGAGATCATTGAGCACCCGAACCAGCGCAGTCTCAGTACTATGCCTCTTGCGAAAACCAGACTGGAATGATTCATAGATGTCATGGATGGTCAAATGGTTCTCCAGTTGTACGGCCACTACTTTCTTGATCAACTTCCCCACAAAGGGAAGATTAGAGATCGGTCTGTAGTTATCATGGCAGTCTGGGTCCAAAGAAGCTTTCTTCAGGAAGGGTGTTACCACTGCCTCCTTCAGGGAGCTAGGAAACTTACCTGTCTCCAAGGAGCACCAGACTATCTGTGCAAGGACTGGGCTGATAACATCAGAACAACCCTTTATCAGGGAAGTTGGGCCCAGATCCAAACTACAGCATGTAGGACGCATACCCTGGACAATCCATATGACATCAATGAGCTCCGGCTGGTCAAAGGAACTCCAGGATGGGCCAGAGGTAGTGACCTGGTGCCAATCCATCACATCTTCCATGGAAGATAAGGGCTGGAATGATGCCCTGATGTCAGCCACCTTAGCTACAAAGAAGCGAGCAAGCTCCTCACACTTCAATTGTAAAAACGCTCTTTGCACCTGCAGGCAAGCTGGGTTGCACAGTCTGTCTACAGTTCAAAAGAGCTGAGCTGGTCGGTTCTGAGCAGCTGCAATCTCCCTTGACAGGAACTCTGCCTTCTTATGAGAGATTACAGAATGATAGGACTAGTAGTGTTCCATCAATCTAAGATGGTCAGCATCTAGGGTGGATTTTCGCCAGCAACATTCTAATCTTCGTCCTTGTCGACGCATCTCCCTCAAAGTCCCATCAAACAATGGGGACCGAGGGCGAAGGGGGAAAGGACAAACACAGATAGGGACAATGATATCCAAAGCCAAGAAAATGGCCTTAGTATAGGCCAGAACCAAGGCTTCGGGATCACTGCTCAGGCCCTAAAAACTCCGATAGATCAAGCACCGCCTCCAGGCCATCAGAGCTTATATCTCGCAAAGGGTGGTACCTGACCATCTCCACAGGGGTAGGCCTATAAAGGGGGGGGTGCTAAAACTGAAACCCACTGTGTAATGATCGGACCAACTGACAGGTTCCACCCCCAAATCAGAGGCTGCGATCCCCAGGAGGAAGACCAAGTCAAGGAAGTGACCACCTTTATGAGTGGCAGAAGTAACAACTTGTGTAAGGCCCAATGACGTCATCAATTGAAGGAAATGTTGTCCAAATTGCGAGAGTTCATCATCAACCCAGGCATTAAAGTCACCCAGGACCATCAGCCAGGATGACTCAAACGACATGTCAATGACAAAGTCCACTATTTCCAGTAAGATCCGGTTCTCATCACCTGGTGGACAGTAGATGAGAGTGATCCTACACCCCACACCTGCCACAAAAGTACACTCGAATGATTTGTCCTCCTCAACTGGTACACATGTGAGGCCCAGCTCGGTCTGAAAACAGACCGCAACCCCCCCCCCATGGTCCAACCTTGGGTGGTGTAACATCGAGTACCTGGCTGGAATAGCTGCTGCTAATACAGGGCAAGCATTCTCATCCAGCCAGGCTTCGGTTATGCACGCCAGATCCACAGACCCATCAAGATCTGCAATAACTGCAGTCTTATTTTTGATGGATCTGGCATTACACAACACCACTCGAGTTGGACGGGCCTCATGGGCTGCTCAAGCTACTTGCCCCCCAATATTGAAGGTGCCTTTGAGTATGGAGACTAGACATGAAGGACCACGTTCCAGACTCCATTTCGCCCCAGGGTGTCTTCTGGATCCCACTACCCCATTATGACAGCCCCGCTCTTCCGACCTCCACTGTTTGCACCCCCAACCCTCCTCCTCCCCCTACGAACAATACCCAGTGCTCTACAGCACTGGTAGATAGACAACTGCAATGGGGGGAAGGGCGGAGGGCATGAAGAGTGGAGGGTGAATAGCGTATGACTGTGGAAACGGGCCTCCTACACATCCCAAAAACTTCAACAGCAATACAATATCCCCACTGGAGTCCTCGATTAATTAACTGAATTCCCAAAAATAAACTAAACCAGACCCCGCAATAAAAATAATACAAAGAATAAAAAATAAACAAAACCTAAATAACCAAACACATTAAATCTCTTAAGTTACCACTCCCCCCTCTCTCTCACAAAGGGGAGAAATTACACAATATATTAAATCAAACCTAACTACTGCCACAATTAACAAAGAATACATAATAAAAATTCCCCCATACACTCTTACTGTCACTCCCAGAACTATAAAACCTTATTTAATGTCCATGTAGTATAGACCGGCTGTCTTCCTCAACGAATCCAATAGATGACTCCAAATGTTTAAGAGAAAAAGCCAGGAAAGCTCCCACCTCTCCTGGCTGACTGTATAAAAGCTTCCCAGACTCTGTTCTTACCAAGAGTCTAGGAGACGAGCAAACATTACTAATGAATGAACTGTAATTATAAGGAAGAACAGGCTGCAATACCAGTCCAATCCAGTCAGTTTGCCGTAGAACAGAACTCAGCAGCCAAACTGCCAGGCACATTTGAGGTCCAGCCCAAGAAGTCTTCAGCACAGTAATGGGCTGCAGTGTGCAACTAACTCCCGGGGAAGGGATCTGTCCCCAGAACGGAACTGTTCCCAGAACTGATCCCTGTGGCACCTCGCTTGTCATCATCCTTTCCTTGGATTGAGCTCCATTTCCCACCACCCTCTGTGTTCTATCCCTCAACCAATTTCTAACTCAATTTGCAACCTTGGGACCCATTCCCAGGCTGCTGAGCTTGTTTACAAGCCTCTTATTTGGAACAGTGTCAAAACACTTGCTGAAGACAACGTAGGCCACATCCACTGCTCCCCCCCTTGATCCACTTCCCTAGTCACCCAGTCAAAGAAATCTGTCAGATGTGTTTGACATGACCTTCCCACTGTGAATCCATGCTGCCTCGGATCGTGTGCTCCACTTGATTCAAAATGTTCCACAATCCTTTCTTTTAGAGTGATTCCATTATTTTCCCCACCATTGAGGTAAGGCTGACTGGTCTATAGTTTCCAGCCTCTTCTCTGCTCCCACTTTTGTGTAGAGGGACTACATCTGCTCTCCTCCAGTCCTCTGGAACCACTCAGGTTTCCAGCGATTCACTGAACAGGGCTGCCAGTGGTGCTGACAGCACCTCTTTAAGCTCCTTTAATATTCTAGGATGCGTCTCATCTGGTCCAATTGCCTTGTCTACTTTCAGTTTTGTGAGTTCCTTTAGAACTCTCTCCTCCGTAAATGAACTGGTGTCTACCTCCCTCCCCTTATTGCTCCTGTCACTTAATTGTGGTCCCTCACTTTCCCCTCTTCTGTGAATACTGAACAAAAATATTTGCTCAGGATTGTTGCTTTTTCCAAGTCCCCTTCTGCACACTGCCCTTCTTCACCCTTAAGCCTTACAATCCCACCCCTTGTCTTTCTCACTTCACTAAAGTACCTATAAAAACTCTTGTCCTTTTTCTTTACTGCCTGGGATATTTTTCCTCTCTTTGCATCTTTGCGCTCTTGACTGCCTTCCCTGCCTCCCTCTGCTTATCCAGATATAGTACCCTGTCCTCCTCCTTCTGTGTTTCCTTTTATTTCCTGAAAGCCAGCTTTTTTGCTCTTAGCTTCCCAGCCACTTCCTTTCAGAACTATAGTGGTTTTCTTTTTCTCTTGCCTTTATTTGACTAACGCTAAGGTTTGTTGCTTTCACTATGGCCTTTTAGATGGGCCTAGTGTTCCTCAACCCCCAGTCCTCCCTCCCTGCTAGGGCTTTCCTGAGACATAATCCCAACTTTGCAAAGTTTGCCCTCCTGAAGTTCAGGACCCTTGCTTTCATGTGGCTTGACTCTGCTACTGTACTTGTATTGAACCACACCATGCAATGATCATCGGACCCCAGGTGTTCACCGACCATGACATCTGCAATTCTACACCCATTGGTAAGTACCAGACCCAAAATCACATCCCCAAGGGTGGATTCCAGCACTAGAAGCCTGAGGCATGCCCCTGCAGTGAGTCCAGTATGTTCCTGCTCCTGACTGAGTCTTTGGCTGATATGCTCTAATCAACATCTGACAGACTGAAGTCACCTACCAGCAGCACTTCCCCTTTAGTTGCCATCTTATGGATGTTTTCCACTGAAACCTTGTCCAACTCCTCCCCTTGTGCTTGAGGTCTGTAAATCACACCTGTGCAAACAATGGTGCCACTTCCTGTCTCCAGGGTGGCCCACAGGACCTCGGCCTCCCCCGCAATCCCTGTACGTCAGTTGCTTTTATACCCGCCCTGACATAAAGAGCTACCCCTCCTCCCTTTTTACCCTCCCTGTCTTTCCTGAATAGAGTATATAGAGAATACTGGATGGGCAACTATGCACAAGCAGTGTGTTCTGCCACAGAGGGATTCTGATTCTCTCTGACCTGGAATGCAAAGCTCGAGAGGTCCATGGGAATCAGAACCCATAAGTGACAAAACACACTGGTTGTGCATAGAGTTGCTCATCCTGTATTTTTTATAGTGTGTAGTACTGTGTGAAATATATGTTTGTGAGTTCTTTAATTTTCAAAATGAAATTGACTCATGCAGTCTCTAGAGGTTCTAGAATGCTGTTCTACCACAGTAGGGTAGACTCACATTCCATGACTTTTGAACTGTGTTACAACAGCATTTTGAAAGGGATGGAATTCTATACAGAACAACACTCCACTATACACTATAACCTGGTATAGCTACATCCCAGTCATGGTTCCCATTATACCATGTCTCAGTAATAGCGACAATGTCAGGTCAGCCCTGCCATCAAGGCCACCAGATCCAGGTTTTTTTGTCCAGGTTGTGAGCATTCACACACATGGCCTTCCATATTTTGTTACTTCCACTCCTGTCAGCTCCCCATTAATCCTCATGCCTTCCCTTACTACCCCCCCACCTATAATCCTCTTTCACTTTTTCTCCACCATTCTACCTTTTCCTAGTTTCATTACCAGTAATGATTTCTCAGCCTTAGGATCCTCCCTGCAGACTACATTAAAATTGTGGGGGTGGGCAGTTTGATTCTCCCTACTTCCTTTGCCACCCCCCCTTGGTTAGTGTAAATGTTTGCCAATGAATCATTTAAACCACTAACTAAGGACAATGTTCCCCTCCCTGGATGGATGCAGGACATCGCCCTTCTACAGGCCCACAACCCTCCAGGTGGGTCCCCAATGAAGCCAAAACCCTTCCCTCTGCACCAGTTTTTCAACCATGCATTGAAGTCCCTGGTGTGGAGATCTCTAGCCCCCCCTTTCCTGTGGACAGGCAGCACCTCCAAGAAGGTCACAGAGCTTGCTACCTGCCCAAGGTCCTTCCCCAACTCCCTGAATGCCTTCTGCACTCTTCCTATCTCTGCCTTGTCTCTAGTCATGTAATTTGTCCCCAGTTGGACAATGACATCCAGCTCCCCCCTTCCTGCTGCTGCCCTAGCAATCCTCTGGATCTGCTCTCCAACCCTCTGAGCTGTACCTCCTGGCAGGCACTTAACCTCCCTCTCCACCCCACTACCTGTCCCCAACTCCACTGCCTGGACTATGGAGTCCCCCACAAGGAGTTGGTTTCTCTGCCACCGGGGTCCTGTGCTACCCCCCTTGAGGTCTCCACTCTGGAGGACCTCAACATTCATCCCTGCCACTACTTTGGGTGCCTCTGTGGGACTGTCCCACCCTGTCAGTGCAGCATAGGAGTTCCATAGTGGCATGGGATTTGGGATATGCCTATGTTCCACCACCCTAACCCTCCCTGAGCCCACCATTGTCCATCTGTTCCTCCTTCCCAACATCCTCTGAGGAAGCAGAGGTGGACTTGGTAGTCCCTGAGCAGTGGAGTTGGTCCTCCTAACCCAAGCCAGCTTGGCCTTAAGTCTGGTAACCTCCTCCCTCAGTCCAGAAAGGTGCCTGCAGATGGGGTAGTACTGCAGTCTCCAGAAGGTCTCCCTGAAGACTGCCACCCCACAGCCACTGTACTGCACTACTCTCATCATAGTTACACCCTGTATGTAGACCTTACCTGCTCTCCCCTGCCAATTCCCACAATGCAATAATGAACCTACAGGTTAACAACTCCCCCTCCTTTTATTTATTGTTTTTTTGTTTTGCTTCTCTCCTCTTCCCCTTTACTACCTGGATATACTATCTAACCTTGCCTCACCAACTCGATTTCTAAACTCCTGATCCAGTGTTCAAATAATCTAACCTCCAGCTAACAACTCCAAGGTGCTCTGTTTACCCACACCCCATTGGAGCTACCACTTCCCCACCTCTGACTTGTTCTGGAGAACCCACCCTTCCTGTTTCCACAGAAAGTATCTGTTGTCACTCAATCCTGGTGCCTATAAGATTGAAACTGGAAATCAATAAATGATGAACTAGAAATGGATAAATAGAAAAGCTATGAAGAAAATGTATTCCACAGCATCAGGAGGTGATATATGCATTCTGTATTGATTTATATATTAATTATAGATTAAAAAATTGATACTGGCACAGCAATTGTGGAATTATTTGTCTATATTGGGAATTTCCTCAAATGCCAGAGGAACACACAGTATAATTTAATTTAAGGAGTGATAAATGTAAGTTCAGCCAGAAAATTCACTCCTTAACAAGAATTGATGTATTTATTATTGGTAGCATTAGTTGATTTTTTATTATTTATATATAAAAAAAATTAAACGTTTTAGAATATTACCAGATTTCCCTGATGAGATTATCCCGAAACACTGGAGTTTCAACTGCATAGTCTGGATGTTACTTGTTAATAAAAATCAGAAGCATAGCAAATGGTTTGGTAAGTGATACTGCCAATAAAAACAAATAGTTAATATGGTTACACTTTATTTTAAGAGTCTGTTTCAATGTATTTCATAGGGGATATAAACCTAGACTGGCCTAAAGGTAAAATAAAGAGTTATTAGTCACTCCTCCTTAACACTAACCAAACGTAAATAATAAGCCAACTAAGTTGTCAAATAAGGCAACTGTTTACCTTAATTAATTGGTTACTAACTAATAGAAAAGATAGAATGACTTGTGCTAGTACTCTTTTCTGGTAAAATAAGTGATCATTCTACCATCAATTATGTATGAAGAGCTTGCTTTTTTAGGGTATCTCTAAGAATTATACAGCTGAGGAATTGTTCAAAGTTTATATCAAGCATCTTGATGAATGACTTAGCCCAAATAAATGTAAACAGACATGTACCCACCATCAAAAGGGGAGTCAGAGGTCCTGTCACTGAATGGTTAAAAAGTGAATTACTATCCCTATTCAAAATCATTGACAAATGACGGGCATATTTCAAGGCCTATGCCCTGACATCTAATTAGGGATAATATAATATATATATATATATATATATATATTTATACAACATGTGTTTTGGGATAAATGTGGGGATAAAAGTGATATCTCAGATAGGCAGTGAAGATATCAATGATATCTCCACGTTCCTATACGTCATAGTGATATCTCCATGTTCCTATACGTCATGGAGATATCTCTATGTTCCTGTACGTCATCCTAATTAGTGAAACTCTTTCACTTTCCAGCGCTTAGTCACCTTCTGTCACCTGTAAGCATACCCCACCCCCAACGCTTCTCAGACATCTATCTGGTTGATCCTGCCATTATAGAAGGCATTTAAAAAGTAGTTTTAACATGTATCTGGTTGATCCTGCCACTTACTGCACTTTCGCTTTCTCCCCTGAAAAATATCGCAACATGATCGAGTGTAATCTGCATTAATACTTGACATGGTGCCAGACGTTTACTACAAGGCACCCTGTGTTACCACTTTTAGAAAATCATTACTTTTGTCCTCGCATGTCACTGTTTGTTTGCCTTTGCCTTGCCGCCCTTTAAAGATTGCAGAGTGTAGAGACTCTTGGGTGTCCCTGCTTCAGAACAGCAGACAGAAGCACGAGTGAGTGAGCTGGTGTTGCCATAGCAACACTGCTTGTTTCCTCTGCAATGCCGGGTTGAAGTGGTGAACATCACGGTGTGGAGCTCTACAGTATGCACTTAGTTTGAGAAAAACAGCCGTAAGAGTCGTTTTTAACCTCAGTTTCTAAATGTGGTAACGCAAAGTGCCTTGTAGTAAAGTCTGGCACCACATCATGTATCAGTGTAGCTAGCGCTCTGTCATGACGGTTTGGGGGAGAAACAAAAGTGCAGTAAGTAGCAGGATCAATCAGATACGTATTAAAAATACTAATTTGATTAAAATTAATGGCAGGATCAACCATATATGTTTTTAATCACTTCTACAATGCCAGCTTCAACCAGATATGTTTTTTTTAATAACTTGAACATGGCAGAATTAACCACATAATACATTTAAATAAATATATATACTCTGTGTTTGTGTGGGGGGATATGAGATATTGTGTTAGGAGGGAGCATGGCAGGGTCAACCAAATAAGGTTTTTTAAATGACTATGAAATTGCAGCATCAAACAACTATTTTTAAACTACAACTGCCAGAGGGTTATGTTGGCATTGCCATCACCTCTATGTGGTTGATTGTATTGAGGGGGGTCATGTGGGGAGTTGTGCTGGATTGGACCCAAAACATATGTTGTATAAACAGAATATGACAAGACCTGACTGAAGATATCATATTTATCTTCACGCGAGGCCAGTGACATCAAGATATCACTGGCCTCTCGTGAAGATAAATATGATATCTTCAGTCAGGCCATGTCATATCCCCTATATATACATATATATATATATATATATAGAATATATTTATAGATATTAGAAGGAAATAATAATACTACAGGACATGGATTTGAATTTTGAACAGGTTTAATAGAAAGCAGGATACTGTTCAGAATGTGGAATTCCACCAGAGGAATTAGTGCAGAATGACCATTCCACCAGCAGACTGTCTGCTGGAATTTTGCTGGTTTTTCTGTGAAATTCTGCCTGCTTTGATACACATGATAATATTCCACAGAACAGCACTTTTTCTGTGGAAAATTATTCTGCAAACATTTCTGTGGAAAATGCTGAGATCCATGGAATAATATGCCACAGAAATATTATGGAAAGACTCATTCTGTATTTTTCTGCTATGGAATTTCACTGTTCCATTTCCAGCGAAATTCAACAGAATTTCAGTGGAATTTCAAAAATTCCACAGAATTTTGCTCTGCCGGAATTTGGAAATTCTGCACAGCACTAATTCAAACATTTGAGAGGTGAGCTGCCTGGAAGTGATTACAGTGAAGGAGTTGTAAAACACTGTTTTGGCTTTGTTGTTGGTTTTCTAAGTGTTTCGGGGGGTTATATTTGAAATCCTGAATCTCGGTCTCCCGAAATCCATAAGTCTGAGTCCAGGAGACCAAATTTCGGAAGACCAAAAGGGTCCCCCACATCTCCTGTAACTTAAATAACCAACTCCAAGGGGGAGTGGACCTCTGAGTTAAAAAAAAGTTACAGGGGCAGAATGACGGGGAGCAAAAGTTGCCGTGACCAGAACCCAGGTCCATGTGGCCATGCTGGTCAAGCTGCTAGTAATCTAGCTCTCCACACCACAGGAGGAACTCAGCCAGATCCAGCACCCATGGGTCTGTTGTCATGCCTGACAAGGGGTAGGGTAGCGGTTCGTCAGCACCACCTTCTTTCCTGTCGGACGTTTGTGTGTGTCAGGCTTCCTTACTGTGAGGCAAGTGCGTATCAGGAGACTGAACTCAGTCCCACAAGTTTCAGGATTTCAAGCTTCAATCTCTTGAATAAATACCGTCTTGGAAACTTGTTGCATCTGCTAAATTCAAAACTGCAGTCTATTACAAAGTAGATTGGAAACTACCATATATGTTTCAAATTTGCACTTTATTGTTGTCAAGCAGAGACTCAATATGGCAGTTTTTCACAGGTAAGTTTTGGGGATTGGATTGATTTCACAGAGTTGCATGGTAGATGCTGCTGACTGGCACCTTTCCCATGGGTCATACTAGGATTTATCACAGCTGAAAGGTGCCAGTTAGCCAATCAGGTTGCAGCATTCTAGGACCTCATTGTATAATAATGCTTTTAACATTCACTTCTCTGACCTGTCTGCCTACTGGTACATGATCTACCCAACTTCCCCACCAAACATCACAGCTACAATCCCCTTCTCTACTGGACTAGTGTTAGAAGGTTGTTCTATCTATCCAAGACCTACCCTTTTCTACTGGAGGGTGGTTAGTGCAGCTGAGGTCTATAAATTGCTAAAATTTACTGTATATCTGCAAATAAAAGTTAAAGATCTGACAGCATCAAGCCTACTGTAGGCTTTTAAACCTTGCTGTATACAGCTTATCTGCCACAGTAGCAAAATTCTTCAATTCATTGCTCACTGCAGGCATAGTTTATGATTTATGGACACTGGCTCCATTTGCAGTCTGTCTATAAAAAGGGTTCTCCAAAAGCTGATAGTAAATATAGGCTTTCTGCCATATTGCCTGTGTTAAACAGATTCCAATAACATTATTGTTTTTTAAGATGCTGACCCAAATTTTCAACATAAAAGTCTTTTTATGACTCCACCATAGGTGTCATTTAGGAAATCCTGGTCAAAATGTTATTTTATGACATGAACATGAAGACGTTTTGTGTGGAATTTGAGAAATGACACCTGTGATGTGCATAATGTGGTTTTAAAAAAGGGTTATGTAGAAAATTTGGGGTCAAAATCCACTCAAGCAGCAAAGTTATGAGTAAACACTGAAACATTTCAATGTTTCTTCATAACTTTGTTGTTTTTCAAGTTTTTGACCCCAAATTTTCAACAGTCTTTTTGTGATTCCTATCATATGTTCAAGACAGGAGAATTATGTTTTTAGATGCCACCCAACTGGTGATTTTGTAGAGCAACTGTGCAACCATGTTTCTATGGGGATTTTAAAAATGACACCTGCCTTGTTCAGGAGGTGGGGAAAAAAAAGAGTATGTTGAAAGTTTGGGGCAAAACTGTTTGAAAATTACACAATTAGGAGTAAAAGTTCAAAATTTATTAAAAAGCCATTCACTGGACTTGCAGTGCCTTGTTTTCTATCAGTTTGTGGTCAGGCTTGGTAGCAATAGGATGTGCACTGGTTGTGAGAGGGTTACTTCTGTAGACAATGGAGAGGTAAGTGAGGGATAGGGGTTGTGGTTGTGGGTACCGAGGGGGAGCGGGGCAGTGGGTTGGGGGACCTAAACATCAATGGATGGTTTTCTTCTTTGCATGTTAAGAAAGAAAGGGAATGATGAGGGACAGCTTCTTTTTTTCAGGTAGCTGACACTTGGGGTTGGACACTGCAGTGTCAGTGGGTTTTTTGTTGGCATTGGGTGTTGAGCATCCTGGTGCTATGTACTGTGCTGGGGGTTGTTGTTAGCTGACACTGACAGTTGGGAACTCCAGTGTTGGTTTTTTTTATGGGCTTTGGCTGTGGTTCGGAAGGGCAGCAGGTGACACACGCCATTCCCCTCTCTGCACAGTTAAAATGGTGCAAATCCAAGTGTCCTTCAGAAATTTGTTTTTTCTGCAATTTGTTGTTAAATGTGTTTCTTTCAACAGTGCAGTACTTATCTTTCTTTTTTAAAGTTTAATTATTTGTTTTTACAGTGGTAGCCACAGACATTGCCAGCTATTTCCAGATATTTTGCGAAATTTCTGAAGAGTTTCTCTCTGCTGTCCCTACAGTGGAAATGCAGAAAGCAGGAGATGTTTCTGGAAATATCACAGAAATTTTGGGAAATAACTGGCAGTGCCTGTGGCTGCTACTGTAAGTGCTAACAAGCATAGCTTGTAAGTGCCTATTGTGCCTCATGCGTATCCTTTCTCTGCATTTCAGTCAAGTTTAAGGAGACCTTTTGCATGAGGTGATTTGTTCTCCATCATTCTGCTTGAGTGATGTGCCGTGCATCAAGGTAGACAGAAAGTGGACTGAAACACTTGCTGCTGCCCTCCCCCCTTGCATTTTGGAATATATCTGAGGACCTGACCTTATGGTCAGAACTTTGACTGGCAGCTCCGTCAGCAGCTCACATTTTCTATGGTTAGTTGACTATCATTTAAATCTGCCACAATCTGCTCAGCTGACAGTTTTAAGAACTGATGATGCACTGGCTTCCCACGGTGCTTTAGGAGCCAAAGGACCCATCTCTAGGACTCATTATTCGATCTGGAAATATAGCAACACAGCTGCATGATTAAAGTCAAAAACCAGCCTCCCTTGCACATGCTGAGCATATCATAGAAACATAGAAGTTGACAGCAGATAAGGACCGCAAGGCCCATCCAGTCTGCCTATTAAAGAAGGAAATATGAGCTGAGTAAATGTCTGCATTTACCTGAACAATAAACCTTTGCTTCAATAAAGGTCCCACCAAGATTTGAACTCGGATCACTGGATTCAAAGTCCAGAGTGCTAACCATTACACCATGGAACCAACTTAATCTTAAACACTATCAACAGCAAGTATGTTACCTTCCTTTCACTCTAAAGTGCCCGCTCTTCTTAACTATATTGTTGCCTACATCTTTGAGCTGTGTTTTCACTGCAGCGAGCCCTGCAACCTGTTCTTAAATACATGTGCTGTCTAACAGCTTGCCACCTTCATTTAAAAAAAAACATCCTTATCCTACAACAAGTAGAGGACTGTCTTTTACTAAAATTTGGCATATTTGGCTTTGTTGGGGCATGTACGCTTGATCTGATATTTCCAGACAAAGGGATGTATACACCCGAGCAGTACGATGATCTTAATAGGGCCCTGCATTTATACATGACCCAGCATACCCATGTTGTAGAGTTCTGTTAAATCATTATGATTTCCAATTGTTTGTGTGCTTATCCTCTATGAGCACTGTCATTGTAACATCAGTGTCTACTTAGCTGCACTTCAAGGTAAAGCACGTTTCATACCGAGATCTAAATCTGTTCTGTGCATAGCCTTTTTGAGCATGGTTCCACTGACATCAGCATCTGCATAGTTGCACTTCAGAGTGAAGCATTGTTTCAGTCAGCACTGGCCCAGTTTTTACAGACTGTGGCAATTGAACTTTGCCGAAAATTTTTGAGTTGAAATTTCCCTCAGGAGTTTTGCTCCCTGTCAGTTTGTTACTACACTGTGTCCAGTCAGCATTTCAGCTTTGATTTATTTTAATATTTTCAGTTTCAAAAAAGATGAATATCTAGAGATGTGCATTTTGTCTTTATTTCATTTCAAGACATTGGCAATGTTTTATTCTGCAGGCATTTGGATGTATTCATGGCATTTGACAATTTATGTGTTCTTATTACAAGCATAGCTTGCACAACTCTGCCAGCACTTTGTGGAAGTACTTTATTATTGAGTTGATGCATTTGCACTTTGTTACCATTAGGAAACTGCTATAAATGGTGAGAAAGCCTGAATCCTATATAGTGGATAATATACTGCAGACACATCTGAGACAAGTACTGTGTGGTTCCAGACAAACTGTATTAGTTCTTATCAGCTGCTCCTCAGTGTTTAAATCAGATTTATGGTGGCCTGACCTTACCCATGGAAGCTTTCAGTTTTTGGAATGATGCATTTGCACTTTACTGAGTGTTTGAGATTTTTTAAGGGACTCCAACTGCTGGAAGCTTATCAAAACACTGTCCTTTATGCTGTTGCCGTACCACTGTTGGTTTCCAGCTACGTATAATGAAATAGTTTTGAGGCAGTATGGCATAGTGGTTAAGAGCACACAGCTACAAACCTGAAGAACTGGATTTGAATCCCACAGTCGCCACTTGCAAACTGTGTGACCATGAGCAATTCACTTAACTTCCCTGTGTTCCCATGACACACTTGGAAACAAGTCTTAGCTTAGTGTGTCTTTTCTGGCAAAAAAAAAACTGTACAAATTAAGAATAAAATAGTGAAGTCTTGAGCTGCTTCAGTCATCTGTGCAACATGTTACTAGTGTGGACAATAGTGCTTTCCAGAATGCCTTGTCCAACTTGATGATGCTCTTACCAAATGAAATTAAACTTTTATGCTGCCCATATAGCCAGTTGCTAGTCCCACCTTTAGAAGTAGGAAGGTGGAGTCCCTTTGTTGTTCTCTACATTTACTTTCCACTGGGGATGTGTGCATTGAGCACTGCACTTCCTGGGAGCTGGGACATTTGTCTCTGAGGTGTGGCAGTAAAGAAAATGTACATGGAAATGCTAACACCTCACACGCACATGATGGCACAAAATGACTGGCTTTAAAAACTATTAAAATGCTACTATATTATTTAAAGTGCAGTAAAAACAATGGGAGAGCTGTGGGTCAACTCAACAAAGCGTGGCTGTGTGAAACACTGAGTCATTGGTTGAGTCAGCCTACAGCACCCTCACTGTTTTTGATGCATTTTAAATAAAATATGGCACTTAAATAGTTTTAAAGCTACTAATAGTTTTTAAAGCCAGTCATTTTGTACCTTTGTGTGCATGTGCAAGACTTCAGCATTTCTGTACCTCATAACATGTTTAGTTTTATGGAGAAGAGGTAGCCTTGACTGAAAAGGAACATAAACAATGCTGTTTACATTTTAGGTGTCTACATGTGTAGCTCGTAAGCACCTACTGTGGCAAGGCATGCTATTTTCTGTATTTCAGTCAAGTTTAAGGATACCTTTCACATGAGGTGATTTGCCTTGCATCATTTTGTGTGGGTGATATGCCATGCAGAATGTGACTGAATGGTAGACAGAATGTGAACTGAAACACCTACTGCTGCCCCCCCAATGCATTGTGGAGTACATCTCAGGACCAGACCCTATGGTCCAAATTTTGGCTGGCAGCTCAGTCAGCAGTTCACAGTTTCACAGAAAAAATAAATAAAACACTTCACAGGAGTCCATGCTTGCTGCTGAGGTAGTCTTTTGACCATTGCTCTGTACTCCATCATGTTCTGACTCTTGACTTACCCCAAGAATCGGACTAATGACCATGAAGTAGAACTTTACAAGCCAGGTAATCAGGGTTGGGCAGTAGAAGGACTGTTTGTCTTTTAATGTATTGTGACTTGAGTGATTATTCTGTGCAGCACATGTATGCACCGTGCAGTGTACATGGTGAGCAGTGATTTAGGCTTGCCCCCATTTTGGACAACCAATAAACTTTTCCTATGATGCAGCTCCAAGCAGATTGGTACACTGACTGGTTGTAAGAGGTGTTGGTGATGATGAGCAGGACTGATGCACTATAATGTGGACCTGTGGTTGATTGTTGCTGAGCCAAAAGGTAAAACAATTTCACTCAAGCTGCCAACACTGACTGTCAGGTTTTGTACGGGGTTGGTGCAGTAGTTGACTATGTGTTATCTTTTTTTGTGTCTGTGCAGGCAGTGGATTATGCCAGGCATTGAGTAGGGAACTTAACTTACGGGTAATTCATTGCTTGAGAGTAGCTGCAGCCAGGTTTTTACAGGGTGAGGTAGTTGTGTTCTTTCCCTGACTTAAAAAGAATACGTACACCCAGGCACACTTGGCTGGCATATTGGTGCCTACACCCTTGATTATTTGTACCAGGAGAAGAAACCACTTTTTAAAAAACACGTGCTATACAGACTAGTGGGGCTGCTGGTGATTTCATGAGCAACTGCATCATGGGATGCCATTGAGAGAGCGATTTTACAGGTGGGTGTTCTTTTCATCTGTTAGCACCATCGGGAGTTTAAAAACTGTAGTGGAAAAGTGAGATGGGTTTCAGAGGATGATGGCAACTGAAGGATTATGTGGTCGCATGCCCAATGCATCTGCTTGCAGTTTGTTAAGTGAAGCCATTGAGACCAGTGGGGGACTGTGAAGCAGATGAGTGTCGCTGAAAATATTTTTAAATGCAGTTAGGATGTTTCCTACTGAACAGTGATCAGTGAGTGAAGTGCACTGTGTACTTAAAAAGTACAGGTGCTTTGAATGTTTAGGCCAGATGAGAAGTGGGGGACTGAGTCTGGGACTATGAATTCAGAAGGGTGTGATTTTGTTTCTGTTTGATGCAGTCCTGTATGTGCCAGACATTCATACAGTAATGTTATGCTGGGATAACATCACTGTTGAAGGTGGACACTGACCCACGAGAGCTCAAGAAATTTCCATGCCATTGTATAATAGCCTTAAAACATGCCTCTGAGGCATGCCTCAACCAAATTCACAACTTGCAGTAATGGTTATACAGTGCAGTTTATTATATAAAAGATACGTGTCCCATTGGGACTGAAAGAATGGGAGGGGGATACAGAGATTTAAGCATGTTTTCCATGGGTGTGGAGCAGGTACACTTCTAGGATTAAAGAGCAAGTGCTTAGTAAGGGTGTTTATCTTAAAGAATGAACATTTAGGGCCTTTAGATGCCTCTGCTATCATTCAGTTTGCTTTTATTTGTTTCTTTACTTACTTTTTCATAATTTTATTTGTACAGTATTTTACCAACTGTTAGTGAAAAAAAGAGTCCAATTGAATCCTTCAATTATGATGTCAGAAACTGTTTACTGGCAAGAATGCTAGTGTATTTCAATGGGAAATTGCATATCTGTTTTCAGATTTTTATGGAGAAATAACACTTCCTGCAACCAAAATATTATATATTTAATAGAAATATGTGACTTTTGATAACATATATTTAGTAGGTGACATTTTTTTCATAACCAGATTTTACTTGGAAAGAAGAGAAGAGAATCTAATGATTGATTTTAAAAACATAAAATCATACAGATGGAGCACAATAGTGCAAACATAAAAAAGGCAAAGTCTCCCATAGTTTTACACCAATATTTTCCCAACTCCTTATGTACAACTGTTGTGTGCCTCATCCAGTTGCCAGTAGTCCTATTGCTGTCCAAATCTATACTATAAATAAAAATACATAGCCCCCAAAAGTTATTGATGTGTTTGTCATCAATGTTGCTGGAGGGTGATGTCATCAGAGCAACAGATAATGGTGCTGCACTAAATGCAGTTCCACCAGTAAACCAAACCCACAATGTTTGGTTCCCCACTTAAGTATGGAGGAACCCTTTAAGTGTTGTGCACATCCTGAAGTGCAGGTCTAATAGGGACTAGGACCATGTGAGTGTGATGCAGCACTGATTTGAGGTATATACAGAATTGATATGAAGAAGTGCCTGTATGCGTTGCGTTACTGTTTCTGTTAGCAAAAACAGTTTACCCAATAAATGACTCTGGGTACAACAAGAGTTTTAAGTAGTATTATACAGCTGTTGCATTATGTTGTGTGTGTTAGCATTCTCTGTTTTGATTGACACCAGCAGTGAGAAACAACCTTGCAATTAGGTCCCTTTCCCTTTGTAACTAAGCAGTCAGTGATTGAATGGCTGCTTTAAGACAATAAGGCAATAAAGAATTTGGCTATAACAAGGAATAGGTTATCAGCTGCAGCATATGGAAGAAGGGTAATCTAGTGGTTAACGCACAAGCACTGGGGAACTCTGGTTCAAATCCTAATCTAGAGTCACTTACTGTCTAACCCTTAAGATGTTCCCCTAACCTCCTTGGAAACTGTGATGGCTTCTCAGGTCCATGACTTTAAAAGTGTCCCAAGTCCCATTATAAATCATTAGCGGTGATGTGAGAGCTACAGCACTTCACTTTCAAGGTATTAAGGATAAGCTGTGGCTGCCCCCCCACCTCCCCCCCGCTTTGTAATGCCAGCATTTGAAGTAGGATGTCCCTCACAAATCAGATGCTACACCTCACCTGTTGTAGGTAAAGAAACTAATTAGTCTCAGCGTTTGTAGTGATCTGTATTTGCTTAGCTCACTCCTCTCATGTCATATGCATTCTGTGTCCTGGTATTTCCAGTCAGAAACTCAGATTTAAGGAGCATTTGAAATGTAAAACAATACACTTTATAAAGTAAATGATCTAGCTCTCAACTTTCAGTCTGCTGAAAGGGGATGTGTATAAGTCAGTCTTGTGTGATCCTTTGGCAAACTGCCCCAGACTCGCCTTGTAATGAATCGTCTCAAGTGTGTTCACCAGATTCAATACACAGTGACTGATTGACTGCTCGATTGATTGATTGGTTGGTTGATTGGTTGATTGACTGATTCAGTCTACTGCTTTCCACAACATGTTACAACTGTCTCACTGAGAGAAATGAGCAGTACACAGAAACAGCTTTTGTTTCCTGTGAATGAAATACTGTTAGATGTATTATTTGCTCTATACATACAGTATTAAGGCTATAAGTACTACTCCCTGTGTGAGTTGCTTGACAGAACTGCCTTAAGCCATTGCAAACTTAAATTAAAATCAGGCTAGACAGCATTGATACCCTTATGTTTTGTTCTGCACTGTTGCTGCAGTGACATCATGGAATGGGAGGGTCTGTACTACAAGTGGCTCATTTGAATGTAAATGGAGGCTTGCTTGACATTTTACTACCTTGTGTCAGAGCCTCAACTCTAGATATGTGTTGCAACAGAAGAAATGGCTGATCTCTTATTGACATGTACAGTACTTGATGTAATGTATAATAAATACATCAGATATATCCAAATCATAAATATACAGGAGTCTTCTCCTTTAAGTAGCTGGCAGTTTCTAACATCACAATACCAAAATTCTACTGAATTCTTTTTCTACTAGCAGTGTGAAAAGCAAAGGTGAAAATCTACTTATGTCATTGCACTAACAGATATTTTATTATAAAAGTAGAAAGTAGCTGCTAACACATCAAAATACAATAAATAAAATAGCCAGTTTTCTATTTATTATAAGTAAACATCTGCTCTTTAAGGCAGAATCTCTTAGAGCTTTAAACTTTGCCCAAAAGGTTTTTTTTTTTCACATTGTTGTTTTGGGCTGTAATTTTTTCCTTATCCCCCACAGGTTGTGTCCATGGCTGGTGAGTGTGTGACACATAAGGTGCTTTTACATGCCACTTACATTTCAACCCATGTTCTATTACGTATTTGTTCCATTCCATGCACTGCGTTCATCTTTTCTCTTTACACAACAGCATGTTTTGGTGTGTGTGCCCATCCTGCCTTAACCGAAGTGTACTGACACAGCAACAGCACATGATTCCATATAAGCTTGGTAGTGCAATGATAGCCATGGTATGAGTACACACCAAGTGAAAATGTAACATAAGCTGATGAACCCAGAAAAACTGAATGCTTTTTAAGGGAGCGCTCACTTTGGCTGTGGCACAGAATACCTGTACACGGCAAGACAGGTAATGTTACAGTGTGTCTGTACTGGTCATTCCAATGCAGACCACTACATCTAAAGGGGCCAATAGAGTCAGCTCAAGTTGTTCTGTGACCCCAGGCAGCAAGGGTAAAGGAATCCTGAGGGGATAGGGTGGTCTCAATACACAACCTCATATATTCCTCCTGGGACATTTACATGGATATGCAAATATAGTCTCCAGAGGGTTAGAGAAATGTAAATCTTGAAATAACTAAAAACAGTGGTCCCTTTGGAAGGTAGAAGGAAGAGCTCAAGACATGAGCTTCTGTTAATTTTTGTAGCCCACATGACACCTTCCGTTGTCCATGGGATGACCACTTAGTAATTTCTTATTATGTCTGTAAATAATAACAGGCCTTATCTATTCATTTGTGTGCCCAGATGTTTTTCAGTCATACCTGACTGGAAGTGCTTGCTATATATGAGTGAAACTCTCTAGCTGTGCATGAAGGCTGCTCCCTTCCAACAGTATGATGAAAAATCAGAAAATGATGAAGGACCTGGGGAAGCTTAAGAAATGGTCTGCAGAGTGGCAACTGAGGTTTAAGTCAAAGAAGTGCAAAATTATGCACCTGGGACACAGAGACTCTGGGGCAACCTACAGGATGGGAGGAGAGTTATTGACAGTCACCAAAGAAGAAAGGAACATGGGGGTTATTATTTCAGATGACCTGAAAATGTCAAAGCAGAGTACAAAGACAGCAGGCAGGGCCAGTGGCATGCTGGGGTGCCTAGGCAGGGGTATCACCAGCAGAAGGTGGGAGATAGTGATGCTGTTATACAAAACCCTGGTCAGGCCTCACATGGAGTACTGTGTGCAGTTTTGGAGGCTACACCTCTGAAAGGACATTAACAGGCTGGAGGCAGTCCAGAGAAGGGCGACTAATATGGTACAGGGCTTGCACCACAAGACTTATGAGGAGAGATTTAGGGACCTCAATATGTACTCACTGTAGGAGAGGAAGGAAAGAGGAGACATGATAGAAATGTTCAGATACCTCAAGGGCATAAATATGGTGCAGGGGGGCATTTTTGAATACAGGAGGAGTACAAGAGCTAGGGGGCATGACATAAAATTGAAAAGTGGCAGGTTATGAGGGAATGTGAGGAAGTTTTTCTCCATAGAGAGGGTGGTAGATGCATGTAATGGTCTGCCACATGAGGTGGTAGGAGCAAGCACTGTGGTTGAATTTAAACATGCATGGGGCAGGCATAGGGGAACCATAGAGGTTAAACAGGGGTAGGGTCAGAAATTGTAATCAAATATTGGGCTTATGGGAAAACTGGATGGGAGTGGTGGACCTTATCTGCTGACAGTTTCTATGTTTCTATCACCATCCTTTAAATGACTGGCATTTTTTAGGTGCCAGCAAGCATACCTTGTAAGTGCCTATTGTGCTCATGCGTACTCTTTCTGCATTTCAGTCACATTTAAGGATACCCTTTGCATCAGTAGTTTGATTGCATTATGACACTACATGAGACTTATCCCCTTTGTTCATGAATCTAATACCCTTTGCATCAGTAGTTTGGCTGCGTTATGACACTACATGAGATGTATCCCCTTTGTTCAAGAATCCAATGTCATAACACAGCTGAACTACATTCCTCAAGTATGTTTTCATTCTAGCCTTCCAGACAGTTGCCCAGAAGAGAAGACTGGGAGTCAGAGGGAGCATGGACTGACAGTTTATTTTAGTGGGTCCAGTGCTTATTTTAGACCTGTCACCTCCTTTCTGACCTGTCCAGAGTGTTCAGTAACCCCCCCCTTGTCCTTAGTACCAGCCCCAGTGTTGGCCCCTTTTTTGGGGGGAGGGATATTACTCTGATTACTCTGTATGTGGAAGAGTGTAAGCCCTGTCTGTGCCTCTCCCACAGGCTTCTGTAATGGAGGAGGGGCTGTCTGTACCACTCATCCTGTATGGGAGCACTTTTTTACCTGCCCCTTTAATTAGGAGCATACCTCTCTTCATGAGTGCACTGTGTTACCTGTCCCTGTGATCATGGTTGCTTCATTCCCTGAGTCTGTGATCAGGAGCAGGCACCACCCACAATACTTGCTCTGCTGCCTAAGATGGAGCCTTTGTTGCTACCTCCACTATGGACCAGGTTGGGGCTGAGGATCGTTACTCTGCTGCTGCCACTCCCCACCACTGACAAGTATGGCTGGAGTAACCTCAGCACCAAGCAGGTATTGGGGCACAGGGAGAGGTATCAAGATTGGGGCAATAGGAGTTAGCCACTTGGGGGGGTCCATGACTGTCATACTGATGGGGTGGTCAAGTCTTCAAATTTATCTTGGCACAACCTCAGCATTCAGGACATGCATGCAAAATGCAGAGAGCAGTATTGAATGGAATTGCATGGTTCCTAAATTCTGCAGAGGAAGTTACTGACCACCCCAAGTTAATCTCACTGTTCCCCCATCCCATCAGTATGACAGTCACAGCCCCCCGTGGTTCTTCAGATGTAGAAGATTAGCAACTCTGTTAACCTTGTCCTTATATAGCAAGGTATTCCCAGACACTATGACAAGCATCTGTTGACTGGGTTATGCTCCTTCTGAACAGGGAGCCCAGTTAAAACCAGTGTAGCCCTGGTGCCATGTCCCAGTAGGCTATTACCCCTACTTTGTGGGCCCATAACAAGGTTGAGGGGCCTGATTCCTATTTCTTGTATTTAACTGGTTCTTTCTCAAGATAACATAATTGCACAGTGCCTTATTTATTTACTTTATTTATGACTTTGATAACTGGGTGAGTGCACTGATCCCAGGGACCGTTTTCAGGCACGACCCGGGACATAACACATGGCACAGGGTGACAGTAGAGTACAAGGTAACAGTAATACACATGAAACAAATTTTGATACAAGCAACAATAGTAAGTACAATATACAGGTTTGATGCATAGGTCCATTTGAGAACAGTGACTACAAGGTTTCAATATCGGGACATGAGGAGATTTGGTACAAAACAAATAATTGTAGGCACAGTGTACAATGTGTGACTGCATCGTCCAGTGAACAAGTAATACACAGAATACTCAGTAAAAAATATATATATAATATCTACAGGCAAGGAAGTCAAATATTACTGTGAAAAATACAATAATAACAGTTGTAGGCAGGGGAGTTTACTAGTGTAGGTAGGTGGGTAACCCCTGGGCTGGGGAGTTGACTAGTGTGGGTTGGTGTCAGGCCCCAGGGAGCAGCGGCAGGATGAGTTTGCCAGGAACCAGACTTTAAGGCGGGACTTGAAACTGGAGTGTGTGTGTCAAATGAACAGAGTTCAGTTGGTAGTTTGTTTCACTGCAAAGGGGCAACTGCAGACCAAGCTCTGCTACCCAAGTTGATGGATACCCTAGGAACAGCTAGAGGGGGAGTACCATTAGAGCAGAGGTTGCGGAGGAGTGTTCTGGTTTTCAGAAGGGCAGTTAAGGGGGATTCTGGAGCCGTGCAGATGACGCTGTCTATCATGCAGCAGAGGGCTAAGTCAAAGCGACCTTGTAGTGGTAGCCATCCAAGGTTATTATAGAAGGTACAGTGGTGGGCGGAGAATGGGGCTAATAAAGCAAAGCAACAGGCACTGTTTTAGGCAGCAGAGAGTTTAGCCATGGCAGTTTCTGAGGTCCTGGCATAAATAGAGGAGCAGTAGTCAAGAACAGGGAGAAGATTACCCTGGACAATGGCTAGTCTGGCTTCAGGGGTAAGGTATTGCCTGATTATATAGGCGGCACCTAACTTTTGATGGAACTTTCTGACAAGGGAATTTGCATGCTCAGTGAAGGCGAGGGAGGGGTCGAGCAGTACTCCTAAGTATTTGTAGGTGTTGACATCCTCCAGGGCTGGGCCGTCTGGGGTGAGAATGCATAAGGGGGCATGGTTTTTAGTTTTGGCCAGAAAGGGCTTAGATCCAAACATCATGGATTTAGTTTTTTTTGGCATTTACTAAGAGGAGGTCTTTTGAGAACCAGCTGTGGGCTGCAGCATAGTTGTGTGAGAGAACCGAGGAGATTGCAGCTGTGGATTTGTCACTGTGGAAGAGGACAAGGTCATTATTATACAGGAGAGAGTGACAGTTGAGGCAGTCAAAGGGAAGTGCATTAACAAATAAGGAGAAAAAGAGGGGACCCAGGATTGAGCCTTTAGGGACCCCCACAGAGACGGGCAGGGTGGGAGAGCAGGTTTGACCAATACACATGAATTGTGAGCAATCAGTAAGGTAGTTAGTGAACCAGCTTGTGACTTTCTGAGAACAACCAAGGAGGCTAAGCTTGGTTGTAAGGAGAGCATGGTTAATCATGTCAAAAGCCTTTGAGAGGTCGATGAAGACAGCACTGGTGGCTTTACCATTATCCATGTTAGAGAGGATGTGGTCAGTCAGAAGGGCGAGGGCAGTGGCAGTGGAATGATTCTTGTGAAAGCCGTGCTGTTGGTTGCATAGGAGGGTGTATTTGCCTATGTACTGAGTGAGCTGATTGTAGACTGCTCTCTCGAGTTGTTTACTGAGATGAGGGAGGATGGATATCGGACGGTAATTGTCAGAGGATTTGGGGTCACCAGATTTAAGAATGGGGATAACCTTAGCTATCTTCCATGGGTCAGGCATGGAGGAGGTGGAAAGGGCAAGGTTAAAGACGATGGTGAGTGGCCTGGCAATCACTGGAGAGATCAGCTTAAGGAAGACTGGAGATAGCCCATCAAATCCAGAGAAGCCATGGTTAGGTAGACTTTTGAGTAGCTTCACTGTGTCGTATATGCAGAGGGCTTTAAAATAGAAAGGGGGTATTTGTGGGTGAGTGGCAGAGCTGGAGGAGGATGGCAGTGTGTCAGGTATTAGGGCTGAGCTTTGAGGTTGGGCAGTTGGCAGCTTGTTTAAGTACATGGATAAGCTAGTGAACTTACAGTTGAAGACACTGGCCACATCATGAGGGTCGGTCAGCAGCCTGTCCTGGGAGTTGAGATGTGGTGCAGCGCAGCTGGGGTGGGGATTTAGGAGGGAGCTGATTGAGTCCCAGAATTTTCTACAGTCTCCAAGGTTGACCTTTTGCAGATTACAGAAGTGAGTCTGTTTCAAAAATTTGGCCTGTTGTTTACATTTGTTCCTCATGCTCCTGTAAGCATCCCAGAGGGCAGGAGAGTGGGTTGCTTTGAAAGTGGAACAGGCGTGGTCTCTGGCCTTAATAAGGGTAAGGAGGTCTTTAGAGACCCAGCCCAAGCACCAGCCTCTGACCCATCTGGTAGTGACAGGGAAAAAGCAGTCCTGGAGTGTTAGTAGAGTCCAGGTAAATGTGAAAACTGCCGTGGCTGCATTGGAAAGGGAAAAAAACATGGACCAGTCCAAGGACTGGGCCTCCTTGTGGAGATTTGTGAAGACTGGGCAGCTGAAATTTCTGAGAGATAGGTATTTGGGCCTCCACCCAGAGTAACTTCTAAGTGGGACTGATTTCTGTTAAAACAACCCCTGGGATGCTGTACTTACCCACACTACCACAGTGTCACCCCACACATGGATCAGCTTCAACTGTCCCAAATTCCACATCTCTGAATTATTGACTCACTCTAATAATATGCTCATGACACTAGATTTATAAAAACACTGTTAACCAGCAATTTATTTACAAGGGGTGAGGGTTAGGAAAGGATGATTGGATGCAGAGATTAAACAACAGATTGACTGGCATTTCAGGCATTTAGAAATTAGCATTTGAAAGCAATCATTTTGCATTTTAAATTCAAACATCTATTATATCAGCCACCCACCAACCGTCTGATAGATTTAGCATAATCTTTCTAACTATCTAGCTGCTTCAGATTTTAAAACATCACATTACCCCCAACTGGTACCAGTCCCCAGTCCAGAAAAGGACCAAGCAATCCTATCTATATTTCTGGGTTCCCAGTACTAATTATTTGTTGCAGGCCTGTTGCAGTTGCAGCTGGTTGGCCAGTGTTGGCACGCTTAAATCAAACCACTATTAACTTTCCTTTTTCTTGATTATTACTAAATTAAACTCTGTAATAGGCAAGTAGCTCTTACACTTTAGTAACTTGGGCCTATCATACTGAACTTGGCAAATCACAACATTAACTATTTACAGTTTCCTTTTGAATGCATAGCTGAGTCTGTGTATTCATAGTTCTGTAGACAGACATTTGGCAAATGCCGAAATGATTCCTGCAGGCAGGTTCAGGTTACATATGATTTGTAAAGCTTGATTTGAGCTGAGGTGCAGGGCAGGAGCTTGTGCTGACCCCTCTGTTAAACAATCTCTTCAGCTTGAAGGCTGGAGCTTTCATAGCTTCTTAGCAGGTGCCCCTCTTTTGGGGCTTGAAGTCACATTCTAGAAACAGAGCAGCACTGGGACCAGGGCAGGCATGTCTCAGACCCCCACGTCCAGGCTATGCCCCTCAGGGGGAGGTGCAGATGGCAGTGTCATAGCTTGCACACTACCAGGCTTACTCCCATGCAGATCTAGAAACAGTCTCTTATCCATATTCAGGCATTCAGTTGCTTTAATCCATCACAGGCATTTCAACCACATTGCCAGTGTGGCAGACATGGTCCTTTCACAAATCAAGATACAGTCTCAGGAACGTGGATGCATTCCCAGCGACTTTAGGAAAGACCCAGACTCTTGTTCAAGTCCATTAGAGTAAGCAAATTCACACTGATACTGGAGCGTAAGGCTTGGTTCCTAACCAAAATAGGCACTTTACGTTGTAGTAATTTCTCTTTGCCATAGCATCTCACAAGCAGGATCATAAGCTTCTCATAAGCTGAATCAATAGACACACAGTTCCTTTTGGCCAGCTGGCATTTGTAGCCCCAAGCAGAACATCAAAGTCCTCACAGGCAGCCTCTTGCAAGTTCCGTGACTCAGGATACTTTCTTTCCATACCTGTAGGTAAACTAGACCATCACATTGGGCATTCTATAAGCACAGGACCTTCCATGGTCATTCAAACAGATGTCCACCCATTTCTTGGTGCTTGATACAATTAGGGTATGACAGACATTGAGCACCTCTTAGAATGTGTGGCTTCTTTGCCCCAAGCAGGTCTCTCTCTATCTCTCTTAAACTCTTAAAGTAGGCTTTTACTCACTCAGGATCAGTTCATGCAGCTCTGTCACAGCGGAGATTATCAAATCTTACAGCATTCTCACCGCTGAGGTACAAACATTCTTTCAGCTCTCTCACAACTGCAGGCAGGATTCTTTGCAGCTCTCTTATAGCTGAAGTCAAATCAGGAATCATGCAGAAAATCTTCCCAAAATGTGGAAAGACAAAGGCTGGCCCTGGGGGACAAATAACTGGAAACCCCCAGGCTGGCCACTCCAAGTCCTTGCAGCCACATTTCTTTGGCAAGGGGCCAGAGCACCCCCTCTCTGTGGAAGGGCTTATGCCAGACTGAACTCAGCACAAAAGTCCCTTGGGGTTTTGGGATCTTTTCAGCAGCTCCAGATTGGCTGAATCAATTGTCTGCCAGAAAAATTTATATTCATCAGGCTCCCTTGACACCTGAAAGGTTCCTTAAATGGGCACTAAACATTGTCCCTGCTTTTTCTCCCACAAAGCCATTTCACAGTCCCACAAGTCTCTGATATATATTTTGGCATTCCGATTGGCTGCAGAAAGGTCAAAGGCTGCAAACATGGCTGCGGCTAAACACAGTCCTTAAGGAATCCATACATTGTCCCACTTTACAGTTCTGGTGCGGCCAGAATAATTCCTGTTATCAAACAGTAGCCCCATTGTTTTGAAGTAGACTTTGTGCCTAATCAAGCAGTTGCAAAGTTTAATATTTTAATTCAAGTCCATGCCTGTGGCTAGTGCTGAACTATAATGTCCCCAGGGCACTAGATAGGATTACACATTCATATTTATATGGCCTCATTAATGTTCATGAGGTTGGATGCTCCCTGACAGGCACTCTTTAATTAAAAGTAAGGGAGGCTTCTGATGCACCTCATTCAGGTCTCCAGTCCCGATACTGCCTGAATTGTGGACCGAGATCAACAAAGAGCTGCCATTTTACCGCTATCACAGTCAGAAAACAGAAGTGCACTCCTGCACACGTGGAAGCCATTTGCCAGCATAGATGTGTAAGGGAGGACAGGTGGTGGCTCTACAAATGCTTCTCCAGCCCCTACCCCAATCTGCCAATAAGAAGGGGCCATAATAGAGCTCAAGGGGCACACTGGGACTCAGGCCAGGCGGCGGTCCATGAAGGTGGGAGAACGGGGAGACCTGGGCAAATGGGAGACATCTGAGGTAAGCCCCTACAAGAGGGGGTACACCAATAACTGTTGTTGATGGTGGAGAGGTAGTTCTACAATATCAACTCAGTCACTGTCAGCGGTGGTATAAAAAGCCATTTTTATTATTACCATCCCTCTTCCACTCCCCATTCAATACCAGTAAGTAACTGTTTGCCTAGGTTTGGTTCAACAGCATTGAATTTGACCTGTGGGTCTCACTGTGTAGTTAACAATGTGACATCCCCCCCTTCAGTACTGTTAACAGGAGAGGTGCCCACCATGGAGGAAGGGTATTTGGTCAGGCAGTGTCCACTGGGGGCACAGGATGCCCACCTTAACGTACACTGAAACAAGTTAAAAGTTCAGAGTTTGTGTGTTGTGTGGGGTATGCATGTTTTCAGGTGTGTGTATGTGCGAGCACATGTGTGTATGTATGTGTGCGTGTGTGTGTGTGTGTGTGTGTGTGTGTGTGCATGCAATCATGCACGTGTGTGTCTGTGTTTGCATGAAAGTCAGTGTTTATACCGTGTATCATCTACATGTACATTGTTTGGCATTTATGTATTTTACTATAAACAAATTACACATCCGGAACTTGGCACCACTCATTATCATCTGTACTTTGATTCTTTTTATTGTGTGTTATTGGAGGCTCCCAGTTGATTCCTGCTCCCATCCCACATAACTACCTTAAGTAACATTATGTGAGTATCTAAGAATTCCTTACAGATTCCGAAATTGCATGTTTTCTAGTCATTTCCCTATTATGATCAGAAACAGAGAATGAAATGTATTAGTGTTTACTGTAACACACTAATTAAAAATGTAAAGAGCCCCTGACACTGTTGTGACAACTTTGACAAACTGTAATATTTAGGCACATTTTAGCTTATATTTAATATTTTTTTTCTGTAACCATCACTTTCTTCTTTATTAATAAGAACAGTTTCACGTAAACAGGATCACTGCCCTATCTGTTCTGGCCACTTGCCTACACCTGTCATCACAATTCTGCTTATTATATCACAATCTGTTGCTATGGAGATAATTATCATGCCATAAACAGGGGATTAAGATGTCAGGTGTAGGCAGGAAGAAAAAGGAGATAAAGTCTAAAGGGTAGTAATTCTTTTTCATACAACTGTCCTCAGTAATAAAGAAAATAGGAAAATAATTATAGAAAATATATGAACTATAAACTGAATTGTGTCAAAATCTCAATTTTTTTCAAGTTTTTCCTAATGGCGTCAGGGGCTCAGTAAGCCCTGCTATTGAAAGATATGTCCTCCCCCCAACCCTGCCAATTTCTTGAGTCTCTTCCTCATACTGGAGTTTAGATCTTCTGTATAACACAGAAAAGGATACTTGTATAAATCTGAGTTTCAAATTTATATAATTTATCCTAAAACAATATTTTACATTAATAGTTTCCTTGGCATATACTGCAGACACATAGATACATGATGTAGACAGTTATGGATAGATAAGAATGTTCATCGATCTACAGTAGTTTGTCCTAAATTAAATCACCTGTCTAGACTGACACGCTCACTGCCTAAACTGCACTGCACTGGGAGTCATATTTGTTTCTGATGATCCCGTTGTGCCTGTCCCATTTGACCCTGAAACCTAAGATGGAGTCCACATTCATTACTTCCTGTGGGATGCTATTCCATCTATCCACCACCCTCTCAATCTCTTTTTAAATCTGCCCCCACCACCACCATTCTCAAGTTGTGATGTGACCGCTGATGTTTGATGGACCCCTTCACTTAAATAACTTGCTTGAATCCACTCTGTTGTACCATATATGCATTTGTTAGGACTCTGCAAAACAAATACTGTTCAGAACAAATACACTCAAATACTGCACTTTTTACAAATACAGATATCCCTCAAACATTTGTATTTGTGTTAGACATATAAAGTAGTTAGCTGAGGCTGACGTGACACACATATGAATACTACCATTTATAACATGAATAATTTTATTAAAACCTCTCAAATCCTTGGTGTTCTATTATCATTATGTAACCCACCATTTCTCCTGCTTTGTTGTAATGCAATTACTTTTAAATGTCTCAGTCTTTTCCTAGCTCCTGCCCTGGCATTTTGCTATAGAGTATTTCACACAGTCCACTGAACGGGCAGGCAGCTACATACTCCCAGTCCCCGAGGTGGCACAGCGGATGGCTTCCCTCCTCCCCTCCCTGTCTAGGGGATTTTATGATGTTACAGAGTTGTGGAGAAAGAAGGGGGGCACCAGCATTCTGACTAGCAGTCAGGGCTGCATTAACTTAGATGGTGTCCATAGACTGGAAACTTCATGTGCCCCCTCCATGCACCCCCCTTCCCCCAGGAAACATGGCTCAGTTCAAGGGATGGCAACGATGGATATTCACGGTACCGTCTTTTTGTCTTTTGCATGACTCCAATAAACCACTTTTTTCACTGCGTCACTTTGGCCACAGCTTTTGTTCTTGAAGTGCAGTTTTGTTTTGTATATGGATCAAGTTTGGTACTGCAGCTGTTTCTCAGTGGACCAGTACCACACATTTTTCTTGTGTTACATACTACTTGGCATCTCAGCTGCTAAATTAAATGCCATTGTCACTACCGTGGTGTCCGCCTACCTAAAATCTACAGTAGCTGCCTAACTTGAGCCCAACTAGTCTCCTTTGCACAGAACATAGTTCAGTTTTCCTGTAGGGTTTTGCTGGTTTCATTTCTGTACTGATTTGGTAATCCTAATCAGCCAGGAGTCTCTTTTGGTATTTCACTATCTCTCCCCACGTGCATGGTTGTTTGTAACCTTAAACTTGAATAAATACACAAAAGAAGTACACATGGCCACAGTAGGTGTTAACAGCAGTTCCATGTCATAACGGCAACTGCCGGAGGTGATCGCCATTAAGGCAATGTCACATCGCTGAAAATCAATTTAGGCGATGTGACTCCACGGCGCACAGCAAAAGGGCACCGGGGACTTACAATTTAAAATTTTATGCGGAGGGCTATGCACCCCCCCAATGGGGTGCGTCACCCACCGCATCCTCCTACTTTAGGATTCTCAGCTCCAGGGGGGGTGCATGTCGGGGGGTGCAAAACGTGAAAAGAAAATTGGGACCTGGTGCAACAAAAACGTACCTGTGCCTGGACCCAAAACCAGTACCCTATCCACCCAAGCCCTGAACCCACCTACCACACCACGAGGCTAGCTCAGCAGCTCACCATGGCAACACCCCTCAAAAACACTCCCTCTCCTCGCTGAGCATGCTCGGTCCCTCCCCGTGTACATGAAGCAACATACTGTCGCTATATGCATGAACCCACCCCATCCAGTTGCTCTGCCTCATCCGTAACCCCCATGACATGCATCACGTTTGAGTCACCATTTTTCCTTTGTGCTCAGTTGCAGTCATCCATGTCATGGGCTACCCTAACAGCTGTGTTGTTGCCATTTAAAACCTAAGGTACTAAACAGAGAAGATGAAGAACAAGAAGAGGACAAAAGGGCAGAAGGGAGCAGCAAACAACACCTCAAGACAAAGCCTCAGAGATTCCAGGGGGAGAGAAAACAAAAACACAGAAATAATTAACCTCTGAAGCACTCTTTTAGCAGAAACCCAGGAGAGATTGTTAAACAGGGGGTTGTCATTTGTACCCAGCTCTAAACCAGACAAATTTCAAGTTATAGCTGAGGTTCAGAAACTGTTTCATTTTCTATATCTCTTCTCCCCTTTTCCACCACACAGAGAAATGCTGGTCCTCTACAAGCATGATTTCTATCTTTCCTGTCCTAAACCACACTCAGGTTGGACTAACATTTGAATTGTCATTTCAATTACTGTGTTTTGTTTTCTAACCATTGGCTGTATTAATTTAGCAAGCTATATAGTCTGGGCTGCTTCCAATCGTAATTTATATTGTCTAAATGGTATATCTTAATTGTAACCATTCTTACATTTTATTATCTGTTTACTATCAGTTGTCTACTCCTCATTGTACCTCCCCCACCCAGGTCACACTGGGAGACAAGCAACTTGTTGTTCAGTGTGCCTTCCTGGTGAAACATTTCAATAAATAAATAAATCCATGATTGCTATGTTAACTTTGAACATAAAATTGAATATGGCACAAAGCTAAGTATTTGCCTGAAGTGCCATTAGCAGGACATTTAGTTTGGAATCAGTATAAATATTTAACCTGATTATTTTGATTTTACTAACCCGTACTGGATTATTAGTCTTACAAATTTGCAGGGTTAGGTTTACCAGAGGTAGTGATAGAAACAGTCTTAGAATCTCTATAACTCTTTGCATTATTGCATAGGGACTGATTATTTCTGCTGCCTTTTTTTTGAGGGGGAAGCCTGCCAAGGAATGGGCAGTGAGTAGCATTTGACTCCGACTTGAACTTAAATTGTTCATTAATCATTTGCTGAGTCTGATCCAGGACATTTACACAAGGAGTAGAGTAGGATCAACTCTTCGAAATCCTTCTGATATTTTCACTTACCTGAGAGAAAATCCAGTCAAAAAGCAAACCTCTTCATTCTGCTCAGACAGTGCTCCCAAAAAGCAGAAACATGGGGTTGCTGGTCAGTCATCGGTGCCACTGCCAAGACTTACATTAACGCATCCCAGTGCTGATGCATGTGCCGCAGCCCTTCAGAACTGAATCAACACCAGGAGTCTCTGTCCAAAAGAAAAGCCGCCTGAAATATGTCCCTCTTATAGATCATGTGCACACCCGACCCAGCATTCCCTGACCACTCTAAGTAATTTGGTGCCAGCGACATTTGAAATCCAAATCTGTCACTGATTGGGGATGTTCAGCACCATGTCATTGAGAGAATGGGATTGGGAGGCAACAACATTTGCTACATTTAAGGTGTGGAGGGGGGACAAGAAAGAAACAGATGACTCAGCAAATTAGCATAAGCACTTTTCTGGAGACAGGGAGGAAGGGAAGAGGGAGAGAGGGAGCCAAATGATGGCAGGATGGGTTCACAGCAGGAGTCAGGATGGGGCAGTCATCGTTGTTTTTGCTGGAGGTGGACTCTGACTTTGACTTATCATGCTAGCTAAACCTGTGATGTGATATGGTGTGTGTGTGTGTGTGTGTGTGTGTGCTGTGTGTGTGTGTGTGTGTGTGTGTGTGTGTGTGTGTGTGTGTGTGTGTGTGCAGTGTGTGTGTGTGTGTGTGTGTGTGTGTGTGCAGTGTGTGCAGTGTGCCACAGGGCCAGGCTCGCAGCACTCTCAGTGGACTCAGGCAGTGCCAGCACTGCACAGACAATGAACAAGCAGCCTTAGCAGCCAATGTATCTTAGTGCCCAGGCACCCCTAAACAGCCGGTGCCCCTAGACTGCAGCCTACTTAGCCTATGCATGAAAACTGCCCTGCTAGCAGTGCAGCAACTGAAGCAGGGCAATGAACATTCACAGTACCTTTGATGTGTAGATTTTGTGGATTCATACCATGACAGCGTAGACTCCATCAAAGTGCAGGCAGATTTTATATCTCTTCCTCCCTTCATAACTGTTGGGCTCTGGATTTGGCTCAGAGGTCTAGAGAAAACTTGGTTAGGAAATACAGCAACAGTCTTTAAGCAGGACAGCAATGATGTTGCCCAGACAGAATATCTGATGCAATCAGGCACCAATTTATTTTCAATAGTCAAAAGGCTTAAGCCACACAATGGCTTCATGGAGAGGGAGGGGGGGTTATTTATAGTCCATTATATTTTCCACACAGACTACGGCAATGGGCCGTGGCACAACTTCTTGGGGGACCTGTGTCCCGAACCTGGATCCCCTCACACAACACACTTGCTTTGTGAGCCATATAGGGCACTGTTCTCTTTACTTCAGCATATTAAATGGCTCCCTGCATTTCAGTCTCTCCTACACTTTCTCTGTCATCAGGAGCAGGGCAAAACACCTCAGACCCTTCCTTCTCTTCCCATGGCTCTGATGTTCCCTTGGGCACAGTCCAACCTCTGTGAGCTGACCACTTCTGCCGATCTACAGGCAGGGTTTGTGCAGAGCAGCAGCCACCTTCCTTTCTAGGCACAGCACTCTCCTTACCCACCACAGCAGCTCCTCTTTTCCAGAGTGGATACGGACAGGCAGGGGGTCTGTACTGCCACTGCAGACCCCTCTGGGTACTTCACTGCCACCTCGATGCTCCGGTCCCTCTATGGCAGCCACCCCTCTTTAACATTTACTTCATGGAGCCAAGTGGGCTCCAAACAGGCTTTTCTTGTCTTTCTCCACTGTTGCAGATGTGGTCCACTCTCCCCACTGATGGGCTGTGGGGATCTGCTACTGATGTGGGACCGGGGGGGCAATCTCCCCACTCCAGCCCCGGGGACTACCCATCCCCAGCTGGTGGCCCACCTATCAGGGCCTAGGGGCTGGCTCCAACCCTCCTGCCTCCTTGAACACTTCTTCATGACTCCCTCTAATGGACTCCCCATGCTCCAGTTGGTGCTTTGAAAAAACTCTCGTGCTGCCCAGGGCTCGGCCTCCGGCCAGCCTGGCAGCATGCGCATGCGGAGTCCCGATGCCAACAGGGCATCAAACTGGTAACCCCTGAAAATCAGCACGGAGGTTACAATTCACAACAGAAACAAATCTAAATTATAAAATCACTTTTTGCACAAACACTAAAATGCAAGCAAATACAAATACAGATACAAATTAAATTATAAAATGTGTTTCAAGATTTGTGAAAACTGGCTGGCTGAGGGTCATCTTTACCCATGCTGGTATCTCAGCACAACAGCGCTGGATAAAGATCCAGCACCCTCTTCATAATTAAATCATTGTTAACCACACTTTCCTGATTGCCATCACAAACATGGCTGCCACCTTTATTCACTAAAAATCTTTAACTAGGCCCTAAAAATTAAACTGCCTTAAATTAAAAAAAAATTAATGCAATGTGCCTTCACAGTCCTTTTCTTATACGCACATACATAAATTAAATAATAAAGTATTGTAGTACTTATAGTTTTAATTTCTAGTTATTCTTTGCTGACCATGAAAAATCTCCTCCTACCCTCACCTGCTTACCAGGGAAGTCTCTACTGCTTAACCTGCTACAGATAAAACAGAAGCCCTGGTTCCATCTGAGGCCATCTGCTGTGTGATTGTGTGGGTGAACATTCTGCCAGCTGAACTGAGCAGAGATTCGAATAAATTCCATCCATTGTAAACAATCCATCTCTTGAATGTAAGAAAGACAAAAAAGAAATAAGGTGGGGGGAAGGGAGGAAATAATATAAAGAAGATGAAGGCAAGGCAAGGAACAAGTAAATTGGGTGGGTTGGGGAAAATAGAGGGTTTAAGGGCTAATTTAAAAAAAGTAATTCCGCTAAACACAATATTTGAAACTGAGATGGCATGCCAGAGCTGGGATGTGCTGGGACTATTTTGCTGGGGTGGATGAGCATTTAAAAAAATCACTAAAATGTTGAACACTATTTTATTTTTGTCCATTTTTCGCACCCCCCCCCCAAAGACAATAAATAAAATACAATCTTGGACCTATTTTATAATCGCAATAAGACAAGACAGGGTGTGCTTTGTGGTGAGATAATGGTATTTCTCAAGTGGTTGAAGGCACTCAATGATGTCTTGTGCCTCACACCACACCTGAGGTTTGCTGCTATCCCACCTCAATGCACACCCTGTCAGGTCTTTTTGCTTAAATATCAGAGACGCAAATACAAGTACAAGTATAAATATCAAAAATCATCCCTCTGCAGAGTCCTGGTACAGTATGTGTATGAGTCAATCATATCTCCTCTCTCCCTTCTGTTCTAGAATGAGTACATTATAAAAGCTCTGCAACCAAGCTCCTCCCCGCTGCACCTGTATCCTTTTTGTAATCCTGTGCTGTATTCTCTCTGTTACCTGTCTTTCTTAGGTGGGGGTTCCACAACTGAACACAATACTCCAGGTGAGGTCTGACCAGTGACCAATCCGGTGGTAAGAAAACTTTTTCAATGTGACTTCAAAACCATAATCTAATATATCCTGGCATCCTGTTTGTCTTCTCATAAGTGTTCTAACACTAGTTAGATGGCTTTAAGCTGCTGTTTATTATGATTCCTAAGACTATTTCCACTTTTGTGGGTTCCACCATGACCCATGCCTATGTATGCTACAGTTCACCTCATTTATTTATTTTTTGCCAATGTGCATTACTTTGTACTTTTTGGCATTAGATTTTAACTGCAAGGTCTTAGACCATTTGAGCCTCTCTACATCCTTTATTCTCTCCACTCCCTCTGTGGTGTCTAGACCACCCCACAGTTTTGTGTTATCAACGAACATGCTAACTTTGCTATGAAGCTCATTCTATCACTACTAATAATGAATATGTTAAACAGAAACAGAACCAATCTGAACACTGAGCCATGTGGGACTCCACTAGTGAACCTCTTTACATCTGTGGGTTTTCCATTCAGGACTGTCCTTTGCATTATGACTGTAAGCCAGGTTCCTATCCATTTTGTTAGCTCCCACCCCCACCCCAATTCTTATTTGTCATATTTTTTCTATGAGCAGTCTATGTGGGACTGAGTCCAAGGCTTCACTAAAATCTGGATAGATGTCTACTGCCTGTGGCTTATGTGAAATGAGTTGTGGGTAAGTCCATGAAAAGGGGTTACCAAAGTGTGACATGAGGGTCAAGTTTTCAAATCCACAATAGATCAGTTTTAGTAAGCTTGTCAAGACTCTGTGACCTAAGAGTGAAAAAGGGATCAGATTGTGAGATAACTCCCTAGCAAAGATTTGAGAAAAATCACCTTCAGTGTTGCACGTGTAACAGTGGAACCAAATTTTGCACATGTAACAATGGACACAACAAGTGTTTAACTTGAAAAAAACCTTTACTTGTCCTTATTTTACTGTGCATTTCAAGACACTATGACTCAAGAGAAAAAAGGAACTAGGTTGTGGAATAAATCCATATCAGACTTGAAAAAAAAGCACCTTCAGTGTTGTGCATGTACATGTAACAGTGGACACCAAATGTTGTACGTGCAACAGTGGGCACCACACAACTGTTTAAGTTAAACAAAGCATTGCCTGCACCTTTCTCTCACCAAAGTCTTGTCATACTTTAAAGACTCCATCCCTAAAGATAATCACCCACTCAAAAAAGCTAGATGTTTTTGCTGAAATTTTGGAGAACATGTAAAAAATTATATTGCTTGGACGCCACAGTTACATGCTATGCCACACTTTGAGTGAACCAGAAATTTAATATAAAATGAAACACTAGGGTGAAAATTTCTTCATTAACAAAAGGCACCACCAGAGGGAGTTTTCAACATAAGTTTACTGAAGTGCAACTAAAATAAAGTCTGCATAAAAGCAGTGGAATGTAAAGTGGTTTTGCATGTCACATTTTGCTAGGAAAAATTGGTGACTTTTTTATTTTATTTTTTTTAGTCTTTGGCAACCGGGTAAGGCCCACTAGGCACAAGTGCCTGTTTTCAGGGGTGACCTGGGAGCACTGGGCGGTTAAGTGACATGCTCAGAGTCACACAGTATGCAAGTGGAGGTTGTGAAAATCAAACTCAGGTCTGTTCTGCTGAATGTACCAAGCTCATTCACACCTCGTTCCTCTAACCTCTAGACTATACTGGAGCCGGGCATTGAATAATAATAAAATGGGTGCACCTGGGTTTCTCAAACTATGAAATATATCTGTACTTGTGGGTACCTTTTAAATTTACTTATCAGGACTGCAGTGGCTGTTAACTTTTTAAAATCAACGTACAAAGTATTTGGCACATTTGTAGTCCAATTTCATGGAATTACCCTTGTGGTGGTCTCAGTCCAGTTTCCAGTTGGCAGGTGTTCACCTCACAAAACCACAAACACAGCTGACACTAATTGGCACTCTTGTTGCCAGTCTCACATGAGAGGCCATAGGTTCATAGAGACATTGCAAGTCAGGAGGTCAAAGACCTGTTATTGACTTGCTACATATTAGTGGTACCTTTGGGTATATTCCTTTCCCAAATAGGTATCTAATGATTTTTTAAACATTTCCATTGTACCACTATTCACATGGGATGTGAATGGGAACATGAATGGGAAGAGAGTCTGAACTAACCTTTCACCTATGTATTGGTTCCTCTCTAAGAGGATTAAGACACATTGGTGGGGAAGTATGGGGTAGTTTGTACAGTGATTAACCATGCTATATCTATCATATCGATAAACAGAGGGCTTCAGTTTGTAGTGTTGTCAATCCAGCACCTTTCATGAGCACTAAAAAGTCACACAAAAAATAATTAATAAAGAGTATTTTTAATAAACAGTAGTCAATTGTGTTAGTGTAACAAACCCCACCACTTACCACCTCAGCCATGTGCACTGGGGGGCCAAGCCCAGGGGCAACTCCCATGTCTAGGAGAATCAGGATAGTCATGCTTTGACAGGAACTACCCCTTGCAAACAGTTCTGGTTCTGGTTGCTTCCTTCTTCCACGACATGGCCACCATGGCATTACCTATATAAGTCCCTCCATCATCCCTGCAGGGTCAATCAATTTCCATTTTGATTGTGCCCCTTGTGGGGAGAACCCAACAGTGCTGAGCACCACTTACTCTCTTCTCAGATGTTCTGGGCATGTCTCCTCCTCCCTTGTCACCAGGGCCCACTGGTGACACTGACTTCTTGATGCTGCCCTTGGTTGGTCAAAAAAGTAGATATAGATTGCACCACACAGATCCTGGCAAGGCAACTCAGGAAATATCAATATTTAACTTAACTACAAACTTAATTTCAGGCATAAGGAGGTTCACTTCAAACTCCATACCTTTTTAGGGCTGCAGTGAGTGGAGCCGTACATACCTCTTGCGATCAAAAAAATAACTCTGCATTCCTTGCATTCTTTCTGACTGAATAACCTGTTAGACTTCCACCACAGTTGCCTCCACATCCATGGGGCACTCCACTCACACTGCTCTATTTTGGCACAATCCTGATCGTGACACTGGGGATGGACACCTAGTGTCAGTCTTATGTTTCTGGGGGTGAGCAGGTGTTGAGAGGGAGGTTAATATCTGTATTTTAAAGAAAAACAAATGGTGTCATGGTAGAACATGGCACACTTTGCTATGTCCAAGATGGCTGATGCACTCTACTGCACATGCGTGATATGTGCAATAGAGTGCAGCGGTGTTGTGTTCTGCCATGACCGCCATTTGCTTTTTTCTTTCAAATTACAGATATTCACCCTACCCAACCATCCCTCCCAGCACCCACTCCCCCCAGAAACATAAGGGTGACACTGGGGGTGCCCAATCCCCCAGTGTCATGATCAGAGGGTGTTGATTTTTTATTAAATTATACATAACCACCCATCCAACCTCCTCTCTAGCACCCACCACCCCTCCCCAGAAACATAACAGTGACACTGAAGGTGCCCAATCCCCAGTGTTGCAATTAGGACACTCCCAGATTTTGTTTTTCATTTTTCCACCACCTGACCCTCCCTGTCAGCACTCACCACCCCACAGCACCATGCCCCCCCAAAAAACATAAGAGTGACATGGGGTGCCCAATCCCCCAGTGTCATGATAAGGAAAAAGAAAATCATCTATCAATGTATTTTGCAGTCAAGACTCCCCCACCTGCCCTCCCACTCAGCACCCACCACCCCGCCCCCAAGCCCTAACTTACCGATTGGAGGTCCAATGCTGTAATCCTCTTTGGATCACAGACACATCTTTGCTCTTCAAAGCCAGACTGCAAACTGAAGAAACAAATATGAGGTTCAATGGAGTTTTCAACTTAGTGGCATAACTTGGGCATTTTTGCATATTTTTGGCTCCAATTTTCAACATGCCTTCTTTGGGACCCTACCTCATGAACAATTAAACTGTTATTAGGCAGATCTGTCCCAAAAGGTGATTTTGTGGTCCCTCCATAAAATCACCTTTCAGGCAGGAGTTGAAGATCTTCTCTGACCTTGTTCATGAGGTGGGGTCATAAGAAGGCTGTGTTGAAAATTTGGTGTAAAGATATTAAAAAACCAAAAAGTTATGAGCCTACATTGAATTTTGTGAATGCAGGCTTGTAACTTTGGTAATTTTTAATATTTTTACCCAAATTTACAACATAGCCATATCTTTACAGCACCTCCTGAATATGACAGCTGTCATTTTTCAAATCCTTGCCAATATGTTTTTCTACATCCCAGAAGGTGATTTTGCAGCACCTGTGTGAAATCACCTCCAGCCAGAAGTTAAAAATTTTCTCTGCCATTGTTTGTGAAATGGGGTCATAAGAAGTCTATGTTCTTAATTTGGTGTAAAAATATTTGACAACAAAAAAGCTATCAGGCTATGTTGAATTTTGCAAACGAAGGTTCTTAAGTTTAGTAATATTCAATATTTTGAACAAAAAATTTTCAACATAGCTTTTTCTTTACAGCATCTCATGAATGTAACAGCTGTCATTTTTCAACTCCTGCCCAAAATGTGTTTTTGCATCGCAAACATTGATTTCATAGTCCTTGCACGAAATCACCTTTCAGGCAGGAGTTGAACATTTTATTTATTTATTTATTTGCTTTTGGTAACCGGGTGAGTGCACTAGGCATAAGGATGCCTATTTTCAGGCATGATCCGGGAGGATACAAGTCAAATACAATGAACAACAACGTGACACAGTACATAACATAGGTGATACAATGTGAAGGTGTCAGAAATATAATCAATTTAGCAAATCAGTGAAGTACATAGTTGGACCAGGTTAAAATATAAACAATACACTGAGATATTCAGAACAAACAAGTGCAAGAAGTACAGGGTTGTAATGTACTGTATACAGTAAGCTGTTATGAGGACTATGCACCTAGAAAGAGTAGAGGGGAGGAGGGGGAGAAGGTAAGAGGGTACAGATAGGGAAGGGAAGATGAAAGCAAATGGAGGAAGGGTTGAAAGTGGAATGTGATATAGCAAGGACAAGAGATGAGGGAAATGGAAGAACTTAAGGTGGCTGGAAGCATGTGCAGGTATTTGATGCATGTAGGTATTCATGGTGGAGTTTCTCGAAACCAGCATGGGTAGGTGCTGAGCATATAGCTTAAGGGATAGAATTCCAATAGTTGGGGCAGCATAAGAGAAAGCTTGTGCACCCATAGCGGTTTTACATCTGGGGATATAGAGAGAAGCTTGGTCATTTGATCGGAGCCCATAGGAGAGAGTTTGGGAGTGTAGCAAGGAGGCGAGGGATTAAGAGAGGCCTGATCTGGTTATACCATCAAAAAGAGAGACATGGGACCACAGTCAGTGAGCAGCAGGGATAGGCCATTTTAGGTCAGCATAGAGCTGACAGTAGTGTTTGTACCATGGTGAGGCAGAGGCGTAGTGACAAATGTTATTATAGGTAGTGTCCCACTTATGTAGGGAGGTCTTAGTGGCACCTAGGTAGGTGACTGAGCAATAGGCCAGGGTTGGGAGCAGGAGGCCTTGTGCCACAGCAAGCCTGGCTGATGGGGTGAGGGCATAGCTAGTGCGGTATGCCCCCCCCCCCCAATTTTTGCATTGACAGATTTGTAGGTAGCGGTAATATGGAGTTCAAATTCCAGGGATTCATCGAGAAAAATGTTCAGGTATTCGAAGGAGCTGGTGTTAACTAATGAGGAGCCATCAGCACAGGATATTATGAGGGAGTTACTATTCCCTTTAAGTCTGGCAAGAGAACCAAAGAGCATAGAATGCGTTTTGCTTATATTGAGCACAAGGTTATTCTCAGTAAGCCAGGTTTGTATGCTTAGGAAGTCAGAGGCTAGGAAGTTGTTTATTTCTGAGACATTTCTAGCACTGTGGTAGATAACAAGGTCATCTGCAAAGAGCAGGGAAGAGCAGGTAGGTGCTAGGGATAGGAGGTCATTTGTGAAACGCAAAGGGCCTAGTATGGATCCCTGAGGAACTCCAATACATATGGATGAAAGATCAGACACAGCTGAGTTGAAAGCTATAGCCTGCTTTCTATTTGTTAGATAACTGCTGAACCAGGCCACCATCTCAGCAGAGAAACCAAAGGACAAGAGTTTTGTAAGGCAAAGGGAATGGTTAACCAGGTCAAAGGCCTTGGTTAGATAATAAAGATAGCACATGTCAAGAGACCTGAATCCATGGCAGCATAAATGTTGTTTGTTAGTTTTAGGAGGGCAGTGGAAGTACTATGGCCAGGGACCCTGGTTTTCCATTTTTACCAGTAACACCGGTAACAATCACGGAATCCTGCTTGGTTTGTGGATTTTGAATTCTTGTACCGGTGCCTCACGGAAATTGCATGTCACTGCACAGAATCTCTAAGATTTCAGCATCTTTTTTAATTTGTTTTAATTTTCTCTTTCTATGTCCCTTCTTACAACATCAGTCTCCACTTTTCAGAGATCCCTAGACTGGGTATCCCTTAGCTTCACCCCCAGGTAACACTCATGAGCTCCTGTGGTCCTGCCCCTATCGTGCCTGTATTGTGTCCCCCCAGGAGGGAAAGGGAGGGGACCCCAGGTCACCCCTCCACACTCCCTTAGTGTGTGTCAGGCAGCTCAGTGGGTCCCTCATGGAGCCTGGTTATGAAGTCTGGGGCACCTGGGTCCCTTCTGTCAGTGGCCAATGTGGGGTGATTGTTCCTGGTTTTCTGGTCTCTGTCCCTGAGGGCACCGGCACTAGAGGAGATCCAAGGAGGTAGGTCACATAGAGACATGCCACTGCTCCAGATCCTGGCTAGCATCCTGCCCTCCTGATTACTCTGCAGCACCACTGCATCACCACCCGTGATCACACAGGTGTGGTAAGCAGCAGGACCTGCAGCCCACACTCCCAGAGGAGGAGGAGGAGAGCAGTCCCAGGTGCTCGATCCTACTCCCTGGCTAGACCTCCAGCAACCTGAGTTCACTGACCCTGGGTCGCGGCACAGGCAATAGTGCTACCGAGGCGCCAGTGGCTGACCTAGATTTCAGCATCTTAAAATGAATGCTGCTGTGCTTTGCATTCTTTCTGCTTTGCTGCATATAGAGTCAGTAAGAAATCACCAGCACTGCCTTGTTGTAATCAGCCATTCAGTTTAACCACCCATGCCTAGTGGTTAGAGTAACAAACAGTGAATGAACTGGGTACATCCAGCAGACCTGGGTTTGATTCCCACAATCTCCACTTGCATACTGTATGACTCCAAGCAAGTCACTTAACCTCCCCAGTGCTTCTAGGTCACTCCTGAAACAGACAGTTCTGCCTAGTGGGCCTTATCTGCTATACAAAGAAATATAAAAATACCAATATATGTTTACTACATCATAGAATAGTAGTCAGGGTACCATGTAATTTACCTGGTTTTACTTGGGCTGAAATGATTTTGTATAGGTAAAGATAAATGTTCAGATATATTTTATGTGTTGTATAAGCTTGTTTTAGATTGTAGTCAGGTTTTATTGTATTCTTTGCATATAAGCATCTAGGTTGTAGATTGCTAAATGCAGGATCACTGTTACCAACTAGCTTATTCAAGTTTATAATCAGTAGGGCCATCCAAAATCCTCAGTTGTTTGAATGAAAACTATTCTGAATGAAAGAATGTTCACAAAGAAGAAACTGCCTTACTACTTATGAAAAGACTTCACAGTTAGCACCCCATTTAGGTGAATTGGATAATGAGCACATTTTCTCCCACCTGCTGTTTCAGTCTCTGTGACAACAGAAAGTTTTCTGATAAACTGTTTCAACAAAAAGCAAAAGTTAAGTATTTAAGTGTACTTATGTTTGGCCAGTGGATTTTGAAAGCACAGTCAATGATGCACAGAAGGTAAGACCCCAGGGGCTGTATGATGCTGGTGGGCAGAGTAGTGCTCAATTCATATCTGAAAAAAGACATGAAAACTGGGAGACACCTTTCTCATGGACACCAAGTAAAAAAGAAAAAGCATCCACATGTCTGGGAGATGCATAAATCCATTTGAACATCCTCCACTAATCACTTGTGAATTTTTAGGTGAAGACACTTTATTTCAAAGAAGCAAATTCAAGCAGTTTTTTTTGCTCTTCCACCCCTGGCACCACTTTTTAGGCTCCAAGGCCCCCCACCACCACAGCTGAGTCTCGACCACCATCCACTGCCCCTTACTGCTGTGCTACCAGGTAACCCAAAGTAACCCTTTATTGAGTCGGCCCCTACCCCTGTGGGAGGCTACCAGGGGAGGAGAATTGTCCTAAAGAGCTTCCTGTGTATCCTGGCCATGGCAGGGGTCAGAACGGACACATGTCTGGGGCTTCCTGCTAAAGGAGGGACCAACAGCTGTCCTTCAGTTGGTCAGCGGGTGTTTTCCCATTTTCCTGGGAGCATGACAAGCCACAGGATGTCAAGGTACAAGGCGACGTCCGTCACGCTCCCTCCTGCAGTGAGGGCTGACATGTTGTGCTTCTGGCCTCCACCAGGTGCCAGCAAATGCTGAGCCATGAACCACCCTCCTCATAGGAGAAGGTGAGTGGTCATTGGACACCAAGCCTTCACTCACCAGCTGGCCTTCCAACACCCAAGTCTGTTCCTCAACCCTGGTCAGCGGTGTGCACAGGCAGAAATCCAATTCAGGCAGTTAAATTATAGATAGGAAAAACAAAGGTAGTCCACCTTAGCGTGATGGTTCAGATTTATTGACATCTGAATTCTAACAAGCAAAGAGACCAAGTAATTTGTAACTTGTGCATGTGGGATGTGGGTGTTGAAGAAAGGGGATCATAGTGCTGTCACTACTGCCATCACCCCAGAGGGATGTGGACTGCATTGTTGCTACTGCCATCACACTGAAGGGGTGGGGGCTGTAGTGCTTCTGCCATCACCACTGGTGGATGGGGAATGTAGTACTGCTGCCTTCCTACCTGAGGGGTGGGGGCCATAGTGCTAATACTGCCATCACACCTGAGGAATGGTGAAGGTAGTACTGCTGCCGTCACACCTAAGGGATGGGGGCCACATTGCTGCTGCTTCTGTCACACCTGAGGAAGGGAGGTCATAGTGCTTTTGCTGCTGCCATCACACCAGAGGGATGGGGCTGTAGTGCTGTGTTGGTGCTGCCATCGCACCTTAGGGATGGGCCATAGCGCTGCTTCCATCACACCTTAGGGTTGAGGGCTGTAGTGTTGTTGCTGCCATCATATCTTGTACTTAAAATAACTTTAAATTGGTACAAGGATGGAAGGATGTGTAACAGTGGAGGTCAAAATTGCTAAAATGCATGTTAGCAGAGTTAAAAATTGTTAAATAAAGTACACAAAACCAAATACCGGTAAAACCAAATTTTGGCTTAGCAGATACCGGTGAAAATACCATTTTTTACAATGTGCAAAACGGAATATGCCCTTTCTCAATCCCGGTAAACCAGTGTCCCTGACTATGGCCTTTGTGGAAACCATGTTGGGAACCAGAAAGGAGGTTGTCTTTCTGTATGTATGTATGTATGCTATGGTCTGGGTTGCCACTCATTTTTCCAGGATCTTACTTAGCACAGATAGGATGGCTATGGGTTGATAGTTAGACATGTCTTTGGGATCACCTTTTTTAAGAATAGGGGTAATTCTCGCTATCTTCCAGATGTTAGGAACAGCGCTGTGGCAGAGCAACAGGTTAAAGATTTTGGCTAAGGGGAGGCTATGAGAGGAGCAGTGGATTTAAGAAGTCTGGGCTCCAAACCATTAGCACCAGAGCTGGTAGAGTCAGAGATGGTGAGTAACAACTTTAGGACTTCAGCTCTCGAGATGGACTGAAACCAGAAAGATGGATGGGAGAGCAGGGATTCAGTATCCATAGAGGGGACAGTAGGGTGGACGGGGGGAATGAGGCAGAGTAGCTTAATAAGTCCGAGAAATGGCTATTGAAGGAGTTGACGATGGTCACCGGGTTATTACAATGTATGCTATTTAGTAGCATATCATTGGTATTGGTCGAGTGATTTGCTCCAAGGAGAGTTTTAATAACAGACCAGAATTTCTTGGAATTCCCTGCAGCTTTTATTAATAAGTCTTTACAAAAGGAGCTTTTGGCTTAGTGAGTGTTCCTTTTACCGGCATTTCTCTTGGCCCTATAGTCATTATAATCTGCCAGAAGACCTGAGGCCTTAAAGCACCACCAGCTTTTGTCCCTAGCCCGGAATTGTGTAAGAAAATCTTTGGTGAGCCACTTAGTTTGTGTTCCATGTATGCGGCAGGTGACACAAGGAGCATGGAGGTACTGTAGACTCCCGAACCTCACAAGGAAGTAGTCAAGGGTAGACTGAGCATTGGAGGAGGCAAAGATAGGAGACCAGTCAATCAAAGAGAGATCATACATAAACTGTGCCGATTAGAATTGGCCAGATTATGGAAAGTGATAAGCTTTGGAGGAAGAGATGGTTGTCTAGCAGCACTCCAGATACAGAGTATTGGGGAGTGGTCACTTATAGCATCTGCAAGGGTACCAGCAGTGACTATACAGTCAAGACGGTTTGTGAGGGCCCAGTCAATTAAAGTGCTGGATCGGGGGGGGGGGGGATGACCCTAGTTGGATCAGTGATTAGTTAGTGTAGGTCATGACCTTGTACCAAAGTGTGAAGGGACTGACTGACTTTACCGGTCCAGTTAAGGTTTAGGTCCCCCAATATGAGGACCTCTTTGCATCCCACAACTAAGTCCACCTGGGAAAGGAGTTTCTCGAGACCAGTAATGTCACCAGCAGAAGGGTTATAGGCACACACTATGTGCAGCCTCTTAGCACCCAGTTGTAGGGTGGCATGAATTTATTCACAGTAAGAGAGGGTAAAAGAGATATTGTGGTGTAGTAAGAGGTGAGATTTGTAGAAGACTGCAACACCATCACCACGCTTGGATGTTAACCTGTCTTGCCTTATTATTTTGTAGTTAGGTAACTGACATAGGTGATCAGGGTAGAGGGTTTAAGCCAGATTTCAGACAAGCATAGAATGTCAGGGTTATATTGAGTAACCCACGCCTCAGGTTATGTTAAGTTATGAGGAAGGCTCCAGATATTCAGGTGAACAATGAGCAGACCTTTAACATCCTTCCAGGTAGTGTCAGTGTGGGAGATGTTACCTCCAGGTCCTGGACTGAGTTCAATATCCCCTGCTAATATTAGTGCTAGTATGAGCAGGTACCACAGTTTCCAATGCATAAAAGTGAACAGAAAGGGGATCCAAGTAGAGGAGTTTTGTAGCATGTAGGCAACATGGTAGATGATTCTGTTAGAGATAAAAAGTGGTGATGTGGCAGGGGACACACGAGGCAGTATAATCATATTGGAAAACATGAAATCATTAGGGTGTGTTTTGTGGCCATTCCAGGTGGGTGGGCAGCTAGCCACAGGTATGCATAAGAGAGGAGTAAGAATAGAAACTATTAGGAATACTGCACAAGGATTAAGGACCATGCTGGTAGACAGTGAGATAACCATGAGTGTAGTGTGTTGGGTGCACAGTTACGGCTATTAGATCAGAGTAGGACTAGAGTAGAGAAAATTTGGCCAGAGTACATTAACTACGGTGGTGATAAGCAGACTAGAGATGCAGTATATAAACAGGTTGAGAACAGTATACAGACGCCCTTTTGTGGTGATGAAATATAAGCTGCAAGTGAGAAAGTGAGGAGATAGTTAACTAGGCATGGCTACACACGGTATAAAACAAATGCTAGCCAAGGGTGGGTGGGGAGCAGCCACATAGCAGCTACGGGTTTGAGCTTATTAACTTTGCTGCACTGTATCAGGGAGGAAAAGCTGCATTTAAATTCACTCTCCAAGCATTTAAATTCACTCTGCAACTCAGTGCAGAGTCCGGATTACTTGTGGAGCAGCTGTCGAGCTGGTTAAGCCACAAGCAAGGCACAGGTAATTTTAGCTCCTAGACTGTTAGCTCTTGGCAATTTGAGTATTTAAAGCATCACTGGCTATGTAAGGAGCCAAACCCTAGAATATTACATTTGAGCATTTAAATTAAATCCCCACAGACTATTTCAGGAGCCGCATGCAGGGCTTTAATCTTACACCTAAACTTTGAAAATCCCTGTGAAATCAATGGCCCCTGCGACTAAATTTGGCTCCTAGGAAGAGTGTTAGCTCCTAGCAAGCATGTTTCAGAATTAAAGCACCAGAAGCTGTTTCAGGAGCCACAGGCAGTGTTCTAGTCCTGCATTAAATGCTATAAATGAGTATGTTCCCTGTTGCACCGTCTATAACAGAATTACTGGAGGTGGTTACAGGCAAGGCAGGGAAGCAGCCACACAGTGTCCTAAAGGCAAAGCCCTGATATTAGACGTGGACACAAAAGGCACCACTTGCTCTACCATTGTCCATGAGGTGGGGTCACAAGAAGGCTATGCTGGAAATTTGGAGTAAAATATTAAAAAACAACAAAGTTATGAGCCTACGTTGAATTTTGAAAATGCAGGCTCATAACTTTGGTAATTTTCAATATTTTTTACCCAAAATTTACAACATAGCCATATCTTTACAGCACCTCATGAATACAAGGTCTGTCATTTTTCAAATCCTGGCCAAAATGTTTTCTTACATCCCAGAAGTTCATTTCATGGTCTCTGGGCAAAATCAACTTTTGGGCAGGAGTTAAAAATTTTCTCTGCCATTGTTCATGAGGTGAGGTCATAAGAAGGCTCTGTTCTCAATCTGGTGTAAAAATATTTAACAACAAAAAAGTTATTAGGATATGCTTAATTTTGCAAATGCAGGCTTGTAAGTTTGGTAATATTCAATATTTTTAACCAAAATTTTTAACATAGCCATTTCTTTACATCACCTCATGAATGTGACAGCTGTCATTGTTCAACTCCTGCCCAAAATGTGATTTTGTGTCCCAAAAGTTGATTTATAATTCCCTGCGTGAAATCACTTTTCAGACAGTATTTGAACATTTGCTCTGCCCTTCTTCATGAGGCAGGGTCATAACAAGGCTATGTTGAAAATCTTGGGTGGGATATTCAAAGGTGTTGCACATGGCGCAACAGTGTTGTGCCATGCGCAACCCACTGATGTGCCCTGGTGTAATATTCAAAAGGGGAATTTGCTCTGCACAAATCCTGATGCGCCAGGGCACACCAGTAATGTATTTGGCGCAAGTGCAGGGGGTGTGCCTATGCATATGCGGCACATCCCGATATTCAGCCCGGGATGTGTGGCGCATGGTAGGCACACACCCGCCTTGCGCCACACAGGGGGGCACAAAGATGTTCCCAAAAAAATACAGGAGCAAGAACTGGCCACCCACAGGCTGGCTGCCATATTGCTGGGTGCAACATGGCAGCTGCCAGCTGTGGGTGGCCACCCGAGCCCTGGTGGCACCGTCCGGTGGTGTAGCACCCCCCCAATGCCCGATCACAAGCTGCAATATGTATTTAACTCCCTGGTGGTCCAGTGGACCTACCTCCATACCCAATCGTGGGCTGTAACATAAATAAAACTCCCCGGTGGTCCAGTGGACCTACCTCCATGCCTGATCGTAGGCTGTAACATAAATCAAACTCCCTGGTGGTCCAGTGGACTGAATTGCGTTCGATCACAGGCTGTAAAATTTATTTATCCCTGGTGATCCAGTGGTGCTTGCCGCTCCACCACCCACTCACCTGCCACTCCTCTCCCCGTCAGCGGTGGGTGGCAACACTCCATCCGCAGCCACCTGGCAGCCCGTTGACTGACAGCATAGCACGCGGCTGTATGTTTATTGGTCCACAGTGTGGCTATGGTGAGACCATTGTACAGTCCTGAAATGTGAATGGATCCATTCATTTTCAGGACTGTGTAGCACAGTATGATTCGCACATTCATTGGCCCACGCCAGGACCAATGGGTGTACAGTCGCATTGTACGCCTGTCAGTCGGCGGCAGTCGGGCAGCTTGTGGGTGGGTGTGCCGTCCGCTGCTGACTGGGGGAGGGTGGTGGGATGGAGGGTGGGCTGGAAGGGGTACGGGTACTGCTGGACCACCAGAGAGTAAATTAAATTATACAGCCCGCGATCAGGCAAGGAGTTTGGTCCACTGGACCACCAGGGAGTAAATAAATATTACAGCCCATGATCAGGCACGGAGTTCGGTCCACTGGACCACCAGGGAGTACATTGAATATTACAGCCCACGATCGGGCAATGGGGCACATTGCCGGTGAGGGGCTGGGGGCGTCAGTTTCCAATGGCTGCAGCCTGGTAGGGTGCCAGGCACAAGTCGCAGAGGATCGGTGCACCTGCATGCAAATGGGTCCATAATGACATGCTAATGGCCCCATTTGCACCTTGCATACATTATGGCCCCATTTGCATGTCCACTGCTGAATATCACGGTTGCTGCACCTAGCGCAATGGCACTTGCACTAGCACATCCCCCTGCTCCTCTCTGGCCACTTGTGCTGTTGCAGTGCCACTGTGCCATGTGCACTGTGGATGGCCATGGTGCCTTATTCAACGGTGCGGAGCCATGGCGCAGCACCGTTGAATATCACCCAGACCACGCCCTGGTGCATCCCAGTTGTGCTGCGCCTGGCTTGCACCCCTGCCTGGTGCAGTTCTGAATATCCCACCCCTGGTGTACAGATATTACAAAACAAAACATTTAGGAGCCTACATTACATTTGGCTAATGAAGGCTTGTAACTTTGTTAATGTTCAATATTTTTACACCAAATTCCTCAACTGAAGCCCCATTAGCTCTGGCCAGAGTTTGTTTCCATAGTTACAGTAATGACACAGCATCACACTTGAGGCATAATGTGTTTGCAAACTAATCAATATATTTACACAGCATTATGGCAGTACCAGAGTTAGCAGGGGATTACACAGCCAGAGTCTCAACTGATACACTCACTGAGGGCCCAGAAATTATTATTTGCATGCATGGAGCATGTAGGCAATGAGAACAGACTTTTAGCAGTGATAGTATATTTACAACATAATATTGTCCTCATTGTAACAGGGAACCAAGGTACCCATGGGATTTACTCATGCCCCATCAGTACAGCCTGCTTCTCCTAATGCTGACCCACCTACCTCAACCTGACCCTCTCTCCCTCCACTCCTGTCCAGCCCCCCTCTGCACCCCTTCATACCCTTTCCCCCTCTCCCCAGTCCCTACTCCTTACACTCCTCCCCCAGCACCCTTAACAAAGCCTACCATTGCTGCTCCTACCACTTACCAGCAGCCCAAGCCCCCCTCTCACTTCCCTGTCTCTATGCTCCTCCCATTGCCTGCCTCTCCTCTCCTCAAACCCACCTCTGACAAAGCCTACTCTGGATGCTTACTTCACTCTCCTTCCCTCTATGGACCCACACCTGACAAAGCCTACTCTGGCTGCTCATTTCACTAACCCTCAGTAGTGAATCTGCATGGCAATCTCAAAGCACTGTACCTTACTCAATGAGTGATGACATATGTTAGCACTTCCATGCTGTAAATACTTCCCTAGTTGCTGTTATAACGTCATCTGTGTGTACTGTGTAAACTCTGATTAAGCGATGTCATGTTATGTTATGCTGTGTCTTGTATTATACTGTATTAACTGACTTGGAACCTTAGTAAATGAGTCCTTGTCTCAAAGGTATTAATCCTAAACTTAAATAAATAAAAATAAATAAACACATTGAGGCAGCTGCTCTACTAAAAGGATGAGGGATACACCTTCTTGGCTAGCATTATAATAGTACCTGAGCATGGGCACCAAGCAGAATGAGGTAGGAGGAACAGGTTTGCTGCATTTTATACCTTCCTTGGATCTCAGTGTCTCAGTACCACCTCCAATGTGTTCCACATTTAGCGTTGTTGCTGCTCCTCTTTCTGGAAGCCAGGTTACTCAACAAGAAAACTGCAGACCACCTTCTGACCCATATGACAGTTTCACCGTGAGCTCCATCAGGCAGCCCTTCTTGTGGGTGGACAACCAATAGGCCTTACTGTTCCATCCTCAAACCCTGGCCAGGGTCAAGGCCTCTGGAAACCCAGCTGGAGGGAGCCAGTGCCACACCAAATCCAGGGCTCTGCCACCATTCTGAGCCTGTGGGCCTGCTCTGGCAGGTCGTGTATGGAGCATGCACCTGCAGCTGCCTAAACCCTTTGGATTTTTCACAAGGTTCCAATTCTGGTAGCTGAAACTCTCTTCATCTCTTTTTGCAGGACCAGGGTCCCATATTTATATGTCCTGAGAGGGTGAGCAGAAAAACCTGGGAAAGTACTGAAGCCAGTGAGTACAGGATGTACTCAGAACGTTAACAGCTTCCTGTTGCTGGAGCTGGGAAGGCAGTAAACAGGAAAACAAGCAATTGCATCACTGAGATGGCCTAGAACATTAACCCTTTGTGCAAGTACAGAAAAAATATATCACTTAGTAACCTCTATCTTTTACAGGGATTCCACTACTTTGGCATGACTGACCCCTTGTGAACTCATGCTGGTTTGAATCTTTAAAGTTCTGTTCCTCTAGTCATTCTACTATTTCTTCCTAGATGATTTTGTTTCTACCGGTTGTACAACAATGGGCATCAGACTCATTGGTCTATAGTAACCTAGGTTGCTCCTTTCCTCACTCTTAAAAATGGATACCCCATCTTCTGTCCTCCAGTCCCTAGGAACTTTACTAGAACTGAGAGATTTAAAAAAAAAAAAAGGTCTGCTATGGGAACTGACAGCATCCCATTCATTTCTCTTAGTAACCTTGGATGTATCCCATCTGGGCAGTGTGAGATTTGGTCACCTTATGTCCTTACAGGCCCTTCTTAACCATATCATATAAGGTAACCACAATGTCTAATCTGTCCCCTGACTCCCTAGGTACCTGTCGGTGCATTCAGGTAGTGGCCCTGGCTCTTCAACAGTGAATACAGATCTGTAATAGGCATTAAGCACAGTGGCTTTGTCAACATATTCATCTGTGTATAGCCCATCCTTTTCCAGCCTCTGCGACCTCATGAGTTTTTCTTTTCTCACATATGTACCTGTAAAAAAATTTTTTTTTTAAATTCTCTCAGTAATTTTCAGTTCCATGTCTGCTTTTGCCCTCCTGCTTTTCTGATTATATCTTTATGGGCAGCTGTTGCCTCCATGTACAGTATCTGGTGCAGCTAGCTTCTGACTGATCTTCCTTATACTTGATAAATTACCTTTCTATGTTTAGAAGCACTTTTCACGTGACTTGTGAACTATAGTGGCTTCCTGTGCTCCTTGAGTTCCCTAACATACCTCACATACAGTGAGTGGCTTCAATTGCTGCAATCTTTCTTTTCCATTCTGTCTTTCTTCCCCACAAGTCCCATGGCTTCTTCTCAGGCTGCAACCACCCTGCCCCATCACCCACTAACTCACTATTGCTGCTCCCCCCCCCAACATTGCCCTCTGTGACAGGTGGGCCCAAGGGAGGGCCATCCTCCCCTGCTCTGACCAGAATCTGGTAGCAGGCAGTGAGCTGCATGGTGTTGGTCCCGAATGTGCAGACAACCATCATCTAGTCAGAGACTGGGGATTTGTCCCGCATTTTCCTCCCACAATTTACTGTTCTCCCTCGATGTGAGTGTAGCTTATGTTGGACTCATGCACATACGGCGTGCCCCTGTGGAATAAGCAAGCTCACTGGCCTATCCACAGGGGTTGCTGTCTTGCTGGAAACTGCCTCCAGACCTCCCTGTCTGGGGTCAACTGCCATGTAGCAGCTGCCTCAGCCTAATCTGCCATGTGATGCAGAGACCCAAGTCTACTCCAGAACACAGACCAGCACTGCAGGGCGATGCCACCACTGGCAAGCCCAATAATACATTCTTTATTCTCTCCCATTTATTTTCTACTCCCCATACTCCCTGCAGATCACTAAGGTGCATATCAAGTATGTTTTCATTTTATTGTAGTCTCCCTTCTGAAAATTTGGCACAGTGGTACCCGATTTGTTTAGCTCCCTTTGCAGCACCCCATTGAATTTAACAGTACTGTGGTCACAAAGCCATGTATATGCCTCAGCTGAAACTTCTTAATAATTTCTTGATTGCTCAGAATAAGATCAAGTATAGCTTCTCCTGTAGTAGGATCATGTACCCACTGTGTGAGAAAACCCTCCTGTGTTATAGCCAAGAATTTCTGACTTTTTGGCTAGCTGCTGTACTGTTCTACCAGAAGATGCCAGTGAGATTGAAGTCTACTATAAATAACTGTTCTATTTGTCCTGCTGCCATCAACATCTCCTGCCCCAGATCTTCATCCTTTATCTCTTCCTGGATGGGTGGACAATATGCCACACCCACTGTGTACTTTTCCCCATCATCTATTAATTGCAGCAACAGTGACTTCACCCTCTCCCTGATTGATTGTTCCTCAAGTGCCCTTATATTATCTTTTAGGTATACTGCTTCCCATCCCCACATGTTCACACTTTGGCAGCCTCCCTGTCCTTTCTAAACATCGAGTAACCTGGTATGATTAGGTTCTACCCCTAGTAGGCCCATTTCTCAGTGAGAATGATGATGTTGTGCATTGATAATCGCTTTACATTTTTCCCTTATTCTTTCATGATCCTCCATTTATTTATTTGTTCGATCTACTCATTCGCATATGCCTTATGTGCATCCTTTTTAATATAGTAGCATAGTACTGTGATGGTAGAAGTGTCTTAATGTCCATCTTATCCACCCCTCCTGCTGCATGGCCATGATTATACCCAGTTTCAGTATTGGCACATCCAAGCTTAACAGCCGGAATGCTACCCTACTCATGCTGTGTAACCTCAATGCCATTCTTCATCAAAAATCTGACTAGTCTTGCTTTGAAAGCTTGAACAGTGGTAGTTTTCAAACTCTCACTAGGTAAGCTATTCATATCTTAACCACACCCCTGTGTGAAGTAATGCTTTCTAATGATTTCTTTCATTCTGACCCCTCCCCCCCCGTCGCAATTTGAGGGCATGCCCACTGCTTGAACTCACCAGCTCAAACACCTATGTATTCTCCATCTTGTCTAGCCCCTTTAGTATTTAGAAAACCATGATCGTGTCCCCTCTCAACCTTCGCATTTCTAGACTAAACCAGAGAAGGGTGTGTTTATTCTTTGACAGAATAAACACTAATATCTTCTGACATATTAAAAACGCTGATGTACTCATGTTTTAATTGTTATTATGAATAGCTAAATTACTTTGGAATAGCGGATATGTTATGTATGCTTATGAATGTTGATATATAATTTTTACATGGTAAATTGATTTATTTCATTTTCATTTACCAGGTTGGTGCACTAGATAAATGGTTGCCTATTTTCATGCATGACCTGAGAGGTCACAACAGGGAGAACACCACAATAATTTAAAGTGGCATTACATACATAACATAGTCAAATAGAACATCCAAGATACAAAATACAACAGTGTGGATATTAATATGAAAATAACGAAAAGTACAAAACAAGGCACAAGCTACATAACAAATGTTGAAATAAACAAGGCAAAGAACATATTGTGCACAAAACATAATGATTACCACATTTCAGAGAAAGTCATACAAACAGATACCAGCTATGGTCAGGAGCACACTGACAATTTTTACAGGTAAGTACAGTAGCAACTCAATCCAAGAAGCAGGAAGAGGAGAGCATACTGCACATGTCAGCATGCATGTCAGTATGTGGGGCTGAATGACCTAGCTGTGCGTGGAGAGGGAACACGGTCCTCTCACTTCATCCGTTCTGACTGTGTGATTTATCTTGTTACACTTTTTAGAATGGGAAAATGGAGTAAATACTTTTCTTTTTTACTTATCCTTTGCCCCTGGTCCTTGGTCGTGAAGCTGTCTGTGAATATTTGCTGTTTCAGGCCAACCCGGTTGTCCTATGTACCTCAAGGGAAATGGTTTAATGTAATAGCCTCTTCGTAAGAAGACCACAAGGGAAAGAGAGACTGAGAAGTCCTGGACAGTGACTCTTTATTACTTCTTCCCGGCAGCGTATTATCGGTGTCATACCTTATCGCTCTTCGTAGCAGGTTTTGTCAAATTTGTTAAGATGAGTGCACAAATTTGCACACCTATCAACTAGTCATGGCTTAGTCAACCCAGAATCAACCACAACATAAAGAGATGCAGCCCTTGTATTCAGCCAAGACATCCAAGACTATTCACCGCTCTCAAGTTCTCTTCAGCCAGACACTTTTTGGGGCCAGGACAGAAGCATGAAGAGCCACACAGCACCTTCAAGCACTCCATCTATGGAAACTACTCCAGGTAACCCCTCCACTTGGATGAAGCAAGTGGATGGGATTTTTGTGTTTGGATCCAGTGAATATTGTGAAAAATCTGTACCAGCAGCTTCTAGTCTTTCCCAGTTTTCAGCTTCCCCCTCTAATATCCCACCTAGCTCTGAGGCTTTATCTAAATCAGCCACTATTTCCACTAAAAGGAAAATGGTTAACTCCCCACCACTAAGTAGTCATAAGAAAAAGAAGAAAAATACACCATCCAAAGTGGATAAGAATAGCAATAAGAAACAGGAGAAGAATAAAACAAATGAAGGAGTGTTAGACAGTGAGGGAGACAAAGGGTTTAAACCTCCTGTCATTATTAACTGTCCTATATGTTTGTAAGACATACTTACCAAAAATTCAAAGGCTAGAGAGAACGCTGTAGAAAACATGGCCTGTTCAGTAAAGCATAAAGGGAATAAAAGCCAAGGAAAAGGCAAGCTGGGAGGAGGGGAGACTGAGAAACCTACAGATGAAAAATGAAGAAAAGAAGTGGGTACCAACAGTGAAAATGATTCTCCAGAAGATTCAGAGGACAATCTAGGGAGGGCACATAAAGCCATTCTAAAGGAAATGAGGTAAGGTTTTGAAAACCTGAACTTGGCTGTAGCATCTTTAACTCAGAAGCTTGTAGAAGTGGTGGAAAAATGTGACTCTCTCTCTCTCTCTCTCTCTCTCTCAGAACTACCAAATGTGAATCTCAAATAAGTACAATTGAAGACAACCTCCCTAAAATCTCTAACACTCTGGAAAAAGTAATAGAGAACTGGAGTCTCTAAAATTAAAGCTCAACGATTTGGAGTTTAGATCAAGGAGAGCAAATTTAAAGATTGGTAACTTGCCAGAGGGTGTAGAAGGGAGAGATCCACTACAGTACTGTGAAGAACTGCTCACCAAAGCGATGGGCCTGCTTTTTCCAGAACAGAGGATTGAACTAGACAGAGATCACCGTGCCTTTGATTCTAGGGACAAGCTTAGTAGATCCAAGTTTATGTACGTAAAATCATTAACACTTCAAGATAAAGAAAAGATTTTGTCTAAAGCAAGAGCAGAGAAAGGATTACATCATAATGGTATGGCCTTGCAGATTTTTCCTGATATCCCACCAAACATTCTGGCTAAAAGAAAAAGTTTTGATGCAATCAGAGACAGACCAAGGAAAGAAAGAATCCCCTTCACCTTGATGTATCCTGCTAAACAGGATAAATTTGGATGTGAAAAATCTGTATTTCCATTCACCCTTTGAAGTGGAGGAGCTGTTAAGAAAACATGTAAGGCATCGCCAAGAGGATCCTGATCCCGGAGGATCCTCCAGCACTGCGACACAGTAGATCTTGTTCTCCCACTTCTTTTTTCTCCCCCCTCTTTTATTTCCTGTGTTTCTTTTGTTGCAGCATATGACAGGTATGAGGGTGGGGCGGAGTTCAGAAACCTATAGTTAGCTAGAATTACTACTGGTGGCCATTCTTTAAAAGTTACTTCTGGAAGATATAAGAACTAGGGAGAAGTGGGCATGTAGGGTATAGGACGGGCTCAGCAGTGGGACGGACCAGTGAACTGTTTCTTCCTAGATTCTCTTACCATGTATTTGCATACAGTGAGGATTCAGCATCCTCAAGGGAGAGGGAAGGTGTCCAACAGCATTTAGACACTTGAGGTTTTCTTTGTTTTTTTTGTTGGGTACTTTAAATGTAGCCTTAAACATCTGAAAACTACTTTTGCTATCAATCAGGCTGTATTTAATAGGGAGGGAGGGAAAGTTGGGGGGAGTGAACTTTCATATTCCACTACTGGGAAGCTTATATGAGATATCTTATATTTTCTTTTCTTTTTGGGTTGGAACTACATATCTCTGTTCTATTACAACTGAGATTGGATATGGGGCAGAGGGTAGGGGTAACTGACAAAATTAAAAAAAAATTTGCGTAGCAAATTGGAGCCACTTCGCCCATCTCTAATTGGCCTCTGTTCAAGCAGACCACATAGCTGCGGGGTCAGATCAAACAGAAATAAACCTGATGTTAGTTAGGAATAAATTAGAGAAGCTACTTCAGGATAAGTCAGAAAGAGAAATGTGCAAAGTGAGGGCTAAATATTATTTCTATGGAGATACTCCAGTCACATTACTTGCATATCAGCTTAAGTCAGAACAAAACCAAAAACTGGATCAATATTATTATTAACAATAAAAATGGTCATTTAGTTACATCAGAAGAAGAGATAAATTTAACCTTTCATTCATGTTATAGGGATTTATACCCCCCTGAGGAACAGATAGAGATACATAGGATTAGGGAATACATTCTGGATATTAATTTACCTTAAATTTCAGAGCAAGCATTAGCAGACATGAAATCACTACTGAGGAGATTCTAGAAACTATTAATAACTTATATAATGGAAAATCTACTGGTCTGGCTGGCCTCCCCTTTGAGTTTTATAAAAAATATTTCAAACACGCTAGCCCTATGGCTTGCTATGCTTTTCAAATCTTTTTTATAGGAAGGTAAAGTACCACAATCTTTCAACGAAGCTGAGCTTGTCTTACTGCTCAAAAGGGATAAACCTCCGGGAAAATTGTGGTTCTTATAGGCCTATATCCCTTTTGAACAGTGAGTACAAGATCTTAAAGAGCTAGTGTACTGCCTGTAAACTGCCTGCAATTAATTGAAACTTTCAGATGTAGTCAGCTATCGCTTCTTAGATCCCAAGTATTTATTCTTTTGTTTGCCAATTAGAAGATTTTCCACCTGGCAGTACTGAGGTGATGTGTGGAGCAGCACTCTGTCTGGAGGGGGTTGGGAACCCAGTTCTGTTCCTCCCACTACATCAACACTATAACCACACTGACTATGGCATCACTAATAACCAATGAGAACCATAGAAACATAGAATTTGACAGCAGATAAGGACCGCTTGGCCCACCCAGTCTGCCCATTTCCCTGCCTACTGGATAAGCTGCAGATCCTAGTTAACCAGCAGCCTACTTCTTCCTACCCCCACCCCTAGAATTGCCTTTTATGACTGTCCCATGCATGCTTGAATTCCACCACTGTTTTGACTCCACAACCTCCTCCAGAAGGCTGTTCCACGCATCCACAACCTCTCTGTGAAAAAATTCTTTAAATTACCTCTGAGCCGCCCATCTTCAAATTCAGGCCCCTTGTTCTTGCATACCTTTTTTTGAAAAGTACACCATTTCTCACTGCCAGGTTTCACTTTCACATGAAGCAGCAGGGACAGACTCTCCTGGCTACTAGTGATGTCACAATTTCCTGCATTTAGATTGGTAGCTTGTGAAAGTCACTGCTCAGGCTGCAAGGTTTGTGGTGCCTCAAGGTGTTTGGTCTCATTTCTGATGATGAAGCGGGAGGAACAGAACTGACTTTTACCCAGGCAGAGTGCTGCACCACATGTCACCCCAGTACTACCAGGTGGAAAATCTTCTAATTAGCAAACAGAAAATTAAAAAATACTTAAGATACTAGAAGTGATAGCTGACTGCATGTGAAAATTACTATTAATTCCGTGCAGTACACTAGCTCTTTAACCAAAATTCTAGCTGGGAGACTGGCCAAATCTATCCCAGGTAGGCTTTACTGAAGGCAGAAGACTACAACACAATACTAGGAAAGCCTTCAATGTCACCCAGGCATATTCGGGAACGGACGCTGCACTACTGTCCTTAGATACTGAGAAGGCTTTTGATAGGGTGCAGTGGCCATTCCTGTTGGAGGCCTTAAAGAGCTATGGCATTGTGGGTGACTTTCTGAAATAGATACAGCTGATATACACTAATCTCTTTTTTCTGCCTTAGAACCAACACTAGGCTATACCCTTATTTTCAACTCTTGAGAGGGATGAGGCAGGGTTGCCCCTTACTCCCTTTACTTTTTACACTCTTTTTAGAGCCACTTGGCACCAAAATCAGACTAAAAGCGCAAGAACTGGGTCTTTCCGAGGCGACAGGTAACACTGTCATCATGTTATATGCAGATGATATATTGGTCACTCTGAACAAACCATTTACTCATATCCCATCCTTAATAGTATGTTAGAAGAAATTAGCTCCCTGTCGGGGTATAAAGTAAATTGGCATAAATGTGAAACGTTATACCTGGGGGAGCCTACAAAGTTAACAGATACAACATTATTAGCCATAAATAGGGATAAAATTAGATACCTAGGAGTTTTCCTGGGTAGAGATGTTAGTAGGGTAGTGCAACTTAATTATGACCCTCTAATGTCTAGAATAAAGTCAGACTTGGAGAGATGGCAACATCTTCCATTAGTTCTTCTGGGTAGAATTAGCATTTTAAAAATGAATATCCCCCCCCCAGGCTCCTTTTCCTCTTTGAATCTATTCCTTGTAGGTTGGAAATACACTTTTTAAGGATCTGGATAGGACATTACAGATGTTTTGTGGAAGGAGGTCACCCTCATGTAGCTTTGAAAAGGAGGCCTAGGCTGCACAAATTTTTGGGCATATTACCTTGCCACCCAGCTAGAAATTGTATATAATTACTGGTACTGGTAACCCCCTTTAACACATGGCAAAGAGCCACATTTCAAATGCTGTAATAACTGGAAGAACCAGTTATTACGATGTTCAGAAAGCACCTTACTTGCACTAGTGTGAAGAGCAGTTTTCCTTAAAAAAAAAACTGAAAATGTAGACAAACTTGATAGAAGCCTGTCCTTCAGCAGCAGCTGAGTTTTAGTTATTTATTTTGTGTTAAAGCCACCGAGTAAAGACTGAGGAGTGAGTGACTCTGCAACTTCAGAAAATGATATTCAAGTGTGCTTGCATGTTTTCATGACAACACTGCTACGCTTGAATCTTATTTTTTCAGCCACTGAGTCACTCACTCTCCTCAGTCTGTACTCGCGGCTTTAACACAAAACAAATAACTAAAACTCAGCTGTTTGCTGCAAGGACAGGGTTTTAAAAAGGATTTGAGTGTGTTTTATATTTGGGATTTATTTTTGAACAAACACTGCTCGTCACATTACCTTGCACCAGCATTTATGAAAAAGTAAAGTCATGCACCTGTTGTGTTATTGTAATTGTTTACTACCTGGGGTGTGATGCTCATAAACCTCCTTGAGCTTCACTCGAGGTTTATGGGTCATCACACCCCTCAGGTGTCTAAAAATTCCATAACACAGTTGCATAACCATTATTCTCTATATCACTGGTTCCACAACTCAGCTAATAAGTCACTAGCTGGTATGGAATAGAGGAAGATCCAGTTAGAGGCCTTAGACTATCTGGTCTGCTATCATTATCATCCACCAGCTCTAAGAATCTTATTTTAGGTTCTAGCTACAGCTAACTCCACTATTTATGCCTGGTCATTTGCCTCAAAGATTTTCATTCTCCAAAGAAAATTGTGGCTGTGATGCCAATATATAATAATAAATACTTCCCACCCTGTTTAAAAGATAAAGGACCAGATTACAAGACAGCATTGAGGAGCAAGGTGCAAAGTACGTCAGTGCATAAAGTCATGCCAAAATCCCTATGACATGTGAGCTGCACCATATTCCAAGAGATCACCAACTATAATGGAAAATGTAGAATTACACATCACAAGACATGGCGTAACTCGCAATAGCAGTGTAGCAGTACGCATGTCGCAACTCACAATACTGTCAGCAGTACATACCTCTCGACTGTCCCACAGTATATGCACTGTTCCCTACTGTACATCCCATAACTTCTCTGTTCCACAGTTCCATGCCTTTTCCCACAGTCTATGTTTGGCTATTGTGCTACATGCTATGGTACATGTTGCACTAGGTATGTATTTCACTTACTAGTGGCCTGTCTGGCCATGCTGCTACCTATTTCACTGTGTCCTGGGCTTTCTAGGGCATGTTTGCTTGGGTGTTCCCCTGTATGCACATTAGTTCCACATTCGGGACCTACTGGTTGGGGGTGTGCTGCAGTCTGGCATTTTGGGGGGGTGTTTGTATGGCCTGTGCTCTGGTTAGGATAGCTTTTCCTTGTTCTAACCTAACTTATGTTACTATCCTCTAGCATGTTGCATCATACCACCTGTTCTGGAATAGCAATTCTGTGGGGGATGCCCCCGTATAGTGACACCAACACAGCAAACGACACTTTGCCCACAGGTCGCTGTCACGGTGTGCGCTGACAGGGGCATACTATTCCGGTCCTGCACCCTCATTCCTGAGTTAACTCCATCTGGAGTTAACAATTTTTTTTTGGGGGGGTGCAGGGGGTGGAGCCCCCCGTTAGAAAAACAGGACCAGAAGTCTGCAAGGAATCATACGGTCGACATGATTCCTGTCGCTGTAACGCCAGTCGACATTAGAGATGTCGAACCAGCGTGGTAGAGCTGTTCTGTGATGCTGGTGTGTTATGCATGTCGTAAGCCACATTACATAGTGGCATAGGCATTCTTTGACATAACTGAGCTGTAACTTGCGTTTGTCGTAGCAGTTGCGGGTTGCGGCATAAGTGTTCTTTTGGAATCATGCATGTCACAAATCGCTGGAGTAACTTGCGATTTGCACTATCAGGACTGGTGTACTGCATTTATGTCTGGCATAACTGTTTTGGAATTGGGCCCAGAGTTTTTAAGGAATGGTATTTTGGTAAGCAAATTTGTTCTCTTAGTGATTTTTACATAGGATCTTCTTTCATGTCATTTGAGCAATTCCAGAATAAATATGGTATTCCATCTTCTCAGAGATGGCAATATTTACAAGTCAATAAGTATGTATAGAAAAACAATCAGAGGCCATTTTGTCTTTTAAGTTCTCCATTGGAAGAACTTTTTTACAAATTTAGAATCTAGCAGTCATCTGATCGCTAGATTGTAGAAGGTTTTGTCCAAAGAGTCATATACTAAGGCTGTGTCTTCTCTTACTAAAACAACCTAGGAAAAAGAACTGCATACTAGTATTTCAGAAGAGGCTTAGACTTACATTATTAATTTCAAATATTAGGATAGGAAATAACCAGCTATTACAAATCAACTGTAATCTTTCACATAGGACTTATTTTACTCCTGTCCAACTTTATAAAATGGATGTTCAGAACACAGATCTCTGCCACACATGCAGAGGGGGGAAGGGACCCTCTACCACATATTAATAGATTGCCCTCAGCTTGAGGCATATTGGGCATCTATACGGTCCATTCTTTCTAAAGTGCTGGAGTATGAGTTTCCTTTGATCTTGGGATTACAATCTTTGGTTTCCCAGTTGATATTCATGATCAGCTGAGACATCAGAAAATGTTGTGTAACACTGGCATTTTAGTTGTCATTAAAATAAACCTACAAAATTGGAAAATACTGCATCCCAACCTATAGGAATGGATCCAGAAGATGTTGGATCATGGTAATATAGATAAGTCTATTTACTTTTGGCAGATGTCTTTGGTAAATTTGAATTCATTTGGCAACCATTTTGGCTGTTTTGGACAATTTGGCTTAAGATGATCTAGATGGAAACAATTATTCCTTCATGAGATAACATGATAATTGAAGCACCCATGCTCTGAGCTATTTCATCAAAAAAAAGTACAGTAGCATCTATGGAAATCCTGGACTGAATGACACTGTCAAACCTCAGCCAGAATAGAGTTCCAGAGTCTAGGGGCAAAATAGAGAAGGCAATCCCACCTACTTTCATTCATAAATCATTTAATAATTCTTCTCCAAAATATAAGATTCCTTCCAATTATCTCAGTTGATGTTGGACCCCACATGCCATAATCTTAAGTCCTTAAACCACTCCCTCATGGACTTTTTCCTCTCAGATATGGGCATTCTCCCTGATTCCCTTAGTGACCACCATATGGTCTACTGTGTGCACAAGATTTACCACTATTAAGCCCACCCCCCAAAATTCATCTTCCTCTGGTCCTTCAAGTTGCTGCTGTTGTCCTCCCTCCAAAACCCATCCTGCTGGTCACCAAGTGATCCCCCATCTATGCAGCCTCCAATATCAGTTCTGCTCTCCAGTCCTTCTAGTTTAAATTCATAGCTGTATGTGATCACCTTGCCTGCCTGCCCCGAGGAAAACCTGCCTGGGCTCCCACCTCCATTGAACCTCAGCAGAGTTGATGGCTTGCATTCAAACCAGAGACCTTCCTAGGTGCTCCAATAGGATCAATGGCTCCCCAACTGCCTTGGCCAGCTACTGATACTTACACAATGTTTGCACCAAAGACACCAGGCTTGCAAAGTCTAAGTATTTTGCATTTACACTCTGGAACAAACTTAATTTCCCTCCAAGTTCTGCAAAGTTATTCACCTTTTCTCCCTCCAACCCAGTCATCTCTGTCCTTAATGTTGGCAAGCTCCCTCAACTCTGACCCTTCTACTGTTGCTCTTCCTTTAACTCCTACTTCACCACCTGTGCTATTTCCTTCATCTCCTCCATACCTCCATTCTTCCCTCTTACTCTGCCTTCCCCATGAACTTATTTCTCCTTGTCTCCTCCCTCTGCCTCTTAAAATGACCCCTTGCTCTTATCCTCACAAGGATGTAAGCCCTGATGGTCTTGACCCCAAGCTTTTTATCTCTTAGCTCCTGCCATTGCCTTCCTATCACCCCACCTCCTCATCTCTCCTTCTCATCTGCCACCATTCCTGATGCCTGGAAATAGGCTACTATCATCCCACTCCCTAAAGAGAATTACCCTTCCTCTCCTGGTAACTACATAGAAACATAGAAATATAGAAATTGATGGCAGATAAGGTCTGCTTGGCCCACCTAGTCTGCCCATTTTCCCTACCTTTTGCAATACCACAGACCCTACTTGATGTCCAGCTGTACCCTCTCTTTCCTATCGCTATGGTTCTCTTATGCCTAACCCATGCCTTCTTGAATTCCCGGACTGTTTCTGCCCCTACCACTTCTGGTGGGAGTTCATTCCATACATCCACAACCCTTTCCACGAAGAACTACTGACCTGTCTCTCTCTCCTTCACACTTTGGCTAACTTTCAGGAAGATCCAACACAAGCAGCTCAGAGTTGATAAAGTGCTGGTGCACAGGTAACCATAACTCAGTCTACAGCAACATAAACTTTGCACTAATGACCTCATGAAGTAAAATCACCAATCCAAAAGCTCTGTGGTGAAAAAATACTTCATTATTGCCTAATGTAATAATAATTTGAAATTGATACCTTAAGTATAAAACTCAATGTTTCACACCCATGCTTGGTGTTTTATCAAGAGAGAACCTACTATGAAGATATCAGTGCTTTCATACATAAAAAACTCATGCAAATTGTGTTTACAGTAATTAATTAAATACATGGACATCATTGAAGTCATTCGAACATTGAAGCCTCAATAATTAGTAACACTAGTTAGAGCAGTAGTAGCCATGACCAGCTCAATAGATACCAGCAGTACAATTTTTGAAGCCTTATCAGTTTCTAACTCTTTTATAGATGCTCTGCTTTCTTGGCAAGGGGACAGTAATCCTCTTTTAGAACGACAGTCAAAGCCACCTGATGAGATAACAGTCTCTGTTCTAATTAGTAATAATGTTACAATAAAAGATGCCTTTGTTCAATTGGAATGTGTAGCCTTAAGGGCATGTTCCTTATTGGCAGAGAGTTTCTCTGAAGCATATTTAAATATGGGGCAAGCACTATGAGTGTGTGTGAGTCACAAAGAAACCAAACTTTAACAGAGACAAGAATAAGTGGCAGAAGGCATGTGGAAGCATTGGCAGTCTTCATGAGACTTATACTGGAAGACATTTCAGAAATTGAGGTAGCAGTTAAGGGACCTGATCCTGAAAGAGAAACAAGACAGCCAATTTTCTAATTCTGCTGAGTATGAAGAATATAGAAAGAGTTTGAAGACTACATTAAATTACAGGATGAAAAGATCAGTGTAGTAAAAAGAAGAAAGTTTACACACGATGAGGAGGACTTTAGAATAGGAAATAATATTAGACTGGGAAAAGACAGACAATTCCATAACATGATCTAGATGCATTATTAAAAAGCCAAATGTATATTGGGGGTGATTCATCAGCTACTAGTGGCTCTAATACAGAGGGACCATCATCATCCTCTTTTTTTAGAGGAAGATAAACTTTTTTAAAGGAAGATGTGTGCACAACCACCTCTACAACTCCCCACCCTCAAGTACAGCAAAACAAAATTGCTGCAGCCCCAGAATTGCAAGATCCAGGGATAAAAAGGTAGAAGAACACAGAGGGGCAGAAGAAGGCAGCAACAGAGGCAGAAGAGGCAGGCAGTACCAACAGGAGTCATGCAGAGGGAAGAAATGTAAGTGCAGAGAGAGAGAGAGAGAGAGAGAGAAGAAGAGGACATCTGAGCTGTCACTAACAAAGAACAAATTGAATGTTATTAACATAGCAGACAGATTGTCAGAAACTGAACTGAAGATTTTACAGAAAGGTCTGAGTTTTGTTCCATCTAAAATGGCTAATGAATTTGATGTGCTAGTTGATTTATAAAGTTTGCATGTTTATTAAACTTAAGGTCATTTTATCATGAAGAAAACAGGGAGAAATCTTTTCAGGAACCACAGTCCAGGTCTATACCACATAGTGAAGAAGGTAATAGTAACATGCTGTTACTATTCAGTTCCCATGAATAGCACAGTTCAATTGTTTATTAACCTGTGTGAGAAAGATTTAGAAACAATGATTCAGGAAAATCAAAGACTAACTTTTGTCAGTTGTTCATGGGTTGAAAAAGAAGCCATCAATAGCCTACAAGAGAATTCTAGGATGACAATAAAGCAGCCGACAAGGGCAGCTGTATTGTTGACATGAACTTGGATTGCTATGAGGAAGAGATTAAAAGTCAGTTGCAGAATGCAAATTGTTGTTGTAAGCTCACAGGAGACCCTACAGAATCCCTCAAAAGAAATAGATTCTGTAACTGATTCAGCTGACTGGATTATAATAGTGAAGATGGCTGAATTTTTAATGGTTAGTGCTCCTATTAGAGCTACAATATATATATACTTTGCCAAAGACTCATAAAGATACCCTTTTCCTGCTGGGATGTCCAGTAGTAGCTATTGTGGGGTCCCTCATGGAGTCATTAGCTAAATACATAGATGCACATATTCAGTCATTAGCAGCAGACGTGTGGGCTTATTTATGTGATACTACAGATGTTCTATTTTTTTTTTATATTTATTTTTTTATTCAGGAGGATGTTTCAGTTTACATAGTATACAGCATTACAGTGTTACAGATAAGCAAAATGTATGTCAGTGAACAGCATTCAGTATCACTGATTCCAGTACATCTTTACATTATTTATCAAAACAAATCACAAGTATCTAGATGAAAGTGTCCTATACTTTTTCTTCCTTTCTAGGGCTGAGCTGTAGGATTACAAGGCTTTCCCGTTAATCCAATATCCTGCCCTTCATTCACATGCCCCAGATAAATGGCCCCATGATATCTACTTTAACCCCCCATCCACTAGGGGTAGATCTGTCAAACCCTATAATGCACTAACAAGTGAAAGGCTCCAATAAAAGGAAGCTGTAAGGTTAACAAAGAGGAGACAGTTTAGCTATCCAACTATGAGCAAGTCAATTATCCTATTTACAGCTGGAATGACACTTATATATCCTATGTGACCCCTACACCTCGTTTGAAGGTTTTATTAAGAGGTCAGCTAAGTGTGGGGAATGGAGTGGGGGGGAACACAGCCAACCTGGGAGACATGGGGGGTGAGGGGGAAAATCCACATATAGTCACATCAAATATAATAGATAAACTGTCCCAGTATAGTATCCCTATGCCATCACCTGAACTTCCTATGATTCGGGGGCACAAAAGGGGCCTAAATAGGGTCCAGTTGATCCTGAAATAGCAGCCACCTTCTCCATCTATTTTCCCACCTTTTCTGACCCCCGTTATATTTTGCTGTGACTCTTTCATCGTCAGAAAATTATTGAACCATTTTTCACCACTCCTGTAGTGTAGAAGCTCAGCCTGTCCACATCTTCTGGTAATAGTTTCCAATGTAGATGGAAGAAATATTAATACCATCTGGAGTTCAGTCTTAGAGGGAGGGAGGTAGGTTGGCCAATGGACAGAGGGTGGTGAAGATATCTGATTGAATCCAATCCCCTTCACCACAAATTTGAATAATGTCCCATAGTACCCCATCCCAGAAATCTGCTAATTTCGGGCATAAGGTAAGTATGTGTGCTAAGTTAGGGCTCATGCTTCCACACCCCCTCCAACAGGGAGTTGGTTGAAGGTGTCACCATGTAGTCTTCTCCAGGATCAGGAAGTAATGAGCTATGACTTTCCAGGCAAAAGGGCACCACCGTGGGGATTTACAAACCATCGGGATAATGTCTAGGCTTGCCAACCATTGTTGCAATGGAAGGGGGAACCATATTCCCTCTCCCATTTAGTCAGCCACAGGGGTTTATCTAGATAATCTATACTATGAAGAAAGTGGTACAACTCACTCACCATATGGTTAGATTTCTGAGCAGACAGTTTCTCCAGCAGCCAAAAAACTGCCTTTGGAATCTCCTCTGCATGAAAGATTTGGAGATGGGTCACTCTACCGATGATTCGCTTATGGAGATATATTCTCAGTATGTATTCCCAGGGATTCTATAAAGTCCTTGGAGGTAAGAAAATTCCCCAAGTACTTCATCCTGTAGAACTGAAAACCCATTTAAGCCCTGTCCTTTCCCACAACTTGAGAGCCTGTGTCAATTGTCCATCCCCTGGGGACACAAACTCCTGAGAGTACTGAATTTGAAAGATGTACCAGGGGGTAACAGGAAGGAAGAAGCCTATGCCATGCTTTCCAGATTATTTGAGTAGATTCAGGGAGATGCCGGGGCAGGGCATACTAGCCATTAAGACAGGATCAATGATGTCCCCTAAGAGTGTGGATTCAATCCGAGCCAGATAGTATATGTCTGAGCTGTAAACCATAGGAGGGATATACGAAGAATTACAGCCTTAACATATGTCTTGAAATTGGGGAGTTTAAGACCTCCTCTATTTTTAGGGCTTGCAAATGTTTTAGTGATACCCTAGGGGACTGTCCAGCCAGACAAGTCTTCTGGTAAGCCTATTCCATGTCTGAATATAACAGCTAGGTGGAGGTACAGCTAAAGTTTGGATTGGGTAAAGCACCTGGGATTATAATTGTTGGTGGACCAGCACCACTCTCTTGCAAGGGGGGCTTCTTCAGCTTTCATTCACCAATCAGTTTTTCTAACTGAAGTGTGAGGTTCTCAAAGTTGTCCAGTTCCATGTGTGAGGGAAATCTGGAAAGATGTATGCCCACATATTTTAATTTAAGTTGAAACCATTTAAATGGGTATCTGAATTTTAGGTCCCTGGGAGGGGAATAATTGCACAGGAGTGTTTCTGTTTTATTGGAGTTCAAGGTATACCCCGAGATTTCCCCAAATCTGGAGAGAAGGGTCCAGACTTCAGGGAGTGAGATATACGGATCAGACAAGGTAAGCAATATGTCATCTGCATATAGAGATATCTTCTGTGGGGTGCCATGGATGGTAATTCTCTTAACGCCTGGGTGGATCTGAATAGCTAGTGCTAATGGCTCAATGTAGATGGTGAAAAGATAAGGTGAGAGAGAGCACCCTTGCTTAATCCCTCTGCAGATTGGAATGGCCTCCGATATCCCCCCATCACTTTACAGTATGTCTTTGAGGAGTCATATATCAACCTGAGTTGATGTATGAATTAATGTGGAAACCCCATGATATCCATGACATCCCACAGAAAAGTCCACTCTACTGCATCAAATGCCTGATGAACATCCAGGCTAAGCAATAGGGTGGGCTCCAGGGAGTGGGCAGCCATTTGTTGTACCAGTAATGCCTGGCAAATAGCATCCACCACCTGACGCTGCTTAATAAATCTTATCTGGTCAGGGTGTATGATAAGGGGCATTATTTCATCTAACTTATATGCCAGTATTGCCATAAACAACTTATAATCCACATTGGCTAACGTGATTGGGCAGTATGAGTCCAGATTAGTATGGTCATTTCAAGGTTTGGGAATAGGATTCAACAATGAGGTCTTCCAAGAGGGTGGTAGGTCCCCCCCTTCCTGGACCGAGACCATAGCCTGTAAAAGATGGGGTGCAAGCTCCTCCCAAAAAATTTGATAGAACTCTATAAGATAGCTATCAAAACCAGGTGCTTTCTGGGTTTTTCCTCTCTTAATGGCACAGGTTAACTCCTCCTTGGTGACTGGAGAAAGTAGACTTGCTTGGCATTCTCTAGTTAAAGTCAGAAGGCCTAACCGCCGCAGAAAAATCTGCCTCATCTCCTGATTGGCAGTGTTAGAGGCCTAATAGAGCTGAGAGTAATACTCCTGAAAGACCACACGTATCTGAGAGGGGAGGCTCACCAAGTGACCCCAGGTAACAGACCGTATTTTAGAAATTCTGGTAAGAATTCTCTGCCCTTGAACTTTTTAGCAATACGCTCAAAGAGGGGGCTCCCTGATGATTTAAACTGCAGAGATAGTAAAGTTGAGCTAGGAGTTTCTGGTCCTATATCCCTGAAGTTGACTTCTGACATGGAGAAGCTGCTGATGGAACATTGGTTGCATGTGCTTAGCGAGCTTCTGAAGGTGATCCAGTTCCTGCACCAGCTCCTTCTCTCTACGTTCCCTATACTTTTTTGCCCTGGACCTCCATTCATTTAGTGCCCCTCTCAGCATGGTTTTAATGGTGTCCCATAATATTGCTGGGGTGTGTCCCTGGTCATTAAGGTTGAGGATATCCTGAATTTGCTGTTGCATAAAGTTACAGGCTTCTGGGGATGCAAGGTGCATAACATTTAGTCTCCACGGGGAGCGGTCTGGACCGACACCCAAATCTAAACTAGCCTGCAGTGGCCTATGGTCAGAGACCAGAGCAGGAGAATTTATTGCCATAGATACAGATCCTATAAGGTCATTAGAGACATAAACATCATCTAACCAGGCAACAGATTGGGTATTTTGGGGGTACCTCATATAATCCCTAGTACTGGGATATAAAGTTCTAAATGAGTCATACAAATCTCTTTTGCTGGTCTTAGTTTTCCAGAGTCTCCTAAGGGGGGATATATCAGCTTCTATTTGGATGTTCCATATCTAAAGAGAGGTTAACCATCAGGTTGAGGTCCCCAGCAATAATGAGGGAGCCCTGGGTGTTCTGATCCTGTATCTAAAAATCTCTTCAACTCTGCTGCCAGGGTCTCCGGGGTAAGTACAAATATACTAGGGTATAGGTTCATCCAGCACATGTTCCCACCACAAGAATAAAGCATCCTTTGGGTCCTGGACCACCTTCAAAGTTGACCAAGTAATCCTGGAATGTATTAGGATCACCACCCGCATCTTCTACCCCTGTTATACGAGGAAGCCCCAACCAACTGGTAACCTCTTATGCCCCTAACTTGGCATGCTGTGCCTGGCTAAGATGTGTCTCTTGGAGAAAAAAAACATAGGATTAGCTCTGCCTATATCCCTAAAGAGCTTCTGTCTCTTAATGGGAGTGGCAATACCATTTACATTCCAGGACCATAATGTCGTGTCCCTCCTCTTCCCCAGGTCACTCCAAATGGAGCCATATCCCTGGCCTCCCCCACCCCCACCCCAGCAAGGCTACATTTCAGTTGTGAACATAAAGCTGCGCAATTACATTCTACAGGAAAGAACTGGTACAGCTGGCAATGGCCCAACATTAAACTAGTAGATAAACTAAATTCTAGGAAGAGTAAAATCCAACAAGTATGACTTCCATGTAGGGAGCAGTCTATATCAGTGCTCCAGTTAGGAGTCCAGAACCATGGAGGCTCCCCTCTCCAGTTAACTGGGCACTCCCTGGGCTCTTGTTCAAGAGCTCCAGTAGGGGGTAAGAACAAATCAAGCCACCAGATGGTGTCACATACTCCCAGAGTATTAAAGTGGAGTAAAAGAGAAGGTGCCCACATCCCAGAGATAATTTTTTAACCCTTAGAGAGGGGTCCTAGGTATATGTAAAATAGGAAAGAAGATACCAATACTACGGTGAGAGCTAGGGGAAGGGGGAATATTAATATTAATATTAAGGGTGGAGGGATAAGGAAGCGGATATATAATCCCACTCTGCCTTGTATTGCGATAAGACTATTACCACTTCTATCCCTTCCTCTTCATATTAACATGCTAGCCCTCCCCCACCAAAGAAACACCTCCTAAGAGGGTATAAGCCAAACATACAGTTAAGTTCCCCTTCTGAGGGGAAGCATCATAAAATAAAAATACATATTATTATTGGGTAGCGTTGTCCCTCAGAGTCTGATCAGCTTTAAGTAAAAAGGTACAATCCCTGATCTCTTGACCATTAATAAATATGTCAACTTCAGTGGGGATCAGATAGAAGTAATATACATATAATCAATTCAGGCAGTGGGTCTCTTCCAAGGGCACCTAAGAGAACATTCTGTCCTTGGAATGGCCTCAAAAAAGAGATGCATGGGGAGTCATTCTCTAAAAGAAGATATTCACCAGTCAGCACAGTTGAATGATGAAATAATAAGGGCTGCAAACAGCAGAGCACATCCGGTGTCAAGAGAACAAAACGCTGACACTACGGTGTCATAGGTTACCCTGTCAGTCTTCGCTAGGAGGCCTGGGTAATATAGGCGAAATTCTCTCAGCCTCCACCAGAGCACTCAGCAAACACAAAGAGAGAGAGAATAGTCTCTTCCCAGAACAGGTCACCGTAAGTATTGAGGGAATCAAAAATTCCACTGAGAGGCCATGAAAGCGCTGTTGTGCTACAACACCCTTCGACATAGAGGTGATGTCTCCTCATTCCTACGAGACATGAGCTGCTGGTTTGGGTGGGCTATCAGGGTGGTATGCATATTCCTGGAGCGTCAACCTTATGTCCCTCAGAGCCTCAGCTTGCTTACTTCATTTGTGGGCAGGAGACATAGAAGATTTGCTCGTCGACTGGTGAGTACGTTTCCCTCACAGCCTCCAGTTCCATTGCATCTTCTGAAGGGAGCAGGTTATTTTATTGTAGATAAAGTCTCACCTCATCTGATGTAACAAAGAATTTTGTAGTGCCTCCAAGCCAAATTTTAAGTTTAGCCAGAAAGATTATTGTAGCCTTCAAGTTATGTGCCTGTAGTTCCTTTTTGGTTGCATACATCACTCTCCGTTGCTGCACTACAGCCAGGGAAAAGTCATGATCAAAAGTAATTCTGGGGACCCCATCCAGCAAAATCTTCTTGAGCCTCCAAGCTTTTCTGCTGACTTCTTCCTTTTTTATAAAGCTCTGCATGCACAGGACGATGGAGTGTGGCCTTGCCTGTGGGTCCTTGGGTGGGTGAGAGCCCAATGTACTCACTCTATATCATAAGGGCACAGGTGTTGTAGGGCCAATACCTCATTGAAGAGGTTTTCAACGTAGGCTATAAGGTCTCCTGCCTCCATCCCCTCAGGCACCCCAAAGATTCTGATATTAGACCACCTTGAATGGTTTTCCAAGTCCTCGAGTTTTTCTGGTAGGTGTATGTTGTCCCTGAGTAGCTTAACAGAGACATGGTGCAGTTTTTGGATTTTCTGGTCGTGTTCCCCCGATTTGCTTTCAAGATTAGATGCCCTCTGTTCCAGGGCCAATAAGGTATTTTTCAGTGCTTGCTGATCGGCCCTGTACTCGGTGTGGTAGGTTTGGAATTCAGAAAGGAGCGCCATCAGTGAGGCCTGTAGTTCACTGAGTGCAATCTGAGATGGCTCCATTCTCTCATCGGGAATACTATTAGAGAGATGTAAAATCCCCGAGTTATTCACGGTCTTTCAGCCAAGAGAGGTAGAAGAAGTCATAAGATGTCCAGTCAGGTAGAAAAGAGAGATTTTAAGGAACCTCATTGTGTAATCTGCTAGATTTTACCCCTGGGAGTCTGTGGAAAGGGATTATTCAGCCGCCATAAGTCGCCTCTATAAAACCGGAAGTCTCCCAATACTACAGATGTTCTAAAAATCTTGGAGGATATTCACATAGACAGTGATGGGTATTGAGTCATGCTTGATGTTGCCAGCATCTACATGAATAGCCTACATAATGAGGGTATTTGGGCCGGCAGGACAGCATTGTCTAACTCTGATGTGTATACTGATGAACAAGTTCAATTTTTGATTACCCTCACTGACAGCATGTTAACATCTAATGTCTTTTGTTTTCTAGGAAACTGGTACCATCAAATAAAGGGGCAGCAATGGAGCCATTTGCCCTTAATTATGTTAGCATTTATCTGGGCACACAGAGAGACGAGTATGTGTGAAATGGCATAAATAATCTTTTTTTCCATAACATACAGCTATACCATCATTATAAATGGGGTGTGTGTGTTGATAAGATACAAATAAAGGTATAAATATTAATAAATGCAAATGTGGCAGTGTTGTAAGTCATGTAGAGAGTTACAGGGCATGTGAGAAGCATGATGCAAAGCGAGACAGTCTGCCTGCATAGTTGCAAAAAATAGTTAGCTCCTCTATATGCAATACAAGTTATGCTGGAATTAAATGTTGTTAGAAGAATCTAACAAACCCTTTGTTTTGATTACTGCAAAACAAGACGTGGTACCAGAAGTGGTTTGGGGCTTTTTCTGAGAATATGAAGAAAACACAAAGAAGGTAAAATCTTGTGGAAAGAAACAATAGTTACCTCACAGTGATAAAGGATCAAATGAATGCAGATTTTGCTTGCTTGTCTTATTGATACTGGAGTCTGCTGAAATGGGGCAACTTAGACCACCACTAGAGATTAGGTTTCTGGGCAATTTAGAAGAAACATTGAAACATTTCAAACAACATTTTATTTTGTATTTAGAAGCAACTGGGACATATGGGAAAGAGTGCTCACAAAAAGTAGCATTATTATTGACTGTGGTAGACTCAGAAGCTCTCTCTCTCTCTCTCTCTTCTCTATATATATATATATATATATATATATATATATATATATATATATATATATATATATATATATATATATATATATACACACACACACAATACTTTTCAATTGTCTGCAGCTACTAGTGAGGATTGTGAAACTGTAATGGTGCATTTTGAGGTTGACTGTGTGCCCAGAAAAATGAGACTTATGAAAGATATATATTTAGATCCTGAATGCAGAAGGAGCAGGAAACTATAGAAGAATGTGTCACCGATGGGAAACTAAAAGCTCAGTCTTGTAATTTTGTGCTTTTTGCAATTCTTTGATACAAGATCAAATTGTTATAGGCTGTTATGAGGAAAAGTGAAAGAACATTTACTAAGAGACTGTGAGCTTACAATGGAAAAATATTTTCAGTTTAGCCAGGCCACCAAGCAAACTTGGATGCAAAGAAAAGAGATGAACAGTACTAAAGTAAAAAGAGACAAAACTGATGTAGCAGCAGTGCATGCAACACAGAAACAAGTGCAAAAGTCCCCTACAAGTTTAACAAGGCAATACTTAAAACGTGAAAGGAAGGACTGCAACCATGCGAAGAAAGTTTGCAAACAAATTATGCAGTAAATGTGGAAAGAACATTCCTGCAAAAAGTGCCCAGCTTTTGGTCAGTAATGAAGATCCAGTGAAAAATGTTATCATTTCACTAGATGCTGTAGACAGAAAAAAAGCTGTACACGTTGTTACCAAAATACAAGATTCAAGCAGTGAAAATGACTTGTTTATAGGGGCAGTAAAAAAAAACAAGGCTTCTCAGAGAGAAAGGACTAAACAATTCAAATAGATACTGATGGCTTGAAGGTTCAATAAATCAATCAATCATTCTTTATTTGTATAGCGCCTTTCAATATCAAGGCAATGCACACATTGCTACAACAAATATAACAAAATCTGGTCAGATCCACCATGGCTGCATAATGAAGTTAGTGAGGTTGTGCAGAACTGTTAAGGAGACATGGAGAAACAACACAATGATTTTTAACTAGTAAGATTTGTTTTATTTTTCATTCTAAGGAAAGCAGGCACATTGTTAGGAAAACATATGGAGGTGTAGATTTCAATGGAAGGAATGGTAAGCAATACAGGTTTGTCAGGTAGAATAGGTGGCAGTACATGAAAAAGTAATGGCTGGCATATGTTCAGTCTTGGGATTATTTATACAGTTTTATAGAAAAAATGGGGTTTGTCCATGCGGTGATGTAAGTTATATTTAAGTAATGTGTTGATGTCAGGCAGTCAGGTGTAATGATGGACTTCATTAGGAGAGAAAATGTGATAGTAACTTTTATAAGGAGTCGCTGTTGATAAGGTTAAGGTAGTTATTCCTGTGATAATGGGAATATCAGGACAGTATGAGGTCTATACATGAGTGGAGTATAAATGTGTACTTTATCATAAGTATGTGTTCAGCATGCAGGCAAATGCGATATGCAGGTTTATTTTGCATATACAGTAGGTAAAAATAGGGATAGATGCAATTGATAGAAATTTAGATAATTACATAGATAGACATACAGATAGACAGACAGAGGGAGAAGTTATAGTCATGACAGTCTTTGGAGAGGCAACTGCCCCTAGAGTCACAGTCATGTTCATTAATTTGGGTTGAAAAACTTTTCAAGCAGCACTATTTTGCTGTCAGTAATTGCCAATGGGTTTAAGCATGTATTGGAATGTCTTAAAACAGTTATAGTACAGGAAAAACAATTAAAACAATTGTGTTATAGTTTAGCTCTGAAACATACATGTAACATACATGTTGCAACCTTGTTCAATGAGCACTCTCCCTCAAGCAGAGTGCTGCTCTTAAACATCATCTGGCGTCTTCAGGATAAGTGAAAGAAAACATAATATTTAGACACAGTTCCATTTAAATTTCACATTAGTTCTGTATTTTTCCCCATTATTTTTTACTGAAGCCATTTGTATGAAAAGAGGACCACTTCTCCTGAAGTGTTCATGTATTCCTGGTGCTTTCTCCCTACCTGAGGTCATAATGCATGGCTTATGACATCACAGTTACTCCCATGACAGCAGACTGTGATGTCACAACATAGCATTATGACTTGAAGAAGGGAATTCGCTATAGAGGCAGATGAACTCTAACAGATAAAGATCATATATTCATCCAAATTTCATCTATAATAAAAGATAGGCAGGAGAAATCTACAGAATATATTTAAAATGTAAACTGAGTTGTACCAAGTTATTCATTTTTTCAAAGTTTTCACTGTGGCATCAACAGTTCTGATTATAAAGAGGAGAGCTGAAAAAATGTGTCTCACAGTAAGTGCAGAATACTTTTTCTTAATTCTGTTTCAAGATATTAGGCCTTTCCTCTTTTTTTAATTTAATGATAAAAAGAAGAAGCACCTTTCTCTTGACTGGACTAATGCAAATGATGACAGTCAGTGGTTTGGGACATGCTAAGGGTCTCCATGAGCAAGGTGTGCTCTGTCGCTGGCTAGAGAGTAGGCTGCTATAAAAAACACACAGATAAGTCATTCTGCCAATGAGACATGCAGAGGTACAACAATTGAGGGGTCAAGAGTTGTCTGGACTGCAGCTTCCATTTTTGAAATGGAAAAAAAATTCATATTGATCTTGTCTCCTATTCTAGTCTGAAAAGAACATAATTGAAATGCTTGTTTTAAGTGTGTATAATGGACTGTTTTGCCATTTAGGACCCAAAGAATGAATGTGTAACAGGTGACATTATGGTTACCTAGCAATTGTATGCCAAAGAAATGTAGGCATGTAATTAAGAACTGGATCAATGGAAGGCCATTGCCAGGTTATTATACACACTGGCAGAACTTAAATTATAGCTAACAAATTGCTGCACATTACTTTGAGGAAGCGCAAAGTGTAAAACATCAGTTGGGAATGTTAACAGCTGGACACTGAGCTGGTGTCTTAAACAAATATGTAAGAATTCTACATGGATGTTATTTTTTCTAGCTGTTCTTTATCATCTTCTATTGAGACACCTATATTTTCAATAAAGAGCTGTCTTAGCACTAGTATCACAAGATGTGCCAATGGTAATCACTGAACCCACATAAATGGAAATGAAGGAGGTCTGTTTTCCATTGAAATGAGATGTGAGCTGCCCCATTGTATGCCATAGCAGCATTTCTAATTTTGTACTTGGCAGCACCACAACAGAGAGTTCTCTATTTCTTCAACAACAAAAATTAAAAACACACTTTATCATCAAAGTCTGTATTTACCAAGTACTGTGCCCATGATTAAAATAATGTGAACCTCCTCCCCAAAAAAATGTGCCCTGACATGAAACTGCATGTTTAACTACAAAGATAATTAAAACATTATTTTTAAATGCATTACTAACATCAATGCTTCATAATTTGACCCCTCTTCTCCCAAAAAATGTGCCCTGACAAACTGCACTCTGAGAAGATTGCCTGAGACAAGATGCAATAAAAAAACTGAATAGCAGGTTCCAGGGAGTAAATGTTAGCATCCTGTTTCTAGTGTCCCTGATAAAATAAAATAAAAAATACAGTTGAGATTTTTTTAATGTTAGCTTTGATCAGAATAGCTTTTAAAATCACCAAGTGTTTTCTTGTTCAATGTTTTCTAATAACATACTGCTCAATCTTAAAAGAAAAAGCACATTTTATCATTAAAGTTTGTGTTCATCAAGTACTGTGCCCATGATTAAAATAATTTGAACCCCCAAAAAGTCCCCTAACATGAAACTGCATGTTTAACTGTAAAGACATTTAAAACAAGTATTTCTAAATGCATTAATAACACCAATGCTTTCAAAGTTTTGAAACTACTAAAAAGACAAATAATATATACATCTTTATATGGTAAACAAATATTGTTAATCCCAAAAGCTGAACTTTATGTTTTTAGCATATAAATGTTTAAGAAAAACCTGTGGCTCTTACTGTAAATTAGAATGCCGTGTCTATTGTTTCCCTTGGGAGCTGTAGTTTCACTCCTCAATTGCTGTCTCCTTCTGAGGCCCCAGGTGGCTCTGATAATCATTTGTTCCACAGGTTTTTTAAGTCAGTTTGAAGGCATTACATACCTTCTGTTCTCCTAGTCCTTAATAAAGACATTAAGTATCTTCTATTCTCCTAGTCCTTAATAAAATGCAGGGGCTCCACAACTTGATCACTGCACAGACTTGTTCTGTTGGTTGATACAGGTCACAAACTAGTGTGTCTTGTTACAGCATGATAGAGCCATCTCATGCCCCTCCCACATGAATAAAAAAAAAAAGTTGGGGTGGATCTTTAGGAGCTTCTCCGGTGAAGGTGGGGGTGGATCTTACTCCCCCCAAAAAGATTAATGCTGCCTCCCACTACTCAGGTTCTAGTTCTTGTACCACCCATTTAAGAAAGAAAATAGTACCCAGAAACCATTGGCTGACATGAAAGCATATTTATTTGAGGGTGGAAAACATTGTTTGGAGGAGGATAAGGTGGAAGAGACTATTTACACCTTCAGTCGGTTCCATGGACAGAAAACATGGCATCGCTCCTTTTCTACATGCAAAACATCTGCAGGTTCCACCTGCTGCAGCCATAAAAATGAATGTAAAAGCAAATAAAAACTGAGAGCAGCATAATTATTCAAAAATCATTTAGTCTGGGAAGGCCATTGAAAATAAGTAAGTTTTAAGCATAGAGTTAAAACTGACAGTCAGGCATTCCCTCAACCAGTGAGGTAGAGAATTCCACAGGGTTGGTGCTGTAAATGAGAATGCACATGCTCCAGATATTTTAAGATTAACCCTGGGAATCTCTAGCAATCCCTCATTGGCAGATCGGAGAGGACGATTTGGGGTGTAGGGAGTCAGGAGATCTTTCAGGTAGTCTGGTCCCTGTTCATGTAGGGCTTTAAAGGTAAGCAAGCCTACCTTGTAGGTGATCCACCACTGAACTGGCAGCCAGTGCAATCCACGCAGTACAGATGTTATGTAACTAGACCTGGAGGTACCTGTCAACAGCCTAGCTGCAGCATTCTGCACCAGCTGCAAGTGACGGATATCAACCCCAGACAGCCCTAGGTAGAGGGCATTACAGTAGTCAAGACGGGTGGTGATGAAGGCATGAACCAATGTTGGAAGGATACCCAGGGGAACTAGGTGTATCACCCGGGTGATATTCCTCAGATGGCAAAATGAGGATTTGACTACAGTTGCCACCTGAGATTTTAGGCTCAAAACATCATCAAAAATAATGCCCATATTTTGCAACCGATCTGAGGTCTTGAGCTGAACACCATCAAGCCTTAGGCCAGACACTTAGCCAACCCCAAGACCCACCCCCGGGTGACTTGGGTCCACAACCAGCACCTAGTCTTATCCAGATTTAATCTCAGCCAACTAGAGTCCATCCAGTCATTGATCTCAGAAAGGCAATTATTTAGCACAGAGATAGCATCAGCCTGTCTAGGCACAAAGGACATATACAGCTGAATATCACCTGCATAGCAGTGAAAAACTCAAGCCGTATAGCCTGATAATTTCTCCTTATGGTAGCAAGTACACTGCGAACAACATGGGTGCCAATATGGAGCCCTGTGACACCCCACAGAACAGAGGGAGGGCATCAGAGGAATAAATTCCAGTGACCACCCTCTGAGATATGTCTGCAAGGAAAGCTTGAAACCAATTGAGGACTGTACCTGACAATCCACAAAGAAGCCACAGGGTATCCACAAGCACTCCACAGTGTCAAAACCTGCTGAGAGATCAAGAAGGACTAGATGGTACAAGCCTTTTGATCCCTCACCATTAGGAGGTCGTTTAGTACTCGGACAAGGCCAGTGTCTGTGCTATGCCATTTCCTAAAACCAGACTGAAGGACTTCATAGACATTGTGAGTTACAAGGTGATCATCCAGCTGCAGCACAACCACCTTCTCAATAACCTTCTGAACAAAGGGAAGGTTAGAGACAGGTCGGTAGTTAGCTGGATCGTTGGGATCCAAGGAAGGCTTTTTAAGGAGTGGTCAATGACCACCTCCTTCAAAGGATCCAGAAAGATCCCTTGTTCCAAGTATCTCCATACAATTTCAGCTAGGATCAGGCTGATAACATCTACACACCCCACTAAAAGGGGGGTAGGGCCCAGATCCAAACTACAACAGGTCGGGTGCAAAGTCTGGACAATCTTCACAATGTCCATGAATTCCAGTTGGCTGAAATCCATCCAGATAGACCAGGTGCTCATCACCTCCAGCCGACCTCCGTAACCCCTCATAGAAAGAGCCAGGCCAATTCCGGACCTGATGCTGGCAACCTTATCTGCCAAGAATCAAGCTAGCTCATCACACTTATTCTGTGAAAAAGCTCTACTGAAGTGGAGACAGACTGGATTACACAATCTGTCAATGGTTCAGAAGAGTTGAGCTGGTCAATTCTGCACAGCAGAAATCTCCCAGAACAGGAACTCTGCCTTCTTACTGGTGATTTCTGATTGATAGCCATTATAATGTTCTACCAATCTAAGCCTGTCAGCATCCAGGCTGGACTTCTGCCAAGCTCTCTCCAGTCTTCGACCAACTCGCCTCAATTCCTTCAAGGATCCATTGTACCAGGGGGACCTTGGGTGAAGAGTGAGTGGTCGAACATGAACAGGAGCAATCAAGTCCAGGGCATCTCCCACTGCCTTATTATAGGCCAGTACAAGATCCCTTGTACATGTTCTTTCACCCAGCAATCCTGATAGGTCCAGAACTGCTGATAGACTGTCTAGGGTAACTCACCTTAAAGGGCGGTACCGGACCATCTCCAAAGGGGTAGGTCCAATAGGGGGGGCCCCAAAGCTGAACCCTATGGTGTGATGGTCAGACCAACTGACTGGTTCCACCCCCAAATCAGAGATTTCCAACCCCAGGAGGAACAGCATATCCAATGAGCGACCTCCTATATGGGTAGAGGAGGTAACCACCTGTGTGAGGCCCAGCACTATCAGCTGGAGGAGATTTTGACCAAATTGAAAGAGTTCATCATCAACCCAGGCATTGAAGTCCCCCAGAATTATCCATCTGGGAGACTCCAATACCATACCAAAAATGAAGTCCACAATCTCCTGCAGGAATAAAGCTCCATCACCTGGTGGATGGTAAATGAGGAGTATCCTCCAACCTACACCCTCTCCCATGATACACTCTAAGGATCTGGTGGTCCCCACTAAAACATCCACAAGGCCCATCTCGGTCTTAAAAAAGATGGCTACACCCCTACCCCTTCGATCCAATCTCAGGCAGTGAATCACTGAGAACCAAGCCAGTACTGCAGAAGCCAATACTGGGCCTGCATTTTCATCCAGCCAGGTCTCGGTGATACAAGCCAGATCCACTGTATCAACAAGATCATCTATAATAGCCATGATGGACCTGGCATTGCATAACACCACCCAGTTTAAATGAGATGCTAAGGAAGACCTCAACTCCTGACCAGTATTAATTACTGGGCCCTTGGGTATGGAGACAAGGCAGAGATTACCTCTGTCCTGGCACCATTTCACCCCAGGGCATCACCTGGTTACTACCACATCAATCTGCCCCCTTCCCCCACCAACCCAGTTCTCACCACTTTCCTGCACCTCCTAGCAATCCCCAAGGATTGACAGCATCTATAGATCTCAGTCAGCAAATAAGGGTAGTTAAAGGGGCGTAATTCTCTGAGCCTGGTGGGAGAATACTGCCTGGCCATCATTTGGCCTCCTGAACACATTCTTAAATTAATAAATGCACACTAAGTTAACTTAATTCTACCCAAACCAACTAAATATAAGATACAAACTAAAAACAAAATGCAAACTATAAACAATAACAAACTAAAAATAATTTATTATATCCAAAAATAAACATAAACTACATAAACATAAAAGTGGCCAACTTAATTACACTGAAAATACTTCAAGTAATAAGATGGATAATGTAAACATAGCCCAGTCCATGAAGAAACCACATTTTAGTCCATGGAGCTCTCACCTCCGGCCACAAACAACTGTCCATTTAACAGACCCAGAGGACTCTCACTTAGGGTCAGCAGAATAAAACTTAAATTTAAAACCTGTCTTCTTAAATTCCAGGCTTGAGATTTATAAAACTGAATGTCAATAATCAGTCCTCCATTGACTCTCACCATTGCAGAAACCAAAAGCTGACCACGCTTCTCAGGTAATATAGTCCAAGACAGCTTTTAAATATAATGTTAGAGTCAGACAGGCAAACAAAACAAGACAGCTCATGCAACAACTTACGGCTCTCCCATCATTTGCTGCAAGTCAAGGGAAGCACAATAACACAGCAACAATGATACAGCTGCAGTCCAGATTCCATTTGCAACCCCCAACCAGCAAGATAATCCCGGGATAGTGTCACTTCATTTCACTTCAAAGCCAAGATGTTACAAGCTCATGGGGCTCCCCCTTGACCACCCACCTCTCCCCAAACCCTACCACTGCCTCAACAGCTCTCCAGTTGCTGCACCATGGGTTGGAAGTATCGCAGGTGCAGCCACCCACCGACCACTGCACCACCGCACACCACCAGGTAGAGGACTAGGACCAGGAGAGAGCACCCTTCAATAGAAGGCAAACACCCACCGATAAGCCACCTCTACACTCCCTTCCACACCATTTCTTTGGGAATTACCAGGCAGGTCAAATCACACCACAGTACCTTCCAGGATCGGACATCAAACTCCTTGCTCCTCTTCTCTCCATAGCAGTGAGACCACACCGATCCAGCACCGGCAACCAAGGTACTCCCAGAACAAAATAAAAGTAAAGGAGAGAGTATCGTAGTCTGTGAACTAGATATTTCAGTTTGGTTGCTTCCCTGATATCACTGTCGCCTCTGTAACTCCAAAATCGTTTCATGAAAATATACATGATCAATACTGGTGCAGAAATAAATGTACTGCCAGCTCAACGGTGGCATCTGCTACCAAAACGACCACTGCTCAAAAAACACTACTATTGTAAAGGCATACAATGGACTAAGTATACCCACAGTAGGATACTGTACACTGCACCTGAAGCATAAAAACAAGGTCAGTACACACACTTTTGTTATTGTCACAGGAGACAAAAAGCCAATTTTGTGGCTCAAAACCAGTCATAAGTTGAGTCTGATAGAAATATTTTTTGCAATAGAAAAGGAAATGCCTCCCGCTGACAACATAATGTATGCATACAGTGATGTTTTTAAGGGACTGAACAAGTTACCTATTACACATCAGTTTACAATTTCTGAGAATGCAGTGCCAGTGATATCTGCTTCCTGAAGAGCTGAGTATCTGTTGCACTGAGAGATAGACTGGAAAAAAAAATTGCAGCATTTAATAGAAATGGATGTAATAGAAAAGGTGAAAGAAACAACAGCCTGGGTTCACTCTTTGGTGATCATAAAGAAAAGAAATGGATCACTATGTTTTTGTTTGGACCCAAAAGAATGAAATTCTTGTATTAAAAGAGAACATTTCCATATTCCAACTAGACATGAAATTCTTGGTGAAAAGACAGAGGCCAAGTATTTTTCAATATTGGATGCCTCCTCAGTATTCTGGCAAATAAACATAGAAACTTAGAATTTGATGGCAGATAATGACCACTTGGCCCACCTAGTCTGCCCATTTCCCTACCTAATGGATAAGCTGCAGATCCTAGTTAACCAGCAGCCTACATCATCCTACCCACCACTAGAATTGCTCTATGTCTGTCCCATGCATTCTTGAATTCCCTACTGTTTTTGACTCTATGACCTCCTCAGGAAGGCTGCTCCATGCATCTACAACCCTCTCTGTGAAGAAATATTTCATCACATTACCTCTGAGCCGTTCCCCCTCTATCTTCAAATTGTGCCCCCTTGTTCTTGCACATCTCTTTTTCTGAAAGATGCTACTCTCTTGGACTTCGTTGATTCCCTTGAGGTATTTGAAAGTTTCTATCATGTCCCCCTCTCCCTCCTTTCCTCGAAGTTATACATCTTAAGCTCCTTTAGTCTTTCTTCATACATCTTCTTGTGCAGACCCTGCACCATTTCAGTTGCCCTCCTCTGGACAGCATCCACCCTGTCTATGTCTTTGTGGAGATGGGGTCTCCAGAACTGTACACAGTACTCCAGATGTGGTCTTACCAACTGTCTGTACAGAGGGCAAACAACTTCCTGTTTTCTACTGGTGATGCCTCTCCCTATGCATCCCAGCATCCCCCCAGCCCTCCTTACTGCCTTCTCACATTGCTGGCCCACCTTTAGGTCATCTGATATGACTACCCCCAGGTCCCTTTCCATTTTTGTTGTTGTCAGTATCTCACCCCCCATTGTGTACTCTTCCCCTGGGTTTTTGTTTCCCAGGTGCATTACTTTGCACTTCTTTGCATTGAATCTAAGCTGCCATACATTTGGACATTCCTCCAACCTTGCCAAGTCCCTTTTCATCCTTTCTACCCCACCTTGCATATCAACCCTGTTGCAGATCTTTGTGTCATCTGCAAAGAGACATACTTTCCCTTCAAGTCCCTCTACAATGTCACTTATAAAGACAATAAAAAGGACCAGCCCCAGTACTGAACCCTGTGGTACCCCACTAGTAACCCTCCTTTCTTCACTGTGGACTCCATTTACTATTACCCACTGTGTCCTGTTGTCCAGCCAGTGTTTTACCCAGGCTACTACCCTGGGACCCACTCCCAGGCTGGCTAATTTGTTTATTAATCTTTTGAGTGGGACTGTGTCAAATGCCTTGCTAAAGTCTAGGTAGGCCTAAAAGTGTTGCTAATGTACTTTTAACACCCCCTCTGGAAAGACACTGTTTTAAAAGATTACCATTTGGCATTTGTTCTGCACCAGAAATCTTTCATAGGACAATGCAACAACTGCTGGATGGCATTGAAGGAGTTAAAGTTTACATTGATGACATTCTTATCTCGGGCAGGACAGATGAGGAAAATGATTGCAGGTCGAAAAAAGTGTTGCAGATTGCCAGAGAAAATGGACTTAAACTGAATAAACAAAAGTGCCAGATCCTATGTGTTTCTTGTACTATGCATTTTATGGTCTGTATATGTAGTCTTGCATTTTATACTCTCTGTTATTTATACCATTACTATAGTTGCCTATGAAAATGGGCATTTATTGTCCATAGGCTCTCATTTTAAATAAAAATGAATGAATGAATGAATAAATGAATAAATAAATGAATGAATGAAGAAAACAGAAATATTATACTTGGGTGAGATTCTTTCAGCCGAGGGTGTACAATTTGATCCAGCCAAGGTGTATAGAAAACCAGAGCCAAAGAATAAAAAAGATTTACAGCATTTCTGGGAATGGTAAACTACCTTGGAAAGTTCTTCAACAACTTAGCTGATAAGACATGTAACCTGAGCTGGTGACGTCAAGTGAATGGTTGTGGATGGAGTCATATGACCAAGAATTCAAAGAAATAAAAAGACTTTTGACAACAAAACCAATTTTGCAATATTTTGATATCACTTGTCTGACAAACATTTCTAAGGAGGTCTTGAAGGATGGCATGAAAGTTGTTCTTTTACAACTAAGAAATAAAAGCTGGAAACCTGTTGCCTGTGCATCCAGAGCATTCACTAAAACAGAATACAAATATGCTGAAATAGAAAAAGAGATGTTGGGCATGGCATTTGGATGTGACACATTTCATAATTATATTTATGGAACTCCCATTGTGATTAAAACAGATCATAAACCACTAATTATTATTTCAAAAAGAGGCTTATGGCAGGCACCACCATGGACACAAAGATGTTTAATCAAACTGCAGAAGTATTGTTACCAGCTAGAAAACACACCTGGAAATTGTCTGATTGTGTCTGATGCTTTGTCAAGAACCTGAGATGAAACTCACAGAATCAATGATCAATACTTGGAAACAGAAGTGGATGTTCACATAAATGGAATAAAAAATTCAGGAGCTGGCTCAGCACAGATGTGGAAAAGATTGCAATGTGAAACTGCAGCTGATGACATTTTTCAAGCAGTAGTGAAAACTATGCCTAGTGGATGGGAAGGACAGTATAATCGATACAGGTATGTGTCACTTCAGACTCATTTATCTATGGTTTATGAAGTACTACTGAAAAGTGATAGAACTGTAGTTCCTAGTACACTAAGAAAGGAAATGCTACATAAAATTCATGAAGGTCATATGGGTATTGAAAAATATCAGTGTAGATCAAGAGATGTCATGTATTGACCTGGGATCACTAAAGATGTGAAAAATACAGTTTTGGCGTGTCACAAATGTCAGAAATAGAGGCCTGCACTGCAGAAAGAACCTTTGATTTCAGACTCAGAAAATGCTACAGTTTGAATAAAATTAGGTGTAGATATATTTACTCCATAAGGTAGAGAGTATGTGGCTGTGATTGATGCATTTTCTTGTTACCCAAATGTTGTTAAACTTCAGGCACCCCCATCCAGCTGAGTGATACAAGAACTTAAAGTAATTTTTGCAAGATTTGGCATACCACAGATTGTAAGAACTTACAAGGGACCTCAGTTTGCAAGTGCAGAATTTAAAGCTTTTGCAAAATCTTATGGTGTCAACCATATCACTTCAAGTCCTACATATCCACAATGAAATGGATTAGCAGAATGTGGAGTGAAAATCATTAAGACTTTACTGAAAAAAGCTGGAGATGCAAACACTGAACCATCAATTGCTTTACTGAATTACAACAGAGCAACATAATTAGAATGTGACAAATCACCTGCTGAACTGCCCATAAGACACCAGATTTGTATCCGATTACCTAAGTTAAAACTAGAGTGTTACACTAACAATAAACGTACATTGAAGAAAAAGACTTTACAGTTTAAGAAACAACGTGCTACATACGATGAAAACAGTAAAGTGTCACAGACCACTGCAAACTTTGTGTAGGTAACTGGCTGGGTAGCAGGACACAGAGGGTGGTGGTAAATGGCTGTCATTCCACAGAAGGAAAATTGACCAGGGGTACCATAGGGATCAGTGCTGGGACTGGTCCTATTCAACATCTTCATCAGTGACATTGTGCAGGACCTAGAAGGCAGAATTTCACTGTTCGCTGATGACACAAAGCTCTGTAATGAAGTAGACACACCAGAGGGTGTAGACAGAATGAGAAAGGACCTGCAGAAACTTGAAGAGTGGTCAGGGGTTTGGCAGTTGAAATTCAATGCAAAGAAATGCAAGATAATGCATATGGGGCACAAAAACCATGGCACAATATATCATTCGGGGGGGGTGAGGATATAGCATGCATCAAGTAGGAAAGGGATCTTGGAGTTATCATCTCTGATGACCTCAAGGTAGGGAAACAGTGTGACAAGGCAGCAGGAAAAGGACATAGGATGCTGGGATGCATAGGCAGGGGCATCACCAGCAGGAAAAGGGAGGTCATAATTCCACTATACGAGACACTAGTGAGGACCACCAGGAGTATAATGTACAGTTCTGGAGACCTTACCTAGGTAAGGACATAGACAGGGTAGAGAAGGTTCAGAGAAGGGGCAATAAAGGTAGTACATTGATTGTATCACAAGTCCTATGAAGACAGGTTGAAGGAATTGAATATGCACTCCTGGAGGAGAGGAGGAGAGAGGAGACATGATAGAGACATACAAGTATCTTACAGTGAGGAACAGGGTGCAGGAATACACTATTTTTAAGTGAAAAGATGTTCCAGGACTAGAGAGCATGGGATGAAGTTGGAGGGAGGACGATTCAGAGAAATGTGAGGAGAATTTCTTCACAGAATGGGTGGTGGACAAGGGGAATACTCTGCCAGAGGAAGTGGTGGGGGCTGAAACAATCATGGGAATTAAGAATGCATGGGATAGACATAAAGAAATTCTGGAGGTCTGGGGTAAGGGGCAACAGACTTCTAGGAAAACATAAACTGAACTTACAAACTCAAATGGGCAGACTGGGTGGTCCATAGGCCCATATCTGCCGACACTGTCTATGTAACTATGTAAACTGGAGAAACAGTTTGGGTGAGAAGTGATGGTTGCTGGGGGGAATTAGCAATAGTTCAGAGACTTGTGTCTGTAAGATCCTATTTTGTACTTACTGAAAGTGGGCATCTGAAAAAGATGTAACAAGAGACACTTGATGCCAGTGCCTGCAAAATCAGTACACTTTCCTGTACCACCAGTGACATTACCTACCAAATCAGTACATTTGCCTGAGAGACCCATGGACTTTTCAGAAAAACAAAATGCATAAAGTGTAATGCCTATGAGTGATGACACTGAACAGGAAATAAATTTTAGTTCTCCAAACAGGACTTCACCTGACTTTCATGAAATATCAAAAGACAGTACTGAACTGAAAATGTCTAATGAAACTGTCAGCACTAAGACTACTGAACAGATGGGTAGATCGGGATGTAGGTTAATAAAAAGCCAAAGAGGCTTATTGAATCACGTTAAACTATAAAATCATAGCAAAGGTTTTCTTGTTACAACACAAAAAGCAGCTGAAGTTTGAATTTTATTTAGAGGGCATGAACAAAAGCTATACTGTATGAACCTCTTATCTATGTAAAAAAGTGTACATATGTATATATATATATATATATATATATATATATATATATATATATCTATTTTCAAAGTTAGGACAGCACAAACTGGGTTTGTGCTGCACTAACAGAATACCTTCAGCTATTGAGGCAGGCCACGCCATCACACACAAGATTGTGCTTGTCCTATGCAAGTGATGGTTCCCCCATGCATATACGGTGCAGCACAATATTGAAAGTGTTCAGAAGCATAAACAGCCACGGCTGCAGCAGCATGATTTAATGCTTTGAACCCAGCCCTTAACAGTGCAGGACCCATCTGCACACAATGTCATAGAACTGGGTACCTCTGGTGAGTTCAGCAGTTCCTCCCCAGCCCAACACCAGGTGCTTGTGAAAATTCCCTATTCCCTGTAGTCTAGTGGTCCCACCTTCTGAACCCCAATCCATGTGATAATAATAAAATCCACCATTCCCTAGTAATCTAGTGTCCCCCTCGAGAGCTCCCCATCTATGTATTAAATAAAAAAATCCTCCATTCCCTGGTAGTGTAGTCCCCCCCGAGTCCTGATCTCATTCAGCATCAATAAATTCCTCAAATCCCTAGTGGCTAGTGTTCCCCACTCCATTGGGCAGTGACCCACCACCCCACTCCTCCCCCCAAACTGACTGAAGCCAGCGACTGGCACAGCAGTCCTCACACTGCCACAACCAGCCACTGACTGAACTGTATCAGAGCACGTGCAGAATACAGTATACGCTCATTGACCGACCAGCCAACTAATGAGCATGTACTGTATACTGTACATGTGCTGATACAGTTCAGTCAGTGACTGGCCATGGCGGTGTGAGGAGGGCTGTACCAGTCACCAGCTCCAGTTGGTTAAGGGGGAGCGGGGTGGTGGGTCACTGCTTAATGGGGTGGAGGGGCCACTAGCCCACCAGGGATGTGGGGAATTAATTGATGCTGAATGGGATCAGGGCTCAGGGACAGGGGCCCACTAGACTACCAGAGAATGGGGGATTGTTTTGCTTAATACACAAATTGGAACTAGGGGAGTGGGGACCACTAGACTACCGGGGAATGGGGGATTTTATTATTATCACATGGATCAGGGATTGAGAGGGGGGACCACTAGACTACCAGGGAACGAGGGATTTGTTTTCATTTAATACATGGGTCGGGGCTCATGGAGGGGGAATCAGTAGACTAGCAGGGAACAGGGGATTGTATTATTATTACATGGATTGGGGCTCAAGTGGGGTGATCACTAGAATACCAGGGAATGGGGATTTTTCATAAACACACAGATCAGGTCTTGGGGAAGGGGACCACTATACTATCAGGGAATGGGGATTTATTATTCATACATGGATCAGGGATCGAGACCACTAGACTACCAGGGAACAGGGGTTTATTATTATCACACAAATTGGGGTTCAGGGGCCATTGAACTACCAGGAATTTTTGTTATTATCATGGGATTGGGACTTAGTGGGGGATCTGGCCCTACACACTGAGGCCAGGTGCTCAGATGCAGATGAGTCCATAATGGGCATGCAAATGGTCCCATAATGCTGTGCATGCCCAATGGGCTCATCTGCATGTTTGGGCTGAATATCACCCATGAGGGCTGCGGCGCTACCCAGTGTGTGCTGCACTGTACCCCTGTGGGCAGCCTTGAGCCCTACACCCTGGAAGCCACTTGCTGTGCACTGTGCTTCCAGGGTCCAATATTCAAATAGATAGTACAGTCGGTTCATATCATGCTGTATAAATATAGCACCAGAGCTGGCCAGCCCTATTTTTCACAGAGCGTATCTTTTCATGTGTGCAGTCAGACAGCTCAGAATATGGGGGCTCTATATTTTTTATTAGAAAAAGGAAGATGTGTTGATAAGATACAAGTAAAGATATGAACATTAATAAATGCAAATGTGGCAGTGTTGTAAGTCACATGTAGAGAGTTACAGGGTATGTGAGAAGCAGGATGCAAAGTGAGACAGTCTGTCTGCATAGCTGCAAAGAACAGTTATCTCCTCTGTATGTAGTACAAGTTATTCTGGAATAAAATGTTGTTAAAAGAATCTAAAGAACCCTTTATTTTATTTATTACAAAACAGGACAGGGTGGGAGGTATCAAAATGAACCTTTTCAGAAAACTGAGTGCAACTCAGAGTTGCATTATACTAGCTGCCATCTGAACCATTTACTATGAAATAATCATCTTAGCTAGTTTTACTATTTGAAAAGAAATTGTAGTACAGAAACAGATTACCAGAAAGCTGACTTTTTAATTGCACATTTTATTGAAAGAGAATATAAAATGGAAAGTATTATGGCAGCTAAAGTAAAGGCTGATAATAAAGTGAGGAATGTTTTGATACATGGCCCAGATGTTGAAAATTGAGCTGCAGCAGTGGTGGGAAACAATGCTGCAAACAATGTTACCAATAACAGATTGAATTTTGTTTCTACTTAGAGCCTGCATTCTAATAGTATTGGGAACACTGTGACAAAGCATTGGCATGTATTAGAGTCAGTTGTGTCCCTACACAAATGTACAAGACAGTGCCCCATTTTTGTATATAAAAGAGGTACCAATCTGAGACATATGATTGTGAACAGTTATCAGAAACCTAGAAAGCAACAAATTAGATCACACTGGATGCCACCTCTTCCTGTAGATAATCACAGTTGTAGTAATTGCAAATTCTGTAAAGAATGTAATCAGGAGTAGTGTTTACCACATGGATATAGTGTGAAATTAATATCAGGTCTGCCAGTTTATTAATTTTAATTCAGAACATATGGTTTATCTGGCAAAATGTGCTTGTGGGTATTTTTATGTAGGTAAGATGGATCAAAAATTGAAAGTCCAGATGGGAGAACATCTTATTAGTATAGCCAGAGGTGATTGCACTGGTGAGACACATAGAACAAAAGGTAACACATCAATTTAAATTTATGGATATTGAAAAAAATACATGTGGGATGGGGGGGAATATCAGCCTTAAGGTACTACAAAGGGAATCTTTGTGGATCCATATAGTAAAGGCAAACAAAAGGAAAAGAAAAAGGGGCTTAATGATAGGCTTGATCTAATGTCATTTTTTTTAAAAATAAAGTGTGCTATTTAGAAGTGGAACTGTAAGGACCAATCTGATGCAGTGTGTGTAATGTACTTAATCTTCTCTCATTCTTTCTTGTATATATATATATATATATATATATATATATATATATGCCTTGTTGATAGTAACCAAGGATACCAGTGCCATGGCAGAAAAATAGTCACTTGAGTGATGTCATACTTGCTGCAAACTGAAAGATGACACAAATTACCTTAAATTGACTTTTTAATGAGCACCAATGATAAGCTATTTAAATGGATCCTGATTACTAAGGTTGCTAATTATCGAGGCGATGCTTGAATGATTTTAATGATATCTGTGTAGTTAATTAATTATTCTAAGCATCATTTACATGAGGCTTTTATGTATAAAAGCAATGAAATCTTCATAGTACATTTACTATTACAAAGAAAACAGAATTAAATTGGTCAAAATTTAAACATATTAAAAAAAAAGTAAGAATAAAATAAATAAACCTAAAAGAGAGTATGAATTACATTTAGCAAAAACTGCTTCAAAATCTAACAGTAAACAGTTTTTCAGTTATGTCAACTCATTAAATAAGAGTAAAGCAGAATTAACTTCGATAACAGTTGATGACATTGTCATTACAGAGCCAATAGAGATTGCAAATTCATTTCATAGTTATTTTTGCTCTGTATATGCAGGAAAGGAAATCACAGTTTTTCAAAAGAAGAAATAATTACAGTAATTGAAAAACTGAAGGAACATAGTGCTCCTGGAATGGATAATTTAACCTCTACCATGCTCAAACTTATGAAGGAAAACATTTGGTTGCCATTAAAACTATTGTATGAAAATCGCTAAATTCTGGGAAATCACCTAAAGAATGGAAAAAATCAAAGGTTACCCCCATTCATAAAGGTGGCAGCAAATACTTGTTTCAAATTACAGACCAATAAATCTTATGTCTATACCATGTAAAATATTAGAAACCCTTATACAAGATAGAATAAATCAACATATTAATAATGATCCTTTGTTTGATCAGAACCAGCATGGTTTTAAGAAGGGGCATTCATCTGCAACAAATCTGGTTACCTTTTACAACCATGTTAGTAAAATGAGGGATAATGGTGTTCCTGTTGATGTACTTCTATTTGACCTTAGTAAGGCCTTTGATCAAGTTCTGCACTGGGCAATACATCAAAAACTGAAAAAGTATAAAATAAATAACATTATTGCTAGGTGGATAGATGACTCACTTTATGAGCATTCCCAAGTAGTTTCAGTTTGGGGCCATAATTCTATTTAGGTCAGTGACAAGTGGAGAGCCACAGGGGTCTGTGATAGGACACTTGATATTCCAGCCCACCTAGCTCTGAGGCTTTATCTAAATCAGCCACTATTTCCACTAAAAGGAAAATGGTTAACTCCCCACCACTAAGTAGTCATAAGAAAAGAAGAAAAATACACCATCCAAAGTGGATAAGAATAGCAATAAGAAACAGGAGAAGAATAAAAAAATGAAGGAGTGTTAGACAGTGAGGGAGACAAAGGGTTTAAACCTCCTGTCATTATTAACTGTCCTATATGTTTGTAAGACATACTTACCAAAAATTCAAAGGCTAGAGAGAACGCTGTAGAAAACATGGCCTGTTCAGTAAAGCATAAAGGGAATAAAAGCCAAGGAAAAGGCAAGCTGGGAGGAGGGGAGACTGAGAAACCTACAGATGAAAAAATGAAGAAAAGAAGTGGGGTACCAACAGTGAAAATGATTCTCCAGAAGATTCAGAGGACAATCTAGGGAGGGCACATAAAGCCATTCTAAAGGAAATGAGGTAAGGTTTTGAAAACCTGAACTTGGCTGTAGCATCTTTAACTCAGAAGCTTGTAGAAGTGGTGGAAAATGTGACTCTCTCTCTCTCTCTCTCTCTCTGAACTACCAAATGTGAATCTCAAATAATAAATTGAAGACAACCTCCTAAAATCTCTAACACTTGAAAAAGTAATAGAGAACTGAGTCTCTAAAATTAAAGCTCAACGATTTGGAGTTTAGATCAAGGAGAGCAAATTTAAAGATTGGTAACTTGCCAGAGGGTGTAGAAGGAGAGATCCACTACAGTACTGTGAAGAACTGCTCACCAAAGCGATGGGCCTGCTTTTTCCAGAACAGAGGATTGAACTAGACAGAGATCACTGCTTTGATTCTAGGGACAAGCTTTAGTAGATCCAAGTTTATGTACGTAAAATCATTAACACTTCAAGATAAAGAAAAGATTTTGTCTAAAGCAAGAGCAGAGAAAGGATTACATCATAATGGTATGGCCTTGCAGATTTTTCTGATATCCCACCAAACATTCTGGCTAAAAGAAAAGTTTTGATGCAATCAGAGACAGACCAAGGAAAGAAAGAATCCCTTCACTTTTGATGTATCCTGCCAAACAGGATAAATTTGGATGTGAAAATCTGTATTTCCATTCACCCTTGAAGTGGAGGAGCTGTTAAGAAAACATGTAAGGCATCGCTAAGAGGATCCTGATCCGAGGATCCTCCAGCACTGCGACACAGTAGATCTTGTTCTCCCACTTTTTTTCTCTTTATTTCCTGTGTTTCTTTTGCAGCATATGACAGGTATGAGGGTGGGGCGGAGTTCAGAAACCTATAGTTAGCTAGAATTACTACTGGTGGCCATTCTTAAAAGTTACTTCTGGAAGATATAAGAACTAGGGAGAAGTGGGCATGTAGGGTATAGGACGGGCTCAGCAGTGGGACGGACCAGTGAACTGTTTCTTCCTAGATTCTCTTACCATGTATTTGCATACAGTGAGGATTCAGCATCCTCAAGGGAGAGGGAAGGTGTCCAACAGCATTTAGGACACTTGAGGTTTTTCTTTGTTTTTTTGCTTGGGTACTTTAAATGTAGCCTTAAACATCTGAAAACTACTTTTGCTATCAATCAGGCTGTATTTAATAGGGAGGGAGGGGAAAGTTGGGGGGAGTGAACTTTCATATTCCACTACTGGGAAGCTTATATGAGATATCTTATATTTTCTTTTCTTTTGGTTGGAACTACATATCTCTGTTCTATTACAACTGAGATTGGATATGGGGCAGAGGTAGGGTAACTGACAAAATTAAAAAAAATTTTAGTAAATTAGCTACTTTACCCATCTCTAATTGGCTCTGTTCAAGCAGACCACATAGCTGCGGGGTCAGATCAAACAGAAATAAACCTGATGTTAGTTAGGAATAAATTAGAGAAGCTACTTCAGGATAAGTCAGAAAGAGAAATGTGCAAAGTGAGGGCTAAATATTATTTCTATGGAGATACTCCAGTCACATTACTTGCATATCAGCTTAAGTCAGAACAAAACCAAAAACTGGATCAATATTATTATTAACAATAAAAATGGTCATTTAGTTACATCAGAAGAAGAGATAAATTTAACCTTTCATTCATGTTATAGGGATTTATACCCCCCTGAGGAACAGATAGAGATACATAGGATTAGGGAATACATTCTGGATATTAATTTACCTTAAATTTCAGAGCAAGCATTAGCAGACATGAAATCACTACTGAGGAGATTCTAGAAACTATTAATAACTATATAATGGAAAATCTACTGGTCTGGCTGGCCTCCTTTGAGTTTTATAAAAATATTTCAAACACGCTATCCCTATATTTGCTATGCTTTTCAAATCTTTTATAGGAAGGTAAAGTACCACAATCTTTCAACGAAGCTGAGCTTGTCTTACTGCTCAAAAGGATAAACCTCCGGGAAAATTGTGGTTCTTATAGGCCTATATCCCTTTGAACAGTGAGTACAAGATCTTAAAGAGCTAGTGTACTGCCTGTAAACTGCCTGCAATTAATTGAAACTTTCAGATGTAGTCAGCTATCGCTTCTTAGATCCCAAGTATTTATTCTTTGTTTGCCAATTAGAAGATTTTCCACCTGGCAGTACTGAGGTGATGTGGAGCAGCACTCTGTCTGGAGGGGTGGGGAACCCAGTTCTGTTCCTCCCACTACATCAACACTATAACCACACTGACTATGGCATCACTAATAACCAATGAGAACCATAGAAACATAGAATTTGACAGCAGATAAGGACCGCTTGGCCCACCCAGTCTGCCCATTTCCCTGCCTACTGGATAAGCTGCAGATCCTAGTTAACCAGCAGCCTACTTCTTCCTACCCCCAACCCCTAGAATTGCCTTATGACTGTCCCATGCATGCTTGAATTCCACCACTGTTTTTGACTCCACAACCTCCTCCAGAAGGCTGTTCCACGCATCCACAACCCTCTCTGTGAAAAAATACTTCCTTAAATTACCTCTGAGCCGCCCCCCATCTTCAAATTGTGCCCCCTTGTTCTTGCATACCTCTTTTTTTTGAAAAAGTACACCATTTCTCACTGCCAGGTTTCACTTTCACATGAAGCAGCAGGGACAGACTCTCCCTGGCTACTAGTGATGTCACAATTTCCTGCATTTAGATTGGTAGCTTGTGAAAGTCACTGCTCAGGCTGCAAGGTTTGTGGTGCCTCAAGGTGTTTGGTCTCATTTCTGATGATGAAGCGGGAGGAACAGAACTGACTTTTTTTTACTCCAGGCAGAGTGCTGCACCACATGTCACCCCAGTACTACCAGGTGGAAAATCTTCTAATTAGCAAACAGAAAATTAAAAAAATACTTAAGATACTAGAAGTGATAGCTGACTGCATGTGAAAATTACTATTAATTCCGTGCAGTACACTAGCTCTTTAACCAAAATTCTAGCTGGGAGACTGGCCAAATCTATCCCAGGTAGGCTTTACTGAAGGCAGAAGACTACAACACAATACTAGGAAAGCCTTCAATGTCACCCAGGCATATTCGGGAACGGACGCTGCACTACTGTCCTTAGATACTGAGAAGGCTTTTGATAGGGTGCAGTGGCCATTCCTGTTGGAGGCCTTAAAGAGCTATGGCATTGTGGGTGACTTTCTGAAATAGATACAGCTGATATACACTAATCTCTTTTTCTCAAGTAGAACCAACACTAGGCTATACCCTTATTTTCAACTCTTGAGAGGGATGAGGCAGGGGTTGCCCTCTACTCCCTTTACTTTTTACACTCTTTTTAGAGCCACTTGGCACCAAAATCAGACTAAAAGCGCAAGAACTGGGTCTTTCCGCTGCGACAGGTAACACTGTCATCATGTTATATGCAGATGATATATTGGTCACTCTGAACAAACCATTTACTCATATCCCATCCTTAATAGTATGTTAGAAGAAATTAGCTCCCTGTCGGGGTATAAAGTAAATTGGCATAAATGTGAAACGTTATACCTGGGGGAGCCTACAAAGTTAACAGATACAACATTATTAGCCATAAATAGGGATAAAATTAGATACCTAGGAGTTTTCCTGGGTAGAGATGTTAGTAGGGTAGTGCAACTTAATTATGACCCTCTAATGTCTAGAATAAAGTCAGACTTGGAGAGATGGCAACATCTTCCATTAGTTCTTCTGGGTAGAATTAGCATTTTAAAAATGAATATCCCCCCCCCAGGCTCCTTTTCCTCTTTGAATCTATTCCTTGTAGGTTGGAAATACACTTTTTTAAGGATCTGGATAGGACATTACAGATGTTTTTGTGGAAGGGAGGTCACCCTCATGTAGCTTTGAAAAAGGAGGCCTAGGCTGCACAAATTTTTGGGCATATTACCTTGCCACCCAGCTAGAAATTGTATATAATTACTGGTACTGGTAACCCCCTTTAACACATGGCAAAGAGCCACATTTCAAATGCTGTAATAACTGGAAGAACCAGTTATTACGATGTTCAGAAAGCACCTTACTTGCACTAGTGTGAAGAGCAGTTTTCCTTAAAAAAAAAACTGAAAATGTAGACAAACTTGATAAAAAGCCTGTCCCTTGTAGCAGACAGCTGAGTTTTAGTTATTTATTTTGTGTTAAAGCCACCGAGTAAAGACTGAGGAGTGCGTGTGACTCTGCAACTTCAGAAAATGACATTCAAGTGTAAGCGCATGTTTCTATGACAACACTCGCTTACGCTTGAATCTTATCTTCTGAAGCCGCCGAGTCACTCACTCTCCTCAGTCTGTACTCGGCGGCTTTAACACAAAACAAATAACTAAAACTCAGCTGTTTGCTGCAAGGGACAGGGTTTTTAAAAAAGGATTTGAGTGTGTTTTACATTTTGGGATTTATTTTTGAACAAACACTGCTCGGTCACATTACCTTGCACCAGCATTTATGAAAAATAAAAGTCATGCACCTGCTGTGTTATTGCAATTTGTTTACACACCCTCGGGGTGTGATGCTTCATAAACCTCCTGAGCTTCACTCTCGAGGTTTATGGGTCATCACACCCCTCAGGTGTCTAAAAAAATTCCATAACACACAGTTGCATAACCATTATTCTCTATATCACTGGTTCCACAACTCAGCTAATAAGTCACTAGCTGGTATGGGAATAGAGGAAGATCCAGTTAGAGGCCTTAGACTATCTGGTCTGCTATCATTATCATCCACCAGCTCTAAGAATCTTATTTTAGGTTCTGTAGCTACAGCTAACTCCACTATTTATGCCTGGTCATTTGCCTCAAAGATTTTTCATTCTCCAAAGAAAATTGTGGCTGTGATGCCAATATATAATAATAAATACTTCCCACCCTGTTTAAAAGATAAAGGACCAGATTACAAGACAGCATTGAGAGCAAGGTGCAAAGTACGTCAGTGCATAAAGTCATGCCAAAATCCCTATGACATGTGAGCTGCACCATATTCCAAGAGAATCACCAACTATAATGGAAAATGTAGAATTACACATCACAAGACATGGCGTAACTCGCAATAGCAGTGTAGCAGCACGCATGTCGCAACTCACAATACTGTCAGCAGTACATACCTCTCGACTGTCCCACAGTATATGGCACTGTTCCCTACTGTACATCCCATAACTTCTCTGTTCCACAGTTCCATGCCTTTTCCCACAGTCTATGTTTGGCTATTGTGCTACATGCTATGGTACATGTTGCACTAGGTATGTATTTCACTTACTAGTGGCCTGTCTGGCCATGCTGCTACCTATTTCACTGTGTCCTGGGCTTTCTAGGGCATGTTTGCTTGGGTGTTCCCCTGTATGCACATTAGTTCCACATTCGGGACCTACTGGTTGGGGGTGTGCTGCAGTCTGGCATTTTGGGGGGGTGTTTGTATGGCCTGTGCTCTGGTTAGGATAGCTTTTCCTTGTTCTAACCTAACTTATGTTACTATCCTCTAGCATGTTGCATCATACCACCTGTTCTGGAATAGCAATTCTGTGGGGGATGCCCCCGTATAGTGACACCAACACAGCAAACGACACTTTGCCCACAGGTCGCTGTCACGGTGTGCCCGAGACAGGGGCATACTGTCTCCCGGTCCTGCACCCCCACCCTGAGTTAACTCCATCTGGAGTTAACAATTTTTTTGGGGTGCAGGGGTGGAGCCCCTGCTAGAAAAACAGGACCAGAAGTCTGCAAGGAATCATACGTCGATATGACTTCTGTCGCTAACGCCAGTCGATATTAGAGATGTCGAACCAGCGTGGTAGAGTTGTTCTGTGATGCTGGTGTGTTATGATGTCGTAAGCCACTTACATAGTGGCATAGGCATTCTTTGACATAACTGAGCTGTAACTTGCGTTTGTCGAGCAGTTGCGGGTATGCTGCATAAGTGTTCTTTGAATCATGTATGTCACAAAATCGCTGAGTAATTTAAGCATTTGCACTATCAGGACTGGTGTACTGCATTTATGTCTGGCATAACTGTTTTGGAATTGGGCCCAGAGTTTTTAAGGAATGGTATTTTGGTAAGCAAATTTGTTCTCTTAGTGATTTTACATAGGATCTTCTTTCATGTCATTTGAGTAATTCCAGAATAAATATGGTATTCCATCTTCTCAGAGATGGCAATATTTACAAGTCAATAAGTATGTATAGAAACAATCAGAGGCTATTTTGTCTTTTAAGTTCTCCATTGAAGAACTTTTTATAAATTTAGAATCTAGCAGTCATCTGATCGCTAGATTGTAGAAGGTTTTGTCCAAAGAGTCATATACTAAGGCTGTGTCTCTCTTACTAAAACAACCTAGGAAAAGAACTGCATACTAGTATTTCAGAAGGAGGCTTAGACTTACATTATTAATTTCAAATATTAGGATAGGAAATAACCAGCTATTACAAATCAACTGTAATCTTTCACATAGGACTTATTTTACTCCTGTCCAACTTTATAAAATGGATGTTCAGAACACAGATCTCTGCCACACATGCAGAGGGGGGAAGGGACCCTCTACCACATATTAATAGATTGCCCTCAGCTTGAGGCATATTGGGCATCTATACGGTCCATTCTTTCTAAAGTGCTGGAGTATGAGTTTCCCTTTGATCTTGGGATTACAATCTTTGGTTTCCCAGTTGATATTCATGATCAGCTGAGACATCAGAAAATGTTGTGTAACACTGGCATTTTAGTTGTCATTAAAATAAACCTACAAAATTGGAAAAATACTGCATCCCCAACCTATAGGGAATGGATCCAGAAGATGTTGGATCATGGTAATATAGATAAGTCTATTTACTTTTTGGCAGATGTCTTTGGTAAATTTGAATTCATTTGGCAACCATTTTTGGCTGTTTTGGACAATTTGGCTTAAGATGATCTAGATGGAAACAATTATTCCTTCATGAGATAACATGATAATTGAAGCACCCATGCTCTGAGCTATTTCATCAAAAAAAAAAAAGTACAGTAGCATCTATGGAAATCCTGGACTGAATGACACTGTCAAACCTCAGCCAGAATAGAGTTCCAGAGTCTAGGGGCAAAATAGGAGAAGGCAATCCCACCTACTTTCATTCATAAATCATTTAATAATTCTTCTCCAAAATATAAGATTCCTTCCAATTATCTCAGTTGATGTTGGACCCCACATGCCATAATCTTAAGTCCTTAAACCACTCCCTCATGGACTTTTTCCTCTCAGATATGGGCATTCTCCCTGATTCCCTTAGTGACCACCATATGGTCTACTGTGTGCACAAGATTTACCACTATTAAGCCCACCCCCCAAAATTCATCTTCCTCTGGTCCTTCAAGTTGCTGCTGTTGTCCTCCCTCCAAAACCCATCCTGCTGGTCACCAAGTGATCCCCCATCTATGCAGCCTCCAATATCAGTTCTGCTCTCCAGTCCTTCTAGTTTAAATTCATAGCTGTATGTGATCACCTTGCCTGCCTGCCCCCGAGGAAAACCTGCCTGGAGCTCCCACCTCCATTGAACCTCAGCAGAGTTGATGGCTTGCATTCAAACCAGAGACCTTCCTAGGTGCTCCAATGAGATCAATGGCTCCCCAACTGCCTTGGCCAGCTACTGATACTTACACAATGTTTGCACCAAAGACACCAGGCTTGCAAAGTCTAAGTATTTTGCATTTACACTCTGGAACAAACTTAATTTCCCCTCCAAGTTCTGCAAAGTTATTCACACCCTTTTCTCCCCTCCAACCCAGTCATCTCTGTCCTTAATGTTGGCAACTCCCTCAACTCTGACCCTTCTACTGTTGCCTCTTCCTTTAACTCCTACTTCACCACCTGTGCTATTTCCTTCATCTCCTCCATATCCTCCATTCTTCCCTCTTACTCTGCCTTCCCCATGAACTTATTTCTCCTTGTCTCCCTCCCTCTGCCTCTTAAAATGACCCCCTTGCTCTTATCCTCACAAGGATGTAAGCCCTGATGGTCTTGACCCCAAGCTTCTTTATCTCTTAGCTCCTGCCATTGCCTTCCTATCACCCCACCTCCTCATCTCTCCTTCTCATCTGCCACCATTCCTGATGCCTGGAAATAGGCTACTATCATCCCACTCCCTAAAGAGAATTACCCTTCCTCTCCTGGTAACTACATAGAAACATAGAAATATAGAAATTGATGGCAGATAAGGTCTGCTTGGCCCACCTAGTCTGCCCATTTTCCTACCTTTGCAATACCACAGACCCTACTTGATGTCCAGCTGTCACCTCTCTTTCCTATCGCTATGGTTCTCTTATGCCTAACCCATGCCTTCTTGAATTCCTGACTGTTTCTGCCCCTACCACTTCTGGTGGAGTTCATTCCATACATCCACAACTCCTTCCACCTAAGAACTACTGACCTGTCTCTCTCTCCTTCACACTTTGGCTAACTTTCAGGAAGATCCAACACAAGCAGCTCAGAGTTGATAAAGTGCTGGTGCACAGGTAACCATAACTCAGTCTACAGCAACATAAACTTTGCACTAATGACCTCATGAAGTAAAATCACCAATCCAAAAGCTCTGTGGTGAAAAAATACTTCATTATTGCCGAATGGCCGTCAATTTGAAATTGATACCTTAAGTATAAAAAAACTCAATGTTTCACACCCATGCTTGGTGTTTTATCAAGAGAGAACCTACTATGAAGATATCAGTGCTTTCATACATAAAAAACTCATGCAAATTGTGTTTACAGTAATTAATTAAATACATGGACATCATTGAAGTCATTCGAACATTGAAGCCTCAATAATTAGTAACACTAGTTAGAGCAGTAGTAGCCATGACCAGCTCAATAGATACCAGCAGTACAATTTTTGAAGCCTTATCAGTTTCTAACTCTTTTATAGATGCTCTGCTTTCTTGGCAAGGGGACAGTAATCCTCTTTTAGAACGACAGTCAAAGCCACCTGATGAGATAACAGTCTCTGTTCTAATTAGTAATAATGTTACAATAAAAGATGCCTTTGTTCAATTGGAATGTGTAGCCTTAAGGGCATGTTCCTTTATTGGCAGAGAGTTTCTTCTGAAGCATATTTAAATATGGGGCAAGCACTAAGGAGTGTGTGAGTCACAAAGAAACCAAACTTTAACAGAGACAAGAATAAGTGGCAGAAGGCATGTGTGGAAGCATTGGCAGTCTTCATGAGACTTATACTGGAAGACATTTCAGAAATTGAGGTAGCAGTTAAAGGGGACCTGATCCTGAAAGAGAAACAAGACAGCCAATTTTCTAATTCTGCTGAGTATGAAGAATATAGAAAGAGTTTGAAGACTACATTAAATTACAGGATGAAAAGATCAGTGTAGTAAAAAGAAGAAAGTTTACACGATGAGGAGGACTTTAGAATAGGAAATAATATTAGACTGGGAAAAGACAGACAATTCCATAACATGATCTAGATGCATTATTAAAAAAGCCAAATGTATATTGGGGTGATTCATCAGCTACTAGTGGCTCTAATACAGAGGGACCATCATCATCCTCTTTTTTTAGAGGAAGATAAACTTTTTTAAAGGAAGATGTGTGCACAACCACCTCTACAACTCCCCACCCTCAAGTACAGCAAAACAAAATTGCTGCAGCCCCAGAATTGCAAGATCCAGGGATAAAAAGGTAGAAGAACACAGAGGGGCAGAAGAAGGCAGCAACAGAGGCAGAAGAGGCAGGCAGTACCAACAGGAGTCATGCAGAGGGAAGAAATGTAAGTGCAGAGAGAGAGAGAGAGAGAGAGAGAAGAAGAGGACATCTGAGCTGTCACTAACAAAGAACAAATTGAATGTTATTAACATAGCAGACAGATTGTCAGAAACTGAACTGAAGATTTTACAGAAAGGTCTGAGTTTTGTTCCATCTAAAATGGCTAATGAATTTGATGTGCTAGTTGATTTATAAAGTTTGCATGTTTATTAAACTTAAGGTCATTTTATCATAGAAGAAAACAGGGAGAAATCTTTTCAGGAACCACAGTCCAGGTCTATACCATATAGTGAAGAAGGTAATAGTAACATGCTGTTACTATTCAGTTCCCATGAATAGCACAGTTCAATTGTTTATTAACCTGTGTGAGAAAGATTTAGAAACAATGATTCAGGAAAATCAAAGACTAACTTTTGTCAGTTGTTCATGGGTTGAAAAAGAAGCCATCAATAGCCTACAAGAGAATTCTAGGATGACAATAAAGCAGCCGACAAGGGCAGCTGTATTGTTGACATGAACTTGGATTGCTATGAGGAAGAGATTAAAAGTCAGTTGCAGAATGCAAATTGTTGTTGTAAGCTCACAGGAGACCCTACAGAATCCCTCAAAAAGAAATAGATTCTGTAACTGATTCAGCTGACTGGATTATAATAGTGAAGATGGCTGAATTTTTAATGGTTAGTGCTCCTATTAGAGCTACAATATATATATACTTTGCCAAAGACTCATAAAGATACCCTTTTCCTGCTGGGATGTCCAGTAGTAGCTATTGTGGGGTCCCTCATGGAGTCATTAGCTAAATACATAGATGCACATATTCAGTCATTAGCAGCAGACGGTGGGCTTATTTATGTGATACTACAGATGTTCTATTTTTTTATATTTATTTTTTTATTCAGGAGGATGTTTCAGTTTACATATGTATACAGCATTACAGTGTTACAGATAAGCAAAATGTATGTCAGTGAACAGCATTCAGTATCACTGATTCCAGTACATCTTTACATTATTTATCAAAACAAATCACAAGTATCTAGATGAAAGTGTCCTATACTTTTTCTTCCTTTCTAGGGCTGAGCTGTAGGATTACAAGGCTTTCCCGTTAATCCAATATCCTGCCCTTCATTCACATGCCCCAGATAAATGGCCCCATGATATCTACTTTAACCCCCCATCCACTAGGGGTAGATCTGTCAAACCCTATAATGCACTAACAAGTGAAAGGCTCCAATAAAAAGGAAGCTGTAAGGTTAACAAAGAGGAGACAGTTTAGCTATCCAACTATGAGCAAGTCAATTATCCTATTTACACAGCTGGAATGACACCTTATATATCCTATGTGACCCCTACACCTCGTTTGAAGGTTTTATTAAGAGGTCAGCTAAGTGTGGGGAATGGAGTGGGGGGGAACACAGCCAACCTGGGAGACATGGGGGGTGAGGGGGAAAATCCACATATAGTCACATCAAATATAATAGATAAACTGTCCCAGTATAGTATCCCTATGCCATCACCTGAACTTCCTATGATTCGGGGGCACAAAAGGGGCCTAAATAGGGTCCAGTTGATCCTGAAATAGCAGCCACCTTCTCCATCTATTTTCCCACCTTTTCTGACCCCCGTTATATTTTGCTGTGACTCTTTCATCGTCAGAAAATTATTGAACCATTTTTCACCACTCCTGTAGTGTAGAAGCTCAGCCTGTCCACATCTTCTGGTAATAGTTTCCAATGTAGATGGAAGAAATATTAATACCATCTGGAGTTCAGTCTTAGAGGGAGGGAGGTAGGTTGGCCATGGACAGAGGGTGGTGAAGATATCTGATTGAATCCAACCCTTCACCACAAATTTGAATAATGTCCCATAGTACCCCATCCCAGAAATCTGCTAATTTCGGGCATAAGGTAAGTATGTGTGCTAAGTTAGGCTCATGCTTCCACCCCTCCAACAGGAGTTGGTTGAAGGTGTCACCATGTAGTCTTCTCCAGGATCAGGAAGTAATGAGCTATGACTTTCCAGGCAAAAGGCACCACCGTGGGGATTTTCAAACCATCGGGATAATGTCTAGGCTTGCACAACTATTGTTGCAATGGAAGGGGAACCATATTCTCTCCCATTTAGTCAGCCACAGGGGTTTATCTAGATAATCTATACTATGAAGAAAGTGGTACAACTCACTCACCATATGGTTAGATTTCTGAGCAGACAGTTTCTCCAGCAGCCAAAAAACTGCCTTTGGAATCTCCTCTGCATGAAAGATTTGGAGATGGGTCACTCTACCGATGATTCGGCTTATGGAGATATATTCTCAGTATGTATTCCCAGGGATTCTATAAAGTCCTTGGAGGTAAGAAAATTCCCCAAGTACTTCATCCCTGTAGAACTGAAAAACCCATTTAAGCCCTGTCCTTTCCCACAACTTGAGAGCCTGTGTCAATTGTCCATCCCCTGGGGGACACAAACTCCTGAGAGTACGAAATTGAAAGATGTACCGAGGGGGTAACAGGGAAGGAAGAAGCCTATGCCATGCTTTCCAGATTATTTGAGTAGATTCAGGGAGATGCCGGGGCAGGGGCATACTAGCCATTAAGACAGGATCAATGATGTCCCCTAAGAGTGTGGATTCAATCCCGAGCCAGATAGTATATGTCTGAGCTGTAAACCATAGGAGGGATATACGAAGAATTACAGCCTTAACATATGTCTTGAAATTGGGGAGTTTAAGACCTCCTCTATTTTTAGGGGCTTGCAAATGTTTTAGTGATACCCTAGGGGGACTGTCCAGCCAGACAAGTCTTCTGGTAAGCCTATTCCATGTCTGAATATAACAGCTAGGTGGAGGTACAGCTAAAGTTTGGATTGGGTAAAGCACCTGGGATTATAATTGTTGGTGGACCAGCACCACTCTCTCTTGCAAGGGGGGCTTCTTCAGCTTTCATTCACCAATCAGTTTTTCTAACTGAAGTGTGAGGTTCTCAAAGTTGTCCAGTTCCATGTGTGAGGGAAATCTGGAAAGATGTATGCCCACATATTTTAATTTAAGTTGAAACCATTTAAATGGGTATCTGAATTTTAGGTCCCTGGGAGGAATAATTGCACAGGAGTGTTTCTGTTTTATTGGAGTTCAAAGGTATACCCAGAGATTTCCCAAATCTGGAGAGAAGGGTCCAGACTTCAGGAGTGAGATATACTGGATCAGACAAGGTAAGCAATATGTCATCTGCATATAGAGATATCTTCTGTGGGGTGCCATGGATGGTAATTCTCTTAACGCCTGGGTGGATCTGAATAGCTAGTGCTAATGGCTCAATGTAGATGGTGAAAAGATAAGGTGAGAGAGAGCACCCTTGCTTAATCCCTCTGCAGATTGGAATGGCCTCCGATATCCCCCCATCACTTTACAGTATGTCTTTGAGGAGTCATATATCAACCTGAGTTGATGTATGAATTAATGTGGAAACCCCATGATATCCATGACATCCCACAGAAAAGTCCACTCTCTACTGCATCAAATGCCTGATGAACATCCAGGCTAAGCAATGGGTGGGCTCCAGGGAGTGGGCAGCCATTTGTTGTACCAGTAATGCCTGGCAAATAGCATCCACCACCTGACGCTGCTAATAAATCTTATCTGGTCAGGGTGTATGATAAGGGGCATTATTTCATCTAACTTATATGCCAGTATTGCCATAAACAACTTATAATCCACATTGGCTAACGTGATTGGGCAGTATGAGTCCAGATTAGTATGGTCATTTCAAGGTTTGGGAATAGGATTCAACAATGAGGTCTTCCAAGAGGGTGGTAGGTCCCCCCCTTCCTGGACCGAGACCATAGCCTGTAAAAGATGGGGTGCAAGCTCCTCCCAAAAAATTTGATAGAACTCTATAAGATAGCTATCAAAACCAGGTGCTTTCTGGGTTTTTCCTCTCTTAATGGCACAGGTTAACTCCTCCTTGGTGACTGGAGAAAGTAGACTTGCTTGGCATTCTCTAGTTAAAGTCAGAAGGCCTAACCGCCGCAGAAAAATCTGCCTCATCTCCTGATTGGCAGTGTTAGAGGCCTAATAGAGCTGAGAGTAATACTCCTGAAAGACCACACGTATCTGAGAGGGGAGGCTCACCAAGTGACCCCAGGTAACAGACCGTATTTTAGAAATTCTGGTAAGAATTCTCTGCCCTTGAACTTTTTTAGCAATACGCCTCAAAGAGGCGGGGCTCCCCTGATGATTTAAACTGCAGAGATAGTAAAGTTGAGCTAGGAGTTTCTGGTCCTATATCCCCTGAAGTTGACTTCTGACATGGAGAAGCTGCTGATGGAACATTGGTTGCATGTGCTTAGCGAGCTTCTGAAGGTGATCCAGTTCCTGCACCAGCTCCTTCTCTCTACGTTCCCTATACTTTTTTGCCCTGGACCTCCATTCATTTAGTGCCCCTCTCAGCATGGTTTTAATGGTGTCCCATAATATTGCTGGGGTGTGTCCCTGGTCATTAAGGTTGAGGATATCCTGAATTTGCTGTTGCATAAAGTTACAGGCTTCTGGGGATGCAAGGTGCATAACATTTAGTCTCCACGGGGAGCGGTCTGGACCGACACCCAAATCTAAACTAGCCTGCAGTGGCCTATGGTCAGAGACCAGAGCAGGAGAATTTATTGCCATAGATACAGATCCTATAAGGTCATTAGAGACATAAACATCATCTAACCAGGCAACAGATTGGGTATTTTGGGGTACCTCATATAATCCCTAGTACTGGGATATAAAGTTCTAAATGAGTCATACAAATCTCTTTTGCTGGTCTTAGTTTTCAGAGTCTCCTAAGGGGGATATATCAGCTTCTATTTGGATGTTCCATATCTAAAGAGAGGTTAACCATCAGGTTGAGGTCCCCAGCAATAATGAGGGAGCCCTGGGTGTTCTGATCCTGTATCTTAAAAAATCTCTTCAACTCTGCTGCCAGGGTCTCCGGGGGTAAGTACAAATATACTAGGGTATAGGTTCATCCAGCACATGTTCCCACCACAAGAATAAAGCATCCCTTTGGGTCCTGGACCACCTTCAAAGTTGACCAAGTAATCCTGGAATGTATTAGGATCACCACCCCGCATCTTCTACCCCTGTTATACGAGGAAGCCCCAACCAACTGGTAACCTCTTATGCCCCCTAACTTGGCATGCTGTGCCTGGCTAAGATGTGTCTCTTGGAGAAACAAAAACATAGGATTAGCTCTGCCTATATCCCTAAAGAGCTTCTGTCTCTTAATGGGAGTGGCAATACCATTTACATTCCAGGACCATAATGTCGTGTCCCCTCTCTTCCCCCCAGGTCACTCCAAATGGAGCCATATCCCTGGCCTCCCCCACCCCCCACCCCAGCAGGCTACATTTCAGTTGTGAACATAAAGCTGCGCAATTACATTCTACAGGAAAGAACTGGTACAGCTGGCAATGGCCCAACATTAAACTAGTAGATAAACTAAATTCTAGGAAGAGTAAAATCCAACAAGTATGACTTCCATGTAGGGAGCAGTCTATATCAGTGCTCCAGTTAGAGTCCAGAACCATGGAGGCTCCTCTCCAGTTAATCAGCACTCCCTGGGCTCTTGTTCAAGAGCTCCAGTAGGGGTAAGAACAAATCAAGCCACCAGATGGTGTCACATACTCCCAGAGTATTAAAGTGGAGTAAAAGAGAAGGTGCCCACATCCCAGAGATAATTTTTTAACCCTTAGAGAGGGGTCCTAGGTATATGTAAAATAGGAAAGAAGATACCAATACTACGGTGAGAGCTAGGGGAAGGGGGAATATTAATATTAATATTAAGGGGTGGAGGGGATAAGGAAGCGGATATATAATCCCCACTCTGCCTTGTATTGCGATAAGACTATTACCACTTCTATCCCTTCCTCTTCATATTAACATGCTAGCCCTCCCCCACCAAAGAAACACCTCCTAAGAGGGTATAAGCCAAACATACAGTTAAGTTCCCCTTCTGAGGGGAAGCATCATAAAATAAAAATACATATTATTATTGGGTAGCGTTGTCCCCTCAGAGTCTGATCAGCTTTAAGTAAAAAAAAAAGGTACAATCCCCTGATCTCTTGACCATTAATAAATATGTCAACTTCAGTGGGGATCAGATAGAAGTAATATACATATAATCAATTCAGGCAGTGGGTCTCTTCCAAGGGCACCTAAGAGAACATTCTGTCCTTGGAATGGCCTCAAAAAAGAGATGCATGGGGAGTCATTCTCTAAAAGAAGATATTCACCAGTCAGCACAGTTGAATGATGAAATAATAAGGGCTGCAAACAGCAGAGCACATCCGTGTCAAGAGAACAAAACGCTGACACTACGGTGTCATAGGTTACCCTGTCAGTCTTCGCTAGGAGGCCTGGGTAATATAGGCGAAATTCTCTCAGCCTCCACCAGAGCACTCAGCAAACACAAAGAGAGAGAGAATAGTCTCTTCCCAGAACAGGTCACCGTAAGTATTGAGGGAATCAAAAATTCCACTGAGAGGCCATGAAAGCGCTGTTGTGCTACAACACCCTTCGTCATAGAGGTGATGTCTCCTCATTCCTACGAGACATGAGCTGCTGGTTTGGGTGGGCTATCAGGGTGGTATGCATATTCCTGGAGCGTCAACCTTATGTCCCTCAGAGCCTCAGCTTGCTTACTTCATTTGTGGGCAGGAGACATAGAAGATTTGCTCGGCGACTGGTGAGTACGTTTTTCCCTCACAGCCTCCAGTTCCATTGCATCTTCTGAAGGGAGCAGGTTATTTTATTGTAGATAAAGTCTCACCTCATCTGATGTAACAAAGAATTTTGTAGTGCCTCCAAGCCAAATTTTAAGTTTAGCCAGAAAGATTATTGTAGCCTTCAAGTTATGTGCCTGTAGTTCCTTTTTGGTTGCATACATCACTCTCCGTTGCTGCACTACAGCCAGGGAAAAGTCATGATCAAAAGTAATTCTGGGGACCCCATCCAGCAAAATCTTCTTGAGCCTCCAAGCTTTTCTGCTGACTTCTTCCTTTTATAAAGCTCTGCATGCACAGGACGATGGAGTGTGGCCTTGCCTGTGGGTCCTTGGGTGGGTGAGAGCCCAATGTACTCACTCTATATCATAAGGGCACAGGTGTTGTAGGGCCAATACCTCATTGAAGAGGTTTTCAACGTAGGCTATAAGGTCTCCTGCCTCCATCCCCTCAGGCACCCCAAAGATTCTGATATTAGACCACCTTGAATGGTTTTCCAAGTCCTCGAGTTTTTCTGGTAGGTGTATGTTGTCCCTGAGTAGCTTAACAGAGACATGGTGCAGTTTTTGGATTTTCTGGTCGTGTTCCCCCGATTTGCTTTCAAGATTAGATGCCCTCTGTTCCAGGGCCAATAAGGTATTTTTCAGTGCTTGCTGATCGGCCCTGTACTCGGTGTGGTAGGTTTGGAATTCAGAAAGGAGCGCCATCAGTGAGGCCTGTAGTTCACTGAGTGCAATCTGAGATGGCTCCATTCTCTCATCGGGAATACTATTAGAGAGATGAAAATCTCCGAGTTATTCACGGTCTTTCAGCCAAGAGAGGTGAAAGAAGTCATAAGATGTCCAGTCAGGTAGAAAAGAGAGATTTTAAGGAACCTCATTGTGTAATCTGCTAGATTTTACCCCTGGGAGTCTGTGGAAAGGGATTATTCAGCCGCCATAAGTCGCCTCTATAAAACCGGAAGTCTCCCAATACTACAGATGTTCTAAAAATCTTGGAGGATATTCACATAGACAGTGATGGGTATTGAGTCATGCTTGATGTTGCCAGCATCTACATGAATAGCCTACATAATGAGGGTATTTGGGCCGGCAGGACAGCATTGTCTAACTCTGATGTGTATACTGATGAACAAGTTCAATTTTTGATTACCCTCACTGACAGCATGTTAACATCTAATGTCTTTTGTTTTCTAGGAAACTGGTACCATCAAATAAAGGGGCAGCAATGGAGCCATTTGCCCTTAATTATGTTAGCATTTATCTGGGCACACAGAGAGACGAGTATGTGTGAAATGGCATAAATAATCTTTTTTTCCATAACATACAGCTATACCATCATTATAAATGGGTGTGTGTGTTGATAAGATACAAATAAAGGTATAAATATTAATAAATGCAAATGTGGCAGTGTTGTAAGTCATGTAGAGAGTTACAGGGCATGTGAGAAGCATGATGCAAAGCGAGACAGTCTGCCTGCATAGTTGCAAAAAATAGTTAGCTCCTCTATATGCAATACAAGTTATGCTGGAATAAAATGTTGTTAGAAGAATCTAACAAACCCTTTGTTTTGATTACTGCAAAACAAGACGTGGTACCAGAAGTGGTTTGGGGGCTTTTTCTGAGAATATGAAGAAAAACACAAAGAAGGTAAAATCTTGTGGGAAAGAAACAATAGTTACCTCACAGTGATAAAGGATCAAATGAATGCAGATTTTGCTTGCTTGTCTTATTGATACTGGAGTCTGCTGAAATGGGGCAACTTAGACCACCACTAGAGATTAGGTTTCTGGGCAATTTAGAAGAAACATTGAAACATTTCAAACAACATTTTATTTTGTATTTAGAAGCAACTGGGACATATGGGAAAGAGTGCTCACAAAAGTAGCATTATTATTGACTGTGGTAGACTCACTCTCTCTCTCTCTCTCTCTCTATATATATATATATATATATATATATATATATATATATATATATATATATATATATATATATATATATACACACACACACAATACTTTTCAATTGTCTGCAGCTACTAGTGAGGATTGTGAAACTGTAATGGTGCATTTTGAGGTTGACTGTGTGCCCAGAAAAAATGAGACTTATGAAAGATATATATTTAGATCCTGAATGCAGAAGGAGCAGGAAACTATAGAAGAATGTGTCACCGATGGGAAACTAAAAGCTCAGTCTTGTAATTTTGGTGCTTTTTGCAATTCTTTGATACAAGATCAAATTGTTATAGGCTGTTATGAGGAAAAAGTGAAAGAACATTTACTAAGAGACTGTGAGCTTACAATGGAAAAATATTTTCAGTTTAGCCAGGCCACCAAGCAAACTTGGATGCAAAGAAAAGAGATGAACAGTACTAAAGTAAAAAGAGACAAAACTGATGTAGCAGCAGTGCATGCAACACAGAAACAAGTGCAAAAGTCCCCTACAAGTTTAACAAGGCAATACTTAAAACGTGAAAGGAAGGACTGCAACCATGCGAAGAAAGTTTGCAAACAAATTATGCAGTAAATGTGGAAAGAACATTCCTGCAAAAAGTGCCCAGCTTTTGGTCAGTAATGAAGATCCAGTGAAAAAATGTTATCATTTCACTAGATGCTGTAGACAGAAAAAGCTGTCCACGTTGTTACCAAAATACAAGATTCAAGCAGTGAAAATGACTTGTTTATAGGTGCAAAAACAAGGCTTCTCAGAGAGAAAGGACTAAACAATTCAAATAGATACTGATGGCTTGAAGGTTCAATAAATCAATCAATCATTCTTTATTTGTATAGCGCTTTCAATATCAAGGCAATGCACATTGCTACAACAAATATAACAAAATCTGGTCAGATCCACCATGGCTGCATAATGAAGTTAGTGAGGTTGTGCAGAACTGTTAAGAGACATGGAGAAACAACACAATGATTTTTAACTAGTAAGATTTGTTTTATTTTTCATTCTAAGGAAAGCAGGCACATTGTTAGGAAAACATATGGAGGTGTAGATTTCAATGGAAGGAATGGTAAGCAATACAGGTTTGTCAGGTAGAATAGGTGGCAGTACATGAAAAAGTAATGGCTGGCATATGTTCAGTCTTGGGATTATTTATACAGTTTTATAGAAAAAATGGGGTTTGTCCATGCGGTGATGTAAGTTATATTTAAGTAATGTGTTGATGTCAGGCAGTCAGGTGTAATGATGGACTTCATTAGAGAGAAAATGTGATAGTAACTTTTATAAGGAGTCGCTGTTGATAAGGTTAAGGTAGTTATTCCTGTGATAATGGGAATATCAGGACAGTATGAGGTCTATACATGAGTGGAGTATAAATGTGTACTTTATCATAAGTATGTGTTCAGCATGCAGGCAAATGCGATATGCAGGTTTATTTTGCATATACAGTAGGTAAAAATAGGGATAGATGCAATTGATAGAAATTTAGATAATTACATAGATAGACATACAGATAGACAGACAGAGGGAGAAGTTATAGTCATGACAGTCTTTGGAGAGGCAACTGCCCCTAGAGTCACAGTCATGTTCATTAATTTGGGTTGAAAAACTTTTCAAGCAGCACTATTTTGCTGTCAGTAATTGCCAATGGGTTTAAGCATGTATTGGAATGTCTTAAAACAGTTATAGTACAGGAAAAACAATTAAAACAATTGTGTTATAGTTTAGCACTGAAACATACATGTAACATACATGTTGCCACCTTGTTCCAATGAGCACTCTCCCTCAAGCAGAGTGCTGCTCTTAAACATCATCTGACGTCTTCAGGATAAGTGAAAGAAAACATAATATTTAGACACAGTTCCATTTAAATTTCACATTAGTTCTGTATTTTTCCCCCCATTATTTTTTACTGAAGCCATTTGTATGAAAAGAGGACCACTTCTCCTGAAGTGTTCATGTATTCCTGGTGCTTTCTCCCTACCTGAGGTCATAATGCATGGCTTGTGACATCACAGTTACTCCCATGACAGCAGACTGTGATGTCACAACATAGCATTATGACTTGAAGAAGGAATTGCTATAGAGGCAGATGAACTCTAACAGATAAAGATCATATATTCATCCAAATTTCATCTATAATAAAAGATAGGCAGGAGAAATCTACAGAATATATTTAAAATGTAAACTGAGTTGTACCAAGTTATTCATTTTTTCAAAGTTTTCACTGTGGCATCAACAGTTCTGATTATAAAGAGGAGAGCTGAAAAAATGTGTCTCACAGTAAGTGCAGAATACTTTTTCTTAATTCTGTTTCAAGATATTAGGCCTTTCCTCTTTTTTTTTAATTTAATGATAAAAAGAAGAAGCACCTTTCTCTTGACTGGACTAATGCAAATGATGACAGTCAGTGGTTTGGGACATGCTAAGGGTCTCCATGAGCAAGGTGTGCTCTGTCGCTGGCTAGAGAGTAGGCTGCTATAAAAAAAACACACAGATAAGTCATTCTGCCAATGAGACATGCAGAGGTACAACAATTGAGGGGGTCAAGAGTTGTCTGGGACTGCAGCTTCCATTTTTGAAATGGAAAAAAAATTCATATTGATCTTGTCTCCTATTCTAGTCTGAAAAGAACATAATTGAAATGCTTGTTTTAAGTGTGTATAATGGACTGTTTTGCCATTTAGGACCCAAAGAATGAATGTGTAACAGGTGACATTATGGTTACCTAGCAATTGTATGCCAAAGAAAATGTAGGCATGTAATTAAGAACTGGATCAATGAAGGCCATTGCCAGGTTATTATACACACTGGCAGAACTTAAATTATAGCTAACAAATTGCTGCAATTACTTTGAGGAAGCAAGTGTAAAACATCAGTTGGGAATGTTAACAGCTGGACACTGAGCTGGTGTCTTAAACAAATATGTAAGAATTCTACATGGATGTTATTTTTTCTAGCTGTTCTTTATCATCTTCTATTGAGACACCTATATTTTCAATAAAGAGCTGTCTTAGCACTAGTATCACAAGATGTGCCAATGGTAATCACTGAACCCACATAAATGGAAAATGAAGGAGGTCTGTTTTCTCCATTGAAATGAGATGTGAGCTGCCCCATTGTATGCCATAGCAGCATTTCTAATTTTGTACTTGGCAGCACCACAACAGAGAGTTCTCTATTTCTTCAACAACAAAAATTAAAAACACACTTTATCATCAAAGTCTGTATTTACCAAGTACTGTGCCCATGATTAAAATAATGTGAACCTCCTCCCCAAAAAATGTGCCCTGACATGAAACTGCATGTTTAACTACAAAGATAATTAAAACATTATTTTAAATGCATTACTAACATCAATGCTTAAATTTGACCCTCTTCTCCCAAAAAATGTGCCCTGACAAACTGCACTCTGAGAAGATTGCCTGAGACAAGATGCAATAAAAACTGAATAGCAGGTTCCAGGGAGTAAATGTTAGCATCCTGTTTCTAGTGTCCCTGATAAAATAAAATAAAAAATACAGTTGAGATTTTTTTAATGTTAGCTTTGATCAGAATAGCTTTTAAAATCACCAAGTGTTTTCTTGTTCAATGTTTTCTAATAACATACTGCTCAATCTTAAAAGAAAAAGCACATTTTATCATTAAAGTTTGTGTTCATCAAGTACTGTGCCCATGATTAAAATAATTTGAACCCCCCCAAAAATGTCCCCTAACATGAAACTGCATGTTTAACTGTAAAGACATTTAAAACAAGTATTTCTAAATGCATTAATAACACCAATGCTTTCAAAGTTTTGAAACTACTAAAAAGACAAATAATATATACATCTTTATATGGTAAACAAATATTGTTAATCCCAAAAGCTGAACTTTATGTTTTTAGCATATAAATGTTTAAGAAAAACCTGTGGCTCTTACTGTAAATTAGAATGCCGTGTCTATTGTTTCCCTTGGGAGCTGTAGTTTCACTCCTCAATTGCTGTCTCCTTCTGAGGCCCCAGGTGGCTCTGATAATCATTTGTTCCACAGGTTTTTAGTCAGTTTGAAGGCATTACATACCTTCTGTTCTCCTAGTCCTTAATAAAGACATTAAGTATCTTCTATTCTCCTAGTCCTTAATAAAATGCAGGGGCTCCACAACTTGATCACTGCACAGACTTGTTCTGTTGGTTGATACAGGTCACAAACTAGTGTGTCTTGTTACAGCATGATAGAGCCATCTCATGCCCCTCCCACATGAATAAAAAAAAAAAGTTGGGGTGGATCTTTAGGAGCTTCTCCGGTGAAGGTGGGGGTGGATCTTACTCCCCCCAAAAAGATTAATGCTGCCTCCCACTACTCAGGTTCTAGTTCTTGTACCACCCATTTAAGAAAGAAAATAGTACCCAGAAACCATTGGCTGACATGAAAGCATATTTATTTGAGGGTGGAAAACATTGTTTGGAGGAGGATAAGGTGGAAGAGACTATTTACACCTTCAGTCGGTTCCATGGACAGAAAACATGGCATCGCTCCTTTTCTACATGCAAAACATCTGCAGGTTCCACCTGCTGCAGCCATAAAAATGAATGTAAAAGCAAATAAAAACTGAGAGCAGCATAATTATTCAAAAATCATTTAGTCTGGGAAGGCCATTGAAAATAAGTAAGTTTTAAGCATAGAGTTAAAACTGACAGTCAGGCATTCCCTCAACCAGTGAGGTAGAATTCCACAGGTTGGTGTAAATGAGAATGCACATGCTCCAGATATTTTAAGATTAACCCTGGGAATCTCTAGCAATCCTCATTGGCAGATCGAGAGGACGATTTGGGGTGTAGGGAGTCAGGAGATCTTTCAGGTAGTCTGGTCCCTGTTCATGTAGGGCTTTAAAGGTAAGCAAGCCTACCTTGTAGGTGATCCACCACTGAACTGGCAGCCAGTGCAATCCACGCAGTACAGATGTTATGTAACTAGACCTGGAGGTACCTGTCAACAGCCTAGCTGCAGCATTCTGCACCAGCTGCAAGTGACGGATATCAACCCAGACAGCCCTAGGTAGAGGGCATTACAGTAGTCAAGACGGGTGGTGATGAAGGCATGAACCAATGTTGGAAGGATACCCAGGGAACTAGGTGTATCACCCGGTGATATTCCTCAGATGGCAAATGAGGATTTGACTACAGTTGCCACCTGAGATTTTAGGCTCAAACATCATCAAAAATAATGCCCATATTTTGCAACCGATCTGAGGTCTTGAGCTGAACACCATCAAGCCTTAGGCCAGACACTTAGCCAACCCCAAGACCCACCCCCGGGTGACTTGGGTCCACAACCAGCACCTTAGTCTTATCCAGATTTAATCTCAGCCAACTAGAGTCCATCCAGTCATTGATCTCAGAAAGGCAATTATTTAGCACAGAGATAGCATCAGCCTGTCTGGGCACAAAGGACATATACAGCTGAATATCACCTGCATAGCAGTGAAAACTCAAGCCGTATAGCCTGATAATTTCTCCTTATGGTAGCAAGTACACTGCGAACAACATGGGTGCCAATATGGAGCCCTGTGACACCCCACAGAACAGAGGGAGGGCATCAGAGGAATAAATTCCAGTGACCACCCTCTGAGATATGTCTGCAAGGAAAGCTTGAAACCAATTGAGGACTGTACCTGACAATCCACAAAGAAGCCACAGGGTATCCCAAGCACTCCACAGTGTCAAAACCTGCTGAGAGATCAAGAAGGACTAGATGGTACAAGCCTTTGATCCTCACCATTAGGAGGTCGTTTAGTACTGGACAAGGCCAGTGTCTGTGCTATGCCATTTCCTAAAACCAGACTGAAGGACTTCATGACATTGTGAGTTACAAGGTGATCATCCAGCTGCAGCACAACCACCTTCTCAATAACCTTCTGAACAAAGGGAAGGTTAGAGACAGGTCGGTAGTTAGCTGGATCGTTGGGATCCAAGGAAGGCTTTTTAAGGAGTGGTCAATGACCACCTCCTTCAAAGGATCCAGAAAGATCCTTGTTCCAAGTATCTCCATACAATTTCAGCTAGGATCAGGCTGATAACATCTACACACCCCACTAAAAGGGGGGTAGGGCCCAGATCCAAACTACAACAGGTCGGGTGCAAAGTCTGGACAATCTTCACAATGTCCATGAATTCCAGTTGGCTGAAATCCATCCAGATAGACCAGGTGCTCATCACCTCCAGCCGACCTCCGTAACCCCTCATAGAAAGAGCCAGGCCAATTCCGGACCTGATGCTGGCAACCTTATCTCCAAGAATCAAGCTAGCTCATCACACTTATTCTGTGAAAAGCTCTACTGAAGTGGAGACAGACTGGATTACACAATCTGTCAATGGTTCAGAAGAGTTGAGCTGGTCAATTCTGCACAGCAGAAATCTCCCAGAACAGGAACTCTGCCTTCTTACTGGTGATTTCTGATTGATAGCCATTATAATGTTCTACCAATCTAAGCCTGTCAGCATCCAGGCTGGACTTCTGCCAAGCTCTCTCCAGTCTTCGACCAACTCGCCTCAATTCCTTCAAGGATCCATTGTACCAGGGGGACCTTGGGTGAAGAGTGAGTGGTCGAACATGAACAGGAGCAATCAAGTCCAGGGCATCTCCCACTGCCTTATTATAGGCCAGTACAAGATCCCTTGTACATGTTCTTTCACCCAGCAATCCTGATAGGTCCAGAACTGCTGATAGACTGTCTAGGGTAACTCACCTTAAAGGGCGGTACCGGACCATCTCCAAAGGGGTAGGTCCAATAGGGGGGGCCCCAAAGCTGAACCCTATGGTGTGATGGTCAGACCAACTGACTGGTTCCACCCCCAAATCAGAGATTTCCAACCCCAGGAGGAACAGCATATCCAATGAGCGACCTCCATATGGGTAGAGGAGGTAACCACCTGTGTGAGGCCCAGCACTATCAGCTGGAGGAGATTTTGACCAAATTGAAAGAGTTCATCATCAACTCAGGCATTGAAGTCCCCAGAATTATCCATCTGGGAGACTCCAATACCATACCAAAATGAAGTCCACAATCTCCTGCAGGAATAAAGCTCCATCACCTGGTGGATGGTAAATGAGGAGTATCCTCCAACCTACACCTCTCCCATGATACACTCTAAGGATCTGGTGGTCCCCACTAAACATCCACAAGGCCCATCTCGGTCTTAAAAAGATGTATACACCCCTACCCTTCATCCAATCTCAGGCAGTGAATCACTGAGAACCAAGCCAGTACTGCAGAAGCCAATACTGGGCCTGCATTTTCATCCAGCCAGGTCTCGGGATAGCTCAGATCCACTGTATCAACAAGATCATCTATAATAGCCATGATGGACCTGGCATTGCATAACACCACCCAGTTTAAATGAGATGCTAAGGAAGACCTCAACTCCTGACCAGTATTAATTACTGGGCCCTTGAGTATGGAGACAAGGCAGAGATTACCTCTGTCCTGGCACCATTTCACCCCAGGGCATCACCTGGTTACTACCACATCAATCTGCCCCTTCCCCACCAACCCAGTTCTCACCACTTTCCTGCACCTCCTAGCAATCCCAAGGATTGACAGCATCTATAGATCTCAGTCAGCAAATAGGGTAGTTAAAGGGCTGAATTTCTGAGCCTGGTGGGAGAATACTGCCTGGCCATCATTTGGCCTCCTGAACATTCTTAAATTAATAAATGCACACTAAGTTAACTTAATTCTACCCAAACCAACTAAATATAAGATACAAACTAAAAACAAAATGCAAACTATAAACAATAACAAACTAAAAATAATTTATTATATCCAAAAATAAACATAAACTACATAAACATAAAAGTGGCCAACTTAATTACACTGAAAATACTTCAAGTAATAAGATGGATAATGTAAACATAGCCCAGTCCATGAAGAAACCACATTTTAGTCCATGGAGCTCTCACCTCCCTGGGCCAAACAACTGTCCATTTAACAGACCCAGAGGACTCTCACTTCTAGGGTCAGCAGAATAAAACTTAAATTTAAAACCTGTCTTCTTAAATTCCAGGCTTGAGATTTATAAAAACTGAATGTCAATAATCAGTCCTCCATTGACTCTCACCACCATGCAGAAACCAAAAGCTGACCACGTTTCTCAGGTAATATAGTCCAAGACAGCTTTTTAAATATAATGTTAGAGTCAGACAGGCAAACAAAACAAGACAGCTCATGCAACAACTTACGGCTCTCCCATCATTTGCTGCAAGTCAAGGGAAGCAATAATAACACAGCAACAATGATACAGCTGCAGTCCAGATTCCATTTGCAACCCCCAACCAGCAAGATAATCCCGGGATAGTGTCACTTCATTTCACTTCAAAGCCAAGATGTTACAAGCTCATGGGGCTCCCCCTTGACCACCCACCTCTCCCCAAACCCTACCACTGCCTCAACAGCTCTCCAGTTGCTGCACCATGGGTTGGAAGTATCGCAGGTGCAGCCACCCACCGACCACTGCACCACCGCACACCACCAGGTAGAGGACTAGGACCAGAGAGCACCCTTCAATAGAAGGCAAACACCCACCGATAAGCCACCTCTACACTCCCTTCCACACCATTTCTTTGGGAATTACCAGGCAGGTCAAATCACACCACAGTACCTTCCAGGATCGGACATCAAACTCCTTGCTCCTCTTCTCTCCATAGCAGTGAGACCACACCGATCCAAGCACCGGCAACCAAGGTACTCCCAGAACAAAATAAAAAAGTAAAGGTATCGTAGTGCGCGAACTAGATATTTCAGTTTGGTTGCTTCCCTGATATCACTGTCGCCTCTGTAACTCCAAAATCGTTTCATGAAAATATACATGATCAATACTGGTGCAGAAATAAATGTACTGCCAGCTCAACGGTGGCATCTGCTACCAAAACGACCACTGCTCAAAAAACACTACTATTGTAAAGGCATACAATGGACTAAGTATACCCACAGTAGGATACTGTACACTGCACCTGAAGCATAAAACAAGGTCAGTACACACTTTTGTTATTGTCACAGGAGACAAAAAGCCAATTTTGTGGCTCAAAACCAGTCATAAGTTGAGTCTGATAGAAATATTTTTGCAATAGAAAAGGAAATGCCTCCCGCTGACAACATAATGTATGCATACAGTGATGTTTTTAAGGGACTGAACAAGTTACCTATTACACATCAGTTTACAATTTCTGAGAATGCAGTGCCAGTGATATCTGCTTCCTGAAGAGCTGAGTATCTGTTGCACTGAGAGATAGACTGGAAAAAAAAATTGCAGCATTTAATAGAAATGGATGTAATAGAAAAGGTGAAAGAAACAACAGCCTGGGTTCACTCTTTGGTGATCATAAAGAAAAGAAATGGATCACTATGTTTTTGTTTGGACCCAAAAGAATGAAATTCTTGTATTAAAAGAGAACATTTCCATATTCCAACTAGACATGAAATTCTTGGTGAAAAGACAGAGGCCAAGTATTTTTCAATATTGGATGCCTCCTCAGTATTCTGGCAAATAAACATAGAAACTTAGAATTTGATGGCAGATAATGACCACTTGGCCCACCTAGTCTGCCCATTTCCCTACCTAATGGATAAGCTGCAGATCCTAGTTAACCAGCAGCCTACATCATCCTACCCACCACTAGAATTGCCTTATGTCTGTCCCATGCATTCTTGAATTCCCCTACTGTTTTTGACTCTATGACCTCCTCAGGAAGGCTGCTCCATGCATCTACAACCCTCTCTGTGAAGAAATATTTCATCACATTACCTCTGAGCCGTTCCCCCTCTATCTTCAAATTGTGCCCCCTTGTTCTTGCACATCTCTTTTTCTGAAAGATGCTACTCTCTTGGACTTCGTTGATTCCCTTGAGGTATTTGAAAGTTTCTATCATGTCCCCTCCTCCCTTTCCTCGAGTTATACATCTTAAGCTCCTTTAGTCTTTCTTCATACATCTTCTTGTGCAGACCCTGCACCATTTTAGTTGCCCTCCTCTGGACAGCCTCCACCCTGTCTATGTCTTTGTGGAGATGGGGTCTCCAGAACTGTACACAGTACTCCAGATGTGGTCTTACCAACTGTCTGTACAGAGGGCAAACAACTTCCTGTTTTCTACTGGTGATGCCTCTCCCTATGCATCCCAGCATCCCCCCAGCCCTCCTTACTGCCTTCTCACATTGCTGGCCCACCTTTAGGTCGTCTGATATGACTACCTCCTGGTCCCTTTCCATTTTTGTTGTTGTCAGTATCTCAACCCCCATTGTGTACTCTTCCCCTGGGTTTTTGTTTCCCAGGTGCATTACTTTGCACTTCTTTGCATTGAATCTAAGCTGCCATACATTTGGACATTCCTCCAACCTTGCCAAGTCCCTTTTCATCCTTTCTACCCCACCTTGCATATCAACCCTGTTGCAGATCTTTGTGTCATCTGCAAAGAGACATACTTTCCCTTCAAGTCCCTCTACAATGTCACTTATAAAGACAATAAAAAGGACCAGCCCCAGTACTGAACCCTGTGGTACCCCACTAGTAACCCTCCTTTCTTCACTGTGGACTCCATTTACTATTACCCACTGTGTCCTGTTGTCCAGCCAGTGTTTTACCCAGGCTACTACCCTGGGACCCACTCCCAGGCTGGCTAATTTGTTTATTAATCTTTTGAGTGGGACTGTGTCAAATGCCTTGCTAAAGTCTAGGTAGGCCTAAAAGTGTTGCTAATGTACTTTTAACACCCCTCTGGAAAGACACTGTTTTAAAGATTACCATTTGGCATTTGTTCTGCACCAGAAATCTTTCATAGGACAATGCAACAACTGCTGGATGGCATTGAAGGAGTTAAAGTTTACATTGATGACATTCTTATCTCGGGCAGGACAGATGAGGAAAATGATTGCAGGTCGAAAAAAGTGTTGCAGATTGCCAGAGAAAATGGACTTAAACTGAATAAACAAAAGTGCCAGATCCTATGTGTTTCTTGTACTATGCATTTTATGGTCTGTATATGTAGTCTTGCATTTTATACTCTCTGTTATTTATACCATTACTATAGTTGCCTATGAAAATGGGCATTTATTGTCCATAGGCTCTCATTTTAAATAAAAATGAATGAATGAATGAATAAATGAATAAATAAATGAATGAATGAAGAAAACAGAAATATTATACTTGGGTGAGATTCTTTCAGCCGAGGGTGTACAATTTGATCCAGCCAAGGTGTATAGAAAACCAGAGCCAAAGAATAAAAAAGATTTACAGCATTTCTGGGAATGGTAAACTACCTTGGAAAGTTCTTCAACAACTTAGCTGATAAGACATGTAACCTGAGCTGGTGACGTCAAGTGAATGGTTGTGGATGGAGTCATATGACCAAGAATTCAAAGAAATAAAAAGACTTTTGACAACAAAACCAATTTTGCAATATTTTGATATCACTTGTCTGACAAACATTTCTAAGGAGGTCTTGAAGGATGGCATGAAAGTTGTTCTTTACAACTAAGAAATAAAAGCTGGAAACCTGTTGCCTGTGCATCCAGAGCATTCACTAAAACAGAATACAAATATGCTGAAATAGAAAAAGAGATGTTGGGCATGGCATTTGGATGTGACACATTTCATAATTATATTTATGGAACTCCCATTGTGATTAAAACAGATCATAAACCACTAATTATTATTTCAAAAGAGGCTTATGGCAGGCACCACCATGGACACAAAGATGTTTAATCAAACTGCAGAAGTATTGTTACCAGCTAGAAAACACACCTGGAAATTGTCTGATTGTGTCTGATGCTTTGTCAAGAACCTGAGATGAAACTCACAGAATCAATGATCAATACTTGGAAACAGAAGTGGATGTTCACATAAATGGAATAAAAAATTCAGGAGCTGGCTCAGCACAGATGTGGAAAAGATTGCAATGTGAAACTGCAGCTGATGACATTTTTCAAGCAGTAGTGAAAACTATGCCTAGTGGATGGGAAGGACAGTATAATCGATACAGGTATGTGTCACTTCAGACTCATTTATCTATGGTTTATGAAGTACTACTGAAAGTGATAGAACTGTAGTTCCTAGTACACTAAGAAAGGAAATGCTACATAAAATTCATGAAGGTCATATGGGTATTGAAAATATCAGTGTAGATCAAGAGATGTCATGTATTGACCTGGGATCACTAAAGATGTGAAAATACAGTTTTGGCGTGTCACAAATGTCAGAAATAGAGGCCTGCACTGCAGAAAGAACCTTTGATTTCAGACTCAGAAAATGCTACAGTTTGAATAAAATTAGGTGTAGATATATTTACTCCATAAGGTAGAGAGTATGTGGCTGTGATTGATGCATTTTCTTGTTACCCAAATGTTGTTAAACTTCAGGCACCCCATCCAGCTGAGTGATACAAGAACTTAAAGTAATTTTTGCAAGATTTGGCATACCACAGATTGTAAGAACTTACAAGGGACCCTCAGTTTGCAAGTGCAGAATTTAAAGCTTTTGCAAAATCTTATGGTGTCAACCATATCACTTCAAGTCCTACATATCCACAATGAAATGGATTAGCAGAATGTGGAGTGAAAATCATTAAGACTTTACTGAAAAAAGCTGGAGATGCAAACACTGAACCATCAATTGCTTTACTGAATTACAACAGAGCAACATAATTAGAATGTGACAAATCACCTGCTGAACTGCCCATAAGACACCAGATTTGTATCCGATTACCTAAGTTAAAACTAGAGTGTTACACTAACAATAAACGTACATTGAAGAAAAAGACTTTACAGTTTAAGAAACAACGTGCTACATACGATGAAAACAGTAAAGTGTCACAGACCACTGCAAACTTTGTGGGTAGGTAACTGGCTGGGTAGCAGGACACAGAGGGTGGTGGTAAATGGCTGTCATTCCACAGAAGGAAAATTGACCAGTGGGGTACCATAGGGATCAGTGCTGGGACTGGTCCTATTCAACATCTTCATCAGTGACATTGTGCAGGACCTAGAAGGCAGAATTTCACTGTTCGCTGATGACACAAAGCTCTGTAATGAAGTAGACACACCAGAGGGTGTAGACAGAATGAGAAAGGACCTGCAGAAACTTGAAGAGTGGTCAGGGGTTTGGCAGTTGAAATTCAATGCAAAGAAATGCAAGATAATGCATATGGGGCACAAAACCATGGCACAATATATCATTCGGGGGTGAGGTATAGCATGCATCAAGTAGGAAAGGGATCTTGGAGTTATCATCTCTGATGACCTCAGGTAGGGAAACAGTGTGACAAGGCAGCAGGAAAGACATAGGATGCTGGGATGCATAGGCAGGGGCATCACCAGCAGGAAAAGGGAGGTCATAATTCCACTATACGAGACACTAGTGAGGACCACCAGGAGTATAATGTACAGTTCTGGAGACCTTACCTAGGTAAGGACATAGACAGGGTAGAGAAGGTTCAGAGAAGGGGGCAATAAAGGTAGTACATTGATTGTATCACAAGTCCTATGAAGACAGGTTGAAGGAATTGAATATGCACTCCCTGGAGGAGAGGAGGGAGAGAGGAGACATGATAGAGACATACAAGTATCTTACAGTGAGGAACAGGGTGCAGGAATACACTATTTTTAAGTGAAAAAGATGTTCCAGGACTAGAGAGCATGGGATGAAGTTGGAGGGAGGACGATTCAGAGGAAATGTGAGGGAGAATTTCTTCACAGAATGGGTGGTGGACAAGGGAATACTCTGCCAGAGGAAGTGGTGGGGCTGAAACAATCATGGATTTAAGAATGCATGGGATAGACATAAAGAAATTCTGGAGGTCTGGGGTAGGCAACAGACTTCTAGGAAAACATAAACTGAACTTACAAACTCAAATGGGCAGACTGGTGGTCCATAGGCCCATATCTGCCGACACTGTCTATGTAACTATGTAAACTGGAGAAACAGTTTGGGTGAGAAGTGATGGTTGCTGGGGGGAATTAGCAATAGTTCAGAGACTTGTGTCTGTAAGATCCTATTTTGTACTTACTGAAAGTGGGCATCTGAAAAAGATGTAACAAGAGACACTTGATGCCAGTGCCTGCAAAATCAGTACACTTTCCTGTACCACCAGTGACATTACCTACCAAATCAGTACATTTGCCTGAGAGACCCATGGACTTTTCAGAAAAACAAAATGCATAAAGTGTAATGCCTATGAGTGATGACACTGAACAGGAAATAAATTTTAGTTCTCCAAACAGGACTTCACCTGACTTTCATGAAATATCAAAAGACAGTACTGAACTGAAAATGTCTAATGAAACTGTCAGCACTAAGACTACTGAACAGATGGGTAGATCGGGATGTGGTAGGCTAATAAAAAAGCCAAAGAGGCTTATTGAATCACGTTAAACTATAAAATCATAGCAAAGGTTTTCTTGTTACAAACAAAAAAGCAGCTGAAGTTTGAATTTTATTTAGAGGGCATGAACAAAAGCTATACTGTATGAACCTCTTATCTATGTAAAAAAAAGTGTACATATGTATATATATATATATATATATATATATATATATATATATATACCCCATTTTCAAAAGGTTAGGACAGCACAAACTGGGTTTGTGCTGCACTAACCAGGAATAGCACCAGCTATTGGGGGCAGGCCCACGCCATCACACACAAGATTGTGCTTGTCCTATGCAAGTGATGGTTCCCCCATGCATATGCGGTGCAGCACAATATTGAAAGTGTTCAGAAGCATAAACAGCCACCGGCTGCAGCAGCACAGTTTAATGCTTTTGAAACCCAGCCCTTAACAGTGCGCAGACCCATCTGCACAATGTCAAGAACTGGGTACCCTGGTGGTTCAGCAGTTCCTCCCTAGCCCCACTCCGTGTGGTGCTAAAAAATTCCCCCATTCCCTGGTAGTCTAGTGGTCCCACCTTCTGAACCCCAATCCATGTGATAATAATAAAATCCACCATTCCCTGGTAGTCTAGTGGTCCCCCTCCCCGAGCCCCAATCTATGTATTAAATAAAAAAATCCTCCATTCCCTGGTAGTGTAGTCCCCCCCGAGTCCTGATCTCATTCAGCATCAATAAATTCCTCAAATCCCTAGTGGCTAGTGTTCCCCACTCCATTGGGCAGTGACCCACCACCCCACTCCTCCCCCCAAACTGACTGAAGCCAGCGACTGGCACAGCAGTCCTCACACTGCCACAACCAGCCACTGACTGAACTGTATCAGAGCATGCAGAATACAGTATCACGCTCATTGACCGACCAGCCAACTAATGAGCATGTACTGTATACTGTACATGTGTTGATACAGTTCAGTCAGTGACTGGCCATGGCGGTGTGAGGAGGGCTGTCCAGTCACCAGCCCAGTGGTTAGGGGGGAGCGGGGGGGTCACTGCTTAATGGGGTGGAGGGGCCACTAGCCCACCAGGGATGTGGGAATTAATTGATGCTGAATGGGATCAGGGCTCGAGGACAGGGGCCCACTAGACTACCAGAGAATGGGGATTGTTTTGCTTAATACACAAATTGAACTAGGGGAGGGGACCACTAGACTACCGGGAATGGGGGATTTTATTATTATCACATGGACTGTGGATTGAGAGGGGACCACTAGACTACCAGGGAACGAGGGATTTGTTTTCATTTAATACATGGGTCGGGGCTCAGGGAGGGGGAATCAGTAGACTAGCAGGGAACAGGGGATTGTATTATTATTACATGGATTGGGGCTCAAGTGGGGTGATCACTAGAATACCAGGGAATGGGGGAATTTTTCATAAAACACACAGATCAGGTCTTGGGGAAGGGGGACCACTATACTATCAGGGAATGGGGGATTTTATTATTCATACATGGATCAGGGATCGAGGACCACTAGACTACCAGGGAACAGGGGGTTTATTATTATCACACAAATTGGGGTTCAGGGGGCCATTGAACTACCAGGGAATTTTTTTGTTATTATCATGGGGATTGGGACTTAGTGGGGGATCTGGCCCTACACACTGAGGCCAGGTGCTCAGATGCAGATGAGTCCATAATGGGCATGCAAATGGTCCCATAATGCTGTGCATGCCCAATGGGCTCATCTGCATGTTTGGGCTGAATATCACCCATGAGGGCTGCGGCACTACCCAGTGTGTGCTGCACTGTACCCCTGTGGGCAGCCTTGAGCCCTACACCCTGGAAGCCACTTGCTGTGCACTGTGCTTCCAGGGTCCAATATTCAAATAGATAGCACAGTCGGTTCATATCATGCTGTATAAATATAGCACCAGAGCTGGCCAGCCCTATTTTTCACAGAGCGTATCTTTTCATGTGTGCAGTCAGACAGCTCAGAATATGGGGGCTCTATATTTTTTATTAGAAAAAGGAAGATGTGTTGATAAGATACAAGTAAAGATATGAACATTAATAAATGCAAATGTGGCAGTGTTGTAAGTCACATGTAGAGAGTTAAGGGTATGTGAGAAGCAGGATGCAAAGTGAGACAGTCTGTCTGCATAGCTGCAAAGAACAGTATCTCCTCTGTATGTAGTACAAGTTATTCTGGAATAAAATGTTGTTAAAAGAATCTAAAGAACCCTTTATTTTATTTATTACAAAACAGGACAGGGTGGGAGGTATCAAAATGAACCTTTTCAGAAAACTGAGTGCAACTCAGAGTTGCATTATACTAGCTGCCATCTGAACCATTTACTATGAAATAATCATCTTAGCTAGTTTTACTATTTGAAAAGAAATTGTAGTACAGAAACAGATTACCAGAAAGCTGACTTTTTAATTGCACATTTTATTGAAAGAGAATATAAAATGGAAAGTATTATGGCAGCTAAAGTAAAGGCTGATAATAAAGTGAGGAATGTTTGATACATGGCCCAGATGTTGAAAATTGAGCTGCAGCAGTGGTGGGAAACAATGTTGCAAACAATGTTACCAATAACAGATTGAATTTTGTTTCTACTTAGAGCCTGCATTCTAATAGTATTGGGAACACTGTGACAAAGCATTGGCATGTATTAGAGTCAGTTGTGTCCCTACACAAATGTACAAGACAGTGCCCCATTTTTGTATATAAAAGAGGTACCAATCTGAGACATATGATTGTGAACAGTTATCAGAAACCTAGAAAGCAACAAATTAGATCACACTGGATGCCACCTCTTCCTGTAGATAATCACAGTTGTAGTAATTGCAAATTCTGTAAAGAATGTAATCAGGAGTAGTGTTTACCACATGGATATAGTGTGAAATTAATATCAGGTCTGCCAGTTTATTAATTTTAATTCAGAACATATGGTTTATCTGGCAAAATGTGCTTGTGGGTATTTTATGTAGGTAAGATGGATCAAAATTGAAAGTCCAGATGGGAGAACATCTTATTAGTATAGCCAGAGGTGATTGCACTTGGTGAGACACATAGAACAAAAGGTAACACATCAATTTAAATTTATGGATATTGAAAAAATACATGGGATGGGGAATATCAGCCTTAAGGTACTACAAAGGGAATCTTTGTGGATCCATATAGTAAAGGCAAACAAAAGGAAAAGAAAAGGGCTTAATGATAGGTTTGATCTAATGTCATTTTTTTAAAAATAAAGTGTGCTATTTAGAAGTGGAACTGTAAGGACCAATCTGATGCAGTGTAATGTACTTAATCTTCTCTCATTCTTTTCTTATATATATATATATATATATATATATATATATATATATAGCCTTGTTGATAGTAACCAAGGATACCAGTGCCATGGCAGAAAAATAGTCACTTGAGTGATGTCATACTTGCTGCAAACTGAAAGATGACACAAATTACCTTAAATTGACTTTTTAATGAGCACCAATGATAAGCTATTTAAATGGATCCTGATTACTAAGGTTGCTAATTATCGAGGCGATGCTTGAATGATTTTAATGATATCTGTGTAGTTAATTAATTATTCTAAGCATCATTTACATGAGGCTTTTATGTATAAAAGCAATGAAATCTTCATAGTACATTTACTATTACAAAGAAAACAGAATTAAATTGGTCAAAATTTAAACATATTAAAAAAAAAGTAAGAATAAAATAAATAAACCTAAAAGAGAGTATGAATTACATTTAGCAAAAACTGCTTCAAAATCTAACAGTAAACAGTTTTTCAGTTATGTCAACTCATTAAATAAGAGTAAAGCAGAATTAACTTCGATAACAGTTGATGACATTGTCATTACAGAGCCAATAGAGATTGCAAATTCATTTCATAGTTATTTTGCTCTGTATATGCAGGAAAGGAAATCACAGTTTTTCAAAAAGAAGAAATAATTACAGTAATTGAAAACTGAAGGAACATAGTGCTCCTGGAATGGATAATTTAACCTCTACCATGCTCAAACTTATGAAGGAAAACATTTGGTTGCCATTAAAACTATTGTATGAAAATCGCTAAATTCTGGGAAATCACCTAAAGAATGGAAAAAATCAAAGGTTACCCCCATTCATAAAGGTGGCAGCAAAATACTTGTTTCAAATTACAGACCAATAAATCTTATGTCTATACCATGTAAAATATTAGAAACCCTTATACAAGATAGAATAAATCAACATATTAATAATGATCCTTTGTTTGATCAGAACCAGCATGGTTTTAAGAAGGGGCATTCATCTGCAACAAATCTGGTTACCTTTTACAACCATGTTAGTAAAATGAGGGATAATGGTGTTCCTGTTGATGTACTTCTATTTGACCTTAGTAAGGCCTTTGATCAAGTTCTGCACTGGGCAATACATCAAAAACTGAAAAAGTATAAAATAAATAACATTATTGCTAGGTGGATAGATGACTCACTTTATGAGCATTCCCAAGTAGTTTCAGTTTGGGGCCATAATTCTATTTAGGGTCAGGTGACAAGTGGAGAGCCACAGGGGTCTGTGATAGGACACTTGATATTCCAGAGCTTCATGGCAGATCTAGATGATAACATCAGGAGTATTATTATGAAATATGCTGATGATACAAAAATTTGTGGCCCATGCAAAAACACTGATCAAATTCAGATTATACAAAATGACATTGACACAATAAGCACACGGGTAAAGAAATGGGAGATGCAACATAACATTCAGAAATATAGTGTTTTACATATAGGTAGACACAATCCAAATAAGGTTTATCATTTGGATGGGGTACCAATTGAAACTAAAGTTACTGAAAAAGATCTTGGGATACTTGCTGATAATAAATTAAACTTTAAAGCACAAACAACATAAGTCATTGCTAAAGCAAATAGGTTGATAGCATCATTAAAAGAAATATTAAGAGAAGAAAATCTGATGTATTATTGTCATTATATCTTTCATATGTGAGATCTATCTTGGATCATGGATCCCAGGTATGGTCTCCATATAAAATAACAGAAATCAGTAAATTAGAAAAAATATATAGAAGATATACCAAATCAATAATCAAGTTGAATCAGTACTCATACGAGGTTAGATTGGACAGATTAGGGTTGCATAACCTGGAGGTTAGAAGACAGAGAGGTGATCTTTTGTTCTTTTTTAATATACTAAATAATCCTTTATTAATATTGAACCTAGAAATTTAATTTAAGAATGACCAGTTGAACACTTAAGCAATAAGGCACAACAGGGTGTGAGTTATTAGGGATTTATCCACACTTTGTGTGGTGTGTCACGAGGTGCAGCCAAGTGACTTAACCACACAGGAAGTGGGTAAATCACCCAATAACCCATACCCTGGAGTGCCTTGTTGTGATTATACAATTGCCCCATTTGTAAAATAAATTTAAAATGTGTTTAATTATGTTTTTTATAAATGCCATTCATCAGCTGTGGTTATTCAGGATTTACCAATGGTTATGTGACATGTTTTGACCAATGAGGTTGCAGGATTTTTACACACCATTGTATAGCAGAGGACATCCATTACAGATTAAGAATGAGAGATTTAAAACTAAAGATAGAAAATACTTTAACACTTTACAAACAATTTCCCTTTGGAATAGATTGCCCTTGAAAGTCATCTCTAGCAGTTCAAAGGACAAATAAAAAAAATCTTGATGTTTATATTTCTATAAATGGGACCATTAATTATTATAATTTGTATGGGCCTACGCCTTTTTTGCTCCTGTAGAACTTAGTGAACATAGTGAACTTAGTGAAGCACCAAACATGAGTGCAAAACTTGAGTTTTTTTAATAATTGCAATATCAGTTCTTAACTTAAGGTCATGTGGCAATAATAAAGTATTTTTTCACCACAGAGCTTTTGGGTTGGTGCTTTTACTTCATGAGGGCCTGAATGCAAGATACGTGTTGCTATATGTTACAGGAACACCTTGTTCTGTCACATCTTTCTTCCTTCTTTGACTCATCCTCCTTCTTCACTCCTTTCTGGTATGGCTCGAGGAAATCTCCCTCCACCTCCACCTCCTCACTGGCTCACTGACTCCATCCTCTCAGGTATGGACCAGATTCTGATCACCTCCCCTATCTTTCTTGGCCAAGGCCTTTGACACTGCTGCTTAACCCCTCATTCTGGACAAGTTTATGGTGGTGGGCCTCTTTGCCTCCTCAGTTAATTGGTTCTGCTCCTACCTTGAGGGCAGGTCTCAAGCTGTCAGGATCATAAGCACCCTATCCCACCCACTCCATACTTGTTCATGCATCCCACATGGGTCTGTCCTTGGCCCCATTCTCTTCTCTGTATTCCAGAATTACAACACTACTGTTTGTTTGTTTATTATTTGCTTGTTTATTTCTTATATTTCAACAGGATAAAGTAATCAGGTAACAATATCGTCCTGCTTAGAAAATTAGGACATAAAGCATATGTTGCAATAAATATACAAACATTGAATACAAATTCATACAACGTTCAGCAGTTTAAGGAATCAATTACAGACACATACAACATTTAAGAATTTATTAGTAACAAGTACATCTAAACAAGTACAAATCTAATATAGCAGATTTAAAAGTTTGGTATGAGGGCATATTACATACACTAGGAGGAAGCAAATTCCATCTAACAGAAGTCATATAATCAAATTGCATTTTCCCATATCTAGTTTTTATAATAGGAGCTGTTAATCCTCTCCCTCAGGTATCTCACAAGGAATAGTTAGGAACCTGCATAAGAAGTTTAGAAATAAGGTAATCAGTGGCAAGTCTGTTATGACATTTGTACAAAAAGTTATAGAACATTTTGTCCCTTCTTAAACTTAGGATAACCCAGTTTAAGCTATGGAGCAAATCGCAATGCTGATAAGATGTCTATGGCCCTTTAACATCCAGCACAAATCTAGCAACTTATAGTGAAGTATGTCAAGCTTCTGTAAGTTGTGTTTAGTTGAATTTGCATAGACCATTGAACCGTAATCAGTCAAAGGAACTGGGTAGTAAAGTGCAGCAAAGGCTCTACCTCTGGTGGCCTGAGGCAGCATGGTGCAGCAGCCCCAACTGTGGAGGCAGAGGCCCTGGGACTCTAGGGCTTAGCAGAGCACAGCAGCCCTGACTGTGGAGACAGGAATGGGGAAAACAGATGCAGCATCCCTGATCATGAGGGTGAGGGACAGAGGACAGAAGGGTGCAGCTATCACAACTGTTGGGGCAGGGGGAAGCAGTCCTGATTGTTCAGGCAGGGGACAGAGGCATCAAGGTACAGAATCTGTGACTGTGTGCTGGGTGCAGGAGCCTCAAATGTGGGGCAGGAGGCAGGGGACTTATGGGGCAGGGGACTGCAGAGTGAAGCTGCCTTATCTGTGTTGCAGAGACACAGAGTATCAGGATGACATATAGTGTTTCTAGTTACACACATACATAATGTATTTTCTTATAGAAACTATCAAAGAATGTGCACCTATTTATGGAGGCTACATCAAATACAAACTACTTCTATGAATGAACAGTTCAGCTCTGAAACTCAAAATATCAACTTTTTATAAGAGCAGAATAATAGATTTTAAGCTAATCTATCTAAAGAGAAACCAGAGACTGAGTTAGTAAAAATAAACCTGGGGAGCAAACAATTAACTCTACAGACTGCTCTCTCTGAGAAGTAGACTAATGGATCAGTGAAGCAGAGACTAGACTGCTAAAGCGGCAAGCTACTCCAACATGATGTCATCACTCTCCAAGCCTCACTGAGACAGACAGAAACAACTTCACTGTTTCCAGCTACTGCAGACCAAGCTAACAAATGCTGATTTAAAGAAAACCACAAAACCAAACAGCATGCAATTTTCAGGAAACACTAATCATGACACAGGTACTTGAATTCAAGCAAATTCAATCTTTTATTAACAATATGTAAAAACTGCTGCACATTATCTTTAAGCATATTGTTGTACTAGTTTATCCTGCACTGAATACTGGTTTGCACATCTGTGATGTGTTGTACCTTGCTCCTTTTTGATGTACTGGATTGCTTGGCACTGGCTACTGTTGATGCATGTCTGTTAATGTTCTATTATTTTTTTCACCTTATGGTATTATCCCCCCCCCCCAATCTGGAAATGAGCTGTTATCAGCTCAGTATGTTTTTTCCTAGTAAATCTTTTGAAAATAAATAAATAAATTGCCTTGGGTATGGACAGCAGGTCAAGAGCTAAGGATCTTAAGGGATAGATGTTTCTACAAGACAGGAGAAGTAAGGCAAGGGCAAATGGAGCTACTTCTGCACAGTATTATGGATGACACCTCCCAAGGTGAGGTCACCTAGAGCCTGTGAAGGGAGCCACCCAAATTTACTATGATTTGCAATGATGGACATGTCCATTGGAGGCCATAGCAAAATGGTAGATGTTATTATATGTCGTATCCCACTTCTGTGAAATGTTTTTGTGGCTGCTGAGAAAACTGAAATCCCATAGAGAAGTTTGGGCAGTGAGATATTATGGGCTATGGCAACAAAAGTTTTAGGGGCAAGGTTGTAACTGACCTTGTATGAGAGCCCAGCCTGGAATTTACTGCCTTACAGACTGAAGCCACATGTAGTGAGACATCCAGGGATGAGTCTAGTGTGACACGTAAGTAGTCAAATAATGGAACTGAGGCAAGAAAGCTTCCATTAACACTCAAGGTCAATAAAGGAGACTGGCATCTCTTTAACCTAGGGGCTGAGACAAATCATAGTCTGTGTCTTTTGCAATGTTCAAGAAACATTTGTTGGTGTGAGCTTTTGGGGGGTCATCATTGGACAGCCTGGAGATCAGAAGACAGATGCCTATTGATGTCAACAATCATACAGAAGCTCAAAGAAAAGACAAGGTAATCTGCATAGAGGATGGGAATACTATATGACAGACATTGTTAGATGGCATTTATGTAAAGGAAGAAGAGTAGAGGCCCAAGTATATTGAACACTGTGGGACCCCAACCATAGTTGTGGCTGGTTCTGAGAGGGAGGATCCAAACCTGACACACAGATACCTGTTTACCAGGTAGCATTCGAACCAAGCGAGTGTGGTGGAGGAGATACCTAGGCCACCAAGTTTCATGCAAAGTAAGGAGTGGTCTTCCAGGTTGAAGGCCTTGTGTCTGCATTAAAAGATCTTCCAAAGTTTCTTACACTAGACAAAGCTTTGAATAATAAAATAGACGTATGAAAAAGATCTAGTGGACAGGAAGCAGATGAAACTGATCAGAGATCAAACAGACTACGATCAGGGTAATATCTACAGCTGGCCATCGAACGGAAGCAGCAACAGATCCTACAGTACAGGGCACCATAGATCTAGAAAAGGCTAATTTAACAGACGAGGGAGATCTGAGTCCATTTTTAAGGCAAAACTGCTCAGGCAGCCCAAACCGAGAATATAGAAACAGCAGGACAAGGGAGAGAAGGAGAAAGACCAGAAGAGGAAAGAGAGAAAAGGGCATGTCCAAGCACAAAATGAGCACTGAAGGAGAAGAAAGCTACCAACTACAAAGCTTAAACCTGTCTAGTTTCCATCTAGACAGGAACAACAAAATATCCTGAAAAACGGTTTTAATTTTGTCCCTACACTGCAGAGAAATAACTTTCAACTGTACATCGATCTCTTTAAGTTCTTCAGAAAAATAAAACTGAACTTTCTTTTGGCACTAAATATAAAATTGTTGCTTGATCCAACACAATGGGATTTCAAGAATTAACTGTAACAGAAATCCAGGAAATACAAGAAGACTTGGATATTCTCCTAACTGAGTTTCAACAGCAGGAAGAATTTGAAATGACCTATGACACTGTGAATGTGGAACTGGCACAAGATGTGACTGATTTGCCAATATGCAGGCATTACTGGAACTTTTGGAAGATGTTAACAATAATATCACAGAACTGGGTGTTAATGAATTTAAAAAAAATAAGAAAGGAGACTTTCAGAGGTAAGTCTACCTTTCCTCCAAATGTGTTTAACCCAGTGTTGGGTAAGTTACTTTAAAAAAGTAATCAGTTACAGTTACTAGTTACTCTTAAATAACTGTAATCCATTACAGTGTTTTATTACATTTGTATAAAAAGTCATTTGTAACTATAACACCTATTACTCTTCATATTACTTTATATTACTTTTGATCAAGTGGTTATTTAGTAAATATATTCATACAATATTAAACAGTTTTACTGTGTCACAAAAATGCTTAATTAAAAGAACTCTAAAAGGATGGGTCTTTTCTTAAGCATGCATTAAAAACATGAAAATATTAGCCATTTGGCACAGAAATGAGCTCTTGACATGTTAACTGTTATATGGCATGATTATAATGCATTAAAGGCTAGTCTGTCTTGCTATTTCTCTCTTTTCACTTGAGATTCAGGGAGTTCTCTGGGTGACTACTGGCAGCATGCCAATTTACCATAAAGTAACAAATAGAATTAAAAAAAAAAACTTCTTTAAGTTGCCCACAGCACAAAGCTTGACTAAGAAGTGTACATCAGGAAAACACAACATTAGACATAAGACATTACCTTCTCCCCGACACTCACTCCTGACCTAAGCCAAAGCAAAGTCATTAATAGTAAATCAGAGCTGGACTGGTAGGATAGTAACACAGCACCAATATGCACTCCCCAAGCTGTGTAGTCACTGGCATGTCTGTGGCTGACAGAGGAATCCCAGCCCACACCTCCCCTCTCTCATCCTCATACATTTAGTATTAATCATTTAGCAGTGTCAGTGGCTCAGTAGGTAGCACACTCGCCTCTGACGCCGGGAGACCAGAGGGCTGTGGGTTCAGTTCCCACATCTGGCACTTGGGTTAATATCCCAGTACTGACACTGTGGTGCAACATGAGAGGGGTGCTGCACTTCTGAGGTTCCGTCTTTCGGATGAGATGTTAAACTGAGGTCCCATCTGCCTGGACTGGTGGTAGTTCAGGTGGATGTTAAAGATCCCATGGCACTTATCAAAAAGAGTAGGGGAATTTCCCCAGTGCCCTGGCCAAATTTCCCTCATTCACTAAAAATACCACCAACAGCTTAATCTGGTTCAAGGTCAGCTGGCATTCATCTGTATCTCTCTTCCCCGGATCATGCCTGAAAATAGGCAGGATTTGTCTAGTGCACTTACCCAGTCAACAAAAACTAAATAAAAAAAAACTAAATAAATAAAATCATACATATGTCTGTATGTCTTTCTGTAAACACCTTTTGATGTCTCCGACTGAGTCCTCTTCTCACACTAACACAATGAGCTTCCCCCTCACTCTCTCCATACCTCCCTCCTTGCTTGCAGCCAGCTTCCTGCAGATAATCACAGACAGCAGGACAAAGAATGACAGGAAACACAGATGTTTATTTGCCAGGAGGGCTTTCAGCCTGGCTGGATCTCCTCCAGTGTGTTAGCTTTCACAGTGTAATCCCAAAAATAACACTACAGCTTCTCAAGTTCGCAGCCTGTCTTGTCAGCACTAAAATCAAAGAGTAGCCATCTGACTCTTTATGCGGAGCAAACGGCTAGTATGTGATTTCGTATAAAGAAGAATAAATTATTAAATTAATAATGTGTATGTCCAGAAACATATAGCTCCGTGCTCAAACAGTGTGTAAGAGCAGACCCAGTAGATCTTCATGGAGGCAGGGTTCTGTGAGAGAGTGAAAGTGAGAGAGAGGGAGTGTGTGTGTGTGTGTGTGTGTGTGTGTGTGTGTGTGGTGTGTGTTTTTCTTCTCTACTGCCGGTTGGCACTGGCCTCTGAATGCTTTAGTGATCTTGTGTCCAGGCAAAGTAATGACAGGCTACCATTTAAAATCTCTTCACCTCCTCTTGTATCTTCCGTTCAGTGACAGCCGCTGTTCCAAGTCTGAAATGCTTTGTTTGTTTTTATAATCATGTCAGACTCATAGCAGTGGCTGTCACTGAACATAAAAAAAATAACAAACTCATTCCAAATAAAAACAAAGCGCATAATACTCAAAGCAACGTCTGTCACTGAATGGAAGATTTTAACTGCCTAGTGTGTTATCTAGTGTGTACCTTTCACCTTCTGTTCCAGCGTTGCAGGTTAGAAGCTACTCACTCTCTTCATTATCTGTGCCCCCCCCCCCACACACACACACACACTGCACTGACACTGAGTGACTGATTAGGTAACACTGCCAAACCTTTCAAAATGACAGTCACAACACGGACTATCCAGGAGAAAGGCTGTGTAATACCGAAGAGGCAAAAGCACAAACTGCGTTGCATTGTACAGCAGACAGTATATTGACACCAAATTAGTTTTTAACTCAGTTTTATTTAAATATCAGATTTAGAAGTACATTGCATCCACACATTTGCTAACAGTGCTGCTTGACTTCAAATAATAGATTATCAAAGTTGGCTCAGTTGTGCAGAGCCAGAGAGATGAGAGAGAGAGAGACAAATTGCTGCGATCAAGCTATTTGTTGATTGTTGCCAAGGTAACAGCTGGGTGGTGCAGTGGCAACACTGACTGGCCATCCCACCCATCTGTTACCTTGGCAACAATCAACAAATGGCTACTTAATAATCATGGCACTCTCTCTCTCTCTGACTCTGCACAGTTAAGCTGATCGATCTGCATTGGTGGGGGGGACAGAAGTGAAGCAATATCAAGAGCCTGAAATGTTGGGGGTGACCTGTCCTCCATCGTCATCATCCCCTTCCCCCATCATTACACCCATGTTTGGCATCCCCTAGCCTTTCACTAGTCTGTCTTGCAACCACCTCAAAGTAAAAATCTTTTTTTTAATAATGTTTTTTGTTTGTTTTTTTACTGACCTTGCCCTTCCTCTTCCTTGCTCTGGCTGCTGCTGCTTCCATGTCCTCTTTCCTTATACTGGCACTGCACCCTGAGCCATGATTCCAAACAAGGCTGCTCCCTCTGGATCTGGTCTGCAATACTCTGAAAGCTTGCCTCCTGTCATACTTCCTTTCTGCCCAGCTGTTAAACTCGCCAACTCACCTCATTATACCACTTGCTCAAAAAAAAAAATGTACTGGGACTCATCACCCACATGGACAGCTGTAGCTGCTTAACTTACAAAATGGCAGTTGGTGCCAAATGCAGCTGCAACTGTGTTGGAAACACAAGAAAGGCTGATTGGAGGAACAGACTGCCGGAGTGCCGGGAAGTTAATCAGGTATATGGAAGGTGGTAGATGTGAAGACGCAGGTGCACATTTAGATCAATCCTGCGGCTGCCTGCCTGTCTGGATTTCTCCTGTGAGCTGCCAAAGTGCTTCAAAGTGATAACTCCAGGCTCAAGTGAGCCGTCTCACATGTGTGGAAAAAAAAGACAAGTAATATGGAAAAAGGCATTACAGTAACTGTATTACTTGCAAAAAAAATGTAATCTGTAATGTTCCAACATTACAGTTTCTTGCAGGTAATCTGTTATTGTTACAAGTTACATGGCAATGTAGTTAGATTACAGTAACACGTTACTACCCAACAATTTATTTTATTTATTTATTTTAACATCAGTTTAACAACCTTTGAGCCAGAGGCTCATTTACAAAGGTACCTCGTCACAAGGAGGACAAAGACATACATACAAGAGACAATGGTTTAACCATTCTGTTAATGCTTTAGAGAAAACAGTTCTGAAACAAATCAAGATGTTATTGGTAAAGACAAACGGAACTTGGCTCATAATATTACCCCCTCTGAAAGAAAAACATTACAACTGCTTTCTGATCATGAAAGTATTATAATTGAGCCAGCAGACAAAGGGGGTAATATTGTTATCCTAGACAAGGAACAGTACATGGTTACGGTTTATGAACGTCTAAATGTGAATGCCAACTACAAAAAAACTACCTGGAAACCCCACATTAAGTTTTAAAAAAGAATTGCTCCATCTGTTGCAAAAAACAGTTACAGATGCTTCCACATCCAATGAGGAGTTTAAGTACCTTGGGAATGAACATCCCACAATGCCCACATTTTATGCACTTCCTAAAGTACATAAAAAAGCAGAAAACCCACCTGGAGACCTATAGTCTCAGATATTGGTTCTTTAACCAAAAAGGTGGGGAACGTCATAGATTTTATGCTATAAAGAGTAGTTTTTACCTTACCCTCTTTCCTGAAAGACACTAGGGACACCATTAGAAAGGTAGTTGATTTAGAATGGGAAGACAGGTTCTTGTGGTTCAGTATAGATGCTGAATCTTTGAATACGACTGTCAGACATAGTAACGGAGTAAAAGCAAGTGAGTTTTTTCTGGAAAATACTGAGTTTGGTAGAGTAACATCAACAGATTTTCTAAAAAATGCCCTAATGTTTATCTTAACACACAATGCATTCACCTTTGATGATAACTACTACCTACAAATGTGTGGGACAGCTATGGGGGTGATGATGGCCCCCTCATATGCTAATTCATTTTTAGGATACTGGAAACTACTCAACATCTACAACCCTTAGACTAACCCCTTCCACAAAAATATCAAATTGTGGCTAAGATATATTGACGACTGTTTGTGTGTGTGGGAAGAGAGTGAGGAATCTGCATTACAATTCATTTACTGTTTGAATGATAATGAAATGAACCTGAAATCCACATGTACCATAGGGAAGCAGAATGTTAATTTTCTTCATCTCACATTGTCTGGGGATAGCAATTTGGACAAAGTGAGTACTAAAGGATTTAGGAAACCCTCTTCCACCAATGCGCTCCTTAGGCATGACAGTGCATACCCCACGAGTCTGAAGAACCCAATTCCCTTCAGTCAGATATTGTGCATTTGGAGCAATTGCACAGAAGATTATGATTTTGAAAGACAGGCAGGTGAGCTGAAAGAACATTTTCTGCAGTGGAGATATAGGACTGATGTCATAGAGAAAGCATACCAGGATGTTAAACAAAAAACACAAAGGGATCTACCATAAAATAAGATGCCGTTGGTCAAAATGAAATAATGGGCCAATCACTTTCTCCACTAAGTATAACTCAACTGCAGGGGCCATAGGTAATGTGATATGGAAGAATTGACCAATTCCGCTTACTGACCCGATGGTTGGGGGAGCAATTGGGACTGAACCCAGAGTCACTTTTTGCAAAGCCCCAGTATACGAGATGAGACTGTCCATAGCCATTTTAAACCAGATGAACCCACAAGTAACACATGGCTACTCCTTAAACCAGTGGGGAATCACAAATGTATGAAATGCAACATTTGTCAGTACATCAACACAGGTAGAAATTTGGGTGCATATAAAAGCAACACTGAGATAGAGATTAGAGATGTTATTACATGTAACACTACTTTTGTAATTTATCTTATTTGGTGCACTTGTGAATTAGGCTATGTAGGCAGAACAGTCCACTGTCTCAAAGAATGCATACAGGAACATATCAGGTACATTCTGAATGAAGGGTTGGATAAGGCAGTTGGGCGACACTTCAAAGAGAAACATAATTTGGACCCCAATTGTTTCAAATGTATAGGCTTAGAGACATGTAACTGTGGCAAAAGAGGAGAGGACAGACAAAATAAGTTACTACAAAGAGAGGGCTATTAGATTTATAGACTCAACACCCTGAACCCATTTGGGTTAAATGAAATACTGGACCTAAAGCCCTATCTGTGATTTAAGTATTGGGGTAATCTACCCCCCCCATGCATGGTTCCCTATATGTACCCTGTTTGCTTACATTGCAGGACTGTCTCAATTCCTCTATTTATTTTCTGATTTAATGAGACATGTTCACCAGTCAAGATAAGTAGAGTAGCTGCATTTGTATAGAAATGTTCTGTGTTGATAGTAATTAATATTTGATGTATTCTCCTTTTCAATCAATCAGTCAATCAAAATCTTTATTTAACCAAGCGATCACCATTGAGCAATGCTCATTTTCGAGATGGACCTGGGTTTTGTCAATGAGAAACCAATACAACAATTTCAGTGTACATGCCAACCATACAGTTGCGGGCAATGATAGTATATACATATATATATATATATATATATATATATATATATATATATATGTATATATATATATATATATATACACACACACATATAAATACAGTTCAAGGGATGCAACAATTTTTATACAAAACAAACAAATATGTAAGATATGTAGTTGGCTAGAACAGGTCAAGGGATACACACCATTATGTACAGTCAAGAAATATACAGAATATATAGAGTTCCAATGATAGGTGTTAATACAAGGTGGGCCATGAAGAGAACATTTAAACAGAGGAATACAGTATAATTAGAGGTACTAGACAAGACACAAGAGCAGGGACGGAAGATGAAAGGATGGGTACTAGTAGATGAGGGGTGAGGGATGAAGAAGAGGGATGGCACAGTGCCAGGGTATTGTGGCTCAAACACCCAGAAAGTTGGTAGTGGGGAAAAGAGTAAAGGATAGAGAAAAGGTTGCTAGGTGTGAGAAAAGTAAAAAGAATAGTAGAGAAAGGCCATACTATGTGAGTACCATAACAGGAGGGCACATATAGTGCTCTAGCATGTATAAAGACTGTGGGTCAATGGTAACAGGAACAGGTTTCCCTACTATGTCATTGGCATAGAGTTTTGAATGCTGTAAAGCTAATAGGCTGAGTTAATTTTAAGGGTTTTTTGCAGATTGTTCCACAGTAGGGGTAGCACATAGCTTAAGGATGCCCTGCCAAAACATGATCTGGCCTTGTAAACATATAAGGAAATATAAGAAGTGCTTCTTAGGGCATACTTACCAAGTGTACACAATGGTCAGAGATATATTGTAGCAGTTTTTTTGTAATGGCTTTGTATGTCCAATACATAGCATTTCTCTGGCATCTGTAACTGAGGGATGACCAACCCACTGCTGCATACAAGGGAACAGATAGGATGTATGTCTGCAAGCTAAGACCTTCATTAACAAAGTCCGTTCCCTCTGTGGTTGATATTCAAGCAGATCCCTGGGACTGCCCTGCACTACATGGGAGATCACATGTTTATTCAGCGGGAAACAACTATTGTGTTACTTTAATTAATAAACACTGTTGTGTTACTTTAAAAAAAAAAAGAAACCTCAGCTTGTAATTGGGCAAAACACCTAGTCTGTTTTGACCAACATTTTACTTTTTGCAATTATCAATTTGCTTTTTGAATCTTCATTTATGAGTTTTGCCTTACATCACCAATTCATTCATATGTATATTCATTTATTTACATTTAATGCTGTTTAATTTTGAAGGAAAAAAATGTGTATTTTTCAACATTGAAAGTGACTCAGAATGAAGATGTCACAGTAGTTCTTATACTGGGTTCTTATACTGGGATTAGAACGGAAGAAGGCTTATTAGCCCAGGGATACCGTTCCCTGCAATTAGCAGGTCCATTTTAGTCTCTTTAATAATAGAAGGTTGTCTACTTCTTTTTTGAAGGAGTCTACAGACTTATTTAGAACCACATTGCTTGGTAATGTATTCCATATTCTTTCAGTCCAGTTAATAATGAAAAAACCTATTATTTTTCTTTACGGTATCTATTTTTATTTGCAATCTAAGTGCCTTTAGCTTCTGTGGTTTATTTTGAATCATTATACCCATTTCTTCCCTTAGTTCTGAATCTCTGTTATTTTGAATAAATTTACTAAATCCCTTCTTACTCTCCTTTGCTCCAATGTAAACAGTCCTAAGATTTGTAACCTGTCATCATGATTATGCTTCCTTAGGGATTCAGTCATTTTTGTGTACCTACGCTGTACTCTTTTTACTCTTTCTATTTCCCCACTAGTGTAGGGACTTCATAATGGAGAGCTATAGTCCATAAGTGGTCTAACATGCTGTGTATAAAGGTAACATACATCCTTTTGATGTGTTTAAAAAAAACTCCTTTTATGTTTCTAACCATACAATTTGTTTTTTGGATCACCTGACTTCTGTGGTTCTTGAAGGTAAGTTCTTCATCTATTGTTATTCAACAGTCTCTTGCATTAACTGTTGTTCTTAGTTGTATTCTGTTGAGTTCATAATTTTGAATTCCATTATTTTTCCCTAAGTGCATTACCATGCACTTTTTCACACTAAAAGGCATTTTGTTTTCCCTGGACCATTGTTTAATCTTATGTAAATCATTTTTTTTAATTTCTTGACATTTTCAGTGGTATCTACTGGTTCACCCAATTTGATATCATCATCCAATTTAACTGCCATGTTTGCAACATCTTGATGAAGGTCACTTATATAGAATGTAAACAAGACTGGTCCCAAAACAGCCCTGTGGTACTCCACTAAATACCATCGCAGGGTTGGGATATGTACCTAGTACTCTTACTTGTTTTCTATCTTTCAACCAATTTTGAATCCATTGAATTAACTTACGATCAATCCCAGTTTTTTCATTTATTTTAGCAGATTTTTAGTGTGGTACTTTGTCAAATGCTTTTTGAAAATCTAGGAAGACTACATCAGTTGGTATGTTATCATGTGATTTTTTTGTTTACTCGTTCATAAAAGCATAATTGATTTATAATAACTGGTCAGCAATTTTTTCCAGAGGCTGAACCAGTTATGATTTGCCTTTATAACCCATGGGTTATAACGGCAAACACGTCCAGCTTATATCAAAAAAGAGCCACATCCTGATTGGCTCTCCGCTTCCCATGGGTGGGCTAAACACATTAACAAACATGGCAGCTACTCATCCCGCTTACCGAGGAGCTGCCACAGACCAGCCATCACACTGGACATCCTGTTTTCTTTTAAAACCTCTTGTTTTGTTTTAAAGTTTCTTATCTGGTTGATCCTGCTGTCCATAACCACACAGCCTGAGAAATGCCTCCAAAACAGAGCACCGCACTGGAACAGCTTCGAAGCGCTTAACAGAGGTAAGTGCCATTGTAACAAGTGAAACTAAACTCAAACAAAGCATGAAGCAACAGTTGTAAAAAAAAAGATGCCTAACAAACAAAAATCTGTTTTTCCAATAAAGATGCTCTGTGTGTGTGTGTGTGTGTGTGTGTGTGTGTGTGTGTGTGTGTGTGTGTGTGTCTGTGAATCACAGACAAGCAGCATCAATGTGGGAAAAAATTGCTGAACAGCAATTATAAATAATAAAAGATGGGGAAGTGTGTTTAAAATTCGAAATTAATGATTGTCCTTGGTGTGGGATGCTTTCATAAACCCCTTGGGCTTCGCCCTTGGGGTTTATGTAGCATCCCACACCTCGGGCAATCATTAATTTCTCATTAAGCACACTTCCCCATCCATTATGGTATATGTAATACATGCTGTATTTTTTCTGAAACCATGTTGTTTTTGGTCTTTATAGTTTATCATAGTCAGAGTTTCCTTTAAATTTGTTTTCAAAAAGCTTTCTGCTATTTTATATAAGCTTGAAATCAGGCTCACTGGGCTATAGTTGGACTGTAATGATCTTCCACCTTTTTAAACAATGGTACAACAATGGCCTTTCTCCAATCCTCTGGGACTTTCCCTGTTGTAAAGCATACATTATATAGATAGGCTAACGGCTTAGATATCTTTGCTCTTACTTTCTTCAGTAACCTTGGATGTAAATCATCAGGGTGGGCAGTTTTGTGTGGTTTAAGCTTGTACAACATATTTTCTACCTCTTCAGCTCTTATTGTTAGTACCAGATCAATGTAAATATTTTGTGTATTATATGCTTTATATTGGTCTTTCATATCAAATACGGAGCAAAAGTAATCATTAAACACTTCTGCCATCTCCTTTGAATAATTCATTTCCCTACCATCCTTTATTAAAGGTCCAATCTGGTTCCTGGTTTTATTTTGATTATTTATGTAGGCATAAAAGCTTTTTCCACTATCAGCTTTATGGGTGATGTTAAATTTGGCCTTTTTCCTTTCATGTCTTATCACTTTCTTCAGGTTTTTTACCATTGTTGTATATGTTGTTACTATTTCCAATGTTCCTAGTTATTTTATATTATGATATGCTCTTTCTTTTCCTTGCATAACTTAATTATTCTATTAGTGCACCATATGGGTCTTTTTCCTCTTTTACTGTACAATTTTTTGCATGATACATATTTTTCTTCCATGTTTTTTATTTTATTCTTTATTTGCTCCCAAATTTAATTTGCATGTTTCCCTTGAAAGCATTTCCTCCAGTCCCAGTCTGATAGTTCTTTTTTATTTTATAATAATGAGCCTTATTGTAGTTTCTTGCTATAGTAACTCCTTTAGTGGGCACTACTTTTCTTTTTGCTACAAATTCTATAATGTTGTCATCACTATTACCTAAGTTCCCCCTGATCTTTATCTTTAATAAGTCCATATTATTTGTTATTAATAAATCCAGTATATTAGTGCCCCTAGTGGGTTTATAAATCATCTGCTTTAGAACAGCCATGCCTAATGTCTCCAAGAATCTGTTTCCAGAAGCTGTATTCACTGAATTATTAAACCAGTTTATATCAGGACAATTAAAATCCCCAGTAAGTATAACGTCACCTTCTGCTGACATATGTACAGTTTCTAGTATGATATTCTTATCCATGTCCTTGTTTGTGTTAGGCAGTCTGTAATAGACTCCTAAAATAATTTGTTTGCTAGAGTTGATCTTGATTGCCACCAATAGTGACTTAATTTTTATATCTGGAATAAATTGTTTATATTGAGAGCTCTGTATCGAATCTTTTATATAAACTGCTATACCCCCACCTTTTTTATTTTGTCTGTCTCTTAAGTATTATGTATATCCTTTGATGTTTTGATTCCATTTGACCTCAGTGTCCCACCAGGTCTCTGTTACTGTATAAATGTCTACCCTTTCTGCCATCAATAATGTTTCTAATTCAGATGTTTTTGTTAGGCTAAGGCTTCTTGCATTCAATGACCATATTTATATTCCATTTCACTGTTTGGTCATTTTATTTGTTACTCTGTTATCCTTGTCCTTAATATCTTTGGTAGCAGTCTTGTCCCTTCTCCCCTTGCTTTTCAGTTTAAACACCCATCAATGACTTTTCTGATTTCCATACCTAATTTTCTACTGCCTTTTTTATTCAAGTGTACCCTGGTTCATCGATAAAATTTTCCCAGGGGGTAATGCACCCTATACCTTCCCTTAATGTTCACTGCCTTAACCAATTGTTGAGTTCTTTGATTTTTTTATATAAAGCATTCTTTCTCTGGGTACCAGTAAGATTTCTGTGAAATATGTTCTGCAGTTCATTTTTTTTTGTTTTGGTTCTTCCCAAATGTTTTCAAATTCTTGATTTATCTCTGTGAGACCCTGTGCTCTAATATTATTAACTCTTAGATGCAGTATTAGTGTATCAGTTCTATCCTTATGCCTCACTATGTTTGGTAACATTTTTTGCACATTCCTTATTTTTGCCCCGGAAAAGTAGCTAGTTGTGTATTCCTTGATTCCACTAGTAGTGTTTCTACAGTATCTGTATACTCCAATATTGAATCCTCAAAACATATATTTGTTTACAAGATTGGGGTATATTCTGCTAATCTCCTGTGTTTATCTGTACCTCTGTAGCATCCATCTGTAAATCCTCTGTTCTTGATTCACCTGGCTTATTACTAATTGGAGGTACTTGCTGCTCTTTATTATTTGGGGATTCTTGTAATAACAGAAGCTGAGATTCTGATATATTCACTTTATTAGACCTTTTTAGTGATGTAGTCTGTTGGGGGTATGGGTGGTTGAGGGACACTTAACAGTGGTGTGCTTACTGATACTCCCAAGACAATATTATCTGGATCACTGCCTTGGTTTCCCATTTTTGTTATGTCAGTTCCCTTATTTTCTGTTTTTTTCCCCTTGTTCCATATTTACTTCATCACTGCTGTTTGCCACATTCATTCCACTATTGGGAAATATTCCTTGAACATTATTAGATTCAAAGTCCATTAACATCAATGGTTCATAATTGTTATGCAATTCTAGATTAAATCCCATTGCTCTTCTCCTACCTGTCTTGTATTTTCTTGTTTCAGTTACCCTGTCGCCCTCGTCCTCACTTTCTCTCACTCTTTTTTCCATGTCTTTTTCTGTCTCTGACTTCTTTTCAGGCTCAACCTGTAGCAGATGTTCCATTTCTTTTAACCAGTTTTGTTGCTGTACTGATATTAATTGCATTTCTAATTCCATATGTTTATTTTGTAACTCTTTAATTAAGTTCAGGGCCCCTGGTGTTCTGTGGCAGAATTTTCTGATTTCTGTGGCAGGGCTCCTTGACTTCTGTGGCAGCATTTTCTGATTTCTGCAGAATGATTTATTCATTTCTCTGGCAGAATGCAGTCCTGTCATTGGCTAAATATGATGTGATGTCATCGATGACATCATATGCTGAGCGTAGAGGAGGGGCTTCAGAATAAACGAGGTGGGAGGATAGCCTGACACTATGGAAAAACAGTATATTTATATGAAAATTCACCAAAAACAATGAATTCTGTGGCACTATATATATTCTGTGGCATGATGCAAATTCTGCAACAGCAGAACTGCAGAATTCCAGGGGCCTTGATTAAGTTGCACTCTTTACAGGTGAATATCAGTACTTCTTGTACTACCTCAGTACTTATTTTATTACAATTTATGCATTTTAGGCCCACTTTCCCTCCTTCTAGTCTCACTATATTCCCATCCATACTTGAATTTACCCAAATGAAATTTGATGAAGTTTTGATTAAACCTTATACAGTATACCAGGATATGATCAATAGTTGTTAACTTCCAGCACAACAGTTACAGACTTTTACATCACAGTCCTTTCTAGATTACCGCAATTGATATACCCTCCTCCACTCCTTCCACTACTAACACTACAGACACATGCAGACATGCTGCACATGTCTTAATGTGCATCTTTGTGTGCGGCAACTGTGCCTGCCATGCTCATGCTCGTCTCACTGACACGGGGCATTCAATTTCAGTCCCTGGACCTAGAAGTCACATTGGGTCATATGATCAAGCCTGTTCCCTTACTTGAACTGCAGTTTTATTTTAAAATAAATATTAAAAACCTTAAATCCTCTCCCACAATCCCTGTACTACACAGCACTTCTGTCTGGTCTTTTACACAATCGGGACAAAATAATCAATACTCCCATTGCAGCACTTGTCCCTGTGTATGCTACCTAGCAAGTCTGTAGTTCTGCCTAGTGCTTACAGAACTACAACTCCCAGGTGCACCCTCCTCACTCTTCAGTCCCTGTACTATGGTGCAGCTTGGATTGGTATTTCATTAAAACAAATAAAGCTCTAGTCAGCAGCTTGCCTGCACTGTCTCACCTCCTCACATGGAAGTCTCACAGTATGTGATCGAGCAAACAGGGATCCTACTCACACGGAGTGTTCAGTTTCAGTCTCTGGACCCAGAAGTCACTTTGGGTCACGTGATCAAGCCTGTTTCCTTAATCGAACTGCAGTTTTATTTTAAAATAAATACAAAAACCTTAAATCAATTCCCTCAATCCCTGCACTACAGAGCACTTCTGTCTGGTCTTTTACACAATCAGAACAAAATTCAATACTCCCTTGGCAGCACTTGTCCCTACACACGCCGCCTAGCAAGTCTGTAGGTCTGTCTAGCATTTACAGAACTACAACTCCCAGGTGCACTCTCTTCACACTTCAGTCCCCATACTGTGGTGCAGCTTGTATTGGTATTTCATTAAAACAAATAAAGCTCTAGTCAGCAGCTTTCCAGCACTGTCTCACCTCCTCACAGGGAAGTCTCACAGTATGTGTGTGTGTGTGTGTGTATATATATATATATATATATATATATAATATAGAACTACAAATCACACAACCCCCATAATGCAAAGCATCATGGGTTGTATGTGCAAATCACCACAAAATATTATGCTGGTTCAACTTTAAGCAGAAATGCATGGTGCTGAAAGGCCTCTCACCCAGTCATGCAAAGGGTGCCAACAGAAGACACAGACATGAGTTTCATCCTACCAGGACTCATCAGTGTGCCTCATCTGTATAACAAACCAGTGAAATAAATCAGCTACTTTAAGCTATCTGGGTTGGGTTGTGGTGAGCCCAATAAAAACCAAAAACAAGCTAAAACACAATGAACATTAGTGTGTAAGCACTGAGGCAAGGGTTACCCCAAAGGTCATTGGCCAGAAAGCCAAGTTTCAAATAAATCCAAAATCACACATATCCCCATAATGCAAAGCATCATGGGTTGTATATGCAAATCACCACAAAATATTATGCTGGTTCTATATATATATATTGTATACATTGCACTGTAATTGTTTCTAAAGTCAGCCCCTGGCAAAGCTTCATTTTCAGGTGAAGGGCTGGGGTGGAGGACGACTTCTTTTTACAGAGGTGACTGGATAGCAGCCCTTTGGCATTAGCTTCAATAAAAACTTCTAAATCAAACTACAGCAGTTTCTGTGATTCCTTCTGGAGTGCTATCTGATCTGGATTGAGTGAGTTATTGGGACAGGCCATCTCATTGGTTGCACACCCTAGTATCACTGGAGTGCATGGGCATTTTTGGAGCTGTTTGTAAAGATGGGACCTAGGACTGATCCTTGTCATACTCCAGCAAGAATGGGGAGGGGGGAGGAGGAGTTGGCCACTCAGACAGATTGGAGTCGGTTGCTAGGTATGATTTGAACTATTGGACTGTGAGAGGAGCTAGGCCAGCAGCCTGAAGCTTTGTAAGAAGAAGGGGATGGGAGACAGAGTCAAAGGCCTTGGCAAGGTCAACAAAGACTGCAGCAGTTAGGTGGCTTTGGTCCATGGCTGTGTGAACATTTTCAGTGATGCATAACTGGGAGGAGATTGTAGAATGTTGCTTGTGGAAGCCAGATTGGAATGGGGAAAAGAATCCAGATGTAGTAAGGAACTCTGACATTCTGGATTAGACAAAGGATTCCTGAACTTTGGCAAGGTCTGGGAGAAGGGAGTTAGGACGGTAGTTGCCTGGTAGGGAGGGTCACTGCCTTTATGTAGGGAGATTACATTGGCTATTTTCCAGGCTTGGGGTACAGTTCCTGAGTAGAAGGAGAGGTTTAGTAGGTGGGTCAGTGGAGCAGTAATTACAGGAGCTGATAGGCAAAGTAGTTTGGAGTGAATACCATCAGAGCTAGATTTTGAGGTGTTAAGGGAATAGAGAGCTTTCAGAACCTCCTGTAAGGATAGAGGTGCAAAGAGGAAGGTGTTTTGCACAGTGGTTCAGGGGGTGTCTTGGGAAGGGGACCCAGGGTGATCTGGAAGAGCACATGTGGTGAAGAACTTATTCAGGATGTCAGCAATATTGACAGAATCATTATTGAGGAGGCTGCCATGTTTTAGGATAGGCAAGGTGGTTTGTGCAGGGAGATCAATTAGAGAGTGAACCACCTTCCAGAAAGAGGAGGCTTGAGCTTTATGTAGGTGTGCTTTAAAGTAGTCTGCCTTGGCTTTGCAGATAGCCTTGATACAAGGATTATGGAGGTTGCTGTATTTTTGATGGACTTGGGAAGACAGCACAGACTTAAATTGTGACCAGGCCTTGTCATGAGCTTTACAATTGGCAATAAGAGAGGATGAGCTCCATGAATGGTGAAATTTTTTGTCACTAGTTTTGAACAGAGGGGCATGACAGTACTATGCCAGACTGAAAGTGGATAAGAAATTGGCAAGGGCTGTGTCAGTGTAATAAGCTGAGTAGATGTGGGACCAGTCTGTGTGCTTCAAGTCATGCAAGAGGGCATCAGTATTTAGTGAGCTTAGATGATGTGTTACTATGTATTTGGGAGCTGACTTAGGAAGTTGAGTTTTCTCTATGCAGTAAATAATGCAGTGGTCACTTAATGCATCTGATAGTACTCCAGCTGTGGTGATTCTGTGAAGGTGGGAGGAGAGAATCCAGTTGAGTAGTGAGTGGTTGGAGGAGTGGGAATTGTAGCAGGTGGACTCTGAGATCAACTGGGTGGGGTTGAGAGTTTCAATTTTGGTGATGTAGGCTTTGGAGGAGGGGGAGAGCCAGTCCAAGTTAAAGTCACCCATTAGTATTAATTCCCCATTTGCAGTAAGGGGTGATAAGGTGGACAGGCATGAGATAAGTAAGTTGGGGCTAGCCGCGGGAGGCATAGATGACACTTAAGAAAATGGAATGTGTGGAGGGGTGGGAGAGGAAAGCAAGGATAACTTCATTCAAAGCATTGTGAACAACACCATACTCATCCCTGACACTGGACATGTGCTTTTTTTTTGTTTGCTTTGATTTTCAGTTCTGCATCTGCAGGCTTCGTTGCCTGTTCTTGCTTCTTCAACAGTGGCTCTCCTTTTTTTGGCATCCTGATTGAGAATGAGCCTGAAATCCACAATTTACTAGGTCCCAATTTCTCCCAGAAAGCAGTGAGCAGAGTATGTTCCACCAATCAGTCTTTAGGCGCAGGAGCAGATTGCAACTGGGAGCTTTTGCATGGGGTAGCTTGCTGAGTTGGACCTGAAACTGTTCTTTCCAGCTCTATAATCAGTTGAGCACTATGAAGTCTTCTATTGGTTGATTCTGACAGCACCTATCCTGCAGGTTTCAGAACTTCCTTTCATGTGTTCAGCTCAGTACAGACTTTCTCATCTGAGGTCTTGAGCTGGTATTTCACCAGTTCAAAACCAGCCTCCTCTTCAGTGATCATTGCCAACAGGTATCGTTTTGTTTTTTCCCTGAAGTTGTCTAGCCCAGGCCTATCTCAATTTTAAATATTGACTATAAAATGTTCACCTCCATAATAACCAGATGGCTTGAACCTGTACACCACACCTCATCCATTTAGATCAAACAGGATTTGCTCTGGGAAGACAGGCACAGGACAGTATTTAAAGAACTGTGCATTCAACTGACCTTTTAACTCATACTAAGAGCCCAGTTTTCCTCATGAGTTCAATTGCATAGAAAACATTTGATAAAGTATCTTGGTGCTACCTCAAAGGGGTCATTGCTGGGTTCTAGTTTGCAAAGCTTTTTATTCAAACCATTTCCACCATTTACAGCTCCCCTTCCATCTATCTTAGGGATAATGGGCGCATCTCGGCAACATTCAACTTGGGTAGTGTCAGGAGGTCTAAACCTCACTCTCAGGTTCTTGGCAATACTGGGAATGCAAGGAATCACAAACACATTGCATAAGAGTAATAAACTTGTTTATTACTACCAAAAGGATAAATCACAATTGCTCTAAGCAGTTCTTACCAATATGAACCGGGAGCCAATGCTAAGTGTTCCCTATACCTTGAGGTTTCTTTGTGTCTCTTGGGGGCTCTGAGGTATAAGACTCCGTGTCTCACATTATATACCTATGATAATTACTATGGTTACTGTAAGATAGAAACATTTCTAGTTACAGAGATGATCCTTATTGGCTAAATTAGGGGTGGCTCCACAGTCCAAGATAACATTATACAATTTTGTAGTAGTCATCAGTTTGTAAAACAAAACAGTATAGTGTACAGAGTGTTACATAACTCAGTGTAGTAGTACAAATCACCAAAAGGTGGCAATACTGACTTATATATTATAATCATTACAAGGACACAGATGTCCTAATCATCTTATGAGTAAGAAATACACAGAAAATACATAGAAAATATATATGTATTATCAAGCAAAGTGTATAACAATAGTATGCATACATATCCTGACATCTACTCTTGTACGGTAGATGCCCTTGGCCCTATATGTTAGTATAACATATACCTAATCACTAGGTGTCTATGGTGTACCCCTGGGGGTACCAAAAAGGGTGCAGGGACCTCATGTAATATTCCCCTCCTTGTTGCCTCCAAGGGCAACATAGGCAAATCTAGGGAAAGGTCAGGGAGCAGGGGTAATTTACAAACCCGACACGCAAGCTTTGTAAAGGAACTCCAGCTGCTCACGGTGTTGGTGCAGTGTGTGCCGTAGGCAGCATAGCATAATGAACGAGAAAAATATCAAAAATACTTGTATAATAACAAAACCTTTAAAAGTAATCTCTAACCATGTGTTAGTCAATGCATCATTCATATCACCATCATTAATTAATGAAAGGATAGCTTCATTAGCCTTAGTAATATTATTGCTGATGTGGATGAGGTGTGTGTCCTTTCTCTCTAAGAGTGATTTTAATGTAAGTGATTATGGATCTATGTGTACATTAAAATATGATAAATATTCAGAATGGGTGAGCAGATAATCAGGGTTACCATCAATGATGTCCACATCCATAAGAGGGACTGGAATAATAATGGTATGTCCAATGGCAGACTTTTGGTGGGGAACAAAACAGAAATTTGGGAAATCAATAATGCATGTCTCTGTACCGTACATATATGACTTGAAGTTGGTCACTACACAATATTCTCCATCAGAGTTGTACTGCATTTTAACAGTGGGGAGTCTCCATTTTTGCAACTGTACCGGGTAGGTATAGGTTGTCTTTGAAATTCGTGTTGACAGGCGATGAACCTCCTCTCGATAGGATTGATAAAGTTTATTTGGAGCCAATGCTGAGTCCAAAGATTCTGTGTCATTTGTGCCGATGTCATCATCCATGGAAAAGTACCAATCTATGCTGTCAAGAGAATAACCACATACAGGTTTAATAACATCAGATACATCACAGTGACACAAGTAGATATACTATTTCTTTGCACAGCAGTCTGTGTGCGAAGTGACCCAGGCATCCAGGAAAGGATGGAAGACCAGAAGAGGAGGCAAGTCCAAGCATTCTCTGTAGATGTCATCATCAAGGTGTCCAATGGAATGAACTGTAGCTAGCTTGTCGAACGGGGCTGTAGTGGGATCAAAATGTGGTAAAGAGACAGTAAAAGAAACAAACATTGTATCTCTGATAGAACATTTCTTAGTAGTAAAACAAGGACCAGTATTAGGGTGTCTGGTCACAAAACCCAAATTCCTAGCTGTAGAAAGAGGAATCGTTAGTGATTGTTGCATACACATAGCAATACAGCCAGGGGTTTTACATCATGGACAATACCATTTGGAAATACATCTGTCATGTATGATATCAGGGAATTTTCCAGATTCTAGATCACAGAAGAGATTATTGATGGTAGTGACAACATATGAGCCATAGGCTCAGCATAGAATTTCTCTAGCAATGAATTGCTTATCTGCTTCTTTGTTATTCTGTGCAATGAGTGTGTTAAACTTGTCTTTAGAATCAGTAAATGCCTTAGCAATGTCGTGCATACTGTATACAGTGTATCTTTCTTCCTGACTAAGGCCAGCCACACCATGCAATAATGGGGATAGTATACTATTTACCAAACCAGTCTGAAATTTGGCTGAATGAGATTTGATAGCAGCAATGTCTGCCTTATTTCAGATAGACATAGCTGTACCAAAGAGACCTGTGACAGTGCCTGTTGCACCATTGACATCAAAACTGTCAACTTCACGTGTATTATGTTTATGACTCTGATCATCAGGACTGGGTTTTCTCCTGACATTGCTTCTATGCTCAGTGGTGTGTACCTCGGCAATAGGGTTTTGAGTACGAATCTGAAATGCTGCTAAACTATCAAGCAGTAACGTACTATAAAATGCTGAAGTGTTAGTATTATGACACATATCAAATTCTTTCATATTCCAGTAAGTAAGATTAAATAACACAGGTATGTGTATAAATTGTAAATTGTTAATCAGTGAACCAGGGAGGGCAGTGGTTATTAGACCACTATGGGGACCAGAGGTGTGCTTTGGACACTCCAAAAGCTGTTTGTCAGTGGGTGGTAACACAGAAAGATACATGGCAGCAGAGGCCATGTTGTGTATTGCACATTTTCAGGCAGAGTCCTTAGACAAAGAATTACAATTTGCGGGATCAATTAAAGCAGTGATAGTGTATAAACCAGAATGTCTAAGAGAAGTTTGTAGCAAGGACAGAAAACCATTTGGGGATAATTTAGCATTGGGCCAACCCTGGAAAGTTCCCTTGGAGAGTTTGGCCACAGGGAGAATTTGCCCTTGCAATGTGATTTGCCACTCAATTTGCAGGATAGATTTGTCAGGAGCAACAACCGAGGCAGTGAGGTAAGCATCAGAACCTTCCTGGACAGTAATCAAACTATCAGGCATTTTGGTGGATACTCCCTCTGGAACAGATGCTGGATGATCAAGGTGAAGTAGGAGGTTCGGTACCGTGCCTTGGATGTAGGGGATAACTCCTGAGATGAGGAGAAAATGGAACAAGATAGCCATCTTGTGAGTGTATCTGAAAAGCAAAATCAAACATTAGTAGATTAGTACTATTCCACCCAATGGGGTGAAGAAAAGTAATTAAGCTCCTTTATACAGTTTCAGTTGGTCTGCATGTAACCATTTGTCAGTCAATTTATTGTTGTGCAGGAGTCTAACTTGATAGACTGTCGGACTGAGCTTGTTGACAATGGGGTAAGGGCCTTCCCATTTATTGGAGAAGGAATGTGTGGGATGTGCAAATTGGAGAAACATCACCTGATCTCCTACCTGCCAATCCACTTCTTGTGCATGCTTGTCAAACTGTATCTTGGACTGTTGCTGGGCCTTGCCCATGCAATTGACGGCATACGAGTGTGTGTATGAGATATTTTCTGAGGTTTTCCACAAATTGGTCTACAGACACATGGTCTGCAGTGGGGGTGTGCAGGTCAAACATCAGGTGTTCAGGTAATCCCATCTGTCTTCCAGTCATCACCTCGAAGGGTGTCAACTGGGTGGTGGCTGAGGGTGTGCCCCTAATTGCCATAAGGAGTAATGGCAATAGGGAATCCCAGGTTTTGGGATTGTCCTCAATAAATTTTGAAAGCATTTGCTTAATCCATCTGTTGGCTCTCTCTACTTGACCTGAAGATTGAGGGTGGTAGGGTATGTGGAAATTCTATTGAACTCCAAGGAGTTCAAGGGATTCTTTCATCAACTCACCTGTAAAACTGGTTCCTTTGTCAGAGACTACCTTAAGAGGTAGGCCCCACCTGGAAAAAAATTGTTCTACCAGGATTTTGGCAGTGGTTTTAGCAGTGCATGTCTTAGTAGGAAAAGCTTCAACCCACTTACAGAAGAGATCAGTGACCACAAGAGCATACGTGTTGTTTCTGATCTTATTGGTCAGGGGACCAATAAAATCAATTCGTATGGCATGCCAAGGGCCAGAGTGTCTTTGTGGAAGAAGTTTGGCATTTCGTTTGGTGGGAATGGGATTATTTGGTGCACAAACAAGGCAGTTATCTATGTACTGTTTAACATGTTTGGTAACACCAGGCCACCAGGTAGTGCTCTTGAGCCTCTGGAGGGTATTTTCCACTCCCTGGTGTCCACCAGTGGGTGTGTCATGCACTTGATGCAAAAATTCAGACCGAAGGTGTCTGGGAACCACCCACAACTTGGTGATGGAGTCATCTGGTTGGTACCAGATGAACTTGTCATCTTGTGACAAGTGTAACTTACCTTCATGCCTTTGGTAGGGGTTATGTTTAGGGAGTTTCTCTTCAGTACCTTAGTCAAGGAATCTGAACACTTCCTTGAGTTCGGCATCAAAATGTTGGGCTGCTGAGAGGTCCAAGGGGGAAAAGGGTTCAGATTTCTTCCTGACTGCTGCAATGTGTATGGCCACATTGGCCTCTGGATGATCCACCATCCATGTGTCCCCACCTTGGGCTCCTTCTTTGGCAAGGGTGTCTGCTGTTTCATTGAAGGTGTGGTAGGAGTCATTTAGGGAATGAGCCTTAACTTTGTGTACATGGAGTTTGTGTGCAAACCTTTGTGCCAGAGAGTATATATGTATTACCAGTTCTTTATACTTCACTGGGCTGCCATCAGAAGAGAGGAAGGAGTTCTTCTGCCAGAAAGGAAGAAATTCTGCAAGAGAACAGCAAACCCAGTTAGAGTCTGTAAAGATGATGGTATCCTCAGTCCCTTGCTGGATGAACTCGAGGGCACAGGCCACCGCTGCCATCTCTGCATACTGAGATGATGCTACACTGCAACTTTTAGAGATTTTAACAGTGTTACCATGGGGTAAATCACTAAGATACCCATCCCTGCAATTTGTTATCCCTGATAGTAGGAAGCTGAACTGTCAGTAAAAATGTGACACAAAGAGGTGTTCTCACATATTTGTGGTGTGGTAGGGAGGAAAGGACCTGGATCTGGAAGATCAGGTGGCTGCAGTGTACAGTCATGGGGTTCTCCTTGGAAAAGGAGTCCATGTGCCAGCATAGATGGAATCTTGGTTGGGTGCACCTCTATGTCTCTATCCTGGAGAAGAAGTGACCAATGTGTCAGTCTGGTATTAGAGACTGACCCATCCTTCACTCTGTCTGACAGCAGAAAAGTATTGTGGGTGTGGTTAGTGTTAATAATCAGTGGAGAGTACCCAATGATATACAGAAAGTGCTTGACAGTCCAGTAGGTGGCCAGAAGGTTCCTTTCACAAAGGCTGTATTTCTGTTCCACTGGGGTCAAGAGCTGTGATGCATATGAAGTGGGTCTCAAAGTACGATGAACCTTCTGGGTCAGCACTGCTGACATGGCAATGTCAGAGGTGGCACATTTCAGATGGAATGGTAGTGCTGGATTGGGGTTGACCAGAGCTGGAGCAAAGGCCAAGGCCTGCTTCAATGGCATCACAGCCTGGGTGTGTATGGGAGCCCAAGTCCATGGAATGTCCTTTTTCAGTAGCTCATACAGAGAAGCAGCCTTCTGAGCAAAATCACAGATAAAATCTCTAGAGTAGTTCACCATACCCAGAAATCTTCTAAGAGTTGCCACGCTGGTGGGCAATGGCAAGTTTTGCAGTCCTTGCATTTTCTTCCAGGTAGGGCTTCGGCCTTGGTCAAATATATTTTGAGGCCCAGAAAGAGTACCTCTTTCTGGCATAGTTGTGCTTTTGCTGGGTTACATTTAAGGCCTGCTCTCTGGATGAGAGTCAGTAGTTCGTCCAAGAGATCCAAGTGTTGTTCCTGCATGCCAGTTGCCAACAGCAGGTCATCCACATACTGCAAGAGACACTGAGGAGCAGAGAAACCCTCAAGGGTATCCATCATGTGCAGATGAAACAGGGATGGACTGTTATGGAATCCCTGTGGTAGGCAGGTCCACATGTACTATCTACCTTCAAAGGTGAAGGCGAACTTATATTGACTCTAGGGGGCCAATGGCAGTGACCAGAAGCCATTGGAGATATTCAGGGCACTGAACCATTTTAGGTCGGGGTCAAAAGTCGTAGCACATCAGGTGCAGAGGCCACAGTTGGAGCACAACTGGGGGTGACCTGGTTCAGTTTTCTGTAGTCAATAGTAAGTCTCCAGGTGTCTGTAGGTTTTTTCACTGGCCACACTGGGAAGTTGGCAGTGGAAACACATGTTCTGATTACCCCTTGGTTGAGGAGTGATTTTATTGTTTCCCTAAGGGAAGGCAAGGCCTCAGATGGGAAAGAATATTGCCTTTGCCTCTCATGTGCTGGGCCTGGCACTTCAATGACAGTGTGCATTCTGCCACAGTCATGCTTGTTGATAGCAAATGCTTCCAAATGCCTTTGCAAAATGGGTAGGAGTTTCGGGAAAAGCTCATGATTCTTTAACAGATCTATGACGTCATACTCTTTATTGTTGGCAGATATAGTTGCCACAATGTGTGAATCAGGGATCAAGACGGTATGATATTGGCCCTGAATCTGTATCAGTAGCATGTTAGCTAGGTCTACCACACAGCCATGTGGGGCAAGAAAGTCGATTCCAATGATACTATGATGATCATGCAATACCATCAGTTGGAAGGTGTGTGAGACCTTCAGGTGACCCAACTCTACAGGCAGAGGTAGAGAGCAATATGCAGGTAGCTTAGTACCATCTACTCCTGACATGTTGGTCCTCCATCTGGTGGACCAAGGAGATGCATTCGGGTGATCATCATGTAATACAGACACAGCCGCGCCTGTATCCAATAACACTGTAAGTAGGCTGCCCCCGACTTCGACCTCAGTGCAGGGTCTTCCATTTGTATCCAAGACCAGCTAGTTTACAATCTGGACTGGGGCCTGTAATTGTCAATCTGTGTTAGAGGGAGCATGGAGAGGCTGGGCCTGGCTCCTTTGAACCATTTCACCATGCTGCACTGATGCTATATAGGGAGGTGCTTCTGGGTTCAGGCTTGTATGGGCCTGAGGGCCTGTACTTCCGGTGTCACCATGGCCCATTGGGGCCTGGGTTCCCAGTTGTATGGCTGCAAGAGACTGAGCAGGAACAGCATCTGCTACAGAATGCACTTGCTTCAGGAGCTCTCTAAACTTCCAGTTCTCTTTGGCTATCTCCCTATATGAAGGGCCTGGTCTTTGTTGTTGTTTGCCCTTATTCTTATGGTGCTTTTTATTTTTATTATAGTTCCGGTTCCCACCCCATTGTTGCTGTTGCTGTTGTGGTTGTTGTTGGGCCTGCTGGGGGTGTTGGTTATCCATGGGGAGGGGCTGTTTGTGTTTGGCCTGCCTTTCCACCTTATAGTGCATCACGGCCTCTTAAGTAGGCTCCACGGTGGCTACTTTCTTAGAACCAGAGCCCAGATCATGGATGTAGAGTTGGTAAACTATCTTGATTTTCCAAAGAATGTCAGCAAACCTTTCTGTGGTGGGATAAGTGGTCAGCTCTACCTTTTCTCTTACTGCAGGGATCATGTTCCTAAGGAACAGGGTCTTATATTCAATAAGATCCACATCCCCAGCTTCTTGTGTGACTTGTTTTCCTGCTCGGTAGGCCATCCATAGTCTCTGATGGTAAGTCGCTGGACTTTCCTTTGCATTCTGTTTCAAAGGGTATGCAAGCATCATACCTACTACACCTGGGCTGTGTGCAGAAATGAGTTCAGCTGCTACCTCACCAAAGGTGGCGCTGCCGGCCTGGTGGATGGCATTGGAGAGTTTAGCCCACAAGCCAGGGTCGATGGTCTGGCATAGAATTTGGACCTGATAATCTGCAGCGAGGCTAAGCATCTCGCATTTGGAACGCACCTTCTCCAAGTGGCAGCAGAGGTTGTCAGACGGGCTCATCCAACCAATACTGCCAGCTAGTTGCTGAACAGAGTAGGCCATTTGTAGGAGATTACTGGGATGATCAGGTGGGTGTACGTTTCCTTGGATGCCATCCAGGGCTGCCTAAGCTGCAGCCTCTGCCACCGAGTGGACTTTGCCCTCCTGAGTACCAGTTTCACGAATAAGCTGCCTAATTTGGCCTTTCAAAACTCACTTATTCCTCACTGGAATGAGCACACTGTTCACCACATTATCAATCATTCTCTCTATCTCCTGCCTGTCTTCCACATTAATAATGGCTATTGGTGGGGCTGTCGGGACCAGGCTTGAGCCTGCTCCCCCCCCATCATGGGGCCATCATGTTGGCATTTCCCATGATGTGTGTCACGACGTCGATGACGTATGACATGGTGTGGGTGGAGTGGGGACCCGCCATGTTGTGGATGGCTGGGTGAGGTCTCTGGGCCATAGTAGGGGTGTGACTAGGTGTTGTATTGAGAGATGCCATCATCTGAGACCTCCCCTTCAGATGACATAAGTAAGGCTGGGGCTACGCCTCCCATTGCCTTAACATGGCCTGCCAGAACCTCTTGCTGATGGCACAGTTTCGCCATCTTGGATTCACATTCTGCATGATTCACATTTGCAACATCCATATCAACCTCATCCTGCATTTGTTTCTGCAACACTCTATACGCTGTGCTCAATTCGTGATTGTCCCTGGTAGCTACTTCTAAGTCATTACGTACCTGGTTTATCTCATCCTGTGTCTCTCCCATCTCCTCACTTTATTGTTCATTCGCTCTACATAACAAGTCATTCATATTCAAAGCCTGACCCTTGTTCTGTCTCAAACATTCACACTCCTGCTTCAACTTACACATTTCTTGCTATCCAGCCTGTGCTGAATGATGCAAAAGTGAATCCCTTTCATTGAGCAGTGTTTGAAGTTCAGACTCCAAATTCTGCTGCAGTCTAATACATTCCATTTCCTGTAAACCCATCTCTTGCTTAAGAGACGAAATCTGCAGATCAAGGGTTCAAAACCTCACTTCTGAGGCTTCCAGAGCAGCATAGAGAGCCACGACCAACAGCCCTTTGGCATGACACTTATTGGCTGTTTGTCTCATCTCACAGTACTGGGCTGAGATCCCCAGTATAGGGTTGTCAGATTGACTTGCGTCCCACGCAAAGTCAGCCCATCCTCCATGGGCAACAAGGAAGTTAGAGACATCAAGTCTCAGTTCTGCAAAGATATTTGATATGGTGGCCATTGAGTGGGAGGGAATGAAAAATCAAACTGTGAAAAAGGAGCCGTGCCATGTATCGATCCACAGCAGGAACACTTTATGCACAGTCGGGCTACTGTATACTCTGTAGGTTTGCAATTCAAAGCTGCTGTGGAGTGAGTCGAGTTGGCATCAACCACACCCAAGAAAAACAGCCAGACTTTGCAAGTGACTACAAAGTGGTCTGAAAACAGGAGAGGTGTTGAGGAAATGCATACCTACTGCTCCCGTTGGGAAGGAAAAAGTTGTAAGCAACGAGTGAAAGCTTACAAACACCAAATATTGCCTGCACATGGTCACCAATTGTCAGGAGGTATAAACCTCACTCTCAGGTTCTTGGCAATACTGGGAATGCAAGGAATCACAAACACGTTGCATAAGAGTAATAAACTTGTTTATTACTACCAAAAGGATAAATCACAGTTGCCCTAAGCAGTTCTTACCAATATGAACCAGGAGCCAATGCTAAGTGTTCCCTATACCTCAAGGTTTTTTCGTGTCTCTTGGGGGCACCGAGGTATAAGACTCAGTGTCTCACATCATATGCCTATGATAATTACTATGGTTACTGTAAGATAGAAACATTTCTAGTTACAGAGATGATCCCTATTTCCCTATTGGCTAAATTAGAGGTGGCTCCACGGTCCAAGATAACATTATACAATTTTGTAGTAGTCATCAGTTTGTAAAATGAAACAGTATAGTGTACAGAGTCTTACATAACTCAGTGTAATAGTACAACTCACCAAAAGGTGGCAATGCCGACTTATATATTATAATCATTACAAGGACACAGATGTCCTAATCATCTTACGAGTAAGAAATACACAGAAAATACATAGAAAATATATATGTATTAGCAAGAAAAGTGTATGACAATAATATGCGTACATATCCTGACATCTACTCTCGTACGGTAGATGCCCTTGACCCTATATGTTAGTATAACATATAACTAATCACTAGCTGTCTATGGTGTACCTCTGGGGGTACCAATAAGGGTGCTGAGACCTCGTGTAACAGTAGGGTGATGCAGTAGAACTGCCCCCCTCACCAATCCTATTTGTCCTGTACATCAAGCCTTTGGCCCAAAGTATCTGGCTGAATCCTAGAATTAAGGGTATTAATATGGGAGAGACAGAGAAGAAAATTGCCCTTTATGCAGACAATTTTCTGTTATACTTAACTGGCCCCAAAAGTTTCTTTCAAGAGGTCTCTGCACTTATTCAGACTTCTCCTGACTATCCAGCTACACACTGAATGCCACTAAGACGGCGTCCTGAGTTTCTTTTTTTTCACAGTGATTCGACTTCCTCAGGGAACAACATCCAATGAAGTGAGACCTTACTAAACTCAAATATTTGAGTATGTACCTGGGTCTCCACTCAGTCACCTTATCTGAAGACAACTATGTACCACTGATAAAAGAACTGATGGCAGGCCCAAAGATATGGACAGTGTTGCCCCTTCCCTTTTATTCAAGGGTCCAGTTTGTCAAAATGAATGCACTCCAAGGTTTTACTATGCAATTCGATGTGTCCCATATATTTTACCCCAAAAACTGTTTAAGGCTTGGCAGAAACAAATACACAACTTTGGCAGGAATCAAGACCAAGGGTCCAACAGACCGTGCTCATTCTCCTTAAAAAGGGGGGGGTAGCGGTCCCCCTGTAGGCCGGTTACTGGATCATAGCACAAATGAGGGTGGCTCTACTGTGGGGAAAGGTTCACCCATGTTAGAATGAAAACAAACTGTGCTTGGTAAACAACAGTGTAGGCAAAAGGATGCGAGCAAGATGCATGACAGCCAATTAAGTCATGCCTCCCTCCCAACTGCATACCCCATGTTGCGATCACATCCTCCTAGTGTCACCATAATTTCATAATTTCCTGCAGCAGGCTCCACCCCTCACACCCCATTGTAGGGGGCTTTGCCTCCTGCACCCATCCTCAAATATATATAAACACCCCTCACCCAGCACACATTGTGGTAAAGAACAGGTCCACAGCTATGGCCCCACCCACCCCATGCTCAGTGTAGGTGATGGTCAGAAATCTGATCACCCACATCACATCACATTCTCCCTCATCCTGATGTTCGCATTCTTGAGCCCTCTTCACAGCACCCCATTAATGGTATTCCATGGGGAAACAAGCAATACAATGCTTATTAGAAAGATACCGACCGGTCAGAGCTGGTCGATGCCCCCCTTCAAGATAAATTATTTGACCCAGTACTATTGAAGAATACCAGGCTGAGCACCCTACAGGCAATAACTACTATCCTAGCTGGGTGGAGAAAAGGGAACAAAAGAAACACCCACTGGGAATTCACTTTGGTTTTACAAATGATGGGCCTGGGATCATTCATTTGAACTGACTACAACTGACCAATGGTTCCGTAGACAGACCCATAGGGTGCTCCACACAATAGGCCAGTTAATACAAGGAGGAGAGGTCCATTCATTTCTTGACTGTTCCCAGCAATATGACTGGAGAGTCATAGACAGATGTCAGTATTTCCAGTTGAGGGACTATATATTACTAAGCATCTCAACATAGCAATGATGAACACTCAGGAAATAAGCTGGTAGCAGTCTTCACTTCTGTCTGGGAATCTAGGTGCAATCTCCCTTTCACATTCAGCCTACATAAAAGAACTAGGTTAAAGCACCATGTATCTTAAAGTAAAGTGACAGCAGGATTTGCATATCTCCTTCATGGACTCATACTGGGGACAAAATGTGGGAGAGGTGTGGTGTACCTCATCCTACCCAAAGAGGAGGGAGTTTGCTTGAACAAGGTGGACCCACTATTTTTCAGTTCCACACATGGAAGCCTCGTGGGGCTTCTCTAAATCCTCTGGGTGCTGGAGGCTTTGTGGGAAGGCTGTTGCAGTTCCAGTGAGAGGTCAGGTCCAGAGAGGTCAGGGTTGAAGTACTACGGGGACGTCGGCACCAAAAAGAAAGAACCTAGTATACAGCAGATAGTGAACCTGCATAGCACTCTTACAGGGGGACATCTATAGGTATCAAACCTATAGAGCTTAAGGGAAGGGAGGGTCTATACCGCTGGAACATACTAGAGGTTGCTGCCTCTAAGAAAATCATTAGGAAGTGATTACAGCTTTCAGACAGCACCCCAGAAAAATGCAGAGTAGGTAGAGGTGATCTAGCAAATCTAGAAAATCTAGACTCTGGAGAGAACCACCTTTGTAGTCAGCATAAGATCCTAGCATATACTAACCAATGGACCCATTGGGAGATGTTTAGATGGGAGGGTGAAGGCTAGTCTCAGACAGATGCATTGAGCTAAGATCTACAGTCTCACTAGATTCTTTGCTGGGTTCCAGCTGGTTTATGAACAATCCTTCTTTTTGGATAGTACTGAGCGATGTAGATTATCAATTATTTAGACATCTGACAAGTACAGGTACATTCCAGTGACATCTGTTTGTTATTCTGTTACTACTGTTTTATTAGTTACATTCTGACTTTTCACATACATGTAGCAACAATATTCTTTATTAAATGTTAAATACCTGTTACACATGATGTATGATACTGTACAATGGCTCATTCACATGTGCAAAACTCAATAAAGAAGTTGTCTAGCCATTTTTTCTCTTTGGAAATAGTCATATGAACTATAGTCTGTGTGGGTAAGGTCCCGGGCACAACAGGTATTGGTGTATGAGTATCAATACTCAGAACAGTGCTTGCTTATGTGATCTCACCATTATGAAGGGATAGTCCATCTCCAACTCTTCCAAAAATGTTTGGAGCATCCTCAGTATTCCAGGTGGGGAGGGAAGCAACCTTCTCCACCCAGGCAGCTATGTCTGCCTCCTACACTGCATGACTCTTCAGCCTCCTAAAGGAAGCAGGCAGCATCTCCCATAGGAACAGTAGGGGATTTTCCTCTGTGTCCTGCCCAAATTTCATTCCATTCACTAAGATATACACAACAGCTTAATCTAATTTAGTTTGTCAGTTTTCATCTGTATCCACCCCCACCTCCACTCCCAAACAGGCTGAAAACAGGCAGAATTTCCTAGCCCTCCTTTCCCGGTTAATGAAATTAAATAAATAAATAATGTACCATTAAATCATACTGTTGTGTTTGCCATGTATAATATTCATGCTTTGGCAGGCCCACCGGAGCAGCTGTAGTGCTACTGCTCACAACGTCAGCGACCTGGATTCAGTAACGTGCCTGGGGAGTCAGAAGCCTAGCCGGGGCAGGAGACTTGGGTGTCCCAGGACTGCTCACCTTCTCCAGAAGGGAGGGGTGCCAAGGTTCTGAACTTGACTGACCTCAGGCAATGGCCAGAGGTACAGTGAGCCGAGCCACATAGAAAGGGGCTGCGTGACAGACATCGATGCTTGTGCCTTGATGTCAGGGTGCACATCACACATAGAAAAATGGGAAAGTGGCTTTCTGTGCTCCAGGTAGATGAAGCAAAGGCCACAGATCCCCAACACCCCTACCTGTCCTGGACTGGTGTCCCAATGACACAAAGAAGCTCAGGGTGCACGGGTCCCACCTCATCCCCACCTGGGGGGCAATCCAAGGCTACATGGGGGACCAACCACTTCAGGCTCCAGGTAAGAGGGCAGGGACAGATGCCATAGGCGACTCCCAAAGAAGCAGAGTAGGTAGCAAGGGGAGTGTAAACAGAAAGTAAAAAAATATATAGTCATGCTTTTTCCTCTATTAAATGTTTTTTTTAGTTATATCTTTATAAGCAAGTCTCAGTTTCTGGTCATTATTTCCTTATAAGCAAGTTTCAGTTTCTGGTCATTATATCCTTATAAGCAAGTCTCAGTTTCTGGTCATGAACCAAATAATCAGGATACAAAAAAAATATTTAGTCCTGTTTAAGTCAACGTATCTTCTTTTCAGCGCCTTTGGTATTATTTTTCTTGATATCCTATTAGCTAAAAAATGAATACCTTTGGCACCCCAGGTTTGTATCCCACCACCACGATATCTCATTGCATGACCCTGAGCAAGTCACTTAACCATCCTGCACTCAGCCTTCTCTCCTTCTTTCTTCCTCTGTCCTTACTTTCCTGTGCTTTCCTTAACCTTTCTGAGCATAACTAAAGGTTGCTCCAGCTGTAATAAATTCTAAATTCTAAAATGGGCTATGAGACTCTTGTAAATGTATTGGTAGAAACATGTGACGTGACCATTGATTATTTTCCGACAACCACACACCTCACTTAAACTTCATATTTAAAAAAACAAATACAAAGCCCATTTAATGATTGGTATAACACACTGCAGGGTGTTTAGTTATGAGGGGAAAAGTACTTCTCAGGTAGTTGTGGCACTTGGCTATGCCTCTTGCCAAACAACCCCTCAAAGCATGCATTATTCCCTTATAACCACATGCCTTGTCATGTGTTATCAATTACATGCTTTGGCATGTAGTTGACATTAAAAGTGCTTCAGTATACAAAACTGAATTCCATTCCATTTTTTTACTTTATAACCTGGGAACACCCACTGTGGCAAGTTTTGTGGCATGACAAAATACTGACAAAACAATTCTTTAGACAGGGAGCTCTACAACTTTGTTTTGTTCAGCTCATTGGTTTTAACAAGAGCTCGTAATGAATTTAATTAATAGAGGCAGTAACAACTAAAATGATTTCACCTACTATATTTGTTAGCTGTTTAGTGAAGCCTGTAAGTAAAGAAGATCTGTTTAATTGCTCCTTTTTATCACTACTGTATGCAATTAACACCTCATTAATTGCTGTTTTAGTATTCTCTCTCTCTCTCACACAGACACATAAACACACACACGTATGCACATGCACACACAGACACACTTTTCCAGCTTTTACTTCTAGTATTTGGATTTGTTAAAGATTGTGATAACTTTTATTAGACCAATACAGAAGTTGCACATGTATGTTAACATACCTGAAGTGCACATGCTTTTGCAGCAACACAGGCCTCTAACACAGTGTTGCAAATGACAAGCTTCTGGGCAAAACACACTAGTGTCTTAAACATGAGGCATACACAAGGTAGATAGTCAGCTGGCTTAGAGCAGAAAGCAGAGAGCTGTGGTGTGCGGGTATGTACAGTGCCTTAGTGGAGAGGGGTACTCAGTGGCTTGGTGCTGAGATCACTGCTGTTCAGACCTGAAAAAGGGTCAGACCTGAAAGAAGACTTTGGTTCAGTGTCCCAACCTGGTTAAAAAATGATTAAATAAAAAAAAAAAGTCCTCCATATTCTGGAAGCATGGGTTCTCTACCAGACTGTTTAAAGGAGAGAGGAGACTGTTTCTAATGTGTTGAATGTTAATATTCTTATTTTGTTATGTTTATTTAAAATCTGGTGAGTCCATGGGTCAATTAACCATTTTTATGGGTGACCAGAACACACTGTATAACAACATAAAAAAATACAAATAAAATAGTAATCGAGATAAATATATATTTAAAGTAAATACCAAATTCTAAGTACAAAAACGTTTGTATTGACAGTTGGCATGGAGTAATGTTTTAGTGTAAGTCTAAAACAGTAAACAGAGGTATTAATATTGGCTATTGAAGCTGGTAATGAGTTGAAAAATGAAGGCAGTTTCAAAAACTATGTTGATACCCTAAATTATTTATATATAACTATAATAAAATAAAAATGTTTTCTGAAAACTGTGTTTTGTATATCTTATCATGCAGATAGCATTTTGTACAGTTCTCTTCATGGAACCAGGCACTTGGAAATCTGCCTGTATCACACCATGGAGTACAAACTCTCAGCACTTCTCTGAGAGGCCAATAGCTGATGGTAGAGTTTGGTCATCCATAGAAGGAAGGCACTACAAAACACAGTTTTTCACATTAGCTTTTGTTCTGGTACAGTTAAATATGAATCACTTGAGGGTATGAATATAACATTGCAAGCAGCGGCATATTCACAACATTTTCTGCCCCCTTTAAGTTTACAGATAACTTTTAGTTGGCCAGGGTGATGGACTCTCTTGAGGATGGAGACAAAGGACAATGGAAGACCTCCAGTGCATGAGTAAACAGATTTGGGGAGATGATAAAAGATTGTGTGGTCCACCTACTGTAGTTTTGCTCCCTGTTATTCAAACAGCAGTCACCTGAAATCAGGTAATAGCTCGATCAAGCCTAGTCTTGAAACCCTGAATTCTGTCATCTCCTTTGGAAATCTGTTTTACAACTCTATCACTATCTAGGTGAAAAAATGTGTCCGTAAATCCCTCCTGGCTGTTGCTCTCTTTAGCTTGAACTCTTGTCCCCTGATTCTGCAATCCTGAATCCTGCTAACCAGTCTGCTCTGGTCTACGTTTGTATACCCTGCATGATCTAGAATATTTCTATCGTATATCTGCTCAATACCTTTCTTTAGGAAGAACAAACCCAGGTGCTCCATCCTTTCCTTATATGGCACATTTTCTAGTCCCCAATCATACTGTTTGTGTAGCTCTATGTCATACTTTTTCCAGCTCTTTTATATCATTTATGTCTGTGAGGTGGCACAAAGAACTGCATGCAATATTCCAAAGTGGCATTATTACTTACTTTTCTCTACTACTGATCCCTCTATTAATGGGACCTGACATTCTATTGGCCCTGCTATCTGCTGCTGAGCACTATTTTTGCATTTGCAAAAATGAGCCTATAATAAACCCCTACAATAAACATCTCCTGCTGGGCCACAGTCATAATATTGTACCATTTAATTTGTACACCCATTCCTTTGTTTCTGCCCTCTAGATGTATTACTTTGCATTCCCCACACTGAACTACATCTACCATCTTTCTGACCAGCAACTTGGTTTGCCTAAGTCCTGCTGCAATTTCTCAAAGTCCGACAATATTGACCACTCTTGCTCTTGTTGTATCATCTGCAAACTTGACTATAGAGCTACAAGTCCCGAGCTCTAAATCATTAAAGAACAAGATGGACAGAAAATGTCTCAGAACTGATCCTGTAGAACCACACTAGTCATTGCCGTCCAGTCTGACCCTTGCCTCTCCCCATCACTCTCTATCTCCTATTGCTCAACTAATTTGTACTCCATACCATTAGTTCCCTTCCCACTTCCTGCTTACCAATTTTGTGAAATAGCCTTCTAAGGGGTACCATGCCATGCTTTACTAAACTCTAAATATAATAGATCTAGAGCTTCACCCATCTAACTTCCTGGTTACCACATCAAAAAACATAATTAAATAGTTTGACAAGACACACACACACACACACACACACACACACACACACACACACACACACACGCACACACGCACACACTGTGTTGACTATTAGTCAGAATGCTGTGCTCAGCAAAATGAGCCAACAAGACATCCTTAATAATAGCCCTAAAATTTCACCTACAACTGAGGTCAAACTAAGATGCCTGTAGTTCAAGGATCTCACCTAGATCCCTTTTTGAACAGGGGACAACATGTGCTGTCCTCCAATCCCCCAGCATATGCCCTCTTTCCTTTGATTTGCTACTTATCTCTCCCTGTGTCTGTGCCATTTCCACCCTAAGTTCCCACAATATTCAGAGACATATCATGTCAGGGTCGGGTGTCTTTGGTTGTATCCACTCTACCTTATCTAAATATTTTGCCACCAGTTCTGTTTTAATTTCCAACAGATTGCATTTTTGGGTCTCCCCTTCAGACGTACCCTTTACTAATGGAAGTTCACCTCCAGGCCCCTCAGAGGAGGCTGATGTAAAATTAGTGTTGCACTCCTCTGCATACTCTGTCTCTCTTTTGCTCTCTTCTCTACCATAGCAAAACATGTCTTATCATTCCTTCTGATACCCTGGAAATTCTAATGTTATAGTCATGTCTGCCTTCCTAATAACCTTCTTGCAATCTCTTAGGAAGATGTTATCACTGGTTGAAATAAACTCTGGCCAGAGCTGATAAGGCTGCAGATGAGGAATTTGGGGTAAAAATATTGAAACTTTTTTTTTATATTTTTACACCAAATTTTTAACATAGCCTTGTTATGACCCTGCCTCATGAAGAAGGGCAGAGGAAATGTTCAACTCCTTGCCTAAATGTGATTTTGCACAGGGAATGTGAAATCATCTTTCAGGACACAAAAACACATTTTGGTCAGGAGTTGAAAAATGACAGCTGCCACATTCTTGAGGTGTTGTGAAGAAATGGCTATGTTGAAAATCTGGGGTAAAATATTGAATATTACCAAAGTTATGAGCCTGCATTTGCAAAATTCAACATAGCCTCATAACTATATATATATATATATATATATATATATATATATATATATTGTTTACACCCAATTTAAAACAGCCTTCTTATGATCCTGCCTCATGAATAAGGTCAGAGAAAATGTTCAACTCCTGTCTGAAAGGTGAATTTGTGCAACGACCATGAAATCACCTTTCAAGACATAAAAAAAAAACATTTTGGCCAGAATCTGAAAAATGGCAGCTGTCACATTCATGAGGTGCTGTGAAGACATGGCTATGTTGTAAATTTGGGGAAAATATTGGAAATTATCAAAGTGACAAGCCTGCATTTGCAAAATTCAGCACAGGCTCATAACTTTGTTGTTTTTTTAATATTTTTACACAAAATTTTCAACATAGCCCTCTTGTGACCCCACCTCATGAACAAGGACAGAGAACATTTTTAACTCCTGCTCCAAAGGTGACTTCATACAAGGACCACAAAATCACCTTTCATGACAGATTTGCCTAATATCAGTGCAACTGTTCATGAGGAGGAGTCCCAAAAAAGGCATGTTGAAAATTTGGGCCAAAAATATGCAAAACTGCCCAACTTATGCCACTGAGTTCAAAACTCAGTTGAAATACATTGAACTGCATACCTGTTTCTTCAGTTCACAGTCCTGCTTTGATGACTAAAGATGTGTCTGCAGTTCAGACTGAATTACGGCATTGGACCCCCAATGGGTAAGTAAGGGCTTGGGTGGGTGGTTGCTGAGTGGGAGGGACAAGTGTGGGGATGGTAATGGCACAAAAGACGTTGATGGATGGTTTTCTTTTTACAGGTTAAAAAAAGACATTGATAGACACTTTCCTTTTCACAGCATAAAAAAAGGACAGAAGAATCGGCACTGCAACACTGGGAGATTAGGCATCCCCCAGTGTCACTGTTATGTTTCTGGGGGGAGTGGGGTGGTAGGTGCTGAGAGAGAGAGGGTTGTGTGGGGGGAGAAAAAAACATATAATTAAAAAAAGGTCACAGAACACAATCGCAACACTGGGGGATTGAGCACCCCCCAGTGACATTGTTACATTTCTGGGGGAGGTGCTGAGAGAGAGAGAAGGTTGGGTGGGGAAGATATGTATAATTAAAAAAAAGAAACTGGCGGTCATGGCAGAACACAGTACCGTCCGCCATGACCAAGATGGCCACAACACTGTACTGCGTGTGTGCTAGTAGTTGCACAAGTGTAATACAGTTTGGTGATCATCTTGGACATGGCAAAGTGTGCTGTGTTCTGCTGTGACTGCTGACACAGCAAAATAAAATAGTGCAGTGCAACTTCCAATGGAGACAATGAGTGGAGTGCTTCATGGATGCGGAGGTTACTATACTGAAACTCTAACATGTTGTTCAGTTGGCAGGAATGCACTGAGTCCTTTTCTGATAGCAAGATGTCTGCAGGACTACAACCACTTCAGCCCTTATATGGAGGGCAGGCATGCAAGAACTCAATTCTGGGAGTAAAATTAAAAATATGACTCCATTCCACGAGCAAAGAAGAGCGAAATAGGAGAAGGACTGCTGTTACATCAAATGCAGTCTCTAGAAGCATAAATGTGCATCATAAAAAGTGTAAAATTCACCATTTATTAACTCATTCAGGCCTAGAGACATCTGTAGGCGGCGTCTGAAAGCATAGCCACTCAGGACAATAATGCCTGTAGACGTACTCAACTGACTTTCACTGAGGCCTAGAAATGTCTGAGGAAGTCAGCAGTCTTTACCTAACTATTAAACAAACCGAATTGCTTAGATTTGAATGCATAGCACCGTTAGAAAGGTAATTTTGCTCTGAACAATTTTGCTGCAGATACTTTGTGTCTATCATGTATACTTTAGGAGTTATTCACATTTGTTTAAGGTATGGTGTGCATGGCTAACATTTGTCTCTCAAGCCTCACCTAAGCACATTGAATAAATCTGAAAAAAAAACAGTTGTTTGGTATTTCAGCTACTATAAAATAAAAACTAAATGGATTACAATTGATTGCATAGCACCATTAGAAAGGTAATTTTGGGCTGAACAATTTTGCCACTGATACTTTGTGTCTACCATATATACTTTAGGAGTTATTTGCATTTGTTTAAGGTATGGTGTGCATGGCTGACATTTGCCTCTCATGCGTCACCTAAGCACCTTGAAAAAAAATCAGTTGTTTGGTATTTCAGCTACTATAAAATAAAAACTAAATTGATTACAACTGATTGCAAAGCACCATTGGAAAGGTAACGTTGTGCTGAACAACTTTGCCACTCATACTTTGTGTGTAGCACTTACGGTTCAAGAGGTATTCACATTTGTTTCTGGCATGCTGATTATGGCTTGATTTTGCTTAGAAAGGCCCAGGATGCAGTGCTAAGAGTATACAGGGCACAAGTGGTGGAAGTCTCAAAGAGCTCTTGTGGTGTGAATGAGTTAAGGAAGCATGTTCCCAGGCCTTCTTCAGAGATGCTTCTTCCTGCATCAAAGGTGTTGGGTTCCTCCAGTAAATTTGTTTCCGTTTCCATTACTGGATCTTGTACTCTGCCCTGCTGTTGTTTGTTGGCTTCTTTCTTGTTGCTTTAAAAGGACACTGTCAACCCCTTTGGACTTAAACTATCCCTAGTTTAAACAAATTCTGGCCAGAGCCGATACAGCTGCAGCTGAGCTAGCAGAGGTCTTGTTTGGCCCATTTGGTCAGCATCACTTTGGCCCGAGTTGTTTTTCTCCCCCCACACAACCCTCTCTCTCTCAGCACCTACCGACCTGGATACCACAAGCTTGTGGAATCCTAAATCCAAACCCCATAACCAAAAATCCCTATGTTAAAAAATCTATTTAGTATTTTGGATTTTTGGACTGCAATTCTTAAAGTCCTAAATGCTAAATTTGGATCAAAATAATTTTCCATTCAGCAGATTCTGAGCAACCCTAATTTGCATTCATCAGATACTTATATACAGTGTTCCATGGGGGAATAGTTATCCCAGAGGTATGCATACAATTGGCATTCTTCCAGGAGAGGGAATGGCAATATACTGGAGGGTCATAATGCATGTGCTTAAAAGTTAGATGCCAGATGTTGACACACAATAGGGACTTTTGGACCAGCTTATGGCTCCCTGAAAATATCACATCAGTTGGTCCAGTCCTTTTAGGATACCTTACTTGTGTCATATGAGCCTTCTTTTTATCAGAGCTCCAATGAGAGCCCAAAATGCACAGCATACAGGTGTAAACACATTTTCAATCAATGCATAGATATAGATACAAGTTTACAGCCTTGTAACCTGTACTGTGATAAAATCTTACTACCTCCAATCACAGATGTTTTACTAACCAAGATCAGATCAATTCAGAGGAGATGCAAGTGTTCTAACCCCAGGAATCACTCACTTGATGTTTACACTTAGCATCTAGTAGCTCCATCAAGATAGATACTCTGGAGAAGGAATCTATTATAATTATGAAATTTAGAATTTTGGTTCAAACTCTGCAGCCATGCTCCTCTCTGGTAGTTGGTCAGATTTATTTCTGCATCTGAAGAAAGCAGTCACCCCAAAGTCAGCTCCAGTATTGCTGATTCTCCAAATGGTTATTTATTTAAAAAAGTCTTATTTAAAGATTATTTGTTATTGTTAAAGGTAGTTTCTCAATACTCTGCATGAGTTAGGGAGTTATTTTTATACTTTGGTCTCTCTGGTTCCCTGATGATTCCCAAGAACCAGACCTACCCTAAATGGCTACCATTTTTCTTTTTGGCTGCTATTTAAATTTAAGCCACTTTTCTACTTAGTGGTTTCAGTTTTCTTGATTTACAGTTACAGAAAGCAGATCACTTTCACTTTCCATTCTTGTCCATGCCCTGTCATCTTAATTAATTGATTCCTGTTACTGGAACCACAATTTGACTTTTGACACGTTTTGTTTTTAATACAAGAGCCAATTTGTACTTGGGCTCTTGTACTACTCTTTTTATTTAGGAAACTATTTTAAATCAGGATCTCTCTAAATTGATATGGTTGAGAGACCGGGGGGCAACAGGCTTAAGAATTGTAAAAAGTATTTTCATCTACTGGCAAGGGCAAACTGCCACTAACTCTGTTTAAAATGCCTAGGTCCAGACCAGTCATTTCATAGTTTTTCCCCTAAAACGTTAAACAAGTGGGCTAAAAAGATTAAAGAAATTATGGCTTCTGATTCTGCCTCTTTGCCACCAAAAGATAATTAAAAAGTCTCTGAGGGAGTTCCTAATGATGGTGGAAATCATGAATCAGAAGGGTCCATCTCCTCATGTACAGCAGTAACTACTGTAAAAGGTGACAAGAAAAAAGATAACACTGCTCAGCCACCTGATAAGCATAGTAAAGATAGATTAGAACACTGAATCCAGTGATGGCAAAAAATAAAAATTAAAGAGCCTCAAAGAAGACATTGGAAACAGTGCCTGCTAAAAAGAAACTTGAAGAAAAATGTTACTGCCACTCCACCTGAAGGGAGAAAGGAGCAGGCAGATGACACAAAAGAAATGCACTCTTCTGAAGACATATAAAAGATGTGACAATTTTTCCAGGCTATCCAGGACATGGGACATTTTGACAATGTAACTTCCCCCCTCCCTGATCAGTCTCCAATCTATCTGCTTGCAGAAGAGGAGGAAGAAGGGTAGTATGTACAAGAGAAAGAAGGTGACCCCATGGAATCAGAGGGTGCACATGAGTGAGACTTTGGCTCTCCATGGCATAATAAGGATTATTCTTCCTTTTCCTCATGTCATACAAATGGTTGATAGCCTCAACATCCCTCCCTCCACACGAGGATGATGAGGAGGCTGAATTTATGGATATGATGGGGGTTGCGCCTACAAGGATGTTGCTGGTCTCAATACATAAATCACTTCAGAAGGCCATATCAAAAATTGTGTCTGCAACTACTTCAGCTGCAGCCATTGATAGGAAAATTGAAAGAAAATATCAGGTGGACACAAAGGGGATAGAATACCTGTATGACCAACTTGATCATCAAGGTGTAGTCCATACTGCTACTTGCAAGAGTGCAAATGTTTTCCTGTCTGCACAGCCCCCCTTGTAGAGGAATATTACGTCTCAGGTTCTTGTTGGTCGGAGGCTTACAGAAGAGACTACAGAAAAATGGCACCAGAGAGTAATAAACAGGTTTATTATACAAAATCATAACAAAGCCCTAGATGGAATCTTACCTATATACCCTATACCCTGGAATATGAAAATGGACTCAGGGCAAAAATGTTTTACAACAGTTCTTATACAAAAGATAATTACTATAGCAATACATTTTTCTTAAGCACATTAGTTGTACACACAAGCCCTATTGGCTAAAATGATAGGTGGCCCCTTAGTATCAAAGATATACTGTACATGTGTAGTAAAGTCAGCTAAAATTGTGAATATGAAGGGTTCTCACAAATCACAGAAAATAAGTGTGGTGTTATATAAATCCACATGATGTCAGTGTAGGCATACATAAAAATTCTCAGAATATCAGAACATGTTAGAATCAGAACACAGTACCACAGCATTAGTACATTCCATATATATTTCCAATGAATCTTAACAATAATCTAATAGATTATTCCTGATATGTTATTTTTGTATGCTAGGTACCTATGCACAAATAGGGAAGTATTGATTATAGCTCATGTTGAAGCCATGTAGCCTTAGTTTTGTTTATGTTAGCGGGGGTCTGTCTTGCTCTGTCCATGATTTTTAAGTGAACCACATTATCGATTACTTAGATTCTCTTACAGTTCCAATATCCTTTGATCTCCCCTCATCCTTCCAGCCACCTCATAAAAATCACAGTTCCTGGAAATATAAAGCACTTTTTCTTTGAAGTGTAAGTTTATGATAGGAGAAAATGTTTTTCTCCCATTCTGAGATTTTATTGCACCTGGTTCCCTATAATTAGCAAACCAGGAACATTCCATTCCTGTCATTTTATGATACGCTTCATTTGAGATGTAATTTTCAGCTTTCTGGCAAGTAAGCCTTTCTCAGATCACAGGATATCAATTTCATCTGCATTTAACCCTTTTGAAAAAAAATACATGGGCATCTTTTGGCAACCCTTAAATCTGACCTGTGTGGAACTTTGAAACATAACCAAGTTCCTCTGGATGTAACCCTTTCTAAAGCACAAACAGAAAAAAATATACAAAAACAATATTGTCTGCAATATTCCAGCAGTTGGCAAACTCACCACAAATATCATTTCCAGACTGCTATGGGCACTAATGACACTGCTACAGGGCCATAAGAAGATTTTTCGGGTAAAGAACTACCATCCTTTCCCAGGATACTAAAACCAAATCCATGGATTTCTCTTTTGAGGGAACTGTACTTTGTGCTGACAAAACAGAGGCATACATGAAACAAATTCTAGCAAGAGCCAGTATAACTGCAAAATGATGGTATTGTGGGCAGTGAGAAATGTGTAAACTAGCAATTTTTGCACTTAACCACTGAGCCACCTAACTGCACCATCTAATTGTTGTGATAAACACACACTAACTAATACATATACACATATATGCATACATATTCCAGTATAAGGTTGCAGTGCACTGTCTACACACATTTATACAGATTCAATAAAAAGACATCAAGGTACTGTTTCCTTCTTTTCTGGTTCTGAGGGACATTGAAAGGTGAAGAGTTACCACTAGACATCTCATTCAAATCAGCAATGCCATGCATAAGACTGAAACTGATCTAGTTAGTGGGGGAATGTAGATTAGCATTTTTTGCACTAACCACTGAGCCACCAAACTGCATTTTCTAATTTTTGTAAAATACACACACACTAACTAATACATATACACATACATGCATATATATATTCCTGTATAACATAGCAGTGCACTGTCCACACACAGAGAGCATTGCCACACACACACTTACACACATACACTGTCTTATATGGCATTTATTTACTTATACATGCAACCCTAACTTTTACTGTATTTAGAATAAGCATTGTGTTTTGCATTAACCCATTGTACTAATCTATGGCATGACTGGGTAACTAAGGTAGAGGACTAGGGAGGTGTGGTGGATGTGGCCTATCTGGACTTCAGAAAGGCCTTTGACATTGTTCCCCCATAGAAGACTGATTAACAAACTGTGCAGCCTAGGTGTGGATCCTAAAATAGTTCTGTGGGTGGATAACTGGCAGAATAGCAGGAGCCAGAGGGTTGTGGTAAACAGGGAGTATTCAGGAGAGGGAGAGATGATGAGCAGAGTGCTGTAGGGGTTGGTGTTGGGACCAGCCCTCTTCAATGTCTTTATTGAGGACATTGCTGAGGAACTGGAGGGGAAGGCATGCCACTTCACAGATGATACAAAGGTATGCAATAGGGTGGACATGCCAGGGGGCATTGAAAGAATGAGGGAGGACCTTAAAAAACTGGAAAAATGGTCTGAAGCATGGCACCTGGGATTCAATGCAAAGACATGCAGGATTATGCACATAGGTTACAAGAACCCAGGGGCAAAGTATGAACTAGGTGGGGAGGTAGTGACAGTCACAAAGCAGGAAAGGGACCTGGGAGTTATTATCTTGGAGGACCTAGGAGAAACTAAGTAGTGCAATAAGATGGCTGAAAAGGGTAGCTAGATGCTTGGATGCATAGGGAGGGGTATCATGAGTAGAAAGACACTAGTGAGACCACACCTGGAATACTGTGCCCAGTTATGAAGGCCCCATCTGAGAAAGAACATAGACAGGGTAGAGGCACTGCAGTGGAGGGCAACTAAAATCAGGTTCTGAACTGTGCACTGCTAACATACAGCATTACAGTCATTTGAAAACTGACCAGAAAAAGGCTAATGTATCAGGAAAGGAATAACAGAGTGGCACACGCACACACACATTAACGCTTATAGATCTCCTGAACTGATAACAAAATGCAGCTGTTAATACACTGAGTGAATCCACTTACTGTAATTTGAGCTGACATGAGTATACTCTATGTAGAAGAGGTTTATGAACAAATCAGTTTTGGTCAAAATAGTGTGAAGCAGGGACACACCACAGCCAAACTGCTGCAGCGGAGGAATTCTAAGAAAACTACAATTTTGTGAAGTCTATTAGGAATCTGGAGAGCTCCCCTTTTCTACTGTCATAGCAACATGTCTACAGGGCTCTGCCCACTGCAGCCATAGAAAGTGGATGAACACAAAACCACTTCCAAAAGTAACAATGAGAAGGAAAAGGCCTCTAACTCCTACAGGCCTTATGGAAGGTGAGGAAGAGGCCTTATGGAAGGGGAGGAAGAGGCAAGGGATGCTTCCAAAGAGCCTATAATCCACAACCCCCTTATAAGTATCAGCCACAAATAGACTGCTATAGAGGAAGGGGCATGAGGAGATCCAAGCATACTGCTGCAGCACCAGCACCCACATCCCAGTCAATGCAAAACACCTAACAAGTCTGCCCAGGTCACTAATTCATTGCCATTGGGGAGAAGACTGGCCCACTATTTCCAGGAATGGGTAAACTTTGCCATAGACAAATGGGTTCTGGAGGCAGTGAGCTGGAGTTTTTCCCTGCAGTTCAAAAGATTTCCCAAACTGCAGAAATACAAAAACTTTCCTGCTCACTCTCTCATAGAAAGAATTCTGCTATGACTGAAAGAAAAGCATTGTTGCTAGCAAAAGCTGTAGAAGAGATGCCAGCCTCTCAGTGGGGCAAGGATCTATTCTCAAGATGCTTTGTGGCCCACAAGAAAAACAGGGAGTGGTGACCTATTGTAGATCTCGGGTATCTGAACAAGCATATAGAAAAACAGAAATTCAAGAGTGTCACACTGAGAACAATGATAGCATCCTTATAGAAAGGACACTGGCTGGGATCACGTGATCTGAAAGATGCCTACTTAAATATCCTAGTCAGGCCTTCCCAGAAGAAATATCTCAGGTTCAAGCTAGGTAACTACCAATACCAGTTCACAGCTCTTCCCTTCGGCCTCATCTCAGCACCATAGGAATTCACAAAGTGCTTGACTGTGGTGGCAGCACACCTGACAAGGCAAGGTGTGCTAGTTTTTGCCTACCTGGACGACTGGTTAGTCTCAGGTAAAATGGAAAAAGAGAATGGGTGCTCAGTTCAGACAGTAAAAAGCACCTTGGAGAATCTGGGATTCTTGATAAATCTTCAGAAGTCTCAAATAGAACCTGTTCAGGACACATGCTCACATCCACAGCTGTGGTTCCATGTGATTGGTTCCAGATGAGATATACCCAGTACCACTTGAGAAACAAGTGGTCTCAATAATGGGACCCACTCTCAAAACTAGTGCAAGTGACAAAAGCACTGGTAAAGTCACTAGAGTGGTAGAAGGAAGAATACAACCTCAAAGAGGGCATTCCCTTCCTTCAGCAATCAACAAGTGTTTCTAATACAGATGCTTCATTTCTGGGGTGAGGTGCCAAAAAACAGGACCCTACAATAAGTGTCAGGTGGAGCTCACAGGAGTCCATGGAGTACATCAGCCTCCTGTAACTCAGGGCAGTGTCACTAGTAATGCAAGTATTCTCCTCTCAGCTACATGGTCAGTCTAAGTCAGAACAGATAATATAACAACAATGTATTACATAAGCAAGGAAGGAGTGAAAATATCCTCAAACTGTGTACAGAAGCAATGAGGATGTGGGACATGGCATGTTCCTTAAAAGCAAGCATTTCTGTGATGCCCCTGCCAGGCAAAGACAATATTCTGGCAGCCTCCTTAAGCAGAATCAGCCAAGGAAATCACACATGGGCCTTGAATCCAAAGGTTCTGACCACAGTTTTAGAAGATGGGGCACTCCCAAAATAGACCTGTTTGCCTCTTGGGAGAGCAATCAGTTTCACAGTTTTGTTGCAGACCATCAGCCAGAGGGATAGTTCTAGAGGATGCCTTGGTCTTGAATTGGACATGGAGGTTCCTGTATGTCTTCCCACCATTTCCACTCATACAGAAAGTCCTCCTGAAGCTCAGGAGAGAGCCTTCAACAATGATCCTAATAGCCTCAGACTGGGCCAGATATACCTGGTACTCAGTACTCCTGGTCTTGTCTAGCAAGACTCCAATCAGCCTGCTGTGAAGTCACAGTCTGCTGACTTTATCCCAGGGCAGGACAGCATTCCCAAACCTCAGGACATTACAACTGATGGCATGGTTGTTGAAGAGTTAGAATACTCTGGACTGAAACCCTTACAGGAAATCCTGAAAATGCTTAGAGTTTGTAGGAAACCAACAACCAGGGATGCATGTTCCTCTTTGTAGTAGAGATTTTCATACTGGTGTGCCCCCCAAAAGAATAATCCCAATGAAGTCAGGGTTGCTTATAGTCCAGGAATACCTGGTACACCTACAGTCTCTAGGCCAAAGGCCTTCAACAGTAATGGTGTACCTAGTAGAAATGTCAGCCTACAGTGGTACTCGTGTAAAGGTTGCCCAGTAGCACAGTACACCTAGCAGTGTGCAAATGCAGTTCCAGCTGAATAACATGTATACCACTATCGCACAACCGCACACTGCGCATCATTGCGCAGTAGCAGTGTACAACCTTTTTGCTATTACCACTGTACATACATATCAGCAGGAAAGGAAATGTCACTGGCCTCATAACCCATTTTCAAAAGGTTTTTAAAGACCTCAGGCACTTGTACCCACCAGAGAGGGAGCCAGTCCCATCATGGTATCTCAATAGCTTCCTTGCCCAGCTTATGGAGGCTCCATTTGAGCATATGGACACTGCCTATCTGAAGTAAGTCACATGGAAAACCACATTTCTGATTGCCATGTTTTCTGCAAGGAAGGTAAGTGAACTGCAAGTCCGCTGCACAGACTTAAATTACATAATCTTCCACAGGGATAAGGTAGTCACTAGAACCAACAGGAAATTGTTACCTAAGGTGGTGTCTGAATTCCACCTGAACCAGTCAGCAACTGTTTCTTTGCTCTATCCAGAACACTCCAGACCAGGTGAGCAAACATTGCACAGTCTTGACCTGAAATGAGTTTTGGCTATCTACATGGACAAGATAAAAGATGTCAGGTCCCAAAACACTCAGTTTTTTTGTTAGCTATGGTGAGATTGTCAAAGGTAAACCAGCAACCATGAGGTCTATTTCTCTCTGGATAGTCTCTTGCATTCAATTCTGCTATGAAAAAGCTGGGAGATGCCACCCAGAGGCTTACAGGCACACTCCACAAGAGGTACCACTGCCTCTGTGGCAACCACGATAGCCCGTGTATTCAGTGATCATGACTGAGTGTTTTAAAGAAGGGTGACTCAATCATGGCACTTTCACACAGGGCTACCAGGCAGGGAGGGTGACAGGATAGGGGGTTCAGCGATTATAGTGACATAATGTTGCTATGTATGCAAGCACATGAGGGGGTTTGGAGGGACCATGCTGTGCAACAGACAGAAGGAGAGGGAGGGTTTGTGGGGCATAGTGCAGCAGTGGGCTGCCAAGCTGGCCATGTGGTGTGGTGGGTTGGTGGCAGGCTGGGGTTGGAAGGGTGCTGGGTTTCAGTTCTGGGCGCACTCATTGTTTGCGCTGGGTCATGATTTTTTCTTTTATAGTTTTGCAACCCCCTGGAGTTGAGAATCCTTTAGTAGGGGAGGTGCAGGAGTTGAAGGCCCCCATGGTGGGGAGAGTGCAGGGGGTGCAGCCTGCTGCATAAAACAAGAAACACCAAGTGTCCGGCACCATTTTGCAGTGTGCTGAGAGCCTACATTGCTGAAATTCATTTTCAGTGATGTAGACTCGCTCAAACGGCAATCGCTATTATGCGGTCGCCGTTATCACATGGAACCGCATCCACAAGGTGTGTCACACTATTAGACAGTTGCAAAGCAGCTACCTGGAAAACAGTGTACACCTTCACAAAGCACAACTGTCTGGCCATACAATACAGAAAGGAATGCCAGCTTTGGAACTGCCGTCTTGCAGAACCTTTTTTCTAAATATGTTCTGGACCCAGACTTCTAAGGTACTGCTGTACAGTCTGCTAGGTGAAAAGATCAAGTGAGGGATTCCTGGAGTTAGAAGAAAAATTACCCACTGTAATTATGTTGTTCCTTCTCAGGGATCCCTCACTATGTTTACACTCTAACCCTGCTTTCTCTTCCAGAACCTAAAAATATTTTCACAGCAGTACTATTGCAGTTACTTTACTACAATTATAACAAATGTTTTTTCTCAAACAGTTCTGTGATTTTTATATCTACATGTCTGCACCAATTTGATTGGTGTTTTTCAGAAATGTGGTTAATAATTGTTGCATGTTTGGCAGCATTTGTAACTAGTTTTACTAACTACTGCTCTACTCTGTCTATAGAAACAAATCTGACCAACTGCTAGAGTGGAGAGTGGCTACAAAGTTTGAACTGATATTCTAAATTCCATACTTAGAATAGGTTCTATCTCTGGGGCATCTGTTTCCATGGAGTCATATGCTAAGTGTAAACATAATGAGAGATCCCTAAGAAGAAACATTACCGTGGTGAGTAATTTTTTTCTTATCGGCCAACCCTCTCATAGCATGTGGAGGGTTCTAATGGCACTTGAACCTACTGGGTTGTAACTTGATCTGATTGGTTACCCAGCTAACTTAAATGTCAAGACTTGATTAGATTAATAGTAAAATAATTGACCATATGTACACTATTAAGCATTCAAATCAAATTAAATTACTGATTAGGTTAAAGGCCTATATCCCAGATATATCCCAGATCTCCATCTCTTATCTCATCCTACATAGCAAAGATAGTGAGCTAAGTCTTGTCAAGATTCAAGCCTAGCCATATTATTTAATACTAGAGTTCCTTCTTCCTTCTCAAGAAAGGTCATAACTAGTAGCCAGATACTTTTGCATTTTTTTTGTTTGCAAGTATAACCAAGATGTAGTAAGTTCTATATGCTGCATTTTTACACTTCTTAATACACTCCCCTTTGGTTGCTGATGGGCTGAGGGGTAAGGCATTCAAGAGAAGTGCATTTACATACTGTAACAATACATTTATTTATTTGGTAATCGGATAAGGTACTCTGATCCCAGGGACCATTTTCGGGTAAGCCCCGGGACATCGAGTTTGCACATCAACACAAAGGAGGAGGAAAAAAGAAAAATTTAAAAAAACACGTATTTGTACAATCATCATAGAAAAGGGAGCACAACTGAATACACATACAGTGGAATACTGCTACTGTTACAATGGCAGACATGGATGAGTTAAATATACTCTGTCTCTTGAGACATTACGATAGTTCGGCGTAAAAGCATGCAGGAGTAAGTGTGTCTGAGTTTCAAAGACCTACAGTTTGTACACCAGGCAGGTATGTGCCTGGTGTACAAACCATGTGTACAAACATATGTTGTATAATTGTTTTGCTGTGCTATCCTTTATCTCACTAGGGATTTGTCCCAAAATAATGTGCTTTAACTCAAAGTCTTGATTGATAGAAAAGATGTCTCTGATACTAGCAATTATTTCCAGCCAATAGTTCTCAGCTTTGGACATAACTAGAAGATATGAGTGTGCATCCCAATTTGCTGGCAAGCCATCCAACATAAGACTGAGTATATACAAACAGAGGAGAGAAAGAAGTAAGTGCCTCAGCTGGGACTTAAAACCAGGCTACCCAGAATACTATTCCGGTCATGCTAACTAGCTGCTCCATAAAGGCAACTGGAACCTGTGCTGTCCCACAGCACACATTACTCTTTCTCCAATGCACAACCTGGTGCTGCCCACATAATAACTACATTTTCAATCACATGAGTACTGTGTACATATTTATGGAACACATACAAATAGAGGAGAGAAAGAAGTAAGTGCCTCAGCTGGGACTTAAACCAGGCCACTTGGAATACCGTTCCAGTCGTGCTAACTAGCTGCGCACCAAGGCAACTGGAACCTGGGCCATCCTGGAGCACACATTATTCAGCTGAGATACTCACTTCTTCCTCGCCTCTGTTTGTATGTGTTCCATAAATATGCACACCACACCCATGTGATTGAAAATGTAGTAATTATTTGTGCAGCACCAGGTTGTGCATTGGAGAAAGAATAAAGTGTGCTCCAGGATAGCCCAGGTTCTATTTGCCTTTGTGGTGCAGCTGGTTAGCATGACCAGAATGGTATTCCAGGTAGCCTGGGTTCAAGTCCCAGCTGAAGTATTTATTTCCTTCTCTCCTCTATGTGTTCCATAAATATGCACACTGCAGCCATTAGATTGAAAATAAGTTTGAGTATGTGAGATTCAAGTGTCAAGTGATGTGAGGGGTACAAAAGTGTCTAAAGATAATTCTTCATCTAATTCCTTTCATATTATGATAGCTGTGGTTTTGTGTATCTCTCTCTATAAATGTGAGTCCAGTCCTACTCTATGAGAATGAGACTGGCTTCTGCAGACTATTTTTGTTGTACCTGCAGGACTTGGTGATCTGTAGCATTTTTCAGTGCAGTATAAGATCAAGAAATAAGGCATCTGCTGAATGGGGAAAGTGCCTGAAATGATAAATTTCATAAAATCAGAGGACGGTTCCATCATCCAGAATTAATTTGGGGCATAGTAAGAAATGTACATATTTGAAGATACTAATAGAAATTAGATTTAGGAAGATGAAATTCAAATTGAAGCTCAGCAAATGTGCAAAATGTAATTTTTTTAAAATTCTTTGGTAACTGAGAAGGAGGGTCCCAATATAATTGTCCCAATAGAATATGGCCTCTGTCTCTCCATTGTCAATATGCATGATCTACTTTGGCAGGTAAGAATGATGGACAATGGACTATCAGGGTAAGGCGAGAGGTGGAATTAGGCTGAGATCTGTCCTTAATTGTATTGGTACCAAGGTTTAATGGTATCCTTCATCCAGGGGTTAATTAATTCTCTAAGAATACCAAGAGTTAAAGGTGACTGGGAGAGAGGGAAAGAAAATAGAGAAGGGTGAATTTGCCTCTAGATCATACCAGCCATTGCTGCCAAACATGCCACATAATAGTAAGTGTTAAAGTTAGGGAGGCCCAAACCTCCATTTTATTTAGAAGCACATAAAACAGAAAATTTGACATTAGATTTGGCATGATTCCAGATGAAACTTGCGAATTTTGGTCCAAAATGCCAAAGGTAATAGAATGGGTAAGGAATCAAAGAGGAAGAGAGGGTGAGTTAAGATATCCGTGCAGTAGTAGCCACAGACATGTCCAGATATTCCGTGAAATTAATAAACAGTTTCTCTCTGCTGAACCTACTGTGTAAATGAAGAATGCAAGAGATTTCTCTAGAAATATCACAGAAATTTCAGGAACTATCTGGCCATGTCTTTGGCTGTGACTGTACATGTACACTCTATGTGACCTGTGAGAGTTAAAAGTAATTGTACCATGGGTGACATCTATATGTATCATGTAACTTAGGGGGACATAATTATTATGATACAACACTTATAAATGTTTGCTTATTTTAAGTCCTAGGTAACGTGCTTATTTTAATTCCTAGGTAACATATTGGACCTGTTGCCCAGTGAATTAGAAAGAGCACCATTTCAAAAAGAGGCATCTGGACCATGAAGACGTAGTACCATTGTCTTGATTTCATTAATCTGCAATCCAGAACAGCTGCCGTGTTTAATGAGAAAATTTGAAAGAGCTGGAAAGGACTTTGCAGGGTTATGAACAAATAAGAGGGCATCATCCAGTCACTAAATATTGATGCTCTACTGAGAGATCTTACTGCTACCAACTGGTCTGACATCCTCACTGTCTTAGATATTGATGTGGCCCTTGTTCTTTTCCAATCCAAATTTTCCTTTGTCAGGGGGGCCCTTCAGAAAACTCAGAGTAAAAGCATCCCACCATCCCTGGATTACCACCAGTATAACTGATATGGGCAAGTTCCAGGACCATGCTTGCGCCAGTTACAAATTATCCTATTCCTTCCCAGACCACATCTTCTACACAGCTCTGAGGAACAATTTTACTAAGGCTGTCCAGTCAGATAAATCACATTATTTCAAAGCCAACCTCCAGCCAAACCTAAATTACCCCTAAATTTTGCATGATAATATACTTCCTTTTTTGATCCTCCCACCCAGTCTAATCATGCCTCTGTTGTGGTTCTCTTTAACAAGTTCTTCACAACCTGTGCCCTTCTGTCCTTTTCCACTACTGGCCCCCCACCACTTCTCCCCTTCCCCATACTTCACCAGGTTACCCTTCCCCCATCACTATCAGGAACCCCTACTTACCCTTTCCTCCCTCAACCCATCAAAGTACAGTCCTGACAGTCTCAACCATAACTTCCTCCGTCTCTTAGCTCCTGCTATTGTAGTTCCCCTTATTCACCTGCTTAACCTTTCCTTCATTCTCTGCACTGTTCTTCAGTCTTGGAAGTTGTCCAGTTATTTCACTCCACAAAGGGGGTGACCCTTCCTCTCCTGGTTACTCCTATCCCATCTCCCTCCTCCTCTCCCTCTCTAAACTGCAAGAGAAACTGGCCTACTCCAGACTCCTCAATTTCCTCTCACTGACTAACTTCTTATCACCTTTCCAATCTGGTTTCCCGAAGCACCACTCCATAATCTTCTCCCTGCTGTGTTTCACTGATGTCATCTTCTCTCAGATGGACCAGGGGCTCATTACCACAGCAATTTTTGTTGATCTGGCCAAAGCCTTTGACTCTGTGTCCCACCTGTTTCTCCTGGACAAGCTGAGACCTGCTGGCCTCCCTGCCATTGCTTGGTTCCATTCTTAATTAACCAGTCATCTACAATTGGTATAGGTCAGTGGTTCCCTGCCGCCTCCCCTTCCTATCCCATCTAGAGTCCCACAGGACTCCATCCTTAGTCCCCTCCTTTTCTCCATCTTCCTCAATGACCTTCTCTCCATCTGTGCCAACTTGCATATTCACATGTATGCAGATAACAGAATCATCTTCACCTCTGGTCCTTCCATTGCAGCTGTAGAACACCTGCTCCAGTTGGACTTCACCAATGTCTTCCACTGGTTCCATTCTAAACAACTTAGAGTTAACACTAAAAAGGCATTCTCCATGACCTTTAATACCAGTCAGAAAAAAGCCAAACTCACTGCCCCCCCCGTCTTCATCACTCTGGATGGCATCCCACTTGAAGTGGGTCAGTCCTTTAAGTAACTGGGAGTGTGGCTTGACAGCTAGCTTGACTTCTCAGCCCACAATGATGCCATCCATGCCAAGCTCTCTCCCAAGCCTGGTGCTCTCTATTGTTACAAAGACTGCCTGTCTCTACATGTCCACAGGGAGCTGATTACCAAAATGGTGCTTCCTATCTTTGACTATGTGGATGTAGTCTATGGCTCTGCCAGTTTCACTTCCCTCACCAGACTGAATGCCCCCTTCAACTCCTTCTGCCTTTTTGTATCTAACTCTCTACAATGCATACATTATTGTTTGCTATACTCCTCCCTATCCATCCACACTCTGCCCTCTCACTGCCTGGCCCATTGTGCTTCTTTCATCTCCAAATATTGGTTCAACACCCTTCCCTCCTACCTCGTCTCACTCCTCTCCCAAATTGCCCCCTGCCTCCTGCTCCCTCCACTCTAGGGACCATCACACATTTGCCATTCCTCACCCTTGCTCCTCTGCTTGACAATTTACATTCTCCAACAGGCTTCTCTCACTCTGAATCAAACTCCCCTCATCCCTCTGTCTCTCCCCATCCTCTAGAGCCTTTAAATGCCTGATGAAACTTCAACCCCCCCCCCCACAACTTGCTCCTGCTACCCTTTTTCTGGTTACCATTGAAGGCTTTATTTTAATCCATATGTGTTATTGTTTGTTATTCTATGCACTGCTAATGTTCACTGCACTTTTGTTTAACTTCTGTACATGTAAATTGTTCTTTATTTATTCTGTTATTGTATCACATTGCTCATCTGTCTCTTCAGATGTTGTTTTGCTTTTGTCTGCTCTTGTTCGTTCCATCTCTCCCTTCCCTGGGTCGCACCTGGAAATGAGCCTTGGTTCAGCATGCCTTTCCTGGTTAACAAATTTAAAATAAATAATAAATAAATAAAGTCTGTGTAGAGATCAATATGTGACTCAATACCACTGGTTAGCATACCCTCAATGTTGAGTGAGCTACATATCAGAGAGGCCATAGGCTCAATAGAGAGAATGAATAAAAGAAATGCTAGCCGGCGGGCATCAGGTTCAGGATGTTATACCACACCCACCGGCAGACATCAGGTTCAAAATGTTATATCTCTCCCACCTGCAAGTCCGCATTAAGGATACCTGGCATTCTTTTGAAGGCCAAGCCCAGGCATCCAAGGATCTTCAATCACTTCTGCCCGACCTCTTCAAAGCTAACTGACCTGTTTTCTTCCACACTTGTTATACCTGAGAGGATGGTGCGCTACCTCAAGTAGTTTTTTTTTTCCTTTCACTTTGTTTCATCCTGTCTAGTCATGTTCTTTTTCATGGACCCCGGACATGGCAATGCAGCCTATAAAGTGTATCAGCATTTGTTTGGGTTTATTTGTTTCCCACTCTCAAGTCTAGCCTCATTGCCAGCTTCACGGGAAGTTTTTCTCCTTCTTATATCCCTGGTGGCTTGTGCTTAGCTCTGAGGTGGGTATCTTCACTTTCTATTGACACCTGGCCATTTTAGCCACCTTGGTATTCCAGCGGGTCACCCCTTTTAATTGCTTTGCCCTTCACCCTCTTTACTTTTACCTTGGCTGCATTGCCTAGAAGGAAATCCTCACCATGCAGTTTTAATGGTTTTCTTTCCAAAGTGTCTGCTAATGCCCAATGTTGTGGCTGCCTCAAAGACTGGAATTTAGTGGCTGTACATTTAAGACTTTTGTTTATGTCATTGTTTGAGATCTCTTGTAGCATCCAGAGACTTTTTTTCTTGTGTGAACTATTCCTCTGGACCATATTTATTTAACTTTTTATTTCATGTTGTTGCATTGCATTACTTACTTCAGTGGAGGATGCACATTGTGCAAACATGCTGCACTGCTCATTATTTTCATTTTTGCTTTGTGGAATATTTTAACTGCCTTATTGTTCCTTTGCAGTGCTTGGCTTGGACTACTTTAGACTGTTTGATTGGATGCTGTCTATTATGAGTAGTCTATACTTTCCTGATTGTTTAGGACCATTGCATTGTTAAGCTGGGTAAGTGCCTGATGCATTGTTCTGCCTCTTAGGTCATCAGTACTGGTGTTCTGGTCGATGGTTTATTAATTTCCTTCAAGGGAACTGGGGTGGTTCAGCTGTTTTATCTTCATATTATTATTACTGTTATACTGTTTGTATAGACATTGATTAGCATTCATGTTACAGGTTGGATGGGCAAGGGTGAGGGGAGGGTTGTGTTAGGGGACTGACACTAGTCTTTAGTGCCCTTATGAACCAGATAGTTCGAGGGGTTCTGGTCCTTTTAATGGGACCTCATAATTGTTGGGGTCTATCAGTTTGCATTAAGTATTTTTGTTATGGGAGTGGTGGTTTTGTGGTAGATTGTTTGGCTCCTTTTTCAGGAACCCCTCATCTGAAAAATTAACCTTTCCATCAGTCCAATGGCATACAAGTTGTCAGTGTATGCCGATGACATTTTATTGCAAATCTCCTCTCCTGCTACCTTCCTGCCTGCTGCCCTACAGATTATATCTGAGTTTGGCACCATTTCTAACTATACATTGAATTTGGCTAAAACTGAGGTAATGCCTCTCAATTGTGCCACATGTAAGGTGGATATCGAACACCTGGGCCTGGTCTGGACAAAGGACAAATTGAAGTACCTGAGGATTTACCTCAGTACCTTCCCGCTCAAACTGTGCCAATATGATCTGGATGCGATGGTGAACCATCTCAGAGTGGATCTGGACCATTGGTCTCCTGCCTCTTTCCTTGTGGGGCCATATGAATATAATTAAGATGAATGTCTTACCTAGATTACTGTACCCCCTCCAGATGTAAAATTTTTCTGTCCCCCAGTTATGGTTCACTCAGGTCCGCCATATTATTTCCTCCTTTTTGAGGCAGGGCAAGACAGCCTGTCTGGTTTTTGCCAAGTTGATGTGGACCAAGCTTGATGGGGGGTTACAAGCCCCTAATTTCTTCTTATACAATGTGGCTTTGCATCTTACCAAACTCTCTTACTGGACAAGGACCATTGGGGATGACCTTTCTGAGCCTTTTGTTCCCCATTTGGGTAGATACAGAGCGCACTTTGTGTTCCAATAACGGATTTGATATCCACTCTCTTCCCTATCTCTCTAGGAAGAATTTACCCTGGCCACTATGGGATACCCCTCTTGTGGCCTCCCTTCAGATTCATTTACAACTCTGCTCCCTGTTTCAGCTCTGCCCCATAGAGACACCAACCAACCCCTGTTCGGGAACCCCAAACTTAGGATAGCTGGTCAGCCACTGTCTACAAAGTTTTGGCCTGACATGAAGGTTTTTACAGTTGGGGACCTTGTTGCTAGTTTCTGGCTGTTTTCTTTTCAGGAAGCCTGGAACAAATACCATTGGCCTACTTTCATCTGTTTCCGCTACTTTCAGGTGGCACACATGCTCTCACACTTTTTTGGCACTGTCCCTTGGCTTAACATGTTTGGCAACTTCCTTTTTCCTCTTCTCAAGCAAGCCCCTGCCTCACACCACCTTTCATACTATTACAAGCCTTACATGACTGGGAGGTGTTGAGGGTTTATTGCTGGGATCAATCTCTTCTGGGTTCTTCTAATTCTAGAAACAGGACTGCTACCTGAAAGCATCTCTATACCTTTATCAAATGGGATAACTATTGCCTCATGCAATTTAAAATTTTACATAACCTTTACTATACGCCAGTTAGATTATGTAAACTGGGTAGATTACCCATGTACTCCTGTTTGAGATGCAGAAAAAACAGGGTACTTTACTCCACTTTTTATGGTTCTGTGAAAAGGTGGCCCCCTTTTGGGAATAGATCTGGGTGCTACTGGACCCCTTCCTGGTGCTCTATAATGTCTTCACTCCTGAAATATATATCTTGGGGGATTACGCTGATAGCCTCCTTGGTACGCTGAGACCTCACATAGCTCTGATTTCAGCCTGTGCTAAAAAAGTTATTTTCTGTCACTGGCTTGATCAACAGATTCTCCCATTCCTTGAATGGTACCGAGATATACTGTTTGCCCTTCAAGCTGATCACCTAATTGCCAATTTGGCTGGTAATTCATCTAGGTATGCCCAAATCTGGGAACCTTTACAAACCCTATTGACACTCTGATTCCACCTTGTTAGGTCTCCTTACAGCCCTCCATGTATACTGAAGAGGGTGGTCCCTGGCATCTCCTATAAGTTGTGCTAGTTCACTTCCTCAGTATCCTCCATTGGATGATGGGGGTGGGGTGGGAGGGTTAGGGAGGGTGGGATAGGGTGAGTTATATTAAGTACAAACATTTTATTTTATTATCATTTGCATTCCAGTTCCCTTCCTAGTCATGTGCACTTAGGCGTGTTTTCTTGCTACAGTTTGTTGTTCTGTTTTTTATCTTCAATAACGTTTATTCAATATGAAAAAAGAGGTGATAGCAGGCATCACTGTCAGGTGCCCCACAAAATAGGAAACCAGGAGGATGTGGAACCTTTTATATGAACTTGAGGTTTTGTGTTAGTGTAATGCAGGCAGGTGGCAGTGCAAAAATTGGGCCAATGTTAAAAGTTGTTAATACTGAAAAACAGAACAGCCAATACAGACAATGAAATGCCTTCTCAGCATCAACTGAGATGGCTAGGTTTGAGAATGAGGAGGATTGAGAGGCTGAGATGACATTAAGAAAATGGTGAACTAAATTTGAAGTTGCCGCTAAGGGATAAAACCAGTTTGGTCTGTGTGAACCAGTTTCCCAATAAGCAGCAGTGTAATGAAATTTGGCAAAAATAATTTACCATACCCCTTTTTCACTATAAAATATATCAGATATCTTCCACATCAATTTGGTGGTAACATTTTGTAGATCCATCAAAATTTGAGTATTTTATGAATATTTTTATTTTGTTTTTTTTTCTCAAGAAAAACAAGATGGCAGCAATATTTGGTACAGAAATAGCATTGTAGACCTAGCAAGAGTTGGGATCAAGAAAATAAAAAAAACATGGTTTGCAGCATAGGAGGTACCTAGAAAAGTAGATTTAACATGTATGATATTTTTTTTAATTATAGCTGAAACTAGCTTTTTGGAAAAAATATATTTTGTTGCACTGCTGCTTTATAATGTTCACAAGGACTTCAATAATTTTTTTAGAATCCATCTTTAAAAGGGAAATTGGTCTGTATGCTTTACATAGGGTAATATCCTTACCTGGTTTGGGAATAACAACAAAAGTAGCTTCTGCCCAGGAGTCTGGAAGAGCACTCTCCTCATGTCACCTATTAGGAATGGGGCAATAATAAGGAAGAATCTCCTTCTTGAATGTTTTAAATAATTTCCTGAAGAACCCATCCTGGCAGGGGGCATTCCCATTTTTAATTTTGGAAATTGTTTCTTCTAACTCTGTTACAGAAACTTTTGCTTATAGAATTTGTTTGTCTTTCATGCACAGAGTAGGAAGCTTAATGCTCAACAAGAACTGGGAGCTCTGTATGGGAAAATGATGACCTGGATCCGACCTATAGAGATTAGTGTAATATTCTTCAAAAAGTCATGTTATTTTGGAAGGGTTAATTTGTAAATATGATGAACCTGCTAATGTCCTAATTTTAACAGTTCAACTTTTTGCTGCATGTTCCTTGAGTCAAAGGCCCAGATGTCTGCTAGCCCTGTTAACTTCCTCATAATATCACTGGTAACCAGCATGGGAGTGAACAGGAGTGGGGGCTCTGTGATGCACAGTCAGGCCTGGCCAGCACATCTTAAGTGACTGCCTGACCCCTGCTTCTCCATTACACTAGCTGAGATCCACTCCAGCACAGCTTGGTTGCCCTGCACCTAAATGGTTATCAGATGCATGGAAATACATCGCCATGGTGGGAAAGGGGGAGTGATCAGGTAGGGACTGAATGGAATATAACCGTACTCCCAGCATCCTCTATTTAGCAGACAGCCATGATGGCTGCATGGCATTCCCCCAGCTCTGCTTCTCACAATACCCATCTTTCTCCTTTCTATGTATGCAGTTCTACTTAACATACTACTTTTATGAATGACTTTGGACTAATGCAGGTTCTTATAAAACTGTTTGCTGATCCCTGGATCTGTTGGTACTTTCTGTTGCCAAGTTTGGAATTGGACTTTTAAGTTTTACCATCTCAGTGCCTATCTTGACCCTCCCACTGACAGCAGTGGTAGAAGGGGAGATATCTTTTATTTGACCCCAAAGTTTGAGACTTTCAAAAGATTCTTTTGAGTGATACATGTAAACGTTTGCCCAACTGGTTGATTTACATGGGCAATAACAATATCTTATACATAAGAGTTATTTCAGCATTTGGGAAGAGGAGGAGTGGGGCAGTATACGCTGGGTAATTCCCAGCTCATCCCCTAGAGTATACAATGTTGGATGAGAGGATGGAGTCTTGGTATATGAGGGCTGAGAAAGAACTGTGTGTAGCCTCAAAAATCTACTGTTTGAACAATAAAGACAAAGCTGAAAATGCACATTGAGAAATAGGGGGAAGGGGTCCTGGGGCAGGCTCCAAGGATTGAACCTGTGGTGATTCCCTCAATTACTCCTTCCCCACACACACTTCTCTTGACCTCATGACTGATTGGGGGTCCACCCCCACTCCAACATCAAAATTCTTCCCCCCTCGCTGCTTGGAAAAAAGAAAGGTTTTCAGGCAAGAGGGATATCCAGTTTGCTACAGCTGGCTGGGTTATAGAGCTTACTAACTGTTGAGTATTGCTATTTCTATTTTCCTGTGTCAGCTGTTTACGAGGTGTACAGTAACACGGCAGCACCCCGAAGGCTCTTTCCATGAAGAGCATGGAAAGACAAATCCTATGTGATTTGGGAGGAGGGAGGGTCATTTTATCTCCCAGCTGCAGAGCCATTTGCTGCAGGAGGAGACACAGACCATGTTCCTCTGTTTCTACAAGTGGGAGGGCACCTGTTGGTTGTGGGGGAGGGAAAGGGGGAGAGGGATCTCTTTCAATGTTACAGGTATTTATCAGTGAGGTTAAAGAAAAATGGGGTATGTTATTTGATATCTCAGGAAGGAGGGACTGGTTGTTGTAGTTTGGTTTTCTTTTGCTATGATTAACAAAAATACAGTAAAGGGCAGACGATCAGTTTTCATAAGTGGAGGGTAGCGTGCTGGGGGAGGTGCAGGAAACCTGCACACCTTTGCACTGTAATCATGAGAGGTTTATGTATAGTAACATGGCATGTTAGTGTACTAAAGACCAATAAGAAAAGAAAACAAATGTCATATTTGAAAAAAAATAAAAATGATATCAGTATCTTTCAAGAAACCCATATGGTACAGAAAAAGTTGGACAGGCTCTATGAAACATGCAAGGGGAGGCATTTTGTGCAGCTCCCTTTATCTCTAAGGCTCAGGGAATAGCAATATGGGTCCACCCAGCACTGCAAGTTCAATCTGATTAAACAATTATCTGCACTAAGTGCTGGTACTTAACTGTAGATATAGAGGTGGCGGGGAAGACCCTTATCATGGTGGCAGTACATGGTCCTAACTTTGACCATCCTGATTTCTTCCACCAACAGACCATTAGCCTAGCCTCTTTCCTGACAAGATCATAATTGAAGGAGGCTTCATCACTCCCTGGGATCCAATACTTGACTGGTCCTCCCTAAAGGTATGGACAGCACCAAGGAACTTGACTGCCCTTCAAAATATGGCAAGAAAAAGGGATGTGGTTGAGGTGTGGCAATACTTACACACAACAGCAAGGGAGTTGCTGTTCACATGTCCACCAGCTGTACACACACATTGATTCCATCTTAGTGGCATCCTATTTGCTCTGACATGTCACTGCAACTGATTATGGTCTGATACTACATTCTGATCATGCCCCTTTGCTGGTGGTGCTAGGAGGTGAGGGTGCACCTTCTCCCTGGGGAAATGGCATCTGGACCTCAAACTTCTTCTGGACCCAGACTTTAAGAAAAAGATGTCTGACACCCTTCCAGAGTTCTGCATATAAAATAAAACGGGGAACACCTATGCTTCCATGAAATGGGAGGCCCTCAAAGCATTTGCCAAAGGAGTGACCTTGGCAGCAGCATCTGCAAAAAATAAACAGGGGACAAAAATGAGAATGAGCTGGAGAAGCAGGTGACTCTGTTGGAGAAAGATATCATGGCCACACTGGCCTGAGGGTCTGCATGGGGATCCTAAGACATCCCAAAGGCCAACTGAATTGACTCATCTCTGCCCATATTAAGAGAAACCTTCTCATTGCCAGAGTAGGAGTGTATTTTTGGGGGGGCAGGGCCAGAAAATGACTCTTCGGGCAATTTAAAAGATGTGTGGCAGACAAAACCATAGTAGGGATTGCCCAGTCTGATGGCACTGCCTCTCTGAGACTAGAGGACATAGATGAGGCACTTGCCACCTTCTACTGTATGTTACAGTATACACATCTGAAGTACCTCAGGCCTCTACTCCCCTCTCCTACCTCATGTTCCTGGATCTCTTCATGCTGGAGAAAGAACTCAGGGAGGATCTGGATCGCCCACTGGCATCTGATCAGATTTGGTCTGCAGTAGGTAAATCTGGTTCTAGGAAAGCCCTGGGCCCAGATGTCCTCCCCATCATATCCTATAAACATTCTGGAGTGAGTTGGTGGGACTGATGGAATATATGATCCAGGAGACCCTAGAGACAGGTAAACTACCTCAGTTTCAAACTCTGGTCACCATAGCAGTCCTCCCCAAGCCAGGTAAGGATCCTACCCATTACAGCTTATACACATCCATTTCACTGCTAAATACAATCTATAAAATTATAGCCAGAATTGTAGTGGACTGCTTTGAGGGGGTCCTTGTGAGTTTACTACATCCATATCAAGGTGGCGTTGTAAAGAAGAGACAAACAAAACATAATTTCTGCCGTACCTTGAATGTTATGTGGATTTATTCTAGAGGAGGGCTGCTCAGCCCAGCTTCCTGGCCTTGGATGTATAGAAGGCCTTTGACCAGATTGAGTGGCCCTTCATGTTTGCCACTCTGGAGCAATGTGGCCTGGGCCCAAAGATACAGTCATACATTTCAGCATTCTATGAGCCTCCCAAAGTTCAAGTCCTGACTAATGGGTACCTCTCAACCCCTTCTGTCTTATGGGAGGAATGCATCAGGGATGTCCCCTCACCTTTCTCCTTGATGTCTTCACTACTGAACCTCTGGCTAGAGCAATAAGGGCTCATCCAGACATCAAGGGCCTCAGCCATCAGGGAACAGAACATGTCATCTCCCTATTGGCAGATCACATCCTGCTGTTTCTGGCTGATCCTGAAGGGGCAGTCCCAGCCCTGACTGAACTTTATAAGTCATATGGCCCCTCTGTCCAGTCACAAGATCAATTGGACTAAATGTGACTGGCTTCCACTGGGTAAGAGCGGTGGCCCCATACAGGTGTCCAGTACAAGTTTAAATCCAGTTTCAAGCCTTAAAATCCTTGGAATATACCTCCCTAAGAAACTTTCCACTCTGGGACACCTCAACTACAAGCCCTTGATCCAGAAAATCAAAGCTGACTATGACATGTGACGTACACTTCCACTTACTCTCAGTGGATAAGTCAATTTGATCAAAATATGTATCCTTCAACAGTGCCTCAACCTCTTCCAATCCTTGCCTGTGCATCTGCCAGACGTATTCTTTGCATCCCTAAAAGGGCATTTGACAGCCTTCCTCTGGCAGGGTAAGAGGGCTTGAAATAAGGAAGACACCTTATGACTTTCCCTTCTGAAGTGGGATGTTTGGGCCTTCCAAATTTCCACTTCTGATATTTGACTGGCAAAATGTGCTTTCTCAGAAAAATGACACTCTCCAGACAAGAGGGACCAGCTTGGGTAAACCTGCAGAAGGAGCCTCTTGCCCCTTCTCTTTTTGTGTGTATGCAGACCCCCCCCCCTCCACTGATGGATGGCCTCCTCAGCTTGGCCATAATGAACCATTTTACCAGAGTCTCCACAAGACTCTGGCTAACAGTTCACTCTTTGATTAACCATCCCAAAAGTCCTTTCCATAAGTGGATAATCTACCCACCCTGTGGTGCCATAACCCTCCTCCCCAACTGACACATAATGTACTCCTGAAGTGGAGATGAGGTTTATCCCAGGTAGGTCACTTATTTGAAGGGGGTCTATGTTGGCATATTAAACATTGTCAGCCATGCATAGTCTTATGCCAGAGGACTGCTATACATACCTGCAGATTAGAAATTGGCTGGAAAAACTCCTATCATTCTTCAACAAAGTAATGCACCTGGGAAATAAAAACCAAGGGGAAAAGTACGCAATGGGGGGGTGAGATACTGACGACAACAAAAATGGAAAGGGACCTGGTGGTAGTCATATAAGATGTCCTAAAGGTGGGCCAGCAATGTGAGAAGGCAGTAAAGAGGGCTGGGGGGATACTGGGATGCATAGGGTGAGGCATCACCAGTAGAAAACAGGAAGTTGTTGGCCCTCTGTACAGACAGGTGGTAAGACCACATCTGGAGTATTGTGTACAGTTCTGGAGACACTGTCTCCGCAAAGACATAGAAAGGGTGGAGGCTGTACAGAGAAGGACAACCAAAATGGTGCAGGGTCTGCACCAGAAGACATATGAAGAAAGACTAAAGGAGCTTAAGATGTATAGCCTCGAGGAAAGGAGGGAGAGGGAGACATGATAGAAACTTTCAAATACCTCAGGGGAATCAACAAAGTTGAGGAGGGTAGCATCTTTCAGAAAGAGATGTACAAGAACAAGGGGGCACAATTTGAAGAGAGGGGGAACGGTTCAGAGGTAAAGTGAGGAAGTATTTCTTCACAGAGAGGGTAGTAGATGTATGGAACAGCCTTCTTGAGGAGGTCGTAGAGTCAAAAACAGTGGGGGAATTCAAGAATGCATGGGACAGACATAAGATAATTCTAGTGGGGGATAGGAGGAAGTAGGCTGTTGGTTAACTAGGATCTGCAGCGTATCCGTTAGCTAGAGAAATAGGCAGACTAGGTGGACCAAGAGGTCCTTATCCGCCATCAATTTCTATGTTTCTAACACTCTATCAGTCTGCTCCCAGTAGAGGGGATTCTATTAGACCATAAACCAATTGTTAGACCAATGTAGCAAGGCTATGCTCTGCTGCAAGGCAGCTTCTAGGACCCACTAGACAGCCTATGCCATAAGTGGGAAAATGACTTGGGAGACCAAGAGTGGACAACAGGTGACTAGTACACAGCTTTATGAGCTACAGGCTCCTATTCTGTTAGCAATGGGCTGCATCAAATCCACTTCAACATATTTCATATTCACTGTACTTTACTCCCAGCCTAGCACATAAATTAGAGTCCTCCAAACACCAAGAGTGCCCTTAGTGCAAGGTGGAAGAAGTAACTTTTTTCCCACCTGATATGAGCCTGACCTTTAATAATAGGGCATAGTCACCCTTTTGTCAAAGGTACAGGGATCTCATTTAGAACCTACATTAGAAATAGTCCTCCTCGGCATCCACCCTGACCCCCTGGAAGGGAAGATGTATCAACACCCACTTTAGAAATTAAGTATAACTGTTGGGTAAACAAGCGATGGCCCAACAATGGTATGCAGATACTCCACCTACAATAGACACTGGGCCCAAACTTTACTAACGTGCATGAAAATAGAAAGAGTGCAGTATGCAGTGCAACAACAGGGGGAAAATATGAACAAATATGATCCCCGCTGTAGATGGCACTAGAAGCCATATGTTCCCAAACTATTGATACTATGAATATACTAAGGACCATAAAAAATGACTGCTTTTTTCCTTTGTACTAGGGGTGATTGACTGAGAGTGGAAGGGCCTCTAGATCCAAAGGCGTATCCATGTTGTACCTATGTAGCTGCATCTTTCCCATGGAAGAACTGATTTGTAACAAAATGTATGCTGTCTGAGACCTCAACCTCTATGCCTGTACTCTCCACCACTGGTATGTAACTCTTACATATAACTGTTTTTCAAATGTCATTGCTGCCTTGTCTGCCCATAAACAAATTAAAAAAAATTGTGTCTGTTAGAAGAGAGAAGCATTGAGCCTCCAAGACAATGTGCATTGGTAGGGTAGCATGCAGCTGGACAGAGACAAGAGCATGATCAGAATGGTGGATAGAGTGCATTTCTGGGAATGAGAAAAGTTGCAGACGTTGCATCTGTGTAAAAAGCATGTATGTTTGAGAGTACACCTTGTAAGGGTGTGAATAATGGGTATAATCTCTTTCTGTAATGTTATAACATCTCCAGATATTGGAGAAGTCATGTTTTGAACACTTTAGATTTAGGGAATGAGCTACATGAGCATTGGTTTAATGGCGTGCTAACGAGCAGCCATGGGTGGCTTGGAAGACACAATTAAAGTCTCCTGTAGAATAGTAATAATATGATGGTCATCCGGAATCTCATTAAATATCTTATGTATGAAACAGTTCATCCTAGTTGGGGCCATAAACTTACAATAAGCAGAGCTGCATTCCAAGAGGAAATCCCAGAATTTTTTATAAATGTGCCATCTGGATCTTCTGCATGGGAAGCATATTCAAAAGGCAAGTTCTTGTGGCTGAAAATGGCCACCCCTGTTTTTTTTGTGATTTTGGTTTGCCTAGTAGAAAACATGACTCATCCATCCTTTGGCCAATATTTGGTGTTCTAACTAAGAAAGGTGCAATTCTTGTAAAAAAAAATTCTTCTCACAATTGGACCCATTCCTTAAATCTTTTGACCCTTTTTATGGCTGTGGGTGGAGCCTACATCCATCTTGCTATCAGTAGCTGAAAAAATGGACTACCGTGGAACACATTTTTGGAGTTTTCAATGTATCCTTCCACAACTATAAATCACTATGCTAGTTGAAATAAAATACTCTATTCTTTCTGTTTAGAATGTTGGAGACAGCACTCCAAGCTGCTTATCAGATGGCCATTAGGAAACTGGATCAGCTTGTTAAATATCAGTTGCCTATTAAACTGGAGATTTGTTTGCCCCCTTTGAAATGCAACAATCTGCACATTTAAATACTTAGCATTTAAAGATTTTCTTGCTACTAGCTTCAGTTGGTCAGGTATTGTCTTTCAAGAAAAATTCATACCTTGTAAGTGTCACCCTTTCCCAGCAACAAATCTAAAAAGATTTACACTGTTTCTTTAACCTCTTAAGACACTATCTGATAAGAACTGTCTCAGACATATGCCAGGTCTTCTGTGAACTATTCAAGCTAAATATGTAGCAACCGGCAGGCATTTTTTACTCTGCTTTTTATGGAAAAAAATATATTGAGCTATAGCAAACACACACACACACATACTGTACACACCATCCTCATGGCCATAACATTTGAAATAAATATTGCAATCTACTATGCTATAAAACAATAAAGAAACTGTTTAAGTCAGTGAATACAGTGAAGTTCAGTTAACAGTAAATTTCCTAAAAATATTTATTATCCTATATTTTGTATCCTGGATAGCGGAGGGGAGATGCTACATCTCATTGTCATAGGGATCTTCATTTTACACATTTTTGCACTGTATTTACTCAGCGTGTCCCCGATTAGATGCAATATCTTGTTTTCAGTGGGATCATGATTTTACCACTTTTATAACGTATTTATTCGGGGTAGCCTAGTCCAGATGTAAAATATTGTTTTCAGCATGTTCTGATTTTACACAATGCAGCTTAATATTGTGTAGATGTAGAGCCCCACTGAAAATAAGATGCCATGTCTGCTGTGAACTATCCAGGCTAAACATATAGCAAATCATCAGGCATATTCTAGGAAACACATTGTAAAAATGTGTAAAAGAAAGACCACATTGAAACTGCCTGTCAAGCAGATCAGCATTGTGAAAATTCATTAAAAATAATGGGTAAACGCATCCCAAAAGCTCTCCAGAGCCATCTTGGCTCTGACCAGAGTTTGTTACTAGGGAGTTGAGACATTTAACATTGTATAATACTGTGGGAACTTTTTTCCATAATAGAGAACAATTGTCCTTAACGGGTGATACTAAGCCACTTGGGAAATTTGGTCCCTTGCATGAATCAGTCTAATCACAACATTGTGATTCTGCATAGAAAGAAAACAGTGCATGTTTTAATAATTACAATAATAATTCTCAGTGAGGGGAACAGCACCTAAAGAGCATAATCTTAAAAAACAATGAACTGTACTTTCACTTGTTGGTGTAGCAGGGCATATCTCATCTCATTTAAATAAGGGTATCTGTTCTTGGGGGTACTAAACAGGAATCCATAATACCTGTGTTTACGTCACTGAATGGGAGTGGATTCCTCCATTCCCCCCCTGAACCCAGGTATAAAACATTTGTAAACAAGGGGGAGAAAAGGTCTAAGTGCCCAGAATCAGGGTCTTATAAATTGCCTTGGTAGTGCAAAGAAAAAGAAGCTCTTTATTAATCAAGTATATACTGTACCATCATGAGGTAGTTGTTATGTAGTTGCATACCTTCCTCTCAACTTAAGAGATAGTTTGGATGCACAAGCAGTAAGGTACTTTACCATAAATGTGGCGTTGCCAGTTACTTTATCATAAATGTGGCATCAAATCAAAGAGTCAAGCCTTCTATAGAAGAAAGTAAATATGATGTTAAAAGGATCAGATGTAAGAATATATAAACCCAGTTAAATTTTTTTCCCCAAATGTGGCCAAGACAGACTTCGGACCCAGTACAAAGTTGGTTTCAACATGTTGCAATGATGTAAGAATATAACACCTTCCTTGGGGGAGTTCTCAACCAGAAGACAGATACAGTGTCCAGTAGTTGCTGGTGTAATGGTGAGGAACAGAAAATATAAAATGCAGCCATGGCCCCATACTGTATAAACAAAATGTACACTCCAGCACAGGAAAGAGTAGAATGGGGAGATAGGAGGAAAAAGAAATAAAGGGCGTTTCTAATCTCCTGCTGCCCTCTACTGGTCTTTATGGAGAAATGCAGCCATATAATCTGGACAGGTAAGTGGGTTTGATGCTTGAATAATACGTATTGAAGTTCTAATCCCACAGTGAAATTAGTTATGAAGCTAGCCAGCACCATTGTCTGTGACCTAAGGAAAGTAACCTAAGGCTCATCACCCACTTACTGTGCCTTTACCCTACAACAAGGCCTCTGGCTGCCATATTTTCTCTTCCTTCTCTATCTGGACTCTGCCCTCTCATCTCCGCTACCCCTTCCTTTCTCTCCCCCTTCCCCCACCTCTGAGTAGCAATGTTGCTTCAATTGTACCTTATGGTTTTCTATGCTTGCTTGTAACCTTGAGTGTGTAGCACTGTTCCCACTTAGTTACCAACTGACTTGCTGTGCTCCAATGATACCACGAATGTTGTCAGTTCCTCCGTTGATACCATGAATGCTGTCTATACCTCCCTACCTTATTGTAACCCTTTCCTTTGATGTGCAACCTTCGTAAATGAGCTGCCTCAAGCTCAAAGGTATTTGTAATCCGAGATTTAAATAAATAAATAAATAAATAAATAAACCAGGGATGCTCTGAAAAATGAATGGGCTGAAGGACCCTTAAATTAGCAGCATCATTAAAAGTTTCTTCTTTGGTTCACCTGGCTACAATTTGTTTCATGATATGGCCTATCACTTGAACGTTCATTTTTTTTTAGTGCTGCCACTGTTCTTAGCACAGATAACTTGAACCCCGAATGGGCACCACCCAATGACCTGAACACTCTCATGCCACTGTCCTAGCTCCCTTTATTCTTGTTCTACCTTAGCAGAGCTCCCTCTGCTGGCTAAAGTATATAATTACCTCACCATCCTGATGGTATGGACACCAAACTGCTATACCTCACTGCCCCGAGTGACTGAAATCTTCAGACCACTGGCCTACCTTTTAATTGCTCGCTAGAGCTGTCCAACTATCCTTCTAGCTGGAAAACTGCTAGTGTGGTGCCCATCCACAAAGATGGTGATGTAGAAACCCAAAATAACTTTAGACCAATTTCCCTCATGCAGATGATCTCCAAAAGGCTTGAGCATTTACTATGATGCTGATTTTTTAATTTAAATTATACATATCCTCCCACCCAACCCTCCCTCTCAGCACCCCCCAAGAAACATAATAGTGACACGGGATTGCAGACTCCCAGTGTCCCAGTGGAAAATCCTCTTACTGACCCCTCCACTACCATGCATATGTGGTTATTTGTGCCTTCTTTATATATTACATATATTAATAGTTTCTCTCCCCCACCTGACCCTTCCTCTCAGCACCCCCACCCCACTCCCCCTGAAATGTAACAGTGCAGGAATCCCTTTTTTAACTTGTAAAAAAAATGCCCATCGATGTCTTTTGGCCATTCTTTACCTCCCCCACCCGACCCTTCCACTCAGCACCACCACCCCACTCCCTCAAGCCCTTCCTACCCATCTGGGGTCCAACACCACCTCTCTGGACCACAGACACATCTTCACTCTTCAAAGCCAGACCGCAAACTGAAGAAACAGGTATGCAGTTCAATGCATTTCAATGGTGTTTTCAACTTAGTGGCATAACCTGGGCATTTTTGCATATTTTTGTCCCACATTTTCAACATGCCTTTTTTGGGATCCCACCTCATGAACAATGGCATTGTCATTATGCAGATCTGTCATGAAAGGTGATTTTGTAGTCCTTGCACAAAATCACCTTTCAGGCAGGAGTTGAAAATGTTCTTTGCCCTTGTTCATGTGGTGGGATCATAAGAAGGCTATGTTCAACATGTGGTATAAAAATATTAAAAAACAAATTTATGAGTTTGTGTTGAAGTTTGGAAACACAGCCTTGTAACTTCGGTAATTTTCAATATTTGTACCTCAGATTTCCAACATAGCCATATCTTTACAGCACCTCATGAATGTGACTGATGTAATTTTTCAAATCCTGGCCAAAATGTTTTTTTTTTTTCACATCCCAAAAGGTGATTTCTCGTCCCTGTGTGAAATCTCCTTTCAGGCAGGAGTTGAACAGTTTTTCTGCCCTTGTTCATGAGGTCAGGTGATAAGAAGGCTATGTTAAAAAATTGGTGTAAAAATACTGAAAAACAACAAAGTTATGAGCCTAAGTTGAATTTTGTGAATGTAGACTTGTAAGTTTGGTAATATTTTATTTATTTATTTATTTATTTATTGAAATGTTTCACCAGGAAAGGCACACTGAGCAACAAGATGCTCGTCTTATGGTACATCCGGGGGTTTACAGAGGAGAGCAGGTGAGTACATGATACATGGCATTGAGTTACACATTGGAGTCATGAATTGAGAGTGTCATTACATACAGTGCTTACATACATACATACATACTTACATTGAATTGGAGTTACACATTGGAGTCATGAATTGAGAGTGTCATTACATACATACATACATGCATACTTACATTGAATTGAATTAGAGTTATACATTGCTTACAGGGCTATGAAACTGTCTTGTATGAAGGGTGGGTACATCAGTAGGGAAATCATATAGGGAAGGTTTAGCAGCCAAGGGAGAACAAGGAGTGAGGTTTAGGTCTGGATTATGTTACACTATACATGGGTGACAGTCACTGACTAAGGGAATACGTCTGACAGGTAGACAAGGCAGAAGTGCAGTATGGGGTAAGTGCAGAGGTTGGTAGAAACGTATGCCAGCATTTGTAGTTGTTAGCTAAAGCCGCTGATCAGGCCACATAGGATGTAGGGGGAGTGATGGGGGGTGATAGCAGGAAGGTGGAAGGGGTGTTGGCTAAAGGTGGGGAGAGGAGGTCAGGTGCATGAACAGTTTGCCATGAAGTAGTTTATGAGGGCAGAGGATAGAGAATGTCTAGAGGAGGAATGGCAGATTTGGACCAGCAGGTCATTCCAAAGTTTTGGGAGATGGTAGGAGAAGGCCAATTGGTCTGCAGAGGTCTGACAGTGAGGGATTACCAATAGTCGGGAGACAGTAGACCTGAGGGCATGAGAGGGGGATGGAGGAGAAGATAGGGAGGAGGTGAGGTAGGGTGGAAGGGAACTGAGCCAGAATTCAGAAGCAAATTTAGCACTGTGAAGTAGTCGCCAGTTGCTCAGGGATGGGAGGACCAGTAAATGGAAAAGCTTGCAGTGGTGGGTACGGGGGGGCATCAAGGGCAAAACAGCAGAAAGTATTGAAGAGGGGGTTCAGTCTGGATAGGGTGGACTTAGGGACAGAACTATAGACTATATCGCAGTAGTCGAAGGTAAGTAGTATTATTTTCTGAACAATTTCACATCTCACGGGTAGCGGGAGACAACTGCGATTTCTATAGAGAGCGGCAAGCTTGGGACGCAGTTTTTTCAGGAGAGTGTCCACATGGGCTGAGAAGGATAGGTGTCAGTCAAGCCAGACCCCTAGGTACTTAAAGGAGGACACGTCCTCAAGGACTGTCCCATCAAGGGCGTGAAAGATCGGGGGAGGTAAGTCTGGATAGTCTCTGCCTAGTGCCGAAGGTCATATTCAATACTTTTACCCAACATTTTCAGTATGGCCATTTCTTTACAGCACCTCATGAATGTGATAGCTGTCATTTTTAAACTCCTGCCCAAAATGTGTTTTTGCATCCTGAAAGTTGATTTCACAGTCTCTGCACCAAATCACCTTTTGGGCAGGAGTTGAACATTTGCTCTGCCCTTCTTCATGAGGCAGGGTCATAACTAGGCTATGTTGAAAGTTTGGTGTAAAAATATTACAAAACAACAAATTTATGAGCCTACATCACATTTCACTAATGCAGGCTCATAACTGTGGTCATTTTCAATATTTTTACCCCAAATTCCTGAGCTGCAGCCCTATCAGCTCTGGCCAGAGTTTGTTATAACTGGATTTTGTTTAGAGTTTGGGAGTTGTGTGGTATTCATTTTAGCATGCTCCCTTTGATCACCTGTGAATTACCTAGGTGGAAGCACTACTTTAATGGAACCAATTTAGGCAATGCACTCTATAGCTATTGCAGGCATTACAAGGGATCAAACCATGGGGTTCCACATCAGTGTCTGGTAGTTTGACTTGTTCACACTGCAGCTGCAAAATGACAACTAAGAGAACCCCTTTTCCATGGAGATAAAAGCAAAAAAAATTAGCCTATTTAGGAAAAAAAGATGCTTTAACTTTTCAGTTTACCATGGAGGGGTGCACTGGACTGACTCTGTTTGTTCCCTGCCATGCAGCCTGCTCTCCAAAGGGGTTCCATGGACTGCAGACCTATCTCTGTGACTTAAAAATGTCTTAAAATGCGGGTAAGACCAAGGTCATGGGGTTCATTCCTGACATAGGAATGAATAGTCATGCTGACTCTACATCCTGGTCATTACTTCCCCAGACAGATCACCCCTTGAAGTCATTAGTGAATATAAATATCTAAGTTTCTGTGTTGCCACACTTCTCACAGGGAATACCCACATTGACAAACCTGTCAAAAGTCTTGGTCCGAAGATTGGTTTTCTGTTTAGAAACAAATCCTTACTGCCCCAAGACTGAAGAGAAAGAATAATCCAGTCAATGATAGTCCCCTCTTTTCGCTATGTGGCTATCTTCTTGTGTGATGCCTCAAAGTCAAGCTTGGCTAGACTAGATGTGCTGTACAACAGTCTGGGCAGAGTGATCCTTAATTGCCCTTATGACACTCACAGCTGTAAACCCTACAATGGGCTAAACTGACAGTTTCTGGGAGACCAGAGGGAACTGCACTTTATTCTGTTCTCTATAAAATACTCCCTTCTCTCAAGATGCAGGCAGCTCAGGCCTGTGTCTTACCTCCTATAACCATGCCATTGCACTGCACCTGTGGTCAACCAGCTGGCAGTATAGCAGCGCTCCCCAGAAGAAGGGGCATCCTCTGCCCCAGCAAGCCCTTGATGACTCATGCTCATTCCCGAATGTGGTTTGCTGGCATCATGAGCGATAGAGTTACAACTGAGCTGACGAGCCAGCCCACAGATTTTATTTTTTTTATTCCCTGGGTGGGAAGTGTGATAAATTGATTATGCTCACACCCAACATTTTTTCCAAAAGACTTTGCTTCTGATGGGTGCTTTTAGTCAATGGGGGTCACCCAGAGGCAGGTGCTCTACTGCTCAGCATGCTGGGTTGGAGCATGCATGCAATAAGAAACCTCTGTGTGTATGGGGATCACCCAGGAGCAGATGCTTCACTGACCAGCCTGCTGGGTTAGAGCATGTATGGCAATAAGAACTCTGCATATGTACTACAGAGTGCAGAGCTGAGATTGGCTACTGAGTGTAGGAAAGACAATGACAGAAGAAGAGTCAGGTGGTGGAGCCAGAATCACAGACACTTAGGATTACAAGCTCAGAAATGCCTGCTGTCAGTACTCCCCCCCCAAACACTGGTTTCCCACACTAGTGCACTGCAGATCAGCATGGCCCAAACTCACTGGTAGCAGCAGCAGCATGGCAGCAGAAGGGGACATTTTTTTTTATTCCTTGATAGGCTGCATGGGTACCAGACCCACCAAGTATTTTGGGGGACATCTTTTTTTTATTATTATTCTGGGATAGGCCAGGCACTGGATCCATCAGGTTGTTGGAGGGAGGGGGTCAGATTTTTTGCTATTCCCTAACAATTCAAGATGGGCCCTGGAATCATCAAGTAACTTTTCACTGCTCTTTTTCTTTCTGATAACAAAACTATAGTAGCCCATAGGGTTACCGTGCACCCCACTCTAACCTACCTTTATGGTGTTCTTGTATGCGTTAGAGTGTGGTGAACATAAGATAAAAGATATTAACATTGCATATCTTGGGCTGTAACATGCTTGCTGGTCCTCAATATTCACAGGTGGCATGATGATGTCCCAATAGTGTTTTTGACATGCTGAGATTTAGGGGTGGGGTAGTTTATTCTCTCCCAGGTGCATTTAGCAACATTGGGGGCTATGCATGAAGTGGGTACTGGTATGTGCCAAAGGTGTGCACCCTGCCTGCATAGCTCCACTCCTGCAGACAGGTGTGCACCTGGTGGCATGCACGGCCACCAGCCACCTGTCTGAGGCCCCCCCCGTGCACAAGGTTGCTCAGGGCAGACAGGGCAGAGCTGCGGACCTGGGCGGATATCCAATAAGATGCCCATTCCAAGTCCCTCAGTGGATCTGTTATGTGGCACCGGCATACCTGTGGGGGGTTGTCGGTGCTGCAAGGGGTGCGACCACAGGCCAGGCCCATGCTGTGTGCATGGGGTGGGGGTGCAGCTCTCACAGGGTGTTGGGCAGCCTGGTGTGGGCAGGGGTGGCCTGCCATGCCAGCCAGGGGTGGGGTGTATCCAGCCAGTTGGGGGTCTGCATTGTACTGCCACATGGTGGGGGTGTTCTGGTTCATGTGTGGTGGTGATGTGGGTCACCAGGCCAGACACAGGCACAGGGCAGGTGGTCTGTGGGAGTGGGGCATGGCACCCAGGCTCTTATGCCAGGGTCTCCCCTGTCATAACCTGTGCCCATCTCCACACCCATGCAACCAGCACTAAGTTCTTTAGGGAACAGTGAATAGTGCTGGCATGCCCCTGACACACACCCCCACTTGCCTCCAGCATGTTGCTCAATGGGCAGTGGGGTAATTGAGCATGTACTCTGGTTTGTGAATACTGTGAGGGGTCCATGGGACCCTGCTCCATGACATTCAGTCATAGCAATGCTAATGCACTCATTTATGTGGCGCGTTGGCATCGTACATAGGGCCCATTATTGTTTAACATAAATCTCAATTAGTGGGTCCACTGAAGGCTTTAGAACATAGAAAAATTCATGAATTTGTGTTTCACAAATTTTTCATTTTGCTGTCAAATATTACCCTTTACAGTTTTCTGGTGCAGTTTTTTATTTATAATTGAGAGTGATATAGGAGTCTCTTCTGATGATTTTGAGCTAGTTTGCAGCTCTGTATGACCAATATTGTTGAGCTGGTGCTGAAATAAGCCAACTCTACCCCAGTCTTTTTACTGGTATGCCCAAATTGGTATTTTTTCAATATAGTTTTGTTTTGCTGGTAGATGTTTACCATATGTGCTGTGTATGTCTGAAGATACAGCAGAATGACATCCAAACAACCTCTCAGTGCAGCTTAGCTCTTGCCAGGCAATTTAAATCATGAATGGAAATGAGAAAGGAAAAGTGTGATCCACTGGGAATTGAACCCAGACCCCTGGCAATACCATTCCAGTGCTCTAATCATTCAACTATGGGCTCACATGGCTAGCAGACCTTCCCCCTAGATACACACATTCTTATCTCTAGTATTGCACAACCTGAAACTAGGAACACATCAGAATGACATCCAAACAACCTCTCAGTGCAGTTCAGCCCCTGCCAGGCAATCCAGATGAGCCCCCCCCCAATCTGTCAGAACAATAGGCTTAATATCAATTACTTATTATGGGCACTCAGCTAAGCCTTCAGCCTAGAGTCATAAACCATGAAACACAACATAAGATTGGCTCAGATCTTACTTCATCACCTATTGCATGTAAAAGGTCCAGATAATTATGAATTAACTTTTCTGCAACACCCTTGGAATTATGTAAAAATAGATTGCATTAACCCTATACAATACACACTAACTGTTGCATAAATATAAGGTGTTGTAAAAACTGTAAAAAGCAGCAAAATTTACAAAATAACAACTTGCAAAAAAATAATAAACAAAAGTATACAAAAGCAATCAGACACAATATGTAGTCTTTGTCACTTCTGTAAATAGCATCTTTGTTCATGCATAAAGATTTAGAAAAGGTTTATTTGCATAAATATCTTAGATTGTTTCTTTTCCTCTAAAATGTGTTCAAATACTTGTTTTCTACATGCAAAATTTTTAAATATCCTTTTGTTTAGACTTGAAAGCTTCTTTATATAGCCATATTCTGATATTTAAGAAATTATTTTTCCCATGCAACCCCCAGGGCTAAGTTAAATTAGAAATATTATAAAAATAATAGAAATTATACTTAGACATCTGGTTCATTGCAGGGTTTGGGTTTTCCTTCTTAATTTCAGAATATTGATAAGAATCCTTCTTCTCCTTGATGGCAAAAGTCCTTTTTGGGTTCTGTTGCAGTCCTTCGCTCAGCCTCCACATGGTTACTGGAAGTCCAGTTTGGTATACAGTACTTGCAAGGGGATGAAGCAGTCTCTTTTATTGAAAGCACAGAAAGAAACAGGAGGCTCCTCCTAGCAAACATAGAAAGATAGTCCAGGATTTTAGCTAGAATTCTGTTTTCAGCCATAAAACAGACTTGACCAGCACAGGACAGGGTGGATCAGGGTTAGTAGATTTCTGAGGCTTTCAAAATAGAGATTTCTTTTATACCCCTTTACCAGACCATCATTATGACATCATATCCTGAAAAATTTACCAACTTTGATTGGATCATGCAAATGAGGTGGGCATATCTAATTTATTTCTTCTTAGGACACGCCTCTCTCAGTCCTTTTGCATTTTTAAGCTTAAAGTCCATTTTTCCTCTGGTTTTTGCACAGAACCAGATAGAGTCTTAAAACAAACATTTTCGAGCCTAGCTCATCAAAAGCCATATTTTGAAGTGTCTCTCGTTGCTGTGGCAAATAATTACTGAGATAAGCTAATAATGGTTATAACGTTGTTTTTTGGCAAACTATCTTAAAAATTTATTAATGGGCTTACTTCTCAGGTCTTGAGCTTTAAAATAAGCTATTTTTTCATTAAGATGCCTCTTCAAGAAATAGTTGAAAAGTACCAAATTCCTTTGGAGAAGGTCTTTTCTTTGTTCTGTTTTGTTCCGTACAAATCATTTAGTGACAGGTTGTTACTCTGAGGCAGTATCCAAAACTTTCAAACAACATATCTTGATCCTTCACCCTCTGCAAACTTAAAAGTTATATTTTTGGAGGTTTCACAAGACAAGCTTTCATATGAGACTGTATAACAGTAGATTATCTTTAAAACTGTTGACACAAGACATATTTGTAAATAACTTATCTCCCCCAACAGTTGGATTCATAAATTTCAGTCCTTTGGTACTACAGAATATCAACTATTAAATCCTGTTGTTTATTTGGTGGCATCCTTAAGATTTTGCCTGCAGTAAACAAGTTTCTTGTTCAATAGTAAAGCATGATGCAGTTTTCTTTTTCCAACATTAGACATTTGGTGCCTAGTCGTACCAGCCATAAATCTCACTTGGTATGTCAATTGCCATGGCTCCCTTATCAGATTGCTTCTTCTTCTTCTTCAAACAGAGATCCAGGGAGACACTTAATATCACACTCCTGAGAGGCCCACAGATGGGGTGGTGAATTAGGCTCATCCAAGCTTTAAAGTCAGAGTGGAGTTTTGTTTCCCTTTAAGAAAGTCCATGCAGGCAAATTTAAAAGTCAAACCCCTTTGGAGTTTAAACCAGTTGTCTTAGTATTGCCTCCAGCCATGTTCTTTTTCCAGATCTCAATTTAGTATGCTACAGGTGTGACTTTATCTTTGGTTAAAAAGGGCCCTCCCAGCTTGGAAGGCACTTTTTAACCTTAGCTTTGTCCCTGCTGTAGTTAAAGTAAAACACTTTATCTCCAATTTGATATTCTTTTGAATTAGTTCTTCAGTTGTAATATGATTTAGAAGCTTGAACACTTTCCCAGAAGTTCTTTTGAACAAAAAATGCAAAGATGTCTTGTAGATGTTGTTTTAAATGAGTTACATATTCATGCTCTGTAGTAGCACATGCAAAATGTACATTCCCTGTTACATACAGGAGATGCAAAGGTAACACCATATGTCTTCTTGTTATTACCTCAAAAGGAGATATGCCTGTAGACTTACTAGGAGTAGCACGTATAGCCATTAACATCAGTGGAAATTTTACATCCCAATCTTTTCCTGAGGAACTAAGATACTTTTTTAGTATATACACAATCCTTTGATTAGCACATTCCACTTGTACAGATGATTGTGGATGGTGGGACATGTGTAGGTTTCTCTGAACCCCCGGTATTTTCCACACATTTTCTATAACTTTATCTGTGAAATGAGGACCTCTATCAGATTCCACTCTCATTGGTAATCCTCAGCGGCTGAACACATGGTTTATTAACAATAAACCTGTAGTTTCAGCTATATTATTTGGAGCAGGTAGATATTCATCCCATTTTGTAAATAGACAAGTAAATGTCAAAAGGTATTGATTTCCTCTTAAAGACTTTGTAACAGGGCCAATCCAGTCAATATGGATGTCAGACCAAGGCATGGTAATTCCTTTTAACTGTAGTGGTGCTCTGAGTCTTGGAGAAGAAGGCTGAAATCTGCAATATGCTATACACCCTTGCACATACTTTGCAACATCACTGTACATGGCAGACTAGTGGGCTACCTGTTTTAATGTTTCATAAGTTCTTCTGTCCCCCCATGTGCTCCAGATGGTTCATCATAAGCATGCTATAACGCAATTTCCCTGTGACCTAAAGGAATCACCCATTTGTGCCCCTGTGACTTTTCACCAGTTCTTACCAGGAGATCATTTCTTAATTGGAATTTACCTTTTTGGTCATACATGGCATTCAGTTTTTGGGCCATTTGTAGGTCACTTTCAGAAATCATATTCCCATTGGGATCTTTAATTAAACAATAAAATGTTCCTACTGATCTGTCATCTTGTTGCATTATCACCAAATCAAAATCAGGCTTATCACTATACAAGTGTGAGACCTTATTTTCTTTGTTCCTGTTGCTTGTGTTTGAGAGTAACCACATTTACATTAACTTGTACAGGAGGAACAAAGTTCCATGCTTCTCCATTTAGAGCACCTTCCCTAGCCAGAGCATCTGCTAGGTCATTTCCAGTTTTGTCTGGTCCTTACACTTTAGAATGTCCCTTGACCATTTTCCAATACACAATCAAACCATGTTCCTGAACTAATTAATCTGTAGCTAAGATAAGTTCTGCATGCATCACCTTGTTACCTCTTGAACTGATCATGCCTTTCACCTTCCAGTCTGGTAAATGTGTAAGGAAATTATGACTAACATAATCAGAATCAGTACAGATTACAATGTTATTCTGCACTGCAGTTTGTATGTCTGCATGGGTGGCTGATAACTCTGCATATTGGTTAGACTTGGAACCAAACTGGTATTTGATAGGAGGACATATTATATGTTCATGCCATGCCACTCCTACACCAGAATGCTGATTTCCATCTTAGTGGAATGCACAACCATCAACATACAGTATGCTCTAGGGAAATTCTCACACACTTTCATCACAATGGTGGTGCCTGTTTTATTTTTGCACTGTTCAGGGTCTTGTACTGGATGTCCTTCTACAATACAGTCATGCTTCTTCAGATCTGCCAACCCTTGAGCTACAGTATTTCTTTTGTTCTTAGCATATTTGACTTCTAAAGGTAGGTCCTGGAGTGCTAAAGTCAATGCCACGATCCTGCTATTTGACACATTACCATTCTTAAGTTTTCTGGCTCCCCAGAAAAACAGTAAGTTGGTGAATAGTCTCTATAACACCCTTTTTACCACAAATATAGTTTTTGAACCATTGTACTGCCCATACAGTAGAAAAGAGTGCCTTTTCACATTCTGATAAACTTTCTCAACATCACTCAAAGTTTTGCTGGCCTAAGCAACCACATGGTTTTCTGAATCATGTGTCTGATATAACACCACATTCATGCTGCTGCCAGTGTACCCTGTTTCTCGAGAAAAATCATAATCTTGTGGGTAAGCTAGACATGGTGCTTGACTCAGACTATTGTTCAAGGCTTGCATGGATTTTCTTTTTCTGCCCACCATACCCAGGGTTCTGTCTTTTTTAGTAGCCTGGAGAGAGGATGGGCAATTTCAGCATAGTCCTGAATAAACTGACTTGAGTAATTATAGATTCCAAGGAAGCTGTGTAACTCCTTTAAAGTTTTGGGTGGACCAATTGTCTGAACTGATTCTATCCTTTTGTGCTGACAGTGCAGCCCATCAGGCCTAACTTCACACCCAAGATAGTTTGCCTTATTTCTGAACCACTGTCCCTTTGTCAAAGACACTTTGACACCAGCATTTTTCAGCTGATTTAACACATACTTTACCTCTCCCAGGTGTTACTCAAGAGAATTACTTTTGAGTAATACATCATCCACATAAACCAGATTCCCTCTGTTTCCAGCATCAGGAATAGTATTGTGCAGGAAGATATTAAAATCTGCAGGGGAATTTAAGTAACCAAAAGGACACATATTCCATGTGTATTGCCCTCTTCCAAAGGTTAAAGCTAATTTGTATTGATCTTTTGGATCTACCTTCAATGTCCAAAATCCATTTGCTATATCTAGCATAGTGAAATAATTTGCACCCTCAACTTGGTTGAAGATACAGCAGTAATATTTTTAATTTCTTACAGATCCAGTTTACTGATATCAGAAGACCCAAAATGAAAATGGATACTTAAGAGCAAACCCAGAAAAGGAAAAGAGGTGACAGGGAACATTCAGAATCAAAAAGGAAACCAGACTTGTGTGATTCACTTTGGCGACTCAAAGTCTGAAACATTTACTGTACTTTTTTGTCTGAGACTAAAGATCCTAACAAGAGACTTGAAAGGCTTCAAGAAATATATGCCCATAGCCTGGCTCAGCCAGTAGGCTCTGTGCAAAGGATGGAAGATGCTTGTGAACTTATACCCTTGGAATACGAAGAGCAGCATGGATGCCACAGTGACTATCGCCAAAGGTTTCAACTCCACAATTGTCAGAACTATCATGTGTATCCTATAAACCTCACAGGTTCTCAAATGAGAGTGACAAACAACTATTTCAGCCAGGCTGTATCTTCTGCAACAAGGATGAATGAAAGAAAATCAACGTACAAGGATTATGGACAGCAGAAACAACTTCAAAATTTGAATTTGATGGAGGTACAAAAGTTATGGAAATCACTGAGCTGAAAGTCTACTCACAAGAATAACAGGTTTGGGCTAGTTTGCTTGTGGAGCCCTGTACCACAGAGGTTGTTATGCAAGATACATTCGGGATCCAAGTAATGGGAGGAGTGATGATGAGAAAGAAAGGAAGAAGCAGAAGGATCCTGAAGAGGCACACCACCAAGCATGTTCTCAAGTATACCATGTGACTGATCAACACATGATACATGACAAGCAGATTCTGAAGCTGAGTGACCTTTGTCAGCTGTATGTATATCGTTTACAGAATACATATTTTTCAAACCCTAAATTTAGGGGGCAGAATTTTAAAACTAAGCTAGAGAACAGTGAAGTGTACAGTAGGAAGTTGATATTTTCTCTACTAGAGAACAAAGGGTAGTTCCAGTCCTACCTTGAGTACAGTTCTGAAATTAAAAAAGTTTCAGAAATCAAGTGTGCCTATGAACTTAGTACATCAGATATGTTAAAAGAAGTTGCTAGCTTCTTGCAGAAGGCTATTCTTGATGCTTTTGAAAAATCCAGTAGTTTACCATGGCCTCCAGCTGCTCGGTACCTTGAAAGCATTGAGGATACATGCTACCAGCTCAATTTCAGAGATTCCTAAGTATGTGATTTCTGGAGAAAGCCAACAGCAGACATAGAAATGATAAGGAGGCTAGTTTACTCTGTTGGTCAGGACATCTGGGAAGCTATAACAAATGGTTAGTGGAAGCCACCAAAGCATAGCTGTGTGACCTTATGCCATTTGTTCAGAAGTGCTGAAATGATCACTCTTATTAACAGACTAGAACACTCAGAGAGTTATTCATTCTCCCTAGTACGTGAAACAACTATTGCCAATGCTCTACAACAAGCCTCGATCTTGCTGTCCACTCAGATAATCTGATATTCAAATGTCCCCTCAGTATTTCGTTCAGAGTTTGACAACTTTAACCAGCTGCTGAGTGAATTGACAGGCATGGGCTCAATACATACAACACATGGAATCATGATGCAAGAGGTTGAGGGCAACCCCGACAACCATGGTAGAACTCTTCCTGAAATCCCATCAGTTACCAAAAGTGGTGAACATTCTGTAAAGCTACATCCTGCAGATAGCCTCCCAGAATGTTACGTCACACATTGCAGAAACCCAAGCAATAACATTGTATATTGGCATGTCCAGGTGGTGAAGAAGCAATGCCAAGTGTGAACCAAAGAAATCTGCTGTGGGTTTTCATCAAGATGTTGAGTGGCATATCTAATCAAGAGGTGCCCAGTTGGACAGGGTTCATCTCACTGACTGGTGTGAAGCCTGCAAATATGACTACTATTGAATACAGTCCTGTCAGTAACATCCCATAACTGACTACAAGACAGTCCAAGTGTGTCTGAGATACTCAGAGAAAGCTACCGGAGAGGTTGGCCAACTACATGTCATCACAACATTTGATCTTGGAGTGTGCATGAAGGCATACCCACTGACTTGGAACAGTCCAAATAGATATCAGAGATACATCATGATGATGGGACATTTCATCTGGTCTGTGCCTGTTTCAGGATGTTTGGCAAGAAGATGAATGGATCAGGACACTCCGATGTACTCTTGGAAGCAGGCCTGATTACTTCTGGCTCACTACATGGGGCACTCTCTGGGAAACATTACAGCAGAACAATAAACTGCAACAAAATTATGCTAGAAAGTCTTGAGAAATTGCTGTTGGAGCACTACCTGCTGAAAAAGATGAGGAACACTTGTTCACTAGTCTTTCAGAACAATCTGCAAAGAAGGTGAAGGATTTTCTAGAGTTTCCCACCGAGGAAGCTTTGGATGTGGTTCTGCAGAATGAGGCAATAACATCCTACATGAATGATTATTCCCAATATCATAATGATGTATGAAAAGATCATCTTGAAAAAACTGACCTGCTGTAGACTTTATACATGGATCAAGTATGGCTTGTACTAACACTCATACAAGCAGTTAAGACCAGCAACTTCCTTCTTTACACATGTTGTCACTACTTGATACATGATCTGTTCTTCAGTTTTGGTAGCCAGAACTATGTCCATTGCCTCACCTTCTCCATCTTCATGGCAAATGTTGAGAACCATCCTGTAGCAACTGAGTTGCTAAAGAGAGGGGCAGTCAGTGTAGCCAGGTCATTCATCTCTGGTATTCATAGTGCTGTGGATAAGACCATAGAAGAGATCTTCATAATGCATGTCATATCCTGTGGTGGGGCTGGTGGAAGTGTGGCAGGTCTGTCTGAACTTCCTCAGTAATTATGACTCATACCAGAGAGAGAGAGAGAGAGAGAGAACAATACTTGAGTAATCACACTATGCTGATGCAACACTCAACATGGCAGATATGCCGGAAGAATCAAGAGATGGCAACATATACCCCAGATATGCTGGTAGAATCAAAAGATGGCAACAGATACCATGCTGTACGTCCTGCAGAAATATAAAAGAGTGAGAAGTATGTGTCAAGAACATAAAATGCAGTTAACAGCTTCATCAATCCATTCACTGTATTTTATCTGGAGCTCCTGCCCCTCTTGTTATTCAGACTGATGTTCTGAAGGCAGAGGCTACGGGCAAGGAAGCAAAGGAGGAGTTCATCAAACAATGACTTGAAAAGAAAGTCATGTTCTTTGAGCCTGTGGAACAAATGAAGCTGAAAACACTGGGTGACATGAGCAAAACAGTAAAGATCAAAACAGCAAAGCACAAAGTTCTAGGGCACAGACCACAAGGAAATTTTGTATTCCAGCTACTTGTTCATTCTCAACATCAAGGCCTGAAACTAGACCTGAAAAAGCTGATGGCATTTCTGCTGACTCTTGTACCATATGCATTGGGAGAGCTGATGACTTCCTTCCCAAAACTGATTCCAAAGGTCTCCATCATCTTACCAAAGAGGCTGAAGATGCTGTTGCACCATCAGAGGCAACTACACTTGTTACTGAGGATGGAAACACTTCCTTCTATTACATGAAAGAGGTTAACTGGCAACTTCAAACAGATTAGCTACAAGAGCTTTGGCACGATGCCAAAGAATTCTGATGTTGTGTTCATCACAGACATGTACAAAGCTGATTCTGTGAAATCAAAGGAAAGACAGAGGAGAGGGTGTGCCTAAAAACTCATCATAAAAGGTGCAAGCATAAAGAAACCAGCAGATTGGAAGCTGTTCCTCACAAATAATGACAATAAGAAGCAGTTCACACAGGTTCTGTGTGATATATGGAGCAATAATTCCTTTGCCAGCAAACTCAGAGACAGACGAGTGATACTTATTTGTGAAGGAACAGCATACTGCTTGAGCTCTGAAGATGGTAAGTCAACAAGGAAGACAGGAATCAGGACTCTAAATTCCACACAGGAAGAAACAGATTCAAGAGTGATCCTCTACTGCATGTATGGAAGGGACAAGGGCTATGAATATATCAGAATTAAGAGTCCTGACTGTGAAATATTCTTCACTGTGCTGCATTTTGCCCCAATCCTGGAAGATGTCATATTTATCTTTGATACAGGCATGAGCAACATGACAAAGTTGATTAACATGAGTGACCTTACTCGTGGGTACACACAACAGCACTGTACTGCATTGATGGTCCTTCATGTCTTCACATGTTGCAATAGCACCAGTGCTTTCAAAGGACTAAGAAAAGTGAAGCCAATCAAAACACTTCAGAAGATGCACAAGTTCTAGCCAGTTCTAGCAAGCATTGGGAATTCCTGGGATGTACCTCAGGAGTTGTTTGATGGCCTTAAAAAGTTCACATGCGCCATGTATTCTAGGCCTTGTTTCAGCAAAGTTGATGAGCTGAGCTTCTGCATCATTAAGGATAAGTGTAGGACTGATGACAGTCAACCCCTCACACAATGTGGATATGGGAACTCTTCCACCCTAAGAAATACCTCCAACAACATATCAAGACAGTTAACTATCAAGCTGGAATTTGCAAGAGGGCCAATACTGTAGATCCTGGTATTCCTGATACTACAGATGGCCATGGCTGGACTACCAAGGATGGAAAGATAGAACCCTTGTAGACTGACAGTGATATTTTACCACAGAAGCTGTGCGACAGGGTAGCAAATTGGGTAGCTTCTCAAGCAACAGTCTGAAAGAGAATACTCCAGATATTAGTTTAAATCAAATGAAATCTTCATTTTCAATAACAGAGAAAAAAAAAGCTTGTAATTCATCCTAAAAACAGTGTCTCTCTGTCTCCACTTCACAACTTCCTCTGCCTCTCTCCCATTATTGGCCAAGGTGATGCTTGTTAACACCCTTCCCCAAGAGGTACATCCAACAACCAGAACAGGCACTGCAGTGAAGTGTTAAAAGGGCAACCGTAAAACAAAATGGGTTTGGTACAAATCCCACTACAGCCCCCACAAAAACCTGTGCTGCTTGTGTTGCAGGGTTGTGAAGCATTTTACAGATGAAAGGAGCATAACAGCTGTTTCTACAATATGCATGCTCATTCACAGTCCGTACGGCAGCCAGCTGAGGAGGTGGGAGGAGGGATGTGCTGGTCACCGTACGTAGCTATGAGGAGTGCCAGACACCCAGGTAAAGGGGGGGGTTCCACCATGCTGCATCAATGTGAAATTTGTCAATCGGCATTACAGCAACAGCACAATACAGACAGTCGGCTTTGTGCCATCAGAAGTAGAGGGTGTTTTTTAGCCCCCTGCACCCCCCACATTTTACATTATCAACTCGATTTGGAGTTGTTTTGAGGAGGGGAAGAAATCATGGCAGACAACAGTGTCAGCAATACCGTGGACCGTTACAGTGAACTGCAGATTTTGTTGCTGTAATGGTCTTCACAGTATTGTCATAAGGGGATGCAGGGAGGTGGGACTTGAGCTGGTGATTCAGGTGGGGGATGTTCAGGGGGGGACACTGCACCACCAGGGAATGAGAAAATGGGCAATCGGGGGATGAGGGGACCCACTGGATACCAGGGAGTATTGTATTAACATATTCATTCATTCATTTTTATTTTACCAGGAATGGCATCATTGAGCAAGCTCATTTTGAATGTGGTCCTGAATGGATAAAAAAATCACAATACATACAATGCTTGCAATGCAAAAAAACACACAATACATACATATGCTGGGGGATCAGGGATAGGGAGAACTACTGGACACCAGGGAGTATTGTATTAACACATACTGGGGATCAGGGGGTTGAGGGAACACTGGACCACTAGGGAACTTTAACAGTCATGGGAACAGGAGATCAGGGATGGGCAGCTGCCCTGCCCTGCCTTCGGGGAGCTGGGGCTCCCAGTTAAGAGGAGGTTTTTGGTGGTGGTAAACAGCATCACTTGGGAGCTATTTACTGCCACTGCAAACCTTTGAATATCCTGCTGTGCTAGTATACATGAGGGGACCCCCTCATTTGCATAGGTGTAGTGGTATTTTAGCACCTTGGCACTGCCGGGTTTGGGGAGTGCTCCTGGGACCTCTGAATATGGCCCCGCCTTGAGCGCTCACCCAAACCCAGGTTAGTGCCTGTGCTAACCATGTCAGCATGAGCACTAACCTTTGAACAGTTGTTCTCACAGTTGAAGGAGCTGTTAAAATAAAAGACATTGTGCACTTTTTTCACTCTCTGCCTTCATTTCTAACAGCAGGAGAAGAGAGAGCCCGTATATGGTAAGAGTCATTATATTAATTATATTAATTATTGTACAGACATGACTTGGGCACTCACCACCACATTATATGCTGACACCATCTTAAAAGATAAAAATGTTTTATTTACATATTAAATAGCTTAAAAGTGTCTGCCTGACATATTTCAGGTCACTCCTTGACCCTTTCCCAAAGTCTTTGTGAAAGGGTCAAGGAGTGACTGGAAACATGTCAGGCAGGCACTTTTATGCTGTTTAATATGTAAATAAAACATTTTTATCTTCTAAAATGGTGTCAGTCTATAATGTGGTGGTGAGTGCCTAAGTCATGTCTGTACAATAATTACTGTTACTTGTGAGCACAACAGCCTTGTGTGCACTCCTTTGTTTGCATTCATTATAATAATAAAGAGAAGGCTATATGTCTTTAAGCCGGATCTTGTGCTGTTTTGCTGGCTCTGGGATTTCCCCTTCCCTCCTGCAAGTAAAAGCACTGGATGGCAGGAAGAGGGGTAGAATATAAGCAGCAGACATTTTCATCTGCAGAGTGCAAAGCAGCACTCACTTTCTTCCCTTCAGGGAAGATGTGCTGCATCTCTTGCTCCAGTTTTTGGCCCCTGCAGCTGTCAGCTATTTGATGTGCCACTCTATTCTGGACCATTGATGCACTTGCAATGTGTTGGATGGCTGGGCAAGCTGCTGGGGGAAACGTTCACCTCAGGAGAAGCAAAATGATTAAAATATTTTAAAAAGGATTTTAGTCTTTTCAGCCACCAGCTTGTTGCATGCCTGAGCCAAGGGCCAACAGGGAAACCCAAACACTGGGATCCTCTCAGTTGCTAAACACTGCCTGCCCAGTGAAGCAGTAGGCCGGCATCTCAGCTGAGGTGAGAAACTCCTCAAAGCCTATTTTAAATTCAGTACAAGGTAAACCCCAAATGTTCTACAAAGGGAGTTATATTTTAATAAAGCGAAGGTGCGCTTTTATCTTGTGACCATCGATGATGGAGGCAGAGCATCGGGTGCCTCCCAATTGAGAAAGAACAAAGGAAATAAATAGAAATAGAAAAGGGGTAAGCATAAAGGAAAGGAAAGGAAATAGGAAAATACAACTAAAAGAAAACTAAACCAAATGAAAATATGTAGCTCTGAAAGGATATTTCTGCATCAACCTCCTCCCTCCCCCCGTCCACCTTTTAACCAGTAGGTTGAGCCATTAAACACTGCAGAAAAGCAGGGTGAGACTTATACCATCAGCCCACTGCTGCTCCTGTGTCTTGAGGGGTGTTTTGTTTACTATTAAAGTTCATATGTAATATAAAGCCATTAGGAAAGCTGACTTATATGCATTGTTGGGAACGAGTGCACTTGGAAAGAAGTTGTCTACATAGCTAGGCATTTAAACTGAGTGGGGGGGAGACTGGAGCTAGGGAAACCCTTGGAAGGGGAGAAGACAAAGGGAGTCTAACTAGGACTCCCCCCAAAATAGGGAGGAGGCACAGAGGAGCTAGTGATGGCATAGGCAGGAAGCTGGATCAGAAAGATGGGGTCATGGGAAGCCAAATGGGGGGGAAACAGGAGGGGAATGGAGAGAGGTGTGAACAAAGGATGGGGCACAGATAATGTGAGGGGGACAAAGAAGGGAGGATACAGGGTGGTCAGCCTACACTGTAGGAGATGGACAGAAAACTGAATGAGTTCTAGGTGATGGTGGCAGATTCCAGTGTTAAATTTGATAGCCATAATAGAGACATGATGAATGGAAATATTGATATCTGGCTATTCCAGGTTATATCCTGTATATGAGGGATAGGTATAAGGGCAAGGGGTGGGGAGCAGTTCCCTACATTATGGAGAGCATAGAGGTAACTGAGCATGGTACTATTAAAAGGAAAGGGGGAGTGGAGTTGATTTGGGGGCAGTTAAGGACAGCTTTGGGTAAAAAGATAAGGACTGGTGTGGTCTGCAAATCACAAAGACAGAAGAAGGAAAGGGATGGAGAACTGATGAAGAAATTAGGAGGGGTGGGAAAAGGGGAACTAGTGGTTGTGGGTAACCTTCTGGACATAGACTGGACAACCCCCACAGCTGAGACTACCAGAAATCAGGTGCTGCTGGACACAATGCTGGACTGCTTACTGGTACAGTGGGCCAGGGAACCTACAAGATGGGATGGCAGTCTCGATGTGGTACTTACCAGTTCAGAGGTGGTAGAGAGAGTAAGTGTAGAGAGTAGTGAGGGAACTGCCGGGGTCAATTGACTACAATATCACATGGCTTAACTGGCTCTGGGTAACTGCAAACCTTCTTGTAAGGCTTAGGTCTTGAATCTCAGAAGAAGATTTCAGTAAAATGAGAGAAGGATCTTGGAAACACTGGAGATAATAGAGGGATGTCAAAGGGGTAAAGGAAAAATGGGAAGTAATTAAGAGGGCCACTTGAAGGTCACTGACTCTTGTATGATGAAAATCATTAAGAGGAGCAAGTAAAAATGATGATCTGATTCTCAGAGGAAGTGTGGAAGGTAGTGGGGACAAAAGGAGGTCATTCAAAAGATACAAGGAGAAAATAGTCGACCCTGTGGCTCTGCAGTAGAGCTACCACCCCCTCCATGCCAACGACCCCTGATCAGGAGTGAGATCAGGTTGCTGGAGGTCACGGGGGGGAGAGATGATCGAACATCCAACAGACTGTTCTCCTCCCACAGGGAAGGAGGGCTTGTCAGGTCTGCTGCAAGACTGGCATCAGGTGGAGGCCAGGTGGTAGTGCAGGTCTGAAGCAGCACAAAGGAAGAGAACTGTGGGACATCCACAGTGCATGTGTGATTCCACATGCATGCACTACCATGCACATCCTAGCTACAGGAAAGGGAGAAAAATGAAGGAAAATGGATGGTGGGGCAGGTGTACATGACACTCTGTGCTCCTACCTCCACCTGCACCACTGCCAGGACCCTGTCAGCAGCAATTGGGTGTGAGTCTCTGGAGGAAGGATGGACCTCTCCCTCCTGGCCCCACCACACATGGTGAATTATAGCTGACAGGTGACTCCTAGGAGGTAGTTGCTGGTGGGGGGGTGCAGGGACAGGGACCAAGGGAGCCTATTCTGCCCTGGCCAAGGAGCAAAATCACTTTTATAGAAAAAAAGATACAAGGAGAAGCAAGGGGAAGAGGAATGGGGGGGGCAGGTCAAAGGGGAGTAGTCAGGAAAGCAAATGTAAACACAGAGTTGCACATTACCGAAGGTCTCAAGAGGGGTGGAGAATTCTACAGGTACATTGGGGGAAAAGAAAGATGAGGGGGTGAATTATCAGACTATCAGACTGTCTGAAGGAGGAGGGTAGTAGAGGATGAAGAACAAAAGGCTAATGACATAAACAATTGCTTCTGCTCAGTATTTATGTTGGAGGATGAAGGTTGAGGCCTCCACATGAAGTCTACAGGAAATGGCGTGGGCAGTGGTTATGATAGGCAGGGTAAGGAAAGGGTCTGCAGCCCTCAAAGTAGATAAAGCACAAGGACTGGACTGTGTATACACAAGGTTGCTTAGGAACCTGGCTAAGCCCCTGGCTGAGTTATTCAGATGACTGCTGGAATTTGGTTTGGTGCCAGGGGATTGGAGGTCTGCAGACATGGTTCCACTCCATAAGGGGGGGGCAGGTAGATCTGGAAATATTGGTCAGTCTACCCTCCACTGTAGGTTAGCTGATGGAGACCCTGGTCAAAGAAGGCACAGTGGCGTACCTATAAGCAAATGGACTGCACATCAAGAAGTAGCATGGATTTGTGATAGGACGATCATGTCAGACAAACCTAATTGTATTTTTTGACAGTGTCACAAGGGCAATTGATAGAGGGATGGTGTTAGATTTACTTTGCTTTGATTTCGGCAAAGTCTTTGACTTGGTACCACACAGCAGATTACTGAGGAAGCTGGAAGACTTGGGCTTGGGAAGAGAATTGTTCAGATCAGTAGGGAACTGGTTGTTACTTAGATTACTTAGGTTAGGTAGGACAGAAGGAGGCCAAAGGCCCATTATGATTGTTCCCCGCAGAAGCAGGCTATTATTCAAGCCAAGTAACAGCAAGAGACACTTGTCCAATCCTTTTTAAAAAGAATTAATGTTGTCTAAATTAATTAGATCTTGTGGAAAAATTTTCCAGAGTTTGGCCACTCTGATATTATAGAAATTATCCCTTTTAGAGGTGTTAGCCCACATCACATCTAGTATTTTATTATGAGACCTGCCCACTAATCGTCCGTCAGCCAATTTTATGTCAAAATGGTTCATCATATCACTATCTTTCAAAACTTTATGTAGAAGAAGTAAATCCCCTCTGCATCTTCTCATATGAAGTGGGAACAAGCTTGTTTCTTTTAATCTGCTGGCATAGTCAAGATTAGATAATCTTGACACCATTTTGGTAGCCCTCCTCTGGACACCTTCCAACAAGGCGATATTTCCCTTTAGGTATGGATTCCAGAAGAGTATAGTGTAATGTAAATGAGGTCTAATGTAAGATCTATAGATAGGAATTAGACACTGTTCACCCTTAGAAACAAATGTCCGCTTGACTCTTTAGTAGGCCGTTTGACTGTTTACATATTTTGATACAGTGATTGGTTGAAGTGAGTTTGTTATTTATCATAATACCAAGGTCTCTCTCGCAAGTAGATTTAGAGATCTGATCATTATTGTGGTAATAATTTGTACAAGGATTTTTTAATCCATACTGTAGAATCTTGTACTTATCAACACTAAATGACATATTATTCTCATTTGTCCATTTTTCAATCTGCAACAAATCATTAGTAAATGTTTTACACTTTCCGTATTATCCACTTTGCCTCCCAATTTTGTGTCATCTGCAAATTTGGACAAAATGTTGTTTTTACTGATGGTCATGTCCGAGATATATACAGTATATTAAATAGGATTGGGCCCAACACAGAGCCCTGGGGGAACCCACTGATCAACCTTCCAATATTAGATAAGAACCCTTTTATTTTTACCTGTTGCGATCCATTTGACAAGCATTCCCTAACACAATCTATCAAACATTGTGAAAAACTGAATTTAGTAAGTTTCCTAACCAACTTAAGGTGGGGGACGAGATCAAATGCCTTGCTGTAATCTAATAATATTACATCCATAGGTATCCCTTGATCAATTTCCTTACTAATATGTTTATAGAAAAATATCAAGTTGGTAGTTCAGGAATATCCCTGTCTAAACCCATGCTATGTAATGTCTGTAATGCCTACGTATTTGATTTCACTTTCAAAAAATGTTTTAATGATTTTTCCATTAATTTACAGACAACTGATGTTAAACTAATAGGACGGTAATTATCAACTTCAGCCCTATTTCCCTTTTTAAATATGGGAATTACTATTGCCTTATGCCAATCTGATGGTATTTGTTTGTTAATTAATGATTTATTAAATAAGATAGTTAAGCGTTTAGAAATAGCAGCGGCAGTATTACTGAGAAATCGTGGAATAATATAATCAGGTCCCGGGTTAGAATTTTTATTTTTATTAATAGTGCTTAATACTGATAACACATCCGCCTGTGTTATTATAAAGTTATTATCTGTTGGATTAGAGTTAGTATAAAGATGATGGGTGGAGTTTGAAACTATTGTTTTGGTATTGAAAATGGAACAAAAATAGTCATTGAATCTAGTAGCCATATCTTGATCATTTTCAATTATTGATCCATTATGAGCATAGGGTTAAACTCCTGGTGAGGAGAAGGGATCAGTAGAGGATCCCTTTCCTAGTGAATTCATGTGCCACTAGGAGAAGGATGTTACACCTGGGACAGGAGCAGCTGTAGTGTATTGCGGTAGGCTTTCCCGACCCCCCATAGGCATAAGGGGGCAGTTGGCGCTACTAATGAGCCAATCCATCCCTAGCTGGGCCAGAATGTAAATCGTTGCCAAGAGGATGCCCTTGTTCCAGTTCCCAGGGTTCATCTTGAGACTTTTCAAGGCTCCTCTCTAGGATCCCAGATGACTGGCCTGGTGGATCCTGGAACCTGGGACTGGCGTCTTATCCCTGCGGTTGCGCTCGCATGCAGCACATCGGCTGTGGATACCAGAGCAGGTTCAAAACCCAGGGGAAGAGTACACAATGGGGGGTGAGATACTAACAACAACAAAATGGAAAGGGACCTGAGGGTAGTCATATCAGATGACCTAAAGGTGGGCAAGCAATGTGAGAGGGCAGCAAGAAGGGCTGGGGGAATACTGGGATGCATAGGGAGAGGTATCACCAGTAGAAAACAAGAAGTTATTATCCCTCTGTACAGACAGCTGGTGAGACCACATCTGGAGTACTGCGTGCAGTTCTGGAGACCCAATCTCTGCAAAGACATAGACAGGATGGAAGCTGTCAGAGGAGGGCAACTAAAATGGTGCAGGGTCTGCACCAGAAGACATATGAAGAGAGACTTAAGGAGCTTAATATATATAGCCTCGAGGAAAGGAGGAGAGGGGACATGATAGAAACTTTCAAGTACCTCAAGAGAATCAACAAAGTCCAAGAGGTAGCATCTTTCCAAAAGAGGTGTGCAAGAACAAGGGGGAACAATTTGAAGATAGAAGGGGGGCGGCTCAGAGGTAATTTAAGGAAGTATTTTTTCACAGAGAGGGTTGTGGATGTATGGAACGGCCTTCCAGAGGAGGTTGTGGAGTCAAAAACAGTGGTGGAATTCAAGCATGCATGGGACAGTCATAAGGCAATTCTAGGGGGTGTTTCAGCCTCCAGTCGGTTCCATTAGACGAGCGTGGCTCGTTGCCTTTGGGATAAAGGTTCCCTGTCTGACCTACTATTATTTAAAGCAAGTAACTTAGTGGGGAAACATCAAGATCTGGCCAACAGCAGCAGTACAGTTAGAGTTTCCCAGTGAGACAAATGGCGATGCAAGGATCCCTGTCTAACTCTTGAAAGGCTAATTATTAACTTATAGTGCAGGAGCCCTTTAAACAGAGCATAGCTAGCAGCAGGGGTAGGTGGGATTTACACTATGCAATCACATTTCCTGTTATTAATTTATAGTAATCACCAGATCGTTATTAACTATTAAACTACGAGAACAGTTTTTTTTTTTTTTTCTCAGCGTTTCAGTAGGCTAAGCAGTGCTTAAAAACAAGAGCCTATGTATCTGTGGAAGACAGGAGAGTCAGAGTAGAGGCATGAGTCCTGGGTGTCAGAGACAGGGGTAATAACCCAGTGTGGTAGGCTGCTGCAAGGTTGCCCTAGCAGTTGAGCCTGAAGATCTGCCCCAGGAAGAGAGGGGCACTCTGCGGTGAGAATGGCTGCTACAGATAGAGAGAGAAGCAGGCAGCAGTTCGACAAGTCACTGACTTCCAGCGGGTCAATAGTTTTAGGGGAGTGCTGGACTGCAGACATCACCGGGAGCTCCTCCTAGGGTTATGAGCCTTGGGACCACAATTGACTGGTATCGAGAGATTGGCAGGGCTTCACCCAAATTCAGCCTATTTAACACACCACAACTTCAGGGCAAGTGGGTGGGAATTTCAAAAGCGAGTAGGGACCCCCTGTAGCTCTCCGCTTGCTGGCTCGGGGATTCTTCATCGATCGGCAGGCAGATGGCCCAAGGGAGGTCCTCCTGGCTGGAAGAGCTGCCGGCACCTCAACCCCGGGAGACGAGATCGTGGCTAGATTAGTTCGAGGGGGGGTGGACCCGAGTTTAGGCAAGTCACCCTCCCGCCCCCAGTCCGTTGCATTCCGTGGATATTTTGATTTCTTTATCATATTTTTTAGAACGATAACCGAATTTTTATAAATTTGATGTTTAACACAATTGGATGTGTTTTAGATTTTTTAAATAATCTTTATTTTCTTTTAATTAGTTTGTGTATTGACTTAGAATACCAAAGAGGGATTTTGCCACTTTTATTATATTTATTGCTAGTGGGAACATAATTTTCTCTAAGTTTAATATAATTTTTTTCATGTAGATCCACTCTTTTCCTACTGCTAGGTGATTTAGAATGGTATACCAATCTATACCATTTAGTATTTTTTTTCTTTATACTCAGCTTTATGATAGTTTATATTATATGGTGTTATATTTTTAGTGAGTTTGATGGGTATACTAATTAGGACAGAATTTAATTTTAGTGAGTTTGATGGGTATACTAATTAGGACAGAATTGTTCTGTTCACTGTTGTCACTGTTCCCTAAAGGTTCGATGATTGTAACATTAGTTATTTTTTATTCATTATTGGTAATAACCAAATCTAAAATATTGTTGCCGCAAGTAGGATGTTTTACCAATTGTTCCAATCCATTATTTGTTAAAATAGTGATGAAATATTTTTCTAATTCACCAGAACCTTTTAATGTGCTCCAGTCTATTCCTGTTACTGTAAGTTAAAATCACCTAATATAATTGTATTTCCCTTATCAGACATATAGGTTATTTCTTCAAATAGGGATTTATTGTAACTGTGGTTCGTTGCCGGTGGTCTGTAGCAGTTACCAGTTATTAAGTTGTGATGTCCCTTAAATTTGATGTTTACCCATATACTTTCAGTATGGTTATGCAGAGTGATTGATGAGAGTCAATATTGTTACAAATATACAAATAGACCCCACGCCCTTTTTTCCTAATCTGTCTTTATGATGCAGTTGAAAATTAGGGATAGTCTGAAGCCAAGTGGAACTATTGTCCCACCATGTTTCTGTTACTGCGATGACTCCAAGGTTGAGTATTTGGGCTTTAGTTTCTAATTCAGCCATTTTGTTGTTATTCATGCTTCTGGTGTTCAGCATAAGGATTTTACATATGGTGTCTGGATTGTCCATGGCCTCAGTTATTAGAGAATGGTAAACTCTCCCCTTCTTCCCCCTTGCAATTATTTTAATTGTTGTTGATGAAATTGACATAGGATTTTCCCAGAAGGGTACTACCTCTTCAGCTTAGATACAGTCTATCCCAGCAGAACAAGGCATCCCTGTCAGAAAATTGCTCCCAATAGGTCAAACATGGTATATTTTGTTTGGAACACCATTTCCTGAACCATTCATTAATTTGTTTTATGTTTTGTGTTTTGGCTAATGTTGCTCTGGGAACAGGTAGGATTTCAGAAAAGTAGGGGGTGCAACCTAGGTCAGTCAAGGTGTTGGATAAAGCTACGAAATCTTGTTTAAGTTCATTTGGGCAAATCTGGCCGATATCATTTGTGCCTGTGTGAATAATTATCAGTGAATTTTCGCCTGCATTATGTAAAATGTTTTTAACCATATCTGTTATTTCTGCAACCCTAGCTCCATGAAGCCTAGAGCAGGTTCTGAATTCTTTGTCTGGGTTACAAATTACCCTATCTAACTGTTTAATAATAGAGTCACTCAGTACAAAAACATTTGTTTTGGTATGGATCGTGTCTTGGATTTCTGCTGTATCCATTTCCTGATCAAGTGCTGTTGTATTTAATGAATTTTTCTGTCCCATGATAACACTGTGTGGTTCTACATCTAAGTTAATCAATACTGTATCATCGTCTAAATTTGGACTATTGGTCAGGGTACTAGTGGGAGTGTGTGGGGTTGTATCTATATTGACTGGATTTTCACAGTCATCCTCCACAGAAAGCATGCTGAAACTGTTAGTGGTAGGAATAATAAACTGTTCAGCTTTCCTCCCCTTTTTGGGTGCCCTGGCTGTCACGGTAGTCCATTCAAGATCTATCTTGGTAGTGAATGGGGTCAAGTCAGAGAACAGGGATACACGACAGAGGTGCCACAGGGGTCAGTCCTGGGACCAGTCCTTCTCAGTATGTTCATCAGTGATCTAGGAGAGGGCATAAAGAGCAAGATGTGTCTCTTTGTGGATGACACAAAACTATGTGGCAGGGTAGAAAGTGAGAAGGAAGTGAGGGAGTTAAAGAGGTGTCTGGACAGGACAGTTGGTGCAAAATACTGTATGACAATTAAGATTCTATGCCAAAAAGTTTAAAATGTTGCACATAGGAAAGAGGAACTCTCATACAGTAACCATTCCGTAATAACAATGTATGCCTGAATAGTGACAGGGGTAGAATACCGGGCGTTAACTACTGCTACCCCTGTAGCTATCAAGGCAATTGTGGAATTGGGTAAGGATGAAAAAGATGCAGAAGCTGGCTGAGCTGCTCCCATGGTGGCAAGGGCCAAAGCAGAAGCAGCTCGTGCAGCAAAGACCGGGAGATCAGGGTTCTGTTCCCAGTCTCCTGAATCATACATTTTTCATCTTCCCCCAACCGAAATGTGTTTTTATTTTTGTAAGCATGTAAAACAAATGGATCTCCCCCAGTTTCTACTTTTCCCTGTGAACCGCACCCTCTTGGAGCTGGTTATATTAATAACAGGGGTGAGGGAGTAGAGCTCCCCACCTCAGGTGATGTGGGGGCATAGCCCCTCCCCAAAAAATAAAGTGTACAGTGTGTTATTTAGCAATGGTAGCAGTCACTGGTGTGGTTTCTGACTGCTACCATTGGTGCTATTTCGTGTCATGGCGTTTTGTACTGCTGCTGTATCTGACAGCACTGTTTATGCTACACTGTTCTTGACAGCGCTGTTGTTGTTTTCACTGTTGTGACCTAGTGCTCTCACATATAGAGTACTGGAATTTGGGGGGGATATTTAATTTAATTTAGTTTTTGTTTACCAGGAAAGGAAGACTAGGCAATTCTGCCTATTTTCAGAATCATCTGCGGGGGGTGGGGGATACAGATGGAAACCAATTGACATTGAACCAGATTAAGCTGTTGATGGTATTTTTTAGGGAATGGGGGAAATTTGGCCAGAACACCAGGGAAATTCCCTTACTCTCCAGTAGGGGTCTTCTGGCCATTTGGCTCTCTGCCAAGATGGCTGATGTGGTGGACGACACTGCAAGTATGGATTTGCAGGAAGTAGTGGTGTTAGCCTCCTGCCCTGTTTCTATTACTTCAGAGGCTACCTGTTCTGAGGATATGGATTTCTCCCAAGATGTTTTCCTGACTACTGCTTCATGTGCACCTACGAATAAAACTCTCCTACTTTTGAGTGCTGCTGAATCATTTGACATGCTTCAGGCTGAAGACCTTTGTCTGCAAGTGGAGTTGGACTACTGGATGAACAGTTGCTGCAATTGATTGATGAGGAGGAAAAAGTCTTCCTTTTACAAAAGAAACACCTTGCCACAGCGTCTTTTACCCTCTCCAGATCATCAGGTTTGCTGACTCACAAATCCTCAGTGCTAGTTTCTTTTTCTATGGGAAATACTGTTGCTGCTGCTGGCTGTTGTTCCAGTGAAGTGCTGACTGGTGCCACCAATCCCAATGCTCACTCCAAGATCTCCCCAGGCAGTGCAGCATTTCATTCCATGACCTTTGTTTCTCAGGTCACTATGCAAAATCAGGAGGTTTCCTTTTTTCCTCTGCCCTCTTTTCCTAATGATGACCCCTCTCCAAACTGCCCAGCAGCTACCGCTCTTGCCATTCCACCTCTGCCTGTGTCCTGTGTCCCTCCACCACCCTTTCCAGCAGTGGTGCCACAGGTACCTCCCTCTGAGTCTGTGCTGCTTTCTACGGCGCCCCAAGATCAGAAGGTGGGATGCTCTACCTCCACACAGACAGCTCCTGTAGTGACTTCTATTGTTGTGGCTCCTCTGACTAACGCTGTTGCTTCTGAGGCATTTGAGGCTGCTTTGACTAAACTGGATAGTGCTACTTTGTCTCCTGTTCTCAGTGCAGCTTCTTTCCCTGCTGTGGCCACTACATCTCAGGGTTTTACCCACAGACATCTTCAAAAATGAACTGCACAGGTGGCATTGTTAGCAGCCGGATAGATGAAAGCTGCTTATGGGTTGTCATGGGTCCCTGTGGTCCCTTATCCTTCTCCTATATCAGGGACTCCCTCCCCTACCTTGCCTGGACTGAGTCATAGAGGCTCTGCTCCCCTTTTAGAGATGACTTGCTCTGAACTGGAGATAATCCCTCATAGTACTGCCTCTGAGGAGACCACTGCTGATGTCCTGCCATTATTAAGTGCAGAAACTTCCTCTATAGCACTTGTTGGTTGCTCTGCTCCTACTTTCTCCATTCAGCTGAATTGTGCTAGTCTCTTTAACATGTCTGATTTATTTTCCCTACCTAGGGATACTATTCAATGGTGCAATGTTGTTTGTTTAAAGTATAGAAGAGGTTTAGATCTGCCTCCAGAAGGATGTACAGTATGTTACTAGGAAACTGATAAAAGAATCTGGGGTTTCTGGCAGCAGATCTTTATGCTGTTGTTCATATTGCTGGTGTGCAAACTGTTGATATAAGCTTTTGTACCTCCTCTTTGCTTGATCACTTTTGGTTTAAGTATGACACTGTTAAGGAATCTTCTCTCTGGGGATCCAGATGGGGATTTGTAGCCATTCCACTATCTAAGCCCACAATTAGGACAGTAACTCTTTTATTGCAAAACAAATGTCTCAACATTATAGATTTTTTGCATTGACTTAAAAAAATATATGAGGTCTTAGATACCCTGGTCCCCATAATAGATAGCGAACAGGTATGGATGGGGATGTGGATGGGTGTGGGAAGTCACACCTCCCCCTCCCCCAAACTTTGGGTCCTCCCATCCCAGATGGGTCTCAACAGACACCTTAAAGGCAACTTTAGGAACTTGTATTGCTGAATGCTGAACAGCCTATTCCTACATCCACCAAATCTCTTGGGTGACATGACATATAACATTTTGTTGTAGTGTATGGTCAGGCGCTGGCTACCACCTGGTACCTGCTGTCCTATATTTCTCCCCCTTTTCCATGGGTGCCATCTTCTCTGGCCCTCCCTCCTTTGGGTTACATCTCCTATACATCTGTCAGGTACTGTATGGCGCACAGCATCGTTTTTTAAATAGGCAGCCACCTGCGGATACATCCCTGGCCAATAATAACTCGATGTTACTTTTCCCAAAACTTCCCCGTGGTTCAGGGGTCTAGAGTGGCTAGAGCAAGCAGTCTCCAGTACTTCCTTTTATAGGCTATGGGCACCACTACTCTGGCATTCACTTGTCCAATACAGGGTTAGTCCTCATGTGGTACAGAACTCCCTGTCTCCTTTCGTACCACCATAGCCTGTCTCCTATACCACCTTTGAGTGGTCTACCCTCCTTAACCTTGATGAATTCCCCTAAATGGGTAACTTCAGGGTCCCTCCCCTGTAACTTTTCCTAGTCAGGTTCTGGACAACATTCTGGTTTCATGGTAGGGGGTTCACAACATAGAAAAGTCCCTTCAGCCTTACTGGCCTCTTTCAAGTTGCTTGGAGTCTTCACGCCAGGCGGCACAAGGTCAGAGACAGTCTTACATGGGGACATCTCCTCTCGTGGATCATCCTCCTCCAAGTAACAGCTGGGAAAAATCAGCAACAATAACAAAAAAGGTTCTACCAGGGGGTCCTCCTCTAGGTGTCATGGCTCCTGGTCCTCTGCTGCCTCCAGCAATTCCTCTGATCGGGAAATCTCCAGCAGCACCTCGTAGCAGTGCTCAGCCTCTCTCCGGTGCTGGTCCACCTCTCTGCAGCACTGGTCCACCCCCAGCCATTTACCCTGAGCCAGTTCACCAGTTGTATCAGCTCTTCCACCCGATCTCCATTATTCTTCAATGGTGCCTCAACCAGGCCACCAACTCCATCCAAGGTTCTCATCTCTGGCGCCATGCACTGCTACCATTATCCTCTTGGTACCAGGTCTGGAACCCCTGACTGAGCTCTCCCTTGTATCCCTCAGATGCTCATCCAGATCCCACTTTTGACACCAAGTGTGGACGGGAGTGGGTAGTCAGGATAACAGAACTAGGCAGACTCAGAATTCAGTGCATAACAAAATCACATGAAAGCATTTGTCATTTTATTTTCAACTCCAAATAATAAGGCAAAATACAGAAGACAAAGAAAATATGACAGTAGATCTTCTCAGCTTAGAATGGCTTAGCATCAGCCTCCCTGCTGAACACCCTGAAGGTCTTACACCTTCCCTTGCCATAAAGCAACTGACCTTCCTAGCTAACTAAAGTCACCCCCAGTGGTGGACTTTATACAGTTTTAGGCATGACATCACAGTTACGTGATCAGGAATTTAATCTTTTATCCTTTATTTCCGTCTTAGCTATTATGCCATAGCATGGCTCGCTGTTATCTGCTGAGCATAATATTCTCTAACATACCCTGTAATTCACATACAAGAGGAGTCTCTCTATATTATAGAAAATACTTAATTGTAGCAGGGTAACTCATTATAGAGGTCAAGACCCTCCTTTCTGTAGTGACATCACTGTCCTGGAGTGTGGGTATTGAGACACAGACACCACATTTAAAGTGTAAAACATACTGGTAGTGCGGTATTTATTTTAAACATAAGCGAAAATAAGAACAGAAAATAAAAAGGGAAATAACCAAACATAACCAACTGCAGAGTGGATATCAGCAGCAGCAATTCCACATTCATCTGGCAGAGGTCTTCCTTTCACAGCAACATAGGTCGAACTGACCCTGCTTAGTTTCCAGGGATGCCTTTTATAGGGATCTCTGGTCACTTGATCCACCTGCTCCACCCCTAATCTAATATAAATTATTATAAAACTATATTAATACATAGTCTGGTGAATCTGGGGGACAGGGAAACATCAACATTCTTATATATTTACAAGAAAATAAACATAAAGTATGTTAATACATTAAAGAAAACAGTTCTAACACTTAACAAGCAACCCTAAGGATTCATTACTCCACCCACTTTCAAGAGATTGACTGGTGGCTTCCTATAATACAGTCTCTGGGTGGGGCCGCTGACTCCTATAGAAGCACCCCTAACACAGAGGAAAAAGGTAGGCTACAAACACCCTTATCTTCTCTTGGTCACCTGTTCTTTGGTTTCTTTGTTTTTATTCAATGAAACTTGCATTAAACATTATAATTCAAAGGCAAAACATTATCTAGCACTTTCCTTTAGTATGGCACTGCTTTTGTTTCTATTTTTAATCAACACAACAGAAAAATAACAGCAAGAAAGTACTGCAATGTTAAAGGGTGCAACAGGCAGGGCTTCTGAAAAGGCTGCACACTGTTTATATTATTACTTCTGTCTCCCTGGCCTCCCCAAAGAAGGAACCGGTGTTTAATTTCATTTTACATACAGTACAGGGGGGAAGAAACAGAAATGTAAAACAGTAACTGCATGCCTGTAGTTTCAACTTCTGGCATTTGCTAATTTTGCAAGTTGCAACATGTGGCAAGAAAGCTTCTCTCCTGCAACTCGCAGAGCACATTTTGCACATCTTTCCTCTTGCACAGTCGTGAGGTGTGTCCTACGTGTTCCACAGCAGAAACTTTACATTGGGAACCAGGACATACCTCTAGGAGCTGCTAAGCTGCTTCTGTTGGGGTGCTGTCACAATCACCAGGTAGGGTTCTTATAAAAACAATCAGACTGTGGGCTGCCAGCCCTATAACAACATCCCTACAGCACCACAGGTAACGTAACTTTTTTTTTTTTTACACATACATGAAACAGTATTGTGTAGCCCTACTGCAGTTTTTGGAATGGCAAAGGGAATGGAAGAATGAGGGTGAGCTCCTTTTCTCCCTTCTACTGCCAACTCAGTAACTCAGAACACATGTTCTGCTATTGTTTAATTTCTCCCATTTTGTGTGTTTATTATCTTTTTCATTTTCTCTCACACAGCAATAAACTCTCCTGCCTTTTCCTTGGGCAGACGGTTTCTATGTTCAGAGGCCCCTATCTTTTTAAAGAGCACTGATCCCAGCTCTCTTCCTTTACCAATGACTGAAATCTCAAGCTGTCGGGTTAACTTTTCATTTTGGCCCTATTATCCTTTTATTCCTTTCATCCATCAGCTGAACATTCCTTTTTTCTTTTACTCTCCAGCTGCTGTATTTACTTTGTGGCACTGACAGCAGTCAACTACAGGACCAGTCTAAAGGACTGAATTCATTTCATATTATAGAGACATCCCTGTCCCTTCTTATTTTGGGTAGGGCGCGTTCCTATTTGAAATGGGGTGACTTTCCTTTATCACAAATGCAGTGTACCCTGCAGCTCCACCTCTCAACACTGAGCCTCCCATTTCACGCAGATGCCACTCTTTCATTTCCTCTGCCCCACAGGGCATTCCCCACTCTCTGCAACAGGTGCCTCACAAATGAGGAAGAAGGAAGGTAAGCTCAGGTTTTCAAACTTGCAGTGGAGCGGCAGCTGAAATACTTCCGTGCCACATTACCAGCTGCGCGCTCAAGGTTACTGCATCAGTAGACAGAGGGAGAGGGAGGGAGGGAGGAGCGACTTTGTTCCTATTCTTTATTATCTTACTCCCTCTCTCTTTCAAATCTCAGTCCCTCAACATTCTAAGGGGGGAAAAGGATACAAAAGTATCTTTCAGGAGCCATGTGGTTTTCTTTTTTGGCATGGAGCAGCAGCAGCTGAAAGTAAAAATGACAAATTTGCCTCTCTGTTCTAAATTGTGCTCCCTTAGTAATTCTGCCACTATACCCTATTACTTATATGAGAAGGGGCTCCCGTCTGCAAGAGCAGCAATGGGTTAAACAAAGACCCCACTCCGCAAGCCGTTCTTTTCTTACACTTTACAGCAAGGCTATATGAAGGGAGCTCCACAGTGTTTTGCCATAAAGAACATATTGCCACCCTATATCTTCTAGGATACCCTGAGACATGCCGAGGGAATGTCTTGCACTAAATTACCAGTGAAACAGGCATGTCTCCAGAGAATACCTTATAACTCAGGATAACAAGGCTTGCAATAATATTGCTTTATTAACCATATATGCCTGATAAAAACATGACGTCACATAATATAACCTATGTCACTGTGGCTGAGCACTATGTTCTTCCTTTCTTTTATCTGTGCGCATGACTTTTCCAACACTACAGCACTGTCTGTATGATATTCCTTCCTCCAGTCACCTCCCAAGTAAGCATTAATCCATGACAAAGGAGGGCTCTACTAGTGAATTAATGCCCGGTTGGGGGGGGTGGGGGAGTGCCTGCAACCACCAACCGAACATTAATTCCCTAGTAGAGCCCGACTTTGGAGTGGATTAATGTGCTTGTAACATGGCAGGTGCAATTTCAGTATTGTGACAATACTCCTTCACTGAACAGTGGATAACAACTCGGAAAGTCATTACTTCTGATTCACAAACCATGCTGCACTTTCATCCTGTTTACACACTCCGAGGATGTGACAACGCGCGCGTGCATGTTGCATAGTCCACATCCATTTAGGTAGCGTCTGCAAATTTTCCACATATGCGATCTTCACTGTACAGTCTCAAAGGCAGCATGTCATCAATATTATTCATTCCTTACTGACACTTTTGCGGCTTTGTACTTCATTCTTACCTCACACTGATGGATAATTCAAGTGCATTCTGGGGCAGGTATACATTTACATATTTGTGTGGCATTAGATATGGCAACAATAATAATTATTTCTCTAGAGAGTAATGTGTGCTGACTGCTCCATTTCTTGAACTGCATGCTTAGAAAAAAAAAAACTGTTCCGAGATCTTTGATAACTTTCTTCACTGGCACATACAGCTACTAGCACGTACCTAATTCTCCAGTGTGGTGTGCGTGTCTTTTCTGTACTCAGATGGTGAGCATGACCAGGATTTCTGCGACATGTTCACAGTGCCTGCCATGCTCTATTCTTTCTGTTGTGTGCTCCCATAGTGGCTCCAAACACTACTACATTCTGAAGTGGGCATTGCTGGGGAATTAATGCCCGCTTCAGATTGTACCATGTGTTATCTTTCCACCAGTGTAGTTGTTCTATTCAGCTGTAACATTTTTTGCCATGTTACAATCACATTTAACGTTTATGTGCCTGGGTCAGTTCCACCATTGGAACGCACCCATCTGAGTGTGACCATCATTAGATTTTTATATCGCCACCCGGAATATATGTAGACACCCCCCATGCCCCTCCTAACTATATATTCTAACACCAGGGGGGCAAACCATGGGAAAGGGGCAGTCATCTTTAAATGTCGGTGCCCTGTTGACGGGTGCACTCAGACATCCCACAGATGGCCAGAAAGTGTCTGGGAACAGAATTAACTATTCTAAAATATGGCCATATTGGTAGGCATTCCAAAGCAACCCCTTCCCCCATGAATTGCACGGATCTTTCCATGGAACAACCCTGCAAAAATACTTGGCATTTATTTCAACCACCCAAATCCCATTCTCTTTAATGAGGAAACATGTCTGTCCAAGGTGGAAAGAAAGCTACTTGTTTGGAGAAATAGAGCATTGTCTAAATTGACATGTGTGTATTTAATTGAGACCACGTTGCTTTCTTGCTTCATATGTCTCACAATGTTTTTTCACCCCCCTTCCTGGGATACTTGAGTACTTAGCCTGTTTTTCCAGGGTCTCTGGGACTCATGGCTCAACCCAGTAAAGAGGAACATTACTTATCAGACCCTGGCCAGAGGGGGTCTTCACATGGTGAACCACATTGCCTTTTATCATTGTATTTTTTTCTTTAGTAACCTTACTCCGGTTCCGCTTGATGCCCACCATGTTTGGGTTCCCCTGGTGGCAGATTGGTTACTGCCTCTCTTGGCACAGCAGACCACTTCCAGGACCTGATCTCTATGATAGGACTATGAGTATGACCTCCCTGCATACATGTTTTTTGATGTTAAAGAATTGTTCATGTGGCACTTATAATTTGATGATTGTGCATGACTTCAGTAGAAAGGTTTTCACCAATCTGTAATTCAACAAAACATTTCTCCCACACTTGAGTTAAAATTTTGACCACCAGATAAGGTTGATGTGGCTTTGTCTCAGCTGATTAATAAGACAACTCCTGTTTACATGTGGAACATATTTTGCTTGAGTCTTCATGGTAAAATTGCAGGTTCATAAGTCTCTCAAACACAAATCCTTGGCAGACAGGATGTGTCACTCCCTGACCTGTGCAAACATCCTGGAATCTCAAACACATTTTCTTTTCAAATGTTCTATTATTACGTCCTTCTGGAAGCAAGTAAGCACCAATTGGAACTTCCCTGCTTTTTCTTCTGTAATCTATGAAATGGTTGTATTGAGTGTCTTTCCCCTGTGTGGAGATATTTCTCAGTACAGATATTACAGGTCGACTTTGCTGTATGTAAGTTGTATTTATGGCAGGCTCACTGCGCCATTACAATACAACAAACAGATATTCCTCCTGTTGCTAGTGTAAGCATGGTGCATAACTGTCTCACATCTCTATACAAGACTGAGGAACATACTTTACCCATTTCTACTTTTCGCAAATTGTGGTCAGGTTTTCACACCCTGTTTTCTTGATTTGGTAATTTAATTTGCTTTTTTTCTTTGCTGTGCTCTGTTCAATAACTGACTGTAAGTTTACTATCTTCTGTTAATCAAATTCCCCTGCTCTTGCCAGTAGGGAACCGTGCTGGATGGCAGACAGGTAGCCAAGATGGCTGACTCAGGAGGTGGAGGTGCAGGAATGAGCTGCCTGAATACATTGGAAGGAGCTGATAGTGTTCTTTTTGTAAATTCTGTGGATATTGCAAAGTCAGTAGCTGATGTTATGGACACTACTATTATTCATGAAGAGGTTGTAACAGAATCTGACTCACAAGCAATGGATAGGGATGCCACAGAGTGGGTACCTGTGTTACCTGCAGCAGTTTACCCAGTATTGGAAGCCAAAGTATAAGTAGGAAAGATGTTGACAGCAGATTGATTGGAAAGAAAAGCTTTACTGCTGAGACTGCTGGCAGAGAAAGATGCTACTCTCCAGACCAGAGTTACGGCTCAATGTTCCCAGTCCCAGTCTGCAGATACAGACGCGAACCCAGGAATAATAAAACAAGATTCTTGTACATCTCATGATATTAAAGCAGCTGGAACATGGCCTGAGACCTGTCAGAGCCAAAGACTATGTCTATGAGCAGAGCCCCTTGGTCACCCGAATCAGCACTATTAGTAGTAGCTGGATGAAAATTATCTCAGGATGGAGCCAGATGGGAGGATGGAGTGGCACCGACAGCAGAATTAATTATACAAACTGCTAAAAATAGCTTACTCACTACATAGTCTGCAGAACGCTTGCAAAATATACAGACTTTCTTTCTGAGACATGACAAGCAGAACGCTGACTTGACAGCGAAGTCGGCCATGTCAGCAGGAGCAGGAGCCGTGGCAATGTCAGGTGCAGGTGTAAGAGCGATGGCTTCCAGAGAACACGTTCCTTCAGATAACCAAACTACTTCTGTTGAGCTTAGTGCTGCTATTTGTAAAATAGTGGAAAAATGCAGTGCCTCTGCTGAAAGTACATGGTCCCACAGTCCAGACGTCACTTCAGCCAGACCCATTATACAGACAAATTTGGCCTCTGTACCTTGAGCTTCTGACTTACGCACTGAACAGGCTATGCCAACAGAACACAGTATCGAGAAAGAGGAACATCACTAGACTGTTTTTTTGGCAACCGCAGCAGTGGAGCATAATGTTACGGCACTAGCTTAACGATATATACATGGCTGGCAATACTTAACATAAGGAGTCTACGGACACCCCACTGCTGGTAACTGACTCATCTATTTCACGGGCAGAAGTGACAAATAATCTTGGAGCTAGGCTCTCTACTTCTAATTTCCAGACTGCTGAAGCCTCTAACCAAAAGCAATCTTTTAGTAGCCTCCCCCTGGATACTGACACTCATCAGCCTGGTCCCTCTAATGCACAAGTAAATGCAACCGGCACTAATAAAACAAGAGCAAATCTTCAAGATGTCAGACCTCTGTACCAGTCCAGAGACACCAGCCAAAAGATGGAATGCAGTCCTTTTAAAGTATGACTGTGGACTAGACGAACCTCCGGGCTGTGTTTATGTAGCTAAGAAACTATTTAAGGAATCTATTCAGTTTCTAGCTATGGATATTTTCAGACTTATGCACATTTCACGGGATACTTAGTTTGATGTACGTTTTAACACCCCACAAATGCTGGAAAGGTTTTGGAAAAAATTCCACCAAATGAAATGTAACTGCCCCCCCCCCCCTTCCTGCCCCACCTTCTGGCATACTTTCACAATCTCAGATGGTCTGGGCAGAAAAAGGAGAGCACACCTAAGTGCAAACATTCGAGGCCTGTGCACTTCAGAACAGTAGAAAAAGGTTGGTCTCCTACCTGCTTGACATCTTCAATATCTATGCACTCTACCTTCTCTCTCAATGGTTGATTTTTTTCTTTCCTCCCCGAAGCTGTCCACCAGATCAGGACCTCCCTCTGCACCTCAGCTGTCTCAGAAGCCCTTGCAGCCCCAACCAGGCTGGATGAATGACACCACTGGAATGCAACTCATGGCTACCTATTCCCCCACAGAGCTCCATACCCCCAGTCCTCGTCGACCACAATGCATGGAAAAGCCGCCCTGACTGTACTCTTTTTGGGGGGGTTATCTACTGGCCCTCATGAACCACTGAGCTCCCTTACTTGCCCACCTCATCTGCTCCTAACTCTACACTTTCAGTCTCCTCCCTCCAGCCCCAGGCCTAATGCCCGGGCTTGAAAGGCCCAGATACTTCCTGCCAGTCCCCTTATATACCCTCTGAACCTACTGTCTGCTGAAACCTCGAGGTGTCCAGAGCAATATCCCCCAGAGCACTAAATCCATTTCCTAGCTCGGGGGGGAGGTAGGAGGGGGAAAGGGATGCCTAAAAGTGGGAATACATGCCCCTCTTTTACAGGTGGCTTACACTCTTCCCCCACCCAGGAAATCATTCCCTCCTGGGAAAGATGGCAAGGGCCCAGTGATGGTCCACTCCCATCAGGCTGAGTATGCACACTCCTCAGCCTTCTGGGAATAGACACACCATGCCTGGCCACCAGGCACCACCCAACCTACCTATCTAATCCAAGGTGTATCCCAAAAAAATAAACCCCAAACCCTACCTGTGCCAGGAGATTATCTAAATTGCTAGCCACAACCTTCATTATTTCTTTGAACAGCAATAGAAATCATTTTTCTTAATGATTAGACATTTCAAAAAAATATTTTCCTTAAGCCTTCGCTAACAGCAATAATGAGGTAGAAAATTGTTTAGTCATTTCCCAAATATCTCCCACCAAATTATAAAATAAATTTCACTGTGTACAGCCACAGACCCTTCACTCACACATTCACACGCACACATTCTCTTACCAGTCTTCCAAACATATTTTATCATGATCATAAACAGTAACATTATAAACTTTTTTTTTCAAATCTAAGAGCTTGATTTTAAGAAAAGTGAATACAGTAACCACATCAGCTCTGTGGAGTAAGTGTCCTGGTGCAGTCCGTAAGTCTCACACCAAGAGGTCTAGGTTGCAGGCCTCTCACCTGGAGGGAAGTAAAATGCTGGATCTGGCTTAGTGGTCACATCTCCAAAGGAATCCCAGTCCAAAAGGTAGTACTTGGTCCGAGTCCCAGTTAAGTCCTGGACCATAGCAAAATGCTTGAATAGCCCAGGTCCCTGTGTGGCACATCGACCGCGCCTGTTGGAACAACTGCTGAGATAGGGCACCTCCTCCTCCTGGATGATTCTTTAACCACTCCACCTACTCCTTTAATATTCTGTTCTCCCGCATCTCCTCAATGATGTCCCAAATCTGTTCTGGCACATATGGATAATTCAAATTGGGATATTCTACCCATAGCCTCCTACAAACCCACCTTTCATCCTGACACCACTCAGGCAGGTCCTTCAAACTGGTTCTTCTGGCTTGTCCCATTGGTAGTCATCTCCCCCATTGATACTTCAGATTTAATGTGTCATTTGGGTTTAACCCATCCATCCAGGTCCGGAGAGTCTTAGCCTGGACCGGGAACTGTGGGGTGGTATTTCCATAGGTAATAACTGGGTGGTGGTAAGGTCTAGGGATTGCCCTGACCATCATGTGGTCCTGGAACTGTAACTGGCTACCAACATACTTTTCTTCATTCAGCTCCCTTAAATCTTTTGGGTCACCAACGCTCCCTCCGGCTGACACTGGTGCAGGCAGAGGCTTGGTGCCACTCTCCATGGGTTTAATTCTGAACTTGGCTCCTGAGACAGGCTCTGATTTGCTTGTGGGCTACCACCAGACAGGGGTCATGGTGAGGGTCTCCCGGGGCCCTGAAAGATCCCCAACCAGTTGTCTGAGGCCCCTGTCCCTGCTTCTGCCAGTGGGGTACCTGGTAGCTGGCAGCAGGGAGCAGGGCAGATAACTGTGCTCCCCATCACCTTTTTCCCTCTCTGGGGCACCTGCATCCTCCTCCTCCTCTATAGCCTCCACGACCACATCTGGGGATTTGCTTCAGGTTTCGTGCACCTGAACACAGGTGCATTCTCCCAGGGACAGTCTCTTAAACCCCTCTGAACCCCCACTGGTTGGTGACCACTATATAAACAAGATGGTAGTGGAACTAGGAGCATACATCCCCCTATTCAGGACTAGTGGACTGCATATACAATAGAGGCATATAGCCAACCTGGTTACTCCTCCCCCATGAACCCACACCTTCACAGCGTTCATGTCCTTTGCATTTTCCCCCTGCTTTCCAGAGCTAGGAGAGCAGTGAGGCAGGAACTTTAGCCAAGGGTTCCTCCTGAGGGGTTGCTTCAGGTCTCTCCACATTTCCCCCTGCTACCACTTGCTGCCAATCCATGGTGGATGCCTATGTTCAATTTTTCCCCTCCCAGTTCTCACATTCACAATGAGCTCAAAGTTCAGTTGCTACAAATATGTGCAGCCCAATTCACTTGCCTGTGCTGAAAATGTGCTGAGGAAAAAATAGTCTTATTTGCTTTCCTCTCACTATCGATATATTTCTTGCTACTGCTGGTCTCACTCCCTCAGCTCCACTCTCTCTGTGATCTCTCTAAGATGGTGCCTCTGCTTGCAGCTACCATAGCTTCTTCTAGCCCATCCTCCAATCAGAACCCTGCCTGAGAGTCACGTGACCAGCAAGTCACACATGCACACCCTACCAGCAGGCCATGCCTATGCCTGTTCCAGGTCTACTCCCACTCCAGGCTTACTCCCACAGCAATTTTGTACTGTGCAACAGGGCCCAACCAGGTGGGAAGCCTAGCACTGCCGCGAACCACAAGGCTTGTGGTCCAACGATGTTTTGGGGTTTGGGGAGCATCCTGAATGAGGCCCCCACAGTGTAACCCCCCCCTTCCTGCAACGTCTAGGGGCATACTTTCACAATCGTAGATGGTCAGGGCAGAAAAGAAGAGCACTCCTAAGCACTAACATTCGAGACCTGTACACTTCAGAACAGTAGGAAAAAGTTGGTCTCCTACCTGCTTGATGTCTTCAACAACTGTGCACTCTACCTTCTCTTTCAATAGCTGATTTTGTCTTTCCTCCCCAAAGCTGTCCACCAGACCAGGACCTCCCTCTGCACCTTGGCTGTCTCTGAAGCCCTTGAGGCCCAAACCAGGCTAAATGAATGACGCCACTGGAATGCAACTCATGGAAAAATGAATTAGACTTCAAATACAGGGGGAAAAGAAGGATTTAATTTCATTTGCCTCCCCCCCCCTCAGTCAAATAATGCACAAACCACTATTTCCTCCCCAAACTGGCTTTTATTTTGCACCTGTACTGCAAATGATTCCAGCGATACAGGGGTCACATACTTTATTAAAAAATAGATAAAGCAGCTCCATGGGGCTATTCAACTTTTTTACAAATACTGGCTGGATAAAATAAGGCAGTAGAACGATGGATTCAAGCAGACACAAGCAAGGCTTTTCCTTTGCCTACTAGATCGGTTAAAAAACCAATTATGACTGACTTACCACACATTATGACTGATTTTTTCAACTAGTTTGGCATTTACGACTTCAACTAATTAAAGAAAAGCAAACTAATTTTTTCAACTTTCACCATCGCTGAATTTTATTTATGTACTAGATTGCCGTACTTTGCCAACAATGGAAGTCACTGTCAAAAATGTTATTTTTTTATTATTTTCATTGTTGATTTGGTTTGGCCTTGACTGCTTTTCTTAATATACTTTGTGAGCGTACCTATACCCCTCACATCCCATAGTCCCAAAGCCACATAAACAGCCTTAGAAGAGCCTGGTGTGGGAGGATGCTGCTGTACACCATCACAACATCATAACAGCCTCATACCCTGGTGGGTGGGATACTGCTAACTGATGTTCACCCCTGAAGCCACATAAACAGTCTTAGACCATGGTGTGTGTGTTGCAGCAGTAGCAGTGCCAGTGCACACCTGCAAAGTAACAACAGCCTTAGGGTATGGTATGCTCCCTGCTGTGTACACCCCCAAATCCACATAACATAACCAGCCCTGAATCCAATCAATGTGGGAATGATGCTGCTCTGCAGTACACACATGGGCCTCAAGCAACATAAATAGTGTAAAGTTAGACCATTACATTTGATACTGCTACAGTGGTACTTTAGTACATCACTTTACAGTTCAAAATTCAAATCAACAGAAACAGCGTTAGAGACCCTTATGAAGGTGGATCTGCTACACCACTGAAGGCAAGCCACATTAACAGCAGCCGCAGCCTTACACCCTGGTGTGTGATGCTGCAGTAAACCCCTAACCTGAATCACCAAATTAGTCTCACTTTCCTTTATACACACCACCAGGACTCACACCGTCCAACCGACTCCAGCTGCAGGCAGCAGACAGTGCTGCAGGGCAGGCTTGCACAGCTCAACCAGAAGGCATGCATGCATGCCTACCTGAGCAGGTCAGAAATCTGTAGAATATAAATAACACCTGTGCCAGATTAAAACATAAAATGTGGGATTTTTTGAACTAGAAATAATATGATGCAAAAAAAATGCAGCTTGCTTATCTGGACCCCCTTAGCTGGACTCTGCACGTATCTGTTCCAGAAATGCTCTTTAAATGTGTTTTTTTAACATTACAAATCTTTTCTCATATTGCGTGATTCAAATCAAGATTCTTGCTTCATATGATGAGTCCAGGGGTCGAAATTATATTCTGTATCCAGTAGCCTGCAGGACTAGTGACTGGGACAATCCCCTAGCCCCACAGACTTTTCCACTGACCCAGCTGGTGTATTGAAATGTTGCCTTCTCCAGTACCAGCCTGCAGGGTTACTTAAAGGAAAATCTTACTAGAATTACTTGCCTGATACAAAATCTACCAACATTTGGCTAGTGGACCACTGCCAGTTTAAACCTCTGACAAAAGGTTGACAGTGGCCCTCTAAAGTGACTTAATAAGCTTCATATTTATTTCTGACACACAAAGTTAACAGTTCCAAAAAGATTGAGTCTCCTGCCGCTCCTATGGTGTACAATGTAATTCTGCTCCAAAAATGTAACTAAGTACAATATACAATACAAAACATACTGTAGCTTGCTCTCAATCAGTCACAGCAATAGCACTGGCAGACATTAACACATTTCAGGGCATATTCATAATGTTAGGAAGACAAATGTCTTTATTAGCAATAGCACAGCCACAGCACAGTAGCAGCACCAGTCAGGATAAGGTGAGATGAGTATGTTATATTATACAATGGCAAGAAAGAATCTTGGACTGTGATTGGTCAGTTTGGGGCTGGACCCATGGCATTATCCCAGCACGTTGCCACAGGTCTAATCTCAGCACTGTGGACCCATGTAGATGAGCCTTTGATTGATTGTTTTACTAAGCTTGAGCTTGAGCTTGATTGTTTCATCTTCTCTTAAAAACAAAAAATGTTTCCACACAAAAACATCTTTAAAATTATTTTTTTTATTCTGTATAACAATGAGCCATTGTATAATAGGGACAATGCACTCAGGGTGTGTGTCGTTTGGGATAACACCACGCCTGGCCTGAGCTGATTTACTCGGCCTGCGGCCTCGTGCCCAACCTCCCCAGGCATGGCGTTATCCCAGCACAACACACACCCTGTCAGGCATTATTCCTTTATTTTACAATAACTGAACACTCAGATATGACTGTCAGTAATGGTGGGCGTGGGCTCAATCCGCTCCATAAAGTGATTCACAGAGTAAAGGCGGATTCACGATGCCCGCAATGTAATGTAGGCATAGCGCATTATAATGGGTAATGCGAAGTCCATTGAAAACATTGACTTTGCATTGCTCTGCCTTCCCAGACCACAACTCCACCAAAATCTTAAGCGAAGTACATAGGGATCAATGCATTTCACCTCACTTTGCCTTGTTTTTGAGCTCTGAAGGTGAATTCTGCAGTAATTCATGGGATTTCAGGTCTCATGGGCTCTATATTGATCTGCACAGCCTGAGTTGGGTGCAGTGTGTGTATGAAGCAGTAGGAGACAGTGTGTCCTGAGAGATGTCTGTGATTGAAACCTTCTAAAAGCTGTTAAAAAAGCATTTTTGCTTTTTGGGGGGGGCTCCACCTTTAGTTCATCGATTGCAGGAAACCCTCCTGTGCTCATATCATTGAGCGTTTTTGTTTTTGTGTGGATTTTGAATGTTAATGTACAACATTGAGTGTGTGTAGTGAAAGACAGTGGAAGTGTGCTTTGGGAGGGGCATATCTGTGGTGTAGGTAGAAAAGTTGGAGAAATAGTGATTTTTTTGGGTTATATTTTTGTTATATAACTGACTGTGTAAATGTACACACAGTAATATTATCAGTAATTGTTGAAATTTTCTTGCTGATTGTGTGCTGTGTGGATCTGGTGCAACAGTTCATAATTTCGGGTTGTTTACATTACAATACATGGCATATTACTGAACTTTTCAATTAGGTATGCATTACTCATTCACCATTGTAGAGAAACTGTTCTGTGTGTGTGTGAGTGGTGTTGCGTGACATCAAATAATACACCTTTTATTGTGCCACAGACTAGTATAATTGCAGGGCAGGCGCAGTAGTGTGAACCTGCTATCCACTGCAGCTGCTTGATTTTGTACTGTGATCATGGTATCTGTTCTTTGTTTTGATGTTTGTACTGCCGTAAAAATCTGCAGTCAGTGCTCCCTCCCACCCACACCAGCAAAATAATTTTTTTACCAGATTGGATAGTTTTTGTGACCTCATCAGCACCACTGGTTATGGTTATAATATTGTTGTTGCTCCCCCAAAATGCCCGCAAAGAGATGTGCAAGCAAAACTGGTTCTCACCATGGCAATGCTGGCAGTAAGATAGTCTGTGAGCGTGGTAGTATGCAAACATAGAAGTGCATTGCTGATGTGAGGAAAGGTATTTCTCCTGCAATGTGTTTTACAGCCCAATCAGTAGCTTCACTCATAGTCGGAGGAGATGATGTTTTCCCAGCCAGTGGTGTTAGTGTTACTGGTGTTATTGGTGGTGGTAATATTAGTATTGGTTTATCAAGTTTGAATTCTGACCAGTGTTCCATATCCAAAAATATTCAGTGTGAAGCAATGCAAGTGAGTGGCAGCGTAGATGATATCATACTTCCCAGTAACTGAACCTGAGGATTCTGATAATGATGTTAACTATGGCATACAATGTGACATTCTGTCCACAGTGGTGGTTAATGTCATGCGTTTTCCATGCAGTGATTCACAGTGTGGTGAAAAAAATTCAGGTGATGGTGGTGTAGATGATGATGATGAATGTGAGGATGATGATGATGTTGCTGTTGTTTGCAACATGCTGTCCACATGCTAGCATCCAAGCAGAAGATGTGGATGTGTGTAACGTTGATGATGAATATGATGATGATGTAATTTACCCCAGTTGGGAACCAGAGAAAAAGAAAATCAAAGTGGCTGTGTCCGAGTCTGTTTGCAGGAATCTCACCCCCCCCCAGTAAAAACTTGTGATTTACCAGTTTTAGTTGATGTTGACGACCCAGTAATAATGATAGGTAGTCATAGTGGTCAGTTGCAGTCCAGGTGTGCAGTGCCCAAAACATCATGTGCCCCCCCACATCAGTGCTTAAAATAACGGACTTAAATAAGCAACATAATGGACATGTTAAAAGTAGAGCATCATAATCCCTTGCTTGGGATTTTTTTGTTCAAGATGCAAATGATGAGCTAGTTTCAATCTGCCAGGTTTGACATGTGTGTGTGAGTCGAGGTAAAAAGGGGAGCCATCTGGGCACAGGAGGACAGCATATGCATCTTAAGAATAGGCACCTGGCTCTGTGGACCCAGCACATGCTGGCAGCTAATACCACAGTGGGGCATTCACCCTCATCACCAGCAACCATAGCGAGCATGTTATCCCCTTCCATGAGTAGTAAATTAAACGTGTGCAGTAGTGCGGTAATAAGAGCAGAGGATTACTGCAGGCATGATGAGGTGGAGGAGCATAAAGACTTTGAAATGTCCAGCGCTGGTGACAGTAACAGTTTTGGTGGCGGTGGTGGTGGTGGTGAAGGTAGAAACATAGAAACATAGAATTTGATGGCAGATAAGGACTGCTTGGCCCACCCAGTCTGCCCATTTCCCTACCTACTGGATAAGCTGCAGATCCTAGTCAACCAGCAGCCTACTTCTTCCTACCCCCACCCCCCAGAATTGCCTTATGACTATCCCATGCATGCTTGAATTCCACCACTGATTTTGACTCCACAACCTCCTCCGGAAGGCCATTCCATGCATCCACAACCCTCTCTGTGAAAAAATACTTCCTTAAATTACCTCGGAGCCACCCCCCCTCTATCTTCAAATTGTGCCCTCTTGAATGCAATATGTCTAGTGCAAGTGGTACATCAATCCCAGTTGGCAAATCTGGCAAAATAACTGCATTTCTGAGTTTGTCATTATCACCTGTGCAACCGACTTCATGAAACATCCACACTCCACCCCCTGCCAATGCCATTCATCACAGAGCACAACCATTTGTGATCACATCCCATGTAAAATGTTTGTCAGCCCACGTTACAGAGTATTTTTGCGCATAAGCTGAAGTACCCCCCAATCATACAGTGTCAAGTGAACTTAATGCTGCTGTAGCGGAAATGCTGGCAATTGATCTTTTGCCCTTCTCCTTTGTGGAGAATTCTGGGTTCCAGCAGTTAGCTGTACATGCCTGTCCAAAATGGAAAGTCCCATCCAGGACATACTTTTCTACCCATGCTGTCCCCAAGTTGTTCCGCACTGTGTCTGACTCAGTAAGACATGCCCTTCAACATTCCTCCTCTCCATTCATCCATTTAAGTATGGATATGTGGACAAGTGGCCAAACAGCAGGGAGTTCATATTTGTGTATAACTGCACACTGGGCACAGGTGCCGAGGGTTGTTTGTGATGTTGGTAGTGTGACTAATCAGTGCAGTAAGGTGGATTGTCGCAGTAGCAATCTTCCAGGAATTCAACAGCATGCAGCGGTTGCTATGCGTAATGTGATCTGTTCACACACTGGTGAGAACATGTTGGACATGGTACTGACTGAAATTGACAAATGGCTAAACCCCCTGTCCCTGAGAGCTGGGTTCATAGCAAGTGACAATGGGTCAAATGTGGTGAAATGCATCACGAATGGTGTTTTTTTTCATGTTCCATGCATGGCCCATTGTTTAAATCTTGTGGTGCAGGAGTTTCTACAGCACCCTGATGTAAAGGAAATACTGACCATTGCACTACATATCTGCTCACACTTTTTACAATCTGGAAAGGCCCATGACCAACTGCAGCAGTTGCAGATACAAAACAGCCTGCCTCAGCACCGCTTGAAGCTGGAAGTTGTCACCTGATGGAACTCCACTTTATACATGACAGAAAGGTTGTATGAACAATACAAAGCCATCTCAGAATATCTTGTGATGCACACTAGCCGTGACAGTTCCGAGGCCTCCATGTCTATGACGACTGAACAGTGACGCCTCATGGACTCTGTAATAACAGTTTTGCAGCCTTTTGAACATGCCACACAGGCAGTGAGTGGTGAGTCTGCCTCCATTAGCCAATCAATTCCACTGCTGTGGGTGCTGAGGCAGACATTGGTAAATGTACAGCATGGCCTTGATGTTGCTGGAGATGGTGGTAGCAATATGTTGCTGCAACACATGCTGACAGTATTCAACCAGAATTGTCACGTTGTGAGCATTCAGCATAGTGACAACTTTGCCACAGCAACAATGCTGAACCCACGATACAAACATGGAATTGCATCAGTACTGGAGGGAGGGCCTGAACAGGTAAAAAATATCAGCGGTCAACTGGTGCGCTTGGTTCATGGGGCACAGAAGTCATGTGCCAAGGTCAGCAAACCTCAGCAGCATAATCCGGCTGAAGATGTACCCATAGGACTATCAAGCATATCCTGCAAGGGGAAAGGGAAAGCAGTTTCAGGTGGTCTGTCATCCAAAGTGTCTGGTGTCAACCTGCTTTGGGAGGCTTTGTCCCAAGTGGGTATTTGTGAAATAAATGATTCGGGAGAACAGGATGATACATCAACAACTGGACTTAGTGCGGCTCAGAGAATAGTTGAGTCATATTTGTCTGAAAACAGGCATCTGACAATAACTGAAGATCCTCTTTTGTACTGGAGTGGAAAGGTCAGTGAATGGCCAGAGCTGACTGCAGTGGCACTGAAGTACCTCACATGCCCATCCTCCAGTGTAAGTGTTGAAAGGGTATTCAGCTCAGCAGGTGCAATAGTCAGGGATCATCAGACAAACCTGTCTCCTGCAAATGTTAGTTTGCTAACATTCATTAAAATGAATGAGAGGCACATACCAGCACAGACTGCAGCCTCAGTATTCATACCCCGGCCTGGTCATGGTGGTTTTGGTGATGTGGAAATGGACCATCCTGGTGGCACTGGCAGTGGCTGCCTGAAACGGCCCACCACTGATGTAGATGATGACACAATGGAGAAAGAATTTCCCAGTGGTCAGACTTCAGACATAGATGACTGTTAGGGAAGCTTTCTTTATGAGGATGATGATGTGGTTAATGTTGGCAGGTTTTAACTGAAGTTGTTAAAAGGTGGTGTGCCACCCTGGACCACCACCACCGGGACTGATGTTAGCCACTGCCACCACTGAGCATGAGTCCGTCTGCCCCCCCCGGACCACCACCACCACCAGGACTGATGTTAGCCACTGCCACCACTGAGCATGAGTCTGTCCGGACCACTACATCCATCAGCCAGAGACACAAAGCTTCTTAATATTTAAACCATAAAGTGAGTATGTGTACTCATGTTTGTTATGCTGTTTCACTTCCTTTAGTTGCATGTTTTGTTTTCTGCAGCTTTTCAGAGTCGCAATGTTCAAACACATACGGTACACTTATTTATTTTTTTTTTTACAGGTAAACAAAAAAAAAAGTCTCCTTTGCTAAAACTCGGTGAGAATGGTACTGCAGCTGTACCATACAAAGGAACCTGTGGAACATCCATGTGAAATCCATTCTGGTAAGTATGAAGATTTTATTTCATCCATTTCATTGTTTTGGAAAGACTGCAGCAAATGCGACTGACTATGAATCATAAACTAAGTGACATGTGTACGTCACCAGAACTATTTCTGTAAGATATCATTCATGCACTGTATTCTGAACTTGCAGCTGTGCCCTGACCATGACAGTGTGGAAAAGGTTGCACACAGGTTGTGTTACCAGACAAGATGTGGGTTTGAAATGTAACTTGACTTGAGATTGAGAACCAGGGAGGGACAAATTACAATTAAGTTGTAAGAAGTCATTCATTTCTTTTTTTAAGAAACTTCCAGATGCTTTGTTGTTCTGTCAAAGTGGCTTTATCCAAAAAAGTTCTTCAACATCAGGCACTCCCCTTCCCAGGTTTGGGCACACATGCAACGTGCAGAAGTCGTTTCATTAGATGACCATGACCAACTTTAACAACTGGACTCCAGAAGGATGCAGATGAATCTGTGAAGAAGTAACAAAATAAGAAACCATTACAGACAACCCTGCAAATATGCTTTCCCCACCCCCAAAAAAATACTTACCTTCATGTGCTTGAGAGTTATCCATTTCCAATTTCAGCACAAGAAATTCTCATTGAGCACTGGAATGTGCACACCAACAGTTTCTGTGACCTGTGATACAGAACAATACCATGAGTACATGTCCATGTGAACCCCCCTCCCCACCTACAAAATACACAAACATATATCTCTATATATATCAACTCACCAAGGCTACTATTAGTGTACAGACAAAGGACACCCTTCCATCCAGTTGAGATGATCACATTGCATTTGCTCAAATCACCTCACAGAACACATTGGACCAGCAACAGTACGCTCATGGTCATCATTTTATTCTGGGGGACTTTGTATGTGCTGAAACGCTCCCATTTCACTGTATTACCACTTGTCGCTTTTCTGGACACAAGGCGGATGCATTTTGGGCATGCAGAAAAAAATCTGGGGACTCTGTGCCACCACTGCATGCATAACTGAGTGCACCATTAATTCTGGGGATGCATTTTGTGTGTTGTGTGATTGTGAGCTCATGATGTCATACTGACATTATCAATTAAAGCAGCATTGCAAGAATGTCATGACTATTTTGAACTGTACTTTTTTATGCTACTTTACATTGCCACAGCCACTAGTTACCTCTGAGTCGTGACTTGAATGATACGCTTCTTTGCACAATTTCTGTCTGCTTTACTTAATTGACTACTTTTTTTATGTATGAAAAAAAATGAGCACACCTTTCAATATTGTTCTGACCAGGTTTGTATTTATTTGCTGCTGCTTTTCAATAAATATTGTTTTGTGGTGTCATAAAACACTGCCTGCTGCATAACTGTTAATTTACAACAGAAGTGATATATAATAACTAACTGATGTGATGGAGAAAAGCAGAGGAAAACAATGACAAAGACCTGGTCAGCACCAATTTAAAAGGAATACTCCTTTCGTTATTTCACACATGAAAAAAGGTAGTACAGCAGACTCAACTACTGGAAATTAGTGTATCATTCCAGTCAGGATATAAGTAAAGGAAGTTGCAACATAGCATTAAAAAATATAGGTCAGAGTTCTCAACAGATTACTGTGCTGCTGCTTTACAGAGACTCACCACGTTGCATAGTTATGGTGATGCACATAACCTAATATGTGGGCGCCTTACTTCCAGAGGAATATTTCTTGCTCCACATAGTACAATACATTTCTGTGAAAACCATCTGTAATTTCATTACTATGTATCACATGATGGAGGAATTCCCATTCAGAAAAGCTGCCCACATTCTGCCCCACTTTCTCAGCAATGTTAGGACATGATGCCAGGGGAAGTGCAGGTGCATGCTCCACTATAGTGAATGTCCAGCAGCTATCCCAATGTTTCATTATGTTATAAGGTTCACTTTGTGGTGAAATGTGGGAACGTTTCCACTAACAAGGCTCTTCTTACTGGAAACATGCCCACACGTTTCACCACAAACTGACCATTATAACATAAAGAAACATTCTGAAAGCTGCTGGACAATCGGACATTTACTATAATGGAGCACGCACCTGCGCTCTCCCTGGCATCACATCCTAACGTTGCTGAGAAAGTGGGGGTAGAATTTGGGTTACTTTTATGAATGGGAATTCCTCCATGACGTGACACACTGTAATGAAATTACAGGTGGTTTTCACAGAAATGTATTGCACTATGTGGAGCAAGAAAGATTCCCCTTGAAGTAAGGCGCCCATAAATCGGGTGCAATGCTGTAACTTGGTGAATCTCTTTCATGTCTATTTCACAAGCGAAATAGCTATAGAGCCTCAGTAATGTTTACTTTGTGTCGGGACTCATGAATTGGATTTTAAGTGTTTCAAAAACACAGCATGAATACTGAGCAATGCGAGTATGTTGTGGTAAACTGCATGTGTGCCATCAGCGTTCTTTCCTGTGTGTGTGCATACATTGTCCAGCTTCATGCAAACATATATATGGTAAGACTTGTTGCATTATCAAGAATAAAGATTACAAAGAATACCTGATGTATATTTTATTGGTACCATCAGTGCCAGTAGACTAAGTGATATGATATTTTTTCTGCGGTATCGGGTCACTGCTCACCTCAGTCACTCACAGTGCACAAATGACTTTGCGGAGATCATAGCACAAAAAACACATGCTCTCCTAAAGGTTATGTGTGCAGTATAGTATATAATGGGACTAAGGTGCACTCTGGCCAGACACCTCTGAAAAAATATTGTATCACTTAGTCCACTGATGATGATGGTGACAATAAAATATACTGTATTCTGCTCGCTATTCCTTATAACATAAACACTGCCTGCAACAAGTCAGCAACAGCAATATATGTTTGCAACACACTGCACAATGTCTGATGCCACACACAGGAAACAACACTGACTGCACACATGCAATTTTACACATCATACTTGCACTGCTCACAACAGCTTGCCCACAAGCACTCCAAAACAAAAAGTAAACATTACTAAGGCACTGCAACTACAGAAGGGAAAATGTGTATTATTAAACAACAACAAAAAAAACACACAAAAAAAACAGTGCAGTACAGTAGTGGGGTGGGGAGGTCCAGAAAACAATCCCTTAATGTGGCCATGAGATGTCGTGGTGGTCCAGCAGCAGGTGCAGCATTGTGAGTATTTGCAGCTGCTGTTATTGTATTGTATCTACTTGCTGCTGCACAACACTTAACCTCTCATTATTCTCCTCCAGGCCCGCCCACACCAGAGCAATGTTGGCCTCTGTTGCAGGGACTGTGGCGGGATCCACTGCAGGTGAAAACCCAGGTAGTGGTGGTGGTGGAGAGGGTGGTGCTGGTGGCTGTGGTGGCAGTGGTGGTGGAGCAGCTACTGCACTGGCCCTCCTCCTGCTGTGGTGGCGAGGCACAACTCCAACCCCAGGAGCACCCTCGGCCACTGCCACAGAAGGGCCAGCAGGTGGATGCCTGGCCCCTTCCATGGAAACCTGCCACTCCACCTTGTGGTGGTACAACATGTGGGTGCGCTGGCCACTGGTCCCCAAATGTGTCCCCTGAGGGTCATGGTGCACCAGCACACCACACAGATGGCACACCATGACTGTGCTGTCTCTCCCCACAGAGTTAAAAAAAATCCCACATTGGGGAGCTGCAGAGAGGACCAGATACAGTTCTAGCACCACCTACGTTTTCCTGGGGCATCTCCTGTGGTGGTGGAGGTGGTGGAGGGGGTGCTGCTGGAGTCCCTACAGCTGCTACCGGTAGTGGTGGTAGTGGCAGAGTAGGTGGATGCGCAGCAGCCACCGGTGGCACTGGTGCTGCTGCTGCTGCTGCTTCCATGGGGGGAAGCCACACCCAAGAATCAGGAGCAGTTCAGCAACACATGACCACCCCCACATGTGCGCACTCCCCTCCTCTGTACACGCCCATGGGCCAGCGACTCTCCTTCTCAAGGGTTCATCCTTCCCACACAAGTCCCCGACCCTGACTATAAACAAGTTCAACCAGAGTCAACTTCTAGCCTTTACCCGGCGGCCACTCTCACTCTCACACTCCCAGACACACACACACACACACACTGACACACACAGTCACACACACACAAAACAAAACAAAACTTATAAAAAAAAAATTCACTACCAAAAAAACAATCACAAACACAATACAAAAACGAAATAAAGAAGTAGCTTTTAAAAAAGCTGTTTTTTTCAGGCACAAAAGCAATAAAGCACTTTCTGACACTGACACACAAACTGCTGTCCTCTCCAAAAAGCCTTCTCCCTCTACAACTGCAAAGGAAAAAGTGAAACTGCTTCTCTGACTCACTTCCTTCCTGCCTGGCTAAAGCATGTGACTTACAGTATTGTAAGCCATGTGATGTGTGGGGGACTGACTATTTACTTATCACTTCGCCTTACTTCACGTTAAGGCATAATGACAACACGAAGTAATAATGAGAACGCGAAGTGAGCACTTTGTGGTGCCCACTTCACGTCCACTTCGTCAGCGGATTAAAAATTCGCTGCATCTCTAACTGTCAGTCAGCCTAAGCCTGCACTGCATGCTGCTGCTATCATGTGCAGTAATAGTATGTGTCACAAACTCACTCAGCAGGTCAGCCCTCTACTTCCAAAGTGCCAACCTCCAAGAGCAGTCTTGTGAACAGTTGAACAGAACAAGGCAATCCTCTTGTCTGTTTTGTGAGTTCGGATCAACCTTTGGTCTCCAGTCTTGGAGGGATTCAAACTGTGAACCTCTTGCTAGCGTACCCAATGCACAGGCTCAGATAATTCTGTCTTCGAGGGGCCAGATATCTTTGCCTACGGGCACCTAACCAGGTATACAGAAATGAACCCTTAAAAACTTTAATAAAAACCTCAGATTTTAAATGCTTCTCTTTCCAGTTTGATATCACCATTCAAGCTTATGCCTAGTGTCAGCTATAACCATATATACTGTTCTTGCAAATGAAAGAAAATCAAAGACAGACCAGGTATGCTCTAAAAAGAGTTTTTACTAAAAATAGATAAAAATATGTAAAACACAAAATACATAACTATTATATCACAAGACATACAACTCTCTTAAACAAAACAGGTTTTAACAGTGCAATTCCTACTACAGTACTTAGTCTCTAAATACCTGCTTAAAAGTGCTCACAGATGTTTCTTTGTCAGAGTCTAGATAAAAGTGTTTCTGTGAAGTCAAACAGAATAATGTTTAAAATCTGGTTTTCCCCACCTACTTGCATGAGGTCACCTAGCTCCGCCCTGTCAGAATATATAAAAAAATATATATAAAAAACAGGATGTCTTTTCCAAGTATTAAATTCTGCAACCTCAGCATGACTCATGTCCTCCAAATGACATTTCTTTGATCTCATGATAAGCTTCCCCCTTCCAGGTCATGAAAGCATCTTTATGATTTCGCACCAGTTTACTAAACCTGGTTTCCGATCTTAACGTCATAAAATGGATATGCTCAACTCAGGCCTCTTCCAGCTTGTAATTAAATAAAACAGGATATCCTTGATCAAGGTCTGTTCTACTCTGTCATTAGCTTCAGGCCTGACATGTAACACCTGGTATCTAAAACCTGTGTGAATGCGTCTGTGATCTCACATGCTGTTTCAGCTTTTTCTCATGGGACACAGTCCATACACATTTTTATATTTACAAAAAATGATCATGCAGCACTCAGAACTGGCTGTCCATGTCACAGTATTCATATCAATCAAATCAACAATATGGCAGCTACAAGCCTATATGCTAGCAATAAATAAATAAGCATGTTTGAATTAGAAAGGCAGGCAACCGCAGTCTGAAGATGAGAAAGAAAATAATTTCTTTGGATTATGATATGGCCAGATAGACTCAGATTATAAAATAAATACATGACAGCTCCTCAGTCTCTGAATAAGTTGGAAAGGAACAGAAATTAGAAATTCAACATTTTAAAATGATTTTTGAACTCACGTTCACTTACTTTACTTGTCTGAGCTCAAGTCTCTCCTCCAGGCTCCTCTCCTCCTACCTCTCCAACTCCTCGTGCTGTGGGCTCAACTCCAGTCACTTGGGGCCTTCCTGGTGGTTCCCCTATAGTCACCCAAGGCCGCCAGCCCATGCAATGTGGCTGATACTGACTTACTGTGGTGATGTTCCCCCAAGAATGAACGACTTGACCAAGCCAGCCCCTGCCCCACAAATCGACTCTGCTTAGTTGGTGTTGGATTGCACTGCAGCCTTTTTCAATGCTGCTGAAGCTAGTGACAGTTTTCTTTCAGTGCAAACCAAATAAGTGCTTTCTTATTAAATTTATTTGGCTATGGTCTTCTTCTCGAGGATGGATGACCACAGACCACCAACAATGACGACTGGGCTGACTCCCACCCTCTTCCTCAAATTTACTGCACTGCCACTCACTGCACCACTACTCTTCTGTCCCCAGCATTTGCCACTTTCTCAGTCTCACAAGACAGAGACTCACTCTTCTCTAGTGTCCAAGTCAAGGCTCACTCAGCTCAGGAGCAGCACGCAGTGCGGCTGATCTGCCTCAGACCGACCCGTCCACCCAACACCTTGCAACTCACCTTGCCTCACTTCTCAGTGCTAGCACCTGCTGGCTCATTGGATGTTCTGCTCCCCTCTGGCTCAGGCTTCTTGCCTACACACTGCAGTGCTCCCGGTCCTGAGTCGGCTCCTGAGAGTCACCAACTGCTCTCACTCTGACTCCTCTCCACATCAGTCTGCACTGCATCGCTACCTCCCCTTGAGTCGACCCCATGTCCCCTCCTCTCTGGCCCCTAGTACCAGCTAGGCCACCTCACTAATACACTCTACTGACCCATCCTCCTCGACTCAGAGCTCACTCACAAAAAATTAATTATTTTTAAGCACTACACCAGTCTGTCCTAAACAAACTCTCTCCAATGACAGATGACTGAAGCAGACAACCACCCACTACTGCTACCAACAACTCCTCAACAGTGCCTTGCCACCACCTCATGCAGTCCCAGTCCCAGACAGTGCGCACACAACTGCTGGTTCCTCCTTCTGTTTTTAGACATTGGTGCAGGGTTGGTGCCCTGGAGCCAGGGAGCCATTCATTGGCTAAAGGAAGCACTGCTGTGCTAACAGACAAGTAGAATGGTTAGACTTCACCCCCACACACAAATCTGAAAAAAAGGAGTAAACAGTTAATGGAGACATCAAGTCTGAATGCCTCAGTGTCTGCTGGCAGCACGATCAGGCAAGACAGAATGCAAATAAGCCGCAACGGTATTGCTGACTTAAGGGAAATGCAACTGTACTATATTATGACTGCAATTTAGTGCAATTGCAACTAATTGCAACTGCACTAAATTGCAACCCACGATTCTAACTGCCAACGGCGACTCCGGAGTCTACTTCCTACTATCCATCTCAAGTGCTCTACTCAAGACCTACTTTAACTCAGATCCCTGCAATCTCCTGGCCTCTTTGGATCTGGTAAGCCAACCTTCTCTTTTTCTTGGGTCATTCTCTTTCACACTGGCACAGGTCATCCCCCCCTTAACTCTGGCACAGGAAAGTGAACAGCCTTCCCCACCTGGACCCTTGGGCACTGGCACAAGCCAGAGGGACATCCAGAAATTTTCCTGATGACCCAGGCCCAAGCCTCCTACATCAATTGACACTATTCCTGGTGCTAAGGCAACACCTGCCACTGTCACTTGGCTCTGCCTCAGTACCTGCCTTACCACTCATGGCCCAAACTCACTCTGGGGATTCTGCTGGTCTTACTTTCTCGCTAGTCCCTGTCAGGCCCACATCCCTACTTTCACCACCTGGGCTTGAATTAAGCTCCAGCATGGGGGCTACCCTCCAAGATCTGCCATTTTCAGCCTGTGACCCACCCGGACCTCAATGTACCAGCATCCCAGGACCTGTCCCTCCAAACAGGCCCCATGTCTTGGGTGAAAGGCCCCCCCCAGCTTCCTCTATCCCCCCCAGGCCACTCTGCCACACTGGATATGAGAGAAACCACTGCCACTGGTTCTCCTCCTCCTAGGAGGGCCCTGCCACTGCCCTCCCAGCCCTGGCAACCTGGGGTACTACACACATGGACCTCCTAAGGGCTTCTACTCTCTCTCCTGGTCTGCTAAGCTTCCTACTGCCCTAGCCCCCCCAACAACACAGGACCTGGCTACCTATTCCACCATGGAGCTCCATACCCCCACTCCTCATCAGCCATGATGCACAGAAAAGCCATCCTAGCTGTATTCTTTTTGAGGGGGTTCCCCACTGGCCCTCCTGGACCACCAAGCTCATTCACTTGCCCACCTCATCTGCTCCTAACTCTACACTTCCAGCCTCCCACCTCCAGCCTCAGGCTTAATGCCCAGGCTGGAAAGGCCCAGATACTTCCTGTCAGGCCCTTTATACACCCTCTGAACCTACTCTCTGCTGCCACCTTGAGGCGTTCAGAGCAATATCCCCCAGAGCACTAAACCCATTTCCTAACTCTGGGGGGGTAGGAGGGGGAAGGGATGCCTAAAAATGGAAATACAAGCACCTCTTTTACAGGGGGCTTACAGAAATATCCCCTTTATGGACTCCCTTTATGGCAAGTCCCCTAACAAAACCAACAGTGAAAAATATTATGGTTCTATTCAGGAATGAAAGTGTCCACATTTTAGATATCCTGTTTTGAGTCAAACAGAGAGCTGATGTAACTAATTGGCCAGTGCCCATTCTGGACTCTGAAAATATGTGGACTGGTGACTGAAAGATTAAAGTCCGATTAAGATATTCTGACAAGGGATACAACATCTTCCGAGTAGTTTTTATATGGGGCAGGATCAGGGTTTCTGCTTTTATGCCAGACAGCTGAAGACATGCCATAGATGTGGATCTTTATCCCACCTGAGTAATGTGTGTGATGCTTTGCTATGCAATTTTTGCTTACAAATTAGGCATTCAAACATGTTCTGCCTAAACCTGGTCAAATGTAATTTATGCGAAGAAACAATCCATCTATATTTAAAAATATCCTTAGGCTGTCAATAATACCCCAGACATGGGCATGGCAGGCCCCATCAAGGTTCAAGCCAGGTCCCTCCCTTCCAATCTTGTTACCTGGACCAATGGGCCACAAGGGTAGAGAGCATGCCAGTGCTTCCATCAACCAACGGTCCCTGTTGCAGCCCTGCCACCACAACAGCCCCACTAGCCCATTGAGACATACCTTTGAGAATCCAGGGTCCTCAACTCCTACTGGCCTTCCGACTTTCCGATATCTCCAAACAGATCTACCACCTCTTCTGTCTCCTACCGGAGGGGGGGGATGGTTTACCCCTGAAACCCCAGACAACCACTACTGCCTGACTCACTCCTCAACGCTGAAGGCCGACCTGCCTAAGACTGGGGGCCCCCTCTAGAGGCTGCCCTGCTTCCAGCCACCGAGATGCCTCTCCCCTGTCTTCCCACCTACCTAACCTTATATACTCCCAAGCTGGTGCTGTCCCTTACAGGCAAGCACCAAGAATTTCCAAAGGTGCCAAAAACTCCCTATCAGCACTAAGGGGAAGGTTCACAAGAGGCTAGCAAGCCCCCCCTTGGGGGGATTGCACTCTCCCACTCTTAAAAAACTGTTTCCTCCTGAAAATGGGGGCAGAGACCCCAAAGCTAGGCCAGGAAATGCGTACTCCCCAGCCCCACCCAGGTGTCCACCCAGCAGACCTCACACACCCCACCCCTACTCATCCCTTACACTAACCAAACAACACTTCTTGAACTAGGAAAATAAATTCTCCAAACAGGTTGGTCTCCATACGTCTGTAAGCTCTCACTATTTTTATCAAGCAATAAAGCCTACACAGTGAAATTTTGAGTGAGCTTTGAATTCTTGCAGAGGAGTGCAACCTGTTTGGAGAATTGGTGGTTATTTCAGGCTTCTCTGCCCTTGGGTTTGCACCACAACACGTCTGCTTGTTCGCAGGTATCTTTGGACTTAAAACTAGGAAAGCATTGTTCAAATTGTGCCAGGCTGCAAATAATAAATTAATAGCTTTGTTTTTTTATCTTTTCAAAAACACATTACACAAATAAATCATTCAAATCTTTAAGAGTTTTTTTTTTTTAATTTGGTGATCAACACACACACACACACACACACACACACACTTTCACACATCACTCACTCTAACACTCATACTCTCACAATCCAGAGCTAGGCTTGCACCCAGCTCCTAAAAATGTTTAATAAATAGGGTATACATGATGGGCACGAGTGTGATATGGAAAATATTTTCACTCTTTTAGAGTGACCTCTGAATATTCACGAGTGGTGAAGCCACTCCTGACTATTCAGATGTCACTGTGTAGGAGTGAAAATATTTTCCATATCACACGAGTGGCCAGAGCCCACAGGTGGGGACCGTAACTTATTTAGTGTCTCCTTGAATACGCAGTCACCTCTCATAGAAACATAGAAACATAGAATTTGACGGCAGATAAGGACCGCTTGGCCCACCTAGTCTGCCCATTTCCCTACCTAACGTATAAGCTGCAGATCCTAGTTAACCAACAGCCTACTTCCTCCTACCCCCCACTAGAATTACCTTATGTCTGTCCCATGCATTCTTTAATTCCCCCACTGTTTTTGACTCTATGACCTCTTCAGGAAGGCTGTTCCATGTATCCACAACCCTCTCTGTGAAGAAATACTTCCTCACATTACCTCTGAGCCATTCCCCCTCTATCTTCAAATTGTGCCCCTTTGTTTTTGCACATCTCTTTTTCTGAAAGATGCTACCCTCTTGGACTTTGTTGATTCCCTTGAAGTATTTGAATGTTTCTAGCATGTCCCCCCTCTCCCTCCTTTCCTCGAGGTTATACATCTTTAGATCCTTTAGTCTTTCTTCATATGTCTTCTGATGCAGACCCTGCATCGTTTTGGTTGCCCTCCTCTGGACAGCCTCCACCCAGTCTATGTCTTTGCAGAGATGAGGTCTCCAGAACTGTTCACAGTACTCCAGATGTGATCTTACCAACTATCTGTACAGAGGGCCAACAACTTCCTGTTTTCTACTGGTGATGCCTCTCCCTATGCATCCCAGTATCCCCCAGCCCTCCTTACTGCCTTCTCACATTGCTGGCCCACCTTTAGGTCATCTGATATGACTACCCCCAGGTCCCTTTCCATTTTTGTTGTTGTCAGTATCTCACCCCCCACTGTGTACTCTTCCCTTGGGTTTTTGTTTTCCAAGTGCATTACTTTGCACTTTTTTGCATTGAATCTAAGTTGCCATACATTTGACCATTCCTCCCACCTTGCCAAGTCCCTTTTCGTCCTTTCCACCCCACCCTGTGTATCAACCCTGTTGCAGATCTTTGTGTCATCTGCAAAGAGACATACTTTCCTTCCAGTCCCCTACAATGTCCCTTATAAAGACATTAAAAGGACTGACCTCAGTACTGAACCCTCGGTACCCCACTAGTAACCTCCTTTCTTCACTGTGGACTCCATTTACTATTACCCGCTGTGTCCTGTTGTCCAACCAGTGTTTACCCAGGCTACCACCCTAGGACCCACTTCCAGGCTGGCTAATTTGTTTATTAGTCTTTGTGTGGGACTGTGTCAAATGCCTTGCTAAAGTCTAGGTAGGCCATGTCCACAGCCCTCCCTGGTCTACTGCTTTGGTCACCCAGTCAAAGAAATCAATTAGATTTGTCTGACACGACCTTCCCGCTGTGAATCCATGCTGCCTTGGATCCTGTGCCCCACTGGCCTCTAGGTACTCAATAATTCTTTCCTTCAGAAGTGATTCCATCATTTTCCCTACCACTGAGGCAAAACTGACAGGTCTGTAGTTTCCTGCCTCTGTCTTGCTCCCACTTTTGTGAAGGGGAATCACATCTGCCCTCCTCCAGTCCTCAGGTACCACCCTATCCTCCCATAAATCCTCTCATCTCCTTGATAACATCCCACATCCTTTCTGATGTGTACAGGTATTCCAGCTGGGGATATTCCATTCACAATCTTTGCCTTACCCAGCATTCTGCCTGTGACCATTCGGGCAGGTCCCTGACACTGGTGCGCCTTGCATTGCCTGGCTCCAACCACACCCCAGCTCTGTAGATGGCATTCCCTGGATATTTACTTAACAGTCCATCCATTCATAACCTTGAAGCTTTTGACTGTGCCACTAGGCACAGGATCTTGTCTGGTAACTTGATGGCAGGGTGATGATAAGGCCAAGATATGGTCTGCTGGATCTCATGATCTGAGAATTGGTACCATTTTGGGGGTCCTTCAGTCACATCTGGCTCTGGATTGTCTTGGATTTCTTCACACTCTTTAGTTACTCCAAAAGCCCCAACCAGAATTACAGGACAGGTACGCACAGATGGTGGGGCTTCTGCTACAGCTGGGGTAGTGGGTGCACTGTCACCCAACAAGGACCCTGCTGGAAAAACCCTGGGCCCTGGGGGATCCCCTGATGGCTTTTTCAGGCCCCTGCCCCTCCCTCTGCCATGGGGATAGCTGACAGTCAGGGAGGAGGAGCTGGGCAGATGGCTGTGCCCCCCCCCGCCCTGGATTACTTCTTCCACCACCTCCACCTTAGCCTCTAGAGACCCCTTCCTCACCTCCTTCTCAGCCTCCACCCTCTCCTGGAGTTCTAGCCTGGCACCAGTACCAACCCCCCACACTGCTTTGAGATATCAGTGGCATAGTGCCAGTGGACATACAGACAGGGTACTCCCAGGAAAAAGTAAATGGTGGGCCTCCAAAAATGCCTCCAGGGACAGTACTGGAGCAAACTGTGCATGAGGGCAGTCTTACAACTCCTTCTCCATGATATCCTTATCTAACACAGTGATCATCTCCCTGATCTCTCCCTGCTGAATTCCATAACCATGTGAGCAGGGAGGCTGGAACTGTTGCCTGAGGTTCCTCCTCCTTCAGTGGAGATCCCGCTGCCATCTCTCATTTCTGTACACAGGCCACTGCTTTACCTTGATTTCTCTTCCAAGTTTTCTGGCTTCCCAGTACCATATTCAGCTCCTGAAGTCTCTGACTGTTGCTTTTGCTTCTCTCTCTGTCTTGCTCCCATGACTCTTCAAAAAATGGTGACTCCACTCCAATCCTCCAACAGCGCAGCTAACATCTAACCAATCAGAATCATTCAAGGCAGGCATGTGATCACCCTTCACCACAGAGGGGACAGGGAGCAAGCAGGCCAAGACACCACCAGCCGGCCTCATGTCCAAACAAACTTAAACACAACCCTTCAGGCCTGGGTCAGCCAATCCTGCTGACCCTCCTGAGCCCCAAACTGGGGGCGGGCCCACCACTGCTGGGGCACAACAATATCCCAGATGAGCCCCCACATCTGTAAGCCCCACTCCCCTTGACTAGGGGGTACTTGGTGGAAGGAATGGGGAAGGGAGACACAGACCACAAGTGCATTCCTGAACATCTCCATGATAAAAAAAATGCAGACATCCCAGATAGAAACATAATAGGTGGAAACGCCCTACCTTTTGAAGTCTTCATGCTTGCAGAGCACCTCACAAACCCCCGGATGCTAGATTCTTAGCCCCCCAGCAGGAACACTGGAAAACTGGAGCTTCTGGTCTCACCTTCTCACTGATCCAGAACCCAGGACCGAGCTGGAGTTAAAACTAGAGACCCTTCAAATGGCTATGAAGAAATTGATTAGTCTTGGATAAATAGACAGAGCAAAAACATATAATTATTTTGAGATATTCATCGCAATCACCAAACGGACACCAGATTAGCTGAACCGAGACAATTTATTTCCTGCGGCACCATGATGATTGCAGGGCCCAGGAGCTAAACCTCTCAAACCTCCAATACAGCTCCATGAGGTTTACAAACTTGGATAAAGAGAGAGAGAGAGAGAGAGAGAGAGAGGACATTGGCAGCACTTAGGCATTATTTTTTATACAATCAGTGAAACAGCAGATTACAATGCAATTTAGGATCTAGCTGATAGAGTCTGCACTTTACGTGATTACCCATCTTCTTCCACAGAAACCCTTCTTATTTTCATTGCACATTCCAAAAATTCCTTTCTATTCCTTGTTTCCTCTGCAGGGGAATGATTTACTCCTCTAGTGCCACCAGGGAGAACAGTCCCTGGGGCAATGAACAGCCTAGCCTCCATGATTGCTCTCAAAAGTATTAATTTTCTGCCTCATTCCTTTCTGTAGCTGTTTTCTGGTGCCCCAAGATTTAACCAAGCTTCCACTCTGATTGTTGCCCACCGGAGCCAAGTGGCTCAAACCAAACAGTGCAGTGGCTCCCATACCGTTCCTCCAGTTTCCCAAGGAAATCCAGCCATTATTGGCCTAAAGTTCCACCCCAGACATGGGCACGGTGGATCTCAGGGCCTGCCCCAGACACAGGCATGGCAGGTCCCATCAGGTCCCAAGCCAGGTCCCTCCCTTCCAGCCTTGCTTCCTGGGCCAATGTGCCACAAGGGTAGAGAGTGCGCTGGTGCTGCCACCAACTGATGGCCCCTGTTGCGGCCCTACCACCACCGCAACAGACCCACTGGCCCAGTGATCCATACCTTAGAGAATCCAGGGTCCCCAACTCCTACTGGCCTTCTGGCTTTCCAATATCTCAAAACAGATCTCCCACTTCTTCTGCCTCCTACCGGGTGGGGGGAATGTATTACCCCTGAAACCCCAAATGACCACTACTGCCTGACTCCCTCCCTCCCACAGAACCCAAAAAGTGGATCCACACACTGCCACTGTAGGCCAACCTGGCTAAGACTGGTGGGGGGAGCTCCAGAGACTGCCCTGCTTCCAACTGCCAAGATGACTCTCCCCTCTCTTCTCACTTATCTAACCTTATATACTTCCAAGATGATGCTGCCTCCTGCAGGCAAGCACCAAGAATTTCCCAAGGTACCAAAAACTCCCTATCAGAGCCAAGGAGGGGGGGTTTGAAAGAGGCTAGTAAGCCCTCCCATGAGGGGGGCTTACACATATCACATTCTCTTAACTTAGTCACTCTGATGATCAAATGATTTTATTACAAGACACTAGGCTTAGAACCACTACACATATTTACCAGGCCCAAAACTTATGGCTTTGGGGGCCGACTACATGGTCCACTGAGGAAGACCTCTGCTCAAGGGTGGCTATTTTATTTAAATCCATTAACACTAAAATCCCAAAAGTAATGGATATAGACCCTGGAATGGCATTACTAGTAGATGTAATGGGACAAGATCAACCTATGTGAATAGGGGTAGTTTATGCTTCTCAAACCAGAACTTCCAAAATTACACTTTTTCATTTAATTCAACCCTAGCTGCATACAACTGGGAAGGTCCTTTTGGGAGGTGATTTTAGTTGTCCCAGGTGCCTGAAGGATAAATCAGAGGAAACCTCAAAACTGTTTTGTGATACAAATTTTCTCAAACAACTGATTGCTACAGCTGTTTTGCAGGATGGATAAAGAGCAGTGCATACCACAGGAGGACATATGTATAATACGGGTCCTTTGTCCTCGTGAATTGGTTATATTTTTGTCTCCAAGCAAAGGGACATTTTAGAAGCAAAAACGGTAGCAAGTACTACCTCAGACCACTATGAGGTACAGGTGAAGGTAGGGGGTCTCCAACAGAAGACTATGGGTAAGGGATACTAGCGTATAAATAATTCTGTTTTGGGTGAAAAGGAAATTCAAGTGCAGGAAGAGGGGTTTTGAATGCTCGGATATCTGTGAGTATCTCTTATGACACTCTGACTAAATGGTGGGAGGATACAAACTTGGGACTTAAAAATGTATTTAAAAAAATAGGGGAGACTAAAGGAAAAAATAATTATTTTAAGTTTCTCCAATTAAGAGTGCAGTTATTTTGCCTTATGTCACTCTAAAATACAGAGAAAATTTCATGTAAAGATCAAATAACTTGTATAAAACACAACATGAAGTCCTTTCAGTATGACAGAGCAAAAATCACTAAAGGCTGAACAAACTCTAGGAATGCAGGGTACCAAACAATCTATAGATGTTTTTAAAGGATGTCAGGAATGAAGTGCCAATGAAATCTTCACTGCACTTAAAGATCAGGAGGGCAAAATACATATAGAATTTCAAGACATTTTTGCGATCATATCTGATAAGTTACATGCTTGGTCTGGAGAGCCCCTGCAGGTAGAAGATGGTATTGATAGTTATATTTCTAGAGATAATATGTCATTTCTGACTACCACAGACAAGTCAGATCTATGTAGTTAGACCAATTTTCTTTAGCAGAAGTGGAGAGCACAATAAAATATTTATGGTTAAAAGCGGCACCTGGGCCTGATGGTCCAAGTGCCAAATTTTATAAAACATTTTCTAGTTTGTTAGGCGAGGCCCCATTTTAACAGAAGGTTTTTAATGCATGTTAGACCATTTAAGATCTTCAGATAACATGGCAAAAGCAATCTAGATATCATTTTATAAAAGGGGGATAGGCTGGATCTGAGTAACTGGAGGCCAATTTCCCTTATAAATACAGATATTAAGATCCTAGCAAAGATTCTGGGTCAAAGGTTAAGTAAAATATCAGGTAAAATAACAGCTCAAAATCAGATGTGTGCTATAGCAGAGAGCTCAATGACAGAAAACTTGATACAAGTCAGAGAAGTTCTTGTCAGAGGTAACGTGCACGAATTACAAGATTTCCTTATGTTGTTAGATCAAGAAAAGGCCTTTAATTGAGTTTCACATGAGTATTTATTTCAGACATTAGCTTTTCATTGTTTACCTGAAACATTCATGCATTGGATATGATTATTATATTGAAATGTGCATTTTCATCCCTTGATTAATGGCACATTGGGCACAAGAATTGATATAGCCAGGGGAGTTAGGCAGGAATACCCACTCAGTCCTTTATTATATGTATTCTGCCTTGATATTTTAATTCGCAAAGTAAGTCAGTCAACAATGGTCCATGGTATTTTGCTTAATCCTAATACATCACAACTTAAGATATCTCCTTATGTAGATGACATTTGTTTGTAACTGGACAGCTTGCACTCATGTCAGGTGGCATTATCATCAGTACAACAAATATTCAAAGATGTCTGGAGCTAGGATAACTATTAAAAAATGTAAAGCCTGCTGCATAGGCCATCTAAAGATCTCAGACTACAACACTTATATGATAACCCTGTATAATCAGATATAACAATTCTGGACATAAAGTTTGGTGACTTTGATATGGATGTGGTGAACTGGGAGGAAAAAATTTGGAAGAGTGAAAGAAAATTAGTCTTATAGAAATCAATACAGATTTCTAAACTAAAAAGAGAATACTTAATTAAAACCCTGATTCTGCCAATCTTCTTAAACCTTTGCTATGTATTCCCTCCTCCACTAAAGTTAGAAACAAGACTATATAGTGTATTTTTTCAAGCTTTAAGGGAGTGTAGGCTCAGTCCTATCCGTAGACATCTTACATATCTCCTGGTACATAAAGAGGGTTTAGCAACGGTGAACCCTTTACTCTTCTTCTATTCACTGTTTTTTTCAGCTGTTTCTTATCTTTGTTCTCATGTAATGCCGCATACTGGATAGTCTGGGTAAAAGAGTGGCAAACCCCAGTATTGCCACTAGGGAGGCAAATAACGGGGCTTTGCACACTAGACTAAAGAAAGAACAGCTTCTGAAATATATGAATTTGTCTTTAAAAAAAGTGAAGTTATAAAAGTTAACACTGGAACAATTTAAAACTTTTCCTAGGAAATGAATGTATAGTCAAATCCTTGAGTCCTATTTTTTAGAACCTTTAATCTTCCTGTATGGGTCAGCTCAGTCTACTGCATGTCAGAGACCCACAGACAATTACCTGAGTCCAGACTTCCAAGACAAATGTGGGCTATAGTATGGCTGACATGCCATGGTAGAACAGGGGTACAAAATAACCATAAGCATAAACAAATATCAGAACTTTATTGTCCCAAGGATATGTGTAATGGGTTTTTTGAAATGCAAGAACATTTGTTTATTATCTGTCCCTATATTACAACTGTCTGGGATCATCTGGATCAAGATGTGAATTGTTCTGACTTCCGAACTGTGACCTATGATGTATTAATTCTAGGAATTTATTCAGGAAGATGGGAAAGATATCACCCGAGTACTCTTAGAATCATATGCAGTATCATCAAATATTATATATGGCAGGCAAGATGTCAGTGGGTATATAGAAACTCAGAATTTGACAGCGGGTAAGGACCACTTGGCCCACCCAGTCTGATCATTTCCCTAGCTACTGCATATACTCCTGATCCTAACTGATCTGCAGCTTACCCTCCTAGCGTTGTCTTTTGTCTATCCCATGCATTCTTGAATTCTCCTACTGTTTTTGCCACCACAAACTCAGCAGGGAGGCTGTTACATGCATCTACTGCCTTTTCCGTGAAAAAATTAATACAGGTCAGTCACCTTCGTCGGGGAAGGCCAAGCAGAAAAGGTGGGCCTTTAGCCTCTTTTTAAGCAGCTCAACTGTTGGAGCATCACTGATGGCAGCTGGCAAAGTTTTCCACAGCATTGGCCTGGCAACACTGAAAGCACAGTCTCCCGATGTTTTTAGCCTTACCCTGGGAACATCAAGGAGGTCCCGGGTTGAGGAGCGGAGGGAACAGGCCGAGAAGACAGGTGTTAGGAGATCAGCCTGATAACCAGGGCCCAGCCTGTATAATGTCTTATAGGTGAACAAGCCCACCTTGAAGAGGATCCTCCACCTGACAGGCAGCCAGTGCAGAGCCCGCAGGACAGGAGTCACATGACTGGACCTTGCAACCTAGCTACTGCATTCTGCACCAGCTGCAGTTGGCGGAGGGTCCATCTAGTGACCCCCAAAGTATACAGCATTGCAGCAGTCCAGCTCGAAGTCACAAAGGCATGCACCAGTGATGGCAGGTCTTCAGGCAGAACTAGGGGCTTAATCCTGGTGAGGTTCCTCAAGTGGTAAAAACCACTTTTGACCACAGATAACACCTGAGCTTCCAGTGTCAATCTGCTGTCCAGGTTCAGTCGCAACCAGCTGGAGGATGTTCAGTCATTGATCTCAGCCTGGTAGTTGTTAATCACTTCTATGGCATCATGTGTTTCCAGGGCAAAAAACAAATACAGCTGGGTATCATCTGTATAGCAATGAAACCCCACACTGTTTTGTCCAATGATCTCTCACAGGGGCAGCATGTATACCACAAATAACATTGGCAACAAGATCGAACCCTGAGGTACTCCACATGGCATGGGCCTCAGAAAGGAGGAGAAATTCCCCATCACCAACTACTGCTCCCTGTTGTTGACAGTACCGGCAAGTCCACAATACACTCAAAGGTGATCAAGAAACATGATGTGATCCACAGTATCAAAGGCTGATGAGAGACTGAGAACAAGAATTGACCTGTTCCCCTCTATCTCTAGCCCCCAGGAGGTCATTGTGCACCCTGACTAATGCCATTTTGGTGCTATGCCTAGCCCTGAAACATGATTGGAATGACTCTTAGATGTAAAGGACATGAGGTGTTCTTCGAGATGTTGCACCACTAGTTTCTCAATAACCCTGCCCAGAAATGGCAGGTTGGAGATTGGATGGTAATTCGTCAGGATGTCCGGGTCGAGAGATGCTTTTTCAGGAGGGGGTCTCACCAAAGCCTCTTTCAAGGCATCCTGAATAATTCCCTCTGACATCAAACACCAGACATTTCCAGTGAATACTAGGCCAAAGGTCCCAACATCTCATCAAGAAAAGAGTCGGGGCCTGGTCCAGTTCACAATAAGTGTGCTTTAGCGTTGAGATCACCTCAATGACCCTGGCCACCTCAGTATCCTGTGATGTGGGCTATCTGCAAGTGGGCATCCTACTAAAATGGTGACTCACTTGCAGCGCAGGAAGGACGGGGGAGGATGTGAAGAAAGTGACAGGATGGGGAAGGCTTACACATATAGAGGCAGGACGTCGCTATATGTATACATGCGGGGGGAGCAAGCATGATGGAAGGGAGGGAGGGTTGGCCTGGTGTGGTTGGTGTGGGGCCGCCAAGCTGGCCCCATAGCATGGTGGGTGGGTGGCAGCCTAAAGCTGCGAGGGTTCCTGGTATGGCCGTGCCTATATTTTTGTGCACTCGACATGAAATTTTTTTTCCCCCAGAATTTGCAACCCCCGACATGCACCCCCCTGGAGTTAAGAATCCTTTAGTAGGGGGATGGGGTTGGAGGACACAGACCCCCATATTAACATTGAAATTCTAAGTCCTCTGTGCCATTTTCCTGTGCACCGGGGATGCACATCGCTGAAATTGATTTTCGGTGATGTACCCCCGCCATAATAACGGTCGCCTTTTGGTGATTGCCATTATGACGTAGAACCGGCCACCTCTACCAATTTAAACTCATCCCAGACTGACAAAGTGCCTCTGCTTCTTCTAAGCTGATCACTGCGAGACAAAGCTTATCTCACTGATGGAATCCCCGCCCGGATGGAGGACATCCTGTTAGAGAAAAACAGGTTAAACTCCTCACACAACTTGGTTAAAAAAGCTTTTTTTGGCTATAGACAGACTGGATGTAACAATCTGTCCACAGTCCGAAAGAGCTGAGTGGTCTGTTTTTCCCTGCAGCAATCTCCCCTGGACAGGAATTCTGCCTTCTTTCAGTTGATTGCCCCTTGGTACTCATGGTAATGAGCACGCAAGGTCAGTTTGTCCCCCTCCGAGCAGGACTTCCACCAGCAACACTCCAGCTTCCGACCCTTGATCTTCATCTCCTCGAGATCCCCATCACACCAAGGGGATCTCAAGTGAGAGGATCTGAGTCATATATGGACTGGTGCAATTGAGTCAAGCACTTCAGAGACCACCCTATTATAGGCAGCCACCGCCTCGCTTATGCCAACCACACATGCAACGTCTACACTAGATAAGTCAACACCGCAAGGAGTCCCTCTGGGAACAATCCTCTTAAAGGCCAGTAGCTGACCATCTCAGCAGGGGATGGACTTCCAGGGGGGGCGCTGAACAAGAACTTCACAGTGCAATGATCACACCAAATGACCTGATCAGTCATGAAGTTGGCAACCTCAAGCCCCAATGAGAAGACCAGGATGAGCATGTGGCCATGGTGATGGGTCGCAGAAGTAACGACTTGTGTCATGTCCAGTGATGAGATCAGCTGGAGGAGGTCATAACCAAATTGTGAGGATCTGTCATCGACCCAGGCATTGAAGTCCTCCAAAATTAAACATCTGGGGGACTCCAATACCTCACCAATGATGAAGTTGACAACCTCCTGCAAGAAATCTCCCCCCGACCCCAGAGGGCGATAAATGAGGAGAATTCTGCAACCCGCACCTGGACCCCCACACACTTCCACACACTCAAAAGACCTGGCCAATCCCACTAGGTGCACCTTGAAGCCCAAGTCAGATCTAAAGCAGATGCCACACCCCCACCCCTGCATTCCCTCCTTGGGCAGTGCACTATGGAAGACCCAGAGGGGACAGCCACTTCCAGTACTGGCCCAGTGTCATCACCCAACCATGTCTCCATGATGCAAGCCAGGTCCCCCAAGGAAATCAAGTCTTCCATAACTGCAGTCTTGTTCCTCATTGACCTGGCATTGCATAGCACGGCCTGAAGGGGATTAGTAGGCACTGCCAGCCCTCTAGCTACCTGACCACTTGGCCTGGTGGGAACTCTGGGAAAGGAGACCAAACATGTCTGGCCTCTCTCTAGGCTCTGCCTAATCCCAGGGTGTCTCCTACACCCAATCACCTCGATCCCACTCATCTCCACTGCGCCTGCTGCACCCTGCCAGTGCCAGCCTGTGCGTACCTTTTTAATACTGTCCTCCCTGCAACACCATGCTGTAGTAGATGACACTGAGAGGTCAGAGAAGGGATGCAAGTCAAGCAGCTGGGCAGCAGCATATGCTAGATGTGAGGGGTCAAGTATCCAGCACATCCTGACATAGACGCAAACTCTGTACCCTTCTCTTAAAACCCAACTACCCTTGGCCTGTCAGGGAAATTAATACAACTAACTTACATGACAAACATCCAACACATTCACCTTAATACAAAGTAAAAACTATCCACACACACAACACACACACCCTAACTCAAATCAACAAAAATGTCCCACCCCACCAGAGCCACCCCACAATAATCCCAAAGCTAAAGCCAAAACCCTCCAACCCACCTCCCACCTTAATAAAACTATAAGCCCCAAATTTTTTTGTATAACACCCCTTTCCAGGGCACAGTCCAAAGTTCACTGAGAGCAATGAATTTGAAGTTCAGTGCTGTTAAGTCTATGACAGAAACTCCTCATGTATCACACCCCACAGCTTGCTCTCACTGAGCTACAAAGCACTTCAGGTTGGAGCTTTAGGATGACTCACTCCCAGGATGTTACCAGGAAAACTGCCAGGCTGAAAATTTCGAAACAGAGGCGATCTATCGAGAGGGACAGGCTTTTGATTCAGACCACACCCAGCAAAACTCTCACTGAAGCTGAAGCTTGTACTGTCACAAAACACAATCATAAAAATAAGGAACAAACTCACCGGGACAAAGTCCAAACACACCCTTCAGCACTTCTCTTACCAGCACGGAGAACAGTCAGGAAGACATGATTACCAAACAGGGAGCACCCCACCTAGAACCGGTGGTGACAACGGCAGAGACAGTTCCAACAAAGATTTGGGTTTTTGTATACTTTCACTGAGCCCCAAATGCCAGCGGGTGTCCACAAGCAGGGAAAGCAACTGAAACAGGGATTCTGAGCCAAGACGGAGCCTGCGCCGCAACACCACAGGCTCTCTCTGCAGCAGCAACTCGAGATGCAGACCCAAAGACACAGTCCCAAAGGCCACCAAGCATCCTCCGACAAAGTAGATGCCAGCGGAAGTCCTCGAATGCCCCCAGACAGAGCCGACCTCCAGATGAACTCCCAGCAACAACAACAGAGATGACCTGGCAAGCATAGTCACACAAGTCCCGGCTGGAAACCTCAACTGCTCACTCGATTCCTCCAAACTTTTCACTCTCCCGAGAACTCCTCGGACCAGCGATAGCACTCATGCCCTAACTGAAAACAAAAAAGCTGGCTCCTCACCTACCTCACTTACCCGTCCCTATCTAAAACGAATACACTACGCCTCACTCTACCTACTCACTAAAGAGTTATTAAAAACAAAACTTTGGACACCGGACAGTAAAAATAGTCACAAAAATCGAGGCACAATCAAATTAAAACTCTCCTGAAAGAAATTTAAAGGATTTGGGAAGATTTTCGTGGCTCTGTTCTGAGTGCTTACTGAAAACAGCCCAGCATGGCTGCCATCTTCAGCCTCATATTGAGACCTCTTGTCCTTGCACATCTTTTTTCTGAACAATGCTGCCCTCTTGCACCTTGTTTATCCCCTTGAGGTACTTGAAAGTCTCTATCATTTCACCCCTCTCCCTACTTTCCTCCAGGGAATACATACCGAGTTCTTTTGGTCTCTCTTCATATGGTTTCTGCTGCAGTCCTTGCACCATTTTTGTTGCCCTTCAATGGACTGTTTCCACTCTTTCTATGTCCTTTCAGAGATGTGACCTCCAGAACTGGACACAGTATTCTAGATAATGTCTCACCAATTGTCTGTACAGTGGCATCACCACCTCCTGTTTTCTACTGGTGATACCTCTCCTTATGCACCCCAGCATCCATCTGGCTCACCTCACAGCCTTCTCACATTGCTTGGTTACTTTTAAGTCATCTGTTATGATTACCACTAGGTCTCTTTCCATCTCAGTTGTCATCATTACCTCCCCCCATTGTGTGTTCCTCCCATGGATTTCTGTGCCTCAAGTGCATGATTTTGCACTTCTTTTCGTTGAATCTAAGCTGCCACACTCTTGACCACTCATCCAGCTTACCTAGGTCTCTTCTCATTTATTCCACCACCCCTCAAATTGTCAACCCTATTGCAAAACTTTGTTTCATCTGCAAAGAGGCATACCTTCCCTTCCAGACCCTCCGCAATGCTACTTATGAAGACATAAAAGAGGACCGGTCCCAGCACTGATCCCTGTGGCACCCTGCTGGTTACCTCCCTCTCCTTGGATTGAACTCTGTTTACCACCACTCTCTGTTTCCTATTGCTCAGCCAATTTCTGACCCAGTTTACCACCTTGGGTTCCACCCCTAGACTGCCCAACTTGTTTATTAGCCTCCTGTGTGGGACGGTGTCAAAAGCTTTGCTAAAATCTAGGTAGGCCATGTCTACCGCCCCTCTCTGATCAACTACCCTGGTCATCTAGGCAAAGAAATCTGTCAGATTTGTTTGATAAGACCTTCCTGTTGTGAATCCTTGTTGCCTCAGGTCTTGTACCCCATTGGGTTCAAGATATATCACGGTCCTTTCCTTTAACATTGATTCCATTATTTTCCCCACCACCAAGGGCAAACTGTAATTTCCAGCCTCCTCTTTGCTCCTGCATTTATGGAGAGGTATCACATTTGCTCTCCTCCAGTCCTCCGTAACCACTACCTCCTCCAGCGACTTGTTGAATAAGGCTATCAGTGGTGCTACCAGCACCCATCTGAGTTCTCTTAATATTCTTGGATGTATCCTGTCCGGCCCCATTGCCTTGTCCACTTTCAGTTTTGTGAGTTCCTTTAGGACTCTCTCCTCTGTGAATGGACTAGTGTCCACCTCTCTTCCATGTGTGTTTCTCCCACCTAACTGTGGTCCCTGCCCTTCCCCTACTTTTGTGAATTCTGAGCAGAACTATTTGTTAAGGATTTCTGCTTTTTCTAGGTCCCCCTCTGCACCCTCCTCTCCTCCTTTATTTAGCCTCACAATCCATCCCCTAGTCTTTTTTCTTTCACTAACATACCTGAAAAAGGTTTTGTTCTTCTTTCACTGTTTGGGCTGTTTTCCTTTGTTTGCTCTCCTGACTGCTTTCCCCACCTCCCTCTGCTTTGCATGATATAGTTTCCTGTCTGCCTCCCTCTGTATTTCCTTGTAATTCCTGAATGCCAGTTTTTTTCTCTAACCTTTCCTGCCACTTCCTTAGAAAACCATAGCGTTTTTTTTCTTTATTTTCACCTTGCTTACTTGCTTCACACAAAGGCTTGTTGCCTCTTGTATGGCTCCTTTAAGGTCCCCCCACTGTTCCTCTATACCCCTCCCTTCCTCCTTTGCCAGGGCTTTCTTGAGGCATTCTCCCTTTTTTGTAAAGTCAGCCCTCTTGAAATCCAGAACCGTAGCTTTTGTGTGGTTTGACTTTTCCACAGTTTTCACCTCGAACCACCCTATATGGTGATCACTGGACCCTAGATGGCTGCCCACCGATGCATCTGTAATTCTGTCTCCACCGGTGAGAACCAGGTCCAGCATCACTCACTCCCTCCCCCAAGGTGGGCTCCACCATCAGCTGCCTGAGACCTGCCCCCTGCAGGGTATCCAGGATGTCCCTGCTCCTGGTTGTGGCTGCAGCATAGGTGATCCAGTTAACATCCAGCATATTTAAGTCTCCTACCAGCAACATTTCCCCTTTCCATGCCATTTTGTGAATGGTTTCCACTAATACTCTGTCTAGTTCCTCTCCCTGCACTGGAGGTCTGTAAATAACTCCAGTACAGATAGCAGTGCCATTCTTTGTCTCCAGGGTGACCCACTGTGTCTCATTCCCTTTTTGCATTCCCTGAATCTCAGTTGCTTTGATCCCTTCCCTAATGTAGATCGCTACCCCTCCTCCCTTTCTTCACAACCTGTCTTTCCTGAAGACTGTGTACCCTAATTTGGTCATATCCCAGCCATGGTTTTCAGTGTACAATGTTTCAGTGACCACGACAATGTCCAGGTCCTCCTCCTCCAGCATCAGGGCCACTAAGTCTGGGATCTTGTTTCCCAGGCTACGGGCATGAGTAAACATTGCCTTCCATGTTTTGGTGCCTTTACCCCTAACGACTTCCTTCCTACCCCTATGCCTTCCCTGTCTTTTCTCCCAATTTCAGGTCCTTTTGCTAATTCCCCAACCCTAGGATCCTACCTTCTACCTTTTTTAACCTGTTGAGGGGGCAGTTACATTTTTCCTGCTGACTTCTGCCACCCCTCCTCCTTTATTAGTTTAAATGCTTGGCAATGAAACATTTAAACCTCTCACTGAGGATCCTGTTTCACCCCCCTTCCTAGATGGATGCAGACCATCCCTCCTGTACAGGCCAGCATCCCTCTAGGTGGAACCCCAATCCCCAATAAAGCCAAATCATTCAGCTCTGCACCAGTTCTTCAGCCATTCATTGAATCCCTTGGTGAGGAGTACCCTGGCCTCTCCTAAGCCATAGACAGGTAACACTTCCGAGAAGGTTACCGTGCATGCCACCTGTCTAAGACTCCTCCCAAACTCCGTAAACTCCCTCTGCACAGCCCTAACCTCATCCCCAGCCAGGTAATTTGTTCCCAGGTGGACAATGATGTCTACCTCACCCTCCCATCCTGCTGCCCCAACAATCCTTTGGATTTGCTTCCCATCCCTCCAAGCCTTGGTGCCGGTTAGGCACTTTACCTCCCTCTCTCCCACCTCTCCTGCCCCCAAGTCTACCCCCCAATGATAGAGTCCCCCACTAGGAGTTGCTTTCTCTCCTCCTCTTGGGTCCCATGCCACCCCTCCTGGGGTCACCACTGCAGGTGCCACCACTGGACAGTCCCACCCTGCCAGAATAGCGTAGGAGTTGTTGAGTGGAACCTCAGGTGGGATGTGCCTCTTCCCAACCATCTCACCTTCCTTGAGCCCACCAGTGTCCAACCACTCCACCTTTCTGGCATCCTCTGAGGCAGCGGGTGCTGACTTGGTGGTCCCTAGGTGGGGGAGGAGACCACCAGAATCCTACCCAACTCGGCCTGAACATGAGCAACTTCCACCCTCAACCCAGAGAGGTGCATGCAGATGGGGCAGGACTGCAGCCTCCAGAAGGTCTCCCTGAAGACTGCCGCCCCATAGCCATTGCATTGCACCACTCCCATCATATCTGTTTTCTACCTGACTTTTTTCCAAAAGCAGTTTCGTTAAACCTTTCCCCACAGAGCTTTTAATCACACAATAGAGCAATAAGCTTTAATCTTTCAAAATGCAGTTTTGTTAAAGAAAAAGAAAACAGAGGAAAAAAGAACCCTTTTTCTCAGAGCTTTTCAACCACAATAGGACTATATGCTTTAATCACACAATCAATACCTTACACAGACTTCAGTATCACTTGCTGCTGACACCCTCAGATGCACCCATTTTTTGTCTGTTTTTTGTTTGTTTTTTTAAGAAAACAAGCAGAAACTAGAACCCTTCCCCTGAACTTTCTATCACCCAATATACAGCAAAAACTCCTTACATTCAGTGGACATTCAACAGTATTGGGGACAAAATGAATTATTTGTCTATATTTATTAATCAATCAATCAAAATCTTTATTTTTCCAGGCAGAACATCATTGAGACAAGCTCATTTACAAGATGGATCTGGAGCAAAACAATTACCAATGGGGTTAAGATATCACAGGTTGAGTGAACGTACATGACAATTACATAGTAATAATAACAACATAATAATATATAACCATCGCATGTGACAAGATACTTCCACCAGAACATAGCAATAGGTTCAACAGGAGGTAGTGCCATTTAAATACAATTGCATGGATACAGATATATGGACGTAATGTAATGAGCTAAGGTTTATACAGTAAACATCATTGGAGAAGTCATAGTGAGCAGGAGTGGCAGTTCCTCTAGCATCAAAGTGTGAAGAAGATTGAGATGTAAGAGTCCTTTGATAAGTACTGTAGGCATGGTCTGGCAAGTGGGGTGGGAAGAGGAGGGGGGTATAGGGAGTGGGGAGGGAAGGTCAGCCAAGATAGGAGAGGGTTGGACATGATGGCCTAGGGAGGAAGAACTGTTCGAAGGGGGAGAACACGACAGATGCCACATGCAATAGCTGGGGTTTAAGTCCAATATTTGAAGCAAAGATAGATTGTGATGTTGGGACCTTGATTTGGACAATGACAGAAGGGAGGACTCAAATGATGCCTCAGGCAGTGGTTGAGGTTTAAGTCCAGAATTTAAAGCAGTAAGAGACCAGTACAGACAAGTACAGACCATATACTGTCTAGAACAGAACAACAGAGGCTGACAAACAGCAGATGGTGGACCCAATTCACAAAGCCCCTAGCAGGATGCAAGGTGCCTGCATCAAACATAAATAGTTTGAGTGGCACCTTGCACCAAAAGTTGCCCCAGCAGCTTTTCAGAAAGGCAGCCTGTGTCAAACACAGGCTGCATGCACCAAAGGGGGCTTGCACCAGCCTTGCACCACAAAATGGACTGCAGCATGGCACTAGGGGGCTTGTGGCAGATGTAGGCTGCCATATCCCCCTCAGCCAGTGCTGGTCTAAGGGTACTTACTATAGATGTGTCCTCTGGGAGTGTTTTCATATTCGCAGCAATGTGCTACAGTCCATCCACCACAGCCCCGATCCCCATTCAAAGTTTTGAAAATCCCTGGTGGTCTAACAGACCTCTGCTCAGCCCCAATCTCATTAATTAAGTAAACAAAAATCCCTGGTGGTCCAGCATACCCCCCCCAGGCTGGATCCCAGTTAATAAATAATAATCCCAGGTGGTCTAGTGGACCCCCAATTAGCTTCAATCCCATTTATTAAATAAGAAAATACCATCCCTGGTGTTCCAGCAGACCTCCCCCAGCCCTGATCCCTGTTTCCTATACACTTCCAGCCTGGTGGTCTAGTGGATCCCCCAACCCCACAGACAATGCCCCAACATCTCACTCCCCCTGTCCCATTCCAGAGCCAGCACCTGGCACAGCCCTTCACTCTCCACCACAGCTGGGCACAGAATGAGCTGTCAATTAGCGGACTGTATACAGTATGTGTGCATACTGTATACAGTTTGCTAACTGACAGCTCAGTTGGTGCCTTGCCATGGTGGAGAGTGAAGGGCTGTGCCAGGTGCCGCCCTTGAATGGGACGGGGGGAGCAGGGTGGTGGGGCACTGCCTGTGGGGTGGGGGTCCACTAGACCACTAAGTTGGAAGTGTATAAGAAATGGTGATCAAGGTTGGGAGGTCCACTGGACCGCCAGAGATGGTATTTTCCTATTTAATTAATGTGATCGAGGCTGATCAGGAGTCAATTAGACCACCAGGGATTTTTATTTATTAACTGAGATCATGACTAGGGGAATGATAGCCACCAGGGACTGCTGTTCATGGTGCTATTTCTGCATGACCACCTTGCAGCTTGCAGTACACCTTCCAAATGGGCCATCTGTTTGGCACCGGCAGGGGTGCTGCAAGCCATGCTACTTTGCAACTAGGACCCTTACATGATAGTGAATCAGTGCAGGGTCCCTGGTGCACTGCTAGTTGGTACAGCTTCTGCCAACTTCTGTGAACCAGGCCTGATGTCTTTATGAAAACAATGTAATGGGTGGGGGGGGTTGAGAGAAATTATTTTTTTTGTTATGTTTCTAGCAACTGTTTTTATTTTCTGTTTTTTAGCACTTATTGGGGTATAGTTCATTACTGTTCTTTAATGTATTTGCAACCTGTGTATAATGGCCCTATGTAATGTATGATTTTTCTTTCAATAAAAACTTCCCCTACTCTTTCAGTAGGGGGATCCTCTGTCCGCGTGGCTACCAACCATGATAGTGGACAAAGGAGGAAATGGAGGTGGGATGAAGTACTGGATAACTTGGGGAACCCGGTTTTGCTTGTTTCTGCTGTTATGGTTCCTGAGATGACAGCAAATGTGGTCTCAGAAAAGGATATAGATATGCCTGTACCTGTACCTGATGGAGAAGAACAGTAACAAGCTAAGCCTCCAGACACAGCCTTACCCAAACCTGATGCAGAATTTTACATCATGTAGTATACTAGATTGGATGAAGAGTCCACAGAGTAAGAGGAACAGGTTCTGAAGGAGGCTAATGTCTGAAAGAAAAGCACATTTGCTTAGACTTTTGGTAAAGGAAAACACAAACCTGGCTAGGAACTTGTTCCCTAAATGGCCGAGAATACAAACTGTGTGACAGTAATGACCCAATATTTATTGCAACAAAGTTTCCCCTCAAAGCTGGGACATCCGAAAAAAACTCTGTTCTCAGTATCACAAATGCAGCCCTCCAGCAGCAGCATGGCAATGAAGACTTGTGACTCTGTCAACTCAATCACTGACAAGGCAAGACCCGTCAGTGTGGGATTATGTGCAGACAGGCATGATACTACACCTGGCACAGAACAGTTGGAGTCACGGAGTCATGGAGCCCTGATGCTGCACTGCGTGCTGCTGGCTAAAAATGAGCGGCTGATGGGGGAGACTGGATTTCATCAGGCGTGGCTTCAGTGGCGGTAATTATGGCATAGGCTGAGAGAAATGGGCAGCAGGTAAACAAGCTAGGTGTCCCTGGGCTTTCCATGGAAATAAAGTAAAAGAATGACGAAAAACTTGGGTTGGGTAAGTCCAAACAGAGAATGATAGAAAAGATTGAAAAAAAAACATAATGAGGACTAAAACTGTAACTGGAAAAGAGCTGGTTGAGGTTTTAAAGCAGACTGAGGCTTCAGTGGGCCATGGTAGTGAAAAGCAGCATGAGTTACAATCTGCTGCACACTGGGTTATACAATCAGATGCTACCCTCAAAGACACTAGTCACAGTAGCACTAACCCTGTAAAGGCACTGCACAGGACTGAACGAAATGAAAGTGACTGTAAGGGAAGGAATCTCACATGAGTTTATGCAAAAAAATGATGTGGAAAGTAATGCTGAGGGACCAGTATCAGACAATGAAGATGCACAAAGTCCTGAGACTGAAAGTACTGAGAAAACTAATTCCCAGCAGCAAGGGAACACAACTTTTAAAATGTCAGATTTGTTTAGCATAATAGGAGAGCCTGCACAAAGAAGAATGCAGTCCATCCTAAATATAAAAGTGGCACGGCAACAGCACCTGGGAGACAATTTGGTATTTATTTATTTTAAATTTTGGTAATTGGGAAAGGCACACAGAGCAGAGTTTCTTTCCAGGTGTGACCCGGGGACAAAGAGTACAAATACAACAAAGGGATGATGCATACAGAATATAAAATAAGGCAATGTACAATGCAAGTAAACGTACGTTTGAAATAGGTGACAACAATAGGCAAGAATTTAAGTATACCTACAGTATAAATATAATAAGGTGCTCAGGTAGAAGTTTTTAGTTGAGAGGTGCAGCAAAGGACTAACATGAGGGCACAAAACTATGCAGGGGTGGAAAGAGAATGAGCAAGAGAGGAGTAGAGATGTGAAAGAGAAAAAAAAAGGAAGAATAAGAGCAGCTGCTGAAAACTTCTATGAGGTTTGGAGCTGGGGAATTATATGCCTTAATTCATGTGCATGGAGGACCTTTGTTTGATGTTAGTTTTAAACAAATACAGGCTTTAGAAAGATTCTGGCAGACATATGAGCAGGTTAAAGATTCCCCACTGTGGAAACCATTCAGGCCTATACCCTTAACCAAACCCACAATAAAAACAATTACTTTGTTGTACAAAAATGAAGGGATAAACATGACAGATGCAATATATTAGTTGCAGCAGAGATGTAAGGCTCTGGATAGACTGGTACCCATTCTAGACGCAGACTGTGTATGGACAGGAGGGTGGAGAGTTATGGCTCAGACCACTACAACAGATAAACAGACAGACAAATACAGGGACAAATCATCCTGCCAGCAGTTTTTACATAGGTTAGGGTAAGGGAATTTGTTTCTACACAGAGCAGTACAGAACCTGTAATTAGTGTGTTTCAAGGACTCACCTGAGTTCTGTGTGTGACAAATCTCGTTGAAACATATACAGTATATGGACTATGGGCATAGTAGTCTGCAGTGTCCAAATCCTTTTTAGGTGTACAGTAATTAATGTAAAGAGGAAGGACACTCTTATAGACCATGCCCCTGGGCAGCACACAGCCAGTTAGATAGAGCAGTTCAGGATCAAGAGCAGATAATCATGGAATCTCAGGCACGAGTGCAAGGCCCACAAGAACACCACTAACTCCAGTCTGAATCAGAAAATAGGCCCCTATCACCAGAGCCCAGAGCAGAACCTTCATTTCAACAGTCTCCTTTACCACAATGACCAGCCAATGTGATTCCTGTGCCAGCCTCTTTAGAACATATAGATGCAGCAACAGACATCTAACAGTTCATATAGCAAATACCTGCAACATCAATCCCAAACAGCAGTGATAATCCCGTGGAAGATACACATGGACTTAAAAAGCAGGCCAAGTTAAATACTCAGACTAAAGAGACCACAGAAGAGTCAATGCCCCCCCCAACCCCATAGTGAGCAGGGGTTTAAAGTGCTGTTGCAAAAATGTTAGACTCCAAAGAAAATTGTGAAGCATGATAAACCTCATTCTATCCTTATAGGGATAGGTATAGTACATTAAATAAAAGAAAATGATGGGAGTTACAGAGGAAGAAGATGGGGACTCAGATGCATTCTCTGTGGCTTCGTTGATTATGGACTGTTCATCTGATTCATAATCAGATTTTTTTAAGGCTAAGAGACTGAGAGGGAGAACTAGATCACAGTCCAGAGTAGCAAAGTAAGCATGTATATTCCCAGTATGTATAGTGGGCCTATTCTAAACCCATTGACCCTTAAAGTGATTTTTGGAGCATAGGGGGATAACTTACATGAAAGTATAGCCGATGCTTGTGATAGTCTTCTCATGTAAATCTTGATCATTGTAGTGCAGCCATTATTTAATGGGAAGGGATTGGGGTTTGGCCAGCCGATCCCTGCCACTTCCCGATTGATTTTCATGCCCCCACAGTCAGACACATTATGATGTGCAGCAAGGGAGAGTGGGAGCGAACCCCATTGAAATGAATGGGAGTATTTTTTATCAGCATGTTATGCATTATAATGTCAAGTTAGAGATTAAAGAAGGCCAACGCTCGACCAACAAGGGCCTTGTTAGTCGAATGGTGGCCATTATTAATTTCTAACTAGCCATCATTATGTATAAAATACTAATAAAAAAAAACACTCCCAGTCATTTTAATGGGGCACGCCCCTGCACTCTCCCTTGCTGCACACCATAACGTGCCTGAGCACAGGGACACTGAATTCAATAGGGAAGTGGAAGGGATTGGCTGGCCATCTTGTTGGGGTCAAACTACACCCCCCCTCCCATTAAATAGTGGCTGCACTACAATGATCAAGATTTACAGAAGATTATTGCCAGCATCCACTATACTTTCATGTAGGTAATGCACTTTATTTTGAAGTGCATAAAATCACTTTAATGTAAACTGCATCAAGGGTCATAAGTAGCTGGTAACAGCATTATTCATTTTTTCTGAGCTGCTGGGTAGTATCATTTTTCTACAGGATACTAGTTTAAAATCTACCTACCTATGAAGTGTCAAAGGCAAAGCAGCTCTGCACCTTAGGTGGCTCTATTTGGTATCGGGGAAAGAGGTATGCAATGGAGTGGCCATTTTATTGAAAGAGAATTGTTTTACTCCCCAGAAATCGGTAGATTTTTTTTCAGGAAGAGCTTTATTACTTGCTGCCACGTGTAACAACCTAAGGTATAGCTTTATTAATATTTATGTACCACAAGCAATTGCAGCACGTGCTGATTTATTCAAAGAAATTCAGCCATATTTATGTACTACTAGAATGGTTGTTTTTTTTTGGGGGTGGGATTCAACTGCAGTCTGTCACTAGAAGATACAGGAGGGATGATGACCAAAATATATAGTGATACAAACTATTTAAGAGATATGATTCACACCAAAAAACCTGCAGGATGGATATAAAGCATTACACCAGACTAGAGCCAAATCTTACTGTAGAGGTGTCTTGGCTACTCGTATAGATTTTCTGTTCTTGTCTAGTAATATACAGGTGAAAAATGCATGTACAGTGCCTATAGAAACATCAGCCCATCTGCTTGTAGCTTGTATCTGTACTCCAGGTACATGTACGCCATTTAAAAAAGTAGCAGAATCAATTTGGAGGCTAAATAATCAGCAGCTTATGGACTTTTAAAGAAATGGAAGGCCTTATTTCAGGCATGTTTGTTTGTCTTCTGTGCATACAATTCAGCAATCGATTGGAAGACTGACTCAAAGTTTGATTTTAAAATATTCTTATTTAAACAGGCTGTTAAAAGGGAACAAGACCAGTACTTTCAGGCCCAGATATTCAAAAGGGTTGCGCATGGCGCAACACCCACTGATGAGCCCTGGCGTGATATTCAAAAGGGAAAAGTCGCTCGCACAACCCGATGTGCCGGAGGCATCAGACGGTATGCAGGCACAGGTGGGGGGGGTGTCCCCATGCATAACCTGCACAGCCCGATATTCAGCCGGGATGTGCAGAGTCATGCATGCGCAACCCCTACCTGTGCCTGCACAAAGTTAAGCCAAAAAAAAAGGAACAAATGATGGCCACCCACAGGTGAGCTGCCACATTGCAGGGCACAACATGACAGCTGCCACCTGTAGGTGGCCTCCCAAGTTCCTGTCGCATCTGGCGGCACCCCCCCCATGTCCCATCGCAGGCATCCATGTAAAGACACCCCCTCCAATATCCCTGGTATCCAGTGGATTCCCTTTGCAGTCTTGACCGCTGGCATCTGTTTAAATCACACACACCCCCGCCCAATATCCCTGGTGTTCAGGTGGACTGGATCACTGCCCAATCATGGGCATCTTTTTAAATCACCTCTTATTATCCCTGGTGGTCCAGTGGACCACACTCTGCCCGATCATGGGCATCGTAAAACATAGAACAGTCCTCTACCCTGGTGGTCTAGTGTACCCCCTCCCCACCCGCCCACTGAGCCCCACCGCCCGCTCCCCGGTCAGCGGTGGGTGGCAGCACCCCTGCCTGCCGCCCGCTGCCTGCCGACTGACAGCTCAGTAGGGCTGCATGCCCATTGGTTCACAGCATGAGCCAATGGTCATGCAGCCCATATCACGTACTACTCAGTCCAGATATGTGAATGATTCATTCACATATCTGACTGTGCAGCCCTACTGAGCTGTCAGTCAGCGGGCGGTGGGGCAGCAGGCAGGTGGTGCTGTTGCCGCCGAGGACTGGAGGGAGGGGGGCAGGGCTCAGTGGGCAGGTGGGAGGGAGCACACCAGACCACCAGGGCAAGAGGACTGTTCATGTTTGGCAGATGTCCGTGGATCGGGCAGAGTGCGGTCCACTGGACCACAAGGGATAGCAGGGGTGTGATTTTAACAGATGCCTGTGATCGGGCAGCGATCGGTCCACTGGACCACCAGGGATATTGGAGGGGGGGTTTATTATACCGATGCCCGCAATTGGGCACATAGCAGTCCACTGGACCACCAGGGATATTAGAGGGGGGTTTTCTTTTAGACAAATGCCCACGATCGGGCTGCAGGAGGCGTCAGTCCCCAATGGCTGCTACCTGGCAGGGCGCCAGGCGCAAGTCATGAGGGATTGGTGCACCTGCATGCTAATGGAATGCAAATGGGGCCATAATGACTTGCAAATGGCCCCATCTGTGCCTTGCATAAATTATGGCCCCATTTGCGTGTCCCCTTTTGAATATCGCAGGTGCTGTGCATGGCACAATTGCACTTGTGCTAGCGCAGCTCCATGCTCCACTCTGGCCACTTGTGCTGGTGCAGTGCCACTGCGCCATGCACAGTGGGGGTGGCCAGGGTCCGATATTCAAAGCTGCTGCACCATAGCGCAGCTCCGTTGAATATCACCCAGCCACACCCCCGCGCAACAAAGTTGAGCTGCGCCCAGGCTTGCGCCACAGCCTGGCGTAGTTTTAATATCCCGGCCTCAGTGTTTAGAATTAAGAACACAATTACAAAGGCTTATACTGTATCTAGAGTTGTTGAAGAGTAATGTAATTTAAAACAGCAAATTCAAGACACAAAGATAGAAATGTTTAACTTTCAGTATAACTGAGCCATGACTCTGAAACAAGATCAACAGTTTGGCATGTAAGGTCACAAAGAGAGCTTAGATATGTTCAACGATTGTCCAAACAGGGTAGACAAAAGACAAATCACATGTCTAACCACCAAAGACTAAGGCATAATATATACAGATTCTGAGGACATTATCAGTATTGTCCATAAGTATGTTATAAATTATTTTGGCTCTTTACCTGAGTTTGAATGGGATAAATCTTTTATAGAAGATACAGCCTTACTGTCATTAGCAAACAACCAAAAAAAGGGTTACTAGAACCAATAACAGTGTGCGAAGTTCAACAGGCAAGCAAAAATTAAGTGCTAATACTGCACCTGGGGTAGACAGACTTGCATCAGAATTCTATCAAATGTTTAGTGAATATTTAGGATCTCCATTAGCTCTTATTTTTAATGAAATTCTTACTAAGAATATTATGCCCAGTATTATGTCACAAATTTTGAGAATCTTTCTATTTGGAAAGGTGACAGAAATAAAACTGAAAACTGGAGACTGATTAGTCTCCTGAATACTTTTTTTAAGCATTCAGCCAGGTTATTAGCAGGTAGGCTAACAACAGTGGCTGCTATTTTAGCAGCCCTAGCGCAGACATGTGCTAATAGATCTGTTTCTGACAACTTGATTCACATAAGGGAACTGTTAGAGATCTACAAAATAGAGTGGTTTCTTATTGTGACTGGACCAAGAGAAAGCTTTTGAATTGGTATGTCATACATGCATGTCAAAACTGGTAGTAGCCTACGGAATACCAGGTATTTTTGTAAACTGGATCATGGTGTTATATGCAACAGCTAACATAATACCTTTTGTAGATGGATTGATGGGTAAAAGTATAAAGGTAGGTAAAGGGGTAGGGCAAGGGTGTCTGTTAAGCCCTTTGCTGTATGTCTTCCTTTTAGAACCCCTAGTCAGGAAAATTCAAGACAACCCCTTAATCCAAGGTATTCATACTCCTGCAGGTATAAGTAGTTGGAAAATACTGGCTTATGCAGATGATTTCAGTTTATTTTTGAGGAATGCAGTGTCAGGATAGGAAGTGGTTAAAATAGTAACCAATTTTAAAAAAATGGCTGGTGCAAAATTAAATTATGAGAAAAGCAGAGGAATACCTTTTAGTGTGAAGAATATGGAGAATGGAATATCTCACATAGCCACTATGCTGATTTCAGCAGAACCAATTAAAATTTTGGGTATTATGTTTGGTAAGGAGAATGATTTGATTTATAATTGGGAAACCATAATAAATATTGCAACACAGAAAGTTAATATGGAAAAACATAAATTGTTATCCAAATGTAAAAGAGCGTTTTTATTAGAAATACTAATTTTGCAGATTTTTTGCATGACACATGTGTTTCCACCACCACTTACATTAAAAGCCAAAAATTGCACTGTTAGCCAGCCCGGTGGTGCTGAGGGTTGAGGCGCTGACGCCACACCCGCCCACGCCGCAACCCGGTTCGGGAGCGGACCTGGCCGCCGGTGGATCAGCCGGGGGGAGACAGGCTTGAGCGTCCAATGACAGCTCGCCTTCTCCAGGGAGGGATTTGGCCGATGCCCAACACTTGCATGACCCCGAGCGGAGGCTCGAGGAACTGCAAGCCCCACTAGGGAATGGCTGGCCTTTGAGCAGCACGGACGTCGGCGCGTGCATCATGACATCAGGGGAGGTCGTTGGCTGCTCGGGGAGGGAGAAAATGAGGAACAAGCCTGCCTCAGCCGGAAGATGAGAGGACCCGTGGCTCGTGTCCACGATTTGTTTGGTGCCCGCCAGCAGACCACAGACCCACGAAACGTAAGTAACGGGCTTTTGATCCCCCACCTCGCCCGCCCGGGGTAACTGCGGCTCCATGGGGTCTGGTGGTCTGTATGGGTAGGGTTCCAGGCAGTGGGATGTCCAATTGTCCTCCCTGAAGGGTCGGAGGTGGCAGGCTGGGAGGAGGAATAAAGAGTAATTTCAAAAAAAAAAAATTGCACTGTCTTTTTTTAGGGATCATGGGGCAGTCGCTAGAATACCCTTAAAAGAGAGTTCACATACACTACTTACTGTAACAGTGGAATATATATGATTAACCCTATAATGTTTTTTTTTACAGTGTATTTTTGGTATTTAATTTCAGACCAGTATTAGGAAGACAGTTAAAATTTTTTTTGTTTGTTTTGTTTTGTTTTCAGCTGAATGGTTGCTTTCTTTAAAAGACAAGTGGATGCAAGGATGCTTGCTTAAGAATGCCATGAACATCCAGTAATAGGTTGGTTCCCATAAGTATTAATTCAGTCATCTATAAAATTAGGACAATGAAAATTTCCATTACACAGAATAGGTCTTACAACAGGAAACAGATGTATACGTATATAATTTCTTCCAGTTTCAGCCCCAGTCCACAACTCCCATTTTGCACAATAGGTTTAGCGGAAGCAGCTTTCCATCAACTAACGGACAGAAAAATCCCCATTTATATGTGGGATGCTAACTGGCTAACCTGTCACGGGAAAACAGGAGTTAGGAACAATTTCAAACAAAAAATTACTGGAGAGCATAACTGCTTAAGACAATCATGTTACGTGTAAAGTGGAAACACAAGACCATTTATTTTTTATCTGCCCCAACACAATGGGATTTTGGCATACAGTGATTCTAGAGTGGACTGACTGCTGTTTTCATCCCATCAAATATGAAATGGTAGTGTTAGGAATTTTCCCCCAAGAATGATAAAATTCCTTAAAAATACATTGCGACTGATTTTTACTATATGTAAATATTATTTATGGCAAGCAAGATGCACATTTACAGTACAACAAAAACTTACAATTGTTGGAGAAATAATTGAAATTGAGAAAAATGTGTTAAAAAAGAATTTTCAGAAGGAAAGGAGCAGTTTGTCACCATGCCAGTTTGCACATTTATGGAGGCAATGTACATGGAATAATAACCTGTTTTAAAATGGGTGTCAAAAATCCTGTATTCAGATTTTCAAAACAGGTCACTTGACCATGGATTAATCCACTGTAAATCCACAGTTGCCTTGCTGCACTACAAAATGTGTAAAAGCAATGTAAGGTGACCTTTCCAAATCACTCCACAAGTGAAACATGTAAAAAACTACAAGTACAGCATCCTCATTAGGACAAATCCACCTAGTGGAGAACTACAACTAAGGCATCCTAAGAAGGACAAACCCATTAGGCAAAGGTACTAGTTTATTACAAATGCAATATTTATTTAGGTAAACCTCTAAGCTAAAGTTACCCATTTTATAAGTGGATTAACCCACTACAGAGCATGGGTTTACTGAACATTAATCTATGCCTGGGTGGTTGAAGTCACTTGGCCTGTGGCCTTGTGCCACACACACACATACACACAGCATGGATTAATGCTCAGTAAACCCATGCTCTGTCGTGGTTTAATCCCTCCATATAATATCTTGGGTTCTTGAAATGTACCAACAGTATTTTCTTAATGCATAATTTACTATGTTTTTCTTGTATGACTAGGGAAGGACTTTTGGGTTTGCTGTTCACTATGAGACTGCACCAGAGAAAAGACAGGGATAGGCTGGAGTCTGCACAGCAAAGGGTCACCAAGATGATCTAGGGCCAACAATGCAAAGCCTATTAGGAATGACTTGAGGCCCTTAACATGCACTCATTGGAGGCCAGAGAGGAGAGGTGGGATATGATAAAGACACACAAGTTCCTGAGGGGAATTAATAGAGTGAAGACCTATTCAACAAGAGCAGTAGTGCAGTCACAAGAGGACATAAATGGAGATTAATCAGTGGAAACTTCAGGACAGATGTGAGGAAGTTCTGCTTCATGAGAGGGTAGTGAGGCAGTGTTTTACCATCAAAAGTGGTGGATGCAGGCCCTATAAATGGGTTCACATATGATGGACTGGTTTAAAAGGCTTATAATTCCAGGAGGAGGAGGAGCTAGGGAGGTGGACTTGGGGAAGTTGGGGAGAGTGAGAAGGTTTGGGTAGAAACCACCTTTAGAACATTAGGATAGGGGGACAGGTAGGAAACTCTATGGATGCTCCCTTGGTCTTTATCTGCATGTAATGTCTATGTTTCTATACATTTCTTGTGCATCTCGCTATGTATAGTATATGTTTAGCACTGTCTAGCCATGAGTAAAGGTACAAAGACTGTTTTACAAAAGGATTTGTTGTTACTAGAAAAACCCCAAAAAAGAAAAGAAAAAGAGCCTTTGAACATGATCTCTCAAACTTACCTGTCCCAAGCAAATGTACCTTGCATAAAGGCTGAGTGAGCTTTACTCATCAGTTTTTTATGAGGAAATCCAGAAAGATTTGCCCATAGGTGGAGCTACAGTTTAATAAGGTGATGCTCTAATTAAGATTTTATTCAAGTTTAGAATAACTTTTTTAAAATGTCAGTCATATAATTCAAAGGCTATGCTTACATGTTCAATGGATGGGAGCAACCAGCCACACCCCCTATCACAGCTATTTAAGCCAGATTCCTCCAGCTTCACTCAGAAGCATTTGTTTCTTTGCTGCAGCCAGAGGCTTCGCGCACCCTGTGTTTTATGCTTTCTGTTTGGTTTGTGCCTCCAATGGCTTCCAAGGTCAGTATTTTGTTTTTAATACCTTCTTGGCTGCAGTTTGTGCTTCCTTCTTCTCTCAACTACTTCTTCTGCTTTCATGTTCTCCTCTATGTAGCCCCCCACCCTCGGTGTCTAGGGGTATGAGATGGAATGCAGTTCATGGGGAGGGTGCCCACAGCAGAAACCTCATGGAAATGGCTTACATTGGTGCAGTTCATTGTGTCCAGTGGGGTGCTGGCATCACTCTGGTGCTGAGCTGCAAGAACACAGGTAAACAGGCAATAGCGTTCCAATTAAATAACTGTAGTCCACACAAACTTGACCAAACAGTAGGATCCATTTAATTATGAACCAATAAAAATAACACTACTCCATGGAGCAACAGTTGCTACATGTGGGGTTAGCAGCACATTTCAGACCAATATGGTCTAGCAATTTAGGAAGCTTTTCATGGTACCGCTATGATCTCACAGTCTTTTGGCAGCACAGAGCACCATTCCCACATATCTCTTTCCCGTGGCAGGCTACCAAACGAGGTGCGGTTAAGGCAATCCCAAAACAGCATCTGCACTTCTGCTCTGCCCTTTACTCATGCTCCCAATGACTCTCCACAGTATCCCTCGGGAAACCTTCAGACCTCACAGTTTGGGGCTACTTGCTTCCTCCCAACCACCCAGTGAAATTCCTCTGGCTCCAGTGGCAACTGTCCCCAAAAACAGTGGGTGACACGTCCCCTGAAATTGCGGGCACTGAACCTTCTGCATTTTCTATGGAGCAGTAGTCCCATTTCACTGAAGCCTTCACTGCTTCCATATTTGCTGGTAGACCTCCGCTCACAGCCGCCTCTATCTCTTGGGTGTCTTCCTTCAACAGCTGGCACATCATTGCAGCCATAGTCCTTCGTCTCCAGAGACCTTCATTACTCCCATTTCTTTTGGGTTCATCAAGCTACCAGCCATGAGCTGGAGCGGCCAATTGGCCCACTGGGCCCTTTCACTCACCTTCCCAGCATCTCTCTCTCTCTCTCTCTCTCTTTCTAAAATCCCTGGGGATGACTCCTCAACTCACACCAAAACTCACAATTTAATACCCCCGCATAACCACGGTGACCTCCTGATCTGCAGCAGGTTCCACCATGTGGTAGAGGGATTGACCATTTTTTTTCCCAGCCCGAAATAACTCCCCAAGCCCCACAATGCACACAATATTGTACAGTTCTCGGGGGTAGTTATATAAACCTCTTGTGTTTCTTTCTGTTTTTGGTTCTTGTGTGCTTATTAGTTTTCCCAGTGTCCTGCCTTCATTGTTTTGTGCTTTGGTTGCGCTATTTTAGGTTTTAAGTGCTTCTGTTCATTCCAGGTCATTTGCAATCTCCCAGTTCAACTACAATCCTTAAAAGTTTACACCTGGTTCCGAGCAAGGCAGCCACTCCCTTTTGTATTCTGGTAGTTTAATTAGCTGCTCAATTCAGCAGCATGCTGCTTCCTAGTTTACAATTCTCATATGCTCTTGTTCTTCCCTAGCAGTAGCCTTTGTTGTTCTCTACTGCCTTAGCCTACCTGACCTGTACAGCATCAGCAACTAATGCTGATCTTTGTTATGGAACAGGTTGGCATGCATTCATCACCATTCAATCTGTGCATGTATCATTGTCTCATACAGTGTCCTAGTTGTCATTTGATGTCTCGATCAGTCATTCAACCTTGCCTACATTTTGTTTCTATGCTGTGTCATGGTCACCAGGCTTTGCCATTGGCCTACTAACTACTCCTGCACTCAGATGCATGCCAGCCATGACTATAGTATGGCTTCCAAAGCTCCCTACAATTTATGTTGATGGTCTCACTCTGCTCCCTTGAAATCCACATCTTGAGGGTAGATCCCTCATGACGGGGTCCTTCTCCTTCTGTCCTTTGGGTGAGAATGTCCTATGCTCTGAGGGAAGCCTTGGCCATGCAGATCAAGTAACAGGCACTTTCTTGATGTAGCATTTAAGACTTCAGCTGCCGTAGGGTGGAGCCTCCAAGTCCATGGGGGCTCTTTTAGCTGTGCAGATCACATTGGCAACACCATCAAAAGCTATTATTCCCTATGGCCACCACAGGTTTACCTGGTCTCCACCTATTTTCCTTTATCTGCCCCTCAAGGGTGAAGATCATACAATTATGCAAATCCTGGCCCCTCAAGGGCCCAACTCCTATAACTTGCCCCTCAAGGGTTTGGCTTCCTCTTTAGGCCTCTAGTCATTGGTAGCCAGGTGAGTGCCTTTTAATGGTTGCTGCTGTCCTCCTCCTGCCTTGGAGGAGTGGGCCTCCTTCACAGGGAATCTCCTTTAGCTACAAAGATAAGCACACAGCACCCCCACAACATTCCCATTAGAGGGATAGAATGAGAGCCCTTCCTCTAAATATTTTCTCCTTGAATTGTGTCTCTAAATTAAGGTAACCAAGCTATCACTAATTTTAACCCAAGCCTAGAGGGAAGATGACCAAGGCCTTGAATCCCTAGAGGTTTCCTCCACATAGGGAGTTTTTCCTTTCCTCCATGCTGAAGGTCATAAAAGTTAGGTAGTCTCCGCAGGAGGTGGTCCATAATGTAGTACATTTGTATTAGTATGGTGTTTACCCTACTAGGTTTCTGCTATGAGATTCGGTTGGATGATGGCCTTCTTTTCATCCTACCATTCCCTCTCTCCTTACAGAAGTCATGCCTCTGTCCACTTTCAGTTACCAATTACTCACATTCGTTGCTCAGTTCAGTCTCTGACTGTTATCAGTCATCATTAGTTGCTGTCAATCTGTCCTCACTCACAATCTCCATGGAATTATGTTCCTGTGGCACCTCTAGGGGTGGAACCCTCCTCAAGAGGGTTTCTTTGCCTTCACAGTACCCTGATAGGGTGGTAGTTCCCCATGGGATAGAGAGTGTGAATGGTCAAACTATCCATGTATGACAGTCAACAACATATTCATTCAACTACTTTCAGACTATCAACAAAGTTGCACACAAGTATAACTCCTCACTAAGTTATGTATACCATTGAATTCAGAGGCCATGCCTGTAGTTCAATGGGCAGGAGCAACCAGCCACACCGCCTGCCTGAGCTAATTAAGCCAGCTTCTTCCAGCCTCACTCAGAAGCACTGTTTCCTTGCCCCGCCATCCTCCCCTCCTTCTTCAGCAACACATCTCTCTCCTTCAGGCTCCTTCCTAATGTACCTTTATCCTAAAGCAGTTATGTTCCCACAGCACCTCTAGGGGTGGGCCCTCCTCAAGAGGATTTCTTTGCCTTCACAGTACCCTGAGAGGGTAGTAGTTCCCCATGGGACAGAGAATGTGAATGGCCAAAGTATTCACATATGACAGCCATTGACACATTCATTCAAATACCTTCAGACTATCAACAAAGTTGCACAAGCATAACTCCTCACAAAGTTGTGAATGCCCATTAACAAGGGGCCATGCTGTAAAGCTGGAGGAGGGTAGATTCAGGAGAGATGTGAAAAAGTACTTCTTCACAGAAAAAGTGGTGGACTCCTGGAATAGCCTTCCAGCAGAGGTGGTGGGAGCCAAAACAGTGGTGGGATTCAAGAATTAATGGAATAAGCACAAGGGAATCATAGTGGAAAGGAAGGGCGGGAGAAAGAGCTGTAGGTCGGGGATGGTCCATGGTAATAGTGTCGGTAGGGAGAAATGGGCAGACTGGACTAGCCAAGCAGTCCTTATCTGCCATCAAATTCTATGGCTGGATTTTCAAACCTCAGTCACAAGCTGTGACAATGGCAGCCTTCGCCAAGTGCAAGTGCATCCAGGACCCTGCACTCAATTTTCCATTTGACAGAGTCCTGGCTCCTAAGTCCTATAGCTTGTGGCAACAGTGGCTGTGTGCCAAACAGATAGCACACTTACAAGGTGTGCCACAATGATTGTAGGACAGTGGAGAGGCAGCTGCGCCCTCAGACAGGGGCATAGTACTGGTCAGTGCCCCCCCACCACCAAGCTGACGGTACTGATACAACAACCCGACCCAGTACCCTTGTAAACCAGTGCTGCCCCCCCATATGCCATGTTGTCCTGATGTACATATCAAGCTGTCCCTGGTGGATTAGCAGCACCCCCCCATGCCCATAATGTAAGGTACATCCCCAACAGAGTCTCCACCCATCATACCCGACCACCCACCAGCAGATAACAGCCTCACCTGGTGATCTAGTGGCTCCCACCCAGCAGGTAGTGCCCACCTCCCCACTCCGTCCCCATCCTGTACCTCGATCCAGTGACCAGTACAGCCCTCCTCACACCACCGCCGCCGTCAGTGAACTGCCGATCACTGCACTAATACAGCACATGCCTGACAGTTCATTCAGTAGCCAGCCATGCTGGTGGAGGAGGGCTGTGCCGGTCACTAGATCAGAGTACAGGATGGGGGAGGGAACAGGGAGGTGGGCACTACCTGTCTGGTGGGGTGGGGGGCACTAGACCACCAGGTGAGGATGTTATCTGCTGGCAGGTGGTTGGGCATGATGGGTGGGGGAACCCGTTGGGGGTATACTTTGCATTACTGGCATGGGGGAGGGGTACCAGGGACTACAACAATGATTTATGGCTCATTCCAATTTACATTCACAGCACACCAGGGCTTGGGGGCACTAGATCAACAGGAAGATGTCTTTTAATACTTTATGAGTGTTGGGGTAGATTGGGGCAGGGAGGGGGGCGCACTAGAACACCAGGGATAGTTTCCATACAGATGTGCTATTCATGTGCTGTGTAGGGGCAGGTCGGGGCAGGCTGGCACACATTGGACATCTCTCCCAAGGGATGTTTAAGTACTGTTAGAACAGCCCTCGGCTGGTCTAACAGTACTTAGTACTTTGTCCCCAGGGAGAGCTTTGAAAATTCTAATTTTGGGGTTGTGGTTGCCAAAGAATTGCCACAAGACCCCTAGCACTATGCCACAGCCACTTTTGTGTTGCAAGGCTGGCGCTAGCACACTTTGTTGCAAGCAGCCTGCTGATTGATGCAGACTGCTTTGTAAAATAGCTTGGGTCTTCCCCATGGTGCAAGGTGCTTGTTGCGTCCATAATGCTGGACACAAGCACCTTGCATCCAGCATAAGGGCTTTGAAAATCCTGCCCTATGGTTCTATGTGTCAATGAACATGAATTGATGTACTTATCCAAGTGTATAGCTGTTGACACTGAAAGTAAAAAGCCATGCTTAAAGAAATAAAACCCTAATTTTATTTGATAGATGTAATGACCTTGTGATTAGTCAATCATGTGACCCTGGGAAGGCACATAAAAGGGTAGTGTTATGGCTTAGAAGTGAGTTGAGTTCAGTTAAGCACTGACAGTCACAACTCTCAACTACTATACATTTTGTATAGTGCCATGTATTTTATAGCCAAATTTACCCTTGCTCCGCAAAGTTATATTGACTTTCCTCATAAAGTGAAAGCTATTTCTGGACATACACACCACTAAAAATGGAACTCATGTGATAGAAGCAATCTGTAACAAAAAATTTGCAATGTTTTTCTCTGTGCTTTTTTCCCTTTTTAATTAACTCTGTCTACTGTGAAGACAGAGATGGGCTGGGGAAATGACATTGAAATTGTTGCCAGAGGCCAAAGCAGCAGCCCCTGAGAAGTAATTACAATTCCTTTGTCTTGTAACAGTGAGACCCTCTGGTCAGTTAATGAGGAAGCTTCAGAGATCAGAGTATTTCATGCCCCAGGCTATGTAGTCACCCATGCTGGGGAAGACAGGGCTCAGAACAATGAGAAGCTTTCTGAGTCCACAAAAATCGAAGATTCCAGTTTGGACCAGTTATTGAGATGGGAGGTTTTCCCAGAGACAGAAGAACTTGTCAAATTTATGATATCAAGAGTGACATACTGGATGACATGTCATGGGGACTGGCAGCTGAAGGGGTTTTGAGGACTTGCCAGACCCTTAAAAAGTTAATCAGGATTTGGGACCTCAAGCAGTTAACATCTAAGGTTTGAGTCTGCCCTGATTCACCAAGGTGTCATGATGCATACCCCATGCCCAGGATGGATAAGGTCCTAGAGAGTTTAGGGGGAGCCCTTTACCTGTCCACCACAGACCTGACAAAGGGCTTTTGACAAGTACCCTGACCCCTGAAGCCAGAGAGAGATCAGCCTTCATCACCCTATTTGAATTATAGTAATGCAATTCAGGATAAAGAATGCAACAGCCACCTTTCAAACACTCATGGACAACATTCTGAATGGAGCAGGAGATTTCACTCTGACATATATGGATGACATCACCATCTATAGACAGACTTGAGAGGATCACTGTACTCACCAGTCCAAACTATTCTCTAAGGTTTATTGTGCATGTAGATGCATGTGATCATGGGCTAGGCACAGTTCTGAGTCAGTTTATGCACTTGAGAGAGGAACACCAAGCTGTATACCTGAGCAAGGAGCTGCTGCCCAGAGAGGAGGCCTATGTCACAACAGAGGAGTGTCTAGGTGTTGTCTGGGTTTTTCAGAAGCTGAAAACATATTTGTATGGAATGGACTTCACCCTGGTCACTGACCACAAACCCCTTACAGGGCTGCATAGGAGCAGTAGACAGAACCCAAAATTGCTAAGGTGGAGCCTGGTACAGCAGTCCTATAATAAAGATGGTAGCCACCACAGCGGGTCACAGCATGGCAATGCAAACAGGCTGTCCAGACAATAGCTAATGTACCTTTTTAAGCAGGAGAGGGGCTATGGGAAACTAATATAGGGATTCACCCAGACAGTAAACTGGGGGAATAGCGAGCCAGCCAGCCAGCTCAATTGAAAAAATGAGCGGAGCTAATGGAATGTGTTTTTTTTTTCATTTTTGGGGGGGAGATGTAACAATAATTTTGTAATGTTTTTCTCTGTGCTTTTTTTCTTTTTAATTAACTCTATCTACTATTAGAACAGAGATGGGCTGGGGAAATGACATTGAAATAGTTTCCAGAGGCCAAAACAGTTGTCCCTGAGAAGTAATTACATTCCCTTTGTCTTGTAACAATGAGACCCCTGCCTGGTCAGTTACCAAGGAAGCTTCAAAGAGATCAGGATCTTTCATGTCCATGGCCATGCAGCCACACCTGTTGGGGCAGACAGGGCTCAAAACAATGAGATGGTTTCTGAGTCCACCGAAACTGAAGATTCCAGTTTTGACCAGTTTTTCAAATAGGAAGTTTTCCCAGAGACAAAAGAACTTGTCAAATTTATGATGTCAGAGTGACATACTTGATGACATATCATAGGGAGCTGGCAGATGAAGTGTTTTGAGGACTTGTCAGACCCTAGAAAAGTTAGCCAGGTTTTGGAACCTCAAGCTTGACATCTAAGGTTTGAGTCTACCCTGATTCACCAAGGTGCCCTGTGTGGTAGTAAGCCCCCTTTTTTTTTTTCTTTGCAGTAAAAAAGTTTTTATTAATTTCAGACATCATAACAATACATGAACAGAATGAACAATAAAAAAGTAAAGAATTTCAGTACATTGTAGAATTATTTCATAAGAAATAAATTAACTCGAAAAATCAAATTCTATCCAAAGACAAGTACCTCCTATAAATGATCATATACAGTATGATAGTCAAGTAGGCTACACTTATAATTGTAAAAATGGTTATCAGATTTTTAGGAAGACATCCAACTTGCCAGTTAATGAAAAATTAATTCTTCCATTATTGGCAATATCTCCCATATAGTTTGACTATTCCTTAATTGATGGAATCAATGTGTATTTCCACTTAGCTAATAATAGCCTTTTGGCACTTAAAGAGACTGCTAAAACCCATAATTTGATATTTTTGTTAATGTTTAGGTCCAGTGGAATGATACTTAGTATGAATAGAGACAGAGTTAGAGGGAGAGAACAATTAGTCATGTCAGAATAGATTTTATGAATGTGTTCGCAAAATATTTTGATTCTGGGGCACCTCCAGAGCATGTGAGATAAATCAGCATGAGGGTGCTTACATCTCCAGCATTCACCATTGGGATATTGGCCTAAGATTTCTAATTTATGAGGAGGATAATAATAACAATAATAATAATAATGACAAATTTTGTATTGTATTAGTTTACCTTGTATCTCTCTATTGGAGAGTTTAGCACTTTGCCATGCTTGTTCCCATTCCTCCAAGGATTAAGTTAGAATGAGGACTTGTTCCCATCTCACTTCAGAGTTATCCGTTAAATTCGGATTGGGCTGTGAGAGTAATTTGTAAAACACACTTGCTCCTTTTTAAAGGGATGAGATTTTTACAAACTGTCCATTCAGTAAAATCAGGAAGTCTCAACTCTGTGCCAAGCAAAGCAATCAAGGCATCTCTGAGTTGCAGAAATGAGTAGAATTGAAACATGTGTAGCATAAACTTCAATCTGAGATCCTCAAAGGACAACAATACCCTAGAGTTTGTAGCAATCACATGTTTTAGTCTCTTTATTATTATTTTTATTTATTTATTTGAACATATCGGAATTACAACCTTTGAGTCATAGACTCCTTTACAATGGCTCCACATCAGAATGATGCAGAATACAAGTCATAGATAAACAAAACAGATAAACAGGGCAAATAATGATATACAAAGCAAGTAACAGGGCATACAGTGATTACAAGACAGCAATATTGGCAGTCAGTATATTACATTGACAACGGGAGATCATGAACAGAGTGGTGTAATCACAGGCCACCCTAGGAAACAACATGGCCTAGGCCTTTGAGATCAATAAAACAGTATACACAGGTTTACAGAGCAGGACAGGCACAGGGGCACAAGCCCTTTGTCAAGGGGACTGAGATAGTAGCTGGGGGACCTAACTGAGCAGGAGGGGAGAGGGAGCAGTTAGTGGCAGTCCCAGTCTTTTCCCAGTCTAGTTTTTAGTGGTGCATTACCATACTGAATCAAAGGATTTCTCCATAAAGGAGTTTCTTGAACAGGTAAGGTTTGAGGGTTTACTTGTCCAAATATTTTTCTTAAAATGTTTTCAAAACCAACTGTGACTAGGTTCATTTTAACTGAGGGAGTATAGGCACAAATAACAGATCTTGAAACAACAGAGGTCATATAAACTGAGATTCTAGTTGGCACCACAGTGGTGTATTTGATACTAAAGAATTGCTAATGTATTGAAATGCTGTCTGGCTAAAAAAGCCCAATGATATCTTTCCCACTATTTCCTGGTAAGCCCTTTCTACTTTGGAAAAGTTAGGAAGTGTCGTAAGATTTTCCTGTGTGTTTTTTCTACTGTTCAAAATATTTCTTTTTTATCTCTGTAGAAGTACTGTTCCCCGTAGTCTTAGTGTAGTATCAAGTATTATATGTGTAAGCACCTTTAAGTATTAAAATATTTTTCATATACTTCATGTTTCTGTGATTGAGTCCATTGAGGTACAGATACTGTGTTATAACTGACAAAAAACTCTGTTTCCATCTCCGAGGATAAGGCTACAGTTACCATATTTTGTTTCTAAAGTGAGATGTTCTCAGCTGTGACAGAGAGGGGTGGGTCATTTGCCCTTTGGTAAGGAGCACTGCACTGTGTGGGTAGTAGCTCTGGTAGGATTCAGACCTAGAGATATCTCAAGGGAGTGCCTACGCTGAGTGGTGGCCGCTACTGAAGTACCTTAGCAGGCATTTGAAGAGTATGAGAAAGCTGGTAACAGTGTACAGGCTAAGTCTGGGAGAAGCCAGTCTGTCACACAGTGCTTGACACTGCACATATGGGGCTCAAGTCTCAAAGCTTCTGGCATGGCACAAGGGGCTTGCACCACAAAGCATGGTGCAAAGTGCCCCTTGCACCAAAATATGCACTGAGAGTGATTCTCAGTAGCAGCCTCCATGCCCAAAAATGGGCTGCGGCATGGCACTAGGGGGCTTGTAGCAGACACAGGCTGCCATATCGCCTAATGCAGGATTCTCAGAACTCTCACAGAAGGAGAAATTCTAAATACCCTTAGACTAGTCAGGGCTGGTTTAAGGGTACTTAAAAAATTCTCTTCTGGGAGACTTGACCTGTTTGTGACAATGTGCTGTGGTCCCCCCTCCCCAGCCCTGATGTCGGCCGTATTCATATTCAATTAAAACAAATCCTGATGGTCTAGTGGCCCCCCTCCCCGATCCCTGATGTCACCCATTATAATAGTCTTAAATACGACCCCCTTTCCTGGTAGTCTAGTGGCCCCCTCCCCAATCCCCAATGCCACCCATTATAGTATCAAACCCATCCCCCTTCCACGGTGGTCTAGTGGCCCCCCACCCCAGTAGGTAGTGCCACCACACCGCTCTCCCATCCTGAAACAGATACAGCAACTGTCACAGCCTTCCTCTCACCCCCATGGCCAGTCACTGACTGAACTGTCATGGAGCGCTTACTGTATAGTGTACGTGCTCATTATGTACACTACACAGTAAGCGCTCCATGACAGTTCAGTCAGCAGCTGGCAGTAGAGGTGAGAGGAGGGCTGTGCCAGTCAGAAGCCCTGTTTTGGTATGGGGGAGTAGGGTGATGGCCCTACCTGCTGGGGTGGAGGGCCACTAGACTACCAAGGAAGGGGGAATGGGTTGATATTATAATAGCGGGTAACAGCAGGGATCAGGGAGGGGGGCCACTAGACCACCAGGGAAAAGGATGTATTTAATACAATAATAATGGGTGACATTGGGAATTAGGGAGAGGGGCCACCTGACCACCAGGGATGGGACATGACTTCATTTATCAGGGGATCAGAGATGGGGAGACCGCTAGACTTTACGGCATGGATCCTATGGCAAACCCTTACCTTGTGCCTTGCATTTGTCTCATGGGAGGGATAGCAGCAAGTGTGGGGACTTACATGCCGGGACCCCTCTTGTACCAGAATCTGATGCAGGGTTCCTGGCACACTGGGCTTTGGTGCAAGCTGCTGTTTGCTGCAGCTTGTGCCACTCTAAGCCCTTCTTGGGAATTGAGCCCATGGTGTCCACTTTTTATAAACTTATCATTCTTTCAACCAAAAATGTACTATGCATTCTGGCCATTTGTTCAGCACTTTAAAGGCCTGTGCAACACATTTTTTTCTACAAAGCTTTTTCAGCTGTCAGAACCAGCTAGCCTTGTGCCGCAACCCAACCATGAGCAGCACATACCTCCATGAGAACTTACCGGCATGAGTCCCCCATGGGTTGTCCCCAGTGGTGGGGCCAGGAAGAGGAGGGCTGTCTTCTCCATACCCGGTACACACATCTAGAATCACCAGGCCTGAGTTGCAGAGCAGGCTGAGGAATGGGCAACGTCTCATCCACCAGCTTCATTTTCCATTTTCACCTCACCTAACTTCCCAATATCAGGTACAGCGCACAGCTGGCCTTGTGTGCTGCTGCTGCTGCTGCTGCTGCTGACATGCCCCTGTGAAGAAGCAAACTCCATGGCCCACCGCAGGGGTTGCCAGAGTGGCAAATCTGACACTGTCCCTTCCCGAGCTGGGAATGCTGCCCTGCAGTAGCACCTTCCTAGCCCTTAGGGCCTTCCCAACTCAGCTCCCGAGTTCCCTCCCGAACCTGGGTCACCAGCGCAGGAGAACAAAGCACTACTCACTGGGCCATCAGGCAGCCCCAGTGCTACACATTTTTAAAGAGGACAGGAAATAAAATAAATAATTCCAACCTACATTAAGTTTACTGGTTCGTATTTCTAATAAAGCTTATGTTTTTGTTTCATTAGCAGTAGTGAAAGTGTGTTATTTTATTTTTTTAATTTACCAACATTCTGAAAATATAAAAATGTTTGTTACTGGAGCTGTGCATTTTACTTTTCCTGTTTTCACATTGGGAGTACGAGCGTGCCAGTTACATGCTGATGTTATCATTTGTGCATTCCATGACATCGGACTGACTCGCATATGGTGTTACGCAGTCTCGTGAAACTGCCAGAAACTGACAGCAACCAGGAAGTAAAGTACAGTGTGATAGAGAACCCCACCCCTTTTTTTTTAAGGTCCTTACTAGATTGCACCAACCTGTTCTCCCTTACTGTATCTGTCTCTGTAAATATGTGTGTTTGTTGGTTTGTTGGGCTGGCCACCCATTTTGTTTCCCCTGTCTTGCTGTCAACCCCCTTCCCTTTTTTTGGTGCAATCCAGTCCCATTTGTTTGCTTTCCCTTACTTTAAAATATATATATTCTAAATGTGTTTTTTTTTGTTTGTTTTCTTTGGGATACTTCTGCAGGGAAACGGAGGTTTCAGCCCTCCTTAATCTGAGTTATAATGGTAGGGTAAGTCTTCCTTAAGCGTGGACAAGTTCTGGTTTGAAGTTGAAAAAAAAGGTTTAAAATAGTCGCGGTTCATCCGCTGAGCGCTAACTGTAATTCTGTTTTCTAAAATCTCAAAACCCCGCTTAAACTCTTTGTCTGCCTCTGGCTCCCGTGTAAGTGTTCAAATAATATGGGGTTCTGAGTTGGTTTACTGAGTCCCAGTGAGGCATTGTTTCTGGTTCTCATTCCTTCCTGGCCAGATTCTGCAATTGTAAGAGGCAAATACATCGCTGTAGTGCAGAGCTGCGATAATTTACAGCTGTGAATGCGCCACTATAAGTAAAAAAGAAAAAAGGAAACAGTGCAGAATTAAATTGTAGCCTACTCAGGGTAATGCCAAGCTATATACTTGGCTTCTATCCTCCTGAATTTCAGAAAATGCATATAAAAGATTGTTTTAAATTAGCGAGGGGATTTCTGCCCAAACCTGTATGTTAAAGCTCCGCTTGCTTCTTCTCCCTCTTTCTCTTGTCCCTGTTACGAGCCGGCCGGCCGAATCTATCCTGCATTTATGCTACTGATCCGAGGGTCGGACCTACTGAATTCATTACTATCCTTTTTAAACTAAAGAAACCTGGTTATTTCAGGATGTATAGACTTCTTTATATGGGCAACTGATAAATATATTTTCTGTTGGTTAAAACAAAAGAAATTAATATGTTTATTAATTAATCTGACTACAATAAGGTGGAGTCTTTTGGTCACATGTTTGGAATTGCTATATAAAGACCTTGGTCAAAGGAGTTTTTAGTTAGTTGGGGAGAAGGGTGTGTGCCTGTCAACACCCTGATTTGAGTTAGCTATTTCCTAACTCCTGAAGTTGAAGTATTGCACTATTTGTACTTTATTTTTTTTCTTTTGTCGTTTCTGAGTCCGCTGTATAAATTAAATTTATTTTATTCACTGCTAATGTTGTCTGAGCGTATTCTATACCACGCAAGCTCACATTTGGTGTTAGAAGTGGGATAGTCGGTCTGGAGGGACCTATTGGATCTGAGTTCAGATCTGAATTCTATGCATACAGACAAGGCAGGAGAGTGGACTACACCAGCCACCAGGTCCATTGTAAAAGCTGCTAAGTTAACCTTACTCCCTGGATTGGAGCCAGTGGTACGAAGAAAGGTGGTGAAAACGACAACCAAAGGAGAGATTGGAGAAATGGAGGACTTAAAATCTGATGAAAAGGGGGCACAGGCAGCTGAGGTGCAACAGGAAGACCCCCCAGAGCGTCCCCATGAACTACTCAGATGGCTGTGCCTATGACAGGTGGAGTTGGAGAGAGAAAGGGAGCAGGACAGCCTAGAAAGAGAGAGAGATCGTGCTGAGAATGCGGCCAGATGGAATGACACCTTACGTGCCATACAAGTTATGGGCTCATCAAGACCACCTTCAACACCTGGGGTAGGCCAGAAAGATATACGATTAGTGAAAATGACTGACTCTGATGATATAGAAGCATATCTTATGACATTTGAAAGGGTCGCTACTGCCTGTGCTTGGCCAAGAGATCAATGGGTTATCAGGGTAGCCCCTTATTTGACTGGGAAAGCTCAACTAGCGTATAGTCACACAGACCTGGCCCACATAAATGATTATGACTATATCAAGCACGCCATCTTGAAAAGATACGATATAAGTCCAGAGACCTATAGACAATGCTTTAGAGCCTATAAATTTCAATCGGCTGATACTCCCCAAGACTTATATACCCATTTAAAAGATTTATGTTATAAATGGCTCCAGCCTAATACAAGAACGATAGCCCAGATTACAGAAAGTGTAATCTTGGAACAATTTATACGAGTTTTACCCCAAGATGTACAATTGTGGGTCAAAGAGCATCGCCCTGATACTTCTGAGGCAGCTATAAAACTTGTTGAGGACTATTTGACTGCCAGGCCTCAATGCCCTAGAACATTTGTGAGCATTAGAAACCCACCCACTGTAATAAAACCCTCTACAGTACCCATGACACAAACTAGTGGTGTACCTGGGGGCAAGGAGCATGGTAAAGATTTAGTCAAGATATCATATGTCATGAATGTAAATCTAAAGGTCACATTGCCAGATTTTGTCCAAAGAAAAAAGTGGAATCAATACACCTAGTCCTTGCTAATTGGGGTCATTACATCACCTCTGTAGAAATTGGGGGAATGGTAGTAACAGGTCTTGTGGATTCTGGCAGCAAGCAGACATTAGTACATGCTTCATTGGTAGAAGAGCCAGAGCCGGGGGAACCCACTACCGGAGTTAAATTTATACATGGCGACATTCACTGGTATCCATTAAGGGAAATGACAATCCAGATAAATGGAACATTGCACAAAATGAAAATAGGCATTGTTCCTTCTTTACCGGTGCCAGTAATAATCGGACATGATTACCCCTATTTTGACTCTTTATTAAACACAAATGTTGGAGCAGTTACTACTCGAGCACAAGAGAAACAAGAAAAAGGACTAGGACAGTTATTTCCTTTTGAGGAAGAGGTATTCGAGACTATTGGTAAAAATAAAAAAAGTAAATCCCAGAAAAGAAACGATAAACAAGTATGGATCAAAAAAAACACTGGACTAGATATATAGACTGAAAAGTGTATATTGCCTAATGAAGAGTTTGTAAATAGACAGAAAAGTGATGTTACCTTAACTCCTTTCTTTTCACAGATAACTTCCACCATCCCTTCTGGGTCTCAACAACCCTATTATATAGTTAAGGATGATCTACTATATAGGATAAACATGAACTCACACACAGGGGAGGTGGTTGAACAATTGATGGTCCCTATACAGTTCCGAGAAAAGTTATTATCTATTGCCCATGACATACCTATGGCCGGTCATTTAGGTAGAGACCAGACATTACAACGCTTACTATATAGATTTTTTTGGCCAGGGATCCATGAACAGGTAACAGAATACTGCAAAAGCTGCCCCAAATGTCAACAAGTAGCGGCAGTAGGCCGAAAAGATAAAGTTCCCCTTATACCAATGCCTTTAATTAGTAACATGTTTGAAAGAATCGCCATGGACATTATAGGACCACTACCTAAGAGTACAAAGGGAAACCGATTCATTTTAGTAGTAGTAGACTACACTACTAAATATCCCCAAGCAATACCACTCCGTACAGTTACTGCTTCCAGAATAGCAGAAGAATTGGTAAAAATATTCAGTCGTATGGGAATTCCAAAAACTATACTAACTGATAGGTTTACTAATTTCTGTTCACAATTACTCCAACGATTATACCAAGCATTAGGTATTGAAGCTATTTTTACTACCCCCTATCACCCTCAAACTGATGGGTTAGTCGAGTGATTCAACCAGACCTTGAAAAAGATGCTGAGAAAGTTTGTAGCAGAAGAAGGTAACAAGTGGGACATATATCTACCATACTTGATGTTTGCATACAGGGAAGTTCCACAAGCATCTACTGGGTTTTCTCCGTTTGAACTATTATACGGGCATAACCCAAGAGGTCCTTTGGATATCATAAAGGAAGAGTAGGAAAATAAGAAAAGTAAACATGTATTAGAACCTTCTGAATATTGGCAAAAACTTCGTCAGAGGTTAATGGGATATGTAAAAAGAGCTCACCAGACTAACTTACAGCAACAGATAAAACAAAAGGGGTACTATGATAGAGGAACTAAATCCAAAGAATTTACCACGGGTGATAAGGTATTACTACTGCTACCATCTTCCGATAATAAGCTACTTATGAAGTGGCAAGGACCCTACAATATAGTAAAACGTATGGGTCCTGTAACCTACTCAGTCAAGCTACCCGAAAAGAAAGTTAAAAACAGAATATACCATGTAAATCTGTTAAAACCATGGGTAGAAAGGACACCTACCATAAGTAGCCTTGTTCTCCCAGAAACCCCTGAGTCTGAGTTAGATATAGCTTATGAAAGATTAGAAAGAATGGGTAGTTTATCAGAAGTACAAATGAATCCATTCTTAACTTCTGAACAAAGTTCAACTTTACAGAATATGTTAGAACCCTTTCAAGCCTTATTCACTGGCATACCAGGAAAGGTCCATGGTGCTGTTCATCACATCATGGTTCCTGATGCCCTTCCTATTCGTCAGAAAGCTTATAGGATCCCAGAAAAAGTACGAGGTGAGGTTATACAAGAAATCAGGAAAATGCAGGAGTTGGGGATTATTGAACCTTCATGTAGTGAATGGAACTTTCCCATGGTTATTGTGGAGAAGAAAGAAGGGGGAATTAGACTTTGTCTCGATTTTAGACGTTTAAATGCAGTGTCTAAATTTGATTGTTATCCAATGCCTAGAATAGATGACATCATAGACCAACTAAGGACAGCTAAATATATTAGTACATTAGATCTGACGAAGAGCTATTGGCAGATACCTCTAGACCCAAACGATAAAGAGAAAACTGCGTTTAGTACTCCTATCGGTTTATATCATTTCACAGTAATGCCTTTTGGCCTACATGGTGCCCCTGCTACATTTCAGCGAGTGATGGATAATATCTTACAACCTCACTCGATGTATAGCGCCGCTTATTTGGATGATGTAGTGATCTTTAGTCCTTCTTGGGAAGAACACATACAACATCTTAGAGCTATATTATTAACCTTATCTAAAGCTGGGTTGATGATCAACCCTTCTAAATGCTCCCTAGCAATGCAGGAAACGAAATACTTAGGGTTTCAAATTGGTAATGGAATGGTGAAACCTGAAATCACAAAAATTGAGGCCATGACCAAAAGCCCCCGACCCATAACAAAGAAAGATGTTAGGTCATTTCTAGGTCTCATTGGGTATTACAGATGGTTTATACCTAATTGTTCTACAATAGCCGAACCTTTAACAGAACTAACAAAGAAGGCCAAACCGGATAAAGTCAAGTGGACCCCTGAGTGTGAGGAAGCCTTCTGTAACCTAAAGGCTAGAATATGTTCCTCACCTGTTTTACATTCCCCTGACTTTTCTCAACCTTTTATAGTACAAACTGATGCCTCTAATTGTGGAATTGGAGCTGTACTCACACAGATAGTACAAGATGAAGAACACCCTGTGATATTCATAAGTCAGAAGCTACACGAAAGGGAAAAGCATTATTCTGTCATTGAAAAAGAGTGCCTAGCTATAAAGTGGTCGATAGAAGCTTTACACTTCTATTTATGGGGTAGAGAATTTGAATTATGGGTAGACCACAACCCTCTACGTTGGTTACATGTAATGAAGGATAAAAATTCACGCATAATGAGGTGGTACCTCGCAATGCAACCTTATAGATTTAGTATAAAATATAGAAAGGGTTTGGCCAATACCAACGCTGATTTTTCATCAAGATATGGTATGGGAGACTCTTTTACTGTCCACAGACCTCGGGGTAGAGAAAGATGAAGGTCGTTAAGTAAAAAATAAAAAAAAAAAAAAAAGAGAGAATCAGATATTCTTAGGAAATTTACATTATTATTTTTCATCTTTCTTTAATTAATTTTTTTTTTTAGGGACCCCGAGGTGGAGCCCTAGAGAAGGCGGGCTATGGTTCCATCCTTTTTTAGGATCTGAAGGCAGTATTTGAGGTCTCCCATCTCAATAGCATCCAAACTCTTTATGTTTGGTCTTAAGGGGGGAGGAATGTGATAGAGAACTCCCTCCCTTTTTTTTTTAAGGTCCTTACTAGATTGCACCAACCTGTTCTCCCTTACTGTATCTGTCTCTGTAAATATGTGTGTTTGTTGGTTTGTTGGGCTGGCCACCCATTTTGTTTTCCCTGTCTTGCTGTCAACCCCCTTCCCCTTTTTTGGTGCAATCCAGTCCCATTTGTTTGCTTTCCCTACTTTAAAATATTATATTCTAAATGTTTTTTTCTTGGGATACTTCTGCAGAGAAATGGAGGTTTCAGCCCTCCTTAATCTGAGTTATAATGGTAGGTAAGTCTTCCTTAAGTGTGGACAAGTTCTGGTTTGAAGTTGGAAAAAAGGTTTAAAATAGTCAGCGGTTAGTCGCTGGCCTTCTGTAATTCTGTTTTCTAAAATCTCAAAAACCCCATTTAAACTCTTTGTCTGCCTCTGGGCTCCCGAGTGTAAGTGTTCAAATAATATGGGGTTCTGAGTTAGTTTACTGAGTCCCAGTGAGGCATTGTTTCTGGTTCTCGTTCCTTCCTGGCCAGATTCTGCAATTGTAAGAGGCAAATACATCGCTGTAGTGCAGAGCTGCGGTAAAATTTACCGCGCGAATGCTCGCACTATTGCGACGGACCTTAAGTAAAAAAGAAAAAAAAGGAAACAGTGCGGAATTAAATTGTAGCCTACTCAGGGTAATGCCAAGCTATATACTTGGCTTCTATCCTCCTGAATTTCAGAAAATGCATATAAAAGATTGTTTTAAATTAGCGAGGGGATTTCTGCCCAGACCTGTATGTTAAAGCTCTGCTTGCTTCTTCTCCCTCTTTCTCTTGTCCCTGTTACGAGCCGGCCAGCCGAATCTATCCTGCATTTATGCTACTGATCCGAGGGGCGGACCTACTGAATTCATTTCTATCCTTTTTAAACTAAAGAAACCTGGTTATTTCAGGATGTATAGACTTCTTTATATGGGCAACTGATAAATATATTTTCTGTTGGTTAAAACAAAAGAAATTAATATGTTTATTAATTAATCTGACTACAATAAGGTGGAGTCTTTTGGTCACATGTTTGGAATTGCTATATAAAGACCTTGGTCAAAGGAGTTTTTAGTTAGTTGGGGAGAAGGGTGTGTGCCTGTCAACACCCTGATTTGAGTTAGCTATTTCCTAACTCCTGAAGTTGAAGTATTGCACTATTTGTACTTTATTTTTTTTTCTTTTGTCGTTTCTGAGTCCACTGTATAAATTAAATTTATTTTATTCACTGCTAATGTTGTCTGAGCGCATTCTATCCCACGCAAGCTCACATACAGTAAAACCCCATTTACCCAAATGTTTTGGAGAACATAAAAAACATTCACATAAACAGGGTTTTGGATAAGTGAGGTTCAACATGTGCTCTGCTACAGTGCTTTAGTGGGTGGGCAGCAAGCAGGTGGTGACTGTTCACTTATGTACACTCATCTCCCTGTGAATCAGTTATATCATTAAAATCAAACACAACAATTTTAAATCATGTGATCAAAGAATCCAATGCCCACTTAGTCTGCTTGCCTCTGCGTCAGGTTATGTATGGCACTGGACGATGCAGTCCTTGAGAAGCTGCTGGATGTTATGTCTGCACGTAGAGCTTACACTCTCAGAGGCTGCATTATTCATCACTGCTGGTGCTGATCGATGCCATTTTTAGTTTTTAATCAGTGAAGGCTTATGTTCCATAAACACAAATTCATCCTGTCAATGACACCAAAACTCCTCTATATACAACACTGCTGAATAGCAAGACATCACAGACACTCTATCCTGTAAAGTGGAAGCAATACCACATTAATAACAGGCTCCCTGATCTTGGATTTGTATACATTAATAGCTCTTCCCAATGGAATAATGTTTTGTACTATGTCATTGAGAAATTATGCCTTTTAAATTTTTGCTTGTTTGTATATTGAGATTTATAAAATGGGCAAACCAAATTCTTAAATCTGATTGGCTGAAAGGACTTCTCAGCCGTGTCCTTATCTGCCGATAATGATGCCAACTGGTACTAACCTTCACAAAGTGACCAGACAACAACAAAATATCACTGAGCAATCACTAACCCAAACTCTCCAAGGTGGGCACCAAGCTCTGTTGCAAAAGCCGACCGTGATCTCCTAAGTCAACCGCAAAACTAGAAGTCGGTCGGCTCACTTAGCTGTCAGCTGTAAATATAAAAAAAAATGCCACACATCCCCTTTCCATGAAGACACACCATTCTGCACAAACTATACATGCGTACTATTTGAAATCTCTTCATTTTCTGTTACTTACTGCCCATTTCCTCCCCGTAGCTCCACCTGTGACTCCGCTCTTTTCTGGTTTCTCCGGACTGCATTTACCACCCCTCCCCGCACCCCACACACACACATAGTCCCAGCAGCAAAAGCTCAAAAGTAAAACTCACACCACATGCATTATTGCCCATTCTGAACTGAAACAATACTTTTTTTCTGTACCCTGACCATTACTTTTGAAAACAGCGTAGCTACGAAGCAGTAAACAACTCTGTACGGCGGCCACTGAGGGACACGCTCGCTCCCAGTGAAGCCAGCCATTTAGAGAGACAAACACTTTAAACAAAATGAAAGCACACCAAAAATGATTTTTTTTATCTTTGCAGGAGAGGGGACCAATACAAATCACATGCAATACATAACCCAATATGGGACACGGTCATGCCCCATTCTTCTAAATGAAAGCAGATGGCTCCCCACTGCTGCAACTCAAACTGCCTGGCTGATAAATCAAAGACAGTACATCAAACAAAAAAAAGGGTTTTGACTGTTTCTGGCTGGACAGCACACATTTACAGAAACACCAAATTCCTCTAGTCACTTAATTAGAAAGCTCCATTCCAACAGAATAACATGGACTACTTTTTGTATTTTTCTACTGATCACATTTTTTTTTGTACAATTTTTTAAGTACACTCTCTATCTGCATTTTCATAATTAACTTTTTTACCGGGCCCATTTTGTAAGTGCAATAACAGACTCTGAGGTGTGGGTTATCTCCTGATAAGAGCATGCCCAGGTGCATAAGGCACTAGGCGCAAGCACCTCATGCCTTATAACACACCTGGGCGTGCTCTTATCAGGAGGTAACCCACACCTCGTCATGTGTTATTGCTTGCTTCAGACATACTGCTAGTTTCTAACTGAGTCCCAATTCTGCCTTGAACAGGCAGCTGCATGCATTGCTCAATAGAAAGGAAGTGATGATGTGGGGGGGAGGTGAAGCACAGTGTTATGCTCATTTGCCCTGATGGGATCGACAATGGAAAGGTACTGACTGCATTTAACAGTAAGCTTCTGTTTTCTTAATGTACAGTATTTTTTAATGCTTCGTCGTAGTAGACAATAAAAGATGGTATTCATATCAACAGAATAATAATAATAATAAAAACTTCAGCACCTTCAGCAACTGCCACAATAAATATAGTATACATTTCATACTGCTCTGCTAACCCTGTTCTGCTATAACATTCTCTTTCTATGTAGTCTTGAAGTAAAAAATTACAGCTTCCATTTTCTTCACATACAGTCCTGTCACAGCTCTCTCATACTGCTCCATGGACAGGCCAGACAAGGTAACCCTGCAGCAAAAAAAAGTACAAGATGTAGATCTCTAGCAACCCAGTCACACCTCTTTGCAATTTTCAGCACGACTGAAAACCCTCCTGTGACCGCTTTTGTAAATGTGAAGTCACACAGTTTTACCAGCCCGCTTACAAGCACAACTCTGTTATTTATGTTCTATAAGCCTAGAAAGCAGTAACCCTTGTGGCTCGGTCAGATGGTTTTGGAAATGCCAGGTTTACAATTGTAGAATGCCCTTGTTATGCCACTGCCTTTTTTCTGCAGTTATAACGAAATCTAGACAGGATTACGATCAGGAGAGCATGCAAAGTAAAAAGTGCATAATATTGTAGTGGGAGACTGGAGTTTTAATCCCCCATGTTTCTGACCCTACTCTGCACCTCCCCCCCCCACACTCACACCTGCAGATTATAGAAGTTTCCCTCAACTTTTTGGCTAAGCACAAACCTTTTGGAAATGCCAGATTGTGAACTGCATGTCGTACGCCAATGGGACATTTTATGCCGGCTTTTGCAACTCTGCATTCTGTCTTCTTTCAAAAATGAATTCAGGCATGTTTCCTTTTAGACACACTGAGAGCCATAAGTACATACATGATATCACATGCTAACGTAGTTACCGACCACCCAACCAGAACTGTACTGCACTGGCACAAGTATAGCTTCATAAGTCTTTCGCCTATGTCCACTAGGGTTGCATGCAAAAAATATTGTACGGTTCAAAATTCTGCAATGCCCGCAAGGTGATAAATTTGCCACTTACTGATAGACCATCAATAACTTGGATAGTAAACAGGCACAATACACATGAACACATAACACATAAACTGTAGCCGACACATAAAAAGAGAAAAGGCGCTTTTAGTCCCACCACTGAAATGCCGTGGTACTATAAATCAGTAACCAAAACTGAATGTGTGTATTTTTTCCAGATAGAAACTGTCAATGTTTCAGAAATGCTATGCATACTTCCATTTTAAAGTAGTACAGTCCGAATTTGCAAAAACATGTGTTGTACAGAGTGTTTTAATTTGTGTATGTAGTCCTAGTGTGTCCTTCCCTTAGTCTGCTATTAGAAGTTTTTTTCTAAGTTAGCCTGCTAGTTTTTACAGTACTTTCATGGCCCCTGTGGATCGCCATTTCAGCAAGATTTATTGCTCTTCTTGTTCCCACAGTGCCTCTTGTTCCATGTGACAGTGATGTATCTGGGACCATGGCTTCAGCAATCACTGGTTTAGACTCAATTTACAACAGCAGAACTGTGATATTAAGCAACTTTCCTTATCCAGTCAGCACTAATTGCTACATTTTCAGTTTGGCAAATACCTGAGAGCTAAGTAAGTGGGTTATTCAGACACAGCTGGAGTCTTTACGAATTATAGCACTGATGATCTGAAGTGATTTGGTGTGCCTTTTATGGCTATGTGTAATTTGATTAAATGAAAAGTTTTAAAAGTAAAACATTTACTCCTGCTGGCTAGACCTGACACACACATAGAAAACAAAAATATTGAATTAGAGCTATTTATTGGAGGCCAGAACATCAGGCCCCTATCTAGTACTTGCTGAATCTGTGGTCCTGGATGCATCACTGTCACATGGGACAGGAAGCATTGTAGGAAAAAAGAAGAGCATTACATCTTGCTAAGAAGGAGATCTACAGGGGCCATAAAACTAGCATATAGCTAGCAGGCTAATTTAGAAAAAAACTCCTAATAGCAGACAAAGGGAAGGACACACCAGGACTAACACAAAAATCAATACACTCTGCACAACATGTTTTTGCAAACTGTGACTGAACTACTGCTTTAACTAATAAATAGTAAAGTTTGAAACTTTATATCCATACAGTGATTCACTGCATTACATAGCATGCATAGCTCACTGTGCCTTTCACCATCATTTGACATGAGGAAAAAGGCACTATCAGTTTGAAAAGCAAGTCACTTCACAACTAGCTACAGAGTGAAATGATTGACACTGCTGCCCCCAGAACGTCACTTCCGCAGCGCAAGCAAGTGAATGGCGGAGAACAGACTCTTGCGGTTCCTGCGATATTATCATGAAAAACTCTCTTCAAACATCAAAAAAAACTTTTATTCAATACAGAAACCCATTGAACATAACTATTGTGACTACCTGTATTATGGTAGGCATTCAAAACCAGCAATTTGGTACACTATCTCTTTAAACAAGCAAAAAAAAACATATATATATATATATATATATACACAAGATCTGTGACATAAAATGTGTAAAATAAAACTATGTTCATTGCATGCTGCCAGGGAAATATGGTCCACATTATAAAAACACCAACTTTACTTTCAATAGGCATGCATGTATATAAACTTGAGTATGCCATATAGTGAAATCAACACCAAAAAAATCATCACCCATTTTTATAGCATACCGAAGATGAGACTTATTAATAAAAAAAGCTTGAGAATTTTTTCTTCTCCTTATAAAGCTGAAATATCTAGTCTGATAAAAAAAAAATCATACAAGCTTTAATTTCAACACAGAAAGTGTGTTTGTGAAGCAGTTTTGAACATGATAACTTGTTCACTGATCCATGTTTGACAAGAGAGCCACGTGCATGTATAGAATGCCCAAACTGAGTCATCATCGGCAGAACACACATCCTCTCCAGCAGGCTCTAGCAGTGTCAGAATGTTGGAGATCGCCTCACAGCTGGTAACTACGGTAAGCATATAAATCAGAAAAAATGATGACAGAACACAAAAAAAGTGTATGAATACAACATGGAAGCACACAATTGTTCAAATCCTAGCCAGAATTGCTTTTCTGTCCCCTTTAAGTAGATCCAAAATGGCTGTGGAACCGTGATTCCAGTGGTGCTGGGCCAGTGCCGGTGACTGTGGGAACTCGTCAGTAGAGTTGAAGTGCTGGGGTGAGTGGTCAGTAGCTCAATCATGTACTGTCTGTATCTTTGTCTGCACGTCACTTAAAGCACTTACATTTTGAAGTACAGTGAGCAGACTTTTTTTGGAGTTTGTGAGTGCAGGTGATACCTTTGTTCCTGTCTACAGATGTTTAATGCTGAAAGCTTGAGAGGTATGTTAAAAGCTGAGCTGAAAGGAGTCAATTGCATTCTGACTGCGAAAAACAGAAGTGCCAAGTGATAAAGATTGAATTCTGAAAATGTCATATGCTTTTAAAGAGGTAAAAGATAGCCATTAGTGGAGCCCTAATTCTCAAGTATGCCATCAGGTTGAACCCCATGAAAGAGACTGCCACACCATCATATTATCACAGCAGCAAAAGACTATCCTAAAATGACCTGAACTGTTTCTTGAGCTGTCATTTTACCTGAGATGCAAAAAACCAAAGGTGTTTGTGCCTGTCTGTCTGCAACCCATGCTCCTCTCCTCCTAATGGACACAGGAACACACCCTGAAGCTCACAGCTATATTCAGGGACATGGTAAGTTAGCCCTTGGGTGGTGAATCTATGGAACAGCCTACCAGCAGAGACAGTAGCTATGAAGACAGTACATGGCTTCAAAGTAAGCCTAGATAAATGTCTGCTTGCCAAGGAAATCACAGGGTACGGTAGTGTAGTAGTAGAATGGGTTTGGATTACCTATAAATGAGTACATGTTACACAGCATACTTATTTATCCCTATTTATGAAGGAGGCAGATGGGGGCAAGTGGCCTGATGGATCTAGACTCCCCTGTGCCTTAAATTACTATGCTACTATGGTCTAATAAAAAGGAATCACAGTCTTCAACAAATCCAGTTTTCCAAGTACTGATATAGCTGCAAACACTCTCACTTCCAGTATTTGACCCAGAACAGCATGTAGCATTACAGCTCTTTAGCAGTATACTGCAGTTTACATGTAGTGCCTATATGCTGTATATTAAGGCACTATAGAGAACAGTGACTATGCAGATAAACCCAGCAACAGCCGTTATGTGTCCGAAACATCCATAACACAACTGGCTATGGACATCTTCTTTGCTACCTGTTCTCTTAACTAAGAGTCCAATACTGGGAGCCTACACATATTTCCATGGTAGGCCCACATTTGGTCACAGAAGCTGCTGCATTGGCTTCCTTGTTATTCACAACTGGCCCCTTTGCATGCATAGCATCCCCGCAGACTAGGCCCATGCCAGCTATGCACTGGAACCTGCACTATCAGGCTGAGGAGCAGACAGTAGGCTTTAACCTAATGCTGGCATTCTGGAAAGACTGTCCATAGTGCATAAGATATACTGCCCAGTGACAAACTCCCCTTGAACTCTAAGAAAAGTAAAAGAAAGACAAAACTGGTCCAAACATCAATTACTGATTATTGATTGACAGATTGATTGATTGATTGATTGATCAATGTAGTTAGTTAGTTGGTTATTCAGTTAGTTTGTTATTTTACAGTGTGTTTACCTAGGATGCAACATCTCATTTTGACTGGGATCTGCTGTTACCAAACTGTACAGGTGGGCAACCTAACGTGCATGGAGGTCACCTCATTTGTTGAAGGTCGCAGAGTGAGTCAGTGGCTATGGTGAGGTTCAAATGTAGATGCTCTTGTTTTTTTTAGTTTATCACTTTTAATCACAGCCTTATTTAATAGAGATCCTATACAGAAAAAGGGACGTGCAAGAACAAGGGGGCACAATTTGAAGATAATGGGGGGGCAGCTCAAGGGCACCGTGAGAAAGTATTTTTTTGCAGAGAGGGTGGTGGATGCATGTAACAGCCTTCCTAAGGAGGTCGTGTGGTCACAAACAAAGGGGGAATTCAAGCATGCATGGGACAGTCATAAGGCAGTTCTAGGGGGTGGGGGTAGGAAGAAGTAGGCTGTTGGTTAACTAGGATCTGCAGCTTATCCAATAGGTAGGGAAATGGGCAGACTGGGTGGGCCAAGCGGTTCTTATCTGCCATCAAAGTCTATGTTTCTATGAAAAGAGTTCTTCTCATGTGGGAGCTCAGTGACTGTCTTTTGCTTCTGGTTTCCTAGGTGCATTGCTCAACAGCATGTCCATTCCTCCTTTCTCATCCCTTTACAAGAATTATTAAAAGTGTCTCAGAATCACTGCGATCTGATTAGTTGTCAGCATTCTGAGCACCTTACCATGAACAGAATAACAGATGGATGTACATCTGTTATGGTGCTGTAAATCTATTTAGGGATTCCTGTGACTTCATAAACCTCGAGAGCGCAGTTTGAAAGGGTTTATGCCATCACAGGAATCTCGTGATGGATTTAAAGCAACCGTTAACGGATGTCTAACTGTTGTTTTTTGTAATAGATAGTCGCCAATTTTTCACCATGGAGAATAAATATCTCTTTTCAAATGTTAGCTCAAACTCAGACAGCACTCTATAGTAACCAAATACCAGTTTTAATACTGAAACACAATTATGACATTCTCTCAGGCATCTCACCTCCCATTGATCACTTACTTTAGACAAAAGTGAGCGACCATTAGTTTTCGTTTTTTTCCGCTGGAGATCATAAATCTCTTCAAATCTCAGCTTGACCTTGGACAGTAGTTTATGAACACTGAAAAAACTCTCTGTACTGAAACTCAGTTATGGCACTATCTCGACTCTCCCCATAGGCGGTGGAGCCAGGGGATCAGGAGGGTCAGGCGACCTCTCACTTTTGTAGTTGAAGGGTCAGACACTGAATTTTGGATTTGTCTTTTCATGAATTATGCATCAAAATATATGGATTATTCATGATTATGAAAAGCTACAAGTTGACTAAAGTATATTTAAGAAGGCAATTATTTTCCTAGTGCCCCAGGCTAAGGTGTCTATGTAGTTCTGACCCCCAGCTTTTTTGTACGGTCCTCTACCACTGGCCCTCCCACCTCCTTTGCTCCCTCCCACTTCCCATCAATCACTTACCTCAAGTGCAAGTGAAAGACAAGTATTTTCAGTTTCAACAACAATATTAATTAAGGGACAAGGGTAAAAACTGGAGAAATTCAAATGTTCATAAAGATAAAGTCCCTGAACTGGTGCTTTTGCAGCTGTCAGCGCTGCTCCTGTCACATTCTAACTGTAGTTTTGAAACTGTGACATGAGCAAAAGCCAAGAACAGCTGAGCACAACTGACTCAGGCATTCCTTTCTGTAATACCAGGTTGATGGTATTATGGATTCCAGATGTCAGAATAAAGGTATTATGACTCTCAGGCACTGAAAAAGAGCAGCCATCTATTACAATCCTTTAATTAATATACATGTAGGACCGGATTATCAGAGAATAGATGAACAAATAAATAAATGTAACCCCTCCAAAGTGGGGTTTACCTTTGACCTCTCAGAGCCACAGTCACCCTGCACCATTGTTCTTGCTCCCTCTAGCCCCAAGGACTCGGACTGGCAGAGGGCAATGCAGCAGTGTGAAGAAAAGCCACAGGAGTCATTTGGCACCTCCTGTGCAATCAGTGCAGCAGATCTGTATCATACATTTAAGAAAGTGCCTTCCACCAAAAAGAGCCCAGCAGTGCTTGCAGTGATAGGGGACCCTCCTAGATTTCAGCCCTGACTGAACTGGACATTTAAGCACAACTGCCCTAACACAATCTGGCAGCACAGAAATGCCCAATCAGCCAACGAATGACAGCTCAGCAGATCCTTCCAGGAGACTGGTGGAAAGACTTGCCCAATCAGGAGGCTGGCTGTCTGGGTTTTCACCTGAGCTATCTTACAGCATGTCCTTAGTCTAGATGGATAGTGGTGAGAAGCAGACCCTTCATCTACACAGGTGATAAGAGAGCTATGCAACGGCTTTGGAGGAAAGAGTGTGCTTATACAGTTACCAAGGAGAAGACTGCAGTTCACTGCCCTGATGGAGAGAGACACAGAAGTCTGCAATTGAAGGCATCTGCCTGTGCCGGTTAGTCACCCAGCAGCTGAGCTGTAGCAGGCCATCAGACAGACTTTCTCTTATTGGATCTGAAGGGTTGAGTGGAGACAGAACTAGCAGAGCCTAAGGCTTTTTGCCGATCATCATAGTAAGTAAGCTGCAGAGGTTTGTGATCCTCATGACACAGCAGGAGAAGACAGACTGATGGACCAAGAACCAAGTTGAACCTACATGGTTCCAGAGAGAGTGCCTGGCAGAGGAGAGCTAAGGGAGCCAATGGAGTGGAGTGAACAAATGATTTGAGTTTTAGTCCTTTGTGGGAATCTGTATCCCACTGCTTTCATCCACCTCCCTCCCTCTGTGGCATGGAGGAGGACCAGGGTCCATGGGTGTGGGTTGGTGTTAGGAAACAGGACACCTGTCGGGGGTGGCTCACTCATTTCAGCAGCCCTCTGGCTGGCATAATGGACCCCCAACACCAGCCTGGTGGAGTGAAATCATAGCTTGCATGTCACGCTCTGCTTGCCTACCTCTAGCATGTCTACTCCCTGCCCCCTGCTGCAACCGGCCTTGCAGGTGCATGGGTAAAGGTGTGGTTGGCCCTGGTAGGGATATGCAGTGGAAGCAGCTGTTAGAAAATCCACAGCTGTCCTTTGGACACCCAGGATGTGCATATTATGGTCCTAGGTGCCAAGTATTGTGGCACATAGGGACTTGAATTGGTTGTGCATAGTGTCCATTATTTTGTCACGCATCAGTTCTGGCTATGGCTGTGAATGGCCCATCCCCTTACTGCTGATCCTGCTTCCTGCCACAGGTGCTCAGTCTGTCCAATCATATCACCCACTTTCACTCCACCTCATGCCCACCATGGCTCTTTGCCAGCAGTGGAGTGACAATGGGCTAGATTCAAGAATCCAAGCCACTCTGTCTTAATTAAGGGCTGAACTACCACCACCTGCCTACTTTGGGATACAGCATGCCATGCCCTGGCAGTAGTAGGCAGCAGTAATCTGTCTATGAATTGGACAAGTGTCAGCTCATGAATATGCATGAGCTCCCTGTGCCACCTGCGCATGCGGTGTAGTCCATGTATTGGGGCAGGCATGCCACTCTGTATAGCATGACCATCACCCCCAATAGCCATGGGGCACAAGACACAACTGGATGACAAGTAAGCTACCACTGTAATAGCCAATGCCTGTGGATTCTGGTCCAGTGCCACAGGTATTGCTGTGTCAGGGTACCCTGCTATCCTGTTCCTGTGTTCTGCAGGCCAGTTCTGGGTTACATGGGGCCAGTGGACATCGAAGTTGAAAAATATTTTGACCCCACTTCCACCTGTATGTCCACCAGCTGGCCTATTCTATATGCAGCTCTTTATTGCAGAGTGCAACTAAATGAGCCCAGTGGTCCTGGGTGCTGCATTAACTGCTACTACTGCTGCTGCTATTGCATTCAGCAGCTCACAGCCTGGGACCATCACCAGTCACACCTGCCCTGCACTGGATGGGGTTTGCCCACCAGCAGAGGGATATATATTGCTGGAATTACCAGCAGTATCCATTTCTGAATCCAGCCCAGTGGTCCTTTCTTGTCTCCACAGAGTAAAGAACCACCAAGCATGGGTCTATGATGGAGCTCCTCAGTAGTGTGATGTAGAAGCACCACTCATTTAGAGGGGGCTCTGATTATTGGAACTGTTACTCAGTGTGGCTTTACCGGGTCTCACCAATAGTGAAAGCTCGAACTGGTGAAACTGCCACCTGTTGTGGTATTTCAGGGAGCTCCCAGGAAGCAGGAACTCTAAACATGATGCAGCCAGCTATTATGGGATTGTAGAGGACAAGCAACAATGGAACACCCGAACTTGCCCACAGCTACCTGTGGCAGCATTACTGGGTGACTTCCAATGTTCCAGTGGGCAGTGGTGGTACTACTGTGGGGTTACCGAGCTGCAAGTCTCCTGAACATGCCCCAACCATCTGTGGTGGCAATACTGGGTGGCTCCCAAATTTAACTTTCCGTGCCAAACTATTTCTAAAATGACCAGGTATTTGAGCAACATGGTGCGGGGTCAGGCTACAACATGGACACATGCCCCACAACTTTGAAAGAATTGTCAAGTTGGTGGATCTTTTTAAAGATGGCACCAATTTATACACATTCTAACTCTCTTGGTCCCAATGTAGAGTCTGAAACAGCAAATAAAATAAAATACCAATAAAACTGATTGTCTCCAACTAGGAAAACAAATGAAAAGAAGGCAAGAGTGTATCATAAAAGCATAACATTTTCATAAGTACCATGTTGTATCAAATAGTATTTCATAAGGCTTCATTCTGTCACTTCATGTTAAAAAAAATGTTTTTGTCTTCAAAGTTGTCCCTTTCTGGAGTCCAGATTCCTGCCCCTTTGTTGATGATGCTACAGTCACCATTCTCCAGCTGACTGCTGTGCGGCAGGTAGGTAGTGATTCAGCACTGCTGCTCTCCTCTTCTTCAACTTGGGTCATGAACATGACTTGTTTGCAGTGTGTGTGTGTGTGTGTGTGTGTGTGTGTGTGTGTCAAAAAGAAGTACTTTACTGACCCCATGGCAAGGTATGCCTGGGCCATGCACGTGGTGCTGCCACCAGGTAAATTGTGGTTCAGGGGTAAGTGCTGGAGACACTCCAATCAACCGAGCCACAGGGTCTTAGGATCTTGGAGGGCTCTCTAAGGAAACCACGAATTTCTCTACCACATAGGGAGTAAATAGCCAGGCAATGACCACAAAAAGAGACCACGTGACCCACTCACTGGTACTCTCATCAAGTATTTTATTTCCAAACTTCTGGGATTATATGACCACTATAACACCAAACACTTGATTTTTCATGGTGTACCCACCACTGCTTCAGAATCTACTTAAATATATACAGAAATAACATCTTCAATAACCATTCTAATACACTTCAATTAGTACCGGCATTTGCCATGCATATACAGTACATGACCAGTATAAAACTTATACACAAGTGTCATTCTGCTTAAACATATCCTACTGGTGTCCCACCACCAGATATATTATGTAAAACATATGTGTGTTTGTTCTATCTCATATACAAGAAATACAAATAAAATAATTAAACAATAAAATAGTAATATTTTAGCCCATCTACTGATGTCAGCATGATTTCTCCAGATGGGTAGCTTATCTGGTCATGTCCCTATTAAATCCAGAACATCATTCTCTTATACTCAAATGAATTATTTGTCTCAAAATTATAAACTTAATTTCATATGAATTCACTCCTCTCACCTAAGTACTAAGTGCTTATTTTGTATTCACAGTTAATGTTTTTTTTGTTCTTTTCCTGCAGTATATTGCACATGCAGTGTCAACAATAGTGTAAAATATCATAATACCCTAAATATTAGAAAAACCATGTCCACAAAGGAGCCCATTACCGTAGTGCTCTTTAATCAGTTCATACCGTAATTTACTTACTACACAAAGCCGCTGGCTTCTGTGTGACCCACAACCACTGATAAACATAGAATGTGCTCATTACCACATTGCTTTTTTATATGTGTTTAGAGTCAATAACAAGCCCAAGTTTAACTGAATAACATAGCTTTGTTAACAACTGGCCACCTACAAAAAATGGAGTCAGTGCAAATGTCAACTTTAGACTTGGCCCTCTAGATGAAACATAGAAACATAGAATGTGTCGGCAGAAAAGGATCAGTAGGCCCATCTAGTCTTCCCTATTTTCCCTGCCTAACACTACACCCTGAACTCTATTTAGTCACAGGTGTCCCACCCTCCTCCCATGCCGCCATTTATTGTACCCATGTGCCTATCCCAATTGTTTGACACTCCCTACTGTTTCACCCCTACCACCTCTTCTGAAAGACTGTTCCAGGTACCACTGCCCTTTCTGTGAAGAAATATTTCTTGACATACCTCTTAAAACTCCCCCAGTCAGGCTTCACTGCATGCCCTCTGGTTCTGGTTCTCTTCCCCATGTCAAAGAGACTCCCCTCCTGCACCTTGTTCACCCTAGTGAGATACTTCTAGGTCTCAATCATGTCCCCTCTCACTCTCCTCCCCTTCAGGAAGTACATGTTGAGTTCCTATAGCCTCTCCTTGTAAGGTTTCTTATGCAACCCCAAAACCATTTTAGTAGCCCTCCTCTGGTCTGTTTCCACCCCATTGATGTCATTACAGAGGTGCAGCCTCCAGAACTAGACAAAGTACTCCAGGTGAGGTTTCACAAGTGAGCGATATAGAGGCAACACCACCACCCTTCTCATGCTAGAGGTCCCCCTTTCAATGCACCCCAGCATCTGGCTCACCTTGTCTACTGCCCTGTTGCACTGCCCTGCCACCTTGAGGTCATCAAATATGAACACCCAAGGTCCCTCTCTTGCTTGGTAACTGTAAGTACCTCCACTCTCATCTTACATTCAGCCTCTGAGTTCCCCTCCCTAGGTGCATGACTTTGTACCTTTTGGCATTGAAACCCAGCTGTCACTCCCTAGACCATTTCTCTGTTTCCCAGATCCCACTGCATTCTGTCCATCCCTCTTGGTTGTCCACCCTCTTTCAGATTTTTGTGACATCTGCAGAGACACATAGTCTCCTCCAATTCCTCAGCAATGTCACCTGTGAAGACATTGAAGAGGACAAGGACCAGTACCAATCCCTGTGGTACTGCACTGCTATCCTCCCATCCTCTGAGTAACCACTGTTTATCACCACCTTCTGCCTCCTATCTTTTAACTAGTTGGCAACCTAGGTCAGCTCACCATCTTCACCCCTACCCCAGGCTGCTAAGTTTCTTTATCAGCCCCCTGTGTGGAACAGTGTCAAAGGCCTTAATGAAGTCCAGATATGCCACATCCACTGCCCTCCCCAGATCCACCACCCTGGTTACCCAGTCAAACGAAATCTATGAGATTTGTTTGACATGACCTCCCCCTGTGAATCCATGCTGCTGGTGGTCCTGCAGCCCATGCGTCTTCAGGTTCACCAGTAATGTGAGACTGACTGAACTGTAATTACTGGCCTCCTCCCTTCTGTCCCTCTTGTGCAGAGGGAGGAACCACATTGGCCATCCTCTAATCTTTTGGAACCACCTCTGACTCCAATGAGATGATAAATAGTGCTGCCAGAGTAGCGACCAGCACCATGCTCAGTTCTCTAAATACCCTTGGGTGAATCCGATCTGACCCCATTGCCTTGTTTTCCTTTAGGACTTTCAATCACTGATAGACTCTCTCTTCAGTAAATGGACTTGTGTCCACTCTCACCCAGATCCTTGTGATGCATGTCAGCCCACCCCCACCCCCACTGAGAAGACTGAGCAGAAATAGTCATTTAAAATGTTAGCTTTTTCTTGATCCTCTTCTGCACATTCTCCCCCTCCTGGTCTACTGATTTTCATGATACCACCCCTTGCCTTCCTCTTTTCATTCAAGTACCTAAAGAATGTCTTGTCCTCCTTCCTGACCTCCTGGGCGATCCTTTCCTCAGTTTGAGCCTTTCCTGTCCTTACCCTTCCTGTCTCCCTTTGTTCTCTAGATATACCTCCCTGTCTGCTTCTCTTTGGGTCTCCTTATACTTCCTGAAAGCCATATTTTTTCTCTCTTAACCCTTTAACCACCTCCTTTGAGAACCACAGTGGCCTCTTTCTCCTCTTTGCCTTACTTATTACATTTGAACAGCTTGCCATCACTTTAGTTATTCTCTCCTTTATTCTGTTCGATTGTGCTTCCACTCCTCCCTAGCTATCGTCCCCGGATGTATTTCCTGAGGCAGTCTCCCATTTCTTTAAAATCTGCTCTTCTGAACTACAGGACCCTCATCCTAGTGTGATTTTCTCCTGCCCAATCCATGTGCCAAATCACACTGTATGCTGATCGCTAGTACCCAGGGGGCTACCCACTATGATGTCTGCAATACTTTCCCTATTCATAAGTACCAGATCCAGCACTGCCCCACGTCTAGTGACATTTGTAACCAACTGCCTAAGAAACGCCCCTTGCAGGGAGTCAAAGATGACCCTGCTCCTAGTTGTAGCTGCAGCCAGCCACGATGTTCCAGTCCCCATCTGACATTTTAAAGTCACTTTTTACTTCTGCCTTTCTTGTTATTTTGCCTATGGCCTCCCCCAAAACCCTGCCCAATTCTTCCCCCGTGTTGGTGGCCTGTACACCACCCCCACTCTTATAAAGGTCCTGGACCCCATCTCTAATCCAACTCAAAGAACCTCCAACCCCTCCTTTTTCCCCACTGTATCCTTGTATTTCCATTGCCTTTATACCTTCTCTTACATATAAAACAATGCCCCACTTTCCTTCCTGCCCTATCCTTCCAAAACATGTTGTAACTCATTATGGCCACCTCCCAGCTGTGGCTATTGGTGCACCATGATTCTGTTATGGCCACCAGCTAGGTCTGTCTCCACAGCAGTAGCCTCAAGGTCAGGAATTTTGTTTTCTAGACTCCTTGCACACATGGCTCTCCACACCTCCTGTCCCTCCTTGCCACTACTTTGCCCTCCATCCCTTCCCATGTGCATCCTTCACCCTTCTCTTTTCACCAGTACTGTTATTCCCTTTTTAATCCTCTCTCTGCCCACCCTCCCTGGTATTTTTCTCAGTCTTTGTTCCACCTCTTGATCCCTATCCCTTCCCCCCATTACCTCTGTTACTCACTACCCTTGGTGAATTTACTTCCCCTGGGCTTTCCTTCACTGCTGCTCCATTATCTTGGTGGGAGGACATTAACTGCCTCCCTCATTTCTTCTGCCTCCCCCCATGGCTAGTTGAAATGGCCATCAACATAGCATTTAAACCTTTCAAACAGGACTGCTGTTCCCCTGCTGGATGGATGGAGGCCACCCCATTTGTACAGGTCTTTATGCCTCCAGATAGGACCCCAGTCCCCAATGTAGCCAAACTCTTCCTCCTCCCTGCACCATGCCTTCAACCAGTTGTTGAAGACAGCAGTGCAGTGCTTCCTGTCCTCCCCTTATCCTTGCACAGGTAGCACCTCAGTGAAGGCCACCTTGCATGCTACCAGTGTGCTAGCAGTGCAGCAAAACCCCTACATCATCAGCAATGTGGACACCGCAACTCAATCAACTGTCATTCCATCGATCGGGATTTTGCAGTGCCCACCGTCTTGCCACCCAAAGGGTTTTGTGCTGTTTCCCCCTACACCTCTGACCTGCAGGTAATTATATTATTTTTCAGGGAGTATGGGTGGCTTCGCCCCTGCAATGAGGGGGAGGCAGGCAAAATCCCCCGCAAACAGCCAGGGTGTGCCCCAGTGCTTTGCTGCAATCGTAGTCAGGAGGCATGATTGCCAGGTGACACAGTCAACATCGGCATTTTGTTGTTGATGTAATGTCGGTCGATAATATTGTTGCCGAACCAACATGGTGGAACCCATGCTACCTGCTTCAGGCCCCTCCCCAGCTCCCTGAACCAATCCTGCACTACCCTGACTTCGTCCCCTGCCAGGTCATTTGTCCCCAGATGGACAATGACATCCAGCTCCCCCTTCTGCCCCACTGCCCTAGGGATCCTAAGGATCTGCTCCCCATCCCTTCATGCTGAAGCAGCAAGCAGGTACCTTACCTCCCTCTTACCCTCCTGTGGTTTTCCCAAAACTACTCCCCTGATGATTGAGTCCCTCACCAGAAGTTAATTCCTCTTCTGCTGAGGTGCTCTTCCTCCCACCTTGAGGCCTCCACTCTGAAGAACCCTCACATCCTCCCTTACCAGTACCATGGGTGCCTTGGTTCAGCAGTCTCACCCCACCAAGGTGGCAAAAGAGTTCTGTAATTGTGCCGGCTGAGTAATGTGTTCCCTTACCCCATACTCCTGGAGCCCACCACAATCCAGCCAGCCCTCTTTCTAGGCACTCTTTGGGGCAATGGTGGTGGACTTGGTGGCCTCTGGGTGGGGGAAGAGGCACCCTGAATCCTGGCCAATTTGGCCCAAAGTCTAGAGACTTACTCCCCAACCCTGAGAGGTGCACGCAGATGGGGCAGCATCTCACTCTCAAGAAGGACTCACTGAAGACCTCCACTCCACAGCCACTGCACTGCACCACTCCCAACATTTCCAAATGTACTCCCTTTCTAATATAAGATAAAAATGCATGCCCTTACCCCAGGTTTTTCCTGATTTCCCTTTTTTGTTTGGATTACCCCTCGTTACTCTACCCTAGGTAGGTTACTAATTTGCTTTCCCCTTGAGCCTGTATTTAGACATTTCTGTCTTCCCCCTTTGTACTTTTACCCTAGATAGGATTTTTTTTTAGTTTTCCCCTATTCCTCCCTTAATTATTTTGTACTCTTACCCTAGATAGGGTGATCTTAGTTTCCCCTTCCCCCTCCTTGATCACTTTATAATCCTAATCTTATCCTAGCTAGAATGTTGCATCTATTCCTAGTTATGGCCTACCTTTGGACCTCCACCCTTCCCTGCAGTGAAAGGTACAACAGGAGTGAACAGGTATCTTACCTTAGTTGACCAGCAAAGTCCCCTGGCTAAACACTGCAAAAGCTCAGTGGTTAAACAGCTTTGCAAACAAAAGTCCCTGGTTTGATTAGAACCCCTGTTGGTGCTGGCACTTATAGCTAATGCCAAATGCACACTATATCATTCACAAGAATCTCTTTTTGTCGTGTCCCCTGCTTCCTGCTAATCTCTGATTGGCTTAGTGAGGTCCCGTCATCCCCCGCCTGCTGCTGTTTGAAAAATAGCACATTCCTGCTTCCTGTCAGAAACAAACAGCTCTGTGAGTAACAAAGCCTGTTTTTAACTCTCAAAATTAAAGGAAAAAAAAATATTAATAGAACCACCCTCCTGCTGCCGGTGTTTGCTCCCTTCCCTCTCAAGCACAATCTGATCACTCTCAGGGTCTGAGTCCATTGTTAGGGCTGTAGTAGGTGGAGCCTGCAGATGTTTTGCATGTACAAAAGGAGTGATGTCATGTTTTCTGTCCATGGAACTGACTGAAGGTGTAAATAGTCTCCTCTACCTTACCCTCCTCCAAGAAATGTTTTCTGCCCTCAAATAAATATGCTTTCATGTTAGTCAATGGTTGCAGGGTACTATTTTCTTTCTTAAATGGGCAGTACAAGAACTGGAACCTGAGTAGTGGGAGGCAGCATTAGTTTTTTGGGTGGAGTAAGATCCACCCCCACCTCCACCCGAGAAGCTCCTAAAGATCCACCCCCATCTTTTTTTTTTTGATTCATGTGGGAGGGGCATAAGGTGGACCTATCATGTTGGAACAGCTGATTATCAGGGCTGCCTGGGGACGTAATTAAAGGAAAACTCCATGTTAAAATTAGAAAAAGATATGTTTTATCCTTTTTTTCTTTGTTCTAATCTCTTCCCAGTGTGTTTTTGTTTTCTTCTGGCTGTGAGAGTTTTTTTTTTCAAACTTTCCATGACTGTTTTATTGCCCCTGGAAGTTGCCATTCTGTTTTTTTTTTATGGCCTCTTGCCCCAGACAGTCTTCCCAGAGTGCCCTTCGATATGATATCTAATCACCCCTGTACAAGGCCAGTGTCTTGTTACAGGGTCTGCTTACAGAGGAAACACACTGCTAGATTTTGGGTAAGTTTAATCAATAATCTTTTTAGATACAGTATTGGCACCTTGTCCAGCTGTGTTCTGGTGTGTGTGTGTTAATCATGTCACTTGTTATAGTGATTGCGTCTGCACTCATCTGGCTATTCCTCTCAATCCTTTTCAGTTTTTGCACCAGTTCTAAGCAGCAACAAATCACCTTATAGGTTGTTAGAGTATACCTTAAAATGAAATATGCAGAATTTGTATGTTTTAAATAAACTAGCCTGGAAACATCATGGAGCTTATCTATATGTAATACAAGTTAGTGTTTGCCTTTCAATAATGCTACTTAACACTTCCCCCTTCCCTTCTCCCTTTGCATAATACCTGAGAGTTAGCTAACTGGGATTTCTGCAAGACAACAGCTACTAAACAGCTCTAATTCACTATTTTTATTTTCGATGTGTATCAGGTCTAGCTAGCAGGAGAGTTTCAATTTTAAAACTTTTAATTTTATCAAACTATACACAACCATAAAAGCACAGAAACTTCCCAGATCATCAATGCTATAATTAATAAAGACTCTAGCTGTTTTCTTACAGAAACCCCTCTCAGATTTCAAGTATTTGCTAAACTGTAAATGTAGTATCAGCGTTCTATTAGCAGTTAGTGCTGATTTTGCTCTGTGAAAAGATTTTCATTTTTTTTTTTTTACAAATGAAGTGTATGGTATGAAGCTGCAGGCTAGAAACTGCAAAATACTTTGAAGTCAGTTTTTCTCCTGCCTGTAGTATGGCATGAAAGCAATAGAATGGCAGTGACTATTTCAGCTACACATTTGATTCCATATTACAATGGTTCACTGCACTACACATTTAGTGTATCACACTTTTTCAAATAATAAAACAAATATTCTCCAAACTAAATAACTCACACATACATATTTTTATACTTTATTAAAAAGATACTTCACATTTGTAACAAAAAACATGCAGACTAAAATAATACAAATGTAGTTTCACATTTTTACTGTGAGGAAGGTAAAAAGATGAACCAGCATGGTTAACAAATACAGTGACTGACACCTGTGAATGAGTGGGATGGGGTCATTTTTTTCTAACATTCCTGGTGGTTTTATACTCCCTGAAACCTGCTATTCAGGTTTTTTTTTTTTACTGCATCTTGTCCCAGGCAATCTTCCCAGAGTGAAGTTTGCTCTATTGTCTAATAGCTCCGGTGGAGGCCAGTGTCTTGTTACATTTTCTTTTGTTTCAGATGAACCACAGACATCATGGCAGCCAAAGGAGACACACTTTGAGTCTTAGGGTATGTACTGCATAATTAATAAGTTTTCATATGCATAATCTTCCCGTTCATGTTATTGCTAGACATACTGCAGCTAGCTTGGCTTGAGAAATGGTGAACATGGTCAGGACCCCTTAGCAATTGAGATGCATATGCAGCAAATAAGTCCAGATATGCTAACTGCCTGCTGAATAAGGAAGGGTTGCAGGAACCCAGGGAATGATTATGGGGGAGGGGGGCTGATGGTCATCAAAATGGAAAGAGATTTTGGGGTAATCATATTGGATAACCTAAAGGTGGCTAAACAATGTACCAAAGCTGTGAGGAGAGCCAGTGGAATGTTGTGGTGCAGAGGGAGAGGTATTACCAGCAGAAGGAAGGAGTTGGTGATGCCACTGTGTAGATCACTGATGAGGCATCATTTGGAATATGGTGTCCAGTTCTGGAAGCTGCATTTCTGTCATGCAACTTTTAAATCACAAATGAGTTACATGGTTCTATTTTCAGATCCAGAAACAAATGATTTGATACCTTTTATTGGACCAACATGGATGTTACAGAAAAGAACAAAGTGCTCTAGATTTCAAACCTACCCGGTCCTTTTTCAGAAGCTTTATGGTTCTATGGTTCTATTTTAGATTTCTATCCCTTTCCCCACTTCTCCCACTGGTTATGCACAATCTTTCCATTCATGTTATTGCTAGACATACTGCAGCTAGCTTGGCTTCAGGAAGGGTGAACATGGTCAGGACTCCTTAGCAATTGAGATACATATGCAGCAAATAAGTCCATATGCGCTGCCTGCTGAATAAGGAAGGGTTGCAGGAACCCAGGGAATGATTACAGGGGGGGGGCCTGAAGGTCATCAAAATGGAAAGGAATTTTGGGGTAATCAAATTGGATGACCTAAAGGTGGCTAAACAATGTACCAAAGCTGTGAGGAGAGGCCAGCCTGGTGGCACTGAGGGTTGAGGCGCTGGACGCCACACCTTGTTCCACACCGGCGACCCGGGTTTGGGAGTGGACTCGGGTCGCTGGTGGGTCGGCCGGAGGGAGTTAGGCTTGAGCATCCCACAACAGCTTGCCTACTCTGGGGAAGGTTGAGGCCATAGTCCGAACACTTGTCTGACTCTGAGTGGAAGCTCAGAGTACTGCAAGCCCCTAACATCAGGGGCATGGGCAGCCACTATACAACGTGACATCGGCGCTTGACGCCTTGACATTGGGGGTCCTACACTGTAAGGGGTGGGGAGAAAATGCCTGCCATCACTGGGAAGATGGAGCCCCAGGAGACATGCCCTCGATGTGCCTTCACCCACCCGACAGCCCCCGGACTGACGAAAGTTGACTGATGGGGTAAGGGGTTCTGCCCCATACCCACTCAGGGGGTAAGCCAAAGCTCCTTATCCAGTGGGGTCATTCAGGCAGGGTGGAAGTATATCTGCCTTGGGGCTCCTGAAGGGTCTGGGATGGCAGGTTGGAAAGGTGGATAAATAGCGATTTCAAGAAAAAAAAGCTATGAGGAGAGCCAGTGGAATGCTGTGGTGCATAGGGAGAGGTATTACCAGCAGAAGGAAGGAGGTGATGATGCCACTGTGTAGATCACTGGTGAGGCCTCATTTGGAATATGGTGTCCAGTTCTGAAAGCCCCATTTCTGTCATGCAACTTTAAATCATAAATGAGTTAAATGGTTCTATTTTAGATTTCTATCCCTTTCTCCTACTTCTCCCACTGGTTAGACTTATGGAACACAACCGGAACATATCTTGACTAGCATGATGAATGCACCTACACAAGCTGCTTGTCAGTCTACAGCACTGTCTTTTTAAAATGCTAACTTCTTATTGAAAATATGGCAGAATTTTTCCATCCATGTTATTGTTAGACACACTGTAGCTACCTTGGCTTGAGAAAGGGTGAACATGGTCAGGACCCCTTAGCAATTGAGATGCATATGCAGCAATTAAGTCCAATACTTCACTGCCATTCCTATTCTGCCTGTCTGTCTGTGTCTGTCTCTCTCTATATATATCTATATGTCTATGTAATTATCTATCTTTCTATTAATTGCATGTATCGCTATTGTTACCTATTTCTAAAACAAACCTGCATATCACATTCGCCTGCACTCTGAGCACATCCTTATGAAACTGTTCATATTTGTACTCCACTTCTGCGTTGACCTCATACTTTCCTAATATTCCCATTATCACAAGCGTAACTACCTTGCCCTTATCAGAAGTGATCCCCTTTGAAAGTTAATATCACATTTTCTGTAACAGTCCATCATCATTACACCTAACTTCCTGACATCAACACATTGCTTAAATATAACTTACATCACCTCATGGACAAAAACCCTGTTTCTCTTTAAAAAAAAACTGTGTAAATAATGGTACTGCCACCTTCTGTACCATCATGGGGATTTGCATATGTTTCCCTTGACGATTTGCGTCACTGGGATATGTGCAATTGTGTTTTCTTTAAATTTGGCTGTCTGGCCAATGTCATCCAGGATAACACATACATCAGTGGCAGTTGTTCTGGGGTTCTTTTGTAAGCTTCCTATTCCTTCCATTAAAATGTACACCTCCATGTATTTTCCTAATAATGTGTATGCCTTCCTTAGAACAGAAACTAAAACAAATCTTACTACTTACAAATCATTGTGTTGTTTCTCCATACCTCCTTAACAATTCCACACAACTTCACTAACTTCATTATGCAGCTGTGGTGGATCTGACCAGAATTTGTTATTTAATTCTTTCATTTCAGACATTGCGGTGGGAGTTAGGAGTAATATGAGCCAGTTTGCTGACAATTCCAAACTAGGTGTGGAGGTAGATAGTGGGGAGTGAAGGAGACACTCCAGGAAGACCTAGAAAGACTAGAACAGTGATCAGTCACATGGGAGCTGGAGTTGAACATTAGGAATCGCAGCATAGCTGGATTAACCTGTATGCAGATTACGCCAAGACGCAGGGCCCCGTGGTTCAGCAGGGGCCCCTCACTGTTTAATTTAACTTTATTTCCTTTTTCCCTACCCGGCAGACCACAGCTGCTAACCTCGGACCGGCCATACTTGCTGTACTGTTGAGTGGCTGTGGGATCATCACATTCACAGCATTGTCAGAAAAGGAAAGCACCCCCCCCCCCGAGTCAGGTCCCCTCCACTCTGAGCGAGTCTCTCAGTCTCTCCAGCTCCACCTCTTGGGGGGGGGCAGGGTGAGCTGCACAGCACAAAGCAGTCCACGATCAGTACATGCTGACCCCACCACCACAGCCAACCATGTCTCAGAGGTCCTCCTGGAAGTGTGGCTACTAGGGAGCAGGAATCTGTGTGCAAGTGAGTGGTGTCAGTGTGTGAGGCCGGGCAATGGAGAGTCGAGGACGGAGAAGAACGAGTGGATAACGGTCGGTCAGAGATCATCTCGCTCTCGATCGAAGAAGACTACAGACTACTAGTAGAGAGAGCTGGCCTGACCGGAGTCATCTGATTTTCCACCGTCCAACACTTCTTTTCATCGGATGTCAATGACGACTCTGACTTCGAGAGGTGGAAAGATGGCATGCACTCATCGAGTGCTGGTGACTGTAGTCAGTCAGTCAGTGTTGCTGCTAGGCCTCTGGTCCTGTAAGGAGTCCCAGGCCAAGTCCGATGACCAACCAGTCTGTCAGGGCAAGCCACATCCCCAGGTATGTTGTTACTTACTGCATGCTAAGTGCCAACACTGTCATGTTGACTTTCTTATTTTGTCTTGACTTCAATGATTTTTGGATCTGGTGGATGATTTGGTTGGATTGGAAACAGCGGGAAGGGAACACTTAACAGCAGTTAATTGAACTGAAGCAAAAAATGACTAGAAAAACAGAGACAAGAAAATAACTGCATTTCCTTGGGGTGAGGATTGCTTGCTACTACTACTAGCCTGGGTTCAGGGGGCTGCAGGATTCTATAGCCATGGGGGGGCTACCAACTATATTCACTGCTTGAATTTGAATTATTTGATGAATCATTCATCAGAAATCTTGGAGCAAAACCACATTGCTCTGAAAGGATTCTATTTAGCTTTACCACTAAGTTAGAGGTTAATTGTTAAATTGATGAATTGCTGGTGTTTACAAGGTTTCTGCGTGCCTGGTGCCACAGGAGTGGGATGCTGGCATTTAGAGCCCCCCACCAGGGTCCAAAAATATGACTTGGAGTAGGGCCCCTGCATCCATTAATCTGGCCCTGAAGTGCAGTGTACTTCACTTGGGAGCTGGGAATCCAGGCTACAGCTACAAACTGGGGGGGGGTACAGTTAACAGTCTCGTAGAAAGAAAAAGATCAGGGAGTAGTGATCTTTGGTAAAATGAATCACTCAAAACAATTCAGGAAAGCAGCAGCTAAGGCAAACAGAATGCTGGGGTGCATTGCTAGGGGGATCACTTTGAGAAGGGAGGAGGTAATTCTGCCACTATACAAATCCTTGGTGAGGCTGCACTTGGAGTACCATGTGCAGTTCTGGTGCCCTTACTTAAAGAAGAACATTATGCTCCTTGAGAGGGTCCAGATGAGGGTGTCTAAGATGATCCTTGGAATGGGGGATAAGCCGTATGCAGAGAGACTTAGGGAGCTAAACATGTACTCCTTGGAAGACAGATGGGACAGAGGGGACATTTTTTATTTTTTTTTTATATTCATGATTCAGAAAGTACCTTTGAGTCAGAGACTCATTTACAAAGGTTCCACGTCACATAGGTTGGACAATACAGAAATTAAGGTAATATACACTTTGATACATGGAAACAGTACAACAATAAGGCTCGAAATCAGTAACAAAACAGTCATATGGAGACACAGGTAGGCATTTAGTAGAAGGAAAATGAAAAGGGGGGTGGGGGTGTTAGGCCAGTCAGAGGCCATTGTCATTGTGGGGTGGGAAGGAAGGAGTGGCCGGTTCAGTAGCAGTCACATCTGTTTGAGGACTGGAGATGACCTTTGAGGTAGGTCTTGAAGAGGCCAATAGAGTTTTCATTTGTGATGGAGCTAGGTAGGCCATTCATCCAGGAGGGGCCTTATAGCTGAAGGACCTTTGAAATTGGGAGGTTTGACATCAGGGAATTGTGAGAAGTTTCTTACTGGAGCTATGTGTTACTTTAGGGGCAGTGGACGGATAGAGTAGGGGGATGAGACCTGGAGGGGGAGAGACCGTGGGTGATTTTTTGGCCATAAGACAGGTGTGGAATTTGATCCTATTGTCCAGGTTAAGCCAGATGGTGGAGTTATATAGCGTGCAGGTATGGGTGAGGTGGTCGCAGTCCAGAACAAGGTGACAGGTCTTGTTAAGGGAGAGACAGAGTCTATTTAGTGCTGAGTTGGAGGCAGCGCTATAAATGAGTATACCGTAGTCAAGGAGGGAGAGGATAGAGGACGAGATGGCAAGTCAGAGGGCATCTTGGGTAAGGCAGTGTTTAAAGCAGTAGAGCAGGCCAATGCAGATATTAAGAGCAGTGGACAGGAGATGTATGTGCTGGTGGAAGTTGAGAGCTGGGTCCAGGGTGATGCCTAGATATTTGAAGGAGTTCACCTGCTCGAGAGGGGTTAGATCAGCAGTTATAATTTGTGGGCAGAGTTTCTGCTTAGTGCTCTAGGGATGGGAGGAAATCATGAACTTGGTCTTCTTGTAGTTCAATATGAGGCACTGTGCAGTGAACCACCATTTGGCTTAACTGAATGAGGATTGGAGGGTTTGGTGGAGTTGCAGAGGGTCATGGCTGGAGGCATAAAGGACTGCATTATCTGCATATAGTAGTAGGCTGGAAGAGCAGGAGCTAGGGAGTGAGTTAAGGTATAGACTGAAGAGAAGGGGACCAAGGATGGAACCCTGGGGGACTCCTGAGGGAACTGGGAGCCTATTGGATAAGGCAGTGTTGATTCTGACCTGTTGGCACCTGCCTGTTAAGTAGTCAGTGAACCAGAGTAGGGCATCCTGTGAGAAGCCAATGTTGGATAGAGTGACTAGCAAGAGGGAGTGATTGACGTTGTCGAATGCCTTACTAAGGTCAACAAAGACAGCACCAGTGGTGTGGCCTTTGTCTAATGCCAAGTGGATGTGTGTGGTGAATTCCAGGAGGGCAGTAGTAGTACTGTGCCCTTTGCAGAAGCCATGTTGTTGTTTACAGAGAAGATCATGTTTGTTAAGGTGGTCAGTGAGCTGGTCATAGACAATGCGCTCAAGAGCTTTAGATGGGGAGGGGGGAAGGATAGAGATGGGCCGGTAGTTATTGGTGTCAGTACGGTCTCCACTCTTAAATATGGAGGTAATGGAGGCAGATTTCCAGAGGGAGGGGAATTTACCTTGGCAGAGAGAGCAGTTTAAAAATATGGGTGAGAGGGTAGAGTACTTCTTGGAGAGTAAGCCGGAGAAGCCTCGGATCCAGGGAGTCACTACTATGGTTAGAGCAGCTTAGAGCGCTTTTAAGATAGGGCTCTGCAGCCTTGGGGGTGATGCACCATAGGTGGAAGGAAGGGTTAGGCTGGGGGGGTGGTCTGGGGGCGGTCGAAGAAGTTTGGTGGGAGGACATGGCTTAGATTGGTGAAAGATTGGTTGAAGGCCAAGGCTATGCTGGAGGGGTCGGAAATCAGGTGCCTGTCCACTGCTATCTAGTTGGGGGGGTGTTAGTATTTATGCCCCCAATTTCCTTGATATTATTCCAGAATTTGCGCCCTGTGCCCCAGGTAATGGTGAGGGCAGCTTTGTAGTGCTCGCCCTGGCTTTGCATGATCAAGACCTTTAAGTACTTGAAAGGTATTAATAGAGTAAACACAAAGGGGGTGTTCAGACTGAAAGGGGAAGGGACCATGAGGGGTCATAGCCTCAAACTGGTTGGTGGGAAGTATAGAAGAGAACTGAGAAAGTATTACTTCATGGAAGGGGTGGTGATGCCTTGGAATGCACTACCTGAGGAGTTGGTATCAAGGGAATCAATGGGAGGTTTTAAGAAGGGATGGGATAGATATATTGGCAAGGTACAGGTAGGGTGGGTAGAGAGCAGAGGGACTCTGAATGGAAGTCAGGGGAGGGATGGAAGGGAGAGGGGAGGGGGGCAGCAAAAGTTATCAAACTATGAGCTGCATCTCAAGCAGATGTAACAGAGCTCAAGGCCTAACTGGCAGTGAGTTAAAGGTCTTTGGTGTTAACTAGACCCTCCTGATTTGATAGGGCAGCCTTCTGGTGCTGGTGTTTTATTCCTTATGCCAGTTTCATTGCTCAATCCATCATCAATCCATCTTTGAGGCTTCTGTTAGGGAAAAGGAAAAAAAAATGCACCAAAAATGCTCAGTGGTTAAACAGCTCTGCAAAACTAAAGTCCCCAGTTTGGTTAGAACCCCTTTTGGTCCTGGTGCTTGTTAGCTAATGCCAAATGCACTCCTAGGCAGCTGCCCTCCTAGGTAGGGCAGATCTACCCCTTCCCACCTGATACCAGGTTTTAAACAGTCCTAAATGGCAGCTCCCTTAACTCAGCCCCTGAGTACTGCAGGCGTAGAATCACTGCAGGTCCATAAATGTTGATGTCGGTTGGCCATTGTTGGTGCACCTTAAACAGAGCAACATGCCCAATCCCCCCAAACACACAGGCCATGCAACTGGCTAAGTGGCAGAAAACCCCTCAAAAGGAGGTATGTGTAACCCAAGTTGTGAAACAACAGGCACTGTCCCTTGATGCAGTAGGTCACTGGATCTCTACTCCCCAGGGCATCTATGATGCAGACAGGCTTCCTCCTTCTGCTCTGGTCTGAACCAGTTACCTTGGGTATTAGCTACAGGCTCTTCTGACCTCCTTCTACTCATTCTGGAATGTTGAGGCACCAGTCTGACCCTCAAAGGTCCTGGCTTCCAAAGCCTTAGGTCAAGGGTAGCCCTGCATCATGCTGCAGTGCGTGTTACAGGACCTGTATCCGCAGCCCCTGGTCTTTTTCTCCATGCTGGCTCTTCAGCATCACCAATGTACTGGCTTGCATGTGGTTGCCACTCTCTTCCTCTCTGGAACTCAGCTGATTTGTTCATACTATGCTCTCCACTTTTCAAGCCTGGGATGGCACAGCTTACAGCCACTCCCAGTACTGAAGATCTTTCCACCATGAGATCTCCACCAGATCTGCACTCCTGTACAGCCCCTGCCTTTATAGGGCCTGCTCACAGGCAATCTCAATTTGTGCCTGGGACTGTCAATCCAGAAACTCGACAACCTGCATGACACAGAAAATGTGCTAGAATCCATACCTCTCAACTGTCCCTGATTATGAGGAACATCCCTCATTTTACCCCTCAAAATTGCTCTTTCCCTCATCCATCCATTGAGGAAAAGATGCTGTCCACACACAGACAATGTGCTGTAAATTCAGACTTTATGTCATAAATTCAGAATTTGCTATGATGCTAAATCAAAAATAAATGTTATACTAGTAAACACAATGGTTTCCACTGTGTTCTGGGCTTGTGTCTCCATGTTTGAAGATGTGTTCTCATTATGAGGGTCAGTGTCCCTCATTTCAGTGATGAAAGGTTGAGATGTATGCCAGAATCTGATGCCCCTCTTTTCCCCCAAATCCTCCCAGAGTTGTTCCCCAGCGAGGTTTCTGAGCACAGAGGTGGGGCAGCAAGTGGATCTATTACACTACTGTGCAACTCACTTGTACAAGCTTGTTTTGTGATAAAAGCAAAACCTTTTGCTTCGGTTTAAATGCTTCATTGGCAAGCTTTTAAACTAGTCAATGGGGGAGGCACTGACAAGCAGCAGAAAAATCCCAGCCTCTCCCTACAAAACAGGGTACTAAATGAGAAAAAGACCAAGGTAGAACGGTCAGTGGGGGATGCTGCAACAGAAGGTAAGGCCATCAAAAAATGGAGAGCAATGAGTACCAATGCCCGTAGTCTAGGTAACAAGCTTTCTGAATTAGTGGCCTTGATGGAGGAGGAACATCTGGATATCGTGGCAGTCACAGAAACATGGTACACACAAAACCATGACTGGGACGTAAACATACCAGGATACACTATCTACAGGAGGGACAGGGAGGGTAAAAGAGGGGGAGGAGTAGTTCTTTACATAAGGGAAGGAATAAAAGCAACAGAACAAAAGGGTAAACAGGGAGGAGAAGAAGCACTGTGGGTAAATTTGGAGACAGGCAATGGCACCACAATCCGCACAGGGGTTGTATACAGACCCCCTTCTCAGGGGGAGGAAATGGACAAGGAAATGATAGAAAGTATACTTAGAATGGCAGAAAAAGGGGAGATATTGCTGATGGGTGATCTGAATATGCCAGATGTTAACTGGAGCGCAGTTGCAGCTGCCACTTTGAAGAGTGCAGTTATTCTAGATGCCCTACAGGGGGCATGCCTTAGACAACTAGTACTGGAGCCCACTCGAGAGGGAGCAATATTAGACTTGATACTCTCAAATGGAGATGGAGAGAGGGACAGATGTAGAAGTGGGTAGCTATCTGGGAACTAGTGACCATCGAACAGTATGGTTCACATAAACACAGCAATAGAGTCAAGCCATACAAAGACAAAAGTACTGGACTTTAGGAGGGCTGACTTTGCCAAAATGGGTGAGTGCCTAAGGAATGCACTAGCAAATGGGTGGGAAGGAGGGTGGAAGAACAATGGGGAATAATAAAACTGCCATCACAGAGGTAACGAGCCTTGTGTGAAGCAAATAAACAAAACAAGACGATGTAAGAAACCACTATGGTTCTCAAAGGAAGTGGCAGTGAAGGTTCAAGAGAAAAGAAAGCATTCAAGTAGCACAAGGAATCGCAGCAGGAGCAGGACAGAGAACTGTATCAGTTAAAGCAAAAGGAGGCTGGGAAGGCAGTCAGAACAGCAAAGGCCCAAACTGTGAGGAAAAGATAGCCAACTCCAGTTAAGAAGGGAATAAAACCTTTTATAGGTACATCAGGAGCAAAAGGAAGACCAAGGGAGGATAGTGAGGCTTAATAAAGGGGAGGGAGGGTGGGCAGAGGGAGAATGTGAAAGGCAGAGATACTAAACAAATATTTTTGCTCAGTATTTACAAAGGAAGAGGGGAGGTACATAAAACAAACAGTAGTAACACTCTGGATACAGAAGTTGATACCAGCCCATTTACAGAAGAAAGGGTTCTGAAAGAACTCTTAAAACTGACAGTGGACAAAGCAATGAGGCCTGATGGGATTCATCCCAGAATTCTAAAAAGAACTAAGGGTAGAACCAGTGACACCACTGACTACCCTCTTTAACAAATCATGGGAGGATGGGGTGGTACCGAGGACTGGAGGAGGGCAGATGTGATTCCCTTCACAAAAGTGGGAGCAAGGCAGAAGCAGGAAACTATAGACCTGTTAGTTTAACCTCAGTGATAGGAAAATGATGGAATCACTTCTAAAGGAAAGAATTGTCGAGTATCTAGAGGCCAGAGGGGCACAAGACCCTAGGCAGCATGGATTCACAGTGGGAAGGTCATGCCAGACGAATCTGATAGATTTCTTTGACTGGGTGACCAAAGTAGTAGATCAGGGAGGGGCTGTGGACATGGCCTACCTAGACTTTAGCAAGGCATTTGACACAGTCCCACACAAAAGATTAATATAAGTTAGCCAGCCTGGGAGTGGGTCCCAAGATGAAAGCCTGGGTAAAGAATTGGCTGGAGAATAGGACACAGAGAGTAATAGTAAATGGAGTCCACTCAGAAGAAAGGAGGGTTACTAGCGGGGTACCGCAGGGTTCAGTATTAGGACCAGTCCTCTTCAATGTCTTTATAAGCGACATTGCAGAAGGACTGGAAGGAAAAGTATGTCTCTTTGCAGATGACACTAAGATCTGCAACAGAGTTGATGCACAGGGTGGGGTGGAAAGGATGAGAAGGGACTTGGCAAGGTTAGAGGAATGGTCAAATGTATGGCAGCTAGATTCAATGCTAAGAAGGTGCAAGGTAATGCACCGGGAAACAAAAACCAGGGAAGAGTACACAATGGGGGTGAGATACTAACAACAACAAAAATGGAAAGGGACCTGGGGGTAGTCATATCAGATGACCTAAAGGTGGGCAAGCAATGTGAGAAGGCAGCAAGGAGGGCTGGGGGGATACTGGGATGCATAGGGAGAGGCATCACCAGTAGAAAACAGGAAGTTATTATCCCTCTGTACAGACAGCTGGTGAGACCCCATCTGGAGTACTGTGTGCAGTTCTGGAGACCCAATCTCCGCAAAGACATAGACAGGATGGAAGCTGTCCAGAGGAGGGCAACTAAAATGGTGCAGGATCTGCACCAGAGGACATATGAAGAGAGACTTAAGGAGCTTAATATGTATAGCCTCGAGGAAAGGAGGGAGAGAGGGGACATGATAGAAACTTTCAAGTACCTCAAGGGAATCAACAAAGTCCAAGAGGGTAGCATCTTTCAAAAAAAGAGGTGTGCAAGAACAAGAGGGCACAATTTGAAGATAGAGGGGGCGGCTCAGAGGTAATTTAAGGAAGTATTTTTTCACAGGGAGGGTTGTGGATGCATGGAATGGCCTTCCAGAGGAGGTTGTGGAGTCAAAATCAGTGGTGGAATTCAAGCATGCATGGGATAGTCATAAGGCAATTCTGGGGGATGGGGGTAGAAAGAAGTAGGCTGCTGGTTAACTAGGATCTGCAGCTTATCCAGTAGGTAGGGAAATGGGCAGACTGGGTGGGCCAAGTAGTCCTTATCTGCCGTCAAATTCTATGTTTCTATGTTAGAAATACACCTTCATCATGTACTGCTGGCAGTACTGTTACTAATAAGAGCCAAAAGGAATTCCAAGTTGCCGCACGGTGGCAGCTAAAGGGGAAGTAATGCTGGTAGGTGACTTTAGTCTGCCAGAGTGGATTGAAGCATCCCAGCTGTTGCCTCAGCCAGGAGCAGGGACATCCTGTACTCCATGCAAGGTGCAGACCTCAGGCAGCTAGTGCTAGAGCCCACCCGAGAGGGTGCAGTTTTGGACCTAGTACTCACCAATGGGGACACAATTGAGGAAGTCAGGGTGGGTGGACACCTGGGATCCAGTGATCATCACACGGTGTGGTTCAGTATGAGTACAGTGGCAGAATCAAATCACACAAAAACAAGGGTTCTGGATTTCAGGAGGGCAGACTTTACTAAGATGGGGAGATGTCTCAAAAATGCCCTGGCAAGGAGGGATGAATGGGGGTTGGGGGTTGAGGAGCAGTGGGCCCATCTAAAAGGAGCCATAGTGGAGGCAACAAACCTGTGCATTAGGCAAGTAAACAAGGGCAAGAGAAAGAGAAAACTACTATGGTTCTCAAAGGAAGTAGCTGGGAAGGCAAGGGCGAAAAAGATGGCTTTCAGGAATGCAAGGAAACACAGAAGGAGGAGGAGGACAGGGTAGTGTACCTGGATAAACAAAGGGAGGCAGAAAAAGCAGTCAGGAGCACAAAGGCACAAACGGAGGAAAAAATAGCGTGGGAGGTAAAAAAAAGGGGGGACAAGACGTGTTATAGGTACATTAATGAAAGGTGAAAAAACAGTCATGGGATTGTAAGGCTCAAAGGGGAAGAAGGGGAGTGTGTGGAAAGGGGACCTGGAGAAAGTATCAATACTGAACAAATATTTCTGTTCTGTATTCACAAATGAAGGAGAAGGTGAGGGACCACAGTTAGGCAACATGAGCAAATATGGGAGGGAGGTAGACACCAGTCCATTTACAGAAGACAGAGTCCAAAAATAACTCACAAATCTGAAAGTGGACAAGGCAATGGGACTGGATGGGATACATCCTAGAATATTAAAGGAAATACAGGAGGTGCTGGCAGCACCACTGGAAGCCCTGTTCAACTAACCACTCAATACAGGAGTGGTTCCAGAGAACTGGAGGAGGGCAGACATAGATCCTCTTCACAAAAGTGGGAGTAGGGAGGAGGCTACAAACTATAGACCAATCAGCCTCACCTCAGTGGTGGAGAAAATTATGGTATCACTACTTAAAGAATTGTGGAACATCTTGAATCCAGTGGAGCACAGGATTCGAGACAGCATGGACTCACAGAGGGAACATCATGTCAAACAAATCTAATTGATTTCTTTGACTGGGTGACAAGGGAAGTGGATCAGGGGGAGTGCAGTGGATGTGGCCTACCTGGATTTCAGTAAGGCCTTCGATTCCGTTCCACATAGAAGACTTTTGAATAAGCTGGGCAACCTGGGAGTAGATCACAAGGTGGTAAACTGGGTTAGGAACTGGTAGAGTGATTGAAGACAGAGGGTGGTGGTAAATGTAGCTCAATCTGAGGAAAGGAGGGTGACCAGCAGGATGCCACAGGGATCGGTACTGGGGTCAGTCCTGATCAATGTCTTCATAAGTGACATTGTGGAGGGGCTGGAGGGGAAAGCGTGTCTCTTTGCAGATGACACTGAGCTCTACAACAAGGTGGACACTCTGAGAGGGGTGAAAAAAATGAGGAGGGACCTAGGTGTACTGGAAGAATGGTCTAAAGTGTGGCAGCTGAGATTCAATGCTAAAAAGTGCAAAATTATGCATTTGGGGTACAAGAACCCAGGGGAGGATTACATAATTGGGGGGGAGATACTGACGGTTGCCAAACAGGAAAGGGATTTGGGGTAATCATATCTGATTACCTAAAAGTGGGCAAACAATGAGACAAGACTGTGGGGAGAGCCAGTGGGATGCTGGGGTGCATATGCAGAGGCATCACCAGCAGAAGACAAGAGGTGGTGACGCCACTGTACAGATCAGTGAGGCCTCATTTAGAGTACTGTGTTCAGTTCTGGAGGCCACATCTCCGTAAGGATATAGACAGGGTGAAGACAGTTCAAAGAAGGGCAACAGAAAGCCTGGGAGACCACAACATGTATACCCTGGAGGAGAGGAGAGACAGGGGAGGTATAATAAAAACCTACAGATATCTAAAGGCATAAATAGGGTACTGAAGGGTAGCACCTTTCACAAAAGGAGATATTCAGGAATGAAGAGGTATGACATGAGGTTGGAAGGGAGTAGACTAAGGGGTAACATGAGAAAGGGTGGTGGATGCATGGAATAGACTCTCAGCAGAAGTGGTGGGGGCAAACACAGTGGGGGAATTCAAAAATGCATGGGAAAGGCATAGGGGAACCCTAGCAATAGGAACGAGAAGGTAAAACCGGAGATCAAGTAGGGTCTGGGGTTTTTGCTGTACGTAAGGAAAATGGGCAGACTGGATGGGCCTAGCAGTCCTTATCTGCCATCAATTTCTATGTTTCTAAGTTGTATTATATGGGACCCAAACGCAGCGATCCATTTACCAGAACTGAAAAGGGGGGATATCATTGGGTTGCCTTTTTAGTAGTTGGATTCAGTTATGATGCTTATTATTTTTAACATTTGATTAAAACCCATTTTCATTTCATGAAAGTGTAAACAAGTGCCCAGATATTCAAAAGGGTTGTGCATGATGCAACAGTGTTGCGCCATGCGCAACCCACTGATGCGCCCCGGCGCGCTATTCAAATGGGAATTGCGCCTGGCACAAATCCCGATGCGCCGGAGCGCATCTGTAATGTATGCAGGCACAGGTGGGTGGGGTGTGCCCATGCATACTCTGCACATCCCAATATTCAGCCCAGGATGTGCTGAGCCATGCATGTGCAACCCCTACTTGCGCCGCACAAAGTTGATCCAAAAAAAAAAGGAGCAACGGCCAGCCACCCACAGGTGAGCTGCCATATTGCAGGGCACAACACAGCAGCTGCCACCTGTGGGTGGCCACTTGAGCTCCAGCTGCACCTCCGTGGTGGCTTCCCCCTCATGCCCGATCGCGAGCATTGGTATGAAAAATAGAATCCTATATCCCTGGTGGTCCAGTGGACCGTTGTCAGCCCAGTCGCGGGCTTCAGTAAAATAATAAAGATCCTTTTTTCCCTGGTGGTCCAGTGGACCACTGTCAGCCAGGTCGCAGGCTTCAGTAAAATTATAATGATTCCAATATTCCTGGTGTCCAGCGGACCCTCCCCACCCGCCCACTGATCCCCACCGCCCTGCAACCCTCCAGTCAGCGGCGGGCGGCAGCACCCCACCCGCCTGCCGTCCCGCTGCCCACCGACTGTCACCGTCAGTAGGGCTGTATGCCCACTGGTCCACAGCATCTTATTTTAAAGTGGGTCCCCAGGGAGGACACTATCAGGCAGCAGTATAGCTTATTGCAGCTGAAAAGCAGTTACATGCAATATACAGATATAATGTTGAAATACAATATAAAAGTAAATTGGATACAAAACATAGTTCATTACATGGTAACATAGGTGTAGTAACAGTAGTATGGATGGAAAATTGGGCCTTAAATGTATAATGTGCAATGACAGGGTGTGGGCAGCACTAGACCAAAACAGCTGATATAGTGCTTGTCGATTGGAGGCATGCCTAAAGTAAGCTTGGAGCTTATTCCAGGAATCCAGGACAGAATATGCAAATGCCTTTCAGTCTGAATCAAGCTTCATTCTAGGAGGTGAAAAGTTGGGTGCTACAAATGAGTGGAGTGAGTAGGCATTGTTTAGTTCCATAAAGTAATACAGTCAATTGTCAGGAACAGGACATGGGAGACCACCTTCCTCCTTGCATGTGCAGAGGCAAAGTTTGGTTCTGTGGAGAAAGCTGATCTTGGACCACATAGTGATTAGGCTCTGATACATGTGCTTGCTGTATGAGAGTGAGGCATCAAGGCTCAAGCCATACTTCCATATATCGACATATAAAATTGCTCAATGGGGTTGTCTAGTGTCCCGATATTGGGAGGTTTTACTGAATGCTTCACCACACTCAGTGAGTCAAATACTATTACCTTAATTTTGGTTGTGTAAGGACCTTCTGGGTTGAGTGTCCTCCCAAATACCCTAGAGGTACAAGGCACTCTAACCTTACAATGCCATTGGATCACCATAGATATCATGGTGGCTCCTGGATTTGTGATGTGTCCATTGATATGTGCCGGTATTCCTTTCACTGATAGAAAGAAATGGTGTGGCACCTCCATCCAAAGAAAGATTATAGTTGGTCTGGTGAAAGTGCAGTACAACCCCTTGTAATGCAGTACCAGCCCTCCTCCCCACACTGTGTTCTCCACCTGTGGACCCACACAGTGGAAATACAGCCCATGCTAAGCATGCATTTAAACACTTTAACTTATTTATACCACAAGAGCTCTTTGAGACTTCCACCACTTGTGCCCTGTATACCCGTAGCACTGCATCCTAGGCCTTTCTAAGCAAAATCAAGCCATAATCAGCATGCCACAAACAAACGTGAATACCTCTTGAACCATAAGTGCTACACACAAAGTATGAGTGGCAAAGTTGTTCAGCACAACGTTACCTTTCCAGTGGTGCTATGTAATCAGTTGTAATCAATTTAGTTTTTATTTTATACTAGCTGAAATATCAAACAACTGATTTTTTTCAAGGTGCTTAGATGAGACTTGAGAGACAAATGTCAGCCATGCACACCATCCCTTAAACAAATGCAAATAACTCCTAAAGTATATGTGGTAGACACAAAGTATGAGTGGCAAAATTGTTCAGCACAAAATTACCTTTCTAATGGTGCTATGCAATCAGTTGTAATCCATTTAGTTTTTATTTTATAGTAGCTGAAATACCAAACAACTGTGTTTTTTTTTTCAGATTTATTCAAGGTGCTTAGGTGAGGTTTGAGAGACAAATGTCAGCCATGCACACCACACCTTAAACAAATATGAATAACTCCCAAAGTATACATGATAGACACAAAGTATCAGCAGCAAAATTGTTCAGAGCAAAATTACCTTTCTAACGGTGCTATGCAATCAATTCTAAGCAATTTGGTTTGTTTAATAGTTAGGTTAAAACTGCTGACTTCTTCAAACGTTTCTAGACCCGAGTAAAAGTCAGCTGAGTACGTCTACAGACATTATTGCCCTGAGTGGCTATGCTTTCAGACGCCACCTACAGGCATATCTAGGCCTGAATGAGTTAAACAAAATGAGTAACAGATAATTTAAACAGAAAGAGCACAACTTTATTAAGGCTACTGTATGTTCCATAAAGGGGGAAAAAAACAGGGTTAATGGCAGCTTTAATTATACTGTATAAAGCATAGCAACTGGTCTTCTGGTGCCCTACAAAAGCCAAATCTGTATACCATGTGGCCGCTCTTCACAGCCTTGCTTAGGCACAGCCAAATGAAATGATCCATGGGCTGTAGCCAAAAATGCCTCGTCCACTCAACACAATGCATAATACAATGTGACACTCTTGATCTCCAGTACTAGGGTCATTACTCTCCTCAACTGGTACCAGTGCTAGCCTGTTACCCTGTAAGGGAGCCCCCCCTCAAATGTGACTGGGTACTCAGCAATGGAATTAGTGTAGGCCCAGTATCATTGCACATGTTTGGCCAGCAGTGGGGCACTTTAAAATTAAATGATTAGCAGTGCTTACTAAACTTATGAAACCCCAAACCCAAAGTCCAGGCAATTGCAAATTATTAAAACCACAACTCAATCGGAGGTATTTCCAAGTTCCTAGCTGGCTGACTAAATCCAATAAATGACTTCCTACACTATTTCACATTATCCCAGTCTCAGGGGCAAGCCCTGGTTTTGATTATGGTTCTGGTACCATTTAATTTCCCCTCACTATACAGGGGGTTTTACCATCGCAAATTGTAGTAGTCATTCTCCGGCACTCAATTAGTTGGTCTCTCCCTTTCACTCTTTCACTAGGCATCTGAGATGGTGAGGCAGCTTTGAAGGTAGGCTGTCCCCAGTCAGTCATATTACTAGGATCTGCACCAACCTCCACATCGAAGCATCCAATCTGTTGGTACCAGGCCATGGTACCCACTGAGGAGATCCTGAACAGTGCCTCAGGTGGTCATTTGCTCCCCCCCCCCAACAACTGACTGATGATATTGGTGTCATAGGTGTTCTTGGTTAGCATGAGATTGCTTCCATTTCTGCACAAGCAAGTAGTCTGCTTGCAGTCGCATAGTTCATCAATGGCAGATACGCAGTCTGCCGCAGCACAGATCTTCCTAGCACTAGGCGGTCCGCAGTCCCGCTCGAATGAAATCTCACATACTGTAGATCTGCCTTGAGGGCAGCTCAACCCCTGCTGTTTGTTACGCTTTTGCATTTCTTAATGTGATTCTTACAATAATTTATCTTTTTCTTTCAGATGTTTCCCACACAAAGTTCTACATCTGCTTTCCCTGGTTTTGAATTATAGATATGAATTAGTGTTGTTATCAAATTTTACTACTGCAGTTTTGACTTATAGCTGTAGTCAAATTTTTTTCCAGGTTCTCTTTTTTTAATAAATCCTTGATGCCAGCATGTTGAAACAAATTAAATTGATGTCTTAATTTAGTTCAGTATTTACGTAAGACTTGTACATTTCAAAATTATTAAACTCTTTCATGGCAGCATATTGAGTTAAATGCAATTGATGTCTTGCTATCTCTGGGTATTTATATAAGACCTGAACATTTCAAATTATTTAATCTAGTTGTTTTGTGAGGTATTATCCAGATGTAATCTGACAACTTTGTCTTGTAATGAATTTAGACTCTGGTTGCTGACATGATTCATGTTTTCAACCATTCATTTTTATCTCAAATTGGTTGGATACTGGATATGATTTTTGCAGTACTTGCACATTATGTTGCTATGTATAGATATATATATAATACATATAGAATAAATGATGGCAAATTGTGGTACACAAGGAAATAATACAATCAAGGGGCTGGACAAGTCATAAAGCCACAAGCCAGAAGGGGGAGTAACCTTTATGAGCTTGTTCAACCCCAAGATGGCATTATTTCATGAGTATGCCAGACCTTGCCATCTTATTTTCTATAATGCATTAGGTTGGACACTTGTCGCTGTGTCCTGTGTTTTACCATAGTGTTGGGGAGGGGTTGGGTGGCTGTTGCATTGTTATTAAGGGAATTGTTACATGCGAGTGACCTTTATGAACTTGTTCAACCCTGAGATGGTATTATTTCATGAGTATGCCAGACTTTGCCATCTTTTATTTCATATAATGCATTAGGTTGGCCAGTAGTTGCTGTGTCCTATTATTTACCATAGTGTTTGGGGGGGGTGGTAAGGTGGCAGCTGCAAGTGTTATCAATGGGCTTGTTACATGTGTTATTAAGGGGCCTGTTGCATGTGTTCTTAAGGGGCTTGTTACTTGTTATCTCATTGGGGTGGTTTGTACAGTGTTGGGCAGCACTGTGTTGCTAATGTATCAATAGTGCATATATATATATATATATATGTGGGATATACAGTGGTGACTCATCAGATAAATGATTTATCTGCACAAGTGCTGTTTGACCTCGGGTAACCTCATGAGGGGCATAAGCCACGAGTGAGGTGTCCGAAGTCAAACAGCACAAGTGCAGATAAATCATTTATCTGACAGCTCACTACTGTGTATTTCATTTATGCAGTAGGGATGCTTTCTGTTAGTGCAGGTACGTTTGCTTTTGACTGTTTATCTTTTTTTAAATTATCATTTCTGGGACTTTTTGTTAACTTTCCTAGTGTTTGTCCTCCAAGTGTAGTGGTTGCTATTAAATGAAACACCACTCATTTTGTAGAAAACTTTGTGCTGAACAAATGGAATGCTCACAGTACCATGTTACCTTTTCATTTTAAAGCTATTTGTATTTGTCGAAAAAGTGGATATAAAACTGAATTTTCTGCTGTTTTTTTGCTAATTATAAAAAAACTAAAAGATATCTATGAATGAAACACCACTCATTTTGTAGATATTTTTGTGCTGAACAACCTCTGTGCTCACAGTACTATGCTATTATTTTTCATTTTAAAGTTATTTACATTTATTTGTCAAAAAGTGAACAAAAAATTGAATTTTCTGTTATTTTTTGCTAATTATAAATAAATCTATGAAGTATCTATAAATGAAGCACTACTCATTTTGTAGATAATTTTGTGCTGAAAAACTTTTATGCTCACATCACTATGCTATCTTATTTTATTTTAAAGTTATTTGCATTTGAATATAGTTAGTACTGGTACTGAGGCTGAACATTTTAAATGAGTTCTGGAGTGATTGTTACATATCTACTATGGCCCAGATATTCAAACTGCACCAGGCTGTGGTGCAAGCTTGGGTGCAGCGCAACTTGGCTGCGCAGGGGTGTGGACTGGGCGTTATTCAACGGAGCTGCGCCATGGCACAGCATCATTGAATATCGCACCCTGGCCACCCGCAGTGTGCATGGCGCAGTGGCACTGAGCCACTGCAAGTGGCCAGAGTGGAGCATGGGTATGTGCTAGCGCAAGTTCCATTGTGCTATGCACAGCAACCGCGATATTCAAAACTTGACATGCAAATGGGGCATAATGTATGCAAGGTGCAAATGGGGCCATTTACATGTCATTATGGCCCCATTTGTATGTAGGTGCACCGATCCCCGATGACTTGCTCCTGGTGCCCTGCCAGGCAGCAGCCATCAGGGACCGATGCCCCCTGCAGCCGGCTATGTGCTCCACAGCCCAATCGCGGGCTGCATTAAAAAAAGGAAAAGCATAAATCCCTGGTGGACCAGTGGACCTGCCCACCTGATCACAGGCTGAGTAAATTAAGAAAATCCCTATCATCCCTGGTGGCCCAGTGGACCGCTGTCTGCCCGATCGCGGGCATTTGTAATACAAATGAAGAAGTCCATCCAATATCCCTGGTGGTCCAGTGGACTGCTGTCTGCCCGATTGCGGGCATTTGTAATACAAATGAAGAAGTCCGTCCAATATCCCTGGTGGTCCAGTGGACCGCTGTCTGCTCAATCATGGGCATTTGTAATAAAAAAGTAAATATGCTCAATATCCTTGGTGGTCCAGTGGACCACTGTCTGCCCGATCAAGGGCATTTGTAATAAAAAAGTAAATATGTCCAAAATCCCTGGTGGTCCAGTGGACTGCTGTCTGCCCGATTGTGGGCATTTGTAATAAAAAAGTAAATATGTCCAATATCCCTGGTGGTCTAGTGGTACCCCCCTCCCCACTTGCCCACTCAACCCCACTGCCCCACTTCTTTCATATCTGAAATGTGTAGTACGGTATGGACTGCATGCCCATTGGCTCATGCTGTGGACCAATGGGCATACAGCCCTACCGACGGTGTCAGTCAGCAGGCGGCAGGGCGGCAGGTGGAGGGGTCCTGCTGCCTGCTGGCTGACCGGGGGAGCAGAGCGGTGGGCTCAGTGGGCGGGTGGGAGGGGTACCACCAGACCACCAAGGATATTGACATATTTACTTTTTATTACAACCCCGCGATCGAAGCAGACAGCGGTCCACTGGACCACCAGGGATATTGGACATATTTACTTTTTTATTACAAATGCCCACGATCAGGCAGACAGCGGTCCACTGGACCACCAGGGATATTGAATGGAATTCTTCATTTGTATTACAAATGCCCACTATCAGGCATGGGGGGGCACCACCAGGTGCAGCCAGAGCTAGGGTGGCCACCCACAGGTGGCAGCTGCCGTATTGCACCCTGCAATGCGGCAGCTTACTTGTGGGTGGCCATCCGTTGTTCCTTTTTTTAAGGGATCAACTTTGTGCTGGCACAGGTAGAGGTTGCGCATGCATGGCTCTGCACAACACGGGCTGAATATCAGGCTGTGTAAGGTATACATGGGCATGCCCTGCTGCCTGCACCTGCATACATTACTGATGCACTCCGGAGCATTGGGATTTGTGCCGCGCATTTTTCCCTTTTGAATATCCGTAGGCATCGGTGGAGTTGAGCATGGTGCAACACTGTTTTCGCTCGCCCAACCGCGCGAATATCTGGGCCCTATGTATAAATCTGTGATGATGCATCTACTATGTGTATAAATGTAAGATTTCACATTTATACACATAGTAGCTCAGATTAATCATATAGGATTCATCTCCTTGCCTACTGCATAAATATATATATATATATATATATATCTTTGCAACTGTACAACAGATTTGCCTGATATTTAGAATGCACAGTCTGGTTCCATAGATCTCTGGATCTGGCAAGTTGTGTTACGGTCGGGTGTACGGTTGTGGAGCTACAGCGTGCCAAAAACACATAAATTACACATTTTGTGCATTTTTTTGCTTGCACCTACAGCCCATATGGTTTGCATGATCAGTCCAAAAACTTCACGGAAATTGCAGCTGTGGTCCCCAATGTGTCTTTCAAAGATTTCGTGAAAAAATATAAAATGGTTCAAAAGTTATTCAAAAAACATTGGATCCCATTATAGTCAAAGGGAAAAGTTAAACTATGCGACAGTGTTGCAAATGCAGTTTTTACTGTTGTAAATTACCCTTTTACTTTTGTAATTCAGTCATTTTTTTCAGTTGGTGGTCAGAAAAATGCTTGGCATTTATATTTGGGACCATCTAGGGACACAATTCTTGTTTTGTTCACCTAGTCGAGCCTGAGGATGCTAGCCATGTCTTTTTTTTTTGGGAGACAGTATAGCGCAGTGGTTTAAGGCTCTGAACTGCAAATCTGATAACATCCAGCAGACGAGTCCTGGGTTTGAACCCCACAGCTTCCACTTGCATACTGTGTGACCCTGAGCAAGTCACTTAACTTCCCTGTGCTCCCAGGTCACACCTGTAAAAAAATTTTCAGCTTAGTGTGCTAGTCCTGGTTAAATATCTAACTCACAAAAAAAAAAATAATAAAACACCCCAGAAATATGTTTTTTAAATTTTTTTTAAAAAGTAGCGTCGCAAAGTACTTTCACAAATGTGACACTTTCGTGATTGTTTTAGCAAAAGTGTCATGATTTGCCATATTTGTGACAGTATGGCCAAAACAATAGGAAATCTTTGCCACCCCTGCTGCAAAACAACAGTTTAGTCTTTTGGGCTGAAATATGCAGGGAAGAAAGTCAACATCCCCCAGATGTGCCTTTTGTTGGTTTGGTGCCAAAATATTACTGTGTTGCAAAGGTATGGCACTCCGATGTTGATGATTTTTCCCATAGGATAACATTATGGCATCCGTCGCACCTTTCAGGTCCCGTATCTTGAAAACAGTTTGAGATACGGACTTATCGTTGCAAAAATGGTTAGGCTCCCGCTGGGGGGCTAAATACAAAATTAGCCAGGAAAGTCATAAATAATACAAGATTAAAATTTTTTTCTACATCGTACGGTTCCTGAAATATAAACAATTTAGTATTCCAAGTGCTCATTTTCTGGTCCAAGGGCCACTATTATGCCCACGTTCTTTGTATTCACTGTGCTTGTGGATGCACCTGTTTGAGACAGAAAGTGTGTGCGATTGTGTTACTGTTACCATTAGCATTTGCATTTACACTTCAGCTTGCGTTTCCATTACCATTTGTGTTAGCATTTCTGTTTGCGTCACCATGTCTATTACCATTTGTGTTTCTGTTTGCACTTGCATTTACATTACCTTTTGCATTACTGTTAAGTTTTGTGTCACCGTTGGCATTATTGTTTGTGTTTGCATTTGCATTTCCATTTGCATTTCCATAACCATTTTCACTAGCATTTCCGTTTGAGTTGCCGTGTGCATTTTCATTTGTGTTTGTGCTTGCGTTTGCATTTTAGTTTGCTTTACTGTTTCCATTTGCATTTTGCGTTTGTTTGTGTAAACATTACCATTTTCATTTTCGTTACTGTTTGCATTACCATTTGCATTTCTCTTACCATTATCGTTTGCATTTGCGCTTGCCTTTCTGTTATTGTTTGTGTTAAAATTTCCATTTGTGTTTGCATTTGCATTTGTGTTTGCATTACCATTTGCGTTAATGTTCACATTTGCATCACCATTACCGTTAATGTTACCACTCCGCTTTGCATTTCCATCAACGTTAGTGTTACGGTTAGCATTACAGTTTGTGTTTACATTTGCACTTGCATTTCCTTTAATGTTTCCATTACTGGTTCCATTTGTGTCACCGTTACCATTTGTGTTTGCACTTATATTTGCGTTACCGTTGCATTTCCATTTCCGTTTCTGTCACTGTTACCGTTACCACTTCACTTTGCGTTTCTGTCAACGTTAGTGTTACGGTTAGCGTTACCATTTGCATTTATGTTTGTGCTTGCAGTTCCATTACCATTTGTGTTAGCATTTCCGTTTGTGTCACCATTACCATTACTGTTTGCATTTCCATTTGCACTTGCATTTGCGTGACCGTTTGTGTTTGTGTTTACATGTGCATCACCGTTAGCATTACCATTACTTCTTCACTTTGCTTTTCCATCAACATTAGCGTTATGGTTACCGTTACCATTTGCATTTACATTTGTGCTTGCTTTTCCATTACTGTTTGCATTAGCGCTTCTGTTTGCATCAGTCTTACCATTTGCGTTTGTGCTTGCTTTTGCGTTACCATTTGCATTTGCACTTACATTTGCGTCAACGTTAACGTTATTGATACTGCTTTGCTTTGCATTTGCATTAATGTTAGAGCTACCATTACCGTTACTATTTCCATTTGCACTTGCGTTTGTGTTACCATTTACGTTTGCGTTTCCGTCACCATTTGCATTACAGTTTGTGCTTATGCTTGCGTTTCCGTTACCATTTGCATTTCCATTTCCATTTGTGTCACCGTTACTGTTAGCATTTGCGGTTACTTTGCAGTTACCATTACCATTTCCTTTTGCGTTTGCATTTGTATTACTGTTACCATTACCATTTGCGTTTGCATTTGCATTACCAGTTGTGTTTGCATTTCCATTTGCATTACCATAACAGTTACTATTTGCATTTGCATTCACGTTTCTGTTGGTATTACAGTTACCATTAACATTTGTGTTTCACTCACCATTACCGTTACTGTTAGCATTAGTGTTACTGTTATGGTCATGACGCAGACATGGGCAGCATGGTGGGATCACGGGACCCTCCCACCACCACATTCCATTCACTATTTATATTGCACATTCTCAAAAAGAAGGAAAATTCATGGCAAGAAAAATCCATTTAATGCATCAGTTAGGGTTGTTGCACACCAACAAAAGCAAGAAAATTTGGTGTTAGGGTTACCACCCCTTGCACCCCACCCCCACCAACAAGCATCAGGGTGTGCATGGGGTCATCGGGCCTAACTCTCACCCCATTCTCCTATACTGCACCACCTCAGCTTATTTACACATGGAATGGGGGTGAGAATTAGGCCTGATGACCCCAACACACACCCTGATGCCTGTTGGTGGAGGTGGGGGGGTGGTGTACAAGAGGAGGTGGTAACCCTAATACCAAATTTCCTCGCGTTTGTCACTGTGGAACAACCCTAACTCATGCATTAAACAGAAATGTTGCCATATGTGTGTGTGTGTGTGTGTGTATATATATATATATATATAGGGGCATGATAGCACCCCTATAGTTAAGGTTGAGTAAGTCGTTTAATGTTAAATCTTAAATTTTGCACTTTGATAACTTTGCAACCTTTCAAATGATTTTCTTGACAGTTTGCATGCGCAATCTTGTGTGGTAGACCTCTTAATGGGCCAAGTTTTGTTTCAATTGGATTGCCAAATTTTGAGCTGCACATAGTGCTAAAACATTAACATTTTACTTTTTGCACTTTTTTGTCATCATGCTGAACTGAGATGGTTTGGAATTTTGGTATGAAATGTTTAGGGTACAAAGGGCTTGCCCCACATAAGGGGCTTTCACTGGTTTGGTGAAAAAATATTAATCTGTTGCAAAGTTATTCCATTTTGAAATTTCGTGTTCTGAAAATGCTCAGTACAGTCTTTGGATAGTCTTCTGGAACAAAAAAGGAATTTAGTTTCACAAAAAAAATCTTTTTTGTGAGTGGCTAATCCTTTTTCATGATAAAAAATTCATTTTTTGCAAGCCTCCACCTTGTTTTCTGTTTGTGTTTTTTTGTCAAACAAAAATTGAAAACCCACAAACATGAACTCATCCAGAGACACCAACACATCTATCTTGGTCACTGGGACTCTGTTAGGTGGATTCTGAAGCTATTTGATGGAAAAATGACCCTTCAAGGTGTTTTCGTTAGCATTTTAAAACCTTTTTCGTGACATGCTAATTCCTTTTTCTTGAGTCCTTTTTTTCTCATGAAAAGGATTTCTACTCATGGAACAAGATTTCAGACTTAGTTTTTTTGTATCCTTATTTGTGAGATAGGGTTCTTTTTTGTGAATCCTTTTTTGTTCTCACAAAAAATGATCCTATGTCATGAAAAAGGATTTTGGATTTAGTTTTTTTAATTGTTGTTCGCAAGATAGGATCCTCTTTCATGAATCCTGTTTCATTCTTGTGAAAAAGGATCCTGTCTTGTGAAAAAGGATTTTGGACTTAGTTTTTTTTCTTGAGATATAATCCATTCTAGTGAATCCTTTTTCATTCTCATGAAAAAGGATATCTACTCACAAAAAAAGGATTTGGGACTTAGCTTCTTTTACAGATTTCATTTGAAGTAAGTGAGTTTCAATGTATTTCAATGGGACTTCCAACTTTGTTGCATAGCTTTTCCATTTTTGCATATTTTTATACCAGATTTTCAGTATGGCTTTTTTGAGACCCCACCTCATAAACAATGCTGGTGGAGTTATGCAAATCTAGACCAAAATGCGATTTCTGGTCAGTTGGTGAAATGACCTTTCATTTGAGAGTAGAACATTTTTACCACACTTGTTTATGAGGTAGGGTCATAAGAAGCATCTGTTAAAAATTTGGGGTCAAAATATGTAACAATGGCACAGTTATGTACAGCCAACATTCATATATGCATCTAAGAAGGTATGGAAGTGCAGGGCCCAAAAATTATGGATTGATGGGAGCACAGGGCCCTCTGGGTCCTGCAATCCCATGCTCAAATCAGAAAACAATTATGGAGGGATGAGAGCATGGGGCCTGAAGGGCCCTGTGATTCCACAGGCAAATAGGATACGACTATACTATCTCAAAAAGTCAGGAAATTCATTAAAAAAACTTCATTAATAAACTAGCTGAACTTGTTTTATTTCTTACTTTTAAATATACCTTTGTGTGTGATACTAAATGTTGCACTACCTGTTTTGAGCCCTAGCAGTGACTTTCACATTAGGCAGAGGAGTTGTAGTTCAGGGGTGTTTCCAGTCTGAACTACAAACTCGGCAGTCACATACTTTCTCTGTTGCTTAGTGCTCTAAAAAGAAAGTATTCAATTGCACACTCTATCCAGAGCTTAAAGGAACTGTTTACAAGTTTTTAATCTTTTATAACTTAAATTAAAAACTGTAAGTAGCGAGCTACAGGAAGTGATCTCGCTACCTCGTTTTTAGGGACTTATTTAACAAGCCCTGTTGCGAGCAGCTTTGCTGTTAGCAAAACTTGACTGAATATACTATTTGTGGAGCTAGCTGAACTTGTTTTATTTCTTACTTTTAAATATACCTTTGTGTGTGATACTAAACGTTGCACTACCTGTTTTGAGCCCTAGCAGCGACTTTCACGTTAGGTAGAGGAGTTGTAGTTCAGGGGTGTTTCCAGTCTGAACTACAAACTCGGCGGTCACATACTTTCTTTGTTGCTTAGTGCTCTAAAAAGTAAGTATTCAATTGCACACTCTATCCAGAGCTTAAAGGAACTGTTTATAAGTTTTTAATCTTTATAACTTAAAATTAAAACTGTAGTAGAAGCTACAGGAAGTGATCTCGCCTACTTCCGGTTTTAGGGACTTATTTAAACAAGCCTGTTGCGAGCAGGCGAGCGCCGCATTAGGCTGGTGACGTCACATAAGAAAGACACGCCGCTCAGCGTGTTTTGGTATGTTTTAGCGAGTTTCTTTAGAGTTTAGGTCTGCTCCTTTGTTTCGAAATTAAGGTAAAATTACAAATTTTCTTTTTGTTTTAAACTATTCTGGTATTTAAATAAATCTGTTTTCCAACTGCTGTCAGAGTCTAACTGGCAAGTTCAAACAATGACTTCCCTTTTGTTTACAAATGATGGGCGTAAGGGACAAATGTGTTTAAACTGTCTTATGTATACAGTTTCATCTGAATTAGTCCCAGTAGAAAGTTATGTATGTCCAAAATGTTTAATGAATAAAGAACTTGAATTAGAAGTTACTCAGTTTGATGAAAGACTTAAACATTTGGAAATCAGTCAGCTTGAAACTAGAAAAAGGCTCCAAATATCTACTGATACTGACACTTTGCAAAATAAAGAAATATTTTTAGAAATTAAAGAACCAAATAAGAGAAAAAGAAGTAGTAATGAATTAGATTTATTAGATAATGAAGATGAATGGTTTACTGTTCAGGCTTCCAAAATTACTAAAAAAGGGAGAAAAGCAGGAAATTTTGTTTTGCCCCTATCAAACCATTTCGATCCATTAGTTACACCACTTGCCTCTCAATCTTGTGATGACTTATTAAATTCGATACCTACACCATCTTTAGTGATTGATAATTCCATTTTGACATCTAAAATTCCGACTACCTTGAATAATAGTCAAAGTGATTTATTACATTTTGATCAGTGTATAAATAATGAACAACAAGGGGATTTGATGGATTTTTCGTTTACTAAGCAGAAACAAATTTATGTCCTGGGAGATTCAATCATTTCTAATCTTGCTAGACAAATATGCAATGTTGATAAAACCACTCGTACACTTTGTAGTTTCAGGGGTGCTAAAATCCAGGATGTTTTGAAGATGACTGAAAATATATTACACAATTGTGGTACTAAGCCCATAGTACTTATTCACTTGGGTACCAATAATATCAAATATCAGACTGTACAGCAGATTAAAGAAGCGTATGTTGGACTTACGACTCTTCTAGCTGACAAGGGAGCACAGATTATTTTTTCTGAAATTTTGCCTATTTTTGGAGCCAGTGACAGAATCATTGAAAAAATTAAGAATATTAATAATTGGCTTAGACAATGGTGTGTTAGGCAAAATCTAAAATGTCTAACAAATTGGGAAGTATTTATAAAACATGAGGAGTTCTTTGCAACTGATGGTTTACATCTTAATAGAAAAGGTTCTAATTTGCTTGGTGAAATTTTCAATACAGCTATTTCAGAATGTTTAAACTAATAAATGGGTGGGAGGGGAGAAGCTCTATTAGCCCAAACCCAATTTATGTACCTGCTCCATTAAAAACTAATTGTTCTTTTCTAACAAAAAAAAGGAAAATCCTTCCTAACTGTAATTTATTTGAATGCTAGAAGTCTTACCAATAAAATTTCTGAATTACATTTGTTATTATTATCCAAAGACATTGATATCTGTGCTATTTCTGAGACTTGGTTTTCGGATAATCAATGGGGTTTTGAAATTCCCGGATATTCTGTTTTTAAAAAAAATAGAGAATTTTCCAGAGGAGGTGGAGTCGCTTTATATTAAAAATGTTATGATTGTACTGAACTCAAATTTGAATCTCGGAACCTCTAGGAGTTGAAATATTATGGTTAACAATTAAGTTAAATTTGAGACTTTCACCTTTGGTTTATGTTATAGACCTCCATCTTTTGACAATATTAAATTTGAATCCTTTTTGTTTTACTTTCAAAGTATCAAATTACCAACAAATACAATATTATTGGGCGATTTTAATTTCCCGGGAACAGATTGGAGTTCTTTCAGTGGCTCATCACAGAATGAGAAAGATTTTTTGGAAACTATCTTTGTTTTAGGGTTGGATCAAATTGTAACTCTTCCTACTAGAAACAATAATATTCTGGATTTAATATTTACTAACACAACAAAATACTATAAAGACCCATTAATTTTGGAACCTATTGGTTTATCTGATCATAACACACTTTATTGGGAACTATCTGTTACTGTTCATGAAAATAAAGGAATTACTAAAATGAAAAATTATAATAAAGCAAATTATGCTGAAATCCATAACTTTTTACTAAATTGGAACTGGAAAAAAGAATTAGAACATCTTTCAGTTGAAGAAATCTGGAAAAATATAAAAACTAAGTTGCAATTCTGTATTAATACTTGGGTACCTGATCAAATTAAATATATTAACAATAAATGCAATCCTGTTTGGTTTAACAATTCCATAAGGAAATCCATACTGAGAAAGAAAAGAGCCTTTAATAAATATAATAAAAATAAAACTGCAAAAAATTGGCAAAGGTTTAAAACAAAATCAAAAAAAACAAAGCAAATGATACTGACTGCAAAGAAGAATTTAGAAAAAAAACCTTGTTAAACAAAAAGATAATAAAAAGTCCTTCTTTAATTATATTGGTTCTTTAAAAAATTCTCAAACCAATGTTGGACCCCTTATCGTTGATGACATATTGATATCCAATGAATCTGAAATGGACAATGCCTTTAATAAACAATTCTCTAGTGTTTTCGGGATTCAGGAAAACCTAGATTTATCACTTACTGCTGTTAAAAACTCAGAAATTATATTTTCATCTTCAGAAGTCCTATCTACGATAACAAGTTTTAAAATTTCTACTTCAGTTGGCATTGATAACATTCCCTTTATCTTTATAAAGAATTTGGCAGCTGAATTGGTTGATATTCTTACTTTTCTTTTTAATAATTCTTTACAACAAGGTATAGTACCGATGGATTGGAAATCAGCTAAGGTTATACCCATTCATAAAAACGGGTCAAAGTTTCTTGCCAAACAGTATAGACCTATTAGTCTTACTCCTAGCATTGGAAAAAATTATGGAAAAACTCATTTTGCATAAACTTGAAAATCATTTTCAAGGTTCTATAAATTTAGATATTTTTCAGTATGGTTTTTGCAAGGGACGATCATGTCAGGAAAATTTAGTGAATTTTTTTGAACCAGTTAGCCAGGCTTTGGATGCTGGGTTTCCAGTTGATGTAGTTTTCCTTGACTTTGAAAAGGCTTTTGATTCTGTTTCACATAAAACAATAATAGAATGCCTATATAACCATGACATATGTATAAATATAATAAATTGAGTTGTATCATGGTTACTGGTAAGAAAACAGCAAGTTTCCATCGGAGGTTACATTTCTGATTGGTGCAATGTGACTAGTGGAGTACCCCAGGGCTCTGTGCTGGGACCTTTTTTGTTCAATCTAGTGGTCACCAGCATGTCTACATCAAATGGTGTCTGGATAAATAAGTATGCTGATGATGTTAAACTGGGCTGCATTGTAAATGATGCGGGCCTCAGTTTATAATCTTCAGTCAAATTTAAACAATATATTAATTTGGGCTAGTGAAAAGAATTTATCCCTAAATATAAATAAATGCAAGGTTATGCACTTTGGAAGAAATAATTTAAAAGCTCAATATATGTTGAATACTGTACCCTTGACTGTAGTTTCCTACAAAATGATCTAGGAGTTATGATTACGGATAATTTAAAATTTACTGATCATAATAATTTAATGGTTAAAAATGTCATTTCCTACTTAATTGTATTTAAAATCTTAAAAGTAGAGACCCTGAGGTATTAATTCCCTATACAGTTGTCTGATTAGATCAAAGTTCGACTACTCTCATCATTTTGTGCACCTACGCTTGTAAGGATAAAATTAAAGAGAAAGGGTACAACGAGATTCACTAAAAATATTAAGGGCCTTAAATTCACCCATATCTAGAAAGATTAAAAAACTTAAACTCTACTGCTGGAATACCGATCTATTAGAGGATCTGTGTTTAATTTTAGGGCATCAAAGATGTTTCCTTATTTGAAACCCTTTGTTTAGTAAAAGGAAATAGTTTAAGTATTACCAGGTCTCATAATGTCAAAATTAAGACATTTAACACACGGACTACCAAAAGGAAGAATTTTATAACCCAGAGAGCTGTCCCAATTTGGAATTCTCTTCCGTTAAATGTAGTAAATAGTCCCAGTTTAAATGTTTTCAAGATTAATTTGGATAATTATATGGGAGAAAAAAAAATACTATTTCCATCCTAGTTAATGGATGGCGAAGTCAATATGGGCTCGTTCCCTCGACTTTGTATTTTTCCTATGAACTTATGAACCTATGAACTAGTTAGGGTTAAAGTGACAAAAGTAGGGAAATGTGGTGTTAGGGTTTCCAACACTAACAGCCCCACCCCCAACCTGCAGGCAGCAACAGGCATGGGAATTGCCATGGCATTGTCAACCCAAACACTCTCCCCATTCTCTTATACTGTACCCATATCAGTTTATTTACTCATGGAATGGGGTAAGCATTAGAGTGACAACCCCAAAACATATCCCATACCTTTTGCTGTGTTCATGGTAAGGGTGGGGTATTAGGGTTGGAAACCCTAATGCCCCATTTCCCTACTTTTATCGCTTTAACCCTAACTAGTATATTAACAAAGTTTTTTGCAATATATGTATATAGGTAGTGTATATATATAATATAGGAGCACAGCTGCACCCCTAAATTAGTGTTCATTCTGCATTTCTATGTTAAACTGAAGATTGTGTGCTTTAATACCTTTGTAACCATTCAAGCAATTTATATCAGATTTTGCAAGCACCATCTGTGACCAAAGATCTCCTGATGTGTGGATACAGAGATACGGAGTATCACAAGATGTGTAAATTACCATTTTTTGTCAAATTCTTTGTCACACCACTGCACAAAAACAGTGAGGAATTTTGGTCTGAGAGTTTTAGGATATATAGGTCTTGGGTCACAGTTCTGCATTAATCCATTCCAAAGTTATTAAATTTCCATGTTTCCCATTATTTCTTAAGAGGAAAGTTAGATGGGTATACTTTTATTTTACTGAAACGCTATTGCCCGACACCCAAAATCCCACCTCCACAATCCTGACACCTGGTTGCCCGACAGTTCAAATTTTGTCCTCGACTGAGTTTTTTATATTAATTAAGGGGGTACGGAGGTGCGGGGGGAAGGTGAAGCCTCCAAAACATGAAAAAAACCACCACCACAGCTGAAATGTAACTGTTGGGCAACCGAATATAGGGATAGTGGCGTCGGGATATTGGGTGTTGGGCAACAGCCTGTCGGTGTTTCATAGTAAATCAGTTAGATGTTCATCTTGATAAAGGATTCTTTATCACAAATGTAGAACCCTTTTTCACAAATGTAGGATCTTGTGCCACAAATGTAGAATCTTTTTTCATGCTGCCACCATCTTGTTTTGCGTTAGTGATGACAACAACATTAAATTACTAGAAAAATAGAGGGCTTTAGGAAACAACAACAATTGTGTTTACCTAATCAGGGCCCATAGAATGAGATTATAGAGCTAGTTGTTTGATTACTCACTCAGAAATGTGCTTTTTTTTTGCCACGGAAATCTTTTTTTGCAAACCACGGGAAACAAATGCCACAAAATTGGATCTTTTTCCACAGTTTGTGATATAGGATCTTCTTTCATCACAAATTTAGAAAAAGGAATCGCAAAAAGGATTCTTTTTTGCAATTTGCAAAAAATGATTTTCTTTTACCACAAATTGCAAGAAAAGGAACTGCAGAAAAGGATTCTTTTTCACAATTTACAAAAAAGGATTTTTAAGACAGCTGTTTCTTGGTCACTGCAAAGTTGCAAAACAGTTTGTTATTTTGGTCTGAACATTTTAGGGTACAAAGGGCTTGCTATACAGATGTGCCTTTTGCTGGTTTGGTGAAAATATATTACTTTGCTCTGGAGTTCTGTGGGGTTAAATGTTGCTTAATTTCCCATAGGATAACATTGTAATGGGAGGTGTACATAGCCATTTCTTTGTCACTCCTCTGTGAAGAAACAGTTTGCAATTTTGTTCTGAAAATTTCCAGGGACAAAGGGCTTGCTGCACCGATGTACCTTTTGCTGGTTTCATAAAAATATATTAATTTTGGTGTTGAGGTACACAGGATTAAGTTTGATATGCTTTCTATAGAATCATATTGCAATGTCAGGTGTTTCTTTGGGTCTGCACACTATGGGATGAGAACACAGGGCCCAGAGGGCCCTGCACTCCCACAGGCAAAGAAGGGTAGCACTACAGTATCTCAAAAATTATGCTTGATGGGAGTGCAGGGCCCTGAGGACCCTGCACTCCCACATAGAAATACAAATACCATTAAGGACTGATGGGAGTGCAGGGTCAAATGGTCCAAGAGCTCCCACAGGGAAAAAGGGATACAACTATACTATCTCAAAAATTATGGATGGATGGCACTGTGTGCTTCCACACACAAATATGAATACCATTATGGAGTGATGGGCATGCAGGCCTTATGTATACATGGTAGTGCAGGGCCTCCCACACACAAATACGGAGAGGATTATGGAGTGATAGGAGTGCAGGGCCCCCTCAGTGAAATAAGGATACAATTACAATGTCTCAAAAATTATGGATGTTCAAGAGGAGCACAAGGCCCAGAGGGCCCTGTGCTCCCACAAGCAAATAAGCCTACAATTATACTTTCTCAAAAAGTAAGGAAATCCTCTGAATAAATTTCATTAATGCACAATTGGGGTTCCAGTGATGAAAGTAGAGAAATGCAGACTTAGGGTTCCCAACCCTAACACCCTACCCCCACCCTGGGTTTCCAACCCTAACATCCCACCCCCACCCTGCATGCAGGAACAGGTGTGGGGGGCATGCCTTTGGGTTGTGAACCCTATTGCTCACCCCATTCTCCTATACTGTACCTATCTCAGCTTACTTACTCATGGAATGGGGTGAGCATTAAGGTTCACAACCCTAAGGCACACACCCATGCTTGTTCCTGTATGAAGGGTGGGGTGTTAGGGTTGGAAACCCAGAGTGGGTGCTTGGGTTGGGAATCATAAGACTGCATTTCCTTGCTTTTGTCACTGGAACACTAATGGTGCATTAATGAAGTTTTTTACAGAGAATATATATGTATATATTACAAAAAAACTGTGGCAATTCTTTAGTTAGGCATAGAGCCACAAAAGTAGAGAAATGTGGCTTTAGGGTTTTTAAAGCTAACACCCCCACACCCACTCTGTACAAACCTCTTGGGGTCTTCATCCCTAACACTCACCCCATTCAATAAGTAAATAAATTGAGATGGGTAAGGTATAGGAGAATGGGGTGAGTGTTAGGGCTGATGACCCCAAGGCACACTCCCAATGCCTGTTGGTGTGTGCACAGTGGGTGTAGATTGTTAGCTTTGAAAACCCTAATGCCACATTTCCCTACTTTTGTGACTTTATCCCTAAGCTAGAACATTAATGCAGTTTTATGCAATTTATTTCCTACTTTTTGAGATAGCATAATCTTAGGCTCTGCACTCTCATCCCTCCATAGATGTGTACAGTATATGTATGTAGCTGTGAAAGCACAAGGCCCTCTGAGCCCTGCGCTTTTATTTACAGTATAGGACAACAGTGACCAAATTGTCAGCATAGCCATTTTATTACCCCATCCCATATACCCAGTACAGAAAATTTTCAAATCCCCACAAAAACGTAATTCTGTGCAACTGCAATGCCATTCCATGCCACAGATGCAAAAACACATTTTGGCCAGGATTTGAAAAATAACAGCTGTGATATGCATGAGGTGGGGTAATAAAAAGGCTCTGTTGAAAATCTGCGGAGAAAAATTTGAAAATTCCAAAATTACGAGTGGGCATAGTGAAATTGCAACAAATGGTCATAATGTTGGCATTTTTTCATATTTTGACCCTATATTGTCAGCATAGCTACCTTATTACCCCCACCTCATGTATCTAGTACAGAGAATGTTTGAATCCCCACCAAAATGTAATTCTGCACAACTGCAATGCCATTCCATGCCACAGATGTGAAAACACATTTTTGGCAAGATTTGAAAAATGACAGCTGTGACATATATGAGGTGGGGTAATAAGAAGCCAATGTGGAAAATCTGGGGTCAAAATATTTAAAAGTTCCAAAGCTATGAGCAGGCATCGTGAAACTGCAACAAATGGCCATAACTTTGGCATTTTTCATATTTTGACCCCAAATTTCCAACATAGTCTTCTTATGACTTCACCTCATAAACCCCATAGGTTAAAAGTTTCAAATCATGCCAAAATGCCATTCCACACCACAGATGCAAAAACACATTTTGGGCAGGATGTGAAACATGACAGCTGTACTGTTTTAAACAAACCTGAAAAAAGAAAAAGGTCTCTCGTCGTCCCAACTGTCCTCCCTCCCCCATCCCGACCCTCCCACTGAGCACCCACCACCCCACACTCCCCCTTACCTTATACATACTTATGTTGTACGCTGTCATCTTCTGTGAACTGAGACACATCTGCACTCTTCAAAGCTGAACTGTGAACTGAAGACATATAATGTATTATAATGGTGTTCTGAACGTATGTTCATAACTTTGCCATTTTTAAGAATATTTTCACCAGATTTTCAACATGGCTTTTTTGGGACCCATCTTATCAACACTGGCACTGTCATTTTGTTAATCAGACCCGGCAGGTGATTTTTGTGGTAGCTACATGAAATCACCTTTTGGGACTGAATAATGAAATTTCACCAGCAGTGTTCATGAGGTGGGGGTCCCAAAAAGAACATGTTAAAAAGTTGTTGAAAATATTTCTAAAAATGGCCAAAGTTAGGCACGCTCATTGAATATTTCCTACGCATGCACATAACTTTGGTAATTTTCAATATTTTGACTCCAAATTTTCAACATAGCCAATTTTTCTCACCAGCTCATGAACAGTACAGCTGTGATTTTTCACGGGCTGTTCAAAACATGTTTTCACACCTGTGGCATGGAATGGCATTTTGGCACATATTTGAAAATTATCAGCTACAGGGTTTATGAGGTGAGGTCATAAGAAGAGTATGTAGGGGTCAAAATATGAAAAATGCCAAAGTTATGACCATTCATTGCAATTTTGCTATGACCACTCGTAGCTTTGGAACTTTTAAATGTTTTAACCCTGCATTTTTAACATAGCATTCTTATTATTACTCCATCCCATATATGTCACAGCTGTCATTTTTCAAATCCTGCCCAAAATGTGTTTTCGCACCTGTGGTGCAGAATGGCATTGCAGTTGTGCAAAATTACATTTTTGAGGGGTTTCAAAAATGTTCTGTACTGGGTACATGAGGTGGGGTAATAAGATAGCTATGCTGACAATTTGGGGTCAAAATATGTCAACATTCCAAAGACATGACCATTTGTTGCAATTTTGCTATGCAGTCTCGTAACTTTGCAAATTTTCAATATTTTCACCCCAGATTTTTATTTATTTATTTATTTATTGTGATATTCAGAAAGACCTTTGAGTCAGGGACTCATTTACAAAGGTTCCACATCATACATAAATTGAACAAGGACGGGACTTATGATACAGAAAAAATACAGTACATAAGAAAGTAACAATAATAATAAAAAAAACAGGTTACATGGTTGTTTCATGGAGGTTTCACAGAGATTTAGGTACTTTAGCACAGCCAGAAGGAAAGAAAAAGAACAGAGAGATTCTGTCGGAGGCTGATTTTCATGTTTCGTAAATGCACTGTTTTTTTTTTGTTTGTTTGTTTTTTGTATATTGACCTGATAAATAGATTGTTTCTTAGGAGGCAGTGGCAGATCAGGTATCAAGGGCAGTCACATATATTTGAAGCCTGCAGGTATTCTCTTAGCTTTATTTATATGGGCCCAGCCTTCTTTCATCAGCTATATGGATAGGGAGGGAGTTTGTCCAGGAAGGGGCCCTGAAACAGAAAGTGCGTTGGTATTGGGAGGTCCAGCCATGGGGTACCCACAGTAGCTGCTTGCTTGTGCTATGGGTTGTTTAGCCTGGTGGAGTTGGGAGGATAATTTGGTGCAGGGAGGGTGGGGTGAGGCTGAGTAATACCTTTTTGGTCATAAGGCAGGTGTGGTACCTGATTCTGCTATCCAGGTTTAGCCAGTTTGTGCTGCTGTAGAGGGAGCAGGAGTGAGTGAAACGTATCTTATTATGCCACCTCATGTATGTCACAGCTATTATTTTTCAAATCCTGGCCAAAGTGTGTTTTTGCACCTTTAGTGTGGAATGACATTTCAGTTGTGCAGAATTAAATTTTGGCAGAGATTTTTAAATTCTCTGTACTGGGTACATGAGGTGGGCTAATAAGATGACTATGCTGACAATTTGGTCACTGTTGTCTTATAAATGGAAGTGCAGGGCCTGGAGTTCCCTGTGCTTCTACAGCTACACACATATATATGCATCTATGGAGGGCCCTGCACTCGCACAGGCAAATAAGGATATGATTATACTATCTCAGAAAGTAAGGAACTAAACTGCAAAAAACTGTGTTAATGCTCTAGGGATAAAGACACAAAAGCAGGGAAATGTGGTGTTAGGGTTTTCAAAGCTAACCACAAAAGCAGGGAAATGTGGTGTTAGGGTTTTCAAAGCTAGCACCCCACACCCACCCTGCACACACCAACACTCATCGGGGTGTGTCTTGGAGTCATTGGCCCTAAAGCCACTGATGAGGTGTTGCTAGAGATTCCCTGGTGCATTTGAAGACATCAGTGGCTTGGTCTTTTTCATACGTAGCCCTACCCTGTGGAATTCTCTACCTCAACAAGTGAGAGAGTGCCTGACTGTCCAAAGCTTTAAATCAGCCCTTAAAACACATTTATTCAGGTTAGCATTCCCAGATAATGGTTAGCTGATAATTTTAGTTATTAAACATTGAGCTGCTGTCTAAGATTTTATTTTGGATATACATTTTAACTGGATTTTATGGAATATTTGATTTGTTGTGTTTTAATCTGTACAGCACCTTGGTTCTGAAAGGTGCTTTATAAATAAAGCTATTATTATTATTTATTAATTGAAGCTCATCCCATTCTCCTATAATGTTACCATCTCAGCTTATTTACTTATGGAATGGGGTGAGCATTAGGGCCAATGTCCTCAAGACACACACCCTATATCTGTTGGTGTGTGCAGGGCAGGTGTGGGGTGTTAGCTTTGAAAACCCTAATGCCACATTTCCCTACTTTTGTGGCTTTATCCCTAACTAGAGAATTAATGCAATTTTTTGCAATTGTATATTATACAGGCACGGTCACACCCCTATATTAAGGTTCAGTCTTCACTTCTTTGTTAAACTGAAAATGTTTAATTTTAATAATTTCACAACCATTCAAAGCAATTCACATGACAGTTTGCATACACCATCAGGTTCTAATGCTCTCTCAATGTGGTAAGTTTCATTCTGGTCAGATGTATGGGTATGGAGATACAGATTGTCATAAAATGTGAAAAGTACCACTTTTGGTGAATTTCTTTATCATGCTGCTGTACAAAAATGGTGAGGAATTTGGATCTACAATGTTTAGAGTACATAGGTCTTGGATCACAGCTGTGCCTTTTAAAGGTTTGGCAAAAAAATATCAATCCGTTCCAAAGGTATCAAATTTGATAGGTTCCTATTATTTCCTATGGGACCAGTTAGATGTCCCACTCGAAAAGGGACTCTTTATTACAGATGCATAATCCTTTTTCACAGACGCATGATCTTTTGCTAAAAAAAAGAAATCTTTTCTGGTACTGCCACCATCTTGTTTTCCGTTAGTGAGAAAAATAAAATTAAATTGCTAGAAAAATAGAGGGCTTTAGTAAACACCAGCAGTTGTGTTTACCTAATCAGAGCCCAGAGGATTTGATTGTGGGGTCAGTTTTTTGATAAGTTGTTCAGAAATGTGTTTTTGTAGCCACATAAATCCATTTTCGCTAATCGTGAAAAACTTATGCTGCAAAACAGGATCTTTTTCCTCAATTTGCGGTATAGGATTTTCTGTTGCCGCAAACTGCAAAAACAGAATTGAGAAAAAGGATTCTGTTGAATTTGTGAAAAAGGATTTTTAAGACAGTTGTTTCTTTGTCACTGTATAGTTACAAAATGGCTTGTTATTTTGGTCTGAAATGTTCAGGGTATAAAGGGCTTGCCCCACATATACGCCTTTTGCTGGTTTGGTGAAAACATATTACTTTGCTCTGGAGTTCTACAGAATTAAATGTTGCTTCACTTCCCATAGGATAACATTGTAATGAGAGGTGTAGAGTCATTTCTTTGTCACTCCACTGTAAAGAAACAGTTTTCAATTTTCTTCTAAAATTTCCAGGGCACAGACCACTTGCCCCACCAATGAGCCATCTGCTGGTTTCATGTGAAAATATTAAGCTGTTGTCAAGTTACACAGGATTCACATTTTCTTGTGTTTTCTATAGAAGAACATTGCAATGTCAGGTGTTTCTTTGGGTCTGAACACTACGGCATTGGCGTGCAGAGCCCTAAACTATCCAAACAATTATGCATGGATGGGAGTGCAAATACGGATACCATAAAGGACTGATGGGAGTGCAGAGCCCACAGTGCCCTGTGCTCCCACATGGAAATAGGGATACAATTACAGTATCTCAAACATTATGGATGGATGACTCTGTGTACTACCAGATGTAAATATGAATACCATTATGGAGTGCTGGGAGCACAGTCCTTATCCATATGTAGCAGTGTAGTGCCCAGAGGGCCCTGCTCTCCAACACACAAATACACAGAGAAAATAAGGATACAGTTATAATCACTCAAAAATTATTTATTGTGGGCCTAGAGAGCCCTGCACTCCCACAAGCAAATAAGCCTAGGATAACAATTTCTTAAAAAGTAAGCAAATTCTCAGCAAAAATAATTTTTTAATGCACCGTTAGGGTTCCAGTGACAAACGCTGGGAAATGTGGTCTTAGGATTTCCAACCCTAACACCCCACCATGAGTTTCCAACATTAACACTCCACCACACCCTGCATTCAGGAACAGGTATGGGGGTGTGCCTTGGGGTAGTGAACCTTAATGCTTGCCCCATTCTCCTATACTGTACCCATCTCAGCTTACTTACTTACTCAAGGAATGGGGTTAGCATTAGGGTTCACAACCCCAAGGCACATCCCTCACATCTGATCCTGCATGCAGGATGGGGTGGGGTTTTAGGGTTGGAAAGCCAGGGTGGGGTGTTTGAGTTGGAAACTCAGGGTGGAGGTGGGGTGCTAGGATTGTAAACCCTAAGATCACATTTCCCAACATTTGTCACAGAAACCCTAATGGTGCATTAACAAAGTATATATGTATGTGTGTATATATATATATGTATTACAGAGGCACTGTAGTGCCACTATAGTTAGGGTTGAGTACCCCATTTAAAGTTAAATCTGAAATTGTGCAGCTTAATAACTTTGCCACCATATGACAGATTTTTCTGAAATTTGGAATGCACAGTCTGGTACCACAGATCTCCGGACCTGCCAAGTTTTGTTATGGTCAAATGTATGGTTGCGGAGCTACAGAGCACCAAAAAACACCTAAATTATGCATTTTTGCACATTCTTTGCTCGCGCCTGCAGCCCGTATGGTTTGTGCAACCAGTCCAACAACTTCAAGGAACATGCAGCCAGGGTTCCCGATGTGCCTTTCGAAACTTTCATGAAAAAATATTAAACGGTTCAAAAATTATTCAAAAAACAAGTTTCCCATTATAGTCAAAGGGAAAAGTTAAAATATGTGAAAGTGTTGCAAATGCACTTTTTACTTTTGCAAATGACCCTTGTAGTGTCACAAATCAGCATCTTGTTTTCAGTTGGTGGTCACAGAAATGCTTGCCATTTAAATTTGGGACCCTCTAGGGACACAATTCTTGTTGTGTTCACCTAGTCAAGCCCAGAGGATGCTAGTCATGTCTTTTTTGGGGAGTAAAACACCCCAGAAATATTTTTTTTTAATTTTTATAAAAAGTAGTGTCACAAAGTACTTTCGCATATGCAACATTTTCGTGATTTCATTTGCGAAAGTGTCATGATTTGCAAAAGTACTTTGTGACACTATGGCCAAAACAATAGGGAATATTTGCCACCCTGCTGCAAAAGAACAGTTTGGTCTTTTGGGCTAAAATTTGGAAGGAAGAAAGCCAAGATCCCACAGATGTGCCTTTTGGCCTTTTGGTAGTTTGGTAACAAAATATTAGAGGGCTGCAAACTTATGGTATCTCCGAAGTGGATGATTTTTCCCAAAGGATAATATTAATGGCGTCCTCCGCACCTTATGGGGCCCGTATCTCAAAAACTATTCTTGATACAGAGTTTTTGCCAGAAAAATGCTTAGCCCCCTACTAGGGGGCTAAGTACTAAACTAGCCTGGAAAGTTATAAATAATATGAGATTTTAAATTTTTTTCTATGTCATACGGTTCCTGAGATATAAGGCATTTAGTATTCCAAGTGCTCATTTTCTGCCCCAAGGGCCAATTTTATGCATACATTCTTTGTATTCACTATGCTTCTGAGTGCAACTTTTTGGGAAAAAAGGGTGTGTGTTTGCCTTAGTTACCATTAGCGTTTCCACTTGCTTTTCTGTTAACGTTTGCATTAGCATTTCTGTTTACGTCACCGTGTGTGCTACCCTTTGCATTTGTGTTTGCACTTGCATTTGCGTTACTGTTGTCATTTGTATTTCCATTACCATTTTTGTTTGCATTTACTTTTGCGTCACCTTGTGTGTTACCATTTGCATTTGCATACACTCTTGCATTTGCATTTCTATTTGCATTACTGTTTCCTTTGGCACCATCATTGGTGTTACCGTACCCGGTTGCATTTCCAATAGTGTTGTTGTTACCACTTGTGTGTTCGTTACCATTTGCATTGCCGTTGGCCTTAGTGTTTTCGGTAGCATTTCCGTTGGCGAGTGCATTGCTGTTTCTTTCTGCATTGCTGCTGCCATTACCGTTTGCATTTCTGTTTGTGTTTCTGTTACCATTTGCATTTTTGTTACCATTTTCATTACCGTTTGCATTTCTGTTGCTGTTAGCATTTGCATTACAATTTGCGTTACCATTTCTGTTTTCATTTACGTTTGTGCTTGCGTTTCTCTTACCATTTGCGTTATGGTTTCCGTTTGCATCACCATGTGCATTACTGTTTGCACTTGCGTTTGCGTTACCATTAGCGTAACTATTTTCTTTTACCTCACTGTTGCCATCACCATTTGCATTAATGTTACTGTTTGTGTTTTTGCGTTTGCGCAGTTTAGTGCAAAACATTTTGTTTTTTCTATTTTTCTGCACTGTCTTCCACAACAAATAATGCAGCCAGTGTGTGGTTGATTGATCTGAAACAAGTCACGTAGAAAGACATTTGTTCACAGAACATGGCAGTTTTTGTTTGATGAAAAAATGTTGTTCCATTCCAGAGTTTTTACCATTTGAAGATGGCCCCCCTCATGGTTACAGAGTTTTCGTCCACCATTTTAGTGCATTTTCAGCCACGATTTCCACCATTTTGTGGTGGAAGACTTCTTAAAAGTGCTGAAACATAAAAATTTTATATCTCTGGAATGGTTAGGTCTTGTCACATGAAATTTGGAGAGTGTTGAGTGGATGTCCTGGGGGTGTGAATAGTGCTGTTTACATGTTAGAAAAATAATCCACTGTGGCAATACTGCATGATGCAGTTAACATTTTGCGCATAGCGTTCTGCTACTGGCTTGAAAGTTATAGCATAGGTAGCCCTAGTGGTACGGAGGTGCTTTGCAGTGGTTTGGTGTGTGAAACATAAACAGGTGTGGAATTATGCCACTCTGACAAATGAAAATTTGGTTCATTCTGCTTCAACAACTTTTGAACTCTGTATCCAATTTGACTGGCATTTGGAATGTAGCACAATTTATAATAGATCTTTGACTGTGACAATTTTTGGGTTGCTGGCTCGTACGGTTGCTGAACTGCACCTGTTAAGTTGTTTGCTCGTGGTGCTGTGCGACCATTGAATGGATGTTCACACAATTCCTGGCACACGGTGTGCTATGGTACATGTCTTCTTTTTCCAATTTTTGGTTCCATTGGATATATGGTTCTGATGTAGCAAAGTGGCGAAAATGTTCTTTTCAGCACTCCTGTGCTTTTTTCCCGGCGTGACATTGTGCAACTGTTCAACAGATTCAGATAACGTGTGTTCTACATGTTGTGGTATGGAACATGTCTTCATTTACAAATTTTAATTTCAGTCAGTCATACAGTTTTTGTGCAGTGAAGTGACAAAAAGTCTCATGGTGGGAATGCGGGGCCACTCCCACCACCACATTCCATTCACTATTTATATTGCACATTCTCAAAAAGAAGGGAAATTCATGGCAAAAAACTCCATTTAATGAATCAGTTAGGGTTGTTCCACAGTGAAAAAAGCAAGGAAATTCGGTGTTAGGGTTGCCACCCTTGCACCCCACACCCACCCCACCCCCACCAACAGGCATCGGGTGTGTGTTGGGGTCATTGGTCCTAACTCTCATCCCATTCTCCTATACTGCACCACTTCAGCTTATTTACACATGGAATGGGGTGAGAGTTAGGTCAATGATCCCAACGATCCCCCAATGCCTGTTGGTGGGGTGGGTGGGTGGGGGTGCAAGGGGTGACAACTCTAACACCGAATTTCCTCACTTTTGTCACTGTGGAACAACCCTAACTGATGCATTAAACAGAGTTTTTTGCCATGAATATATTTTGCATAATTTAACCTGTAGCACATATTCGCACACAGTAGAATTAGCACCTCAGGGGATGAGAGAAGGTAAAGCAGTGTCGGACTTCTCCTAGCCATTGTGAATCTGCAGTGAATTCATATTCTTGTAGATTTTCTCTTCTACCCCCTTTTATTTACAAGGTAACCTGCACAAAATGGACTGTAGAGTGCTGTGTAACAGAGAGATGGGATGGAGGGGTGAGGTTAATGCAAAATGAGAGAGTGTGTAGAGTGCTGTAATAATCAAATCAAATCAACATTTATTTATAATACGCTTTCAAAAAACCAAAGCGCAGATGCATAATAAATATAAAAACAGACATCCAGTAATAAATACATATGTCAAACACTAAAAAGGCAGCAGAATAAATTAAGTATTATCTCCAAAAGGTAGCTCAAATAAATAAGTTTTCAGAGAAGCTTTAAAAGATTCAGTGAATAAGCACTCTCTAATCCAACGAGGTAGAGAGTTCCACAGGGATGGGTCCACAAAGGAGAATGTTCTGGCCCCAGATGACTGAAGATGAACCCTGAGCACCTCTAGCAATCCCTCGTCAGTGGAACAGAGTGGGTGGAGAGGGCAGTAGGGATGAAGGAGATCCTGCAAGTAACCTGGTCCCTGTCCATGTAGGGTCTTATGGGTCAGCAACGTGACCTTGAAGATAATCCTCCATCGCACCAGCAGCCAGTGCAATTCACGCAGCACAGGTGTGACACGACAAGTTCTTGATAACCCAGTCAACAACCTGGCTGCCGTAATGAGACATGAGGAGGAAGGGAGGGAGGGAGGGAGGGAAGGAGGGTGAACACAAATGCCGCAGTCTTGCAGTGAACACATATCCTTGTATATGTCTACAGTTTCAGTGAACACTCACATTTTCATTTATTTCCTTTTTACTGCTTTACATTTTCAAAATTGCAATAGTGACATGAGCAGATGATTATATGGATGGAGAGAGGGTGAGAGTGGGGCAGTGGCAGACAGTCCTGTCATTATCTGGAGCAGCACGTTGTCAATTAGAGAGTCCTGTTTCTAGTTCCAAAGGCTTCACCTTCCACTCCTCCTCTTTCCCCTTCAACTCCCCACCACTGTAGGGTTACCAGTTTTTGCCTGACTTGGCCTTGGTGGTGGCTGTGGCAGTGGCATGCTACGGTGATTAATGGCTTCTCTGGGGCACTTCTAATCAGCATTTTTGTATTGGAGGGTTAAATGAAGGGACATTGTCAGTGACACTGTCAGTCCATCTGTTAGTGATGGGACTATTGAACCTGTGACATGAGCAGATCATTATATGGATGGAGAGATGGTGGGAGTGGGGAGCAGTAGACAGTCCTGTCATCATCTGGAACAGCACATTTTCAATGAGAGTCCTGTTTCTAGTTTCAAATGTTTTACCTTCCAATCCCCCTCTTTCCCTTCAACCCCTCCACCACTGTAGAGTTACCAGGTTTTGCCTGAATTGGCTTTGGTGGTGGCAGTGGCAGTGGCATGCTATGGTGATCTTCTCTGAAGCACTTCTAATCGACTTCTTTGTATTGTAGGGTTAACTGAAGGGACATTGTCAGTGACACTCGGTCAGTCCTTCTGTTAGTGATGGGACCATCAAAGCAGTGACACGCCGCCATGGACTGAGCATTTTGGACTTTACAGTTTGTGGATTCGGTGCCCATCCCTGGAGATGCTGGTACTGTTGTTGCTGCTCTCACTCACGGATGGGGGGGCTCAGACAGCTACATTACTAGATGCCCGAGGAGCAGAAAAATGACACTTTTGTGGGGAATATCGCAGAGGACCTGGGATTTGACATTGGATAATTTTCATGTTCTGATTAATTTCACTGATTTTTCTCAATAGTTAAATTAGCAAAAATAAACAGAACACAAATATAACCTTCTGTACGGTATATAGTACTTGTTTGGTATTAATGTGTTATTAAGGTGCTAACAACACATTATTACAGTGTAATTAGCTAAGTGGCATCATAATATGCTAAGTGGCTGCCATCATATATGCGGAAATAAAGGATGGCTTTTTTCTATGAGGTTGAGGGCCCAACCATGCATTTATATATATATATATATATATATATATATATATATATATATATATATAGTATAGTGATGCAGTAGCACCACTATAGTTAGGGTTGAGCAGGAGTTTCTACATTAAACCTCAAACTTTGCACTTTAATATCTTCAGAACCATTCAATGGATTCAAATGAAATTTTGCATCTGCAGTCCCAGGGATAGATCTCTTGACATGCCAAGTTTCATTCTGGTCAGATGTACAAATTCCAAAATGCAGATAGCAAAAAAAGTTATAAAAGCAGTGTTTTTTGCTGTTTTTTTGTCATCACCTAGCATCCAGATGGTTTGGAATTTTGGTCTGACATATTCAGGATGGAAAGAGCTTGACCCACACATGTGCCTTTCACTACTTTGGTGAAAAAATATTAATCTGTTCCAAAGTTATTCAATTTTAACATTTTGGTTCTGAGCATGCTAAGTACAGTCTTTTGGATAGCTGCTTGGAAGAAAAAAGAATTTGGTCGATATGAAAAAGGATTCTTTTTCATATGGGGTCATCTTTTTTCATGAAAAAAATCCTTTTTTTTATAGCCACCATCTTGTTTCCATTTTTCTTGTTGTTTCAAAAACAAACATTTTCAAAACCCACAAAAATGACATCCTGGACATTGGGACTCCTCTAGGTTGAATCTGCACTTAACTGCTGGAAAAATTACCCCCAAATCTGTGGGTTTTTTTTTAATGTTAAAATCCTTTTTCATGACTTGCTTCCATTTTTTTCATATGGCCACAGAAAAAAGAATTCAGCCATATGAAAAAGGATCCCTTCATATGAAAAATGAATCTGGAAAAAAAACTAAGTCTAAATTATTTTTTTGTATGAGGGCATCCTTTTTCAAATGAACAAGAAAAGCTCACAAAAAAGGATGCCCGCATGCAAAAAAAGAATTTGGACTTTGTTTTTTTTCCAGATTCTTTTTCCATGAGTGAGTCCTTTTTCGTATTGTTTTTTTGTTCATACGAACTTAGTTTTTTCCCTCTTTCTTTATTCGCATGGGTTTTTTGTATGATACAAAAAAGGATTCCTTCATATGAAAAAAATATTTTGTACTTAGTTTTTTCCCCACATTTGAACTTCAACAAGCCATAACTCCCACAATATTTGGAATTAAGGGACAATCTATATATCACAAGTAAGGTCTTAATGAGTACTACATGTATAACACATAAGTCCCCCAATTTAGGGTCCATATAACAAAACATAAAAACTACAACTTCACAATTCTCATGGAATAACATTGGTACTGCAACAAACCATAGCTCCCTCAATATTTGAACTTAAGGGACACTCTATATATCAAAACAAAGGTCTTCCTGGGTAGTATACGAATAACAAATACCCCCTCAAAAAACATTTAAGGGTAACATAAAAAACATAACAACATTGGAACTTCAACAAGCCATACCTCCCTCAGTATTTTGACCTAAGGAACAATGTATATGTCAAAACAATGGTGTTAATGAGTACTACAAGAATAACATATACCCCCCACACACATACATTTAGGGGCAGTATAAGAAAAAAGAAAGAATGAAAATTCCCATAGGATAACCTAGGAGGCTAATAGGAGGGACCTGAATATGCCAGATGTTAACTGGAGCACCTTTGCTGCAGGCACATCCAAGAGCAGGGTCATTCTTGATGCCCTACAGGGGGCATGCCTCAGACAGCTAGTATTGGAACCCACTTGGGAGGGAGAAATCTTAGACCTGGTACTCTCAAATGGGGACAGAGAAAGAATCTCAGATTTAGAGGTGTATAGCCATCTGGGAACAAGTGACCACTAAACAGTGTGGTTCACGATAAACACAGCCATACAATCAAGCCATACAAAAGCAAGAGTATTGGACTTTAGGAGGGCTGACTTTGGGAAAATGAGAGAGTGCCTTAGAAAAGCACTAGCAAACAGGCAAGAAGGAGGGGTGGAGGAACAGTGAGGAGTAATCAAAACAGCCATCACAGAGGCAACAAGCCTTTGTGTAAAGTAACAACAAAACACAATGAAGGAAAAACCACTATGGTTCTCAAAAGAGGAGGCAGGAAGGTTAAGGAGAAAAGGACAGCATTCAGGAAATATAAGGAAACACAGAAGAAGCAGGACAGATAACTTTATCAGTTAAAGCAGAAAGAGGCTGGGAAGGCAGTCAGAATAGCAAAGGCCCAAACCAAGGAAAGGATAGCCAATTTTGTTAAGAAGGGGGATAAGACCTTTTATAGGTACATTAGGGAGTGAAGAAAGACCAAAGGAGGGATACTGAGGCTTAATAAAGGAGAAGGAATGTGGGTAGAGGGGGACAGTGAAAAAGCAGGGATACTGAATGAATATTTCTGCTCAGTATTCACAAAGGAAGAGGAGGGGGAGGTACCTAAACCAAAACAAGAGAAACACTCTGAAGATGGGGGTCAATACTAGTCCATTTACAGAAGAAAGGGTTCTGAAAGAACTAATAAAATTGAAGATGGACAAAGCAATGGAGCCTGATGGGATTCACCCAAGAATTCTAAAAGAACTAAGGGTAGAACTAGTGACACTGCTGACTACTCTCTTTAACAAATCATGGGAGGATGGGTTGGTACCTGAGGACTGGAGAAGGGCATATGTGATTCTTCTTCACAAAAGTGGGAGCAGGACAGAGGCAGGAAACTACAGACCAGTTAGTTTGACCTCAGTGGTAGGGAAAATGATGGAATCACTTCTGAAGGAAAGAATTGTTGAGTACCTAGAGGACAGTGGGGCACAGGACCCAAGGCAGCATGGAGTCATGATGAGAAGGTCGTGTCAGAGGAATCTAATAGATTTCTTTGACTGGGTGACCAAAGTAGTAGACCAGGGAGGGGCTGTGGACATGGCCTACCTAGATTTTAGCAAGGCATTTGATACAGTCCCACACAAAAGATTAATATACAAGCTAGCCAGCCTTGGAGTGGGCCTCAAGGTGGTAGCCTGGATAAAAAACTGGCTAGACAACAGGACGCAAAGGGTAGTAGTAAATGGAGTGCACAGTGAAGAAAGGAGGATTACTAGCGGGGTACCACAGGGTTCAGTACTGGGACTGGTCCTTTTTAATGTCTTTATAAGTGACATTGAAGAGGAACTGGAAGGAAAAGTATGTCTCTTTGCAGACGACACAAAGATCTGCAACAGGGTTGATACACAAGATGGAGTGGAAAGAATGAGAAGGGACTTGGCAAGGTTGGAGGAATGGTCAAATGTATGGCAGTTCAGATTCAATGCAAAGAAGTGCAAGGTAATGCACATGGGAAACAAAAACCCAGGGGAAGAGTATGCAATGGTGGGTGAGATACTGACAACAGTAAAAATGGAAAGAGACCTGGGGATAATTATATCAGATGACCTAAAGGTGGGCAAGCAATGTGAGAAGGCAGTAAGGAAGGCTGGGGAGATACTGGGATGCATAGGAAGAGGCATCAATAGTAGAAAACAGGAAGTTGTTATCCCTCTGTACAGACAGTTGGTGAGACCCCATCTGGAGTACTGTGTGCAGTTCTGGAGACCCCATCTCTGCAAAGACATAGACAGAGTGGAGGCTGTCCAGAGGAGGGCAACCAAAATGGTGCAGGGTCTGCACCAGAAAACATATGAAGAAAGACAAAAGGAGCTTAATATGTATACCCTTGAGGAAAGAAGGGAGAGAGGGGACATGATAGAAACTTTCAAGTACCTCAAGGGAATCAACAAAGTCCAAGAAGGTAGCATCTTTCAAAAAAGAGATGTGCAAGAACAAGGGAGCACAATTTGAAGATAGAGGCGGACGGCTCAGAGGTAATGTGAGGAAGTATTTTTTCACAGAGAGGGTTGTGGATGCATGGAACAGCCTCCCTGAGGAGGTCGTGGAGTCAAGAACAGTGGGGGAATTCAAGAATGCATGGGACAGACATAAGGCAGTCCTAGTGGGGGGGTAGGAGGAAGTAAGCTGTTGGTTAACTAGGATCTGCAGCTTATTTGTTAGGTAGGAAAATGGGCAGACTAGGTGGGCCAAGCAGTCCTTATCTGCTGTCAAATTCTATGTTTCTATGTTTCTATAACGCTGAAACTTCAAGAAGCCATAACTCCTCAATAAAAATCAAAAATGTAAACTCCTATAGGATAACACTGGAACTTTAACAAGCCATATAAAGAAGAAAAGAAATTGCTGTTTTGCCCTCAGCAACATACGTGTATGCATTTATGGAGTGATGGGAGCTCATGGCCCAGAGGCAAATGAGGATATGATTATACTATCTCAAAAAGTAAGGAAATTCACTGCAAAAATATTTGTTAATGCACTAATTAGTGTTAAACCAACAAATGTAGGGAAATCTGGTGTTAGGGTCACCAAGCCTAACACCCCACCCTCACCCTGTGAGCAGTAACAGGAAAAAACATTATGGTTTGATCTCTCCTGCATTTTTGCAAAGCAGGCATAACGTGTGCCTTGGGGTTGTCAACCCTAGTGCCCACCCCATTCTATCTCACCCCATTCACATATACTGTACACATCTCAGCTTATTTACTAACAGAACGGGGTTAGTATTAGGGTTGACATCCCCAAAGCACATACTACACCAGAATTGTGAAGATGCAGGAGAGGTCAAACCATACTGTTTTTTTCCTGTTACTGCCTGTAGGGTAGTGGCGGGTGCAACAACATGTTCCCTACTTTTGTTGGTTTAACCCTAACTGAACAAATACCTCTGCTTAGCATTCACAAAGGAAGAGGAGGGGGAAGGATTGAAACCAGGCAGCAAAAACACACAGGGAAGAGGGGTGGACATCAGCCCATCCATGGAAGAGAGAGCACCAAAAGAACCCCTGAAACAGAAAGTGGAAAAGGCAATGGGGCCAGATGGGATATATCCCAGAATACCAAAGGAACTCAGTGAGCTGCTGGTGACACTACCAACAGCCCTGTTCAACAAATCACTGGAGGAGGGAGTGGTACCAAAGGACTGGAGGAGGACAAATGTGATACCCCTTCACAAAAGTGGGAGCAAGTTAGAAGCGGGAACCATAGACCGGTCAGCCTGACCCCAGTGGTAGGGAAGATGATAAAATATGTGTCAAAGGAAAGGACTATAGAATATCCAGTGGCCAAAGGGCAGAATACCCAAGGCAACATGGATTCACAACAGGAAGGTCCTGTCAAACAGATCTGGTAGGTTTCTTTGAACAAGTGACAAGGGTAGTAGATCAGTGAGGGTGATGGATATGGCCTACCTAGACCCTAGTAAGGCATTTGACAAAGTCCCAAACAAGAGGCTAGCAAAAATGTTGGACAATCCAGGAGTGGGTACCAAGGTGGCAAACTGGATCAGAAATTGGCATAGGAATAGGACACAGATGGTGGTGGCAAACAGAGCTCAGTCAGAGGTGAGGGGGTGACAGCAGAGTGCCACAGGAGTCAGTGCTGAGGATGGTCCTCTTTAATGTCTTTATAAATGACATTGCAGAGGGACTGGAAGGAAAGGTATGCCTCTTTGCAGATGACACTAAGATCTGCAGTAGGGTTGACACTCTGGGGGGAGAAAATGAGAAGAGACTTAGGCAAGTTGGAGAAGCGATCAAGGCTGTGGCAGCTCTAATTCAATGCAAAGAAGGGCAGAATCATGCACCTAGGTAACAGAAACCCAGGGGAGGAATACACGAAGGGGGGTACTACCAACAACCAAACTGGAAAGGGGCATGGAGTGGTCATAACAGATGACCTAAAGGTAGCCAAACAATGTGAGAAGGCAGTGAAGAAAGCCAGTGGGATGCTGGGATGCATAGGAAGAGGTATCACCAGTAGAAAACAGGAGGTGGTGATGCCACTGTACACACAGTTGGTGAGGCCACATCTGGAGTACTGTGTGCAGTTCTGGAGATCACATCTCCAGAAGGACATAGACAGGGTAGAGGCAGTCCACAGGAGGGCAACAAAAATGGTGCAGGCACTGCATCCAAAACTATATGAGGAGAGACTGAGGGCTCTCAATATGTATACCCTGGAGGAAAGGAGGGATATGGGGGATATGAGATAAACTTTCAAGTACCTCAAGGGGATTAACACAGTTCAGGAGGGCAGCATCTTTCAGGAAAGGAGATGTGCAAAGAGCAAGGGGTCACAACGTGAGACTAGAGGGGGGAAGTCTCAGAGGCAACGTGAGGAAGTATTTTTACACAGAAAGGGTGGTGTATGCATGGAACAACTTCCCTGAGGATGTCATGGGGCAAAAATAATAGGTGAATTCAAGAATGCTTGGGACAGACAGAAGACAATCCTAGTGGTAGGAAGGAGAAGGTAAGCTACAGATCATATAGGATCTGGAGTTTATACAATAAATAGGGAAATGGGCAGACTAGGTGGACCGAACAGTCCTTATCTGCCATCAGATTCTATGTTTCTACAACTTTGCCATTTTTACATATTTAACCCCAAAGTTTCAACATAGCCTTCTTATGACCCCACCTCATGAACAATATAGCTGTCATTTTGTGAATCCCACTTGAAAGGTGAATTTGCCAAATGACCACAAAATCACCTTTTGGGTGGGAATTGTATAGTAACAATCATATTGTTCATAGGTGCGGTCCTCAAAAGGTTATCGTGAAAATTGGGTGTCAAAATGTGCAAAAATGGCAAAGTTATGTACCAAAGTTGAAAATCCCATTTTAATACATTGATTTCCTATATGAAAGAAGATCTTGCTTTGTGAGTTGGCATATGACACAAGATCTGACTTTGTATGATGCCAATATGAAAGAAGAATTTCAATGTTACATAAAACACTTTTTAAATGCATTTTTTGAGCAGTAAAGTACAGAATGTACCTAAGGGGTCCCAATAAATAAGTTATATGTGTTGGTTCCTCCCCAGAATATCATTTTGAGGTGTTTCCAAATACGAAAGAAGATCTTGTTTCATGAGTCATCCTACGAATCAAGATCTTACTTCATATGATGCCAATATGAACAAAGAATTTAAATGTTAAATAAAACACATTTTAAGGGAATTTTTCGAGCAGTAAAGTGCAGAATGCACTTAAGTGGTCCCAATAAGCAAGCTACATGTGTTGGTTCCTCCCCAGAATATAATTTTGGGTGGTTTACAAATTAGAATTTTTCAGGCAAAACTGAAAACAAGATGGCAGCCATACGAAGAAGGAATTTTCCCCTTACGAAGCAGGATTCCTTCTTCATTTCATACAGCTATTTTGTAGTGCTTACTGAGCATGCTCAAAAATATTTTTTTCATATTTTTAAATTGCAATGACTTAAAAACTGCTTATTATTTTTTCACCAGACTAGCAAAAGGCACATCTGTGAGGTAGTCCCTTTCTGCCCTGAAAATTTCAGACCCAAATAAACAAACCATCTGGGCTATAGGCAAGTTCAAAGAAAAATCCCAGCAAAGACAGTGAGCAAAAACATGCTATTTTGTCACCTCTCTGAAACTCAGAGACCACACAGCTGACTGGGATGTAACTTGTCAGATCAGATCTAACTCACAGGACAGTATACCATATTTTGTGCAAATCCGTTGAACAGTTGCAAAGTTATTAAAGTGCAAAATTTTGAGTTTAACATTGAAATGCCTACTCATTCCTAACTATAGGGGCGTGCCCATGTCTATAATATATATATATATATATATATATACAGAGAGAGAGAGGTAGATAGAGATAGACAGAGAGAGAGAGAGAGAGAGTAGAGGCAAAAACTCAGTTTAATGCATCAGTTAGGGTTGTTCCACAGTGACAAAAGCCAATGGGGTATGCATTGGGGTTGGCGGTCCTAACTCTCACCCATCACATGTAAACAAGCTGAGGTACAGGAAAATGGGGGTGAGAGCTAGGACAGACAACCCCAATGCACACCCCATTGGCTGTTGGGGTGACGGGCTGGGGGAGTGGAAGGGGGGGGCTTTCAACCCTAACACTGAATTTCCTTGCTTTTGTTACTGTGGAACAACCCTAACTGATGCATTAAATGGAGTTTTTTGCCTCTAATTTCCCTTCTTTTTGAGAAATAGTGAATGGAACGTCACGTGATTTTTTGTGACATAGTAACAGTAAGTGCAAGGGAAATGCAACTGCTAATGGTTGCGCACATGGTGACTGAAACATAAATGGAAAAGCAAACGTTAGTAGAAATGCAAATGCAAAGTGACGCCAAAGTGAACAGTGACGCAAAAGGAGACGCAAGGGGCATAAGGAAACGCAAACCGTGATGTGCACAGTGATGGTACCACAATTGGAAACACAGAAGGTAATGTTAACAGCAGAAATAATGCCAAAGGAAACAGAAATGTGAAGGCAAGCACATACACAAACGGGATCGCAAGCGGCAATGCACACGGTGGCATACATGGGAACGGTAACACAAATGGTCACAGAAACGCAAGTGGAAATGCTAACTGTAACAGTAACAGAAGCACACACCCTGGTTTTGCCCAACAACTACATAGAGAAACACAGTGTGTACAAAGAATGTATGCATAATAATGGTCCTCACAGCAGAAAATGAGCTGATGGAGTACTGAATTGCTTATATCTCAGGAACCGTATGACATAGAAATAAAATTTAAACTTCACATGATTCATGAGTTTCCTGGCTAGGTTTTCACTAAATGCATATCCATGGTCACAATGAAAATTCCATATCGTGCACCGTTTCCGAGATATAAGCCCTGAAAGGTGCAGCGGATGCCACCATGTTAGTCAAATTCAGAGTACCGTAACTATGCATCCCTCCAATATTTTTTCACAGAACCACCAAAAGGCAAATCTGTAAGATGTTGTCTGTCTTCTCTCCAAACTTCAGCCCAAAAGACCAAACCATTGTTTTGCAGCAGGGTGGCAAAGAATTCCTGTCATTTTGGCCATAGCCTAGAAGTGTCACAGGTGCAACACTACTGTGCGACACTACTTTTTCCAGAAATTTGAAAAACATATTTCTGGGGTGTTTAACCCCAAAATAAAGACATGGCTAGCATTCTCAGGGCTCAAATAGGTAAACACAAAAAGAATTGTGTCCTAGATGGTCCCAATTTTAAATGTCAAGCATTTATGTGATCTTTATGTGAATTGATGTTAGGGTTGAAACCCCTTTTGTTTCTTCAGCCCACTTCAACTAGAATTGCAGATTAGTCATCGGCCCTAAGTGTCACCCATCACATGTGGAAAGTTAGCTGAGGAATAGGAGAATGGGGGTGACAGTTAGACCAATGACTCCTAATGCACACCCCGATTCCAGTTGGAGGGTGGGCTGAGGGGTGCTAAGGGGGTTTCAACCCTAACATCAAATTTCCTCACTTTTGTTGCTGTAGAACAACCCTAACTGATGCATTAAATGGATTTTTTTGCCTCTAATTTCCCTTCTTTTTTGAGAATGATAATGAGAAATAGTGAATGTAATGCAGCGGCGGGAGCACCGGGGTGATGTCTTGTCGCATTGTAACATTGTGCCCGCAATTGCAAATCGTAATGCACATGGTGACGCAAAGTGAAACAGAAAGAGGAACAGTACTGTAGACAGAAATGTTAAAAACAACGGAAACGCAACTGCAAATGAAAACACAAAGGGTAACGCACATGGTGGCATAAACGTGAACGGTAAGTGAAACGGGTACAGAACCGCAAGCAGAAACGGTAATGGTAAGAGTAATGTAAGCGTACAGGCTGGTTTTCCCCAAAAGCTGTATAGAGAAAGACAGTGAGTAGAAAGAACGTATGCAAAATAATGACTCTCAGAACACAAAAATCAGTAGTTGTAATAGTAAATTGCTTATATCTCAGTAACCGTACGACATAGAAAAAAAATTTTAAAGTCATATGTATTATCGCTTTCCTGGCTAGTTTTATACATAGCTTATGGGGGCTATAATTTTTCAACAAAAACTCTATCTCACACCGTTTTCGAGATACGGGCCCTCAAAGGCGTGGAGAACGCCGTAACGTTATCCTATGGGGAAAAAAACAGAAGTTCGGACTGCCATAACTTTTGAACAGTTTAATATTTTTTCATGAAATCTTTGAAAGGCACATCAGGGACCCTGGCCACACATTCCCTGAAGATTTTGGCTGGTTGCGCAAACCGTGCGACCTGTAGGTGCGACCGTAGAATTCCAGAAAAAGCGTAAACGCATGTGCAGATCATGCTCAATAACTCTGCAGCTGTGTATCCGACTGGTACAAAACTTGGCAGATCCCAAGGCACATGGGTCTTGATCTTGTATTCCAAATTTCAGACAAATCCATCAAATGGTTACAAAGTTATTAAAGTGCAAAATTTTGGGTTTAACATGTAACTGGCTCCTCAACCTTAATTCATGGTAGCACTACCGTGCTACCATAATATATATATATATATATATATATATATATATATATATATATAATTATAGGGCATGGGCAAATACTTATATTTGCATGATTGGGCCCTCATCCTCATAGAAAAAGCCATCCTATATTTCCCAATATTTGATTGTAGCCAATTAGCATATTATGATGACAATTAGCTAATCACACTGTATTAATGTGTTATTAACACTTTAATAACACATGAAAACCTAGCATACTAAAAACCACCCCAATAATACCTGCAATAAGCCCCTTAATAACATATCTAACAAACCCCTTAATGACACATGTAAAAAGGCCCTTCATACCACATGTAATAGCCACCCTACTCCCCTAAACACTACCTGCAGAAACCTACCCTACCATAGCAGTCCCTTGAATAGCCAGGTCCAAGGACCTCCATGGTGCCACCATTCTAAATTATCCTGGCAGGTCCTACAACACTCTTACTGTGCTCCTGTAGTTTTTGTTTCCTGCTAGTAAAGGCTACTGCAGTTATATGAAGAGCCACTCCCAGCCTGCTGCTGACTGCAAACCATGCCACATGCTCCTCCCAAATGTACCAACTGCTCGTTGCTCCTGGCACCACCACACACCACTTCTGTCTTCACTCCACTAAAGGAAGATTTTTTTTTATTTGTTCTTTGGTAAGAACCACTAGAGTCATATCTCCTTTATAAGAGCTCCCTGCAGTACAGAAACAATAAAGGGACAAAACAGACAGTCCCTACACAAACACACTACATTAAGGGAAAACACTACCACTAAACTTGGGAAGAGCACAACACTATAGGAAACAATAGTTACAGTATATACCAATACACTACAGAAAAGCCTTGCACTGCAGAAGAACATTTAACATAGTAAACAGTGTCCAACCTAATGCATTATATAAAACAAAAGCAGAAAAGTCCTGTGCACTCATGAAATAATACAATTGAAGGGGATGATGAACTTCACAGAGTTCACTCGGCCTTCAGGCTTGTGGCTTTATGAGCTCATTAGCCCCCTCAGTGGTGTTATATCCTTGTACAGAACCCTTTTGTAGCATTTATTCTCTCTCTTTTTAGATATACAGGTATATATGTATGTATATACATAACATATATATATATATATATATATATATATATATATATATATATATATATATATACACATATATATATGGCAAAAAACTGTTACTACTCATTAGGATTGGTACCGCATAAAACTCAAACCCCCAAAGGTTGGAAATGAACTATAGTATTAGCACTGTCAATCAAATGCCCACAAAGATTGGAAATGTCCCCTACCCTCATGATCCAAAGCAAGTCTACAGGTACAATGCCATGTATCAACAATCTGGTACCTCATACAAGGACAACATATTAGAAGTTGGTAAATAGCAACCTTATTCCCCACCCCCACCCTCAGGATTCATGGGCAAAGTACGTGTCCGGAGTCATGCCATATAGGTCTGGTTTTTAATACGTATGCTACAAATTCTAGTGCTGTAATTAGACTACTTTGAAGTGTACATCTGTGGAGGTTTACTTCCTTTCATGGCATGTGGCTTACTTTGCATAATATACTGCAGAGTCTGCACAAAGCAGGGCAACTGTTACACATTTTTAATTACTATACACATTGCACACTTGTAACTTACTTTGTTTGGGAAACATACTTCGAAATAATCAAAGCAAGTTACATGTTTTGGACATGTCTACTATTTTACACAGGGTTTTGTTGTAGCCACATGAAACAAGACACAAGTGGATGGTACGTATGGTAATGAGTAATATATGACACAAAATTTGCTGTTAAATGTATGTCATACTACACACAGGTTCCACAGCAAGTCAGCAATGTGCATCCACAACTGCAGAAGTGTGTGATACTGTATCTGTGCAATTAGCATAGGATCTTCAAAGAGTCACATAGTCCATCACAGTCTTGTAGCATGGTGCTAGACCTGTAGCAAGGCCTTAGATCACAAGCATGGTGGGACATATCAGTTTGTGACCTGGTGGTGAGTTTTACCAGTAGCATCAAAATTTGGAAGCCACATCAGTACTTGTACTGCCCATCATTTGAAGAGCTCAAAAATCACTTCCTGGGTAGATATCCATTTGGCTGGCAACTTTCAAAATCTGGTAGCCAAAGCAACTGTTTTACTGAACATTGCCCCCATCTACCTGATCAAGAGGATGGGGGAGGGCAAAGGGTGGAGTTAAGAGCTGTTTACCACTTTTGAATATTCTGACCCTTTAGGCAGTATAGTATAGTGGTTAAGAGCAATGATCTGCAAACCTAGAGACCTGGGTTTGAATCCCTTCAGCCCCCACTTGCATACTGTGTGATCCTGAGCAAGTCACTTAACTTTCTAGTGCTCCCAGGTTGCACCTGGAAACAAGATCTGGCTTAGTGTGCCTTTTCTGGTTACACAACCCCCCCCCCCCAAGAAGTACCAGACCACTGATGCATGGTCCTGTACCTGTAGACTGGCCTTGGATCATGGGGGTGGGAGTTAGGCTTAATAACCCTAATAGCACATTTTTCAAACCTCATTGGCATTAGATTGACAACCTTAGTAGTTCATTTTCAACCTTTGTGGGGTTTTCACTTTGTGTGGTAGCAACCCTAATGAACATTAACATATTTTCTGCCATAAATGTCCTTATGTTTTAAAATGTCTGTAATAACTTAATTTGCACATGGCATTTGAAACCCTACATAAAGCAGCAGGGGACTCCTGGCATACTTTTCACTGCACTCTTTCTGGTCTGTGAAAAGTCAGAAGCAATTCAGCTAAGGAGGACACAGCAGTCCTTCCATGGACTATCATGCACCATGATTCCCTGCTCTGCATGGGCTATGGGACCATTTGTGCCTCCAAACTGAACATTGATAGTCCAGCTGAGGTCCAGCCACCCCCAGGTGCCACCACACATTGCACAGAAGTACAGTCACACATCAGTCTACCCTGGGCTAGTGAATCTTAGCCCAACATGACCAGTTGGTTACAAGTGCACAGTGTGCACTTGTGCTTCTTAGTACACACCCTTTGTGGTGGATACTGAATCAAGTGATGAATAGGAACCATTGTGTATCTAGTTATACCGCCACCTTAACAATTAGTAAAATATTCTTAACATTCAAGTATTTTAAAAAGTTATATTACACTGAAGGTTTGGTTGATGAGTAACTAAAATCCTTCACACAACATGTAGGTTTTCAAAATGAATATCTTCATGCAGCATGTGGATTTTCAAAACCATCAAGCACCAAATAGAATGTCAAAATGTTTCTGTAGCACTTAGATTTCAAAACCTTCATGCAGCATGCAGATTTTCAAAGCCTTCATAAAGGATCTGTATGTGAATGTGAATGTGAAAAAACATCATGCAGCACCTTGATTTTGAAAACCATTAAGCAGCACATGGGGGTGCTGATAAGTAGCTAACCAGCAAGACATCGTTCCCTATGCTCTGTCTCCACATGGTCATTATACATTTTAAAAAGTGTTTTTTTGGTAATACAAACCCTACAAAATGAATCTGTAGAGATTTGAAGGTGTGGTGGATGAATATCTGACCTCAACTATGTGGAAACCATCTTGTGGAGCAGTGAAAACAATTAAAAAAGCTGGTGCTCTTACTGCTGGAGAAGGCCTAGAGATGGCTACGCTGTCAGCAAGAGAAATGGAAGTGCAGGGCCACACAGTTACGAACTAGGTCCTGTCTGCGCCAAACTCGAAGTTGGATGCCTTGACAGGCAAGCTCACTGAGCTCTCTGCACAACTGATGGGCCAGGCAACACAGATTTCAGTCACCGAACAATGGATTTCTGCTGTAGAGGATATGGTTAATTTACTACCGGAGACTGTTGCCCAGCTTATAAAAGACATTGAAGATCTGAAAGAGCAGCTCGACTATCAAGAATATTATTAGTGCAGAAGTAATCTGTGCATCTGAGGCTTGCCAGAGGGATAAGAAGGAAAGAGCATGGAGGACTTGTGTGCTATAACCCTACTGGAGTTACTGGGACTGCAACCAAAGGGTGGCCATTTTAAAAGTGAAAGAGCCCACCAGGCATTGGCTCCCAGACTACCACCTGAAGAGCCTCTGAAGCAGATTATCTTCCTCCTACACCATTTTGGAGATAGATAAGCCATATGGAATGCATACAGAAAGAAAAAGGAGCTGATATGAGGGCTCCTGGCTTTACATACACCAGGATTTTTCTCAGTGTCTACAATGTAAAAGGAGGCTGTTCAATCCAGTGCTGGACGCTCTGAGGGAGTGACAGGTGGACTTCCAATTTCTGTACCCTGTGGTGGTGTGGCTTCACAGAGAGGGAGTGACCTACATGTATTATGAAGTGGCAAGCTAAAACAATATGTGAGGGAACTGGACAGAAAGAAAGCTGCTTCCTGAGGGGATGTTCCTACTATAAACTCATTATTTACTACTGACTGACACATTGAGATCAAGGTCACCCATGTTACTGGCCATCCTGTTGTACCCAGTGTTGTCTGCCCTAAGACTTGAAGGCATGCATTGTGCTGGACCGCGTGGCTCTGACACCACAGAGTTTGGGAATGGCACTACAGACTTGAGTCCTGATTCTTCCCTGCCTACAAGCTGTGTTTAGCAACTCCCTATAGAATTCCTGTGGAAGAAATAGCCTATTGCCTGGGCATGTGACAATTTCTTTGTCGCAAAGAATTTGTGCCATATGGCTTCTTCTTTTCTGCACCAGTTTGGAACAGACATGAGGATGGTAGAGACAGCAGATGGTCACATGAATTACTGAATGGCTGTGTTTGTGGGGATTTTGCTGAAGGAATACTGCCCTGAGACAGTACCTAGTACATCTGGGAGAAAAATACTGCAGTTGGAGTGTGCTGGAGAAGACCCAACAGTTGGGAGAGCTGTGGCCTGCAACAATCAGCTGTCATGCGGTAGGTGTGGGGGCAGGAGGGCAGCAGCACATGTATTTGAGGGTGCCTCTGGCTCCACTAGTGACACCAACTTGTATATGACTTTGGACACTGATGGAAACATTCTTATTTTGGGGGGAGGAGCTGGATTCTCTGTGGTGCAGTTGTTTTGGATCTAGAGGGTTTGATTACATCACTTGCCTTCAGTATAACAGTAGATTAATGGAGGGTGCAGGGCAACATTGCTGCGTGGCTAGAGGAGAAGGATGGGATTGATCTTTAGAAGTGTGCCAGTTTAACTATGCTGCGGAGGGTGGGGCAGGTGAATCACCGGTGTGGGGATGTATATTAAAAAAAAATTCAGATGGTTAGTTGTACTAGTTGGGGCTAATTAGTGACCAGGGTTCACTTTCTCTGGAGACTGGACCAGAGGTGAGCAATAACCTCCTGGGAGATCCCCAATGAATTGTGGGTTTGTGGTTAAGAGGCTGTTTCCTCTTGGCATTGGGGGAAAAGGGAGACGCATATCCCTATAGTGATGTTATATCTTTTTGTTCTTGAAGCCACCACAAAAGGTGATACAGTGGTGAAGACTGGGAGGGGGGCAGAATACGGACACAGTTCCTGAATAAATAATACTTTAGACACCACTGGGTAGTTTTTCTGAGTGTTGGTGTTTTGGGAGGGAAGGCAGAGGAAATAAATTAGGGGATTTCTTTCCCTGCTGGTTACAGGGAGTGTAAAAGTTTTAAAAGTTTTTCTGAATAAAGTGTGATTCCTGCCTGTTGCAGGAGCTTTTATGGGTTTTTCCTTGTTGGAATCTACTAGTTGTTCATGTTGGGGTACTATTTCTGTTTTGTTTTATACGTCATATCTGTGATACTAAAAAACTGTCAATATGGATGACAGCTGCCTCTGAGAAGAGGATAGGGGAGTGGGGAAGATATAAAACCTACAATGGATGCATCTACTGTCAATATGGGGTCTGACATGACTATCATATCATGAAATGTTAGAGGGTTTTCTAACCTTATCAAAAGGAAAAAGGTCCCCCTAGCTCTGAAGTGAAGCTTGGCTTAGGTAGCACTTCTTCAGGAAATGTACCTCACTATGAAGGAACATAAAAAAAACTGGTTGTCCTGTTATGCAGTATCCTATAAATCACATAAGCATGGGGTAGCTATTTTATTTCATAAAAAAATTACAATAAAAGTTCAGAGAGTGGTATCAGACCTCTGAGAGGCTAGATACATCTTTGTGCTGGTCATCCTGGGAGGGGCGCAAGTTACGTATGCAAGTATTTAGGAACTATCTACATTTGATGCTGAGTTTTATCAAAACTTATTAGATGTGTTGGTTCAGGGGCAATTTCATAATCTGCTTTTGCGAGGTGATTTTAACTATGTGATAGAGCCCAGCCTGGACCACTCGGGAGGGGTGGGCCAACATGAGGGAACTATTAAACAATGGAAGGAGGGTGTTTTGGACCTGGATTTGATGGATGCTTGGAGAGCAGCAAACTCGGGGGCCAAGAAATTTTTTTCTTTTCTAGACCTCATGGTAAATGGTCCAGGCTGGACTACATATACTTATCATGAAGTAAATATGATCAGGTCCACGATGTATCCCATAGCCCCATTCATGTTTCCGACTACGCCATGATTATTTGGGAAATGTTTGCTGAGGGGAAGAAATGTCCCATTTCTGGGTGGAGATTTCCCACTCATCTTTTGACTACTGAGAAATTCCATAAGTATTTGAAGGAGCAGTGGAACGTCTATAGTGCAGAGAATGCTGCTTCAGCTCCTTCAAAAATTATTTTTGGGGAGGCGGGTATAGCCTTTATGAGAGGCATGATTATAAGTTATGTGGCCAGTCATAAGAAGCAGAGGTGAGACAGGCAGCAAACTCTTGAATCACAACTGAAAGACCTTGAAAAGAGGGTACTTGTTACTCTGAGTGAGCAACTTCACAGAGAAATGTTAGCCCTTCAGGGAGCCTTGAATCTGTTGTTGACAGAAGAGGCTAGTACATCTTTATTTTATGCTCACCAAACGAGGTATGAATGGGGCTATAAACCAGGAGCCATATTGGCAAGGTTGACTAGGGGTAGGAAGGGGTCCTCCACTGTAATGACAGTGAAGGGACCACTTGGAAAGGTGGAAAACTCTGGGGAAAAGATTAGGGACACATTTAGATCTTTTTATAAGAAGTTATATCAGGCCGAGTGCATAGGTTCCACTGCATGAGCTACAGAATTTCTTGATGGTAACCCCATTCCAAGGCTTACAGAAGATCAACGGGAAATATTGGGGGCCAAGGTAACTGGGGGGAGTTGGCCAAGGCTACTGCCTCTATGAGGAGGGGTAAAGCAGAGGTCCAGACAACTTCATCATGGAATATTATAAGTAGCTTAGGGAAGACTTAGTTGGTCCATTGGCAGACATGCTAGAGGAGGCAGTAAAGGGGGGTGCCTCCCTACCTCATGCTTACAAGCCCTGATCTGTGTGTTACCTAAGCCAGGTAATGATCCCATAGACTGTACATCCTGCTGACCCATATCTCTCCAGAACTGTGACCTTAAGCTGTATGAAAAGGATTTGGCTATGAGATTAGAGGCACTTTTGCCCCTGCTGGTCCATCCTGACCAGACTGGTTTTGTTCAGGGATGGTTATTGTACCATAATATGAGAAGGCTCCTTAATGTGATCCATTGGGGAACTCAGCATCCTGGGTAAGTGGCAGTGCTGTCCATGGATGCCAAGAAGGCCTTAGATCCCACAGAATGGCAGTACTTATTTGGGGCCATGGAGAGATTTGGAATGGAGGACCATTTCATAGATATGGTCAAATTACTATATCAGGGACCTAGCACACAGGTTTTGGTGAATGGTGTAAGATCAGATATCTTTGAGCTTGGCAGGAGGATGAGATAGGGACGCGCTCTCCCCACTTCACTTTGCATTAGGTATTGAGCCTCTAGCCATTTGGATCAGAGAGGAACACAGGATTAAGAGGGTGGTCAGTTGGTCAGGTCATAACCATAAGATCACACTATATGCAGACAACTTGTTGTTTGTTACGGAACCCAGGACTACCATGCTGGCTCTTCTGGAGGTGGTGGGGTACTTTTCTGCTTTCTCGGGATATAAATTAAATGTTTCTAAATCAGAAATGATTAAGCTTTCCCCTGGGAGTGGGACTGTAGTAAGTAATACCTGGGGATTCAAAGAAGTGGAGGACTCTTTCACATATCTGGGTATTAAAGTAAGGCAGGCTCTCTCTGGGCTTTATAAGTTGAACTATTGCAATCTATTAAGGCAGATCCCACCCTGCCCTCACCCCACCCACCCCAAGTGCATAACTTTCTTTATAGCAGGGGTTCTGACATCACTTCTCCAAAACTAACAACATACATCTGTTCAAATCCTTAAAGGCACAGCACACTGAATAGGGGGTAGAGACATTCACAAGCTTGCACACACTAAAACAAGAACAAAGAAAAAAGAAAAGCATCTGTAACAGGAAGGGACACAGACATGTGGGGACTGGTGCAATGCACTGGATGTGGAGCAGCAGTCTTCTGGGAGACATTCTGGAGACTGCATTGCTGCCCTATTTGCAGACACCTCTCTGGTCTGAGGGAGCAGGTTGTTCGTCTCCATGCTGACCTGGCAAGGACTCTGGAAACCTGCTCCCCACCCAGGGACCACCCAGGCCACTGCCACTACCTCAGACATTGCCAAGAAAGAGGAGTGGTTGGACCACAGTGGGCTCAGGGAGGGTGAGGGTGGTGGAACAGAGGCACATCTCTCCAGTTGTGCCTCTCCACAATTTATTCACCACTCTGGCAGAGCATGTTTCCTCTATGGAGGCACCCACAGTGGAGACCAAGGAGGATGCCAGGAACCTCCACAATGGAGACCCACAGGAGGGTGGCACAGGACCCCACAGGGGAAGGAAACAACTCCTCCGGGGACTCAATTGTTAGGGGGTAGAACTGGGGGAGGGAGGGGAAAAGGAGGTAAGGTGCCCTCCCAGCACCATGGCTTGGAGGGACAGGAAATGAATCCTCAGGATCATTGGAGCAGCTGTAAGGGGGAGTGAGCTGGATGTCATTATCCACCTAGGGACAAATTATCTGGCTGAGAATGGTATCAGAGCAGTGCAACAGGAGTTTGTGGAGTTGGGGAGGGGCCTTAGACAAGTAGCACACACTATAACTTTCTCAGAAGTGCTACCTGTCTATGGCACAGATGAGGCTAGAGTACTCCGCACTGTTACATTCAATGACTGGTTGAAAAATTGGTGCAGAGCTCAGGGTTTTGGCTTCATTGGGGACTGGGGCTCCACCTGGAGGGATACAGGCCTATACTGGCACGATGGTCTGCATCTATCCAATAGGGGAACCAGGATCCTAGGTGATAGGTTTAAATACTTCATTGACAAGCATTTAAACTAGCCAAGGGGGAAGGCACTGAAAAGAAGAAGGGAAATCCTAGCTCCCCCAAATAAATCAGGGTAGTTAGTGAGGTAAACACCAAGATAGAGCAGTCAATAGGGAGAAGGGCAGGGGTAAATGGAGAAAAAGACAAAGGCAGTAAGGACAGAGATGGGGCCAAAAAGAAATAAAGCCATAAAAATGGAGGGTGATGAGTACCAATGCCTGTAGTCTAGGTAAATAGCTCCCCAAAATGGTGGCCTTGATGGAAGAGGGATGCCTGGATATTGTGGCAGTCACAGAAACATGCTACACAAAGAACCATGACTGGGATGTCAACATACCAGGGTACACAATCTACATGAGGGACAGGGAGGGAAGAAGAGGAGGAGGAGGAGGAGCTCTCTATGTAAGGGAAGGGATCAAAGCAATAGAACTAAAGGGTAAACAGGGAGGGGAGGAGGCACTGTGGGTCACCCTGGAGACTGGAAATGGCACCACAATCCACACAGGGGTTGTATACAGACCCCCATCTCAGGGGGAGGAAATGGACAAGGAAATGATAGAAGGCATCCTTAGGATGGCAGAGAAAGGGGAGATATTGCTGATGGGGAACCTGAATATGCCAGATGTTAACTGGAGCACTTTTGCTGCAGCCACATCCAAGAACAGGGCCATTCTTGATGCCCTACAGGGGATATGTCTCAGACAGCTAGTTTTGGAACCCACTCAGGAGGGAGCAATCTTAGATCTCATACTCTCAAATGGGGATGGAGAGAAGATCTTCGATCTTGAAGTGGATAGCCATCTGGAAACAAGCAACCACCAAACAGTGTGGTTCACGGTAAACTTAGCTACAGAGTCAAGCCATACAAAAGTGAAGGTACTGAACTTCAGGAGGGCTGATTTTGTCAAAATGGGAGAGTGCCTCAGAAAAGCACTAGCAAACAGGCAAGAAGGTGGGGTGAAGCAACAATGGGAAAACATCAAAACCGCCATCACAGAGGCGACAAGCCTTTTTGTGAAGCAAATAAACAAATCAAAATGAAAGAAAAAACCACTATGGTTCTCAAAAGAAGTGGTGGAGAAGGTTAGTGAGAAAAAGATAGCACTCAGGAAGTATAAGAAAACACAGAAGGAGCAGGACAGAGAACTGTACCAGTTAAAGCAGAAGGAAGCAGGGAAGGCAGTCAGAATAGCAAAGGCCCAAACCTAGGAAAAGATATCCAAGTCAGTTAAGAAGGGGGATAAAACCTTTTATAGGTACATTAGGGAGCAAAGAAAGACTAAGGCAGGGATACTGAGGCTGAATAAAGAGAAAGGTGGTTGGGCAGAGAGCGACAGTGAAAAAGCAAGGATACTGAATGAATACTTCTGCTCAGTATTCACAATGGAAAAGCAGGGGGAGATACTAATCCAGTCAGTAGAAGCACTCTGGATAGGAGGTTGATATTAGTCCTTTCACAGAAGAAAGGGTTCTGAAAGAATTCTTAAAACTGAAGGTGGATAAAGCAATGGGGCCTGATGTGATTCACCCCAGAATTCTAAAAGAACTAAGGGAAGAACTAGTAACACCACTGACTACCCTTTTTAATAAATCATGGGAGAATGGTGTGGTACCTGAGGACTGGAGGAGGACAGATGTGATTCCCCTTCACAAAAGTGGAAGGAAGACAGAGGCAGAAAACTACAGACCTGTCAGTTTGACCTCAGTGGTAGGGAAAATGATGGAATCACTTCTGAAGGAAATCATTTTTGAGTATCTAGAGGCCAGTGGGGCACAGGACCCAAAGCAGCATGGATTCACAGTGGGAAGGTCATGTCAGACAAATCTAATTGATTTCTTTGATTGGGTGACCAAAGTAGTAGATCAGGATGGGGCTGTGGACATGGCGTACCTAGACTTTAGCAAGGTATTTGACACAGTCCCACACAAAAGATTAATAAACAAATTAGCCAGTCTGGGATTGGGTCCCTGGGTGGTAGCCTGGGTAAACCACTGGCTGGACAACAGGACACAGAGGGTAATAGTAAATGGAGTCCACAGTGAAAAAAGGGGGGTTACTAGTGGGTTACCACAGGGTTCAGTACTGGGGCTGGTCCTTTTTAATGTCTTTATAAGTGACATTGTAGAGGGACTGGAAGGAAAAGTATGTCTCTTTGCAGATGACACAAAAGTGTGCAACATGGTTGATACGCAAGGTGGGGTGGAAAGGATGAAAAGGGACTTGGCAAGGTTGGAGGAATGGTCAAATGTATGGCATCTTAGATTCAATGCAAAGAAGTGCAAAGTAATGCACCTGGGAAACAAATACCCAGAGGAAGAGTACACAATGGGTGGGGGGGGTGAGATACTGACAAAAACAAAAATGGAAAGGAACCTGGGGGTAGTCAAATCAGATGATCTAAAGGTGGATCAGCAATGTGAGAAGGCAGTAAGAAGGGCTGGGGAGATACTGGGATGCATAGGGAGAGGCATCACCAGTAGAAAACAGGAAGTTGTTGGCCCTCTGTACAGACAGTTGGTAAGACCACATCTGGAGTACTATGTACAGTTCTGGAGACCCCATCTCTGCAAAGACATAGACAGGGTGAAGGCTGTCCAGAGGAGGGCAACCAAAATGGTGCAGGGTCTGCACCAGAAGACATATGAAGAAAGACTAAAGTAGCTTAAGATGTATAGCCTCATGGAAAAGAGGGAGAGGGTGGACATAATAGAAACTTTCAAATACCTCAAGGGAATCAACGAAGTCCAAGAGGGTAGCATCTTTCAGAAAAAGAGATGTGCAAGAACAAGGAGGCACAATTTGAAGATAGAGAGGGGACGGCTCAGAGGTAATGTGAGGAAGTATTTTTTTCCAAGAAAGGGTTGTGGATGCATGGAACCATCTTCCTGAGGAGGTTGTGGAATCAAGAACAGTGAGGGAATTCAAGAATGCATGGGATAGACATAAGGCAATTCTAGTGGGGGGTAGGAGGATGTAGGCTGTTGGTTAACTAGGATCTGCAGCTTATCCATTAGGTAAAGAAATGGGCAGACTAGGTGGGCCAAGCAATCCTTATCTGCCATCAAATTCTATGTTTCTATGTTTCTATGAGATCTCAGCGGATCTGGAAAGATGGCATGCTCTACCCATATCTTAGACAGGCTGCAGCAACCTCTTTAAAATGAAAATACTTCCATGTAGTCTTTACATTATGCAAGTTCTCCCTATGGGGTTAATGAAAGGAGATATTAAGAAATTGGAACACGGATCTGACAAATTCATTTGGCAGAACAAATGCCCTTGGATGAGCTTAAAGAGGCTAAAGGGGAGCACAACTAAGGGGGATTACATTTTCTTGATATCAAGGGATATTTCTTGTCTATTCAACATAGAAATGTGCAGGATTGGGTCAATAGGGGGGTGGAGGCTTGCTGGGTAGATCTGGAGGTGGAGGTGGAGGAGGTTCCTTCCCAACTGGGCGGCTTATTAGAACCCATATGGGACTCTTGATCTGTAATAAATACAAAGAATCACAATTTAAATGTTTGCATAAACTGCACTGTCCCCTGGTTATAGTACATAACTTTCACCCAGCAGTGTCCCCTGTATGTGGCAGATGCAATAGTGCCCCAGGTACAGACTGTATATTCATTACTTTTGGGAGTGCGTAGATCTCTGCCCTTTTTTGTTGCAAATTGCACAAGAGCTGTCAAGCATTTTTAATGTGCAGGTAACAGATACGGCTATGCCTCTCCTATTTGGGGTTGAGGACCTGGATGAGGATGGGTGGGAACCCTATCCCAGAACAATTAGAATATTATTGGTTCTGGCTCACTGATGCAGACAAAACGTACTGGGTATTCCATGTGAAGCCCACCATGGGCCACTGGAGGACCCTGATCCTGCAGAATCTGGCCCTGGAGCATTTAACGTATCTGTTACAAGGTAGAGAGAAGTTGTTTCTCCATGATTGGGAAAGATACATTGACTCCCTCTCTGAGGCAGAAATAACTTTATTCAGACAAGGTATTTTGTAAGGGTCCTGAAGTTTCTCTTTTATGGGGCCCATGGTTGGAGGTGTGGCTTTAGCTTTGCCCTGGAGGTTGGGTCTGCATATCCTCTCTCCAGTTGGAGGACAGTCTGATTCATGTGGAAGTGGCTTGGATTTTATATTCTGAAAGCATCACAGATACATTTGTGTTTCTTTCTTTTCAATACTCATAAGAATAATTAGTTTTCTTTCCCTTTGGGGGTATGCTTTTAATTATTTTATATGGCTTGATTAATGGATGGTATTTATAATTTTGGTAAGTTATTTATTCTAGTCAGGTTGACTGTTAGTTGATATTTATAAGACTTAATTCAGCTGTTGTGTTAATTTTTGTAAATAATATAGGATATTGTTGGTTTAACTTTGTATTGTAAACAAAAAAAAGAAAAGCAGTACATAGATTTTCAAAATTGTCTTTACAACCTCACAAAGATTTTGAAAATTATTGTAAATCCCAGAAACCACCACATACCACAAATACTTTAACAAAAGGGGGGTTCGATAGCAGGAGGAAAGAGGTGATAATAGTTCTATATAGATCACTGCTGGGAAAGATCATAAGTCCCAAAGAAAGAAGGCGACTTCATCCAGCACTCATGTGGAACCCATCCTGACTTAACCTGCAACAGCTTTACCAGAACTTACCCCTCTCCCCTTGAGCACCCCTCCTAGCTTGAAACAGCTGCACCTCCATTCTTATGCTGCTGCCAAATCTGGAATACTGTGCCTAGCTTTAGAGGGTAAGCCAAAGCCGAATCGACAACTTTACAGCAATCTCATCAATACTGACAAGATTGATAGATCACTGTAAAGTCTGCTCAGGACACTGGCACTGCTTTCCTTTGGTGTTGCACCCCCTCCCCAAATCAGTTGTGACTCAGAGTTGATTATAATAAGTTACAAGGGGGTGCAGGGGCCAGAGCCTGCCCCTCGCAAAAAGAACACTTCAAATTCTGATGGCACAATGCCGAACACAATTGCAGTCAACATAGTGCCATCGATGTAACCTGTGTTCAAACTATCAGTGTCACTGCAGCATCGTAGCTCCATTCTGGAGTCCCCATCTAAGGAAAGATAAAGACAGGCTGGAGACAGTGCAGCACTTGGTAACCAAAATGATTCAGGGCTAACAAGGCAGTTCCTATGAGGATCGGCTTAAGGCTCTGAACATGTACTCACTGGACAACATAAGGGAGAGACCTAATATGATAGATACTTCAAAGTCCTGAAAGGAATGAATAAGATAGACTGTGAAGAAATATTTAGCAGGAATTTTGAATCAAAAACACAGGGACATGAGTGGAAGCTGGTGAAGGAGATTCAGGAGGGATGTGAGAAAGCTCTGGTTTACAGAGAAAGTGGCTTGACCTGTGGAACAGACAACCAGCAGAGTGGTGAGAGCAAGAATCATCAGTGGTTTCAGACAGACTGGACTGCATAAAAGGCTAGTTATTTTTAGGGATAGCAGCAGAACAGGCAGCAGGAGGGGAGGCAAGGGCAAAAACAATCTCAACTAGAAAATAGGTCCTGTGGTAGGATAATGTAGAACAGGGCAGACTAAATGGACCAATGTGTTTTTTTCTGCCGATAATTTCTACGTTTTGATGTTTCTATGTTTTTATTACTTTATACCGCACAAATATTTTGAAAGTATTCATAAAACACAGAAACCATTGTGCAGAAAAAATATTTTAATAAATACTTTATAGCCTCACAAAGATTTTGAAAATCACTGCAGAGGACAAAAATTGTTGTGCAGCATGAATATTTTAAAAACTTATGTAAAATATTTGTGCTACATGTAGATTTTGCAGAAAAAAATAAAATTCATGAAGGATTCCTATGCAAAGATTTTGTGTGACTTGTAGTAACCCTCCCCCCTAAACACTAAACTGTCACCCGTAACTTTTACCAGTTTAAAAAGGTATCTTGCATTAAAGTTTTTGATCATGTTGAACTTTAACACGAAAAAAGTCAATGTGTTTTTTAGCTGTTTTTCTCAGTGAGTTTTTTTAATGCATATGTGAGACCAATTAATCCTAATTAACTTAAAAATGAATTACTTTTCAAACAAAAAAGGAACTTTTCCCATATAATACCTTAAAAACCTGCAAATTTTATACCTGAACTCTATGCCATTTTTTCACTATTCTGGGGCAAACACTGAGGGAGCTAATTGGGCAAAACAACATATAATCAGCACTTAATTACTAAAAGACTGCAAAACTGATTGTTTTGAAATATGGAGGGTTATGAGAACCTAGAACAGAAAGGTACATGCCAAAGTTTGCAGCTCTAGTATCTAAAACAGCTGAGATACAAATATTTGAACATGATCTTTTTTAAAGAAGCCCTAATGTAACTTTAATACAGAGATGCTACCGTACCTGTATAATATATAAAAGTGATATCTTGGTTAGTGGCATCAGTAACAGTAACATATCAGAAACATGTTGTTACTGTTGTCACAATGGATATTTTGATGGTTTCAGTCATCACAGTGGAATACTGAACCAATCTGGGAGAGACTTTCACAGTGCTGATGATATCACAGTTACCTAGTGTAGCACTAAAGCCAGCTGTTGAAATTAAAAAAGTAAAACTTTCAAACAAATAGCAGATCTTAAAGTTATAACTAGTCAACTACTGCTGCATGTATCAAATTTACAATGGCCTGACTACAAATAGGCAGTTTATCATCACCTGTGAGGGAGGCAGACTTTCACAACTCACTCATGGCTCTGCCACTTGCAAGTTATGGTCCTGTCCCCTCACACTAGAAGATAAATTGCAGGGGTGTAGCTTGGCAGCCAGGAAGATGGCAACCTAATCTCCCTAGCGTTCTTCACCCCTGACAGAATCCATCATAATCCTTCTGCAGTTTCTAACCAAAGTGACTTCAGATTCATCCCACCTGTTCAGTAGCCTTTATTGATATTGGCAACTGATTTCTAGATCAGCATATCACCAGATCACGGAGTTTGTAGCCCCACTGTTTCTCCCACTGACACAGCTGTGCAGCTTCTGAATACAGTGCTCCCCAGCATTTCAGGCTCACAAGACAAAATGGCCAACCTGCAAGAAATCAGGATAGTTTACTCAATTACTCAATGAAATTAGAAAACTTAAAATGTCAAATATTAAAACTGAACATTAAAACTGACCAGGACATTGTCTCTCTTTCTTGGTAGGTGGACTACACAGAGCAGCAGATTTATAATCAAGAGGCTATGAATGATCGGATGGCAGCCCACCTTTGGGAGCCTAACCAGACAATCCATCAGATGTGGGACCAGATTGAGAATTGGAATACAGGGGCTGCCACAAGAATTTGCATCTGGTGGGCTTTCCCGAGGGATCAGAAGGACATGATACAAACTCCTTCTTACAAAACATACTTCTTGCCAAATATTATTTTGTCACATGCTTGGTTTCGGCAATTGCAGATGCTTCTTAACTTATTTTTATGGTAGTGTAAATCAATTAGGAGAGCTTATATTAAATTAACTAACCCCAAACAACAAGGGGGTCTTTGCCTCCCCAACTTTTATTTTTGTTATTTAGCCCTACAGGGCAGTAAGTACTTCAAATGGGGACTGACCATCCCGAGGGCACAACCGGACCATTATGAAGCCTATGGTTAGGTCATGAAAGAGCTTTGTGCAAGGGATTAAACATGTGGCTTCCTGCTTTGTTGATTCTTTCTCCCACCTCTCTTCCCACTACCCCCATATATTGGTCTTTCAGAACCCACGTGCAATTATGCAAGTATTTTCATATTTCAGTTACACGCAGCCACGCTCAACCAGCATTCCATAATCGCAATTTTAAAATTGCCCACCGTCCTGTATCAGTGAGCTTCCTTCCTTTGGGGGAAGTGCCAACTGTGGACATCATTTCTTCAATGGGACAATTGCTTGATTATTCTTCCTTACAAACTAGATATAATTTCACAGCAAGATAATTTTTTAAATATTTGCAACCAGACCATTCTCTGTCATCCCATCTACATTCTCCCCCATGGGTTGATGCAGGACTTCATGTTTTTGAGGAATTAAGTCATGCAGCAGACTCCCAACATGCAGTTTCTCAACCGTATCATACATTTCAAGCCCTTGACCCAACCAAATTATCTGGCATCTGCTTTTATTGGCAGAATGTCCTTCATATTGACTGGACCCACTCAGATTGGCAAAAGGTCTGGACTGACATATGTAAACAGGATTGCTGCAGATGGATTCAATTTAAAATTCTACATAATCTTTACTACACCCCTCAGGACTCCATAAATTGGGTACGCAGGATCACTCCACCTGTTCCAGGTGCAAAAAGCTGGATGGGTCCTTATTTCATATACCATGGACCTGTGAAAAGGCCACACCATTCTGAATGGAAATTAAGTCACAGTTAGATGTGTCCTTTGATTTAACAGATGCCTTTACCCCTGAAATCTGTTTATTGGGGTATGACAAGGGCACAACTTTAGGACACAGGAAGGGCTATAATGCCCTAATTGCTGCCGCCACTAAGGTGGTCCTTCTGTGTCATTGAATGGATGATAAAATTCCACCCTGGTCGGAATGGCATGCCAAAATCCTCAGCTCCTTGAATGCTGAATTGAATATAGCCAATGTTATGCACAGACATCAGTTTTTTGGAGAAGAAATGGGAATCATTGCATGCCTAGTTAGCTATTCTCTAATATTTTTCATTTACTTGTATATATCTTTTTTTAAAAAACCTAAAATAATTGTTATTTTTGATCTCCAAACTGTTGTTTTTTATGGTGGTATATTTTTAAAAGTGTCACTGCAACTATAATATTTTGCTGGACAGCAGCACTCGGAGGGAGGAGGACTTATCAGTGGAGGGATTATTTGTAATGTTTCTATATTTGTATTTTTCTTGGGTTTGGTGTTTGTTCTATTTGTGGTCTATACTAGTTTGTTAGTTTGTCTTCTTTTTCATTTTTTGGAAACTTAATAAAGCATATCAAATTAAATAAAAACTTACTCCCTGTGATTCTGCACCATCAGTGACCATAAAAGAGACACCCCGAGAAAAATAAAACCATCCAGTGTATCAATATTAGAGTAAAAAAAACAGGTGCTCTAGGGAAGGAATGTAATTTCTTGATGCATGGGACAACTTTTACCAGCAAAACGAGTTATATGCAAAAGATGGGCTTCACTTAAAACCTTCAGGTACTAAAAAGCTGGCAGGGCTAATAAACAGGATGATAACTGGGGGGCCTTTAAACTGACATGCAGGGGGAGGGCTGGAAGATAAAAACCAAAACAAATTACAGCAAACAACTAGTGTAAAAACAATACAGGACAAGACAATAGTTAACATAATTAACTGCTATCTTAGCAATGCCCACAGTCTAAATAACAAAATGGAAGAGTAAGAAGCTGTACTTGACTCTGAACATAAGATAGACATAGCATTTATCACTGAGACTTGGTGGTCAGAAGATGATAACCAGGGAAAAACGATCAGTAGCTTTAAGTTATATACATACGATTGGACTAACAGAAGAGTTGGACGGGTAGTGGCCTATATCTCAGATAGACCTATATAGCAAGACATTACTGAGAAAATCAAATATAAGGACAGCAAGATGGAAAAGGTATGGATAATGGTCACACATAAGTCAAGAAAAAATATAGTCCCCCAAATGAGAACAGTGAAAATAGCATTCCTATAGATGAAGAACTGGAATGAGCATATGCTATGTGGAAGTTCCTTTTTATGGGTGACCCAAATTACAATGATATAAGTTGGGAAACAAAAAAAGCTAGTAAATACCTAAGCAAAGAATTTCTGAGGACTACAGAAGAACTTGAGTTAGTTCAACATATCCAAATGCCTACTCATGTAAAAACACCCTAGACATCTTACTTAGTACACCTAAACATTGATACATGTACCATAGAGGCCCCTTTAGGAACAGCATCCACAATAGTATTTTTTTCACCTTTCAGGAATTCAATTCAATTCAGGTTTATTTGTATAGTGCAATTCTCATTGTGATTCACTGCACTTTACATCATATTAGAAACATTTGAAATAAATGCAATATATGTAAACAAACTATATATAAAATCCTTTTGACAAAATATGTATTAGACATAGTCTGGGAAAGCTTGTCTGAACAAATGGGTTTTAAGCTCCTGCTTAAACTGGTCCATAGTCAAACTTTCTTTGATGTGAAGAGGAGTGGGAGGTACCTAAACCAAACAATAGAAGCACCCTGGATAGAGGAGTTGATACCAGTTCATTCACAGAAGAAAGGGTCCCAGAATTCTAAAAGAACTAAGGGGAGAACAAGTCACACCACTGACTACCCTTTTTAACAAATCATGGGAAGATGGGGTGGTACCTGAGGACTGGAGGAGGGCAGATGTGATTCTCCTTCACAAAAGTGGAAGCAAGACAGAGGCAGGAAACTACAGACCTGTCAGTTTGACCTCAGTGGTAGGGAAAATGATGGAATCACATCTGAAGGAAAGAATTGTTGAGTACATAGAAGCCAGTGGGGCACAGGACCCAAGGCAGCATGGATTCACAGTGGGAAGGTCATGTCAGATGACTCTAATAGATTTCTTTGACTGGGTGACCAAAGTAGTAGACCAGGGAGGGGCTGTGGAGATGGCCTACCTAGACTGGTTTATAAACAAGTTAGCCAGCCTGGGAGTGGGTCCCAGGGTGGTAGCCTGGGCAAAAAATTGGCTGGACAACAGGACACAGAGGGAAATAGTAAACAAGGTCCACTCCAAAGGAAGGGGAGTTACTAGTGGGGTGCTGCATGGTTCAGTACTGGGACCAGTCCCTTTTGATGTCTTTATAGGTGACATTGCAGAGGGACTGGAAGGAAAAGTATGCCTCTTTGCAGATGACACTAAGATGTGCAATAGGGGTGATACACAAGGGGGGGTGGAAAGGACAAGAAGGGCCTTGACAAGGTTGGAGGAATGGTCAAACATATGGCAGCTTAGATTCAATGCTAAGAAGTGCAAAGTAATGCACCTAGGAAACAATAACCCGAGGAAGAGTACACAATGGGGGGGGTAATCACAACAACAAAAATGGAAAGGGACTTGGGGGTAGTCATATCAGACAACCTAAAGGTAGGAAAGCAATGTGAGAAGGGCTGGGAGATACTGGTATGCACAGGGAGAGGCATCACCAGTAGAAAACAGGAAGTTGTTATCCCTCTGTACAGACAGTTGGTTTTGACCCATCTAGAGTACTGCATGCAGTTCTGGAGACCCCATCTCTGCAAGGACATAGACAGGATGGAGGCAGTCCAGAGGAGGACTACTAAAATGGTGCAGGGTCTGTACCAGAAGCCATACAAAGAGAGACTAAAGGAGTTTAACATGTATACCCTCGAGGAAAGGAGGGAGGGGGGGACATGATAGAAACTTTTAAGTACCACAAGGGAGTCAATAAAGTCCAAGAGGGTAGCATCTTCAGAAAAAGAGATGTGCAAAAACAAGGGGCACAATCTGAAGATAGAGGGGGTGGCTCAGGGCAACACAAGGAAGTATTTTTTCATGGAGAGGGTGGTAGATGCATGGAACAGCCTTCCTGAGGAGGTTGTGGGGTCAAAAACAGTGGAGGAATTCAAGAAAGCATGGGACAGACATAAAGCAATTCTAGTGGTGGGTAGGAGGAAGTAGCCTGTTGGTTAACTAGGATCTGCAGCTTATCCAATAGGTAGGGAAATGGGCAGACTGGGTGGGCCAAGTGATCCTTATCTGCCTGCAAAGTCTATGTTTCTGTGTGATGAGGTACAGAGTTCCAGAGGGTCAGAGCTGCATAAGCAAAACAGTGTGCACCAGATGTTTTTAAACTGACCTTCGGAACCTCCAGCAATCCCTCATCGGTGGAACGGAACAGGAGGGAGAGGCAGTAGGGAAACAGGAGGTCTTGCAGGTAACAAGGAAGGTTATTCTGTTAAAAAGGTATTTAGAATGATATATAATTTTAAGTCAGCTGACAAGCAATACAAAAAGAAATGAATAAAATAGAATGAGGAGCTGAGGAATTTACCAGTAAATTATATGTCAGGGCAAATAAATTAGTATATTACCAGAATATGTGATACTTACATAAGGAAAATAGAAAATACAATAATCGGTGAAGGAAACCAAAATGGTTAACAAAAGAAATAACAAGACTCATTAAAGTCAAACAAAAACTATACAAAGAATATATGCAAAGAAGACCTGAACAGGCTGAAGTATAAAACAGCTCTTCAAAGATGTAAATTCCCAATCAAAAAAGTAAAAGAAGTTTTGAAAGGTGTCTAGTGACAAACAAAGATAAATAAATGCAAGTGAATTCTATTGTTATATTAACTCACTACATAAATCTGGTAGTACATTATGTCCTTTGGTCTCTGACAACAAAATGATAGATGACCCAGTGTCCATGACTGAGGTATTTAACAAATATTTTGTTTCAGTATTCAATAAAGACGAACCATAACAAGGAATCATAGCTACAAACCAAGCTACTAATATAGAGGTAACAGAAGTGAAGAACATACAAAGAATCATAGGGCTCAAAGCTAGTTACTCTACAGACCCAGATATCTCCTCCAACTTGCTTAAATTGTTAGTACCAAACATAGCCAAACCTCTAAAACAACTGTTTCTAGCATCAATAACAAACAATGAAGTCTCTACTGACTGGAAAACAGCATCAGTTATTCCAGTCCATAAGAAGGGAAGGAAGAATAACCTCACCATTATCATTCTATTAGCCTGACGTCTGTTAGGGAAATTATTGGAAGCCATGATTAAAGATATGATACATGAACATTTGAATAGACACAGGTTAATTGATGAGGAACAGCATAGTTTCACTCAAAAAAAGTTCATGCATAACAATTGTGTTATGTTTCTATGAAAAGATCTCAGCAACACTGGATAAAGGTAAACCTGTGGACTGCGTCTACCTTGACTTTTCTAAGGCCTTCAATACTGTGCCACACATAGCTATCATTAAACAGTTGATAAAAATGAACATAGATCATAGGATAGTCAGGTGAATCAAAAATTGGCAAACTGACAAAACACAAGCAGTGTGTATCAATGAATATCTTTCAAAACCTACACCTGTTACCAGTGGTGTTCCACAGGGATCTGTGTTGGGACCAGTGCTATTTCAAATATTTATGTCAGATATGTGCAAGCAAGTAGTGAACTAGTCAAGCAAATATGCTGACAATACCAAACTAGCTGGGGTAGTACCTACAGAGGAAGAAAGGGACACCTTACAAGAGGACTTAGATAGAATCCACAACTGAGCTACAGAAAGAGGAATGAAATTTAATGCAGAAAAATCTTGCATGATACACCTGGGCAGCCAAGATAAAAGGCGTAAATAGAATCTGGATGGTATAAGTCTCAGGGAATCTGCAGAGAACCAGGGACCATGAGGTAATTCTACCTTTGTATAGAACTTATGTTGGACCCATTCTCAATTATGGAAGTCCAGTGTAGGGACCCATTAATAAAGGAGGCATCCTAAAGATAGAAAAGTTCCAGAGACAGGCAACAAAGATGATTGATAACATCAGTCATAAGACATACAATGAATGTCTAGCCAAATTAGAATTGATGTCATTAGAGACCAGGAGATTGAGAGGGGATCTCCTATGTGTTATGACATAATTCATGATCACTATCCATTTAGTGAACTGGGTTTGGAATACAAAAACTATGAGCCAGGTACAAGAGGTCATCCACTACAGATCAGACCAATACAATTTAATACAAGAAGAAAGGCTTTCTATACACAAAGAGTGGTGAACCCCTTGGAAATTGTTATTAGTAAAGATAAATTAGAATTTAAACATAAGCTAAATGCACATATACTGCATGGACACAACTTATCATACTATGGGTGAAAGACAGGAGTAATAATGGGCACACCACCTTCTTAGCTCCTACATCCTTAGTATGGACCTTAGTATGTGGTGTTGGTTGAATATAAAAAATTACATAATAAATGTAAATCATTAGTTCGTAAATTGAAACAGGATTACTTATTAAAAAATCAGAATGATTTTTCAGGAAGGGATGTTACTGCTACCTGAAGAATCATTAATGAAACGTTGGGAAAGAACCATAACTTCTGTCCTAATTTATTAATTACTGATTCTGGTAACTGTTCTGACCCTTGGAAAACTGCTGAGGAATTTAATCTCTTTTTTTACAAACTTGGATAAATATATCTCTGAGTGTAATAATGATTTTTCTGGTCCCAATTTCAGTTCAACTGTAAACAAAGCCTTAACTCTGAAGTTTTACTTCAGGGTACTTACTCCCATGGGTCATGTTAACTATATTTCTAAAATGAATTCATAACCCCTTGTAGGGACTGATGGGTTGGATTATTGATTAGTTAAGGCTGCTGGCGATATTATGTTATCCATTAGCTAAAATTTTTAATCAGTCACTCTGATCAGGTCAATTTCCAAACATCTGGAAAATTGCCACTGTGGTCCCTGTTCACAAAACTGGTACTACCACAAGTTTGCAGAATTATAGGCCCATTTCACTGTTGGCTGATCTGACAAAAGTACTAGAACATATTGTGTTTGATTAGTTTCTTGAATATCTCAATAAATATGAGATTTTGACACCAGCCCAGCATGGCTTCCTTCCAGGACAGTACCGAGACTGCTCTGTTGGGATTTATTCAGGCCATACACCAAGCATTGGATAAGGGTCATTTTTTTATGGCCATATATGTGGATCTCACCAAGGACTTTGATCTTTCGATTAAGGGCTTGGTGATCTGGGTTTGTTCTTAGGGCGTGCTGGGCTGATGTCGAAGTTACTTGTCCAAACTATATAAGAAAACTGAAACTGCAAATTGTTTTTCTCCATTGTCTCCAGTGTCTATTGGAGTTCTGCAAGGTTCAGTACTGGGTCCTTTGTTCTTTAGTTTGTTTCTTAATACACTCCCAATGATCTGTAAAAAGACTAATATGTTATTGTGCGCAGATGATGCAGTGATTTTTTTCTGGTGTTAAGAACACTGGCGAACTGCAGTATAACCTTCAAACAAACTTTGATTCTGTTCAGCTGCAGCTATTAGGACACAAACTTGTTCTGAATGCTTCAAAAACAAAATAGATGGTTTTCCATAACCCAAACAGAAAAATAACCTTTAATACAAACACTACTGTTACTACATTGAAAATGCACCAAAATTCAATAAGTAGCTTCTTTCAAATATTTAGGGCTTTTTATAGATAGTTCATTAACATAGAGTTGTCATATGACACACTTGATTAAAACACTTCACCAGAGATAAGGAGCATTGTAGAGGATTCTCCATTGTCTCCAGTGTCTATTGGAGTTCTGCAAGGTTCAGTACTGGGTCCTTTGTTCTTTAGTTTGTTTCTTAATTGTACAGGATTAATTCATTTTTGTTACCTTCCACAAGACTTTTACCATCTCAAACTTTTCTGCTTCCTTCAATTGACTATAGTTTATTGTTCTGCTAAGTGGCTCCAGAAAATGAGATTCATAGGGCTAAAGCATTATATAAACAGGTTACTAGATTTGCCTCTCAAATGCCCACCCACACTCATCATTGTGTACTCTTGGAAAGGGTTTGGTGGCCCTCTCTGTCTTCTAGATTTAAGTTGCAGCTTTGTATTTTTGCAACGAAAATTATATCAAATAGGGTTCTGCTTCTTTTTAATTAATATTTTCAACCCAATGTATCAATGGTTTATACCAGATCGTCCAAGAGTGACATTTTTTTAAATTCCTTTACTCAGAACAAGTTTGGCTCAGAAATCACTGCTGTACCAATTGTCCATCTTTTACAATTCTCTTCCACAAGATCTCACTGATATGACTGACCCTTGTTTTTTCTGCTTTTAAATCAAAGCTGGTAAATTATCTAGTACTGTAATATCTGATCAACGTAAATGGTTGTAAATGTCTTGCTTTCTTTTCCATATTTTTCAGTATGCTAAGGTTTTTGTAGGTATTGTTTGTATATTGTCTTGTTAATTTTTAATTTTATTTATATCTGGTCAGCCATGAAAACAGGCAGTTTTGCTCATGGATTTACCAGATTTTATATAAATAAACCAAACCAAATCAATAGTTTATATGATGGTTATTGTCAGAGTTTTGTGCCTTCGTAATTGGATCATGACCAGTGGGAAGAGCCAAACAATGGATTGCCTTTCTCTGGGACTTGGAGCTCTATAGTGATCCCGCCACAACATGAGTACCTGTTCAAACATATGAACTGTCTAACTTTTCAGTCAGATGACAGACTGCCTAGGTTAGCACTCACCCTCTTATCTTTGCCAGTGCCACTACTTTGGAAGAACTCCAGGGAAAACAGCTTTTATTGGCAGGTTAAGGAATGTATTGACAACCCTTGATCCTGATTGATCAAGACCCTCAAAGTTTGATGTAGTTTAAAATGTTACTGATGTGACTATGTGTTTTCCTTTAAGAGCAGGGTCCAACCTCCATACCTGCCAACATTACATAATGCAAGGTTGCGACCCAGTGTTTAAGCTTGTGGTAGGTTTAGTTCCCGGTTCCTCTAGTAGATCTTGTAGAGAATTACACTGGGTGGGGGGATATTTCCATGCACTGGGCCTATGTCTGCTGCTTAGTAAACAGATGGGGCTTACTGCAGTACAAGGATTTTAGGTTGCGGAACAAGGTTTCCTTTTCCATCCACCTTAACAGTTCTCCAACTAGCATTGTATACAACTGTTAAGAGTTCAGACATCTGTGGACTATTTATGTTGTGTTCATAACATGTTTCAATGTAAGAAAAATAGCAGGACAAGAGGACACAGGACGAGATTAGAGGGAGGCCGATTAAGGGGTAATGTGAGGAAGTTCTTTTTCACAGAAAGGGTGGTGGATGCATGGAACGGCCTACCTCAGGAAGTGGTGGATATTAATACAGTGCAGGGCTTCAAACATGCATGGGATGGGCATAAGGGAGCAATGCAGATGAGTATGAATAGATAGGCCATTGACAGAGCAAATGCCGATGGCACATTCAAAAGGTAGAAGAAGAAGAAATGGGCAGACTGGATGGGCCTTGTGGTCCTTATGTGCCATCAACTTCTATGTTTCTATAAGATTCTGTTATATAGAAGGTACTTCTCTGGATAGCAACTACAATGGTATCAAATAGGAATGCACGGGGAAAAGGCTACCTTTGTGCTGGAGAGTTCTCCAAATAATGGCCATAGAGGGAACCTATATTCCATGCCAGACTGACGGCTCTGGGGAGGGGGACAAAACAATTCTTCACCACGCTGTATTTAACTCAGACGTATAAATGATAAATATTGTCTTTACCTCGTGGAACATCAGGGGCCTTAATTCCCCTGTTAAATGGAAACAAATTTGGCACATTTCAAGAAGCTCCACACAAAGGTGGCCTTTCTCAAAGAGACTAAGTTAAACTCCGTAGCATCCTGTAAACTTAAATGGGAATGGGCTAGCCTAGAGTTACATTACCCCTTCACATCAGTGAAGCACGGTGTGTCCATTCTCATACACAAGTCACTTAAGTGACAGGTATTGCCTTGCACACTGATAAGGAAGGCTGATAGGTCATTGCCAAGTTTGCTACTCCCAAGGGTCCTCTGCTTTTGCTTAGTGTGCACACCTCCAATTGGGATGATCCCCAGTTCTTTTCACACCTCAGTGAGAACTTGGCATCCTTTAGCTCCCCTCCTATTTCAATAGAGGTGACTTTAGTATAACACTGGAACCTCTGTTAGACCATTCTTCTATGCTCCCAGAGCTGCACAGAAGGGTGGCAGTAGTCCTCTCTTCAGGAACACCCCTTCACAGATGTATGGTGGCTCTCCCATCCTAATACCAGGAATTATGTCTGCTTCTCAGGGGTGTATTACTCCTTTACCATGTAGACTTCTGAATAAGTAGGCCCCAGATTTCCAAGTTTATACCAGATGTGAAGATACATTCAGTAATCATATCGGAGCATGCTCCACTTTCTATGCATGTAATATGGGGCCCCGTGACCCCCAAATCCTCTTCTTGGTGGCTTCATCCCCTTCTGCCATGAGGCCCAGATTTTATTCCCTGGGCCAGCAAAGAAAGTCAAGACTTCATGGTTATTAATGACACTGGCTCGGTCTCTGATAACATGCTATGGTGCTATGGTACTTTCTTAAGGCCTTCCTCAAAGGTTGTATTATTGGATATGCTGTTCGCAGAAAGAAGATAAGGGAGCAAGAGGCAAAGAACCTAGAAACCCAACTTAAGGAGTTAGAGGACAAGCACAAGGCCAACCCCCTAGGATATCCCCCTGAAATTCTAGAAATCCATTCCAAGCTCAACTCTCACTGTGCTAGAAAAGCTAAACTGGCTTGATTTTGTATTCAGCATAAATACTGGAAGGGGAGAATGATCTAGTAACATTTTAGCTTATAGGTGTTAATGCAAGATCTCAATAAAAAATAAATATATAAATATAGATTATGGAAACTTCAGGCCGAGAGACATATTTATGGCCTTCGGAATCCCCAGGGTAAATTAGGTACCAAACCCAAAGACATTAAAGGAGAAGACTCCTGTATATGTATGATTTGGATATATCTGATGTATTTATTATACATTACATCAAGTACTGTACTGTATATATGTCAATACAAGATCAGCCATTTCTTCTGTTGCAACACACATCCAGAGTTTGAGGCTGTGACACAAGGTAGTAAAATGTCAAGCAAGCCTCCATTTACATGCAAATAAGTCACTTATAATACAGCCCCTCCCATTCCTTGATGTCACTGCAGCAACAGTGCAGAATAAAACATCAGAGTATCAATGCTGTCCATCCTGATTTTAGTTTAAGTTTACAATGGCTAAAGGCACTTCTGTCATGCAACTCATGCAGAGAGTAATACTTGTAGTCTTAATACTGTATGTGTAGAGCAAATAATACATCCAATAGTATTTCATTCACAGGAAACAAAAGCTGTTTCTTTGTACTGCTCATTTCTCTCTGTGAGACAGTTGTAACATGTTGTGGAAAGCAGTAGACTGAATCAGTCAATCAACCAATCAATCAATCAATCGAGCAGTCAGTCAGTCACTCTGTATTGAACCAGGTGAGCACCCTTAAGAAGATTTGTTACAAGATGAGCCTGGGCAGTTTACCAAAGGATCACACAAGACTGACTTATACACATCCCCCTTTCAGCAGCCTGAAAGTGGAGAGCTAGATCATTTACTTTATAAAGTGTATTGTTTTACATTTCAAATGCTCCTTAAATCTGAGTTTCTGACTGGAAATACCAAGACACAGAATGCATATGACATGGGAGGAGTGAGCTAAGCAAATACAGAGCACTACAAACAGAGACTGATTAGTTTCTTTACCTACAACAGCTGAGGTGTAGCATTTGATTTGTGAGGAACATCCTACTTCAAATGCTGTCATTACAAAGCGGGGGAGGGTGGCTGCCACAGCTTATCCTTAGTACCTTGAAAGTGAAGTGCTGTAGGTCTCACATCACTGCTAATGATTTATAATGGGAATTGGGGCACTTTTAAAGTCATGGACCTGTGGGGCCATCACAGTTTCTAAGGAGGGATGGGGGAACTTCTTAAGGGTTAGAGAGTAAGGGACTCTAGTAGGATTTGAACCAGAATCCCCCAGTGCTTGTGCCTGTGCTTTCTTGGTAACCTAATCCTTGTCATAGCTGAATTCTTTATTGCCTTACAGCAGCCATCCAATCACTGACTGCCTAGTTAAAAAGGGAAAGGGGTCTATTTGCAAGATTGTTTCTCACTGCTGGTGTCATTCAAAACAGAGAATGTTAGCGCACACACACACACACACACACACACACACACACACCGTAATACAACAGCTGCATAATACCACTTAAAACTCTTGTTGTAACCAGAGTCATTTATTGGGTAAACTGTTTTTGCTAACAGAAACAGTAATACAACACATACAGGCACTTCCTTATATGAATACTATATATACCTCAAATCAGTGCTGCATTACACTCGCATGGTCCTAGTCCCTATTAGACCTGCACTTCAGGATGTGCGCAACACTTAAAGGGTTCCTCCATTACTCAAGTGGGGAACCAAACATTGTGGGTTTGGTCTATTGGTGGAATTGCATTTAGTGCAGCATCATTATCTGTTGCTCTGATGACATCATCCTCCAGCAACATTGATGGTAAAATGGAGGACATACACACTGATAACTTTTGGGGGCTGTATATTTTTATTTATAATCTAGATCTGGACAGCAATAGGACTGCTGGCAAATGGAGGAAGCAGACAACAGTTACACATAAGGAGTTGGGAAAATATTGGTGTGGAACTATGGGAGACTTCCCCTTTAACAAGATCATGAAAGCCTTTTAAACCATATTGTACACCCCCAATCTCCTCCATCACCAGAGCAAATTGCCTCCTTCTTAGGTTCTCACGAGCTTCCACATGCGTCCCCCTCCCATACTCGGGACCTAGAATGCCCTGTTTCCCAGGAAGAGACCACTCTTCCCATCCTAGCGATGAACAAAATATATCTTCTGGGGAGACGAGTTCCCTATTGACTTCTATCAAGCTGTACATAAAACCTTTACTCCCCTGCTTTACTGAGTATTTTTCCACTTAACCAACAATCCCTTCCCCTACCGCTAAGGAATGCAGTGATAACAGTCCTCCCTAAAAAAGGAAAAAACCCTTCCTATCTAGGCAGTTATGGCCCAATCTCCTTAATCAATGCAGGCACCAACATTTTGGCTAATGTTTTAAGCCCACAGGTTGGAAGTGATCTCCCTCAACTGATTCGCCCCTGACAGATGGGTTTCATGGAAGGTACACAAAGCTCAGACCATCTCAGAACCTTTATTAATCTGTACCTATTAGCAAAATCAAGTCCCACCCTTGCTGCAGCCCTCATAGTGGAATTTGAGATGGTCTTTGACTTTGTCAAATGGGAATATCTACTCAAAAACTGCCGCCAAATACATTGTGCCAAGTTCATCGCAAAATGCTGGCTTGGTGCCCTCCCGGCTTACCTGGCCTCCGCACTATTACCCCCCCCCCTTAGCACCCACCCATGCTCTGAGGTCCCTAGACTCCCGGCTCCTTTTTATCCCCAGATGAAGGACCTCAGTCAGCCAGGCCGCCTTCTCCCACTGATTCCCTCAACTCTGGAACTCTTTCCCCACTCAAATTCACCACTCCTCCTCTGTCTGATCACTATCCACTGCCCTTACCAACCACTTCTCAGTAAACTACTCCTGCAGCTAATACTCCCATTTTCTTCTTCCTGTGGGTCCATGGGTGCTACTCTAGTTGACCCTACACTAACTACTGCACTTGATCCCAACTTTTCAGCTAGCCAGCTCTGCTCTTATCCACTCTGTATTATTGCCTCAGTAAACCCTAGCTGTTTTTCCTCATTGTAACTGTTACTATGCCTGTTAGAGAACGTATGTTATCTACACTCAACTATTTCTGTCAAATGTATGCAACTGTATTATGTAACTTGTATGTTTAGAAGTATGAAGTTCGACAACTGTATGTCCTCCCCACTGTTCCCCTTCCCCCAGGTCGCACCGGGAGATGAGCAGTTATTGCTCAGTGTGCTTTTCCTGATGAAACAATTTCAATAAATAAATAAATAAAATCATGTGTAAAGTTCGAGTGGGCTCCTTTCCTGTCCTCACACAAATAGTCTTGCATCCCAAACCTTCTAACTGTTCTGAGGAACACAACAGGGTTGCCCCTTGTCTCCCCTGTTATTCCTCCTGATCGTGGAACCCTCAGCCCTGGCATTCAAAACCAGTGATGGTATTGCTGGCATTAAAATGGGAGATACAAGGCCAGCCCATTGGTGCAGTGGTAGTGCTACCACTCACAATGCCAGTGACCCCAAGTTTAGGAGTGAGCTCTGAGTCATCGGGGGCCGGCTGGGGGGAGGAGGATTGAGTGTCCCACAAGAAGCTCTCACAGGATGCTCTCCTCCTCCAGGGAGACAGGGTGGCTGTCCCCACTGTAATACTGCCACCTAGGTGACCACAGGTGGCAATGCAGTTGGAGGCACCAGGGAAAAGGGTGGCCATTGGCTGGGTTCCAGGAGCAGCACATCCATGCATGCATGCGCTCTCTTGCACTCCACAGTGTGTAGATGTCCTTGGGGAGAAAACCGGAAAATGACTCCTGTTCACATGAATGACAGTGTGCCTGGCACTTCTACGGATCCTTCCTGCCACTCTGGTCACCCAATACATGCAAGAGTTTGGGGGTTGTCCCCACCTCGTCCCCACCTGGGGGGGGGGGTAAGCCACAGCTCAATGGGGACTAGGTCCGAGCACCAGAGCGCAGGTAGGATGGACAATAGTAACAATGGGTGCCTTGGTGACTCCCGAAGGACTGTGTAAACAGGGTATTGAGCTAGGGGATAAACAGAAATATATAAAAAAATAAATAAAACTAGGAAATACAGAATACAAGTCACTGTAGTGTATTGACAACCTTCTCATTTAACTTGCAGATACACCCCAAGTTATAACTCCCCTCCAACAGTTACCCCTTCTTCCAAGATCTTAGGCTTCAATACTAATCACAGCAAATCAGAAATTCTCCCCCTTAATGACCTATGTATGGCACTACTATTTCAGGACACAAGCTCGAAAGAGACAGAAAAAGGCATATCATATCTGGGAATTAGGATCACTCCCTCCCTCATGGATGCTTGCAATACCAATTTCTCCCCAATATTGGATGTCCTCAGGGCTGATATAGAGAGGTGGAAAGAGTTTCACCTGTCCTTTAAAGGCAAGATAGCAGCTATAAAAATGATGCTAACACCTAAAGTCTTCCTTCTTCTGATCCACCTACCTATTTGAATTACTGACAAGTGGTTTGATAAGCTTAACAAGCTGATAGGGAGCTTCCTATGGTAAGGTAAACTACCTAGATTCAGTAGGGGTAAACTTCATAATCCCTAGTCTGAGGGCAGGTGGGGCCTGCCCAACTTTCATATTATCACATGGCCTTTGTAATGGCCCAAGTGATCAGATGATTTTCCTCCAACCAACAGGTTAGCCCGCAGTTGTTGCTGTCGAGGGTCACTATGTCAATGCACACGCTCCTCTATCAGTTCTATACTCTTTAAGACACCAATCCATTCATCAGCACCCCACCATAGGTGTTTCAATCACTTACTGGTAGAAAGTTATCCAGACCCTGAAGTTTCCCCTTGCACCTCTCCTCTATACACCTCTCTGGCACAACACAACGTCTACGATAGACAGGAAAACCATTCACTAGCCCTACTAGGAAAAGGCAGGTATACAAAAGGTACAAGATCTTTGCTCTCCTTGCTGATCCTTTATCGAATGTTCTTTACTGACCTCTCAATGCAATATCAGATTCCTAAACAGGACTTGCGGTGCTACCGCCACATTAGAACAGTGATGCCCTCCCCCCCCCGTTAAGTTCATACACTGCTGTCTCAGCACATACTTACAAACTTGACCTTCAAATCTGTATAGAGTTGCCCAGGGGAAGGGCAGGTTTAATATATGTTACTATGGGACAGCAGTCTCCAACTCACAGAAGTCGGGAGAGTCAAACGGGAGAAGGAATTGGACACAACAATCCCAGTCAAGGTTTGGAAGAATGGCTGGTTTCATGCACAAGTGGCTTACAAGGACATGTCCCAGCTCATCCAGCTGTAACTTTTAAACCACTGGTACAGAAAGCCCCTGCACTTAAGCTCTAAGGACTGACTCCATCAGACAAATGCTAGAGTTATGAATCCCAGAAAGGTTTTCTGTCGCACATCCGATGGGCCTGCCCCTTAACATGACCCTTTTGGGATCAAATTCTTCACTACTCTCAGTTGGTAATCCTGGCTATATACCTAATGGATGCTCCATTCATTCTCCTGAGTATGACTGACCTCCAAATTCCCAAATCACATCCAGCAGTCTGCAGGGGGATTTAATGAGCTAGTGGAACCAAAACAGGCAGACAAGAAAATGATTCATATTTTAAGAAGTAGTCAGCTGTAACAATTTATTTCTTAAGAATATTTATTTTTCCTTTTGCTCACTAGAAAGTTTTTTATGTGCTAGTATTGTGATGGATGCGTGGAACAGCTCTCAGCCTGATAGCTGACATATCTGTCTTTATTCCCCTCACTACATAATCAGCATTGTGATCTCACTGACAGTAACATCACAGGTGACTGACCTGGCAGTTACGGAGTGGCTGTTCCTATGCAGCAGTGATGTCATGGTTAGTGAGGTCACAATGCTGATGATGTAATGGGTGGAACAGACCTAGATATATCAGCTGCCAGGCAGAGTGCTGTTCCACATGTCACACCTACTAACATCAGGTAAACAATCTTCTAGTTAACCAAAGGGGGGAAAATATTTCATATAGAAAAGGAAGTGGTTGTCTGCTTTTAAAAACTAATATTAGTTTCAAGCGGTACACTAGCTCTTTAATGTGTAGCTACAGACAATAAGCCAATTGCCATCCATAGAGCACCTTTCTCACCAGGCCTTAAACAAATTGCCTGCCTATCAAAAGGTATGGGCCCCTTTTCTAACTTGCAGAGCACGTCCTCTTAGATGTATCTAAAATGGAAAGAGGCCCACCATACCAGGTAATGTAATATTACTGATATCAGAATGACTTCTCTATGCTATATGAACATTTGTCTAACTCTTTAATTTAATGGGACCATGATTGTATCTTTTTTGTCCCAATTAACTTATATGTATGCATCAAATTTTTATGTATGCTATAAAATGCACTAAAATACATCCAATGTACCTGTTATGTGGTATTTTCTTAAAACTTTCAATAAAGAGTTTAATGTTAAAGAGAAGCTGACCTTTGGAAAACATCAGGAAACATAATATTTAGACACTATTCAGCTTGTATTTTGTCCATCTTCTATAGGTTTATGATATTCATGTTTTGTGCCCAGTGTGTGGGTATGGTCTATTTTCAGATACCCCCACAGTGCTTACAAAACCCATTTGTGTCCGAGCACTAAGGTATCACTGCACCTATCCAAAGGAGGGGGCCCTCCCTGCATATGGATGCAACAGTATATTCAGAGGTTTGCACTGGTGCTAATTCCCACTCAAAGGGGCACAAAGCAAGACCATCAGACAAGATGCTGCCAGGCTGGGCATGCTACTGCTGCTCTGTGTTTCATGCTACTGCTGCTTCGTTTTTAGAAATGTTAATTTTATTTAAACTTTAGTATTGAGAAGTTTTTTTCTTTGGTTTTATTTTGTTTGCATTGTTTCTCTTTTTCTGAGTTCCGCTGCTTAGTGGCAGCAGTAGCGGTAGCTGAGGTTGTGTGGTGTTGGTATTTGTTTTTGGATTTGAAGTGAATGCCTTGCTCTTCCCACCGTCTCCGTTTCGTCCTCTGTATACCGCAGTCGGCGTTCTATGTTATTCGGTTGACTGTGCTGACCAGGTTTTCCAGCTGGCTTGCGGGGAGTTGTCATAGAAACATAGAATAGAAACATAGAATTTGATGGCAGATAAGGACCGCTTGGCCCACCTAGTCTGCCCATTTTCCTACCTAACAGATAAGCTGCAGATCCTAGTTAACCAACAGCTTACTTCCTCCTACCCCCCCACTAGGACTGCCTTATGCCTGTCCCATGCATTCTTGAAGTCCCCACTGTTCTGGACTCCATGACCTCCTCAGGGAGGCTGTTCCATGCATCCACAACCCTCTCAGTGAAAAAATACTTCCTCACATTACCTCTGAGCCGTCCCCCCTCTATCTTCAAATTGTGCCCCCTTGTCAGTGCCATTGTGCTTGCTCACTTTGTTTGTGGTGTGCTGCATGGGGCATCAGAAAGATGAGTATTGTAAAGAACTGTGGAGAACTCCTGGCTGGTTCTGGTCATTCATCTGAGGAGTGTCCAGTGGAGCACTACTGCAGGGAGGAACTCAGGGTGTGAGTTCCATGCTTTTCCTGCAGGAGAGGAATTATATGGCTGCATGGATGTTTGATGGCAAGGGCTATTGAAGAATCGTGAGTTTTTGGACTTGTGCTCTGTGGATGATTCTCCTGTAGTTTTCTGCTTCGCCTAGCTAATTTTGGTGGTGGAGTTTGGTAAAATACTTGTCCTCCGGTTTCTTTGCTGGGTGTTTTCTTTGTGAGATTTGCCGCCCTACGGTGGGGGGCAGGGTGTTGTTACCCAGTCAGGAGGCTGGGGTACTTTGCTCCCATGGACCCTTAGAGGTGGCTACAATTAGCAGCCTTTTCTTGGGGTTCTTTGGTCGGGGCTGCATTATTTCTCTTGGAGTTCAACTGGCATTGAATAAAGGGGCTTGAAGGTGAAGAAGATTTCTTCAAGCAAACTGGACTTATGGACTCAGCTTTTGGTCTGGTTTCTCCCTTGGACTAGTTTCCTGGCTGTGGCCCTTCTTACTTTTGGGCCTTCATTGAAGAGATTGCTGACAATCCCTTCCCCCCTGGATTATTATTTTTATTGTTTAGATGACTGGGTGGGTTTGGTGGTACTTGGGCCTGTTTTATTTACTTCTGGACCTGGATTGTAGAGACTGCTGACTCCCTCCTGTCTTTTTGGATTATCAACTTTTACTTGCTTGGATGATCGGATGGTGAGAGGAACCGGCGTCCATGTATTTTATTTATTCTTTGTCTTGTTGGATTTTATAACTTTTCTGTGATCTTCCCTTTTCTCAGTTGTGAGAGGCCCGAGGGGGGAGTTTACAGGTCTGTTTTGTTTTCTGTTTACAGTAAGAGTATTGCCCTCTCTCTCCAGTGGTGAGAGGACTGGGTGGGGAGGGGTCTAATTAATTATTTACTGTATTGCACACTGTTTTTTGGCTCTCTCCTCCAGTAGTGAGAGGACTGGATGGGGAAAGGGAATTCATTATTTCTAGCGTTTTGTTGTATTATGTACTTGGGTTTGGGGGGGTGAGAGTCCCTAAGCCCTGTATTGTTGTGTGTTTGTTTTAGTGGGTTATTTCATGTTTAAGGGGGGGGTTGTCAGGGTCTCTAAAATTCTAGGCCTTCAATTGATGTTAAGTTATTTTTACTAAGCGTGTATTATTGGTTTGTTAGTTTTCTTTTTCTTTTTGGTTTTGTTTGTTTTATTTTTCTAGTGGTACAGCATATAGCATGTGTTGGCCTTCACCCCCCACAGCTGTGCGCTATTCAACCTCTTCTTTTCGTGCCCATCGCCCTTTTTATTCTTCTCCTCTCCAGTTTGAGATCTACCAGCGATGTAGATCGCTGGGCATTGTACGTAAGAGAGGATGAATGGTGTAGGGTTACAAACAGGGGAGGATGATAGAGGGAGGACATTGTATTGGGGTGGTTAGGTCCAGAAAATTCCCTAGGGCAAAATGGAATCCAAACTGTGGTTTTCCTTGTCTGGTGCCCATACCCAAGGGCACCACTGATGATGGTGGGCAGATGTTCTGGGCAGCCCGTGAGGTTTGTCCAACTCGGGCAGTGTTATGCAATGCCAGGTCCATTAAAAACAAGACCACAATTATTGCTGATCTTGTTGGTACGGTGGACCTGGCTCACATTACCAAGACCTGGCTGGATGAAAATTCTGGCCCCATTTTGGAGGCTATGACTCCAGCCGGGTACTCGCTGTTACACTGTCCAAGATTGGATCGTGGGGGGGGGTTTGCGGTCTGTTTCAAGATCGAACTCAGCCTAAAGGAGGTCCCAGTGTGGGGGCTTGAGTCCTTTGATTGTATCATAGTAGCAGGTGTAGGCTTTCGAATTTCTCTCATTTACCGTCCACCCAGTGATGAGAAGCTATTCCTTCAGGAAGTGTCAGACTTCGTCGTCGATATGGCATTTGAGTTGCCCAGATTGATGGTTCTGGGTGACTTTAATGCCTGGGTCGCTGACGAACTCTTGCAATTTGGTCAACACTTCCTCCAGTTTATGACAACGCTGGGCCTTACACAGGTGGTTTCCTCTGCTACATGTAAATTTGGACACTCTCTGGGTCTGATTTTCCTCCTGGGGGTTGAGGCATCCAATGTGGGGGTGGAACCTGTCGGGTGGTCAGACCATCACATTGTGGGGTTTAGTTTTTGCACCCCCTCCAGAAGGCCTGCCCCTGTGGAGTTAATTAGGTACTGCCCCTTGTGGGATATAGATTCCCAAGGCCTAGCAGCAGCACTTGACCTCTTGTCCCCCATGTTGGCAAGCAGGGAGCCAGAGACCCTCCTGTCAGCTTATAATATTGCCATGATGGGGGCTCTGGATTCTATTGCTCCAGTCCGTGTTCACCCCCTCTTCCTTCGCCCCAAGTCCCCTTGGTTTGATGAGACATTGAGGGAGATGCGGAGACAGGGGCAAAGGGTAGAGCACTGCTGGCGAAGGTCCACCCTTGATGCCCCCCACCTTAGATTGATGGATCACTATTCTGTCTATCAATCTGTTATCACCCGTAAGAAGGCAGAATTCCTGTCCAGGGAGATCGCGGTTGCGCAGAATCAACCAGCTCAGCTGTTCCGAACTGTGGACAGACTGTGCAACCCAGCCTGCCTGAAAGTTTGGAAAGCTTTTTTGCAATTGGAGTGCGATGAGCTTGCTTGATTCTTTGCAAATAAGGTGGCTGGCATTAGGGCGGAACTGTCACCATTACTCTCTAAGGGAGCGGCTGTGGACCGGTTTGAGATCATGGTGCCTCGGTTTTCCTGGAGTTCCTTTGGCCAGCTGGAGTTCATGGATGTCATGAGGATTGTCCAATCTGTGTGCCCTATGTGCTGTAGTTTGGATCCTGAACCGAATTGTGGTGACACCCCTCTTGAAGAAAGCTACCTTGGTCCCTGACTGTCTGGAAAACTACAGACCTATCTCTAACCTCCCCTTTACTGGGAAGGTGATTGAGAAAGTGGTGGCTGCACAATTGGAGGACCATTTGCCCATCCATGACATCTATGAACCCCTCCAGTCTAGTTTTCGTAAAAGACATAGTACCGAGACAGCGCTGGTTCGGGTGCTCAATGATCTCTTGATGGCTAGAAATCGGAAGAGCTGTTCCATCTTGATTCTCCTCGACCTTTCTTCAGCATTTGACACCGTAGATCACATGGTGTTGATAGATCGCCTGAGGCTGCTTTGTGGACTATCTGGAACCGTCTTGAGATGGTTCACTTCATTCCTCACTGGGAGATCGAAAAGGGTTGTGTCCGGGGTTTTTTCCTCGGATTCAACTGCTTTGCTGTATGGAGTGCTTCAGGGTTCAGTACTGACACCCATGTTATTTGCAGTGTGCATGCTACCCACCGAAGACATTGTAAGGAAGTATGGGCTGAGGTTTCACTGTTATGCAGATGATACCCAGCTCTATCTTTCTTTTGCTCCCGACCAGAAGGGAGCTCTCTTGGTCTTTAACAGCTGTCTAAAAGAAATCCAGGAGTGGATGACTTCCAGTTGGCTGAGGTTGAACTTGGATAATACTGAGGTACTGGTTGTGGACTCGGGCTGACAGATAGGGGGGTCGGGTAGTGTTGCGTCATCCGGAATTTTTCTGGGTGGCATTTCTCTCCCGACCTCTGAACGGGTGTGGAACCTGGGGGTAGTTCTTGATGATAGGTTGACACTACATTCACAGGTGTCGGCAGTCGTCAAGACTTCCTTTTATCATCTGAGGAATATCACCAGGATTCAGCATCTTGTTCCGTCTGCCAACCTGCCTACCTTAGTTCATGCCTTTGTGTCCTTGCGCCTGGATTATTGCAACTCCCTTTATCTAGGGCTTTCAGGGGTTGAAATCTGTCATCTGCAGATGGTGCAGAATGCTGCAGCCTGGCTTTTGACGGGCTCTAGAAGATTCTGTCACATCACTCCGGTGCTGTGTGAACTGCACTGGCTGCCAATTCAGTGGTGGATCACCTTTAAAGTTGCTTGCTGACTTTTAGAATCCTACATGATCTGGGCCCAGCCTATCTGAAAGAATTTCTGGTTCCCTATCACCCTGATCGATCTCTTCGCTTGGCTGCTCAGGCATTTTCGTATGTTGCCCCCACCTTTTGGAACTCTCTACCCCATCGGCTGCGTGAGTGCACTTCTGTGGAAGGTTTTAAGAGGGGTCTAAAGACCTTTTTATGGGAAACAGCATTCCCTGAATATTGAATGTTTTGATTGGTTTGCCTGTATTGTTATTCTGCCTGTTTTAATTGTTATCATGTACAGCGCCTTGACACTTGAAAAGCGCCTTATAAATAAAGATTATTATTACTTCCGTTGCACACCCCCTCTTAACAGGGTCAAGGCTCTGGCAGTGGCCAATGGTACTGCAGTCACCCACCCCAACCTGACCAGCCAAACACATCCCTGGTGTCCAGTGGTCCCCCCCCACCAATTGCTGTCCCAGTGCTTCATTCAGTACTCCCTGCTGCCTAATGGTCTCCCACTCCAACCGACTGCTGTCCTCATACCCCAGTCAGTACTTCCTAGTGCCTAGTGGCCCCCCTCCCTTGATCTCTGTTCCTGTGCACCAGTCAGTAATCTCTGGTGTTTAGTGGTCCCCCATCTCAACAATCACCATCCCCTGGTGCCCCAGTCAGTAATCCCTGGCACATAGTGGTCCCCTATCCCTTCAATCACCATCTCCATGCCCCAGTCCATAATCCCTGGTGCCTAGTGGTCCCCACTGCCCACTGATCGCCAGTCAGCAAACAAATATAGTTCCCCTTGTGCCCAGTGTCCCAACCCTCACCCCCATTCCCAGTCCATTAATGGTAAGAGATGTCCCTGGCATCCAGTGGTCCCCTCAGTCAATGATCCCCAGCCCCATAACACAAACACCATCCAGTCCTGTGCTGATGCTCATAGGATACTGTAAGGTGTAGGAAAAAAAATAGTCCCTGATGTGTCTTGGTACCTCTACTCCCTGATTGCCAGTACCACCTGTGCCAATGATGTAATCCCTGGCATCTAGCAGCTCCTTGTAGCACTGACCACCCACCCTGCCAACCTCTGCAAAACACTTTGCACTTCAATTTGCCCATTTTGTATATCGGGCCCCTGATGTGTTGGTTTTAAATGTATAATCACACATTCATTATTATTTAGGGTACAGTTTTTTTGTTGTTGTTAATAAAATGTACCTGTGCTGGGCAGTCTCCAGCCCCGCTGTCTCACCCACTGCAGCCATCAGCTCAACCCGCTCTGACTGCCTGCTCAGTTATTATGTCTCCCACCTGCAGTTTTATAAGCGTAAAGTATACAAAAAACTTAGTGTCACCCGAGAGTCAAATGATGTTCCGTATACTCTCTCTACTACAATCCCCAATCACAACTTCTGAAATCAGAAGTAAAAGAGTCTGCCTGATCTAACCTCTACAACTTGCACCAATTGAGTGTGTGCATGCCTGAAACTAAGTCACTTGCTGTGCACAGTAACAACCTGCCTACCATGATCTCTCACTAACACGAGGTTATGATACTGACTCCAAACTTACTGTCCTTCCCGCCCCACCTGCCCAACTGCCTGCTTAGACTGCTCACGGGAATCATGATCACTGGCAGCAGACTACCATCTGCAGCTCTGAATGTCAAGGAAGTACCAGGGTTCTCTTCTGATGTGGAACAAGGCAGTATGTTTCACTTGGTCCAGGTGCTGCTCCCTAATTGATCAAAAGTATGTAAACTGCTGAAGACAAAATAACTGCTAAATAAAATCAAACAGGTCACAAAAGTGTTCTTATGTAAAGTTTTTATTAGTCTACTGGGCAGGCGGAGGAGCTATTTTACATACTTTTATAGGTTTAAAATACGTTTTTCGTATATTTCTAAATGTTTTTCATTATTTCTTTTATTATTTAACCCATGCCCATTTTATATAAGAAACAAGACACTATGGAGGTGTTGATTGTACAGTACTAAGTTTACCACATGCCCAGGGGCCTTACTACATCCCTGGGAGTGTGGTAAACTTAGTACAACCAACACCCCATCATGCCTTATTGCTTAATGCCAGGGCAACTGAGAGAATAAATGGTGATGGCAGGCAACTTAGAGAATAACCTGTTTATTCTCTCAGTTGCCCCATCCTAAGCAGAAACAACATCATTTTTGGGGGCAAATTTATTCACACTGCCATTGCACAAATGAATGTTATTTCTGCTTATGACATGGCAACTGAGAGAATAAACATGTTATTCTTCCAGTTGACCTGTCATCACCATTTATTCTCTCAGTTGCCCTGTCATCAGGATTTATTCTGTCAGTTGAACTCTCATCATTCTCTGTAAAAAAAAAACTCTAACTGCATCTTTTTATTTTATAAATGTTTATTGGTTTTCTTGATTAGCAGCCAGATGTTCAAACCCTCGCAAGTTGACTCTGAACATTATATATCAACATACTGACACTGTCGTGGCAACCAGGCCAAACAACAATGGATCAATGTGCACAACAAGGTGGAATGGCACAGCAGAAGCACAAAGAGTACAATACAAAATGTTTTACAATAAGCAGATGAACTCACATCTACTGTAGCTCTAATGAAGCCTGTATATGCAACAGTACACAAACAGTGAAAAATTAAGGTCATAACATAAATTGAAGATGTCATGGCATAACCTATACATAAGTCACTGTGTAATGGCCCAGAGTTGGTCTCCAGTGCTCCCAGTCTCCCCATTATAGCCCCAGCATTCCCCAGTAGTGGCAGGATAGGTATTTGTGTAGCTGGATGGAGGCATTAAACAGAAATAGGGCCCTGTCACATACAAAACCTGCTTATGCTAAATATTTTTTCTCTCTCTCATGTGTTTTTTTTTTTTTTTCCAATCATTTGTGTGTTCGCCTTTGGGTGCCCAGCTGCCCCCATATGACCCACCCCCAGCTTCATAACCCAGCTTCTCTGGGGCTTACCTCACTCCTTCTCACCCTCTGCCAGAGGGTCTCTTTGAAAGTACCTGGTCACTAGTGCAGAGCCCACAGGGAGGGCATCAGGTGTCATCCTGAAGCCGGGGGTTCTCCAGCTTCTCACTCCAGGGATCACCAAACATGCCATGAACCCAATGTGTACACGCCAGCTCTGCAGAAATGCCTCTGGCATCTTGCGTGTGTGTTCACTCTCCCTGCATGACCCCACTGCACTGCACTGCCATCTAAATTCCTCCAGGTGGCAGATGAGCAGTGGGATGCTGTAACTCCACCCACACCCTGTGAGGAGAACTGTCCTAGGGATAGTCAACCCTCACTCCCCTGGCTGGCCGCCCAAGCAACCAGTGTCCATTTCTGAATGGGGTTGCCAGCATGACAGGCGGTGAGGCACCCAGCACCTCAGCTTTCCACACCAGTGGATCGAATTTCCCTCTAGCATATTACCATATAGCCAGCCTTTCTTCTTTTTCTGTCAGCAATTTTCTTGCCCTTCCCTTGGTACAAGACCAGTGCCAGCACAGTGGTTTGGAATGTACAGTTTGCACTGGGCAGCTGGTTGCCTCCCACGTTGCCAGGAACTCAGTCTTCTGAATGTTAGGGAGCAATATAAGGCAGCACTATGGCAAGAATGGGGGGTGTTTGCCAAGAGCAACAGAGAATCAAGCACAGCAAAGCGACCGACCAGCCAGTGACAGCAGGAGAAACCAACCTCAGCTTTCCTTGGGGTCCCTCACTGTGTCCTGGTTGGTCCAGTGATTAGTGCAGCCCCGTTGCAGCCATCACAGTTTGGTAGTCTCTTGTATGACTGCAGTCCAGTTAGAGGTAGTGGCATTAGATGAAGACATCAGACCAGAGACAGTGGCTGAAGAGGAGCCTGGTGAAGCAGCAGGCATCGGAGCCAGTCAGTGATAGAGTCAGTGGTCTGATGTTCCAGCAGTTGGTCAGTGGCCAGTGAGAGCTCTGTACAGTTCTGTTTGTTTGTTTGTTTTTTTCTTAAAGTAAATCTCTGTCCTTCATAGGTGGCAGAGTAAAATGGGACAATGGCAGTGACAGGCCAACTGGCTAAGAGGAGAGGGCAGTGCCAGAGCAGGGCCATGTCATGACTGTCAGTGGGAGAGTTGGAAGCAGTCAGGCCCATCAAGGCCCCCACAGTGAACCACCCACAGTGCCTCCATCAGCAGCGAGAGAGACCTGGTCAAGGCAGTGAGTTGTCAGCAGCACCAAAGGGCAGGTGCTGATGGCCGTAACATACCGAACATTTTCTTTTATTGTTTTAAAAATACAAGGCTACAGCAGACAATGACAGTCTGCTAAGAGGAAGAGGAAGGCCCCAGAGTAAAGTATGTCCAAAAGGCTTGGCCAGAGGCCAAAGGAGGCAGGGTAAATCCCCAGCAAAGGACTGCCCGGTGGACAGAAATAGGGACAAGGCCATAAAGTCTGAAATGCCCAGGGTGGGTGGAGCACAATGGGGCAGGACAGACCCCAGTCAAAGAAAGGAAATGCCTAGCGTGGGCAGAACACAGAAAGGAAGGGCAGGCCCCAGACTTATAGAGAAATGTCCAAAAGGGTGGGAACAGGGGGCAGGCACTACTTAGATAAAAAAAAATGTCAGCAGGGTTAAGAAAGGCCACAGCAACTAAAGAAATGCCCAGAAGGATCAGAGGAGAAGGTGGAGGACCCAGTCTGTAGATAGTGGAAGCCCAAAGGGGCAGGGAAAAGGGGCAAGCAGGACCTGGTTTAAGGAAGCTAAGCACAGTTGGAATTAGATAACACTAAGTGCAAAGCAAGGCCTCAATAAGGAAGGCCCAGTTGAGCAGGCTAGAGAGCAGAGCAGGCCCTACTAGACACTGACCAGAAGAACAGGTCAGGCTACGACTGAGCTAGTAGCCCAAGACAGAACTTAGTCGTCCAGCACCAGAATCCAGTAGCCCAAAGCAAGGGGATACTAAAAGATATCACACTGTGTATAGCCAGAAGGGGAGGGAAAGTATGCAGGTCTGCAACATTGCAGCATAGCTGCCATAGGTCACCAGTGTACAGATTCTGGTGGGGAGAGCAGCCCAAGAGCATAGTGGAGGTTCTAGTACATATGGGATATGCAAATCTGCCAGCTGTATTTATTCCAGGGAAGGGAGCCAAACAACTGGAGCTGTGAGATAGGCTATGATAGGCTGAGAGTCCCAGATTTGCAAAGATTATGTAAGAGATTGCACCCTGCAGTTTGTATATAAAGCTAAAAGTGTATGCCATGGGGGGTCATAGACCCATGGTCCACCCAGTAGCCAGGTATATCCCAGCCAAATAATTCAGTTCTCCCATCACATAGTGTCTGCCTTGGTAGTGTGCCCAGTTACCAACCAATACCTTAGAGTGAAACTGCCATTACAGAGACTGCACTGAATGTTAAGAACAAAAGTTAAACTGAAACTGCTTTTGCAAAGGGACAGTACTGATTATTGTACTTTTTGAACTGCCTGCTATTTTGTCCCATTCTACTTCAGTGTCACACTGAACTGCATGTTTGAGACTGCCTGTGCCCCTTGAAGTAAAACGTACCACTTAACTGCCTGTGTTAAAATCTGCCTAATGGATTTACAAGTAATGCCCTTTGGTAACTTCCCGGTAAAGAGTGACTACAGCATTTAAAGCAGTTACAGCCAATCCATTTTAAAGTGGCAACACCTATGTTAATTGCTTATTGTTCAAGGGACTGTGCCTTTGTTGTTTAACCAACAAATTGTTAAATCCAATTGCCTGATCAAGCAGCCATCACACTTACAAGAGACTGTGCCACGTAAATGCAGGAAACCAGCCAAGCGGCATTCCACAGAGACTGAGAAAAGGGTTTAGTTATCGCAGGTGATAGCAAGAGCCATCCCATATGTGGAACTGCAGAACATCTAAATTACAGAATGTTTTACCCCTCGTTACCAGTATTAGTCAGCATAGGAACCACACCGGTTCAGTAATCATGGTGTTCGGACGTAAATTAGGTGGAGGTTCTTCCGTCCACTGGTTCCACAGAGGTTCATCTTCCTTTCCCAATATCCACAGCAGCTCAGAGGTTCAACATTTCTTTAGGTTCCACAGAGCTTCCACAAAGGTTTATTGTCCTTCCCCTGGGTCCACAGAGGTTTGGAGGTTCAGCATGTTTTCAGTTTCTTCAGAGGTTTCTTCCTTTCCCATTCTTCACAGCAACTCAGAAATCTAGCATTTCTTCAAGTTTGCAGTGTTTCTTACCATTTCTTGCAGTAGCTCAGAAGTCCAACATTTCTTCAGGTTCTGTGCAAGTTACCCTTGTTTCCCTGGTTCTGAATGAACCCAGGGATCATTTGCGTTTTCCCACTTTCGTCATGCTCCACGTTAACAAGCCGGCCAGCACTTCAGTGATTTCTTCTTACATCTTCATCAAGCTCCATCTTGTGGTGCCACACACCCATGTGATTCTCTGCAATGTTTTGTCACTTCTGAATGACTTTCTGGTTAGCAAATATAGCATTTTAATGAGTTATAGAGTTTTAAGTTTTATTTATTTATTTATTAGCTTTTGTTGACCAGGTAGGTACATTAGGCAAAACCCTGCCTATTTTCAAGCATGACCCGGGAGAGTACAATATACAGTTTTACAAAAAACAAGCAGCAAATAATACAGAACCAGTAGGTATCCACGCAGGGCTAGTTGTGGAAACAAAACATACTTGTGACAGTGGCCATCCATGCAGGGATGGAAGGAAGCGGGCCCACAGTTATATAAAAACAAGCAGCGAATAAATCAGACCCAGTAGATATCCTTGCAGGGATCGTTGTGGAAACAAAACATACATGTGGCAGTGGCCATCCATGCAGGGATGGAAGGAAGCAGTCAAGGGAAACAAGGCAAAGCAGTTAATAAATGCAGATACAATGGTAAGCTAGCTTAAGGAAGGCGGGGGGGGGTCAAGTACAGACACAGGAATCAAGTGCATGTAGGTAGGAGAAAAGTACGGTCTTGAAGGAGGAGTGGGATGGAGAGCATTTAAGATTAGGAGGAAGAGAGTTCCAGAATTTTGGAGTGAAGTGAGAGAAGGCTTGTTCCCCCAATTTTGTAGAACAGTGAGGGACAGAAAGTGAAGAGGAATTAGAGGATCTCAGTAGTTGGGAGTGTGCCACCAGGGTGAGCAGAGCCCCAATGCTGTCTGGGCAAGGGGATTGAGTCATGGAGTCAGTGAAACAGCCCAGCGTGTATAAGCACAGGTTTTTGGGGGACAGCCAGTTTAGGGTGGAGTACAGGAGACAGTGGTGGGTAAGGCAAGGGGCAGACGGCAAATCTGCATATGTTGTTAAAGGTGGTGTCCCATTCATGAAGAATACCAATGTTTGTGTGGGAAAAGACAGGGAGGGTGTACAGGGGCCTAGGAAGCAAGACCCCCTTGGCCACTGAGAGACCCCTAGCAGCAGGGGTTAGGGAGTGACGCACCCTGTAGGCGGCGCCAATCCTAATGTTGATGGCTCTACACACCTCCAGTAAATGAGAAAAGAAATCAAGAGCAGGATCAAGGGTCACTCCTAGGTATTTGAAGGAGTCTTTGTACTGGACTGCAGACCCATCACAGCTGCGCACACAACACTTAGGGGTTGCGGCATGGATTTTTCTAGCAGATCCAAAGAGCATGGCTGTGTCTTTGGTAGATTGAGGACCAGGGAGTTGGATTGGAGCATTTGCAACACTGATGACAGGTGAACATTAAGGTAGGCTACAGAACAAGCGGCTGAGTTGAGTACCAAATCATCGGCGTATATGATGGAGTTACAGTCGGTGAAGGAGGAGGGACAATCATTGACAAAAATAGAGAAAAGCAGTGGTCCAAGAATGGAACCTTGAGGGATGCCACAGGAGATTGGAGCCAGAGAGGAAAGGACTTTGTTAAAGGAGACAGATTGGGAACGGTGAGAGAGGTAACTAGTGATCCAGGATAAGGTGGACCCAGAGGCCCCAAGAGATTGCAATTTGTGCATGAGCAGAGGGTGATTAACCAGGTCAAAAGCTTTTGTTAGGTCAATGAACACGGCCCCGGTAAGTAGGCCAGAGTCCATATTAGACTGGGCCTCACTAGTGAACAGGGTAAGAGCTGTAGTGGTGCTATGACCAGCCTGGAAACCATGTTGATCAGGCGACTAAAGATTGAAGTTTAATAAGTGGGCAGAGATCTGACAGTGAATAAGTTTTTCCAGCGTCTTGCTGAGTGTTGGTAGAAGTGCAATGGGGCGATAATTGGACAGAACTTTAGGGTCACCTTTCTTGAAGACTGGTATAATCTTGGCAGTTTACCAGGCTGAAGGCACTATGGAGGTGCTAATGGACAGTTTAAAAAGCCGAGTGACTGGAGTGGCTAGGAGTGAGGCACCAATTCTGAGTAGTCTAGGTTCGATACCGTCTGGTCCTGCATTGCCACGGAGGGGAATGGACTTTAGTAACCTAAGCACATCAAGGCAAGAGATAGGAGAAAGCATTAGGGTAGGAGGAGTATGTGACAGAGCTGTGAGGGATAGCTGGGAGCCACTAGGTCCTGGAGGGAGGATGTTGGGAACCTCTGTGAAAAGTGAGTTGAAGGCATTGGCAATCGTAAGGGCATTACTGCAGGTTGAATCATTAATTAACATGTATTTGGGAGACTGCAGTTTAGTATTACCCAAGATTTCATTAATCTGGCTCCAGTATTTCCTGGGGGCATCAGCCGAAGACTGAAGGAGACAGCGGTAGTAGTTGCTCTTGGCAGCATGAATAGACTTCTTGCAGGTGTTATGCAAGGTGCAGTACTCAGTGAAGTCAGTCTGACTGGAAGATGATTTCCATTTTAGCCATAGAGATTTAAAGATTTGTAGGAGTCAAAGAAGTATACAGCTGAAGTATTTATAGAGTCCAAGCATTTACAGAGTATTGAAGTAAAAGTTACAGTATTTAAAGCACTACAGTACTATTTATCGCAGTGAAGGCATCGCCTTCCTACAGCCTCCTTGTACCTTGTCTTGTAAGTAATAATACCCAACAGGGTGGGTGTTATTGGGATATAACGGACCACCCAGCGGTGTAATGAGGCCAGACACTGCAGGCAGAGGGCCTTATATCCCCTGGAAGGTCTGTTATATCCCATAATACCCACCCTGGATGGAATTATTACACTTAGGAAATGGGCACTGTAAAAGAAAAAATTAATAAGAAGAAAAGAAGTTAAAAATAAGTTTTGTTATAATTTTATGATAAAGTAGTTCCTCTGCCAGTATGTTTTTGACCTTCTGGGAGACTTCATGGGGGAACTCTGCTGGTGTGCAGTCTGTGACAGGAGCCATAGCAATTCATTCCATGTACAGGACAACAAGAGCATTACCAACACCACGCTCAGGGGGGTTTTCCTACCTACTGTAACTGTACATCCCTGTGCTCCCAAGTCTCACCTGGAAATGGACTTCAGTTCGGCGAAACTCTCTAAAGAATTCTAACTGCATATAGATTTATAAAATGGGAACTAAGAATCCTCTGCTTGTGTCTCTTCGCATATCAACATGTATGTGGATGGACGGATGGTTTATGTTATAACGGGGTGACTGTACATCGCTGAAAATAAATGTTGACAATGTACCCCTCGGTGTACAGCAAAACGGTGCCAGGGACTTGTATTTTAGTACAAGTCCTAACACCCCAGTGCAGCTGCCAATTACCCTACTGAAGGATTCTCACTCCAGGAGGGTGTATGTCGGGAGTGCAAAACCACAAGAAAATAAATTGGGAGCTGGGCACAACAAAATGTACCTGCACCCGAACTCCAGCACCCTCACAGCCCCAGCCCTGGACCCACCTACCATGCCACAGAGCCAGCTTGGCAGCTCACCGTGGCACCACCCCTCACAAACTCTCCCTCCCTCCCACCCCTCGCTGAGCATGCCTGCCCCCGCCTCCATGTATATGTAGCGACATCCTGTCGCTATATGCGTGAACCCTCCCATCTGGTCACCCTCCCTGGTGGGTTGCCCCATTGACATTCACTGCGATTGAGCCACCGTTTTTGTAGGTGCCCATTTGCGGTCACCTGTGTTACTGGATACCTATGTGGATGGCATGGTCATTTCACCTTGGGCTCATCAACTTTAGCTGTGGAAGGTCCATTTCAACAGGACTTCCACAATGTGCTACACTGGTTCCACACCAACCAACTGAAGGTCAGCACTAAGAAGACTGTGTCTATAACCTTCAGCACCAGCCAGAAACTGGACAGGCTCTTACTCTCCCTGTCTGCTTCACTCTGGATGGCACCCCCCTGGAGGTAGTCGCTGCTTTCAGATACCTTGGTGTGTGGCTTGATAACAAGCTTGATTTCTTTGCCCACATTGATGCCATCCATACCAAGCTTTGCCCTTAACTTGGTGCCCTTTACTGCAAAAAGATTGCCCCTCCACCAGTTTCACCAGAAAGTGGTAACCAGAATGGTTATCCTGATTTTTGACTATGCAGATGTGGTCTACAGCACTGCGCCCTCCTTTTCCCTTGCCAGACTGGATACCCTCTGCAATGCCTTCTGTCATTTTGCTACCAAATCTCCCCCAGTACATACCACTGTTCCCACTATTCCTCCCTCTTCATCCTCCCTCTACCCACACATTGCCAGTCCCACTGCACTTTCTTCATTGCCAAATACTGGTTTGGGTCCCTCTCCTCCTACCTCTCATCACTCCTCTCCCCGTCCCCTCATCCTCTTACTCTCTCCATTCAAGAGATTCCTGTACCTTTTCAATTCCCCTCCCTCACTCCTGTGCTGGGCTAGCTGCCTCATCCTATCATCTCCCTTCCCTCTAGAACCTCCTCCCCTCTTCCATCCACCTCATTTCCTCACTCCCTGCCTTTAGATGCCTGTTAAATTATCCTCCTCCTCCTCCTCCTCCTCCTCCCCCTCCTCCTCCCTGTACCTGTCAACCCCCCCTCCTCACCTTCCTTGACCCCCCTCCTGTTTTTGACTCCCTAATTTATGGTTAGCTACTGATTCTACCTGCACTCTGTTTCTGTTACCCCAACAGCACTGTCTCCCACCCCAACAGGCACTGTGCATTTACTGTTTGTTAGTCACTAGTCCATGCTACTATTATTCCACTTGACTCATCACAATTGATCTGACTTCTGTGACACTGCCTGCTTAATGCTGCCTGTTTTATTTTATTTATTGTATTGAATTCTTGGATTACAACCTTTGAGCTACAAGCTCATTTACAAAGGTTCCACGTCGGGAATAATGTGAACATACAACAGGAACACATAGAGTTGCTGGTACATCAGACAAGTGACAACAGTAATGAATGACAAACTACATGGTATTGGTTTGTGACTCAGCATACAGGCTTAAATTGCTACATCAATAGTATCTAGAAAAAGAGAAGGAGCAGGAGGAGGCGGCACAGCAGTTCTTGGTAGTAGGGAGGGGGGAATGGTAGAGGTGGTAGCTTGCGGTAACCTCCCGGCTCGGAGTCACCTTGTCAGAAGGGTTGGGGAGTGGTAGGACAGAGGTTTGGGAATTGGGGTGGGGTGTGGACCTGGGGAATAGAGAGGGGTGTGACTTGGTGTGGAGGGGGGTAGAGGGTTGGGTGGAGTGGTTAGGAGGGGGGACAGTAGCAGGTTGGGCAGTGTATAAGTGCTAGGTGGGGGGTAGCCAGTAGATTTGTTTCTGGAGGAATTGATCAGGTGTAGCAGCTGCATATCACTTGGCTAGACAGGTGGGACCTAAGTGTGGATTTGAGTGAGCCGATTTTGCTGATGGTGGCCTATGTAAACACAATCTGTTACACTGTAAATTTTATGCTTGTGTACTCCCTTTCCCCACTCCCCCAGGTGGCACCTGGAACCAGCTCAGTGTGCCTTTCCCAGTTACCAACTTTTAAATGAATAAATAAAATCCTGCAGCCTGACTGACTGAAACTTGTTTCTACCCATTGGATTGAGACAGCACAAACAATTGGTATGAAAAAGTCTCATTACCACTGTCGCTCAATTACTAAAACTATCAGTGTGCAGCTCCTTTATGCTGCAGTCTCTATCCTGGTTTCACTTTCATTCACACTAATACCTTGCTTGGTCCACTTAGTCAGTGAACTAAAACACTTGAAACCAGTCATTACCAATTCAAGTCCACAAAGTACAACAATATGAAGTTGTTTTTTCAATTTAAGGAAAAAAGTAGAGCAAAATTGTGTGTGGGGGATGACTTCAAGAGACAGTTCACACAAAAAGCACACACACATAGTGGCTCACACAGTGTAACTCAGGCTAGCACCCTGTAATGACAGCCCATCTACCGAGGAACTATTGCACAGAAAATTGCTGATTTTAAAACATTTAGAAGTTTTTATTTTTAATTTTCTCACTTTTCAACACAAACCTCATTTTATAAGTGCAATAGAACACCCCACGGCATTGGCAGTGCTGCCACAATCACACTTCCAAGGGTTGAAGACACTTGGCCTGCAGCCTCATACCTACACCCCTGGGCATGTATTTGTGGCAGTACAACCAAAACCCCAATTGTGTCTTATTGCTAACACATACAAGCACACAGCAGCTGCACTGAACATTGGTGGGTTTGGCCAAGGGGATTCTGCTCCCTTCTTTAGCTGCAAATGTAAGTTTGTAAAGAACTGTTTCCTACTTGAACCAGCATATGGTTCATTTATTATGGTTAAGCAAGAGTGCCCTTTTTTTTTTCTCAAGATGGTATAGTTAGACCAGGTGCACCGGCGAACCGAGTTCAGAAGCGAGCACAGGTTATCAGGGGTCTGTGGGGATGGGGAAGGATACAGCACCCCAAGGACTGCTCTCCTTCCCCAGGGTGGGGGTCTACACATGTCAATGAACTAGCAGCCCCTGGCAGAGGCTGGGGATATTGCAGTGCTCAGCGGCAGAATGCAGGGGATTGAGCTGTGGTGGACATCCTTCAGGTGTGACGGGAGCATGCACACGCTGAGCTGAATGTCATTGCACATCTAAACTCCAGGGTCAAAACCAAGGCAAAAAAAACTATCATCGGGTGAGGTGACGGCGACCAGCGGTAGCCCTGGCCACACGTCCAAAGTCGGCCATTCCGCTGATTCTCCCCTTGGGATTCTGGGGCCTCTCCATGGGGCTGGGAGAGCCTGGATCCCCCCATACCTGATGTTGTATCGGAGAGCAGTTCAGGCAGGTGGTTGAGTCAAGGAGCTGTGTTTGGGAACCTGAGAGATGCCCCAAAAGTAGGGTGCATAAATAGAATATACAAAAAAAAAAAAAGCTGGTATAGTTACCATCAATGCCACTATCCTCTGAGTGGCCTTTCTGTTTTGAACACAGCTATATAGCTCTGAGGCCGGGAGATCAGAGGGCTGTGGGTTCAGTTCCCACATCTGGCACTTGGGTTAATATCCCAGTACTGACACTGTAGTGCAGCATGAGAGGGGTGCTGCACTTCTGAGGTGCCGTCTTTCGGATGAGACGTTAAACCGAGGTCCCATCTGCCTGGATTGGTGGTAGTTCAGGTGGATGTTAAAGATCCCATGGCACTTATCGAAAAGAGTAGGGGAATTTCCCCGGTGTCCTGGCCAAATTTCCCTCATTCACTAAAAAATACCACCAACAGCTTAATCTGGTTCAATGTCAGTTGGCATTCATCTGAGTCCCCCTCCCCCGGGTCGTGCCTGAAAATAGGCAGGATTTGTCTAGTGCACTTATCCGGTCAACAAAAGCTAAATAAATAAATAAAAATAAATAAAGATGCCTGAAGTAAGTCAGTCCATATGATGTCTATGAGCATCTGTGGCTCCCAGAGTTGGCAAACATTCCTAACTGGGTGGCACATCATGCTCTGACCCCATTGCCAGGCAAGGCAGTTCAAAGTGCGGCAAACATGGCTGCCAATTTGTAGCCCCAATGGTAGTTTCCACAAAAGTCCTGATTCAGTTCAAACAGAGTCCCAACACATATTTACACCCCAAGCCAGTCCTGCACAGGTGCAAACTCATGTCCAGTTCAGTCAGCATAGAGATCAGTTGACTTCCAGTCCAGTTGCTTACACAGCAGTGTAAACTCCAGCAGTAGCAGCAGACACCTTTGATGCTTAAGCAGCAAGGGAGTCTTAAAGGTAATAGGTAGTGGGGGGGGTACAGTTGCATTTAGGCTCAGGTGATTGTTGAAGAACCTGGAAGAGATAATATCAAAGTCAGATTGGAAGACTGGTTTGATCCGGGACATAGACAGTGCACTGTAATAAAGGATGTTATCATCTGCATACATGTGAAGAGAACATCTTCCCTATGCCTTGAAGATTATTTAAAAAGATGTAAAGCAGTAGAGGTGCTTCCAAAATGTTTTGTATTTATTCATGTGTTTATTGTAGAGTTGTCAGTGTGCTATAAAGAATACGCATTCAAAATTTCAGGTGTGTAGCTTTTAAAGTAACCAAGCTTACACCGAGTCACTGCATCATTAAAATACATAGTCAAGCTGGCTCCATGGCACCGAGCGATTTGAGTTCGCTCAGGACACTGGAGACCCGGGTTCACAGCCCGAGCCCTGGACATCAGGAGCTGATGCTGGCAAGGAGGGGGGACAGAGTGTCCTTCAGACGCTTCCCTCCCAAGGGGGTGGGTGGTATTATGCCACTTCTATAGTGGCTCCTGGTGGCGGATTGAGGTAGAGTCCTAGGCAATGTGGACAACCATGCACCGCCAGTCATCCCCGCCCATGACGCACGCTGCGGCACACACCAACATGAGTGGGCAGGACCAAAAAGAGGAAAATAGTCTGTCCACCCCTGCTGGATAATGGCTGCTTGTTCCTCCATGCCACGGTCTCCAGAGCGTACCTCCTCCATCCCTCATCTGTTCCAGGGGCACTGTTCCAGAATTATCCTCTCCCTGTCCCTCTGCCTGGGGGAAGGGCCCTTCTGGTAGGATTAGTGCTGGACCCCACCGAACTCAGGGTGCATCAGCCATGATCAATGGAGGTAGGCAGTGGAGGTGAGACTGGCTGGTATAGGGGACTTACACAAGCCCGAAGGAGTGGCAGGCTGGAGCCGGGGTTGGAGTATAAACAGATACTGCAAAAAAAATACATAGTCAGTTATATGTTATCAGCACTCTGGGTTTTGATTTTAGCAATCCAGAAATTGGTACAAACTAAATTATGGAATTAGTTTTAGCAATGGAAGCACTTATGCAGCCCTACAGATGTCGTAGCTTTAAAAATAGCTGATCATAACATTCTGGGTGTTGGTTAATCATATATACAGCATTATCAAATTATGCAAAACTGTACCTAACAGTATAGATAGCAATGGGAATTGTGTTTCTCTTTCTTAGGCATAAAATACAATATGTTTGTTTTCCACACTTAGCTTAATTATTCTCTGTCCGTCACTGATCAAAATGCACTTTAATCCTTTACATATGTGATGTAATACGTTTACCATGAATAGCCAAGAAGGATTTCAACTATTCATCTTTAAAATCTCCTGATTTAATTTCTACAATAGAACACAACTGCCAACAAATGAAAGTACCTTTAAAAATATTCTTGTGCTTTTTGCCTATTGCTGTTCGGCTCCCTTGCACAGCTGAGCTCAATCAGTGCACCCAGTAGATGACATGTAAAATATTATATGCTTTGAAGCTTTTCAGAACCTCTGGTACTTTAATTCAAATATAATGTTTTTTAGAAACAGATTATATGGATAAATTGGCTCCACTGAAATGGTCTTCGCTGCTAACAAAGACCTTTTTGTCCTTGGATAATGGGTTGTCTTTTCTAATGATATGCAGAAATGCCGCATTTATAAGGCACAAGTAATGGAATGCTACAGGTTTATGGGAACTCAGAGAGTTTAAAGATATTTCATGTTGAATGATGGTGAGGCCTACTGCAGAATACAGCAATACCACTCAAGATTTTGATTTATTTATTTATTTATTAAACTCTAGGATTACAAGTACCTTTGAGCAGGAACTGCTCGTTTACAAAGGTTCCACGTCAGAGGATGGGATATCCTATTTTGGACTAAATATCTGTAACTAATCTCTCTCTCTTGCTTACATCTGAGAGAAGTTTTCCTCACTTTTAAAGTGGTATTGCTTTGTGTTTATTTTAGTTTTTATTTCAGGAAGGGGTTTTTTAAAACTGCTTATCTTGTCAGCATCCTCAGAAGGGCTGAAATAACTGCATATTTGATTTTCCTTTGTGGCTAACTGGACTGATTACTAGAATTCTGTGAGAATCTGCATCAATATATTTTGCAACTTTTGGTGGGGTTGTGTGATTTTAAAATAGCAAAAGCTGCAGTTTGTAATTGGATGCCAGACATAGCCTGAGGTGGGGGAAATTGTCTTCACAAGTCAGAGGTCTGCATCACAGGCAATTGCCTAGCTAGACCATTTCAGCATTGTTCAATTACTATAAACTAGTGGTGTGATCCTGTTTGAGACAGAAGTCCATCTTCTTCCAAGTTGTGTACAGGGTGTGCTTTTGAAACAACTGAGAAGCTGCATGGGATATACTATTTTGGACTAAATATCTGTAACTAATCTCTCTCTCTCTTGCTTACATCTGAGAGAAGTTTTCCTCACTTTTAAAGTGGTATTGCTTTGTGTTTATTTTAGTTTTAATTCAGGAAGGGGTTTTAAAACTGCTTATCTTGTCAGCATCCTCAGAAGGGCTGAAATAACTGCATATTTGATTTTCCTTTGTGGCTAAAACCACCAGGCTGTTTTGGGGCTGGAGAGGTTTACCTGTGTCTGACTTGGATGTCTGAGTTTTTCTGTTTGATTAGCAGGGTAGTTTCTCTGTCAAATTGTTGTGTAGGGTATCTTGCTGACAGAGAAGGCACTCATCGCAGCGGTGGGTGGGAGCTAGCTGATTGTTTTGTGAGGGCACAGTTTAGGCCCAACCTCCGCCCCTCACCCCACCACCTCTGGAAATAGTTCCTTTATACCTGAGGTTCTGACATCATTTCCTCGAGTGCAAGGTGCATTTCACTGTCATATCCTCTCTAGCACACCACACTGACAATATAAGCATACACATTGTATAATATATATTTCTATATAACAAATCACACATGCACGCGCACACACAAATACAAACAAACAAACCAAAAAAAAGGTAGATAAACATGTGAGGAGTAGTGCAATGTAATGGCTGTGGGGCAGCAGTCTTCCGGGAGTCTTTCTGGAGGTGGAGATGCTGCCCTATTTGCAGACAACTATCTGCCCTGAGGGAGGAAGTTGCCCGTCTTCAGGCTGCACTGGACAGCAGTAAGGAAACCTTCCCCCAGGCCACACTGGACAGTAGGAAGGGAACCTCCCCCATCCAGGCAGCACTAGCGCCACCACCACTACCTCAGAGGTTGAAGAAAGCACAGCAGTTGGACCACAGTGGGCTCAGGAGGTGAGGATGGTGGAACAGAGGCACACCCAGTCGATTGTTCCTCCACAATCCATATCCATTCTGGGGGCTGGCTCCTCTATGGATGCACCCATGAAGACTGATGACAACTGTCTAGGGAGGGCCCACAGGAAGGAGGCAGAGGACACCACAGGAAAGGAAGCAGCTCCTGGTGGGGGACTCAATTATTAGGGGTATAGAACTGGGGGGAGCTGGGAAAACTGAAGTAAGGTGCCTGCCTGGTGCCATGGCTTGGAGGGACAGGAAGCGCATCCTCAGGATCACGAGAACAGCTGCAAGGGATTCTGAGCTGGATGTAATTGTCCACCTAGGGACAAATGACTTGGCTCATCATGAGATTAGAGCAGTGCAGGAGGACATTGCAGAGTTGGGGAGGGGCCTAAGACAAGTAGCACACACAGTATCCTTCTCAGAGTGCTGCCTGTCAAAAGCATGGGGGAGGCGAGGGTAATTGGCACCATGCAGTGTAATGAATGGTTGAAAAAATGGTGTGGAGCACAAGGGTTTGGCTTCATTGGGGACTGGGGTTCCACCTGGAGGGACACCAGCCTATACTGGCAGGATGGTCTGCATCTGTCCAGGAAGGAACAAGTCTTTTGAGCAATCGGTTTAAATGCTTCATTGGCAAGCTTTTAAACTAGTCAACAGGGAGAGCACTGACAAGCAGCAGGAAAATCCCAGCCTCTCCCTACAAAACAGGGTACTAAATGAGAAAAAGACCGAGGTAGAACGGTCAGTGGGGGATGCAGCAACAGAAGGTAAAGCCATCAAAAAATTGAGAGCAATGAGTACCAATGCCTGTAGTCTAGGTAACAAGCTTCCTGAATTAGTGGCCTTGATGGATTAGGAACATCTGGATATCATGGCAGTCACAGAAACATGGTACACACAAAACCATGACTGGGACATAAACATACCAGGATACACTATCTACAGGAGGGACAGGGAGGGGTAAAGAGGAGGAGGAGTAGTTCTTTACATAAGGGAAGGAATAAAAGCAACAGAACAAAAGGGTAAACAGGGAGGAGAAGAAGCACTGTGGGTAAATTTGGAGACAGGCAATGGCGCCACACAATCCGCACAGGGGTTGTATAGAACCCCTTCTCAGGGGAGGAAATGGACAAGGAAATGATAAAAGTATACTTAGAATGGCAGAAAAAGGGAGATATTGCTGATGGGTGATCTGAATATGCCAGTTGTTAACTGGGCGCAGTTGCAGCTGCCACTTGAAGAGTGCAGTTATTCTAGATGCCTACAGGGCATGCCTTGAACAACTAGTACTGGAGCCCAATCGAGAGGAGCAATATTAGACTTGATTCTCTCAAATGGAGATGGAGAGAGGATCACAGATGTATGAAGTGGGTAGCCATCTGGGAACTAGCAACCATTGAACAGTATGGTTGACAATAAACACAGCAATAGAGTCAAGCCATACAAAGACAAAAGTACTGGACTTTAGGAGGGCTGACTTTGCCAAAATGGGTGAGAGCCTAAGGAATGCACTAGCAAATGGGCAGGAAGGAGGGGTGGAAGAACAATGGGGAATAATAAAAACTGCCATCACAGAGGTAACGAGCCTTTGTGTGAAGCAAATAAACAAAACAAGACAATGTAAGAAACCACTATGGTTCTCAAAGGAAGTGGCAGTGAAGGTTCAAGAGAAAAAGAAAGCATTCAGGAAATACAAGGAATCGCAGAAGGAGCAGGATAGAGAACCGTATCAGTTAAAGCAAAAGGAGGCTGGGAAGGCAGTCAGAACAGCAAAGGCCCAAACCGAGGAAAAGATAGCCAACTCCATTAAGAAGGGGGATAAAACCTTTTATAGGTACATCAGGGAGCAAAGGAAGACCAAGGGAGGGATAGTGAGGCTTAATAAAGGGAGGGAGGGTGGGCAGAAGGAGACTGTGAAAAGGCAGAGATACTAAACAAATATTTTTGCTCAGTATTTACAAATGAAGAGGGGGAGGTACATAAAACAAACAGTAGTAACACTCTGGATACAGAAGTTGATACCAGCCCATTTACAGAAGAAAGGGTTCTGAAAGAACTCTTAAAACTGAAGGTGGACAAAGCAATGGGGCCTGATGGGATTCATCCCAGAATTCTAAAAGAGCTAAGGGTAGAACTAAGCGACACCACTGATAACCCTTTTAACAAATCATGGGAGGATGGGGTGGTACCGAGGACTGGAGGAGGGCAGATGTGATTCCCCTTCACAAAAGTGGGAGCAAGGCAAGCGGAAGCTACAGACCTGTTAGTTTAACCTCAGTGATAGGAAAATGATGGAATACTTCTGAAGGAAAGAATTTATCGAGTATCTAGAGGCCAGAGGCTGGGACCCTAGGCAGCATGGATTCACAGCGGAAGGTCATGCCAGATGAATCTGATAGATTTCTTTGACTGGGTGACCAAAGTAGTAGATCAGGGAGGGCTGTGAACATGGCCTACCTAGACTTTAGCAAGGCATTTGACACAGTCCCACACAAGATTAATATACAAGTTAGCCAGCCTGGGAGTGGGTCCCAAGATGACAGCCTGGGTAAAGATTTGGCTGGAGAATAGGACACAGAGAGTAATAGTAAATGGAGTCCACTCAGAAGAAAGGAGGGTTACTGAGTGGGGTACGCATGGAGTTCAGTATTAGGACGGTCCTCTTCAATGTCTTTATAAGCGACATTGCAGAAGGACTGGAAGGAAAAGTATGTCTCTTTGCAGATGACACTAAGATCTGCAACAGAGTTGATGCACAGGGTGGGGTGGAAAGGATGAGAAGGGACTTGGCAGGGTTAGAGGAATGGTCAAATGTATGGCAGCTTAGAGTCAATGCTAAGAGTGCAGGTAATGCACCTGGGAAAAAAACCCAGGGAAGAGTACACAGGGGGTGAGATACTAACAACAACAAAAATGGAAAGGGACCTGGTGGTAGTCATATCAGATGTCCTAAAGGTGGGCAAAGCAATGTGAGAGGGCAGCAAGGAGGGCTGGGGGATACTGGGATGCATAGGAGAGGCATCACCAGTAGAAAACAGGAAGTTATTATCCTCTGTACAGACAGTTGGTGAGACCCATCTGGAGTACTGTGTGCAGTTCTGGAGACCCAATCTCCACAAAGACATAGACAAGATGGAAGCTGTCCAGAGGAGGGCAACTAAAATGGTGCAGGGTCTGCACGGAAGACATATGAAGAGAGACTTATGGAGCTTAATATGTATAGCCTCGAGAAAAGGAGGGAGAGGGGGGACATAATAGAAACTTTCAACTACCTCAAGGGAATCAACAAGTCCAAGAGGTAGCATCTTTCAAAAAGAGGTGTGCAAGAACAAGAGGCACAATTTGAAGATGGGGGCAGCTCAGAGGTAATTTAGGGAAGTATTTTTCACAGAGGTTGTGGATGCATGGAGCGGCCTTCAGGAGGAAGGTTGTGGAGTCAAAATCAGTGGTGGAATTCAAGCATGCATGGGATAGTCATAAAGGCAATTCTGGGGGGTGGGGGTAGGAAGAAGTAGGCTGCTGGTTAACTAGGATCTGCAGTTTATCCAGTAGGTAGAGAAATGGGCAGACTGGGTGGGCCAAGCGGTCTTTATCTGCCGTCAAATTCTATGTTTCTATGTTTCTAGGATAGAGGGAAACATACAACAATGGTAAACAATGGTAGGAATAATAACAAAATAGATTACTTGTACATAGAGTGTTCAGACAAATACGCTGCAGTAGAACCAACCAAGCTAGCTTCTATCAGAGTTCATGATAAAAACAGTATACTTGGTAGGAAAAGGTCAGGTGGAAGTCTGCAGATAGGTGCCATTGACAGACAAGGATGAGAGGATTGAGGGGGATAGGCACCAGATGGCCACTGATATGAATGAGTCCATACAGAGGGATGGGTGGGTGAGGGCAAAAGGTGAAGGGAGGGCTGGTGCCAAGGATAAGACAGCAGACAGCTCTTAGGGAAAAGCCAATGGGTTTGTAGTTCTGTGGTAACGCAGCAAAAAACATACAAAATACTATGTTCTATTTATTTTTTTTTTGCAGTAAATAAGGGAAGCAGTTATAGGCTACATAGATACATAGATGTCAGCAGATGAGGGTCTTTGACCCACCTAGTTGCCCATGAATGCTAGTCACTGTGCTTCTGCAAGCTTTCCTGGAACTAGGTTATACCTTTCCCTCAACTACCAGGATCCCTCTATGACTACCCCGGGCATTCTTAAATCCTGTAATTATTTCTCCCACCACCACCTCTTCTGGCAGGCTGTTCCCTTTGTCCACCACCCTCTCTGTGAATAAGTGTCTCCTCATGTTCCCTCTGAACCTCTCTCCCTCCAGTTTCATCCTATGTCTCCTTCTCCTAGAGCATTCCTTTCTTTGGAAAATTTTATTTTCCTGCACCTTATTCTTCCCCATGAGATACTTAAATGTCTCAGTCATATCCCCCCCCCCTCCTCCAGGGAGTACATATTTAAGTCCTTCAGCCTATCCTTGTAGTGTTTGTGATGTAATCCCTGCACCAGTATGGCTGCCCTCCTCTGAACCGCCTCCATCCTCTCTATTTCCTTTCATAGGTAAGGCTTCCAGAACTGGACACTGTAATAGAGGTGTGGCCTCACTGATGTCCCATGCAGCAGCATTATGACCTCCCTTTTCCTGCTGGTAATTCCCCTGCCTATGCATCCCAACATCCAGTTTGCTTTTCCTGCTGCTTTGTCGCACTGACTTCCTGCCTTTACGTCATCTGAGATGATGAACCCCTAGGTCCCTTTCCTGCTTAGGGAATTCTATATTTTCCCCTTCCAGCTGATATGTTGTTCCTGGGTTTTTGTGGCCCATGTATATTATCTTACACTTTTTAACATTAAATCCCAACTGCCAATCCCTCGACCAGTCCTGAAGCTTCTGCAGATCCCTCCTCATTCTAGCCACACCCTCTGTTGTGTCCACCCTGTTGCAGAGCTTAGTGTCATCAGCGAACAGGCAAATTTTCCCTTGTAGGTCCTCTACAATGTTACTGATAAAGATATTGAAGAGGACAGGACCTAGAACTCATCCCTGTGGTACCCCACTGGTCACGTTTCCCTCCACAGAGTGACTGTCATTTACCACCACCCTCTGTGTCCTGTTATCTAGCCAACTCTCTACCCGTTTTACCACCATTAACCCACCAGTGTTCCCCTGCTTATTTAACAGCCTCCTACAGTATGTGGCACAGAGTCACAGGCCTTGCTGAAGTCCAGGTAGGCCACATCCACTGCCCTCCCCAATCCACTTGCCTGGTCACCCAGTCAAAGAACTCAGTGAGGTTAATCTGGCATGTCCTCCCCCCAGTAAAACCATGTTGCCTTGGGTACTGTAGACCATTGGCAACCAGGTGTTTCACTATTCTTTCCTTCAGTAGTGCTGCCATGATCTTCCTACTACTGGGGTCAGGCTGACTGGTCTGTAGTTCCCTGCTACCTCCTTGTTCCCACTTTTGTATAGCAGGACTACATCAGCTTTTCTCCAGTCTATGGGTACCTCCCCTACTTCCAATGAAAGATTGAACAGTTTTGCCAGGGGTTCCTCCACCATTTCTTTTAGCTCCCTCAGCACCCTGGAATGTACCCTATCTGGTCCCATAGCCTTATCAACTCATTGTTTCCAGTTCCCTTAGGACCCCTACCTTTGGAAAAGGACTTGCATCCCTTTCTGTGCCCTTGTTACCCTTTCTACCTATTTCTGGCCCATATCTTGCCCCCTTCTCTGTAAAGACTGAGCAGAAGTATCTGTTCAGTATGTTTGCTTTGCGGTTGTCATTCTCTATGCTACATCCATCCTGTCCTTGTAGCCTCAGTATCCCTTCCTTTGCCTTCCTCTTTTTTCCCTGCTGTACCTGTAAAAGATTTTATTCCCCCTCACCATTGATTTCGCAATACGTTCCTCTGTTTGTGCCTTGGCTTCTCTTAATGCCCTCCCTGCCTCCCTTAGCTTCTCCTGGTACCTCTTCCTGTCTCCTTCCCCCTGTGTCCTTTTGTACTGCTTGAATGCTGTTTTTTTTTTTTTTTGCTTTAACTTTCTCAGCTATCTCATCTGAAAACCAGCATGGTCTCCTCTTCCTCTTCCCCTTGCTAACCTACTTAACACGGAGTTGTGTTGCCATTGTTATCCAGGACTTGATCGCCTCCCACTGTTCTTCTACCCTTGTTTTCTTCTCTATTCCAGCCAATGCCTCTTCTAGGTATTTCCCTATGTTCCTAAAATCTGTCTTCTTAAAGTCAAGGATTCTTATTTTTGTGTTACTGGATTCCACCCCTTCAGTTATCTTAAACCCCACTGACTGGTGATCACTGTTTCCCAGACTGTGTGGTTGTTATTGTGACAACACAGTCCTATGACTAAGGTGTCCTTCTTTAAGGCTGCTTGGTGGAGCCCAAAGCAGGTTTTTTGCTAGTATGTGGTGAGAGTACCTAGTCTGCACTGAAAGGGTATTGTATTTAATATGGTACTTAAAGTGGCAGTGTGTGTGGGTAAGTGATTTTCAGTGTTATATTTCATTGGTTGCTTACCTTGTAGTGTAGGAGAGCATGGACTAAATGGAGACCCTGTAGGAGGGGTCTTAGATACAATAGGCACTCAGTGGCAGGATGTGAGGGAGGTAATTTCCAGGGTACGTAGCACTAGGATGTACAGTATATAAGGGCACACCCACAAGCATCGTAAGTCAGGCATAAGATATGCCACTCCATGTAGTGCCAAGAGATTATGTGCCGTAGGAACTTAACAGAAGAGGGGCTTCAGTGAGTGGGCAGGGGTTAAGGAACTCTCTTCAATTGTCTTGCATCCAGTGTGTGTGAAATTGTGTCCCCCTCTGGCAGCAGAGGCAAGCTTCTCAGGATGTGTGGCAGGTCTCTGTTCTTAGCTTGCGTCACTTTAAGGAACCTGATAAAGGTTGGTAGGGCTAAACATGATAAGGGATATAGTCTTGAGGTGTCTTTTTGTGGGATTACAAGAAATTCCAGTGTGGTTTGCAATTTTGTGGGAACTGTGCAAACAAGCAGGGGCAATCCCAGTGTGGAAATAAAAGAATACCAGTCACATGACAAAACTGTGCTTTATCCAGCATTTCTCGCTGTTTTATTCTCATCAAGCAAAATGCCCCAGTGCCTAGCTCAATGTTTTGCCTGCACACTGGCTTAATCAGGGAACAGCCTGTGAATTTAAATTGTAAATAACTTATTTACTATATAGGTAGTCATTTTTGTCTAAACTGCTATCTTAACATTCTTCAGTTTCACCTTAACAATCCAGTTTTCCCCATGTATACCATAGGACCAAGATATTTTATATGCAGATATATGCCATTACCACCAGAAAAAAGATATTAAGAATAATGTAAAAATAAAATTAAAAAGAATAGTCACCACAGTGTTTGCATTACAGTAAATGTTAATATTCTGCTACCTTAACATTTGACAGACTGTTTTTGAACTGATGTTTTGAGAATGAAAGCTGTCGAACTGTGACAAAGTGTAATGGTCTATTTATTTTCTGAATAATTTGCTTTCCAGCCTGTTTTGTTTATAGATAGTTAAACCTAGGAAATCCACTTCTTTTTCACTGCGGGTTATAGACAACTTTAAATTTTTACTCAATGCATTTAAGTGTTCATGAAAGTTAAGAAGTTATTCTGTTGTTCCTTCCCAAAGTACAGTATATGCAAACCATCAAACTATAGCTTGCACACCTTAAGTCTGTTAAAATAAGGGTTCTACATAGGGTTCAGGATGAAGAAGGACTGGAACAAGTCCATGTAGAAACCTGCATATGTGGTGGGGGCCATAGTGCTACCCATGGCCATTCCATGTTTTTGTCTGTAATATACCCCCTCATAACAGAAATAATTCTCTTAAAGGACAAGCCTGGCTAGTTTGAAGAGAAAGCTCACTGGGGATGTGCCCTCTTCAGTCAGTTTATTAAGGGCTTCCTACAAGCTGTGGATACCGTCCTCATGGGGTATGGAGATGTATAAGTCCTTCATGTCCATGCTCCATAGGACTATATTCTCAAAGGTCACAGGGGTATTCAGTGTGTCTGTTAACTTCAGTACATCACCAGTATCCTTCAAGTAACTTTCTATCTCGTAGTTTATAGGCTGTGTGTAATAATTTACAAAGCCTGAAATCAGTTCTAGAATGGAATCATTACCTGAAATAATGGGTCTGGCTGGTGGGTTGTTCATTCTTTTATGTATTTTAGGCAACCCATAAAATATTGGAACATTTGGAAACTTGGAGGTTAATAAGGCCTTTTGCCAATCTTTCACATACCCAAGTGCTTTAGCTTCATTTAAGATTTCTGTTATGCTGTGCTGAATTCATGAACTGGGGTCTGTCTCAAACTTCTCATAGTTTTCTTTAATTTCTAGTAAGTCTATATATATCTATTTTTATTCATAATAACTATTCCATCATCTTTATCAGCTGGTTTGATGACTGTTTGTCATTCTCCAGGATTCTTAAAACTGTTGCTTCATTTTGTGCTGTTTTTCACATATGGTACATTAGGTTCTTTAAACAAGTTATCCACATCATTTAAAACTTAAGATATGTAGGCCTCTACATTGTCATTTCTGCCTTTAGGAGGGCTGTAACTTGTTTTAAATTTTACTGCTTTTCTAACTTCATTAATTGGTTTCACACCACGAACATCGTGGAGGAAGCAACATGGGCAGAACAACGTGGAAGTAATGCTGCGAACAAGAACATCACGGTGAACCCAACAACACTGAGCACAAGTGCCGCTGACCCACAAGCAAAGTAGCTCAACACAGCAGCAGCAATGGAGGCGTGCACAAGGAACCGCATGGAAAGGGACACCCAGCACCAGCAAAACCGTGAGGCAGACAGCAGGGCAGCACAACGGGGCCAGCAAGATGGACAACGACACAGGCGCCATGGATCAAACTCACCCAGAGCACACAGAGAGGCAGAAGAGCACAGCATGGTGGATGGACCCCAAGAAGGGGGGGGCAAGCAAGCCACAGTGCTGACTGGTAAGGAGCCAGACCATACATGGGGTACGATAATCCAAACGCCACCACAGGGCAACAAGGGAGACACAGCCACACAAAGGGCATGCAGCATGTGGAGAGAGGGGCAAAGGGGCAGGAGGTGACTCCCAGGACAGGCGGTGACTCCCAGGACTGGACACCTGCACCCAGCGATGCACCACACACAATAGCAAGGGTTGAGGGCCACACAGAGGGAACACCACAGCATGTGAAATGCTCTTGCACCAACCCAGGCAAGTAAAACACACAATGCTTACAGACAGCACGACACACAGGAGGTGGGGCGTGGTACCACAGCATGGATATAGGGCTAACAGGACACATCTGTGAGCTGAGTGTGTGCCACCAGGGCAGGTGCTGTCACTCCCACACCCAGCGGCACTCCCATAAGGCAGCACAGCACACAGACCATGCTAATGTGCATGGGAGTGTTGTGCAGAGGACAAACACTGTGTGGGAGGCACGTGAGCAGTCCGCAGAACCATGCCACTGCACTATGTGACCAGCCAAAAGGGGAAGACCCAACTACAACATGAGTGCTACCTGTACTACAAGGAGCGGAACCTGGCAGAAAAAACATATTGGAAATGCTCAGAGTATTACAGGGTGAAATGCCCTGGATGCGTCCACACCGCAGGGGAGGAGGTCATCAGGGTGGTGAACAGCCACAACCATGTACCCCACCATGGGGCCATAGGTGTCCAGGAGGCCATTACAGACATAAAGCATAGGGCCCTACAAATGATGGAGACACCCCACCAGGTGGTGGCAGCATGCAGTAGCAACATAACCACCGCTGTATCCGGTAGATTTCCCAGCATACACCTCCTGAAAAGGAGTGTCCACTGTGCACGTACAGCTGCTAGTCAGCCACTACCCCTGCCAACCTCACTAGAGGACCTCACCATCCCACACGTATACATAGTAACACATGATGAAGCCCAGTTCCTGCTCCATGACAGTGGTGGTGCATCTCGAATACTGATATACACCACGGACAGGAACCTGCAGCTACTATCACAGTGCCATACATGGTATGCAGATGGCACATTCAAGACAGCACCACCACACTTCGCACAGCTATACACCATACATGGGGAGTCATACTGCATCATAGCACCCACTGTGTACCTCCTGCTGCAAAAAAAGACAGGGGTGACATACACCAGTGTGTTCACTGCAGTGAGGGAGCTCCAAGAGGACCTCAAGCCATCTGTGATAATCATGGAATTTGAGCAGGCTGCAATAAAGTCCTTTGCCACTATATTCCCAGATGCCAGTCAGCATGGCTGCTTCTTCCACCTGTGCCACGCCCTGTAGAGGAAGGTCCAGGAAGTTCCTGAGGCTGTGCACCGCTACACAGAGGACAAGGACTTTGCACTCCATGTGCGCCTCCTGCCTGCGCTTGCCTTTGTCCCCCCAGAGGAGGTGTCCACCATCTTCGAGGTTCTCAGGTCGTTCGAATTCTATAACACACATGATGAGCTGCTGGCACCAATAGTGGACTATTTCGAGGACACATGGGTGGGGCGCCCCATCCATGGTGGTGTCCGCAGGCACCCCCTGTTCCCCATTGACCTGCAGAGCTGTTATGATGCAGCCAGGACTGGCAGTGCCTGCACCAACAACTCTGTGGAAGGGTGGCACCGTGCCTTCAGCACATGAATAGGTGCATGCCACCCCAGCCTGTGGAAGTTTATTGATGCCCTGAAGTTGGAGCAGTGACTCAATGAGCTGAAGATCAAGCATTGCATCATTGGGTGCTATGCACCACCATCAAGGAAGTGGTTCAGGGACTTGATGGACCGCATACAGCACATTGTTGGGGAGTACAGCACCAGGCCCACATATGACTATCTATGCAGCATTGCCCATAACTTCCAGCTGCAGGTCTGACCTGGACCATGCCAGTGGCTGCAGTTGCTGGGCATGGACTGACCACCACCATGCCATATGAGGGTGCCAGTGACTGCTGACCACCTGTACAGTGTGCTATCACACATGCCTGGGGGGGGTACTGTGCCGATATGGGTTGATTCACTGTCAGGGTTGGGGTACTGTGCTGTTATCAGGGTATTGCCCTGCAGATGGGGTACTGTGCCAATATGGGTTGATGCACTGTCAGGGTGGGGGTACTGTCCTGTACTAGGGTTGATGATCTGTCATGGAGGGGGACTGTGCTGCCATGGGGTGTCACTCTGTCATGGGGGGATGGCTGTGCAGGTGTTGGGCTCCTGTGCTGTCTTTGCTGGGGACAGTGTCTCTGTTACCATGGGATTGTGCACCACTGGGGGGGTGTACCAGGTGGTGTGGATGTCTGCACGCAGGCTGTGGTGCAGTGTGAGGTGGTCACTATCACTGCAGGTGCATGTAGTGTCTGCAGTGGTGCCATGACAATGCCATGTGCAAGACCAGTGTTCCAACCTGGGGGTGTGTACTCCATGCAGTGCATGTCTGCATCTGTGCCATGCAGGGGCTGCATGTTACGCAGGTCACTGTCCTGTGCATCTCTTGGCTGTGCATTGGTGGTGTGTGTGTGTGTGCCATAGCCATGGGTGTTGTGTTGATCGTGCCTGGTGTCTGCTGGGGAGGCACCGTGTGTCTTGTGTTGGCATGGGCACCTGGCACTGTCATCAGACATGGTGTGCATCATGGTCCCCACAGCTGGTGGTAAATCAGTTGTGGCTCAGCCACTGGTTTATACACTGGCTGCATGTTGTCCCTGGGCTCCAGCAGGGCTTGCATGTGTTAGGGTCCCTGCAGCCCATGTCTATATGGGCGTGCCGGCACTGTACATGGCCCCTCCTCATCCTGTGGCCATGTTTGTCTGTGGGAATCCTATATGTGCATGCCTGTGTGGGTGGCAGTGTCCACCTTCACTGCCCGATGCCTCTTGTCCACCTGTAGATCATCTGAGCCATGCTGTCCCCAATGGGTGTGCCCATGTGCATCACGGCCAGATGTGTTCACCTGGGGGTGCATGCCCACCACAGTGTTATGGCTGTATCCCCTTCCTGCCACACTGTTGTATGTTCTGTGGGGTGTGCGCATTGTACTGGGTGCAGCTGCATCTGCTGCCATGCTGTTGCATGGCAGTCCTGCGGCAACTGAAGGTCCACCAGTCAGCACACCTGGCCTCAGTGCCCCGTGGATATTGTGGGGGTTGCTATCTGGGGCCTTCTCCCCATGTGCATCCGTGCATGGTGGCCTTCGGGGGGGGCATGCTGGCCTCCCACTGGGGTGCCTGACCCCTGTTGTCGTACCTAGTTCAGCCACCCTGTGCTGTGCTTGGGTACCAGTGCCCCCTACTATGTGGGTGACCTTGTGTGTGCCAAGGTCATTGCTGCCCCCTGCGTTGTTCTGCCTGACACTGTTATTCCCTGCCTCATGTTGTGCAGCAGCATGTCAGGCATCTGTTGATTTGTCTACCTTTGTCTGGGCATTCACCGATTGCTCCTGCGGTCTGCGTCCCCTGCACTGTTACAGGCCCCGTTGGTTGTACTGGTGGCATTTGTGCGTGTGCTGTGTTTTCCGCCCTTGTTTCGGTAGTCACTGTTTGCCCATGTGGTCTGCATCCCTGCGATATTCCCGACTGCTTTCTGTAGTGCCTGAGCTATTGCTGTTGGCGATGTTCTTGCCGCTATGTTCATGTTCACGATGTTTTGTCCCACATTGTTCATGGCCTGAAGCTAGTAATGTAGTGATATTTTTACTAATTTTTTTTCTAGTTTAAAGTGACAAACTTGCCAGAGAAATCACATCCTGTACTTTTTCAAAAATTAACTACAGAAATTGGAAGTATGCAGAATACTAACATACAGTATACTGAGCTATTTAACCATTGATAGTACTAATTAATTTTATTATTTGCATTAATGTATACACTATGATGATTATTATCTCTATTTTTTATTTAATTTTATTTTTACATTATTCTTAATATATTTTTTCTGGTGATAATGGCATTTATCTGCTTATAAAATATCTGGGGCCTATGGTATACATATGAAAACTGGATTCTAAAGGTGGAACTGAAGAGTGTTAAGATAGAAGTTTACACAAAACTGACTGTACCTATATAGTAAATAAGTTATTTATTATTTAAATGCACATCCTCTTCCCTGACGAAGCCTGTGTGTGGGCAAAACATTGGGCTAGGCACTGGAGGATCTTGCTTGATGAAAATAAAGCAGCAAGAAAACCTGGATAAAGCACAGTTTTGTCATGTGACTGGTATTAGAAACATAGAATCTGTCTGCAGATAAGGACCTGATGACCCACCTAGTCCCACCAGTATTCTTCTATTTCCACACTGGGATTGTCCCTGCTTGTTTGCACAGTTCCCACAAAATTGCAAACCACACTGGAATTTCTTGTAATCCCACAAAAGGACACCTCAAGACTATATACCTTACAATGTTTAGCCCTACCAACCTTTATAAGGTTCCTTAAAGTGACACAAGCTAAGAACAGAGACCTGCCACACATCATAAGAGATCTTGCCTCTGCTGCCAGAGGGGGACACAGTTTCACATGCACTGGATGCAAGACAATTGGGCAGAGTTCCTTGTCCCCACCAACTCACTGAAATCCCTCTTCTGTTAAGTCCCTATAGAACATAATCTCTTGGCACTGCAGTCTTAAGATAATATAGATAAGAAGAGTCTTACTGTAAGATAGCAGTTTACATAAAATTCATTGTACATATATAGTACATAAGTTATTTATATTTATATCCAGATCCTCTTCCCTGATGAAGCTCGCATGTGGGTGAAACATTGGGCTAGGCACTGGGGAATCTTGCTTGATGAAAATAAAGCAGCAAGAAAACCTGGATAAAGCAGTTTTTGTCATGTGGCTGGTTCTGTATTCTTCTGCTTTCTGAAATCTCACTTAACCAGACCCAAGCTAAATTCTTTATTGAAACTGAAGGGAACCCACCAACCTTTGCATTTGGAGCGTTCCCAGTGTGGCCTCACTGTCCCCCCAGTAAAAGAAACACACAGGGAGGAATCAGCTCCAAAACACTTCAGAAGACCTAGACACTTGAAATAATAGACACACTTGGCAAATATTATTTTTTGTAGATATATTTTGTTTTATTAAACACATAAAAATGATGACAGTATTCACACGTGGACGAGAACATCAGTGGTTCCTAAGGAAAAAAATCCCACTTCATCAGGAAGCTGCACTATCCAAAAAATAATGTAGATAATAATGTATGGTGAGGGGTGTATTATGAAGTGGGTTTTTTTATACATCCTTGGTGTATAATAGCCATAAACCTTGAAAGAAGAGCTCAAGAGGTTAATGTAGCCATCACACACTGAGAGTGTGTCAGAATTATTTTTTTTACACCACTCACCATACTTTATTTTTTTTTTGTAATTAAGGAGCCTGCAAAGGATTGTGGCAGGCAGAACTTTATCTGTGGGTGGAGCCCTGACTGACACCTGAGTCATTAGATAGGCTCAGCTAGGCAGACACCCACCAGAGGTGGGGGAAGGCAGATAGGTAGGATTTTCATGGCAGTGATAGGCTTATGGCTGGAGGGGAGGAACCCAGATCTAGTTAGATACAGGCAGAAAGGTTTCCTTCTCTCAACTCCTAACCCTACAGTCACTCCAGCACATCAGATGCATGCAGATCAGTAGGAGATTTTCTGTCTTCCAATGGATTAAGGTAGCAGCAGCAACTAGGCCTTTGAAAATTAGAACATGTTGGTTATTGCCTGTTTGTTTGATTCTTGGGCTGGCCTGGATTTCACTCTCAGCATGTAAGCAATCTCCTGGGGGCAGGTAGTTACTTTGTTTTTGTTGTATGTATAAAAAAAAAGGAGTTTCAAGGATTTGTTGCTGTGACTAATGGCGCTTTTTTTGCACACAGGTCTATGTAACGGAATAACTGTTATGGAAACAGTATTCCGTTACATCCTTTGAGTGTAAAAAGCATTTGTTTCATTCCCTTGGTGAACGTTCGTCCAAACCGCAACCTCTGCTTCTTGCAGTTTGCAAGAACGTGTTTCGTTTGATCTGGCTGTGTAAAACAGCCATTCCAGTACCACTGCAGAAACTGCCATTAGAGCAGCAAACTCTGGGGGAGCCTAAACAAATGGAGGCGGGATTAGCCGGAATACTCGCAGGGGTGTAAAAGGAAACCTGAACGCAACAGAGTACATTGGTGCCACACAGGTAGAGTTTATTTCGTCTTACATACCTGTGTGTAAAAGCTCCTTAAATTGCTGGTGGGGATTATTTGATTTCTGAGGTTGTTTTGTAACTGGCTAGGTAATTGCAGCTTAAAGTTGACTTGGGAAGGGTTTTCCCATAGCACATTTTTGTGAGTCGTTGATTTAATTAGTGATATTTGTGGTTGCCTGCTATGTATTTTTCTGGTTTGGAGCTCTAGAGTACATCCCCCCCCCTCTGCCTTTGCCTTTGTCCTGCCATGTGCTTCCACAACTCCATAGGTTTGGAGTTACATAAGGTTTTTCAGTTTGGCTTGCAGTTTTCAGTGTTTTTATTTTCTGGCCATGTGACCACTTGCTGAAAATATAAGAACTGTAATTTAGAAAAAAAATAAAGTGTGCACATGCTTTTGGGTAGACTGGAAAACTGAAAATGTAGGATCTGTAATTGGCAAAAATATTGTGCAGGTTTTTTGGTTAGAGGGCTATCTGGAACTGGAGCTGTAACTGGCAACATTTTGTACATACTTCTGGTATTAGAAGTCTAAGTAGGAAATATAGGATCTGTGACTGGCAAAATGTTGCTTCTTCCTTTGTTTAGAAAAAAAGCTTAAAGTATGAGATCTACAACTAGAAAATTTTTTTCTTTGCTTTGGTTCTTCACTCTTGCATGCTGTTATGCAAAGGGGCAAACTCTAGGATTTAAAAATGGTGTACAAAACTATTGGGCGTAATTTCAGTGAATGTTTAAAAAAAGTTTCAGCACTGACTTGCATTTTTGGAAATTTACAAATCAAACTACAGTGTTTATGGGCCGTTGCCTTGTCTGTGGAGGGGATGCTTAATTTAGAGGCTATTGTTTTTTAAATGGTGCTGCCAGGCTTCAAGTCCCCCTCCCCTGCTTGATTTGCATCTTTGTTCTAGAGGTAGTACTGCACCAGAGTGTTTGTTTTATTTTTTTGGGGGGAGGGGCAGAACAACTGTTTTTTTTTTACAAATTCATATAATTTTAGGATTGCAGCTTTTTGTACGTTATCTGTGCGAGGGGTACAGCTGAGGGGCAGCTCATGTAAATGAGGCATTTCAAATTGGTTATACAATATTTTTGATTGCAGAATATGGGAATCATGCCAGGATTGCTGTAGAATCTGGAAGGGCATGAATAGGGTTTAAATTGCATTTGTTTTCCCATCAAAATTAATGTTTGAATACTTATGCAAAAAAATGCTGGGTCTGAAAGGGCAGAGTGCATAAAAGGCAGGAAAGCAAATATCTGGTGCTATACAGACAAACCACCTCTTCTAAATCAGCCACAGCATCCAGGTGCTTACCACATCATTATTTTGCAAAGCTTTCAAAGATTAGGTACTGCTGATGGGGGGACTTCGGGTTTGGTTGCTTGTACAGTAAGATGGCCACTTGAAGTGCCGGCTCTCCATCTCAGGCTTTAACTATTAAAAAGCCTTTTTTTCTAAAGGGCCCTATTTGTCCTGTATTCATTAGATTTTGTTTCCTTTAATTCTCTGAAACAAAATATACTAAGTTTATGCTACTTTTCTGAAATTTTCTCTCAGAAATAATCTCCAAAATTCATTCTGGGATGGCTGACATAGCAATAATGAGGGCACACAACCCTCAGCTCACCCTGGTCCATAAAACAGACAGACAGATGTCTTGTTCTTCAAGATATAAAAAAACAGCATATTTATTTGAAAAAACAGCAGCACCCCTCACACATAAAGGCATCTACATTTCACATTGCCCTTGACACTTTATCAATTGATCTTGATAAAGCATCAAAGGTGACACAAAATGTAGATTTCTTTATGTGTGAGGGTTGCTACTGTTTTTTCAAATAAATATGCTGCTTTTTATATCTTGAAGAACAAGACGTCTGTCTGTCTGTCTGTTTTATGGACCAGGGTGAACTGAGGGTTGTGTGTTTTTTCAACTTTAGTACATGATTTTGTACCTTGGTTCCCTTTTCATCTACCTGAGCTGTATTCATTGTTTTAATAATGAGAACAGTAGCTGGTGTGGTGGTGGCTGACCCAGTAATACACAGCATGTTCGAGCGCATCCTACAAGAGGTTTAAGGGGTTAAAAAAATGCCACCACCTCCCTGGAAGACAGAATGGAATGCCTCACACTGAAGATCATTGATGCAGAAGGTACCCTCTGACAGCTTGACATCCAAGGCAGCAAGTAGGCTAAGCAACAATGAATTCACCTTCTGGGCCAGATTTGTGGAATTCCACCACCATTGGTCATGAGGTGAGGTCCCCAAAAGACCATATTGAAAATGTGGTGTGAAAATATGCAATAAATGGCTAAGTTATGCATCAAAGTTGAAACCTCCATTGAAATACATTGCACTGCACTTACTTTAGTTTCTCATAGTGCACTCACCAATTCTAGCAGCAAGACATGTCTTCAACTGGAGGATGGATATTTGCCTTGTGATATGTTCAGATTATTGAGGGTGTGTGGGGGTGTACTGGGGTGGGTACTGAGTAGGAGGTGGGGGTTGGGTACAGATCAGCAAGGGACTTTGTTTGCAGATTTACCCCCAAAAAAAAAAACACATCAAGGGATTGTTTTCTATATTTTAGACAGGGATGGTGATCAGAGGGTGGGAGGTGCCATTGGACACCAGGGATAGATTAATTCTTTACTGGGATGGCAATCAGAGGGGGGCCACTACACATCAGGGAGACATTACTTATCTATGGGGACAGTAATTGGAGGGTGGGGGTGCCACTAGACATGAGGAAAAGGTTAATTATGTATGGGAGTGGTGTTCAGAGGGTGGTGGTTGCCACTAGACACCAGGAACAGATTAATTTTGTATGAAGATGGTGATCAAATGGTGGGAAGGTACCACTAGACACCAGAAAAAGTTTAAACTCTTGATGGGGGCAGCAATCAGAGGGTGAGGGGCGCCACTAGAATCCAAAGATGCTAGCACACACCACACCACCCCCCACATAACATATTTAAACTTTTCTCTTCCAAAGTTGGCTATATTTACTTCAAGCTCCATGTGAGGAGAGGGTCCTCTTAGTTTCAGACTGGAATTCCAATTTGAGAAAGCTAAATCACCATCATCAGGGTGGGACCCTTCTATTTAGCCCCTAACTTTGCAGTGCCACTAGACAATGGGAAAAGACTGATTCATGGTAGGGACAGTGATCAGAGGGTGGGGGGGTGCCACTAGATACCAGGGATACAATTTATCTTTAGGGAACTGGTAAAATTCCACTAAAAGATACTCAAGTAAAATCACAATGAATAATTTATTACATTGTGTAGAAACTGATAATTTGCCTCATGTTACTGAGGTCAGTGCTAATGATAGATGGGGGGGTGCACCTCAGCTCACAGTCTCTCTAAACAGTCTACACATACAGAATGTTATCACTGGATTAGGTAACAAGAAGAGGGGGACACCACTAGACAGCAGGGAAATGGCAGCTCACAACACAAGTTCCAGCTGCAGCTGCAGAAGTCAAGGAAGTCCCACTGTTCTCATACAGAGAATGAGAGTGAAGGGCTTCTTTCGCTAAGCTGGACACCCTGGATTTTGGGTGTCCAGAAAAGGTATTTCTGGCAACTATAACAAAAAACAAACACCAGAATCTAGCCAAACATGTCCTATTCATTAAATCTCAGAGTACTAAAGCTACAAGATCACAGACTTCAGGTTTATTAAAAGTACCTTTCTATAAGAAAACAATAGGTCAAAGAGCAGCAGTATATAGGGCTACCACCTTGTTTAACGAGATTCCCAGTGCAATTTTTAACTGCAGAACTGCTAAGCCTTTTAGGCACCAGCTTATTCAGTGGTTTATTTCTCTTTCAGAGTGCACTTGTTTTCAGAAGTAATTGATTGTTACACATTTTTGTATGTATTTATAATATGTATGTGTTTATATATTGTATATTTGTTATTAAGTATGTATTGTATAACAAAACCTTTTATATGTTAGCTTGTTAAAACTGGCTTTTTAGCTCATCTTGCTAACGAGTCTAAAAAAATGAAATGAAATATTTAGCTAGGTTCAGGTGGTTGGTTTTTTAATGCACAGTTTGTATGTATTTTTACTGTTTGCAAGTTCAAACCACTTTTTCGGGTTCATGAATCAGAATTTTTTAAGTTTGAACCAAAATAAGTGGTTTGAACCAGAAACCACTCTGGAGAGATCATGAATGTGTGAAATATTTATTTTGCCAAATGTCCCCATAAACAGAATATGAAATCTTGCTTGGGGAAAACATTGTACATCAGGGATGTTTTACTTTTGCTAAAACTATATCCCTTTACAACTGTTTTTCAACTTCTGTCACAACAGAAACAGAGCAACAAGGTGGTGCCATCATGAACAAACAAAAAACTGGTTTGTGAGACCCATTTTTGGTTTGTGATACATTACATTTGTGAACCAAAAAAACACTCGCGCAAACCAGAAATTTCTGGTTTCCATTTGACACCTAATTATGTAAATCCTTACAACTTAGGAACTGTTTAATATTTTTTCACCAAACCTTTGAAAGGCACTACCTTAACAGAGCACATGTACCCTAGAAGTTTTGTGCAGAAATTCAATACCATGTAGCTTGTGCATGAGAGCAAAACAATGCAAAAAAAAGTTACATATAGGAAAAAAATGGGAACATTTACTAAATAAGGGGTATCCAGGTCTCAGAAACCACATAAAGTGCTATCATGAAATGTCCAGATTTTCACAGAATGGTGCATCAATGGAAAATTCAAATTTGTGGGCTATTCTGACAAACACAGCAAAAGTTATTAAACTGCAAAGTCAGGGGTTTAACATTGGGCACCCTACTCGACCCTAACTGTGCCCCTATAAGAGATATAGGTAAATATATAACAATTTATTTACCCAGCCTAGAGCAACTGGGATGCAACATCTCATTTTTAGTGGTGTCCTACTTCTATCCATTTGGAGCCACATAGACTGGAGCACTGGCAGTACTAGAGACTTGACTAAAGTCACATATTGAGTATTTCACTCCAGCAGGGTTTGCTCCTGTGAGCTTCTGTTAACAAGCCAGTACACTAACAACAAGATCATGCTGCTTCCACAATATTACTTAGGCGTCACTAAGATTTAAATAAAATGCCTTTACTTTTGTACATTCAGAAATTACAAAGTGAGGAAAACCCCCAATAAAATGAACTCCACTTCTTCAAACACAGATGTTAAAACATTCAAATATTCTCAGTATTGAGGGTACAGACTTCAAAATATCTAGGATTGGCTAATGTGAACTAGTCCTAGAAAGGTTTAACCTCTAAACCTTTAGGTAGGTAGCTGAGATAGATAGATAGATAGATAGATAGATAGATAGATAGATAGATAGATAGATAGATAGATAGATAGATAGATAGATATACAGACAGACAGACAGACAGACAGGTAGATAGATAGATAGATAGATAGATAGATAGATAGATAGATAGATTAGATAGATAGATAGATAGATAGATAGATAGCACCAATGTCTTTTTAGGTTCATAGATCAGTCCACTATCTCCTTTGCAAAACAATATGATACACTGGATTGGGGGTGGGCATCCTGAAACTTACTTTCTATCTTAGTACAATTCTAGTAATGTTGTTCCAGGGAAATTATTGGCAACCACTTGGCCAGTCATTTTGTGCTGTAGATAACTAAAGATATCTCCTCAGACTGATTGAGATTTAACATATGGATATGAAATTGTGCACACCTGTTTGAAATGATTGAGACTTTTATGCAAATCTTTGATGTTGCACTTAATCACTGCGAACTATTATGTGTTGAAAAATAAGTACATTAAACACACTTTGTAGTCTTTTTTTTTTATTGTATGACGAGGATGCTTCATAAAGGAGCTTTTAGCTCAAAGGATGTACTTCCGACTTTCCTAATAAAATAAAATAAATAGTCTACAGTGTATGGTTTATGCCACTGTATGGATGGATGGAGGTACATACAGTGTATGCACATTTGTCATTCAACATCTGAAGAGATAACATACATACATGCACTATTTATTTTTGATTTTTTTCTGCATGTCAGTAAAGTATTCATTTTAGTTCAGGATTTACATAAATGCCAACTAATTCAGCTCTAGTGAACTATGCCCTCTGTGCAGATATTAAAAGCTACCCCAATCTGGTAATGACAAATACCAACAACATACCAACAATGCATTCAGAAACTAGAATCTCTACCAACCAAATAACAATTCCCAGTGCTCTGTCAATCATTTATAAGTTCACATACTATAACTTTAGAATCTCTTCTCCTGCCATCATCTACTAAATGGTTCTTGGTTTGCAAATCTCAATTCTCAGCAAAAGCAAAGCACAAGTGAAGCCTCTGAAGCTAACAGCATTCCTATTTGATGTTCAAAACCCTGAATGATCTTTGAGCAGGAACTTTGCCTTGTAGCAGGTGCAGTAAACATAAACATAGAAATATAGACTTTGTCAGCAGATAAGGACCACTTGGCCCACCTAGTCTGCCCATTTCCCTATCTACTGGATAAGCTGCAGATAGCCAGCAGCCTGCTTCCTCCTACCCCCACTATAATTGCCTTATGTCGGTCCCATGCATTCTTGAATTCCCGCACTGTTTTTGACCCCACAACCTCCTCAGGAAGGCTGTTCCATGCATCCACCACCCTCTCCATGAAAAAGTACTTTATCATGTTGCCCCTGAGCCATCCGCCCTCTATTTTCAAATTGTGCCCCCTTGTTTTTACACATTTCTTTTTCTGAAATATGCTACCCTCTTGGACTTTGTTGATTCCCTTAAGGTACTTGAAAGTTTCTATCATGTCTTCCCTCTCCCTCCCCCTCCTTTCCTCAAAGGTATACATATTAAGCTCTTTTAGTGTCTCTTCATATGGCTTCTGGTGCAGACTCTGCACCATTTGGGTTGCCCTCCTCTGTACTACCTCCATCCTAGCTATGTCCTTTTGGAGATGGTGTCTCCAGAATTGCACGCAGTACTCCAGATGGGGTCTCACAAACTGTACAGAGGGATAATAACTTTTTGCTTTCTACTGATGATGCTTCTCACAAACAGACAAGTTTCATACCCCACTGATACCGTGTGTGCTAGCAGCAGAGAAAACATTTAAATTAGATTAGAGGTTGCTCTTTCCAAACAAAGTTGGTCATTTAGATTTAACTATCTTATTCTTTCAGATGTGAGTTTGCCTTATCAGAAATAATTGCAGGACTTCATGCTCCTTAACCAAAGTCACAAAAGCTCTCTGCTGCACTATTACCTTAAAGTTCAACTATTTGTATAGGTTCGTGGCATAAATAGTTTTAGGTTTGACACCCCATCAACTCAACTATAATAAAAACACAAAGGACATTTCATTGCAACAATATAAAAAACAGTTTCTGGCAACAACTCAGAAGCTTTAACGTGCTTTATGTCAACTCTTCCAAAAATATAGAGTACAGCACATTGAATAAAAGAAGCACCACAAGAGCTATCCTAAGTGTACAAACACATGTATTTGTTTAATAGTGATTCATTCCCAGTCTTTCACAAGGGTCCTCGGAAAATTCCTTTGATGCCCCAAAAGTGCTCGTTGCTAAGGTGCATGGAGTTGATGACTAGGTAGTAGAATGCCATGCAATAAAGTGTCTCCCATAGGTCCTGGGCAGATTGGGCAGAAGTGGGGGCTCAGCAGCAGTGGTGCAGAGGAGGGGAGCAAACATTAACCCTCACCCTGCTGTAACTGGGGGATACCACTCGGTGTAACTGACCTCAGCAGCACCAGCACTGGAAGTCCCAGACAGCAGGTAGTAGCCACTAGAGGCAATGGCACACCATTCCAGTGGTCCAAGCTGCCAATATGTGCACATCCCTGAAAACTAGCAGATCATGTGAAAATGGTAATCCTCCATATCAGACAGAAAGGCACATTCTCCCACATGCTATGTCTGATCAAGACTTGAGAGTAGAAGCAGCAGCAGCGCCCCACATTATCCTGACACAGATAGATGGAGAAGCCCTCATGTCAGCAGCTGTCCTTCATGTCAAAATCTTTCACCCACTGCCACCAGTCTCCATCACCTCAACATCAGCATAAAAAAGAAAAAAGGGTGAAAAGTCTGAACTGGCTTCAGAAGGTGAGTGGTACAATGAGAAATGAATTTGAAGCATGGCTGAGTCAATTGTTTCCAAGACACCTGATGCGGTGGAAAACTAAGGACAAGAATATAAGAAATGATGACACACAAGTGGGATGCAGATGGTGTGCCCCATGCCAAAGTCCATATATTTTAGAATCCAGCACCATCTTTATCTCCAAATAAAGTCTTATCACTAGAAATATGCATGTTTGACTAGGCTTCTCATTCCAAATGTACAAAGGGAGAGTTGAAAGGTATGTGTGGTACATTAAGTCTCCAAACTACATGAGCAGTAGCAATTTCACTTTTTCTGGCAATGGGGGGGAGGTGCCACTAGACACCAGTGTAACAGTAAATACATATGGGGATGGTGATCACAGGGTGGGGGTTGGCACCACTACACATGAGGGCAACATTAAATACATAAAGGGACAGCAATGAGGGGGGCCCCACTAGACGCCAGGGAAATGATGGCTCACTCCTCTCACTGCAACCTGCAGCACCAGTTCCAGCTACAGCTGCAGAAGTCAAGAAAGTGTTGCTGTTCTCATGCAGAGAATGTGGGTGAATGGCTCCTCTCACTAAGCTTGGCAACCCTGGATTTTGGGTGCCCGGAAAATATATTTCTGGCAACTTAAAAAACAAACACCAGAATCTAGCGGGTCCCATTTAGTTAGGTTCAAGTGCTTGTTTTTTTAAAAAATACATAATTTGTATGTACTTTGACTGTTTTTAAGTTTAAATAGTAAAAATGGTGGCCATCTTGACTGTTTTTCCCCTTATGACAAGTAAAATCATGCAAATAACCACTTGCGATATGTTTTTTTACCATTCTCGATAGGTTTTTTTTACCTTTAATAATAGTTTGTTTTGTAATCAGTTGCACTGGAAAAGTTAACTCAAAAATCATTAAAACTTTAAAATGGTATAATATTTTTTACCAAACCTTCAAAAAGCGCACCCTTGGCATAGGACACTTCAACCCTGAAAATTTTACGAAAAAATTCCACATGGTCTAGGCTGTAGGTGAGAGCATAAAATACCCAGTGTTAAGTACAGAGAAACCAAATGTGTTTTTTTCATTTTCTTGGCACTCCATATCTCAGAAACCGTACAAGATGACATCACAAAACTTTCCACGTCTTGAGACCCTGACAGCCTGACTGCACATGCCACATTTTGGATTTTTTCATCAAACAACACCAAAGTTAAGGTGCAAAATGTGTGGTTTAACATTAAACAGTATACTCAACCCTAACTACTGTATGGGGTGCTACTATACCCATATAATATATATATTTTTTTTAAATAAAATGGAGAAAGAAATTCAAGCAATCATATTGGCTATTACCAGTGCATTAGAAATAGCTAATGTACGGGTAAAAGCTAGTCCTGCCAACCTGGATGCAATACCTGGGAAATCCTTGTGCCAACCTTAGAATTTTGAAAACTCAATTTTTTTCTTCCAGTAGATATAAAGATCTACGTCTATGTCAGTTATTTTAAGACATTCACAATAACAAAAAAGTGATATATATTATTTTTTTCCTTTTTTAACTACATAATAATCACAAGCACTTTCACTTCTAATTAAATATTTATGTCCATTCCATCATGGCCACCCGCCCACCCACTTGCTTTCTCTCTCATTCGTTGATATACTGTCATATTTCATGATACCCCTCTCCTATCCATTCTTATTCAAACCCCCTACAAACAGAAAACAGCCCAGATCCATAGAGGACATTGTGCCTATTTTGTCTTTTTTTCCCAACCTTTCTATTTAAAATCAAGCTTGTTGTTCATGCTTGAAACCCCCACTGGCTGCCCATCCACCATCATGAACTGTTGTCCATGGCAGCTCAAATAATTCTTCAGAAGCAGTCAGTGCAGAACAGGTATCCCCCTTGCCTTTATTCATTATTGCTTGCTCTCGTCTAACTCATTCCTACAGTACCTCGCTATGTAGATGTCCTCCATTCAGGATCAAAATAAAAGAAGGGTCATGAGAATCCTGACCACAGCCTGCAGTTATGGCGCTTGTTTCTGACTCATGCTATGTCACTCTATGGCCAGGTCTGTCACTTTCAACAGAAGTAAAAAATAAATAAATAAATAACCCCCCCCCCGCCCCAAAAAAAGAAAAGTAAAATTTGTGTGTGTGTTGGGTGGTAGAAGAGCCATGACAACCAATTTTGTATACAGCTACAGTGGCCATAATTTGATAAATCTCTTAAAGTAATGACAAGTGGAGGAACTATTTTAGGTCAAAACACATCAAATATTTTTTACATCGAAGATTGTTCTGTTTTAGTTTTTAAACCTATGCATTTTATTTCTACATGCATTTAAAATACAGATCCCCATTTTATAAGCAGAATAAAACACTATGGGGATGTGCAGTAGACAATTATAATGCACAACCAGGGTCTGAAGGCACTCGGCCTGCAGTCTTATGCCTTTCATGCTGTCAGCTTGTCAAGTCTGTCTCCTGTTTGTTTCTCAAGGGTGAGATTGAATCCTACTATATTCAGCAAATGAGAAATAAAGGGGAATTAATAAATTCTTATTTGTGGAACAGCATACAGATTGCTTTGGTGTTACAGATTGACTGCAGCACAAGATACAATAGATGTATTTTCTTTCCAGCCATCTGTGTGCAGGTCCAGGTGCACCCATCTACAGGATGACAAAAATCCAAATTTACCTCCCCTTCCCCAAGGTCTGCCCCCCCCCCAAAGTTAGTATATTTAGTTGGGACTGTATAGGGGGGCACAGCCCCTACTTTAAAAATGCAATTCAAATTCAAATCCCTGGCACCCTAATGATAGGCACACTTGGACAGGCGTGTTCTGATGGTGGAACTGATTTATTTATGCTGCAGCACTGTCACTTCTTACTCCAGCATATCTCTTTTGACATGAACTTGTTGCAATCTGACCATTTAAAAAAAATGTAACGTAATCTGCAGTGTGTCTAATTATTGACATCACACAGTCTATGTCAATGACAGTCTGCAGCATGGAAGCGAACACAATCCACTCATGCTGACAGCCTGTCATCTTTGACCTTTGCTCATTTCAGTTTGTGAGTGACAGCTGCTAATTTTAACCCTCCATTTAAAAAACTAAAGAAATAAAAATAAATGCAATCTATAAATTTATACATCTCAGGATCACTAGTCTTTGTATTACTGCAGTATGTGAATGAGTACTATCATTTCTGCTGTCAGTTTGTAATGTTTCACTCGAGCAGGTCTTGCATTTATTTTTTTCTCAGTGAGCTATCTTGTTCTTCTGACAATAGGACAAGCGCAGGTGAGACATTTCAAGCTGGCAGCAGAAGTGACTAGTGTTCACTCGCATGCTGTAGTTACAGGAAGACTAGTGATCTTTCAGTGCACAAATTTATACATCACATTTTTTATGTGGGTGGCTTAAAATTAGCAGCTGCCACTGACACACTGAAATGAGCAAGGGTGATAGATGATAGACTGCCAGCATGCGTGAATCGCATTCACTTTCATGCTGCAAATGGTCATTGACACAGACTGAGAGATTATAATTAGGCACACTTCAAGTTACATTCATTTTTTTTTTAAATGGTCAGATTGTAATCAGTTCATCTCAAAAGAGACATGCTGGTGTGAGAAGTGACAGTGCTGCAGTGTATATAGATCTGTTGTGTCTTGTGCTGCAGTCAATCTGTAACACCAAAGCAAACAATCTGTATGTTGTTCCACCAATAAAAACGTATTTAATTCCTTTTCATTTCTTATTTGCTGAATATAGTAGGATCACTCTCACCCTCAAGAGACAAATAGGAATCGGAGATGACAAGCTGACAGCATGAGAGAATCTTGTTCTTCCTCATGCTGCAGTCTGTCAATCGCATACTGTACATAAAAAGTTATTTTGGAAGGCTACAGCCTGTAGTTCAAGGGGGCGGTACAACTAGCCACACCCCCATTCAGCCTATTTAAGGGCTGTTCTCCTCACTCCACATACAAGCATTTTTCCTTGCTGGCCGGATGCTCTGTCTTCTCCCTTGGAGTTGGAGCACACCAGGGGCTCACCCCCCCCCATGTTGCTGTGCTTTGAGCTCTGCTGGTTTGTGCTGGACTTCTGTTTTTTTGTTCCCCTGCCTTTGGTTCGCATTACCTGCCTCCAGCTACTGTGTGCTTCCTACCTGCTCCTATACTTGTGTTTTCCTTTGTTTGTTTCTTTGGGCTTTCTAGTTTTTACCACCTGTATTTGCATTGTTTCTTTGCACTTCAGGTTGTTTCCTTACCTTCAGTTGCCCTGTGCCTGTGCTCTCAGGCTGTATTTCCTCACCTGATTTTTCTAGCTCTCAATCACTTACATTTTGTTGTGTGGTTCAGCTTCCACTGCTGTTCTCCTGCCTGCTATCTCCAGTGCATTCCAGCCTAATCCTTTGCTCCTGGTCCTGACGTCACCCTGCCCCTCCTTGTTGCTCTGTGTTCTCCCAGCTCTGCTCTTGCTCCACTCAGTGCTAGCTCACTTCATTCAGTATTGGAGTTCAGTGTGTTCTGCTCACTTCATTCAGTATTGGAGTTCAGCGTGTTCTGCTCGCTTCATTCAGTATTGGAGTTCAGTGTGTTCTGCTCACTTCATTCAGTATTGGAGTTCAGCGTGTTCTGCTCGCTTCATTCAGTATTGGAGTTCAGTGTGTTCTGCTCACTTCATTCAGTATTGGAGTTCAGCGTGTTCTGCTCACTTCATTCAGTATTGGAGTTCAGCGTGTTCTGCTCACTTCATTCAGTATTGGAGTTCAGCGTGTTCTGCTCACTTCATTCAGTACTGGAGTTCAGCGTGTTCTGCTCACTTCATTCAGTATTGGAGTTCAGTGTGTTCTGCTCACTTCATTCAGTATTGGAGTTCAGTGTGTTCTGCTCACTTTAGTCTGTGTTTGCTCAGCCTGACCCAACTGCTGCATTGCTCTACTGATACATTCAGCTATTACACTGGCTGCCTGGTCTCAGCTCCAGCTGCAGGCCTTTTAGCAATGTGTTTCTCAATTTAACTATTTTGAACCTCTCAGTCATTAATTTGCTTCCCCTGTTCCTGTTGCTCTAGCAGCTTGCTTTCCTATGGCTTGTATTGAATAAGGGCCTTGGGCAGGATTCTCAAAGCTTTCAGAAGGTGCAAAACCTTCCCTAAGTCCCTAAAACTTCCTCAGCTACGGAAAAAAGGAGTTTGCTCCAAGTGCTATTCACAAAACACTATGGACTGTGGAAAAAAGTGCAGCTGCAGAAGTCCCTCAGAACAAAAAGGTGTGAGATAGGTAAGGCACAGCCCCTGAAAGGCTATTCACAGCCAGTTTTTTCCGCAGCTGAGGAAAGAATGTTACACACAGTGGAATGAGGTGTAACTCTCCCTCAGCACACTGCAGTAGTGCCCCAGCAATTGAAATCAATTAAGGTGAAGGTGAGGCACAGGTAATAGCATCCAAGATAGTTTAGCAGTGGCTGTTGGTACAGCAACAAATGCACACATTGCCATGATATGGCAACAGACAACAACCACCAGACCCAGTGCAGCCCATGACAGAGCCCCACAGGCAGTAGAGCCTGGCCTGCCTGCAGCAAGTGCTACTCCTGCAGGCCACAGGAACACCCCAGGGAGGGACAACCAGCAATGACAGTCAGCCACTGTGGTACCATGGTATCGCTGGTACCTGTGGTACTGCAGTGGTCCCAGTTGAGGGACTGGTTGCAGGTGTCTTTGTGTGTGCTGTCAGCTTCATATTATGGCAACAATGTTAAAGCCTGCTGCTTCAGCTACATAGATTTACTATTGCTGTGCCTTCTCAGCCATTTCCACAGCTGCAGATCCACAGCTGCGGATTTGCAGCACTTGCAGGATTCCCACAGCTGCTGCAATTCCGCAGCTGCGGGACTTCTTACAGAAGTCCCTCAGCTGCAGGATTTTCTTTAAGAATATCACATAACTGCATTTCCGCAGTGCTGCAAGCTTTTTTCCCGCAGCTATGGACTTTTTGCTGTTCTTTGAGAATCCTGCCCCTTGCCTGTAAAGGCGCCTCTTTTGAGGATTCCTACTCTACTAGTATTAAAGTTGTTGTTGGTCTCATCATGCTGCCACTTCTACTAAACCTTACTTTTACCAAACCCACAGCAGTCTGTTTCTGATGATAACCTAATCCTGCTTTCATGGCTGGCACATATTTAACTTATTTCATTAGCTGCTTGGTGTTGTGGCATCATGTTCGTGGCTTCTTTGTTTGTCCTACAGTGGTGGACTGAGGAGTTACAGTGGGCCTCTCATGCCCAAGCAGTGGGATCAGCTTCCTGTTTGTAGTGTATTATATAAGCCCCTGGCTCACCCGGCCTCCTCCTGCTGCTTCCCTTAGCCTTTATGGCAATACGCAACCAGCGATTCCAGGCAACTCTCTACCTAAGGGCGTCTGGCTCTACCCAGCCTTCTACCATTCCTTCCCTAATATCATGCACCTGGTTTACACAGTTACCCCAGCCTTCTTGTCCCTTGCCCTACCAGCAATGCTCATCCCCTCCCAAGTCTGGCAGCATACCATGTTCACTTGTTTCGAACCACACCTCCTACCATTCTAGCTTTGCGCCTCCTCCTACTTAACCGGCTTCACAGTTGCCTCTTCTCCAACCATTGGCCCCGGGTTTCACTCATCCTTGCTGTTCTTTTACTCATAACATACAAGTCTATTTACTCCCAATTTGGCTTCCTAATAGACTTGGTCAGCATGTATTCCTGTGCTTGATAAATGCTATTTTGCCGTACCAAGACCCATGAGAGGGTCTGCATTGCTCAGCCTGACCTATGTACAGGTCTCTCCCTGTCAGCTCTTATGCAGTCAAGACCCATGAGAGGGCCCACAGTGCTCAGTCTAACCTATGTACAGGTCTCCACATGTCTGCTATCATCCATCATGACCCACATGTGGGTCCCATGCTCATTACAACTCACTCTTCCACATTTTAGAGCATGCTGATCATATACATTACTTCTAGGACTCAGGGCTAGTCCTGTGGCTGATGGTCTCTTTCTGCACCCCATTTCCACATCTTCAGATGCAAAGCTTTGGGAAGGTCCTTCTCACCTGGCTTATAGTCAGGGATGTCCTTGCTCTGGGTGGACCTTCAGTCATCTACCGTACTGACTGCACTTCTTGATGTAGCATTTAAGACTTCAGCAGTGAAGGGGTGGGGCTCTCATGGGAAGTGCCCCTTTAGCTACCTGAGTGGGTTCAGAGGCACCCCTTCAAGCTATTCTCCCTACAACCACCTCTGGTTCACCTAGTTTGTTCTTAGATTGGTAGGCCGGCTGAGCGCCTCACGGTCATTACTGTCCTCCTCCCACCTTGGTTGCCTGTTGTTGTAGAGTTCACTCGCAACCTTCCACGGCATTCCCATTTGAGGGATAGAGCAAAGTGTTATCCGAAATTGCAGTTCCCCTGGATTGGTCTACTAAATTGCAGTAGCAGAACCATCACTAAATAAAACTGTTCCAAAGCCTGGAGGGAAGGCAATCTAGGCCTTGGATCCTCAGAGGTTTCCTCCTCAAAGGGTTTTTTTCCTCTCCTCTGTACCAATGGTCATAATACTAGTTAGGCATAGTTGTAGTCCCAAGGTCACTTAGTTAGGTTTCTGCTGTTGGTTGGAGTTGGGTGGCTGCCCCGTATTTGTCCTTTCTTCCCCTTTAGCTGTTCTCTCTCTCCTTAGGAAGCCAGGCCTCCACATCTTATAGTCAGACCTCTGAGCGGGTCATTATTCACCTGTTGTTTCCTGCCTATTCTACTCAAAACAATACGACTAACTGATCCATGCTACCAACTCAACCCATACTACCAACCAACTTACGTACAGATCTTCGACCCCGATAAGTGTTCACCACCTTGTATGCTTTGCTCAACACTCTTTTTTGGGCTTCTTCCTAAGGTACTTTTAGCTAAGGGAATCACTTCCGCAGCACCTCAAGGGGTGGAACCCTCCTCTAGGGTTCCTTGCCTTCTTACCCCTACAGGATGGTATATCCCATGCATAGAGAGGCTAACAGCCAAAGATTATTTACATTACACAAGGGCAAAACTAGCTGCACAGGCACATTGAATTGGAAGGCTACAGCCTGTAGTTCAAGGGGGCAGTGCAACTGGGCACACCCCCATTCAGCCTATTTAAAGGCTGCTCTCCTCACTCCACACGCAAGTATTTTTCCATGCCCCTTCATCTACCCCTCCTCCTCCAGTGGCATGCCTCTCTCTCTCCCATGGGCTTCTTCCTAAGGTACCTTTAGCCAGGGGAATCACTCCCACGACACCTCAAGGGATGGAACCCTCCTGTAGGGTTCATTGCCTTCATACCCTTACAGGGTAATATTTCCCATAGATAAAAAGCGAACAACCAAAGATTATCTATGTTACACAAGCACAAAACCATTTGCACAGGCACTTTGAACTGATTTATTCTCTATACTGCACTTTATCTGTGCAACAGCAGTGACATGTTGTGACACTGCTATAATAGAAAGAACAACTTTATCATGATTCCCTAACAACTAACATGAGTTGAAGCACTATCGAATGGTGTGAAGTGACAGGCTATCAGCTTGAGTGAATCTCATTCACTCATCTACTGCAGCTCGGCAGAACAACAGCTTCAGAGTGTGTTCACTTTGGTGTTTAATGAATAAAAAAGAACTTACTTTAAGTTACTATATACAGTACAAGTATTGTACAGTCAGTAAATCTGCCAGACTTTACAACATAGCAGCAGAAACCCCGTTTCCTGTGCTCACTCAGTTCCTGCCCACATACCTTCCCACTGACAAGTGCAGAGTTCATGCACCTGGACGCACATACCTGACTCTGGTCAGGAGCAAGTAGACAGGTAAATGAGAGTGTGCTCACTCATGATGCCAGAGTCATTGATTAAAATTAATGTCAAACAGACTCCGGCTTCACAGTGCCTTGGAAAACCAAAAAGAAAAATCAGCACGTCTCTTGTTTGTTCACTGTCCATGAAGCCATCTGAAATGGCAACAGTATATGAGAAATAACCACATGGAGACAGATATTTGCAAGACACACTTTATTCACATACTTACAACTAGAAATTATAATATGCTAAAATCAGTGACTACCTGATCATTAATGAAATAATATATTACTCTCTGTACTTATAATTCTTGAACCAACTAAAAATAAGTGTTTGCACCTATTAAGCTGCCATTTTACTTTGAGGCATTAACTGAGTTTGAGATCAAGATTCCCCCAGAAAAAACATCTGTCATCTTGTATTTTAATTCTACCAGTGGACTATGTGAACTTTGGACATCATTTTGAAATAGTCCAATTTCAGGACTGGACTTTAACATGTTCATGATGTCGCAATGACGCTTTTTCTCATATATCATATTTGCATTTTTCTGTGGTCATCACACTTTGTAATCCCTGTACTGCAGTCTTGTCTGGGCGAGTACCTCTCTTTATACTTTCCTCTTCTTCCCATATCCTCTGTTGTTGGAACAGTGATCAAAACAGCCATTGAGTGGAGAAAATTTAAAACTGCTTTACTTGTACCAGTTTTCACACTGCAGCTCAGAGTGTACCGTAATGTATTATTTAAGCTGCTAATCCCAGTAGTTTCTATTTGCTGATTTTAATGTGTTTGTATTTGTCATATGTCATGAATTCACTGAATTTTTGCACATTTTGGTATTTTGCACAAGTGACCATTAGTAGGCACAGTTATTAAATTGCCAAAAAAATGTAAAGCATTGAAACACTGTCTCTGGCTCTTTAAGGGAGCTAGGCATTTCACAATGTGGGTGTATTAATTAATATGTAGGTATGGTAATACAACTGATATTTAAATGGCAAAACTTATCTTGTTGTCACCACCCCCTGACAAAGGAGAACACAAGCTCCAAATGCACACAGGGAGCACAGGCCGTTAACAGCAGTAGCTCTTTGTTTGAAGAGTTATGCACTTTAAATAAATAATTAAAAGGCCTTTCTGAGTTCATACTGTTTTTTTGTTGTTTGGTATCTCTCTAAAGCACCTCACTATCAACTTTGCTACTTATAAGGTAAAACATCCTTTCCTGGCCAGAGAACCCATTTCCTTTTTTAATTTACTAAACTTTATTAATATTTTAGCAGCACAGAATGTGGCACAGGACAAGAACAGTACAGGAGGCTGCAAAGATACACCACAATAGAACTAAACAAAAAGAAAACCCCCAACCCCCATCCCACTGTCTGTGGCCCCATTAGAAAGGGGAGGGTGTCAGGCCAAAAAGAGAAAATGCCAGGAGTTATGTCTTCCAAAGGGAGAGCAATGTGAGTAGAGGTTCCCAGGTGGTTTGGAAAGAATGTGTTCTGTTTTGCATGGCTGCTGTATGTTTCTCCAGTTGTATTGCAAGTAAAGCTTCCCGGAACCACTCCACTGTTGTGGGGAAGGAGTCCTCCTTCCAGTGCCACAACATTACCAATTTAGCTGCGGAAGCCACAAGGGTAAGATGAGCTTTCCTCCTTCTGGGCATACCAGGGGGGAAGAAGGATAGCAAGCAACTCTCAGGGGTGAATAAGGACTCCAGGCCCAAAAGAGGGTGTAGTGCCTGTCTGATGGAGTTCCAGAAGGACTGAGACCTAGAGCAACTCCAAAGTAGATAAAATAAGGATCCCAAGTCTTCCTTGCAGCGAGACCAAAGGGGGGATGCAAGCTTGCCCATTCTGTGGAGCTTGACTGGGGTCAAATGAAGGTTCTGCATAATATTAAACTGTGTCACATGGAGTCTGTCCTGTTTGATGAACCTGTACATAGTTTGCCAGATCTTCCTTCAAAACTCTTCCTCCACTGGGAGAGACAGTTGCTGGACCCAGTAGTAACAGATTCCTGAGGGGTGGTGTGGGTTCAGAGACTGCAAATGTTTGTAAATCCTGGAGATTGCATGTGGTTGGTTCGACACAGCAAATATTGAGGATAAATCCTCAGAGGAAGAGATGATCCAGGGTTTTGTACCTAGGAAGGAGAGGACTGCATTTTTAATTTGCAAATATTTAAAAAGATCCCTGTTCCTGAGCTGGAACCTAGCCTGTAGAATTGGGAAGGGGACCACTTCCTCACCTTGCAGGAAATCAGCAAGTGTACAGCCCCTTAGGATGGGACAAAATGATTGTGGAATAGGAAGATGGCCAATCTTAAAGTGGGGGTTATTAAATAAGGGTTGGGCACCAGATTTAGACCAGTTCAGGGACAGATGTGTCTGAATTTGGTATAAAGCCTTAATAGACCAGCCAGTTGGGGAGTTCCTCAGGGCTCGGGGAAGTTGAGAAGGTGGAAAGTACAGCAGGAAGAGCAGAGAGCATTTTAACCCGGCAGCCAATGTTCGCTCAATGTCTAACCAGAGAGGGGAACAGGTAGTATGGGCTATTTGTGTCCCCCGTCACCCAATGGGAAAGTTTGGTGATGTGCTGAGCACCATAGTATAGGAAAAGAGAAGGTAGGGATAAGCTTCCCCTGAGTTTGGGGGCAGTGAGCTTACCATAGGCCCTGCAGACCCCCCTGTTGCACCAGAGGAATACATTGAACATATCTTGGAGCCGAGAAAACCATGCCTTAGGAAGAAACAATCCCAACATTCCCATGGGGTAGAGTATGCAGGGTAGCACATTCATCTTAAGTATGCTGATTTGACCCCATAGGGATAGAGGGATTGCCGCCCACCTGTCAAGGTCAGATTTTAGAGTCTGCAGGAGTTTAGTGAGGTTTTCTTTGACCTTTTGGGAGATTTTAATACCTAAGTAAGTCAGGGTTTTGGGCTCCCAGGCTAGCCCTAGGCCACTAACCTCTGCACTGGTGAACCTTTGGCTAAGGAGGAATATTTTAGACTTAGAGAGATTAAGTTTATAGAAGGAAACTTTGGAGAACACATCAAGCTCTCTGAGCAGGGTGGGTACTGATGTGCTGGGGTCCTCCATGTGTAGTAACAGGTCATCAGCGTAAGCTGAGAGGGCGTATCTTCTCCCCTCAATTTGGATGCCCTGCAGAGTCGGGGTGCCAGCTAGCTTACAAATTAGTGGTTCCAGATAGAAGTTAAAGAGGAAGGGAGAACGTGGGCATCCCTAACTGGTGCCCCATTGAAGGGGAAAGGACTTGGAAAGGCAACCATTGCACCATATTCAAGCTGAGGGGGAGGAGTGCAACAATTTAACCCATTTGAGGAAGTCCATGGGCATACCAAAGCATTGTAGAGACACGAATAAGAAGTCCCAGGATACCCGGTCAAACACTTTCTCAGTGTCCAGGGAGACCAGGGCAGCAGGTACACTGGTCTCCCCTGACACCAAGATTAGATGAAGGAGATTCCTCATGTGATCTCCAGACACCCGCCCTGACATGAAACCTACTTGTTCTAGCCCAGTAACCTCCCCCATGACAGGGGCTAAGCAATTGGCCAGAATTTTAGAGAGGATTTTCACATCCAAATTTATTAGGGAGATAGGACAGTAGCTTTCTGGTTGGAGGGGGTCTTTATCTGGTTTTGGGAGAAGCGTGATTAGAGCTTATAAAAAAGTGGAGTCTTCTATTCCCTCCAAGAACCAGGAGTTGATGACCTCTGTCAAGAAGGGGACTATTCGAGAAAGACATGCTTTATAGAGGTTGTTGGAGAAGTCATCCGGGCTGGGAGCCTTGTCGGGTGGTAAATTACTGATGGCTTTTTCCACTTCCAGGATTGAAATTGGGGCACCCAATTGAACTGCAGAGAGAGGGGTTAGAGTTGGGAGGGTGATGGCGTTTAAGTAGTCTGAGATAGAGTCTACCGAGGGGATGGATGCTTCGGCCACAGAGTAGAGTTTCTGAAAATACCCCTCAAGAATTGCAGCGATTTCCCTAGGGTCAGTTTCCACTGCCTGATCCAGGGCTGGTCATAGTCCCAGAATAAATGTGATCACCTCTGCTTGTCTCAGCCTAAGGGCTAGCAGCTTGCCAGCTCATTTCCCTGACTCCAGGTATTTCAATTTAGTGCAGTACAAAGCTAATTCTGCCTTTTGAGCCATGACGTCTGTCTATTGGGATTGAAGTAGTTGCAATTTGGCCCACTCAGAGTCAGGAGAGGAGTGCTTTAAAGAGTGTTCCAAACCTTTAATTTTGGCTAATAGGATATCCATTCACTCTCTAGATTTACATGCTCTTGCTGCAGATAGGCGAATATGTTCGCCTCTGAGGGTGCATTTAAGTGCAGCCCAAACAGTGCCCACTCATACTAAAGACCCTTTGTTAATGTCTAAGAAGGGGGAGATGAAATTTTGGATATGTGACAGTGTGTTGCGGGGTTGCAAGAGTTGAGTGTTGAGGTGCCAGAGGGTGTCACACCGAATCATAGGACCAGGGAGGTAGGAGATTCTGACTGGGAATGATCTGAGCACACTCTAGGGTGAATGTCTGTGGATAGGATGCCAGGGAGGCAAAATTCACTGACAAGAAAATAGTCGAGATGAGATAGGGTGTTATATGGTGGAGAGAAATAGGTATACTGGTGGTCTTTGGGATTTAGGATACGTCAGACGTCCACTGTCCCGGTGCCATTCATTAACTCTTGGAGAGCCCTCTGTGCTGGGAAAAGCCCTACCTTCTTGGAGTTGGAGCAGTCCATGTCCAATTAAGGGACCAGATTCCAGTCTCCACCAACTATGGTCAACATAGGTGGGTCAAAAGCCAGAATTGATAAAAGACAAGTAAAGAAATGTGGTGAGTCAGTGTTTGGACCATACACTGAGCCTAGAATAATTGGGAAGGACCCCAACATATCCTGAAGGAGGATGTAATGCCCAGATGGGTCCCACCATTCATTCTTCAGGGTGAAAGGAACTGATCTGGCAATCAGAAAAATGGTTCCCCTTCACCTGGTGGATGAGCTGGAACCAAAGACCTGACCCACCCAGCCTCTCAAGAAAAGAGAAATATCTTCCCTTCGAAGATGGGTCTCTTGTAGGTAGGCTATGTCTGCCCTGAAATGTTGGAGATCACATAGGATCATTATCCTTTTGCGTCTGTCCTGAGCTCCTTTAATGTTCCAGCTAAGGAGATTATATGGGCCACTCATTGGAGTTGGGGACTTGGGGTACAGAGAGGATCCCTGGGAAGACCAATAGATCCAGTTGCTTGGCCACCAATTCCCTTAAAGGGCAACACTAAGTATCCCACAGTCACAGACAGTGCCCCTACCCCCTCCCTAGCCCCAATAAACACTATAACAACAATTGAACAATAAAAGTCCCATACCACCCCAAAAACCCTAGAAACCCAATACACCCACCCACCCCTCTCTCCCTCCCCAAGTTAACAGTTCTTAACAAAATCTGCAACATGTGAAAACAAAGCTTTTAGTACACTACCCCAGTTCTAATAAACAAACTCCTAACTGTACCACAGCAGGTGATTATCCCTCAACTGTTGAAGTAGAAAACACAATTTTAAACCCCGCACCCCCTCTCCACTATCCTGCCACATTATTAAAGAGATAAATGAGGCAATTAAAGAAAATCCACAATGCTGAGAAGTCCAGATAGCTAACTACTACCTATAATAAAAGAATAGTGAAAACAGAACAATTGTTAAACAGTCCACCTATTGAAGTTTTATCCATTAGTGAAGTGAGGGCCCCCTGAGCCATGCGCCAACCAAGGAAAGATATCAGTCGTGACACCCCCCCCCCCAGATTCTTAGGCCCTTAGCAAAACAAAATGGTAGCTATGGTGCAGACCAGCCCCCCCAGTTCAGCACAGATTAATTCTGGTTGGTGTTACGCTGCAATCCACTCGGGTATGCGGTCCTGGCACAGTTCATCATGTCCAGTGGTGAGAAACCATGCAGCCCAAAATGACGTTTGTTATGCAATCCAGATCGGGTGTTCTGCGAGGAGGAAAGTCTGGGGTATGCTGCTCAGTGAAAGCAAAGCGCTCCCAGTGGTCAAGGATCTGAAAAACTGTGGAGATACACCAAACAGACCAGGCTCAAAACAACCAAACACTCGAGAGGAGACCTGGATCAAAGCAGTACTGCTGGAACCCTTGTGGTAATACCACAACCTAAGGTGAACAGCGGAAGGCCGAGGGGGGGGACCAGGTGCATGTCAGAGAAGCAAGTCCTCATGCCCACACTTGAGCATTGACCCAGGAAGGACAGGAGTGCAGGGGCCATGTAACTCAGTCCAGAAACGCCCCTAGGGCCCCATCCAAAAAGCAAGAAGACCAAGTATATACTCATTGCGCCAACCGATATAACTTCACTGACAATTGATAGCCAGGATATGTTGCTTGTCCTGGAAGTTCAGTAGTTTAAAGATGAAAGGACGTGGAGTAGATTCAGGTGGTGGAGGAGGGCACAGGGAGCGGTGGGCTCGCTCAATGATGTAAGTAGTATTGTTGGGAGAGGGACCTGCTAATCTCTTGCAGAGTTTTTGTATGAAAACAACAGGGTTGGTTCCTTCCTCTTTTTCTGGGAGGTCAAAGAGGACAAGGTTGTTGCACTGACTGCACCCTTCTAGGTCCTGTAATTTATCTTCTAAGTGATGAATCTTTTGATATAAAGTGGAAGTATCAAGGTCTGTTTTCCCCTTCCACTTCTCGATAGAGGTGAGTATAGCTTCAGAGTCTCCCATCCTGGTGTTTAATGAGTCGACAGAGAAGCGAATTTGCTGAATATCACTGGAGATCGCCATGATAGCCTCTTGTAGGGGTTGCATGATCTCCAGAAATCACTCTTGTGTAAGGGCTGTACTTGTGGATGAGAGCTTAGTGGCACTGGCAGGCTGCTGTTTAGGCCTTTTCGTGGCCTTGTCCTTCTCTGGCATCAGCGGGGGAGAATGGCGCAGCAGTGCTTTCCTCATTTCTATTTCCATTCTTTCCGCACCAAAACCTGATCAGAGTTGATGCAGGATGTGAGGACATTGAGCTGAGGTCAATTAACCGGGTTGCAGATAGTCGAAAAGTGTTTTAATTAGCGAGAATGGCGGGGAGCATTGAAGGAAAGCAGTTCTCCCTCAAGCGGCCATCACGTGACCCCAGGACCCCGTTCCTTCATTTTCATGCTTTTATTATTTCCGATATAAGATTCACTTGGCACTCATGCTGTCCTCAAGATGTCTTCTCTGGATCAAAGGAGCCTTTGTATGGTCCTCTGTCCAGGAAAGGATGTTTTACCTTATAAGGAAGAAAGTCGTTAGTGAGGCCCTTTAGAGAGATACTCTCGGACAGAGTTATTTGGGAGTCTTAACACAGCATACATTAAGGGCCTGACTGAAAATTGATTTTGAAATAGTCTTTTTCACCCATTTATTTTTCATATTTGCTTGAGATAATGAAGAATGCCATAAATAAATCAAAGCACCATGGGTCAGATGGAGTTGGTGGTTGGTTGGTTGTGTCTTTTAAAATGTGTACATGTGACAATACTACTTCTACTGTAGGGCTAAGAAGGGTCTGTGTCCATGTGTCTGTTGGAAATGCAACAGAAGAGTTATCATGAATGCAGTCTCAAAATACTATGGACAACAAAAGTATGCTAAGCAACTGTGTACATACTGGCTATTCTGTGTGGATTATCCCTGAAGTTGTTTTGGACAGAACAGAGTATCTAACATCATTTGCTACTTTGTAACTACGGTGTTAATCAAAGTTCATGTTTTGTGTATTTATTATTTATGTCTCCAATGACGTGTATCTTTAGTGTGCATATGTGTCTGTAGCCTGAAACAGGGATTCCCATGAAGGTTTAGAATCACTGGATGTTCTTATAACTTGAGGATCCAACTGCTAAATAGCGGGAATATATTGTTTCTTAGCTGTATTCAGTGCTAAACAAGAGGTAGCTGTATTGGGTAGGGTTTTCTGCATACCTAGATCATAGCTGAGTCACCTTGTGGCACAGTGGAATCCTAAGGCCTTAAGCTGTATTTCCAAATTGTAGAAATGCTGGGGGATTTCCAGTGTAAGATAATAATGCTGAAAATGAAAGCAGCACTACATGTCTAAGAATGTAGTTGACGTTTGAAACTGCATTGCACAGTTACATACTGTATAAGTGGCACTGCTCCCCTATTTTTATTATTATTTATTTTTTATTTTTTAGGCATGATTCACAAAAGTATCAATTGGGCTGTATATCACAAAAATGAAAGAAGTAATTTCAAGTAAAAAAAATACAAAATAAGAATAAGAACAATAATAATTAATAGCAAATCTGTAAGACCACTGTGAAAGCTAAGAGTACTGCAAGATCTGTGAGCACAGAGGGGTAGAGAATTACAAAGATTTGCTCCAGCCAAAGAAAAAGCATGCTGCTGAAGCCAACATAAATCTGATTTTTTGACCAGCTGTAATAAACTTGCATTGGAAGAACAACGTGGGCAGAGGGTACGTACAGTACCACTGGAGGTAGGATGCAAGGTGAGCCAGCTGCCCTATATGGGTAACCAAAAAACTAAGGCAAGAATTTTAAATTGAACCTTGAGATGAAGTGGAAGTCACTGCAAAACTTTAAAAAATGGGAGTGATGTGCATATGACTATAGGTGCCAAATATTTGGTGGGTGTCTGCATTATGAATGTGCCTCAAAAGGGAGCAATTTCAAGGCACATAAATCATTTAACAGACTGTTGCAATAATCAAATCTGGAAATATCCAGGCTATATACCTTCATTTTGAAAACCTCAGGAGTCAGAAAATGTATTAATGTGCATAATATGAATTAACTAAAACCAGGAAGATTTAAAAATGGGTGAGATCTGTGAACTAAGCAAAACAGAACTCCATGTAAATGCCTAGGTTCCAAACTGTATTTGAATGGAGAAGCTTAGAGGAACTACTTTGTGCTTAATGTCTGTAAACATGACTAAGTAGGAGTCTGACATGGCAGACAAAGGGGGGAATAAGAAGGATGTCAATTTTATCAGTATTCATTTTGAGGAAATTTTAGGTGCACCAGAGTGACATTGCAGTTAACACTTATCAAGACTCTCACAAATGGCAGCAGAAGAAACTGGAAAGGAAATGTATATCTAGCTGTCATCCACATTGTGATGAAAGGGAAAATTAAAAGATCTAATCAAATTACTTAAGGGGTTACATACAGTACCAGCAAAAAGGAAAGGGCCCGAGAACTGACCCTTGAGGGACACCAGAGAAAAGCAGATGAGACCCAGATAACAATGTCCAACATAAACTTGAAATGGCTGATTTTTTGGGGGGTGAACTTAATTTATACTCCACCACCTGGAACTCTCTCAAGCTACCCTTACTCACCAACCTGCTCTACCGCTCACCTGATCCCTCATCTTCCTCAGAGTGTTAGCTGCTCTCCACCAACCTCTGACCAGGAAACCCCCCAGCTCTGAGCCCCTTGAGGTAGGGCCACCACTACTCTGGGGCTCTATCTATAATCTAGTTCCCGGATGAGGAGGCAGAGAGACAGAGGGGGCAGAGACAAGGTCTGGTGCTGAGCATGTGGCACTATGGCACTGAAGGGAACCATCACCTATCCAGGTGCGGGGATTTTCTTGTTTATTTCCCCAGGGGTGTGGACATGCAATGATGTCTGCATGTTGGAGCCATAGACATCCACTGTGCTCCTCCCCCCCACTTCACTCCACACTAGCTGTGCCTCCCAGTCAACACTGGGGGTCTCCAGTGTGGTGGAGAATCCCTAGATCCCTCCCCAGGGAGAAGAGAGAAGTCATTGGATGCTCAATCCTCTCCTTCCCCTGCCAACCCCTGGCACCTGAGCCTGTTCCCAAACTCAGGTCACCTGCATGGCGTGGGGTATGGCGTCCAGCGCCTCAGCCCTCAGCGCCACCGGGCCAGCTGAAATGGCTGATTTGACTATTAGGATTTAAACCAGGATAAGCCATGTCAGACACCCCAGCCTCAAAAGTCAACCAATCAATTAAACCTGATGGCTAAGAGAGTCAAATGCAGATGTGAAGTTCATCAAAATCAGAAAAGAGAAAATGCCCTGCCTCCCAGCAAGAAGACAATCATTACTACTTGGACCTTTAATTTAGGGTAAAAAAAAGTAACAAACAAAACAAAAAAAAAGTGTGTGTTTGTCTGGGTTAACTAAACTGAATGGGTATCTGAACAGTTATCTAGGTGTAAATCTCAGGTGATTGAAAGGACCTAATAGCTGTGAAGTTTAAATTACTTGTAGAAAGATCTAGTAAGTAGGGGGAGTGGCTTAGCTAGAAGGACGCTACATTTAAAGACTGCCTTAGAAAGATTCTGCTAATAGCTTGGCAGAAGACACCAGGAGAAAGGACTGCTGTGTGACTGAACTTCTGTACTGGGACTATATTGCCCTTCTTCCCCCCACCCAAAGCTAGTTCTATTTTTATAGGCACAGGATTTGACTGACAACAGGAACTTCCTATTTGGGAGCAGGAAGTGAGTGATCACAGAACCACCAAAGACCCACCATCCTAGAAGGGCAAGAGTAGCTCTCCGGCCCCCTCTAGCTGCTGGAGGTCTACCTCTGAACAAGTAAGTGGTATACTGAGAAATATATGATATCCTTGTCTCAGAACAGGACAATCAGGAGCTTAAAAGGCATGCAGGCAGAAAGTAAGGAGAGAGAGAAAAAAAACAGAGGAAAGAGTAAGGATTGCAAACAGTTAAGGAGCCAGAAATAAGACATGAGTGGAGTGGTGCAGTGCAGTGGCTGTGGAGCAGCAGTCTTCCAGGAGACGTTCTGGAGGATGCGGTGTTGTCTCATCTGCAAGCACCTCTCTGGGCTGAGGGAGGAGGTTGCTCATCTCCAGGCTGAGTTGGCCAGGATTTGTGGGACCTCCTCTTCCATCCAGGGACCACCAGTGCCACTGCCGTTGCCTCAGAGGTTGCCAAGAAAGAGGAGCGGTTGGACCACAGTGGGCTCAGGGAGGGTGAGAGTGGTGGAATAGAGGTGCATCCCTCCAGTTGTACCTCTCCATAATTCCTATGCCATTCTGGCAAAGTGTGGTTCCTCTATGGAGGCACCCGCAGTGGAGACCAAGAAGGATGCTGGGAACCTCCACAAGGGAGACCCACAGGAGAGTGGCAGGGGACCCTGCAGGGGAAGGAAACAATTCCTGGTGGGTGACTCCATTGTTAGAAAGGTAGAACTGGGGGAGGAAGGGGAGAGGGAGGTAAGGTGCCGACCTGGCACCATGGCTTGGAGGGACGGGGAGCGAATCCTCAGGATTGCTGGAGCAGCTGCACAGGGGAGGGAGCTGGATGTCATTGTCCACCTAGGGACAAATTTCCTGGCTAAGAAAGGGATTAGAGAAGTGCAGGAAGAGTCTGTGGAATTGGGGAGGAGCCTTAGTCAAGTAGCACTCACGGTAACCTTCTCGGAGGTGCTGCCCATCTATGGTATAAGAGAGGCTAGAGTGTTCTGCACAATGGGATTCAATCAGTGGTTGAAAAACTGGTGTGGAGCTCAGGTATTTGGCTTCATTGGGGACTGGGGGTCTCCCTGGAGTGATGCAAGCCTATACTGGCATGATGGGTTGCATCTGTCCGGGATGGGAACCAGGATCCAGGGTGATAGGTTTAAATGCTTCATTGGCAAGCTTTTAAACTAGCCAAAGGGGGAGGCACTGGAAAGGAGCAGGGAAATCCTAGCCCCCCCCCAAATAATCACGGTAGTAAGTGCAGCAAACACCAACATAGAGGTGTCGATAGGGAGAAGGGCAGGGGTAAATGGAGAAAGTGACAAAGGCAAGAAGGACAGGGATGGGGTAAAGGAGTAAGGCCATCAGGAAATGGAAGGTAATGAGTACCAATGCCCGTAGTCTGAGCAACAAGCTCCCTGAGCTGGTGGCCTTGATGGAAGAGGGATGCCTGGATATTGTAGCAGTCACAGAAACATGGTACACAGAGAACCATGACTGGGATGTTAACATACCAGGGTACATAACCTACAGGAGAGACAGGCAAGGGAGAAGAGGGGATGAGTAGTCTCTCATGTAAAGGAAGGATAAATCAACTGGAACAAAAAGAGTAAACAGGGAGGAGAGGAGGCACTGTGGGGTCACCTTGGAGACTGAAAGGCACCACAATCCACTCAGGGTTGTGTACAGACCCCATGTCAGGGGGAAGGAATGGACAAGGATATGATAGAAGGCATTCTTAGAATGGCAGGGAAAGGGGAGATACTGTTGATGGGAGACCTGAATATGCCAGATGTTAACTGCAGCACATTTGCTGCAGCCACATCCAAGAGCAGGGCCATTCTTGATGCCTTACAAGTGGCAGGCCTTAGACAGCTAGTTTCGGAACCTACTTGTGAGGGAGCAATCTTAGACCTCATACTCTCAAACAGGGGCAGTGAGAGGATCTCAGATCTAGAAGTGGGTTGCCATCTGGGGACAAGTGACCATCAAACAGTGTAGTTCACATTAAACTCAGCTACAAAGTCAAGCCATACAAAAGTGAGGGTACTGGACTTTAGGAGGGCTGACTTTGGCAAGATGGGAGAGTGCCTCAGAAAAGCACTAGCAAACAGGCTAGAAGGAGGTGTGCAGCAACAATGGGAATCATCAAAACTGCCATCACAGAGGCAACAAGCCTTTGTGTGAAGCAAATAAACAAATCAAAACGAAAGAAAAAGCCACTATGGTTCTCAAAGAGGTGGCTGTGAAAGTCAGGAAGAAAAGATAGCATTCTGGAAGTATAAGAAACACAGAAGGAGCAGGACAGAGGCTGTACCAGTTAAGGCAGAAGGAAGCAGGGAGGGAAGTCAGAATAGCAAAGGCCCAAACTGAGGAAAGATAGCCAACTCAGTTAAGAAGGGGGATAAAACCTTTTATAGGTACATCAGTGAGCGTAGAAAGACAAAGGGAGGGATAGTGAGGCTGAACAGAATGAATGGTGAGTGGGCAGAGGGGGACAGTGAAAAAGCAGGGATACTGAACGAATATTTCTGCTCAGTATTCACAAAAGAGGAGGGGGAAGTGCCTAATCCAATTAACAGGAGCACTCTTGATAGGGGGGTCGAGCTCAGTCCTTTCACAGAAGAAAGGGTTCTGCAAGAACTCCTAAAACTGAAGGTGGACAAAGCAATGGGTCCTGATGGAATTCACCCCAGAATTCTAAAAGAATTAAGGGAGGAACTAGTGAATCCACTGGCTACTCTTTTTAATAAATCATAGGAGGATGGTGTGGTACCTGAGGACTGGAGGAAGGCGGATGTGATTCCCCTTCACAAAAGTGGGACCAAGACAGAGGCAGGAAACTACAGACCTGTCAGTCTGACCTCTGTGGTAGGGAAAGTGATGGAGTCACTTCTGAAGGAAAGAATAGTTGAGTACCTAGAGGCCAGTGGAGCACAGGACCCAAGGCAGCATAGGTTCACAGCAGGAAGGCCATGTCAGATGAATCTAATAGATTTCTTTGACTGGGTAACCGAAGTAGTAGACCAGGGAAGGGCTGTGGACATGGCCTACCTAGACTTTAGCAAGGCATTTGACACAGTCCCACACAAAAGATTAATTAGTCAAATTAACCAGCCTGGGAGTGGGTCCCAGGGTGGTAGCCTGGGTACAACATTGACTGCACAACAGGACACAGAAGGTAATTGTAAATGGAGTCCACTCTGAAGAAAGAGGGGTTACTAGTGGGTACCCTGAGGGTTCAGATTGGGTCCAGTCCTTTTAATGTCTTCATCAGTGACATTGCAGAGGGACTGAAGGAAAGAGTATGCCTTTTGCAGATGACACAAAGATCTGCAACAGGGTTGATACACAAGGAGGCGTGGAAAGGATGAAAAGGGACTTGGCAAGGTTGGAGGAATGGTCAGAAGTATGGCAGCTAGGATTCAATGCAAAGAAGTGCAAAATAATGCACCTGGGAAACAAGAACCCAGGGGAAGAATAAACAATGGGTGGGGAGGTAGTAACAACAACAAAAAAGGAAAGGGACCTGGGGGTAATCATATCAGATGACCTTAAGGTTAGCAAGCAATGTGAGAAGGCAGTAGGGAGGGCTGGGGGTATACTGGATGTATAGGAGAGGCATCAGCAGCAGAAAACAGGAAGTTGTTATCCTCTGTACAGACAGTTGGTGAGACCCCATCTGAGTACTGTGTCCAGTTCTGGAGACCCCATCTCCGCAAGGACATAGACAGGATAGAGGTAGTCCAGAGGAGGGCAACTAAAATGGTGCAGGGTCTGCAAGAGAAGCTGTATGAGGAGAGACTAAAGGAGCTAATATGTATACCTTGAGGAAAAGAAGGAGAGGGGACATGATAGAAACTTTAAGTACCTCAGTGGAATCAACAAAGTCCAAGAGGGTAGCATCTTTCAGAAAAAGACACTTGCAAGAATAAGGGGACACAATTTAAAGATAGAAGGAGGGCGGTTCGGGGGCAATGTGAGGAAGTATTATTTCACAGAGAGGGTAGTGGATGCATGGAACAGCCTTCCTGAGGAGGTTGTGGGGTCTAAAACTGTGGGAGAATTCAAGAATGCATGGGACAGACATAAGGCAACTCTTGTGGGCGGTAGGAAGAAATAGGCTGTTGGTTAACTAGGATCTGTGGCCTATCCTGTAGGTAGGGAAATGGGCAGACTAGATGAGCCAAGCGGTCCTTATCTGCCGTCAAAGTCTATGTTTCTATGTTTCTATTATTGATTTCTGAAGGGTTGTTTTAGTAGAATAGGCCTTCTTGAAACCAGACTGCATGGATTCAGGAAGTGACTGAAATTCCAAATATTCAAGAAACTGGGTGGCAGTGACTCACTCCATGATCTTGGAAATGAATGCTAACAGTGAAGTCACACAGATGCCTGAGTAATCCTTGCAGTGAGGGGAAGATAAATGGGGGAAACCACTGAAAACACAAGTGTTAAGGGACAACTCAATAATCTGTAAAATAGCAGGTATAACGGTTGGTAGAGTAAAATGTTTTCCAAAGATTTGAATTTAAGGGGTTGAGTAGACAGGTAGTCAAATTAATTGAATTTATCAAGCAAGCCTCATATTGTAGTGAAAAAGAAGCCATGCTGCCTACTGGGAACATTATTTCAAAATCACTACAATTTGTGATTTAAATTGCTTAGCGGTGAATAACACTGCACCCAAAAAACATTTAACTATCATCAGGCTAGCCACAGATTCCCCAGTAACCAGGGAAAATGATGAAAAAAAAATGTCTGATGGGTGAGTAGTGCATGAATTGCAGCCAGACTGAGAACCAGAGAGAACAACATATTTCTGTATATCTGAAATTCTATTGATATAAACATGAGACCAAACCTTCAGGGGTAAGAGAGGAATCAAGAATAGGTTCTTCAGGTCATGGATGACTGAAGAAACCAAGGCTGAGAAGTAAGAAAGCTTGGTATCACTTAACAAAGTGTTATAGGCCTTTAGAGGAGAACAGTCAGCACCAAGAGCCCCACGCTCAAGTGTGGGCTGGTCCCAATTTGCACTTTTTGTGCAAAAATATTTTTTTTTAATTTACTGTTTACTGCAGTACATTAGATTGTATCTGGCTGATTTTGGTGACTTCCAAGGGAACATTTGCTTTAGTCAGAAATCTCAGAATACCCTGCAGCTGACATCAGGGCAGGGTTACAGCACTGGGAGATTCAACAATCTGCAGTGTATTTCAGAGATTTTATACGCTGAGATCAGATGTTTGCTAATCCTGCTGTTCTCCTGGGGCTAAGTACTGTCTTCTGTGATTTTTCTTAGCCCTGGAAGGACAGCGGGAGCAGCAAACAAAAGATCAGAGCTTATAAAATCTCTAACATTCACTGGAATCTGTTGAGTCTCCCACTACTGCAGCCTTGCTCTGATGTCAGCTGCAAGGGATTCTGGGATTTACAGTTAAAATATCAGCATCAACTTGCAAGTCAGCAAACTCATTCTGATACCATCTGCTATACTGCAGTAAATAGTAAGTAAAAATGTTTTTGCACACAAAGTGCAAATTGGGACCAGTCCCACACTTGAGTGTGAGACCTTCAGTGCTGACTGTTTTAGCTTTACTTTTCATGGCAGCAGTCAAATGTCAAAGCAGATTTACTTGACTGCCACACATATTCTAATTTTCTGCACTCCTGCTTTCAAAAAACAAAGCTGAGATGAATAGCATGCCTTGGAAAAATGATATTTTATTGTTCATGTGACCACTGATGAGGTGAAATCTAACTGTTGCCGCAACGTCACATCATAGGCTTTAGAGAAACTGTTCACATCATATAAGCCAATAACTTTCAGACAACTCTCTGCCCTGAGGGAGGAAGTTGCCCATCTTCAGGCCACACTGGACAGTAGTTAGGGGACCTTCCCCCCGGCCACACTGGATCATAGGAAGGGAGCCTTCCCCATCCAGGGAGCACCAGAGCCACCACCACTACCTCAGAGGTTGCGAAGAAAGCACAGCAGTTGGACCACAGTGGGCTCAGGGAGGGCGAGGATGGTGGAACAGAGGCACACCCAGTCAGTTGTTCCACACCACAATCCATACACCATTCTGGGGAGCATAGCTCCCTATGGATGCACCCAAGAGAGGAGACTATGGAGGCCGAGGACAACTGTCACAAGGGAGGCCCACAGGAAGGAGGCAGAGGACACTACAAGGAAAGGAAGCAGCTCCTGGTGGGGACTCAATTATTAGGGGGATAGAACTGAGCAGGAAAACTGAGTAAGGTGCCTGCCTGGTGCCATGGCTTGAGAGACAGGAAGCATCCTCAGGATCATGAGAACAGCTGCATGGGAGTCTGAGCTGGACGTCATTGTCCACCTAGGGACAAATGACTTGGCTAATCATGAGATTAGAGCAGTGCAGAAGGACTTTGTAGAATTGGGGAAGGGGCCTAAGACAAGTAGCACACACAATATCCTTCTCTGAGGTGCTGCCTGTCAATGGCATGAGTGAGGCGAGGGTACTTTGCACCATGCAGTTTAATGAATGGTTGAAAAAATGGTGTGGAGCACAGGGGTTTGGCTTCACTGGGGACTGGGGTTCCACCTGGAGGGACACCAGCCTATACTGGCAGGATGGTCTGCATCTGTCCAGGAAGGGAACAAGTCTTTTGAGCAATCGGTTTAAATGCTTCATTGGCAAGCTTTTAAACTAGTCAAGGGGGGAGACACTGATAAGCAGCAGGAAAATCCCAGCCTCTCCCAACAAAACAGAGTACTAAATGAGAAAAAGACCGAGGTAGACAGGTCAGTGGGGGATGCTGCAAAAGAAGGTAAAGCCATCAAAAAATGGAGAGCAATGAGTACCAATGCCCGTAGTCTGAGTAACAAGCTTCCTGATTTAGTGGCCTTGATGGAGGAGGAACATCTGGATATCGTGGCAGTCACAGAAACATGGTACACACAAAACCATGACTGGGACATAAACATACCAGGATACACTATCTACAGGAGGGACAGAGAGGGTAAAAGAGGAGGAGGAGTAGCTCTTTACATAAGGGAAGGAATCAAAGCAACAGAACAATATGGAAAACAGGGAGGAGAAGAAGCACTGTGGGTCAATTTGGAGACCGGCAATGGCACCACAATCCGCACAGGGGTTGTATACAGACCCCCTTCTCAGGGGGAGGAAATGGACAAGGAATGATAGAAAGAATACTTAGAATGGCAGAAAAAGGGGAGATATTCTGATGGGTGATCTGAATATGCCAGATGTTAACTGGAATGCAGTTGCAGCAGCCACTTCAAAGAGTGAGGTTATTCTAGATGCCCTACAAGGGGCATGCCTTAGACAACTAGTATTGGAGCCCACTCGAGAGGGAGCAATCTTAGACCTGGTTCTCTCAAATGGAGATGAAGAGAGGATCACAGATGTAGAAGTGGGTAGCCATCTGGGAACTAGCGACCATTAGAACAGTATGGTTCACAATAAACACAGCAATAAGTCAAGCCATACAAGGCAAAAGTACTGGACTTTAGGAGGGCTGACTTTTGTAGAAATGGTGAGTGCCTAAGGAATGCACTCACAAATGGGCAGGAAGGAGGGGTGGAAGAACAATGGGGAATAATAAAAACTGCCATCACAGAGGTAACAAGCCTTTGTGTGAAGCAAATTAACAAAATGAAACGATGTAAGAAACCACTATGGTTCTCAAAGAAAGTGGCAGTGAAGGTTCAAGAGAAAAAGAAAGCATTCAGGAAGTACAAGGAATCACAGAAGGAGCAGGACAGGGAACTGTATCAGTTAAAGCAAAAGGAAGCTGGGAAGGCAGTCAGAACAGCAAAGGCCCAAACCGAGGAAAAGATAGCCAACTCAGTTAAGAAGGGGGATAAAACCTTTTATAGGTACATCAGGGCGAAGGAAGACCAAGGAGGGCTAGTGAGGCTTAATAAAGAGGAGGAGGGTGGGCAGAGGGTGACTGTGAAAAGGCAGAGATACTAAACAAATATTTTGCTCAGTATTTACAAAGGAAGTGGGGAGGTACCTAAAACAAACAGTAGAAACACTCTGGATACAGAAGTTGATACCAGCCCATTTACAGAAGAAAGGGTTCTGAAAGAACTCTTAAAACTGAAGGTGGACAAAGCAATGGGGCCTGATGAGTTCATCCCAGAATTCTAAAAGAACTAAGGGTAGAACTTGTGACACCACTGACTACCCTCTTTAACAAATCATGGGAGGATGGGGTGGTACCCGAGGACTGGAGGAGGGCAGATGTGATTCCCCTTCACAAAAATGGGAGCAAGGTAGAAGCAGAAAACTACAGACCTGTTCGTTTAACCTCAGTGGTAGGGAAAATGATGGAATCACTTCTGAAGGAAAGAATTGTTGAGTATCTAGAGGCCAGAGGGGCTCAGGACCCAAGGCAGCATGGATTCACAGCGGGAAGGTCATGCCAGACAAATCTGATAGATTTCTTTGACTGGGTGACCAAAGTAGTAGATCAGGGAGGGCTGTGGACATGAACTACCTAGACTTTTGAAGGCATTTGACACAGTCCCACACAAAGATTAATATACAAGTTAGCCAGCCTGGAGTGGGTCCCAAGATGACAGCTTGGGTAAAGAATTGGCTGGAGAATAGTACACAGAGAGTAATAGTAAATGGAGTCCACTCTGAAGAAAGGGGGGTTACTAGTGGGGTACCGCAGGGTTCAGTATTAGGACCGGTCCTCTTCAATGTCTTTATAAGCGACATTGCAGAAGGACTGGAAGGAAAAGTATGTCTCTTTGCAGATGACACAAAGATCTGCAACAGAGTTGATGCACAAGGTGGGTGGAAAGGATGAGAAGGGACTTGCAAGTTAGAGGAATGGTCAAATGTATGGCAGCTTAGATTCAATGCTAAGAAGTGCAAGGTAATGCACCTGGGAAACAAAAACCAGGGAAGAGTACACAATGGGGGGTGAGATACTAACAACAACAAAAATGGAAAGGGACCTGGGGGTAGTCGTATCAGATGACCTAAAGGTGGGCAAGCAATGTGAGAGGGCAGCAAGGAGGGCTGGGGGGATACTGGGATGCATAGGGAGAAGCATCACCAGTAGAAAACAGGAAGTTATTATCCCTCTGTACAGACAGTTGGTGAGACCCCATCTGGAGTACTGCATGCAGTTCTAGAGACCAAATCTCTGCAAGGACATAGACAGGATGGAGGCTGTCCAGAGGAGGGCAACTAAAATGGTGCAGGGTCTGCACCAGAAGAGATATGAAGAGAGACTTAAGGAACTGAATATGTATAGCCTCGAGGAAAGGAGGGAGAGGGGGGACATGATAGAAACTTTCAAGTATCTCAAGGGAATCAACAAAGTCCAAGAGGGTAGCATCTTTCAAAAAAAGAGGTGTGCAAGAACAAGGGGGCACAATTTGAAGATAGATGGGGAGCAGCTCAGAGGTAATTTAAGGAAGTATTTTTTCACAGAGAGGGTTGTGGATGCTTGGAACAGCCTTCCAGAGGAGGTTGTGGAGTCAAAAACAGTGGTGGAATTCAAGCATGCATGGGACAGTCATAAGGCAATTCTAGGGGGTTGGGGTAGGAAGAAGTAGGCTGCTGGTTAACTAGGATCTGCAGCTTATCCAATAGGTAGGGAAATGGGCAGACTGGGTGGGCCAAGCGGTCCTTATCTGCATCAAAATCTATGTTTCTATGTTTCTTAATTCAGCTTCAGAGGACAATGAAAATGCAAGAAGGTCTAAAACTGCAAAATTCCTAGTCTGATATCCCCCCAGGGTGAACCTCAGACAGGAAAGAGTTATATTTAATGACGCAATTTTATTATCAAAGGCATAGCTAGTAGCTTGACTTTAATATATGATGGAGAAATTACTAAATCTATGGAATGCTGAGCAGAGCGTGTGGACCCAGATACTCACTGAGAGAGACTAAAAGAGTTGAGCAATTCCAGAAAACTTTTAACATCAGGGCTTGTAACAGAATCACAGTGGAATTGAAGACTCCCCCCTCCCCCCCCGCAGGAAAAAAACATACAGTAAGAAGGCCGTGTTTAGACAATACAGTGACTGAGTGTACAAAATTATTATTCATATCAGCAGAGGAACCGGGAGGGCAAGTAACAACAGTAAAAGCTTCTAGAGTAAGAAATCTGCAAACAAATACATTCAAAGGAATCATGTGGCGGGGGGCAACTGAGTACATTAAAATTAGTGTGCAAAATGAAAGTCATGCCACCTCCCCTTCTATCCACTCTGAGTACATGGCTAAAAACACAGCCATCAGAGCAGCACTCAGTGTAACAGAATCATTGGGACGCAGCCAGGTTTCAGTAAGGGCTAAGAGTGATAACTGATTTGAGAGGGCAAAATCACTTATGAGCAAGGCCATATTGTAAACTGTTTGTACATTTGAAAGTGTGCACTTTAAAACAAAATCAGTAGGGATGGCAGGGATACGTGGGAAAATGGGCCTGAGAGTGTTAGGATAAACACAAGCATAAGAGTTAAAATGATGGTGAGGCTGAGTAGTAAAATGTAACATAACAGAGATTTTAGAGCTCATCACAGAACACTCAGAGGCAACCATAGTAATGGAAGGCAGATAGCTCATAATGGAGACCCTTCTTATAGCATTGGAATTTTCCCAGCAAGATCTGTAAATTGAAATGTCACCATTATGTTTCATAACATCCTTCAGGGGCATGACACTGTTCTATAGAAAAATCATCTTTGTTCCTCATTTATTGCTTCCCCGCCCGCCCCCGCCCCACCACCACCACCACCACCATTGCAGCCCTGACCGAGAGGTCCAAAATCCCACACACCTACTCCATTCTGTCATTGGAAAGCAGGGGGTATGACACTCATGGCTGGAGATTTCACCATGCTCCAAGACTGAATACAATGCAGCCTGAGTTGGGAGTCCTAGATGAGGATGTGAACTTGAGGCACCCAGATTGCTTTCTTGATGTAAAAAAAATCAGAGAAGTGGCATACTGTTTAAAACACTGAATCCAATCAGTTGCACTGTTTTTACCAGCAGTCAAGATGTACACATCTTAAAAGTTAACCTAAAGGTCCATTTTGGGGCTGTATAACTCATTTTGATAACTCAAAATCTCTGTACTAGCATTTTCCTTCTAACCTTTACAGAGTTCCTCTCTGTAGTAGAACATGTAAACAATAGGGCATAACAAGGTTTGCATTATTGAGAGATGTGTAACTCCTTATGAAGTTAGGCAGGATGCAGAGCTGAGTACCCTCTGTATCTGAGAAGAACCACTATCCATCAATTAAGGACATGCTTGAGAGTCCTATTCTCATTTTACAATGGCTTCAGTAAGTATTCATTTTAAAAATGAGTTCTCCTCTCCCCCAGATCACACCTGGAAACAAGCTTTGGCTCGGTGTACCTTTCCTGGTCACCAATTTGTAAATAAATAAAAGTTACAGCATGTAGTTCAGAAAGTTAAGCATTTCTTTCATTGTTGAGATTAAATAAATGCAGAGTCATCATATGATCACATCTAACCAATCATGTTTATTGGTTTATCTAACCTATATTATAATTCAGCATAGCAAAGGCAGGAGCAAGGAGCATTCTTAATGCAGTCCCTGCCCCACAATCAAAGAAGAGCTGAGAAATGTTTGAAAATAGTTTTCCTGTAGCACAATGTTGTGATTTTTTGCTAATAACAAAAGAAAACAAAACTTGTGAAAGATTATCCCTACTGCTTACTATTTCATATAAAAAATATGATTGATAATATGTTGACGGCTTTCAGGGAGGTCCTCCATATGCACTGCTCTGCATGCATGAGTCTGCCAACACAGGGACAGCTTGCAGTGGAATATTATCAATGAAGCGAGTGTCTGGGGTCCTGCTTTTTCTGATGCAACCCTGTGAAACATCCATCAATGACATTGCTGCAGCACTATTTATAGTAATTGTTCTTTGGTGTCTTACCAGTCAAAAATAATGTGAGACAGAGAAAGGCAATACAAATATATAACAGGTTTGAAATTGCATCGTTCATTTTACAATGCCTGTGCTCTCTAGGGTTGAGGTAGAATATGGCTGTAAGTGCTAAGTGAATGTCTTAGCTTTAAAAGATTCTTATTAAGGATCAAGCAGTAGATTAGTGATGAGCTTGAAATAAACTAAATGGATTTCAAGAGAGTAAGGTAACACAAATTGGTTTTCAAGGAACTAAAGGGTAAAATCTTGTGTTTCTAAACCAGGAAAAATATTGCCTTGCAGTCAGAGTTGGTAGTTTTTTTTTTTCTCCAAGTATCCCTCTGTGGATTGCAGCACCAACCTTAACTGTCTCACGCTAATGTGGGCCATTAATCTAGCAGCATTCTTTTTCCATGAATGTGTGGAAATTGTATGCAACCTCTAGTTTCTCTGTCTCCCCAGAGCCAACTTCTCAAAAGAATGACTTGTCACTAATGTGCAGGGACTTGCAATGTTATTTTATGTTGAACCAATGTCCATGTTGAAACTGAAACACCTATCATCTGCATACGATGGGCTTAGTAACAGCCTTCTATCTTATTTTGAGTATCTATTTTCTCCTCCAGCCTCTCTTCCCCATCCACCTGTCTTTCGCTCTAGCCCTCTCATCTCCATTTTCATTGGACAGTCCCATCGGGTACCCTCCCATTGTAGGGCCAGGAAAAGACCAGGGAGCAGAATATATTGATTTCCAGTGGGCAGGAGGTTGGGGGGCAGATATCTCAAACCATCTTCATGCGTTTTTTTCCCTTTATATATGAACTCTTGCTGGCCCTTCTGCATTGTCACAGTGATGTTGGAAGATGGGCCAATTTGAATGTTATAGTGTAGCATCACTTGGACGTCAGGTATTCATCCCCTAACATGACTACACCTTTTGCCAACCCCTAGGTTACCAGGGGTCAGAAGTGCACTGCATCACTGCCTTGCTACCACTCCAAGGAGCTTGAGAGCATTCAGTATGCTATTTCTTCAGCAGCTGCCTGCTGATCTGCCAAAGAGACTCTGTGGTCATTATCTCAACCTGAATCTCCACCCCAGTATAGCAGCACAATGCATTACCACTAGTAACACAGACTGGCTCCTTGTAATGGCATTCTTTGCCCCGTTCTCATGCTTGCATGACAAATTGTGCTCCATATACTATCAGCACCTTTCCCACTGCATAGGCAGCCTTTCTGGAGATGCAGATCCTGCCCTGACAGAGACATGATGGACTATATGCCTGATCTGAGTTCCCAGCAGATTTTCTGTATGAATGTAGGGGTGCCTTGCCCACTTCTACATGGAGGCAGGAATAGGTTGATATGCACCCTTTTTGTGGTTACTAATTGCTGGTCTTTGGGGGCCTAGATCTACCCAACAGGCATGTGAGCTTTCTGTTTTTTTTCCCCTTCTATACATTTTATCTCCTAAGCACCCTGGCTTGCCCCCTGCTGCCAACCCACCAGCCCTACTTGTTCTGGATCACTTTGATGTGTGGGTGTCACAGTCTGTAGTGCTGGGCCTGTCAGTTGTGGGCAACATCCTGCCTGCCTGCCAGGTGGATTTCCTGCTTTTTTCACTCAGGAACACCAATATACATCAATGCATGTTCCAGTGTACATGCACGCAGCCATGCTGTCATCAGGCAGCATCCCCTCCCCAGCTAGCTATCTCTAACTGCACTACCACCCGGCTTCAGTTAGATGGCAGATGCATAGCAGACTATGCTGCCCCCCTACCCTGATAGAGGAGAGCTTTCCTTGGGATGCTGTATCCTTTTTCCCCTGGCCATCCCCTGAGGGACCAGACACAGCACATAATCCAGTGCATCAGAACACAGGAAGAGCAGCTTGCAAAAAAAACAAAGAACTAAACAGAAAGCAAAAAATGCAAAGTGCTGTCCCCATAAAGAACTCCCCAAAATCAGGAGTTCATTCAAGTGAAATAGACTTTATTGTGGGTCAGCCAACAAAAATGCACAGCACACATCCACAGTACCCCAGCACTTTTAATCCAGTCAGGGTTCTTCTTCAGAAGGGCATTCTGTGATGCCTCCTGAGGAAAGACCCGGGCTGAATTTGAAGGAGCTGGGCTGCTACTGAGACATGTGCTGTGCATTTTGTGTTGTCTAATAGTCTCGTTTAACTCTGATTTTAGCATTCTTTACGCAGTAAGTGCTGCATTCTATCCAAGTGACCAAGGCCTGTTCTTGAACCTGGGTCGTCGATGTAGTGAGCAGTAGTGCTACTGCTGCACAACTGTACTGGCTGATCTATAAAGGTTTTGAACAAAAACATATATCCTTCTTTACAAAACACATCACAGCAATTGGTAAAGGAATATAGCAGCAATACTGCCACCTCACAATTTCTTGGGAGGTCATGTCTGGTGATCAAGTTAGACCAGCAGCAGAGCTTTGAATTGGGAGACTGCTTCCCAATCTCTGCCCCAGAGTTGACCCTCTCATTTTGCATAAGTTCTGTAACACACTGGGGATGAGGTATGGCTAAGGTTGCCAGTAAGAGACCACTGCAGAGGAAGTGAGCACTTCTCTAAGTCATTGTTGTGCCAGGATACCACAGACTGGCCCTACTTTAAAATGGTCTGCATGGCACTGTGGCACTTCTTTAGGTTTTCCTAATTTTTTTTTAATCCCAGTGTTTTTCAATAAAATAGAAAACTGTTTGTTACATGTAATCTTGAAAATGTTTACTCCTTTTAAATACAAAGTGGGTTAAATGTCCTGTAACAAAACAGATCAGCGTGTATTCCTGATCAATTATTACAAAAATTGAAAATCATGAATGAAAAGGGTATTGTTCAAGAGACCCTCAGTAACTGTATAAAACTTTGCAGAAGTGTTAGGAACTGGAAATATTTTACAGCTCTGATCTTCTCCAGTTACCATCCATTAGTATTTTTGGTTCAACTGATGGCCACCAGTGATGTGTTTGTGCAACTGTATGTGATCTTTTGGCTTGTCTCTTCCTCTGGTTTTCCACCCTCTGTAGAGGTGCCAGGAGAATTGTTTCAAGACAAAAGGAAAGGTTTGTAACTAAAAGGTCAAAAGTTCAAGGTGAGATGTAACAGAACTCACCTCCTCCAACTCAATAGACACAATAACTCAGAGGAGAGGACCTCTCCACCCCGTGGAGAAAACCTCTGTGGAACCAAGGTTACTGGGTTAGCCTTCACTCCAAGCTTAGAATTAAGAGGTAGCTGTTGATAAGTTTTCCGGAGTTCTGAATTTGGGTCTCTGATATAGATTTCAATGCATGAACATGTCCAGCAAGCCATTACTTTGATTATGTGAGCCGGGATGTTCTTTCGGGATGCTGAGGTGGCTGCTCCAATTCTAAATGAATGGCCAAAGAAAGAAGATGCACCAAGACCCAGATGAGAAAGTAGTATTTTGAAATGGAGGACAAACCGGGAGGTAGTCATGATGACTGAATATGTCTCTTTATACAGAAGAGGATAAACAGAATCAGGATATCTATCTGAGGATTGCAGCAAACTGAGGACTTGAATAGGGCACCAGGTTGAAATTTCTGCAAAATATGGGGCCCAATATTCAAAAACTGGGGCAAGTGCATCATAGCCATTTGTGCTGTACTTCCTCCTGCACCCTCCCATCACCAGTGATGTTCGGATAGATAGCACTTGCCAATGGAGCGGTGCTATTTGACTGAATAGCAGTCCATATCCACACAGTGCTATGTTCAACAGCACTGCCCCAACATGTACCAGCGCTGCATATGGCCCACATGGAATAGCACTGCCCAAAATGGGATAGCACCAAGACCCTGTGGGCCATATGCAGCAACAACATGCAAATGAGCCCGTTGGGCTTGCAAGGCACTAATGGGCCATTTGCATGCCCATTATGGGCTCATTTTTATGTGGTGCAGCAGCCCATTAGAGCCCCTTACACCATAGGAACAAGAGTCCTGGTAGTCCGGTGGTTCCCCACCCCTAATCACCCATTCCCATTAATGTTAAAATACTCTGGTGGTCCAGTGGTTCCCCCACCCCCGATCGCCCATTCCCACAAATGTTAATATACCCTGGTGGACCAGTGGTGCCCCCTGTCACAACCCCACTCAGCAGGTCAGACCCTCTGCTCCCACAGTGCCAACCTCCGAGCACAGTATTGTGAACATGATAACAGAACAGGGTAACCCTCCTGTCTGTTTTGTGGGTCCGAATCACCTTTGGTCTCAAGTTCTGGAGAGATTCAAACTGTGAACCTTCTACTAGCATACCCAAATGTACAGGCTCAGATAATTCTGCTCTTCGAGGAAATGCCAGATATCTTTCACCAAGGGCACCTAACCAGCTATACAAAATGAACCCTTAAAAACTCTATGAAAGACCTTAGATAAATTCTTACCTTTTCCCAGTTTGGTATACCATTAAGCTTATGAACAGTGTTGTCAAAATCTTAACCATCCATGCATCACAAGCAAAATCATTTTGAAGACACAGGCAGTATCTTTAAAATAAGAGGTTTTACTTAAAATGAATAAAATATGTAAAATGTAACCACAGAACAATGTATCACAATGCATACAATCACTTAAAAGAACAAGGTCAAAGAGTGGAAACAAATTCCTACCACCATACAATTAGACTTGTCTATCTAATGTACAGTAGAACCCCACAGTTATGGACCCCAGACTTACAAAATGACCGGTCAACCGAACCCCTGCCCGCTGCCACCCATGCATTGGCTAATAATTCACTCGAGTACCTCCACAGCAAGGGAAAAACAGAGTAAACAGTGTCTGCATTGTGGAGAGAGAAAGAGACAGAGAGAGACAGCATGCTTGAGAGGCCACCCCTCACAGAGTTTGTCCGTATCCCCAAGTGTTCCCGGTCTTGGTGTCACCCAACAGAAGTGGAGACGGAGGCAGACCGATGTCACCGTTGGTGAGTGACTGTGTAAGGGCTAGTCAGTAGCACAGTGTTTTGTGTTTTACACCTGAAATGGTGAATCATAGGCAACAAAACCAGTGACATCTCTCTCTCTCTCTCTCTCTCTCTCTCTCTGTGTATTTCTGTGGCTGAGTGCTGCCACAATACTTTCTATACTTTCTGTGTGCTGAGACAGAAGAGTGCAGGAAACTGGGTGAGCCATGTCCGTGGTCTGTACTTCGCCGCAAGGAAGAAAGAGAGTAATCACAGTACGGAAGTAGCTTTCTGTGTGCCAGCACAGTTGAAGTATGTTGGTTCTTTATAAATAACAGTAAAAACCCCTTTTTCAGTCAAGTTTCAGTCTTTTTCAGACTTACGGACTTTGCAGAGTTATGAACACCATGCATTCCCATAGTGTCCGTAACTCTTAGGTTCTACAATAAGACTTGTCTATCTAATGTATATCTTCTAACAGTGCTTCAAGTAGATGTTATTTCTTCAGAGTCCAACAGGAACGTGTCAGTTGAGAAACACAGAATACAAGTTTAAACTGTCTCTAAACCTGCCCCTTCCATGAGGTCACCTATCACCTCTCTGTGAAATATAAAAATTAATACACACAGGATGTTCCATCCCTCAGGAAGTATATTAAATACTGTGAGTTCAGCTAAACTCATTTCCAAAATTATGACACTCTTAATTAAGTCTGTAATTGTACAGTTCCTTCTTTGATCTGTGAGCTGTTTCCTTCTTCAAAGACATCAAAGGGACATTTTATGACTAACTCTACCAGATATCACTGAGGTGTAATATGCTTTGTATCACCAGGTGAAATTAACTGTGCTTCCTCTGAAGTCGTCATAAAATGGATATTTCCATTTCCTTTGGCATTAAAGCAAACTGGGAAGCTAATCATCTTACAGAGATCTGCTGTTTAACATATCCTGTCCTTTGAAGTGGTACCTGGGGGGGGGGGTCATCCCAGGAGCACAGGATTTCTCATGGCAGACAATCACACTACATTTTTATTTTACAAAAATCATAGCGCAAGCAGAACCAGCTGACCAAGTGTCACAATCCTCCCCACCTAAATTGAATTTAGGGGCTCTATCCCCTGCATGGAATGAGCTTCCCAAATCAGTTCACTCCTCATAGACATGAGACAAGCCATCTGAGTTCTGATTTTTCACTCCAGCCCTATGTAAGATTGTCATGTCATACCCTTGTCAGGCGAGACTCCATCTTAAAAATCTACCATTAGTCTTTCCCATTTGCATCAGCCAAACCAGGAGGTTGTGGTTAGTTTGTACCACAAAATGCTGTCCATATAAGTATGACTCTAGCTTCTTTAGGGCCCACACTATGGCAAGACATTCTTTTTCCACAGTAGAGTATGCAAGCTCCCTGGGAAGTAACTTTTTACTCAGGTACAATACCGGGTGATCTTTCCCTTGGCTGGACGTCTGACTCAGTACTGCCCCAATACCCACATCTGAGGCATCAGTCTGAACTATAAAGGGTTTACTATAGTCAGGACTAGTCAATACTGGAACACTGTACAGCGCCTCCTTCAGCCTGGTAAAGGCTTTCTTACAAGCTGGGTCCCAGGTAATTTTCCTTGGCCTCCTTTTCTTTACCAGGTCAGATAGGGGAGCAGCCAGAGCACTGTAATTGGGTACAAATTTCCTATAGTACCCTGCTGTCCCTAGAAAACTCCTAACCCGCTTCTGCGTTTCTGGTCTGGGCCACATCTGAATCACCTCTATTTTCATTTGGTTAGGATGGAGCTGTCCCCGGCTGACCACATGCCTGAGGTATGCCACTTCTCCCATGGCCACCTGGCACTTCTCAGCTTTGACAGTGAGCCCGGCCCTCTGTATCCTGCCCAGCACTTCCCCAAGGTGGAACAGGTGTTCCTCCCAGCTGGCGCTAGAGATGGCAATGTCATCCAGGTATGCTACAGTGTACTCCTCAGCACCATTTAACACCTGGTTCACCAACCTTTGGAAAGTGGCTGGGGTGTTCTTCACTCTGAAAGGCATTACTTTAAATTCAAATAAGCTTATCAGAGTGATGAAGGCTGACCTCTCCCTAGCTCTGTCTGTTAACTCTACCTGCCAATACCCCTTGGTCAGGTCAATGGTCATAAGGTAGGTTGCCCCTCCCAATTTGTCCAGAAGTTTGTCCATCTGGGGCATTGGGTAGGCGTCTGACTTTGTAACTACATTCAGTCCATGATAGAAACATAGACTTTTGACGGCAGATAAGGACCGCTTGGCCCACCTAGTCTGCTCATTTCCCTACCTACAGGATAGGCCACAGATCCTAGTTAATCAACAGCCTATTTCTTCCTACCCCCCACAAGAATTGCCTTATGTCTGTCCCATGCATTCTTGAATTCTCCCACAGTTTTAGACCCCACAGCCTCCTCAGGAAGGCTGTTCCATGCATCCACTACCCTCTGGATGCATGGAACAGCCTACCTGACAAGCATGGTCTAAACTAGTGATGCATGGACAGTGCAAAGCAGTGCTGTGGGTAGAAATAGGCTTATGGGGATAGCCCAGAGCAACCTGACAGCTGCCCAACAGAAACAAAAAGTGTGGTACAACTGCAGAGCCAGAGCTCACTCACACAGAAATGAGTAGAGCCATCTGGCTTGGGCACAAGGACTATGGGTGAGGCCCAGGGGCTGTGGGATCTCTGGATTACCTGTAAATCCAGTATCTCCTCCACTTCCCTCCTAATGTCCTTTTGGACTGCCTCTGATACCCGATATGCTGTCTGCCGTATGGGCGTCTGTGCCCCTATCTCCACATCGTGCATCGCAAAGGGGGTTAGTCCAGGCTTGGTGCTAAACAGTGGGGCAAAGTCTGCTAAAACCTCCCTTACTTCCTGGATCTTGTCCGGGGCCAGATGGGGAGACAATTTTACTGCCTCCACAGAGGACTCCCACTTGCTTTCTTCCAGCAAGTCCAGAAGGGGGTCTTCTTCGTCCGTTCCCTCCCCAGGACTACACACTGCAAACACCATGTCAGCCCTATTAGCATATGGTTTCATCATGTTGACATGGTACATCCTTTCTGTTTGTCTTTTGTCAGGTAACTCTATAATATAGTTCATGTCATTTACCTTCCTAACTACATTGCACTGTCCTGCCCACTCAGCCTGCAGCTTGTCTTTCCGGACCGGAATAAGGACCATGACTTCCTGACCCACCAGATATGATATGAGGATATGAGTGAGCTCTGGCTCTGCGATCATACCACACTTTTTGTTTCTGTTGGGCAGCTGTCAGGTTGCTATGGGCTGTCCCCATAAGCTCATTCAGCCTTTCCCTAAACCTAAGGATGTAATCCACTATGGGAGTTCCCTGGGTGGCATGCTTTCCTTCCCAGTCCTCCCAGATCATGTCTTGGGGCCCACTTACCTGGCGTCCATATAAGAGCTTGAAGGGGAAAATTCTGTCGACTCTTGGGGCACCTCCCTGTATGCAAACAACTGGTGGGGAAGGTATTTCTTTCAGTCCCTCCCATGCTGTTCAGCGAACGCCCGGAGCATTGACTTCAGGGTACCATTAAATCTTCCCACAAGCCCATTGGCTTGTGAGTGATACAGTGTTGTGCATCTCTGCACCACCCCACACTTGTCCCACAAACATTTCATCAGGTCCAACATGAAGGAACCCAATCGATCGGTGATAACCTCCTGCAAAATCCCAACATGGGAGAAAAATCCCAAGTAAGGCATCTGCCACTTTGTCTGTCCTCAGTGAGGATAGGGTGACTGCCTCTGGGTACTGGGTGGCATAATCCACCATAGTCAGGATGAATCTCTTCCCTGAAGAGCTGGGGGTATTTAAAGGCCCCACAGTATCCATTCCCATCCTCTGGAATGGCTCCTCCACTATGGGCAATAGAATCAGGGCAGCTTGGGTTTTCTTGCCTGTCTTCGCTATTTCTTGACACTGGTGACAAGATCTGCAATACTTCTTTACCTGCTAAGTGAAGTTGGGCCAATAGAAATTCTAGGCCAAACACTGCATAATGCGCGTGATTCCTAGATGACCAGACAAGGGCATATCATGTGCAATCTTGAGCAACTGCTCATGATACCCCTGGGGAATGACAAGCTGCCTGCCTATCACCCCTCCCTTGGTCTGCACAGCCTGAGTAAACATCGGTCCATTTTCCCAATAAACCTTATGTCTGCCATCACCTCCCTGTGCTCCATCAGAGTCTGCCCAAGCCCTCAGCTTCTCTAGACTAGTGTCACTTCTCTGAGCAGCTGCAAACTCCTCACACATTCCCAAGGCATGGGACAGGTCCCCATCAGTCTCTGAACTAGGGTCCCTTGCACTAGCATCAAGACACTCAGTATCACTGTCATCCCTAACCCTCTAACAATGGGTCACCCCTTCCTCTTCAGAGTAGCCCTCCATAGCTGTGTGGTTAACTGCTACTAGGGAAATTTCTACCCCCCTTTCATTAGTCTCCATATCAGGAGACACAGGCTAGGGAACCAGCCTCCCAGTGGTTTTCACAATGGCTTCTGAGGAGTTCAGGGAACTACAATTTTCCCTTGCCGCTTGGCTACAGGTAACTGTACACACCATCCCCTGTTGGAGATTGTTGCCAAGGATGACGTCCACTGCTAACGTTTTGGCTACAGCCACCTGTTGCACAGTTCCCCCTGTTTCACCCCAGTCTAGAAGAACACTAACGAGGGACAATGTTTTCTCTCCACCAGTAAAGTCTTGTACGGTGGTATATTTATTGGTTATAAGCTGACCAGGCTGTACCAGATCACCTTTTACCAATGTCAGGGATGCCCCTGTGTCCCTTAACCCTTGCGTCTGTACACCATTCACCATGACTGGGTGCATGTGTTCCCTCATGTTCACAGGTATGCTTCCAGGGACACACAAACAACCCACTTCTTTCCTAGCCCCATGTTGCTTATTGCTTGCCCTTGTGGGACACTGTCTGGCAATATGCCCAGTTTCTTTACACAACCAACATTAATTTCTTCTCTCAGAGAAATCTTTTCTCTGAAACCTGGGGCTAACTGGTTTCGGTGGAGACAGTGAGGGTTTTAGCTGCCCTGAAGGTGCATTTTTCTCTTTCTGCACTGCCACGCCTGCCCCATTCGCTCTCAGAGCAGGTCTGCTCTTGGAGTAGCAGTCCTAGAGTTCAGCAGCCTCTTGCACTGTTTTGGGATCTTGGTCCTCCAGCCAGGTTTTCAACTCTGCTGGGCATGCCCAGAAAAACTGTTCTAACAGAATCACATTTTCAATTTTATCTACAGAGTTTGCTTTAATTCCTTCCCACCAGCGTTTTAAAAACTGACGTTGTTTCGTGGCTAGCTCCTCGTAGCTCACGTCAGGGCTTCTCCAGAGCTTATGGAATTTAGCTCTGTATGATTCAGCAGTTAATTCAAATTTTTTTAAAAGTGCAGCTTTAAGTTTACTGTAATCATTACTGTCCTCATTGTCCATTTGACCCAATGCATCCTGAATTTTCCTGGTAAGTAGTGAGGATAGCTGGAAGTTCCAGGACTCTCTAGACATTTTAGCCTGAATGCAAACCTTTTCAAAGGAATTTAAAAAGGCATACATATCCTCCCCCTGTTTAAATTCAGCTATCAATTTGGTATTCAGTTTGTAACCCAGTCCTGTAGTTCCAGTTAAACCCAAGCCACTTACCTGCTCTGGTGCTGGTGGTTGGAGTTGTAGCTTCTCCAGTTCATGTTGCCTCTGGTGCTCTCACTCCTCACAGTCCGCCTCTCGCTGTTCACAGTCTGCCTCTCACATTCTTGCTCCCTCTTCTCCTCTGTAACTCACTTCTCTCACTCCGCTTCTCGGTGTTCTCGTTCTGCCTCCCTCTGGAACTCCAGCTCCATTCTGCACAACTCAATCTGCAGCTTGAGTACTTCTGGCTCCAGAGTGCTGGTGACTTTCCCCTGCTGCTGTGGCCCTTCACTGGCACTGGCCCTACTGCTCTCCTCATCAGATCTGGACACTGCACTGGCCGCTAGCCCTTCCACACTCAAGGTTTGGTCCCTTAGAGTCACTGCCTGTGACTTGATGCTCTGGGTATCTGCTACCATCAGGGTATCCACGAGGTGTAGTGTACAGTGTGCCCACTGTAGTTGGAAGTGAGCTTCTTCCCCAACTACTCTAGCTAGTTAGCTACTCTAACTTGCACTTTAAAAAAAAATAAAACAGGTAGGAATTTGACCGTAAGTCAAGTGATATAGTTCTGCTTCCTTTTTTAAAAAATAAATCACTGCCTTGTTTTGCAAGCGAGCTGACAGTATTAAGCTGACACACTGAATAATAAAAGCTTATATTACCAAAATTATGCACACCGCTGCCAATCAATCTGTCACAACCCCACTCAGCAGGTCAGGCTCTCTGCTCCCACAGTCTCAAGTTCTGGAGGGATTCAAACTGTGAACCTTCTGCTAGCATACCCAAATGTACAGGCTCAAATAATTCTGTTATTCAGGGAAATGCCAGATGTCTTTCACCAAGGGCACCTAACCAGCTATACAAAATGAACCCTTCAAAACTCTATGAAAGACCTTAGATAAATTCTTACCTTTTCCCAGTTTGGTATACCATTAAGCTTATGAAAAGTGTTGTCAAAATCTTAACCATCCATGCATCACAGGCAAAATCATTTTGAAGACACAGGCAGTCTCTTTAAAATAAGAGGTTTTACTTAAAATGAATAAAATATGTAAAATGTAACCACAGAACAATATATCACAATGCATACAATCACTTAAAAGAACAAGATCAAAAAAGTGCAAACAAAGTCCTACCACCATACAATTAGACTTGTCTATCTAATGTATATCTTCTAACAGTGCTTCAAGTTGATGTTGTTTCTTCAGAGTCCAACAGGAATGTGTCAGTTGAGAAACACAGAATACAAGTTTAAACTGTCTCTAAACCTGCCCCTTCCATGAGGTCACCTATCTCCTTCCTGTGAAATATAAAAATTAATACACAAAGGATGCCCCATCCCTCAGGAAATATATTAAATACTGTGAGTTCAGCAAAACCCATTTCCAAAATTATGACACTCTTAATTAAGTCTGTAATTGTCCAGTTCCTTCTTTGATCTGTGAGCAGTTTCCCTCTTCAAAGACATCAAAGGGACATTTTATGACTAACTCTACCAGATATCACTGAGGTGTAATATGCTTTGTATCACCAGGTGAAATTAACTGTGATTCCTCTGAAGACATCATAAAATGGATATTTTTTCATTTCCTTTGGCATCAAAGCAAACTGGGAAGTTAATCGCCTTACAGAGATCTGCTGTTTAACATATCCTGTCCTTTGAAGTGATACCTGGGGGGGGGTAATCCCAGGAGCACAGAATTTCTCATGACAAACAATCACAATACATTTTTATTTTACAAAAATCATAGAGCAAGCAGAACCAACTGATCAAGTGTCACACCCCCATCCCCCAATCCCCCATTCCCATTAATGTTAAAATACCCTGGTGGTCCAGTGGTGCCCCATCCCCCGATCTCCCATTCCCATTAACATTAAAATACCCTGGTGGTCCAGTTGTTCCCCTATCCCCTGGTTGCTCATTCCCATCAACATTAAAATACCCTGGTGATCCAGTGCTTCCCCCATCCCCCAATTGCTCATTCCCATTAATGTTAAAATACCCAGGTGGGCCAGTGGTGCCTCATCTTCCAATCACCCATTCCCATTAATGGCAAAATACCCTAGTGGTCCAGTGGTGCCACATCCCCTGATTGCCCATTCCCATTGATGGTAGCACTGGACACCTGGGTGAGGAGAGGTGTGGGGAGGTGGGTTATAAAGAAGCTTTAACTAGTGCAGACTGGGGACCTATCAACCTCCTACTGGATAGCAATCAAGCTCTAGATTACTTTGTTTCAACCTTTTCTGCCATACGTAATCTTCATGCCCCATTAAAGAAATGAAGACTCAAGGGCCTCAAGGCTCTGCGGCTATCCCCAGAAAAATTGAAACTCATGACCTCCCATGATAAGGCCTGGCATGCCTTTAAAGGAAGCGGTCTCCGCAAAGATTGGCTTACCTATAGACAGCTCAGGAATGCCTGCAAGAACTCCATTTGCAAGGCTAAATGGAACTACTTCAAAATGCTACAGACTAAACACCTCAGCAACCCAATGAAGCAAGTTAACTCAATTATACAAGATAAAGCTACTGTAAACCCCAGCTCCCTCAAAGCCCAAGGTCGTGTCCTCTCAGATCCCCCCATCAGCTGCAAGTGGTCTCAATGAATTCTTCACTGATCTTGACACATACACTTCTCACTTTGACTGCACTATTAACCTCCCCCCTGCTTGTGGACCTGGGACAAAGGCCTGCCTTTCATCTAAAACTAGTACCAGTAAGGAGGTACGTAGGTTGCTTTCCGCCTTAAAGTCAGAAAGTCCCATCGGTTATGACAGCTTTAAACCTAAGTTCCTAAAACTTGGTGCTGAGGGCATTACTACACCAGTGAGGAATTTAATAAACAGATCCTTCCTCACAGGCAAGGTACCTGATAAATGGAAGGTAGCAGTGGGCATCCCAATCCAAAAAGGTGGTCCAACTACATTAATAGAAAACTACAGACCCATCTCAATTCTGTGCCCACTGGCAAAAATACAAGAACACATTATGTATCATCAACTTCAGGACTACCTAGAATCACACCACCTCCTCTCCATGTACCAATATGGTTTCAGGAAGAACCACAGCACCCTAACAGCTCTAATAAAAGTTACAGCGGACATATCCACTGCCTTGGATCAATGTCAATCTACAGGTGCTGTCTTCATCGACCTAACGAAGGCCTTTGGCCTAGCTGATCATAATCTTCTACTGTGCAAACTCCACACCCCAGGCCTTGATCCTAGTGCCCTGGCATGGCTCTGTAACTACCTCTCACACCACTCTCAAAGGGTCAAGTGGTCAGGGGCCCTCTCAAATCTCAAATTCAGCATAGTGTTTCTCAGGGCTCCATACTGGGGCTGCTAATATGTTCACTGTTTATAAATGACCTGCCACTTAACTGCAGAGGTGCCTGGTTCATCTCTATGCTGATGATGCTATTGTTTACCACTCATCCTCTGACCTGGGCTGGATATACCTGAACCTGGAATCTAATTTCTATGCCCTTGAGGAATGATTCCTTCAGAACCATTTAGTCCTCAACACAAAGAAGACCAAGACCATGCTGTTTCATTATTTGGGAGCTGTGCCCCCATCTCAGCACCCCCTTTGCAGTCAGATCACAGGATGGCAACACCCGAGAGTTTGTGACCGCATTTAAATACCTGGAGGTTACCTTGGGACCCTCACTTACTTTTGAGAATCATGCCAATGTTTTGAAGAAAACTCTCAACCAGCGGCTTGCTCTGCTATATCACCTTCATCCCTTCCTGATTTGAGCCTCATGTCTAAAAATAGTGACATCTACTCTTCTCCCCCTGCTTGCATATGACACCCACAGCTCCTCTGTACATGGGCATCCATTTTCTTATGCATTAATCAACTCTACTTGAGGATCAGACACTACGCATTAAGTACCGACCCCTGTCTTTATCATTGTGAAGTTCTATCTTCCTTGGGCTGGGCACCCCTAGAGAGCAAATTTCAGTACACCACCATGTGCCTTATGTTTAATTTGGTGCATCGCTATACCCCACCCTGCCTGAGTGATCTCATCAACCATAAATGTAGCCAGTGCACCTTACACTCTATGGCCTTCCCCCTCCTGGTTATACCCAACCCCGATTGACTGTCAGCAGGCAGTCCTTTGTCTTTACAGCAACATCTGCCTAGAACTCACTCCCACATGAGATTCTCTCCTCCACATCCCTCACACAATTCAAGAACAAGCTATCCTGCTACCTCCTAGTCCCCCCTCCCTGTACCTGTTTCCACTTCTCTCTTGCCTCTATATGGACTAGTCCATCTATTGTATTTCCCTTAGTCCATATAAATACTTCCAGATAATTGCTTCCAACTCAGAATATGTTGTTTGCACTTAGCCCAATGCACGTTTGTTATGCTGTAACAATGTCTAACACTAAGGCCTCCTTGCAACTGTACATGTATTTGTATATTACTGTATCAAGTTGTTTGTTGTATATACTGCTCACCTGTATGATGTACTTATGTGTTGTATTGTTCACTCCAAGTCACCCCTGAAAAAGGAACTGTATTGTCTGTGGGCCTACCCAGTTACCAAAATTCAATAAATAAATAACTAAATAAAATACTCTGCTGGTCCAGTGGTTCCACCCCCCCATCACCCAAGTTCTATATTTTAAGTATTCCATGGTGGTCCAGTGATTCCCCCACCCCAGTCTCCCAGTATATATATATTAGTACAGCACTATCTGGTGGTCCAGTGTCCACCCAAACAGCCCCCACCTGACTTGTTCAGTCACAGCCCACCTCCCCACATACCCCACCTTAACAAGGTGTCTGGAGCACCTCATGGTTATGTATGGTGATAGGAGTAGCCGTCCTCTTACCTGCGCAACCAGCCCCCATATGAGCTGTCAGTGAGCGCGCCTACTGGTGAAACAGTGTGTCTACACTATGCGCGCTCACTGACAGCACATACAGTGGATAGCCACAGAGGTGAGAGGAGGGCTGTGGCAATCACTGTGTGTAGCTGTGGAAGCACAGGACACCTGCGTAAGGGGAGGTGTGGAGAGGTGGACTGTGAGCAGGCAGGTCAGGTGTGCTGTATTAATATATACTGGAGGATCAGGGGATAGTCACTGGGCCACCAAGGAATACTTAAAATATAGAACACAGGTGATTGGAAGAGGATCACTGGACCACCAGATTATTTTACCATTAACAGGAATGGGTGATCGGGGATAAAGTGCCACTGGACCACCAGGTTATTCTACCATTAATGGAAACAAGTGATCATGAAGTGGGGGCACCACTGAACCAATCGGAAAAACTGTCCTTTACTATAGTGGGCAATAAGGAGCAGCTCAACACAAGGGTGGGCAGTTGCAGTACAGCTGACCTGCCCTCGGGTGGTAGGGTCATGGGCTTAGAGCCCAGTTAAGAGGAAGTTTTCAGTGGTGGTAAACAACACTGCTTGGGGGGCTGTTTACCACCACTGCAAACCTTTGAATATGTCACTGCACCAGTAGGTATGAGGGGACTCCCTCATTTGCATAGTGACAACACTATTTTAGCACATTGGCACTGCCGGGTTAGGGGGCACTCCCGGGGCTTCTGAATATGGATCTGCCCAGGCTGCTAACCTTTGAATATCAGGTCCATGGACTCCTCTGTTGTTTCTGTTATTTTTTTTATCTTGGCAAGATGAGGCTAAAATGGTCTGCAGATGTTTTCTGTACACATTTATTCATCACATGGATGGCTGGATTGAAGTCTGAAGACTGAAGAAGAAGGTGTAAATTATCCAGGCCTTAGAAATCCAAAGGCAGACAAATTTATGGCCTCTTGTAGATTAAGGTCAGCAATGGGTACAAAAAAGATGTTATTTAGAAGAAGCATCATTTGAGAATATACAGTAGATTGTAATCTATGGGTTTCGTTATTGAAGATGCTGGAGAAGTCACTTTTCTTATACATTGGAGGAAGACTTTGATTGCTGGATTTGTTAGGTAGAAGATTGCTACATCAGGACAGACAGACATCACAGTGAATTGGATACCTGAAATATTCTGTTTGATTGTTGTAGCTGACAAGTTAAAGGTTTGGGAACAACAGGATACAAATGCCAGAATGAGAGAGCCAGAGCTTTGGAACAGGTCCATATTTTGTAGGGTGCAGAAGTAGTGAATTCCTTCCAGATTACTTTGCATGCAGCTTGAGTTTATGAAGCTGAAGAGTTCCAGATAGCAGGCTAAGTATAACTGAGAAGCCTTGCTATGTCATTTGTAGCTCCCAGACCAAAGGCAGGGGAGTTATCTCTTGATCAACTTGCAGGAAGGCAGCTCTAAATTGCTGGAAATGAAAGTAGGAAAGACAATGAGCTAAAAAATTAGAAGAACAAGGAATGTAAACACAGTGGATTGTAAAGTGGATTGTGGAACCTTTGCCAAAGAGCTTTCGCTCAAAGTTTTTTTCCTAACAATGAAATAAATAAAGTGAAAAAGTAGGGAGGGCCACATCAATCCTCTCAGAAGTTCATTTTGGAATGAGAGAAAGACCACCCTTTATTTATGATAGCTACAGCTGCTTGGTTATCCATATAGATACAGTAGAACCCCATTTATCTGTACTGTCCGAGGGACATCCGATCAGTCCTGATAAACAGGGGACTGGATAAACGAGACTGCATGTTCAGAATACAGTTCTGTACAACAGTAACGCTAACATAAGAGGCACAGTAAATAAGCATCACAACAACGTTGTTTAGAAAAGAGAGGCATTTTATTGGAAGGCAGAGTACAATAGAATCATTAGTTACAGTAAATAAAAAACAAATAAAATAAAGAATAGATCACTGAAAAAGTCTTTAAGTGATTTCTGCTTCACACTGCAGTAATTTTTTTAATAAGCTCTCTGGTGCACAGATTGTAGCAGCGTCACCTGTTTTGGGTCACAGTCAGGCTGATATTCTATGTACAGCACGCAGTGCTCAAAGAACACCACTGCCTCATAGTGTGTGGGGATAGTCAGTTCAGCATCATCCTCTGCAGGCTCATTATCTGACTCTTCGAGTGGCTCATCTGTGTGTTTGACCATCTCAGTAAAAACCTCATCAGACAGTTGTTTGTGTCCCTCATTTCTTGCATCACACTGGTTTCGTTACTTTATTTCCTCTTCTGTGAGGAGGTTCTGCATCAATGTAGCCAGCTGAAAAGTTCATCTGACGAGTTTTCTTGATCTGGCTTATCACTGATTGGTTCTGTGTTCTTAGTACGGCATGTCCAAGTCCCTGACTTCATCTAGACTTTTTGTATGGTCTCAGGGCACAAACTAACCCAGGCTTCAGAAGCCACATATAGAACATTTTTTAGTGATGTTGATTGCATCATCACATTCAGGGGTGTTGCCTCATTTTCTTCAGCCAGCACTGTCTGCAACAGTTTTCTTAGGAGCCAACAGTGTAGCTGTAAGCACATACTGTGGTCCTGCATACTCTTTTTTTTGCATTTAGTCAAGTTCAAAGGTACATTCAGTGTGAGTAATTCAGCTGCATGATGTCATTGATGATGGCCGTGATAGGGCTTTTAAGTCTTGGCACGGGGATTCAGACTTACACAAGCTTGGGTTCGATCCCCACTAGGTAACATTGTTTTCTTTCTCATTGCAATTTATGTAGTATGAGAGAAACTGTTAGATGTCACGATAATGTTATTGACAGAGTTTCAGCAAGGTTTGAAGTTCCATATTGCTGATAACATGAAATGTTCCAGGTCAGACTTAGAGGTTTAAATGCAACATGGGAAACATTTTACTTCAAATAGACAGACTGTTAATTATGAACATCCAGTGTAACTGTGTGTGGGGGGGTGTCTGCACTCACTGCTAAATGTCCTTTGCCTCAGCATGCATTTCCTGTATAGGAAGCTTAGTGTAGTGGTAGAGCTACAGGCTACAAAGCAGTAGAGAGTAGGGGAACTGCATTTAATCCCCAGAGTGGAACTTTTTCTTTCTAACTACAATTTCTGTAGTATGACAGAAATTGTTAAATGCCATTGCTGATGTCAGTGATAGATTTTCAAAGAAGTTTGAAATTTTATATTCCTGATAACTTGAAAAGTTCCAAATCAGCCCTTGAGGTTTAAGAGCAACTTGGGAAACACTACTTCAAATAGGCAGTCTGTTAGTTAATTAATTAATTACTTTAAAAAAGATCTACCAGGAAAGACATGCTGAGCCATAAAGCTCATTTCCAGATGTGTCCTAGGAGGAGTAAGAGAGGATAAGTACATAATAACAAGTAAAAAGTGCAGTAATATAATAATTCAATAAGGCACAGCAAAATACAGTAATACACAGTATCATATTGGCATAATTAATAACAATTCTAATTGAGTACATCAGGAGTGTGAGGTACCAGGCACTTGCAGGCTGTACATCTGTAAACAGAACAGGGAAGGAAGTGGTCATTAAATCAGGAAGGGGCCACAGGGAGGAGCAAGAGGAATGGTACATGAGAGAGGAAATAGTGGAGGGAGAGTAGAGAGATAGGAGAGGGGGAAGGGAAGAAAGGAGAGGAAGACAGGTGGAGGGATAGAAAAGAAGTTGGAAGATGGAATAGATTTGGAATGGGAAGTATAGAGTTGAGAGGAGGGGGACAAAGTGATGGGGATAGGATAAGGGGAAGGGGAGAAGAGTGAAGAAGGTAGGGTAAGTATGACCCTCCACTGCAGCTGTATGTGGGTGGGGGTCTGTAATCACTGCTGGATGCCTTTGCCATAGCATACATCACATGTTGAGGAAGTTTAGTACAGTAGTAAAGCTACAGTCTACCAAGCAGTAGAGGGTAGGGGGCCTGGGTTTGAGTCCCAGAGATGAGCAGTTTTTTTTTCTTTCTCACTACATTTGATAGGTGCTGTGTCTCAGACCCCATCCCCGATGCCATGTCTCTTTTCATTGCCAGGGGAAGATTGTCACCCTTCCTTCTGGCCACATAATTATTTCACACAAATCTTTTTTGGTACCTTTAGTACTTACAGTACTTTGATTTCTGTGTGTCCTCTTAAAGATTTCTAGTATGCCCTGATTGCAGGTCTGCAGCTTAGATGTAGTGTTTGCAGGTAGGAACATACACATAATAAAACTATCTTGTGTCCTCACATCGCATATGTCTGGGTGGGCAGGGGAACTGTTGGCTAGCAGGACTGCTTTTAAGGGCAATCCCTTTGAACACAGATGCCATTTGACTTAGGGCTCCAACTGGTTACATTGTTACTGAGTTACATTGTGCCTCATACTGCACTGATAGCTTGACATGTTCCTATGTTTAAAACACTGTATTCTTGTGATTTCCCCTACCAGCACCATCTTCAACTTATGGGAACCAGAAGCATTCACACAGCCCAGAATTGTCACCCAGTCTTTGTATTGTTCTTAAACCAGGTGCATCTTTCTTACTGCCATGAGCTAGGGTTTGATCCAGCAAGCAGTGCCAATACAACCATGTCTCAATGGTGTTGTATAGCTGCTCGGGGACAAGACCATCTGCTTCAATGATATTAAGAAGCTGGTCAATAAAAGAAGAGATCCTGTCTTCAGCGACACTTAGCCTTTCCCCTCATAGCCACAGCTGTCAGATACTATGGTGATACTTAACAAGATCGAGCCGTTCCTCACTGGCTACAAATAGGCTCATATTGCCAAGCCGCTGGTGTAACATAAGTGCTTTTTTTTTTTTAAGACAGGGACTCAAAATTGGAATCCCCTTTTTACGCTCCTACCTGAACCACATGTAAATAGTAGAGATATGTTGATTGTTCGGGCAGGATCACATGTTCTTATGATCCTCTGAGCCAGAAGCCATCTCTACTGTGAGTGCAAACTCATAATATTTTTCCTTGGTGAGTTTGATATCACTTATCATTGATTTTTCAACTCCATATTCACCAGTCAATACTACAGCCCATTCCCCATTCTCAAGTTGCTCAATGATACGTAGCTTCTGGGACAAGGTTAGTACAACCAGCTTTCTTTTCATGCCATTGTCAAAAAAAGAGTCTGTATACAAGCAGGATGGGTTAGAACTGCTGTTATTGCACTATTCATAGAAGTACTAATCAAGTGTGATCAGCATTAACCAGTGCTACTTGCCTTTCTAAAGTGGCCACAGCAGGGTGTAACAGCAGTTAGCAGTTGCCACTTACTGCCTTTTTGAGTGGAGGACAAATGATGTCCATTAGATAGAGAAGTCTGGATTACAGGGGGTTGTGTGAATGGGGCTGTGCTGTAGTTACCAGTTGGTTGTTCTATGTGTGTTCCCAGGTGAGTACGACTGCAACAATTGGATAGATTTCAAATAAGAATGATGTAAAAGGGAAGTGAGGAAGGTGATTGATTTCAGGAGGCCAAGCACAGGCAAACCAGAAAGTAACATGAATGGCAGCAAAACCAAACGATGGCACAGCATCCATAAAGACTGAAAGGTGAGTTAACAGAGATTGGTAATTATAGAACATAGATATTCCATTCCATTCTGATAGAATGAGGGACCACATAGCTAGGTCTGACCAGACAGAAGCAGTAATAAATATGTGATGATCAAGAGAAATGACTGAATGCACTTGATTGAGGAGATACAGTAGGATGTGAAACTCTGACCTTGTGGAATGACTGTCATGGCAAACATGAAATAGCCCAATAAAGCAAAGAGTTCTTGTTTGGTACATGATCATTTTGTTGAAAGAAGTGAAAACTGGTTCAAAGTTCTTTGTAATTTCTCCAGGGTGAACTTCCATTTTTAGGGATTTTAGCTCAATACCCAGGAATTCTAGCATCATTTTGTTTCAAATACTTGATCTACCCTTCTTGCATACTTCCTGAACATTAGGAATGCCACCAAACAGTGCAACCACTCATGATACAATAGACTCCTCTCTTCACATTGCACCATGAGTGGCTAGACTGTGTTGGGGGTGTTCCCAAATCCAGGAAAACTGCAGTGGTAGTTAAAGACTGTAAGCAAACATGTTTTTGTGTAGCATAAAACCAGTATGGTGGGCATTCTGGTTTTGACTTTAAAAAAGAAATAAGGAATCACATTCAAACTACCAGCTTCATCAGTAAGTTCAACAAAATATGACCAATCATGACATAGATAGACAGACAGACAGAGATACAGACATACATTACATACATACATATATGTAGTAGATAAGCCACTCTAAGGAATGCAGTTGCGCTCTGATATATGCACACCTTGGTGTGCATTGTTGCACACGAGGCCACAGGCCAAGTGTGTCAACCACCCAAGGCATACGTATATTGGAGCACAACTGCACACCCTAGACTGGGTTATCTATCTTATAAAATATCAAAATTGTTTTGGAGGGGGTGAAAATGCAGGGGTACGGTCGTGCCCTGATATATGCACTGTCATGTGATGTGCTTCACCCAACCAACAGAGATAATTTTTCCTACCCATTTTATAAATAGATGTATGTATGTATATATATATTTATACAACTTATGAGCTGGGATACATTCCAGTATAAAAAGTAATATCTGTAGAAGCCAGTGAAGATAACACTATTATCTTCACGTTCCTATACGTCATCATGATAACTTTACACTCCTGTACGTCATCCTGTTATCTTTTAAACTCCTCTACATAATCTGTAACAAATTCTATTGGCCCCCTCAAGAAACTCAGCTGTTACAAGGCTCTGCCTCCTAATGACCTGATCCCCGTCCCCCTACCAACGCGACTCTTACATCTGGTTGACCCTGCCATCAGTTTAAAACCATGTTTAATTAAAAAAAAACTTATCTGGTTGATCCTGCCATTTCACCCTAGTCTCTCCAAAACAGTTTAATTCCCGACATCCTTTATTTGTAGTGTGACCGAGCGGCTTCAGTACGTTACTGTGAGTACCTCACACACATCTAAAACAAAGCACTGTCTCTTCAAAATGGTACAAATGCAGTTCTTTTTTATTAATTTTCCTGGGCTTGCTAAGTAAGAAACAGGCTGCAGTTAAAACCGAACAGAGAGTGAGGACCTCAGCATGTCGGCAGCTTCAGAGAAGTGAAAGTAAGCGGCAAGTGTTGCTATAGTAACACTCACTCACGCTTACTTTCACTTCTCTGAAACTGCCGACATGCCAAGTTCCTCGCTCTCTGTTCAGTTTTAACTGCAGCCTGTTTTTAACTTAGCAACCCAGGAAAATTAATAAAAAAGGACTATATTTGTATGATTTTGAAGAGACAGTGCTTTGTTTTAGATGGGTGTGAGGTACTTACTGTAACGTACTGAAGCCGCTCGGTCACACTACAAATCAAGGACGTCAGGAAATAAACTGTTTTGGTGATGCAGGGGAAAAATGGCAGGATCAACCAGATAACATTTTCAACAACTTAATAAATTTCTAAAAGCCACAGAGCTTTTTCTTAATTTACAAAGAGAGTGTTTTCTTTTAAATGTCTGCCCATCCTCACTGAAAACCCTTTTGGTCAAGCTAACACATTTATACTACAACTCCTCAGTGAGACCAGGGGAAATAATCAACCAAATAATGGATTTTAATAATCATATCTTTACCAATTATGACAGGACCAATGCAGGGGAGGGCGGCTCCTATTCCTGCCTCATAACTTATGTGAGTATTTGTAAGTATCCGATGTGGTCAGTTCTGCGGTGGGGCAAAACATATCTGGGGTCATGTTGGGGTACCAGCACATAAGTTGTATAAACAGAACACGACATGGCCTGACTGAAGATATCATATTTTTCTTCACTCGAGGCCAATGACATCAAGATATCTCACCTGTGGCTTCGCCACTCATGAGATATCATGATATCATTGGCCTCTCATGGAGATAAATATGATATCTTCAGTCAGGCCATGTCATATCCCCGATATATATATACAGTCAATTCCAGTTGTGTGCACATGCTCGGGACCAGCTGAATATGTGCAGACAACAGAAAATGCACATAACTGAAAATGTTAGTATCTGAACAGTTTTGAGACAAGAAAAGTTTTATATGTAGGATAGCAGCATAATCAATCCAAAATAACATTCATAAGCATGGAAATACTGTACTGAACATAATTTTGTTCTAGTACTGTGTTACTCACAGACTCAAGTGCATTGTAGTGCAATATTCTGTTACATTGTTCTCTGCGCTGTGCATCATTCACCACACTTCTACCGTCAATGGTACCTCCAGCTCGATGTCATCAGCTTTCTCTTCCCTTTGGCATTGTTCTGTGTAGTGCTGAGCACAACACAAAGGCACAAATTTCATCATCTATCAATCGGGCAAAGGCTGACACAGTTCTACTATTCCGGCTCCGCAGAAACAGTTTTGGGCAGAGCTGCTTTGTCCAGCAGCTGCACTTTCTGCCCAAGAGTTAGCTAGACTGCTAGGTCTGAATGGGGATTTTTAAGGACCCCCCCCAACTAGCTTCACCTAATGATGGTAGCCAAGAAGCAGATGATCAGGCAGGTGATTAGCGTCTGATTACACAGTTGCCTCTAAAGACAATCATCTATTGCTTACCTCAGATTACCCATTCACAGGTAATCAGACTGCTGGCTGCTATATTACAAGCTCAATTGACAGCTTGAAAACAGGCTTTTTACTAGAAAATCTGTGCATACAAGCGAAAATCGTTGTGCACACAACCGATCAAATTATTATTGCGACAAATAGGAAGTGAAACGGGACCGAGATAATTTGTGCACACAAGCGGAATGTGCACATATCTGAATGGCACACAAGAGGAATATATATATCCATAATCTAAATACATTCTGAGCATAAATTTCTGAACAGCAGTAAACTGATGTTAAGATTTAACTATTTTACATTTTCATTTCATAGCCTTTTCTGTTTAATAGTGAATTCCAGTAAATTACTAGTGAAGACAATGTTCTGATTTGAAAAACAAATAATTATCATAAAATCCTTATTTAACACAGTGGATCATTTGAAAACAATTTAGGCGATAAGCTATTTACTAAATTCATTGTTTGTATTATTTTACATTTTTATAAATCTAAACACTGATTCATCACTTCATGATGTTATCCTTTTATCATTTTATTTTAGCGCTATTTTAAATTAATAATAAATACTAACTAGAAAAGAATGTGCTTATTCTTAGAACAACCACCAGTATCTTCCAATCATTTACCAAAATAATCTTGTATGATATTTTACAATGTTTAAAACTACATTTTGAAAGCTGTAACACCTGAACAGTTAATACAGTTCTTCTGTGAAGTTACATGCATATACATTTTACTATAATGCGGCAGAAATGACAGAACTTTAAAAATTTGTGAACCAATTTACTTTTTTTATGTCAATATGAAACATTTTGTTTTTTCATATCGATATATGGTCTCTGTGGTGATGAATTGATGATACAACTACTTGGCTGATTCCGACCTTTCATTAAACCCAATACTGGAGGGAGGAGGGGAGATGAGGGAGGGCGATTTGAGCCAACAGTGGTGAGGAGAGGGTCAGAAGAAGGGAAGCGGAGACAAAGGAGCCCAGGCCAGGAAGAACGACTGCCAGGGAAACCAGGTCAGGAGACAAAAGACAAATGGAAGGAGGAGATAGGGACTTGTGAGGGGAGGAGAAGAAGTGGCAAAAGTCATGGAGTGGAAAGGAGAGAACAGGTTACTATGAAGAGAGAGGGAGCGGGCATTTGTGAAGGGTCTTCAGAAAATAGTTTTGCACTGCTAGAGAGAAAGAAGGAGGAGGGAAATTATGCAATTGAAGGAGTAATTGATAAATGCCTGGACCAAACCAGTGCGGGGGGAAGTTCTACTGGGAGAATTGCAACAGGGGTAAAAGGGGGAAGTAATGTGCAGGAGGAAGAAGAGGAGCCAGAAATGAGAGATGGAGATGAATGGAAGCAAGCAGGGAGTAAGAGGGGTAGAATCTTAGTGCTGGGGGACTCAATACTAAGAGGAGTTAGGTGGGGTAGCAAAGGGGAGAGGCATAGTCGCATTTGGGTGGAGGCCATGCCAGGAATGACAGCGGAAAGGGTGGGACAGTCTGTTCTGAAATATGCTAGAAGGGGTAGGGACAAGCCTCATTTAATTATACATCTTGGGACAAACGACCTGGCTGACAAGACAGTAGATACAGTCCAGAGGAGGTCTATGGAACTAGGACAGCTATGTGAGGGGGCAGGAAGATCAGTAACTTTTTTAGAGATACTTCCAGTGCCCAAGGCAAGCACAACAAGAAAGCTGAGAATAGAGGAATTTAATGGATGGCTAAGAACCTGGTGTTTTTCTAAAGGGTATGGGCTGTTGGGGGGTGGGGAGGGACCTGGGTGGACAGTAGTCTTTTATCCAAGGACAGACTACACTTGAGTGAGGAGGGAAAGAAAGCGTTGAAATAGAGGATGGAGGAGTACATAGAGGAAGCTGGGAATTTAAACTAGGAGAGGGGGGCCGCAAGTGGGCAAGAGACATGCAGAGACCACAGGTTGGGAAAATATGAGCTTACCCCCCATAACAGTGACAAAGGACAAATGGCAAGTACTACTGGTGATACTAGGAAAGGAGGACAGGATGGGAGGGGGAGAAGGGTGGAAGGTGGTTACCCTTAATGCTAGGAGCCTTGGAAGGAAAACTACAGTTACAGGTGCTCATGGCAGAGGGAGAGGTGGGCATTGCAGCCATCACAGAAACATGGGCCACCCAATACAATGACTGGGACCTGTCTGTACCACGGTACAGGTTATTTCGTAGGGACAGGGTGATTGGGAAAGGAGGTGGGGTGGCACTATATGTGAAGGAAGGACTGAAATGTGTACGAGAGGAAGGGAAGGAGGGTGGTATGGAGTCACTTTGGATGCAAATCCAGGATTCCAAGAATAGGATTCTCAGAATGGGAGTGGTGTACAGGCCGCCATCTCAGATGGAGGAGTTAGACAGGGAACCAGCGGGACAGATCAGGAGGACCTGTGAGAAGGGTAGTGTGGTGATTGTGGGGGACTTCAACATGCCAGGAGTGGACTGGAGTACCCCAACAACCAGGAACAGAAGGGAGCAGGTACTGCTGGATGCCTTCTAGGACAGCTTCCTGCTGCAAGTGGTCAGAGAACCAACCAGGTTAGAGAATACCCTTGACCTTGTGCGGGCAAATGGGGACTTTGTGAGAGAAGTTACAGTGGAAGAACCGCTGTCAGATAGTGACCACCACTCAGTATGGCTCACATTGGATATGGGCAAGGAAGGAGTGGAATCTGGCACAAGAGTGCTGGACTTCAGGAGGATGGGGGAAGTGGTAAAAGGGTACCTGGCCAGAATTCAGCCTAGTATGGACAATAACCAGAGGTGGGAGCTCATAAAGCTGGGGATAGTGGAGGCAACCAAAACCTGCTGCAAGGCCCAGAGCAAGAAGGCTAGGGCTAAGAAACCAAGCTGGTTGAGCAAGGAGGTCATGGAAAAGGTAAGGAGGAAAAAAGCTGCCTTTAGAAGGTACAAGAAAACAGGGAGGGGGGAGGACAGGGAGGAGTACTTGACGGAATCGAAGGAGATGACTCGGGTAGTAAGGGGAGCCAAGTCATCTATGGAGCTCAGGCTGGCACAAGGCATTAAGAAGGGAAGAAGGACTTCTTTAGGTACATCAGGGAGAAAAGGAGCTGTAAGGACCACATAGTAAGGATTAGGAAGGGGGAGTAGGTGGAAGCAGGGTGCGATAAGGCAGAAGCACTAAATGATTACTTCTGCTTGGTATTTACTAAGGAGAAGATGGGGGTGACACCCACGGGGGGAGGAACAGCAGAAACGGGGGGAGGGGTGACAAATGGGGAAATCAAGGAGGGCAGAGTTTGGGAGGGTTTGAAGGCACTGAGGGTGGACAAGGTACCAGGCCCAGATGACATCCACCCCAGGGTACTGAAGGAGCTGGCAGAGGTCCTTGTGGGATCTTTGGCAGACCTATTTAATGCCTCACTACACTCGGGGTGTGTACCTCAGGACTGGAGGATGGCTTATGTGGTGCCACTCCACAAGAGTGGGCCCAAGGATGAACCTGGAAACTACAGACCGGTGAGCCTCACATCCATCATGGGTAAGCTAATGGAGACTATCCTGAAGGAGAGGCTGGTGGCCCTTCTAGAGGCCAAAGGACTACTGGACAGCAGACAGCATGGTTTCATATGTGGCAGATCCTGCCAAACCAACCTGGTGGAGTTCTATGACTGGATAACTAGGCAACTGGACAGGTGCCATGCAGTGGATGTCCTGTATCTGGACTTCAGTAAGGCATTCGACTCAGTGCCGCATGGAAGGTTGGGAAGTAAGTTAGAAGGCACAGGGGCAGGTGCAAAGCTTGTGAGATGGGTAGGGAACTGGCTTCAGGGAAGGCAACAGAGGGTGGTGGTGGGTTGGGAGCTCTCACACCTGAAGATAGTGATGAGCGGTGTTCCACAGGGCTCAGTGTTGGGACCAGTGTTGTTTGGGATATTCATTGCAGACATATCATTGGACATCAAGAGCAAGATCAGTCTGTTTGCAAATGATACCAAGGTAGAAGCACTGGTAGATGACCTAGTGGGATGGCAGGGGTTGCAGGATGATCTGGTAAAGCTTGAAACCTGGTCAGACACCTGGCAACTGGGGTTTAATGCCAAAAATTGCAAGGTGCTGCATTTTGGGATGAAGAACCCAAGGAGGAGTTACCAGCTGGGGGGAGTACAGCTAGCCCAGACAGAGGAGGAGAAGGATCTGGGGGTGCTCATTACAGGGTCAATGAACAACTCGGCACAATGTAGGAAGGCAGCTGCAAAGGTCAACAAAATGCTGGGTTGCATTGCAAGGGGTATATCCTCGAGGAGGGAGGAGGTGATTCTGCCACTGTATAGGTCATTGGTTAGACTGCACCTGGTGTACTGCGTGCAGTACTGGCGCTAATATCTGAAGAGGGACATTAAGTTACTGGAGGGAATGCAGCACAGGGTGGCAAAGATGATCAAGGGGCTGGGGGACTTATCATATGAGAGGAGGCTGAGGGAATTCAACATGTACTCGCTGGAGGAGAGGAGGGACAGGGGAACATGATTGAAACCTTTAAGTACATGAAAGGAATAAACAAGACAGGTACAGAGGGGCTGTTCAAAGTAAGGGACGGGAGAGACACCAGGGGCCATGCTATGAGACTGGAGGGAGGGAGATTCAGGAGGGAGATGAGGAGACACTTTTTTACAGAGAGGGTAGTAGCTGGGTGGAATGCGTTACCTGCAGAAGTGGTATCCAGTAGAACAGTGGACTGCTTCAAAAGGGGATGGGACAGGACAAGGGGGAGGGTCAATGTAGGGGATGGTGGAAGGGAGGGGCAGCTGCAGAATAAGGGGTGCTAGCTGCACATTCGAGCAGACTTGATAGACCTCTAGGCCTTTATCTGCTGGCAAATTTTGTATGTTCGTATGTTCATAAACAAATTGAGGGCCAGATATTCAAAACTTTGCCCCGGGGCTAAATTAGCACAGCCCGGCGGGCAAACTTAGCCCGGAGTACAAAGCAAGCTATATTCAAAAGGAACAGCCCAGGGCAAACAGCTTCTGTGTATAGCATGGGAATGAGGCCAGACAAACTGGGCTGGGAGTGCAGGGCAAACAGTCCTGGAATAAGACAGCTCTGAATATAGCAACCAGGAAGTGCAAGCCACAACAGCAACACAGTGCACAGCGACGTGAAGGTAGGTAGAGGTGAACTATGTGTCCAGTGTGTGTGCCAGCAAATGTGTAGACCCAGTACAGCTGCAGGTAGCAGCGGATGTGAAATAACAGTGTTCAAAACTGTATAATATTCCCCGAACCGTTAGTGCCGCGCTAACATGTTTGCACGGCTTTAGCGTGAAGCTAAGCTGTTTGTCCAGTGCAAACACGTTTGCCCGGCACTAAACTTTGCCATATTCAAATGTGACATGCAAATGAGCCTACTTAGGTAGTCTTCAGGCAAACATCCAGATTAGAATCTCATTACACCCTGACTTGCATGCAGTTTGCCCAGCGTTACTGCAGGGTCCCACAGCTCCACCTGTAGGACAGTCCAGAAGTACAGGAGCTGGACAGGTCTGGCTGCAGCTCCACCTGTAGGTCAGTCTGACAGTGTATGATGGTAGCTATAGGCTACATGTATGCAGCCCAGCATAGCAGTGTGTACCCCAGGGGACAACACAGCATAGGCACAGGCGGTGGTGGTGATGCATGCAACTGTCACACTGTCGTGTGCCCCACAGATGCTGCACCTCTGGCATAGGATGCTCATAGTGACATAGACATGGCCATCTGTGTGTGCTGTGGTATATGTGCAGCTGTGTGGTATGTGACTGGGGGGGCATGTACGTTTGGACAGGCACACTGGTATTGGGGTATTCCCAATACTGGCCCATGTGCACTGCATGCTGTGTCCCAGCCTTGTGGCTGCACCCAGTCTGTGGTGAGGCCTGGACACTCGTACACCCTCCCCTCAACACCCACCATGCCCACAGTGCTGCATGTGTGTGCTGGCATCTGTTGGTCACGACAGATGTATAGTCTGCAGGTGTGTGCTGTATGGCCACACTACCATGGTGTCCCCCCGGGGGCAGGGTCACCACATACTGCCTGGCATGGCTGGGACTGGAGGCAGCAGTTGGCATCATTGCGGTGCCATCAGTGAGCAGCATGTTTCCTCCATGTCTGGCTTTTATTCTGTGTCATAGTCATATGTTAGGGTTGCACAAGGCTGTGCTAATGCCACACAAGGCCACAATGTCACACAAGGCTGTTTGCCCAGAGTTAAGAACAGCTTTTCCTGGGTGGTAATTTGTACCACGCAAAGGGTCTCACTAAGTCACGCTAAACACCTTAGCACGGCGCTAGTCACTGAATATCTCATAGCACCTGTATTCATGTTCAGCTTGCCCCTTGCATATATTATGGTTTGCCTGGCACTAATGCGGTTTGCATACGCTATTTGGCCTTTTGAATATGGCAGACCTGCGCTAATCCTGCGCTAAATCCACACAAATGGTTTACGCACCATGCAAAGCTTTGAATATCTGGGCCTGAGTCTCTAGCCCTAATGGTTCCAAAGTTATCACATTTTAAAGAAAATATCTTTTGAAAGGTCTAACTCTGGAACAGTTGGGGCTAGAAACTTCATTTTTTAAATAAAAGCTTGTAGCTTAGCCATTAAAAATGGTGTTGCTATTATATCATTATTATGCAACAGTAGTAATAATGTTAGCAATATTAAAAACAGGCAGTTTTCTCTAACTGTATTGATATACATACAGTAATTACATTAATACAGAGCTGTTCTTTTTGTAAAATAAATGTTATTTATATACTTTTTCCATAATGATAGTGTATATTGATACACTTTTTTAATATCAACATGGAAAATTTCATGACAGTTTTAAAATATAAAATAAAAAAAATATTTTGTTACACTTTTTCTGAATTTTGAAATTAGTCCCCATTATTTAATTGGTATCTATATAAGTATAAAACCCATAAACATTCATTTTTGACCTTAAGTCATATGACTAACATGTCCTTTTCCTCACTAGCAGGACCAATCCTTCCTGACTTTCTTCGAAGTGTCAGAAGATAAATATAAAGGAAGCTAATCTTTCCATCAAGGGTGTACAAAGAAGTCAAGTTTTTCATACTTAAGTAAACATGTTACATGTCCAGACAGGCACTATTAAAATACAAGTCACAGAGAAAATCTGAATGTACACTTTTGGTAGTAACAAACAATCCGGAACTGGCAAAACTATGAAAAGCAATGAAACAATTTACAGCCACTAATACTTAAAGATGAGACTCTAAAATTATATTTCCCCAACCACCAGTACAGTACTTACCTTCCACCAACCACCAAACCTAAGGCAGAAAAGCAGAAACTGGTGCTGGAGTTCCAGCAAGTTGAGAAAGGCATGAAACCTTGCAAAACACATCACTGCAAACTATACACACATCTCTCCTGCGATATCTGTCATTTGCAATGGAAAAACATTTTAAATGCAAATCTCATGTTCATGTCCTTTCAGCAACAAAGTATATTTGTTACAATGTACAAAATGTGAGGATGGATGCTACTTTGATGAAACTGGACAAAAGCTCAAAACAAGAATGAACCTCTACAGATGTACAATCACCCATAAAGATGAGATTACACCCATATGTTGAGAGTAGATGCAGCAAATTGAATCTTTGCATGGATAGTTGATGCTAAGTCGGGAACTTTGCACTTTGTGAAACATCGCAAAGTTCCCAACACTAGCATCAACTTTGCATGGTCAGAACAGTATTAGTAGTGAGGGAAGAAGAAAATGGCTTCCGACTACAGCAGGCACACTGTAGATTTCTTAAAGCAGTTGTGCGGGGACAGGGGGGTCCCATTTGGGGTGAAAGCCAGTAAGCAGAACCTCATAGAGGCCCTGATGGTAGCAGATACCCAGAGCAGCGAGTCACAGACCATGACTGAAAGGGACCAAACCTCAAGTCTGGAAGGGCTAGTGGCCAGTGAGGGGTCCCAAGCCAATGAGGCAGACAGCAGAGCCACTGTCGGTGAAGGGCCACAGCAGCAGGGACAAGTCACCAGTATCCTGAATCCGGAAGTTCTCAGTTTGCAACTTGAGTTGCACAGGATGGAGCTAGAGTCCCAGGAGAGGAGAGAAAGGGAACAGTGAGAGGCAGTCCGTGAGGAGTGTGAGTGCCAGCAAGCTGCAGAGGAGAAAAGAGAGAGCGAGAATGCAGAGAGGCAGAGGAGAGGCTGAGCAGGTTTGTGACACCTACCACCCACGTCCCCCCAAACAACCCCAAAAAGTCTTTTAACTCCTACCTGTAAAAAAGAACACTGTCCCATGTTGCAGAGAGATATTCACTCAATTTGACAAGCATTACATAAATGAACAAATGAATGTCATCTTTGCCTATAGCTGAGTCAATCCTGTTTTACTGGTAAGCATTAATGACTGACAAAGGAGGCTTCTACTGGGAAATTAATGCATGGTTGGGGGGATTGTGGCACCGGGCCTTGGCCGTCTGCCTACAACCACCCAACTATGCATTAATTCCCCAGTAGTAGCTGATTCCAGAGGGTATTAATGGATTTGTAACATGGGAATACTTCTGTTGTTGTTGATTCCATTTTTACAGTTCTGTTCGCTGGAATCGTTTGACTTTGCGTCGGCGCGGTGAGATCCTGCATTTTCGCCGTGATGTGTATTCTGTTTGCTGCTGTGATAGGTAGTGGTGCTAGAGCTTGACCTGGTGACCCCGTGATTAATAGTTGGAGCAGGCATTACCAATGATTAATCCCCACTCCAACTTTGATCATGTGGTGCGTTTTATCCAATGACATTGCCTTATTGTAGGGTTCTCTTTTTTGCCATGTTGCAATAGGCTTTCATTTATTCATTATTTCATTCATTCATTCATCTGACATTTAACAAACTTAATGCAGCAGCAGTTGTTAGTAGTTAAAAATCTTAACACTTATTGTTTTAGTAATAATGTGTTTTTAGACAACATCCATTTTAACTTTCATTTTATTTCATTCCTTAAATGAAATATGTGGTTTGGAAGATTTTAAATGTTTTTTGAAAGTTCCTGATTGTTTTTATGACCACCATGAATAAATTTAGTATCTTGGTGTGATTCTGTGCTATTTACCATTACAAACAAATTCTGGAAATCTCCACCAAAGGTCATCCTCAGCAGAGTCCTACCCCGTGGGAAGCTAACCCACCTAAAATCACACCTACTAAATCAAGACTGGTCCCCCATCAACCTGGCCCCGATGCAAATACTGCCCTTGAGCAATTCATACGCATTTTCAATGAAGCTTGTAACATCTTTGCTCCGCCAAAAAAGTGAAAAATTAAACCTCTCTGCAATCCTTGGCTCACAGGTTCCCTCTTAAAGAAGCTGAAACACAGGGACCACCTCTGGGAACTAGCCAGAGGAACAGGAAAACAGGCGGACGTCCAAAATTTCAAAAGAGCTAGAAATCATTGCACCAAATCCATACACCAACAGAAATCTGAATACTACAAGACTGCACTCACTGACACATGGGGAAATGCAAGAGCATTCTGGAATAACATTAAAGATGTTACCGGGATGGAGTCCAAATCACCCCCTACTGCTATCACAATAAATGGGAATACTATCCTGGACCTAAAAGTCATAACCAACACCTTTAATGATGCCTTCACCAACTTCAGCAGCATCCCCCCCCCCAATTTTTTCAACGACAGCGACCCCCCTCTTCCCACCCATCAGTCATCACCTAAAAATTGTCCACTTTCTACTTCAGAGCAGTAAACAAAAATACCGTCAGGAAATACATTTCCAAAGCCATGAAAAACACTACAGCAAATGCTGACACACTGGACCTCAAACTTCTGTCCCTCACTCTAGACGAGGTTCTGGGGCCTCTCACCAGGATCTTTAATCTCTCCCTCTCTCTCAGCCAATTCCCTGACAAATGGAAGGCAGCAACTGTCACACCTATCCATAAAGGTGGTGACCGGACCTCCCATGTGAACTACTGACCTATCTCTATCCTGCCACCCCCTCTCTAAGGCCCTGGAATGGATAGTAGCAGACCAGCTCACTGATCATCTGGAGAAGTTCAACATCCTTTGCTGGCAGCAACACGGATTTAGAAAGGGACACAGCACTGCCACGGCTCTTCTTGAGTTTACGGGGAGCCATACTCAACTCCCTTGATCAGGGTCACCTAACCTGAGCTACATTCATCGACCTGTCAAAGGCTTTTGACACTGTCCACCACCGCCTCCTGCTTCATCAGCTACTGAACATTGGCCTCTCTGCAGAATCAGTGAAATGGTTCAATAGCTATCTTGACAACAGGTCCCAATGTGTACAAATATCAGTCGTGGTCTCCGATACTAAACAGGTTCACTCCGGTGTCCCCCAAGGCTCCATCCTGGGCCCATTGCTGTTCAGCCTGTTCCTCAACTCCCTCCTCGACTCCACCTCTCAGCAAGTCATACTCTATGCAGATAATGCGGTGATTCTTGCCTCTCATCATGATCCAAGCCAACTGCAACAAACCCTTCAACACGAATTCACCTCTGTTGAAAGCTGGTTCAAAGTACATAAGTTAATCCTTAACCAGAAAAAAACAAAGACCGTGATTTTCGCCAGCCACCAAAACAAGCACAAACACCACGAACTCTCCTTAAACACCTGCCTTGAGGACTCCCTGGAGCAGGTTGACTCCTTCAGATACCTAGGAATCACCTTAGACCCATACCTGTCCTTTGGAACCCATATAATCAATGTTGCTAAAACTGTGAATACTAGACTGGGCTTACTCTACCAGCTTCGTTGGCACCTGACTAAAGAGGCCCTCTTTGCCGCAGTTCAAAGTTCCATCATCTCCCAGCTTGACTATGGTCTTGTCTTCTATGGCATTGCCACTACCACTGCACTCAGAAGGATTACTACCACCCTAAACAAGGCCTGTCGACTCATCGCTGGGGCCGAACAGCTCACACACACCTGTGACCTCTACTCACAAGCTAACTGGCTTCAACTTGATAATAGAATTCAGTACCAAACCTGCGTGGTTGCTAAGAAAATACAGTTGGGAACTGCCCCTCCCGGAGTTTGTTCACTCCTTCAAATGAATACCAGCTCCAGAATTACTAGGGGATCAAAGCCACAACTTTTCCATATCCCTCGCTGCCGCACAACCATTGACCAGTGTTCTTTCACCTACAGGGCACCCACTTGGTTTAACAGTCTTGCCAATGATACTATCAATACCACTGGGCTAGGGGACTTCAAATCCAAGCTCTGAAACACCCTGGTCACTTCCAGCATCTGCAACTGCCATGGATAATGTCTATGCAATACCACTCCACTACCATTCTCCTATATCTAGCTCCTTACATAACACACTTGCCCTAGTTTGGCCTCTGCCCCATCTGCGCTCCAGCACCTGACAATGCCACCTTCCTGGTTGCTTCACCCCTCCATATCCTTACCTACCCCCCACCTCTCCTCTCCTCTCTTCTCATTTTCTTACCTCCACCTTTGCCCTCCCATTTCTTTCTACCCCCTCCCCTCCTATCCTCTTCCTTTCCACTTTACCCTCTCCCTGTCTGTTGAAATTAATTTGATATCCTTTACCCTTATTTGTGTAACAATTTTGTCTATTGTTATGTGATACCAATGTCTTGACGTGGAACCTTTGTAAAAGAGCCCTGGGCTCAAAGGTAATTGTAATCCTAGAACTAAAATAAATAAATAAAATAAATAAATAAATAAACATGCCTTAGTACTATCTTAATAATTCACCATATGAATCTAGTTGGTACAGTAAAATGTAACCTCAACAGTAAAATATTTTTAAAAATTTACAGTGGTAGCCATTCTTATTGACTTGATTCCATTAATTACAAAATTAGCAATAAAAGCTGTTTTAAAAATATGAGAAATAATTAAAAATACACTGACAATGAAATCAAGGGTGTCAGAAATATAGTCTTCCTAAAAAACTATATGATAACATTTCTGCTAACTAACAAATACTTAAAAGGCAACGGTCAGAACTAAGATCCCCCAACCCAAGTGTGGGGCTGGTCCCAATTTGCATTTTGTGTGCAAAAATATATTTTTATGGACTGTTTACTGCAGGATAGTAGATTATATCAGACTTATTCTGTTGAATTAGACAAAAACAAAGAAAAAGGCACACACAGACCACTGGCTGGTTTGAAGTATTTATTCTCGAGAGCAAAACTCACATACTGACTCGCCACCCCTATGTAGTGCCTTCTACAAAAGCTTCATCCAGGGGCATGAAGTCTTTGTAGAATGGGCTACATAGGGGTGGTAAGCCTGTATGTGAGTTTTTCTCCCTAGAATAAATACATCAACCCAGTCAGCGATGTATGAGCTATTTTTTTGTTTCTGTTTTTCTCAGTATTTACATGAATAGTTACACCTTCAGAAGTGGTTGGTGGGTGCGGTCCTTTGTTTACTGTTTATTCTGTTGACTTCAAAACTGACTTTTTCTGTGACCACAAATCCCAGAATCCCCTGCAGTTGACATCGGATCAGGGCTGCAGTAGTGGAAGATTCAGTAGCCTGCAGTGCATGTTAGAGTTTTTTTTTAAACTTTAATCTTTTCTGGTTCCTCAGTTCTCCCTGAGCTAAGAAAAGTCAAAGAGGACTATGCTAAGCCTTGGGTGAACAGTGAGATCAGAAAATATCACATCAGAGCTTATAAAATATCTATTATACACTATGGGCTATTGAATCTCCCACTGTTGCAACCCTGCTCTGATGTCAGCTTCAGGAGATTCTGGGAATTGCAGTTACAGAAAATGTCAACTTGATTGTCAGCAGAATCAGTCTGCTAGATCAACTATACTGCTGTACACAGAAGGTAGAAAAAAATAGTTTTTGCACACAGAGTGCAGATTGAGACCAGCCCCACACTTGTCTGTAGGGTTCTTAGTGCTGACTGTTTCCCTTTAAACAATAATGACTGAGAAGCTGGTCATTTCCAAGGGACCACCCTCCAGCTGGTCATTAATCCAAAGAAATTACTGGCTTCTCATGGTGTAGGCATCTAATCAAAAGGTTGCTGACCAGGACTTTGGACTGTTCATCCCAGTCCATGCACTGTTGTTTATAGTCGGCTGATGTACAGAACTCTCTTCCCCCATCCAAGTGGGGCTGTGTTGGAGTCTCAGGTGATGATTCTGGGTGGACCCTCAGCTCCTTTGGGCAGGTGGTGGAGAGCCCAACACAGCCATTTTGCCATCAGTGACCTGCCATCCCTGTAGTCGGGGTCAAGGCTTTTGGCCATTTCTACTACCTTGGTAATGTCAATGCTGACCATCATCACCACAGCTGTTGCCACTGTTCAAAGTGTTGACATGAAGGACACCAACACCAGTGCTGACTCTAGTGCTCACACTATTCACTGTGTCAGTGCCAGGGTTGGTTTGCCAGGGTCAGTGCCGATGTCAATGTTGACCACAATGTCAACGTCAGACTCTGTTCCACTAGTTGCACCAAGGAAAAGGTTAATGTCAGCACAATACTGATGTTGGTGCTGGGGTCAGTACCAGTGTTGGCACTGGGGATGAGCGCAGTGCCACGGCCATCTGTGCTTCAGGATCAGTACCATTGCCCGAGTTTAAACTTCCCGCCATTAATTTCACTGACACCGACTCGCTGACATGATTAAATTCCCGGCAAAAAACAAACTGACAGTAATCATCCCATCATGAGTTAAATGCTGTCAAACTCCCTGATCCCTCTGTAAATGGCAAGATAGAACCCTGATAGTCTTGTCATCGTTAATTTTCAGATCACTTGTATATAAGTGTTTTCTGAGTTTAAATATGATGTGTTTTTTAAAGCTGGTTAGCATCTCGTGGTATCTATTTATAGCAGCATGCTATGTATATGCTGATATGCCCACAGAACAGTTTTAACTTTCTCTACTGGTCTAACCAACGGAGCTCACACCATCGAAGGAGCTGCTGCACAGGCTCCAAGTTGGAAGCCACCCCCACTCTGCTCCACTTACTGATGGAAAACTGTGTTGTGAGGGGTACTAGCCTATGGGTCTATAATTTGTAGAAATCAGCACTCCACCATTTCTTCCCGCTACCAGCTGCACCTTAATTTAATTAATCTCAGCGGGAGTGCAACTGTTAGTTCCTGCACCTAATGAGTTTGCCAGTATGTGCACTGTTTCAACCTGTTGCTGTATGGCTTTTTTATCGTTTGCTTAGTTTTGGAGTGCTGCTGTGTTTGCTGTTTGCTACTTTGTCGGGAGACTCAGCATCGGTAAAAAATAAAACAGTGGGAAGATTTGAAACTGGATGTAAAATACGGGCTATTTTTAGTCGGGAAGAACGATGTCGGAAGCTCGTACTATACCCTGTGCTTCTGGTGTCAGTGATGCTAGCAGTGTTGCCTTAGATAGCGATGATGGTTTTGGTGCTAAGTTCTCTCCTGGCTTTGGTATAGGCTTTGACACTGTGCTGCAGCTGGCTTTTACAATGGGGCCCACCCAGCCACAAATGTACACTGTCCACCCTAGGTCTTCCCTTTGGATCACCACTCTGCTGCTACTCCTGTTGCAGTAGTGTCAGTATCAGGAGTCTATGTTCAATCCTTCCTAAGCTGAGGGTGTCATCAGAGATTTAAAACCCTACCTGAGACATAGGTACTGCAGTCCACAAGGCTGCCACATGAACCCTTAGGCCTATGCCTTAAATGTCTCAGGAGAAGATTGACAGAATTTCCATATTCTTCAGGCCACCAGACCCTTTAACACTGGAGCAATACCACTTATGGGTGGACACCATAAAAGCCTGGTACAGAGAGTCCAATGGGGCCTACTTCAGGGCACCCTGCCCAGTTCTCCATGAGAACAGTTTCCCCACTTCCTCTCCCCCAACATCCTCCTCAGAGGACAATGAATCTTCTTTGCACCTGTCCTAATCAGCTGAGTATGTTCTTTACCAGAGATTCATGAGGGAGATGCTGCAAGCATTGAGAGCTTTTGCTTACACTAGTCACAGTTCTGTCACCCTGACATTGAACCTCCTTGGGATTCCCAATACAGATTTTACCAGCCTCTCTCTTCTTCTAGCTTGAGGCAGGTTACTAGACAGCACATGAAGGGTTAAGCCAGACCCTGAGAGATGTTCTGTAGTGGTCCCAGCTTTGAGACAGGGTATCTGGAGTGTGTGCTTGGGGCTTCCTGACCCAGCCAGAAGTGGGAAACTCAGGCATGAACATACATGGCCCCTGCCCTTCCCCTTGCACCCAATAAGAGGTAAATGCAAGCTGTGGGTTGGGGACAGAAGAAAGAGGACATTGACCACTATCAATGGAGTCTAGCATTCCAGCCGCAACCTATCCGAGGGGGCCTTCAGGCTCAGGGATGGTGGCAGGATCCCTGGGCCAGAGTGGCACTGGTCCCCTCCAGTGAGGCCTCTAGAGGTTCAGGACCAGTCAGGGTCCCAGAGCAGAAGTCTTCAGAACAGGAAGTCCTACTTGTAAGAATCGGGTTTGACAGGCATAGGAAGCAAAAACAACTTGGCAGTGGAAAGGAGTTGCTTTTCATGGACACGGCAATTAACTAAGGAATCTTTGCAAAGATTGCTATTGGAGTCAAGCTCCAGGGTCATTCAATGCAATTGTCTGCTGGCAGGATGGTAGTTCTTACAACATGGGGTCGGAATGAAGGGTGAGGCTGGGAGAGATAGGGGATGTGAACTGTGACCTTGAGTCAGTGGAAAACTGATCAGGAGGTGGGGATTTCGGGGACACAAGGTGGGGGATTTGAACCATGACCAGAGATCAGAGAGAAATGAGTGGGTAGGTGAGCAGCTGAGCTGGGTTGGAAAGAGGAATGTTCCCCACTCGTTGGGTGGTGGTAGGAGTGATTCATTGTTAATCTATGAGAAATTTCCACCCAGCAAGCAGAGACCTCTGTCACAATCAGCTTGGTTGATCATTGGCTGCCACTGTACAGCCCACTGCAACCTGATCTGCACTGAACCTGACAGTGACACGCCTCTAAAATGGCCTTATTGTAACAAGATGTTCACTTCACTCTGCACAAGCAAGCAAACATAAAAACTGGAAACATTCTATGCACTATGCAAAACAAAATGTAATATAATAAAAAGGGCAATGGTGTAATAAGGTGCAACATAGGGCCAACAAAAGGATCAGAGGTATAAGAATAAAAGCCTCTCTGGAGAGAGCAGAGGCCCTTAACATAGATAGTCATCCTAGATAACAGGAGACTGAGGGGGGCAAGATCTCAGCTTTTAGCATACTGAAGAGAATAGACAGGATTGAACAGAAGGTAATGTTTGATCAGGTGTGCACCAGAAGGACATGGGGTTGGGGGGCATTCCCTGAGGCTCAAATGTGATCAATTCAAGGGCAAGGTATTTCTTCACTGCTCATTAACACATTGATGTTAACCATTCCTGGAATAAATGTAGCGGTATGAAGTTCACCTTGCTATTTAAAAGCTCATATTTTGCAGACAGCCAATGTTTTGTTTCTGAAAGGGAAAACCTGAACAATGATCTACTTGTTTTTTAATCATGGCTTTTTCTACATCAGTGGGTCTGAAACCTATATTTTGAAGAGAAAACTGATGGATGAGGTCTACAGCAGAACAGAAAGGAAATAAGCTTATTTACACACGGTAAACTGATACATAATGCTACATCTCCATCATGCTTTGCAAGATATCCTTGATTATTTTCTTAGTATTCTGGTATGATTCTTTTCCAAACACTGGGTGAATACTCTATGTTCAGAAACTGCCTTCTAACTGCAGGCCAAGTGCATACAACCACATAATTCTCAGGCTGAGGAGCAAACCTATCACTAAAGAGTGAAGTCATTTAAAAAAAGTAAAGTGACTTCTGGTGACCGCATGGACCTGAGAAGAAGTTACATCAGTAGCTCCCATCCTCTTGATCTACCAAACCCATTCAATTGTCTTTTCTTTCAATAATTTACCTTGCAATGCCTGAGAGAGACATAGAGAGACCACCACATAAACTCCAGGTCCCAGCAGCAAAAATCAGAGATGTATGTCAATGGATTGAGTCTCAGAAGTGGCAATGGTAACTGGAGCCCTTCACCCACCAGCAGTCAGGGCCATGAGTACATCACAGATACAGAAGCCAAGAAGATTATGAGAAGTTATTTTAAAATGCTGCTAAAAGAAATAAAAGCTTCCAGAGAAGAGAACAAAAAAAGAATTTGCACATCTGCACCAGAAATGAGTTAGGATAAAAAAATGGGTAGAAGCAGCTGAAGACAGTCAGGTTGTTGGATGATGTCAGCATTCAGTGGCTGAAGCCTTATAACAACACACAACCACTTAACATGACAAATGCCTGGATTTTGAAATATGCTCCCGCAGGGATACTCTACACCTGTGTGAACCCCCCAAAGGGGCCAAAATTGGACAGAAGACAGACTTTCTAGTCAACTTACTGTGGGATGTCCTAACTGTCCCATCAGATCTGCCACTCGGCATAGAATGGGCACACAGGATCCTTTGTCCCTGGAAGGACATATTAAGGTGGGCATGGCAACACAAACAGGCATCTTATAATGGTGTCTGTCTCCTTTTTGATCACGACTACCCAGAGTGCCAGCAACAGCATCAGGCATATGTACAATATGTGTACTTAAAGTGCTATAAGAAGGCAAACTTGTTTTCACACCCCATTTTCAGCATGGTTCTCAGGTGTTTTGGGAAGATGGTCCAGAAATGTATGGATCCCTGAGGAGACAAAGACAGCCTTACAAGGGTGAGGTCTGCAAGTTCCTAGTCAGCAGAATGAGTCAGGAATGAAGAGTCCCACTTTCCCAAATGACTGGTTTGTAGTATACAAGCAGAACGTGTGCCAGTTAGGTAAACTAGCCACCTCAGGGACCTTGCAAAGGATCCATAAATGGCTATAAGCTTGCAGAAAAACAAACCACAAGGCACGGCGGCTACAGACATGGCACCATGAAACTTCAGAAGGTACTGTGCATTATTACTTTGCTGAGGACCTGCCTAGAATGCTCCCTCTTCTCTGAGTAAGCAGAATTTGGGGCTGGGATAGAACCTTTTTGAAGAGGTTCACTGACTTGATTTGTCTCATGATTTTTGATGGCTATCAGTACTTTGGCCGGCGTATGGTTAAAACTGAGTCATCGCTTATAGATGGGGACAATTTAGTTGCATTTGGAATCTGGTTATACCGACTAACCTTTCTTTTTTCCTCACAGAACTTTTCACAGTACATGTTCTTTTGATTTGTGCTTTCTTACGTAGGGCACAGTGATTATATTTCGTAAATACATTACTGCCTGACCGAGGCATAACGTTTTAGAAAAATGGGTTCTGGAACAAGTTAATAGATGTGGCAGTCAAGGGAGGTGGGAGGAGCAGCTGGGTGGGGGGTTGGGTAAAGCCATCAGGTTGTGACTCGGGAAACCGAGTCAGAGAGCTGGTTCATCTTCCTGCCCCTGCCTGGGTGGTGGCTCCATTGACTGCTCCACTTCCAGTCCATTTCACATGACCAGGATTAGGTGGCATGCATTCTAGGTTATGTCTCCTTGATGTACAGACTGGGGGAGGTGTTAAAACAGCGCTCACCCACTACCTGCCATGTATCTGGTGGAGGAGAGTGGAAGATCTGGTAAGGTATAGGTCCTGCAAGTTCATTGCCCTGCCCTAGTTGTTGGAGAAACAAGCTGTTGCAGCCTATATGTTATCTACTTGATGCATTAGTATTGGCGGTTGGGTGGTGAGGGGGATATGCTCTTGATTATCTGGTTTGCAGCACAGATTGTAATGTCTAGTGCTTTGAGCCTCTCAGAACATCGCATGACTCATGGGGTGGCCCTCTCTAGAAGAAGGATGGTAACTATCACCATCTCCTCCACAGCCATGAGGAGGAAGTTGTAGATGGGGAATAAAGATCAGGTTTACCAGATGTATGACCTTGGAAGTGGATCTGCTTCAGTTGATAGTTACTTTTGCACCATGTTGGTGCTGTTTTGCCTGTTTACAGTTACATGCTGTATGTTTTACAGTCGGTTACAGAGGGAAATTTCATGGGGACTTGCCTCATTGGGGGATTTATAGGTACAACTCTGCAGGCTACTGATTCAGTAGAGAGCCTGATGTATTTTGATCATGGTTAATGCAAACACCTTAATTTTGTCCTCCAATGTTAATGGGCTCTCAAACTCTGTGAAACATAGCAAGGTGATGTAATTTCTGAGGCAATATAAGGCTGACCTTATTTTACTTCAGGAAACACATCTTCAGGAGAGGAAAATGATAGCTGCAAGGTTTGTGTTCTCATACATCTGTGATCTCCTCCTAAAAGGCTGCACAGAGGAGAGGGGTGCTTGTTCTGGTCCCTAATGGTGTCACATTTGAAGTACAGTATAGGATCAGAAGGTGGATAAGAAGGGTAAATATGCCCTACTTCAAAGTCTTTATAATGGAGTTCTGCTCACCCTGGCCTCTGTATATGCACTTCCAGGAACTGACTTTTCTGTCTTTCAAACTCAGTTGCTGTTATTAACAGAATGGGGCAGGGCTTCTGATTTTTGGTGGAGATCTCAGTTTGACCGTCCTTCCCCACCTAGACAGCACCTCCCAGCTATCTAAAAGGGAACACCAGGTGGTAATACAGATGCGGAAGCTCTTGAGCTGAGATATACATAGATGCTTAGAGACACCTTTCTGGGCAGGCCCGAAATGATGCCTATTTCTCAGTGTCTCACCAAATTTATTCCAGACAGGAATACTTTTTGGTCTAGAAGGAGAGGTGAAGGCTTTTAGAAAAAAGTTGGATAAGTAACCTTGGCTTATTGGATCATACTCCCATATGTATGCAGCTCCAGCTGAGACTGATTGAGAAAACTACATTTTTGAGGCTGAACTTCTCTCTTTTGAAGAATGATGAGGTTCAGCAGAGTGTTCCACAACTAATTGAACAAGCAGTCAGGGAAAATATAGCTGCAGTTATTTCATGGGACACAGCCAAGGCTATCCTTAGGGTTACATTAATAGAAATTTCCTCAAGAAAGAAAAAACTGTAGGGAGCCCATCAGGTGGCGTTGGAAGTGCAAACCATGGAGCTCAAAACCCAATGAAAACTTAAGTTGGATATACAGAGGGAAAAATACCTGCTCACCCTCAAGAAATACAGCAACCTTTTGGACCATGATGTTGAACAGAAAGTAATTTTTTAAGACATAATTTCTACAAGGGGGCCCATGATTTCTTAAGTTTTTACTGGGTGACTGAGAACAGAGAGTTTGGGCTTAAATAATTGACTTGTACATCCATCCATTGGGCAAAGAATTAGCAGTGTTGCTGCCATTTCTGATACTTTTAGGGTATATTATGGCAAGCTATATACAAGTGCCCTGGGAGTCCCACAAGAAGAAATATCTGCTTTTGTGGTGAAACTGGGCCTTCTCTAAGTATCAGCCGAACAAAATGCTTCATTAATAGCCCCCATTGCTAAGGCAGAAATTCTGAGGGAAATCAGATATCTGAAAATATGCAAATGTACGGGCTTTGAAGGGGGAGTTTTACAAACAATTTAGGCTGCTGTAATGAGCATTTCCAACTACATTCACAGAAGAGGTTAAGTTGGCCCCATCTTGGTCCCAGGTGGTGATTTCTGTGATCCCCAAACCTGGCAAAGACCCTACCATTTATGCCTCATATAGGCCAATTTCCATATTGAACATAAGACTATAAACTCCTGACTTCCATCTTAAATAGGAGGTTAGAATCATTAATCCCCCAATTGGTTAGTGTAGATCAAACTGAATTTGACTCCGGCCATCAGGTGCAAGATAATATTCATAGGACAGTCCATATCGTTGCTCACTTAAATTGGACCAGACAACCCACTTTTCTGATGAGTTTGGATGCCAACAAGGCTTTTGATCAGGTATCCTGGGATTATCTGAAGGGAGTCCTTGATGGGTCTGATTCTCAATCCAGTTTGTCCATTACATCTCTACTATATATACAGCCTCATCAGCATATGTCAGGGCTAATGGCCACATCTCCAGAGGGTTTTAACTGGGTAGGGGATGTGTCATAGCTGTCCCCTTTAGCCAATTTTTTGCACTCTACATAGAGCCTTTTGCACAGAGCATCAGGCTGAATCAGAGCATTTTGGAAGTACAATTATAGTAGGTATTAAAGAGCACAAGATCACTCTATAAATGGGCAATGACATCTTATACCTAGGGGACCAGAGGCGCCTCTTCCCCTCAGTCATGGTAGAAATTGAATATTTTTATGGATTTTTAGCTACACCTTAAATACCTCTAAGACCGATGTTTTGGGTACCTGGTCCCTGCATAAGCTTCTCGATGTAGGTTTTATAATTTATAGAACGGAACAAAAACACAGTGCTACTCACCCCTGCTGCAAAGACTACACAAGACAGTTATTTCCAGTGCTGAATCCTTAATTGAAAGTTAATGCCACGGCAGCACAGACAGGGACAGTGTGCCAGAGACAGCAGCATATACCTCAATGTTTATGCACATGCTGTTTGTCAAGGTGTATGCATGTGAAATGCTGACGCATTTGCGGCTGTCTGTGGCACACCATTCCTGTTTTTGTTTGCTATGACATTACCTTTTGATAAAGGACTCAGCACTGGAAATAGCTATCTAGTGCAGTCCTTTCAGTGAGGGTGAGTAGCGCTATTCTTTTTGTTCTGTTTTGTTGACTTGAGTACTGTTACCAGTTGCACCACCTACACTGAGTTGTAGACCTGTTTGGCATTTTGCATTTTTTTTATAATTTATAGTACTGCTTCCATCAGGAGGCAATGGATTGTAAATTTGGCTGAAGAGGTGGCCAGCTGATGCCTTCCACTTCCTGGTCTGCTGTTCCTACCGCCACGGTCAGACGTTTGTGACTTCTAACCGCAGAGAGTGCAGGTATATAACCCATATAAATCTATAGGGCTAATTTCAAATGTTCATTTCAACTAACAAGGGCCTTGCTAGTTAACTGGTGGGGTTAATATATATGGATATATAAAGTTAGGGTATTTTGTTTCATGTTCTGGACCCAAAACATTTGAATTTCTTGATTAATCTCCACAAAAAATGTATCCCTGAATATACATGGATCCAACTTCCAAATGAAGTCAAACTTTATGTCTGTAAGTTCAATAGTTAAGCTACAAAGGGGCGTGATTAGACATTTTGATAGCACCATACTCTATTCTTTTCATTTGATAAAATAGACTATCAGAAATTAAGACAAAATTGATTCTTAAATATTAGGTATGTACCAGACAGTAGTAGGAATTCTTCCTTAAATCATGAAATTTTGGTATGGAATGGATCAATCGGGGCTAAATCATCCATAAAACTTGAAGCAATATTCACTGTTTTAGCCTTCCATCCTTTACCTGAAGATCAATCCAGTTTTTTTAATGCAACATTAAAGTAACCTACCACAATATATGGAATGAAGAACTGTGCTCATTTTAAAAAGAGGTCTATGAAAAAATGAGAATCTTCCTCTTTCAGTGTGTATACATTAACTAATGTGAACTAATGATTAGAATTTTTGAGTTTCATTATAATGTACCTACCTTCTGAATCACACACACACACATATATTATATACACACACAATAGGAGTGAGCAGATAACTCATTAGATAAAAACATGTATTCTTACTGCAGTATGATATCTCACTGTGGTGACATCACCACAATGAGATATCTCCAGATATCTCACTGTGGTGACATCAGCACAGTGCGATATCACCAGATATCGCACTGTGATGACATCATCAAACCAAAAAACAGAAAAAAACACACTCCTATTGTATAAATTGGATACATGGTGTGCACTCATGTGATACGGAAAACGTTTTCACTCCTGCACAGTGACCTCTGGATACTCATGAGTGGCATCGCTGATCGTGGCCACTCATGAAAATCCAGAGGTCACTCTAAAGGAGTAAAATAATTTCCATATCACACTCATGCCCATCATGTATTTTATATATATATATATATATATATATATATATATATATATATATGTATATATATATATATATATATATATATATATATATATATATATATATATATATATATATATATATATATATATATACATGTGATATCTCCTCTTTACACAGGAGACTCCTGTTTTTTTTTTGACTGAACTCCCTCCCTCCTGGAAAACAAAATCTCCTGCTTAAGTAAAATGTAAAATTTTGTCCAAAATATCCATGGTTTTTGGGCAGATAAAGACACATAAAAATTAAATCAGTGATGAACAATGTATCTGATAACTTTATATAACTAGTTGTTTATTCTTTTTAGTGCTTATTCTTGACAAAATTAAATACATTACATTTTTGTAATGACTTTTTTCTTATTTTTTTGATGCCATTTAAGGACAAACTCATGACGTTACGGCATCTCCCTACTAGCAGGCAAATCTCCCTCCTAATTTGACCCAAATCTCCCTCTTAAGCAGTTGGCAGGTGAGTCTCCCTCCTAATTTGACCCAAATCTCCCTGTTAAGCAAGTTGGACATATCTCATGTAAGTGTGTATATATATATATATATATATATATATATATATATATATATGTCCTAATATTTCTATTTGAAGAGGTTTTTAAAACATTATTGCCACTCCTCTTGCTGTGTTAGAGCAAGGTGCATGTGTCCCTGTTCCCTACAATAAATGTGTTATATATTTAAAGTCTACATCACTGAGGTGTATTTCTTGTAAAATAATGCAGTTTACATGATTTTATTTTGCAACCTTCATTTTTTTTTCATTTTTGTCCTATCACATGTCCCCTTTACATTTTAACTCATACAATTTAAATGAATTATTCTCTATATTCAAAGATATAGAGAGGTGCATGAGACTAGAACAGAGTGATGAAGAGAAATAATTTGTGCCTTGGCACTTCCACCAACTGCCACTTCCAAAAAAAAGCCAATTTTTATTAATTCTACATTTAGATTTATTTTTCTGTCTTCTCCCTTTCCATTTGGGTAATGATCCAAGTAAAACAAGCACCTGTCTCAATCTGGTTAAAGTATTTAGTAAACCAATTGTTTAATGGCCTGATATAAAAATTAGAAAAATTAAAAGGCCCACCTTGAACACTATTATAGAAAAGAAAATAACGGAAACAAGATGCAAACACACACAAAAAAGAAAAGCCCCCATACCCATATTCCTCACATAGACTGGACTTTTCCTCCACACTCTCAACTAACACACCTCCTTACCCCCTGAAAATGAAATGCTAGACTCATTTCCCATGACCCACCCCCTGTTGTAAGCCTGCAAAGACAATCTAGCACAAGTGCTTGTAGATGTGTCTAGTGATGCCCCAAGGCCCTTGCAGCGTCCTTATTCAGCCCTTCTAATCATTACTTACATAGCTGAATACTATCTGTTTTTTCATGTATATGTCTATATATCATAGTGGCGTGGTAGCACCTCTATAGTTAGGGCTGAGCAGGCACTTTAGTGTTAAACCCAAGTTTTTGCACTTTAATAACTTCACAACTGTTAACAGATTTGCACAAAACTTTGCATGCACAGTCTCAAGGGGTGGCTGTCTTGACATGTCAAGTTTTATTCTGGTTGGATGTGTGAATTCCAAGATATGAATAGTTAAAAACTGCAGAGAATTGCCATTTCTTGCTGGGGTTTTTTTTGTCATCATGTAGTGCCCTGACAGTTTGGAGTTTTGGTCTGAAATTTTCAGGGTAGTAACAGCTTAGCCCACAAAAGTGCCTTTCGCTGGTTTGGTGAAACAATATTAATCTGTTCCAAAGTTATTAAATTCTAAAAATTCAGATTCTGAGCATGCTCAGTCACCACTCAGAATATCTGTATAAAGTTTTCATGTGGGAATCCTTTTTCATGATTTTTCTTGAGACATTTTTGATATGCTGCCATTTTGTTTTCCATTTTTCCCTAGAAATTCAAATTTGGAAAACCACAAAAATGATAATCTGAAGAGAGACCAACACATGTATCTTGCTTATTGAGGCCCCCTTACCTGGATGCTGCACTTAAATAATGCAGAAATGCCCTTGAAATGTTGTTTTTTAAGATTATAAATGTTTTTTCATGGCTTGTGATACAAAAAAAGATTATTTTTTCATATTACAAGTCACAAAAAAAGATCCCTTTTTGTGAGGGAAAATCCTCTCTCAGGTCACCACATAAATAAAAAATAATTCCCTGGTGGCTAGATGTCTCTCCCCCCATATGATCACCAGCCCAACATGGACCTCAGATGCCCTGGTGACCTGTGTAACCCCCTCATCACAATCCCCACACAGTTACTATATAAGCATTTTCCTGGTGTTCTAGTGAACCCCTCCCTATCTCCCCATCCCCAGTATGTGAAGCTATTTCCTGGTGGTCAAGTGCACCCCCCACCCGAAGCCCTGCCTGAAATAGAAATACAATTCCTGGGTGGCTAGCAGTCCCTCCCCCCACCTGATCACTTGTCCCACATATAAAAAAATACTTCTCAGGTGCCTAGTGGTTCCTCCCCCACCTGATCACCTGCCTGATATGGACATCATATGCACTGGTGTCCAGTGCAACTCCCCCTTACCAGCCCCCATTATAATCATTATATAAACATTTCCCTAGTGGTCTAATGAACCCCATCCCTGATCCCCAGTATGTGAAGCTATTCCCTAGTGGTCTAGTGCACCCCCCACCCTGGCAGGTATTGTCCCACCACCCCGCTCCCCATCCCAAACCCAAGCAGGCAACTGGCACAGCCCTCCACTCTCCACCACAGCTGACCACCGACTGAACTGTCAATGAATGAGTGTGTACTTGTACAAGCACACATTCATTCATTGCCAGCTGATGTTCATTCATTCAGAACTATCACTGAATGAGCACGAGCTGTCCTATCAATGAATGACAGTGTGCTTGTACAAGTATGTGCTCATTCATTGACAGCTCCCTGGGTGAGTGGCTGCAGTGGAGAGTGGAGAGCTGTGCCGGTCACCCACTCAGGCTCAGGATGGGGGGATGTAGTGGCAATTCTGGCTAAACTCACTCTACATGCCATAGTAATTCCAAAATGCAGCAACACAGACCATGGCACCACAGAGTACTGTGCTGAAAAAGTATTTATTAATCATTTCAAAAAATACAAACTGCAGCCGCCCCACAACTAGGAAACACCCTCTACCGGTTTTGCACCACATTCATGATTATCCCATTAGTATATAAAAAAAACAGGTTCCTTTATCTATAGTTCTACTTATGCAATTTATTACTCTGTTGTATCAGAATTTATAAAGTGTCCATAAGAGCAATGGTAAGAGTTATTTATCTTGCTTAATTATTTTATTTTACTAGTCAGATGCTGAAGCCATAAAAATTATATGACTTCTTGATTTACTTCCTGGTTCTATCCTATCCAGATGGGGAAGCAGGGTGGTGGGACACTACCTGCCAGGGTGGGGGCAGAGGGGGCACTAGACCACCAGAGTACAGCATCATGTACTGGGGATCAGAAATAGGAAAGGGGGTTCACTAGACCACAAGGGGAATGTTTATATAATGACTATACAGGGGGATCAGGATGGGGGTTACACTGGACACCAGGGCATATGATGTCCATGTCAGGTGGGTAATCAGATGGGGGGAGGGACCACTAGCCACCAGGGAAGTATTTTTTGTATATGGGGTCAGTAGTCGGTTGGGAGGAGGGACCACTAGCCACCAGGGAATTTTATTTCTATTTCAGGCAGTGTTTCAGGTGGGGGGGAGGGGTGCACTAGACCACCAGGGAATAGATTCACATACTGGGGATCAAGGATGGGGGGGTTTTACTATACTACCAGATAAATGTTTATATAATGACTATACGGGGACTGGGGTAAGGGGGTTACACTGGACACCAGGGCATATGATGTCCATGTCAGGTGGGTAATCAGATGGGGGGAGGGACCACTAGCCACCAGGGAAGTATTTTTTGTATATGGGGTCAGTAGTCGGTTGGGAGGAGGGACCACTAGCCACCAGGGAATTTTATTTCTATTTCAGGCAGTGTTTCAGGTGGGGGGGAGGGGTGCACTAGACCACCAGGGAATAGATTCACATACTGGGGATCAAGGATGGGGGGGTTTTACTATACTACCAGATAAATGTTTATATAATGACTATACGGGGACTGGGGTAAGGGGGTCACACTGGACACCAAGGCATATGATGTCCATGTCAGGTGGGTAATCAGATGGGGGGAGGGACCACTAGCCACCAGGGAAGTATTTTTTGTATATGGGGTCAGTAGTCGGTTGGGAGGAGGGACCACTAGCCACCAGGGAATTTTATTTCTATTTCAGGCAGTGTTTCAGGTGGGGGGGAGGGGTGCACTAGACCACCAGGGAATAGATTCACATACTGGGGATCAAGGATGGGGGGGTTTTACTATACTACCAGATAAATGTTTATATAATGACTATACGGGGACTGGGGTAAGGGGGTCACACTGGACACCAAGGCATATGATGTCCATGTCAGGTGGGTGATCTGGTAGGGGGAAAGAACCGCTAGCCACCAGGGAAGTATTTTTTACATATGAGGCAACCAGGGAAAGGATTTTCCCTCACGAAAAAGAATCTTTTTTTTTCGAGACTCATGACACGAAACAATATTTTTTCATATCATGAATCATGAAAAAGGATTTATAATCTTGAAAAAAAAAAAAAAACATTTCAAGGCCTTTTCTGCAACAGTGTTCTCCCAGCTCTAGGTTCAATGTTTTTCAATGGGGTTTTGAACTTTGATTCATAACTTGGCCATTTTTGCATATTTTGACACCAAATTTTCAGCATGGCCTTTTTGGCACCCCATCTCATGAAAAATGTCAGTGGAACTCCTCAGATCCAGCCCAAAAGGTGATTTTGTGATCGCTTGGTGAAATCACCTTTTGGGTAAGATTTGAAAAATGTCACTGTCCTTGTTCATGATGTGAGGTCATAAGAAAGTTATGTTGAACATTTGGGGAAAAAAATATGGAAAAATGGCGAAGTTATGTGCATGCATTAACATTTTGCTATGCTCGCTCATAACTCCGTTAATTTTAAATATTTTGACCCCAAGTTTTCAACATAGGCATATTTTTACACCACTTCATGAACATTGCAGCTGCCATTTTTCAAATTCTGGCCATACTTTATTTTCACACCTGTGGCATGGAATGATGCTGTGGTGGTGTGGAATCACATATTGGTGGGGATTTGGAAATTTTCAGAACGAGGTTCATGAGGTAGGGTAATAAGAAGGCTATGGTGACAATTTAGTTGCAGTTTTGCTAAAACTGGAAGTGCATATTGGTCCTTCAGGTTCATTGCCCTGCTCTAACTGTTGTAGAAATGAGCTGTTTCAGCCTATATGTTATCTACTTGATGCATTAGTATTTGGGATGGGGTGGTGAGAGGGATATGCTCTTGATTATCTGGTTTGCAGTGTGGATTGTAATGTCTAGTACTTCGAGCCTCTCAGAATATCATATGACTGATGGAGTGGCCCTGTCTAGCAGAGGGATGGTAACTACCACCATCCTGGAGGCAGTATACAGCTGTGGTTTAGGGCTCTGAGCTGCAAACATGAAGACATTGGTTTGAATCCCACAGCTCCCACATGCATACTGTGTGATCCTGAGCAAGTCACTTAACTTCCTTGTGCTCCCAGGTCACATCTGGAAACAAGCTTCAGCTTAGTGTGCCTTTCCTGGTTAAACAATTTCCCCTTTTCCCCTTCCCAACAGCCTTGAAGATTGAGTCAAGAAGGCTGTGGATGGAGAATAAAGATCAGGTTTACCAGATCTCTGACTTGGGAAGTTGATCTGCTCCAGCTAATGATTTCTTTGCGCCATGTTGGTGCAGTTTTGTCTGTTTACAGTTACATACTGTATGTTTTACAATCAGTCACAGAGAGGGTACTGCACTTCCTCAGCAACATATGTGTACACATCTATGATGAGATGGGAGCCTGAGCCCCCTACAGGCAAATAAGGATATGATTATACTATTTCAAAAAGTATGGATACCTGGGAGCACAGGTCCTACAGGCAAATGAGGATGTGATTATACTGTCTTGTGCTAGGCTTGAGAAGCCCAAAACATACTCCACACCTGCTCTCCTGCCTGGTTTGGGAGTGTGGGGTGTTAGGAAAACCTTAACTCCTCATTTCCCAACTTTTGTTGCTTTGACCGTAACTGGAGCATTAACGAAGTTTTTTGCAACATACAAGTGGTTTATGGCCTGATAAGAGCATGCCCCAGGTGTGTAATGAGTAGGGACACTGGGAAATTCTGGGTGCAATTTTCATGCTATTTCTGAAATTTGTGAGCCCCCCCATGACCCCAGCATGATATCTGTGCATACAGACAGGGGAATCCATAAGACAGGGAAGCAGGCTACTTTCTTTGGTTCCCTGCTCCCTGCTGCAGTGTGGTTCAGTGTCCTGCAGCTCCTCCCTGCTAAAATGTGCCTTGTTCCACCCCCGAGGTTGTTTCACCCTACCCATGGACATCACAAAAGGGGCAGAACACCTCGAGGAACTTTAAAATAACTTTAAAGTAACTTTTGTGCTCTTCGTATCTTTCTGTCCCCCCTCAGGTCCGCGTAAGCCCTTTAAATGTGGCGTGTTTGGAGGGGGACAGGTACTTCACTGGAGCTACACAGGAGCGAGTGAGGCCACAACTGGAGCAGTGAGGAGGAGGAGCGAGGAAAGTACCGAAGCAACACAGAAGTGAGTGAGGCCACATATCAGAGCAGCGAGGAGGAGTGAGCAGCAAGTTCTGCTGTGCAGGTGTGAGGAGAGAAGCCACCAACCTCGTAGTTGTGAGAAACTCACAAAGGGGCTGTACATTACTTTTTTGCTGCAGCAGTTGAAGCACTTGGCTGAGGGGGGTAAAACTGAATCTCTGGTAGCCCTGATTTGTCCTGCCTGCTTGTCCACCTTGTCTACTGATTTTGCCTGCTGATTTGTCCTGTCCTGCCTGCATCCAGCTATCTGAAGGACTGCCCAGTGTATCTGCCTGACCCTGGTAAGGTAAGAGACAAGGGGCAGGGGGGCAGATCAGTTTCCTGTGGTCAGTCATTCATTGTGGTCGGCCAACCGATACATATAGGAGATGGTGGCAGAGAGGCGGACAGGCATGCTGGCCCAGAACAATTTTTTCTGCATGTATGCCAGTCTGCCAGGTCCATGCCAAGCTCTTTTCACTTGTTGTTGATGGTCGGTGAAGGGTCGGGCCTGGCAGACTGGTAGACATGCAGGAAAAAAAATTGTTCTGGCCTCAGGTGATGGTGGGCATGGGGCGGACATGCTGGCCGGCCCAGAACAATTTTTTTCTTCATGTATACCAGTCCGCCAGGTCCATGCCAAGCTCTTTTTACTTGTTGTTGATGGTCGGTGGAGGGTCAGGCCTGGCAGACTGGTAGACATGCAAGGAAAAAAACTGTTCTGGTCACTGGTCAGTGCCTTGCTCCTGTCACTTCATGTCGGAAAATATCTGGAGTCTTTGGTCACATGGATTCAGGTAGAATCCATGCTCAAGCTCAGCACCACAACAAGGCAACTCCAGTAGCTGAGGTCAATTGCAGCAGTGTCATCCAGTATTCAGTGCAGTACCCTCTAATATTTTGTGACATTGTAATCTTTCCCTGCAAGGTACTGCATCGCATCTTGGCTGGTGCAGCTGGGTAGGTAAAAATTAAGACAAGAGAAGAAAACAAAAAAACTCATTATTTTTACACAGAACTACTATGTGTATGGGGAAAGTGTAGTGTTTGTAAGAATTGCAGTGGGCAGGAATACTGTAAAATTGTGTGATTCAGCACATGTTTGTTGTGGACACTGCAGTGTTATGGTCTCCATCTTCACACAGTCAACCATTCAGATTCTTGGCTCAATTTTCTCATGAAAACAGTACCTAACAATTTGGTCCTCCCCCGGGCAATCAGTATTTTACATCGTTTGATACTAATGCTGCAGCTTACACCAGCTTTACCCAGTATAGCTTGCACCATGCGGTTGTACCATACAAACAGGGCTGGTGCCACAGATATGGCACAAGCTGTCATGAAGTGAGCACATCACATCATTCATCCTCACAACAGTGTCTGTTCATACAGCTGTTTATGTTTGTGTTCTTTGGACAGGTGCACAGAGGAAGGGAGGTTGGGGCATATAGCAGGGAAATGTTATAAATAGTAGAGATTCTAATTATATATCCCTATAGCTATAAAATAAACAGTGGTTGTGGATCAGATTGCCGTCACAAAGACAGAAAGAGGGTGGGTTACATAAACGGTGTTGGAGTACAACAGAATGTCTCAGCCAAGCGCAAAATGTCCATGTCTTTCTTGTGAAGAGGTGAAAAATTGACACCTGTTATACACAGTTCATGCCACTGATCACATCAGACTGTATCCAGAGGACCTGTACGAGGATGGTGGTAAGTTGCTCTGCAGATTCTGCTGACAGATAATCGACTACCTGCAGAAGCACACAATTGATCTTCACATGAAAACTCAGAAGCATGCTGAGAGAAAAGTAGCAGCACTGAAGAAAAAACAAGAAGGTAATCCTATTCACATTCATATAGTTTTTAATGTACCTATATATGTGCAGACTATGAATGGTAAAAATGTTTTTTTTTCCCCTTTTGTTGCAGGCAGCACCCCTAGAAAAAGGTACTGACCACAACATTTCTGGATATCTAGAAATGTTCATATTGTGTAAGATTAGAATATAAATGTGCATGTGTACTAATTTTATGCTTTGTTTTTGTTTTAGCTGAACCTCCCAGAAGAAATATCCTCCTAGGTTTATATATCTGTTTTTACAAAAAGTAGTCTTTTATATATTTTTTCCCGTAAGCACTTTTCAGTGATTTTTTAAGTTTTCACCTTGTCCAACTCCTGCATGTACATGATGTGGTACACACATGTGGAGGCACATGCATGCCCTATTGAACACCCCACCCTACTAGCCACTCCGTTGATGCCTACCACCAGACCTCCATCTGGTGACCATGGGACTGCGGACGGGCGACCCCACCCCTTTCCCAGGAGAGAAGAGGAGAGCCAATTCTCAGTCTTGCTCCCATCCTCCCCCCCTTTCTGGCAACATGGCATCCTGAGGCCGTTCCTGAACCCATGTCACCAGTGTAGCATAAGGTAAGGTGTCCAGCGCCTCCAGTAAGGTGTGCAGTGCCTCAGCCCTCGGCACCACCAAGTCTTGTATATTTTATAGAATTTGACTAGTAATATGAATAGAAGTGCAGACATTGATATTGATTTATGTTTTGTTTTTTGTTTCAGACAACACCTTGCAGCATCAGCAGTCCCTGACTTCATCATTTACTAGAGCTACGACTGCTATGCTGGACAGAAAATAATTTGTCATGGACTTCATCAAGTGCCTAACCAGAGCAGATATCCCCCTTGAAAAAGCTCCTGCATTTGAGAACTTCCTATGCAAATACACAAAGCAGGGTGGCATTCTTCCTGGGCCAGCTCATCTAGGCAACACATATCTACAAGAACTTCGACTTCTGCATGAAGAATTTCTCCGGAACCAGACAGAGGACACTGACATTTTTGTAATTCTGGATGAGACGACGGATGGCTGTGACCGAAGTGTGTTTGCCGTTTTGGCACTGCCTCCTAACAAAGTCAAGGAGCAGCCTCTCTTGATTGGAGTTGAATTTCTGGAACACATGAACCATTCCACTGTCTCTCAGGCTTTGACACAGATCTTAAATGAGAACAGAGTGAACTTCGGCAAAGTGCATGCTGTTGCAACAGACAGTGCAAGCTACATGCGCAAAGCCTTCAGATATGTTCTGGCAGGTATTTTACCCAATGATGTGCATGTGACTTGCATTGCACACTTGGTAAACCTTGTGCTTGAAGTATGGTCAACTGTGCTAGAAGACCTGAACACCGTTGTCAGTTTAGTGAAAAGGGTGTTCTGCCAGAGCCCCATGCAACATCATGAATATCTGGCCTTTATGAAGGCCAAAGCTGGAATTTTACCAAAGATGCCAATGTATGTGGTCGTCACACGTTGGGGCTCTTGGGTAACAGCAGTGGAATACCTTTCAGAATACATGCCTGTCTTAATGGAATTTATAGCCTCTACAGCATCTGATGCACCCACTTTTAAAAAACTGAAACTGCTGCTGGCCAGCAACCTTAATAAGTTGATGGCACATGCTGCATTTGTTAGTGAACATTCGGCTGAGCTTGTGAGGCTTACTGAGGAGCTGCAAGCCACTACTGTGCCACAAGGACACACCATTTTTTGCTGATTGCAGCAGGTACACTTATTTCTGAACTTTTGTGTGACATCTGAAGCTGGCAAGTTTAAGCCCAAAACTGTCAAAAAGTTGGCACAGTGCAAGGAGGAGGAAGAGAGAGCAGCGTGCTTGGAACTGTTTCAGCAAGTAATGTTGGAAAGTTTGGAGAAGCTGTGCAATGTAATCCAAGCCCACCCATCCATCAATATATTCAAATCCGCATGTGTGTTCGATCCACAACAACTGCCAACACTTGACAAAGGCAAAGAGAACTATACCAGAGATTTACTAGGACTTGCAGACATTTCTGACTTTGATTGGCATGTTTATATAACTTCAGCAAAGTCCTTTCCAGCAGACTTCAGTATCTCTGAATGGTGGGAGACTCAGAGTCCCAGCCAAAACTTGCAGTGCTTGCTAAAAGGTATATGTGGATGCCAGTTAGTACGGCTGACATTGAGAGGACTTTCTCTGTTTATATAGACTTGCTGAAAGACAACAGACACAATCTAAAGGAAGAAAATTTCAAACTTTTGTTAATGTTAAAATACAATAAAACATTTCAGTAATTTTACGATGTGTCACTTAAACCTCCATTTATTTTAGTCTATGAATAAACATGTTTTTTGGTCAGAATTGCTTTATTATGTTCTGTGCTGTATTGGGCTTGGGTGCTCCTTCAGCTGTGAATATCTATAGGAGAATACACATCAGAATAAATATCTTGGGTAGAATTGCTTTAATATGTGTGAGGTGTTGGGATTGTGTGGTACTTAAATTGTAAATATGTATATAAAAAACTATCTTGCTTAGAATCGTTTTATGTGGTGTGAAGTGTTTGGATTGTGTGGTCCTTGAATTGCAAAGAATGAAAAATGGGAACCATACTGTTTATAAAAACATGCTTTATTTCCCTCTGCGTTAATGTCACCTTTGTTTGGAAGTTACACATATTTCAGTTTTTTTGTGTGCCATTTACTTGATTCTATTCTATTTCTTAGAATGGAAATTTTATTTATTTTTGACCGGGTTAGAGCACTAGACAAATTCTGCCTATTTTCAGGCACAACCCAGGAGAGGGGGTTACAGATGAATGCCAACTGACCTTGAACCAGATTAAGCTGTTGGTGGTATTTTTAATTTTAAAGTGAATGAGGGAAATTTGGCCAAGACACCAGGAAAATTCCCTTACTCTTTTTGATAAGTGCCATGGGATCTGTAACATCCACCAATCCAAGAAGATGGGACCTCAGTTTAACATCTCATCCAAGAGATGGCACCTCAGAAGTGCAGCATCCCTATCATGCTGCACTACAGTGTCAGTACTGGGATATTAACCCAAGTGCCAGGTGTGGGAACTGAACCCATGATCCTCTGATCTTCCAGCCTCAGAGGCGAGTGAACTACCTACTGAGCCACTGACACTGATTCAATTTAATACTGATTTAATAAAGTTCAGCTATAATAACTGTAACTTTCTATGTGTTTCTTCTTCTGTGTGTTTCTTTTGATATATAAACCAAACAGAAGCATATATATTAACATACAGATAGAGATTTTCTGGCTATTTGATGCATAGAGAGCCCGACGAACCCCCCACAATTTCCTGCAAGAAATAGGGGAAAATCTCCACAACTTTGGGCAAAATTTTCTGCAATTTACCAGTGTCCCTGGTAATGAGGCACAAGGTGCCTGCATCAAGTGCCTTAAGCACCTGGGAAGTGCTCGTATCAGGCCATAAATCACACCTTGGAGTGTCTTATTCCTCTTATAAAATGGGCACAACAGTAAAAAAGTTCATTTAAAAAAAGCACATAAATAGTGTACATAAAAAGATTTAAAAAGTGATGATGTCAATAGAAAAAAGTAGTCTTTATCTTGAAATTGATCTCTGTAATTTTTTTTTTTATTTAGTTGTTTAACCAGGAGTAGCACACTAAACTGAAAGATTTTTTACAGGAGCGACCTGGGAGCACAGGGAAGTTGAGTGACTTGGTCAGGGTTACACAGTATGCAAATGGAAGCTGTGGGATTCAAACCCAGGTCTGGTCTGCTGGATGTTAGCAGATTTGCAGCTCAGAGCCTTAAACCACTGTACTATACCGCCTCATTAAAAGTCACTAGAGGACATTTGTGTGTCTGTGTCTCCACTAGCCACCCACACACATCCCTTCACACACAAACACTCAAACCCATGTTTTTTTTTACTTCCTAGTTTGCCCACCAAGTTTCAGTTACTGATAGTGGGGCAATTATGTCCCATATGTGCCAATGTATTTATTGACATGTTCTTAGTGCCAGTCCTATCCACTCCAAGAATTACAAAATATTTTTTGTGTCTTTCTAGAGTTTTTTTTGGTTAATCTTTGTTTCATTCAGCTTATCATTTTTTTTTGTGTGTGTTAGAGGGCTAGCTTGACTGGGAGCAAGCATTTCCCAGCAGCCGCCATAGACAGTGGTTGTTCTGTAACCTCCACTGTGAGAAACAAATTGGAAATTCTGTTTTGTTTTTGTTGTTTTGTGGCTCGGTGATGTTGTGGAGAGGACGAGGTGGGGTGGATGGAGTCCACAGATCGCAGAAAGGGTCATTGTGTTCTGGCTAGATTGTGGAGCAGTGGGAGTAAGAACTGGATTCGTGAGGTATTTTTTGGGAGGCGGGGCAGGTGGACTCTGCTGGTGCCACCACTCTCCTGGTTCTGTTGGATGCTACTGGAGGAGCTGCAGCTGGAGAGTGGTGGCCCGCATCCTTAATATTTCCTGTGTGCTGCCACTGCAGTATGCTGTTGCAGATACAGGATTTTCACTTTGGTATGTGCTTTCATGAATGGGGGGTGGTAGCTCGTACTGCTGGACACTGGGCAATGCAGGTGGTGGAAAGAAAGTGGAAACTGTGGTAATGGGCAGTGGTTCCGCTGTAGCGGTTTGAAATACTGGGAGTGAGAAGACAACACTTGCTGTGGGCATCAAAGAAAACTAAATAACTAGCAGTACTAAATGTGTAAAGTTATCATGTAGGAAGGAGGAAATTATGCAGTATGATTCCTGTTTGCCTGATGGTGGTAGTGGCACCACTCTCCCACCAGTGCAGCCTTTGTGGTTTCGTTGGGTGCTAGCTGATGAGCTGCAGCGGGAAACTAGTGGCACAGATTGATATCTCTGTGTACTGCATTTCTGTTGCCACAAAAGTGTCAGTTGTGGACTTACATCCTGATAAGGACATGGGTGATGACAGGTGATCAGCCAATTAAAGTGCAAGAAATTTGGTGCCCATTTTATAGTGGCATGGTAGTGCTACTACATTTAGGGTTGAATACCCTATTTAAGGTTAAATCTGAAATTCAGCAGCTTAATAACTTTGCAACTGTATTACTTGAATGCATGGTCTGGTACCATAGATCTCTGGATGTGCCAAGTTTTGTTATGGTCAGATGTATGGTTGCGGAGCAACAGAGCACCAAAAAATGCATAAATTACGGGGGTTTGCGCATTTCTTTGCTCCCACCTACAGCCTGCACGGTTTACGTGATTGATCCAAAACCTTCAGGGAACATGCAGCCAGGGTCCCCGATGTGCCTTTCGATGATTTCATGAAAAAATATTAAACAGTTCAAAAGATATTAAAAAAACTGTTCCCCATTATAGTCTATGGGAAAAGTTAACAAAATATTCGAAAGTGCCACAAATGCAGTTTTTACTGTCGCAAATCACCTTTTTACTTTCATGATTCAGCCATTTTTTCTTTTCAGTTAGTGGTCAGAAAAATGCTTGGCATTTAAATTTGGGACACTCTAGGGACACAATTTGTGTTGTGTTCACCTAGTCGAGCCCTGAGGATGCTAGCCATGTCTTTTTTGGGGGTAAAACACCCCAGAAATATGTTTTTAAAATTTTTGTAAAAAGTAGTGTCACAAAGTACTTTCACAAATGCAACACTTTCATGATTTTTTTGCAAAAGTGTCGTGATTTGCGAAAGTACTTTGCAACACTATGCCCAAAACAATAGGGAATCTTTTCCATCCTGCTGCAAAAGAATGGTTTGGTCTTTTGGGCTGAAATTTGCAGGGAAAAAAGCCAAGATACAACAGATGTGTCTTTTGGTGGTTTGGTTACAAAATATTGCAGGGCTGCAAAGTTATTGCACTCCAAAGTTGACAATTTTTCCCATAGGATAACATTATAGCGTCCATCATGCCTTTCGGGGCCCGTATCTCGAAAACGGTTTGAGATACGGACTTTTCATCTGAAAACTACTTAGTCCCCCACTGGGGGGCTCAGTACAAAACTAGACTGGAAAGTTATAAATAATATGAGATGTAATTTTTTTTTCTAGGTTGTACGGTTCCTGAGATATAAGCAATTTAGTATTCCAAGTGCTCATTTTCTGGTATGAGGGCCATTATTATGGCCACATTCTTTCTGTTCACTGTGCTTCTGAATGCACCTTATTGGGACAAAAAGCATGTGTGTTTTTATTACTGTTACTGTTAGCATTTGCGTTTATGTTTCCACTTGCGTTTCCGTTACCATTTGAATTACCGTTTAAGTTTGCGTCAACGTGTGCATTACCATTTGCATTTGCACTTGCATTTGCATTACCATTTCCATTACTGTTTCCTTTTGTGTCACCCTTTGCATTACCATTTGTGTTTGCGTTACCGATACCATTTGCGTTTGCACTTGCTTTTGCGTAACTGTTACCGTTTGTGTTTGCATTACCATTTGAGTTTGCATTTCTGTTACTGTTACCATTAGTGTTTGCACTTGCATTTACATTACCGTTTGCATTACCGTTTCCTTTTGCGTCACAGTTACCATTAACGTTACCGTTACCATTTGCATTTGTACTTGCGTTTGTGTTTCTGTTTGCGTTTGCATTTACGTTTGCATCACCATTACCGTTATCATTAGCGTTTCTGTTTAAGTTACCATTACCATTTCCATTTGCTTTTGCGCTTGCGTTTAGTGCACTTGTGTTTACATAACCGTTTGTGTTTGCGTTTCTGTTTGCATCACTGTTAGTGTTACCATTAGTGTTTGTGTTTACGTTACTATTACCAATTGCATTTGCTTTTGCACTTGCATTACATTACCGTTAACGTTTGTCTTACTGCTTACACTTGTGTCACCATTATTGTTACCGTTTGCGTTTCTGCTTGCATTACCTATTGCGTTTGTGCTTCCATTTGCTTTATCATTAACATTTGCTTTTTCGTTACTGTTTGCGTTTACATTTGCACTTGCATTTTTGTTACCGTTTGCATTATTGTTTCTGTTTGCGTCACCGTTGGCATTACTATTTGCATTTGCACTTAAACGTAACAGTTTTTGTGTGATTATAACTTCACAACTGTTTAACAGATTTGTGTGACATTTGTAATACTTGGTCTACTGTGGTACTTCTGTGGATTTACCAATTTCTGTTTGATATCTGCATATATTTTTTGCACAATGAAGTGCCCAAAATTTATTTTTCACCACTCATGCACAGTTTTACACTCATGCTGCTCTGCAACCATTGAAGAGATTTGGATAAGATTTGGTATACTTGGAGTGGCATGGTACATCTCTTTATTTACCAATTTCTATTCCACTGGTATATACAGTTTTTGAGTAGTGAAGTGCCAAAAAATCTGTTTTTTGCTATTTTTTCACTATCTTGCATGACGCATAGCGCAGTCACTGTGTGGTTTATTGCTCTGAAACTTGGCATGTAGAAAGCCCTCTGTTCAAAGAAGAGCATTTGCATTAACATTTCTGTTGGTGTTACAGTTACCATTAGTGTTTGCATTTCACTCACTGTTACCGTTACTGTTAGCGTTAGCATTATTGTTACGGTAATTACACAAATATGGGCAGCATGGTGGGAGCGCGGGGACCCACCATCACCTTCCATTCACTATTTATATTGCACATTCTCAAAAAGAAGGAAAATACATGGCAAAAAACTTTGTTTAATGCATCAGTTAGGGTTGTTCCACTGTGGCAAAGGTGAGGAAATTCAGTGTTAGGGTTACCACCCCTTGCACCCCAAGCCCGCCTTGTCCCCACCAACTGGCATCAGGGTGCGCGTTGGAGTTGTCGGGTCTAACTCTCCTATACTGCACCACCTCAGCTTATTTACCTATGGAATGGGGTGAGAGTTAGGGCTGATGAACCCAATGCACACCCCGATGCCTGTTGGTGGGGGCAAGGCAGGCTTGGAGTGCAAGGGGTGGTAACCATAACACCAAATTTCCTCACTTTTGTCACTGTGGAACAACCCTAACTGATGCATTAAACATAGTTTTTTGCCATGAATATATATATATATATATATATATATCTAATACAGGCACGGTAGTGCCTGTATATTATGTTGTTAGGGTTAAGTGTTTAATGTTAAGGGGCAATTTTTGGACTTTCATAACTTTGTAATGGTTGAAGTGATTTCTATGAAATTTGGCAAGCATAATCACCCTGGGTAGGTGTTTGTATGTGGGAAATTTTGTCTCGATAGTTTTAGCCATGCCTGAGATACAAAGTGTTAAAAATAAAGAAGGCTTGGGTTTTTTGATACTTTTTTTGTCCACCTGTATCTCGGAAATGGCTTTCACTTCTGAGCTGAATTTTTTAGGATAGAAAGCCTTGGCCTCAGAGATATGCTTTTTGAAGGTTTAGTGAAAAATATTAATCCATTCCAAAGTTATTAAATCTTGAATTTCCCATTATTTCCTATGGGGAAAAATAGATGTAAAAGTGAAAGTGATTTTTGCACATTAATAACTTTGCAACCCTCCAACAGATTGCAAGATGTTTGGCATGCATCAACCTAGGACACAGGTCTCTTGATTTGACAAATTTGGTTTGAATCCCTTGTGTGCTTTCTGAGATACACAGTGTTGAAAAAAACTGGTTTTTGAGGTTTTTGCTGTTTTTTTTGTGTCCACCTGTATCTCAGAAACAGTGTTAGCTTCTCAGCTGAAAATTTCAGAGTAGAATGCCTTGGTCTCACAGATGTGCCCTTTGAAGGTTTGGTGAAAAATATTAATCTGTTCCAAAGTTATTCAGTTTTGCATTTCCCATTATTTCCTATGGGGAAAAAAATAGATGTTTGGCACGATGAAGGATCCCATGTTGCAGGAGTAGCTGCAATGTGGGATGTTAGGTCAGACATACTATGCTGCCAGCCATGTTGTTTCTCCACTTAGCGAGAGAAACGAATGAAGTATCCTTTTTACAAGGGGTATAATTATTGACCTTCCACTACTGTGGCACACTGGTGAGCCCACCCCCAGTGCCCCAAATGCATTAACTTTTTTAAATGTTGTTTCCAACACCGGGATGCCCCCCTAGACCATTATAATATTAATCGCGTTTGCTGACATCAGGGTACCCAATCCCCATGTTACCATTTCAAGCTTCCCCCTAAGCACTGTGGGATATTGGGGAGCCCACTTTCAGTGTCCCCAAACATATGTTTAATATATTTGCTGATGGGGGGATGCTCTATCCCCCTGTCGGTGCTAGAAACCTTTGCACCTCACCCCCTCAGCCAGTGTAGGGACACTGTAGAGCCCACTCCCAGTGTCCTGATATGTCTCCCCCTGAAAGCCATGCCCCTCCACCAATGCCAGTGTAGGGACACTGGGGAGCCTACTCCCAGTGTCTCAATATGTCTCCCCCACTGAAAGGCAGTCCCCCCACCAGTGTCAGTGTAGGGACATTAGGGAGCCCATTCCCAGTGTCCCCAAAACTCATGTAATAATGCCCTATAAAGAAGAAAACCTTCCCCCGATGTCTTTTTGTTTTTTTATACCTGAAAAAAAAAGTCCACTGTCATCCCCATAGTCTCCCTCCCCATCCCTACCCTCCCACTGAGCACTCACCTCCCCACACACCCCTCACCCTATACAGTACTTACTGCTCTCTTCAAAGCTTACCCACAATCTAAAGAATCAAGGCAAGCTCCGTATAATGGCAGTCAATGGCATTTTGAACTTATGTTGATATCTAAGCCATTTTTAGGTATTTTTGTACCAAATTTTCAACATGGGCTTTGGGGACCCCCCCTCATGAACACTGGCAATGTTACTCAGTCCCAAAAGGAGATTTTGCGGTAGCTGTGTGGAATCACCTTGCGGGATGGATCAACAAAATGACAGTGCCACTGTTCATGAGGTGAGGTCCCAAAAAGCCCATGTTGAAAATCTGGTGAAAAAATTCCAAAAATGGCTGCATTACGAGTGTGCTTTGCACATTCTATGCAGGCACATACCTTTGGTGATTTACAACATTTTGATGCCAAATTTTCAACATTGACATTTTTTCACACCACCTCATGAATAGTACAGCTGTCATTTTTCACATCCTGCCTGAAAGGAGGTTTTGTATCTATGGCACAGAATGGTGTGGTCACTGTGTGAAATCACCTTTCAGGACCAATGAACGAAATGACAGTGGCAGTGTTCATGAGGCAGGGTCCCAAAAAGGCCATGTTGAAAATTTGGTGAAAAAACTCCTATCAATGGCCAGGTTTATCTGAAAAAATAAGGAAATTCATTGCAAAAAACTACATTTAATGTACCATTAGGGTTGAACAGTTAAAAGTAGGGAAATGCCAGCTTAGGGTTCCCAAGCATAAGGCCCCACTCCCACTGTACATGCAGGAACAGGCATTAGGGGAACTTAGGCTTCCCAACCCCAACACCCCACACACACCCTCGACTTCCAATCATAAGACCTCACCCCACCCTGCATGCAGGAACAGGTGTGATGGGTGTACCTTGGCATTTAGAACCCTAATGCTCACCCCATTCCAAGATGAAGTAAGATAGTATGGGTACATATTATACAGATCCTACTATTACTAATTGGATTATTGGATGGCTATCAGAAAGAAAACAGCAGGTGTCCATAAATGATCATCTGTCTGACATCAGAGAGGTTAGGAGTGGGGTTCCACAAGGATCAGTGTTGGGGCCTGTCCTATTTCAAATATTTATTTCTGACTTTACCAATAATCTAAACTGTTGGGCAACAAAATACGCTGACGATACCAACATTGGAGGACCATGTGCAACTTCTACAGAAACAAATTATCTCCAACAAGATTTAGACAGCATATCTACTTGAGTATAAAACTGGTACATGAAGTTTAATCTAGAAAAATGCAAAGTGATGCACACAGACAAGAACAACAGAAACGTAACATATACCTTATGCGGGACCTCCTTAACCTCAAGTATTGCTGAAAAAGATCTGGGCATGGTGGTATCCCATTCCCTTAGTACTGATGAACAAACACAAACTGCAATAAAAAGATGTAATAATATAATTTGGTCCATTAGGAGAAACATAACAAGGGGCAAATCAGTTCTAGTCCCATTATATTGTGCCTATGTTAGACTGCAACTAGAATATGCCTCTCAAATATGGTTTCCCTATAGAAGAACAGAAAGGGGTAGAACTGAAAAGGTCCAGAGGAAGTACACTAAAGCTATTATGAGAATGAGAGATTTAGAATGCATAGATAGGTTATCTCAACCGAATCTCATGTCCATAAAAACAAGAAGGATGCGTTTCAATTTATTGTTTATGCACGATGTAATGAAGGATCTGGCCCTGTTATGTGATCTAAATATTTATTTTAAACCTGATAATAAAAACACTAGGGATGACCCACTTCAGATAAAGGAAAATAGGTTCAAACATAATCAAAAAATATATTTTTTTACTACCAGGATTGTGAACCCCTGGAATTTCCCGCCTGAAAATATTATAGTGAGTAAAACAAAAACTGAATTTAAATCCAGACTGGATAGATAGATACATTGCATTGGGAGCCACCTTACATTATTTTAGGGATTAGCATCCCTCGGAGCATATATGGGCTAATGCTTACCTGCTCTGTACAGTCCTCAGTATGAACCTCAGTTTTGTTGTTTCTGAGATATTGTGTCTTAAACATGCTTAAATTTACATGTTTTTTCTGTTTTCCCAGTCTTCCAGTTTTGCATGCTTTACACCTTAATAACTTAACAACCCTTCAACGGATGTGCATGAAATTTTGCATGCATAATCTCGTGGGGAAATTCTGTTGATGTGGCTAACTTAGTTTGAACTGTTTAATTGCGACATTGTTTGCCAAAAGAACTAAGATACTGCCATGGTTTGTGACACTACTTTTTCTGATATGTCTGTTTCTTTGCCACTTCAAAACTAAAAAATGGTTTGAGCTCTTGGGCTGAAATTTTCAAGGTACAAAGGACTTGCCCCAAAGATGTGCTTTTAGCTGGCTTGGTGGAAAAATGTTACTGTACAGAAGAGTTATAACACTTTGATGTTTCAGGCTTTCCCTTAGGGTAACATTGTGATGGCTGGGTTACTTTTCAGATGCTATATCTTGAAAATGCTTCAAGATACAGCTTGGGTGCTATGGGTAGTGTCGTACATCTATAGGTGTACTAAGTTGTTTTGCATGTTTCCAGGCCCTGTTTCAAACTGTTGGTGAATTGTAATGAATAGGACACATATGACCTATACTGTGGCACGAATTCTCAACATGGCAGCACTACTGCTTGGCAGGGCACAGTGGTACCACAACATGCTATGCATGGAATCAGTACCATTGCCTGAGTTTAAACTTCCCACCATTAATTTCACTGACACCGACTTGCCAACATGATTAAATTCCCGGTAAAAAACAAACTGACAGTAATCATCCCGTCATGCGTTAATTGCTGTCAAACTCCCTGATCCCCCATAGATGACAAGATAGAACCCTGATAGTCTTGTCATCATTAATTTTCAGATCACTTGTATATAAGTGTTTTCTGAGTTTAAATACCGATGTGTTTTTTAAAGCTGGTTACCATCTCGTGGTATCTATTTATAGCAGCATGCTATGTACAGTATATGCCGATATACCCACAGAACAGTTTTAACTTTCTCTACTGGTCTAACCGAGGGAGCTCACACCATCAAAGGAGCCGCTGCACAGGCTCCAAGTTGGAACCCACCCCCACTCTACTTCACTTACTGATGGAGCTCACACCATCGAAGGAGCCACTGCACAGACTCCGAGTTGGAACCCACCCCCACTCTGCTCCACTTACTGATGGAAAACTGTGTTGTATGGGGTACTAGCCTAAGGGTCTATAATTTGTAGAAATCTGCACTCCGCCATTTCTTCCCACTACCAGCTGCACCTTAATTTAATTAATCTCAGCGGGAGTACAACTGTTAGTTCCTGCACCTAATGATTTTGCCAGTATGTGCACTGTTTCAACCTGTTGCTGTATGACTTTTTTATCATTTGCTTAGTTTTGGAGTGCTGCTGTGTTTGCTGTTCGCTACTTTGTCGGGAGAATAAGCATCGGTAAAAAATAAACAGTGGGAAGATTTGAAACGGGATGTAAAATCCAGGCTATTTTTAGTCAGGAAGAACGATGTCGGGAGATCGTACTAGACCCCTATGCACTGATAGGAGTCCCACATGCACATGAGGGACAGTTACAATAGGCATGGATGGAAGCACAAGGCCTGGAGGGCCCCCACTGCTCACTGTGGACTGATGGGAGTGCAGAGCCTGAAGGGTCCTACAGTCCCACATGGAAATGAGGGAAAAGTACAATAGGCATGTATGAGAGCACAGGGCCATACCACTCACTATGGATTGATAGGAGTGCAGGGCTCGGAGGTCCCTGCACTTGCACATGGAAATGAAGGACAATCACAACAGGCATGGATGGTAGCACAGGGCCAGAGGGCTCTGTGCTCCTACCACTCCCATAATCAAATAAGGCTATGATTATACTTTGTCAAAAAGTAAGGAAATTCATTGCAAAAAAACTTCATTAATGTACCATTGGGGTAAAGCATCATAAGTAGGGAAACACAACCTTAGGGCTCCCAAGCCTAAGACCCCACCCCCACTGTGCATGCAGGAACAGGCATGAGGAGTGTCTTTTAGGGTTGTGAACCCTGATGCTCACCCCATTCTCCTATGTTGTATCCATCTTACCTTACTTACTCATGGAATGGAGTGAGCATTAGGGTTCACAACCCCAAAAAACACCCCTCATGCCTGTTCCTGCATGTACAGTGGGGGTGGGGGTCTTAGGCTTGGGAGCCTTAAGGTTGTATTTCCCTACTTTTGATGCTTCAACCCAATGGTGCATTAACAAAGTTTTTGCAATGAATATATATATATATATATATATATATATATATATATATATATATATATATATATATATATATATACACACACACACACACACATATAATGTAAATAATACTGGCATGGTAGTGTCAGTATAGTTAGGGTTGCCCGACCCTTTCTGTTACACCAAACATTTTGCAGCCGTACGAATGACATGCCTGATATTTTTCATGCACCATCTGGTACCATAGATCTCTGGATCTGGCAAATTTTGCTCTGGTTGGTGGTGTAGCTGTGGAGCTGCAGAGTGGCAAGAACTGAAATTTACCATTTAGGTGCAAATGCTTTGTGCGGACGCATCGCCGAAACAGCTTTTGGGTCTGGTATGAAATTGCTCTGCTTTATGCAGATGACCTTGATCTCTATTCCAGTGCTAGGAACACCTCGGACATAAACTGCTCTCTCTCTTCAAACTTTATCAAGTTCCAGTCCTGGCTCATTGAAAATGAACTTGTTCTAAATGTAGATAAGATGCAAGTAATGCTCTTCAGCTCCCCAGTCAGTCTCAGAACAAACCAAAACCCCTTCAAAATCTCCTGCTCTGATAGCTCACTACTGGTCAACACTAGCTGCTTCAAATACCTGGGCATTCTGCTTGATGAATTTCTGGGTTTTGATCAGCACATCAATACTACCTGCAAAGCAGTAAACGCTAAATTCAGTGGTACCTACTGAATTAGTTACGCCCTTACCCCATCAGCCAGGCTCACTACTGCACAGGACATTCTTCTTCTGGCACTATCCTATGGCTCAGTCACCTACCTTAGGGCATCAAAAACTTCTCTTCACAAGTGGGTATAGGGTGTGAAATGAGTCTCTTCGCGGATGACTCCAAGATGGGAGCAGTAGTTGAGGGAGAAGAGGGGAGGGTGGCCCTGCAAGGGGACCTGGACACCCTGGAAAGCTGGGCTCACACATGGAAATTAAATTTCAATACCACCAAGTGCAAGGTGTTGCATCTTGGTCGGGGAAACCCTAAACACAGGTACACACTGGGAGGGGAGGCACTGGAGGCCTCAATAGGGGAAAAAGACCTAGGGGTCATGGTGGATACATGTATGAATAACTCTGAGCAGTGCAGGAGCAGCTAGCAAGGCAAACAGGATGTTGGGATGCATCGTAGAGGGATCACCTCTAGGAGCAAGGAAGTGATTCTGCCACTGTACAATGGACTGGTTAGACCACACCTTGAGTACTGTGTACAGTACTGGAGACCACATTTGAAGAGGACATACAGCTCCTGGAGAGGGTAGGAGAGGAGGGCAACAAAGATGATACATGAGGGCTAGGGATTTGACTTATGAGGACAGACTTGAGGAGCTCTGCCTGTTTTCATTGGAGGAGAGGAGAGACAGGGGACATGATAGAGGTCTTCAAGTACCTCAAGGGAATAAATAGGTAAACATGGAGGATCTTTACATAGAAACATAGAAACATAGGATTTGACGCAGATAAGGACCGCTTGGCCCACCTAGTCTGCCCATTTTCCTACCTAACAGATAAGCTGTAGATCCTAGTTAACCAACAGCTTACTTCCTCTTACCGCCCTAGGACTGCCTTATGCCTGTCCCATGCATTCTTGAAGTCCACCACTGTTCTTGACTCCACGATCTCCTCAGGAGGCTGTTCCATGCATCCACAACCCTCTCAGTGAAAAATACTTCCTCACATTACCCCTGAGCGCCCCCTCTATCTTCAAATTGTGCCCCTTGTTCTTGCACATCTCTTTTCTGGAAGATGCTACCCTCTTGGACTTTGTTAATTCCCTTGAGGAGTGCAAAGTTTCTATCATGTCCCTCTCTCCCTTCTTTCCTCAGAGTATACATATTAAGCTCCTTTAGTCTTTCTTAGTATGTCTTCTGGTGCAGACCCTGCACCATTTTGGTGCCCTCCTCTGGACAGCCTCCACTCTATCTATGTCTTTATGGAGATGGGGTCTCCAGAACTGTACACAGTACTCCAGATGGGGTCTCACCAACTGTCTGTACAGAGGATAACAACTTCCTGTTTTCTACTATTGATGCCTCTTCCTATGCATCCCAGTATCCCTCCAGCCTTCCTTACTGCCTTCTCACATTGCTTTCCACCTTTAGGTCATCTGATATAATTACCCCCAGGTCCCTTTCCATTTTACTGTTGTCAGTATCTCACCCCGCATTGTGTACGCTTCCCCTGGGTTTTGTTTCCCAGGTGCATTATCTTGCACTTCTTTGCATTGAATCTGAGCTGCCATACATTTGACCATTCCTCCAACCTTGCCAAGTCCCTTCTCATCCTTTCCACTCCATCCTGTGTATCAACCCTGTTGCAGATCTTTGTGGCATCTGCAAAGAGACATACTTTCTTCCAGTTCCTCTGCAATGTCACTTATAAAGACATTAAAAGGACTGGTCCCAGTACCGAACCCTGTGGTACCCACTAGTAACCCTCCTTTCTTCACTGTACTCCATTTACTACTACCCTTTGCGTCCTGTTGTCTAGCCAATTTTTTTATCCAGGCTACCACCTTGGGACCCATTCCAAGGCTGGCTATCTTGTGTATTAATCTTTTGTGGGGGACTGTATCAAATGCCTTGCTAAAATCTAGGTAGGTCATGTCCACAGCCCCTCCCTGATCTACTACTTTGGTCACCCAGTCAAAGAAATCTATTAGATTCGTCTGACATGACCTTTCCATCATGAATCCATGCTGCCTTGGGTCCTGTGCCCCACTGGCCTCAAGGTACTCAACAATTCTTTCCTTCAGAAGTGATTCCATCATTTTCCCTACCACTGAGGTCAAACTAACTGGTCTGTAGTTTCCTGCCTCTGTCCTGCTCCCACTTTTGTGAAGAGGAATTACATCTGCCCTCCTCCAGTCCTTGGGTACCACCCCATCCTCCCATGATTTGTTAAAGAGAGTAGTCAGCGATGTCACTAGTTCTACCCTTAGTTCTTTTAGAATTCTTGGGTGAATCCCATCAGGCCCCATTGCTTTGTCCACCTTCAATTTCATTAGTTCATTTAGACTAAAGCAGGGAGGTATCACCAGAGGGCATGGTTTGAAGTTGGAAGGTGGAAGGGTGAGGGGGGAAAAGAGGAGGAGGTTTTTCACCGAGAGGGTGGTGGACCCTTGGAATGCACTGCCTGGTGAGCTGGTTCAGAGATCCACTGTAGAGGGCTTCAAGAGAGGGTGGGACAGACACAGAAAGTGGATGTATCAGATGATGGTCTGTCCCGGGGGGGTGGGGATGGATGATAGGGGTTTCTAGAGAACAAGGGATGGGAGGGTCTCGGCACCCAACTAAGGATCTAGGTTCGAGCAGACTCGATAGACCGTAAGGCCTAATCTGCTGGCAAATAGTATGTTAGTATGTTAGTATGTAAGTGGGGCACCACCTATAATAATATCTGCAGATATGCCTCTACATCCCCTCACTACAAGCACCACTGCCAGCTCTATGCCAGCCTAAAATAGCTCTCCCCCTCTGCCCATCAGCTCCAGTCACTCGGATTTCTCACTGACAGCATTACCAGATCTTGTCGTCCCCAGTCCCTAGCCTCTATGTTGAATGCAGAAACTGTCTCCTATGAGCTTCGATCCACTGACCAAGCACCTCTCCACATCCCTAAATGCAAAACAGCAAAGGGTGCATGGGCTTTCTCACATACTGCGCCAAAATACTGGAACTCTCTTCCACAAGCAATTCATCTTGCTCCAAGCCATGCCATTTTCAAGAGGATGCACTGTGAACATCTACTTGACTCTACCCTCTGTGCCTGCTTCCAACCTCCATAGAACCCCTATCCTCCCCCCCCGGCTGCCTCACCTCCATATTTCTCTCTGCTTTCTCTTCCCACCTCTCCTTTTCTACCTTACCCCTGTCTCCCATCACCACTTCTACTCTCTCATCCACCCATCCTCCCTCTTCTCTCTCTCTGTCTCTTACAGTATGTCTCTCATTTCCTTTGCTCTTCCGTCTCCTGAACAAAAGAAAAGCACTCACCCCTCTGTTTCTCCATCTGGTTCTCTCCCTCTGAACTGTCCTTCCACTACCATCCTGGACCTCTAGTCCCCTGGTTTCAATTAAAACTGATCGTCTATTTGTGTTTCTAACTCATTCTCCTAGTTGGACCTCACATCTGTGCCTAGCTAAGCTATCTCGTCCAGTCTGTATCCCTAAGATGGGTGAACCTGCACTTGTTATCCTGTTTTACTGTTATGTTTTACTTATTGTTATCTATTGTTGACTCGTATGTACTGCACACTTGTCTGAAACTGTACCAACCTGTAGCCATTGTTTTTCCACCCATTGTTGTTCTCCACAAACTGTTTTGTTATCTCTGTAACCCTGTATCCTCCCGGGTCATGCCTGAAAATAGGTATTGCTATACCTAGTGCACTTACCCAGTTACCAAAAGCAAATAAATAAATATGGGGTCTGGGCTGCAGATGTGCTGTTTAAAGGTTTGGTGAAAAAATATTAAGCTGTTCAAAAGTCATAAAACTTCAAAGTTTCCCATTATAGCCCATGGGAAAAATATGTATCCACCTTGAAAGCACTTTTTGCTTTTGCAAAAGTACTTTTTTACTGCCGCAAATGGGTTCAGTAGTGATGCACTGCCGCCATCTTGTTTTCAGTCAACAACGGGTAAAAAATTGCTGTAATTCAAAAGATACTGCCCCTTTGTAAACACTAACAGTTGTGTTTACCTAATCGGGGCACGTGGAACACGATACTGGTGTTACATTTTTAAAATAATGTTTGGAAATATGTTTTTTTTCATTTGGCTGTTGGAAATGTTGCAAATTTGTGACTCTATTTGGTGAAAGTGCCACAAATTGTGGCACTTTTCATGCAACTAACAGTACTGCTGCGTGAAAATCATGGTATTAAATTTATGCACTTTTGCAAAACTGCCACTTATCTGCAGCACTACTTCAGAAAAAATACACTGGCCAGTAAAAATAAAAACCTTTTGCCAAAGTAATATCAGAATACAATTCCTTGCCCCCCCCATTCAGATAAACACCTGTTGGCATTTACCTAAAAAAAGGCGGTTTTCTCCTTTTACTGCCTCCAAAGGGACCGAGGCACATTTCAATACAAAAAACTGTTTCTGCCCACATTGGGGTGCCCAATCCCATGTCAGCATTTAGCTCCCACCCCAAGTAGTGGGGGATACTGGGGAGCCCTAGGGAACTGGGGCTGGCAGTATAGCTTAGAGGTTAGAGTAACAAGCTGTGAATGAGCTTGGTGCATCCAGCAGACCAGAACTTGGTTTGATTCTCACAGCCTCCACTTGCATACTGTGTTACTCTGAGCAAGTCACTTAACCGCCCAGTGCTCCCAGGTCACCCCTGAAAACAGGCACTTATGCCTAGTGGGCTTTATCTGGTTACCAAAGGCTTAAAACAAAAAAAATAGTTTGTTATTTCCAACACCAGGATGCCTATCCCTGGTGTCAGATGCCCCACCCCCAAAAAGTCCCTTGTTAAAAATATGGCTGCTGACACAGGGGTGCCCCATCCCCGGGTTGGCATTCTGAAGCCCCCTTAATATCTTTTTTTCTGACACCAGGGTGGCCATCCCCAATGTCGGATGCCCCCCAAGCCCATTGTTTCATCTAAAATTGCTGACATCAGAGTATCCAGTCCCTGTGTCAGCATTCTGAAGTCCACCCCCAGCAATGTGGGACATTATGGAGCTCACTCCCAGTGTCCCACAATAATTGTTTAACCTTTCAAAAAAAGAAAACTGTCCCCGATGTCTTTGTTTTTTTTAGTCCTGTAAAAAAGGAAACGGGCCCTTGTTGTCTCCCCTGTCCCCCCTCCTCCATCCTGATCCTCCCACTGAGCAACTCACCACCACACACCCCCCCTTGCCCTATACTTACCACTGGAGATCATCTTCTGTGGACCAGGACACATCTGCACTCTTCAAAGCCAAACCGCGAACTGAAGAATCAAGGTAAGTGCCATATAATGGCTGTCAATGGTGTTTTGAACTTATGTTGCTATCTCAGCCATGTTTAGGTACTTATGCACCAAATTTTCAACGTTTCATTAATCAGATCCAAAAAGTGATTTCATGTTCACTGCACGAAATCACCTTTCAGGACCAAGTACCAAAATGACAGTGTCGGTGTTCATGAGGTGGGGTCCCAAAAAACCCATGTTGAAAATTTGGAGCAAAAATACTCCAAAACACCTGAGTTACACACGATCATTTAAATTTTCCTATGCACGTGTGTAACTTTGGCAATTTTCAATATTTTGCCACCAAATTTTCAACATAGCCATTTTTTCACAATACCTCATGAACAGTATAGCTGTCATTTTTCACATCCTCCCAAAATATGTTTTTGCACCTGTGGCACGGGATGGTGCGTTTGCTGGGTGAAATCACCTTTCAGGACCGAGTAACGAAATAACAGTGCCAGTGTCCATGAGGTGGGTCCCAAAAAGGCTATGTTGAAAATTTGATGAAAAAACTCCTAAAAATGCACGAGTTACATGCGTCCATTGAATTTATTCTATGCACACGCATAACTTTCGTAGTTTTCAATATTTTGCTGCCAAATTTTCAACAAAGCCATTTTTTCACACCAGCTCATGAACAGTACAGCTGTCAATGAGTTACCTGCTAACCTTACAGAATCACCCAAGATTAGTACCTTCAAATCTGGGCTCAGATCCTTCTTGACACAAAAAGAATTGTGCTTGCTCGTCTAATATGGCAGAATTTCAGCCACCCAACCTCTCCCTTTCATCCCCCTTTATCTCATCAACCCCCCCATCCCCGAATGAGGCCCACTCGGATAACAAACCACTTCCACCACCACGACGCCATCCCTGGCTGACCCCCTACCCCTTAGGCTAGACTGACCAACTAAATAGTGAACTACAAGGCTGAACCCTATTTACCCTATCCTCTTCAACCTTTAGTTGGATATATAAGATTTCTTTGGTATTTGAATGTCTGTGTAACTGTTTTCTGATCTCTGTAAACACTGTTATATTTGTAATGTTTGTTCAACAATGACCTGGAACCTTTGAAAATGAGTCCTGGACTAAAAGATATTAATCCTAAACTGAAATAAAAATAAATAAAAATGTCTCACATCCTTTCTGAAATGTGTTTTAGTGCCCATGGCTCAGAATGTCATTGCAGTTGTGCATAAATACATTCTGCTTTTCATTTCACAATTTCTCTGTAGCGGGGGACATGAGGTGGGGTAATAAGATGGCTATGCAGACAATTTAGTCACTGTTGTTTGACACATGAAAGCTCAGGGCCCTACATACATATGCGCATCTATGGAGGGATCGGAGTGCAGGGTCTGAGTAAAATAAGGATACTATTATACAATCTCAAAAAGTAAGGAAATTCATTACAAAAACTCTGTTAATGCATCAGTTAGAGTTCCTATCACAATGGCAAAAGTATGGAAATTCGATGTTAGGGTTCCCAACCCTACCACCCCACCCCACCAACCCTCCACACACCAACAGGCATCAGGGTGTGCCTTGGGGTCATTGGGCCTAACTCTCACCCCATTCTCCTGTACTGTACCATCTCAGCTTCCTTACACATGAAATGGGGTGAGAGCTAGGCCCAATGACCCCAAGGCACACCCCGGTGCCTGTTGGTGTGGAGGGGGCTGGGTATGTGGTGTTGGGAGCCCTAACACCAAATTTCCATACTTTTGTTGCTGTAACAGGAACATTAACTGATGCAGTAACAGAGTTTTTGCAATGAATATATATATATATATATATATATATATATATATATATATATTCATTGCAAAAAACTATGTTAATGCATCAGTTAGGGTTTCTATTACATTAACAAAGTCAGGAAATTTGATGTTAGGGTTACTAACCCTACCACCCCATCCCACCTCACACACCAATAGGTGTCAGGTGTGTCTTGGTCGTCAGCCCTAACTGTTACCTCATTCATGTGTAAACAAGCTGATATGGTGCAGTATAGGAGAATGGGGTGAGAGTTAGGCCTAAAGACCCTAAGGCACACCCAACGCCTGTTGATGTGTGGAGGGTGGGAGGTGGGATGGGGTGGTAGGGTTGGTAACCCTAACATCAAATTTCCTGACTTTTGTCACTGTAATAGAAATCCTAACTGATGCAGCAACTGAGTTTTTTTTGCAATTAATTTTCCATTCTTTTTGAGATAGTATAATAGTATCCTTATTTTACTGTGCGAGCACCCCGTAGATGCTCATACTTATGTAGGTGAGGAAGCGCAGGGCCCTCCATGTGTCAAACAACAGTAAGCAAATTGTTAGCATAGCCATCTTATTACCTCACCTCATGTTCCCCAGTACGGAGTAATTGTGAAATACAAACCAAAATGTAATTATGCACAATTGCAATGCCATTCCATGCCACAGGTGCAAAAACACATTTTGGGCAGGATGTGGGAAATTACAGCTGTACTATTCATGAGGTTGTGTGAAAAAATGGCACTGTTGAAAATTTGGCAGCAAAATATATAAAAGTACCAAAGTTATGTGTGTGCATAGAATTAATTCAATGGACACACATAACTCTGGCATTTTGAGGAATTTTTGCAACAGATTTTCAACATGGCCTTTGGGGACCTCACCTAATGAACGGTTGCACTGTCATTTTGTTAATCAGCTCCAAAAGGTGATTTAGCACATCATATGTGCCATTCTGCACCACAGTAGTGAAACACATTTTGGGCAGGATATGAAAAATGACAGCTGTACTGTTCATGAGGTGGTGTGTAAAAATGGCAAAGTTGAAAATTTAGTATCAAATATTGTAAATTACCAAAATTATGTGCCTGTGTAGAAATGTGCAATGCACACTCGTAACGTGGCCATTTTGGGGGATTTTTTTCACCAAATTTTCAACATGGGTGTTTTGGGACCCCACCTCATGAACACTGGCACTGTCACTTTGTTACTCAATCCCAAAAGGCGATTCCACACAGTGACTGTGAAATCACCTTTTGGGACCGAGTAACGAAATGACAGTGCCAGTGTTCATGAGACGGGGTCCCAAAAACCACATGTTGGAAATTTGGTGCAAAAATATTGAAAAATGCCAAAATACACATAAGTTCAAAACACTATAGGCAACCATTATACAGCACTTACCTCGATTCTTCAATTAGCGGTTCAGCTTTAAAGAGTGCAGACGTGTCCCAGTCCACAGAAGATGACAGACGCTGACCTCCAATAGTAATTATTGGGCAACGGGTGGTGTGGGGTGGTGGGTTGCTCAGTGGGAAGGCCAGGATGGGGGAGGCATATGGGGAGACAAAGAAGGACCATTTTCTTTTTTACAGGATTTTTTTAAAAGTAAAAAGATGTTAGGGGACTGTTTTCTTTTTTTTTTTTCAGGTTTAATTTTAATAAATATTTTGGGACACTGGGGCTGGGCTCCCCAGCATCCCAAAGTGACAGTACTGGTGATGGTGGAGTGGGGTATAATATAACTGGGGACACTGGGAGTGGGCTTCCCAGTGCCCTGCTTTGGAGGGCAACTGCCAACACGGGGATTGGGTACCCCATTGTTGGATATGGACAGTTTTCTGTTGGGGACACTGGGAGTGGGTTCCCCAGTGTCCCACACTGTCGGGAGTCGTCTAGTGCTGACACAGGGACTGGGCACCCCGATGTTGGCAGAGAAATGTATTTTTTAAACAAAATTACTATTTTCAGCTCATGAAGTAGGATCTTACTTCACATCTCTTCATATGAAGTAAGATACTATTTCGTATTACTTGGATACGAAGGAAGAATTTGTAGATTAAATAATAGCCCATTTAAAGGTCATTTTGGAGCAGTAAAATGTAAAATGTACCTAAGGGGTCCCAATAAGCAAGCTGCATGTTTTGGTTCCTCCCCAGGTCATCATTTTGGGGGGTTTCCAGTTTTGAATATTTCAGGCAAACTGAAAACAAGATGGCGGCCATACAAAAGAGATATTTTCTCATACAATGCAAGATTCTGTTTTCATTTCATACAGCTATATTTTAGTGCTTACTGAGCATGCTCAGAAATTATTTTTTTCAAATTTTTAAATTGCAATAACTTAAAAATGGCTTATTATTTTTTACCAGACTAGCAAAAGGCACATCTGTGAGGTAGTCTCTTTCTGTCCTGAAAATTTCAGACCAAGAAAACCAAACCATCTGGGCTGTAGGCAAGTTCAAAGAAAAATCACAGCAAAGTCAATAAGTGAAAACATGTTTTTTTCACCTCTCTATAACTCAGAAACCACACATCTGACTGGAACGTAACTTGCCACATCAAGAGACCTACCCCACAGGATGGTGCATACCAACTTTTGTACAAATCCATTAAACAATTGCAAAGTTATTAAAGTGCAAAATTTTGACTTTAACATTGACATCCCTACTCGATCGCAGCCCTATAATATAGATAGATACATAGCTAGATAGATAGACAGACAGACAGACACTGTACATACACACAGAGACATATATATATATATATATATATATATATACACACACCCCTTTACCCCTTTTCCCTTCCTCTCCTTGATCTGTCCTCTCTTCCCTTAATTCCAGACCATTTATATGATCTTATTTCCTCCCCTCCCCCTTCGGTTTTTTAATGAGAGTGCTAAAGCCCATGTTTCAATGTGGGGGAATAGCTCATCCCCTACTCCAAATATAAACCAGCCCTCTCAGCACTCCACACACAGCATTTTTTGTTTCCCACCATCCTCCCCAGCTTCTTCCTTCTCCGGCACTCTGTTCACCCTCAGTGCTGGGCCTTCTCTTCCCTAAACACCACCCAGCTCCTCTACTGAGGGTGGGAAAAGAGAAAGGCTAATGCAAAAGCACTAGAGCCTAGTCACCCAACACTGAGTTTAATTTGCTCTCCTTTTCTTTTTCTCCCCCAGGCTTAGTTATTTATTGACGGGGTAGTGTTCAATCCACACATCCATCCTTTTGTTCCTTCATTAAGAATTCCTCATTCATTCTATTTCCATGCTGCCTGTTGAGTTTCAATGCTCCTGAGATTTATGATCTCCTGTATCCACAGGTTTTTCAATTCTTGTTGAGCCCAGTTATTCTGTCTCACAGAAACTTGAGGAGGGCAAAGCAGATTTGTTTCCCTTTTTGATTTGGTGGAGGCTTCCCTGGGAGAAATCATGGAGAAGAAATGTTAAAGTCAGACCTTTTTAGCATCCATCTCATAGTGTTTTCTGCTTCTCTTGGTGACAGTATAAACATAAGCTGATCCCTGAAAGAGCACCCTTAAATTAGCAGGAAGTATTAAGACAAATGTAACCTGATGCTCTCTTAAAATATTTAATACCGGGTTGAAAGCTTTCCATTTATTTAGAACCTCCGGACCAAAATCAGGGTAGACTTGTAGCACAAGCCCTCAAACTCTCCTAATTCAATCTATATTCAAAATTCTCTCTCTGTCTTGGAAGTGATGTGGCTTAATGAAAATAAACCTTGGTTGTTTTCCTGGTAATTTGGGTTAATGGCCACTATACAAGCTCGATCCAGCTCAATGGGTTTGACATTTTGACCACCACTAACTGTGTTGGAGATCAGATGCTGAAACAAATAGGGGGTTGGACCCTTCCATCCCCTGTGGAATACCTGCAATTTTTATGACCCACGACCTCCTCTACGTTTTGCCATGAGTTCATCCCATTGTTTAGAGTGCTTGCCCACAATAGGTGTTGGAGGGTTCAGTTTGTCTTCTTGTGCACTGACTCTGCATTCCACCTCCCTCACTCTGAGGGATAATGATCCTATTTTTCCTGAACATGAATTCAGTGCCTCCATAAGCATACAGAGTGTTTGATTAACTTTTGCAATGCCAGCTCTTATCTCTGACAGAATTTGAGAGGACATTTTCTTCAGGGAGAGACCTCTGAGAATCTCCATCCATTTTGGTTCGGTTTCCTTTTTCTTCTGATTTTCCCTCCTTTTTCTGATCAGTAGTGCACTTGGAATTACTACTAGACACATTGCTGGGGAACTGTGTATTATTGATACCAGGCACTTGTTCAAGAATTGACTGTAAACCTTGGGAGTCCCTCCCATCTTTTCCATCTGTCTTTTGTTCTATTTTTTGCTCCACTTTATTCTTGTGGTTACCCTCAGCCATAATTGTAGTGTGACCAGAGTTACAAGTGCCAGCTGTTTTGCTGACTTCTGTACAACGTGGTATCTCCCAGTCAGATTCCAAATTAGTATCTGTATCAGAACTGTCCAATTCTGAGTTATAACCATAGCACAGGTCTTTGGTATCCTTCATGCTGTGTTTCTTTATCCCAGTAGTATTGGAACAGGGTAATAGACTGTATGTCTGGTTATGTGTCTGGCTACACTGATTGCAGTAAACCCCAATAAACCAGTAGTATTAGTACAACTTAGCAGCCTTTGTAGCTCAGAATTAGAGGCAGAATTAAAGACAATTTGTAAATCAGAGGATTTAGTAGAGCTTTTAGCCCTTTCCACTGCTGAACTTAAAATCTCTGCTGGAGTATCTCGACTAGCTGTGCTAGTTATGTTAGGCTTTTGATTAAGCTGTATTTTTTAAGTGCCTCATGCTGCAAAAGCTGTCTGCAAAGTAAGCAGCCTTGAAGCACCTACTTTAGTCACTTTAGTCACCTCAGATAATAGGGGAAGTTACAGTGGTATTAAACAAGTGTGCATGCTATACGCTCTATGGTGAGTGAATACTAACATGTACAGAGTCTATAAGAACCTCTCTCTGTTTTTTCTTTTTATATAATTCAAAGGTTCAAGCCGGCCCAGTGGTGTGGAGGGCTGAGGCACCATGTTCGCGGTGCAAGCAGGTTGTCGGGGGTCGGCTGGGGAGGAAGAGGATCGAGCATCCAGGGCACAGCTCTCCTCTCCCAGGGAGGGTGGGGGATAGAGACCAGCACTGGCCTGACACCTAGCGGAGGCTAGGTGTTGGCATGCTGCATCCTACACTGTGGGACTTGAAGGCAAAGCAGCTGACTGGTGTGCTGCATGTGTAAGTACACGCAGTCAGCCATTGTCAGCATTGCACACTCCCCTCCACAGAAAAATGGAAACTGGACCCGATCGAGCTGGATGAAGGCTGTGCTCTGCAGGCACCATCCCTGAGAAGGCACCTCCCTGAACTGGATCCGGTCCTGGTGGGTAGAGTTGGGGGTTTCTTGATGCCCTGCCACGGAGGGTAAGCCATGGGAGAAGGTGGGAAGGGAAGCCTAAAAGTCGGGGGACAGGGCTGGCAGGATGGCAGGATAGTAAGCTGACCAGGACAGAGGGAGAAACAGCAACTAAAAAAAAATAATTCCAAGGCTCTCCTTTTTTATTTTGAAATCCAATTGGCGTGGTAAAGTATCTTGCATAGCATTATCCCTGTTTGAAAAACACAAAGGGCTTGACTCCACTTTTAATCTAGTTCAAATCTTAGGATCTGTTAATTTAGCTGGACTTCGTGCTGTGCTTTATGCTGGGCTATCTTGGAAGTGACATCTTCCCCAAGCTAGAGACACAAATTTGTTCCCAATGATGGATGCGGTCTAAGCCTGGATTTCACAAGGTTCTGCCTTGCCTCTTGTTCAGGAGGCTGGTGTGCATATGGGCAAAACTGAGCACAGAGTTTTCTTATAGCGGCCATCCTGTGAAACTCCTTTGTCATCTAGGAATAGACTGAGAGCAGCTAATTTCAGAGTTATCAGCTGTTAGTCTGAAAGAAATTTTTGAGTGCTCTATGTATTCTCTGAATGCTTGTCACTACTGTAGTTAATAATGCCGGTCATAAACAACTCACAGTAGTCTACAGAGTGTGACCGCCAATTCACTTTCTAAATAACAACAAAAAAGGGGCAAGTATCTTGCACCAAGATGTATCATGTACAGTTTACTTTTCAAAATACATTTCAGCCTTTCACAACCTTGCCTTCTATAACTTTTTTTAACAATTATTCATTCATCTTTGTGGTTTTCATAATAGTACTAGCTTTATTTATTTTTGGCGCCCTTCTCCGGAGGCCCAGGGCACCATTACAATATAATACAACAGCACAATCAACCAATGCTAATACCAATGCATCCATATCATAAAGCTGACTGCAAAACAGCACCAACCAAAAAAGTGAGAAAACAACAGCGAAAGACAATACGGCGACCAGCGCTATAGAGCACTTCAAATTCAGCTACTTTCTACATATTTTCTTTCAGGAAAACTCTATACTTTTTGCTTCTGCAGTTTCTGCAGGGGGCTCCACCACCCACACCCCCCCCCATAGTCCTATTAACAAACTCCAAGGGGGATGAAACACTAGGTCTGGGAAAAACTCAGGAGGGAAGGACAAATAGGAGAGTGGGAGAAAGTTGGAGGGGGCAGTGACGAAGGAGGACAAAGTCAGGAGGGAGGGCGGAACAGCAGGAATGAATCATTCCCAAATTAAAACAATAAAACAAATTCCCCAGAACAAAACAAAAAATAAAACCTCTGCAGGCCCAGTATCAAACCCAGATCTGCCAGACTCATAAGCAGTGGCTCTCTCCTCTATGCTAGGCAGCCAGCTTGGAAAGAGCCTGACACACAAATGCTTACATCCTTTGCAAACCATGTTCCTCTATAGCTCCCTACCATTACTAACTTGTTTACAGTGACACTCACTGTAAAATCACAGTAACCATTTTCAGTCGCTCTTTTACTTTTTCCCAAATTGACTCGCTATTATTGACTCACTCAAATCACAGGATACCATACTAACATCCATCATAGAAACATAGAAACATAGAATTTGACGGCAGATAAGGACCGCTTGGCCAACTCAGTCTGCCCATTTCCCTACCTACTGGATAAGCTGCAGATCCTAGTTAACCAGCAGCCTACTTCTTTCTACCCCCAACCCCTAGAATTGCCTTATGACTGTCCCATGCATGCTTGAATTCCACCACTGTTTTTGACTCCACAACCTCCTCCGGAAGGCCGTTCCATGCATCCACAACCCTCTCTGTGAAAAAATACTTCCTTAAATTACCTCGAGCCACCCTCCCCATCTTCAAATTATGCCCCCTTGTTCTTGCACACCTCTTTTTTGAAAGATGCTACCCTCTTGGACTTTGTTGATTCCCTTGAGGTACTTAAAAGTTTCTATCATGTCCCCCCTCTTCCTCCTTTCCTCAAGGCTATACATATTAAGCTCCTTAAGTCTATCTTCATATGTCTTCCGATGCAGACCCTGCACCATTTTAGTTACCCTCCTCTGGACAGCTTCCATCCTGTTTATGTCTTTGCGGAGATTGGGTCTCCAGAACTGCACACAGTACTCCAGATGGGGTCTCACCAGCTGTCTGTACAGAGGATAATAACTTCCTGTTTTCTACTGGTGATGCCTCCCTATGCATCCCAGTATCCCCCAGCCTTCCTTGCTGCCTCTCACATTGCTTGCCCACCTTTAGGTCATCTGATATGACTACCCCCAGGTCCCTTTCCATTTTTGTTGTTGTTAGTATCTCACCCCCATTGTGTACTCTTCCCTGGGTTTTTGTTTCCCAGGTGCATTACCTTGCACTTCTTAGCATTGAATCTAAGCTGCCATACATTTGACCATTTCTCTAACCTTGCCAAGTCCCTTCTCATCCTTTCCACCCCACCTTGTGCATCAACTCTGTTGCAGATCTTTGTCATCTGCAAAGAGACATACTTTTCCTTCCAGTCCCTCTGCAATGTTGCTTATAAAGACATTGAAGAGGACCGGTCCTAATACTGAACCCTGCGGTACCCCACTAGTAACCCCCCTTTCTTCAGAGTGGACTCCATTTACTATTACTCTCTGTGTCCTATTCTCCAGCCAATTCTTTACCCAGGCTGTCATCTTGGGACCCACTCCCAGGCTGGCTAACTTGTACATTAATCTTTTGCATGGGACTGTGTCAAATACCTTGCTAATGTCTAGGTAGGCAATGTCCACAGCCCCTCCCTGATCTGCTGCTTTGGTCACCCAGTCAAAGAAATCTATCAGATTCGTCTGGAATGACCTTCCCGCTGTGAGTCCATGCTGTCTTGGGTCCTGTGCCCCTCTGGCCTCTAGATACTCGACAATTCTTTCCTTCAGAAGTGATTCCATCATTTTTCCTATCACTGAGGTTAAACTAACAGGTCTGTAGTTTCCTGCTTCTGCCTTGCTCCCACTTTTGTGAAGGGGAATCACATCTGCCCTCCTCCAGTCCTTGGGTACCACCCCATCCTCCCATGATTTGTTAAAGAGGGTAGTCAGTGGTGTCACTAGTTCTAGCCTTAGTTCTTTTAGAATTCTGGAATGAATCCCATCAGGCCCCATTGCTTTGTCCACCTTCAGTTTTAAGAGTTCTTTCAGAACCCTTTCTTCTGTAATGGGCTGGTATCAACTTCTGTATCCAGAGAGTTTCTATTGTTTGTTTTAGGTACCCCTCTTCATTTGTAAATACTGAGCAAAATATTTGTTTAGTATCTCTGCCTTTTCACAGTCACCCTCTGCCCACCCCTCCCTTTATTAAGCCTCACTATCCCTCCCTTGGTCTTCCTTCGCTCCCTGATGTACCTATAAAAGGTTTTATCCCCCTTGTTAACTGAGTTGTCTATCTTTTCCTCGGTTTGGGCCTTTGCTGTTCTGACTGTCTTCCCAGCTTCCTTTTGCTTTAACTGATACAGTTCTCTCTCTTGCTCCTTCTGTGATTCCTTGTACTTCCTGAATGTTTTCTTTTTCTCTTGAACCTTCACTGCCACTTCCTTTGAGAACCATAGTGGTTTCTTACATCATTTTGTTTTGTTTATTTGCTTCACACAAAAGCTTGTTACCTCTGTGGTGGCAGTTTTTATTATTCCCCATTGTTCTTCCACCCCTCCATCCTGCCCATTTGCTAGTGCATTCCTTAGGCACTCACCCATTTTGTCAAAGTCAGCCCTCCTAAAGTCCAGTACTTTTGCCTTTGTATGGCTTGACTCTATTGCTGTATTTATTGTGAACCATATTGTTCGATGATCGCTAGTTCCCAGATGGCTACCCACTTCTACATCTGTGATCCTCTCTCCATCTCCATTTGAGAGAACCAGGTCTAAGATTGCTCCCTCTCGAGTGGGCTCCAATACTAGTTGTCTAAGGCATGCCCCCTGTAGGGCATCTAGAATAACCCCACTCTTAGAAGTGGCTGCTACAACTGCACTCCAGTTAACATCTGGCATATTCAGATCACCCATCAGCAATATCTCCCCTTTTTCTGCCATTCTAAGTATACTTTCTATCATTTCTTGTCCATTTCATCCCCTGAGAGAGGTCTGTATACAACCCCTGTGCGGATTGTGGTGCCATTGCCTGTCTCCAAATTGACCCACAGTGCTTCTTCTCCTCCTGTTTACCCTTTTCTTCTGTTGCTTTGATTCCTTCCCTTATGTAAATAGCTACTCCTCCTCCTCTTTTACCCTCCCTGTCCCTCCTGTAGATAGTGTATCCTGGTATGTTTATGTCCCAGTCATGGTTTTGTGTGTACCATGTTTCTGTGACTGCCACGATATCTAGATGTTCCTCCTCCATCAAGGCCACTAATTCAGGAAGCTTGTAATCCAGACTACGGGCATTGGTACTCATTGCTCTCCATTTTTTGATGGCTTTACCTTCTGTTGCAGCATCCCCTACTGACCTTTCTACCTCGGTCTTTTTCTCATTTAGTACCCTGTTTTGTAGGGAGAGGCTGGGATTTTCCTGCTGCTTATCAGTGCCTCCCCCCTTGACTAGTTTAAAAGCTTGCTAATGAAGCATTTAAACCGATTGCTCAAGACTTGTTCCCTTCCTGGACAGATGCAGACCATCCTGCCAGTATAGGCTGGTGTCCCTCCAGGTGGAACCCCAGTCCCCAATGAAGCCAAACCCCTGTGCTCCACACCATTTTTTCAACCATTCATTAAACTGCATGGTGCAAAGTACCCTCGCCTCACCCATGCCATTGACAGGCAGCACCTCTGAGAAGGATACTGTGTGTGCTACTTGTCTTAGGCCCCTCCCCAACTCTACAAAGTCCTCCTGCACTGCTCTAATCTCATGATGAGCCAAGTCATTTGTCATAGACATGACAACAAAAACTCTAAAACCACAAATATAATTAATCAACTAAAATCAGTTAAGATCTAAAGTGGAACCAAATGCTTGAGTAAATAGGTAGGTTTTAAGACCTTTTTGAATATTTCTATTGATGGGGCCGCCCTCAGACCCCTCAGTAGTGAATTCCACATTACTGATCCTGCTGCCCTGAAGGCTCTGTCCCCAGATGTTGTAAGCCTAGTCTTGGGAACCACCAAGAAACCCTTACTGGAAGAATGGAGAGAGTGTGCGCAATGATATGGATGTAGGAGATCATGCAGGTAGCCCAGGCCTATCCCATGCAGGGTCTTATAGGTTAACAAACCAATCTTATGGGAGATGTGCCACTTAACCGACAGCCAGTGCAGTCCCCGTAGTGCTGGAGCAATGTGACTCGACCTAGGAAGGCCTTTCAACAGTCTCGCAGCCGCATTCTTCACTGTCATGAAGTGGAATGACTGTGTCCAAAGTCCATGTCAGCTTCTTCAATTTTAAAATGATTTATTAAACAAAAAACAATAAACTGAAGCAAAACAAAAAAAAACAGCATTCAGAGGTTCTATTCAAGGTTTTCAGGTAAATAGCAAAATGGCCAACATCACTCACAGTTCATCTTCTGCCTGGTTTTAGCCCCAGCACAGAGCTCTGACTTCACTGCAGCTTTGTCCCAAATAAACTCTCTCTAGTCTATGGAGCTGTCAGCTTTATATAGATATGTGTTGCATGATTGGTTGAAGGTCTGCTAGTGATGACATCATTTGATTGACAAGGAAAAATAATCTTAATATTTTAAATTCAGAGCACTAAAACCGTTTACAGATCATTTCTCACCCTTGCACAGAAAAGACAGACATACACAATAAAAATATCCAATTCAAAAACATTTAATTACATTAATAAGTGATTTTTTATCTTAATCCCGCCCTCAACTAGAAGTTTCCCCCAACCTGATTCTTCCTAAATCTAGGGAGGGAGTTGCTGGCCGGGTCCCTAGAAACAAGGAACAAGGAAATGGAGAAACAGAGAAAGCAGGTAAACCTGAGGCCAACACAAATACAAACAAATACAGGCTACAAAATGTCCATTTCCACATGTTGTGTCAGTTTCCTAACACAAACTACATTGTGAATTTAGAATTTAGGCAGTACTCTGCTGTTTAATAATTATTTTCTATTCATGAGAATGAGGGAGAGAGAGATTGTAAGAGTGAGAAAGTTAGAAATACTGTATTTTGCCCTGAAAATAAACTGCTGTCTCAAAATGTTTTTTAAACATAGAAGTGAAAATGAAGAGACTGTCTTTTACAATGCTTTTAAAGGAGTTGTATTGGGAGAGGTGAAGCCCCAACCACTGCACAGATTGGGGCTTCACCTCTCTGATCCCCCCTGCAAACGGCAGATACAATTAAAGGGGAAGTCTCCCATAGTTTCACACCCATATTGTCCCAACTCCTTATGTGCAACTGTGGTGTTCCTCCTCTAGGTGCCAGCAGTCCTATTGCTGTCCAACTCTAGATTATAAATAAAAATATACAGCTCCCAGAAGTTATCAATGTGTTTGTCCTCCATTTTACCAACAGTGCTGCTGGAGGATGATGTCATCAGAGCAACAGATAATGGTGCTGCACTAAATGCTGTTCCACCAGTAAACAGAACCCACAATGTTTGGTCCCCACTTGAGTAATGGGGGAACTTTAAGTGTTGTGCACATCCTGAAGTACAGGTCTAATAGGGACTAGGACCATATGAGTGTGATTCAGCACTGATTTGACATGTATATACAGTATGCCTATAAGGAAGTGCCTGTATGTGTTGTGTTAATGTTTCTGTTAGCAAAAACAGTTTACCCAATAAATGACTCTGGGTACAACAAGAGTCTTAAGTGGTATTATATAGCTGTTTTATTATGTTCTGTGAGTGTTAGCATTCTCTGTTTTGATTGACACCAGCAGTGAGACATAATCTTGCAAAAATGCCCCTTTCCCTTTGTAACTAGGCAGTCAGTGATTGGATGGCTGCTGTAAGGCAATAAAGAGTTCAGCTACTGTATAACAAGGAATAGGTTACCAGGACAACATCAGCTCTAGCATATAGAAGAAGAGTAATCTCGTGGTTAAAGTACAGGCACAAGAACTGGGAAACTCTGATTCAGATATTACTAAAGTCCCTTACTCTCTAACCCTCAACAACTTCCCCTAACCTCCTTGGGAACTGTGATGGCCCCTCAGGTCCATGACTTTAACAGTGCCCCCAGTCCCATTATAAATCATTAGCAGTGATGTGAGAGCTACAGCACTTCACTTTGAAGGTACTGAAAACAAGCTGTGGCAGCCCCCTCCCTTTGTAATGCCAGCATTTGAAGTAGGATGTCCCTCACAAATCAGATGCTACACTTCAGCTGTTGTAGGGAAAGAAACTAATCAGTCTCAGGGTTTGTAGTACTCAGTATTTGTTTAGCTCATTCCTCTCATGTCATACGCATTCTGTGTCTTGGTATTTCCAGTCAGAACCCAGATGTAAGGGGCATTTGAAATGTAAAACAGTACACTTTACAAAGTAAGTGATCTAGTTCTCCACTTTCAGGCTGCTGAAACGGGAGTGTATAATTTGTGCAAAGGAAGAATTCAGTCTTCTGTGATCCTTTGGGGAACTGCTCAAGCCTACCTTGTAAAGGAATCCTCTCAAGGGTGTTCACCTGGTTCACTAAAGAGTGACTGATTGACTGCTCGATTGATTGATTGGTTGGTTGAATTGTTGATTAACTGATTCAGTCTACTGCTTTCCACAACATGTTACAACTGTCTCATAGAGAGAAATGAGCAGTACACAGGAACAACTTTTGTTTCCTGTGAATGCAATACTATTAGATGTATTATTTGCTCTACATATGCAGTATTAAGGCTACAAGTACCACTCCCTGTGTGAGTTGCATGACAGAACTGTCTTAAGCCATTGCAAACTTAAACTACAATCAGGATAGGCAGTATCGATACCTTTATGTTTTGTTCTGCACTGTTGCTTCAGTGACATCAAGGAATGGGAGGGGATGTATTACAAGTGACTCATTTGCATGTAAATGGAGGCTTGCTTGACATTTTACTACTTTGTGTCAGAGCCTCAAACTCTAAATATGTGTTGCAACAGAAGAAATGGCTGATCTGTTATTGACATACTGTAAAGTACTTGATGTAATGCATAATAAATACGTCAGACATATCCAAATCATACATATACAGGAGTCTTCTCCTTTAAGAATTTAATTACCTCATTGCTCGAAAACTTGTATAAAAGCTCTGGTGGAGCCGGCATTTTGAACATGGTGCTCTGGGAAAACACGGGATCTCACTGATAGTTCCGTGAGATGATAATGTGTCATTCTCCTAGCCTTAATAGTGTTCTTATGTACGGAAGTAAAACTGTATATATTTTACCGATGCCCATCGTGATTTTTACTGAATTTGCCTAATTCCATGGGCATGGCTGGCATGTACATGGAAAACAGCATTTATTTTATTTATTTTGTTTTTGTTGACCAGGAAAGGAGAACTAGACAATTCTTCCTATTTTCAGCCTCATTCCAGGGGATGGGGATACAGGTGGATGGCATTTGAATCAGGTTAAGCTGTTAGTGGTATTTTTAGTGAATGTGGGGAATCTGGTCAGCTCACCGAGGAAATTCTCCTACTCTGTTGGTAGGGAGTGCTGCTGTTCCTTTGCGGGATGGCTGCCTCTGGCGTTGGACTGGAGCTGGAGGTGAAAGGAGCAGGAGGGGATGGCCTCCCATCCTACTTCTGAACTGCAAGAGGCCTTTGAAGATTGCTTGGAAGATTTGATTCTGGAACCTTGTGGTGCAGCACAGCCTCAGCTGCTGGGTCACCACGAGAATGTTATGCCTGTACGGAAATCTGCTCAAAACGTGGTAGATGATTTGTACCTGGACTTGGACAGCAAGTGTCAGCAGCTTGCAGATATCATTGTTCAGCAGGAGAAATTGCTCATGGAACAGTGGAACTTTCCATTATGAGATGGTCAGGATGGAATGAAGGCATTCGATGTAACTCAGGACATTGGTTGCTCTGGTCATGAGAATGTGGGTTTGGTGGCCACAGTGCCGCAGTCTTTGTAAATGGACCATTCTGCAATAATGTCATGGTCTAATGCTCAACAAGTGTTGAAGGTGGCGGCACTTACTCTGCAGCAGAAAACTGTGCAGGAACCTCCACAGATCCGGCATGATGCCTCTAAATCTTCTGAACATTCTGAGGTGTTTCCTCTTACTGCAGGTAATCCTGTAAATTTTTCTTTGAACGCTACTCTCCCTGATTTTCCACAGCCCATGATGGTAACCCCCCCCCCCAAAGCAGAAACCTGGGGTTGGGCAATTGTCAAACTCTACGCAATGCTTTCTTCAGCCGGTGCCGCTTTCAGTTTTGCCTGGACCTGGTAACATGGTGGTTACAAATCCGGATGCTACTGATGTAGCCTTGGAGGTCTCGCACCCAAAACCAGTTGGTGCTTTGGCTTGGTCCCCTGAACAAGCTCTGCATGATGCAGGATGGCTCCAAAAGCCTGATACCGTGGACCAGGCAGTGCAAAGATACAGACAGGTGGTAGTGGCTGGCAATTCAGTGCATTCCCCCAGTCAAGTGGACAAACCCATGGAGCCTTTGCAGTTCATTTCTGTTACTGCTAAGTCACGTATGGGGACAGTGGGGAAGAAGACCCCTGAGCAATTCCTAGTGCTATCTCTGTGCATACGGCCTCTGACATTTCTGCTACTACGGCAGCGTAAGCTGCCCCAAGGCAGTTTTCTGAGTTGTTTCGGTCTCAAGGGGAGCCATCCCCCTGCAAGAATGCTGTCAGGCTACTCTATAAAGGGGGCTTGAATTCTCTGCCAGATAGAGTTTACATTGCCAGGACTTTGCTTAAGGACTCTACAAACTTTTTATTCTCAGAGTTATATGCCCTTATCTATATGGGGGAAGCTAACAATGGGGCCTGTGCATGAATGGACAGAGTGGCTACGTGCCATGGATCCATGGCATGTAGCTACTTTGCACCCATTGCACCCCCTGAATGGGATGCATAACCTGGGGTGCACAGCCCCTATGCACCTGATTCCCTGATCATGCAGACAGCAACATGCCAGGGACAGGCAGGGGGGCATGCAGTACTATGCGCCAGGCACTAAGGTGCATACTGCTGCCCATGGTGGATGCAGAGGAAGGCACAGGGTGCACCAGGGAGACCCCTGCCTTAAGTGCCCTGTCCACCCTATGCACACACACCACCACCCAGACCTGGCAGATAGCTACTGTCCCCCATCATCAGGACCTCAGCACCTGTCCCCATGGACCTACCAGTGTCACCCACCCCATTACTCTTGAGTGCCCCGGCTCCATGATGGTCAACCCCCCCGCACAAACACACACACACATAGGGGCACTGGCCTGGGAATTCTGCCTCCCCCCCCCGCAGCACCACCAACCCTCTCCCCTGTCCCTCATACTTGAGAGCAGAGGCCACTTTCTGGGATGGCCAGCAACAGATCCGTCCTCTCACCACCTGTGCCACTGGCCATCCAAGTGATGCTGGGAGTGCACTGCCCATATATAGGTGGCACACTCCCATCATCACATGGATGGCTGGCGGCTGAGGAAGTGAGAGGATTGATGTGCTGTTGGCCATCCTGGGAAGCGGCCTCTGCTCTCAAGTATGGGGGATGGGGGAGGCCTGGTGGTGCCATGGAGGTGGGGCAGCATTTTCCGGTCCATTGCCCCTCTATGTGTGTGTGCGCTAGGGGGGTCGGCTGTCATGGGGCCAGAGCATACAAGAGTGAAGTGGCCTCTGCTCCCAGATATGGGGTATGAGGGCTGGGTTGGCAGTGCCATTGGGTGGGCAGCAAGGCATATGAAGGGGACGGGGCTGCCATGTTCCAAGTGAACCAGATGTTCAGACACTAGGGTTATGGATGGCATGTGGGGAGCTGCCATATGGTACAGGGGCGTGGGTCCTGCTGGGGACTGCACGGGTCTGTGGAGCAACTAGGGGTCCCCAGCCAATGGGGCTGGGCTGTGCGGGTGTGGGTGCCTGCGTTGGGCATTCATGCACCTGGACCCATGCTCTCTTGTGCAAGGGATCCACTCTGGGACCCATGCTGGGCATTCAGTTGGATGCCCGACTGGGTCTGCGACTCCGCCCTCAACTGCCCTACAAAGACCTGTGCACCGGGGGGGCAGGCCAGAGCATACTTTAGCAATGCCTGTGACAGTGTGAAATGTACTCATTGTCTGGAATATGGGCATTTGAAGAAAGATTGTCTAAATTCTTTTAAATGTTTTCTTTGTGAGAGGAAAGGCACTCCTATGCCAGATGCCCCTGGGCCTCACACAATAAGGGTGAGAGTGCCCCTGACCACCCTGCGAAGACCTGTGCATCAGGAGAGTGGGCCCATGGACAGGTGGCAGCCAATGATGAATATAGCCGTTGAGCACCAGTCCGCAGGTGCAGAGCTACACGGGTGGGATATGCACTTCCAGCATGCTATTCCCGCCCGTTCATGCATAGTCCCCACTGATATTAGTTTTAAGCATATTGCTGGCCTAGACAGATTCTTGGCTTGCTACAGTGAATTGTTTAAGACTCCTTTATGGAGTCCATTTCTGACACTTGCTCTGAAAAAACCCAGATCAGAACCATTACTGTGTCATTTAAAAATGAGGGGGCTAATGTTTCGGATATCCTTTTTTGGTTATGTACTAGGTGTGAGGTTTTGGATACTCCAGTACCAATCCTGGATTCTGAACAAATTTGGACAGGTGGGTGGAAAATGAAAGTCAGATTGCTTCAAACTGATGTTGGGATTCAGCATTTACCAAGTGTGTTTTTTCTCAGTAGGGATAGGGGTACTTAGTTCTATTATGGGCAGCAAAAATCTAAGTGTGGATCCACAGCATACTTTAGCAATGCCTGTGACAGTGCGAAATGTACTCATTGTCTGGAATATGGGCATTTGAAGAAAGATTGTCTAAATTCTTTTAAATGTTATCTTTGTGAGAGGAAAGGGCATTCCTATGCCAAATACCCCTGGGCCTCACACAATAAGGGTGAGAGTGTGTCCCCTGAAACTCCGGTTACACAGGCACAGCAATCTGGAGCTGCCCAGGCCTCAACTTGGAGGGTGGCTGCTCTCTCTGCCAGTTCTACTGTTCAGCCCAACGGTTCTGAGGCTTGTGAGGTACCACCTGCTAGTGAGTCTCAGATAGAGTTGTCTGAGCTCCCAGGGTAGGTGCAGAGCAACCAAGTACTGAGATGGAGTTTATGAGCCCCCCTACCCTCTTTACCATAGCTCCTGTGTTAGCTGCCTCCCCAGCAAGGGAACCTTTGGAGGAAGTTAAGACTGGGGACCCAGTCACAAATGAAGGGCAGGAATATGGGACCCCCACCCTCTGCTGAAGTGGAATTTCATCCTGTTCTCTACAAAGGAAAGAAAAAAGCCAAAGAGTGGGAGCTAAAACCACCCCAAAAGGGAAGAAAGCAAACAAACCCATTACAGGCTCTTATAGAAACCAATTTTCGGTTCTGAGTATGGCCACTATTCATTCTCTCTGATTCTGAGGTATCAGATATGGAAACCTTGCCAGATACAGCTTCGGCTGTTGTATCTACAGCTGCCCTATCAGATCCCATGGTGATGGATCCCACCTTCCCACTGCAGATCCAGACTAGGTCACAGACTTCTCAAGTGACCTGAAGAGGACTTCCCCCTTTCGTTTTGTTTAGCTGTAAATTTTCTTCCTTTTTTTTATGGATTCCATAACGCTTTTGACTGTTAATGTTAATAGTATAAAGGAGTGCAGATAATGTATTTCTGTTCTCACCAGTTTAACTAACTTTGATAGTCAGATCATATTGGCGCAAGATACTAGATTGAAGACCACTTTTGAAATTAATCAGGCGTCTAGAGTGTGGACTAATGGTCCATCCTTTTGGTCTAGTGGTGAGGACAAATGTGCTGGGGTGGGAATTTTGTTTAATGACAGCACATTAAAATTGACTAAATTGACTGAGATACATCCTGGAAGGGCTTTATCCTTGGATATTACAGTAATTGAGGTCCCCACCGTCTGTGGATCATAGTCACCTATGCTCCACAGACTAAAGCTTTGAGAGGCGTTTTGTTTTCTGCTATTCAACCTTGCCTGCACAGTTCTAGGTTGGTATTTTTTGAGGGGGATTTTAATTGTGGTACGACTAGAACAGATTGGGGTCTTGCTACCATGAAACTGTTTAGCGACACCAATTTTTAAAACGGTGTTGTGCAGGCAGCTAAATTACAAGACACCTATTGGGTTGTACATTAAGTGGGTGGGAACACATTTTATAAAGGAGCATTGTCAACAAGGATTCATTTTTTATCTATCTCCCAGACTATTTTTCAGTTTCTTCAGCAAATACTATATATTTTGAATTCACTGACCACAAAATGGTAACATGCTCTGTTTCTGAGAGCAATGCCCCTGTTCATGGTAAAGGCCTTTGGAGGTTAAATAATAATAGGTTGGATGACCCTGAATTGTTGGGCCAATGGTCACAACTTTGTGTAGCTAGGTTGATGGTTCGGATTTTTTAAGATGCCCTTGATGACTGGTGGGAGGATAGTAAACAGGATATTGTGAAATTCTTGAAGTCTTTTTCGGGTAGAAAATCTCAGGATACTTGTCTTAGATATTTGACGCTGCACTCTCAGTTGCAGAAACTTGTGTCCAGATAAGACACCGAGAAGTTTGACTATAATACCCAAATTCAGAATATTAAGTGTCAAATGCAAAAACTGCAACATGGCCGGGCTCAATCGTTGCAACAAGAAATACGGTTCATGACCCAGGGACGTGGGTAGACCTCTGATCTCTATAAGGACTGTAATTCTTGAACTAATAAAAGATCCATTAATGGATTAATAAATGAACATGGAGTTTTGGTGACCTCCCAGGATGACTTGTTATAGGTGGTACATCAACGTGTTTCTATGACCTTTATATCAGGCCAGGTAAATCCTCAGATCAGGTCTTATGTAACTGACCTAGAGGTCCCCCCATTATTGGATTCGGAAGTTGAAACTTTGATAACCCCTATCTCCACTATGGAGATAATGACTGCTATTGAAGGTTTACATAATAATATGGCCCCTGGTGCTGACGGTTTGAGTGCAGAATTTTTAAGAAATTTCAAGACCAGTTGGCACCATGTTTAGCCGAAATGTTTAATTATTGTTTGAATATTGGGAGTCTTCCCAGGTCTTTTCTAACAGCTTTAATGATATTCATCCATAAAAAGGGTGATAAAGTAGATCTCAAGAATTGGAGACCTTTAAGTCTCCTTAACTCTAAATATAAAATATTGGCTAAAATCTTGGCAAACGTTTGAGTGCAGTTGCAGAGACAATCATCAGTTGTCAGCAATTGTGTTCAATAAAATCCCATATTATACAAGATGCATTATTCTGGCTTTGTGAACTGTTTATACGGGGTAATCAGAATCTGGTTTCAGGCTTTCTCCTGTCTATTGATCAGGAGAAGGGTTTCGACAATCTCTCCCATAACTATTTGTTTCAAGTACTTCATGCACATCACATTCCTGGGAGGTTCATGTTTTGGATCAGAAATGTAACCCTTAAGGCCACTGTGCAGCCCCATGTGAATGGATGGCTAAGGAAGCTGTGTAAACTAGGGAAGGGTGTACGGCAGGGGTGCCCTTTGAGCCCTCTGCTGCACATGTTTGGCATTGATCCCCTCTTACGTCACATTCAGAAGAATGATTGTATTTTGAGACTCTCTTTGGGACCATGCTCTACCTCACAGTCCATCCTGGCCTATGCCGATGATGTTATTTTAATGCTTAACTCTTCAGACATAGGACCTGCAGTAGGAAAGAGTTGCAGGACTTTTCAGAAGTCTCTGGCTCACGCATTAATTTCCCAAAAGAGTAAAGGAGTGTGAATTGGACCTTCGGATTCTTTGCATCCTCAGTGTGTAGCTGGTATCTCTGTTGCTCAGCAGGATATCACGGTGCTTGGGGTCATTTTTGGTGCATCAAATATGGCTGAAAAAAATTGGGAGGCTGGTCTACAGGCTGCTTAAATGAAAGTTAATCTCTGGAAAAACAAAAGGATCTCTAAATTGAAGCGAGTGCTTTTGATCAAAACTTTGTTCCAATTTTTTTGTATGTTAGTTATGTTTTCCCCTTACCAAGAGCTATGGAGACCAGGCTTCTGAGTATTTTTTTTCAAACCTTTTTGATCAGTCTGTTGAACCCCATAAAACGTAATGTTACTTATCTTTCAAAAGAGATGGTGGCGTGAGCATGGTAAATCCTATTGTGTTCTATTATAGTGTATTGATAACATTGAATATTTGTGATGCATTACGGCCTAATGGCAAGACATGGACTACTGGAGTCCTGGACTAGCTACAGCCTTATTTGACTGACTGGTGTACCAATTCTCTTAGGGTACTTTATAAACCAGGGTTTTGTCCAGAGTATATTATTGATACTATGTTTAAAATTAAACAGTGGAAATTGGGGTTAGCAAGGATCCTGACTATTGGAAGAAAACAACTTTATGCTGAAATTCAGTCCTCCTTTTTTTTGTTTTTGTTTTTTTACTTTATTTCTTTATCTCTCCTGTCTACTCTCAGAGCCCTCTCCTTCCGTCCACTCGTTCCCCCATTCCACCTCCATGGCATCTGCCCCTAGAGTGCCTCCTCTCCTCCTGCACAGTGGGGTCTGTCCCTCTTGGTGGTCCGGAGGAAGCAGAGTGGCTTTCATCCAGGGCTTGCCGAGAGAGGTGTTTTTCTGTTTTCTCCCTGGTTTCCCCTACCCTCTGGGACATCGAGTGCTAGGACGTCCGTCCCAGTGGTGGCGTGCTGACACATGCTAGACCTCTCACGCACCGTCGACGTCCCCCCTCCCCTGCTCCGACGAACGGAGCCACCTCCATCCCCTTCAATTTTCGGTGCTTCCACCGGCTATGAAGGGGATGCAGAACGCAGATGCATTCTTGGTCTCCCACCCCTGAGGGAGGAGAGCATCCATTGGGATGCTCAATCCTCCCTCTCCCCTGCCGACCCCCGGCCACCCGAGTCTGTCCCCGAACCCGGGTCACCGGCGTAGTGCGAGGTGTGGCGTCCAGTGCCTCAACCCTCAGTGCCACCGGGCCGGACTCGGTCCTCCTTTTTTGGGGGGACATGGAAATTCCACGGTGTACTGATCTGCAGCAGGTAGCAGAGTTGGGCTAGCTTAATAATAAGAGGTTGCCTTCATTTTTGTGGGATATTCAGTGGCTTGGCATTTATGGGAAAGTGGGAGTTCATAACTCCCACAAACATAAACAAGTCATGGGACATTACTGTTCTAGGATGCTTGAGTCCAAGTTTTGGAAACACAAGACCATCTCTATTTTGAATGTTCCTATGTAAAAAGAATTTTGGTCTTATTTAGTTAGACAACGGAAAGAGCCACTGTTGTTATCATATACACATCTTGAGTTGGTGCTTGGTGTATACTAAGGGGTACGGGGTTGTGGGTGGCTGGTGCAGTAGCTAGGATAATAACAATCTGTTTGCAAGGGATAGGCTGCACCTGAGTGGGGAGGGGAAGGAGGTATTAATGCAAAGACTGGGGAGGTATATTGCGACAAAGGTGGATTTAAACTAGTTGGGGGGTGGCAAGTGGACAGCAGGTAGGCAGGGATCCAATAGGGTGGAGTCACAGCCTACCCCCTAGGCTAGCAGGGAAGGATTCAGGGTGGCCAAAAAGGGAGGGAGTAGAAGGGAGGAGGTGTAGGCCAATGAAGGGGGGGCAGGATGGAGGGTGATCTCACTGAATGCGAGAAGCTTAGGCAACAAATCAACTGAGCTACAGGCACTCTTGGCAGTGTGGTGGGTGGATATTGCAGCTGCCATGGAAACATGGGCAACCGAGCACCAGGACTGGGATCTGGCAATCCCAGGGTACAAATTATACAGGAAGGACCATGGGGGAGGAGGTAGTCTATGTGAGGGATGGGATCAAATGCACAAGGGATGAGGGGATGAAAGGAGAACAGAGGCAAACTAGCTGCAGCTCCTAGACTCAAGGGGTAGGAAACTGAGGTTTGGGGTGGGATACAGGCCACCGTCCCAGTCTGAGGAGCTTGACAGGGAATTAGCGGGATAAATCAGAAGGGTATGTAGAAAAGGGAAGGTGGTCATCATTGGGGATTTCAACTTGCCAGGGGTTGACTGGAGCATTCCAGCCACCTCCAGTGCTAGGGAGCAAGTGCTCCTGGAAGTGATTCAGGAGGGTCTCCTGATGCAGTTGGTCAGTGGACCTACTACGCTAAAGAACACTTTAGATCTGGTATTGTCGAATGGGGAGGCAGTAAGGGAAATAAGAGTGGAGGACCCACTAGCCGACAGCGATCACCAAATGGTGTGGTTTAATATCACGATGTGCAGGGAGCCAGAGAACTCAGTAACCCAGGTGGTAAACTTCAGGGGGGTGGACTTTGGGAGGATGCCAGAAGTACTGAAAGGGAAACTGGAAGGCATAAGGCAGGAGATGAGCATGGAGCAGAAATGGGATATTATTAAATGGGGGATAACAGGCAATGGAAGCCTGCACCAAGACACAGAGTTAGAGCAGCAGAGCAAGGAAACCATGCTGGTTGAATAGCAAGGGAGTGGAGGTCGTGAGGGCAAAATGAGAGGCACTCCAGGGTTATAGGAGGACAGGGAAGGAAGGTGACAGGGAGGAGTATACAAGATGGTCCAGGGAGGTGACCAGAAAAGTGAGAGAAGCCAAGGCAAAGAGGAAGCTGAGATTAGCGCAGGGAATTAAGGGAGAGGAGAAAGAATTTTTCAGATACATCAGGGAGAAAATGAAGTGCAAGGAGACAATAGTGAGGATAAAAAAGGGTGGGGAGTGGACGGAAAAGGGGGAGGAACAGGCAGAATAACTGAATGAATAATTTTGCTCAGTGTTCATGGAAGAAAAGGGGGACCGCTATCACCATGGGCTGGGAGGGTGGGGCGGGGAGAAAGGAGGTGACAGATGCAAGGACTGAGGGAGGTAGAGTCCTAGAGGGACTGAGGGCACTGAGGGTGGACAAGGCACAAGGGCCAGATGGCATCCACCCCAGGGTGCTGAGGGAGATGGCAGATATGTTAGCAGAACCACTGGTGGATCTGTACAGCACCTCACTGTAGTCGGGTTGTGTGCCACTGGACTGGAGGATGGCACATGTAGTGTCGTTATACAAGAGTGGACCAAGGGATAAACTGGATAATTAGCATCTGGTAAGTCTCACGTCCATAGTGTGCAAACTCATGGAAATGATACTAAAGAAAAGATTGGTGTCATACCTGGAGGACAACAGCTTCCAGGATGTGAGGCAGCATGGGTTCATTTCGGGGAAGTCCTGTCAAACCAACCTGATACAATATTATGACTGGGTGACAGGTGAGCTGGATAAGGGTCATGTGGTGGAAGTTCTTTACTTAGACTTCAGCAAGGCCTTCGATTTGGTGCCTCATGGGCAGCTTGGGGGGAAGCTAACTGGTGTAGGGGTGGGGCCAAAATGATCAACTGGATAACAAGCTAGCTGAGTGGGAGGCTGCAATGGGTGGTGGTGAGAGGGGAGCTCTCAACTCCAAGGATGGTGACGAGTGAGGTGCCACAGGGCTCTGTGCTGGGACCAGTATTATTTGGGCTATTCATATCAGCCATTGCGCACAGGGTGGTGAGCAAGGTAAGTCTGTTCACAGACGACACCAAAATAGGAGCAATGGTGGACGGAGAGGAGGGATGGAAACAGCTGCAGGGGGACCTAAGCAAGCTAGAGGAGTAGTCAGAGAGGTTGCAGCTGGGGTTCAATGCAAAGAAGTGTAAGATTATGCATTTCGGGGTGAAGAACCCAAAGAGAGAATACTGGCTGGTGGGGTTAAGCTGGGGATCACTGAGGAGGAGAAGGACCTAGGGGTAATGGTACTGTAGCAGGGACCATGAACAATACTGCCCATTGCAGAAGAACAGTTGCAAAAGCGAACAAAATGCTGAGGTGCATAGCGAGGGGGTTTTCATCCAAGTGAAGAGAGGTGATCTTGCCCCTCTACAGGTCGCTGATAAGGCCACACTTGGAGTACTGTGTGCAGTTTTGGAGGCCATACCTGAAGCATGATATCAGGCTACTGGAGGGGGTGCAGAGGAGGGCAATGAAGATGATATGTGGAATGGAGGGGAGAGACCATGACAGCAGGCTGGGAGACCTGAATATGTACACCATGGAGGCTTGAAGGGACAGGGGCGACATGATAGGGACATTCAAGTATGTGAGGGGAAGCAGTTAGGTTGGGGCAGATAGGATCTTTAAGCTAAGGGGGGGGAGGGACACCAGGGGGCACTGGCTAAGAATGGAGGGGAGAAGAATTAGGACGGAAATGAGGAGACACTATTTCACAGAGAGGGTGGAAGCAAAATGGAACACACTACCAGAATGGGTGGTATCATGTAAATCTGTGAACAGCTTTAAACGGGCATGGGACAGGGAACAGGGGAGAGTGAGGGTGGAGGAGGTGGGGGATGGCAGTGGGATGACAAAGGGGAGGTGGGGTGGGGAAGCTGCAAACTAGGGGTGCTAGCTGCACACTCAGGCAGACATAGACAGACCAGGTGGTCTGTTTCTGCTGGCACATTCATATGTTCATATACTCTGCACAGTGGTCGACATCTGATACCTCCACATTACAGGTGGTGGGGGCTCTTTTGAAGTATTACATTTGGCAAGCTTGATGTGCTTGGGTATTACAACAAAAGTTAGTAACCCATGAGGAAGTGGTAATAAATGTTACCATTGCGCTAAAAAAGATTCATGACTTGGAAGGACGCAGTACCTTACCCCAAGAAATGCGAAAACTATGGAAAAACTGTCCCTTTGTTTATTAAGTTATTATGGTATTCTTGAAGGGGGATTTGGGAATGCATTGCAGACAGTTAGGTCATAATTTCTGTTTTAATATTTTCCAGTCTTTTGTATAATACTTTGATTTGATTCTTTTTTTTCCCTTATATGCATTTGTTGGGATATTCCATTTACTCCAGACTTTTGTATAGTTTTTTTTATTTTTTTTTGGTGTTGACATATGTATTTTTTGTGTGCCTTATAACACTGTTTTTTCTTTTGTATGATTATTGGTATGTTTTATCGTTTGTTTTCAATAAAAATTCCCCTACTCTTTTCGCGAAGTGCCAGGGGGTCTTTAACATCCACTTGAACTACCACCAGAACAGGCAGAATGGGACCTTGACTTAACATCTCATCTGAAAGACGGCACCTCAGGAGTGCAGCACCCCCCCCCATGCTGCACCACAGTGTCAGTATTGGGATTTAACCCAAGTGACTGGTGTGGGGAAAGAACCGATCCCTGGGGAACCCCACAATGCAGATCCCTTAGGCACAATGAGAAATTACCCATTACAACCCTTTGAGACCTGCCCCAAAGGAAAGACTTGAACCAGCTAATAACTGTGCGGGTGAGTCCCACGTATTCCCTGAGATGGTCCAACAATAACCCGTGGTCAGCAGTGTCAAAATGCAGAGGAGAGATCTAGGAGAATGAGGATTGATCTCTCTCCTCTCTCCTCTATCCCTCACCATGAGCAGATCATTGTGCACCCTGATCAGAGCAGTCCCAGTGCTGAATCTTGACTGAAACCCTGATTAGTGAGGCTAATAAATATCAAAGGTCTCCAGGTGAATCTCTAGCTGCAACACAACCACCTTCTCAATAACCTTATCTAAGAATGGCAGGTTAGGGACATGTCTATAATTTGCTAGGACACCTGGGTCCAAGGTCAATTTTTTCCAAAGGGGTCTCACCAGCAGGATTTTAAATTCAGCCATAAAGACACCCTTAAACAAGGAACATCAGATGATCCCAGCAAATACTGGACCCAACTGCTCCACACAGCCCACTAAGCATCGCGTTGGGACTGGGTCCAGTTCACAGTAGGTTGCTTACAGCCCTGAGATCACCCTGATGACCTCATAGAAACATAGAAACATAGAAGTTGATAGCAGATAAGGACCGCAAGGCCCATCCAGTCTGCCCATTTCTTTCTCTACCTTATAAATGTGCCATCGGCCTTTACTCTGTCAATGGCCTATCTATTAATACTCATCTGTATTGCTCCCTTATGCCTATCCCATGCCTATTTGAAGCCCTGCACTGTATTCGTATCCACCACTTCCTGAGGTAGGCTGTTCCATGCATCCACCACCCTTTCTGTGAAAAGGAACTTCCTCACATTACCCCTTAATCGGCCTCCCTCTAATCTCATGCTGTGTCCTCTTGTCCTGCTATTTGTCTTATATTGAAACATGTTAGACTCTTTCACCTTGTTAATGCCCTTAAGGTGTTTGAATGTTTCGATCATATCACCTCTCTCCCGCCTTTGCTGTAGGGTATACATATTGAGCTCCGTTAATCTGTCCTCATATGTTTTCTGATTCAGTCCCTGCACAATTTTGGTTGCCCTTCTCTGGACTGCCTCAATTTGGTTAATGTCCTTGTGAAGGTGTGGCCTCCAGTACTGCATGCAGTACTCCAGATGGGGCCTAACCAGTGTCTTGTAAAGAGGGATTGCACTTCCCTCTTCTGACTTGTGATATTTCTACTATATAATTCTAACATCCCCCTAGCCTTACCTACTGCTTTAGTGGTCTGCTTGGATGATTTCAGGTCATCAGTGATGATGATGCCCAAGTCTCTTTCTTACCTTGTGACTGCCAGCAACTCCCTTCCTAGCCTATAGGTGGCTTCAGGGTTTCTCTTCCCTATGTGCATGATCTTGCACTTCTTTGCATTAAACCCCAGTTGCCACTCTTCCAACCACTTTGCTAGTTTATCCCGATCTCATCTCATTCTGCCCACCCCATCTGGATCATCTACTCTGTTGCAGATCTTGGTGTCATCTGCAAACAGACAAACCTTACCCTCCAGTCCATCTGCAATGTCACTGATGAAGATATTGAAGAGGACTGGCCCCAGGACTGATCCCTGAGGTGCCCCACTTGTGACTTGCATCTCTTCTGACTGTATACCATTTACAACCCCTCTCTGTTTTCTGCCCATCAACCAGTTTGCCACCCAGTTGACCAACTTCTGACCCACCCGAGTCTACCCAGCTTATTAATCGATCTTCTATGTGGAACAGTATCGAAAGCTTTGCTGAAGTCAAGGTAGGTGACATCAACTGCTCCCACTTGGTCCACCACTCTGGTTACCCAGTCAAAGAAATCTATGAGATTAGTTTGACAGGACCTTCCTTTTGTAAACCCATGCTGTCTTGGATCCTGTGCTCCTATGGATTCCAGGTGTTGCACTATCCTTTCCTTAAGGAGTGTCTCCATAATCTTGCCCACTACTGAGGTAAGACTGACTGGTCTGTAGTTCCCTGCCTCCTCCCTGCTACCACTCTTGTGGAGCGGGATCACATGAGCCCTTCTCCAGTCTTCTGGGAACTATCCTGTGCTCAGAGACTCATGAAACAGTTCTGATAATGGCTCTGCTAGTTCCACCCTTAGCTCCTTTAGTACCCTGGGATGTATGCCATCAGGTCCCATTGCCTTGTCCACCCTGAGCTTATCGAGCTCTTGTAGAACCCTTTCTTTTGTGAAGGGACTAGTTCTTACCTCCCTCCCCGCTGTGTCCATGGTGCTGAGCTGTGGGCCCTGCCCTGCCTTCTCTTCAGTAAATACTGAGCAGAAGTATTTATTTAGGATAGATGCTTTTACATGGTCCTCCTCCTCACATGCCCCCTTATCTCCTTTGATCTTAGCAATACCCCCCACTGGACTTTCTCCTTTCACTAATGTATCTATAGAAAGTCTTGTCACCTTCTTTACTGTCTGTGCTAGTGTTTCCTTGGTTTGGGCCTTTGCCTGCCTTACTGCCTTCCCTGCTTCCCTTAGGAAGTTTGCATGCTCTCTATCTTCATCCTGGCCATGCTCCTTATATTTCCTGAAGGCCAGCCTTTGACTCTGACCTTTTCTGCTACTGTTTTGAGAATCAAAGTGGTTTCCTTCTTCTTTTGCACTTCCCTTTCTCTCTAACACAATGGGATGTTGCTTCAAGTATTGCATCCTTAATGCTTGCCCACTTTGCCTGTGCCCCCTCACCTGTATTTCTTTTTGCCAGGGCTAGCTTAACTCTGTTGGCCATCTTATCAAAGTCAGCTCCTCTGAAGTCCCATATGTTTGCCTTGGAATGGGATGATTTAGTTGTAGTGGTCAAACTGAACCATACCATGTGATGGTCACCTGCCCCCAGGTGACCTTCTACCTGGTGATCTGTGATCCTTTCCCTGTTAATCAGTACTAGATCTAGGATAGCCCTGTCTCTTGTGGGTTGTTGTACCAGTTGTTTGAGGCCCTCCCCCTGCAGGGAATCCACCATGTGTCTAGTTCTGGCAGATGTTCCTGCTGGTATTGACCAATCTGTGTCTGGCATGTTGAAGTCTCCCATTATCAGAACTTTCCCTTTAGCTGTCATGTTATCTTCTAACAGTGATGTGTCTATGTCCTCCCCCTGGTCTGGGGGCCTGTAGACAACATTATGGCTGTCCCATTTCCTGTTTCCAGGGTGACCCACAGTTCTTCTGGCTCCTTATGTGTATTCTGAATTTCTGTAGCTTTGATATTTTCATTGACATACAGGGCCACTCCACCCCCCCTTTTTGCAACTCGGTCTGTTCTGAACAGTACATAGTCAGGTACTGAAGTCTCCCAAGTGTGGTTATTGGTAAACCACGTCTCGCTAATTGCTACTATGTCCAGTTTAGCCTCTGTCATTATTGCCTGCAGGTCTGGGATCTTGTTTCCCAGACTGCGAGCATTTGTGTACATGATTTTCCATTGGCCAGATTTCAGTGTGTTATTTGTTGGGTGAGCTCTGGTGTTTCCCCTGTGCATCATATGGGTAGCTGGAACTTTTTCCTTACCTGATGATGCAAATGAGCTGCAAACATGCTGAACTCCTGTTTGACCACTAGCTGAGGGGGGGAAGGGTGTTCTTCCCATTCAACGTATGGGGTGCTGCACCCTTCTCCCCATTTGCTAGTTTCAGTATTCTGCAAAGACATCAAACTTCTGCCCCAATGCACTGACTCCCTCCTTAGTCAGATGTAGTCCATCAAATTTAAAGAACTTTCGCTCCCAAAACTGTTGCCAGTTCCCTACAAATTTGTGTCCTTTTTCCTGCCACCAGGCCTTGAGCCACATGTTTAGCTCCCCTATCTCCCCTTCTCTGACCTTCCGTCCATCTGCCCCCCTCTCTCAGACTGGCAGTATCTCAGAGAAGGAGATGCCGGATGAAATGAATGATAGTTTGTTACCCAGCCTGATCAGGTGTTCCTTAGTCTCCACAACTGACCATCTGGTGATATCATTAGTCCCTATGTGTACCAGGATGTCAATGTTTTGCCCTGCTTCCTGAACAATTTTAGCAATGTGGTCAGTGTCTCTCCACGCTAATGTACGGGGAGACATCTGACCATTACCCTTGGCTGGAGATAGGTATCAACTCCTGAATCATGGAGTCTCCTATGATCAGATGTTTTTTGGATTTCCTTTTTTTCTTTTTTTGTTTTGGTTCTGTTTTGGGTGAGTTTTGTTGTGCTAGCTCCTGTGCTGCAGTGTCCTGCCTGCAGTGTCCTCTGCCCCTTTGTTTGATTTCAGAGACAGAGGCAGATACCTGTTTGTAGTTTTGATATGGTTTGTGGAGGTAATATTTTGGAGAGCACCGAGTGATGGGGCACCCGATTTGCCCCTCCTAACCACCTGCCAACCTCCCGGACCAACTACCCTCTGCTTTCGAGGTGCTTCTGTTGGATGTTGGGGAAATGGCGGGTGGTTCTTATAATATGTTTCCTCTTTGAATATGAAATCTGAGGCTTGCAATCTCTGCCCATGCTGCCTGGAGCTGAGCCCTAAGATCTCTAATGGCCCAGCATGTACGACAGTGTCCTAAATCCTGTAAAACTGCCCTTCTGAAAAATGTTCCACAGTACCTACAGTTAATGATATCCATTCCAGGTAATTTGCTGGGTTTATAACCTGGTCAGAGTAATTAGAAGGAAGAACATGCAAGCAAAATTTGATTTTGTGTTTTGTTTTTTTGTTCTTGAATAACTTGTTATAACAAGTAAAATTACTAGTGCCTCTGTAAATGAGGTCACTGTGTGGATACCCTACTGATGTGCCCCTTCCTGCTTTGGCACAGGAAATGTCACAACTGTGCTACCCTATAAAAGGAGTGTAGTGTGGGGTGGTTGGGGATGGGGGTGGGTGGCTGGGCCCTTCCCCTGCCAAAAAAGAAGAACCACGGATGAAGGAAACAAGGAGGTAAGAGCAGAAACAATCAGTCAACAACAAATGCAGTAACCCTGAAAGCTTATCCTAATGATAGATAAAACTGTAAAACCTGTAAGGCACCACCTGTAATAATTTCACAGAAGATATACCCTGTAAGAAACACTTTGCTACAGAGAAAAATAAAGCAGTAACAGAAGATATACCTTGCAAAAGACAATTTAAATCAGAAGATTATAGCAGTAATCTGTTAGCACACACCTGTAGGCACACCTTGTAATAATGCAGCAGAAGGTATACCCAGCAACAGCAATTTGAATTAGAGAAAAATAAAGCAATAAAATGTTAGCAATAAACAGTAACAATCCCTGTGAGTACAAAATAAAAACAACACCACACAGTAAATCTGCCTAGCCAAAAGAAGTATTATCCTTTCCCTTACTCTGGTAAGGTTCTTTGCTCTGTCCTTTCAAGCAACCTAGAAGGAAAGAGCTCAGGTGAAGCTAGGTGCCTTGGCCAGCAAACCTAGTCTTCCACCTCCATTGTCACTGTCTGAAACTCACTCTGTGACCAATGACAGCCACCGTGACATCCCATCCCTCCATCAATGGATGATAACTGTTCAGGAGAGGAGATCCCAGCCTTAATAGAGGACATCCTGTCTAACAAAAAATAGGCAAACTCCTCACATATTGAAATGACGCAACTTTCATGGGCTCCAGATAGGCCAAGTGTAAAAGCCTGTTTATAGCTCGAAAGAGCTGAGCTGGTCAATTCTTCCCAGATGCAATTTCTCTGGACAGGAATTCTGCCTTCTTATAAGAGATTGCCCTTTGATACTCACTATGGGACCAGATGGGATACATCCAAGAATCCTGAAGGAGCTGAGAAATGAACCACAGCACCACTGGCAAAACTATTCACCAGCTCCTTGGAAAGCAGAGTGGTATCTGAGGATTGGATAACAGCCAACAGTGGTCCCACTCCACAAATCAGGAAGCAGGGAAGAAGCAGGAAACTACAGACCAGTAAGTCTTCATTTTATTTTTTTATTTATTTATTGAAGAAGTTGGATTTACAACCTTTGAGTCATGGACTCATTTACAAAGGCACCTCATCACAGGGAGGGTAGACATGTATACAGAGTGAGTACAACAGTGGTAATATACAGGTGCAATACAGATAACAGTATGACTCATTTACAGCAATGGTTTACAGATAAAGTTTCATACAGAAGTTACAATCGTGATAAAAATATTACAATAATAGAGGGTACCACTCTGGATGTACCAAGGAGGCATACCTATGGGGGAAAACAGCAGGTGAAGGGGGGGCACAGCAGTCCAGTGGATATTGTCAAGTCTGAGGGCCAGGAGGGAGGGACCCCATTATTACATTACTTAGGGGCAATTACAGCTTCAAGCATCAAAAAGGAGGTCATGGAGAGTAACTTTGAAAGAACCAATTTTGGGAAGATTGGTGACAGAGGATGGAGGGAGTTGAACCAGTTGGGGGCGCGGTAGTGGAAGGACCTTTGGCCTAAAGAGGTCTTGGTATGGTGCACCTGGAAGGTGGCCTTAACTGCGCTGTGGGTGGCAAAAGACGTGGATGCGTGCTACAAGGATACAGTGACCCCCGGTGGGGAGACCTAGCAGGGATTTTTTGGCAGTAGGCAGGTTTGGTAGCACAAGCGTTCCTCAAAGGTGAGCAGGTTGGTGGTAGAATAGAGTAGGTAAGTATGAGTGCAGAGGGATGCACCAGTCAGGAGCCTGCAGGCCTCATTTATTGAGGTCTGAATTTTGGAGAGGGCAGTGTTGTCGGCCGCTGCTTAGATAGGTAGACCATAGTCCACTAAGGACAGGACGGAGGAGTTGATGGCTAACCGGAGGGTAGTTTGGGGGAGGCAAACTCTATGTCAGTAGAGAAGGCCAATATGATAATTTATAGCTGAGGACAGGATATTGATGTGGGTGTGGAGGGTAAAAGCTGAGCCGAAGGTGAAGTCCTGGTATTTGTAGGATGACACCTGCTCGAGAGGGTGTGGGTTACTGGGGAGAATGCAGAGGTGGGCATTTTTGGCCATATTCTGGTGGTGAGAAAAAGCATGGATTTGGTTTTCTTGAGGTTAATGATCAAGGAACCACTTGTCTCACATCCATAGTGGGTAAACTGATGGAGACATTGCTCAAAGGATAATAGCATTCCTCGAAGCCAGTGGGTGGCAGGACCCAAAGCAGCACAGTTTTACAGCAGGCAGATCATGCCAAACTAATCTGATTGAGTTCTTTGAATGGGTTACCAGGGAGATGGGCCGAGGTGGGGCGATAGACATGGTCTACCTCAAGTTTAGCAAGGCCTTCAATTCAGTACCACACAGAAGGCTGGTAAAGAAATTAGACCTCGCAAGGGCAGGTCAGGTAGTGGTAAACTGGGTAAAGAACTGGCTATAAGGCAGAATTCAGAGGGTTCAGGTAAATGGAGCAGTGTCACCAGAAGGAAAAGTGACCAGTGGAGTACCCCAGGGCTTAGTACGGGGCCACTATTCTCCAACATTTTCATACCAAAGGGGCTAGAAGGAAATGTGTGTTTATTTGCTGATGACACTAAGATATGTAATGAAGTGGATTCCACAGAAGGAGTAGGAAAGATGGAATCAGACCTAAGGAAACTCGAGGAATGGTCAGGAGCATGGCAGTTGAGATTCAATGCCAAAAAGTGCAAGGTGATGCACATGGGCAAAGGTAATCCAAGGAAAACATATTTTCTGGGAGGGGAGGAACTAGCTGCCTCAAACCAGGAATGTGATCTGGGCATCATGGTCTCAGACAACTTGAAGGTAGGGAAACAGTGCAAGAAGGCAGCACTCAGGGCAAATGGAGTGCTTGGATGCATAGGGAGGAGAATCACTAGCAGGAAAAAGGAGGTGGTTCTGCCACTTTACAGAGCGCTGGTCAGACCACACCTGGAGTATGGCTTCCAATTTTGGAGACCCCACCTCAAAAAGGACATCAGCAGACTGGAGACAGTACAGAGGAGGGCAACTAAAATTGTGCAGGGTCTGCATGCCATGTCCTACAAGGAAAGACTGAAGAAATTAAACATGTATTCCTTGGAACAGAGAAGAGAGAGAAGAGACATGATAGAAACCTTCAAATACATTAAAGGAGTAAATAGGGTGCAAGCACATGAACGCTTTCACCTCAAAGAAGACAGTAGGACTAGGGGGCATGATCTAAGGTTAAAAGGAGGCAGGTTCACCACCAATAGCAAGAAATTCTTCTTCACAGAGAGGGTGGTGGATGCATGGAATAGCCTGCCCCCGGAGGTGGTGTGGGCCAAGACAGTGAATGCATTCAAAATTGCATGGGATAGGCACAAAGGAGCCCTCACACAAAACAGATAGGAGGCGGCTAATGAAGTTCTAAGCAGGGCTACTACAGAGCAGACTAGATGGACCAAAAGGTTTCCTTCTGCCATCACTTTCTATGTATCTATGTTTCATAGTGATTATTTAAAGCCAGTTTGTCCTCCTGAGCCCTGGACCTCCTCCAATGCCTTTCTAACCTCTGTCCAATAGCCTTCATTGACCTTAGCTCATCATCAAACCATGATGAGCCAAAACACAAAAGTAAGGGATGGACATAGACTGGACCTATCAGGTTGAAAGCCCCTGAGACGGCCCTATTATTGGCCACCACTGCTTCCTCCATACCCTCAGCACAGGCTGCCTACATACCTGAGGTGTCAAGTGCCACCAGAAGACCCTCAAGGTTCAACCCTCTCAAAGGGCAGTACCTGACTACCTCCACAGGGGTGGGCTACAGACAGGTGCTCTGAACTTGAAACTAATGGCACAATGATCCAACCAACTGATTGAGTCAGTCCTGAGGTTCTCCATCTCAAGTGTTTTGTGGAACACCAGGTCCAATGTGTATCCATGTTGGTGAATTCCAGCAGCAACTGCTTGTGCCAGGCCCAAAACTATCATGCTCTGAAGGAACTCCTGCCTAAAATGTGAGAGCTCATCATTGGCCCAAGCATTGAAATCCCTGAGGATAATCCACCTCAGCGACTCAAACAGCCAGTTGGTGATGAACTCCACAACCTCCCACAGAAAGTCCCCCTCACACCCAGTGAATGATACATGAGGAGGACTCTGCACCCAGCACCTAGACCCCCATGCATGGATACATTTTCAAAGGATGAGGTGTCCTCCACAGGATGCACCACCATTCCCAGTTCAGTTCTAAAAATTATGGTTACACCTCCACCCCGTGATCCTTCCTCGGGCAGTACACTACAGAGAAGCCAGCCAGCACTGCCACCTTCAAAATTGGACCAGCATCATCACCGAACCAGGTCTCCGTAAAGCATGCCAGGTCAATTGAGGAGTAAGAAACAAAATATGGAATAAAAGTGGTCTTATTCCTCATTGACCTAGCATTGCAAAGCAGTGCCCGAACAGGGCAAGTATTGGCAGCCAAACCATTAGCTGCCTGTCCACTTGCTCTGGTGAAAAACTGGGGGACGAGGACTAAATATCTGCCACTCCTCTCCAATCCCCATCTAACCCCTGGGTGTCTGCTAGTCTGCACTATCCCAATTGCCCCAGATCCCTCCTCTTATCCCATATCTTAACTGTCCTGCAACACCTTCTGGAGATCCCCAACCCCCTGCATCAACTGTAGACCTCTGCAGGTAGGGAAACATCCCAGAAAGGATGCAGTGCATACAGCTGGGATGGGAAGCAACTGCCTCTACCCAAAGGCTCAGGCAAGCACTTTATAACAATTAAATAATATCAGCTAAAAACTTAAAAGAAGCCCACCCACTTACCCCTCACTCACCCTTAACCTAAAACACGCTCACACAAATGCAATTACTAAAAAGAACAAAACTACACACATACAGTCTATCCTAACTACTCATACAGCCCCAACCACCCCAATAAAATGCTAAGTACTAACAACAATATATAAGGAGAACCCTGTACTAAATGTTCAGCAATATCCTAAACTTTGTAACACATAACATTCAAATTAAATAAGTCCCATGTCAGGTGTCATCCAAATTAATAAATTCTTTAGTTCAGAGACAAGTTCGGGTCCAATCCAGGGAAACCATAAAGAGATCTAAGCTGAGGAACTGAAATTATGGAATTGGTAACTTTTCCTTGCTCTCACCAAGGAAAATAATCCAAAGGCTTAAATCTAATAAAATAAAGTAGGATACAGACTATGCTTTCCCACCACAGAGTTTGTCATAGTCCATATACTCAGCATACAACAAATAGTAGACTCACTACAGCCCAACAAGAAATTAGTAGAGGGAATGACCAAACAAAACCAAGGCAAAGTGGAAACTGTGGATGCTCTCATTGGCACGACTTTAAAGCAGAAGACTAAAACATTCCTAGTGTGGCCAGCTGGATAGTCTTAAAAAGCTTACTGCCAAGGCTGCAGAGATCATACTCTCTAAGGGTTGACAACAAACCAGCCAAAGTTGATACAATCACTTGACACCAGACTCAGACAGGTGAATCCTCGCTCTCCTTCCAGCCCCAAAAACTGGGCTAGACTTGTCAACTCACGATTCAGCAGTCAGCTCACAAACCATCAGCCCGGATCCTCTAGTAACCTTGGCATTACAGCAGAATCCTACTCCTCAGCACAACGCAAACACATGAAAAACATTTCCTCTCTTGTTCAGCTCCTGTTCTGAAAGTTGTTTGCCCTTCACCACAAGAGTTGGCTGTAAACTGGGGTAAACACCTAGAGGGAAGCTCCACTCCACTCACTCTCACTCCCAAAGTGAAACTTTGCTCCACTCCACTCTAAAGACACAATGGAGGATGCGTAAACAAAGACAATAAATCAATGAATCCAGAAGAATGGCACCGACTGGACTTAATTTAATTTTAAAATGGAATGCGTGCTGCAAAACTTAACAGACCGATATTCTATTACTCTATTTCATATGTTTGTTATTCTTCTATTTAGCAGCCTGGTATTCTATTATACTCGTGCTTTTGCCTTTGAGCTATGTAGAATACATTCTATTTGAATGCAGCTTTTTACCTCCTACATAGCATGGCTCAACCAGTGCATGGATGGAACAGTTACCAGGACAAAGATAAGGAGAAAAAAACAAGAAAATGTGTCTCAAAATGGTCAGAACGCAGGAACCCCTGCAGAGCTCATCACAACATCTCTACCCTGTGGCAATCTTGGATCCTGTGTACTGGCTTTTATGACCTAAATAAAATATTTAGAACTGTTTTTGTAAATGTATTTAAAATTGTCTTGTAAAGTTCTTGTAACCTGGATAATAACCCTTAGTTCACCTTAATAATAAACCTGAAACTTGAACTACTAGCTCCCTTTAACAAATGAAAATACCATTTTTTTTAATTTTTAAAGTTGGATTTGTTTTATGTTGTTTTGTAAAGATATCTCAGTCTCCCCATTTTATAAGCACAATAAGACATGTTAGAGTGTGGGCAGATATGTGATAAATGCACTTCCAGGTACTCAAGGCACTCGGCATAAATGCCTCATGTCTCACAATCCGCCTGGGCATGTGTTTATCACAAAACTACCCACACCCTGTTGTGTCTTATTGCTTACCTAATCACTGGAGAAGATGGGATATGTTTAAGCCAGAAGAGGAAGATTCAGATTAAAGGGGCTAGTTTCAACTACACATGAAATGTAAGTAAGTATTTTATTTATACAGTGCCCAATCCCAGATGCTCTGGGCACCTTACAAGGTAGTGCAAGGACATACAACATTACATATTACAAATAAAAACAGGACTAATAATTATCAGCAATTAACATTAAGAATAAATACCAGTAAAATCAGTACATTAATTAAAAAATGCTTGATTAAAAGGGTGTGCCATAAGACCCCTTTTAAAAGCCTATACTGATGGGACCTCCCACAAAGATCTGGTAAGTGAGTTCCAGAGGGCCAGGCTGGCAACCTCAAAAGCTCAATTTCCCAAGGTTTTTAGCCTGGCCCTCAAAACCACTAGGAGTCCCTCGGTGGGGAAGCAGAGTGAGCACACAGGGATGGCAGGGGTCAGGAGTGTCACACTTGGACAGCTTGTCTGATCCCTGTATCATTTTTTGTGAATATAAAAAAATGTGTGATGGACTGTGTCAAGAGAAACCACTGTCTTGCTGAAGTTGACACAAAACCCCCCAGGGATAAGTTCAAAGGACAGGAGGTATTTTAAACTGCAGATTTCTAAAATGCAATTACCTTGTCAATTTGCTTTGATCCCAAGAAATAAAATTAGCCATTCATGACATCCTCAGGGAAATCCTTTGATTTTGCACTAGGTGTCATATTGGAAAGAGCATGCATGTGTTTTGGGTGTCTCCCAGGAAGCCAGCTCATTTCATCAAAGAGACCTTTGATGTACAGGTCCCAGACTGCATTGTAGTCCAATATGCATGTGTGTGTGGGAATGTTGTCAGAGGGAAGCCAGCATTACATCAAAGAGCCTTTGATGTCTGTAGATCACAGACCAGTTTGAAAGGTCACAGGAAAAGAGGAAATTCATTGATGTCACCTATTATTTTTTTCAAATATCTTGTTTGGACATCCTGTGTTATGGAATATAAAGTTTAATACTCCAAGGTGGAGTTAGGTGATATCAGACAGAAGACCGGCTCAAGACTGTTTTTAAACCTACCGAGCAAACCTTAGAAGACACATTTTTTCATATTTCTGACTGAGAGAAGAGAGACCACGAAGCACTGAAATTATTAAGATGTAAGGACCTTAGACAAGACTAGTCTGAGTGTAAGTAGGAATTTGCACTTTTAAATCTGTTTTGTTTTTAAGGCTGTATGTGTTGGGATATTTTGTTCTGTATTTTACTGTGTTCCTATTTACCTATTTTAAAGTAAAGATGTATATTTTAAAAACAGAAACTGCCTGGTGTGCCTTAAAACTTCTTCTTTTTCTATAAGTGGAGCTTGGAAAGGTTATAGTTGACACTGTGTATGAGCTTATTATGATACCAAACTGGGAAATGGATAGAGTTCTCTAAGGTCTTGCATAGAGTTCTAAGGGTTCATTTTGTAATACCTGATTAGTTGCCTATAGGCAAAGATATCTGGCCCCCCAAAGACAGAATTATCTGAGCCTGATAATTGGGTACGCTAACAAGAGGTTATCAGTTTGAATCTCTCTAGAACTTGAGACTAAGGTGACTCGAACCCACAAAACAGACAAGAGGGTTACCTTGTACTGTTAACTGTCCACAGATCCTACGCTCAGAGGTTGGCACTTTGGGAGTAGACAGCTGACCGGCTGAGTGAATCTGTGACAGATTGGTTGGCAGTGGTGGCATAAAAAGTTTGGTGGTATAAGCTTCATTGTTCAGTTTGTCTGGTTGAGACCATTCAGCTCACTTGGAAAAAAAAAAGAAAGGCAGTGTTTTATTTCAAAAGGAAACAGAACTATATCCCTTGACTTACAGTCAAGTTACTACCCATTTTATTTTTTTTTCTGAAGTGCAGTCAGAGTAGCAGTAGTCAGGGAAAATGGCTTCTGACTACAGTAGGCACATTGTAGACTCCATAAATCAGTTGTGCGGGGACAGAGGAGTCCCGTTTGGGGTGAAAGCCAGCAGGTAAAACCTCATAGAGGCCCTGATGGTAGCAGATACCCAGAGCAGCAAGTCACAGACCATGACTGAAAGGGACCAGACCTCAAGTGTGGAAGGGCTAGCAGCCAGTGAAGAGTCCAGAGCCAATGAGGAGAACAGCAGGGCCACTGTCAGTGAAGGGCCACAGCAGCAGGGGAAGGTCACCAGTATCCTGAATCGAGAGGTGCTCAGGCTGCAAATTGAGTTGCACAGGATGGAACTGGAGGCAGAGCGAGAACAGAGGGAGGCAGACCTTGAGGAGTGTGAGTGCCAGCGAGCTGCAGAGGAGAAGAGAGAGCAAGAATGCAGAGAGGCAGAGAAGAAGAGAGAGGAGCGCCAGTGGCAACATGAACTGGAGAAGCTATGACTCTGACCAGCGGCACCAGAGCAGGTAAGTGGTTTGGTTTAGCTGGGACTACAGGACTGGGTAACAAATTGAACTCCAAATTAATAGCTGAGTTTAAAGAGGGAGAGGACATGGATGCCTTTTTAAATTCTTTTGAAAAAGTCTGTATTCAGGCTAAAATTTCTAGAGAGTCCTGGAGCTTCCAGCTATCCCTGCTACTTACCAGGAAAGCTCGGGATGCATTGGGTCAAATGGACAATGAGGACAGTGATGATTACAGCAAGTTAAAAGCTGCACTGTTAAAAAAGTTTGAATTAACTACTGAATCATACAAAGCTAAATTTCATAATCTCAGGAGAAACCCTGATATGAGCTATGAGGAGCTAGCCACGAAACAACATCAGTTTTTAAAATGTTGGTGGGAAGGAATTGAGGCAAACTCTTGATAAAATTGAAAATGTGATTTTGTTAGAACAGTTTTATTGGGCATGCCCAGCAGAGCTAAAAACCTGGCTAGAGAACTGAGATCCAAAAACAGTGCAAGAGGCTGCTGAACTCTCGGACCACTATGCCAAGAGCAGACCTGCTCTAAGAGTGAATGGGGTGGGTGTGGCAGCACAGAAAGGGAAAAGCGTGCCTTCAGGGCAGCTAAAACCCTCACTGCCTCCACCGAAACCAGTTAGCCCCAGGTCTCAGAGAAAAGATTTCTCTGAGAGAAGAACTGAATGTTAGTTGTGTAAGGAAACTGGGCATATTGCCCAACAGTGCCCAAAAAGGCAAGCCATAATACACAACCGGGTACTAGAAAAGAAGTGGGTTGTTTGTGTGTCCCTGGAAGCATGCCAGTGAACATGAGGAAACACTTGCACCCAGTCATAGTAAATGGTGTGCAGATGCAGGGGTTAAGGGACACAGGGGCATCCCTGACCTTGGTAAAGGGGGATCTGGTATAGCCTGGTCAGCTTATACCCAATAAATACGTCACTGTACAAGGGTTTACTGGTGAAATGAAAACATTGCCACTGGCTAGTGTTCTCCTAGACTGGCGTGAAACAGGGAGAACTGTACAACAGGTGGCTGTAGCCAACACATTAGCAGTGGATGTGATCCTGGGTAACAATCTCCAGCAGGGGGTGGTATGTGCAGTTACCCATAGCCAAGTGGCAAGGGAAAATAATAGTTCTCTGAACCCCACAGAAACCAGTGTGAAAACCACTGAGAGGCTGGTTCCCCAGCCTGTGTCTCCAAAGGGGGAGACTGATAAAAAGGGGGTAGAAATTTCCCCAGTAGCAAGTAACCACACAGCTACAGAGGGTTACTCTGAAGAGGGAGGGGTGACTCCTGGTCAGAGGGTTGGGATTGACAATGATCCTGAGGACCCTGATGCTAGTGCTAGTGACCCTAGTTTAGTGACTGAAGGGGACCTGTCCCATGCCTTGGGACTGTGTGAGGGGTTTGCAGCTGCTCAGAGGAGTGACCCCAGTTTAGAGAAGCTGAGGGCTTGGGCAGACTTGAAGGGCACACAGGGAGGTGATGGCAGACATAAGGTTTATTGGGAAAATGGACTTATGTATACACAGGCAGTACAGATAGAGGGAGGGATGCTAGGCAGGCAGCTTGTCATTCCCCAGGGATATCATGAGCAGTTGCTCAAGGCTGCCAATGATATTCCCTTGTCTGGTCATCTGGGAATAGCGCGCACTATGCAGCGGTTGGCCCAGAATTTCTAGTGGCCTAACTTCACCCAGCAGCTGAAGGAGTATTGCAAGTCTTGTCACCGGTGCCAAGAAATAGGGAAGGTGGGCAAGAAAACCCAAGCAGCCCTGATCCCCTTGCCCATAGTAGAGGAACCATTCCAGAGGGTGGAAATGGATATTGTGGGGCCTTTAAACACCCCCAGCACATCAGGGAAGAGATTCATCCTGATTGTGGTGGATTATGCCACCTGGTAACCCGAGGCAGTCACCCTATCCTCACTGAGGACAGACAAAGTGGCAGATGCCTTACTTGGGATTTTCTCCCGTATTGGGTTTCCGCAAGAGATAATCACCAATCGAGGGGGTTCCTTCATGTCAGACCTGATGAAATGTTTATGGGACAAGTGTGGGTTGGTGCAGAGATGCATGACACCGTATCACCCACAAGCCAATGGACTTGTGGAACGATTCAATGGTACCCTAAAGTCAATGCTCCGGGCCTTTGCTGAACAGCATGGGAGGGACTGGGAGAAATACCTTCCCCACCTGTTGTTTGCATACAAGGGAGGTGCCCCAACAGTTGACAGGATTTTCCCCCTTCGAACTCTTAAATGGACGCCAGGTACGTGGGCCCCTAGACTTGATCCCGGAGGACTGGGAAGGTAGGCATGCCACCCAGGGAACTCCCATTGTGGATTACCTCCTTAGGTTTAGGGAAAGGCTGAAGGAGCTTATGGGGACAGCCCAGAGCAACCTGGCAGCTGCCCAACAGAAAAAAAAGTATGGTACGACCCCAGAGCCAGAGCTCGCTCGTACATGGTGGGTCAGGAAGTCATGGTCCTTATTCCGGTCCGGAAAGACAAGCTGCAAGCTGAGTAGGCAGGACTGTACCAAGTGGTTAGGAAGGTAAATGACATGAACTACATTTTGGAGTTACCTGACCATAGACAGACAGAAAGGATGTACCGTGTCAACATGATGAAGCCATATGCAAATAGGGCTGACATGGTGTTTGCAGTGTGTAGTCATGGGGAGGGAATGGATGAAGGATACCCTCTTCTGGACTTGCTGGAAGACAGTAAGTGGGAGTCCTCTGTGGAGGCAGTAAAACTGTCTCCCCAGCTGACCCCGGGCCAGATCCAGAAAGTAAGGGAGGTTTTAGCAGACTTTGCCCCCTTGTTTAGCGCTAAACCTGGGCTAACCCCCTTAGCGATACACGATAGGAGACAGGGACACAGATGCCCATACAGCAGACAGCATATCAGGTGTCAGAAGCTGTCCAAAAGGATATTAGGAGGGAAGTGGAGGAGATGCTGGATTTAGGGGTAATCCAGAGATCCCACAGTTCCTGGGCCTCACCTGTAGTCCTTGTACCCAAGCCAGATGGCTCGACTCGTTTCTGTGTACACTATCATGGACTGAATGCAGTCACAAAGTCAGACGCCCACCCAATGCCTTGTCAATTTGCTTTGATCCCAGGAAATAAAATTAGCCATTCATGACGTCCTCAGGGAAATCCTTTGATTTTGCACTAAGTGTCATAATGAAAAGAGCATGCATGTGTTTTGGGTGTCACCCAGAAAGCCAGCTCATTTCATCAAAGAGACCTTTGATGTACAGGTCCCAGACTGCATTGTAGTCCAATATGCATGTGGGGGGGTGTCGTCAGAGGGAAGCCAGCATTACATCAAAGAGCCTTTGATGTCTGTAGATCACAGGCCAGTTTGAAAGGTCACAGGAAAAGAGGAAATTCATTGATGTCACCTATTATTTTTTCAAATATCTTGTTTAGACATCCTGTGTTATGGAATATAAAGTTTAATACTCCAAGGCAGAGTTAGGTGACCTCAGAGAGAAGGCCGGTTCAAGACTGTTTTTAAACCTACTGAGCAAACCTTTGAAGACACACTTTTTCATATTTCTGACTGAGAGAAGAGAGACCACGAAGCACTGAAATTATTAAGACATAAGGACCTTAGACAAGACTAGTCTGAGTGTATGTAAGAATTTGCACTTTTAAACCTGTTTTGTTTTTGAGGCTGTATGTGTTGGGATATTTTGTTCTGTATTTTACTGTATCCCTGTTTACCTATTTTAAAGTAAAGATATATATTTTAAAAACAGAAACTGCCTGGTGTGCCTTGAAACTTCTTTTTTTATATAAGTGAAGCTTTGAAGGTTATAGTTGACACTGTGTATGAGCATATTGTGACACCAAACTGAGAAACGAATAGAGTTCTCTAAAGTCTTGCATAGAATTCTAAGGGTTCATTTTGCAATACCTGGTTAGGTGCCCATAGGCAAAGATATCTGGCCCCCTGAAGACAGAATTATCTGAGCCTGATAATTGGGTACGCTAACAAGAGGTTATCAGTTTGAATCCCTCCAGAACTTGAGACTAAGGTGACTCGAACCCACAAAACAGACAAGAGGGTTACCTTGTACTGTTAACTGTCCGCATATCCTATGCTCAGAGGCTGGCACTTTGGGAGTAGAGGGCTGATCAGCTGAGCGAATCTGTGACAAGGAAATCATTTAGGTAGCCAGGACACTGAAGGAAAGGATTGGTGAACACATTAGGGTCATCGAACATGACAATATGGATTATGTTTGAGCGGTCCATATGAAGCAGGTCCAGAACAAAAATGACCATATATTGTCATTTAGAGGTTCGGAACAAGTTTGCTTGGGCCCAAGGGGAAGGGATAGGGAACTATCCCTCAGCAAATGTGAAAACTTCTGGATTTATACCCTGGGAGCCTATACTTTGAGTATAGGGCTAAATGATAAAATAGAGCTAGAACCATTTCTACAGCAGAATTGTTAGGTTTGGTATGCTTGTGTTTCCTGATCTGCTGTTATATTGAGCATAACCACTCCTGTTCTGTGTTTTTAGGTCTACTCACTTTATGGAAAAAATGTATTTTACACCTCCATCCTTTGGCTTTGATTGGGAAACCAAAGTGAATTTGAAATATGACCTACACAGTGGGACTGGCTTTTGAAGCAGGTTTTGGAGTGGTTTTTGCTTCATATTGTGTACCTATGCCCCTGTTGTGTGACTCCTGTTTTTTTCCCACTTTGTTTGTCCTTTGTTTTCCCTCTCCCCCCCCCCATCCCCTTCCCTTATTTTCTCCCTTATAGGTCTTATGACATAAGTATGACAATTTGGAAAATGAGATAGTTCATTTTAACACCCTTGAAGATATGAGAGAATGCTGGAAGCTTTTGTAGGAATTTTAGAATGCATTTATATATGTGCCCTATTCTATATCCATATAGAATAGAGATAATATTTGATTTCTTTGACAATAATAATGTATTTATATTTAGGACATATAAGAATGGTATCTTAGGAATAAGTGGTTTCTTTATTTATACACCTGGATATAGTGAATGTGAGATGTATTATATTTAAAGGTTTAAGTGTAATAATTATGCACAAGCACTTTAACATTTTCTGTGAAGCATTTTATTTGAATGATCATGTGCTCTAGGTGACTCTGTATAAACTGAGCACTCACAGTGGGTGTAGTATGCTTTGAGGAAGCCTGTCAGGGAAACGTTAGCATTTTTTTTTCCGCTGCTACTGATTGTATTTTGCTGCTTAATAAACTGTTATAGTCTTCCACAAATTATAGCTTTGGACATCAGTTGTTTTGAAGTTGGGTGGAGTTCTGTGCCTTTTCATGTTTTTTTTCCTGAGCAGAATGCATGTTTGCAGTGTTTGCCTCCGGGTCTGCGGTTTTGAGGAAGGAGTGTGTGTTCGAAGTGTTTAATCATCGGAGTAGAGACCAGGCTTTGAATGGTGCATGGCAGTGTGGAGTGGACTCTACGAGGAGCCCTTCTGTGAGGTTTGGGTTTCAGATGTCCCCGAATAGAAAGGTGGATACCTGAAGTACAGAGACAGCTTAGTGCTGACAGGCTTGTTTAGCCTTTTTAAAGGTATGCCAGTGTTCCCTAGGGACTGGGGTTATAGAGTTTGCTTTATTTAATTGTCCTGAATTTACTGCACTTAGTGGAGTGCTTTTTTTGTTTTGATTTAACAGGTGTGTACACTGTCAGAGCTGAAGATGGGAGACAGGAGACAGCTGGTTATGATTGTTCTATGATATTTGTAATATAAAAATATATTGTGTGATTGTCACAGTGCTTTCATGAGGTTTCAGTCACAGTCAGGTGACCTGAAACCAGGAGGTAATTAAAAGACTAGAGAGACTTAATTAAGGGTCTCCTGTAATTAGAACTGACCCAGCTGCCAGGATATAGGGATCATAAACTTTTATGACTTTTTAGAGGAAAAAACATTGTTATATCACTATGATGCTAAAAGTCATAAAATCCTTTGATGTGCCCTGGGAAGAGGAACTGCCGAGATCAAAGAGGAGATGTTAATTAAGGAGTCATATTTGGAAATTAGTTTTTGCTGAAGTCACAGTATTTAAAATATCTCCTGACAGGAAGATCATTGTGTGTATAATTGTTATATTCTAAAAGGAGGAGCTAGATGGCATCATAGAAGGGGTGGAAACACAGAGTTTTTAAACTGTATTCAGACGACCACCCAATGCCCTGAATGGACAAACTCCTGGACAAGTTGGGAGGGGCGACATACCTTACGACTACTGACCTGAAAAAGGGGTATTGGCAGGTCGAGTTAACTAACAGAGCTAGGGAGAGGTCAGCCTTCATCACTCCGATAGGCTTATTTGAATTTAAAGTAATGCCTTTCGGAATGAAGAACACCCCAGCCACTTTCCAAAGGTTGGTGAACCAGGTGTTAAATGGTGCTGAGGAGTACACCATGGCGTACCTGGATGACATTGCCATCTTTAGTGCCAGCTGGGAGGAATACCTGTCCCACCTTAGGGAAGTGCTGGGCAGGATACAGAGGGCCCGGCTCACTGTCAAAGCTGAGAAGTGCCAGGTAGCAATGGCTGAAGTGGTATACCTCAGGCATGTTGTAAGCTGGGGACAGCTCCATCCTAACCAAGTAAAAATAGAAGTGATCAAGGCATGGCCCAGACCAGAAATGCAGAACCAGGTCAGGAGTTTTCTAGGGACAGCTCGGTACTGTACGAAACTTGTACCAAATTACAGTGCCCTGGCTGCTCCCCTATCAGACCTGGTAAAGAAAAGGATGCCCAAGAAAATTACCTCGGAACCAGCCTGTGAAAAAGCCTTTACCAGACTGAAGGAGGTACTGTGCAGTGCTCCTGTATTGACAAGTCCTGAATATAGCAGACCCTTTATAGTTCAGACTGATGCCTCAGATGTGGGTATTGGGGCAGTACTGAGTCAGACATCCAACCAAGGGAAAGATCACCCTGTAGTGTACCTGAGTAAAAAGTTACTTTCCAGGGAGCAGGCATACTCTACTGTGGAAAAAGAGTGTCTTGCCATAGTGTGGGCCCTAAAGAAGTTAGAGCCGTTCTTATATGGGCAGCATTTTGAGGTACAAATGGACCACAATGCCCTGGTTTGACTGACCCAAATAGAAAAAACTAATGGTAGACTGTTAAGATGGAGTCTTGCCTTGCAAGGGTATGACATGACAATCTTACATTGGGCTGGAGCGACCAATCAGAACAGCGATGGCCTGTTGTGTATATATGAAGAGTGAACTGATTTGGGAAGCTCATCCCATGCAGGAGATACAGCCCCCAAATTCAGTGTAGTTGGGGAGGATTGTGATGCTTGGCCAGCTGGTTATGATTGTTCTATGTTATTTGTAATATAAAAATATAGTGTGTGATTGTCACGGTGCTTCCATGAGTGCCCCCCCCCAGTTTTCAGTTACAGTTAGGTGACCTGAAACCAGGAGGTAATTAAAAGACTAGAGAGACTTAATTAAGGATCTCCTGTAATTAGAACTGACCCAGCTGCCAGGATATAGGGATCGTAAACTTTTATGACGTTTTAGAGGAAAAAACATTGTTATATCACTATGGTGCTAAAAGTCATAAAATCCTTTGATGTGCCCTGGCAAGAGGAACTGCCAAGAACAAAGAGAGGATGTTAATTAAGGAGTCATATTGAGAAATTAGTTTTTGCTGAAGTCACATTATTTAAAATATCTCCTGATAGGAAGATCATTGTTTGTATAATTTTTATATTCTAAAAGGAGGAGCTAGATGGCATCATAAAAGGGGTGAAAACACAGAGTTTTTAAACTGTATTCTGTGTTCCAACTGTGTGACATTTCTTTTTGGACTCTTAAGAAACAAGATCTCTAACTTAGGCACTTAGAGGTAATACATTAGATAGAAAAAGTCTAACTGTATGTTGGTAGGAGTTTGTCTGTAGTTTTCTTTGCTTTTCTTTTAAGTGATTGTATGCTTTGTGATATATTGTTCTGTATTTGCATTTTACATATTTTTTTTCCATTTTTAAGTAAACCTTTTACTCCAAAGACTGCCTGGGTGTGTCTTCGAAGTTCATTTTGCATGTGACATATAGAGGGTTAAGATTGACAAAAATGTTCAGAGCTTGATGGTGTTACCAAACTGGGAAAAGGTAAGAATATATCTAAGGTCTTTTATAGAGTTTTAAGGGTTCATTTTGGATACCTGGTTAGGTGCCCTTAGGTGAAAGATATCTGGCATCCCCCCAAAGAGCAGATTATCTGAGCCTGTACATTTGGGTATGCTAGCATAAGGTTCACAGTTTGAATCCCCCCAGAACTTGAGACTAAGGGTGATTTGGACCCACAAGTAGACAGGAGGGTTACCCTGTTCTGTTACCTGTTCACAATACTGTGCTTGAAGGTTGGCACTGTGGGAGCAGAGGGCCTGACTTGTTAAGTGTGTTTGTGACACTTGGGACTGTGACAAGGAGCATATCATGGACTCCCAGAGTAGGGAGATTGGGATGCTTTTCCTCAGGAGTGAATTGAGTCTACAGTATATTGTTGGCAAAGCAGGATTCAACACCAACTGCCAGGGACAACTTGTGGTGTGAAGCTGGGGAGTAACTCTTGTACACAAGGTTTGATTAAAGTCTCTTTCTATAGAAGTATTGCCTTGCACTTACATTTAATTCTTTATACCAGCTTATTTATTGAAGATGATGCCTAGGCTTTCAAAGTGCAATATAGATATTATTATACATATCATCATAATTGAATGGAGATCATGGACTCCTTGTTTAAAATTGCTGTAAGCACCTCATTCTTGGCCTGTGGTTAGTGATCATTGCAATTAGCGTAGAGTGGAAACTAAATGTATCTGCTCTCAACCACTCAGTATTTGTGGAGTGTTAGAGATTATGGAGTTTGAACTCCTGATTGTTTTAAGGAGCTCGTCTGGGATCGCAAGAGTCTAGTGACTGCCGTGGAGCAGATCTATCGTAGTTTTGTCTAGTGTGACCTAAAAATTATTCCTCTATATAAACCACCTACGACGCCTCCTCTAGCCGCCTCCCGACCCCAAAAAGGTGACTCCATAGCCCTGAGAGGGCTAGCCGAGTGCCAGGTGGGCATGGTCGATGGGATCTGGATCTCACCGCGCCACCTATGACGCCTCCTCTAGCTGCCTCCCGACCCCAAAAAGCCGGTAAGGACATTCCTCTGACTGGGGAAGCAGTGATCGGCTGCGATTGGCTGACCGCGCATTGTGCTGAGCACTGATTGGCCTCTGGTTTCAGACCCTGCTTCCTGATTGGTCTGGGTGACATTGGGCTTAGCTGGGCTCGGAGCCCATTGACTTGCACTGCTCAGTGCCGAAATTTTGTGCTTTTGGACATTTTCAGCCTGAATTCTGAATTCTCTACTGTATTTTACCACTGTTCCACTATTAGTTCTATCTAACTACTCAGATTTGCATATTGTTTCTAATTTTAGTCTGTAATCAAGCTGCGCTTTTCTGTGTTAGGCTGCCTGGTATTTCCTTGCTTAACAAGTATTTATAGGCTGTTGCTAAATTGTTAGCTTACCATTTATGTTATCATTTAAATGATTTTCCTTTTCTGATTTTCATTATCTTGCTTCAGGTGTCCCCTGCAGTCTGATTGATATTTCCTGAGCTATAGTCTATTTAATTGTTGTGCAAAATGACTGTGGCTGTTTGACTCTCTACTGAAACCTTTCTGTCTCTCCCTCCCTCCCCTGAACTTCTAGGGTGAGCCTGCTTGTAATTCCTTTCGTATCACGGTACACTTCGCTAGCTGCTACCTCTGCCTCTCCCCTAGTAAATCTCTCTGTTTCCCTCCTATTATGCAGTTACTAGGCAGCTGTCCTCTGCTACAATCACTTTCTTAACTCAGCTTTGTGCACTACCATTACTGAGTGTCTCCCTCTCTGACTTCTTCCTCCTCCCCTACTGCTGCTAGCCTGACCCTCCCCCTCCCCCCTTTCTACCTACGCTTTACTGGATCTTGCCCTCCTCACATCTCCCTCCTTGCCCCTCCTCTCTCGACACCTCTGTCTTAATAAAAAAAAATTTTTTTTTTTTTGCTCCTTCTTCTCCTTCATTTCCACCCTCTTTCTGCTGTCCCTCCAGACTGGCGCCAGCAATCCGCTGGACCTGATCGTTTTGGCTAACACCTCAGCCCCCCTTAGTTCCCTTGCATTCTCCACATCACCACTCTGACTTTATCTTCCCCCTCCTTGCTGCTTACGCTCATTTCCTCCCCTCCTCCCTGTTATTTAGCCCCTACGTTACTGCCTTCTTACCTCTGATATAATAAGCCTTACTCACTGCCCTCTTCTCTCTCTCTCCTCTTCCAGACTCCATAGCCCTGAGAGGGCTAGCCGGGTGCCAGGTGGGCACGGTCGATGGGACCTGGATCTCACCGCGCCACCTACGACGCCTCTTCTAGCCACCTCCCGACCCCAAAAAGCCGGTAAGGACATTCCTCTGACTGGGGAAGCAGTGTTCGGCTGCGATTGGCTGACCGCGCATTGTGCTGAGCACTGATTGGCCTCCGGTCTCAGACCCTGCTTCCTGATTGGTCTGGGTGACATTGGGCTTAGCTGGGCTCGGAGCCCATTGAGTTGCACTGCTCAGTGCCGAAACTTTACGCCCGCCCCTCCCCCTCCTACCTTTATTAAATAGTCTCCTTCGTCGCCGCCCCTTGCTCCAAATACCCGCCCACTGTCTTACATCCTATCCTGTACCGCTTACTAAACCACTCCCTCTCCCCTGCTTTCCCTATGGCTGCTAGCTTCTCTGGGGATATTACAGGTCACTGTGTTTTCAACTCTCTTGGCTTCTTTCTCCTGCCTCCCTCTCCTCTCCTGCTTCATCCATTATCTTTACATCCTTCTCTCCTCTCCTAGCCACTGTGCCTCCCTGTAACCACATTCTTCTGTCTCTTCTTGCCCTTTCCATGCTTCCTACCCTATGCTATCTTCCTACCTCCTCCTATCCCTCACGACCCACTACCCTGGTCCTTCTGGCAATCTACCCCTCATCAGGTACGATTGCAATCTCCCTCTATTCGCATAAATGGTGCCATCTAGCAATGGACTGTTTAAATATGAACAATTACGACGATGGCCTGGGGGTGATTCAGAACCTATTCATGACAAATGCCTTATACTGGAATCCTAGATGCCTGTACTGGGCCAAAACACATAAGAAACAGAGGTTGATTTCCACCCACTATGAACTACGGCTATTGACTCTCAAACTCCTGCTCCTCCTCCTCTTAATGTCAGGAAGTGTTCACCCTAATCCTGACCCTAGCTCCCTCAGCACAACAAAACCAGCCAAAATGGAGGGGGGACTCACCTTTGTCACCCTAAATATCTGTAGTCTCCTACCTAAACTGGCCTCTCTACAAACCTTTGCCAGCCAACATAACCCGGATGTCCTGGCCATTGTTGAAACTTGACTGACACCCACCACCCCTGATCATGCCATATCTATTCAAGGCTACAAGATACTCAGGCTGGATAGGACCTCAAAAAGGGGTGGTGGCTGTGCTATTATATAAAGGAATATCACATGCCTCCTGTTACGATACCACCACGGATACCGCAGTACAACTCCTTCCTATCAAGCTACTCCTTCGTGCCCACAACAAAGTCCTCACGGTTACTGCTATCTATATCCCACCAAAAGACCCGGTGTCCGGCCTCCAGACTATACTAGAATTCATCAGATCTCAACCTCCTGACACCGAGCTCCTTCTCCTTGGTGACTTTAATATCAACTGGCTAGCACCAGACACAGGGTCGACTAAGGATGCCATCCTTGCTGCAAACTTAACACAGTTGGTCAATTCACCTACTAGGAAAAACTATAAATCTGGTAATAGTACCCTAATAGATTGGATCCTTACCAATCACCCTGCACGGATACATAATGTCGCTGTTCTCCTGGACTCTCTTAGCGACCACTCTCCCTTAAAATGTACCTGGTCAAACAAGTTCAGAAAACCACCTCCTAGAACCATCTCTAGTAGAGTACTACCTTTTGGCAACCTTACCCCTCTCAAGGAAAATCTCAGACAGAAAGACTGGTCTCTCATTTACAATACTCAAGATGTCGACGAAGCCCTTAATCACTTTATCAACACTTTCAATGCTGCCTGTGATTCCTATGCAATTGTAAAAAAGCGCAAAGTGAAAGCGCTCTCAAATCCTTGGCTCACTGCTAATCTATTGGCCCTACACAAAGGAAGGGACCACCTCTGGGCTATAGCACGAGGCACTGGCTCTCTGACTGACATCCAAAAGTATAAACAGGCCCAAAACTACTGTACCAAAGAGACTTGCCGGGTGAAGAGCGCCTACTTCAAGAATGCCCTCTCCAACTCCTGGGGTGAAGGGAAACCCTTCTGGGACAATCTAAGAAATATCACGGGTAAGCAGTCCAAGTCCTCTCCTACTATATTGAATGTGGATGGCACTACCACCCTTGACCCCTTGGTCATGCAAAACACCTTAATGAGACTTTCACTGACCTTAGCAGTGTCCTCTCATCTGACTACTGCGCTGATACTGACCCTTCAATCTCTATATCCCCCCCTGCCCCTCCAAGCATACCACCCTTCCATCTTAAAATAGTTAAAGCATATGAAGTTCATAAATACATAAAGAAGACTATATCTAAATCCCCGGCAAGCAGTGACTCTATTGACCTTAAAATACTGTCCCTTACTCTGGATGAAGTTCTACTCCCCCTCACCAGAATATTCAATCTCTCCCTCTGCTCCAGCAAGTTCCCTAGTAAATGGAAGGCTGCAATAGTCACTCCGGTATACAAAAGTGGTGTTAAGTCTCTGCCTGGTAACTATAGACCTATTTCAATACTTCCTCCCTTGTCAAAGGCGCTTAAACATATAGTGGCTGACCAACTAACAGACTACCTTCAGAAATATAACATCCTCTGTGCCCAGCAACATGGATTCAGACAAAGGCATAGCACATCGACAGCCCTGCTTGAATTCTCAGGAGCAATCCACAAGGCCTTGGACAAAGGACTCCTTACCGGAGCTGTGTACATAGATCTAACAAAGGCATTTGACACTGTACATCACGGTCTACTCATCAGTCAACTACAGTCTCTTGGGCTCTCCTTGGGCTCTGGTGCCTGGATAAAAAGCTACTTTGCCCAACACTCTCAGGTTGTAAAAATAGCTGGAGTTCTCTCAGACCCTAAGCCTGTCCTCTCAGGAGTGCCGCAGGGATCCATCTTAGGCCCTCTCCTCTTCAGCCTTTTTCTAAACTCCCTTCCTAAATCCTGCCCAGAGCAAATTATCCTCTATGCTGACGATGCTGTGATTCTATCTTCGCACAAAGATCCAAACCCCTTACGCCTTAGCCTCCAGCATGCATTTGCCTGTGTTGAGACGTGGTTCGTTGAACATAAGCTGATCCTAAACCACAAAAACACAAAATCCATGCTCTTCTCAAGTCCGCAAAACAAGAAAAGGCAAGTACCTCTCACTATCAACACATCCCTGGGAATCACCCTTGAACAGGTGGCTACTTTTAAATATCTTGGAATCACCTTTGATCAAGGCCTAGTCTATGCAACACATATTGATAATATAGCCAAAACTATTAATCAGCGGCTTGGGATACTTTACCGGAACAGACAACTCCTTATTCTACCAGCACTGAAGCTAGCTATTCAATTCTCAATCATCTCAGTCATCGACTACAGCTTAATTGTCTATGGGTCCGCCTCTTCTAGCACACTTAAACGTATCACAACCTCCCTTAACAAGGCCTGTCGGCTGCTTACTGGTGCTCATCGACGTACTCATACTTGCAAGCTCTACTCTGAAACTGGGTGGTTACAACTGTCAAACTGCATAAAGTACCTCACCTGCCTTATGGCTAAGAAATCCATCATGGGCCTCACCCCACCTTGCATTCAAGACCTGTTATGCCAGAACACAAGTGTCCGACCCACCAGAAGATCAGTAAATCAGCCTCTTCAGGTCCCCGTTGCTGGACTACACAGGGTCAACGATCATTTGCCTATCGTGCCCCCAACTGGCTAAATACCCTTAGCACCACTATTACCTCCTCTAACTCTCTAGGTGCTTTTAAATCTAGCCTATTCTCTCACCTTGCCACCTCCAACTCTTGTGACTGCCTTGATTAAATCCTAACTATTTCCTTTTCTCTGCCCTGACCACCTACCTGACAAAGGCCTGGTAGAGGTTTCCTTTTCTCTAACCATGGTCCTCTCCTCCCTCCTTTCTCTCTCTTGTACTACCTATCACACTTCCCTTACCTATTCTTTCCCTTTCCCTAATGTTGTCTAAAAGATGAAACTGGTAATTTATCTGTCGTTCACAAATGTATATGATGTTTAACTGTTTAATGTCACTGTTTATTTCCTCAATGTAATCTAAATGTGCAACTCACTGTAACCCTATTGTTTGTACCTAATTTTGACGTGGAACCTTTGTAAAAGATCCTTGGCTCAAAGGTATTTAATTCCTAGAATACAATAAATAAATAAATCATTGCTGCCATTCCTACATAGAACTCATATTAGAGTCAAGTGGAAAACTGGCTACAGGAACTCCCCTGCAAATGACTGACAGACAACGTAATTTACAAGAGAATCACTTGCTGCAATGGACTAACTGGACGTCTGTGAAAATGGGCTTTGCCCACAGACCTTTTCAATATAAAATAAAACAAGCATTTGTCAATGCCGAATGTTGGCTTGCTGGCATTGGCATTGGTAGTGCAGGAGTTAGAGAGATGCATCATAGGAATGGCAGTGAAGTATTGAACTGATGCCAACCCACCCCCACCCTGCAGAGAATGACAGGCATTAGAGTGTCCCTTTGGGTGTTTGGTAGTGCAGTGCAGGAAAACATGTCAGGCAGGATGTGAAAAATGACAGCTGTACAGTTCATAAAGAGGTGTAAAAAATGCCAGTGTTGAAAATGTGGCATTTAAATATACCAAATTTGTGAAGTTACAAGGGTGCGTGGGAAATATGCAACGCACGCTTGCAACACTGCCGTTTTATAGGCGTTTGGCTCCAAATTTTCAACATAGGCATTTTACTACCTCTGCTCATGTACAGTGTCACTGTTATTTCCTCAAAATGTCCCAAGAAGTGATTTCACACAGCGACCACACTATTCTGCGCCGGAAGTGCGAAAACACATTTTGGGCAGCATATGTGAAATGACAGCTGTACTGTTCATCAAGAGGTGTGGAAAAATGGCAATGGTGAAAATTCAGAGTGAAAATATCACAAATACATGACGGTATGAGCGTGCGTGCAATCTGCCAACACACGCTCGTAACACAGTCATTTTATGGAGTATCATCACCAAATTTTCAACATAGGCATTTTAGGACCTCTGCTCATGAACTGTGTCACTGTCATTTTCATAATCTGGCCCAAACACTGATTTCCCACAGCGATTGCGCTATTGTGCACCGGAAGTGCGGAAGCACATTTCGGGCAGGATGTGGAAAATGACAGCTGTACTGTTCTCAAGGAGGTGTACAAAAATGACAATGCTGAAAATCCGGTGTTAAAATATTGTGAATGCGTGAAGTTACGAGCCTGCATAGCAACTGCACAATGCACGCTCGTAAAACAGGCATTTGTTGGATTTTTTCCACCAAATTTGGAACATAGGCTTTTTGAGAGGCCACCTCATGAACACTGGCACTGTCATTTCGTTAATGGATCCCGAAAGGTGATTTCGCGCAGTGACTGCGAAATCACCTTTCAAGCCAATTAACACCATGACAATGATAGAATTCATGAGGAGGGGCCCCAAAAACCCCATGTTGAAAATTTGGCACCACAATTCCAAGAAATGCCCGAGATATACAGCAAAGTTGAAAAAACCCTATTCATTCCATTATACAGCTTACTGGCATTTCCTCAGTTCGCGGTCGGCTTTGAAGAGTGCAGGCGTGTTCCTGGTCCACGAAGATCATTCGCCAGACTCCGGAGGTAAGTATGGGGTAAGGGGTGAGTGAGGCAGAAATGCGCAGTGGGTGGGTGCGGGTGGGGAGGGGCATCAAGACTAGGAGGACAGTTTTCGTTTTACAGGGTAAAAAAACAGGAAACAACATCGAGGACAGTTTTCCTTTTGCAGGGTATTTGGCATGCTGGGATGGGCTCCCAGCATGCCACCTAACTGTTTTGGGGGTGTCAGTAGCTGGCGAGGATTGGGCACCCTCATCGGCACACAACATGGGGAGGAGAAAGTAATGCCCACGGGGATTGGGCACCTGTCGGCAAACAAAGAAAGTGGGGAGTGCGAGCCGAGGGGACTGGCAACCCTTGGCATTCAACATTTGGGGGTTATGCCGGCTGAGGATTAGGCACCCCGTTGGCAAACAAAGCGGGGGGTTAACGACAGGGATTAGGCACCGATGTCGGCAGACGTAGGCAGCCGCCCGCTAGCCGACATAAGCTCATAATGGTGGCGTAGCATGGCAAGAAAAGGACCGCTGCATATGACAAGCTTTGCTCGGATTGCAGCAGACCTTTTCTTAGACATGCTTGGCCCATTATGTATGCATCGTGTGGCGCCGGCATGCAGGCTGATTGGGGAATGAGGGACGCACCTACTGATGCGTGCCCTGCATTCACCCAACAGCGGCCGCGCCCCCAAATCTGCACTTTCCCAAGATGTTGACTTGCGCGCAAGTGCGGTAAGCCAACATAAAAATGAAATGACTAATACAGCCGATCAGGGTTTGTGTATTTAACACTGTTTTTGAGTCTTCCAGTCTGATATTGCAGAGTTAGTTCTTTTTAGACACAGTGATCTGACCTGATCGGTTCTGTGTCATAACAGTGATCGCTTAACAGCAATCACTGTTACGCGAGTAGCGAGTGTACATCGCCGAAAATCAAAATGGCAATGTACATTCCCTGCCAAACCCAACAACAGCGACGAAAACCAACAACAATGTACCCCCCACACCACCCTAAATTAGGATTCTCAACTCCGGGGGGGTGCATGTCAGGGAGAGGGAGAAACCCAGACATGAAAAAATGTTAAGGCCGCACACGTGAAATAAAATAAAAAACCCTGCCCCGGACCTCCCTCACTGCAGCCCGCCAACCTCACCACTACACCAGAACAGTAGCTCAGCAGCACACCACCAAACTGCAGCTCACATACCTTTTACTTCTTGAACCTTCCCTTCCCATTTCTTCGCCCTCGTAGTACGCACTATTTTTGTCCCTAACCTGGCACTATAACCACGCCTCGCTACCCTTTCAAGGTACCTCATACCACAGGCACTGAAACTGAGTCACTCACAAGTGAGTCGCTCAATTTCAGTCATTACTATAATGTGCTACTGACCTGACTTGCCTGGACCCATAGTGAAGCAGCTCATTTCCTCTGTACTAGAAGTGGCCATGATTTGTTTCATCATAATGTTTTTTTGTTACAAATTTATAACACCTTTTCAATGATTATGGACACCAGTGTTAGAAGGTACTGAAAATCAAGTTAGCCATTTGGCCTGTACGATTCCTGCTTGATGAGTCAAATATTGAAATGTCCACATGGTTTTGAAAAAACATTTCTAAAAGAAGGCTGATGTAAGCAAGCTACAATAGAGTTATAAAAAATTGCTCTCTAACATAATATCGCTGCTTCAACCACAAAACAAAATAGTTAAGCCTTTTAGGGACTCAGTGCTTGCAATTTGTAAGGTTACTGGAAATGTGAATGTTTAAAATACCATGCTGATTTGTTGTTATTCAATTACCCTACTGGAACAAATTAGATCATCAGATACATTTGGCTAATAATATGGGCAGCTGATGTATGACAGTTCCTAAGGGCTTGACTGTGGTCCAAAATTTTACAGATGTCCCTGATCCTCAAATAATGTTTACTTCTGCATGAACTGCAAGAAGGATATTATTTTCCTTTTATGCGTGTATATTTGTTAGATGTTTAATACTTTTCATATTTTATGCTTTCATGTATATTACTTGAATTGTACTTATGAAGCTAATTAGTTAATCGGGCAGTGTTCTACCCTCATTACTACCAGAAGGGAAAAAGTTTCTTTATGTGTCTGAGAGCGTTATAGTGTAATATACAGCCAGGGAATGAATAAAATAAGATATAATTGAGAGCTCTAAGGAAATTGCTGAAAAAGTGCTGGCTTATTTGTTGGAGCTTGTTATAGTGAAAAGGAGTCCTAGGGCCATCCTGTAGAAATGCTAGGTTTTAATACTCAGTGTGATGCTCAAGGGGTTAATCCTAGAGCTGTTATGTATGTGCACAAGGTTGGGGCAGACCAAGAGTTTGCTGGCACCCAGGTGGCAGGTTAATTCTGATATGTATTCTCCTTCAGAACTTTCTGCTGACATGGGAAAGCAAATTGACATCTATATTGGCCCAGCCCCATTGTCTCCACAAGGCAAAGTTCAGAAGATAAACCAAAATTCTAGCCTTCATGTAGCTGGCTTCTTCCTTTGGTGGAGGTCTTATATGTGTGCTTTAAGACCCCTTTTAAAAGCCTCCACTGATGGGGCCTCCCTCCAAGATCTGGGAAGCAAGTTCCAGAGAGCCAGGACAGCAACCTCAAACACTCGATCTCCCAAGGTATTTAGCCTGGCCCTCAAAACCACTAGGAGTCCCTCGGTGGAGGAGCAGAGTGAGCACACTGGGATGGTAGGGTTCAGGAGATCATTTAGGTAGCCAGGGCCTGATCCTTTTAAGGCCTTATAGGTGAGCAGCCCACCTTGAAGATGATCCTCCATCTGACAGGCAGCCAGTGCAAGTCATGCAGGACAGAGGTCAGATAACTAGACCTAGACCTAGATGTGGACCTAGCAGTACCCCAAGTGGTTGTCATGATTCCTTAGGGGTATTAATTGGGACAGACTTCACCTCAGTTCACCTTTTCTCTCCTTCATTTTAACTATCAGTTGTATAAATGTTAAACACAAGGAAATGGACACATTGGGCTCAATTTTCAAAAGCCCCATAAGATCAGTTGAGGTTGTACTGAACCCCTGCTTGTGGCAAAGCCAGGTATGCCTGGGACCCTGCACCAGATTTTGGTACATTATGGATCCCGGCACCAAAGTGCCCACAGCTGCCACAAGCAGAGTTGTGTGCCCAACCGGTGGCACAAGAGAGGGGTTTGATGGATCCTGAAGTCAGCCCCTGCCCATCAAAAACCCAGCCCATTGCCTGTACTGTCGTGTCTTCTGGAACGTGTACATGGAATAGTTTACACCCTCCATCAATACGGTTAACAGCAAATGCATAAAGGAAAGCTATCTTTACCATCTTTGGATGAATTATAACAAAATGATAATGACTGCACCAAAAGTTAGATACGGACAATGTAAAAAACATGAGGTGTGCAGCATGGTATAGGGAATATAAAAATATCACCAACCAGACTAATCTTATTGATTTTTTTGACTGGGTGACCAGGATGGTGGGTCAGGGAGGGGGGTGGATGTGGTCTACCTGGATTTCAGCAAGGCCTTCAACACTGTTCTGTATAGAAGGTTGCTTAACAAAGTGGGGAATCTGGGTGCAGGTTCTAAAGAGATAAAATGGGTTGGAAACTGGCTAAAAGGCAGGACCCAGAGAGTGGTAGTAAATGGTATAAAATCCGAAGAAGGGGAAGTGACCAGTGGGGTGCCACAGGGATTGATGCTGGGTCCAGTCCTATTCAATGTCTTCATAAGCGACATTGCAGAGGGACTGGAGGAGAAAGTATGCCTGTTCGCAGATGACACCAAGATCTGCAACAGTCAACACACAGGAGGGACTAGATAAAATGAGAAACAACCTAAGACTACTTGAGGAATGGTCAAGGGTTTGGCAGTTGGGTTTCAATGCTAAGAAGTGCAAGATAATGAACCTGGGACACAGAACCCCAAGAGAGGAATGCAGGATGGGAGGCAGGTTCTAGCCACCACAAGTCAGGACAGAGACCTGGGGATTATCATATCTGATGATCTGAAGTCATCCAAACAATGTGAAAAAGCAGTGAGGAATGCAAACATAATGCTGGGGTGCATAGGAAGGGGCATAACCAGTAGGAGGAGAGAAGTGGTGATGCCACTATATAGATCACTGGTGAGGCCTCATCTGGAATACTGTGTCAAATTCTGAGACCGCATCTCAGGAAGGACATAGACAGAATGGAAGTAGTCCAGAGAAGAGCAATAAAAATGATGCATGCACTGCACTGCACCACAAGCCTTATGAGGAAAGACTCAAGGAACTTAACATCTATTCACTGGAAGAGAGAGAAGGAAGAGGGGATATGATAGAGACTTTCAAATACCTTAGAGGAATGAACAGGGTGCAGTAGGGGAGCATATTTCAGAGACAAAAGTGCACAAGGACAAGGAGGCATAACATGAGGCTTGAGGGAGGGAGGCTTAGGGGGAATGTTAGGAAGTATTTTTTCACAGAAAGAGTGGTGGATCCATGGAACAGGCTACCAATGGAGGTGGTGGAAGCAAAAACAGCATGGGAATTCAAAAGTGCATGGGATAAGCATAAAGGCACCCTGCTGTGCAGCAGAGCGGGGAAATGACAGTCCAGATAACAGTAGGGACTGCCAAACCAAGTAGGGAAATGGGCAGACTAGGTGGACCGGTTGGTCCTTATCTGCCATCATATTCTATGTTTCAATCTACAGTCTGCCTTTGTTTCACTAAATATATGGCAGAAGAGATCACTGATAATTCCAAGGACCATGATAACAGGTGCCCCATACGCTGGGCTACATGGCAACTCTATAGCAAATATCGATCCAGTGCCCGCTATATGAAGATAAGGGAAAGCATGCTGGGGTACTCAAATGCATACATAGTGTACTAATTTACATAACATTGCAGTCGTCCTCTTACAGCCTATGACATTCTCTAATACTCAACAAATAGAAAAATATGTGCAGGCAATAATTAACAAAGGAATGCAATTGTGTCCATATAAATAATCCAAGGGAGGAACCTAGATATGGCATTTTGTTGTGTGGCCTCAGCTTTTGCCTGTGTAGGGTGTACCTGTTCTGTAAAGATCTGCAGGTGGAGATAGCCACACCCCATTGATCTGTTGCATAGATTTACATGCAGACATAAATGTTGCCACTTTCTATTGCTGTTCTCTTCTTTTCTACAGTGGTGCAGAGATAACTGTCTGTGGAACATGGGACGCTGGGTGGCATATATGTCTGCACACACACATAGCTAGATATTCTTACACAGGTGACAGCACGTAGGATGTGACATGCCCTCCCACCCTAGCCACTCGTGCATCTACCAATATCTGCAGCATGGAAAAGGGTGACTGCTGCCCTCTGCAAGTAATTGGCACCATCCTGTGGCTGCTGCCAGTGTTTCACACATGGACTCAGTGCCCCATACACCACAGCATGTACCAGCATATATATGGGGAAACTTACAAGACCGCAGGGGTGGGGCGGCAAGATGGCCACATGCTGCTCCGCTCCTCTCAGCTCCTCTCTGCTGCTGAATTTTGCTTTTTGAGTTTCTAGTTTGTTGATGCTTTTCCCCTGTTTTTTGTACCAAGGATGGCAGGTTTTTCTCCTGAGCAGGATGTGAGTTTGCAGCATTTGCCTCGGGGTCTGCGGCTTTTGATGAAGGAGTGTGTGCTCGAAGTGTTTGATCATTGGAGTAGAGACCGGGCTTTGAATGGTGCATGGCAGTGCAGAGTGGACTCTGCGAGGAGTACTTCAGCGAGGTTTGGATCTCAGATGCCCCCGAATAGAAAGGTGGATACCTGAAGCACGGAGACAGCTTAGTGCTGACAGGCTTGTTTAGCCTTTTTAAAGGTATGCTAGTGTTCCCTAGGGGCTGGCGTTATAGAGTTTGCTTTATTTAATTGTCCTGAATTTACTGTGCTTAGTGGAGTGCTTTCTTGTTTTGATTTAGCAGGTGTGTACACTGTCAGAGATGAAGAAAGGAGACAGGAGGCTGTTGGAGGAATACTTCGGACTGTGAAAAGGAGCATATCATGGACTCCCAGAGTAGGGAAATTGGGATGCTTTTCCTCAGGAGTGAATTGAGTCTACAGTATATTGTTGGCAAAGCAGGATTCAACACCAACTGCCAGGGGCAACTTGTGGTGTGAAGTTGGGGAGTAACCTTGTACACAAGGTTTGATTAAAGTCTCTTTCTATAGTAGTATCACCTTGAACTTACATTTAATTCTTTATACCAGACTATTAATTCAAGATGATGCCTAGGCTTTCAAAGTGCAATATAGATATTATTATACATATTATCATAATTGAATGGAGATCATGGACTCCTTGTTTAAAATTGCTGTAAGCACCTCATTCTTGACCTGTTGTTAACGATCATTGCAATTAGCGCAGAGTGGAAACTAAATGTATCTGCTGTCAACCACTCAGTATTTGTGGAGTGTTAGAGACTATGGAGTTTGAACTCCTGATTGTTTTAAGGAGGTCGTCTGTGATCGCAAGGGTCTAGTGATTGCTGTGGAGCAGGTCTATCATATTTTTGTCTGTTGTGACCTAAAAATTATTCCTCTATATAAACAAATCCTTGCTGCCATTCCTACATAGAACTCATAATAGAGTCAAGTGGAAAATTGGCTACTGAAACTCCCCTGTTAATGATTGATGCACAACGTAATTTACAAGAGAATCACTTGCTGCAATGGACTAATACAGCCAATCAGGATTTGTGTATTTAATACTGTTTTTGAGTCTTCCAGTCTGATATTGCCAAGTTAGTTCTTTTTAGACAAAGTGATCTGACCTGACTGATTCCATGTCATAACAGTGACTGCTAAACAGTGATCACTGTTACAGCGAGAGTACATCGAAGAAAATCAAAATGACCATGTACATTCCCCGCCTAACCCGACAACAGTGACAAAAACCAACAACAATGTACCCCCCCCACCACCACCACCACCCAAAATTAGGATTCTCAGCTCCAGGGGGTTGCATGTCAGGGAAGGGGAGAAACCCAGACACAAAAAAAAATTTTAAGTGCCGCACACTTGAAACAAAATAAAAAAACTGCCCAGCCCCTGAACCTCCCTCACTGTAGCCCGCCACCCTCACCACTACACCAGAACAGCATCTCAGCAGCACACCACCAAACTGCAGCTTACATACTTTTTACTTCTTGAACTTTCCCTTTCCATTTCTTTGTCCCCTCGTAGCACCTCGCTATTTTTGTCCTTAACCTGGCACTATAACTGCACCTCACTACCCTTTCAAGGTACCTCATATCACAGGCACTGAAACTGAGTCACTCACAAGTGAGTCGCTCAGTTTCAGTCACTATTATAATGTGCTACCGACCTAACCTGCCTGGACCCATAGTGAAGCAGCTCATTTCCTCTATACTAGAAGAGGCCATGATTTATTTCATCATAATGTTGTTGGGTTTTTTTTATACTTTATTTTTAGTCTATGTATCATTAACATGTCTCATGACAAATACTGCATACAACAGACAGACCATATTGTAAAATAGCCCATGGGAAAAACATTTCCCTTATTCAAAGTGTCTAATGTGCATCTATTGTATATTGATACATCATTAGAGGGAACCCTTTATGTAAACTAAACTCCCAATATGTTCTCCATTTTTGCTGTTGAATGAGTCCATGAGCGACATGGCAGTCCCAAAAATTATAGAATTATCCAGCAATCAAGTCCAGTAATACCATCATCCCAGAAGGGATATTTGGAGCCATGTATAACAGCTTAATGAAAGACTTCTTAATAATCATTTTAGCAACAACTTAATTCTACCTAACTATAGCAGATGTACCTGTTCCCAACCTTGTATCTATTCTTGTATTATGAAGCAGAAAGAGAATAGAAAATACAGAATCAACTTCTAAGCCTCTTTCTTAACAAAATTCTCTTGTTTCAATGTACAGGGAAAACTGATGGCAAGAAACCTTTTAAAACAAGTAAGGTAATTACTACTATTAGAGCAGCTCACACTAAATAGTAAGTTCCATTATTTTATAATGCATCAGGGTACTTCCTCTTCATATTCTGATTCCTCAGGGTGAACTCGCGATTCAGCCATCCTTCATTTGGCCCACCTTCCAGCCTCTATGGGGTCTGTGAATATAAACGTCTTGGCCTGATTAATGATCCTTAGCCTCACAGAAAAAATTATTGTGTGGGGTATGTTGAGATCTCTAAGCACCCGCCTTACTGCATCAAATTTTTTTTGTCTTTGCCTCGTTGCATAACATATGTCAGGAAACAAATGTACTTGAGTCCCATCTTGGCTTAATGGTGCAGCATGTCGGGCAAATCTAAGAATTTTATCTCTAGCCCCAATTCCTGAAGTGATTAACATCAACGTTCGAGGTTCCTCCGTGTTTGGTGTGCGGCCTTGGTGGGTCACCCTATACACCTTCTGGATAGCCCAGTCCTCTTGCAAGCCCTCCTGTAGAAATTTCTCTGATAACCACTCTTGCATGGCCATAATCGGGTGATTGCCCTCCAACCCCTCCAGCAGCCCCGCCAATCGCACATTTGCTGAGCGTGACTGATTTTCCAGGGCTTCCAGTCTAGCTCTCAAATGCTGGGATTCGTTTGCCATGAGGGCTATGGCTGCAGTAGATGTAGTGGCCTGTTTCCAAACTTGCTGCATGTCTCCTTTCAACACATCTACTGTAGTTTCAAGCACCAGGACCCGTCCATTAAATTTGTCCACTTTCTGATTGAGTGCAGAAAAAGAGACTATCAGTGTCTGCATTTTATGTCCCAACAATGCTAGGGTTTCCTCCCAAACTGGAGGCCTCCTCAGACTGCGCAACCTCTTCTGGTCTACCAATTCCTCTATTCTTCCCAGTCTCAGCTATAGTTTTATCTTTTTTAGGACTCATTTTGGCTAAATCAGTGTCACAGTCTCCAATGAAAATAACCAAAATTAGTTTCGGAGACCATAAATCAGTGAAACAGGGTAAATCTACCAGGTAGCTACAGAGAGCTGATGGAAAGTGTTGCTCAGTACTCGGGCTCAACAGCGCCCCCCCATAATTTTTTTTGTTACAAATTTATAACACCTTTTCAATGATTATGGACACCAGTGTTAGAAGGTACTGAAAATTGAGTTAGCCATTTGGACTGTAGGACTCCTGTTTGTGGAGTCAAATATTGAAATGTCCACAAGGTTTTGAAAAAAAAAATTCTAAAATAATGCTGACATAAGCAAGCTACAATAGTGTTATAAAAAAATGGTTCATTAACATAATATCGCTGCTTCAACCACAAAACAAAATGGTTAAGCCTTTTAGGGACTCAGTGCTTGCAATTTGTGAGGTTACTTGAAATGAGAATTTTTAAAATGCCATGCTGATTTGTTGTTATTCTATGACCTTACTGGAACAAATTAGATCATCAGATACATTTGGCTAATAATATGGGCAGCTGATGTATGACAGTCCTTAAGGGCTTGACTGTGATCCAAAATTTTAGAGATGTCCCTGAGCCTCAAAAAATGTTTACTTCTGCATGAACTGCAAGAAGGGTATTATTTTCTTTTTATGCATGTATATTTGTTAGATGTTTAATACTTTTCGTATTTTATGCTTTTATGTATATTCCTTGAATCATACTCATAAAGCTAATTAGTTAGTCAGTCTGCATTCTACCTTCATTACTACCAGCAGGGAAACAGTTTCTTTATGTGTCTGAGAGCGTTATAGGGTAATATACACCTGGGGAATGAATAAAATGAGATATAAATGAGAACTCTAAAGAAATTCTTAAAAAAGTGTTGGCTTATTTGTTGGAGCTTGTTATAGTAAAAATGAATCCTAGGGCCATCCTGTAGAAATGCTAGGTTTTAATATTTAAAGTGATGCTCAAGGGGTTAATCCTAGAGCTGTTATGTATGTGCACAAGGTTGGGGCAGACCAAGAGTTTGCTGGCACCCAGGTGGCAAGTTAATTCTGATATGTATTCTCCTTCAGAACTTTCTGCTGACATGGGATAGCAAATGGGCATCTGTATTGGCCCAGCCCCATTGTCTCCACAAGGTAAAGTTCAGGAGATAAACCAAAACTCTAGCCTTCATGTAGCTGGCTTCTTCTTGGTGGAGGTATTGTATGTGCAGAAGGATTGCAACATGGACTCCCCAGAGGGATCACTGTAGAGCCATTATTGCCTGACAAATAATAAAGGGCCTGAACAATCCTTTTGCCCAACTTTTTTGACATATTTAATAGGGCTTGACATAGTGATTCATTATGCCTGACATCTTATATGCTGGGTAATGTGCCTGTTAAATTATAAAATGTTGATTAAGAGTGGAATGACTATATGAGATCTTATACTGGGGTAATTAGCTACAGAGTTAAATTTTTGTTTGGTGGTAATCCAGGAATTAGATATTTTGATATACTGTTCTTAGGAAACTTTAATCATGCATTCATTTTAAACCCAGTTTATAAAAGTAGTATGGAACACTATTCACCTATAAAACAAGGGAAAACTAAATAGCAGTTACTCTAACTCATATTGAATGGTTTACTACTTGATCAATTTATTTTTATGAATGGTTTTAGTAGATGGTTACATCTACTTGCTGTTTGGACATTTCTGCTGTACTTGTACTGTGCTAGTTTCATGCTAAGAAACTTCTTAATAGAGCCTGTTATATTTAGCACAAAGTACTATTTAAATGATTAATTGAAGTTTTTAAGTATGTTCTGTACATTTTATTTCATGATGGGTGATTCTATAATGTTTTTTTTTCTTTCTTTTTTTTGTATCGTAATGACTTATAGTCGAATGAATAAACTTAAACTGTATTTATGCAATGGCAAGAAAGAATCTTGGACTCTGATTGGTCAGTCTGGGACTGGACCCATGATGTTATCCCAGTACATCATGGGTCTAGTCTCAGCACTGTGAACCTCTTGTTTGCCTATCCATTGTTTGCATCTTCTTTGTTTGCCTATCCTTTGTTTGCATCTTCTTTTATAAAACAAAAAATATTTTTCCACACAAACTAAAACATCTTTAAAATGATTCTTCTTATTCTGTATAACTACAAGCCATTGTATAATAGCAATAATGCCCTCCAGGGTGTGTGTCGTGCTGGGATAATGTCACTTCTCAGGTGTTGGGTGCACTTGGCTTGCAGCCTCATGCCCAACCACCTGAGGCGTGATGTTATCCCAGCACGACACACATCCTGTCGTGCATTATGCTTACATATTGAACTAGCCTCTCCAGTATTCCCCTGCCCAGGAATGTTTGTACAACCATGACAGGAATCCTCTACCGATCATCTTGCTACTACCTGGATTCCCACAGTGTTCCATACAACAGCTGGTCGTGTACATTGCTACTTGTCAGGCAAGTGCTTGGGACTCAGCAGAGCATGGTGCTACCAAGGAGTTACAGGAGTCGGGTGGCTCCCTTCCCACTCAGCAAAGTCCATAGGAGTGACACACCCAGGTGTTAGACCAGCTCAGGACTGGTCTAACTCCAGGTGGCTGCTGCAGACTTTGAGGACCTTGCAGTATCCCACAATAGGGGATATGGCAGCAAGGGTGTGGTACATGGCCTCATCAGACATGGCGCACCCCTGTCTTTTGCGTACAGCTGGCGTAAAACCAGTTTGGCACAAGGGCACCACTTTTTGATGCAGCCTGCATTTGAAAAGTGGGATTGCCATAACTTTATAACGCAAGGTGCCCCTTGCATCAATTCTGTCTGACATAAGCACCTTGCATCACTTGCAGTGCTTTAAAAATGGAGTCAATTCAGTTGTTAACACAACTTTTATTTGTGTGAAATGTGTTTTATGAACTTTCTGTTCCCAATCTGTGACCATGTATTGTTTAAAGTTTTGCTTTTTAAGTAACATTATTTATCAGCTTTCATTGACTGTTCTAAATATGCTACTTGAGTGGTTTCTGCATTCATCAACTTGTTTCATGATTGTTATACAAGTTGTTATATCTTTAATAAAGAAGTTAAAAAAATAGAGTGAGCACATGTGCTGTAGAGGACAACCAACAGGGTCTTGTTAAAGAGCAATTCTATACTTCAGCATGTGTGTTCATAAATAACATGTTTCAGCTGTTACAATTCACTAGAAATTGCATTTATTGTTTTCATTTTCATTGTTTCTTTCCAAGGTTTACAGCACATCTTGATAATCTATCTAAAAAGTCTGTATAGAAAACATTTGAAAAATATTTGCCTCTCTCCTGTTAACCTCACAGTGCCTTGCTTTTATGACAACATAGTGCTCACCATGACAACAGACCATGATGTCACAAACAGCAATTGAGTGGTTAGCAGGGGAAAGTCAGATACAGTTTGAAAGACTCAATGAAATGACTGCTGAATTACCTACAATATTTAGTAGACTAACAGCAGGGGAAATTTAAAAAGAAAAAACAAAGAACTAAAAAACAATAAAGTTAAAACATAATTGGTGTAAATCTAGTGTTTTTAAGCTTGTTATTATAATAGAGAGTTGCCCTTTAAAGATGCAAACAAACTGGGGATAACCAGAATCGGTCGACTCCAATCCAATGCGACTGTTTAGGAATTTCTGATTCAGACTACTATTCCTAGTCTCAAAAAGGAGTTCGGAATTAAATCAGAACTGGAATCTTAATTCCTAAATTTGGATTTCCTGTGTAAAGACATGTTTTAGATTTTAATTTCGGAATGTTTGGTAAACTGGATTAACTTATAGCTTTCTAACAGATCCCAGAGGGTTAGAATAATAGTGTCCACTCCAACACTGGTGATGTTAGCAGTGGAGTGCCTCAGATATCAGTGCTGGGACCCTCATTGTTCAGTATCTTCATAAGTGACATGGTCATCAGTGGAAATAATTTCCTCTCTAAATTTGTAGACAACACAAAGCTAGGTGGTAGGGTCAACAGTGCTGAAGGTGTTTCTTCACTTTCATCTGACCTAATACAATGGACCCTAGATAAGTGCACGGTCATGCACTTTTGGGGGAAAGAAATACGAACATAAATTACGATTTAAACACCAGCTTAATTAAGGTCTCTACTTGTGAGCGTGACCTTGGTATCCTTGTGAATAACAAGTTAACATGATCAGACCACTGTATCAAAACCACCCGATTGGCAAACAGCTTATTGAAATAAATAAGGTGCACCTTTGTTACTAGGACAGAACAGTGCCTAGTTTCTGTCTATTGAGCATACGTTAGGCCATATCTTGATTATGGTTCTCCCTTCTGGAGCTCCTACCTTATGGAGACATAGCTATGATTGAAAAAATCCAGAGGAGAGCAACAAAAATGGTGCCTAGACTATCTAATAAGGATTACCAAACTAGATTGAGTGAAACTGGTCTCTTCTCTTCTCTTCCCATGCTAGGAGACGCAGAGGAGAGCTTCTCACCTACAAAATTCTACAATCCCAACACTTGATGGAACAATGTGGACTTAAATTTTCCAGTAGGCGGACTGTAGCCAGATTACATAACAAACAACTTCTTGTTGAATGGGCAAACACTGCCAAAAGGGATTGCTTCTTCAATATTAGAGCTTCCAAAGCCTGGAATTACCTTCCACAGGACGATATGATTCCAGTAATTTTAACATATTTAAAAACAGATTAGACAAATGGCTCAGTTCCCTTCCACCATAGTTAAATTGGCCACTCAGTGTAGGAGACAATCATGATTGGTGCAAGCCTACTTTGTCTTAATAAACTAAGTAAAGTAAGTAATGAGGATTTTCAGACTGCAATTTTGAAAATTGAATTTGAAAAACTGGGTCAGAATTCCACAAATCTGATTCTGTGCCTCAGAATCTGAGTAGCCCTAGTACAAATCACAATTAATTGATCATACCTTCCTAGCCTCACAAGTAAGTAATAAGACATGATGGGGTATGCATTGAACAGGTATTACCGCATGCCTGGGGTGTAGTGAGGCATGAGGCTGCAGGTCAAGTGCCTTAAGCCCCCTGGCAACCCCTGGAAGTGCAGCACTATCTGTTCAATGCACACCTGGAGTGTCTTATTGCACTTATAAAATTGGCTTCCTTTTTTTTTTTTTTTACTTTTTACTGTTAGAAAAATCATGTTTGTATGTAGAAAAAAAGATTTGTTTATGCCAATTTATAATAAAAAAAGTCCTTTTGCATACTACATAATGACATCACTGAATATGTGCTGGACAGAGTTTGTCCTTTGCTGGCATCAGCAGTACTGAGGAACAGTAATGAATTTTGTTGCCATTATGATGCAGAAGCACTACCCTTGTGCCCCTTGTAGTGTTGTGGTGTTTTTTCTTTCTTTTTGTTTTTTTAATGGGACTGAGCTCTGGCTGCTACCATTGGATAGGAGGGAGTGAGAGAGAGAGAGAGAACTGAATAGCAGCATGGCAGAATAGCAGGAGCAGACGGGGACCTGGAGAAGCTGCAGGAAGAGAACACACACACACATAGGGAGCAAATAACCAGTTCTGGACTTCTTCTTCCCCTCCAACCCACCAATAGGCTATCATAAAATGAGCAGGATGACTGGGGAAAAGAGTACTTAAAAAAATGAGACCATAAAAAAATTCAGATGCAATGGATTTTATTTTCTACACTGTGAGATGGCAGTGCAAAGGGCTTGTCAGACAATGGGAGAACAAGGTTTTCTACAGGTGGAGACCAGTATCAGGGAGAGAAAGTGAGAGTGGCTGACAGAGCATGACAGAGAGAGATGGGTCTGGTAAGAGGTATTGTATTTATGCACACGTAAACTGACATGGCAGGGCTGGGGTTAACATTTCTTTTACACTTCCCTGTTTTGGGCTGAAAGGGAAAAGACACAGGGGTCGGGGCACAGGTGAGGGTGCACTTGCGACCTGCAGCAGTGGGTTGCGACATGCTGGCTAGGTACACCCTCTGTGCGGTGTACCTAGCCACATGTCATAAGTTTCAGGTCTTTGTTGTGGAGACCCTGCCCCTTCTAGAATAGGGCATAGGGTCATTGTCGCAGTTGCGGGTGGCGCAAGTTGTGTTCGATGGCAACTTGCACCACCTTTCTAGAATCGGGCCCACTATTTACAGAATGGAATAAAGCAGAACTGTTTAATGCTTGAGATTACTATTCTTAACAAATTTAAATACCCATTTATGACCCCTTTCCTATTTGTATGTACAAACAATCAAGAGAGCAGTATGTCCATGAAAATGAGCTGGTGCAGTCACAGAAAGCCAGTCCCCAAATGTAGAAAGAAAGATAGAGACTACACTTGAGGGAAGGAAAAAATACCATCCAAGCCACATTTTATGCAGAATAGAGATGTCCCGAAGTTTTAAGTCGCTAGTGAAGTAGCTGCAAAGTTGCCGTAATTCGCATCTGCAGATTTTTGCAAAGTTTTCCCTACTCTCAGCAATTTTGACTTCACCCAAAATCATTAAGTTTTACATGCAAACAGCAGAATTCCATCCACAAAGTGAGGAATTTCACCCACGAATGGCAGAATTTCACCCATGAATGGTGAAATTCTGCCATTTGTAGGTGAAATTCTCCCATTTGTGGGTAAAATTCCACACTTCATGGGCAGAATTCCAACATTCATGGTGAAATTCCACATTTTGAGGGTCAAGCCACAATTCACAAATTGTGCAAAATTTGTGGATTAATTTGCGGAGTGAATTAAGACAACTTCGACCATCTCTAATGCAGAAACAGTGATTATATTTAAAGAGGGAGTCTGGACAAAAGTGTTGCATTACAGAATTAGAATCAGCATATCTCAATAAGCATCATACCAAAAATAAGATCTTTAAGTTACTTAATTTAGAAGTTACAAGTTATTTTGTAACCCTGATTTCAAGCCCCGTTTAAAAAAAGACACTTTTCGTGAAAAGCTACTGATAACGGATGATGTCAGAACCAAAACTCATAACCTAGTCCTCACAGCCAGCAATCTTATTGGACTCATTTCTGAAAAGTTTACAAAACTGTAGTTGTAGTAATCATTTGTGAAAGAAAACTGACACGAGGTTGGGTGCAGTGCATGCATTTCCAGAATGTTCAGATGCATGGTACTGTACTTTAAAATATGGCAGAGAGGTTGTTTTTGATTGCAATGCTGGACAAAGCTCTGGAATGTCAAGCTGGTGCACAATTTCCGAATGTTAGGGGGGCATGCAATCTTGGAATGTGGCAGGGCTGCCCAATCTCAAAATGTGGTGGGGATACTCAATCTAGGAATGTGACAGGGACACACATCTAGAGATTTGGCATGGACTGCTGATTTTGGAATATAGTGGGAATGTACACTGTTGGAATCTGACAGGACACACTATTTTATTCTGAAATCGCTTGTCCCTGCCACATTCCAGAATTGTACACATCCACCACATTTCAAAATTGTGCATCGCATCCCCAGCACATTCCAACGTTGTGTGTCCCAGTCACATTCTGACATTGTGCATTCCCAACACATTCCAAAAGTGCAAATTCCTGCAACATTCCAATGTTGTGTGTCAATGCCACATTTTCAAATTGTGTCACTGCCACATTCCAAAACTGTGCGTCTCTTTCACATTCCGAAATTGTGCATCACTGCCACATTATGAAATTGAATGTCCGTGCCTCATTTGAAAATTGTGTGTCCCAACCACATTCTGAAATCATTCATCCACGTCACATTCTGAAAGTCTGTCATCACTTCATTCCAAAAACACTGCTTCCCCATCACATTCCAAAACTTGCTCGTCCTCACCATATTCCAAAACTATGTGTTTCTGCCACATTCTGAAATTGCATTTCCCAGCCACATTCTAAAACTGGGCATCCTTACCACATTCAAAAATTGTGTGTCCAAGCCACATTCTCAAATTGTACCTTCCCACCACATTCTGAAATTGTGTGTCACTGCCATATTCCAAAATTTTCCATCTTCATCACATTCCAAAAATGCTCATCCAAAACATATTCCAAAAATTGCACATCCACACAACATTCTGAAAATGAGTATCCCTGCCACATTCTAAAATTGCACGTCCAAGCCATATTCTAAAATTGCGTATCCCTGCCACATTCTGAAATTGTACATCACTGCCACGTTCCAAAATTGTGTGTACCCATCACATTCAGAAAATGCATTTCCCTGCCATGTTCTAAAATTATGCATCCCACCACATTCCAAAAATGTGCGTCCCTGCCACTTTCTGTATTGCATGTGTCTACAATATTCTGAAACTGTGTGTCCCCTCCACATTCTGAGATTCCATGTCCATGCCACATTGTGAAATTGCATGTTGTCACCGCAATCTGAAATCGAGGATCCCCATCATATTCTGAAACTGTGCATCACAACCACATGCTGAAATTATATATCCATGACACATTACAAAATTGCATGTTCCTGCTACATTCCACAATTGTGTCTTCTGCATTTCAAAATTGCATATCTCTGCCACAGCCTAAAGATTTGTCACACCGCAACATTCTGAATTTCAGCATCCTTGCCACATTCCAACAATATTATAGTGTTGTAGTACCACCATTATAGTTAGGGCTGAGTAGGCTTTTTAATGTTAAATCCCTAACTTTTCACTTTAGTAGCTTCACCACCATTCAATGGATTTGCATGACATTTTGCATTCATGGTCTCGGGGGCAAAGTCTCTTGAAGTGCTTAGTTTCTCTCTGGTTGGATGTGTGGATTATGAGATCAGGATAGTGAAAAGAGTGAAAAACTCAGGGGGGTTGCTGTTTTCTTGTCATAACCTAGCACCCAGATGGTTTGGAATTTTGGAGTTAAATTTTTAGGGCAGAAAGGACTTGGCACAAAATGGTGCCTTTCATTGGTTTGATGAAAAAAATATTAATCTGTTCCAGAGTTATAAGGATTTGAAATTTCAGCTCTGAGCATGCTCAATATGCTCTTTTGGATAGCTGTTTCATATGAAAGAAGAATTTGGGCTATATGAAAAAGGCTTCTGTTTCATATGGGAGGTAATCTTCTTTCATGAGAAAAAAATTATTTCTTTGTATGGCCACCATCTTGTTTCTGGTGGGGTTTTTTTTTTTGTTTGTTTGTTTGTTTGTTTTCAAAAGAAAAATTTTTGAAAACCCATAAAAAGTGTATCATGGCAATACCAACACATGTATCTTGCTAATCAGGACCCCATTAAATGGATTCTACAGTTACATTTTGGAAAAATGACCCAGAAATGTGTCTTTAACACATTTTAACATTACTTTTTCCATAAGACTATTTTCTTTTTTCATATGGCCATGCGAAACAAGGATAGGGCTATATGAAACAAGATTGCTTTCATTCAGAAAAAGAATTTAGACTTTTTTTTTCTAAATTTCAACTTTAACAAGCCATAACTCCATCAGTATTTGCAGTTAAGGGAGAATCTATATATCAAAAGAAAGATCTTAATGAGTCCTGCAACACTAAGACATAACACCCCCAAAATTAATTAGGGGGCTATATAAAACAAAAACATAAAAATTGAAAAATGAACATTCGCATAGGATAACATGGCAACTTTAACAAGCCATAAGTCCATCAATAATTGAGTTAAGGGGCAATGTAGCTATTTAAAAAATGTGTCAAAGAGTAGTAAAACACTAACATATAATCCATCCTAAGAATTCATGGGGTAGGCACTTCACCCCAAAATTGCCTCCAATCTTCACCATGGTGCCAATTCCACAAAGAAAGTCCAATCATCATCAAAAATGCAGGAACTGTGTACCTCATCTTTCAGTACAACCACAGCACATTTCAGAGCAAATTGACAAACATGTACTGAGTTATGGGTAAAAACCAAAACAAAACTTTTTTGCCCATATATAATCAATTACTAGCAGTTAAAAGGGACACTCAATATATTTTTCTTTTTGAAATGATCCCCACAAAAAACAGTTACAACGAAGCACATAAATTGCTTTTCTGGAGGCATGAAAGCACAGGACCTGAAGGGCCCTGCATTTCCACAGCCAGGTGGATCAGTGCATTTATGGAGGGATGGGAACACAGGGCCTTCTGGACCCTGCACGTCTCTAGGGAGATTGTGAGTAAGGATACAATTATACTATCTCAAAAAGTAAGGACATTCTTTGCAAAAAAACAGTGTTACTGCACCAGTTAGGGTACAGATTACGGCGCCAAAGGTAAGGAAATGTGGTATTAGGATTTTCAACCCTAACACCCCACCCCCATATTCTAAGCAGCCAAATGATTACAGTTTTGGCTGTCCTAAGTCTTGGTGAATCAGGGCTTGGGTCTTCCTTTGGGTTATCAACCCTAACGCTCACCCCATTTCATATAGTCTGCACATCTGAGCTTATTTGCTGATGGAATGGGGAGACCGTTAGGGTAGATAACCCCAAGGAAGACCCCAGCCCTGATTCATCAAGACTCAGGAAAGCCAAAACTGTAATGTTTTTTCCTGTTGCTTCTTGGAGGGCATGGGTGAGGTGCTAGGGTTGGAAACCCTAACACCACATTCCCCTACTTTTGACACTTTAATCTGAACCCTAACTGATGCATTAATGCAGTTTTTTGCAAACAATTTACATACAGTATATACAATATAATCATAAAGTCCAAGGTTCTTGGACTTATGATTATATTGCATATATGTATTTTTTTTTATTTTATTTTATTTTGTGTAATGTATGTGTTGAAACTTTATGGTGTTTTCCTATTTGTAATCCCCTGTTTTCCCAGGTGTGGCTGAAAATGGGTCATTCAGTCCAGTCCACCTTCCTGGTAAAATGGATAAAATTAAAATAAGTGGTGTACCCCAGCTACTTTCTGAGATTGTGTCATTGTTGCATTCCACAATTGTAACCTGGTGCCATTCTGAAATCTATTCCCTGCAGTGTTCTAAAAATTGCACACAACTTTGAATTCTAAAACCATGTCTACCACTGCATTTCACCCCCTCTCACATTCTTAAATACTCTGCTTTTGCACATTATGGGAATGTAAGAACAAAGAAGCCTCACAGCTCACCCCCAAACAGACTCTTCACATGTAAAAAAGAGGTGCAAAAGTACCTGGTATGTAGAAGGATTATAATTTATTAATCTTTATACTCACATGCCACATAAAACATGATTGAAGTGCTGGATAAAGGAGCTACCCCTACAGTCTGTTATCAAACCCCCAATGTTGTTTCACTCCAATAACTGGAGTTTTGTCATTTTCTACATGCTAGGCACTTTAATGCCTCTTTTTTACATGGGCAGAGCCTGTTTGGGGGTGCGTTGTGAGGCTTTTTGTGCTTACATTGATTGTGTTGGACTTATGGAACTCGACTGTTGGCAATTCCTCTGTTGGTGTCACATTATTGGAATACATGCCCTGTACCCACCCAGTGTCAGCTTTCCTTTTTCAAATGTTTACTGCAATTGCAGTTGTATGTAACATGGGAGAAATTATTCCTATAAGGTAGCTTGCAGACAGAACTAGGCTGTGAGTTCTGATTACGAAATCATCAGTAGCTCTTTACTGCAACTGGCTTTTTTGAACAGTCAGAGAAATTAGGGTTACAAAATGATGTGTAACTTTTAAACAGCATAGCTTAGAGATCTCATTTATGACATGAGGCTAATTAGGGATATGCTGATCCAAATTCTGAATTTATTGATGTTAGAAATGTTGGCCAGACTCCCTCTTTAATGGTGAGCAAACAAATAGGACATTGAGAAAGGCCCGTAGTGCTTCGGTCAACAGGACTTCACTGGGGGCAAGTCCAACACAGCCCCTGATAAAGATCTGTCAGTTGAAGCACTGTGGCCTTTCACACAGTGTCCTCTTGTGTGTTTTCTGCCATTAAATTTAATAATTATTTCTCCATAAATTATGGCTTGGGTGGGATTTTGTTCTTTCCACCAGTGCAGTCTCTATAGTTCATCCTATTTGTATGAATAGACTGTTTTTATCGTGGATGTGCGTCCAGTTACCAAATAGTCTAAAAAAAGTCAGTGGGAAGGGTTTAAAAAAGGAGACGCAAAGGTTTCTAAGATAGCCACACCATCTCACACACTTTATTTTGAGGTTGGCCCTGTCCTGTCTTTAAACTCAAGAAATAACATAACAAAGTAATAGGGTAATCTAAGGTTAAAAGGCATTCAAGGTTCACCAGGTGTCCTCCCCCATAAGTAGTGATTAATATGTATGCTGTGTAAGCATCATCTACCAATTTATATATACTAATTTATAGTTTACTAATTTATATACTGATTTATAAGGATTGCCCCATCTGCTGTACCACCAATGGAACCCTGCAGCTCAAGTGGTAAATGGAAATGTATCCAGGCTTACCTTGAAGGCCTGTACTATCTTCATGTCCACTGTCTCTGCTGATAGGGGCTGTTCCTTTGGTTCCCCACCCTCTAGACGAAGTATCTCTTTTTGTCAGATGCTATCTTCATGTCCTGCATGTGTGCTTCTTTGCATGTTATTGTTACATGCTAGCTAGTTATAGCTTAAATTTTTTGTTTGTAGTTTTGTAATTTTAAATTGTATAGTATTGTTACATTACATACCAAGAATTGTATGTTTTATATGTGATGTATTGTAGCTTTGACTGGGTCACCTTTGAAAAGAGGTACTTTTTGCCTAAAGGTATTACCATACTAATCAAATCAAAGCAAAGCAAATTAATCATTCCAGTTCATCTTCTTCAATAGAAAACATGTATCTATGAGTTCCTTCAAAAGCCCCTGAGCCAAATGTTACAGGAAGTGTCTCTTGCCTGAATCAAATCAAGTAATTGCTGCCAAAAGAAGCTGCTCTCTCCCTTCAGTGCATTGCTCATTTATCAATTGTGCTGGGCAACATGAGAAAAATCTGGGTCCCCTGCTTTTCAGAAAATGCACCAATTTTGCTTAATTTCATGTGAGTCCTTAAACTAGACCAGTGTGTTTAAAATGGGCAATTCTGGTTGAAATTGTGATTTTTATTTTAGAAAAACAGTACATTTTCAAAAAATTGGGGCAAATGGAGCTATTTACTGAAATTGAGTATTTTTAGAGCTAATGTTTTTAAAATGCACTATTTGGGGGGAAATGATGCTATCTGAATAAATTGTATTGGCGAAGGTAACTAGAGTTTGATGCAAATTCATGAAAACTGTGAACATTTGCAATTGTTAATTCCAGAAGCATAATAAATATTTCACTCAGCACTATTTGAATCATCACAGCTTTCTCCAACATCAAACCAGATTCTCACTGACGTTGCAGTTCCTAACCACCGATGCTCTTCAATCAGTCTTCACTCTAACACAGACACATCCCTTTAATACAGATTATAGTTACTGCACAGCCCCAGTAAAAAGTAAATTACAGTTCTGTTTGCAAATGAATTCTTAGCAGCTAAACGGCACTCTCATATTAGTAGCCAGGATTTATGATAGTTAATTAGGATTTGTGATAACTTAAAGTTGCTCTCATGTTCTCGGTTTGCAGGTACTAAATATTTCCTTGCAATCACTGCACAAGTCCAGGACAAAAAGTAGAGTGCTAGTGACCACCAGACTTTTAAATGATTACAAGTACTCTCACTGAAGTTACTGTAGTCCCATTATAATTAAATTACAGTTCAGTGTGTAAATGGATATGTTTTAACGATTTAACAGTACACTTTCATGAATGACTGAAGTTCATCTAAAGAGTACGCAGAGCTGTTTTTATGTATTGATATACCAGGATGGTGATCACGCTGTGCTTTCTTTTTTTTTGTTAAATGTACTGTAGTATGCTTTATCTCTTCTTGTCCGGCCAGCCCCCTTCAGTCCAAACTACACACACGCTCAGTGCCGCCACTCATCCTGGGAGTTACCTCACTCCTGAGCTCCCCGGCTTACCCCCTCCCCATGGGCAGGGCTGCTGAGGGGCTCCCCTCCCCCCCGATGGAGACTAAATGGTAGAGCAGGAGTGACAGCCCAGTCAGCAGCACAGGGTCAACAGCATGGGGCGGACATCATTGAACGGCAGTCGGAACCTACTTTTTCCTGCTTTTTTCCCAGGGAGGCATGTCATGCAATGACAGTGAGGCAGGCACGCCAAATGTCTGACACACCTCCCTAACATAGTTAGTCCTGACTGTCATTATCTGGCTACTGCAAGGAGTTACTCAAATACCAGTAAGTTCCCCACCCTCCTCCCTGAAGGAGGAAAACAGTCCATAGGATTCTTGAGCCTCCCCCCCCCCCGGCTGGTTCTCCAGTTTCTCAGGCTCATTCCCAAACCCAGGTTATTGGCATCACGAGTGGTAGTGCTATCACTGTGCCGGTGGGCCTACCCCACTCTGTGCTTCCTTGCAATTACTTCACAAACCCATGGAAAGCAGATAAAGTGCTGCAGGCTGGCTCATTAAAGCAGCAGTGCACTGAACAATGTTTTTCCAAAAAGCGAATTTCAGATACAATTAACAAAAAATGTTAGCATCCCTGTAAAGTTTTTTTTTCTAATTACCTCCTATGCTACTACACACCATGAGTTTTTTTTTCTTGATCCTATACCTTGCCTGGTCTACATTACTATTTCTAAACCAAATGTAGGGGACATCTTTTTCCTTGACAAAATATAAATTGAAACATAATAAAATACTCAAACTTTTGTGGAACTAGAAAATGTCCCCATCTCATAAAACTGGAAGCTACCTGGAATCTTTCATAGTGATAAAAAGTTATGGTCAAATTGTTTCCTCAATTTCATTGCACTGCTACTCTTTTTTTTTTTTTTTTTTTTTTTATTTTATTTATTTTTTTACTTTCTCCTGGCCCCTGCCCCAAGGAATTAATTCCTCGGGTCTTTTCGGCCGGGGTCCCGACATAGCGTAGACCCCAGCATCATTCCACGTGGGACTGGGAGATTTTTTGCCTTGGGTTTTTCTCCCAGTCCCCGAACCCCTGAGGATGCCGGCATGCAGGACTTTCATCCAGACAGACGGTGTGCTGACACACACCATCGTCAAGTGCCCTCAGTGTCCTCCCCACCCTGACTCCGAAGAGCCGCCTGTGTGCTGCATGCCCATGCTTCCACTGGCATCAGTGTGTTGGGTGCTGTTAAGCACCACAGAAATCCCACCCCAGTAGGAGAGCATCCATTGGGACACTCGATCCTCCTTCCCCCAACCAACCCCTGGTGGCCCGAGTCCATTCCTGAACCTGGGTCACCAGCATAGTGCGCACTGCTGCTTTAAGTATCAAAAAATGGTCCCACAAAAGCGGCCAAGATTTGTAAAAGAATTTTGAGATCAGAGGATTTCACAGGCTTACAGTCACTTAGTATTTGTAAGTTTCAGTTGCTACAGGAGTCACAGGAAGATCTCTAGGGCAAATGGTCATATAGAAGAACAGTTCTTTTATCAAGTATCTTGAAGAGCAGGCATCTACTCTGATGTGTGCTTTTACAAAATAAAGCTGTCTCAAACAACTACCATGAGTCCAGTGTTGGCTTTTTAATTAAACTCACATTTTTGGTAAACAAACAATTTTTTACTAACCTAGCCTGATGTTTCCTAACTGGTGGATAATTTGGTGGGAAACCAAGGATCTCAGTGTTTTTCCACCCTTCTGGGAATAACATTTACATCATGGTTGACCATATAAATTAGTATTTAGACAGGATCTTTTAGAAACACCAGAACTGTGAGGTTGTAATAATGAGGGATTCAAGCAGATTATCAACTGGTAAACCTACAGGAGAAATAAATTTAAAGCAGATAGTAAAACAAAGCACAAGAGGAGGGAGTGTTCTTAATGTGGTGAAAACAAACACAAGCAAATGGTATAAACAGCTGAAAAGCCTGCCCCAGATAAGGTTATCCAACCCTAATGCCATATTGATTGCAAATAGCAGTGAGAGCAGTAAACTGCAAAGGGCAAAAAAACAAACATTTCTTTCCAGGAATAGGACAACAGACAAAAAAAAAGTAAAACATTAGATAAAACAGCAGGAAGACTATAGACTGAGTCATTTAATCAAGATAGTAGTACACAGAAACTGGAACAGCATCCACACTTAGACATGAATGACCAGGACACCAATGTCTTTAGTAGGAAATCCTTTATAAAACAGACATGTAAATTGGACAATACGGTGGCTATGAAAGTGAAAAAAGACTAACGTTTCACCTGGTACACTGCCAGACTTCCTCAGAGTAAATCATTACATCACACAGGTGCTCATTTTATATGTTTATATTTCGTGTCTTTTGTATTTTTAATCAAGATAGTGCAGATAAGACAAGGACAGATTTAACAAATTCAACACATGAAGCGGGGATGCTGACCAGCCCAGTGGTACTGAGGGTTGAGGCACTGGACACCACACCTTGCGCCACACTGGCAACCATGGGTTGGGAGCAATCTTGGGTTGCCGGGAGTTGGTGGGGGGAGAGAGGATTGAGCATCAGATAGACTGCTCTCCTCTCCCAGGGAGGGGAGGGGAAGGTTGTCATCCTGCTAATTGGCTGCCACCAAGTGAAGGCTGGAGGGCAGCACCAGAGTCATGGAGGCACAGGAGTGCAGATACATGGCATATGCATGCCTTCACAGGGGACAGGGAGGAAAATGGAAAAAGTGGTGGGACTGGCAGGCTTCATGATGGCCTAGCTATGTCCTGACCCTGGCTTGCCCCAAAATCTGGATTGTGCTCCAGGGGGTGGGAGAGCCAGCAGTATTGCCTGTGGCCCCATCATGGGGGGTAATCCATGGGGGAACCACAGGGTAGGGCTGGATCGGAACAACTGGGCTCTTAAAGTCAAGCCCTCTGAGAGGGAGCTGGAGCCACCTGCCAGCCCTAAGGAAGGTGCAGAAATACAATAAGAAAAAAAAAATGGGTAGGAACAAACCATGGTTTTCTGATGAATTTGAAAAACTAATCCACTTAAGACAAACAGCATTAAAACATAACAACATGGTGAAATTTAACACATTAAGAAATAATACAAATGAGGGACGTGGCCTAGCATCAGAGCGTGATGGCCGTTTAGTTCTTCAGCTCTGAGAAAAAACCCCTGCAATCCCCTCAACGCAGTGCCATAAGCCCATTTATTTTTTCCAGAATCGTAAGCTCTAGCAGTGCTAATGTCATCTAATTCAAAATCGGGAAGGACACAAGCAAAATAACATTTAAACCTTCCCCGAGAGGATCTTCGGCTAAGGGCCTAGTGGGGCCCGGAAAAACACCAGAGGAAGCAAGGAATGTCGATTTGGCAAGGGACCTCCTGGAGAGCAGTTCTTGTGTAGAGAGTGAGGAGATGGAAATCAATCTGAACATCAACATGGCAGACAGTTACCAACAACTAGAGAGACTAATTAAAGATTTAAAATATGACCTGGGATCCAGGATGGATGCCGTCTTTAAAAACATGTCTGCTCAAATTCAGCATCTACAGCAGGCGGTTAACACTACCTCCTAGCAAGTGGAAGCCCATGAGAGGTGACTGGGGGAAGTGGAACAAAGGATCGGTGACCAGGAAGACAGATTGGTGACTTGCTCCTTGGATCTTGCAAAAGCCCTAAAAGAAATAGAGATACTGACGCAAACCTTAGATGATCATGAGAACTGTGAGCGCCGTAGCAATATTAGAATCATAGGTTTGCCGGAGGGACTCGAGGGAAATGATTGCTCCAACTTTATCAAACAATGGCTGGTTGCTAACCTGCAATTCCCTCCTGACAAAGAGCTGGAGATCCAGAGGGCACATCATTCGCCAGGCCCGAAGCCATCACCTGATCAAAGTCCTCGGCACCTCATTGTTAAATTTTTGAGGTACTAAGATAGAGTGGCTGTGCTCGATGCGGCGAAGAAGCAAGGAACCATCCTTGTACAGCAGAGGAGGGTCAGCATCTATCCTGATTATTCGTGCATTCTTCAGATCCAAAGGCAGGCTTTCTCTGAGGTTCGTCACCTGCTACATACTAAAAATTGCCCTTTTACTCTGGCTTATCCCACTTGTTTGATAATAAGACCACCAGGAGGAAACATTAGAGCCTTTACTGATTCATCAGCAGCTTTGGAATTCGTTCGTGGCCTAGAGGTTCAGAATAAGCCCTGAAGTAGCAGTGTGGACTGATGGAAATGATGTTGTTCGGCTGGGGAGGGGGGAGATGCGAAGCTTTTTCCCGAACTTAACATCATTTGGGGGTCTGCTCCCCCGAGGCTTCCACACTGAACTATATGTGCAGTTCACCGAATCGACGAACATTCTATGCAACCTGTTTGATAGCATGGATGGTAATGGCCTGCATTCCAAGTACTGTAAATTCATTTTTTTCTTTCAACAGCGTATTCTCATTTGTTGCCATGCAGGAAAGGAAGGCTAAAACTGTAACTATATCCTGGAGATTTAAAGCCGAGTAATGCTGGAACTTCGAACTTAATTTAAAGTTTGAGAGTTGAAACATTTACTGTTTGGTAGGGGTAGGCTCTGAGGGCATTAGAATATAGGGTATGAAGTCCTCGTTGGAGTCTGGCAAATGCCAGGTCTATTATATTTGTGTTTCTTTTGTTCACCCAATAAGTATATAAGAGTATTTCTTTGGTTTTAAGATGGGTATTCCAAAATAGAGAGGGGGTGCTATTTACAGTATTTTAGATAGGTAAGAGCAATGGAGGTAAAACTGTGAACTCCATGACACTGGGAGACTCTGCTCTGAACAAGTGTCAGTGGGGGGCAGCATTTTCCCAAAACGCCTCCTAAGAGAAGTCAAAACTTTTTTTTTTTTTTTATTTTATACATATAAATGTATTGGGGACAATTGAGAAGTTTTTGGGTAATCCCACAAGTTGTGTGCGGAGGAGGGGTTTATTAATTATGGATTGTTGGGCCCTTGGGGACTACCAAAAGAAGGTACTAGCTGAGAGGGGGTTACAGTTTATAATAAATATTTCACTAGGTTAAAAATTTATTGCAAGGGGTGTATGCTCAATCCACGACAAGTAGTGGGAAATGGTTGTAATGCTGCCTGTTGCAGCTAGTTCTGTGGCAAGGGGGAGGAGGGGAAAGGGGTGGGGAATACAAATACATTGTTTTTTGCTGTTTCTATGTTTTAACCTGTTGACTGTTGTTATAGGGAGGAAGGGAGGGTTATGTTGGGGGAAAGTTTTTACTGTGTTAAAAAAATGTAGTCTTGGCGGCGAAGAAGTGTTAAATATACGAGTACATGTGGTAAAAATAATTGACAGGAAGTACTGTGATGGCTAATATTTCACCGATTTCCTAGAATGTAAATGGGCTTTGAACCGTAGTCAAAAGGAAAAGGGTTAATTCCTGTCTAAGACATAAAATGAAGGGGGATATTATATTCCTACAAGAAATTCATTCTAAGGAGGAGGAGGTGGATGCCTTACGAAGGGCGTGGGGGAGGGGGGGACATTGTTAGCATCACCTTTTAATTCCAAGGCACGAGGTGTAGCAATTTGGATCAGGCCAGGGATCCCTCATAAAGTGTTGTCTTCTGTAACTGACCCACAGGGCAGATTTGTAATTGGAGTGGTTGATTTGGGAGGTACCATTTTAACATTAGTGTCGGTATATGGCCCGAAAGTAGACTCCCCGGATTTCTTCTCCCATCTGGAGACTACATTGGCCCCTTACCCTGATGATATAATTATAGGGGGGGGGATTTTAATACATATTGGGATCAGCACCTGGACCACTCAGGGATGAGGAGGGGTCCTCCCCCCAGGAGTGTGGGGACACTGCATTGTATGATGGAGGGGAGATCTCTTTTAGAGGTATGGAGATTTTTTCACCCTGCCCTTTGGGAATATTCATTTTATTCGCATGCCCACAAAGTTTATACGAGATTGGACTATTTATTTTTGACAAAATCAAGAGTGGGGGATATCACTGAGGCACAATATGGCCCTATAACAATTTCAGATCACACTCCTCTGAGGGTGGTAGTGGAAGGGAGAAAAGTATCAGGTGGCAATCTGTAGTGGCGATTAGACCCTGCCTTTCTGGGAGATCAAAATTTTATTCAACAACTAAAAAAGCAGGTATTGATTTTTTTAGAGGTAAACCGACCTAGTGACACCAACACTGCGATGATCTGGGACTCCCTTAAGGCCTATATATGGGGAGAAGCAATTTCATATGCTGCTCATAAAAAGAAATTGGCCTCTGGGAGGGATCCTGAGTTGGAGCTCCAGATTCATAAACTAGAACGGGAAATGATAAAAAAGCACAATGGCGTTAAACTAACCACCTTAAAGAAATTAAAGGGGGAACTAAGTCAGCTGTCCACACACAAAATTAAGAGTTCCCTTTTATTGACTAAATCCTTCTCCCATTTTGAGGTTGACAGAGCTGGTAAGTGGCTGGCTGGCTTGGTCAAGAAACAAAGGGCCGAAAGAACCATTTTAGGAGTGGAAATGGTGGGGGAAGGGATCACTTATGATCAGCACAAAATTAATGCCAATTTTTTAAAATACTACTCCAGATTGTACACTTCGGAATATCCTGGAGGGGGGGATCCTGATTCTTTCCTGAGAGGGGTCAACCTTCCCTGTTTGGGGATCTGGAAGTGAATCTGATGGATTCCCTGATCACTATAGAGGAGCTTAGAGGGACTGTGTGGAACTCCAAGAGGGACAAGGCTCTGGGACTGGATGGCATCCCAGTGGAGCTCCATAAAGAACTGTGGGATGAATTAGGCCAGACCATGTTGGAGACAATAAGGGAATCACTGGACGTGGGGGAACTACCTCCTTTGCAGAACCTGGCCATGATTACGGTGTTACCAAATGCGGGCAAGGACCCTTTGCAGTGCTCTTCCTACCGCAATATTTCGTTATTAAATGCTGATTATAAGGTCCTGGCTAAAGTGTTGGCAAATAGGTTGGAGGGTCATCTTGCTACACTGATCCACCCAGACCAGGGGAGTTTGTCAAAGGTAGACAAATTAAACACAATATTAGAAGAGTACTCAACATTATGCATCGGTGGCCCAGGGGGCAGTCAGGAGGCCTTCTCGCACTTGATGCGGAGAAGGCCTTCGACCGAGTGGGATGGCCCTTTATGATAGCGGTTCTGCAGGGGATGGGATTTGGTCCACATTTTCTGCACTGGGTGAGTAGTCTGTACAAGAAACCGACAGCTCAAATTCTCACAAACAATACTGTTTCACCCCCCTTTGCCTTGACCAGGGGCACTAGGCAGGGCTGCCCGCTTTCCCCGCTACTCTATGTGCTAACAATAGAAACCTTAGCCCTAAAAATTAGGGGGAATCCTCACATTAGGGGATTGCGCTGGAGAGGAGTAGGCCATGTGATCTCACTCTTTGTTGATGATATACTCCTAGTCACCAGCTCCCCCGAGGAGACAATGAGGGAATTGTCCAATATCTTCCATAGTTATGGTCCCCTTTCAGGCCACAAGATCAATTGGAGCAAGTGCGAATGGATACCACTGGGAGAAATGAAAAACCCTATCAAAATAGGCCAAACAACAGTTCAACCATCTAAAATGATTAAATATTTAGGAATACAGATCCCTTCTAAACTTTCGGAATTAGTCATCATTAATATGAAAAGCATAATTAAGACAATTAGGGAAGACTGCTTGGCATGGCGAGCAAAACCTTTGTCACTTATAGGTAGGTTAAACTTGGTTAAAATGTCGGCCCTCCCTAAATTTCTATATTTTTTCCAAGCAGTCCCATTGAATGTTATATATAACATATATAATGTTATATATATAATATTATACATGAAATATATTAAAAGCCTTGAAGGGGCTATAACCCAACTACTGTGGAACAACAAATGTCCGAGGATTAAAACAGCCATTTTGTGGCTGCCTCGAGTTTGGTCTCCGGAACGTTCATTATTATTGGGTTGCCTTGCAGCTGGCTCATATTTCGGACCTGTTGAAAAAAAACAGAGCATCAGCCGGCCTGGGTCAAGCTGGAGGAGGAAGAAAAAGGTTTCTCACTCTACCATGACAGGTTATCTCTGTGTGGTACAGTCAGAACCCCAGCAGCCCCTCATCATCCCTGTACGAACACTCTGCTGAAGGCCTGGAGACTGGTTCATTGGTGGCTGGGAGGGGGAGCAGGTGTGTCCCCGGAATGCTCTCTTAGGAGAATTTTGCAGCAAGAGGGAGGTATAACTATATGGGACAAACCAATATTAAAATATTGGGCCCACAGGGGAATATCCTTAATTAAGCATGTAGTGTCTGAAAGCGGAATAACTCCATTTGTTGATCTAGTGGCATCCAAAAAGCTCAGGGAGGGGCATTTCCCCCTATGTGGGAAATTGAAGACAGCAGTGGATAACTTGATGGGTGGTGGTGACCATGTGGAAGTGGTGTCCAGATTCCCCCTGGAGGAACCTTTCTGGGGGCAGTCGGAGGACATTAAGTTTAAACCTTTGAGAAAAACATATAGAATATTAATAGGGACCTCACCAGATCTGATGATGAGTGTTAAGGAGAAGTGGGATTCGGATCTATACCCAGAGGGTCTAACTGGGGGCGACTGGAATATTATTCTGAACAATTGTATGAGCAGTTCAGTAAATAATAGAAATAACATTATTCAGTATAAGGTATTACATAGAGCGTATCATACTCCATGGCTGGCACATAAGATAGACCCTAGTGTCTCCCCTCTGTGTCCCAAATGTCATATACACGTTGGCACTTTCTATCATGTGGTATGGCTTTGTCCCAAGGTGAGCTCTTTTTGGTCTGGAGTCCAGAAGGTTTTGTCGGGGTGGTAGGGGTCCCATTAAGTCTTGATCCAGTGGAGATACTGTTGGGCCTTCCATCAGGAGATCCGATACGGGGAACCTCCTTGTACACTAACTATAAAAATCTTTGGAGATTAGGTAATGTGATGGGCCTAAAGGTTTTGGCCATGCACTGGAGGTTGGCATCCATACCAACAGTTTCGGAATGGTCAAGTCACTTGTTAAATTGTATGAAATATGAAAAGATCCAGTATACCGTTAGGGGGCAACTGGATAAATATTTCAAAATGTGGGCACCACTGGAGGAGGTTATAACGCAACCTTGGTTTTCAATCTTTTAATAAATGTTAGAATAGGTAACCCTTGTCTAGATCTGGTTAGAGATAGCCCAAACAAAATGTCAAAAGTGTGAATGTCAATAGTGTGAATACATGACTCTTTTCTATTATGTACAATTATAAGTGAATATAATATGATAATGACATGATGTATTTGATGTACCTGCTGCCAAGCTAAACTAAATAAAGTTTACAAAAAAAAAAGAAATAATACAAATAAGAAAAGCAAGTGGTTAAGGAGAAATAAAAATGAGCTAAAAGTTTAAAAGTTAAAGTCTGACCTGCACATATGGTGGGTAAGAACAAAAGAATTTTTGAGTAAAGGAAAACATGAGGGACAGGTGGAAAAATGGGGGCAGGCCTGTGATAATTGGGTCCTATGCACTAAGGGGCCCAACACATGCCACTAAGGGCATTTACTGGGCAGTGCAATTGCAGGCTGCATAGCTGGTCTCCGCTGGATGCATGGGGCTGGAATGCACAACCCCAGCTGGCCCAATGCATGACCACATAGGACCATACATGGGTTGGGGCCTGCTGGGTGACTGACCTGGGACAGACCATGGACTTCCAATCAGAAGCCCTGACCAGCCTCACAATAGATCCTGTGCTCCATAGTAAGGCCAGCAATGTTCCCTAGCCTGATAGTATTTTCACCGAGTCCCACTAACTGTGTCCTGCAGCCATAATCCATCCCCCAGCTCTCTGCAAAATGGAGGAAGGCTGGGGTTCATGACTGCAGGATGCCTTGTGGGCATCTGGATACCAGGCGGGAGAGGTTTGTCTGTTACAGCAGCCCTCTGGCTGGTCTAACACAAAACTCCCATGACACTGGCCCGGCAGAATGCATCCAGCATTGTGCTCTGCTGTCCATTGCAGGCATGCAGACTCCCCGCCCCCTGCCCAGACCAGCTGTGCAATTGTGTGGGATGTAGCGTGAATGGCCCTAGGCAGGATTGTGCAGTGAACACCCGGTGTTTGTACATCCTGGGGTGTCTATTGGACACCACGGATGTGGTATCTTGGCCCTATGCATTACATATCATAGAGCATGGGGCCCATAATGAGGAATGTGAAAATAGATTCTTCATAACAGACCTAAATACAGTCTTACGAGGTGTTAGTAGGAAATTGGTACCCCTAGAAATAATGCAGAAAAATGTGACATCCTGGAAAAGTATTTAATACAAGTCATGAATGTTGCAAAGGAAATGAAAAAAACATCAAAGTAAATAAGGCCATAGGACCAGATTTAATACCCAATTAGATGTGGAAAGAGGAAGCAGGTTTGTTAGCACCATGGTTGTGCAACACCTTCAACAAACCTATGATCAATGGGAAAATTGTACTACAGTGGAAACAAGCCAACATGATCCCCATCCCAAACATAAGTACTGAACCCTACATGATGTACTGTACTGTAGCTAAAGACTTTAGACCAATCTCATTGACTTGTGTTATGTTTAAAATGTTTGAAAACTGTCTTTAAATAGATTATGGAATGTGTAAAGGACACTTAGGGCATCAAACTGGGACCTCAACTGTTCCTATAACTTATAAATGACTTGAATACAAAGGAGCCGTGTGTAAAATATGTGGATGATATGACAGTTATAGATATTTTTACAAGTGAAAATGAGAGTAAAGTGTAGAAAGACCTTAAACATATTAAATTATGATCACAAAAAACCGCATGCGAATATATCCTGTTTTTTTATTCAATACACTTTATTGAATTTTCAGAAACAAGTAGACAATACACAAACACAAACAAGACCCCAGAGCACATGAACTACAGTCAATCACATATAGTAGATTTGGACAGTGAAGTAAGATAGTCCATATCTAGTACAGGAACAGTGAGCCAACCTCTCCCAGAGCAATAACCAGAGTACAACATCAGGCAGTTCAATGTTCAATGACTGCAGGGCCCAGACACAGTTTAGTCCAGAGTTATTAACACATACAGTGTTTCCCAGATCTTTACATATGACCACAGTCTGTTGTTCTGGCATGTAATGTTTTTTTCTGCTCTCAAAGCAAACAGTAATTAAGCATGCCATTCTTGGTAGACGGGTATATCATTGTCTAATCCATGGCATAATAAGTCCTTCTTTGCACACGTGGGTATGAGTGCTGTCTGGCATTTTTGGTTCCCCACTAGTTGACCTGTGTAAACCCCTAACAGATAAATATTTGGTGTAAATGCTGCATCCAATCCCAGCAGAGGATCTATCTTTGCTTTAATATTTTGACAAAGGAGCTGGGCTTTGGAGCAATTCCAAAGAATATGCATAAGGTTGCCTGGGCCGTCATTACACTTGGTACAGATATCTGTTGACAGTCTATGCATTGTATATAGTTTCTCACACACGTAATATATATTGTGTAATATTTTAGGTTGTATTAATCAATTTGCATCAAATTTAATATACTTATAACGATCCATCCAGATACGTCCCCAGTCATAATCACCCTGGGCCTTAGGTAGGGCAGTCTGCCAGTACGGTGCAACTCCATCCTCTTTATTTGGCAAGAAGCCATAAAGACCCATGTACAAATTAGAGATTGGGTGGGGAAGGGTGGTCCATCTGTCCAGAGCTACTATTGCAACACTATGTGCAGTGTTTTTAGTGTAGCCCCTAAAGTGTTTCGTTAATAGATGCCTAACTTGAAAAAAAGGGAAAAATCTTAGTTTGAAACCTGGTATCTCCTCACATGCAAATAATTCCTGATTAAATGAAGGAAATCTGCTTTGGAAAATAAAGTTACTGGACACACACACACACACACACACACACACACACACACTTCTTTTTGTGGTGTAAATGTGGAGGCAGTCTGTAACGTTAACGCTTTAGGGATCACTTTTCAATGTGACTTAGGGTGGGAGAGTCGTGTTGGGAGTATTGTAAAACAGGACAACACCAGACTGTATTTTTTTTTTCCTCCTCTGCTCCCCTGGCCAGCTCCTCCTTCAGGCCCCTGAGGTCCTTCTGTCTGCCCGCCATCTCCAATGACAACCCTACCTCTTATCGCTACCCCCGGGGGTAGCCTGGCATTTCCCTTCACCGGGTGGGTACCCCTCCTCTCAGAGGGAAGGTAACAGTGGGGGCCACCCAGCACACTGTGACAATGGGCTCCAGGTGTTGCTGAGGCAGGTGGTCGTGAAGTCTGGCAGCAGCAGGGGGCCAGAGACCATCATCTGACTTAGCCAGGGAGCTGTTTCCTCGGTTTTCTCCCTTGGAGAGTGACATGCCACCACCTGATGTCAAGGTGAACACCGACATCTGTCACTCCCCCTGTGATTAGAGCCCTGATGCCCTGCTATGCTCCCGGCCTCCACCAGGGCCCAGCAGGTGCCAGGCTCGCATCCCCACCCTCCCCCCAGAGAAAGTGAGCTGTCTGTAGACGCTCCAACCTTCTCCCCCACCTGGCCCTCCGACGACCAAGTCCGTTCCCGAACCCAGGTCACCAGCGTTGCAAGTGGGACTCCAACTGCTGTGCCTGCAGGCCAGCTCAGATTGTATTTTTAACAACATTAAGGAGAGCTGGCCTAAGTCAAAGTGACTTAGTGTATTTTATACTACTACAGTCAGACCAGTTTTGTAATACTGGGCTATAGTGCGGCGTGGATGATTAACTGCAACAGAAAGTGACAAAGTGGAACAGTAAAGAAAAGAGGACTCGGGATCCTTATGGGTAGAGAAATTAGTTATGCACAATCAATGGAAAATGTCAATTAGAAAGGCTGAGAGAAAGAAGAGAAAGGATGGCCAAGGATACATTCAGAAAAATAGGTGAACTTAACCATAAGTGAACTAATGTATTACACCCCAAAGAAACAACTGAACACGGGTTATGCCGGTAACGTAGGTGGAGAAAGCCCTAGATCAGAACACAAATCCATGAAAAGTCTCTGTTCAGGCAGTACATTGATGGGAAATGATGACTGTCCTTTAGTGCAATGGTGTGCTTTTGTTAGCCAAGGAGGTCTAAATCAAGTATTTAAAAGAAAAGACAGGCTGCAGGCATTGCTTTTTTTTTTAAATTACATTGTACACTGTATAGGATCAAACTTTTGTACATTACATTTCTATGTTTATTATGACGTGTTTTTGTATGCTATTTTGCTTCAACCCTAGATTGTTAGGGCTAGCTGTGATGATTACCCAATAAATCAAATCAAAATCAAATTAGACAGCAGTCAGTTGTTGGACTACACTGTTGCCAAATGCCAAGCATTGTGGCTAACTGCATCTTGTGAAGTGAGCCGCAGAGGTTCCTGTTTATTTTGACCACTGCTGCTCACGTTGCTCACGTTGCTCATCTTGCCTGCTCTGTTAAACAAAGGGAGCAACATCCCTGACTGACTCAGAAAACAAAAACAACAACGATCAGAGTTTATTCTGGCAGAAAATTCTGTGGCCACTTGAAAGTTGTTTTTTTAGCAGGAGATACATACTAAGCTGAAGCTTATTTACAGGTACAACCTGGCAGTACAAAGAAGTTAAGTGACTTGCTCAGGGTCATACAGTATGCAAGGGAGGACTGTAGAATTCAAACCCAGGTCTGCAGGTTTGCAATTCAGAGCCTTAAACCACTGCGCTATACTGCCTCCAAGTGTTTGTTCATGTTGGTAGTTAGGTCTGATCGAGCTGCAAAACCTTTTCTGCATTGCCTCCTCAGTCACTGTTTTTCCCATGAACATTTTTTACTGTATTTTGAAACATCTTATATACAATGAGATACCTTCCCTGATCTATAAAATAGGTATCTTCTTTATTTATACTCTGACACTGCTAACAAATACCAATTTGCAAATGGTAGTTTCATTTACCAATACAATTACATTACTTGCTGCTAAAATCTCTTTGAATTCATTTATTGTCACAAACTGACCAAATTATTTGAGCAATATATGGACATTAGCAGCACTATTTTAGCCCATATGGCCATGAGACCTAACAAAGCAAAACAGGCAAGGAGTGCTATATACTGCATGGGCTTTGAACTGCAACAACAAATCAAATTTGCTTCAGACTGGCAATTACAGAAAATGTTTACTGAATACATGGGAACACCATCTCTTCCCTAATAATATAATTTCACCATTCTGACCTGGAGTTTTTCTGGGCTATAAATGTCAGGAGGAGTACACTGTCTGCTGCAGGCACAGTGGGCTGTCTGAGCAAACGAATAGTGGGCAGTGCAGGCCAGCAACAAACCATCTCATTGTTATGGTGGCAACTGAGAAATAACACACAGTAGATACAGCCAAAAATGTGTATGTGGCCGGCCCACCAGCACAGTGGTAGCGCTACCACTCACGATGCAGACAACCCAGGTTCGGGAATGACCCTCGGCAGTTGGAGGGTGGGCCAGGGGGGAAGAGGATTGAGCATCCTATGGACTGCTCTCCTCCTCCTCCGGGGGAGGGAGAGTGGGGAAGCTGCTGGTGCTCAGGAGACCCCGTGCAATTGCCCGTGGTCTGACAGCCAGGACTGTCTCAGTATGGGAGGTGTGTCAGACATTCTGTGTAGCCCACTCCAGCATCATTGCATGACACACCTCCCAGGACAAAATGGAAAATGAAGGTTCCACCAACACAGGATGACATCCACCCCACATTGCGGACCCCACACCATACACCACCAAACGGGCTCCCGATCCTGTGCTACCGACCAGTTACCATCAGGGGGAAGGAGCCCCCCGGTGGAACCACCCCCAGGAGGGTAAGCCAGGGGTGTTCAAGAGTGGGGTCATTCCCAGGGTGTGTGGAGGGGCTGAGTGTGATTGGACCAATGGGGGCTGGCAGATGGGGAGCAAAAAAAAAGTGCACATACAGCAGATCAGTACCAGATCTTGAATTTATTTGATCAAGTCCACAGTGGACCTTAATTATAGAATTAATATAAAAACTCCAGAAACCTGATTGGCTGAGGAGCTCAGAATCCTGTGCTGATATCCCAGCACAACAGGACTGGAAAAAGATCCATGACCTCACTGACCTCTTTACATTAAGCAGACACAGCTGTATCACTACACCTCAATTTACTTTCCTGAATGTAAAACAAAAATGCAGCATCTGCTACCTACTGCCCAAACAGCAAAATTACAGTAGCTCAATAGTAGCATCATTTTTATTGTTTGATCATAAAAGAGATCATTACAAGATATAACAGGCATTTGTCAATGCCAGATGTTCACCGCTGGTATTGATGTTGTACTAGGTCTAGGAGCAGATCCCCATGCCAGAAGGCTAATATAGGCTGGGCTTGGGATGGGCTGGGCATGGGGGGGGGACAATTATGGTGGGGCAGCAACAGACTCTCATTTAAATCACAGATTACATGCATAAGGCTGAAACTGATCTAGCTAGCAGGGGAATGTAGACCAGCATTTTTTGCACTAACCACTGAGCCACTTAACTTCACTTTCTAATTGCTGTGATACACACACTAACTAATACATATTCACATATATGTGTGTATATATATATATATATATATGTGTGTGTATACATATATATTTATATATATATATATATAAATAGGGGATATGACATGGCCTGACTGAAAATATCATATTTATCTTCACGAGAGGCCAGTGACATGATGATATCTCACGAGTGGCGAAGCCACGAGTGAGATATCTTGATGTCACTGGCCTTGAGTGAAGATAAATATGATATCTTCAGTCAGGCCATGTCATATCCTGTTTATACAACCTATGTTTTGTCCCCAACAACCAACCACATGCTCCTCCCCAGCGCAATGGCCACATAAAGGTGATGGCCCTAGCAATACAACCCCCCTACAGAAATGCTGTGAAAAGAACAGATGTAATTTGTTGTTGAAAAATATCTTGTGTATCCTAGTTTTTATGGTTATTTTTTAAAAGAGCTATCTGGTTTATCCTGCCATGCCCCCAACAGAGTTCCCCATGCCCCCAAACATAACAGATTATATACTATTTTGAAATATCTGGTTGATCCTGTCAATTTAAAGTTATTAAAAATATCTGGTTGATCCTGCTATTATTTTGTAAAAATTATATTTTAAATGCTTATCTGGTTGATCCTGCCACTTTGAGCACTTTCACCGTCCCTGTAAATGTAGCGTGGCCGGGCGCTATGCACACTGATGCTAGTTATATTGAGAGTCATTTTGTAGGAGTTATCCTGGGTTCAGAAAGTCAGAAAACGATGTGCTTTATGCACAGCTTAGTGTGATTTGTTTAAAAAAGCTGCCGACTGCATATAGAGTGCAGTAACTGAGTTCGTGGCTTTAGAACAGCAGAGGGAAGCGCGAGCAGCAACAGATGCTCGTGCTTTCTTTTACTGTTCAAAAGCTGCTGACTCAGTCGCTGCAGTCTGTGTGCAGTCAGCATTTTTTTTTTCAACAAATTACACTAAGCTGTGTATAAAGCATTGCGTTTTCTGGGGTTTTGAACCCAGGATAACTGCTAGAAAATGACGGACAGTATAATAAACATCAATGTGAATAGCGCTCGGCTACGCTACATTTAGTGGGACAGTGAAAGTGCTCAGAGTGGCAGGATCAACCAGATAAGCTTTTAAAATATTATTTTTCTAGCATAATGGCAGGATTAAGCATATAAATTCTGTTTCACGAAAATATGAAGAGTTAACATTGAAAAGGCTGTTTTGTTTCTTTTTATGCAGAGCATGTCTTATTGCAAATGTACATTTACAGCTGTAGACAGCGATGAGTTACAAGAAAGTGAAAGTTCCACATATCACAGTAGTTTCAGTATGACGTATAGGAATGTGGAGATATCATATGACATATAGGAACATGAAGATATATATGATATCTTCACTGGCAGGCTTATATATCACTTTTTATACATGGATTTATCCTAAAACATAGGTCATATATATACATATATATATATATATATATATATATATATATATATATATATATATATCAGTAGTATAACATAGCATTGCACCATCTACACACATGTTTACAGATTAAAAGAAGACATCAAGGGACAGTTTTTTTCTTTTCAGGCTCTGAGGGACATCAGAGGGTGCGGAGTTGCCACTAGACACTTCAGTTAAATAAGCAGCAGAAGACTGAAACTGATCTAGATAGTGGGGAACTGCAGACTAATACTTTTTGCACTAACCAAAGAGCCACCAAACTGCACTTTCTAATTGTTGTGATACACACACACTGACTAATACAAATACACATATATGCATATATATTACAGTATTTTTATTTTATTGAAGTTTCGGAATTATAATCCTTTGAGTCGAAGACTCTTTTGCAAAGGCTCCACGTCAATACAAAATGGACACATTACTTAAGACAGTTTTGAACATACTACACTAAGCTGAACATCACATTAAGACAATTTTACATGGTTACATCGAACAGGAATTTACAATGCTTGGTTAGTATCTCTAGGGTTGTTAAAGGACCCTGGGTCATCGAGGTGATGTGAGACAGCTTATCGATTCTGTAGGCCTACCCAGGCCTAGTTTTGAGTCATGAGAGACGCTATTTCTCAACTGCATACCGAATTAGGGAGGATTGATCTTAGCAGCCACATGACTCCGAGTTTAGGAGAAGTCTCTTAATGCCATTTTTAAATAGGCCAAGGCTAGGGGCCAGGGAGATGGAAGAGAGAAGGTTATTAAGCCAGAGGGGAGCACAATAAAGGAAAGACCTTTGCCCTAGTGTAGTCCTACAGTGGGGGACTAAGAGGGGGGTGCTAGCCAGGTGCCTAGGGGTGCTCCTGTGAGGGGTTGGTTGGATGAGGGGGTGAAAGCTAGCGGGTGCAAGCTTCATTAGGATCTTTTAAGCTTGGAGGCACGTGTGGTACTTTAGTCTCCCTTCAAAGGTCAGCCAGTCTGCTTACTTATAGAGTATGCATGTATGGGTTAATCTATCACTGCTTGTGACTAGTCGGCAGGCTTTTTTGATGGCTAAGTTGATACTGTTAAGGGCTGTGCACCGTCTGCACTCATAGAGCATTGCCACACACAAACACACATACATTGCCTTATAAGGGGTATACAGTTCGAACACAGAAGTTTCGACATCCACTTCCCGACATTGAAACCCCAGCTTCGATGGACTTTGTGTCGATGGGGAGATTTTTTGTCGATGGGGGGTAAGCACCTAACTCCACTGTCTGTGTGACATAGAGTTAGATGTTTAAAGTAGAAGGGATGTAGGGGCATGGCCCCCACATGGGGGGTGCAGGGGGGCACAGCCCCCTGTGCATTGATACAGTTAAGTGTGGTAGTTGGTGTCGGCGTGTTGTGGGTTGTTGTTGAGATGCATCAGTGATGTCAGTGGGATTGCATTAATCTGAAGGACTGTGGTGAAATTTCCATCGCTGTGGCTTGGTGGAGCCATTATTATGGCCTTTATTTACTTGTACATCTAAGCCTAATGTTTACTGTATTTTGGATAAGCACTGTGTTTTGAATTAACTCATTGTACTAATCTACTGCATGATTGGGTAAATAAGGTAGGACCAGGGAGGTGCAGTGGATGTGGCCTATCTGGACTTCATAAATGCCTTTGACACCATCCCCCATAGAAGGATGATTAACAAACTGTACAGCCTAGGGGTGGATCCTAAAATAGTTCGGTGGGTAGAGAACTGGCTGAATGGCAGGAGTCAGAGGGTTGTGGTAAACAGGGAGTACTCTGAAGAGGGAGAGGTGATGAGCAGGGTGCTGCAAGGGGTTGGTGTTGGGGCTGGTCCTCTTCAATGTCTTTGTTGGGGACATTGCAAAGGGACTGGAGGTGAACGCATTTCTCTTCACAGAGGATACAAAGGTATGCAATAGGGTGGACATGCCAGGGGCTGTTGAAAGAATGATGGAAGATGTTAAAAAACTGGAGAGCCAGTCCGGTGGTGCTGAGGGTTGAGCCGCTGGTTGCTACACCTCATGGTACACCGGTGACCCGGGTTTGAGAGCAAGCCCAGGTTGTCGAAGGCTGGCTAGGGGGGAGGGAGGGAGCAGGATTGAGCAGCCACAAGGCAACTCTTCTCTCCCAGGGAAGGACCTTGTCACCCCCCACAGTCCAACTGCCCTCAGGTGGAGGCCTGAGGGTAGCACAGTCAGGCACGTGGCAAGCAGAGGGAGGGCACTGCAGAACCACAGTGTGCAGGTGCCTCCACAGGCGCATGCACGGCTGTGGCATGGTGAGTCAGGCGAAAATGGGGAAACAACAGGGGCATAAATACAATAAAAAAACTGGAGAAATGGTCTGAAGAATGGCAGCTGGGATTCAGTGCAAAGAAGTGCATGATTATGCAGATATGGCACAAGAACCCGGGGCAAAGTACAAACTATGTGGGGAGTTACTGACAGTCACAAAGCAGGAAAGGGACTTGGGAGTTATCATCTCACAGGACCTAAGAGAAACTAGGCAGTGTGATAAGGAGGCTGGAAAGGCTAACCAGATGCTTGGATGCACAGGGAGGGGTATCAGGAATATAAATAGGAAGGTTATCTTGCCCCTGTATAAAACACTCATGAGATCACACCTGGAATACTGCATCCAGTTCTGGAGGCCCCATCTGAGAAAAAACATAGACGAAGGTGGAGGCGGTGCAGGAGGGCAACTACAATGGTGCAGGGCATGTGAGATAAGACCTATGAGGAAAGGCTAGCCAAGTCAATATTTAAAATGTTTATTTCATTTGGGTAAAGCATTTAAATCATTTTAAATACTGAATTTTTACAGGACATGCCAGTTGAGATTCGATATATGATATATCGAATCTCAGCTGGCATATTCTGTAAAATATCACTTACAGTGTGGTCATGCTCTTACCCATTATTTCTAATGAATTTGCACAATTCAGATCTGCTGAGAGGCAGTTTCAATGTGGTCTTCCTTTTACACATTTTTACAATGTGTTTTATTAGAATATGCCTGCTGATTGCTATATATTTTGCCTGGATAGTTCACAGAAGACGTGGCATCTTATTTTCAGTGGGGCTCTACATCTACACAGTATTATGCTACATTGCATAAAATCAGAACACGCTGAAAACAATATTTTACATCTAGACTAGGCTACCCTGAATAAATGCATTATAAAAATGATAAAATCATGACCCCACTGAAAACAAGATATTGCATCTAATCTGGGACATCCTGAGTAAATACAGTGCAAAAATGTGTAAAAGAAGATCCCTATGAGAATGAAAGGTAGCATCTCCCCTGTGCTGTCCAGGATACAAAATATAGGATAAGAAATATTTAAAGGAAATCTATAGTAAACTGAACTTCATTGTGCTCCACATAACCAAGACTGACATAAACAGTTTCTTTATTGTTTTATAACATATTAGATTGTAGCATTTATTTTGAATGTTGTGGCCATGAGGATGGTGTGCACTGTGCGTGTGTGTGTGTGTGTGTGTGTGTGTGTGCTGTAGCTCAATATAGAGAATAGTGCATGGGCCACCATGCGCAACCAGCCTGTTGTGCCACAGAGGGGTTCTGATTACCTCAGACCTCGAGAGTGAAGCTCGAGAGCTCCGTGGTAATCAGAACCCCAAGGTGGCACAAGAGGCTGGTTGCACATAAGGGTACCCACGCAGTATTTTTTATAGTGTATAGCCCCCTATTTCAGTTACGGTTTTCATTTTTAAAATGCACAAAAAAAAGTTTGTTGCTACATTGTGCTCTTCAAGTTAGGGCTGCTTGCTATGTGGTGTGCGTGGTTGCTAGGGAACAGACGTGTCCTTGTTTAATGAGCAGCCTCCTATTGGCTGTCATTCCAGTGTGGGAGGGATTTTCAAGTAAAATAAAATGGCGGTCGTAGCTCTTGCTAAGCGAGAGGGAGTTACTTGGAGATCTCTCGTTTTTTGTTTTTTTTTTTAAATCAAAATATCTGGTTGATCCTGCATTTCAGAATATCTGGTCGATCCTGCGTGTTTTGAGGCTGTGGTGTGACTGGTTCTACTGCCGCCGCAGGGAGTGAGAAGCCTGCCATTTTCACTGAGTAAAGGTAGGTGCCTTAGCGCGTGGAACCTCTAGAGGTTTTCAAAATGTTGTTCTGCTGCAGTAGGGTACAATCACATTCCATGACCTTTTGAACTGCAGCACAACAACATTTTTAGAACCTCTGGTTTCCATGCACAATAAGGCTTTACTATACACTATATAAATATTTTTTCCCAAAAAGCATAGTAAAAGGAGCAACAAATGATACCATTCCTTATTTGTATTAGGGGTTAAATTAGCAGCTGCCTTCTGCTATACTAACATGCATTCTAGATAATGCTGCTTGTGCCATGCACTTACATTTGAAACCAGAAATGGTGGCTGTTTTCAGGGCTAAAAGTTTCATAATGTATTTGCCATCTAAAGCCCAATATAAGGTTGTTTTTTTTCCAAAAACATAGTAAAATTAGTAACAAAAGATAACTGTTCTTTACAGATGTCTTCTGCTATAGTAAACTATGTATCAATCAATCAAAATCTTTATTTATCCAGGCAGGCACCATTGAGCAAGGCTCATTTGCAAGGTGGACCTGGTCATGAATACATCAAGGTACAGTACAGAAGCAGGTATACAAAAAGCAATAATATACAAGGAAGAAAAAGTATATACAGTGTATACAGTACATTATTTTACAATTGAAGAAGTCAGCAGATGTACAATCAACCCTAGGCATACAGGGGTTATAAGCAGAGATCTTGACTGAGGCAGCCAGCAACTACACATATAAGGGAAAGAGGCCATGTATGGGGTGACAGGTTAGAGAGGTAAAGAAGAGGAGGGATATATTACTGACGACTGGGGGGAAAATTGAGCTAAAACCACAGAAAGTGACGATGGCTGTTGTGTACTTGTTTATTATGATAATGACGGAGGAGGGGTAGATAATTGAGACACTACTATGGATGGGGTGGGACTTTAGCCAAGCTGGAGTGGACAGGGAAGTGTGGGTGCAGAAGGAGGGGTTAATAGGGAAAGAGTGAGAGCCAGGGGTAGAAACATGGAGAGCGTCAGGATGGAAAGGGAGAGCTGCGGAATTAGGGGGCTAGCGGTGAGGAAAACATTTGCAAGGTGCTTTCATGTAGCGATCGTAGAGTGCCTTGAATATATTCAGGCTAACAGGGCAGCTCAGCTTCAAGTTCCTTTGTAAACTGTTCCTCAATGTGGGTAAAGAGAAGCTTAAAGCAGCTTTGCTGAAACAAGTTTTGACCCTTGGAACTTGGAAGGCAATTAGGGAATAGCTCCTTAGAGCGTAGGTGCCTAACACACTCCAGGGAATACAATCTGAGACATATGAGGGGAGCTTGTTTGTCACTGCTCTGAAGGCCCATAGGGTGGCATTTCTATTCCTTCTATAGTGAAGGGAAGTCCAGCCTAACGATGAGTACAGGGAGCAGTGGTGTGAGGAAAGTGGAAGGCCAGTAATGAACCTGATAGCTCTGTGGTAGAGGGTGTCCAACTTAGACAGTGCAGAGGCAGTGCAGTGGCTGTAGAGCAGGTCTGCGTAATCTATTAAAGATAGGAAGGTAGCTTGAGCCAGTTGAATCTTGGCCTCCTTTGTGAGCAGGTGGTTAATTCTGTAGAATAGTCCTAATCTTTGCCTTAGTTTCTTCTGTAGTTCTTCGAGATGGTCGGCGAAGGAAAGTTTATGATCGAGCCAAACTCCTAGATATTTGAATTTAGCTACATACTCTAGTGTTTCTCCAAGAACAGTGGTAATTTGTGGGATAACCCTCCTCCCAGCAGGAATTGCCGCATGCAAGGAGGGGGAGAAGAGCATGGTTTTTGTTTTTTTCGCATTGAGCAAAAGCTTTTTGTTTGTGAGCTGGTATTGTAGAAAGTTAAATTCAGCTTGGAGGTCTTCACAGGCTGCTTCTGGCATGGGACGACTCAAGTACAGTACAGTGTCATATGCGAATAAGTGGATGTTGGCTTTTTTGATGGGGTCATTGATGTTGTTAATGTAGACTGCAAAGAGGAGGAGACCAAGGATAGAGCCCTGGGTCATGCCCCTTAGCATAGGTTTTAATGGAGAGAGATCACCTTCAGCTTTAACCTGCTGTTTCCGTTCTCTGAGGTAGTCTGCAAACCAACACGTAGATTTATGGTCCAGGCCTAAGGTGCTTAGGGAGGAAAGAAGCAGGCTGTGATCGACTGTGTCGAATTTCTTACTAAGATCCAAGAAAACGGCACAGACATGCTTCTTATTGTCAAGGTCTAGGAGCCAATCATTGGTCACCTTAGCTAGGGCTGTTATGGTGCTGTGCTTTGCTCTGAATCCAGACTGAACCGGGTTTAATAGGCTTCTGGATTCTAAATATACCCCTAGCTGGCCACACACTATTTTTTCTAGTAATTTAGACAGGATGGGGAGGAGGGAGATCGGTCTGTAATTATTTAGATCACAGGGGTCACCTGCTTTTAATAGAAGGATGACATGAGCTATTTTCCATTGAGGGGAGGAGGCTACCCTGGGAGAGTGACATGTTGAATAGGTGGGTGATTGGCACCGCAGGCACATGGTAGGCACATTTCAGATAGTATGGCTCTATGAAGTCGGAGCCTGCTCCCTTCCTGGTGTCCAGTTGCAGCAGTAGGTCTTCCACCTCTTTTAGAGAGACAGGCAGGAGGGAGAAGGCCTCCCAGTAGAGGGGGACTCATGGGTTGGTGGGCCCTGAGCTGTGCGGAGGTCATTGGCAGGGGAAGTATCAAATGCTAGTCCTGCCATTGCAAAATGGTTATTGAGGGCTTCCAGTATCTCCGATCGGTTAGAGATAACGCTGCCACCGGACTTAGTTTTTGCTGGAATGGAATTACCAGGTGCATGTCCAGACATGTCTTTTAATGTTTTCCAGAGCTTTGAAGGATTTCTTGAGGCAGAGGCGAGCTTCGAACGATAGTAGGCAGCCTTGGCTGCTCTGATCAACTTGGTGCACTTGTTACGTGCTCTCTTAAAAAGACACCAATCCGAGTTGTTCTTGCTTCTTCTGGCTTTTTTCCATAAAGTATCCCTTTCTAACAGGGAAGCTTTGAGCTCAGGTGAGAACCAATGGCAGGTGCTGCTCCTGACCCGCGTACCTTAACCAAGGGTGCATGCTTATTTAAAGCCTCACTTAAAATATCGTAAAAAATAGTATATGTCCTGTTAACCGTTTTGGCTAGGAAGAATTCCTGCCATCGCGGTGAATGTTTCAAGTCATGGACTTATGCAAACAAATCGAAGTTGCATTTGCACCTCTTGATAGAGAGCTTTGCCACGAACTGTGGGTTGTGCACGGATCTAATGGGGGTGATTATCCAATGATCGCTAATGTCTGAGAAAAATGTTCTGACATGAGAGAACAGATGTGGCTCGTTAACCAAAATTACGTCTAAGAGGGAGCTGTTGTTAAGGTTCTTTTTATTTGGGTGAGTAGGCTCGCTAATGAGTTGCACCAGCCCTAGAGTGTCACAAAAGGATTTCAAGAGAGCTGACGCACTTGATAGCCAATCGTAGTTCAGGTCGCCAAGAATAATGGTTTCTAAGGAACTGAGCCCCAGTACGGAACTGAGGTGAGACAGGAGATGAGGCCCAGCAGAAGGGGGCCTGTAGCAGCCTATTACACAGAGTGCACTGGAAGGAGAAAGTTTGATCTTTAGGGTCAAGTACTCAAATTCTTTGGGGGAGGATGATGCATCTATGCATGTGGCTGAGTATTTGTACCTTACATAAATTGCCACCCTACCTCCTCTTGATTGCCTATTTGCTTGGAAGAGTAAATAATTTGGGATATTGATTTCATTATCTGGGGTGGCTGGCCTAAGCCAGGTCTCAGTGATCACTAGGATGTCAGGTAGGGTGTGGCTCACCCAAGCCTGGATAAGGGTGAACTTTTTCAGCAAACTACAGGCATTAAGATGCATAAAAGACATTCCATTGATACCTGCCAGGTATGATGGAGAAGCAAGGGTGTCTAATGGTCCTGGGTTGACTTCGACATTGCCTGAGCACAATAGTAAAAGAAGCAGGATTCTTTTTAAGGCAGCAAACTGTAATTTGCAAACACTATTTTTTGGGTGATAGGGGAGGCGGTGTTGATGGGTAGGCCTGTACCCACTCCTGGTGTTATACTGGCCTAGTGTTGCAGCCACTAGTGTCCTGGCAGGAATTTGCCATGAGTAGGAAGTCTCGAGTCTGGATGGGGGAGTAATCTGCAGAGGCAGCTCGGGGGATGTCCCACTCCCCAGCAGAGAGAGCTGAGAAGCCCAATAGTCCAAAATGGCTACCTGAAAGGAGCTGTTGGATGTAGGACAGGGAGAAGCGCAAGGGTCATTCCACTTTAGGGAGGGAAGAGGGTTCTGAAGAATTGAACTGAGCGCTAGTAAAGCTAGTGACACACTGAGGAACCAGCTGTAACTTCTCATGGTAGATCTAAATGCCACAACAGCCGGCAGTAAAAGTCACTAGAAGCCTAGACCAATCAATGGTCAGGTGTCATAAGTTCAAAATCCTTTTGTTGGCTGAGAGGCAGTTTTGGCGCTGAATGTACCTGTGGAGCAACTCTTTGAAGCTGAGCCAGTGAGGTGGTTCAAGGCTGCAATTCAGTGTGGCAAGATTGGTCTGTAGCTTTCGTTTCTGTTTCTGGCCCTGCTCCACCAGTTCAGAATGGGAGTGGGGGGAAGGCGTTCAAGTCTTGCAGCCTTAGTGGATGAGAATGGCTCGGCCTGAGAAACAGGCACTAGAGCAGAAGAAGAAGTAGAAAATATAACGTGTTTCCTCTTTAACAGAAAAGACAGCTGTTGTAGCCCTCTAGTGGCTATGTAGTATAATTTGCAAATGAGAAAGACACTGAAAAAAAAAATTAGACACTTGAATTTTGCTTAGTTGTATGAGTCAGTGTTTATCAGATAGTGTCTTAAGAGGTTAAAACAGTGTAAATCTTTTTAGGAGATTTCTTGCTGGGAAAGGGTGACATTTATGAAGTATGAATATTTCTTGAAAGAGAATACCTGTCCAGCTGAAGCTTGTAGCAAGAAAGTGTTTAAATGCTAAGTATTTAAATGTGAAAGTTGTTGCATTTTGAAGGGGGTAAACTAATCTCCAGTTTAATAGGCAACCAATATTTAACATGCTGTTTCAGTTTCCATTGCTGTAATGTTGAGGAGGAAGGGAGCAGGCAGGTTAAGAGCACATGATGGATCAGCTGTGCTTGCTGAAAGAGCTGATTTATGAATGTGTCTGTTGGTACATTGTTTTGAAATCCACACACTTTCATGCCTGAACAGTGTCATGATCAGGCTTGCTGATTATTGGTCAAGCCCCTTGTAGAGTCTCCTGCATTGGATCACCATGATACACTTCTCAAAACCCTATACATAGCAAAATGTTTGACCGGTACTAGCGCAGACGGCGAACGTAAGAATGAGATAAAATGACAAATAAATATTGTAATTATACAGAAATTATTATGCAGAGATTAGGGCACAGTGTCCAATTCCCAAGAAGACAATGGCTCAATAGAACTACTTTCTTTTTCTCCTTTTTTACTTTGTTCTAATTTTTATTTATTTAACTAAAAAAATAAATGAATACATAAACAATTTCTTTATTGACCCTAATGGATCTGTTTCATAATCACAATATTGCATTTAAGAGTGTGTTTATACTGGGAAAATGGCAATTCTGAAGTGGTGGAAGCACTCGGCCTTTCGCCTCGTGCTTCAACCCACCTGAGGCATTCCATTGTCCCAGCACAAAGCACATCCTGTCATGTGTTGCGCATCCCAACAGTACACAGGAAGTTTGCTCCTCTATGTAGCGCTGCACACAGTTACTCAGCAGAAACTTGCAGTTGTACTGCTTGTACCAGTCAGGGTCAGTCAGTGATGAGAATAAAATGGCTTTCTTTTCCAGTATCATATTCAAAAAGGAATCTTCTGCATTTAGAGAGCTGATGAAATTGGCTCATATTAATGGAAAGACTTCTGTGTCAGGTGCCAGGAGCCTAGTAAGGTTTCTTATGCTGAAAGAGGGCTCAGGCTGTCACTGTAAGGATGCATACTGTGCAGACAGGGTTGAGAAGGCATGGTTGGCAGGCAGCACAGATACTGAAGAACTAATACAAGGCAAAACACAAAGTATGCACGATTTACATACATTAAACACTGCTGGTGTAAAAGAATGGCCTGTACAGTCTTAGAGCTATAACTATCAGAATTCAGTGCTAAACATACAGGCAGAAGGATAGTTCCAGGAAAAGATCACCAGCACTGAAACTGTAAATAAAGACAACTGTAATCAATCAATCAATCAATCAAAATCTTTATTTATTCAGGCAAACATCATTGAGCAAAGCTCATTTACAAGATGGACCTGAGTGGTCATACAAATGAGGATACAAGTATTATTACATAGACAAGAATAGCATAAACAGCAATACAATGACATGAAATGATTATATACAACAATTTACATACATACAAGGAACAGTAGAACCATTTAGTCTGTAAGAAAAAGGGACAAAGGGTATAGAGGTATAAATATAAATTATAGGGTCTAACTAGTTTTTATGAGAATATAATAGGTGATTTGGAAGATAGAAATTGAATTAATATAATGGACGGAAAAGGAAGGTGGGTCAGGTAGGGTAGGGTAGGGGATTAGGCTTTATAAAAGCAATTGCAGAGCTCTGAAAAAGGGTGAGAACAATCTTTTGAAAGATGCCAGAGGTAGTAGGCTATCTAGCTTCATGGATTTTTGGAGAGAGTTCCATGCAACTGCTAAGGTAAAGCTGAAAGCAGCCCTCCCAAACCGGGTGCAGGCATTGGGGACCTTTAATATGATGAGTTTACTGATCCTTAAGGTATATGGCCTAGTTGTAATTTGGGTAAAGCCATCAGTGATATAGGTAGGTAGTTTGCCTGTTAACGCTTTGAATATCCAGATAGCAGCATTCCTATTTCTTCTGTGTTGTAATGATGTCCAGTTGACTGCCATATAAAGGGAGCAATGATGGGTGCTGGCGGGAAGGTCAGTAATAAATCTTATGGACCTGTGATACAGGGTGTCCAGTTTATGTAAGAGATGACGTGAACAATGGCAGTAGAGAAAATCAGCATAATCAATGAGGGATAGGAATGAGGCCTGAATTAACCTTTTTTTGGAATCACTGTTTAGGTAATGTTTTATTCTAAAAAATAGTCCAAGCCTCTGTCTTAGCTTAATAGAGTGTGGCAAGGTATACCAGCAATCAGCATTTAAATAGGATAAGCTTCAATGGATGAAATTGCTGACAAACTAATAATCTACTGATGCTAGTCACCGGAGTCACATGGAGCATTTCAAAGTCGACAGCAGTCTGGAATCCTGAAGCCAAAGTGACATTCTCCAACTAACCTCACTGGCTCCAAATTTCCAATGATTACCAAGTTCGCTTTTTTTTTTTTTTTTTTTTTTTTTTTTGGTGTGATAAGAAGCACATATTTAGAGTAGAATTTGCCTAAAACAAAAAGTTAGACACTGCTTCTTTATTAGAAAATGATGATTTGTACAAAAATGATATAACAGATACTGTTTTGAAGTATCAGTAAAAAATTATCAGAATGCTTCTGTTATTCTAAGTGTTTGTATCTGTTTTTTCCTGTGTGCATATGATGTGTGAGACCAATGCAAGGCTTGTGTCTGTGGGTTCCAGAGCTGACTGCTTGCTCTCTTCTCCCCTGCTGAGATAGAAAATCTTGGGAATTCTAACTCTTGGGGTCCTGGCTTTGTTTAAGCTCACTATAATGTGGCTTGGACTCCTGCAGAGCACAAGCTGTGGACACAGGTGCAGCAGCTGACCACTATAAGTGAATAAATGTAGAGTGCTAACAATAGAAGTTATCGCACCACCAAATATAACTATTTAAATAGGTACCATGTTGTTGGCCCTTCTACTGAATTTGCCCTGGCTGTATGCAAGTACTGAGGTTTCACACACAACCTACTTTACTACCAGATTCTCACACCTGCAAAATCTGATATCTCTCCCCCAAAAGTGCAGTGCTGAACCATCTGAACTAAACCACTACAGAAAAGTCAATGGAGCTTGCCTACTACACTGTACATACTGATGAATAAAGTTTGGGTCATGACAGTAGACTCTAAACTTCATCAGGTGCCTAAAAAGGCCATTTTTATTATTTACAAACTTCAGCAGTTAGAAACAAAAGAAAGTAAGTCAGAATTCCAAAACATGCCTCAAGATTCTTGTTCCATAATTTTCCATAATGCTGCTGTACCACTGAAGCAATGTCAGAACAATGGTACAACAGCATTTGGGGAAATATCCCATATCATTTAACCATGTAGTATAGGCAAGGCAATGTTTATTTAAAAGATGCCCAATCCTGGAGGCTCTGGGCGCCATACAAATCAGATAAACAAACATACATAAATAGGTCCATAAATAGTAAAAGAAAAAGAAAGAAACAATCGAATCCACAAAAAACAAATCTATATAAAAAGTAGACTTAAAAAGCAGTGTCAAGAACTATATCTATACCAGCAGACTAGCAGCTAAATTGGGAAAGGCCTGAGTGAATAGGAGGGCCTTAAGGCGGGCCTTGAATATCTCCAAGGTTGGGGCCCACTAACCCTGAAAGGTAACGAATTCCACAGGACGAGGCGGTGATGACACTAAAAGCCCTGTCGTCAGCCGATTTTAACCTCGTCCTGGGAATCAATCACCAGGGGGCCCCCACAGGAGGAGTGGAGGGGGCGGACTGAGAGAGCCAGTGTAAGAAGGTCAAACAGGTAACCAGGGCCCTGACCATGTAGGGCCTTATAGGTGAGAAGTACTGCCTTAAAGAGGATCCTCCACCTGACTGGCAGCCAGTGCAGGTCACGCAGTACCAGTGTAATATCGCAAAATGTTGGCTGCCCAGCAAGTAACCGGGCAGTTGCGTTCTGCACCAGCTGTAGCCTGTGGAGAGATCCTCCCACAACCCCAAGGCAGAGTACATTACAATGGTCAAGCCTTGATGTAACTAAGGCATGCATCAAAGTAGAGAGATCCATAGGGGGCACAAGGGGCTTTATCCTGGCAACATTTCTGAGATGGAAAAAACAGGAACAGATGGTGGAAGACACCTGTACCACCATCGTCAAACCCTTGTCCAGAATGACACCAAGATTTCGCACCTTTGAGGAGGCCTTCAATGGAACAGATCCCAAAACAAGTCCAGTCTCTGATCCAGAGGCCATCCTATCCCGTACTCTGTTCGACTCCACCACCAATACCTCCATCTTATCAGGGTTCAGTTGCAACCAGCTACAGGCCATCCAGTCATTGATCTTGGCAAGCCAGCTGTTTAGCACATCTGCCACACTAGATGTTCCTGGGGCAAAGGATAAGTATAGCTGGGCATCATCATCAGCATAACAATGAAAACCCAGACCATACATCCTATTGATCCCCCCAAGGGCAACATGAACACTGTGAACAACACTGGGGCTAAGATCGAACCCTGAGGTACTCCACAAGATAGGGGACTAGGGGTGGAGGAGAAATCCCCCATCACAACCCATTGCCTCCTGTTGGTTAAAAATGACTCAAACCAGCAGATGACAGTGCCACTGAGTCCACAGAGTTCCCTAAGGCAGTCAAGCAACACACAATGGTCCACAGTGTCAAAAGCTGAAGAGAGATCGAGGAGAACAAGAATTGTCTTCTCCCCTCAATCGCTAGCCCGAAGGACATCATTCTGCACCCGAACAAGCACCGTTTTGGTGCTGTGCCTCGCCCAAAACCCCGACTGGAAAGGTTCATAAAACTCATGGGTTGCAAGGTGCTCCTCCAGCTGAAGCACCACTACATTCTCCCTAATCTTCAGCAAAAAAGGAAGATTAGAGATAGGAAGGTAATTTGCCCTGACCTCAGTATCCAAAGATGGTTTCTTAAGGAGTGGTCTCACCAATGCCTCCTTCAAGGCATTGGGAAAGACCCACTTAGACAAGGAGCACCAGACAATCAGGGCCAACACTGGGCCAACAGTGTCAATGCATCTCATCAAGAAATGTGTTAGCACCAGGTCCAGTTCACAAGAAGTGTGATTCAGATTGGTCGCCACCTTAATGACCTCACTTATCTCCACTGGTCTAAACTCCCCCCAACCAGGCGGAGCACACTCAGAACACTTTGGGTGGCCACTGCCAGCTCTAATCTGGCTGACTGGAGGAACTCTCTGCCGGATACCAGAGACCCTATCCGAGAAGAACTGAGCAAACTCTTCACCTTCAGCATTAGAAAAAACTTCTTCGGCTGTAGACAGGCCAGATGAAGTAGCCTGTCAACAGTCCAAAAAAGTGCATCTGGTCGGTTCTTCCCAGCAGCAATCTCCCTGGTCAGGAACTCTGCCTTCTTAAGGTTGATTGCCCCCCGGTATGTATTATAATGCATGTGCAGGGCCAGTTTATCCTTGGCCAGGCTGGACTTCATCCAGCAGCACTCCAACCTCCGACCCTTTCTCTTCATCTCCCTGAGGTCCCCATCAAACCATGTGGACTTCAGGTAGAAAGATTTGGGTCGTACATGGACAGGTGCGAAGGAGTCAATGGCGTCGGATGGTACCCTATTATAAGAGCCCACCATGGCACCAATGCCTCTGACGCATGCATTACCCACACTAGATAGATTGGCTGCAACCAAAAAGCCCTCCAGGGTCAATCCTTGCAAAGAACGGCAGCTCATCATCTCTGTAGCAGGAAGGCATCCAGTGGGTGCCTCGAACATGAACCGCAACGTGCAGTGATCGGATCATGCCACCCGATCAGTCTTGAGATCATTGATCTCAAGCCCCAGTGAGAACAGCAGGTCCAATATGTGCCCTCCCTGGTGCGTCGCGGCAGAAACAACTTGTGACAGGCCCAGCAATGACATGGTCTGGAGGAGGTTATGACCAAGCCAGGAAGATTCTTCGTCAGCCCAAACGTTGAAATCCCCCATGACAATGAATCTGGGGACTTCCAATGTTTCACCGATGATGAATTTGGCAACCTCCTGCAGAAAATTCCCCACTGCCCCAGGGGGGTGGTAGATAAGGAGAATCCTGCAACCTGTGCCCAGACCCCCACAGACAGCCACACATTCAAAAGATCCCGGGGTTCTCACTGGGTACACAGTGAAGCCCAAGTCAGATCTAAAACAGATGGCTACTCCACCTCTCTTATGTTCCTCTCTGGGGCAGTGCACCACAGTATACCCAGAGGGGATGGTAGCCTCAGGAACTGGGCCAGCATTGTTCCCAATCTAGGTCTCCGTGATGCAAGCCAGATCAACCAAGGAAATCAAGTCTGCAATAATCGCGGTCTTGTTCCTGATCGATCTGGCATTGCATAGCACTGCCCTCAGGGGATTGGTGGGCAAGACAGTCCCTCAAGTTACCTAGCCACTCAGTCTGGTGGACTCCCTGGTGACAGGCACCAACACAACTGGCCTCTTTCTTGTGCCTGTCGTAATCCAGGGAGCCTTCTAGACCTGACAATCTCTATCCTGCCACCTCTCACCATGTACGGGGCAACCCACCGCCCAAGATCACCCCGGCCCCTCCAAATCCCCACCTCCCGGCAGCGTTTAACTGTGATGTTAGAAACTGTGAGGCTAGTGAAGAGCTATAAGTCATGTAGATGAGATGCCCCATACACTATCCTGCCCCCTAACCCCTGCCCTCCCAGACAGCCCTGACACATCACACCCAACAAAACTCCTGACACATCCACTTAATTTTATTTGTACCACAATTATACACTAAGCATACAATTTCCCTCACACACACACACCACACCCTCAATGTAGCAGTCAGATAAAATATGATTTCAGGAGAGAGTTTTGAAGTTGCAGAGCTCCCACCTCTGCAACTTTTGTCCTTAAAAGTTTCCTTCAGCAGGCCTGGCTCTCACCAGGGTCTATGTCAAAAAGCCAGTCACTTACTTTTTAGCAGATAAGTAATTTGCTTCCAAATAAATAATGAAAGTCACCACCTGGAGTATTGCACATAGTCAAAGAAGTATAAAAGGATACATCACCAAATCGGGAAATGGTCCAAGATTATATTAGATCTTCCAAAGAAGAGAGACTCGTCCAGATACAATCTAGTTCACCCACTTCTTTACCTTCTAACAGGGGCCACCTTCCCTCAAGCCTTTCTGCCTCAGAGCCCAACCCAACAGCAGCTCAACTTCACAGCCACCAGGCCGTGCCCCTGTGCTCCCTAGAGATCCGGCACACAGGCCCACCCTATGCTCTTAATAAGACACTGCACCAAGACTTGCACCAGACATACTGTACAGCCAAGCCCTACATTATTTACTAATAGCCCTCTCATACACTGTAATCTATTTACAATGTTGTTTTTGTATAATTATTGTTTTTCAGTGACGATAGGTTCAAATCCTCCCAGAGCCACTTATGAATTAAATTGTTGCAATACTGCTAAGTTTGAAAGGGGGCAGCATGGGTACCTACAAAAACAGGTTTTAAGGGAGGATGCAATCAGACTAACTCCACCCCCTGACAAAGACCAATCTTTAGTCGAGGCGCTGGAGGGTCAGTTTGAAGGACGTTTGCACTGTTTCCACACTACGCTGAGGATTTGTGTTGCGTCTGTACCAATAAATTAATGTTGGACTATATTTGATTGTTGCAAGTCCTCTTTGCTGAATCTTAGAGTGCAGAGTACTTTTGGATTTTGTGAGTAAAGGATGGGGGAGGTACTGACAGTATATAAGCAGGAAAGGGATCTTCGGTTTATCATATCTGATGACCTCAAATTAGCAGGGAATTGCAACAAAACAGTGGGTAGGTCCAGTGGCATTTATTTATTTATATAAGAGTTTAACCAGGAGGGCATACTGAGCAGGCTACTGCTCGATTTCAGATACGTCCTGGGGGAGTTGGGGGGGGGAGATACAATAAGAAAGTAAGAGAACAACAGCAATCAACAAGGAGGTACATATACAATAGTAAATATACAGTAGATATACAGTAGCTCAGTAGAGGTACAAAGTAAAAATGCTGTGCAGGTACCTTGGCATCAAGAAGCAATACAAAGCGACTGGAATCATAACTGACATATTATATACAGAGCACGGGTAGTACTATTATCAGGTGATGATACGAGAGGATGAGCAGTGAGAGCGGAAGGAGTTGTCCTTTGTTAGCCCGCATAATTAGTTGCATGAGCAGAGGGAGGAGAAATGAGCTCGGAGTAGGTAGTTGAGGTGATGGAATGTGGTGGCATGTCTAATGCTCCCAGGGAGGGAGTTCCACAGTGTAGGCATGCGATATTTGAAGGCAGCTTGGCCAGTGGCTGTGGACATGCAGGGCACAGTTAGGAGCCTGGTATCATTGTTTCTCAGTGGGTACACTGGAGTAGTAGGGGCAGTTAACACAACTGTAAGGTAGGTGGGAAGGGATTGGGACCAGTATTTAGCCATGATGCTAGCGCAGTGGGACAACTTACGGGCCTCAAGAGAGTGAAAGCCCAGGGACTGGTATAGGATGCGGTGATGGTGGAAGGACAGTCAAGAGTGAAACGACAGAAGGAGTGGAAGAGTGGATCCAATCTGGCTAGGGTGGAATTGGGTGCAGCACTGTAGACTACATCTACGTAATCAAAAATAGGGACGATCATTTTCTGTACAATGGCCCGGTGGGCCAGCAGCGGGATGCATCCATGATTGCAGTATAGGGGGCCCAACCTGGGGTGCAGCTTTGTTTGGATGGCATCGATATGTGCAGAAAAGTCAAGGTGCTGATCCAGGTAAACCCCAAGATATCTAAATGAGATACAGTCTTTCAGGGGGGACCCATCCAGGGTGTGGAAAATGAGAGTGGAGGTCAGCCGCGAGAGTCTCTGCCTAGGTCATTGAGACCATTTTCTTGGCATTTAGAGAGAGCTGATATGTATGAAACCAGCACTGAACACTACTGAAGTCCAGTTGAAGTCTGGTCATCACATCAGCAGTGGTGGGACCGGAAGTATACAACACTGTATTGTCTGCATACATGTGAATAGATGTGTACGGGCAAGCAGAGGGCAGGTCATTTAGGAAAATTGAAAACAAGAGAGGACCAAGTACGGAGCCCTGTGGCACTCCAGAGGTGACAGGGAAGGGAGTAGAGATGGTGTTACCAATTTGGATCGATTGGGATCTGCCAATCAGGTAAAAATGGAACCAGTTTGTTGCCTCGCTGAAGAGACCTGCTAGCACGAGTCTGGACAGGAGGAGTAGGTGAGAGACAGTGTCAAATGCCTTCACCAGATCAACAAAAATTGCAGAGGTGATGTGGCCTTTGTCCATGCCAGAGTGAACAGGATTGGTGAGTCTTAGCAGGGAGGTGACAATGGAGTGGGTCTTCCTAAAACCAGACTGGTAAGGTGTGAACAAGGATGTTGAGTCAAGGAAGGAGGAGAGCTGGTCCATGACAATGTGTTCCTGCAGTTTAGCCAGTACGGGAAGAAGGGAGATGGAGCGATAGTTTCCTGGGGCTGAAGGATCATCCCCTTTCAGAAGTGGGATAACAGTGGCATGCTTCTACTTGAAGGGGATAGAGCCTAGAGCAAAGGAGAGATTTAGCAGGGTGACCAGAGGGGAGGCAATGGTGGGAGCTGACAGGTATAGCATTTTACGAGTCTAGGCCAGTGGGGCATTTACCTTTGGCTGGGTTTAGGGACAGCAGCACTTGTAATACATCTTCTGTGGTAGCCAGGCAGAAAGAGAAGGAGGGCTTGTGTGTTGGGTCTTGTGCAGGGTTTAGCGAGGAATTTGTGGGTGTGGGGGGCAGGAGAAAGAACAGACCGTAGTGACATACCTCTCAACTGTCACTGATTTTCAAGGATGTCTCTGATTTTGCCTCAGAAATTTCTTCTGTCCCTCCTAAATCTGGCATTTCTGTCACTGAAGAGTAGGGATTTGAATCACAAAATAATCCCAGCCATTGGTGTTACAGTCTAGTTCTCATTAAGAAAATGCTATTCATACTAAGAACCATGTTGTACACAGCTTCTGGAATTAATATTACTATTTTTTCAGATGTGTCCCTGATTTTGGTCATTTGTCCCTGATCATTTTAAGCCTTGTCCCTGATTTGTGATGAGGGAGGTTGAGAGGTATGCGTAGTGATAGTCTGATACCACTGTTAGACGCTGTAGGGAAGTGGGGATTGTAAGGGGTCGTGCTGCTTGTTGGCAGTGGGACGACCTGGGTTTGGTTGATGGAAGGATAGAGGTTGTTAGGTCCAAGAGACGCCCTGGGTTATGTCGGGCATCCGGGAGAGGCCAGACGTGGTTGGTGCCCATTCCCAGGGAGACCACCAGACCGAGTGGTCAGGTAACCCGAGGGGCTGCACCACCCTCTATTTCTCTGATGACAGTGCTGTGCAATGCCAGGTCGATCAGAAGCAAGACGGTAATTATTGCCGCCTTGATTTCATCGGTCGATCTGGCTTGCATCACGGAGACCTGGGTGGGAGATGATGCTGTCCCTATTTTTGAGGCTGCAGTCCCTCCAGGGTATACCGTGGTGCACTGCCCCAGAGAAAATCTCAGAGGTGGCGGTGTAACTATTTGTTTTAGATCTAGCCTGGCCTTCACCGTGCACCTGGTGGGAACTCCAGGTTCTTTTGAGTGTGTGGCCATTAGTGGAGGATTCGGCACAGGCTGCAGGATCCTCCTCATCTATCGCCCTTCTGGCCCAATGGGGGGTTTCCTGCAGGAATTTGCCGAGTTTGTTGCCGGCGAAACATTGGATTCCCCCAGATGTGTTTTTCTGGGGGATTTCAATGTTTGGGCCGATGATAAAGATCAAAGATGCAGTAGCGATTTCCTGCAGAGCATGTCCTTGTTGGGGCTGACGCAGGTCATTGCTGCACCAACTCATCGGGACGGCCACATACTGGACTTGGTGTTCTCACTGGGGCTTGAGATTACTGATCTCGGGATTGATCAGGTATTTTGGTCTGATCATTGCATGGTGAAGTTCACGCTTGGGGCTCCCGCCATAAGTTCTTCCCCTGCTGAGATGATTTGCTGCCGCCCTTTATAGGATCTTGCCCCTGAGGGTTTTTTGGCGGCAGCTGAATTGTCTAGTGTGGGTGGTGCATGCGTCAGAGGTGTTGATATCAGGGTTGACACCTTTTATAGGGTGTTATCTGACACCATCAACTCCCTCGCACCTATCCGTGTATGACCCAGAACTTCATACCTGAGGTCCCCATGGTTTGATGGAGACCTTAGGGAGATGAAGAAGATGGGTCGGAGATTAGAGCACTGCTGGAGGAAGTCCTGCCTGGAGATGGACAAACTGGTCCTGCATGCGCATTATTGTGCATATCAGGAGGCAATCAACCGTAAGAAGGCAGCGTTTCTGTCTAGGGAGATTGCTGCCGGGAGAAACCGACCAGCCTCACTTTTGTGAGCTGGACCCAGTGCCAATGCATTTCTTAATGAGATGCATTGACTCTGTTGGCCCAGTGTTTGCCTCGATTTTACGGTGTTCTTTGCTTCAGGGTGTCTTTCCAGATGCCTTGAAGGAGGGTCTGGTGAGACCCCTTTTAAAGAAATCTTCTTTGGACCTGGAGATCAAGGCAAATTACCATCCTATCTCCAATCTCCCATTTCTGGGGAAGATTGTTGAGAAGGTGGTATCGCTTCAATTGGAAGAACACCTCGTGACTCACGAGTTGTATGATCCCTTTCAGTCGGCTTTTCGGGCTAGACATAGCATGGAAACTGCGCTTGTTCGGGTGCAGAATGATCTCCTCAGGGCTAGAGACCGAGGGGACAGGACAATTCTTGTTCTCCTTGATCTCTCTTCAGCATTTGATACTGTGGACCATTGTGTGTTGCTTGTCCGCCTGAGGGAACTGTGCAGACTCACCAGTACTGTCATCAACTGGTTTGAGTCCTTTCTTACCAACAGGAGGCAACGGGTTGTGGTGGGAAATTTCTCATCTACACTCTGCCTCCTTTCGTGCGGAGTCCCTCAGGGTTCGGTACTGGCCCCAATGTTGTTCGCAGTGCATATGCTGCCCCTGGGTGGGGATCATTAGGAAGTATGGTCTGAGTTTTCATTGCTATGCTGATGATACTCAGCTATACTTGTCCTTTGCCCCAGGAACATCCAACGCAGTGGATGTGTTAAATATCTGTCTGGCTGAGATTAACGACTGGATGGCCTCCAGCTGGCTACAACTGAACCCTGACAAGACTGAGGTATTGGTAGTGGAGTTGAACAGAGTTCGTGATGGGATGACCTCTGACTCTGCAACTGGACTTGTGCTGGGAGCTGCATCATTGATGGCCTCCTCTTAGGTGCGAAATCTTGGTGTGATTCTGGACAGGAACTTGACCATGGAAGCTCAAATATCTTCCATGGTCTGTACCTGTTTTTTCCATCTCAGAAACATTGCCAGGATTAAGCCCCTTATTCCGCCTCTGGACCTCCCTACCTTGATACATGCCATAGTCACATCCAGGCTTGACTATTGTAATGCCCTCTATCTCGGGGTCTTTGGGGGTTCTCTTCATAGACTGCAGCTGGTGCAAAACGCTGCTGCCCGGCCTTTGACTGGGCAAAACAAATTTTGTCATATTACACCTGCATTGCGTGAATTGCACTGGCTGCCTGTCAGGTGGAGAATACTCTTTAAGGTGGGTCTTCTCACCTATAAGGCCCTACACGTGCAGGGCCCTGGTTACCTGTCAGTGCTCCTGGTACCTACTTCCTCTACCCGCCATCTCCGTTTTTCCAGCGGTGGCTTTCTGACTGTTCCTAGAGCGAGGTTAAAATCAGCAGGCGACCTAGCTTTTAGTGTTGCCTCTCCCGCTCTTTGGAACTCATTACCAACTGTAGTCAGGGAGACCCCCACCGTAGCCATTTTTAAAGTCCACCTGAAGACACTCCTATTTCTGCAAGCGTTTGGTGTTTAATGTTGATTATTTATAGGATGTTTTATTTTAATTTTAAATACTTATGCAATATGTAATGTTATAAAAATTTGTACGGCGCCCAGAGCCTCCGGGATTGGGCGTCTTTTAAATAAATTGGCCTTTGCCTTTGCCTTAGTGATGCTGTGCAGTTTGTGAAATACGAGTTGAACTCTAAAGCCACTGCAAGAGGATCAGTAGCAGTGGAGACCCCTATATTTAGGACAGGGGCTGGAGGCTGGGATGGTGGGGAGAAAAGCGATTTGACCACCTTCCAAAATTTTGCAGGATGATTTAGGTTAGCTGAGAAGGTGTTTTTGAAGTACCTGGCTTTGGCCTGCCTGATTAGCCATGTGCAGACATTACGTAAAGCCTGATACTGGAGATGATCTGTGTGTAGGCCGGAACCTTTGTAGATTTTCCAAGCCAGATCCCTATCTCTGAGGTGTGTCATGATATCAGCTCAGATCCAAGACAGATGAGCACCACGCACCCTAGCCGATCTGAGAGGAGCATGGTGGTCCCAAGCGCAAGGAACCTGGTCTTGAAAAATTCCAGGGCGGAGTTAATGGACGTAGCCTGAGGGATGTAAGACCAGTCCATGCTGGCCAGGTCACTTAGTGTGGTGAAATTCAGGGATTTAAAGAACCTTGTCAGAAGGATTTTAGGGGGAGCAACCTTGGGCCTGAAGACTTTCCTGACCGAGTATATCATGTGGTGGTCACTAAGGGAGTCCGGTAAGAGACCAGAGGCTAGTATATGTTGTGGGTGGGTAGTGAGAGACCAGTCAAGGAAATAGTTCTTTAGAGACTTGGTGTTCAGGCATGTGGGCTCGGAGATCAATTGGGACAGATTGAGAGTGGCCACCCTGTTGCGTAGTTTAGAGCTAGCACTGGAGAGCCAGTTCCAGTTAAGATCTAGAGGATGTAAAGCTCACCACCCTCTGCTAAAAATTTTAGGTTTCTGAGATGTGCCAGGATGTCAGGCATGTGGTGTTGGGTGAGCAGTAGTAACCAGCTACAAATATGGGTTTAGCATTGGGGATAGTTAGCTTCAGCAACAGTGCATCAATAGTCTGTGTGGGAGCTGGCAAAGAGATTTGGGTGAAATTTAATGTGGACGCAATGTACATGGCTACACCGCCTCCACGTTTGCTCCCAGGGTGATCATGGCAGATGAAGGTGTAGCCAGGAATAGCGACTTCTGCATCCTTGATATGAGGCTTTAGCCAGGTCTCTGAGATTATTAAAATATCAGGGCATAGAGAATGGGCAATCGGTTATACTAGTGGTAGTTTGAGAAGAAGGCTGCAGATATTTAAGTGGACCATTTTTAGGCCCTTTGGGAGGTGTAGATGAGGGGGTTGGGTTGGCCCCCTGTTGGGCGTGGGCCTGGGTTAGGTTCCACATTACCTGATAAGAGTAGTAGAAGGCTTACCAAGAGTTTTGTGTATGTCTTAGCACATGGTAGCTTGCATAGTGAGTTTGGGGGAGGGTGTGGTAACCGTTGAGAGAGCATGTGCAGGGTGATCCAGAACTAGTAACCCTGCATGGAAGGATGGCGGAAGAATGGTGGGGCCTGCCAGCTTGGCGTTTAGCTGATCCATAGGTAGTAGATCTGTATGGGTGGGTGTACCAAGTGGAACAAGGGTAGTTTGAGTGGTGCTCGCATGCAAACATGACTGTGGTTCTGGATGTGTTGAGAGAGATAGAGACAACAGTGGGGCCAAAACAGAGACTGCTGTTAAGCACAGTCGCATGGGAGAATGCAGATTCAAAGGAGCTGAGTGAACTACTTGTAGTGGCAACTACTGGTTGAAGCAATTAGCTGCTAATGGGAAATCCAGCTGATTGGTTTTCAACTGACACGTGACCTCTGCTATAATCTACACTGCTCGCCAGGGGTGGTGGTGGGGCTGGAGGGGTCCTATTTGCTCTTCAGCAGCCAGTCAAGGCAAGGCCTCAGTATCAGGGGTCAACATTAACCTTTTTTTGCACTAGCCAGCAGGGCAAGTTGATTCAAAATTGCACTAGCCCGCAGATGGTTGCACTAGCCCTTAGTTATAATAGTAAATTTTGATCACTTATACAGGAAACAGTGCAAGCAAAGCCAAGAAATACTCTGATTATTGTACATTTATCCTGCTCCCACATTGCTTCCAGCTCCCCAGCAGAAAAAAAAGACTGCAATGCCATCCATCACAGACAGTGAGCCCCCCATTGTTTTGTACCATGGCCTCCTCTCTTCCTCTTTCTGCCCCCCCCACACATATACCGAACAGAGAGAGGATATCACAACAGCAAATGTTCAATCAAGCAGTCCTTGCTCTGCGCACACAATAGCTGGCATCATGCACCTCACCACACTGTCACCACCACCCACAGGGCAATGAACTGAGTCAGGCAGAGAAAGACACTCACGGTCCCCACCTTATAGTCAACTGGAGACCTGCACTTTTGAAAGATTTTGTACAGTCTCAAGTGAGCCTGTCTCAGATTTCTTTGGGGTGGGGGCTAGACAAACCTAAGGGGCTTGGAAAATAGAAAACTATGACATTTTTATTTGTAAAGACATTGATTTTAATATGCTCTGCCCCAACAATAACATATTTTTCTTTAACATTGTCCTTTCATCAGCCCAGGGGAAACGATACACAGGCATAACACTATGCTATCTCTGTTTCTGTATAGGATGATCTATGCACCCCAGGAATGCCTATTTCAAAGTTTCAAATGATGTATTTTATCAAGGTTTATTTTTGTACCATACATGATCCAAAGCTTTGTTTTTAGGCTGAAAGGACATGCTGAGTGGGTTAAGGGTGGAACTGTATGGATGGTGATGGCTGGCATGGTCCATTTAGAAGAGCTGGGGACCCCCTACACTTGCCAGTAATGGCAGCTATGGATCTATGGATGGTCACTTCAGAGTCTTGTCTACAGTGGTGTCAGGGAAAGTACAGAGTTAAGAGATTTGGGAGAGGGAAGTTATGGTGAGGCTGGGATAAACCCACCACCTACAGGGCTGATCCTGTATACCTCTTTGCATTTTGTCACTGAAATGTTGGATACAAACACTCAAAATGTAGAGAAATGAGGGGCACTGGTCTTCATAATAGTGTACAAATTGTTAGACATAGGCACATTCAGAAAACTGGAACCTAGTGACTTAACAGCACTCTACCTTTGATCACACCCTGGACACTGGCTAAAAGTCTTAACAGTGGAGCGATAATGACTCACATTGAGTCATTTGTGGGATTCCCTCTCTTGAACTGCCAGATAATTGCAGGTCTTAATGAGCTGTTAATCACACCTGGCTATCTGGAACATTGAGAGAGATTAGCATGAGGACTAGAGAATGCTAAGGTAGAGACTTTTTTTAACTTCATTAACAGCCATGAAAACCTGCACTAGTCAAGCCGGGCAAGTAGAGAGTTAGCTGCACTAGCCCTGATCAATTTGCACCAATGTTTGGGCTAGTAAAATAATGCTAAGATCGACCCCTGCTCAGTATGTTGGTATTTCATGCCTGAAGTCAGCGGTAGGGGTCCAGGACGGATGCTGCTCTGGGCAGGGCTTTTTCAGGTCTGTGGCCCTCACGAACACCCTTGGGGTAGATGAGCACTGTGGAGGCAACAGGGGGAGACAGATTAAAACACAGATAAGAGGCCAGCCCGGCTGCACTGAGGGTTGGGCCATCATTACACCTGGTACAGATACCTGTTGACAGTCTATGCATTATATATAGTTTCTCACATGTGTAATACACATTGTGTAATATTTTAGATTGTAATAATCAATTTGTATAAAATGTAATATACTTATAGAGATCCATCCAGATACGTCCCCAGTCATAATTACCTTGGGCCTTAGGTAGGGCAGTCTGCCAGTACAGTGCAACTCCATCCTCTTTATTTGGCAAAAAGAACCATGTACAAATTAGAAATTGGGTGAGGAAGTGTGGTCCACCTGGCCAGAGCTACTATTGCATCACTATGTGCAGTGTTTTTAGTGTTGCCCCTAAAGTGTTTCATTAATAGATGCCCAACTTCCGGCCCAGTGGTGCTGAGGGTTGAGATGCTGGACACCACACTTCGAGCCACACTGGTGACCCGGGTTCGGGAACGAGCCTGGGCCACCAGGTGTCGGCAGGGGACAGAGAGGATCGAGCATCTGGAGGACGACTCTCCTCCCTCTGGGGTGGGATTCAGGCTTGCTCGACACTGCAGTGACCCCCTGGTGGACAAATGAGGTACTGTGCACACTAGGGGGCAACACGTAGCCGGACAAGAGCTGCAGCAGGCGATTTGATGCTATTGCACGTCCGAGCTCTCAGGGGGATTGAGGACATAACAAGCACCAGAAAAACCCTCCAGCTCCTGCTGAAATGATGAAGACCCTGCAGCGCACCCACATCCCAGCATCGGCCCTGTGCACCTAGGAATCCCCACTGCCGACCTGGTAACAAGGTAGGTTCCTCTAATCCTGGTACCACCCACCAACGGAGGGCAGACCCACCCCACGGGGTGATCTGGGGGTTGGACCTACCACGTTGTCTGGGGGGGATGTCCTGGGAATGCAAGGGTTCAGACAGGGAGTGAGAGGCACAGCCCCATGGGTACCTTTGAAGGACACCCAAGCAGCAGGAGTGAGAAAAAGAGTTGAAAAAAAAAAATAGATGTCTAACTTCTAAAAAGGGGAAAATCTCTGGGCGGGATATTTAGATTGCGCCAGGATGTGGTGCAAGCCTGGGTGCAGCACAACTTGGCTGTGCAGGGGCGTTGACAGAGTGATATTCAATGGAGCTGCACCATGGCACGGCAATGTTGAATATCACACCTTGGCCACCCGTAGTGCGCATGGTGCAGTGGCACTGTGCCAGCGCAAGTGGCCAGAGTGGAGCAGGGGGATGCGCTAGCGCAAGTTACGTTGCGCTATGTGCAACATCTGCGATATTCAAAAGTGCAAATGCAAATGGAGCCATAATGTATGCAAGACACAAATGGGGCCATTTGCATGTCATCTCAGCCCCTTGCATGCAGGTGCGCCGATCCCCGGCGACTTGCGCCTGGCGCCCTGCCAGGCAACAGCCGTCAGGGACCGACGCCCCCCTGCACATCACGGCAAAGGGCCCCAATGCCCGATCGCGGGCATGTGTATAGTGAAGAACACGTCCAATATCCCTGGTGGTCCAGTGGACTGCTCACAGCCCAATCGCAGGCATAAGTATATTTAAAGATAGTTAACTCTCTCCCTGGTGGCCCAGTGGACTGCTCACAGCCTGATCGTGGGCATATTATATAGAGATAAGTCCTATATCCCTGGTGGTCCAGTGGAATGCTCACAGCCCGATCACGGGCATTTGAAGTACAATAAAAGTCCTATATCCCTGGTGGTCCAGTGGACCGCTCGCAGCCCGATTGCAGGCATTTGTTATAAAAATGACACCCCAATCCAACCCTGATGGTCCAGTGGTACCCCCACCCACCACCCACTGAGCCCCACCGCCCCGCTCCCCCTCCGGTCAGTGGTGGGTGGCAGCTCCCACCTACTTGCCGTCCCACTGCCCTCCGACTGACACTGTACGGTAGGCCTGTACGCCCATTGGTCCACAGTGTGAGCCAATGGGCATGCAGTTCATACTGTACTACACAGTCGAGATATGTGAATGGATCCATTCACATATCTGGACTGTGTAGTACGGTACAGGCTGCACGCCCATTTACTCATGCTGTGGACCAATGGGCATACAGCTCTACCATACAGTGTCAGTTGGCAGGTGGCGGGGTGGCAAACAGGTGGGGAGCTGCCGCCCGCTGCTTACAGGGGGGGCTGCGGGCAGTGAGGCTCAGTGGCGGGTGGGGAGGGGTACCGCTGGACCACCAGGGTTGGACTGGGGTGTCATTTTTTATAACAAATGCCCACGGATCAGGCTGCGAGCAGTCCACTGGACCATCAGGGAGAGAGTTAACATTTTTTAACATACTTATGCCCACGATCAGGCTGCAAACGGTCACTGGACCACCAGGGATATAGGACTATTATTATTCTACGTATGCCCGCGATCGGGCATGGGGGAGCACCACCAGGAAGTGCAGCCAGAGCTTGAGTGGCCACCCACAGGTGGCAGCTGCCGTGTTGCACCCTGCAATATGGCAGCTCACCTGTGGGTGGCCAGCTGTTGCTCCTTTTAATTTTTGCTCACCTGTGCGCAGTGCAAGTAGGGATTGCGCATGCATGGGCTCAGCACATCCCGGGCTGAATATCGGGATGTGCAGAGTATGCATGGGCACGCCCCACCTGCGCCCGATACATTACTGATGTGTTCTGGCGCATCAGAATTTGTGCAAGGCTCAGTCCCCTTGAATATTGCGCCGGGGTGCATCAGTGGGTTGCGCATGGTACAACCGTGTTGCGCCATGCACAACCCTTCTGAATATCCCGCCCTCTGTGTTTAAAACCTGATATCTCCTCACATGCAAATAATTCCTGATTAAATGAAGGAAATCTGCTTCAGAAAATAAAGTTACTGGACCACCACCCTCCCCCACACACACACTTCTTTTTGTGGTGTAAATGTGGAGGCAGTCTGTAACGTTAAAGTTTTAGGGATCACTTTTCAATGTGACTTTGGGTGGGAGAGTCATGTTGGGAGTATTGTAAAAAAGGACAACACCAGATTGTATTTTTAACAACATTAAGGAGAGCTGGCCTATGACAAAGTGACTTTTATACTACTACAGTCAGAACGGTTTTGTAATACGGGGCTATAGTGCGGCGTGGAGGATTAACTGCAATAAAGTGACATAGTGGAACAGTACAGAAAAGAGCATTCACTTGGGATCCTTACAGGTAGAGAAATTAGTTATGGAAAATGTAAATTAGAAAGGCTGAGAGAAAGAAGAAAAAGGATGGCCAAGGATACGTTCAGAAAAATATGTGACCTTAACCATAAGTGAACTAATGTATTACACCCCAAAGAAACAACTGAACACGGGTTAAGCCAGCAATGTAGGTGGAGAAAGCCCTAGATCAGAACACAAATCCATGAAAGTCTCTGTTGATGCAGTACATTGATGGGAAATGATGACTGTCATTTAGTGCAATGGTGTGCTTTTGTTAGCCAAGGAGGTCCAAATATAGTCTTTAAAAGAAAAGGCAGGCTGCAGGCATTGCTTTTTTAAGAAAATGTACATTGTTCACTGTATAGGATCAAACTTTTGTATATTACATTTAAGCAATATACCACCACCGAGGAAGTTGGTGATGCCAGGATTTACCGCATACAGGGTGTTGTTCGGTCACAAGGAGTAGCAAAGTGACCAACAACACACCAGAAGTGGGTAAATCCTGGCATCACCAACACCCTCGAGAGGTATATTGCGATTATACAATGGGTCTGTTTTTTTAGCTAGAAAAAAATAAAATAAAGTGACTTTTTTGCTGTTTTAATTAATTTTTGTTGTATTTGTTAGTCCACCACAGAAAAAATAGTTCTTGGTTGCTAGGGCTGTTGCCATATTGAGGAGTTGCTGTCATGTATGTTAATAGAGCCCTTTTTTCCTATTCATGGGGTAGTGATTTTATTTTTATTTTTTTAGTGAGATAGAGTGGCACTGAGAGGAAGATTGTATGTATGCAAGAGAAACAGAGTAGGAAAGGGCCTGAGATACAACGGGATTGGAGCGCAGAGCGACTGAGACGTGAGCAAGGTGTTAGCGCTGTTCAATGAAGTCTAGAGCGGGTGCTGAATTTTTATTTTCCCACATTTGAATCACAGATTCCGAGTACAAATGGATGTGGGGTAATGCCAGAAGGAAAGCAGCACAGGTGGAATGCATGGAAACGTGGACAGTGATCATGCCTATGTTATCGAGTCAGATTTCGTGCTTAACTTTGAGAGAGCCAAAAGCACTGCAGGTATGTTTTTGTATGTATACAGTGTCAGAATGGGCTACCGTTGCCGATTCCCGAGTAGGTGTTGTAGGGGAAGTGAGTTCACGCTACAAATGATGAAACAGAAAGTAGCGGCTTTCCTATATTTTCCTTTTAGATAATGATTTTTGAAAACTGAGTTAGTGATCGGAAACATGAGAGCCTGCACTGTATGTTGGGAGTTGTGGTTGAGACTGCATTTAGTGGAGAGCACATTGATTGAGGTGCAGGGCATGGTGTGAGTGAAATGGCAGCAATGTGTATAAAAACAAGGTACACCAGAAATGTGAAGTGAAATAATAGAAAGAGACACACCTTGGTTGTTTGTGAGCCTGAGTGGTGGTGGTGGGGCAGCTGTGGCAGACAGTCATTTAGCGAGGATTGTCGCATTTAGTAGTGTTAGGTTTGAGATGCTCGGACTGATTTCAGGGGGAGCTGCTGATATGGCTGACTGGCGGCTGGCACCTCTTCCTGTGGGGTAATGCTAGAATTTACAACGGGAGAGGGGTGCCAGTCAGCCAATCAGGATGGAAGATTTGTGTTTTTTTTCAGTGCTTATTGTATAATTTTATGTTTATTACAATGCATTTTTGTATGCTTTTTTTGCTTCAACCCTAGATTGTTTGGGCTGGTTGAAATGATTACCCAATAAATCAAATCAAAATCAAATTAGACTACTGTCAGTTGTTGGACTAGACTGTTGCCAAGCATTGTGGCTAACTGCATCTTGTGAAGTGAGCTGCAGAGGTTCCCGTTTGGTTTTACCACTGCTGCTCATTTATTTATTTAGTTTTTGTTGACCGGGAAAGGAGGACTAGACAATTCTGCCTATTTCAGCCTCGTCTCGGGGAGGAGGGATACAGATGGATGCCAATTCACATTGAACCAGATTAAGCTGTTGGTGGTATTTTCAGTGAATGGGAGAAATTTGGCCAGGACACCGGGGAAATTCCCCATCTCTGCCAGTAGGGGAACAGGCTGTCTGACTGCATGATGACCACTTCAGGTGAGATTCCAGAGGAGGAGGATGTTTGCTTGGTGGGAGAGAAGTCCTCCTCTCCCACGATTCAATCTACAGAGGCTATATAGGCCGAAAGCCTGGCAATGGATTTAGAAGAAATCTTCCATGAGACCTTCAATTCTACAGATGATTTTGGATTATCAAGTGTGCATCCAGATTCTGTTGATGATTTATCTAAAACAAAGAAAGATGCTTTAATTACTGGTATCCAAGCTGGATTAAATACATTACATCAAAAACAACTTTCGGAGGATTTGATCCTGCTGCCTGCTAAACCATCAGTTGTTTCTTTTGACAAGTCACTGGAAAGGCATGGCAGCAGAAATGATGACGCAGAGAAAGCTGAAAGCCTCCTGACTAAGGGTGAGTTAGTGATTCCTGTATCACCCATTTTAACTATTCAGCAAAATAAAGTGGAAATTCAGAAGGCTGGCAGTAAAATCGTTCCTTGAAGCGAGTGCCAAAAGCCTGAAATCATTACTGCAATGCCTGCATATGATAATCTTGCTCTGAACCTATCTGCTAACCAAAGTACTCCAAATGTAGCTCAGTCTCCAGGGCTTGAACCTTCTACTTCTATACAACAGCACCAAATGTCTAAACTATCGGGTTTTGTGTTTAAAGTGCCTATAACATTGGAAAAACTGACGGAAAAGACGGCTTCTATAACATTTCAAACTGAAGCCTCACGGCAAACAGGGGTTACTGAATTTAGTTTTACACAGACTGTCAAAAGTAAAAATCTCCAGTCAGAGTTTGGAAACTCTGGGAGTCAGGTGGGTGAAACTCTCTCAGAGAAGACTAAGGCAACCTCTGTACAAAGTAATGGAACAGAGACTGTTTTTTTTTTTTTTTTTTTTTGCAGTTGTCTCTTTCCCCTTCAGAGTCCTCTGCATCCCTTCTGACGTCCCCCCCCGTGCCTGCTACCGGATATGAGACCCCCTCCCCTAGACCCCACGACTTACCCTTCGTGGCAGGGGGTGGGGAGTGACTCGACCCACCAGACTGGATTAAGTGTTTGTAGAGGTGCCTTCCTGGGCCATCACGGAGAGGGACCATCGTCATCCTTGCAGAGGACTCCCATTTTTTCCATTTTTCCTTCCCACGAGGTAATGGTGTACAATGGCATCAGCAGCAGAGGCGCGCACACTCCCATGCGCATCCCCACCAAGCGCCTGTCGCAGACTCTTGCCCACTGTCTCAGTGCTGATGTGCCACCTCCCAGCCTCCAGTAGGTGGTAGACAATCACCGAGCACTGCGATCCCCCCTTCCCAGAGAAGGAGAGCAGTCCTGGGGACACTCGATCCTTCTCCTCCCTGCCAACCCCCAGCATCCCATGTCCTTTCCCAAGAACGGGTCACCAGCATGACGCGAGGTAAGGCATCCAGCGCCTCAACCCTCAGCACCACGGGGCTGGCCCACAGAGATTGTTTTTCATGATGAAACTTGGTCTCCTCAGAAAGCTCTCCTAGGGGCCGGTTGGGAGAAGACAGCATCCGGGATTTGGACTCCTGATCCAATATGGGACACTGCCTTTAACTTGCAGCATTCAGTACCTGATTGGAAACCAGAAGAAATCAAGGTTGTGAAAAGTAACAATACCCAATTGCAGAAATCTCCCTTAACAATAGCTTTGCCTCCTGATAACCCAGCATCTTCAGCTAAAGCAGCAAGTCATAATGATATCCCTGTAAAGGAAAAAAATATTTCTCTGTCTATTAATCCTCCTGTAGACAGTGAGGTTCCCATTACAGAAAACAAAAAATCCTTAATGTCAGAACTTTTTTCTACATCTAGGAGAGAAGCTGCTCCAAGAATAATGCTGTTGGAATCTGCTATAAAGGAGGATTGACTGATCGTCCTGACAGATACTGTGTTGGAAAATGTTTGTTAAAAGACTCTCTGCATTTCTCCCCTAAGGATGTTTTTGCATTTATCATTATTTCAGGAGAAGACAATTATGATGTGAGCTTCAGAACCTCGTATCTGTTAGACTTATTCTGGGAACGCTATGGGCAGGTAAAGTTTTCCCCTACATGGACCCCCTTTTTGGTCATTCCACTTACAAAACCACTAATTAAATTTGTTACTGTGATGTTTCAGAATGAAGGGGTCCATGTAGAGGACATAACTTACTGGTTGTCGCAAAAATATGAAATTCTTAGTGAACCTGAACCCATTCTAGACTCAGAACAATTTTGGACTTGGGGTTGGAAATATAAAGTTAAATTAAGGCAAACTGATTCAGGGATTGAACATATACCTAATTCTTTTCTGCTGGGCAGAGATAGGGGGTTTGTTTCTATGGGGGTCAACCGGGAGCCTGTTAAAAATGTGGCTCCAAGACTCATCTCTCTAGTGTGTATGATCAACCCAGATGCAACAACTGTGGGGAAATTAGGCATGCTACTATGCAGTGTGCTAATCACACCAAATGTGATTTATGTGATGGTTTTGTCCATGTATTTTGAGAATGTCCCTTGGCGGCTAAAAACAAAGCTTCATGTACTAGTCCTGATTTACTGATGCAAAAGGCTCAGGAGGCATCTTCAAAACCTCCCCCTATCCCTACTGAATCTAATATTCCCCGACAACAGGATGAGAAGGCCGTACCCACCCTCAAACCCCCCCAACCCCCTTTCTGTGGTCCCTCTTAAAACTGAAACTACAGAGACTATTCTTGATAAGGTTAAAGAAGAAGGTGTAGGGGTAGACCCTTCTGATTCTGTGCTCCTGGAGCCTGTATGTTATGTGGATCCAGCTAGCCTGATAAAATTTCAGTTGATGAAGCTCCCTTTTCACCTTTACCTCCTAGAAGGTCCTCAAGACACTTTAAAACCGAACCTTCTCCCATTCCTGCTTAACGAGAAACTCAAAATTCTTATGTTGCATTATTCACGAACTGGGGGGATTCTGAAATGGATGTTGGTGACTCAGACTCCCCAAAATCTATACAAGACTTGGCAGGGCTAACACCAGAGGAATATAAAGGTAAAAAAAAGAAAAAAAAGGAAAAAATGAGTTCTTTTTTCTCCAACTAAGTAATGGCATTACTGAAATGGGGATCCTTGAATGTACATAGTATTTTAAATACAGTAAAAAGACAGGCTTTGTTTCAGTATATGCATGATGAACATATGTCCGTCTGCTTTCTGCAAGAAACTTGGATGTTTCTATCGAGCAAATATCATCCTTTAAAAGGGATGTGCCATGGGGCCCCTCTTATTGGTCCTTTGGCGTGGATAGTGCTGACGGGGTGGGAATTTTGTTTAACTACTATCACTTCTCACTTTATAAGTTAGTTGATTTGATTCCAGGAAGAGTATTAATTTTTGATGGTAAATGGAATAATTTAGACAGTAGATTTATCAACATTTATAACCCCCAATCAAAAGCTGATAGAGTAAATTGTATGAAAGCTATACAACGCTTTTTGGTGACTTCATATAAGATTTTTTGGGGGGGGGGGATTTTAATTGTAATCTGTCAACTAAAGGACATTCTAATAAAAAAATCTATTGTGATTCTAATGCTTTGGAAACAATCATTAGATTAGCAGACCTCATCAATTGTTTTAAGTATAATTCAGGGTCCCAATGTACTTTTATAAAGGGTAAATTCCAAACCACTATTGATTACATGTTTGTTTCCCCATCAGTTCTGATTGGAGCCTTTCAAATAATACCGGTGGAGTTTTCAGACCATCTTCTTTTAACCAGCTCATTCGGAAAAATGACTGTGACTCCCAATAGGAGAAATAGATGGAAATTAAATATTTCTATTCTTACTGATCCACAGGTTAAAAACACTATTAAGGCTATTCTTAAAGGTCGACTGTCAGTTGCTTTTTTATATTCTGATTTGGGGGAATGGTGGTTAGATACAAAATCTGATTTAAGTAAGTGGTTTAAAAAATATGGAACCCAAAATAGAAACACCAAATTTCTTTCATACCTAAAACTTAGAAAACAGCTACAACAGTTAATTTCTATCCCCTATACCCCTCGTAGAAATTATTCTAAACAAATTAAAAATATTAAGGAAGAAATGAAGCAATTTCAATATGATAGAGCTCAAACAGTTCAAGCAATGCTATCTAGCAGTACACAAAAAACATTAATTGGAGATCCCTTTGAGACTTGTAGAGAATTGAGAAAATCAACTAATTTGGATTATCTTGTGGCTAATGGAAAAACAATTGTCAATACAACAGGAATAGGTGAAATTATACACACTCACCATGAATCTCTATATCCTAGTTTTCCCATCCTGGAAAAAGATATTAATGATTATCTCTGTGTTTTTCCAGCCCCATTTTTGCCACTAGAGGCTATTAAACTACTTGGGCCATTTTCCACGGATGAACTGGAAGCAGTTATTCACAATTTAAAAAATGAAGTTTCACCAGGACTTGATGGTCTGCCAACTTATTTTATAAAACTTTTAAATCAGAAATAGTTAAAAGTTTGTATTTAGTATATCAATTCTTCATGATAGGAAAGACTCTGCCTCCCTCCTTTTCGGAAGGATTAATAATTCATGTTTTTAAATCAGGGGATAAGGGTGACATCAAAAACTGGAGACCCATTACAATTTTAAATTCACATTATAAGATTTTTGCAATGCTCTTCAACAATAGGCTCAAAGAGTATGCTGCTAAAGTGATATCTCCTTACCAATATCGTGGGTTACAGGACAAACAGATTCAATCTGCCATTATAATAATAAGGGACACAATACAGCATTTATCTTTAGAAGGAAAAACTGGGTATTTAATCTCGGCAGATCTGGAGAAAGCATTTGATAGAGTATATCTCCCTTATTTGTTTATTGTTTTACGATATTTTAGGATCCCCTCCCAGATTATAACTATTATTCAGTCCTTATACACATCGGCCTTAGTGTTTCCTTTTATTAAAGGTACTCAAACTAAAGGTATCAGACTAAAAACTGGGGTCCATCAGGGCTGCCCTTTAAGTCCCCTATTATATATTTTTTCCTTAGAACCTCTCTTACTGTCATTATCAATTCTTCCTAAGTGGTCGGGGAATTTTGGTCCAAATTTAAGAACTCAGCTACTTGTACAAGCTTATGCAGATTATGTCTGCCTTTTTTTCACAAATTGAACTACTTTAAGAGTTTTTTTAATGAATTTGACTTATTTTCAAATGCAAACGTCAAATGCAAAACTTAATATTGGAAAACCAGAGGCCTAATTATAGGTGCAGGACATCTTAATGATTTTACTCAAAACAATATTTCAATAACTACTGCACCACTCCATATTTTAGGAATTATTTTTGGTTCGCAAAACCTCCCGGATGAAAATTGGGACATTGCATTAAAAAAAGTTGAAATAAAAGTATCCAGATGGAGGCAGTGGAAATTTTCTAAGTTGAAACGCATTCATGCCCTTAAACAATTTTTAGTACCCTACTTGCAATATGTCACCATGATATTTCCTCTACCGACCCAGTATGAGACCCGACTGTACAGCATTTTCTTTCAGATGTCAGGGGGTAACAGATTAAATTCGGTTAAAAGATATTTTACCTACCTAGAGAAAAAAAAAAGGAGGACTCAGAATGCTAGACCCCATTGTTTTCTTTCATTCACTATTTTTCACACAAACAATTAAAAGTGGGCTATTACGATCAGATAGTAGGGAGGGTATTTGGATTGGGATGGCTTTGGGACGTTACTTTAAGACTTGACAACACTTGGCCCCAAAGCTTAATCCACATACTCACATTCCTGTCTATTTTAGACCAGCAGTCCAAAAAACGATATAAATGGCAGATGACTAAGGATATGATAGTTTCTAATACTGTGAAGGCATTATATAATAACATCATGCACCAAACAGACCCAATAGAACCTAGCTTTAAAAACTGTCCTTCGGCTCACAATTCATATATACTAAATCAACTGAATAACCCTAGAATTCTGGCTTTTATGTGGGAAACTCAGTGGCTAATTATGTATGGTAAACTAAATCTTAGAAGAAATGCTAAATATAAAGCAAAAGAAGAAAGGAATTGTCCATACCCTGAGTGTATTAATCAGGAAGAAAGAATGGAACATTTTTTTTATTATAATGCTCCTATTCAAAACAACTGTGGGGATATTTTGCACAAAAATGGAAATTTTCCTGGTTATCTAATTTAAACTATGACATTTTAGTTAAAGGAATCTATCCTTCCAGTTTTGTATCATTCGATCATAATACTTTAACTGTTTTTTGGGGATGTTTATGACTTTATCTCTGGCAGGTTAGATGCCAATGGGTTATATACCAGAAAAAAATCTCTAATGAAGGTTATTGTCAAATGGTTATAAAAGAATTGCTGAATGTATATTTAAAAGAAACACAAATGTATAATTCAAATAAGGTTAAAAATTGGTGGAAAGGGTTTTCTCACATTATCAAGTATAAATTAATATTTAATTTAGACTAATGAGCATGAATGTGTTTAGTATCCTATGTTAAGTATGGATTTTCTTGTAAACTTTCTTTTGTGTTTTGCTCTGTGTTTTTATATTTAATAAAAATACACCCCCCCGTCTCTTTTCAAGAAATGCCATGGGATCTTTAACATCCACCTGAATGACCACCAGAACAAGCAGATGGGACCTCAGCTTAACATCTCATCCAAAAGACGGTACCTCAGAAGTGCAGCACACCCCTCATGCTGCACTACAGTGTCAGTGTTAAACAGCTTCTAGCATTTACTATGTGTTAAATTAAGGTGCCCTGCTAGAACATTCCATAATTAATTTAAAGCACCCAGCAAAAACAACCAAAAGCATTCAGTTTTGTTCCCACAAAGTCATGGAAAGAAACTATCTGCATTTGTGTGGGGACATTTAAAGTTAGGCAGTTATTTGAAATATTGGCACCAAAACAGTCCTATTTTCCTTTGTTACATCAGAGTCCTATTTGCTCCTTGGAGGCCAGTCTAGGTGAGACCTCAGTACACTGGTATTTCATACCTGAAGTCAGCGGTAGGGGTCCAGGATGCATGCTGCTCTGGAGAGGGCTCTTAGGGTCTGTGGCTTTCGCAACCACCGTTGGGGGAGATAAGCACTGTGGAGGCAACAGGGGGAGACAGATTAAAACACAGGTAAGAGGGCGGGCTGCAACAGAGTGGGAAGGGAGTGCAAGATGGGATGGGGAACAACAGGAAATCTGATATAGCAGCACTAAAGCTTCTAGAAGCAACTAAGCTTGTAGCAAGTATGAACTTTATAATTAAGTTAAGGTGAGTTGAACAGCTTCAGGTGTTAACTAAATAAATTAAATTAAGGTGCCGTGCTGAAGTTAAGGAGCCCTGCTGAAACAGGGGAATGAATTAAACAGCTCAAGTTTTAACTAATATTAGTTAAGGTGCCCTGCTGAAACAAGAGAATGAATTGAACAGCTCCAAGTTTTACTAAATAATTAAGTTAAGGTGCCCTGCTGAAATAGGGGAATGAAGTTAAACAGCTTTAAGCATTTACTATGTATTAAATTAAGGTGCCCTGCTAGAACATTCCATAATTAATTTAAAGTACCCAGCAAAAACTACCAAAAACATTCAGTTTTTTTCCCACAAAGTCATAGAAAGAAAATATCTGCATTTGTGTGGGGACATTTAAAGTTAGAAAGTTATTTGAAGTATTGACGCCAAACAGGCCTCCTTTCCTTTGTTACACCACAGTCCTGTTTGCTCCTTGGTGGACAGTCTAGGTAAGGCCTCAGTATGCTGGTATTTTGTACCTGAAGCCAGCAGTAGGGGCCCAGGATGGATGCTGCTCTGGGGAGTGCTCTTCAGATCCATGGCCCTCGCGACCACCCTCACGGGGAGACGAGCTCTGTGGAGGCAACGGAGAGACAGATTAAAACACATGTATGAGGTTGGGCTGTGATAGAGTGGGGAAGGGGTGCAAGATGGTGAGGGGAAACAACCCTCAGGGGGAGATGAGCACTGAAGTCAGTGGTAGGGGACCAGGATGGATGCTGCTCTGGGGAGGGCTGTTCGGGTCCATGGCCTTCACGACCACCCTCAGGGGGAGATGAGCACTGAAGTCAGTGGTAGGAGTCCAGGATGGATGCTGCCCTAGGGAGAGATATCTCCAGCAGAAGGAAGGAGGTGATGTTGTCAGTATATCACTCACTGGAGAGACCCCACCTGGAGTACTGTGTCCAGTTCTGCAGGCCACACCACAGAAAAGATGTAGACAGGGTGGAGACAGTTCAGAGGAGGGCAACTAAAATGGTGCAGGGGTTGTACCAAAAAAGCACTACCAGGAGACTGAGGAATCTCAACATATACCCCCTGGAATAGAAGAGAATGAGAGGGAACATGATAGCAACCTACAAGTACCTCACGGGAGTGAACCATGATACAGGAGGGGAGTTTCTTTCAAATGAGGAAGAGCACCAGGACCAGAGGGTGTGTGTGAAGCTGGGGAGGAGTGTTTAAGAGGGATATGAAGTACCCTCCCGCAATCTTATCCCCTAGGCCACTTAGCCTGATATTGTTTCCTACCTGGTACATTGCCTTAGCACCCCCCCCCCTTTTTACACTAAATTGGTATCTTCCACTGTCTAATATCCTTCTCTACTGGAAGTAATTAAATCCATACCCACACCCTTATTTATCCACACACTTGGTTTATTCCATTGTTGTAACCCTGCTCACAACGTGCAAGTTTTGTATTCCTGTCTGCTTCTAATAGCCCTTTTCCCCTCCTTCTTTTTCCCTCCTCTTCCCTCCAATCTCCCACTTCTCTATCCACATCCTCAAATTATAATAAACCTCATCAGACCATCTCCCATTACCAGTTCTTCCCCTCCCTGTAAAACCCTCTCCAGACCCACCCCCTTCAAATCCATGTACCAGACTTTCTATGGTTACCCTCCCTTACAACTACTCAGAAACAAGCCCACCATAACTGGCATAAACTACGCAAATCCTCAAGCAAAATTTTCTTTCCCTACCTTCTCCTATTAGCCATAGACATCTAACCGAACCCTGACCCTATCCCTAAATCTCCCAGCCCTGCAAAAGGCCTTACCAGTTTTCACTTCAATGCCAGGAGTCTACTCCCCAAGATAGACCTCAAAGTCTGAGTGTCTCAGCATTCCCCAGGCATTCTCTGCATCACTGAATCATGTCTCTTGCATAGGACCCAGGATTCTCTATGCTCCCTGCCCAATTACCACTTCTTATGACAAGACTGCTCTAAGCATGGTGGTGGAGTAGCAATCTATTATTGCCAAAATCTACCTAGCTCCTTCATCATTAGTGAGGTGGTCCCTAAGACCCATGAACACCTTCTTATTAAGATGCTACTACCGGCCCGGTGGTGCTGAGGGTTGAGGTGCTGGATGCCATACCTTGCGCCACGCTGGCAACCCAGGTTCAGAAGCGAGCTCAGATCACTGAGGGGGGGGGCAGCAGGACAAGACAAGATTGAGCATCTGGGGGACTGCTCTCCTATCCTGGGAAGGAGGGAGGGAGGCCAGATCCTGGGCTTCAGGTGACTCCTGGTGGTGACTGGGGGCACAACAAGCCCGTGGATCCTCTAGCGGGGATTGGCTATGGTGGTGACCCAGTGTGCATGTACGGAAGCACGCATGCACATGCTGGGCGCATTGCATGTCCGAGCCAATCAGGAAGGGATGGAATAAGGAAAAAGCCCTGAGCCTTGGTAGGCAAAGGTGGACCAGGTGGCTGACCACCATGCCCAACACTGGGTCCTCCATCCTGCTTCAGGTTCTTCCTCCACCACCTGATCAACCTTTTTGATTCCAGAAAGGTTGCCAGGAGGCGTTGGCAGTCCTGCCCCGGGGGGGGCTTAGATTCGGGGTTCCAGGAGACCAGAAGCATGTAGAGAGAGGTACTCCCCCACTAGTAAGGTAAGGATGGGACTTCAGGTGGTCAGGAGATGGTTGGACCAGATGCCCCACTGGAAAGAGTCCAGGGTTCAGAGAAGAGGAGTGTAAAGAAAGTTGAAAAAAAAAAGAGATGCTATCCCTGTCCTCTCTCCTTATCTTCATTGGCATGCTATACTCCTCCCCAAAGCCTCACCCTTCTCGGTGCTCCACGCCATCTCCTCCCTTTCATTCACTGCCAGCTCAGGTGAACTCATCCTACTCGGTGATTTCAACCTAAATTGGACCTCCCCTGCCCTAAAACCCATCACCCAGCAGATTGAGTCCCATAACCTATACCAGCTCATCAACAAACCCATCAGACCCAACCCCCACACTGTCAATCACACCCTCCTGTACTGGATTCTGTCCTCACACCCGCAAAGCATCTCTGCTGCTGCCACCCACACCAACTTATTTAGCAATCACGTCATGATCTTTTGCACTCGCAAACTTCAGCTCCCACAATCCCTCCCTCCCCCATTTACTGGTGGACACGTTCCATGTGCTCCTTAAATATCTCCCATCTCCTCCACAATCTTTCATCCTCAGACTGGTCCCTTTTCTACAGTTCTACAGATGTTAACACAGCAATCTCCCTCGTCTGCCAGATTTTAACTAAAATTTGGAACAAACATGCCCCCCTGTGTCGAAGAAAGTTGAGACAAATTCACCACCCATGGATTACACCTGACATCATCAAACTCTGGAACAAACACAACCATGCTCATCACAAAGCCTCCCTCTACCCAAACAATCTATCATCATAACGGGCCCTCAGAAACACATGCACAAAAGCTATCAGGACAGATAAATCACACTATTTCAAGGAAACATTACATGAAAATCTCAACTCCCCCCATAAGTCCTGACACACACTCTCTTCCCTTCTAAACCCCCCACCCAGTTCCTCCTCTCCCACCGACCTCATTAACAATACCCTAGTCTCTGACCCTCTCACTGTTGCCACCACCCTAACCAATTTCTTTACAACCTGCACCCTACCCTCCTCCCCTGTCCACCCTCCTCCCCCACCCGGTAGCCCATCACCCAAGCCCCTCCTCCCCCACCCTCTCGCCATCACCTAACCCCCCACAGCCCTCCACAGCACCTGCAAGAACACAGCAAGTGCTCCCACCTCTCTCTATCTCAAGGGACTTTCACATCTCCCCTGTCACTGCCCAGGAGGCACTCCATGCCCTCAAATCCCTAAACCCATGCAAATCCAGTTCTGACAGATTTGACCCTCTCCTTCTTTAGATCTCTGCCCTGGCCATTGCTCACCCCCTGTCATATCTTCTTAACCTCTCTTTCACCCTTGGCTAGGTCCCTCAGGCTTGGAAATCTGCAAATGTAATCCCCCTTCACAAAGGTGGTGACCAAGCTCTGTCAGGAAACCACCCTATCTCCCTCCTCCCTTCCTTGGCCAAGCTTCAGGAATTCCTCATCCTAACCAAACTTACCAATTTCCTTACCTCAACTAACTTCCTGTCCCCTTATCAGTCCGACTTTAGAAAAAAGCATTCCACTGTCTCCTCTTTACTCAGGGTGACTGATGCCATTCTCTCTGGCATAGACGAAGGACACATTACTTCAGCCATATTTATTGACCTTGCCAAGGCTTTCAACTCTGCCTCTCATATAGTCCTTCTCTCTAAATTAAATGTAGTTGAACTCTCACCCTTAGATGTTCAATGGTTCATCTCCTACCTTTCAGGCCATTCTCAATGTGTCCAGACTGGCGATACTGTCTCCACCCCTCTCCCAACCATAGCAGGAGTTCCCTACGGCTCTATCCTGCCTCTTATCCTCTTCCATCTTTTTAAATGACCTCCCTCAGTGTGCACTCACTCCCACATTCACATCTACACAGACAACACCATCCTCTACACTTCAGGCCACTCAGCCTCTGAAGTATCCTCCATATTAGAAGCCGACTTCAATCGCATCTTGAACTGGCTCCAGAAAAAACAGCTAAAAGTAAACACTACTAAAATGGTTTCTATGAACTTCGGTGCACCACATAAACTTGCCAAACTTCATACCCCTCCTCCCCTTTTTCCATTCTTGATGGTACTACTTTAGACATAGTACCTGCATACAAGTACCTAGGAGTCTGGCTCGACAGCCACCTTGACCTCACCACTCACATAAACCACATTCACTCTAAGCTCCATCCCAAACTGGGTGCATTTTACAGAGACAAAGAAGCCCTCTCTCTCCCTGTTTGACAGATCCTCCTCACCAGGACAGTCCTCACACTTTTTGATTATGCTTATGTTGTATTTTGCTCTACTTCCGCTTCTGCCCTTTCCAGACTATATGTTCTCTTCAACACCTTCTGTTGCTTTGCCTTAAACACCCCTCCCAGAACTCACCATTGCACACTTTACTCTTCCCTCTCACTCTCCTCCCTTTCTTTCCACTGTGACCATCATACCTTTATCTTCTCTGCCAAGTATTGGTTTGGCACACTCCCTCCATACCTCTGCTATCTCCTGCCCCTCACACTTCCTATCACCTCCGAAAGCATGACCCTCATTCCTTCACGCTTCCCCAGCCTCACTCCAACTCAGGCAAAGCTGCTTTCTCCTTCCACTTCCCTAATTTGTGGAACTCCCTCCCTCCTCACTCTGAATGCTTCCTTTACTAAACCTATTCAAAAAGTTCCTTTTGTGTTTGCCACTTCCACTCTGCTCATGCCCTCAATCCATCTAATATATCCACTGGAATCCCATGTTTACCATTCTTGTCTACAAAAATTTGACCATATGTGTGCTTTATAAATTGTTGCTACAGTTAGTCTTGCACAGCACTTTTGAGCTTCCTACTAGGTGGTCAGCAGCATTTTAACGCTGCTTCTGATGTATTTGTAACCTGTACTTTGCATGGGTCACCTCCAGGAAAACTCCTTGTATCTGATACCTTTGCACTGTTTTTCCATTGTACGTCTAACTGCACCTTGTTACTTGCATCTGCCTTTATATAGGTTTGTCTTGATACCCAGCCTGTAACTTCACATTCTGTATTTTTTTTTTGCCTGTTTCACTATATACTGTGTTTGCCGTATTTTGATGAAACTGTATTTCCAATTTTCTCCCCTCCCCCGGGTTGCACCTAGAATCAAAGTCTCAGCTCAGTATGCCTCTCCCAGTTATCAATATTTAAATAAATAAATAAAAGTATTTCACTATAGAAGGCTTAAAACATGTGTGGGATAGACATAGGAGAATGTGTAAGTATGTGTGTGTTTGTAAAGGTTTTGAACCTTAGGGTCATTGGTTTGCTGTATATTGAATTCTAAGGCATGCTGTTGGACTAAAAGGGTGCGTAGTGGGGCTCCACATCTTTTCATATTCTGTATACACTGTGGGGTTGTGGCAATGGTGGTGGGATGGGTGGACACAACAGGACCAACAACACTGAGTACAAGTTTAAAATTCTTGGCTACACCCCTAGTACTAGGTCAGGAGTGGGAGCAGTTTGCTTTAAAGACAGGAGCGGGAGACATTCAAACAGCTGATCCCTCTACCCACTTCATCTCTAGCTGTTCTGTGCCTGTGAGAGGAGTGCCACACACCCAGTACATAGACAAGAAATGAACTGAGACTTGGAGAGAGACTTTAGAGTGGCATCGTCATTGCAGCGGGTTCCCTTTTTACCTGACTTGTATCCGGGTTACGCGCAGTCACAAACTTCAGAGCAATTGTATTATTGATTGTACAAGTCACTGTGTTTAAAAACATATTTACAGTTGATGAGAGTCTTTAAAACAATATTTAAGTAGTAAATCAGTATTCGCTGTACATAGCAGACTCCATGAGAGACACTCATGGTGCACTGGTGAAGGGTTAGGTGAAGTGTTACTGAGACAAAAACATGGCTGCCAAATGTTTTTAAGGCTGCACTGCTCTGATTTGTGGCTAATATCTCAACAGTGTAACAGCCACTATGAAAGCAAGTCTGACCCCCCCCACCTAGCCACCCACATATGGGTCTGGCCCACCCCCTCACTCGCTCAATAGCCCACCAGCTCATTTCAAGGAGAGGAAACACTACAGGGTCTGATTAGATGGCACACTTCACCAATTCAGTGGTAAGAGAACGAATTAGCGATGTCTGCCCATTATGTGCGTTGGTTGGGAGTGGGAGTGGTTTGATTTAAAAGATGGCAGCAGGAGACATTCAAACAGCTGATCCCTCTACCTGCTCCATCTCTAGCTGTTCTGTGCCTGTGGGAGGAGTACTGCACACCCAGCAGATAGACATGAGATGAACTGAGACTTATTGAGAGAGACTTTAGAGTGACATCGTCGTTGTCTCCCTTTTACCTCCCTCATCTCTGGGTCACGCACAGTCACAAACTTCAAAGTAACTGTATTGTTGATTATACAATTCCATGTGTTTAATTTACAGTTGATGAGCATCTTTAAAACAATATTTAAGTAGTAAATCAGTGTTTGCTGTACGTGACAGACTCCATGGGAGACACTCATGGCACACTGGTGAAGGGCTAGGTGAGGTGTTACTGATGCAAAAACATGGCTGCCAAATGTTTTTATGGATGCATAATGACATAGTGCAGCTACATTGAAAAGGGGGTTTTGGGCCCGGTGGCGCTGAGGGTTGAGGCGCTGGACGCCACACCTCGCACCACGCCGACGACCCAGGTTCAGGAATGAGCCTAGGTCATCGGGGGTTGGTAGGGGAGGAGAAGGATTGAGCATCCATTGGACTGCTCTCCTTCTCCAGGGAGGGGGGTGGAATGCTCCGGTGGCCTAGTGGCCTCTAGCAATGGCTGGGGGCAACTGCAGACCATGGGCAGACTGGGGGGACGTGCTATGGCAGATGCCGGAAAGAGGCACGCACAGTAGCATGTGAACTCCTGTCCCTTGGTGTCATTGCACACCACAGACATCCACAGGGAGAAAAATGGGAAAATATGGCCACCAGTCGCGGCAGCTTGATGGCCATCTCGGAGGAGGACTTGCTAGGCCCCGAGGGTGCGCAGCTCACTGGATCCGATCCTGGTGTGAGAGTGCGAGGGGAGCTCTCCACCTCCCCACAGCGGGGGGCAAGCCACAGAGGTATGCTGTGGGCCCAAACATGGAGGGGGGGGTCCTTGGGACGGTGGTCAGAAAACCTCAGGAGGATGCCTGGAACTGTGAGGTAGGCAGGCTGGTGACCAGGGGGAAAAAGTACCAAGAAAAGAAAAGGGGGTTTTGGTAGCACATGACTGTGAAAATTTAGCACAGCTGTGGACAGCACTGTCCACCCACTGGAGTGAAACTGAATCTCTCTTTATCCTTTCCATTCCATACAGTGCAGTTGCTTCCTCCCTCCCCGCCACACTATTTTCTTGCAGGCACACTGTCCATACCTCTTAAGTGTCCTGATCTGGGACCAGTCCCAACATCCTAACTTAGCTGCACCCAGTCCTGAAACTTTTTCATCTGACTTTGCACAGCATAAGAGCTTAGCTTGTGCTGTGTGTTCCAATCAAGAGCACTGATTACATCCATAACTCCCAAACAGGCAGCCTGAACAGCTGTAGAACAGACAACTGAATCAGCAACAGGAAAACTTCAACACTTCATTTACAACATTCATTATGCTTAAAAGTCTGTGACAGGGATTTACTGTTTGCGAGTACTGTGGCAGTCGGAGCTGCATCTGCTTTGAGCATGAAGTGAAGTGAATGTAAGAACAAGTTTGGGATTTTTTTTTTTGTGACTGAACAGTTTTAGTGCAGTTATAAAAGATGTCAGTTCAATAGGGACCCCTAAACATGTAACAGATGTATAAAGAGTGTGTTTTTGTTACAGTAAACTTGCAAAGAGCACTGTTTTTGACTGAGTGACATTTTCTGGCTATACAGATATCTAGTGATCTGTTTGAATAGAAAATAGTGTTTTTTTGTTTTGTTTTGTTTTAGCAATCCAACGCAGTTTGAGCAAAGTGTTGAGCTATCAGATCAGTTGGGAACCATCAGCACGTTAGAACTGCACAAACACTGTTTAGAATGGACAAAACAAATAATTCCCTGATAACTTTTCTTCTTGTAGGATACTTATTAACTGTACTGTGATTTTGCAGTTTTGTTTTTTTTCCCTTGAACACTGTTAAGAGTTGTGTTTGGTCCATGATGACATCTGCAAATATACAAATTTCAGATTATGTTGAAATTCTTTCTGGTAGCTGGCCCGGAGATGCTGAGGACTAAGGCGCTGGACGCCACACTTTGAGCCACACTGGCGACCTGAGTTCAGGAACAAACTCAGGTTTCTCAGGGGTTGGTGGGGTGAGGAAGGATTGAGCATCCATAGACAGCTCTCCTTTCTCGGGGAGGTGGGATTGCATGGCGTGCTGTAGACTGACACCCAGCGGTGGCAGGGTGTCAGCTCAGGCATGCCACCAAGAACAGAGAGGGCCCACATCCAGGGCATTAGGCTTCCTCCACGAGGTGGAACCAGCCACTCTGCACATTGCATGGCCATGGGCCCAGGGACAAAACAGCAAAATCAGAAGTCGAAAGGGTCTGTGATGACTCAACTATCGAGTCAGAGGACGAGTCCCTCCGAGGGAGGGACCTAAGCTCCCTGTCAGCATCCCACAAAAATAAAATTATTTCTGGTGATGAAAGTCAGGAAGGTATGTTTTTTGTTTATTGTAGTAGAGAGAGAGACTCATACAGGCTTATATGTATGAGCCTATCCCAGGAAGGAAGAAAAAAAAAGCCAAAGGCAAAAGAAGGAAAGGAAAAATGACAAACCGCAAAGCCACAGTACAGCTAGTGAATATCCTACAAGATGAAAAGTTATCAGTGAATGATTTTTCATTCATCTGAAACAGTGCTTGTATGATCCTGATGTATGGATGCTTCCCAAATGAACTGACAGCACCACACTTCACTCAAACCATGTTTGACAGTAAAAGGAAAAGCCAAACCAGGGTCTACTATTCAAACCGATCACTAGTTATCTATATAGCCGGAAAATGTCACTCAGTCAAAAAGAGTGCGCCTTGAAAGTTTACTGTAACAAAGACGCAATCTTTGTATATATGTTCTATGCTTAGGGTCTCTATTGAGCCAGCACCTCTCATACCTGCACTGAAACTGTTCAATGACAAAAAAATAAATAGAGTGAATTTTACTTTTACTTCACTCTCAAAGAAGACACAGCTCCAACTGCCACAGTGCTAGCAAACAGTGAATCCTTGTCTCGACTTTTATATAAAATAAATGTTTTAAATGAAGTGAGGAGGTTTTCCTGTTGCTGATTCAGTTGCCTGTGCTACAGCTGTTCAGGCTACCTGCATGGGAGTTATGAATGTAACCAGTGCTGTCATCTGGAACACGCAGCACAAGCTAAGCGTTCATGCCGTACAGACAAACTCAGCCAAAATGCTATGATCTCTCGGAAGAAAACAGAAAGTGTTAGCCCTGATTCTGAGTATTGGCACATATAAGAAAAACACACCAGACAATGATTTGGGACCACTCTAAATCCCCTCCAGCACTCTTGGAGCTCACTGCCAGGAAAAAGGACTCTGTGGGATGCTAATTAAATGCCCTGCCTTCAGAGAGAGAGGGAAGGAAAAGCCTTTCATTTCTGCTGTTGTTGCAGTCTGATCTCTCATGTACATAATGCCTTGAGTCTAGGTTTCCAGCCTCCCTCTCCAGTCCACATCCAGAAATGCCAGTGCTTCCTAGCCCCATCTAGACTGCATGTTGATGTGATTTGCTATTGCATTAAAAATAGCCTTATCGTGCTGCCTCCCTCTTTCCACCCCTGCCCCCATGTGACTGGAGCAACAGACAGTGGCAGCATTGTTTGGGAACTGGAATCTGAAGATGGCTGTGGACCTGGGAGAGCTGCTAGTCCCTTATACACCCACATCAGGGTCCCTAGTTCCGGGGATCGAGTTTACATGACTGAATGTGCCTTTCCTTTGAATGTCTGGTAAATTGCATTCCTTGTTTTCCTGCTCTCCTTCTCTCTCTCTCTCTCTTTTATTAATCTGACTTAAACTATGTGGGTTGTGTTTTGTTTAGGGGCTCTTTACTACACTTAAAATAGCTGTGCAGTTAAAGAGCTGCCTCGTCTTTCACTCTGTGAAATAGCTGTATTCTTGACCTAATATATACTAGTGTCGTTTTTTAAAATAACTAATGATCCCTGATTCTGCCAGGCTAGGAGCTTGTGAAAGCTTTGTCCATACCTCATGGATTTCACTTGTGAGGTAAGCAAGCAGACAGCAATGTGGTGGATCGGAAGTGTCAAACTATGAACGTACTGAATGAAGGAACATATCAGCAAGGACTGAAAAAAATCTTCAGTCGATTGGTTAGGGGACGACTGCCTCATGGTGTGGCACAAGTTACTTTGAGTAGTCCTTGGGTCTGGGTTTGGGTTGGAGCAACCATGTGCTTCCAGTCCTCTGACTGGTGGTGGACTAAGCACATTTGGTAGGTGACTGCAGTGTGTGATACAATAGCTGCTGGTCCTCCCAGCCAAGAAACAGCATTGGCTTTGCCTTTAGAAGATGTTTGCTCACCTACCCAGAAGGAGGACAAAGAACACTGGGTGACAGTTTAGAGAGGTGGCCCAAGGCATTAGGGATGATGTCCCTCCCCCCCAAAAATAGAAGAAACAGTTTAATAAGGTAAAAAAAAGTAAGCAATAACACATGATAAGACATGGGTTTCTGCAGATTTAAGGCACACCCCAGGTGAATTGCCTTTCAGACCACCTCAGCAATGTATTAATGCTCAAGAAACCCATGACCTAGAGTGGGTTGCAGAGCTTATAAAACGTAAATGATTTCTTTTTAATTGAAAAAAGTTTTATTTTCCTGCCCTTATGTTGACTTGTTGCCAGGCAGAATATTTGAGTTTGGGTTTAAAGGTGGATTGCCTTTAAATGATTCTGGAAAACATATTTCTTTTGAAGAAACCTAAGCCCTACTGTGCTTACTACAGTTAAATATTGGGAAAAGTTTTTATTTTAATGGAAAAGGGAGTTATTTTTATGGCTGCATATATATGCATCCATCATTCATCTACTACTTCTTTCTTACACACCTTTGACCTCCATCAATAACATCATTTTACAGCCATATTGGCTCTGATCAGAATTTGTTTATGAGCTTGTCACAATGTTCTGAACTTTGTAATGTGTTAATAACTCTGACTCCTAAATCTCAGTTACCTTTATTTCCTGACCCTTAAAGGTATAATTACTCTTGGGATCCTGGGGACCTAAACGCATTATGCTGCACTGTGCTGCATTGAAGTACATTTTTGCTTGTCTACCCCATGCACACAGTTTATTAGGGTTTCCTGTAGTTTGTTTCCCTGTTCCTTTGTGTCTACCACACAGCAGACCTTAGTGTCATACTCGCATTGATGTTGATCTGCATATTACTGACGTACACATTAAAAAGAATTGGGCCCAGCACTGACCCCTGGGGCACTCCACTGATTACACCACCAACTGATGACATAAATCCATTTATCCTAACTGACTGTGTCCATTTGGTAAACAAAGTTTTTGATCCGTCCAATAATACTTCCCTGCACAGCCAAGTATATTAATGTAAATACTAATTCTCTGTGTGGTACCCTATCAGATACCTTGCTTAAATCCATATATATATATATCTCATTCATAGAATGTTCCTCCTCGAGTTCTCTGCTTACTCATTCAAAAAAGCCTATGAGATTAGTTAAGCTAGAGCCGTTTTTCATAAAACCATGTTGGGATAGGTCCATAGTGTTTAGTTTAAGGCTGTTTTCAGTCTAACCTTTTATGAATAATTAGCCAGTAAGTAAGTAAGATTTTATTTCTTTAGTGCCCTTTTCCTGGGGTTCAGGGTGCTGTACAGGATACAGGCATGATTTTAAAAAAGTGTTATAAGAAGATTAAAAACATTCAGCATAAAATAATTATAGCAGGTAGGCTAGTTTTAGAGGAAGAAATTAAGAAATCCCAAATGCTTCTCTAAACAGATGTACCTTCAGACCCCGTTTGAAAGCTTCCACCGAGGGGGACTTCCCTCAAGGACCATGAAAGTGAATTCCACAGGGCCAGTCCTACCATGTTGAAAGAACAATCTCCTGAGGTTTTAAGCTAGGCCCTGGGAACTGCTCAGAGGCCTTCCTTGAAGGAATGGAGAGAGCGCAAAAAGTGTGCAGGAGTCAGGGGGTTGCTCAGGTAGCCAGGGCACAGTCCCTATAGGGCCTTATAGGTAGGAAGACCCACCTTGAAGGTGATCCTTCATCTCAATGGCAGCCAGTGCAGATCAAGCTGGACCAGGGTCACATAACAGGGCTTCAGAAGGACTGTCAGCAACCTGGCTGATGCCATCTGCACCAGCTGCAGGTGACACAGGACCCCTCCACCTACCCCAAGGTAAACAGCATTGCAATAATCAAGTATGGACATCATGAAAGCGTGTACTAGTGAGGGCAGATTGTCAGGCAGGATTAAGGCTTTAATCCAGGCAATGTTCCTAAGGTGGTAGAAATCACTCCAGACAACAAAGAACACCTGAGCCTCAAATGTTAGCACATCATCCAGGATCACAATATGTGGGCCACAGCTTCAAAATCACCCCGCAGACCTCTTCCACCCCAACTGGTCTAAACTTTCTCCAGGCAAGGGAAGTGCTGTCAGAGACAACCATCCCACCACTGCGGGGCTGTGACTGCCATGTTGCTGAGAACCCAGACCTGAGGGAGGACACTCTGTCAGAGAAGACCAGAGCAAACTCTTCACGCTTAGTGGCTGAAACTACCCTTTTCGGCTGCAGGCAGTCAGGATGAAGTAGCCGGTCTACAGTCTGGAAGAGTTGAACTGGTCTGTTCCTCCCTGCAGCAATCTCCCTGGACAGAAATGCTGCCTTCTTATGGGAGATTGCTCTTTGATACTCATCCTAGTGAGTTCTCAAAGCCAGCCTGTCCTCCTCAGACTGCGATCTCTACCAACAATGCTCCAACTCTCCTTGAGTTCCCCATCAAACTGAAGGGATCTCAAGCAAAAAGATCTGGGTCATAGTTGGAGAAGTGTGACAGAATCGAGCACTGAGATGACAACCCTATTGTAGGCCGCCACTGCCTCACTCATACCTGTCCCACAAGCAGCACTCACTTTTGAGAGGTCCATTACCACCATCAGTCCCTCTGGGAACAATCCCCTTAAAGAGCGGTACTGGACCAACTCCGCAGGGAAGGGATTCATGAGGAGGGCCCCAAATGAGAACTCCAGTGTGCAATGATCTGACCATGTGACCAGATCAAGCTTGTGAGCAGCTATCTCAAGCCACAGTGAGAATGCTAAGTCCAAGGCATGACCATGGCTGTGGGTCTTTCTCAGTATCTCCTCTTTTAGTTCACTGTATATTGCAGGGGAACACTTTAATCTTGTACTCGGTAATAATTTAGATAGGTCAGCTGCCTTATCTGGTAAGTTACAATCGGCAGCAACTACCATATTAGATTTTATGTCCGATCTGAAGATGGTAGATCAATGGAGACAAACTCATCCTATTGATCATAGGTATTCCTTTTTCTTTTCTCTCCACCAGTAGGTACTCCTTTTTCTCATCTGTCCACCAGTCATACTCAAGAATAGATTTTTTCTTATATCAGAGACTCTTTTGTACTCAGTGAGAGAAATTGATTGTAAAAGAATTATTTTGTAGTAGTAGTAAAAACATTTTTATTTATACAGGCAAAAAAACAATCTGACAATGCAAAATGTTTACACCATAGGTCTTATACAAGGCCTGTTTTCATGGTGATCCTGTTATTGATGTTTAGGTACAAATTACAAAAGGTGCCAAACATTTTCAATATTGCACATATTACATAAGATACAAATATTATATCATACTAAAAAGGAAAATTTTATAGCAATAACACACAGACATATTAACGACAAACTAGTACACATCGCATGTGATAACAACATGTTTATGTAAAAAGCAATATGATCTGACATGCTATATCTTATACTAATCTAGTAACCCCTCATTTATCTATTGGGAATTACCAACCACAAGGTGTTATTCCTTTACTTACACATTCAAGCTCCTGTTTAATTCTTTGTCTGAATTCCTTTATTGTTAAGTTCATTACTCTTAAATCCTTCGACAATCTATTCCAAGAACTAGCAGCTCTATATTTAAATTTAACCAGTGTCCTGGCCAAATTTCTCCCATTCACTAAAAATACCACCAACAGCTTAATCTGGTTCAATTTCAGTTGCTTACCATCTGTATCCCCCCTTCCCCAGTCACCCCTGAAAAAGGGACTTCTAGGCCCAGTGGACTTACCGGGTCAACAAAATTCAATAAATAAATAAATAAATGTGCTGTATTTATTTTGAATGCTAGGTAATTTTAGTGTACTATCCATATTTCTCAAACAATAATTATAGTTTACCTATTCTAATTGTTTCACAAATCTTTCAGGCATTTCCAGTTTCATAATTTTATACAATAAGGTATTCCATACTATTTCTCTTTTATGCTACAATGGGATCCAGGACAAAGCTTCATACAGGGAGTAGTGATGGACTGTGGAACCACATCGTAATACATATCTAGCTATTTTATGATATAATACATCCAGTTTATGTAGAGATTGTTTTGTAGAAAACAATAAACATGTGATCCATACTCCAAAGTAGGAATGATCAACTGATTTTTTACCAACTTATGATCATTTTTAGTCATACAAAAAGTAATCCTTCTTAAGGCCCCCAATTTCATTTTAGTTTTCTTTATTATACTATCTATATGTAGATTAAAGGTAAGGCCAGAATCAATTTCAACTCCAGCTATTTATATATATATATATATATATATATATATATATATATATATATACACACATACAGTATGTATATATATATATATATATATTATATATATATCTGCCGGTGCCAATATCTGCCCAACTATAGTCAAGATTTGCATAGCACTATCCAAGCTTTTATTTTTAGATTTTGAAGTTTTAAACAACATTGTTTGTGTTTTTTTTATATTTGTCAATAAATGTGTAGCCTTAAACCAAATTTGCATGGCTTCAAAATCAGACTGGAGCTTTTCTTCTACTTCCTGCCTGTTTATCCCATCTGTGCTTAACACCGTATCATCAGCATATAACACGATGTTTGAATGTTTTATACAATTTGGAAGGGCATTCATATAAACAAGAAACATCAAGATGCCCAGTATTGAGCCCTGTGAAACACCACGTTTCACAGGGGCCAACTCTGAGCTAACACCGGCAATGGAAACCAACTGAGTACGATCATTTAAATATGATGTAAGCCATTTCAATGACTAATCAGTGACCCCTATATTTTCAAGGGATTCCAACATCAAAGGGTAGTCCACCAAATCAAAGACCTTTGACAAGTCCATGAAGACTGCGCCCATGGACTTCCCATCCCCTAAAGGAGAAGCTGTTAAATCCAGAAAGTCTGTGAGCGCAGTCTCCATGGACTGCCCCTTTCTGAACCCATACTGAACTGGAGTAGTTTTTTTTTATATTTTTCCAAGTATAACATTAATTGAGAATGAACCAAATGCTCCATTAACTTGGAAATAACTGATAGAAGAGCTTTTGGCCTATAATTTGTTGGAAGTGAAGCATCCCCACCCTTGAATATTGGAATCACCTTGGCTCTTTTCCAGATACTTGGAAATTTACCCTGACTTAAACTCAAATTAAACAACGAGGCCAAAGGCCATCCCACAACCCTCATACTATCCTTTAAAAAACATATTTCTAAATTATCTAAGCCCCAGCTTTATTACTTTTTAATTTCTTTATTTCTTTTATTACCTCTCCTGTAGTTACCTTTCTAAATATAAAACCAGGCAAATTAGTCACTTGAGATTTTGCCCTGTCTTTAGGGCCTTCCTGATCATAGGGGTTATTTTTCAAGTTCAAATCTGGTAAATTAACAAAATATTTATTTAAAACATCCAAACTCTTGCTTGGGTTGTATTTATACCATTTTCAGTCATTGCCAAATTTCCTTTATTCTTTACTGGATTTACCAACCATTTAATTAAATTCCAATAGTGTTTAGGATCATTGGTATTTTGAAAATTTTGCCTATAGTATTTCCCCTTTAGTTTTCTAGTTTCACTCTTTATTCTGTTTCTTATGTGTTTAAATTGCTCCCAAATTGTTTAATCCAAATTTTGTTTGCTTTTTTCCACAGTCTATCTTTTTCTTTAATTAATTTTTTATGGTCCCTGTTATCCAAGGCAAACAGTGAGATCTACCTGTTTGTTCTTTCAACGGAGCATACTTGTCATAGGCTTTTAAAAAAAATGTTATAAACTCATTTGCTGCCAAATCAATATCTGGAATTTAGTTACTCTTTGTAAATTTTGCCTTTCCAATTCCTCCATAAGGGCTTCTGGGCTATAATTAACTAAAGATTGCTTTAAGACCTTTGAGGGAATTATTTTAATTTTCTTTTTACATGCCAGGTTGATCTCACATGAAATAACACTATGATCCCCTAAATTAGGTGGGTGGACTTTCTTCATTTTTACTTCCTACCAGGGGTTACAAATATTAAATCCAATATGTTTCCAAGACCTACCAATCTACTTTTCTGAATGGGGGTGTCAATTATCTGTTTTAAGTGCAAATTCAAAAATGCCTTCTCTAGCTTCCAACACCTTGACCCATTCCAGGCTGCATTAAAATCACCCATCAGCATTAAATCCTGATTTCTAACAAGTTCTACCAAATGATGGGAAAAGGGTTCAAAAACTGCAGGTTTCACCTTAGGATGAGAATATACTGCACCTATAATTACTTTCGGGTTTTGAAGACCAATCAATATACACTCTTTTCCTTCAAACACTCCAGAGTATATCTGGGTAGATGGTCCCATACTGTGTTTTAAGTACATCAATATCCCGCACCCCCCCATGTCTTCCTATCAAATCTATAGTGTGAATAGCCCTCCAATTCTATTTCACTAGAATTTATATTTGCATTCAACCATGTCTCTGTTAAGACAATTACTTCAGGATCAACAGTCTCCACCGATAACCTAAATTGGTCCATTTTTTTTTAATTAAGCTCCTTGCATTGTCATGATACAATGCAAGTTTATTATTTTCAGGGCCAGGATTCATCTCAATCTCACCACAAAGCACTAAGACAACCCACAATTTCAGACCATTCCACGGTAATTATGAAGCTAGAATTTGAAAGAGTACAAGCTCAGTTTAAATTTAAGTTTGACCCAACCTTACTTAAGGATGTTAATTATATTAAAAAGATAACTCCAGCTGGGAGAAGAAGGCTTGAGCATCCAACGACTGCTCGCCATCTCTCGGGGGGAGGGAGGGTCTGTGGCCCAGCACTTGTTGACTCCTGGCAGAGGATGGGGGAACAACAATAAATCAGGCCCCTCAGGCATAGGAAGTGTGCCAGACATTGGTGTATGCCTTGATGTCAGCGTCACACCACGCTGTCAGGGTAGAGAACAAGGAAATGGCTCACTGGCCAACTGGATGATAGTTGCCAGTCTCCCACTGCTACGAAGCTCTGGACAAGCCCAGTCCACCCCAGCAGCACTGGGCCAATGAGTTGCACTGGCCACCCCCACTGTCGCCTTCCCCCTTGGAGAGGAGACCCATCCACTGAAGGGTTATGTCAGGTTACCCAGGGGGCTGACATGTGGGGTGGTGGCTGGTGGTGGGGATAGGTTCTGGCGGGGGTCCTAGGTGGCCTGAAGGAGTGGCCAGCCAGGGAGCAAGGAAGGAGCAAAAAACAAAAGCTAACTGAAGAAACAACTCAATATTTCTGAGATAATTACACACCCGGCATATCTATTAGTACAATCTGGGGAGTTGGTCCAGGATCTGGCAGCTTGGCTTCAATGCCAAGAAATGCAAAGTTATGCATATTGGAGCCAAGAATCCAAGGACAGAGTACTACCTGGGTGGAGTCCGAGTATCTGCATCAGAGGAGGAGAAGGACCTGGGAGTGATGATCACTAGTGACCTGAAGCACTCCAAGCAGTGCAAGAAAGCAGCAGCAAAGGCAAATGGGGATACATATCTAGGGGGATCAGTAGTAGGAGAGAGGAGGTTATACTGCCCTTGTACACGTCACTGGTAAGGCCACATCTAGAGTATGGAGTTCAGTACCGGTGCCAGCACCTCAAAAAGGACATTAACCTGCTGGAGAAGGTCCAGAGGAGGGCTACAAAGATGATAGCCAGTCAGCAGGGTAAGGCATATGAGGAGAGGTTGAGGGCTCTGAACAGGTACTCCCTGGAAGACAGGAGAGAGAGAGAGAGAGGGAGGGGGGACATGACTGCAACCTTCAAGTACTTGAAAGGGATAAATAAGCTTGATAAGGAGAGTCTCTTTAAGCTGAGTGGCAACCATAACACAAGGTGGCACAGTCTTAAACTGGAGGGTGGGAGGTTTAGGAGGGATGTCAGGAAGCACTTCTTCACAGACAGGGTGGTGAACACTTGGAATGCGCTGCCAGAAGAGGTGATCTCATTGAAGACAGTGGGCAGCTTTAAGAGAGGCTGGGATAGGCATAGAGGAAAGGTACGGATCATGGGTAGGGAGGATGGGAGGAGTGGGGGGGGGCAGGGACATTAGCTCAAGCTGTGGACCCTGCAATACGAGCAGACTTGACAGACCAAATGGCCTTCTTCTGCTGGTGTCTTCGTATGTTCGCATGTTCGAATGTACATACAAAGCATATATTAGAGGAGTTACAATAGCATTCAATCAGCAATGTAAGAACTGTAGATTAACAGAAATGAAAAACCTAGAGCAACAAATAAGTAGGACAGAAACAATAAATAGCCTATCAATAGATCCTATTAGATCTCAATAGTTAATTGATTTACGAGACCAGTATAATAAATTAGCCACACTGGAGGCAGAAAGTCAATTGCTATTAACCTGTAGTAAATATTATGCTCTGGGTGATACACCCAATAACATTTTAGCATAGCATCTGAAAAAAAAATCACAGGAGGAGAATTATATAAGTAGTATAAGAAATGATTTAGGAAAGATTATTAATTCACCCAGAGAAATTAATCAGATATTTGCTAAATATTATCAGATATCATATTCTTCAGATCACAGGTGCATTATACAGGAAACTGAGGCATTTCTTAATAAATAACCTTCCATCAATCAAGAGCAAATGAAGGTAATGGCTGCAGACATTTCTGTGGACGAGATCACTTTAGCTATTAAATCATTAATAGGAGGTAAAGCCCAGATGGATTTTCCATTGATTTCTATAAATTTTTTTCTCAAATAATTGCCCCTCATCTGAAGAATTTGTCCTAATCATTGTCATCATCCTTTAACAAAGCTAATATACTACTTTTTAAGAAAAAGAACAAAGACCCATTGAATCCATGTTCATATCACCCAATATCATTAATAAATTTGGACACCATGGGCCCAATTACAAGACGCATGGCACAACTTGTGGGCGTATGCAAGTTGCACCATGCAGCGCTATGCTGGGAACCCTGTGCCCTATTCTAAGACAGGCAGGGTCCCTGGCACCTATGGCCATGACTTGCAATAGCCACAGGCTAGCGCCAAGGGAATGGTGCACTGGTCTGGGTGCTGCAAGTTGCAGCACACAATCTACTGCTCCCCCAGAGCCCCCTCACCCCGAAACACACCAGCAAGCACCTGGGGGCATTGGGTGGGCTGGTCAGTTGGCACAGGTGATCGGGGGCATGATGCAAAACAGACCCAGAGGTTCCCGACATTCGGGGAGGGGGATATGACAGAGCGGGGGGCATGGGGGACACAGCCATGTGGTTTCTACAGCGCTGTGGGGGGCATCCATCACTGTGCCAGAATGGATGCCCCTTGGACCACCTCCTAGCTGGTCTAACTGTGCTACACCATACCAGGTCCTGGAATGGCATAAGTGGGTTACTGCATCTACCCTTCCAGAATAGGGTGCAGATGCTGCCATAACCCACCCTTGCACCATGCCACTGCGGGTTGCGGGCATAGTGGGCGGTGCAGCACCCCTATGGTGCAACCCACATACGGCATTGTGCAAGGCACCTCTTGGAATCATGACTTGTGTTTTGCCAGGCGCAAGGTGCAATTTGTGCCATCAGGTTTGGCGTAAATCGCCTTGTGCCAGGTGTAACCTGACTTGGAATCGGGCCCCATAATTTTAATTAAAATACTAGCTAACAGATTAGACAAGCTTTTACTGAATATTATCCACTCTGATCAAAATGGGTTTATTAAAGGTCAGCAACTACACAATAATATTAGGTGTACTATAAATATAATACATAAATTTAAATCATCAAACTTTACCCTTCTTTCATTAGATGCAGAGAAAGCTTTCAACCATATAGATTGGAATTATGTTAAGGTGGTACTGAAGAGTTTTGGTTTTGGTCCCAAGTTTAGGTCATGGGTTGATTTGTTATATTCAAAGCCTATAGCAAGGGTCAGGAACAATAATGAGATATTGGATCCATTTGAACTACAAAGGATGACCCATCAAGGGTGCCCCTTATTGCCTTTGATTTTTGCACTTGGCATCAAACCATTAGCTATTGCCATAGAACATAACAAATTAATATCAAGGTTACAGGTAGACAATTTGTAACATAAAATTAGCCTTTACGAGGATGATGCTTTAATTTTCACGAATAACTTTGAACTCTATTTTTGCCTCTCATGCCTACCTGAACTCTCTCTAGAGGATCTCTCAGTGCTGGCCAGGTTCCTGTCCACCTGAAGTCCTCCTGTTTTACTCCTCTCAGGGTCCCAGCTCTCCAACCACCTACCCGGCCACCCAACCCCCAGCTCTGAGTCCCCCGAGGTGGGACCACCAAATTACTCCTCCTGGCACTCTACCTATAATCTAGATGAGCAACCAGGTAGGGGAGGAGAGCAGAGGAGTGAGAGGAGAGACCTGACATTGGGCGTGGTTGGCCAGCCCCCCAGCCCCTCCTTTGTCTATCAGGAGGCAGAGGATATTTTCTTGTGTTCCTCCCCCTGACATGGCATGCAATGGTGTCAGCATGGGTCCACCCACAGACATCCTGCCATCATCAGATCCCCTTCTTAACCTTGCTACTGGGTGAAACCTCCCAGCCTCCACCAGGAGCTGCCACTGAGTGTGGTATCTCCCCTTATTCCACTCTAGGAGAAGAGAGCAGTCCTCTAGATGCTTGATCTTCTCCTCCCCTGCTGACCCCTGATGGCTCAGGCTCATTCCCAAACCCGAGTCACCAGTGTGATGCAAGGTGTGGTGTTCAGTGCCTCAGCCCTCAGTGCCTCCAGGCCAGCCTGTCTTCACAAATAACTTAAATCATTGTTTCCCAGTTTTGAGCGAATTAAAGGATGAATCAGGGTCAATTTCGGATATAAAGTCAACTGGAAAAAATCAGAAATAATGGAATCTAAAACACATACAGACCCGTTCTGACTCAACCAAACTCGTAACATCCTTAAGATAAATCAGCTGAAATATTTTGGAGTAACCTTAGATTCTGAACTAAAATAAATCTTTAAACTAAACTTTATACCATTAGTTGGTGAAGTCAAGAAAGACTTGGAACACCAGGAATCCCTCCTTCTTATTTTATTAGGCTGCTCTAATATAATTAAAATTAATTTGTTACCAAGATTCTTATTTTTATTTCAAACCCTTCCCATCTTGGTTCAGGTTAATTTCTTTAAGGAGATAGAGAAAGTGATGCAAAAATTTCTCTGGAAAGGAAAAAAAACAAGACTTAAAGTGGAAAAGCTATACATACTATGACATCAAGGAGGGTTTTCTCTCCCCAATTTGTACTGGGATGACTTATGGTCAAAAGGGCCAAGGAAACAAGCCACACTAAGACACGAGTCATAGACTTCAGCAGAACAGACTTCGATCAGATGAGAATATGCTTTAGGGATATCCTCAAGAGGAAGGCAAAAGGAGGGGTAGAGGAATGTTGGATAAACATAAGAGATATACTAAAGGAGGTTACTGCAAAATACTCCAGGTTAGTCAGTAGGATGAAGAAAAAAATAAATTTGCTATGGTTCACAAAGGAGGTGGCAGCTGCAGTGAGGGAAAAGAAACTAGGATTCCAAAGATACAAGAGCTCAAACAGCAAAATAGATAGGGAGGCATACAAGTGCCACTTGAAGGAGGCAGGAAGGGTGATCAGAAAAGCAAAGGCACAGACTGAGGAAGACATAGCATGGGGAGGTTAAAGGAGGCGATAAGACCTTCTTTAGGTACATAAGCGACAAAAGGAAAAATGAAGGAGGCATTGTCAGGCTCATAAGCAGGGATGGGAGGAGAGGAGAGTAGAAGACCATGAAAAGGCAGAAGTCTTAAATGACTACTTCTGCTCAGTCTTTATTAAGGAGGCACCTGGGAATGGACCCACTCCAAAGGGGACAGAAGTCACCTGGGGGAATGGACACAAGCCCATTCACAACAGAGAGGGTAAGGACAGAATTACAAAAACTAAAGGTAGATAGAGCCATGGGGCCAGACGGAGTCCACCCATGCATATTGAGGGAACTTAGTGATGAATTGGCAGCGCCACTAGTGGATCTTTTTACCAGATTCCTGAGAGAAGGGACAGTTCCCAGGACTGGAAAAAAGCAATAGTGGTCCTGATGCACAAGAGTGGTAGCAATGAGGAGATAGGAAACCACCCCCAGTCAGCCTCACCTCAGTGATGGGTAAGATGATGGAGTTGCTGCTCAAAGAAAGGATACTAACTTTCCTGAAGAAATCTGGACAACTGGATGTCAAGCAGCATGGCTTCACCATGGGAAGGTCCTGACAGACTAACCTGATCGAGTTCTTTGACTCAGTTACTAGGGCTGTGGACCAGGGGGAGCCATTGATGTTATCTACCTTGACTTTAGCAAGGCCTTTGACTCTGTACCACACAGAAAGCTACAAAACAAACTTGACCATACAGGAGTGGGGCAGGAAGTGGAAGCATGGGTGCATGGGTGAGTAGCTGGCTTGAACAGAGAACTCAATCTGTGACAGTAAATGGATCAGCATCAGGGAATAGGGAGGTGACAAGCAGGGTGTCATACGGGTCCATCCTTGGACCATTACTCTTTAATATCTTCCCCAGAGATATCACAGAGGAGATGAGCAGGAAGGTGTGCCTGTTTGCAGATGACACAAAGCTCCGCAACAGGGTGGACCCTGCACTGGGGGTAGAGCAAATCAAAAGTGATCTACTCAGGCTGGAACACTGGTCCAACCTGTGGCAGTTAAAATTCAATGCGAGAAAGTGCAAAGTTATGCATCTGGGCAGAAGCAACCCAGAGACAGACTACTACCTGGGAGGAGAGAAGCTAGCAACCACCCATCAGGAGAGGAATCTAGGGGTTATCATATCAGACAATTTGAAGGTAGGTAGACAATGTGAAAAGGCAGCAAAGAAGGCCAGCAGGATGCTGGGATGCATAGGAAGGGGCATCACAAGTAGAAGAAAGGAGGTGATCCTGCTGCTGTACAGGTCCCTGGTGAGACCCCACCTTGAGTACTGCATCCAGTTATGGAGACCTTATCTCAGGAAGGACATAGATAGATTGGAGACAGTACAGAGGAGGGCAATAAAAATGATACACAGTCTCCATAAGTTGCCATATGAAAGCAGGATAAAGGAACTCAACATGTACTCCCTGGACTAGAATAGGGATAGAGGGGACATGATTGAGAAATTCAATTTTCTGAAGGGTATAAACAGAGTCTCTACCCAGGAGCTCTTTATGGTCAATAGTACCAGTAGGACAAGAGGACATGAGATGAAATTGAGGGGAGGAAGTTTCAGGGGCAACATGTGAAGGTTTTTCTTCACAAAGAGTATGGTTGTCCCTTGGAATGGTCTACCAACTAGAGTCATTGACTCCAAAACAGTAGGGGAATTCAAAGCAGCTTGGGACGCACACAAGAGGATTGTCTCACAGAAATCCTAAAGGGGGGGTAGGGCTCAGGGCAGATTAGATGGATCTTTGGTCCCCATCTGCCATCAATATCTGTGTTTCTATATTTCTGTTATTTGGCAACCAATTTAGTTCCAGCTCACGCATGGGTCCATCAGTCCATTAACCAACCAGTATGCTAAGTGGAGGCTCGATGTTGTGAGTATGAAAACATTAAAGAGTTCTGCTATGCTGGACCTTAAAGAACTAAGATTAAAAATCGATGTATATCCTCCATCATGGTATGTATGACATGAGACAAAATCTTAAAATTATGTAAAATATCCTCAGAGGTATCTCTTTACTCACCTACATATCTTAATGGTTACTTCCTTCTCTCTGCTACAGATAACACTTTTAAAAAATGGCACTCAAATGGTCTAGCTGAAAGAAGTAACCTATTCGACAATGCCAGCTTACAGGATTTCGGTACAATTAGAATTCTGCATGATATTCCTCAGAGTGATTTTTTTATATCTTCAAATAAGAGATTATTTAGCTAGACACATGGATATCTCTACTGGCCCCAAATGAACTGAAGCAGAAGATATATTGAAACAACCTGACCATACAAGGTTAATCTCAAAATCTGTGCTTTCGTATAAGTAAAATGTGGCATCGACCTCAGCAACCTCAGATTTAAGAGGGAAGAAAACCTTAATGTTAACATTTCTGAACAGAAATGTAAACAGATTATAGATTATCCAAACGTTGGGTTACTTTCAACTTAACTACAACAAATATACTTTAATGTTATGCATAAAACATATTTAACTCCATTATGAATCCATAAAATTAACTGTGAAGCCTCTGGTCTCTGCTCGAGATGCTCCATGTCTCAGGGAGAACCAGAACATATTACAGTAACAAGCAAAAAAAATAAGTTTTGTAAACCCTCTCAATAGCTATTTTGAAAAAAACTTGTAAGGAAAACCAAATTAATATTATTGGGAAATGGCATGGACCTAGCAAGCTGCTCCATTTATCAGCAAATAATTTTTAGGTTTGGACTCATAACTGCATTTAAATGCCTCTTGCTGAAGTGGAAAGATCATTCTCCACCAGTATATTGTACCTGGTTAAACGTCATGGTTTCCATCCATAGTATAGAGAAGGTTCATTGTTCTCTCGAAAATTAGCCAGTACTATACGACCAAATCTGGTCCTATTTTAGTGCATCCATAATGACCCCTGAGGTTCTGGAGCTCCTGAGAAACTAGGGTGCTTAAGGCTTTGATTATATATTTAAAGGAAACTTTCATCTCTTCCTTTTCAGGCTTGCCATTTTCACCTATTGAAAGACTAAATGCACCATACAATCCTCAGACCATTCTGAGCACACTTTGCATACTGCTTGAGCAAACTTTATATCGAATACTAATTGAGTACATACCTAGATCTATAAATTTGCATTTATTTACCCATGAATTTTGGGAGATCTTTCTTTTGGCTGTACTCCAGCAAATTATTCAGTTTGTTAGTATGTTCATTTGCACCTTGTATCATTATCATCAAGAAATAAATAAGTAAAACAAAGAAAGAGATAAGTTATCTCAAGCCCCAGTGAGGATACTACAGTAAGTCCAAGGCATGACCATGGCTGTGAGTTGCAGAAGCAACAGCTTGTGCAAGGCCCAGCAAGGTCATCATCTGGAGGAAGTCTTGACACAATTGTGATAGTTCGTTATCGATCCAAGCACTGAAATCACACAGGACCAACCCACCTGGGCATTTCCAACACTTTCTCAGTGACGTGGTCCATGAATTCCTGCAGAAATGCCCTGTCACACCCCAGAGGCCAGTACATGAGAAGGATTCTGCAACCCACAGCTGCACTCCCATGCACAGCCACACATTCAAACAATGAAGTAGAACTCACTGGGTGTACAGAAAAGTTTGGGTCAGATCTTAAACAGATGGCCAACCCACCCCACCCACCCATTCCACCCCTGCATTCCCTCCTCAGGCAGTGCACTGTGGAGAAACCAGCCAGGATAGATGCCTTCAAACCTGGGCCAGCATCATCTCCCAGCCAGGTCTCCATAATACAAGCCAGATCAACCAAGGAAATAATTATTTCTAATGTGTTTCCTACCATGCTGGTCAGGCTAGCAGGTCTGTAATTGCCCAACTCCTGTCTACTACCCTTTTTATAGATAGAGATGACTGTTTCCTCTTTCAATCCTTCTGGAGCCTTGCCTCTAGCTATTGAGTGCTTAAATATGTCATGTACAATGGGGTCTAGTTCATTGGTGGTCTCCCAGAATTTTGGGGTGCATTTTGGTTTGACATAGCTAATGGTATCATCTGCATAGAGATGGATGTGTCACTGTGACCAAAGCAGACTGATGGGATGTTATTTATAAAGAAGCTGAAAAGCAGGGGAACAAGGATGGAGCCTTGTGGTACCCTGAGGTTAAGGGGGCATAGGGAGAAAACTTTGCCTTTGACTTTAGTTGCATCCTGTTCTTTTGGTATGATCTGATCAATGATAAGGTACCTTGTGCCAGTTCTAGCTGGGCAATTTATAGAAGTGGCTAGAGTAGTCTACAGTATGAAATGCCTTGGTTAGGTCTATGAACATAGTACCTCCATGGTGGCCAGAGTCCACAGCAGATGTAAGGTTATTAGTTACTGTTAGGAGAAGCATGATTACTGAGTGATTTGGACAGAGCCTGATTGTGCATATGTGAGAAAGTAATGAAGGAAAATGTGGTCCATTAGTTGATTGTGAACCAGTTTGTTAAGCAGTTTGCTAAGGACAGTTAGAATTGTGATGGGTTGGTACTTGTTCGGGTCCAAACGGAGTCCAGATTTGAGCACAGGAGTCACAATGTCTGCCTTCCAGGAATCAAGGGATGCCCTATGTGAAAGATAAATTGACAATGGTTGTGACTGGGTTACTCGATTGTGCTGCAGTGATTCTAAGTAGTTGTGGCACAGTGCCATCAGATCCTGACTTTTTGAGGTATCGATGTTCTTCAGTAATTTCAACATATCTCCATGACTGATCTCTGCAAAGATGAAAGTGTCCGGTAGGGAGGTAGGGGTTAAAGGAGGATCTATAGGTGGGATCTGGATGGTGGACTGAGGTGCTTTGTTAATGCTGAGGTTAGTGAAGTGCTGATTCAGAGCTCCTGCACTATTTTACTAGTGACCAGGCATAGTTATGCACTAGGTAGGTTATGGCTTGTGACTGGCCTTTGCCTAGTAAATTATTTATGCCAGACCATGGGTTCCTTGGCCTAGTGCAGTTTGTCTCCAGGTAACAATAACTGTTGCAGTAGTCGGACACAGCTTTCCTTATCAGCAATACTGTCTGGTTTCTGAGGCACCTGTAGGCTTCCCAGTTGTGATAATTTTTTCTAGTATCAAGCACAGGCCTGTCCCATACTTGCCAGTGGTCTAGTAGCTCAGGACTGACCCAGTATGAAGTATGCCCAGGTGGCACCATATTGGGGATGGGGACATAGTCTGTACCAATTCAGTTTGTTGAGTTCAGTGTTGAGTAGTTCCATGTCCAATGCCATGCATGGGGTAATGTTGATAAGACGGGGGTTATTTACTTTGCATTTCCATGTGCAATAGATAGGGAAGTGGTCACCCAGGGAGGCCAGGTAGGTGCCTGCAAAGACAATTTGATCTGACCTGTTTGTGCATGTTTAGTTGATAAATGTTCCAGTCTTGGAACCTACCTGATACTGGAAGAAATCAGGTGGGAGAGTTCATGTTCAGATATCAAGATTGTGTCCTTAGGGTTGCTTCAGCGGATGCTGAAACAACCTAGAAGTATGGTCTCTGCATTAGAAATGTGAGCTGGGAGTAGGTCATGGATGCAATGCAGTGACATTTTTGGGGATAGTTGGTAGTCTATAGATGCAGCTCATGTGCGCATCCTTGAAGTCTTGTGAGATTTTGACCAATGGTATTTCTGGCAGGTGTCTAGGTTGCTGCATTAGTCCAAGGGTGCAGAACATGTAATTTAGATTGGCCATGGATGATGTACTGCAGACTGCAATCCCTCCATCTCTGCCTGAATATGTCAAATCCAATTGAGGGATAGACATGGAGGAGGATTTCATTATTACAGATCCATGACCTAAGCCAGGATTCTGTAATGGTGAAGATGTCAGGCTGATGCAATGTAGTCCAGGCACATAGAAGATAAATCTTGGATAGGAAGCTTCTGATGTTGACACAAACAACAAATAGACTTCTCATATGTGTGCAAACATGGCCGCTCAACTGGAATAGTGGTGAAGGCAGTAATGGGATGCCAGACTAGAAGTACAAAAGTGTGCACAAATGCTCAAGCCAGCAATGAGACTCAGTTTAGTTATAAATCCACCACGACACAGGACGGATGCACTTCTGTTACCATGATAGCTCCTTAAGAAAGTACGCAATCGTGAAACATTGGGGCATTTGCTGCACCCTGTTTGTTCCTGCACATTCTGTTGCTGTTTTGCAATTAAATAAGACCTCTACATACAGTGCATCAGTTTGGTTTTGTGGTGGATTTCTGAGTAAACTGATTCACATTGCTGGTGTGAGTGTGTGCACAATGTTGTACTTCTAGTTAGACTTCTCACATCTTGGGGAAATGCTGTCGTAGGCTGTGGAGCACTCCTGGGCCTGGCTGCTAACCTCCACAGCCATGGCCCAGTACCATGAGGGCTCTGTAAAACCAAAATATTTATACCATGGGAAATTAAATGGTTTACAGGAACTGCAGAACAGGACAGAACGTTCTGACATGATTGACAGCAATTCATTTCCTGACAGACATCTTGATAAGTTGTTTATCTACTCTTCTCAATGATCAGGATGTTCTGAAATTAACCAAAGTATGAAAAGCCCAGGATGTTATACAGTTATCTGTTTTCTGAGAAGAAAACATCATTCTGAACATTTTAACAAGATAACAGAGTAACAGGTGTTGGTAACACAAGCCCTCCATTAGCAAAAGGGAGCGGGTGTTACTTTGTATTTATTTATTTTACCAGAAAAAAAGCTCCATTGACCGTTGCTCATTTACAAAGAGGTCCTGGTTAGGACAGGTAACATAACAGAAATAATACCATAGGTAACATAATACAGGGAATAATAAACCCTGGTACAGCAATTTTACATACAAGAACTAAGACAAGGAATAGTAAAAACAATACAAAAATAGTACATTCAAAATACATAAGATGCAGTAATAGTCATGTAGATATACAAATTATTTAGTTTTTTTAATAGCATTCTCATTTATCAACACATCATTGACCAAGTAAAGCTTTAAAACAGTAAGGGCTAAAAAACAAAGTTTGATTGAGTCTTGCAAGATGTTCCAGCATGAGGAGGCAATCCAGCTGAAAGCCATTTTTCCAAATTTTGAGCTGTGCCTTAGGAAGCTAAGCAGAATAATGTTATGCTTCCTGATACTGTCCAGTCCACTAGGTCTCTGCAGTGGATTCAGTGTATGTGGAGGTAGTCAATTCTGCATGACTTTGAAAGACTATGTGTGTAGGTTTCTGAGCCTTTGGATTGTGAGCAATGTCCAACCCACTGTTGAATACAGAAGGCAATGGTGTGTTCTGGTATGCAAGCCAGAGATAAAATGAAGAACTCTGTGGTATAACACATCTAATTTGGATAGGTATGAGACTGAGACATTTCTGTATAGGATATCACCATAGTACAATAAGGGAAGGAAGGTCACCTGGACTAACCTTTTTCTTGCCTCAGACATAAAACAGAACTTGTGCCAGTAGCAGAACCCAAGTCTTTGGCATAGTTTTTTTTTACAAAGGTTATCTATATGTATACTGAAGGACAGTTTACTATCCAGCTACATACCCAGGTGTTTGAAGGATTCTACATATTCCGGATTGTCACTCATAAGGGTGGTGATGCTAGCAGTGGTAGAAGTTAGATGCTGTTTGGGAAAGAAAACCATGTACTTGGTTTCTGATGCATTTAAAAGAAGCTTGGAGGCACAGAGATTAATTTGGAGTTGATCAAATGTGCTCTGTAGGTTACTCTTTGCTGTAGCTAGCATGAGGCTAGAAACATACAAAATAGCGTTGTTTGCATGTATATATGTAGCTTGGCATTTACAATATTTGTCTACAGATCATACATAAAAGTGGACCAAGAATGGATCCTTGTGGCATACCTTTGCAGACGGGTACATGGAGGATAAGCCTTCCGTCTTTATGTGTTGTTGTCTTCACGAGAGATATTCCCCAAACCAAGCTACTGCTTCAGGGTCAATGCTAATATTCATAAGTACATTCAAGAGAGGGATCAACACTAACAAAAGTCTTGCTGAAGTCTACAAAATTACCACATTGGTAAATTTATGATCCATAGCTGTAAGCCAGTCGTTGATAACCTTAACTCTGGCAGTAGACGTACTGTGCTGTGCCTGAAAGCCTGGCTGAATTGGGATGATAATATTAAATCTATTAGGATAGTCTCTGAGTTGTTCATTCACCAATTTTTCAGGCATTTTGGCTACGACCAGCAGGATAGATATAGGGCAGTATGGTAGTTATTTAGGAAGGCCTTATCACCAGACTTTTTTTTTTATTAGTTTGTTTAACCAGGAGTAGCACACTAAGCTGAAAACTTTTTTACAGGTGCGACCTGGGAGCACAGGGAAGTTAAGTGACTTGCTCTGGGTCACACAGTATGCAAGTGGGGGCTGTGGGATTCAAACCCAGGTCTCCAGATTTGCAGCTCAGAGCCTTAAACCACTGCGCAATACTGCCTCCAAATAAATAGTAGACTTAAATAGTAGAAGTATATGGGCAGTTTTTTAAGTGATGGGATTTCACATTTTGCTATTGCTAAATGAAAGAGATGAGTTATGGAAACTGTTAAGATAGGGTAGCCCTCAACCCATTTTATAAGTCTAGATAGACCATATCTATGGCACTTCCTCTGTCCACCTCCTTGGTCAACCACTTGAAGAAGCTATCAGGTTGGTTTGGCATGACCTAACCCTCTTAGAGAAATGCTGAGAGGGAGCATGAACCTTGGCCTCAACCAAGAGATCCATTATGCTGTCCTTGATAATGGCTTCTGGGGCCTGGCCCAGCACTGAACTCAGACCAATGAATATTTAGTTACCTAGGTACAACCTTTCCCCCTTCTTAAAGATGGAGGACCACACTGGCCACTTTCTGGTGATCTGGCACCACACCTGTCTGGACAGACTCAGGAAAGATTACTGCAAGTGGCATTGTCATTCGTTCCTTTAGCTCCTTGTGATCCTTAGGTGCATGATATCTCATCTGCCCCTTAGGACTTACCTGGCTTGTTCTCTGCCAGTTAGTCAGCTACCAGTAAAGGAATGATGGACAATGGCTGCAAAGTAACAACTTCTGGTGTTATTGGCTCTACCAATGAGCCTCCTCCACCCACCAGGGCCCTTTAGTGAACAGTGCAGAAAAGTATTTGTTACGCATCTCAGCCTTTGCCTCTGGCTCTCTCTCTCTCTCTCTCTCTCTCTCAAGTTACTCCCCATTCCTCAGGGTTCACAGTTCTGAACTCTGTGAGGAAGCTGGCCTGGGTTGCTGTAACAATGCTACTGTGCACTGAGCACTAACAACTTGCAGTGATGTGCCTCCACCTGGAGTAGTAAAAGGAATACTTGGCTGATTACACACTCTACTATCACCCCCAGGAATACTAGAAATACTGTTTCGGTTCCCACACAGTTCCTCCCAAAAACCTGTGACATTGTGCATAATAATAACACCACACCGTAGGAATACAGTTCAACCAATATTTTCATTTAGAAGGAGAGGAATGGGAAAGACAAGGGGACAAAAGGGAAAATTGGAATACAGGGGTAGCAGCAATATACTTATCGCACTATACATACAGTACTTATCACGCTATGCAACTAAAGTATATATAGCATGATAAGTATATTACTACTACCCCTGTTTTGCAATTGCAATTGCAATTGGAATACTGGAAGTAGCAGTAATATACGTATCATGCTACATAGACTTATCACTCTAAACAATGACAATACAATTTCTCACACAAAATTTTCCTCCGACCAGTAGTTCTTACTCCCCAAGTGGTTGCACCCAACTTAATCCCACCAACAGGCCCTGGGTAAGAGATCTCTCAAGTTGCAGTGAGTACCACACTGAGGATACTGCGGCTGAGGGCAAAGTGGAGACCTTGGTGGCATGCTTAGTATGATTTGTAAGTTTTTCAAACACAACTGTGGGTAAACACCAAGTTTGCCTTAACTAATAAAGAGGGGAGGGGCCCCTAGTTGTAACCCAAGGGACTGCGGTCCAATGGGCCTAAACAGGTCTTCACCTGGACCTAGCACTATTTCACAATCCACCTAGGACTTGTTTCCTTGGGGCAAATAAACAGTGTCCACCCCCACCCCAGTCTTAGGGTTGTACACCAGTTGTTACTCATCGTTCTGTTGTCTTACCTCTAACAGTAACTCAGCTGACTAGTAAACTGCTGACCGGTTTTCTTAGCTGTACTTAGGCTTTTTCTGGTGCCATCTGGCTGCTCTCTCTGGTTGCTGTGCTGTACTTGCAGTCGGTCTCAGTTCTGTAGATGCACGGGGTCCTGGAACCCCAGATAGGCAGTCGGCTCCACAGTCTGTAATCTCTGATGTGGAGCTGCTCCCTGGTACAGAGAAATTACTGCTGCCTCAGTACAATTTCTGCTCCGCTCTTTGCCTTTTATTCTTCAGTCTTTCGAACTTTATTTTCTTTTCACACTAGTGTGCATACACAGAACAGCCTGCCAGGCCTGCAGGTCCTGGCAGCAACTAATCACAGGTCTGTCACTTCAAACACTTACAGGTCTCTGACTTCAGACACTCTGGGCAAGAAAGCACTGATTTTCTGTTGCAGTCTCTTTTTATACGCAGTGCAACTCAATAGCTGCTTGGTCCAGCCTTTCCCGGACTGACAGGTTGAGGGCTACAGAACCCAGCCATGCAAAACAAGCATGCAGTCTTTTTCCAATAACAATCTATTGATTGGCTTGAGCTTCCTGGTTAGATTCTCTGCTTACCTCTAACTCCTTCCCATATGTCTCATTGAGGTCAGAGGTCAGAGGACTTTAGGCTGCATGTCTGAGTTTAAATATTGCTAAAGTCACCTTTTCCAAAATAGTTTTGTTGTTCACTAAAAAGGGTTAATATAGTACTAAAGATGTGCAAACGCTGATTGGTGCCTTTTTTTTTTGTATTATCTTTTTCCCCCTCTACATGCTGCTGCTCTCAGCCACTCCTTCAGGCTGTGCCAAGGCTACACCCGATCTGTCCTGTTCCTGGGCCCCATCCCTCACATTGCAGACATCCCTTGGGTAACCCAGACATAACCCTTTGCCGGGCAGACCCCCTCCTCCGAGGGGAGAGGCACCTGAGGCAGGCAAGCACAATACTTGGCCCTGGGGTACTTCTGAGGGACAGATGGCATAGGACATTGATGGCATTGGACTGCCAGGTGACCATCATCCAGTTGAGTGTGAAGCCATTTTCCATTTTTCTGGTGATGTTCCCTCCTTTGCGCTGCATCTGCATTACCCCCGGTCTCCACCAGAGGTCACTGCAGGGCGACGCACTCCCACAGCCCACCCCAGGAGAGTAGAGCAGTCTTACAGATGCTCAGTCCTCTCCTTCCCTAGGCTGCCCCCAGTGCCCTGAGTCCATTCCCGAACCCGGGTCACCGGCGTGGTTCGAGGTAAGGCACCAGCGCCTCAGCCCTCTGCATCACCAGGCCGATTGGTGCTTTTAAATGTTGATGCATTAGTGACATGGTATTAAATGGTTGTAGTTACTACAAGTCTCCACCTCCTGACGAAGCATTTTTAGGTGAAGTGCCAAGGTGCAGCTGCTTCTGGTGAGGGTCATGTTTGTATGAACTTAAGTGAGTCCTTATGTGTTCATTTTGACTGGAGTGCTCCTTTGCTTTGGAACGGATCTTCAATTTTGGGTAGCCAGCCCCTCAGGAGCTTCCTCCCACCCCACCCCCACCATTCTCCTTGGTGCAATTGAGATTTGAAAGTTGTATATAACAAGGATGTCCCATGGCACAGTGGAATCACTGCTCATACTATGGGCTGCCCTTCAACAATCTAACCCATTGCCTCTGCATGTAAACAGAAGACAAATTCTTTCCTGCTTCTCTAAAACTGCAAGTGCCTTCAGACACCCTCCATCTCACATCACTCGTTCCCACCAACCTAAAAAAAACACCACAGTTCTACCAAACAAGCCTGTGCAAGCTGGTAAGCTCTGGCTATGTCATTATTTTTGTTTTCTATACATTCCTAGCTCGCACATTAGGGCGCCTGCAGACCACCCCCTCATCACTTCCAGTTTGGTGCCATTCTGGTTCAGCTGCTCAGGAGATTGTGCTCTGTAATAAATACACTCATGACACTGAAACAAAGCAGCCAGGTTACAGCTTCACAGTATGGAGTTTATTTTTGACTCCTAGCTTGTTGGCTGAAATATGTCCCCGTTCCTCAATTCACAATGAAGAACCTTTCCCCGTTGATAGTAATGAATACATCAGCTTTAAAAATCTACTTCATAAATACATTTGGAGAGTGTTTGTAGAAATTGAATCTGTGTTATCATTTATGAAACTGCTGGAACAAGACTAATGTTGTCTAATAAAGCAGAGATATTCCAAGAAATAGAATGGAGTCCCACGGAATGTAATAGTGTGTTCTTTAATTGTGTTCCATTACTCATTTTCCCTTCAGGTAGTGCTAAGTGACTTTGGTAATAGAATATTACAGTGACTGACTAACTTTTTAACAATTCAATTAGGTACCGGTGATTAATTAATGTATTATCTTACTTCTGTTGGACTTGCAGTTTGCGGCAAGTTGAAGCTGTAATAGCCTTCACCATTACTTTTACAGTAATGGATGTCAGTACTTTAATATTAATGTATTTCACACAACCATGGCTCAGCAGCAAATCATATGATAAATGAGGACTGATTAGAATGGGACTCTCAGGGCAGACATTTATAAAGGAAGTATTCATTAAATATTCAATACAAAAACCATACATTTAGCCTGTTTCCAGAATCCTACGTGCTATTGTTCAGTAATCAGGGTCAGTATAGCACCTGAGGTCACACCAGATTGATATGGGTTACATGTAGGCCTGGCAAGCATGAGTCTATGACTGCCAAGGCTTGTGCTGCTAGTCGGGTCTAAGGGTTTTATTTAAAATATTATTTACCTAGGCTTGCTCAACGGAGATGCAGCATCTGAGTTCTGTGGGGTACTGCTTCTACAGTAAAATTCTCATTAAACCATCATGCCAGTAAGTTAGCTTTGCATTGTGTTTTTAAAGTTGGCAATGCGTCAGAAACTCACATTGTGTTTTTCTTCAACCCTTAACCAGCTCAAGAGCAACTTTTAGTAAATGGTTTGCAACTCAACTATAATGCATCTGCAGTTCAGTTGCAATGCACAGCTGAGATGCAACTCTTAGGCAACTGTTTCTGCAAGTCTCTGTGTTGAATCCAATAACACTTTGCAACAACTCTTGGTACGCTTTCTGTCTTCCAACCACACATGCACACACACACACACACACATATGCACACTTTCACCTATTGGGTCCGAACAGTAGATAATATACTGTACTGTAGGTAAGGTAAATGTAAAAGCAGTCCTTATCTGTAATAAAAGTCTATGTTTCTATGTTTCAATGTTACCCCACAGAAGAACTTGTATAGAAACATAGTCAGCAGAAGATAACTGCTTGATCCACCCAGTCTGCCCAGTTGTTCCCTGCCTAATCTTTCTCTGCAGACCCTTACAGTCTCTGGCAACCCTCCCTTGTCTCTGTCTATTTTTTAATACTTACAGAGACCTGGCTGAAGTCCCACTATGCTGACGCCATGTTCCAACCCTCCAGTTACACCCTTCTGCGCAATGACAGACCTGGAAAAAGGAAAGGTGGTGGTGCTGCTATCCTTGCCAAAGAACCACTCACTGCCTCCACTGTCCTCTGCGCAGACAGCGACTCCCCCAGCAATTGGCTCATTGCTGAAGTTATTGTGGGCAGATCTAATAAACTCTACCTGGGTTGTTGCTACAGCCCTCTGAAAGGGGGTGTAGCCGGCCTTCAAAGTCTGCTCACTGGCTTAGAATCTATCTCTCCTGTCAGGGAAACTCTTCTTCTTGGTGACTACAACCTCAACTGGATGGGTGCCCAAGAAACCGACTTTTCCAACCTACTCTAGCAGCACAACCTGCTGCAAATCATTACCTTCCTCACTCGTACAAATCATCGTACCTCCACTCACTCACTCCCTCCCTCATTGATTGGGTGTTAACTAATCATGGGGATCATATCCTTCAAGCTGGTACACTAAACTCCCTAAGTGATCACTCCCCTACCTATGCTATTTGATCCTCTAAGGCCTCCTGCCTCCCCCCCAAATACCTCACTTTCCATAACTTTAACCTCCTTAACACCTCCCTTCTACTTGACAAAGCTAGAGCCATAAACTGGCAGGGCCTCTATGCTCTCTCAGATGTAACCCTTGCTGTCACCCACTTCACAAATGTCCTCTTGAACATACAGGACCGTCACTTCCCCATCACTACTCGGAGAGTTTGTGGCGGTTGTACATGATGGAACTCAAAGGAACTCCTCTCCTTCATAAAGGAGAGGGACCGTAAATGGGCTGCCCATGAATCTACCCCTTCCCCTACCCTGTGGCATGAATACCATCACCTGCATAACCAATGCAAGCATCTGACCAGGACCATGAAACGGAATTACTTCATCAATCAGCAGATGGATAGTTTAGGCAACCCCAGAAAATTCTGGGGCTCCTTTAGTGCCTTCCTCACCCCTCGCACAAACCACACTAATATTGAGCTAAGTTCCCCATCAGGCCCTTTGACTGACCCTGTTGAAGTAGATAAGGCTTTTAACAATAAATTCACTGACCTGTCAGCTCTCCTTAGCAAACTCCCTTCTAACTATCCTGCCTACCCTAAGCCCTGTGCTTCCCACATACATTCCTCCCCCATCCCGCACTCTACTCAACCTCCCACCAGCCTACCCACCCATGCACGGCCACCAACCCCAGCCTCTACACTTTCTGCCACCCTTCCTCACCCCCCCCTTCTATTTCAAGACCATCTCCACTAAAGACACCTTTAAACTCCTCAGGAGCCCACCAAATCTTGGTAGCCCAGGCTCTGATGGTCTCTCCCCTGTGATGCTCAAATGTGTTTCCTCCACAATCGCCAAACCCCTCACCTACATTTTCAGTCTTGCCCTTATTACCTTCTCTATGCCTCCCTTCTGGAAATCTGCTAAAGTAGTTCCTATCTTCAAATCTGGTGACCTTCTCTCGTCTGACAACTATCAACCAATATCTATTCTCCCCCACCTCAGTAAGCTCCTTGAAAAAATTGTGCACCACCAGCTATCTGAGTACCTCGCTAATTGCAATATCTTGTGTAGCCACAGCATACGAACATATGAACATCCAAAATTGCCAGCAGAAACAGGCCTCATGGTCTATCGAGTCTGCTCGAGTGTGCAGCTAGCCCCTCATCATGGCTTCCATAGGCACCATAGCACCACTACTGCGTTGGCTCTTTTCACTGCTCACATACTCATAAATATGGACCAAGGGCATGCCACTGGAGCTGTCTTTGTGGACCTATCTAAAGCCTTCTGTCTAGTAAACCATACTCTCCTCCTCTCCAAATTGCACCAAATCGGTTGTTCAGAGGAGACCACTAGTTGGTTTCACAGTTACCTCTCTGACCACTCCCAGTCAAAGTGCGTTGGCAAAACCACTTCTTCAGCCCTCTCTGTCTCCACCAGGGTACCCCAGGGCTCTATCCTTGGCCCTCTACTCTTTACCATATTTGTCAACACCCTCTCCTCAGACTGCCTCACCTGCGAATCCCTCCTTTACACTAATGACCTTGTTATTTTCCACAGCGACAAATCCCTTCCCCTTTTATCCTCCGACCTCACCCTGAACTACTGTGCTGCCTACAGTTGGTTTACTGACAACATGATGTTGGTTAATGCCAAAAAAACAAAGGCAATGCTGTTTGGGTCTAAACCATATATTGCCAGAACCATCACATCTAACTCTTCCCTCCAAATCTACCCACCTCATGGCCCTGCCCTAGAAACTGTCACTTACTTCAAATATTTTTCAAATACTGTACTTGGGGGTCACACTGGACCCTACCCTCACTTTTACGGATCATATTAATTTAATAGTCCTTAGGATCAATCAGAAACTTGGTGCTGCCTACCATGTCAGACCCTACCTGTCTGCTGAGGCTCGACCGGCTATTGCCAGAAGTAACCTACTCCCTATCATGGACTACTGTTCCCCAATTTATTCTCGTGTATACACTATGCTTTGGGCCAGACTTTTATCTATTTATGACAGCATTTGCCGCTTTGCCCTGTCCTCCGCTTATTCCACCCATCATTGTGACCTTAGCTGCTCTATAGGCTGGCTCTCCTTGCAAGGTCGCTTTGATTTTACCTTTGGCTGCCTCATCAATTCCATCACTAGATGCAGCCCTGTTTCTCCCCTATCTTACCTCTGTTGCCCCCATACCATGCTGAGGTGTCTCCGGTCCTCCACTGTCCCCCCCCACTAGAGAGTCCAAGAACCTCAACAAACATGGGTAGTAATGCATTATTGGTAGCTGCCCCTAAACTATGGAACAGACTTCCCTTACCACTCAGATCCTCTAACATGCCTCATGCCTTTAAACTTAACCTTAAATCATGGCACCTCTCTCGTGACAGCTGTAACTGTCCACCTAGATAGCTCCCCTCCCCAACAATTTTGCTCCATTCCTTGTATGGCCTGGTGCTTCACCTCCTTCCTGCTCCTGGTGGGGTTACTGGCTTGGTCTGGGTATGCAATTTGCTTGTGTGTGGGGGGGAGTAGTTTCTTTGTCTGTTGACTGATGCTACCCCCGAGTGACTGTTTCTGTATTTTACCACTGCTTCATTTGTTTTTTTGAAATGTTATTTGCATTTTTAACACTGTCCATCTGCACTCTAATTGTTTATCTCTGCATTTTTAGCACAGTTTAATTTTTTTTGTTAAATTACTTAGCAACCTTTAATTCTTATTTATTACTGTTATTGCTATAGTCCCTCTGTGTTTTTCCCCTTGGATTGTAATACCACAGTGTCTGTTTTGCCTATTGGGTCAAAATGTTGCACGCTCTACAGCGCACAACATTGACCGTGAGGTAGGAACAGCGTGGTTGGTAAGAGCGAGAGGGTGCAAAACCGCGAAAGGAAGTATGCGCGGTAGTGCACTCTCACACTCTTCCCAGTGCAGGATAAGAATCCTGCTGGGAAAGGGGTTTGCCAAGCAACTGCCATGGCTCAATGAGATGAGCCACAGGCAGCAAGGGAGACAAGCAGTGCGATGGGACTGGGTTTTGATTCCTGGTCCCAGACACATAGACATTTTTTTTTCTCGCACTTTGTGTGATGTTAAGTGTGACCCCCCCCCCCAGAGTTTGTTATTTTAGTTGGGGATTTGGGGGCCGCAGACCCCCATAATGGGTGTGTGGGGGACTTGTCCCCCTGCAAAAAAAAGAATTATACCATTTGCAATATATCACACTGTATTGGTGACATTATGACCCCATGCCTCTGTTTTTGTATTTGAACCCTGATTACTCTGTATTTTATCTGCTCATGCCTTCTTGGCCCAGGTTGTGCCTGAAAACGGTCCATTGGATCAGAGCACTTACCCGGTTATCAAAGCCATAAATAGATAAATGAAATAATATACCCCTTTATCTAGCCCATGCATGCTTGAAGCTCCCTGGTCTTTTTGCACCCACCACTTCTGTTGGCAGTCTGTTACAATCATCTACCACCCTTTCAGTGCAGAAATATTTCCTCACATCACTCTTAAACTTCCCCCCTCCAGCTTTATCACATGCCCTCCGTCTTGGTGCTTTTTCCATTTGAATACTCCTGTTAATTAATAAGTATAATAATTCAGGCAGCCTCCAGATAGTAGATAATTAGGTTCTATGTCATAACAGCAACCTCTGAAGGCGACTGCTGTTATGGCAAAGTCACATAGCTGAAAATCAATTTCAGCGATGTGACTCCCTGGTGCATAGTAAAACAGTGCCAGGGACTTACAATTATGTTTTATGCCGGGGTCTGCACCCTCCTACTTATGGATTATCAACTCCAGGGGGATGCATGTCGGGGAGTTGCAAAATGTTAAAAAAAATTCTGGCTGGGCGCAACAACAACATACCTGCACCTCGGCCAGATCCCAGCACCCTGTCTACCCAAGCCGTGAACCCACCCACCACACCATGGGGCCAACTTGGCAGCCCACCATGGCACCACCTCTCAAAAACCCTCCCACCCCTCGCTGAGCGTGCTCGCTCCCACCCAACCCCGCACATGCATATGTGTAGTGACATCCTGTCACTATATGAGCAAATCCACTCCAATCCAGTCACCCTGCTTCATCGGTAGCCCCCATGACATGCACCACAATTGAGTCTCCGTTTCGCAGTTCGCTTAATCGCAGTCGCGCATATCACGGGCTACCGATAATTATCTAGTAATTTATTGAATTCAACCTTACTTTTACTCACAATTACTTCAATGGGTAATTTGTTCCAAGGGCTGATCACTCTAAGGGTCAAAAAACACTTTCTTTTGTGATGTTTAAACTGTCGACCTGTTAACTGAAGGGGATGACCTCTGGTACTGTGGGTCAGATCTTTAAACTGGAGACCTAGTTCTGTCATGAGGTATGGATCATTAATAATATCAAATAATAGGAGTGAACCTCCTCTTAATCTATGGGTTTGTAGAGACATTAGATTTAAAGTCTCTATTCTTTTGTCATATGAAATGTCATAACTTAAATACGCTTAGTGAAATTGCGTTGGACCCTTTCAAGCTGTTGGCAATTAGTTTTTTTGTATGGACACCAAAGCTGAGATGCATATTCCAAATGAGGTCATACATAAGATCGAAATAAGGGCATTAAAACTGTTTTATCCCTTGATTGGATATTGCAACCGATAGACCGAATGATTTTGTTGGATTTGCTAATAGCCTCAGAAATATGTTTTGTGTTATCAAAATCTTCAGAAATAATAACTCCTAACTCTTTCTCTTCAGTAGTGGGTAGGAGAGTAGAATAATTTAATATGCATGGAGTTTGTGGATTATGTCTACCTAAATACATTATTTTACATTTATTTGAATTGAGCCTCATCCCCCATTTATTCACCCAAACAGAGATTTTGTCTAGGTCATTTTGTAGAATTGCAGTTTGTTCTGAGCTGGAGCTAACATTACCAAGTTTAACATCATCTGCATATTTTGTAGTAAAAGACTCCAAATTCGAGGTCAAATCAGAAATGAAAATGTGGAACAAAATAGGACTCAAAACGAAACTCTGAGGTACCCCACTAGTAACATTTCCAAAAGTTGACATTTGGCCACTGATCGTACTGTGCTGTGTTTGCTGGGATAGCCAGTCAATGATCCATGTGATAACGCTGTTATGAATCGATAATTTCGGTATTTTATTAATTAAGGCCCAGTGTTGCATATCAAAAGCCTTACTGAAGTCTATGAATATGACGTCGCAAGGCAAGTTGTTATCTAAATTAGAACTAATTTTCTTATAAAAAAAGCATCAGGTTAGTGAGGCAACTTCTACCCTGGTTGAACCCATATTGTTCTGTGTCTGAAATATTGAGTATGGGGTAATGGTGTCTTTAATTAAACTTTCTAAAATTTTGTAAATAGGTGAGGTAAGACTGATTGGCCTATAATTTTCCCAGTTCATTTTGGGCCCCTTTTTATGTTTGCTTGTGCGCATGTACAAGAAACATTATGCGGCAGCTTAGGAGAGAAGCAGGTTGTGGAGCCACTTTGGCAGCCAACAGAGGCATAGCATTTGGGGGCTTGGCACTGGTGGACCAATGGATGCACAGTGTGCTGATGACACTGGCTTCCAAAAGTGCCACCAACTTGTAGTGTTTTCGCCGCAGCAATCAGGGGCCACCTTGTCATTGCAGCATCAGCCACTCTGCTGCAATGAGGGCGACTCCGTCATTGCATGGCTGTACATTACTAAGTGTAATATTGTTTGTCAATGCGGCGGCAAGCTGCATCGTATTCTAAACAATACTGCACAACCCCAATGCTGAGGGTGCCGAATCCCCCTAGCATCATCGCCCAAAACTGTCTCTTTGTTTGCCAACGTGGCCCCAATCCATGTCGTCTTCAATCCTCTCCTGCCCAGTTTAATTTGTCAATGGGGCCCTCCCCCATTGGCATAATCTCCCAAAAACAGTTGCTTTCTGCCAGGAGGTGTAATCCCCCTCATCTCTTGCGCCCCCTCAGTATGTGCCGCCAGGGATGCCCAATCCCCGTCGGCTAACACCAAAAAACAGTCAGGTGGCACACTGGGAGCCCACCCAGCATGCCAAATGCCCTGTGAAAACAAAAATGTCCTGCAATTTTTTGGTTTGTTTAACCTGTAAATCAGGAACGGTCCCTCATTGAGTCCGGTGGCCCCACCCCCAACCCACACCCCCTCTGCTCACCCTGCCTCCCCCCACACCCCCACCCCATACTTACCTCTGGAGCTGAGTGCAACGATCTTCGATGGACCAGGAACACGTCTGCACTCTTCAAAGCCGACCGCAAACTGAAGAAATGCCGGTAAGATGTATAATGGCAAAAATAGGGTTTTTTCAACTTTGGTGCCAATCTCAGGCATTTTGGGGAATTTTGCCACCAAATTTTCAACATGGGGTTATTGGGACCCCTCCTCATGAATTTGGGCACTGTCATCATGTTATTCCTTCCCGAAAGGTGATTTTGTGGTCACTGCATGGAATCACCTTTCGGGACCGATTAACGAAATGACAGTGCCAGTGTTCATGAGGTGGGCTCTCAAAAAGTCCATGTTGTAATTTGGTGGAAAAAATCCAGGAAATGACTGTTTTATGGCATCGTGGCGCGGTTACTCACATACGTTCATCAACCAGCGAATTTGCAATATTTTCACTCCAGATTTTCAACATTGCCATTTTGCCATACCTCTTTATGAATAGTACAGCTGTCATTGTTCGCATCCTGGCCGAAATGTGTTTTTGCATGTCTGGCGCAGAATAGAGCAGTCGCTGTGGGAAATCATTGTTTGGAACACATTAAGAAAATCACAGTGACACTGTTCATGAGCAGACGTCCTAAAATGCCTATGTTGAAAATTTTGTGACAAAAGTCCATAAAATGTCTGTGTTATGAGCGTGCGTTGTGCAGTTTCCACACACGCTCGTAACTTTGCATATTCGTAATATTTTTACTCCAGATTTTCAACATTGCCATTTTCCCACACCTTCTTATGAATAGTACAGCTCTCATTGTTCACATCCTGGCCGAAATATGTTTTCACACTTCCAGCACAGAATAGCGCGGTCGCTGTCGGAAATCAGTGTTTGGGACACATTAAGAAAATCACAGTGACACTGTTCATGAGCAGAGGTTCTAAAATGCCTATGTTGAAAATTTTGTGACTGAAGTCCATAAGATGACTGTGTTACGAGCATATTTTGCGCAGTTTCCACGCATGCTTGTAACTTTGCAAATTTGTAATATTTTCACTCCAGATTTTCAACATTGCCATCTCTTCACACCTCCCTATGGATGGTACAGCTGTCATTCTTCACATCCTGCCCAATCTGTGTTTTCATACGTGTGGCGCAGAATGGCATGGTCGCTGTCGGAACTCAAAGTTCAGGACACATTGACAAAATCACACTGCCACTCTTCATGAGAAGAGGTCCCAAATGCTTTCATGAGGTGGGGTCAGAAAAAGGCCATGTTGAAAATTTGTAGTGCGAATACCAACAAATGCCCGGGGTCCACCTTGTACAGACTGACAGGCATCGAGGTGTGCCTTTGGATTGCCGACTGTACTGCTCATGCCATCCCACCACCCCCCAGCCACTGACAGGCATCGAGGTGTACCTTGGACTCTTCGGCCCCAGACTTCACTCCATTCTCCTATGGTGCACCCATTGCAGTGTATGTCCCAATGGAATGGGGTGACTGTAAAGCCAAACACCCCGAGGCACACCTCAACACGTGTCGGTGTCTGCAGAATAGGGTGAAGTGACATGGCATGACCGTCATGGGAGACAACCCAAACACTTACCCCAATGCCTGGTCATCACTATAGGATGGAGGTGGAGTTGGCATGAAGTTCAATACTTCACTGCCATTCCTATTCTGCATCTGTCTAACTCTTGCATTTCCAGTGCTAATACCAGCAAGCAAACATTCGGCATTGACAAATGCTTGTTATGTAACGATATGACATTCACTGTTCTCCATTCAGGTGGGACAAAATTATCAGAGAGACAACCCTGAAAAATTATTTTTAATGGGAGAGCTAGATTATCAGCTAGTAAATATAACATATGACCAGATATGTTCTCAGGACCAAGAAAGGTTTTGCCCTTTTGATCAAGAAGTTTATTAAGAATTCTGTCAATATCAAATATTAGGGAGTTAGTATCATTTTGAATATTATAGTTGGGGGGTTTGTCTTGTGGGCCAAAAATATTGCAAAAACTTGTATTAAAGATGTTAGCCATCTTTAAGTGGTCATGAACTATTTCATTATGATAAAGTAAAGGACCAACTTAGCAAGCTGGTTTCTTTAGAGAATTAATATATGAAAATAAATATTTACTATTATGTTTGTTAGCATGGTTAGCTAAATGAAACTCCCATTTTTATTTAGCTTTTCTGATTTTAACTTTACACCTTTTCTGTATAGCTGTGAATTTGGTCCAATTCTCACTTGTCCTATCTTTTAAGAATTTGCGATCTGCTTTGTTTTCTCTTTTCACAATCTTTTTAAATGATTTATTGAGCCATTTTGGTTTTTGTTTAATATTATTATGTTTGAGTTTCCCTCTTCTGGACTGCCTCCACCCTATCTATATCCTGTCTGAAGTGCAACCTTCAGAACTGGACACAATACTCCAAGTGGGGCCTCACCAGTGAGTGATATAGTGGCAACACCACTCCCCCCCCCCCCCACTGGAGATACCTCTCACTACGTAGCCCGGCATCCCACCAGCTCTACCCACTGCTTTGTCACACTGCCCTGCTCCTTTCAGATCATTAGATAGGATAACCCCAAGGTCCCATTCCTGTTCAGTGACTGGAAGTACTTGCCTTTCCATCCTATACTCAGCTCCTGAGATACTATGTCCTAGGTGCAGGATTTTGCACTTTTTGGCCTTGAACCCTCCGCTCCTTGAGTTTCCCAAGATCCCTGCACATTTTCTCCACCTTCTCCCGACTGTCCACCCTATTGCAGATTTTGGTATAATCGAGAGCAAAACAAAGCTGGAATTTAAAACAAATTTAGATAAATTTCTTTTAAGTAGGAATATTAAAGGGTATTCATAAATTAGGATTGGCGAGCTCATGGACTAAATGTTTTTAATGCTCTGTAATATCTGTGTAATCTATGTAATCATTTATAAAAAGGCATCCCTTCACTTCCAGTTCTTCTGTAATGTCACTTATGAAGACATTGAATAGGACCGGTCTCAGTACTAAGCCCCGTGGCTCCCTGCTGGTCACTGTCCCATCATTACAGTAAGTGCTGCTAACTACCACCCTCTGTCTCCTATCTGTTAACCAGTTTCTAACCCTCTTCACCACTTTGGATCCTACCACTAGGCTGCTCAGTTTGTTAGCCTTCTGTACAGCACAGTGTCAAAGGCCTTGCAGACCACGTCCACTGCCCTCCCTGATCGATTTCCCTGGTTACTGAGTCAAAGAAATCAATCAGATTTTTCTGCATGACTCCCCCCCCGACCCCCCATGAATCCATGCTGCCTGCAGTCTTGCAGCCCACTGAATTCATGATAATCTACCACTATTTCCTTGAGCAGTGTTTCCAGTAATTTCCCCATCACTCTAGTAAGACTGGCCTCCTCCCTGTTACTGCTCATGTGTAAAGGGATCATGTCAGCTCTTCTCCAGTCCTCTGGAACCATGCCTGTTTCCAGTGAGCTGTTCTTTTTACAACTCTTGGGTTTGTCCCATCCAGCCCCATAGCTTTGCCCACCTTCAGCGCTGCAAGTCCCTTCCGGACTCTTTCCTCTGAAAATGGATTTGGGTCCATCTCTCCTATCCCTACTCCTGCCACTCCCTGGTGGTCTGACCTGCTCCCCCCCCCAACTGTGAAGACTGAGCAGAAGTATGTATTTATGATGTCAGCTTTTTCTTGGTCCTCTTCTGCACAGTCTCTTCTCACTGCCTTTCTAATCCTCACTATTCATTCTGCTTGCTTTCCTCTTCTCACTTATGTATCTGAAGAAGTCTCATCTCCCTTAGTGACTGACCCCTTTGGCAGTAGCCCGTGATGTAGGTGCTGGGGAAAGGGTACCTACAATAATGGTGACCCTTTCCCCAGCGCATTTCAGGGATGGCTAGGTAGGGTAGGGTGGCGGATGGGGGTGAGGCGAGTATAGCGACTTCGACACTGTATATGCAGCGTGCAGGAGGGTGAGCGTGCACAGGAGGGACATGAGGGGTTGTGCTGTGGTCATTGCCAAGCCGACCCCGTGGCGAGGTGGGTGGGTTGCTGGTGCTGGTCAGCAGGGTAGGAGGTTGGTCCGGGCATTGGTGTGTTTTTGTTGCGCCTGGCTCAAACCTTGTATTTTTATGTTTCACCCCCAACATGCACCCCTCTGGAGTTGAGAATCCTTTTAGTGGTGGGGTAAGACAAAGCCCGCAGTGGAGGGTGTCAGTACAGCAATTCCCACAGAAAATATTAAAAGTAAGTCCCTAGCACCGTTTTCTGTGCACCACAGTGTCACGGTTCCCAAAAAAATTTTGCCATTGTGACTTTGCGATAACGGTGATCATCTTTAGACTTTCGCCGTTTCACATAGAACCCCTTTGGCGATCCTTTCCTCTCTCTGCACCCTTACTGCTTTACCCGCATCTCTCTGCTTTACTAGGTATACCTCCCTATTTTCCTCCCTCTGTGTTCCTTTATACTGCCTGAAAGCCACCCTTTTCTCCTTACCACTTTTACCACTTCCTTTAAGAACCATAACGGTCTCCTTTCCTTCTGATTTTACTTACTTCTTTCACACAGAGGTGGGTTGCTTTAATTAGGCCCTTCCTTATTTTTCAAAACGAAAATTCCCCTGCACTTGCTTACAGTACCAGATAAAAGACTGCTTTACTCCACTATGGAGATAAAAAGCAAAAGTTTATTACATATCCTTTACAACACAGTGCATTATAGTAGAGGTACAAAAACACCCCACAAAGTGGGCAGACAAATGAACTCCCTGACGTCGTTTTGCACCTCCTGCAGGTGCTTTAACAAGGGTTAAGATCAGATAACAGACATACTCATATTTATACAGCTTCTTAAAATGACTGGAAATTACATCCATACAAAAATACATACCAAAAAAGTGTACATCTAATGTTAAAGGGAAACTCATATCAGCTAACAAAGTTGTTTTGAAGATCTGTGCCATCCGTATTGTCACCGGAGCCAGCCACGGCCATCTCGCGCAGCGGGTTGGCTTCTGCTGTGTGGATTATGCTAATGAGGGCTACCAATCCTGTTGGTAGCCCTCATTAGCATAACTCATGTGGCAGAAGCCGCCTGGCTATGTGAGATGGCCACGGGTGGCTCCAGCGACATTATGGACAATGCGGATATTTAAAATTAGAAGTTACAGCCAAGTGGGTAAATAAAACTTTCTTTTAATGCTAAAAGCTCTAAATGGGCATTTGTGCAGCAACTGCTGCACTTTGTCAGCTGATCTGAATTTCCCTTTAAATGAAGCACATCTATTTACTTCAAGTGCATCCATTGTGTTACTAATAAAATATACTAATGTCCATGGTGAATAATAGGCAGATTCTCTGTTAATGATTCAGCCATCAGCGTTCTGCTTCTTGTCACCATGATGAAGATCAACAACACAAGGGGAGCTGATGTCTCTTTTGTTAATGCCACAGGATGTATTGTATTTCTCATGATGGTACCAAACCCCAACCTTAAAAATAACAAAATACAAAAAGTGTCAAAGGTACTTCAATGCAAAGAACACTGTACATACATTTTGCACATCTCAGTCCAAAAATGGATTTATCTTAAACCTTCCATTTAAACCAGGACTGTGTAGTGCATACAATATGCCCATCCACCTCGCTTCGTTTCTAAGTAAACATTTATCTAAATCTACCCCTCTTGGTCACAGTTTCACCTTCTCGATCCCCATGTATAACCAGGAGTGTTCACTGTCAGTATTTGCAATCCCCATGTATAGCTAGGAGTGTTCACTGTCAGTATTTGCGATCCCCATGTATTACAAGAGTGTTCACTGTCAGTATTTGCGATCCTCATGTATAACCAGGAGTGTTCATTGTTAGTATTTGCAATCCCCATGTATAACCAGGAGTGTTCACTGTCAGTATTTGCAATCCCCATGTGTAGCCAGGAGTGTTCACTGTCAATATTTGCGATCCCCATGTATAACCAGGAGTGTTCACTGTCAGCATTTGTGATCCCCATGTATAGCCAGGAGTGTCACTGTCAGTATTTGCGATCCCCATGTATAACTAGGAGTGTTCACTGTCTGTATTTGTGATCCCCATGTATAGCCAGGAGTGTTCACTGTCAGTATTTGCAAATTTGACATGTGCTGCTAAAATTGTGCCACTACCCCTCCTTGGCAATCCCCGCTTTTGAGACAGTATCTCAGGTCATCCCCCATTTATTTAAAATCTGCCCTCCTAAAGTTCAGGACCCTCATCCTTGTATCGACAGCCTCTGTTCCTGTCTTTATGTTAAATTTGTGGTAGATTTTATTAAGTTTCAAAACAGCGTGGCAAAAGAAAATAAATATGACATAACGTAATACAATGTTTTGAGCTGAAAGGACTGTTGTTCTTCAGCTGTGAGGAAAGGCAGAAACAGTGGATTTAAACAGGGAAACCTGAAACAAAGAAAAAGAGAAAAAAGAGCAGTGGTTTGAAACAAAGACAAAAATTATTAGGAAGAAGAGGAGCCTGGAGATGAGGGTGAGAGTTATACCTTCTGGGGTTGAACGGCAGCTAAATAAACTGCACCAAATTAGAAGGCAGCTGGCTTCTTTCACACATTGTGTTGTGACAGGGTTAAATAAAACCCTTTCCCATTTGTTATGCAGAAAGATTTAAAAGCAAGGATCTGTTCTGTCCTCTCCTTTTCTGTCTCTGTCGGATTATGCAATAAAATTTTGTTGTGAGATCTAGGAACTGATTGCTCTGACAGTCTCGCAATTCTCTCCCCCCCGCTGTCTCCCTGCCTTCACTTGCTGTTTCTTGCTGTTTATATTTATATTTTAAAAAAAGGCCCTGAAAACGTATTTATGGACCCAAGCATTCGTAGTCTGAATTTATTTATTTGTGCTAGCTGTTTTTAACATTAAGATTTGAAATGTTTGGCTTGTTTTTAAATTTTGTACGGCGCTTTGGTTTTTTGAAAGGCACCATAGAAATGAAGTTTATTATTATTATTATATATTTTCTTCTCCCTTGCTTATTTGTGGTTATAAAAATATATGTGAATCTTTGTGTGAAACAATTTGTGTGAAACTGGGATCCCTTGGTTTGAAAATGTATATGGTTATATATGTATATGGTATAAATGTATATGGTTGACTGAGTGACAAAGGAATTAGACAAGGGCCACACTGTGGATCTGCTCTACTTTGACTTCAGCAAGGCTTTTGACTCAGTACCTCACAAACGATTGCTCAAGAAGATGGAAGACCTGGGTGCAGCTAAACTCATAGTGAACTGGGTGGGTAACTGGCTAGAGGGGAGGCAGCAGAGGGTGGTGGTCAATGGGGTTAAATCAGAGAAGAGGGAAGCTATGACCAGGGTTCCACAGGGATCGGTCCTGGGTCCAGTCCTCTTCAACGTGTTCATTAGTGACACTGGAGAAGGAATCCGGGGCAGGTTGTGTCTCTTCACAGATGACACAAAACTATGTGGGAGGGTGGATAGTGATGAGGGAATAAGAGAAATGCAGAGAGACCTACAAAAGCTAGAGGGGTGGTCAAAGGTCAGGCAGTTAAAATCCAATGCTAGAAAGTGCAAGGTAATGCACCTACAGAAGAAGAACCCCAAGACAGAGTACTGGATGGGAGGAGAGAGGCTTATCACTCCAGCTGAGGAACAGGATCTGGGCATTATCATTAGCAACTCACTTAAGCAATCGAGTCAGTGCAACAAGGCCTATAGCAAGGCTAACAGGATGCTGGGATGTATCGAAAGGAGTATTGCTAGCAGAAGAAACAGGTCATACTTCCCCTCTACAGATCCCTGATGAGGCCTCACCTTGAGTACTACACCCAGTTCTGGAGTCCTCATCTCAGAAAGGATAAGGATAGGTTGGAGACAGTGCAGTGCACAGTAACAAAAAAGATTCAGGGCCAGCAGGGCAAATCCTATGAGGAATGCCTCAAGGCACTAAATATGTACTCACTGGAGACCAGAAGGGAGAAGGGAGATATGATAGAGACCTTCAAGTTCCCTAAAGGAATTAACAAAGTTAACTGCAAGGAACCATTTAGCCTGAATACCAATTCGCGGTCACATGGACACAAATGGAAATTAATAGCAGGTAGGTTCAGGAGAGATGTGAGGAAGAACTACTTTACGGAAAGGGTGGTGTAACGCTGGAACAGTGTCGGTTGAAGTGGTGAGTGCGAAAACAGTCAGGGGATTCAAGCAGGGCTGGGACATAATGAAGGGAATAGTGATTACTGGGGGCGACAGAACCAAGGAGGAGACTAGAGAGAGGATTGGGAGGGTTAGTACCATGGAGGAACAGTAGTTTCAGGGATTATAGGGAACTTGGGCAGACTGGATGGGCCTCTGGTCTTTTTCAGCCATCATTGTCTATGTTTCTATGTTTCTATATTGTGAAATGATTGCAAAAAGCTAATTGGAACTCAGGGGGTTAACCCTGAGATGCAGTTTGACTTCCACAAGCTAATTTGCAGAGTTGTCAACAGGAGATTAGTTCTGGACACAATGTTCTATTTTGTTCCTGCATCTGAGGATTAGCCCAAAATCTGTATAATAACCCATTATATTTTTTAAACATTGGTTCACCCAGTTTTTGTTTCACTGCCAGCTGCTTAAGATAACCTTGAAGAGAAACATTATTAGTTTGGGCAGAAACAAAATCACAATCAGGTACCAGTTTAGTTTCAGAATTGTCATATATCAGCCCCTTATGTCCATCAGTCTTTTGTTGCCACTGTTTTTTCAGGCAAATTAATTTTACCTATGTTTGTTTTTTAACTTTATTATATTTGTTCAGTTCTATTTATCACTTCATGCCTAACAGGGATGAACCCCATAGTCAGACCATGTCCCTGAGACAAAACCAAGCTCCCCCCATTCTGGATCCCCCTTGTATGTAGGAGGAGGGCTGAGGTTTAACAGTCATGGTGGTGCTCCCACTAGGGGGATGGAAGAGGGGCCCAAGATCAACCATCACACCACAATGAGCTGCTATGGTGTCAGGTGTCCTGGCAAGAGAGTTTCATACTCTGGCATCATACTGCCAATCCTAGAAGGGCTTTGTGCTGTACATTGCTCATGTATGAGAGGATGGGCAATGAAATTAGTGTGCAGTAGTGCGTGCTCCCATGCACAACCTGTATACATATGCCATTGCATCCCCCCACAACTATGATGTCACAGTCTGATGTCACAGTCAGTTTACCTCCAGACTCTGATTTAAGTCACTCGTATGCTTGGTGCCGGCGCCACCACCCCCACTGAAGAGGTGAGCTGTTTCTGTGCTGTTCACTCCCCCCAGGCTGTCTATGTGACACTCCAGGTCCATTTCCAAACACAGGTCACCAGCATCTGAGAAGAACCATCACCATTGCTGTGGTGCATGCTCCCAAGCACAGGATGAAGATGTCCACCATCATATCCCACATCTATGATGTCCCAGCTGATGTACTGCCAGACTCCGATTTCAGTCACCTGTATGCCTGGTGCCCCCCCATTGAAGAGGTGAGCTGTCCTTGTGATGTTCATCTCACCCCCCTGGCTGTCCATGTGATGCTCTGGGTCCATTCCTGAAGACAGGTCACTGGTATCTGAAGCAGTATTCCTACTACTGTGGTAGTTTGTGCTCCCATGCACAACTTATAGATGTCCGTTGTTGCGTCCTCCCCATCTATGATGTCACAGCCGATGTTCTGCCAGGTTCCAATTTGAGTCCCTCATACGCTTGGTGCCACCCCCCCCCCACCAATTCCCCCATTAAAGAGGTGAGTTGTCCCTATGATGTTCATTCCTGTCCATGTGACTTCAGGTCCATTCCAAAATATGGGTTGCCAGCATCTGAAGCAGTCCCACTACCACTGCAGTAGAGCATGCTCCCACATACAACCTGCAGACATCTGCCATCACATCCACCCCATCTATGATGTCACAGCCGATGTTCTGCCAGGCTCCAATTTGAGTCATGTGCACACCTGGTGCCCCACCAGCTGAAGAGGTGATCTGCCCCTGTAATGTTCATCCCTCCACCTGTCCATGTGACTCTCCTGGTTCATTCCTGAACACAGGTTGCCAGTGTCTGAAGCAGTACTGCTGTCGCTGTTGGAGTGGTCAGGCCTTACACATGACATTTCTAAAACAAAAAAAAGGAACATATTATGACACACAGCACTGAGGTTCCAGGGTCTGAATGGCCTAGCAGCACTTCCAGTGTGGAAGGGTGAGTTGCCACAGCAATAGTGTGTCTCCGGTTGTGACTTTGGTCCTCATATGCACCTGCTGTGTAAATGCATTATGTATAGGTGACTTGACGTGGATCTTGCATCGTGTACGCATTGTGTGGTAAGGTAAGGGTGCCTACCCTGCAAAAAATATGAAGTTCAGGACAGGTGAGCGGTTGTGACAAAATAATCAACCATCAGGTTATGTTTTTCTACCAGTCACATTACTCAGCTTTCATGGGCCATTTTGTTTATTTAACAAATTCTTTTTTAATTGTACCCAGGGATGGATATTCAGAGACTTGTGCAAGCGCAACATGATTATTCCACTGCTCTTTCACCTACAATTCTGTCTACTGCTGCTATATTCAGTTGGCTAGTGAATGCGACTTTCTATCTGAATATCGGGCTATGTTGATGCAGCGGTAAATGCAACTGGGCTGTCCCAACATGGACATGGGCTGTATATATCCCACAGTGAAACGAGATAATGCCAATATCCCTATGGGCTGCATTCACCCCAAACATGAAAATGAGCCCATTGGGTATACAATGTGCTAAACATTTGCATGCCCATTATGGACTCATTTGCATGTGGTGCAGAAGAACCTTAGCACAAATGCCACGATCCACAGAGCACTCAGTAATTCTCCATAATGGTATAGTGTGTCATCCCCATTCTCCATCACATGTTCTAATACATACAACTGATCCCTGGTGTCTAGTGGTAACCACCGCCCCCATCACCACTTATATTTATTAAATACATCTTATTATTATTATTATTATTATTATCTTATTATTATATTTAAAAACAATCCCTTGAGGACCAGTGGTTGGACCACCACCCCAGAACATCCCCAAACCTGATCCATCCGCTCACATCCCACCTCTCCACACTCCACCCTCACCTTGGTGTCCAGTGCTCATATCAGCTAGCTACAATAAATGGTACAGTCTGGTACTCACCTCCATGGTTGCCCGGTCACTGACAACCCATGCAGCAGCTGGACAAGGAAGTGAGTAGAGGTCTATGCTGATCCCCACATTGAGCTGATATGAGTGCCATCCACCAGGGTTGGGGGGTTGGGGGAGCTGGGTTGTCAGCGTGTGGGTCAGGTGTTTTGCTTTTTGGGGGAATGTTGGATGACCACTGACTGGTTTTAAACATTAGAAGTTGTAAATGTGGTGATGTGGTGTACCACTGAACACAAGGGATCAGTTGTATTTATTAGAATGTGTGATGGGGGCTGTATGACACTACACAAGGAATAGGTAATATGTATTAGAATGTGTGATGCAGAGGGTGGGTGGTTACCACTGTACAGCAGTGATTGGTTGAGTGTATTACAGCAGGTGATCAGGGACGGGCAGCTGCAATAAAGCTGCACTGCATTTGGTGGGCCTTTTGGGCAGTATTAAGATTCCGTTGGTGGGGGGGAGTTCAGTGGTGGTAATTAGCTCTGATTTAGGCACTGTTTAGCGGTGCCACAATAGTTGCATATCCTACTGCACTGGTATACATGAGGGGACCCCTATATTTGGATCAGCGCAGCAGTATTTCAGTGGTTTGATGCTGTGTGTTTATGTGGCACTCCCTGTGCTTCAGAATATGGTCTGGCTGGGAATGCACATGCAAACCAGGTTTAGCGCACACCCTATCAATTTTTTTTGTTTTGTTTTGTGTTTTCATTCTGTTTCTGCCCTCCTACTGGATGGCTCCCATCTGCCAGAACAGCTAAGTCCCATCACCCAGACATCCACTAGGACTTACCTGCCGACCGATATACCCCAGGCACCCCCCCAGTGGGTCGATGGAGTCCCTCCAGATCCCCCAGCAGGAACCGGATCCAGTTGCTGGTCTGGTGAGCCCAGCTGTTTGGGTGCAGGGCCTGCAGGTGTTCTGCCACCCATAGCTTTTTCACATTTTTTACTTCCCCTTGAGTGGCATGGCATGCAGTGATGCTATGACATGCACCACATGCTCCCATGCACCACAACTTAGGATCTGCCACACCCTTTCTAGGCAGTCCTGGGCACCTTTCTCTTAGCTTCCATTAGGGGCCAGACAAACACTGGGCTCTGCAAGCCCTCCCCCAGAGGAGAATAGCAGTTCTCTGGATGTTTGATCCTCTTCCACCCTGCTGGCCCTCCAGTGCCTCGAGTTTGCTTCTGAACCAGGGTCATCGGCATGAGTGGTAGCTCTACTGCTGCTGCTGTACTGATGGGCCAGCTATGCTACCATTGTTAGTGAATGGGCTAACCTTTGGATATTGAGCCCATAGTGTTTTTATGGAACTGCTTGCAATGTTAAATGTTTCTTTTTTATAGTTTGCCAACACTGATTACAATGTTTCTTATTTTTTTAAACTTTATTAACATCTGTCCTACAGAAAACGTATTTTTTTGATTTTAGGAAACTTGAACGAGGAAACAGCAGGATTTTGCCATCCTGTGTCATTAATGACATACTTACACATGTTCCCTCTAATGGCTACACCAGTTTTTGTCATTAGGGACAATAATTGCAGTTCTGTATTGATGTTTGGCTTGCAAATCAGTTAATTTGCTGTTAGTTTGAACATTTCTAAATGTTCGTTGTTGAGTATTGTTCAAACAATGTTTTCTTTCACAGACGTCAAATTCAAACCTATTTTTTATGTGATAATAAGTATTTCCAGGATGTTATCATATGTATCATGGTTCTTGTGCTGTGTAGTTACACCTCATTTGATTCATAGGATTCATAGTGACATACGAGCCAAAACAGGCAATAGCCCATGTGCAGCCCGCCCTTGACTCAAAGGGAATATCCTCCTATGGACTACAAGTTACAAAACATGTCTAGGCCCTTTTTAAATGTTGTCATATTGGTACTGCCTACCACCTCTAATGGCAACTTACTCCATACATCCACCACTCTCTGTGTGAAATATCCCACTCTTTTCCTTGTTCTGTATCTTTGACTTTTTAGCGGAAGGTCATGCGATCTCATATTGTGGCTATTGTTCCTGTGATCTAGTCCCAGGCACTCCCAAAGATCATTGTTAGTGTGTGCTCTATAGACCAGACACATGTCCCTCCTCAAATGCATATACCCAAATGCGTATACTGTAGATCTAGTCCTGCTAGTCTATCTTCATATCTTAGATGTTTTACCCATTATACACAAAAAGCATCATATCCAAGCAGTTATTGATGAAGTATAGCCGTATACACCAATTTAATGTGACAGGTTTTACTGCACCATTACAATGTAATCCCCCATTCCATATATGTTAGCGTTATTAATGTTACAATTTTGCCTTTATAACAAAGTACCTTAATGCCACAATGCTCATGTAGAGTCAAAATATAAATTGTTCCCGATGATCCTTTTCATTATGCAGTGATTGTAAACCTTGCTGAAGAAATGGCCAGTCTGTGGCTCCCACTTTCAGTTCCCCCATCAATGACCCCAACCTCACACATTTTGTGAGGTCTGAGCAGGGACAGCGTGTGGTGTTGCATTCCTTCAAAGTCTATGTTTGACCATAAGTGCCATATTATTTTAGTGGTGACTTTCTTTTGTGTTGTATGTTGCCTTGAAATATATTAAACAGTATAGGAAATATCCCACTCAGACTTCTCTGTGGTGTATCCCTGTGCTCTTTCCATGCTTTAGTGCATGTGATTTTCCAGCACCCGCCATGAAGTGGAAGAGAATGGCTTGCATTGTATTTGGCCTTATTTACGATCCATGCCATCCCAAACTGGAGCAGATTTACAATTTTTACTTTGACCCCAAATGACTATTGATGCACGAAGGTACTGGGCTACGAATACAAAACCCCTGTCTTCACAATTCCATATAACATGTACTGTGCTAATAAATGTATTGTGAGCTTTATTATAATAAGAATTGATGATGCAAACATATTATCTTTACCCATTAGTTATCGCTTGTGGCCTTGTGATGTCCACTGAACTAATCCACATATTTGTTTTTGTTATGTTAATCAACCTAAATATTATCAATACCCAGTACTGCATCAAGTAACATAAAAATACTTAGAATTGTGTAATGCACATAATCAAATATGAGGTGTAGCTTGTACTGAAATAAAGTTGTGAAATGATACTTAATTCAGTGCTTCATAATAAAATTGTAATTTTTTAAATTACCAGTTTAGAAGTCTTGAAAAGGCATATTTGATCTTCCATTACAATTGTGTATTAAAAGAAACAAAACAATTAATTAAAAACAGTACAGTAATAACATTTTGGTTGCAATGTTTTCATCATAACAATTCAAAAGTCCCGCACTCACCACCTTGGAAAAAGTTGCTTACAACATCTGCTCTTGTGCTTAGAAATCTTTATTGGTGCAATAAAAACCACCACTCCTTACGCTTTGACGTGTTTCGGATCAATACCTTTTTCAAAATGTTTTTTAAAAAAGGTATTGATCCGATACACATCAAAGCAGATGTTGTAAGCAGCTTTTTCTAAGGTGGTGAGTGTGGGACTTTTGAATTATTTGAGCCTTCATGTTTGCCTCAGCACCACCGACCAGGTGCAGTTGTTTGATGATTTCGGAATGTTTTATTATATCGTAGAATGCAAATGTCAAAATTAATTGTTATGAAAGTTTAATAGGTTATAGATTTAAACAAGTCATTGCAATGGAAGTTAAAACTGACAGTGATAATAAGCTTCCTATCATAAACTTAGTTATCCTCAACAGTGGCAGCAGTCATGATTCTACTACATGCTATTGATTGCATTAATTGAGAATAAGTTTGTATTTTATATTTATTTATCTTACCAGGAAAAAAAAGCTCCATTGAGCATTGCTCATTTACAAGCCGGTCCTTGATAGGACAGATAACATACAGTGAAATTACAGTGCAATTTCAGAGATTACAGAGATTTAGAGGAAAAAAAAACCAAAGCAAGTATAATCTAATACAATGGTAAGAATAGCAGAAAATTACTTGATAGAACGGAAACTTATGTCAAGAAATATGTATATACAGTACTACTACAAATACAGGAAAATTGCAACGTCCAAGAAAAATTAATAAATTATATATTTTTTCAATGGCAAGTTTACATGTTAGCCCATGCTTGATAAACACTACACTACCTTTTCATAGGACACTGCTACAACATGGATAACAACATAAAATTATTCTCAAAAAACAGGTTCAAGTGCCTTTACAGTGCTGTTGATGACTGAGGTGCTGACACCTTACCTACAGCCATGTTGCCTGTACATTTTCTGAGAAGGACCATGGTCCCTTGTTTGTGTGCCCAGGTACGGAGGATTGAGCATCCAAGGATTGCTCTCACTCTTCTATGTGGCTGGACAGTGTGTACAGCTGCTCAGCTGTCACCCGTCGGAGGCTGGGTTGTACGACAAACATTGACCATTCTGTTTTCTGCCTGCAGGGTCTGAGATACACAGCATATTTACACTGGGCATGCACCACATTGCACACATGACAGCCCGATGAGAAGGGAGAAGCAACCAGAGTAAATGAGGCACACCAACGGCAGGATGCCACCACCAAGCCTGCAAGCTCAGAACGAAAAACTGTGATCCATTCACCCATGTAGGTACGGTAAGAAGACTGTGGTAGCCCGTTGAAGTTGGGTGATGGGGTTGATGGACTCTGGCAGAATTTAGATACCAGGGACTAAACAAGATAGAGAAGCATAACAATAACTTTAAAAAAAATACAAGCTTGAATATTAATGTGATTTATGTTAATAATCATGCAGCAGACCAATTAGCAGTTGCTTGGAGACATGTGTCACAAGCAAAGGATTATACTCCACAACTGCTGATAAATATATCTGTAGTCTGCAGTGTACTGTGGGTCAAACTTTTTCAAAATACAACTTATTCGATAACATTTCAGTACTGTTGAACTGTCATTTCAGTCAATCATCTTTCTAAAGTTATAATTATTAGTAACTGTTCCTGAGTTTATACACCTATCTTTGCAAACATTGCAATAAAATACCAAATACCAGCTACTAGGATACACAATCAAGCACATGCAATGTATAATTCAATTTTTGAGGTGCGAAGAGCATGTAACACATGAAGCAATACTATATAACAGATTATGAATACAAGACATGTACTATTATCTCACTCAGTGACAACAGTGTTCATCAAAGTTGAAGACTAAGAAATTACATTTCTCCTTTATAACACTGTCTCACATGTCAGTATTGACAGCGGACCCCACTTCACATTTTGTTCATTCAAATCATAATAATAATTGGGCTGGCAGTACATCCTAGAGGTTAGAGTAATAAGCTGTGAATGAGTTTGATACATCCTGCAGACCTGGATTTGATTCCCACAACCTCCACTTGCATACTGTGTGACCCTGAACAAGTCATTTAACCTCCTCAGTGCTCCTGGGTCACCGCTGAAAACAGGCCTGGTGCCTCATGGATTTTACCCGGTCACCAAAGGATAAAACAAATTAAAAATATTCCTTTTAGTCTGTTGAATAAGTAATGCAATATTACTTCCAATATGATTGTCTTTCAAAAAAATTAATTAATTTGGAGTACTAAAACAAGTCTTTCAATTCACATTTCCTCTTCCAGATCAGTGGACAATGTGTTTCAAAGATTAAATGAGGAAACAAACATTGGGGCCTATGCATGAACGGGCAGGAAATACGCACCAGAGGCATGTATCCCGTTCGTGTAGCTCCACATCTGCAGACAGGTGCACACAGGCCAATATGCACCAATGTCCGCCACCTGTCCACGGCACCACTCCCCCAGTGCACAGGTCCATTCAGGGCAGCTGAAGGTGGAGTAGCAGACCCAGTCAGGCATACAATTGGATGTCCATCCTGAGTCCCGAGTGGATCACTTGTATGGCAGGGTGCAGGTCTGGGTGCATGAATAGCACCAGCGGACACCGAGACCTGCATGGCCGCATTCACCACAGTCCCCCTAGCCAAGCCCCACAGCCATCACGGCCCCCACTGGAAATCTGCCACCCAACACACTGCAGCCCCAATCCCAACAGTCCAGAGACACCCCCCACCCCAACACAGTGCTGCCCCATCCCTGATCCTGTCAGTACCCCCAACACAAGGCAACCCTACCCTGGTACTGCATTGCAAGTGTTCCCCACAACACACATCAGCCTTGGCTCCAGTGCAGTAAAGAACCCTCCCCCACCATCACATCCCCATCTCCATCTGTGGTGTACTCCCTTCACAACAGGGCATCTGTGCCTAGGACACTGCCCAGTACTGCACACCTACCCACCCACCCCAGGCTCAATCCCAAATGCCCCACCCCAGCAGTGGTGGCCAGTGGATCTCCCCCCCATGGCACCAACAACACTGTCCCCATCCCCCGTACCTTCCCATCAGTCCCGCCAGCTGTCCAACTAATGTTGGAAGTGTGCTGCCTATTTACAGGGTTGTGCTCCCAACATCATTTGGATGGCCTGCAGCCGAGGAGGTGTGTGGAGGGCTGTGCTGCTGGCCATTCCTAGCTACAGCACCAATGGGAAGGTGCGGAATGGGGGGTGGTGTTGTCAGTGCTGCGGGGGTGGGGAGATCCACTGACCGCCAGTGCTTGGGCAGGGCATTTAGGATCAGGGCTGGGGTGGGTGGGGACATTAGCCATGACAGCTGCGACCAGGTGTTGGATCAGGGTTCAGGGTACAATGGGCACATCTGTGCACGTTTAGGGAGGATGTCTAGTGCAACCTGGGTCTGGTACCCTCTTGTATGGGAGGGTGCATAATGCTGCCCAGGGACAGGAGCTGCCATGTGCAGGTTGGGTGGGGGGGTTTGCTGTGCCACTCTGGGGCCATTGGCAGCCATGAGTGGGGAGGTGGGCTGCAGGGGCACAGCGGTGCTGCACTGTGCTGGGGAAGGGCTTCTGCATCGGGGTTATAGGGCTGGGGCATCATTGTGTGGGCATGGGTGTCTGCATTGGGGTTATAGAATCAGGGCTGGCCCGTGCTGTGTGTGGGGGGATGCCCAACTGCCGCAAGGTACGTGCCAGTGTCCAGTGTTTGCAGGGCAGGACAGATGTATTGGTAATGTCAGGGCCCCCCCCTGGCATAACTGGCACCCCCCTACGCTCCTCAGTGCACTTAGTGCATGGTGCATAGTGCTGGCACACCCCAGTACATCCCCTGCCCACCCCCACCCACCCCCAGTGCATTGCTCTCCGTGCGGTCAGGGGTTTTGGGTGCATAGGGCTGTGTGCCACGTTTCATGCATCCTGCATTGGGGGCACAATGGGTGCGGAGTGGCTATGCACCACAGATACCAGGCACATAGACACTCCACACATTCATGCATAGGCCCCAATAAATTAAATGTTCAATACATATCCTAATATTAACATTACTAATGTTCTTGTTAAACAGCCTGGTATGCAGTAAAGAGTTGTTAAAATGCTGCGGTGACTTCTGACAAAAGCATCCTTGTTTTCCTTTTCAAATTTGTCTGCAACTGGTTTTGGGACTGATTGGAACTTCCTCATAAGTTGGATACCTTGGGCCCAGGTTCAAAGATGGCATACGCCGGCGCAAGCCGAGTTATGCCAAACCCCATGGTGTAACTCGCGACCTGCGCCATGCATTACGCCATTCCCTATTCCAAAAGGCACCTTGCGCCATGTCGGCTGTGGGCTATGCCAACCACGGAATATGCCACCCATTATGCCACAACCGTCAACATCATGGTGCAAGGGTGAGTTACGGCAGCAACTACGCCCTATTCCAAAAGGGCGGTTGCCATAACCCACTACCATAATTCCAGGAGCCGCACTGCAGGAGCTAACTTACAGCATCTCAGAGATGCTCTAAGGGGCATCCGTCGGTACCATCCAATGGATGCCTACTCCGCAGAACCATGGCAAAGGTCCCTCTGTGCTCCCCATGCCCCCACGAACACGACCATGCCCGCCACCCCCCCGAGTGTCGGGGGCCCCCAGGGGTCCATTCTCCACTGTTCCTCTTGGACTCCTGTGCCACCTATCCAGCCCTCCTTGCCAACTGGTGTGTGCCGTGGTGTTCCGGGGTGGGGGGGTAGGCTGCAGCAGGCTGCAACTTGTGACATACGGGGGATATTACACCATGCCAGTGGCATTAGCCTATGCATGTCGTAAGTCACACATCATAAGTGTCGGAACCCTGCCGCTCTTGGAATATGGTGCAGGGTCCCCGGCGTAGCGTCGAAACACTGAACTCGCATACGCCTGCGAGTTGCAACATCCTGGAATCAGCCCCCTTGTCCTTAGTGACATAACATTATTTTTTAATTTATAACTAGGTAAGGCCCACTAGGTACAAGTGCCTGTTTTCATGGGTGACCCAAGAGCACTGGAGAGGTTAAGTGACTTGCTCAGAGTCACACAGTATGTAAGTGGCGGTTGTGGGAATCAAGGGGAATCAAACCCAGGTCTGCCAGATGTTCCAAGCTCATCCACAGTTTGTTACTCTAACTTCTAGGCTATACTGCCAGCCCTGCATAAAATCTTTACAAAGATTTGTCACGTGTCCTGGTTGTAAATATAGAAATGAAAACATTCAATATTTATATATGCTTTCATTGAATGTATGACATTCAGGCAAACAGTCACACTAAGAAAGTACTTCTTCGCTCCATCAATAAAACAAAATGTATCAATCCTGATATAATAGCTGTGCTCCTTATTTTCCCACCGGTAAGCTGAATTATAATTAAGCAATAATACATGACAGGGTGTGTTATATCATGAGATATCGTCACGCCTTGGGTGTATTCGGAGGCATGAGGCCACAGGCCGAGTGTCTCATGCATCCAAGAAGTGATGATATCCCATGATATACCACACCCTGGAGTGTATTATTGCAATTATAAAATGGCCCTAAAGTGTTAGTAATGGCTGATCTTGGTAATCAGTTTTGGACCATGACGATATTGTGAGATATTGTCACGGGTCAAAGTCTGCTTCAGCCAATCAGCTTCCAGGATTTATCCTTGCCATTTTATAATTTGACATTATAACCTGCTGGTTACAACAGCATTGACATGCTGAATTGCCGTAAGAGCCCACACACACACATAAGCTGCTGCAGCGTAGCGAATGTTACCGTCTGCAGCATGCTCCATGCATGTGGGTGAGTGGTTTGCATCAAAAAAACAGAGCACAACAGTTGTATAACAAGCATTTGTCAATGCCGAATGTTCACTGCTGGTATTGCTGTTGTACCGGGTCTTGCCTGTACACATTTTTACTGTATATTTACCCAGAATAGAGCAGATGAGATACAATATCTCATTTTCAGTGGTGTCCTGCTTTAACACATTGTTAGATTGTAATTATCCAGGAAAAGGCAGATAAGAGGCAATATCTACTTTTAAGTGGGCTCCCACATTTTGACCCAAAGGACACAATTCTCAAAACTCCAAAGTTGACACAAGGTGCCTGAGTGAAACAGAACTGAAGTAAGGGGCACATTGCATCAAAACCTGCTAAGTTCACGATTCAGGAAGGCCCACTGCACCGAACTGGGGACTCTGTGCACCAGACCAGCCCTGCAACAGGTCTGTGCCAAGCTTATGATTATGCCAGGGCACTAGGGGGCTTGTGGCAGATGCAAGCTGCCATATCCTCAACAGGGTGATTTGGGAAACCCTCCCAGAGGGCTCACAGTCCAGAACAGTTTGACCAGCCAAATGCTGGTCTAACAATTGGTGTACCACCTCCAGAGCCCTCCCTGGGTGGGAGGGAACATGTGCCTGCACCTACCCACAGTCTCCCATGCCCCCATAACATCTGTAACCCTTTTGTGGTGTGGTGCCCATGGCTGCCCTCCACATGGTGCCCAGCATGCAGGTGCCCCCAACATACTGGCATGGTAGCAACCCCTTCTAAAGCCCCATCTGGGTGCTGGTGCCACCCCTCCCATCATCCATCTGTGTCCCACCAGCCCTCCCCATGCACTGCCTCGTCACCCATAAACCTGGCAGCCTCCCAGTAGGTCTCTGTCCCTGGACGAAGATGCCATCCAACCACCCCACAGCTTACGGTAAACCTCTCACTTGCGCCATCTTTTGCCGCATGGCCACATTTGGTGCAAGCTGTGTGACTTTGCCACCAGAACTCAACCCAGTCATGAATCTTGCAGCTTGCAACAGTCTTTGAGAATCAAGACCCAAATGTCCAACAGTCTTTTCATGACCTGACGTAATGATCAAGACAGGTGGAATTTTTAAAATCCCATTTGAAAGGTGATTTTGCTGTGCAATTGTGGAAACAAGATTCAGAGGGGATTTGAAAAATGACACCTGCCATATTCAGGAGGTGGGGTAACACAAGGGATATGTTGAACATTAGGGGCCCAAATCTGCAAAAATAAAGTCAAGAGTAAATGCTGGAACAATTTGTTTGCTCATAACTTATTTGTTTTTTCACATTTTTACCCCACATTTTCAACATAATCTTTTGTTTTTAAAATTTATATTTATTAAAGAGTTTTCATTAAAAACACAAAATAATACTGTGCAGACTTAAAGGAGAATCAGATAATAAGGCAAAGATGGAAATACCCTTTTGGAATCCCATTCAGTGGGTATAACTGTCCCATGCAGCAGACTCTTCCCTCTCCCAGTACCTTGGGATCAGCGGTATTTCAGATCAAGGTACATCTCATCTGTGCTACATGATATGAAATACCCAGCATCTCCATAAAATGTCAGATTTATCTAAAGAGTGATTCAGCAATACTGTTAGCTTTTCTGTTTTATAAAGGTTTATCATGACATTCTGCCACAGGAGTTTGGAATGAAAGCTACTTTTTTGTAATTGATTTATGGGCAGCAGCAAGACACATAGCTAGTAATTTCGGGTAGATGGTGAATGTGGGGGAGGGGCATGGAAATTAAAGAATAAAAGAAATCAGCCCTTAAGAATACCTGGAAGCTGAAGAGTTATGTGAGTGCCAGTTGAAGATCCACAAAAAAGAGTCGGAGAGTGGGCACCCCCAGAAAATGTGGTCATGAGTGGCTCTGGAGTGGCCACAGCCTCGCCAACACATCACTCTAAATCTTGGGAGATATTTGTTTTGTATGGTGGGTACTCTGAAATACCGAATCATTATTTCCCAGGAGAATTCTCTCCAGCTGTGAGAAGTCATGATGGTGTGTAGCCTGTGAAGGTGTGTCTCCAAATGTTGCTGTTCTATGACTTGATGAAGGTCGGCCTCCCATGCCTACTTGATTTTATCAGTAGAGTCTGCCTCTAACTGATGTATAGCCTTACAAATGTGAGATATCATATGAGAGAGTGGGACTTTTCCCTCCAGGGCTGCCCCTAGCAATACCAGTACAGGGGGAGTAGATCTCTAGTCCAGGATGGGGGAAAATAACTTTTTCAACAGTCTGCTACTTGTAGAGAGTGGAATCAATCCTGGGGTTACAATTCACACATCTGTTGCAGTTCCTCAAAGGAAACAATCTGTTCTTCCCTGAGGAAGTGGAATAACAGATGTAGGCCTAAGCACTCCCAATGTCTAAAGCTGTGGTCCAGAAGGGCTATGACAAAAGTGGTTAGAAAGAGAGAAAATACAATAAGCAGCTAAACTACCCCACTATAATCTTTTCATGACCACTCCTTCTGAGCATGCAGGTGTCATTTATAAAACAATGGCTGAACCATCATTTTGCACAAGTGGTGAAACACATTTTGGGTAGGATTTAAGAAATGACAGCTGTCGCATTCATGAGGTGGTGTGAAAAAAATGGCTGTGTTGAAAATTTAGGGTCAAAATATTGGAAAATACTACAGTTACGAGCATGCATTGAAAAACTGCAACATAGACTCAGAACTTTATTGTTTCCTCATGTTGTTACCCCAAATTTTAAACATAGCCTTTTTATGACCCCCACATAACCTTCTTATGAGCCCACCTCATGAACAACGGCAGAAAATATTTTCAAATCCTGCCCAAAAGGTAATGTTGCACCACAAGTGCAAAAACACATTTTGGCCAGGATCTGAAAAATAACAACTGTCACATTCATGAGTTGCTGCAAAGAAATGACTACGTTGAAAATTTGGGATCAAAATATTAAATATTACCAAAGTTACGAGCCTGTGTATGTAAATTTCAACATAGGCTCATAACTTTGTTGTTTTTTAATACTTTGACCCCAAATGTTCAACATAGTCTTCTTATGACCCCACCTCATGAACAAGGGTGGAGAAAATTTTCTACTCCTGCCCAAAAGGTGATTTCACCCAGTGACGGCAGAATCACCTTTTGGGATGTGAGAACACATTTTGGCCAGGATTTGAAAAATGACAGTTGTCACATTCATGAGGTGTTGTGATGAAATGGCTATGTTGAAAATTTGGGGTGAAAATATTGAAAATTACCAAAGTTACGAATCTGCATTCACAAACTTCAATGTAGGCTCATAAACTTGTTTTTTTTTTAAATACTTTTACACAAATTTTCAACATAGCCTTTTTATGGCCCCATCTCATGAACAAGAGTGGAGAAAATTCTCAACTCCTGCCTGACAGTTACTGCAGGGCAGCAAGGAGGGCTGGGGGGATACTGGGATGCATAGGGAGAGGCATCACCAGTAGAAAACAGGAAGTTATTATCCCTCTGTACAGACAGCTGGTGAGACCCCATCTGGAGTACTGTGTGCAGTTCTGGAGACCCAATCTCCATAAAGACATAGACAGGATGGAAGCTGTCAGAGGAGGAGCAGCTAAAATGATGCAGGGTCTGCACGGAAGACATATGAAGAAAGACGGAAAGGAGCTTAATATGTATAGCCTTGAGGAAAGGAGAGAGAGGGGACATGATAGAAACGTTCAACGTCCAAGGGAATCAACAAAGTCCAAGAGGGTAGCATCTTTCAAAAAAAGAGGTGTGCAAGAACAAGAGGCACGATTTGAAGATAGAGGAGGCTCAAAGGTAATTTAAGGAAGTATTTTTTCACAGAGAGGGTTGTGGATGCATGGAACAGCCTTCCGGAGGAGGTTGTAGAGTCAAAATCTGTGGTGGAATTCAAGCATTCATGGGACAGTCATAAGGCAATTCTAGGGGGTTGGGGTAGGAAGAAATAGGCTGCTGGTTAACTAGGATCTGCAGCTTATCCAGTAGGTAGGGAAATGGGCAGACTGGGTGGGCCAAGCGGTCCTTATCTGCCATCAAATTCTATGCTTCTATATGTTTCTATGTGAAAGGCAATTTCACACAGCGACCGCAAAATCACCTTTCAGGACAGATTTGCCTATTTTCACTGCTATTGTTCATGAGGTAGGGTCCCAAAAAAGACATGTTGAAAATTTGGGGGCAGAAAATATTCCAAAATGGCCAAGTTATGCCACTAAGTTAAAAACCCCATTGAAATACATTGAAGCACATACCTGAGTTCCTTAGTTCGCGGTCCAGCATTGAAGAGTAAAGATGTGTTTGCGGTACAGAGAGGATTATGGTGTTGGACCCCTGGTGGGTAAGTAAGGGTTTGGGGGAGAGGTGGGTGCTGAGAGGGAAGGTCAGGTGGGCAGACAGTAATGGCCACAACAGACATCAATGGGTGATTTTCTTTTTTACATGGTTCATTTTAAAAAAAGGAAAAAACTATGAGCGATGGTTCTCTTTATTTCAGATCATGCTGCTGGGGGATTGGGCACCCCCAGTGTCAGTGTTATATTTGGCAGCACTGGGAGTGGGCTTCCCAGTGTTGCAGAACCAAAATGGGCAAGGTGGGGGGGTAGAAGCTTGCGCAGGGAATTGAGCACCCCCGTGCCAGAGGATTAACATGGGTTAGGCCTGGGGGAGACAGTTACTGCAGGGCAGCAACAGACATTGATGGACAGTTTTTTTACAGGATGTATTTAAAAAAAAGAAACTATGAGGGATGGTTTCTTTATTTCAGGGGGAGACACTGGGGGATTGGACATCCCCAGTGTCAGTGTTATCTTGAGCACCAACAGACATGGATGCACAGTTTTCTGTTATATTTGAGGGTGGGGTGGTGGGTGCTGAGAGGGAGGGTCAGGTGGGGACTGATGGTCCAGTGGCAGCAACAGATATCGATGGATTGTTTATTTTTTGGTTGCAAGGTGTGTGTGTGTTATATATATATATATATATATACACACATATATAATATATATATATATATATATATATATATATATAAACTATGAGGGACAGTTTTCTTCATTTCAGCTGGTGACACTGGGGATTGGGCACCCCAGTGTGGTATTATGTTTGTGAGAGGTGCTGAGTGGGAGGGTTGGGTGGGGAAGAGTAACAGCTGTAGCAACAGACATCAATGGATGGTTTTCTTTGTTACAGGGTGCAATTCAAACTGAGCAGGCTGATCATGATAGGTCATGATAGATCAGATATGCTTGCTGGACGGCGTAGATCAAAGGAAAGATTCGACCTATGATTGGGTCGGTTCTTTCCTTTGAAATACACAAAGTTTCTGCCCAGTAATCCAGAATACTGTCTTAACCAGCTTGGCTGATGATTGGTGTGACACTGATGGGTCCTTTGCAGATCATGCTGCATTGGACTAACAGTGTCACACCCCTCAAAATCCACTCTCCAAATAAAATGTTTGCTGTGCATGTATGCACAGTGAACATAAAAAAACTGAGGTCTGTGTAAAACCCCAATTTTATACACACCCTCATTTCATGCAATAGTATTATAAACACCTCTACTTTCATTCTCTGTGTTTATGTCCGATCCTACACCTGGGGTGTGTGTTGCTCTGTCATCTACTTGTCATTATATTGTATTATATTTGTGATTTAAATATTTGTTTATGTGAATGTCTGCTTAGGGAAATGGCAGCCATCAGTGTTTAAAGGGGCCTGACCTTTTGACCCCAACACAGTAACTGCAGTAGACAAAATTGCTAGCTTCCTTCTCTGTTTTGACACATAGTTGCAGGGCTTCCTTATGCCAAGTTATAACAGTCATAAACTATCCCTCTTCTTTGATCAGTAGGGGCAAAGTATGCATTTTATGACCTCTGAGGAAAAGGCCATTTTTACTCATTCCTGTTAGCTTATAAACGTGCAGTTACTATGATGACAAGGAAGAAGAAGAAGAAGAAGAATCAGCATTTATATAGCACTTTTCATACATCCAAAGCACTTTACAAGCAATGCTAGACTGGTAGTGAAGTGACTGAATGTGTGGTGGCAGCCATATCGCACATCATCACCCTCACACAGCCTGGATAGCTGGTAGAGAGATCAAAGGGATAATTTTATCTGTCATAAAGCCTCACTAATTAAGAAGAAAGATATATATATATATATATTTTTTTTTTGGAATGTTTTAGCAGTGGACTAAGACCTGTGACTGATAAAATGTATTCAAGTTCTCAGGTTAGAGTGACCTCACAGCCAGCATCTGTGAGCTGTGTCATCATGGAGGAGGAGTTTGAAAGAAAGATATTACCAGTCAGCTGGGAGAAAAGAGTGCGTTTTGATTTTTGGCTTTGTGCATTTTGCCTCTGGTTTTTGAGGTGGGACTTCTGATAATCTCTCATAGCACTTAGGTAAATGTCAGCCATCTGTTTATTACTTGAAACCTAGGATAGTAGAAATTCAGTAATAAGGCATTGTTTTTGTATAATTATCCATTTGTTTTAAAAGACTGTAAACCCAATTTTATATGTTCTGCATTTTGTATGTTATCTATTTTTAATTTTTAATAAATATATTTTGGAAATTCAGCCTTTGCCTTTCTCAGTTTCTTTTGCATGTGAATGCTGGAACAGTGTTAATAATTCTGACAACTGTTAAGGGCTTAAAAGAGTGTTACTATCTTACCAAGGTAAGAATATACATAGGTCTCAAATTGAGTCAAAAGGGTAAAATTGTGAACCAGGCTTGTGCCCACTGGGTGAAGTACTGCACTGCATCCCCTGAAGAGCGAGCATTTCTGAGCCTGTTAACTGGGTGTCCTAGTGAAAAAGGGGTTCATACTTGACCCCAGGACTTGAGCCTAGTAGGTGATTCAGCCCCAAAACAGACAGGAGGGTTACCCTGTTTGTCTCCTGTTCATATATTGCACTTCGAGGTTTGGCACTGTGGGAGCAGAGGGCCTGACCTATGGAGTGTGTTTGTGACAGGGTGCATCTAAAATTCTCAAGAAACACTGTGACCCAGGCATTATTGTGTATAAATAATCATTTTTTATTTAATCACTCAATTATGTGTTATTTAAGCAATAAGGCACAAGAGGCAGTTTATTATTTTGTGATGTACCCATGCCTAGTGTGGTGGGTCAACAGGCAGAGACGAATCAATTCAGCATGCAGAATTTTTGTAATCACACAATGGGCCACATCCTGGGGTGCATTCAATACAAAGTACCTTCAACTACAGCGTGTAATTGCATGAATTGCCCATGGCCATGTTACATGTTTTTACCAATGAGGTTACTTTATTGTGTATGTCCATTATATCATTTACGTTTGTCAGTTTAAATATTAGAATGTAAGGAATTACCGCAAGTGGGTGGTACATATATGGCCTTCACTACTTGTGTGCCACCATGGGATTTGGGGGTATGAGATGCTCTCTTTTGGTGCCTACCTCTGTCATTTGCTGTGCCCTGCTCAAATTGTCATTAAAATGAAGTGCAGCTATAAGCAACCTATACATTTCAATGAAATAAAGGAAAAATATTATTTATTTCAGAAAATGTGTGCCCTATATAGTGTCAAACTCTATGAATTCTGTATCACGCCTTGCCTCCATGCAATTAAAAAAGAAATGCAGTCTTACGAGCAAACAATGTGACAGTTTGATGGTATGCTTCTTGTGCAGATGTTTGTTTCACAGGTGAAAGATTCCTGACATCCTTCCATGGCATTTTGTTATACAAGATGGCCTTGAGGTCTTTGTGTACCTTACTTCCTTGAAAAATATGATCATAGTGAGAGCAAAGCAAAAAAAAAAAAATTGAAATTTGAAATATGCTAAACACACTTATATAATTTGTAGTAACTTTTCTTTATCCACACCACAAATGTCTGGGAAGTGGACCGTTGAATGCAGTCATTGTAAGGATCGCCATGACCCCAGTGAATATTGATCATGTGATTACTGCCTTCCACTTGGCGACAGCCATCTCGCCATCACCTCCACTGGTAGATGTAGTATACATGACTGATTTTACCCAGTCTTTTGCATTTTCCTTTTGCTTCCAGTTTCTTCCCAATACCTAAAGTATGAATTAGTGCGTTGTTTTCAGTTGGTGAGGTAATAATCTGAGTTCAGTTTTAAAAAATATATATGTTTCTTTGGCTTGATGATTAATTGGCATTCATTAGTACACAATAAGGAATTCTCCCTTTCAACTACACATCATGGCTAACGCCATAAAAAAATGCCAATGAGGAAAAATGGAGTACACTAATTATTGAAGGCATACTGTATATTAACCATTAGTCAGACAACACTCAAGAAATACTGACACCTATTCATGTACAGAAACATAACTGATTAAGGAGACGGAGTTATGTGTTATGGTTTGATTACTGCATCTAACTATAACATCGAGGCAAAACGATAATGTCACCAATTGCAATGTGCCAACTTTATTTTATTCTTTGGTAACCAGGTAATGCCAACTGGCACAAGTACCTGTTTTCAGGGGTGACCCAGGAACACTGGGTGGTTAAGTGACTTGCTCAGAGTCACACAGTATGCAAGTGGAGGTTGTGGAAATCAAACACAGGTCTACTGGCTGTACCAAGGTCATTCACAGCTCATTACACTAACCTCTAGGCTGTACTGCTGGCCCAAATGTCAAATCGATGTGTGATACTTGGTTGTTGCTCTCGCATAAACTTCTTTACACCGACCTATCAGTTGGTGGTCAGACTTTGGATAGTGACGCCGGTAGATGTTACTGCTGCCAGGCCTCTTTTCAGTCCTTCAAGTTCCATGCAGTTGGAACTGCAGACTTCATTACTCTGTCAAAATAAATAAAAGTAAAAGTAACACTTAGCCAATCAGTAGCGAGCATTATTTCTACCACTTTCATAATACATTATGACATATAACCATATTTTTATCTTGTGCATTGCATAACACATGAAAACCTGTGTGACATAATAACGTCATAGTGTACAAAACCTGTGTATGTGAGGCACAAGGCGTAGCCAAGTACTTTTTTTTTTTGTGTTTCGGATGACACCTTTGAGCCGAGGGCTCTTTTACAAAGGTTCCACGTCAAGGCAATAAGGACAATAAGGTACAAAACATGATTATTACAATGGAACTTACAAAAAAAAAAGACAAGTAAGGTTACAATAATACCAGTCAAAGGCATTGTCAAGGAATTGTGTTGTGAGTTAATTATACAGTACAAGTCATAGGCGGCTCAGTTAAGCTTTATTAGGAGTGGGTTAGTGGGATAAGAGAAAGAAGAGTGGTGGTGAGGGGGTGGTAAGGGAGAGAGAGAGGGAGGAGGGGAGAAATAGGGAAGGCATTGTGTTAGGTATGTGGTAGATGGCAAATAGCAAGGGAGGAGGAATGGGGGGATGAAAAGGAAGAGGAGAGAGAGTTTCATCCTATACCCAGTAATGGGGGCTAGGAGAGGAGGAGGAGCTGAGGCAGTGAGGAGGAATGCTAGATGGTAGTATGCCTGGAGGGAATTATAAGAAGCAATCACAGAAGGCACTAGCCATGAGGTGTTGATGTAGTTTACACTTAAAAGCACCAATCGTGGCAATTTTGGAGATTTCTGTAGGTAGCAAGTTGAACCAGATGGAGGCCCTGACAAGGTAAGAACGCTGAGCTTGAGAGGTCCAGCAGCGAGGTATTGTAAAGGTTAGACTGTCCGATCTTCTAGTTAGGCAGCAGACACGCTGCGGGGTCAATATTGATTGGACTCCAGGGGGCATAAAGCCCAGTGATGTCTTCTTAGCTAGGATGCAGGTCTGGTACTTTAGCTTGCTGTATAACTGGAGCCAGTTAGCCTGCTCATAAATGTCATATGTGTGAGAAAGGCGGGCAGCTGAAATAAGGAGTCTACATGCCTTATTAAGGGCTACAGCTATACGCCAGAGTGCAGTATCAGTAGCAGATCCATAGATAACGAGCCCGTAGTCAGTAGTTGAAATAACAGAGCTCTGGATAGTGAGGTTCAAGGCTTCAGCCATTAGGCAATGTTTATGCTTGTACAGTAGCCCTATGTGGGAGGTCACAGTTTTAACGATATTGTCAATGTGTTTGAAATATGAGAAGGCGCAGTCAAGGGTCAGGCCCCGATATTTAAACATATCCACCTGCTCAAGGGCAACGCCTTTGTGGTTGTTAATTATGAGCTCATGGTCCTTGTACTTGTTGTGGGTTCCATGGAACAATATTTTTTAGTTTTTTTGTGGTTAAGAATGAGTTTATGTGAGCAAAACCAGTCTTCCACGTCTGTGAAACTTTTCTGTAGTTGAGACTGAAGGGAGGCGGGGTCAGGGTGGCAAGTGAAGATTACTGCATCATCTGCATATAGTAACATTTTGTCATGGCAGGAGGGAGGGAGATTGTTCAGGAATATGCTGAATAACAAGGGACCCAGGATAGAACTTTGGAGTACTCCAGAGTGTATTGGTTGGGATGACGAGAGGAATTCACCAATCCTGACCTGTTGGGTCTGGTTACTGAGGTAGCTTTCAAACCAGAGGGTAGTTTCACTTGAAAGACCAAGGAGGGATAATTGTTCAAGGAGAATGGAGTGATTGACAGTGTCAAATGCCTTAGTCAGGTCAATAAAAGAGGCGCCGACCAACTGGCCCAGATCAAGTGCATGATGAATATATGTGGTGAATTCGAGGAGTGCCGTGGTAGTGCTGTGCTCTTGGTGGAAGCCATGCTGCTGGGAACTTTGCAGGCTATATTTTACAAGGTACTCCATGAGCTGATTAGCAACTATTCATTCCAATGCTTTGGATAGAGGAGGGAGGATGAATATAGGCCTGTAGTTGTTCATGAGAGTCTTGTCACCGCTTTTATGGATTGGAATCACCACTGCCAGTTTCCACTTTTGGGAGAACTGGGAGAGCATGAGGGAAACGGTTGAGGATTTTGGTTAGTGGGAGCAGGACTTCATCAATGGTGTAGGCGAGAAGTTTCATATCCAGTGAATCGCCACTGACCCTAGACTTTCCAAGCACTTTAAGAATGTGTTTTTTAGCTAGGCTTTCCGGGATTACTTTGAAATGGAAAGGAGGGTGCCCTGGTGGCAAACCTGAACTAACAGGAGCTGAGTTGACTGTGGTGGGATCAAAAAAGTTAGGGGATAGCACATGACTAAGGTCGCAAAAGTGGTGTTAAATGTGTTGGCATTGATTACATGATCAAGAGTGATGGTACCATCTATGTTCAACATTGTGGGTGTTGTTTTGGGATCCTTTCCAGTCACTTCAACAAGGTTACACAAGAATTTACTCCCATCTTTCCAGGTGCTGGCTAAGGCGTTCCTGTAATAGTTAGCCTTCTCATGGTGGATTGCTCTGTTGCATGCATTCCTCACTGTTTTGTAGGCCTGGATGTCAGTCTGGGTGCCAGTAGCCTTAGCATGATACCAGAACTGGTCTTGATATTTCATCTGTGTAAGGAGGCCTCGTGTCATCCACGGGTTATTGACACCCTTGATCTTACGCTTCTTGAACGGAGCATGAACATCGCAGGCTGAGTTGAAACAGGTGATAAAGTATTCAAGTGCTGTGTCTACATCAGGGGCTATATCAATTGGTGACCAGTCATGTTCACGAAGGAGTGTTTTAAGTGACTCAAGATGACCAGGGGTCGGCATTCTCCTGTTAATAGTTTTGGGAGAGAATTTAGTGTATTTGTTGGTCCAGATACACAAAATAGGAGAATGATCACTTAAGGAGTCTGGGAGGACTGTAGCTTCAGAGATATCCTCTGGACAATTAGTTAGCACCCAGTCCAGAAGTGTACAGGTCCCTGTTCTGTAGTTTACTCTAGTAGGTGATTGACCGTTTGTGAGAAGTTAGCAGCAGCTAGGGCATCCTTATAACTATTCGAGCTGGAGGCCAGCCAGTTGACATTGAAATCGCCAAGCAGGATAACTTCTGTATTCTGATCCAGGGAGCTGATACAGTCAAGGAGGGAGTGAAAGCCCAGCTTGCTCAACTTGGGTGGTGTACAGACAGAGACAGCAGTCAGGATCTTGTTATGAGTTCCGAGAAGTACTTTGGCAGCAAGGATTTGGATGTCATTTCCAGAGATGGGCAAGGGCGTGACATGACCCATGAGGGACCCTTTAAGGTAGAGGGCACAGCCTCCTCCTTTATTGGTAAAGTCTGTTCTGTCTGAAAACTACATATCCGGGAATTGCTATTGCGGAGTCAGGTATCTTCGGAGACAGCCATGTTTCCAGCACTGATAGGATGTCTGGATTGTGCTGGGACACCCAGGCAGAGAGGGTATCAAGTTTGGAGAGGAGGCTGCAGATGTTAATGCTTGCCAAGGAGAGTGACCCTGCACTGCTGTTAACCTTGTGGCCAAGTTGTGGTGGGCAGGTTGGGTGAATGTTGCCTGAGAGGAGCAACAGCAGCAGTATTAGATGTTTTAAAAGGGGTTTAAAGTTGCTTCTGTGGGGCAGCAGGGCCCTTTCTTTAACAGGTTCCTTTCCATAAGGGTGATGCATGAGGTAGTGACCAGTTAGTAATAGCAAGGAGCTGTAAGGGCACAGTTGCAGTGGTTTTTGAGAACAGGCCAAAAGTTTAATTTGTTCTTCAAAATGGTTGTTGGATAGGTAGCCCTTAGAGACAAGTACATTAAGAATTGATTTCAATTGAAAATGTTGATACCTGGTGGTTAAGTCAAAAGCCAAAAGAAGTGATCAACAGCTGAGGTCCAGAGTCACAGAATGTGTTAGAATTCCTGAAAGTGATGAACTGTTCCTGATTACAGGTATATGCCGGATGTGAAATCCTTGTGTCTGTATGCTTCTTTGTCATTCAAAGAGGTTGTTGAAAAGCCCACATACAGATCCTGGGAGCAGGTCAGATGATAATGTGGATTCAGGCAGGACCCAGAGTCACTGAGTTTGTCAAACTTAGTTGCTTGACTTATGTTTTGCTTGGGATAGCTACCAAAAAGTTGATTTTAAAATGGAAAATGCAGATACCTGGTGATGATGTTTTGCAGAAATCCAGTCCAGATGACTTTTACGGATGTTGTGAGCAAGAATGGTGTAGTTACTCCAAGCAGAAAACCATGTAAATCCACAAAAACTAAACTACAGACACAGACAAACACAAGAAGCCACCACACAGACCCAGGAGGCGGAGTTAGCTGGAACTGGTACATACACCACCATAGCGAAGACTTAAGAATGCTAAACTCTCAGAAGTAAATTGGAGACAATGCCCAATAAATAATCAATGTCCATGTCCCCCTCACTACCTGTGGTACACATACATGATGTCCTTATTTATTTTTTATTTATTTTATTTATTTATTGGAATCTCAGAAAATGCCTTTGAGCAAAACTCTTTACATAGGTTCCAAGTCAAATGAGTTGCAAAAAAGAGAAATTATGCAGCCAGCAGTTGCTAGCAGCGTTTACAATGCATGGGGTGAAAAACAACAGTTACAGTCAAACTAACCTAAGCAACTAACAGTGCAAACAAGCATTGATAAGAAGGGGTAATACACTGAAGAGTGATGCATTTAAGCGATTGGATAATAAAGCTAAACACAAGGGAGGAGAATCAGCCCATGAGGCCTAGTCAGACACATGGAGCATAAGATACAACAACAAGTAGTGAGGAGAGAGGTGAAGAAGGGCTAAAGCAGGGACATGAGGAACAGCCCATGAGGCATAGTCAGTGTGGGTGGGTAAGAATGAGGTGGGGCGGTGGAGGTGGGAGGGAGAGAAGGGAGGAGCTGAATGAGGTTGCTGACAGGAGAGCAGTAGTTTATCTCAACCAAGGGGAGGATGATGGAGAGTGAAGAGAAGGGTGAGAGGGTGTAGGAGTGGGTAGGGAGGGGATGGGGCAGAATGAAGTGCTGGAGGCAAAAGAAAGTGATGAAGGGGGAAGTGGTGGGTTAAGTGTGGTGTGCTGGGGGTAGGCCTTGTTAGTGGAAGCAGTCACAGCTTGTAATTGCTACTAAATGTTGCCGCAGTTTCCACTTAAATGAGCCCAGGTGGGAGTCAAAGAAATATCACTACCGAGGGAGTTATACCAGAGAGGAGCACGGTGTGCAAAAGATCTCTGACTTTGGAAGGTATGACACAAAGGAATCTTAAAGATCTGACTATCAGAAATCCTAGTGTGACGCTGTTTGTCAGAAGGACCAAGGACCTTCTGTACCCCAGGTGGCACAAATTCCAGGCTGACTTTTTTTGCCAGCAAACAGGTTTGGTACATGAGTCTTTCCTTGAGCATTAGCCATTCAGCCTGAGAGTACAGGTCGCAGCTATGATCAAACGCGTAGAGCCAGTTAGGAGGTGGCAAGCTTTGCTGAGTGCTACTTTGATCCTTTGAAGGGCGGTGTCCATGGCTTTTTACTGCTGAGTGAACAATATAGCAAGTAGTGTCCTTCCGAGAAGTGTCCTCTGTATTTCTTTCTGCAAATCCAGCGTGTACATGAATGCATTTCTGCAACCCTGTGTAACTTGTGTAATCACTAAACAAAGAAAAAGCAATCACTATTACTTCCACAGATTCAGGTAACAGAAAAAAATAACTCATTAACAAATGGAACAAGGTAGTGGATGCTGGGGCCTGTCTTCTAACTATGAAGTTGTAGACTTGGACAGCCTACAGACCCTCATGCATGCTATTACATACACTACTGCAGCATAAGGTATATTTGTATTTACTCATACTTGATGTTACGTGCTTAGGAACCGTTATTCAGTAAGATTATTTTGATAGTGTTTGTGCACCACCTACAGCTTCTTGCGATGATGCAATGATCAGCATATGTTATGAATCACTCAATTGTTACCCAAAAAGTAGCTTTAGTCAGTGTACTCTTATCAGTGTGTACGTGCAAAATAAGAAATGATCTGTCTTAGGTGCTAACTGTCACAAATGCACTCAGCAGGTCAGACCCTCTGCTCCCATAGTGCCAACCTCTGAGCACAATAGTGTGAACAGGTAACAGACAGGGTAACCCTCCTGTCTGCTTTTGGGTCCGAATCACCTTTAGTCTCAAGTTCTGGGGGGATTCAAACTGTGAACCTTATGCTAGCGTACCCAATGTACAGGCTTAGATACACACCTTCTTCGAGGATTGCAGTACAATTTTTCACCAGGGGCACCAAGCCAGGCTTCCAAAATGAACCCTTAAAACTCTATAAAAGACCTTAGGTATATTCTTACCTTTTCCCATTTAGTAACACCATCAAGCTCTTCAGAACAGCTGTCAAACTTAACCACATATACATCACATGCAAAAAAAGAACTTGGAAGACACACCCAGGCAGTATCTTTCAAATAAAGATTTTACTAAAAGATGATAAAAATATGAAAAATGTAAACACAGAACAATATATCAAAGAGCATACAATCACTTAAAAAAAACAAGGAAAAGTACAAAACAAAAACTCCTACCAAAATACATTTAGGCCTGGATATTCAAAAGGGTTGCACCATGCGCAACAGGGTTGTGCATGCGCAAGTCCAAAATGCGCCATTCTGCGATATTCAGCAGGAGGCAGTTACGCCACTGGTAACAGGTTGCGCCGAAGAGCAATGCAAATGAATGCATGCTCAACAGGAGGAGGATCCATGCATAACCTCGCGGCCGATATTCAGTCGGGTTGCGCAGACTCATCATCACCCTAACCTGCCTCGCACTAGCTTGAGCCAAAGAGCTTAGGTTGAGGCCACCACAGGTGAGCTGCTGCATTGCAGGGTGCAACACAGCAGCTGCCACCCTAGCTGGCCCCAACTCGGTCCCTGTGCCTCCCCCACCAGCCCGATCGCGGGCATAGTGTAAGCGAACCCTCCCCACCCACCCATCTCCCACAGCCCGATCGCGGGCGGTCCAGATACATGAACACCCCACACACATCTCCACAGCCCGATTGCGGGCATAACGTGTATGAACCCCCGGAGTGCCCAATCGCGGGCAGGAATGTAACCCCCAACCCGAATATCTCCTGGTGGTCCAGTGGACCGTAAAGCCCGATCGTGGGCAGAATGTACTTCACAACCCCGCTCAAAATCTCCTGGTGTCTAGTATCCCCCACCCACCCACAAGCCCTCCACCCCGCTCCCCCGCAGCGGTGAGGCAATCCACCACCTGCCCGCCCGGCCGCCCGCCAACTGACTGTCCGGTAGGGCTGCGCCCCATTGGTGCAGAGCTACAGCCAATGAGCATGCAGCCCATACCATACATGACAGTCAGATTTGAATGAACATCATCATTCACAAATCTGGACTGTCATCGATATGGGCTACCGCACGTAGCTGCTACACCTCTGCATAATGCGTACTGAACGATCGTCGGCAGGCGGCGGTGAGCAGGCAAGTGGGATGCTGGCCGCAGCTAAAGCGCGTGAAAGCCAAATGAAAGTGAAGGGCTGCATGAGGAACCGGAAGAAAGATGGGAGTGACATTCTGCCTGCGATCGAGCGGTCACTGGTCCTGAAACCGGGTTGAAAACATTCTGCCAGCGATCGAGCTGCAGGAAATTCGCCATGTTATGCCATAACGGGCTGTGAAACGAAATTCCTGGAACTGCCAGCGATCAGCTGGGAGATATGATGAGATGTTCATGTGCCTGGACTGCCGGGTGGGCTGTGGAGATGTGTGTGGGGGTGTTCATGTACCTGGACTGCCACGATCGGGCTGCATTGTGCGTGCCGTTTCCAACGGCTGCTGCCTGGCAGGGTGGCCAGGAGCAAGTCCTAAGGATCGCGAACCTACATGCAATGGCATGCAAATGGGGCCATAAATAGATGCAATGGGCCCCCTGCGCCAGTACAAATTATGGTCCCATTTGCATGTCACCTTTGAATATCGGAAATTTGAGCATGCGCAATGGTACTTGCGCCACCGCAAGTTTAATGCTCATCTCTGGCAGCTGCGGTGGCGTAAGTTCCACCGCACCATGCGCAGCAAGTTGTGAGTTGGGAGTGATATTCAGCGAGTTGCCACGCCAAACTCCTTTGAATATCACCCCTGCCACACCCCTGCGCAACTATTTTGAGCAGCGCAAGGGCTTGTGCCTCAGAATGGCGCAGTTTGAATATCCAGGCCTTAGACTTTTTCTATCTAATGTATTATCTCTTTAAGTGCCTTATCAGACAGCTGTGTGTCTTTCTAGAGTCCCAAGCTGGAATATCTCACAAACAGTTCAGACACCAGTATTAGTTTAAACTGTGTCTCTCCACATCCCTTCTGTGAGTCATCTAGCTCCTCCTTTTAGACTATAGAAAAATACAAACAGGATGTCCTATCAGGAGATATATTAAATAAGGTAACATCAGCAAAAACTAATTTCCCAAATTATGAGTCTTTTGATCCACCAGTTCATTTTAAGTTTACAGCCCTGCAGTTCTCTCACCTAGGTGCAAGATATCTGGCAGGAATCAGCTTAATGATGTCCTGTTTCTGAAGTCATAAAATGTATATTTTAGTTTCCCAGCTTCAGAGCAGCAACAGGTCATAAAACAGCTATAAAATGCAATTTCTCAGGGAAGTTAATTACATTACAGAGATCTCCTGGTCAATTATATATCCTGTGGTTTCACTGAAACCTGGGGAGGGGGCACCCATAAGCACAGGCTGTCTTATGTGAGACAATCACCTGCTATGTTTTTATATTACAAATATCATTCAGCAATCATAACCAGCTAGCCAAGCATCACACCCACCACTCTCCACCAATAGTGGCAATTCCATTGAACAAGGCCTTCCTATAGCCCACCTTGCAAAAGGGATTTTTCAAGGTTGGCCTAATACCCACATTTGCCCTGATGGAACCTTGTGCATACACCAGGTTAATCAAAGTCATACAGGACCATACAACATCATGGCAATGCTGGGACTAGACTTTTGTGGTCAACACTTTAACACCACCGTGCACCATAACTGTTTAACTGTCAATTGCAATTGCTGCTCTTTTCTTTACAGTCATACCAGCATCCTCAGATGAACCCTTGCAATTCCCATTGATGAAGCCAGGTCCACTCAGTGGCTTGGCAGCAACTTCTGTCCCAGGGACACTTATAAATAATGTTCAATTTATGCATGTTCCTGTTGTTTTAAACCTCACACATTTTAACATGGCTGAGTTTGGTCATTGTGCCAATATGAATGTATCTAAGTTTCATGCCACCATGTTACTAGATCTGATTGCAGCCTATCAAGCATGTGCACATGACCCTGTAGCTCAGCAACATACTATTGAACACCGATGAGTGTAGTCCCAAATGCCCAAGGCAGAGTTTGGGTGTAGCAGGAGTATCAGGCATTGCAGATACTGTTACAGGTATTTTTGGATCTGGCATGTCAATTTAGAAAAGAGTTGATTTAGCAAACATTAAGCGTCATACCAAATATTTTAATAGTAAGCTTGGTCAAAATGCCATACAGCCCATGCTACACAGTATTACTGGTTTATCCCAGGAGGAAAGATTCACGGTGTATAACATGCACAGTATTGCATATTTGTTTAATGAGACTCAAAACAAAATTAATAAATTGATTTACTATAACAGTAAAGAGGCTAGAGAGCAACACACAGGCAGGGAAATCATTTGTTCAGCTTATGGTAGCTATGCCATAAACAACTATCACCAATCTCTTCCGAGATCTGGAGTCAGGGCAGATTCCAGATTTGATCCACAACAAATGTATGGCTAAATGGTATTGCCCATACTGTAAAACCCTGAAATGTACTACCCAGTGCATGGTCAGGACTGTGTCCTTTTCACTGGCCATGGCTAGGAACATGAATTATGTCACACCACATCCAAATCAAGGACCCTGCTACGTGACTGGCCACTGTGCTGTAAGGGACACCCTCTATGTTACCGTCACCCTGTCCTTACCAATCTTTGACAAGAATTCTTCAGTCTTTGATAATCTGGCTAAAGTCCACTCCCTGGGCCATTCTGAGGGCAGCATTTATCAAGATTGCATCAACCTGCCTCCTCTACTGGTGTTTCATTCTCAACCGGATGCCTGGGTAGCTCCACATACTGACTGTTGTGCTATATGGGGTTACCACTGTTTGTGTCAATGTGACGTCTTTGATGTAACTACACCGGTGTGTGATTACTCGCCAAACTCTATAAACTGGTAATATACCTTTGATGATGATCTATTTGAAAATGCATCTACTTCTGATAATGTCACATCCACTCCTTTGCTGTCTAATGCAACACACATGCTGATACAGACAGAATAACTCCTCACCAGCCAAATGATAAATGTTTCTGTAACCTACCCTGTACAACTCACAAAGTGGTGCCTTCTTCAAGTTCAAGTTAACTACAACAGCGATGGACAATACTGCATTGTGACCAACTACAAGACCTTCTCCTATGGACCTCTCACCTGTGGTGTTGATATGCCCAACTTCTGTCTTGTACCACATGAGCGCACTATCATTGGCCATACTGTTATCACCCCTGTTCCCACTCCGGCACTCAATTACATTGATAGTGACCCTGACTATGTCAATGCTATTGAACAGTATTTACCAGTATTTAATATGCATATCGACCCATACACCCTGAATCTCAAATCCCTGTTAGATAGGATACACATCTTATTCATATTAGTAATAACATTACTAAGGCTGGTAATTCTCTTAATGAATTATTTCATAATGGTAATTTAAGTACTGCATTATCCAGCACTTCGCTGGAACTCACATTTAAAGGTTTTGTTGTAATCCAAGTTTTCATGATTATTTTTCTCATTATTATCTTATGCTGCTTGCGCCTCACTCTACACCAACGTCATGCACAGTTGCGCTTCTTATATGCCACCCAATCCACCAAGCTTTAGCTCACGGTGCTATCTTTTTGGTGTTGCCTCTTTATCAAGAAACTAGTGGGGGAATATGTTGACTTGGACAGCCTACAGACCCTCATGCATGCTATTACATACACTACTGCAGCATAAGGTACATTTGTATTTACTCATACTTGATGTTATGTGCTTAGGAACCATTATCCAGTATGATTATTTTGATAGTGTTTGTGCACCACCTACTGCTTTATGTCATGATGCAATGATCAGCATATGTTATGAATCACTCGATTGTTACCCAAAAAGTAGCTTTAGTCAGCTTACTCTTATCAGTGTGTATGTGCAAAATAAAAAAATGATCTGTCTTAGGTGCTAACTGCTCACCACTGTCCACCAATAGAATTATTATATTTCGCTCTTCTGCCTTTCTGGAAGAGTCTGTTACCTAGTAACGCACTTTCTTATCTACATTATAAGATTGTCTATAAGAATGTTTCTCATTGCGTTTGCATGACAACATCATGATGTTTGGAGATTTCCGAACTCCCTGCAGGTATGCTGTTTTCTACATGTTTTGGAATAAACTTTTCCTGTGATATCCGGGCTTCTGTGTCGTGTTTTGCCAACAGGTATAGAATTCTGCCACCTAACAAAGTGTACGAATGGTGTGTGTGGTCAACCATCCCTACCTGGGAGAGTCAGTAGCCATCCACCTGCTGAGACAGGATAAACCTACCCTCCAACTCCTCTATAAGATGCATGAAGAGTAACCAGACCCCATTAAATTTGTCAGTTTTGAGGCAGCAGTTAGCTGTTATTTTTTTCCATTCTATAAATAGCTTTAATAATAGATACCCATTATGTTATATTAGAGCAGGTAGGAGAAAGCCATTTTTGTGACAGCCTTATCTGCAGCCATCAGTAAAATACCTATAAATGCTTTCTGCTGGTTAGTTTGTTTCCCTGGGGGTGGTTTGCCTAGGACCAGATGTTCAAATCCCTTGCTGCCTCACATACCTAGCATCATGATTCCAATTGTGGTTTCTATTGCTGTCCAAATTGGAGCTAGCATGAAACAATCCCAAAATACATGAAAATGAGTGCCCTCCTCTCCACGGCCCCACCAGCAGAAGTCATTAAATCTCCTGGAATAGTGCCTAGTTCTGGTTGGGGTGAGAAGCAGCCTACCAACTTCCAACAAAATTGCTTCCAGTTATTTGAAGCTAATGTCCAAAAATCTGCCTCCCAAATGTTATGCCAGTCTTGAATTGTAAGCTGAAGGCCCACCTCCACCTCCTAGGCTGTTTGATAGTGTGCTGGTGAAATACCTTGTGCCAACTGGTACTCCCTGTCCAAGTGCGAGATAGACTTCTTCTGTAACTGCCCTTGCCCTGCTTGTTCCGGGAGGGTGCAAATTGGGTGAGGTTCTTTCTGGAGATCCTGCAGACTGGAGCCCTCTCTGATAAATAAGATGACCTACAAGTACCTAAAAAAGTCTGTTTTGTGTAATAATTGAAACTCAGTTTGCATCTGTCCAAAAGATTCTATTACACCATTCTGCTGGAATTGGAAAGATCTGAGAAGGCCCAGCTGTTTCCACGCATGAAATGTCACATCTGTCCTATTGGGTGTAAATTCAAGGCACCTGTCAAGGACAGTAAATCATGGCAGGTGGTTTTCCATTTGAAACAAAGCTGTCTAAGCCATAGATTTGTAACAGAGTTACTGTTTATTTTATCTAAGTGAGTATCCAGAAGTTCTTGATGATGACAGCCCCAGTTGCTCTGCCATTCCATAGTAACCAATACATTTTCAGGGTTATCTTTCATGTAGTCTATCCAGGACAGCAGTTGTGCCATCTGGTTGTACATTTTCATAATGGGCAGCCCACCCCCAAAGGTCTGGGATCTCTGAAAATCTGCTCATTTAATCTGTGCCTTCACGCCTTTCCATTCAAAATGAAGAAGGGCCTTGCTTATTTTTCACCAATCACTCCTGGGGATCCTGAGTGGTAACATCTGAAATAAGAATAGGAATCTTGGTAAAACATTCCTATGAATGGAATCTCTCTTCCCAAGAGGGATGGAGGGAGGATCTCCCTTCTTTTGACATCTGTTAGTACCTCCATTATAAGCTTACCATAATTTGCCTGGTGAAGATTTATTAGGCCTACGGAGATGTGTACCCCAAGGTATCTAATGTGAGTGTTAATCCACTTAAAAAGCTGAGGCTTTTAACTGTGGGCATTAGCATGCCACTGAGCAGGACTACCTCATTTTCTCTGAGTTCATTTTAAACCTAGATGTGTCACTATATTCCTGCAGTATCTGCTGCAGCGTAAGAAAAGTGTGGACCAGGTCCGGCACATAAAGCATGGTGTCGTAGAAACATAGACTTTGATGGCAGATAAGGACCGCTTGGCCCACCTAGTCTGCACATTTCCCTACCTAGAGGATAAGCTGCAGATCCTATTTAACCAACAGCCTATTTCTTCCTACCCCCCACAAAAATTGCCTTATGTCTGTCCCATGCATTCTTGAATTCTCCCACAGTTTTACATAGAAACATAGAAACATAGACTTTGACAGCAGATAAGGACCGCTAGGCCCATCTAGTCTGCCCATTTCCCTACCTACAGGATAGGCCGCAGATCTAGTTAACCAACAGCCTATTTCTTGCTACCCCCCACAAGAATTGCCTTATGTCTGTCCCATGCATTCTTGGGACAGACATAGAAACCACAACCTTCTCAGGAAGGCTATTCCATGTGTCCACCACCCTCTCTGTGAAAAAAATGCTTCCTCATATTGCCTCTGAGCCATCCCCCCTCTATCTTCAAATTGTGTCCCCTTGTTCTTGCACATCTCTTTTTCTGAAAGATGCTACCCTCTTGGACTTTGTTGATTCCACTGAGGTACTTAAACATTTCTATCATGTCCCCCCTCTCCCTCGTTTCCTCAAGGGTATACATATGAAGCTCCTTTAGTCTCTCCTCGTATGGCTTCTTTTGCAGACCCTGCACCATTTTAGTTGCCCTCCTCTGAACTGCCTCCATCCTATGTCCTTGCAGAGATGGGGTCTCCAGAACTGGATGCAGTACTCCAGATGGAGTCTAACCAACTGTCTGTACAGGGAGATAACAACTTCCTGTTTTCTGCTGGTGATGCCTCTCCCTATACATCCCATTATCCCCCCAGCCCTCCCTACCACCTTCTCACATTGCTTGCCAACCTTAAGGTCATCTGATATGATTACCCCCAGGTCCCGTTCCATTTTTGTTGTTGTTACTACCTCCCCCCTATTGTGTAATTTTCCCCTGGGTTTTTCTTTCCCAGGTGCATTATTTTGCACTTCTTTGCATTGAATCCAAGCTGCCATACTTCTGACCATTCCTCCAACCTTGCCAAGTCCCTTCTCATCCTTTCCATGCCTCCTTGTGTATCAACCCTGTTGCAGATCTTTGTGTCATCTGCAAAGAGGCATACTTTTCCTTCCAGTCTCTCTGCAATGTCACTCATAAAGACATTAAAAAGGACTGAACCCTGCTGTACCCCACTAGTAACCCCTCTTTCTTCAGAGTGGACTCCATTTACAATTACCTTCTGTGTCCTGTTGTCCAGCCAATGTTTTACCCAGGCTACCACCCTGGGACACACTCCCAGGCTGGTTAATTTGACTATTAATCTTTTGTGTGGGACTGTGTCAAATGCCTTGCTAAAGTCTAGGTAGGCTATGTCCACGGCCCCTCCCTGGTCTACTGCTTTGGTCACCCAGTCAAAGAAATCAATTAGATTCATCTAACATGACCTTCCCACTGTGAACCTATGCTGCCTTGGGTCCTGTGCCCCACTGGCCTCTAGGTACTCAACAATTCTTTCCTTCAGAAGTGATCCCATCACTTTCCCTACCACAGAGGTCAAACTGACAGGTCTGTAGTTTCCCGCCACTGTCTTGGTCCCACTTTTGTGAAGGGGAATCACATCTGCCTTCCTCCAGTCCTCAGGTACCACAGCATCCTCCCATGATTTGTTAAAAAGGGTAGTCAGTGGTGTCACTAGTTCTCTGCTTAATTCTTTTAGAATTCTGGGGTGAATCCCATCAGGCCCCATTGCTTTGTCCACCTTCAGTTTTAGGAGTTCTTTCAGAACACTTTCTTCTGTGAAAGGACTAGGATTGACCCCCCTATTCAGAGTGCTTCTGTTAATTGGATTAGGCACCTCCCCCACCTCCTCTTTTGTGAATACTGAACAGAAGTATTCATTCAGTATCCCTTCTTTTTCACTTTCCCTCTCTGCCCACCCACCGTCCATTCTATTCATCCTCACTATCCCTCCCTTTGTCTTTCTACACTCCCTGATGTACCTATAAAAGGTTTTATCCCTCTTCTTAACCGAGTTATTTATCTTTTCCTCAGTTTGGGCCTTTGCTATTCTGACTACCCTCCCTGCTTCCTTCTGCCTTAACTGGTACAGTTCTCTGTCCTGCTCCTTCTGTGTTTCCTTATACTTCCTAAATGCTATATTTTCTCCCTAACCTTCACCACCACCTCTTTTGAGAACCATAGTGGCTTTTTCTTTCATTTTGATTTGTTTATTTGCTTCACACAAAGGCTTGTTGCCTCTGTGATGGCAGTTTTGATATTTCCCCATTGTTGCTCCACCCCTCCTTCTAGCCTGTTTGCTAATGCTTTTCTAAGGCACTCTCCCATCCTGCCAAAGTCAGCCCTCCTGAAGTCCAGAACCCTCACTTTTGTATGGCTTGACTCCGTAGCTGAGTTTATCGTGAACCACACTGTTGGGTGGTCAATTGTTCCCAAATGGCTACCCATTTCTAGATCTGAGATCCTCTCACTGTCTCCATTTGAGAGTACGAGGTCTAAGACTGCTCCCTCAAGAGTAGGTTCCGAAACAAGCTGTCTGAGGCATGCCACCTGAAGGGCATCGAGAATGGCCCTGCTTTTGGATGTGGCTGCAGCAAAGGTGCTCCAGTTAACATCTGGCATATTAAGGTCCCCCATCAACAGTATCTCCCCTTTCTCTGCCATCCTAAGTATGCCTTCTATCATATCCTTTTCCATTCCCTCCCTGACTTGGGGGTCTGTATACAACCCCTGTGCGGATTGTGGTGCCATTTCCAGTCTCTAAGGTGACCCACAGTGCCTCCTCTCCTCCCTGTTTACTCTTTTGTTCAGTCACTTTTATTTCTTCCCTTACATAGAGAGCTACTCCACCCCATCTTCTGCCCTCCCTGTCTCTCCTGTAGGTTGTGTACCCTGGTATGTTAACATCCCAGTCATGGTTCTCTGTGTACCATGTTTCTGTGACTGCTACAATATCCAGGCATCCCTCTTCCATCAAGGCCACCAGTTCAGGGAGCTTGTTGCTCAGACTACAGGTGTTGGTACTCATTACCCTCCATTTCTTGATGGCCTTACCCCTTTTTGCCCCATCCCTGCCCTTATTGAGTTTGTCACTTTCTCCATTTAGCCCTGCACTGCTCCCTATCGACATCTCTATGTTGGTGTCATCTGCATACAATGAGATTCTGTTTTTCTCACCTCACACACTACTCCCTCTAATTGTTCACTGGCACTAACCCTGGCTGTCAGAGATCTATGCTGAGTGCAAATAATAAGGGTGAGGGGCTTTCTCTGCCAGTGGGAAGAGATCAGAAATTGTCCAATTCACTGTTATCCATGCTGGGAGGTCTGTGTAAATACCACATACAAAATGTATCTCCAAAGCCAGATTTGACCAATGTGACAAATAAGAAGTCCCAGTCCAGTCCATCACATGCTTTTTCAGTGCCAAATAGTTATAGCTGTTTGATGTTCTGTGGCTTGCCTCCCTTCCCTGACAATACTAAGGCATCTCTTCATGTTATCCAAGAGGTGCTTATTGGGTACGAAGCCAAATTGAACAGGGTGGTTTAATTTTTGTAGGATTTTATTAACCTGGGTGGCCAGTGCCTTATTAAGAATTTTTGAATCTACATCCAATAGAGAAATTGGATGGTATGAATTGAAGTAGTCCACCAGTTTGCCTGTTTTGGTGTCGCTGTGGTAAAGGCAGATTGCCAAAAACAGGAAAATCTGCCGTGTCCTCTCCAGTGTTAAACACCCTGATCAGTAGGGAAGCCAGCTGCTGTTTAAAGGCCTTAAAAAATTCTGCATTAAACCTGTTAGGGCCTGGGGATTTCCCTGACTGCATATCCAAGATGACTCCCTTCACCTCTGCCACTGTGCTGGAGCTAGCTACCATTTCCTTTTCATCCTTCATTAAGGTCAGCAATGCTACCCTGTCTAAAAACTCCTGCAATTTTTTGGTGGTCCACTTGGAGTTCCCCCAGCCAGATAAAACATTGTATAATAGTCCCTAAAGTTGTTTGCCACATCCTCACGTGTATAACCCACCAGCCCTTGCCTATATGGTAGTTTGATATACTTTTTTGACATTATGGTTGCCATGCTCCTTACAAAGACTTAATGCTAATAAGTGACCTGCCCTATTCCCATGCTGAAAGTATTATTGACTGAGGTACCTCAGAATCTCGCCTATATTTTGGTCAACAAACTCTTGTAAATCCTGTCTCACCTGTGTCATTTGATTTCTTACCTCTGAAGTGATTCTGAGTTTATGCTGTTCTTCACGTTCCTGAAGTCTGGCTTTTAATTTACCCTGCTTTTCTTGTTGCTATTTCTTTAATCTTGAAGTGTTAAGATATTATTGATCCCCCTGAGTTTAGCTTCAAGAGAATCCCACAACCATTTTTCATGTCCCTTGATTATCTCTAAGATAGACCATTATACCACTGTCAATCAGCTGTTTCAACTCCTCCTTAACCAGTAAGGAGGGGTTCATTCTCCAGAATGTTGCCCTAGTCCAAGCTTCTAATTTTATAGTCACTGAGGAGACTGTTGCATGATCAGTGTTCACCACAGGGTGAATAGCACAGATAATGGAGTTATGGAGGTCTCTCTTGCTTCCTAGATACAGATCTAGCCTGGATTTATAAGAGTAGAATGTGTAATCTCTCCTACCCTGGATAAATTCTCTCCAAACATCTGTTAACGTGGATTCCTTCATTCTTGCATCTACAGTGCCACTCCTCTCATTAGTTTATTCATGGAGCTTTTGCCAGAGGAACAGTCCACAAGTGGATTGACTACACAGTTGAAATTCTCACCAATAATGAACCTACAAGGAGAACTGCCACCCTTTGAAATTATTTAATTAAAAAAGCTTGGGCATCTGTGTTGGGGCATATAGATTAATGAGATGTATATTTTTCCCAAATACCATCCCCTGAAACAATTACTAATCTACCATTGCCCAGACTTTCTGTATGTTGGAATTCATATGGAATGTTCCTTGTAAGTTGGAGTGCAACATCTGCTTGTTTCCCCAAGGAATGGGATTTTGCTACAACTTTTCCCACCTGGGACCTGCACACTTTTTGGTGTTCTGCATCGAAGAGCCTCGTTTCCTGAATAAATCCTACGTCACATTTATGTCTATTCAACTGGGTCAGAAACTTAGTCTATTTAACTACAGACTTTAGGCCCTGAACATTCAAGGATACCATGTTTAATGTACCACAGATGACAAGGGAAATTTTCAGTAACCCTCACCAGTGGGGGAGCATGCCCTGCCCGCCCAACCCCCAGTAAAGGAATCACCACATATTATAAAACAGTGCCAAGCTGATAAAACATGAAGATTCTGTAGCATAAGAACCAACAAGAAAAAACTGCACAAGTGGTGCACAAAACTGAACAATTAGTAGCTTAACAAACATAGTACTGTGTACGTCCAAGGTTAAGGATTTCCTCTGCGTGTAAGCACCAGAGGTGCAAAACATTTTGCAGAGTGCTTATGGTCATGTGCAAGCCTGACCTGACTAAGCAAGGTTAGATAATGTTGCAGACCGAGAGCTTACAGCCTGAAAGCCTGTGGTGCTGAGACGTATCAGACCCCCTCCCTCTGGCCTTGGGTGACTGCACTTATCAGTGGTATCCTACAGTGAAAGGATATGAGCCAATGTTATATGCAATACATATGGGAAGTGGTTGGGGCAACTTTTATTGACCTGACAAAAGCGTTCGATACAGTGAACCATGAATTACTACTACACCAATTATCCGCCACTGGTCTCTCCCCAAATCCGGTAAAATGATTTTGAAGCTATCTAACTGGGCGGACACAACAAGTTAAAATCATAAACTCCCTTTCAAAATAATACAATGTCACAAATGGGGTACCCCAAGGCTCAGTCCTTCAGTATATTTCTGAATAACCTACCTCAGGCCTGCACAGACCATGTTTTACTGTACACAGATGATGCAGTGCTGTTCTCTAGACACACCAACCCAGCAGACCTTGAAATACAAATGCAGACCTGTTTCTCAGCTGCTGAAACATGGTTCCAAAACCACAAGCTTCTTCTTAACTATAAGAAAACAAAAAACATGCTCTTTGCCTCACCCCATAACAGGTACAATAACACGCCATCTTCGTATCCACAATAACCTCAATGAAGACTTGGACCTGGTCTGCACCTTCAAATACCTGGGGATCACAATGGACTGCACCCTCTCCTACTCACAGCATATTGACTTAGTTGCAAAGCAGTTAACTCCAGAATAGAACTTCTACAGGCATAAACGCTGCCTTACAGAAGAAGACTTTAAACTCATCATGACCAGCTCTGTACTGTCAGTCACTAACTATGGGCTGGTTGTCTACAGGGCAGCTGATGACATTGCTTTGAACTGAGTCAGGGTAGCCCTAAATAAATCTTGCAGACTCATCCTAGGGGCACACAAGCTAACACATGCCTGCTAACTTTACACTCGTTCTGGGTAGCTTAACTTGGATAACCAAATCCAGTTCCAAGTATGCCTACTTGCCAAAAAAGCCACCTTAGGCCTATGCTCCCCTGGAGTCCTTGGACTTTTCCTGAACAACAATAGCACCAGGACCACCAGAAAAGCAGGTAGTCAATCCTTAAAAATCCCCTTCTGACGGACCACCCAAGGCCAGCGATCCTTTGCCTACAGAGTACCAAAATGGTTGAACTCACTCGGAGGTGATCTCATGTCTATCACCAAAATTAGCCAATTAAAATCCTTCCTAAGAGCCTGGCTATCTAACAATGCCTCAAAGTGTGACTGGTGCCATTGAACATTCCATGTCACCACTTGGTTGCAGGGAGGTACCACCCCACCTCCACTGAAACCACGCCTAAACACGATGCAATACTTAAACTCCCCGACTAACTCTTCCTCCTCCAACCCACTCTCCTCTTTTCTCCCCTGACAAGGCCTAAAGCTGCTTCCCCCCTTTTCGCTACCATCTCTTCCCTTCCACACACTATCACACCTTCCCTCACCCGATCCTTGTATTTTCCCTCCCCCTCTCTTATCTGCTATGGCTGCTATTCCTCTAAATTTTTGTCTGCACTTTACTTAGGATGGCTTTGTACCAGCTCATCAATTGATTGTTATATCAATGTAATACGTCTGTTCTTATTTGTATTGTATTGTATTGTTCACTGACACGGAACCTCTGTAAATGAGCTTCTAGCTCAAAGGTGTTAATTCCAAGAATCAATCAGTAAGTAAGTGATAGGTCACTGCCAAGACCCCAGGCCCCCATTTTAGTACTTAGTGGCAATACTTATTTGTGCTCAATATACAGATCAATGGGAGATATGACTTCATGAAGCTCCGAAGCGTGAGGTGATCCCGCCCACCCCATCAGGCCATGCATCATAATTCAGCTGCGCATCTTGGCCATAGCATAAAAACATAGAAGTTGCCGGCAGATAAGAATGACTTGATCCACTTGGTCTCCCCTGCCTTAAATGGGCCATCATAACTAGTTTAATCCACATTCAGTCCAAAACAGGGCATCAACCTGGTATGAAAAATAGGCTTTTTTCCATAGAACCAAAATGTGGATGGTGGCAGTCACAAAAGACCCACCCTACCAGGTCTCCCAAAGGGTGCTCCCCCTCCCCTACTGTATGCCAGGACTGTTATAGGTGCTGTCGGGCAGTCTGACAGCACTGGTAGCAACCCCAAAGCTCAAAACTCACCCTCTGATAGCACACATCTCAGTTCACCACATGTCATTGGAAATCCCTAAATGGACAGAGAACATACCTTTGCTGCATACCATGAGGCACATGAGCTAGCACAGATGAGACACCCCCCTTCAACTGATTATACCGAAGGTAAAATAGGTTCAGCTCATGGTATACCCATTCCTTTTGAGCCAGCCTCTGTATCTGACAGCGAAACCCCCACCCATGTTCTCCTTCTCCCTAAAAACTGAAAATAGTAGGGAGGATAGCCCAAGAAGCATCAACTCCCGTAAGGAAATGGCTATTCATGTCACTGCATTTGCAATGCCCACTAAGTCTATAATAACTTACATACAATCCCCTAATAATGATGACTACAGTAAAATATAACAAGAAAAGTAACGTTTTTGTGTTTCATAGTGGTGAGGTCCAGGAAGTTGCACGATGAGCACAGGACAGTTATGCTGCCCTTCCTCCACATGGATCTCCAACACTACATGGAAGGTAGAGAGTGCAGAATATGCCTGTGTTAATGGGGACACTCCATGAAGATGTGCTGTAGAAAAATGAGAGCATTAAGTACAGTACTATGTAGCGGGAAATGAGCTGGTGTCAATGTTCAGGTCCTTGTGGCTGATGCTGACACTCCCACTGCTCATATATCCTATGCTGAAATGGTCCTGTTGACTGCACGCAGTTCTCCCTCCAGAATCTTCTGAGAGTCTGCTCACAGGTGGCACAGGAGGGTGGAGGCTATGAGGTTAGTTTCCATGAGGCAACCCGCCCTGTGCCATGCTATGTTGGAAATGTGCTCCAGGCCTTACATCTCCAGGTCTGAACATTTCAGGTTCAATTTTTGGAGGGTAGATGCTGCTTTCTTGGGAGATTCAAGAGACTGTATACCTGTCTCCAAAAATATACAAAGCCATGCTGGGTCATTTAGCTAGATTCTGATTTGTTTGTCCTTGGCTTGCTTAATTATTGTCCTCACTGCACTGCGCTTGTCATTCAGAAGATTCGAAAGGTCTTGGTCAGAGTACATTCATTGCCCATCCAGTTGGCTATCTCTCATCTTCCAGGCAGTTTGCAAAATCAGTTGTCATTTAGGGTATTCGAGCATTTTAAATGTTATTGAACGTGGTCTTGCCTTTTGATCCATCGGCTTCTGCGCTATGGATCTATGGGCTCGTTCTAGGAGAACGGAGACATTGGCAAGGATATTTTTTTTGTTAATCTGTTTTTTACACCTCCTTCCACAGACAGTGCAGGCAATCCTTCTCACCGAATCCCCCAGTCCCATCATCCAGTGTCTCAGGGACTTATCTCAATCCTAGTGCTCCCCATGGCTTGCCCCCATGGCGGAGGTCAGAGACTTACCACCAATGAAACGAATCCGGTTTCCAGTAGAGAGCCCTGTAGCCAGTGTGGAGCCTCTGAAGGGTCGGTGTCATCCTGCGCTGCAGCCAGCAGTTTTCCTCCATTTTTCTGCCCCTGAAGGAATGGACGTGCAGTGCTATCCAGACATACCCATGCATGCTTCCCATGCAAAGGACATCGAGGGCTGCCATTCCTACATTCCCTACATTGCAGTTTCTGGCTGCCTGCACCCTAGCCACTGCTAGAGGCCAGATGTGTGCTGGGATCCTAATTTCTCCCTCCCTAGAGGAGGAGAACAGTCCACTGGATGCACAGTCTTCCTCTGCCTAGCCAACTCCTAGCGACTCAAGACCATTCTCGAACCCAGGATGCTAGTGTGGTGGTAGGTGAGGCACAGTGCCTCAGTCCTCCATGGCACTGGGCCTTTGTCAGGGATTTTCAATACTGTGCACAGTAGGCATTCCACAACATCCTCCATAGAGGAAAACAATTTCTCCAGATCTTCTGGAATGCCATGGACTCTAAAATTGTTCCAGCATACCGGTTCTCTTGATCATCAAGCTTGGCATGGAGGTCCCTTTCACAATGTAGAAGATAGAGGATAGCTCTGTCATGAGTCCCTACTGTGTCTGTAAGTGCCCCCAGTGACAACTCGGTAGACACAGTGTGAACGTTAACTTTCTTGAGGTCAGCTCAGACATCTACCACAGAAGTTTCCACCCTCTGGATTGCTCAACAAATCCTGTTAAATTTGGTAAGTACTATTCTCTGGTCAGATTCAACATTGCTGTCTTCTACGATCTCCATACTGGGTGTCAGGGATCCTGGCCTACTAGTCGATGTGTGATTCACTGCTTCATCCCCATCCATCAAAGCTTTTAATTGTACTGCCTGTGTCCCCATTCATTTCCCTTTGCCTGTCACCATCTCCTGCAATGCAGTTGAGGATAATGACAGCATTTGGAGAGAGTTTTAATGTATAAACATGAACTTATTCACCTGCCGCCCGAGGAGCCAGAAATTCAAGTGGCCATTCATCCTTTGACATCACCAGAAGTCTGAATAATTCAATTATAATATCACAAGCTTTGGTTTTCTTGTGGAGTGCTTGACACAAAACAGTTTATGAGATATAATTGATTATGAAATGGATAGAAAGAATGCTGGCTGTTGATTGTCCTTCAGGTACTTTCATCAAGCCTGTTATCCCAGCACAAAAGCATGGCTCAAAGTAGCTCAGCAAAATATGTTTAAAAAATACATCCAATATATAGAAAAAGACACATTTCAGAATCGCGGTAAGGCACTCCAGGGGGTGGGCAATGGGGCCTTAATTGTTATTCTTGGATGGGGAAGCACTCATCTACACCTCATGCTTTGCCCCCCCCCCCGAAGCTGGACATTATCACACCATAACGCCTCACCTTTCATCCCTTTTTGCTTAAAGAATGCACCACACATGTGGTTGTGAGGTAGAATGTGTAGCCTAGTGCCACAAACAACACTGCAGTGAATTATTCAGTGATACTGTAACACAACACATTCAATAACCAAAGGAGTACTCAGTAACCTCCTGAAGATCAGAATGTAGCCTGAAAGAAATATACTGTACAATCACCCATAACTGCAAAAAAATGTATTAATACAAAACAGTCATGTGGGTTGTTCAGGCACAAAACGTAGTTGAGTGCAACAACAGCCATGGTTGTGAATATTCCATTATAACAACACACACTTTTGTTGGTCTTGTGAAGTACATGATAACTTCTGTGATATAATCAATTAACTTACCACTCTGATGATTATGAGGCACAAGATGTATCTGAGTGCTACAACCACCATACTAGTGAATTATTCCATTATAATAACTGACACTTTTGTTGATCTTCTGAAGTTTGCGACACATGACAGCTTGTGTGATATAATCTAATAATTTACCACTGCCGTGGTTCTGAGGCACAAGGCGTATCTGAGTGCAACAACCGTATCAGTGAACTTTTCCATTATAACAACACACACTTTTGTTGGTCTTGTACAGTGTGTGACACATGACAGCTTGTGTGATATAACAGAATAATTTACCAATCTGGTAGTTGTAAGGCAAAGATGTAGCCAGGTGCAACAACAACCATAACAGTGACTTATTCAATTGTAATACAACAACTTTTTGTTTTGATGTGCAGTACAAGACAAATGACAGCTTGTGTGATATAATGGAATAATTTAACACCCTTGTGTTTGTGAGGCTCAAGGCATATCTGACTGCCAGAACAACCATATCTGTTAATTAGTCAATTTTAGCACAACATCCAGAAAAATATGTATGACAGTGCCAAATGTATGAAAAAATTAAGTAGTAAGGCATACCACATGGTGTGTTTTGGTGGGATGGCAGCCCCCCTCGAGTGTGCTAAAGTAAGAGGCAAAGCCACGTGCTTCCACCACCAGGGAAGAGATGTTAGCCCACCATTTTGCACCTGCTGGAGTGCCTTGTTTTGAGTGCAGAATGGCTTCTTTTTTATTGAATGATATGTATTTTTAAAACATTGTTTTGTTGAGCTGCTTTTCTCTGGTCTTTTATACTGAGATAACGCACCAGATGAAATTGCATACAGGCCAGTCGGGAGACAGCATTCTCTCTACCCATTTCATAACATAATATGATAACCATGTAAATAACATAGTCAATGTTGCAATTCACTGTACAATCTAATACATTTGTATTTGTATCTGTATCAGCTGCATGTCAATTAATTTGGAATGACTTAGAGCCATCAAACTGTACGATCCAAATTTTGCGGTGTGACTGGGCAAACAGCATCATACATCACCACCAAGGACGGCAGCAAATCCAGGAAAGGTAGACAGTCAGTGTTGCTGTTGTCTTGTTCAAACAGCTCTGACAGCAGGCACCCGGTAACTGAACTGTATTTTGTGGTAGATCTGTAAAGGAATGCATGGGATGTTGATGTGTCTAAAGAACTTGAGAATGCGCACAGGACTGACTCAGGTGAATAGAATCCCACATGCTACCACTACATTCCCAAATGGCAATGACTGATGATGAGGCTGATTCTCCCATGTTCAGTGAGGCCATTTATGCATATCTGTTCCAGCATGACTAAGCTACCCCTAGCTGTTCATACGAACACTCCGCTGCTTGCTTGGCAATGAAAACACACCTGAAGAACAGCAAGTATGGCACTTTGAAAACAAGAATATTTCTTTCACCATGATTGGATGGTTCAAATGTAAGCTCTTCAGCCCTGATATAAACAAAAAAAAATACTAACATAGAACACCACCTTCTCAGTGTGTTGACCACCAACCAAGTAACTTATGATAGCTTGGCAGTAACACACGACATAAACAGTAAAGTGCGGCCATTGTCACAGACAACATTTGCACAACCAGATACCCAGAATCAGAAAGGGCATGGGTTGATGGATTGTCAGTACCTGGGCTGTCGTGTGAACTTAACAGAGGACTCACTCTGTGAAGAAATGTCTCATAACCTCACACCTAATGAAGGTGGTTACATCATAACAGAAGTACAGCTTTGCTATGGTGCCCATGATGTTACCACTATTACATGGTGTGTAGGTCACTACAGCTGCTGAGACCACTCTTATGGTTGTAAGAGTGATCTCATGTGCATTCTTAGGGTACGAGAACCGCAAACTGAAGGTGAGTGGTTCTGATACCCTCATAATGCAAGTAAGAGCACTCTTACAACCGTAAGAGTAGTCTCAGCAGCAGTATTAATATATTACTGATCAAGTTGGATCCATAATATATTGAAAACCTTACACGAAGAGCCAGCCCATCAACACAGCAGTAGAGCTACAGCCTGCGGCACTGGTGACCCGAGTTCAGGAACGAGCCTGGGCCATAAGAGGGCTGGCATAGGGGAGGAGGACTGTGCATCCCAGAGGGTGCTCTCCTCCTCCAAGGTGGGAGGGTGCTGTCTTCTGCTGTAATACTGCCACCTGGGTAACCACAGGTGGCAGTGCAGACAGAAGGGCAGTGGGAGGGAGGAGACATTGCTGACACCGGTGGCCAGACATACGCAAAGTGTGGGTGGGTCACCTTAGCATCCATGAATGTGACATCTCCTGTGTAAGGAGGAAAACCAGGAAAATGGCTTTGGTACCTCCACAATGAAGATCACAGTAGCCCCACACATCTCTGTCTCCCTGGCATGATGCAGCCTGAGAAAATGCAAAGTTTTGAGGGGACTTGGGCAGCCCCTCTCGACCCCACCTGGGGGGAAAGCCAGAGCAACATGGAGGTGAGTGACCATAGCTGGGAAAGGCTTGGAGGGTGGTTGATGGACCTGAGAGCTAGGAGGAGTCGGAGAAGAAGGAAGCATAAATGGAAATTGAAAACAAAAAAACTTACACAAACATGCCCATTCTCAGGGCAGCTGCACCTAAGAAACTCCTCTTAGACTAAGAAGGTCTCCCTCACAGAGAAAAGAAGCACTCAGCTTGTTCGTCAAACAATTTAATTATTCTCTGTACAATAGTGTTTTAAAAAATATTCAAATGCTTACATGTCCATATTGCGATCATCCAACAATCCTCAGTCACTTTCATCGCAAGAACTGATGTCCTAGTCTGGATCCTGGATGCTATCATCCAATTCTTGGTCCGAAATGTTATCATCCGAAAAAGATTAATCATCACTCAAAATGCTGTTGACATCCTCATGTAATTGGACTGGAGGGTCCCATTAAGTGCCCATAGAACACATAGCTGGAGCTGGATAGTCAGTCTGAACATACCTTATCAACACCCTCATGACTGTTTTGTCTTTCCAGTTCCAAGAGGAACATATTTCAGAGTCTGTGTTAATTTCTTTGTTTCCTTCCACAAATAAATAAATAAAATAAAAACAATATAGGCAGAAAGAAATTGAGATGATGCACAACTGAAGCATAAATTATGTATGGCATCCAACGCCCGCAATAGGTAGCTAGCCCACTGAAAAAGAATTTGATTGCTGGGATACCAAATCTGAAACTACTGAATGACTGCAAAGATGCATTCTGATTCTGAAGCAGCATTCATAAATAGTTAGTTAATGAAATATGTTACTACGCATATCTATTTCCATGGATATTATTCAAGCAGTAAGGCATGACAGCACTTGTTTCATTTGATGATTAAAGACCTCTTATATGCTTAAGTCACTGTACTGCACATCGTGACACATGACATGATGATTGTTTCAATCCACTTATAATCCATGCCCTGTGATGTGCTATCGATGAAATGGAGAATAGCAACAAGGGAGATAAGACTTTCTTCAGATTCATGAGCAAAAATCAGATGGCAAGAGGAGGGATAGTGAGGAACAAGATGCCAGGGGGGCGTGGGCTATGCATAAGAAAACCAAGAAAAAGCAAAAATTATAAAACAGGAATTCTGTTGTCTTCACAGTGGAGGGTGAAGGGGACAGGCCAAGAGGCTTCTGCATGCATCGGAGAGGATGGTGAAAGGTACTGGACAAAAAATACATTTTCAGAAGAAAGGGTATGCCAGAGAATGGAAGACATAAAGGCACATAAGGTGATTGGACCAGATAGAGTCCACACATGGATACTAAAAGAATTGAGCACAGGGCTAACAGTCCCTCTGGCAAAACTATTTGGTGCCTCATTATACATGGGAGTAGCTCCAGAGGACTGGAGGAGGGCTGATGTGGTCCCTTTGCACAACAACAGCAGCAGCAGGGAGGAGGCTAGCAACTACAGACCAGTCAGTCTCATGTCAATGGTGGGCAAATTAATGGAAACCCTGCTGAAGGAGATACTGAGGTAGTACCTGGAGGCAAATGGGCTACAGGACCACCACCAGCACAGTTTTACAGGGGGGAGGTCATGTCAAACAAATCTGATAGATGTCTTTGGGTTATGAGTGAGGTGGATCAGGGAAAGGCAGTGGAGGTGGCCTATTTGAACTTCAGTAAGGCCTTTTTCACTGTGCCACACAGGAGTCTGCTTAAGAAACTTATCAACCTGGACATGGGGGGAATATGGTAAGCTGGGTATAAACTGGTTGGAAGATAGGAGGCAGAGGGTGGTGGTAAAGGGCAGCCACTTGGGGGATGAGTGAGTGACAAATTGAATACCGCAGAGATTGGTACTGGATCCTGTCCTCTTCTACCTCACTTCCTGCTCACTAATGAGACCCAACCTGGAGTACAGCATCCTGCTCTGGAGGTCTAACCTCCGCAACAACATTGACAGTGTGGAAGTGGTCCAGAGGACTACCAAAATGGTGCAGGGTTGCATGAAAAACTGTACAAGAAGAGGCTATGGGTACTCAGCATGTACTCCCAGGGGAGAGGAGTTCAAGAGGGGATATGACTGAGACCAAAAAGTACCTCAGTGGGGTGAACAAGGTACAAGAAGGAAGTCTCTTTCAGTTGTGAAGGCATAACAGAACATGGGGGCATGCAATGAAGCTTGAGGGGGAGTTTAATAGGGATGTGAGGGAATAGGTCTTCACTGGAAAGGGTGATAGATGCCTGGAACAACCTGCCAGAATAGGTGGTGGGGGTGAAGACATGAGGAGCTTAAAGCATGCGTGAGATAGGTAAATGGCATAATATGTAGATGAAAGTGAGGAGGTGGGGTCACCCATGACTGGATGTGATCCATGGTGTAGAAATAGGCAGGGAAAATAGAACAGACTAGATGGCCACGCCAGTCATTTTTTGTCAACTCATTCTATGTTTTTTTTTTAATCAATCTTTATTTTATACTGAACAGTATGTGAGCAAAAATGCCCATTTACACAAACGTCCAGTTAAGCATAAAAAGAGAACAGAACACCAGGTCAAATAATTACATAGTAAAATACAGTATAAACAGGTCTAACATAAACTGGTGTAATATAGAGATCTAGAGGGATATACAGAAGAAAGGGGAAGCAAATAAATAAGTGATAAATTGACAGCATGGGATATAGTTGGAGGTACAGTTCAGGAACATGAATGGTTGGGTGATCGTAGGTAGAGTATCGTAGGTATCATAGGTGAGTACAAGCTCATAGACATTCTTCCTTATTGCTTGCCTTCTGTCAGTGGGAGAATACTTTATTGGAACTGTCAAAGAATTTGTCCAGTCTTTTTTTTAAAGCATCCATAGACTGACTTGTGACTATTTCTAACTGAAGTCTGTTCCACAGTGGAACCACTCTCTGACTAAACCAATGTTTCTGCTTAAGCAGGTTCAGTTTATTCAAAGTTAGTTGCAATGGATGCCCTCTTGGCTCATATCTACAGTTTTTTAAGGACAGACTCAGTTCTTCCCATAGTGTTTTGTCCTTCATTGTCCTGTATAGCATGCACATATCTCCCCTTGTTTGTCTGTATTGTAGGGTAAAAAGATGAAGTCTGTCTAGTCTGTCCTCATATGCCATATTGTTTAACCCCATAACAGACTGTATAGCCTTTCTCTAAATGTTTTCCAGTTTAAGAATGTCCCCTTTCTTATAGGGTGCTCAAACCTGCCACAGTACTCCAGATTTGGTCTCACCAGGGCTCCATACAGTGGCATTAAAACCCTGCTGTCCCTGCTACTGATGTGTCTGAGTACTTCAAGTTAAGTTTATTGTTGACAAACACAGTTGTCATCACAATTAAAAGACATTAATAAATAAAAAAGAAAAAAACACACATTATTCAAAGATTATCAATAAAAGTACAAATAAATGGCATACAAGAATACACTTCATCTTATATTGCACTTAGGTCAAGTTTTTCATTCTTTAGAATATGTTTTTTTCTATTTTCCAACAGTCTAGCAAACCTTGCTACTTTCTCCAAAATGACATTTTCTTCTGAGTTCAATAAATAATTAATTTGGTAGAGTGGATCCATTTCCAGGGTGGCAAGGACATCCCCAAGAATGTGTGACCTTTCCTTAGTATATAATGGGCAAAATAAAAGTAGGTGAACTTAATCATCTTTATTTTTGTGACAAGCACACAGATCCGAGTTTGATTTTCCACATAATCTTCTTAAAGTCTGGCTATCTATATATCCAAATCTAAGTTTGGTAAATATCTTTCTTAAAATAGGATTTTGTATTACATATAAGTATTTCTTTATCCCATACACTCTCGTATTATTAGTTGATAGCCAGGCACTTACTTTATAATTCTTGCTAAGGGCCATTTCTCTCTGGTTATTCTATGTTTCTACATTTATATGTTACAAAGAAACAGCATTGCAGAGAGCATGTTACAAACCCACTGAAACGTGAAGCTGGTCTATGGCAAGGACTGTGAAGTGAGGAGGAATGACATTCTGTGAGTGTGGTAAATGTGTCCCTCTGCTTCTCTGCATTCTCAAATCCACTGGATGGCATACAAAGGAGCAATGAGAATGTATGGATTGCACATGCATGTCACCCTATCACACTGCGCAAAGTCAAAGATGGCACATTGTGCACATTCCATACATTGTGGGCAGAAATGAAAAACTTCTACAGTCCTGTAAAACAGTAAGACAGATGCAGTGTAAGTCATTTAGAAACTATTTATTTATTGATTTTACAATTTGTGGCCAGGAAAGACACATTAAGCCAAAGTTTGTTTCCAGGTGCATCCTGGGAACACGGGGAAGTTAAGTGACTTACTCATGATCACACAGTATGCAGGTAGTGGCTGTGGAATTCAGACTCAGTTCTTCAGGTTTTCAGCTCAGTGCTCTTAACCACTACTATGTTATACTGCCTCCCAAGCTAGGTAATGTCTGTTTTGGTCACTGTGACACAAATCCCTTACCAGGGACTTCAAGTTCACTGCCACCACTGTAGGTGTTTACCAACAGAACCCCAGGAAACCTGTTTTTTACCTCCTCCTCTTTTGCACGAGGTCAAGAAGGTCAACACAATAATTGTGGGTAGAGTGCTCCTTCAGAGACAAACTGCAAACAGAGTCCAGCAGAAATAGCAGCATTACCCTTTTAAATAAAACAAGCAGTCACTGATTCTATAAAAATAGAAACGTTATTAAAATATTACAAGTATTTACAGTAGGATTTATGTACAGTCAGACAAAAGGATTACAGTTTACTAGAAATTAAAATAAATGGAAGTTATACAAGACAGTTTGCAAATAGAAGAATCTGAGCTATTCTTATTTTAAAACCTATGTCTTTACCTGCTGCTGTCTGAAGAAAACACTGTTCCCTAAGCTATCTTTCTTACCAGACTTCTAGCGGCAGGCCTCTGGCATTTTCAAATGTTCTAAGACTAAGAGGAAGTGCTTACTTCCAGCTGCACAATATATTTCTCACTCTCTGTGGAGAGGGGTCTCATTCACTTTGAGTGACAGTTCCATGTTGTCCCATCCCTCTTTGAGTGAGCGTGTGTGTGTGTGTGTGTGTGTGTGTGTGTGTGTGTGTGTCCACTCACCCTTCAGCACCCCCTTGCTAATATTATGACATGCACCTGGGTTCTTTGTCCAACATGGGAACATCTCCAGGAAGGACTCCCCTCTGGGGTTATTGCTTTATTGCCTCCTCCCTAGCTTTCCTGTTAACTTTCCCATGAGAACCATCAGTCCCTCTACCCTGGCTGACATAAGCTGTCACATACTACTTGATCATGTGATCTGGTAGCCATCTTGTACCTAAAGCAGATGCATTTTCAGAAAAGAATAAATGAATCAAAAGAATACATGGTTCTGGCCCCCTTTCCCATCACAGTCATACATGTCTTTGACTGCATCTGCAGCTATGGAGCATAATCACCTCTGTCACCATCCACCCACCTCCAGCTCATGTAAACTACCTGGAGAGTGTGACACCACCAGTGATAACAATACATGTGCAGGAACCAAGAGTGGCGGGACATCAACACCCCCATCATCCCCCCACCCCCACACGGCCACCACATACACACAGGGACACATATCCAGATAGGACAAAGCTGTGCTGGGTAGCAGCAGCACCGGTCCATGGGTGCATGAACAGGGCTTCACATAACCACAGACAACATTTTACATTTTCAGAAACCCAATACTGCGGTATAACTACAAGGTGGTAGCTAATTCATACAGTGTCTAAGACATCCGTCACACTGGTATAGATGGCATCATATTAGGAAAAAAATGTAGGTAATCCATAAACAAAATTCAGCATTAATTAAAATACAGTCCCTGATACAGAGTACATATACGAACTGGCACAGCCTCAATATCACCAGCCGATAAGAAAAAGTGGTGGTTGAGTTTGTGTCTGGTGTGGCGCAACTCAGTATGGTACTCAACATAAGTGCTGTAGTCCCAGATAATGTGCATAGTGTAGCTGGCTGGTACACAATACATGAGGTTGTACACCATAATGAAAAAGTAACATTTATTTATTGTGAAAAGAGGCGAAAAAACACTACTTACCATCAGACTGGTCTGAGTAGCAACACAGGTAAAATCAAGCTCCGAAATGTCTTCCTCTTCACATTCCTTATTTTGGGAAATGCACATGGGGATCTTCACTTTCCATATTGTGGCATTTATTACTGCATATATCTGAGAGGGGCTAGAAAATAACAAAATTAGTACTTCACAATTTAAACAGCATCACCAGTAGAAGCATATAGTCATACCTCAGTTCGACGCTTTTTAGTACCAGCATTACTTTTACTTTCCGTTACAGGTTTCACAAATGAAAACAAAGTCAGAACAGCATCTGTCTTCAGACTTCTTTGTCCAGACTTGAAGTCAGTGCTCTCCAAGATACTTGGATGAATAGCAAATTGTTTCAGACTAAAACAGTCTGAGCAAAGGTAGCTGTGCTGTGCCGGTTGCCAGCAGCACATTTCATGGCAATGACCCACTGATTACGTTGATGTTTCTCCTTTGGAAATATATAGAAACTATGACCACTTAAACTGTTATTAGTACACCCAAACCCAGTACAATAAGGAATTTTGAGAAAAGGTTTGCTAGTGAAATTGAACCAAACAGCACAGGTTAAAATATTATACCTTTATTATTATACAAGAACAGTGTGAGAAGTGTTGAGGGGGTACAGAAGAGGGTGACAAAGTCAATTAGGGGGCTGCAAGACATGGGTTATGAGGCACGTATACAACATACAAAATTAATGACTCTAGAACCACAACAAATAAGAAGGGATCTGTTGCTCATGTATGACATCATAAATGACCCAACTTAATGGTGACTCTTAATATGAACTTCAAAAAAAAACAATAAAGAAACGCATGGACATCCACTACAAATGAAAGGGCATACATTTAGGAGTGAAAGGAGAAAGTTTTTCTTCACACAGGGAATAACTGGAATCTGGAATAGCCTCCCTTAAAATGTGGTCATAAGCAAAAATAAAGAAACTTTTAAAAACAGTTTGTATGCATACATGTCAACAATACCAAATTTGAAATACTACCACTGAAATAGTGTGTGGGGGGCATTTAACATGAGCACCTCACTTTCTTCTTCCTTACAGAACTCTAGTAAGTCTGAATTAACACTGAAGACACGGACTAAATTCATAAAGAATAATTTATTAGTGAACAGGTGGAGGATGTGTTAGAAAGCAGTATCCCACAAAAAAAATGTTGAGTACTCTAACTGATTATAGCAAGGATAAATACAAACAGAATAAGTTAGCCCAGTAAATGACCAAGAAAACACACACAGATACTCGCAGTAACAGTCACTCAGACACCTACAGCCATTCAAGATGAAATAGCACCATATACCGAGGAATTAATAGGGAGAGCTGCAGATATCTATTTAATAATTTCACCAACATGATCAATACATATCTCACAGAGGCTCTCTGACACACACATCTGGCACCAGATATAATGAGGGAGAACCACATGACAGAAACAAGCACAGCAAAAAATTACTTTATTAAATTAATTTTTATTTTGAATGTTGGCACTACTTTCATTCATGGAGATATCAGATAACCTATTTTAAATGTGTAGCCTTCAATTGAGGGCATGCTGAAGAAAATCAGTCATCCTGCAGCAGAGCCAGAGTGGAAAATGCTGGCACTGTAACTCATGTATATACAGCCCTGAAACAAAAATGATGTGTTGGCACTCAGCCCCTGCTGTACCATATGGAAACGGAACAGTCATGCCCACTGCACAGCACCAGAAACAGATGAAATAAAAGTAATTAAAAAGGGTATTTAAAATACCTTTTTTGAATCATAATGGCAGACTAACAGTGGAACGTCCCCATGGAATACAGGCAATCACTGGCAAAACTGAGGGATTGCAATTGACCGTTAAGAACCTTTTTGGCTGCTAATTACAACGGGAACAGGTTTACTTCTTTGATTCTCATTAATCAGGATTCATTTGAATTGATAGTCAGAACACCTTAATATGTAGAGTGTTATTTCTGTGAGCAAAATGTAGGGGTCTGTATAGCTTTGCAAATCAGGCAATCTATTTCTTCAGTAGGGATTTACAGGTTGTTGCTGTTTGTTTTAGACTGAAACATACTGGCATCGCTTGAGAGACAACTCTCCATTACCTACAGCGTCAAGACGAAATGAGCTCTGACATGGTTATGAGACTGAGTTAGTGGGTTGCCTCTCTTAAAGATTTTTCTCCTTAGAGAATTTCCCACACGATCATGGGCACATTTCTTTTTTCTTTCCTTGCTCCCATAGTACGCAAACAGAATCAGACCCACTGCTTCCACTTCCAGCGGCTTGGTGAATAAAGCTGGATGGAAGCCTAATGAAAACAGCTGTGCTGGCACCAGTGAGACCGACCCAGTTGTCAACCCTTGGACACTTTCAAAAGTGAGACAGATGAGCTATTGCCATCAGTCAGTCACGGAAGTGGTTTTCATGCCTCTTGTGACCTAAGCAAGATGTCTTATTTTGTAACTTTACTCTGGAAGTATGTATTGTACTAGGCTTAATGAGCCAAAGCAAACACTTCCACTGTACTATCTATAATTTCATCATTTTTGATGTGTTTTGTCAGCTGCATCAACGTAATATGGGAGATAAACTTATTTTTACTTGGGAGGTGGGAGACAGGAGGGGGGGCTGCCAGTTCAGTGACCCACCAGCATGACTCACTTTCTTAAATGAGTGATTGTTTAAATGACAGAGTCAGTGATTGTGCTTTCCTATCTGCCTGTTGCACATCAACTTTATTTGCTAGAAGAGCGTAGGAGTGCCAGTTCTGAGTAATTCTTTTTCACCTTTTTTGGTTGAATATTACAGTACTCAGACCAAGTACTTTGAGATAAACAAAATCCAGTGCCCACCTGTTGCTCGCTTTACCCACATCATGGTTCAAACCCTAAAAGCAGCTCACTGGTGAGAATCAATGGTATGGAGACAGTCTTGTGACATGATGATCATGATGAACTGTAGCCATATAGCAGACTTGGGTCATGTAGAGTGGAGTGGATTTCTGAATCAGGCCAGCAGAGGGGGAAATCGCATCACAGACGGACACTGAGATTATCTCTGGGTGCAGGTCTGTACTGTGTTGGAACTCTCAGCTGTCTATGGCATTACTGTCAGTGGTGAGGACAACTCTTTCCCTGTACAAGAATGTTTACATGACTAGGTCAGTGGGGGGGGGGTTAAAAATGTGAGGATCTTCTGGTGATGGAAACTAAGGGCCCCAACCCCCCCCCCACTCTCTGTAGTCTCCAGGAAGCCTGGGGTCCACTCCAACAGGGTGCACTTCCTTTCAATCACACTTCCTAACTTCTAGCATTCTAGTCTTCCTTTGTTACTCTTCCCTTTCTGGTTAACTTTGAGTACTTTCTCTTCTCAAACATCACAGCCTTCCTCTTTCACCATCAGCTGATCCTTACTTGATAACCTATACTTTACTGAACCATACCTATCCCCCACATCTATTGCCTTCCTCCTCTTTCCACCACTCTCCCTATCTCCCCTTCACTACACCCACCTGTCTATTACTTGCTCTCACAGCACTTGATTCCTTATTGTTTGTATACTGCTCAGACACTTTAAAAATTTGACCTGTTTGTATTTTGTCACTTGTAAACTTAAATGCTGTATTGCTTTTGTCATAGCTACCACTGTTAATTGTTCAACATCTACATGTAATCTTGTATTATGTACAAAAATGTTTCTCTTGAAGTTTTGTCTCTGTACCCTCCCAGGTCGTGCCTGAAAATAGTCTTTTGACTAGTGCACCTACCAGGTAAGCAAAAACTAAATAAATAAAACAATTGATATGCCTCCTGTTAATTTTGTCACTGCCCATTCAGTCTTGTCAGGTCGTATATGTGACATTCTGGTTACAAATGTGGACATCCTTCATATTGAAGAGTCCCTGAGGGAGTGTACCATTGTCACTCGAAGGATGGATTTTAGAGGTGGAAGCCATGTGCAAGACAGGGTTGTGCGTAGTTTTCATCAAAAAGAAATGCCTCAAAATTGGCTCCTTATTGCACCCACATCCACAGTTACCAGCATGGTAACTGCAAGTATTTCCTCATTATGAAGAAGTCTTCCACATTTGAGCACCCAGCTAAAGGACAACTCTCTGAGGTGCTTAAATCAGCAGCATTTGTACTTTTTTTTTTCAGCAATAATGTTTTTTGTTGCAAAATCATCAGTAAAACATTTTTTTTTATTTTCTTTCATTCTTGAACAGAAATGTGGGATGTTAACATTTTGATTAGTTCCCATTCATGTCCCATGCCCACCATGAAAAAATTAAATATCTTGGTACAGTTCTGTGCTGCGTATTATCAGAAACACCATCCTAATGTATCCACAGCATGAATCTGTTATGTACACTCAACGGGTAACCTCAGCAGAAGGGATTTAAAAAAAAACTGCAAGTGGTGGCCATTTTTAATGACTCGAGTCATTAATTACAAAATTGTTGTATAAGCTGTTTTAAAGATACCTGAGACAATCTTAAATCTACTGAGAATGAATCTAAGGATGTTAGAAATACATTTTTGCTAAAAAGCTGTATGATGAAAAGTTTTGCAGATTAACAAAAATGTTTGCTTCTTTAAATTCGTTAACTGTAATGCCACTTTGGCGGTGTCCCTAGTAACCTGTACCTGTGGAGCTTCATGCACTGGGAAAGCCCAGCATAAATGACAACAGCCTGGTGGCGAGCATCTGAGATCCATCAGTGAGGGGAACAGAGAAAATGCATTAGCTAATCATATGGTGCAAAGTAGTGGCACCCATTCTTTTTTATTCCAAGGGGTTGAAATGGTAGTGTTATGTCTAAGGTGAGGAGAGCAGAATAATTTGCTTTCCAGGCGGAAAGCCTCCCAGACATATACAATGGGGGCATATTCACCCCAAGGTCTGAATAAGAGCTTAGATTTGTGCTGTTTCTGGAAAAAAATGTGCTATATGATTGATCATTACATGTATGGCTCCAATGGATTATCTTGTCTTTTCAATCTCTTTTCAGAAATGTTTGCAACACAGTATTTGACATTATGCATTGTCAAGTCCTAGTTGAACCGATACGATATCAGTTTGCTAGAGCTGCTGTAATGATGTGTTTCCATCATCTGTTGTTTTAATTAATTGTTTTTGTACGTATTTAATATTATGGGTTTGCACTTTTGTAGCACTTAAGATGTATTCACATTTTGGTCTTCTCCCTCTTATTTGTGGGTAAAATCTGGCACTGTCACTTTATATGTGTGCTATAAAAACTGAAACCTGGTGTGGGCAGACCAACCCTTGCAAACACATGTAAGAAGCGCAAAACACTGGTTGATTGTCTCACCTCTTGCTGTTGCTGTCCTATTACCAAATAATGGTTGGTTTAAACTATCTTTTTCAGCACTGAGTTGCAATTGTCATGCCATGAGTTGTACATGAGCCTCATTTTTACATTTGCTGCACTTGAGCACCAAACGTTTTGCTACAATGGGCATTTTCAGAGGTGTGTCACTACCGAGCCAACTGCAGCTGAAACTTTAAGGGGCTTGGCAATGCAGACCAATGAGCAGACACTCTTGTTGTGACACTACTCTCTGCTTGGACGGGTGGAAACTGTCTGTACTTAAACGGAATCAGACACTCCTATCAGACAGCGGCTGGCTTCTTTCGTTTACATGACTCCGCCCAGCAACCAGCTGAATGAAGTATTGTATCACCTATTAAAAATAACTTGTAAGTCTACAAGACATGTTGCGCTACTGCATGCTCCCTCCCCTGATGAAAGCCTCCAGCCTGTGTAAGTTTACACAACCATCCTTCACCCTGGGAGCACAGAAAATGTGCCACGCTATTGCAGGAGTCCTGAGCTCTCTCTGGATCAAAGCTGTTGGCCCATGTGAGTTAAGGGATGTAGTGCACAACTTTACACGCACACCGCTGGTAGCTGCCTGCAACCCATACTGCGGTCAGGGAGCAGAGGCAAGCAACAGTCTGTAAACAGCTTATTACTTCCTGCCTATACCCAGTCACCGCTCTTGCTCACCAGTTACCATCGCAGTCGGTCGGTCAACACCAGTCCTCAGTGAGCCCACCTGCCCAATCCCGCCCACCCGATTATACCACCTCTGCCATAGTGTGCTATTGGACCCATGTCTGGTGTTAAACTGGGTCAAATCATTGCAGCATAGTGGGCCCTTTTTAAGGTGGAGCGGCTGTGGGACTGCATATGTTGGTGGAGGTATGCCATCACTACAGCGACAACTCTACAGCGACTGACACTACAGTGACAACAGCACCAGGTCACTGTAGTGTCAGTGCAGGACCTCGGCACTGCTTTCTGGGGGTATTGCCCCCCTTCCCGAAGCAATTCCAACTTAGAGTTCATTAATTTGGTAGCAAGGGTTGCAGGGGAAGAGCCCCACCACATAGGGGGTTTGGGGGTGAAGCCCCCCAAAGAAAACACAGTCTAAAGTGACTCCCTTTACGCTGACTGAAAATGCAGTCAACTTATAGGAGTCGCTATAACATCGGTCGACAACAAAATTGTTGTCCGAATGTCATTGATCCATTGGTGGGAGATGAATTTGCAGAGTTGTTTTGTTATTTCCAATTTTCTGATGGCTTCCAAACTATAGGGAATCCCCTTGATATTGTCTACCACCCACTTTCCATCTCTCTGAACCCTCCCCTAGATTTTTTTTAAGTTTGGATGCTTTCTTATGCGTTTTTGCTAGGAGCCACAGCTGATGACAGCCACCCACCCCATCTGTGTCGGGACGGACACTGTCAACCTGTATGTAGCTAAATGGGTTGGGCAAAGTGGTCATGTCCTGCCATGGGACACACATACACTCAGTTGTGGGAGTTCTGGTGAATGACATTGACTCATCATGCCTGTCATGACACGGCAATTAGTGCAGGGGACAAGGCACCTGGCTCCAGCCCTCAGTCCCATCTCCCACCGATTCCGGCACTGATTCTTCTCTGTTTGAGGTTTGGATTTCCCAGGACCTGGCTGAGGACTAGCTGTTTGCCAGATGATTTCCATCTGTCTGTCTGTCTGACTCTAACCAGATTTCTGGACTCAGTTTGTTTTCCTAACTGGGGTGGAGGGCTAAATCTCTGCCCCGCCCCCCAAATGAAATCTTCCAACGAGCATGTTATCATCTTGTAACTTCTTATGCTGTACTTCAGTGTATTTGCATATAGCGATTTTTCAGTTATGTTATGCCTCTCTCAACTTATTTTCAGTCACAGTGTGAGGGAGATTGACACCCATAGAGCTAAAAGCTTAGAACACTATGGAAATGAGTTCCATTTACATGTACAAAGAATTTTGTTTGATTAGCATCCTGAATTGTTTTGTAGGTTGGCTTTAAAGACTGTGAGATAGAAGCTTTGGAGCACTTCCGAAGGGTAAAATTAGTGGAATCCCTCCTAATGTTGCACCGTTGAGAGGTATGGTATGGACAGGAGTTCTTAGGGGTAAAGTAAGAGATATCTCATCTAACGAGGGACAGTTGAAAGGTACTGACAGAGGGTTCTGAGGGGTTAAATGAGATAAGTCCCTCCTAATGTGGGACAGTTGAGAGGTATGGACCAAGAGGTTTTGAGGGGTACAATGGCAGACATCACCCTAATGTGGGAATGTGAAAATGAGAGAGGTCCCTCCTGGTGATGGACAGAAGGGTTGTAAGAGGTAACATAAGGGAAGACCCTCCTAGTATGGGGCAGTTGAGGGGTATAAACAGAGAGGTTCTGAGAGGTGCAAGAAAACAGGGAGAGTGGAGGACAGGGAGGAGTACTTGATGGAATCGAAGGAGGTGACAAGGGCAGTAAGGAGAGCCAAGGCATCTACAGAACTCAGGCTGGCACAAGGCATTAAGAAGGGGGAGAAGGACTTCTTTAGGTACATCAGGGAGAAATGGAGCTGTAAGGACCACATAGTAAGGATCAGGAAGTGGGGGCTGGGTGGAAGCAAGGTGCGATAAGGCAGAAGCACTAAATGAGTACTTCTGCTCAGTATTTACTAAAGAGAAGAGGGAGGTGACACCCAAGGGGGAAGAAATGGCAGAAACGGGGGAGGGGTGACAGATGGGGAAATCATGGAGGGCAGAGTTTGGGAGGGTTTGAAGGCACTGAGGGTGGATAAGGCACCAGGCCCAGATGGCATCCACCCCAGGGTACTGAAGGAGCTGGCAGAGGTCCTGCAGAACCTTTGGCAGACTCCATTTAATGCCTCACTACATTCAGGGTGTGTACCCAGGACTGGAGGATGGCACATGTGGTACCCTCCACAAAAGTGGCCCAAGGATGAACCGGAAACTACAGACCAGTGAGCCTCACATCCATCGTGGGTAAGCTAATGGAGACTATCCTGAAGGAGAGGCTGGTGGCCCTCCTAGAGGCCAAAGGACTACAGGATAGCAGACAGCATGGCTTCATACAGGACAGGTCCTGCCAAACCAACCTGGTGGAGTTCTATGACTGGGTAACTAGGCAACTGGACAGGGGCCATGCAGTGGATGTCCTGTATCTGGACTTCAGTAAGGCATTCGACTCGGTGCCGCATGGAAGGCTGGGAAGTAAGTTAGAAGGCACAGGGGCAGGTGCAAAGCTGGTGAGATGGGTAGAGAACTGGCTTCAGGGAAGGCAACAGAGGGTGGTGGTGGGTAAGGAGCTCTCACACCCAAGGGTTGTGATGAGCGGTGTTCCACAGGGCTTGGTGTTGGGACCAGTGTTGTTTGGGATATTCATTGCAGACATATCATTGGACATCAAGAGCAAGATCAGTCTGTTTGCTGATGATACCAAGGTAGGAGCAGTGGTGGATGACCTAGGGGGATGGCAGGGGTTGCAAGATGATGTGGCAAAGCTTGAAACCTGATCAGACACCTGGCAACTGGGATTTAATGCCAAAAAGTGCAAGGTGCTGCATTTTGGGATGAAGAACCCAAGGAGGAGTTACCAGCTGGGGGGAGTGCAGCTAGCCCAGACAGAGGAGGAGAAGGATCTGGGGGTGCTCATTACAGGGTCAATGAACAACTTGGCACAATGTAGGAAGGCAGCTGCAAAGGCCAACAAAATGCTGGGTTGTATTGCAAGGGGTATATCCTCGAGGAGGGAGGAGGTGAGTCTGCCACTGTATAGGTCATTAGTTGGACCACACCTGGAGTACTGCGTGCAGTACTGGCGCCTGATCTGAAGAGGGACATTAAGTTACTGAAGGGGTGCAGCGCAAGGCAACAAAGATGATCAAGGGGCTGGGGGACTTATCATATGAGAGGAGGCTGAGGGAGTTGAACATGTACTTACTGGAGGAGAGGAGGGATGGGGGGACATGATTGAAACCTTTAAGTACATGAAAGGAATAAACAAGACAAGTACAGAGGGGCTATTCAAAGTAAGGGAGGGGAGGGACACCAGGGGCCATGATATGAGACTGGAGGGAAGAAGGTTCAGGAGGGCGATGAGGAGACACTTTTTTACAGAGAGGGTGGTGGCTGGGTGGAATGTGTTACCTGCAGAAGTGGTATCCAGTAGAACAGTGGACTGCTTCAAAAGGGAATGGGACAGGACAAGGGGGAGGGTCAATGAAGGGGAAGGGTGGAAGGGAGGGACAGCTGCAGAATAAGGGGTGTTAGCTGCACATTCAAGCAGACTTGATAGACCTCTAGGCTTTTATCTGCTGGAAAATGTTGTGTGTTCGTATGTTCATAGGTGAAGTGAGGGTTGGCCATCCTAATGTAAGACAGTTGACAGGTGTTCTGAGGGGTAAAAAGGGGGACATTGCTCCTAATATGGAACAGTTTAGAGAGATGGACAGGGGATCTGAGTGATAAAAGTAGGGATGTTCTACCTAATGTGGTGGGGCTGTTGAGAAGGATGGACAGAGGAGTCTAGAGGGGTAAAATGACAGGACATTACTCCTGATGACAGTTTAAAGGTTTACAGTTATGTCAGGAGTTGAGATACCTGCTCAGGCACTAGCTGGCATGAGTAATAGTTTTTGCACTAGCAGGGCACTGCTGTATCTTAGCCATACTGTACTCTCAAATGTCCCACTTCATTATTTATATCATAATTACTATTTTAGAATTGATTTTACCCAGGAGATCCTGGCTTAAATGCAACATTTTACTGTCAGTGGGAATCCTGTTTGGATCTAGTTTTCACAGCTGAGATGATCTGAAGCTCAGGGAGATTAAATACCTTGCTCAGGGTCACACTGGGTGCCAGTGACTGTTGGGATTCAAACTTGTGATGTAATGGCTCATAATGCTGTACTGCAACCAGTAGACCACACTGCATTCACCCTAAGAGACATGTCCCTTGTGTTACTACTGGGAGGCTTTCTGCTCTCTCCCATGTATGATGTAAGCTACTGTCCTGTCAGATGACAGCACCCAGGACCATACCTCTTAGCCACTAGATACCCGAATATGGGACACTGGCCCTAAAAAGGTGGCAATAAAGCACAGAACAAAGGCATGGAGATTTCAACCTTGGGAACACTGTGGGAATTAGTGCCTTGGCATTGATGAAGTTTATTGTTAATTATCATTAATAAATATTTATTTCTGCTTCAACTTCTTGGTGTACTGCATGGGATAGCACCTTCTCTATGTGGGGCAGAAACATAGAAACAGAGAATCTGACAGCAGATAAGAGCCGCTTGGCCCACCCCTCGACCCATTTTTCCTACCTACATTCTCACTGCAGACCCTCCTTGATCTACAGCTTCTTCTCCCTCCCCCCTTCCTTTCCACTACAGTTCTCTTGTGCCTGTCCCATGCATTCTTGAACGCCACCATTTTCACTCCACCACCCCTACTGGAAGCCTGTTCCAGGTATCCACCACCTTTCTGTGAAGAAGCAGTTCCTCACGTCTCTCTTGATTCTACCCCTTCCAGCTTCATAGCACGTCCCCTTGTTCTTGAGCTCCTTTTTTCTGAAATACACTTCTCTTCTGATGCAGACCCTGCACCATTTAAGTTGGCCTCCTCTGGACTGCTTCCACTCAGCCTATGTCCTTCTGGAGATGTGGTCTCAAGAACTGGACACAGTACTCAAGGTGGGGCAGGAGGTGTTTGAGAGGTTTCATGAGGGATGGCTGAGAGATACACTGAATATAGAACTTTTCTGAGAGATAAAATGAAAAACTGTTTAGAGTTACAGTTATGGCCCAGAAGCTGCAAGTAGTGCAGTTTTTTTTAATGGCTCAGTCAGGAACTTCACTGCTCTTCAAAGGCTGCTCTGTCTCCTTTTAAAGTTTTATTGCATATATTATTGAAAAACTTAAAAGAATGGGCAACTTACAGTTGGGGTACTAAGCATGGCACTTAACAGTTGGCATATTAAGTAGCAGCTTGTGTTGTCTGTATAGAAAAGTTCCCCTAGTAATGAATTGCTATCCCTACAGAGAAACCTTGGAGCATGTATTTGTTGCACCCTTTTCAGGCCAGCACAAGAACTTTGCCATTGGCTGAAAAAAAGTATTTCAGTGCATATGGCCGATTATTCTGGCAGTTACAGAGTGTGCAGTATGCAGCCATGCTCATTCTTCCCCTTTGATACAGGTCATGTGCCCTTCACATCTTTTGACACTTTTTCTAGTGTAGCCTGGGAAGTACTGAAGATTGGAATTACTTGAGGGGAAGAGTGACATGTTCAAATAATGGCACAGATCATCATAACATTGACTGAAGGGGCACTGGAATTCATGAAATGTTTCAAAATGTATACCTGGGGCTGGTGAGTTGCCACAGCAGTAACACTAACACTCGCAACACCTGCTGACCGGATTCAGGCCCTGACTTGGACTGTTGGGACCAGCTGGGTGAAGGAAGATCAAGCATCCACAGCCAAGTCCAAGAAAGCCAACAGCTGCTCTGCCACGGTTAACATGTGCACCCCCCAGTAAAGTGGGGGCCTGGGATATTAATACTGGTGCCAACATCTGACAAGGTGTGGCTTGGTACACCACAGGATCTTTCTAAGGAGGGTCCAAATGCCTAGCGCAGATGCTTGGACTTCTTACTACATAAGGCAGCTTCCCCTGGCCACCCCTCACTAACTGCGTGCTATTATTTTGGTCATTATCACCTCTGCACAATCAGTACCACACACCTGTACAGCAAATACAAGCCAGCAAACGTCTGGCATTGACAAATGCTTGTTTGTTTTCTTGCATGACCGTTTCTACCATTAGCACAGCATTCACTTCAGAGTGGATTTCCTGTTTTTCTGTGACTTTTTCACTAACCTTCCTGTCCAGATTATCATGTACTCCTCCAACATTTGAACAGTTCAGAGAGGGAAACTATCTGAACAGAAAAAAAATCTGATTCTTCTGTAAAACAAATGGCCTAGTTTGCATTGCATGTCACTGTACCCCAAAAGTACCATCTTAACTGCCCCACTATTTACCCATCACTGTCTTCAGAGGTATAATCCAAGCCCTTCTTCTGCCCTTTCCAAATCCGCTTGGCTCAGACTGTAAACTGGGAGGACTTAGTTCATTGAGAATGTCCTGCCTGTTTAGTGTCTTCCAGTTTGGGTGGGGGGCTGCTGTGAGTGCATTAAATGGACATTATGCTCTCACAGAAGCCCTGCCCCTACCCAGCCTAGGAGGCTCTAGTTATAGGCAGGCTGAATTTAGGATAATCTCTGTGTGCTGAGTCTCATGCTGTTTACAGAGCTGCTCGGGGGTCGGCAGGGCAGTAGAAGGGCATCAGACCATGCCACTGACCACTTACAAAAAAGGAGGAAGGGGTCCTTTGACAGTTGGGACTGTAACTTTTTATATTGGGAATTTTTTTCATAGCATGAGGTAATGCAGGAGCTCAAGTTACATATGAGCACCATCAGTGGAACTAGCCCCACTGGTGGCCTACAGTGGTATTATGTTATTGTAAAATTTACCCGACTTGGACTGGAGGGCTGTAAATATGGAAGGTTTTGGTGTGCCTCTGAAAGACAAGTTGTACCATGTTGTTCCATATCTCCAAGTACATGTTTTCTTTCTATGGAGAGCAGATAGAAAATGGGGATTTAGCAGATGTTGGTGAAAAGTACTGATTATTGGCAAGAGCAGAATATGGTACAACCACTAAAGCCTAACTACAATGCTCACATTCTAACTAGCGAAGGCCAGCCGATGAAATTGCACTTCCACTGTGCAGCTGTGCATACAGAGTTTTATTTATATAGTACTCCTGGACCCAGAGCATAGTAACATAATAATATAAGAGCGAAGGAACTCTAGACCCTGCCGGTCAACCCCCATCCCCAGTTTCATAAGCAGCGATTAATAAGCATGCTGTGCAAACAAGTACTAACTTCTAGTGATGCCCCACCAACTCTACTATCCAGGGCACCTTGTGATTACCTTGGTAATCAGAAATTTGTCCAGGCCTACCTCAAAAAGTCTGTACTGTCTTCATGCCCGCTGTCTACCCTGGTAGGCTATTCCATAGGTTCACCACCCTCTGGAGAAAAACAGAATAAGTGCCTCCTAATGTTACCGCTGCGTTTAACTCCTCTGAGTCTCAGAATTTGTCCTCACAGCTTGCTGGAGCACTGCAGATGGGACACCTTGTTGATATCTACCCTTCAGGCTGTTCACGACTGATATCATGCCTGCTGTCAGCCTCCTTTTCTCAAGGGAACATGTTAAAGTACTCCACTTTCTCCTCATAGCTTTTGTTCTCCATAGTCCTGATCATTTTGGTGGCCCATCATTGACCCTCTTGACTGCCTCAATTTCCTTTTGTATTGAAGAGTCTAAAACTTACACAGCAAGCCAGCCTGGTACCATGGAGGGCTGAGGCACTGGGTGCCTCACATCCTGCCATGCGGGTTGCCCGTGTTCGGAAAATGATGTGAATCTCTTGGGGGGCATGCTAGGGAAGGAAGGACTGAGCATCCCTAGGACTGCTCCCCTCCCTTAGGGAGCTCAATGGCTGCAACCTAGAGGTATCTGGGTGGCAGGGCAGTGGGATGCCAGGGGAAAGGGCTCCTACCAGTAAATGCAAGAGGGGAGTGTCTCCACAGAGGCAAAGCTTGCACAAAGTGTCACTGCATGCAGTGGGAGCCTCTGTGGAGAATATAATTGTGGAAATACCATGACCACTGCGAGATGACAGCCTGACCCTCCAGTGGCCGCATACCAGTGACTGGGTACCTCCAAACAGATCCTGTTTCAAGGGATCACTGGAGACAAGGCAATATCCAGAGAATAGGAGCACTGGTTGGCATTCCAATGTACCATCTAGTTTCCTGAATTAGAAAAATACATTCATGAAACAGTGCATCATAATTATGTTGGATATTTGGAAGAATATTGTGACTATGAGATAAGTGTTTTGTATGGAACTAAGGATAGGTCAATTGGGGAGCAAACCTTGATTCCTAGAGGATTATTAAACAATGAAAGAGAAAACATTTGAGATATCACCCTAAATGGCAACTCTTGATAAAGCCTATAATTAGGTGAAACGTTGGGTATATTGCCATATTTTAAAGTTAATAATAAAAGAAAGAAGCTTTGAAATGGAATGATGGTGTCTGCATCAGTACTTTTTCAGCGCCTTACCACCTTCTTCGCTCTGATATAGAGAAATCAACCTGATACATGAATACATCGGTAAAGGCTGCTCTGGAGAAGAACGACAATTCTAAGAATTATTACTCATTGCCTGTGGACTCTTCCCCTTTTCCCCTTTTCCCCTTTTACGCCATCTAATATCCAGAGAAGCCAGATGATGCAGCTGGGGGGCCAGGACAGATGGTGGCAAGCCGACAAACTAAGGAGACAAAATATTGATAGGAAACAAACTGCACACAGCACTCCAGGTTGGGTCGGACCAAAGCCTTGTAAAGTTGCAGGATGACTGCCCCCCCTTTTAATGTACTCAAGTGTTCTGACAGCTCTCCTGACAGTGGCCATACATTGCCTTTCCTAGTTCAGCCCCCCCCCCCGGTTCTTTTTCTCCTCCACTGATGCAAAAATAGTATTTGGCTCCTACTTTCATTTTTCTTCCCAAGTGTAGCATCTTGCATTTGGCTACATTGACTGTAAGTCTCCATGAGTCTGAACAATTGCCCAGCTTGTTCAGGTCCTCCTGAAGTTTGCCCAAGGGAGATCACCGCCCTGGACAGCTTAATGTCATCAGCAAACATAAGCAACCTACAGGAAACAACAGTTTCCAGTTCATTGACAGAAATGTTGAACAGCACTTCTCCCGGCACTGATCCCTGAAGGAGGTCACTGAGCACCCCTTCACTCTGAGTAGCGCCTGTCCACTACAACTTTCTGTTTCCAGCCTCAAAGCCAGTTAGCAACACACCTTGCTTGTGCCTTGTGTATCCTGCACTGGCGTACTTTGCCCAGATGTATTTCATACATCACTGTGTCAAAGGCCTTGCTAACGTCCAGATAAACTATGTGTCCAGCCCTGCCCTGTTCACCTCCCTGGTACCCCTCAGAGAAGGTGATCACAGGTTGACTTGGCATGATCTGCCACTCACAAAGTCATGCTACACGGGGTAAGAACCCTGGCCTCAATCAAGTGCACCATTATTTTGCCCTTGATACTGGCTTCCAGGACCTTGCAATAACTAAGAGGGAAATGGAACTGAACTCTGTTTTCAGGTTCTTTAATGTCATAAAATCCATAATTCAATGTTAATGTCTCATTGCTTTTTCCCAACTTTGTCAGGGATATGCAATCTAAAAAGAATAAAAAATATTTTACCTATTAACCAATGTACATTACTTAGTGGACTAATCTGAGATAATGTAATATAATTATAAATTCTATCACCTGAGAAATTATCATAGTTCCATAATACAATTCACTCAAATCCAATTACTTTATCTAAATGTGAAGGCAAACAATGCATATCTTATTAATTACATAGAACCACTCATTGTAACTATACAAAAATAAAGTTGTACTTATAGCATTTATAAATACACTCACTACGTGAATGTTTTCTACAGGTAGATCAACCACTAAACCTGAGGTGACCTTCTGAAAATCGTAAATCATAATATTTAGATATAAATTCCACATTTGCTATTTTTTAAACTATACATATCATCTAATGAACTCAAATTCAACGTGAAGTAATGCATACAGAAAATAAGAAATAAGACATAAAACAGAAAGAAACTTAAGAAGAGAAGAGAAGCATAGTACTAAAATGAACATAAACTCTTAGTGAAGCACACACAGTGCCCCTGGTGGCAACTGTCAAGCGGAGGGACTATTTCACCTAAAATAACCATTTAAAAAAATATACATATTTCAAAATTTTTTACAGCTATGTAAATATTTCCCAACATACATACATACCCATTTTACAAGTACAATACATGGTGCAGGGTGAGGGTTAGTCTGTATTAATGCACTTCTAGAGGCAGTAAGGCACTCGGCCTGTGGCCCTTCCCTTACTATGCACCTAGGCATGCGTTTATCGAAACTAACCCACACCCCATCATGTGTTACTGCTTACATATTGGATAGGAGGTGTCAGGATAAACTAGAAAACGGAAAAAAGGGACCGTGGGGTAATCATCAGTGACCACCTCAAACCATCAGCCCAGCATAACAGCGCATATATTAAGGCCAACCAGATACTGTGCTGTATCAGTAGGTGGATCAACAGAAGGAAACAGGAGATGATCCTATCCCTGTATAGGTCCTTCTTGAGACTGTGTCTGGAATACTTTGCACAGATCTAGAGTTCATATCTCAAAAAGGACCATGTCCACTTTAAAATGGTGCAAGGAAGGGCCACCAGAATGATGCAGGGACTACAGGAAAAGTTGTATGAGGAGAGGCTGGGCAGCCTAAATATGTACTCACTGGTGTCAAGAAGACAGAGGGGTGACATGACAGAAATTTTCAAATATCTCAGAGGGGTCAAAAAGGTGCACTGAAATGCATTGCTCAGATGTAGCGATGGGGTCATGCATCAGGAGCCATAAGTACAAACTGGTTGGGAGTAAGTTTAGAAGAGATATAAGGAAGAATTTCTTCACAGAGAAGGGTGGACAACTAGAATCCGGTACTTAGCAAATTGGTAATGACAATGACAGTCCATGGGTTTAAGGTGGGATGGGAGAAGTATAAGGAGCTAGTAGCTGTGAGAACTGGGTAGGGGAAGGGACAAAGCCACAGAACAAGCTCACAGTAGGAGGCTAAGATTAAGACCACACAGCAGTAAGCTGAAGTAGTATCAAGGTAGAACCACAGCAGACTTGATGGCCTCTTGGTCTTTTCTGCCTCTAAAGTTTCTCTGTTTCTATATTTCTAATTCTGAGCCTACCACTAACAGAACTCATCATTTAAGGTTAAAATGGACCACTGCATGAGGTAATGGGAGATTAGCTCCTGACTGGGAGCTGCAGCATGGACTGTAGCAGGTAGGTGACGAAGCTCCTCATTCATTCACTTCTTGTCTTTGGTGGTAGATCTGAAGGCCTCTCCACCAGAGTTGCTGCTGCCGCTGCCTTTTTGCTGGCCCTGTCCAGAGTTCCAAGTAGTTAAAGACTTTTCCAGCCTGCATTGCTGATACTGCTGCGTCTGTTTCTGCTTTTGTGTTTTCTGGCCCTGTGAGCCATAAAAGAAACTCTGAATGGAGCCACTTCCTTGTGAGTGGCTGATGATACTTACTGATTTGTTTGGTATTGACAAGTTCTTAAACTAGGAAAGATGGAGGGCTCAGGGCAGTGGCAGAGTACATACACACAAACACAGAAAGGGAGCAAAGTTGGCTCTCCACTTAACTAACATAAGGGATTTGGAAGTGACCATTACAGTTACTCTCTCCTTTGACACACACACCAGGATTACTGTTGAAAAGTGCCACAAGATCATGGGGTGCATATTTAAGGACATGGGTAGGGATCCAGCAGTAATCATGCCACTATATACAGCACTAGTGAGGCACCACCCGGGGTCTTGTGCTCCGTTCTGTGCCCCTCAAAGTAAGGGAGGGAAAAACCTAACTGAAAAAGTGCAACGGAAAACCACTAACAAAATCAAGAACATGAAGCACAAGGCAGAAGGGGAAACATTGAAAGAACTGGGACTGTATTATACGGAATACAGAAGAATTAGAGGTGATCTGTGTTTGTTTTTTAGTGCAATAAATAATAATGAAATAACATGGAAAGTGTAGGTCTGTGGAGACAACATAATAACAAAACTACAACGTCTCAGAGACTAAAATTAAAAGAGGAAGTAGTCAGAACATCAAAAAGAGGGAATTGGTTCAATCAGAGAGTAATGCCACTATGGAACTCTTTGCCAGAGAGTGTGGTGACAAGCAGCTCAATGGAAGCATTTAAACACTCTCTGGACAAAAATATGGGTATGGAACAATGTGTGTACTACCACTAAACAGTGGTGAGTTATTATTCATCTATGACCTCCTAACTTGTACAATACCTATGAACCTATGAACTTAAATGTATTGCAGACTTTCAAGCAACTGTGGTGGGGGGGCACTGGTACTATAACTATTTGATTCTGATTCTGATTCTGGCCACACACCAGGAGTGCCCCTGCAAAAATGTAAGAAAAAGATATAAGAAATGTGATAAAAACTCTGTATATTAGCCAGGACTTAGCATGCAAAACTTTGAATATTCCACCAGGGGAGACTCTGGGTCAGTTGGGAGAAATGGGAGTGATGACCTGGTGGCACCCACAAGTGAGAGTAAGAAGAAGGCAGCTAGAAGAGTCTTAGTAGTCAGGGATTCTATGATCAGGGGAGACGAGAGGGTGGTGTGTTGGGGGGAGGGGTGGGGGATGGTCAGGGTGCCTTCCTGGGACATCAGCCGTCCAGGACATAGAATAGGGAGAATAGTGGAGAAAGAGGGGTGAGGTTGGGTTGCTGGTACACTGGGGTACCAACGATCTGATGAACTAGCCTGTAGAGAAAGTAAAGCAGAACTTTCAGAGGTTGGAGGACAGACTGCAGGCACAATCAGTCTCCTGGACTTTTCTGAGGTCCTCCCCATGTGGAGTGGGGAGGGGTGGATGGAAAGGTATAGTACAGAGTGCATAATGAAAAGGGACTGTCATGTCTCAGTGGGCTTACCTGGTTACCAAAATTCAATAAATAAATAAAGAGGTGTGTCAGGAGAATGGGTACCACTTTCTGGGGAACTGGAGACTTCTGGGACAGGATACTTTTCAGAGGTGATGGCCTTGACAAAAAAGGGGACCAGCACACTGGGGCAGATATTTGATGTCTACATTAGACAGTAAAACTGACTGCAGTGGACACTGAGGGTAGGGCAACCATGGTAAAGGGAGAGAGGGAGGGGAACATAGCTAGTGCTCCCATATACTGTGGACTGGTAGCAGTAAGGTGGGTAAAATTAAGATAGAGGTTTAAAAAGGAGCAGTGAAAGAAGCAAAGGGAAAGACTCTTAGAGTCAGCAAACAATAGGAACAATAAAGAGGTAAGAAGAATGTGAAGGAATGCAGGTGTAGGATCACAAAAACAGCAAAAGAGTGTCCAGAGCTAATTGGAAGGGGGTCTGACTTAATGCCAGGAGTTTGGGTAACAAAATCAGTGAGTTTCAGGCATTGGTGTCAGGCACTGAGATGAACCTTGTAGCCATCACAGAAACTTGGACAACCAAGAATAATGACTAGGATTTGTCAGTCCCATGTTACACAATCTTTAGACAGGATAGAGGGAAAGGCAAGGGGGCGGCATAGCCCTATATGTCAGGATGGACATACAGGCTGTAGAGAATGGACACATCCGGAGAAGCAAAGGGGAAACAGACGCAGTGGGTTCAGCTCATAGTGCTCTCAGGCAATAAAATACATGTGGGGGTGATCTATAGACTACCCAGACAATAGGAAGAGAGATAGGGAGCTCAGGGAAGAACTGACAAGGACAGTGAAAAAGGTGGAAGTGGTGGTAGTGGGTGATCTGAACCTGCTGGATATTGACTGGGACATTCCAGTGGCCAGGTGCACCAGAAGTCTGGCCCTGTTGGATACATTGCAGAAATGCCCATTGATGCAGCTGGTTAAGGTACCCACTAGAGAGGAGGCCATTCTCAATTTGGTGCTCACCAACTCAGATGTGGTGAGTGGTATGAGGGCAGGGGGAGCTACTGTGGTCCAGTGACCAGAACTCCATTTGGTTCAGGTTGGCTCTTGGGACCAGAATGGCGCTATCAAAAATGGAAGTCCTGGATTTCAGAAGAGCAGATTTCAACCAGATGAGGGAGTTGGACTGAGAAAAATTGAACAGGGTGGACATCATCAGAGATGTAGAGGAAAGATGGGGGCAATTTTGTGGACCATTCTCAGGGCAACAAAATCATGCATGAGAATTGTTACAAAATGAAACAGGTACAGGAGACCAGTATGGTTCACAGAAAGGGTCAGATAAGTAGTGAGGGCCAAGAAAAAGGCTTTAACCAGAACAAGGAAAAGCAGGGGGAGTAGGAATGAGGAGAGTACCAAATAAAAACTAGAGAAGTAAAGAGGACAATCAAGGAGGCAAAAGCAGACATGGAGCTGTGTATTGCGGAGGATGTCAAGGGTGGGAAAAACAATTCTTCAGATATATTAAGGAAAAAAGGAAGCAGGGAGTGGGCATTGTTAAGGAGCAGGCAAGAGGTGGCTCAGGAACAATGGGCAGAGCTACAATGTGTGCACACGTAAAACCAAAGAACCCAGATGGGCTATAAACATCCTGAAAAGTATAAAGAATCCCCACAAACTTGGAGTCATTTAATAGCTTCATTAGGCACAAAAACATGAGGAGCAGCACCTAATTAACTGGCACCTGATGTTTCGCGTCACTACCTACCGCTTTATCAAAGTCTTTGATAAAGCATGAGGCAGTGACACAAAACGGTTTACCCATAGCGCTTCGACAGCGCTAGTGCCGGCTGTCGGCATTATAGCCACAGGGATGTCAGCGCACACAATCGGGGCTGTGCCCCCCGAACCCCCCTCCCACGGTCTCTAGGATTCTAACTTCGAGTTGGAGTTGGACCGGGGGGGAGCAAACACCCAGCGATGCAATCCTGATCGCCGCAAAGACCAGCACAGCGACTGGTGGGTTTTGCCCGATTCCTGGCACTGTGCTGGTCTTCGCCATCAGGGAGTCGCTGCGGTGACGGTACACCACATGAAACATCAGTTGCCAGTAAGGGGGGGTGCTACTCCTTATGTTTTTGTGCTAAATAAAGCTGTAAATGACTCCAAAATTGTGGGGATTCTTTATACTTTTCAGGATGTTTGTAGCCCAACTGAGTTTTTAGTTTCAAGGGGGCAATGTTAGGATACAAGGGGGAGGGCACTGTAGTTAACGATTACTTCTGCTCTATCTTCACAAGAGAAGACAATGAGCCCCTGCTTGAAAGCAGCATCAAGGCAGCTGTCAGGAGCATTCCTGAAATGAGGCAGTCAATATTTACCAGAAAAAGGATCCAGAAGGGGCTTGAAGCCTTAAAGGTAGATAAAGCCCTACAGCTAGATGGGATGCACTCAAGGGTGCTCAAGGAATTGGCTGTGGAATTGACTGAACCCCTAGTAGGGCTATTCAATAGCTCAGTTCAGACAGTGGTAGTTGTGAAAGACTAGAAGGTAATGGATGTAGTTCCACTACACAAGGGAGGGGAGAAGGAACAATTGGGGAATTACAGACCTGTCAGCCATACCTCTGTAGTGGGCAAACCGATGGAATCACTGATCAAAGAGAACCTTGTTGATTACCTAGAGAGCAGCAGTCTGCAAGATAGTAAACAGCATGGGTTTGTGGCAAAGAGGTCTTGTCAGACCAACCCAATAGTTTTCTTTGATTTGGTAATAAAGGTGGTAGATAAGGGCCATGCTGTGGATTTACTCTACTTCGATTTCGGCAAGGCTTTCAACTCAGTGCCATGCAACAGATTGCTGAAGAAGCTGGATGACCTGGGCATGGCTAGGGACATAGTCAGAGGGGTCAAAGCAGAGACAGCAGAGGCAGATGGTAAATGGGTCAAATGAGAAGCGCGGGAGATCATGAGTGGGGTGCCACATGGATTTGTTCTGGATTCTGTCCTCTTCAATATGTTCATCAGTGATACTGGAGAAGGCATCCGGGCAAGTTTTGTGTCTTTACAGATGACATGAAGCTCTGTGGCAAGGTAGATAGTGACAAAGGGATCAGGGAGATGCAGAGGGATCTACAAAGGTTAGAGAGGTGGTCTGAGGTTGGGCAGTTGAAATTCAATGCCAAGAAATGCAAGGTTATGCACCTAGGGAAAAGAAAAAAACAGGACAGATTATTGAATGGGAGAGGTTAAACTGAGCTCAACGGCAAAGGAAAGGAACCTGGTAGTCATTATTAGTGACTCCCTCAAAAAATCAAGCCAGTGTAACAAGGCCTACAGTAAGGCTAATATGATGCTGGATGTATCAAAAAGGGTATTGACAGCAGGAAAAAGAAGGTACTACTACCTCTACATGGGTCACTGATGAGGCCGCACCTGGAATACTGTGTTCAGCTCTGGAATCCTCAGCTAATTCAGGACAGGGACAGGCTGGAGATGGTGCAGTGCAGGATGACCAAGATTATTCAGGGCCAACAGCACAGATCTTGCGAAGATTGTCTGAAGGCACTGATCATGTACTCACTGGAGACCAGGCTAGAGAGAGAAGTTATGATAGAGACTTTTATAAAATGAGTAGTAGGAATCCTGTATGCTGATTGTTTAAAACTTGTTCTTGCTCATTGGATTGGGACACCACAACCAATGGGTAAAAATACCTCCCATGATCCGGTACACAAAATATCCCTGTGCCAGTTTTTTTCAGACTTATAGTACTTTTTCTACTCTGCATAGTTCCCCTGCTTCCTTGTCCACCCACCCACCAGAATCAACTCCCTCATATTTGCGTTCCCAGCTGCTCACCTGTTTAAAACATTTTTTTACTCCCTGCTTTTCTCCACCAGCTCACCTGCCCACCAGCACACCTGCCAGCGCAACCTACAAGAGTACCCACCCACAGCTTGCTGTCACTTAACTTACATTTCTCCAAATCTGCTCTTAGAGGCTATCTCACTGCAATCAGAAATAAATTTATAAGTCGAACACTGACACACTGCATGCTCACAAAAAGCTGGGCTCCTCACAAAGACACCTCTTCCTACACTGTAATGAACAACATGAATCAGAAATAACAGCTACACTTGCCAGAGACCCTAAACCAAGCACACTAGCACCCTCTGCTGCTAGCCCACCAGCGAAAGGACTACTTTACACAAATACATATTTTTTATTTAATTTTTTTTATTGTTTTAAATCACCATACAAAGCCCATGTTATAAGTGCAACAAGACACTCAAGGGTGTTGGATGTGGTGTAACAACCACACTTCCAGGCTGAAGGCACTCGGCCTGAGGCCTTGTGCTTTACTACCCTCCTGGGTATGTGATTGTGGCACCACAACCAGTACCCCAAAGTGTCTTATTGTTTTCTCAAGTTCTTGACAGGAATAAACCAGATGAACTCTAGAAAACTATTTAGCAGGAGTACAGGCTCAAAAACATGAGGTCACGGAGTAGAAATGTGAAGAAGTTCTATTTTATGTAAAGGGTGGTGAAGCTGTGGAACAATCTGCCAGAAGACATGGTGGGTGCCAAGACCATAAATGGTTTCATGCATGGCTGGGACAGAGTGAAGTGTCTGGTGGTTTCTCAGGTCGATAGCTGTAGGGAGGGGAGCAGGGAGTGGAACAGGAGTGATAATACCCTGTAGGGACAATAGGTCTTGGGGCAGATAGAGAACTCCAGACAGACTATATGAACCTTTGGTCTTTTTTTGCCATCATTACCTATGTTTCTAATAGTTTGATCTGTTCACAAGTTAGTTTTTTGTCAGAAGGATTATTTTTAATGGGGAACTGAGTGTGTAGCATGTTTTCTATGAATGCAAAACATTTGGGGAATTTCTACAAAGTTGCACTTTTTATTCTGATGTTGTATCACTTGTTTGTTCACATGTTCAGTTCCCTCCAGGGCCACTTGATCAGTACAAACTTTTTCCTATAATTGGTCCCAACCTTTGATTGGATGGAGTCTTGACAGTTGTACTTAAGAAGGTAGCCATGCCCATTAATCCCACCCCCTGATGAAGCTCTAGCAAGTGAAGCGTCAGGGCATTTTGGGATAGGTGGAGTTCTGCTGCACTTTACGTCTTGTCCATTAGTCAATACATTTGAAAGCACCTGCATTTCTTTGGCTAGCACCTGCATTTCTTTGGCTCCTGTTTTGTTATTTTTCACACAGACTGTACTATAGGCTCCATTTGGAGTGCTGCAGGTTCTGTTTTTTTTGTGTCTGTTTGTCCAAGGGCTGGCCACCCTTCTGCTGCATCCTGGACCAGCACCAGTGAGTGCACATCCCTGTTTGTTTGTATTGTTATTCAGTGTTTCAGAATAAAATACAGATTTAAGCCCAAAGGCCTGTCATCGCACATCCCAGACCTGCAAAGGTTCAGGTCTGGCATGTGTGTTGTCATTCACATTTATCATTATATCATTGGTATTTAAAACAGTAGTTACTAACCCCAGTACTCCCAAGTCCCCTGTGTCAGACAGCTTGATTATTTGCAAGGGTGGGGATGGATTTTCTCTTTGAGTATCCCAAGTCACCTCCTGCCCTTTCCTCTTGTTCCACTCCTTGTTTTCCTTTTTGAGTTGTTTTTTTGTTGTTGTTGTTGTTTGTTTTATTGCTTTTGTTGAACGTTGGTCACCTAAAAACCTGTGGCTCAACTCTCACTGTGATTCTGTTCATTTACTTTAGGTGCCATGGAGTCTGATGACTCATCTATGGCAAGCCGTTAGGGACATAATTCATAATCTCTGGCTGCATAGTAAAACACACACTATATGGTGACATACATACATCATATAGTGAAATATATACCTTATATAGTGAAATACATACACAATGTAGTGAACCACATACAGTATCTACTGAAATATATACATTGTATAGTGAAATACATATACTGTATACTGAAATACATATATTATATAGTGAAACACATACACTATATAGTGAAATGATTATTTTGCATAGTGAAATACATACACTATCTACTGAAATCCACATACTGAGTACTGAAAATCCACATACAATATATACTGAAACAAATGTGCTATGTACTGAAACATATACACTACCTATTGAGATACAAACACTACAGACTGAAACATCCACATAAACTATCTACTGAAACAAATACTCTATACATTGTAACACATACACAATATATTGAGAAAAAACTGCATACACTATATACTGAAACAAATACACTATATATTGAAATGCATACACTACACACTGAAAAAAGCATATACACTATATACTGAAACAAATACACTATATATTGAAACATCTACACTTTATATTGAAATACATACACTATCTATTGAAATAAATACACTATGCACTGAAAAATCTGCATACACTATATATATTGAAACAAATACACTGTATATTGAAATACATACACTATCTATTGAAATGCATGTACTACACACTGAAAAAAGCACATACACTATATACTGAAACAAATACACTATATATTGAAACATCTACACTTTATATTGAAATACATACACTATCTGTTGAAATAAATACATTATGCACTGAAAAATCTGCATACACTATATACTGAAACAAATACACTACATGGTGAAACACATACACTATCTATTGAAATGCATACACCACACACTGAAAAAAGCACATATACTATATATTGAAACACATACACTATGTATTGAAACACATACACTGTAGACTGAAAAATTCACATACTCTATATACTGAAACAAATAAACTATATACTGAAATGGACTCTGTTCTGAAACTACCCATCCCCCTGCCCCTCCTCCTTGAATGGCCTGCAGCTGAACTCCTTGCCTGTTGCATTCAGTTAGCTGCTAGCTTGATGAGAGGATGTCTAAAACTGCACAGCTGAGGTAAACAAAACAGGGCTATCTCTTATTCTACTTCTTCATTGGGGGTTTCCTTTTGTTTTGCTTGCACACCTTTAGTCAAATTTCAGACCACTGTGATGTGACAAGAAACTTTTAAACTAATTTAAATGCTGTAGTTTATTCTTTTCAATAAGTGCTGCCTTCGTTTACTGTCAGACAACACATTTGTATAGGAAGCTAATACAGGATATTCCTAACATACCTCTATACATAGGGAGCTGCATGCATTTTTCCAAGTTAAATTGCTGATTTGTTTTATGTGTAATTAATTACTGTGTAAGTCCAGCAACTTATCTCAGTTGAATGCTTGGGAAGCACTTCAGGAGCTGTGGAAATGTAAGCCAAAAACGCTGCTAGTTTGTACTCTATGGACTAATGGTTTGATTAAGTTTTTATTTTAATGTTTTGTTTAATAAACGTTTCTTGGTTAAGAAACAATTTTGCTGCAATCCCTCAGTATTCAGTTCTCATCAGGAGTTTAGTTGGCATATGCATATAAGTTGCATTGTTTTACTAAATAACTTTATTGTGAATCCTCACTGGAGGCATGCACAGTCTGTTTTGGGTTTTGAGCTTCTCAAACTGTGTTTTATTTCTTTTTTTTCCCCTAGAGATTTTTATCTCCTTAGTCACCCTGCTACCCCTTTGCCCACTGACATCTCCAGCCCAATCACTTACCATCCACAGGACATACTTGCTCTGAGACCCCCCCCCCCCACACTCACATCCCCATGTTGGGGCCAGGAGGGGGAAGGCCATTGACAAGGAGACATATATTCTGATATGAGCAGAGCCTGGTTAGCAGTGCAAAATCTGCAGCAGGTTGTTGGATCATTTTGCCGTTAGGGGGTTTCTACCTTTGGATTCATCCCCTGGGCAGCCAAGCATGCAATGATGCAATTGCATATAAAGACACATGCTTGCTTTGTGCCTGCCTGAGCCCTCCCCCTTATGCAACTCCACTGCCCTGCCAGCCCTCCTCAGCTAGGTGGATGTTGAAGAGCGGGGTGGTCAGACTTCCCCTCACTGTGAGGACAGCATTCCTCAAGATGCTCAATCATATCTCCCCCAGCTAACCCCTGTGCAACACAGGTCCACCCCCAAAACTGGGCCACTGGCATGGGAGGCAGTGCAATCACCACCAAGCTGCTAGGCCAGCCCACCAGAATGTGTTTTTATAAGTAAATAAAGACAGCATATAGGTAAAAGAAGAAAACAAACTGTATTTTAACTAGTATGTTATAAACATTTTAAGTCACATCACAGTGTTTTGAAATCGGATTAAGGTTTTGCAAGCAAAATACGATAAAATAATACATTAAGAGATAGGTAAGATAAACCTTTTATGTTTACCTTCTACATCTTAAGAGGCATCGGCCAGGATTTGTAGTCAGTTAGGGCCCCATTTTCAGAAGGTTAGCGTGCAGAGCTAAACATTACACTGTGGGAACAGCATGGTTGGGCTGGTGTCGTATTCAGTATCACTTGATGCTACCCTGATCATGTGCATGTGCATATATACTACTACGGCCATGTAAATGAGTAATCCTCTCCTGCATACAGAGCACAGTGCTGTATAAAAGGTTTCCTTAGTGACCATAAATACCTCCCTCTACATTTTATACTCACCCTCTAGGCTTCTAGTACCTAGATGCTTGATTTTGCACTTTTTGGCTTTGAACCCGAACTGCCATGTCCCATAGCACTCTAAGTTTTCTAAGGTCCTCACTCATTCTCTCCATCTGCACCCATCAACGCTATTACAGATTGTGGTGTCAACTGCAAAAAGGCATATCTCCCCTTCCAGTTCTTCTGTTATGCCACTTATAAAGACACTGAAGAGGATGTGTCCCATTACTGAGCCCTCCGGCACCCTACTGGTCACTCTCTCTCCTCACTGGAGGGAGTGCCATTTTCCACCACCTTCTGTGGCTGTGCGCTATCTCAGGTGCAGCACTTAGGAGTGCACAACACTGATCTGAAAATGGGGGCCCACATACCACTGTAACAGGACTAGCACTGCATTGTGATAAGCATGGTTGGTACTATTTTAAAAAGCATTCTTCTGTGCAGTGCTAACCTGTTAATGTGGCACTATTTTTTTTTTCTGTGCAGGATTACTAATTGCAACCAGGTGCTCATACAACTGGGGGTTACTCTAATGCATGTAAGGTGTACAGGTATATTAAATGCTTTCTTGAAGTGTTAACACACTGCACGGTTAGTGCTAGTTAATGATTCTGGGAATCATGTTTTAACTGCACACACGCAGCCTGCCAGCAGCCCTCCACACACATACACACACAGTCAGTTCTGGACACAATAAAAAAACAAGCATTTGTCAATGCTGAATGTTGGTTGCGTGGTCCGTTGCGCTCGCTCACTGGCCCTCTGTCATTCGCTCGTTCTGTTTCTCCCAGTGCTGCAGGCTGCTGTTTTGTACTGAGCTCCCTCCTGCGTTTGCACCCTTTTCTGTCCACAAAGAAATCCGCAGATGGCCTGACAGAGTCCGCTGGAGTGGGTCACTCCCCTCTGACTCCCTCATTCTGTTTCTCCTTACGCTGCAGGCTGGCCTTTTGTACTGGGCTCCTGCCTCTGTTGGTGGCTTTTTCTGCCAACAAAGAAATCTGCAGTAGTCCCAACACAGGTCCGTTGAGGTTGCTCATTCCCCCCTGTCACTCACTCACTCATTCCGTGTCTGTCAGCGCTGCAGACTGGCCTCTTGTATTGGGCTCCTGCCTGCGTTGCCACCTTTTTCTGCCCACAAAGGAATCCGCAGCAGTCACAATAGAGCTCTGTTGAGCTCACTCTCCCTCCCCTCTCCCACTCACTCGTTCTGTTTCTGCCACACGCTGCAGGATGTCCCTTTGTACTGGGCCCTGGTGCACTGCTGCCTTTTTCTGCCCACAAAGAAATCCGCAGCAGTCCCAACAGAGCTCTGTTGAGCTCACTCACTCCACTTCCCTCACTCTCTCACTGGTTCTGTGTCTCCTTCGGGTGCAGGCTGTCCTTTTGTACAGGGTTCCTGCCTGCTTATTTTGCCCACAAAGAAATCTGCAGCAGTCCTGACGCAGGTCCATTGAGCTTGCTCACTCCTCCTCTCTCAGTCACTCATTCCATTTCTGCCGGCGCTGCAGGCTGGCCTTTTGTACTGGGCTCCTGCCTACATTGCTGCTTTTTTCTGCCCACAAAGAAATCCGCAGCTGTCCCAACAGAGCTCCATTGAGGTCGCTCACTCCCCTTGTCTCACTCACTCATTCTGTTTCTCCTGGCGCTGCAGGCTGCCCTTTTGTACTAGGCTCCTGCCTCTGTTGGCACCTTTTTCTGGCCACAAAACAATCTGCAGCAGTCCCGACAGAGCTCTGCTTGAGCTCGCTCCCTCTCTCTCTCACCGTGCGCTTTCTGCCAGCGCTGCAGGCTGCCTTTTTGTACTGGGCTCCTGCCGCATTGCCACCCTTCTTCTGCCCACAAAGAAATCTGCAGCAGTCCCGCCCTGCTAGCTGCTCCAGTCCCCCTCCACCCGCTCCTTCTGTTTCTCATGCTAATGGCAGGCTGCCCCTTTTGCACTTGGCTCCGCGCAGCATTGCTGCCTTCTGCCCACAAAGAACCGCAGCAGTCCCAACAGAGCTCTGTTGAGCTCACTTACTCCCCATCCTTCACACGCTCATTCTGTGTCTCTCGCTGCTGCAGGCTGTCCTTTCATACCGGGCTTCTGCCTGTGTTGGCACCTTTTTGTTCCCACAAATAAATCCGCAGCTGTCCTGACAGAGCTCTGTTGAGGTCGCTCACTCTGCCTGTCTCATTTGCTCATTCTGTTTCTCCTGGCGTTGCAGGCTGCCATTTTGTAGTTGGATTCTGCCTCCATTGGTGCCTTTTTCTGCTCACAAAGAAATCTGCAGCAGTCCCGACAGAGCTCCGTTAAGCTTGCTCACTACCCCCCTCTCTCACTTGCTCATTCCATCTCTGCCGGTGCTGCAGGCTGACCTTTTGTACTGGGCTCCTGCCTGCGTTGCTGCCTTCTTCTGCCCACAAAGAAATCTGCAGCAGTCATGATAGAGCTTCGTTGAGCTCGCTCAGTCCCCCTCTCTCACTCGCTCATTCTGTTTCTCATGCTAATGCAGGCTTCCCTTTTGTACTGGGCTCCTGCGTGCATTGCTGCCTTTTTCTGCCCACAAAGAAATCTGCAGCAGTCCCAACAGAGCTCCATTGAGCTCACTCACTCCCCATCCCTCACTCGCTCATTCTGTGTCTCACGCTGCTGCAGGCTGTCCTTTTGTACTGGGGCTTCTGCCTGCGTTGGCACCTTTTTTTGCCCACAAAGAAATCTGCAGCTGTCCCGACAGAGCTCTGTTGAGGTCGCTCACTCTGCCTGTCTCATTCGCTCATTCTGTTTCTCCTGGTGTTGCAGGCTGCCATTTTGTAGTTGGCTTCTGCCTCTGTTGGTGCCTTTTTTCTGCCCACAAACAAATCTGCAGCAGTCCCAACAGAGCTCCGTTGAGCTCGCTCAGTCCCCCTCTCTTACTCACTCGTTCCGTTTCTGCCGGTGCTGCCGGCTGCCCTTTTGTACTGGGCTCCTGCCTGCATTGCTGCCTTCTTCTGCCCACAAAGAAATCTGCAGCAGTCACAATAGAGCTCCATTGAGCTGGCTCACTCACTCCCCCTCTCTCACTCGTTCGTTCTGTTTCTCCTATCGCTGAAGGCTGCCCTTTTGTACTGGGCCCCTGCATGCATTGCTGCCTTTATCTGCCCACAAAGAAATCCGCAGCAGTCCCAGCAAAGCTTCGGTGAGCTCACTCACTCCCTCACTCGCTCGTTCTGTGTCTCCCGCTGCTGCAGGCTGCACTTTTGTACTGAGTTCCTGCCTGCATTGGCAGCTTTTTCTGCCCACAAAGAGATCTGCAGCAGTCCTGACACAGCTCCGTTGAGGTCACTCACTCCCCCTCTGTCACTCGCTCGTTTCTTTTCTGCAGGTGCTGCAGACTGGCCTTTTCTACTGGGCTCCTGCCTGCATTGCCACCTTTTCCTGCCCACAAAGAAATCTGCAGCAGTCACAATAGACCTCCGTTGAGCTCGCTCACTCCCCCTCTCTCACTCGCTCATTCTATTTCTGCCAGTGCTGCAGGCTGGTCTTTTGTACTGGGATCCTGACTGCATTGCCGCCTTTTTCTGACCACAAAGAAATTTGCAGCAGTCATGATAGAGCTCAGTTGAGGTTGCTCACTCCCTGTCTCACTCACTCACTCATTCTGTTTCTCCTGGTGCTGCAGGCTGCCCTTTTGTACTTGGCTCCTGCCTCTTTTGGCGCCTTTTTCTGCCCACAAAGAAATCTGCAGCAGTCCCAGCAGAGCTCCATTGAGCTTGCTCACTCCCCCATCTCTCACTCACTCATTCTGTTTCTGCCAGCGCTGCAGGTTGGCCTTTTGTACTGGGCTCCTGCCTGCATTGCCGTCTTTTCCTGCCCACAAACAAATCTGCAGCAGTCACGATAGAGCTCCTATGAGGTCACTCACTCCCCCTGTCTCACTCACTCATTCTGTTTCTCCTGGTGCTGCAGGCTGCCCTTTTGTACTGGACTCCTGCGTCTGTTGGTGCCTTTTTCTGGCCACATAGAAATTTGCAGCAGTCCCAACAGAGCTGCTGTTGAGCTCGCTCATTCCCTTCTCTCACTCACCCATCCCGTTTCTGCCACCACTCCAGGCTGCCCTTTTGTACTGGGCTCCTGCCTGCGTTGACACCTTCTTCTGCCCAAAAAGAAATGTGCAGCAGTCACGATAGAGCTCCATTGAGCTCGCTCACTCCCCCTTTCTCATTCACTCGTTCTGTTTCTCCCACTGCTGCAAGCTGCCCTTTTGTACTGGGCCCCTGCGTGCATTGCTTTCTTTTTCTGCCTACAGAGAAATCTGCAGCAGTCCTGACACAGCTCCGCTCAGCTTGCTCTCATTCCCCTCCCTCTCTCACTCCCACTCATTCTGTTTCTGCCAGCACTGTAGGCTGCCCTTTTGTACTGGGTTCCTGCCTGTGTTGCCAGCTTTCATGCCCACAAAGAAATGTACAGCAGTCACGATCAGAGCTCGTGAGCTCGCTCACTCCCCTCTCTCACATGCTCATTCTGGTTTTCCTGCCACTGCAGGCTGCCGCTTGTACTGGGCCCTGCATGGCATTGCTGTCTTTTTCTGCCCACAAGCAAATCTGCAGCAGTCCCAACAGAGCTCCGTTGTGCTCACTCACTCCCCCTTCCTCACTCACTCGTTCTGTGTCTCCTGCCGCTGCAGGCTGCCCTTTTGTACTGGGCTCCTGCCTGCACTGGTGGCTTGGTCTGGCCAGAAATAAATCTGAAGCAGTTCTGACACAGCTCCTTTGAGCTTGCTCACTTCCCCTCTCTCACTCACTCATTCCGTTTCTGCCGGTGCTGCAAGCTGGCCTTTTGTACTGGGCTCCTGCCTACATTGCTGCTTTTTTCTGCCCACAAAGAAATCCACAGCTGTCACAATACAGCTCTGTTGAGCTCGCTCACTACCACTCTGTCACTCACTCATTCTGTTTCTCTTGGTGCTGCAGGCTACGCTTGTGTACAGGGCTCCTGGCTGCGTTGGTACCTTTGTCTGTCCACAAAGAAATCCGCAGCTGTCCCAACAGAGCTTCATTGAGGTCGTTCAGTCTCCCTCTGTATCTGCAGCAGTCCTGCTAGAGCTCTGTTGAGTTCACTCAGTCCCCCGTCTCACTCACTCATACTGTTTCTCCCACCGCTGGAGGCTAGCCTTTTCTACTGGGGCACCTGCCTGCTTTGACGCCTTTTTCTGCCCACAAAGAAATCCACAGCAGTCCTGATAGCACTCCAGTGAGTTAACTCATTCATCCTCCCTCATTCGCTCTCTTGTTCTGTTTCTCCCAGTGCTGCAGGCTGCCCTTTTGTACTGGGCTCGTGCGCTGGGGCCTTTTTCTGCCCACAAACAAATCCGCAGCAGTCCCGACAGAGCTCAGTTGAGCTCGGTCACTCCCCCCCTCTCACTTGTTCGATCTTAATCTGTCCCAAACACTGATTTCCCACAGCGACACTCGCTATTCTCCGGCAGGAGTGCAAAAACATATTTAGCCCAGATGTGAAAATGACAGCTGTACTGTTCATAAGGAGGTGTGAAAAAGTGCCACTGTTGAAATGTGGTGTGGAAAATATTACAAATATGCAGAAGTTACAGGGTGCATGAAACAAGTTCAATGCCGCAGCAACACAACATAGTCATCGAGGGTTTATCACCAAATTTTCAGCATAGAACTTTAAGACCTCTGCTCATGAACAGTGCCATTGTCATTTTCTTAATCTGTCCCGAACACTGATTTTCCACAGCGACCGCATTATTGTGTGCCGCAACTGTGAAACCACATTTCAGTCAGGATGTGAAAAATGACAGCTGTACTGCTCATAAAGAGGTGTGAAAAAATGCCACTGTTGAAAATCTGGCATGCCAATATTACAAATCTGCAAAGTTACAAGGGTGTGTGGAAAGTGTGCAACGCACACCTGTAATACAGATCATTTGATGGGTTATCATCACCAAATTTTCCATTACAGGCATTTGGGACTCTGGCATGAGACAGTATCACTGTCATTTCACCATCTGTCCCGGACAGTCATTTCCCACAGCGACTGCTCTATTCTGCGCCTGAAGTGCGAAAACACACGGCACCGGCCAGGATGGGAAAAATGAAGGATGCACTGTTCGCCGTGGGTGTGGAAAATATGTATATGTTGAAAATCTGGGTGAAAAATTATAAATTCAGTGAGTTATGAGTGTGCGGCGAAAACTGCGCATCACACACTCAGTAACACAGTCATTTTATGGAATATCATTAGCAGATTTTCCCACTTTAGCCATTTCAGGACCTCTACTCATGAACAGTGTCACTCCCATTTTCTTAATCTGTCGAACACTGATTTCTAGCGACCGCTATTCTGCGCTGGAAGTGTGAAACATATTTCTGCCAGGATGTGAACAATGACAGCTGTACTGTTCACAAGGTGTGAAAAATGCCAATGTTGAAATCTGGCGTATTGCAAATTGCGAAGTTATGGCGTGGGTAGCAACTGCAAGGCGCACACTCGTAAAACAGTCCTTTTGGTTTTCCTGGAATTTGCAACATAGGCTTTTTGAGGCCACCTCGCGAACACTGGCACTGTCATTTCGTTAATCAGCCCAAAAGGTGATTCCGGCCAGTGACGGCGAAATCACCTTTCAGGGCCAGTCGCACAATGACAGTTCAAGAAGCAAGGAGGTCCCAAAACCTATGTTGAAAATTTGGTGAAAAAAAATCCGAAATACCGAGATATGTACTAAAGTTGAAAAAAACCCATTTATTCGTTATACAGCTTACGGTATTTCCTCAGTTCGGCGGTCGGCTTTGAAGAGTGCAAAAGTTCCCCGGATCCACCATCGAAGATGTCACAAGCTCAGGAGGTAAGTATGAGGTGACGGGGTGTGGGAGGCAGGGTGTCAGTGGGTTAGTGCGGAGTTGCAGGTGGGGACCAGGACACTACAAAGAAACCATTTCCTTTTGAGGTAAAAAAAAAAAAGACTTGTGGGACCATTTTCTCTTTGGGGCATGTGGTTTCCAGCGTGCCACCAATGGCTTTCTTTTGAGGGGGCAGCAGTGGCCCGGCAGGATTGGGCACCCGTCAGCAGGAATAAAGCTGAGGGGTGTTACAGAATGCCGGCAGGGAGTGGGCTCCCCGTCAACACCAGAAACAATGAGACACCCGAGTCCAACTGGATTTGGGACCCCCATGGCTTTAATAAACCACGGTAGGGGTTATATTGTTTGTGAACACAGCGGCAACCCACCACCATGTTCACAAACAATATCAAGGTTTTTACATCCCACCCTGCAATGATGGGTCGCTCCCTCATTGCAGCGGATGGCTGACACTGAAATGACGAGGTGGCCTCTGATTGCAGCGGCAAAATTGTCAGCAGTTGGTGCAAATATTCCAAGCTACTGTCACCAGCAGCCTGCAATGGCATTGGGGGAAGTGGGACAAGCCTTTGCAGGCTGTGGGGACATTGGCCACAACAGTGCCGTGCATCCACAGCTTGCTACTGAGAAAGCTGCCACAATATGTTATTTGCGCTATGCGTAATCAACATAAAAGCAGTACATTCTGTCTGCCCTATTTCCCATTAAAACCTCAGAACCTACTACTGTCCATGCAGGGTAATAACCTTCACTATCCACTCCCTTGTTTCCCCTCCCTACTACTGTCAGCCCTGGAGTAACCATTATACCCTTCACTTTGTCACAGCCATGCCCGAAACCATTTGGTTTTGGTGCCTACCATCTCAGTAAGCAAACTATTCGACATTTGCTACCATTTTCTGGAAAATAAAACTTTCAATATCCCTCTTGAACCTCCCTCCCTCCCATCGAGTCTCTAACGTGCCTTTCCATAACCTTGAACTATTACTCATGCTAAGTAGTTCTCATTCACTTGTTTATTCCTTACAGGAACTTGAAAGGTCTCTATCACATCTTTCCTCTCTTGTCTGGTCTCCAGTGAAGGACATGTTCAGTGCCTTGAGCAGATCCTCATACGATCCTGTCCTGTCGCTCTGAATCATCCTGCTTACCATTGTCCTTATCTTTCCTGAGGTGAGGTCTTCAGAGTTCAGAACTCTGAACAGTATACCCAGTGCAGCCTCACCAATGATCAATAAAGGCAATAAACCTCTTTTCTTCTATCAGATCCCTTTAGCACATCTGGTATCCTGTTTGCCTTTAGATGTACTTGCTATTACTAGCTTGATTGTTTAAAGGAGTCACTAATGGCGTAATACTAGGTCCCTTTCCTCAGCTGTAGTGCTCAGCTCTACCTCCTATCCAGTACTCTGTCCTAGGTTCTTGTCCCTAAGTGAATCACCTTGCACTTTTGGCATGAATTTCAACTACCAAACCTTATGCCACCTCTCTAATCTTCCACTTTCAGTCTACCGGTTTCCTACTTCACTCACTATCTATCCTCCCACTTGGAAGCTTGGTGGTCATCTTCAAAGAGACACAGCCCCAGATTCATTCTCAACGTTGTTAATGAGCATATTAGAAGAGAGCAAAGAATCAGGATGAGATCCACATGGCATTCCACTCTTGACACCCTCTTTTCCCATTTGACACCATAATCACAACCCTCTGATGCCTCTCATTCAACTAAAGCCCCACCAAAACACTGCTTATATTTTCCTTCAAATCCCTGGACCTCACTAGCTTAGCATGTGACCAGAGTCACTCTGATTGATCCGCTATCATCAGGCCTGTTCCACTGATTCTATACTAACATATTTCAAAACAAAATTCCTCTAAATATTTTTTGGTTGTTTAACCGGGTAACACACTAAGCTGAACTTTTTACAGGAGCGACCTGGGATACAGGGAAGTTAAGTGACTTGCTAAGAGTCACACAGCTATGCAAGTGGAAGCTGTGGGATTCAAACCCAGGTCTGGTCTGCTGGATGTCACCAGATTTGCAGCTCAGAGCCTTAAACCACTAAGCTATACTGCCTCCCCTTTATGGGACTCTATGCTCCCACAGAGCAGGACATGAGAAAAAGGCACCACCTCCCTAGATCATGGCTGACCTCATAGCTTGCTTGCAAATTTTGATTTGGCCTGATCAAAAATAAACATATTACATCCCATGAAACTGGAAAGTATCATCATCTCTACAGCACCTCGTACCATGACAAAAGCTTACAAGGTGAGAATTTTATATAACTTCAGTACCAACATTGGCTTACCTGTCTAAAATTTTAATCTGTCAATCTCTAACTACTCCCCCTACTCCTTTTGCCTGTCCTCAGAGTCAGACACCCTGTCTCTAACCTCTCCTTCATCACCCTAGAGATGTAATTCCTTTTCATCACCTATACCTCCTCTCTCTCCTCCTCTCCTTCCTCACCCCTCTCACTCCTGCCAGCCACCCATGATTGTCATCTCCGCGCCAGCCCCCCTATTTTTTTTCTCTCAATGTCCATCCTTTATCACCGACACACTTCCGCCCTTAATCCTTCAAGGGTGAGCCCAGATAGCTGGGATAGCAAGTTCCTCCATCTGACTGCTTCTGCAATCCTCCCATTGGATGACCTCCTAACCTCTCTTTCTGGTGATTCCTCACATCCCTGCTGACTGGAAGGCTGCCACTGTTACTCCTCCTCCTCCTCCTCCAAAAGATGGTGATCCATCAGGTACGAACAGCTACCGACTTATTTCTCTCCTCCCTCTAAAATACAGGAACAAATGATCTTGTCACAGCTCTCTCCCTTTCTGGACTCCTCTTCCTTTTTCACCCAATACAAGTCTTGCTTCCGCAAAAATCACTCCACCACCTGCTCAGGCTCACCAAATCCATCCATAATGGTATGGATCACAGCCTATTCACTTCACTACATCTTCAGCCGATCTAGCCAAAACATTCAACCCCTGTCTACCACCCAGTTATTAGCCAAACTCCAGGCACAGGCACTCTGACAACCATCAGCTGTTCCAATCTACCACAGGGCACAGGTCCCAAGCAGTCAAAATGACCCCCTCTCTCCTCCCTGCCTGTATCCACTTGGGTCCCACAGGATCTGTGATATGCTCACCACTTTTCTCCATTTTCCTTAATGATCTCCCATCCATATACTAACATACTAACATACTAAAATGCCAACAGAATAGGCATTTCACCGGTCTTTCCCGAGTCTATGATTGGTCAGACCCCACCCTGGGTGCTGACCTTGCTGCCCCCTAGCCTTCTCTGGCTCCTTCCCAGTTCCGGATATTCTTGCTGCATTGGATTTGCTTCCCAGAACCCTTCCTCTGTACCTGTCCCAGCCCTCTTGAACCCCTCCACCGTCTCTGCACTCCACCAGCCCCTAGGCAGTGCATTCAGCTCCACCACCCTCTCAGGTAGTAGCACCTCCTCCTTTCTCCCTGAATCTTCCCCTCCAGCTTCCACCCATGACCTCTAAGTCTCCTCCTTCCTTGAAACACCCTGGCTGTTCCTCCCTATTTACCCTATACTTAGAGAGACCTCTATCATGTCCTTCTCTCTTCCAATATGTACATATTTAGCTCTTTGAGCCTCTCCTCCATAGGTCCTGTCCCCAAGCCCAAATCATTTGGTTGCCCTCCTCTGGACCCTCTCCAGGAGTTTAATGTCCCTCTCAGGTGGCTCAAAACTGCCGAGAGTACTCAAGGTGGCTCACCAACCAGTTACAGAGGGACATCACTCCCTCTGGAGGATCCCTAGCGATGCATCCAGCAACCTGTTGGCCAGCTGCTGCCTCCTACCAAGTCTCCGAGTTGTTCACTTTGACATCACCACCACCCCAAATTCCTCTCCCAGCATGAACATTTCCCACAGGGTGCACAGCCCAGATTTCTGGCCCCAGGTAGATACCTGCATTTCCTATTGAACCTCAGCTTCCACCTCTAGACCATCTTTCCAGAGCCCAGGGCCCCTGTAGGCCACCTCCTCCTCCCATCCACCACCGCCGTTTTTGGAGTCATCACAAAGAGACTCATCTCACCCTGATTCCTGTCCTATGTCAGAGCGAGGGTTGAACAGGAGGACCAAGGACTGACTGTGGGACCCCCCTAACCACCCTCTTTGGGGATGAGACTATCCCAGGCCATGACCCTGTCCGGCCTGGAGCCAATTGCCTATCCATCAGAGTCTGTTCCCCCATTTCTCCAGCTTATCCAACAGGCCACATGAAGAACAGGTCATCCTTGCCAAGTCTAGAAAGAGGACGCACACTGCCCACCAGGTCCAAAACTCATCACAGTCACAGAACTCCACAAAGTTTGTCTGACACAGTTTCCCGAGATGAATCCATGCAACCCATCGTCCAGCACCCTGACTTTCCAGGTCCCCCCAGCCTCTCATAGACATGCCTCCATCCCTTGCCCACCACGAGGTCAGGCAACAGGCCTGTGTCCTCTGCCTCCCGCGATCCCCAGCGGATAGGCATATATCGCACCTCCAGTCCTGGGGCACCACCCGTCCTCAGAGATGGTGAAAACTCTGCTAGTTTACAGGAATCCACAAGTCCTTCTTACTTGGGATGTACTGATCCGCCCTGAAGCTTCTCCGTCTTAAGGGCTGAGGCTTCACTCTCTCTGCCGGATTTCACTTCCAGTACCTCTTCTCCTACTTACCCCCCCTCCTGCCGGTGATGCCTCCCCCCTCCCCAAGACCCGCGATCGGTAAGTCCCCCCTCTCAGTATCTCTGTCTCCTCCATGTAGTGCAGCACATTTTCCTTAGGAAACAGGCTAGCACTCATTTAGTACCTCGTACTCCCTAGGTCTTGTGCCCATCTCTCCAGTTTAATCCTTAAGCTGCCCTTCCCCTTCATTTTTCTGTATCTAAGAACCCTTGTTCCTCTCCGATTTCCTGGCCAGGTTCTGTCCTTTGCCCCGCCAACCTCACCCACCTAGTGGCCCTTCTGCAATCAGCTCACACCCCTCGATCCCTTTCACCTTAGACATGAATTGCCTATAGGCTGCCTTCTTCCACCACCACCTCCTGACCTCCCAGTCCACCAGCAGTTTTAAACCCACCATTTTCGCCCACTCTGCAGGTGCTGGTAGCATCTGCACCTCTCTAATAATTCACTATCAGCATCCACATCTGACAATCCCATCAAATACTCCTAAGGATCCCCATTTCTTAAAAACTCCCTAAGTCAGTTACTCCATCTTGTGCAGCTTTCTAGCCTCCTAGGGTCAAGCAGAACAGACCATGGCCCGTCATCCCGCCAATGGGTCCCACCCAAGCCCTAATCTACTACTGTCTGCCAGACCATCAGTACCAGGCCTCCTGGGTGGTTCCCCACCTGCCAGGCTGAAACACGCCTTGAAACATCCAACAACCTCTGTTCCTGGCACAGAAGATACAGATCTCCCAGCCTGTTCTGGCATGTTTGGTCCCCAACACCCCATCCTCGCAGTCCGCAGTGTCTCAACACCTGCCACCAGACTCCACCAGCTCCTCCGCCACACAGGGGTCTATAAACCACTCCTATTTTACCTTTGCCCCCTTGCTATCAGGTGACCCAAATGCTTCCATGATTCCCTTGCCTCCTCCCCACCCCATGCAATACAGTTTTTGACTATCACACAACCCCTCCCCTTCCTCCCCTGTCCTTCCTGAACATGTAACCTCCAGGTTCAGGTCCCAGTAGTAACCTGCAGTGGCCCAGGCCAGTGACCACCGCCCATCTTCTCCCTCAGTTAGCATCACCTGAGCTCAGGCATTTTATTTCCAGCTCCTGCATTTAGAGACTACTTCCACCTTTCCATACTTCTTTCCCTGCTAGTGTTCCCATGGGATTCTTTCCCTGGTCTGCACTTTAGTCAGCCTTTCCCAATCCTCCAGCTTCCAGGGGGTGAGACAGTCCCTCCTTATGACACCCCGGCCTCTCCATCCCTCCCCAGCCACAAGTTTAAACACTTTCACCAATGAACCTCTCTATTTTCAACTTAAGTTCCTCCCTCAAATTCAGATGAGTCTATCTCAGCACACAGCTCACATTCCCAGGCTCCCCAATCCCCCATCAACCCATACCTCGGCTCACCACCCTGAGCCACTGCCTATCTCCCTAATCTTCAGTTTCTCCTACCCTTGGCACCGCAGGATCTGAGAAAAACTATGATCCCTGTCACGACAGACCCAAGCAAGCTCCTGAATCTTGCCTGCCCTAGCTAGCTATTTCTCACGTCATTTGTACCCAGGTGGACCAGTATGTCAGGGCCCCACAACTTGCCAGCTGATACTAAGTGCCCAGCCCTGTGCACTAGTCAGGAAGATTTCTTTCTAACTACTAGACTTCCCTCCTATCCCATTTGTACCCTGATCACAGATCCCCAACAGGGCTCTGGCCCAGCTTTTCCTCCATTTCCTTCATGTCCTCATCCTTTATGGCCCCTCCCAGCCCATCCTATTCTCCCCTATCCGGGTGTGCCACCCTCCTTATTTACCTGACCCTCCCTCAATCCTATACCCCTCTCCTCCTCTGAGCATCCTTCTGTACCTTGCTAACTCCCCCTCACTGCTCTAACCGCCCTTCTCCCCATCCTGCTAACTAGCCAAACTTGTCCTCCTTCCTTGCTGTCTCATTTAGTCCTCCTTTGTGCTCACATGTCAAACCTCAGCTCCCTTTTACTAATCAGCAGCCGCTGGTCCTTTCCTTTACCTTCTCCCAACTGTCCTTCTCAGTTAAGCTACCCTCTTACTGCCCTCATACTCCCATTCACTGCTCCCATTTTCTAGAACAGGTTCACCTATTCTTCCTGCTATCCTTCCTCCTGCCACTCCCTTTCCATCTCCTAACCACCCCTGTCATGGCTACATCACCCCCTCATCCTCAAGCAGAAGAAGGAATGGAAGCAGTTACTGGGTGTAAGATCTGATCCACACTCCCGCCCTTGCTTCCTTCTGTCCAGCCCTGGCCATCTGCCTACTTCCCTGAGAATGTTGTCCTCTGTTACTCATCGAGGGGTCCCCAGTTACCTGCCTGCTTCCTTGGTAGTGTCCCCTGGACCCCCTCCCAGGGTCCTATATGACCCACAATGATTCTCCTGCACTGCCTTTCCTATGCTGCTTCCCCAGTGCTTGGTGTAACCCAGGAGATCCCTGCCCCCTCCCAACCATACCTCCCCTTCCCAGCTGTCTCTAATCCCCGCAACCTCCTCCTAAGCTGTGCCAGCTGGTAGCACTGAGCAACCACAAAACTTAAAGACCCAGTCAGTATCATGGCTGCTCCACCCTGTACACCCACCACCCTCCCAAAGATGCGGCCCTAATGCCATGTGGTTCCATCCCTTCCAAGTAGGTTTCCTTGGGTGACAAACAGGTTCCTCAGTCCAAAATACACCCTACAGCCTAAATCAGGTCACCCACTAATCTTAGATACAGTCCCACAGTACACAGTAACCCTGTTACTAGGTGCAGTACAACACAACAAACTTATAAGGGAAATGAACAACTCCTAGCTCCTCTCTCCAGCCTTTAAGTCCAGCCCCAGTGGCTAGAACTACAGAGGCTGCACCTGCGGCCTTTTTCCTCAATTGCAGGGCAGGTGTTCCCCTATAAATTGAGAACTCTGGGGGAGGGGGGGGAGGGATGGGTCTTGGGCAGACACACAAACTCCAAGAGAGAGAGAGCAGTTCCCCTGTCTCCCTCAAGCCCCAGAACAAATACACCAGGCCCAAAAATCCCACCAAATAGGGTTTTAAATCAGAAGAAACAGGCCTCCACCATCCTGTTACACAGTGAAACATCCAACAAATGAGCCCACTTACAGCCACCAAACCAGTTTTCAAACTTCCAACAGCCCCCACAACAATACCCTGCTAGCCCCTTAGAAGTAAGAAACACGAAATAACCTTCTGCAAGTAAAATCAACAAGAACCTGTAAAACAACAACAGCAGCTACTGTCCTGCAACACAACTGATCCTGTCCTCCAGTTCCTTCTGAGAACAAAGCAGCCAACCACTACAAACCTGATTCAGCTCTGCCTCCAGTCAATTAGCTGAGTGAGACCAAGCGGAACCATTTACCCTTCCCCACTATGCAGTAATCTTGCAGCTACTGAAATCAAAAACAATGAATCAGGAATTCAACCCAAAGCCCCCAAAATAATATTTTGTTGCCAAAGAAACAGAATCCAATTCAATCAACTTCACTAAAAAACACAAAGAAATAACCTTCTACCAAGTAAAATCCACAAGAACCCTGTAAAAACAACAAGCAGCAGCTACTGTCCTGGAACACAATTGATCCTGTCCCCTTCCAGTTCCTTCTCCATATGCTTGTCTGCATCCACTCACATGTACACAGATGACACGGTCCTCTTCACAGCAGGACCCCAGACTCCAGCTGGACTTTGATCAAGTTCAGCCCTGACCACACACAAATCAGCTTTTCCTCAATACCAAGAAGGCTGTCTCCATGTCCTTTGGCACAAGGCATCAGACTCTCTAGGCTCCCTCCCTTCCTACTCTTCCATAACTGGATGCCCCTGTGGAGGATGTACCACACCTTTAGTTATCTGCATCTGGCTAGACCAGCACCTAAACATTTCTGAACAAGTGGATGCTATAGTCAAAAGCTGCACCCCAATTTGGTGCACTTTACAGGAACTGTGACTGTATCCCACCTCATACCGTACTATTATCAGTAGAGAATTATCTCCAAATCTCTGACTATGGTGATGTGGTCTACAGCGTAGCCCCAATCACTACCCTTGCCAAGACTGGACACACTCTTTAACTACTTTCTGCCATTACACTCTCGACTATCTTTCTTGGACTCACCATTGTTCTATATATAAATCTCTCTCCTTTTCTTTTCGTGTGGACAAGACACCATGCCCACTGTGCCAACATTGCGGGCAATCAAGTTATTTCCCTACCCTCCTATCTCTCTGATAGTAGCCCTTGCAGCCATACCATCAAGAACCTGAAATAATGAACCCTAGCAGTCCCTTCAGTTTCCACAACCATAGCAAAGTCATATTAAGCCACCGCTGCTCTTAAATCTGAACTCCTCATCCCAGCCATTCCGCAGTCTCCCTCCCATGGATTCTTCAAACCACTTCAAGTGGTCTCACCTTCCCTCCTGCACTTGCTCTAGTTTTCCCTCTTGCTCTCCTATTACTTGTTTCCAGTTTAGGTACAGCTAAGATTTGGCACCTATGCTTCCACTCTAGGCATTATGCACAAATATTTATAGCTAACATTGAAGTAAAAGCCTCTCCAGCCCTTTAACATATCAGTTGTGTGGATGGAGCTCCCCTCCTAACTGTGAACTCCATCAAATACCTTTGGGTGACACTTGACCCCCAATTGGACCTAGGAGTCATATCCTAAATGTCTGTAGAACTGGGAACTGTAATTGGGTCTGGCCTATAGGGCCAAAAATAACCTGACACCTGTTGCTCATCTGGCACTTACTAGAGGTGTACTACTTCCCTCCCTTAGCTATGGTCTCCACCAATTTGCCCATACCTCCAAAGCTCTTCTTACTCAGTGGCACACAGCGTACAATAACATCTGTCACTTTGCACTGGCCGCCCCGCCTCACCCACCATTGTCAGCTTTATGATAAACTAGGTTGGCTTTCCCTGACCAGTCACCTGAACTTTGGGCTGGGATGCCTCATGGGCAAAGTGATCAGAACTTGCACCACCAGGGCTGGCAGCTTCCTCTCACCTCCCCTCCTCTTACCCACTCAGGTCCCAGGGTCCTGGGATGCTAAAAGTAGCCCTCACCCGAACCCTTATGGAGGATAGGGACTTTGCTGCATGTGATCCTAGGCTCTGGAACTCCTTTCCTGACCATGTTCATTCTGCTTCCTCCCATCAGTGCTTCCGGAAGTCCCTGTGGGGGCATCTGAAGCTGGCCTCAGCGTGCGAATGTCCCAAGCCTCCCTAGCCTAATTGTTCTTGGAGCCCAACTGTTCTGAGGACCTGCCAATGATCTTTTGGTTGTTTCTCCTGATCCAATTGCTCTCCTAAGCATTTGACTGCACTACGTATGCTCTAGACTATATATTGTTGATTATATGTACTTTATCAATTTCTGTCATAGCAGTTCACTCTATGCCTTACCATTTTGTGACTCAATGCATTTTGTTACTATATGTACTTGCTTTACTTGCTGTTATTTTCTGATGTATCTGTATTACCTATTGTACTCTCCTGGGTCGTTTCTGAAAATAGGTATATAACATGTCTAGTGTACCTACCTGGTTAACAAAAGCTAAATAAATAAATAAAACTGCTCTCTATTTGTTCACCAGCATGAGTTTGTGGCTCTGACTGTGCTGTAAATGCGTGTCGATTGTTTGCTTGTCCTCAAGTTCTCATCTTGCATATTATTCCCAATGTAATTTGTGGTTGTGTACCACTGCTCCATGTATGTTATGTATTTTGAACTATTGTGCTACCTAAGACCCACTTGTACAAGTTCCCCTTCCCCAGGATGTATCTAGAAATGAGCTCCCAGCTTAGTATTCCTGGGTGGGGAGCACTAGACACCAAGGATCATTTTACTATAATAACTGGAGACATTTAAACTGTGATCAGGGTGTAGAACCTTTACATGCCAAGGATCATTTTGGTATACTACTTGGGAGCATCATAATGGTGACCAGAGGTAGGGTCACAATATACCACTGTATTATCGAATTATTTATTTATTGAAAAGTTCACCAGGGTAGGTACACTGAACAACAAGTTGCTCATCTCCCGGTACGACCGGGGGGAGAGGGTGGTGGGAGTTACATAGTAACAATGAGTACACACAAAATACACAATATCATACAAAAACATAGGCTACAACTGAATTACACATTAGCATGAAAAGCAAATAATTACAAGGGTAGAGAAGTGAAAACCAGTTGCAGTGAGCTTATGGTAAGACAGAGAGAGAGTAATATAATAGCAAGTGTGAACCAATGGCCTGCACTATGCAGACTAAAAATAGCACATGGGGGCAAGTGAAGTGAGTCAGCAGGGCATCAAACAGGATGTAGGACAAGAAGGGGGGGAGCTAGGGGTAGGGGCAATTTACAGAGAGGAAATTATGAAGAGCTTGATTTAATGAGCCAGGTGAGGAAGAGTATCGGATATGTCTAGGTAGAGCATTCCACATTTTGGGAAGATGATAGGAGTAGGAGGCCTGTCCACTAGCGGTGGATCTCCAGGGAACAGACAGAGTTCTATGGTCATGGGATCTTAGAAGTCGAGAGAGAGTGAGTGGGGGAGAGAGTAGGGAATTTAGGTAGGGAGGGAGGGAGTGTGCCAAGCCCGTATGCAGAGATGAGATTTGTGCAATGATGCAGTCACCTATTTGTTAGGGATGGGAAGGCTAAAGCTCAGTACAAGTGGCAGCGGTGGGTAAGGTGAGGTGCATCCAGAGCAAACTGACAGAATGAGTTGAAAAGAGTATCCAGGTTGGCTAAGGAGGTGGCAGGAGCAGAGCAATAAATGACATTGCAATAGTCGAAAACCGGGAGAATCATTTTTTGGATCAGTTCGCGTCTTGCCTGTGGCAGGAGGCAGGAGCGGTTTCTATATAAAGCGCCAAGTTTGGGATGAAGCTTTTTTATTATGGCATCTATATGGGCCGAGAAGGTGAGATGTTTATCCAGCCAAACGCCCAGATACCTGAAAGACTCGGTAGCAATTATAGTTGCTCCGTCGATGGTAGTGAAGGTAGGGGCAGAAAGGAGCCTTGACAGCTTCTGACATGTACTAAAAGTCATGGACACAGTTTTTCTTGGCATTTAGGAAGAGTTGGTGAGATTGAAACCGGCTCTGGACATTATTGAAATCACGTTGGAGCCTGGAGGTGACATCCAAGGGTGAGGGCCCAGAGGAGAATAGAACTGTATCATCAGCATACATATGTATAAAAGATGAGGTACAGATGGATGGAAGATCATTCAGAAAGATGGAGAAGAGAATCAGGCCTAGTATGGACCCTTGGGGGGCTCCAGAGTATATGGGTAGAGGAGGGGAGATGTAGTCAGATATTTTTACAGACTGTGAGCGGTCATATAGGTATGTGCTGAACCATTTAATGGCATGTTCAGACAGCCCAGCTGATGAGAGGGAGTGGAGCAGGTGGGAGTGGGAAACCATGTCAAAAGCTTTAGCAAGATCAATAAAAATGGCAGTGGTTATGTGACCGCAGTCCATGCCTGTCAGGATCGATCAGTGATTCAAAGCAGCGAGGTAGTAGTAGAGTGATATTGACGGAACCCAGATTGATATTGGGTGAAGAAATTTCTGTCTGAGAGGTACGAGGATAGTTGGTCAAGGACTAGATGTTCTTGTAGTTTGGCTAACATCAGGAGGAGAGATATAGGGCGGTAGTTCTCAGGGGAGGAGGAGTCTCCACACTTATGGAGAGGGAGGACAATAGCATGTTTCCACTGACAGGGAATTTCAGCCAAGTGAAACGAGAGATTGAAAAGAGCAGTGAGTGGGGGAGCAATGGCAGAGGCAGACAAGTTTTAGTAACTTTGGGTCCAGTCCATCAGGGGAGCTACCTTTGCTCAGATTTAGGGCTTCCAAGGCCACCAGTATGTCAGTTCTCAGAATTTTAGAAGGAAAAAGCTATGAGGTGGGCTGGAGGACTTCTAATAGTGCGGAGATTAACTGGTTAATGGTTGGGAGGAGCCTAGCAGAGTAGAAGCACATGAGGTAAAGTCTTGAGTTGAAGCAGCTTAGCAATGCTAAGGCGATTAAACATGACAGCATTGTTTATTTTGGAGGGAGGAGGGGGCCTGTGGGAAGAAAAGTGAGTGGATTACTTTCCAGAATTTGGATGGGTTATTTATATTAGAGTTAAAAGTAGAGCTGAAGTAATCAGCCTTGGCCAAATAGTGGCTTTGTTCATTTGTTTCTGAGGACCAGTGAAGCTTTATAGTCTTTAAGGGCTTTATTGCTTTTGGAGCTTCAGAGCTTGTATCACGTGCCCTTAGACAACAATGAGTTCTGGGAGATCCAGGGAGGTGGTTTCCATGGAGCACGTGCCACTCGTAGTGGTGCATGTTGATTCTAGACTTCAGGAATCGGTCTCTGAAGAAGTTAGCTGTGACACCTAGGGTTACTGGCAACAGATATAGGTGCCCAATTAGTGTTGGTCAAATCATAAAGAAGTGGGTCAATGTTCAGAGTTTGTATGATGGTTGTAGAATTTTATAGGGACTTTGACTTTGTGAATTGCGCAGCAGGAAAGTCATGCAATGGTCACTGAAGGCATCTGCTAGAGTACCGGAATTAATGACCCTATGGGTGTGAGTTGTAAGGGCCCAGTCGATGAGGGAATGGTTTGCTCTTGTGATTTAGCTAGTCAGATCTTGGATAATTTGGGTTAGGTTGAGCTATGATAGCATTTAGCACTTTGCTGGGTATGGTAGTCAATTTATGTTGAACTCTCCCATAATATATAATTCACCAGCAGAGAGTGGCTAACTAAGGTGGTTATGAGTTCAGTAGCAATATTGGGTTTGTGAGCCAGGATGGCAGTGACGCCTGCTACAAAGAATAGGTTTGGAGAGAGGAGAGATTTGCAACAGCAGAGCCTTGTAAGCTTTTGTTGAGCATTAGAAAAGACAAGTGAATTGGATGGAAGAGGAGACATAGATGGATCCACCTCCTCCCAAGTCAGTCCTGTCTCAATATTGTGAAGCCAGGGAGTGTAACAGATGAGTTGCTGATTTTTTTATTTAGCCAGGATTCAGAAATTATTATTATATCAGGGTTGAGCATAGCCGCCAGTGGCTGTAGCAAGTCCACTTTAGGGAGAAGACTACGTATATTGATATGTAGTATTTTAAGGCCATTTGGAAGAGGCAGAGCTGAGAGACATGGCTCAGTGCTGGCTGCAGTAGGTGGTTGAGCTGGGCCAGGGTTGGGGTTTATGTCACCAGCTGATAAGAGTAGGAGGGCAATAATAATATAATGCAGCTTTGTGCTCTTGAACCAGGAGTGGTTGCGTAGCAGTCAGGAGCTAGGGCTTTGGGTATTAGCAAAGGGTGGCCAGAAGCTAAGCAGCCATATAAGAGTAATGCACATAGGCAGCTGGATGAGAGAGGCACAGGGGCAAGTGGGTGAGTGAGACCAGGATATGGTAATGGGAGAGGGGGAGTTACCCTGATTGTAGATAGGGGGAGGCATATCATCTAATTTCAGAGGAGGGGATGTGGGATTAGGTGGCAGAGGGGTGAGAATAAGTGCTGTGAAGTGTAGGGCAGCATCTTGGTTAAACTGGGGAGTATTGGTCACGGAGGACGAGGCTGAGTCAGAAGAAAAGCTGTACTGGCTCAGTAGGTCAGTGGGGCAGCAGGGTCTGGGAGAGCCAATGAGAGCAGGGACAGTAGGAGGAAGGCAGATTATAGTGTATTTAAAGGAGGCCTGGGAGGGGGTGGGGGAAGGAGAAAAATCACAGCAGAAGAATATGAGCAGGCTGAACTGGAAACCCAAATGCAAAAAGACGCACCAATCGGTGAGCCATGCTAGCTGGCTGACCAATCAGATGCCTGTAGCAAAAGGAGCTGCAGTCAATCGTAGCACCGCCAGTGTGTGCTTGAAGTAGCAGTGAATACCTGGGGAGTTGATCTGCGGGCGAGTTCCAGGAGGGCGGCAGGAGCTGTAGGGTCCCATCAGCAGTGGCGGCCGAGGAGGCACCGCCTTTTCAGATTTGGAAGTGCCGCTCGGGGCACATGGCAGATCTGGGGAGTTGAGCCGGGGGTGAGTTCCAGGAGGGCAGCAGGAGCTGTAAGGTCCCGTCACCAGCAGCAGCCGAGGAGGCACCGCCTTTTCGGATTTGGAAGCACCACTTGGGGTGCACGGCAGATCTGGGGAGTTGATCTGGGGGCGAGTTCCAGGAGGGCGGCAGGAGCTGTTGGGTCCCATCGGCAGTGGCAGCTGAAGATGCACTGCCTTTTCGGATTTGGAAGCGCCGCTCGGGGCGCATGGCAGATCAAATGAGGGCAGGATTTTTGGAAGCAGTAAACAGTATTGCAATTTCAGTTGTTAAGCACTTTCAAAACCTTTTATATAGTACTGTGCTCTGTATGCAGGAGGGGATCCCTCATTTGCAAGGTTTTAGTAGTACATATGCACATGCACATGATCAGATTAGTATCTGGGGCTGCTAAAATATATGGTGTCTGTTCAACCATGCTGTTCTCCCACATGGCACAGTGCTTAGATGTTTACCATTCCACTAACCTTCTGAAAACGGGGCCCTAATTGACTAAAAATTCCCTGTCGATGCCTCTCAAGATGCAGAAAGTAAACAAAAATGGACTATCTTATTCTACATCTTTATGTATTATTTTATGTTATTTTCCTTGGAAAACCTTTATTCAATTTCAAAACATTGTGATGTGTCTTAAATATTTATAACGACTGTAGATAAAATACAATTTATTTTTTCATCCGAGTGCTGTTTTTATTTACTTATAAAAATACAGTGTGGTTTAGTTTAGGCTTGGTGGTAACTGTACTGCCTCCCATGCCAGTGGCCCAGTTTTGGGGGAGGACCTGGGTCAAACGGGGGTTAGCTTACAGGAGAGATGACTAAGCATCTCTGGGACTGCTCTCCACTCATGGAGGGGGAGTCTAACCACCCCGCTCTTTAACAGCCACCTAGGTGAGGAATGCTGGCAGGCTCAGGCAGCCACAAAGCAGTACTTGCCTTTAATTGTATTGGCATCATTGCATGCTTGACGGCTCAGGGGATAAGTCAAAGGTAGAAAACCTCCAATGGCAAAATAATCCATCAACCTGCCACAGGCTTTGCGCTACTAACCAGGCTCTGCTCCTGTCTGAATATGTGGCTCCTTGTGAATGGCCCTCTCCCTCCTGGCTCCACCACGGGGGGTTGGGGGCATGGGAGATCTCAGAACAGGTAAGTCCTGGTGATTTTGGCTGATGTGGATGGACAGGCCAGTGCACAGGGGGGTCAGTGTGTGACCTAGAAGATAAACATCTCATTTGAAAGAAAAATAAAACACAGTTTGGGAATCTCGGACTCAATAACACAGTCATACCATATAAACAGCATAATTATTCACTATGAGGCTAGACCAGGACAGGTTTATTAATGGAGACCAAGTGCCTGGCAAAGCTCTGTCCACCTTGCAATGCTCTGCAAATATGTAACGGGGAGGTTAGGAGCTGTGAGAGCCACCAGTGAGGCATCACAGTGAAGTTATTCAGAATAGAAAGTGCAAATTATGCATATGCCAGTTGAGCTCATGATGAGAATTGGGCCCTGAGCGATTGCTGCAATATATATATATATATATATATATATTTTTTTTCTTAACCAAGAACCTTTATTAAAAAAAATCATTCAAATAAAAACCAAAACTAAATTAAAACTAACTCAGTAGAGTACAAACTACGAAAGCATTTGACTTATACTTTCACAGCTCCTGCAGTCCACTTCCCAAACATTCAGCTCAGATAAGTTGCTTGATCAACACAGTAATTAATTACACATAAATCTAATCACAACTTTAACTTAGAAAAATGTATGCAGTTCTCTGTGTTTATATGGTATGAGAGTGGTATGTTAGGAATATCCTAAGTATTAGCTTCCTATACAAAAGTGTCTAACAGTAAATGAAGGGAGCACTTATTTAAAAGAAGAAACTGGAGCATTTTAAATTAGTTCTAAACATTTATTGTCACATCACAACGTTCTGAAATTTGATTAAAGATATGCAAGTAAAACAAGATGTAAAACCCCATAAAGAAGTAGAATAAGAGATAGCCCTGTTTTGTTTACCTCAGCTGTGCAGTTTTAGACATCCTCTCATCAAGCTAGCAGCTAACTGAATGCAACAGGCAAGGAGTTCAGCTGCAGGCCATTCAAGGAGGAGGGGCAGGGGGATGGGTAGTTTCAGAACAGAGTCCATTTCAGTATATAGTTTATTTGTTTCAGTATATAGAGTATGTGAATTTTTCAGTCTACAGTGTATGTGTTTCAATATATAGTATATGTGCTTTTTTCAGTGTGTGGTGTATGCATTTCAATAGATAGTGTATGTGTTTCACCATGTAGTGTATTTGTTTCAGTATATAGTGTATGCAGATTTTTCAGTACGTAGTGTATTTATTTCAACAGATAGTGTATGTATTTCAATATATAGTGTATTTGTTTCAGTATATAGTGTATGTGCTTTCTTCAGTGTGTAGTGTATGCATTTCAATAGATAGTTTATGTATTTCAATATATAGTGTATTTGTTTCAGTATATAGTGTATGCAGATTTTTCTCAATATATAGCGTATGTGTTACAATCTACAGAGTATTTGTTTCAGTAGATAGTTTATGTGGATGTTTCAGTCTGTAGTGTATGTATCTCAACACGTAGTGTATATGTTTCAGTACATAGTACATTTGTTTCAGTATATAGTGTATGTGGATTTTCAATACTCAGTATGTGGATTTCAATAGATAGTGTATGTATTTCACTATACAATGTAAGCATTTCACTATATAGCATATGTGTTTCACTATATAATATATGTATTTCAGTACACATTATATGTATTTCACTATACGATGTATATATTTTAGTAGATACTGTATGTGGTTCAATACATTGTGTATGTATTTCACTATATAATGTACATATTTCACTATATGATGTATGTATTTCACCATATAGTGCATGTGTTTTACTATACAGCCAGAGATTATGAATTATGTCCCTAACAGCTTGCTATACTCATCTGGCCCTGTGCTCATGTCAAACAATGCAGTCCTTCTTTCTCTAGATATTTCGATTTCGAACTCTTCTAGAATGAGATCTCCCCCTGTTCTGACTTTCTCTCTCCTTTTTGGACCAGTTGAAATTTCCTTTCTCGTACTCCTCTGTGTCCCTTTTTAATTTATTTTGCTTTCTGTCGATTAGTGCCTGTTCATGTTTAGTAACTTTTGCATTTAACGCCTAATCGATTTCTTCAAATTGGGCACTTGACTGATGTTTAGTCAATTCCAGTTTAAGAGGTTTCATTTCCTTCCTGATATCCTAATATTTTTGGTGTCTGATTTAATAAGTTCTACACAGGCTTTTGAACAGTTTTTGCCACGGCTTCCCATCTATCCATCTTCTTTACCTCAAAGGCCTTTTTACTGTAGGTTGTAACAAAACTACATGTGTGTCTAGTGCTCTGCAAATTTTGCTGCTTGGGAATAAAAGTAGATTCCCTATTTGAGGTTACAAAGATCATTAATAAAAACTGGGATATTTTAAAAGTGACTCTCAAGTTATGTGATGTAATTTCAGATGGACAAAGGGTAGTTTTTAGGAAACCAAGCACTGTATGTGGTGTGGTTATGAGGAATTTTATATCACAAATGACTGACCTCCCTGTAATATATTGAGGCGGTGCAGGAACAGAGACTTATACATGGTGTGTCAGTTCAGTGGCCATTTTTATTCTACTCAGAGATAGTGGTCTTGCATCACTGGACATACACAAAGAAAAGCTTACTGTGCATGACAGGAAGTTACATATATAATGGACTACAATACCCACAAGCATAAATTATAGCTGTAATCCACTTCCTACTATATATATCCATGTATATACTACACTCCTCCCCATTAGACAGAAACTTGTCTAAGATACTTCGACAGCAACATTTTCTAACTTCCAAGCCAAAGTAGACTGTTCGGTATCAGGAAACAAGTTCAGGGGATTATTCTTCCCCTTGGGAAGAACTTGTCACTAACTAAGTAACAGTACAAGTAAGGGCTCAGTTACACAGAGGTATAGGTTAGGTTCAGTACATGACTTTAAAGGTTAAGTCTTTGTGGTGGTCTTTGGTGCCTCAGTGGATATCTGTGGGCTGGAATAACCATTGCTGGTGGAACAGGTGTTTCATTATCATTTGTCAATGGCTGCAGTGGAACTTCACGAGCAGGAGAAAAGTTCTCTGTGTCACTGTCCTCAGCTGGAGTGACGTCTTCTGCTGCATTTGCTGGAACCTTGGAATGCAGCAGGTGATCCACATAGAAACATAGAAACATAGAATTTGATGGCAGATAAGGACCGCTTGGCCCACCCAGTCTGCCCATTTCCCTACCTACTGGATAAGCTGCAGATCCTAGTTAACCAGCAGCCTACTTCTTCTTACCCCCACACCCTAGAATTGCCTTATGACTGTCCCATGCATGCTTGAATTCCACCACTGATTTTGACTCCACAACCTCCTCCGGAAGGCCGTTCCATGCATCCACAACCCTCTCTGTGAAAAAATACTTCCTTAAATTACCTCTGAGCCGACCCCCTCTATCTTCAAATTGTGCCCTCTTGTTCTTGCACACCTCTTTTTTTGAAAGATGCTACCCTCTTGGACTTTGTTGATTCCCTTGAGGTACTTGAAAGTTTCTATCATGTCCCCCTCTCCCTCCTTTCCTCGAGGCTATACATATTAAGCTCCTTAAGTCTCTCTTAATATGTCTTCTGGTGCAGACCCTGCACCATTTTAGTTGCCCTCCTCTGGACAGCTTCCATCCTGTCTATGTCTTTGCGGAGATTGGGTCTCCAGAACTGCACACAGTACTCCAGATGGGGTCTCACCAGCTGTCTATACAGAGGGATAATAACTTCCTGTTTTCTACTGGTGATGCCTCTCCCTATGCATCCCAGTAACCCCCAGCCCTAATTGCTGCCCTCTCACATTGCTTGCCCACCTTTAGGTCATCTGATATGACTACCCCCAGGTCCCTTTCCATTTTTGTTGTTGTTAGTATCTCACCCCCCATTGTGTACTCTTCCCCTGGGTTTTTGTTTCCCAGGTGCATTACCTTGCACTTCTTAGCATTAAATCTAAGCTGCCATACATTTGACCATTCCTCTAACCTTGCCAAGTCCCTTCTCATCCTTCCACCCCACCCTGTGCATCAACTCTGTTGCAGATCTTAGTGTCATCTGCAAAGAGACATACTTTTCCTTCCAGTCCTTCCACAATGTCGCTTATAAAGACATTGAAGAGGACTGGTCCTAATACTGAACCCTGCAGTACCCCACTAGTAACCCTCCTTTCTTCTGAGTGGACTCCATTTACTATTACTCTCTGTGTCCTATTCTCCAGCCAATTCTTTACCCAGGCTGTCATCTTGGGACCCACTCCTAGGCTGGCTAACTTGTATATTAATCTTTTGTGTGGGACTGTGTCAAATGCCTTGCTAAAGTCTAGGTAGGCCATGTCCACAGCCCCTCCCTGATCTACTACTTTGGTCACCCAGTCAAAGAAATCTATCAGATTTGTCTGGCATGACCTTCCGCTGTGAATCCATGCTGCCTAGGGTCCTTGCCCTCTGGCCTCTAGATACTCGACAATTCTTTCCTTCAGAGTGATTCTATCATTTTCCCTATCACTGAGGTTAAACTAACAGGTCTGTAGTTTCCTGCGCTGCCTTGCTCCCACTTTTGTGAAGGGAATCACATCTGCCCTCCTCCAGTCCTCGGGTACCACCCCATCCTCCCATGATTTGTTAAAAAGGGTAGTCAGTGGTGTCACTAGTTCTAGCCTTAGTTCTTGTAGAATTCTGGGATGAATCCCATCAGGCCCCGAGTCGCTGTCCCATGCGAACTTCATAAGTCAAAGGTCCACGTGTTTCAGTCACCACCCCAGGAATCCAAGAAATCTTGGGATGTCTACAATCTTGAACCATCACCCTCTACCCAGGATGAAAAATCCGTACTGGCTTGGCTGACTTCTCATGCCTCTTTTGCTGTTGTAGTTGACACTTTGTAACAGTGTCAGCCAAGTCTGGCTTGAGCAATGACAACCGGGTATGAGGTTGACGCTTTGGGAACAGTTTGCTCTGTGACTGTGTGAGGAGTGTTTCTATAAGCAAACAGAAAATAAGCCAACCTTTGAGCTGTAGGTACTTGCCATGAATCTGGTTTATTCCAAGCTTTTTTGAATGTTTGTACAGCTCTTTCAGCTGCGTCATTTGGTGCTGGGTGGTAAGGTGGAGTCCAAATATGTCGGATGCCATTCTGCTTCAAGAACAGTTTGAAGTCATAAGAAGAAAACTGGGGACCATTGTCAGACACTAACTCCCATGTCAGGCCATAAGAGGTGAAAAGTTGTCTCAGAAGGTCTATAGTCTTTTCAGTAGTTGTGACTTATATGGGCAACACTTCCAACCATTTGGAGTGGATGTCAGTTACTACCAAGAAGTGTTGTTTGTCCACCTCTGCATAGTCAACATGTATGTGGTCCCAAGGTGTGGTAGCCCAGGGCCAAGGATGCAGGGGTGTGGTAGCAGGTTGGTTGTGGACAGCCGCACATGGTGCACATTGGTTGACAAGATGTTGGATATCTTGATCAAGTCCTAGCCACCAGAGGTATCCTCTGGCCAATGCCTTCATTCAAGAGATTCTGTGATGACTGTCATGTTAGTCAAAAAGTAATCTCTTGCAAAACTTTGGAGGTATCACAACTCAAGCTCCCCACAGAACACAGCCTTGCTCTGTGGACAACTGGTCCTTCTTGTCTAAGAAATGTTGGAGGGTTGTGTCTCTCATGAAATTAGGCCAACAATTTAGGGTGAAATCTAGGACTTTAGAGAGGACAGGATCTCGTCGTGTCTCTGCTGCGACATCCTGTGAAGCAGTGGGTAAGTCCTCAAGATGTGAAAGATGGAACACTGTTGTATCATCTTCCTTCATGATAGCATCCTTGCATGGCAGTCTCAATAATGCATCTGCATTTGCATGATCTTGAGAACGTCTGTATTCAATGTCATAGTTGTATTCCAACAAAATCGGGGCCCACATTGCTGCATCCAAAGTGCTGTGAGAGTTGGTATTGCGGCCTTTGGCCCCAGAATTGCCAGTAGAGGATTGTGATCTGTTAGAAGAGTGAATTTCTGTCCATAGAAGTTCTTACGGAACTTCTAGACACCGAAAATTATGCTCAAGGCTTCTTTCTCAATCTGAGCATAGCTTCTTTCACTCGTGGACAAGGTCTGGGAAGCAAAAGCGATCGGATGTTCCTCTCCAGAAGGTAACACATGAGAGATGACAGCCCCCATTCCATATAGTGATGCATCGCATGCCAGCCTCAGAGGTTTGGCTGGGTCATAATGCGCTAACCATTTGCTGCCTAGAAGACATTTCTTACAATCCTGGAATGCTTCCTCACACTGTGGTGACCAACTCCATTGAGCTTCTTTCTGTAGCAAGTCACGGAGTGGTTGCAACAATGTATACAAATGGGCTAGGAACCATCCATAGTACTTCAAGGGGCCTAAGAATGATCTAAACTCTGTCACATTTGTTGGTGCAGGTACCTTGACAACAGCATCCACCTTGCTGTCTGTTGGGTGTAGGCCTTGGGTGTCGATCCGGTGACCTAGGTACTCGACAAAATTTTGCAGAAATTTACATTTTGAGAGCTTCACTCTCAGTCCATATTGTTGCAGTCTAGTTAGAATTTGGTCCAGGATTGTCAGATGCTCTTCCATTGTGGGTGCTGTTACCAAGATGTCATCCATAAAGCTTACTACATGGTCCAGTCCATGCAGTATCTGGTCCATTGTGTTATGGAAATCACTGGTGCTGTGGAAACTCCATATTCCAAGCGATGATACCAGTAAAGTCCCTTTTAGGTGTTGATGGTTAGATATGGTTCCAACTCTTGTTCCAGTTCCAATTGCTGGTATGCAAAAGAAAAGTCCAACTTGCTAAAGAACTTGCCTCCTGAGAGTGTGGCAAACAAGTCCTCTGCATTTGGTGATGGGTATGGATCTTGCTGTATACAACAGTTCACTGTAACCTTGTAGTCACCACATAACCTCACTGCTTTGTCTCATTTCGGTACCACAATGATAGGGGTAGCCCAGTCGCTCCTCTCTACTCATGAGATGATACCATGGCTTTCAAGATGGTCCAGTTCCTTCTCTACTGCTTCCCTTAAAGCATACTGTACTGATCAAGGCTTGTGGAAAATTGGAATGGCTCCCGGTTGCATTCGGATCTTTGCCTTGAAATCCCGGATTGTGCTGTAATCATCCTGGAAAAATAGGACCATGTTTATCCAGTTCTTTCTTTAGCACATCTTGTGCTGCTTTGGTCACCATTTTTAAGCTGAAGATCTTTTCCCAGTTCAATTTGATCTACACGAGCCAGTCTCCTCCTAGTAATGTAGGTCTTTCTCCTTGTACCACCACCAGAGGCAAGGTCCACGTTCCTCCCTCGTAGGCAACTGGCCCTTGGATTTTCCCTAGTACAGGGATTTGCACTCCCATCTAAGTCAAGAGCAGAGTATGATGGTTGCAACGGGCACTGCTGTCGTTTCTCTCTATAGATGTTCTCTGACACAAGAGATGCTAATGCTTCGGTGTCCAGCTGCATGCTCACTGGGTTTCCTGCTAGCTTAAGCTGGAGGTAAATTTCTGCTGCTTGTGCTCATGTTGCATAAACCATGAACAGGCGCAATTCCTCATCTTCTGTTTCAGTGGTTGCAGTGCCATCTGTGACATACCGTGTAGTAGCAGTCCATGATGTACTTTTGCACACCCTTTGTATGTGACCCACTTTTTCACAGTTGCGGCATTTCTCATGTCAAAATCAGTATGTGCTTTGATGGTGGTTACCTCCACATCGGTAACATGATTTTAACTTTCCAGAAGTGCCTTGTGGTGCTGGCTTCCTAAGTGTTTGGGGTTGCTGACAAATGGGTGATGGACCACTGCATGGTGTGGCATGTCCCTTTTGTTCTAGAGGATGGGTAACCTTGTGAACTCCACTTCTTTGGAGTTCAGAATGTTCTGCCAGTGCTCAGGAGCCTTTCTGAGTAAGCTCCATAGGGATTGTAATTTCACAAGCTGTTGTGAAGTTTGTTTTTTTATTTTGGCTCAGAAAATTAATCAAGACCAATATTTCATCTGTTTAACTTCAGTATGAATGATCTTTTCTTCACATCATAGCCATGGGGACCAGGTTTCTATCTACACTAGTATTTTATGCCCATTACTGCATAATACCATGTTGTATACAGTCCTGTAAAGGGGTCCATATTTTTTTCAAATAGATCATTTTGTTCATTTTTTTGTATAATATATTATCTCTAAATTCATTGTGTCAATCATTAAATTAGTCCATGTGTCAAAGACCAGTGGGGTCGCGACCTTCCACTTTATTAAAATAATTTTTTTTGCAATTATTGTTGCTATTGTGACAAATTTATTCTGATATATATATATATATATATATATATATATATATTTGATTGTTTATTATTAAAGAGAGCAGTGTTAGTTGAGGAGTTAATATTTTTTTTGGTTTATGGTTTTCTCTATAGTTTTCACTATTTATGGCCAGAAATTTGATAAGAATGGACAGGAATGTAACATATGGATCACAGTAGCTGTTATAGTAGTACATCTGGGACATGCCTCTGAAATATTTTTGTTAAACTGATGTAGTTTTGCTGGAGTATAATATGTCCTATATGTGGTATTTATCTGTATTTGTTGTAGTTTGCTTGTTTTTACATTTTTAGTGAAGGTCACATATTAACAAATTTCTACTGGACCTCCTTTCTCATCTACTTCTACTCCTACTTCTACTGTCAAGCAATGTACACCTGAACCTGGGCCCCCCACCTGCCCTGAGTTCACAGCCACAAATACTAGTTGAGCTGACTCTGGCCTCAATAAACATCTGTAGCATCCTCCCCAAGATGGACAACCTGAAGGTATGTGTTTCTCGGCACAACCCTGATGTGCTATCGGTTGTGGAATCCTGGCTGTCCCCACAGATACTGGATGCAGCCATCGCATTACCTGGCTATACCCACTTTAGACAGAACTGCCTGTCAAAAAAGGTGGGGGAAGTGTCATTTACATCAAAGATCACCTGCAGGGACATGGCCTGCCACCCCTCAGCAGGAGGGACAACGTGCAATCACTGGCTGTCAAACTGATCCCTGGGGCACACAATAGGGTGCTCACAATACTCTCAGTCTACATACCACCTAAAGTGACCACTGCTGGCACCAGTGACCTCATGGTCTATATCAATACCTTCAGCCTTAACACAGAAATGATACTGCTAGGTGACTTCAACATCAACTGGCTCTCCCCAGCACCTGCCACTATTAAGGACACCCAGTCTGCCATCCACATCTCCCAAATGGTGAAATCCCAACCAGAACCAACTACAAAACCGGCACCAGCACCTTGTTGGATTGGGTACTCATGAACCTTCCTGCACGTATCAGTAATGTTTCTGTTCTCACGGACTCTCTGAGTGACCACTCTCCAATCACATGCACCTGGAATAACCACTACTGCAAACCCCCTGTCAGAAATATCACTAGCCATGTCCTCCTAAAAGGACATCTTCCACAGCTAAAAGCAGACCTCAAGTACCAAGACTGGACCGACCTGTATGACACTCAGGACGTGGACATAGCCCTTGACCTCCTCATTAAAAAATGTAATGCAGTCTGTGATAAGCATGCACCCATAAAAACAAGATCAGTCAAAAGACCCGACAACCTTTGAATTACCCCTGACCTACTTGTGTAACTCTCTACTAGGGATCATCTCTGGCAAGTGACGAGAGTGCATAGCACAGCTGCAAACACACAATGATACAAAAAACCTCAAATGCCTGCACAAAAGCTATCCATCTGGTGAAAAGCTTTTATTACAAAGAAGCCCTCACTGGTTCCTGGAACTCCAGCAAGGCCTTTTGGGACAACCTTAGTGACATCACTGAAAAGGATCCCAAAACTGCCCCAACTATGCTCACCATTGATGGAGTGCCATCCTTAGACCCCCTTCTTATTGCAAACTTCCTGAATAACACCTTCTTGGACCTGAGCACTGTGCCCTCTGCTAACTTCTTCAATCCCACCACCACAAAAGACTCAAAAAGGAAACCAACCCTTCACCACAACCAGCCATTTTTTACTTTAAGAAAGTCACCAAAACAGAAGCCAGAAAATAGCTGGAAAAGATGCTTGGGAAAGGAAGACCCAGTGGGGACTACCTAGACCTTAAATTTGTAAGCCTAGCACTGGAGGAAATCCTAGTCCACTGACTCACATTATCAACCTTTCCCTCTGTCACTCCCAATTTCCCCAATGCTGGAAATCTGCCACAATCACACTGGTGCACAAAAGCAGGGACAGGACACTGCAAAACAACTACCGGCTGATGTCAATACTCCCTCCACTCTCCAAAGCCATAGAGAGGATTGTGGCCAATCAGCTTGTGGAATATCTTAACCAGCACCAACTATTGTGTCCTAAACAACTTGGATTGAGGAGAGGGCACAGTACCTCACAGCCTTGCTCAAATTCACAGGCTATAGCCACCATGCATTAGACTGAGACCACCTGGTTGGGGCAGCCTTCATTGACTTATCAAAAACATTTGATACGGTGCACCGTGGGCTCCTCTTAAACCAGGTATCCAACACTGATCTCTCACCTGACACCTGGGACTGGTTCAATAGCTACCTGAGCAATCACCAGTGGGTAAGGATTGGTGAAGTCCTTTCTAACAGCAGACCCATTAGATCTAGTGTTCTGCAGGGATCCATATTTGGACCACTGCTGTTCAGCGTATTCTTAAATAATCTCCTGGTGTTCTGCTAGTGTCAAATGCTCCTTTACACAGACAATGCAATCCTGTTTACCAGCAACCAAGAACTTCTAGAGGCAGATCTATAAAAAGGCTTCACATCTGCAGAACAGTGGTTTAAGGAACATAGACTGGTCCTGAATTATAAAAAAACTAAGACTATGATGGTCTCTACTCCCCAAAGCAAACTCAAAACCTTCCCCCTTGCAATCACAAATGACTGCGGTTCCACTCTTGAGCTAGTTCCGCATTTTAAGAACCTATGCATCACAGTTGATTCCACCCTATTATATGCCCAGCATATTGACAATACCAAGAAAGCCATCAATACAAGAATTGTGATCTTATACCAACACAGGCACTGTCTTACTCATGAAGCCCTGAACATGGCCATTCATAGCTTTAGTGTATCTCTCATCGACTATGGGCTAGCGGTATATGGATCTGCAACAGACACAGCCCTCCACTGCATCTCTAGTGCCCTAAATAGCTCTATTGCCCTAAATAAAGCATGCTGTCTCCTCACAGTGCTGCCAGATTCACACACACACCTGTGATCTCTATGCCATGGCAGGTTGGCTGCAGCTTGATGGAAGAATCAGATATCAGACCTGCCTCCTCACCAAAAAAGTCTCCCTTAACCTTCTGCCACCTGGGGTACAGAACTTTCTGACCATACCTCAGGGCTCAAAACAGACCACAAGTGCTACCTCTTAAGTATTCCATGTACTAAGGTGTCACACTACACTGGCTCAATGGGGTTTTGCCTGTCGTGCCCCTTTCTGGACAAATGCACTGCCTCAAGGCATCTCTGACACTGCAATGATTGGTGCTTTCAAGCACAAGCTTCATCAGCACCTACTTGCCACAAATACCTGTGCCTGCCTTCGCTATCTCCCATCACTGACTTTACCTACAACTTTTGATGTCAGTAATTATAACCAGTGTAGGCAGCAATCCCCACTAGCACTTATTCACCCCGTCAATTGTTACCCCGAAGTAGCACTGACTCAGCCCTTCCCCTACACTCCCTGCCCTTCCTCCATGTCACTATCACCCCCACCCCAATCTACTATCCCACTCTCTTACTTCCCTACCTTTCTCCTCCTGCTACCCTAACTCTAGCCCACTCCGCTCTTTTCTTTCCATGTACTCATTCCAATTGCTGTTGTATCCCCAGGATGCAGGCATACATTGCACTATGCCTTAGTAATGTCTACACTTGTATAATAAGTGTAATGTGTACCTCTACTTTATATGTATATGTACTTCTGTCCTTGTATTTTCTTCCAATTTGTAATTCAGCTGACGTGGAACCAGTTAACGAGCATCTACTCAGTGGTGTTATCAAAGAATTCAATAAAAAAATAAATAAAGGTTGCTGTTGTATATTGCCCTATTTTATCTGTTATATTGATACCAAATTCTGTTGGCCATTTTTTCTTTAATTTTTATTGCTCTTTATTAGTGCTGTTGCACAATAATTCATATATATTAGATATAATTTTTGTTTTATCTCTTTTTTTTTTTTCTATTGATAATTTTTGCATTTTAACAACATTAAAGCACAACAAACACACAGGGCAGATTCCACATATGATACCAAAGGTTACAATCCAAGACCACCTGTATTATTTCATGAACAATCTAAAAAAAAAAGGAACAATACCCCAACTATACAGAAGATAGCAGTCTGCCCAACAAGCTACTGATTACATCCAATACACTTACCTGATCTGCCAGGACTCCCTCCCCAGCTAATACTCAGTGAGGGAGGGTGCTGGTGGGAAGAGGAAGGGGGGTAACCAGGGAAGCCCTACACTGACCTTCCATCCATCAAGTCTTCACCAGTGGGAGCAACCAAACACCCAGCACCACCCACTATCTAAACAGAGACACCATCTTTCCCCAACTAACTTCCCAAACATCAAGGTCACCAAGCCCATAGCCTCTTAACTCTTTCATAACTGACTCCCTCTGTAAGGGCTCAGCAAACAAGACTAGTCACCCAGAAGCTGTGTGAGGAGGTAACCATATTCTCTCCCTTGGAAGAGGCACTCCCAACCAAACCAGAAAGGGGCTCCACACCTTTAGAAACTAGGTGTACCTGTCCTAAGTGATATAGGCCATTCTTTTATACCCCACCACTGCCAGCATGCTATCTAACCAATCATTTATGGAAGGGATAACTGTGGCTCTCTACCACCATATGAGAAGACGTTTGGCCTCCATGATGGCAATCATAAACCACCACCGACCATGCCATCTGATCCTCCCTAGCCTGACTGTATTGCCTAAGATGAGCACCGTGGGGTCTAATGGAATCCCTTTACCCAACACCCTCTCCACAATCCGTCGCACCCCATCCCACCAAGACTTTAACAAAGGGCATCCCCATAAAATATGTAATCTTTTTTTATTTTTGTAAAAAGATTCTCCTAATGTAATTTCTTCTTTTTTTAATAGTTTGTTTGCTTTTATTATATAGCTTTTCATCTACTGGTATGGCAAGAAGTGATTATTTGGAATATTAAATTCTTTTTGAATTTGTTCAAATGTCTTTATACTGTTATTTAGCAATATCGACTGTACCTCTCACAACCCATGCTCTTTCCATACTTTAAAATATTTATCTGTTATAGATGGTAGGAAATTATAATTCATGTAAATAGGCTTATAGTCTGAAATTGTCATTGGCTCTTTTAATATTTGATGTGCTTTGTTCAATGCCAGTACTATAGTGTTTGTTGCGATAGTCTCTGTTTTGTTTCTAGCTTTGGCTAATATGCGGAATACAGGTATAAGAGATTTCTTGATTTTGGGTATGGTTGCATATCCTGCTCTAATTATGCTGATTTTGGTAGACTTTTTTTATGTAACCATATCCTTATATTAGCGATTTGGGCTGAAATGTAGTATTTGTATATATCAGGTAGAGCTAATCCCCCATTTATTTTTGAAAATGTTAATGTTGAGAAGTCTATTCTGGATTTTTTGGTTTTTCATATTAATTTGGCCATTATAGTTTTGATTTTGTTAAAGAAGGATTGTGGCATTGGAATTGGAAGTGCTTTAAACCAGAATATTAGCTTTGGTAGCACTTCCATTTTTGTATAGTATTTATGCACCCTATTATAGTTAGTGGTAATGATATCCATCTATTTAGTTTGTTTTGTATATCTGTTAACATTAGTCCATAATAAGCTTCATATAATTGATCAATCTTAGCTGTTAAATTAATACCTAAGTACTGGATTTGTGTGTTGGTTTGCATACAGTTATAATTTAGAATTATATTAATATCTGCTTGATTATTCAGTTGTAATATAACAGATTTGGCCCTATTTATTTTGTAACAGAATATTTTGCCAAATATTGTTGTTAATTTGATTAGTTCTTTTATTGATACTTCTGGTTCAGTTAAATATAATAGAATATAATCAGCATATAAACTTAGTTTATATATTTTATTTTTTATTTTTATACCATGTATGTGGGGAGGTGATCTTATTGCTATTGCCAGTGATTTAATTACAATTACAAATATTAATGGGGATAGAGTGCACCCCTGTCTTGTACCTCTTTGTAATAAAAATTTGTCTGAATTGTTAAGGTTTATTTTTAATTTTGCAGTTGGTATGTTATGTATTAATTGTAGCCTTCCACTAAGCTGTTCACCAAACCACATCCTTCTCACAACTGCAAATATATACTTCCATTCCAGGTGATTGAACACCTTTTTTGCATCTATTGCAAACAGAATTGCATCATCGGTTTCTTCGGCTGAAATTATATCTATTGTGCATCTTAAAGTTTCTGCTAATGTTCTTCCTTTTATAAATCCATTTTTATCATTGTCTATGATTTGTGATAATATGCATTCTAATCGTTTAGCTATGATTTTCGTAAAGATTTTGTAATCCACGTTTAATAAAGAGATTGATCAGTATGATGCACAGCTCAGTGGATCTTTGTTTGTTTTTTATGAAAAACTTGTATGTTCGCCTCCTTAAATGATTCTGGTCCTTTTTTCTTTATATTTTTTTCTATTAGCATTTATGCTCATCAGTTTTCCTCTTAGCCAGGTCTTAAAGGCTTCCTATATATATATATCATATTTGGGTCTAGAGTTGTATTCTTTTCAAAAAAAAAATTTTATTTCTATATTCAAACTATTTGAAATCTGTGGCATTTTAAGTAAGTAGTGATTCCTTTTCTGAGATCTGTTTTGTGGGCCTTCTTGAGCAATTTTCAGCATTAAAATACCTGGTGAGTGGTCCAAAATAATTATGCCCCGGTATTGTATAGCTGTGATAGTATATTTTAATGTTTCTCAAATCAGAAACAAAACTATTCTGGAATATAACTGTTGAGCCATGGGAAAAAAATAGTAGTTTCTTATTTCTGGCTTTCTCTCCCTCCATGGATACACCAGTCCCAGATCCATCATGAACCTCTTTATGATTCTTCTTGATAATCAATGAGTGTTCTCTAGTTTATTAGTTCTATCTTTCTCATAAAGCACGTAGTTAAAGTCACCACTGATTATATATGGTGGGCTGTATGTTGTTAATAGGAAAAATTCATTAAACAAAGATGGATTATTCAGATTAGGGGCATATATTTTGGCTCATGTACATTTAAAATGTGGTACACTCATTTCTGTAATGGCCCATCTTCCCTGTGGATCCATATTTTTGCTATATATTTTAGGAGAAGCATTTTGTTTATTAAATGTGATTGCAACACCTCTAGAATTATTTGACTAGTCAGCAAAGACTCCCAAACCCCATTGGTCTATGAACCATTTAGAATCTATTACAGCAAAATGTGTCTCCTGCAGCATGACACTAGTAATATTCCTTTTTTGTAAATATTTTATTATTTTGTTCATATTTGTTCTATTTTAAGACCTTTAATATTCCAGATAGTATTTTAAGTGAATCACCCATTCATGTATTTTAGTTTATCTCTATACTTCATGTACCCTTGGTGTGTAGAATATTTCATCTTTGTGTTTTGTATATGCTTGCCTGGATCACATTTTCTTATATTTTCTATCATTCTTATGTATTCGTTTTGGATTTCCTTTGTCTTTTTATTTTCATTTATCTTTTTTGGTCTTGTTTTTGGTCTTGAATCAGATTACTGCTTATCCCCACCCACACCCACCTCCCTGCCTTCCCATTCCATCTGGGATCCAACTAGATCCAGAACCCCCCCCACACACACACACACACACACGGTGTAGGCATATCCAATATCTTGGTTTTTACCTTTTGCTGTGTCTTTATTTCAGAAAACACCCCCCCCCATTTAGACTCAAATCCTCATTACAAATCTATCACTGCATTCTATTCTATTTCTAATCTTCAGTTTTTATAGTAGATCTGTACATTTTAGATATACATATTTACATTCTTTAATTACATTCTATATGTACTTATTCTATATATTCATTCAGAACATCAATGTGCCTCTTTTTCTTTTGACTTTCAATTGGAAGCATTTGCTGATGTGGATGGATGGATAGGGCTTTGGTCTTGAATATCAATGCAATTTTTCAGGGATGTCTGAATTTTCACCATATGTAATTTCATATGCCTCCATTGCCTCATCAGGGTTGTCAAAGGTGTGCAGTTTACCTTTAACAACAAATCTCAGTTTGGCTGGGTACAGCATGAAACAGCGAATTCCTTTTTGGTATAGTTTCTGCTTGACCGGATTAAAAAGTTTCTTTCATTCAGTGGTTTCCAATGACAAATCAGGATATATATTAAAATGAACATTTTCATATGTAAGGCCCTTGGATATGCATGCTTGCTGTGGTAAAGCTTCCCTGTCTTGATATTTATGTGGCTTTACATATATAGTTCTTGGGTAATTGCTGTTAGAAAACCTTGATCCTGCCCGATGAGCTCTATCCAAGCCGATCTTTTCTTCTGGGTATTTGCGATTCATTACAGCAGTTACCATTTGTTTTAATGGTAAAGGTTCCCCTGTACCTTCCAATCCCTCCAGTATCTTACAAATTCTTAAATTGCCCCTTTGTGCCCTGTCACCTTGCTCAGCAACTTGCTGCTGTAGCATTTGTATTTGTTTTTCTAGTTGAAGCTGCTTTTTCGGTAATGGCATGGTTATGACCTCTAATGTGGAAACTCTGGTTTCTAATTCATCTGTTCTGAGCATTAATTTCTCCAACTTCATATTTATTTCTGCTAAGGTATTATTTACCCCAGAAATTGAATGTTTTATTTCTCCCAGCATTTGCATCATCTCAGCTTTTAATTCATTAACTGCCCCAAGACTTCCACATTTTGTTCCAAGTCTGCCAGAAAGTTCACTTGATTGGAATCATTCAATCTGTCTGCCCCTGCTGCTGATTCTTGCCCTGGTGTGGTCCCTGTATTGTTTATTTTCTTAGAACTGTCTTCTCTGCTTTGCCCCACTGAGTCCTCATTACTTTTCCTTTGTTTTTCCCCTTTCACTTGTCTCTATGTCAATTTCCTTTTCCATGTTTTGTTCCTTATCAGACATTTTACTATTTTTGGTTAGAACTGTGCCCCCTTTTCCTAGTTTTCATTCTGAATCCTTTCTATCCGTTTCACAGTTTACTTTGACTTTCACTGTTTTCAGTTCTAAACCCTTTTGAGCTACAACCCCTTTATTTTCTGACCACAGGATCCCAGGAGGGTCCAGCACGGAGGTCGTGAGGGCCAGAACAGATTCCTTCCCCCACCCCAAGACACCAAGCAGCTCCAAGACCACAGGATCCCAGGAGGGTCCAGCACAGAGGTCGAGAGGGCCAGAACAGATGACCTCCCCCCAACCCTGAGACACCGAGCAGGTACAGGAACTGGAGCGACGGCTCTGAAAGCCACAGAACTGTGCCGCATTATAGACTAGTGCTATTAGGCACCTTTTCTACATTTAAATTTACATCAGCCCTGCAGTGGAGAGGAGATAGTCTCCCTCTAAAGACTCCCTCACCAGAGTACCAGTGCAAGTGAGCCTTAAGGACTTTTAAAAAAAAAAAAGGGGAAAAAAAGAGTAAATGCAGTCTAGTTGTTTGAAATATCATTGTGCTTAAAAGCAACAACTTAGCCATATAGCCAACTGATCAGCCTTGCAACTGTATTTAAAGCATTTAATTGAACTTGTTCTCAGAAAGTATTGCTTAGGATGAAATAATCATTTAATTTAGCCTGTTCACAAAAGTCTTTACTTCAGCTTGTTCACGGAAGGTCTTGCCTAGGATTAACTTACTAAGTAAAGTATTACAGTCCTTAGGAAAAGCTTGTAACTCCTCCCCAACACAGTTTAAATATAATTACCTGTCTCTCCACAGCTCCCAGACCACAGGATCCCAGAAGGGTCCAGCACGGAAGTCGCGAGGGCCAGAACAGATGCCCTCCTCCACCCCCCAAGACACCGAGCAGGTACGGGAACCAGAGTGTCGGCTCTCAAAGCCACAGAACTGTGGTGCATTATAGACTAGTGTAGGCCCTGCCGATTCTGTGCGTCGGCTCCCGACCGCCCCCACCACCACCATTGGTCGAGACTCCATTATATAGAGTGAGTGAGGAGGAGGAGTCAGAACCTATCAGCTCACTTTACCATCAGCAGCCTATACCAAGTCTCCACCAGAGGCAGCATTGTACTACAAAATCATATGCAGATTCCCCACTTACTTTACACTTACATAGTAAGTCTCACGGTCTCAATTCCTTCTCTCTCTCCCCCTCCTATACTCCCATTATAGCCCTCCCCTGTACCACACATTATATTCCAGTTGCCCACATTCTCCTGGCGTCACCCCCAATAAAACAGCAACAGCATTAAAATGCTCACTTTACCCCTCACCTCTGTTTTCCTCCTCCAGGGAGTCCCCTGGCTGTCACCCGCAACCTACACCAATGGCACTGTTACAACACAACACCGGCTTCTACCCACCCTACCTATCACTATCTCTCCTTACTACTCCTCTTCTTTGTCTATAAGCTACCCCATTGGCACCGCTTTGATGCAACCCCGGCTTCCACCCACCCTACGTGCCACTGTTACTCCACCTCACCCCTCTCCCTCTTACCACCCACCTTTCTCCTCGCAATACCTCCTCCCATGTCCCATTGCATTTCTATCCTACCCTACCCTACCCTCATCTCCCTGGCCATCCCATCCGTAGGAGGTACCCCAGCCAAAAACAACACCTCGACATCAACAAGCAGAGAATACTAGCCATCCTCAGAATCTTCACACTCCTACTCCTTATGTCAGGCAATATTCATCCTAACCCAGGCCCCATCTCAACCAGTCCTGATGCCCCACGCAAGGGGCTAAGTATAGCAGCATTGAATATCTGCAGCTTACCCAATAAACTAGCTCAGCTGCAATGCTGGGCTCAGCAACATCAACCAGATGTGCTAGCCCTCACAGAAACCTGGCTGTCAAAGAAGGTCCCTGACTCCTCTGTTGCACTCCCAGGCCTTAGCACACTTAGAATCGGTAGAGTTGGTAAACTGGGAGGGGGTGTGCCTTTTACATCCGAGACTCCCTGCTATGCCAATGCTTACCATCTCCCTCACCGTCCCACGGGGCACAGGCTCTTACACTAAAACTTATGCCAGACCCTACCAGTGCCCCTATAACCATCACAATGGTGTACATCCCACCACAAAACCAAGCATCAGCATGCCAATCCCTGGCTGACTATATCTCCAGCTTCCCACCTAAAACAGCACATTATCGTCAGGGACTTTAATGTGAATTGGCTATCTAGCTCGACTGCTGCTATAAAAGACACCCTCTCAGCACTAGACCTAACCCAATTAGTTAACCAACCTACCAGGGTCAACCCCAGAAATGACTCCAGCACCCTAATCAACCTCCTACTCATCAATCGACCCAATAGAATCACAAACCTAAATGTACTCCGTGATGCACTAAGCGACCACTCCCCAAGCCTCTTCACCTAGTCCTGTCGGCAGCCACCGCCCCAACCTTGCAACTTTGTCTGGCAGTGGCTTTTACCTGGTGGCCTCACAAAACTAAGGAGATATCTTACCCAGTGTGACTAGCCTCCCATCAAACGCACCCCTACCATAGATGTAGCCCTTGACTACTTCACCAGTACATTCAACAATGCCTGTAATACTTTTGCCCCACCCACTAAGAGCCAAACCAAAAAATGAAATGCCCCCGGACCACAACAGCATTGCTTCAGCTGCTAAAAAAACCGGATGACCTCTGGTACAAAGCTGTTGCCTCTGGTGTACAAAACAGACCAACTGACATATAAAATGGCTTGCAACAAGTGTACCTGGACTATTAGAATGGCCAAATCCAACTACTACAAGACCACCCTGGCCTCATCCTGGGGGAATGCCAGATTATTCTGGGACAACCTGAAAGAACTGAATGGAAAGTCCAGGATGCCCCCACCCTCTCAACTTAGTGTAAATAACTGTATTACCACTGACCCACTCACCATCGCCAGCAGCCTAAATGCAGCCTTCTCGGATCTAAGCGCAGTCCTACCCAATAACTTCTTCGATCCCACCCCTAAAATGCCAGAACCCAACAATGCCTACCCCCCTTCTACTTTAGGGTTGTTACCATGAAGGATGCAAGTTCCTACCTTAAAAAAGCCCTAGGGGGCTCAAATTACTGCAAAGACTCATTTTACATGAGAATAGAAACATAGAAACATAGAAGTTGATGGCAGATAAGGACCGCAAGGCCCATCCAGTCTGCCCATTTCTTTTTCTACCTTATAAATGTGCCATCGGCCTTTGCTCTGTCAGTGGCCTATCTATTCATAGTCATTTGTATTGCTCCCTTATGCATATCCCATGCCTGTTTGAAGCCCTGCACTGTATTCATAGCCACCACTTCTTGTGGTAAGCCATTCCATGCATCCACCACCCTTTCTGTGAAAAAGAATTTCCTCACATTCCCCCTTAATCGGCCTCCCTCTAATTTCATGTTGTGTCCTCTTGTCCTGCTATTTTTCTTATATTTAAACATGTTAGACTCTTTCACCTTGTTTATGCCCTTAAGGTGTTTGAATGCCTCGATCATATCACCTCTCTCCCTCCTTTGCTCAAGGGTATACATATTGAGCTCCGTTAATCTGTCCTCATATGTCTTCTGATGCAGTCCCTGCACCATTTTGGTTGCCCTTCTCTGGACTGCCTCAATTTGGTTAATGTCCTTGTGAAGGTGTGGCCTCCAATACTGCACGCAGTACTCCAGATGGGGCAAAATCAGTGTCTTGTACAGAGGGATTATTACCTCCCTCTTACGACTTGTGATACCCCTACTAATACACCCTAACACCCCCCTAGCCTTACCTACTGCTTTAGAGGTCTGCTTGGATGATTTTAGGTCATCAGTGATGATGATGCCCAAGTCTCTTTCTTCCTTTGTGACTGCTAGCAACTCCTCCCAGCCTATAGGTGGCTTCAGGTTTCTCTTCCCTATATGCATGATTTTACACTTCTTTGCATTAAATCCCAGTTGCCACTCTTCTGACCATTCTGCTAGTTTATCCAGATCTCTTCTCATTCTGCCCACCCATCTGGATCATCTACTCTGTTGCAGATCTTGGTGTCATCTGCAAACAGACAAGCCTTACCTCTAGTCCATCTGCAAGGTCACTAATGAAGATGTTGAAGAGGACTGGCCCCAGGACTGATCCCTGAGGTACCCACTTGTGACTTGCATCTCTTCTGACTGTATACCATTTACCACCACTCTCTGTTTTCTGCCCGTCAACCAGTTTGCCACCCAGTTGACCAACTTCTGACCCACCCGAGCCTACCCAGCTTATTTATCAATCTTCTATGTGGAACAGTGTCAAAAGCTTTGCTGAAGTCAAGGTAGGCACATCAACTGCTCCCCTTGGTCCACCACTCTGGTTACCCAGTCAAAGAAATCTATGAGATTAGTTTGACAGGACCTTCCTTTTGTAAACCCATGCTGTCTTGGATCCTGTGCCCTCTGGATTCCAGGTGTTGCATATCCTTTCCTTAGGAGTGCCTCCATAATCTTGCCCACTACTGAGGTAAGACTGACGGTCTGTAGTTCCCGCCTCCTCCTGCTACCACTCTTGTGGAGCGGGATCACAGAGCCCTTCTCCAGTCTTCTGGGACCTCTCCTGTGCTCAGAGACTCACTAAACAATTCTGCTAATGGCTCTGCTAGTTCCTCCTTAGCTCCTTAAGTACCCTGGGATGTATGCCATCAGGTCCCATTGCCTTATCCACCCTGAGCTTAGCAAGCTGTTGTAGGACCCTTCTTTTGTGAAGGGAGTAGTGCTCACCTCCCTCCCCCCTGTGTCCATGATGCTGAGCTGTGGGCCCTGCCCTACCTTCTCTTCAGTAAATACTGAGCAAAAGTATCTATTTAGGATAGATGCCTTTACAGGGTCCTCCTCCTCACATGCTCCCTTTTCTCCATTAAGCTTAGCAATACCCCCTCTGGACTTTCTCCTTTCACTAATGTATCTATAGAAAGTCTTGTCACCTTCTTTTACCGTTCGTGCTAGTGTTTCCTCAGTTTGGGACTTTGCCTGCCTTACTGCCTTACCTGCTTCCCTTAGGGCAGTTTGGTATGCCTCCCTATCTTCATCCCGCTGTGTTCCTTATATTTCCTGAAGGCCAGCCTTTTGGCTCTGACCTTTTCTGCTACTGTATTTGAGAACCAAAGTGGTTTCCTTCTTCTTTTCACTTCCTTTTCTGTCTAACACAATGGGATGTTGCTTCAAGTATTGCATCCTTAATGCTTGCCCACTTTGCCTGTACCCCTCACCTGTGTTTCTTTTGCCAGGCTAGCTTAACTCTGTTGGCCATCTTATCAAAGTCAGCTCCTCTGAAGTCCCATATTTTTGCCTTGGAATGGGATGATTTAGATGTAGTAGCCAAATTGAACCATACCATGTGATGGTCACTGGCCCCCAGGTGACCTTCTACCTGGAGATCTGTGATCCTTCTTTGTTAGTCAGTACTAGATCTAGGATAGCCCTGTCTCTTGTGGGTTGCTGTACCAGTTGTTTGAGGCCTTCCCCTGCAGGGAATCCACTATGAGTCTAGTTCTGGCAGATGTTCCTGCTGGTATTGACCAATCTGTATCTGGCATGTTGAAGTCTCCTTATCAGAACCTCCCTTTAGCTGTCATGTTTTGTATATCTTCTAACAGTAATGTGTCTATGTCCTCCCTCTGGTCTGGGGCCTGTAGACAACCCCAGTTCTTATGGCTGTCCATTTCCTGTTTCCAGGGTGACCCACAGTTCTTCTGGCTCCTTATGTGTATTCTGAATTTCTGTAGCTTTGATATTTTCATTAACATACAGGGCCCTCCTCCCCCTTTTTGCACCTCGGTCTCTTCTGAACAATACATAGCCAGGTACTGAAGTCTCCTAAGTGTGGTTACTGGTAAACCACGTCTCACCTAATTACTACTATGTCCAGTTTGGCCTCTGACATTATTGCCTGCAGGTCTGGGATCTTATTTCCCAGGCTGTGAGCATTTGTGTACATGATTTTCCATTGGCCAGATTTTGGTGTGTTAGTTGTTGGGTGAAGTTTGGCATTACTCCTGTGCATCGTATGGGGAGACAAACCTTTTTTCTTACCTGGTGATGCAAAAGAATCCTTAATATGGTACTTGACTTGGTGCTCTCCCCTTTGACAGATCTCCTTAACCTCTCCCTATGCCTAGGGGAATTCCCAAATGACTGGAAGGTAGCCACCATCACACCTATACTAAAGAGTGGGGACCCCACATTTCCAAACAACTACAGGCCCATCTCTATACTCCCTCCCCTCTCGAAAGCTCTGGAAAAAATCATTGCCACCCAACTCACAGACTACCTAATTAAGCACAATGTCCTATGTAGGGAACAACATGGTTTTAGAGCCGGACACAGCACATCCACTGCCCTCACAGAGTTCTCCAACTTTGCTGCACAATGCCCTAGATAAAAAAATACTTACTGGAGCTGTTTTCATTGACCTGTCAAAAGCGTTTGACACAGTCTCCCATGCCCTGCTCCTAAAGACCCTCTGCCACTCCAGCCTGTCCACAGGACCTATCGCCTGGTTCACAAGTTACCTCACAGATAGGTCCCAATGTGTGAAGATACACAGCACCCTGTCACCCACTCTATCAGTCCACTCAGGGGGTACCCCAAGGCTCCATCCTTGGCCCACTTCTATTCAGCATCTCCCTGAATACCCTGCCTAACTCCTGTCTATGTAATCTTCTGCTCTACGCAGATGATGCGGTAATGTATGCCTCCCATCCAGATCCCATTACCCTACAGTCCTCCCTACAACTTGCCTTCAATCAAGTTGAAAACTGGTTCTCTGACCACAGACTTGTGGTCAATGTAAAAAAGACTAAAGTCATGCTCTTTTCACACCGGCAGAACAAGGACCACAAGGCCCAGCTAACAATCTTTTCCAAAGCCCTCCTGGATGAAAGAGTGAACTACCAAACATGTCTTCTGGCTAAAAAATCCAGCTGGGCCTCACTCCCACTGGTGTCTCATCTACCTTCCGTGTGGCACATACCTTTACAAACACCTGTGCAGCAGATAAATTAATGTGGACTGTTCCCAGGGTCACTACCACCCTTGCACAATGGTCTTTCTCCTATAGAGCACCATCCTTGTACAATGCTCTACCCCAGGCTATCACCTCCATCCCCAGACTAGGCCCCTTCAAAACAGCCCTCAAAAAACACATCATCTCCGCTCACCACTGCCGATGTTCCCACTAGAACTGGTACCTGCTGACGGGCAGTGTGATACTGGGGCAAAAAAACCACCTTTCCCACTACTTTCACTATGTATTAATGACAATGTTGGTAACCCAACTGCTTGCACCTCCTGCTAGTGCATATGCCATACTCTACTCTGACTAGCCACATACAGACACTCACATGCTCCACACAGGACTCTCAATAAATAAAATAAATACCAAAGTTGTTCCCTTCAAAATCACCCACCGGAACCATCTCTTCGACGCTCATTGCTGTAGATGCACCTAATTAATCCCACTGTGGGTTTCTCCTGTCAGGCCTCCCTGACATGACAATGTCCTCCGGACAGCCTATCCTCTCCCTCTCCCTCCCACCACACTCCCCATCCCTACCTCCACCCTCTCCAGGTATTATCTAGGGATGTCCAGGGCTGTACCCTCAATGTAACCCTTGGCTACCTTGTGCTTGTCTGTAACCTCTTATAAGTAACATCATTATGTAACCTATGTGTACTCTATGTCTAATGTTCTGCACCTGTACTGTTCTCACTGTTGTAACCACACTATGTAACTCTACCCTTCCGCGACGAGGTGCCTTTGTAAATGAGTCCATGACTCAAAGGTTGTAAATCTGACTTTTCTAATAAATAAATAAGTCTCCGCAGTTTAGAAAAATTCTCTAATGTTACATAGAGCCCATTTTTTACCTCCTTTTTTGGGATGTCAGGTACTGGTGAAAGCACTGAAAATGGCGAGTCCTGCAGTTCTCTTAGGTCTGGTAAGTTTGGTAAGAAGTTTGCTGGTATCTACACGTTTTTGTTTTCATCACCCAGATGTTTCTTCCACTGCATTTTTCAGAAAAATGCGACAGTGCAATTTTGCAGGTCCATCTTACTTTCTTTGACATCCTTCACTTAATTTGACCTTTTAACTGCACAGTGGTTTGTAGGTTTGAAGACTGTCATTGATACAGCTCTGTGTTAGGGTCGACTGGACATCGTCATGCCTCTCAGCGCAATGTGTGTTCCACCTGGTCACCTCGGATGATGTTGAATGATGCTCCTCACAGGTGCCCCCTCTCTTAGGTGTTATGAAGTCTAGTTTTTTTCCTGCAAAAGCCTTTTCTGGTATGCTTTCCCTCTCAGACCACAGATGAAGCGATCCCAGAGGGTGTCATCTAGGGACTGGCCAAACTCACAAGTGCATGCTAGATGCTTTAATGCAATGATGTAGTCAGCAATAGGTTCCCCTTCCTCTTGGTTGTGATGATAGAAGATGTATCGTTCAGCAGTGAGAAGGGGCTGGGGTTTGAAATGCTGTGCAAGTGCCTCACTGACATGTGCATATGTCAGAGTCAGGATGTCAGCTGGGGCTGTTACATTTCATAGAAGAACATACATCTGTGGTGGCAAAACTACTAAGAAGACATCTACTTGTTCAGCTTCTGCTATTTTGTTTGCCTTCAGCTAGCATTGGAAACACTCTAGATATAAATCAAATGTTTCCTTGGATTCATCAAATTCAGGTACTCTGCCAATTGCAGCCATTTTCCTGGTAGATTGTGCAGCAGCTGTACTGTCCATGAAAACAAAACTGTTGATGTTTTGCTAAGTATAGCAACTGAGAGGGAGAATGTAATGTTAAATTTCACTTTCCAGAGATAGGTTACATAGCCTCTGAAGCAGTTGCTGGAAACTGTTTTATTGCTTTTTGAACACATCAAGTTAGCCAAACAGTGCACAGTTGGCTGTTGGTCTTTGTGTCTTATCTTTGCTTAGATAAATCTGTAGCCAGAGTGTGCACCTAAGCAATTTATGGCATTTTAATTACTCAGCCAGAGAGGGACAGATAAGCAGCCCGTGGAACAGAGAATAGATGCAAGGTAGCTGGAAAGATTTACAGAGCAGTTAAAAACAAGCATTTGTCAATGCCGAATGTTGTCTCACTGGCATTGGCATTGGTAGTGCTGGAGTTAGAGATGCATAATAGGAATGGCAGTGAAGTAATGAAGTGACGCTAACCCCACCCCCACCCTGTAGAGACCAACAGGCACTGGGGTTTGCCTTTGGGTCATCAGCTATAACGCTCATGGCATTGTGACTCACCCTACCCTGTAGACACTGACAAGTGTTGTGGTGTGCTTTGGGGTCTTTGGGCATTATACTTACTCCATTCCATAAGGAAATATGCTAAGGTGGGTGCAGTATAGGAGAATGAGGTGAACTTTGTGGCTGAACAGTGCAAGGCACACCACGATGCCTGTCACTGACTGCAGGGTGGGGGTGGAATGGCATGAGCATTACAGACGATGATCCCAAATCACACCCCTGATGCCTGTCAGTCTCTACAGGGTGGGGTGCTACAGTTGGAAACCCTAACACCATAGGCATGTGTTGGTATTTTCACTCCAAATTTTCAACATGGGCTTTTGTGAGCCCACATCATGAAAAGCGGCACTATCAGTTTGTTAGCTGAAAGGTGGTTTTGCACAGTGGCTATGCCATTTGGTGACACAGGGATGAAAACACATTTTGGGCAGGATGTGGAAAATGACATCTGTATTGTTCATGAGGAAATGTAAATAATGGCAACGATGAAAATCTGGAGTGAAAATATGAAAAATTGGCGAGGGTATGAGCATGCATAGGAACTGTGCAACACACATCAGTAACCCAATTATTTGGGGGATATTTTTAACCACATCTTTAACATAGGCATTTTGGGACTTCCCCTCATGAACAGTGGCAGTGTGATTCTGTCAATGTGTCTGAAACCTTGATTTCGTACAGTGACCACGTCATTGTGCACCACAGGTGCGAAAACACATTTAGGGCAGGATGTGAAAAATGTCAGTTGTACTGTTCATAAGGAGGTGTAAAAAAATGCCAGTGTTGACAATGTGGCATGAAAATAGTGCAAATTTGCGAAGTTACAAGGGTGCGTGGAAACTGTGCAACGCACGCTTGTAACACAGTCATTTTATGGAATTTTGTCACACAATTTTCAACAAAGGCATTTTAGGACTTCTGCTCATGAACAGTGTCACCATCATTTCCTGAAAATGTCCCGAAAACTGATTTCGCGCAGCAACCGCGCTATTCTGTGCCAGACGTGCAAAAACACATTTTGGCCAAGATATGTAAAATAACAGCTATACTGTTCATAAGAGGGTGTGTAAAAATGGCAGTTTTTAAAATCTGGAGTGAAAATATTACAAATTCACGAAGTTACAAGCATGCATGGAAACTGCGCAATGCACGCATTAAAACATTTCAGTCATTTGGGATTTTTTCCACCAAATTTGCAACATAGGCTTTTTGAGAGCCCACCTCATGAACACTGGCATTGTCATTTCATTAATCAGTCCCAAAAGGTGATTCCATGCAGTGACCATGAAATCACCTTTCAGGGTCGATTAACGCCATGACAGTGCCAGAATTCATGAGGAGAGGTACCAAAAACCCCCATGTTGAAAATTTGGTGCAAAAATTCCAAAAAATGCTTGAGATATGCATCAAAGTTGAAAAAACCCTATTTATTCCATCATACAGCTTACTGGCATTTCCTCAGTTCGCGGTCCGCTTTGAAGAATGCAAACGTGTTCCCGGTCCACCGAAGATTATCGTGCCAGACTCCAGAGGTAAGTATGGGATGGGGGGGTGTGGGGAGGCAGGGTGCGCAGTGGTGGGCGCGGGTTGCAGGAGGGGGGCAGGGAGACAGCGAGGAACCATTTTCTTTTTTCACAGGGTTTAAAAAGGAAAAACCCAGTGGAATGGTTTTTATTTTTCAGAGCAATTTGACATGCTGGGGTGGGCTCCCAGTGTGCCACCTAAGTGTTTTTTTTGGGGGGATGCTGTAGCCAACAGGGATGGGCACCCCTATTGGCAAACAATGAAAGCAGGGGGGCAAGAGCCGAGGGGGATTGGGCACCCCCTCAGCACATAACAAATTGTGGGGGTGCATTATGCTGACGGGGAGTGGGCTCCCCCATTGGCACATATATTGGGGCAGGGCATGCTGACAGGGGATTGGGCACCCCCGGAGTTGGCAGTATGGCAGGCAGTGTACCGCCATGTTAATCTTTTTTCACCACCAGGGAAAGCACGTTGGGAGGTCCGCTGCATATGACTCGCATTGTGGACCTTTCTTGATGTGATCGCCACATTAAGTATTCATGGTGTGGTGCCGAGATGCAGGCTGATTGGGGAATGAGGGACACACCTAGCGATGCATGCCCTGCCTTCGCCCAACAGTGACAGCGCCTCCAAATCTACTACTACCGCAATATGTTGACTGTGCATGCACGAGCCAACATAAAAACATGCATTAGTTTACATGACCCTTCTTTTGCACTCACAGTTTTTTCTGTTGATCCTTCATCGCCAAATGTAACGTATTGAGCCAGTGCAGGAACAGAGATTAATACACGGTGTGTCAGTTCAGTGACCATCGTTACTTTACTCAGAGATAGTGGTCTTGCATCATTGGACATACACAAAGAAAAGCTTACTGTGCATGTCAGGAACTTACATATATAATGGACTACAGTACAATACCCATAAGCATTAACTACATCTCTAATCCACTTCCTACCATATATATCCATCTATATACTACACTCCCCATAGCCTGGTTGCTGCCCCCAGCACAAGGCACTGATAGATGTGGCAAAGGCACTTTCTGTCGACACATCCGTCAAGGTAAAACATTTTTAAACCCCAAAATGGGTCAAGTACAGCATATAAAGGGGGTTATTAATTGTGAGACCTTAGGAGTAGTGTACTTACTGTCATGATCATGTGGAGCTTTCTATGTAGGTCATACCATCAGAAAATTCCATGAAAGAATCTGAGAACATATACATGCTACACAACCAAGTGATGTGGCATACACCATTATAAGGCATTTGAAAACAAGAAGGGGGGACACCTACATAATTATGTTTCATGGGATAGAAACAGTAGAGCAGTGTCAGGAGGAGATTTAAAATTGTTGATCAGCAGAAGGGAAAGTTACTGTAGCTATACATTTGAGAACAGAGAAGGGAATAGCCTGAATGATTCTTTTGAACTCAGTGCCTTCTTGTAGATAATTGATTGGTCATCTGACAAATTAGGTTGACACGAATGTCCTACACTTTTATGACCTGTGTATTGTTCTTTCTTTCTTTATTTATTTATTGAAATGTTTCACCAGGAAAGGCACACTGAACAAGCTGCTTGTCTCACAGTGTGTCCTGGGGAGAGGGTATAGGGGAATACATATTTACGTATATTCAAACAAGACATTGATACAATTTGTACAGTGGTGTATGAACAATGTAGGCAGTGCTGAATTACAGAAGATAACATATAATTGCAGTAATCAGTTAAGTGCTAACAACTCATGTACAGCATAACAGAAGGGATAGATTAAGACGGAGTCCACTAACAGATGATCAGAGCAGAGAGTAGGGAAAGAGGAGATTAACCATAGGTACAGTTTACAAACAGGAAGTTTTGAAGAGCTAAGAATATGGAGTATGAGGTGAATCTGGGGAGGAAAAGAGTTCCATAGTTTGGGGAAGCAATGTGAGAAGGCCATTTGGCTACTGCAGTTGAACGACGCAGAACTACCAATAGGTGAGAGTCATAAGACTCAAGAGAATGGTCTGGAGGAAGGAGAATGGAAAGACAGGAGGTAAGGTATGAGGGGGAAGGTGTCAAACCAGAATTCAGAAATGAATTTGGCATAGTGAGGAGGTGATGATTTTCTAAAGAGTGGTAGGTGCAAGGGGAAGAGTCAAGAGTGAAATGACAGAAAGAGTTAAAAAGGGTGTCCAATCTGGTTAGGGAAGACTTGGGAGTGGCACTGTAGACTACATCACAGTAGTCAAAAATAGGTAGGATCATCTTTTGGACAAGTTCGTGTCTAGCCGGTAGTGGAAGGCAGTTATGGTTCCTGTATAAGGCGCCCAGCTTGGGGTGCAGTTTCTTCAGGATGGCATCCACATGACCAAGCTGAGGTGTTGGTCAAGCCAAACACCCAGGTACCTAAAGGAGGTGGTGTCCTCAAGGACTGTCCAATCTAGGGTATGGAAAGAGGGCAGGGAGGGGAGCTGAGTGAGTCTCTGCCTAGTGCCAAAGGCCATTGAGACTGTCTTCTTGGTATTAAGGGAGAGTTGACGGGAGCTGAACCAGCGTTGAATTTCATTGAAGTCATGCTGAAGTCTGGTTTCAGCATCAACAGGGGACTGTCCTGTTGTGAAGAGGACAGTGTCATCGGCATATATATGAATAGAGGTGGATGAGCAGGCTGAGGGAAAGTCACTTATCATTTAGGAATATGGAGAATAGAATAGGACCCAAAATGGACCCTAAGATATGCCAATGTTGATTGGTAGGGGAGGCGAGGTGGAGTCGGCTATTTTGACTGACTGGGTCCTGCCTACCAGGTAAGCACTGAACCAGTGTGTGACTGAGTCAGATAGGCCAGCCGAGGAGAGAGACTTTAGTAGGAGTGTGTGGGAGACTGTGGCAAATGCCTTTCCTAGGTCAACAAAGATGGCAGATGTGATATGGCCACTGTCCATCCCAGAGAGGATGGAGTCAGTAAGCCTAATCAGGGAGGTAGTGGTGGAGTGATTCTTCTGGAAACCAGATTGGTATGGAGTGAAAAAGTCAGAGTCAGAGAGATAGCAAGAGATTTGTGAGAAGACCAGATGTTCTTGGATCTTAACAAGGGTTGGAAGGAGAGAAATGGGATGATAATTAGCAGAAATTGAGGGATCCCCACACTTAGGCAGGGAGAGTACAGTGGCAGGCTTCCATACTGATGGGACAGTAGCCATAGCGAAGGATAGATTGAGAAGGTCTATTAGAGGAACGGAGATGGCCGGGGCTGATAGATATAACAGCTTGGGGTCCAATCCATTAGTCAAGCTGCCTTTGGAGGGGTTAAGTGCATATAGTGTATTCAAGGCATCAGAGAGTGTAATTTTTGAGAAGGAGAAGGAGTTTGACAAAGAGGGGAGACTGGGAGAGGGAGGGGAGATAGTAAGGAGGATAGGAGAGAATAGGCACAGGAGGTAAAACACGAGTTAAACTCAGTAGCGACTCTAAGGTGCTCAGTAACATGAGTGTTGTTTATTTTAAGGAGAGGGGTAGAAGGGACAGAGGGAGGGGAGAAAATGGAGTGGATTACCTTCCAGAATTTAGATGGATTGTTAATGTTGGACTGAAAGGTAGAGCAGAAGTATTCTGCTTTAGCTAAATGAGTAGCTTTGGTGCACTTATTATGAAGAGAGTGGTAGATGGCATAGTCTTGAGGGAGCTTAGAGGCTTTATGAGTTGCCCAAGCTTGGTCACAGGCTCTAAGGCACACCAAGAGTTCAGTGGTGATCCAAGGGAGGTTGTTACACCCAACCCTGGCACGACACATTGGGGCATGTTTGTTCCAAATTTCCAAGAATTGATCATGAAAATAGTTGTACGCATCATCTATAGTGTTAGATGAGGTAACTGGCTGCCAGTTAGAGTGGGCCAAATCCTGAAGGAGGTGAGCTAGGTTAAGAGATTTATAAGAATGGGATTGTAGAGTTTTCGGGGGGGGGGCTTTGTCCAGTGAATTCTGTGTACTAAGTAGGTCATATGGTGGTCGCTCAGGGTGTTGGGCAGAACACCAGATTTAATTACCCTATGGGGTTGGGAAGTGAGGGCCCAATCAATTATGGAGTGATTGCCAGTTTTAGTGTTCATCCCAGTAGGTTCTAGAATGAGTTGTGATAGGTTATGGGCACAGATATAATTTCATACTTTATTAAGGGGGGGGATAACCAGTTATGGTTGAAGTCACCCAGTATATATGCTTCACCTGAAGGGTTATGAGAAAGTATTGTACTAATTAGATCGGTGATAGCAGAGGAGGGGAGACCAGGGTGACAGTAGGCGCCAGCAATGTAAATAGTTATTGAGAATGGAAAGGAACGTTTCAGGATTACTAACTTGTAGGCTTTAGGGACCGACGTTGTGAGAATTGTGATAAATTGTATGATAGAGGAGACGTATATTGCCACTCCTCCTCCCCTAGTGGATCTGTCCTGCCAGGATATAGTGTATCCAGAGATGGTGAGGGAGGAGTTGGCAGTGTTGTTATTTAGCCATGTTTCTGATAGAATGAAAATATCAGGAGCAAGCGACACAACTAGAGGCTGGAGTAAGTCTAATTTAGGAAGGAGATTCCATATATTAAGGTACAAAATTCTTAATCCATGGGGAAGGAGGCGAGGGAGTTATTTAGGGAGGGGTCAGTGGTAGAAGATACTGAAGGTGGGAAGACTGGAGGCACGGCCCAGGGTTTGGGTTGATGTCACCGGAAGATAAAAGTAGGAGCGCAATGATCAAAAAGTGAATTTTCACACCCTTGTACCAGGGCAGAGATCTAGTTAGAGACATAGGAGGAGAGTGGAGGGAGGGAGGAGGTTGGAATTTTAGTAAATGTAGTAAGGTGAAACAGGATGGGATGGGTAGGAGGGCAGTGCTGGAACGGAAGGGGTAATAGGTCCAAACTATGAGTACAGTTGAGAAGGTCACTGAGAGGTTCAGAGAAGGAGGGTGGAGCAAGGAGGGGCAGATGGGGTAAGGTAGCCTAGGTGATGGAGTGGGTGTGAGAGTGAAGAGAGGGAGGCACAGTGCAAGGAGGGTCATAAGGGAAAGTCTTAGAGAAGTAAGAGACATGATTAGTGGAAAAGGTAATATTGAGGCAGAGGACAGTACAAAGGGAGATATTAGCTGTGAGTGAGGGAAAAGTGTAGCAGAAAAGCTCTGGGCAGAGGTATCAGTAGCAGTGGATGGGAGAAAGCTACTGTTACAAGTTTATCTTTAATTATTTGGAAAGCTAGAACAGCCTAAAGCTCCTTAATTAAGGTATGTGTACTAGTAGCAGCTTGGGGGAATCAGTGACTTAGCCACTGCTGGGAGATGAGTAGCCATGCTATGATTGGACAGATTGCAGTGCAGGGTGGGTCCTGGGCTGTAACTTAGTGGATTTAAAGAGGGCAGGGGTGGGGGCGAGAAAAATCAGAGTTAAGAGGACAGGAGCTAGTAATAAAAAGTAAAAATAGAGCAAGGAGTGCACAGTCCATAGCTTGTGTAGCGAGAGCCAATCGGCTTGCACCAGGCCGCAGAGGTGGCCAATCAGTAGACCAACAGTGGGAGGGCACCTGAAGTTGAATTTGGCTAGGAATCCAGGACCGTACCTTGTTTGTGAGCTTCCCGGGGTGGCAGCATGAGAAAGCGGGCAGTGGCAAAAGTGGAAACCACACCACTTCAGGGAGAGTGCCCGATCAAGGGCTACTGACTGTGGAAGAGACAAAGAGAGGGATTACTTAAAAAAGCAATCGGGGAGTGGGGGGTAGACAAGGAGAGGGCCAGCAGACAGGAGAGACTGCAGGGAGCCTGAGGCAGTAAGAGAAAAACAAAAGGAGATTTTAGAGAAAAACAAAAGGAGAGCTTAATCGGGGAGCAGGGTCACAGGGAATAGACAGCAGAGGGAGAAGCAGGGGGCAGGGCGGGTCAGCACTGAGCTCCAATGTGGGGGGGGGGTTAGATGAGGAGGCAGACGGAAAAAAAGATCAAGCTAAAAGTTAGACAAATGGCAGAGCTGCAATACTTAAAACTAGGAAACAGTTCACAGATTAAATATAAGGGCTAACAAATGCAACCAGTTATCTAAAAGTGCACAGATAAAAACAGTAGTTAGAAGTAAAAACTGCAGAAAATACACTAACATTATTCTAAACATCAGTAGCGCAAACACTACGATATTTCTAGAGGGTTGCAGATCAGAATTGAGCAATAACACAATTTACAGTTGGTGAAAAAGAAAAATCAGAGTTAGGAGGAGAGTAGCTAGTAATAAAATGTAAAAATAGAGCAAGGAGTGCAGAGACCACGGCTTGTGTAGCGAGAGCCAATCAGCTTGCAAAACAAAAGGAGAGCTTAATCGGGGGGCAGGGTCACAGGGAATAGACAGCAGAGGGATAAGGAAGGGACAGGACGGGTCAGCACTGAGCTCCAACGTGGGAAGGGGGTTAGATGAGGAGGCAGAGGGAAAAAAAAGGAACCAGCTGAAAGTTAGACAAATGGCAGAGCTGCAATACTTAAAACTAGGAAACAGTTCACAGATTAAATATAAGGGCTAACAAATGCAACCAGTTATATAAAAGTGCACAGATAAAAACAGTAGTTAGAAGTAAAAACTGCAGAAAACACACTAACATTATTCTAAACATCAGTAGCGCAAACACTACGATATTTCTAAAGGGTTGCAGATCAGAACTGAGCAATAACATAGTTTACAGTTGGTGGAAAAGAAAAATCAGAGTTAGGAAGAGAGTAGCTAATAATAAAATGTAAAAATAGAGTAAGGAGTGCAGAGCCCACAGCTTGTGTAGCGAGAGCCAATCAGCTTGCACCGGGCCACAAAGGCGACCAATCAGCAGACCAACAGCAGGAGGGCGCCTAAAGTTGAATTTGGCTAGATGCCTATGATCAGACAGATTCTACAGGAGAGGCTTTGACTGGTCGGTGCTGTTTGGACGTTAGTCGCTACGGGCTCCTGTGTTTGTGGAGTTAGGCATAGGATGCAGGGTTACACAGCGTTTTTTAAAATTTGGAAAAGGTATGATATCTAGTGCCTGCTTGTAAGTGTGTAACCTTGCCAGTATATCTTACTGTGACTACAACCTTTCGAGCTGCTGTTTCCTGTTCTCCCTCTGTTCTGTTTTCCGCAGGTGGTTGCAGGCTCCCGTGGCTGGCTGGAGCCCAGTTCCCATGCTTGAGCTACAGTGCGGTGAGGAACGGAAAGCCCCAGCTGGGAATTTTTATTAACAGAAGACCTTTCAGAGGGTTGCAGGAGTGACTACTGATAAAAGGACAGGACGAGCGGCTCGACAAAAGAAATAGTAGCAATGGGCTGAAAGACAGCTGAGGGGAAGAATGGAAGATACCTCTTAAAACAAAACTAGTGAAGGAAGACGGCAGAACGACTGAATCTAATTTTGCCATCAGTCATTCCTGTGAACTACCTTGTATTACGTGGTTTAATGGAATGACTATTGCTGTATTTGTTATTTGACTCTTTGCCCCATTAGGGGTTTGATTTTGGTTGTTAACTTATCTGGCTATACGGCATCTGGCTGTCAGCTATATGGTCGCTTGGCTGGCTGGCTGGATTGTGATAATTTTATTTTAGTTCCTTTTGTTCTGATTCTCTCGATTGCTGCACTTTACATTTTCATTTTTTATATTTTGTTATATCTTTATGTGCTGTGTTTTTAACAATTAGAATTTTTCGCACCAAGTGATCTGGTGGATTACCTGACCTAACCTCTTGTTAAATGTGCAGGCGTTGACTTGGCGTCTCACACTCACTCAACGCCATATTGAGTAAACATCACGCTGTGCAGTCAGAGCAGCAATAGTTTTATCTTGGCTGTTTTGTTTGGTCTTTTTTCAGGCATCTGAGCTTTTAAAAGCAATATCTAGTGTCCTGGTTGATCTGGTTACTCCAGGCTCTGTTGGAGTCGGCCTATGGTAGCTCGGACGGCTTTTCTGTGGCTTTTTGCTTTTTCTGTGGCTTAGTAAAATGTTAACTGTATACACTGCTGGTCGAGCTGTGTCATGCTGTGCCGTGCCCTGTTGCATTCAGAGTCAGCTAGACTGCTGTTTATTTGAACATTTGTACGCTCTCACGAACATACGAGTAAGCTTTTCTTTTTTCTCCCATTTATTAATGTACTGCTTTTGTGTATATGTACTTAAGGATTAACAAGTTAAAGTATACTATTTTTGTTTTTAAATTTTATTGTATTTAACTCCTCTCTCCCTTTCTATCCCTCTTCATGGTCCTCCTTTTGTACCCCTCTGTATCCCTTTGTACCTATTTATTTGGGGTAATTTTCCTTTTTGTTTTCCTTTTAGTGCTATACTTGGGAGCCAATTGGAAAAAATTGCATTTATTTAAAAATTACTAGGACATTGAGATGTTGAAACATTGGGATATTGTACCAGAAGTGCTTTCCAGGTCTATTTCAGGCCCACCTCAACACAGATATTTATATATTTGGCTTTTAAGGATCTGCTGGGAATTAGATCTGATTTAAGAACTTCTTGGACACTGCTTAACTGTGAGACCTATCCTTTTTTTTATTTGTGACTATTTGATATGTCAGGCTTGCTGATTTAATCTTGCATTTGGCCCATGAATTTCGTGTGACCTGATCTCAAATCATACGAACTGCAGAGGAGAAGAAAGAACTAGAAAGGGGGAAATCTCGGATCGATTTTGTTTGCAGCAGAAATATAGAAATATTTGGACTATATGAAATATTTTTCTTCTGGTGTAATCATAAGTGCTAAAGTGCTGAATTCTGTGTGTGACTAGACAGTGGGAGATCTATTAGTATCATCCATTAGTAACATTAACGGATTTACCTCTAACCAGGGATTATAAAAGGAATAGTGCATACTAGGTTGCAAAGAATGCAGAGTAATAATGTGTCACCCCTGCAGGTGTTGGTGGGAAACCCCAATAGCAGACAATCAAAATAACAGAGCATATGGTCTTAATACATAATAACACTAAGACCTCCACTCCCAGAAATGGTCTAGCTACCCTCCCCCTTTACAGCAGGAGGGTAGTACCAAGGATTCTTTGCCCGTGTTTCAAATATCAAGTAGTGAATTTGACTTACTGCACTATACCAACAATTAGTTATTTAATACTAGGTGTACCTCATCTACTGTTGATTCTAATTATGAGGCATATGTTATTTCCCTGAGAGACAAGTCAGCAAATTCAACTATTGAACTAGAAGATAAAGAGGTTAATACTGTTAATGAGGGTACAACACAGAGGGAGCATTCTGCAATTAACTCAGCATAGAAAACTCACCAAAATTATGGAAGTTTAATTACTGTGAGTCATCAAACTCATCAGAGGAGATTGATAAAGAATGTTTAAACTCCAAGTTGGGAGAGGTAATAATGGAGCTGCAGAAGACCATTACTGGTCTAAAACAGTTGCATGACACACCAATGGTAACTCCAGTCTTTAAAGGGTATGGGAGAGTTATGCAGAAAGAGATGAGGATGGACAATCAGTATAAACCTTCTAGCTTAAGTGATTTCCTAATAGGGACATTAAAAAATCCTCAGAATGTGCATTTATTGTTAATGGAGCAACTTGTTATTAACAGGTCTATACTGAAAAGCTTAAGAGCAGATGTAGCAGTTAATAGGACTAAAATAGATACTATTATTAGTCTAGAAGATAAAAAAAATGGGTTCAAATGATACTGTAAGTGTAAGGGGAAGTACACCACAGATGGAGCTAAAACAAGACACTAATGTTAATAAACAGAGACCAGATTTTAGTTTAATTGAAATACCTGAAATGCCAGTAAGGAAAACTGCTGTAAAAAGGCAAAAAAAAGAAAAAAAAGGAAAAAGGGAACTCTATAAAGAGAAATAAGGGAAAAGAGAAATTGAATCCAGATACCTGTGGCCCAGGATAGTTACAATAGTCAACAAGAAGAAACTATAGAAACTCAACATGACAGATATTTGGAGAGTGATTTGCTGCCCTTCCATGATACATTAGTCATTCCTGAAATGCTGGCCAAATTGGAAATTTTGGAAAAATAAATTTTAAAATTGAATGAGCAATGTAGGTCTTTAATTAATCCATTGGAGAAAGCTCAAGGGTTACAAATTATTGATAAGGGATTGAAGCAGAGTTTACCTAGTTCAGAGGTTGATTTGGAGAAGGAGACCAATTCTAGATAAACTCCTTGGGCAGAATCTTATCCTCTAGTAAGATTATATGGGCCAGTTAATTGGGGGAACTTCAATCCGACCCAGTTTGAATTTGAGGTCTTACAGTACTTAAATAAAAATGTGGATACCAATTTTACAAAAAATTACATCTCGGAAATTAAGAACATACCAACTGCAGAAGCTACTATGATAGACATTTTATTTTTGTCTCGAAGAGTACCAAACTACATTTGGGTGAACAACTGGCTGTTCCAAGATAGAGATTTAATTATTACTTTTCCTAACTGAACATTATTCAGTAAAGTGATAGAGTGTCAGGATAAGCAGGTTTTATTTATTTATTGAATTTTGTTGACCCGGTAAGCCCACTGGGCCTAGACCTGAGGTTACCCTCAGTATGTTTGGAATGTCTATACTTAAACAAGAAAATGAGGCAAGATTAACTAATTCCATAAACGATTTGCTGACAAATTTCCTAAGAATACCATTGGAGGTCTTAGGAGATATATCAGCAAACAGAGTGGATAGGGAGAGTCAAGTAGATATAAAAGTTTCAAACCTCAAATTGGCTGAAATTATTCTGGAGAAGACTCCGATTCTAAATAGTATGGGACTTAATCTGGTGAATTCAGAATGTCTTAATATAACAGGGAATATAACAAATGGAAGTACTAATAATATTAGAATCTCTGGAGTGCCACTAAAAAATAAGTTTTTACAGCTGGCTGGTTATGGAGAGAACTGACTATTGGTAAATTGTCCATCTTCCCCTGAGGTCATTGCTGCGAAGTCTGGAATAACGTTTATGACATGGAATATTGTGGGCTGGATAACACACATAGTAGATGTAGATTTGAAAAATGTCTTTATGGAATCAGATTTTATTTGCTTGCAAGAAACTTGGCACACTAATAGTGATGACATTTTGTTAAATGGCTATGAGTGTTTCCAGGTTCCTGGTATTAAACACTCTAAGTCTGGTAGAAACCCAGGTGGTTTAATTGCTTTTGTAAAAATAGGCAAGTTTAGACAAGTAAGGAAAAAAAATTATCATAATAATATAATTGTAGTGGATATTAAGGTTGGGAATATGGATATTTGTGTGCTTAACTGTTATGTCCCCCCGGAGAACTCTGTGTTTTATTGTGAAGATGTGTGGAATGACATAGCAAGCATAGTCCTAAATGTTTATCAGAATTCCCCTGCAACAAATATTCTTCTATTAGGTGATTTTAATGCAAGGATTGCTATGTTTGATGGCTTAATAGGTAATTTGATGTTCACATATATGTTACCTGATATAATATTGCCTATCAGGAGTTCAAGGGATAGTAAGCTAAATAATAATAGGAAAAAAATAATAGATCTTATGACAGATAATATGCTTCATCCACTTAATGGTAGGCTGAAGGGAGATATAGTAAGATATGTTACATTTTTGTCTGCAAGGGAAGCGTCAGTGGTAGATGCCATTTGGTCAGGCAACCCAGATTGCTGGAATTCTCTAACTATACCCGTGCAAGTGGAGAGTGACCATTTTCCCCTTCTTTTGGATTTTAATGTTTCAGTACAGTCTCTAAATCATCATTGTACACCTATTCTTCTTTATACTGAGATTAGAGGGGATAAAGTAATTATCTGGCAACATGACTCAGATGAGACTATGGTGCCCCTGCCACTTGACTCCCATATTTCTGTTAATACTGTAAACCTTTGGAAAAAAGATGTACAGACTTTAATAATGATGCAAAGTCAGTTGTATGCAAACAAACGTAGTCATCTTGAATGTAGCCCAAAGAATTACCCTGCTGTTCTGAGTAATTGGTTTGATAATGAATGTAAAAAGAAAAAAGTCTGTATTAGAAGGTTAAACAGAGATTATAGGAATACCAGAACTAAACCAGTATTGATAGAATTAAATTAAGAAAAAAAGAATTACAAACAAATGATAAAACAAAAAAAGATTATATACCATAATAAATTATGGCAATAAATGCTAACTGCGGTTGAACAGAGGAACATCAAGTCTTTCTGGAATCTGGTTGCCAGGGGCTGCTTGAGATCTAAATATGGAATTAATACCTATATATCTGAAGAAGAGTGGATCAGATATTTTACAACTATCTTTTATGATCCAGATGTAGAGGTGACTCAGGATAATAGAACTGTACAAAATGGCTTTATTATAATCACCACTATAAAGCTCCTTCAAGCAATTGCGGGATTAAAAAAGCACAAAGCTGCCGGTCCAAATGGGATTCCCTCAGAAGTATATCAATGCCTAACATTAAAATGGGCAAAATTGTTAGTTATTTACTTTAATAGATGCATTAATTCAAATATCTTCCCAGACTCTTGAAAGGGAGCAACTATTATCCATATACACAAGAAAGGTAGTCTCTCTGATCCATGTTTGTATAGGTCTATCAGTCTCCTAGATGTGGATCTGAAAATACTGTCTAGAATTCTGTTGGGAAGATTGGAGAATGAAGTAATAAGAACGGGAGGTTTAGCAGACTATCAGGCAGGTTTTAGAGCTAATTATGCCACATTAAATAATATCTTTGTATTGAAGCACCTAATTGAAAAATATGTTATAATTAGACAGCAGAATCTATATGCAGTGTTTATTGATTACTCTTCTGCATTTGATTATATTTCTAGAAATACACTGTGGTCAATTCTAGAAAAAAGGGGGATAGATATGATCCTAGTAGCTTTATTTTCACAGCTATACAAGCAAAATTGGGCAAAAATTAGACTTGGTAAACAAGGGAGACTATTGGCTTCTTTTAATGTTAATATAGGAGTCAGACAAGGCTGTGTGTTGGCCCCATTGTTATTTTCCCTTTATATTAAAAGTATGATATCCCAATCTGATACTGATATGTCTGACTTGCCAAAATTGATATAATGCCATGCCCCCTTCTTGCCTATGCAGATGATATTGTCCTTCTGTCTCTCACAAAATCTGGATTACAGAAGAAGCTCAATTACATCTATGACAAATCCTCTGAATTAAAATTAAAAATTAATATGAATAAGACCAAGGTTGTCATATTTGATAAGGGAAGGAAAAAAGACAACTTTTTGGCTGGTAGGAAAAGATAGGATAGAGAGAGTAACCAGTTACCTTTATCTGGGCATATTATTTCAGGAGAGTGGTAAATGAACACTGCATGTAGATCTGCTCATTGATAAACTAAAAGAAACAGTAGCTGGATGAGTTTGCTTTAATATAAAATATGGGGGTATGACCATTAAACCACTAATACAAGTTATTAGGTCAAAGTTTGAGACTCAGCTGTTATACGGATCTTATATATGGGAGTGTCAGAATTTAAATAGATTAATGTCACCGCTATATAAGTTCTTACGTTTAGTTCTTAAGGCAGGACATTCCTGCCCAGCTTCGAATTTAAGATCAGAACTGGGTATTGAAAATATTGGGGCAAAAATAAAAACTAGAAAAGTAAATTACTGGACAAGACTAACTAGACAAGAACCTAATTTAGCAAGGAAGGCACTTACAGAGAAAGAAGTCTGGTTTAATCTGGGTTATAAAACTGGTCTTTGGTATACAACATTAATTAATATTTTAAAGAAACATAAGATGATGACCCTCAAAAGGGCTGTTGATAGGGGCATTGTAATCAGTGGAAAATATAGGAAGTATATAGCTAAAAGAATAATCTCTAGCTGGAATTGTAAGGACTTGGAATTAATCAAGATCTCTCATTATTCAAAATGATTTGCCCAAAATAATTATTATTTTGGCTTTAACCCCATATCTTGAAAATCTGACAGATCCCAAATTAAGATCCTTGGTCTCAAACTATACATTTGAACAATGTCCAAGCAACATGCTATCTTATCGATATAAGCAAAAAGGTTTAATCTCAGGTGAATGCGATTGTAGTGTACGAGATGAAGAAAATTTAATGCATATTATGTGGGAATGTTCCTGGTATAATAATATATGATATTATTGGTTGAGTCCTTCTTAAGCTAACCTTTATCAGATTGATAATGCGACTCTCACAACAATTCTTTTCCATGCTATGGACGTATCGTCAGTTGAAAGGCTTGCTAAATATTTGAATGCTATTAACCAAATAAGAAAAATAATTCTGATACTATAAATTGGGTTGGTTAGTGTGATATTTATATTTGACATAAGTTATGATATATCCCAAAGGTCTTACCCAGTCTAGTCGACTGAAATAATATATATATATATATATATATATACACATTTTTTTTATATATATATACAGTATATATCTTTAAAATAAGATTGGGAAGTGTGTTAAACAAGACTTAAGACTATGTTTGCTATTTGATCTGAACAATAATTATATATGTGGCCTGTGCTAGAAATTTTATACTAGATTGTTATGGTCTAGATTAAGTGCAGTGCAATAAGGGAATTTATTGTGCATAAGGTAAAATTGCAAACTATATTTATTACATAAAAATGGAAGCTGCTTGAGATGACTCTCTTTCGATGGCACTTGATTTGATTAATTATTAAATATGTGTCTTGTGTTAGAAAGTTAGTATTAGATTTTTATGGTTCAGATTAGTGCAGTAACACTGTATTCTGAATAGAATGCACTCAGATAGATGGTGAATTTATTGTGCAATAATGTAATACTGTGAACTATATTTATTACATGTAAATGGAACTTGTTTGAGATGATTCTCTTTTATAATATTTATTAGATCTGTATTTAGTGTCTAATGTGTCTAATTTGTTAGTATATATGATTGTAATAGCTTTTCTTGCTACACAATAAATTTGAAAATTGAATTGAATTCGGCTAGGAATCCAGGACTGTACCTTGTTTGAGAGCTTCCTGGGGTGGCAGCAGGAGAAAGCAGGCAGCGACAAAAGTGGAAGCCACACCGCTTCAGGGACAGTGCCCGATCAAGGGCAGTCCTACTTGTTTGTGAGCTTCCCAGGGTGGCAGCAGGAGAAAGCGGGTGGCGGCAAAAGTGGAATCCACACTGTTTCAGGGAGAGAGCCCGATCAAGGGCTGACCGACTTGTTTGTGAGATTCCTGTGGTGGCAGCATGAGAAAGCGGGCGACAGCAAAAGTGGAAGTTGCACTGCTTCAGGGAGAGTGCCTGATCAAGGGCTGTCCAACTTATTTGTGATCTTCCAGGGCAGCAGCATGAGAAAGTGGGATTCTTCCCCTACAGGATATTATACAATTTTGCTGCATTTTACCATGTAGATTGTTAGTATTTTGAACAGTGAAAAGTATCTGGGATTTATATGTTTTATATATGGTATTTTATTGGCTATACTGCTTATAGTGGGTATGACTACTTTGTACCCAGTGTAAGACCCTTACAACAATAAAACACCAGCTGTGATGCAGAGGCCAATTGGTTCTGGAAGGAGAGGTAGGGTTGGAGAGTTAATCATATTGAAGCATACCTTGGAAGAAATAAGATTACTTTGGTGAGTAATTTTTTTCTTCTAACCCTAGGAATTCTTTAATATGATTAACTCTAGCAAACTATGAAGCAGTACCTTTGGAGGTGGGTGCAGTACCTTACTTAGGAAACAAGCTCTGCAGCACTGCTGTGCTATACCTGGCATCACTTCTGGATTGAATATCCAGATGGTAATGCTTTGTAAAAGTATGTACTGTTCTCCATGTAGCTGCTTTGCAAGTCTCCAGTAGAGGAATATCCCTGGCAGCTGCAATTGTAGCAGCTGTGCCCCTTGTGGAGTGTGTCCTCAGGCCTACTGGGGACTCCTTACCACCTTTACTGTAACAGAATTGGATACATGCCACTATCCAGCGTGCAACTGTCCTTTTGGAAGCAGGCTTTCCTTTTTCCAAATCCCCATAGGTCAGGAACAACTGCTGTTTATCCTAACTGTGGGCCTTAGTGTGATCAAGATAGTAGTAGAGAGCTCTCTTGAAATCCAGGCTATGCAGCCTGTGTCCACCTGAAGTAGAGTGTTCTGTGAAGAACACGGGCAAAGTGATTGAATGGTTCAGGTGGAAGTCAGAGACTACTTTTGGAAGGAATTTCCTGTTAGTCCTGAGCACCACTTTGTCCCTGTGGAAGGAGATGTAGTTCTGTTCTATACACAGGGGGCTTGTAACTCACTTATCCTTCTAGCTGAAGTGATAGCTACTAGAAATGTAGCTTTCCAAGTGACAGTCTTTAAATGTGCTGTAGCTATAGGCTCAAATGGAGGTTCCATAAGCTTGGCAATGTGACATTAATATTCCAGGATGGCACCGGTTCCCTGGAGTGGATTGTTGTGATTATACAATGTTCTTAATTTCATAACAAAAATAAAGAAAAAGCACAGTTTTTTTGGCAGTTTTAATGATTTTTAATGAATTTATTCTTGTGCCACAAAACATAGTTCCTTGCTGCTAGGTAAAATATAGACATGCCCCCCAACTCAGACAGATGTAGGGTTACAGGAAATCAGGAATGTTTATTTATTTTTTTTAAATAACTGAGTTACTTGAGAGAGGCATAAAGGAGATGCACGTTGGCAGAGAAGAATGGCTGAGAGACCAAGGTGTGAAAGACGGAGAGAGAGAGGAGCATCAGTGTCAGCAACGTTTACTAGTGATCACTGCCCCTGAATCAGAAGGTGACCTTTTTTTGTGCTATAATTATTTTTATTTTTGAGTTTTCAGATCGGGGACATAGGGATCCTACTTAAGTGCTGCTGGGAATTCTTTCCATCACAGTCGCACTTTTTGGAAATTAGCCATGAATGTAGACTGTTGCTGGTAGCCAAGAGGAAGGAGAGAAGAACTGCAGTTTGACATTGGCAGTCCATCGGTGAGAGGCGGAGTAGTGGTTTTAGCAGCAGTTTCATTCATAGCTGACTGAGGTAAATTATCTGTGTTTTACACAGTTTTTTCAGGTATTTATCTCTATTGAGCAGTAATTTAAGTGACAATTGCTTGTAGCTCTTCAGGTCAGGCCGAAGTCTATTTTTGTCTTCAAGCAGACAGCAACTGAGAGGTGACACGGATGCAAGCGTGAGCGCCGAGCAACAATGATAAAAGTGCATGACGTACTGGAGAAAAAAAAAGTTTCTTTATGTCACACAAGCTGGATTTGGTGTTTGTTTTTCAAAGCAGAGTTCTCTTTGGAGCTTGGTGTACTTGTCTTATCCTGTGCTTTAGCAATTGAACATGGCGGTTAAACAAAGGTGAAAAAACGAAACAGGTAGTGACGTCTTTCTTTCGTGCAGTGGTCGGCTGAGCCAGCTAGAACTTTACCTGTGGGTTATCCTGGGATTTACCCATGAGTGAAGACCCTTGCTAACCAATCAGGTTGCTGGATTTGTTAGCCCAGTTGTAGAAGAGAGGTGAGCAAGTGGTGACATGATAGAGACCTACAAGTACCTCACAGGGGAGAACAGGGTGCAGGAGGTGAGTCTCTTTCAAGTGAGAAAGACCACCAGGACCAGGGGGAGTGTGAAAAAGCTGGAGAGAGGGAGGAGTTTAAGAGAGATCTGAGGGAAATACCTCTTTACTGAAAGAGAGGTAGAAGCCTGGAAGAGACTGCCAATGGAAGTGGTGGAGGCTAAAACAGTAGGTGGTTTCAAGCATACATGCATGAGATAGACATGGGATATATTACAAATAGACAGGGAGGAGGGAGGGTTGCCAGAGACCAGTTAGGGACTGCAGAGACAGATTAGGCAGCGAACATCTGTGCAGATTGAGTGGGCAAAGCAGTCCTTTTCTGCTGATAAATTCTATGTTTCTGTTTCTCTGGCCTGACAGATGCTTTTCTTTTTTGATTTTTATATATATATATATATATATATATATATATATTTTTACCCACCTGCCACCACCTGCTCCTCTCATTGGGCCCTGTATCGAGGGTCACCCAGTCCCCATCGATCGCTTCCCATACTGTCATGCCAGCAGGTTCCACATGGAAGCAGGACCCAGGAGTCCCCCAAGGGCCATCACATACAGCAACTGGGGGACATAGGCTTTTTCCAGTTTTCTCCCTGTTCCCCATGCTGGGGCATGCACATACATGCGCGTGGAGTTGCGTGCATGCCCCAGAGTCCTGTAGCCCTCCCTGCTACTGCCCTCCTATACCTGCATTACCACCCGGCCTCCACTGGGTGGCAGTCATTCTGCAGAGTGTGCAGGTCCCCCCCAGAAAGCAGAGCAGCCATTAATCCTTTCCCTCTCTGGCTGACCACCAGCAACCCGTGCTCACCACCGAACACGGGTTGCCGGTGTGGCAGGAGACAGGGTGCTAGCACCTCAGCCCTCCATGCTACTGGGTCGGTCTTGACAGGTGCTTCTCTATACTGTATTAAGATCTGTCTGTGCTATTGCAAACAGTTTCCAAAAGGTTTGTGACATTTTAAAAATACTCTCCACAAACAACTCCAGCGCTTTGTTGCAGTTGTGCAAAACACCATCACTGGAGTTACTGCGAGTTCTTAAATATGCTGCTCTTTGCTTTTCACAGTCTACAATGGGAGCCATGAGGATGCAGCTTTAAGCTATGAAATTTTGCTTGGTCTCTGTAACTGCATCAGGTGTTGCTGACAGTGCTATGCAGTCAAGGGGGGTTCTTTAAACACCCTATAGGTTTGCAGTCTTTTGAATAAAAGTAAATATTTCAGGTTAACAAATCAGTTAGACTTGACATTTTATTCTGCCCGCTTGCTTACAATTTGCAGTAGGCTACAGGCTCAAGAGCTAGGAGGTAACAGTCACGGTCCATAAGTCACACAACAGTCTGTGAATTTTTAATGGTAATTTCATGGAGGATCAGGCCCTGAGAAATGGAAAAATTCCATGGTGTTTCATTTCCCAGCCAACTGTCAGTGGCAGCTCTACTTAAAAATTGACAGTGACCTGAAAAGAGCTTACTGGCCATTTTAACTTTACTAGGTGTGCTGCTTATATCTGCAGTTACAAGACTTTAATTGACAAATTACTGCATCAACTCCAAAGCCTTTAATTACAGATTTTATCTCCTGTAATTAGTTCAAGTCTGTAATTAACGTATTACTTCTGCTAGATAAAAATTTGGAGTAGACTTGCCTCCTGTATCTGAAGCAGTGAGTACAAGGAAAAGGTTCAGCAATTTGATATTTTTAATCACGATTGCATTAATTGAACCTGCTATAAATGTATGCTCACAGTTCACTGAACTAGATAATTCCACGACTAAATGTGAGTTTTTTAAAGGTGCCACGTCACTGGGCTTGAAACAAAAAAAGGCGAAAATGCACAAGGCTATTAGGCACATGGTGGGCAACATTTTATTGCCAGTAGCTATAATTTGCAAACCCGACTGTCTGTATTAACATATTCAGAAGCACACAGTATAATTATATTCTGACTCTGCAGGTCCACACCACTTCTGGGGACAGCAATGTATACATAGGCTTGTGCCACTGGCATGCCTATTGAGCATCTGTGGCACTTCCAAAAGGCATGCATTTTAAATCAACAGTCGCTCTTGTCACTGATATAGTTAGGTTTTGTAAGAAAAAAATGAAGACTGTAAAAATCATAGTCCCAATATTCAAAAAATGAGGCAAGTGCAGTGCAGCTGTTTAGCACTGTGCTTGCACCCTGCACTCCCCCTGGCTTTTGTGATGTTCATATGGGTAGCACTCACAAACGGAGCTAAGTGAATCTGTGCTGCCCAGACATGGACCAGGGCTGCTTATGGCCTACCAGGAATAGCGCTGCACAAAATGGCATCACACCAAGTCCCTTGTGGACTGTATTCAGCCTAAGCAAACAAATCAGCCCACTGGGATTTCAAGCACTAACAGGCCATTTTCTTGCCCATTAGGGGCTCATTTTGATGAGGCACAGCAGCCCCTTAGTGTCACTTCCTACATGAAAGGACAGTCCTAGTGGTCCAGTGGTTCCCCTATCCCCCCAGTATATTTATTACATCTCTTTCTGGTGGTCCAGTGGTCCAGTGGTTCCCCCCACCTAATCCCCCAGTATATTTCTTACGGCACTCCTGGTCATCCAGTGGTTCCCTCCGAACCGCCCCCACCCAATATACCTGCTCATTTTCCAATTCCGCACACACCCTTTATGCCAGTATGTGGCGCTCCTCACAGCTACTTACAACAAGTAGCACAGCCCTCCTTCAACCTCTGTGGCCGTCTGCCATATGAACTGTCAGTGAGCATGCATACTGTAGAAGCAACCTCTATTTTATACTATTTGTACAAAATATCTTTAGTAATCAACATGTTTCTTCTGTACTGTTACTGTCCTAACCAGGACCTCCTTGCAAATGAGCATTGCTCAATGGAGCTTTTCCTGGTAAAACAACATAAATAAATATAAAGGGCTGGCAGTGTCCCTTTAAGTCAGATAACAAAATTAAAAAAGCAACTGAAAAAGGACAGGTGCATGTAGCTAATTTTAATTAGCAGCAGAAAAATCCAGCCCAGAGTAAGTAGGTTAAAATTCCAGTTTATTGAATAATGATTAAAGAAGTACTTAAACCAGTACCACAGGTATGAAAACACAATACGGAGAATGCAGAGCCCTCCATGACCCAACCGGTTTTGCACTAGGCTTCCTCAAGAGTCACTGGAACCTAGTTAGTGAGATCCTTAAATACCCAATTTGATTTAAAGACACAGTACCATAATTATATATAAAAAGCTTTAAAAACTGTATCTTTATCATAAACATACCCTTACGTATGGGGCAGGTACCCACTTCATTATTCCATTTCCTGTGTAACAGCACTGTGCTAAAGAAAATTATTTTAATGACAAAACATCTCCGGGAGGCACCCTCAGCAGAGGCCTTTAAGGGGGTCTCAAAATGCTGCTCTTTGAGCAACCGTTTAATTTGATTAACTACTGAATTACTGACTATTTCCTTGGTTATGGTAACCATGTTTGTTATTTTAATAAATTTGTTTTATTGGATAGTGCTGAAAACTTGAATGTGGGATAGGTAAAACTCTACAAATGTTTGTCTCTGCTTCATGTGCTATTTTAAATTTGTATATTTGCTGTTTTTGTCAAGCACTTCGAGCCTCTGGAGAGAAGTGCTATATAAATAAAGTTCCTATCCTGTCCTATCCTAGAACAGCCTATTTGGTTTCAGTAACTCTTGAGGAAGCCTAGTGCAAATCTGGTTGGGTCGTGAAGGGCTCTGCATTCTTTGTATTGTATTTACATATATGTGGTACTGGTTGTAAGTACTCTTTTAACTAATATTCAATAAACTGGAATTTTAACCTGCTTACTCTGTGCTGGATTTTTCTGCTGCTGCTTAATCCTTTTTAACCTAGCACGAGTTTTCCGACTGGAGCAATGGTTTTTGCTGCTCCTGATTTGAATTACCACACCAAAAAATAATTGGCCACTCCTGAGACACTGGTTATTTACTCTCTAGGGTGATCCAGTCAAGAGGAAGTCAAAGATCATGGGCCAGATTTTCAGCTGTTCTGGGACTAAGTCCCACTCCACAGCCACTGGTATGGAAAAAAAATCTCCACACTTGTGGACATTCCCATTTTCAGCCCATGCCCCACACAGGTGGCAGGCACAGCTGCAGAGAATGTTATGTCTGGTCCAACCAGGCGCAACATTTTGGCACAGTTGCACCAAAAAATGACCACAAGCTGCTATAGATCATGGAGCCAGCCATAAAAAGGCTTCACCTTTGAAAATGCTGCACATAGCCGGCCTGGTGGCACTGAGGGTTGAGGCAATGAGCCCAGGCCACTGAGAGGGTTGACCATCCGGTGGACTGCTCGCCTCTCTTGGGGGGGTAAACTAGTCATCCCACTCACTGAATGCTCTCTGGCAGTGGCTAGAGGGCAGTATGGGTCGGGAGGCTTGATCCGACGTCCTTACGTCGGAAGGGAGGGGAGGCCGGGCAAAAAAGGAAAAACGAGCCTGGCAGGCTCGATGATGGTCCGCTGCTCCCAGGAGTGGTCCCTGGATTCTGGATTGGGTCTCCAGGAGAGGGGAGAAGCCAGCAATCTCCTCCTGTCCCTGCCGCAGGGGGCAGTCCACAGGGGAACTACCAGGGACCACCTAGCACGGAAGCAGTGGGTCAAGAGAGAGAGTCCCTCCATTTGGAGGGCCGTAGCCTCCTGCTAGGGCTCCGGTGGATAAAAGTGCTTATGGAAAGAAAATGCCACACATGTGGGAAAAACTGCAGCTCTTCAAGTGAAGACCCACTTGCACAAATTTTTCCTGCACCTGTGCCAATTTCTGTGGGGTTTGAAAATGTGGCCCCAGGTTTGGAGGAAACACCACATTAAGAACTTCCCCTGCTCCACCCATGGTCAAATTCATCATTTTTTTACCCAGGATGTCATGGTCATTCAAACCTTCAAAATCAAGTAAATTAACCAAGGGTTATCAGGCTTGTTTTTTAGTTACACTGTGACACTTAATGCCTCATGCTGGAAAAAAGCTGTAAGGTATCAGATTATTTTAATTATTATAAATCACTAAGATGATGTTGGCCAATCAGCATGCAGAACCACTGTACCTCTTATTCTGTGTGCAGAGCACTCTCATGCAGGAGCGGTAGGAGGGAGCACTCCACTTCAGCACCAGGGGAGGATGGCAAACTAAAATGACAAAGAAAGACTCTAAACTAATTATAAATTACTTGAGCTAAATTCTAGGCCTCCAAGGTCTGTCTCTTATGGTATAAGAGACTAATCTCATGAGGTTTGGGCAGACAGAATGGCTCTGCTTCACTTCGCAGTCCTCTCGCCCAAACCTCAAGCTTGGAGTCTCTAATACCATAAGAGAGATCCCTCAGAGGCCCTATTAACTGATAGTCAAAACATCAATGTTTTAGGCATCTATACGAGTGTTAAACAAAGCAAGAATGCATCATTGACATCATAGTTGCTTTAAATTTTCCTCCACTGTAACAGTAGTGTGTAAACTATTATTCTTTAGAAAATGGGTTTGCAATTTCCTGGCCTCTGATCGGGCAAGCCCCGTCCCAAGGTGGGCATTTATGTGACAACAGAGACTGGGAAATAACAAGTCCGGTGTCAAACTGCCCTATATGGGCTAGGCAGATTTACTGTGTGTTGTTATTTTTATTTTGTACTCACAGGCATTGTTACTGTTTGTTGCTAGCATTTTATTGCTTTATTTTTCTCTGATTCAAATTGTTGTTGCTGGGTATACCTCCTGCTGCATTATTACAGGGTGTGCCTACAGGTGCGTGCTTACAGATTACTGCTGTAATCTTCTGATTTAAATTGTCTTTTGCAAGGTATATCTTCTGTTACTGCTTTATTTTTCTCTGTAGCAAAGTGTTTCTTATCGGGTACATCTTCTGTGAAATTATTACAGGTGGTGCTTACATTTTTGTGACTTTTTATCATTAGGCTAAGCAAAATTACTCTTTGCCTCTATTTTATTTTGTTTTTGCTGAAAGTTTTCTTTTGTTTCTCAGACATGTTGCAGTCTCCTTCTCTCACTGAAGGAGCCAATTGCTTTCCTCCCACAGCTCTTACAGGGGATTAGGTGTGTATCTGGGGGTGGAGCTGACAAACTGTCAGTAACTTCCAACAGAGAAAAGGGTTAAAAGGTCAGGTTAGTTGATATCTTAGAGGTGGAAGACTAGGTTTGCTGACCAAGGCACCTAGCTTCACCCGAGCTCTTTTCTTCTAGGTTGCTTGGAAGGACAGAGCAAATAACCTCACCAGAGCAAGGAAAAGGATTAAGGCTTCTTTTGGCTAGGCAGGTTTACTGTCTGTTGTTATTTTTATTTTGTACTCACAAGGGATCGTTACTGTTTGTTGCTAACATTTTATTGCTTTATTTTTCTCTGATTCAAATTGTTGTTGCTGGATATACCTTCTGCTGCATTATTACAGGGTGTGCCTACAGGTGTGTGCTTACAGATTACTGCTGTAATCTTCTGATTCAAATTGTCTTTTGCAAGGTATATCTTCTGTTACTGCTTTATTTTTCTTTGTAGCAAAGTGTTTTCTACAGGGTATATCTTCTGTGAAATTAGTACAGGTGGTGCTTTACAGGTTTTACAGTTTAATCTATCATTAGGATAAGCTTTCAGGGCTACTGTATTTGTTACTGGCTGATTGTTTCTGCTCTTACCTCCTTGTTTCTTTGATCTGTGTTTGTTCTTTTTCGGCAGGGGAAGGTTCTTTAAATTTGATGGCTTGCGTATGACTAAGGAGGGAGTCAGTGCATTGGGGCAGAAGTTTGACGTCTTTGCAGAATAATTAAACTAGCAAATGGGGAGGGGGTGCAGCACCCCATATGTCGAAAGGAAAGAACACCCCTCCCCCTCAGCTAGTGTTCTAACAGGAGTTCAGCATGTTTGTAGTTCATTTGCATCACCAGGTAAGGAAAAAGGTCCGGCTCCCCATAAGACGCACAGGGGAAATGCCAGATCTCGCCCAACAACTAACACACCAAAATCTGGTCAATGGAAAATCATGTACACAAATGCTCGCAGTCTGGGAAACAAGATACCAGACCTGCAGGCAATAATGACAGAGGCTAAACTGGACATAGTAGCCATTAGCGAGACATGGTTTACCAGTAACCACACTTGGGAGACTTCAGTACCTGGCTATGTACTGTTCAGAAGAGACAGGTGCAAAAAGGGAAGAGTGGAATGGCCCTTTATGTCAATGAAAATATCAAAGCTACAGAAATTCAGAATACACGTAAGGAGCCAGAAGAACTGTGGGTCACCCTGGAAACAGGAAATGGGACAGCCATACAAACTGGGGTTGTCTACAGGCCTCCAGACCAGGGGGAGGACATAGACACATTACTGTTAGAAGATATACAAAACATGACAGCTAAAGGGGAGGTTCTGTTATTGGGAGACTTTAACATTCCAGATACAGATTGGTCAATACCAGCAAGAACATCTGCCAGAACTAGACACATGGTGGATTCCCTGCAGGGGGAGGGACTCAAACAACTGGTATAACAACCCACAAGAGACAGGGCTATCCTAGATCACGTACTGACTAACAGGGAAAGGATCACAGATCTCCAGGTAGAAGGTCACCTGGGGGCCAGTGACCATCACATGGTATGGTTCAATTTGGCCACTAGAACTGAATCATCCCATTCCAAGGCACAAATATGGGACTTCAGAGGAGCTGACTTTGAGAAGATGGCCAAAGGTCTTTGAGTTAAGCTAGCCCTGGTAAAAAAGAATACAGGTGAGGGGTACAGGCAAAGTGGGCAAGCATTAAAGATGCAATACTTGAAGCAACATCCCATTGTGTTAGAGAGAAAAGGAAGTGCAAAAGAAGAAGGAAACCACTTTGGTTCTCAAAAACAGTAGCAGAAAAGGTCAGAGCTAAAAGGTTGGCCTTCAGGAAATATAAGGGAACACAGCAGGATGAAGATAGGGAGGCATACCAAACTTCCCTAAGGGAAGCAGGGAAGGCAGTAAGGCAGGTAAAGACTCAAACCAAGGAAACACTAGCACAAACAGTAAAAGAAGGTGACAAGACTTTCTATAGATACATTAGTAAAAGGAGAAAGTCCGGAGGGGGTAATGCTAAGATCAAAGGGGATGGGGGGGTGTGAGGAGAAGGACCAAGGAAAAGCATCTATCCTAAATAGATACTTCTGCTCAGTATTTACTGAAGAAAAGGTAGGGCAGGGCCCACAGCTCAGCACCATGGACACAGGGGGGAAGGAGGCATGAACTAGTCCCTTAACAAAAGAAAGGATCCTACAAGAGCTCAATAAGCTCAGGGTGGACAAGGTAATGGGACCTGATGGCATACATCCCAGGGTACTAAAGGAGCTAAGGGTGGAACTAGCAGAGCCATTATCAGAACTGTTTAGTGAGTCTCTGAACACAGGAGAGGTCCCAGAAGACTGGAGAAGAGTGCATGTGATCCCGCTCCACAAGAGTGGTAGCAGGGAGGAGGCAGGGAACTACAGACCAGTCAGTCTTACCTCAGTAGTGGCAAGATTATGGAGGCACTCCTTAAGGAAAGGATAGTGCAACATCTGGAATCCATAGGAGCACAGGATCCAAGACAGCATCGGTTTACAAAAGGATGGTCCTGTCAAACTAATCTCGTAGATTTCTTTGACTGGGTAACCAAAGTGGTGGACTAAGGGGGAACAGTTGATGTCACCTACCTTGACTTCAGCAAAGCTTTCGATACTGTTCCACATAGAAGATTGATCAATAAGCTGGGTAGGCTCGGGGTGGGTCAGAAAATGGTCAACTGGGTAAAAACTGGTTGATGGGCAAAAAACAGAGAGTGGTGGTAAACGGTATACAGTCAGAAGAGATGCAAGTTGCAAGTGTGGTACCTCAGGGATCAGTCCTGGGGCCAGTCCTCTTCAATATCTTCATTAGTGACATTGCAGAAGGACTGGAGTGTAATGATCCAGATTGGGTGGGCAGAATGAGAAGAGATCTGGATGAACTAGCAAAATGGTCGGAAGAGTGGCAACTAGAGTTTAACGCAAAGAAGTGCTAGATCATGCACATAGGGAAGAGAAACCCTGAAGCCACCTACAGGCTGGGAGGGGAGTTGCTGGCAGTCACAAGGGAAGAAAGAGACTTGGGCGTCATCATCACCGATGACCTGAAATCATACAAGCAGACCACTAAAGCAGTGGGTAAGGCTAGAGGGATGTTGGGGTGTATTAGTAGGGGTATCACAAGTCGGAAGAGGGAGGTAATAATCCCTCTTTACAAGACACTGGTTAGACCCCATCTGGAGTACTGCATGCAGTACTGGGGGCCACACCTTCACAAGGACATTAACCAAATTGAGGCAATCCAGAGAAGGGCAACCTAAATGGTGCAGGGACTGCATCAGCAAACATATGAGGACAGATTAACGGAGCTCAATATGTATACCCTAGAGCAAAGGAGGGAGAGCGGTGATATGATCGAAACATTCAAACACCTTAAGGGCATTAACAAGGTGAAAGAGTCTAACATGTTTCAATATAAGAAAAATAGCAGGACAAGAGGACACAGCATGAAATTAGAGGGAGGCCGATTAAGGGGTAATGTGAGGAAGTTCTTTTTCACAGAAAGGGTGGTGGATGCATGGAACAGCCTACCTCAGGAAGTGGTGGATATGAATACAGTGCAGGGTTTCAAACAGGCATGGGATAGGCTTAAGGGAGCAATACAGATGAGTATGAATAGATAAGCCATTGACAGAGCAAAGGCCGATGGCACATTCATAAGGCAGAAAAAGAAATGGGCAGACTGGATGGGCCTCGCGGTCCTTATCTGCCATCAACTTCTATGTTTCTATATTACAAAGTAAATCAATGCCCATGTAGAATTCTAAAAATTGAATGGCAGAAATGTTTTTCCCTCACTTAGCAAGTGAATCCCCTCCTTCTCTCAAAGCTGTTTGCTATTGCTATTTATTCCCCATCCTCTAAAAGCTGACTGAAATTTATTTAACAAAAAAAAAAGAAAGAAAGAAAAATGAAACACTCCAGTGTTTATTATGTGGTCGGGGATGGAGAACAATTGAGTGTCTCTCCCAATTGAGCTCTTTTCAACAGTACTTTAAATCTCCATCACTCCTGTTATCTGAACTACATTGAAGTTCCTTTCCAACCGTGGACAGAGAGAGAGAGAGAAAGAGTATGTGTTTCTCAAACGCTATTACATGACCCCATCAACATTTCAGCCTTGCCTAATTTAATTTATTCTGTCCCCTCCAACAGGGTAAAACAGAAACATCCAGCTACACCCAGCCATTCCCTGGCATCATTTCTTCTGTCCTCCAAACCATGTCAGGGCCATTCCTTGTGCCCTGAGCTGATCTACTGAAATAACTGCGCTGCTGAGATCAGCTTTCCACCACTTGTAGGCACAATGTGTTATCGCCCCCACTTTCTTTTTAAGTCTCTATCCTTTTTTTTTGGGGGGGGGAGGCTGCTAAAACAGAGCTACTACCAATGATACTGTGCTTACCTTCAACTGAGCTAGTGACACTCGCACCACATTCCGCATGGCACTCCTATCCCACAGCTCGACTCAGCCTTCTGACTGCAAAAAAAAAAAACATTTTCCACAACAAACAGAAAACCAACAATAAAAAAATACAAATAAAACATGTGCCACAACTACTGCTGGGGTGGGGGAGGGAGACAACAAGTATAAAACAACCAGGCTCTCAAAAAATGTCAGCACCCTCTACTAGTAACTCCACCAGTACAGGGGCAACTTTATAATAAAATCTAGCAATTTAAATAGTTTTACATATATATTTTTTACCTCTTGAAATTAGTTTTTTCTAAAAAATACACTACACATACCCATTTTCTAAGCCCAATAATACCCTCCAGGGTGGGCGGCATGGGCTATACCTTACAGGGGCTATAAGATCCTTCTCCTCAGATGTTTGGCCTCATTACACACCTGGGTGGTCTGGTATAGTCCAATTCCACCCACCCTTTCAGATATTATTTCTTACTAGGACACCCCACTTATACCACCATTCCACAAATGTGGGACATTTATGTATGCTTCAATGTGTAAAACCAAGCCATATCATCTACATAAAGCTTTTTTATTAGATGTAGAATATGGCAGTAAATATATCAATTGTAAGAAATATTAGGGTTACGTACTATTTTTGGATATACAGTATCTGCTTTCATAGTGGAAGGTTTAGAGTTAAATGGCTCAGGACACAAATGGCTAACAAAACCCAGTACAAAATAAACACATTCCTGAGCCACTCAGACTATGGAAAATACATACTGTACAAAACACCAAACGTTAGCATAAAAAAAAAAAAAGCTATACAAGACAGATATGTGTAACCCCCCCTACAAATGGAGGTTCCCAAAAGTCTTCATTGGGCTTGCCAAAATGCCCACTGCCAGGCTGGTGTTCTGTGTCCTAGCGATTTAAAAGTGTTTGCATGTGAGTGCCCTGTTAGCCTCCATGCCCGTCTCTTTAAGAGCTGCTTATCTTGTGGTGTAAAATTAATCTGGGTAGGGGCCTGAGTAGTTTCAGGCTCGAGTCCCACCCGGGCTGCAGTGTTATCACTCCATTCTGCCATCATTATTTGTACAGAGGGAGCCCAGCTTGGAACTGTGACTGTTTACTGTTTATCTGTTTTAATAATAATAGTGTTGTAGTTTGTCTAACCTGCCTTCTCTTGCAGCATGGACATTTGAGTATTGTCCCACCAACTTGGTTATGGACTGCCTATTGGGACCAATCAGTACCTTTGGGGACTCTAAAATGGTGTCTGTCCCCAGCGGTCTTGTGGGAGCAAATTTCTGTAGGAATTGTAGTTTTGGCACTTTGGTACCTTAACGGACCTAGAGGGGGAGCCCTTGCTTTGATAGACTGATGGATCAACCAACCAGAACCTTTTGGACCGAAGGGAAATTCCCAAGCTGCCTGCTGCAGTGAGTCAGTCTGGAGTTAGAGTTTGAAGAGTAAACAGCTCAAGTGATTCGAGCAGCTGCCCCTACGTAGTAGCATGGGAAATTGGTGGAAAGGCTGAGTTTGGCCTGTCTGCCTGCTGTCCCTCGAGAGGGAATCTCTTGGAAGGCTTAGTAATCAGACTGTATCTGAAATTGAGTGTGACAAAGCCACTGAATTGTGACCAGACTTGAATCTGAAGAAGACTGAAGATTTGCTGTACGCGATCGGCCTGTCAGGACATTCTTTCATCACAGAACTCCCAGTTTTGCTCAAAGACACTGATATTGCTGCCAGACTGCTATCCGCCTTGTGGTATGGTGATTGCTTTACTATAAATGTGCTGTATGCTATTAGTGGGTCGCGATTTGGTTCCCCACTATTTAATTGTGTCATGCTTGCTGGAAGCTGCATCGAGCCTTCCCGGACTGACATTTGAATTATTTCACCTGACCTGGGCCCTGCCACCCTGGCCTAGCCAGTTACTTCAGGCGCAGAGAACACCATCAATGAGAGACTCGCCAAGGGATCAGCCCCCTGCTCAACATCGCAGACAGGAACGACACCTCAGTGATTCGTGTGGGCCCTGCTTCTCCTGGCATATCAGCAGTCAACCTGCAGTCTCCATTTCATCCCTCCTGTGTCTCGTATTGGGTACCGTGAGTAACAATCAGGGTAGCTTCCTGCAACATCAGCTAAATCACAAGTGTTGTCATCTGATTGCATTGTTGTTTTCCTTTCATGAACTGAGCTTCCTGGCTCCAAATTACAAATTGTGTGTGGTTGTGCATGCCTTTTCTTTTCATCACATGGCCCCAACCAGCTGCAATGCAAGGCCTACCCTGGGCAACGTTCCAGGCTAACCTACCTTACTTCCAGCTAGGTACCCAGAGCATGTGACTGTGCAGGGACTAAAAGTGCATGCATAATAAAGAACTAGAACTCTACTACTGGGACCTTCAATTTAGGGTAAAAACAAAACAGACAAACAAAAAAAAAAGAGTGTGTTTGTCTGAGTTGGCCGAAGTGAATTGTTATCTGTACAGTTATCTAGGTGTTTGTCTCAGGTGGCTGAAGGGAATTGTTATCTGTGCAATTAACTAGGTGTAGAAGGAGCTGTAAAGTAGGGGGAGTGGCTTAGCTAGAAGGAAGCCAGGTTAAAGCCAGATTTAAAAACTGCCCTAGATAGCTTCTGCCAGAGAACAGGCAGAGAACACCAAGAGAAAGGAGCTGCTGTTATAATTATACTTCTCTACTAGTACTATATTGCTCTCCTTCTCTCCCCTCCACCCCAATACCGTAAGCCAGTTCTACTTTTATAGGCACAGGATTTGACTGACAACAGGAACTTCCTGTTTGGGAGCCGAAAGTGAGTGATCACAGAGCCACAAAAGACTCACCATCCTAGAAGGAAAAGAGTAGCTCTCTGTCCCCCCGTAGCTGCTGGAGGTCTGACTCTGAGCAAGTAAGGAGACTACTCAGAAATATAGGAACTTCCTGTCTCAGAACAGGAAGATCGGGAGCTTAAAAGGCACAGAGGCAGTAAGTAAGTAGGGAGAAAAAAATAAATAAAATAAAAAAATAAATTAATTAATAAATAAAATAAACCGAGGAAAGAGTAAGTACTCAAAACAACAGTTAAGGGGCCAGAAATAAGACGTGATGGGAGTGGTGCAGAGAAGTGGCTGTGGAGCAGCAGTCTTCCAGGAGAAATTCTGGAGGATGCGGTGTTGTCCCATCTGCAGGCATCTCTCTGGGCTGAGGGAGGAAGTTGCTCATCTCTAGGCTGAGTTGGCCAGGATTTGGGGGCCTCCTCTCCCACCTAGGGACCACCAGGGCCACTGCCGTTGACTCAGAGGTTGCCAAGGAAGAGGAGCAGTTGGACCACAGTGGGCTCAGGGAGGGTGAGGGTGGTGGAACAGAGGTGCATCCCTCCAGCTGTGCCTCTCCACAATTCATATGCCGTTCTGGCAAAGTGTGGTTCCCCTATGGAGGCAATCGCAGTGGAGACCAAGGAGGATGCTGGGAACCTCCACAAAGGTTACCCACAGGAGGGTGGCATGGGACCCCACAGGGAAGGAAACAACTTCTGGTTGGGGACTCCATTGTTAGGAGGGTAGAACTGAGGGAGGAAGGGGAGAGGGAGGTAAGGTGCCTGCCTGGCGCCATGGCTTGGAGGGACAGGGAGTGAATCCTCAGGATTGCCAGAGTTGCTGCATGGGGGAAGGAGCTGGATGTCATTGCCCACCTAGGGACAAATTACCTGGCTGAGAAAGGGATCAGAGCAGTGCAGGAAGAGTTTGTGGAGTTGGGGAGGGGTCTTAGACAAGTAGCATGCACAGTAACCTACTCAGAGATGCTGTCTGTCTATGGCATGGGTGAGGCTAATGTGCTCCACACCATGGGATTCAATCAGTGGTTGAAAAACTGGTGCAGAGCTCAGGGATTTGGCTTCATTGGGGACTGGGGGTCCACCTGGAGTGATGCAGGCCTATATTGTCATGATGGTCTGCATTTGTCCAGGAGGGAAACCAGGATCCTAGGTGATAGGTTTAAATGCTTCATTAGCAAGCATTTAAACTAGCCAAGGGGGGAGGCACTGGAAAGGAGCAGGGGAATCCTAGCCCCCCCCACCAAAAAAAATCAGGGTAGTAAGTGATGTAAACACCAAGATAGAGACATCAATAGGGAGAAGGGCAGGGGTAAATGGAGAAAATGACAAAGGCAATAAGGACAGGGATGGGGCAAAAAGGGGAAAGGCCATCAAGAAATGGAGGGTAATGAGTAGCAATGCCTGTAGTCTGGGCAACAAGCTCCCTGAACTGCTGGCCTTGATGGAAGAAGGATGCCTGGATATCGTAGGAATCACAGAAACATGGTACACAGAGAACCACGACTGGGATGTTAACATACCAGGGTACACAACCTACAGGAGAGACAGGGAAGGGAGAAGAGGAGGGGGAGGAGTAGTTCTCTATGTAAGGGAAAGGATAAAAGCAACGGAACAAAAGAGTAAACAGGGAGGAGAGGAGGCACTGTGGGTCACCTTAGAGACTGGAAATAGCACCACAATCAGCACAGGGGTTGTATACAGACCTCCATCTCAGGGGGAAGGAATGGACAAGGATATGATAGAAGGCATCCTTAGGATGGCAGAGAAAGGGGGAATACTGTTGATGGGGGACCTGAATATGCCAGATGTTAACTGGAGCACCTTTGCTGCAGGCACATCCAAGAGCAGGGCCATTTTCGATGTCCTAAAGGGGGCATGCCTCAGACAGCTAGTTTTGGAACCCACTCATGAGGGAGTAATCGTAGACCTCGTACTCTCAAATGGAGACAGTGAGAGGATCTCAGATCTAGAAGTGGGTAGGCATCTGGGAACAAGTGACCACCATACAGTGTGGTTCATGATAAACTCAGCTACAGAATCAAGCCATACAAAAGTGAGAGTACTGGACTTCAGGAGGGCTGACTTTGGCAAGATGGGAGTGTGCCTTAGAAAAGCACTAGCAAACAGGCTTGAAGGAGGGGTGGAGCAACAATGGGGAAACATCAAAACTGCCATTACAGAGGCAAGAAGCCTTTGTGTGAAGCAAATAAACAAATCAAAATGAAAGAAAAAGCCACTATGGTTCTCAAAAGAGGTGGCGGGGAAGGTTAGGGAGAAAAAGATAGCATTCAGGAAGTATTAGGAAATGCAGAAGGAGCAGGACAGAGAACTGTACCAGTTAAGCAGAAGAAAGCAGGGAAGGAAGTCAGAATAGCAAAGCCCCAAACTGAGGAAAAGATAGCCAACTCGGTTAAGACAGGGGATAAAACCTTTTATAGGTACATCAGGGAGCATAGAAAGACAAAGGGAGGGATAGTGAGGCTGAATAGAATGGATGGTGGGTGGGCAGAGAGGGACAGTGAAAAAGCAGGGATGCTGAACGAATACTTCTGCTCAGTATTCACAAAAGAGGAGGAGGGGGAGGTACCTAATCCAATTAGCAGAAGCACTCTGGATGGGAGGGTTGATCCCAGTCCTTTCACAGAAGAAAGGGTTCTGAAAGAAATCCTAAAACTGAAGATGGACAAAGCAATGGGGCCTGATGGGATTCACCCCAGAATTCTAAAAGAATTACAGGGAGAACTAATGACACCACTGACTACCCTTTTTAACAAATCATGGGAGGATGGTGTGGTACCTGAGGACTGGAGGAAGGCAGATGTAATTCTCCTTCACAAAAGTGGGAGCAAGACAGAGGCAGGAAACTACAGACCTGTCAGTTTGACTTCTGTGTTAGGGAAAGTGATGGAATCACTTCTGAAGGAAAGAATTATTGAGTACCTAGAGGCCAGTGGGGCACAGGACCCAAGGCAGCATAGGTTCACAGTGGGAGAGTCATATCAGATGAATCTAATTGATTTCTTTGACTGGGTGACCAAAGTAGTAGACCAGGGATGGGCTGTGGACATGGCCTACCTAGACTTTAGTAAGGCATTTGGCACAGTCCCACACAAAAGATTAATAAACAAATTAACCAGCCTGGGAGTGGGTCCCAAGGTGGTAGCCTGGGTAAAACATTGGCTGGACAACAGGACACAGAAGGTAATTGTAAACGGAGCCAACTCTAAAGAAAGGGGGGGTTACTAGTGGGGTACCGCAGTGTTCAGTACTAGGTCTAGTCCTTTTTAATGTCCATATAAGTGACATTGCCAAGGGACTGGAAGGAAAAGTATGCCTCTTTGCAGATGACACAAAGATCTGCAACAGGGTTGATACACAAGGAGGCATGAAAAGGATGAGAAGGGACTTGGCAAGGTTGGAGGAATGATCAGAAGTATGGCAGCTTGGATTTAGTGCAAAGAACTGAAAAATAATGCACCTGGGAAACAAAAATCCAGGGGAAGATTACACAGTGGGGGGAGGGTAGTAACAACAATAACAAGCATTTGTCAATGCCAAATGTTGCTTGCTTCTATGTGCTGTTTAGGTATTTGGAAGTCATTGGAGTGCAAATATTGAAAATTTGCGAAATTACGATCGTGCGTAGGAACTGTGCAACGCACGATCGTAAACAGTCATTGTTAGGAAATTTTTCACCAAATTTTCAACATAGCCATTTTAAAACCTCTGCTCATGAACAGTGTCACTGTGATTTTGTTAATGTGTCCCATACATTGAGTTTGCATACCGACTGCGCCATTGTGCGTACATGGGGGAAACACGCTTTGGGCAGGATTGAAAATGACAGCTGTACTGCTCATAAGGAGGTGTGGTAAAATGGCAATGTTGAAAATCTGGGTGGAAATATTGAAAATTCGAAACCCACGAAGGCAGGTGGAGACTGTGCAACGACACTCGTAAAACAGTCATTTTTAGGATTCTTTTTGCTCAAATTTTCAACATTGCCATTTTAAGATCTCTGCTCATGAACAGTGACACTGTGATTTTCTTAATGTGTCCCATACACTGAGTTCGCACACTGACTGCGCCATTGTGCGCTACATGGGCGGAAACATGTTTTGGGCAGGATGTGAAAAATGACAGCTGTACTGCTCATGAGGAGGTGTGGTAAAATGGCAATGTTGGAAATCTGGAGTGAAAATATTGAAAATTTGTGAACTTACGAGCTCATGAGAACTGCACAACGACACTGTAAAACAGTCATTTTAGGAATTCTTTACCAAATTTTCAACATTGCCATTTTAGATCTCTGCTCATGAACAGTGACACTGTGATTTTCTTAATGTGTCCCATACACTGAGTTCAGACATCACTGCACTGCGCCATTATGCTAATGGAAACATGTTTTGGGCAGGATGTGAAAAATGACAGCTGTACTGCTCATGAGGAGGTGTGGTAAAATGGCAATGTTGAAAATCTGGAGTGAAAATATTGAAAATTTGTGAACTTACGAGCCTGCGTAGGAACTGCACAACGCAAGCTCGTAAAACAGTCATTTTTAGGAATTTTTCACCAAATTTTCAACATAGCCATTTTAAGACCTCTGCTCATGAACAGTGTCACTGTGATTTTCTTAATTTGTCCCGTACATTGATTTCGCACACCGACTGCGCCATTCTGCACTACAAGGCGGAAACACATTTTGGGTGAGATGTGAAAAATGGCAGCTATACTGCTCATAAGAAGATGTGGTAAAATGGCAATGTTGAAAATCTGGAGTGAAAATATTGAAATTTCGTGAACTTACGAGCCTGCGTAAGAACTGCGCAACGCACGCTCGTAAAACAGTCATTTTTTGGAATTTTTGGACCAAATTTTCAACACGGAGTTTTTGGGACCCCTTCTCATGAGTGATGTCACTGTCATGGCAGTATTCAGGCCCAAAGGGTGATTTCGCAGTCACTGCGCGAAATCACCCTTCGGGCCCGAATAACGCCATGACAGTGACATCATTCATGAGAAGGGGTCCCTAAAACCCCATGTTGAAAATTTGGTGCAAAAATTCCCAAAAATGCCTGAGATATGCAATAAGTTGAAACCCCCCTATCTAGCCCATTATACAGCTTACCGGCATTTCCTCAGTTCGCGGTCGGCTTTGAAGAGTGCAGACGTGTTCCCGGTCCACCGAAGATCGTCGCGCCAGAGTCCGGAGGTAAGTGTGGGATGGGGGTGTGGGGAGGCTGGATGCGCAGTGGGTGGGTGCGGGTTGTGGGAGGGGGTCGGAGTCGCTACCAAGGACCGTTTTGTTTTATAGGTTTAAAAAAAAAAAGATGTCGGGACGTTTGCCATGCTGGGGTGGGCTCCCAGCGTGGCACAGGAGCGAGGAGGGCCATTCAGCCAACGAGGATTGGGCACCCCATTGACAGGACTGCTTGCCACGCGCTGGGGTGGGCTCCCAGCGTGGCACCAACTACTGGGACGACGCAGCTCAGCCAATTCGGGATTGGGCACCCCGTCACATACAGTGCGCAGTAGGGGCGCCGCACGCCTGCAGGGGAGCTACGCTTCATCGCTGCTCACTGAAGCTAGCCCCCTTTCAATCAGAAAGTACTGCATTTTGGAGCCTGTCATAGACAGCTCCAAAATGCATTGGCTTACAGGGGCCGCGCCTGCCAGCTCACTGACTGAATTGGAGGAGGAGGTGACACACCTTGAAATCTCCGATGATGGCACTATGTTTCTTGCACATGCGTGCAAGCAGCACAAAAATGGAAAGGGACCTGGAGGTAATCATCTCAGACGAGCTTAAGGTTGGCAAGCAATGTAAGAAGGCAGTAGGGAGGGCTGGGGGGATACTGGGATGTATAGGGAGAGGCATCACCAGCAGAAAACAGGAAGTTGTTATCCCTCTGTACAGACTGTTGGTGAGACCCCATCTGGAGTACTGCATCCAGTTCTGGAGATCCCATCTCCACAAGGACATAGAGAGGATGGAGGCAGTCCAGAGGAGGACAACTAAAATGGTGCAGGGTCTGAAAGAGAAGCCATATGAGGAGAGACTAAAGGAGCTTAATATGTATACCCTTGAGGAAAGGAGGGAGAGGTGGACATGATAGAAACTTTTAAGTACCTCATTGGAATCAACAAAGTCCAAGAGGGTAGCAGCTTTCAGAAAAAGAGATGTGCAAGAACAAGGGGACACAATTTGAAGATAGAGGGGACAGCTCAGGGCAATGTGAGAAAATATTTTTTCACAGAGAGGGGTGGATGGATGGAACAGCCTTCCTGAGGCGGTTGTGGGGTCTAAATCTGTGGGAGAATTCAAGAATGAATGGGACAGACATAAGGCAATTCTTGTGGGAGGGTAGGAAGAAATAGGCTGTTGATTAACTAGGATCTGTAGCTTATCCTATAGGTAGGGAAATGGGCAGACTAGGTGGACCAAGCGGTCCTTATCTGCCATCAAAGTCTTTGTTTCTATGTTTCTAATTGCCTGACTAGATCAGTTTCAGAATCAATCAACCTATTTACGCCCCTGCCTTGTTCAACTCTCCTGAATAAATCAGATCTAGCTCTTTTTGCATTTAATCTGACTGTGATCCCAGTTTGTACCAAAAGCACTGTACTGTTGTCATTTGCTGTGCCTAACCTTGTTTTACAGGTGGTCTCCAGGGTCAAACTGGTGGAACCACCCTGGTGGTAAGTACAACCTGTGTGGGGATTGGTTTACTGAACAGGGGCTACTGTGAAAGTGTTTGTTGCATATTGTCTAGGCCACTAGAAGGGAAAGGGGGAGTCACAGTGTCCCGGAGGGCTGTATCCAGGTTAGCATTGTTACTAACAACCCTGTCCTCCAGGTGGAGGCACCAGTTTCAGTACCCAGGCCCCTTAACCTGCAACTAGCCAAGCAGGCAGGGGTAGTAGCCCTTGGGATAGTGCCACTTAGAGGTTACATCTTGGAGGCACTGCTGGGATTAGAGCCCCCTAGTGGCCAAAATCAAGAATTATTGTTAAAGAGTAATGGCTACCCCAGTAGAAATGGCTGTTCACCAGTTGGTGGGGTGGCGTACCGGGCAGGAGATTGACCTCCATAATGAATTGCTAATACTGGATATACCTATGGGCACTAGTAAGGACACTGCTGAAGGGGCACTTTCCAAAGTTGAATGTTTGAAAAAAGCTGTAGTGGTGGGTCGACAGGCTAATTTAACTGCCCAAACTCTCATGGCCTTGGTGGAGTGTAGCGACCACAACCCCTGCTCCAGGCACAGGGTCAGTCGCTGATGGCCTGGAATTACAGAAATCACATGACGGAATCAGAGAACTAAATGCCAGCCCTGGTGGGGCCCAGCAAGAGAGGAACTGCTACGGATGCTCCGCCATGGAATGAACTGCTGAGGGAGTTCAGAGAAACAAAAACCAGTCTCTTTATGAAGGCTGCTCCTGCGGGTACAGGCCCCGAACCTTAACCGACTGCATCTGCTATGGGGGTTGGGGTGCACACCCAGGCAGCTCCTGCTGACAGCAGCTCAAAAATTGATGACTTGATTATGGAAGTGAGAGTATTGATGAGACGTCTCCAAATGCTCGCCACACTGCAGACAGAGGTGGAACCAAGGTTTTCTGTTGATGGTACCCCCGCCTCAGCCCCCAAAGTGATGTCTCGGCCACACCAGGCCCCGGAAAGCTTATTTTATCATAATTGTGGGAAGGATAGGCATATGAAGAAAGAATGCCAGTCCCCAAAAGACCTAGAAAAAGTTGTATACAGACTTCAAGGGGAGCTTCGGAAAGTAAGACCATGGCCAAGGAGCGCAGGATCATGAAATCCTAACTCAGACTGCTTAGTGGCTAAATCATCTGTCCATGCCTCTGCTACTGCCTCTCCAGACTGGTCCAGAATAGTAGTCCCTTCGATGGAGACTTCCGTGACTGTTAGTGGTATCCATGCTCAGGCTGTGCCCGATAGTGGGTCACAAGTGACCATTGTATTCCAGGACTGGTATGACAAACACTTATCTGATGTGCCATTGCAATCTCTGGAAGGTCTGAATGTATGGGGCCTGAGCGACAAGTCTTATCCCTACCTAGGATATGTCCAGCTCTGGCTGTCATTTCCTGAGACTGTAACTGATGTAGATGAACAAGTAGAGACACTAGTTCTGGTGCGCCCTCCTACGGGATTGTATGATGGGATTCCCTTGCTCATTGGAACCAACGCCCACATGTTTGGAAGACTAGTGCAGTTGTGTCAAAAGAAACAAGGGAAACAGACTGGGCAGGCACTGAGAATTCCAGCCCTGATAAAGAGAGCCTATGATCTGCAAAAATGAATTACCATAGCAGACAGAGATGAGCCGGTGGGGATCGTGTGGAAGAAAGATCCCGATTCTCTGGTATTACCTCCCAATGCTCAGTACACCATTCATGGAGAGGTTCGCATTAGAAAGGATGTGAAAAATAAAATACTGATGCTAGATGCCCCTGGTGAGAGGAAGTTGCCTGAGGGGTTATTGGTTAAACCCAGTATCCTACCTGCCCGGGTCCATGCCTATGTATGGCGAGGGATGGTCCAAGTCCGGAATATGTCTGATCAAGAAATTCGAGTGAACAGGGGGTGTACACTAGCTGCAGTACACTGTGCGGACACTGCAGTGCTGCTTGGCAACAAATATGCCAGTGAGAAGGGGGAGGTGACCCCAGACCTATTCGACCTTGGTGACTCCCCATTGCCTGCTAAATGGAAGACTCAAGTCAGTAGGAAACTTGCCCAAAGAGACCAAGTGTTTTCCTTGAAGGAACGGGATGTGGGATACGTCCATGGTGCTGAGCACACTATCAGGCTTCACGACGACAGATCTTTTAGAGAGCGGTCCCACCACCTTGCTCCAGCTGATACAGATGATGTTCAGAGGCACGTACAGGAGATGCTAGCTGCTGGTATAATTCAAGAGTCAAGAAGCCCTTATGCGCCTCCCATCGTAGTCGTGCATAAGAAGAATGGGTCCCTGTGGATGTGTGTGGATTATCAGACTTTAAACAGACAAACTGTACCAAATCAATACACCATGCCCTGCATAAGGATGCCCTGGACTGCCTGAATGGGAGTCAGTAGTTTTCAGTACTTAATCTACATAGCGGGTACTACCAAATCCTGATGGCTCCCGAGGACCGTGAGAAAACAACCTTCATTTGTTCCTTGGGGTTCTATGAATTTCTGAGGATGCCTCAGGGAATCTTGAGTGCCCCTGCTACTTTCCAGAGATTGATGGAGCATGCAGTAAGGGACATGAATCTGTTAGAATGCCTAGTATACTTGGATGATGTCATCATTTTTGGACACACCCTCGAAGAGCATGAAACCAGATTATTCAAAGTTCTTGACCGCTTGGAAGAATTCGGCCTCAAACTTTCTATCGACAAGTGTCAGTGTTTCCAAACATCTGTAAAATATGTGGGACACATAGTTTCAGCTGAGGGGATACAGACAGACCCCAGCAAAGTGGAGTCCCTGATCACCTGGCCCCAACCAACTAACTTAAAAGAACTGCAGCATTTCTTGAGGTTCTGTAGCTATCGGAGGTTCATTAAAGACTATTCAAAAGTAATCTGGCCACTTCTTAATCTTACTCAAGGTTATCCTCCTACCAATCGTAGGTATAAGAAGGGATCCATCAAGGCAGAAGAAAAGGTGTATTTCCAAACAGGAGAATCATTTGGGGCCCGTTTGACCCCTGAGTGTGAGGTAGCGTTCTTTGAGATCATCTATCAGCTTATTCACGCCCCAGTACTTGCCTATGCTGACCCTACTAAGCCTTATGTCCTGTATATGGATGCCAGCCTGAAAGGACTCGGGGCTGTGTTGTATCAAGATCATGAAGATGGCCTGAGACCTGTGGCCTTCGCCAGTAGAAGTTTGACACCATCTGAACAAAACTATCTTGTTCATAAGTTGGGAGTTTCTTGCTCCAAAGTGGGCCATAGTTAAACAATTTCGTGAGTACCTTTATGGGGCCAAAATATTGGTAAGAACTGATAACAACCCTCTAACTTACTGTATATACAAACCTCAGCAAAGTTGGATGCCACTGGCCACCGGTGGCTTTCTGCTCTGTCATCTTACAATTACGCGGTTGAATACCATCCTGGACTGAACTATATTGATGCTGACACTCTTTCATGGTGACCAAGCCCCCAAGACAACTGGGTGAGGCTGTCGGAACACTCTATTAAAGCATTGTGCCAAAAATTTGACAAAGACGAGCAGCCTTCCACGGATACAGTGGACTGTTTGGTGGACTGTTTGGGGCCCCCCAATAATTACATAACTGCAACCTATTATTTTTCTGCATTGGACATCAGTGCCTTACCTCAGTTTGATAATGACAGCATTCAGTGGGCCCAATCCCAAGATCCCATGATCCAGCCTGCACTTGATGCCCTACGTGCTGGGAAAGATGTGTCTAAATTATGTTCTGCCAACTTATGGACTGCATTATTATTCAAAGCGGGCCCCCAATTAAAGTTGTGAGACCAGTTACTGTATCGAGAGACAGTAGATCATCGGGATCAGTTGGACAAGTAACAATTGGTACTACCTACAGCCTTTAAGCAGCTGGTGCTGAGGTCTCTGCACTACCACATGGAACAGCTTGGTATTGATAGGACCCTCGACTTGGTGAGCTCCATATTCTACTGGCAAAAAATGGGGGCTGATGTTGAAAACCATGTCAAAACCTGCAGTAGGTGCCTTCAAAGAAAAACTTTGTCTCAGAAAGCCACTCCTCTTGTTAACATTTCAACCAGTGTCCCCATGGAACTGGTCTGCATAGACTTCTTGTGTCTGGAGCCTGATCAAAAGAACATTGGCAATGTATTGGTAGTAATGGACCACTTTACCCAATATGCCCAAGCTTTCCCGACCAAGGATCAGAAGGCCTCTACGGTGGCCAAAGTGCTAGTAGAAAAGTTCTTTGTCCATTATGGTGCACCCCAACGTATCCATTCTGATCAAGGAAGGGACTTTGAAAGCATATTAAGGAGATACTCTCCCTGTGGGGGGTGCGAAAGTCTAGAACCACTCCTTACCACCCACAGGGGAACCCCAACCTGAACGCTTTAACAGGACTCTCCTAGAAATGTTGGGCACTCTTCATCCCAAAGACAAGTCCAAATGGAGCCAACAGATTAGCACCTTGGTACATGCTTACAGTTGCCCCAAAAGTGATGATACTGGGTTCTCTCCCTATCGCCTCATGTTCAAGAGAGAAGTCCGGTTGCCCGTAGATGTCTGCTTTGGAGTCTCCCTGGATGGGGTCAGAGCTGAGAACTATTTACAATATGTGCAGAAACAAAGCTCAGTTGAACCATGCATACCAACTGGCTCAAACAATGGTTGCCAAACAAGACCGTGCTAACAAAGAGAGATATGATCGACTGGTCAAGGCCCAAGAGTTGTTGGGATCGAGTACTATTACGTAACTTGGGACTGCATGGCAAGCATAAAATTGACAACAGGTGGCATCATCTTCCATATGTAATAGTCACTAAGTTGGATGATTTACCTGTGTACAAAGTGTGCCCTGAGAATAACTCTAAAGCTGTCAAAACCATGCACAGAAACCACCTACTGCCTATTGGCCAAGTGATCATTGATGCTGAACCATCAGACATTGCCTGTCCTGGGCCAATAACTCATGCTGCTGCAAAAAAGAGACAGAGTCAACCTGCCCCAGTTGTTACAGATTCAAGGCCTTCCCCCCGGCAGGCTTAGAATGACAGTGACTGTCAGTCCACTTCTGATGATAGTGAATATGACAATGTTTATTACCCCTTTTATGAACTTAGTCAACTGTTTCGAGGTAACCCTATGTATAATCATGGGGATGAAGCTGGGCCCTCAGGACTGCCTAATCCTCCAGCTCCTTCTCTGGAGCCAATGCTCCCTGAAAGTGAAGTGCAGAGTGTTGCGTCTGAAGTGGCAGAATCTTTATGTCTGGTAGAACTCTTTGAATTTCCCAAGGAGGAATCTGATGTGGTAAATCTCCCTTGTGACATACCAGAACTTGAAGAACAATATGAAAGTGTTGACAGCACCCCTTCAGTGCTGCAAAGTCTAATTGTGCCAGAGTCTCCTCAGAATGAGCAACCTGGGCCATCTTCAGAAGATAATAATAAGCAAAGTATTGAGGAGACAGAATCTACAGAGCCAGGAGCTGATAGTGTTCCCAAGCTGGACATTTCAACCAGTGCAGAGGCATCCCTCACTACAGGAGAAGAAACCCATGCCAGTGTTGACCGCCCAGAGCCTGTGTCTGTACCCCCCAGAGAGTGGACAAGCTATCAAGCCAGTAATGTGCGTTAGCTATGACTCCTCTGGGAGGCCTGTGGATTTGCCTCTCAATGTTGTTCATATGGGTGTATACATTTCCAAGACCTCTCTGCCCAAACTCAGCCTGTCTGCCACTTCTAAGTTAATTGTTCTACCCTCAGAACGTGGTGCTTCTGCCCCATCTAGCCCTAAGTTAGCAGATAGGGATGGGCCCCCATCCAGGTCATTCAAAGTGCAAGAAGCTATTACATGAAAAGTATAGTAATGTTTTTGCGTAGTTCATAGTAAAGTCAGTATTGAATGTATGAAAAATGCAAAGCTGTTGTCATTATGAATATAGTATATGAACAGAAAATGCTGAATAAGTATAGTAATGTGTTAAGTTTATGCTTACTGATGCCTCAGTCATTACTGTATTCTGTAGTAATGTCACGTATATAACATATCATATATTGTCTTTTTCCATGCTATTGTGGTATGGACTTGACACGGACGCCAAGTTCTTTCCAGGGTGGGAAGGGTGTAACCCCCTTACAAATGGGGGTTCCCAAAAGTCTTTCTTGGGCTTGCCTAAATGCCCAATGCCAGGCTGGTGTTCTGTGTCCTAGCGATTTAAAAGTGTTTGCATGTGAGTGCCCTGTTAGCCTCTGTGCCTATCTCTTTAACAGCTGCCTATCTTGTGGTATAAAATTAATCTGGGTAGGGGCTGGGTAGTTTCAAGCTCGAATCCTGCCTGGGCTGCAGTGTTATCGCTCCATTCTGCCATCGCTATTTGCACAGAGGGAGCCCAGCTAGGAACTGTGTCTGTTTACTGTTTATCTGTTTTAGTAATAATAATATTGTAGTTTTTCTAACCTGCCTTCCTTTGCAGCAAGAATATTACAGTATTGCCCCACCATCTTGGTTCTGGACTGCCTACTGGGACCAATCAGTGCCTTTGGGGACTCTAAAATGGTGTCTGTCCCCAGCAGTCTTGTGGGAGCAAATTTCTGTAGGAATTGTAGTTTTGGCACTTTGGTGCCTAAATGGACCTGGAGGGGGAGCCCTTGCTTTGACAGACTGATGGATCAACCAACCAGAACCTTTTGGACGAAGGGAAATTCCCAAGCTGCCTGCTGCAGTGAGTCAGTCTGGAGTTAGAGTTTGAAGAGTAAACAGCTTGAGTGATTTGAGCAGCTGCCCCTGCATAGTAGCGCGGGAACTCAGTGGAAAGGCTGAGTTTGGCCTGTCTGCCCGCTGTCCCTCAAGAGGGAATCTTTTGGAAGGCTTAGTAATCAGACTGTATCTGAAATTGAGTGCAACAAAGCCACTGAATTGTGACCAGACTTGAACCTGAAGAAGACCGAAGATTTGCTGTACGCGATCGGCCTGTCAGGACATTCTTTCACCACAGAACTCCCGGATTTGCTTGGAGACACTGATGTTGCTGCCGGACTGCTATCCCCTTTGTGGTATGGTGATTGCTTTACTATAAATGTGCTGTATGCTGTTAGTGGATCGCGATTTGGTTCCCCACTATTTAATTGTGCCACGCTAGCTGGAAGCTGCAACCAGCCTTCCCGGACTGACATCCGAATTGTTTCACCCGACCTGGGCCCTGCTATCCTGGCCCAGCCAGCTACTTCAGGCGCAGAGAACACCATCGATGAGAGGCTCACCCGGGGATCAGCCCCCTGCTCAACATCTCAGACAGGAACGACACCTCTGTGATTCGTGTGGGCCCTGCTTCTCCTGGCATATCAGTAGTCAACCTGCAGTCTCCATTTCGTCCCTCCTGTGTCTCATATTGGGTAACGTGAGTAACAATCAGGGTAGCTCCCTGCAACATCAGCTAAATCACAAGTGTTGTCATCTGATTGCATTGTTGTTTTCCTTTCATGAACTGAGCTTCCTGGCTCCGGATTACAAATTGTGTGTGGTTGTGTATGCCTTTTCTTTTCATCACAGGACCCCAACCAGCTGCAACGCAAGGCCTACCCTGGGCAACGTTCCAGGCTAGCCTACCTTACTTCCAACTGGGTACCCAGAGCATGTGACTGTGCAGGGACTAAAAGTGCATGCATAATTGCCTGACTAGATCAGTTTCAGAATCAATCAACCTGATTATGCCCCTCCCTTGTTCAACTCCCCTGAATAAATCAGATCTAGCTCTTTTTGCATTTAATCTGACTGTGGTTCCAGTTTGTACCAAAAGCACTGTACTGTTGTCATTTGCTGTGCCTAACCTTGTATTACAGGGGCTCTCCAGGGTCAATCTGGTGGAACCAGCCCTGGTGGTAAGTGCAAATAGTGTGGGGATTTGTATGCTGAATAGGGGCTACTGTGAAAGTGTTTGTTGCATATTGTCTAGGCCACTAGAGGGGAAAGAGGGGGTCACAGTGTCCCGGAGGGCTGCACCCAGGTTAGCCTTGCTACTAACAACCCTGTCTTCTGGATGGAGGCACCCATTTCAGTACCCAGGCCCCTTAACCTGCAATTAGCCAAGCAGGTAGGGGTAGTAGCCCTTGGGATAGCACCACCTAGGGGTTACATATGTATGAGGGGTCATGCTGGCACTCGTCATTAGCACAAAAGGACACTGTTTTCATCTGGTGACTTTTAATACATTACGGTGCCACTAGGTGGGGTTAAGAAAACTCTTGGTAGCTCTGTAGCTGCTCAGACATGCTCAAGTTCTTACCTTGACTCCCACCTGACCCTACCCATCAGTCGATGCACTTACCAATAGCAGTAGTGGAGCTAAGGGGGCAGAGGTGCAGGGGGGCAGTCTGCCCCCTTAGGTCCCTGGCTGTGAAACTGGTGCCCCTTACTAGAAAGTGTACTGATTCCTGACATCATCTAAGACAGTGTGACCAGACATCCCAGTTTTACTGATACAGTCTCAAGTTTTGTTGCCCTGTCCAGGTGTTCTGATGCTATTTTTAAAACTTGTGCTTTGTTCTGGTTTTAATTGCAAACCTAGTTTTCATCACAAATTGGCCCTTTAGTGTAGCAATTTTACCACTGGCCTGCTGACCTTTAATCTTTAAATATCTGAATGCCTTAGTTTCTTGCCCTGTGAGTAGAGTCAGACCCTTTCTCCCTGCCTGCCTGCCTTGCACATTGCTGTCAGTCTACTCCTTCCTCTGAGACCCAGACCCACCTATTACACAACCAGCCTTCAATTGTGATTATCTCAGAGTTAGAACTCTGTGGATTGCCCAGTGAGAGCACATGCACACACCACCAAGCAAACTCCAATGCAGCCAATGTGGCCACACAAATCAGATCAGCATTGGTCAGAGTTTGCAACTTGATGTATGCATGAAGTGTACTACAGTTCAAGGGACAGTGTCTGCTGGTGTCAGACGGTGGTTCAGATGACCTCTCTGCTCCTCCTTTGTGGTCAGTCTTTTCTTTCTTTCCATTTTTATCTGGACCGGTGCCTTATTAATACAATAAAAAAAATTAAATCCTGAGGTTCAGTTGGAGGAGAGCCAGGACAAGAAGTCGGAACATGAGGTGGGGACCCAATGGAGCAGTAAGCCTGAAGTCAATCAGGACTGCTAGCTGCTGAGTAAGAGAGAGAAAAAGGGGAGGTGGTTTGAGCCACGTTAGTAAGTAAAATTTCTGCATAAAAAATGTAACCCCCCTCTGGGGGCTTATCTGGCATATGGGGCTCCCTCTTTGGGTTTCACCCATTATGGGCTGTGAGAGGTTCCATAAGCGTGACTGGCGGCCTCCAAGTGTGGAGTTAAGAGGGCTGCTGGTTCTCACATGTGCAATAGTGTGCAGCCTGTTCTATTCCTGCGGCCGCTGCTGCAGCCATTTATTCCGCTTTCCCCGTGTTCTTGCCCCCCAACCCCTCAGGCTAGTTAAATAGGGGCCGGACACCTAGGGAAGAACAGCAGGAAGTGGCAAGGAAGGTGTGGAACAGTGCTCTGAGCACTGTAGGAATGAGATATATTCATGAGCCTCATGAATATTAATGAGGCTCTCCTGTTTCAGTGGGGACTGATGAGAATGGAGCCAGCGACAGGAGACTGAGGGATTTATGTAAATAACTAGCTTGTTGCTGGCTAGGGGATAAATGTCCCTATTATATGCTGGTGAAGTCTAGTGCATGGTGTTAATGCAGGAGTAGTAAGGGCACTTTGAAGTGTGGATTATTATGGGACTGCCTGTGACTGAATGGGGGCTGACATTTTGTTGATCCTTTGACCTCAGTGCAGCCACCAGTCCTCTCCTTAGGTGCCTGAAGTCGGACCGGAGGGATTCTGGGACAGGGATTTTTCTTAATTCAGGTGCTTAAATCATGCCCCAATGAACAATTGGGAAATATTGATCTCTATAGTTATTGCTGATCGGTAGGCTGGAACAGCCAATCAGGAGCCTGGATTCTCAAGTGAAAACCCAAAGACTTTCTGGGTTTGCTTCAGTCTGTTCCCGGGCTCTTCTTGAGTCAGGAAGATTCTGTGTGAGAGTTATTTTTCTGTTGGAGGCCTTGCTTAGGTCTCAGCTGTGGATTGTGCTGCAGAAAGTGAGTTTAAAGAGGAAAGAGCTGAGAGACTGGACTGAATGTTGAAACTCTCCAGGTACTGTGAATTGTGCTGCCTTAATTGGAGAAAATAGCTGTTGCAGGTACCCTGCACTGTGCATGGAATGGAGCCATTTGAACTGTGTTGTCTATACTGAGAAGAAGTTAAACAGCTGCAGAGAAACTGCTTTAAAAAATTGATCACTTTGAAGAGGCAAAGCGTCTCAGGTGCAGGGTGCTAGCCAGGTTCTGTGAGTTTACGGTAATAATAATAATAAATAATTTTTAAAAATGGACTGAACGAGGTGGCTGAGAGCTGTGTCCCAGCTGACATCGAAAGGAATCTGCTGTGGACAGAGCTGCAAGCACTGAAAGTGAGCAGGGACTTGCCTAGTTCTGAACTCCTGCTGATTGCTGTAGTCTGAGTGCAAACTGAGGGCTAGCATCTGTTGACAAACTGACTTAGTGGTTTTAGTTGGAAGAACTCCTAGCTACCAGTGATTCACAGATTCAGTGCAGGGACTGCAGAGGGTTCCTACTGCTGAGCAGTCCTCACCCAGAGCCACAGAGGGAATCAGCCAGCCACTTCCAAGTGGAACCCACTATCTCAGGAGGTCACTGGCACTTGCTGGGGTGCTAGGGCACCTACGACCCTTGTGGGGAGCCAGGCAGTGGAGCCACTCCCAGGTCTGGGCCTTCTGGGGCTGGTGTGGACCTGCCATTGAGCTCTGCAATGGGACAGAAGCAGCTGAAGGTGAAAAGCGGCCAGATCTTCAGTCAAGAGGACAAGCTGCAAGACTTTCAAGCAAGATCCAGCTGTCAAGGGACCAGAGACCATCCTCCCTTCTGCCCAATGCTGCACTTCCTGAGTGGAGCTCCACACTTCAGAACACCTGGAGATTACAACTATGGCTGCTGATAAGTTCTGCAAACTGTGAGTACTCAGGACCAGGCTCCAGGAAATATAACAAGGATGTGTGAATTTAATCTAAACATTTCCCAAGCTTTCAGGGCCCCAGCAGTCGGCCAACCCACAGCAACATCCAGGCCTGCAACTGGTGGGTACCCCAGGGACTCCTCAGGGTGTAACACTGGTACCAGTGGGGGTGGACAACCAGGGGGTGGACTGGCCTACAGGCCCTTATGTTGCTGTTTACCAATTTGTCATTAACCTTCCCTTTCATTCCACAGCTATCCCTGTTCCAGGTACCCCCTTTCATAGCCCTTACCCCCAATAAAGCTGTAAGTTAATTGTTGGAATTGCTGTATCCAGAGAATTTCATTGCATTTTGCCTTCTAGTAAGTTTATGGTGTTTGGTGGGGAAAGGTTGTTGAGAATCCAGTTTGCAGGATGGCTGGTAGGGGAGGTGCGTAGGTGCAGTATCCCAAGGGGCTGTACCAACCAGTCACCTGACCCACTTACAACTCACTCTGGATGTAGGCACCATGCTATTATTCATAACATTGGGAAAGAACCCCCAATTGTCACCAGGACGCAGCAGGACCCAGGCCCCTTAACCTGTACGAGAGCCAACAGGCAGGGGTAGTAGCCCATTGGCATATTGCGCCTGGGCTAAAAAAAAAAAAAAAAAGAAATGTCAGTGCATTTTTGAAAACAAAATCTGTCTTTAAAAAACTAAATCCTAGAGAAGACAGATGAGCCGAGCAAGGAGGTCACAGGCACGTGAGGTGGGGCTCATGCCATGCATCAGGGCTACCAGCTATGTGACGCTCTCTGAGAGAGAAGTAAAGTAAATGGTGTGAGTAAACAGAAAAAAATTAGTCTTTTTGCATTTGGACCATTGCTTTTAATTAGAAAGCATATAAAATATAGAAAATGTTGGCAGAAAAAGACAACTTGGCCCACTTGTCTGCCCAAGTGATCCTTGCCTGTTCTACCTCTGCAGACCCTACCTGGTATTTGGCGGTCCTCCCCCTCCCTCCCTCTTTTCTAATATACCCCTATGGTTATCGCATGCATGCCTGAAGCCCCTCAGTGTTCTAGCCTCCATCACTTCTACTGGCAGTCTATTCCAGATGCCAACCACCCTTTCAATAAAGAAATATTTTCTCACATCTCTCCTGAACTTCCCTACCCTCCAGCTTCATCACCTGCCCTATGTCCTGGTGCTCATCCTCATTTGAAAAAGACTCCCCATCTGCACCCTGTTCATCCCACTTAGGTACAGGAGCAGTTTAATGCGACTTGCAGTGTACCTGTAGGTCTCGATCTTGTCACTACTCTCTTCCAAGTTTACGTGTTGAGATCATTCAGTCTCTCCTTGTAGGACTTCTTGTGCAAACCTTGCACCAATTTAGTTGCCCTCCTCTGGTCTTCCTCCACCCTATGTCCTTTCTGAGGTGTAGTCTCCAAAACTGGACACGTACTCCAGGTGGGCATGTGCCAGGGAGTGATACAGCAGTAGCACCACCTCCCTCTTCCTGCTGGAGATGCCCCTCCACATGCACCTCAGCATCCCATTAGCCCTACACATGACCTTGTTACACTGCACTGGCACCTTGAGGTCATACCTTGAGATCCTCTGATATGATAACCCCAAGGTTTCTTTCCACTCTAGTGACTGTCAGCACCTCTCTCCCATCCTGTATTCAGCACCGTCCACCGTGGTTCCTATGTCCTAGGTGCATGATTTTGCACTTTGTGGCATTGAACCCCAAATGCCATCTTTGTACACTCCTCAAGTTTCCCAAGATCCCTATGCATCTTCTTCACCACTCTTTTTTTTTTTTAACCCTGTGCTTATGCTCCTAATCTGCCTCTTCCCTCCACTCTCTCGGACATCCTCTGTGGACCCTCCAATCCCCGCTGTGGTCTGCCCCTACAGTGCCTCATCCACACACACTCCCCTGAAGACCCCTGGTATATCCCCCCCCCCGGGTAGGGGTGGAGAGGGTACCCCCATGCTTACCTCTCCAAACCAGCATACTGTGTGTGTGCATAGATCCGGCACAGCAGAGTCTGCCCTGGCGAGCCCGGAGACGTCCTAGGGAGGTGTGTTCACCTAGGAGGGACCAAGGTGTTTTTCCAGTTTTTCTTCACCCTGACATCGGCGTGTAATGAGGGGCTATGAGCCAGGAGGTACGCTGAGATGTACCTCCTGCTCTGCCCCTCTGCCGACATTCACCCAATCCACTTATTGCTTCTCCACCTATTGCACCATCCACCCAGGCTCGCCTAGGTGGTGGCATTGCAGCAGGAGCCTGCAGTTAACCCCCCGGAGAAGGAGAGCTGCCATCGGGCACTCAATCTTTCTCCGCCCCGGCCGACCCCCGGCAACCTGTGCTCATTCCCAAACCCAGGTCACCGGTGTGGTGCAAGGTGTGGCGTCCAGCACCTCAACCCTCAGCGCCACCGGGCCAGCCTTCTTCACCACTCTTGAGTGTCCACCCAGTTACAGATTTTGGTGTAATTGATTTTTAATTAAAAATTAAAAAATCCTAAGGAAGATTAGAATTCTCCTCCTGGAATCACATGTGGACTGAGACCTAAAAGGTTTTTTATTTCTTCTCTGTTTTGCAATTATTCAGAGTGGGAATCTCAAACACCCATGTTTTGCCGGTTGTACAACTAACCTTTTTTTTTTTTTTTTTTTTTAGTTGTTTAACCAGGAGTAGCACACTAAGCTGAAAGCTTTTTACAGGCGCAACCTGGGAGCACAGGTGTTTTAAGTGACTTGCTCAAGAACACACAGTATACAAGTGGAAGCAGTGGAATTCAAACCTAGGTTTAGTCTGCTGGATGTTACCAGATTTGCAGCTCAGAGCCTTAAACCACTGCACTATACTGCCTCCCTATGTTAGCCTTATGGTTGTTAGCAGAATTTAAGTGATTACAGCCCTATTTTTGATTGTCTCATAGTGGTAACCATAGTTGGTAACTCTTTTAGCAATCTCTCAACTTTTCTAAATTCTTGCAACTAACCTATGCATTCCAAAATTTTTTCTTTAATCTAAATCCCCATTACTCTTCCCAACAAATTTCTTCCTCTGGGACCCCCCCCCCCCAACCAGGTCTCTCCCAGAGACCAACCTTAGCTAAAATGTAATCACTCACTCAGTGCCCTGTTGTTCCCCTGTCTCCCTCTCTGTCTATCCATGCCCACCGATTAGTCTGATTCCTGTGTGTTTATCTCCTAATCCTGTCTTTGTTTTCTCTCTTTCAACTGGAGGCCCTGAATGGGCTCTCCAGCCACCACTGGCTCCCAAAGCACTGCCAGTCACCAGCACAGGATCAGGTACGCAATAAGATCCATCGAGACCAGGCTGAACCCCAGGTTACAGCTCTACTGCTGATTGGACACTTCACAGGCCCCAGCACTGCCATTTGGGTGACTGCCAAGCAGTGTGTCTCCCATTGGCAGGCTGAGGTAGCCTGGCTTGAGAAGTCAAGAAGCAACACTCTGTGGATCTGCGGTTGGGCTCAGAGCTCTCAAAGCCACAGCCTGCCAATAGCAGTGCTTTTGCCTGGTTGTGGGCAAATTTTTCACCCGCCCGCCTTCCCCTGCCACCAACCTTAATTCACTGGCCACTACCCCCCCTTGAATCCACCTCCCATTGGCCTCTGACTACAGCACTCTTCCCTTTGTGAAACTCACATTTACTGACTGGCTCAGCATTCCTCGCTACAACCAAGTACTTGGCCATCTTCCACATGAGCAGTTCCACATTGATTTATGCCTGCTCAACAACTTTAAAATCCATGAATCTCTAAAATCAGCCACCCCCTAGGGTTTCATTTAGGTGGCAACCTCTAGTGCCTCCTCCCCCCCGCCTGTATTCTCCCTGGAGCACAGTTCCTGTCTCCAGACGACAAAATGCTCCTCCTAAAAACTCTCTGCCAATTACTCGCAGTATTAGTACTGGATCCTTCAACAGTAAAGGGCATTCCAAAATGTGGACCTCAGAAGGGCTATGACCCCCCAATCTGCGCACCTCAGAATGACTTTAACCCATTAACTTGTGGCACTCATTCTGTACCGATACTGGAACAATACATGGTAACTTCAAAAACCACCACCACACCAATACCATTAACTCTCAGTTTCATACCCCTCTCTCACTGGGGCCATGAGCCCTGTAGCCATCATGGGTATCCCCTCCCACCACCTACCATTGATCTGCTCATAGTTTACACTAGAGGGAAGCACAAAAGTACACACTCTATCAACCACTCGCAGGCCCTAAAGTATCTGAAGTGGCAGGCACTAAGGCTGACCTGGTTGTTTCTGCTTATATCCAGGAACATACATCCTAATCCAGGGCCTATGATCAACACCTCAGCCCTACATAAAAAGCAGCATGGTCTAACCTAAGCCTTGATCAATATTTGCAGTCCCATGACAAAAATTTACTCTCTCCAAGTATGGGTAACAAAGCACCAGCCCAATATCCTCGCAGTGGTGGAGACATGGCTAACAATTAGGGTGCCTGGCACTGCAGTACATCTCCCAGGTTATGCCTCCTTCATGCTAGATAGACTGAGTGAAAGAGGGGGCAGGAGTGTTATCTATGTGAAAGACCACATCCAGGGCCAAATGTTAAATCACTATGACACTAACTGTGGTGCTCAACTGCTGGCCATAAAAGTAATACTCTGTATGAATGAGAAAACACTAACCATAGCTGCAGTCTACATTCCTCCAAAGGAACAAGCTGTTGGCTTCAAATCTGTCATTGACTACCTCTCAGCACAGAGGCAAAGTTCGGAGCTGATCATGTTAGGTGACTAATATAAACTGGTCCTCCCCAGATGCTGGACCCTATAAGAACTCGTTAACCTCACTCAACCTCGTGCAACTGACAGACTCCTCTATGTGCCTTAATTACCATACAGAGACAGGCACAATTATAGACTGGTTAATCACTAACCATCCTGACAGAATATCCTCCACCTCAGTTCTCACAGACTCCCTCAGTGACCACTCCCCTATCATCTGCAGATGGTCAAATAAGGCTCCAAAGGTGGCAGCCAAAATTGTCAGTACCAGGCTCCTGAAGAAGGGCAAACTGGAAGCTCTTAAAGCACACCTCAGCCTCCAAGACTGGAGCTTTCTTGACTCCAGCACTGACATTGACGCTGCCCTAGAGAGCTTCATATACAAGTTTATCAAAGTGTGTAATATACATGCTCCTTTATCTAAACGTAAGATTTGCATCCACAACAGCCCCTGGATCACTCCCCAACTAATAGACCTCATGAAGCAAAGAGATGCCCTGTGGTGCAAAGTTAGAAACTCTAACTCCCCGGCAGACTAACAGAACTACAGAACCACCCATAATAAGTGCACCTGGGCTATACGTGAAGCCAAAAACCATCACTATAAAAGAGCTGACTAGCTCCTGGGGTAACAGCCAAAGGTTCTGGGAGAACATCAAGACTCTGACCGGTATACCTAACACCCCCCCCCCCATCTTCTTGAACCACGAAGTTAATCCCATGCAGGACCTCAGTCAAATAGTCAATATCTTCAGAAGGGCATTTATTGACCTCAGTGGCATCCTGCCACCCAGCTTCCTCCAACCCCATCTGATAGCTATCCCCTACATAACCCTGGGACCCAATCTACCTCCCACCTGCATTTCTACCTCAGAGTTCTCACCCCTCGTGAGGCAAAAAAATACCTTCTAAAAGCACTCAGTAACTCCAGAGCCAGCAGTGATCAGCTTGACATCAAGCTAGTTAGGCTCACCCTTTACACAATTCTCACTCCTCTCACTAAAATCCTAAACATGTCCTTGATAATTGGCAGATTCCCATGCATCTGGAAGGCAGCAGTGGTCCCACCGGTCCACAAAAGTGGGGACAGAGCTAATCATGCAAACTACCACCCTATATCAATTTTGTCCCCTCTCTCAAAGGCATTAGAGCACATCATTTCTGACCAGCTGACACAGTATCTAGCCAAGTATAATCTGCAATGCCAGCAACAACATGGCTTTCGCAAACAACACAGCACTACAACCGCTCTAGTGGAGTTCACCAGTTTTATTCACAATGAGCTGGACAGAGGGCACTTGGTGGGGGCCACATACATTCACCTCACCAAGGCCTTCAACACAGTAAACCATAATCTGCTACTGGATCAACCCTCCTCTGAATCAATAGCCTGGTTCAGAAGCTACCTCACTGTAAGGATCCAAAATGTGAAAATATAAGATGCCCTCTCAGAAAACTGCTGTGTTATCACTGGGTTTTCCCAAGGCTCTGTCCTTGGCCCACTACGGTTCAGCCTATTTCTAAATGACCTACCTCAATCAGTAAATGGCTACATCCTGCTCTGTGCAGATGATGCGGTCCCATACTCCAGTGATGCGGACCCCAAAATATTTGAAAAGCAAATGCAGTCTAACTTCACCTCAGTAGAACATTGGTTCCTCCAATCTAAATTACTCCTTAATTACAAAAAAAATAAAACCATGCTGTTTGTACCATCCCATAACAAAAACCGCACACACCACCTTCACATCCTTAACAAACAGAACTTCCCCCTTGATATGGCCCAAACCTTTAATTCAATGGCCTACGCAGCCAGTACAGTGTTATTGTGTGCAACTGTGTTAAGTTTGGTTTTGGCCATTTGCACACTCTATTCCAGAGGAATTATCACCCTGTAGAGGTGCCGTAGGACAATTCCCGTGGCTAAAGGAATCTAAGGATCCCAAGGAGAGAAGTGCTGCCATTGGAGGAGCAGGGGAGGATGGTGGAGCAAAGAAAGAAAGTGCTTCAGAAGGAGGCTGAGAAGAACTGCTTATATAGCTCAGGAAAGTGGGAGTGACTGGCTGCTTGTTCATTAAACTACAGGCCAAGTCTTCCAATTCAATGGCCTACGCAGCCAGTATAGTGTTATGCTTGTGCAACTGTGTTAGTTTGGTTTTGGTTGTTCGCACTCTCTATTCCAGAGGAATTACCACCCTGTAGGAGTACCAAAGGCAAGGAACCCTCAAAGAGGGTTCCACCCCTAGAGGTGCCATGGGACGATTCCTTCAGCTAAAGATACCTTAGGAAGGATCCCCAAAAAGAATGAAGTAGTACGAAACATGTAAGCAAGCAGTAGCTGTGACGTAGTAGTAGATAAAGCATCAGGCAGCTTGATAACGTAATGAGATGCCTTGATAACGCAATGAGGTGCACAGGTTAGCAATAGCATGAGTTCGGTGGGTAGCGCTAGAGAATGAGGGGACCTCCTAAGGAGAGAGGGAATGGCAAATAGGGACACCATCTTCCTCCATCCAACAGAGGAGCCTACCTAATAGAACTAGGAAACACTAACTACAGCTAACTAACTTGTATGACCTGAGGCACGGAGGAGAGAAAAAAAGCTATGAGGAGGAAATCTCTAGGGATCCAAGGCCTAGGTCTCCTTCTCTCCAGGCTGGGATATTTTACTTAGTGACAGCTCTGCAGCTGCGATTTTGAAATCCAATTAAAGGGAGGTGGAAAATATTCCAATTTGGTGAAAAGCTCTTGCTCAATCCCTCTAGCGGGAATGCCATGGAAGGTTGCGAGCGCTACTCTACCACAACAGGCAACCAAGGTGGGAGGAGGCGAGCAACAACTGCTGAGGCACTCACCTGGCCTACTTATCCTAAACACATACCAGGTGAACCAGAGGCAGTCATGGGAAGAATAGCATTGAAGGGTGACTCCAAACCTGCTCAGGCAGCTAAAGAGCCCCCGTGAGAGCCCCACTCCTTCACTGAGTCTTAATTTCTGCAACTTGAGGTGCCGTCAGTACGGTTGATGACTGAAGGTCCACCCGGAGCGAGGACATTCCCAGCTATGGGCCAGATGAGAAGGACCCCGCCCCAAGCTTTGCATGCTCAAGCTGTGGACTCTGGGTGCAGAGCGAGACTGTCAGCTGCAGGAAAGCCCTGCACCAGAATGGTATGGCTAGCATGCTCCAGGAACTGATGAGGAGCTGAATGAGCAATGAATGCTGAGACCTTGCAAAGGTTGCATGCAGTAGTGAGTGCAGCAGACATCCCAGAGGCTGAAGCCGAGGGGATGGCAGTAGGCATGAAGTATGAGGGGACCTGCACGTAGGTCAGTAAACAGTGTAGCAATAGTCGGACCTGCACATAGGTCTGCAAAACATAGTAGCAATGAAGCAGCACTGTGAATAGTGGGGCAAGCCAGCAAAGCATTCAAAAAGCCAATAAAGGTAACACATACTCTGAGAATTTGTTGGCGGCAGAGACCGGATTTAGAACATAAGTAAGTAGCCACACAGGGCCATGACTCCCCAAACACCTCCAAGTCTCCGCTGTAGGAAAAACAAGAAAGTGATGGAAGGGCCGAGACCCACAAGCAGGTACTGAAACTAGTTGACAGCATCGGCAGTAGCTTAGCTAACCTCCGAGTATAACAGAGTGTACAAACATAGAAGCAGCATCCGTATTGAGTACACCAAGTTGTAAACTTCAATAAACATAGAATGTGCATTAAGTGCTGAGACCTTGCAAAGGTCAGATACAGGAGAAAGGAGACAATATGCTCTGAAAGCAGCTATCACCTGGCAGTGCAATAAAACTGCAGAAATTAGGTAAGTAGAATGAGTTGAGAGAGCATGATTGAGCTGCATAGCTAGGGTGCAGAGTGAGCCTGAATCAGGTGAAAACTATTAAGTGCAGCATGGAGACCAGCTCTGGTTGAGCTGAAACACACAGATAATTGTTGCAGTTGCATTGCAAGTAATTTGAGAGTTATGAGTAACTGAGAGCAAGTAATATGAGCTCTGGAGTAGCAATATGCTAGGAGCTTAGAAACAAAGCCCCAAAAGACAAAACCAAAACACACAAACACAGAGAACAAGGAACAAAGGCCCAAAACAAAGACACACAAACAAAAAAACAAGGAGTAATGACAGAAAGAAGCACACAGCTGGAGGCAAAATACAAACCAGAAGCAGGAAAACAAATGCAGAAGTCCAGCAGAGACAAACAGAAGCATCAAGGGGGGGGGGCCCCAGGCCCCAGCCAGCTGCAGAGGACAGACAGACAGAGCCTCCGTCTAGCAAAGAAAAAAGTGCTCTAGAAGAAGGCTGAGAGGAACTGCTTATATAGCTCAGGAACGTGGGAGTGGCTGGCTGTTTGTCCATTGAACTACATGCCAAGCCTTCCAAATACTTGGGACTGACACTTGACAGCACCCTTTCTTTCAGCCACCATATCGACCTAGTTGCAAAATCAGCTAATGCAAAACTGGATCTACTGTATAGATGAAACCCCTAGGTGGTGCTATCCCAAGGGCTACTACCCCTGCCTGCTTGGCTAGTTGCAGGTTAAGGGGCCTGAGTTCTGAAACAGGTGCCTCACCCAGAGGTCAGGGTTGGTAGTGGTCAAGCTAACCTGGGCACAGCCCTCCGAGACACTGTAACGCCCCTCTTTCCTTACTAGTGGCCAGAACAATACACATTATACAATGGCAAGAAAGAATCTTGGACTGTGATTGGTCAGTTTGGGGCTGGACACATGGCGTTATCCCAGCACGATGCCACAGGTCTAGTATCAGCACTGTGAACCTGTAGATGATTTTTTGGATGATGAGCTCTTTTTTTGCATCTCCTCTTAAGAAACAAAAATATTTTTCCACACTAATAAAAACATTCTTTAAAATTATTTTTTTTATTTTATATATAACAACAAGCCATTGTATAATAGAAATAATGCAGTCCAGGGTGTGTGTTGTTTGGGATAACGCCACCTGGGGCATTGAGCCTTACTCAGCCTGTGGCCTCATGCCCAACCCCCCCAGGCACGGCGTTAGCCCAGCACAACACACACCCTGTCATGCATTATTCCTTTAATAATCACTTTCACAATACCCTGATACACCACACAAGTACCCACATTGTTTGCACTTACCACCAGAGCTTTCCTCTGGCCTGGCCCTGGGGACCCCATGTAAAATAAGGTTATACACAGCAAATACCAGCAGTACAGTACTCTTGCACAGGTACCACAGTCAGAGTAAATGCAAAAAAGAGTTAGATCTGATTTATTTAAGGGACTTGAACAAGGGAAGGGTGTAATCAGGTTAATTTGCTTAATGACTCTATCATTCAAACAGTTATGCATGCACTTCAGGGTCCATAAACAGTCACACACTCTGGGTACTCAGATAGAGAACGGTGGGCTCCAGGAACGTTGCAGCTGGTTTGGGCCCTGTGATAGAATAAAACAACATGCACAACACACACTATTTGTAATCCAGAGTCAGAGGGCTCAGTTTGTGAAAAGAAAACAACAAGACAATCAGATGACACACTTTTAGATTAGGCTGTTGTTGCAGGGAGCTACCCTGATGATTACTCACGATACCCAAGACTGGACACAGGCTGGATGAAAATCAAGACAGCAAGTGGTTAATCTGGAGTGCCAGGAGAAGCAGAGCCCACTCGAATCACCGGGGCATTGTTCCTGTTCAAGACTGGAGCAGGGGTCTGATCCCCAGACAAGTCTCTCATCGATGGCCTTCTCTGTGCAGTGGGTAGTCTGGCTGGGCCAGTGTGGCAAGGCCCCAGCCAAATGGAGACAAATTCGGATACAGTCCATTTTGGGCTGGATACAGCTTCCAGTAAACAGAACACAGTTCACACAGTGGGGAACCAAATCACAACCCACTTTTAATACACAGCACATTTACATGTAAGGAAATTCTACTGTACCAGGCAAACCGCTCTCCGGTCACGATCACAAAGTTTCTGCACAAACCGGGGATTGGATTTAGTCCGAAATAATTCTCTTCTCTCCTCTCCTCTCCTCTCCCTCTCAGGGGCAGCAGGCAGACATGCAGGCCGCAGCTCAGGCCTTTCCACAGTTCTCCCACGGGAAACTACTCATATGGATGCTTGACTGTTTCAAGCTGTTGCTTCTTCAGCTCCCAACTTAGATCTGACTCAACTGCCAGCAAGCCTGGGACTTTCCCGAGAATCCAAAAGGTTTGGTTGACTGATTTGTCTGTCAGTCACAACAAAGGCTCCTCCTTCAGGTGCAAAAAGATGCCAAAAGCCCAAAACTAGAAGGTACAAGAAAACAGGGAGAAGGTAGAACAGAGAGCCCAAAACTACAATTCCTACAGATTTTGACTCCAGACAGCTCCTGTAGTCCGGCTCCATTTTAGGTCCCATCAGTACTGATTGGTCCAATTCAGCAGTCCAGGACCAATATAGTGGAGACAAACAAAATAGTCCTTGCTGCAAAAAAGACAGGTTAGACAAACTACATTATCATTATCACTCTAAATGATTTTCAGCAAATAGTTACATCTTTCAACAGAGCTCCCTCTCAGATTACTTATGACTGCAATCCAGGCAGCTCTTAGAGGGACATTACACAGAGGCTATACAGGCACTCTCTGGCAATCACATTTAAACTGCTAAAATGCAGGACACCAGCCTGGCAGTGGGCATTTAGGCAAGCTCAAGGAAGACTTTTTGGGAACCCCCATTTGTAGGGGGGATTACACAGACATCAACAATGTCTTACTACTAAAGCATTAAAAACAGCTGTTAATAGCTTAGTGCTTTCAGAGATCGACTGTGGGATAGTAGCATATGGGGCCGCCTCCCAATCCACCCTAAAACGTATTAGAACAATGCTTAACAAAGCTTGTTGACTAGTTGTAGGTGTACCGTGGCTCACTCACACTTGCGAACTGTACAAACATACAGGGTGGCTGAACCTTGATAGCCGCATTCAATATCAAGCATGCCTTCTAGCCAAGAAATCCTCACTTGGTCTTTTCACTCAGGGCATACAAAGCCTCCTTAGCGGCCCAACCACCTCCAGAAGCACCAGGGGGCTAAACAATTGGCCCCTTAATGTCCCTTTCTGTTAAACCACACCAGGACAGCAGCTCTATGAATACCGGGCTCCACTATAGCTCAATGCACTAGACAATAACTTGGGAAAGAACTAAAATGAGGATCTTTTAAAGCTAAACTCCTCGACACTCTGACCTCAAAGAGCAGTTGCAACTGTTGGACCAGACCCCCAGCTCTTTCATCTTCTGTCTCCTGACTTCGTTTTCCTCTAAATTGTTGCTTCCCCACCTCTTATCTCTTTCCGGTTTCTCCCTCTTGGTCTTCCCTTCCATGTTCTCCCCACTCCCCTCAAGCATCTCTCCTCTCTTCTCCCCTGCTCCCTCCCTCTGCCCTACCTCCTAGTAATCCCTCCAATCCAACCTCCTGACCATCTCCCCCATTGCCTACCTCCCCTGTTCTTCCCCAGCCTTTTGTCTACCCCCTCCTTCACTCATCCCTCCTAGCTCTAGTCTGTCCCCTTCTCCCTCCTACACACCTTCATTGTTCCTTCTCTCTACCCTCCCCACCCCCTCTCTGCACTAGTCTCCCTTTGCTCCTCTCCCAGCCCTCCCCTCCCTTCTCCAATCCTTTCACCCTTGTCCCTCCTACACCCCTATCTTGCCCTCCACCCTACCCATCGATACTTCCTACCTCCCACCATCCATCCTACTCTCCCTGTCCTTCCCCCACCCTACCCTTAGAAGTCTGCTACCTCCCACTGTCTAACCCTGGCTTTATCCCACCTTCTCCCCTGCCTTACAAGTCTCCCGCCTCCCTCCAAATGTTTGGACTTCTACCGCACACTTCTCCCCTGGTTGCATGACCCTCCCTGCAGCCTATTCTGTTAAGCACTTCAGACAATGGAACTGTTCCCTAACATGTTCTGGCCATCCTTACAGGTGTCTCAACCTTTTACTTAATAGGTTAAACGGTAGTTCACCATGCTCCATGTAGCATTCTATTACACTTAACTGATGCATTTTCATATCTGTCTTCATAGCTGTGTCTAGTAACCTACATCCTGTATGCTATTAAGTCTTACCTACAATTAGGTCATATCTGCACGCACACTGCAACTGGTTATATCTGATTAATTAGACAGCTACACCAAATGAACCTGATCATGTATTTTATCTGCATTTATTAGATGCATTTTACTACGTGTTATCTTTTACCCTGTTTGTAATATGCCTCTGTTACTGCTACTCTACCACAGCAGACTGTTTTGTCAAGAAACCTCTGTATATGTATTTGTCTCTGTAACATTGCTGTGTTCACTGACGTGGAACCTCTGTAAATGAGCCTCTGGCTCAAAGGCATTTCCAAGAAATAAATAAACCAATAAGCCCCAAAATGCACCAGTTTGTAAAACTCCACAACTTCTGGGGCCCCAGCAGCCCACAGATCCTCCCAACACACACAAGCACACTTTATATCAAAATTTTTGGGCTCCTATATCCACAGTTTTTTTGTTTGTTTTGTTTTGGTTTTACAAACACATGAACATACGAAATTTGCCAGCAGATAAAGGCCTAGAGGTCTATCAAGTCTGCTTGAATGTGTAGCTAGCACCCCTTATTCAGTAGCTGCCCCTCCCTTCCACCCTTCCCCTCCATTGACCATCCCCCTTGTCCTGTCTCATACCCTTTTGAAGCAGTCCACTGTTCTACTGGATACCACTTCTGCAGGTAACGCATTCCACCCAGCTACTATCCTCTCTATAAAAAAGTGTCTCCTCATTCTCCCTCCTGAACCTTCCTCCTTCCAGTCTCATATCATGGCCCCTGGTGTCCTTCCCCTTCCTTACTTTGAACAGCCCCTCTGTACCTGTCTTGTTTATTCCTTTCATGTACTTAAAGGTTTCAATCATGTCCCCCCGTCCCTCTTCTCCTCCAGCAAGTACATGTTCAATTCTCTCAGCCTCCTCTCATATGGTAAGTCCCCCAGCCCCTTGACCATCTTTGTCACCCTGCACTGCACCCCCTCCAGTAACTTAATGTCCCTCTTCAGATATGGGCACCAGTACTGCACGCAGTACTCCAGGTACGGTCTAACTAATGACCTATACAGTGGCAGAATCACCTCCTCCCTCCTCGAGGATATACCCCTTGCAATGCAACCCAGCATTTTGTTGGCCTTTGCAGCTGCCTTCCTACATTGTGCCACGTAGTTCATTGACCCTCTAATGAGCACCCCCAGATCCTTCTCCTCCTCTGTCTGGGCTAGCTGCACTCCCCCCAGCTGCTAACTCCTCCTTGGGTTCTTCATCCTAAAATGCAGCACCTTGCACTTTTTGGAATTAAACCCCAGTTGCCAGGTGTCTGACCAGGTTTCAAGCTTTGCCAGATCATCCTGAAACCCCTGCCATCCCCCAGGTCATCCATCATCGCTCCTACCTTGGTATCATCAGCAACCAGACTGATCTTGCTCTTGATATCCAATGATATGTCTGCAATGAATATCCCAAACAACACTGGTCCCAACACCAATCCCTTTGAAACACCGCTCGTCACTACCCTTGAGTGTGAGCACTCCCCACCCACCACCACCCTCTGTTGCCTTCCCTGAAGCCAGTTTCCTACCCATCTCACTAGCTTTGCACCTGCCCCTGTGCCTTCTAACTTACTTCCCAGCCTTCCATGTGGCACTGAGTCAAATGCCTTACTGAAGTCCAGATACAGGACATCCACTGCATGGCCCCTGTCCAGTTGCCTAGTTACCCAGTCATAGAACTCCACCAGGTTGGTTTGGCAGGATCTGCCATGTATGAAGCCATGCTGTCTGCTGTCCTGTAGTCCTCTGGCCCCTAGGAGGGCCACCAGCCTCTCCTTCAGGATAGTCTCCATTAGCTTACCCACGATGGATGTGAGGCTCACCGGTCTATAGTTCCCCAGTTCATCCTTGGGCCCACTTTTGTGCAGAACACCACATGAGCCATCCTCCAGTCCTGAGGTACACACCCTGAGTGTAGTGAGGCATTAAATAGGTCTGCCAAAGGTCCTGCAAGGATCTCTACCAGCTCCTTCAGTACCCAAGGGGAGGATGCCATCTGGGCCTGGTGCCTTGTCCACTCTCAGTGCCTTCAAACCCTCCTGAGCTCTGCCCTCCATGATTTCCCCATCTGTCAGCCCCTTCCCATGTTTCTGCCATTCCTCCCCCCTTGGGTGTCACCCCCCTCTTCTCCTTAGTAAATATTGAGCAGAAGTAATAATTTAGTGCTTCTGCCTTATCATACCCTGCTTCCACCCCAACCCCCTCCTTCCTAATCCTTACTATGTGGTCCTTACAGCTCCTTTTCTCCCTGGTGTACCTAAAGAAGTCCTTCTCCCCCTTCTTAATGCCTTGTGCCAGCCTGAGCTCTGTAGATGCCTTGGCTCCCCTTAGTGCCCAAGTCACCTCCTACGATTCCGTCAAGTACCCCTCCCTGTTATCCCTCCTCCCTGTTTTCTTGTACCTTCTAAAGACAGCTCTTTTCCTCATTACCTTTTCCATGACCTCCTTGCTCAACCAGTTCAGCTTCTTAGCCCTAGCCTTCTTGCTCTGGGCCTTGTAGCAGGTTTTGGTTGCCTCCACTAGCCCCAGCTTTATGAGCTCCCACCTCTGGTTAGCGTTCATACTAGGTTGAATTCTGGCCAGGTACCCTTTTACCACTTCCCCCATCCTCCCAAAGTTGACCCTCCTGAAGTCCAGCACTCTTGTGCCAGATTCCTCTCCTTCCTTGCCCATATCCAATGTGAGCCATACTGAGTGGTGATCATTCCCTAACAGCGGTTCTTCCACTGTAACGTCTCTCACAAAGTCCCCATTTGCCAGCACAGGGTCAAGGGTATTCCCTAACCTGGTTGGTTCACTGACCATTTGCAGCAGGAAACTGTCCTGGAAGGCATCCAACAGTACCTGCTCCCTTCTGTTCCTGGTTGTTGGGGTACTCCAGTCCACTCCTGAAGTCCAGATACAGGACATCCACTGCATGGCCCCTGTCCAGTTGCCTAGTTACCCAGTCATAGAACTCCACCAGGTTGGTTTGGCAGGATCTAGGAGAGGAGACTTCCCCTCTGACCACTACCCGCTGAGTGTGAACTGAAAGCCAATTTCCAATCCACCTAACCATCAATAGGCCTACCCCCATCTCCCCCAGCTTCTCCCTTAGGTCAGTGTGAGGGACCGAATCAAATGCCTTGCTGACAACAGGACACCGAAGGTAATTGTGAATGGAGTCCACTCTGAAGAAAGAAGGGTTACTAGTGGGGTACCACAGGGTTCAGTACTGGGTCCAGTCCTTTTTAATGTCTTTATAAGTGACATTGCAGAGGGACTGGAAGGAAAAGTATGCTTCTTTGCAGATGACACAAAGATCTGCAACTGGGTTGATACACAGGGAGGTGTGGAAAGGATGAGAAGGGACTTGGCAAGGTTGGAGGAACGGTCAGAAGTATGGCAGCCTGGATTCAATGCAAAGAAGTGCAAAATAATGCACCTGGGAAACAAAAACCCAGGGGAAGATTACACAATGGGGGACAGATAGTAACAACAAAAAAAAAGGAAAGAAACCTGGGGGTACTCATATCAGATGACCTTAAGGTTAGCAAGCAATGTGAGAAGGCAGTAGGGAGGGCTGGGGGGAACTGGGATGTATAGGGAGAGGCATCACCAGCAGAAAACCGAAAGTTGTTATCCCTCTATACAGACAGTTGGTGAGACCCCACCTGGAGTACAGCATCCAGTTCTGGAGACCCCATCTCTGCAAGGACATAGACAGGATAGAGGCAGTCCAGAGGAGGGCAACTAAAATGGTGCAGGGTCTGCAAGAGAAGCCATATGAGGAGAGACTAAAGGAGCTTAATATGTATACCCTTGAGGAAAGGTGGGAGATGGGGAACATGATAGAGACTTTCAAGTTTATTTATTTTATTTATTTATTTAGGGATTCGGATCATACCTTTGAGCTCAGAGCTCTTTTACAAAGGTTCCACGTCAAACAGTGACAATGACAGCAATAACAAACAGTTTGCATACAATACTAGAATAGTAGGTAGCTAGTATACAATAAGGTTACAATGTCATTCATAGTACCAATGGTGATAGTACAGCGTCAAGAGCATTCAACTAGGGTAAAGGACAGTGTTTATGTGTAGCGAAGGAGATAAAGAGTTGTGACACCTAGTGCGAGTCCAAGGAGGAGTCAAGCAAAGGGGAGACTGGGGGGGAGGGGAGCAGGCGGCCAAAAGAAGTGGCTTTGTCTAGGAGATTGGGAGGTAGTGGTAGTAGGTTGGCTTTAAGGTTGATCCAGTGGGAGAAAAGGCACAGGAGGGAGAGGAAGACAGAAGGATAGGACAAGAGGGAAGAGTGGGGTTAAAGGAAGGTGAAGGAGAATGTGGATGAGTGGGCATTATGGGTGTTAGAGTCCTAGTGGGAGTCACAAACTGTCCTAGTAAGAAGGTGTTGCTTTAGGCCATTTTTGAATTGCGAGATGCATTGGGAGTTTAGAATGTGCACTGGGATTTCATTGAGCCATTGGGGGCCCTATAGCTGAAAGCATGCTGTCCCTGCACAGTTCGACGGAAAGGTGTTGATAGGGCCCCCCTCATCCTGCCTCTGGTGGTATAGCTGGTAGCACTTGGTGTTAGGATGCTAGAAATGCATGGAGCAGTTTTACCCATTAGTGCCTTTTTTCCAAGGAGACATGTTTGGAATATAATCCTGTTCTTTAGCGGCAGCAATTGGTCTCCTCGTATAAGGAGCAGGTGTGGGTATTTCGATCTGCAGCCATTGTGAGTCTACATGCCTTTTTGAGGGCAATGTGAATCCTTTTTAGTGCAGTGTCTGTTGCTGCTCCGTAGACCACCAATCCATAGTCGATGGTAGAAAGGATGGAGCTGGAGACTGAGAGACGGAGGGCCTCTGGAGTGAGATACTTTTTATGCCTATATAGTACACCCAGCTTGGTGTTCACTGCCTTTACCACTGTGTCAATGTGTTGGGTGAAGGTGAGGCAGTCATCAATGGTGACCCCCAGGTACTTGAAGGTCTGAACTTGTTCCAGCGGCTGGCTGTGAGCATCACCTTGGTTTTTTTTGTAGTTTAATAGAAGTTTATGGCTATACAACCAGTCTTCCAGCTTGTAGAAGGATGCCTGCAGCTCGGAGTGGAGGGCGACTATTGATGAACTGCTGGTGAGAAGCAAAGCGTTGTCTGCGTTGTGTATCAGTTTAGTGTCACAGGCTTCAGGAAGATTATTTAGGAAGAGGCTGAATAGTAAGGGCCCCAGTGTTGACCCCTGTGGGACCTCTAAAGATACCTCCCTGGAGCTAGATACTGTGTGCCCAATTTTTACACGTTGGCTTCTGTGTGTTAGGTAGTCCTTGAACCAGCAGACAGCATTGGTTGCAACCCCCAGGTCTGTAGTTGAGTCAGGAGGAGAGTGTGATTGACAGTGTCGAAGGCTTTGGTGAGGTCTATGAAGACTGATCCCACCAGCTTTCCTTCGTCTAGTGCCTTGTGTGAGCAGTCAATGTAGTCCAGCAAAGCTGTGGAGGTACTATGATTCTGCCTGAAGCCATGTTGGTTAGGATATAAAAGGTTGTATTTGCTGAGGTAATCTGTGAGTTGGGTGGCCACAATCTTTTCCAGGGCTTTAGATAAGGGAGAGAGGATGGATATTGGCCTATAATTGGTGGTGCATGTCATATCACCATTCTTGTGCACCGGTGTCACGAAAGCCTGTTTCCAGATCCCAGGGAACTGTGCAAGAGCCAGCGATTTGTTAAATAGTTTTGCAACTGGCAAGATGATGACATCCAGTGTTAGGGATAGGAGTTTCATATCGATTCTATCACTCCCCATTCTGGTCTTGCCTAGTATTTTTTTTATGTGTTTGTAAGCCTCCTTCACTGACACTTTTTTGAAGTAGAAGACAGGGATTGAGCCCCCTTGAGGCGTGCAGTTGGTTTGTTCCCCAGCAGGGTGCAGGTAGTCGGGGGGTAGCACTCCAGTCAGGTCAGTAAACACTGTGTTGAGAGAATCTGCGATGTGCCGAGGGTCAGTAATCGTGACATTGTTAATGTTGAGTGAGTGGGGGATCTACTTCTCATTCTTCCCAAGAAGGTTTCTGATGTTCTCCCAAAAAATCTTCCCATTGCCCCAAGTTGTATTAAGCTGCTCCTTGTGGAAGTTGGCCTTTGCTTGGCGGATAAGGTTGGTGCGGTGTTTCTTGCAGCTCCATAGCATTGGAAGTTGTTTTTGCTGTGAGAGGACCTGGCTTTTTCCCAGAGGTTGTCCCTTTCCTTCATCTGGGCGAGGAGATCCCCTGTGATCCAACCATTAACTTGACCCCGAATTTTTCTTTTCCTCAGTGGTGCAAAGATATTGCAAATCTTGTTGAAGCCCTCTATAAAGAAACTTAGGGCCTGGTCAATATTAGGCGCGTGATCGATGGGGGACCAGTCATACTGGGAGAGGGCAGAGGAAAGGGCCCCAAGCTTGTCCTTCCCCAAGACCCTACTATTAATTATAATAGGTGGGGGCTTGCTCAATTTGTTTGACCATGTGAAAGTGACTGGGGAGTGATCACTTAAAGGAAAACTACACCCTCATATCTTCTAAATGTTATTTGCTTCCATGTCAACAGACAACTCTTTTCATGTCGCTGTTGTAGATGTATGCAACTGTGTCTGTTAGTTTTCACACTTCATACTAGGCACTGTCACTCTCCTGGGAGGGTCCATTTCGTGGTTGGTGAAATCTCATTGTCCCTGAGAGCTGCATTAGCATATGAGAACATGATGTCAGATCAACCATTTATATCATGTATCTCTCTATGCTAAAATAACAAATACCCTGCAAAAGCTCTCTGGAAACTTATAAACCGAATGGCATTTAAAGGGGAAAACTGCATTACATCTCAGATAGCTTGTAAAACTCACTGAAGGTAAATGTGGTATTTCACACCTTCTTGCAGCTTGGTTCTTTTAAAACTACTTAAGCAGACAGGCATACTGGGGAGTTTAAAGGTTGATTACGCATTACACATTCTCATATGCTAATGCAGCACTCAGGGACAATGCGATTTCAACAACCACGAAATGAACCCTCCCAGGAGCGTGACAGTGCCTATTATGAAGTGTGAAAACTAGCAAAAGCAGTTGCATACATTTTTAACAGCTACATGAAAAGAGTTGTTTGTTGACATGGAAGCAAATGACATTTAGAAGATATGAGGGTGCAGTTTTCCTTTAAGGTGTCAGACAGGACCTTAAGTTCAGAGTTCCGAGAAGGGTAACTCGAGTGGAGCCAATCGAGGAGGGTGTCTTTTCCTGTTTTGCAGTTCTGCCTTGTTGGGCTGTCTAGAAGTTGGGTCAGATTGGAAGTAGCGACCATGTCCTTGAAAGGTGTGGATTCCCTGTCCTCCAAGCTGATGTTAAAGTCACCTGTTATGAGAAGCTCTGTATCCTGAGAAAGGGTAGCAATTGTATCCTGTATTTTTGGGAGGCCATCCCTGGCTTTAGTGGGTGGAAGATAAACCAAGGCTAAGATTAGAGATTTTCCATGCCATCCGACCTGTGCTTTTATTGCTAGTGGTTCATGATCATCCTCAACCCTGGTAACAGGGAAGACCGAGCAGCATAGGTAATCTCTGGCATAGATAAGGACTCCTCCGCCTCTCTTGCCACACCTGTCTTTCCTGAATGTTTGATATCCTGGGAGCATCACTTCATCGTCTTTTATCTTGCTTGACAGCCAGGTCTCTGTCAGACAGAGAATGTCAGGTACATGGTGGGACATCCACGCTTGAAGTAGGTCAAACTTTGCTGTGAGGCTGCAGATGTTCAGTGCAGCTACTTTCAGGTCTTTACTCGTGTTTCCCCCCTGCGTTTGATACTGGTGGTGGGCCAGGATTGGCATGGACATTACCTGATAGAAGAAGGAGCATGAATATTATTTTCCTGGCTGAGAGGTTTATGCAAATGGTGGAGTGTATCTTGCGCCTCCTGCTCTTGCAATGGGGGAGGCGAGCGTTCACCAGAATGATCTTTATGGGCATGAAAATGGTAATGTTGACAACAGTGGCAGGTGTCAGGGGCCCTGGGCTAGCAGGTGGGATGCAGGTGGTGGAAAGCTGGAGCTCCCTCGGCACAGTTGGCATTGGGGTGCCATATAGTCCATTTTTGTCAAGAGCAGGTTCTCGCAGGAGTGGTAGTGGGGGTCAGTGGAAGTACCTCAGTGGAATCAACAAAATCCAAGAGGGTAGCATCTTTCAGAAAAAGAGACATGCAAGAACAGGGGGACACAATTTAAAGATGGGGGAGCAGTTCAGAGGCAATGTGAGAAAGCATTTTTTCACAGAGAGGGTAGTGTATGCATGGAACAGCCTTCCTAAAGGAGGTTGTGGGATCTAAAACTGTGGGAGAATTCAAGAATATGTGGGACAGACATAAGGCAATTCTTGTGGGGGGTAGGCAGAAATAGGCTGTTGGTTAACTAGGATCTGCGGCTTATCCTGCAGGTAGGGAAATGGGCAGACTAGGTGGGCCAAGCAGTCCTTATCTGCCATCAAAGTCTATGTTTCTATGTTGGAATCCGGGATTTGCATCCAAAGTGACTCCATACTACCCTCTTCCCCTTCCTCCCTTATACACGTCAGTCCTTCCTTCAGATATAGTGCCACCCCCCTTCTTTCCCAATCACCATGTCCCTACAAAATAACCTGCACCCTGGTACAGACAGGTCCCAGTCATTGTATTGGGTGGCCCATGTTTCTGTGATGGCTGTAATGTCCACCTCTCCCTCTGCCATGAACACCTGTAACTCTGCAGTTTTCCTCCCAAGGCTCCTACTATTAAGGGTATCCACCTTCCACCCTTTCCCACCCCTCCCATCCTGCCCCCCTTTCCTAGCATCACCAATAGTACTTGCCATTTGTCCTTTGCCACTGTTATGGGGGGGGTAAGCTCATATGGTTTCCCAAACTATGGTCTCTACATGTCTCTTGCCCACTTGCCAACCCCCTGTTCCTAGTTTAAATTCCCAACTTCCTCTATGTACCCCTCCATCCTCTGTTTCAACACTTTCTTTCCCTCCTCACTCAAGTGTAGTCTGTCCTTGGCATAGAGACTACTGTTCTCCCAGGTCCTTCCCTACCCCCCCCAACAGCCCATACCCTTTAGCATAACACCAGGTTCTTAGCCATCCGTTAAATTCCTCTATTCTCAGCTTTCTTGTCGTGCTTGCCTTGGGCACCGGAAGTATCTCTGAAAAAGTTACTTATCTTCCTGCCCCCTCACATAATTGTCCTAGTTCCACAAACCTCCTCTGGACTATATCTACTGTCATGTCAGCCAGGTCGTTCATCCCAAGATGTAGAATTAAATGAGGCTTGTCCCTACCCCTTCTAGCATATTTCAGAACAGATTTTCTCACCCTTTCTGCTGACATTATGGGCATAGCCTCTACCCAAATGTGACTATGCCTCTCCCTCTTGCTACCCCACCTGACTCTTCTTAGTATTGAGTCCCCCAGCACTGAAATTCTACCCCCTTACTCCCTGCTTGCTTCCATTCATCTCCATTTCTCATTTCCAGCTCCTCTTCTTCCTCCTGCACATTATTACCCTCTTTTGGCCCTGTTGCAATTCTCCCAGCAGAACTTCCCCCCGCACTGGTTTGGTCCAGGCATTTATCAATTACTCCTCCAATTGCATCGTTTCCCTCCTCCTTCTTCCTCTCTAGCAGTGCAAAACTATTTTCTGAAGACCCTTCACAAATGCCCGCTCCCTCTCTCTTCACAGTAACCTGTTCTCTCCTTTCCACTCCATGACTTTTGCCACTTCTTCTCCTCCTCCCCTCACAAGTCCCTATCTCCTCCTTTCATTTGTCTTTTGTCTCCTGACCTGGTTTCCTGGCAGTCGCTCTTCCTGGCCTGTGCCCCTTGTCTCTGCTTCCTTCTTCTGACCCTCTCCTCACCACTGTTGGCTCAAATTGCCTCCCTCATCTCCCTCCTCCCTCCCTCCTCCCTCCAGTATTGGGCTAAACCCACCCCCAGTCTGCCTTGCCTGTCTTAGTTCCTCCTGCAGATCCTCAATCTCCTTTCTAAGTTTCTCTATGTGGTTGCACACTAAACATCCCCCACACTCCAGGCAATTTTTAGAAAGATTGGTGAACCGCAGTTGTTGCAGCCTACCACCCTACCCAATGCTGTGGTTGCCCACCAGCAATCCCCCCACCCTTCCAGATGAAAGATACCAAACACTCCCCCAAGTCTCCCCTCTCCCACCTCTATCAGTGCAAATCATTCTTTTCTTAATTTTCCTTACCGCCTTTGTTGTACACATTTAGATAGAGTGAGCAACTGATTTTTACTTTCCTATTCTTCCTATCCACACCCAAAAAGAGACTTTAAGTAACTATTGCACAACATTCTTCATATTCCTACTCCTCCTTTCCACAATGCAAATAGCAATGCAAAGAATTAACAATGAAAGCTCCTTGATTTGCAGTTACTTCCCTTCCACTGAGATAGCAGTCACCTCTTCAGTCGCTGCTGTTCCTTTCCTGGATATCTGCTTCTGCTATGACAGGTGCATGTCCTTTGCCCGTTTGAGGAAGTGATGTCAGAACCCCTGGTATAAAGGAAATCACAAACCTGATGTGGGTGGGGTGAGGGGCTGGGACCAGCCCAAGTCTTCCAGAAACAATCAGGTAGCTGAGACCCCTGGTCAGACCATTAGCACCCTTCCCCCACTGTGCACTAAACTTTGCAGCTAGTGAAGCCAGCAAAAAGGAATCACAATTCTACTCAAAGCCCCAGAAATAGGTTTGCTACCAAAAGAAACAGGTCTCCAATTCAAACAGCTTCACCAACAACACATCAAAATAGGCTTGTATTTAGAATATATAGGTCTCCAATTCAAATACACTGCCCCAATTAAATCACACCAGATAGGTTTTAAATCAGAAGAAATAGGCCTCCACAAATGTAGCCTGCTTCACAGTGAAACATCAAACAAATGAGCCCACTTATAGCCACCAAAACAGGTTTCAAAATCCCAATAGCCCCAAAACAGTACCCTGCTAGCCAGAGGTTCAGATAATTTATTTCCAATGGAAGTCTAAAACTTCCAGGAGTTCAAATCTGGAAGTCATTCCAATTTTTGGGAAGTCAAAATACTTCCAGGATCCCACTTTTGGAAGTCAGTATTCTAGGATGGACACATTTATAGATGTTAACATAATAAATTAGGGGTAAAATAGAATTTCTTTCAGAAAAATCCATAATTTCTGACTTCATGCCTGCAGTTTTGGAAGTCATCTAATTTTTGGTTTTACATCTGGAAGTCTATTACTTCCTCCCTCTTTATTTTGGAAGTTTTTGCCTTATTTTTGGAAGTCAAATACTCCCAAAATGGAGTTAACTGAAGTCCTGCTGCTAGCCCCTTAGAAGTAGTAAGAAAGAAAATAAATAACCTTCTACCAAGTAAAATCCACAAGAAACAATGTAAAAACAGCAGGAAGAAGCTACTTATACTGGAACTGATGTGATCCCTTCCCCTTCTGGATACTGGTTACAGTTTCAAACTTAGGAAATCTTGCTACTCTAAGATTATTTCAATTGTAAATCTGTACACTGCTGTATTTAGCAACTACATGCATGCAGCAATGCAAGCTGTCCATATTTGTGTGTCAAAACAGAATAGCAGACCAGTAAGGTAGAGGGGAGTGCATGTGTAAATGTAGAATGATGCACTTGCTCACTTGTTGACAGGCCATGCTGTCTTTAGTTTGCAGTGAAGAGGCTCTGGCTGGTTGCCCAGTGATGTAGGGATAAGCATCACTCTCAGCCTCTGTCTACAGCATCACTGATCACAAACGTATTTCTCTCACTAGACCTTCACAGTTTGTTTCAGCTCCCGCCCTCTTGTCGAACTTGGTACACATTTTTTCTTGGGTGGGGGGGGACAATTACTTCTCTGATGAGCCCAAATATACAAAACATTTAAAAATCCTTCTGGCACTCACTTAATATACATCGTATGTGCCACCACCAGTAGGATCATTGGTCAAGTCATGCATGTGAAATACAAGTCTTAAAAACTTCCAGAATGTTGTATGCCTTATTACTCATGTAATCCCCACACACACAGATCCCCCACCCACACACACACACACACACCTACACGGGGTTATGTACATGTTCTGTACACCTTAGTTCCTTTTTGGTCTAGTAATTATTAATCCCACTCTGCCACTGGTGGGAACTTCTGCAGGTCGGAGGTCATCATTGGTGTGCGGGGGGTTTAAGTTAGGTTTTTGGTGCCAGAAGGGGAGTGGGAGGAGAGCGGGGCTGATTGCCTGCTCTCAGGGGATCCAAAAGTTTTCCGAGAATAGTCCATCTGTGTACTTCAGCAAGTCATGTGGCAGTGGTCATTCAGCCTGGTTCATGGGTTGGTCCACAGCATGATTCCTCCAAAATGCCCCCCTGAGGTGCAGAAATAGATCCGTGGCCAGAGAGATGGATGCCTTGGGAGCAGAGATTGAAGAGCCCTGATAGAATGTTGCAGCCTCTGTGTCACCCTATGTGAGAGAGAGAGAGAGAGACAGAGACAGAAGGGAGTCCCTAGGCAGACAAGAGGGCTACAGCCTTGCCCGTATGTCTGCAGGAAGAACTGCTTTGGAGCCTGAAGAAACTGGGAGAGCAATAGCCCCAGAGTCCAAGATGCCAACCCAATTGTGGCAGCTCGGTTGGATCGTTTGCCTGAGAGTTTGTGGTTGAAGTCACTCGCCAGGGCCCAAGTTCTGTTTTGAAAAAAAAAAAAACATGTAGAGAGAGGTAGAGATAGCCCCAAAGTCAAGATGCCAACCTGATTTGTGGCAGCAGTGGTGGGGATGTTCACCCTGATTGCCAAGGGTGGAGTCACCTGCCATGGCCTAATGTTTGTGCAGAAGTTTGGGACAGGACTGGTAGCCTGCAAAAAGGGCTTGCTACTGTGAGCTTAAAGAGCCAGAGTTGAGAATGGAGCTGGAAAAAGACTGAAGTAAATGCTGCCTATAGTCTAATAGCCATCTCGGCGGTCAGGACCACAAATCAAATGTTTAAGTGTGTTACCTCCATGGAGTGCTTTTGTTATAAATTAATGGAACCCTCCTGTTGTTTCACTTCTGAGTGGATGTCAATCATTTATTCTGAACTGCCTGTGGCTACTAATCAAAGTTTATTTCAGCCCAGCACCAGAAGAAGCCTGCATCCCTGCACTAATGAACTCTGATCAACGCCAATCATCCCAATAAGGAATCTCTAAGGTTTCTTCTGTGAGTGTCCCCTTCCCATATAATTTCCACCTGGCATACCCCTAAACAACTGGGAGGGGGATTTGCACTCATTATATATAAAAACTACTAATTATTCAGCATACTATATTACACTTTCAATTTGACACTCACTTGCTGGCATCTTGGTGCCCTTTGCTGATTGTTGTGTCCTCCCTGGCCCCCACACCTGGCTCCACCACTGCCACTCATTTGTTCCTTTCTCCACCATGGAGCACAGGTCCCAAGGTCTCTGTAGATGCAGTCACATGAGTGCCTGAAGGAGACTAGAAGCCTCTCTGGGCTCCTGGTGATTATGACCAATCACGCAAGGCCCAAGGCTCAAGAGCCAATACCAACTGGTTCATCCGTGACTGACAGCATCAGGAAGCCAACCAAAGAGCTGGATCACCATCTCACACCGAAGTGCTTGTCAGTGTGAGTTCTCAGCAGTCATCACAGCAGAACTGTTTGTCTCAGGATGGGGAGAGCTACCTGCTCTGCAGAAGAAGCTGTTTTATAAGTCTTTAGAAATGAAAAAAAGGACAAATTAGATAGAGAGGCATCAGGAAAAATGTACAAATGCAGGATTATATAGGGCGTGTGGAGGTGCCTGGCAAAAGCAGTGATGGGGGGGCAGGCAGACACTCATTACTAACCGCAGGAGCAGTTTCTGGCAGAGACTAAAAAATACAAACAAAAATATATAAAGCTAAATAGGAGGAAGGAGGTGCCTGGAAAACTGAGTGAACAAAGGCAAAACACAGCAGGAGAGCTGTTGAAAACTGAATGGAATAGAACAAATACAAGGGCCAGCAAAAACAACAACAACAAAAAAAGCCCTACTACCTGCAGGAGCAATGATCTGCTGCATTACATTTGCCACCTGCTTTGCCCAGGGCCTGAAATAAATAGAAAATAAAACAGGCTTCACGAAGTCCTTGGGGGCTTGGTTCACTCCACTGCAGTATAGAAACAGAAACACAGACTCTGTTGGCAGAAAAGGACCACTTGGCCCACCCAGTCTACCCAGATGGTCCCTGCCTAGTCTGTCTCTGTAGACCCTAACTTGTTTCTGGCAACCCTCCCTCCTCCCTGTCTATTTATTAATATTCTCCTATGCCTGTCCCATGCATGTTTGAAGCCTCCTACTGTTTTTGCCTCCACCACTTCTGGTGGCAGTCTGTTCCAGGCATCCACCACTCTTTTATGAAGTAGTACTTCCTCACATCCCTCTTAAACTCCTCCCACTCCCCCTCCGGCATCCACCACTCTTTTAGTGAAGTAGTACATCCTCACATCCCTCTTAAGCTCCTTCCCCTTCCCCTCAGCTTCATCATATGCCCTCTGGTCCGGTGCTCTTTCTCATTTTAAAGGGACTCCCCTCCTGCACCATTCACACCCATAAGATACTTGTAGGACTCTATCATGTCCCCCCTCTCTCTCTCTTCCCTGTTCTATGGTGTACATGTTGAGATCCCTCAGTCTGTCTTCATAGGGCTTTTGATGTAACTCCTGCACTATTTTAGTTGCCCTCCTCCAGACTGCCTGCATCCTGTCTATATCCTGTCCGAGGTGCAACCTTCAGAACTGGACACAATACTTCAGGTGGAGTCTCACAAGAGAACGATATAGTGGCAACACCACCTCCCTAATCGTGCTGGAGATACCTCTCCATATGCATCCCTCTGGCCCTATCCACTGCTTTGTCACCATGCCTTGCCACATTGAGATCATCATATATGATAACCCCAAGATCCCTTTCCTGCTTAGTGACTGTCTGTACCTCCCACCTCATCCTAGAGTCAGCTGCTGGGTTCCTATGTCCTAGGTGCATGGCTTTGTACTTTTTCGCATTGAACCCCAACTGCCATGTTCTTGACCATGCCTCAAGTTTTCCAAGTCCTTACATGTTCTCTCCATCCCTCCTGAGTGTCTACCCAATTACAGATTTTGGTGTCATCTGCAAAAAGGCACACCTTCCCTTCCAGTTTTTCTGCAATGTCACTTATAAAGACACTAAAGAGGACCAGTTCCAGCACTGAGCCCTGCAGCAGCCTGCTTGTCACTTTCACCTCACTAGAATGAGTGCCATTAACCACCACCCTGTGTCACCTACTCATTAACCAGTTGCTTACTCAATTTACCACTTTGGGTCCCACCCCAAGGCTGCTCAATTTCTTTATCAGTCTTCTGTGCAGCACAGTGTCAACGCCCTTGCTAAAGTCCAGATAGGCCATGTTCACTGCCCTCACGTGATCTATTTTTCTGGTCATCCTGTTGAAAACATCAATCAGATTAATTTGGCATGACCCCCCCCACACACACTCCCACCCCCATGAATCCATGCTACCTTTGGTCTTGAAGACCACTGGATTCAAGATACTCTACCAACCTTTCCTTATTTATTTTTTTTATTTAGTTGTTTAACCAGGTAAGGCTCACTAAGCTGAAAGCTTTTTTACAGGAGTGACCTGGGAGCACAAGGAGGTTAAGTGACTTGCTCAGGGTCACACAGTATGCAAGTGGAAGCTGTGGGATTCAAACCTAGGTCTGGTCTGCTGGATGTCACCAGATTTGCAGCTCAGAGCCTTAGACCACTGCAGTATACTGCCTCCTGGCAAGGTTTCTATTATTTCCCCCACCACCGATGTGAGACTGACAGGCCGATAGTTTCTAGGCTCCTCCCTGCTGCTCTTATGGAGAGGGACCACGTCTCATCTCCTCCAGTCCTCCAGAACCATACTTGTTCCCAGTGAGCTGTTGAATAAGGCAATCAGTAGGGCATCTAGCACCCCACTGAGTTCCTTTAGTACCCGTGGGGTACCCCATCCAGTCTCATTGCCTTGTTCACATTCACAGATGCAAGTCCCTTCAGAACTCTTTCCTCTGAAAATAGACGTGTCCAAAGGAAGGGAACAGCAGTCCTCAGTGGACTGTTTAAATGTTACTTCGTTGGACATTTAAACTACCCGAGGGGGTGGCAGAAGGCAAAGGGAAGGCAGTAACTGTGCCCCTCCCAACACACACACACAAGCTGTGTTAGAGGGTAGGGAAATACCAAAAGAAATGATTCCCACCAGGATGCAAGACAATCAAGGTAGTAAAGGATTAGCAAGGGAGGAGGGGGGAAGAGAAGCAGGCAATACGAAAAGGTGAGGAAGGGGGAACAGCTAGAAAATGTGGGAAGGGACAAGAGAAGGACTAAGAAAATCTGGACAGCCATGTGTGCCAATGTTAGAAGTTTGGGAAATAAGACACCACCCTGGAGGCCAGCATGGCAGAGGCAGATCTGGATACTGTGGCCACTGCCGAAACTTGGTGCACTGGTGACCATGACTGGGAAATGGTCATACCTGGCTACACGATGTTTAGATGGGTAGGAAGGAAAGGAGGGGCAGTGGTGCTTTATGTTAAGGAAAACATAAAAGAGATGTAGATACAGGGAAGTAAAGGGGGGGGTCAAAGTGCTGTGTGTCATCCTCGAGTCTGCTGCCTGTCTATGGCATGGGTGAGGTTAGGGTACTCCACACCATGGGATTCAATGAATGGCTGAAAACCTGGTGTGGAACTCAGGGTTTTGGCTTCACTGGGGACTGGGGGGCCAGCTGAAGGGAGACAGGCCTATACAGGCGCCACTGCCAGCCATCTGTGTGCCCGTCTGAGTGTGCCCATCATTAGGGCACCAAATTACCGAATTTGCTGCCCCCTTCCTGAAGTCCACCCCCTCCAAGAGCTGGAAGTTGGAATATTTAGTTGAGGGGGCATGGGAGACACAGACCCCCACATGGGGGGGTGCGGGGGGCACAGTCCCTCACATGTAATGCAATCAGGGAATTTAAATCCTGGCACCCTAATGATGGGCACACTCAGATGGGTGCTTTCTGAGGGTGGAACCTACTGGCACGATGGTCTGCATCTGTCCAGGAGGGGAGCCGGGATCCTAGGTGATAGGTTTAAATGCTTCATTGGCAAGCATTTAAACTAGCAAGGGGGAAGGCACTGAAAAGGAGCAGGGAGATCCCAGCCCCCCTTCCCCCACAAAACTAGGTAGTTAGAGAGGTAAACACCAAGGTAGAGAAGTCGATAGGGAACAGGACAGGGGTAAATGGAGAAAAAGGCTAAGGCAGTAAGGGCAGGGATGAGGCAAAAAGGGGTAAGGCCATCAAAAAATGGAGGGTGATGAGTACCAATGCCCATAGTCTGGGTAACAAACTCCCTGAACTAGTGGCCTTGATGGAAGAGGGATGCCTGGATATCACGGTAATCACAGAAACATGGTACACAGAGAGCCATGACTGGGATGTCAACATACCAGGGTGCACAATCTACAGGAGGGACAGGGGGTAAAGGAGGAGGAGTAGCTGTTCTCCACATAAGGGAAGGATCAAAGCAATGGAACAAAAGGGTAAACATGGAGTAGAGAAGGCACTGTGGGTCACCCTGGAGACAGGAAATAGCAACACAATCCTCAATGGGGTTGTATGCAGACCCCCTTCTCAGAGGAATGCAAAAGACAAGAAAATGATAGAAGGCATCCTTAGAATGGCAGAAAAAGTGGAGATATTGTTGATGGGGGACCTGAATATACCAGATGTTAACTGGAGCACCTTTGTTGCAGCCACATCCAAGAGCAGGGTCATTCTCGATGACCTACAGGGGACATGCCTCAGACAGCTAGTGTTGGAACCCACTCGGGAGGGAGTAATCTTAGACCTGGTCCTCTCAAATGGGGACAGAGAGAGGATCTCAGATTTAGAAGTGGGTAGACATCTGGGAACAAGAGCCCACCAAACAGTGAGGTTCACAATAAACACAGCCATAGAGTCAAGTCACACAAAAGCAAGGGTCTTGGATTTTAGGAGGGCTGACTTTGGCAAAATGGAAGAGTGCCTCAGAAAAGCACTAGCAAACAGGCAAGAAACAGGGGTGGAGGAGCAATGGGGAAGAATCAAAACTGCTATCACAGAGACAACAAGCCTTTGTGTGAAGCAAATAAACAAAACAGAGAAAAAAAAACACTATGGTTCTCAAAAGAGGTGGCGGGGAAGGTTAGGGAGAAAAGATAGCATTCAGGAAGTATAAGGAAACACAGAAGAAGCAGGACAGAGAACTGTGCCAGTTAAAGCAGAAGGAAGTGGAGAAGGCAGTCAGAATAGCAAAGGCCCAAACCGATGAAAGGATAGCCAACTCAGTTAAGAAGGGGGATAAAACATTTTATAGGTACATTTGGGAGCGAAGAAAGACCAAGAGAAGGATAGTGAGGCTCAATAAAGGGTGGGGGGGTAGGCAGAGGGTGACAGTGAAAAAGCAGGAATACTGAACGAATGCTTCTGCTCAGTATTCCAAAACAATAGGGGGGGAGGTACTTAAACCAAACAATAGAAGCACTCTGGATGGGGGGGTCAATACCAGTCCATTCACAGAAGAAAGGATCCTGAAAGAACTCCTAAAACTGAAGGTGGACAAAGCAATGGGGCCTGGTGGGATTCACCCCAGAATTCTAAAATAACTAAGGGGAGAACTGGTGACACCACTGACTACCCTTTTTAACAAATCATGGGAGGATGGTGTGGTACCTGAGGACTGGAGGAGGTCAGATGTGATTCCTCTTCACAAAAGTGGGAGCAAGGCAGGGGCAGAAAACTACAGACCTGTTAGTTTGACCTCAGTGGTAGGAAAAATTATGGAATTACTTCAAAAAGAAAGAATTGTTAACTACATAGAGGCCAGCAGGGCACAGGACCCAAGGCAGCATGGATTCACAGTGGGAGGTCATGTCAGATGAATCTAATCAATTTCTTTGACTGGGTGACCAAAGTAGTAGACCAGGGAGAGGCTGTGGATATGGCCTACCTGGACTTTAGCAAGGCATTTGACACAGTCCCATGCAAAAGGCAAGTTAACCAGCCAGGGAGTGTGGGTCTCAGGGTGGTAGCATGGGTAAAAACTTGGCTGGGCCTGCCCGCCAGCACAGCAGTTGGATTTCTGCTTGCAACGCCAATGACCAGGGTTCAGGAACTGACCCGGGCGTCAGAGAGCCAGCCGAGGGAGAAGGCTTGAGTGTCCCACGACTGCTTGCCTTCTCCAGGGAGGGAGGGGGGTTTAAGCCTCGGCATTTGCTGGCCCCTGGTGGAGGCCGGGAGCACAGCAATATGTTGGGCTCCACTGTGGGAGAGAGCGTGATGGATGTTGGCTCTGACCTTGATGTCACGTGGCACATCATGCCTCCACCGGAAAACAGAAAATGGCCCTAGCCTGGCCGGATGATGGCCACTCCTTCTCCCACCACGCTGGTCCCCAGAGCACACCCCCTCCTCAGTCTCCCCTGAATGCACCAGCCCCAGGGCCATCATATCCCCAAATTCTCCTCCCTCGCCCTTGGGACAGACCCTTCTGGTAGGGTTACTGCAGGACCCCCCCAGGGTGTGGTGCACATGGGACCGTGACCGATGGCAGGAGAGGCAAGGGAGGTGAGACAGTGGGCACAGGGAGCTATGTGGCCTGAAGGAGTGGCAAAGGCTGGGGCCCGGAGGAGAAAAAAAAAACTGGCTGGACAACAGGATGCAGAGGGTAATTGTAAATGGAGTCCACTCAGAAGAATGGGGGTTACTAGTGGGGTACCGCATGGTTCAGTACTGGGACCAGTCCTCTTTAATGTCTTTATAGGTGACATTGCCGAAGGACTGGAAGGAAAAGTATGCATCTTTGCAGATGACACAAAGATCTACAACAGGGTTGATGCACAAAGGGGGGTGGAAAGGATGAGAAGAGACTTGGCAAGGTTGGAGGAATGGTCAAAAGGTGGCAGCTTAGATTCAGTGCAAAGAAATGCAAAGTAATACACCTGGGAAACATAAACCCAAATGAAGAGTACACAATGGGGGGGGGGGTTACTAACAACAACAAAAATGGAAAGGGACCTGGGGGTAGTCATATCAGAAGACCTAAAGGTGGGCAAGCAATGTGAGAAGGCAATAAGGAGGGCTGGGGGGATACTGGGATGCATAGGTAGAGGCATCACCAGTAGAAAACAGGAAGTTGTTATCCCTCTGTACAGACTGTTGGTGAGACCCCATCTGGAGTACTGCATGCAGTTCTGGAGATCCAATCTCTGCAAGGACATATACAGGATGGAGGCAGTCCAGAAGAGGGCAGCTAAAATGATACAGGGTCTGCACCAGAAGCCATATGAAGAGAAAGTAAAAGAGCTTAATATGTATACCGTCGAGGAAAGGAGGGAGAGGGGGAATATGATAGAAACTTTCAAGTACCTCAATGGAATCACCAAAGTCCAAGAGGGTAGCATCTTTCAGAAAAAAAGATGTGCAAGAACAAGGGGGCACAATCTGAAGATAGAGGGGGTCCAGTTTTGGGGCAACGTGAGGAAGTATTTTTTCACAGAGAGGGTGGTGGATGCATGGAATGGCCTTCCTAAGGAGGTTGTGGGGCCAAAAATAGTGGGGGAATTCAAGAATGTAAGGGTCAGATATAAGGCAATTCTAGTGGGGGGTAGGAAGAAGTAGGCTGTTGGTGAACTAGGATCTGCAGCTTATCCAATAGGTAGGGAAATGGGTAGACTGGGTTGGCCAAGTGGTCCTAATCTGCCGTCAAAGTATATGTTTCTATGAGTCAGGAAACGGAGTGGCTATTCAGACAGAAGTGGTCTACAAGCCTCAGACACAGGTGGAGGACTTAGATAAAGAAATGCTTGAAGATACTGGCAAAATGGTTAAGAAGGGGGAAGTGGTGCTGGTAGGGGACTTTAATCTAAATCTGCCAGATGTAGATTGAAGACTCCTTACTGCAGCATCAGCTAGAAGAAGAGACATCCTGAATTCCCTATTGAGTACACTCCTCAGGCAATTAGTCAGTGAACCCACTCGGGATGGGGCAATACTGGACCTGGTGCTTACTAACGGGGACAGTGTTGCGGACATCGAGGTGGGAAGTCATCTGGGGACCAGTGAAGATCACACAGTGTGGTTTAATATAAGAACAGAAGCAGAAACCAACCACACATGTGCGAGGGTCCTGGATTTCAGAAGGGCTGACTTTACAAAGATGGGGAAATGCCTCCAAAAGGACCTGGTGGAGGGAGATGTCCTGGGTTGCATGGAGGGCAAATGCGCCAGATTAAAAGAGGGTATAGCAAAGGCAACAAACCTGTACATCAAGCAAGTAAGCAAAAGCAGAAAGAAGAGGAAATCATTATGGTTCTCAAGGGAGGTGGCAGAAAAGCTAAGGGCAAAAACAGTGGCATTCAGGAGGTATAGGTAGATCCAGAGAGTGGAGGATAGGGAAGTGTAACTGGGGAAATGGAGGGAGGCAGGCAAAGCAGTAAGGAGCACAAAGGTGCAGCCTGAGGAAAGAATATCCCAGACAGTATCCAAAGGGGACAAGAATTTTTTAGGTATGTTAGCGAGAAAAGGAAGACAAAGGGAGTGATTATGGTTAAAAAAGGAGGGGGAGGGACTGTATGGAGGAGGTCCAAGAAAAGGCAAACATCTTAAACAAATACCTCTGCTCAGTGTTCATAGAAGGGGAAGTGGAGGGACCACAAATGGGCACTATGAGCTTTGGTGGGGGGAGTGGACACCAGTCCCTTTTCTGAGGAGATGGTCAGGAAAGCACTCGCTAATCTGAGGATGAACAAAGCCATGGGGCCAGACAGGGTGTATCCAAGAGTGCTAAAGGAACTCAGGGATGTGCTGGCTGCACCCCTAGCAGACTTGTTTAACAGTTCACTGGAGACCGACGTGGTCCAGGAGGACTGGAAAAGAGCAGACTTAGTCCCACGTCACAAAAGTGGTAGCAAGGAGGAGGCAGGAAATTATAGGCCTGCCAGCTTGACTTCAGTGGTCGGGAAAATAATGGAAGCACTATTAAAGGAAAGGATCGTGGAATACCTGGAATTCAAAGGACTGCATGACCTGAGACAGCATGGTTTCATAGAGAGAGAATGTCATGCCAAACAAATCTCATAGATTTTTTGCACTGAGTAACTAAGGTGTTAGATTGGACATATAACATTTCCCCGATACTCGCAATCCCGAACAACATATGACCGAGCCCTGAATACCAACACACAAAATGCCAACAATAACCATATCCTGAACCCCATGTACATGACAAAACTGCAGACCTCGTACACAGACAGCCCAAACACATGCTCTCCTGCTGAATGCGGGGGTCTTCAACCCCTGTACCCCCTGCTATTTAAATATACATCCTCTGAGGCTGACATACCTCGGGGATATGGAAAATCACCTAAAACCGCACCGGGTGTAGACAGTCCCCAAACAGTAAAGCTCTCTCACAAAGCACTCCCACATCTGACAGCACTAATAAAAAGTTACCCGTCCCACCACACATACAGACCCCAAACACTGATCCCCATCACATATAGTACACCAGAACACCCCAAAACACTGATCCCCAATAATCCCAACACTTTCCCAGACAATCCTGACACTTTCTCTATCGGGCTTCACATGCTGGATTCATGCTGTTGGGCATGTACCACCATCGGTCTCCTGCACTTGTGATCCTGTGTGTTGGGATTCCAAGTTTCAGTCTTAAAAAATACTACTGTTGGATCTGAGAGGGTGGTGGACATGGTCTACCTGGACTTCAGCAAGGCATTTGATACCATTTCACATAGGGTAGCATGTGGGTGGGCAATAAGGTGGTAACCTGAGTAAGAAACTGGTTGGGGATAGGAGGCAGAGGGTGGTGGTAAATGGAGTTTGCTCCTAGAAGGAAAGAGTAACCAGCAGGGTACCTCAAGGGTCAGTAATCAGGCCAGTCCTCTTTAATGTATTTATTAGCGACATAGCGGGGGAACTGGAAGGGAAGGTCTGCCTCTTTGTGAATAACACCAATATCTGCAGATCTGCAACAGAATGAACACTCTGGGGGGGTCTGCAAAGGATGGAAAGAGATTTAAGATGGCTGGAGGAGTGATCAAAAGTTTGGCAGCTAAGATTCTATACAAAAAAGTGCAAAATAGTGCACTTGGGTCACAGAAATCCAGGGGTGGAGTGTAAAATGGGGAGAAAGATACTTGCAAGCAGGAAAGGGACCTGATGGTAATCATATTGGATGACCTGAAGGTGGCCAGACAATGCAACAGAGTGATCAGGAGAGCTAGTGGAATACTGGGGTGTATAGGCAAGAGTATCACCAGCAGGAAGAGGGAAATGCTATTGCCCCTATATAGGTCATTGGTAAGACCCCACCTGGAGTATTGTGTCCAGTTTTGGAGACCACATCCCAGGAAAGACATAGACAGAGTAGATGCAGTCCAGAAGAGGGCTACCGAGTTGGTGCAGGGTCTGCATCCAAAGCCCTACGAGAAGAGGCTAAAGGGACTAAATATGTACACCCCGGAGGTGCGGAGGGAGAGGGGGCATATGATCAAGACCTTTAAATACCTCACAGGGGTGAATAAGGTACAAGTGAGAGGTATTCTTCGGAGGAAAGGTTGCTTTAGATTAAGAGGTCATGATATGAAGCTGCCTCCTCCTGAATCTCCCGCCTCCTAGAACTTTCTCTCGGTTTTGCACTGTGTCATAATGATCAGCTTGTTGATTCGTCCCTACCCCACCTCACCTGATCCCTGTCCTCCCCTCCCATCTCCCTCTTGCTGGGATACTGGCGCTCAGCAAAAATCCTGAAATCTGCAGCTGACACTCAGCCCAGCTTCTGCAGCAGCACCAATTACTTAACCTTCCTCCTGCCTCCACTGCCCTCTGTTCTTCTATACCCTCTCTCGGCTGTTTGATGGCCAAAGGATTTCGTCGTCCCCAAGGTGACTGATATAACTGCCAGTACCCGATTCATACCAGTTTCGGATTAATGAGCCAGTTATAGTACTGTTATTTATTGTGCTGCATTAATTAGAGGCTCACGTCCACATAGTTTTAACCCTCCTTCTGCATCTGCTGCTGCTGTCTGCTGCACCATCCCTCAGCTGTTAAATGGCCAAAGGATTCCATTTCCTGTTCTGACATCAGGGTGCACAATCCCTGGTGCCAGCTACTATCCCCACACTGAGTCCGTTTCCACTATGCAACACTGGGGAGCCCACCCTTGTGTTGCCAAAGATGACACCGACAATGGGGTGTCCAATCCCCAGTCTCAATACCTCAAATAAAGAAAACCATCTTTTGCTGCCTTTTTTTTAAATTTTTTTAAAAAATCCCTGTAAAAAAGAAAATGGTCAGTCAATGTCTGTTGCCACTGCTTCTGTTACACTCCCCCCACCCAATCCTCACACTCAGCACCCACCACTCTACACTCCCCACCCTTTACTTACCTACTGGGGGTCCAATGCCATAATCCTCTCTGTACTGGAAACATGCCTTCATTCTTCAATGCTGGACCAGGAACTGAGGAAATCAGGTATGCAGTCAATGTATTTCAATACATTTTTAACTTGTACTCATAACTTGCTCATTTTTTTATATTTTACCCCAAATTTTCAATATGGCCTTTTGGAGATCCCACCTCAACAACAAGTAGGTGAAATTCTTCAACTCCGGGCTGAAAGGTGATTTTACAGTCAACTGTGAAACCACCTTTCGTGTGAAATTTGAAAGTTTTCACCTACCGGGTTCAGGAGGTGGGGTCATAAGAAGGATATAACGAAAATGTGAGGCAAAAACATAAAACAAAGCAGCACAGTTATGAATGTACATTGACTTTTTAATGCTTGCTCATGAGTTTGGCAATTTTCAATATTTTGACCCCCGATTTTTAACATGGCCATTTTTTCACACCACCTCATGAATGTAACAGCTGTTATTTTTTAAATCCTAGCCAAAATGGGTTTTCATACCCACTGGTGTGAAATGGCGTTTTGACAGGGAGTTCAAAATGTTCACCTACTGGACTCATGAAATGGGTTCATAAGAAGACTGTTTTAAAATGTGTGGTTAAAATATGAAAAAAACAACAAAGTTAGAAGGTATGTTGACATTTTTCAAAGTTAGCTCATAACTTTGGTAATTTCCAATATACTGACCCTCAGTTATCAATAGTCAATTTTTCACGCCACTTCATGAACACGAGAGCTGGGTTTTTTTTTCAGATCCTTGCCAAAATGTGTTTTTGCATTTGTGACATGAAGCAACATTTTGGCCAGTATTTTATAAATTACACCTGTCATGTTCAGAAGAAGGGTCATAAAAACATTATGTTGAAATTTGGGATCAAAATGTGAAAAATCAACTAAATTATGAAGAAATGTTGACTTGTTCTAACATTTTCTCATAACTTTATTTTTGGAGAATTTGGCCCCAAATGTTCATGGGGGGGAACTGGTTAACTAGGAAAGGCACACTACATCAGAGCTTGTTTCCAGGTGCGACCTGGGAGCACAAGGAAGTTAAGTGACTTGGCCAGGGGCAAACAGTATGGAAGGTGGAGCTGACAGGATTCAAACCCAGGTCTCCAGGTTTGTAGCTCAGTGCCCTTAACCACTATGCTATACTGCCTCCTTAACATAGCCCTTGTGTTACCCCACCTCATGAACATGGCAGGTGTCATTTTTCAAATCCCCTCCAAAATATGTGTTCACAGTCACACCGTGAAAAAAACTTTTGGATGGGATTTTAAAAATTCCACCTGTCATCTTCATAACGCCAAGTCATAAACAGGTTTCGTTGGAAATTTGGGGGTCAAAATGTGGGAACCTACTGGAAATTAAATATTGCCTCTCAGCTGCCCTGTCCTGGGTAAATACAAACTAAAAATGTGTAAAAGCAGAACACCACTAAAAAATGAGATACTGCATCTCACCTGGTCTATCCTGGGTAAATATTTAGTAAAAATGTGTAAAAGCAGGACCCCGGTACAACAGAACCCCCACTGAACTGTGCACCTATAATGCTCTACCCTGGGAAAAATATACTGTAAAAGTTGGACCCCACGGAAAATGGAACTTGCCTTTCAGCTGGGCTATCCTGGGTAAATACATTATAGAAATGGGAAAATGTGCCCCTTCGAAAATGAGATATTGCATCTTGACTGTGCTACAGTATCCTGGGTAAATACAGAGCAAAATTGGGAAAAATCAGGATCCCACTGAAAACAAGCTAGCATCTGAGCTGTGCTTTTCTGGATAAACACAGTATAAAAATGCGGCAAAGCAGGACCCCACTAAAAATGAGATACTGCATGTCTGCCGGGTTATCCTAGGTAAATATTTTGCAAAACAGTTTAAAAACAGGATCTTGCAGCAGAATCCCCACTGTAAAGGAAATGTTGCATCTAAAATAATCTGTTTTAGAAAAATACATTATAAAAGCAGGACCACACTAAAAATGAAAGACTGCATTTCACATCTACTATACTGGGATAATGCAGTATAAAACTTCGTAAAATTAGGACCTCACCACAAATGGCATGTTAGATCTCATCTTGTCTTTCCTGGGTTAATATATAGTAAAAATGTGTACAAGCAGGACCCGATAGAACAGCAATGCAAGCGGCAAGCATTCGGCATTGACAAATACTTGTTCCGACATGTCACTGCATTTCATGCAGAATGGCACTTACCACTGCAGATGTGACTGATAGCATCCTTTATCTTGTAAAATACCAGGAGCTGCTTAACAGCATTTAACAAGTCTTTTGAAAATTCACCCAAAAATTCAAATGATTTAAAGAGGTTCAGAATGTTCTGAGTGAGAAACAGGATAAATTCAGTGACGTTTTTCACATAAGGTGGCTGCCATTTAAAGGTGCAATTGGTGCATTACTGATTAATGACTCTAGTCCAATAGTTCTCAGTCTTTGTCACAGTGAGCCTCCCCAAATCCATGGAAAAGATTTTGAGCCTCCCCCAAAAACTGAAATAGTCTTGGGTCTCCCCAAAGAAAAATAACATACTGTACTTTGCGTAGTACACCATGAATAAACTGAAACCCCTTTGAGTGCTTGGCTCACATTCAGTTCTTTGTCTTATACTGACATGGAACCTTTGAAAAAGAGCTCATGTGCTCAAAGGTGTTATCTGAATAACAAATAAATAAAATAAACAAATATTATTATTCAGCTTATTGTAACCCCCAACACGCCAGCCTACTTGCTCTGCTATTTTCATTCTTGAACCATTGTTACCCTTGTTGCAGTGCCTTCGTGGTCACACTACTTTCTCTGTTTCTCCTGAAATGAGCCTTGGCTCATTCACCTTCCCTGGTCACCTATTAGTAAATAAATACGTAAAATTCACCTACTATTATCCTCTTTCAGTTTGCTTCATCTCTTCACACAAAATATATAAAACTCAAAATTTAAATACAGTACTTTTTCAAACTTGCTTGAGCCTCCCCTTGAACAGGTTGGGGCCTCCCCAGGGAGGCTGGCCTCACTATTTGAGAACCCCTGCTCTAGTCTAATCAGCATGCTTGCTGCCATTAAAAGTGCCAGAGCCAATGGCTTGCTAAAATCAATTTCCACAGACAAATGTCTGTGTAGTTCTCATTTTCTTTCTGATGTGCTCTACCAGCTGCTGACGCCCCTAGCGAGGGCTTCTCATCTCTTTGTTATTAACCACACAAACTGAAAGATTTTCATCTCTAAATAATATAGAAATGGATGGATTTGGTAGAGACACAGAATTACAGACTACCTTAGCTGAACGCTAAAATATCATGTATAGTTTTTTACCATGATGAAATACTGTGTGATCCAGGCAAAGAATATCTTATGAAATGAATGCACGAATTACTGTTTCATTATTCTTAATGTGTCTCCTCTGTTTGTTGATTCTGAGGTACAATCCTCTCCCAGCATTAACTCACGACCACAAGTGATACTGAAAAAAGACAACAAAGCAGATATGCCATGAAGCTCACCTGCTCTACGGTTAGCAGCTTTCAGGAAAGATGTGTTTGTAGTTGTTAAAATATTAAATGTTGAAAGCAAGAGGATCTTGCTCTATAGTAATCTGGAGTTCTGTGGACTTTACAACATACTCTGTAATGAGGTTGTTGTGAAAGATCAGTGACTTCTTGGGTAGTTTATACTGAAAATTAGTGATAATACTTTTTCTAAACTGGCATGTATTAATCAATTATTTAAAAAGCCGAATTTTGTAAGTCACTATTTTTCACAAAGAGCATATAATAGCATCCTTCATTTTAAGGTGAGAGGGATTTCCTAAATGTTTGATAGTAACTATGGTAACCTCTTGGCTATTTAAACAGCCATTCTTGGTACATTAGCTATGCTCCCTGAAGAAGACAATTTGGTCAAAGTGCAGGGGCTGCGGGAGGTAAACATGCGGAATGGTAATGTTTACCTATTCTTCTTTTGTTGTAATATTTTGCACGCAACAGCATATTTGCACCGAACAAGGCACTTTACAAAAAGCATTTAATTTAAGGTGGCTAATAGAGCAATGTAAAATTAGCTTTGGTGGCTTGGGTAGAGGCAAATAATTCTATAAAACACTGCAAGATGTAGTGGCATAGCCTAGGATTTATAAAATATAAGCACCATGATAAAACTACTGCTCTAATGCCTTATTCAGCATGTGAAGATGTGCGTGTATTTTCTTACTGAATGGAATGTGTTTTGGGAAACTGAACCATTGAACCAGTGAACAGTATTAACAATCTGAGTGTGGCCAAAAGAACAGGCTCCCTTGCCTGGTCTCATCTCAGGGACTTACCAGCTACCAGCACCAACTCTTGTTAGGTACTTTCCTCCTGATGACCCATTTCATTTGGCTACTTGCTGGAGGTTATACAGTTTGCCTAGGGGATTACTTAAAATCAATCTCTCTCTGTCTCTCTCTCTCTCCCCCTCCCCCTCCACCTCCCTTCCCTCTCCCCTCCCCTCATCTTCATGTTGGGAGTGGATCCTCACAGATCCTGGTGACCTTCCTTGAGGGGTGGCCCACCACAACTCCCTAAGGTGCCATACTGGTCATAATCTCCTGGATTCTCAAGGTGAGACTGCTGCTATGTGCCTTCTCCCAGCTGAAAATTTGGAGGTGTTCTTCTCTTTGGAACCCCAACTGGGTTCCAGACCTCCAAAGACCTTGTCGGGGGGGACCTGTGCCACCCAGACCCAGGAACCCTACCACCACCCTTGGGCCTACAGGCTCCCTCAGCTCAGTCAGAGCTGGGGCAGTTGCACTCTGTGGATAGTTTTCTCCTGCTGTTCGCCTCCCTGGATCACCCACTGATCTAACTCTCACAGCTTGCTTTCCACTCTTATAGTCTTTCAGGGGAAGGGCAGGGCTAGCAATAGTCATGCTGGGCTTTTCCACTTCTATTGGAGTCAAGACATTCACAGCACAAACATCTAGACATCCTGAGCTCAACTTAAAAGCCCAAATGGTGACACTAGGAGCCTGCATCAAACAGAATTGATGCAAGTGGCTTCTTGCAACAAAAGTTGCACCTAACCTAATTTTCTAATGCAGGCTGCATCCAACACCAGACCCTTGTGCCAAACTGGCCCTTTGCCAAGGTTGCACCCAACATTGGGGTCACCGTGGCACTAGGAGGTTTGCACCATAGTGGGGCTGCCATATCCCCTAATATGGGATTCTGGAATCCTCGCCATGGGTGCACAGAGCTTGCCATTAGACCAGCCTGGAACTGGTCTAACCTGCTGTGCACTAGTGCTGCAGCCTTGGCTGGGTAGGGGGGGTGACTCTGTGGCCCCCGAGGGAAGGCATCCATACAGCCCCCGGCACCTGCCAGACCACCACTGGAGTGGCTGGTTGTCCATGACGGGTCAGACTCCAAACCCTCCTCCATGGTGATGCAGGTGTTCCCCCCCATCTGTCCATGATATTCTCATGTTGCCCAATGGGGGGCAGTTGTCACCCCCTTCCCCCAGGCCTGGCCTATCCCACCCCCTCGGGAGCCTTGGTATGCCTAAGACAAGCCGCCAGTCACCAGGGTGACTGGCTGGCAGATCACCATCACTGTCACGGGTGCCACAGGCCCATCCTGTGGCTTGCAGCATTCCCCTCAGTTGCACCAAATCTTTGCCACAGCTGTCGGCTTGCAGCAAACCTGGGGACCCAGCTTTTTTTTAAATCGGGTGCAGGGTACCTGGCACACCCAGAGTTCACCACAGCCCTAGAGCACCACAAATTGCAGTGCTCTGTGGACTCTTTTTTTAAAATCAAGACCCCTGTTTCCAAGCAAAATCCCCCAGAGAAAACTCAGGGTCAGGCTTAACCTTTTCAGAGCCCTCAAGTAGCTAGCCTCGAGCTGAGGGAAGAGAGAGGCTAGATACATGCATTTGTTCTTGAAAACAACCTTAGAAACATTTTCAGATGCATCAGTAAAATATTACTCTGAAACACCAGGGATTATGCCTTTAAACCACAAAATACTGTAGCCGATTTAAGTGGTAAGGCAAGCAATGGGAGTTCGCATGTGCAAAGTCCAAAAGTCACAACCGTTGTATTGTAAACCTTATATCAAGTTTGTCCATTCTCTGTACTGACAACGTCTGCTTATATTTTATATTGCACTGATTATTTCGCAACTTCTACAATAGTTTGGTAAATTTTATTGCACAATCCTTGTTGCATTTTTTGCTCAAGTTTTTTTTTTTGTAAAATCTTTTTATTGGCAAAACAATGGTCAGTACATGACAGAACAACACACTTTAATAAAATACTGTACATGATTTCATATATTCGTGGTTCTGCCTTCCCCTGACTTCAAGAGGTGGAGCAGAGGTAGTGCATAGGAAGTTCAGGGAACTGAGGAACGGCCCTAGGCAGGTAGCACACATGGTGGGTACTATCTGTGTACGCCAAGTGGAGGACAGGACACTCTGCACCAGGAACGTCAATAGCGGGTTGAAGGTATGGTGCAGTGAAGAGGGTTTAAGCTTCAGTGGGGACTGGGGGCCAACCTGGAAAGATATGGGCCTCTACAGAAGTGATGGCCTGCATCCTTCTGGAAAGGGAACAACAGTCCTCAACTGAGAGGTTTTTTTTGTTAATATAATTACAATTACATTATATTATATTATATAAAGGAAGGAGGCACAGTGGATATGTTGCAGTTCTGGAGACCTCATCTCTGCAAGGACATAGACAGGATGGAGGCAGTCCAGAGGAGGACAACTAAAATGATGCAGGGTCTGCAAGAGAAGCTGTATGAGGAGAGACTAAAGGAGCTTAATATGTATACCCTCGAGGAAAGAAGGGAGTGGCAGGACATGATAGAAACATTTGAGTACCTCAAGGAAATCTGCAAACTCCAAGAGGGTAGCATCTTTCAGAAGAAGAGATGTGCAAGAACAAGGGCACACAATTTGAAGATAGAGGGAGGATGGCTCAGGGGCAATGTGAGGAACTATTTTCTTTTTACAGAGAGGGTTGTGGATGCATGGAACAGCCTTCCAGAGGAGGTTGTGGGGTCAGAAACAGTGGGGGAATTCAAGAATGAATGGGACAGACAAAGTGATTCTTGTGGGGGAGTAGAGTAGAAGTTGGTTAACTAGGATCTGCAGCTTATCCAATAGGTGGGGAAATGGGCAGACTGGGTGGGCCAAGCGGTCCTTATTTCCCTACCTACAGGATAGGCTGCAGTTCCTAGTTAACCAACAGCTTACTTTTTCCTATCCCCCACAAGAATTGCCTTATGTCTGTCCCATGCATTCTTGAATTCTCCCACAGTTTTAGACCCCACAACCTCCTCAGGAAGGCTGTTCCATGCATCCACTACCCTCTCTGTGAAATAATACTTCCTCACATTGCCCCTGAACTGCCCTCCATCTTCAAATTGTGTCCCTTGTTCTTGCACGTCTCTTTTTCTGAAAGATGCTACCTCTTGAACTTTGTTGATTCCACTGAGGTACTTAAAAGTTTCTATCATGTCCCCCTCCTTCTTTCCTCAAGGGTATATATATTAAGCTCCTTTAGTCTCTCCTCATATGGCTTCTCTTGCAGACCCTGCACCATTTTAGTTGCCCTCCTCTGGACTGCCTCTGTCCTGTCAATGTCCTTGCGGATATGGGGTCTCCAGAACTGGACACAGTACTCCAAATGGGGTCTCACCAACTGTCTGTACAGAGGAATAACAACTTCCTGTTTTCTGCTGCTGATGCCTCTCCCTATGCATCTCAATATACCCCAGCCCTCCCTACTGCCTTCTCACATTGCTTGCTAACCTTAAGGTCATCTGATATGATTACCCCCAGGTCTCTTTCCTTTTTTGTTGTTATTACTAACCCCCCCCATTGTGTATTCTTCCCCTGGGTTCTTGTTTCCCAGGTGCAATATTTTGCACTTCTTTGCATTGAATCCTAGCTGCCATACTTCTGACCATGCCTCCAACCTTGCCAAGTCCCTTCTCATCCTTTCCACGCCTCCTTGTGTATCAACCCTGTTGCAGATTTTTGTGTCATTTGCAAAGAGGCATACTTTTCCTTCCAGTCTATCTGCAATGTCACTTATGAAGACATTAAAAAGGACTGGACCCAATACTGAACCCTGTGGTACCCCACTAGTAACCCCTCTTTCTTCAGAGTGGACTCCATTTACAATTACCTTCTGTGTCCTGTTGTCCAGCCATTGTTTTACCCAGGCTACCACCCTGGGACCCACTCCCAGGCAGGTTAATTTGACTATTAATCTTTTGTGTGGGACTGTGTCAAATGCCTTGCTAAAGTCTAGGTAGGCCATGTCCACAGCCCCTCCCTGGTCTACAATTTTGGTCACCCAGTCAAAGAAATCTATTAGATTCATCTGACATGACCTTCCTACTGTGAACCCATGTTGCCTTGGGTCCTGTACCCCATTGGCCTTTAGGTACTCAACTATTCTTTCCTTCAGAAGTGACTCCATCACTTTTCCTACCACAGAGGTCAGACTGACAGGTCTGTAGTTTCCTGCCTCTGTCTTGGTCCCACTTTTGTGAAGGGAATCACATCTGCCTTCCTTCAGTCCTCAGGTACCACACCATCCTCCCATGATTTATTAAAAAGGATAGCCAGTGGTTTCACTAGTACCCCCTTTAATTCTTTTAGAATTCTGGGGTGAATGTCCACCTTCAGTTTTAGGAGTTCTTGCAGAACACTTTCTTCTGTGAAAGGACTGGGATTGACCCCCCTATCAAGAGTGCTTCTGTTAATTGGATTAGGCACTTCCCCCTCCTCTTTTGTGAATACTGAGCAGAAATATTTGTTCAGTATCCCTGCTTTTTCCCTGTCCCCCTCTGCCAACCCACCATTCATTCTATTCAGCCTCACTATCCCTCCCTTTGTCCTTCTGCACTCGCTGATGTTCCTATAAAAGGTTTTATACCCCTTCTTAACCAAGTTGGCTATCTTTTCCTCAGTTTGGGCCTTTGCTATTCTGACTTCCCTCCCTGCTTCTTTCTGCCTTAACTGGTACAGCTCTCGTCCTGCTCCTTCTGTGTTTTCTTATACTCCGAATGCTATCTTTTCTTCCTGACTTTCACAGCCACCTCTTTGAGAACCATAGTGGCTTTTTCTTTCATTTTGATTTGTTTATTTGCTTCACACAAAGGCTTGTTGCCTCTGTGATGGCAGTTTTGATGTTTCCCCATTGTTGCTCCACACCTCCTCCTAGCCAGTTTGCTAGTGCTTTTCTGAGGCACTCTCCCATCTTGCCAAAGTCAGCCCTCCTGAAGTCCAGTACCCTCACTTTTGTATGGCTTGACTCTGTAGCTGAGTTTAACGTGAACCACACTGTTTGATGGTCACTTGTTCCCAGATGGCAACCCACTTCTAGATCTGAGATCCTCTCACTGTCCCCATTTGAGAGTTCGAGGTCTAAGATTGCCCCCTCATGAGTGGGTTCCAAAACTAGCTGTCTGAGGCCTGCCACCTGTAGGGCATCAAGAATGGCCCTGCTCTTGGATGTGGCTGCAGCAAATGTGCTCCAGTTAACGTCTGGCATATTTAGGTCTCCCATCAACAGTATCTCCCCTTTCTCTGCCATTCTAAGAATGCCTTCTAGCATATCCTTGTCCATTCCCCCCCCCTTCCCTTGACGTGGGGGTTTGTACACAACCCCGTGTGGATTGTGGTGCCATTTCCAGTCTCCAAGGTGACCCACAGTGCCTGCTCTCCTCCCTGTTTACTCTTTTGTTCAGTTGCTTTTATCCCTTCCTTTACATAGAGAGCTACTCCTCCCCCTCTCCTCCCCTGCCTGTCTCTCCTGTAGGTTATGTACCCTGGTATGTTAACATCCCAGTCATGGTTCTCTGTGTACCATGTTTCTGTGACTGCTACGATATCCAGGCATCCCTCTTCCATCAAGGCCACCAGCTCAAGGAACTTGTTGCCCAGACTAGGGGCATTGGCACTCATTACCCTCCATTTTCTTATGGCCCAAAGGGAAAAAAACAGGTCAGGAACACAAGATGAAGGGGATGTAGACAAGGTGGAAGGACAAGGGGGTAAAAACAAAGGAAGCAGAAAGAGAGGTGTAGAGAAGACAAAAAGCAGAGAGCATAACAAAGGAAGAGGGGAGTCAGGCAGAGTGATAGGGAGCAGCACAGGCAGAAAGGAGGACAGGGAGAGAAAAGGGTTTGGAAAGCCATATGTGACAAAACAAGGAGTCTTGGAAATTAAATTCCAGATATGGGGGGCCCATCATAGTGGTGGCGGACCTGGATCTGGTGGCCATAACTGAGTTGCAGTACACTCAAAGCCATGACTGGGACATGGCTGTACCAGGCTACTCTCAGTTCAGAAGAGATAGGAAGAGGAGGAAGGGTTGTGCTGTATGTGAGGGAAGGTATCACAGCTACGGAAGCGCAAGGGAACCTAGAGGTAAAGGAAGGGTTGGAGGTGATGTGGGTCATCCTGGAGACAGGAGGTGGGGCCACTGTTCACACTGTGGTGATATACAGACATCCAGTATAAGGGGAGGAGTTGGATAAAGCACTAGGGGGAACCATCAGCAGGATGGCAAAAAAAGAGGAGGTGCTGCTAATTGGGGACTTCAGTTTGCAAGATGTGAATAGCAGCCTTCCAACTGCAGCTTTGGCTAGATGCAGGGCCATCCTTGACTCCCTGCAAGGGCATTTCTCAGGCAGCTAGTCAGCAAACCCACTAGGGATGGGGCAATACTGGACCGGATGCTTACTTACAGAAACAGTATTGCAGACGTCACAGTGGGCTGTCCCCTGGGGACCAGTGATCACCATGCAGTGTGGTTCAACTTTAAGACTAATGCAAAGGAAAACCATACAGAGTCGAGGGTCATGGACTTTAGGAAGGTGGATTTTAAAGAAGTGGCAGCCTGGCAGGGGAGGATTGCTGGGTAGGGGTAGACAAACAGTGGGGAAAAAAGCAGGAGAAAAAAGATCATTATAGTACTGTAGGGAAGTGGTCACGAAAGTGAAGGCAAAAAGGGTGTCATTCAGGAGGTAGAAAGAAACACAGAGGGATGAGGAGAGGGAGGTGTACCAGATAAGGCAGAAGGAAGCAGGTGAGGCAGTCAGGGGAGCAAAGGCACAAACAGAGAAAAGGACAGTCAAAGAGCTAGCAAAAGGGGACAAGACTTTCTTCAGGTACATAAGTGTAACCCCCCCCCCTACAAAAAGGGTTCCCGCAAAGTCTTCCATGAGCTTGCCTAAATGCTCACTGCCAGGCTGGTGTCCTGTGTTTAGCAGTTAATCGTTATTGCCAAAGAGTGCCTGTGTAGCCTCTATGTACTGTCGCCTTAAGAGCTGCCTATATTGCAGTAATAATTAATCTGGGAGGGGGCTGAGTGTTGTCATGCTCGAGGCCCGCCCGGGCTGCCAGGTAATCGCTCCATTTCTGCCATCGCTAATTGGGCAGAGGGAGCCCTGTTAATAGATGTAACTGTTTGTTGATCATTCATTAGAGTAGTAATAATAATGTAGTTTGTTTAACCTGCCTTCTTTGCAGCAAGGACTGTTTTGTTTATCCTCACCATTTTGGCCCGGAACTGTCGAATTGGACCAATCAGACTGGTGGGACCTAAAATGGAGCCGGACTACAGGAGCTGTCTGGAGTCAAAATCTGTAGGAATTGTAGTTTTGGGCTTTTGGCACCTTTTTGCACCTGAAGGGGGAGACTTTGTTGTGACTGACAGACAGATCAGTCAACCAGATCTTTTTGGATCTGAGGAAAATCCCCAAGCTGCCTGCTGTTTCCGTCAGTTCTGAGCTGGGAAGTGAAAGGAGAACAGCTCAAGAGATTTGGGCAGTAGTTCTGTGTAGTTTTGCGTGGGAGAACTGTGAAAGGGCTGAGTTTTGGCTTGCACATCTGTCTGCTGCCCCTGAGAGGGAGAGAAGAGAATTATTTTGGACTAAATCCATGTTTGTGAGAACGAAGTAAGCCGCTGATTTTTTACCAGGTTCATACCTGAAGAAGACCAAAGTTTTGTTGAATGTGATCAGCCTGTCAGGATTTCCAGCTGCTTCTGAATCCCCGGTTTGTGCAGAGACTTTGCGATCATGACCAGAGATCGGTTTGCCTGGTACAGTATAATTTCCTTACATGTAAATGTGCTGTGTATTGAAAGTGGGTCATGATTTTTTCTCCCACTGTGTGAACTGTGTTCTGCTTGCTGGAAGCTGTATCCAGCCCAAAACAGACTGTATCCGAATTTGTCTCCATTTGACCTGGGTCTTGCCACACTGACCCAGCCAGACTAGCCACTGCACAGAGAAAGCCATCGACGAGAGACCTGCCTAGGGATCAGTCCCCTGCTCCATGCTTGAACAGGAATGATGCCTCGGCGATTCGTGCGGGCCCTGCTTCTCCTGGCACTCCAGATTAACCACCTGCTGTCTCCATTTTCATCCAGCCTGTGTCTAGTCTTGGGTATCGTGAGTAATCATCAGGGTAGCTCCCTGCAACAACAGCCTAATCTAAAGGTGTGTCATCTGATTGTCTTGTTGTTTTTGTTTCGTGAACTGAGCCCTCCCGCTCTAGATTACAAATAGTGTGTGTTGTGCATGTTGTTTTCTTCCATCACAGGGCCCCAACCAGCTGCAACGTTCCTGGCTAGCCCACCATTATCCATCTGGGTACACAGAGTGTGTGGCTGTTTATGGACCCTGAAATGCATGCATTACTGTTTGATTGATAGAGCCTTTAAGCAAATTAACCTGATTACGCCCCTCCCTTGTTCAAGTCTCTTAAATAAATTGGATCTAACTCTTTTTTGCATTTACCCTGACTGTGATTCCAGTTTGTGCAAGAGTACTGTACTGCTGTTATTTGCTGTGTATGACTTTGTTTTACAGGGGGTCCCCAAGGCCAAGCCAGAGGAAAGCGCTGATGGTATGTGCAAACAATGTGGGTACTTGTGTGGTGTATCAGTGGTACTGTGAAAGTGATTATTGTGCATTGTTCCGGCCACTAGTAAGGAAAGAGGGGGGTTACAGTGTCCCGGAGGGCTGTGCCAGGTTAGCTTGACCACTACCAACCCTGACCTCCAGGTGGAGGCACCCATTTCAGAACTCAGACCCCTTAACCTGCTACTAGCCGAGCAGGCAGGGGTAGTAGCCCTTGGGATAGTGCCACCTAGGGGTTACATAAGCAAGAAGAGAAAGGCAAGGGGAGGGATAGTGCAGATAAGGATGATGACAGAGAGAGACTGCACAGAGAAGGATCAGGAAAAAGCAGACATCCTGAACAGGTACTTCTGCTCAGTGTTCACAATGGAGAGAGAGAGAGAGAGAGGGAGAGAGGGAGAGAGGGAGACCAAAAAGGAACAGCAGGAACAGAAATGGGTGGAGGTGGTAAGCACAAGTTAATTTACAGAGAAAAGAGTCCTGAAGGGAGTTGGGACTTGCAAATCTGAAAGTGGACAAGGCCATGAGACTGGATGGGATACACCCTGGGATTAAGGGAATTCAGGGAGTTGATTGCTGTACCCCTGATGGCCATATTCAACCACTCACTGGGAATAGGAGTGGTTCCAGGGGACTGAAGGAGAGCAGATGTAGTTTATTTATTTATTTAAAATGTTTAACCAGGAAAGGCTTACTGAGCAAAAGCTTGTTTCCAGAAGTACGGTTTCCAGCAAGGGTTTCAGAGTGGTGGAGCAGGGTCACAAGAGGCAGGGCATCATACTGCAGCTGGCATTTTGCCAGTGAGTATCCCTGGGGAGGCGTGGCATGCAGTGACATGTGGCATGTAAGTGCCAATGTCTGGCATGCTCGCAACAACACAAGCTCTGGCTGCAGCCCCCCCCCCCCAGCCTCCACCAGAGGTCAGACAGGTGCCGGATGCTTCCCTACCCTCTCCCCAGAGGACAGCAGCCACAGGATGCTTGATCCTCTGCCCTGACTGCCCCTCTGACCCCCAGGTCCAATTCTGAACCTGGGGCATTGGTGTCGCAAGAGGAAGACATTACCACTGCATCGGTGGCTGGCCCTCAGTGGTGGGGATATTAATGGAAACTCTGTTGCAGGAAAGGCTAGTGCAGTATCTTGAATCCAGTGGGTTACAAGACCAAAAGCAGCATGGATTCACCATGGGGCGGTCATGCCAGATAAATCTCATTTATTTCTTCAACTGGGTGACCAGGGAAATAGATCAAGGAAGAGCAGTGGATGTGGCCTACTTGCACTTCAGCAAGGCCTTTGACACTGTGCCACATAGGAGATTGATAAAGAAATTGAACAGTCTAGGGGTGGGAGCCAAAACTGGATTAGAAACTGGTTAATAGCTAGGCGATAGAGTGTGGTGGTAAATGGCACTCACTCTAATGAGGGGAGAGTGGCCAGCTGGGTTCTACAGGGCTCAGTACTGGGACTGGTCCTCTTCAGTGTCTTCATAAGTGATACTGCAGAACAACTGGAAGGGAAGACATGCCTTTTTGCAGATGACACCAACATTTGTCAGAGTGGATACCTAGGAGGGGGTGGAGAGAATGAAACATAGAAAGATAAAAATTGATGGCAGATAGGGACCGCTAGGCCCAACCAGTCTGCCCAATTTCACTACCTGCTGCAAAAACCACAGACCCTACTTGATCTCCAACTTTATTCTCTTTCCTGTCACTAGGGTTCCTCTATGCCTATCCCATGCATTTTTGAATTCCCCTACCAAGTTAGCCCCCACCACCTCCTCTGGGAGGCTGTTCCATGCATCCACCATCCTTTCTGTGAAGAAATACTTCCTCATGTTACCCCGTAGTCTACCCCCTTCCAGCCTCATGTCTCCTTATTCTAGAACATCTCTTTCTGGAAGATGCTACCCTCCTGTACCTTATTTATGCCCTTGAGATAACTGAAGGTCTCTATCATATCCCCCTCCTCTCTCTCCTCTCCTCTCCTCTCCTCCAAGGTATACACACTGAGGTCCTCCAGTCTCTCCTCATAACTTTTGGTGCAGACCCTGCACCATTTTTGTTGCCCTTCTTTCAACTGCCTCTACCCTGTCTATGTCCTTATGGAGATGTGGTATCCAGAACTGGACATAGTACTCCAGATGGGGTCTCACCAATGATTTGTATAGTGGCATTACCACCTCCTTTCTTTTGCTGATGATACCTCTCCTTAGGTACCTCAGTACCCCACTGACTGTCCCCACACCTTTGGCCCTTTGTTTGGCCACCTTAAGGTCATCTGGTATGATTACCCTTAGATCCCTTTCCTGTTTGGTGGCTGTCAGTATCTCCCACCCTCCCCCCATCAGGTAAGCCTCTCCAGGGTTCCTGTGCCCAAAATGCATATTTTTGCACTTCTTTGCATCGAATCTTAGCTACCACTTACTTGACCATTCCTTTAGTTTACCTAGGTCCCTCCTCATTGTTTCCACCCCTCCTGGAGTGTCTACCCTGTTGCAGATCTTAGTGTCATATGCAAAGAGGCATACCTTTCCTTTCAGCTCCTTTACAATGTCACTTATGAAGACATTACATAGAACTGGCCCCAAAACTGATCCCTGTAGCACCCCACTGGTCACCCTCCTTTCCTCGGATTGAGCTCCATTTACCACCAACCTCTGTGTTATATACCTCAACCAGTTTCTAACCCAGTTTACCACCTTGGAACACATTCCCAGGCTGCCCAGCTTGTTTATAAGCCTCTTATGTGGAACAGTGGCAAAGAACTTGCTGAACTCCAGGTAGGCCACATCCATCACTCCCCCAATCCACTTCTCTTGTCACCTAGTTAAAAAAATCTATCAGATTTGTTTGATGTGACCTTCCCGCTGTGAATCCATGCTGCCGATGTTCCACAAGACTTTCTTTTAGTAGTGATTCCATTATTTTCCCCACCACCGAGGTCAGTCTGACTGGTCTGTAGTTTCCAACCTCCTCCCTGCTCCCACGTTTGCGTAGAGGGACTACATCTGCTCTCCTCCAGTCCTCTGGTACCACTTCTGTTTTCAGTGATTCATTAAACAGGGCTGCCAGTGATGCTACCAGCACCTCCTTAAGCTCCTTTAATATTCCAGGATGCATCCCATCTGGTCCCATTGCCTTCTCCACTTTCAGTTTTACGAGTTCCTTTAGAACTCTCTCCTCCATAAATGAACTGGTGTCAACCTCCCTCCCCTTATTGCTCTTGTCACTTAATTGTGGTCCCTCACCTACTCTCTCTTCTGTGAATACAATGAGTGGGGACCTTCGATACTTGAGGAGTGTTCAAGAGTATGACAGCTGGGGTTCAATGCCAAAAAGTGCAAAATCATGCATCTAGGGCATAGAAACCCAACAGCTAAGTATAAAATATGTGGGGTGGTAATGACAGACACTAAGCAGGAAAGAGACCTTGGGGTATCATATCTGATGACCTTAAAGTAGCAGGATAGTGTGACTAGGCAGTGGGCAGGGCCAGTGGGATGCTAGGTTGCTTGGGAGAGGTCTCAGCAGCAGAAGGAGAGAGGTGGTGTTACCACTGTATTGGTTGCTGGAGAAACTCTACCTGGAGTACTGTGTCCAGTTCTGGGGCTACATCTCAGAAAGGACATAGGATAGAGGCAGTCCAGAGGAGGGCAACTAAAATGGTGCAGGTGTTACATCAAAAACCCTAGGAGGAGAGACTGAGGGGTCTTCAAGAGAAGCCATATGAGGAGAGACTAAAGGTGCTTAATATGTATACCCTTGAGGAAAGGAGGGAGAGGGGGGACATGATATAAACTTTTAAGTACCGCAGCGGAGTCAACATAGTCCAAGAGGGTAGCATCTTTCAGAAAAAGAGATGTGTAAGAGCAAGGGGACACAATTTGAAGATGGGGGGGTAGTTCAGGGGCAATGTGAGGAAGTATTTTTTTCACAGAGAGGGCGGTGGACGCATGGAACAATCTTCCTGAGGAGGTTGTGGGTCTAAAACTGTGGGAGAATTAAAAAATGCATGGGACAGACATAAGGAAATTTTTGTGGGGGGTAGGAAGAAATAAGCTGTTGGTTAAGTAGGATCTGCAGCTTATCCTGTAAGTAAGGACATGGGCAGACTAGGTGGATCAAGCGGTCCTTATCTACCATCAAAGTCTATGTTTCTGTGTTTCTCTGATCTCAATATGTACACCCTGGAAGAGCGGAGGGAGAGGGGGGACATGACAGAGACCGACAAGTACCTCATGGGGTGAACAGGGTACAGGAGGGAAGTGCACAAGGACAAGAGGGCACGTAATGAAGATGGAAGGGGGGAAGTTTAAGAGGGATGTGAGGAAGTTCTACTTCACTGAAAGAGTAGTGGATGCCTGAAACAGTCTGCCAGCAGAGGCAGTAAGAGTGAAAAAAAGGGGGGGGGCGCTTCAAACATGCATGGTGGGATAATAATAAGGGAATATTGGTACAGTAAATAGACAGGGAGGGTGAAGGGTCAAAGAAGACTGGTGGGGTCTGCGTAGACAGAATAGGCAGGGAAAATCTGGGCAGAATGGGTGAGCCAAGTGGTCCTTCTCTGACAACAATCTCTACGTTTCTACGCGCAAGGAGAAAACTGAGGCCATGGTTGCAGGACCACTAAAACATAATACTGCATACAGCTGAAAATGTGTAAGATGTTTCCCTGTACATAGCTTTATACAACCCTATCTCTCCGAACATATCCATGGCCCGTAGAGCAGAACTAACCCCTCCTCCATTTCAAATATTTCAACAGGATGCAAAAATGACAATGAGCTTAAAAACTAAAAAATTATGGTGCATCCAGGACTTCCTCTACGGGATTTCTGACAGAATATATTGGCAGCTTATTTAGAGTGGTATATTGGGTTCTTTCCAGCTCCCTACACCAAAGGAGAGTTGCCATTCACTGGGCTACACCGGGAGCTGAGCCAGCTTCCGGTTCTGGTCAATGGTCTTTTTACCAGCAGTTACTCCCAGATGCAAAAGAAGATGGTTATATTTGGCCTTGTTCAGGTCACAGGACCCATATGGCCAGCAGAACCCTCTCTGGGGTGAGGTCCAGACAAAAACCCAGCACCTTGGTAAGGATGCCCAGAGTTTCCATACAAAAACAGCCAAGTTTAGGACATTGCCATACCAGATGAAAGAAGCTGCCATCCTCTGTCAGACACTTTAGGCATCTACAGTACGTATCTGATGTGGTTTCATCAGTTTGATGGGCTAGGGCTGGAGTGAGATAAGCCCTATGAAGTGTTTTTATCGCAAAACTTTATTTATGGAACAGGTATTTCTGCCAGAGGACTTAGCTCCTGTCCACTTCAGTAAAGGGTATCCCTCCCTGGTTACTGTCCAACCTGTTTTGAACTATTTGGTGTGGGTTTGACAGACTCCCAACAACCATGAGTAAAATTGTTCTACAGATTTCTGTCCCATATGGGTTCACAATATAATTTCTCCAGGGGAGTGCTATAGGGTGAGGAGTGTGAAGGGAGATTATTTAACATATGCTGCCGTATTTGCAGATATAGAAAGAAGTCATACAGCCACGGCCCATAACTAGAAGATAACTGTTGAAATGATAGCAGATTCAGGATTTTTTTTAATAAACATATGTTAATACTCAAAGATAATAAAACTCAATCAGTTCTTTTTGGAAGCACCCTAAAATCAGAAAATAATCTTACTTTAAACATCTGAACCCAAGAAGGAAAAATTATCCAGCAGGTCAAAAGATATAAATATCTTGGGCTTTGGCTGGATAGCTCAATACAATGGGAGGAACATATTGATATGACACTAAGTAATATAAATAAAAACTGGGGGTGCGTTATAAATTTAAATACCATGGTCCCGATTCACAAAGCCACTGGACTGACACAAGGTGCTTGCGCCAAACCCAAATGGAGCACATGGCAACCTGCATCAAATACTGCCCCCTGAGCTATTCACAAAGGTAGCCTGCATCAGCCACAGACTGCCTGCCCCAAATGGAACTTGCGCCACCCATGCACCCAGACATGGGCTGCAACATTGTGCTAGGGCCTTGTAGCAGACGCAGGCTACCATTGTGCCACAAGTGGAATTCACAAAGCTCATCCAGAGGTGAATTTCTAAGTACCCTTAGAAATTTGCCCTCTGGGTTAGATGAGCACTGTGTCAATGTGCCACAGACCCACCCCTGCCCCATCCCCCCTGCTGTACATAAAACAATCCCTGGTAGTCTAGTGCCCCAGTCCAAATCCTCAATACCACCCGTATTGGTAATAATTAAGTACATTCCCCTGTCCTGGTGGTCTAATGGTCCTCCTCCCCGATCTCCCAATAGCACCCATTAGGATAATATTTAATAATTCCTCTAATATGGTGATCTAGTGGTTCCCCCTCCCTGAACCCCATTATTGTAATATTTACTATTGTTCCTGACCTGGTGGTCTAGTGGTCCCCCCCTCCCCGAACCTCCGATAGCACCCGTTATTGTAATATTTACTATTGTCCCAGACCTGGTGATCTAGTGGTCCTTGAGCCCCAATAGCCCCCATTTAAATAATATTAGTTGTCCTTGTCCGGTGGTCCAGTGAGCGCTCATCATATACTCCCACCCCCAAATCCCACAACACAGTTGGTGACCAGCAGTCCACCTTCACCTCCATGGCTCGCCGCCAGACTGAACTGTCAGGGGCATGCCTGTGTAGTGTACACGCAGAGTGCATACATTATACAGTGTTGTCCACTGACTGTTCAGTCTGGCAGTCAGCCACAGAGATGAAGGTGGGCTATGCCGGTCACCAGCTGTCACCAGCTGCATTGCAGGATTAGGGGGTGGGAGTTGGGTGGTGGGTACTACCTGCTAGGGTGGGGGTGGGGTCCACTAGACCACCAGGACAAGGACAACTATTAATTATTATTTAAAAGGATGCTATCGGGATTGGGGACCACTAGACCACCAGGTCAGGGACATTATTAAATATTATAATAATGAGTGCTATCAGGGGTTCGGGGAGGGGGACCACTAGACCACCAGGTCAGGGGACTTATTATATATATTTCTAATGGGTGCTATCAGGAATCGGGTAGAGAGGCCCGCTAGACCACCAGAGAAGCTGGCAAGGATGCTTCCTTTGTGGCAGGAGATTGTGGTACACTCCTCCCATGTGCCAGGTGTTTGTCGCACGGGAGTGGTTGCCGCATATAATCCAGAACATCTCATCTTGCCACAAGGCCCCTTGGAAATTAAAATTAAAAAATTTAATAAAGTAATAAACCACTGGGTTCAACATTTAGTACCACCTTCTTTTACAGCCAGATAAGTCACCGCCAGCTTTATGGGGTTTAAATGACTGCTGCAAAGAAAGCTATAATACCAAATTATGCAGCCATGCTTCCAAAACAAGAGGGGGATAAACATAACTAAGGTAAACATATTTCAGAAGTAATGGAGACTAAATAAAAAATGCCCACTTTTTCTTTGCCATTTCCTGTTTTTTCTACTTCTGGACTTGCACAGGAGCTGTTTATAAGCAACTTTCCCCATTAGAGGGAGCTGCACCAGTCCCCCCTAATTCCACACCAAGTAGATCTAAAGTATGACCTGATACTGGGACCTGAGATATAGCAGTCTCAGTGTCCTTAAAGGTTCCTACCCCAGTCCCTCTACTTTTTGTCCAGTTTATAACTGAGCCAGATGCAGTGGAAAAAAGCTCCTACCACTGCCTCCAAAAAAGACCCAGCTGAAGCATCCCTTAAAAAAAGAGTGACATCATCCACATAAGTGAGGACTTTCAGTTTTAGCTTAGCATCCTGAATGCTCATCCCCTTAATATCCCCAGAGGTATAAATGGAACAAAGCAATGGATCAATCCAGTACACCTACAAAAGAGGGCTAAGGGGACATCCCTGCCTTACTCCTCTCAGCACCCCCAAGTTAATCCCAAGCCACCCATTAACCAAAGGGTGCACTACTGTCTTATTATGAAAACTCTGTATCCATTGTGCAGACATGGATGGAATGCCATACAACTGAAGTACTTATAACAGGAAACAAGCATTTGTCAATGCTGAATATTGCTTGCTGGTTTTAGCAGCAGAAGTGCAGGAGTTAGACAGATGCAGTACAGGAATGGAAGTGAAGTACTGAACTGATGCCAACTCCACCCCCACCCTGCAGAGATGGACAGACATTGGGGTGTGCCTTTGGGTTGTTGCCCATAATGGCCACGACACTTCACCTCACCCTACCCTGCAGACACTTACAAGTGTCAAGGTGTGCTTTGGGGTGTCCGGGCTTTACGCTCACCTCATTCCATAAGGAAATACTCTGAAATGGGTGCAGTATAGGAGAATGGGGTGAACTCTGGGGCCAAAGGGTCCAAGGCACACCTCAATGCCTGTCACTGGCTGCAGGGTGAGGGTGGAATGGCATGAGCATTACTGTCGACAATCCCAAGTCACATGCATGACACCTGTCAGTCCCTACAGGGTAGGGCGTTATGGTTGAAAACCCTAATGCCCTGGGCATTTCTTGGTGTTTTTATTCCAAGTTTTCAACATGGGCTTTTTGTGATCCCACCGCATGAACAGTGACACTATCAGTTCATTAGCCAAAAGGTGATTTTGAACAGTGACTGCGCCATTTGGCACCACAGCTGCGAAAATACATTTTAAACAGGATGTGAAAAATGACAGCTGTACTGTTGATGAGGAGGTGTAAAAACAAATGACAAAGTTGAAAATCTGGAGTGAAAATATAAAAAAAACTGGTGAAGTCACTGTGACACTTGGACAGCTGGTTCTGATCGCTGTATGATTTTTGTAATATAAAAATGTGTTATTGAATGTCTCTCATGAGAGATGCTGAGACAGCCTGTGGGATGACTCACACCCCCCCCCCCCCAGGTTTAAGCTACAAGGTGTTACCTGGAAGGCTAGGAGATAATTATAGGTTAGAAGAGACCTAAATTAGGATCTCCTGTTTATCTAGCTTAATTGTAGCTTGTCAGCTGCTAGGATGGGAAATCATAAACTTTTATAACATTTAGAGGAAGAGAGCAGGTTATGACGCTTTAGTGCAAAGTCATAAAAGATTCTTTGATGTGTCCTGGGAAGAAGAGCTGCTTGAGATCAAAGAGGGGATGTTATTTAAAGAGTGTCATAATTTGTGAAATGAGTTTTGATGAAATGTCACTTAATCAATTTACATCCTGATTGATAAGACATCCTGGGTGTATATTTTTTTATATTCTGACAGGGTGGAGCTAGGTGACCTCATGCAAAGAGGTTGGCAAAGCCAGTTTTAAAACAGTATTCTGTTTTCCACTAACACACACATTTGGACTCGGAAAAAAGAAACATCTACAGCACTATAAGAAGATAAGAATACATTAGGTAGACAGGTCTAAGTATATTATTGGTAGGAATTTGCACTTTTTAAACTTTATTGTTTTAAAAGATTGCATGTTTTGTGGTATATGGTTCTGTGTTTTACATTTTACATTTTTAGCTAGTTTAAGTAAACCTCTAGTTTTAGAGACTACCTGGTGTACCTTTGAAATTATTTCTTTGACAAGGGAAGCATATATGGTTAAAGCTGACACTGTACAAAGTTTACTGTTTTACCAAACTGGGAAAAGGTAAGAGTTTATTCTGAGGTCTTTCATAGAGTTTGTAAGGGTTCATTTTATACACCTGGTTAAGTGCCCTTAAGTGAAAGATATCTGGCCCCCCTGAAGAGCAGAATTATTTGAGCCTGTACATTGGGTACACTAGCAAAAGGTTCACAGTTTGAATCCCTCCAGAACTTAAGACCAAAGTTTGATTTGAACCCACAAAACAGACAGGAGGGTTACCCTGTTCTGTTAACTGTTCACAATACTGCGCTCAGAGGTTGGCACTGTGGGAGCAGAGGGCCTGACCTGCTGAGTGGGGTTGTGATAGATTGGTTGGCAGCAGTGTGCATACATTTGGTATTACAAGCTTTTATTGTTCAGTGTGTCAGTTTGAGACAGTCAGCTCACTTGCAAAGAAAGAAAAAGGCAGTGATTTATTTTTAAAAAGGAGACAGAACTATATCACTTGGCATACAGTCAAGTTCCTAACCGTTTAATTTTTTTTTTTTCTGAAGTTCAAGTCAGATTATTTATTTTTTATTTTATTTTATTTTATATTGCAATCAGTTTACAACCTTTGAGCCAGAGGCTCATTTCCAAAGGTACCTCGTCAAGAGAAGAGAAGATAATACAAGTACAAAATACATACTATAAGAGAACATATGCATAAAGATGCAGGCATACATGGATCCTGGGTACAGGTTACATTGGTTGCATTATAAGGTGCAGATTCAGGTATTATAGACAAAATGGTTGGTTACAGGGTTTTGCAGCATAAATGTATGACATTTGCAAAACGAAACAGTTAAACAGGTTCCATGGTATTAGGTATAGAGATAGTAAAACATGTGACAAGGACAGCACAGCAGGTAGTTTGTAGATTAGCCTTACTTAGGTAAAGAAGATGGCTTCCAACTACAGCAGGCACTCTGTAGACTACTTAAAGCAGTTGTGCAGGGGCAGAGGAGTCCCATTTGAGGTGAAAGCCGATAAACAGAACCTCGTGGATGCCCTGGTGGTAGTAGATACCCAGAGCACCGAGTCATAGACAGTGACTGTAAGGGACCAGACCTTGAATGTGGAAGGGCTAGCAGCCAGTGCGGTGCCCAGATCCTATGGGGAGGGCAGCAGGACCACTTTCAGTGAAGGGCCACAGCAGCAGGGGAAGGTCACCAGTATCCTGGATCCAGAAGTATTCAGGCTGCAAATTGAGTTGTACAGAATGGAGTTGGAGTTCCAGAGGGAGAGGGACCATGAACAGTGGGAGGCAAACTGTGAGGATCATGAGCGCCAGTGAGCTGCAGAGGAGAAGAGAGAGTGAGAACACCGGGAGGCAGAGTGAGAATGCCAAGAGGCAGCACAAGAATAGAGAGATGCTGACCATGAGGAGTGTGAGCACCAGAGGCAACGTGAACTGGAGAAGCTATGACTCCAACCAGCGGCACCAGAGGAAGTAAGTGACTTGGGTTTGACTGGGACTACAGGACTGGGTTACAAACTGAATTCCAAATTGATAGCTGAATTTAAAGAGAGGGAGGATATGGAAGCCTTTTTAAATTCTTTTGAAAAAGTCTGTATTCAAGCTAAAATTCCTTGGGAGTCCTGAAGCTTCTAGCTGTCCCCGCTACTTACTGGGAAAGCTCGGATGCATTGAGTCAAATGGACAATGAGGTCAGTGATGATTACAGCAAACTTAAAGCTGCACTGTTAAAGAAATTTGAATTAATTGCTGAATCATACAGATCTAAATTCTGTAAGCTCAGAAGCCCTGACATGAGCTATGAGGAGCTAGCTACGAAACAACTTCAGTTTTTAAAACATTGGTGTGAAGGAATTGAAGCAAACTCTGTTGATAAAATTGAAAATGTGATTCTGTTAGAACAGTTTTTCTGGGCATGCCCAGCAGAGCTGAAAACCTGGCTAGAGGACCGAGATCCCAAAACAGTGCAAGAGACTGCTGAACTCTCGGACCGCTACGCCAACAGCAGACCTGCTCTGAGAGCGAATGGGGTGGGCGTGGCAGTGCAGAAAGGGAAAAATGCACCTTCAGGACAGCTAAAACCTCACTGCCTCCACTGAAACCAGTTAGCCCCAGGTTTCAGAGAAAAGATTTCTCTGAGAAAAGAAATGAATGTTGGTGTGTAAAGAAACTGGGCATATTGCCATACAGTGTCCCAAAAAAGTGAGCAATACACAACAGGAGTCTAGGAAGGAAGTGGGTTGTTTGCATGTCCCTGGAAGCATGCCAGTGAACATGAGGGAACACATGCACCCAGTCATGGTGAATGGTATACAGATACAAGGGTTAAGGGACACAGGGGCATCCTTGACCTTGGTAAAGGGGGATCTAGTACAGCCAGATCAGCTTATACCCAATAAATATGTCACTGTACAGGACTTTACTGGTGAAAAGAAAACATTGCCCCTCGCTAGAGTTCTCCTTGACTGGGGTGAAACAGGGATACTGTGCAACAGATGGCTGTAGCCAAAACCTTAGCAGTGGATGTGATCCTGAGCAACAATCTCAAACAAGGGATGGTGTGTGCAGTTACCTGTAGCCAAGCAGCAAGGGAACACTGTAGTTCCCTGGACCCCACAGGAGCCATTGTGGACACCACTGAGAGGCTTGTTCCCCAGCCTGTGTCTCCTGATATGAAGACTAACGAAAAGGGAGTAGAAATTTCCCCAGTAGCAAGTAACCACACAGCTATGGAGGGTTACTCCAAAAAGGGAAGGGTGACCCATTGTCAGAGGGTTGGGACTGATGATGATCCTGAGTGCCCTGACACTAGTGCTAGGGACCCTAGTTTAGTGACTGAAGGGGATCTGTCACATGCCTTGGGAATGTGTGAGGGGTTTGTAGGTGCTTGGAGAAGTGACCCTAATCTAGAGAAGCTGAGGGCTTGGGCAGACTCTGACAGGGCACAGGGAGGTGACAGCAGACATAAGGTTTATTGGGAAAATGGACTGATGTATACTCAGGCTATACAGACAGAGGGAAGGGTGCTAGGCAGGCAGCTTGTCATTCCCCAGGGGTACCATGAGCAGTTGCTCAAGATTGCACATGATATTCTCTTTTCTTGTCATCTGGGAATTGCACGCACTATGCAGCGGTTGGCCAATAATTTCTATTGGCCTAACTTCATCCAGCAGGTGAAGGAGTATTGCAGGTCTTGTCACCAGTGCCAAGAAATAGGGAAGGCGGACAAGAAAACCCAAGCTGCCCTGATTCCATTGCCCATAGTGGAGAAGCCATTCCAGAGGGTGGGAATGGATATTGTGGGGCCTTTAAGTATCCCCAGCTCCTCAGAGAAGAGATTCATCCTGACTGTGGTGGATTATGCCACCTGGTACCCAGAGGCAGTCGCCCTATCCTCACTGAGGACAGACAAAGTGGCAGATGGCTTACTTGGGATTTTCTCCCATGTTGGGTTTCCACAGGAGGTTATCACCGATCAAGGGGGTTCCTTCATGTTGGATCTGATGAAATGTTTATGGGAGAAGTGTGGGGTGGTGCAGAGATGCATGATACCATATCACCCATAAGCCAGTGGGCTAGTGGAAAGATTCAATGGTACCCTGAAGTCAATGCTCCGAGTGTTTTCTGAACAGCATGGAAGAAACTGGGAGAAATACCTTCCCCATCTGTTGTTTGCATATAGGGAGGTGCCCCAAGAGTCAACAGGATTTTCCCCCTTCGAACTCTTATATGGATGCCGGGTACGTGGGCCACTAGACTTGATCCAGGAGGACTGGGAAGGCAAGCATGCCACCCAGGGAACTCCCCTAGTGGATTACATCCTTAAGTTTAGGGAAAGGCTGAAGGAGTTTATGGGGACAGCCCAGAGTAACCTGGCAGCTGCCCAACAGAAATAAAAAGTGTGGTCCTACCACAGAGCCAGAGCTCGCTCGTACATGATGGGTCAGGAAGTCATGGTCCTCATTCTGGTCCAGAAAGACAAGCTGCAGGCTGAGTGGGCAGGACCATACAAAGTGGTTAGGAAGGTAAATGACATGAACTATATTGTAGAGTTACCTGACTGAAGACAGACAGAAAGGATGTACCATGTCAACATGATGAAGCCATATGCAAATAGGGCTGACATGGTGTTTGCAGTGTGTAGTCCTGGGGAGGGGACGGATGAAGAAGACCCCCCTTCTGGACTTGCTAGAAGAAAGCAAGTGGGAGTCCTCTGTGGAGGCAGTAAAATTGTCTCCCTACCTGGCCCCGGACCAGATCCAGGAAGAAAGGGAGGTTTTAGCAGACTTTGCCCCATTGTTTAGCTCCAAGCCTGGACTAACCCCCTTAGCAACGCATGATGTGGAGACAGGGACACAGACACCCATACTGTGGACAGCATATCGGGTGTTAGAGGCTGTCCAAAAGGACATTAGGAGGTAAATGGAGGAGATGCTGGATTTAGGGGTAATCCAGAGATCCCACAGCCCCTGGGCCTCACCCGTAGTCCTTGTGCCTAAGCCAGATGGCTCTACTCATTTCTATGTGGACTATTGTGGACTGAATGCAGTCACAAAGTCAGACACCCACCCAATGCCCCAGATGGATGAACTCCTGGACAAGTTGGGAGGGGTGACCTACCTTACGACAACTGACCTGACCAAGGGGTATTGGCAGGTAGAGTTAATGGACAGAGCTAGGGAGAGGTCTGCCTTCATCACTCCAATAGGCTTATTTGAATTTAAAGTAAAGCCTTTTTGGAATGAAGAATGCCCTGGCCACTTTCTAAAGGTTGGTGAACCAGGTGTTAAGTGGTGCTGAGGAATACGCCATGGCATACCTGGATAACATTGCCATCTTTAGTACCAGTTGGGAGGAACACCTGTCCCACCTTAGGGAAGTGTTGGGCAGGATACAGAGGGCCGGGCTCACTGTCAAAGCCAGGAAGTGCCAGGTGGCCATGGGAGAAGTGGCATACCTCAGGCATGTGGTAGACCTGGGACAGCTCCGTCCTAACCAAATAAAAATAGAGGTAATCCAGGTGTGACCCAGACCAGAAATGCAGAAGCAGGTCAGGAGTTTTCTTGGGACAGCAGGGTACTATAGAAAATTTATACTCAATTACAGTGCCCTGGTTGCTCCCCTATCTGACCTGGTAAAGGAAAGGATGCCAAAGAAAATTACCTGGGGACCAGCCTGTGAAGAAGCCTTTACCAGATTGAAGGAGGCACTGTGCAGTGCTCCTGTTTTGATAAGTCCTGACTATAGCAAACCCTTTATATAGTTCAGATGGACGCCTCAGATGTGGGTATTGGGGCAGTACTGAGTCAGACATCCAGCCAGGGGAAAGATCACTCAATAGCATATCTGAGTAAAAAGTTACTTCCCAGGCTGAACTCCACTGTGGAAAAGGAGTGTCTTGCCATAGTGTGGGCCCTAAAGAAGTTAGAGCCATACTTATATGGGCAGCATTTTGTCATACAGACTGACCACAACCCCTTGGTTTGTCTGTTGCAGATGGGAAAAAACAATGGTAGATTGCTAAGATGGAGTCTTGCTTTGCAAGAGTATGACATGACAATTCTACATAGGGCTGGAGACAAAAATCAGAACTCAGATGGCTTGTCTCGTGTCTCTGAGGAGTGAACCGATTTGGGAAGCTCATCCCATGCAAGGGATAGAGCCCCAAAATTCAGTCCGGGTGGGGAGGAATTGGGACACTTGGACAGCTGGTTCTGATCGCTGTATGATTTTTGTAATATAAAAATGTGTTATTAAATGGCTCTTATGAGAGATGCGGTGACAGCCTATGGGATGACCTCCCCCCCAGGTTTTAGCTACAAGGTGTTACCTGGAAGGCCAGGAGATAATTACAGGTTAGAAGAGACCTAAATTATGATCTCCTGTTTATCTAGCTTAATTGTAGCTTGCCAGCTGCTAGGATGGGAAATCATAAACTTTTATAACATTTAAAGGAAGAGAGCAGGTTACGACGCTTTAGTGCGAAGTCATAAAAGATTCTTTGTTGTGTCCCAGAAAGAAAAGCTACTTAAGATCAAAGAGGGGATGTTATTTAAAGAGTGTCATAATTTGTGAAATGAGCTTTGCTGAAATGTCACTTAATTAATTTACATCCTGATTGATAAGACATCCTTGGTGTATATTTTTTTCTATTCTGACAGGGAGTAGCTAGGTGACCTAGTGTAAAGAGGTTGGCAAAGCCAGTTTTAAAACAGTATTTTGTTTTCCACTAACACACACATGTTTGGACTCTGAAAAAAAGAAACATCTACAGCACTATAAGAAAAGTATACATTAGGTAGACAGGTCTAAGTGTATTTTTGGTAGGAATTTGCACTTTTTAAACCTTATTGTTTTAAAAGATTGTATGTTTCGTGATATATGGCTCTGTGTTTTACATTTTACATTTTTATCTATTTTAAGTAAACCTCTATTTTTAGGGACTACCTGGTGTGCCTTTGACATTCTTTCTTTGACAAAGGACGCATATATGGTTAAAGGTGACACTGTACAAAGCTTACTGGTTTTACCAAACTGGGAAAAGGTAAGACTTTATTCTGAGGTCTTTCATAGAGTTTTTAAGGGTTCATTTTGTACACCTGGTTAGGTGCCCATAAGCGAAAGATATCTGGCCCCCTGAAGAGCAGAATTATCTGTGCCTGTACATTGGGTATGCTAGTAAGAGGTTCACAGTTTGAATCCCTCCAGAACTTGAGACCAAAGTTTGATTCAAACCCACAAAACAAACAGGAGGGTTACCCTCTTCTGTTAACTGTTCACAATACTGTGCTCGGAGGTTGGCACTGTGGGAGCAGAGGGTCTGACCTGCTGAGTGGGGTTGTGACAGTCATGAATGTGCATAGAAACTGCACATTGCACACCCATAATGTAATTAGTTTGGGGAGTTTTTACAGCAGATTTTCAACATAGGCATTTTTGGACCTCCACTCATGAGCAGTGTCACTGTGATTTTTTTAATCTGTCCCGAACACTGATTTACCACAGCAACCGCTCTATTCTGCATCAGAAGTGTGAAAACACATTTTAGCCAGGGTGTGAAAAATGACAGCTGTACTGTTCATAAGGAGGTGTGGAAAAATGCCAATGTTGAAAATCTGGATTGAAAATATTACGAATTCGAGAACTTGTGAGGGTGCGTGGAAATTGCGCAATGCACACTCGTAACCTAGCCATTTTATGGACTTTGTCACCAAATTTTCAACATAGCCAGTTTAAGACCTCTGCTCATGAACAGTGTCACTGTGATTTTCTTAATCTCTCTTGAACATTGATTTCGCACACTGACCATGCCATTGAGTGCTACACGTGTAAAAACACATTTCAGGTGAGATGTGAAAAATGATAGTGGTACTGTTCATAAGGAGGTGTGGTACAATGGCAATGTTGAAAATCTGGAGTGAAAATATTAAAAATGCTTAAAGTTACGAACGTGCGAAGGAACTGCGTAACGCACATTCATAAAACAGTAATTTTTTGGGAATTGTTTTACAAAATTTTCAACATAGGGATTTTGGGGGCCTACCTCATGAACTGTGACACTGTTGTTTCATTAGTCAGTCCCAAAAGGTGGTTCTGTGCAGTGACTGTGAAATCACCTTTTGGGACTGAATAACAAAATGACAGTGGCTGATTTCATAAGGTGGGGTCCCAAGAACCCCATGTCAAAAAATTGGTGAAAAAATTCCCAAAAATGGCTGAGATATGCACCAAATTATTGTACTCCTCATTTTGAAAGTGAGGTGAGTAAAACCAAATTCAGATTTGTACAAATGTATGAACAGAGTGGAGTGAGGAGTGCATTTTTAAAAACAATGCAGTTGTTTTCTAGATAAGAATTGCCAAGTATCAACAACGCTCCAGATAATCTTGGCAAGTAGGAGTAATTTACTCACCAGTTTTAAAATATAGTGAGTAAACAAAACTGGGATGCATACAGGTGTTGCAAATCTGGGGGAAAAATGCTCATTTTGAACAACCGGTTATGTTATAAAGCACTATTCGTTGGAGTGTGGAGCAAAATGACAAATGTTGGGTGAGTATTGGTACTCATTAAAAAAATTCTGAAGAGTATTTCCTAAAATGAGGTGAGTGAAACAGGTTGGTACTTCCCTTATCTGGGGCCCTAATAATATCAATTAGAAAATACTGGCCAGTACTACTTAATGATTCTATTTTATCAACAGAATTAACAGAGCGCCTCAGAATTACATTTTCAAGAGCAGATAATCTTACAGACAGGCTAGTACTGTACATATGCATTATGTTGAAATCAAACCTGAAGCAACCCATTGGCTATGGTTACCCCCACCCCAAAGGGATGTTTCAATGTGGGAATTGTAACATCTGTGAGTTTCATTGCCAGAGTAATACATTCCAGCTTGAAGGTTATAACAACACTGTTTGACAAAAGATTTCTTAACTGCAGCAGCTCTGGACTCTGAGGTCAGACAATGAAAACAACAGAATAAAAAATCAAAGGGCATCTTTTTTTCTATTGATAGCATCTTAATGGGGGGCCAAGGCCAGGGTCAGACCCCTTCTATGCATGCCTGTATGTATGTGTGTGAGAGAGAGAGAGAGAGAGAGAGAGAGAGAGAGAGATGTGGGGGCCGCAGTGGGAGACAAGCCAGAAGAATGTGCTAAGTACCCTAACAGCTGCAGACTGATGTTTTTACAGAACACAGCTGATTGTGACATGAGTTTCTTTGAGCATAGTGACATGCTCATTAACTGGCCCTACTGAAGCAATGTGCTTCTTGCACATGCATGCAAGCACCACAGAAATGGAACACTCTATTAAATGCTTTTTCTTGATCTAGTGATAGAATGTAGCTATCCAAAAGTCCCATATTTCCCTGTTCAAAGACTTCCCTAAAAGGGATGAGGTTGTCCTGACTGGCATGACCTATAACTGAACAAGAGTGGTGTGGTGATGTGACTCACCCCACAGCTTTCACCAATCATTTAGCCAAGATCTTGAGTAGAATTTTAAAATCGCCATTAAGCAGGCTAATGGGCCTCTGGTTTTGCAATAAGGAGCAGTTCCAGTTATTAAACGAATCAAGTGAGCCACTGACATAGAGGGAGGCAAAGAAAGCCCTGTCAGAATCCCATTATACAGATCAACCAAAACTGGTCTAAGTTCCTTGATAAAGGATCTGTAAAATTCAGCAGGGAGACCATCCTCTCCTGGGGTAGCATTCAAGGCTAAAGACTTGATAGCATGCTGCACTTTCCATATACATAGCGGGGAAACCAAATATTTCTGAACTGTGTTTGGTAAAGCCAGAATCTGCAGCATTGCAAGAAAAGAGCCAGAATTATCCTGTGACGAGTGACAAAACATATCTGCAAGATATTGGCTAGCAATGGCAAACATATCCTGTGTAGAGGCAGCAGTTTTACCATCTGTATCCTAAAGGTTATAGAATCAGCTCATAAACTCTTTGCAGACAGGATTTAAAAACATTGAAAGTTTTTTTTTTTTTCCCTGCATGCCAAATGCATCTCCTGCATGCGTAACCCTGTAGCTTTTCTCAAAAAGAGTAGTGGAATTTTTATTACAAGAAAAAATAGTCATACATACAAATACTGAGTTACATCACTCATAGTATTAGGTGCACAAAATACTAGACAGTAACAGGAAACAATCAAATATAAACATTTGGTAGTATACACAAAAATGTTAAGACATCTATTACTAATAAGCAGACCAGGGCCAGCCTGGTGACGCTGAGGGTTGAGGTGCTGGACGCCACACCTCACACCATGCCAGCGACCCGGGTTCAGGGGTCGGCAGGGGGGAAGAGATTGAGCATCCAGAGGACTGCTTTCTCTTCCCCGGGGAGGGTTGGGGAAGACAATTGCTTGAAGAGCGACCTCTGGCGGTGGCTAGAGGTAGCCCACAGCAGCGTTGTGGCATATGCCAGGGGTGAAGCTGCAGCAGCACGTTGCCTTGACAGCCAGGCTCCACAGGGGCATAACAAAGTAGAAACCCCCTTCCCACTGATAGAGAAAAGTGCCTCCCAACCATGAACCACACTCCTGTCATGGCTCTTCTCGTCCTGTCTCCTTCCCGGCCTGGTGCTCAACCCTATAGATAGAGCGCCCTGGGTGGGGGCGACCCTTCCCCAGAGGGTAGACCTGGTGAATGACCAATGCCGGTGGGGGAGAGGAGAAGTCGGGGCCATGTAAGGAGGTAGAGTTGGTGGTGTTGGGCGGTCACTGGAGAGAGAGTTCGGGGGATACCAGTAGTAGGTGCAAAAACAGAATTAGGAAAAAGGAAAACTTATCAGGAAGCCAAACTTTTGAAATTCTCTTACAATCTAAAGTCTAATATTATAAATCCGTGTCATCCCTGTCCATAAGGTATTTACAACAGATAGCTGCAAATGCATTACGCTCAGTAGTATATACTATTTTCATGGCAGAAGACGTAATCCTAATGACGGACTCGAGAGAATTATATTTTGTTGCAACTGTAAAGCACAACGTGCTTGCCACAAATAAACATTTATAACAGGAGAAACATAATTGTAAAGTGGAAGAATGGAACTCATTTCAAGAGCTTGAATACAGTCTTAGCACAACCACTTGATAATCTATTGTTTTGAATAAAGGCTCCTTCTATAAATGCTGAGTTGTGTCCAAAACTGTTTGGCATACTGACATTCTAACAAAAGGTGTGCCTGGGTTTTGAGTTGCAGAATACAACTATCTTTGGATCAATATAGTTCTTCTAACTTTTCATGTTTAAAAGAATCCTTAATTACAGGCATTCTACCATGAATCCCAAGCCAGGTCGTACCCCACCTTTGTTGGGGAATGCGTGGCTTACTTAGGTGTCCAGTTGCTACATGAATCATATGCTCAGAACAATTTTTTTAACACAAAGGAGGATTATAGCAATGGTAATTATATGGGAGTATTGATTGATTGAATTTATTTTTATATAGCACCCATTCCCTGGGGCTCAGAGTGCTGTACAATTTAAAAACATCAAACATAGCATAGCCAAATAGCAGCAATCACAGTAATACACAATTCCTATAACTAACTTTAAATCAATTGTCATAAATCATATGATATGTCCATATATCAGTTCGATAACATGATTAAAAAATATCAATATATCAGTTCAGACAGTCTAATACAGCTAATACAGACTGTAAACCTTAATAAATAAATACATTTTTAGGCCCTTTTTAAAGGCTTCCAGCAAGGGTGCCTCCCTCAGATGGATACGTAATGAGTTTCATAGGGCTGTTGCAGCCACCAAGAATGCCCTATCTCCCGATTGACACAACCTAGCCCTTGGAACTACAAGACAGTAGCCCTCAGTGGAACAGAGAGGGCAAGTCAGATGGTGAGGAACCAGGAGGTCTTGCAGGTACTGCAGCCCCTGACCATGTTGGGCTTTATAGGTCAGTAATCTGATCTTAAAGACAATCCTCCACCTAATCAGCAACCAGTGCAGGCTGCAGAGGACAGGTGTAACATGTTCAAATCTACTTGCACCTGTCAATAACCTGGTCACCATATTCTCAACTAGCTGCAGATGACATAGGTTGCCTCAAAATAGCCCTAGGTAAAGAGTATTGCAGTAGTCCAGTCTTGTCATAACAAATGCATACACTAGGGTAGACAGGTCCTCTGATGGTAACAGAGCATGGATCCGGGTAATGTTCCTTAGATGGTAGAAGCTACTCTGGATGATGGCTGACACCTGTGCATCCAGCGTCAAGCTGTCATTAAGGACCACACCCAGATCCCTGACCCGGGCCAATGGGGTCAAAGGGACACCCCCCCCAGCACAAGGCCAGGGTCTTTCCCCAACTGTCCTCGATCCCAATGGTGACCTGAATCTACCCACTAGTACCTTTGTCTTCTCTGGATTTAGTCAGAGTCAATTTTGGGTCATCCAGTTCTGGATTTCGGACTGACAGGTATTAAACATGAAACCCGTCACTTGGTTACTAGGTGCACAGGACAGGTACAACTGAGTATCATCTGCATAGCAGTGAAAACTCAGTCCATGCTGCCTGATAACACCTCCTAAAGGCAACATGTACACTGTGAACAGCAGTGGCGACAATACCGAACCCTGCAGAACTCCACAGTACAGGGGCATCAGGTTAGATGAGGACAACCCCACCATAACCTTCTGCACCCTGCCCATGAGGTAGAACCTAAACCAGCTGATGACTATGCTGGAGAGCCCACACCAGCTCCACAGCCAGTCCACTAGCACCTCATGGTCCACAGTGTCAAATGCCACTGAGAGATCTAGGAGAACAAGAATTGTACACTCACCCTGATCTCTCACAATAATAAATATAATTGTTTCCTATTATTTGATTTAATTGTTTCAAAGGAAAGTTTCTGGATTTGAATTTTCCCTGTAATTATATGTCTGTATGATGCAGTCACATGACTGTGGTCTTTCATTCTGCTCACCCGGATTCCAGATTGCCACTCCACTAGCCATGGTGTAAGCCAATTCATAATTAACGGGGTCCATGTTTTGTCTGCTTCCTTCAATGTTTGTGTTATATTAAAGTCTATAAATGTGGTCATAATGAATATCACTGGGTTAATCATATTAACTCTGTCATTTTGTTTTGGATCTTATAAGTAAATTCCCTTTTCATCAGATTCAGTCTGTTGTCCCACAACCCTTGAAAAAATAAACTGTGCAATTTCACCTCTAAAGCTACAGGGGAAGGCTGTGCTTATATATAGGGAACAAGGCAGCAACAGGCTGTGAATTAAAAATACCCTCTTCTGTTTTGACAAAGGCCTGTTTTTCCACCTAGACAATTGATATTCTGCTTGGTCTATATAGGCTTGCCAGTTGTCTATAGCCACAACACTGGCACCAAAATGTATACCTAATTTTTTTACAGCAGTGTCTTTTATTTTAATACCTTCTACAGACAAGCCTGTTTTATACTTTGCTGGGTTCCCTTTAGGGATGCCAGAACTCTTATAGTAATTAACTGTAGCTCCTGCTACTATAGAAAAAAATTGATAGTATCTTTAAGTGCTGTTCCTGAGGCAGCAGATCACAGTACTATGCGTAAATCATCTGTGTGCGCGAGTGTGGTAAGTTCTGATGTATCCAAAGGTAGCTGTATACCATTGATACTTGGATGCTTCTGTAATAACCAGAGCAAGGGATCTAGAGCAAAAATGTGTAATAAGGGCCTTAAAGGGCATCCTTGTTTCACTCCCCTCTTAATCAAAATCTTCAGTCCAAGCAGTGAATTTGCGTAAGGATGCAGAGCTGATTCACTACATAAAATTGTAAGCCATTTCAAAAATGATTCTGGTATTTCATTATATGTAAGTAGTGCAAAGAAATATTCACATGGAACTTGATCAAATGCTCTAGTTTGATCAACAGATATTAAATAACCATCCAGCATTCCTTTTTGACCTCTCTCCCATAATTCTCTAAGGAGGATTAAATTGTCAGCAATATTTCACTGTGGAATGGCACAAGTTTGGGCCTTAACCAAAACAATTGCAGCTACCTGTGTCAATCTTTTAGCTAAGATGTTTGTCAATGTTTAAGTCAGTATTCCGTAAACACAAGGGACACCAATTTTTGTTTTTGCTCTTTTTTAAAGAAGAAAATCAAAACAGCTGGCTCCATAGAAGAGGGTAGAAAGCCCGCTTCCAAAACTAAATTCAATATTTATTTTACATTGGGACTAAATCATCAAACATTGTTTATAAAATTCTGATAAGAGCACATCACAGCCAGGAGCAGTATTATTCTTTAAAGTTTTCACTGCCCATTCAATCTCTGATAGCTGAACTGAGCCTGTCATTTGATCTAGTATTCTTGCAGGAATTTCTGGTATATCTAGATGTGACACTAACGATGGATCCCGTATGGTATCAGCTGGTGTTTCAAAATGTTCCAGTAAATGTGCACCAACAATGTCAATGATATCATTAATTGCTGCATAGACTTCATCTTCTTCTTTACATAAACCAGAATTGTGTCAATCCTGCACTCTGTCTTGGCATCCTGCAAACATATCTAGATGTTGCAATGTATCTTGCATGCCAAATTTTAGTTCCTGTTCTAAGGAGCATGTTCTTTCATACTGACATGTCTTCATTTCATTCATTTTTAATAGTACCAATTTTGTTGAATACATCTACGTTCTTTGTGTACATCTCAGAAATATGCCTTTGTAATTTAGAGGGAGGTGTGCACTAGTCCCTTCACAAAAGAAAAGATCCTACAAGAGCTCGATAAGCTTAGGGTGGACAAGCAATGGGACCTGATGGCATACATCCCAGGGTACTAAAGGAGCTAAGGTTGGAACTAGCAGAGCCATTATCAGAACTGTTTAATGAGTCTCTGAGCACAGGAGAGGTCCCAGAAGACTGGAGAAGGGCTCATGTGATCCCGCTCCACAAGAGTGGTAGCAAGGAGGAGGCAGGGAACTACAGACCAGTCAGTCTTACCTCAGTAGTGAGCAAGATTATGGAGGCGCTCCTTAAGGAAAGGATAGTGCAACACCTGGAATCCATAGGAACACAAGATCCAAGGCAGCATGGGTTTACAACAGGAAGGTCCTGTCAAACTAATCTCATAGATTTCTTTGACTGGGTAACCAGAGTGGTGGACCGAGGGGGATCAGTTGATGTTGCCTACCTTGACTTCAGCAAAGCTTTCGATACTGTTCCACACAGAAGATTGATTAATAAGCTGGGTAGGCTTGGGGTGGGTCAGAAGTTGGTCAACTGGGTGGCAAACTGGTTGACGGGCAGAAAACAGAGAGTGGTGGTAAACGGTATACAGTCAGAAGAGATGCAAGTCACAAGTGGGGTACCTCAGGGATCAGTCCTGGGACCAGTCCTCTTTAATATCTTCATCAGTGACATTGCAGATGGACTGCAGGATAAGGTTTGTCTGTTTGCAAATGACTCCAAGATCTGCAACAGAGTAGATGATCCAAATGGGGTGGGTAGAATGAGAAGAAATCTGGATAAACTGGCAAAATGGTCAGAAGAGTGGCAACTGGGGTTTAACGCAAAGAAGTGCAAGATCATGCACATAGAGAAGAGAAACCCTGAAGCCACCTATAGGCTGGGAAGGGAGTTGTTGGCAGTCATAAGGGAAGAAAGAGACTTAGGCATCATCATCACAGATGACCTGAAATCATCCAAGCAGACCATTAAAGCAGTTGGTAAGGCTAGGAGGATGTTGGGGTGTATTAGTAGGGGTATCATAAGTTGTAAGAGGGAGGTAATAATCCCTCTTTACAAGACACTAGTTAGGCCCCATCTGGAGTACTGCGTGCAGTACTGGACACCACACCTTCACAAGTACATTTACCAAATTGAGGCAGTCCAGAGAAGGGCAACCAAAATGGTGCAGGGACTGCATCAGAAAACATATGAGGACAGATTAACGGAGCTCAATATGTATATCCTAGAGCAAAAGAGGGAGAGAGGTGATATGATCAAAATACTCAAACACCTTAAGGGCTTTAACGAGGTGAAAGAGTCTAACATGCTTCAATATAAGAAAAATAATAGCACATGAGGACACAGCATGAGATTATAGTGAGGCCGATTAAGGGGTAATGTGAGGCAGTTCTTTTTCTGAGAAGGGGTGGTGGATGCATGGAACGGCCTACCTCAGGAAGTGGTGGATATGAATATAGTGCAGGGCTTCAAACAGGCATGGGATAGGTATAAGGGAGCAATACAGATGAGTATGAATAGATAGGCCATTGACAGTGTAAAGTCCGATGGCATATTCATAAGATAGAAAAAGAAATGGGCAGACTGGATGGGCATTGAGGTCCTTATCTGTTGTCAGCTTCTATGTTTCTATGTTTCTATAACCCTAGATAATGTAGGTATTTGCTGTTATTCCTATTATGACTTTCCACCCGAAATGATTTACTGCTCTTTTTTGGTTTTGTATCTTCTCATCATTCCAACAATTTATCAGTCATAAGCAGACACACTAGAACACCATGCTTTTAATAATTCTGCCCACTGCCTCTGTACATTATCTACCTCCGGTAGTGAATTATCTAGCCACCAAGGCTTTTTAGTTGAGGTAGATGTTTAGGTCAGATAGCACTGGCATGCAACAGCCAGGTGGTCAGATGTTTCTACTGAAAGTGTTTTGGTTATGCTTATTGCTGGTTATACAAGCAAAAACTTAGTTCTGATGGATAAAGACCCTTTTGTGAAAGTAACTTTCAAGGGAAGCTCTAGCCTTTCATTCTGTTTACCTGCATAGTTTGTAGGCATCAACAAAGACTGGCTCTATTGTATCCTCCTAATTTCATCAGAACTTTTTTTTCTCCCCCTCCCAACTGGCTCCTTTCCATCTGCACCCCCGCCCCATCGCCCTGGCATCCACTGGACTAACCTCTGGCTCTTTCTTGAGGTGCCAGCAGGCCAGGTGTGGTGCCTGTCAGGAGCTGGCATCATCTCACTGGTCGGGATATTTCCTCTTTTCTTTCCTGTCCCCCGAGTGCAGTGTGGTGGCAAGCAGTGATGCCAATGGCTGGACCACACACTCTTCTGCATGTGGCACACCGGGCATTTGCCCCACATCTGCCCCCTTCATCTGTGGGTCCATTGCACCATCCACCAGCCACTGTTAGGGGAAAGGCTAGCAGTGGACTCCATCCCCACCCCTTCCCATGGGAGAAAAGCTGTCCTCTGATGCTCAATCCTCTCCCTCCCCAGCCGGCCCCCGGTGGCCCACTCGCACCACCAATACAGGTCACCAGCATGGCAGGCGGTAAGGCACGGATGCCTCAGCACTCCACGCCACTGGGCTGGCATAATTTCATCAGGACTTAAATGTAAATGAAGGTACTTAAGTATGGTGTGAAAAGCTGTTTGACTCCATTGCAAAGGTCATGCATGACCTGATACATTTAAGGCATCCTGGAAATTTATGATGTTTTAATGCTAAAGCCTGCAATAAGTACACTATATTAGTCAGTGCTGTTGCTGTCCTCTGCAGTCCCTATGTTCTTGTCATATGCTTGCCATGAAATGTTTCAAGGCATAGTAAGTGCCCTGCTGTTCTCTTTGTTTTCTTTAGAGATTTTTATCTTCCTGTGCATGGCGGCAGCTGTGCTTAGCCCTGTCCCTACCGCCATCATCCATCTACTGTCTCTCCAGTCTTGCTGAGCCCTATTCTCCCATGAATCATCCCCTGTGGTGGGGCCAAGAAGGGGAGCGCTGTCCTCCTCCCACCTAGTGATTCTGCATCCAGATTGGGGTCCAGTGGACTGGCGACAGAGTGGGACAAGGGCAGATAGACAGGGCTTCATGAAGCCTGCGACCACCATTTTCCTCCGTATTTTTTCCCTGCCACAGGTGCGTGATCATGAAAGCTCGCATGCACTGCGTAACCACTGCCCCTGTACAACTGTGACACTGCCATCCAGCCTCCACCAGATGGCAGCCATGGATCGAGACAGTAGATCCCCCAACCCCAGGAGAGGAGAGGAGAGCAGTCTGTCAGACAATTGCCTCCCTCTCCACCAACCTCCGGCAACCAAAAATGGGTCATTGGTGTGGTGAGAGGTGAGGCACAAAGTGGCTCAGCCCTCTATGCCACTGGGCTGGCACCCTGCTGTTTTATGTAGTTTAAAGTATATCTTTTTTTTTTTTAACTTTGTTTATCTCCACTAACCTGGAGAACTCCTTCCAGCATCCTAGGGGACTCTCAGCCTCTACCTTCCCCCCGTGAGATCTACACCCCTCCTCTCATGCACTGCAGCACCAACTCCAGGTCTGAACCCTCAGGAGGTAGGGTCACCCTATCCACCCAGGGTGCTCTATCTAAGAGCAAAGTGCCGGGCACACGGTTGGACCCATGGAGAGGAGGTCAGTCCAGGATTGGGAGTGTGGGCTGAGGAGGCCGAGGTGCCTTCATCTATCCCCAGGAGTGTTTTTGTTTTCCATTATTGTGTAATTTGTTCCCCCTCAGAGTGCGGTGTGGCATGGCGATGGTATGCTGCAACTCCGCCCGTGCATCCACTGCGTCACCATGCTGGGCACCCCTGATGGCCACCAGTGGCTGCTCCAGGAGCGATCGCTTCTCCCCTACCCTCCGGGGAAGAAAGAGCCATCCTCCGGACACTCAATCTCTTCCCCCCCCCGCTGACCTCCAGTGGCCCGGGCTTGTTCCTGAACCCATGTTGCCAGCGTGGCACGAGGTGTGCATTCAGTGCCTCAACCCTCAGCACTACCGGGCCAGTCATTTAAAATGTATCTGAGTTAGAAAAAATGCTCTTAGAGAATACAGGGACTTCACAAGACATGTAACGGAACTTAATGAGAGCATAACTTTTGCTGACTTGTGCAGGAACGTGTCATCAACTCCTATGATGCCTTGCATGAGTGGTGTCATGACCTTTGCAATAGAGACAAACAAGTTTTCACATCACGGCAAAACAGAGTGAAGAGTTGAGGAGGGGTCTTAGGCAAGTAGCACAATCTGTGACCTTCTCAGAAGTGCTACCTGTCTACAACAGGGGGGCTGACAGGATTCTCTGCACCAAGAATTTCAATGCATGGTTGAAGAAATTTTGCAGAAAGGAGGGTTTTGGTTTCATTGGGGACTAGGACACCACCTGGAGGGATAAGGGCCTGTACAGGGGTGACGGCCTACATCTGTCTGGGAGGGGAACCATAGTCTTCAGTGAGGAGTTTAAATGCTACATTGGCAAGCATTTAAACTAACCAAGGGAGGGAGGATCAAATGAGGCAGGGAGTCATTAACAGACCCCCCCCCCACAAGCTCAAGAGGTCAACTACAGGAATCTGGAAGGAAAAAAACACAAAAGAAACCAAAAAATAATAAAATTCAGGGGCTAGAAGAAAATAAAGAAGCTAAGGTAATGAGTGAGCAAAATAAAGGAATGCAAATGGAAAAAAGAAGGGGGGGGAGAACATTCTGGAAAGCCATGTGTGTCAATGCACCTAGTCTGGGCAACAAGATTGTGGATCTGGAGGCCACCATAATGGAAGCAGACCTGGATTTAGTCGCCATTACAGAGATCTAGTGCAGTAAAAAACCAGGACTGGGATATGGCCATACGCCATTACGTTCTGTTTAATAGGGACAGAGTAGGTAGAAAAGGGGAAGAGTAGCTCTTTATGTAAGGGGCAACATAAAGGCTACTGAGATAAAAGGGGAGCATGTGGGAGCAGAGGTATTGAGGGTCACCCTGGAGAAAAGGAAAGGGGCTGTTATTCACACAGGAGTGATCTACAGACCTCCAGCACAGGGGGAAGAAGTGGATGGGAAAGTGATAGAAGCAATCCATAGGATGGTTCACAAGGGAGAGGTGAGCGGATTTCAATCTACCAGACATGGATTGGAGTCTCCCAGCTGCAGCAACAGGCAGAAATAGGGATATCTCATAAGGAGAGGGTGTTGCTGGACCTGGTACTGACAAACAGGGACTGTATTGCTGATGTCACAGTGGGGGATTACCTGGGGACCAGTGACCATCATATGATGTGGTTTAATATGGCATTGGGTCATAACGTTGCAAGACATTGTGCCGTAGCAATATACCGCGCTGCCAATACAGTGCAAAATATTGCCTGTGACATAAGTCTTTGTTTTTGCGGGGGCTATGCCCCTCCGAACCCCCAACTAATACAACTAACTCCGGGGGGGGTTAACAGTTAATACTGCACAAAGTGCAAAAAAAGAAAAAAATTCCATTTGTTTGGGACCAGGAATCAAAACCCAGTCCCAAATACATTGCCTGCCTCCCTTGCTACCAGTGACTTATCCCATCGAGTCACAGCAGCTGCTCGGCAGACCCCTGTTCCAGTAGAATTCTTATCCTGCACTGGGCAGAGTGAGAGGGCACACTACCGAAAATACTTTCTTTTGCATTTTTGCACCCTCTTGCTCTTCCCTACTGCTCTGTTCCTACCACAAGGTTGTGTCGTGAGGTGTAGAGCATACGACATATTGACCCAGTAGGGTTTAATATAAGTACCAGGATAGAATCGAACTGTATGAGGACAAAGGTCATGGACTTCAGGAGGGCCTAGTTTAAGAAAAATAGGAGAATGCCTCATAGACACCCTGGCAGGGATAGGGAAACTAGGAGGAGTCGAGGACCAGTGGGCAAAAATTAAAAAGGGCATTGAAAAAGCTACAGATCTCTGTGTCAGGCAGGTTAGCAAGGGTAAGAGAAAAAAGAAACCTCTAGTGAGGTAGCAGAAAAAATAAGAGCAAAAAAAATGGCTTTTAGAAAGTATAAAGAAACACATAAAGAGGAGGATAGGGAGCCTTATCAGGAGAAACAAAGGGAGGCAGGAAAGGCAGTTAGGAGTGCAAAAGCACAAACAGAGGAGAATATTGCCAAATCAGTAAATTAAGGGAACATGACAGTTTTTAGATACATAAGCGAAAAGAGAAAGACCAAGGGAGGGAGAGTAAGGCTTGAAAGGGGGAGGAGGGGTGTGTGTGTGGAAGAGGACCACCAAAAAGTGGACATATTGAACAAATACTTCTGTTCAGTATTTACAGAAAGGGTGTAGGTAGTGGGCCAATGATAAAAGACAAGGGCATTAAGGGAAAGGAGGTGGATACTAGCCCCTTTACAGTGGAAAGAGTCCTAAGGAAATTGTCACACTTAAAAGTAATCAGTGTAATGGGACCAGACGGGGTGCACCTCAGGTTACTGAGGGAGCTCAAGGAGGAGTTAGCTGTACTTCTGACAGCCCTGTGCAACCTGTCACTAAAAACTGGAGTGGTCATGGGAGACTGGAGCATGGACTGATGTAGTCCCATTCTACAAAAATGGAAACAGAGAAGAGGCTTGAAATTACAGGCCTGTCAATCTGACTTCGGTAGTGGACAAAGTAATGGAATCCCTACTGAAGGAAAGGATTGGGGAATATATTGTTTCCAATGGGCTTCATGACCTGAGGTAACATGGGTTCACAGCAGGGAGGTCTTGCCAGACAACCCTGATTGAGTTCTTTGACTGGGTAACTATGGAAGTGGATCAGGGAGGAGTGGTTGACGTAGCCTACCTGGACTTCAGTAAGGCCTTCAACACTGTTCCAAATAGAAGACTTGTGAGCAAGCTGATAAAGCCTGCAAGTGGGTCCTAAAGTAGTAAGATGGGTAGAAAGCTGGCTGGACAATAGGAGTCAGAGGGTGGTGGTAAATGCATCCATTCCGGAGAGGGCAAAGTGACCAGTGGGGTGCCACAATGGTCAGTACTAAGCCCAGTCCTCCTCAATGTCTTTATCAGTAACATTGCAGAAGCCTGAAAAGAAGGTATTCCTGCTCGCAGATGACACAAAATCTGCAACAGAGTAGACACACCGGGGAATGTCAGAAGATCTATAAAAGCTGAATGAATGGTCATGGATTTGGTTGCTGGGCTTCAATGCAAAACAGTGCAAAATCATGCACGGGCCACAGAAACCCAGGGGCAACATATCAACAAGGAGGAGAAGTAATAACAGTCACAAAACAGGAAAGGGACCAGAGGGTGATCATTTCTGATGACCTGAAGGTAGCTAATCAGTGTGACAAGGCAGTGGGAAAGGCTAGCAGGATGCTCGGGTGCATAGGCAGGGGGTTTCACCAGCAGAAAGAGGGAGGTAGTAATACCCCTGTATAGATCACTAGTGAGATCCCACCTTGAGTACTGTGTCCAGTTCTGGAGGCCCCACCACCGAAAGGACATAAACAAGGTACAAGCGGTACAAAGGAGGGCTACCAGAATAGTGCAGGGCCTGCATCAGAAGCTCTACGAAGAAAGGCTTAAGGAATTAAATATGTACTCCCTAGATGAAAGGAGGGAAAGGGGGGATATGATAGAAACATTCAAATACCTCACAGGTATAAACAAAGTAGAGGTAGGGAGCATTTTCCAGAGAAAAAGATGATCGAGGACAAGGGGACACACTATGAAGCTGAAGGGGGGTGGTGTTGAGAGAAAATGTGAGAAAGTATTTATTCACGGAAAGGGTAGTGGATGCTTGGAACAGCCTTCCATTGGAGGTGGTGGGGGCTACAGGATTCAAGAAAGCATAGACACAAGGGGATTTTAGAAATAAGGCAAGGGGGGTTGCAAACCAGAGAGTGAGTAGGGTCTGTGGTGGCACTGTAGGTAAGTAGGGAAAATAGAGCAGACTAGGTGGGCCAAGAGGTCCTTGTCTTCCGACAACTTCTATGAAGCAACCTCATTTATAAAACATAGTGAAGCAATCTCATTTAAATTTAAAGTAGGATGATATTAGGGGATGCAAGACAGGGAATCATTGTTTGTGCCTACAAACTACATAGGTATACAGGAAATAGGTTGAGGGGACTTTCCCTTTAAAAGGGTGCTCATTTTTCAGAAAACTATTCTACAGTCCAGCAGTAGTAATCATTTCTTCTAAACAGAGTCATTATGCAGTTTCTCGACATCCTTCCCCCTATCTTTTAATGATGAGCCACAATTAAAGTCACTATCCAGCACAAGCAATTTACTTGTGTGGAGGTATGGTCTAATATCTTTAAAAAGAGCCATGCCAGAGCCATGCCAGCAGCCTTCATTTGTGGAGCATAAATATTTATAAGTTGAAAGCATATGCCCCCCAAAAGTATATCCAATAATGTGGCCAGCCCAGTGGCTCTGAGGGCTGGAGCATCCACTTACCTTGTGCCACACCAGCGACCTGGATTCGGAAGTGAGCTCAGTCCACTGGGGGCTGGAGGGAGAGGAGAGGATTGAACATCTGGTGGAGTGCCCTACTCTCCTGGGGAGGGTGGGCTGTGGATACCACAGTGCTAGTGGCCCCTGGTGGAGACTGGGTGTACCACAGCCATTGGGGACACTGAGGAGGGGATTAAAGGCGTTGGCAGACGTCACGGGTGCACGCCCACCTTGCACTGGATGTCATAGCACATCCGTGCCTCTGGGAAGGGGAAATCAGGAAAAACCTCAGCACCCAGGAAGGCGAAGATGGGCCTAGCTTTTGGCCCCCATGCCCACAGCTGGACCCAGCTCATCGGCCTCTTGATTCCTCCTCCTCGTACCACCACCAACTGGATTCTGAGAAATGGCACCAGGTAAGGAGGTTGTAGCCCCATCTCGGGGGGGGGTATATAAGCTTGGGGGTTGGCAGAACGGAGCCTGTCAGGAGGAGAGAAGGACTGACAGAGGGGATTTCAGACTGGCGGGAGATAGCCAGAGGACTGTGGCCTCATCAGAGAGAGAGAGCTCTAAGGGACCAGCAACTGGAGGGAAACAGATTTTACGTAAAAAGTATGTCCAACAACAAGGCAACAACCGGTTCAGTTTCTACCAATGTAAGTACCTTGATGGTGGTATTGTAAAACAGAATACCTACCCCGTTGCACTTATCAACTCCCTGGGCTCGATTCTCAAAGATCAGCGCAAGCTGTGCCAATTTCTAGTACACCAGGGATCCTGCCCCCAATTCAGGTACGGGAGGGGTCCTGGCACCAAAGTCCTGCATTGGCACCAAAAGTCCTGCACTGGTGCCAAGCACACCCATGCAGCAAAGGGAAGGTGCATGGAAGAGGAATGGTGCAAGTTGCGAGATAGACATGTGGCACTAACAGCACCAGTGGACATGCTTCCCACAGCCAGATGTCTGCAACAGTAGTTCAACCCCACCACTGGCACCAATGCATTCTAGCAGCATTGTGACCCCTTGCTGGCATGCTGGGGTATGTCCCTGCCCCCAGCAAAGTGGACAGGGTGCTACATATGCCCCCAATGTGCCCCTGGCATGACAGAAGGCACACCCCCTGACATCACGCCATGCAGCCAGCAGTGCAGCCAGCCCATGAGCCATGCCCGGCAGCAGTTCACCACCATCAGTGCCAGTGGGCAGCACTGTCGCTGCACCCTGGTGGGGTCCACAGGTGGGACTCCTTTTGGCGCACTGGGCATTAAACCAGCTCATGGCTGATCTAACTCTGTAGTGGTGCTGCAGGCATTGCTGCTCTTATAGAATTCCACCATAAGGGAATTGGCAGCGCCTACTGGAGCAACACCCCTCAGTGCCATGGCACTGCCTGCAGCATGCCGCCAGCCGTTAAATGATGCAAGGTGTGGTGCAGTGAGACCCTTGCATCATGTTTCTGTGATGCAAGCACCTTGCAGCATTCCCGACCCTTGTGACCAAAAAGAAGGCACCTTTGTCCACAATCTCTTAGCAGCTGAAACTTCAAATAAAAGTTTAATTCAGGTGTCTCTATAAATAGGTCATTTCCAGGGAGGAGTTTCTAACAAGGGCATGGTGATTATGCATTTTCTATTGGCCTTAATACCATTTACATTCAACATCACCAGGGATATTGGTGAGCCTATACACTTTTTTTTGGAAGGCTCTGCCTGAATTTCAGTGAGGGGGGGAGAATAGCTCCTCCCTCATCCTCTTTTTAAACTATTAGCTTCCACTCCCTCTGCTTGGAATGAGTCAGACTCGCTGGTCATGTTGTTGCATGGTCCTGCGGCTTCTCCTTTCATCTTTCCTCCCCGTTTCTGTTGTCTCCTGTGCCCCTCTCTTTCCTTGCTTCCTGTTGCTGTTCTTCCTTCTCCCCCCTCCGCCATACATAGATACATAGATACATAGACAGTGTCGGCAGATAAGGGCCTATGGCCCACCCAGTCTGCCCATTTGAGCTTGTAAGTTCAGTTTGTTTTCCTAGAAGTCTGTTGCACCTTACCCCTGACCTCCAGAATTCCTTTATGTCTATCCCATGCATTCTTAAATCCCGTGATTGTTTCAGCCCCCACCACTTCCTCTGGCAGGGTGTTCCACTTGTCCACCACCCGTTCTGTGAAGAAATTCTTTCTCATGTTTCCTCTGAATCGTCCTCCTCCAACTTCATCCCATGCCCTCTAGTCCTAGAACATCTTTTTGCTTAAAATAGTGTTTTCCTGCACCCTGTTCCTCCCTGTAAGATACTTGTATGTCTCTATCATATCCCCTCTCTCCCTCCTCTCCTCCAGGGAGTACATGTTCAGTTCCTTCAACCTGTCTTCATAGGACTTGTGTTGCAATCCATGCACCATCTTTGTTGCCCTCCTCTGAACCTTCTCTGCCCTGTCTATGTCCTTACGTAGGTATGGTCTCCAGAACTGTACACTGTACTCCAGGTGGGGCCTCACTAGTGTCTTGTATAGCGGAATTATGACCTCCCTTTCCTGCTGGTGATGCCCCTGCCTATACATCCCAGCATCCTATTTGCTTTACCTGCTGCCTTGTCACACTTTTTCCTACCTTGAGGTCATCAGAGATGATAACCCCAAGATCCCTTTCCTGCTTGGTGCATGCTATATCCTCACCCCCAACTGATATATTGTGCCAGGGTTTTTGTGTCCCATATGCATTATCTTGCACTTCTTTGCATTGAATTTCAACTGCCAAACCCCTGACCATTCTTCAAGTTTCTGCAGGTCGCTTCTCATTCTGTCTACACCCTCTGGTGTGTCTACTCTGTTACAGAGCTTTGTGTCATCAGCGAACAGTGAAATTCTGCCTTCTAGGTCCTGCGCCATGTCACTGATGAAGATGTTGAATAGGACCGGTCCCAGCACTGATCTCTGTTGTACCCCACTGGTCACTCTTCCCTCGGTGGAGTGACAGCCATTTACCACCACCCTCTGTGTCCTGCCACCCAGCCAGTTACCTACCCACCACACTACTGTCCTGCCCACACCCATATTCCCCAGTTTGTGTAATAGTCTTCTATGTGGCACAGTGTCAAAGGCCTTGCTGAAGTCCAGATAGGCCATGTCCACTGCCCTCCCCTGATCCACCTCCCTAGTCACCCAGTCAAAAATTCAATGAGGTTGGTCTGACATGACCTCCCCCTGGTGAAACCATGCTGCCTTGGGTCCTGTAGTCCATTGACAACCAGATGTTCCACCAATCTCTCCTTCAGTAGTGCTTCCATGATCCTCCCCACTACCGAGGTGAGGCTGACTGGTCTGTAGTTCCCTGCTTCCTCTTTGTTCCCACTTTTGTATAAGGGGACTACATCTGCTGTCCTCCAGTCTTTGGGTACCTCCCCTGTTTCCAGTGATCGGCTAAACAGGATAGCCAGAGGTTCAGCCACCACCTCTCTTAGTTTTTTAAGGACCCTGGGGTGCACCCCATCTGGCCCCATTGCTTTATCAACTCCCCTTGTCCCTTCTCTTGCTCGTTTGTCCCCCCCCCCTTTTTTTGGCTCCCAACTCCCCATTTGTTCCTCTGTTTTCTTCCTTCTACCTCTCGTTTAGTCTCTGTCTCCTTCCTTTTGGAGTTTCTCTCTCGAACAACCACTCACATCATGCCACCACTGCAGTCTGCTGGTTTCCTCCCTCAAGCAGCTGCTCGCACCATGCCAGCATTACAGTCTGTTGGATTCCTCTCTCAAGGAGCCACTCACACCATGCTGCCACTGCAGTCTGCTGAATTCCTCCCTCTGCTTGGCGCCTCCCTGGATGCTCCAGCACTGCTCCAGTCAGTTTTTCTCAGCTCCCATCACTGCTTCCAGGACTGCCTTCATTCAGCACTCCATACTCCATCGTTCCCTTGTCAGTATCCTTCATCTCACTGATGCTTCAGGTGTGATGTCACCTTTGTGCCCTGCTGTCTTCTTCATTGTTTGCCAGACCTGCTGTGGGCTCCAAGGATTTCCTAATTCCCGTATGGCTGTAGCTACAGCATTATCCAGACAGTCTACTATCCACTGTCACCTGTGTACAGTCTCAGTAGAGTGGACTCACATGTTTAAACTGCAACTTGATTTGCCTACCATTGAATTAATGATGCCTGCTGCAATGATAACCTTAGCAATCATTATACCACCAGACTCGCAGAAGAGGGGTCCACCATCTCCTATTATATCTACAAAGGGATATTGCTCAGTGCTCTGAACATCTTTCCATGGTAATCCCATATGAGAGTCCACTATCCCTAACTGCTATGCCCCTCAATGGGGCAGTTCTCCTTATTCAAATGTATTCCCTGTTCACCAAGGCAGTCCATGAGGGGTCTCCCCTTCCTTAGCCTGTCCGCCTGGACCCTTCACTGCAGTTTGATCATCTGAACTCTGCCCACAATAGACCTACACTCCAGCCAGCGCATGCAGGTCTAGCCTGTGACTCATCATCCTGCGAGTCCTCACCTGCATTTCAGACTCCTTCTCATTAAAGTTTCAGCTCATGTGTACTCCGGACAGCTCTTAGTAGTCCATCTCTCTTTCCTCGGATGTCCTAAGTAATTCTACCTTCCTTCATGGTCCTTATTTCTCTCTATGTTTCAAAGGACTCATGACGGGGGTCCTGCCGGTCCAGCTAGCCTACGTGGAGGCCTAGCTTGACTCATTCTCGCTACTCCTTCCTAGGGCAGACCTATGTGGAAGTCCTGCCAGTCCAGCTTGCCTACATGGAGGCCTAGCTTGACTCACTCAATTCTACTCCAGCTAGTCCATGTGGGGGTTTAGTTCACCACTCGATTGCTTTATACGCTGTCCTCTGTTGGACCTCCAGGGGGTCCTCTGGTGTACCTTCCAGGGATCTTCCTGTCACCTAGGTGAGTACAGCCTTGGAATCATGTAATCCTGCTGCCATGCCTGTCATTGCACGTTACCATTCTACACCTTCCTCGCTACACCTCGTGAGGGTTTCAACTTCAGCCTGGTTATATCGATGGTCTCTCGGCATTCCATCAACTCATCCAGTCATCCAGCATGGAATCTCTTTTTCAGCTTGGCCTCCATGGGACCTCGGAAAGCTCATATTTCATCCACATGTACTACAGCAATGGCGGGCCCGCGTGGGTCCCATCATCTCAAACATCTGTGCCCACAACAGGGCATCTCCTCATCGCTCATAATATCCATATTACAGGTGGACTCACTTGAGGTCTTGTCCTTATATTGGACCATGCACCACTACTGCAATGGTGGACCATGGGGAGTCCCGCTATCCTTTACTCAGAAAGCGCAATACTATAACGATGGTGGAACATGTGGGGTCCGCCATCTCAAACATTCATACCCCACAAGGAGGCCCTTCTTTTTAATTCAAACGTACTCAAGTCACTATAGGCAGACTCATGTGGGGTTTCGCCCCCTTTTACTTCGGAGCATATCATATTATGGTGATTGCGAACCCACGTAGGGGTTTCGCTATCCTAAATCCATCAAGCCACAAGGCATTCTCCTTGCTCAAACAGCTTTACATCTTTTCAAAATCAGACCCACGTGGGCATCTCGTCTTCTTTAAGCTGACCACCTGATACCTACTCGATCGCTCAAGCATTCGCACACTGCTTACCCTGGACCTACAGGGGATCCATGCTCCAGCTTGCCCGTTTGGGCCTACCCTACTTCATCATTCATTACTTCTTCTACTGCAATCCATTTCCGTTTCTGGTCCAGTTCCAACCTAGTAGCTACGCCGTACATCTCCATAGAGTATTCCTCAATCCCTGGACATCTTAGGATAATTCTCCCTTCTGATAAAGTACTCGATTGTAACCTACTATTGCACTGGAATTCCAGTTCCAAGCAAGCCTTCCATTTGCATAGACTTCTACCTCATCACCATTCCCTGCTGGGCGTCACTGCCGATCATTTCATCCTCTAAGATTTCTACGTCCTCAAATATTTTCCCATTGGCACTCATCTTCAGCCATGCTGACTGTCCATGTACGCTTTACCGCCATTTCACTCACAAGTCACGGATTAACCATCATCCCTCATGCAGACGTCACTCCTAGCTGGATCTCTTCGTCTGCTGGAACTTCATCTTCAGCATTGACTTCCTGCTTTGATCGACTTTGACAACAGGACTTGGAAATCTAACAAAAAAAGTCTAGCCTTCATCTGCCTTTATACATTAACCGTGCGTAGACACTTGTCTTACCTTCTTGCCAGACTGTACCTAGCTCTGCTCCCCATCAAGGAAAACAATTGCTGATCCTACCTCTGCTTTCCTTTTGACAGCGTAGGAGGACATCCATCATCATATGGGTCTCCACCACAATGCCATACTGCTCCAGCCTATGGTCTCAGTATTATCCTGGGAGATTTTTTTCCAATTAATGCTTCACCCCACCGAGGGGGCCTGGTGCTTGCTCAATGCATACCATTTCACCTCGGCCAACCTACATGGGGGGTTTCGCCTTTCATAATGTAACCTATGCACTGGCAGACCACATAGGGTCCCACCATGCCTCTGTCTTCACCCTGCAATAGGATCTGACTGCTTGCTCATCCGCATTCCTTCTCATCTCAGCTGACCCACGTAGGGGTCTTGCCATCTCTACTGGAACCTAGGCAATGGAAGATCGCATGGGGGCTGCCTTGTCCCCTGCTTCGCCCTGCAAGGGGATCTGGCTACCTGCTCAATGCACTCAGATTTCACCCGAAAAAAGGAGCCTAGCTGCTTGCTCTACATATTCCTGCTTCACCCCCCCAGAGGGGTCCTGGAGGTTTATCTTCACTTTGCCCCACAAGGGGGGCCTGGCTGCCTGCACACCACATTCCTGCTTCACCCTGCAAGGGGACTGGTTGCTGCTCAATGCATTCCATCCCACTGTGGCTGACCCATGTAAGGATCTTGCCTACTCTACTAGAACTATGCAATGTTGGATCATATGGGATCCACCATTCTCTCCTACTCTGCCCCGCAAAAAATGGGGGCTTGGCTGCTTACTCATCGTAATCCATTACATCTTTCAGAACGGACTTCCTCCTTCATCGCACTCAAGGATTGACCAGTTCTACATTCTCTCCCCTTCAAGATATGTTTCAGCGAACAGCCACTAGCCAAGCTGCCTGACTATGCACAAGTTCTCGCTTTCTACACCTATAGATATTACGGATTCAGATTTGCTAACCTCGTAAGCTATTGTCTCTCCATGGTGGACTCTTCAATCGCCAGTACCTCGTCTTCCAGGATTACCTGCTTGCAATCAAACTCAGGATACGCTTCTTCGGCCAACACTCTGAATCTAATTATAAGACAACTTATCAGTACTTTGCAAAAGATGTGGATGATTTGGGTGCCCTAATTCTTGTATGTCAGTTGTGTACTTGGGTCATCCTATATTGGCAACACAAAACTCAGATAACCGAAAAACAAGGATGAACTCCACTGCAAGTCACATGATAATTAGCAAATAGCTTCACAGTTTGGTGGCTGGACACAGAAAGTTACTATGATTGTTTAGAGAAAGATCAGCATGAACTGGGCATATATATTTTACTGAACTGGTTGGAACAATGTATATAAATTTGTATGGGTTGTGGTATGTGAGAACTTGTCACCTGGTGTCATAAGGAGGAAAATATGTATCTGAATGTATACCAATTGTGTGTTTTGCTTTGTTTTTATCCAGGATCAGCACTGTTGTATGGGCCTGAAGAAGTGGTGGAAGCCACAAATCTGTTGCCCCATTTTATAAGTGTGTTTAATACAATAAAAGCAGTTATTGTTTGCTAATTATCATGTAACTTGCAGTGGAGTTCATCTTTATTTTCGGTTATCTGAATTTATCAGTACTAGCTTAATTTAGGATTACTATCCTTTTAGTATGCCCAGAGGAAGGGCAGGTCAGAAGCCATGGGTCCTCGGAGGTTCCCCCTAAGGGGGGGGGTTCCTCTCCTGCAAGCTACTGGCCACGCTCTCCGGAGTTGGAGGAGATAATCACATCGGTAATTACATTCTTTTTGGGCCTTCAGTCCTACACTTACCTAGCATCCCGCCAAAGGTGGGATATAGAGAAAGGCTAAATGATAAAGTTCTAACATCAACCATATCTCATCCAGGTCAAACTTTCTAAGCAGCAATCATATCTCATCCAGTTCCTATGTACTTCAAGCACTGACTTATGTACCAGTCCTACTCTAATGTATCTAACCACCAACCATATCTTACCCAGCTCTTACATATCACAAGCATTGAGCTATGTACCACACATTGAAATATTATAGGGAAGTGATCTACTTCAGAAGTATGTACTTGGCACCTTGTTTTCATCTGACTCTTTTTTTGCAGCAGATGTTTCTGTGATTGCATCATCACACTCAGAGTAATGCTCCCATACTGAAGAGGCTATGGAAGATGCTTCTGAGTCACCCTCCTCTTCCTCAGTGTCACTCCAATTTTTCCATGATGCAAAAGGTGCATAATTATTCGAAACAGGGGTAGGTGGCGGTTTTACAGATTTACCCTCGGCTTTACAATATCAACCTTTTTTTGTTGAAGAGACAACCTCCATATCAGTTTCAGTAGACAGCAGAGGGAGAGGCATTTCAGGTTGTGGGGCATCCATGGGCTGAACAGACATGGGAAGGATAGGGTCACAGAGATCAAAGCTATAACTATGGAAGGCATGGGGTCTACAGCAGGCCACTGACCTACATCTGTATTAGAAATGAGGCCATGTCTTGAGGCTTCAGAATCTATCGGATCATTTGATCCAGGGATTTTCAATGAGGCAGTGGGATGAGCTGAGGTCGATGGAGTTTGGGAAGAAGAAGCAGGACTCTGGGTGGAATCATCTCTGGCCATTTCTTCAAATCTTTATGCTGAGGCTCTAGCAGCACCTTTTGCTTAGCCTTTAACAATCAAGTCTTCTTGGTCTAAAACCCCTGATCTATTATGGGATGCCCAAGGTGATTGTCTGTATGCATGCCCTTGTTCCTCACACACAGATTACATGTGCATGGATTTAAACAATGATGGCTAACATGCCCATATTCAAAACAGTTAGTACATCTGTCTGTATCACAGGCAGCACTTAAATGTAACTGGGACCCACATTTGCGACAAGTTAAAAGATGTCCTGGATAGAAGCACATGTCTTTATCCTGACCCAAGAAGAAACTTCCAGATAGATGTCATACCCCAGTGTTAGTCAGCCTTAATGCAACATGAAATTTCAACTCCCCTGTCCACACTTGTTCAGTATCAATGATTGGGCTGGCAAACCAAGAACTTCACACTGCTGCTTTAGCCAGTAAATGGTGTCAGCAACACTCACCCCTTCATTTCAGAACAATGCAATGATTGGTTTATCACAGGTTTAGGAGGGGGACTGGCATGAAAAGGTGACCATACTGGTGTATTTTTTAAATGGCCGTAATTAACCCAGAACCTATCCAGAGACTTTAAAGTCTTAAAACTAATATCATGAACAGTTTCCACGGGCACATGAATAACAGCATATAATTCTGATGAAGAAAATCCATAGAGTCTTTTAAGAGGGATCTAATCATGAAAACTCTATTGGGGAGCTCTGATCCCACTGTATATTTTAGTCTAACAGTGTTCCTGCATTGTACAGGATCTAATCATGAAAACTCTATCAGGGGAGCTCTGTTCCCCCTGTATATTTTAGTCTAACAGTGTCCCTGCATTGTACAGGTTCTCCTCTGGCTGCAAACAAAGCTGCAGTTTGAAATTGTTGGGGTCTTTCTGGGGAATGGACAGGTTGCTGGGTAGATTACATATCAGTTGTCTCCAAGTCTGAGACATCGGAGTGTGTCACAGAAGCCCTGCTAAGCAGTCTTGGTAACACTGTCTGAGATACTCGAAGAGAGAGACCGTCTCTGGCAGGCTGGGAAACAGATATTTGCATACTGTCCTGAGCAAGGAGAGGCACATTGTCATATGCAGAAAACAAGTTCTGTGTACCATTATTCAGCTGAACATTTGTCTCTAATATATGTACAGGTTCCTGAACGGTAGCAGCATCTGATGTGGTTATTTCAGGAGGGCAAGATGCAGTACTTTGGGATTCTTTGCCTTGGCTGGTAACATTATCATTTGTACTTACAGATTTTGGCAGATGTATTGAATTCATTAGTACCAAGTGTTCCTGGTAACCAGGACTTGCTGTCCTGTGATTTAACCTAGCCTGCTGTTTCTGATTCTACTGACTGTTCTTGGTTTCAGGAAGTAGCTGTGGCAATATTGCAGAGCACTCATGTCTTAGGCCAAGCTTTTTGATTGTGTATGCCTTTCTGGGTGCTTTTTGCATTCTGCTAGATATACTCTGCATTTCTTTTCCTCAAGTGCTGTTGCCGGAGCACTTGGGACTGGGAGGTTTGCTTTCCTCTGGATCACTTTCTATGCTGTCTGTTTGAAACATCCATTGCTAAGGACACTGGCACTTGTCTGAGACCTCTCTGGGCTGAGAAATTGAGCTGTGCTGAGCTATATTTTTATGCCTCACAGCATTTTCAGCAGGTATGGTATGTCATTGTTTCCCAAGTTTTTTAGGTTTTGAGATTACATAACACATTAATTGACTTGCTACCTTAAGTCAGAGTTCTTTTCATTTTTCTACCTGCAGTTTAGTGGAGTGTGGTCTATGGGCCATGGTTGTTACAGGAGAGGGAGGAGTACTGGTGAGAGAGCAACAAGAGTACAGAGTGAGCACAGCTAGCTACAGTGCAGTGTCTTGCCCATTGTGCACCAGACCCAATGGTGTTTGAGGATCTGAAGGTTTTGAGCTGCAAACCACAAGCTGGGATAGTTCCAGGGACAGGGGTTAAGCCAAGGAGATTTTGGGAGGAGAGACAGGCGGAAGTGGAAGTGGTGCTTGGTGCAGGTTTCCAAAATCTTTAAAGAAGGCATTAATCACATGTTGTACCCGAAGAGTTTTGTAGTTTTGACTAGTGGAGGGAAAGGAGCTGGCAAGGGTTTACTGTCAACTTGTTTAATTCTCCCCAGACAACTTGAGATATCCCTTGGTTTGTAAGGGGAACTTTTGAGGAATCAGTTTTTACTGTTATCACAGTAAAGGGAACTTTTGGGGAATCAGTTTTTACTGTTATCACAGTAAGGGGAACTTTTGGGGTATCAGTTTTTACTGTCATCATGGTAAGGGGAACGTTTGTGGAATCTGTTTTTGCTGTTATCATGGTAGGGGGAACTTTTAGGGAATCAGTTTTTACTGTCGTCACAGTAAGGGGAACATTTGGGGAATCCTTTTTACTGTTATTATGGTAAGGGGAACTTTTGGGGAATCCGTTTTTACTGTTATCATGGTAAGGGGAACTTTGGGGGAATCCCTTTTTACTGTTATCATGGTAAGGGGAACTTTCGAGGAATCCATTTTTAGTGTTATCATGGTAAGGAGAACTTTTGTGGAATCAGTGTTTACTGTTATCATGGTAAGGGGAACTGTTGTGGAATCAGTTTTTACTGTTATCATAGTAAGGGGAACACTTGGGGAATCAGTTTTTACTGTTATCATGGTAAGGGGAACTTTTGGGGAATTTTTACACAGAAACATAGAAACATAGAATCTGTCGGCAGATAAGGACTCTAGAGCCCACCTAGTCTGCCCATTTTCATACTTGGTTTGGCAATCCCTACTCTTATCTGAACTGTCTTTCCCCCCCCCTGCTTCACTGTACAGTAGAGTGCCTTTATGCTTATCCCATGCACTTTTGAATCCCTGTACTATTTTTGCTTCCACCACCTCCGCTGGTAGGCTGTTCCATGGATCCACCACCCTCTCTGTGAAAAAATACTTTCTAGCATTCCCCCTAAGCCTCCCTCCCTCCAGCTTCATGTTATGTCTCCTTCTCCTTGTGCACTTTCATCTCTGAAAAAAAGCTCCCCTCCTGTACCCTGTTTATTCCTCTAAGGTATTTGAAAGTCTCTATCATATCCCTCCCTCCCTTCTCTCTCTTCTCCAGTGAATTCCTGTTTAGTTCCTTGAGTCTTTCCTCATAAGGTTAGTGGTGCAGTCCATGTATCATTTTTGTTGCTCTTCTCTAGACTGCTTCCATTCCGCCTATGTCTTCCCTGAGATGCGGTCTCCAGAACTGGACACAGTATTCCAGATGAGGCCTCACCAATGATCTATACAGTGGCATCACTACTTTCACTCCTCCTACTGGTTATGCCGCTTCCTATGTACCCCAGTATTCTGTTTGCCTTCCCCACTGCTTTTTCACATTGTTTGGCTGACTTCAGGTCATCGGATATGATAATCCCCTGGTCTGTCTCCTGACTTGTGGTGGCTAGAACCTACCCCCCCCAATCCTGTATTCCTCTTTTGGGTTTCTGTGTCCCAGGTGCATTATTTTGCATTTCTTAGAGTTGAAACCCAACTGCCAAACCCTTGACCATTCCTCAAGTAGTCTTAGGTCGTTTCTCAATTTATCTAGCCCCTCCTGTATGTCGACTGTTACCGATCTTGGTGTCATCTGCAAACAAGCATACTTTCCCCTCCAGTCCCTCTGTAATGTCATTTATGAAGACATTGAATAGATCTGGACCCAGCACTGATCCCTGTGGAACCCCGCTGGTCACCTCCCCCTCTTCCGATTTTATGCCATTTACTACCACCCTCTGTGTCCTGCCTTTTAGCCAGTTACCCACCCATTTTACCACTTTAGAACCCACACCCAGATTCCACAATTTGTTAAGCAACCTTCTATGAGGAACAGTGTTGAAGGCCTTACTGAAATCCATGTAGGCCACATCCACGCCCCTCCCTGATCCACCACCCTGGTCACCCAGTCAAAGAAATCGATAAGATTAGTCTGACAGGAGGACCTACTCTCAGTGAATCCATGCTGCCTTGGGTCTTTTGCATTGCTTGACTCCAGGAACTTCACTGCCCTCTCCTTAAGCATGGACTCCATCAGTTTCCCCACCACTGAGGTCAGGCTTACAGGTCTGTAATTGCCTGCCTCCTCCCTACTTCCAGTCTTGTGCAGGGGGACCACCTCTGCCCTCCTCCTGTCCCAGGTACCTCCCCCACCTCTAGTGATTGGTTGAATAGGGTTGTCGGTGGACCTGCTAGAAATTTTACTGTTATCTCTTTAAGGGGAACTTTTGGGGAATCACTTTTTACTGTTATCACGGTAAGGGGAACTTTTGGGAATCTGTTTTTACTGTCATCACAGTAAGGGGAACTTTCGGGGACTCCATTTTTACTGTTATCACAGTAAGGGGAACTTTTAGGGAATCACTGTTATCACTGTAAGGGGAACTTTTGGGAATCCGTTTTTACTGTCATCACGATAAGGGGAACTTTTGGGGAATCAGTTTTTACTGTTATCATGGTAAGGGGAACTTTTGGGAATAAGTTTTGACTGTCTTCACAAATTTTTGTTTAATTACGTTTTTACCACTGTTCTGATTTATGCTGTTATTCTGCTACCATTTTGGCTTTGAGTATTTTGTTTTGAACATTACTTAATATTTTTATCTTAATATTTACTTACATGTGGCCCGCCCACTGGCACAGTGGCATGGTGCCCGTCTGCGAAACTGACCTTCCGGATTCAGGAACAGACCCAGGAAGTTGGATGGCCAGCCAGGGGGAGAAGGATTGAGCATCCTAGAGATGGCTCTCCTTCTCCGGGGAAGGGAGGGTGAGTGTCCGGCACAAGTCGGACCCCTAGCAGTGGTTGAGGGTCTCACAGCGACCAGTGCCTGGATTACTTAGGAAGCGCGCAGATGCTGGCATCATTGCATGTCATGCCTCCTCCTTCAAGGGCCAAAAAAAAAAAAAAATTAGCAGCCATCATCCATCAGATCCTACCTGATTCCCCGTCCCAGTTGTCTTCTCTGGTGCTGCTGAACAGATGACCTATCCCGTCATCTGCTGTATCCAGCTGACTCCATGTCCCACCCTGGGGGGCAAGCCAGGGAGGCAATGCTGGTTGGCACCCCTGCCAGCATCCTTCTCCCGTCATCACAGGGTCATGCTGGTGAGGTGGCCCCACCCTGGGGGCAATCCAGGGGTATCGCCTGCTAGGTATGTTCTGGGGGGGCAAGAACTGGGTCCGAGGGCCAGCAAAGGACTGAGGTAATGTGCGGTGCTGCATAAAACATACTAAATAAAAAATATATTTACTTACATTATTTTATTTTGACACCACTCTGTTTATGTGACCTGGTACATCCGGGTCTTGTTACTCCATGTGGGGTAGACTTAATTCATTCCACTCTCTACCTTACTAGAATGCAGATGCTATGGCCCTCAGTCTTTTTGCTCAGAAACCTGTGATTCTTTCTTTGTTTTTCTTTTAATGTAACCATGAGCAGAGTTTGTCTTTTAGTCTGTGAATGCCACTACTCTTAGCTTTTTGTAAAGCAACCCAGTAATTGTGCTCTTGTGAGTAAAGTTTTATCTTTTTTGAAACTCATCCTTTTTCTTTAAATGTACATGAATACTCAGAATACCCTTTTATGTTTTATATTTTTCACCTGAAAGGTCCAATAAGTTGCCTGATGGAACATACACTTGCAGTTTTAGCATGTCTTGAATTTTGAGACCATTGTAAAGAACACTTTAATAAATTAATTCAAGCCAGCTTTGGGCTTCTTTTTGTCTTTGTTTTTAGCTCAGGTATAAGTCCCATATTAAAGTTTTTAATACGTGTTTTTTATTATTTAGGGGTCCCCAACCTGAGCTGCCCATGGATGATGCAAGGATCTTGCTTACTACCTGCAAATTACTAGCTGAGCGCTTGGGTTGTACTGAGTCAAGCTCTATCCATTTGGGTCACCCAACAGGTATCCTGTGTTATATTAATTTGAATTTGTCTGGATCTCTAGCTATGTAGTTTGGATTCTCCATTCTTTGTATCTGCTGTATCTATTGTTATCATCTGCCTGCTCTGGTGGTAGTTCAGGTGGATGTTAAAGATCCCATGACACTCCTCGAAAAAACTAGGGAATTTCCCCAGTGTCCTGGCCAAATTTCCATCATTCACTAAAAATACCACCAACTGCTTAATCTGGTTCAATGTCAGTTGGCATCCAACTGTATCTCTCTCTCCCAGAATGAGGCTAAAAACAGTCAACAAAAACTAAATAAATAATTAAATTACATGACTGGGCTACACTGTTTTGCTGTAGGTGAATTATAGTTCACAGATACATTCTTTTTTCTCATCTGCATAATGATGGTTGGAAAAAAGGAACAGTTGCCAGCAAAACCGATAGATTGAGAATGAATACTAAAAAAATCACAAATAATTTTGTAATACCAAGGTCCAAAATGGAGATGACAGGTGACAATGGTATCATAAGAATTAATGGGGCTTTACTACTTAAAGACTCTTCATCTCCTGTTGCAGAGAGAATATCCCTACCTCCCAATTAAAAAATCCTTTAATGGTAGAAATTCGTGACTTGGAGAAATTAAACAATAATCAAATGGAAAATAAACCTATAGAGGATAGTGTTATAAACCTGAGGAAACAACAAGTAAAAAATCTACTCATGACTCAGGTAAAAAAAAGGGTGACAGGATTGGATAACTCGGAAGGTACTTCAACCAGATAAACTGAGGGATAAAAACATCTATAGTTTAAATCACAATGCCCAAGGTTTGAACCAGGGAAAACTCCCATTAGGGTAACGGCTGGCAGTGATGTATGTGGCAGGAAATCTTTCCTGGTGATTTTTAAAATGTTATTTCCCCATATGTAGACAAGTTAAACCTTGATCTCTCAACTCAGTATCCTCCAGACATATCTCACCTCCTGCAATATGATCATGGCAATGAGCAGGAGGAACATAGTGTGTGTTTAGATCATAGTTTAACTAGCCAAACACAGCAATGTGATAATAAAGATATTGAACTTAAGATGGTTCAGATAGGGTTACACCAAATAAAAATGGAATTAAAAAGAAATAACGACTTGCAAGGCTAAATAGTCTCTCTTCTTACTCTTCTGCTAGAAAGTTTTTCCAAAAATAATTATAATGGTAAACTGGAAGGAGGACATACTGCCACTGGCAAGAACTAGGTATATAACAAGGAAACCTTGCATGGCAGGAGAAATGGGAAGGAATTAATTCAAGAAACGACAGTAAGAATTGCCTTTAGAAGTTGTGTATAGCTAACAATAGTTAGGTCTCATTTTGATTCCCTTAACACTTGGAAAAATTATGCAACTGTTATTAAAAAACAAGGGACTCAATCTTCTAAAGCTATTATAAGATTTGAGAATAATTTTGCAGGCAATCCCTTTGCAGCTTTAAAACAGTCGTTTAGCATGAAAGTTATCAATGGCATTACGTAAGGAGCAGAAGCGTTGATTTTACTAATGCTAGTAACATTCAGAAACAATACGAAAACATGTTTCACAAACAAGTATTACATTTACAGAGAGACTTTCTATCTGTTCTACTAAGAAGTGAATTAAAATCAAATCTGTTATGGTTCTGGTCCAAATAAGAGCTAATTAATCTGTGGGGGGAAATTTATTGTCAAAGGAAGATAGAACAATACACAAAAGTTGCTGGAAAGTTATAATAATAAAGAATCTATTTCATGGTTTTGAAAACTGAACAGTCTGCCTAAAGGCCAGGCTCAATGGATATGTGGGCCCCTTATCCAGTGACTAATAGCAGAAGTTATGGTTCCACGGCTATAAAAAGGATAGCAAACTGTATTTTTCAAGAGGAATTTGTAAAATTATTTGATATTTCAATGGTTAAAATGTATCCCAAATTGAAAGTTCCAGGGAAAAATGGAAAATACCTATTGTTTTGTGAAAACAAAGGTCATAGGAATGCATACTTCAAGCTTAGATGTGGGTCCTTGCATGGAAATAAATGTTTTGGGGCTCTCAAATGTTTGTAGCCTGAAGTATTGTAAGTGCAATCCTTATTTACATTATGTAAAAAATGTTACGTACTTAGCTTTTGATTGTACCTTAACAGAGAAAATGAGGGTTAAATGGCTTTCTCCTATATGGGAAACCATTACAATTATGCCTGATACAGTGTTGAAGTGGTGTTTGTTGAAAGGCATTTTCTTCTGCGAAATTGAGAGTCATATTTTGCTGCTGCAAATTTTGCTTTTAATACTTTAAAAATGTTATAGTATTTATGGTCCATTTATAATAGTGTTAAATCCCATATAAAGGATTTGTATTTTAATGTGATGTATTGCATATGACAAACTTTTTTTTTATGCATACTAAGTATCAATAAACTGAAACTGTCTCTTGCTGTGTCAGCATTGGAGCAACATTTTCTATGAACTGGTCAGTCTGAGTGGCATTCATGTTGTGAGTATTCACAGGGGTAGCAGTCACTTGGGTTTGGTCCAAAGTGTTTCCCAATAGAACTGAAGCATCTGACAGCTTGTCAGAGCACTTGTTAAGCAGTCCATTTGAAGTTCCCTCTCCAGCTGGGAACACAGACGCTGCTTCTGTTATATTCAGGGAGCTGTCAGGAGCCATTACAGTTTCTTCTGGAAAGGATTTTATGCCTCCATGCAACAAATACTTAGCTGCTTCGTCTACTACAGGTTAAGGCAAATGTTATTTCCTTTGTGCCATTGCTGTCCTCACAGTTTCTCTTCTTCTAACAGTAAGAGTGACTGTTCTATTTCATTAACAGTTTGTACCAGTTCTGTTTCCCCAGTATCTGTGTTCATATTTTCCAGCATCGTGTCTCCTTTAGCAGTATGGGCATCATTCAGACATGTAGTAGGGGAGGAGGCCCACTCCCCTACACCTACAGCATCTTCACCTTCCTCCACCTGATCAGACATCTTGGCTACTAGTTTGATGGCCAAATGTCCCACATTTACCAAAAATACCACTAACAGATTAATCTGATTCAATTTCTTTTGGTTTCCATTTGTATCTCCCCCCATCGCCAGGGACAATGCTGAAAATAGGCTGAATTGCCCAGTCTTTCTTTCCCAGGCAGCAAAAACTAAATAAATAAATACATTGGTTGGTTTCTTTAAGGGAGACCCCAATGATGACTCTTAGGTCCCTTTCCTATGATGCTGTGTCTAGCTTAAGACTCCCTCTCCCGCTTTGGAGATTTTCTTCCTTAAGTGCATCACGTTACACTTCTTGGCATTGAATTTCAGCTACCAGATATTGGATGAGTTTTTCAACTTTTGCAAGTCTCTCTGCAATTCCCTCATCCCTTCCATGTTACCAACCCTAACTCGGAGTTTAGCGACATCTGTAAATAGACCCAAACTGCCTTGGATTCCTTCTCCTGTGTCACTGATGAACATATTCCAATTGTCCTGGAAGAAGAAGAGGAAGAGGAAGAGGAGGAGGAAGATGAAGAAGAAGAGGAGGAGGAGGAAGAAGAAGAAGAAATAAACAGCATTTATATAACACTTTTCATGCACATTGTATCCCGAAGCACTTGACACGCAAGTGACTGAACATGTAGTGGCAGTCATTTTGAACATCAACACCCACACACAGCCTTGGACAATTGCATGAACCAGTTTTATGGGAAGGGGACTGTTGGCAAGGGCACCAGGGATTCTTCTACTTCCACCTGGACACTTACCAGGGAGCACCAGAGATGGGTAGAAGGGACCTCGGTTTAATGTCTCATGCGAAGGATGGTGCACCCTGACAGTACAGCACCCCCTACTACTGCACTCATGTGCCCATGTTTTAAGGTATGAGCTCAATTCCAGGGAAGAGGACTGGATCCAGACCCGGTCCCTGTGCTATTCTGCTGGTGACCACTCTGTCTGCTGATCTGACCCCATTCACAACTCTCTGCTGCCTCCCCTCCAACTGACTCCCTACTCACCTGATTATTTTCTTAGCTGTTCCCAGAGCACCATATTCTTCAACAGCCGTTTGTTTGGCATCGAGTTGAATACCTTGCTGAAGTTAAAACAGAGTAAGTCTACTGCATGCCCCTTATCAACTACCTTGGTTACCCAATCAAAGAATGCTATCAGGTTTGTCTGACAAGATCTCCCTGCCATGAACCCATACTACTTACTATTCTGAAGCCCATTTTTTTTCAGGTATTCCACTAGGTCCTCTTTGACAAGTGTCTCCATCAATATCCTTACCGCAGAGGTAAGAGTGACGAGTCTATAGTTCCCGTCTGCTCATTGTCCCCCTCCCTTGTGCAGAGGAACTACATCTATCAGACTGCAAAACAACAAAAGGACATGGTGCAATGAAGAATATAGTTAAATTACTTTATTAATATTGTAGCAGTGTAACTCAAACTCCCTTATGCAAAGGCAGGGCACCTTGAAGCATAGGACTGCCAGTCTGAGTTACACTGTTACAGTAGTAATAAAGTAATTTGACTATACTCCGGATTGTATCTTTTTTTTTATGTATTTAGTTTTTGTTGATCAGGAAAGGAGGACTAGACAATTCTGCCTATTTTCAGCCTCGTGCCAGGGGAGAGGATACAGATGGATGCCAACTGACACTGAACCAAATTAAGCTGTTGGTGGTATTTTTAGTGAAGGGGGGAATTTGGCCAGGACACCGGAGGAATTCCCCTGTTCTTTTCGAGAAGTGCCATGAGAGCGTTTACACCCACCTGAACTACCACCAAAACAGGCAGATGGGACCTTGGTTTAATGTCTCATTTGAAAGACTATGTGCTACATCCTTTTGTTGTTTTGCTGTCTTGTTATGTGCTTAGAGTCTAGCACATAACAAGACAGCAAACAAACAAAAAGGACAGAGGCCATAGTTCAAATGAGACATTAAACCAAGGTCCGATCTGCCTGTTCTGGTGGTAGTTCAGGTGGATGTAAGGCTTAGACCTTTGGTAACATGTTGGAGTTCTCACCCTCTAGAGTGCACACTGTGTAGTCAGAGGAACTACCACCGCCATCCTCCAGTCTTTGGGAACCACCCCTTGCTGCACAGATCTATTGAATAGCTCCACCAGGGGTTCAGCTAACACGAGTACCAGTTCTCATAGTACTCTCGGATGCATCCCATCCAGCCCTAGGGCCTTGTTTACCTTCACAGCAACTAACCCTTTCCTGACTCTTATGCCAGTAAATTTTTGCAGCCTTATTGCCAGGACTGTTACCTCTGTTACTCCACCCAGTAATGTGTGAAGAGCCCCAGGTTCATCTGCTAGTTGCAATTTATGAGGCTTTGTTGATGTCTAGTTTCTAGCCTGCAAATAGCAATAGAAATCTCTTTGGGGGAGATTATATTTATGCTGTAGTTCGGTGAAAGATTTAGGGCTGCCTCCCACCAGTAATTTACCTCATTTGCTAAGCACCTTCAGCTCCCATCTGCTGTACGTTAGGTCTATTTTAGCAGGCGGAAAACTTGATCCATTGCTGATGGATGCAAATTTTCACATGGTTAGTTGATCCCCCCACCCCCACCCCCAACCCCCCACACACACACACAGACGCAGACACACACACACTTTTACAGCCTCTTTCCAGGTTTTCACCAATAGTCCGGCCCAAGGGTTATTTACTATTAATATAAAAATGCATTTAAGTACCAGATTAATTAAGTTCAAGCTACAGTGGGATATGGGTGTGGATAAATCAAGCAGCTAATTTGTAGGTCGTATAAATGATTTGTTCTTTATTCAAAATATTAAAGGCGGAACTAGTGACTGGCACCTGCTTAATGTTAAAGAAGAAATGGTTAGAGTCAGGTTGGATGAGACTAGGGAGTAGTGATCATAACATAGAAATATTTTTTTATAGACAGGTATATGAAAAGGTAAAGGAAAAAACAAAACCCTGACTCCATATCAGCTTTACACATGGACATCCATATAGAGGGAAGTGTGCCTAAGAGATGTGAAGCCTTTTCAGGACTGAGGGCAGTGGGTCTTCCACTCTTAGCCTCTGGCATAAGTTCAGTCCCCATTGATCCCAATGGGGTTTGTACCATACTAAACCACAGTCATCTTCTTTCCCTACCACGTGGACAAGACAATAATATTATTGTTGCTTTCCTGCTGTGTCTCCTCACTATGCCAAAAACAGCAGCTGCAGCAAATAATATCCCTCAGTTAATACCCATGGGTGACAAGGTTGCAACCTAGAATTGCTCATGTGGCCCTGGGGGTATACCTCACAATCCGATTCCATACAAGTATACTAAGGGTGATCAATTAGCCCCCACATCCTGAAGGTATACTCCATGTCAAAGGACCACATGATAGAAGCCCGTGTGTCATTGCCCTGCAGAAGGAACATTTTATGATTGCTTACCTTCTCTAAAATTCATTGATGTTGTTGGTTGTTTTATCTGTTTCCTTGTAAGTATAACTGAAATGCATGCAAATGGTGTAATTATACCCAACCTTGCTCTGTTTCAAATCTTTGATCTACTCATACCAAATACTTTTTGAACATTAGGGACACCCCGAAACGGTGCAGTCATTAATGATACAATAGTCTCCTCTCATCCCACTGCATAATCGCCTAGAATGTGTTGAGTATGTTCCCAAGTCCAGAAAAGATGCAGTGGGAGTTGATCAAGGAATGTAAACAAACATGTTTCAATATGGTAACACCCAGTATGGACGGCAATTTGTTTTTCACTTTTTTTGTAAAATGTAGATATACCTACTGTTTATAGGGCAGATCAGGCAACATGGAAAACATTCAGGTGGGGTGGTTGCAATGTGTGTATTAAGTCAGCATTAATGCAGCCTTACAGGACCCCTTACCAGATCACAAATGTGCCCTGAACAAGGGCAATGTGCAGAACCGTAACCAGTAGTTACAGTACACACCACTTGGTAAGCAGTAGACCTCTACAGGGTGTGCTGCAAGACATATCTTACCACATGCTCCTGGTGGCTTGTGAAGCAAGGCGTACAAGTGCATTCAACCACATGGGAAATGAGGTACAATCAGTTTTACAGCACCTCCTGTAGTGGGCTCCTGTAGGTATAAAATGTCTTGTTTCAGTAAAAAAAACTTCAAAATAAGATGTTTAATAAATTTAACAAAAAAATATGCTAATTTCATTTACAGCCAGTCATTTGGTAAGACAAATTTTACTACACAGTCACAGGAATAGGGTTCAGCTAACCACATTCTTCCTTTTCTTACTGACTTTTTTACAATTGAAAGAAAATAAGATTCCAGACTTGTACATGTTCCTCAACATTTTGTGACAGAAGTCACTTCCTTATCATCACAGTGTAGTGCTGCATTACTTCGTGCTTACGATCAGGATCTATTATTTACAGTATCTGATACAATGTTGGTCATCTGGCTGCTCGGTGGTGACACATTGCTTTGGATTATTTTGCCCTCTCTCTTGGTATACATTCAATTTTCTTTCTTAGAACATTTCTGTAAGATTAGCATCATCTATAACAGGAGTAGTGTGTCATTCTCATTTTATGAAGAGAGTTACACACTGCTTCCGTAACTGGCACCATGCAGCATTGGAGAACTTCCATTCTTCCATTCCCTAGTGTTTCTAATCCCATTTTTCTCACGCACCCCAAAACATGTCAAGGCTGCTTATTGGTACAAGTACATTCTTAAACATATGCAAGCATCATTAGAACAGTAATTTGTCCAATTATGTTATGTCCAGCTACGCCTGTATACTGGATGGCATTGAGGGAATCAGCTCCACAGCCGCAGCTTTTGGCACCATTCAAGGCGCTTTTACGTACATGTCTGTCTGTCTTTGGTTACTCTGTTTCTTTTATGTTAACATCCTTGTCATTCTGTCTGCACTTTTGAATTGTTTGAACAGTTTTCTGACACGACTTATGTTTTTAACTGGGATTTTTCAATTATTTTTGTACTGAGCCGAACACCTTTGAAACCGCAACTTTGAAAACAGATACAGTATAACCAGAAGAAACATGGCAACCCCTGTATTTCTTTCCTTTGCTATATTTATAACTGTATTCTACATCTATCAAAAATGTTTCATGAAAGCTGTCCTGTCGGCACAGTGGTTGGATTTCCGCTTGCGACACTGGCAACCTGGGTTCGGGAACAGACCTAGGTCATTGGAGGACCGGCCGGGGGGAGAGGGATGGAGCATCCTAGGACTGCTCTCCTTCTCTGGGGGGAGGGTGGGGAGAATGTCTGGTCCTTGAGAGACCCCTGGCAGAGGTCAGAGGTACCACAAGCAGCTGGCATCTGGATGTCCTAGGAGTGGGGTGGATGCAGGACATCATTGCATGTCCTCTCCCACAAGAAAAATGGAGAAAAAAAAACACTGCTGCCAGCATCCTCATGATGCCCCCTCACCGCTCCTTCATTCATGCCCAGGCCAACTCCCCGACCTGACCAAAGACTGTGGCACTCTGGCCAGTGCTGTGGCCCTGCCCTGGGGGGGGTGAGCCAAGGGGACAATGGGGAGTAGCGGCTCATATGGGAGTGGAGGGTGGCGGGGACCATGACTGGGCTGAAATTACCGACACTAGAGAGCATACAAAAAGTACAGTAAATAAAAAAAAAAAATGTTTCATGACTTGGGACTGAAATGGTTTTGTGCCAAAAAACAGAAAATACAAATACCCCCCCCCCCTCCATTTTGGGAATGTTAGTTCACTCCAATTCCCTAGGGACTTTCTGCCCACAGAGCGGCTGTGGGACCTCCTTCAGAGTCACTTCACCAGCACACTCCAATTCCTCAGGGGTTTTCTGCCCATGGAGCTGCTGTGGGACCTCCCTCGGAGTCACTTCACAGCACACTCCAATTCCCCAGGGGCTTTCTGCCCATGGAGCTGCTGTGGGACCTCCCTCGGAGTCACTTCACAGCACACTCCAATTCCCCAGGGGCTTTCTGCCCATGGAGCTGCTGTGGGACCTCCTTCGGAGTCACTTATTTATTTATTTATTTGCTTTTGTTAACCGGGTAAGCACACTAGACAGCGAAGTGCCTATTTTCAGGTGCGACCCGGGAGAGTTGCAGGTAAAAATTCGTACATGAACAGTTGAGGAATTGAGAAAACACATAGGGAATAACAGGCATTACAAGGCTAGCTCTAGAACAGGTTGGCACAATGAAATACAATAAAATGGTACATACAAGATGTAATTAGGAGGTGAACAGCAGAGTAAACAAAAACAATGACAGTGATAACTGCCTGTGGGGGGGGGGTGTGCCCTAGGCAAGGGGTCGAATACTAGCTTCTTGACCGGTTACTGAAGAAGTAAGTGCAAGTAGTGCTGAGGCCCTCCACCCTGCCGGGCTAGGGGGAGGAGTGAGGCTCCGGTAGTGAGCTACGAGGTGCAGGGACAGGTGGAGAAAGATTTCAAAAAGTTCCAGAGGGAAGCTTTAAAGCTTGGATGGGAGGTGGTGGACCCGAGTAAGCTCAGGGGCCAAGGTTCCACAGTTTAGGGGCGTATGTGTTGAAGACCTGATCCCCCGCAAGGGTGCGGGTTCTAGGAACCAGGCGTTCCAGGTTCATCCCAGATTTTAGTTGGTAGGATGGGGCACCTAGCTTGAGGGGAAGGGCAAGGGCAGAGGGGGTGGCCGAGCAGATAATGGTGTCAATGAAGTTTCCGAGTATGAAGGAGCGGTGCTTCTCCGGAGGGAGCCACTCCAGGCGGCTGTAAAGATCACAGCGGTGGGTGAGGGGAGGGGCGGAGAGCGCGAAGCGGCAAACATTGTTGTAGGCCGTACCCCATTTTGAGAGGCTGGTTTTGGGAACTGGGGCAAATGCTACGAGTCCATAGCAGAGTGAAGGGAGGAGGAACCCCCTGGCTAGGGCCAAACGAGCGGCCAGGGTGAGGCAGTTTTTAGCTCGATAAGCTAGGCCAAGCTTACCATTAGTAGCCTTACAAACATTCCGGATGTGTAGAGTAAGGTCCAACTGCGGGTTCAGGGTGATGCCCAGATACTTGGCGGCGGCTACCGTCTCAAGGGGTGAGCCGTCAGCCTTCAATAGGTACTGAAATGGACAGACCTCAGCACAGATTTGAATTTGGCACCTTTTTGTCCGGCTTTTGTGTTGTGCTAAATCTAAATACTCAAGCTGTTTTTCATCAGCTTAGCGAGCCCAGCACAACACCTATTGAAAACATTAATTCTTACAGATTGTAACTGGAGCCTACAGTTAAACTGTACAGTTAGTTTTAATTGATTACTCGAATCCCTGTGGTGGCTTCCCAGTCTCCTCGTGGGACTTTACCTGAATGCTCTGATCTCAGCCTCTGAAGGACTCTGTGCCTGCATCTGGAACAAGCGGCAGACTGGAGAGCTCAGTTTAAATTTGGTGCAGCCTTACCGCTACAGCGGAACAATGCTCGGGTAGCGCCATCGTTCTGTGACTGGATCTCGCAGCTGCATCTGCTCAGGGATTGCTGCTTACCCCGAAGCCACTATGTGACTGCTCCCCACCCACCTCAATACCCTCCCACCCTTAGCCATGTTTGTTTATATAGGTAAGGGTCATCACGAGGGAAGATGGTGTTCCCACCTGCAGGTTATAGCTTCTCATCACTAGGTGTCATCCTTTCTCTATAGCCAATCTAGCTCTACTCGGGTGGTTTTAGTTTCTGTCACTCTTTCAAGTACCTCTGCCTGAACCCTACAGCCTTCCTAGTGATTTCTTTCTCTACACCTAACCTGACTACCCTTTCCTCTCAATGGTTTCACCCCTGGTTGTCCATTTTTGTTATGTCCTTGGTGCCTATACACACCAGCATGCTACGCATAGCTCTGTTCCTCCTTGTGCCTCTTCTTATTGCCCTACTAGCCCTCAACTCTCTCTCCCTTCTTGCCGACCCCCCCGCCTTCTGTGCTGTCTCCTAGTAACTTCTTCTACTCTAACATGATAGCTGAATATTCCTCCCCATCGCTCCCACTAGGTTACATTACTTATAAACTCCTTGGGGCCCTGCTTCGGCACCAATGAGTAAGAGGCTTACCTCCACAACCACAGTCTCATGTGCTATTGCACTTGCTTTTCTATGGGTCATCTCACTAACTCTCACTCTAGCTGGGGATATTGAAACTAACCCTGGCCCCTTGGTCTCTCCTATCCCCTCCAACCCCTCCACCTCCTATCTCCTTCCCCATGCTCTGGGCCTGTCTTTTGCGCACCTTAACATCCATAGTCTACTTGCCAACCTCCCAGAGCTGGAATCCTGGGTTATGCTAAATAACCCTGACATTCTTGTGATATCTGAAACTTGGTTAAGACCCTCTGTCCTGGACAATACCTGTGTTTTATCTGGATATAACATGTATCGAGCTGACCGGGCTTCCTCCAAAAGAGGACGGCCTGGCTCTGTATTATAAGACTCACTTGAATGTCACTCTAATGGTATCCCTCTGCATAAACAGCAGTGAGGTGCTGCACTCTATCTTGCTCCTTGGGGGAGCCAAGAAGGTGCACATATTTGGGGTATATCCCCCCCGTAACAGTAAACTAGGCTTTGAGAAGCTCACTGGATTAATACCTGCCCTAACCAAAAACAATGAAATGATCTGTCTGGGTGACTTTAATCTGGAGTGGCTTGGTCCCAACTTCGCGTCACTTGCTACCGTTGTCAGCAAGGGCAACCTTGAGCAACTCATCTCTTCCCACACTAGGATAACTAAGAACAACCTCAGTTGCTCTCTGATTGACTGGATTCTATCCAACTGCAAGGATTGCTACTCCACTACTGGGGTTCTACCAGACTCTATCAGTGACCACTGCTCTGTATACTGTATTAGGGGCCCATCCTCTGTAACCCCTCTTCCTAAAGTACTGCCCTTTGCTAACTTTTTCAATCTGGACATCACTGCATTCCTTCATGACCTAAAACAGGACAATTGGTCCCCACTATTTCACACTAATGATATCAGCTTGGTTACTGATCACTTCAGTGCCACTCTACCTGCCCTACAGGCTAAACATATCCCAGTCTCTACGCGAAGGGTCAGAGGGAAAACAACTAAGTGGCTGAAACGTCCCCTCCTGCAACTACTCAAGGAATGTGATAGACTGTGGACCAAATGGAAAACATCCTCTGCTCAGACTGAATTTGCTGCCTACCGGACACTACAGAATTCCTGCAAGAAGGAGATTTGGGCTGCCAAGAGTAGGTACTACTGAAATCTCTTTCAGTCCTCAGCCTCTGACCCCAAGAAATATTGGAGCCAGATCAATTAAATCTTGGGGGAACACCAAACCGATGGCCCCAAGCGAGATGCTAATAAATGATACCCTGTGCAACAACTCCCGTACTATTGCCAATGCTCTTAATTCCCTTTTTACTGAATCTCCTAACATCCCCCTTCAGGCATCCCAAGGCCCTATCCCCTCCTCTTCGGCTCCACCGCCTCTTGTCCTCTCTTGTAGTGCTCAGTTGGATGTTCTCAGGCTACTTCAATCCATTCCACAATGGGGGAGCCCAGGCCCTGACGGAATTGAACCCCGGATACTTTGAATTGCGGCACATCTCCTTGCAACCCCAATCACTAGGCTGTTCAATCTGTCCATCTGTACCTCAACAGTGCCTGCAGCCTGGAAGGCTGCCAGGGTTATTCCTGTCTTTAAAAAAGGTGATGCCAAAGTCCTCTCTAATTATTGGCCCATAGCATTACTACCAACCCTTAGTAAGATCTTAGAGAAACGTATTCATCGCCAGGTCTCAGCTTATCTATGGAACTTTAATCTTCAATCACCTGCTCAATATGATTTCAGGGCAGGACATAGTACCACCACTGCCCTCACCTTACTCACTAGCGAGGTCAAGTCCAATGTGAACAATGGTTTACTCATGGGTGCTGTGTTCATAGATCTCACCAAGGCATTTGACCTGGTAAACCATTCTCTTCTCCTATATAAGCTACATTCGTTAGGTGCCTATGGACCCACCCTATCATGGTTTAGTAGCTACAGTATCTTGCAAATCACTCCCAAGCCATCTACTTTGGCAAAGTTCTGTCATCCCCTGCTACTATCTCCTGTGGTGTACTGCAGGGCTCCATCCTGGACCTCTGTTCTTTTTCATCTTTGTTAATGATGCTCCCTCATCCTCTCCCCACTGTCGTACCATCATGTATGCTGACAACCTTGTACTCTATACTGCATCTGGTTCTGTCCCAGACATTAACTCCCACCTCTCTTCAGCGTTCCAACAGATTCAGCTCTGGCTCTCCTCCAACTCACTCCTACTCAACCTACCGAAGACCCAGTCCATGCTTTTTGGGTCCACTAGGAAAGTCTCTGCTGCTGCCACCAAGCTCCATGTGGTTAGCTGTGATGGATATGGGATCAAGACTACTAGCTCCTTCAAATACCTTGGTGTTACCCTTGATCCTGCCCTTGATTTCTTTTTGCACATAAATGAGGCTTGTAGGTTGGTTAACATCAAGTTAGGAGCCTCCTACCACGTGGGTCATTCCCTAACCCCCTCTGCCAGAATCTCTGTTGCGTGGGGTGTACTGCTTCCTAAGCTTCTCCCCATTCTCTCACATTCCAATAAGGGTATACTCCATCACTGGGACACCACATATAACAACATCTGTAGATTTGCACTCTCTGTCCCTCGCCTTACCCACCATTGCTTTACTATACTCCTCACTGAACTGGCTATCCCCTAAAGCCCAGCACTCCTTCTCTCTGGGTTGCTTTATTGACTCCATGAACCGATCCCCCCACCCTGTCTACATTGGGGCTATGCTCGCCCACTGATACCGGCCCGTACTCTGAGGTCATCTAACTCGCATCTGTTCTTGGTTCCCCACTGCTCAACCAAATTGCGGGAAAAAGCTTTCTCCCATTTTGCCCCTAAATTCTGGAACACTCTACCAGACACCTTAAAGTGCTCCTCATCTCGTCTTGCCTTTAAATCAGCACTTTTTTCCCACCTCCAAGCACTTGACTCCTGCATATGTGCCTAATCCTCCCCACTCTCTGCTTCCTGCCATCCCTCCCCAGAACCTCTGGGCTCTCCTACTGAACTATACTGTCTTACTGTATTGTATGAACTATTTTTCAATCCCTTCGTAGATGGGCACTGCGTGTTGTTTTGCTGTTGACTCCCTCTGAAGTGGTCACTACTGAATTTTTCTGACCATTTGTATTGTTCAATCTCGAATATGTATTTATTCACCTGGCTATTAGCAGGCCTGTACTGACAACTGTTGTGTATGTTTTTCTTGTTGACTGTCATTTGATTGTTACTGTACCCTCCCGGGTAGTGCTTGAAAATAGGCAGGACTAATGCCTAATGCACTTACCCGGTTATCAAAAGCTAATAAATAAAAATAAATAAACCAGTATCATATTATTGGTAATTTACTCTTTATTTTTGCATTCGTGGAGAAAATAAAGCAAACATCATGATGACTGATGTGTCTTAATTTCACTTTTCCTTTCACACTCATGTTGGCACTTTAACATGGGTGTTACAACTACATAAAACAATCTGATCCCTTATGGATTGTTTCCATAAAGAGGGATTAAGTCTTACCATGTAGCTTAAAAACAAGCACTGCAATCCATGTTTTTGTTGTGGATTTTTTGTTTGTTTCATATATTTATAAAAAAATCTAACTTATGAACAACAATCAGGACAGTATACATACACTAAAACACACCATACAAAACCATAATTGATAGCAGATAAGAAAAAGAAAGTGGTGTCATAATCTGAAGCATCCAAACCCTTATTAACAATACAATTAATCAATGAGACACTAAGGCTTTGTCCACACTACCACTGTGGTAACATTGCAGATGAGGTGAACTGCTACAAATCTGGTCAAAAATGGTTCACATCTGCACCTGTAACATTAACAGAAGCGATCTTGAAACTGATCTCAAGACCTGTTTTCATGTAGTCTTGAGATTGGAATGTATAATGTTTTAAAAGCTGTAACGTTTTCAGTACCTGTGTGGACTAGACATGTGACCATTTCAATCTTCCATTTGCATAGTGAGACCGCACGAAAATGCTTGCTTGAAAACAGATTTCCCAGATAGAGAAATGGTGCATAATGCAGACACAACTCTACCTGCATGTTATATTTTTAAAAACGTTACCACTGGAATGCGGATGTGCAAGAACGGTAAGGGCTGTAATGTTTTTAAAAACATTACACACAATAACTTTGTAAGGAACGAATTACTAAAAAGACCCAGCAAGACAGATGTTTGAACAATATTCCCTTTGCTAAGCTGTCCTTAAATAGTTCACCATTTATGTTCTAGAAATTACAGTGGTGTGTGGATGTAATGGCTCCATGTCCACTTCATAATCCACAGGGAAAGCCCAAAGCCCCACAGGAAACCAACTCCCCCCAATGTTAAATTATGCCCAGCCTCAACAGAACCGCCTCCATCACCAGAAGACCATCAATATACAGTATTTTCCCCACCTTCAGAGGAAAAGTTCCTCCCTGTCATGCAATATGTAAGTTAACCTTTCCAGGGACAAAGTTTGTATCACTAAAGTCTTCCATAGACCCAGCGTAGGCTTAACATGGGAAACCCAGGGTTACGGATTTTAAATATTTAGATGGCCATTGTGTACTTAAGCAAAAAATTATTAATTTGACATGGGGTTGCTGAAACACTATGGAACATCCTGAAGATATATACTTTTGTATCTACCACACTTTACTTTTCTAAAGGAACTAAGAATGGTGCTGGCTGCCCCTCCGGCAATACTTTCTAGTACCTCAGTGGAGATGGTGGAAGCACCAGAGGATTGGAGGAGGGCTGATGTCGTCCTCTACACTAAAGTGGCATTAGGGAGGATGCTAGCAACTATAGGCCAAAGCATAAGGGACAAATAAATGCAGTTTTCTTCCTAGCCTCAGGGGCTACTGAAATCTGATAATATCCACTACATAAATCAAGTACAGAAAACCACTTGCTCCCATTTAAACAGTCCAATGCATCCTGGATACGTTGCATGGTGTACTGGTCAGGCACAGTTCTTTTATTTAGTGTTTTTTCATCAACATACATTCTCACAGAGCCATTTTTCTTGTGAACTACCACAATTGGAGAGGCGTACAGACTGCGTGATTCCTGGATTATGCCAGTAGCGAGCATTTCCTGCAGGTGGTGCCTCACATCATCTGTATCAGCTGGGGCCAATCTTCTGGATTGTTCTCGGAAGGGCCTGTCATCATCATGCAGAATAATGTGGTACTCAGCATCAGCAACACATCAAACATCCAATTCCAAGAGAGAAAATACTTTATTTATTTATGTATTTAGTTTTTTTGACCAGGAAGGAGGACTAGACAATGTTTTGCCTATTTTCAGCTTCATCCTGGGGAAGGGGGAGATACAGATGGATGCCAACTGAGATTGAACAGATTTTAAGCTGTTGGTGGTATTTTTTTAGTGAATGGGGGAAATTTGGCCAGGACACTGGGGGAAATTCCCTTACTCTCTTTGAGAAGTGCCATGGAATCTTTAACATGTTTGTTTGTTTGTAAAAATGTATTCCTTACAAATCTAGGAAAAGGATAACCTTTTGAGTGGTTAGAGTCATTTTCAGTGGAGTCAAAGTTCAGATCATAACAAAAATATCCATCTGAACCACCACCAGAACAGGCAGATGGGACCTCAGTTTAATGTCTCATCCAAAAGACATTCGACCTCTGTTTCAACTTTTGGCTGATCCAAGTTTTCCAGCCACCTGGGATAGGTGACCCTCCGAAGTCAAACATGTCAGCAGATACTTCACACTCTCTTTCATCCTTCAGCTTGGTAGGCAACACAGCAGTGTCTGCGCAGTAAACCTTAGCCAGGCTGCATCCTCTGGAGACCACAATATCCCTGTGAGTGCCATTTCGGACTTGTACCACCACTTGTCGGGCATAAGCATGAGCTCAGACAGGAAGCACACTCAGTTTGACCAGGAGTCCATCAGGCAGCTTTCCATCTTCCAGAACATCTAACATCAGTATCTGGTTGGTGACATCCTTTTTCAAATGAACCTTACCACTGATGCTACATTCAACATTTGGGGGCAGTATGATAGTAGAAGGGTCCTTTCTCCATACAATACACTCAGGCTTGTCTTTATCTCCCTGTCTAGGATGCAACTGCAGTTCATAAGCTTACTTTACTGTAGCATTGATGTGTAGGGCTTGACCACTTTTTCTCTGTTGCCTCTCATGATACATTTGAGCAAGGTGACTGAACATATGGGCATTTGTGCCTATTAGCACAGGTATACCATTGTACAGACTAGAGGGAGAGCAAACCAAAGCAAGTGTCTCTACTGGATCTCCTACACCAGCCACAGATGGAGGGAACGAGAGCCACACTTTGAGGTAACCCAAGTATGGATAAGACTTTTCACTCAGGCCCCAAACATTTAGTCCATCAAGAGGTAGTAGTGGATGGTTAGACAAATGCTGTTCATACCAGTCTTTGAAGATCATAGTTATATTGAAACCCACTATCAAGCACTGCTCTAGAAGAGATCCCTTCAACATGAACCATGGTTTCCATGGATGGACCCACCAACTCTGCCCAGTCAGGAGTAGAATTGTCAGAAGACTGAACTGTAGATCTGGCTACATAAGGCTAATAGGGCAGCTTGGAGGAACACTTTATATTACTTTGTCTGACTTGGTTAAGCAACTTAATTGTTACTTTTCTTAGATCCTCTGGAAATTGACACACCTTTTTTGTGTGGCCATTCTCACCACAACGGTAGCAGAAGAGAGTAGACCTTGGATTTTGGGTTCAAACAGGCTCCTTGGTTGGCTTACCACTACTGTATAGACAGGTCTTAGGTTCATATTTGGGCCTGTAGGCACCTTCAGTCTCATTAGGCCTCCTCCAAGGTGAACTGGGGGGAGATGACTTAGCAAGGTCAGCCACTAAAGTTCTCAACTCTCTCATTTCTTTCAGCATGTCACCATCACTTTCTCCACTGGGAACTTGAGCACTCACACCCTTTACTGTTGTCTGAGATTCACTGGCTGCCTTGGCAGCATGCATTCAAGCTGTCTGGCCTTTCACCATCTCAACCACACTTTAAGCACTTGCCTTCACTTCCCTTAATTCTTTCAACAAGTCTTTAAGCTTCTGTGGATCAATAGCAATCTCTTTTTCACTAGGCTTTTCAGGTGTTTGGATTACTCTGGCAGCACCTGCATAGGGATCCCACACTTCCTCCTCATTTTTAGTCTCCTGAATTTCTTTCATAAGCCAGTAATAAGCAGGTGGATCATCCCTTCTATCTTGAAACTTTAATTGCAGCATTAACACACTGGAAAATCTGGCAGACTTTAAAATATGGTCCAACTTCACTCAGTTTAAGTCACTGGTCAGCACCCCACCTTTTCTATGAGCTCTCTGCAAGACCCTTTCCAGATGGGTGACAAAAGCAGACAACTGCTCACCTTTCCACTGTTTGGTGAACTTGAATTTCCACATTAAATCTTCCCCAGATTCAGTACTGCCAGATACGCCCTCTAAAGCAGACAAATATTGTTGGACAGAAGCATCAGGGTTAGTGGACCTTAGGAACCGAATCACTTCTAGTGCAGGGCCCCTTAAACTCTCCATGAGTCTCTTTTTTTTTTCCTCCCTTGGCACATTGCCGCTGTTGGACAAGGGGGGAAGCATAGTCCATCCATGTCTCTAGGTCATCTTCCCCATGAGGTATGGAGAGTGCTAGAAAATACCTGTAGCCTGCGATATGAGTCAAGATTAACTGAGGATGCAGGCACCTCGGTAGGGGCTGGAGCTGAGTTGAGCACAGATACTGAAGATGGGATACCTTCAGTGGATTCTGATACTCTCTTTAAGTCTTCAAAAGTTTGTCCCTTAGCAAGCAATAACTTTCCCAGTTTTTCCTTCAGCCCTTCAGTTCTAGGGGACCCCCCGGGGTGGATGAGGTACTAAACATGGTGATCACTTTTCAAGCCCCTGAGGTCTCATCTGGAAGAATGGCACTGGGCACCCTTTCAGTGTCTATAGGTTTACTACACTCAACAAGTGCCATGAGGGTCTGGGTGAGCAAATCAGCTATACGTCCCTTAACAGTGGCTCGGCCCAAACATTCAACTTTACCTAATACTCTCTAAATGGCATCCTTGTCTGTTCCTAGGGGTATGTCCAAAAGTAGCAAAGCTTGGTGGAGGTCTACCTCCTCTGCCTCACACCAGCCCATTAAACAATTCACAGCCCTTCTACTACCAGAAAATTAGAACCCAAAACTGGTAACTCTGTCCTTTTTTGTACTAAACTCCGTGAGTAATCCAACTGGTATTCTGTGGTTTGGCCACCTGGGGTGCTGATCCCAGTGATGCTTCCAAAGATGTAACCCGGGCACCACCTCCCAACAGGCTATTACTCCTGCCTGCTTCCCTAATTGCAGGTTGAGGGGCCTGGGTCCTAACAATAATTCTATTGACATGGTGCCTCCACCAAGAGAAAGTTTATGTGGGTCAGATGTAATAGTAGCACAAACCTCTGGGAAGTTGTACTCACCCACAGCCCCACCAGTGGACACACACCTGGAGTTATACCAAACACTTCACTTAACATGCAATGGCTATTAGTGGTGAGCGCTAATAATATGCTCATGATTATCCTTCTTACCAACAGGGTCTGGGATTCTGGGCTGCTCGGTGCACCTGGAAAAGGAAATGTGACAATAACAGCAATGCTCCTTTGTACAGTCCCCAATTTCTCTACCATTCAGTAACAAGATGCCCAGGAAGCAGATTAACATTCAAACAACAAATCTGATTTATTCAGGGAATTGAACAGAGGGAGGGGGCATGAATTTAAATGAAAGATTAAGGCACTATGTCTAAATTTATAGCTGTATGCAAACATTACATTTAACACTGTTGAAACAGTCTTTTAGTGTTGGGTACCCAGTCTGGAATTTAGGTGCAGGCCTAAAACGTTGGCGCAGGTAGGCCTGCATTGCAGCTCATTGGGGCCCTTAAATAAATAAATGGTTAATGGTTCTTGTACTTTAAATTGTAGTCACATTCACCCGAGCACGTGTACTCAAGGAAATTGTAATCCTCAGGCCCAATGGCCTGCAAATACAGTCAAAACAAAACAAGAACTTTAGAAGCAAATCAGATGACCACAAATACTCTAATCTTGGTTGCAGGGATAAGACCCTGAAGTTACTCATGGTACCAGGCCTAACATGAGAGATGGCTGTAGTCAGGCTGGATTATTGCTTGACAGGAATGATCATGGGGACCAGGGCGACATGACTCACCTCCATTTCATGGGCTTTCCCTTCAAAGTGGCCGCAACCTGCGATTCTTCTCTCTGCAGGGGCTGACTCCCTGAGCTTGTATTTAGCGAGGATGGCTTGTGCTTTGCAGCAACAGTTCATTAGGCCTGTCTCAACATAAGCCAGGCACATGCAGTTCAGTCTCTGACTCAGTTCAAATGGCACGTGCAGCTTACCAGCTTTTGAAATCTTAGTTTTTATATGGAAGGCTGGAACAGGACAAACAGGTCTCCTCCTTTTCTTGAGAATGAAACAGGAGACAATATCAGCATTGGTAGGTTCCTCTTTCATACTGGAGTCTCTGAAGCAATCTCCTCACAGCAATTTCTAGGCTTTTAAGACAGTTTAGCAAATTACACTTCTTTTAGCAAAATGTTCTATCAGCCCTGGTAGCTGAAAAGTCATTCTTCTTCTGCTGTTAGGCAGTCCCAAATGATCCACACAGGGAGACAAACAGGCCTTTCTCGATGCTTCTCAGCTAAGCCACATAGGCTCCCTCTTCCTCGAGAGCTCAAGCTGATTTTCGCGCTTCCTCTCACCATAGAAGCTCAAGACGGAATCTGTCTCTTCAAAACAGTCCCCCAACTGAAGACCGGGATTTCTGTATTCTGGTTGGCTGCCCAAACTGCCAGTCACAATCTCGAAGCTCTGACTGGTTACATTAGGTACCAAGAGAAAAATTCAGTTTCTCCCATAAATCACTGTAATAAGGACCCCAAGGACCCCTGAAGTTTTGATTGGTCCAAATGCAAAGTACAAGACCAAACATGGCGGCTCCCTTGTCGAAGAAGTAAACAGTCCACATTTACAGTTCATTTTAAACATAACAAGTTGGATTTAGGGATAAACAATCACAGCAATCAACAGACAGTACTTACACAGGTAATCGACTGTGCATCCTCTTTAAACGCACTTGGTACTGCCCCTCCCAAACCCCCTTCCCACACACACACACACATACACACCAGACTCAACAAAGCCCTCTGGAGTTGCTCCCCCCATCACAGCCCCTCCCCTTTCACTATCCCCCCACCTCTCGCTCTCTGCGGTTGGTTTCAAACCCAGTCCCCCTTGTTTCACTGTCACCCAGCCTCTCGCCATCAGGGATAGCATTAAACCCTATGCAGTTACTCTGCCATAGTCTATAAATGGATTTGGAGGTTTCCAGGGGTGTGCTACCTAAGGCAACCGATTAGAAATAGCTTAGTATTCAATTACAACGAATCCATTTTTTTTCTCCCATTTGTCTAATTGTCATGTAATCGCTCTTTAATGCCTAATGATCAGGCCTCTGTAACCACTGAATATGTGTATTGTCTTATTGTTCACCCTGACGTGGAACCTTTGTAAAAGAGCTCACACTCAAAGGTCTTTCTGAAATACTAATTAAACAATTAATGGAACTTATTGGGGTACTGCCCAGCCAGTCGCAGGGTTTGGAATTTCTGGACACAGCGCAGGCTATCCACTGTAATGGCAGGCCTAAACCTCTTAAAGTGACAGCATGGTGGCATTCATTTGCACACTCACACAGGAACAAGGATTACAACAATACTTTACACTGTATATTTACAGTACTGGGCATACCAGACGCTAAATAGCAGAGCACCGGCTGAGATCCTCTTTTGGCAGAAGAACACTGCAGAGCCTAGGGAGACACTTAATGTAAGCCCACCTTTTGGGGGGTGGGTTACATAACCAAATTAGATACTGAGAAGTACAAGTAACTCCAGCAACAGACAAACTATATGATATTAACTACAAATCTCTCCATAATAGCTTACATGGGGATATGGCCCCAAGTCCAACGATACCCTAATCTTTATTTTGGGAAGGTAGACTCTATTATGATTAATATTTTGCCCAGGTTATTATATTTATTTTGAGATTCTACCTATACTTATACCAGAAGCATTCTGTAAAACTTTATTAAAAGATATCTTGAGGTTTGTGTGGGGAGGGGCACGATCAAGAATCGGACAACATATACTAACGGCTCCAAGAGAGAAGGGAAGCTTTGCTCTCCCAAACTTAAGAAGATTGTTCCTGGCTGCCCAGATGGTAGCATTTTGTTCTTGGCTTAAGAGGAGAGGAGACTCACAGTAGATTGAAATAGAGGTCCACGACAGATACCCAGTCCCTCTTTGAGCCCTCCCACTGGAGCCATTCCCTACTGGCCTACACAAATGAGTCACAAACTCATGGGTAGCACACTCGATACAAATCATTACAAAAATGAGAAAAGCAACACAAACTCAAGAAGAACTAGGACCCATGACATTAATATTATTTTATCATATGGCATTGGGTCTGGTAAGCGCAGACGAGAATAGCATTGGCATGGTACACGCGGTAATAAAGGCGCTGTTGTTTTTTTTTTGTGGGGGCTTCACACCATTGGCTACCCCAATGCAGGGGCCTCTGCCCCCTGCACCCTCTGGACTTAAGGATTCTTACTCCGGGGGGAGTGGACCATGGGGAAAGTTAAAAATTTGTGGGCCGTGGAATAGTGTTTCCATGGTCCCTTGTAAAAACCAAAAAACGTAAGTCCCAATGCAGCAAAAGTTGGGAGACCAGAATTAGAACCCTGGTCTCCATTGCCACTAGCCGAGCTGTTCTATGCCCCAACCCTCCACACCACATGAGCAACTCAACCAGCCTCTTCTTACTTCCTGCCCTTCTCCTTTTATAGGACCACGCGCAGCAACCAGAGAAGCACTTGCAGCAAGAGCTGTAAAACCCCACTCGTTGTCTGTGTGGCTGCTTCCCAGACTAATGCTGTATAGTGCAGCTCTATTCTGGTAGTGCTCACTTGATGGGGTACCTCATCATATCAGGATTAGGCCCCCGGATTGGGGTGGAGGTTCAAAAGATGGGTAGAGAAAGGCTTGACAAGCTTTTCACAGTGTGTCTCGGCATGAGGATGAACTATTGGATTTTGAGACTTTGAGAGAGAAATTTGATTTAGACCCACAGGATTTATTCAGGTACGGGTAGTTATATCACTTCTTGGGGAGTGATGTTAAACTAATTAAGGTATCTAGAGCCAGGTCAACATTAGATTTTTTTTTAAGGGGAGCAGTACTAAAGGATAAGTTTAAATCTATCTCAAAGATGTACTTATCCAAAGGGAAGAGTAATGGGCCCCCATGGTAGCATATTCGGCAAAACTGGAAACAAGAAGGGGACATAACAATCCTAGAAAAATTGCCCCTCATCCCCTGGCAACTATCGCCCCATTTCTCTCCTCCCTACCCTTGCCAAACTTCAAGAACACATTGTCCTCTCCCAACTCACCTCTTTTCTATCTGACACCTCTTTTTTCACCCCTTTCCAGTCTTGTTTCAGGAAAAAACACTCAACCACCACCTCTTTCCTATGGCTCACAGACTCCATCCTAACCAGGATGGACAACGGGCAAATTTCCTCTGCCATTTCTGCCGACCTGGCCAAGGCCTTTGACACCATCTCTCACTCCCTTCTCCTCGACTCACTCCCGGCAGCTGACCTATCTCCCTCTGCCACAAACTGGTTCAAGACCTACCTTATTGGCAGAACCCAATCAGTTAAGATCTAGGACACCACTTCCCCTCCCCTTCCGATTAGCACTGGAGTCCCCCAGGGCTCTGTACTAGAGCCCCTCCTATTCTCCATCTTCTTAAACTACCTTCCCTCTGTTTGCTCCCCATCCTCCGCTATACATACGTATGCCGATGATACAGTCCTGTATGCATCTGGCTCCTGTCCTCATGAGGTTACAACCAGCTTACACAAGACTTCAACAAGGTTCAGCTCTTGTTTGCTAACCAACAACGTTTCTTCAATGCCAGGAAGACTGTCTCCATGACCTTTGGCACAAGGCAGAGACTCTCTAGGTTTCCCTCCCTACCCACTTTCCACACCCTTGATGGGACTTTACTTGAGGACACATTCTCCTTCAGGTATTTAGGTGTTTGGTTGGACCAACACCTAAACTTCTCTGGACATATTGACATCATCCAGAAAAAAATGCACCCAAGCTTAGTGCCCTGTTCAAGAACCGTAGTTGCATCCCTCCTACAGTTAGGCTTGAACTAGTTCAGAAGATGATACAGCCCATTTTCGGCTACTGTGGAGTAGTCTATGTTGCTGTCCTTAAGTCCTCCCTGGTCAGACTGGACACCCTCTTCAATTCCTTCTGCCACTTTGCCCTGGATGCCCCCCTCACATCCATCACTGCGATCTTTATTGTGCCCTATCCTTCCCCTCTCTTACAAATAGGCAACTCTACCACTGTGCTAAAGTCACCTCCAAGCACTGGTTGGGTGAGCTCCCTTCCTACCTCACCTCCTCCATTATAATCCCCCCACACCATCCCATTCCCTTAGATCAACCGACTCCCATACCCTGGTTGTCCCCCTCAGCTCCATCCAAATTGGCCAATCCAGTTAATCTCACTGCCTCCCAAAAATTTGGAATTCTCTCTCCCCTCAAATCCAGCACTTATCCTCTGCCTACTCCATCAGCTCTGTCCTCAGTAATTACCTTGCACCTAGCTGCTCCTACCATTTCTCTCCCTAATTCCCTCCTCTAAGCCCTGAACAAACCCTACCCCTCTACCGTCACCTTCATTTTATCCTGTGCACACCCACCCCCCAAATTTCTAGCTCTCCTCCCCTTCCCCCAAATTGCTCCCCCTTACTGGCCTCCCTTGATTCTCTTACAGAATGTAAAGAACCCTAAATGTTCTCCATGGGTCCCTCTTCTACCCAACCCCGGGGCTTGTATCTCTCATCTACTCCCTTCCCCCACCATCCTAAAGGGGTCTCTCAGGGACACTGCCTTATCCCCTTCTCTCTCATCCCCCCATTCCCCTTGCAGGGTTTCTTGCAACCTGAGGGGGTCTCCAGGGACATGACTCTTCCCCCTCACCCCACCTCACCCCCCCTCCCTCCCCTTCCCCTTTCTTCACATAAGCACTTGTTTACTTATTAACCCAGCACTTATTATTGTCCACTTTTTCGACATATTATGTGCAACACTGTTTGTAACACCTGCCTTACAACTGTATGTTAATGTTGATCTTGTAACTTGAATGTTTAATGTCTCATTCCTAGTGTACCCCTTCCCCCCAGGTCGCACCAGGAGACAAGCGACTTGTTGCTCAGTGTGCCTTCCTGGTGAAACATTTCAAGAAAGAAAGAAAAACATTGACTCTGGAGGTTGCAGACTGGTTGGAAAGTTACATCCCCTCACCATTACTTTTACACCTCAGTGCATACTAAACACTTCGGCAATACCCACAACAGTGAGTGCTGGAGAGGATGTGGGGAGAGGGGTACTCACACCCTCATTTTCTAGGTGTGCTCAGCAATAAGTAGATTTTGAGAACAGGTCCACAGGGCGCTGAAACACATACTAGGTGGAGAGTACCCATTTACGCTCAGTTCTAGGGCTCCCTACAACAGGGATGCTATCACCAAAGGAAAAAAAGTTAGTGTTTATAATGTTAACTGCTGCCCACAAATGCATTACTATGAAATGATAGTCAGAAATGTCTCCACAGTCTGAAACATGGAAAACAAATATGCAACACTATAGAGAAATGGAATATATCACAACTTTGTTAAACCTGAAAACAGAGTAATTCCTGGAAGTCTGGCAGCCTTGAGACTCTTATGGGATGCTGCTACCTGAGGACACTTAGTACCAGACATTTACCCCATATAAATATATGTTCTATAGTTACTTGGAAATGGATGTGTCTGCTTCAGGAGATGGGGGACAAAACTGATAATAAGACCTTCCAGGACTGCAGGTGACAGACGTATCCTCCCTACAAACACACTATGCTCTACGCTCCCCAGCCCACTCTTGAATGATGTCAATCTACTTTTACTGTAGGGCAACAAGAAAAGCGGCAACTGGAGAAGCCGAAAAAATGGGCACACATGGGACAGAAAAGACAAACAGAATAGTATTTTTCACTATCTTTTAATCAACATTTAGTCTTTCCCATGTAGAATCAGCCACACATACGGGATGCTAGATATACTATGTAGGTGCTGTCACAATTAAAGGGCTAGTGTACTGCCTAAAACTAGTATTACTTTTTAAACACAGTCAACCATTACCTTTTATATCTGAGGTACTTTTTCTTTTCCCCTTGGTAAATTAGAAGATTGTTTACCTCATGTTAGCAGGTGTACTGTGTGGAACAGCACTCTACCTGCCAGCTGACATATCAAGCTCTGCCCCTTCCCCCCCACTACATTATCAGCATTGTGACTTCACTGCTGCTTAGGAACAGTCACTCAGTAGCCGCCAGTCAGTTGTCTGTGATGTCATGGTCAGTGAGATCACAATGCTGATGATATAGTGGGGGGGGGTTAGAGATAGATATGTCAGCTGCCAGGCTGAGAGCTGTTCCACACATCCAGCAGAATGTTATGACATAGAAAACTTTCTAATGAGCAAAAGTAAAAAGGAAACTACTTCATAAATAAAAAGTTACACCTGACTACTTCTTAAAATTTGTATAATTTTCCTGTCTATTTTTGTTCCACTAATTCTTTAATAAACTTGTTGATCAGGGCCAGCCCAATAGTGCAGAGGGCTGAGGCACTGAATGCCTTACCTCTCACCATGCTGCCATTCAGGAACGAGCATGGGTCATCAGAGGTCAGCAAGGGGGGCAGGAGCAGTGCAGGATTGAGCTGCCAACTGGTAGCTCTCCTCTCCAGGGAAGGGTCTGTGCTTCCCTCGGCTCTTGATTGCATCGTGGTGGAGATCAGGGGGCAGTGCAAGCCAAGGAAGCCAGGGTGCGGGGCCAATGGGTGGGAGGAAGGGGCCATCACCAGAGCAAGAGGGCGCACACGCACCTCTACACACATGCACCTCTCTGTCTGGGGCCCCAGGTAACTGGGGAAGGGAGTAAATGTGGAAAATTGGGGGCCACAGCAGGATGATGCCTCCAGTCCAGCTGTGGGGGTCCACCGAGACATGCATCGCATTCAAGATCCTGAACAACCCTGGAGTCCGGTAAGATTGGCAAACAAGCAGCTGCTGCCCACTGCAGTAGTATGAACCTATATGAAAAGCAAAAAAATAAACTTTTGATCCAAATGGTTTCAGCAGAGTCTCTAATGTGAAATCTTAGACTCTGTACGGAGGATCTAATACGGTGGTTCATGAACTGAGAAAGTGGCCCAGTTACTGAACCAGTGGAAGATATGAAAGATCTGCCGGGGGGTAGGTAAGGGATTTATGGGATTTGGAGAGTGTATAAATAGCTAGACACACAGGATGGGAGACTGTAAGGAAATCAAATATATCAGGGAAAATTCCATTCGATAGACATGCTTGTTTTAAAAAAAAAAAAAAAACATCAGTTTTGCATTTAAACATCAGCATGGGAGTCATAGGACACCAGCTGATAAAAATTTACATTTTCTAGCTGGTGTTTGGCCTCTGCTATATAGTCCTTGGTGTCCTGCACCACCACTCAGCCCCCTTATCTACAGGCTTGACAGTTCCAGGTATCTCTAGTGTTGTCTCCAGATCCTTCCGTGCCTTAAACTCATCAGTATTCATATGGACAAAAGAAGATCTAATTAGGCATTTCCACAAGCGGTTTCAAATCATTTTCACACACTTTAACAAACACTGACAGAACATGAGTATAGCATGGTGGACATTAATAAAGCTAGGAAGAGAGCTTCATCAGTACAGAAAATGGATTTGGTCCATGCCACTGGGCCAAGTACTGTAACGCAAAATGGGTCCATATTGAACTTTGTTACAAATTACAGTGCCCAGACCAGCTCAGTACATCAGATTTTGTTGAAATATTGGTGGCTATTCCAGACGGAGCAAAAACTGAGGCTGTTTGTAAACAGAACCTCAAGAATGGCGTATAGGAGGGCCACCAATGTAGATGACATGGTCATGCATAACCTGCAACCAATGGCTGAAACACACAATTTATTTTCCACCTCCACTGTGTGGTAATTACAAATGAGGGCAATGTAAAGATTTCCCTGTGATTTGTAAATCCAGCTACAGGTGAAGTCATACAGATTAAAAAGTTCATTAATTGTGACAGCACCTACATAGTATATTTAGCATCCTGTATGTGTGGCAGATTATACGTGGGAAAGACTAAATGTAGATTAAAAGATTGGGTGGGGGGGAGCATATGAGGGCCATAAACAATGGCAACAGGGAGTATGTGCTTGCAGATCACGTGTTGAGTTCAAATGACACAAGAGGGTATCAGATTGCCTTCATGGGCACTGAAAAAATTTATACTGGACCCAGAGGTGGAGATTTGAACTTGGTGCTAACCAAAGGGAAAATTACTGGATTTTTAAATTAGAGGCTACAGTGTTTCCTGGCTTGAATGATTGAGTTGAGCTAAACCCCTTCCTATAAAAACAGGACAAAAATATATAGGATGTGTAAGGTCAGCATAGTATGTACATTAATCTGTTGTATTTTAATCTTTTTTAGATACCAGGATGCCTTTCAGAAAGTACCTGCATTATACCTTTCAGACTGTACTTCACAGAATCATAGAAATGTGACAGCAGAAAAGGACCCTCTTGGCCCATCTAGTCTGCCTCCCCCCCTCTTCGTATATGCCCCTCTAACCCCAAGATCCCCCCTCAGCCCCGTGGACAACCACTTGTGTCTGTCTCATGCCCTCTTGAATCCCTGCATCATGCTTTTTTAAAATTTGGCAGCTGTTATGAATTGTGATTATCTGAAGCGTATTTATCGCTTTGTAGTATCAGGCTTTTTCTGATATGTTTTCTGATATGTAGTTATTTATAGGCAAGTTTGCACAGGTATACACATTTTGATAAAACTGAGCACTTTCACACTCATTGCACTGTAACTGTGGGTCTGTACATTTAAGTGCACACTATTTAAATTGCACTCCAGGCGGCACCCATTACTCTTGACAAAGCCAATATGGTGAAACATTGAATAGTTTTGTGCGTGCACCCTCTCACCTTAATAAAGGTATGCAACAGCAGTGAAAAATACTTTGTTGTGCGGCATTTCTGTCCTCTGTGTACCTCGTTTTTCTTCTTCCCTGCTACCTTTATTGCACTCATGGATACCTAATGACAGCACTCATTACTCAGATGGACCAAGGTTGAGCTCCAAAACCATTCACTGTTACATTTGCTTTCTTTATTTAGTTGGTTTACCAAATTGTACTTACATTTAACCACAGAAGTCTTCATCTTTCCCTGGTAGGATGGGCAGCTCTTCAGCCATGTCCCTGTCTCCTACAGCCAGTTTCCACATCATTACCGGGTTCACAGTAATGGTCTCCTATGGATTACACACTCTGCAGCTGTCCCCCTCCAGACAAGCAAATCCAGTGGCTCTGGTCCGTGGCTTGGTGGAGCAGCTACAGGGAGATGGGCAGGGCTTCATTTAGCCCATCCTCCCATTTTTGTCCTCTTCCTGACACTGGGCTGCACACATCACACAGCAGCAAATGTGTGTGGAGGTATGCAAGCTCTGCAGAAGTCCCGCAGCACCCACCCTTGTTTTTTGCTCTTGGCTGTCCCACCACCAGGCCTCCACCTGCTGGTAGTCACATGATGGAGTTGGCAGCCACCCTCCCCACTAGAGGAGAGCAGTCTGTCAGATGTTCAATCCCCTCCAACTCTGGCCAACCCCCAGCAACCCAGAGTCCATTCTTGAATCTGAATCATCGGGTGGGAAAAGGTAAGGCGTACATATGGTGCCTCAGTCCTCTTCTCCACCAGGCTGGCTATTGTACTTTTTGTTTTTTTGAAAGGACTAGCAGCAACACTAAAAATATCATTAACAGCTTAATATGGTGTAATGCCAGTTGGTTTCCATCTTTATCCCTCCTCATCCACCAGGACACTGAAAATAGGCAGAATTGCCTAGGCCTCCTTTTCTGGTCAACAAAAACTAAACAAACAAATGTACCAAATTACTGTATGCACCACTTGGAGAATGACTTTGCAGTTATCACATGAAAAAATGCTTGAATGAAGCTGAGTTTAAAAAAATAAAGTGTTGGATATACAGGTGACTTTTGCACCCAGTTCACAATTAATGTGTACCATAGACTCAATGCAGTGTCAGACAGACAGACAGACAAAAGTATTTCAGTTTCCATATTCTTTTCTTCAGAGAGTGTTTCCAAATCTTCTTCCAGGCCATTTTGGGTTGTGGCCTTGAACCTTCTTCAGTTGTTCCACTGTGGCTTCTGAATGCATGGGTCAAGTGCCCCATACACAAGTGCAGATAGAGGCGGACCAAATGTGGCAGAAAACTGCACATACGGAGCCCTGGGAGGAGTCATAATGCAAAGGCAAGGCAAAGCCATTTTATTTATCCAGCACTCTCTCCGTGAGGCTCAGGGTGCCACACAATAAACATGAAATAAATAAATCAGTAACTAAATATATAACTATGATGCAGCCCTTGTAAAAGTCAAAATTAAAACTAAGGGAATACTTATTCGGAGTAAGTTTTGTTAAACAAGTATGTAATTCCCAAATGTGGCTGCCAGATGTTAGTGGCTGCAGACGGGGTTTTTACTTGCTAACATACTGGCTGGTGCCACTCATGAAAACCTGGGCATGACACAGCACTAGTTGGATGGTGCTATGCCATGGCACTTGTCCATTGTTACAGTCGCCCCTGTCTCAGCCACCCACTCGTCTTTCCAACCTGTAGCTTTAGGCCCTCTTCTTAGTAAAGAATTTTCATTTTTGGTACATTGTCAGTTTTTCCTGGTGCTGCAGTGCCCCCCACTACCTGCGCCCTATGGATGTGTCTTATTCCAGGCATCCAGTAGACATCCTCCAGACATTATTCCACTGTCCACAGATGTTTAAATACCGGTTCCTTGGTAATTATGATCTCCTGATGAAACTCTTCCCAGTTGTTGCATGCCTACACTATCCTGGAGAACTGCTTGTAGTAGCCTTATATGCTAGGTGATACTCCGGCATACATGGGACTGAGCAAGGCACAGTACACCATTTACATACCAGCCCCCACTGTGACATGCAAGTCAACACTCCTTTCCCTGTGTGACTGCAATGCCCCTTGTGACAGCAAAAGGACAGACTGTGACCCGCTGAGTATATCACACAGGGGTGCAAGATAGACCAGTGGTACAAAGTGGCCTTTGTGACTGTGTATGGGGCTCCAGATGTCTGCTTCTTATATTTTGCCTGACTTCTTGTGATGGGTCCACCCATATCAGAATAATCCCCATCTCTTGAGTTGCGCGATGGGTTCGTTTATTATGCACTTTAGGATTTGTCTACTGTTTAGCATGTATAATAACCATAAAATAAATTAATGTTATCAGTAGATCAAAACCCATTATCTTATCTTGACTATGCATATGAATACAACCGACAGGATGCATACTGCCTAACCTTGCAATTAACAAAGTCTGGGAATAGGATTGTAAATTTGCCTAAAGATACTATTAAATGGGATGCAGTATGAAATAATGCATTCTTGCCTCTAGAGAAGTCAAATCCTAGATAATTCAATATTAACTGCAATGCGGAGATCGTTGGAGGATAGCTTTTCTTTTCATGGTTGCAAGTGCAAGACCCTCAGAGAGAAGGTAGAGATGTAATTTAGGCAACGTTCCCTTTATGCAAGCAGCATATAAGCCACTCAAGAAGCATGTACGAACAGACACCATGGAAAGTATTACTCAGTTTATAAAATAGACCCTTGATTTAGCCAACCCCCTTAAAAATCTGACTTTTGTTTTCAAAATGTTGCCAATCCCACCCAAATCACTCTGATCTAAAACCAAAAAACAAATTATAAAACTAAGTGAAAGGAAACTTGTGCCTATAAAAGGACAGCATACATTGTTGGATAAGGGAGTACAATTAGAGAGCAAAGGTGGTATGTGCACTTTAAAGGGACACTGTCAACTCCCTTGGGCCATGAAGCGTCCCTTCATTTAAAAATGCATTTTATGATTGCTGGCATTCTGTATAGATTAATGATGCAGCTGGTTGTTTAATTCTGGTTTCTTTTTTCTTTTAAAAAGTGAAAAACAAACTGCCCGCCATACTGGCGTTACAACACAAAACGTTTGTTTACATTCCTTGATCAACTCCCATTGTATCTTTCCTGGACTCAAGCACACCCCGACACAGTCTAGTCACTTATAATGCAGTGGGAGGAGAGGAGAGGAGACTATTGCATCATGAGTGGCTGCTCCATTTGGGAGTTTCCATTAATGTTCACAAATTATGCAACAGGAGTAGTTCATCCTCACCATTCCGTTACTCTTTTTCCTCTCTGTACACTCTATACCCGGGTTGCACCTGGAAATGAGCCTCAGGTCAGTTGCCTTTCCCGGTCATCAAGTTTTAAATAAATAAATATAAAAAAACAAAATTCGGTATAATTACACCATACTATGCATTTCAGTTCTACTAAGAAAGGAGGCAGATAAGAAACCCTGGATGCTATTTTTGCTCTCATTGTTAATTTAACTTTTGCTGACTGTTTTATCTTTTGCATTGTATCCCTAAGTTGATAACTGTTGGACTGTACTTCTTCCTTCGTCATGTATTTCTCTTTGTTGTAACCTCCCGGGTTGTGTCTGAAAATAGGCACCTCTGTGTCTAGCACACCTCACCCGGTTACCAAAAATAAATAAATAAATAAAACAACCAGCAACATCAATGAAAAGAAGGTAAACAATCAAAAAATGTAGGTTTTTAACTAGAAATAATATGATGCAAAACTGGTTGATAGTGTCCCTTTAGTGTGAGGGTTGACGAGTCTTTGAAGGGAAGAAGTACATTTGGGAAGCAGGTGGTGGTGTGAATTCCAGACATGTGTGGAATGTCAACCTTCAGAGGGCTGAGTGTGCTCATTTTGGAAATAATTAAAGAAAACTAAAGTGTAGGGGCACATACCCCATGTAAGTCAGAGTGTACAAATTGTACTTTTGAAGGGTAACATTTTGCTCTACCCAAGGGCACCATGACCTACCTTCTGATGTTATAATATGATTTTTGTGACCTGTAAGCAAGTCAGTATTGTATACAACTGAGTGCTGCTTCAGGTTTCTCTCATGTTTAACACAGCAGTGGGGTATACAAATGTAGAGCAAGACAAAAGGTTCAGCTGTGGGTAACAAGCAGGATAGTACCAATAAACAGGTTAAAACTGAAGGCAACTTACAGGGCATTGAACAAGAAACAAGGTCATGTCATACAACATGGAGTAAGAAAGTACAGTTATGTAAGAACTTACCATAACAGTAGATCTTCGAGAGGAGCTCTTGCAGCAGGTAACACCATTAGGACTGAAATAGGCAGGTGCCAGGACCCCAGGGAAAACTTCTAGCTAGCAGTATACAGTGGGGGACCACCCCCTGCCATCAGCCCACCTCTGACATCCGCCTATGGTATAAAAGGGGCAGTCGCCCAGCCCAACATCAGTTTTTGCACCAGAGACCCCAGCATATATAGAAATTGGAAAGCCGAGGTGGTTCCTCTACATCGAGGAAAGAAAGGTAACACAGATGGAGAAGCAGTCACCAAGGGGATGGATGGAGGGAAAGCAACACCTGCTGCAAGAGCACCTCTCAGAGATCTACTGTTATGGTAAGTTCTTACGTTACTGTACTATCTCACTTCAAGGTGGCTCTTGCGGCAGGTAACACCATAGGATTAAGCCCCAAGCAGTGAAAGGACTGACCTCAGTCAGCTGAGAGGAGGCAGAAGACAGCATAAAGCTCTCAAGAGAGCAGCCTCTGTAGAACAGCGAGTCCAAAGCCTACCCTACGCTTTGTGGCAATGTCCAAACTGTAATACAGAATGAAAGCGTGGACAGAACTCCAAGTAGCAGCTGAACAAATGTCAGCTACTGACATGTTCCTGAGGGAAGCAAACCGGTCCCAGTAAAGACTTGTCGTATTTAAGTAACACTAAACAATTGTATTTATTTTATTTATTTAAGTTTCAGAAATCATACCTTTGAGCCAAAGGCTGTTTTACAGAGGTTCCACGTCATGGAAACAGAACAGGTTATAACGAGACAGGCAAACCAATAATTACATAGGCAAAAATACAAAACAATACATGGGAGATTAAGTATCATCTTTAACTTACATTAGGTAACAGCAAGAGAGCTGCCAGTTCACAGTACATAATCTGCCAGAGCCTCTGTCAACAGTAACATATGGGAGAAACAAGTGTGGCTCGTGTGAGAGGAGAGGGATAAGGGCGGGAAAGAAAAAAAGTGTGTTCCATGAAAAAGCAGTGTTTTATTTATTTATTTTTTTACAAGGTATAGTCACAGCTGGCATTGGTCACCAAGTGCTGATGAAGAGTGAGCTTAAAGGGGTTTAGATTCAGGGTATTAGTGATGTCCCTAGGAAGTAAATTGTACCAGTATGGGGCCCTTGCTTTGAAGGAGCATTGCCCTTGAGAGGTCCAACAACGGGGGACAGAGAAGGCTTGGTTTTCGGAACTCCTGGTAATTCATATGGGACAGTGAGGGGTCAGTATTGACTGGACCCCAGAGGGCAGGAGGCCAAGGGATGCCTTCTTTGCAAGAATGCATGATCGCTACTTTATTCACCCAGTCAGTGGGAGCCAGTTTACCTGTTCATATAAGTCACAGATGTGTGTGAGTAATGGGGCTGAGGTGAGGAGTCGACAGGCTTTGTTCATGGCAAGGGTTATGTGCCGGAGGGCGGTGTTTGTGGTGGAGCCATAGATTATGAGACCATAGTCAATAATTGTGATAACAGATCACTAAATTGCAAGCTTTAAGGCTTCAGTAGTTAGGCAGTGCCTGTGTCTACAGGGTATACCGATATGGGTATTAACGGTTTTGGCGATGTTATGTATATGCAGGGCTTACAACACTGTGCTGTCGAGGGTCACTCCCAGGTATTTGAAATGGTCGACCTGCTCCAGTGTGGTGCCAACACTGTTTTTGATAACCAGTTGTTGGCACTTGTGTTTGCTGTGGGTTCCATGAAAAAGCAATTGACTAACCATTTGGACAAACATTATTTTGAAACTGGAGCCCCTTCTTTCCTAGGGGTGAAAGAAACAAACAACTGATCAGATTTTTGGATGGTTCAGGTGTGATCTAAATAATAACAAAGCACCCAGTAGACGTCTAGAGTATGCAGTAAGGCCTCTCCTTGGTTTGATTACGCTTGGTAATACACAGGCAGGTGGATGTTCTGCTTCAGAGTAAACAGACACCACCTTAGGAAGAAACTTAGGATCGGTCCTCAAGGACATCCTGTCCTTGTGGAAAACTAAACAAGGCTCTTTATACATCAGAGCTTGAAGCTTGGAAATCCTTTGAGCAGAAGTAATAGCAACTAAAAATAACACTTTCCACGACAGAAAGTGCAGCTTGAGGCAGGCTCAAAGGGAGGCAGAGTAAGCTTTTCCAAAATGAACAAAAGATCCCAGAGGGCAATAGGATCCCTAATGGGAGGCTTCAGATGCAGTATGCCCCCCCAAAAAAAGTGCAGAAGCCCAGCTGGGCAAGAGTCTTGCCTTCTATAGGTGCTGCTGCACAGAGATGGCTGATAAGTGCACCTTAATCAACGAGTAACTTAGACCTGAGTGTGAAAAGGAAAGGAGGTACTTGAGAATGCAAGTCTGCAGACAGATAAACGGATCTAGGTGACGTGCAGTGGCCCATATGCAGGACATCTTTAACTTCATAGCATAAGTGGCTCTAGAGGAAGATTTTCTGGCTGCCACTAGAACATCTGCCACCTGGGAAGAGACCCCAAATCTGGCAACTACTAAGTCTGTAGGAGCCATGCATGAAGGAGCAGTGACTTGAGGTCTGGGTGGACCAGGGTGCCCTGCTCCTGGGAGAGCAGATCAGAGCACAGGGGCAGGAGGATCGGAGGTTTCACTACTAGTTGCTGGAGGAGTGGAAATCATATCTGGTGAGGCTAGTAAGGGGCTATTAGGATCATCTCTGCCCCCTCTGACTGCAACTTGAGAAGTACTTTCTGCAGTAATGGAAAAGGAGGGAAGATGTACAGAAACCTCCCTGTCCAAGACAGGGGCAACACATCTCATCAGAAAACACCAGACCCTGGATCTAGTGAGCAAAAACTGGGCAATTTTGTGTTCGATGGGGGCGCGAAAAAGTCCAGCTCAGGGCAGCCCCACCTGTAAAAGAGAGCTTCGACTACTGAGGAAAGAAGTTCCCATTCATATACTTTGGACTGGGAATGGCTTAGGCTGTCAGCAAAGGTGTTTTGAATGCCTGGAACATGCACGACAGTCAGGTCCAGGTGATGTTCTATGGCCCAATACCAAACTCTCATGGCCTCTCCACAGAGGGGGTAAGAATGCATTCCTCCCTGCTTGTCTATGTAAAAGACCACAGACATATTGTCCATCTGGATCAAGAGAGGACCCAGGACAAGGTGTGTCTGAAAGGCTTGAAGAGCATACAGGATCACTCTCATCTCCAAAACATTAATGTGGAGATGCTATTCCAGAGGGGACCAGGACCCCTGAGTCTGATAGGCTGCCAGATGGGTGCCCAGCTTTGGCCCAGTGTGTCCTTGGTGACGATCTGTTGAGGTGACTCTTTCCAAAACTGGACCCCCTTGGAGAGGTTGAAGGGATTCAGCCACCACGTCAAAGCCTCTAGGTGCTTCCCATAAAAAGGTTCTTTCCTCAGGGCATTATACAAGCGATCTGCCTTCTTGCAAGATGCTGGGGTAGAAGATTGATGTTTCCAAGCAGCCCTATTGACATCTTTCAAGGAATCAATAAGGGGTGGAACTACCAAGGGCAAAGACTCCTTCTTACATAGGAAAATGGCTAACCGACATCATTCGGGGTCCAGTTCCTCTGTGTCCCAACCCATAAGGGGCTGGATGTGTCTCATCACATCCATAAAAGTAGGATCATCTGGAGAAGACTGAGGAGTGTCCTTGGGCTCCTCTGGTTTTGATGAAAGATGTGAGTTCCTGGAGTCATCATAGGATGAGGAGTAGGAATATCTGCCTGACTCGCCTGAGTCTGGGGAGGGAGAAGGAGAGCAATGATACCTACATCGGTGGGTCCTTGGATGAGTGGTGCCAGCTCCTGCTGGTTGTGGAGTAGACTCCTTAGGAGGTGGTTTTGGACCCTTTCTGGGGGGAACTTGCTCTTTAGTTGGATTGGGAGGAGGATTCCTAGGAGTTAGAGTTGGGTGCTTCTTCCGGGCTACCTAATTTTTAAAGTATGCCCACCTGGTAGCAAAATGGGCACCAAGATCTGTGGGTGGGTTCTGAGGCATCATTGGGGGAGCCAGCATCTGTGGGGTAGGCTGAGAAAGCTCCTGCATCAGTTCCTTAGGCTGTGGTGACACTGGCATCGGGTTAATAGATGTCAGTCCTTGAGGAAAGGAATCATCCAGTGTTGGTCTGACTGGAGTCGAAAGACTGGGCATCAGACCCTCAGCATTGACTGCATGATGACAGGGCCAATTGGTGACAGTGGAGGGTTAGGGGATGGTGGCTGAGGCATCACCAGTGTGTCAACATTGGGGTAGCCAGCATTGACTGGACAAGCATGGATTGATACCAGGCTGGGAAAGAAGCTGATGCCAGTCTGGAAGGAGAAGCCTATCCCCAGAAGCTGACTCCTGAGCGGGGCAGAGGCATTACTCTTGCTGGGGAGGTGAGTGCCTGCCCCTGGTGTCATCTGTCACAAACCCACTCAGCAAGGTCAGCCCTCTACTCCCAAAGTGCCAACCTCCGAGCGCAGTCTTGTGAACAGTTTACAGAAACAGGGTAACCCTTCTGCCTGTTTTGTGGGATCAATCAACCTTTGGTCTGAAGTCTTGGAGGGATTCAAACTGTGAACCTCTTGCTAGTGTACCCAATGCACAGGCTCAGATATTTCTGTCTTCGGGGGGCCAGATATCTTTGCCTATGGGCACCTAACCAGGTATACAGAATGAACCCTTAAAAACTGTAATAAAAGACCTCAGATTTAAATTGCTTACCTTTTTCCAGTTTGGTATCACCATTCAAGCGTATGTAAAGTGTCTGCTTTTACCATATATACTCCACTTGCAAAAGGAAAGAAATCAAAGACAGACCAAGTAGGCTCTTAAAATAGTTTTACTAAAATAGAAACAAAATATGTAAAACATAGAATACAGAACCAATATCACAAAAACCATACAGATCTTTTAAAAGAACAAGGTTTAAACAGTGCGATTTGTACTACAGTACTTACATTTTTCTATCTCTCTACATACCTGCTTAAAGTGCTCATAGATGTTTCTCTGTAAGAGTCCAGATAGAAGTGTGTCTGAAGTAAAACAGAATATTGTCTAACAGATGGCTTTGCCCACCTCTTTGCATGAGGTAACCTAGCTCCTCCCTGTCAGAATATATATAAAAATATATATCTATATAAAAACAAAATGTCTATTCCAAGCATAAAATTTTGCAACCTCAGCATAACTCATGGTTTTCAGATGACTCTCTTTGATCTATGATCAGTTTCCCCTTTCCAGGACTTCAAAGTATCTTTTATGACTTCGCACTAAAATGTCATACCCTGCTGTTCTTCCTCTAAGTGTTATAAAAGTTTTTGATTTTCCTTCTTAGCAACTACAGCTATAATTAACTTAGTTAAAGTCTGTAATTAGCTTTGGGCCTTCTAGGTAACACCTTGTATCTAAAACCTGTGTGTGTGTGTGTGTGTGTGTGTGTGTGTGTGTGTGTGATCTCACATGCTGCTTCAGCATTTCTCAAGACAGACAGTCCATAACCAATTTTTGTATTACAAAAAAAGATACAGTGATCAGAACCAGCTGTCCAAGTGTCACGCATCAAGCCCTGGAGTCAGGACTGACTTGGCAGATGCCTTGACTGGGAGGGTGATGGTCAAAGACCCGCAACCCAAGGATGACCCGGTCGAGCCACCTGGCTGAGAACCCACCTATGTAAGGGCCTGAGTGTCAGGTGCTGAGAGGCTGAGGATGAAGTCTTGAACCCCGAAGAACCACTGCCTGAGGTAGTGATGAAAGCAAGTGGTTTGACCAGGGACCTGGAGCAGGAAGCTTACCAGGTTTTGTCCCTATGCTTCTCCCCTGTGTTTATGTTTTCTGCTGGATTTCTCGCCATGAGAAAAAGAAGAGGCTGAAGTTCCAGAGGCCGAGGAGAAGAGGTCTGGAGCTTCTTCCCCATTGCTGAAAGTCTCTGCTACAGCAGGAAGGCTTCAAGGGTCTTCTGGCTGTGAAGTCTGGTGCGCTGGTTAACATCTTGGCAGTGCTGGCAGGCTTCAGTATCATGGTTTGGGCCTAGGCACAGCAGAGAAGAAGTGTGGCCATCCTTGTGGGGAAGCTGTTGGCCACATGCACACTTAGTCCACCACTGCTCTGAAGAGGAGGATGCAGAAGTAGACATGCAAGAAAAATAATTTTTAGGAAAATAATAAAGCACGGGTTTTGCATGATAGGCCTATATCCATTTATGTGGGTTCGTATTGTACATGCTGTAATGTACTTTAGAATGAAGACACTGTCTCTTTAAAAGGTTTTAGGAATGAACTTAAAAAATAGCCTTAATTGTTCTAATGGCTAGTGTGGCTCTGGTACATCTCAAGATAAGGGAGACACGTATATAGCCCAGAAAGGCATAAAATATCCAACTGTGGCTTTCCATGACAGAGAAAGGTAATTTAGTGACCTAGGGGTCAGGGGTTAAGCCAAATGCATGGACCAGATGACACTGGGGTTGACATGGAACCACAGTGACACCTATAGGGAAAGGTAAACTGTCGCACCCCATCGCAGTCAGTTTGTTCAGGAAAATGATCATCATGTATTTATCAGACACACATTTAGAATTCAGGGCAGTTGAAACAGTTTAGCCGGAAGTCAGCTAGTCTGTCCCAGCTGGCATATACTTGTAGACCAGATTTATATGTGTAGGCCTGGAAAAATCTCTAAAACCAGACCTGAGTGTATGGAAAGTTTGACTTGTCACAAACTGAACAGAGAATTCTGATTTTAAGTCAGAATTTTGGAAACCAAGACATTGCACCAATGCAACACCTGAAGTCTTTTAAAAAAGACATTTCAGAGGAATTGACTTGGTACAAATTTGGTACAAAACTGTTTCTTAAGGACTCATCTCTACAAGTACATTTAAAATAGTGTCTGGATTCTAACATCAAAACAAGGTATAGCTTAGAATAACAGTATCTAGTGTTTTCTGTAAACCATCCAGTTTTACTTTTGATATTGTCTGCATTTCAAAGTTCTTCCAAACTGTAGAATTTTCTGTATTGCTTTTAGTTTAAGTAAACTTTTATGATTTTCTTATCAACTCTGCCAGGGGTTTGGTTGTGTGATTTAACATTTTAAACAGAAGGGGTTTGCAAAGACTGTGTGCCTGAAAGGTAGAACTGCTTGGCTATCATGTAAAACTACTTAGGCAAGACATAGCCAGTGGCCGTGGTGGGATTCAAATACTGAAAGTAGTGCAGAGTCAAGTGAACACAAAACTACAGCATCCACCCTCCCACTTGGAAAAGGAAGGCTGGTAAGTCTTCTTGAAACCCTTACTCCTGCTCACGAGTTCCTGAATAGCGGGATCCTCTCTGCAAACAGGAGGTCCTACCGGGCTGCTCGAGTTCTGGGGGCCAAGGGCTTGTGACAGATTTGGTGCAAGCTACTGGGATTTTGAACGGTCTTGCAAAACCATCACACAATAAAGGGCAGAATTTGGAAAGGGGAAAAAGAAATTTGGTTGCACACAAAAGACCCTATCCTGTTTGAATTTGTTTTTGAGCAGCACAGTGTAGATACTATAGAAGAAGGTCTGTCCAGTACAGCATGATGAACCTGGAACAACTGAGGAAGATCTGTGGGGAGAAGGGCATTCCTAGTGAAAACCAAAATAAAAGCTAACTCACAGAGACCCTTTTGGCAGCTGAGATGGAGGACACACCACCCCACTTAGTGCCAGAGGTGGTGACTTCAGAGGTCCAGAGCCCAGAGGAGAAGGAGTCATCTACAGACCAAGAGCTTGAGCTGAGGAGGCTGCGGATGCAGGAGAAACAGCTTGAGAATGAGAAAAAAAGGTTTGAGATGGAGCAAAAAAGGTTCAAGATGGAAATGTAGGGTCGACAGCAACAGAGAGAGGCTGAAGAATGACAGCGCCAGGCAGAGGAATGATGACAACAGAGAGAGGCCGAAGAATCACAGTGCCAGGTGGAGGAACAATGGCAACAGAGAGAGGCCCAAGAATGGCATCACTAGGTGGAGGAGGAAGAAAGGCAGCACCAGGCAAAGGCAGAGGCTGATGAACAACAGTGCCAGAGGGAACATGAGCTGAAAAAGCTGATGGTCCAACCGACAACAATCCCTGAGCAGGTAAGTGGTGGAGTGGGTTTTGAATCTCCAGGACTAGGGTACAAGCTAAATTCAAAATTAATTGCTGAGTTTAAAGGGGGGGGAGGATATGGACATGTTTTTAAATTCATTTGAAAATCTCTGTATCCAGGCCAATCTGCCCAAAGAGACCTGGAGCTTTCACCTGTCTCCATTACTTATTGGTAAGGAGAAGGAAGCACTGAGGTAGATGGACAATGTTGAAAGTAAAGATTTTGACAAGTTAAAAACTGCTTTATTAAAAAAACATGATCTGAACCCTGTTGTGTACAGAGCAAAGTTCCAGAAACTCTGAAAAGGGCCAGAAATGAACTTTGAGGAGGTAGCCACAAAACAGCATCAATATTTAAAACGGTGGGAGGGGGTGAAAGCAGATTCTGTTGAAGATATTGAGGGGGTGGTATTGCTTGAACAGTTTTATTGGATTTGCTCACCTGACTTAAAGCTTTTGCTAGAGGACCGAGATCCTAAGACTGCCAAAAAGGCTGCAGAGCTGGCCTATCGCTATGCTCGAATCAGGGCTGCCCCCAAGGGGAATTCAGTGGCGAAAGTGAAAAGTGAGCATTTTGGGCAACCAAAAACTACAGGGCCTCTGCAAAAAGAAGGGAATCCCCTGGTGCCCAAAATGGAGGTTGGAGACAAGAAACATGATGAATGCTGGTATTGTCACCAGATAGGCCATCTGTCTAGGCAGTGTCCTAAGAAATCCCAGAAGGTAAAAGGGCTTGTGCAGTCAGAGACAATAGTCCACTGTATCGCTGGTGTTCTCCCTGACAATATGAGGGGGCACATTCACCCAGTCATGGTTAATGGGGTACAAACCTGGGGGCTAAGTGGTACAGGAGCATCTCTTACCTTGGTGAAAGGGGATTTGGTGGGAGCTGAACAAATACTGCCAAACCAATTTATCTCTGTGAGGGATTACACAGGGGAAAGGAAAACATACCATTATCCAGTGTTACCCTGGATTGGAAAGATGCAGGTGAAGGGGTAAGGAAGGTAGCTGTAGCTGAAAAACTTATTATGGATGTTATTGTGGGGAATGATGTTCCACAGGGAGTGGTTTGTGCTGTGACCAGGAGCAAAAAGAATAGACACTCCTGTTATCTTCAGGACTCCATGGAAATTCAGACAGGAGAGCTTGGGAGACAGGCCAGGCAACCTGTAGCTCTTGTAAAAGAGGGTAATAACAGGGATGGAACTTCCCCTAGTGGCAATTAACCCAACTGTTACTGAAGGTTGCTTTCAGGAGGGAGGAGTGACACATAGCCCAAGAGAGGGGGAAGGTTGTGATACTGAGTCCCCAACTGCCACAGCTATGGACCTCAGCCTGGGAACTGATGGGGGCATGCCTCATGCTCTGGGTAAGTTGGAAAACTTAGCAGCAACACAATGGACAGACACTAGCTTAGAAAAGCTGAGGGCCTGTGCAGAGTCTGCTGGTGCACAGGGAGGTATCGGAAAGCATAAGGTGTATTGGGACAATGGACTGTTATACACACAGGACATCAGGACAGAGGGAGGGGTGAACAGTAAGAGGAAGCAGCTGCTGTTAGAACTTTACTTCTCTACTGGACTAAAGAACTAGAACCTACTACTGGGAACTTCAAGTTAAGGTAAAAACAAACAAAAAAAGAGTGTGTTTGTCTCAGTTGAGTGAAGGAATTGTTATCTGTGCAGTCAGCTAGGTGAAAAAGAAACTGTGAATTAGGGGGAGTGGCTTAGAGAGCAGGAAGCCAGGTATTTGCATTTAAAAACTGACATAGATAGCTTGTGGCAGAGACCAGCAAGAGGAAGGAGCTGTTGTTAGAACTTTACTAGGACTGTATCCCCCCCCCCCCGCCTTTAGCCGGTTCTACTTTTATAGACGCAGAATTTGACTGACAACAGGAACTTCCTGTTTGGGAGCAGGAAGGGAGTGATCACAGAGACAGAAAGACTCACCATCCTAGAAGGACAAGAGTAGGTCTCCATCCCCCCCCCCCAGCTGCTGGAGGGCTGACTCTGAGCAAGTAAGAAGGAGACTGCTGAGGAATACAAGAACTTACTGTGCCAGAACAGGAAGATCAGGAGCTTTGAGGGCACAGATGCAGTAGGAAAGTAGGGAGTAAAAAAAAATTATGTAGAAAAAAAATAGAGAGAGAGAGAGGAAAGAGTAAGTATACAAAACAAGTATACAAAACAACATTTAAGGGGTCACAAATAAAATATGATGGGAGTGGTGCAGTGCAGTGCAGTGGCTGTGGAGCAGCAATCTTCCGGGAGACATTCTGGAGGATGTGGTGTTGTTCCATCTGCAGGCACCTCTCTGGGCTGAAGGAGGAGGTTGCTCATCTCCAGGCTGAGTTGGAAGGATTCGTGGGAACCTCCTTTCCCACCCAGGGACCACCAGAGCCACCACCGCTGCCTCAGCAGTTGCCAAGAAAGAGGAGCAGTTGGACCACAGTGGGCTCAGGGAGGGTGAGGGTGGTAGAACAGAGGTGCATCCCTCCAGTTTTACCACCCCACAATTCATATGCTGTTCTGGCAGAGTGTGGTTCCTCTATGGAGGCACCAACAGTGGAGACCAAGGAGGATGCTTGGAACCTCCACAAAGGAGACCCACAGGAGGGTGGCATGGGACTTCACAGGGGAAGGAAACAACTCCCGGTGGTGGACTCCATTGTTAGGAGTGTAGAACTGGGGGAGGGAGGGGATAGGTAGGTAAGGGGCTTGCCTGGTGCCAAGGCTTGGAGGGACAGCGAGCAAATCCTCAGGATCATGGGAGCAGCTGCTTAGGGGAGGGAGCTGGATGTCATTGTCCACCTAGAAACAAATGACCTGGCTGGGAAGGGATCAGAAAAGTGCAGGAGGACTTTGTGGAGTTGGGGAGGGGCCTTAGACAGGTAGCACATACAGTAACCTTCTCGGAGGTACTGCCTGTCTATAGCATGGGTGAGGCTAGGGTGCTCCACACCATGGGATTCAATCATTGTTTGAAAAACTGGTGCAGAGCTCAGGGTTTTGGCTTCACTGGGGACTGGGGGTCCACCTGGAGGGATGCAGGCCTATACTGGTGCAATGGTCTGCATCTGTCCAGGAACCAGAATCCTAGGTGATAGGTTTAAATGCTTCATTGGCAAGCATTTAAACTAGCCAAAGAGGGGGGAGAAGCACTGAAATGGAGAAGGGAAATCATAGCCCCCCTCCCCAAAAATCAGAGTAGTTAGTGAGGTAAACGCCATGATAGAGAAGTTGATAGGAAGAAGGGCAGAGGTAAATGGAGAAAAAGACAAAGGCAGTAAGGACAGGGATGGGGCAAAAAGGGGTAAGGTCATCAAAAAATGGAGAGTAATGAGTACCAATGCCCATAGTCTAGGTAACAAGCTCCCTGAACTGGTGGCCTTGTTCTAAGAGAGATGCCTGGATATCATGGCAGTCACAGAAACATGGTACACAGAGAACCATGACTGGGATGTCAACATACCAGGGTACACAATCTATAGGAGGGACAGGGAGAGTAGAAGAGGAGGAGGAGTAGCTCCCTATGTAAGGGAAGGGATCAAAGCAATGGAAGTAAAGGGTAAACACAGGAGGCACTGTGGGTCACCCTGGAGACTGGAAAAGGCACCACAATCCGCACAGGGGTTGTATACAGACCCCCATCTCAGGGGGAGGAAATAGACAAGGAAATGATAGAAGGCATCCTTAGGATGAGAGAGAAAGGGGAGATATTGCTGATGGGGGACCTGAATATGCCAGATGTTAACTGGAGCACCTTTACTGCAGCCACATCCAAGAGCAGAGCCATTCTCGATTCCCTACAGGGGGCATGCCTCAGACAGCTAGTGTAGGAGCCCACTCAGGAGGGAGCAATCTTAGACCTTGTACTCTCAAATGGGGATGGACAGAGGATCTCAGATCTAGAAGTGGGTAGCCATCTAGGAGCAAGTGACCACCAAACAGTATAGTTCATGATAAACATAGCTGCAGAGTCAAGCCATACAAAAATGAAGGTACTGGACTTCAGGAGGGCTGATTTTGTCAAAATGGGAGAGTGCCTCAGAAAAGCACTAGCAAACAGGCAAGAAGGAGGGGTAGAGCAACAATGGGGAAACATCAAAACTACCATCACAGAGACAACAAGCCTTTGTGTGAAGCAAATATACAAATCAAAATGAAAGAAAAAAACACTATGGTTCTCAAAAGAGGTGGTGGGGAAGGTTAAGGAGAAAAAGATAGCAGTCAGGAAGTATAAAGAAACACAGAAGGAGCAGGACAGAGAACTGTACCAGTTAAAGCAAAAGGAAGCAGCTAAGGCAGTCAGAATAGCAAAGGCCCAAACCAAGGAAAAGATAGTTAACTCGGTTAAAGATCATGTGCAACGGTTTTTACATATTTTTTATAGAAGCTTAAAGAGCTGAAATTCTAGTCCTTGTGTCATGATTAGTACCTATAAAAGGTTTTATCCCCCTTCTTAAAGATCACGTGCAATGTTTTTTACATATTTTTTATAAAAGCTTGAAAAGCTGAAATTCAAGTCCCTCTGTCATGATTGGTGCTTCCTGAAAATGTCATGCTGCTTGGTTTTGTGGTTTTCTTTAAATCAGCATTTGTTAACTTGCTCTATAGTGGCTGGAAACAGTGGAGTTATTTCTGCCCTTTCAGTCAAGCTTAGAGTGTGATGACATCATTTTGGAGTAGCTTGCTGTTTCAGATTCCCAATCAGAGCAGCACTCTGTAGAGTTTATGGTTTGCTGAGCTCTCCAGGTTTCTTATTAACCCAGTTTCTGGTTTGTGTTTAGGTCTACTTAAAATATATCATTCTCTTCCTTTAAAAAGCTGATCATTTCATTTTCAATGCTGAATTGAAGTAGTGAAAATCTTTTTCTGTGAGAAATCAACTTATCTGTATCACAGTTCTTGTTATTTGTAATCAAACCTCAATTTTTTTTCTAACTATATAATGCAGTGCTGTTTAATGAGTATAAAATAAATCTAAATTTTTGTTCATTCACAGAAGCAGCTGTTCTCTGATGTAGCCTTCATAAATACAATCATGTAAGAAATTTTTTTTTTATGTCAGATTGACAAACAGGTGCTTGTCACACTCTGCTACAGTATTTCAAACACATGTATTGTTAGAACTCACAAATGTCAGTTCTTATTTTATTTATTTATTTAGATTTAGATTCTTTGGTGGTTTCTGTGTGAAAATACATCATGTATGTGTATAACTGGAAACACTAGATGGCATCCTGATGCAACATGTCTCTGCCCCACAGTTGAGGCAGCTGCAGTCTACTGCCACCAGTCCCCTGCCCTGCAAGCCCCCTGCCTTCTGCTCCACATTCAAGGTTGCTGCACCCTGTAGCCCACTATGTTCTCCCACACAGTCAGGGATTGTGCACCCTGCTGCCTTCATCCCCTGCCTAAACAATCAGGACTACTGCACCCTTCCACTCCCTGCCCAAACAATTGGGGTTGCTGCATCCTGTTGGCCTCTCTCCCCCACCCTCACGGTCAGGGCTGCTGTGCTGTGCTAATCCCTAGAGTGCCAGGTTCACTGCCTCCAGAGCTGGGGCTGCTGCACCATGCTACTCTAGCCACCAGCTGGGGCATTTGCTGCACTCACTACCAACTTCCATTGTACCAAATGGTCAGGACTGCTGCACCACATGTACCCCATCGCACAGTCAGAGCTGATGTACCCTGATGCCCCAAGTGTCCTGCTCCACAGTTGAGGCTTCTGCACCATGCTGCCTTCTATCCTGTGTCACTACAGACAGGGCTGCTGCACCCTCCTCCTCTCTACATAGTTGGGGTTGCTGTGGCTGGCTGTGCCCTAGAGCACCATGTCTCTGCAGTTAGGACTGCTGCACCATGCTGCCACTTGCCACAAGATTCAGGGTATTTGCTGCACCCTGTTGCATGTCTCCACAGTTGAGGCAGTTGCACCCTGCTGCCTCCTTGCCACCAGAGTCAGATCCTTTGTTACACCCTGCTGAGACAGGAACAATATGTGCAGTGTCCGTGACTGTGAGGGTGAGAGAGAGGGTAGCAGAGTGCAGCAACCCCAACTGTTTGGCCAGAACTAGACACATGGTGGATTCCCTGCAGGGGGAGGGCTTCAAACAACTGGTACAACAACCCACAAGAGACAGGGCTATCCTAGACCTAGTACTGACTAACAGGGAAGGGATCACAGATCTCCAGGTAGAAGGTCACCTGGGGGCCAGTGACTATCACATGGTATGGTTCAATTTAGCCACTACATCTAAATCATCCCATTCCAAGGTAAAAATATGGGACTTCAGAGGAGCTAACTTTGATAAGATGGCCAATAGAGTTAAGCTAGCCCTGGCAAAAAGAAACACATGTGAGGGGGTACAGGCAAAGTGGGCAAGCATTAAGGATGCAATACTTGAAGCAACATCCTATTGTGTTAGACAGAAAAGGAAGTGCAAAACAAGAAGGAAACCACTTTGGTTCTCAAATACAGTAGCAGAAAAGGTCAGAGTCAAAAGGCTGGCCTTCAGGAAATATAAGGGAACACAGCGGGATGAAGATAGGGAGGCATACCAAACTGTCCTATGGGAAGCAGGGAAGGCAGTAAGGCAGGCAAAGTCCCAAACTGAGGAAACACTAGCATGAACAGCAAAAGGAGGTGACAAGACTTTCTATAGATACATTAGTGAAAGGAGAAAGTCCAGAGGGAGTATTGCTAAGCTCAAAGGAGAAAAGGGGGCATGTGAGGAAGAGGACCCTGTAAAACCATCTATCCTGAATAGATACTTTTGCTCAGTATTTACTGAAGAGAAGGTAGGGCAGGGCCCACAGCTCAGCTCCATGGACACAGGAGGAGGGAGGTGAGCACTACTCCCTTCACAAAAGAAAGGGTCCTACAAGAGCTCGCTAAGCTCAGGGTGGACAAGGCAATGTGACCTGATGGCATACATCCCAGGGTACTTAAGAAACATAGAGGTTGACGGCAGATAAGGACTGCAAGGCCAATCCAGTCTGCCCATTTTTCTACCTTATGAATGTGCCACACACCTTTACACTGTCTATGACCTATCTGTCCATATTCATCTGTATTGCTCCCTTATGCCTATCCCATGCCTGTTTGAAGCCCTGCACTGTATTCATAGCCACCACTTCCTGAGGTAGGCTGTTCCATGCATCCACCTCTCTTTCTGTGAAAAAGAATTTCCTCACATTCCCCCTTAATCAGCCTCCCTCTATTCTCATGCTGTGTCCTCTTGTCCTGCTATTTTTCTTATATTTAAACATGTTAGACTCTTTCACATTGTTAATTCCCTTAAGGTGTTTGAATATTTCGATCATATCACCTCTCTCCCTCCCTCCTTTGCTTAAGGGTACACATATTGAGCTCCGTTAATCTGTCTTCATATGTCTTCTGATGCAGTCCCTGCACCATTTTGGTTGCCCTTCTCTGGACTGCCTCAATTTGGTTAATGTCCTTGTGAAGGTGTGACCTCCAGTACTGCATGCAGTAGTCCAGATGGGGCTTAACCAGTGTCTTGTAAAGAGGGATTATTACCTCCATCTTACGACTTGTGACACCCCTACTAATACACCCTAACATCCCCCTAGCCTTACCTACTGCTTTACAGGTCTGCTTGGATGATTTCAGGTCATCAGTGATGATGATGCCCAAGTCTCTTTCTTCCTTTGTGACTGCCAGCAACTCCCCTCCCAGCCTATAGGTGGCTTCAGGGTTTCTCTTCCCTATGTGCATGGTCTTGCACTTCTTTACATTAAATTCCAATTGCCACTCTTCTGACCATTTTGCAGGTTTATCCAGATCTCTTCTCATTCTGCCCACCCCATCTGGATCATTTACTCTGTTGCAGATCTTGGTGTCATCTGCAAACAGACAAGCCTTACCCTCTAGTCCATCTGCAATGTCACTAATGAAGATATTGAAAAGGACTGGCCCTAGGACTGATCCCTGAGTTACCCCCACTTGTTACTTGCATCTCTTCTGACTGTATACCATTTACCACCACTCTCTGTTTTCTGCCCATCAACCAGTTTGCCACCCAGTTGACCAACTTCTGACCCACCCTGAGCCTACCCAGCTTATTTATCAATCTTCTATGTGGATCAGTGTCGAAAGCTTTGCTGAAGTCGAGGTAGGCAACATCAACTGCTCCCCCTTGGTCCACCACTCTGGTTACCCAGTCAAAGAAATCTAAGAGATTAGTTTGACAGGACCTTCCTTTTGTAAACCCATGCTGTCTTGGATCCTGTGCCCCTATGGATTCCAGGTGTTGCACTATCCTTTCCTTAAGGAGTGCCTCCATAATCTTGCCCACTACCAAGGTAAGACTGACTGGTCTGTAGTTCCCTGCCGCCTCCTGCTACCACTCTTGTGGAGCGGGATCACATGAGCCCTTCTCCAGTCTTCTGGGACCTCTCCTGTGCTCAGAGACTCACTAAACAGTTCTGCTAATGGCTCTGCTAGTTCCACCCTTAGCTCCTTAAGTACCCCCAGTTCTTATGGCTGTCCCATTTCCTGTTTCCAGGGTGACCCACAGTTCTTCTGGCTCTTCTGGCACCTTATGTGTATTCTGAATTTCTGTAGCTTTGATATTTTGATTGACATACGGGGCCACTCCACCCCCCCCCGCCCCTTTTCCCTTTTTGCACCTCGGTCTCTTCTGAACAGTACATAGCCAGGTACTGAAGTCTCCCAAGTGTGGTTACTGGTGAACCACATCTCACTAATTGCTATTATGTCCAGTTTAGCCTCTGACATTGCCTGTAGGTCTGGGATCTTACTTCCCAGGATGTGAGCATTTGTGTACATGATTTTCCATTGGCCAGATTTCGGTGTGTTAGTTGTTGGGTGAGGTTTGGCATTTTCCCTGTGCGTCATGTGGGGAGACGGACTTTTTTTCTTACCTAAGGGTGGAACTAGCAGAGTCATTAGCAGAACTGTTTAGTGAGTCTCTGAGCACATGAGAGGTCCCAGAAGACTGGAGAAGGGCTCATGTGATCCCACTCCACAAGAGTGGTAGCAGGGAGGAGGCAGGGAACTACAGACCAGTCAGTCTTACCTCAGTAGTTGGCAAAATTATGGAGGCACTCCTTAAGGAAAGGATAGTGCAACACCTGGAATCCATAGGGGCACAGGATCCAAGACAGCATGGGTTTACAAAAGGAAGGTCCTGTCAAACTAATCTCATAGATTTGTTTGACTGGGTAACCAGAGTGGTGGACCAAGGGGGAGCAGTTGATGTCGCCTACCTTGACTTCAGCAAAACTTTCAACACTGTTCCACATAGAAGATTGATAAATAAGCTGGGTAGGCTCGGGGTGGGTCAGAGGTTGGTAAACTGGGTGGAAAACTGGTTGATGGGCAGAAAATAGAGAGTGGTGGTGAATGGTATACAGTCAGAAGAGATGCAAATCACAAGTGGGATACCTCAGGGATCAGTCCTAGGGCCAGTTCTCTTCAATATCTTCATTAGTGACATTGCAGATGGACTAGAGGGTAATTCTTGTCTCTTTGCAGATGACGCTAAGATCTGCAACAGAGTAGATGATCCAGATGGGGTGGGCAGAATGAGAAGAGATCTGATATCCTAGCAAAATGGCTGTGAAGAGGGCAACTGGGATTTAATGCAAAGAAGTGCAAGATCATGCACATGGGAAGAGAAACCCTGAAGCCACCTATAGGCTGGGAGGGAGCTGCTGGCAGTCACAAAGGAAGAAAGAGACTTGGGCATCATCATCACCGATGACCTGAAATTATCCAAGCAGACCTGTAAATCAGTAGGTAAGGCTAGGGGGATGTTAGGGTGTATTAGTAGGGTATCACAAGTCATAAGAGGGAGGTAATAATCCCTCTTTACAAGACACTGGTTAGGCCCCATCTGGACTACTGCATGCAGTACTGGAGGCCACACCTTCACAAGGACATTAACCAAATTGAGGCAGTCCAGAGAAGGGCAACCAAAATAGTGCAGGGACTGCACTAGAAGACATATGAGGACAGATGAATGGAGCTCAACATGTATACCCTTGAGCAAAGGAGGAGAGAGGTGATATGATCAAACATTCAAACACCTTAAGGGCATTAACAAGGTGAAAGAGTCTAACATGTTTTAATATAAGAAAAATAGCAGGACAAGAGGACACAGCATGAGACTAGAGGGAGGCCAATTAAGGGGGAATGCGAGGAAATTATTTTTCACAGAAAGAGTGGTGGATGCATGGACCGGGCCTACCTCAGGAAGTGGTGGCTATGAATACAGTGCAGGGCTTCAAACAGGCATGGGATAAGCATGTGGGAGCAATACATATGAGTATGAATAGATAGGCCACTGACAGAGCAAAGGCTGATGGCACATTTATAAGGTAGAAAAAGAAATGGGCAGACTGGATGGGCCTTACGGACCTTATCTGCCATCAACCTCTATGTTTCTATGGAAGGGTGCAGCACAAGAGTAAGGGTATTTGCTGCACCCTGTCTCCTACCTGTGGAGGCAAGGGGCTCTGTGGTGCAGCAGGGCACAACGGTGGCAGGAGACAAATGACACCATGGTGCAGAAGCTTTGACTGTGGAGCTGGACATGGGTGGGCATCAGGGTACAGCAGCCCTGACAATAGCATAGGGTGCGCATTGTGCGCAGCAATCCAGCCCATTTGGGGCAAAGGAAGTGCATAGCAGGATTCAGCAGCCCCAACTGTGGATCCAGATGGCATGAGACTCTAGGGTGTAGCACAGCACAGCAGCCATGACTGTGGAGATAGGAACAGGGGGCAACAGGGTTCCATTGCCTTGGCTGTGGGGGTGGGGACAGAGGGCAGCAGGGTGCAGCAGCTCTAAATGTTTGGGCAGGAGATAGGGGTGGCATCAGGATACAGCAGCTCAAACTGTGGGACAGGTGCAGCAGCCATGCCTATTTGGGACAAGGGATGTGGGCAGCAGGGTGTAGCAAAGGATCTGACTCTGGTGCCAGGGGAACAGCAGGTGCAACTGCCTCAACTGTAAAGGCATGCAGCAGGGTGCAGCAAATGCCCTGAATCTTGTGGCCAGTGGCAGCATGGTGCAGCAGCCCAAACTGCAGAGACAAGGGGCCCTAGAGCACAGCAGGCCATAGTAACCCCAACTGTAGAAAGGAGCAGGGTGCAGCAGCCCTCTTTCTGGTGACAGGGGATAGAGGACATCATGATGCAAAAGTCTTGACTGTGGTGCAGAACATGGGGCATCAGGGTACAGCAACCCTGACTGTGAGATGGGGTACAGTTGGTGCAACAGCCCTGCTTATTTGGGGCAATGGAAGTGGGTAGCAGGGTGTAGCAAAAGCCCCACCTCTGGTGGCTAGGGCAGCATGGTACAGCAGCCCCAGCTGTGGAGGCAGAGAACCTGGCAGTCTAGGGCTTAGCACAGCACAGGTGCCCTGTCTGTGGAGACAGGAATAGGGAGCAACAGGTGCAGCTTCCCTAACTGTGAGGGTGGTGGAGAGGGGGTAGCAGGGTACAGCAACCCCACCTGTTTGGGCAAGGGGTGGCAGGGTGCAGTAGTCCTGATTCTTTAGGCAGGGGATGGAGACAGCAGGGTGCACAATCCCTGACTGTGTGGGAGAAGACAGTGGGCAGCAGGGTGCAACAGCCTCGAATGTGGATCAGAAGGCAGGGGGCTTGTGGGGCAGAGACAGGTGGCAGTAGACTGCAGCTGCCTCAACAGTGGGGCAGAAACAAGGTACATTGGGATGCCACAAAGTGTTTCTAGTTATACACATACATGATGTATTTTCACACAGAAACCACAAAGGAACTGAAATTTGTGAGTTTAGACAGGTGTCTGTCACACTCTGCTACAGTATTTCAAGCATGTGTACTGTTTATCAATCTGAGATGAAAAAAAATGTTCTTACATTAATGTATTTATGAAGGCTACATCAAAGACAGACTGTTTCTGTGAATAAACAAAATTTTGATATATTTTATAGTCATTTAATAGTCCAGTGTTATACAGTATAGTTAGGAAAAAAAAAATCAGAGTTTTGATTAGAAAGAACTAAAAGGATTGACAGACAAGCCGATTTCTCACCGAGAAAGATTTCCACTTCTTCAATTCAGCAATGAAATTGAAATGATCAGCTTTTTATGAGAAGATAATGATATATTTTAAACTGATCTATCTAAACACAAATCAGACAGTGGATTTGTAAGAACTTTGGAGAGCTCATCAAACCATTAATTCTACAAACTACTGCTCTGATTGGGAATCTGAAATAGCAAGCTACTCCAAGATGATGTCATCGCACTCTAAGCTTGACTGAGAGGACAGAAATAACTCCACTGTTTCAGCCACTGTATAGCAAGTTAATAAATGCTGATTAAAAGAAAATCACAAAACCAAACATCATGAAATTTTCAGGAAACACCAGTCATGACACAGGGACTTGAATTTCAGCGTTTCAAACTTTTATAAAAATTATGTAAAAAAACGTTGCACATGATCTTTAACAAGGGGGATAAAACCTTTTATAGGTACATTAGGGAGTGAAAAAAGACAACGGGAAGGATACTGAGGCTGAATAAAGCGAAGGGTGGGTGGGCAGAGAGGGACAATGAAAAAGCAGGGATACTGAACAAATACTTCTGCTCAGTATTCACAAAGGAAGAGGAGGGGGAGGTACCTAATCCAGTCAATAGAAGCACTCTGGATAGGGGCATCGATATCAGTCCTTTCACAGAAGAAAGCATTCTGAAAGAACTCCTAAAACTGAAGGTGGACAAAGCAATGGGGCCTGATGGGATTCACCCCAGAATTCTAAAAGAACTAAGGATAGAACTAGTAACACCATTGACTACGCTTTTAAACAAAACATGGGAGGACGGTGTGGTACCTGAAGACTGGAGGAGGGTGGATGTGATTCTCCTTCACAAAAGCGAGAGCAAGACAGAGGCAGGAAACTACAGACCTGTCAGTTTGACCTCAGTGGTAGGGAAAATGATGGAATCACTTCTGAAGAAAAGAACTGTTGAGTACCTAGAGGTCAGTGGAGCACAGGGCCCAAGGCAGCATGGATTCACAGCGGGAAGGTCATGTCAGATGAAACTAATCAATTTCTTTGACTGGGTGTCGGGTGACCAAAGTAGTAGATCAGGGAGAGGCTGTGAATATGGCCTACTCAGACTTTAGCAAGGCATTTGAGCATTTGACACAATCCCACACGAAAGATTAATAAACAAATTAGCAAGCCTGGGAGTGGGTCCCAGGGTGGAAGCCTGGGTAAAACATTGGCTACACAGGAGGATGCAGAGGATAATAGTAAACAGAGTCCACAGTGAAGAAATGGGGGTTACTAGTGTGGTACCGCAGGGCTCAGTACTGGGTCCGGTCCTTTTAATGCCTTTATAAGTGACATTGCAGAGGGACTGGAAGAAAAAGTATGTCTCTTCGCAGATGACACAAAGATCTGTAACGGGGTTGATACACAAGGTGGAGTGGAAAGGACGAGAAGGGACTTGGCAAAGTTTGAGGAATGGTCAAATATATGGCAGCTTAGATACAATGCAAAGAACTGCAAAGTAATGCACCTGGGAAACAAAAACCCAGGGGAAGAGTACACAAATGGGGGGTGAGATACTGACAACAACAAAAATGGAAAGGGACTTCGGGTAGTTATATCAGATAACCTAAAGGTGGGCAAGCAATGTGAGAAGGTAGTAAGGAGTGCTGGGGGGATACTGGGATGCATAGGGAGAGGCATCACAAGTAGAAAACAGGAAGTTGTTATCCTTCTGTACAGACAGTTGGTGAGACCCCATCTGGAGTACTGCATGCAGTTCTGGAGACCCCATCTCTGCAAAGACATAGGGCGGAGGCTGTCCAGAGGAGGGCAACCAAAATGGCGCAGGGTCTGCACCAGAAGACATATGAAGAGAGACTAAAGGAACTTAATATGTATACCATCGAGGAAAGGAGGGAGAGGGGGGACATGATAGAAACTTTCAAGTACCTTAAGGGAATCAACAAAGTCCAAGTGGGTAGCATCTTTCAGAAAAAGGGATGTGCAAGAACAAGGAGGCACAATTTGAAGATGGTGGGGGGGCAGCTCAGAGATAATGTGAGGAAGTATTTTTTCATGGAGAGGGTTGTGGATGCATGGAACAGCCTTCCTGAGGAGGTAGTGGAGTCAAAAACAGTGGAGGAATTCAAGAATGCATGGGCCAGACATAAGGCAATTCTAGTGGGGGGTAGGAGGAAGTAGGCTGTTGGTTAACTAGGATCTGCAGCTTATCCATTAAGTAGGGAAATGGGCAGACTAGGTGGGCCAAGTTGTCCTTATCTGCCATCATATTCTATGCTTCTATGTTTCTATGGGCATGTAGCTTGTTGTTTCCCAAGAGTATCACGGATTATTGCTCAAGGTAGCTCATGATATTCCCTTGTCTGGACATCTGGGCATTGCTCGCACTATGCAGCACTTAACTCACAATTTCTACTGGCACAATATTACCAAGCAGGTGAAGAAATACTGCAAGTCCTGTCACCGGTGTCAGGAAATAGGGAAGACCAGAAGCAAAGTCAAGGCTGCCCTGATTCCCTTACCACTTATGGAGGAGCCATTCCAGAAGGATGGAATGGATACTGTGGGTCCCTTGAATACCTCAAACTCCTCTGGAAAAAGGTATACATTGACAGCTGTTGATTATGCTACCCACTATCCCTAAACCATTGCGCCATCCTAAACTAATGTAGACAAGGTGGCAGATGCTGTGCTGGGGCATTTCTGCCCTGTTGGGTTTCCACAGAAGGTTATCTCTGATTGAGGGGTAACTTCATGTCAGACCTAATGAAGTGTTCATGGGAGAAGTGTGGTGTCGTACAGAGGCGCACACCGCCATACCACCCACAAGCCAATGGTCTCGTAGAGAGATTTAATGGGACCCAAAAAGCTATGCTTATGGTATTTGTAGAACAGCATGGGGGGGACTGGGAGAAATACCTGCCTCGCCTGCTGTTCGCCTAGAGGGAAGTGCCACAAGAGTCAACTGGGTTTTCACCCTTTGAGCTCTTGTATGGATGCCAAATGAGGGAGCCCCTAGATTTAATACGAGAGGACTGGGAAGGTAAGCATACCACCCAGGGGACTCCAATAGTGGAGTATGTGTTAAAATTCAGGGAGACACTGAAGGACCTTACGGGTGTGGCCCAGAGCAACCTGGCAGCGGCCCAGCAAAAACAGAAGTTCTGGTATGATCATGGAACCAGAGCTCACTCATACGGGACAGGATAGGAGGTAATGGTTCTGATCCCAGTCCAGAAGGACAAGCTGCAAGCTGAGTGGGCAGGGCCATACAAGGTAGTATGGCAGGTGAATGATGTTAATTACATTGTAGAGTTACCTGACCAAAAGCACACTCACAGGGTGTATCATGTGAACATAATGAAGCCATATTTTAATAGGGCTGACATGCAGTTAGAATTTCAAATGACCTTGGTAACAAGACACATCACAACCAGGTAGTTAAAAAGGCAAGCGGAATCCTGAACTGTATTAGGCAGCATATTAAGAGTAGACACAAAGATGTTCTCTTTCCGTCTATACTTCACTAGTCAGGCCACACATGGAATATTGTTCATAACTATGGGCACCAGAGGGAAAAACTGAAATAGGAGCACTGGAAAGGGAACAGAAAAGGGTGACCAAATTAATTAGAGGGGTACAACACTTGGAATGTAGTGAAAAACTGCAGAACTTGGGTACATATAATCTTGAGTATTGTAGTCTCAGAGGGGACATGTGCATGGTGCATAAAGCCTTTTCTAACCCAGACTTGTGGGATATGTTGAATCTAGACATTAGGGAACAAAGCCACTATACAAGAGCACACCCCTTACAGATTAAAGGTAACAGATATCATAACAACAGAAGGAAATACTGGTTCTCTGTTAGAGTACCAAAAATTTGGAATAGCCTCCCTATCGAGGTAGTGGCCAGTAAAACTATTGAGGAATTTAAGCATGGCTTGGATATATACTTAATTAATACAACAATAATGGGATATTAAATGGCAAGCAATATGGACTACTAGTCTTCTCTGCTCTGAACTACCTATGAAACCTATGGTACTTATGGTTTGCAGTCCTGGAGAGGAGCTAAGTGGGGAAGACCCCCTTCTCAACTTGTTAGCAAAGAGCAAGCAGGCATCATGTGTGGAGACCATCATGCTGTCACCCCAGTTGACATCTGGACAGGCCCAAGAACGGAGGACCCTTTTGCAAGACTTTGCCCTTTTATTTACGGCACAGCCTGGACAGACACCATTAGCAGTGCATGACGTAGACACGGGGACCCAAGCACCCATACATAGGACAGCTTACTGAGCGTTAGAGACAGTCCTCAAAGACATTAGGAGGGAGGTAGGGGAGATGCTGTCTCTAGGGGTGATCCTGAAATCCCACAGCCCCTGGGCCTCATATGTAGTCCTGGTACCAAAACCGGATGGGACTACATGGTTCTGTGTATATTATCATGGGCTTAACGCCATCATGAAATCTGACACCCACCCAATGCCACACATAGACGAACTGCTTGACAAACTGGGAGGGGTGACCTACTTGACTTCAGCAGACCTGACAAGGGGTACTGGCAGGTAGAACTGACTGACAGGGCTAGGGAAAGGTCAGCATTCATCACCCCAATCGACCTGTTCAAGTTCAAGATCATGCCCTTTGAGATGAAGAATGCCCCTGCTACATTACAGCGGTTAGTAAATCAGGTGTTACAGGATACAGAGGACTTTGTAGTCACCTACCTGAACAATATTGCTATCTTCAGCAATAGCTGGAAGAAACACCTGATACACCTGAGGGAGGTGTTGGGCTGAATACAGGCCACAGGTCTGACTATTAAGACAGAAAAATGTTAGGCGACCATGGCAGAAGTCACTTATTTGGGACATGTAGTGGGGTGAGGCCAACTTCACCCAAACCAAGCAAAGATAGAGGCCATTGCATCATGGCCCACACTGGAAACCCAGAGACAAGTTAGGAGCTTTCTTGGGACAGCAGGGTATTATAGAAAATGTGTTCCCAGCTACAGCTCCCTGGCCTTTATTTGGGTTGCCAACAAAGAATAAGCCTAGGAAGGTAACATGGGATGCAGACTGTGAGCAGGCCTTCATGAAGCTGAAAACCTCAATGTGTAGAGCCCCAGTGCTGGCTAGCCCAGACTATAACAGGCCATTTGTGGTGCAGACAGATACCTCAGATGTGGGACTAGGGGTAGTCCTCAGCCAAGTATCCAATTGGGGGGAGAGCACCCCATTGTATACTTAAGCAAGAAGCTGCTTCCATTGGAACAAGCCTATTCAACAGCAGAGAAGTAGAGAAGGAATGTCTCGCCTTAATTTGGGCATTAAAAAAACTGGAACCATACCTGTATGGGAGGCATTTTAAGGTCCAAACAGGCCACACTCCATTAATAAGGTTGGGCCAAATGGGAAAAACAAATGGGAAACTTCTGAGATGGAGCATTGCCTTGCAGGCTTATGACATGGAGATTTCGCATAGGCCTGGATCCAAAAATGGGAACGCAAATGGCCTAGCCCGCATACTGGATCTATAACAGAACTGAGAAGAACTGCCTCAAACAGGGGCATGTTCCTCCCAGGTCTGTTTTAGGAGGGTGGAATGTTGCATGATAGACCTATATCCATTTATGTGGGTTCATATTGTATATGCTATAACATGCTTTAGAATTAAGACACTGTCTCTTTAAAAGGCTTTATAAATGAACTTAAAAAATAGCCTTAATTGTTCTAATGGTTAGGGTGGATCTGGTACATCTCAAGATAAGGGAGACAGGTATATAGCCCAGGAAGGCATAAAATATCCAACTGTGGCTTTCCATGACAGAGAAAGGTAATGTAGTGACCTATGGGTCAAGGGTTAAGCCAAATGCATGGATCAGATGTCACTGGGGTTGACATGGAACCACAGTGACACCTACATGGAAAGGTAAACTGTTGCACCCCATCACACAGTGGGTGTGTCCAGGAAAATGATCATCATGTATTTGTCAGACACACATTTGGAATTCAGGGCAGTTGAAAACAGTTTAGCTGGAAGTCAGCTAGTCTGTCCCAGCTGGCATATACTTGTAGACCAGAAGTATATGTGTAGGCCTGGAAAAATCTCAAAAACCAGACCTGAGTGTGTGGAAAGTTTGACTTGTCACATACCAAACAGAAAATTCTGATTTTAAGTCAGAATTTTGGAAACCAAGACTTTGCACCAATACAGCACCTGAAGACTTTAAAAAATATATATTACAGAGGAACTGACTTGTTACAACCTTGCTACAAAAATGTTGCCTATGGATTCATCTCTACTTGGACATTTAAAATCTTGTCTGGACTCTAACATCAAAACAAGGTATAGCTTAGAATAACAGTATCTAGTGTTTTCTGTAAACCATCCAGTTTTACTTTTGGTATTGTCTGCGTTTCAAAGTTCTTCCAAACTGTAGAATTATATGTATTGCTTTTATTTTAAGAAAACTTTTATGATTTTCTTATCAACTCTGCCTGGGGTCTGGTTGTATGATTTGACATTTTAAACAGAAGGGTTTTGAAAAGACTGTGTGCCTGAAAAATAGAACCACTCGGTTATCATATAAAACTACTTAGGCAAGACATAGCCAGTGGTCATGGTGGGATTTAAATACTGAAAGTAGTGCAGAGTCAAGGGAACTCAAAACTACAGAATCCACCCTCCCACTTGGAAAAGGAAGGTTGGTAAGACTTCCTGAAACCCTTACTCCTGCTCACGAGTTCCTAAATAGGGGGATCCTATCTGCAAACAGCAAGGCCTACCCGGCTGCCCGAGATTTGGGGGCTAGGATCTTGTGAATGGTGGTCAACTAAAGCAGAAGCTGTCCATGAAGGTTTAACTTGCATGGGTCAATGGTGGGAAAAAGAACTGAGGTTGGGCTGAGGGAACTGCCCCTTTTATACCATAGGCAGACGTCGGAGGCAGGCCAACGTCAGAGGGTGGTCCCTTGCTGTATACTGCTAGCTAGATGTTTTCCATGGGGTCCTGGTACCTGCTGGCTTCAGTTCTAATGGTGTTACCTGCTGCAAGAGTCCTGTCAAAGTGAGATCTTTATATTCCTACCTTCACTTCTGGAAAAACAAATTTCAAAAGACTCGGGATGAATATTTTGGGAGAGGTAAGATGCACTATTCATTGGGAGAGGATGGGGTATAAATGTTTGGGGACAGAAGAGTGCTAATTTGGGGAATAAAGTGGAGAAAATGTCCACAAGAACAGAGGGGTACAAAAATAAGGGTGAGATTTCTGGGAGCAAAAAAGGCTGAGGGATAGAAATTTAAGAAGAGGGCACATATTTTGAGATGGGTTGAGGCACACAATTTGGGTATGGTTAAAGTTTCTGTGGCACCAATGAAGTCATTTGGACAGGTGACCCACTATGTAAGAGATTATTAACACTGGCAAAAACCCACCACCACTACCACCACCTCTCTACCAGAGCAGGAGAAGCTGACATTACCCTCAGCTCAATGGATGACAACTGTTTTCTCCTTTGATAGTCAGTATACCACTGCTCTGTAGGTGTTAGAAGCATGTGGTTGTGTTGCATCCTGCTATGGCAACATAGAAACTGAACACATGGGGCCTGTAACTCCTTGGGTGGATCTGTTATGCCCCTGGAAACCTAAGTTATGTTCAAGCATGCTTGTGCAGGGCATTGAAGAGACGTACCATGCCTGAGTGTGCAAATAAGGAGAACTAGCTTTATTTATTTATTTTTTTATTTACTGTTTACAACTGGATCTCTTCTTGGCAATACCCCCAGCCTCATCAACTGGTGTCTCCCAGACTCACCCCACTCCTTGGTTTCTCCAGGGGTTGCTCTTGTCGGGCCACAGGGGTGCCCTCAGGCCCCCAAGAAACATAAGTTCAGGTTTCAACGGGGTGCAGAGTGGATGGCGTGGGACCTGCAAGAGATCCCCAGCCATCCTGCTCTGGTGTGGGGTTCTCCGTTTTGTCTGTCCCCCATGCCCACTGAACACTGACAGCTGTGGATGTGCATGCGCACGCACGTATGCAGCCTAGTGCAGCACCAGCAGACATTCACCCTCCGCTGCAGAGCAGCCTGCAGCTCCACTTGTGGTTACCCAGGTGGTGCTCACACGGCAGTCTCACTTATCCATCCGTCCCAGAGGGGGAGTGGTGAGCCAGCTGGGATGCTTGATCCAACATCTCCCTGATGACCAAGTCTTGTTCCTGAACCCAGGTCACCAGCACTAGCATTACTGATGTGCCGATGGGCCAGCACCAGGAGACCCAGTTGTGCACCTGAAAAACCAATGGACAGGTTATAATTAGACACACCTCCCCCTCACCAACCTGGCCCCATTCACTGTATAGCTGGATTTGATATATGTCTGTTTTCCAGGCACTACAAGGCTTGTGCTAGCCCTGATGTAGGTGAGGCCATAGACTGTGGCTGGCACAGGCCCACAAATGTGGATTTCCAGTCATGAAATGAATGAGACTGGTGCAGAGCGGGTACACAATACAACAGATTAGGACTGAAGGAGGTGAACCCACTGTGTCTATCCCCCTCCAACCTAGAGGGTATATCCATTGATTGTCTTATCATGAAGACAGATGTTCAAACATCTCCTGGATAATGGCAGGCTGTCTGCTTCTACCACAACTGCCATAAAAATATTTCACAATCTCACCACTCTGTCAGAAAAAAAGTTCTTCCTCCAGTCCATTCTGAACCCTAAGATCCCAAGCATAGAAACATAGACTCTGATAGCAAATAAGGCCCGCTTGGCCCACACAGTCCGCCTCTTTTTTGCCCTGCTCATATAGACACCACAGACCCTACCTGATCTCCAGCTCCTCACCCCCCTTGTTTTCCACTAAGCTTTCCTTATGTCCATCCCTAGCATTCTGAATACCACCACTGTTTTTGCTCCCAGCACCTCTGCTGAAAGATTGTTCCAGGCATCCACCACTCTTTCGATGAAGTACTTCCTCACATCTCTCCTGAATTTACCTTCTTCAAACTCCAGTTCATGTCCCCCTGTTCTTATGCATCTCTTCCTCTAAAAAATACTCCCCTCCTGTACCTTATTGACCCCATGAGATATTTAAAGGTCTCTTATCATGTCCCCTCTGCCTCCCTCCTCTCTTTCAGGGTGTACGTATTGAGGTCCTTCAGTCTCTCCTCATAGAACTTCTGATGCTGACCTGGCACTTTTAGTTGCCCTCCTCTGCACAGCCTCCTCTCTGTCCAGAAGTGATTCAAGTAGCTTTATTGTTGGGGGGTGTGGGGACAAAGAATTTTGCTGGAGGGGGCAGAGAAATATAACCAAAATGGTTGGGGGTCTGGGAACCACCTAGGCCCCCTGAAAATGCTGCATTTTTGAGGTATTCTAGTGTATTATTTTTGGTCTTTCACAGTGCTTTCTTAATAAAAATAACTTACTTCATCTATAAAAATAAATGATGCCATTTGTTACATATTACTGTATCAAGAATGTTTTCTGAAAAAAGCAATATAAACTGCATAACACATTATAAAAAATCTATATCAAACATGTCAAAAATATAAAATGTGAAAAGCTGTCAGAGACAGTGGATAGGAAAACAGTAGTCTTCTATGCACCCACGAGGATAAGGGTATCCTCCAACAAAGAGCTTGGATATGCCCTGAAACTCAGAAATGGTAAATTCAGAGGTACGATTATGAGGTACTATTTATAGTAGAGGGTGGTGAACCTATGAAACATCTGACAAGTGGAGACAATCGATATGAAGATGACAGTACATACCTTCAAGGTAAGCTGTGAAAAATTTCTGCTTACAAAGGGAATCACAGGGTACACTGAAAAGCAGAGGGATGTGAAATCTCTATAAATTAGAACATGGTTTTACAGCATACCGTACTTAATAATCACTACATAAGAAGCGGGGCAGACCATGAGTCCCTTCCAACAAAGTTACCATGTTACAGAGGTCCCCACCAACATAAATGAAGTCATCCCAATATATTTCACAGTGTAAATTACAAGCAGTGGTCCAGCATCTGGCCCTAGTGTTGTGTGAAATTGTGGAATTTGGTTCTATGAAATATTTTGTGAAATTTACGCATTTTGTGAAATATTTCACAGGTGCAAAATTCCACTGGAGAAATGTGGAATTTCGCTGGCGAAATACGAAATTTCGCCACTCGTAGGTGAAATTCCACATTTTGGCTGGAAAATTCCACATTTCGCGGGTGAAATTCCACATTTTGCACCCACAAAATATTTCGCGGAATGCACATCATTTCTCAAAATATTTCACACAGCGAAATTCACGATTTCGTCAGAATTTCACTGGTGAAATAAAATTTCACTGCATCTCTATCTGGCCCTATCATGACACCAGTAATGCATGACTGTATTTATACAATTTTTTTTTTTATGAAACTTAACTGAGTTTTTGCAATTCAAATAACAATAACAGTGAAGATTACAGTAGCTCATATTGGAATTAGACAACAGTTTTTCTGTAGAGGTTCATGTACAGGTTATTTTCTATAGCATTTCACTATTTGGTGCTCGGTTGATGACTCTATTCCCCTGCTCAGATTTCACTCACTCACCTGTGCTATTTATTCTCTCCCCAGGCTCCAGATACACAGTTGCAGCCCTAGTACCAGTGGGTCGAGAGGGAACCGCAGCCCTCCCCCATACCCAGCAAGACTGAGCGCTGAGGAACAGAGCAGAGTGGAGATAGTAGCAGCATGGATGGTGCTGCTTATGCGGCACCATTACTGGAATATTCCACCCACCCTCCTTCTGCCCATCCATGTCCAGTAACTGTATTTAAATACTTAACTGACTTCACCCTGCACCCAGCCCTGCACAATCAACCTCAGAGTGAATCTCAGGTCTGCAACATTCCTATTGATGCCTAGCTGCTATCCTACAAGTACCTACACCTGCCTCATCTCACTTGATCGACAGCAGCCTGTACTCACTCACATTGTCTAGCTATCTGCTCCATAACAATCTTAGCCAACCATTGACAGCTTGATTTTGGCCTACTCTATTTACAAAATTAAGGTCTGATTACCTCTCGATCCTGCACCACATACAATGGCACATTTATATTGGTTAACTACCCTGTTTATTGTCCTGACTGTAACTCTTACAATTGCTGATATGGTGCCTACTGAGATGGTCAATGAAGACACACTATCTACACTCTCTGATTTCACCTTATTTAATACCCTAGTTACCCTCTTTACATTCCTAAATATCTGGGCCTCCTGATTGCAAAACACTGGTACCCCAACTCACCCAATGGACTAAAACACCTCAAATGACTTTTCCCTGCAAAAGGTCACCCCATAACATTAGTCCTTGTCCTTCTCACTCTCTCCTTATACTGATTAACAGTGACATTGAACCAAACCCAGGTCCCACCCCTTCCCCAAATTCATCTCTCCCCATGCGTGATTAAAGGCTTTAAACCTTACACTTAAATGTCAGAAGTTACGGTATGGGTCTCTCACTACCAACCTGACATAATGTGGGTCACTGAAACATGGCTCAATGCCAGTATTCCCAATAATCTGTGTGATATACTATACCTGGATATAGTTTCATAAGATGTGACAGACCTTCTGAGAGGGACGGGGGCACTATGATCTACTTTAAGGTTCATCTTGATGTGTTAGCCCCAAGCTCTTCCCTTCCACCAACTTACCCCACCTATGAATTTTGTCATGCCACCCTCACCCTCGGCAATACCAAAAAAACTCCATATTTTCTGTACTCATCTACCACCAACTACCACTCTCCAAGCACTCACTTTCCTCATTAATACTACTGGTTCTCTTTCCCATGGATGCAAGTTACTTATCCTCAGGGACTTCAACATCGACTGGTTAAAATGTAACAGACACTCTGTTGAACTGTCACTAAATAAACTGCTCCTATCTCAATTATTCATCCCACTAAGCTTTAAAAGAATTGGCACTGTGCCACATAAATAGACTGGATACTAGTTCCTAACTCTGACAGAATATCTTGCTTGGGTGTTCTACCACACTCCATTATCGACCACTCCGCTGTGTACTGCGTTTGGCATGCTAAGATCCCTAAGCCCTCCACCCCACACACACCTCAGCTAATTCATTTCCATGATTTCTTTCATCTTGGGACCCTCCAATTTAAATCTGAAGTTGCTCACACTGATTGATCCTAACTATGGTCAACAAATGCTATTGATCAAGCTGTCTCCTACTTTAACATACCTTCCAGGAAATCCAGGACGCACATGCCCCTCTGACCACCAGAAGAGTCCGAGGTATGGTTAACAAATGGGTGGATTGCCCACTACTTTCCCTCCTAAAACAAAGACAAAAGCTGGGTTACCTTCAAGGCCACAAACTCCCTTGCCAATTGGACTATTTATAGGCAACATAGAAACAATTGTAAGAATGCCATCCACCAGAAAAAAAGTAAATTTTGTAAATCCCAGTTTGACTCTTATGACAGAAACGCTTGTCAGTTCTGGAATATTATCGAGAAATCTATGGGCATGAATATAGCTCCCCCCCTCCCCCAACACTGAGATTAAAGGTGTAAACTGCAATAACCGCACCACAGTATCAAATGCCTTCAACACATTTTTCGCACACTTAATAGCATACACTTCGGCCTTTCCCTCCCCCCAGCCTCTGTCTCCGGGTCACACTCTCCACCCCCCACCGCCTTCTATTTCAATCAGGTAAAAGCCTCTGAGGTCTTCTTCTGAGGAACATATCTGAAACTAAATCTGCCGGCTCTGACAGTATTGAGCTGAAACTCCTTAAATTAGCTGCCCGTGAGCTGTCAATGTCACTTGCCAGAATCCTATGTCTATCACTTCTTACGAATACTGTACCCTCTATATGGAAACTAATATTGTTTCAGCACATAAAAAGGTAACACTAAGGTTGTTAATAACTACAGGCCCATAGCTGTCCTTCCTGCACTTAACAAGATTCTAGAAAAAAATTGTATTTATACAACTCACTGGGTACCTCTCCATCTAGTCTCCTTTCCTTAGCACAGCACGGCATCACCACTGCCCTGCTTACATTAACCAACAATATCACTATTTCCCTTGATAAAGGTGAGATCACTGGTGCTTTAAAAAAATTGGCTTTTTATTTCCTGGTATCTGATTGGCTGGTATCCTTGCCAGGGAGTACATTAACTTACAATAGATGCCCAGGAAATAAAAAGTACCAGCCTCAGTGCTCGTTCACCCACTCAAGTTATCCTTGTGCCACAAGCATCCAATTTAATTTGAAATCCCCGGCATTTTTTTTCTCTCACTTACAAAGAGACACTGACCCCCCAGTGCTCTGTAGTTCAGTGCCAGCTGTCTGACAAAACTACACACAACCTCTGCTGGGCTTATTTCTATTATTTTTTTCTTTTCAGTACCCTCTTATCCCATGCCCCCTAATTCTCCATAGCGTGGCTCTCAGCCGACCGCATTCTTACTCTTCCCTCCACCAGCCGGCTGCCCGCTCCCAAAATGAAACTGTTTCTCATCTGTAGTGCTAGCACAGATTATGATAAAATGAAGTGGCTCACTCTCTTCATTACTGTCACACCTTGCTCCCAACTGTATCCCCATTTAATAGTCTTAAAAAAACAAGTATCCATTACAATGACACCCTGCAAACTCTGCCACTTCTCTCACAGTTCTCCCACAATAAAAAAAAAAGTGTTTTTTTAAATTAGTAGCACTAACGCATTGCGTGCTCAGTGCTACTCGAAGTCAGAACTACTTGTCCCTGACTCACCCTGGCTCCTGGAAAACATTAACAGATCTGTTTTTTTGTTTTGTTTTGTTTTTTAACATGAATCACGTTCTGACAACTTAATGACATTATCTGTACTTTCTACACTCTATTTCCCAGATCGCTACTTCAGGTGCTACTTCCAGCCACCAGTAGTGTCAGTAGCACAAGGAGGAGTAGTAGTAGTACAACGTAAACGAGGGGGTTAGCCAGTGTTCTCACAAACAAACCAACAACAAACAAAAATAAAGGAACGCAAGTGAGCTGGGTGGGGGAGGATATTTCAAGACCCATGCAGGGACATAGCACCTATGATTTCTATGGCTGTAAGAAACTAATGTGAAACACTGCACTGCTCTCTACTGGTAACTGTTGGTAAGCATGCCAGTAGAGGGACTATTTAACTAAAAAAGTAACTTTAAGTTCATTTTTAGTCTTTGTTAATTTCTTAAATATTATACAAAAGCTTTACATATAGCCCATTTTCTAAGCACAATAATAATCTCCAGGGTGGGCGGTATGGGCAACACTGGGCCTTCCAGGGGCTATAAGGCTCTCCGCCTGTGGCATCAGGCCTCATTACGCCCCTGGGCAATCCAGTATCGCCCAATACCACCCACCCTGTCGGGTATCATTGCTTGCATATTTATCAATCTCACCAAGGCCTTTGATATGGTTGACCACTTCTTACTCTGCAATAATCTTACTGATCTTGGAATCTTAGTCGCCGCCCTTCCTTGGTTCAAAAATTACCTGACAAGCAGACAGCAGCGAGTCCGCTTTGGCTCCACCCTGTCCAATCAGTGTAGTGTCCCTCAGGGCCACTGTTTTTCTCACTCCATGTTAACACGGTACATCAGTGCTTCAAACACAGTGCACCCCTCTTGTATGTAGATGACCTTGTTTTCTTCAGAAGTGCCAAGGACACCACTGAACTCAAGCTGTAAACTTACCACTGGCCTAAGGTGTGTTCGATCCTGGCTTCTTCAGAATAAGCTCCTAATGAACTCAGTCAAGTCTTATTGCTATTTGGCACCCCTAGTCAGCAACAAAATGTCCTTGCCCTCCAGCTCCAGCCGCAGAAGGGGCTCCGAGCCGCCAGCGGGCCGGCGGTGACCTCCAGCCGACCAAGAGTTCCAGGAGGCCGGGAGAAGCAGTGTGAAAGCCGGCATTGCCCTCCAGCTCCAGCCGCAGAAGGGGCTCCGAGCCGCCAGCGGGCCGGCGGTGACCTCCAGCCGACCAAGAGTTCCAGGAGGCCGGGAGAAGCAGTGTGAAAGCCGGCATTGCCCTCCAGCTCCAGCCGCAGAAGGCTCCGGCCAGCCGGGCCGGGCGGTGACCTCCAGCCGACCAAGAGTTCCAGGAGGCTGAGAAGCAGTGTGAAAGCTGCATTGCCCTCCAGCTCCAGCCGCAGAAGGCTCCGAGCCGCCAGCGGGCGGCGGCGGTGACCTCCAGCCGACCAAGGGTTCCAGGAGGCCGGGAGAAGCAGTGTGAAAGCCGGCATTGCCTCCAGCTCCAGCCGCAGAAGGGCTCCGGCAGCCAGCGGGCGGGCGGTGACCTCCAGCCGACCAAGAGTTCCAGGAGGCCGGGAGAAGCAGTGTGAAAGCGGCATTGCCCTCCAGCTCCAGCCGCAGAAGGGCTCCAGCCGCCAGCCGGGCGGTGACCTCCAGCCGACCAAGAGTTCCAGGAGGCCGGGAGAAGCAGTGTAAAGCGGCATTGCCCTCCAGCTCCAGCCGCAGAAGGGGCTCCGAGCCGCCAGCGGGCCGGGGTGACCTCCAGCCGACCAAGAGTTCCAGGAGGCCGGGAGAAGCAGTGTGAACTGGCATTGCCTCCAGCTCCAGCCGCAGAAGGCTCCAGCCGCCAGCTGGCCAGGCGGTGACCTCCAGCCACCAAGAGTTCCAGGAGGCCGGGAGAAGCAGTGTGAAAGCCGGCATTGCCCTCCAGCTCCAGCCGCAGAAGGGGCTCCGAGCCGCCAGCGGGCCGGCGGTGACCTCCAGCCGACCAAGAGTTCCAGGAGGCCGGGAGAAGCAGTGTGAAAGCCGGCATTGCCCTCCAGCTCCAGCCGCAGAAGGGGCTCCGAGCCGCCAGCGGGCCGGCGGTGACCTCCAGCCGACCAAGAGTTCCAGGAGGCCGGGAGAAGCAGTGTGAAGCGTGCATTGCCCTCCAGCTCCAGCCGCAGAAGGGGCTCCGAGCCGCCAGCGGGCCGGCGGTGACCTCCAGCCGACCAAGAGTTCCAGGAGGCCGGGAGAAGCAGTGTGAAAGGTACGGGCAAAGCCGCAACCAATCGGGAAGCGACTGCTGTCTCTGCCTTGCTTCCGATTGGTGCGCCTTTCCCATTGACTTTAGCTGGACTCTGCAACACTTTTCTGGATGGGATTTTTCTGATTAGCTGTAACTTGTGTTAATTTTTAAAAGAGCTGTTTTACTTAAAATTGTGGGTAATTTAAACATGTTTTGATGTGATGTTTGCTAGTGATTCAGCCTTTCTGGGATCTGTGTGGCTAGACGCTTAGGCGCCTAACCCCCAAACCCTCCCAGTCTTTTGTTGTGCAGATTCTTGTTTCTGCACCTAATTGCAGATTGCCTGTACTAAAATTGCCTTCTCACTGCCTTCTCCTCTGTCCCCTGACTTGCAGCGGCATTGCCTCCAGCTCCAGCCGCAGAAGGGGCTCCGAGCCGCCAGCGGGCGGCGGTGACCTCCAGCCGACCAAGAGTTCCAGGAGGGCGGGAGAAGCAGTGTGAAATGCGGGCAAGAAGCCGCAACCAATCGGGAAGCGATCTGTCTCTGCCTTTGCTCGATTGGGCGCCTTTCCCATTGACTTTAGCTGGACTCTGCAACACTTTTCTGGATGGGATTTTTCTGATTAGCTGTAACTTGTGTTAATTTCTTAAAAGAGCTGTTTTTACTTAAAATTGTGGGTAATTTAAACATGTTTTGATGTGATGTTTGCTAGTGATTCAGCCTTTCTGGGATCTGTGTGGCTAGACGCTTAGGCGCCTAACCCCCCAAACCCTCCCAGTCTTTTGTTGTGCAGATTCTTGTTTCTTGCACCTAATTGCAGATTGCCTGCAATAAAATTGCCTTCTCACTGCCTTCTCCTCTGTCCCCTGACTTGCAGCCGGCATTGCCCTCCAGCTCCAGCCGCAGAAGGGGCTCCGAGCCGCCAGCGGGCCGGCGGTGACCTCCAGCCGACCAAGAGTTCCAGGAGGCCGGGAGAAGCAGTGTGAAAGGTACGGGCAAAGCCGCAACCAATCGGGAAGCGACCGCTGTCTCTGCCTTGCTTCCGATTGGTGCGCCTTTCCCATTGACTTTAGCTGGACTCTGCAACACTTTTCTGGATGGGATTTTTCTGATTAGCTGTAACTTGTGTTAATTTCCTTAAAAGAGCTGTTTTTACTTAAAATTGTGGGTAATTTAAACATGTTTTGATGTGATGTTTGCTAGTGATTCAGCCTTTTCTGGGGATCTGTGTGGGCTAGGCAGCTTGGCGCCTAACCCCCAAACCCTCCCAGTCTTTTGTTGTGCAGATTCTTGTTTCTTGCACCTAATTGCAGATTGCCTGCAATAGACTCTGCCTTCTCACTGCCTTCTCCTCTGTCCCCTGACTTGCAGCCGGCATTGCCCTCCAGCTCCAGCCGCAGAAGGGCTCCGAGCCAGCGGCCGGGCGGTGACCTCCAGCCGACCAAGAGTTCCAGGAGGCCGGGAGGCGAGTGTGAAGAGGTATCGGTCAGCCGCAAACTAATCGGGAAGCGACCGCTGTCTCTGCCTTTGCTTCCCATTGTGCGCCTTTCCCATTGACTTAGCTGGACTCTGCAACACTTTTCTGGATGGGATTTTTCTGATTAGCTGTAACTTGTGTTAATTTCCTTAAAAGAGCTGTTTTTACTTAAAATTGTGGGTAATTTAAACATGTTTTGATGTGATGTTTGCTAGTGATTCAGCCTTTTCTGGGGATCTGTGTGGCTAGACGCTAGGCGCCAACCCCCATACCCTCCCAGTCTTTGTTGTGCAGATTCTTGTTTTTGCACCTAATTGCAGATTGCCTGCAATAAAATTGCCTTCTCACTGCCTTCTCCTCTGTCCCTGACTTGCAGCCGCATTGCCCTCCAGCTCCAGCCGCAGAAGGGCTCCGAGCCAGCCAGCCGGGCAGCGGTGACCTCCAGCCGACCAAGAGTTCCAGGAGGCCGGGAGAAGCGTGTGAAAGAATGCGAACAAAACCGCAACCAATCGGAAGCGACTGCTGTCTCTGCCTTGCTTCCGATTGGTGCGCCTTTCCCATTGACTTTAGCTGGACTCTGCAACACTTTTCTGGATGGGATTTTTCTGATTAGCTGTAACTTGTGTTAATTTCTTAAAAGAGCTGTTTTACTTAAAATTGTGGGTAATTTAAACATGTTTTGATGTGATGTTTGCTAGTGATTCAGCCTTTTCTGGGATCTGTGTGGGCTAGACGCAGGCGCTAACCCCCCAAACCCTCCCAGTCTTTGTTGTGCAGATTCTTGTTTCTTGCACCTAATTGCAGATTGCCTGCATAAAGTTGCTCTTCTCACTGCCTTCTCCTCTGTCCCCTGACTTGCAGCCGGCATTGCCCTCCAGCTCCAGCCGCAGAAGGCTCCAGCGCCAGCGCCGGGCGGTGACCCTCCAGCCGACCAAGAGTTCCAGGAGGCCGAGAAGCAGTGAAAGAGTATGGGCAAAAGCCGCAACCAATCGGAAGCGACCGGCTGTCTCTGCCCTTGCTTCCGATTGCGCGCCTTTCCCATTGACTTTAGCTGAACTCTGCAACACTTTTCTGGATGGGATTTTTCTGATTAGCTGTAACTTGTGTTAATTTCCTTAAAAGAGCTGTTTTTACTTAAAATTGTGGGTAATTTAAACATGTTTTGATGTGATGTTTGCTAGTGATTCAGCCTTTTCTGGGGATCTGTGTGGGCTAGACGCTTAGGCGCCTAACCCCCCAAACCCTCCCAGTCTTTTGTTGTGCAGATTCTTGTTTCTTGCACCTAATTGCAGATTGCCTGCAATAAAATTGCCTTCTCACTGCCTTCTCCTCTGTCCCCTGACTTGCAGCCGGCATTGCCCTCCAGCTCCAGCCGCAGAAGGGGCTCCGAGCCGCCAGCGGGCCGGCGGTGACCTCCAGCCGACCAAGAGTTCCAGGAGGCCGGGAGAAGCAGTGTGAAAGGTACGGGCAAAGCCGCAACCAATCGGGAAGCGACCGCTGTCTCTGCCTTGCTTCCGATTGGTGCGCCTTTCCCATTGACTTTAGCTGGACTCTGCAACACTTTTCTGGATGGGATTTTTCTGATTAGCTGTAACTTGTGTTAATTTCCTTAAAAGAGCTGTTTTTACTTAAAATTGTGGGTAATTTAAACATGTTTTGATGTGATGTTTGCTAGTGATTCAGCCTTTTCTGGGGATCTGTGTGGGCTAGACGCTTAGGCGCCTAACCCCCCAACCCTCCCAGTCTTTTGTTGTGCAGATTCTTGTTTCTTGCACCTAATTGCAGATTGCCTGCAATAAAATTGCCTTCTCACTGCCTTCTCCTCTGTCCCCTGACTTGCAGCCGGCATTGCCCTCCAGCTCCAGCCGCAGAAGGGGCTCCGAGCCGCCAGCGGGCCGGGGGTGACCTCCAGCCGACCAAGAGTTCCAGGAGGCCGGGAGAAGCAGTGTGAAAGGTACGGGCAAAGCCGCAACCAATCGGGAAGCGACCGCTGTCTCTGCCTTGCTTCCGATTGGTGCGCCTTTCCCATTGACTTTAGCTGGACTCTGCAACACTTTTCTGGATGGGATTTTTCTGATTAGCTGTAACTTGTGTTAATTTCTTAAAGAGCTGTTTTACTTAAAATTGTGGGTAATTTAAACATGTTTTGATGTGATGTTTGCTAGTGATTCAGCCTTTCTGGGATCTGTGTGGGCTAGACGCTAGGCGCCTAACCCCCAAACCCTCCCAGTCTTTTGTTGTGCAGATTCTTGTTTTGCACCTAATTGCAGATTGCCTGCAATAAAATTGCCTTCTCACTGCCTTCTCCTCTGTCCCTGACTTGCAGCCGCATTGCCCTCCAGCTCCAGCCGCAGAAGGGCTCCGAGCCGCCAGCTGGGCCAGGTGACCTCCAGCCGAACAAGAGTTCCAGGAGGCCGAGAAGCAGTGTGAAAAGGTACGGCAAAGCCGCAACTAATCGGGAAGCGACTGCTGTCTCTGCCTTTGCTCCCATTGGTGCGCCTTTCCCATTGACTTTAGCTGGACTCTGCAACACTTTTCTGGATGGGATTTTTCTGATTAGCTGTAACTTGTGTTAATTTCAAAAGAGCTGTTTTACTTAAAATTGTGGGTAATTTAAACATGTTTTGATGTGATGTTTGCTAGTGATTCAGCCTTTCTGGGATCTGTGTGGCTAGACGCTAGGCTCAACCCCCCAAACCCTCCCAGTCTTTTGTTGTGCAGATTCTTGTTTCTTGCACCTAATTGCAGATTGCCTGCAATAAAATTGCCTTCTCACTGCCTTCTCCTCCTGTCCCCTGACTTGCAGCCGGCATTGCCTCCAGCTCCAGCCGCAGAAGGGGCCCGAGCCGCCAGCGGCCGGCGGTGACCTCCAGCCGACCAAGAGTTCCAGGAGGCGAGAAGCAGTGTGAGCAGTAGGGCAGGCCGCAACTAATCTGGAAGCTACCGCTGTCTCTGCCTTTGCTTCCATTGGTGCGCCTTTTCCCATTGACTTTAGCTGGACTCTGCAACACTTTTCTGGATGGGATTTTTCTGATTAGCTGTAACTTGTATTAATTTCCTTAAAAGAGCTGTTTTACTTAAAATTGTGGGTAATTTAAACATGTTTTGATGTGATGTTTGCTAGTGATTCAGCCTTTCTGGGATCTGTGTGGGCTAGGCGCTTGGCGCCTAACCCCCCAAACCCTCCCAGTCTTTTGTTGTGCAGATTCTTGTTTCTTGCACCTAATTGCAGATTGCCTGCAAAAAATTGCCTTCTCTCACTGCCTTCTCCTCTGTCCCCTGACTTGCAGCCGCATTGCCCTCCAGCTCCAGCCGCAGAAGGGCTCGAAGGCCAGCGGGCCGGGGTGACCTCCAGCCGACCAAGAGTTCCAGGAGGCGAGAAGCAGTGTGAGAGTACTGGCAAAAGCAAGAACCAATCGGGAAGCGACTGCTGTCTCTGCCTTGCTTCCGATTGGTGCGCCTTTCCATTGACTTTAGCTGGACTCTGCAACACTTTTCTGGATGGGATTTTTCTGATTAGCTGTAACTTGTGTTAATTTCCTTAAAGAGCTGTTTTTACTTAAAATTGTGGGTAATTTAAACATGTTTTGATGTGATGTTTGCTAGTGATTCAGCCTTTTCTGGGATCTGTGTGGGCTAGACGCCAGGCGCCTAACCCCCCAAACCCTCCAGTCTTTGTTGTGCAGATTCTTGTTTCTTGCACCTAATTGCAGATTGCCTGCAATAAAATTGCCTTCTCACTGCCTTCTCCTCTGTCCCCTGACTTGCAGCCGGCATTGCCCTCCAGCTCCAGCCGCAGAAGGCTCCGAGCCGCCAGCTGGCCAGGCGGTGACCTCCAGCCGACCAAGAGTTCCAGGAGGCCGGGAGAAGTGGTGGACTGGTACAAGCCGCAACCAATCGGAAGCGACTGGCTGTCTCTGCCTTAGCTCCCGATTGGTGCGCTTTCCATTGACTTTAGCTGGACTCTGCAACACTTTTCTGGATGGGATTTTCTGATTAGCTGTAACTGTGTTAATTTCCTTAAAAGAGCTGTTTTACTTAAAATTGTGGGTAATTTAAACATGTTTTGATGTGATGTTTGCTAGTGATTCAGCCTTTTCTGGGGATCTGTGTGGGCTGGGCAGCTAGGCGCCTAACCCCCCAAACCCTCCCAGTCTTTTGTTGTGCAGATTTTGTTTCTTGCACCTAATTGCAGATTGCCTGCAATAAGTTCCTTCTCACTGCCTTCTCCTCTGTCCCCTGACTTGCAGCGGCGTTGCCCTCCAGCTCCAGCCGCAGAAGGGCTCAGTGAGCCGCAGCGGGCGGCGGTGACCTCCAGCCGACCAAAGAGTTCCAGGAGGCCGAGAAGCAGTGTGGAAGGCAGGCTGCAAAGCCGCAACCATCGGGAAGCGACTGCTGTCTCTGCCTTGCTCCGATTGGTCGCCTTTTCCCATTGACTTTAGCTGGACTCTGCAACACTTTTCTGGATGGGATTTTTCTGATTAGCTGTAACTTGTGTTAATTTCCTTAAAAGAGCTGTTTTACTTAAAATTGTGGGTAATTTAAACATGTTTTGATGTGATGTTTGCTAGTGATTCAGCCTTTTCTGGGGATCTGTGTGGGCTAGACGCTTAGGCGCCTAACCCCCCAAACCCTCCCAGTCTTTTGTTGTGCAGATTCTTGTTTTGCACCTAATTGCAGATTGCCTGCACAAAATTGCCTTCTCACTGCCTTCTCCTCTGTCCCTGACTTGCAGCTGCATTGCCTCCAGCTCCAGCCGCAGAAGGGGCTCGAGTCAGCCAGCTGGTCGGCGTGGTGACCTCCAGCCGACCAAGAGTTCCAGGAGGCCGAGAAGCAGTGTGAAAGGTAATGGGCGAAGCCGCAAATAACGGAAGCTACACTCTGTCTCTGCCTTGCTTCATTGTTTCTTTCCCATTGACTTTAGTTGACTCCCTGCAACACTTTTCTGATGGGATTTTTCTGATTAGCTGTAACTTGTGTTAATTTCCTTAAAAGAGCTGTTTTACTTAAAATTGTGGGTAATTTAAACATGTTTTGATGTGATGTTTGCTAGTGATTCAGCCTTTTCTAGGGATCTGTGGCTAGACGCTTAGGCTTCTAACCCCCAAACCCTCCCAGTCTTTTGTTGTGCAGATTCTTGTTTTGCACCCCACTGCAGATTGCCTGTAATAAAATTGCCTTTCACTGCCTTCTCCTCTGTCCCCTGACTTGTAGCCGGCATTGCCTCCAGCTCCAGCCGCAGAAGGGTCCCGAGCGCCAGCGGCCGGGCAGACCTCCAGCCGACCAAGAGTTCCAGGAGGCCGGGAGAAGCAGTGTGAAAGGTACGGGCAAAGCCGCAAACTAATCGGGAAGCTACTGCTGTCTCTGCCTTGCTTCCGATTGGTGAGCCTTTCCCATTGACTTTAGCTGGACTCTGCAACACTTTTCTGGATGGGATTTTTCTGATTAGCTGTAACTTGAAGCACTTCTTTAAAAGAGCTGTTTTTACTTAAAAATTGTGGGTAATTTAAACATGTTTTGATGTGATGTTTGCTAGTGATTCAGCCTTTTCTTGGGATCTGTGGGCTAGATGCTTAGGCTTCCTAACCCCCCAAACCCTCCCAGTCTTTTTGTTGTGCAGATTCTTGTTTTTTGCACCTAATTGCAGATTGCCTGCAATAAAATTGCCTTCTCCACTGCCTTCTCCTCTGTCCCCTGACTTGCAGCCGGCATTGCCCCTCCAGCTCCAGCCAGCAGAAGGCGCTCCGAGCCAGCTGGTCAGGGCGTGACCTCCAACCACCAAGAGTTCCAGGAGGCCGGGAGAAGCAGTGAAAGTGCGGGCAAAGCCGCAACTAACTGGAAGCGATCAGCTGTCTCTGCCTTGCTTCCATTGGTGCGCCTTTTCCCATTGACTTTAGCTGACTCTGCAACACTTTTCTGGATGGGATTTTTCTGATTAGCTGTAACTTGTGTTAATTTCCTTAAAAGAGCTTGTTTTACTTAAAATTGTGGGTAATTTTAAACATGTTTTGATGTGATGTTTGCTAGTGATTCAGCCTTTTTCTGGGATCTGTGTGGGCTAGACGCTTAGCGTTCTAACCCCCCAAACCCTCCCAGTCTTTGTTGTGCAGATTCTTGTTTCTTGCACCTAATTGCAGATTGCCTGCAATAAATTGCCTTCTCTGCCTTCTCCTCTGTCCCTGACTTGGTAGCTGGCATTGCCCTCCAGCTCCAGCCGCAGAAGGGGCCAGCGCCAGCGGGGTCAAGCGGTGACTTCCAGCCGCACTCAAGAGTTCCAGGGAGGCCGGGAGACAGCTGTGAAGGGTAATGGGTAAGTCAAGTAACTACTCGGGAAGCGATCATCTGTCTCTGCCTTTGCTTCCGATTGGTGCGCCTTTTCCCATTGACTTTAGCTGGACTCTGCAACACTTTTCTGGATGGGATTTTTCTGATTAGCTGTAACTTAGTAATTTCCTTAAAAGAGCTGTTTTTACTTAAAATTGTGGGTAATTTAAACATGTTTTGATGTGATGTTTACTAGTGATTCAGCCTTTCTGGGATTGTGGGCTAGACGCCAGGCGCCTAACCCCCCCCTAAACCCTCCCAGTCTTTGGTTGTGCAGATTCTGTTTTCTGCACCCAATTGCAGATTGCCTGCACAGGGGTCTGCCTTTCCTCACTGCTCTTCCTCTCTGTCCCTGCCTTGTAGCCGCATTGCCCTCCAGCTCCAGCCGCAGAGTTGGGCTCCGAGTCAGCCAGCTGGTCGAGCGGTGACCTCCAGCCACCAAGAGTTCCAGGAGGCCGGGAGAAGCAGTGTAAAGGTACGCGTGTTTGAACTAATCGGGAAGACCACTGTCTCTGCCTTTGCTTCCGATTGGTGCGCTTTCCCATTGACTTTAGCTGGACTCTCACAACACTTTTCTGGATGGGATTTTCTGATTAGCTGTAACTTGTGTTAATTTCCTTAAAAGAGCTGTTTTTACTTAAAATTGTGGGTAATTTAAACATGTTTGATGTGATGTTTGCTAGTGATTCAGCCTTTTCTGGGATCTGTGTGGGCTGGGACGCTTAGGCGCCTAAACCCCCCAAACTCCTCCTAGTCTTTTGTTGTGCAGATTCTGTTTCTTGCACTTAATTGCAGATTGCCTGTCAATAAATTGCCTTCTCACTGCCTTTCTCCTCTGTCCCTGACTTGCAGCCGGTATTGCCTCCAGCTCCAGCCGCAGGCTCCAGCCGCCAGCGGGTCACGGGCGGTGACCTCCAGCCGACCAAGAGTTCCAGGAGGCCGGAGAAGCATGTGAAAGGGGTAGGGCAAAGCTCAACTAATCGAAGCGATCATGCTGTCTCTGCCTTTGCTTCCATTGGTGCGCCTTTTCCCATTTTGACTTCAGCTGGACTCTGCAACACTTTTCTGGATGGGATTTTCTGATTAGCTGTAACTTGTGTTAATTTCCTTAAAAGAGCTGTTTTACTTAAAATTGTGGGTAATTTAAACATGTTTTATGTGATGTTTGCTAGTGATTCAGCTTTTCTGGGATCTGTGGGCTGGACGCTTAGGCGCCTAACCCCCAAACCCTCCCAGTCTTTTGTTGTGCAGAGTTTTTTGCACCTAATTGCAGATTGCCTGCAATAAAATTGCCTCTCTCACTGCCTTCTCCTCTGTCCCCTGACTTCAGCCGGCATTGCCCTCCAGCTCCAGCCGTGAAAGGCTCCAGCGCCAGCGGGCCATGGTGACCTCCAGCCTACCAAGAGTTCCAGGGAGGCCGGGAGAAGGTGGCAGGCAGCAAAGCCGCAACTAATCGGCGTACCGCTGTCTCTGCCTTGCTTCATGGTGCGCGCCTTTTCCCATTGACTTTAGCTGACCTCTGCAACACTTTTCTGATGGGATTTTTCTGATAGCTGTAACTTGTGTTAATTTCCTAAAAGAGTTGTTTTACTTAAAATGTGGGTAATTTAACATGTTTTGATGTGATGTTTGCTAGTGATTCAGCCTTTCTGGGGATCTGTGTGGGCTAGACGCTTAGGCGCCAACCCCCCAAACCCTCCCAGTCTTTTGTTGTGCAGATTCTTGTTTCTTGCACCTAATGCAGAGATTGCCTGTGTAACAAAATTGCCTTCTCACTGCCTTCTCCTCTGTCCCTGACTTGCAGCTTCTTCGGCATTGCCCTCCAGCTCCAGCCGCAGAAGGCCCGCCGCCAGCGGGTCATGTGGTGACCCTCCAGCCGGACAAGAGTTCCAGGAGCCGAGAAGCAGTGAGTGTACGGGCAGTCGCAAACCAATCGAAGCGCACGCTGTCTCTGCCTTGCTCCGATTGCGCGCCTTTCCCATTGACTTAGCTGGACTCTGCAACACTTTTCTGGATGGGATTTTTCTGATTAGCTGTAACTTGTGTTAATTCCTTGAAAGTGTTGTTTTTACTTAAATTGTGGGTAATTCTAAACATGTTTTGATGTGATGTTTGCTAGTGATTCAGCCTTTCTGGGGATCTGTGTGGGCTAGACGCTAGGCGCCTAACCCCCCAAACCCTCCCAGTCTTTTGTTGTGCAGATTCTTGTTTCAGACCTAATTGTGATTGCCCAAATTGTTTTCTCACTGCCTCTCCTCTGTCCCCTGACTTGGCCGGCATTGCCCTCCAGCCCAGCCGCAGAAAGTGCCCGAGTCACCAGCTGGCCGGCGGCATCCTCCAGCTTCTAATTTCGAAGAGTCTCCAGGAGGCCTGAGAAGCAGTGTGAAAGGTACGGCAAAGTCATAACTAATCGGGAAGCACTGCTTTTGTCTCTACTTACCCGATTGGTGCGCCTTTCCATTGACTTTAGCTGGACTCCTGCAACACTTTTCTGATGGGATTTGATTAGCTGTAACTTGTGTTAATTTCCTTAAAAGAGCTGTTTTACTTAAAATTGTGGGTAATTTAAACATGTTTTGATGTGATGTTTGCTAGTGATTCAGCCTTTTCTGGGATCTGTGTGGGCTAGACGCCAGGCTTCTCAACCCCCCCCAAACCTCCCAGTCTTTTGTTGTGCAGATTCTGTTTCACCTAATTGCAGATTGCCTGCACAAATCTGCCTCTCACTGCCTTCTCCTCTGTTCCCTGACTTGCAGCCGGCATTGCCCTCCAGCCCAGCCGCAGAAGGGGCCCAGCCGCCAGCGGCCGAAGCAGACCTCCAGCCGACCAAGAGTTCCAGGAGGCCGGAGAAGAAAAGTGTAGTTGTACGGGTAAAGCCGCAACTAATCAAGCCACCATTGTCTCTGCCTTGCTCCGATTGGTGCGCCTTCCATTGACTTAGCTGGACTCAAAATATCTTTTCTGGATGGGATTTTTCTGATTAGCTGTAACTTGTGTTAATTTCAAGAGCTGTTTTACTTAAAATTGTGGGTAATTAAACATGTTTCTTTGATGTGATGTTTCATAGTGATTCAGCCTTTCTGGGATCTGTGTGGCTAGACGCCAGGCTACTTAACCCCCCAAACCCCTCCCAGTCTTTTGTTGTGCAGATTCTTGTTTTTGCATCTAATTGCAGATTTGCCTGCACTAAAATTGCCTTCTCACTGTTCCTTCCTCTGTCCTGATTTGGTGCTGCATTGCCTCCAGCTCCAGCCGTATGGGCCCAGCCGCCAGCGGTCAAGTGGTGACCTCCAGCCACCAAGAGTTCCAGGAGGCCGAGAAGCAGTGTAGGTATGGCAAAGTCATAAACTAATCTGAAGCCACCTCGTCTCTGCCTTTGCTCATTGGTGCGCCTTTTCCATTGACTTTAGCTGACTCTGCAACACTTTTCTGGATGGGATTTTTCTGATTATCTGTAACTGTGTGTTAATTTCCTTAAAAGAGCTGTTTTTACTAAAATTGTGGGTAATTTAAACATGTTTTGATGTGATGTCTAGTGATTCAGCCTTTCTGGGATCTGTGTGGGCTAGACGCCAGGCGCCTAACCCCCCAAACCCTCCAGTCTGTTGTGCAGATTCTGTTTTTGCACCTAATTGCAGATTGCCTGCACAATTGCCTTCTCACTGCCTCTCCTCCTGTCCCTGACTTGCAGCTGCATTGCCTCCAGCCCTGTTTGTTGGGCTTGAGGCCAGCGGTCAAGCACCTCCAGCCGACCAAGAGTCCAGGGAGGCCGAGAAGTAGTGTGAAGAAGAAGTCAAGAATCAATCGGGAAGCGATCATTGTCTCTGCCTTAGTTCAGCTTGGTGCGCCTTTCCATTGACTTTAGCTGGCCTTCAACACTTTTTTTGGATGGGATTTCTGATTAGCTGTAACTTGTGTTAATTTCTTAAAGAGCTGTTTTGCTTAAATTGTGGTAATTTAAAGATGTTTTGATGTGTTAAGCAGTGATTCAGCCTTTTCAGATCTGTGTGGCTGACGCTAGCGCCTAACCCCCCCCCCTCCTCCTCCCAGTCTTTTGTTGTGTGGATCTTGTTTTGCACCTACTGCAGATTGCCTGTAATAAATTGTTTCTCACTGCCTCTCCTCTGTCCCTGACTTGTAGCCTCATTGCCTCCAGCTCCAGCCGTGGCTGAGGCGCGAGTGGGCTGTGGTCTCCCACCAAGAGTCCATGAGCTGGGAAGCAGTGTGAAGGTAGATGGGCAAAGTCAAGAACTAATCGGAAGCGATGGTTGTCTCTGCCTTGCTTCCATTGGTGCTTTTCCCATTGACTTTAGCTGACTCTGCAACACTTTTGGATGGGATTTGATTAGCTGTAACTTGTGTTAATTTTTAAAGAGCTGTTTTTACTAAAATTGGGGTAATTTAAACATGTTTTGATGTGATGTTTGCTAGTGATTCAGCCTTTCTGGGATCTGGTGTTGACGCTAGCGCCTAACCCCCAAACCTCCCAGTCTTTGTTGTGCAGATTCTTGTTTTGCACCCATTGCAGATTGCCTGCACAAATTGTTTCTCTCACCGCTCTCTCCTGTCCCTGACTTGTAGAAATGGGCATTGCCTCCAGCTCCAGCCCAGGTTGTTCTCGAGTCGCTAGCGGGTCGTGGTGACCTCCAGCTGACCAAGAGTTCCAGGAGGCCGAGAAGCAGGCAGACGGGCAAAGTCAGAACTAATCGGAAGCGACCTTGTCTCTGCCTTCCGATTGTGCGCCTTTCCCATTGACTTTAGCTGGACTTGCAACACTTTCTGATGGGATTTCTGATTAGTTGTAACTTTGTACTTTTTAAAAGAGCTGTTTTACTTAAAATTGTGGGTAATTTAAACATGTTTTGATGTGATGTTTGCAGTGATTCAGCCTTTCGATCTGTGGGCTGACGCTTTGGCGCCTAACCTCTAAACCTCCCAGTCTTTGTTGTGCAGACTTGTTTTGCACCCACTGCAGATTGCCTGCATAGGCTTGCGTTTCTCACTGCCTTCCTCTGTCCTGACTTGCAGCCGTATTGCCCCCAGCTCCAGCCCAGAAGGCCTGCCGCCAGCCGGCCGAAGGGTAATTCCAGCCGACCAAGCAGTTCCAGAAGGCCGGGAGAAGCAGGTGAGTTGTACGCAAAGTCGAATCAATCGGAAGCGATCATGTCTCTGCCTTGCTCGATTGTGCGCTCCATTGACTTAGCTGGACTCTGCAACACTTTTCTGGATGGGATTTTCTGATTGGCTGTAACTTGTGTTAATTTCCTTAAAAGAGCTGTTTTTACTTAAAATTGTGGGTAATTTAACATGTTTTGATGTGATGTTTGCAGTGATTCAGCCTTTTGGGATCTGTGTGGCTAGACTCTGGGCGCCTAACCCCCCCAAACCCTCCCAGTCTTTTGTTGCAGATTTTGTTTGCACCACTGTGATTGCCTGCACAATTGCCTTCACCGCCTCTCCTCTGTCCCTGACTTCAGCTGCATTGCCCCCAGCTCCAGCCAAAGAAGGCCTGAGTCAGCTGGTCATGTGACCCTCCAGTCAATTAAGAGTTCCAGTGGAGGCCGAAGCAGTGAGGTAATGGCAAAGCCGCAAACTAATCGGAAGTGACCGTTGTCTCTGCCTTTGCTTCCGATTGGTGCGCCTTTCCATTGACTTTAGCTGACCTGCAACACTTTTCTGATGGGATTTTTCTGATTAGATGTAACTTGTGTTAATTTTTAAAAGAGCTGTTTTTACTTAAAATTGTGGGTAATTAAACATGTTTTGATGGATGTTTATAGTATTCAGCTTTTCTGGGATTCGTGGGCTAGACGCTTTGGCGCCTAACCCCCCAACCCTCCCAGTCTTTTGTTGTGCAGATTCTGTTTTGCACTCACTGCAGATTGCCTGCACAAAATCTGCTCTCTCTCACTGCCTTCCTCTGTCCCCCTGACTTGTAGCCGGCATTGCCTCCAGCTCCAGCCGTAAGTCTCTGAGCGCCAGCGGCCGGGCGGTGACTTGAGTCACCAAGAGTTCCAGGAGGCCGGAGAAGCAGTGTGTGAAGGTATTGGTAAGCCGCACCAATCGAAGTTACCCTGTTCTGCTTGCTTCCTATTGGGCGCCTTTCCTATTGACTTAGCTGGACTTGCAACACTTTCTGATGGATTTTCTGATTAGCTGTAACTTGTGTTAATTTTTAAAAGAGCTGTTTTTTACTTAAAATTGTGGGTACTTTGCAACATGTTTTGATGTGATGTTTGCTAGTGATTCAGCTTCCTTCTGTGATCTGTGTGGGCTAGACGGCGGCTACCCCCCCCCAAACCCTCCCAGTCTTTGTTGCAGATTCTGTTTCTGCACCTAATTGCAGATTGCCTGTACAAAATTGCCTCTCACCGCCTTCTCCTCTGTCCCCTGACTTGCAGCCGGCATTGCCTCCAGCTCCAGCCGCAGAAGCAAGCTCCGAGCCGCCAGCCGGTCATGGTGACTTTCCAGTCACCAAGAGTTCCAGAAGGCCGAGGTTATGTGAGGTATCGGTAAAGCCGCAACCAATCGGAAGCACTCTGTCTCGCCTTTGCTTCCGATTGGGCGCCTTCCCATTGACTTTAGCTGGCCTCTGCAACACTTTCTGGATGGGATTTTTCTATTAGCTGTAACTTGTGTTAATTTCTAAAAGAGCTGTTTTACTTAAAATTGTGGGTAATTTCAACATGTTTGATGTGATGTTTGCTAGTGATTCAGTTTTCTGGGATTGTGGGCTAGAGTTAGGCGCCTACCCTCCAAACCCTCCCAGTCTTTGTTGGCAGATTCTTGTTTCTGCACCTCCTCAGATTGCCTGTACAAAATTCGCTCTCTCACTGCCTCTCCTCTGTCCCCTGACTTGTGCATTGCCTCCAGCCCAGCCGCAGAAGGCCCAGCCAGCTGCCGGGCGTGACCTCCAGCCACCAAGAGTTCCAGGAGGCCGAGAAGCAGGGAGACGGGAAAGCCGAACTAATCGAAGGATCTGTCTCTGCCTTGCTTCCGATTGGTGCGCTCTCATTGACTTAGCTGACTCTGCAACACTTTTCTGATGGGATTTTTCTGATTAGATGTAACTTGGTTAATTTTAAAAGAGTTGTTTTTACTTAAAATTGTGTAATTTGTTGTTTGATGGATGTTTGCTAGTGATTCAGCCTTTCTGGGATCTGTGGGCTGGACGCTAGCGCCTAACCTCTCAAACCCTCCCTTTTGTTGTGCAGATTCTGTTTCTGCATCTAATTGCAGATTGCCCACAAATTGCTCTTCTTCACTGCCTCTCCTCTGTCCCTGACTGCAGCCGGATTTTCTCCAGCCCAGCCGCAGAAGGGGCCCGCCGCCAGCGGTCGGCGGTGACCCAGCCGCCAAGAGTTCCAGGAGGCCGGAGAAGCAGGTGAAAGGTAATGCGTCGCGAACTAATGGGAAGCGACTGGCTGTCTCTGCCTGCTTCCATTGAAAGTACTTTCCCATTGACTTAGCTGGACTTGCAACACTTTTCGATGGGATTTTCTTCTGATTAGCTGTAACTTGTGTTAATTTCCTTAAAAAGAGCTGTTTTTACTTTAAACTTGTGTACTTTAAATGTTTTTGATGCCTGTTTTCCAGTGATCGTTTTCTTGGGATTCAGGGCTGACGCCAGTTTCTAACCCCCAAACCCTCCAGTCTTTGTTGTGCAGATTTGTTTTGCACCTAATTGCATTGCCTGCATAAAATTGCCTTCTCACCGCCTCTCCTCTGTCCCTGACTTGCAGCCGGCATTGCCTCCAGCTCCAGCCGCAGAAGGCTCGAGCTGGGCGGTGGGCGGGGTGACTTCCAGCCACCAAGAGTTCCAGGAGGCCGATATAGTGTGAAAGGATCAAAGTCGAACTAACCGGAAGTGACTGCTGTCTCTGCCTTTGCTTCCGATTGGTGCGCCTTTCCATTGATTTTAGCTGGACTCTGCAACATTTTCGATGGGATTTTCTGATTAGTTGTCTTGTGTACTTTCTGAAGAGCTGTTTTACTAAATTTGTAATTTAAACATGTTTTGATGTGTTTGCAGGATTCAGCTTTCTGGGATCTGTGGCTAGACGCTTAGGCGCCAACCCCCCCAACCCCTCCCAGTCTTTTTGTTGTGCATTTGTTTTCTTGCACCTAATTGCAGATTGCCTGCAATAGTCTTGCCTTCTCACTGCCTTCCTCTGTCCCCTGACTTGCAGCCGGCATTGCCTCCAGCCCAGCCGCAGAAGGGCCTTGCCGCCAGTGGTCGGGCGGTGACTCCAGTCGTCTAAGAGTTCCAGGAGGCCGGAGAAGCAGGAAAGGTACGGGCAAAGTCAAGAACTAATCGGAAGCGTATCATTGTCTCTGCCTTCCTTTGCTTCCATTGTTTTCCCATTGACTTAGCTGGACTCTGCAACACTTTTCTGATGGGATTTTTTCGATTAGCTGTAACTGTGTTAATTTCCTTAAAAGAGCTGTTTTACTTAAAATTGTGGGTACTTAATATGTTTTGATGTGATGTTTGCTAGTGATTCAGCCTTTCTGGGATTGTGGCTAGACGCTAGGCGCTAACCCCCCAAACCCTCCCAGTCTTTGTTGTGCAGATTCTGTTTCTGTACCTACTTGCAGATTGCCTGTAATAAATTGTTTCTCACTGCCTTCTCCTCCTCCCCTGACTGGTAGCTGCATTGCCTCCAGCTCCAGCCGTAGAAGGCTCCGAGTCATTGGGTCACTGACCTTAGCTACCAAGAGTTCCAGAAGGTCGGGAGCAGTAGGGTATGGGCAAAGTCGTAACTAACGGCTGACCTGTTCTTGCCTTTGCTTCCCGATTGGTGCGCCTTTCCCATTGACTTTAGCTGACTTCTGCAACACTTTTCTGATGGATTTTTTGATTAGCGAATTTGTGTTAATTTTAAGAGCTGTTTACTTAAAATTGTGGTAATTTAAACATGTTTTGATGTGTTTCATAGTGATTCAGCCTTTTCTTGGGATCTGTGTCATTTAGCGCCTAACTCCCCCAAACCCTCCTGTCTTTTGTTGTGCAGATTCTCTGCACCTAATTGCAGATTGCCTGCACAAAATTGCTTCTCACTGCTTTTCCTCTGTCCCCTGACTTGTAGCTTTCTTCGCATTGCCTCTGTGCCCGCAGAAGGGGCCTGAAGGCCAGCTGGGCCGGGCGGTGACCTCCAGCTACCAAGAGTTCCAGGATGAGAAGCAGTGTGAAAGGTACGGGCAAAGCTGCAATCAATCGGAAGGACTGCTGTCTCTGCCTTGCTTCCATTGGGCCTTTTCCCATTGACTTTAGCTGACTCTGCAACACTTTTCTGATGTGATTTTTCTGATAGATGTAACTTGGTTAATTTTTAAAGAGCTGTTTTACTTAAATTGTGGGTAATTTCAACATGTTTTATGTGATGTTTGCTAGTGATTCAGCCTTTCTGGGATCTGTGGGCTAGACGCCAGGCGCCAACTCCCCCCAAACCCTCCCAGTCTTTGTTGTGTGATTCTGTTTTTGCACCTAATTGCAGATTGCCTGCAATAAAATTGCCTTCACTGCCTTCTCCTCTGTCCCTGACTTGTAGCCGCATTGCCTCCAGCTCCAGCCGCAGAGGGCTCGAGCTGCGGCCGGGTGTGACTGCCCACCACTTACAGATAAGCATGGAGCCATAGAGCATCCCTATAAGGCAAGGAGGCTTTGTAACAGCAATGCCCATATCTCGAAACCATAGCAGCTAGAAAAAAGTTGAAGTGTGGTTGTAATCATGAGAGTGAGTAGTTTTCACAACATAACCATATCTTGCATCATTTCTGATATACGGTCACCAAAAACCAATGTGAGTGCTAACTCTGAGGGCATAACAGTGACCTACAGCCATGGAAATTAGCAATTGGAACACTAATTTGCAAATATTTCAGGAACCGTACAAAGAAGATTCTCCCCCCCCCCCGCTGCAGTCTACAGATTACGGAACACTGCGGGTGTCTGATCCCCAGAGGTATTGTCCCTCATTCATATTCTCTCTTTTGGAAAAAAAACATGAAAAAGAGTACCTCTTGTTCTCTCTGTCCTTCTGTTGGCTGATATCTGAAGCAGTAGCCATTCCCAGCACTGCTGGGCAGAATGCGGTAGTCAGGAGACCGAGAGGGAGAGGAGCGAGAGAAGAAAAGATAGAGGGGAGGTGAGGCCGGACCGATCCTTAGACACAACGCGTCAGAGGCCTGGCCGCATCGCGCAGCTCACATGGATCTGAATGCAAACGAGCCACCATGAAAGGCGGCGACTAGCCAAGACAGTGAAGGAGTCCTGCTGCTTCTGTCTCCTTCAGGCTGTGAGAGAGGGGAGTGAGAAAGGGGGGTAGCGAGGTGCCACGCCATGCTCTGCTAGCCTAGAATTGGGGGGGAACTAAACAAGGGTGCACTTCACGAGTGCTGCTCGTGGTGAGCTAGGCATATGCAGCAGAGAGGAACAGTGACAGCATGAGTCAGCTAATCCCCAAAAAAAGGTCTCTCACACCACAACAGCAACATAAGTCAAACGGCAGGATGCATTAAACAATTCTAGCTAAATAATACCAACCAAACAGCAGGATGCAATAAAGAAATCTAGAAGCCATTTGTTGCAACCTCATAATCTAATGTCCCAAATGCTGGAGACACCAAGCAACAAACACAAAGCCTAGGCTGGCCCTAAAAGACCAGCCCTCTGCCATTACACTGTATAACAAAGAAATACTCTACCTAATTTCTTTTGTTTGAAACTTCATACAGTATAAGCTGATAACAAAGGCTGTCTTAGGCAGGCTCAGATGCTATGTAAATTAGCACTATATTTTTATTTTTATTTCCTGTGGAAACACAGGCCTGCCTTTTCCTGGCTCAATTACAGGGACTCCTGGAGTGCTTGTAGCCTGATCAGATGCATGATTTGAACTGGACAGCAGGGGCTTCTGGGACCTGGGGTCTAGAAATTTGATCCTAGGTCATGTGCATCACTAGCCTACCAGGTGGGCTAAAACCCATGAGGTAAGGACTGGAGTGCCATGGATGTCAACCAACACAATCGCCTTTACCAGGTGAGTAAACACTCATTTCATGGGTTTCATGGTTTTGGGGCTTAGAATTTTGCAACACTAAGTCCATATCTTGAACCGCTCTGAGATACGGGCCCTGAAAGGCATGACGGGTGCTACAATGTTATCCTATGGGAACATTTCAGAACTTTGGAATATTGTAACTATGGCCCTGTTTTATGTTTTAGTACAAAACCAACAAAAGGCACACCTCTGGGACTATAGTTTCCACCCTGAAAAGTTCAGACTGATAGCGCAATCCACATTGCCACAATGAAGGGACAAAGAAAACAACTGCCACAGTGTTATCCTATGGGGAAATTTTTGAACTTTGGAATGGTGTAACTATGGGCTCTTGAATTTTTCCACACCAAACCACTGAAAGGCACATCTGTGGCACTAGGGCTTCCTACCCTGAACATTTCAGGCCAATAGCTCAATGCACCTTGCCACAATCAAGTGACAAAAAAGCAACACATAGCAAAAGTCTCTATCTCTATAATGGGAATGTTATCATGATTAAAAATGTTGTCACTATCATATTTAAAGTTTTTATGATTGTTTGCGACACAAAAATTTTGTCGTGAACAAAAAAAAGTGAAAACATTTTAAAAACATATTTCCAGACTAGTTGGCTATGAACTAATACCAGGAGCATGTTCCCTGGGGCCTGATTAGATAAATCCAATGGTTGGTGTGTTCAAAAGTGCAGTATTTTTTGAGTTATATTGTTTTTTCTCTCTTGCTAACTGAAAACAAGATGGTGGCAGCATGACAACATTTTTGGCAAGCTTGACCAAAAAAAATATGTTCTCGATTGTTTTTGCAGTGCACATACTGTATAAATTTTCTCTTAGGCTATAATGGGACAGAGAAAATGCAGTAACTTTTGAACGGAGCAATATTTTTTCACCAAATCTTCAAAAGGTACCAGTGCAGTCCAGAACCCATGCAGACAACCCAATTTTAACCCACTCAGATGCATTCTTCAGTGCATTATGGGTGGACAAAAAAATTGCAACTTTGGGGATTTTTCAGTTTTTGACGGCACTACGATTCCGCAACTGTACATCCAACCAACATGACAATTTCCAGATCTGCAGATCTATGGTAGATCTTTCTACATTCCACATTTCAGGCATATCAGACAAACAGTTCAAAAGTTATTAAATGGCAAAATGTGTGGTTTAACATAGAAATGGCTATGCGACCCTACCGTGCTACCATAGTTAGGGTTGAGGAGCCATTTCTATGTTAAACCCCAAAATTTTGCACCTTATAAACTTTGCAACTGTTTGATGGATTTGCCTGAAATGTGGAATACATGATCAAGAACCATAGGCCTTGGCATCTGCCAAGTTTTGTACCGGTTGGATACACGGCTGCGGAGTTATTAAGCGTGATTTGCGCGCACATTTACGCTTTTTCTGGAATTCTACGGTCATGCGTACAGGTCGCATGGTTTGCGCAACCAGCACAAAATCTTCAGGGAACATGCAGCCAGGGTCCCCGATGTGCCTTTCGAAGATTTGGTGAAAAAATATTAAACGGTTCAAAAGTTATTCAAAAAACAATTTCCCATTATAAGTCAATGGGAAAAGTTAACAAAAAGTTCAACACTTTCGCAAATGCATTTTTACTTTCGCAAATGGGCCTGTTACTTTTGCAAATCCACTATTTTGTTTTCAGTTGGTGATCAGAAAAATGCTTGGCATTTAAATTTGGGACCCTCTAGCAACCTAATTCTTTTTGTATTCACCTAGTCGGACCCTGAGGATGCTAGCCAGGTCTTTATTTTAGGGTAAAACACCACAGAAATATGTTTTTCAAATTTCTGGAAAAAGTACTTTCGCAAATTACTTTCGTGCTCATGAAAGTGTCACAAATGTTTTCGAAAGCTTTCGCAAATTGCGACAGTTTTCTAGTCTGTGGGAAAATGACAGCAATTCTTTGGCACTGCACTGCAAAAGAACGGTTGGGAGTTTTGGGCTGAAATTTGGAGAGAACGCAGCTGACATCTCACAGATGTGCCTTTCAGTGCTGTATTGAAAACATATTACACAGCGCCAAAGTTACAGCACTCTAAATTTGACGTTTTTTCCCATAGGATAACATTGCGGCGCCCGACGCATTACAGGAATCCTTTGGCACCCTGCTGCAAAATAACGGTTTGGTCTTTTTTCCTGAAATTTGGAGGGAAGAAAGCCAACAGCCCACAGATGTGCCTTTCAGTGGTTTGGTGAACACATATTATAGGGAGGCAAAGTTATGGCACTCTGAACTTCTCTTTTTTTCCCATAGGATAACATTACGGCGTTCGCCGCGCCTTTCAGGGCCCGTATCTCGGAAACGGTGCGAGATACAGACTTTTCGTTGGAAAAACACTTAGCCCCAATGGGGCTAAGTACAAAACTAGCCAGGACAATCATAAATCATATGACTTTTAAATTTTTTTTCTACGTCGTACGGTTCCTAAGATATAACCTATTTAGTATTCCAAGTCCTCATTTTCTGCTCCGATACCCATTATTATGCATACATTCTTTGTACTCACTGTCTTTCTCTATGCAGCTTTTGGGGAAAACCAGCCTGTGCGCTTACATTACTGTTACCGTTGCCCTTTCCGCTTGCGGTTCCATGCCCGTTTTACTTACCGTTGACGTCTGCGCCACCATGTGCGTTATCCTTTGCGTTTTCATTTGCGCTTGTGTTTCTGTTATTTTTTGCCATTTGTGTCTACAGTACTGTTTCTCTTTATGTTTCACCTTGCGTCACCATGCCCATTGACATTTCCATTTGCAGGCATCATGTTACTATGTGACAGCACATCATGGGCCACACTGTTCCCATCTACGCCACCGTGTGCGTTACCCTTTCTGTTCTCATTCGTGCTTGCGTTACCATGTGCACCACTGTTAGTCATTCTGTTTGTGTTGCTGTTCCTGTTACTATGCCACAAGACATCATGTGGTGGGACCGGCAGTCTTTTGGGCCCCGCACTCCCATGGCCACATTACATGGTGGGAGTGTGGGGCCCTATGTGCGTTATCCTTTGCGTTTTCATTTGCGCTTGTGTTTCTGTTATTTTTGCCATTTGTGTCTCACAGTACTGTTTCTCTTTCTGTTTCACTTTGTGTCACCATGCCCATTGACATTTCCATTTGCAGGCACCATGTTACTATGTGACAACACATCATGTGGCAGACCGTTCTTGTCTACGCCACCGTGTGCGTTACCCTTTCTGTTCTCATTCGCGCTTGCGTTACCATGTGCGCCACTGTTAGCGCTTCTGTTTGCGTGCTGTTCCTGTTACTATGCCACAAGACATCATGTGGTGGGAGCGCGGGGCCCGATCCCGCCGCCGCATTACATTCACTATTTCTCATTATCATTCTCAAAAAGAAGGGAAATTAGAGGCAAAAAACTCTGTTTAATGCATTAGTTAGGGTTGTTCCACAGTGACAAAAGTGAGGAAATTCGCTGTTTGGGTTGAAAACCCTAACTCCGAATTCACCCTCACCCAGCACCACACACACACAGACACACACACACATGCAAGTATGGGGGAGGACCAAGTCAACACAACCAATGACAGACATCCAGCAGCAGGTGACAGAAATAACAAACAATTGTCTAAATGTACTACGAGATATCCCCACCCACCTGACCAGGTACTGCATGCTCAGTGGAGATCAGCAGCAAAACTGAGACAGTGTACACCAAATGTACACATCCCTGATTGCAGCTGCACACAATATACACACTTAGTAGTTGCATGGCCTTACCTACCGATGCCCCACACCAGACCAAACCACATGTGGTGGGCCACCTGAGCAATAGGGTTGAGCAAAACCAAGGAGTTGTACAGGTATAATATCTCTGATTATAACAAGGGTTTGAGAAATGCAGCTTTCTAATTTACTGTAAACATTGTAACAGCCTTATGTTTAGTTTTTATTAAGATACATGTAGAGCCTAACCATATCACGAACATGGTTTAATGTTGTTTAAAAAGACAGTTTTATTATGATAGCAATAAGCCACTCCCAGGTATTATGTTAATGGTCAGTTTATCACTATCTAGTCATGTGGTACTCTTGCCACGCCTTTATTCAACATTAAACTCTTACAGGGTTATTAATAGACCATTTAACATAACTGTTGGTCATGCCTTATTGCTTAATTGTCTTTATGAGTAGATACTCTCCTCTGCTAGGCACTGCAGCAGCTTTGGAACACAGTGTCCCACCCAGTTACACCATACACTGTCTAGTTACTGGAGAATGGCTGTGAATATGAACTCATGGAGGTGAACAGTGTAACTTGATCATTACAGTCATCGAAACCTTAGTGTGATTATAACTGACAGAGTCAGTGATAGAGAATAACCCCTGCTGTCCTAGTACACTTATCTCATTGTGAGTTAAATCAATACTAAAAGACATTCTGTTTATATCTACACTATACCTACTTGATTCCTGTTGTACTACAATTAACATAGTTATCACTTTGATAGCATCAGTGACAGAAGTGTGTAAACCAAACACTAGGCATACAGCCTGAGTGTGAAACAACTGTTAAAAAATTACACTGTGTCCATAAGTGGCATAGATCACTCATTGCAACAATAGTAAATGTATCACTATTTGAATAAGTTAGTCATCACAGATGCAATGAGATTGTCTTTCTCAGGTACAACATACTCAGTAAGTGCCTACAGGAAAATCTATCCTATAGACATCTCCGATACAGGTACGTCATTGTTGGCTCAGTAGTGCTATGATATTTAGAAGTTGCTTGGCCTGATCCATGCAATTACACTGTTTCTTACAAAGAATACTTACTGCATCTTTAGTATTGAAACACACTGAAGGTCTATGTATGTACATCAGCAGTACACCTTCATCAGTAAGAATGCATCTGATACTGGCAGTACAAATTTCATAGCGTTGAACAGGCAATGCTTTTCCATACGTTTACATCAGCCTCTCTATCTTGAGTAAACAGTTGCAGTAAATGTACTACTATGTAAATCATATACTAAATGTAACACTACTTTTATCTTGAGCATGCTAGTGTCTTGTAGTTAGTTTATGTACTTCTTTAATTAATGTATACTCACTAGTGTTAGAACCTTTCTACAACTGTCATCATGCACCTTCAGCATTTATATTGACTAACGGCACAGTACCAGTTGTGGTGTGGTGTGGAGCATCGGTAGGTAAGGCCATGCAACTACTAAGTGTGGTACGCTGTCATGCAGCTGCAATCAGGGATGTGTACGTTTGGTGTACATGGCCTCAGTTTTGCTGCTGATCTCCACTGAGCATGCAGTACCTGGTCAGGTGGGTGGGGATGTCTCGTAGTACATTTAGACAATTGTTTGTTATTTCTGTCACCTGCTGCTGGATGTCTGTCATTGGTTGTGTTGACTTGGTCCTCCCCCATACTTGCATGTGTGTGTGTGTGTGTGTCTGTGTGTGTGTAGTGCTGGGTGGGGGGTGAATTTGGAGTTAGGGTTTTCAACCCTAACAGCGAATTTCCTACTTTTGTCACTGTGGAACAACCTTAACTAATGCATTAAACGGAGTTTTTGCTCTAATATATATATATATATATATATATATATATATATATATATATATATATATATATATATATATATATATATATTATGGTAGCACAGTAGTGCTGCCATAGTTAGGGTTGAGGAGCCATTTCTATGTTAAACCCCAAAACTTTGCACCTTAATAACTTTGCAACCGTTTGATGGATTTGGCATCTGCCAAGTTTTGTACTGGTTGGATACATGGCTGTGGAGTTATTAAGCGTGATTTGCACACGCGTTTATGCCTTTTCTGGAATTCTACGGTCACGCGTACAGGTCATCTTCAGGGAATGTGCGGCCGGGGTCCCCGATGTGCCTTTTGAAGATTTGGTGAAAAAATATTAAACGGTTCAAAAGTTATTCAAAAAACAATTTCCCATTATAAGTCAATGGGAAAAGTTAACAAAAAGTTCGACGGTGTCTCAAATGCATTTTTACTTTTGCAAATGGGCCTGTTACTTTCGCAAATCAGCCATTTTGTTTTCAGTTGGTGATCAGAAAAATGGTTGGCATTTAAATTTGGGACCCTCTAGCAGTCTAATTCTTTTTGTATTCACCTAGTTGGACCCTGAGGATGCTTGCCATGTCTTTATTTTGTGGTAAAACACCCGAGAAATGTTTTTCAAATTTCTGGAAAAAGTACTTTCACAAATTACTTTCGTGCTCACAAAAGTGTCAAACTTTTTTGTGAAAGCTTACGCAAATTGCGACAGTAGTTTTCTACCTGTGAGAAAGTGACAGTGATTCTTTGGCACTGCGCTGCAAAAGAACGGTTGGGAGTTTTGGGCTGAAATTTGGAGGGAACGCAGCCGACATCTCACAGATGTGCCTTTCAGTGTTGTATTGAAAAAATGTTACACAGCGGCAAAGTTACGGCACTCCAAATTTTATGTTTTTTCCCATAGGATAACATTACGGCACCCGACGCATTACAGTAATCCTTTGGCTCCCTGCTGCAAAATAACGGTTTGGTCTTTTTTCCTGAAATTTGAAGGGAAGACAGCCAACAGCCCACAGATGTGTCTTTCAGTGGTTTGGTGAAAAATATTACAGGGAGGCAAAGTTATGGTGCTCCAAACTTCTTTTTTTCCATAGGATAACATTACAGCGTCATGTCTAGGGCCCGGATCTCGGAACGTAAGTAGATACGGACTTTTGTCAGAAAAATGCTTAGCCTCTTAATGGGGCTAAGCAAAAATTAGCTAGGACAGTTATAAATAATATGAGTTTTAAATTTTTTTCTATGTCGACACGGTTCCTGAGATATAACCTATTTAGTATTCCAAGTCCTCATTTTCTGCTCTGATATCCATTATTATGCATATATTCTTTGTACTCACTGTCTTTCTCTATGCAGCTTTTGGGGAAAACCAGCCTGTGCGCTTACATTACTGTTACTGTTGCCCTTTCTGCTTGCGGTCCCGTACCCATTTCACTTACTGTTGACGTCTGCGCCACCATGTGCGTTATCCTTGTTTTTCATTTTCGGTTGCGTTTCTGTTATTTTTTGCCATTTGTGTCTACAGTACTGTTTCTCTTTCTGTTTTAATTTGCGTCACCATGCCCATTGAAATTTCCGTTTGCAGGCACCATGTTACTATGTGACAACACATCACGTGGCAGACCATTCCCTTCTACGCCACCATGTGCGTTACTCTTTCTGTTCTCATTCACGCTTGCATTACCATGTGTGCCACTGTTAGCGCTTCTGTTTGCATTGCTGTTCCTGTTACTATGCCTCAAGACATCACGTGGCAGGACCGCTGACCCTTTCCTGCACTCCCTCGCTGCATTACATTCACTATTTCTCGTTATCATTCTCAAAAAGAAGGGAAATTAGAGGCAAAAAACTCCATTTAATGCATTAGTTAGGGTTGTTCCACAGCGACAAAAGTGGGGAAATTCGCTGTTAGGGTTGAAAACCCCCCTTGGACCCCTGCCCACCCCAACCGGAATTGGGGTGTGCATTGGGGTCGTCGGTCCTAACTCTCACCCCATTCTCCTATACTTCTGCTGCTTTACATGTGATGGGTGGGAGTGAGGGCTGATTACCCCAATGCACACCCCAATGCCAGTTGGGGTGGGCAGGCAGGGGTATGAGGAGGTTTTAACCTTAATAGCGACTTCTCACTTTTGTCACTGTGGAACAACCCTAACTAATGCATTAAATGGAGTTTTTGCCTCTAATATATGTAGCATTGCAAAGAACTTTATTAATGCATCAGTTAGGGTTCATAGTACAGTGACAAAAGTTTGGAAATGTGCTGTTAGGGTTCAAAACCCTAATTCTGCACTACCCCCCCACACACACACATGTGCAAGCAGGGGGAGGGACAAGGCAGCACAACCAATCAGAGACAACCAGCATCAGGTAGCAAAAGTAATGTACAACTCTCTGAATGTACTGCAAGACACATCCATCATCATGGTCCACCAACTGTATGAGTTCTGCTGCCATTATAGTGCTTTGGGGTAGACACTCATGCTGGGCAGCCGTGGGTGATGCCCCACAGTAAGTATTTTAGTGTTACAAACAGCAATAACAAGATTTAAGCAGATGCCTATATTTCAATAGTGAAGAAGTGATGAAACACACAGTATGTTATTCACAGATAGTTTCTTGCAAATGAGAGTTAGTATAAGCCTACCAACAGTCATTGGATGTTTGCATTTATTTTTCTGATAGAGTGAGTCAGTCCTAATAACAAACTGTAGTAATAATAAAAGTATTTATTTGTAGTACAGTTTACAAGTAACATGTGAAAGCAACAGTTGTAACATCCAAAGCTAACAATAACATGCTGATAATGAGTATGTCCAGGTAACGCAGCAGTATAATAACATGTGATTGTGCTAGTTTCATACCTGAGCAGTATCTTAAAAGTAGTGTGTGTCACCTCTATCTTTCCTGCTACCACATGCCCATGTGGTAGCAGCGATACCTGCAGCAATCCAACTGTTGAATAGTGACACATAAAAATCAATATTTTGAAAATGTGTACAGACTAAGTCTCATTGTTTGAAGATATGCCAGCAATAATGTGTCATCATACTGTGCTGGCAGTATAGAGTCGATGATACTATATTTTGTTTTTCATTACATAGTGTTATGAGAAATGAGTAGTGTTGTGATTATTGTAGTTACAGATGTGATGGAGTGGTATGGTGTCATACAATCTTGCATGTGTCTTGCATGTGTGTGTATGTGTGTGTGTGTGGGGAGGTAGGGGAATGTGGAGTTAGGATTTTGAACCGTAACAGCATATTTCCAAACCTTTGTCACCGTATTATTAACCCTAACTGATGCATTAACAGCATTCTTTGCAATGAATTTCCTTCTTTTGAGAAAGTGTAATGTAGTGGTATAGCAGGAGCTCGGGTCTCGGCCCTGCGCTCCCTTCACATAGTCCATTTTTTGCATTATGGTGTGTGTATGTGGGAGCACAGGTCCTCTGGGCCCTGCTCTCCCACTTATACATACCTGCAGAGCCATACAGCAGCCTTTATTATTAGAGTCCTGTATACTTGAACAGAAATCAGGAAGAGAGTGGGGGAGACTCATTGCTGTGAGACAGAACTGCTGCAAGCACTTTGTACCACTTTTATTTGATTTTAAACACTTTGACATTACTTGCACAGCCCCTAAAACAGTTTTGGGCTCCAAGAAGCAAAATAAATACTTTTAAGATGCAACTGTTGTTGGAGCACTCCTGTGACCCCCACAGGCACTTCCGGGTCACCAGACCTTATAACTCGGCCCTGCTGCCAGCATGGTGAGCGTGAGCAGGGTGCACGTTGCCACGTGTGGAGACGCATGCAGAGACATGCACATCTGTGCGTGTCTGCTGTGTCAACTGGGACCGTGGGATAAATGAGATAAGTTTAAAAATTACCTACAATAGTAAGTACCATTAAAGAAATACTAAGCCTCATAAAAATACTGAAGATAAATGGCTAAGACTAGAGCAAAGAAAAAGAACCATAAACCATGTTCATTCTGTAAAATGTATACTGAGGAGGTAATAATGGATGAATTTACATGTGAAAAATGCCTACTGATTCATACTTTACAGGCTGAAATTGAGCAACTGATGCAAAGAGTAGAAGGAAGCAAGCAAATGGGAAAAAACTGAGGTTCAGAAAGAGATAGGTGAACTGGAAGCATTTATAGACTCATTCCTAGTTGATAATGATATAATTCCATCCAAGGAGGATGATTTACAGCAAACCCCACATGAGACAGAAAATGAAAATACAGATGAAAATTGGATATACATACAGAGCTTAACTACTAGGTACAATTATGTCACACAGCTATTTAAGAGTTATCCAGATTTAGAGAATAGATATACCATATTAGATCCTGATACTGAGGTTCCCCAAGTGCATTTAAAAATTTTTCAAAATGATGTTGAAGATCAGGTTGACATAAAGCAGGATACTGAGGATTCCTAAATGCATTTAAACAATGTCCATAATGTTGCTGAAGGTCAGGCTGACATAAAGCAGGATACAAAAGCACAGGGTAGGGATAGGAAACTAGATAAAGTCACAATTAATAAACAAGGAAGGGATTTTGGGAATAGGAAAAAAACTGAACATTTGAACTCAGATCCCACAGTGGAAATCAGTGACATAAAACAGAAGAAAATAAAGATATTTTGATTATAGGTGACTCCATTACCAGAGGCATTGACTCACTGGTGTGCCAGGGTAGAAAAATGCACACTACTGTGAGTTCATTACCAGGGTTAAAAATAGCAGATATAGGCTATTTATTAAATGAATTAATGGAGGGACTCCAGACACCACTAGTTATACTGCATGTAGGTTCAAACGATGTGGGATATATTAGTATAGAAGTCATCATACAAGAGTACCAATATATAGTAAATAAAATTAAAAAAAAGGAAGGTGACATTATAATATCAGGATTACTCCCAACCCATGGGAAATATGATTTCAAAAACCCAATGATAGAGAAGATAAATACACGGTTACATGCTTTCTGTAAATACAATAACATTGGATTCATGGACAATTCAGTAACCTTTAGTAAACATATACTGTTTAAAAGTGACGGCTTACACTTAAAGCTGGTACTCGTATATTCAGCAAAAAAATGAATGACATCATATCCTTCCATTTAAACTGGAAAAAGGGGGAAGGACAATTCATAACCTAGAACCTAAAATTGAAGATTTACAGGAAGGCTGGAAAGGGGTATTAATTAATGCACAAAGTTTGATAAATAAGTTTGAAGAACTGCAATATTTACTATATAACAAAAATATACAAATTGCACTTATTACTGAGACCTGGTGGACAAACGAGGACAAATGGGATAAAAATATAGATGGCTATAATTTATTCTATCTATCAAGAGAAACAAGAAGAGGTGGGGGTATTGCGATTTATATCGATGAGACAATACAATGTAAAGAAATAAAGAGGGAAAAGGATGATCTGGAGATGTTATGGCTAAAACTCATACCAAAAGGAGCACCTAAAATTAAAGCGGGACTATTGTACAGACCACCTTCAATTACTCCTGAGAATGATTTGAAAATACCAAATAGTATCAGGAATCTAGATCGAACAGATAGAATTATTTTAACCGGGGATTTTAATTTACCAAATATTGACTGGATTAAACAAGACGGCAAGACCAAAACAAGTGTACAGTTCCTAGATGCAGTAAAACAGATAGGACCCAAGCAACTAGTAACAGGAAAACCAGGGCACAAAATACCCTAGGCCTGATTTTTACAAATTTGGGGTCAATAGTAAAGATGTACAAAGTACCACTCCATTAGGCAATAATGACCATCAGATAGTCTTTTTCAGTTAAAGAAAAGGGTAAAGTAAGATGAGAAGGTAAGTCTATAGTCCTAAATTTTAATAAGGCAGGTTTTACCACTATAAGAAATGTTATGGCAACATGGAATTGGAAAAAGAAATTTGAAAAATATGCTGTAAATGACATGTGAGAGTCGTTGTTAAAAAAATTAAAATCAACAATAGAAATAGGTATATCCAAATACATAAAATATGCACATACAAAAAGTACCCCTAAATGGTTATCACCTAAAATCAAAAAAAATAATAAACAAAAAGAATAAATTGTATAAAAATATAAAAAATTACAACAATATACAAGCCTTAATAAAATATAGAAAATTAGTTAAGAAAGTTAAATGGGAAATTAAAAGAGCCAAAAAGGGATGTGACTTTAAACTTGTAACACAAGTTAAAGACAACTACAAGGCATTTTATTCATATATAAATAATAAACAAAAAGTAGCAATACTATCGGACCTTTTAAAATGAACAAAGGATATATTAAATAATAAAGAAACTGCAGAAATTCAAAGTCAATATTTTGTTCAGTTTTAATCCAGCTACTTCATTTAAGGCAGAAGACACTTCTAGTTCTGTACCTGGGTGCATACAGATTAAAGTGTGAAATGTACTTGATAAATTAAAAACAATAAATATAAATAAATCACAAGGCCCTGATGAAATCCTTCCTTGGGTACTGTATGAATTGGCAGAACTAATAGCTTCACCATTGACTCATATTTTCCCAACCTCTATAGATATGGGACACGTCCTACAGGGTTGGAGGGAGGTATTAGTGATACCCATATTCAAAAAAGGATCAGGAACTGACTTACAGAACTACAAACCACTGAGCCTGACATTGGTTATGGAGAAAATCATGAAGTCAATATTAAAGGATTATATAATGGAATGTTTGGATATTAATAATCTGCAGGACCCACTACAACATGGCTTTTGGAAAAATAGATCTTGCCAGACAAACTTGTTAGTGTTCTATGAGAAAGTGGGAAAGGCACTGGATGAGGGCAATAGCATGGACGTTGTCTTTCTAGACTTTTCCAAGGCTTTTGATAAACTCCCACACCAGGAATTAATAAACACCCTTAAGGAATATAGATTTGATAATAATATAGTAAATTGGATAGATGCTTGGTTAAAAGAAGACAGAAAGTGGTGATTCAAGGGGATACGTCAAACTGGGTGGCAGTAACTAGTGGAGTTCCTCATGGCTCGGTTTTGGGCCCTTGTCTTTTTAATATTTACATAACATCATTAAGTATAAAAAATAAAGATATATGGGCGACAAAATTTGCAGATGATTGCAGAATTGGAACCACAGCAAATAATCAAAAGAACATAAATGATCTGCAAGCTGCACTCAATTATGGTAGCACAGTAGTGCTACCATAGTTAGGGTTGAGGAGCCATTTCTATGTTAAACCCCAAAACTTTGCACCTTAATAACTTTGCAACTGTTTGAAAGATTTGGCTGAAATTTGGAATACACGATCAAGAACCATAGGCCTTGGCATCTGCCAAGTTTTGTACCAGTCGGATACACGGCTGCAGAGTTATTAAGCGTGATTTGCTCGCGCGTTTACACTTTCTGGAATTCTACGGTCACGCTGCAAGGTCGTACGGTTTGCAATACCAGCCCGGAATCTTCAGGGAACGTGTCAGGGTCCCAAATGTGCCTTTTGAAGATTTGGTGAAAAATATTAAACAGTTCAAAGTTATTCAAAAACAATTTCCCATTATAAGTCAATGGGAAAAGTTAACAAAAGTTCAACACTCAGTAAATGCATTTTACTTTGCCAAATGGGCTTGTTACTTTCGCCGTCGGCCATTTTGTTTTCAGTTGGTGATTATAAAAATGTTGGCATTTAAATTTGGGACCTATAGCAACCTAATTCTTTTTGTATTCACCTAGTCGGACCCTGAGGATGTTAGCCATGTCTTTATTTTAGGTAAAACACCCCAGAAATATGTTTTCAGATTTCTGGAAAGTATCAGTAAAGTACTTTCGTGCTCACAGTGTCACAAATGTTTGGGAAAGCTTTCGCAAATTGCGACAGTAATTTTCTAGTCTGTGGGAAAATGACAGCAAATCTTTGGCACTGCACTGCAAAAGAACGGTTGGGAGTTTTGGGCTGAAATTTGGAGGGAACGCAGCCAGCATCTCACAGATGTGCCTTTCAGTGTTGTATTGAAAAAATATTACATGGCAGCAAAGTTATGGCACTCCAAATTTGACAGTTTTTCCCATAGGATAACATTACGGCACCCGATGCATTACAGGAATCCTTTGGCACCCTGCTGCAAAATAACGGTTTGGTCTTTTTTCCTGAAATTTGGAGGGAAGGCAGCCAACAGCCCACAGATGTGTCTTTCAGTGGTTTGGTGAAAAAATATTACAGGGAGGCAAAGTTATGGTGCTCTGAACTTCTCTTTTTTCCATAGGATAACATTACAGCGTTCGCGCCTTTCAGGGCCAGTATCTCGAAACGGTGAGATACGGACTTTTCATTAGAAAGTTCTTAGCTCCCTAATGGGGCTAAGTTCAAAACTAACCAGGACAGTCATAAATCATATGACTTTTAAATTTTTTTTCTACGTCGTACGGTTCCTGAGATATAACCTATTCAGTATTCCAAGTCCTCATTTTCTGCTCCGATACCCATTATTATGCATACATTCTTTGTACTCACTGTCTTTCTCTATTCAGCTTTTGGGGAAAACCAGCCTGTGCGCTTACATTACTGTTACCATTGCCCTTTCTGCTTGCGGTTCCATGCCCATTTCACTTACCGTTGACGTCTACGCCACCACGTTCTTCATCCTTTGCGTTTTCATTTGCGCTATGCTTTCTGTTATTTTTGCCATTTGTGTCTACCATACTGTTTCTCTTTCTGTTTCACCTTGCGTCACCATGCCCATGACATTTCTGTTTGCAGGCACCATGTTACTATGTGACGTAGACATCACGCGGGCACACCGTTCCGTCTTCAGCCACTGTGTTCGTTACTCTTTCTGTTCTCATTCACGCTTATGCTATCGTGGCGCCACTGTTAGTGCTTCTGTTTGTGTTGCTGTTCCTGTTACTATGCCACAAGACATCATGTGGTGGAGTGCGGGCCCTTTGAGCTCACGGCTTCCGCTTGCTGCATTACGCGTCGAGCGTGGGTCCTATGCGTTATCCTTTGCGTTTTCATTTGCGCTTGTGTTTCTGTTATTTTTGCCATTTGTGTCTACAGTACTGTTTCTCTTTCTGCTTCATTTTGCATCACCATGCCCATTGACATTTCCGTTTGCAGGCACCATGTTACTATGTGACAACACATCACGTGGCAGACTGTTCCCGTCTATGCCACCATGTGCATTGCCCTTTCTGTTGTCATTTGTGCTTACGTCACCATGTGCACCACTGTTAGTGCTTCTGTTTGCGTTGCTCTTCCTGTTACTATGCCCCGTGCTCCCTCACCGCATTACATTCACTATTTCTCGTTATCATTCTCAAAAAGAAGGGGAATTAGAGGCAAAAAACTCCATTTAATGCATTAGTTAGGGTTGTTCCACAGCGACAAAAGTGAGGAAATTCACTGTTAGGGTTGAAAACCCTAACTCCATTCACCCCACCCAGCACTACACACACACAGACACACACACACTAATATGCAAGTATGGGGAGGACCAAGTCAACACAACCAATGACAGACATCCAGCAGCAGGTGACAGAAATAACAACCAATTGTCTAAATGTACTATGAGACATCCCCACTCACCTGACCAGGTACTGCATGCTCAGTGGAGATCAACAGCAAAACTGAGGCCATGTAGCAAGCGTACACATCCCTGATTGCAGCTGCACATAGCGTACCACACTTAGTAGTTGCATGGCCTTACCTACGATGCCCCACACCACACCACATCACATGTGGTGGGCCACCTGAGCAATAGGTTCAGCAAAACCAAGGAGTTGTACAGGAATAATATCTCTGATTATAACAAGGGTTTGAGAATGCAGCTTCTAATTGACTGTAAACATTGTAACAGCCTTATGTTTAGTTTTATTAACATACATGTAGAGCCTAACCATATGATGAACATGGTTTAATGTTGTTTAAAAACAGTTTTATTATGATAGCAATAAGCCACTCCCAGGTATTATGTTAATGGTAAGTTTATCACTGTCTAGCGACATGTGGCACTCGGCTATGCCTCATTCAACATTAAACCCTACAGGGTGATTAACAGACCATTTAACATAACTGTTGGTCATGCCTTATTGCTTAAATTGTCTTATGAGTAGATACTCTCTCTGCTAGGCACTGCAGCAGCTTTGCAACACAGTGTCCCACCCAGTTACACCATACACTGTCTAGTTACTGGAGAATGGCTGTGAATATGAACTCATGAAGATGAACAGTGTAACTTGATCATTACAGTCATCAAAACCTTAGTGTGATTATAACTGACAGATTCAGTGATAGAGAATAACCCCTGCTGTCCTAGTACACTTACCCTATTGTGAGTTAAATCAATACTAAAAGACATTCTGTTTATATCTACACCATACCTACTTGATTCCAAACCTCCAAATTATGTGGACTGCTATCACTACAATCTTCACTGCCATTCTTCTGCCTTCCACTTCCTTGTTGAATAGTTCCACACACACAAAAGCCGACAGCCTCTTTCCCATGGTCTGGTGAAAATTATGTCCCGAACAGAAACTGCAGTTCGATTGCTAAGTTCCAACAAAAGGGGAGAGCCACCACCAAGCCTCCAGGCTACAGGCCACCGACTTCTTCGAAAACGTTCAGGTAGACCGACACCCAGCACAGCACTCAAATGAGCTATCCACAATAAACCACCCAGGAAATCCACTCAGGTCAGTCTCTCCAAAACATCTCAAATTTTTAAATAACAGAGCATTAATAGTCACAATAATAAACGACTGCTAGCGACTATAATAACGGGCGGTACTATAATTCAAAACGATAATAAAATAAAATCGGGCCAAAGATCAAAGCTCATAAATGCTCATAGACGGCAGCCCAACGTGGCTTCCCTACTGTCCCGTGTGAAGGTCAGAGTCAAGTGAGGCAAGTAGGTATGGTGTAGATATAAACAGAATGTCTTTTAGTATTGATTTAACTCACAATAGGGTAAGTGTACTAGGACAGCAGGGGTTTTTCTCTATCACTGAATCTGTCAGTTATAATCACACTAAGGTTTCGATGACTGTAATGATCAAGTTACACTGTTCATCTTCATGAGTTCATATTCAGCCATTCTCCAGTAACTAGACAGTGTATGGTGTAACTGGGTGGGACACTGTATTGCAAAGCTGCTGCAGTGCCTAGCAGAGGGAGAGTATCTACTCATAAAGATAATTAAGCAATAAGGCATGACCAACAGTTATGTTAAATGGTCTGTTAATCACCCTGTAGGGGTTTAATGTTGAATGAGGCATAGCCGAGTGCCACATGTCGCTAGACAGTGATAAACTGACCATTAACATAATACCTGGGAGTGGCTTATTGCTATCATAATAAAACTGTTTTTTAAACAACATTAAACCATGTTCATCATATGGTTAGGCTCTACATGTATTTTAATAAAAACTAAGCATAAGGCTGTTACAATGTTTACAGTCAATTAGAAAGCTGCATTTCTCAAACCCTTGTTATAATCAGAGATATTATACCTGTACAACTCCTTGGTTTTGCTGAACTCTATTGTTCAGGTGGCCCACCACATGTGATGTGATGTGGTGGGGCATCGTAGGTAAGGCCATGCAACTACTAAGTGTGGTACGTTGTGCAGCTGCAATCAGGGATGTGTATGTTTGGTGTACATGGCCTCAGTTTTGCTGTTGATCTCCACTGAGCATGCAGTACCTGGTCAGGTGAGTGGGGATGTCTTGTAGTACATTTAGACAATTGTTTGTTATTTCTGTCACCTGCTGCTGGATGTCTGTCATTGGTTGTGTTGACTTGGTCCTCCCCATACTTGCATGTGTGTGTGTGTGTGTGTGTGTCTGTGTGTGTGGTGCTGGGGGGGTGAATTCGGAGTTAGGGTTTTCAACCCTAACAGCGAATTTCCTCAATTTTGTCGCTATGGAACAACCCTAACTAATGCATTAAATGGAGTTTTTTGCCTCTAATTTCCCTTCTTTTTGAGAATGATAACGAGAAATAGTGAATGTAATGCGGCGAGGGAGCGCGGGGCATAGTAACAGGAAGAGCAATGCAAACAGAAGTGCTAACAGTGGCGACATGGTACACAAGCGAAATGACAACAGAAAGGGCAATGCACATGGTGGCATAGACGGGAACAGTCTGCCATGTGATGTGTTGTCACATATAACACATGGTGCCTGCAAACGGAAATGTCAATGGGCATGGTGGACGCAAAGGGAAACAGAAAGAGAAACAGTACTTTAGACACAAATGGCAAAAATAACAGAAACACAAGCGCAAATGAAAACGCAAAGGGATAACGCATATAGGCCCCACGCCCCGCATGTACTGCAGCAGGCGGGCCCAGATGGCCCCGCACTCCCAACTACATGATGTCTTGTGGCATAGTAACAGGAACAGCAACACAAACAGAAGCACTAACAGTGGTGCACATGGTAATGCAAAAGCGAATGAGAGCAGAAAGTGTAACGAACACGGTGGCATAGACGGGAACAGTGTGCCACGTGATGTCTTGTCACATAGTAACATGGTGTCTGCAAATGGAAATGTCAATGGGCATGGTGACGCAAAGTGAAACAGAAAGAGAAACAGTACGGTAGACACAAATGGCAAAAAATAACAGAAACGCAAGCGCAAATGAAAACGCAAAGGATGACGAACGTGGTGGTGTAGACATCAACGGTAAGTGAAACGGGCATGGAACCGCAAGCGGAAAGGGCAATGGTAACAGTAATGTAAGTGCACAGGCTGGTTTTCCCCAAAAGCTGAATAAAGAAAGACAGTGAGTACAAAGAATGTATGCATAATAATGGGTATCAGAGCAGAAAATGAGGACTTGGAATACTAAATAGGTTATATCTCAGGAACCGTACGACGTAGAAAAAAAATTTAAAAGTCATATGATTTATGACTGTCCTGGCTAATTTTAAACTTAGCCCCTGTTAGGGGGCTAAGAATTTTTCTGACGAAAGTCTGTATCTCACACCGCTTCCGAGATACGGCCCTGAAAGCGCCGCTAACGCTGTAATGTTATCCTATGGGAAAAAAGAGAAGTTGAGCACCATAACTTTGCCTCCTGTAATATTTTTTCACCAAACCACTGAAAGGCACATCTGTGGGCTGTTGGCTGTCTTCCCTCCAAATTTCAGGAAAAAAGACCAAACCGTTATTTTGCAGCAGGGTGCCAAAGGATTCCTGTAATGCATTGGATGCCGTAATGTTATCCTATGGGAAAAACCGTCAACTTTGGAGTGCCCTTAACTTTGCTGCCATGTAATATTTTTTCAATACAACACTGAAAGGCACATCTGTGAGATGTCGGCTGCGTTCCCTCCAAATTTCAGCCCAAAACTCCCAACCGTTCTTTTGCAGTGCAGTGCCAAAGAATTGCTGTCATTTTCCCACAGACTAGAAAATTACTGTCACAATTTACGAAAGCTTTCGCAAACATTTGCGACACTTTCATGAGCATGAAAGTACTTTGTGAAAGTACTTTTTCCAGAAATCTGAAAAAACATATTTCTGGGGTGTTTTACCCCAAAATAAAGACATGGCTAGCATCCTCAGGGTCCGACTAGGTGAATACAAAAAGAATTAGGTTGCTAGAGGGTCCCAAATTTAAATGCCAAGCATTTTTATAATCACCAACTGAAAACAAATGGCTGATTTGCGTAGAAGTAAATGCCCATTTGCAAAGTAAAATGCATTTGTGAAAGTGTTGAACTTTTGTTAACTTTTCCCATTGACTTATAATGGGAAATTGTTTTTGAATAACTTTTGAACCGTTTATTTTTTCACCAAATCTTCGAAAGGCACATCGGGGACCCCAGCTGCACGTTCCTTGAAGATTTTAGGTCGGTCGCGCAAACCGTGGTGACCTGTACGCATCGAACGTAGAATTCCAGAAAAGCGTAAAATGTGCATAGAATAATGCTTAATAACCCACAGCTGTGTATCTGACTGGTACAAAGCTTGGCAGATGCCAAGGCCTATGGTTCTTGATCATGTATTCCAAGTTTCAGCCAAATCTGTCAAACGGTTGCAAAGTTATTAAGGTGCAAGTTTTGGGGTTTAACATAGAAATGGCTCCTCAACCCTAACTATGGTAGCACTACCATGCTACCAATATATATATATATATATATATATATATATATATGTATATATATAATACTGGTCAAGTAGGGCCAGTATAGTTAGGGCTGGAGGTCCACTTTAATGTTAAACAGAACTTATAGAATTGACTACAAAAATGCTATTACCATTGACGAAAAATACAATGCTGTAAGTTATTTGGGGAAAAATTAGGTTATGCTGTCTGTGACATTTTGCTAACTTTAGAAACATGTAAATCTTTAATAGAATTGGCAGAGGTTACATTCAGTGTACATACGGTGAGATGGTCTGGTCTCCGGGTCTTCCCGTTTTACCACAGGCAAGGTCCTGGTCTCCAGTAGCTCTGTAATAACAAAAGAAAAAAGGATTATACAATGACAAGAAATGATCATGGCCTCTGATTGGTTTGCTATTAATCACAATAGGAATGTTACATTATTGCTGTTTTTGCCATCCCATGGGAACAAGTGCAAGTCAGTAGTTAGCTGTATCAGGAAATAATAAGCCCTGAAAACTCTGAACATGCTTGAACACGCAAAACATGTTGAATCACTCATCTTTAGAACACAGTGGCTGTAACAATTTCCCCTACAAATAGTTTCCAGTATGTGTGCTAGTTGGAAAATCTACATGACAGGCAAAACAGTATTATTGTTGCAGACCTAAGCCCACTGCTACATTTTATCTTACTGTGCTCTTTCCCTGTCTAAGACCATTTCAACTACGTCAGCTCGCTACTTCACTTGCGTAAATGTAGCTGTTATAGCTGTAACAAATGTGATACATGTCTCACCATAATGCTGAGAGTGTACACAAAACTTAAAACTAATAGGAGCTTTCTGTTACAGCAGGTGAGTTGACATGAAAACTCATGATACCTAGAAGTGTGACAAATCACTGATGAAATGTGTATCTGTTACACTGGCCACATGGGTATGCATATGTAGATACACTAATATGTATGTGCATAAGTGTGGAATAATCTGACGACACTGGCTTTAGCCATAATTTAAAATGTTTAGGGCAGGATTCACAAGGGATGTGCCAATGCATCCTCGATGCACCAGTGCATCCCTGACTTGCACACTGATGCAATTCTGGAAGGGGGAAATGAGGTAGCGCATCCTCGATGCACCAACCCATCACAGATGCATCGCATATCACTCATAATGATATGTGGTGCATCTTGAGGGGCTGCAAATGGGTCGTTCCCATGCATATGGAGCACAGCCCCATTCGCAGCCCAACTTGGAAGTGCATCCCCTGGGCAAGTCTGGAGATGTGCCTCTCAAAGATAAGTCTAAAGAGAGTAGACTTATGTGAACTGCCACCCACAGGCAGGCTGCCATATCGTGGACAGTAGCATGGCAGCCTGCCCACCCTGGCAGTCCAGTTCCCCCCCCCCACATCTCTGGTACAATGTCACTTCCAGAGGCAAGACAGGTGTCAGGATAGACCTCCCTCGCTGCCCACATCTCTGGTAAATTGCCACTCCCTGCAGCAAGAAAAGGCATCAGGATAGATCCCCCTCCCTGCACACATCTCCAGATTTCTGAATGACAGTGTACAGTACACACTGCAAGCCCACTGGTCAACAGGGTCCACCAATGGGCTGAAGGCTGTAAAGTAGCTGTCAGTCACAGACAGCTCTGTCAGTGGGCAGCCATGGTGGTATGAGGGTGGGTTGCACTGCCTGCCAATGGTGGGGAATGTAGGGATGGGGGAGTAGGCTTGGTAGGGGGGTGCCTGAGTTGGTGGAGTGTTGGGATGTCTGCTGAGCTGTTGGGGGGTCCTGTAGACTACCAGTGCAGGTGCTTTTGGCTTGGGGAGGGCAGGGGGATTCAATACTCTGCACTGTCTCATCACAGGTAGCAGCAGTTTACCAGAGATGGGGAAGGGAGGTGGGTCTATCCTGATGCCTTTTCTTGCTGCAGGGACTGATGATTTACTGGAGATGTGCATAGGGGACACTGGACTACCAGGGAATCATCCAGGTGTGCAGGATGCAATTGCCTGGGGAGGGCAGGGTTGCCTCTGGACTAGATGGGGCTATCACTGTGGACCTCTAGCCACTGCAGGGTGCCCAGCACATTTGGCAGGGTGCATCCCTGCATGGCACATGAAAATGGGGCCATAATGACATGCAAATGGCCCCATTGCACCTTGCATGACTAATGGCCCTATTTGCATATTGTTGTCTCTCAATGGCAATTCTGGGAGCAGTGCATCATGAGCTGTGCTGCCTCATTGGTTTCCCAGTCTGACGAGAGGGTTGCACCAGCGCATCCAGGGCTGGGTGCAACTGTGGTATTCACAGAGGAGATGCACTGGGGGCATTCCCCAGTGACTCTTCTGTGAATACCACAGCTGGCACTTGACACATCTCATCTGTGCCAGGGCATCTGAGATGCACTGAGCACAACTCCTTTGTGAATCCTGCCCTTAGTGTTTTTTTCTATTAACTTTTATTTTATTGTCACAAGAAAAAGAGATCACAGTAGAAACACAATGTACTAGTTAATATGTGTATATTGTGTTCTAAGTGTATTTGGTGATACTTCCATTCTGCGGTGATGATAATGATGATGATGCCATTATCATTGCCTGCTTCTGTCCCTCCTCTTCAAGGACCGGGCCTGTGGCAGTTGCTGTTTCTTCAGATGTGGCTCCAGTTGCTGTTGTGAAAAAAAAATGATATGATGAACAATTTGTATTTAGCTCTGTGCTATGATGTTTTGTAACTGTGTGCAAGATTATTTTTTCCTACAAAGCGCTATAGGTTAGATTTTTATGCTATAATTTTTTAAAGTAACATCACTGATAACATTTCTTTAGTTTGTATTATATCATGTTGCTATACTGCATTGCCTGTATGATACAGCTACTGCTGACATTGCTTGTGGACAGGGATACACATAATACATAGTTAAGGATATTGATTAAAGTCATTATAGCGCATAGTGGAATGCTATTATGCATGGAATTCCATGCATGGAATATGCTTGTTCTGTTGTAGTAGTGACATCATTATGTTGTTGTGCTGTAGTAGTAATGTCAGCACTGTGGCAGAACAACCTGGAATGCTGCCAAAGTTGCTTTCCTCTATACGATTTTTGGTACAATAGCATACTAAGACCTATTGACACTTCACAAGTCAGTTTAATTGTGAAAGAAAAGAAATCACAATGCACATTTTCACAAAATACTATCGCTAAAAAATACAGGGTGAGTAACTTCATGCACAACTACTGTGTTCTGACACCTCGGGTTCTGATTCCATGGATGGCTTGAGCTTTGGTCTCAAGGTCAGAGGGAATCAGAACCCTCTGTGTCACTACACAGTGCTTGTACATAGTTGCCTATACAGGGTCAATACCACAAAATAGTCTCAGAGACATTAGTTTCTCAGAGATTGAGATGTGGCTGGATGGGGTGGGCTTTGGTTGTACCTTGGGACAACAGTGTGCCCTTCCCCCCATTTGTTGTTAATGGCTAGGGAATGATTGCCTCTGAGGTTATTATTGGTTAATTGGTACATAATGTTGTTTCATGCAAATATGAAATTTTACTTACGATGAAGTACTGTCTCTCCAAAAACAGATTTCCCTGCCTGGAGTCACAGCTGGTATGTCTGGTTGTACCAGGCCTGGTCCTTCTCAGGCACCTTCCCTGAATCCTTTAGCTTATAACATTTTTGACGAACCAGCTTCCACTTCCCCCTGCACTTCCTCCACCTCTTGTCTTCTAAACCCTTCTTATGTCTGGGGTACCTGGCCACCCCTTCCAGATCTCCTCTAGTGGCATGTTGGTGCCACACATTATTTTTGATCACCAATTTTGGAGACAGCCTTCAGCAGCAGAGGCAGCTGTTCTGTTGTCCAAAATTTGTTCATTTCTGAAAGAGAAACAGACATAAGAAAAATTATTTAAATATGCAAAAAAATCAGTACTTTGATGGCTTAGTGGTCTAAGACATCTGGTTTAAGGGGAAACATATGTATATCTAGGTGTGTATGACATACAGTAGTAACCACAGATATTGCTAGCTAGTTCCCGAAATTTATGTGATATTTCTAGAAAAATCTCATGCTTTCTGCATTTCCACAGTAGGGGCAGCAGACAGAAACTCTTTAGAAATGTTGCGAAATATCTGGAAATAGCTGGCAATGTCTGTGGCTACCACTGTAGATATCAGGAATAGCATATGTTGCTTTATGCATGTGGCATAATAGTAAGCTATCTGTTTAAGTAAACCCTGCAGTTGACAACACAAAACATACACACACACACACACACAAAAAACACTTTAGGTGGTGGTTGGACTTGGGTATTGTTAAGTTATGCAAGCAGTGTGTAGTGTAAAATTGTATGCCATTTCATGGGAATTGTTAAGTGAGGTTTTCTCCCCCTCCCCCCCCCACAGCACCTGTTGTAGTTGCTGTTGAAATATTTTTTTGAGTGTTGGAAGTATATGCCTGTGTGTTGCTAATAATATATCTAGTAAGCATATTATGTGCATGACTATGTTTGTTATAGAATGTTTGCCTTCACTGTGTGTATATTTTTTCTTTTTTTTGACCAGAACAGGTTGGCTCTTAAAAGAACCTTTTTTTCTCTGAACACTTTGCCAAGACACACTGTTCTTCAGATCACAGAGAGGATGTCATATTGGAGGTCTCCCAAAAAGAGGCAATTGCCAGCAGCTGAGAAGTGCACACCATCTCTTAGATACAGCCAATCTTTAAAATACTTGATTTCAGGGCGACAAATAATGTGCATGCCCAGATCGCCTAAAAATGCAGAGATGTGTATATTTATTTTTTCCTTGCCCTGTCGAGTAGATACATGTGTTGATCTGTACACCAGACCATATGCTCTCTAATGCCTGAATAGATAATCTTATAGGTGGGTAACATCTCTGAAAGTGAAGCTAGGTCTAATTGCCTCAAGTCGTAACCCTATTGCCCTCCAGGACTCGCTGCAGAAGTCCTTCACTGAAGCCGAGGGCTGGTTCAAGGAACATAGATTGGTGATAAATCTTAAAAACAAAACTATGTTCTTCTCTCATCCCCAAAACAAGTCCTGCAACTTCAAACTCCTCATTCACTCTGGGTCCTCATTCCCACTCGAACAAGTTTGCTCCTATAAATACCTAGGGATCCATTTTGACCCCTCCTCTCCTTCCATGGACACATCGCTGCCCTAGCCACTGCCACTAATATCCGATTGGGCATCTTACATCGTATAAACACTGCCTCCCCCCGGAGGCTCTTCAACTCGCAGTCACCTCCTCTATCCTGTCCCTAGTGGACTATGGACTGCCGGTGTATGGTGCTGCTGATCAGACCGCACTCCATAAAATTCGCACTACTCTGAATAAGGCCTGCAGGTTAAATACTGGAGCACCTAGGATGACACACACCTGTCTACTGTATGCTAAAGTGCTGGTACTTGATCTCAATGAGTGCCTCAAATATCTTACCTGTACCCTTACAAAAAAGACCCTCCTTGGGCTTTCCCCACCAGGATTGACCACCACCATACGCCGCTCTGTCCCACTAGTTCATACTCGGACCTCTGGGAAAACCTCTCTTGTTATCCCTAGAGCTAGGACCTCTCACGTCAATGAGCCTTCAGCTTTAGGGCCCCCTCCTGGTTCAACACACTGCCCCCTCCATCTCTGAAGCTCCAATTATATCGTGGCTTCCAAAACTTCCTTACGTAACCACCTTTATTAACACCCGATGCTGTAACTGCCGCTAGTCAAAGCCGTGACAATACTTATGACAAAGCTTATTACTAAGCTGCTAAGGACAACATAACTCTGGTATTGTTTGCATCCATCCTACCTGTACCAGCTTGTTTGTATCTATGTCTTAATTTACTGTTATACCTATGTGTTGTACTGCTATACTGTGTATTTTGGTTTGTCTTACTGTGACAAGGTACCTTTGTAAATGAGCCTATGGCTCAAAGGTTTTCCAAACTGCTGTTTAAATAAAATAAATAAAAAAATAATTTAGCTTCTGCAACTAAATCTATCCACCTTTTGTCACCTAAATCATTCCCTCCAAGATGAATCAGCAGTACATCTGGTGCAGAGTGGTTGCTCAAGAGGTGTAGAATGGTTGGCATGAGCTGCTCCCATCTCATACCTCCCTTGCCAAACCAGTAAACCATGCAATTAGGAAGGTTCAAGTCACTAACAAATTGACTTCTATGAACATATTCACCACTTCGATGAATTAAATTGCTGTTTACCATCCACACTGTGATTCTAGAGTTTTCTGTCATGCTGACAGTTCTCTAGAAAACAGAGTCACAGAGAGCTCAAAAAGTCAGTCTGTGTCACTTGGTGGCTAATAAGATCTAATAAACAGACTGAGCAACTTTCCTTATGATAGTGAAGTCTTGCAGGGCAGATAGCAACAGAGGATTTAAAAATATGTATTTGCTGTTAGCACTAGTTGTGTACCAATAAAATTTACACTTCACAAATGCCAGTAAAGAGATTTTGATTGAGTGTGCCATAGACAAAACACAGTGGCCCGGATATTCAAAGGGTTGTGCATGGCGCAACAGTCATGCTAGTGCAACCCCGAATTGCACCCTGGTGGGATATTGAAAAGGCTGCCCGGTGCAGTGTAAATCCTGATGCACCGGGGGTGCAATGTAATCAAATGTGGCGCAGATGCAGGTGGTGTGCCCAGGCATATGCGGCGTATCCCGATATTCAGCCCGGGATGTGTGGCGCATACGCTGGTGCAACCCTGCATTGCGTTGCAGAGGGGGGCTCAAAGTTGAGTCCGTGAAAAGTGGGAACAAACCCTGGCCACCCACAGGTGGGTTTCTGTATTGCATGGTGCAACACAGCAGCCATAGCACCCGCATAACCATGGTAGTCTAGAGACACCCCTCGCCCCATAGCCGCGATCATGGTAAATGTAAATCACACATCCCCTGGTAGTCTAGCGGACCCCCCTCCCTCTTGTGTCCCCGAGCACTGGTAGATGACATTTATTCAACTCCCTGGTAGTCTAGTGGAACCCCCCCACCCCTTGCCATGATCACGGTACAGCACTCTAACAGAATTCCCTGGTGATCCAGTGGTACCCCATCCTTCCCACCCACACAGACCTCTTCTTCACACTCACTCCCCATCATTGGTGGGTGGTTGCAACCCACTTGCATACTGCCCATCCGCCCGCTGAATGACAGGTACAGTAGGGGCTTGCAGGGTACAGTAAGACAGTCCTGAATATGTGAATGACTTCATTCACATATTCAGGACTGTCTTGTACTGTATGCCCTGCAAGCCAGCTTACAGCCCATACTGTACCTGTTCAGTGGTGGCCTGGCGGTATGCAGTGGTTGTAGCCACCCACCAATGATGAGGGGAGCAGGGTGGGCAAGGGAGTCTGTGGGTGGGAGGGTGGGGTGCCACTAGATCTCCAGGGAATTCTGTTAGGGTGCTGTACTGTGAGCATGGCAATGGGTGGGAGGGTTCCACTAGACTACCAGGAGTTGAATAAATGTCATCTACCGTGATCGGGGACATGGAAGGGAGGGGGTTCTGCTAGACTACCAGGAATGTCTTATTATACATGTGCCATGATCAGGGAATTGGTGGAGAAGGGTCCACTGACTACTAGGGAATGGGTTGTTATGCATTTATTGGGGCATCGGGAGGGAGGTTTTTTTCCAATTGTTTAATCAGGTGAGACACACTAAGCTGAAAGCTTGTTTACAGGTGCAACCTGGGAGCACAGGGAAGTTAAGTGACTTGATCAGGGTCACACAGTATGCAAGTGGGGGCTGTGGGATTCAAACCCAGGTCTCCAGATTTACAGCTCAGAGCCTTAAACCACTGCACTATACTGCTTCCCAATGGGAGTACCACTAGACTGCCAGGGAACTACATTATGGAGCTTTACCACAATCATGGCTACGTGGCGGTGAATGCCCTAGGACCCCCACTATGCACATGTCATGCTGTGCAGGGCACCAGGCACACGTCGCTGGGCTGCCCTGCACAAGGCATGCAAATGGGGTCATAATGACATGCAAATGGCCCAATTTATGCCTTGCATATATTATGGCCTCATTTGCATGCCCCCTGCTGAATATCGCAGGTGATGCACCTAGTGCAACTGCATTTGTGCTGGCACATCCCCGTGCTCCCTATCTGTAGCTTGCACTGGTGCAGTGCCACTGTGCCATGTGCAGTATGTGCACTGTCCATGTTATTTTCAATGGTGCTGCACCATGGCGCATCCCCATTGAATATCACCTGGACCTGGACCTGGCCCGCAGCAATCACAGTTGCGCTTACACTCCAGGCTTGCACCATTGCCTGGTGCAGTCTGAATATCTGGGCCTGTAGTTTTGGTGGGAATTTGAAAGTTTGTTATTGGGTCATTTGAATGAACACAGTGCAAGAGCCATTCTGATTTGCTGTTAGCTTTCAAGATATTCACATGCCTACTGTGGTCTCCCTCCCTTTTGAGCTGGCAATCGTGGTGGTGAGTACTGCTTCAAGCTCTGTCTTAAATTGCTAACATTTGCTATTAAATAAATCATTCTACATGATTAGCCTTATAGTAAGCTATGCAGGGGAAAGAATAATTTTTAAACAGCCCTGTTTTAAGTGGGAAAGAATAACTAAAAGAAAAGTTTTAAAACTGATTTTAATATGATGTATTTAATGTTAATACACTCAGTCTCTTCAGTTTGCACAAAATGGAGCTATTTCCTTCTTCTTTATGAGTTTTGTTCTTGAAAGATAGGCTGGATTAAAGAATTTCCTGTGTTGCACAAAAATAACTTTGAAAATATTAAAATTGCATAAATTAGTGGTGTGGTGTCATTTGCTGTTGTGGACTGTCAATCTTGTTTCTCTGCTCTGTGATTGGTTAGATGTGGAATGTGGGTGTTTTTTTCAGAAAAAAATACACGGCCACTCTTAGTGGACTTAGTTAATAATTTAGTCACATTATCACTTATTTCTTAATGAGTATGTTGATTTTGTTGTGCTTTTGACAATGTAATCAGGGTGTGTAACTTTTATTAAAGTGCTGTACATCATTTTGTGGTCACTAGCATTTTTGGGAGCTGATTTGAATCACTTCCTGGTTGCAAAGCATCATGGAAAGTAAAAGCAAAGGGTCAGATAAGTTCAGCAAAAAAATCATGCCACAGCAACATTTTAATTTTATCGCACATGATTTCTAATGTTAAATATATGGTGAGCTCAGGCATGTTATTTGTGGTGAGGTAAGATAAAATTAAACAGCTAAAACAACATTGCTTTCAATGGGGCGCATTCACGTGCCACGAACACTTTTGCGGTAACTTTTTCTGACCTTGACAACATAGTGTATTTCAATGGGGCCCATTCACATACCTCAAAAACTTTTGCGGTTGATTTTTTTTAACCTCGACAACATAATTCATTTGAATGAAGCACGTTCACGTGCCTCAAAAATGTTCACGGTTACAATTTTTGTCCTCAAAAACATAATTCTTTCCAATGATGCGTGTTCACATAGCTTGTGAACTTTCGCAGTTGCATTTTTTTACCTAAAAAACATAGTTCCTTTTAATGGAGTGAGTTCTCGTACCATAAAACTTGCACTTTTTTTTTTTACCTCGACAACATCATTGACTTTAATGGAGCGCATTCACACACCTCTAAAACTTTCATAACAACATTTCTTTTTTGTGGCAACACAATTTATTTGAATGGTGTATGTTTACAAAGCTTGAAAACTTTTACGCTCATACAAATCTTACTCGAAAACATTGTTTTTTATGACATACATACATTTTTATAGACTTTTTCTTGGAACAAACTGTTTGTAGCAATTAAAAAGTTATAAGTTTTCAAATGAAAGCTTCATTTGTTTAATATGATTTTAATGACTATAGCCATTATAACATGGTACCGTTTATTGGTGTGTTGCGTCTGTATGGGAATCGGATGTGCATAGTGATACTGCTATCTGTTCTGAATATTTCATAGAAAATGAAGAGTTTTAGGAAACTAATTATTGCTTTCTTTCTTTTATAGGTGTGTGATCTGGTATCATTATATTACGTGAAACCTGTGTTTGTTACCTGCTAGAATGCCTACAAAATACAGACAATGGAATAAACATAGGAGGGATAAGTACTGTAGTAATGTTAAGTTGATGAAGAGTAATGTAGGTAGTAAAATGCCATGAGGAAAGCCAAGGACACTGGAAGGTCTGTATGTGAAAAGGCTGCCTGCAGCTTGTGAGACGCTTGACTCAGTTAGTTGTTCAGGAACAGCTGCAAAGTGCACGGTTCCTGATCATGCTGTTGGTAGTGTGGAGCAAAGGAGAGCTGGTTGACTTGCAGGCATTGCCAATGTAAACAGAAACACACTTCTGTGATTTGTGGCCATCTTAGCAAGTTGAAATTTTTCCAAAAATTAGCTTGAAAGACTAAAGTTGATTGAATCATTTCTGCCATAATGAGATGTCAAGGCAAACGGCTCAAGAATCAACTTGCCTTGATGAAACTATGTCTTAGGGTCCACAGTTTTGTGAACATGGCACTTGCTGTCCTAGCATGTTTGGGACACAAATGAAGAAGGAAATTGATTGGTTTAGCGTGCACTGAACTCTGTTCGTACTAGGTTACAAAATGTTGGTACTCTAAACAGAGGCAACTTTTGTGAAGTCTTTAAAGGAAGTGGGCTACATAAACAGCACTTGGAGGCCTTTTTTGGGCTGGAGTCTTATGCAGTTTCTAAGGATCTCACAATTTCTGTCGATGAGGGTGGTAAGGCTTGTAATGTGTTGAGTGTCACACACACTCTGATGAAGTGTGTGTCAGATGGTGACACAGACTCGAACACTGAGATGCAGAGGAAAAGTTGTACATCATGGAGCTGTGGTGAGGCCTATAATCTCAGGCAAGCATCCTTTAATGCTATTGCACAGTTCATGAATCACTTTGTTGGCACAAAGAAGAAACAGAGTTATAACTTATTATACGAGACTGACCTCTGTGAAATTCGTAAGCATAAAGGATTGCTGGGGCATTCCTTGGCTTGTTTAGATAGTGGTGTGTGCAATAGTGTCTTTCATAATATGCGCATGCTTGCTGTACACAGTCCTGTGATGCTCAGCTTTGTGTGTAAAATATACCAGTTGAGAAGAACTGTGTCAGTATACAAACAGCTTGATGAGTCATTTAAAGCAGGAGCTATACAAGCTGCAAAAATGCTGATAGAGGATGTGCAGCATAATAGTAAATGTTATGATGCACCATGTGATGACACTTCCACCAATGCACCATGTGCTCTCACTCTTCAGGAATCTGAGATACTAAAGACATTTGGGAAACCCATTGCCAAGTTCAAACTGGCAAAGAGAGAGAAGTTTGACTCTGTGTGTGTTTCATGTCAGATGACTTTACAGGCACCAGACTGTAACTGTTGATCTGGAAAAGAATACATCTTTTAATGGCATGTGGGCATGACTATTGGCTTACCTACTAGTCAATCATGACTTTGATCTGGACCCATTGGTTACCATGTGTCAGTACTGTTTCACAAAGGTGAAGAATGACACCCTGCCACCACGGTCTGTATTGAACAACATGGAGGCAGATGTTACACCTACTGAGATTGCTGTACTGAATATGTTTGAATGGATCCTCATATAAATGATGAAACCATTTCAGACTATTCTGCACTTGAATACAAAGACATGAAAAGTGCCCTAGAAAGAGCTTGTGATGTCTCTGAAAGGTCGATCAGTGTATTTGCCACTGCCTCCGAAAGAGAATGTGGAGACAATCTCAAATGAAAGCAGTGTTGTCATACTAGTAAATGGTGTCCCAACAATGTCAAAGGTCATTTGGCAAGATGTTGTCAATGTGCAGAAGTGAAAAGTGCTCTACACTACCTGTAGAGCAATAATCCTTTCTATGCTGACCTTGACATTGATGAACTCTCCGATATGAGTGCTCTGTTTGGAATGGTGGACACTAGGAAGTCAATAATTGAGAAGGTCGATGTTGCAACTCATGAAGATGTGTATGAGCAGTACACATCTCACCCTTTACATGGTAGGGATTCAATTGGTGATAATATTGACCTGTACCAGACAAAACAGATTGAAGATAGTCCTGTTAGCATATAAGAGGAAACACTGGAAGTACGTTGCTTTCGAGAGTTATTCCCTCAAGGTACAGGAGGACATCTGGATGCATGTGAGGAGTGTGTTCAAGATGTTGAACATCGTACATCGAGAGTGTTAACAAGGATGGAAAATTCCATAGGAGCATACAATATTTGTTTCATCTGCTGTGGGACAGTGAGCTTAGTATCCTCTCTGTGTCCATTGCACATGTGCTGTGGTTGACTACTCCACTAGATGGAATCACAGTAGTTGAGTTTCTCTAAAAGCTGAAAGAAAAGGACAAAACGCTGCAGGTGAATTTGATGTCTATATGCTCAAGTTTGCATGGCATAAAAGAATACTAATATTGCAGACACTCAGAGGTCATGACTATGCTGCATGAGTATGGTGCAGCTACATGGTTCATTGCTCTGAGCTGTGCAGAGTACAGCTGGGATGAGTTAGATGAACCTTTGAGGTGGGCCAATGCTGATGTTGATGGTATTTCATCAATGACACTTGGTGAGATGTGCTCACTTGATCCAGTTTATGTGTCCCAACATTTTCACCATCGTTTCCATGAGATATTGACATTCATATTGTCTAATGACAATCCACCTCTTGGATTAGTTGAGCACCACTTTTGAAGGATGGAAGACCAGGCACAAGGTGCACCACGCATCCATATGTTGTTATGGATTAAAGATGCTCCTCATATTAATGAAAATGAAGAGCTGAAGTGCTGAACTTCATTCAGCATACAGTCACTTGTCACATCCCTGACAAGTATGACAGTCCAACACTGCGGAAGCTGGTGTAAAAGTTTCAGTGGCATCTTTGTGGGAAGTACTGCCACTGACCAGTCAAGAGTTGTAATGAGTGGTACACCAGGTGTCAATCTGGTTTCCCTAGATGGGTCTGCCAGCAGGATGTATGAATGACTTGTTCTCAGCCATGCATCACCATCTTATGGCAAAGTTCACTAAAAGGGTCAATGAATTATCCAGACAGGTTTCTCAGTGTTAACTACAAAGAGAAATGAAGGTGTGTTTTGAAGTCTCATAATGAGATTGAAGAACTGGCTGTGCACCACCCTTCATCCAAGAACATTTTGAAGAACAACCTGATTGATACGTACTACTCACACTGGGCTAGTATGATGGATGACATGTGCCTGTACAATGTTGCAAAGTGGTACGGCTACAAGACTGATGTAGCATCTGATGAACCATGAGAGATTTACAAGGTCAGAGGCTTTGATGGGTGCCTTGATAAAAGGAACAAACCCTGGCTGATTGCTGTAAATTGAGTCGCTCTACAACTGGCAGTAAGGAACATTACTAATTTGCTCTAATGTTTCTCATTAAGCCATGGAGGGATGAGACCACACTTAAAGGAGATGGTGAAACATATGAAGAACAGTTCTACCTTTCATATGAGACCTTCAAGAGTGAACAGTCCAAAATGTACATTCGTAGACTGGAATTAGAAAAGGAGCAGATATATCAAGCTAAGAAACAGCTTGAGGAAGATACCCCAGGGAATTCTCAGGAAAACAAAGATCTTGTGGGACAGAGCACTCTTGTAGCTCCTCTCAATGAATGATCCTGTAGTTCTGATGAGTGAAGTTGAGAGTGCCATGGAACATGCTTCTCATGTGACAAAGGATCCTAGTGTACTGATAGACCAGCTGGATAGGAAGCAATTTGCCACTTATAATGCTTTTACAGAAGCAATGAGACATTACATCCTTCATGAGAAGAAACAATGTACATGTGGAAACTATGAACCATTGCTAATGTTTGTTAGTGGCTCCACTGGCACTAACAAGAGTTTTGTTATCAAAGCCATCACAGCAGAGATAAGAAAACATACAGAAGTGATGTCTGTAGCTGTAACTGCTCCTACAAGCTTGGCTGCATATAACATTGGTGGTGTAACTCTATACCAGTTGTTTGGGCTCCCTGTAGAACATGGCAAAACAGGAGAGTACTGAAAACATTCCTGTGAGGTGGCATCTGAGCTGTGACCAATGTTTGTTAAGATGAAACTTCTGATCATTGATGAGATCAGCATGGTTTCAAATGTCATGCTTGCATGTATCTATCTACAACTCCAGGAGATTCTTGGAACTGACCATGGTGAGCCATTTGGGAGAAGAGTGTTGTTGTGTTTGGGAACCTTCTACAGGTTGCACCTGTGAATGGAGCACATGTCTTTACAGCACTGACTGTAAAGCAAGCTAAGAGTACAATAGGATGCATTGCAGAAATCAATCTTTAAGATTGCTCTTTTACATTGAGCTGTATGAAAACATGTGGCAGAGTCATGATTTTGCCTGCAAGGTACTGTTGAGCAGGCTTGAATTGTTCGTCACAACATAATGTTTCTGTGTCGAACACACTCATGTCAGTAATGAGTGCACTTCTAACTGCAGCATGTGATGTCTTCAGTAGTGTGTACCGTGACACTGCTCAGATTGTGTTCTATGTCTCAACTCAAGCAGTGTTGAATTTAACAACATTATGTTGCGGCATGGTCAGGAAATCATTACCTGCATGCAGCTGACACCGCTTGATTGTGCTGTCTTGAGTTGGAATCTGGGCAAAGCTGATTGAATGACTGTCTGAACTAAAATTGATGTGTTCCGCAGCTGGATCAGAAGCAGTTCTAATTGTGTGCATGACGTATGCATCATGCTATGTCGCAACCTTGATGTAGAGCATGGTATTGTGAGTGGTGCAATGGGACACATAATTGACTTCCAGTACAATGTACAGACATTCATAAAGGCACTAGTTGTCAAGATTTGCAATATTTAACAGTCATTACCTATTTCCAGGATGACTGTTAAGTTCAGACTGTGAAATACATATATGTGACTAGGAAACAGTTTCTGGTGTTGCATATGCTGTTCCACACAGTCAAAAGCTTAAGTTTGGACTCAGCAATGATCTACATAGGCTGGTATCTTTAAAGATGGCATGAGCTATGTTGCACTTTCATGTGTAATGACTCTGGTTTTATATCGCCTGCACAGCACTTTATAAAATCTGTGATGACAGACGATGCATCGTGGAGTACAACAGACATGACTCTGTACCAGTAACATTGCCTCTTATACCTAAACCCATGATGTAGTAGAGGAAACGCCAGTAACAGGTTTCTGGTATGTGAAAGAGGTACTGTAGATAGAACAGCAATGGATTCAGACAGCACAAAGAAGGAATCCACAAACAAAACAGACAAGCCTCCTCCATGAAAGAAGGTGTTTGGTATGACTGTTCCAGCTGACAACAACACTGGAGTAAACTGCTGCAAACTCAGTAGTGCAAGTATTTCTCCACATGCCTCTGTTTGTTGTACTATCACTTCGATAGCACAGAACTGTCCAAGTCATTGAAGAAGATTGGAATGATAGCTATTGTATGACAACAGTATACAAACTTGACACCCCATGATTTGGTTAGTGGATATGATTGCCATCAAGTTATCAATAACATCCAGAAGGATGTGACTGAGTTTATGATGGCTACTGTTAATGTTTGGAATCAGATCATTCCAGTGTGACAGTACTTTTACTGTCACCTATGTGACAAAGCATTCGGTTCGTCTTGTCGACATTTCTACAAACAAGTAACAAAAACATGTTGTGGATTTCATTGTATGTTCCACTGGGACGTTCTGTGATGTTCGAACTGCTCAGGAATGCAGAGTGTATTGAGGTGTACTTGGTGTGGAGGAGAGTGTCTCAGTCCATATGACTTAGACCTCTTCTCAGTATCTCTAATCTTGCAGGGATTTGATGCAAATGGACCATGAGTTGACACACCAGTCAGTGATTTTGTAGCTGGAAAGTACACCATGGAGCATGCTTGGATACCAGGGTTGTGATATTCCACCATGGAGCATCTGTACATTCTGTGACATTATCTGACATGGTTGAGGTACAGCACGCATGGATGGAATGACTACATGAGCACTATTAAACAGATTATCCAGAACCTAAAGATGCTTATGTCCTGGTTCTTAAAAATACAAATGAGCTTCACCGGCAGAAGAGTAGTTTTTTAAATCATTTATTTATTTATTTCAATCTAGGATTACAATACCTTTGGAGTTTACAAAGGTCCACATCGGGGGAGCAACAGTCATCGCTTTTATTACAAACATATAATCATTGACTTACAGACATGTAGTCATCTAGCACAAAGACCTGAGCCATGAGCAAGACAAGGAAGGAGGGGGTGGTGAGAGAAGTGAGGGTAGAGATCGAGTGGGGGAAGGTGCAGGGGTGGGGAGTATGAGGTGGAAGGGGCCGGAAGGGTGGGAGTGGAGAATGGGGAGAGGGTGGGTGGGTGGGGAGGAAGGGGTCATGGAATATAAGACTGATTGGATGGAAGGAATGGAAATGGAATGGATATGGAAGGGTTGGGAAGAGAGTTGAGCAGTTGAGCTGAAGGTGCCGATCTTTGTCCGTACCTTGGCAGTGGATATGTAGTTGATGGAATTGGATCTCCTTGGTGATGTTCCTATGTCAGCTTACTAGACACCAGGTGGCAAGTTCCATTATAATTTCTGGTCGTGATGGGCTTGATATTTTATTCATTTGTCCAGTTGGAAGCCATCCAGATTGAATAAAGGTCACATATGGGTATGGCAATGTGAGCTAGTGATGAGATGGCAGGCATTATTTAGGGAGGTCGGATATGTTTTGAGATGGTAGTTGTAGATCCTATATGATAAGACCATAGTCTATGATGCACCATGGAGCTTTGACGGCCACTGATAGTGCTCTGGGTTAGTGATTCTGTGCTGGAATAATATGTCTAACCTCATTACAGACTTTGCAACATTGCTGATATGGACAGCGATGAGAGGTGGGGACTGGGAGCCAGGTACTTGAACATTGTGTTTGCTGTAGGATGGCTCTTTTCGGTTGCAATGGAGAGTGGGAGTTGTTCGTTTTGTTGTGGGGGCACTTAAAGACTATAGACTGTTTTTTTTTCTGATTGAGAAGCAGTTTATGATTTAGAACCAGATTCAATGGAGAGAAGGTCATGAAGTTTATTTTGTAATTGGATTGGATCAGGGTTGAGGTGAGGTCTCAGTATCGCCGTGTGAGATAATTATTTGTTCTGGGTAGCTGTCCGGGTAGGTAGTTTTAAGAATAGGTCAGTGAGAGGGGTCCAGAATGGAGCCCTGGGAACTCCCGAAAGGACCGTCTAGGGTCTGAGAATATACTGCAATTTACTGTTTGTGTCTTCTTCGGCAGTTTTAAACCAGCCAATGGAGTCAGTTGACAGCCCAGTGTTCAAAGTTGGACAAGCAGTGAGGTAGTGATTGATGGTGTCGGGTTCTGTTGTCAATGTAGATGAGCCTAGTAGTTCACCGGAGTCAAGTGTGTTGTGATTGTGCCAGAACAAGTAGGCTGTGAGGTGCTGTGACCTTTGTAGAACCCATGTTGTTGCTTTCTTGCAATAGATGTTGGTACATATCCAGGTACTCTGTGAGCTGGTCCTGGTATTTATTTACCCTATGCCTTGGAGCGGGGGTAGGGAGATAGGTCTGTAGTTATCATGGGTGTTTTGTCACCACTTTTGTGGATTGGTGACAGCAGATTTCCATCTGTCCAGGAACTGGCTAAGGGAGAGGGGTTGGAAATTCTGTCGAGGACTACACTTACCGTATGAGATAGGATTTTGAGATCGAGGGAGTCATTATTGAATTTTGATTTACCAAGGACTTGCAACATATTTGCATACCTGGTGAGCCTGACTGCTTGGAAGTAGAAGTGGGGAGCTGGGTAGTGTTCATATGACAGAGGGCTTCTTACCTTTGAAGTAGTCCTGGGTAGGACAGCTGAGGTTTGTAAAGACTTCATAAAGGTATCCGCAATGGTTTTGTTGAGGGTTGTGGTTGCTGGATGCTGAGTAGATGGGGTTTGGGTGATTCCCGTGAGTTTTATGTTCTTTCCAGTTTCACCATTGCCCCGAGAGCTTGTGAGGGCATGCCTGGGTTATTTTCTGGGCAGGAGGGTTGTTTGTCTAACTCTAGTTTGTTGTTTTTCCAATTTTTTCTCTTTCTCAACCTTTCAGCAATATGTTCTTATCTTTCTTGGTTGCATTATCTCAGAAACACCTACAACAAACTATACAAACACACACACACAAAAAAAAAATTATATTATACAATCTATAAAGCAGCTGTTTCTTGGGTTCACGATATCTTTCAAAATCCACTTTTCTCCTTCTGCTTAGAGGATTCCTTCTTAGCTCTCCCCACAGGAAAGGTGAACTAATTAGTTGTCTCCTTATCCCCTCTTTCTTTGTTTTGATATCCACCCAAGCTTTAAAATGTAAAAGGGATCTTTCTACCCAAGATACGCATTCCAAGAAACTTAGGAGGCAGACACTGGCAGAGCAGTGTTAACACACGTCTCACTCCATCTAGCTCCAAGACAAATTTGAAACACATATCAGAGAATGCATGACTGTCATGGAAAGGATGATGAAAGGCCAGCTAAAAATGTAAAAATCATTTTGTATCTTCTTTAGTTCTTGTATCCTGGATAAATATTATATTATTAGTAGTCTTTTAGGTATTTGAAAGGACCATAAAACTGTGAACAAAGTGGCATATTTTTTGGAGGTTTCTTCTTCTTCTTTCCCCTTTTGGGCCTCAGTTCCATGAAGGATTTTTCACCTCAAGGCATCTAGTTTGGGGACAGAGAAGGGTTCCGTTTGAGGAACAAGAAGTTTTGTTTTCTTTAGTTCCTGCCAAGCGCCAAGCGGGGGGACCATCATGGGTTTTATCTGTTCTGGCATTTCCAGTTACTCAACTATCAGCTAAACTACCAAGTATTTAGAAAGACATTTTCCAGTTGGGCCCATGCCATCCTTTTACCAGCTTAGGGTGTTTAAATGTGACTGGGCCATCCAGCCAGGATTACAATTGCTTTATGGTATTACAAGTGTGTTTACTCGTCTCTAATCACCCTGTCTTCCATCAAGGGCCCAACCAGCTGCAACGCTGTCCATCCCACAACATCATTCAGGCATGCCTGTTTTCCACTCTGGGTACCCAGCAGTTGCATAGACTGAGAAATTCAGGGACTAATTGATTACCAGTAACCTGAATCTGTCTATTTACAGCCTAACAATAATTAGCCTAAATTCTCACCCTCCCTTGTTCATGTCCCCTCTACAAAGCTGATTTGCTGTTTAACTGTTAACTTGGCTCATGAGCATATCATTACCTGGTTTAAAGCTGCTGAAACATTGGTAAAGTATACTGAGAATACATGGCTGTGTTATTGAAATTGTCTTTTACAGGGTGTTGTAGGGTGAATGCCAGATGCCTAGACTCTGCTGGCAAGTGGATTGTCCATGGGCATATCATTAATGCTTACATTAGCCTGTATTCTAAGTGTTAAGTGTTGCAGTTGTAAAACTAAGTGTAAAAGCTTACTAGGTGGGATTGTGGGTGGTTATAGCTTCCCAGAGGGCTGTACCAATCTTGCTAGTTACCCACATAATAGTTACTCTGGGTGGAGGAACCATAATTGTATGTGTACTGTGGGTAGGAGACCCCAGTAGTTGTTAATTTCAAACCCAAGTCTCTCAACCTGTGCACAGGGCAGCAGGCAGGTGTAGTAGCCCTTGGTATAATGGCACCAGGGTTACACACATGGAGGCAATGCTGGGTTTACTGCTCCCAGTGGCCAAAATTCAGGATTGCAACTACAATTTATATAAGTGCTACAGTAAAAATGGAAACCCCCCCGGTCCATATTTGAGATCCCACCCTCACAAAATGGCTATGCACCTCTTGTTGGGGTGGTGGGAGGCAGAAGAACTTGACCCACACCATGCTTTAATGTTATTGGATATGCCCCTGGGTACTAATAAAGCTACTATAGAGGAGGTAGTAAATACAGTTAAGTGCCTAGATAAAGCCACTGTACAGGGGCGAAATGCAGATTTATTTGCTCAGAATATAGTGCCTTTGATTGAATGTAGTGCTCCTATAGATATGGAAAAGGTGTCCCCTGTTATTATTCCTGAGGAGTCCCAGGTGGGTTGGAGAGTGATCACTATGTATAGTGGGGCATCCACACCTGAGGGGTCACCTAGAATTGAAGGGTTAAAGGAAAAGCTAGGAAAACTATTATCAGCTGAGGGACAGACACTAGAAGATTTAAAACAGGTCCTAGAGAGTCCTGGGGGGAACTACCCCTGCTAACCCCTCTCTGGCACCCTCATATGTACTTGTGCCTTCACCACCTATGCCCTCCTCTGTATTGATGCCCTCAGTGGACATTGATTGCTACCATAGACTATGACTGTTCTCCGGCACTGTCCCCACACCCAAGGGGGACGATGACTTAGATACTTGGATGGACTTTGCATCCCTTCTGGTCCAGGAATGGCAGTGTGCCAAAGGTGAGAAATGGAAAAGACTTATGGAAAGCTTAAGGGGCCCTGCATTTGAGGCAATCAGGTTTTTAACACCCACAAACCCTGATGCTTCAGCTAATGAATATTTGTCTGTAATAGAAGGTGTTTTTGGGAGTACCAAATCTGGGGAAGATCTAATGTGAAATTCAAGTCCACCAAACAGTGGAAAAATGAACGCTTGTCCCCGTATGACCCGGCTAGAAAGGACCCTTCAGTGAGCACACCGCATGGGTGGAGTACTAGCCAGTGACTTAAACAGAGTGAGGCTGGAACATGTTCTTAAGTCAGGCAGGTACACCAGTGTACTGATGCTTAAACTGAAGTTTCAGCACTGCAGAGATGACCCTCCTGCATACTGCTGACTCATGAAAGAGATCAGAGAAGCTGAGAATGAGGACAAGTTTTGGGACCCTTATGTGGGTGGCACCTGAGCTACCCTGGCCTCTGAGAAGTCTGCTGAAAAGTACACTACCCTTGATGACCAGAAGTTACTGATTTATTGAAAGAGTTTAGGAAACTGAAAGCTAGTGCACAAACTACAGTGGACATGGTTAAAGGACAGACTACTTATCCGCAGCTATTGAAGCTGCTAGTGAACTTCAACCCACTGTGAAAGGCACCAGTATTCAAGCCCCTGAGAGAGGATCAGATGGTGATATGCCAAAAGAGATGAGGGTAGTGAGAGCCTTGGTAAGAGACCTTGCCCAGACATCTCTCCAGCCTTCGTCCTGGAGAAGGTCCAGTGGAGCTGACCCTGAGCCTAGGCCTAAGGATGAATACAAGCCTGCCTCTTATGATGACCACAAACAGATGGAAGAACCTGTTCAACCTTCTAACCCTAGACCAAATGTATTCTGCTACCATTGTGAAGAAGATGGGCACACCAAGAGAATATGTCGAGCCCCTGAAGACTTGCAGAGAGTAACTGCCAAGCTGCTCAACCAGATTCTACAAAGTGATATGAAATCTCAGTCCAAACCTCCGTACAGGTCTTTCATGGCCAAGTCTGCAGTCACCCATCCAGAAAACAATGCTCCTCCTGATTGGGCAGAAATGGTGGGACCCTACATGGAGACTACTGTGCATGTAGATGGCATCCCAACCCAGGCTGTATTAGACAGTGGGTCTCAGGTTAAAAGACTGGTATGATCAGCTCCTATCTGACCATTCCTTACAGCCCCTTGATGGACTGCAGGTATGGGGGGTTAAGTGATAAATCATGTCCCTATCTTTGTTTCCTGTGAGTGTGGCTTTCTTTCCCCCCTCTGTGGCAGGCATAGGAGATCCAGTGGATACCTTAGCCCTTGTGTGTCCTCCATGTGGCTTGTATGATGGAATTCCAGTACTGATTGGCACTAATGCACACACGTTCGTCCGTCTTGTGCAAATGTGTCAAGAAAGATAAACCCAAAAAACAGGAAGAGCAGTAGAAAAACAGGAAGAGTACTACACATCCATGCCATGGTACAAAAGGTGTATGACATGCAGATGCCCCCGGAAGAAAGCAATAAAGGTTAGACCGTGGGATTTGTCTGGAAAATAGATCCCTCAACTCTTGTTCTTCCTCCCAACGCCTAGTGTAGTGTCAGTGGAGAGGTGCACCTGTGCAAAGATGTGACCAACAAAATATTAATGCTGGATGCTCCAGAAGAAGGAAAGCTGCCTGAGGGACTTATGGTTAAACCTACTGTACTTCCTGTTCATGGTCACGCTTATGCCAAGAAGGTGGTAGTCCAATCCATAATGTCACTGACTGTGACATCAGAGTTAACCTAGGGTGCACCTTTGCCAAAGTCTACTGCGCAGATACTGCTGTCCTGCCATCTAAGTGCATGAGTGGAGAAGATGGTGAGGTGTCACCAGATGTGTTTAATTTGGGGAATCACCCATTCCAAGTAGCTGAAAGACAAAATCAGCTGAAAGCTGGTGCAGAGGAACAAAGTATTCTCTCTTAAGGAGTAGGATGTTGGCTGTGTTACCGGTGCTGAGCATCATATCCATTTACATGATGAAAGGCCTTTTAGAGAGCGGTCCAGGAGCCTAACTCCTGCTGACATCAATGATATCAGGCATCACCTGCAGGAAATGCTCACATCTGGTATAATTCGGGAATCATACAGTCCAAACACCTCTCCAGTTGTGGTGGTGTGGAAAATGAATATCTCCATATGCATGTGCATAGACTACAGGACTCTTAACAAAAGAACTGTGCTGGACCAATATACTATGCTCCGCATACAAGATGCATTGGACTACTTAAATGGGAGTAAGTAGTTTTCAGTCCTTGATCTCCATTGCAGGTACTGTCAGATCCCAGTGGCACCAGAGACAGAGAGAAAACAGCTTTCATTTGTCCTTTGGGTTTTTATGAGTTCCTCCACATGCCCCAGGGCATTTCAGGTGCACTAGCTGCATTTCAAAGACTAATGAAGCATGCTGTGGGAGACACGAACCTCCATGAATGCTTAGTCTACCTCAATGATGACATCATTTTTGGTAAAACCCTTGAGGAACATGAGGCTCACCTATTCAAGGTATTAGACAGGTTTGAAGAGTTTGGTTTGAAGTTATCAACTGAGAAATGTTAGTTTTTCTAGAGTTCAGTGAAATATGTAGGCTACATTATATCATCAGAAGACATACAGACTGACCCCAGTAAGGTAGAAGCACTGACTGACTGGCCCAAGCCAAACAACTTAAAAGAGTTGCAACGTTTTCTGAGTTTCTGTGTCTACACTCACTGTTTCATCAGAGACTACGCGGTAGTGCATCCACTGTTGAACCTAATGCAAGGGTACCTTCCACTCATAAAAGTTCAAGAAAGGTACTGCAAAAGAAACTGAAAAAACATATTTCAAGCCTCATGAGTTTTTGGCCAGATGGATGTCAGAGTGTGATACAGCTTTTCACAGGATCATTTATCAGCTAACTCATGCACCTGTTCTTACTTATGTGGATCCATCCAAACCTTACATGCTACACACGGATGCTAGCCTGAGTGGCCTCAGGACTGTGCTCTACCAAGAGTATATGGAAGGACTGCGTCCAGTGGCGTATGCCAGCAAAAGTCTGACGCCATCAGAGAAAAATTATCCAGTGCATAAATTGGAATTTCATGCTAAGTGGGCCATCATGGTGCAAAGATCTTGGTTAAAACCAACAATAATCCCTTAACCTATGTTCAAACATCTGCTAAACTAGATGCCATGGGATATGACTGGCTCTTGGCTGTATCTAGTTATGATTATGCGGTGGAGTACTGACCTGGTCTTAACCACATTGACGCCAATGCCTTGTCCCAAAGACCAATTTCCAACTACGAGTGGGTACGCATACCAGAGCATTCCATTAAACCAATGTCATAAGTTTGACAGGGATGAATCTCCATCTGCTGAAACTGTGAATTGTCTGGCAGACTGCTTGGAACCTCCTGATATTTGCTTGCCAGTGGCATATTGGAATTTTGTAGCTCTAGATCTAAGTGCTTTACCCCAGCTAACCTTCATAGAGAGCAATATCATGATACAATAATCAGACCAGTAGTAAATGCCTAAGAAAGGGGAAGATGTCTCAAAACTGTGGTCCAGTGACCCTAAAGCTGCTTTGCTGTTTCAAGAAGGCCTAAACTCAGGTTAAAGAGAACAATTGCTGTATAGAAAGCTAACTGACAGTCAAGGGTAATTGTAAAGAAACAGTTGGTATTGCCCACAAAGTTTAAATATGTTGTGCTGAAAGCTCTATATGACCATATGGGACATTTAGGTAGTGAGAGAACTCTGGACTTGGCTCGGGCATGCTTCTATTGGGCCAAGATGGGCACAGATGTCGACCAGTATGTCAAGACTTGTAGTAGATGTCTCTAGCAGAAGGCTCAACCTCAAACGGCTTCCCCATTGGTCAATTTAGCAACCAGTATATCCCCAGTGCAGCTCATATGTATAGAGTTTCTCAGCTTAGAGTCTGATTCAAAGAACATTGGTAATGTGCTCCTAGTGACAGATCACTTTACAAGATATGCTGAGGTCTATCAACCAGAGGCCAGAAGGCTGCCACAGAAGCAGAAGTCCTTGTAGGAAAGTTCTTTGTTCACTAGGGTGTGCTGTAAAGAATCCATTCGGTCAGGGCAGGGACTTGAGAGCAGGATTATTAAGGAGCTATTGTCTATCTGGGATGTAAGAAAGTCCAAGATCACTCCCTACCATTTGCAAGGAGAGCCACAGCTGGAAAGGTTTAATAGAACCTTGCTTGATATGCTTGACACCCTGCAACCTAAAGACAAGCCTAAGTGGAGTCAGCAGATAAGCGACTTAGTGAACGCCTAACTACACCAAGAACGATGCCACAGGTTTTTCACCCTATCACCTCATGTTTGGGAGAGAGGCACACCTTTCTGTCAATGTCTGTTTCAGAGTTTTACCTGATGGGGTCCAGCCAGACAATTATTTACAGTATGTTAAGAAGTTTTAAGCACAACTCAGCTGTGCCCACCAGCTTGTCCATACCATGGCAGCAAAGAAAAATCTGGCTAACAAAGTTCGGCATGATAAAAGAGTTAAGTACCAAGAGTTAAAGGCTGTGGACTGTGTGTTATTGAGAAATTTTGTTTTTCAAGGGAAACATAAAAAAGCTGATTGCTGGAGTCACACCCCATACATCGTAATCAGCAAATTGAATGATCTACCAGTATACAAAGTGCACACAGAGGAAGATCCATGAGCTGTAAAGACAATATACAGAAATCACCTTCTGTCAATTGGGCAAATTGTCATAGATACAGTGCCTCAAGATGCTGCCCAACTGGGCCTGTTACCAGATCTGCTGCTCATAAGAAAGTCAAGTCAGCCTCCTGCTGTTCAACAGACAGAGCATTCACCCAGCAATGCCGCCACTGACAATGATGCTGACTCTGAGGATAATAGCAGTGAATGTGGTGTTGCCTACTATCCATCTTTTGAACTAGCTCAGTTGTTTGAAGGCACCTATCCTTTTGCTTTCAGTAATAGCTCCAACAGCCCAGTAATTTCAGATGATCCTGTTCTTTTAGCTGCTCCTCTACCTCCTGAAAGTGATATGCAAAGTGTTGCCTCTGAAACAGCAGACTCCCTTTGTTCAGTGGAATAATCTGATATTAGAGTGGTGGATTCAGACCACGAAGATGGTGAACATGTCAATGACTCTCAAGATGATGTTGAAACCAGTGGGCAAAATGAACTAGTTCTTGTGCAAGAAAGTATTGCCATTTCTGAAGACGCTAACGGTGTGTTAGATGACTCTCACTACCTCTTACTGATGAAAGTGAAACCGAAGAACAAGAAAATGCAAGTGCTATCCCGAGTACAACTGATATCAACAATTCTGAACCTCAAGAGAGTGCAGAGGTACCCCTTCCTTCAGAAGTTGTCTTGTTGCTGGACAGTGAGCTAGGAGTCATGAACCCAAATGCCAGTGTTGAAAGGACAGTGTCACTGCCCTATGCCTAGAAGTTCAGGAAGAATTGTAAAACCAGTAGTATGTCTCACGATTCACCAGGAAAGCCAGTAGACTTGCTCATGAATGTAGTTCACAAAGGGGTATATATTACAGCTAATTCCCTACCTAAGCTAGTCTTCACTGCATCTTCCAAAGTAATAGTCAAGCCCTCCACTCAATATCCTAGGGGTTGCCCTTATAGAGTTCCCAGGGTTAGCTGAAAATGTCAGGTTTATTATTCACCTGGGTCCAAGCTTGGAGGTTTCACTGGGAAAACATAATTCATGTTAATAAATGTTAATAAATGTCTGAAACAATATAGGAAATGTGAATTTAGTAATGTTGAGCTAAAACGCAGCTAGTTGAACAATGCAATTGTTTCAAAAAATATCATTTAAAGTATAGCGTGCTATATTGTACATAGTCCTAGTATATTTGTGCACATGTTGTATATAATGAGGTATGGTTTCAACCTGTATATAGTAAAATAGTATTACTGAGCAAAATAAATTGTTTTTGTGTTATAGACTTGACATGGACGCCAAGTTTTCTGGGTGTAGCCCCCCCCCCAAAAATTAGGGGGTTTACCTTGAGTGTCTCTCTGGGTTCCACTGATGCCCACTGCCTGGCTGACATCCAGTAGGGGATGAGGAATCCATGGTTGATGGTGTGCTGCTGTTGATGGTGTGCTGCAGAACCAAGGGGTCCTCTGGGGGGGGTCCTAATTACAATGCCTTGTGGGTGAAAATGTGAGCTTTCCTTGTTGATGCCTAAATTGACCAATGGGGCACTTAGACTGTGATTTACAGCAAAGTTAGCCAGCTGGACTGCAACCGAATACAGGAATCCCAGTCTTCAAGCTGGAACTGTCCGCAGGGAGAAGCCTGTGCTTGCCACCCTGTGGGTCTCACTCCAGTTCCAAGAAGGGATCAACTGAATCCAGGACTGCCTAAAGCAGAAAAGAAGCAGTCTGTGTGGTTTCTGTAGCCCAACGCTACAAGTTGCACACCGGTCATTACCGTGAAAAAGGGGAGTTTTCTTGTTCCTCATGCCGTTTGTAGGGTGGCACGAACTGCTGAGAGGAAAATTACTTTTGGGACTCTTGTGTTAAAAGTAGAACAAGTTTATGTGAAGAAAGTCTCCTGCCAAGCGCCAAGCAGGGGTCACCATCTTGGATTTCATCTGTTCTGGCAGTTCCAGTTACTCAACTATCAGCTAAACTACCAAGTATTTAGAAATACATTTTCCAACTGGGCCCATGCCATCCACGGTCCAGAAAGACTGCTCCTGTACCAGAATCATCATCCTGGTGAGAGACCAGCACTGGGGATTCAGCTTCTGTGCAGTAACAGAATGCAGGTTGCAGCCACCTACAGGGGAAAGGCCATGAAGAGAAGGTGAGTCATGTTGGCCCAGGTTCCCCACCAACTTCCTGAAAGGTCCTGAATTTCACCAGCTGCAGCACCATCCTATCTGGGTATAGTGAGTACAACCAGGTTAGCTCCCTGTAACAAAACGTCAATTATGTAATGGTACCATCTGATTTGTTTTACCAGCTTAGAGTGTTTAAATGTGACTAAGCCATCCAGCCAGGATTACAATTGCTTTATGGTGTTACAAGTGAATCAGAATCAGATTTTTATTGTTCAGTTATGACAACATGTATCATGACTATTACAAACACATGCCTACAAAGTTTAGATATAAACAAAATTAAAAAGACAACCACACTGTTAACACACAATAAATAACACTTACCCTCCCCCTTATTTATATTACACATTTTTATTTAATAACTGCCGTTACAAACCTCACAATCTTCTCAGCTTCTTTGTATGTTCTTGGATGTAATAAAGGTAAATACAACATCATATAAATTATTTGCATAAATAGAAAGTGTCTGTGCAAGTTGTATCTTCCTAATTTTATCATACAATGGACAATTAATAATGATATGCTGTATATTCTCTTGAAACCCTTTCTTGCATGGACATTCCTTTTTTCATTTAACATTCCCTTATCATTTATATTAAAGTATGAATATTTAGATGTAATTAATCCCATTCTAGCCCATGTAATAGCTTTATGTTGTTCTCTCGTGATTAGGAATATTAAGTACTTCTCAAGCCCATGGTACATTTCATTCTCTTGGAACCAAGACACACACTTTTGATTTTAATTTTCTCCTATCTTGTTCTCTAGCAGTTAACGTTAATTTATTTTTATTAATTCTTTAAATTGTAAAGAAATTATAATATTTCTATTCACATCTTTCCACAAGTGCTTAGCTTGTATCTTTCCAAGGCTTTGACCAAATAATTTAGCCATCCCCAACATATACCATGGCCCAGATATTCAAAGGGTTGTGCATGGCGCAACCCACTGATGCACCCTGGCGCGATATTCACATGGGGAATTGGCGCCTGGCACAAATCCCAATGCGCCAGGAGTGCATCAGTAATGCATGCAGGTGCAGGTGGGGCGTACCATGCATACTCTGCACAGCCCAATATTCAGCCTGGGATGTGCAGAGCCAGCCATGTGCAACCTCTACCTGTGCCAGCACAAAGTTGATCCAAAAATAAAGGAACAACGGATGGCCACCCACAGAAGAGCTGCCGCATTGCAGGGTGCAACACAGCAGCTGCCACCTGTGGGTGGCCACTAACTCTGGCTGCACCTCCATGGTGGCGGCCCCACATGCCCGATTGCGGACATCAGTAAAAAATATTACTCCTACATCCCTGGTGGTCCAGTGGACCGAAGTCTGCCTGATCGCGGGCTTATTTGTGAAAAAAGATAACTCCTGTATCCCTGGTGGTCCAGTGGACTGCTGCCCGCTGATCACAGGCTTAAGTGTGAAAAAATATTACTCCTACATCCCTAGTGGTCAAGTGGACCGAAGTCTGCCCGATCGCGGGCTTAAGTGAACTAGTACCAATGCCCATATCCCTGGTGGTCCAGTGGACCTCCCTCCCCATCTGCCCACTGATCCCCACCGCCCTGCTCCCCCCCAGGTCAGCGGTGGGTGGCAGCACCCCACCCACCTGCCACCCTGCCACCTGCTGACTGACACTGTCGGTAGGGCTGTACGCCCATTGGTCCACAGCATGAGCCAATTGGGTGTGCAGCCCATACCGTACTACACATTCCAGATATGTGAATGGATTCATTCACATATCTGGAATGTAATAGTATGGGCTGCATGCCCATTGGCTCATGCTGTGGACCAGTGAACTTGAACAGCCTACTGATAGTGTCAGTCAGCGGGTGGCCGGTGGCTGAGAGAAGTGGTGCTGCAGCCCGCCCGCGACCAAGGCACAAAAAGGATCGGTGGTGAAGAGAGGAATCACTGGACCACCTGAGACATGTATGAAGTAGTATTAGTTCGCAAAGCCGTAATTGGGCAGATATCGATCACTGGACCACCAGGGATATAGGAATTATCTTTTTTTCACACTTAAGCCCATGATCAGGCAGACTGCGGTCCACTGGACCACCAGGGATATAGGAGTTATCTTTTTTTTCACACTTAAGCCTGCGATCAGGCGGGCAGTGGTCCACTGGACCACCAGGTATATAGGAGTAATTTTTTTTACTGCAGCCCGTGATTGGGCTGTGGGGCACATTGCCGCACTGCAGGGGGTGTCGGTCCCTGATGGCTGCTGCCTGGCAGGGAGCTAGGCGCAAGTCATCGGGATTGGCACACCTGCATGCAAATGGGGCCATAACGACATGCAAATGCATCCATTTGCACCTTGCATACATTATGGCCCCATTTGCATGTCAACTTTTGAATATTGTGGTTGTTGCGCCTAGCACAATGGAACTTGTGCTTGCACATCCCCATGCTCCACTCTGGCCACTGGCGCTAGCACAGTGCCACTGCGCCATGCGCACTGCAGGTGGCCGGGGTGCGATATTCAACGATGCTGAGCCATGGCGCAGCTCTGTTGAATATCACCCAGACATGCCCCTGTGCAGCCAAGTTGAGCTATGCCCAGGCTTGCGCCACAGCCTGGTGCAGTTTGAATATCTGGGCTCATGTCTTTTTCTCCCTTAAGCATAATGTAGGAAGAGTATTCTTTCTATTATTTAGAATTTTGATCCAATAATTTATCAAATTACTTTCTTTAATAAAATGTATTTTTACTTTTCCCACTTCTGTTCTAACCATTGCATTAGCCATAGACCGTGGAACATTTAAGAGCAACTTATAATAATATGACAATGGAGTGTCCAGTAAATTCTCAATATTATCCTCATAACTCAATATTTCTGCCCCATACAATAAAATTGGATTTATTTTTTGCCTCACCCGCAATCAGAGCTGGAGAAACTGTATTCCCCCCATATTGGTAGTTGAATTTTAATAGTGCTTTTTGCACTCACTTTAGCCTTTATGCTTTGCTCTTTTAAATGTTTTATCCATGTTCCATTCATAACAATTTTTATCTCCAAATAATTATATTCAGACACTACCTCAATCGGTTTCTGATTAAGATATATTTTACACTTATGAATGTCCATAGGCCTTTCTCCTAACACCATAACCTTTGTTTTATCTAAATGTATCTTAAGTTCCAAATCTATGCACTTTTGAGTTAAGATATCTATGTTTTTTTTTGCAGACCTGCTCTTGAGAGCGATAATAGCATAGTGTCATCTGCATATGCCAGTGAACTCACATTTGTGAAGTTTATATTTGGGCAATCCAATTTGTCCTCTAACTTATTTTCCAACAAGGAAGGTATGTATATATTAAATAATAGAGGGGCAAGCAGACATCCCTGCTTCACCCCTCTGCATGATGGAAAAAATTTAGTGAGTTCACCATTCTTTCCATATCTAACTGATGCCTTAGAGTTAGTATATAAATCAATAATGGGAAGCAGCAATGACAGTGGTTCTGTTTTTTTCTCAAAATCCTCCTTAAAGTATTTCTATTTACAGAATCAAATGCATGTAAAAAATCAATAAACAAAACATGTATTTTCATCCTACTTAAATGTCTATATTTCTCCATTAAATGAAGCAGACAAAAAACATTGTCAATAGTGGAAAAGCCTTCCCTAAAACCAGAATGAAGTGGTGATAGAATACTATGTTTTTTATCCAAGTAATCAGTCTGCTGAGTAAAACCCTTGCAAAGATCTTCGAAGATATACTCAGCAGACTGAGAGGTCTAACATTACTTGGAACATATACAGATCCTTTCTTATGTAAAGGGATGATAATATTAGATGTCCAATCCACTGGTGTGTAATTAAATTTCAAGCACAAATTAAAAAATAAAGTTAATACTGGGATCCAGAAATTACTATATTTTTTATAGAGCTCAGGGGGATTACATTGGGTCCCGGGGCTTTATTACTTTTCAGTCTACATAAGGCAATCTCAACTTCTTGTTCACTAATTATTAAAGGGTCAGAACGAGTGTCCATTAAATCCTTCAGTATGGTAACCTGCTCCCGTTCTTCTTCATTTTGAACATTAAGTGAAAACGTTCTACCCATACATCCTCAGGCACATGTATTGTAGGAGAAGAATGATAAACAGTAGTTCCAATTGGGACCAACTCCCAAAACTTTTTGTTATCTTTTGTCTCTATTACTTCATAATTATTTTCCACTGTTTTTTTAATTTTTCTGATTTTTTTCCTTTCAATAATTTAAGATAAGATTTTGGACCCTATTTAAATTTTGACAGTGTTCTCTAGTGGAATGCTTTTTGTCCATCTTATTAAATTGTTATGTTTTCTTTGGCTTCATAACAAGATTTATCAAACCATGTTCTTTTCTTCCTTTCTTCACAATTATTCTCTTTATATATTTTCTCAACTATATTCCCATTTAATTGCGTTAGTAAGTGATCCATTGAAAACACATCCTTAAAATGGGTTCAGGCCAGGAACATCGTGGAAAAAATAATGCAGATAAAAGAATGCAGAAGTAACATCGTGAACTCAAACATCGCAGTGGACACAATAAAGCCCAGCAACAATAGCACAGTGTAAACCTATGCACAGCAATACAGCAGCCACATGGAACCAGGCAGCGGAGTAGCCGACACTGTCCACACCATGATACCACCAGCAGGGTGGCAGGCACAAACAGGTATGCCCAGCATAGCACAAGGTGTGCTGCAAGGCACCATCCTGGAGCCACAGAAAGGAACACCACCACCCACCCACACATGAGACTGCACAGGGACTATGGCCACCTGCATCATTCCCCCTTCCTCCATGCCAGTCACTTCCACACACTGGTACCCTGCACTACCATGAGTGGTGCAGGGTGTACACCTCAGTCTGGGTCCCACACCATGCAGCTACTACCGTGGCATGGTGGTCTCACTGCTGTCCATAGTCCACTTATCCACCACCACACCCCATTGTCCTGTGGCCACATCATCCTATTCCATGTGGGGGTCATTCTCCATGTAGGCATCTGTGCCTGGTAGCACCCATGGTGGGAGTCCTGTGCTATGCTACCCGCTGGTGCCTGGCTCCTTTTGTCCTCCTAATAGTGCTCTCCTGTGCTGTGCACAGGCACCAGTGCCTACTGCTGTACTATGCCAGTCAGGATGTGTGTGCAGTGGGCAGTGTTTGCCTCTGTAGTTTGCTGGCCGGCACTGTAATGTCCTGCATTGTCGTGTACCAGCGGCACTGCTGGTGGCGGTGTATTGGTCATTTTTTTTGTCAACTGTGATGTTTTGTCCTGCGATAATCCTGGCCTGAACCTTAAAATGACTCCAAAATAACAAATCAGGCTTTTCTCCCCATGACAAAAACAACTCTTTTAATATCTCAGCATTTATCTTTGAACAGAGGAGGAGGACCCTTCTTCCCTTATTGCCATATGTACTTGTGGCTCAACTATTTCATTAGAACTTACTTCTTCTACTACCTTTAATGTTAATTCTATGGAGCATGATCACTTTCTGGTCTCATTATAATTTTCAAAGCCTGAAATAAATCGTAATGTTCCTCTGTACATAGAACATAATCTATTACACTTTGTCCACAATGAGAAAAAGGTCATCCTCCTCCTAAATCCCTCTTAACTGACCATTTAAAACCATCAGAGAGATATTGTCAATTAAATTCTGCAACTTTAACCCATTTGCATTTGTAACATACTATTCCTTGTTACAATAATCTAAATTCAAATCCTCTTGATAAATACTTAGATTATCATATTTGGCTATCCTTGCATTAAAATCATCTGCAATAATTATAACTCATTCTGGGAATTTTTCCACCATCATCTCCAAATCTCCGAAAACAGTGCTCCATAACTTTTTATTTTCTTCTTTTGCATTTGCTGGAGTTAAATATATGTTGACAATAATAAGTTGGTAATTTCCCAAATTCAATTATACTATTATACTTTTTTTCATTTTTAAGCTGTTCAGTAGCTGATATATTTTTCCCAATCTTTAAATATACAATTAAACTACCAGAATACCTCCCACAGCTTTTATTCCTAACTGCAAGTGAGTAAAACACTACATATCCATTCAAATCTATTTTCTCTGTAATTCAAGTTTCCTGGAACAGTATGATATCAAAATTATTAACAAAATGAAGCCATTCTCTATTAACCATTTTTCTACTTAAGCCTGCTATATTCCAGGATACAGTATGCGTCGCTTGTACTGGACTGATTTGGCTACTGTCCACTAGTCTGGCAGAAGCGGCATCCTCTACATTGTTAGTCGGTTTCATCGCACTAATGTACCTATGCACTAATTCACAAACAAACGCAAACAAAAGTCTGCACAGAACGGTACAGCAGTTAATGATTTACAGCCCCTTTTAGACTTTGTAGCTGCTGTCTGTGTTGTTTGATAAACTTTATTTTGAAAGTGAATGCTTTAAAAAGAATAAAAAAAACTAGTGCTGTACTGCTATGAGCCACAGTACAGCACTATACTCTCCTTCAGTCGGTGCTGCTCTGAGTGCTTGAGTGAAGTAGCCCTCAATAGTTGTTTGTTTTTGAAGCCTTTAGTGTATCGGGTCCAGATTTCTTCTGTCTTCACAAGCTGTTCCCATTGTGGAACAATGTCTTCACGCTGCTCCATCGCCCTCCTCAGCATAAGCAAAGCTGCACGGACATCTTGTGGAGTGACAGTTACTTTGACTGTCTCTTCATCATTCTCCCCCTGGTCTTCCTGGTCTTCCGGGTTCTCATCTCCTGCTAGGACACTGACAGCTTCCGTGATGTCGTCAACCTCGTTTTCGGCTTCTCCTTCATTCCCAAGATTACACAGCGTATTCATATGCTCAGCACTGAGACCGAGCTCCTCAGGTAGAATTAGATCTTCTTCTTGATCTGTGTCTCCAATTGTTGGGTCTGTGGTGAATCCACCTTTTTTAAAGCAGTGCTGAATTGTTTCCACAGAAACCATGTTCCAAGCTTGATGCAGGAGACGCATTGCATCTAACAAAGTGATGCAGGCGTACACAGGCAGATGCCGTGATTTCTTCATCTGCGTCTAAGATCTGTAGCAACCTGCCTCTCATTAGGGTGACATAGTGCCGCTTACAGCTATAGATTATTCCTTGGTCAAGAGGCTGCATAAGGCAGGTGGTGTTGGCGGGTAAGAAAACCAATTTTATGTTACGGAGACCATTTACTGGGGGGTGTGCACTGCAATTGTCAAGCAGCAGTGCTATTTTGCAAGAACGCAAACAATGGTCCCAATCCCTCAGCCATGCTTCAAAGATTACAGCAGTCATCCAGGCACTTTTGTTGCTCCTGTAAATGATGGGCAGATTGTGGACACCTCTAAAACACCTTGGGTTAGCTGACCTGCCGATGACCATTATGGTTCTTTTATCAGAACCGGTCATGTTGCTAGTCAGGAGAGCTGTCACACATTCTTTGACTATTTTTAAGCCTAATGGGACCTCAGCCTTAAACGCCAGTGTTCCATATCCCACACAGCGAAAAAACAGCCCAGTCTTGTCAGTGTTGTAAATGTCCTCAGGGCTGTAACCACTGAGGATCTGTGGGAGGACATCATGGAGCCAAGCCTCTGCAACAACAGTGTCTGCATTCTGTTTTCCGCCGAAAATTTTTTTAAAGCCAATGTTATGCTGCTGTTTCCAGCGGCTTAACCATCCATCAGTCGCCTTGAAGTCAGGTTTGTTGAGAGCAAGGGCTATCTGCTCTGCTTTCTGGATCAAAAGTGAGCCACTAATCAAGGCTTCCCTTCCCCTGGCATTAGAGAACCAACGAAGCAATGCTTCCTCTATGTCGTTGTCTTTTCCCTCTCGTTTCCTTTTTTGACCTGGGTTCTGGTTGGAATGCCAGTCAGACAGTAGAGAGTCCTTGTTTTTAATAAGATCATTGATTGTGGACTTCGGGATGCAAAAATAAGCATTAAGATCGCGAATGCTTAATTTGGGGAGTTTGTCCAGTTCTGTGAGGATCTTAATTTTATGAGATAAGGTAAGGCAAGTGCGCTTACCCTGTGTTGGACCTGAGGCAGAACCAGAAGCAGGAGAGGATGTCAGAAGTCAGACAGAAACAGCACTGAAGTTGGGCACAGGGTGATTTTATTAATGTATCGTTAGTGTAACGAATTCAAACTAGGTTCACATTAGTTAAAGTGGACTACATCCGAAATTTAAGGTCCGTTTTAAACAATGATAAATAACATTGATCCCTATGCAACTGGCTTTTGGAAAACAGATTTGTGCATTACAAGTGGCTGTCTGCTACAAGCATGTCTGTTACTTTTGGTGCATACTGTACCAGATTCGCATTTGTAATCAGGGAGCTATTACTTTCGTTAGAATCTGAACGGACAAGGGACTCATCTTCCAGTCAAGTCTTGTTCTGATTTTCAACTTTGCTTTGGTTGCTCAGATTATCAAGATCTATCAGCAACAACCCTGCCTTGTCTAATCTTTCTGCTTTAGATAATAAATCCTTAGTAATTTGTTCCAATTGGCATTTAATATTAATTTGAGTATCTAAGCCTTTTTTGAAAACTCTTTCCACCCCTTCGGTTTGTCTAGTTGTTATCTCAGTACTCATCAAGCTGAAGAATATAGTTACTATAAGTAATTTCAACATTTTATCATTTTCACCATGTATACTACTTAAACCAAATAATGATACAGTAGAATTATTTTCTCTCAAGCTTTCTGTATTCTTTCTTTTTAAAAAGTCCCATTTCAAATTGTCCAAAACTGTATCAAAAATGTCCTGATTAATTTTTTTCAGGACAATTTGATCCTGACTGATTTGTGACATAATTGTTTGCCATCGAACTGGTGCAGCAACTTCAAGGCCCAATAAAGCTAAATTGTGTTGTTTAAACCAAATGTTTTTGCTATTTCTATTTCTTTTAGAAAGATATAGACTGGAAGATCCTTTTCAGAACTGTCCCTTGTAACCATCATTATATCCTGAACATTTATTTTCACCCCAGTTCTGCTTTAAAAAGATATTCCATCAGCTCCTTTAGTGTCTCAGCTGTTTCATAATTTTTTTTGGAAATTTGGTAATCTTTATTACTGTTTAATTTCCTTCTAATTCTATTACTTTCTTCTCTTCTTTATTTGACTTCTCCTTATTCCCCTCCCTATTTCTAATATTCCCTTCACTTTTTAAGCTTGGTTTTTCTTTGCTTCCTTCTTTTTCAGTATTTTCTCCCAAATTCTCTGATCTCTTTAAAATTTTTTTCTCTTGAACCACAACTGGGACAATGTGCCGACAACAATTTTCTGACTCGGGTACTTTATCTATTATTTTGTCTTTTTTGTTTTTTTCCTTACTTCTAGTTTTCTTTTTATTGCACTTTTTCTTTCCATGACTTCCCTTCCCTTTTAATTTTGAATGTTTACACCCTAGGCCCACTAGGGAAATTTCTGGAATTTGTAAAGTTGAGAAAGACACTCTATCTTTATTTAATTTATTCTCAAGATTACTCATCTTATTTTCCATTCTTTCCAGTTTTTCTACCATCATATTGGAAAACTATTACATTTTCCTCTGATGTCATTCAGAGCTTCCAGAAGAACCATATTCACCATTATTGGGTGAGCTAACGCTTTGATTGTATATTTTGCAAATGTATCCAGGCATTGTGCTAAAAATTCTGGTTCCAAATTAGTACTTTCTACTACTTTGTCTACATTCTGAATACAGTATTTAGAGAACATGCTAATATTGAAATATCTGCAGTTTCTAATTTTTCTTGTGAGAACACATTCCAGAAATATCTAAGGGACTGAATGGATCTAACTTTGTTACTTCCTATGAGTCCTCTATAATAATTATTTATTTTTCATTACGCTCTTCCTCCCTATTATATTTGAATTCTCTTTTTTGTACTGCAGATTCCTTACTATCTTGCCCTTATTACTCTAATATTCATTTTCCTTGATTTTAGCTGTCCTTTCCTCTCAAAATAATCTGAGATTTTTGTTGGTACTGTGCCTTCAAGTGTGCTTTGCCTATCATACTTACTTTCTGCTTTTTTCTGTTTTACATCACCTTTGGTTATTCCAGTAATCTTTAAATGTTCAGATGTATAGTTGTCTAAATAAAACTGTGACTTCTGTTGTTTTGTTCCATTTTCTAAACATTTTATACTTTCTAAACTTTCCATACCTCCTTCCTCCGCTGTTCCTTTTTCCCTAAAATTCTTCAACTTACAGATTGAATTTTCTCTATTTTCTGCATGTTTATCTATCATCTTCCCTACATTTTCATCCTCCATTTCCAACATACTCTCCAATATGATTTGGTGCTTGCTCCTATAATTTGCTTCTTTATCACAACTACTTCCCTTCATAGGCTGCTTCTTTTCTATAGGTGTTTATGTAATAATTTCCTATTCTCCTCTGAAAATGAGGCCTTTTTTAGGTCTGTTTTCTTTAACCTTTTCTTTTTGGATAGGAGTAATAATTTTACCACTTCTTATATTGATTTACAAAGGCAGAGGGGAAAAGAAAAAAAGGCTCTTTATCCCACACCTGAAAGTTAGTTAATATAAATTAATTAATATAACTCTGAGCCCACTGATCTAAGACCATAGAATATTCCCAATTAATTATCAAATGGCAAAGTCTCTTTTACATTTAATACTTCTCTTCCTCTTCTCTTCCACGGTTCTTACTTTGGTCTTCCACCTCTATTCAGCCCAACATTTCATAACCTTTCCTTGCAGGAACAAAGTAAAATGTTGTGTCACACAAATTAAATTAGCAAAAGCATGGTCCCAGGCATCTTAAATGGAATCACAATCAAAAGTGCAAACTGTAACTTGTAGTACACCAAGCATAAGCTGTAACCTGTGGCATGCCAAACAGGTCAGAGGAAAGAAAGAATTTTAGATCCTTTAGTGCCCTTTTAAGTCCTTATGAGACTTTTTTTTTAGTCTTTATAGTCCTTTTAGTCCCTTTAGTCCTTTGGTTCCCTACATCCAAGCTTTCTGCTCTCTGGGGCAAGGTAACTTTATATATCCAATCAGAGCAGCTTATTATAGTTAAAAAATATAAAAAAAGAGAAAAAAATAGTGTAGTATACGTGTACCAAAGAAATATCTAAGCAATTGCAATTGATTAAACTAGGTTATTGCTATTATTATTGCTATTGCACCCTTTACACATTAAAAAGATTCAAAAAAGTTCAGGAAAACCTTTTCATATAGCAGTGACAATTTGGGGAAAATCAGGCTGTATCTGAATCGCAAGCATACAAATAAGTAAGATGAGCAAATGAGCAAATGGATTCACTTACATATATTTAAAGCAAGAAACGGCAAATCTCCACTCCTTCCCAGCTACAAGCGAATCCATAAGCTCTGCTATTGCTGCCCATTTGCTAAACAATAGAGCTAGGCTGCGGTAATCTAAAATATGAATCTCCAGTGCAATTTAAATACAGCTAGTCATGTGACAAAATCAAATTCTAAAGCGGCTGAAGAGGATAAAACTGCAGCTATAGCTTCAAGCAAAAGAAAAAGCTCGATAAAGAGTGCTGGTGAAATACAAAACACAAGCTTGACTCTAGTTGCCTCCTGGTACTCCTCCAAAGTGAGGTATAATCGGAAGGATGCTAGCGCATGCATTTAACACCAATCCCACAAGTCATATGACTTAGTCTAAAAAGAAGCCGTGGAAAAGAACTGAATGTAAAGTCTTAAAGGCATATAACTAAAAAAAATAACTGGAATAGGGCTTTAAAAACAAACCGACCCAAGCCTAAAACAATAAAACAACAACCCCTCCAACAAACACAAGATACATAAATGACAAATTATGAGGAAGCAAATATAACGCCAGAATAATAACTCAGACACTCAAACACACAAATGCCAAGACACACAAAAGAACTTAATGAAAACTTGTAGGGGAAGCAAATGACTAAGATATTAACAAACTTAACATCCAACTTTTCACTTCCCTCTACAAGCTGCAGTCCTCCTCTCTGTATGAGAATAAACTGTAGCAATTGGTTATACTAAAAAGGTGGACAAACATCTCCATATCTTCCTCTCACTTTACTCCAACTCAGCACTGAGGCTGGTTCCTCTCTCCTGCCAGACCCCCTGTGGGGCACACCACCTTCTACTCCATGTTGAGGCTTTGCTAGCAGCCAAAATCCAATCCAGCTGTAAGGAGAAGAAGAGAGCAGGAGACAGGGAACCAGAAAAAAAAACAGCTGCACAAGAAAGACTGGAAAGGCTGCTCTGCAAGTCAAGTATGGTCCTGGAGAATTTTGTTTGTTACCCACATAAGAGTTACTCTGGCTGGAGGCACCATACTTGTATGTATACTATGAGTAGGGAGATCCTGGTAGCTGTTAATTTTGAACCTAGGCCCCTCAACCTGCACACAGGGCAGCAGGCAGGGGACAGTGGCCTTTGGTATAATGGCACCAGGGTTACATAAAGGTTCTATGTGTTTGGTGCTATTTATTATTCACAGTGGTGAGATATTTATAAAATGTGTTTAGATGTGGAAGCACTTCATGAGTTTGAAATGGATCATGTGACACATACATTGGCTATAAAATGGGCTTACCCCTGGGGGGCATTATCTCAAAAAAGCCTGTGAGCAGGTGAAATGTTAGAGGTTTTTCTGTCTGTCTCCCTGACCCAGGAGGGTAGTTTTTACTTGCTGGATTCTAAAATACATGAAGTTCTGAAAATACAAAAGTTTATGTGGGACTTTGTTTTTTAAGTGTGCTTGGTGAATGGCGTGACTTTTTGTTCTGACAGCTTTGACAGGATATTCAAAGTAGTTATTTGCTTGTTATAATTCTTTATACTACTGACCTTGAAAGTCAGTGGATTAACAATTGGTCCCCCTGCACATTTTTAACATGTTTTGTAGTCTTTTTCTTAACCTCAGCACACTCCGTTAGTTTCTTTGCCTTAGATTGCTTTGCTTGGGAATCAGAAGAATAGTCAGACAGAAGATGTTATTGAAGTGGCTTTTGAGTCATTATCCTCTCTTCCATATCCCCCAGTGTTTTCCTTACTAAGAGTGCTATATCTGTTCCTAGTGGGTATGGGGGAGGGAGGCTTAATTGTTTGCAGTCTGGGGTTCTCAAATTTCCCCCTCATAGGGAGAGGCATCACCAGTACAAAGCAAGAAGTTGTTATTCCTCTGTACAGACAGTTGGTGAGACCCTAACTGGAGTACTGCGTAGTTATGGAGACCGCATCTCTACAAGGAGAAAGGATGGAGGCAGTCCAGAGGAGGGCAAATAAAATGGTGCAGGGTCTGCAATAGAAGCCACATGAAGAGAGAATAAGAGAACTTAACATGTATACCCTTAAGGAAAGGAGGAGAGGGACAACATGATAGAAACTTTCAAGTACCTCAAGGAAATCAACAAAGTCCAAGGGGAGCATCTTTCAGAAAAAGAGATGTGCAAGAACAAGGGGGCACGATTTAAAGATAGAGGGGGGATGGCTCAGGGGCAACATGAAGAAAATATTTTTTTTCACAGAGAGAGTGGTGGATGCATGGAACCACCTTCCTGAGGAGGTTGTGGGGTCAAAAACAGTGGGAGAGTTCAAGAATGCATGGTACAGCCATAAGGCAATTATAGTGGGGGGTAGGAGGAAGTAGGCTGTTGGTTAACTAGAATGTACAGCTTATCCAATAGTAGTGGTGGGCGAAGTGGGCTCAACTTGCTGCGCAATCAGTAGATTCACTCATAGTTGGAGGAGATGATGTTGTCCCAGCTGGTGGTGTTAGTTCAGTTGCTGGTGGTAGTATGAGTATTGCTGCCTCAAGTTCCACTTCTGAACAGTTTAATGTGTCCAAAAATATAGTGGAGTGTGAAGCAGTGTGAGTGAGTGGCAGTGTAGATGATGTCATACTTCCCAGTAACATCCCAGTAACTGAACATGAGGATTCTGATCATCATGTCAATGATAGCATACAATGTGACATTTCTTCCACCACAGTTCATGTCACGCATTTGCCATGCAGTGATTCACAGTGTGGTGAAAAAATATCAGGTGATGGTGGTGTTGATGATGAATCTGATGATGATGATGTTACTGTGGTTGCAACATGCAGTCCACATGCCAGCATCTAAGCAGAAGATGTGGATGTGGGTGATGTTGATGAATATGATGATGGTGTAAGTGACCCCAGTTGGGAACCAGAGAAAAAGAAATTCAAGGTGGCTGTGTCTGGGTCTGTTTACATTAATCCCCAGTAAAAAGTTGTGATTTACCAGTCTGTTGATGGTGAAGATGATGACCCAGTAATAATGCTAGGAAGTCATGGTGGTCAGCTGCAGTCCATATGTGTCCTGCCAGAAAAATCACGTAGCACCCCCCCCCCACACACTTCATGGCTTAAAAAAACAGAGTCCAATAAGCAGCATCAGGGACATGTTAAAACTAAAGCATCACAATCCCCTGTTTGGGATTTGTTTGTGCAAGATGCAAATGATGAGTCAGTTGTAATCTGTCAGGTTTGCCATGTGTGTGTGAGTCGAGGAAAAAAGGGGAGCCATCTGGGCACAGGAAGACAGCATGTGCATCTTAAGAACATGCACATAGCACCGTTGACCTAGCATAAGATGGAAGCTAATACCACAGCGGGGTGTTCACCCTCGACATCAACCATAACAAGCATGTTATCCCCTTCCATGACTTGTAAATCAAGTAGGAAATTAAATGTGTGCAGTAGTGATGAAATAAGAGCAGAGGATTACTACAGGCATGATGAGGTGAAGGAGCATAATGATTTTGAAATGTTCAGTGCTGGTGAGAGTAGCAGTTTTGGTGGTGGTGGTGGTGGTGGTGAATGCAGTATGTCTAGTGCAAGTGGTACAGCAACCCCAACTGGTAAATCTAGCAAAATAACTGCATTTGTGGGTTTGTCATCATAGATACATACATAGATACATAGACAGTGTCGGCAGATAAGGGCCTATGGCCCACCCAGTCTGCCCATTTGAGCTGGTAAGTTCAGTTTGTTTTCCTAGAAGTCTGTTTCTCCTTACCCCTGACCTCTAGAATTCCTTTATGTCTATCCCATGCATTCTTAAATCCCGTGATTGTTTCAGCCCCCACCACTTCCTCTGGCAGGGTGTTCCACTTGTCCACCACCTGCTCTGTTAAAGAAATTCTTTTCATGTTTCTCTGAATCGTCCTCCTCCAACTTCATCCCATGCCCTCTAGTCCTGGAACATCTTTTTCGCTTAAAATAGTGTTTTCCTGCACTCTGTTTCTCCCTGTAAGATACTTGTATGTCTCTATCATATCCTCTCTCCCTCCTCTCCTCCAGGGAGTACATGTTCAGTTCCTTCAACCTGTCTTCATAGGACTTGTGATGCAATCCATGCACCATCTTTGTTGCCCTCCTCTGAACCTTCTCTACCCTGTCTATGTCCTACGTAGGTATGGTCTCCAGAACTGTACACTGTACTCCAGGTGGGGCCTCACTAGTGTCTTGTATAGCGGAATTATGACCTCCTTTTCCTGCTGGTGATGCCCCTGCCTATACATCCCAGCATCCTATTTGCTTTACCTGATGCCTTGTCACACTGTTTCCTACCTTGAGGTCATCAGAGATGACAACCCCAAGATCCCTTTCCTGCTTGGTGCATGCTATATCCTCACCCCCCAACTGATATATTGTGTCAGGGTTTTTGTGCCCCATATGCATTATCTTGCACTTCTTTGCATTGAATTTCCACTGCCAAACCCTTGACCATTCTTCAAGTTTCTGCAGGTCCCTTCTCATTCTGTCTACACCCTCTGGTGTGTCTACTCTGTTACAGAGCTTTGTGTCATCAACGGACAGTGAAATTCTGCCTTCTAGGTCCTGCCAATGTCACTGATGAAGATGTTGAATAGGACCGTCCCAGCACTGATCCCTGTGGTACCCCACTGGTCACTCTTCCCTCTGTGGAGTGACAGCCATTTACCACCACCTCTGTGTCCTGCCACCCAGCCAGTTACCTACCCACCACACTACTGTCCTGCCCACACCCATATTCCCCAGTTTGTGTAATAGTCTTCTATGTCACAGTGTCAAAGGCCTTGCTGAAGTCCAGATAGGCCATGTCCACTGCCCTCCCTGATCTACCTCCTAGTCACCCAGTCAAAAATTCAATGAGATTGGTCTGACATGACCTCCCCTGGTGAAACCATGCTGCCTTGGGTCCTGTCAGTCCATTGACAACCAGATGTTCCATCAATCTCTCCTTCAGAAGTGCTTCCATGATCTTTCCCACCACCGAGGTGAGGCTGACTGGTCTGTAGTTCCCTGCTTCCTCTTTGTTCCCACTTTTGTATAAGGGGACTACATCTGCTGTCCTCCAGTCTTTGGGTACCTCCCTGTTTCCAGTGATTGGCTAAACAGGATAGCCAGAGGTTCAGCCACCACCTCTCTTAGTTCTTAAGGACCCTGGGTGCACCCATCTGGCTCCATTGCTTTGTCAACTCTTATTACTTCCAGTTCCTTCAGGACCCTTTCTCGTAAAGGGACTTGTGTCCATTTCTGCACCATTCTCACCCCTTGTACTCCCTTCAGATCCATTACCCCTCTTCCTCAGTAAAGACTGAGCAGAAATACCTGTTCAATATGTCAGCTTTACTGTTGTCATCCTCCACGCACTCCCATCCTCCCCTTCAGTCTCACTATCCCTCCCTTTGTCTTTCTTTTTCACTTATGTACCTGTAAAAGGTTTTGTCCCTTTAACCACTGATTTTGCAATGTGTTCTTCTGTCTGAGCTTTGGCTTCCTTTACTGACTTCCCTGCCTCCCTTGTTTCTCCTGGCACTTCTCCTGTCCCCTTCTGCCTGTGTCTTTTGTATTGCCTGAATGCTATCTTTTTGGCTTTCACTTTCTTTGCTACCTCTTTGGAAACCATAATGGCCTCCTCTTCCTTTTCCTCTCTAACCTGCTTAATGCATAATTCTGTTGTTCTTATAATCCCCATTTTAAATACTGCCCACTGTGCAACTGTCTTCATCAAATGTCCACACTCCATCTCCTGCCATTCGCAGAGTGGAACCATTTCTCATCACACCCCATGTAAAATGTTTGTCAGCCCACGTTACAGAGTGTTTTTGCACATAAGCTGAAGTACCCACCCAATCATACAGTGTCATGTGAACTTAATGCTGCTGTAGCCAAAATGCTGGCAGTTGATCTTTAGCCCTTCTCCTTTGTGGAGAATTCTGGGTTCTGGCAGTTTGCTGCATGTGCATGTCCAAAATGGAAAGTCCCATCCAGGACATACTTTTCAACCTGTTGTTGTCCCCAAGTTGTACCATACTGTGTCTCTGTAAGACATGCCCTTCAGGATTCCTCCTCTCAAGTATGGATATGTGGACAAGTGGCAAAACAGTGGGGAGTTCATATTTGTGTATAACTGCATATTGGGCGCAGGTGCCGCCGCCGGGTGCTGTTTGTGCTGTTGGTAGTGTGAATAATCAGTGCAGTAAAGTGGAGTGTCGTGGTAGCAATCTTCCAGGAATTCGACAGCATGCAACGACTGCTATGCACAATGTGACCTGTTCACACACTGATGAAAACATGTTGAACTTGGTACTGATGGAAACTGACAAGTGGCTGAACCCCCTGTTCCTGAGAGCTGGGTTCATTGCAAGTGACAATGGGTCAAATTTGGTGAAATGCATCATGAATGGTGGCTTTGTTTAGGTTCCTTGCATGGCCCACTGTTTAAATCTTGATGTGCAGGAGTTTCTGCAGCACCCTGATATAAAAGAAATTCTGACAGCTGCATGCCATATCTGTTCTCACATTTTATGCTCTGTAAAGGCCCGTGACCAACTTCGGCAGTTGCAGATCTGAAACAGCCTCCCTCAGCACCGCTTTAAGCTGGAAGTTATCACCCAGTGGAACTCCACTTTATACATGGCAGAGAGGTTGTATGATTAATGCAAAGCCATTTCAGAATATCTTGTCATGCACACTAGCCTGACAGTTCCGGGGCTCCATTTCTATGACGACTGAACAGTGGTGCCTCACGACTCTGTCATAACAATTTTGCGTCCTTTTGAACATGCCACACAGGCAGTGAGTGGTGAGTCTGCCTCCATTAGCCAATCAATTTCACTGCTGCGGGTGCTGATGCAGACATTGGTGCATGTATAGTATAGCCTTGAATTTGCCGGAGACACTGCTAGCAGTATGTTGCTGAAACACATGCTGACAGTATTCAACCAAAATCATCACATCTTGAGCATTCAGCATAGTGACAACATTGCAATAGCAACAGTGCTGGACCCACAATATAAACATGGAATTGCCTCAGTACTGGAGGGTGGGCCTAAACAGGTAAAAATGTCAATGGGCAACTGGTGTGTTGGTTCATGGGGCACAGAGTCATGTGCCAAGGTCTGCAAACCTCAGCAGCATAATCAGGCTGAAGGTGAACCTTGGAGGAGTATCAAGCTATCCTAAAAGGAGAGGGGACTGCAGTTCCAGGTGGTCTGTCATCCAAAAATATGAGCATGCCCACTTTTGGGAGGCTTTGTCCCAAGTGGGGATTTGTGATATAAATGATTCGGAGAACAGGATGATGTATCAGCCACAGGACTTAGTGCACACAGAGAATGGCTGAGTCATATTTTTCTGAAATCAGGTATCTGTCAATAACTGATGATCCTCTTTATACTGGTGTGGAAAGGTCAGGAAATGGCCAGAACTGACTGCAGTGGCACTGAAGTACCTGACATGCCCACCCTCCAGTGTAAGTGTAGAGAGGGTATTCAGCTCAGCAGGTGCAATAGTTTGAGATCGTCTGACAAACTCTCTTGCAGATGTCAGTTTGCTAACATTCTGGCAAAGTGTGGTTTCTCTATGGAGGCACCCACAGTGGAGACCAAGGAGGATGCTGGGAACCTCCACAAAGGAGACCCACAGGAGGGTGGCAGGGACCCACAGGGAAGGAAACAACTCCTGGTGGGGACTCCTTGTTAGGAAGGTAGAACTGGGGGAGGAAGGGAGAGGGAGGCAGGCCTGCCTGGCGCCATGGCTTGAGGGACAGGGAGCAAATCCTCAGGAATGCTTGAGCAGCTGCACAGGGTGGAGGAGCTGGATGTCATTGTCCACCTAGGGACAAATGACCTGGACAAGAAAGGGATTAGAGAAGTGCAGGAAGAGTTTGTGAATTGGGGAGGCTCTAGACAAGTAGCACGCACAGTAACCTTCTCGGAGGTGCTGCCCATCTATGGTGTAGGAGAGGCTAGGGTGTTCTGCACCACGGATTCAATCAGCGGTTGAAAACTGAGGAGCTCTGGGATTTGGCTCATTGGGGACTGGGGTCCACCTGGAATGATGTGTTTCATACTGGCATGATGGGTTGCATCTGTCCAGGAGGGGAACCAGGATCCTTGGTGATAGGTTTAAATGCTTCATTGGCAAGCATTTAAACTAGCCAAGGGGGGAGGCACTGGAAAGGAGCAGGGAAATCCTAGCCCCCCCAAAAAAAATCACTGTAGTAAGTGCGATAAACACCAACACAGAGGTGTTGATAGGGAGAAGGGCAGGGGTAAATGGAGAAAGTAACAAAGGCAAGAAGGACAGGGATGGGGCAAAAAGGAGTAAGGCCATCAAGAAATGGAGAGTAATGAGTACCAATGCCCATAGTCTGGGCAACAAACTCCCTGAGCTGGTGGCCTTGATGGAAGAGGGATGCCTGGATATCATAGCAGTCACAGAAACATGGTACACAGAGAACCATGACTGGGATGTTAACATACCAGGGTACAAAACCTACAGGAGAGACAGGCAGGGGAGAAGAGGGGAAGGAGTAGCTCTCTATGTAAAGGAAAGGATAAAAGCAACTGAACAAAAGAGTAAACAGGGAGGAGAGGAGGCACTGTGGGTCACCTTGGAGACTGAAGGGCACCACAACCCGCACAGGGGTTGTGTACAGACCCCCATGTCAGGGGGGGAGTGGACAAGGATATGATAGAAGGCATTCTTAGAATGGCAGAGAAAGGGAGATACTGTTGATGGGAGACCTGAATATGCCAGATGTTAACTGGAGCACAATTGCTGCAGCCACATCCAAGAGCAGGGCCATTCTTGATGCCCTCACAGGAGGGACCAGACAGCTAGTTTCAGAACCCACTAATGAGGGAGCAATCTTAGACCTCATACTCTCAAACGGGGCAGTGGGAGAGGATCCCAGATCTAGAAGTGGGTTGCCATCTGGGAACAAGTGACCATCAAACAGTGTGGTTCATGTTAAACTCAGCTACAGAGTCAAGCCTACAAAAGTGAGGGTACTGGATTTCAGGAGGGCTGACTTTGGCAAGATGAGAGAGTGCCTCAGAAAAGCACTAGCAAACAGGCTAGAAGAGGTGTGTAGCAGCAATGGGGAATCATCAAAACTGCCATCACAGAGGCAACAAGCCTTTGTGTGAAGCAAATAAACAAATCAAAATGAAAGAAAAAGCCACTATGGTTCTCAAAAGAGGTGGCTGTGAAAGTTAGAAGAAAAGATAAGGAAGTATAAGGAAACACAAAAGAGCAGGACAGAGAGCTGTATCAGTTAAGGCAGAAGGAAGCAGGAGGGAAGTCAGAATAGCAAAGGCCAAAACTTGAGGAAAAGATAACCAACTCAGTTAAGAAGGGGAATAAAACCTTTATAGGTACATTAGCGAGAAAGACAAAGGAGGGAAGTGAGGCCGAATAGAATGAACGTGGTGGGCAGAGGGGACAGGAAAGCAGGATCCTGAACTAATATTTCTGCTCAATATTCACAAAAGAAGAGGGGGAAGTGCCTAATTCAATTAACAGAAGCACTCTTGATAGGGGGGTCAATCCCAGTCCTTTCACGGAAGAAAGGGATCTGCAAGAACTCCTAAAACTGAAGGTGGACAAAGCAATGGGGCCTGATGGAATTCACCTCAGAATTCTAAAAGAATTAAGGAGGGAACTAGTGAAACCACTGGCAACTCTTTTTAATAAATCATGAGAGGATGGTGTGGTACCCGAGGACTGGAGGAAGGCGGATGTGATTCCCCTTCACAAAAGTGGGACCAAGACAGAGGCAGGAAACTACAGACCTGTCAGTCTGACCTTTGTGGTAGGGAAAGTGATGGAATCACTTTGAAGGAAAGAATAGTTGAGTACCTGAGGCCAGTGGGGCACAGGACCCAGGCAGCATGGGTTCACAGTGGGAAGGTCATGTCAGACAACTCTAATAGATTTCTTTGACTGGGTGATCAAAGTAGTAGACCAGGGAGGGGCTGTGGACATGGCCTACCTAGACTTTAGCAAGGCATTTGACACAGTCCCACACAAGATTAATAGTCAAATTAACCAGCCTGGGGGGTCCCAGGGCGGTAGCCTGGGTAAAACATTGGCTGGACAACAGGACAGAAGGTAATTGTAAATGGAGTCCACTGAAGAAAGAGGGGTTACTAGTGGTGTACCACAGGGTTCAGTATTGGGTCCAGTCCTTTTAATATCTTTATAAGTGACACTGCAGAGGGACTGGAAGGAAAAGTATGCCTTTTGTAGATGACACAAAGATCTGCAACAGGGTTGATACACAAGGAGGGGTAGAAAGGATAAGAAGGGACTTGGCAAGGTTGGAGGAATGGTCAGAAGTAGCTAGGATTCAATGCAAAGAAGTGCAAAATAATGCACCTGGGAAACAAGAACCCAGGGGAAGAATACACAATGGGGGGGGGGAGATAGTAACAACAGCAAAAAAGGAAAGGGACCTGGGGGCAATCATATCAAATGACCTTAAGGTTAGCAAACAATGTGAGAAGGCAGTAGGGAGGGCTGAGGGTATACTGGGATGCATAGGGAGAGGCATCAGCAGCAGAAAACAGGAAGTTGTTATCCCTCTGTACAGACAGTTGGTGAGACCCCATCTGGAGTACTGTGTCCAGTTCTGGAGACCCCATCTATGCAAGGACATAGACAGGATAGAGGCAGTCCAGAGGATGGCAACTAAAATGGTGCAGGGTCTGCAAGAGAAGCCGATGAGGGGAGACTAAAGGAGCTTAATATGTATACCCTTGAGGAAAGAAGGGAGGGGGGACATGATAGAAACTTTAAGTACCTCAGTGGAATCAACAAAGTCCAAGAGGGTAGCATCTTTCAGAAAAAGAGATGTGCAAGAACAAGGGGACACAATTTAAAAAAGAGGGGGGGCGGTTCAGGGGCAATGTGAGGAAGTATTATTTCACAGAGAGGGTAGTAGATGCATGAAACAGCCTTCCTGAGGAGGTTGTGGAGTCTAAAACTGTGTGAGAATTTAAGAATGCATGGGACAGACATAAGGCAATTCTTGTGGGGGGTAGAAAGAAATAGGCTGTTGGTTAACTAGGATCTGCGGCCTATCCTGTAGGTAGGAAATGGGCAGACTAGATGGTCCAAGCTGTCCTTATCGCGCCATCAAAGTCTATGTTTCTATGTTTATATTCATAAAAATGAATGAGAGGCACATACCAGCTCAGACTGCAACCTCAGTATTCGTACCCCGGCCTAGTCATGGTTTTGCTGATGTAGAAATGGATCATCCTAGTGGCACTGGCAGTGGCAGCATGAAACGGCCTACCACTGATACAGATGATGACACAGTGGAGAAAGAATTTCCCAGTGGTCAGAATTCAGACATAGATGTCTGTGGGGGCAGCTTTCTTTATGAGGATGATGATGAGGTTAATGTTGGCAGGTTTTAACTTAAGTAGTTAAAAGGCTGCCACATTTGTTGTAAGATACATGTTTTCTTTTTCATAAAGTTAAATGAGTGTCCCACTCAGTGACTCAAATTCCATGTATCACGTCACATTTGTACCAGAGAGCACGATATATCCTGGCCCCCATAACACCACCATAAGACTGCTGTTAGCCATTGCCACTATAGGGAATGTCACCATGTGCCCCTGGACCATCATCACCATAAGACCGCTGTTAGCCACTGCTACGAGAGGGAATGACTTTGGTGCCCCCCTGGACCAACACCATAAGACTGCTGTTAGCCAGTGCCACTATAGGGAATGTCACTATGTGCCCCCTGGACTACTGTCACCATAAGACTGCTGTTAGCCACTGCCACCAGAGAGAATGACTTTGTGTGCCCCCCCAGAACACCACCATAAGACTGCTGTTGGCCACTGCCACCTCAGGGAATGACTTGTGTGCCCCCTGACCACCACCATAAGACTGCTGTTAGGCATTGCAACTATAGGAATGTCACCTGTGCCCCCTGGAACACCATCACCTTAAGACCGCTGTTAGCCACTGCCACCAGAGGGAATGACTTTCTACGCCCCCCTGGATCACCACCAGAAGCCTGCTGTTAGCCAGTGTTACCATCATCAGATGCAGGAAGATGTCAGAGGGAATGTCATCATGTGCCGCAGCTATGACCACCAGCACCCACCACCAGTGTCATTCTGACAATGTTTTTCCATTACATTGACCATGCCAAGGTGAGGGAGTCGAACAGGAGACCACATCCATCAGCTACAGGCATAAGGCTTCTTACTACTAAAACTAAAAAGTGAGTATGTGTACTAATGTTTTTTATGCTATTCAACTTCCTTTAGCTGTGTGTTTTGTTTTCTGTTGCTTTTCTGAGCTGCAGTGGTCAAACACATACAGTAAACTTATTTTGTTTCTTTACAGGTTTACAACAAATGACTCTCCTTCACTGAAGTTCTGTATCAATGGTACAGCAGGAGTACTGTCTACAGGAACCTATGGACTATCCATTTCCAATCCATACTGGTAAGTATATACATTTTATTTCATCTGTTCCTTTTTTTTTCATAAGAGTGCAACAAATCCGACTGAGGATTCATAAATTAGGTGACATGTGTATGTCACAAAAAATATTTCTGCAACATATCATGCACTGTATTCCAAATTTTCAGCTGTACAGCCATGGCAGTGTTGAAAAAGTTGGACCCAGATTATGTTACTTGACAAGATGTGGTTTTGAAGTGTAACTTAATTTGAGATGCAGGGATACTGACACAGTGTATTTGTTACACAGCTTGGTACCAAATTAAGTTGTGTTCTGATGATTGTAGTGGGACAGCTTGCTATCTGTGTTAATCCAGATACTCATGGAACAGCCACGGCTTAAACATAATGTGTTACTGCTGCTATCAAGCTGTAATAAGTCCTTCATTTCTTTTTTTAGGAAACTTCCAGATGCTTTGTTGTGTCATAGTTGCCTTATCCAAAGAAGTTTTTCAACATCAGACCCCCCGCCTCAGGCTGAGGCAGACATGCAACACACAGAAGTCATTTCAATCGATGACCATGACCATCATCACCAACCAGACTGGAGAAGGATGCAGATGAAATCTGTGAAGAAGTAACCAAATAATAAACCATTAATGAGACCTTCTTGCAAATATGCCCCCCCCCCAAAAAAAAAATACTTACCTTCATTGGCTTGAGAGTTTTCCATTTCCAATTTCAAAGCAAAAATTTCTCATCAAGCACTGGAATGTGCACACCAACAGTATGTGTGAGCTGTGATGCAAAACAATACAATGAGTACATGTCTATATATGTTAACTCCCACCTAGAAAATACATATCTCTTTATGTTAACTCCCCACCTAGAAAATACATCCTCTCTCTCTCTCTCTCTCTCTCTCTCTCTCTCTCTATATATATATATATATATATATACCACCAAGACTATTAGTGTACACACAAAGGTCACACTTCCATCCAGTTGAGGTGATCGCATTGCATTTGTAGGAATCACAGCACACTTTGGACCAGCAACAGTTCTCTCACAGTCATCATTTCTGATGGAACACTGAATGGATTCATGTCATGTTATCCCTCCTTCACACGGTTTGACAAGACACTGTGTATCATGAGTACATCATCATCACAGAGTATGTAAACTTTCTGGACACAAGACAGATGCATTTTGGGGATGCAGAAAAATTCTGGGGACTATGTGTGACCACTGCACGCATGAGTGACTGCGCAATAAATTCTGGGGGACTTTGCATGTGGTGTAATGCTCACATTTCACTTCCTCAGCACTTGGAAATTTTCTGGACACAAGACTGATGTATTTTGGGGATGCAGAAAATTTCGGGGGACTCTGTCCACTGCGCGCATGAGTGACTACAATAAATTTTGGGGGACTTTGCATGTGATGTAATGTTCTCATTTCACTTCCTCAGCACTTGGAAATTTTCTGGACAGAAGACAGATGCATTTTGGGGATGCGGACAAATTCTGGGGACTCTGTGTTACCACTGCATGCATGAGTGACTGCGCAATACATTCTGGGGGACTTTGTATGTGGTGTAATGCTCCCATTTCACTTCCTTAGCACATGGGAATTTTCTGGACACAAGACAGTTGCATTTTGTGTGTTGTGATTGTGAGCACATAATATCACACTTAAATGATTAATTAGAACAGCAGTGCACAATGGTGAAGTTGACTCTATTTTTATGCTATTTTACATTGCTATCCACTAGTTGTTTCTTGACTTGTATGACACCTTCTTTCATACTTGTGTCTGCTTTACTGTTTTTCTCATGTCGAAAAAAGGAGCATGCCTTTTAATATGGCTCTGACCAGATTTCATCACTATTTGCAGTTGTTTTTTGAATAAATATTGTTCAGTGAGGTCATAAACACTGCCTGCTGCATAATTGTTAATTTTACAAGAGGAATAATATATAACAACTGATGGAGAAAACAACGGAAATATTGACGAAGACCTGATCCGCGACCAGACATTAGGAGTGCTTCTTTTATTATTTCAGACATGAAATAAGTACTAAAGCAGACTCAAATACTGGAAAGAATAGTATCATACAAGTCAGGATGTAATTAAAGTGGCAATGTAAATAGCATAAAAAAGTATAGGTCAAAGTTTTCACTAGATTGTTGCACTGTTGTTTTGTAAAGAGAGTCACCGTTACATAGTTATGGTATTGCACCAAATATAGTGGTACCTTATTTTCCTGGGAAATTTTGTCCACATGTCTCAAACAGTGCAATATTTTCTGGCAAAATATTCATAATTCAGTAAATGGGTCCCAGAGGATTTCCTGTCTGAAGAGCCACCTAAATTCCACTCCGCACTCAGCAGCATTTATGATGTGATGCCAGGGAGTGAGGATGCACTCCATTATAGTGAATGGTCGGCAGCTCGAATTTTTTTGCGTTGTAATGGTCAGTTTGTGGGAAACGTGACACGCTTTGACTAACAAGAGCTTTGTTAGTGGAAACGTGCCCACGTTTCACCACAAACTGACCATTATAACATAAAAAAATTCAGAAAGCTGCCATCTATTCACTATAATGGAGCACACCCCCGCGCTCTCCCTGGCATCACGTCATAATGTTGCTGAGCATAGGGGCGGAACTTGGGTGGCTCTTCAGACCGGGAATTCCTCCAGGACCCAGTTTACTGAAATTGCGAGCATTTTTGCCAGAAAAGTATTGCACGATGTAAGGACATGTGGAGCAAGAAAGATTCCACTGGAGCTAAGGCACCCATATATCAGGTGCACTACTGTAACTTGGTGAATCTCTTTAATGTCTGTTTCAAAAAAGAAATATTTTGAGCCTCAGTAATGTTAACTTTGTGTTGTGACTCGATTTGAAGTTAGTCAATAGCATGACTGAGCAGTGCAAGATATTGTGCTAAACTGCATGTGTGCCGTTAGTGTTCTTTTCTGGTGTGCAGACATTGTCCAACTGCAAACATATATATGGTGTGACTTGTTGCACTATCTCAAGAATAAAGATAATAAAGAATACATGACATATATTTATTTGTACCATCAGCACCAGCGGAATAGTGATATGATATTTTTCAGAGGTATCGGGTCACTGTGCACCTCAGTCACCACAGTGCACACATGACATTGCAGAAATCATAGCACAAAAACACATGCTCTCCTAAAAGTCGTGTGTGCAGTATGTGACTAAGTGCACTCTGGTGAGACACCTCTGAAAAAATATCGTACCACTTAGTCCGCTGATGATGATGGTGACAATAAAAAATATGTTATTCTTATCGCTATTCTTTATACCATAAACACTGCAACAAGTCAGCAATATATGTTTTCAAGAAGCTGCACAATGTCTGATGTGACACACACACACACACAGGAAACAACACTGACTGCACACATGCAATTTAGCACATCATACTTGTACTGCTCGTGCCAGCTTTTCCACAACCACTCCACAACAGAAAGTAAACATTACTGAGGCACTGGATTATAATAACAGGGCAATAAGGAGCATGTATGACTGTATGTGTATGTATATATTTTAAGAGAACAGTCAGTAACAGGATTCCTGCTTCTGAAGACTTATCTTCCAGTTAAGCTTTTATGTATGTTGCAGCGTGATAGCTGCAACATACTTTTATTTTAATAAAGAAGTCAGCAACCCCAAAGGATGGAGATATAGGGGGCTCCATTATGTAAGGAAAGGTGCGGCAGAGACACACCTTACACTTCAATACTTTTGTATTGAAGCGCACGGTGCATCACCATTGCACCTTTACACATAATGGAGCCCCCATAATATCCGCTATACTTCTGGGTTGCTGACTTTTCTTTATTAAAATAAAGTATGTTGTAGTGCGAGAAAAATGCTGCAACATACTTAAAAGGCTTAACAGGAGGGTAAGCCTTGCAGGAGGTGGGACCTCCTGTTGCTGACTGCTTCCCTTTAAACTAATACCATGTGGTCTTCCCTCTGTCTGTTATTAAACATAAACAAAAGGCAAAACACTACAGCAGTGGAGGTGGGTGTGCTGAAAAAAAGCTAATGGGGGATTCCCTGATGTTCCAGCAGCAAATGGAGCATCGACACAATCTGTAGCTGGTGTTGCTTGATCTGCTGCACCTGCTGCTGGACAGCACCCACCCTCTCGCTATTTTCCTCCACCACAGCCCACAAAAGTGCTGTGTCTGCCTGCATTGCAGGCATTGTGGGGTTCACTGTTGTGGGGGGAACCAGGTAGTGGTGGTGGTGAAGGTGGTGCTAGTGGCAGTGGTGGGGATAGTGGTGGAGCAGCTGTTGCTGTGGTCCTCCTCCTGCTGTGGCAATGCACAACAGCAGCACCTTCTGCTGCTGCCAAAGAAGGGCCAGCAGGTGGAGGCCTGGCCTGTTCGGTGGTAGCCTGCCACTCCACCTTGTGGTGGTTCAGCATATATGTGTGATGGCCCCGAGTCCCCAGATGTGTCCCCTGAGGGCCACAGAACACCTTCACACCACAAAGCAGACACACCTCAAGTCTACTGTCTCCCACGATACAGCTGGAAAACTGCCGAGCTTGGGGGGACCAGGCACAGGAGAGGCAGATGTAATGCCAGCAGCATGGTCACACACCTGGGGCTCCCACCAGCTGCTGTGAGGTGGTGCTGCTGGAGTCCTGCAGCTGCTACAGGTGGTGGTGGTGGTGGCAGGCTTGGTGGATGTGGCGGTGGCACTGTGGTGCTGCTGCTTTGGGAAGGCAGGACCAGACAGTCTGGAGCAGTCCAATGCCACCCGGCTATGACCCCCATGAGTGCTCACTCTCTCTGGCCATGGGCCACATACTGTCCCTGGTCCATCACATAAAACACTCCTTCCCTCTCCAATGCGCTCACGTGATGGGTGACTTGACACACACTCACACACATGCACACACACACACAGACAGACACACATGCACAAAACAAAATTTATAAAACAAAGTAATCGGTCACCAAAAGAACTGACAAAACAGTTAGTACAAAAAAAACTAAAGAATTAGCTTTCAAAAAAGTTTTTGGGTTTTCTGAAATTTGCTCAAGAAAGAAATTAATAATGAACTCTCCTCTCCTACACAAAATGTTTCCTCCTCCTTCTACCTCTGCAAAGGAGAAAGTGAAGTATCTGTTTGTATGACTTACTTCCTTCCTGCCTGGATAAAGCATGTGACTTACAGTACTGTAAGCCATGTGATGTGTGTAGAGGGCTGCCTAAAGTGCCTATATTGTTGTCATTCTGCCTTACTTCACGTTAAGGTGGAATAAGAACACAAAGTCATAATAACAAAGCGAAGTGAGTACTTTTCAATGGCCTCTTCACATAGCATTATGATATGCTAAGTGGCTATTTCTTGTTCACTGGCAGAATTTTTAAATTTGCTGCATCTCTATCCAATAGGTAGTGAAATGGGCAGTCTGGGTGGGCCAAGCAGTCCTTATCTGCCGCCAAAGTCTGCTTCCTTTGTTTTGGGAGGCCTAGATTTACTTTTCTGTTTGGGGAGGGAGAATGTTTGCTATTACACCCAGCTCCATTGCTTGGGGCAAGATGGTGATTCTTGTACTGTGACAGTGCTGGCCTGACCTGTTGTGTGGTTTTCCATCACTTTCAGTCCAGGTATAAGTGTAACCACAGTAGTATTGCTTACAAGTGTTATTTTGTCAATTATTTGTCCTAATAGTGAACAACCGAAAAAGGGGTAACTACTTCTCCATATGAGCAGCTACTGTAAGTTATGGAACTCTTTTCCTCAGCATGTGATTGAAGCAACTGATTTTAATAACTTTAAAGCTAGACTGGACAATCACCTTAATTGGGGCATGGGACAGTAGTAATATACCCACACATATGTGGGAGACATCTACGATGGGCCTCGACCTTCTCATGTCTCATCCACCTAGTAACCTAGTAAGTGGGGCACCACATTCCAGAACAGCTTCTAGTGATTGGGGTCTGATTGCTGGATGTTTGAGGGGGGTGCATCCTATCTGTCTTCCAGATGTGTAGACTCATTGTACTCATGCCACAAGAAAAGGATCTCTTGGCATTTGTGTTTTAGTCTGGCCTTCTGTAATAATTTCTTCTTAGTCAGAATTTACTTGATTCATCTGGTTGTGTGCCTCCTAGGGGCACTGACAATAGGTGTGTCCTTCCTTGTTAAAAAGGTTGCCCTTTAAAGAGTTGGGGCACTGGTCACTAATGTGTCCATATTCCATACATAAATACATTTTGGTTTGTTTCAAACATAACACAAATGAGTCCTAGCTCCACATTTGTGGTAGGTTTTAGGTTGTCCAGGTAGAAGCTACAGCCTCTATAATGACCTATGTAAAGCTCCTAGGCAGCTGGGATATACCGTTATTTGCCTGTTGTAATTTTGCTTTTACCATCCACCTCCATGTTCAAATAAAATCTGAGTCCAAAATGGGTGTGGGACATTCAAGCACCTCATAGAGCTGATGCAACCAGTACAAGACATCTGCTTTGTTTACTCCTTCGCTACAAAAAAGTAGAGAAATTATCCTAATAGTTGGTTTGGAAGTGCCAGCCTGGTGGTGCTGAGGGTTGAAGCACTGGATACTACACTTTTTGCCATGCCGGTGACCCATGTTTGTAGGCGAGCTTGGACCGCCGAGGGTTGACTTGGGGAGAGGGCTAGAGATGAATGTAGCAGCTGTTGGTTGATCTCACCTCCCAGATTGGGGAGGCTAGTTTCCTGACTCTTGGCTGACTTCTGGTTGAGGCTGGATGCCAGACTAAGGGAGGCCTGGGGACTGATGAATGTCGAGATGATGGAAGGAGTACATGGCATCTGGGAGTGTGTTTGCTCCATTTTGTGCACTCACCTATGCACTGCTGTTTTGGGTGGATGGAGAAAACAGAAATCCTATTTCTCCCCATGGCCAATTGTGATGGCCCCTGATGCCCTCAAATCCCCCTTCTCTTCAGTCCTCAAGGGGAGGATGATGGGGTTGGGCAGGAGGGGAGCCCAATGGTAGGTCTAGTTGGCCACAGGAGCAAATGAAAATTAGAAAAAAAAGTTGGCTTGGTTATTGTTATGACAATACATGTATCCCACAATGGGGAATACTTTGCTTCTTCATATCATAAACAGAATCTCGCGAATTAATTTACTGTTTTAAAATCCAAATCAAAGAACATTTCTCTTGGCACATGAATTAGTGCATATAAATCTCTTGCTACAAACCCCATGGAATCCTTTTTCACAGATCTTATGATAAAACATCTGTTCGGTAGTGATTCTGCACTAACTTTGTATTTTAAACGCATAGCGTTTCTCTGATATGCAGGCTCTTCATGGGCTGCACAAAACTTTGCCATTCTAAACATATTAGATGGGGGGGCTGGTGGACTCTTGTTCATGTTCTAATGTTTCATTATTTTCTGCTGGCAGATTGATGGATATTACCTCTTTGCACTTGACCAGCATGGCCCACCCCAGCATCATTACAAGGTGTTAAGAAACACTTGCACAAAGGCTATTAGAACTGCCAAGGCTGCTTACTGTTGCAACCTACTGCACTCCAATCAGACCTCCCCTGCCAACTTCTGGTCCACTCTCCATTCTCTTTGTTGTATTCGGTGGTCGAAAATAAATACCGTAAACACATCAGGGTCTTGGTAATAAAAAAAAACATGCCACACAGAAATCTAGGCCTTCTCTGTTTACTTCCATTCAGCACAGACACAGGGGGAACACTTATCTCAACACACACAGGAAGAGTTACAGGAAATGCATTCTCTTGAGGCTGTACTGTCTAACATTCCTTAAAGCTGTACTACACGTAATAATCCCTCCTGACTTAGCTAGAAAGCACGGAAGTCAATAATTCAGAAAATAATATGAAACTAGTAAAGTTATTGCTGCAATGCCCCTTTAGTTAGTCTGTGTCATTAGACTATATCTCACAAGTCCATTCTCTTTGTGGATGTCTTATATGTCCTGACTGACATAGTAGGACCTCGAGGCTGTTGCACTGGAATCTGATTAGCATCAACCACATCTCGTATCAGTTGCTGTGGTTCCACTATCTCTTCCTGTTCTTGTTCTGGAAGAAATAATGCCAATAACTACCCCACTCTGGTTATCCTCTTTGTTTAGTCTCAGTTCTTGTACTTAATTGGTCCACATGTTTTTCACTCTCCTCTGGTTCCTCAGTCGAACACTATAGACATTTCTGAACTTTTTTCTACCATGCCTTCTATCCATCTCTTCAGGCCTGCACACATCCTGACCCACACAAGATCATTGGGTTTGAAGGATCTGGTCTTAGGAAGCATATCAGTTACTGACCTATAGCCTAGAGGAAAAGAAGGTCCAGCTGAGTTTGAATCTGATGTCCAATCAGTTCTGCAGGAATATTCCCATGACACAATGTGGTGTTGTTCAGTACATCGCAAGAAAGTCCAAAAGGGCTATTTGTATTGTCATCGGTGTAGTAGGATTAGCTTTGTCCATACTTTTTAAAAGTCTGAACCAGGTGTTCCGCTTCACCATTTGAACTTGGATGGTAGGAGGTGAGAAAATATGGCAGATACCACGTTGTTGGCAAAATGCTTGAAATTCAACAGATGTGAACTGTGGTCCGTTATCCCAGACAATCACATGTGGAAAACCATGGGTGGAAAAGATAGATTTCAACACTTTGATGGTACACTCAGTAGTTGTCGAAGACATCTGATGAATTTCTGGCCATTTACTGTAAGCATCAGTTAAGAGTAACCACATGGAATTTAAATAAGGTGCTACAAAATCAATATGCGACCTTTGCCAGGGTTTTTCAGGTCATTCTCAATGGTGAACTGGAGCTCTTGCTGGATTTCTCTTTGATACAGCACAACCTTCACATCTTTGCACAACCCGGTATATGTCTCTGTCAATGCAAGGCCACCATACATGAAGTCTAGCTAGGGATTTCATTTTAGCAATACCTGGATGGGCCGCATGCAAAAGAGTCAGCACATTTGAGTGATAACATTGGGGTACTATGACATGCAATCCCCATAGAAGACACCCCTCAGCAATGGACAACTGCTGTCTCTTTGTATAGAAAAACTGTAGTTCAGCTAAACAAGTAGTGCCTTGCGGCCAACCCTCAAGCGTATACTAATACACTTGTTTCAAAATTACATCTTGACTAGTCACTTTTGCAATGTCCTTGGCTAGTACTGGAAACTGATCTAACTGTTGTAACTCCATTGCAAGCACAACAGTAGAGTCCTCCATATCTTTGAATTGCACTGGAAAACTATCTGGCCCCACCTGGTATACTAATGGCTCCTCTTTAAGTCCCACATTGAACTCCATTTCTCTGGATATTAGTAACCCTGACAAGGCATCCGCATTTCCATGCTGGTCCATTGGTTGGTATGTATCCTTGAAATTATAGGCAGATAAAATTAATGCCCATCATTGAAGTCTGCTAGTGGCCGTTTCTGGAATTTCTTTTTCTGGACTGAAAATTGCCACTAGTGGCTTATGTTCCATCTCCAGGTGAAACTTGCAACCTAGCAAGTATTGGTGAAATTTCTGGACTCCAAACACAATTGCTAATGCCTCTCTCTGAATCTGGGCATAATTCCTTTCAGCTGCAATGAGTTTTCGTGAAGCATGGGCTATCAGCTTCTCCAATCCTTCTGGATCTGTATGGAAAAAGACAGCTCCTATACCCACAGGACTAGCATCACAGGCCAATATGCTAGGTAAGCTAAGGTCATAATGAGTTAAATTATTCACATCGGTTAGAGAGAGCTTGATGGCTTGAACTCCTTACTGTGGCCCTTGGTCCACTTCCACAGAGTACCTTTATGTAACAGTTCATTCAGGATACCACATTTAGTGGCTAGCCAGGTATGAAATGGTTATAGTAGTGCACCATACCCAAGAATGAGTGCAACTCTGAAACATTCTGTGGTTCAGGCATGTGCACAATGTCTTCCACCTTTTCATCATTCAGGCAAATTCCATCTTTGTCAATAGCGTGACCTAAGTACATGACACTTGGTTGACAAAATTGGCATTTTTCTTTCCTGAGTCTGAATCCTCTCTGTTGCAATCTCTCTAAAGTCTTTTGTAAGTTGAGTAAATGTTCTGCTTCTGTCTTGCCCTTGGCAATGATGTCATCCAAATAACAAGCAACACCTGGTATATCACCCACCATTTGCTCAATCACTTTTTTGAAAAATAGCTAGTGCAAAACTAAAGCCAAAACATAACTGTTTGTACTTGTACTGTCCTTGATGTGTATTAATCACTACCAGTTTCTGAGAGTCTGTGTCCAATTTCACTTGAAGGTATGCATCAGTGAGGTCCAATTTAGAGAACCCCACACTACTATTCAGTCTGTGAAAAAGTTCCTCTGGTAAGGGTAAAGGAAATACATCTGTGCTAAGTACTGGATTAAGTGTCACCTTAAAATCTCCACATATTCAAACCTTACCACCTGGTTTAGATACCACCATGATTGGAGTAGCCAGTCTGAACTTGAAGCCTTTTCCAGCACACCCACGTCTTTAGTCTGTCTAATTCTGCCCCAACTACTGGTTTTAAGGCAAAAGAAAGTTTCCATGGTTTACAAAACTTAGGGACTGCATTAGGCCTTGTAACTAGATTGGCTTAGCTGTTGTGCAACATCCAGGCCTTTCCACAACTCTGGCTACATGTCTAAAATCTCCCCAAGCTTGTCGGGTTACTGCTTTGTGGTACCTGGACAGCAGTAAGTAGGCCAGAATCTGCTGGATCAATATGAATGTTTAGAAGAGCCTGAGCATCTCTGCCCAAAATGTTGACACCCTTTTTTGAAACCAGAAAAGTTAAAGGTGTACTAGGAGAATCAGTCATGTGTACTAAAGTGGTAAACGAGCCCAGTGGCTGAATTGGTTGCCCTTCAAATGCATGCAGCAACTTATTACAAGGAAACAGTGGTGGCTTATCCAGATCAGACCATGTTTGATGGTTAATAAAAGTAACTGGGGAAGCAGAGTCTACCATTAAACGCAACTGATGCCTCAATTGTGGCAATTGAAGTTCACATAGAAAGGAGGAACATCTTTAGTCTGCATTTGTGGTGCAATAGGAACCACTGCACTGTCTGTGCTCTCTGAACTAATCACTGCAGTTCTCCTGCTTCTGCAAATCTTAGCAATATGACCCTGACATTTACATTCATGACACTGAACTTCTGTGAATTTGCACTGGTCCCTCGCTATGCTGAGAAGACCCACATGATGCACATTTGTACTGGCCATGCAGTTTGGGTGGAGTGGTTGAATTTTACTTTGAAAACAGTGGTTTAGACTTAAGTTTGAGCTGTTTCAATTTGAGGTTTACTGCAGTTACTTGTATATTTTTAGTGTTCATCTTAGCATGTGCTTCATTTTCTGCAGCCTCGTACATTTGTGCCAATTCTAATAGTTCATCAACCGACTTCTTGACACTTACAGAAAGTGATTGCTGAATACAGTGTTCATTATTCAACCCCGTAACAAACTTATCAGCTAAATTAGATTCAAGATGCTCCCTGATCCACTCACACATGAGAGCTAAGAATTTGATCTCAGCCAAATAAGATTGTAATGACTGACCTGGTTTCTTCTGGTAACTGTGATGCAAAAAAAATGTTGTAGGTGCCGTATTGGTCCTTTTAAAAACAGATCCAGAAACAAATGATTTGATACCTTTTATTGGACCAACATGGATGTTACAGAAAAAAACAAAGTGCTTTAGCTTTCGAACCAACCAGGTCCTTCTGCAGAAGCTTCTGAAGAAGGACCTGGTTGGTTTGAAAGCTAAAGCACTTGGTTTTTTTCTGTAACATCCATGTTGGTCCAATAAAAGGTATCAAATCATTTGTTTCTGGTTCTGGTAACTGTAAAATTTATAATGTTCAGCCGTTGGGAAAGTTGTTAAACTGTATTGTGCATTCAATTTAGCCTTTAGTTCTTGATATGACAAATCCTCCGGCAGGTCCAGTGCACATAAACTGCATAAAAGTTTAAAGGTTTCACTCCCCAAGAAAGTACAAAAAGCAGCTCAAATAAGTATATCCTGTTGCTCAACATTTGCAGATTTTATGGCAGGATTAAGTAATAACCACTGATCAAACTATCTGGACCACGTATCCCAGTCTGTTCCTATAAAAATCTCAAAGCTGGCTGAAGTTTCCATGATACTGTACAGTTTCAAATTGCTTACTTGCCTCCAATGCAGAAAGTCACAAAATGGTGTAATTCAGTAAGCTGGAGCTATAAAATATTTACCATCCTTGTCGCCAGTTTGTTGTATTTGGTGGCTGAAAATAAGTACCTTAAACACATCAGGGTCTTGGTAATAAGAAAAAACATGCCACACAGAAATATAGGCCTTCCTTGTTTACTTCCATTCAGCACAGACACAGGGGAACACTTATCTCCCACACACAGGAAGAGTTACAGGAAATGCATGCTCTAAAGCTGTACTGTCTAACATTCCTTAAAGCTGTACTAGACATAACATTCTTCTCACCCCCCTGCCCAATCCACCACCCCCATGTTATCAATCAATGGCTCCATTGTATCTGACCCAGCCTCCATAGTAGCTGCTCTAAACTTCTGCATTACTACTCATGCTCTACCCTTGTCCACCCCCTCCTCCCTGCCCCTACCCACACCTCTTCTCCTCCTCTGGGCTAATCCTCCCCCATCTTTGACCATGAAGTCCCATGCCCCATGCCTCCTTAAGCTCCCAGTAAGTCTAGCCCTGGTGGCCTTGGCCCATGCCTCCTTAATATTTTCACCCCTGAAATATCACTCCTCATTTTGAATCACTCTTTCTTCCATTGCACAGTCCTCAGGCATGGAAGACGGCTCAAGTTTTACCTTGCACAAAGGTGGGGACACCTTACTCCGGGTAACTATTGCTCCATTTCTCTGCTCCCTACCTTGGCCAAAATTCAAGAGTTCCTTGTCCTTGCGATCATACTGAGTTTCTTAATGCCTTGGATTTCTCTCCTTCTTTCAATACAGCTTTCAGGCCAGTCACTCAACCACTACTTCACCTTTATGTCACAAACTTCATCCCGTCTGGCATGGACCAAGGCCACATGACTGCTGCCATTTTCACTGACCTTGAAGTTTTCGATTCTGTCTCACTGTGACAGGGCCTGTCCCTGCCACTGAGACTTGAGACCTTTTCTCTTCTTAAACCTCTGGTTGCAACCACCTTCCTGTTTTCTCTTTATGCTGTGCCTATTTTTCTGTATGGAAGCAGGCCACCTCCTTACAAAATCCCTTTTTCCCTTCTTAATTCCCTGCTGTTTAAATTTCTCTTCATGTCCTGGTCCCTTGTCTGTTCATGTCTCCCTGAGTTTACTGAGCTGGTGAACACTCTATTACACTAGCAGCACATTATGAAAAAAGGCATTTGTAAACTGCAGGTACCTGTGATGTAAAGGCAGGCTAAAGGAAAGCCTCTATTGTGTAAATAAATTTCCCTAAAACAGTGTTCCTGCTCAGAAATGCCAAGCTAGCTCTTGTATGGAAAACTCTTCTTTTCTTAGAAAAGTATCTTTGTTAGAGACTAAGCTATTAGCTCCTGGCTGGACTCTGTGTTTTAAAAACACTACTTAGGCTCCTTTTGTAAAGACGGGAAATAACTAAAATAGTTTTCTTAGCTTCTGTTTTAAAAGGTGTGTGTTTAGGAAGTACAGAATCTAGTTGAAGACAGTTGTTTTGCCCCCTAAAATATGTTTGGAGATTTCAAACTGCAATTAAAGCAAAACTAACTCCTGTGCTGCAAACACCTGAAAAAGGAGGAAACAGTTACAGTTTTTCTGTGTTTTAATTACTCCTGTGACATAATAGACCTAAGGATGGTTTGTTATTTCAGACCTAGAAAGTATTAAACAAAATAAGCCAAACAAGGAAGTTATCAGGAAGCCATTGCTGGGCTGCTCCTTGGAAGTAAAGACGAGGTCTGCTTGCTAGCAGCCCCTGTAGCAGAATGAGAGCCACTATAGGGAGGCGGCCCCTAGTGGTCTATATTTAAAGAAAGCAAACTGTCAATCAAATGTGAGGTGACTGTTGATTATATAAAATCCTTTGTACAGAGATTTTATTGCATAGAAAATTAAGAAGGAAGTTTGTACTAATGTATAAAAGAAGGTTATGATATTTTACACTATTTTGCAAGGTTATTCTTCAAATTTACTTTGTACCAAAGGAACACTGGGTCACCTGACCAAGAAGGTGGGTATATAAACCCTACCTCTCTAGTGGCAAGTTAGACAGGGTCAGTCCTTCCTGATCTAGGTGGAGGGAAGTTTCAGTCTGTGACTGAAGAGAAGTCTTAGACTTGTCATTGATTGTTTATTATTGTGTTTTTGTTTTCTGTATTTATTTTTACTTTTTGGTGCTGTAAATTGTTTATGAAGTAATAAACATCCCACCAAACAAACAGTGGGTTGCACCTAAACTGTCTCTTCTATGTATGTAATTTGTCTGTCTGTAGACCCACCCTATGACACTCACCCTCTCCTTCTGACCAAGCTTTTCTTTGCTGGCCTCTGTCCTGCAGCTGTAAACTGGTTTAACTCCTATCTCTCTCGACGAACCTAACAAGTCCTTGTTGGCAGAGCCCTCATTCCCCCTCTCCTGATCCATGCTGGAGTCCCCCAAGGCTCCATTTTAGGCCCCATATTATTCTCTAGTTTCTTAGATGATCTCCCATCTGCTTGCTATGTGGCAAACATACAGATGTACACTGATGACATTGCCCTTTTAACCTCAGGCTTCTCTACTTCAGCTGTCCATTCCCAGCTCCAAGTTGATTTCCACTCGACCCTTCACTGGTTCTGTAAAAACCTCCTCAAGGCAAATGTCAACAAAACTGTGTCTATGACATTTGGAACTCCTCAAAACATGCCACCCTCCCATCCCCTCTCACGACACTACCCTTGATGGATCTGCACCTGATGTAGTCCCCACTTAAGTACCTAGGGTCTGGCTCAACTTCTGCCTAGACTACTCAAAGCACATTGAATACATTCATGCAAAATTACACCCTAAACTGTAATGATACATAGAAACAAGTACGCCTCTCAAAGCACTTGTATCGGATCCTCACCAAAATGATTCTCCTCTCCTTGACTATGCCGACATAATGTATGGCACTGCCCCAGCCTGCTTCCTAGCCAGGCTTGACTCTCCACAATGTTTCTGCTGCTTGCTGTAAACACCTCTCCTCACACGCATCACTGCTCCCATCTTCTCGGCCCTTTCCCTTACCTCTCTTTAACACCACCAGCTTCTCCACTCTTCTTTATTAATTTCTAAATTCTGGCTTGGGTCCCTGCCCTCCTACCTCTCCTCACTATTATCTCCCTCCCCTGAGGCCTCCTACCCTCTCTGTTCTAGGGACTCCCACATTTTCTTCCTCCCTCCTGTTCTGGCTCAGCTACTTTCTTTTACAACTGCCCTCACTCTGCAACACCCTTCCCTCCCCTTTCATATCAGACACTCCCCTACCCTCTCTCCTAAAATGTGCTTTATCCCACTCATCCGTGTTCCCAGTCTCCTGCCCCTGTCAAATCTGACCTCCCCCTTTGCCCCCCAAATGCTTCTCTTGCTTAACTAAGTTTTAGCCCTCCCCGTACTCTTTATCTAACCTTTTCCCACTCTCTTTATGTCCTCGTAATATTTTCTCTTCTCCTTCCTCTCTCTCCCTCTGCCCACCCCCCAGGAATATTTTGTTGCTCAATGCAGTTATTACTCATTTGTTAGCCTCACTACCTGTTTTCTCTGTATGCCCTGTTCTACCCTGTATTATTATCTGTAATGCTCTATTTATATCATATATCTACTCATGTGCTCTGTATACCTGTTTAAACATATGTACTGTATTTACATTATAATAACTGGTCAGCAATTTCTCTCAATGTACTGACCAGGTTGATATTTTCCATAACAACCAGCTGGTTGTTATGACATTCATGAGCCATGCCAGTCAAACTATGCTGCTGCCTCATTGGCCAACATTCTGTATGTGGGCGGGGCCAAACAGTCTCACAAACTGCTGGAGAAAAATTGCGGGTCTGTTATTATAAAAATAAAAGATGGGAGGGTTTTCATATGAAGTTTGCACCCTCATTGTGGGATGTTTGATAAACCGGCTTTGCCTCGGGTTTATGTAGCATCCCACAACTCGGTGTGCATTAAATTATCAATCAAACCCATCCCCATCTGTTATTCTCTATGTATACCTACTCATATTATGTACTCTATACCTGTTTAAACGTATGTACTGTAAACCTCCCAGCTCCCTTTCCCCATGACACACCTGGAAATGAGCCTAGGCTCAGTGTGCCTCTCCGCTATAAACTTCAAATAAATAAAATAAAATGATTAGGTATATACTCTGATACTGTAGTATGGGGATTAGTAAAGATATTGACATTCTTAGAGCCATATCATTACCTCGTATTTTTTTTCTGTAGGTGTTACAGACCTATAGGTATTTGCTATGTTTGAGGTTGCTGTGCAGTAATGTGATCTACTACCGCCAGGCAAAGTACCTCGAAATAGTTTTATAGACATTTTTGTTAGCTGTGTGGCTCATTTCTATTTTGTATGTGTGTTTCGTTTGTTTGATTTCCTTTATGCCCCTCCTCCCCCTTGCTACTGTAGCTTTCTGTAAGACCTGGGTTAGTTATTGTAGTTTCCTGCTTTCAGAAATGCTGTGTGTGTCTGAGGTGCAGATAGCATCTTGTTTCTGTTGCTGTACAGGCATTGCCATGGAAACTGTCCTGAGCTGAACGACTCAGATGCCAAGCTGGCATGTTCTCCTTCAGTTCAGGTAAAGTTTTTTCAGTTTAAAGTTTGGTTACAGCTACAGTTTCTGAGTGAGAAACTGCAGGAGGGATGGGAACTGTAGCAACAACTGCAGTTTTTGTTATTGGTGGTGACGTGTGTTTGGAAACAGACTTCATTGTAGATTCTGTGATTGAAGCAGCTGCCGCCATTATTCCGTCAGTGCTTGGTGCTTATCCCACATGCCAACCATTACCATCACTTGTTTTTGTTCATCCAGCCCCAAAAGAGCTGTTTCAGGAGTCTGATCTGTCATTTTCTGTAAGAAATGCCTTTTCAGCATAGCTAACTGTTTTGAAGGCACATTTTTGGCATTCATGGCATCTGTCATTGCAGTGTCTATCACTGTCAGAGGGGAAGAAAGACAATCAGCTGTGGGGTTGTCATTGGGCTTGTCGGGTGTTATCTTACTCAAGTCCTCCTCTTCCTGCTTGAGGAGTTTCAATAAGAAAGCTTTTTGTGCTGACATACCTGCCTTCAGTTCTGCATATATATATTTGGGTTTTCAAGATTATTCTTCACTGTCATGTCTGCATCAGTATATAGAGGCCTATGCGAAGGTGCGGAGTGCCTCGTTGAGACATTCTGCATCCAGTGCACCCCGTGTGGAATGCACGATACAGGTTGTGCAGCACCTACGCACCTGATCCCCAGCCATGCGGCCTGTAACAAGCAGGGGCAGGTGGGGTGTGTGCTAGCACTGTCAGCTGACTATCTCAGACCAGGTGCGGAACCTGGGCGTTGTATTTGATGACTGTCTGACCTTTAAGATTCAGGTCTCAGCAGTTATCAGAACCTCTTTATCATCTGAGGAACATGCCAGGGTGAAGCACCTGGTTCCTCCAGAGGATCTTCAACTTTGGTCCATGCCTTCATTACCTCCCACCTGGACTATTGCAATGCCCTATACCTAGGGCTTCTGAGGTGAACCTAGCCACCTGCAGCTAGTGCAGAATGCAGCAACCAGGCTTTTGACTGGTTCTTCTAGAGTCCAGTCTATAACGCCTGTGCTCCATGGACTGCACTGGCTGCCAGTGTGTTAATGAATCACCTTCCAAGGTCGGTTTGCTGACCTATAAGGCCCTACAAGATCAGGGACCTGCTTACCTGAAAGATCTCCTGCGTCCCTACTGTCCCCCCACTCAGATCCACTGATGAGAAATTGCTAGAGATTCCCAGGGTCTGCTTAAAAACTTCAGGGGCAAGATCTTTTAGTTTTATAGCCTGACCCTGTGGAATTCTCTACCTCATCAGGTATGAATTACCCGACTGTCCAGAGCTTTAAAGTAGCTTTGAAAACCTACTTTTTAACAAAGCTTTTAATGGCTGTTAATTATTTAATCTTAATCTTGTTTAAATCCTGTTTTAAATATTTATTGTTTTATGTCATTTGTAAAGGTGCCTTGGTTTAAGAAAGGCGCCTTAAATAAATAAAGATTGATTGATTGATGCAATGGATGCTGGATCTCCTGGCCTTATCCGTTTTCCACGGTGCCTCTGGCTCCATTGCACAAGGACCACTCAGTGGATGCTCAGCACACAGTGGTCCCCAATGACGCACCTGCAATCTTACCCCATCAAGGTGAAACAGTCTCTGAGGGACGTCACTTGCATGGTGGATTCAGGAGGACAACCTTCAGCAAGGTTTGCCTTTGCCTCTCAGAGTCTCAGATTACCATCACCACGGATGCATTTCTGAATGGCTGGGGTTCACTGCCAGGAGTCACACACTCAGGCGGTGTTGAACCAGGTGGAGTCTCACCTTCACATCAGTGTTCTGGAAATCAGAGCGGTCCTGTATGCTGTTCGAGCACTAAAGGATGTTCTCTGTCACAAAGTAATCCTTCTTTAGATGGACAACAATACTGTGATGCATTACATCAACAAACATCCCATCTGATTCTGCGGCCACACCAGGTTTAAAACTGATTTTAATTAACGCATGTAGCCTTCTCAAAATTAGATCAAATAACATGGTCTGCACATACAAACCCAGACATAATAGTTATCATTGAAACTTGGGTAAAAGTGTCACCACTTAACAGATTTCTCTCCCTCCTTCAACATTTTCAGAGTGGACAGACTCACTGGGGGTGGGGGTAGTTATTTATGTAAATGACAAGCTTAATGCCACTGAATCTTTATCCCTTTCCAAGCCCAGGAATCTGAGTGTGGCATTAAAGATCCAACTTCTCTACAGAGACCTTCAACATTATAGGTTGCACAGACCCCCCTCAGGAGCACCGACCTTTGCCAACCTTAAAAATCTCACTGTCTCCAATCATGTCAGGGGTCTGTCCATCCCTCTAGTGGGCACTGTGGAGGTCAGCAGGAGGTGGCGGGCACCCAGTTTGCCTGGTCTGACTTCAGCTGGCTGGAAATCGTGGATATCGTGAGGGTTGTTTGAACTTTGCAGCCAACCAGCTGTAGTTTGGACCTGGGCCCTGCACCACCTTCTAGTAGGGTGCATAGATAAAATCAGCCCAGTCCTAGCCAAGATAGTCTGGAGGTCATGGGGGGTCTTTCTGGATCCCTAAAGGAGGCAGTTGTTCAACCTCCTTAAAACCCTCCCTTGACCTGGATCGTCTGGCTAACTACAGACTGGTCTCTAACCACCCTTTTGGGTAAGGTTATTGAGGAGGTGGTTGCGCTGCAGCTGGACGAAAACCTGTCCAGCCACGATGTCTATGATTCTCTCAGTTGGGATTTAGGAAGAGGCACAGTACTGAGACAACCCTTGTTTGGGTGCTAAATGACCTCCTAATAGTGAAAGATCAGAGGACTCCATTCCATCTTGGTCCTCCTTGGTGTCAGCGTGGCTCAGTTGGTAGCACATTAGCCTCCAGACCAGAAGGTCGTGGGTTCTTGTCCCACACCAGGATTGGACTTGCACCTAAAATCGCTGGCATCAGATGCAGTATTAGAAGTGCTGTCCTGCTGGGTGTGCCATCCTTCGGATGAGGCGTTAAACTGAGGTCCCTTCTGCTCTTCCTGGTGTTGTCCTGGTGGGTGTCAGGTGGAAGTAAAAGAACCCACTGCACTCTTCAAAAGTAGAGAACATTTCCGGTGTCTTAGCCAACATTCCCTTCCCATAAAACTGGTTCATGCAATTATCCAGGCTGTGTGTGGGTGATGATGTGCAATATGCGCCACCACACATTGTCACTTCACTACCAGTCTAGCATTGCTTGTAAAGTGCTTTGAGGATACACTGTGTATGAAAAGTGCTATATAAATGCTGATTCTTCTTCTTCTTCTCCTCCTGATCTCTCTCTGCAGCATTTGACACTGTGGACCATGGTGTGCTGTTGGGCGCCTCCGGTTTATCTGTTGACTATAGAGAATAGTCCTCAGATGGTTCGATCTTTTCTCGGTATGATTCAGATAGTGGTGTCTGGAATTAATTCTTCAGCCCCTCTCCTGCCTTGTGGGGTACCCGGGAAGGCTCCATCTTGTCACCCATGTTGTTTGCAGTGTATATGCTGCCATTAGGAGAGATCATTAGGCGGTATGTTCTCGTTTTCACTGCTATGCAGATGATACTCAGCTGTACATGTCCTTTGTGACGGACAAGATGTGATCTCTCTGTTTTAATAACTGTCTGCAAGCCAGGGCTGGATGAGTGCCAGCTGGCTGTGGTTGAAACTGGCTAAAACTGAGATGTTGGTGGTGGACCCAGATCATCAGGAGGTGGGTTTGTTGGCAGGACAACCTTCTGGGCTTTGGCTCAGGGTATTCAGCTGGCTACCTCAGATCAGTGCGGGAACCTAGGCGTTATTTTTGATGATGGACTGATCCTTAAATCTTAGATGTCGTCCGTCATCAAATCCACTTTTACCAACTGAGGAATATCGCCTGGGTGAAGCATCTGGTTTCTCCTGATGATCTTCAGCGCTGGTCCATGCCTTCGAACCTCCACCTTGACTACTGCAATGCCCTTTCACGTAAGGCTACTGGGGGTTGATATCTGCCATCTGCAGCTGGTGCAGAATCGGCCAGCCAGGTTAATGAATGGTACTTCTAGGACCAGTCATAGAACACCACCATGCTCTGCGGACTGCACTAGCTGCCAATACAGATGGGATCATCTTCAAGGTCAGGTTACTGACCTATAAAGCCCCTACACAGTCAGGGACCTCGGTACCTGCAAGATCTCCTTTGCTCTTACCGCCCCATATGTCCTCTCTGATCTGCCAATGAGGATTGCTAGAGATTCCCAGGGTTCGTTTAAAGACATTGGGTGCCCGATCTTTGCTTTTGCAGGCCCTACCCTGTGGAATTCTCTGCCTCATCAGGTAAGAGAATGCCTGACCGTCAGAGTTTTAAGATGCCACTAAAAACATATTTATTTAACCTAACATTTCCAGACTAGTTTTAAACTGAATTTAGTCTGCCATATTCAGATTTTTGAAGCAGATATCTATGATATTGTAATTTTATGTTTTTAAATATTTTGATTGTTATATGTATTTTAAATTGTTTTCTTTTGTTTAGTATATGTACAGTACCTTGGTTTTAGAAAGGTGTTTTAGAAATAAAGATTTCATTTCATAATAATGAAACCATTATCCTAGTGATCTGAACCTAGATTGGCTCACGGCTAAAGCAAACATACTAAAGGGTCTATGTGATGAGCTTGGTATTATACAGCTAATTATGGGGCCGCTAGAGATCAGTACAAGAAATATTGAAAGTAGCTCCATCCTAGATGTCGTGCCTCATATCGTCCCCCAAACATTTGCGTACAGCTGTCTTCCATAATGAACTGAGTGACCATAGCATTGTTTGTACTCTATCCAAGAAAAGCATCTCTCCTGTTCTAAATTCGTCACAAAGCAAAGTTTTGCAAATTCAGAGCTGTCAACTATCTAATTGACCTCAACTACGTAAACTGGCAAAGCTTTTACCTTGCCAGATCAGTGGATGAAGCTGTTGGCATCCTGAACACTAAGTTAACAGAGTTAGTCAATAAACATGCCCCGTTTATAAGCGCAAGGTTAGGAAGGTGACACATCCTTGGTTTACTATGGATCTGAAAACTGCTCTCACCCATCGTGACAAACTGTGGGCACGAGCAAGGCAGACCAAATCTCCTGCTGACTGGCAGGCATTCAAACAGCAAGAAATGAGTGTGTATAACTCATCAAAACAGCTAAAACCAAATACTATGTCGAAACACTAGAAGGCGCTAAAGGCAACCCATCCAAAATTTGGCAGATTATCAAATTGATTGAAGGCTGTAAATCTCCCCTCTATACCCATTAAAATTGTTACAGGCGATGCAGTGATAGCTGACCAGGTCACTATCCTGGAAAAATTAACACGCACTTTGCCACAGCGGGCCTTGCGTTTGATTCCTCACCAACCGCTAAGTTGTCTGGCTCTGCTTTGCACACAGATTCCCCTAGGTATCGACATCTCATTACTCCTTCTGTCTCCGCCCTGCAACCTTTACGCAAGTAGAAGACCTTTAAGTAGACATGACCCCAATAAGAGTGCTGGTGCTGATGGCATTGGCTCTATGTTTCTAAAACTAGGGAGCCACCATCTTACTGCACCTATTTTGCATATTTTCAACCAGTCTCTTGCTACTGCCACGGCACCCTCTTGCTGGAAATCAGCCTATATATTACCCCTCTTTAAATCTAGAGATCCCTGTGATCTGAATAACTACAGGCCCATTTCAATACTTTCCATCCTGTCCAAACTCTTGAAAAATAGTAAATAATCAACTAAATGAGTATCTAGAAAACTCCAGTTTATTTATCCACTGCAATCCAGTTTCAGACAGAATCACAAGACTGTCTCTGCTCTGACAAAGTAACCAGTGACTGGTTTCTTGCATGACGTCAAGTAAATTACAGGTGCTGTGTTCCTTGACTGAAGCAAGGCATTTGACACTGTTGATCACAACCTTCTCCTCCTTTGCTTTAGAAACCTAGGTGTGGACAACCTCTCTCTAAAATGGTTTGTCAGTTACCTTACAGGAAGCTTCAACAAATCAAAGCAGATGGTCTCCTATCTGATCCACTGCCAACCAGAAGAGGTACCCCAGGGGTCTATACTTGGACCTCTACTATTCTCCATTTACATTAACTCCTAGGCACTAATATCCACATATCTAAGCTACACTTTTTGTGGATGATACGTGCTATATACATCAAATCTTCCATGGCTGAAGTGTGTGCTGAACACCTATCCGACTTCACTCAATTAGAAAACAACGAATCAGCTCCAAATTACTCCAAATGCCAAAATAAAACAAAGATGATGTTCTTCACTTTTGCAGCCACTACCCTGTGGAACTTTCTACCTCATCGGATTCAAGAGTGCCTGAACGTGGAGAGTTTTAAAAAGGCATTAAAACACATCTGTTTGAGCTGGTCTTGGAAATAATTGACTCTGTTTGACACATAGTGTTGTGCGGTTTTATTTAATTTATTTGTTTTAATTGGAAGATAAATATATTTGTTCTTAAATGCTTTGTATGTTTACTATAATAAGTGTACAGTGCTTTGATACCTGGTGAATAGTGCTTTATAAATAAAGATTATAGTATTATTAGCCCTACTTTTAATTCAGTCACCCTATGCAATCCACTGGTGCCAGTTTCGCACCACAACAATCTTGGGGAACCCTTGGAGGTTGGACAATTTTCAGTACTTGGGTATTTAGACTGACAGCAAGCTGACTTTTGGCACCCATATAGAATGTCTTTCCAAAGAGTTAAAAGCGAGGCTAGGGTTCTTCTTCGGAATAGATCACTTTTACCCTTGGGCGTAAAAGCGTGGCTTGGTGTAGTCCACCTTCCTTTCCCTGTTAGACTATGGGGACATAATTTACAATTGTAGCACAGGTACCAGCCTGCACAAGCTCGGCGTACTGTTTCATTGTGCCTTGCGCTTTTCACTAATGTACCTTTCATCAGATGGTAAGCTGGACATCTCTTGCCTCAAGATGGCTGATCCACATAGGTACTTGGTCACTAAAAATGTTACTGAACAAGCTCCCATCTTACATTTTTCCCTTATCCATAAATCGTACAGCTCTTCGCTCAAGAATGTCTGCCTACATTTTGCTGGACATGCCTAGAGTATGCACATCACATGGCAGGGGTGCTATCAGCTATGTTATTCCTGCAGTATGGAACAATGTGCAAACAGAACTCAGACTCTCTGACCTTGTTTCCTTGAATGTTTTAAAACATTGTCCAAAAAATATCTCAAGGAGGCCTTCCACTGTCAAAAGGATAGTATTATCCTCGTAACTTTGCATTTGATTACCTAGCACTGATACCTCAGATCTCCTGTACCCCTTCAACTTTAGTATCCTCTTCGTCTGGCTGCCGGTTTGCACCTACAATGTTGATCTGATATAATTTGTTTGTTGCATGCCTGATCTTGTTTGTTACATATTGTTATTGTCTATGAATACATCATTATTTTTTACATTCAAGTGTATGTCCAGGTTGTCCTTCTGACATAAATTGTCATGTTTCCTGACTGCTGTTGTTTACCATATATTATTATTGCCTATGAATGCTCTGCATGTTTTTCCTTTTCATTCAAGTGTAGGTCCAGATTGTTGCTCTGCATTCAGCTGCACCTTTCTTGATTGCATTGTACCTTGTATCATCACGAATGTATCAATTACTGTATAGAACAGTGCACTGCTATGTGGCCATTGCTTGTGTTGTCACTGTCATTAGGACCTCCTCAGAATGAGCTTGTTCAATAAAGTATTTCCTGTAATAAACTTGAAAGTCCACTCCTACCCTTGTGCAGAGAAGCCATGAGGGGTGTGGGAATGGTGCCTCGAGCACAGCACTCTGATTCAGGCAGTTTACCTGCCAGGAGTTCAGATCTCCTCAGCAGAACAGAGGCGAACCCTCATGGCGGTCACTTGCACAAGACATCGTGCAATTGCTCTTCTATGAGTGGGGATGTCTGGATGTGGACGTTTTGCATCCCACTCAACGCAAAACTGCCTCTATTCTGCTCCAGAATCCAGAACCTGGCATTTTCTGTCAGGATGCATTCAGACTGCGATTGGCAAGAAGCTTCTGTACGCATTTCCACCGCTACCCCAGTTCAGTGGGTGCTGCTCAGACTAGAGGCACTAGGGAGCAAAATGATTCTGATTGCACCATACTGGCCTCAAGCAGATCTGGTTTCCAATAATCAAAAATTGTCTGAGACTTCTCTGAGGCAACTGCCTCTATGGATGGACCTCCTGACACAGATCCTGGTTCATCCCAGTCTGCACTCCCTTCATCTCCATACCTGGCTCCTGAGGAGATAGAGTGGGGCAGTTGGAGTTTCCCAGAGGTCTCACAGATTCTCTTAGCAGTGCATAAGCCCTCCACCAGAAAGACTTATACTGCTAAATGGAAGCTTTTCTTGATTTGGTGTGCTAAGACCCCTCTGAATTCATTCCGATTGCCACTGAATAAGGTGTTGGAATACCTGTTTGACCTTTCAGACGCAGGGCTGCAGTGTTCTACGGTCAAGGTATGCCTCTGTGTGCTTTCTGCCTATCAAAGGCTGGTCCACAATATGTCTCTGGCTCAGTTGCCTTTGTTTAAAAGATTCCTCAAAGGCATTTTACATACAAGGCCTCTGGTTAGGAAGCTGGTGGCCACCTGGGATATTAATCTTGTGCTGGATATGCTCACTGCATGAAACATTTTGAGCCTCTAGCTATGTGAGTTGAAGTTCCTGACCTGGAAGACCACCTTTCTGCTGGCCATCACTTCAGATCACAGGGTCTCTGAGATACATGCCCTAGTCACAGACCCTCCCTACACTGTATTTCCACAAAGACAAGGTGGTTTTCCGTGCTCACCCTAAGTTCCTACCCAAAGTTGTTTCAGAGTTTCACCTCAACCAGCCCTTGGTTTTGCCTACTTACTTTGATTAGCGTCAGAATGAAGGGGCAGCATCCTTCATTCCCTGGATATCACGAGAGCCCTATGATTCTACATAGATAGAATTGGGGACATCTGTAAAGTGAAGCAACTCTTTGTGTCTTTCAGTGCAGCCTGGCTGGGTCAACGGTATCCATCAGATGTATTTCTGCATGGGTAGTGGCATGCATTCGCCATTGTTATTCTATGGCACAAGTCAAATTGGAAGGTCAGGTTCATGCCCACTCAACTGGAGTGGTTGCCGTGTCCCTGGTGGAGATATGCTCGGTTCCCCTGACTGAGATTTGCAAAGTGTCGACTTGGTGCTCAGTGCACACTTTGTGAAACACTACACTCTAGATGTCCATGCCAGATAGCATGCTTCGCAAGACAATCTTTAATGGGATTCTGTCCTGAGTGAGCTCTGTCTCCTGTCACCCTGTTGAAATTGGTTTAGCTTGGTACTCTAACCCAGAGTGTGAATAAACAGTGAAGACCTAAGTCCAGGAAGATATGGAAATCACGTACCTACCGTAATTCTTGATCTTCTTGTACAGGTCTTTACTATTTATTCACCACGCTCTCCCTCCTCCAGGCTCACTCATTCTGTTCCTGGTCTGCACTCCCTTGCTGATTTGGGCTGTGAAGACATTGTTTATTGACCCTTTTCATACAGGTCAAACAGGGCTATCTTATGCCCTGGTTAGGTTAGGTGTTTATCTAGTTTATATTTATGCTGCACCTTCTCAGTAAAAAGGTACTGAGGCAGTTGGAGGGTCAAGCACCGAGGTAGCCTATACAGGCATGAGCAGATCTCACAGTGCCCCATGCGGTCCTACCACAGGCGCCAGCCCACATGAAGATTTTGGCTCCCACAGGGTCCTAGCACCTCCGACTAGAACCCAAAAGTGTGAATAAACAATGAAGACCTGCCCAAGAAAATCAAGAATTATGGTAGATGCGTAATTTCCATTTCTCTGCAGAAGAGGTGCTAAGTTTGTGACAGCAGTCTCTGGGAACTTTTTTCCTAAATAGGTTCCAGTCTTCCAAGGTACTGATATATAGTTTGCACTTTTGTGTGGCGTTATTGTTGGGCTCATGTTGTTAGAAGAAAAATAATCACTGTTGGACTTGTGTTTGCAAGAAGAAAAAATTACTCACCATAGAAATTATGTTTCTTCTAAAGGGTACAATAGTGAGCCGATACAATGCAATCACTGCCTCCCATTTAGAACCTATTCAGGAAAAGTTTCTTGAATGTAATATCGGTTTGCCCACTGATGTATGTCAAAACTACAGTGAAGCTTGATGCTGCCTGTGGGCCCTGTGCAAAGCATGAAATCATGTATAACTTTGTTTGCTCAGGTAAAGTGTGGGCTTTAGTGTTGACAACCCCAAGGAACCCCACATGACTGATTCACCAAAACTCCTGAGACTCCAAACCCCAGTGCTTTCATTTTCTTACTTTTAGCACTTTGTATTCTTCCAGACTAATGTCTGCCTTACTGTAGTATTGTTGCAATTAATTTCCCTTTTTATGATAGCGGAGTAGTATCAATTCAGGACCTCCATTAAATGGAATAAACATAACAGTAGACATATTTCAAGCCCTGCATCACTAACCACATAAAAGTGAAAGCCAACACTGTGTTAATACTTGGGATTGCATCATTACAGATTACTAACCTAGCGTAGATAATAAGTTGGAGACCTTTTACCTGGGTCCTGGGGAGCCTGGAATAGGGGATGCTGAGGAAAATCCAATCATCCCTGTCAAATAAGAATAGTGATGGAATCACAAAGAGTCTGCAGCTCTTTAGGAACAGAATAGGACAAAGAAAAAGTAAACATAACACAGTACATATCTAATATATGGGGTCAGTGTCCTGCCAGACCGGGGTCAGTATCCTGTCTGACCTGTAGAAATAAAGGAACAATGCATTAGTATGAGGAATAAAATGCTGATCAGTTGGGATGTAATAAGTGGGTTTGGGGGATACTGGTACCTGTAGGGAATGAAACAGGCAGAACAAGCACTCTAATAGTCATTTAAATCTTCCGGACTGCCAGCCCAGTGGTGCGGTGATATGCTGCATACAATGCTGGCAGCCGGAAATTAGAGAACAGGCTCAGGTTGCTGGGGGTTCAGCCAGTGGGGACAAGACTGAGTGGCACAGAGCAAAACAACACAAGCACCATCAAGCAATCAAATACTAAAAAGTTTTATTATACTAACGTGAACAAGTGCAATATGCATGCCATGCTGTGCCATAACATAATACATTGGGGAACACATGTTACTCTGCTCATCGATGGCCAGGTGAGACCAGGGGCAGTGCAGTGTGAGAAACTCATAAGGGTGGTCTGCCTTCCAGTGTGGCGTGCCGTGTCTCCACACAAACACATGTGGACATCATGTGTGGCGTGCAGCATGGGTGTGGGAGAAACTGGAGGAAAAACCTTGTCCCAGGGCTGAATGAAGGTCTTGCTGTTTATTTTTTAACATGTCATGATTTTTCTCTCCTGGTCATAGCGGTTCCTCACTAACCCCGGCACCCGCACCCATGGAGTCGGTCTTGGCATGCGAATTTATATGCCCCATCCACACTCCGGCCTATGGCAGCATCCCCGGACCTGCAGCAAAGCTGTCGAAGACGCCTCTTGACTCCAGGGTGCAGGGCTGGCCATCAGCCACCGAGGTTGCCCCACTGATTTTCAACCAGTATTTTTGTTCCCCTGAGGAGCCGGTCATGCAGTGGCATCGCTGCAGACATGCAGCCGCGCGCTCCTCCCTCGGTATGCTGCTGTCTGAGTGCACCTGGCCTCCCATAGGTGTCGCTGCAGCCAGTGCAGCCCTCACCCACCTCGAAGGAAGGAGAGCAGTGCAGGATGCTCAATCTTTCCTTCTTTTCCCCTGCCAGCCCCTGGCGGCCCGAGTCCGTTCCCAAACCCCGGTCGCTGGCGTGGTGTGAGGTGAGCATCCAGCGCCTCAACGCTCAGCGCCACTGGGCGGCATAACTTCACTTTTTGTAGATTTTGACCCCGGTTTCGAGCATATTCAAACAACATGAAGTCTTGCTCTATTATGACAATTGCAGTTTGTCCCACCATTAGAACTGCTCGGAGGTGAAAGAGTTAACTCCATTCAAAGAATGGAACTTGGAGCGTGAGCTCGGTTAGAGAAGCTCTGTCTGGTTATTTCAAACCTAAACTGTCAGATTCTTTACTCCGCCTCACTGAACAGTCGCTCGAGATTTCTCCTACTGCCGGTTCATTTCTCGGTTTAAACAGTGTTTTCTCGGTTCAAATCAACCGAGAATATTATTATTTTAACTGCAAACCGCTCGGTTCAAGCTCTGTCTGTGGTATCGTAAGTAATTTAAGTTTATTTTCTGTGTGGAACTTGTAAATGTTATCGGTTCGGTTTTGAACCGATCAGCATTGTTTAAAACTTGAATTGAAGGTTTTAGAGTGCGGTTCCCGGTTCTTATCAGTTCTAAAAACCGGATTTCATTACGTTTTTCAAGACCCATGACACGTGTTAGGAACCGATAAGGGTGTTCTTGCCTGGCACTGCCGCTTAAAAGGGCAAGTTTTTTGTTAGGCTGGCATTATGTCTGAAAACCCAAAAGAAAAACCGGCCCACTGGGTTTCAACACTGTGATGCCTGTGGGGAAGTCTTTGCCAAGGCTGACCCACACACCACATGTGTATATTGTCTGGGGTTTGACCACCTCAATTCAGACTGCCAGATTTGTAAAAATTTCCTGCAGCCACCCTGGATAAGAGAGTTGGCAGGCTCAGGGAACGAGAGGCCAAAAGTCCGCTGACCTGGATGGCCAGCCCGGTTCGGTGCCAACTGAACCGGAGGGAGTGCCCTCTGACCAGGCGAGACTTCCTCGGCAAATGTAAAGCTGGCTCAGAGGAGCCAGTTCCAGTAAAGAAAACAAGAAAATCAGCAGGTGTGGAGCCCAAAATTCCTTCTCCAACTGCTGCAGAGATAGCAACAGCTATTCAGATTGTCCAGTCACTTTCTCGGTTCCGTCCGAACCGCCACTGTCTGATAAAAGGTCGGTTCGGTCGTTCCACCGGTTTAGGAATATGTTGTTGAAGAATTTTATGAACCAGAGGAGGGGAGGATGATTATGAACAGTATGAATGTGACTTTGAGGGTCTGGGTGTGCCATTGAACGGACATCTCCCCAGACAGACCTTTAGAATCTCCCCTTTGCTTTCTGAGTCCCCTCTCACTTTATGTTTTACAAAAAGTCGCTGAAACCCTCCAGCTTCCATTGGAGGAAGCTGTGGATGAACAAGAGGAACCTGATTTTGTAGAAATGATGGATATTCCAGAGTCTAGGAGATTGTCTATTCCCTTGCATAAATCATTTAGGAAACAGACAATAAAGATTTTAAAACTCCTAATTCTGTGCCTCCTGTGGACAAAAGATGGACAGGAGGTACACTCTGTCAGGTCCTGATACAGAATTCCTTTCACAGCAATTCAGCTACGTTGGTGTGGTTCAGGCTGCAGCCTGTGATAAAGCTAATATTCCTTTGGCTTCACATCCTCCTGACAAGGATTCCAGGAAGATTGATGCCATGGTTAAAAACAATACATGGCAGCGTCCTTGGGACTCAGGCAAGCAAATTACATGGCTTATGTAGCAAGGTATCAGAAATCTAGATGGGACACTGTCATGGCTTTGGCCAAACAGGCCTCTGGCCAGCTTGCTAGTGAGCTGGAACAGGTGGCTGCTGATGGCATTGAGGCATCTAAGGTGCAGTTTCATGCTGCTGTGGATTTTAATGATGTATCCTCTAGAGTCATGGCTACGTCTGTAGCTTTTCGCAGGTTGGCCTGGCTCAGGTGTACTAGCTTGTCACAGGATACCCAGACTAAGGCTATGGATTTTCCTGTGGTTGGAAATTCTCTGTTTGGGGAGCAGACAGAGAATTATATGAAAAATGGATGAATATAGGATTACCTATAAGAGTGCTCAGGCTAAGGGCGGCAAGCCACTCCTCAGAGGCAGGCCCCAGGGGTAGAGGTAGGCCTTTTCACAGGCCTTTTACCAAACCCAGGCCTCCTCTGCTTATGCTCAGAGGGGTTCTTCAGAGGAGAGCAGGCGGGGTGTGGGTAGGCTTGCTCCCACCCCTCAGCCTAAAGCACCTTCAAACAGACACCCTGATGGGGTGCCCAGGGCCGATTCTCCTCTACCTGTAGGGGCAGGTTGGCTTACTTCGTTCAGAACTGGGTGTCTCTAACTTCAGACAAGTGGGTCCTGGAAGTAGTAAGCCAGGGTCTGGTTCTCAGCTTCAAAAAGTTCCCAAAGATGAGAATCAGGTCTTTCCACCTGCAAACTCTTTAGAGACCTTTACTTTAGAAACAGAGGTCTCAACCCTCCTGGGTCTCAGAGCTGTAGAAAGGGTTTCTCCTCTACACCAGGGCAAGGGTCTGTCTCCAGATATTTCCTTACCCCAAAAAGACAGGAGAATGGCGGCCCATTTTAGACCTGAGATATCTGAACAAACACCTTTTGAAACCAAAGTTCAAAATGGTAACTCTGGCAATGATTTTACCTCTCTAAGGCCAGGGGACTGGCTAGCCTCCCTGGACCTCAAGGATGCCTATTTTCACGTCCTAATCAGAAGCTCCCACGAAAGTACCTCAGATTCGAACTGCCCTCAGGTCACTACCAGTTCAGAGCAATGCCCTTGACCTCACCTCTGCCCCAAGGGTATTCACAAAATGTCTGGCAGTAGCAGTGGCTCATTTAAGAAGGCAAAGGATTGCTGTCTTTCCCTACCTGGACGACTGGCTCATTGTAGGCCAGTCCCCAGAACAGTAAGATCTCACCTACAAGTTACCCAGCAGCTGCTCTCCTCCTGGGCTTCTTGCTCAATCTTCCAAAATCAGTTCTGGAACCAGTTCAGGTGCTCACCTTCATAGGTGCAGAATTGGACACAAAGCAGGCCAGAGCCTTCCTACCCTTAGAGAGGGTAAGGAACTTGGTGGCTCTGGCCTCCTCCTTCACTCTGCAGGTTTCGACCAGCAAGACACTTTTGCAGCTCCTGGGGCACATGGCTGCATCCACAGCCGTAGTGCAAGAGCAAGATTTCAGATGAGGGACATTCAGTTTCACTTGAGAGCCTTTTGTTCTCAGAGAAGACCCCCTTTCCAAGTTGGTCCCAGTGACCCGAACCCTGATCCAGGCCCTCCAGTGGTGGCAGGATCAGAGCAATTTAAGACTGGGGTCCCCTTCATTCCTCTGTCTCACTCCTTGACCCTCACTACAGATGCTTCCCTCCTGGGGTGGGAGCCCACATGGGCGACTCTCCACTCAGGAGTGTGGTCCCTCAGGAATCTCTGCTCCACATCAATTTGCTGGAACTCAGAGCTGTCTTTTAGCACTTCAAGTGTTTTCTGTGTCTGTTCAGAACAAAGTGGTGCAAGTCAGAACAGACAACACCACAACAATGTGGTACATCAACAAGCAGGGGGCACTGGTCTTGGCCTTGTGCACGAGGCAATGAAGTTGTGGTCTCTGGCCTATTCCCTGAACACTTCCCTCATAGCAGTTCACCTTCCAGGAAAGGACAATGTCTTAGCAGATGCTCTCAGCAGGATTTCCCAGGGCCATCACGAATGGTCTCTGGATCCTCAAATACTGGGGATAGTTTTTGCCAGATGGGGCACCCTCAGATAGATCTTTTCAGCCCCAGACAATCACCAACTTCCACTGTTCTGTTGCAGGCCCCCAGTGTTGGGCTCAATCCCCTGGATGCCTTTCTCTCTAGATTGGGAAGGAAGTTTCTTTATGCCTTTCCCTTCCCTCTCCTATTCAAGGTGCTAGTCAAAATCAGATCCCAGCCTTGCAGGATGATTCTGATTGCCCCAGATTGGGCCAGGCAGCCCTGGTACCCACTCCTTCTGTCACCAGCAGTCCATCTTCCCTGTGCCTCCCCAGGAATCACAACCTGTTAACCTGTGCACAGGGAGAGTTTAGTATCGAACCTCAATCCCTCAACCTCAAGGCCTGGCTCTTGAGGAGTTAGAAATGCTGACCTGCACCTTTCTCAGGGTGTTCTTGAAATCCTAAGGCTTCTAGGAAGCCTTCCACTAGAGCTACTTACAATTCTAAGTGGAAAGGTTTTCCATTTGGTGTTCTGGGAAACATATTTCCCGGAATCTGCTGATTTGCCCATTGTTTTGGACTATATGGTCCACCTTAATTCCTTGGGACTGAGACCAGCTACCCTGAAAGTACATTTGGCAGCTGTCTCTGCTTTTGTTTCAGCAGGACTCCTCTCTTTCCGCTCACCCTGTATTTTCCAAGTTTTTTAAAGGATTACTTCATTCTAATCCACCTTTTGGGATCCGCCCCTGCCTGGACCTTAATGTTTTGCTTGCCCAGTTAATGCAACCTCCTTTTGAACCTCTGTCTTCTGCAGAGCTTAAGTACTTAACTTGGAAAACTGTTTTCCTAGTGGCTATCACTTCTGCCAGGCGCATAAGTGAGTTGCAAAGCCCTGTCAGTAGAAACTGACTTTATTTCTTTCCACAGGGATAAGGTAGTCCTCAGGACTAACAGAATTTTTGCCTAAGGTGGTTTCAGATTTCCATCTTAATCAATCTATCTCCCTTCCAGTGTTTTTCACTGACCATTCTTCCTCTGGTGAGAGGAGATTGCACAGTTTAGATGTTAAGAGGACCCTAAGTTACTATATAGAGCGTACCAAGGGTCACAGGTTCGAATCCCTCCAACTTTTTCTCACTTATGGTGAGATCAGAAAAGAAACCTCCACTAAGAGATCCATTGCCAGGTGGATTGTCTCTTGTATCCAATTTTGTTATCAAAACTGGGAAAGTTGCCCCTTCAGGCCTGAGGGCTCATTCTACCAGAGGTACAGCTGCGTCTCTAGCTGCCAGAGACATCCCTATCTTAGAGATATGTCAAGCAGCTACCTGGAAAGCGGTACATACTTTCACCAAGCATTACTCCTGGATGTCCAGGCCAGGAGGGATGCTCGGTTTGGCACAGCTGTGCTTCAGAGCCTATTCCTAAGTAGGTTCTGTCCTCCTCCATGGAGGTACTGCTGTGTATTCTGCAATTGTCATAATATAACAAGACTTCATGTTGTTTGAAGAAAAATTACTCACCTTAGTAATGTTGTTTCTTCTAATGGAGTCTTGCTATATATGACCTCCTCCAACCTGCCCCTCTCAGAACTTCTACTTGGGTATGGGGTGGGCAGCCTAGTGTGGGCGCTAGTTATGCCCATTACATGTTTTCCACCCTTCTTGGGGTTTTGGGGTGTGATGTTTTTATTTTATGTCATATTATTACTTATATTATTGATACTTCTGGTCCCCTGACTTGAGTCTTTGTGTTGGGACCAGGAGTATGTCTTAATAGTCAGGTAGCCAGTTGGCTAGTGTAGGTTACAGCTTCCACACAGACCTTAGTGAGTTTTGCTCGTAAAGATCTGACAGTTTGAGGTTTGAAATAACCCAGACAGAGCTTCTCTAACCGAGCTCGCGCTCCAAGTTCCATTCTTTGAATGGGAGTTAACTCTTTCACCTCGGAGCAGTTCTAATGGTGGGACAAACTGCAATTGTCATAATATAGCAAGACTCCATTAGAAGAAACAACATTACTAAGGTGAGTAATTTTTCTTCTTGCTATAACCCCACCTTATGAATATGACAGGTGTCATTTATGAAAATCTGGGCCAAAACATCATTTTACCATATGAGTGTGAAAATATGCTATGTTTAGGATTTGAAAAAGACACCTGTCATGTGTAAGAGGTGAGGTAAAATAAAAAGGCCTCGTGTTGAACACTTTAGGTTAAAATCTTCAAAAATAAAAAGTTATGAGTAAATATTAAAAATGTCAACATTTCTTCAGAGCTTTGGTGTTTGTTTTGAGATTTTGACCCACATTATCAACATTGTATTTTCATGACCCACCTTATGATCAAGATTAAATCCTGTGCAAATGGTATAGCAGGGTGACTGTGACAACATGTATGGGAAGGAATTTGAAAAATTACACCTATGTTGTTCATGAGGTGGTGTAAAAAAGGCTTTGTTAACGGCCTGGTGGCTCTGAGGGTTGAGGCGATGGATGCCACACCTCGTTACGCGCCCGGCGACCCACGTTCGAATGTGAGCTCAGATTAGGCAGGGTGGGATAGGATTGAGCGTCCGGAGGACTGCTGTCCCTATCCCAGGGAGGGATCCAGGGAGCCATCGCTCTGTAGTGGCCCCTGGTGATGACCGGGGCACTACTAGAGCAGTGCCACAAGGGGCAGAGGCGAGACGTCGGCACGCTTGTGCTCCTGGACATCATTGCATGCCCGCATCTGCAGAGAGAAAATCAGAGAAACATTGGGCACAGGTCGGGCAGCATGATCTTCTGACCTCTGCGGCCCGACCGAATGGTGCCTCCTCAGCTGGATCCTCTATGGGCGAGTTGAGCTGTGGGTAGCTCCTTGCACCCCAGCCATAGGGGGTAATCCGTGTGCTTTATGTTGCAGATTTGGAGCAAAATGTTAAAAATTGATAAAGTTATGAATAAAGTTCCAAAACACAAAAAAATTAACTAGCACAGTCAAAGCCCAGTCCTTCTCAGATTTGCTCATGCCATTCATGGCCAGTGGAAATGTGCCTTTCTGATTTCCTCAGTGAGTGAAAAAAATTACTACACCCAAGTGCGTTTTGAAATAAACAACAGAAGTTTAAAATTTCCATGGTTTGGTAAAATAAGAGTGTTTTCAACTCACATAGCATGCTGAAATTTAACTGTGAAAGTTGTTAGAATTAAATGCTATGGAGAGGATTCCATTTCGCAGCTGGGAAAGGTTATTTCTCCCAGTAATTTTCCCACTGAATAAAAATGGAAAATGTCGACCTATTCTGGGCCTGAGGCTCCTGGCAGACACCTGAAAGATGTGTAATTCAGAATGGTAACAGCTTAAAAATGTGATCCTTGACTGGGATCCCTGCTCTTAAGGGATGCATGTATTTCACATGCCCAAAATAACGTGCCATATAAAGGACTTGAGGTTCAAAGTACCATAGGTTGTGTTTTTCACGTCAAGAAATCCATTTGGTCTGGCGACAGCACCAAGAGTGTTCACAAAGTGCTTGTCAGTGTTGGCAGGTTACCTGCATGGACAGGGCGTAGTAATATTTCCTTACCTAAGCATCTTGCTATTGTGTGGAAAACAAAATAGTAAGCGGTGTGCTAAAATCAAACAATGAGGAGCACTCTGCAGAACTTAGGTTTTGAAAGATTACACTTGGAACCCTGAACGTTTCTGTAGTTTATAGGGTCAGAGCTGAACACATGAATGGGCAAAATTTCACACCTCTGCAGTGTGCATGAGCTGTGATTCAGCATGCTAACACATTCCAGGCAGGTCAAGCAAGGACTGCACAGGAATTCTTGAGACTTCTGAGCCACGTGGCTTGACCACAGCAGTGATGTCATGGGCCATATTACAGAGAAGGATGTCAATATCACCCCAGAAGGCAATGGCATCAAAGAAGTGAACCCCTGCAACAGTTAGTACCAGGATTAAGAAAGCTGGTGCAATCAAGAAACAGGAAACCTCAGTGTGGATATTCCCTTTCTTCAGTCTCTTCCTATAAAAGGTCTGACCACAGAGGCACTCCCACTACGATGGGAAGGACACCTGAAGGGAGAGCTGTACATGTAAATTAATCTCCTCAGGAAAGAAAGGAGCACATAAACATGCTGGAACTCAGAGCCATGCTGCTTTCCATGAAGTCCTTCTCCTCTTTTTTGCAGACTCAAACAGTCCTGATATAAATAGTACAAAATCTATATATCCACGAACATACAGAGAGGCACCAGGTCATCAGAACTTTGTAGTCAGTGATAATCTGGAATGTGGTCTACAGCTTAAACGCTGACCTCTCTGCAGTACACTTAATAGGAGAATGTCAACAGGATTCATGCCTTATGATGGAACATGTAGCCCAAGAGTGTTTCCTTAACCAGGAAGTTCAAGTTCCAAACTCAGTATCTCGGAGATGGGTAGTGCCACTTATGGATCTGTTTGCCTCATTGCAGAAAAGAAAGTTACTCAAATTCTGTTAGCCCCACCCTTCCTCCTCGTTGGGTCCAATTTCCAGGGATACACTCCTCTCCCAGAAGAAACAAGTTTCTGTATCACGTCCCCTTCAGTTCCACTAATTCATAAAGTGTTGTTGACATTAAGAAGGAAGATACCACAATGATTCTGATAGCAGTGGACTGAGAATGTCAGAGACTATGTTGATAGACATGCCAGTAAGACATGACTTGCTGATCATGTCCTAGGGCACCTCGATTCATCCAGACCTTTAATCCCTTCATTTGAGAGCATGGTTCTTGAGGGTTAAAAATTTCTAACACACACCTCTCAAACCGGATCCTTAATGTTTTGAAAGTTGCTAGAAAACCAGCAAGTAGGAAAACTCATTCAAATGGGAAATATTCAATAACTGATATGACTGTTATACACCTGTCAAAATCTGTACATACAGTGTACCAGTAATTTTGGACTACTTGATACATCTGATGGCCCAAGGATTGAAATCTTCTACCCTGTAGGTGCAGTGAGAGCTGTTTATGCTTTCAGATCTGTGGACAGGAAAAATTCTGTGCAGCTCATGCACTGTCCTTTTCTAAAATCTGAACTACTACAGTATACTCCCTGTAGGGAACCAGGTACACCACTGAAATTAAACCATGTTCTCTCAAAATAAGTGAAATCCTCCCTTTGAGTCATTGTTTTATAAGAGCTCAAATATGTAAAATGGAAACATGTATTTTAATAACTTATTTGTACAAGGCGGGTTAGTGAGCTGCACAAACTCTGTACAAACCACATTTTATGGTGTTTTGTGGTGATAAATTGGGGCTAAGAACACTTCTGAAATTTTTACCTGAAGTGGTCTTCTCATTTCACATGAATCAATCTGTAACATTGCAAGTGATCTTCCTGGACATAAAGTCTCCACCACTCATTCACACTAATGGGACTACGCGAGAAACTAAGATAGCCAGGGCAAAAATCTTCAGGAGGGTTGGTGCCTAGGTAGGCCCGCGAACCTGGCTCGTGCCATATAAGCTACCTTAGTGTCGACCCTCAACCACCTCAGTTCCTTTTTTCCTGCCGTCAAGTGCGCTTCAGTGACTCGTGCTCACCCGTCGGGAGTCAAATCTTCCGTCTATACAACAGCAGCTATAATCATTTAGTATTTGTTAGGTTTTATTTATTTTAGTAATTCAGTAATAAAGTAATTTTTCTTCAAAGAAGAAGTCTTCAGCCCTCCTTGACGGAGTCGACTCATGAAACAGGGCAGGTGACTGTAGGGAGACTTCACATGAAAGCTGTGCTTTCAGCAGGGCTGAGTCTGGTCCGCTGGCCTCTATGGAAGGGTGGGTCTGACTACGGGAAGTCGGTGTTCGGGGGGATGGGTGGCCCTCCTGAAAGCACAGAAAAGTGGTCCCATTCTCAGTCTTGTCAGGATTCGGCACCGCTCAGCCTGGAGTTCTTCTTCAACCTCCTGGTTGAAGAAGAAACAATACCACTCGAGGTCACCCCTCTGGTATGTCTGTGCATCGATCATCAGTGGTTAGGGGCAGGGTTCGACTCTGACTCCTCCGGCCTCTGTTCCTGGTGACTGTTATCCTCAACTCCGAGTCCCTCCCGCCCCTAGGGGTCCTTTGGTGAGCAGATTCATCATTGGGTTGCTGTTATGGGCAATGGGTTCAACAGTTGTCCCATCTGCCTGAGCCAGTAAGTCCATCACCGGGGCCTTCGGGCCTACTGGTTTCAGACCTGCGGGTAGGGCATTTGGGGCTTCCTAGTCATCGGCACCTTGGGTGCCGTCGACCCTCATCTTTGGTGCTTTTCTCCCTCATATGGCTGTGGCGCAGGGGCCAGCACAGGTGGCGTTCTGTCCTGCTGAATTTCTCCAATTTTCCTCCCGAGTGAGTTGTTAGGGGCCCTGGTCCCACGGTGCTAGGTGTGGTGCCGCCTTCTCTGGTACCGCGCCACATCTGGCGCCACATTCAGTGCCAGTGCCACCTGTGTTTTGGCACCGCACTCTGTGCCGGCACGGGAGCACCTTGGTGCGCATAGAGCACCGGGGTTCTCGACTCAATTCCCAGACTCCTCCTCCTCCTCTCTTTCCCCCCTTTCCTATTTACTCTGTCCTCCAGGACTAGCAGGAGATGATATTGAGCCTGATCCCGATCTTGATTGGGAGGCGACTTTGATAACCGATTCCTCTCTAGGGGTGCAAATAGACCTTCTCTTCCAGCAGAGCCTCTGGTCGAGGACCTTTCCTTTAAGTCTTTGCTGAAGAACATGAGATATCTCTCTCTCTCTGTCTCCACACTTCAGAGATTGATCCTGGCAAATTGCTGCATCTGCAGTATCTGCCGTTCAGTATATTCCTGTGGAATTGTCCTCCCGTGCAACCCTCTTTTGAGACTTTCTCACAAATGGTGTGGGATAATCTGGCGCTATTATGTGTGGATCAGAGCTCAGTGATTGTGCTACGTACTGTAATTGATAATGTAGGTTGTGCTTGGATACAGAGGCCAGCTCAGCAAGTAGGACAATGCTCGTCAGATATTTAGCAGTTTGAATTGATCAGTGCTTAGGTACTTTTAACATAGTTATACAGTCAGCGATTATAGTACAAGTGAGCTGGATAGTCTTATGCAAGTGCTTAGATGCTTGAGCTGATGAGTAACGTGGTATGATTTGGTATTGGTTTAGCTTTACTCTGTATCCCAGTAAAGAATGCTTGGTCCAGTAGTATGAGACCCCAAAAAGAATAATAGTATCAACGATGATATCCTCCAACTCCGGAGAGTGTGACCAGTAGACGCGGAGAGGAAACCCCTGGAAAACCTCTGAGGACCCATGGCTACTGACCTGCCCGTCTTTCTGGGCATATTAAGGAGAATAATCCCAAATAACAATATTAAGCTAATTCAAGTTCCAAAGTTCAAGATTCTGATCAGTACGAAAACTGAATAAGTACAGAATATTCCGGTTGGTGAGCTAGCAGCATCCTTCTAGCAAATCCTAGTCTGAGAATCCATGTCCGAGCAGAATGGTGAGAGACTGGAATCCATGGTCGAAAATAATAATTTGAAGTGTCGAAGTTACATTGGTGAAATGTTCCGCGGTGAGGACTGGCTTCTGCAGGAGAACCAGTGACCAAAGGCTAAGTGTCTGTGTCCAGAGTGGAGGAAGGTGGTTTGTATTCCTCTTGGCAAGCTTCATAAATGAAGGCCTTGGTGACAAGCATAAGAACTGGGCGCATGCTCGTGATCTGGAGAGGCGGAGCAGTAGGAATCTGTGATCTGGAGTGGAAGCGGGTAAGTGAATTAGGTATAGATCTTAGTGCGGATATGTAGACATAAGTTAAATGCACCTCTGGATCCTGATGGGGGAGTAGGTTGTAGAATAAGGAATTGGTCTTGATGAACCTCTAGGCCCTGTAAGGGCGAAGCAGGTAATATGAGCAAGTAATGTAAATAAGTACTGTGACCTATACATAGGTCGGTTGTAGTAGTAAGTAAAGCTGCATGATGCAGATGTAGTAGCAGGAAATAGTATTGCGTAGCTTATGTACAGCATACAGCGAGGGTATGAAGAAATGGTAATAGCACGGGAATCGAAGAGCTTAGTCTGGTTATCCAAATGGTTGCATAACAATGTTGATATCCACGTTTCAAAGCCAGAATGGTACATTAGCTAGAATTGACTTGGTAAGAATATTCTGACGAGTCCTGAATAGTCGAGCTTATGAGTCATAGATAGTGATAACCGAAGAGGCTGAGTCAAATGAAGTAGCGTTGTCATAGGGTCCAGAAGCCTTAGAGAATAAATCAGGATATTGAAGGTCTTCTGGATAAGCTCAACTAAGTGTCCTAGTAAGGTGTAGTAGTAGTAGTTTCATATGACTAAAGCGGCAGGGCAGAAGCATCCAAAGAATAGATGACAAATGGCTAAACAAATCCAGATGTGAGTCCATAGTAAAGGAGCTCTAGGGCTGGCTGACACGGCGGCAAGTAGGCGTATAGTAGAATATGTGAACCTCCAGGCCCGAGCTGGGCGAGGCAGGTGTGAAGTAAAGTAGTTAAACCCCGGCCCAATGGGTGAAAGCAGGTCATAGAAGTAGGCGATTACGGTGCAGTAATATAAGAGCAAAGGACCTCCGGGCCTGTAGGGCAGGGTCTGGCGAAATGCGATGGCGAACCTTTGGCACCACAGGGTGAGGCAGGTTGCAAAGCAGTGGTAGATAATGTAATGGAAGTGTTGAACTGCATGCAATGCAGAAATAGCAGCAGTAGTGAGGAATAAATTGTAGATGGTATTGTAATGGCGACATATCCTTAGTCAGTTAGTGCAGAGTAGTACTGTACTTTTAAGGCAGACTTCTGAGAGCAGAACGGTGCTGTAGACTGTTGTATCCTGAAGATCGAGGATGGTAAGGATTGCAGTGAAGAGACCTTGGTGGAAGAGTTGGCAACTCGACGAGCGGTAATAAGCATCCTGAAACTGTAGTAAATCAATGTCTTAGGCGTCAGTTAAACTAAGGAAGATAGTATGGAATAAAGGTCAGCAGGTAGTCCTGGCGGAGGCGGTAGTAGTAACTCCGAGATGTCGAGTAGCATGGCGATGAGCATTCAAGAGAATTGAAGCGAATATTTTGATGTACTCAGAAATAATCCAATGGAAGGCGGAAGCTTTAGGGAGCATATTTTGGAAAGTTAGGTCTGAATGAATAAAGCAGCTGTGTAGGAAGCATCCATGGGAGCGAAGGGAGCGAGCCCAGTGAGATAGGGAAGTGCGGCTATACCACGTGTAGGTTGGCTGATGAACCGTAGTTGGTACAGTTGAATGAGTATGTCGCTGGTGAGTAAACAGAATTAGTAGCTAAACCCAAAAGCTAGCATGCAGCTAGACCATGCGAGGCAGCTGGTATGGCAAGTAAAGAGTGGCAGCCAGCTCCACGTGAGCTAGCATGCATGGCTGGACTACACGTGGGTCAACTGGTAAGGTAAATAAGAGAGGCATTGAAGCCCCATAAAGGTAAGCCAGTACAGCTGTACCACACGTGGGTTTGCGGAAGTGAGGAAGGCGCAAGCGAAGTGAAGCATGAAGGCAGGCATCCAGGTACAGTGATGCAAAATCCTAAACATAATCCGATGGGAAGTCCACAATGGAGCACAGATGATTCTGGATGGGTGGAAAAGTGCAATAGGCAAGGTGAGCTGCAGCGTCCAGAACTCGAGTAGCAGGATCAAAGACAGACATCCTGGAGTGTCCAGTCTCGATAGAAAGCCCAGATTGTCCACTAGAAGAGTCGGGAGCAGCTCAGAGAGCAATGATGGGGTGCATGGCTGAAATGCGTGGCTGGAGGCCAGAAGCGAAGGCAAGGAAGTAACAGGTTTGAATGCAGGTAGGATGAGCAGCTGAAACCCCACATAGGACAGCCAAAGGAAGGAGTAGAGTGGCAGCTGGCCCCATGAAGGCATAGCAAACCGCAGCCCACACTCAGGGCAGCAAATGAGTAGTGCAAAGTAGTTAGGCTAGGCACTATCGATTGAGAGCTGAAAGCTGGGATCTGGATGAGCACATCATGCTGATATGGTGCAGAGCAATGTGGAGGCACTGTAGAGCAATGCTGACTCAGTTAAGTCTTGAATATGTCTGGCTGCATTCTCAGCCTTGTGAAATGGCTACCAGGAAGTGGCAATGCAAAGGCCGTGTGGTGGCTATGCAAGACTGCATAATGTAGTGCTGCTCCAGAAACCAAACTAATAATGCTCCATATAATGGATGAGTAGGGAGTACACTGTATGCAATAATGGAGGAGTCATAGCAGCTAGAAAATGCTGCAGCAATGCACATAGATACTGGACAGTGCACAGCAATGTTTCATGCAAATTGCAAAAGCAAAGGGTTACTACTAATAACATGACCACGGTCTGGCTAAGAACAACAAATTTGAGTAAGCGTCCAAGGTTCAGAATCGTACTACAGTCTTTAACCTGAAAGCGGTGACACATGCTCACATTGCTGGCTGTATGAGCTTGAGATCCCGGTAATGAGGGTGTTGGTATACGAGGCGGCTGGAGCTGCGAGCAGAGAAGCGAGCGAGGAGGCTCTAGCAGTGTTCTGGAGTCCTGAGCGAGCGGGTCCTGAGCGAACAAGTGGTGGCATGGGCGGTAGATGCAAGAAGAAACAAAAGGCAATGGGTAAGCACAAGAGGACTGACAGGCGAGAGCAGTAGCAGGGAGCAGAAAACAGCAGTGGCTGAATCGCCGAGGGAGGAAAGGGAGAGATGCGGAGCACAGCAAGCGACAGAACTCCCCCCTCCAAAATAAAAACGAAGGGAGATACAAACATGGCAAGGGAGCAGGAGAAGGTGAGGGACAATAAGTAACACAAAAAGGAAAAGCGGAGATGGGACTCACTCTAAGCAGAGTGGATGTAGCCTGCTCATTCAAATAGGATGTGAGGGAGGAGCTCTTCCCCACATAACTACAGGCAATAGCCTTTACATTCCCTCTGCAGCCAAATCCATAGATAGGGAGATATGCCCTCCCAGAGATCATCCTATTCTGGCCTCTCAAGACTTTGCTGATGCCATAGTTGTCCTGGCAGAGAATGACAAGCCATTCTTCCTCAAGAATCTACGGCACATCCTATGAATAAGGAATCACATAAGACTGACACTTTGGAAAGTGAGTCTTTGCTGCCTCCACCCTGGTATGTGCATTCTAGCTACCAGGGTTATTCCTGTCATTATGAGTATACCCTCTGGCACTTGCTCAAAGCCACTGTAGAAGCTGTTCCAGAATCAGACATTAGCACAGAGCTTCTCCAGACCTTTACTAGAGCATTGAATCAACAATTAGCAGCTTAAAGCTGCTATAGTTGCTCTGACACTGCTTCCAGGGCAGCAGCAGCTGTATATAACCCAACACCACTTTGTGGTTACGAACATCGGGATTCACAAATGATGCCCAACAGAGAGTTATGAGGTTTACCATTTGATGGAATGTATCTGTTTGGCCCTCAGGTCAAGCAGGCACTATAGGCCACACAGAAAACTAGAACAGCTATCAAAAGGCCAGGCCGTCATCTATAGCCCAGGGCAGGAATCAGTGGCAGTTTCATAACTGTGAGTCCTTTCGTAGCAAAGGCAGGGGGCTTCAGCGAAATCAAACCCCACAGCCACAAAAAAAACACAGCAGAAGGCACAAGGCCAAAAGCTCCTAGTGTCATCCTCTGAGATTCCGCCCAAGTCCCACCTCAGCTGTCCGAGGGGACTCTTTCTCGGCAGTGAGGGCGTCTGACTCAGTTTACAACCAATGGAAGTCAGTCACTTCAGACAAATGGGTGCTCAGGATAATCCATGAGGGTTACTCTCTAAATCTTTCAGAAACCCTCTGGATCATCCACCCAAATGACAGCACAAAGCTGTCTGTCTCTCAGTCAGACCTTCTTGCTTACGAGATTCAAGGCCTTCTGAACAACAGGGCAGTAGAAGTAGTTCCGCTAGATCAACAGAACACAGGTTTCTACCCCATTATTTCCTAGTTCCAAAGAAAACAGGTGACATGCACCTATTCTCGATCTAAAGAAGTTAAACTAATTCCTTTACAAGGAGAATTCAAGATGTTATCACTCGGCACTCTGTTACCACTGATTCATCAAAACAACTGGCTGGCTTCCTGGACATGCAGGGCGCCTACCAGCATGTTCTTATACACCCAAACCACCATAAGTATCTCACATTTGTGGCGTTGGGTCAGTACTACCAATTCAAGTCCTTCCCTTGGGCTATCCTCGCGCCTCAAGTCTTTACAAAGTGTTTTGTGGTTCTCAGCGCATCTCAGGAAGTTGAATTCCAGTGTTCCCATATCTGAATGACTGACTTCCAGCAAGTCCCTCCACACAAGAGACTCAAAAGCTGTGGCTATGGCTTCCTTTCCCATATCCATGGGAGTTCTATTGAATCTAGACAAATCACAACTACAACCTCCCAGCAGCTCCTCTTCATAGGAGCCCTTCTGGATACCTCCAGCGCAAAGCTTTTCTTCCAGAGGACAGGAGGTGACATCCTTCTGATGGCCCACTTCATCAGAGAGAATGACTCAGTTCAGGCCCTCTCATTTCAGTGGATGCTGGGTCTCATGGCATCCTCAGTGTTCACTGTGCCTCTGGCTCATCTTAACATGAGGATTACTCAGTGGATGTTCAGCACTCAGTGGTCCCCGACCACACATCCCCAGTCCTTTCACATCAAGGTGCGGAACCTCTAAAATGGTCAATCACCTGGTGGACTCCAGAGGACAACCTTCTGAAAGGGTTCCCTTTGCCTCTCTGGAATCTCAGATCTCCACTAACCACGGATGCATCCCTACTCAGATGGGGCCCACTGCCAAGATCTCCACACAAGGTCGATGGAATCAGGATAAGTCTCAACTCACATAAATATCCTAGAAATGAGAGCTATCCTATATGCAGTCTGTGCTCTGAAGGACATTCTGTCACAGGATCATTCTCCTTCAAACAGACAACAAAGCAGTGATGTACTACATCAATAAGCAGGGTGGAGCACACTCCTACCCTGTGCAGGGAAGTGATGAGAGGGTGGAAATGGTGCCTGAGCACAAAGCCTTGATCCAAGCGGTTTACGTTCTGGGAGTGCAGAGCGATATAGCGAATCATGGAATGAAACAGATACTTATGGTGGTCTCTTGACACAGACGTCATGCAATTGCTCTTCAAAGAGTGAGATCACTGGACCTGGACCTTTTTGCGTCCCCACTCAGCATGAAAACTGCCTCTATTCTGCTCCAGAAATCCATAACCTGGCGTTTTCTGTCCGGATGCATTCAGACTGTGGAGGACAAGACGCTTTTGTACGCGATTTCTCCTCTGCCCTTGGTTCAGAGAGTGCTGTTCATGCTGGAGGCAGAAGGGGCAGAATGATCCTCATTGCCCCATTCTGGCCTCCTCAGATTTGGTTTCCATTAATCAACAAATTATCGGAAACTTCACTGAGACAGCTTCCACTTCAGATGGACCTGCTGACCCAGGGCCCAGTGGTCCATCCCAACCTTAGATCCCTTCACCTCCACACTTGGCTCCTGAAGAGCTAGAAGTGGGCAGGTTTGACTTTTCATGTAGGGTCTCAGACATTCTCCTAGCAGCATGCAAGCCAGCTACTAGGAAAACTTGTACGACAAAGTGGGAAATGGTTCTTCATCTGGTGTGCAAACGTTTCCTAGACCCCTTCTCCAGCCCACCTAACAAGGTCCTGGAGTATCTTCTAGACCTGTCTAATACAGGACTGCAATACTCAACTGTGAGGGTTCACCTCTCTGCGATCTCAGTGTTCCATGAGCTTGTACGCTCCATGTCTCTGGCTCAGTTACCTTTGGTTAAGAGGTTCCTTAAAGGTATGCTTCACACTAGGCTACCAGTCAGAAGACCGATAGCCACCTGGGACATTAACCTTGTGCTAGACTTGCTCACCCATAAACCTTTCGAGCCCTTAGCAACTTGTGAGCTGATGTTCCTGACCTGAAGACCACCTTCCTTGTAGCCATTACCTCCGCGCAGAGTTTCTGAAATACGTGCCTTGGTCACAGACCCCATATACTGTATTTCACAAAGACAAAGTAGTTCTTAGAACTCACCCTAAGTTTCTCCCCAAAGTAGTCTTGGAATTCCATCTGAATCAGCCTTTGGTTCTCCCGACCTACTGCGAACTTCCAGAATGAGGCGTACCTGCATTCTCTGGATGTTAAAAGGGTTTCTGGTTCTATTTAGCAGACCCAAAGAGATCAGCAAATCTAAACAACTGTTTGTCTCTTTCCAGCATGGCCCAGCTGGATCAGCCTGTTGCTATCAGATGCATTTCAGCATTGTTAGTGACATGTCTTTGCCAGTGCTACTCCATGGCACAGGTTAAACTGGAAGGCAGAGTATATGCTCATTCTACTAGGGCAGTCACTGTATCTCTGGCAGAAATTCAAAACATGCCCATTGCTCTGTACACTGTGAAGCACTACGCTTTGGATGTCCACGTCAGATAGCATCAATCCTTTGGCAGGACAATCCTTAATGGACTCCTGTCCTAAGTGGGCTCCTCGCTCCTGCCACGCTCTCAGGGGATTATTTCAGCTCGCTACTCTCCCATTAGTGTGAATGAGTGGTGGAGACTTTATGTCCAGGAAGATATGAAAATTACATACCTACCATAATTCTTGATCTTCTTGGATGAAGTCTCCACCACTCATCCACCAGCCACCCCTCAATCCCCGAGCTAACTTATCTGTTTTGGTCTTCATTCCTTCATGGTTGGGTTGTGAAGACTTATATGGGTCATTCGGACTATCTTATGTCTGACATAGGTTAGTTTCACTAAGTTAGTTTACGCTGCACCTCCTCTGTCAAAAGGTACTGAGGCAGTTGGAGGGTTGGCGTCAAGGTAGTCTATATCTGATTAGTCAGGCTCGTGGCGGCACTTCCTTGTGGTCCTAACTAGGTGCTGACCCTCCTGAAGATTTTTGCTCCTACTGGGTCCTAGCACCTCCAGTGTAGTCCCACTAGTGTGAATGAGTAGTGGAGACTTTGTCCAAGAAGATCAAGAATTATGGTAGGATTGTAATTTTCATTTTTTTTCCAAAGCCTCATTCCAGTGTACTGCAAGAGAGAATACAGTAAACTTTACATCCAGGACAGGTAGACGGCTAGAATATCTATCTATATGCAAGAGGCACACAAGTCCTGAACTAAAACAAACAATTGTTTGGCACTTATGGTGATTTACAAAATGGTAAACCTGCTTCAACATAGATAATTTCTCATTGGATTGTCTATTTTTTTAATTCTTTGTAACTACAGTATGTAAGGCCCACTAGGCACAAGTGCCTGTTTTCAGGAGTGACACGGAGCACTGGGAAGTTAAGTGATTTGCTTAGAGTCATGCAGTATGCAAGTGGAAGTTGTGGGAATCAAACCCAGGTCTGCTAGAAGTACCAAGTTCATTCACAACTCATTAGTATAACCTTCTAGGCTATACTGCCAGCCCAATTATATGATTATGGTGTGGTGGACAAGGAACCACCAAAAGATTAAGGGTTAAGGGCACATTCCACCAGAGCAACATCTGCCACAATGGCAGCATTCAGGGATATACCCATGCTAAAGGTGTAAGGTTGTCACTTGGTCTACAGTACATTTCTTCATTTCTCAATACTTTCTACATATGCAGACTTGCAGGAATGCCAGCCCTAGCACTTCTGTGATCTAGAACCTTTTTTTTTCCTTAATATGTTCTAGACTATGCCTGCCAAGGTACTACTTGTAGTCTGCTATTTGTATGACATCACAAATACACTGTCCTTATTAGAAGAAAACAATTGCTCATAGTAGTAATGATGTTTCTTTTGAGGGTGTATATGTGAGCTGTACAAGCATCTCTACCTCCCCTTCTAAGGCCTACATAAAAGGTTCTTCAGATTAAAGTCAAATCAAATGTTTTAAAGTGTGTTCTTGCTTGAGATTTTTTACAGTTTCAAAATGTACAGTTTTACAGTGTGTCATAGTGTCCTTTGTCATGTCTTACAGCATTTACATTTCTTAATACATAGCATAAGCTAGTTAGGTGATCACTGCTGTCTTGTGCTCTTCAGCCATGACTCTGCTGTTAAATACCAGTGGGAACATGATCACACAGCAGAGTTCAAACTTGTAACATTTGAAAGTTATATCTCAGGGCAGCACCTCAGGGCTGAGATGCGGCTATCTGTATTAACTCACACATACACTCTGTAGAAGAAACATCATTACTATGTTAATTTTTGCTTCTTACCCTCTGCAGACAGATGTATGGGCCGTGAAGATGTGTTGTGTTTTATCTCTTCACAAAAAGATTTATATGTGGCTATCTCACACATTTTAGTGTTGTAAATGTAACAATTTTCACTTGCTAGTTTTTCGCTTTCCTCTTGGTGGGTTGGGGGTTGTGAGGCGGTGAGGGCCAGCAGTGCTTTGTATCATGGCACTGTGCATTCAGGCAGAGCAGTGGGGTCATCAGTCCTAAAGATTCTGAGTCACATTGGTTCCTAGTGCCTCTAGGTCTATGAACAAATAGTGTGGCTCTGTGGAGGGTATACATATAAAGCTTAAGAGTTATGGTAACTTTCCTTTACTTAGTTATAACTGTGGTTTATCTAGTGGTATTTACCCACAGTCACACAGCATCCAACCATCCACCCTCGCGCTTTTTGGATTTGGTAAGTGAATCAAATACTTGCAGTGTGCTTCTCCACTTCTGCAACAAAAATCTGACAGTTGGAGGGAACCGGGCTCAAAGTATGAGTTTGGTGCTTGCAATAGGTTTGAATCCAGTTAGAGGGTGCCAGTTTTCTGCAAATATACAGTATGCTATAGATGACAACCGTAGAAGAAACACAATTTCAGGTAAGCATGCTTCTACACTCTATCCTTCTTTTTCCCTCGATACATCAGAAGGCTTTGAGATATCATTTGAACTTCTTGTAGGCAGACAAAGGATATTTCAGATTTGAATCTGTAAACCAGCCCTGTAAATGTTTAGAGTGTATAATTAAGTAGCTCAGCAGTAAAAACTGACACATTATGAAATCTGAAATTCTTTAAGTTATAACTGCATGTTATTCCTGCATCTTTTATCATTTTTGAAGCGGAGTACCTCTTGTACAAGATGAACACAGAGAACACGTTTTGCAATGACCTGAAGAATGTCTGTTTTATCTATCTCTGCCAGGCGTCACGTGCTACGCTTCACTGCAAGTTCTTCCTGGGGTACCATATCCACCTGTGCAGCACTGTGCCATTTGTCTTCGTGAGGAGGAAACTGTCATGCCAAACCTAGACAAGGTACATATTGCCATAGCAACTGCAGCAATACTAGGTCACCAGCATGATTCATAATAGGCTGGTCCATTTGTCTTCCTGTCTATTCTTATTTTAGGTTTAGAGGATGGTTTATCCCTTCTTATGAGGCCTGGTCTAGTTCAGATACATACTTAATATCTGTGCAGGTTTGTCTTCTGAATTATACTTCAGGGATCAAAAAGAAGCCCCAAGTTCACATGTCAAGCAAGAGGGCGATGTTAACCTGGTTCAATGTATAGTATGGCTCTCAGTATGTAATGGCTATCTAATTGTATTGCTAACATTTTGAAATATAAAGTTTACAAACAAACAGAGTTTAAAATAAATGCACACACAATAACTATTATTAGAAAACTTTTTTTTGTAAAATGCAGTTTTTCCAGAGCATATTAATTATTTAATAAGCTGTTTATAAACTACACTGAGCATGTCTAATAGGTTATTGATTAAAAACTATGCTAGACAATGGCAAACTGCAGGTTGCAGTGTGTTTCCATTTTAGAAGTAATAACTTATTACCATGTTACTTTGTCACTTAAATCTGCACAGCTGAAGCATCCTATTGTAAAAATTATAGTCTTGCTAGAAATACTGGTGCCAATTCAGATAAAAGCTGTTTTAGTCTGAGTAATCACTGGCTCAAGTCCGTTTATTTTAATTTTTTTAGCAACTGAGCCTGTGATAACATATTTTTACTAAGACAATACAGAAGACCACAAATACCTTGATATATCTTGAATGAAAGATTTTTAATTGCCAAACATGACTAATTGATGAGTCTGGATTCTGGACTTCTAAGTAATGTTACATTGCATTGATATGTTTTTATGTTACGTGCCTTGAGCTTTGGAATGATGTTATAAAAATAAAATGGTCTGTCTGCCTGCTCGTCTGTCTGTCTGTCTTGTATCTATCTAGCTGTCTGTTTGTCTGCCTATCTATCTATCTGTAAGGCCTGATTTTAGGAACAGTGCCTTTATATGCAAGGGCTGGGCACTCATCTGGGGTGTCTCTGGTGTCTGAGGCACTCCTTCCTCAAGTGCCACCAGGTTGCCGTGGATGTTACCATGGCTACCCCTGCCTTGTGTGGTCCATAAGGTTGAGGGTCTGGGTCCTTTAATCTCCTTGTTTTTCTTTTTGTTGTTAATCCAAGGTTAAGAGAAAAATAGCCTGCCACCTCCACCCATAGAAAAGGTTAAAGTAGGCCTGAGGTAAGTATGAGACAGTCCCTGGGAGGGAGTGCCTCCCACCTGTAAACTGATTCAGTGCAATGGCAATCCCACAAAGCAAGACTTTTGCACTCTAAACTAATAGTACTCTGACAAATGGTTCAAATAAAATAACAGCTTTATTTAGGGTCAGCTACAGTCCCTAAATGGGGAAAAAGGGGAGGTTAGCAATGAGGTAGAAAATGCAGTATAGTATCCTGACTGGTTTCAGTGCCTTCCTAGGTCCAGCCTGTTCAAGTACTGGCAGCTCTTTGGTGCAGCGAAACAATAATTTCCGGCTGTACTTTAGTGTTCTTCCAGGCTCAGCCCACAGATCATGCGGACCCCACTCCAGTCTTGCACAGTTCAGTTACTTGGCTTAGCCCTCCTGTACTGGGATTGCTGTCCTTTTCTCACTGGTACCAGTGTAATACCCTTGGTCATAACTAGGGAGCTCCCTGTGTTTCACTGGGTATCCAGCTGTGGAAACTGTGTAGGCTCAACAACATTACATATGGTTGGTCAGTGGTGGTGCACTTAATAAACTGCTTAACAGTGCTATAAGTTAATAGGTTCTCCCAGGGGTGTTTGTTATGGTATAAGACTCAAGCATGAGGTCTGGGTGAGAGGACCGTGGAGGCAAGCTGAGCACTTCTCTGCCCAAACCTGAGCAGAGGAGTCTCTTTTATCAATAAGAGACATTCCTCAGAGGCCCTGTTACTTACTATAAATCACTCAAGTGTAAAGGGCACTGTCAACCCTTAGGCCTCAAATTGTCACTAGTTTAAAAGACAGATTTTTGATTGTTCACATTCTGTAGAGACTGTTAATTCAGCTGGTAGTTTTATTCAGGTCCCTTTTTTCTTAAAAAGTGAAAACTGACTGCCCACCATATTAGTGTTACCACACCAAAACATGATTGTTAACAAAAATGATCTAGGGGTACTAATAACGGGAGTATGAACCACTCAGCTCAGTGCAGGAAGACGGTTGCAAAGGCAAACAAGATGCTGGGGTGCATAATGAGGGAATCTCCTCAGGGCACAGGAAAATGATCCTACCCCTGTACATGTCACTGGTCAGGCCACACCTGGAATACTGCATGCAGTACTGGTGTCCATTCCTGAAGAGGGACATCAGATTGCTGGAGGGGTGCAGTGTGGGGCAACAAAGATGATACAGGAACTTGAGGGAAAATCCTGCAAGGAGAGACTGGGAAAGCTGCAAATGTATTCCCTGGAAGAGAGGACGGATGGGGGATATGATTGAAACATTTAAGTACCTAAAGGGTATTAACAGGATTAATACATAAGGATTCTTCAGATCAGAAGGGGAGGGACATGAGAGGCATCGGCTGAGACTGGAGGGGAGATTCAGGAGGGAAATCTGGAGACATTTTTCACGGAAAGGGTGGTAGATAAGTGGAACACTCTGCCCAAGGAGGTGGTATCATGTAGAACGGTGGGAGGATTTAAGAAGGGGTGGGACAGAGTGAGGGGATGGTTTGAGGGGGCAGCTGCAGGTTGATGGGCTAGCTGCATAATCCAGGCAGACTCAATAGACCATGAGGCCTGTTTCTGCTGGCATTTCATGTGTTCGTATGTAGGAACACCCCAACACAATCTAGCCACTCATTACGCAGTGGAAATCGAGGAGACTATTGTATCATGAGTGGTTGCACTGTTTGAGGGTGAAGCAAAACAAAGCAGAGCACAACTATACATTATCGTGCATTTGGTTCTAATAAGCAAGGAGGCAGACAAAACATCGCAACATCAGTGAATTTTAGAAAATAAGCAATCATAAAATGTTTTTTACTTAAACATAGTATGTTGCAAAAGGTTGACAGTGTCCCTAAAGGGACATTGTCAACCTGTTTTTCATCATATTATCTCTGGTTGAAAACCTACATTGTATGATTGCTTATCTTCTCTAAAATTCATTGACATGCTGTTTGTTTTGTCTGTCTCCTTGTTCAGTAGAACTGAAATGCATGCTAATATATATTTATAAACAACTTTGTTTTGTTTACAATCTTGAATCAGTTCTTACCGCATACTTTCTGAGCTTTACAAACACACCCAAACAGTGCAATCACTCATGAAGCAGTAGCCTCCTAAACTCCACTGCATCATGAGGGGCTAGACTGTGTTGTGGGTATTCACAAATCCAGGAAAGATACAGTTGGAGTTGATCAAGGAATGTAAATAATCCTGTGTTTGTGGGTAACACCAGTATGGTGGGTACACTTTTTTTTCTACTTTTAAAGAAAACAAAAGTCAGAATCAAACTACCAGCTACATCAGCAATCTTTACAGAATGTTTTCTACATTTTCTTATTAATTTAAAACGTATATCTCAGCAGGAGTCAGTGTCTGTTGAGATTAAGTAGACTATATACTTTATTAGAAGTAGAAGGGTCGTATTTAGGGTTAAAAAAGAATGAAAAGAAAGAAAGTTAGTGTGTGTTCTGTGCTGGGAAGGGTACTGTATCAGCTGACTTTGCTAAACCAGTAGGAGGAAAGAGATCTTTAATTGGGGTGTGGCTTAGACACTATAAAAGCAGGTGACTCAAATTACAACTTTCTGTTGCTAGCCTTGCTTGTTGAGCAGAAAGCAGCTAACTAAAAGAAGCTGCATTTTCTTATTAATTTAAAACTTATATCTCAGCAGGAGTCAGTGTCTGTTGAGATTAAGTGAACAGATACTTTATTAAGTAGAGGGTCTTATTTAGGGTTAAAAAAAAAGAAAAGTGTGTGTTCTGTGCTGGGAAGGTACTGTATCAGCTGACTTTGCTAAACCAGTAGGAAGAAAGAGAGCTTAATTGGGTGTGGCTTAGACACTGTAAAAGCAGGTGACTCAAATTACAACTTCCTGTTGCTAGCCTTGCTTGTAGAGCAGAAAGCAGCTAACTAAAAGAAGCTACATTTTCTTATTAATTTAAAACTTATATCTCAGCAGGAGTCAGTGTCTGTTGAGATTAAGTAGACAGATACTTTATTAGAAGTAGAAGGGTCTTATTTAGGTTAAAAAAGAAAGAAAAGAAAGAAAGTGTGTGTTCTGTGCTGGGAAGGGTACTGTATCAGCTGACTTTGCTAAACCAATAGGAGGAAGAGAGCTTAATTGGGGTGTGGCTTAGACACTATAAAAGCAGGTGACTCAAATTACAACTTCCTGTTGCTAGCCTTTTTCTTACTAATTGCCCTTCATCCCACCCTCCACCCACCCACCGTAAGCCAGTTCTACTGTTATAGCAACTGGATTTGACTGTCAACAGGAACTTCCTGTTTGGCAGTAGGAAGGAAGGATCATAGAGAAACATTGGTTTTGTCAACCCTAAAGAAAAAGTAGCTCACTCCCCAGCTGCTGGTGGTCTGACATTGAGCAAGGAAGAAGGAGGCTACTGAAGAAGATAGGAAGTTACTGTCCCAGAACAGGAAGGGTGAGAATTGTAAGGAGAGGAGAGAGTAAGAATACAGAGAAACAGTAGAGGACACAAAATACGACATGATGGGAGTGGTGCAGTGCAATGGCTGTGGGGCAGCAGTGTTCCGGGAGACATTCTGGAGGCTGTGATGCTGCCCTATTTGCAGGCACCTCTGGTCTGAGAGAGGAGGTTGCCTGTCTCCAGGCTGGCTAGGATTTAGAACCTCCTCCCCACCCAGGGACCACCAGGGCCAATGTCACTACCTCAGAGGTTGCCAAGAAAGAGGGAGGCTGGACCAGGGTGGGCTCAGGGAGGAGAGGGTGGTGGAACAGAGTTGCATCCCACCAGCTGTATCTCTCCACAATTCATTCGCTCTTCTGGTGGATAGTGGTTCCTCTATGGAGACACCTGCAGTGGAGACCAAGGAGGATGCTGGGAACCTTCACAAAGGAGACCCACAGGAGGGTGGCATGGGACCCCACAGGGAAGGAAACAACTCCTGGTGGGGGACCCAATCATTAGGGGGTAGAAATGGGTGAGGAAGGGAGAGGGAGGTGGCAGCCTTCCTGGCACCGCGGCTTGGAGGAACAGGGCTAATCCTCAGGATTGTGGGAGGAGCTGCACGAGGGAGGGAGCTGGATGTCATTGTCCACCTAGGGACAAATGACCTGGCTAGAATGGGATCAGAGCAGTGCAAGAGGAGTTTGTAGAGTTGGGGAGGGCCTTAGACAAGTAGCGCATACGGTAACCTTCTCGGAGGTGCTGCCTGTCTATGGCAAGGGTGATGCTAGGGCACTCCTCACCAGGGAATTCAATGAGTGGTTAAAACTGGTGTGGAGCTCAGGGTTTTGGCTTCATTGGGACTGGGGAGCCACCTGGAGGATGCAGACCTATACTGGTGCGATGGTCTGCATCTGTCCGGGGGAACCAGGATCCTAGGTGAGAGGTTTAAATGCTTAACTGGCAAGCATTTAAACTAGCCAAAGGGGAGGCACTGAAAAGGAGCAGGAAATCCCAACTCCCCCACACAAAATGTGGTAATTAATGAGGTAAACACCAAGTGTGAGACGTTATTAGGGGAGCAGAACAGAGGTAAATGTAAAAAGGCAAAGGCAGTAAGGACAGGAATGGGGCTAAAAGGGTAAGGCTATCAAAAAGTGGAGGGTGATGAGTACCAATGCCCGTAGTCTGTGTAACAAGCTCCCTGAACTAGTGGCCTTGATGGAAGAGGGTTGCCTGGATATTGTGGCAGTCACAGAAACATGGTACACAGAGAACCATGACTGGGATGTCAACATACCAGGATACACAATCTACAGGAGGGACAGAGAGGGTAAAAGAGGAGGAGGAGTAGCTCTCATGTAAAGGAAGGGATCAAAGCAACAGAACTAAAGAGTAAACAGGGAGCAGATGAGGCACTCTGGGTCACCCTGGAGACAGGAAATGGCACCACAATCCGCATGAGGGTTGTATACAGGCCCCCATCTCAGGGGAGGGAATGGACAAGGAAATGATAGAAAGCTTCCTTAGAATGGCAGAAAAAGGGGAGATATTGTTGATGGGGAGACCTGAATATGCCAGATGTTAACTGGATCACCTTTGCTGCAGGCACATCCAAGAGCAGGGTCATTCTTGAAGCCCTACAGGGGCATGCCTTAGACAGCTAGTATTGGAACCCACTCAGGAGGGAGCAGTCTTAGACCTGGTACTCTCAAATGGGGATGGAGAAAGAATCTTAGATTTAGAAGTGGGTAGCCATCTTGGAACAAGCGACCACCAAACAGTGTGGTTCACGATAAACACAGCCATACAATCAAGCCACACAAAGCAAGAGTATTGGACTTTAGGAGGGCTGACTTTGGAAAAATGAGAGAGTACCTCAGAAAAGCACTAGCAAACAGGCAAGAAGGAGGTGGAGGAACAATGGGGAGTAATCAAAACAGCCATCACAGAGGCAACAAGCCTTTGTGTAAAGCAAATCAATAAAACACAACGAAGGAAAAAACGCTATGGTTCTCAAAAGAGGTGGCAGGGAATGTTAAAGAGAAAGGATAGCATTCAGGAAATATAAGGAAACACAGAAGGAGCAGGACAGAGAACTTTATCAGTTAAAGCAGAAAGAGGCTGGGAAGGCAGTCAGAATAGCAAAGGCCCAAACCGAGGAAAGGATAGCCAATTCTGTTAAGAAGGGATAAGACCTTTATAGGTACATTAGGGAGCGAAGAAAGACCAAAGGAGGGATACTGAGGCTTAATAAGGGGAGGGAATGTGGGTAGGGGTGACAGTGAAAAAGCGGGGATACTGAACGAATATTTCTGCTCAGTATTCACAAAGGAAGAGGAGGGAGGTACCTAAACCAAACAAGAGAAACACTCTGAAGACGGGGTCGATACCAGTCCACTTTCAGAAGAAAGTGTTCTGAAAGAACTAATAAAATTGAAGGTGGACAAAGCAATGGGGCCTGATGGGATTCACCCAATAATTCTAAAAGAACTAAGGGTAGAACTAGTGACACCGCTGACTACTCTCTTTAACAAATCATGGGAGGATGGGGTGGTATCCGAGGACTGGAGGAGAGCAGATGCGTTCCTCTTCACAAAAGTGGGAGCAGGACAGAGGCAGGAAACCACAGACCAGTTAGTTTGACCTCAGTGGTAGGAAAATGATGGAATCACTTCTTAAGGAAAGAATTGTTGAGTACCTAGAGGCCAGTGGGCACAGGACCCAAGGCAGCATGGATTCACGATGGGAAGGTGGGTCAGACAATCTAATAGATTTCTTTGACTGGGTGACCAAAGTAGACCAGGGAGGGGCTGTGGACATGGCCTACCTAGATTTTAGCAAGGCATTTGATACAGTCCCACACAAAGATTAATACACAAGTTAGCCAGCCTTGGAGTGGGTCCCAAGGTGGTAGCCTGGATAAAAATTGGCTAGACAACAGGACGCAAAGGTGTAGTAAATGGAGTACACAGTGAAGAAAGGAGAGTTATTAGTGGGGTACCGCAGGGTTCAGTACTGGGTCCGTTCCTTTTAATGCCTTTATAAGTGACATTGCAGAGGAACTGGAAGGAAAAGTATGTCTCTTTGTAGACACAAAGATCTGCAACAGGGTTGATACACAAGATGGAGTGGAAAGGATGAGAAGGGACTTGGCAAGGTTGGAGGAATGGTCAAATGTATGGCAGCTCAGATTCAATGCAAAGAAGTGCAAGGTAATGCACATGGAAACAAAACCCAGGGAAGCGTACACAATGGGGGTGAGATACTGACAACAGTAAAATGGAAAGGGACCTGGGGGTAATTATATCAGATGACCTAAAAGTGGGTAAGCAATGAGAGAAGGCAGTAAGGAAGGCTGGGGGATACTGGGTTGCATAGGAAGAGGCATCAATAGTAGAAAACAGGAAGTTGTTATCCTCTGTACAGAAAGTTGGTGAGACCCCATCTGAGTACTGTGTGCAGTTCTGGAGACCCCATCTCCACAAAGACATAGACAGAGTGGAGGCTGTCCAGAGGAGGGCAACCAAAATGGTGCAGGGTCTGCACCAGAAGACATATGAAGAAAGACTAAAGGAGCTTAATATGTATACCCTTGAGGAAAGAAGGAGAGAGGACATGATAGAAACTTTCAAGTACCTCAGGGGAATCAACAAAGTCCAAGAGGGTAGCATCTTTCAGAAAAGAGATGTGCAAGAACAAAGGGCACAATTTGAAGATAGAGGGGATGGCTCAGAGGTAATGTGAGAAGTATTTTTCACAGAGAGAGTTGTGGATGCATGGAACAGCCTCCTGAGGAGGTCGTGGAGTCAAGAACAGTGGAGAATTCAAGAATGCATGGGACAGACATAGGCAGTCCTAGTAGAGTGGAGGAAGTAAGCTGTTGGTTAAATAGGATCTGCAGCTTATCTGTTAGGTAGGGAAAATGGGCAGACTAGGTGGGCCAAGGGTCCTTATCTGCCGTCAAATTCTATGTTTCTATGTTGGCAATCATAAATTGTGTTTTTTAAACTAGAGACACTTTGAGACCTAAGGGGTTGACAATGTCCTTTAAGTTTAGTGATTTATAATAAATAGTATAATGGGCTGGCAGTATAGCCTAGAGGTTAGAGGACGAGGTGTGAACGAGCTTGGTACATCCAGCAGACCAGACCTGAGGTTTGATTCTCGACCTCCACTTGCATACTGTGTGACTCTGAGCAAGTCACTTAACTGCCCAGTGCTCCCAGGTTGCCCCTGAAAACAGGCACTTGTGCCTAGTGGGCCTACCCAGTTACCAAAGACTAAAATAAAAATAAATAAATAAAAATTGTCTTTTTTTTTTTATTGTTTATTGTGCCATCCTCCCCTTAGTGTTGAACTGGGCGCTTCAGCAGGAGAGCACACTTTCCACAGATAAGAGGTACTTTAGCTCAGTGTGCTGACTGGCTGAAATCATGTTAGTGATTTATAATTTGTGAAATCAAACTCCATATCCAAATACTTTCAACCTCAGCTGAGGTATTTGCATTCCTGGATGGTGGCTTAGTCCATTAAATAGTTTCCAGCTAATATAGAGATTTCAGAAATAGGGTAAGCCTTGAGTTCACACACTGTTTCCCAAACCAGGGGATCTCCTGTGCAGGGTTGATAGCACAGCTCGTGGAGAATCCCTCTCTGGTAGGTGTCACTTTCACACTCTCTCTCACTTGTCACTAATGGTGTTTGATGTTGCTGGGCCCTGGCTATCCCTCTGATGCAGATCCGGTGTCTCCTTGCTTCAGCAATCAGTGGCCAAATCTTCACTACACAGTGCAGCTCCCCTGTGGCAGTCTCTTTATTTTTGTAACTCATTTTTATTCAAATATAAAATGTACAGTATGACAGATAATACAACCATTGTTACATGTCCATAATACATTACTGAGTGAATCCTTGACGGACAAGAAATTTAGCTGTAAAGGACACATTCTTTCTGGTTTCCATAATGGCAATTACAATTGCCTCTTCTATCATATTAACCTTACTGTATTCATGACTATAATAAATCTAAGAACCAGTGTAATCTCACCAACTATATACATATGCCTGGATTTCATATGAAAATAGAAAAAGAAATAATGTAGGCAAGGCAATTAAGTGACTGTCCCATACCTACTCCACTATTAATCTATGGGTAATATGTCATTGAGCTGAGAGAAAATTAAAATGTTAGTTCAATACCCTCCTCCCCAAAGGGGAGTAAGGAGAAAGTAAAGTGAGAGGAGATTAATGAGGTATGGTAGGAGAGGTTTCTTAGCCTCCTATAACTGATTTACTGTTTAGTTAGATTGAGGATAGAGGTTATCCCACAGTTATATCATTAAAATCTGAGTGGTCACCCTTAATCGCTCCTCCAGTCTTCTCATAAGGGCGGAGATTGGGGTCATCTTATCTTAAGTGCTGAGGCCATCTTGCCCTTTACCTTCTATCTAACTGAGCCAGGGTCCCACCATCTGTACCTCTCTTCCCTTAGGTATAATTTGGCCATCATATGTTCTGTTTCACCGTTGTGTGACATCCTGTTTCCTACTCTTTCAGGGTAGGGGGACATACACTTAGCCACTGTGATGTGATGCATTTCAAAGCTGCCAACCAAAGAGGCCAGAACTAATTTTCTTTGTGAGCGGAGTCTCACCGCCATGGGAGTGCCTAACATCCAATCGGAGAAGTTATCTGTAATGTTAACTGATATAATTTGCTGTATTGCTTCTCTCACTGAAAACCAAAGTGCTCTGATTACTGAGCAGGCCGAAAATGTGAGAGTGAGATCCCACAATTCCACAGTTCCGCCAACACTGAGTGGTGTGTGATGCTTGAAATGATAGGTCACTGTAGGAGTTCGGGAAAAACAGACCAAGATTTTCCCAAAAATTCCCTCAACCAAAGAGGTAGTAACCGTCCATCCCACTTTCAGTTTCTTGTCCTAGTCCTCCCTGGGGATTATGCTCTGGGTTTCCCTTTCCATGCCTCCTTCACCCTTCCCAATGGATCAGGGCCTTGTTCATTTAACAGAATGTACAGTTCTGATATACACCTCACCTTCCTCCTCAACTTAACTATACTATAAATAAAGTCTTCCCAGGGCGTCTTGGGTCTGCGTAATAGTGTCTCATTGTCTGCACTCTTAATAAAGTGTCTGACCTGCAGAAACCTGAAAAAATCTGTTTGCTGCAGCTGAAATTTAACTTTGAGTTGTTGGAAGAACAGGCATGTGCCTTTTGTTAGAAACTGTGCAATCAGGTGAGACCCCTGGCCTCCCAATGTGCATATCTGTGGTCCTACCTAGGAGGGAGAAAATCAGGATGATACCGACCCCATCCAAAATGCCCTAGCATCCAGTCTCACATTGGTGGCACAACCAGCACCTTGCTATAGTACTAACCAGGCAGTTTTGCTGCAATCACTGACTGCAGTGTTGATTGAAGTCTGTTTACAGGCAGCAACCTACAGCTTCAAACTCACGTGGGTACTTAGCTCATGATCATCTCTTTCTGTAGGCAGGAATTGTGTACTTACTTCTTAACCCACCATTGTAGGTGGCCACACAGTCTGTGTAAGCAACAGAAGCTGTCTCTTTTAACAGCACTCAGTTCCTAGTCTGCTCAATAGTGAATTCAGACTGAATTGGGTCTAGAGCAGCCCCTGCTGCTCTGGGTAATCTGCAGCTTTTATTGGGGAATTGAGCTGTCATTCAGCATTCCAACATCATGCATTCCTGGAGGTCTGTCACACAACAGGCAGTTGGCAGCTGCAAAGATGCCTCAATTAATTAGGTCCATTGAGGCCCTTTCCTCAGGCAGTTACCCCAGATTGGTTGGCCAGTCCTCTCTGACTCAGTCACCATGTTGTCTCGTGGCAGAGGTGACAAAAATGGCTGTGAAATTGTAGTTCAAAGGCAGTTCTCCGTGAAAGTCTTTATATATACAAGCACTGTGGTATAAACATAATTACACACCCCAGAGACATCCTGCATGAGTGCAGTGTCATGTCTGGTTTAGCCATTGTAACATTCGGGTAAGTTCAGTCCAGTTAGTAGTACTGATGCCTCGGCTCTGTCTGTGGCAGCTGACACGTTAGGTGTGCAAGTGTAAGGGGCCCTAATGGTATAGTAGCCCTATGGAGATTACATATTAGTGACCTGCAAACTGAGTAAAGTGTAACATAAACAAATTGCAGATGATTGTAAAATCAGTGCAGCAGTGGACACAGAAGCACAAATAAATGAACTGGCAACTGGTATATTAAATATTGAAAAGTGGACACAGTTTAACAGAATGTCTTTAATATTGGGAAATGCTCAGCTATTCATCGGTAGGGGAACAAATGCATTACTATGCACTAAATGGTACTTCAATAAAAGCAGGTCAAGTCAGAAACTGACCTACGGATAATTGTTAATAAAGACTTTACTGTAGGAGGTCATTGTAGAAAAGTGGCATTGACTACCAACCGACTTATAAGATCAATAAGGAAGTCATTCATAACCTGGTCTGAATCCTGTATAGTCCCACTATACAAGGCATATGTCCACCACATTTGAACTACAGCCCTCATTTGGTCACCATTTCATAAAAGGACATTAATGTACTTGACAGTGTCCAATGAAGGGCAACCAAGTTAGTAACAAGGGTAAAGACCTCCCGTATACAGATAGACTGTGAGTTAAATCTCTATGATCTACAGCTAAGAAGAGACAGAGGGACATTCTAATGATCTTTAAAATACTACAGGACAAAAGCTTGAGTAAAGAATGCAACCTAGTAATGGCCCCAAACCAACAAATCTCAGGTGTTGTAATAAACAATTGTATATACACAAGGCCTTTACAAAAAGGAAACACTTTTTTACTATAAGGGCATGTAAAAGTGGAACACCTTCCTCAATTCCTAGTGGACATAATGACTTCACTAAGTTCAAAATGAACTCGATAGATTCCTTTCAGGGACAATGAATTCCCTTTACACGTGTGGAGAAGGCTGTCACGATGGGCACAGTGCCTTCTGCCTTTGCAATACCGAGTAATGATGACTAATATCTGTCTGTCTGTCTATCTTTTCTGTCTATCTATCTGTCTCTATCTAACTGTTGCAATAATTAAATATAAAACGTACTGTCACCTTTCCCTCCGCTTGGATAGTTTTAGATTGCTTTTGTACAATTAATCTATCTAGGATGGTCAACTGAGAGTCAGCATCTGTAGTCCAGCTGCCAGGTGCATTTATGTATGTGTCTAGGTCTGAAAGGTTTGATGACTGTTTCTTATGTAAAAAGTGTGTAGAATCCAGATATACAACTCTTATTTGATCAAAGTTGAACATTTTCTTGGATAATGCACTTCTTCAATGAAAAAATTAACTGTCTATGAAAATTGTGTATATTTTAATTAATGGTTCCTTTAATTTCAATTCTATAAGCTTTTATTGAAATTATTTATTTATTTAGCTTTTGTTGACCAGGTAAGTGCTAGACAAATCCTGCCTATTTTCAGCCACGACCGGGAGGGATACAGATGAATGCCAACTGACCTTGAACCAGATTAAGCTGTTGGTAGTATTTTTAGTGAATGAGGGAATTTGGCCAGAACACGGGAAATTCCCTACTCTTTCGATAAGTGCCATGGGATCTTTAACATCTGCCTGAACTACCAATCCAGGCAGATGGGACCTCGGTTTAACGTCTCATCGAAAGACGGCACCTCAGAAGTGCAGCACCCTCTCATGCTGCACTACAGTGTCAGTATTGGATATTAACCCAAGTGCCAGATGTGGGAACTGAACCCACAGCCCTGATCTCTCGGCTTCAGAGGCGAGTGTGCTACCTACTGAGCCACTGACACTGCTAAATACTGCAGACATTGTAACAAACAGCAACATATGTATCAAAGGCTTAATATTAACGTTATTTTATTCTATATTTAACTTGAAACAATCAACTTTTATGATGTTTTATAAACCTAAGTACAACAATCAGTATTTTGTTCACTGTCTTCATTATCTGACATGTTTAGCAAATGTCTCATCAATATTGACATCACAGTCACTGTCGTCATCTTCGTCATTTGGATTGCTGTAGTGTTCGTTCAGTTGTTCATAAGGCTGGTGGTATAGCTTCACATGTGAACCACGTTGGCTTGTATTTGCCATCCTCATAAATCCAGCCATTGTCCTCTGGCTTCAGTAGTGTCATTTCTGATTTGTCTACGTTTTCCATAACAATGAAATGTAATTTGACGCAGATGTGTTTTGTTGGAGTTGATTTGCATGGTGGCAGTGAGCTTGCGTCTGCTTCTTTGAACTTTTCTAAGGATGCGTCTTTGTCACTCGGTCAATACTTGACATTGAACATACTGTATCAGGCTGTGTTGACACTCGTTCTTTCTGTCACTACAAAGTACACAAAAGCTCTCAGTTGTATCCTCAGTTTCTTTAGACAAGTGTGGACATCCCAGTTTTCCAAATGCCTGTGTGTACTCTGTTCTTTTTCCATAATTGTTAGAGGTTGCACCTTCCCTTGCCTTTGAACGCTGGTGAATAGTCAAACCCTGTCAGTGCATGGAGACCTGGTAGAGCTGCACACACAAGTCTGCCTATCTGCTGACAAGTGGGATACATTTATGAATCTTCTTGTGTTATTCCCGAATGACCAACATTCATGTGCAGTTTTAGATTATCATTTAGACTTGCATGATACAGCAAAATGACCAGAATATCAGTATCATCTGCCTGACCACTACATGCACATCTTCACCCTCATTTTGACTGCAAATGTAGTGTATGTGCTGCATGATTCTTGTGTCTGCTTCTATGTGTTTGCTTGTTAGGGCCTTGCACCTAGTCTGAGCATATGTCCAGCTTCCATTTTGTATGAGTAACAAGTTTCTCCTACTGCATACATGAGCATTTTATCACCTAGAACTTTACAGTACACATCAGAATTTCGTGCTGTAGCTAGAAACCTAGGAGTGCCGTCTTGAATGAAGATGAAAAAAGGGATCCAGCAAAGTGTCTTGGTCGGCTTTGGTCAGGACCAGTTATGAGACAGAAGAGTGGAAGCGATGCTATGCTTTCCTCTCTTCTCTTGTTCAAGACCTTTGATCGATGGTGACTTGTAACAGTCACTGACCAGGTGGACTTCATTTGCAGAAGTACAGCAAACAAGAGACAGGATGGTTTTTGCCACACCGTAATGCTGGTGGCAGGTTTGTAAGACTTCTGATCAAGAACATGGCATGAACTACAGTGGCATTTACAGCATCAGGGTGGCTACTTTGGACTCTGGTCTCAAGTTTCTTCAGCAGTGTTGACTTAATTGTTGTGTTCATTGATCCATCAATGTTTCCCAAGGAGAGAGGTACCGGAGTTAGGGTGGGCGAACACCATCATAAGTTTAGCTGCTGAAGTCGCAGATAGATATAGCAAGCGTCCAAAGAGGTCTCGAGTTCCTTTCAACTCGATGATTTTCTTGTCCTTGTTCTTAATCTTCACCTTCATTGCATCATGTGGAAAGTTCTTCAACTTGTATCTTTTGATGGGTTCCTCGAACCTACTGCTTTTGATAATGCATTTGTCTCTAAACACGTGAGTACATATCTCAGTAACCTGTAACACTTTGTTTGCTACCTCTTGTGATACTGCTTTTCCACTACCTATTGAATAAAGATTGCTGTCCTCAAATGCATCCTGGAATGGATTCATGGAGGAGTCTGTTGTGTTCAGCAGCTTATTTAGATCCTTTGAATCTCATTTAACTCTAAAACTCTTGGCTGGCTTCTTCATGGCTGACAAGACCAACTTTTCCATAAGACTTCCAACAATTTTACTTTGAGTTGACCCCAGAATGTTCCTCCTCCTCCTTACGTTGATGTTCTGTGTCAAAGTAGAAATCCTCGTTAGTCTTGATGCAGCATTGGCATTAATTGTCTGTTCCAAGGTCAAGTCTACGTCATTTCTGCTAAACCATCTCTTCAATCTTTCAATGGTTAATGTTCCATTCTCAAATTGTTTCCTTATTCCAGGTGGGTCTCATCCATGTTTAGCAAATTCATAAGGTACAGGGTCATCCACTTGGCATAGTTGTGGTGCCCAGTTGCAAAATAAAGAGGCATCATCTTCTCCAAGCTATATAAAAGAGAGGCAAGTAATTTGTCCTGATGGAACGGCAGAAGAGTTGGTACAACTCTACCGAACTGCAGTATGGCAGCCAACATTGGGCATTTGCACCATGTTCACCATGGAGTGTAGAATCTGAGTACTATCCATTCATTTGGGAATATGCATGATGTAGATGCTGCAGATTCAGATGGAGCACTATGAACTTGGGAGCGAAGCAATTTTGCATGATAATTCTTTATGATGTCTTTTTTAGAGTTTCATCAGCTGCAAGTTTAACAGAACTCTTATATACAGTGAAGTTCTTGTAGCAAATATAATGATACTCATGGCTGCTGGAGTAATGTTCAGGCAATTCAAGACACACATGTTGTACTTTGACAGTGTTTGACTAGAACGCCTTTCCTTTGCATCAACTGCTTTCTCCCAATGAGCATCATCAAAAGGTAGCAGGTCTCCATGGTCTGTGCTAACTTCTGGATCAGTTTGTAGTGTCATCGAGGCACAGTTCAGGAAGCATAGGAAAACTCAGAGCAGTTGTAGAATTCACAAGAGTTTTATTTGTACTAGCAGTAACATAAAACATAAAATTGTTCAGTATAACTATTTACAAAGGCCAAATAAAACAGAGGATGCATCTAAGTTTTCCTCAATCTCTGTGTCCTTCCTTTGCAAGCAGTTGCAGCTCTGTCTTATGAGTCCTTGCAACAACAGCACAGTGTGGTGGGTTGTGGCCTTTGTAAGCGATGCTTCCAGTATCACTTGAAGATCATGTGGCCAGGCTTCTTGGTTGACCAGTGGATCATAGCCCTAAATATCATGTTGAGGACTCGACTGTGATCAAGTTTCCTTCAATTGAGAGTTTGGTCCACAGCTCCTTGGTGTGCCCATCAGGCTTGTTGACTTTGACACCAGTCAAGCAGACTGGCGAGATTTTCTCCAGGCTGTTAACCAGTTTTTGGAGGAGATCGATGAGGAGTTGACTTCTTAGACTCAGGTGCTCCTGTCCTCACCCAGGAGGATGTGGCCAGTGTCCCTGACCAGATCCACTGTACCAGCTTCCACTGCCAGTTGTGCCACCAAGCTGATGCTGTTAAACATGGCTTGGCATATGGCCTACCACAACCCCTGAGGCTTCCTCTTGATGTTGGCCTCTGGGTCAAGGTCGACATTGAAGTGCCACTTGTGCTGTTAATCTGCTTGACCAGGAGGTGCCACTATTGATGCTCCTTGACCTTGGTGAGGAGCGGCACTGGTGCCTGATGTGGTGGTGCTACGAGGAGCTCCTCCGCAGCAGTGGACCATCGTGGGGCAGGGTAGGGTTCCACCTTCTGAGCTTTTGTCACTTGGCAGCTGCCAGTCATGCCCTCACCTGTCCATTCTTGATAACCTAATGTTATTCAGGTGAAGCTACCTCTGACTGGAAGCTGCAACACTGGACTTAAGATTTGCAAGAAAGTGAGTTGTGCTCACAACAGAGGAGGTGAACCTTACAATTTACAATTGTCTTTGGTTTGAAGCAGATTCCTTAGGAAAGATAATATTCTTCAGGTGGAGGATACTTCTAACTGAAGGGTGAAATAAGGAACTTAGAATTATCAGAAAAGGCAGTCTTTCAAGCAACAGAGGAGGTGGACCTTGCTTTACTTTTGTTACAATTTTGTTAAGATTTTCAGTGCAGGAAGAGTTTAAACCCACAGGACTGAATATTGTTTACTGTGTCTGTCCTTGTGCACAGCTGACGTGTTTGGGGCTGACTGCTTTCAGAGCACAAGTCACCCAGGCTGTTTTGGGGCTGGGAGGTTTACTATGTCTGACTTGGATGTTTGGATTTTTCTGTTTGATTAGCAGGGTATTTTCTCTGTCAAGTTGTCATGTAGGGTATCTTGCTGACAGGAAGGCACTCATCGTCAGCGGTAGGTCAGAGCTTTTAGCTGATTGTTTCGTGAGGGCACAGTTTAGGCCCAAATCCTTCCCACCCCTCACCCACCTATCCCGGAAATAGTTCCTTTATACCTGGGTTCTGACTACATTTCAAGAGGCAAAGTGCATATCACTGTCAGGTCTCTCTAGCACACTGCACTGACAGTATAAGCATACACATTATATATATATATATTTCTATATAACAAACCAATCACACACACACACACAAAAACTAAACAAGATAGACAGACATGTGGGGGTAGTGCATTGTAATGGCTGTGGGGCAGCAGTCTTCCAGGAGTCTTTCTGGAGGCTGAGATGCTGCCCTGTTTGCAGACAACTATCTGTCCTGAGGGAGGAAGTTGCCTGTCTTCAGGCCACACTGGACAATAATAAGGGAACCTCTCCCATCCAGGGAGCACCAGAGCCACCACCACTACCTCAGAGGTTGCAAGAAAGCACAGCAGTTGGACCACAGTGGGCTCAGGGAGGGTAAGGTGGTGGAACAGAGGCACCCAGTCAGTTGTTCCACCCACAATCCATACACCATTCTGGGAGAGCATAGTTCCTGTATGGATGCATCCAGAGAGAGACTAAGGAGGTTACAGACAGCAGTTCACAAGGGAGGCCCTCAGGAAGGAGGCAGAGGGCACAACAGGGAAAGGAAGCAGCTCCTGGTGGGGACTTAATTATTAGGGGGATAGAACTGGGGAAGCAGGGAAAACTGAAGTAGGGTGCCTGCCTGGTGCCATGGCTTGGAGGGACAGGAAGCGCATCCTTAGGATCATGAGAACAGTTGCATGGGAGTCTGAGCTGGACATCATTGTCCACCTAGGGACAAATGACTTGGCTCATCATGAGATTAGAGCAGTGCAGAAGGACTTTGTAGAGTTGGGGAGGGGCCTAGACAAGTAGGACACACAGTATCCTTAGAGGTGCTGCCTGTCAGTGGCATGGGTGAGGCGAGGTACTTTGCACCATGCAGTTTAATGAATGGTTGAAAAAATGGTGTGGAGCACAGGGTTTGGCTTCATTGGGGACTGGGGTTCTACCTGGAGGACACCAGCCTATACTGGCAGGATGGTCTGCATCTGTCCAGGAAGGAACAGGTCTATTGGGCAGTCAGTTTAAATGCTTCATTGGCAAGCTTTTAAACTAGTCAAGGGAGGCACTGATAAGCAGCAGGAAAATCCCAGCCTCCCCTACAAAACAGGGTACTAAATGAGAAAAGACCAAGGTAGAAAGGTCAGTGGGGATGCTGCTACAGAAGATAAAGCCATCAAAAATGGAGAGCAATGAGTACCAATGCTGTAGTCTGGGTAACAAGCTTTCTGAATTAGTGGCCTTGATGGAGAAGGAACATCTGGATATCGTGGCAGTCACAGAAACATGGTACACACAGAACCATGACTGGGATGTAAACATACCAGGATACACTATCTACAGGAGGGACAGGGAGGGTAAAGAGGAGGAGTAGCTCTCTACATAAGGGAAGGAATCAAAGCAACAGAACAAAAAGAGTAAACAGGAGGAGGAGAAGAAGCACTGTGGGTCAATTTGGAGGCAGGCAATGGCACCACAATCCGCACAGGGGTTGTATACAGACGCCTCTCAGGGGAAGAAATGGACAGGAAATGATAGAAGTATACTTAGAATGGCAGATAAAGGAGATATTGCTGATGGGTGATCTGAATATGCAGATGTTAACTGGAGTGCAGTTGCAGCAACCACTTCTAAGGTGGGGTTATTCTAGATGCCCACAGAGGGCATGCCTTAGACAACTAGTATTGGAACCCACTCAAGAGGAGCAATCTTTCGCTCAAATGGAGATGGAGAGGATCACAGATGTAGAAGTGGGTAGCCATCTGGGAACTAGCGACCATCGAACAGTATGGTTCACAATAAACACAGCAATAGAGTCAAGCCATACAAAGGCAAAAGTACTGGACTTCAGGAGGGCTGACTTTGCCAAAATAGGTGAGTGCCTAAGGAATGCACTAGCAAATGGGCAGGAAGGAGGGTGGAAGAACAATGGGAATAATAAAACTGCCATCACAGAGGTAACAAGCCTTTGTGTGAAGCAAATAAACAAAACAAATGATGTAAGAAACCACTATGGTTCTCAAAGGAGGTGGCAGTGAAGGTTCAAGAGAAAAGAAAGCATTCAGAAAGTACAAGGAATCACAGAAGGAGCAGGACAGAGAATTGTATCAGTTAAAGCAAAAGGAAGCTGGGAAGGCAGTCAGAACAGCAAAGGCCGAACTGAGGAAAAGATAGCCAACTCAATTAAGAAGGGGATAAAACCTTTTAGGTACATCAGGAGTGAAGGAAGACTAAGGGAGGATAGTGAGGCTTAATAAAGGGAGGGTGGGCAGAGGGTGACGGTGAAAAGGCAGAGATACTAAACACATATTTTGCTCAGTATTTACGAATGAAGAGGGGAGGTACCTAAAACAAACAATAGAAACACTCTGGATACAGAAGTTGATACCAGCCCATTTACAGAAGAAAGGGTTCTGAAAGAACTCTTAAAACTGAAGGTGGACAAAGCAATGGGGCCTGATGGGATTCATCCCAGAATTCTAAAAAGAACTGAGGTAGAACTAGTGACACCACTGACTACTGTCTTTAACAAACCATGGGAGGATGGGTGGTACCTGAGGACTGGAGGAGGGCAGATGTGATTCCCCTTCACGAAAGTGGGAGCAGGGCAGAAGCAGGAAACTACAGACCTGTTAGTTTAACCTCAGTGATAGGGAAAAGTTGGAATCACTTCTGAAGGAAAGAATTGTCAAGTACCTAGAGGCCAGAGGGGCACAGGACCCAAGGCAGCATGGATTCACAGCGGAAGGTCATGCCAGACAGATCTAATAGATTTCTTTGACTGGGTGGCCAAAGTAGTAGATCAGGGAGGGGCTGTGACATGGCCTACCTAGACTTTAGCAAGGCATTTGACTCAGTCCCATACAAAGATTAATATACAAGTTAGCCAGCCTTGGAGTGGGTCCCAAGATGATAGCCTAGGTAAAGAATTGGCTGGAGAATAGGACACAGAGGGTAATAGTAAATGGAGTCCACTCTGAAGAAAGGGGTTACTAGTGGGGTTCCGCAGGGTTCAGTATTAGGACTGTCCTCTTCAATGTCTTTATAGCGACATTGCAGAGGGACTGGAAGGAAAGTATGTCTCTTTGCAGATGACACAAAGATCTGCAACAGAGTTGATGCACAGGTGGGGTGGAAAGGATGAGAAGGGACTTGGCAAGATTAGAGGAATGGTCAAATGTATGGCAGCTTAGATTCAGTGCTAAGAAGTACAAAGTAATGCACCGGAAACAAAACCCAGGAAGAGTACACAATGGGGATGAGATACTAACAACAAAAATGGAAAGGACCTGGGTGTAGTCATATCAGATGACTTAAAGGTGGGCAAGCAATGTGAGAGGGCAGTAAGGAGGGTTGGGGGATACTGGGATGCATAGGGAGAAGCATCACCAGTAGAAAACAGGAAGTTGTTATCCCTCTGTACAGACAGCTGGTGAGACCCCATCTGGAGTACTGCGTGCAGTTCTGGAGACCCAGTCTCGAATGGACATAGACAAGATGGAAGCTGTCCAGAGGAGGGCATCTAGAATGGTGCAGGGTCTGCACCAGAAGACATATGAAGAGAGACTAAAGGAGCTTAATATGTATAGCCTCGAGGAAAGGAGGGGAGGGGGACATGATAGAAACTTTCAAGTACCTCAAGGAATCAACAAAGTCCAAGAGGGTAGCATCTTTCAAAAAGAGGTGTGCAAGAACAAGAGGCACAATTTGAAGATGGGGGCAGCTCAGAGGTAATGTAAGGAAGTATTTTTTCACAGAGAGGGTCGTGGATGCATGGAATGGCCTTCCGAGGAGGTTGTGGAGTCAAAAACAGTGGTTGAATTCAAGCATGCATGGGACAGTCATAAGGCAGTTCTAGGGGTGGGGTAGAAAGAAGTAGTCTGCTGGTTAACTGGGATCTGCAGCTTATCTATTAGGTAGGAAATGGGCAGACTGGGTGGGCCAAGCGGTCCTTCTAGGGACATGGATATGTTGTTCATCCACACTCATTGGCAGGTATCCTTGCCGCTTAAATCTTGCGGAAGGTCTTCAAGCTTGCTCCTCCCACCCACCCGGTGGTATAACTCGGCTCCGCCCCATGACGCCAGATCTTCCTTACTGCTTGAAGCTCAGGTTCCTCCTTAACGCTCCGTGCTTGAGACTGGTTCCTATTTCTCCGTTGCGATTTAAAAATAAATTTTGCGAAAAGACTTAGTCTTCTATCCTCGCTGCCGCGGTGGACAAATCGACTCCGGATTTGAGATGCCCATGCGGCAGAAGATGTCTCGGACGGATCCACACCATGCAGTGTTCACTGTTAGGCCTTGAGCACGACCGCAGGCTATGCGACCTGTGCTCATCTTTTCTCGGCCCACGTCCTCGAAGACCGTGCTGCCCGGTGCAACTGGGCGTCCGAAGTTTCCCTCCGGTGAAGTCAAGGAAGCCCGGTTGGCGGTGTCCGCGGTGGCGGGCTTCGGCGGATCAGCTCGAGTGGATGGTGCGCTCAAAGAGGAGGCGGCGCGGGTCAGATCTTCCTCGGCTGCATTTATCCCGCCTCTCTGGGCTCTTCTTACACGGCTTCCTTTAAGGAGCTTTGTCTGTCCCTCCACTAAAGGAGAAGGGCCTCACGCCTGGGACCTTATTCTCGGTCCAAAAGAGGACAGGGGTAAGTCCCTCCGTCGACGCTCTTGGGGCGGGGAAAGGTCCCTCTCCCGGCCGTCGGCCATCGGCTTCAGTCGACCGCTCGGCTTGACCACTGGCCTCTGGTGTCCCGTCAGGCCAGTTGACCGAGACTCCCACCGATGAAGTCGAGATTTTCTCGGCCCATTGGGCGGGCTGTCGCCTTTAGCAGCCGAGATTCCTCTCTCGGGTTCCCCCGGAGGAGTTGAGGATCCCGTGGCTTGCCTGTGCCTCCGGTTCCGGAGCCCTCGGATGGACCATCCGAGCCGGAGAGTGCGGTTCCGCCGACACCTCCCCGCACCGACCTCGGAAATTCGGGACTCGGTCTCGGTCTCGGACCTCTTGGCGGTCCAGCCGATCCCACCGCCATAGGCGGTCTCGGTCTCGCATCGTAGGGCGGCGTCGCCGCCATCCTCGTCCTCCTCCTCGGATGAGGGAGGCTTCGGCGTAAATTACGCCGACGCGGTACGAGGACCTTATGTTGCAACAGCTCCTCCTGGCCGGGAGTAAGCCGACCCGCCGCCTTCCCGGCCATTAAGTGGCTGTCACCGAGCTGCCGACACAACCCCTCGACTTATCCGGGAGGCCTATACCCAGGCCGTTGTTCGGCCAAACCAGCTGCTCCACCGATTCCGTGGAACCTCCGCCTCCACAACCAATTAATTGTGGCTCCACCAAGATTCTCGGTCGGCTAAGGGTCTACCCCATCGGCTGTCAGTTACCTCACTCCCGACCGACCTCGGCAGGTGAAGGTGGCTCAGGCCAGAGGCAGCTCTTCGAGGACTCTTCCGAGTCCGAAGATGATTCCTCCTTTTCTCCAAGCGACTGGACTTGGAGTCTTCAGGAGGTCAGTCAATGGACGATAGCCCGTCGTCTTCCTAGGACTGCTTCGCTCATCTCGGAGTCCACCGGATGGAGCTCGAACCCGCTTCTAAACGGGCCAGGTATCCCTCACGGAGATTCTGGACCGAGGATTCTCCGACGGAGGTCTTTCCGGTGGCCGAGGCCATAGTGGGTCCGGCACTGGAGCTTTGGCAGCGCCCTGCTTCCTGCCCTGCGCCCGGCCAGGATGGCCAGGAAGTATGCCGTCCCTACCGGTTCCTTGTCCGTTTTTCGGAACACCCTCTGCTGAGGGTTGGTTACCGACAGCGTTTCGCTACCGGGCAACGCCAGGGATGTGGGACAAACCTCCTGACAAGGAGTCCAAGAGATTGGACTATGTCGGGCGAAAAGTTCACGCTTGCCCTCTCTCGGCCTTCGCCAGGCCAGTTCGGCCATCCTCATGGCACATTTTCTCATGCCCTGTTGGGCTCCCTGGATGAGGTCATCCTCATCTTCCCGCTGATCTGCAGACTACAGTTAAGCAGGTGCGGGACCAGGGCAGGGCAGTGGCCAAACAGCAGCTCCAGACTGCTTTGGATATAGGGACTCATGTGCCAGATCGGTGGCGGCCGCAGTGGCTATCGTCGGTGGGCTTGGCTGAGGATATCCACCTTTACTTCGGATACCCAGCACAAGTTGGCGGATGTTCCTTTTGGGGACTGACCTCTTCGACCCTGGAGTGGAAGGTCACCTGCAGAGGATCGAGAAGTCCAATGCTACCTTGACTCGGTCTCTTCCGCTAGAAGGACAAAGGCCGCAAGCCACAGCCTAAGCCCTTCGTCCTTCTGTGCCCCCGCGCGCCTGCCCTGTAATCGCCAGGGCCAGCAGGCTCGGCCTTGGCATCCCAAACCCAAGCCGGCTTCCTCTAACAGGAGGCAGGAGGAAAGGCCCAGGAGGTCCCTCGGCGGTCCCTCCTCCAAGCCTGCCCAGTGGCGGGCTGAGGGGTGTCGCCCCATTCCGTCACCTTACCCCTAGGTCCCCGTGAGGGACGGCTCCGCACTTCCGTTCCGCCTGGTCCGCTGTTACCACGGACAGGTGGGTCTTGGAGTGGTGGAAGAGGGCTGCCTCTGGAATTCGAGCAGGCACCACCCTTCCAGAGCCGTCGCCCCCAGGGGCTTGGGATCCCAGCCTCACTGGCGGCTCGTCAGCCTACATCGCCTCCTCCTCCAGAAGGAGGTGATAAGAGAGGTGGGACCCTCCTTCAGACCCAGGGTTTGTGTCCAGGTACTTCCTGGTTCCGAGAGCGGACGGGGCTGGCGCCCCATTCTCGACCTACACGCCTAAACAAGTTCCTAAGGTCTCGAACCTTCAGGATGGTCACTCTGGCTCAGATAATACCATCCTTGAACGCGGCGTGTGGTTCTGCTCTCTGGACTTGCAGGACGCGTTTTCACGTCCCTATCCGTCCGTCTCACCAGAGATTCCTTCGCTTCCGGCGGAAGGATCCTCTTGAGTTCCAGCCATGCCTTTCGGCTTGTCTCCAGCTCCCAGGGTCTTCACCAAATGCATGGCAGTGGTGACAGCATTCCTGCGCGCCGAGGGGTCCGGTGTACCCTTACCTGGACGACTGGCTGATAGCAGCTCCTCCAGGAAGGAGGCGGAGTGGTCCAGAGATCTGGCCCTCCAGGTCTGCTCTCAACTGGGCCTCCTTATCAATGAGGCCAAGTCGGAACTCGAGCGAAGCAGGTGATTCTATTCATCGGGCGCAGTCGACTTTCTTGAGCCAGAGCATGGCTCCCGTGACAGGGCCGAGGTTCTTCCTCCTTTGCCCGATCATTTCTGGTTGGGCAATCCGCGCCCTGCCGGGACTTCCTCGCCTCCTGGGTCTCATGACGGCCTGCACCAGCGTGGTCCGTTGGGCCCGCTGGAACATGCGTCCCTTCAGTGGGGACTGGCCAGCCAGTGGTCTAGCAGCTGCGATCCTTTGGACCAGCTTGTGTCGGTGACACAGGGGATGTGGAGCGCTCTCCAGTGGTGGACCGTTCCAGATCATTTGCAGGAGGGCATCCTGTCGTCCGCCCCGCGAGCCGACGGTCTCTTTCGACCGATGCCTCTCTGATGGGTTGGGGTGCCCATCTGGGGAACACCGGCTCATGGCCTCTGGTCCCCGGAGTCGATGCCACATCAACCTGCTGGAGCTCGAGCGGTCCCGCTAGTCTCACCGCCTTTGCTCCGTTCCTCCGGGGTCAAGTGGTCCGAGTCCAGACGGACAATACCACGACCATGTACTATCTAAACCGCCAGGGGCGGGGCCGCGCTCCATGCTTTTATGCAAGGAAGCCTCCGCATTTGGTCACTCGTCGCCAGCCTGGAGGCGGATCTCCTAGCCATTCACGTGGCAGGAGCCTCCAACACCCTGGCCGATGCCCTGAGCCGGATAGGGGCTGCATCCCATGAGTGGTCTCTCCTGCGGAGATAGTACAGCATCTGTTCTCCCATTGGGGCACACCTCAGGTGGACCTGTTTGCCTCCAGGGAGAGCGAAGCTGAGTCTGTTCCATGCCCCCCCTCAGCAGGGCTCGCTGCAGGGGATGCCTTCTCGAGGCAGTGGACCCCGGGCTTTTTCTTTCTTTTCCCCATTTCCCTTGATCCACAAGGTGCTTCTCAAGGCGAGGGAGGACAAGGCGAGGTGATTCTGATAGCCCCAGACTGGCCTCGCCAGTTCTGGTACCCAGATCTCCTCAGTCTCAGCTCCAGGACTCCACGGCAGCTTCCAGCTCGCCCGGACCTGCTCTCAGTCAATCAGGGAAGGTGTTCCATCCGGACCTTCAATCCCTGCACCTGACCCCTGGTTCCTGGCGGCTAGAGTTCCAGGCCTTGGGTCTTTCCGACAAGGTCCTCAATGTAGTTGAGGCGTCCCGTAAAGTCGACCAGAAAATGTTATGCCTTCAAATGGAAAAGGTTTTCCATTTGGTGTCAGGCAAGGCTTGGACCCTTCCTCCTGTTCCTTGGCAAGCATCTTGGACTATTTATGGTCCCTTTCTAGTCAAGGGCTTAGGTCGACGACCTAAGGGTGCACCTGGCAGCCATCTCTGCTTACGGGCGCGGGCCGGGAAGCAGTCGATGGCGCAGGAGAAGGTGGTCTGGCTTTTCCAAAGGCCTTGATCACATTTCCTCCAGTGCGGGAACCCCCACCTCCGTGGGATCTACTGCTGGTACTGGCAAAGCTCATGGGCAAGCCATTCGAACCTATGCACAGGTGTGCTCTCTCTCACCTGTCGTGGAAGACCGCCTTCTTGGTGGCTATCGTCAGCCAGAAGGATGGGAGAGCTCCAGGCGCTTTCCATCGAGTCTCTTACCTGGTCTTCCACAGGGACAAGGTTGTCCCTCTTCCCACAGAAATTCCTTCCGAAGGTGGTGTCGGAGTTTCACCTAACCAGGTGTTGACTCTGCCGGTGTTCTACCCCAATCACACCTGGAGGCCGAATATAGGCTCCATACTCTGGACCCTAGAAGGGCGCCGCTTATTATAAGGAGCGACGGCTGAAATTGGGAGAGGTTCGCCAGCTGTTTGTCACTCACGCTGAAGTCGCATCTGGCAGACCTGCAGCCAAGCGGACGATAGCAGGTGGGTAACCTCCTGCATAGATCTCTGCTATAAGTTGGCGGCATGGAGCCTCCCAGAGGGATAAGAGCTCATTCTACCCGCCATACTGCTGCAACGGTGGCTGCTTCCAGGGACGCCCCTATCCAGGAAATCTGCAGGGCTGCTACCTGGAAGTCAGCAAACACCTTCATTACCCATTACCACATCGACCTTGAGTCACGCCGGATGCTGGTTTTGGGGCCTCGTTCTCCAGTCTCTTTCCCAAGTAAGTATTGGGGTGTGCGTCTTGCCTCCTCCTCCCGGAGAACTGCTAGGAGTCTGTCAATGAGTGTGGATGAACAACATATCCATGTCCCTAGAAATACAGGTTACTCACCTGTAACAGGAGTTCTAGGAATGGTATATGTTGTTCATCCACACGCCCACCCGACCTCCCGGCTCTCGGGACGCGACAACCTGAGCTTTCCAGCGGCCAGATCTGGCGCCATGGGCGGAGCCGAGAGTTACTCACCCGGTGGGTGGGAGGAGCAAGCTTGAAGACCTTCCGCAAGATTTAAAGCGGCAAGGATACCTGCCAATGAGTGTGGATGAACAACATATACCATTCCTAGAACTTCTGTTACAGGTGAGTAACCTGTATTTATCTGCCGTCAAATTCTGTGTTTCTGTGTTTCTTGACTGATGTCCCCAGCATCTGCCTCTCCACCATGTGGGTGGAGCTGCCTCCACCATAGCTCTTGATAGGAGCCCCAGCTAAGGACTCCCATGTGGTGGCCATCATGCCATGCCAGTTCTCAGTGGAGATCACCCAGTCCAAGAAGGCTAGGGTGGTCCCTGGTAGCAAACATTCAGGTGCTGTTTTGAGGAGTCCTCAGATTATTTGAATAGGTCGTCCATGTTTTCTTCAAGAACTCACACTTTCGACCATGCTCCAGTCGAGGAGGTGTCCAGTGACAACTGGCTAGTGTCTTTGGGCTCTTCTCTGCCTCATGTCAAAAGTCAATGAATGTGCCCTTGGAACCAGGAAGTGGGTTAAGTGTTCCTCTACTGATATACTGGACAAGGATGATTCCTGGGGGTTGCCTTCCCGTGGCTGAGGCCATCTTGAGACCAGCCCTAGAGCTTTGGCAGTGTGGAGCATCCTGCTTGGCACTCTCCACTCATATGGTCCACAAGTATGCAGTCTCTTCAGGACCACTTTTGTTTCTCAGACCACCCTTCAAGCAAAGGGTTGGTCTTAGACACAGCCTTCCAGAAGTTCAGTGAGCTTGAGGATGGGACAAGCCCCCCACAAAGAGTCGAAGAATCTTGGACCATGTAGCCAAGAAGGTCCATGCTCTTCTCTTGGTCTCCATCAGGTGAGTTAAGCTGTCCTGATGGCCAACTTTGGTCCTTCCTTATTGGGAGTGCTGGATGACCTCCTCCCTCAGCTCCCTGCTGACAGGCAGTTAGTTGCCTGTGAAGTTGGTCGGAGACCAGGGTCAAGCACTGGCTAAGCACCAGCTTCAAGCACCTTTGGACATTGGTGACTCCAGTGCCCATGCCATGGCAGCAGCCATCATGATGCATTGTAGGGCCTAGCTAAGACTTTCCACCTTCACGGCGGATACGTAGCACAAGCTGGACAATGTCTCAGTCTTCGGTACTGACCTCTTTGGCCTCGGGTAGAAGGAAATCTCACCAGGATTGTGAAGTCCCTTGTCACCCTAGATTCTGTGGCTTCATTCCAGAAAGACCCTAAGGCTCAGATGCTTAAGAAAAGACTTTCCAATATCAGTAGTTTCAGCCTGGCAGCAGCCTCAACAGGGGCAATACCTACCCTGGCGGCCAAAGCCAAGTTTGTGGCTAGGGGCCAAAGAGAGGCGGGTGGAGAAAGTGGTGCCTGTCTAGCCCCAGTGGCTGGTGCCCTCCAGAGCTGCCCAGTGATAGGTCAGGGATGTTACCTTCCCAGCTGTCAAGTCCCTGACCCAGCTGCATGTGGAGAGTCAGGTATGTCACGTCTGGTCACATTGGTCCATTGTTACTATGGACAAGTGGGTATTGGAAGTTGGAGACATAGGGTTGCCTCTAGACTTGTGTGCTTTCCTACCTTACTGACTGCATGCTCCTTGGGAGTCCTTTATGTTGCATAACATTCTGTCTGCCCTCAGGGAGGATGTTGCTCAGTTCCTTGCAAAAGAACAATAGCCTGTGTCCCAGATGCCCTGGCAAGTCAGCGACGTGTCCAGGTACTTCCTGGTTCGAAGCGGATGGTGGGGCTGGGGTCCCATGCCGGATCTGAACAATCTGAACCAGTTCATGTGGAAGCACAAGTTTCAGATGGTCACTCTGAGGTCAGATTATGCCATCCCTGAAGCAGGGCATGTGGTTCTGCTCCCTGGATCTTCGGTCACATTCTTCACTCCGTCCATCCGTCGCACTGGAGGTACCTCTGTTTCCATGCAGAGGAGGTTCTCTATCATTTCAGTGTCATGCCCTTCAGCTACTTGTCCATGCCCAGGGTCTTCACCAAGAGCATGGTAGTGGTGGTAGCCTTCCTGCAGTGCAAGGGCATGTGGGTGTATCCCTACTTGTACGATTGGCTGAGAGCCAGGCCATCCAAAGGCCGTTGAGTGGCCCATAGATCTGGCCCTCCAGACCTGCATAGATTTTGGCCTGTTTGTCAAACCTGGAAAAATCTGAACTGATCCTTTCACAGGTCAAGTCATTGGTGCAGAACTGGACTCCTAAAGACCAAGGCTTTATCTCCTTGTGGACGGGCTCAGGACTCCTTCTTTGCCCGATCATTTCAGGTTTGGTGATCGTACCCTTCCCGAGATTTCATGCAACTGTTGGTGTACATGGAGAGCACCCTAGTGGATGTGCCAGCTGCAGTGGGAGGTGGGCTGCCAGTGGTCCTAGTACCTAGGTCATCTAGACCAGCTGGCCTTAGTGACCCAGCCAATGTGGGATGTCATCCAGTGGTGGCTGGTCCCTCAATATCTGGGAGGAGTCCTATTTATCTGCCCAGAGATAACTTTCACTCTTCTAACAGTGCATCTCTGATGGGGTGAGGAGCACATTTGGGAGACCACAGAGACCACAAATTTGGTCACCCCAGGAGTCCCATCACCACATTAACCTGCTGGAACTCCATGCAGTTCATCTGGCTTTCATGGAATTTGCTCCTCTTATCAGGGGTCAGGTTGTGCAGGTCCAGACAGACAGTACCATTATCTTGTTTTGCCTGAACAGGCTGGTCAGAACTTCCTCCTTCCTCTCTGTTGGGAGGCCCCCACATGTGGACCCTCATGCACAGCCTGGGTGTAGTCCTCCTGGCAATACATGTCATGGGAGTTCACAGTCAGCTTGCAGACACTATAGCCAGGTGGGAGAGACATCGCACAGTGGTCTCTGCATCAGGAAGTCAAAACTACCTCTTCTTCTTCCAGTGGGGCATCCTCTGGTGGGCCTGTTTACCTCTGGGAGAACAGAAAGCTCAGGCTGTTCTGTGTCCAGCCCTCACTATCTGGGCCACTGTTGGGGTATACTTTCAGGAGGCCCTGGACTCCAGGCCTCGTGTAGGCCTTCCTCCCTTCCCCGATCCACAGAATGGTGGTCAAGGCCGGGTAATCCTGATAGCTCCAGACTGGCCAGACAGATCTTCCTGGACATAAAGTCTCCACCACTCATTCCTACTAATGGGATCTGCGCTGGAGGCACTAGGACCCAGCAGGAGCAAACCTTTTGCTAGAGGGTCTGCGCCAGAGATGGAGCTGTGAGGAGCGGCACCGCAAGCCTCAGCTCATGGTAAGACTATCTCAGTGTCGACCCTCCAACCACCTCTAGTTCCTGTTTTCCTGCTATTGAGTGCACTGTCGCTATTCCTCCGGAGAGTCAAACTTCAAGCTAGCATAGTTTTCAGTTTTATTGTTTTGTAATAATATCTCGAATAAAGTACCGCTTAGTTTATTTATTCTTATTAAAGGAAGAAGTCTCAACCTACATTGACGGAGTTGACCATAAGTGGATCAGGTGACGGTAGGGAGACTTCTGATGAAAGCTATTCAGTCAGCGGGCTGGGTCCGATCTGCCGCTTCTCCGGGGTCTTACAATGGACAGTCCAATGCCTGAGGTGGGGCGGTCCCTTGAAAGCATAAAAGTAAGCGGTCACATTCTCGCACCATTCGCCTCGAGCTCTTCTTCGCCCACAGGTCAAAAGAGAAGGCATCACTCAAGTCACCCTGATATGTCTGCGGTAGACGGTCACATTATTAGCTTGCCGGTCTCCTCCTTCGTAGTCACCGGTTTCTGTTCTTGGTCGCCGATGTCTTCGACATCGGAGCCCTACCCCACCCTCTGGTAGGTCTTCAGATGAGCAGTTTCATCAGTGGGCTGCTCTTATGGAGCAGTGGGCTCAGAGGTTGGTCCAACTGCCTGGCCCTGTCACTCAGGGGCCTTGACTTCCCGAGGATCAGGTAGGCGGTTGAGGCCTCCCCTAGTCGGCATAGCGCGTCTTGATGCCGTCAACTCCGCGTTTAGGTGTTTCCCCCTCACCGGCTGCGGCACAGGGGCCACACCGATGCCTCTATCTCCTGGTATTCATCCTTCTTTCTCCTCAAATCCTGTTTTCGGAGCCTTGGGATATTTTTGACGCCTTTGGTGTCGATGAGACACTGGCGCCGCCTTCGGTGCCAGTGCATCTGTTGGCACCGCCCTCGGCGCCATGTGGCTTCTTGGTGCCATTCTCTGCACCATGTGGCTTCTCAGCGCTGTCCTTGTGCCGTATGGTTTTCAGCACCATCTTCAGTGCCATGTGGCTCTTCAGCGCAGGTTCTTCTTGGGCTCGAGGCCTGTTATGCGCCATCCAGTCTTCAAGGCCCTCTTCTTTGAATCCTTTCTCCCTTCCTCATTTCCTTCTGATTTTCACTGCTTTCCTGTCCATACAGTCCCTCCTGGGCTGTCAGGAGATGACATTGAGCCTGACCCAGACCTCAGGCTGGGTGATGATGTGGAAGGAACAGGATCTAATCCTGCTGCAGAGCCTGTGGTCGAGGACCTGTCATTTAAGTCTCTGCTGAAAACTTCAATTCCACACTTTCTCTCAGACTACAGATATCGATCCTGGAAACTGTTAAGACTCAAATACCTCCATGTTCCAGAGATCCCTATGGATTTGACTCTTCCGGTACAGCCCTCCTTTGAGATGCTTTCTCAAATGGTATGGAATAATCCTGCTCTCATTCCTTCTGTGGCTAAGTCCATAGAAATGAAATGTGCTGCTCCCAAGGATCGACCCATTTGGCATCCCAAGCCTTTGGATCCTATTGTAGTCTTGGCAGAGAATGATAAAGATCGATCCTTCCCCAGACTACTACAGGTCGACCTGTTAACAAAGAATCTCGTAAGATAGACGCTTTAGGTAGAGAGTCTTTGTTGCTTCCACCCTAGGTATGCATATTGCCAGCTACCAAGACTATTTCTCTCAGTATGAGTACATTCTTTGGCATTCGCTCAAAAAATGGTTGACGCTCTACCGGAGTCGGACACTAATTCAGAGCTTCTTCAAACCATAACCAGGGTATTGAGTCCAACAACCAACAGGTTAAAGCAGCTATGGACACCTTGATACTCCCTCCGGTGGCGGCGACAGGAGGCATTGTACCCACCGTCATTCCTGGCTGCACACTTGGGTTTCACAAATGATGCCCAGCAACAGGTCATGGCATTGCCTTTCGATGGTGTGTATCTTGACCCTCAAGTAGAACAGGCTCTAGAGGCCACACAAAGACTAGGTCAGCCATTAAATTGGCTCAAACCTCCCCCCTCCTCGGGGGGTTAACAAATGCCAGTTTCATAACCGTCAGTCCTTTCAAAGGCAAAGGCAGGGAGGTTTAATAAAAACCAAACCCCTCAGCCTGAAAGAAAATGCAGCAGAAGGCGCAAGAACCCAAACACCAGTGCCGCCTTCTGAGTTGTTGGCCCAAGTCCCACCTCAGCTGCCGAGGGGACTCTTCATCAGTGGTGGGAGGTCGTCTGACTCACTTCTACAATCAATGAAGTCCATAACCTCGGACAAATGGGTCCTCAGATAATCCGAGGGTATTCCCTCAATCTTTTAGAGACCACTCCGGATTGTCCTCCAGATGACAGCCCAGGCTGTCAGTTCTTCAGTCAGAACTTCTCACCTCTGAGATACAAGACCTTCTGAACAACTGGGCAGTGGAAGTAGTTCCGCTGGATCAACGGAACACAGGGTTCTATTCCCATTACTTTCTGGTTCCAAAGAAAACCGGGGCATGTGCCCCATTTTGGACCTCGAAAATTAAACAAATTTCTTCCCAAAGAGAAATTCAGAATGATATCTCTAGGAAACCTGTTACCTTTGCTTCATCAACACGATTGGTTAACTTCCCTGGACATGCAGCATGCTTACCAGCACATTCCTATTCACCCAAAGCATCACAAATACCTAAGGTTCATGGCTTTGGAACAGCATTATCAGTTCAGAGTCCTGCCCTTTGGGCTATCCTCGGCGCCGCAGTTTTTACAAACTGTTGTGCAGTTCTCGAGTGCATCTCAGAAAAATCGGAATACAGGTGTTCCCATATCTGGATCGATTGGCTTCTAGCAAGTCCTTCCAGGCAGGGAACTCTAGATGCCGTGAGCTACGACTTCACACTTTCTCACATCCATGGGGTCCTGCTATACCTCAAAAATCGCAGCTGCAGCCATTCCCAGAGGCTTCTTTTCATAGGAACTCTTCTGGACACCTCCTATGCAAGCATTTCGTCCAGAGGACAGGAGAGCGATATCCTTCAGATGGCCCGATACGTCCTGAGAGCAGCTCGGTTTCAGCTCTCGATGCAATTGATGCTAGGTCTCATGGCATCCTCGGTGTTCACTATACCCCTAGCACGCTCCACATGAGAACCTCTCAATGGATGCTCAGTACTCAGTGGTCCCTGACCACTCACCCTCAGTCCTTTCTCATCAAGGTGACAGAGCCTCTGAAGAGATCACTCACCTGGTGGTCGCAAGAGGACAATCGTCTGGAAGGGTATCCCTTTGCTCCTCTGGATCATCAGATTTCCATTACCACAGGCGCGTCCCTGATGGGGTAGAGAGCTCACTGTCAGACTCTCCACACTCAAGGTACATGGACTCAGGACGAGTCCCAGCTTCACATAAATGTCTTAGAAATGAGAGCCGTCCTTTATGCAGTCTGGGCTTTGAAGGACATTCTCTGTCACAAGAACATTCTCTTTCAAACGGACAACAAAACAGGGATGTATTACATCAACAAGCAGGCGGTGCCACTGTTACCCCTTATGCAGGGAAGCGATGAGGGTGGGAATGGTGCTTAGAGCACAAGGCTCTAATTCATGTGGTCTGCGTGCGGGGTGTGAACGAACAGGCAGACCATCTCAGCAGAACAGAGACAGATCCTCACGAATGGTCTCTCGACTCAGTCATAGCTCAGTCACTATTTGCAGAGTGGGGAACTCCAGATCTGGACCTTTTGCATCCCCACCAACACAAACTGCCTCTCTTCTGCTCCAGAAATCTAGGGCCTGGCATTTTCTGTCAGGATGTGTTCAGGCCGGTGGACAAAACTCTTTCTATCGCCTTTCCACCTCTTCCTCTAATTCGGAGAGTACTTCTCAAATTTGAGTCCCAGGGGAACAAAATGATCCTCATTGCTCCTTCTGGCCTTGAGAGATATGGTTTCCACTACTCAACAGTATGTCTGAAACTCCTCCAAACCGCTTCCCCTCAGACAAACCTTCTGACTCAGGGGCCTGTGGTCCATCCCAATCTGAGGTCGCTTCACCTTCACACTTGGCTCCTGAAGAGATAGAAGTGAACAGGTTCAATGTCTCTAGAGGTTTCAGATCTTCTTCTGGCTGCTAAAAGCCAGCCACTAGGAAAACTTACACAGCCAAATGGAAGCTTTTTCGCCTGGTGCAAAATCCTCTTTGAATCCTTTTTCCTGCCCACCAGATAAAGTTCTAGAGTACCTTTAGACCTCTCAAATTCAGGTCTGCAATACTCTACAGTTAAGGTTCACCTTTGTGCCATTTCAGCTTATCACGAGCCAGTACTTATCTTCCCTTGTCAATCTCACCATTCATTACTTCCTGGGTGTAAGCCGGAGGCGCCAACCGTCCACGGAGCTTTTTTTTTTAAAGTTAGCCTAACGGCCCGCCCCGAGTAGTGACGTCATCGCGAGGGGCGGTTAATGTCGACGACTCCTCCTCCAACTCAGTTCTGTTTCTCCCGTCAGAGGCAGCACCTGTTTCGAGCGTCCATATTTTGACTGCGTCAGCGCTCTCTTTCCCGCACACCGACGCCAATCGGTAAGACTGTTCTTTTTTTTCTAAAGCGGCGCGGTGTGCTTTCCTACTGTTTTTCTTGTTGATTTCGCGTTATGTCCGGTCCGAACTAAATTTTTTTCAAGACGGGCGCACCCCTATGCGTCTGTGTTACTGTGGCGGCATTTCTCCGTCTCGGACCGGCGTTGACGTTTGTCTGCCTGGGACCCAACCATGACATGGATTACATGCGATGCCTGTTTCTCCATGGACCGCCGTGTCCTCGAAGTCCCGCGTGTTCAAGCTCGGCAAAGCCCGCCGACCTTCGAGGGACGCGTCGCTCAAGGATTCTCAGGTAAGGTCTCTAGGCCCTTCCCGGGTCCCTCCCGGCCTATACTGATCTGAGGAGGAGGGGTCCTCGTCTTTTCTGCCGAGGAGGGGCCCTTCTGCGGTGTCGGGGCGTCTAGTCCCTTCCGGGCGCGGCGCCGACACCGCCTCGGCAGTCACCTCTTCACGGTGCAGGCTCCCCAGTGGCGAGGCCCTCGACTTTTTGGGCCTGGCTGGGTGGACCCGACGCGCCTTCGGTGCCATTCGGATCCTGGCGCCATTCGGCGGTGCCGGTGATCGATCTGACACCATTCCGGCGCCGTTTGAGTCAGCGCCCGTTCGTGGCGCCGGTGATCAGGAGCGGCACCGTTGGCGGCGCCGCTTGAGGATCCTGGCGCGTTCGGCGCCGGTGATCAGGCGGCGCGCGTTGCGTGTGCCGCTTGGGCTTCGGGCGCCGCTTCACGGTGCTAATGGACAAGGCGCGCCATCGGCGGTGCCGCCGCCCGACGCCGCCTGTGCCGCGGGCCCTGTCCTTCTCCAGGCGGTGCCGGCCTTGCCGGCGCCGCTGGGGTGTGGAGCTAGGCCTGGCTGACCGGGCGTGGAGGAGGCGAAGGGCGCCTCCATTGGTACTGGGGTCTCAGCCCCAGTAGCCTGGGACCCCTGGGGTGGCCAGCATTGAGGTCTCTGTTCTCGCCTCCTCGGAGGGCGATGATTCAGACGTGACCCATCCTGGCACCCCCACTCTTCGAGTCTGGGTCCCCGTGGCTAGAGGTGCCAGGCGGCGGCGGGCCCCTCCCTCTGTCCCCTTCCGCCGTCTCCTGGGGTGGCCTGGAGCCCCGGGGCAGGCGGGGGTGACGCAGGGGAGGCTCCCTCCTGAGGCCCTGACAGCTACCTTACAGGGTGCTGTTGCTCTTCTAGGGACAGGGGACGCTGTGGTCGAGGAGGAGGGCCCTCGGAGTCCGAGGGTTGAGGGGCAGGGGTCTCTGCTCGGTCTTCTTTGGCCACCCCAGGGTGGCCAGGGCAAGTCAGAGCCTCGCCCCTCCTCAGGGTTCTAGGGTGTCCTCCGGCGCTTGTGCGGACTGCCCTTCTGGATCCATGCAGTCCCGGCGCATCACAGGGAGGTTCTCCCCAGGGCTCTTCCAGGCTCCGCTTCCCAGAGTTCCGTTCTGCGGCCTGGTCTGATATCCGGGATCCCCTTTCCAGGGCTCCTTTCCCGGATTCCAGAGCCCTCGCAGAGAGCAGTTGCTCCGTGGAGGTGCCCCTCTCCCATCTCTCTGCCTTCACCACCCCCGCTCCCAGGCCATGTCGGTCCCACGGGTCCGTTATCCTGGGGCAGTTCAGGGTTCTGCGCCTTCCCTCATATGTTAGATACATGCATGAGCGGGTCTTCGACTCTCCCCACCGCCGAGGAATCCTCTGGGCATTCCAGTTCCCCATCATCCTCGTCTCCCTCCTCCGAGGGAGAGGAACCCCTCTCATCTGTCCTCCGATGCTGATTTCACAGAATATCAGCGTTTCCTCTCGAGGATGGTGAGGGATCTCCGATTTCTACGGTCAAAGAGACAATACAGAATGGGAGACGCTTGAATTCCTTGATGAATTCAGTGCCCAGTATCTGGTGGTACCTTCCTGGCCTATCCCTTCCAGGAGGCATCTATCCGGTCATGGCAGTCCCCCCGCTTCTTCCCAGCCCGGCGGATTGCCAGCGTAGGGTATTGTGCCCCTCTGAGTCTCTAGGTTCCCTTCCCAACCCTTCCTCAGGTTTGGTATACCTGGATACTCCTTCTGGCGCCATTGCCTGGCGTACGACCGCCCACCGATTCGGACTCTCTCCAGTTCGACCATTGGGGTGAAGAGTGTTCTCTTCTTCGCGGCGAGTGCATGTATTGCATCACATCAGGCTCACCACGCTGCCTACAACCGGCATTTGTGGTCGATGATGTCCCAGCTGCTGGCATCTATGCCTGATACGGAGCAAACCAGACAAGCCATTGCCCTCTCCGCTGTAGGCCTGGAGCTGGCAAGACACCAAGCAAGGGCATCTTATGACGCCAATGAGGTGGCTTCCAGGCTTGCAGGGACAGCGATCTGCATCAGGCGGACGGCATGGCTCGTCTTTCAGGTTGTCACCCCTGGCCCGGCGTAGGTGATTCGCTCCGCCTTGGGACCCGCTCTTTCTCTTCCAGAGCTAGGAGACTTTTACAGGGCTCCCTCCGTCTCCCTCGTCCTCGGGAGGCACCTCCTAGCTCTTCTCCTCTTAGGCTTTCTGAATAAGCCAGGGTCTTCTCCTTCTGTTTCTCACCAGCAGAAGGCTGGGGTCTTGTTCCCTCAGGGTATGGCCTCTTCCCTCCAGGGAAGAGGAGCTTGTATCACTCAGGAAGTAATGAATGGTGAAGATTGACAAGAGAAGATAGGAAAATTACATGTACCTACCGTAATTCTTGATCTCTCTTGTATCTTCACCATTCATTACTTACACCCGCCCACCATCCCTCAGTGGCCTCTTCCTGTGGCTTCTCCACCTCCGCCTTCCTCTCTCTCTGCATTTATATAAAATATAGGAAAAATTGCCTAATTTTTCCCAAAAAAAAAAAAAGATCTTTCTTTGAGGGGGGTCTAACTTCCCAGAGAAATTACTTACTCTAAGATTCATGGGCCATCTCGTGGATTGCATTGGCGATCAGACTGCACAACTATCTCTTGCTATTCTGGCAAGATACCTCTGGAGTTTTGGCCTGGCTCAGGCTATTCAGTTTTGATCCTGCAATCCCTGTCCAGATAGTTGCCCTGGAATCTAATCCCCCCTCTATTCTTGCCTTACAGAGCAGAGGAACGAGTACGTCTATTCCTTTCTTCTTTTGCAAAAAAAAAAAAATGCTGAGGGAACTCTCTTCGACTGCTATAGGCATCTTGGTATCTGGGTCATGCATCTAGTTTAAAAAAAAAAAATTTTTATCTGTGAAAAAAAAGGAAAACAAACAAGAAGGCAAATGAGAAGTAGGCTATCCTTCTCGCTGTTTTGCTATTGGTTTCTCCCTAAGTGTCCTCCTGGACAATTTTACAGTAGAACATTGCTGACCATATCCAATCCTAGCCAGCCTAAGCCTTGTCTTGCCTTAGCCAGTCAGTCTGAGTCCCATTTCTATCTTGAAACGCCTGAAAGGCTTACATTTTCCATTTCTAAACCCCTGAGCACCTCTCATGCTGCCTGGGTTTTATTCTTCCCTCCTCGGCTGTCCTCCAGTTAAAGGCCTTCGCGGCCAGCAGCCGGAGGTGGGTATCAAGAACAATGGCATGTTGAAGATGAGGACTATGCCCTCCTGAGTCTGTCTAGTGGGTTCGTGAACCTTCTCTTCAGCTCTATCTCCGGGTACTTGCTTCCCTTTAGTCGAGCCTTCAGCTACAAGCTAACTATGCTCTTGGGCATTCTGGTCCCTTCAACATCCCATCTCTCTCTTCTCTTTCTTCTTCTTCTTCTATTTTCTCATTTCCTTACTCATCTCTCCTCCTAGAGTCGCCCAGGTAAGGAGGCCCTGCAGTCCCTAGGTTAGGGATGTTCTTATCTCCTCTGTCCTTCCTCCATCGGCTTATTCCTTTTTCAGTTCATTCTTCCTTGCTTTGCTATCCCTTGGCTATCTTGCTTCTATCTATATTTTCTGCTTTCACTTTTGCCTCTCCGTCACCAGAACTGAGTTGGAGGAGGAGTCGATCGCTACTAACGAGCCCTCGCGCCGCATGTGTGCGTCCTCTGAGGGCGGGCCGTTAGGCTAACAAAAAAAAAAAAAGCTCCCGTGACGGTGCGCCGCCCGCTTACACCCAGTAAGTAATGAATGGTGAAGATACAAGAGAAGATCAAGAATTACGTAGGAAGTAATTTTCCTTTCTTGTTACTGGCTCAGTTACCTGTGGTTAAGAGGTTTCTTAAGGGAATTCTGCATACCAGACCTCCTATAAGACGTCCAGTCGCAGCCTGGGACATTAATCTTGTGCTAGACATGCTCACTGAAAACCTTTTGAGCCTCTAGCTACCTGTGAGTTAAAATTTCTCACTTGGAAAACGGCCTCCTAGTGGCCATACCTCAGCCACTGAGGGTCTCTGAGATACATGCCTTGGTCACAGACCCTCTGTATACTGTGTTTCATAAAGACAAAGTAGCTCTTAGGAACCATCCTAAGTTTCTCCCTAAGGTTGTTTCAGAATTCCATCTAAACCAACCTTTGGTCCTTCCTACTTTCTTTAGAACTTCCAAAATGAAGGAGAGCGTTCTCTTCATTTTTTGGACGCAAAAGAGCTTTATGCTTCTACCTAAATAGAATAAAAGTCTTTCGCAAAGCTCAACAACTGTTTGTTTCCTTCAGCGAGACCTGGCTGGGTCAACTTATCGCTATCAGAAGTATTTCAGCATGGCTGGTGGCATGCCTTCACCACTGTTATTCCATGGCGCAGGTTAAGCTGGTGGGCAGAGTGTCGCTCACTCTACTAAGGAAGTCGTGGCATCTCTAGTGGAAATCCACAATGTGCCCATTGCAGATATTTGCAATGCGGCCACCTGAGCTCGTGCATACTGTCAAACACTATGCCCTGGATGTCCATGCCAGACGACATCTTTCTTTTGGCAGAACCATCCTTATGGACTCTGTCCTAAAACTGTGAGCTCTTGGTCTCACCTGCCGCCATCTCGGGGATTATTAGCTCGGTACTCTCCCATTAGTATGAATGAGTGGTGGAGACTTTATGTCCAGGAAGATATGGAAATTACGTGCCTACTGTAATTCCTGGTCTTCTTGGACGGGTTCTCCACCACTCATTCACACCCACCCACCATCCCCAAGCTCACCTCTGTTGTTGGTCTTCACCCCTCAATCTTTAGGCTGTGAAGACTTCTTTGTTGACCCTTCTTATACTGGTCATCTGGACTATCTTATGTCCGGTTTTGGTTAGGCTATCCTTCTAGGTTAGTTACGCTGCACCTCCTCGGAACAAAAGGTACTGAGGTGGTTGGAGGGTCGACGCTGAAATAGTCTTTACCGCACGAGCTCAGGCTCACGGTGCCGCTCTTCACGACTCCATCTCTGGCGCCGACCTCTAGCAAAGGTTTGCTCCCACTGGGTCCTAGTGCCTCCGGCGCAGATCCCATTAGTGTGAATGAGTAGTGGAGACTCGTCCAAGAAGATCAAGAATTACTGTAGGTACATCCCGAGTGGTTGGATGACCTAGGAAAGGGGTTCGTTCTAGACCTCTGGCCTGAGGCAGGGACTGATGAGGATGGGGGCCTTCCTGGGTCTGATTCTGGGCCTAGCTTGGGACTGGGGGCTTCTCAGGGGTTAGTGTCTGTGGTCGGCACAAGGGATGGCACCAGGACCCTTTCTGGCACTTTTCACACTGTTGATTTGGGTCCTGGTGCCATTCCCGGTGCCAACTCTGTTCTAGGCACCATTCACGGAGCCAGGAAGTTGGTGCCATTTGCAGCACCAATTCTGGCACCTCTTCCCTGGAGGGTCTGGCCTGGAGCCTGGGTCTGGTCCATGGGGAAAAGCCAGTTCTGGTGAGGGAGGACTTTGGAGTCTGGGCCTGTGGTTCTCATTTTGCCTACAGTAGGTGGCAGCTCTGGCAGGAGTCGTGGTGCCAGGTCAGATCCATCCTTCTCTCTGGAACGGTCTGGCCCTGTCATTGGTGATGATTGGTGCCCACCCTGTGGAATCTGCATAGCTCAAGTCTCCCCACCTAAGGCTTCCCATGGGAACCATACACAGGTGTTGGCCGATCGATGACAGACGTGGTTGCCAGGCCCTCCCGTGAGCGATCCCCTGAGCATTCCCAGAGCCCTGGCAGAAGACCTGGCCTGGTCTCACATGACCCTCCTCTTCTTCCCCTTCTCTACCCCTCCTCTTCCCCAGGTATTTTTGATCATCTTGGGCCTTACGGGATCAGTTCAGGATGACAGCTGGTACATTCTGCCGGAAGTCCCTGCACCACCACCTCCTGACTCCAGCTCCTCATCTTCTCCCACTTCATCCTCTGAGGAACAAGACACCTCTGTTCACCTCTCCTCCGATGTTGAGTATACCCAGTATCAGCAGTTCTAGGGTAGATGATGCAGGATCTAAGCCTGCACCATTTTGCTGGTTGTAGTAGTGCTACCCTGGCACTGTCATTTCTTGGGATTACATCAACCCTCCATGGCCTCGGCCTATCATGAAGTCATCCAGGAACATCTTACTCCATCCCTCTGCCTCTTCTCCAGCCCCAAGGGATGTCCAGCACAGATATTGCACTCCTGTGGGTCTCCAGATCCCATGTCACATCCCTATTCTTGGATCCTGCCCCTGGACAACCCCTCTGGGCCTTGGCTCTTGGTGCATGGCCTCTCCTGACTGACTCCATGGGTTTGATGTTTTGGGCAGATGGGTTTTTCAGTGGCACACACCATGATGTGCATTTTGACACATCAGGCCATCAGGTGGCCTACTACAGATGCCTGAGGATGTCACTAAGTCAGCTCCTAGTGTCACTGCCAGACAGTGAGGCAGCCAGGCAGGCCATTTACCCAGGGCCTGGAGCTGGCAAGGCACAAGTGAGGGCATCTTATGATGCCAGCAATGTAGCTTCCAGGCTGGTAGGAACCACAGTCTACATTCGGTGGATGGTGTGGCTTTGCCATTCCTGGTTGGCACCCTGGCCTGGTGTAGGTGCTGAGCTTGAATGGCTATAAGCTCGGCGCTGCCGCCTCTGTGGAACAAAATACAAAATTCATTAAAGCTTAGTACCCTGGTCAGTCTATCCTCATTCAAGACACTATATGACCATTCGGTCAAGGAAATCTGCAACTGATCCCCGATACTAAACTTCCCTGCACTTATAGTGTACCATGATGGTGTTGTCCTGTCCGCAACCCTGACTTTGAGGTCTCTCCTTCACGCTGCTCTATTACCTAATTGTGCTCCCCCGCCTTCCTGTCCTGTCCTGTGTCCTCTCCGAGGCTCCATCTGTCCCTCATCTCTATCCCCTACCACCCTGCCTGTACCCTATCTCGCCTCACCTACCACACCTCCCTTCTACCCTGTTACACTTTGTTTTTCTTTTTAACTCACTCTGTCTTGTTACTTATTACATTGTATGTAATATACCATTACCTAACAATTGTCGTCATTAGTACTTCCAGCTACTGTTACTAGACTCATTATACACCACCAAGGAATTGAACCACTGTTTCCAAACTGTTCTCCACTTATGACTATGTTTAACTATTGTATCTGTATTGTATAATATTACTGAGGTGTTATGTTGTGACTGTTCATATATTGTATTTCCTGTGTTCCTGTGCTAACCAGGTCCATCTTGTAAACGAGCTATGCTCAATGGTGTTCGCCTGGATAAATAAAGATTTGACTGATTGATTGATTCCAGGGACTCATAGTAACATACATATTAACATAATATTTGACGGCATATAACGACCGCTAGGCCCACCCAGTCTGCCCATATTCCTGCCTGCCTCAGTGGTCGCTGATCCTACTTGCCATTGGCTTTAACCTTTCCTACCCACCTTTAGGGTTCCCTTGTGCCTGTCCCATGCATGTTTGAATCCTCCCACTGTGCTAGCTCCCACTACTTCCTGGAGTAAGCTATTCCATGCGCTACCATCCTTTCTGTGAAAAACACATCCTCACATTCCCCTTATCCTACCACCTCCAATCTCATATTATGCCCCTTGTTCTTGACACCTCCTATATTGAAAGATGTTGCCCACTTGCACTTTGTTTATGCCATAATATACTTGAAGGTTTCAATCATACCTCCCCATTCCCACCTCTCTTCCAGTGTATACATATTGAAGTAATTTAATCTCTCCTCATATGTCTCCTGGTGCAAGCCCTGCACCATCTTTGTTGCTTTTCTCTCAACTGCCTCCACCCTATTTCCTTCCGAAGATGCTTCCTCCGGAACTGTACACCATACTCCAGATGAGGCCTCACCAGCATTTTGTACAGTGGCATCACCACCTCCCTTCTTCTGCTAGTGATACTCCTTCCAGTGCTCCCCAACATGCTACTGGCCCTCCCCACAGCCTTGGTATACTGTTTGGACACCTTTAGGTCATCTGAGATGATCCCTAAATTAATTTCTTCCTTGGTAACCGTCAGCAATTTCTTCCTCATCCTGTAACTCTCCGCAGGGTTTCTGCACCCCAGGTGCACAATTCTGCACTTATTTGCATTAAATTTTAATTACTATACATTGGACCAATTTTCCAGCTTTCCTAGGTCCCTCCTCATTTCTCGATCCCCCTGAGTGTCTACCGTCTTGTGGATCTTGGGTCATCTGCAAATTGGCAACCTTTCCCTCCAGCCCTTTAGCAATGTCACTAATGTAGACATTAAAAAGACTGGCCTCAGGACTGATCTTTGAGGCACCTCACTGGTCACCCCTTTCCTCAGATTGGATCCCATTAACCACCACCCTCTGCTTTCTGTCCCAAACCAGTTTCTAACCTAGTTCTTTACTTTGTGGCCCACCCCCAGGCTACCCAACTTGTTAACCAGTCTTCTGTGTGGAACAGTGTTGAAGGCCTTGCTGAAATCGAGGTAGGTGATATCCCGTCCCCCACGATCCACCTCCTTCGTCACCCAGTCAAAAGTCTATCATATTTGTTTGACATGACTTTCCTGCTGTGAATCCATGCTGCCTCTGATCCTGTGCTCTGCTGGATTCCAAGTGTTCCAGTCCTTTCCTGAAGCAGCACCTCCATAATCTTGCCCACTGCTGAGGTGAGGTGAGGCTGACCGCCTCTTTAGTTTCCTGCTTCCTCCTGGTTTCCACTCTTGTGAAGAGGAACTATATGTACCCTCTTCAGTTCTTTGGAACCACTCCTGTATTGAGTGACTCACTAAGCAGGGCTGCCAGCTGCCGCTAACACCATCTGTAGATCTTCCTGGACTAAGTCTCCATCACTCATTCACACTAGTGGAATAGCACTGGGCGCTAGGACCAGCGAAGCCAAAATTTTCTGAGGGTCAGCACCGAGGTAGGACGCGCAGCTGACGGCATCGCACCTGTGTAGGCTATCTCAACATTGACCCTCCAGCCGCCTCAGTTCCTTTTCTCCGCCATCGAGTGTGCTTGGATGTCGATGTCGCTCGTCTGCTGGAGTCAAAGTTTTCATCTATCGACAGCAGTTTTAATTTAACTGTTTAATTTAACTATTTAATAGTAATTTCTTATTTTATGAACAAGAAGAGACGATTATGAAGAAAAATAAATTATTTCCTGCCATCAACGAGTCGTCCTTAGATGGTAGCGGTGTGATAGGAAGACTTGCTTTGAAAGTTATTATGGCAGAAGGGCTGTGCCGGTCTGCCGCCTCTTAAGTAACGGGAGGGTCTGACTCACGGACAGTCCTGTGCTCGTGGGGGACAGTCCAATCAAGCACTAATCTAGCAGTTCCGGGATCCGGCTTTTGCTTAGTTTCGAGCTCTTCTTCCTCATTTGGGAAGAAGAATCGGTGGCATCGAGGTTGCCCTTTGGTGTGTCTGCATGAGTATTGTTCGTCGGAAGGGCGATAGTCCTGAACTGACTTTTCAAACAACATGAAGTCTTGCTATATTATGACAATTGCAGTAAGACCAATCTTGAACTGCTCCGGAGGTGAAAGTTAACTTTCCATGCAGGCATGGAACTTTGAGTACGAGCTGGTTAGAAACTCTGTCTGTTGTTGCTCAAACACAAACTGTCAGATTCTTTACTCCGCCTCACTGAACAGTCGCTCCGGAGATTTCTCCTTCTGCTCGGTTCATTTTGTCGGTTAAAAGTATTATTTTCGTTTTTTTGACCGAAATTAAACCACGGTTCAAGCTCTGTCTGTGGTAATGTAAGTACTAGATAGGATTTACATTTTTCTTCTGTGTGGAACTTGTAAGCGTATTATCGGGTCGGTTTTGAACCGATCAGGTTGTTTTAAAGCATTTCTAGTTCTTTTACAGTGCGGTTCCCGGTTCTTATTGGTTCTAAAAATGGATTTCATTACGGTTTTTCCACGACCCGTGACACGGTTGGGAACCAATAAGAGAGTCTTGCTTAAGCGGATTGCTATAAAAGGGCAAGTTTGGTTAGGCTGGCACCATGTTCTGAGGAAACCCAAAAGAAAACCGGGCCCACTGGGTTTCAGCACTGTAGTGTTTGTGGGAAGCCTTTTCTAAGGCTGACCCCACCTACCTGTGTCTATTGTCTGGGGTTTGACCACCTCAATTCAGACTGCCAGATTTGTAAGAATTTCCCTGCTGCCACCATAGAAAAGAGAGTCGGTAGGCTCAGGGAAGGGAGGCCAAAAGTCCGTTGACCGATGGCCAGCCAGTTCGGTTCCAACCGAACCGGAAGGAGTGCCCTCTGACCAGGCGATACTCCTGGGCAACGAAGAGCCGCTCTGAGGAGCCGGTTCCAGCAAAAGGCTAGAAAGTCAGCTGGTTTGGAGCCAAAGTCTCTCTCCAACCGCTGAGGAAATAGCTAAAGCAATTCAAATTGTACAGTCTCTTCCCTAGTTCGGACCGAACCGACACCATCAGGGAGACGCTCGGTCTGGCCGGTTCCACCGGGTTCAAGATTATGATTTTGAGGATTTTATGAACTGGAGGAGGGGGAAGAGGAATATGAGGAGAGTGAGTGTGGCTTTGAAAGTCTGGATGTGCCCATTGAACCGGACATCTCTCCAGACAGACCTTTAGGGTTTCTCCTCCCAGGCTCTCTGAGTCCCCTCTCATTTCATGTTTTATAAAAAGTTGCTGAAACTCTCCAGCTCCCTGTTGAGGAAGCTGTTGATGATCAAGAGGAGCCTGATTATGTAGAAATGATGGATATTCAGAGTCTAGGAGACTGTCTATTCCTCTGCATAAATCTTTTCGAAGCAGACAGTAAAGGTTTTACAAACTCCTAACACTATACCTCCTGTGGATAAAAGGATGGACAAGAGGTATACTTTGTCAGGCTCTGATACGGAGTTCCTCTCACAACAATGCAGCCATGTGGGGGTAGTGCAGGCTGCAGCCTGTGACAAGCCAAATATTCCCCAGCTTCACACCCCCTGAGAAGGACTCCAGGAGGATTGATGCTATGGCAAAGAAACAGTACATGGCAGCATCCTTGGGACTCAGACAGGCAAATTACATGGCTTATGCTGCTAGATACCAGAAATCCAGATGGGATACTGTGCTGGCTCTAGCAAAACAGGTCCCTGACCAGTTCGCCAGGAGCTGGAACAGGTGGCTATGGACGGTATTGAGGCATCCAAGGTGCAATTTCATGCTGCAGTAGACTCTAATGATGTTTCATCAAAGTCATGGCTACATCTGTGGCACTTCGCAGAATGGCTTGGTTCAGATGTACTACCCTGTCACAGGATACCCAGTCTAAAGCGATGGATTCTCCTGTTGTGGGCAATTCTCTGTTTGGGGAGCAAACAGAGAATTACATGAAGAAGATGGATGAATATAGGACCACCTATAGGAGTGCACAGGCTAAGGAAAAGCAGGCCACTCCTGAAAAGCAGCTACCAAGGGCAGGGCAGGCCTTTTCATAGGCCTTTTACCAAGCCAAGCCTCCTCTTCTGCCTATGCTCAGAGGGGTTCTTTAGAGGAGAGGCAGGCGTGGTTCAAGCAGGCCTGCTTCCACCCCTCAGCCCAAAGTCCTGCCAAGCAGGCACCCTGATGGGGTAGCCAGGGCCGATTCTCATCTACCAGTAGGGGCAGGCTGGCTTACTTTGTCCAGGACTGGAAGTATTTTAACGTCAGACAAGTGGGTCCTGGAAGTAGTAAGCCAGGGACTGGTTCTCAGCTTCAAAAAATTTCCGAAGATGAGAGCTAGATCTTTTCCACCTGCAACTCCATCAGAGGCACTAGCCCTAGAGGCAGAGGTCTCTACCCTCCTGGCTTTCAGAGCTGTGGAAAGGGTTCCACCCCTACACCAGGGCAAAGGTTTGTACTCCAGGTACTTCCTTACCACAAAAAGTCAGGAGAATGGCGCCATCCTGGATCTCAGATACTTAAACAAGCACCTTTTAAAACCAAAATTCAAAATGGTGACTCTGGGAATTATTCTACCCTCTCTAAGGCCAGGGGACTGGTTAGCGTCCCTGGACCTCAAGGATGCCTACTTCCATATTCTCATCAGAAGCTCCCATCGAAAGTACCTCAGGTTCGAGCTGCCTTCAGGCCATTACCAGTTCAGAGCAATGCCTTTCGGCCTCACCTCTGCTCCAAGGGTATTCACCAAATGCCTGGCAGTAGCAGTTGCCTATTTAAGAAGGCAAAAGATTGCCATCTTTCCTTACCTGGATGACTGGCTCATAGTAGGCTAGTCCCCAGACCAGGTCAACTTACATCTTCAGATAATGCAGCAACTGCTTTCCTCTCTAGGTTTCCTTCTGAATCTCTCAAAGTCAGTTCTAGAGCCTGTCCAGCTTCTCACCTTTATAGGCGCAGAGCTTGAACACACAGGAAGCCAGGGCCTTCCCTGGACAGGGCAAAGACCCTAGTCTCCTGGCCTCCTCATTCACCCTGCAGGTCTCTCGACCAGCAGGCATTTTCTGCAGCTCCTAGGACACATGGCTGCATCTACAGCAGTAGTGCAAGGAGCAAGATTTCAGATGAGGGACATCCAGTTCCATTTGAGAGCTTTTTGGTCTCAAAGAAGGATCCTCTTACCAAGTTGATCCCAGTAACTCTGAACCCTGATCCAAGCCTTACAGTGGTGGCAGGATCAGAGCAACCCTGAGACAAGGGGTTCCTTTTGTCACTCAGTCTCACTCTCTAATCCTTACTACAGATGCATCCCTCTTGGGGTGGGGAGCTCACATGGGCGACCTCACTACCCAGGGACTGTGGTCCCCAGGAATCTCTGCTCCACATCAACCTGTTGGAGCTCAGAGCAGTTTTTCTAGCACTTCAAGCCTTCTCCAAATCTGTTCAGAACAAAATTGTACAGGTCAGAACAGACAACACCACTACAATGTGGTACATCAACAAGCAAGGAGGCACACGGTCTCGGCCTTGTGCACCAAAGCCATGAAGTTGTGGTCTCTGGCTTACTCCTGAACACTTCCCTTATGGCAGTTCACCTCCCAGGCAAGGACAGTGTCCTGGCAGATGCTCTCAGCAGGATTTCTCAGGGTCATCACGGTGGTCACTGGATCCACTTGTCCTGGGAGTAATATTTGCCAGATGGGGCACCCGCAGATAGATCTTTTGCAGCCCCAGACAATCACCAACTTCCCTCTTTTGCTGCAGGCCCCCAGTGTTGGGCTCAGTCCTCTGGATGCCCTAGTCCTCAATTGGGAAGGAAGTTTCTATATGCCTTCCTCCCTTCCCTCTCCTGTTCAAAGTGCTAGTCAAAATCAGATCCCAATCCTGCACGGTCATTCTGATTGCTCCAGATTGGGCCAGACAACCCTGGTATCCACTCTTGCTGTCCTTAGCAGTCCATCCTCCCTCTGTCTTCCCAGGAATCACAATCTGTTAACCTGTGCCCAGGGGAGGTTTGGTATCGAACCTCAAATCTCTCAATCTCAAGGCTTGGTTCTTGAAGAGTTAGAGTTTGCTGATCTGCACCTTTCTCAAGGTGTAATGAATATATTGAAGGCTTCTAGGAAGCCTTCCACCAGGGCTACTTTATAATTCCAAATGGAAAAGGTTTTCCATATGGTGCTCGGAAAAGCATATTTCCCAGATTCTGCTGATTTACCCACAGTCCTGGATTATATGGTCCATCTAAACACTTTGGGGCTGAGACCAGCTACCCTGAAGGTACATTTGGCAGTTGTGTCTGCTTTTATTTCAGCAGGTAAACCCTCTTCTCTTTCAGCTCATCCTGTAATTTCCAAGTTTTTAAGGGTTTGCTTCATACCAACCCTCCATTCAGGATCCTGCCGCTGCCTGGGATCTTAATGTTTGCATTGCTCAGCTTATGCAACCCCTTGAGCCCTTGTCTTCAGCTGAGCTTAAGTACTTGACTTGGAAGACTGTGTTTCTGGTAGCCATCACCTCTGCCAGACAGAATAAGTGAATTACAGGCGTTGTCAGTGGAGCTGAATTTTATCTCTTTTCATAGAAATAAGGTGGTCCTCGGACTAACAGGAAGTTCCTACCTAAGGTGGTTTCAGATTTCCACCTTAATCAATCTTTTCTCTTCCAGTGTCTTCACTGACCATTCCTCCTCTGGTGAGAGGAGGTTGCACAGCCTAGGCGTGAAGAGAGCCTTGGTTACTACATGGAGTGTACCAAGGGTCACAGGTTTGACTCCTTCAACTGTTCCTCACTTATGGAGGTTGGTAAAGGAAGCCTGCCACTAAAGATCCATTGCCAGGTGGATTGTCTCTTGTATCCAATTCTGTTATGAAAAGCTGGGAAAAGTTCCTCCCTCAGGCCTGAGGGCTCACTCTACCAGAGGTACAGCTGCTTCTCTGGCTGCTGCCAGGGACATCCTATTCTAGAGATATGTCAAGCAGCTACTTGGAAAACAGTTCACACTTTTACCAAGCATTACTCCTTGGACATCCAAGCTAGGGTGATGCTCGGTTTAGCACAGCCGTGCTTCAGAGCCTATTTCCTAAGTAGGGTTCTGTCCCTCCTTGGAGGTACTGCTGTGTAGTCTGCAATTGTCATAATAGCAAGACTTCATGTTGTTTGAAGAAAGAATTACTCACCTTAGTAATGTTGTTTCTTCTAATGGAGTCTTGCTATATTATGACCCTCCTGCCTACCCTCTCAGAACCTCCTTTTGGGACGTAGGTGGGCAGTACAGTGTTGGCACTTCATTGATGCCCACTTGTTGTTTTTTTCACCCTTCCCTTTTTGGGGTGAATTAGTGTTGTGTTTTCATTTTTGAGTCTCCTGACTTGAGTCTTTGTGTTGAGACCAAAAATGTGTGTTTATGTTAGTAGCCAGTCGGCTAGTGTAGGTTTACAGCATCCACACAGAGCCTTAGTGAGTTTTAGCTCATAAAGATCTGACAGTTTGTGTTTGAGCAACGACAGACAGAGTTTCTAACCGAGCTCAGCTCAAAGTTCCACGCCTGCATGGAAAGTTAACTATTTCACCTCGGAGCAGTTCAAGATTGGGTCTTACTGCAATTGTCATAATATAGCAAGACTCCATTAGAAGAAACAACATTACTAAGGTGAGTAATTTTTATTGTGGGTTCCCTTCGCCCACTCTAATGGTGGCTTTCTCGACTCGGACTCAATCTCTGTCCTCGCTGGAGTTCAGGGAGCAGTTTCACTTCTGGGCTGCTCCTGTGGGAGCAGGGGTTTGACTTCCTTTTTTCCTGGCTGTGTTCCTGTTTTTGGGGCTGCCAGGCCTTGAGCCGTTGGACCAGAGCTGGGTCAATTGGATCAGGATGAGCGCAGTGCTCTCTGGGTGCCTTTGCCATCGTGTCGAGCCCTCGTGCCTACCCCCTTCCTTTTCCATGCTGGGGCCAGCACGGCACCACCTTTTTCCTTCTCACCATCTTCTCCATTGACTTTTCCAAGGAGTTTTCCTGGCGCCGTGTCCGATGCCTTGGTGGCGCCCGCAGGTTTGGTGCCGTGGTCACTTGTTTGGCATCGGTGCTGTAGGCGGCGCCTCTGGTGCTTGGATCGGTGCGGAGTCAGCGGACGTGGATTGGCGCCCTAGGTGCCGTGCTCGATGCGTGGGCTCTGTGCGACATCATGTCTGCTGTCATTGTTGCCTTCATTGCTGGTGCCACTAGTGGTGCCTGCGGGTGTCTCACGGTGCCATGGATTCCTGGGCGGTGCTTGTGAGTGGTGCGGGCACCCACAGGTGGTACTATGCACCCATGGTGCTGCAGGCAGCACCGGGCACCCATGGGTGATGCTGGACACCTGTGGGTGGTGCGGGCACCGATGGGTGGCATCTGGCACCTGTGGGTGCCATGTGTCATGGGTGTCTTTGGTGCCATGGGTTCCATGGTGTCATGGGTACCATGGTACATTGAGTGCCATGGGTGCCCTTGGTGCCATTGCTGCCATGGGTTTCTTGGGTGCCATGGTTTGCCATGGGCGTCGGAGGTGCTTTGCGTGCCATTGCTGCCATGGGTGCCGAGGATACCTGTGGGTTCCTCACGTGGGTTCCCTCGGTGTCTCCCAAGTTGGCATAGGTATTGCTGGTGCCCTCCTGTGCCACGTGAGTGGCTGGTGCCGCATGGGTGCCAGTTGGTGCTGTCCGACAGAACTAGGGACAGATCTCCATTTATGGACCTCTTCTTCCACAGAACTTGTGGAGGATGTTTCCGCGAGAATGAAGTCCTGTTATCTGGATTATTTTTCCACACATCTTAGTGGGTGGCGGTCTGCATCGGGTCTTGTGTCATCCAATGGTTTTCCGCTGATGGGATTCTTCTGTTCTGTTAGCAGAATTTCTCATTCTGCTCAGCACTTCTCAGCTCTCATGTGGTGCCAAGCTCCTTGACACCCTTCCTGGTGGCGGAGTCTCTAGTGGCTCTGACCTAGACCTCTCTTTGGGGTCCTTCTACGGTAGAAGGGCATCTAGATGAGTCCCTCCCTGTCCTTTTGGTCAGTAATACAGCGGATGACTCATTTTATATACTGAAGGACACGCCTCTGTATCATCAGAGTCTGTGATGGAAGCTCTTTTCAGTAGTTCCTCAGTAATGGGTCCACCATAGTGTTCAGACTACATCCGTGGACCATACCCTTCGCGCCTAGACTCTTTCAGTCGTCAAGATAATTACGCTCTGTGGAACATTCTAATTCAATGGTCGGAAACGCACAGTCTCTTCCACTCCTTTGATGGGGTATACAGCCCCTTCTGATGCTGCCCTCTGGTGGCTGCTGTGGCACAGGTGGTTAACATCTGTCTAGCTATTATTAGTCCAGTCAAGAGTTCAGCTATGGATCCTCAGGCTTCTCCTGCTCCTCAGAGGATGACGTCCTTGTCATTCTCAGTCAGGCAATCCTTGAAATAGCAGCGGCAACCTTGTCAGGCTCGGACTAATGATAAAAATTTTTACAGCACAGGGCCTAGTCGGAATTTTCGATATCGCACTTTGGATCTGGTCAGATTCTGCCTCAGCTCTGAGGCAGTCGCTCTAAACTTTGTAAAGAGTACTTGATTTCTTCTTCCCTAGGGCAGTCTGATCCAGTGGGTATGGCTCTCCTCTTTCTCTAGAGAGATTTCTCTTATTCGAGATATTTCCAAAACCTAGGTGTCTAACCAGTCTGTTAGTCCATCTTTTTAATCAGGCTTTCTTCTCTTAATCAGAGCCTACGCAGCAACAAGTGACTCTTCAGCGAGTGGACTTAGATTCCTACTTCCATGCTTGCTTCAACCAACAGGCGACATGCTCCTCTCTTGATCATAGATCAAGTAGAGCTTTCGAGATAGCTTCTCAAATATTCACACCTTCAGTTCCTGCGACTGGTTCCAAGCCAGTCGCGACACGGCTATCCTCTCCAACTGCGTGCAGAGAACTGTGATGTTTGTTTTTTCAACAAGGCAAACTAGATTCTCCTATTCCCTTCAGGAGGCTGGAGTAAGTAGTGCCTCACTGCATTGAGCCATTTCTGCCGCTATTCGGTCACTTCACGAATGGGTTAGCCCTAGCTTGGTCCTGCTGTGTCCCTCCTTGGCGCACAACTGCCTCTTTGCCTTACAAATTCTGCCCTTTTATTTTTCTGTCGGAATATTTTTTCCACAGTGGACACATCCTCCTGTACACCTTTTCCTTTCTTCCCTGAGTTCAGAGACTGCTACTACAGTTATACACAGGAGCAGGATGATTCCTTTGGAATATGCAGTGGCTAGGATCTGATTCTACTAGACCACCACAAGAGGCTTCTAAGTTGTGCTTGCCTTCCAACAGGAAGGTTTCGGTGACTAAGTGAAAACCATTCTCCTTGATGGGCTAACCCCACCTGGACTTTCTTTGCTCCCAAGTAAGGAGTTCAAGTGCTCCTGGACCTGTTGTTTGCAGGTCAGCCTTACTTGGTAGTGGGGGTTCCGTCTGCGCTTTTCGGTCTACCCCTGAACCAGTACACTTTACCTCTGGCTCTTTCAGTTCCTGAGGTCTTTCTGCATTAGCTTAGTACATGTCTTTGACACTATTAATTTTGGTCCTATGCCAAATTGTGAGTTTGGGTTCTTGCCGCACTCTCAGAGTGGTTGCTACTTTCTGGCAGAGTTTCGTTTTGTGCTCATTGCAGTCATCTGCAAAGTGGTGAGTTACTGCCCGAGCTTATCATGTAAGCATTATATTCTGGATGCTCTTTACAAGACAGCTCTTTTATTAACAGGACAGTCCTTGGCGTCCTTTCTGGGTAAACCCTATCTCCTGCCACCCTACTCATTGTTGTTGGTTTTAGCTCGGTACTTTCCCACTAGTGTGGATGAGTGGTGATTTGGTCCGGAAGATGTGGAAGTACGTGCCTCCGTAATTATTGATCTTCTTGGACAGTCTCCATCACTCATTCAAGCATACCCACCATCCCCTGGGTTCGCTCGTTTTCTTTCCTGGTCTTCATGGCCCTATGGTTTGGACTGTGAAAACATTGTTCTTTGACCTTTCTTACAAGGCCATCTTGGCCTTCTCAGGCCAGAAACTCAGAATGAGTTATTCTCATTAGTTACGCTGCACCTCCTTGGTGAAAAGGTACTGAGGCGGTTGGAGGGTCGATGCCGAGATAGCCTACAGGCGCTGGCAGTCTTGCAGTGCCATGCATGCTGCCGGGTCCCACCTCGGCGACCTTCAGAAAATTTCTGGACTCACTTGGTCCTAGCACCTCCAGCCTATCCACTAGTGTGAATGAGTGATGGAGACTGTCCAAGCAGATCAATAATTATGGTAAGTAATGCAATTTCCATTTCCTTTAATATCCTAGGGTGTATACTGTCTGGTCCTATTGCTTTGTTCACCCTCATTTTTTGAGTCAGAACTCACTTTTTCCCCTGCAGGGTCAGGCGTGAGCTTTGGGTATCAAGTCAATATCTCATTTGAATAATGCCACAGTCAAAACAGCAACAGAAAGAGCATTGGGAAAACAGCTACAGGGTACAAAATACTGCAAGGACGAAATGGTGAAAGTCGGTTTTGTACCCTGTAGCTCATGGCTGAGGGCAGTGGTGCAGCAGACACAACCTCTGCTGAGTGGTGTTCTGATGAGCAGCTGCCAGGGCTCAGAGGGTTGAGCCACTGGCAGTGGAGGGAGGTGCAGTGTCTGTGGATCGGGGTTTGAATCCCAGTCCCAAACCACTTGTTTGTATTTTTTTGTACCTAAGTGTCGGGCTTTTACAATATCCCTCACCCGTGTTTTGCCCCATCCCAAAGTTGCTCCCCTCGGAGTGATTATTTAAATGGAGGGTCGGTGCATAGGCCTCTGTAATGGGGTGCATGGGGCAGAGCCCCATAAAAACAATACTTTATGTTGTTTTTCACTGATGTTAATTTTCCTCTGATTACTGAGCACTGGCACTGTACTGCTGTATTGACAGCGCGAGTATATTGCGTGCTGTTTGTGTCTCAACATTGTGACCCTGAGCTTTGGGGCACTCTCCTGCTCCCAGGCTACAGGAGCCTCCACCTGTCCCTGACTAGACGTGGGCCTCACCAGACCCATGAGGAGTCCCTGCACTTCAGTAGTTTCTTCCCACAGAGGGATGAGGGAATAACCACTTCCATCAGGGTGAGCCAGCTCTGCCCTACTGGGTTGAAAGGTTGGTATTCTAACCCATGGGTAGGAATAAATGGTGAAGATTGATTCCTGGAAGATATGAAAATTACGTACTCGCCATAATTCATGATCTTCCAGAATATCTGTACAATTTATTACAGGCCCACCCACCATCCCCACTCAGCTAGGAGCCAGGGCCTCTGGGTAGTTCACACTGAGTCTTTTCTTCCTACCCATGTGCTGCTTCCATTCATGGTTTTAAGGGTTTTCCTCTGCTCTGCAGGCCCATCTTCCCCATTTTTGTTTAAAGGGAATAATGGAGAAAGACCTCATTTGTGGGGTTTCTATCCTCCCTCCAAAAAAAAAAATGGAACAGGGAAGGTAAACCTGACAAAAAAAGAGACCTTTGTCATTTCTCTTCTTCTCTGTCCTCTTTTTGCCCTTGATTTCTAAGCTACCTTTCCTTCAACTGACAAACTCATTCTTCACTCCTCAACCCTCTGAGGTTGGGCAGTCTAACTATCTTGTCGTCTTATGGCTCTGCCACCACCTCCTAACTACTGTAGCTGCCTGGGTCTATAGCCTGAAGGGCAGGATGTTGAGAGCATTCCTTCTTCTAGCTCTTCTGTTTTTCTGCTCTGGGGAGTAGTAAGAGGACCTCTTTCATCTTCTTCGGGATATCTTTCATCGGGCACTAGGATCCCATGGAAGCTTTTTTTGCAGCAGTGCACCAGGGATAGCCCATGCCGACATCACGTTCCAATGTCACATACCCTATATGCATGGGCAGCCCGCTTCTTTCTCAGTTCTTTCCGCCGTCGACCAGTGCTCGTTGGATCCTCGGATGCTCCAGCTCACAGTCTGCTTTTATTTTGTTTTTTAGTCTCTTTTCTTTTTATATTGCTGCCTTCATTCCCGCCCCCAAAAAAAAAAAAAAGAAATGGAGGAGGCGTTGTTCTTGCCATCTCCACTGTGGTGCCCCAGAATCCAGTTTTGGCAGGCCTTCTTTCCAGTGGAGATTCTGTTCCCTTCTGCCCGGTGCCAGCTCTTAAACTGGATTTGCAACAGAGTTTTTCATGGGCCACCAGGATATTTATTTTCTCCCACCTGCTCCTCTTCTCTCCTTTTTGGGAGACAGCAACAGCAGACAGTGCTGGCAGGGTGCCTCGCCCTTCTTGCTGACCTTGAGACGAAGAATCTTGGCCATGGAATGCTCCTTTTCTTGGAGGGGCACTTTGAGCCTTTCTTTCTAGAAAGCCTCCCTTTCCTTTTTTTCTGAGAGCGCGTGTTTCTTCGTCCTGGCGCCAGTTCAGAGACCCATGCCCTTCTGGGACCATGAGTGCAGGCGGTTCACAGTCGCCCACTGAGTTGGCACCTTTGCCTTCTTGTCCCCTCTCCACTATCCTTGTGAGAGGGATCTGGCCACAGAGAGTTCTGCCTGATACTCCTCCTAGCTGGCACTCCAAAGGTGGTATTTGCCCCCCACTCACACTAGTAGGTGGGTTCAGGCCTTTAGGAGTTCTGTCTACAGCTCCCCTAACAGGCCCTCCAGTGGCAGAGTTTTACCTCCCAGCCATCGTCTTCCCATCCACCGCTCTGTTATGGTGGGACTCATTTCCCTGACAGCTCTGTGTGCCCCTACTTTCAATTCCTCCTCAGATCGTCCCCCACTGTCCTGGCAGGTCACATTTGGGCTCGGGAGTTCTGTCTCATATTCCCACTTACTTGCCCTCTGACAACATGTTTCGCCTTCATTGCCATCGTCTTCCCGTTCATCACTCTGCAGTGGTCTATCACATTCCCCTGACGGTGGCACTGGGTGACTCTCCATCACTGGATCCCCATGCTTGCCATCAGTCTTCATCTAACGGTTGCAGTGCACCTGCTCCAACAGGGCTCTCTGTGTCTTTTCCGTTGATCACGCTGGAGCTGGTCTTCAGTGCCTCTCCTGCATCCAGTAGTCTCAGGCCCTCATCCATGCACGGCTTCTGTAGGTTGGGGTCTGCCAACACTGCCACGGGCATTCCTCTCTTGACCCCACGGTGTTGCACCCTTATGAGAGGCACCCTTGGATTCCTCCTGCATGGGGCTGTATCCTCCCTGTGGTCATCCCTTATGGTTTCCTTTGTGCCAATCCATGCTCCTTGTGCCCTTTCCTAATAGACTGCAAGCCAGGAGACTGTGGAGAGCTCCCTTTAGGAATGTACATGAGGGGCTGCTGTGGGCACGTTGAGTTTCCACCCTGCCCCTCGGCCATGGCTGGCAGCCTCCCACCACTTTTGGAGTTACCTTGGGGGCTCCAGTACTTGCCCACCTCCTCCTTTTGGAGGCTTTTCTTTCCCAAGAGTGTGCCCTGCTCTTAAAAAACTGTGGTTCTCCACTCTCCACTCTGGTCCTGTGCGAGGAGGACGCTGCAGGGTTACCTCCCCCACCTCCTCCCTTGGGCTGGGCAGGGACCTTAAGGCTGTCTCCTGCATTGTACCCTTTTGTCCCAGGACATGCTTCTGTGATTCAGGATTCCCTCTGCACTTGCACCTTCTCCTGACCCTCCCCACCCTTTCCAGGACCACTCATGGGGCCCAGCACAAGAGGTTCTTGGGGCTCCGGTACTACATCAGGCATTTAAGAAGAGGTTATTTTCTCTTCCAGTCTGTCATCTTCTTGCTTTTAGGGGTCTTGGGGGCCCTTGGTGTCTCAGGGGCTGTTAGCATAACACCAGGATTGCTTCCTCTGGCCTTAGCAGGCACTCCTGGTTCAGGGTCTCCAACTTTCTTGTGGAGGTGCGGCATTCAGTGCTCCTCCCTCTCGGTGGCTTTCATGCTATTTTGGTCCAGACAGACAGGGCTCCCAGGTCCGTCCCTTTCCTATACCGCACCTGGCCTAGGAGTTGCTCAGGGCCCTCCTTTCACTAAGTCTCTCGACTGTCCAGGTTGGGATCCATTGCATGGTTCCATACCAGACCCCTTCTCTTATTTCAAGCTAGGAGGTGGTGCTTGGGTCAGTTCTTCCCCACTTGGAACAGTGAAGAACAGGGTTCTACTCCTTTTCTTTCTAGCCCCCAAACAACCAGACACCTTCAGCCTCCTCTTGGCCTCAGTAAACTTAGTCTTTACATCCTGTCTACAAGCTTCAGGATGGCCACTCTGCAAGGCCTCCTGCCTCTGCTGACATGGGAGGACTGGCCAGGCCCCCTGGACATGCAGGATTCCTGTCTGCATACCATGGTCTGCACACAGCACAGGAGAACACTACCAGGTCAGAGTCTGGCCCTTGGGCTTATCCTCTGTACCTTGAGTATTTACAGATGCTTAGCAGCTGTGGTGGTAGCCCTCAAGCGGAGAAGGCTTGTATGTGTCTCCTACAGGGATGACTGGCCACTGAAGGCACAGTCTGGACACCAGCCTTCACACATCCTGCACTCTACTCTGTAGTTATTCCACTCCCTGGGCATAACTGCAGAGCTTGCCCAAGTCTGTATTGACCCCTGCCTTGGCGCTTGCAGTACATGGGGCGGTTCTGGTTTCTTCCATGGTAAGGCCTTCTGTCTAGAGGACAGAGCAGAGGGTCTGATGGCTTAGGCCCACCATGTGGCTCTAGAGCGAGTATGTCACTGTCAGGACCTTTCTGAGACTGCTCGCTTATTGGCTGTGGCCATTGTTACCGCTCTCCAGACTGCCATGTGGCTACCCCAGTGGACTGTGAGGGTCCAGTTGGATCAGTGTCCAGATGACCATGTGCTGCAGCTCTGAGTCTCCTCCCAGTTTGCAGAGTGCTGCAGTGGTGGATGGGTCCCTGCAGTCTTTTGAAAGGGGCATCCTGTGTCATTTTATTCCATCCCCATGAATGCCTCGGGTCTGGTTTAGGAGGCACACCTATCCTTTTCAAGCCCTGGGAACCTGGCTCCGAGGGTGACCCACCTCCATTTAAACATCTCAGACATGAGGTGTTGCTATGCCTTGCTGGCCTTCCAGAACCATCTCACCCTGGGTCTCTGTCATCTAGGCATAGGTCAGGAAGCATAGGAAACCAAGAGCAGTTTCAAAATTCACAAATAGCGTTTTATTTTCTCAGTAACAGCAAAATAAAATGATTTAGTATAGCTATTTACAAAGGCAATACAAACAGAAAACTAAGTCCTTCTTCTTCTTCTGAGGGTATCTCTTAATTCCAAGTTTCAGTCTCTCAGTCTGTCACTCTCCTTGTCTCTCTAGTAAAAGCATTGTTGCTCTTTTTATAAGACTTTGGGACTTGTTAAGAGAGCCTGCTTCTCACAGAATGTTCTTGTAAGTTTCGATGCAGGAGCAGCAAAAGAACATAGTAACTCCAGAACTGACCTCTTGTTAACAACTCTGCAAAGGGCTTAAAGACTGCATCTCGGTTAACCCCTTGAGTTCCAAATAGCTTTTGCAATCATTTCAACAGTATAACTATATATAATTTTAAACAAAGGGATCCCAGTTTCATATACAGTTTTACACAAACAGATTCATATATATTTTTATAACTACAGATATGCAAGAGGGAAGAAAAGACAGAATGTCAAGTGAAGGCAGAGAGATAGTGAGGTGGAGAATTGAGAAACCGTCAGAGGATCAGTTCCTAGGTCTCACAAGAAAATTTGGTTGCGCAACCAGACAGACAAGAGACAGAAAAGAAGAGGCTAGAACAGACCTTTGCGTTTAAACTCTTTATGCATAATAAATGGGTCAGGGCCTTATTTAGCCCTGTCACAGTCCCCTGTGGGTGCAGTCGATAACCTCAGTTTGGCTAGATCCAGGGCCTGGAGTTTTATGGTGAGTCACGGTGTCTCTCTCCTGGATAGAGAGATTCCTTTTCACCTTTCCTCTCTTCCTCTGATTCACTTGTATGCATGGCTCCTGAGGTCGTCTCCATTGCTCAGTTTGGGGTATCTCAGATTGTGGCTTCCAGAAACCCTCCACCAGGGTCACCTATTCAATGAAGTGGAAGGATTTTGCCATCTGGGCTTCTTCCCACCATCTGGATCCTTTTAAGGATTTCATGTGTGAGTGGCCTTGTATAATTTTCCACAAAGACAGGGTCTCTTTGCTACCCACCTATAAGTTCCTTCCTAAAAGTGGTGTCTGAATTTACTTTGATCCAATCCATATACCTTCCTGTTTCTTACCAGAGCATGCAGATCTGGGGAGGTGCTGCTCCATACTTACATATGCATAGAATTCTGTGTTATTATATGCATTGTACCTAGGACTGCAGGAAGTTCTCACAATTGTTTGTTTCTCTTGCCCGGGATAGAGGATGTTCCTGTTTCTACATAGTGCTTTTCCAAATAGGTGGCCAGCTGTATTACTTTTGGTTATAAGAAGTATAGCAAGGAACTTCCTGGGTTGTTCATGGCCACTCACCAGAGACGGGCCACTTCTGTTGTCTGTTTCAGGAATGTGTTAGCTGTTGAAGTTCTGTGCTGCTGCCACTTGGAGTACTATCCACACTTTCTCCAAAACTACAATCTGTACGTTGTCTCTAGAAGATGAGCAGGCTTTGGCCTTCTAGTGCTTCACTGTCTTCTTTCTTACCTCTGGCCTCCTACGACCCAGACTATTGCTCTGTCAGTACTGCTTGGGACTCGTTTCATAGGTCAAACCTGATGAAAGAAATATCCCGAAGAAGAAAGAACAGTTACGTAAGAACTTACTGTAACAGTAGATCTACGAGGGAATCTCTTTCATCAGGGCATGCTGTTCCACCCTCTATCCCCTTGAGTCTCTGTGCCCTTACTGTGTCTCTAGTTGTTCCAGCTTTTATTTATAGCTGGACATCTCTTCTGTCTCTCCTTGGTCCCCTAGGGAGGTCTAGCTCTTTTGGTTTCGGAAAATATATGTATATCTATAGGGTATGTGATATCGAATGTTGGCTGGCATGGGCGACCCCTGGTGGACTGCTGCAGAAAAAGCTTCATGGGCTCCTAGCACCTGGCGGCTAAGTTCCATAGGTGTGACCTGATGAGAGATTCCCTCGAAGATCTACTGTTATGCTAAATTCTTACGTAACTGTTGTATTCCTTTCCTTACTTTTCCTGTTCTTGTAATGTGGTACAAACTCTTTTTCAATCCCTTTGAATTTTCCTCTGGTCTGTCTCATGCAGCCTTTACCAGGGCTGCTACCCTTCTGCCCTCCTGTCAGGTGGCATGTAGGCTATGATTCCTTTCTTTTACCCACTACCTTGTGCCTCTAGGCCCAACTCTCAGTATTCTCTAAGCTGGCAGTCAGGTCTTATTCTTTTTATCATTTCATACTCTATATCCTTTCCCTACTCCTTTGGGCTAGCTCTCTTAGTCCCTCTCTCTCTTTCTCTTTTCTTTCCCACTTGTTTCATTCCTGGCAAACAGAACCAAGGAAGTTGGGGAGCGGCAATGGTTGCTGACCAGCCCACGAGTGCCACATCATTAAGTCTGCCTTGTAGGCAGCACTGGAACTGATGTCGGTGTCCCTAGCTGTAGAATACAAAAGACTTTGTTCCCACATGATCATCGCGGCAACCAGCATAGACCCATAGGTGGTAAAATGGTGAAGATATTCAGGAAGATCAAGAATTACGGTGAGGATGTAATTTTATTTTCTAGGAGTGGTATACAGTTCACATTCATGCAACCCACCCCGCCACCCTAGCAAGTGGCACTGTGACAGAGCAGAATAGGGCCCTGTCCCATTTATTATGGAGAAAGTGTGTAAATGCAAGGATCTGTATTCTTTCCTTTTCTTTCTCTTCTGTCTGGTTGCGAACCACATTTCCTGTGAGACTCTGGACTTGATCTATACTCGAACAGTCTTGCAGTCCTTTGCCTCTGTCACTTTGTTTTCTTGCTGTCTGTTTTTCTCCCATATCTGTTAATGTAAAATATATGAGAATCAGTGTATGGAAATTAAGCTGATATTGAGATCACTTTTGTTTAGAAAATGTTTAGTGTTGCTGTTGAAATGTATATGTATTTATAATTTGAGATGACTGTAGAACAGTAGAGGTTACTTGAGTGCAAACGTCTTAGTCTTTGCAGTTGCTGTGGGGACCTCAGGAAGTTCTTAATGTTCTAGCAGCTCCTGAAATTTACAAAGAGGATGCTTGCAAAGGATGGGAGTTGAAAAGACATAAATAAGACACCTAAGCTGAGCTGCAAGGGAGATTTTCTTACAAGAGATTTTATTGTGCTTCTGTATATAGTTATTCTGAACAGGATTATTTTATTTGATGTTACTGCAACTACAAATAAACAGTTTTGTGGAATTTTACAAATGCTCTTGGGTTTTCTCTATGCTTCCTGACCTGTGCCTTGATGATAGGCACTCAGATCTCTGCTTTCAGCATGCAAAGATCTGACATCATGGGGCAGAGCAGGAGGATATACCACCCGGTGGTAGTAGGAGCTTAGCTTGCAAAATGTCAAATGAATTGACTGTTCCGTGGAACTGCAAGAGTGTGGATGTTAGCTGTACACCACTCCAAGAACTACAGTTACAGGTGAGTAACCTGTATTCTAGGAGCGTGGATATGTTGCTCATCCACACTCTTTGGCATGTCCCTTTCCCTTTAAATCTCGCAGGAAAATCTTCAAGCTGGCTCCTCCCACCCACCCGGTGGTAAATACCTCTGCTCTGCCCCATGACGCCAGATCTTCCTTTCCGCTGGAAGATTCAGGTTCCCTCGGCTATCTCAGCAGTTCGTAGGCCCTGGATTGTTAACGTCGGTTTTCACTGCCAATTTCCTTAAAACTCATTAGAGTTTACTATTCGATCCTAGTGCATCAGACATGGAGGACAAATCATCCCCAGTTGCTTGGTATCCGTATGGCCAGAAAATGTCGTGCACCGATCTCCACCTCTCGTGTGTCTACTGTTAGGTGTTGTACATGACACCACCTCTTGCACCATCTGTTTGGCCTTCCATCCCAATGTCATGGATGACCGCAAGGCGGCTCAAACTGGGGAGACTGGAGCTTCATAATCCATCAGTGAAATCAAGGAGGCAAGGTGGGTGGTTTCCACGCCACGGGATCTGCCGAACAGCTCTAGCAGATGGTGGCTTTCGAAGAGGAAGCTGCCCAAGCTGCGGCCAGCTGAAGTTTCTTTATGCCTCTCAACCTTGGCTCTTCCTTTACGGGTCCTTTCAGGAGTTGTGCCAGTCTCTCCCCACCAGGGTGAGGCGCCCTGGGAGCTCACACTCCTCCTGCCCTCGGAAGAGGTACTAGGATCCCAAGTCTTCTTCATCTAGAAGAAGCGTTCCTGGACCAAGAGAGGTCCAAGTCACAGAAACATCGCGGTCTCGACTTAGAGTGAGATAAACTTCCTCGACTGGCCATTTTCGAACTTCTGTCCGGCCAAGGCACCGAGACCGAGGAAATGTTGAACCTGCCAAGATCACTCTCGACTCCAGTCGAGTTGTTGTCGTCGACTCCTTAGAAAGGAGACGCCTGTCCTTTCCTTCCCCAACGAGGAGACCCTGCCCTCGGGTGTCCCGACGAGGGAAAGGTGCTGGAACCTCAGTTCTCTCCAACTCCAACATCCCCTGATCGAACTAGCCGACCCGTCGGTCTCGATCAGGACCGGACCCTTTGGTCGAAAAACCAAGAAAGGTCACAAGCACTCTAGGAAGAGGCGTTGCCATTGATCCTCATCCTCCTCGGATGAGGAGAGACTTCAACGAAAACTCCATCGACGTTATGAGGATCTCATGTGGCAACAGCTGATTCTGACCAGTCAAAAGCTGGCTCCACTGGCAGTACCGGCCATTACTTGGTCCCCGCTCTCAGGCCGATGCGACCCTCTGGAACTGAAGCCCTCGTTGCCCCACCTGTGGGTCCAGCATGTATTCCAGCTCGGCCTGTTTTGGTCTCCCACTTATTTTAGTGGAACCACCGCCTAAGCAGCCTCAGGAGTGGCTCCCTCAAGAGGACAGGACAGACACCGGACTGCCTTGTCATCTGTCCATCACTGTTGTCCCTGATCGCCCTTGGCATCGAGGGAGACATAGGCGGAGACCATTATATCTCCGACTCTTTGGCCTCGGATGCCACTGGGTTGCACTCACATTCTGGAGATGACGAGTCATCAGTGGCAGGTTTGAAGAAGGTCCTTCCTCCTTTCACGGCATCCTCCGCCTGATTTCCGAATCTACCGGAATGCCCTTGGAGCCTATCCAAAAGAAGGCGGAATACCCCTACGGATATCCTAAAGGGGAATATCCTGATGGAGGCCTTTCCAGTAGCCGAGCCATTGTTGGCCCGGCCCTTGAGCTATGGCAGTGCCCTGCCTCTTGTCCAGCTCCGTCTGTGATGACCCATAAGTACAGTACATGGTACCCATGGGGTCCCTGGAGGTTCACAGAGCATCCTTCGCCGAAAGCCTAGTGACTGCTTCTGTGTTCAGACGCACTGGTAGCTCAGCCGACACTGACCGCCTTCCGGACAAGGAGTCCAAGAATATGGACCATTCTGCCCGGAAGGTCTGTGTGTCCTCATCCTAGGCCTCGTCCAGGCCAGCTCGGCTGTGATCATGGCACACTTCTCTCATGCCCTCTAGGGTCATTAGATGAAGTCCTCCCTCATCTCCCAGCGGACATGCAGACCACAGTGAAGCATGTCCGTGACTAGGGCCGTGCTGTTTCTAAACAGCAGCTCCAGACGCCCTGGACATTGGAGATTCCTGTGCCCGCCTCCTTGGCAGCCGTGAGTGGCCACAGAGGGCCTGGCTGAGGTTTCCTCCTTTCCGCAGAAACTCAGCACAGTTAGCTGACGTGCCCTTCCTGGGCACCGACTCTTCGGTCCAGGAGTGGCTGGTCACCTCCAGCATATAGAGCAGTCCAATGCCACCTTGGATGCTACTCTGTGAAGGGTTCTTTGGGCAAGAACCAGCAGAAGCACTAGAAGAAGCCTTTGGCACTCTTCCCTGCGGTTAGGCAGCCCTCCTTTCAAGGAGGCCAGCAGCAGCAGCAGCAGGCTCAAGCTTGGCACCCCAGGCCAAAGCAGGGTCCTCAACAGCCCCAAAGGAGGCTGAGGTGCTGGTCCAGGAGCCTCCTCCTTCTCCTCCTCCTCCTCCTCTAAGCCTGCTCAGTGATGGATTGGGGTTGCCACCCCTACACCCGTCACACCAGCTCTGGGTCCTCCCGTGGGTGGCGGCTCTGCCACTTTCTTTCTGCCTGGTCCGGTATCACTCGGACAGGTGGATTCTGGAAGTGGTCAGTCAGAGACTGCCTCTGGAATTTGAGCAGTACCCTCCCAGCCAAGCCAAGCCCCTTGGGAGGAAAGGATCTCAGTTTGCACGCGTCGGCCCTTCGGGTTGACATTGCTCAGCTCCTCCACAAGGAGGCAGTAGCTCCAGTGTCAGATCCTCCTACAGACCCAGGCTTCATATCCAGGTACTTCCTGGTGCCCAGGCGGATGGGGGGTTGGCGCCCATCCTAGATCTCCACGACCTGAATCAATATCTCAGGTCTCACACCTTCAGATGGTAACTCTGAACCAGATCATGCAATCCCTGGAGCGAAACCTGGTTCTGTTCACTGGATCTGCAGGACCCGTTCTTTCACGTCCCAATCCGTCCGTCTCACCAGCGGTTCCTCTGCTTCAGGGTCAAGGGAACCTGTACGAGTTCCAGCCATGCCGCTCGGCCTGTCATTGGCCCCACGGGTCTTCACCAAGTGCATTGCAGTGGTGGCAGCCCATCTTCAGCATCGAGGAGTTTGAACTACCCTTATCTCGATGACTGGCTCTTGGCAGGTTCCTCCCTCCAGGAGGTGGAGCGGTCCAGGGATCTGGTCCTCCAAACCTGCTCCCAACTCTGCCTCCTTATCAACAAGGCTAAGTCGGAACTCGTGCCCTCTCAGGTGATGGGCTTCATTGGGGCAGAGCTTGACTCTCGCCGAGCCAGAGCTTGGCTCCGGCGGACAGAGCAGAGGTTCTTTCCTCTTTGCCCGATCATTTCTGGTTAGGCACTTACGCCTGCCGGACTTTCTGCACCTTCTGGGTTACATGGACGGCGTGCACCTCAGTGGTCCATTGGGCCAAGTGGCACATGCGCCCCTTCAGCGGGAGCTGGCCGCCCAGTGGACTCAGCGCCAGGGTCATTTCAACCAGCTGATTACTGTAACCCAGAAGATGTGGGACACTCTCCAATGGTGGACCACCCCAGAATGGTTGCAGGAAGGGATCCCATTTGTCTGCCCAGAGCAGACGGTCATCCTGACGACCGATGCCTCCCTCATGGGCTGGGGAGCCCACATGGGGACAACAGGGCCCACGGGTTCTGGACCCCGAGGAGTCCTGATGCCACATCAACCTGTTGGAGCTCAGAGCAGTCAGACTGGCACTGTCAGCTTTCACCTCAGCTCCGGGGTCAAGTGGTTCAAGTCCAGACGGACAATACCACGACTGTACTACCTCAGCAAACAGGGCGGCACACCGGTCTGCTATGCAAGGAGGCACTCGAATCTGGACCCTCGTCAGCTGGTTGGAGGCAGATTTCTTAGCCATCCATGTGGCAGGAGTCTCGAACCAGCTGGCGGATGCTCAGCCGCTAGGGCCAGACATCCCACAGTGGTCTCTCCATCCAGAGGTAGCTTACTATTTGTTCTCCCATTGGGGCAAGCTGTTGGTGGACCTGTTTGCCTCCAGAGAGAACACCAGCTGGAGTCTGTACCATGCCCGCCCTCAGCAGGGCTCACTGCAGGGGGATTCCTTCTTGAGGCCGTGGACCCCAGGCCTCCTCTACGCCTTCCTCCATTTCCTTGATCCACAAGGTGTTACTCAAAGTGAGGAGGAACAAGGAAGGTAGATCCTGGTAGGCCAAGATTGGCCCCACCAGTTCTGGTATCCAGATCTTCTCAGCCTCAGCTGCAGGGCCCCAGAGTGGCTTTGTACACACCCGGACCTGATATCATTGAACCAATGGAAGGAATTCCATCTAGACCTTCAGTCCCTGCACCTCACAGCCTGGTACCGGAGCTGCTAGAGTTACAGGCCCTGGGTCTTTCCCGAGGATGTCTGCACCGTGGTGGAGGCATCTCGTAAGAATCGACCAGGAAATGTTAGTGCCTTCAAATGGAAATGGTTTTCCATTTGGTGTCAGGGTAAGAGTCTGGACCCCTTATCCTGCTCTGTGGCTAACATTCTAGACTACCTTGGTCTCTCTCTCCAAAGGGGTCTACGGTCATCGACCCTTAGGGTGCACCTGGCAGCCATTTCTGCTTACCGGTGTGGGATGGTCAGCCACTTTGGCTCAGGAGACAGTGGTTGGGCGTCTTCAATGGCCTAGATTACATATCCTCCGGTGCGTGAACCTCCACCTCCGTGGGAACTATTGTGGTTTTGTCAAGCTCATGGACAAGCTATTCGAACCCATGCACAAGTGTGAGCTCTCACACTTGTCATGGAAGACGGCCTGCTTGGTGGCTATCACGTCAGCCACAGGGACAAAGTTGTCCTGCACCCCATCCAAAATCCTTTTCGAAGGTGGTTTCAGAGTTTCACCTTAACCAGGTGTTGACTCTGCTGGTATACTACCCTAACTACACCTCAGGCGTCAGTACAGGCTCCATATTCTGGACCTCAGATGTGCTGTCTCCTATTATAAGGAGAGGACGGCGGGGAATTCGGGGAGAGGTTCGCCAGCTATTTGTCACCCTCGCTGAAGCCACTTCTGGCAGACCTGCAGCCAAACAGACCATTGCGAGATGGATTACATCACATGGGTCTGTGCTATGAGTTAGCGGGCAAGGAGCCTCCCACAGGGATAAGAGCTCATTCTACCCGCCATACGGCTGCATCAGTGACTGCTTCCAGGGACATCTCTACCCAGGAGATCTGTCGGGCTGCTACCTGGAAGTCAGCAAACACCTTCATTACCCACTACCACATCGACCACGAGTCACGCCGGGATGCTGGTTTTGGGGCCTCGGTTTCAATCTCTGTTTCCTAAATAGAGGTGTGCCTTGCCTCCCTCCTCCCGGAGAACTGCTTGGAGTCTGCAAAGAGTGTGGATGAACAACATATCCACGCTCCTGGAAAAACAGGTTACTCACCTGTAACAGTAGTTCTAGAGTGGTGTATGTTGTTCATCCACACGCCCCACCCGACCTCCCTGGCTTTAGGTGCACCACCTTGCTTCCAGCGGCTAAGATCTGGCATCATGGGGCGGGAGCCGAGGTATTTACCACCCGGTGGGTGGAGGAGCCAGCTTGAAGACTTTCTGGTGAGATTTAAAGGGAAAGGAACATGCCAAAGAGTGTGGATGAACAACATATACCACTCGAGAACTACCATTACAGGTGAGTAACCTGTTTTTTCTCACCCCAGGGGTCCATCAGTATACTTGACTATTGCAGTATGCCAGGTGGGTTCAGCTGCCCTGGAGGTAAAGTTAATGCTAATGATCTAAGGAATTAGTCAGAGCGTAGAGAGGTTGTGCTGTCTAGTTGTGCCAGAGGGCACTCGGACACATTTCTCTGCTACCTGGAGCAACACTGTCCCAGAGCCCTCTCTACAAACTTCACTTGAAGAAGTTATTTTACTTTAAAGTCATTAGTACTTCATTTTCTGTGCTGTCTTTAGTGTTTTGGAGGTATTTTTGCATTTCTGACTTTTCTAGTGGTTCCTTTGGTTCCCGGAACCGCAAAACACTGTTTCTTCGGTGATTCCAACCACGGTTCCTTCTCTTTTCTGGGAAAAAAAAATATATATATATATATATATTAGCGCATCATAAAAAGTCACGCTTTTAACTCTTTTATTTTAAATACTTAGCAGTTCCCTGTTTTCTGCTGAACCGCATTTTTCTTTATAAAATTTATTTTTGCATCTAAGGAACCATTTATTCCTGGTTCTATACCACGAGGAAACCAAACTGCTTTCTCATTTTCTGATGAATTGGCATGTCAGGAAGATCTAAAAGAGGACTGGACCAACTGGTTTTAAGAATTGCTTGAAGTGCTTTAGAATAGTGGCCAAGGCAGAGTGCCATGATATTTGTTTAAATTGTTTAGATCCAGACCATAACTGTAAACTTTGCTCAAAATGTTGTTCTAAAACAGTTAAAAGAGGACAAAAAGGTTGGAAATAATGGCCTCTCAGTCTACCTTCCCTCTAATAAAATCCTAAAAGGGTCTTCATCTCAGCAAAAGCCTAAAGACAAGTCCTCCAAGAACCCCTAGAAAACAAGTCAGACAGAAATAATAATGCTGACCAAGCCAAAAAGACCAAATGAGCAGGTCCCTGATTCAGTGCCTGCAAAATGAAACAAAAGAAAAACATATCGATGCCCCTCCCACTGAGAAGCAAAGGAGACACCAGTGACACAAAAGATGTACCCTCTGCTGAGGAAATGGCTAAGGCTTGGCAGTTATATCAAACTGTTCAGGTTATGGGCATCCTTTAATGCCCTCCTGATCCTAGCCCTCATCCCTCAGACCCTGGGCTCGGCCAGGGCTTTTATTATGAGGGTGATGAGGAGGAAGACGAGAGTGAACCTTTAGAGCCAGATGTATCCTGTGACCAAGTGTTTGGCACCCCTCTAATGGCCAGGAGGAATTTTGTTCTCACTTTACTTTTGTTCAGCATGTGGTGGACAACCTGGACCTTAGCATTCAGGAGGCCACTGACTAGGAAGAGGAAGCACACTTTTTGATATGATGGGCCTCCTTCCCCAAAAAGCTGCTTCTGCCAATCCATAAATCCATTCGCAGGGCAACGCTTAAACTGCTCCAGAACCCCACATCTAATCCTGGGTGGACAAGAAAATCAAAAAGACGTATCAGTTGGGAAGAACTAATGCTAAATTTCTTTACATGTTCCCAGACCATAAGGAAGTGGTGCAGGCTGCTTGTCAGACAAAGCTAAGTACCTCTATCCTCCCAGCATCCTGACAGGGACTCTAGGAAGCTGGATTTAAAGGGTAAGAAGTCTTACACCATAGCCTCCTAGCTGCTCTGCCTCTCAACTTACATGGCCTATGCAGCACAGTACTAAAGGCTCTCTGGAACTCTGTGCTAGCTATTAGCCAACAGGCCCCAGATAGAGTAGCTCAGGATTTGGCAGGAACTGTTAAGACTGCCTTAGAAACCACAAAATACCAATTCCATATGGCTGTGGACACTAATGACACTGCCTCCAGAGCCATGGGCCAAGCCACATCTCAGACGCTATGCTTGGCTGAGACAACCATCTTCTCCCAGGATGCTCAAACTAAAGCTATGGACTCTCGACTTTGGTCAAAATCTCTCCAGCTGATGATGACGCTGGGCCTAACATAGGTGGTTACCTCCTCGACCCATGTAGGGGTCATTCATTGGATCTGATCTTTCTTTTGTATGGAGATTGCTGATTTGGGGTGGAACCAGTCAGCTGGTGTGACCATCACACCATAAGGTTCAGCTTCAGGGCTCCCCTAATAGATCTGCCCCTACGGAGATGGTTCAATACCGCCTTTAAGGGGCATTAACCCCAGTGACCTAATGGCAGTACTGGATCTATCGGGCTTGTTGGGTGAATGCTTGAGTCCAGATGATCTCGTACTAGCCTATAATAAGGCTGTGGGAGATGCCTGGACAAGATTGCTTCTGTTCGTGTTCGGCCTCTCACCCTTCATTCAAGGAACACTTGGTTTGATGGCTCCTTGAAGGAGTTAAGGCGACTTGGCGGAAGGTTGGAGAGCCTGGCAGAAGTCCGCCATGATGCTGACAGGCTTAAGTTGGTGGCACGTTATGATGGCTATCAATCAGAAATCACCTGTAAGAAGGCAGAATTCCTGTCCAGGAAATTTCTGCTGCACAGAATCGACCGGCTCAGCTTTTCCGGACTGTTGACAGATTGTGCAATCCAATCTGTCTCCAGCCAGAAAGCTTTTCTCAACTGAGATGCGGGCGTTCGCTCGGTTTTTGCAGATAAAGTTGCCAGCATCAGGTCTGGCACTGGTCCGACCTCCCTATGAGGGATTGCAGTGGTCGACAGGAAGTGGCATGCACTCGGTCTGTCTGGTCAGATTTTCGCCAGCTGGAGTTCATTGACATTGTGAAGATCATCCAAACATTGCGACCAACCAGTTGTAGTTTGGATCCGAGTCCTACACCCCTTCTAGTGGGATGTGTAGAAGTTATCTGTCCAATCCTTGCTGACATTGTCTGGAAGTCTCTGGAGAGGGGTCTTCCTGACTCCTCAAGGAGGCGGTCGCTCAATTACCCTTAAAAACCCTCCTTGATCCAGATTGTTCAGCCAACTACCAGCTTATCTCTAACCTGCCATTTGTTGGTAAGGTTATTGAAAAGGCGGTTGCGTTGCAATTGGATGGTCATCTTACAACTCACAATGTCTATGATACTCTCCAGTCTGGTTTCTAAGAAGCATAGCACGGAGACTGCCCTTGTCTGGCTATTGAATGACCTCCTAATGGCTAGAGATTGAAAAGCACGTACCATTCTGGTCCTTCTCGATCTCTCGCTGCATTTGACACTGTAGATCATGCTGTGCTGTTGGAGCACCTGGGGTTCTTTGTGGCTGTCTGGTACAGTCCTCAAATGGTTCCATTCTTACCTCACGGACAGGTCTCAGAGAGTTGCCACTGGAATTTATTCCTCTGGTGCTCACTCCCTGCCTTGTGGGTACCGCAGGGTTCCATTCTAGCCCCGATGTTGTTTGCAGTGTATATGCTGCCATTGGGAGATATCATCAGGCAATACAGTCTGGGTTTCACTGCTGTGCAGATGATACTCAGCTGTATTTGTCCTTTCTGCCCGGACAAGATGATGCACTCTCCGTGCAAATAACTGCCTTGCTGAGATCAGACTTTGGATGAGTTCCAGCTGGCTGAGACTAAATCCAGATAAGACTGAGGTACTGGTAGTGGACCCAGGTCATCCGGGGCGGGTTTGGGGCTGGACAACCATCAGGCTTACTACTTGGTGGTATGTCGCCACTACCTCCGATCAGGTGCGCAACCTGGGCATTATTTTTGATGATGGTTTGACCTCAAAATCTCATCAAATCCTATTTTTACCATCTGAGGAATATAGCCCGGTGAAACACCTGGTTCCTCCGGTGATCTTCCAACATTGGTCCATGCCTTTGTCACTAACCGTCTTGATTACTGCAATTCCCTCTATCTGGGCTGCCGGGGTTGATACCCCGCCTGCAGCTGGTGCAGAATGCAGTGGCCGGGCTTTGACTGGGACTTCTAGAACCAGTCATATGCATGCCTGTGCTCTTGAACTGCACTGGCTGCCTGTTTGGTGGCGGATCACCTTTAGGTTGGCTTGCTAAACTTTAAAGCCCTACATGATCAGGGACCTGGTTAGCTGCAAGATCTCTGGTACCCACTACTCCCCTCCGGCTCTCTCCGCTCCACCAACGAGAGATTGCTGAGATTCCCAGGTACGATTGAAGACATCAGGATCTCGTGCCTTCGCTGGCGCCAACCCTGTGGAATTCTCTACCTTGTTGGTTGAGAGAATACCCAACTATCGATAGATTCAAAACGGAGTTAAAAACTTGTTTATTTAGTTTAGCTTTCCTTAACTGCGGATGATTTGTTTTAATGTTTTGTTTAAAATTTTATCTTTATGCATATGGTTTTTATGTACAGTGCCTTGGTTTTGAAAGGCGCTATAAAAATAAAGATGATTTGATTTGATTTTGATTTGATTGGAAATAAAACATAAACTTACATGAAAAAGGTGGAGGAATATAAAACCACCTGTCAAAGCAATGCAGCCAAAGAAAGCCTCTACTTCCCAGAAACTCCACAGTAGGGAAACAGAGGCAGAGGTTACTATCTAAGAGCCTTTACCCTATACCAGTGCCTATGCCCCTAGACTACTCTCAGATGAGAGGTTACTTAGGGAAGAGGAGGGAGAGCACAGGAAAGATTGACCCCTGACCTTCCCAAAGGCTCTAGTCAAGCAAATCTCCTGACTGCAACATTCAGGTCACCTCCCTTCCAAGTAGGAAGAAGGCTGACCCACTACCTCCACCACTGGCAGCACATCACCACAGGCAAATGGGTATTAGATGTGGTGGGTCAGGACTTACTCGGCAGTTCAAAATGTTTCTCTCCCTACAGAAACCCAGATCTCAAAACCTCTAACCCCAACAGAAAGGCTATTGTTAGAGCTAAAGGTAAGGCTCTGCTGTTCTGCAAAGCAGTGGAAAGAGTTCCCTCCTCCAGTGGAAATGGCCTCTCTATTCCAGGTACTTTCTCACACAGAAGACAAAAGGGAATGGTGTCCCATTCTGGACATAGGGTACCTGAACAAAGACTTGCTCAAACCCAAATTTAAGATGTTCACCTTGGCAGCGGTGATTTCATCACTGCAACAGGGGAGACTGGCTAGCATCCCTAGACCTCAAGGATGCCTATTTTCACATTCCAGTCAGGCCATCCCACAGGAAGTACCTCAGATTCAGACTTCCCTCTGGCCATCACTAGTTTTCAGCTTTGCCATTTGGCTTTACTTCAGCCCCAGGATCTTCACAAAGTGCCTGGCAGCAGTGGCGCTCACTTCAGAAGACAATAGGTGTCCATCTTTCCATATCTGGATGACTGGCTAATAGTAGACAAGTCCTCACAGAAGGCTAGAGACTCACCCAGCCTCACACAAAGTACCCTGAGTCCCCGAGTTTTATCATCAACAAAGAAAAGTCCCACTTGGAACCAGTTCAGTTACTGGAGTTCACTGGGGCAGAACTGGACACTCAACAGGGAAAAGCCCTGCTCCCCAGGGACAGGGTGCACAGCCTCCTAGGCCTGGCAAACTCCTTTGTCCTGGGCCATCCAGGGCCTGCCAGACACTTTCTCAGGCTCCAGGGCTACATGGTCTCCACTACAGCCGTCATTCCAGGTGCCAGGTTCCAGATGAGGGCATTCAGTATCACCTGAGGGCTCACTGATCCTAGAAAAGAAACTCTCTGTCAAAACTGTACCAGTCACAAGGACCTTCTACAGGCCCTGGATTAATGGAAGGACAAGGAAACCTCAGGAAGGAATCCTTTCAACAAAGGCAGCCCTCCCAGGTTCTCACCATAGATGCCTCCTTCTGGGATGGGGGCTCATCTGGCAGACCAGCCCATAAGCAGGACTTGGTCCCCAGGGAATCCAGCTACCACATAAACCTTCTCGAACTCAGAGCTGTGTACCTGATCATCAAAGCCTTTGCCCATAGTTGATAGATCAGTCAGTTCAGATCAGAACAGACAATACCACTGCCATGTTTTATATCAACAAGCAAGGGCACAAGGTCCACCAAACTGTGCACAGAGACCATGACAATTTGGTCCCTGGCTTACTTCTTGGACACATACAGCTGTTTGCCATCCATCTTCAAGGCAAGGACAATGTTCAAACGGCATGACGCCTTGCTGTATTTTGACTATATGCAGTTAGCCCCAGCACTTGCACTGCTCTGGAGAGTAAAGGGTTAACTCTTTGTCCAGGCATAGAACATTGAGCTCGAGTTCGGTTTTCAAACCTCTGTCCTTGGTACTCCTCGGTGTAACTGTCAGATTCTTTACTCTGCCTAATCAGAAGTCGCCCGAGATCCCTCCTTCACATGTTCGTTAAAGTAAAATTGGTCGGTTTACTACCATTTTTTTTTTATTTTGGTATTCAAGTTTCTGTCTACGGTACAGTAAGTGTAGCTATTGGGTAGTTAGAATTTTATTTACTAGGAATTGTTTTTGTTCAGTTTTCTCCCGGTCGGTCCGTTGGGAACCAAAACAAATTCTATTTGGTTTAATTCTTTTAAATTGTTCATTTACTGTTGTCGTTTCCGTGCTTATTGGTTCCTAAAAAACCCGACAGCTTTCTTGATTTTTTAACCGACCCGTGACACGGTTGGAACCGATAGGTGTGTAGTTGCCCTAGCTTAACCGCTGTTTAGGGTAACTTTTTGAATCCGCATGTCTGAGAAACCCTAAAAGAAAACCGGTCCCACTAGGTTTCAGCACTGCACCGAGTGTGGGGAGACCTTCATCAAGGCTGATCCCCACTTTGTCTGTATTTATTGTCTGGGGTTTGACCACCTCAAAGAAGACTGCCAAATGTAAAACGTTCTCAAAGCCACTCTGGAAAAATGTTTAAGTAGGCAGAAAGAAAGGAGGCCGTGAAGTCCGCTGATACGATGGCCAGCCCGGTTCGGTTCCAGCCGACCCTGAGGGGTGCCCACTGACCTGGGCGATACCTCCTAGGGGCAAGGAGAGCTGACTCACGAGTCAGTTCCATCTGAAAAAAACAGAAGTCAGCTGTCCGGATCCCGGCTCCCATGTTCTGACTGCTTGAAGAAATTGCAAAAGCGACTACTATTGTTCAGTTGTTTTGCCCGGTTCTGACCAAACCGATACCAACTCAAAGACAATTGATTTGATTGGAAATAGTTGCTTCTGAAATTGAACCTGAAGCATTCTATGAGGGCGATTGGGAAGGAGAAGAAGAATATCAGGAAGAGGAAGATGAAAGCCTAGATGAGCCAGTAGAGCCTGGCATCTCCCCAGACAGGCCTTCCAATGTGTCTCCTCCAGACTTTCCGAGTCCCCTCCCATTTCTTGTTCTACAAGGAAGTGGCTGAGACTCTTCAGCTTCCAGTGGAAGAGGCTGAACAGGATCAGGAGGAACCTGACTTTATTGAAAGGATGGATATCCCAGAGTCAAAGAGAGTGTCTATCCTCTGCATAAATCCCTGGGGAAACAGACACGGAAAATTCTACAGTTTCAACATCTATACCTCCTGTGGATAAAAGGATAGACAGGAGGTATACTTTGTTAGGTCCTGGGATGGAATTCCTTACAAATTATTGCAGCCATGTTGGGAGGATAGTGCAAGCTGCAGACTGTGACAAGGCTAATATTCCCTGACATCTCACCCCCAGATAATTATTCCAGGAGAGTGGATGCCATGGCTAAAAACAATACTTGACATCCTCTTTGGGACTCAGGCAAGCTAGTTACGTGACATATACAGCCAGATACCAGAAATCTAAGTGGGATATGGTTCTGGAGCTGGCTAAGAATGCCCTCCCCAGCTGGCCAAGGAACTGGAGCAGGTGGCTGTGGATGGTGTTGAGGCATCCAAACTTCAATTCCATGCTGCTGTAGACTCGAATTATGTGCATTCCAAGGGCATGGCTAAATCTGTCTCCATGAGATTTGCTTGGCTCAGATGTACCAGTTTGTCACAGGATACCCAGGCTAAGGCCATGGATTTTCCTGTTGCTGGTAACTCTCTGCTTGGGGAACAAACAGATACTTACATGAAGAAGATGGACAAGTACAGGACCACCTACAGGAGTGCTGCAGCCAAAGAGAAGCAGGCCACTCCTCAGAAGCAGTCAGTCACGTTGCCTCCCCAGTTCCAGTAGGGGCAGGCTGGCTCACTGCTTCCAGGCCTGGAAGTCTGTTACTTCAGACAAACGGGTCCTGGAGCCAGGGACTTGCTCTCAGTTTCAAAAGGTTCCCAAAATGAGAGCAAAGACTTTCAGTCCTCCCTCCCTTGGAGACAAAGGCCTTAGAGGCAGAGATCTCCTCTCTACTGCTTCTTCAAGCAGTAGAGAAAGTACCTCTTTGTCACAGGGAAAATGAATGTATTCCAGATACTTCCTTACCCACAAAAGACAGGGAGTGGCGACCCATCTTAGATCTAAGATACCTGAACAAACATATACTAAAGCCAGAGTTCAAAATGATGACTCTGGGAATAATTTTCCTCTCTGAGACTAGGAGACTGGCTAGCCTCCTGGATCTCAAGGATGCCTACTTCTCATACCTATCAGACATTCCCACAGAAAGTACTTCATGTTTGAGTTGCCCTCAGGTCATTACCAGTTCAGAGCAATGCCTTTCGGTCTAACATCTGCTCCAAGGGTGTTCACCAAGTGTCTAGCAGTAGTGGTGGCTTTCTCAGGAGACAGGGTATCCTGCTGTTTCCATATCTGGACAACTGTCTCATAGTGGGTCAGTCCTCAGACCAAGTCAGGTCCGCTCTAGAGGTCACTTAAAAGCTTCTAGACTCCTTAGGATTCATTCTGAACCTGAAAAGTCTGTTCTGGAACCAGCCCAGCTGCTCACTTTTATAGGAGTGGAACTAGACACTGTCCGGCAAGGCATTTCTCCTCTTTCAATGGTACAATCCTTTCATTCTGGCTTCCTCTTTTCATCCTCTAGTGTCTCAGCCAGCCAGACACTTCTTTCAGTTGCTAGGCCACATGGCAGCTTCCACTGCTGTGGTGCAAGGCAAGATTTCAATACTGGTCTCAGAAAAAAGACCCTCTCTCCAAATTGGTTCCAGTGTCTCAAACTCTGATTCAGGCTCTCCAGTGGTGGCTGGAGGAGGACAATCTAAGACGAGGTTTCCTTCCTCAGTCAGGCTCCTTCAGTGGTTCTCACCATAGATGCCTCTCTACTGGGACCAACTTACTGCTCAGGGAACCTGGCTTCATCAGGAGTCTGTTCTGCATATAAATCTTCTCGAACTCAGAGCTGTCTTTCTAGCACTTGAGACATTCTCAAACACTATTTAGGGAAAGTGGTGCAGATCAGGACAGACAATACCACAACCATTTGGTACATCAACAAGCAGGGAAGCACTTGGTCCTCGGCCTTGTGCACAGAAGCCATGAAAATCTGATCTCTAGCTTATTCCTTCAGGTTTCCCTGATAGCTGTGCTTTTTCAGGGAAGGACAACATACTAGCAGATGCTCTCAGCAGGATTTCTCAAGGTCATCATGAATGGGTCCTGAATCCTCTGATTCTTCAGGTCATTTTCAAGAGGTGGGGCACTCCAGAAGTAGAACTCTTTGTAGCCCCGGACAATCACCAACTTCCTCTGTTTAGCTGCAGACCCCGCCTTCTGGGATCTGTCCCCAGGATGCTCTACTATTGAATTGGACAAGCAGGTTTCTGTATGCTTTTCCTCTGCTATTTAGAGCCCTGATCAAGACCAGATCTCAGCCTTTCAGATTGTTTCTGGTGGCTCCAGACTGGGCCAGGCAGCCATGGTACCCTCTATTATTGTCCATGTCAGTGACAATACCACTGTATCTTCCCAGACAGTACAATCTCCTCACCTCTTCACAGGGAGGATACTGTATCCCAACCTTCAGACTCAAAGCCTGGCTCTTGAAGAGTTAGAATATGCGAGCCTGCAACTTTTCCAATCAGTCTTGGACCTTCTACTAGAAAATTTACAATTCCAAATGGAAGAGATTTGGTTTCTGGTGTTCTCAGAGACATATTCAGCCAGATTCAGCTGATATTGCCACTACTTTGGATTATTTAGTGCATCTAACAGTTTAGACCTCAGGCCTACTGCTCTCAAAGTACATTTGGCAGCTATTTCTGCTTTCCTTCAGCTGGGAAGGGCTCTTCCCTAGCCTTCCATCCAGTTTACAAGAAATTCTTGAAAGGTCTATGTCACAAACGCACTTAGCAGGTCAGGCCCTCTGCTCCCATAGTGCCAACCTCTGAGTGCAGTATTGTGCAGGTAACAGACAGGGTAACCCTCCTGTCTGCTTGTGGGTCCGAATCACCTTTAGTCTCAAGTTCTGGGGGATTCAAACTGTGAACCTTATGCTAGCGTACCCAAATGTACAGGCTCAGATAATCTGCTCTTCAGGAGATGCCAGATATCTTTCGCCTAAGGGCACCTAACCAGGTATCCAAAATGAACCCTTAAAACTCTATAAAAGACCTTAGGTATATTCTTACCGCTTCCCAGTTTAGTAACACCATCAAGCTCCTAAACAGTTTTGTCAGACTTAACCCTCCATACGTCACATGCAAAAGAAAGAACTTGAAGACCCAGGCAGTATCTTTCATATGATAGGGTTACTTAAAAATGGATACAATTTATGTAAAATGTAAACACAGAACAATATGTTACAAAGCATACAATCACTTAAAGAAAACTACAGACAAACTCCTACCAACATACAGTTAGACTTTTCTATCTAATGTATTACCTGTTTACAGTGCTTAAGTTAGATCTTGTTTCTTAAGAGCCCAAAAATGAAATGTGTCACAAAGATCAGGCACAAGTCTTAGTTTAAACGGTGTCTCTCTACCACCCTTTTGTGTGTCATCTAGCTCCTCCTTTTAGAATATAAAAATATACAAACAGGATGTCCTATCAGGAGGTATATTAAATAAGGTGACATCAGCAAAAACTAATTTCCCAAATTATGTCTGTGATCAAGCCTGTCCTCTTTGATCTTGAGCAGTTCCTGTTTTCAAGGCATGAAAGGTTTTTTGTTTTTACAGCTTTAGCACCATGGTGAGATAACATGTTTTTCCTCTAAGACGTCATAGAAGTTCAGCTGGGTCAGTTCTAATTACAGGAGACCCTTAATTAAGTCTCTCTAGTCTTTTAATTACCTCCTGGTTTCATGTTAATATATCTTGTAGCTTGAAACCTTGGGGTATGCACAGCTGCCTTATGGAGACAATCACATACTACATTTTTATATTACAAATATCATAGAACAATCATAACCAGCTGGCCAAGCATCACAGTGTGGTTTATATTAGTCCTCTTTTAGGAGCCTACTCCTGTTTGGGACTTGAATATCTGTATTGCACAGCTTATGTAGCCCCTTTTGAACCATTATCTTCAGTTGAGCTGAAGTACTTGACCTAAAAACTGTATTCCTGGTAGCCATTACTTCTTCCAGGAGAATCCGTGAATTACAGGCCTTATCAGTGAAACCTGATTTCATTTCATTTCACAGGGATAAGGTGGTCCTTCAAATCAACAGAAAGCTCCTTCCCAAGGTGGTATGTGACTTTCATTTGAATCAGTCTATGTCATTGCCAGTATTTTTCACTGACCATTCTTCATCTGGGAGAGAAGACTACACAGTCTTGATGTAAAGAGGGCCTTAGTTATTATATAGAACACACTAAGGCCCATAGAAATGACTGTTCACAGCTGTTTCTCACTTATGGAAAATGGGAAAAGGTAATCCTGCTACTAAGAGAACCATTGCCAGGTGGATTGTCTCCTGTACCCAGTTTTGCTATTCAAAGTTGGAAAAGAGCCACCCTCAGGCCTGAGGGCTCACTCCACCAAAGGGACAGCTGCTTGGTCACAGCAGCTAGAGACATACCCTTAGCGGAAGTCTGTAAAGCAGCCACCTGGAAAACTGTTCACACATTTACCAAGCATTATTCTCTTGACATCCAGTCAAGAAGTGATGATAGGTTTGGCACAGCAGTGCTGCAGACCCTGTTCCCAAAATAGGTTCTGTAACTCCCTCCTCCAAGGGGGTACTGCTTGGTAGTCTGCATATAGTCAGAATACAGCAAGATTTCATGTTGTTTGAAGACAAAATTACTCACCTTAGTAATGTTGTTTCTTCTAATGGAGTCTTGCTGTATTCTGACCTCCCTCCCTGCCTCCTCCAGAGCCTGTTTTTGGGAAGTAGGCTGGCAGGTGCAGTGTTGCACCTCAGGCGGCACTTGGCACTCTCCCCATATAGAGAAGGAGAGTGGGTTATGTTACATTGTTTTTATAGTTATGTTTGTTCACTACCTAGTTTTTGTTTTGGAGTTCTCGACTTGAGTCTTTTGGAGACCCAAAATATTTGGTTGCCTTTGGCTAGTAGTTTTACAATTTCCACTTAGCAGGTGTAGTTAGTATTAGCTCATAAGAATCTCACGGTTACACTTCAAAGTGCAGCAGACAGAGGTTTGAACCGAGCTCGAGCTCAGCTTCTATGCTCTGGCATAGAGTTAACTCTTTCCTCTAGAGCAGTTCATGTGCTGGGGCTAACTGCATAATGTCAGAATACAGCAAGACCCCATTAGAAGAAACACAATTACTAAGGTGATTGATTTTTTCTTATTGCCCTTTGGCAAAAAAATAAAAACAATGTCTATATTGTTAGTTAACATAGTGCTTGTAAGAATCTGACGGTTACACTGAGGAGTACCAAGGGCAGAGGTTTGAAAACTGAGCTCAAGCTCAACGTTCTATGCCTGGGCATAGAGTTAACCCTTTACTCTCTGTAGCAGTTCAAATGCTGGGGCTAACTGCATATAGTCAGAATACAGCAAGACTCCATTAGAAGAAACAACATTACTATGCTGAGTCATTTTTCTTCTGGCAGACCCTCTGAGTCACATCAGTCAGGGCCACCATGAGTGAACACTAAACAGGCAAGTGCTGGACACAGTATTCAGGAAGTGGGGCACCCCAGAGATAGTTCTGTTTGCCTCCAGCCTCAACCACCGACTCCCCACTTTACTGTTGCAGGCCACCAGCACTGGTCACAGTGCCAGTGGATGCATTAGCTCTGAATTGAACAGGGAAATTCCTGTAAACCTTTCCTCTATTTCCTTAATCCTCAGAGTTCTCTTAAAGCTCAGGGATCAGCTGGTCATCATCATCATCCTGGTGACTTCAGACCATGGCACTCCTGCTCCGAGTCCTTACCCTGTCAGTCAAAAGACCTATTCACCAACCCCTGAGCCACAGTCTCCTGACCCTGCCTCAGAAAGGGATAACATACCCCAGCATGGAGTATTTTGCCTCAAAGCTTGGTACTTGAAGAGCTAGACTACCCAGATTCTCAGTAATCAGAACAAGTCTTAAAAATCCTTCATCTGGCTAAGATGCCAGCACTAAGAAGACCTATACATCTAAATGGAAAAGATTTTCTCTGTGGTGCAGAGACAGGCAGACCAACCCTCTGAGAGCCACTCTGCCGTCTCTCCTGGAGTACCTAGTGAACTTGCAGGTCTCAGGCCTTAGAGCCTCATCCCTTAAGTTTCACCTGGCAGCCATTTTGGCTTATCTTTCTGTTGGCAAAGAGGAACCTAAAATTTCTCATTCCATCTTCAAAAGGTTTTCAAAGGCTTCCTCCACCTTCAACCCTCACTTAGGGAGCCTGCCCCCCTCCCATTTGAACCTCTGCCCTCTGCATAGCTAAGCCCATGGAACCTCCCTTTGGGCCCATGACAACTGTAGACTTAAAGTATGTCACTTGAAAACTGTTTTCTTAGTAGCTATCGCTTTAGCCAGAAGAATTTCTGGACTGCAAGCTCTTTGTACTGAACCTAACTACATTATCTCCCACAAGGATAAAGTAGTCAGAACCAACAGGAAATTCCTTCCAATGTAGCCTCTGAATTTCATCTCAACCAATCCATAACAGTCCCTGTCTTTTTATAGACAAATCCACCCCTGAGAGGGTAAACCCACGGTTTGTATGTTAAAAGAGCTCTGACCTAATACCTGAAACACACAAAGCAGCTCAGAAGCTCTTATACCTAACTTGTCCACACCTCTACGGTGAGTTTGACAGGGGCAGACCAGCCACTAAGAGAACTGTCTCCCACTGGATAGTCTCTTGTATTCATTCTGTTTCAGTACGGCTGACAAGCAGCCCCTTCAGGGCCTCAGAGCCCACTTCACTAGGGGCACTGCAGCTTCAGTGGCAGTTGCCAGGGACATCCCCTTCCTTGATATCTGCAAAGCAGTTACCTGGAAGACTGTACAGTCTAGATCAGGTGCCAAATTTGGCACAACAGTCCTGCAGAGCCTGTTTCCGAAGTAGGTTCTGTACACTCCTCCCAGCTGCACTGCTTTGTAGTCTGCAATAGTCAAGCATACTGAAGGACACCTGGGTGAGAAGAAAAATTACTCACCATAATAATTTGTTTCTTCCAAGGTATCCTTCAGTATGTGTGACCTCCCACCCATCCTCCCCTCATAAGCTGACTGAGTTTGGTCCTGCAGTCCTTTCCTTTGCCAAATGTTTGACTGTTTAGATCAGCTACATATAAGGTTTTCACAGTTTTGTGTGTTTTATATTTCCTCTTACTTGTTCTGGTTAGTAGCTTTTATGATTCTTTTGATAAGACTAGATTATTGGGACACTTTTGCCCCTTTTGCAGCTATGAAATGAATCTGAGTGCCCTCTGGCACAAGCTACAGAAAGTACAACCTTTCTTGCACTCTGATTGACTAATTTCTTAGATCATCAGCATGAGCTCCACCTCTGGAGCAGCTGAACCCAGCTGGCATACTGTAATAGTCAAACATACTGAAGGACACCTTGAAAGAAACAATATTACTGCGGTGAGCAGTTTTTTTTTCTAACCCCAAGAATCCCTCACTTAATTGTTTACATTTTATGCAGTCATCTTGGTTGAGAGGACACCCTGGAGATTAGAACCTATGCAGTTTTTAAAATTTGAAATGTAGGTTCAAACTCTGCACCACAGCTCCACTCTGACCGTTGCTCAGATCTGTTTCTCCACCTGAAGAGAGCAGTCACCCCATAGTGAACTCTAGGATCAGCTGGTGCTCCAGATGGGTTTCTTGCTTTGTAATTCATTTTAAAAGTGTTTCTTTGCTATGTAACCCACCCCTCTCCGGTGTCTAGGGGTATGCTGATGGTCACTGTCCATTGGGGGGCCACGGCAGAAACACTTGACCTGGCTACATTTACCTGTCTTTCTGGAATTGGGTGCCACCCGACTTCTGGGGCTCTGGGCTAGAAGGCAATAACAGTTAGTAACGAAGCTCAACATTTTAAATGACTGGAGACCAACCGTGAATTCAGAGAACCATGGATCCCATTTTAATAATAAAAACTGATAACTTAATGGAGCCAACAATGAACTTGATTACTATTCAGGTTTCAACATGCTTTCAAAACAGACCACAGTGGTCACATTATCCTAAAGTCTGAGAATGTCCTTGATCTGGGAGTACAGTGTCCATAAATATTGGACGTTAATCAGATGACCTCCTCTAACATCAGGCAATCTCAATCCACAGGCAGCTTTATCATCCTTGCTGGCTACACTGTCCATCTGCAGGCAGCAGTTGCTCAGACCTCTGTATCCCATGGGGCTCACCAACCTCACACATCAGGGCCATAACCCTTTCCAAAGTCATTTTCCTTACTGACACACCTTTGGACTACAGCACTACTGAAATATGAGTGCCAATGCCCTGCTAGCACCTCTGCTTGCTGCTTCACCGGTAATCAGTCCTCAGGCCTCAGAGCTTACATATTTCCTCAAGGCTGGGGCCCCCTGGGATCCATTCAGTAGCTCCTCTCAACTCTTGGGCTCTCCTTGCCTAAGCCCCACACGGGCATGAAGTCCTTTATCATTCTCTCCCCTTGCCTTGCTCCAGCACAGGTTCCAGTCCCACTGGTGGCTGCTCTTTCCTTTCCATGGATGAGGAGACAGGACACATATTCCCTTCAGGGAACCGCCACTACAGGGCCACCACCATGTCAGAAGCAAAATCTTTTATCTTCCCTTGTCAATCTTCACCATTCATTACTTCCTGGTGTAAGCGGGAGGCGCGCATCCGCGAGCTTTTTTTTTTTTTTAAGGGTGCCCTAAGCGGCCCGCCCTGCGGCGGCGTCATCGTCATCGCGGCTGACGGATGCTCATGACGACTCCTCCTCCAACTCAGTTCTGTTTCTCCGCCCGTCGAGGCAGCACCTGTTTTGGCGTCCATTCTCCACTGCGTCAGCGACTCCTCTTTCCACACACTCGGCGCCGATCGGTAAGACCGTTCTTTTTCTTTTAAAGCGCGGGTGTGTTTTCCTACTGTTTTCTTGTTGATTTGCGTTATGTCCGGGTCGGGCTAAGCGTGTTTGAAGACGGGCGCGCCCCTATCGTCGGTGTTACTGTGGCGGCATTTCTCCGTCTCGGACCGGCATGAGCGTTTGTCTTCGTTGCCTGGGACCCAACCATGACATGGATTAGATGCGGCGCCTGTTTCTCCATGGACCGCCGTGTCCTCGAAGTCCAGCGCATTCAAGCTCGGCAAGCCCGCCGACCTTCGGGGGCGGCGTCAGCTCAAGGGATTCTCAGGTAAGGTCTCAGCCCTTCCCGGGTCCCTCCCGGGCCTATACGGTCTGAGGAGGAGGGTCCTCCTCTTTTTCTTGCCGAGGAGGAGGCCCTTCTGCGGTGTCGGGGGCGTCGTAGTCCTTCCGGGGCACGCGCGCCGACACCGCCTCGGCAGTCACCTCTTCGAGGTGCAGGCTCCCCGTGGCGAGGCCTCGCTTTTAGGCCTAGCTCGGGTGGACCTCGACGCCTTTCTGCGCAAGCTGGATCCTGGCACCGTCGTGCCGGTGATCGAGACGGCGCCGCTTCCGCGCCGTTGAGTCTCGCGCCCGTCAGGCGCTGGTGATCAGAGCGGCGCCACTGGTGGCGCTGGCGATCCCCGGCGCTGCTCGGGCGGCGCTGGTGATTGGGGCGGCGCTGCTGGCGGTGCCGCTTAGCCTTTGGCGCCTGCTTCATGCTGCCGATGGATTAGGGCGGCGCGCCGGGCGTGCCGCCTTTCCGACGCTCGGGCGCCTGCGGCCTGGTCCTTCCTCCAGGCGGGCTGGCCTCGCCGGGCGCTGCTGGGGGTGGGAGTAGTCCTGGCTGCTACCGGGCGTGAGGGGAGGCGACAGCCTTGGTATCAGGTGCTCATGCCCTCAGTAGCCTGGGACCCTGGGGTGGCCAGCATTGAGGTCCTGCTGGTCTGCCCTCCTCGGGAGGGCTATGATTCAGACGTGACTCCATCCTGGCACCCCCACTCTTCGGAGTCTGGGTCCCCGTGGCTAGAGGTGCCAGGCGGCGCAGCGCCTCCTCTGTCCCCCTCTTCGTCGCCTCCTGAGGGTTTCCGCTGGGGTGGCCGGAGCCCTGGGGCAGGCGCTAGGTGACGAGGGGAGGCCCCTCTGAGGCCTCGTGACAGCTACCTTCACGGGGTGCTGTCACCTCTAGGGACAGGGGAACGCTGTGGTCGAGGAGGAGGGCCCTCTGAGTCCGAGGGGTCAGGGGCAGGGGGTCTGTTGCTCGGTCTCCCTGGCCACCTCAGGGGGTGGCCAGAGCCGGCAGAGCCTCGCCTCCCTCCAGGGTTCTAGGGTGTCCTTCGCGGCGCTTGTGCGGACTGCCCTTCTGGATCCATGCAGTCCCGGCGCCGCCACAGGGGAGGTTCTCCCCAGGGCTCTTCCAGGCTCCGCCTCCAGAGTTCCATTCTGCGGCCTGGTCTGATTTCCGGGATCCCCTCCAGGGCTCCTTTCCCGATTCCAGAGCCCTCAGAGAGCAGCTGCTCCGGAGGTGCCCCTCTCCCATCTCTGCCTCACCTGACTTCCCCACTCCCAGGCTGCTGGCGTCGCCCCACGGGTCCGCTATCCTGGGAGCAGTTCAGGGTTCTGCTGCGCCTTCCCCTCATACGCTAGGGTACATGCATGAGCGGGTCTTTCTGCCTCCCACCGCAGGAATCCTCTGGGCATTCCAGTTCCCCATCATCCTCGCCTCCCTCCTCCGAGGGAGAGGAACCCCCGGTCATCTGTCCTCCGATGCTGATTTCACAGAATATCAGCTTTCTCTCGAGGATGGTGAGGGATTCCGGATTTCCTACGCTCAAGAGACAATACCGAACGGAGACGCGGAATCTTGGTGAGTTCAGTGCCCAGCATCTGGTGGTACCTTCTGGCCTATCCCTTCCAGGAGGCGTCTATCCGGTCATGGTAGTCCCCGCCGCTTTTCCCAGCCCCGGCGGACTGCCAGCGAGGTATTGTGCCCCTCTGAGTCTCTAGGTTCCCTTCCCAACCCGTCCTCAGGTTTGGTATACCTGATACTCCTTCTGGCGCCGCTGTTTGGCGATGACCGCTCAATCGGATTCGGACTCTCTCCAGTTCGACCGCTAGGGGCTAAGAGTGTTCTCTCTGCTCGCGGCGAGTGCTTGTATTGCATCACATCAGGCTCACCACGCTGCCTACAACCGCATCTGTGGCCGATGATGTCCCAGCTGCTGGCATCTATGCCTGATACGGAGCAAAACCAGACAAGCTGCTGTCTTCTCCAGGTAGGCCTGGAGCTGGCAAGACACTGCTAAGGGCATCTTACTTACGCCAATGAGGTGGCTTCCAGGCTTGCGGGACAGCGATCTGCATCAGGCGGACGGGCATGGCTTGCCTCTTTCCAGGTTGTCCCCTGGCCCGCGAGGGTGATTCACTCCGCCTCCGGGGACCCGCTCTTTTTCTTCCAGAGCTAGAGACTTTACAGGGGCCCTCCGCCTCCTCGCCCGGGAGGCACCTCCTAGCTCTTCTCCTCTTAGGCTTTCCAAAGCTTGGGGTCTTCCTTCTGTTTCTCACCAGCAGAAGGCTGGGGTCTTGTTCCCTCAGGGTATGGCCTTCCTCCAGGGAAGAGGAGCTTGCAGTCACTCAGGAGGTAATGAATGGTGAAGATTGACAAGGGAAGATAGGAAAATTACGCATCACCGTAATTTTGATCTTCTCTTGTATCTTCACCATTCATTACTTACACCCGCCCACCATCCCCTCAGTGCCTCTTCCTGTGGCTTCTCCACCTCCCTGCCTCCTTCCTCTCTCTGCATTTATATGAAATATAGGAAAATTTCCTTATTTTCCAAAAAAAAAAAAAAAAAAAATATCTTTTTGAGGGGGGTTCTAAAATCCAGAAAATTACTTACTCTAAGATTCATGGGCCATCTCGTGGATTGCATTGATGCATCAGACTGCACAACTATCTCTTTGCTATTCTTATGGCAAGATACCTCTGGGGTTTTTGGCCTGGCTCAGGCTATTCAGTTTTGATCCTGCAATCCCGAGTTCAGATAGTTGCCCTGAAATCTGTTTCCCTCTATTCTTATCTTGCAGAGCAGAGGAACGCAGTATCACCTGTTCCTTTCTCTTTAAAAAAAAAAAAAAAAAAAAATGCTGAGGGAACTCTCCGACTGCTGTAGGCATCTTGTATCTGGCTCATGCATCTACTAAAAAAAAAAAAATGGAGAAATCAAACAAGAAAGCAAATGAGAAGGCACTATCCTCTCGGCTGTTTTGCTAGTGGTTTCTCCTCAGTGTCCTCCTGGACAATTTTTACAGTAGAGCTCTGCTGACCATATCCACTTTAGCAGCTAAGTCTTTGCCCGCCTTAGCCAGTCAGTCTGAGTCCCATTTCTATCTTGAAACGCCTGAAAGGCTTACATTTTCTATTTCTAAACCCTGAGCAGCGCCTCATGTTGCTGTTTTATTCTTCCCACCTCGGCTGTCCTCCACTTAGCATGCCCTCCGCGCCAGGAGCCGAGGTGGTGTCAAGAATAATGGCATGTTGAAGATGAGGACTGATGCCCTCCTGAGTCTGTCTAGCGGTTTCGTGAACCTTCTCTTCAGCCTCATCTCCGGGATTCTTGCTTCCTTGTCGTGCCTCTCAGCTACAAGCTAACTATGCTCGTGGGCCTTCTGGTCCCTTCAACATCCCATCTCTCTCTCTCTTCTTCTTCTCATTTCTCATTTTCACTTATCTCCTAGAGTCGCCAGGTAAGGAGGCCCTGCACTCCCTAGGCTAGGGATGTTCTTATCTCCTCTGTCCTTCCTCCATCGGCTTATTCCTTTTTCAGTTCATTCTTCCTTGCTTTGCTATCCTCGCCATCTTGCCTCGCTATCTATATTTTCTGCTTTCACTTTGCCTCCGGCCACAGAACTGAGTTGGAGGAGGAGTCGTCGCTAGAACGGCCGCCCGCATGACGCATGACGCCGCCTCGAGGGCGGGCCATGAAGCAACTTTAAAAAAAAAAAAAAAGCTCTCGTGACGGGTGCGCCGCCCGGCCACACCCAGGAAGTAATGAATGGTGAAGAGATAAGAGAAGATCAAGATTCACGGTAGCGTAATTTCCTTTTCTCTTCCTGATCTCCAGAAATGGGGAAAAACATTGTATAAGCCCTAGGTGGCGCTATCCCAAGGGCTACTACCCTGCCTGCTTAACTACTATCAGGTTGAGGGCCTAGGTCCAATGGCGGGTGCCTCCACCCAGAGGTCAGGGTTTGCAGTAGTTAAACTAACTTGGTCACAGCCCTCTGGTACACTGTAACCCCCTTTCTTCCCAGTAGTGGCCACACAATGCATTAGGAATAGCTTCACAATGTACACTTACCCCAGGACTTGCTCCGTCGAACTGGACCCTGGGGACACCCTGTAAAACAAGATGATACAGTGCAAAAGCCACAGAACAATACTTTAACATAAACGAATACCTCAGACAGTGTAACTTTGCTGAAACAAACAAATCTGATTTATTTAGGGGATATAACAAGGACAGGGGAAGTCAGGTTAATTAGTTAAACACATTAGTAATCACAGTACTGTGCACATATTCAGAGTCCCAAATTGTCACCTTCACTGGGTACCCAGGATTGCGGGGGCTAGCCAGGATCGGTTGCAGCTGGTTGGGGCCCTGTGATAGAAAAAACAAACACTTGCACAATACCCAATTGTAATCCGGAGCCGGAGGGCTCAGTTCGTGAAGAAATGAAAAAGCAACAATTTGATGACACACTTGCAATTGACAAACAGATGGCAGGGAGCTACCCTGCTTTGTACTCACAACTTAGTGCTGGGAACTGGATGGAAGGCAGATTGTCCTGGATTGCCAGGAGGAGCAGACCACTGTACAGGGATTTGAAACGCGATTCTCACAAGCACTACACACATTTATATGTAAAAGGAAGTACTGTACCAGGCAGGCTGCTTCTCTATCCCGATCGCAATAACTGCACAATACCCGGGAGAACACACAGCAGATTCAGTTCCTGACAGACTCAGTACGATTCAGCAATTTCTCCAGTCTTCTACAGGGTGAGCCTGGTTTCACTCTGGTGCTTCTTTCTCCTTACAACTCTGATTCAGCCCACACTGGCACTCACAAACAGCTGCAGGCCAAACTTTGGGGCCCCACACGAGCTTCCCACGTGAAAACTCAACAGCGCAGGAGCACGGAGCTCCTTCCTCTTCACACTCACAACTCAACTGAACTTTCCAGTAGACAGAGCCGGCATTTCCTTTGAGTTCCTCCCAGTTCAATGGCTGGTTTTGCTGTCACTCATAGTAAACTCCCCTGTTGATGGAAAAAAGGCGCCAAGTCAAAACTACAACTCCCAGAAGCATTAGCCATACAGTACATAGGTGGCTGGCTCCACAATGAGAGTCCCAAGTTCTGATTTGCCAGCAGCAGGCTCCATTTCAAAGGTCCCCCACGCTGATTGGTCCAGTTCAGCAGTTCAAAACTAGAATGGGGACTAGGCAAACACAATTCTGACTGCAAAGAAAAGCAGGTTAGACAAACCATATTTTCATTATTTCTCTAAATGATGTCTGGCAAACAGTTATATCTTTTAAAAGTGCTGACTCTGCCCACTTAGTGACGGCAGAAACGGAGCAATTTGGCAGCAGCTCAGTGGGACTCAAGCAGGAAACACACAGACCCCATCCAAATTAATTATGTCTGCAGGCAGACAGCTCTTAAAGAGACAGTACCAGAGGCTCTAAAACACTCCCAGATAAACGGCTTAGATGCCGAACACCATCCAGGCTTGGAGCATTCAAGCAAGATCCTGGAAGACTTTTGGGAACCCCATTTGCAGGGGGTTACACCTTCCTGCCTGGAAAAGCTTGACGTCGCGAAGCAGTGCCCCATAAGTTTCAATTGCAACCATATACATTTGCATCAGTATCACATTAGGCTTATACATGTAATGATCAGTCAATATATCACTTTACCAGAAACATTTCTGAAACTTTGAGTACGCCACTCTTTACACAGTATTACACACACATTGTACCATAACTCAGGTTATTACCTCGGGACATGAAACCTGAAGAGAGGGGCCCTTCCTATCAGCTACCTTGGGGCTGGATGGGCAAGGGCACCATACCTAGAGGGCAACACAAGTAACTTGGAGTTAGCACTGATGTTCAGTTTGGGCAAGGAGCTTGGGGACACATACACTCCTTTATGGACAACATTGAGAGGCAAGTCCACCGCCTCCCAGGGAATCGTAGAATGAGGTGCACCACAGGCTGTACAGCTCAACCAGTCTTTCTAGGGGAACTGCTACAGTCGCTGCACTCTGAGCCTCATTTTCAGCATTGTCCTCACTTGTCAGGGAGTCTCCATTGGGGTAGAGAGGCTAGAACTTGGGGCACTTTCAGCTCCAGAAGTTACAATCTCTGAGTCCGAACACTTGGCTCACATGGAGAGCTTTCGGACACTGGCAGTGGACCATCAGGGCACTCAAAATACTCTTCTTGTTCTGGTGTATCACCAGTCTGTTCCAGTCCATCATTTTCTTCCCTGAAAGCTCAAACAGTTCAGCCATACACAATGATTCCATATCATCTGACTTGATGCTTTGCACTTCACTTTCTGGGAGCATTGGCTCCAGGGACAAAGCTGGGGCTTAGACATTCCAGAAGGCCCAGCTTCATCTCCAGTATTGACTAGGGATTGCCTCAAACAATTGACTCAGTTCGTAAGAAGGGTAGTATTCAAAGTCACACTCACTTTCCTCTGATATGGACTGACAGTCATGCTCAACTGGGATTTGTGGAGGGAACACTTTAACTCAGCTCCTGTAGGTGCAGACTTTCTTGATTTTTCTTAGCAGCAGCTCTAGTCACTGGTCCAGAGGGCGATTTTCTGGGGCTCAGACTCAATCAAGATTTGTCCAATGGGCAGTAAATGATTTCTGTGTATTGTTTTAACATCTTTGAATTATTCTCAGGCCTTACTTTGTACACAGGCAGATCATCTAGTTTGCCCACTACAATGTGGGGGAGATGGTGCCATATGTCAGCAATCTTGTGTTTGCCATGCAGTCCCAGATTTCTTAGCAATACCCGATCTCCTCCTGGAGTTCCTGTGCTTTCACCTTTTATCATACATTTATTTGTTAGCCAGATTTCTTTTGGCAGCCATGGTTTGAGCCAGTTGGTACGCATGATTTAGCTGGGCCTTTAACTTTTGCACATACTGTAAATAGTTGTCAGCTCGAACCCCATCAGGAGAGAGCCCAAAGCACACATCTACCGGCAGTTGATCTTATCTTCCAAACATCAGGCGGAAGGGGGAGAACCCAGTGGCATCACTTTTGGTGCAGTTGTAGGCATGTACCAGGGTGCTAATTTGTTGGCTCCGTCTAGGCTTGTCCTTTGGGTGGAGGGTGCCTAGCATATCTAGCAAAGTGCTGTGAAACGTTCAGGCTTGTGGGCCCCCTGGGGTGGTAAGGGTGGTTCTGGACTTTTCCATTCCCCACAGAGAAAGCATCTCTTTGATCAGATGACTCTCAAAGTCTCTCCTTGATCAGAATGGATTCTTTGTGGAGCCCCATAGTGAACAAAAAGTTTTCTACAAGTACTTTTGCCACAGTGGACGCTCTTCTGGTTCTTGGTGGGAAAGCTTGGGCATATCTCAGAAATGGTCAGTGACCACCAGCACATTACTAATATTTCTTTGATCTGACTCCAAACTCAGAAAATCAATACAGACCAGCTCCATGGGTGCACTGGTGGTGATGTTAACAGGGGCAGCCTCTGGGGCAAAGCTTTCCTCTGTAAGCAGCGACTAAAAGTTCGAATGTGTTGCTCCACATCAGCCCCCATCTTAGGCCAAGAAAATCTGGATCTCAACAAGTCAAGTGTTCTGTCTATACCAAGGTGCCCCATGTGGTTATGTAAGGACCTCAGTACTGAATCTTGAAAGGCAGTGGGCAGCACTAATTGTTGTTCGCCTACTTGCCCCCTCTGTCTACTGTTTCTCTGTATAACAGTCTAATGATCAGTTTCAACTTAGGACAATGCAGTTCTCAAATCAGTGGAACGTAATTTGGACACATCTTTCCCTGCATATAGGGCTTCTAAAGCTGATTTGATCATGGGATCTTGGGATTGAGCCCGCGAGTACTGTCATTGTCCAGCTGAGGCAGTGCACCAATATCTATTGCAGAAAAGTGGCAATAAGCAGCAGGTATGCAGTTCTCAGATGGTCCCAAAATCCAGCATACAGTCCACTGTGTCCCTGGACATTTGTTCCTCCCTGTCAAACTTCTGGCAGAGTGCTCTAATATCAGGTTCTGACAGTCTGACCCAGTCATTCTGGGGAACAGGCCTCGGGAAAGATCATCAGCATCTATGTGGTTCAGGTATGCTCTGTATTCAACTGCATAGTCGTAGGTAGATAAGGCAGAGAGCCACCTATGGCCAGTGGCAGCCAACTTAGCTGAAGTCTGCACATAGGTCAAAGGATTATTGTCAGTCTTTACTAGTATCTTAGCCCCATACAAGTACTCATGGAATTGATCAACAATGGCCCACTTCAAAGCTAGGAACTCTAACTTGTGTACAGGATAGTTCTTTTCGAAAGGGTCAGGCTTCTGCTGGCAAAGGCCACTGGTCTCAGGCCATTCTCGTGCTCTTGGTACAACATAGCCTCAACCCTTGCAAGCTAGCATCAGCGCAGGACATAAGGTTTTGTTGGATCAGCATAGGCCAACACTGGAGCGGGTAGTTGATATATGATCTCATGAAAAGCAGTCTCACAATCAGGAGTCCAGCGGCCCCAAATACTTCACTTGGATGAAAATACACTCTTCAAACAACATGAAGTCTTGCTATATTATGACAAGTGCAGTTTGTCCCACCACTAGAACTGCTCGGAGGTGAAAGAGTTAACTTCCATGCAGAGCATGGAGCTTAGAGCGCTAGCTCAGTTAAAGAAGTTTGTTAGGGTGGTTTCAAACCGAAACCATCAGATTTTTACTCCGCCTCACTGAACAGTCGCCCGAGATTCCTCCTGCTGCTCGGTTCATTTCCTCGGTTTAAAACATTTTTCTCGTTGAATTTAACTCGATTTATTTATTTTAACTGCAAACCGATCGGTTCAAGCTCTGTCTATGGTATTGTAAGTAATAGATAGGTTTTCTGTGTGGAACTTGAAATTTTATCGGTTCAGTTTGAACCGATCGAATTGTATTTAAACTTGGTTTTAAAGCCTTTTAAGGCTTGTTAGAGTGTGGTTCCGGTTCTTATCGGTTCTAAAAAACGGATTTCATTACGGTTTTTTCCATTACCTGTGACACGGTTGGGAACCGATAAGGGTGTCTTGCCTGGCACTGCCGCTAAAGGGCAAGTTTGTTGGTTAGGCTGGCATCATGTCTGAGAAACCCAAAAGAAAAACCGGGCCCATTGGTTTCAGCACTGTAGTGTCTGTGGGGAAGCCTTTGCAAGGCTGACCCACACACTACATGTGTCATTGTCTGGGTTTGACCACCTCAATTCAGACTGCCAGATTTGTAAAATTTCCTGCAGCCACCCTGGACAAGAGAATGGGCAGGCTCAGGGAACGAGAGGCTAAAAAGTCCGCTGACCCGATGGCCAGCCCGGTTCGGTGCCAACCGAACCGGAGGAGTGCCCTCTGCCCAGGGCAGACTCTCGGCAACGGAGTGCTGGCTCTGAGGAGCCAGTTCCAGCAAAGAAAACTAAAATATCAGCAGGTTTGGAGTCCAAAACTCCTTCTCCAACTGCTGCAGAGATAGCCAGGCAAACAGATTGTCCAGTCACTGTCCTCGGTTCCTCCGAACCGCCACTATCTGGCAAAAGATCGGTTCGGTCGGTTCCGCCGGTTCAGGAATATGATATAGAAGAGTTTTATGAACCAGAGGAGGGGAGGATGATTATGATCAGTGTGAATGTGACTTTGAAAGTCTGGATGTGCCCATTGAACGGACATCTCCCCAGACAGACCTTTAGGTGAATCTCTCCCTAGGCTTTCTGAGTCCCTTCTCATTTTGTTTTATAAAAGTTGCTGAGACCTCCAGCTTCCTTAGAGGAGGCTTTGGATGAGCAAGAGGAGCCTGACTATGTAGAGATGATGGATATCCCAGAGTCCAGGAGATTGTCCATCCTTTGCATAAATCGTTTAGGAAACAAACAATAAAAATTTTAAAAGCTCCTAATTCTGTGCCTCCTGAAGACAAAAGATGGACAGGAGGTACACTTTGTCAGGTCCTGATACAGATTTTCTTTCACAGCAATGCAGTCATGTTGGGGTAGTTCAGGCTGCAGCCTGTGATAAAGCTAATATTCCCTGGCTTCACATCCTCCTGACAAGGACTCCAGGAAGATTGATGCCATGGCCAAAAACAATACATGGCAGCATCCTTGGGACTCAGACAAGCAAGCTATGGCTTATGTTGCGAGATACCAGAAATCTAGATGGGATACTGTCATGGCCTTAGCCAAACAGGTCCCTGGCCGCTTGCAAAGGAGCTGGAGCAGGTGGCTGTTGATGGTATTGAGGCATCTAATGCAATTCCATGCTGCAGTGGATTCTAATGATGTATCCTCTAGAGTCATGGCTACATCTGTGGCTTTTCATAGATTGGCCTGGCTCAGGTGTACTGCTTTGTCACAGGATACCCAGTCTAAGGCTATGGATTTTCCTGTGGTGGAAATTCTCTGTTTGGGAGCAGACAGAGAATTATATGAAGAAAATGGATGAATATAGAACCACTTATAGGAGTGCACAAGCTAAGGAACGGCAAGCCACTCCTTGAGGCAGCCCCCAGGGGTAGGGCAGGCCTTTCACAGGCCTTTACCAGGCCTCCTCTTCAGCCTATGCTCAGAGGGGTTCTTCAGAGGGAGAGGCAGACGGGGTGCAGCAGACCTGCTCCCACCCTCAGCCTAAAGCCCCTGCCAAACAGGCACCCTGATGGGATGCCCAGGGTCGGCTCTCCATTACCTGTAGGGGCAGGCTGGCTTACTTCTGTCCAGGACTGGAGTCTTTAACATCAGACAGGTGGGTCCTGGAAGTAGTGAGCCAGGGTCTGGTCTCCAGCTTCAAATATTTCCAAAGATGAGAGCCAGATCTTTTCCACCTGCAAACCCTTTAGAGACTCTTGCTTTGAAACAGAAGTCTCAACCTCCTGGCTCTCAGAGCTGTAGAAAGGGTTTCTCCCCACACCAGGGCAAGGGTCTGTACTCAGGTACTTCCTTACCCCAAAAAAAGACAGGAGAGTGGCGGCCTATCCTGGATCTAAGATATCTAAACAAGCACCTTTTAAAACCAAAGTTCAAAATGGTGACCCTGGGAATGATTTTACCTCTCCCTAAGGCCAGGGACTGGCTAGCTTCCTGGACCTCAAGGATGCCTACTTCCATGTTCTTATCAGAAGCTCCCATCGAAAGTACCTCAGATTCGAACTGCCCTCAGGCCATTATTAGTTCAGAGCAATGCCCTTCAGCCTCACTTCTGCCCCAAGGTGTTCTAGCAAATGTCTGGCAGTAGCAGTTGCTCATCTAAGAAGGCAAAATTGCCATTTTTCCCTACCTGGACGACTGGCTCATTGTGGGTCAGTCTCCAGACCAGGTCAAATCACACCTGCTAGTTACCCAGCAGCTGCTTACCTCTCTGGGCTTTCTTCTCAATCTTCCAAAATCAGTTTTGGAACCTGTCCAGGTACTCACCTTTATAGGCGCAGAACTGGACACAAAGCAGGCCAGAGCCTTCCTTCCCCTGGAAAGGGTAAGGACCTTAGTGGCCCTGGCCTCGTTCCTTCACTCTGCAGGTCTCTCGACCAGCAAGGCATTTCCTGCAGCTCCTAGGGACACATGGCTGCTTCCACAGCTGTAGTGCAAGGAGCAAGGTTTCAGATGAGGGACATTCAGTTCCATTTGAGAGCTTTCTGTCTCAAAGAAGAAATCCCTATCCAAGTTAATCCCAGTGACTCGAACCCTGATCCAGGCCCTTCAGTGGTGGCAGGATCAGAGCAATCTGAGGCAGGGGTGCCTTTCATCCCTCTGTCCTCACCTTGACCCTTACTACAGATGCATCCCTCTTGGGATGGGGAGCCCACATGGGCGACCTCTCCACCCAGGGGTTATGGTCCCCAGGAATCTCTGCTCCACATCAATCTGTTGGAACTCAGAGCTGTTTTCTAGCACTTCAGGTTTTTTCTGCATCTGTTCAGAACAGGTGGTACAGGTCAGAACAGACAACACCACTACAATGTGGTACATCACTAACAAGGGGCACTCGGTCTTCGCCTTGTGCACCGAGGGTGATGGTTGTGGTCTCTGGCTTATTCCCTGAACACTTCCCTCATAGCAGTTCACCTCCCAGGCAAGGACAGTGTCCTGGCAGATGCTCTCAGCAGGATTTCCCAGGGCCACTACTAATGGTCACGGATCCCTAGTATTGGGGATAGTGTTTGCCAGATGGGGCATCCTCAGATAGATCTTTTGCAGCCCCAGACAATCATCAATTTCACTTTTTGTTACAGGCCCCCAGTGTTGGGCTGAGTCCCCTGGATGCCTTTCTCCTCGATTGGGAAGGAAGTTCCTTTATGTCTTCCCCTTCCTCTCCTGTTCAAAGTACTAGTCAAAATCAGGTCTCAGCCCTGCAAGATGATCCTGATTGCTCCAGACTGGGCCAGGCAGCCCTGGTACCACTCCTTCTGTCCTTAGCAGTCCATCTTCCCCTGTGTCTCCCAGGAACCACAATCTGTTAACCTGTGCTCAGGAGAGTTTGGTATCCCAATCTCAAATCCTCAACCTCAAGGCTTGGCTCTTGAGCAGTTAGAGTTTGCTGATCTCAACTTTTCTCAAAGTGTTCTTGAAATCCTGAAGGCTGCTAGGAAGCCTCCCACCAGGGCTACCTATAACTCCAAGTGGAAAAGGTTTTCCATATGTTGTTCTGGGAAGCATATTACCCGGAATCTGCTGATCTACCCACTGTATTGGACTATATGGTCCATCTTAATTTTTGGGACTGAGACCAGCTACCCTGAAAGTGCACTTGGCAGCTGTCTCTGCATTCATTTCAGCAGGAAGCCCTCTCTCTTCTGCTCACCCTGTATTTTCCTAGTTTTTAAGGGATTGCTTCATACCAATCCTCCATTCAGGGACCCTGCCCTGTTTGGGATCTTAATGTTTGCATTGCTCAGCTGATGCAACCCCTTTGAGCCTCTGTCTGACAGAGCTTAAGTATTTGACTTGAAAACTGTATTTCTAGTAGCCATCACTTCTGCCAGGCGATAAGTGAGTTGCAGGCTTTAGCAGTAGAGACTGACTTATTTCCTTTCACAGGGATAAAGTAGTCCTCAGGACTAACAGGAAGTTTTACCTAAGGTGGTTTCGGATTTCCACCTTAACCAATCTGTTTCACTTCCAGTGTTCTTCACTGACCATTCCTCCTCTGGTGAGAGGAGGCTGCACAGCTTAGATGTTAAGAGGGCCCTAGTTACTACATAGAGCATACCAGGGTCACAGGTTTGACTCCCTCCAACTATTTCTCACTTATGGTGAGGTTGGGAAAGGGAGACCCGCACTAAGAGATCCATTGCCAGGTGGATCGCTCTTGGATCCATTTTGCTATCAAAAGCTGGGTAAGGTTCCCTCAGGCCTGAGGGCTCACTCTACCAGAGGTACAGCTGCATCTCTAGCTGCTGCTAGAGACATCCCTATCTTGGAGATATGTCAAGCAGCTACTTGGAAAACAGTACACATTTTCACCAAGCATTACTCCCTGGATATTCAGGCAGGAGGAATGCTCGGTTTGCTACAGCCGTGCTTTAGAGCCTATTCCCTAAGTAGGTTCTGGTCCCTCCTCCATGGAGGTACTGCTGTGTAGTCTGTATTTGTCATAATATAGCAAGACTTCATGTTGTTTGAAGAAAAATTACTCACCTTAGTAATGTTGTTTCTTCTAATGGAGTCTTGCTATATTATGACCTCCCCCAACCTGCCCCTCTCAGAACTTCTACTTTGGGTATGGGGTGGCAGTCCACTGTTGGCATTTATTGATGCCCTCTTCATGTTTGGGTGTTGTGTTTTATTTAGTTGTTTTATCTTATTTTCTGGTCCACTGACTTGAGTCTTGGTGTTGGGACCAGGAAAATGTGTGAATATGTTAGTAGCCAGTTGGCTAGTGTAGGTTACAGCTTCCACACAGAACCTTAGTGAGTTTTGCTCGTAAGATCTGGCCGGTTTCAGTTTGAAACCACCCTAACAGAGCTTTTAACCGAGCTCGCTCTAAGCCCATGCTCTGCATGGAAGTTAACTCTTTACCTCCGGAGCAGTTCTAGTGGTGGGACAAACTGCACTTGTCATAATATAGCAAGTCTCCATTAGAAGAAACAACATTACTAAGGTGAGTAATTTTTTTTCAGTCTCCAGGGATGCTGACTTTTGTATTTTTGTGGGTTGGTGGATACCCTTGAGTAAGGTTAAGTAAGGGTGGATCACTCTTGAATAGTCCTTGATGAAACGCCGATAATCCACAGAATCCCAGGAATCTTTGCAGTTCTTTTAGATTTTGGGCTGTGGCCAGGTGGTCAAAGCCTCAACTTTACTTGGGTCGGTCTCTGTTCCTCGGTGGGTACTATGTGTCCCACATACTTCACTGATGTTTGAAAGAATTGCACATATCAATGGACAGTTTAAGGCCAAAGTCTTCCAGTCGGTCCAGCACCTTGACTAATCTGCTGTCATGTTCCTCCAGTGAGCTGCCAAACACAATAACATCGTCTAGGTATACCAGGCACTCTAGTAAGTTCATGTCCCCACTGCACGCTCCATCAATCTTTGAAAAGTGGCGGGGCACCTGAAACCCTTGAGGCATCCTCATGAATTCATAGAAGCCAAACAGACAGATAAAGGCTGTCTTCTCACGGTCCTCGGGGCCATCGGGATCTGGTAGTACCCACTGCGGAGATCCAGCACAGAGAATCACTTGCTCCCGCTTAGACAGTCCAAAGCATCCTGAATGTGGGGCATAGTGTACTGATCAGGATAGTCCGCTGGTTTAAAGTGCGATAATCCACGACATCCTTACTGTCCCATTCTTTTTCTCACTACCACAATGGGGAAGCATAGAGCTTTTGGATTCTTGTATTACACCAGCAGCTAGCATCTCTTGCAGATGCCATCTCACATCATCTATGTCAGCAGGGCCAGGCGTCGAGACCTCTCATGAAATGGCCTTTCATCATGCAGCCGGATATGGTGCTCAGCTCCTTGCACGCATCCTATGTCTCATTTCTTTAAAGAAAACACCTGATCTCTCTGGGCAAGCTTCTCACTGATCTTCACTTTCCATTCAGCTGGCAATGGGAGTCACCAAATCAAACAAGTCAGGCATTACTCGGTCATTCTTCCCGAACTCTTGCTACTGGGTAGCACTGCAGTGTCTGCACAATACACATTAGCCAGGGTGCAACCTCTTTTACTCAATCTCTCTGTCAGACACATTATGAACTTGAACCATTACCCTTCTGGCATAAGCATGGGCTCTAGCAGGCAAATACTAGGCTTGACCAGCAGTCCTTCCGGCAATTTTCTGTCGCCTGGTGCATCCAACATTAATATTTTATTCTTGACATCATTTCTGATACGGACCTCTCCTGTAAGGTACACTGAGCATTTGGCACCAGGATCAGAGGCTCAGGATCCTTCTTCCAGACAATTCAACCGGTTCCTCTGGTTCTACTTTTCAACATCTCTCTGTGCCTCATAGGCCTTCTTAATCAAGGCGGAATTCTTAAAGCTCTACCAGCCCTTGACCCCTGTTTTCATAACACAACTGTGCCAGCCGTCCAAACATATGCGATTAGTCCCAGTTAGTAGAGGAACCCCATCATACAGTCCGTACGGACACACTAAGGCCAGGGTCTCTACTTGCTCGGCCACTCCAGCCACAGAGGTGGGAAAAGACAGCCAAATTCGAATATATCCAGAGTAGAGGTGGGCCTTCTCACTTAACCCCAGACATGAAGCCCTCCAAAGGTTGTAAGGGTACATCAGACAAATGCTTCTGATACCAGTCTTGGAACATAATTGTCACTTGGGAGCCACTGTCTAATACAGCTCTTGTAGACACTTCATTCACCTTTACAGTGGTCTCCATGGAGGACCCACTATTCTGGACCAGGCTGGAGAGGCGGTGGTGGGGCCTGGCAAACTGACCTTGCCACAAAGGGGCGTGAGTTAGCATTTTTGGGGCCCTCACTGGGATCATTGTGTGCACCTCTTAACCACTGATTTGTTCTCCTGAAGCGCTCCTTGTAGCCTATATGCAACTTTGTCTGTGTCTTTTGGGGACAGGCATTCTCTCTTCATGTACCCATCCTTCCCACAATTATAGCAAACATACTTTCTGGAGTTTGAGCTGGCTGAGGCATCACACTGGGAGTCAGGGCGGGTAGTACTAACTGGAAACCTTGGTGCTATTTCTGTCTGCCATGATAAGCATTTGGAGACGTCTCATCAATTTCCCCACTTCCATGGTCAAGACATCAAGTTTTGAGCTGTTGTCACAGGAGATGCATGGTGGTACCCCCACCCCATAGCAGATGCAGTCGGATGAGGGTCGGGCCTGTACTTGCAGGAGCGGCCTTCATAAAGAGACTGTTTTTATTTCCTGAACTCTCTCAACAGTTCACCCCATTGTGGCATATCTTTCCTTCTCAGAGCACTCATTAACTACCAACCTCTGCCCCTGAACTTCACTTGATGGGTCACCCTCAGTCACTCAGGTTGTAGCCGCAGCTATTGGTGCAAGTCCTTCCGAGGTCGCCTTTTCTCAACTCTCTCGAATTTCTCTCATTAGCTCATCATAGGAGGGTGGGATTCCAGCCGATTTGCCAGGCGAACTGAAGCAACAGCAGTTCTGAGAAGGGGTGGACTTAAGGATCCTGTCCAACCTGGTTCGGTCCAGTTCAGTCGCTGGCAAACTGCCCTTTCTGAGGCATTCTTGCAACAATTTTTCCAGCTGAGATACATACACAGACAACAACTCCCTTTGTACTGTTGTGCATTTCTTACTCTCCACCACAGGTCCTCATCAGAATCTGGGCTCCATACATATTCTCCAAGGCCTCAAGACAGTCCTGTGCAGTCGCTTCAGGGTTACTGGCCCATTAGCACGGATGGTAGCCAGGGCAGGGACCTCGGAGGCTCACTAACCCTCTTTCGCTTTCGGCTTCCGAGCATTGCCATTCTAGCACTTGAGGGACAACATAGTCTCATCCAGGTCTCCCAGTCTTCCTCCCCTTGGGGGTGGAGAGGTGCCAGAGAAGATCCTCAACCTTCGGTAAGAGTTGTGACTAATGGCAGGTGCAGAAATAGAGCCTGCATTTATTCAGCCACTGTTACGGTGACTGGAGCGGGAGAGGTGTTGGGGAGGAACACCCAGGTGGCAAGAATAGTTTCTTCAAGTCCTCCACAGTTTTCCCTTCCCCAGCAACCATTTAGCAAATTCTCCTCAAAAGTTTCAGATAGTGGGGGCTCATTTCCTCCGGGTCTTTACTGTCCTTAGTTATCACTCTCCAGGCAGTGAGGGCCCTCTCATGTAATAGTCTGTGCACTTTGAGCTATCTGGATCCTTAAACTCTACTAGGGCCAGGAAAGTGTGGGTGAGCAGATTAGCGTGTCGACTCACCACCAGGGGGTTTTGTAAACTTTCCACTTTGGAAAGTACTCCTGTACAGTGTCCATATTGATACCTAGGGGATGTTCAGGATAAGCATAGCATTTTGGGGGTCGATCTCTCCCAGTACACCACTCCACCAACCGGTGCACAGCCACTTCTGTCGGGTACCCATTTATTTTTTTTTCTTCTTAACAGTGGTTCGTAGAATATGGCCACTTAGAGGACACACAATCCCAACGGTGAGCCTCCAAGATGTAACCCTAGGTGGCGCTATCCCAAGGGCTATTACCCCTGCCTGCATAACTACTAACAGGTTGAGGGGCCTAAGTCCAATGGCGGGTGCCTCCACCCAGAGGTCAGGGTTTGCAGTAGTTAAACTAACTTGGTCACAGCCCTCTGGGACACTGTAACTCCCATTCTTCCCACTAGTGGCCCACACAATGCATTAGGAATATCTTCACAATGTACACTTACCCCCAGGACTGGCTCCACGACTGGACCCTGGGGACACCGTAAAACAAGATGATACAGTGCAAAGCCACAGAACAATACTTTAACATAAACGAATACCTCAGACAGTGTAACTTTGCTGAAACAAACAAATCTGATTTATTTAGGGGATATAACAAGGAAGGAAATCAGGTTAATTAGGTTAAACACATTAATAATCACAGTACTGTGCACATATTCAGAGTCCCAAATTGTCACCTTCACTGGGTACCCAGGATTGTGGGGGCTAGCCAGGATCGGTTGCAGCTGGTTGGGGCCCTGTGATGGAAAAAAAAAAACACTTGCACAATACCCAATTGTAATCCGGACCTGGAGGGCTCAGTTCATGAAGAAATGAAAAAAGCAACAATTAGATGACACACTTGCAATTCGACAAACAGATGGCAGGAGCTACCCTGCTTTGTACTCACAACTCAATGCTGGGAAATGGATGGAAGGCAGATTGTCCTGGATTGCCAGGAGGAGCAGACCACTGTACAGGGGATTTGAAGCAGCGATTCCCACAAGCACTACACACATTTATATGTAAAAGGTAAGTACTGTACCAGGCAGGCTGCTTCTCTATCCCGATCGTAATAACTGCACAATACCGGAGAACACACAGCAGATTCAGTTCCTGACAGACTGAGCGATTCAGCAATTTCTCCAGTCTTCTACAGGGTGAGCCTGGTTTCTCACTTCTGGTGCTTCTTTCTCCTTACCACTCCACTAGGTCCACACTGGCACTCACAAACAGCTGCAGGCCAACTTTGGGGCCCCACATGCAGCCTCCTCACAGTCTCAGCAGCAGGGAGCACGAGCCTCTTCCTCTTCACAGTCACAACTCAACTGAACTTTCCAGTAGACAGAGCCGGGCATTTCCTTTGAGTTCCTCCCAGTTCAATGGCTGGTTTTGCTGTCACTCACAGTAACCCCTGTTGGTAGAAAAAGGCTGCAAGTCCAAACTACAATTCCCAGAAGCATTGGCCATACAATACATAGGTGGCTGGCTCCACAATGAGAGTCCAAGTTCTGATTTGCCAGCAGCAGGCTCCATTTCAAAGGTCCCCCACACTGATTGGTCCAGTTCAGCAGTTCAAAACTAGAATGGGGACTAGGCAAACACAATTCTGACTGCAAAGAAAAGCAGGTTAGACAAACTGTATTTTCGTTATTACTCTAAATGATGTCTGGCAAACAGTTATATCTTTGAAAAGTGCTCACTCTGCCCACTTAGTGATGGCAGAAATGGAGCGATTGGCAGCAGCTCGATGGGACTCAAGCAGGAAACACACAGACCCCCATCCAATTAATTATGTCTGCAGGCAGACAGCTCTTAAAGAGACAGTACCAGTGGGCTCTGAAAGCACTCACAGATAAACGGCTTAGACGCCGAACACCATCTAGGCTTGGAGCATTCAGCAAGCTCCTGGAAGACTTTTGGCAACCCCCATTTGCAGGGGTTACACCTGTATTTCTCGGAGCGTGCAGTCACCACCTCTTGCTCTTTCTCACCCGCGTGTCTGTGCCAACTTCAAGGCCCGCACTCAGGGTACTCCAATACCAACAGCCCCCATGGAAGTGACAAAATGTTAACCCTTTCAGGGCCTGAGGCTGTGCAGACCCCTAAATTCCTACATATATGTCCCTGTACGCAATTCTTGACATGTAATCCAAAGGGCGGGGTTATAGCTAGTTTTTGATTACTTCACATTCAGCTACTGTAGGTTTTACAGTAACATACAGTTTCCCCAGTTCCCAATCAATTCCCAGGAACTGGAGTATATCCTCATTGGCTACCATTTTAACTTTTGCTTAATTTGGCTACTAAACTACCTTTTTCTTAAAATTACTAGTGGTTTACTATTTTATACTATTCAATTTACAGAGTATGGAGCGGTTTCACTTTCCATTTCTGTTTGTGCCCTTTCCTTTAATTCATTGGCTCTTGTTACAGGAGCCACAATTTGACCTTTTTAGTACAAGAACTGTGTTTATTGTTTGGGTCTTGTACTGCAGCATAAATTGTTTTTTTTTTTTATTATTTAGGTTTTCTCATATTGGCATGTCAGAGAGACCTTGTGAACATTCAAAAATTGTTTGCAGCTCCTGGGAAAGGCAGACTGTCATGAGCTTTGTTTGAAGTCACTAGGTTCACAACACGACTTTGTAAATTGTAGATCCTGTCATATTTATTGCCCAAAACCTCATTAAAAGTTAAAGATGCATACCTTCTCAGTCTGCCTCTATGTCACCTAAAATAATAAAAAGGCTCTGAGGGTGTCCCAGTGATGGTGGAAAGCACGCATCTGAAGAGTCTTTCTCCTCATGTTCAGCAGCAAATAACGTTAAAGGTTACAAGAAAAAGATAATGCTGCACAGCCTTCAGATAGGCTTGGTAAAGATGGTTCAGACATCAGGGTGGCAAAAATGTAAATAAAAGAGCTTTAGAGCAGACACTGGAAACGGTGTCTGCCAAAAAGAAATTTAAAGTAAAGAATGTCACTGCCACTGCTCCTGAATGGAAAAGGAGCAGGCAGAAGGTTTATATAAAATGTCCTCATCAGAGGACATATCAGAATGTGGCAAGTTTTCCAGGCGATCTAAGCTATGAGAAATTTTAATAAGATACTGCCACCCCACAAGCTCAGGCTCCAAACTGCTTGCCTCTGGAGGAGGCGAAAGAAAATGTTAGTAACAAATGGAAGAAGGCAACCTCGTGGAATTAGAGAGTACACCTAAGCAAAATTTCAAACCTCCCCAAAGCTCAATGAGGACTGCACATCTTTTCCTCATTTGTCAGACAAATGGTTGATAACCTCAACATCCCCACTAGAGACAGAGGAGGATGAAAGGAGGCTGATTTTATGGACATGTTGGGGGTAGCTCCACCAAGAAGAATGCTACTTCCTATATATAAACCACTTAAGAAGGTCATGTCAAAATCATATCTGCACTCGCTCGCTGCAGCCATAGATAAGAAAATTGAAGTAAAATACCAGGTGGACAAGCAAGGAGTGGGAGACCAGTAGGCCCATCCTGATCATCATGAAGTAGTCCAGGCTGCTGCTTTGAGAGGGCAAAATCACTTTATCTGCACAGCCCCTGAAAAGGATTCTAAAAAATTGGATACTACTGCCAAAAGATGTATACTACAGCTTCCTGCTTATCAGGCAGGCAGCTTACTCAGCAGCGATAGCACAGTACCAGAAAACACTCTAGAGCACAGTTCTGGCACTGGCAGAAAGAACAGATATTGAATTGCACAGGACCTGATTGCCACAGCAGGATTAGCCCTGGGTGCACGTAAAATATTATTTCCACATTGCAATGGCCACTACTGACATTGTTGCTAGAGTTTGGCCCATGCAGTGTCCTTAAGGAGATTCTCCTGGCTGAGGACTGCCATCCTTTCTCAGGATACTCAAAGCAATGCCATGGATTTCTCCTTCCAGGGAAATTCATTATTTGGTGAAAAGAGGCTTACATGAAAAAAGCAGACAAATACAAAACAACTTTCAAAAGTAGCAATGAGAAGGAAAAGGTCTCTACCACCTACAAGTCCTACAGAAGGGAGGAGAGGCAGGGATACTTCCCAAGAGTCTATGTCTCTCATGCATTCTAGGAGTACCAGTCACAAAGAGGTTACTATAGGGGAAAAAGATCTTCCAGGCATAATGCCACAGCTCCAACGCCTAAACCCCAGCCAAAACAAAACCCCTGACAGTGTTGCTCAACCATTGCCAGTGGCAGGAAGACTGGGATACTGCTACCAATAATGGGTAAACATTACCACAGACAAGTGGGTACTGGAAGTAGTGTGCCAAGGGTTGTGTCTACAGTTCAAACACTTTCCAAATCTGCAGAAACACAGAAGTTTTCCAGCTCACTCTAGCACAGAAAACGTCTGGTGGAATTGAAAGTGAAAATAATAGTGTGTACACTTGTGCAGTATTGGGATTTAATATCTGTTTTCTGGGCAGTTTGATCCTGTATGTACTCTTTTCTGTTACTGTTTGTATTTAACATACTAACATACTATTTGCCAACAGATTAGGCCTACGGTCTATCGAGTCTGCTCAAACCTATTTAATTCTGGGTAGCTCCTGAAAAGGGAAATTTTGTCTCAGCGGCCTACCCGTCAACAAATTTCAATAACTAAATAAATAAACTGTTAATATCAAAAGCTATAGAAAAGTCCCTGCCTTCCAGAGGGACAGAGATTTATTCTCTAGATACTTCCAGACCCATAAGAAAATGGGATTGGTAACAAAGTTTAGATCCAGGTTTCTGAACAAACATTTGAAAAAGTACAATTCAAGATGGTCACAGTAAGGATAGTGATACCTTATTTGCAGGTAGGTTACTGGCTGGGATCCCTGGATCTGAAAGATGCCTATTTTATATCCCAGTCAGGCTGTCCTGCAGAAAATATCTCAGATTCAAGCTGGGGAACTGCCAGTACCAGTTCACAGCTCTCTCATTTAGTCTCACTTCTGCTGCTAGGGTTTTCACAAAGTGCTTGACCGTGGTGGCAGCACATCTGAGAAAACAAGGCCTCGTGGATTTGCCCTACCTGGACAACTGGCTAGTCTCAGGAAACAACAAGAGACAAGGTGCTCAGTTTAGTTGTTAAAAGCACCCTGGAGAACCTGACATTCTTGATAAACCTGCAGAAGTACCATGCTTGTTCAGATACTGAATTTCATATCAGTAGAGCTTAAACCACCATAGGGGAAAGCTTTCCTGCACACATCCCACCCACCAGCCTATCCAGGGTACATTACAGATTTATAAAACTACTTTGGACAGTCTAACGGTTGTGTAGCTTTCACCCATTTACTAGAGTATTATCCCCACATTCTGTCATACTAAGGCCAAGTTTAGGGGACTAGTTGTTTTTCATACTGTATAGTGATTGTCTGTATTTAATGATTACCCAACACTGAGATTGTATGTTACAGCTTTATATTGATCTTTGACTGTATGTATAGGAAATTCACTAAAATATATTTATTAAAAAAAAAGAAAGCTTTCTCCGTAGACCATCGTTACAGCTTTGAAAGCAACAACAGAGTCTTTCACAACAGGTCAGCCAAGATCTGCAAGAGACTTCCACAGTTACTAGAGCACATGGCCACATCCACTGTTGTGGTTCCATGGTCCAGGTTCTAAGTGAGGAGATGTCCAGTACCACTTAAGACACAACTGGTCTCAAAGATGGGATTCTTGCAAAATTAGTGCCAGTGACAAAAGCACTAGTGAAATCATTAGATTACTGGAAGAAAGAAAGCAATATCAGAGAGGACATTCCTTCTTTCAGCAATCACCAAGTATTCTTACAACAAATGCCTTACTTCTGGGTCGGACACTCACCTGTAGGACCTCACAGTGAGAGGCATGGAGTCAACAAGAGCCACTAGAACACATAAACCTCCTGGAGCTCAGAGCAGTACTGTTAACAGTGCAGTCTTTTCTCCTCCTAGTTACAGGGTCAGTCTGTCCAAATCATGACAGACGACACCACAATGCACTTCATAAACAAGCAGGGAGGAGTAATAGCCCAAAACTGTGTACAAGAGCAGTAAGGATCTAGGACCTGGCACATTCCTTAGAAACAAATATATTTGCAGTGCTTCCGCCAGGCAAAGACAATGTCCTGGCAGATTCCCTAAGCAGTCAGAACCAGGAAATCACAAATGGACCTTAAACCAGCAGGTTCTGGCCAAAGTGTTCAGAAGGTGGGGTACTCCAATATAGACCTGCTTGCATCTTGTGAGAACTGTCAACTCCCACAGTTTTGTTGCAGACCACCAGTCAGAGGAACAGTCCTTGAGGACGTCTTGGTACTGAACTAGACAGAGAAGTTTCTGTATGCCTTCCACCATTCCCACTCATTCAGAAAGTACTCCTGAAACTCAGGAGGAACCTGCAACAATGATCATGGTAGCTCCAGACTGGACCAATCAGGCCTAGTACTCAATGCTTGTGGTCCTGTTCAGCAAGAATCCAATCAGCCTACCTCTCAGTCACAGTCTGTTGACTCGCGCCTTAGGGCAGAATAACAATTCTGAACCCCAAATGCTACACCTGAGGGCATGTTTCTTGCGGAGTTTGAATTTTTGAATTGGATCTCTCGGGAAGTTCTGAAGGTGCTTAGGGTTTCAAGGAAACTCGCTACCAGGAAAGCTTATTCCTCTAAGTGGAAAAGGGATCTTCCTGGATATAAAGTCTCCACCACTCATTCACAGTGATGGGACTATGCCGGAGGTGCTAGGACCTAGCGGGAGCCAAAATTCTTCAGGAGGGCCGGTGCCAAGGTAGGGCCACGAGGAAGCGGCACCACAAGCCAGGCTCACGACATATAGACTATCTCGGCGTCGACCCTCCAACTGCTTCAGTTCCTTTTTCCTGCCGTTGAGTGCGCTTCAGTGACAATGACTCTCACCCTGGGAGTCAAAACTTCTCGCCTATATGACAGCAGTTGTAGTCTTCTAGTTTCCTTTAGTTTATTAGTTTTATTGTTTTCTAGGAAAATAAAGTAAACAACTAACAGAGTCGACTCATGAGTGGAGCGGGTGACGGTAGGGAGACTTCACATGAAAGCTGCGCAGTCAGTCGGGCTGGGTCTGGTCCACCGCCTCTATGGAGGGGGTCCAACTACAAACAGTCCAGTGCTCGGGGATGGGCAGTCTCCCCGAAAGAACAAAAAGAAGCGGTCTCATTCTAGGCACCACTCGAGCTCTTCTTGACCTTCCAGGCGAAAAGAAGCGGCACACCACTCGAGTCGCCTTCTGGTATGTCTACGTGTAGATCGTCAGTTGCCGGGGCAGGGGCCAGTCTCCGCTTCTTCTGGAGTCCCTCCGGTTTCTGTCACTGGTGACCGACATCCTGGACTCTGGAGTCCCTCCCCAATTGTTGGGGTCCTCCGTGAGCAGTTTAACTATTGGGCTGCTCTTATGGAGCAGTGGTGTGGCGTTGTCCCGCTGCCTGGACTGGCTAGTCCGTCGCTGGGGCCTTCGGCCTGTCGGTCTCAGACCTGCAGGTGGAGTGGTTGGGACTTCCTAGTCGTACAGCACCCTCTCTGGTGCAGTTGACTCACGTCCTGGTGTCTGTTCCTCACATACCTGGCACAGGGGTCCACACTGGTGCCTTTATCTCCTGCTGAATTTCTTTGTTTCAAACAACATGAAGTCTTGCTATATTATAGACATTAGCAGTTTGATCCAGCTCTAGAACTGCCCAGGTGAAATGGTTAAAACCATTCCAAAATAGAATTTTAGCACGAGAGCAGCTCTATCTGTGTCATTCAAACTTGAACTGTCAGATTCTTTACTCCGCCTCAGTGAACAGTCGCTCCGAGATTTCTCCTTCTGCTCGGTTCATTTCTCGGTTTAAAAGTGTTTTCGGATGGATTTAACCGAGAATAGTTTTATTTTAACCGCAAAACCGTTCAGTTCAAGCTCTATCTGTGGTAACCGTAAGTAAATGAAGGTTTTGTCTGTGTGGAACTTGTAAGTTATCGGTTCGGTTTTGAACCGATCAGTGGGTTAAAACTCATTTAAAACTAAAAGTTGCTATTTTAGAGTGCGGTTCCGGTTCTTATCGGTTCTAAAAAACGGATTTATTACGTTTTTTCCAATACCATGACACGGTTAGGAACCGATAAGGGTGTCTTGCCTGGCACTGCCGTTAAAAGGGCAAGTTTTGGTTAGGCTGGCATTATTGTCTGAGAACCCAAAGAAAAACTGCCCATTGGGTTTCAACACTGTGATGTTTGTGGGGAAGTCTTTGCCAAGGCTGACCCACACACCACATGTGTTTATTGTCTGGGGTTTGACCACCTCCAGTCAGACTGCCAGGTATAAAGAATTTCCCTGCAGCCACCCTGGAAAAAAGATTGGGCAGGCTCAGGGAACGAGAGGCCAAAAGTCCGCTGACCCGGATGGCCAGCCCGGTTCGGTGCCAACCGAACCAGAGGAGTGCCTCTGACCAGGGCCAGACTTCCTCGGGCAAAGAAAAGCTGGTTCTGAGGAACCAATTCCTTTAAAGAAAACAAGAAAATCAGCAGGTCTGGAGTCCAAAATTCCTTCTCCAACTGCTGCAGAGATAGCAAAAGCCATACAAATTGTCCAGTCACTGTCTCAGGGTCCGTCCGAACCACCACTATCTGGTAAAGGTCGGTTCGTCCGGTCCCAGTGGTTCAGGATTTTGATATTGAGGAATTTTATGAACCAGAGGAGGGAGGATTATGAACAGTATGAATGTGGCTGGGAAGGTCTGGTGTGCCCACTGAACCGACATCTCCCCAGACAGACCTTTAGAATCTCCCCTTGCTGTCTGAGTCCCCATCTCATTTTATGTTTTATAAAAAGTTGCTGAAACCCTCCAGCTTCCTTTAGAAGAGGCTGTGGATGAGCAAGAGGAGCCTGATTTTGTAGAAATGATGGATATTCCAGAGTCTAGGAGATTGTGTATTCCTTTACATAAGTCTTTTAGGAAACAAACAATTAAAATTTTAAAAGCTCTAATTCTGTGCCTCCTGTAGATAAAAGATGGACAGAAGGTATACATTGTCAGGCCCTGATACAGAATTCCTTTCTCAGCAATGCAGTCATGTTGGGTAGTTCAGGCTGCTGCCTGTGATAAGCTAATATTCCCTTGGCTTCACATCCTCCTGACTAGGATTCCAGGAAGATTGATGCCATGGTGAAAAACAGTATATGGCACCTCTCTGGGACTCAGGCAAGCAAATTATATGGCTTATGTAGCTAGGTATCAGAAATCTAGATGGGATACTGTTATGCAATTGGCCAAGCAGGCCCATGGCCAGCTGGCTAGTGAACTAGAACAGGTGGCTGCTGATGGCATTGAAGCCTCTAAGGTTCAGTTTCATGCTGCTGTGGATGTTAATGATGTTTCCTCTAGGGTCATGGCCACATCTGTAGCTTTTAGGAGGTTGGCCTGGCTCAGAATTACATGAAGAAGATGGATGAATGTAGGACTACTTACAAGAGTGCCCAGGCTAAGGAGCGGCAAGCCACTCCTCAAAGGCATGCCCCAGGGTAGGGGTAGGCCTTTCACAGGCCTTCTACCAGACTCAGGCCTCCTCTGCCTATGCTCAGAGGGGCTTCTTCAGAGAGCAGGGGCAGGCGAGGGAGGTGGGCAGACTTGCTCCCACCCCAGTCTAAAGCTCCTACAAAGACAAGGCTACCTTGATGGGGTGCCCAGAATGATCTCCTGTACCATTGGGGGCAGGTTGGCTTACTTCAGTCAGAATTGGGCTTCTTTAACCTCAGACAAGTGGGTTCTGGAAGTAGTAAGCCAGGGTCTGGTTCTCAGCTTCAAAAGTTTCCCAAGTTGAGAAGCAGACTTTTCTACTGAAGTGCTTCGAGACCCTCGCTCTGAAACAGAGGTCTCATCCTGTTAGCTCTCAGACGACTAGAAAGGGTTCCTCTCCCTGCATCAGGGCAGGGTCTGTATTCAGATACTTCTTACCCCAAAAAGACAGGAGAATGGCGGCCATTTTAGATCTCAGATATCTGAACAAGCATCTTTTGAAACCAAAATTCAAAATTGTAACTCTGGCAATGATTTTACCTTCCCTAAGGCCAGGGGACTGGCTAGCCTCCCTGGACCTCAGGATGCCTATTTCCATGTCCTAATCAGAAGATCCCATCAAAAGTACCTCAGATTCGAACTGCCCTCAGGTCATTACCAGTTCAGAGCAATGCCCTCGGCTTTACCTCTGCTCCAAGGGTATTCACAAAGTGTCTAGCAGTGGCAGTGGCCCACTAAGGAGGCAGAGAATTGCTGTTTTCCCTATCTAGACGACTGGCTCATTGTAGGCCAGTCCCCAGAACAGTAAAATCTCACCTGCAGGTCACCCAGCAGCTTCTCACCTCCCTGGGTTTCTGCTAAACCTACCAAAGTCAGTTCTGGAACCAGTCTAGGTACTCACCTTTATAGGGCAGAATTGGACACAAAGCTAGCCAGAGCCTTTCTTCCCCAGAAAGGGTAAGGAATTTAGTGGCTCTGGCCTCTTCTTCACTCTGCAGGTCTCTCGACCAGCAAGACACTTTCTGCAGCTCCTGGGGCATGGCTGCATCCACAGCTGTTGTGCAGGGAGCCAGATTTCAGATGAGAGACATTCAGTTTCACTTGAGAACCTTTTGGTCTCAGAGAAGAGACCCCTTTCAAGTTGGTCCCAGTGACTCGAACCTTGATCCTAGCTCTCCAGTGGTGGCAGGATCAGAGCAATTAAGAGCGGGGTCCCTTCATTTCCCTTCTCATGACTTGACTCTCACTACAGATGCTTCCCTTCTGGGTTGGGAGCCCACATGGGCGACCTTTCCACTCAGGAGTTTGGTCCCCCAGGAATCTCTCCACATCAGTTTGCTGGAACTCAGAGCTGTCTTTTAGCGCTTCAAGCTTTTTCTGCATCTGTGCACGACAAGGTTACAAGTCAGAACAGACAACACCACAACAATGTGGTACATCAACAAACAGGGGGCACTCAGTCTTCGGCCTTGTGCACCGAGGCAATGAAGTTGTGGTCTCTGGCCTATTCCCTGAACACTTCCTCATAGCAGTTCATCTTCCAGGGAAGGACAATGTCCTAGCGGATGCCCTCAGTAGGATTTCCCAGGGCCATCACGAATGGTCCCTGGATCCTCAAGTGCTGGGGATAGTTTTTGCCAGGTGGGGCATCCCTCAGATAGATCTTTTGCAGCCCCAGACAATCACAAACTTCCTCTGTTCTGTTGCAGGCCTCCAGTGCCAGGCTCAAGTTCCCCTGGATGCCTTCTTCTGGATTGGGAGGGAAGTTCCTCTATGCTTCCCCTTTCCTCTCCTATTCAAAGTACTAGTCAAAATCCAGATCTTAGCCTTGCAGGGTGATTCTGATTGCCCCGGATGGAGCCAGGCAGCCCTGGTACCCTCCTTCTGTCTCTGACAGTCCATCTTCCCCTGTGCCTCCCAGGAATCACAATCTGTTGACTTGTGCCCAGGGAAGGGTTTGGTATCCGGACCTCAAATCCCTCAACCTCAAGGCCTGGCTCTTGAGGGTTAGAGTTTGCTGATTTACACCTCTCTCAGGGTGTTCTTGAGATCCTAAAGGCTTCCAGAAAGCCTTCCACTAGGCTACTTATAGTTCTAAATGGAAAAGGTTTTCCATTTGGTGTGCTGGGAAAATATTTCCCAGAATCTGCTGAATTGCCCATTTTGTTAGATTACATGGTGTCATCTTACCTTGGGTCTCAGACCAGCTACCCTGAGAGTTCATTTGGCAGCTGTGTCTGCTTTTTGTGTCAGCAGGAAAGTCATCCCCTTCCTCTCATCCTGTGTTTTCCAAGTTTTTAAGGATTACTCCATACTAATCCTCCTTTCGAAACGCCCTGCTTGGGACCTTAATGTTTGCATTGCTCAGTTAATAGCCCCTTTTGAACCTCTGTCTTCTGCAGAGCCTAAGTACCTAACTTGGAAAACTGTTTTTCTAGTGGCCATCACTTCTGCCAGACGCATAAGTGAATTGCAAGGCTTGTCAGTGGAAATTGACTTTATTTCTTTCCACAGGGATAAGGTAGTCCTTAGGACTAATAGGAAGTTTTTGCCTAAGGTGGTTTCAGATTTCCATCTTAATCAATCTATCTCCTTCCAGTATTTTTCACTGATCACTCCTGTTCGGGTGAGAGGAGGTTGCACAGCCTGGATGTTAAGAGAGCTCTTAGTTATTATATAGCGTACAAAGGTCCACAGGTTGAATCCTCCAACTTTTCCTTACCTATGGTGAAGTTGGGAAAGGAAACCTGCCACTAAGAGATCAATAGCCAGGTGGATTGTCTCTTGTATCCAATTTGTTATCAGAAAGTGGGCAGAGCCCCAGTTTGAGGCTCATTCTACCAAGGTACAGCTGCATCTCTAGCTGCTGCCAGAGATATCCTTTATTAGAGATTTGCCAGGCTGCTACTTGGAAAAGCAGTACACACTTTACCAAGCATTACTCCTGGATGTCCAGGCCAGGAGAGATGCTCAGTTTGGCACAGCTGTTCTTCAGAGCCTATTCCTAAGTAGGTTCTGCCCCTCCTCCATGGAGGTACTGCTGTGTATTCTGCTAATGTCTATAATATAGCAAGACTTCATGTTGTTTGAAGAAAAATTACTCACCTTAGTAATGTTGTTTCTTCTAATGGAGTCTTGCTATATTATAGACCTCCCAACCTGCCCCTCTCAGAACCTCTACTTGGTGGGGTGCGGGCAACTTAGTGTGGGCACTACTTATGTCCTGTTAGCATTTTGTCCCCTTTGGGACTTTGGGGAGTATGTATGTGTGCAGCGTGGGTGTGTTTTATTATACTTATATGTTCTATTTTCATATTATTAGAATGGTGTTAGTATTTCTGGTCCCCTGACTTGAGTCTTGGGTGTTGGGACCATCAATGGTTGTTATTATTTAGGTAGCCATTTGGCTAGTGTGAGTTACAGCTTCCACACAGACCTTAGTGAGTTTGGCTCGTAAAGATCTGACAGTTCAAGTTTGAAATGACACAGATAGAGCTGCTCTCCTGCCAAAATTCTATTTTGGAATGGTTTTAACCATTTCACTCCGGGGCAGTTCTAGAGCTGGATCAAACTGCTAATGTCTATAATATAGCAAGACTCCATTAGAAGAAACAACATTACTAAGGTGAGTAATTTTTCTTCTCTTCTATGAACCAGAGATTGGAAGCTTTGCTGCAGCACTGCAGTCTGTTGCACTAGCCTCCCGATGTCAGCGCGTGCTCGGTGCTGGCCTCTTCGGCGCCAGCGCTATGCGGCACCATATTCTGTGCCAGCACCATGCTCAGTGCCACAATCCTTGCCGGCACGTGCTCGGTGCCACTTCCATACCAGCGCGCCTGTGTTCTTGGCGCCACCTCCTGTGGTGGTGCTGGGAGTGCTGGCAGTGCCACATGGGTTCTAGAGGTTTTCAACATTGATTCTCTCTACTCCTACTCCTCCTCCTCCTTCTTTTCATCCCTTTCCTAGCTATACAGTCCCTCCTAGACTGGCAGGGATGACGTTGAGTCCGATCCTGATCTTCGATTAGAGATGACTGATGATGATTCCGCCCTGGGGCAGGGAATAAACCTCCTTCTACAGAGCCTTTGGTCGAGGACCTTTCCTTTAAGTCTGTGCTCAGAATTTAAATTCCACTCTCTTTCTCCAGACTTTGGATGTTGATCCTGGGAAGCTGCTGCATCTGCAGTATCTGCACATTCGGATCTTCCTATGGAATTAACCCCACTGGTGCAGCACTCTTTCGAGGCTGTCTCTCAGGCGGTGTGGAATAATCCAGCACTTATTCCCTCTATGGATAAGTCCATAGATAGGAAATATCCCCTCCCAAGGATCGCTCCAGTCTGGCCTCTCAAGCCTTTGCTGATGCCATCGTTGTTCTGGCGAGAGAATGACAAGGCTATTCTTCCACAAGAATCTACAGCATCCAGTAAACAAAAGAATCTACATAAAATCGACACATAGAGGTGGCGGTTTTTGCTGCTTCAACCCTGGCATGCGCATTGCTAGCTACCGGGTTATTTCTCTCAGTATGAGTATACACTCTAGCATTTGCTCAAAGCTATGGTGAGCAGCTCCTCCAATTCGGATGTTAACTCAGAGCTCCTTCAAACCAGTACTAGAGGTATTGAATCCAATAATCAACAGCTTAAAGCTGCCATGGATGCCTTTGTCACTGCCTACATAGCAGCAGCGGCTAGTATTTGCACCCATCACCACTCTTGGTGCGCACCTCAGGTTTCACAAATGATGCCCAGCAGAGAGTTATGGCCTTTCCTTTCAACGGTATATATCTGTTTGGCCCTCAGGTCGAGCAGGCACTGGAAGCCACTCAGAAAACTAGGACAGCCATCAAACGGCTAGATACCCCTACCGCAGCCCCTCAGAGGGTGGGAACAGGCATCAGTTTCATAACCATCAGTCCTTTCGTGGTAAAGGCAGAGGAGGCTTTAACAGGAACCAAACATCTCAGCCACAAAGGAAGTGAAGCAGAAGGCACAGGGCCCCAGAGCACCCAGTGCCACCCTCTGAGACTCCCAGTGCCACCCTCTGAGACTCCGGCCCAGGTCCCACCTCAACTGTCCGAGGAGGACTCTTCCTCGGCAGTAGGAGGATGTCTGACTCTGTTTTACGACCAGTGGAAATTGATCACATTAGAAAATGGGTGCTCCGAATAATCTCGAGGGGTACTCCTTGAATATGTCAGAAACCACTCCGGATCATCCACCCAAACAACAGCTCAAGCTGTCTGTCTCAGTCAGACCTTCTTGCTTCTGAGATCCAAGGCCTTCTGGACAACAGAGCAGTAGAGATAGTCCCACTGGAACAACAGAACACAGATTTCTACTCCCATTACTTTCTAGTTCTAAAGAAGACAGGTAGTATGCACCCTATTCTCGACCTCAAAAGTTAAACAAGTTCCTTTGCAAAGAAAAGTTCAAGATGATATCACTTGGTACTCTTTTACCTCTGATTCATCAACACAATTGGGTAGCATCCCTGGACATGCAGGACTCCTATCAAAACATTCTCATACACCCAAACAACCACAAATACCTCAGATTCTTGGCATTGGGTCAGCACTACTAATTCAGATTCCTGCCCTTTGGGCTATCCTCGGCGCCTCAAGTTTTGCTGAGGAAAATCATAATTCAAGTGTTCCCATATTTGGACAATTGGCTTCTTGCAAGCCCGTCTAGACAAGAGGCTCTAGAGGCCGTGACTACTACCTTAAACTTCCTCATGTCCATGGGAGTTCTGCTGAACCTGAAAAGTCACAGCTACAGCTCTCCCAGAAGCTCCTCTTCAGGAGCCCTTCTGACACCTCCTCGCCGAAAGCCTTCCTTCCGGAGGACAGAAGGAGCGATATCCTCCAGATGGCCTGCTTCATCACAGCAAACAGCTCAGTCTGAGCTGTCTCGATGCAGCGGATGCTGGGTCTCATGGCATCTTCAGTGTTCACTGTGCCTGTGGCTCATCTTCACATGAGAACTACTCAGTGGATGCTCACCACTCAGTGGTCGCCAACCCCACATCCTCAGTCCTTTCACATCAAGGTGACGGAATCGCTGAAATAGTCACTCACCTGGTGGTCTCAGGAGGACACCCTTCAGGAGGGTTATCTCTTCATCCCTCTGAATCCCAGATCTCCATCACCACGGATGCGACCCTGCTGGGATGAGGAGCTCACTGCAGGATCTCCACACCCAGGGTCGATGGAGTCAGGATGAGTCTTAGCTTCACATAAATGTTCTGGAAATGAGAGCTGTCCTTTATGTGGTCCGGACCTTGAAGGACATACTCAGTCACAAGACCATTATCCTTCAAACGGACAACAAAGCGGTGATGTACTACATCAACAAACAGGGCGGGGTACACTCTTACCCCTTATGTGGAAAGGCAATGAGACTGTGGGAATGCTGCCTAGTGCACAAAGTCCTGATCTAGGCAGTCTACCTGCCAGGAGTCCAGAGCAGTCTGGCAGACCGTCTCAGCAGAATGGAGACAGATCCTCACGAGTGCCCTCGACGCAACCGTCATGCAGTCACTGTTCAGAGAATGGGGATCTCTGGATCTGGACCTTTTGCATCCCCGCCAATGCAAACTGCATCTTTCTGCTCCAGAAATCCAGGAGCTGGCATTTTTGTCAGTATGCATTCAGACTGCGGTGGACAAAACACTTTCTACACGCATTTCCTCATCTCCCCTTAATTCAGAGGTGCTGCTCAAACTGGAGGCACAGGGGCAGACTGATTCTCATCACTCCATTCTGGCCTCATCAGATCTGGTTTCCTTTAATCAACAGACTATCAGAAACCTCCCCAAACTGCTTCCACTTCAGATGAACCTATTGACCCAGGGCCCTGTAGTCCATCCCAACCTGAGGCCCTTCACTTCATGCCAGCCTCCTGAGGAGATAGAGGTGAACAGGTTTAATGTTTCACGTAGGGTCTCATATCCTATTAGCTGCATGGAAGCCAGCTACTCGAAAAGACTTCACGGCTAAGTGTAAGTACTTCTCTATCTGGTGTGCAAAATCCTCCTGGAACCCCTTTTCCTGCCCACCAAGAAAAGTCCTAGAGTATCTTCTAGACCTCTCAAACACAGGTCTCCAATACTCCACTGTGAAGGTTCATTTTGAGCAATCTCTGCGGACCATGAGCCTGTACTCTCCATGTCTCTGGCTCAGCTACCTGTGGTTAGAGGTTTCTTAAGGGCATTCTGCATACCAGGCCGCCTGTTAGACGACCAGTAGCTGCCTGGGACATTAACCTTGTGCTAGACATTCTCACCCATAAGCCTTTTGAGCCTCTAGCTACTTGTAACCTGAAATTTCTGACTTGGAAGACGGCCTTCCTTGTGGCCATCACTTCCGCCTGCAGTGTCGGAAATACATGCTTTGGTCACAGACCCTCTGTATACTGTATTTCACAAAGACAAGATAGTTCTTAGGACTCACCCCAAGTTTCTTCCCAAGGTTGTATCAGAATTCCATCTGAATCAGCTCTTGGTCCTTTCTACCTACTTTGTGAACTTCTAGAATAAGGGAGGCGTACTTCATTCCCTGGATGTGAAGAGAGCCTTGCGGTTCTCTACTTAGACAGGGCTAAGGAAATCTGCACGTCTAAGCAACTGTTTGTCTCCTTCAGCATGACCGGCTGGGTCAGCCTGTTGCTACCAGGTGTATTTCAGCATGGCTAGTGGCATACCTCCACCACTGCTACTCTATGGCACAGGTTAAGTTAGAAGGCAGAGTGTCGCTCATTCTACCAGAGCAGTTGCTGCATCTCTGGCTGAAATCCAAATGTGCCCATTGCAGACATCTGCAATGCAGCCACTTGAGATCCGTGCACACTTTCAAAAGCACTACACCTTGGATGTCCATGCCAGACAACATCAGTCTTTGGCAGGACAATCCTTAATGGACTTCTGTCCTAGGTGAGTTCCTCTCTCCTGCCGCCCATCTCAGGGATTATTTTAGCTCGGTACTCTCCTATCAAGCGTGAATGAATGGTGGAGATGTTATGTCCAGGAAAATATGGAAATTACGTGCCTACTATAATTCGTGATCTTCTTGGACGAAGTCTCCACTACTCATTCACATGCCCACCCGCCATCCCCGAGCTCACTTATCTGTTTGTGGTCTTCACTACCTTGATGGCTGGGCTATGAAGACTATTCTGTTGACCCTTCTTACATAGGTCATTTGGACTATCTTATGTCCAACATTAGGTTAGTTACGCTGCACCTCCACGAAAAAAGGTGCTGAGGTGGTTGGAGGTCGATGCCAAGGTAGTCTATACGGCATAAGCCTGGCTCATGGTGCCACTTCCCGAGGCCCTCCTGAAGAATGTTGGTTCCGCTGGTCCTAGCACCTTCGGTGTAGTCCCATCAGTGTGAATGAGTGGTGGAGACTTCATCCAAGAAGATCAAGAATTATGATCGATACGTAATTTCTATTTCTTAATGGTGTGTCCCCAGAAAACAAACCCAGTAGAGGCAAGGTTGCCTATAATTATGCAATACCTTGTACACCTACAGTCATTGGGCCTATTGCCTTCATCTTTGAAGGTGCACTTAGCAGCAGTGTCCATTATATACAGTATATACTATCAAGGAAAGTCTTTGGCCTCACTACCCAATTTCAAAAGTTTTTGAAGGTCTAAGTCACTTGTACCTACCAGTGAGGGACTCTGTCCCACTGTGGGACTTGAACATATATGCCTTGCCAGCTTATAGAGGCTCCTTTGAGCCCATGGAAACTATTGACCTGAAGAATGTCACATGGAAAACCATAATCTTATCTGTGTCAGTCTTCCCATTCATCACATATGGGTATATGGCGGAGGTCATGACCCTCAGGGAGCCCTTTTTTGAGGGAGGAGATGGGGCGAGTCAGTGCCCATCGGCACCGCCCTCGGGCCGATGCACTGCGTGGAGCTCACAGGTTGGCCTTTAGGTGCTGTCAGCTCCGCCCTCCACCAGTTCTTCGTCTCCCGCTGTCGAGGTCACCTCGTGGGATGCTAGAGGAAGATTTTGAGGCCTGCTTCAGCAGTTTTCTCGACTCCATCTTTTTCTTTAATTCGGTGCGAAGTCCGTCAGTTCCTCCTGCGGTTCTGTTTTCCATACTCGACTACGCCTGGTAAGACCTTCCCAATTATTCTATTTTCTGCTGACGTCGAGTCTGTTTTTGGTGTTTTTTCTCCATAGGTCATGTCTCGGTCGGAGGGCAAGAAAACTTCCAGGATGGGTCAGCCCCATTGCGATGGTGCCCAAGCAGCCTAAAATATTCCATCACCAACCGGCATGACCATTGCCTTACATGTCTTGGCCTGCTTCATGACATGGATTCATCTGACGCCTGTTTCTCCGTGAATCGTGAGTAATTGAACACGAGCATGGAAAGTGGGGCAGGCTCGCCGACTTTCGAAGTCAGGTTACGCACTCGTCGGGGCCAAGCCACGTTCTCTCGGCCTTTGCTCCGGGTCCCCTCCCGGTTCTACACGAACCGAGGAGGAGAGCCTCAGCTTTTCCAGCCTAGCCATGGCGAGACTCCTCCCACGGTGCAGGAAGCCCAGTCTGTTCCCCAGGAGCGGATGGGAGGCAACCCGTTATATTCGCTCCTTTGGGGGGTGAAGGCTCCCCTGGTGTCGGACCCACAGCTTGGAAGGCCTGGGTTGGCGCCATCCTCAATGCCATTGGTCGGCGCCGTTTTGGACCTCTGCGCCGTTCGCGGTGCCATGGGCTCTGATGGTGCCATCATCGGCACTGGCCAGTCGCTTGTCACCGTGGCTGCTGTTGGCGCCATTTGCGGTGCCGATAGTGCTAGTGGCGTGTCGGGGTTTCTACGGTGCCGTCATCATTCTCTCGCCTCGGCACCGTCTATCGGCGCCATGTCCTCCTCTGGGTCATTCGTCAGCTCCAGTGAGGCCATGGCGCCATGAAATTCGGGATCTGGTGCGCTATGCGCGCCGACCGCTGTCGGCGCTTGTTGTCGGTGCCGCTTCTGCCTTCGTGCCACTTGTGGGGCGGGCGTCGTCGTTCTCGGCACCAGTGGGGCTGTTGGAGCGATGTTGGCACAGTCTCTGTCCCAGGGGCCATTAAGCGGCGCCGTGGGGCCGGACGGCGCCGTATCAGGTTCTGGCACCGGGATTGCTGCCCTTGTTGGAGCCATGCCTCCCCTGCTACTGCTCGCAGTGCTGAGGAGGGCATTGGAACTGTCTTGGTGCAGTCTCCTTTCTGGTGCCCCGCTTGGTCGAGATGGCGCGGGCGCTCACCCACTGTCTGGCACAGGACTTGGTTTCCACTTCTTGGAGAAGAGTCTGATTCTGGGTTGGACAGACAGTCTGGCTCCTTGGAGCTAGTTGCCCAGGTGGGCACTCTAGTAGTATCCTCGTCATGCGCCATAGCCCCCTCTGAGGACCGGACAGTGGCTACCGTGGCCAGGGTCAGTGGTGCTGACCAGCAGGCAGTGGTGCAGGCCACTATTGCTCTGCAGCCTGCTCTCAGAGGTTCGCTGACCCCTCAGTGGTGGTACCCCTCAAGTGGTGTGCCTAGATCGCCCAACTTTGGGACGATCGAGTACCCACAGGAGGGAGGGCAGTGCTCCTTGGATAGCTCCTTGAGGGGCTGATCAGGGTTATAGCTGCCTGAGCTGGCTCTCTCGAGGAGAAGGACACTCTTGAATTCCGAGGGTCCGAGGGTGTGAGTTCTATTCGGCGGTCTTTTTCTGGAACTCACCGGGCTCTGGGAGGAGCCGTGAGTGCGGATCTCCGCTCCATCCCCTCGGTCTTTTGAGAGGGCCCTGTTCTTTGGAGGTAGGGGACCATCCTTCTGGATCTACCGCCCCAATCACCTCACAGGGGAATCTTCCGGGTGCAGCCAAGGCAGTTCCAATATGGTTGTTCAGCTGTCGGCTGTGGAGTCTTCAGACTCCTTCTTTTGTGGAGCTCTTGGTCTGCCTCCTAGCCCAGGCAGAGGTCAGTCGACTTCTCTTCTCGACTCTATCCCCATCCCTCTGCCACATTCTCCTACACTTCCAGGTATTCTTGGTCCTTCTGGGCCTCTCTCCTGGGAGCAGTTCAGAGCTGTGGCTGCTCAATTCCCCGCTTATGTCAGGGCCATGGACAGACAGGTTTTCAACCTCCCTGAGCGCGCCGCTCCGAACAGCCAAGGTCCTCTGACTTCTCATCCCCTCTTCTGGGGAGAGGAGCCTTCTGTCCACATTTCTCCAGCTGCTGATCTCGTGGAGTATCAGCGATTCCTCCTGAGGATGTTGGCAGACCTGTGTATCACCCTCCCACTCAAAGCAATCCAGAGCACTCGGCACATGCCTTTTAGGCTATTTCAGTGAGGACACCCTTGTGGTGCCCTCCTGCCTGCCCCTTTCGGGAGGCATCGTTGCGTTCCTGGCAGAGACCTTTTTGGAGTTCCTGCCCCAGGGATCTCTGTCAGCGGTATTGTGCCCCCTGGGTCTCCAGGTTCCATGCCTCATCCCCAGTCAGGATTAACGCAGCTGGACACTCCCGATGGGCTTCACGCCCTTCACCGTGACCGCCCCCAGATCAAGACTCCTCGGTTTTGACTTCTCGGGTGGGAGGACTTTCTTCTCGGCATGGTTGCTGCTCTCTATCACAGCACATCAGGCCCACTGTGCAACCTATGACAGGTTCCTGTGGTCCAGGCTCGGTCAGCTCCTAGCCTCATTGCCTGACACGGAGCAAACCAGACAAGCCATTGCACTCTCTGCACGTGGCCTGGAGCTAGCAGGCACCAAGCGAGGGCATTGTATGATGCCAATGAGGTAGCTACCAGGGTCATAGGGACAGCGATCTGCACTCAGCGCGATGGCATGGCTGCCTCTTCCCGGTTGTCACCCTGGCCCGGCGTGGGGAGATTAACTCCACTCACCAGAGAACCTATCTCTCTTCTCCCGTAGAGCAAGACAGCATTTGTCAGGACGCTCCTTCACCCCGGGGTTCTCAGTCTCCTCTCCCCACTCTCGAGCCTCCCAAGCCCGAAGGTTCTCCCTCTTAGTGTGTCACCCACTGAGGCTAAGGGACCCTGTCCCTTAGGGTTAAAAAACCCCTTTTGGGGGCTCAGCACTCACCATATGTGATGAATGGTGAAGATCACACAGATAAGATATGAAAATTACGCACTACCGTAATTATGATCTTTCTGTGTATCTTCACCATTCATCACAGTCCCTCCTCCATCCCCTGGGGCCTCAGTCTCTGGGTCCCTCCCTCTCTGTGTCCAGCCTTGCCCTGTCCTTTCTTTTATCAGGTGGGGTAAACAAGGACACATGGGATATTGTTTCTAGGGAGAGTGGTCAGCATGAGGCCTCCCTCTCCAGTACTCTAGCACCACCCTGTGGGGTGGGGTTGGATTGCCCTCCATTCTCTCCTCCTCCTTGTTCCCATCCATCTTTAGATTTCTCTGTCCGTTGGCCATGTCGTTTATTATTAAAAAAAAAAAAAAAAGATTTTCTTTCACAAAAATCTTTTCCCCTGAGAAGAGAATACTCTGTGTCTGTCTTTCTTCCGTAATAGCCATTTTCTGCTTTGGGAGTTTTGCTGGTAATCCCGTGCCATGAATTCTGACAGTAAGCATTTTGGCTACTCCTTGCAGTTCCTATACAATCTGGAGATAAGTCAAAGTCCAAGGTATGATTGTTACCTTTCTCCTCCCTCTCACGCTTATCCTAAATCCTTTCTCTTCCCTTTTCCTATTTCCAGAGATTGGGGCCCCTACCCAATCCTTAGACTTCTTATTATTCTGCCCTCTCAGTCGTTATTTCTCCTTTATGTTATATATCTTTTCCTTTATCTGTCCCTTGGACTTTCTTGTCCCATCCTCCCAACCCTTTCAAACAACATGAAGTCTTGCATATTCTGACATATGCAGTGAGTCCCAACCTGGAACTGCTCCGGAGGTGAAAGAGTTAACTTTCCATACCAGGCATGGAATGCTGAGCTTGACCTCGGTTGAAACTCTGTCTGTTGTTCTTCAAACTCAAACCTCAGATTCTTTACTCCGCCTCACTGAACAGTCTCTCAGATTTCTCCTTCTGCTCGTTCATTTTGTCGGTTAAGTATTGTTTTCTCGGTTTTCGACCAATTTAAACCGCGAACCGGTCGGTTCAGGCTCTGTCTGTGGTATTTAGAGAGTACTAGATAGGTTTACATTACCCTCTTCATGTGTGGAACTTTAAACTGTTTATCGGTTCGTTTGAACCAATCAGGTTGTTTAAAATATCTAATCTGTGATTAGAGTGTGGTTACCGGTTCTTATCGGTTCTAAAAACGGATTTTTATTACGGTTTTTCCATGACCCGTGACACGGTTGGGAACCGGATAAGAGGGTCTTGCTCATGGATTGCCATAAATGGGTAAGTTTGTTAGGACTGGCACTATGTCTGAGAAACACAAAGAAAAACCGGGCCCACTGGGTTTCAACACTGCAGTGTGTGTGGGAAGTTCTTTGCCAGGCTGACCCCACACCACCTGTGTTTATTGTCTGGGTTTGACCACCTCAGTGCAGACTGCCAGATTTGTAAAATTTTCCTGCAGCTACCTTGGAAAAGAGTTGGTAGGCTCAGGAAAGGAGGCCAAAAGTCCATTTGACCGGATGGCCAGCCGGTTCAGTTCAACACGAACCAGAGGATGCCCTCTGACCAGGCCGAGACTTCCTCGGGCAAAGGAGAGCCGACTCTGAAAGGTCGGTTCAACAAAAGGACTAGAAATCAGCTGGTGTGGAGCCAAAACTTTCCTCTCAACCGCTGAAGATATAGCCAAAGCAATTCAAATTGTCCAGTCGCTTTCCCGGTTCCGACCGAACCGGCACCATCAGGTAAACGCCGTTCCGGTTGCGGTTCCACGGTTCAGGATTATGATTTAGAGGAATATTAAGAACCGGAGGAGGGGAAGAGGAGTATGAGGAGAGTGAATGTGGATTGAAAGTCTGGATGTGCCCATTGACCGGACATCTCCCAGACAGACCTTCAGGTGTCTCCTCTAGGCTTTCTGAGTCCCTTCTCATTTTATGTTTTATGAAAAGTGGCTAAAACCCTCCAGCTCCCTATGGAGGAAGCTGTGGATGATCAGAGGAGCCTGACTATGTGGAAAGATGGATATCCCAAAGTCTGGAGACTGTCTATTCCCTTCATAAATCTTTTGGGAAACAGACTTTTAAAATTTTAAAACTCCTCACACTATACCTCCTCTGGATAAGAGAATGGACAAGGTACACATTGTCAGGCTCTGATACGGGGTTCCTTTCACAACAATGCAACCATGTTGGAGTAGTGCAGGCTGCAGCCTGTGACAAAGGCAAATATCCTTAGCTTCTCACCCCTGGACAGGACTCCAGGAGGATTGATGCCATGGTAAAGAAACAGTACATGGCAGCATCCTTGGGACTCAGACAGGCAAATTATGGCTTATGTTGCTAGATATCAGAAATCCAGATGGGATACTATTATGGCTCTATAAAACAGGTCCCTAGCCAGCTTGCCAGGGGCTGGAGCAGGTGGCTGCTGATGGTGATGAGGCTCCAAAGTGCAATTCCATGCTGCAGTGGACTCAAATGATGTGTCATCAAGAGTCATGGCTACATCTGTGGCACTTGCGCAAGAATGGCTTGGCTCAGATGTACTAGCCTGTCACAGGATACCCAGACTAAGGCCATGGATTTTCCTGTTGTGGGTAATTCCCTGTTTGGGGAGCAGACAGAGAATTACATGAAAAAATGGATGAGTATAGGACCACCTATAGAAGTGCACAGGCCAAGGAAGGCAGGCCACTCCTCAAGGAAGGCAGCTTCCGGGGCAGGGGCAGAGGCCTTTTCATAGGCTTTACCAAGCCCAGGCCTCCTCTTCTGCTTATGCCCAGAGGGGTTCTTAAGAGGAGGGCAGACGGGTGCCAGCAGGCCTGTTTCACCCTCAGCCCAAAGCCCCTGCCAAGCAGGCACCCTGATGGGGTTGCCAGGGCCGATTCTCAACTACCTGTAGGGCAGGCTGGCTTACTTTGTCCAGGACTGGGAGTCTCTGACATCAGACAAGTGGGTCCTGGAAGTAGTAAGCCAGGGACTGGTTCTCAGCTTCAAAAAGTTTCCAAAGATGAGAACCAGATCCTTTCCACCTGCAAATCCTCCAGAAGGCACTTGCCCTAGAGGCAGAGGTCTCTTCCCTCCTGGCTCTCAGGCATGTGGAAAGGGTTCCACCCTCCACCAGGGCAAGGGTTGTACTCCAGGTACTTCCTTACCCCAAAAAGACAGGAGAATGGCGGCCCATCTGGATCTCAGATACTCAAACAAAGCACCTTTTAAAACCAAAATACAAAATGGTGACTCTGGGAATTATTCTACCCTCTCTAAGGCCAGGGGACTGGCTAGCGTCCCTGGACCTCAAGGATGCCTACTTCCATATTCTCATCAGAAGCTCCCATCCGAAAGTACCTCAGGTTCGAGCTGCCTCAGGCCATTACCAGTTCAAACAATGCCTTTGGCCTCACCTCTGCTCAAGGGTATTCACAAAATGCCTGGCAGTAGCAGTTGCTTCTCTAATAAGGCAAAAAATTGCCATCTTCCTTACCTGGACGACTGGCTCATAGTAGGCCAGTCCCAGACATAAGTCAAGTTACACCTACAGATGACTCAGCAACTGCTCACTTTTCTAGGTTTCCTTCTGAATCTTTCAAAGTCAGTTCTAGAGCCTGTCCAGCTCCTCACCTTCATAGGCGCAGAGGCTGAACACAGAGAAAGCCAGAGCCTTCCTTCCTTTGGACAGGGCAAGGACCCTGGTCTCTCTGGCCTCCTCATTCACCCTGCAGGTGTCTCGACCAACAAAGGCATTTTCTACAGCTCCTGGGGCACATGGCTGCTTCTACAGCAGTAGTGCAGGGGAGCAAGATTTCAGATGAGGACATTCAGTTTCCATTTGAGAGCCTTTTGGTCTCAAAGGAAAGACCCTCTAACCAAATTGATCCCTGTGACTCGAACCCTGATCCAGGCCCTACAGTGGTGGCAGGATCAGAGCAATCTGAGACAAGGGGTTCCTTTTGTCACTCAGTCTCACTCCTTAATCCTTACTACAGATGCATCCCTCTTGGGGTGGGGAGCTCACATGGGTGACCTCACTGCCCAGGGGTTGTGGTCCCCTCAGGAATCTCTGCTCCATCAATTTGTTGGAACTCAGAGCAGTTTTTCTAGCACTTCAAGCTTTTTCCAAATCTATTCAGTACAGAGTTGTACAGGTCAGAGACACACAACACCACCACAATGTGGTACATCAGCAAGCAAAGAGGGCACTTTCGGTCCTACGGCACTTGTGCACTGAAGCAATGAAGTTGTGGTCTCTGGCTTATTCCCTGAACACCTCCTTACTGCAGTTCCACCTCCCAGGCAGGACAATGTCCTGGCAGATGCTCTCAGCAGGATTTCCAGGGCCATCATGGATGGTCACTGGATCCCCTGAGTCCTGGGTTGCTATTTGCCAGATGGGGCACCGCACAGATAGATCTTTTACAGCCCCAGACAATCCTAACTTCCTTTTTTTGCTGCAGACCCCCATTGTTGGGCTCAGTCCCTCTGGATGCCTTAGGTCTCAATTGGGAATGGAAGTTTCTCTATGCTTTTCCCCCCTTCCCTCTTCTGTTCAAAGTGCTAGTCAAAATCAGATCTCAACCCTGCAAGATGATCCTGATTGCTCAGATTGGCCCAGACAACCTCATATCCACTTCTACTGTCCTTAGCAGTCCATCCTCCCCTATGTCTTCCAGGAATTACAACCTGTTAAACTGTGCTCAGGAGAGTTTGGTACCAGACCTCATCTCTCTCAATCTCAAGGCCTGAAAACCCTTGAAGAGGTTAGAGTTGCTGGGTTTACACCACTCCCAAGGTGTAATGGATATCCTGAAGGCTTCTAGAAAACCTTCCACCAGAGCTACTTATAATTCCACAAATGGAAGAGGGTTTTCCATATGGTGCTCTGGAAAGCATATTTCCCCAGAATCTGCTGATTTACCCACAGTCCTGGATTATATGGTCACTTAAATACCTTGGGTCTGAGACCAGCTACCTAAAGTGCATCTGGCAGCTGTATCTGCTTTTATTTCAGCAGGTAAGCCTCTTCTCTTTCAGCTTCACCCTATATTCCAAGTTTTTCAAAGGTTGCTTCACACCAACCCTCCATTCAGGGACCCTGCCCTTGCATGGGACCTTAATGTTTACATTACTCAGCTTATGCAACCTCCTTGACCCTTTGTCTTCAGCTGAGCTTAAGTACTTGACTTGGAAGACTGTGTTCCTGGTAGCAATCACTTCTGCCAGGCAGCGTAAGTGAATTACAAGCTTTGTCAGTGGAGCTAGTTTTATCTCCTTTCATAGAGATAAGGTGGTCCTCCAGGACTAACAGGAAGATCTTCCTTGTCAATCTTCACCATTCATTACTTCCTGGGTGTAAGCGGGCGCGCCTGTCCCGCCACGAAACTTTTTTTTAAAAAGCTAGCTCTAATGCGCCGCCCTCGAGACCCGGCGACATGCGCGGGCGGCGTTAGATATACTTCGACTCCTCCTCCAACTCAGTTCTGTTTCTCCTTGCGTCGAGGCAGCACCTGCTTCGCTGGAGCATTTTTTCAACTACGCACGTAGTTTCGGCCGACTCTCCATTTGTATACGCTCGGCACACATACCGGTAAGACTGTTCCTTTTCTATTTATGCAGCGTCGGGTGTTTTTCTACATGTTTTTCCTCAATAGTTTCGTTATGTCCAGTTCTGGGCGGCGTTTTCAGAACGGCCGGGCCCCTATCGTCCGGTGCTCCTGTGGCGGCATTTCCCGTCTCGGACCGGCATGATGTGTGTCTTCGTTGCCTGGGACCCAACCATGATATGGATTCATGAGATGCCTGCTTTTCCATGGACAAGTCACCGTCTCGAAGTCCACGCATTCAATCGGCAAGGCCCACTGACTTCGGGGCGGACGTCGATCGCGGGACTCCCAGAGTAAGGTCTCTAGGCCCGTCCCTGGGTCCCCTCCGGGCCTACTCACAGTCCGAGGAGGAGGGCCTCCTCATCTCTTCTTGCCGAAGAGGATCCCTTCTGTGGTGTCGAGGAGTGTCGCGGTCCCTTCTGGGGCAGCGCACGACCACCGCCTCGGCAGTCACCTCCTCTCAGAGTGCAAACTCCCCAGTGTCGAGGCCCTCGATTTCTGGGCGGGCACCGGCGGACCCTAAACGCCGCCTTCGAGCCGCCGGATCGGCGCTGTTGGCGCCAGTGATCAGACGGTGCGTTGGCAGCGCCGCTTGGATCGGTGCCATCTGGCACCGGTGATCGCCGTGACACCGCTTTGGCCCCTAAGCGCCATTGGCCTGATTCGCCTCTCGCGGGCGTCGGCTCGGTTTCCGATGCGGGGCGGTGCCGATAGCCCCGCTGGTGCCGTGGAGGATCTGGGATGGGTTAGCTGTTGCCAGCGTTCGAGGCGGCGCCGCCTGAGTACAGTGCCGTTCGCGGCCCGTTGCCTCTAGGACCCCGGGTAGCCAGCATTGAGTCCCTGCTGGTCTCTTCCTCCTCGGAGGCCGATGACTCGGATGTGGACCCATCCTGGCACCCCACTCTTGATCGGGGTCCCCTGTGGCTCGAGTACCAAGCGGCGCAGCGGCCTCTCCCTCTGTCCCCTTCCGTCCTCTCCTGAGGGCTCCTGGCTGGGGTGGCCGTGGGTCCCAGGAGGAGGCGTGGGGTGACTGAGGGGAAGCTCCCCCTCCGGGGACAGTGGCAGCTACCCTCCGGAGTGCTGTTGCTCCCTCTGGAGGTGGGAATGCTGCAGTCGAGGAGGAGGGCTCTCAGAGTCTGAGGGGTTGAGGAGCAGGGAACAGGCCTCGGTCTTCTTGGCCACCTCGGGGGTGGCCAGGAGCTCGTGCACGAACCCCGCCCTTCCCTCCGGGGCTCTAGGGTGCCCTCGCGGTGGCGTTGTTGAGGGCTGCCCTTCTGGATCCATGCAGTCCACGACTTCGTCGCAGGGAGGTTCTCCCTGGGCTCTTCCAGGCTCCGCTTCCCCAGGGTTCCGTCTTGCGGCCTGGTTTGCTGTCGGGACCCATCCAGCTCGCCTCCTCGTGGGTGCCCTCTCCCATCTCTCTGCCTCCTCCTCCCGCTCCCGGGCCATGTCGAGTCCTCGGGTCCCTTATCCTGGGAGCAGTTCCAGAGTTCTCGTGGCCTTCCCCTCATATGTTAGATATATGCATAGGCGGGTCTTCGACTCTCCCCACCGCCGCAGGAGTCTTCTGGGCATTCAGTTCCCCATCATCCTCGTCTCCCTCCTCTGAGGGAAGACCCCCTACTCATCTCTCCTCCGATGCTGATTTCCGGAATATCAGCGATTCCTTTCGAGATGGTGGCGGACCTTCGGATCTCCTATATTCGAAGAGACAATACTGAGCAGCTAGAGCGGATGAATTCCTTGGGGAATTCAGTGCCCAACATTTAGTGGTACAGCCACCAGATATCCCTTCCGGGAGGCGTCCTATCCGGTCCTGGCAGTCACCAGCCACTTCTTCTCAGCCCCGGCTGACTGTCAGCGTGGTATTGTGCCCCTCGAGTCTCTAGAGTACCCTTCCCAGCCCCCTTCTGGTTTGGTCTGCGCCGGCCTCCTTCCGGGGCCGCTGCCTGGCGCTGCGACTGCCCACGGATCCGGACTCTCTTCAGTTCGACCGGTGGGAGGCGAAGAGTGTTCTCTTCTTCTCGTGCGGCTGCTTGTATAGCATCACATCAGGCTCCTGCACGCTGCCTACAACGGCATCTGTGGTCGATCTTTCTCAACTCCTAGCGTCGATGCCTGATACGGAGAAAACCAGACAAGCTGTTGCCCTCTCGCTGTAGGCCTGGAGCTGGCAAGACACCAGGCAAGGGCATTTATGGCGCCAGTGGGTGGCTTCCAGGCTTGCGGGGACAGCGATCTGCATTAGGCGGATGGCATGGCTTGCCGTCTCTAAGGTTGTCACCCTGGTCCGGCGTAGGGTGATTCGCTCCGCCTTCCGGGACCGTCTCTTTTCCTCTAGAGCTAGGAGACTTTTGCAGGGCTTTCTCCATCTCCTCGTCCTCGGGAGGCACCTCCTAGCTCTTCTCCACCAGGCTTCTGTGAATTAGCCAGGGTCTTCCCTTCTGTTTCTCACCAACAGGAGGCTGGGGTCTTGTTCCTTCAGGGTCTTTACCTTCCCCTTCTGGGGGAAGAGGAGCTTAATACTCACCCAGGAAGTAATGAATGGTGAAGATTGACAGGGAAGATATGAAAGTGCATTACCTACCGTTATTCTTGATCTTCTCATGTCTTCACCATTCATTACTGACTCCCTCCACCATCCCCTCAGTGGCCTCCTTCTGTGGTGTCTCCCCTCCCGTCTCGTTCCTCCCTCTTGCTCAAAAAAAAAAATTTTCTAAAAAGGAGAACTCTCTCTGTCCTTTCCTATTTTCCAAAAAAAAAAAAAAAATCCAGGAAAATTATTTACTCTAAGATTCATGGGCTTTTGTTGCAGGAGTGCTGAGTTTTGAGTAAGCTACACGACTATCCCTCCGCCATATTCTCTGGCGAGGCACTCTAGGGACCTTGCCTGACTCTGTCTGTGCAGTTTGATCCCAATATTCTGCTAATCAATTACTCCCCCAGAATCAACCCCTTTTTGTTTTTCTTGCAGAGCAGGAGGAACGAATACAGTTATTCTTTCTCTCTTAAAACTGAGGGAACTCTCTCCGACTGCTTGAAGGCAACCCCTGGCTTCTCAGGTCATATTTTTCTCTCATAAGCCTCAGAGTTATGCTCTGTCTTGAAATTTTTCCCTTTTCAAGGTCCTTCTGCGGACAGTGTTGCAGAAAAGCAGTGCCAACCATGACGGTTCTTGCCAGCTTCAAGTCTCTCTTGCCTTGCCATAGCAAGTCGGTTGAGTTCCATTATATTACCTACAAACCGCCTGGAAAGGCTAAAATTTTCTTCCTAAACCCTCGAGCAGCTCTTACATGCTGCCTGGGAATTATCCTTTTCCTAGCGGGTGTCCTCCAGACGAAAGGCCTGCTCTCCGGCCAGGAGCCGCAGCTAGGATCAAGGACCATGGCATGTTGAGGTCAAGACTATGCCCTCCTTAGTCTGTCTAGCGGGTTCGGTGAACCTTCTCTTCAGCTCTGCCAGTGGGGATTCTTGCTCCCTTATTAAATCAGACCTAAGCCTCTCAGCTAACTATGCCATTTGGGCATTCTGGTCTCCTCAACATCCCATCTTTCTTCTTCTTCTCTCATCTTCATCCCTTCTCCTTCCTTTCTCTCTATCTGTTCCTCCTAGAGTCGCCCGGTAAGGAGGCCCTACGATCCCTAGGGCAGGAATACTCTCTCCTCTGTCTATTCTCCATCGGCTTATTCCTTTTTCAGTTCATTCTTCCTTACTTTGCTATCCCTTGGCTATCTTGCCTCCTTTCTCTTTTTCCATAATTTAGGTTTTGCCTCTCCGGCTCACAGAACTGAGTTGGAGGAGGATCAGTAGCTACTAACGGCTGCCCTCGCGCATGGCGCATGGCGTCAGTCTTGAGGGTGGCGCCGTTAGAGCTAGCTTTTAAAAAAAAAAGCTCCCGTGGCGGTCAGCGCCTCCGGCTTACACCAGGAAGTAATGAATGGTGAAGACACAAGAGAAGATCAAGAATTATGGTAGGTACGTAATTTTCATTTCTTGCCTAAGGTGGTTTCAGATTTCCACCTTAATCAATCTATATCTCTTCAGTGTACTTCACTGACCATTCCTCCTCTGGCGAGAGAGGCTGCATACAGATGTGAAGAGCCCTTAGTTACTACATAGAGCATACCAAGGGTCACAGGTTTGACTCCTCCAATTGTTCCTCACTTATGGTGAGAGGTTGGTAAAGGGAAACCTGCCACTAAAAGATCCATTGCCAGGTGGATTGTCTCTTGTATCAATTTGCTATGAAAACTGGGTAAGGTTCTCCCTCAGGCCTGAGGGCTCACTCTACCAGAGGTACAGCTGCTTCCCTGGCTGCTGCCAGGGACATCCCTATTCTAGAGATATGTCAAGCAGCTACCTGGAAAAGCAGTTCATCGTTTGCAAGCATTACTCCTGGACATCCAGGCTAGGAGTGATGCTCGGTTTAACACAGCTGTGCTTCAGAGCCTATTTCTAAGTAGGTTCTGTCCCTCCTCCATGGAGGTACTGCTTTGTAGTCTGCATATGTCAGAATATAGCAAGACTTCATGTTGTTTGAAGAAAAATTACTCACCTTAGTAATGTTGTTTCTTCTATTGGAGTCTTGCTATATTATGACCTCCCCTCTGTTTTTGGGATGTGGGTGGGCCGTGCAGTGTTGGTACTTAGTAGGTGCCCACCTTGTTGTCTTTCACCCTCCTTTTTGAGGTGACTTGGTGTTGTGTTTTTCATTTTGGGTCTCCTGACTTGAGTCTTTGTTTTGGGACCAAAATGTGTTCTTATGTTTAGTAGCCAGTTGGCTAGTGTAGGTTTACAGCTTCCACACAGGACCTCAGTGAGTTTAGCTCATAAAGATCTGACGGTTTGAGTTTGAAGAACAACAGACAGAGTTTCAACCGAGCTCGAGCTCAGTGTTCCATGCCTGGCATGGAAAGTTAACTCTTTCACCTCCGGAGCAGTTGAAGGTTGGGACTCACTGCATATGGCATAATAATATAGCAAGACTCTAATAGAAGAAACAACATTACTAAGGTGAGTAATTTTTTCTTTTGTTTGCAGGGTTTTGACCCCATGCTGAGAGCTCTGCATACCAGCCCCAAGAGAGGACCCTCCCACAGTAGTGCTGTTGGGGAAGCCAATCCCAGATCAGAGCCCACAAATTTGATGGCAGCGGGGCTCATTGTATAGGTTGGGCAGTGTGGACTCACAGCATGAGAGCATCATTTTGCCACACTGGGAGTGTGTTTTTCCCCTGTGGTATCCCTCCCCAGAGGCTAGGCTATGGATGCATGACCAAGCACATGACAGGTGTGGGTGCTACAAGGTCCGTGTGTTTCCTCTTCTACAACTGTCCTTCCAGGCATTCATTGTAGTGGAGAATGATCTGCTACCACCCAGAGGAGGCATCCTCTAGGATACTCCTTCTCCCCTAAGTCTGCCCCCGCTGACCTGACCCAGGTTGCCAGCTACGAGGCTGTAGCCCTATCACTGTGCCAATGGACCAGCTGTGATGGTTCATCTTTAATAAATTGATGCAATTAATTAAAAAATTGTATGGAAGTAAAGATAAAAATGTTGTTTCAAACAACATGAAGTCTTGCTGTATTCTGACAATTGCAGTGATTCCCAACCTTTGAACTGCCCGGAGAACTAAGGTTCCCCTTTCCATGCAGGGTGTGAGCTGAACTCGAGCTCGGTTGAAGTCTCTGTCTGGAGTGTTTTAAACCTAAACCGTCAGATTCTTTCTCCGCCTCACTGAGCAGTCGCTCCGGAGATTTCTCCTTTAGCTTGGTTCGAAGTCCGTTAAAGTTTTCAGTTTTTGTCGATTTAAACCGAAAAAGTTTCCATAAGTCGGTTCAGTCACTGTCTGTGGTGCCGTGAGTACTAGATAGGAATTGTTCTTTATTTTATGTGTGGAACTTGTAAAGTGTGGTCGGTTGACTGAACCAACCATTGTTGTAATTTTATATATTTAGTGTGTGGTTACCGGTTCTTATTGGTTCTAAGAAAAACCTGTTTTAACGTTTTTCCAATACCTGTGACACGGTTAGGAACCGATAAAGGGTCTTGCCTGGCGGTTGCCGAAAAAGATAGAAAGTTTGGTTAGGTTGGCCATGTCTGAGAGCAAGAAGAAAAACGGGCCCACTGGGTTTCAACACTACAGTGAGTGTGGGAGGTCTTTGCCAGGCCGATCCCACACCACCTGTGTTTGTGTCTGGGGTTTGAACACCTTGATACAGACTGCAAGTTGTGAAACTTTTCCTAAATCTACCCTGGAAAGAGATTAGGTAGACTTAGGGAAAGGAGGCCAAGAAGTCCGCCTGACCTGAATGGCCAGCCCAGTTCGGTTCGACCAGACCAGAAGGAGTGCCCTCTGACCAGGCGATACTTCTTCAGACAAAAAGAGAACAATCCTGAGCGATCGGGTCCTACAAAAGGAAAAGGAAAAGGAAAGAAAAATCAGCTGGTGCGGATCCAGAGGTTCATGTTCCGACTGCTAATGAGATTGCCTGAGCGATTCGGATTGTTGATCGCGCCCGTTCCATCGATCCGGCTCCATTGGCTGGGGCTCAGTTCAGTCGGTTCCACGGTTCAGGAATATGCCCTGAAGATTTTTATGAACCAGAATTTGAGGAGGAGGGGATTATGAAGATGATGACTATGATGGGGCAGAAAGTCTGGATGTGCCCATTGAACCGGGCATCTCCCAGACAGACCTTCTGGTGTTCCCTCCTAGGCTCTCTGAGTCCCCCCCACTGTATGTTTTACAGGAAAGTGGCTAAAACTCTTCAGCTCCCTATGGAGGAAGCTACAGAGGATCAAGAGGAGCCTGATTTTGTAGAGATGATGGACATCCCAGAGTCCAGGAGACTATATATTCCTTTGCACAAATCATTTGGAAACAGACACAAAATGTTTAAAGTTTCCTAATTCTGTACCTCCTGTTGATAGAAGAATGGATAAGAGGTACACTTTATCAGGCTCAGACACAGAGTTTTTCTACCAGCAATGCTGCCATGTTGGGGTCGTGCAGGCTGCAGCCTCTGACAGGGCTAATGTTCCTTGGCTTCACCCCAGATAAAGACTCCAGGAAGATGGATGCCTTGGCAAGAAGCAATACATGGCATCCTCTTTGGGACTCAGGCAGGCTAATTATATGGCCTGTACAGCCAGGTACCAGAAGTCCAGGTGGGACACTGTACTGGCACTGGCTAAACAGGCCTCCCCAGCTGGCCAAGGAGCTGGAGGAGGTGGCTGCGGATGGGATTGAGGCATCTAAGGTACAGTTCTATGCTGCTGTGGACTCCAGTGATGTGTCATCAAGAGTCATGGCTACATCTGTGGCTCTTCGGAGAATGGCTTGGCTCAGATGTACTAGCCTCTCACAGAACACCCAGGCTAAGGCCATGGATTTCCCTGTGGAAGGTAATTCTCTGTTTGGGAGCAGACAGAGAATTACATGAATAAAATGGAGGAATATAGGACCACTTATAGGAGTGCACAGGCCAAGGAAAGGCAGGCAACTCCTCAAAGGCAGCATTCTACGGGCAGGGCAGGCCTTTTCATAGGCCTTTCTACCAAGCACAGGCCTCTTCTCCCTTTTCACAGAGGGGTTCTTCAGAGGGAGAGGCAGAAGGGGGATGAGCAGGGCTGCATCCACTCCTCAGCCTAAGGTCCCTGCCAAGCAGACACCTGATGGGTCTGCCGGGTCGACTCCCTATCCCTGTAGGGGCAGGCTGGCTTACTTCTTCCAGGACTGGGTGTCTGTTACTTCAGACAAGTGGGTCCTGAAGTAATAACTCAGGGACTGATTCTCAGCTTCAAAAATTTCTGAAGATGAGAGCCAGATCTTCCACCTTCAAGTCTCTCAAAACCCTTGGCGTAGAGGCAGAGGTTTAATCTCTTCTGGCCTTAGAGGCCATAGAGAGAGTTCTACCCTACACTGGGGCAAAGGTCTGTACTCCAGGTACTTTCTTATCCTAAAAAGACAGGGAGTGGCGACCCATCCTAGATCTAAGATACCTGAAAACACATCTTTTAAAACCAAGGTTCAAGATGGTGATTCTGGGAATAATTCTTCCCTCTCTAAGGCCAGGGGACTGGCTAGCCCCCTGGACCTCAAAGATCTCTTACTACATCCCCATCAGGTGCTCCCACAGAAAGTACCTCAGGTTCAAGTTGCCCTCAGGCCATTACCAGTATAAAGCAATGCCCTTTGGCTAACATCAGCTCAAGGGTTTTACAGAGTGCCTGGCAGTAGTAGTGGCCTTTTTAAGAAGGCAGAAGATTTCCATTTTCCATATCTGGATGACTGGCTCATAGTGGGTCAGTCTCCAGGCCAAATCAAGTCAGACCTGCAAGTGACCCAGCAAGTGCTCTCTTCCCTGGGGTTTCTTCTCAACCTCCCAAGTCAGTCCTCGAACCAGTGCAGCTGCTTACCTTTATAGGGGCAGAGCTAGATACTGTCAAAGCAAGAGCCTTTCTTCCCTGGAAAGGGCAAGAGTTCTTATAGAACTGGCTTCTTCTTTCAGCCTTCAGGTGTCCTGACCAGCAAGGCACTTCCTTCAGCTCTTGGGCCACAAGGCAGCTTCTACAGCAGTGGTCCAAGGGCAAGATTCCAGATGAGGGACATTCAGTTCCATCTGAGGGTCTTTTGGTCCCAAAAGAAGGACCCTCTTACCAAGCTGATTCCAGTGACTCAGACACTGATCCAAGCTCTTCAAAGGTGGCAGGATCAGGACAATTTAAGGCAAGGGGTCCCATTTGTCACTCAGTCTCATTCGGTGATCCTTACCACGGATGCTTCCCTTTTGGGGTGGGGAGCTCATCTGGGGCTCTCACAGCCCAGAGACTGTGGTCCCCTTAGGAGTCCCTTCTTCGTATCAATCTCCTGGAACTCAGGGCAGTTTTCTGGCCCTGCAAACTCTCTCAGTCTGTGCAGAACAAGGTGGTTCAGGTCCAGAACAGACAACACCACCACCATGTGTACATCAACAACAAGGGAGGCACTAGGTCTACGGCCTTGTGCATGGAGCCATGAAATTGTGGTCCCTGGCTTATTCCCTGCAGACCTCTCTGATGGCAGTCCACCTTCCAGGAAAGGACAATGTGCTGTAGATGCACTGAACCAGGATCTCCCAGGCTAGCTGGCCAGATGGTCCCTGGACCCCTAGTGTTGAAAGTGATTTTTCTTAAGGTAGGGGCACTCCAGAGATGGATCTCTTTGCAGCCCCAGACAGTCATCAACTTCCTCTGTTTTGTTGCAGACCCCAGTCTTGGGTTCATTCCCTCTGGATGCTCTGATTTTGAACTGAGAAGGGAAATTTCTGTATGCCTTCCCTCCCTTTCCTCTACTGTTCAAAGTTCTAGTCAAGATAAGGTCACAGCCTTGCAAAGTGATTCTGATTGCTCAGACTGGGCCAGACAACCTTGGTACCCCCTGTTGCTGTCTCTAGCAGTCCATCTTCCCCTGTCTCTTCCCAGGAATACAATCTCTGTTAACCTCCTCTCGGGGAGGATTTGGTACCCCAATCTTGATCTCTCAATCTCAAGGCATGGCTCTTGAAGAGTTAGAGTATGCAGATTTGCATCTGTCTCAGGGGGTTCTGGATATTCTCAAAGCTTCTCAAAGCCCTCCACCAGAAAGACTTGTAACTTGAAATGGAAAAGATTCAGCATTTGGTGTTCCAAGCAGATTTCCCAGACACTGCTGAATTACCTACAGTTCTGGATTATATGGTCTATTTTAATGGCTCTAGGCCTCAGACCAGCTACTCTCAAGGTACACTTGTCAGCTGTTTCTGCTTTTCTGTCAGTGGGAATTCGTCCTCACTATCATCTCATCCTGTGTTCTGTACATTTTCAGGGATTGCTTCATGCCAATCCTCCCTTTAGGGATCCTGCCCTGCCTGGGACTTAAATGTTTGCATTGCTCAACTTATGCAACCTCCTTTTGAGCCTATGTCCTCCAGCAGAGCTTAAGTACTTGACTTGGAAAACTGTGTTTTGGTAGCCATTACCTCTGCCAGACGTATCAGTGAATTGCAAGCCATGTCAGTGGAATCTGATTTTATCTCCTTCATAGAGATAAGGTGGTCCTTAGAACCAGTAGGAGGTTCTTGCCCAAAGTGGTTTCAGATTTCCATTTGAATCAGTCTGTCTCTCTTCCTGTCTTCTTAATTGATCATTCTTCCTCAGGAGAGAGGAGGCTACACAGTTTAGATGTTAAAGAGCCCTTAGCTACTACATAGAGTGTACCAAGGTTCACAGGTTTGACTCCTCAGTTCCTTACTTATGGGGAAGTGGAAGGGCAAACCTGCCACCAAGAGAACTATTGCCAGGTAGATTGTATCTTGTATACAATTCTGCTATGAAAACTAGGAAAGATTAAACCCTCAGGCCTGAGGGCTCACTCTACAAGAGGTACAGCTGCTTCCCTGGCTGCTGGCAGGGATATCCCTCAGTTAGAAATTTGTCAAGCAGCCACCTGGAAACAGTCCATACCTTTTACCAAGCATTACCCTCTGGATATCCAGGCTAGGAGTGATGCTCGGTTTCACAGCAGTACTTAGAGCCTATTCCCAAAGTAGGTTCTCTCCCTCCTCTATGGAGGTACTGCTTAGTAGTCTGCAGATTGTTAGAATGCAGCAAGACTTCATGTTGTTTGAAGAAAAATTACTCCAGCTTAGTAATTGTGTTCCTTCTAATGGAGTCTTGCTGTATTCTGACCTCCCCCGCCTCCTCTCAGAACCTGTTTTTGGGAAGTGGGTGGCAGGTGCAGTGCTGCACCCCAGGGTGCTTCTTGCACACCTTCCCTTTATTTATTAAACTTTATTTGGGTGTTTTAGTATTATTATCCTTATTTTAAATTGGTTTTGGTTTCTGACTTGAGTCTTCCTTTGGGAATCAAAACTTTCTGTTGCCAGTTGGCTAGTTAAAATTTTACGATTTCCACATAGTATAGTTAGTGAGTTTTTGCTTGTAAGAATCTGACAGTTGGGTTTCAAAGGGCTGCAGATAGAGATCTCAACCGAGCTCGAGCTCAATGTGCTATGCATTGCATAGAAAATTAACCCTATACTCTCCAGGGCAGTTTAAAGGTTGGAGCTAACTGCAGATTGTCAGAATACAGCAAGACTCCATTAGAAGAAACACAATTACTAAGGTGAGTAATTTTTCTTTTCTTACCCCAGGGATCCTTTAGCATCAGTAACTGTTGCATTGAGCTGACTAGATAGCACTGCCCCAGAGGTGGAATGTATGGTAATGAATTTATGAATTAGCCAATCAGATTGAAGCTTGAGGGATGCTGAGCAGGCAGAGTGAGGAAGGCTCCAGAATGTTTTCTCTGCCTGACTGAGCAACGCTGCCTCTGAGTGCTCTCTCTCTTGGCCAAGGAAAAGTTGTTTTTCTTGAACTTGATAGCTATAATCTTAATTCTCATATTTTTATAGTGCACTGAGGGAACGTTTTTCTCGGTTCCACTGTTTCCGCTCTTCTCTTTTCTTTATTTTCTGTAAGTTTTAGTAATCGCATTTAGAGTTTCTGGGATTCCTTTTACTTTTTATATAACGGGTCCCTTTTATGTGTGAACCAATGATTTTCTGTATTTTCTACCTTGGAAAAGTCACGGTTCTTTACCATGAGGAACTGACCGTTTACTTATACATTTGAACTACTGAACATTCTGAGTGTAGTGGTTTCTGTAAATTGGCATGTCAGAAACTCCTAAGAAAAGGACCGGACCCACAGGTTTTAAAATTGCTTAAATTGCCAGAGAATACTTGCTAAAGCTGATACTCACAACCTGTGTTTAAAGTGTTTAGGTCCAGATCATCATTGTGCTCTTTGCTCAAAATTTTTTCCAAAACTTTAAAATAGAGAAAAAGACTTAGAGAAATGGCAGAAGAGGGTCTTCATCTGGTCCCAAACACAGACCCAATGCTACCGATGAGGGGCCTTTAAAGAATAAAAATAATCAAGGTACTGATGAGGCATCATTTAAATCTAAGCCTCTTACAGGTGCTGATAAAGTGCCTTTGAAAGCAAAAGAGCACTAGATCAGATGCTGATGAAGTGCCTATTAAAATAAAGGCTTCAGGAGGGACTGAAGAAGTTCCTAAATCAAAAATTCAGAAGGTGCTGATAAAGTGCCTAGTTCAAAGAGGAAGCCTGAACAAGTCACTGATGAAGTGGCTGCTGACTGACTGTTTATTGATGGACTATCTTGTCCAAGGTTCAAATACCCAATTACAGATCATATATAGACTGAATGTGCCTATCATACTAAAATTTCTGCATAGTGTATCCTTAGTAGTATGCTAGTATGCTAGATCAATGACATTATATACTGAAATGAGTATCCTTTGCAACCTAATTGACTAATGCCAATGAATAATGTCCTGTCAGTAATTCAGTCATGGGGTAATGTCTAGCTGGCTTTTACCTTGTGATACTGCTTTATTGCTCTTACATATCAGCGTTAGTAACAAACACTACTAAGAAGCCTAAGGTTTAATGAATTTCTAGCGTTTTAAGCGTAGACATCAAAGTTTTGAAGCTCTTAGATCCTAAGAGCCTCCAGATAGTTGTCTGTCCTGGTACCCCAGTATATAGACTGCTTCTCATCTCCTTGCTACGAGACCAAGCTCCCTCCGCCAAATATCCTCTAATAAGGTCTTAATGCCAGAAATAGGGTCCCAGATGACCGTGCCAGAGCCTACTCAGGCCAAACAAGGGTCTCCTCCTGGCGGCTCTGTTCATAGTCACAATACTCTGGAGTCGACTGGGTAGCTGGTGGACAAGGGCAGCTGAGCAGCCTCCTAATGGACCAGCATCTCACCAGACACCAGATGCGACTGTAGCCCACCCCTGGCTGACAACTTAGCCATCCTACTTGCCGCCAAGCTCAGTAGGGAGGATTTCTACAGGACTATCCTCCTATTGACCCTCAAACATAAAAAAAAAAAAACTAGGTTCCCACTTCTAACCTTTGTTCTCCGACTCCTGCTAACTGCCTTGCTATTAAGGGCTGGAGACATTCACCTAACCCAGGGCCTGGTGTTGTCAACACCTCTATATCCAACTCTCATGACCTGAACTGGACAGCACCCAGGGCATGAGGCTAGTACACATGAATATTTGTAGTCTTAGGCCAAAATTCACAAAGTACAAGCATGGCTAGCCCTTTTAACCCTGACGTGCTTGCGGTCTCCGAGACCTGGTTAAAACCGTCGATCCTAGACCACGAGTTTGCTGCCCCAGGTTATAACTGTTACAGGAAGGACAGACTCCTTAAAAGAGGGGTGGGGTTCTCATCTACGTGAAGGCTTCCTGATCTCTTCACAAATTAACCTGCAAGTTACTCTGCCCCAAAATTGAAGCTATCTTTATGCATTACCCTCGGTGGTGCCAAACACCTCAACGTAGGGTGTGTATATAGTCCACCAAAGGATGCTCTCCAATCCCTCGAGACACTCTCTAGAACTCTAACAGCTGAGTTGACAACTGAACTCATCATCCTCGGAGACTTCAACCTGGACTTGTCCAAAGAGGCAAGGTCCTCAATACCAGGTTTGCTACAAAGCTAACCTCTCCCAGATTATCACCCTGCCTACAAGGTTGAATTACAAAACGGGTAACCACTCAATCATTGACTGGGTACTGTGTACAACCTCTAAACATTCAAGCCGCTGGCACCTTGTAGGATGCTCTCAGTGACCATTCACCAATCTTCTGTGTCTGGAAAACAGAGCAGTAAAGGTCCGCCTAGAATACTCACTGCCCGAGACTTTGCTAAGTTCTCCCTGGAGCACTACAACACTCTCCTGGGCAACCTGGATTGGAGCCCAATAAGAAGTCTCCCCACCTTGGAGGGGGCAGTGGACTTTAATAGGTCTATCATGTGGGCTGCTGACCTCCTGGCCCTAATAAAACCTACGGGTAAAGGCCACTGCTACAAGTGGATTACCCCCCCAAAGGCCCTGATGACCAGTCGAGATAAAGCCTGGAAAAAGTCCAAAACTCGGCTCTCCTAGCTGATCAGGTTACCTATAGAGCCCTCCGAAACCAGTGCAAAAGGCCACCAAAGTAGCAAATGGAGTATCTAAACCACCTCCAGAAAGCAAACCTCGGCAACCCTAGGACTTTCTGGTCCCCATCAACGAACTGATTAAGGGCAATTCAACGACGGTCACGGGCCCTATCATAGCTCATGGACAGGTACTACACAACGCCTCACTAATTGCTGAGACCCTCAATTCCTACTTCACAAACCCTGATAAACATCAGGCAGGGTTATCGGTACCCAACTACCTGTCTGCTCCAATGGATCCCTCCACCCTCGGCCATCCACCCTTCCATTTAAGGCTGGTTAAGGTCAAAGAGGTCCTGGCCTCTCTACCACCCTTAAAACAAGAGGCTCTGGAGGCCAGACGGACTCAAAGCCAGGTTGCAAAAGATGGGGCTACGGCTCTGCACTACCACTCACCTGGCTGATCAATAGGTCATTACTTGAAGGATCTGTCCTGGAGTTGTGGAAGCAGGCGCATGTGGTCCCAATTCATAAAGGTGGGCCAGTAGAACCTATAGAGAACTACAGGCCTATCTCCCTGCTGTGTGCCTTGGCTAAAATCGGAGAAGCTCATCTATGCCCAACTTAAGGAATACCTGGGCGCACATGCTGTTGTCCCCATCCCAACATGGCTTTCAAGTCAAACACGGGACAGGCACTGCCTAACCAAATTCTCATCAGACGCACTCAGTAATCTAGAGTCTGGTTCCATTACAGGGCAGTTTTATAGACCTCTCTAAGGCCTTTGACCGGTGGATCACGGACTATTACTCCAAAACTCCACGCAATAGGCCTCGATGCCCACGCCTCAAATGGGTTGAAAGCTACCTCAGACGCTCACAGAGGGTTAGGTGGCTGGAGACACTCTCCAAACCATTGTCCCTTAAGGATGATGTACCCCAGGGATCTATACTTGGCCACTATTGTTCTCGCTGTATGTAAATGAACTTACTTAATCATTCGGAAGCAGCAGTGCCATCCAATACGCTTGATGATGCCGGCCATCTACAAACCTCGGTCAACTTGGATGACCTTACCACCTCTCTCCAAAAGGATATTCACATCATGGAGAAGTGGCTCATCAAGAATAAAATGGTTCTTAACACCTGCAAAACCAAAGCCATGCTGTTTGGACCTAGAGCCCTTGGACCAGATAGAACACATCTTACTCCAACTCTCGGCCACTTGAGGGTAACAAGCTCAAGTGGTCTCCTCAACTAATACCTTGGCTTATTATTGACCAAGGTCTCACGTTCAAACAACATGTGGACCAAGTCATGAGACAATCCATACAAAACTCGGATTACTGTATCGGCTCAAAGATTCACTGACCCCAGAAGCTAGGACTGCAACTTGTGTTAATTTCCTTAAAGAGCTGTTTTACTTAAAATTGTGGGTAATTTAAACATGTTTTATGTGATGTTTGCTAGTGATTCAGCCTTTTCTGGATCTGTGTGGGCTAGACGCCAGGCGCCTAACCCCCCAAACCCTCCCAGTCTTTGTTGTGCAGATTTTGTTTCTTGTACCTAATTGCAGATTGCCTGCACATAAAATTGCCTTCTCACCGCCTTCTCCTCTGTCCCTGACTCTGCAGCCGGCATTGCCCTCCAGCTCCAGCCGCAGAAGGGGCTCCCCAGCCAGCGGGCCGGGCGTGACCCTCCAGCCGACCAAGAGTTCCAGGAGGCCGGAGAAGCAGGTGAAAGGTATCGGCAAAGCCGCGAACTAATCGGAAGCTATCGCTGTCTCTGCCTTGCTTCCGATTGGTGCGCCTTTCCCATTGACTTTTAGCTGACTCTGCAACACTTTTCTGATGGGATTTTTCTGATTAGCTGTAACTTAGTTATTTCTCTAAAAGAGCTGTTTTACTTAAAATTGTGGGTAATTTAAACATGTTTTGATGTGATGTTTGCTAGTGATTCAGCCTTTTCTGGGGATCTGTGGGCTAGACGCTTAGGCGCCTAACCCCCCCAAACCCTCCCAGTCTTTTGTTGTGCAGATTCTGTTTTTGCACCTACTGCAGATTGCCTGCAATAAATTGCCTTCACCTCTCCTCTGTCCCCTGACTTGCAGGCATTGCCCTCCAGCTCCAGCCGCGACGGGGTCAGCGGGCAGCGGGCGGTGACCTCCAGCCACCAAGAGTTCCAGGAGGCCGAGAAGCAGTGTAGCAGACCGGTAAGCCGCAACTAATCGGAAGCGACCGTTGTCTCTGCCTTTGCTTCGATTGGTGCGCCTTTCCCATTGACTTTAGCTGGACTCTGCAACACTTTTCTGGATGGGATTTTCTGATTAGCTGTAATCTTGTTAATTCTCTTTAAAAGAGCTGTTTTACTTAAAATTGTGGGTATTTAAACATGTTTTGATGTGATGTTTGCTAGTGATTCAGCCTTTTCTGTGATTGTGGGCTAGACGCAGGCGCCAAACCCCCCAAACCCTCCCAGTCTTTTGTTGTGCAGATTCTGTTTCTTGCACCTAATTGCAGATTGCCTGCAATAAGTTGCCTTCTCACTGCCTTCTCCTCTGTCCCCTGACTTGCAGCCGGGATTGCCCTCCAGCTCCAGCCGCAGAAGGGCTCCAGTCGCCAGCGGGCCGGGTGACCTCCAGCCGACCAAGAGTTCCAGGAGGCCGAGAAGCAGGTGAAAGGTATCGGCAAAGCCAAGCAACTAATCGGGAAGCGACCGCTGCTCTGCCTTTGCTTCCATTGGTGCGCCTTTCCCATTGACTTTAGCTGGACTCTGCAACACTTTTCTGGATGGATTTTCTGATTAGCTGTAACTTGTGTTAATTTCTTAAAGAGCTTGTTTTACTTAAAATTGTGGGTAATTTAAACATGTTTTGATGTGATGTTTGCTAGTGATTCAGCCTTTCTGGGATCTCTGGTGGGCTAGAGCTTCAGGCGCCTAACCCCCCAAACCCTCCCAGTCTTTTGTTGTGCAGATTCTTGTTTCTTGCACCTAATTGCAGATTGCCTGCAATAAATTGCTTTCTCACTGCCTTCTCCTCTGTCCCCTGACTTGCAGCCGGCATTGCCCCTCCAGCTCCAGCCGCAGGGCTGGCCTCGGCCGCCAGCGGGCCGGGCGGTGACCTCCAGCCGACCAAGAGTTCCAGGAGGCCGGGAGAAGCAGTGTGAAGCAGGCATAGTGTCGCAACCAATCGGGAAGCGACCGCTGTCTCTGCCTTGCTTCCGATTGTGCGCCTTTCCCATTGACTTTAGCTGGACTCTGCAACACTTTTCTGGATGGGATTTTCTGATTAGCTGTAACTTTGTTAATTTCTTAAAAGAGCTGTTTTTACTTAAAATTGTGGGTAATTTAAACATGTTTTGATGTGATGTTTGCTAGTGATTCAGCCTTTTCTGGGGATCTGTGGGCTAGACGCTAGGCGCCAACCCCCCAACCCTCCCAGTCTTTTGTTGTGCAGATTCTTGTTTCTTGCACCCATTGCAGATTGCCTGCAATAAAATGCCTTCTCACTGCCTTCTCCTCTGTCCCCTGACTTGCAGCCGGCATTGCCCTCCAGCTCCAGCCGCAGAAGGGGCTCCGAGCCGCCAGCGGGCCGGCGGTGACCTCCAGCCGACCAAGAGTTCCAGGAGGCCGCGAGAAGCAGTGTGAAAGGTACGGGCAAAGCCGCAACCAATCGGGAAGCGACCGCTGTCTCTGCCTTGCTTCCGATTGGTGCGCCTTTCCCATTGACTTTAGCTGGACTCTGCAACACTTTTCTGGATGGGATTTTTCTGATTAGCTGTAACTTGTGTTAATTTCCTTAAAAGAGCTGTTTTTACTTAAAATTGTGGGTAATTTAAACATGTTTTGATGTGATGTTTGCTAGTGATTCAGCCTTTTCTGGTGATCTGTGTGGGCTAGACGCTTAGGCGCCTAACCCCCCCCCCAAACCCTCCCAGTCTTTTGTTGTGCAGATTCTTGTTTCTTGCACCTAATTGCAGATTGCCTGCAATAAAATTGCCTTCTCACTGCCTTCTCCTCTGTCCCCTGACTTGCAGCCGGCATTGCCCTCCAGCTCCAGCCGCAGAAGGGGCTCCGAGTCGCCAGCGGCCGCGGCGACCTCCAGCCCACCAAGAGTTCCAGGAGGCCGAGAAGCAGTGAAAGGTATGGTAAAGCCGCAACCAATCGGGAAGCCACCGCTGTCTCTGCCTTGCTTCCGATTGGTGCGCCTTCCCATTGACTTTAGCTGGACTCTGCAACACTTTTCTGATGGGATTTTCTGATTAGCTGTAACTTGTGTTAATTTTAAAAGAGCTGTTTTACTTAAAATTGTGGGTAATTTAAACATGTTTTGATGTGATGTTTGCTAGTGATTCAGCCTTTTCTGGGATCTGTGTGGGCTAGACGCTTAGGCGCCAACCCCCCAAACCCTCCCAGTCTTTTGTTGTGCAGATTCTGTTTCTTGCACCTAATTGCAGATTGCCTGCATAAATTGCCTTCTCACTGCCCTCTCCTCTGTCCCCTGACTTGCTGCCGGCATTGCCCTCCAGCTCCAGCCGCAGAAGGGCTCCCGAGCCGCCAGCGGGCCGGCGTGACCTCCAGCCGACCAAGAGTTCCAGGAGGCCGGAGAAGCAGTGTGAAGGTGCGAGCAAGGCCTAACCAATCGGAAGCGACCTCTGTCTCTGCCTTGCTTCATTGGTGCGCCTTTTCCCATTGACTTTAGCTGACTCTGCAACACTTTTCTGGATGGGATTTTCTGATTAGCTGTAACTTGTGTTAATTTCTAAAAGAGCTGTTTTACTTAAAATTGTGGGTAATTTAAACATGTTTGATGTGATGTTTGCTAGTGATTCAGACCTTTTCTGATCTGTGGGCTAGGCGCCAGGCGCCTAACCCCCCAAACCCTCCCAGTCTTTTGTTGTGCAGATTCTTGATTTTGCACCTACTTGCAGATTGCCTGCAATAAATTGCTTTCTCACTGCCTTCTCCTCTGTCCCCTGACTTGCAGCCGGCACTGCCCTCCAGCTCCAGCCGCAGAAGGGGCTCCGAGCCGCCAGCGGGCGGGCGGACCTCCAGCCGACCAAGAGTTCCAGGAGGCCGAGAAGCAGTGTGAAGGTATGGAAAAGCATAACCAATCGGGAAGCGACCGCTGTCTCTGCCTTTGCTTCCGATTGGTGCGCCTTTCCCATTGACTTTAGCTGGACTCTGCAACACTTTTCTGATGGGATTTCTGATTAGCTGTAACTTGTGTTAATTTCTTAAAAGAGCTGTTTTACTTAAAATTGTGGGTAATTTAAACATGTTTTGATGTGATGTTTCTAGTGATTCAGCCTTTTCTGGGATCTGTGGGCTAGACGCTTAGGCGCCTAACCCCCAAACCCTCCCAGTCTTTTGTTGTGCAGATTCTTGTTTCTTGCACCTAATTGCAGATTGCCTGCAATAAATTGCTTTCTCACTGCCTTCTCCTCTGTCCCTGACTTGCAGCCGGATTGCCTCCAGCTCCAGCCGCAGAAGGGCTCGAGCAGCGGCCGGGCGGTGACCTCCAGCCGACCAAGAGTTCCAGGAGGCCGAGAAGCAGTGAAGGTACGGAAAGCCGCAACCAATCGGGAAGCGACCGCTGTCTCTGCCTTTGCTTCCATTGGTGCGCCTTTCCCATTGACTTTAGCTGGACTCTGCAACACTTTTCTGGATGGGATTTTCTGATTAGCTGTAACTTGTGTTAATTTCTTAAAAGAGCTGTTTTACTTAAAATTGTGGGTAATTTAAACATGTTTGATGTGATGTTTGCTAGTGATTCAGCCTTTCAGATCATTGTGGGCTAGACGCCAGGCGCCTCAACCCCCAAACCCTCCCAGTCTTTGTTGTGCAGATTTTGTTTCAATCTAATTGCAGATTACTGCCTGCAATAAATTGCTCTCCTCACTGCCTTCTCCTCTTCCCTGACTTGTGCCGGCATTGCCCCAGCTCCAGCCGCAGAAGGGGTCCGAGGCCAGCTGGCCGGGCGGTGACCTCCAGCCGACCAAGAGTTCCAGGAGGCCGGGAGAAGCAGTGAAGGGGGCAAAGCGTCGCAATCAATCGGGAAGCTACCGCTGTCTCTGCCTTGCTTCCGATTGGGCGCTTTTCCCATTGACTTTAGCTGGACTCTGCAACACTTTTTGGATGGATTTTCGATTTAGCTGTAACTTTAGTATTCTTAAAGAGCTGTTTTACTTAAATTGTGGGTAATTTAAACATGTTTTGATGTGATGTTTGCTAGTGATTCAGCCTTTTCTGGGATCTGTGTGGCTAGACGCTTAGGCGCCAACCCCCCCAAACCCTCCCAGTCTTTTGTTGTGCAGATTCTTGTTTCTTGCACCTCATGCAGATTGCCTGCAATAAAATTGCTTCCTCACTGCCTTCTCCTCTGTCCCTGACTTGCAGCCAGCCGGCATTGCCCTCCAGCTCCAGCCGCAGAAGGCCCGAGCGCTAGCGTTGCCAGTGGACCTCCAGCCGTCAATAGAGTTCCAGGAGGCCGAGAAGCAGTGGAAGAGGAAGAAGTCAGCAACTAATCGGAAGCTTACCGCTGTCTCTGCCTTGCTTCCGATTGTCTTTCCCATTGACTTTAGCTGGACTCTGCAACACTTTTCTGGATGGGATTTTCTGATTAGCTGTAACTTGTGTTAATTTCTTAAAAGAGCTGTTTTACTTAAAATTGTGGGTAATTTAAACATGTTTTGATGTATGTTTGCTTAGTGATTCAGCCTTTTCTGGGATCTGTGGGCTAGACGCTTAGGCGCCAACCCCCCCAAACCCTCCCAGTCTTTTGTTGTGCAGATTCTGATTTCTGCACCCATTGCAGATTGCCTGCACAATTGCTTTCTCACTGGCTCTCTCCTCTGTCCCCTGACTTGGCCGGCATTCCCCTCCAGCTCCAGCCGCAGAAGGGCCCGAGCGCCAGCGTCGGCGGTGACCTCTCCAGCTTACCAAGAGTTCCAGGAGGCCGAGAAGTGTGAGTATGCGTAGATGCACCAATCGAAGCTTACTGCTGTCTCTGCCTTGCTCCGATTGTGCGCCTTTTCCATTGACTTTAGCGACTCTGCAAATACTTTCTGGATGGATTTGATTAGTTGCACTTGTGTTAATTTCCTAACAAGAGCTGTTTTACTTAAAATTGTGGGTAATTTAAACATGTTTTGATGTGATGTTTGCTAGTGATTCAGCCTTTCTGGGATCTGTGGGCTAGACGCTTAGGCGCCTAACCCCCAAACCCTCCCAGTCTTTTGTTGTGCAGATTCTGTTTCTTGCACCTAATTGCAGATTGCCTGCACATAAATTGCCTCTCACTGCCTCTCTCCCTCTGTCCCTGACTTGCAGCCGGCATTGCCCTCCAGCTCCAGCCGCAGAGCAGTTCCGGCGCCAGCGGGCCGGCGGTGACCTCCAGCCGACCAAGAGTTCCAGGAGGCCGGGAGAAGCAGGTGAAGGTACGGCAAAGCCAAGAACTAATCGGAAGCGACCGCTGTCTCTGCCTTTGCTTCCGATTGGTGCGCCTTTCCCATTGACTTTAGCTGGACTCTGCAACACTTTTCTGGATGGGATTTTCTGATTAGCTGTAACTTTTATTAATTTCTTAAAGAGCTGTTTTACTAAAATTGTGGGTAATTTAAACATGTTTTGATGTGATGTTTGCTAGTGATTCAGCCTTTTCAGTGATCTGTGGGCTAGACGCCAGGCGCCTAACCCCCCCAACCCTCCCAGTCTTTTGTTGTGCAGATTCTGTTTCTTGCACCTAATTGCAGATTGCCTGCAATAAGTTGCCTTCTCACTGCCTTCTCCTCTGTCCCCTGACTTGCAGCCGCATTGCCCTCCAGCTCCAGCCGCAGAAGGCTCCCAGAGCCAGCGGGCGGGTGACCTCCAGCCGACCAAGAGTTCCAGGAGGCCGGGAGAAGCAGTGTGAAAGGTACGGCAAAGCCATGCAACTAATCGGGAAGCGACCGCTGTCTCTGCCTTTGCTTCCGATTGGTGCGCCTTTTCCCATTGACTTTAGCTGACCTCTGCAACACTTTTCTGGATGGGATTTTCTGATTAGCTGTAACTTTTATTAATTTCTTAAAAGAGCTGTTTTACTTAAAATTGTGGGCAATTTAAACATGTATTGATGTGATGTTTGCTAGTGATTCAGCCTTTTCTGGGATCTGTGTGGGCTAGACGCTAGGCGCCTAACCCCCCAACCCCTCCCAGTCTTTTGTTGTGCAGATTCTGTTTCTTGCACCTAATTGCAGATTGCCTGCAATAAATTGCTTCTCACTGCCTTCTCCTCTGTCCCCTGACTTGCAGCCGGCATTGCCCTCCAGCCAGCAGCAGAAGGGCTCCGAGCCGCCAGCTGGCCGGGCGACCTCCAGCCGACCAAGAGTTCCAGGAGGCCGGGAGAAGCAGGTGAAGGTATGGGCAAAGCCAACTAATCGGGAAGCTACCGCTGTCTCTGCCTTGCTCTCGATTGGTGCGCTTTCCCATTGACTTTAGCTGGACTCTGCAACACTTTTCTGGATGGGATTTTCTGATTAGCTGTAACTTGTGTTAATTTCTTAAAAGAGCTGTTTTACTTAAAATTGTGGGTAATTTAAACATGTTTTGATGTGATGTTTGCTAGTGATTCAGCCTTTTCTGGGATCTGTGGGGCTAGACGCTTAGGCGCCCAACCCCCAAACCCTCCCAGTCTTTTGTTGTGCAGATTCTGTTTCTTGCACCTAATTGCAGATTGCCTGCAATAAATTGCCTTCTCACTGCCTTCTCCTCTGTCCCTGACTCTGCAGCCGGCATTGCCCTCCAGCTCCAGCCGCAGGGGGCTCCGAGCCGCCAGCGGCCGGCGGTGACCTCCAGCCGACCAAGAGTTCCAGGAGGCCGGAGAAGCAGTGTGAAGCGTATGGCAAAGCCGCAACCAATCGGAAGCTACCGCTGTCTCTGCCTTGCTTCCGATTGGTGCGCCTTTCCCATTGACTTTAGCTGGACTCTGCAACACTTTTCTGGATGGGATTTTCTGATTAGCTGTAACTTTATTAATTTCTTAAAAGAGCTGTTTTTACTTAAAATTGTGGGTAATTTAAACATGTTTTGATGTGATGTTTGCTAGTGATTCAGCCTTTTCTGGTGATCTGTGTGGCTAGACGCTTAGGCGCCTAACCCCCCAAACCCTCCCAGTCTTTTGTTGTGCAGATTTGTTTCTTGCACCTAATTGCAGATTGCCTGCAATAAGTACTGCTCTCACTGCCTCTCTCCTCTGTCCCCTGACTTGCAGCCGGCATTGCCCTCCAGCTCCAGCCGCAGAAGGGGCTCGAGCCGCCAGCGGCCGCGTGACCTCCAGCCGACCAAGAGTTCCAGGAGGCCGGAGAAGCAGTGAAGGTACGGGCAAAGCCATGAACAATCGGAAGCGCACCGCTGTCTCTGCCTTTGCCTCCATTGGTGCGCCTTTCCCATTGACTTTAGCTGGACTCTGCAACACTTTTCTGGATGGGATTTTCTGATTAGCTGTAACTTTAGTTAATTTCTTAAAAGAGCTGTTTTACTTAAAATTGTGGGTAATTTAAACATGTTTTGATGTGATGTTTGCTAGTGATTCAGCCTTTTCTGGATCTGTGTGGGCTAGACGCTAGGCGCCTAACCCCCCAAACCCTCCCAGTCTTTGTTGTGCAGATTCTGTTTCTTGCACCTAATTGCAGATTGCCTGCAATAAATTGCCTTCTCACTGCCTTCTCCTCTGTCCCTGACTTGCAGCCGCATTGCCCTCCAGCTCCAGCCGCAGAAGGGCTCCGAGTCGCCGGCCGGTCGACCTCCAGCCGACCAAGAGTTCCAGGAGGCCGAGAAGCAGTGTGAGTAGTGCAAAGCCGCAACCAATCGGGAAGCTACCGCTGTCTCTGCCTTGCCTCCGATTGGTGCTTTTCCCATTGACTTTAGCTGACTCTGCAACACTTTCTGGATGGGATTTTTCTGATTAGCTGTAACTTGTGTTATTCTTAAAGAGCTGTTTTACTTAAAATTGTGGGTAATTTAAACATGTTTTGATGTGATGTTTGTTAGGATTCAGCCTTTTCTGGGATCTGTGGGCTAGACGCTAGGCGCCTAACCCCCCAAACCCTCCCAGTCTTTTGTTGTGCAGATTTTGTTTCTGCACCCATTGCAGATTGCCTGCAATAGGCTGTTCTCACTGCCTTCTCCTCTGTCCCCTGACTTGTAGCCGGCATTGCCCTCCAGCTCCAGCCGCAGAAGGGCTCGAGTCGCCAGCGGCCGGGTGACCTCCAGCCGACCAAGAGTTCCAGGAGGCCGGAGAAGCAGTGTGAAGAGGTACGGTAAAGCCATGAACTAATCGGGAAGCGACCTGCTGTCTCTGCCTTGGCTTCCATTGGTGCGCCTTTCCCATTGACTTTAGCTGGACTCTGCAACACTCTTTCTGGATGGGATTTTTCTGATTAGCTGTAACTTGTGTTAATTTCCTTAAAGAGCTGTTTTACTTAAAATTGTGGGTAATTTAAACATGTTTTGATGTGATGTTTGCTAGTGATTCAGCCTTTTCTGGGATCTGTGTGGGCTAGACGCTAGGCGCCAACCCCCAAACCCTCCCAGTCTTTTGTTGTGCAGATTTCTGTTTCTTGCACCTAATTGCAGATTGCCTGCAATAAGTCTGCCTTCTCACTGCCCTCTCCTCTGTCCCTGACTCGCAGCCGGCATTGCCCTCCAGCTCCAGCCGCAGAAGGGCTCCGAGGCCGCCAGCGGGTCGGGCGGTGACCTCCAGCCGACCAAGAGTTCCAGGAGGCCGGGAGAAGCAGTGTGAAAGGTACGGGTAGCCGCAACCAATCGGAAGCTTACCGCTGTCTCTGCTCTTGCCTCCGATTGGTGCGCCTTTTCCCATTGACTTTAGCTGACTCGCAACACTTTTTCTACGGGATTTTCTGATTAGCTGTAACTTGTGTTAATTTCTTAAAAGAGCTGTTTTACTTAAAATTGTGGGTAATTTAAACATGTTTTGATGTGATGTTTGCTAGTGATTCAGCCTTTTCTGGGATCTGTGTGGGCTAGACGCTTAGGCGCCAACCCCCCAAACCCTCCCAGTCTTTTGTTGTGCAGATTATTCGTTTCTTGCACCGCACTGTGATTGCCTGCAGCTAAGGGCTCTGTTTTCACTGCCTTCTCCTCTGTCCCCTGACTTGCAGCCGCATTGCCCTCCAGCTCCAGCCGCAGAAGGGGCCTGCGAGCCAGCTGGTCAAGGCATCTCCAGCCACCAAGAGTTCCAGGAGGCCGAGAAGCAGTGATATTGAAGCCAAGTAACCAATCGGGAAGCGACCGCTGTCTCTGCCTTGCTTCCGATTGGTGCGCCTTTCCCATTGACTTTTAGCTGGACTCTGCAACACTTTTCTGGATGGGATTTCTGATTAGCTGTAACTTGTGTTAATTTCTTAAAAGAGCTGTTTTACTTAAAATTGTGGGTAATTTAAACATGTTTTGATGATGTTTGCTAGTGATTCAGCCTTTTCTGGGATCTGTGTGGGCTAGACGCTTAGGCGCCTAACCCCCCAAACCCTCCCAGTCTTTTGTTGTGCAGATTCTGTTTCTTGCACCTAATTGCAGATTGCCTGCAGTTGGTTGCTTCTCACTGGCTCTCTCCTCTGTCCCCTGACTTGCAGCCGGCATTGCCCTCCAGCTCCAGCCGCAGAAGGGGCTCGAGTCGCCAGCGGTGGCGGTGACCTCCAGCCCACCAAGTTATTCCAGGAGGCCGAGTACAGTGTGAAAGGGGTACGGCAAGTTCAACTAATCGGGAAGCGACCGCTGTCTCTGCCTTGCTCCGATTGCCACTCTTTCCCATTGACTCTAGCTGACTCTGCAACACTTTTCTGGATGTGATTTTTCTGATTAGCTGTAACTTGTGTTAATTTCCTAGAGCTGTTTTGCTAAAATTGTGGGTAATTTAAACATGTTTTGATGTGATGTTTGCTAGTGATTCAGCCTTTGGGATATCTGTGGGCTAGACGCCAGGCGCCAACCCCCAAACCCTCCCAGTCTTTTGTTGTGCAGATTCTGTTTCTTGCACCTAATTGCAGATTGCCTGCAATAGACTTGCCTTCTCACTGCCTCTCCTCTGTCCCCTGACTCTGCAGCCGGTATTGCCCTCCAGCCCAGCCGCAGAGGGCTCCGGCCGCCAGCGGGCCGGGCGGTGACCTCCAGCCGACCAAGAGTTCCAGGAGGCCGCGAGAAGCAGTGTGAGGTATCGGGCAAGCCAAGCAACTAATCGAAGCTTACCTGTTGTCTCTGCCTTTGCTTCCGATTGGTGCGCCTTTCCCATTGACTTTTAGCTGGACTCTGCAACACTTTTCGATGGGATTTTTCTGATTAGCTGTAACTTTGTTAATTTCTAAAAGAGCTGTTTTACTTAAAATTGTGGGTAATTTAAACATGTTTGATGTGATGTTTGCTAGTGATTCAGCCTTTTCGGAGATCTTGTGTGGGCTAGACGCTAGGCGCCTAACCCCCCCAAACCCTCCCAGTCTTTTGTTGTGCAGATTTGTTTCTTGCACCTAATTGCAGATTGCCTGCAATAAATTGTTCTCTCACTGCCTTCTCCTCTGTCCCCTGACTTGCAGCCGGCATTGCCCTCCAGCTCCAGCCAGAAGGGGCTGGGCCGAGCCAGCGGGCCGGCGGGACCTCCAGCCGACCAAGAGTTCCAGGAGGCCGGAGAAGCAGGTGAAGGTACGGCAAAGCCAGAACTAATCGGGAAGCGACCGCTGTCTCTGCCTTTGCTTCCGATTGGTGCGCCTTTCCCATTGACTTTAGCTGGACTCTGCAACACTTTTCTGATGGATTTTCTGATTAGCTGTAACTTTGTTAATTTCTTTAAAGAGCTGTTTTACTTAAAATTGTGGGTAATTTAAACATGTTTTGATGTGATGTTTGCTAGTGATTCAGCCTTTCTGGGATCTGTGTGGGCTAGGACGCTTAGGCGCCTAACCCCCCAAACCCTCCCAGTCTTTTGTTGTGCAGATTCTTGTTTCTGCACCTAATTGCAGATTGCCTGCAATAAATTGCTTCTCACTGCCTTCTCCTCTGTCCCCTGACTTGCAGCCGGCATTGCCTCCAGCTCCAGCCGCAGAAGGCTCCGAGGCCAGCGGCCGGGCGGTGACCTCCAGCCGACCAAGAGTTCCAGGAGGCCGAGAAGCAGTGAAGGTACGGAAGTCAGTAACCAATCGGAAGCGACCGCTGTCTCTGCCTTTGCTTCCGATTGGTGCGCCTTTCCCATTGACTTTAGCTGGACTCTGCAACACTTTTCTGGATGGGATTTTCTGATTAGCTGTAACTTAGTTAATTTCTTAAAAGAGCTTGTTTTACTTAAAATTGTGGGTAATTTAAACATGTTTTGATGTGATGTTTGCTAGTGATTCAGCCTTTTCTGGGGATCTGTGTGGGCTAGACGCTTAGGCGCCTAACCCCCCCAAACCCTCCCAGTCTTTTGTTGTGCAGATTCTTGTTTCTTGCACCTAATTGCAGATTGCCTGCAATAAAATTGCCTTCTCACTGCCTTCTCCTCTGTCCCCTGACTTGCAGCCGGCATTGCCCTCCAGCTCCAGCCGCAGAAGGGGCTCCGAGACGCCAGCGGGCCGGCGGTGACCTCCAGCCGACCAAGAGTTCCAGGAGGCCGGGAGAAGCAGTGTGAAAGGTACGGGCAAAGCCGCAACCAATCGGGAAGCGACCGCTGTCTCTGCCTTGCTTCCGATTGCGCCTTTCCCATTGACTTTAGCTGGACTCTGCAACACTTTTCTGGATGGGATTTTCTGATTAGCTGTAACTTGTGTTAATTTCCTAAAAGAGCTGTTTTACTTAAAATTGTGGGTAATTTAAACATGTTTTGATGTGATGTTTGCTAGTGATTCAGCCTTTCTGGATTCTGTGTGGGCTGGACGCTAGGCGCTTCAACCCCCAAACCCTCCCAGTCTTTTGTTGTGCAGATTTTGTTTCTTGCACCTAATTGCAGATTGCCTGCAATAAATTGCCTTCTCACTGCCTTCTCCTCTGTCCCCGACTTGCAGCCGGCATTGCCTCCAGCTCCAGCCGCAGAGGGGCTCCGAGCCGCCAGCGGCCGGGCGTGACCTCCAGCCGACCAAGAGTTCCAGGAGGCCGGAGAAGCAGTGAAGTGTACGGGCAAAGCATCAATCGGGAAGCTACTGCTGTCTCTGCCTTTGTTCCATTGTGCGCCTTTCCATTGACTTTAGCTGACTCTGCAACACTTTTCTGGATGGGATTTTCGATTAGCTGTAATTTTGTAATTTCTTAAAAGAGCTGTTTTACTTAAAATTGTGGGTAATTTAAACATGTTTTGATGATGTTTGCTAGTGATTCAGCCTTTTCTGGGATCTGTGGGCTAGACGCTAGGCGCCTAACCCCCAAACCTCCCAGTCTTTTGTTGTGCAGATTCTGTTTTCTGCACCCACTGCAGATTGCCTGCAATAAATTGCTCACTGCCTTCTCCTCTGTCCCCTGACTTGCAGCCGGCATTGCCCTCCAGCTCCAGCCGCAGAAGGGTCTCCGAGTCGCCAGCGGGTCGGCGGTGACCTCCAGCCGACCAAGAGTTCCAGGAGGCCGGGAGAACAGTGAAAGGTACGGCAAAGCCGCAACTAATCGGGAAGCTACCGCTGTCTCTGCCTTTGCTTCATTGGTGCGCCTTTCCCATTGACTTTAGCTGGACTCTGCAACACTTTTCTGGATGGGATTTTCTGATTAGCTGTAACTTTTGTTAATTTCCTTAAAGAGCTGTTTTACTTAAAATTGTGGGTAATTTAAACATGTTTTGATGTGATGTTTGCTAGTGATTCAGCCTTTTCTGGGATCTGTGTGTGGGCTAGACGCTTAGGCGCTAACCCCCAAACCCTCCCAGTCTTTTGTTGTGCAGATTCTGTTTCTTGCACCTAATTGCAGATTGCCTGCACAAAGGCCTGCCTTCTCACTGCCTTCTCCTCTGTCCCCTGACTTCAGCCGGCATTGCCCTCCAGCTCCAGCCGCAGAAGGGGCTCCGAGTCAGCCAGCGGTGCGGTGACCTCCAGCCGACCAAGAGTTCCAGGAGGCCGGGAGAAGCAGTGTGAAAGGTATCAAGAAAGCCGCAACCAATCGGGAAGCGACCGCTGTCTCTGCCTTGCTTCATTGGTGCGCCTTTCCCATTGACTTTAGCTGGACTCTGCAACACTTTTCTGGATGGGATTTTCTGATTAGCTGTAACTTGTATTAATTCTTAAAAGAGCTGTTTTTACTTAAAATTGTGGGTAATTTAAACATGTTTTGATGTGATGTTTGCTAGTGATTCAGCCTTTTCTGGGATCTGTGGGCTAGGACGCCAGGCGCCTAACCCCCAAACCCTCCCAGTCTTTGTTGTGCAGATTCTGTTTCTGCACCTAATTGCAGATTGCCTGCAATAAATTAGCCTTCTCACTGCCTCTCCTCTGTCCCTGACTTGCAGCCGGCATTGCCTCCAGCTCCAGCCGCAGAAGGGCGCCGCCAGCGGGCCGGGCGGTGACCTCCAGCCGACCAAGAGTTCCAGGAGGCCGGGAGAAGCAGTGTGTGGCGATGGAAGCCAGCAACTAATCGGGAAGCGACCGCTGTCTCTGCCTTAGCTTCATTGGTGCGCCTTTCCCATTGACTTTAGCTGGACTCTGCAACACTTTTCTGATGGGATTTTCTGATTAGCTGTAACTTGTGTTAATTTCTTAAAAGAGCTGTTTTACTTAAAATTGTGGGTAATTTAAACATGTTTGATGTGATGTTTGCTAGTGATCCAGCCTTTCGGAGATTTGTGGGCTAGACGCTAGGGCGCCTACCCCTCCAAACCCTCCCAGTCTTTTGTTGTGCAGATTCTTGTTTCTTGCACCTAATTGCAGATTGCCTGCAATAAAATTGCCTTCTCACTGCCTTCTCCTCTGTCCCCGACTTGCAGCCCGGCATTGCCCTCCAGCTCCAGCCGCAGAAGGGCTCCGAGCCGCCAGCGGCCGGGCGGTGACCTCCAGCCGACCAAGAGTTCCAGGAGGCCGGAGAAGCAGTGTGAAGGATGGCAAAGCCGCAACTAATCGGGAAGCGACCGCTGTCTCTGCCTTGCTTCGATTGGTGCGCCTTTCCCATTGACTTTAGCTGGACTCTGCAACACTTTCTGGATGGGATTTTCTGATTAGCTGTAACTTGTGTTAATTTCCTTAAAGAGCTTGTTTTACTTAAAATTGTGGTAATTTAAACATGTTTGATGTGATGTTTGCTAGTGATTCAGCCTTTTCTGGGATCTGTGTGGGCTAGACGCTTAGGCGCCTAACCCCCCAAACCCTCCCAGTCTTTTGTTGTGCAGATTCTGTTTCTTGCACCTAATTGCAGATTGCCTGCATAAATTGCCTTCTCACTGCCTTCTCCTCTGTCCCCTGACTTGCAGCCGGCATTGCCCTCCAGCTCCAGCCGCGAAGGGGCTCCGAGCCGCCAGCGGCCGGGTGACCTCCAGCCGACCAAGAGTTCCAGGAGGCCGAGAAGCAGTGTGAAGGACGGTAAAGTCGCAACCAATCGGAAGCGACCGCTGTCTCTGCCTTTGCTTCCGATTGTGCGCCTTTCCCATTGACTTTAGCTGGACTCTGCAACACTTTTCTGGATGGGATTTTTCTGATTAGCTGTAACTTGTGTTAATTTTCTTAAAGAGCTGTTTTACTTAAAATTGTGGGTAATTTAAACATGTTTTGATGTGATGTTTGCTAGTGATTCAGCCTTTTCTGGGGATCTGTGTGGGCTAGACGCTTAGGCGCCTAACCCCCAAACCCTCCCAGTCTTTTGTTGTGCAGATTCTGTTTCTTGCACCCATTGCAGATTGCCTGCAAACAAGTTGCCTTCTCACTGCCTTCTCCTCTGTCCCCTGACTTGCAGCCGGCATTGCCCTCCAGCTCCAGCCGCAGAAGGGGCTCCGAGCCGCCAGCGGGCCGGCGGTGACCTCCAGCCGACCAAGAGTTCCAGGAGGCCGGGAGAAGCAGTGTGAAAGGTACGGGCAAAGCCGCAACCAATCGGGAAGCGACCGCTGTCTCTGCCTTGCTTCCGATTGGTGCGCCTTTCCCATTGACTTTAGCTGGACTCTGCAACACTTTTCTGGATGGGATTTTCTGATTAGCTGTAACTTGTGTTAATTTCTTAAAAGAGCTGTTTTTACTTAAAATTGTGGGTAATTTAAACATGTTTTGATGTGATGTTTGCTAGTGATTCAGCCTTTTCTGGGGATCTGTGTGGGCTAGACGCTTAGGCGCCTAACCCCCCAAACCCTCCCAGTCTTTTGTTGTGCAGATTCTTGTTTCTTGCACCTAATTGCAGATTGCCTGCAATAAAATTGCCTTCTCACTGCCTTCTCCTCTGTCCCCTGACTTGCAGCCGGCATTGCCCTCCAGCTCCAGCCGCAGAAGGGGCTCCGAGCCGCCAGCGGGCCGGCGGTGACCTCCAGCCGACCAAGAGTTCCAGGAGGCCGAGAAGCAGTGTGAAGGTAATGGCAAGCCGCAACCAATCGGGAAGCGACCGCTGTCTCTGCTTTGCTTCCATTGGTGCGCCTTTCCCATTGACTTTAGCTGGACTCTGCAACACTTTTCTGGATGGGATTTTTCTGATTAGCTGTAACTTGTGTTAATTTCCTTAAAGAGCTGTTTTACTTAAAATTGTGGGTAATTTAAACATGTTTTGATGTGATGTTTGCTAGTGATTCAGCCTTTTCTGGGATCTCTGTGTGGGCTAGACGCCTAGGCGCCAACCCCCCCAAACCCTCCCAGTCTTTTGTTGTGCAGATTCTTGTTTCTTGCACTCTAATTGCAGATTGCCTGCAATAAATCTGCCACTCCACTGCCTCTCCTCTGTCCCTGACTTGCAGCCGGCATTGCCCTCCAGCTCCAGCCGCAGAAGGGCTCCGAGCCGCCAGCGGGCCGGGTGACCTCCAGCCGACCAAGAGTTCCAGGAGGCCGGAGAAGCAGGTGAAGGTACGGCAAAGCCGCAACCAATCGGGAAGCGACCGCTGTCTCTGCCTTGCTTCCGATTGGTGCGCGCCTTTCCCATTGACTTTAGCTGGACTCTGCAACACTTTTTTCTGGATGGGATTTTCTGATTAGCTGTAACTTGTGTTAATTTCCTTAAAAAGCTTGTTTTACTTAAAATTGTGGGTAATTTAAACATGTTTTGATGTGATGTTTGCTAGTGATTCAGCCTTTTCTGGGATCTGTGGGCTAGACGCTAGGCGCCTAACCCCCAAACCCTCCCAGTCTTTGTTGTGCAGATTCTGTTTCTTGCACCTAATTGCAGATTGCCTGCAATAAATTGCCTTCTCACTGCCTTCTCCTCTGTCCCTGACTTGCAGCCGGCATTGCCCTCCAGCTCCAGCCGCAGAAGGGCTCCGAGTCCGCCAGCGGCCGGCGGTGACCTCCAGCCGACCAAGAGTTCCAGGAGGCCGAGAAGCAGTGGAAGGTACGGCAAGCCAACCAATCGGGAAGCATCGCTGTCTCTGCCTTGCTCCGATTGGTGCGCCTTTCCCATTGACTTTAGCTGGACTCTGCAACACTTTTCTGGATGGGATTTTTCTGATTAGCTGTAACTTGTGTTAATTTCCTTAAAAGAGCTGTTTTTACTTAAAATTGTGGGTAATTTAAACATGTTTTGATGTGATGTTTGCTAGTGATTCAGCCTTTTCTGGGGATCTGTGTGGGCTAGACGCTTAGGCGCCTAACCCCCCAAACCCTCCCAGTCTTTTGTTGTGCAGATTCTTGTTTCTTGCACCTAATTGCAGATTGCCTGCAATCAAATTGCCTTCTCACTGCCTTCTCCTCTGTCCCCTGACTTGCAGCCGGCATTGCCCTCCAGCTCCAGCCGCAGAAGGGGCTCCGAGCCGCCAGCGGGCCGGCGGTGACCTCCAGCCGACCAAGAGTTCCAGGAGGCCGGGAGAAGCAGTGTGAAAGGTACGGGCAAAGCCGCAACCAATCGGGAAGCGACCGCTGTCTCTGCCTTGCTTCCGATTGGTGCGCCTTTCCCATTGACTTTAGCTGGACTCTGCAACACTTTTCTGGATGGGATTTTTCTGATTAGCTGTAACTTGTATTAACTTTCTTAAAAGAGCTGTTTTTACTTAAAAATTGTGGGTAATTTAAACATGTTTTGATGTGATGTTTGCTAGTGATTCAGCCTTTTCTGGGATCTGTGTGGGCTAGACGCTTAGGCGCTAACCCCCCCAACCCTCCCAGTCTTTTGTTGTGCAGATTCTTGTTTCTTGCACCCAATGCAGATTGCCTGCAATAAATTGCCTTCTCACTGCCTTCTCCTCTGTCCCCTGACTTGCAGCCGGCATTGCCTCCAGCTCCAGCCGCAGAAGGGTCCGAGCCGCCAGCGGCCGGGCGTGACCTCCAGCCGACCAAGAGTTCCAGGAGGCCGAGAAGCAGTGTGAAGGTACGGGCAAAGCCGCAACCAATCGGAAGCGACCGCTGTCTCTGCCTTGCTTCCGATTGGTGCGCTTTCCCATTGACTTTAGCTGGACTCTGCAACACTTTTCTGGATGGGATTTTCTGATTAGCTGTAACTTTGTTAATTTCTTAAAAGAGCTGTTTTACTTAAAATTGTGGGTAATTTAAACATGTTTTGATGTGATGTTTGCTAGTGATTCAGCCTTTTCTGGGGATCTGTGTGGGCTAGACGCTTAGGCGCCTAACCCCCCAAACCCTCCCAGTCTTTTGTTGTGCAGATTCTTGTTTCTTGCACCTAATTGCAGATTGCCTGCAATAAAATTGCCTTCTCACTGCCTTCTCCTCTGTCCCCTGACTTGCAGCCGGCATTGCCTCCAGCTCCAGCCGCAGAAGGGCTCCGAGCCGCCAGCGGGCCGGGTGACCTCCAGCCACCAAGAGTTCCAGGAGGCCGGGAGAGCAGTGTGAAGGTACGGCAAAGCCGCAACCAATCGGAAGCGACCGCTGTCTCTGCCTTGCTTCCGATTGGTGCGCCTTTTCCCATTGACTTTAGCTGGACTCTGCAACACTTTTCTGGATGGGATTTTTCTGATTAGCTGTAACTTGTGTTAATTTCTTAAAGAGCTGTTTTACTTAAAATTGTGGGTAATTTAAACATGTTTTGATGTGATGTTTGCTAGTGATTCAGCCTTTTCTGGGATCTGTGGGCTAGACGCTTAGGCGCCTAACCCCCCAAACCCACCCAGTCTTTTGTTGTGCAGATTCTTGTTTCTTGCACCCAATTGCAGATTGCCTGCAATAAAATTGCCTTCTCACTGCCTTCTCCTCTGTCCCCTGACTTGCAGCCGGCATTGCCCTCCAGCTCCAGCCGCAGAAGGGGCTCCGAGCCGCCAGCGGGCCGGCGGTGACCTCCAGCCGACCAAGAGTTCCAGGAGGCCGGGAGAAGCAGTGTGAAAGGTACGGGCAAAGCCGCAACCAATCGGAAGCGACCGCTGTCTCTGCCTTGCTTCCATTGTGCGCCTTTTCCATTGACTTTAGCTGGACTCTGCAACACTTTTCTGGATGGGATTTTCTGATTAGCTGTAACTTGTGTTAATTTCTTAAAGAGCTGTTTTACTTAAAATTGTGGGTAATTTAAACATGTTTTGATGTGATGTTTGCTAGTGATTCAGCCTTTTCTGGGATCTGTGTGGGCTAGACGCTAGGTGCCTAACCCCCAAACCCTCCCAGTCTTTTGTTGTGCAGATTCTGTTTCTTGCACCTAATTGCAGATTGCCTGCAATAAATTGCCTTCTCACTGCCTTCTCCTCTGTCCCCTGACTCTGCAGCCGGCATTGCCTCCATCTCCAGCCGCAGAAGGGCCTGAGCCGCCAGCGGCCGGGCGGTGACCTCCAGCCACCAAGAGTTCCAGGAGGCCGGGAGAAGCAGGTGAAAGGTACGGGCAAAGCCAAGCAACTAATCGGAAGCGACCGCTGTCTCTGCCTTTGCTCGATTGGTGCGCCTTCCCATTGACTTTAGCTGGACTCTGCAACACTTTTCTGGATGGGATTTTCTGATTAGCTGTAACTTGTGTTAATTTCTTAAAGAGCTGTTTTACTTAAAATTGTGGGTAATTTAAACATGTTTTGATGTGATGTTTGCTAGTGATTCAGCCTTTCTGGGATCTGTGTGGCTAGACGCTAGGCGCCTAACCCCCCAAACCCTCCCAGTCTTTTGTTGTGCAGATTCTTGTTTCTTGCACCTAATTGCAGATTGCCTGCAATAAATTGCCTTCTCACTGCCTTCTCCTCTGTCCCTGACTTGCAGCCAGCATTGCCCTCCAGCTCCAGCCGCAGAAGGGGCTCCAGGCCGCCAGCGGGCGCGGTGACCTCCAGCCGACCAAGAGTTCCAGGAGGCCGGAGAAGCAGTGTGAAGAGTCGGTAAAGTCAGAACAATCGGAAGCGACCGCTGTCTCTGCCTTGCTTCCGATTGGGCGCCTTTCCCATTGACTTTAGCTGGACTCTGCAACACTTTTCTGGATGGGATTTTCTGATTAGCTGTAACTTGTGTTAATTTCCTTAAAGAGCTGTTTTACTTAAAATTGTGGGTAATTTAAACATGTTTTGATGTGATGTTTGCTAGTGATTCAGCCTTTTCTGGGATCTGTGTGGGCTAGACGCTAGGCGCCTAACCCCCCAAACCCTCCCAGTCTTTTGTTGTGCAGATTCTGTTTCTTGCACCTAATTGCAGATTGCCTGCAATAAAATTGCCTTCTCACTGCCTTCTCCTCTGTCCCCTGACTTGCAGCCGGCATTGCCCTCCAGCTCCAGCCGCAGAAGGCTCCGAGCGCCAGCGGGCGCGGTGACCTCCAGCCACCAAGAGTTCCAGGAGGCCGGAGAAGCAGTGAAGGTACGGGCAAAGCCGCAACTAATCGAAGCGACCGCTGTCTCTGCCTTGCTTCGATTGGTGCGCCTTTCCCATTGACTTTAGCTGGACTCTGCAACACTTTTCTGGATGGGATTTTCTGATTAGCTGTAACTTGTGTTAATTCTTAAAGAGCTGTTTTACTTAAAATTGTGGGTAATTTAAACATGTTTTGATGTGATGTTTGCTAGTGATTCAGCCTTTCTGGGGATCTGTGTGGGCTAGAGCTTAGGCGCTAACCCCCCAAACCCTCCCAGTCTTTTGTTGTGCAGATTCTTGTTTCTTGCACCAATTGCAGATTGCCTGCAATAAAATGCCTCTCACTGCCTTCTCCTCTGTCCCCTGACTTGCAGCCGGCATTGCCCTCCAGCTCCAGCCGCAGAAGGGCTCCGAGCCCAGCGGCTGGCGGGACCTCCAGCCACCAAGAGTTCCAGGAGGCCGGAGAAGCAGTGAAGGTACGGGCAAAGTCAGAACAATCGGAAGCGATCGCTGTCTCTGCCTTGCTTCCGATTGCGCGCCTTTCCCATTGACTTTAGCTGGACTCTGCAACACTTTTCTGGATGGGATTTTCTGATTAGCTGTAACTTGTGTTAATTTCTTAAAAGAGCTGTTTTACTTAAAATTGTGGGTAATTTAAACATGTTTTGATGTGATGTTTGCTAGTGATTCAGCCTTTTCTGGGGATCTGTGTGGGCTAGATGCTTAGGCGCCTAACCCCCCCCCCAAACCCTACCAGTCTTTTGTTGTGCAGATTCTTGTTTCTTGCACCTAATTGCAGATTGCCTGCAATAAAATTGCCTTCTCACTGCCTTCTCCTCTGTCCCCTGACTTGCAGCCGGCATTGCCCTCCAGCTCCAGCCGCAGAAGGGGCTCCGAGCCGCCAGCGGGCCGGCGGTGACCTCCAGCCGACCAAGAGTTCCAGGAGGCCGGGAGAAGCAGTGAAAGGTACAGAAGCCGCAACCAATCGGGAAGCGAACGCTGTCTCTGCCTTGCTTCCGATTGGTGCGCCTTTCCCATTGACTTTAGCTGGACTCTGCAACACTTTTCTGGATGGGATTTTTCTGATTAGCTGTAACTTGTGTTAATTTCCTTAAAAGAGCTGTTTTTACTTAAAATTGTGGGTAATTTAAACATGTTTTGATGTGATGTTTGCTAGTGATTCAGCCTTTTCTGGGGATCTGTGTGGGCTAGACGCTTAGGCGCCTAACCCCCCAAACCCTCCCAGTCTTTTGTTGTGCAGATTCTTGTTTCTTGCACCTAATTGCAGATTGCCTGCAATAAAATTGCCTTCTCACTGCCTTCTCCTCTGTCCCCTGACTTGCAGCCGGCATTGCCCTCCAGCTCCAGCCGCAGAAGGGGCTCAACGAGCATAGCGGGGCGGCGGTGACCTCCAGCCGACCAAGAGTTCCAGGAGGCCGGAGAAGCAGTGTGAAGGTAATGGCAAAGTCAGCAACTAATCGGGAAGCGACCGCTGTCTCTGCCTTTGCTTCCGATTGTGCGCCTTTCCCATTGACTTTAGCTGGACTCTGCAACACTTTTCTGGATGGGATTTTTCTGATTAGCTGTAACTTGTGTTAATTTCCTTAAAAGAGCTGTTTTTACTTAAAATTGTGGGTAATTTAAACATGTTTTGATGTGATGTTTGCTAGTGATTCAGCCTTTTCTGGGGATCTGTGTGGGCTAGACGCTTAGGCGCCTAACCCCCCAAACCCTCCCAGTCTTTTGTTGTGCAGATTCTTGTTTCTTGCACCTAATTGCAGATTGCCTGCAAAAATTGCCTTCTCACTGCCTTCTCCTCTGTCCCCTGACTTGCAGCCGCATTGCCCTCCAGCTCCAGCCGCAGAAGGGGCTCCGAGCGCCAGCGGGCCGGGCGGTGACCTCCAGCCGACCAAGAGTTCCAGGAGGCCGAGAAGCATGGTGAAAGGTGCAGGCAAGCCGCAACCAATCGGGAAGCGACCGCTGTCTCTGCCTTGCTTCCATTGGTGCGCTTTTCCCATTGACTTTAGCTGGACTCTGCAACACTTTTCTGGATGGGATTTTTCTGATTAGCTGTAACTGTTAATTTCCTTAAAAGAGCTGTTTTACTTAAAATTGTGGGTAATTTAAACATGTTTTGATGTGATGTTTGCTAGTGATTCAGCCTTTTCTGGGGATCTGTGTGGGCTAGACGCTAGGCGCCTAACCCCCAAACCCTCCAGTCTTTTGTTGTGCAGATTCTTGTTTCTTGCACCTAATTGCAGATTGCCTGCAATAAATTGCCTTCTCACTGCCTTCTCCTCTGTCCCTGACTTTCGGCCGGCGTGCCCTCCAGCTCCAGCCGCAGAGGGGCTCCGAGCATGCGCGGACGGTGACCTCCAGCCGACCAAGAGTTCCAGGAGGCCGGGAAGCAGTGTGAAAGGTACGGGCAAAGTCAAGAACTAATCGGGAAGCACCGCTGTCTCTGCCTTGCTTCCGATTGGTGCGCCTTTCCCATTGACTTTAGCTGGACTCTGCAACACTTTTCTGGATGGGATTTTTCTGATTAGCTGTAACTTGTGTTAATTTCCTTAAAAGAGCTGTTTTTACTTAAAATTGTGGGTAATTTAAACATGTTTTGATGTGATGTTTGCTAGTGATTCAGCCTTTTCTGGGGATCTGTGTGGGCTAGACGCTTAGGCGCCTAACCCCCCCCCCAAACCCTCCCAGTCTTTTGTTGTGCAGATTCTTGTTTCTTGCACCTAATTGCAGATTGCCTGCAATAAAATTGCCTTCTCACTGCCTTCTCCTCTGTCCCCTGACTTGCAGCCGGCATTGCCCTCCAGCTCCAGCCGCAGAAGGGGCTCCGAGCCGCCAGCGGGCCGGCGGTGACCTCCAGCCGACCAAGAGTTCCAGGAGGCCGGGAGAAGCAGTGTGAAAGGTACGGGCAAAGCCGCAACCAATCGGGAAGCGACCGCTGTCTCTGCCTTGCTTCCGATTGGTGCGCCTTTCCCATTGACTTTAGCTGGACTCTGCAACACTTTTCTGGATGGGATTTTTCTGATTAGCTGTAACTTGTGTTAATTTCCTTAAAAGAGCTGTTTTTACTTAAAATTGTGGGTAATTTAAACATGTTTTGATGTGATGTTTGCTAGTGATTCAGCCTTTTCTGGGGATCTGTGTGGGCTAGACGCTTAGGCGCCTAACCCCCCCAAACCCTCCCAGTCTTTTGTTGTGCAGATTCTTGTTTCTTGCACCTAATTGCAGATTGCCTGCAATAAAATTGCCTTCTCACTGCCTTCTCCTCTGTCCCCTGACTTGCAGCCGGCATTGCCCTCCAGCTCCAGCCGCAGAAGGGGCTCCGAGCCGCCAGCGGGCCGGCGGTGACCTCCAGCCGACCAAGAGTTCCAGGAGGCCGGGAGAAGCAGTGTGAGGCACGGGCAAAGCCGCAACCAATCGAAGCGATCCGCTGTCTCTGCCTTGCTTCCGATTGCGTGCTTTCCCATTGACTTTAGCTGGACTCTGCAACACTTTTCTGGATGGGATTTTCTGATTAGCTGTAACTTGTGTTAATTTCCTTAAAGAGCTGTTTTACTTAAAATTGTGGGTAATTTAAACATGTTTTGATGTGATGTTTGCTAGTGATTCAGCCTTTTCTGGGATCTGTGGGCTAGACGCTTAGGCGCCTAACCCCCCAAACCCTCCCAGTCTTTTGTTGTGCAGATTCTTGTTTTGCACCTAATTGCAGATTGCCTGCATAAAATTGCCTTCACTGCCTTCTCCTCTGTCCCCTGACTTGCAGCCGGCATTGCCCTCCAGCTCCAGCCGCAGAAGGGCTCCGAGCGCCAGCGGCCGGGGTGACCTCCAGCCACCAAGAGTTCCAGGAGGCCGAGAAGCAGTGTGAAGGTGGTCGTGTCAAGAACTAATCGAAGCACGCTGTCTCTGCCTTGCTTCCGAGCTTGGTGCGCCTTTTCCATTGACTTCAGCTGACTCTGCAACACTTTTCTGGATGGGATTTTTCTGATTAGCTGTAACTTGTGTTAATTTCCTTAAAAGAGCTGTTTTTACTTAAAATTGTGGGTAATTTAAACATGTTTTGATGTGATGTTTGCTAGTGATTCAGCCTTTTCTGGGGATCTGTGTGGGCTAGACGCTTAGGCGCCAACCCCCCAAACCCTCCCAGTCTTTTTGTTGTGCAGATTCTTGTTTCTTGCACCTAATTGCAGATTGCCTGCAATAAAATTGCCTTCTCACTGCCTTCTCCTCTGTCCCCTGACTTGCAGCCGGCATTGCCTCAGCTCCAGCCGCAGAAGGGGCTCAGGCCGCCAAGCGGGCAGCGGTGACCTCAACCGACCAAGAGTTCCAGGAGGCGGGAGAAGCAGTGTGAAAGATGCGACAAAAGCCGCATCAATCGAGGCGACGCTGTCTCTGCCTTTGTTCCGATTGGGCGCCTTTTCCCATTGACTTTAGCTGGACTCTGCAACACTTTTCTGGATGGGATTTTCTGATTAGCTGTAACTTGTGTTAATTACCTTAAAAGAGCTGTTTTTACTTAAAAATTCTGGGCAATTTAAACTTGTATTGATGTGATGTTTGCTAGTGATGCAGCCTTTTCTGGTGATCTGTGTGGGCTAGACGCCTAGGCGCCTACCCACCCCCAAACCCTCCCAGTCTTTTGTTGTGCAGATTCTGTTTCTTGCACCTAATTGCAGATTGCCTGCACAAATTGCTTCTCACTGCCTTCTCCTCTGTCCCCTGACTTGCAGCCGGCATTGCCCTCCAGCTCCAGCCGCAGAAGGGGCTCCGAGCCGCCAGCGGGCCGGCGGTGACCTCCAGCCGACCAAGAGTTCCAGGAGGCCGGGAGAAGCAGTGTGAAAGGTACGGGCAAAGCCGCAAAATTTTTGCCCGCCCTCTCCCCTCTTGGTTAATTGTATTTATACACTCTTTCCCGCCATTTCCTCTCATCCACGCCTCATCTAATTCCTTCTCTGTTAACCCATACCTACCCCACGCAATGCTAACTTGTTTCCTTTTGCTCCTTAACCTCTCATCTCCCCATTCCATTATGATAATCATATTATACCCCTGTCATGACGAATAAGTTAATGAGTATGTTCTGCTCTCCACTGCCATCCACAATGTACAACCATCTATTCCTTATTCACTTTGAACCACTATTACACTGCAACCCCTGGGGTATCCCACATAAAGCCTCTCTAACAATCCAGCTCTCCCTAGCCCTTTACATGTATCCTGGATCTATAAAACCCTCTATGCCTGTCCATCAGACTCCTATGTTATGATAAAGACACACCTATATAACAGCACCATCTCCACTACACAGTGTGCATCTAGGATTAAGAGGAAATGCTCTGATCACTCTCTATCCCTATCCCTTGGAGCCCTAGTCAAATTAATCTTCTACCTCCTTTTATGCATTGGCACCATTGAGATTAATCCTGGCCCCATTGTCAATTTATCTTCTCCTTCTGAGCTGACTACCATAAAAGGACTAAGCTTCATACACTTCAATGCTTGCAGCCTCCTAAAAGTTCATCTTAATACAGGCTTGGGTGGCACATACTCTTCCAGACTTCCTGGTCATCTCTGAATCTTGGCTCAGGCCTACAACAAAGACAGTGTTGTAAACCTTCCCAATTACCAGCTCTTCAGAGCAGATCGCCTTCCAGGGTGGTGGGTGGCCATATACATTAAGGACACCATCTCTGCAACCTGCCTCATCAACACATCTGAGCCAAATGAATTTGAATGTTTATCAATCAAAATTTGCCTTCCTAATTAGTCTCCATTTAAACTGATTGGATGCTATAGGCCCCTCTGCAGGCCTTAAACTGCTTTCTCACCTAGGGTCAATTCTCAACCAAGGCCCTGAAGATACCGTCATCCTTGGTGATTTGAATTTAAACTGGTTGTCTAATGTATCTGCACCTTTGATAACCTTTTGTGACACCTATGGATTCACACAGCTGATTAAAGACCCAACTAGGATTAACAAGAAATTCCAGCAACAGCTCACTCCTGGATATTATGTTGGTAAACAAGCCTCACTTATACTCACATGCAGGAGTACTGCCAAGTGATGTGAGTGACCATTACCCTATAGCTGGCATAAGATCCACACTCAAACCACCAAATCCTGCAGAATTTATCCTCAAAAGGTCAAAAGAATTTCAATATCTCAGGTTACCTCCATGACCTGAGTACTACAATATATTGGCAAGATTTCTATCTTACAACCTCTGTTGAAACAGCACTCCAGACTTTAAAGGATATTATCACCAATGTTCTCAATATTCATGCACCTATCACCAGTATCAGAACTAAGGTAAAATCCTGCCCTTGGTTCACCTCTGAGCTTAAAGCAGCCTTGAGAACCAGAGACAAGCTGTGGAAAAGGCAAGAAAAACAAAGGACACCAGTGATTGGCTAAATTTCAGAAAAGCAAGAGATTCATGTACAAAAAATAAGAACTGCCAAAACTGCCTACTATACAGCTGAATTGGATGCCTCCTACAATAACCCATCCAGACTCTGGGGTACAATAAAAGGACTTCTGGCCAGAATTCTACCCTGCCTTAACCACCAAATTGCTACTAAATGACACAGAAATTACAGGTAAACAAGAAATCTTAAATACCTTCAATGTTCACTTCACCACTGCTGGCCTAGCATTTGACTCATCACCTGCAAATATCCTGAGATCTTCCTTGAACCTGCAAACTACTGTGGGACAAATGGCCACTTCAACTTTTCCTTCATCCCAATATCCGTGAAAGAAGTGGAAGATCTCCTCTAATTTAGACACAACTAAAAGTGCAGGTGCAGACTCCTGGATCCCTATTTCCTGAAAATTGCTTCACATGTCTTATCTGCCCCCTTACTCATCTCTTCAATCTTTCCTAACTACTGGATCCATTCCATCTACTTGGAAAACAGCTCAAGTAGTTCCATTACTCAAATCTGGTGATACTAGGGATCTCAACAATTACAGACCTATCTCCATCCTACCAGTACTATTTAAGATGCTCGAAAACTAGTAAACTCTCAGTTAAGGGACTATCTGGATAACAATAACCTTCTAAATTCTGCACAATCTGGATTTAGATCAAAGCATAGCACCATTACTGCCTTAGCCAAGGTAACCAACGATTGGCAGACTAATTTGGACAAAAAAATTTTACCTGTGCTGTGTTTCTGGATTTGAGTAAAGCCTTTGACACAGTGGATCATGACTTATTACTCACCTCCCTTAACTCATTAGGCCTGGATTCCTATCACTCAACTGGTTTAAGGATTACCTTTCAGATAGGTCGCAACTGGTTAGAAATGGAAATTACCTATCCACCTCAAACCTCTGTTCTAAGGGGTGTACCACAAGGCCTCTATTCTTTGGCCCTATCCTCTTTGCTATTTATATAAACAATATTGATGCCAACCTCACTCAATCTAACATTCATCTGTTTGCTGATGATACTGTATTGTATGTCAGCAATCCCTCACCTTCCAAAGCCTGTGAACTTCTACAATCCGAATTCTCCATTCTGCAGCACAATCTACTTGACAAAAAACTACTTCTAAATGCAAAAAAAACAAAAGCTATGTTCTTTACCACAAAGAGTTGTACTACCACTACCCCAGCATCCAACACCCTACATATATCCACCTTACTTGAGAGAAACTTGAATTTGTTGATAACTTCAAATACCTTGGAGTCTGGATAGATAACAGGCTTGACTATTCTGTCCATATTGAAGAGTTACTTAAAAGCTAAGACAGAGGCTCGGACTATTTTTAGAATAAAACATTACCTAAACAGTGATTCCAAAAAGGTTAATTCAGGCCTCATTCCTATCCCTCATTGATTATGCTGATTTTCTCTACTGCCATTGTTCAAGTCATCTCACATAAGCTGGACACCCTGTATCACAGGTCCATAAGATTTATTACTGACCTTCCCTCCAACACCCATCATTGCTCCCTTTATATGGCAGTCAACTGGACATCATTGCAACACAGAAGAAATAGGAATGCTGTTATCTGGATACTCAAAGCGTTAACAGGCAACTACCGACCTATATCACTGATTGCTTTACCCAAATTACAACCAGGCCATACACCTTAAGGATCAGTAAACTCATCACATTAAAGGTCCCCAATGCCTGCACCGGTATGGGAGGGCTGCTTTCAGCTATTCCTTAGCAGCTGCATGGAACTCTCTCCAAAAATCCATGAAGCTAGATAGCCTACTACCTCTGGCATCCTTCAAAGATTGTTCTCCGCCCTTTTCCAGAGCTCTGCAATTGCTTTTATAAAGCATAATCCCCCACCTATCTGACCCAACTAAACCTCCCTTTTCTATCCATTATATTAACTCAATTTCTTTCTTCCGAATCACCTATTATATTCACTTAAAAACTAGTTTAGACCATATAACTTATATTTTAGGACTGCTATACCTTTGTCCTCTTTTTTTCCTACAGGCTAAATGGTTCTATTGTTACTTGTATATATGTAAATTGTTGTATATAATCATTTCATGCCATTGTATTGCTATTTATTCTATTCTTGTCTATGTAATAATACTTGTATCCTCATTTGTATGACCACTCAGGTCCATCTTGTAAATGAGCTTTGCTCAATGATGTTCGCCTGAATAAATAAAGATTTTGATTGATTGATTGATTGTACCGCTGTTGGTGACAAGCGATAAAGGTGCCCCCTCAACACTGTCCCCTCTATTATATACCTCGGGATCACATTGGACCCATCATTAGATTTCTCCCTTCATGTATGGTTTGCCATCCTAGACTATCTACTGCATTGATTGTACCACCATGTTATCCTTAGCTTCTGCTGTTAATGTTATGTTCTTATCTTTCCAAAACTGTATTGTGCTGTTCTATATTTTGTACCAACAATTTTTTTCATGTACTTAACTCTGTAACCCCTGGTATTTTCAACGCAATCCTATTTATGGTGATTCTTTTTTACTGCAACTGTCTTTTGTTCTCTGCATTGTACTCTCCTGGGTCATGCCTGAAAATCAGCAGGTTTTTATTTAGTGCACTTACCTGGTTACCAAAATAAAATAAATAAATAAATGTATCTACCATCTGTAGAGAAATCAGTACCAGATTGGGGTGAGCATATTGTGCCAGTTGTAACCCCACCCCATCTGCCTGAATGTCATAGAAATTGACAGCAGATAAGGACTGCAAGGCCCATCCAGTCTGCCCATTTCTTTTTCTGCCTTATGAATGTGCCATCGGCCTTTGCTCTGTCAATGGCCTATCTATTCATACTCATCTGTATTGCTCCCTTATGCCTATCCCATGCCTTTTTGAAGCCCTGCACTGTATTCATATCCACCACTTCCTGAGGTAGGCCGATCTATGCGTCCACCACCCTTTCTGTGAAAAAGAACTTCATAACATTACCCCTTAATCAACCTCCCTCTAATCTCATGCTGTGTCCTCTTGTCCTGCTATTTTTCTTATACTGAAACATGTTAGATTCTCTCACTTTGTTAATGCCCTTTAAATGTTTGAATGTTTCAATCATATGCTTGAGTTGTACCAGTCTACAAAAAGGGGGACACCACTAACTTGGATAACTACTGCCCTATTGCCATCCTCTCCACCCTCTCTAAAGTACTGGAGAAAATTGTTGCTACCCAGGTCTCAGATTACCTGTACTCCTTCAAACTCCTCACCCCTGACCAACATGGTTTCTGACATGGGCACAGTACATCCACTGCTCTCATACAGTTTACAAATGATGTCAGACTCGCTACGGACAAAGGCTCTCTCACTGGGGCTACTTTTGTTGATCTTACAAAGTGTTTGATTTAGTTGACCACCCGCTGCTCCTATCAAAGTTGTCATCAATAGGCTTCTCACCCTCTGCCACCACCAGGTTCCAAAACTATCTTTCAAAGTGGCAAAAATTTGTCCAGATCGGAGATGCTAAGTCTCCTCTTGCTCCTACTTGGATCGAAGTGCCCCAGAGTACGAGTCTTGGTCCTCTCCTGTTACAGTCTTCATAAACGACATCCCACCACTCACTGGTGCTTGCAAAGGTCTGCTATATGCAGACAATCTTGTTCTTTATTCATCCTCCTCAAACCTCTCAAAGATCAACCTGAATCTCAATAGTAACTTCAATACCTTTCAGAGCTGGCTATTGTAAAACAAGCTTGTCTTAAATAAAAATAAAACAGTGACTATGCTCTTCAATTCAGTTTCAAAAATTCGGTCCTGCAACCAGCCATTAAGTATCAGAGCACTTGATGGCTCTCCCCTTAACACAGTTACTTCTTTAAATACCTAGGAGTAACCCTTGATCGCACCTTGGATTTTGACCTGCATCTAGCCTCAGTCATTAAATCTGTCAATATTCAACTTGGGCTGGCATACAAGGTGAGACATAGCCTAACATCCACGGCAAGGATGGCCATTGCACAGGGGGTCCTAAGACCCAAATTGGTGTAAGGGTTAATAGCCTTTCCGGCAACTACTGAAGGGCTCCTCCGAAAGTGGGATGTCTGCTACAACAGCATTTGCCGTTTTGCTTTGTCTTTGCCCAAATTTACTCACCAATGCACACTATACTCCAGTCTGGAATGGTTTACCCCCTCAGCCTTCTGACAGTTTACTTCCTACTGTTTTATAAAGAATATAATCTCCTCCCAGATACCTGACAAACTGGCCCTACTGCTCAAACCTGTGACCTCTGCCTACCCACTGAGATCAGGTGACAAATCCCTTCTTGTCCAACCAAGATGTAAAACCAAAATGGGGGAGAATGCTTTCATTAGCTGGGCTCCTAAACTATGGAACTCCCTTCCACTGAGTCTAAGAATCTTCCCTGCTTCACACAGTTTCAAACAGGAGCTTCGTATGGCTCTTCTAAGCTCTGAACCCTGCTCCTGTTCTCCATCCACCCACTCCTGTACTGGTTCCTCCTAGTTATCTACTGGCTCCCACCTCTACTACTCCCAAACCTGCCTGGAAATCTTGTCATTTCCTTCCTTCTAGCACTTACTCACTAGTTGTATGACTTATGACTGTTAGTTATTTGCACTTATATTTCTGTTTTGTAACTACGGTACATATAGATTCCTGCAAATGTACTGTAATTTGCTGAAAATTTTGTATAAGTGTACTATGTCTGACTTCTACTTGTCCCATGATGTTTTCTTGGATCTGCTATTGTCTATGTACCCTCTGTTGTAATCTCCCGGGTCATACCTAAAAATAGGCAGCTATGCTATGTAGTGTACCTACCCGGTTAACAAAAACTAAATAAATAAAAATAAATAAATATCACCTCTCTCCCTCCTTTGCTCTAGGGTATACATATTGAGCTCCGTTAATCTGTCCTCATATGTCTTCTGATGCAGTCCCTACACCATTTTGGTTGCCCTTCTCTGGACTGCCTCCATTTTGTTAATGTCCTTGTGCAGGTGTGGCTTGCAGTACTGCATGCAGTATTCCAGATGGGGCCTAACCAGTGTCTTGTAAAGAGGGATTAATACCTCCCTCTTACGACTTGTGATATCCCTACTAATACACCCCAACATCCCTCTAGCCTTACCTAATGTCTGTAGCTAGGAGCATCTTAATTCCCAAGCTTACCTATGGCCTTCCTGTCTTCTCAAAAATCTCTAACCAAATTGTACACAAATGGTATGTGGCTTATAATATATGTGATTTTGCCCTGCCAAGCGATTGACTTGTCCACCACTGTACATTACATTCCAAACTGGGATAGCTGCCCCCTGATGGTCAACATGACCTTGTCCTTGGGGGTGTCATTTATAGTGTCCCATGCTCATCTCTAGTTTCCTACTTAATGCTGTATATAACTGCTTACCCTCTTCAGTCTACAGACTATGACTTGCTTATTACCCCTAGGATAAAGACCAAGCTTACAGAGGCAGCATTTGCCACATTTGCCCCAAAACTGTGGAATACTGTCCCAGCTAAAATCAGATATTGTGCAGCTGCGCGCGTATTCTGAAAACAGTTCCAAAATCACCTACTGCAGTTGTATGCCTGCTCCTGCCCCTAGGCTTCAAAATAGTGCCCTTATATCGACCTGTTTTCCAAGCCTTAATAGCACTTGTCACTTTGTAATTCGCCTAGGCTACAGAACTAGCATTTTCAACTTACCGTCCTTCCCTAACACAAGCTGCCTAGCCCTCTATTGTTCAATCTGATGTTCATTGTAGCTTTGGCCTCCTTAATGATGATGTTCATTGTTGACCTGTTAGGTTGCTGCCTATATGCTGATGTACACTTATGTTTACATCATGTTTGTATACACCAATCCTGATATTAGTGTCCTGGAATTCATGGGTATATGTACGCTAATGTTCTGCATATGCCAATATTTGCTACTTTTGCTACGAGATCTGTACATAATTGGTTGTACTCTCCCAGGTCATGCCCGAAGACAAGCAAATGTTTGTCTAGCACACCTTACCCGGTAAACAAACACTAAATAAATAAAAGTCTCATCGAACAGAGTGTATTTGATATTAACTTCAAGCATTCTAGTGAAGTCATTAGGAGTTGATGAGCCCACATTTTTTTTAAATACTTCAGGAAAAAGCTGAACACCATTGACCATCATCTTCATTACAGCACGAGCAGGAATTCACAGCAGTACTAAAGTACTCCTGATGTATTACAGAAATTTTCCAAATGCAACATACTCAACTTTTTATAAAAGTTTTCACATGTAACCCAGAACCACTGTTTAAACATGGAACAAAAGCACTTATGAGAATGAAGTACCACAATAAAAAAGGGGTAAACATTTCTGCATTTCAGTTTGTAGGAATATTATTTTTTAAAGCATTTTATGTAAAATAAAAAAAGAGACACAGAGAAGGTAGGGAAGCAAACTCTTCTCTCTTCCCCTCCCCATACATTATAAGAACACAACAGATAGCCCTGTGTTACCACCAATGTTACTTTACAGCAAATTCAAACTATAAAAGGATGCACAACTTAGAACAGTTGTGTAAGAACTTGCCGTAACAGTAGATCTTTGAGGGGATCTCAGTCATCAGGACACTCCATAGGAACTTCATTGTCAGTGAAGCAGGATCTACAGGGAAGATTTTTAGCAGTGCAACTGGGGCCGCCCACGCCGACGTCATGTGACGATGTCACCAACCCTATAAAGACATGAGTGGCCCCACCCCCTCTTCAATTCTTTCCCCTGGAGACAAAGGGAGCATAGCTTGAGCCATAGGGAACTGAGGGAGAGAGAGAGAGAGAGAGAGAGAGAGAGAGAGAGAGGTGCCCAGGCCTATAAAAAAGGCTGGATACACCAGATAGCCAGTTCTAGCAAAGAACACCCCCAAAGGGGGATAGTGGGAGGGAAGACAGACCTGATGACTGAGATCCCCTCGAAGATCTGCTGTAATAGTAAGTTCTTCTGTAACTGTTCTATCTTCTTTGGGGGTATCTCAGTCATCAGGTCCCACTGGAGGAACGATCCCAAGCAGTTACAGGTGCAAACAGTCTGGGAAGAAGGTCAACCGTAAACTTAAGCCAGGAGGCCCTGCAGCACTGCTCTGCCAAATCCTGTGCAGGCTCTAGAGGCAATGTCCAGACAGTAATACTTGGTGAAAGAGTGGCTGGTACTCCAGGTTGCAGCCACACAAATGTCAGCAGCTGAGACCCCACGGAAACAAGCCACAGAGGTAGCCATAACTCTTGTGGAATGAGCTTTGACCACTCCAGGCAGTTCTTTGCCATAGTTGTTGTAGCAGAATACAATGCATTTAGCCAACTATTTGGACAAACATTGTTTAGAAACCTGAATGCTCTCTCTACCTGGGGCAAAAGAAACAAACAAATGCGTTGACTTCCTACATTCCTTGATTTGGAACAGGTAATATTTTAAAGTTCTGTGCACATCTAACATATGGAGCAGTGTTTCCTCTGGATTGGCACGCTCCAGAAAATAAACAGGAAGGTGGAAAGATTGGTTCAGTGTAAACTCAGACACCACCTTAGGGAGAAACTTAGGATTTATCACAAAGACACACTGTGTTTGTGAAAAATCAAATAAGTCTCCTCACACCAGAGGGCCTGAAGCTCTGAAATTGTTTGAGCAGAAGTAATAGCAACTAAAATTAACACTTTACAGGAAAGAAAACATAGTTCACAAGTCACGGCTGGGCTCAAAAGAAGATAGGGTCAACTTCTCCAAATAAATTTCAAATCCCAAGCCGGGACAGGGGAATGGACTTGAAGTTTCAGATGCAGGATGCCCCTCAAAAAGGTACGGGAAACATCCAGCTAAGCTATGATATGGTCATTTATGGGCTCATGAAAAGCTTAGATAGCCAAAAGGTGCACCTTGAGGGAGGAGTACTGGAGACCTGAGTTAGACAGATCAGGTAGTTCAGATCTGGTTCACTGGACAGGTGAAAGGGTCCAGATTATGCTCGACAGCTCATATGGCAAACTGCTTCAGATGGAAGGCTTTCAGGTGGCCACTAGGACAACTGGCACTCTATTAGAAACCCTAAATCTGGTAACGGCTATGTCCTCAGGAGCCAAGTGTGCAGATGGAGGGACCTGAAGTTGGGATGGACCAGGGTCCCCATATCCTGGGTCAGCAGATTCCTGCAGAAAGGGAGAGGAACCAGAGGTTTCCCCACCAGCTGCTGAAGTAGATGAAACCATATATATGGCAAGGCCAGAATGGAGCTACCAGGATCATGGTGGCACCCTCCATCCGCAGTTTGATGAGCACCCTCTGAATTAGAGGAAATGGAGGAAAGGTGTAAAGAAACCCCCCACTCCTTGAAAGGGACAACGTATCTCACCAAAACACTTCAGGCCCTGGAACAAATGTGCAAAAAGTGGACAGTTTTGTGTTGAGTGGGGACGCAAAAAAGGCCCAACTCTAGATGACCCATCTGTCGAACAGATCTTCTGCAATGGATGAGAGAAGCTCCCACTTGTGCATGCTTGACTGCATCCAGCTGAGACTGTCTGCCAGAGTGTTTAGCACGCCTGAGACATGGACCACTGAGAGGGTCATGCCGTGGTCTAGCACCCAATACCACGCTCATGGCCTCCCTGCACAGGGGGTATGAATGTGTTCTCCCATTTGTTGATGCAGTACACAACACTGAGGTTGTCTGACTGGATCAACAACTGACCTGGAAGAATATGGTTCTGAAAGGCCTGCATGATCTACAAAACCACCCGTATCTCCAGGACATTGATATGCAGGGAAGTTTCAACCTGGGATCAAGAGCCCTGAGCTTGAAAAGGACCCTGGTGAGCTCCCCCAGCCTAAACTGGAGGCATCCATGGTGAGGATTTGTTGAGGAGAGAAGATCTGGAAGGGAACCCCCTGCAAAAGGTTTAGGAGGCCCATCCACCACTGGAGCACTTTGAGGCCCAGGGAAGAGACCAGCATTAATTGATCTAAATCATCTGTTCACTGGTTCCATTGCAGCTAGAGTCAACTGGAGGATGCACATGTGGAGTCTGGCCACTGGAATGGTGGGGATGGCAGCCACCATTAGTCCCAGCAGTCTCAGGTGTACCCTGACTGAAACATAACAGCTCTGGGACACCTCCTGAGCCTGGGCAATGAGGCACTCCACCCTGTTTTGAGGAAGAAAGGCCTTCCCCTGCACCAAGTCTAGAATTGCCCCTATGTATTGCAGCCTTAAGATGGGACCAGGACTGACTTGGGCAGGTTAATGGTGATGCCCAGGGAGAGGAATAACTGAAGAGTTCTTTCTAAGATCCTCCGGAGCTAGTGCCTGGATGGGGTCTTTAAAAACCAATCGTCCAGACAAGGCAAAACGTACATTCCCTCCCTTCTGAGGGCTGCAGCTACTGCTGCCAAGCACTTGGTAAAGACCCATGGCACAGAGGACAATCCAAAGGGCAGCACTTAGAACTGACAATGCTTGCCCTGGAAAAGAAACTGGAGGAGCCTCCTGTGGGGAGGAAACACCAAGATGTGCAGGTACGCATACTGCATGTCCAGAGAACACAGCCATTTGCCTGCTTGAAAAGGAGCAGCAAACCTGGCATGGTTAACATTCAGAACTTTTTGTACTGGACATACAGATTGAGGTCCTTTAGGTCTAAAATGAGCCTCAAATCTCTGGTCTTTTTGAGGACCAGAAAGAACCTGGATTAGAACCCCTTCTTTCTCTGGTGCCTGGGCACTGGCTCGATAGCCTGATTCTGCAGAAGGGACTGTATGTTTTCCCGGAGAAGAGTCAGGTGGGTTGGGGGGGAGGTAACTGGATGGTAGAGGAAGCGTCTCCGGGAGTTGCTCGATGAGCTCCACAGTGTGACCCCTTTTTATGATTTGAAGAATCCAGGCATCCAAAGTTATGGTTCTCCATTGATTGAGATGGGGGGAGAACCAACCTCCGACCACCATCTCTTGGTTGGGGACCAGAAGGGGGGGTCTGGCAAGGAGTCAAGCAGAGGTGGATCCAATCACCGGGGCTGGTCTATCACCTCTGGGATGCTCAGCCATGGCTCCAGCAGTGGAGGGGGTGGGCAAGGCGGCGAAAGCTCTGCATTTGTCCTGAGGCAGAGAGGCTGCTCCTGGCCTAGTGGATGCCTTGTGAAAGCGAGGAGGCTGTCTGCTCTTAGGTTGCATGTGGTAGCGTGAGTGGACAGATTTGAGAGCCCTGACAGATGCCTGCATATCATTAATGATGTCTTGGACATCTGGGCCAAAAAGCTTAGAGCCATTGAAGGGGGCATTAAGCAGCTTCGCTGGACAACAGCAGCAAAGCCAGAGACCCTCAGCCAGGAGTGCCTATGGAGGCAGATACCAGTGGTAACAGCCCTAGCAATAGTGTCCAAAATATCATAGAGGGCCCACAGGAGGTGCTTGCTAATGTCTTCAGCGGTCTGCAAGCATTTGAGAATCTCCTGCTTCTGTGTACCTTCTGGGAGGGCCTGCACAGTGGCCTTGCCCTTCTTGTAGTTGGTATTCTGGTACATAACAATATGGGACAGGTAACTGGCAATCCTCAGCCCAAGGGTAGAGGAGGCATAAATCCTCTTGCCCCAAAGATCAATTCCCATGATTCCTTGTCTGGGGGGAGGGAGCTAAGGTGCTTGGGCACCACAGACCTGTCATGAGCTGCCTTAATAACCATTGAATCTAGCCAGCCCGGTGGCACTGAGGGCTGAGGCATTGGATGCCACACCTCGCACTACGCTGGCAACCTGGGATCGGGAGTGAGCTCGGGATGCGGAAGTCAGCAGGAGTAGGGTTGAGGATGAATGCCCTTGTGGTGCTCTCCTCCCTGGGATGCAAGGGGGGGATGATCTGGCATGACAGCAACCCCTAGTGGAGACCAGGAGCATTGCAGCAAGCCAGGCGGCATGAAACTAGTGTGGTCGACGCAGGCAGGGTTCCCGTGTGCCAGAGTGTTGGGGGTGCACCACATACGGGGGGGGGAGTGCAGAACAGAGGAAAACACTTGCTCATGGGACAGGCGATGGCACCTATTTCCCATGCCCACTGCTGGGCTCTCTCTGTCTGGCCTTCCAGGTCCTCCACCAGGGCCCTTACCTGCTAGCTGGAGTCTGACATGCAAGAGTACCCAAGAGGAGGGGCGACCCACCCCAGGCAGGTTAAACCAAGGGTGCTGGCTGCAGGAAGGGGGGGAGAGAGGAGGCACAGTACAGAGGGGCCTCAGGTGGACAGAAACTGGACAGGATGCCTGAGAGAGGTTCCACGAGCTGTGACCAGAGGGAAAAATAGTTGAAAATAAAAAATTAACCACTGAATCTGTTTCCGGCTGGGCAGCGTAATGAGGAAACCCCTGGGGGGAATGGTAAAGCTTGTCTGCCTGGTGAGGCATAGCTGGCACCATATCAGGTCTGTGCCAGGCTGCAGTAGAGGCATTCTGTAAAGCAGACAAAATAGGAGGAATGAGCTTAGGAGAAGAATCTTTAATCTCCAGGAAGTCCACCAAATCCTTTCTGGTGGCATCTTCCTCCACAGTATGGAACCCCCAAGGCTGAAGATAACCGCTTCATAATATTGAAAATAGCTGGGTCCTCTGTAGGAGACCTAGGAGTATGTTTGACAGAATCCTCACAAATTGAGGAAGCAGTGGATCTGTCTGAAGGGAGAGGATCTTCCTCCTCCTTGTCATCATCAGGAAGAATAAGGTCAGGATGGTACTCCTCCTTGATGTTGACCTCTTCTAGATCCAGGTCGGACATGTGAGGCACCGACGATGACCCATGGGGGGGTAGCCCATGGTCATTGAGGAGGGGTCGACGATGAAGCTGCCATCAGTGGCATGGGTGATGTAGGCCTGTAGGCACCAAGCTGGTGAACAATCACCGAAGTGAATTTGGTCAGACTCTCATTGAGATTGATGACCGCTGAAGACTGCATCAGCGGGGGGTGGATGATGGTGCAGGGAGCGATGACCCTCCAGATGGGCCCTGAGAGCCAGAAGAAACTGTAGCCTGAGGGCCTGGAGTAGGATCAGGCCTTGATGGGAGGGCCATCGATGACAAATATGACCCAGGGGTCAACAACTGGCTGTCCTGAGTATCAGACAGAGAAGCTGTCAGTATGGGTCTGGTGGACACAGAGACCTGGACAGCCGATTTGTGCATTGATGCAGCTGCAGTTGACGGAGTACCCTTGGATGAGGAAGAAGAGGCCATTAGGGAGCGGGACCACCGCCAAGGGGAGCAGTCCCTATCTTGGTCCTTTTGTGACTTTTCCCCAAGGACTTGTCTCGGGCCTTAGCAGCCTGGGAGCTCAATGACCCTGCCGGCAACTGAGAGGCTGGGACCCCGGAGGACCCTGCCCAGAACTGGCTACCTGTTGATCCATTAGGACATTTTTAAGTGCCTTTTGGTGTCATATGAGGGTTGTTTGATTAAACTTCTGGCAGAACTCACAATCAGAGACCTCGTGGTCTGGCCCAAGACAGCAGACATAGAGAGAGTGTTTGTCTGTGGAGGCAATCTTCTTTTTGCAGCGACGGAAGACAGAGGTAGAAGGATTAACTCTCAACATAAAAATAAAGGAACCTCTTTTTTAAAAAGAGATTCTAAAGTAATAAGTGAAAATGGCATGAAACTGCATCAGAGCTTCTGCGGAGACCCATGCAAACAAGTTGACGGTGGGAAAGAACTGAGGAGGGAGTGGGGCCACTCATGCCTTTATGGAGTTGGTGACATTGTCACATGATGTTGTGGTGGGTAGCTTCAGTTATACTACTGAAAATCTGTTTGGATCCTGCTTCACTGACTGTGAAGTTCCTACGGTATGACATGATGACTGAGATACCCCCGGCAAAGATATATAATTACTAGTATATCAATTTTTCAGTCAGTTAAACTGGGTGGACCGGGTCAATCATACTGAAGCCCAAAAAGTTTTCAAACTCATTAAATTCAATATTTAAACCAAAATTAATAAAATTAAGCAGAGAACCTTCATCAGTTTCTTGTCACTATACACACTGCTTCTCTCTGCATTTACAGAAGTTTTACAAAGGAATGCAGAAAGACTACCTGCAAACATTCTCATCTCCTTTTACAATCAAGATAAGTCTTTCTTAAATACATTTAAAAAATAAGAACCTGTTTGTTCCTTTCTCCCCTTATCATGTATTTTCACCTTGTTGTTCCCACCCAGCTAATTAGAAAATAATTCATTGCAGTGTCAGCCCATTTCATTAGTGGTTATATATCACCACAGTATGAAATTAACTAAAATATTCTAGACCAAATTCTCTGCACAGTGCACAGTTCCGGTTGATGATACAACTTTTGACCTAAGGCAGCATTAAATCTCCCACAGATTTCAAAGCTGGTATGTACTGTGCTGCTGTGCACAGATGACCTTATCATATCACAACTCCCACCGACTCTCATTACCTGCCTGTAGTCAGTAGACAGTTTCTTGTCTGGGCCCCGTTCTGAGCAGTCTTTCAAACTTTTACTATGACCTGAGTGAGTTTCGGTCAGCGCTCTTCAGGGAAGACAGCATTGATAGGTTGGAACCATTAAATTAAAACTGAAAAATTAACAGAAGGGCTGAGAAATGTATAACATGCTGTCACACACACATGGTAGCACGTACAGTAGTAAGTAGCTCAGCCCTTCTCTTAATCTCTGTTTTTATTTCTGGCTTCAGCATAAAATCTGTTTTGAGTGAAAGTGGGGTGGGGTTGCTGCAGTGAGTAGTAGTTTTTTTTTCCCCCAAGAAGAACACCAGCTCTCTCATCCCCAGCCACTGCAGCCTAGCCAACACAACTGGCACAATCAAATCCCTTCTGCAATAAGAGAGGGGAAACAGAGATTGGGTTTTTATTTACCCCCTTCTATTGATAAAAACGTTAATCAGGGGGATAAGGAGGCAACTCATGATTCATTCATACAGAGACCACATTGCTGAGGAAGACTGCTATAATTAACGCTGAGACCCTGATGTGACACATATAAACTTTACCTCAGCAGTCGTATTCCTTGCTGACAACCCCGCGGGCCTTCTGACTTCATCTGTTCACCAATGTGCCTCATCTCTGTTTCCCCTCTCTTGTTGCAGAAGGGATTTGATTGTGCCAGTTGTGTTGGTTAGGCTGCAGTGGCTGGGGATAAGAGAGCTGGTGTTCTGCTTGGGGGAAAAAAATATCACTCACTGCAGCCACCCCTCCCCATCCCACTTTTACTCAAAACAGATTTTATGCTGAAGCCAAAATTAAAACAGAGACTAAGAGAAGGGCTGAGCAACTTACTACTGTACATGCTACCATGTGCAACAGCATGTTATAAATTTCTCAGCCCTTCTGGTATAATCTTTGGCTCTGCCCCCTGATGTCATATCTTGCCCGCTGCAAGCAGAGGGTTGTGCGTTAAAGTCAGGGAGGCCAGGTGGGTTCATGTGGATCAGCAACATATCATTCCTCGGAAGATCAGTTACGCAAAGACTTTTGTCGTAACAGTAGATCTAGGAATGTCTCTTGCAGCAAGTCATTACTTCTGGGAGTTCCCAATAGGTGGCGCCATACCTCTCAACCTCCTGCCTCATAAATCAGGGACAAGGCTTAAAAAAATCAGGGACAAAGGACCAAAATCAGGGACACAACTTCAAACTTGATTATATCCACTCAGGAAGCTGGTAGAATATGGAGCTTAGTGCAAAATGCATTTTCTAAGGAAGAATAACTCTTTAACTTTAATGATTGACATTATTTTATGCTTCCAACTCCCACTATTTGGTCACGGAAACACAATTTTTAGGAGGGACAGAGCAAAATTTTGAGGTGAAATCAGGGACGACCCTGAAAATCAGGGACAGTTGAGAGGTATGGGTGGCGCTCTAACATGGCAGCTTCTTCTAGCAGTCTCCACACCAGGGACCACCAACATGACCTCACTTCCTGGGCTGTGCCTATAAAAATGGGTGGTCCCTGGTAGTCTCCATTCCCTGCCGGTTTCAGCTCGTGAAAGCGAGGGACCGAGGGGAACCGAGGTACCAAAGCCTCCCGACCCTACGTCGTTTTTCCTGTTACAGAATGGCAGGGGTCCGGAGGGAGGGGAGCTACTTACTGCAAGAAAAGTTCCTAGAAGATCTACTGTTATGACAAAAGTCTTTGCATAACTAATCTATCTTCCACGGAATGGTCTCTTGCAGTAAGTCAATACTTCTGGGAGATTCCCAAGCAGTTAAGTGGCAGTGGGGTTTCCAGATACGGCATTCTGCTGCACATATAGTGTGGTCCTAGGACTGACAGGTGCTGAGAGCAGTATATCAGCATATAAAGATAATTTTGTATTCTATCTGAAAGTACTCCATTATAGTATTCGTTATAGGGTTACGGCTGAAAGACAAGCCAGACTTGCTATTACTGGGCATCGTCAGATGAGTTAAGCAGATGTAGACCCGATCAGGGTATGGCATATCAAAATACTGAGAGAATTCAGGAGAAATTCAGCCATATAATGGAGTGATCGTTAGGTCTCTGTGGCATGTACTGTAAAAGACAGTATATGTCAAAGCCTATTGGGTTCTGAGTTATGACCAGGAACTCAAATAATACAATGTTACTCTTTTGTAGTGCTACAATGTAGCAAGTTAATACAGTGTTTTGCCATATCTGTCAAGTCATCAGAAAATGTAGCCCATTTTTGGCATAAATAGGCTACATAAGTAGCAAACAATGATGTTAAATGAAACAATGTATCTATTTCATACTGGAATCTAGTGACCCTTCGAGTCAGTAGTATTGTTGTAGTCAATATTGAACTTATTTTAGGGTAGACATGGAATGCAACAGAGTGATGTTGTCAGTTCCTTCGTGTCTTAGTAATCTCATTTGCAAGGGGGTCCCAAGTATGTCAGGGCCTGCAGCCTTGTTAGGTGTAAACCTGAAATGTTAGCATGTTTATAACATATTATGTACTCACCATTGTTTCTGTGGCCTTTATCTATGGCCAGATGAGGAATGCATGTAGCAGCAGCTATTTGGTAAGAATATTATGATCTATATAATATTATTATCGGGATATATCGATTGTTTCTCAGCATGTGAGTAGTAGCAGGCTCTGTTCGTGGGAGAGACACAAGGGTCCAGCACACAACAGGTCTAGAGGCATCCCGCTAGAATGACCGCAATGGCCTGTAACAATTATACTTCAGGAAGTGGCTAGATGTATAAAGCCTCATGGGAAAGACCTCAGTACAATTTTGAATTGAAGCTCCAGAAAAGGTCTCCGAGGCCTAGAAGAGGAGACCGGGGTATAGTCTGAAGTTTTTTAATGAGAGGAAGAGGTGCCCAGCCATCCTGAGGAGCGGCCGTGGGTCAGTTTAGATGTGTTCCTTGTTATTCGTTCTTTGCCTCTAATGTTATGTCTTTGGTTATAGTAATTTCCAGTTTTGTATGAAGAATTATACTGAGGGCATGGTTTGTAGTACATATATTGTACTGTTTTTAGTTGTCGGCCTGAGGCTTGTAGGTTGTCCAGTATTGTTTATGCCCCTGGGCCAAAGAGATGGTCGCCATAAAAAGGGGCATTAGCCACTTTCTGTTAAATATCAGGTGCTAGTCCTGAGAGTCAGAGCCATGCCTGATGGCATATAAGAATACCAACTGCAGAGGCTCTAGCCGAAGCATTGGCAATGTCGCATCCTGATCTTAATAAATGTCAAGAGAGGGAAGTAAGGGAGTTTATTATTGATGTGAGTAGTTCTTTTTCAGGGGATGTAAGTAGTTTACTTATAATGTCTCCAGCAGAGGTGCCCGACGTATGCTGGTATTTCAGCATATGTCCCATGTAGTTAAGTATTCTAATATTTAATGTGTTTAGAGCACACACTTTCTTCCCCATATAATCAAAATGTTTAGAGTCTTTTTCGGGAGGTACTGTACTTGTATGTTTAGGTTTACCAGTGCGGTTGTGAGCGGTTGCAGTAACCACGGAATCCGCAGTGGGAATATTTGTTAAATATTGATAATCAAGGGGAGCCTGATAAAGCCTAAGCACTTTTCTAGGTAGCTCCTGTGCCGCTATGGGTTGACTCCATGCTTCAGTAATCTAATTTCTGAACGTTGGTATAAAAGGAGGGACTACCCGGGTAGGTTCTTCTGGGATGTCAAGATATTCAGCCATATCTTTACTTAATTTATCTTGTTCTGTTGTGGTAAACCCTATTGTTTTTTGTATTTGTAACATCATTTCTGGGAATGAGGGGTCATCTGGCAGGGAAATGACCTTTAGTGGTTGTAATATTTCTCGTCCCAGTATGATGGTACAGAATATGGGGAACCACACCCTCTTGTAGTAGGGGAACCATCATACTTTGAGTCTTTGGAATGTCCCAAAATTATATGAGGATCTGATAGATATTCCTCAGAATATTCATGAGGAGGCAGAAATGGCAAGCATTCTGGCTCTGTGCGTGCCTGTTTTGATGGAGGCGGAGACATAGTCTGTGATTGAAGGTTTTTTACTGGAGTGGGTGTATAGTCAAAACCCATAGAATTCAACACTTTATTTACAATTTCTTCTGTCTTTGGCACTTGTGAGGATGGAACTGCCATGTAAGCGGGTTCTGAGCCTTGTGTGCATGGCATTGGGGTATCAATTTGTGCCTCCTGATAAAGTGATCCAGTACATCTTTGAAGTTTTTGTTCACCAAATATGGGTGTCGGAGCACCATGCATTAGTGCAAATGAGGCTGGTTTGCCTCTGTGTTCTGTAGTATATGATCCTTTATTTTGTGGTGATGCAGCCCCATAAGTATCTTTTGATACTGTTTTATGAACATTTTCATGGTTACATTTTTATGAGGCTCTTTCATAAATGTATTATATGCTGGTAAAGGTGTTGTTCTGTGATGCAGGGGCTGCTCTGTCGACGATGGGATCAGGCCCATTGATGGAAGAGGAATAAAAGTATGCCCCCCAATGTTGTAATGTGTCTTACTGTTGATGGATAAGTGAATGCATGCTCCATTGACGGTGAAATACACCTCGTCGATGATGGAGGAGTCCGTGCATGCTCTGTCAACAGTGGGATGCTCTTCATCGATGATGGAATAGTAGTTACATGCTCCATCAACAATGGAAAGTGTGTCATCAATGATGAGAAGGCAAATGCATGCTCCGTCGATGGTGGCAGACTTCTCATCGACGATGGAGATTTAGGAGCATGTCCCGTCGACGGGGAAGGTAGCCCCATCAATGATGAAGCATGTAGAGTGTGCTCCATCAACAGAGGAGGTGTTTTCATCAAAGAGGATGTCTTGTGGAGCCTTCTCATTGATGGGGGAGTGTGCCCCATCGATGATGACTGCAGCAGGACCTCCATTGTTGATGGTGCATGTTGACGGGGCAGATGAGAAATGACGTCCCATCAACGATGAACGTTCCTTTCTATGTGAAGTTGAACTTCTATGTTCTTTTGATGAAGAAGTGCCTGCCATTGATGGGGGAATATGGCCCATCGATGAGGAATGTTTTCTTGATGATACATGTTTAGGAGATATGACCGTTGAAGGGCAGTCAGGCAGGACTTTAGGTGAAGGTATTTCCTTCCCTATTTTACTTCTTGAAGAGGACTCTGAGGTTTTAGAGTCCTTTGATCAAGTACCCTGAGTCTGTAACAGGGAAACATCCATTGAAAAGCTCTTGGTCAAGCACAGGAATATGGTGCCGTGTAGAAAGCCCAGGCACCCCAAGCTATGGGTTCAATCCATGTCGTAGACTGGCAGCAGAAGAGTAAGCTGCTGTCAGAGCTGAAGCCAGCAGGAAAACAAACGGAGACTACCAGGGACCACCCACTTTTATAGGCACATCCCAGGAAGTGAGGTCGTGTGGGTGGTCCCTGGTGTGGAGACTGCTAGAATAGACTGCCATGCTAGAGTGCCACCTATCGGGAACTCCCAGAAGTAATGACTTACTGCAAGAGACCATTCCATGGAAAAGCTACTGTTCCAGGTGAGTAACCTGTTTTTGTAGAAGAGTGGATATGTTGTTCAAGCCACACTAGTTGGCAGACTCCTAGCAGTTCTCTGGGAGGAGGGAGGCAAGGTGCACACCCCCTACTTAGGGAACAGAGATTGGAGAACTTAGGCCTCAAAACCAGCATCCTGGCATGGCTCTAGGTCGATGTGGCAGTGGGTAATGAAGGTATTTGCTGACTTCCAGGAAGCAGCCCTGCAGATATCCTGAATAGGAATGTCCCTAGAAGCAGCCACCGACGCAGCAGCATGGTGGGTGGAATGAGCTCTTATCCCTCTGGGAGGCTCCTTACCCACCAACCAGCAGCAGAGATCAATGCAGGGTGTAATCCATCTGCCAACCATCCACTTTGCTGCAGGTCTGCCAGGTGTGGCTTCAGCGTAGGTGACAAACAGTTGGCGAACCTCTCCCTGAACTTCAGCTGTTCACTCCTCATAACGAGAGCACTCATCTCAGGTGCAAAGTATGGAGCCTGTATTCGGCCACCAAGGTGTAGTTGGGGTAGTACACCAGGAGAGTCAACACCTGGTTCAGGTGAAACTCTGACACAACCTTTGGAAGGAACTTTACGTTGGAGCGCAGAACAACCTTGTCCCTGTGGAAGACCAGATAGGGAGACGCGACAGAAAGCACATGTAGCTACCCAGTCCTTCTGGCTAACATGATAGCCACCAAGAAAGCAGTCTTCCACAACAGGTGTGACATCTCACACCTGTGCATCAGATCAAATGGCTTACCCATGAGCTTTGCCAGTACCCCCAGTAGATCACACAGAAGTGGTGGTTCATGCACCAGAGGAGAAATGTGGTTGAGGCTTTTAAAGAAATGCCGGACCACCTTCTCCTGTGCCACTGTCTATTGACTGGCCCATGCCCAGTAAGCAGAGATGGCTGCCAGGTGCACCTTAAGGGTCATTGACCAAAGACCCCCTTTGGAGAGAGACCAAAGGTAGTTGAGGATGCAAGCCACCAAACAGGAAAAGGGGTCCAGGCCCTTGCCCTGACACCAAATGGAGAACCTCTTCCATTTGAAGGCATAGCACTTCCTGGTTGACTCCTTCCTATATGCCTCAACTACATTGAGTACATAGAGAGACCCAAAGCCTGGAACTCTAGCTGCTCAGAAACCAGGCTGTCAGGTGCAGGGATTGAAGGTCCAGGTGGAGTACCTTCCCCTGACTGATGGAGAGCAGGTCCGGACATGCTGCAAGATGCCTCAGGAGCCTGATTCTGAAGCTGAGGAGATTTGGATACCAGAACTGGTGAGGCCAGTTTGAGGCTATCAGGATCACCTGTACCTTGTCCCTCCTAATCTTGAAGAGCACCTTGTGGACCAAGGAAAATGGAGGGAAGGCACAGAAGAGGCCTGGGGTCCACGGCCTTGAGAAGACATCCCCCTGCAGTGAGCCCTGCTGAGGGGGCAGGCATGAAACAGCCTCAGTTTTGTGTTCTCCCTTGAGGCAAACAGGTCCACCTGAGGGTTGCCCCACTGGAAGAACAGGCTATGAACTACCTCTTGATGGACAGACCACTCGTGGGATGCCTTGCCCACACGACTGAGGGTGTCTGCCAACTGATTCAAGGCTCCTGCCACATGGATGGCTAAGAGATCTGCCTCCAGTCGGCTCACGAGGATCCAGATGCAAAGCGCTTCCCTGCACAGAGGTCAGGAGTGCATGCTGCCCTGTTTGTTGAGGTAGTACATGGTTGTATTGTTGTCCTTCTGGACTTGAACCACCTGAACCCGAAGAACTGGAGTGAATGCAGTCAGAGCCAGCCGAACTGCTCAGAGCTCCAGCAGTTGATGTGACATTGGGATTCCTCGGGGGTCCAGAGCCCATGGACTCTGTGATTCCCCATGTGGGCACCCCAGCCCATGAGAGAGGCACTGGTCATGAGGACGACTTTCGGTTCAGGTGGACAAATTAGATCCCTCCCTGCAGATATTCCAGGACGGTCCACCACTGGAGGGCATCTGACATCTTCTGGGTCACACTGACCAGCTGGTTGAAATGACCGTGTTGCTGAGACCTCTGGCTGGCCAGCTCCCACTGAAGAGGGCAAATATGCCACTGGGCCAATTGGACCATGGAAGTGCAGGCCAACATGTAACCTGGAAGTCACAGGAAGTCCCAGGCAGGGCACAATTGCCCAACCAGAAATGATCGGGCAAAGGAGGAGAGAACCTCTGCCCTGTCTGCTGGAAGTCTGGCTCTGGCTCAGCAAGAGTTGAGCTCTGCCCGATGAAGCAAATCACCTGTGAGGGCATGAGTTACGACTTGGTATCATTGACCAGGAGGCCAAGACTGAGGCAGGTTTGGAGGGCCAGATGCCTGGACTTCTCCACCTCCAGCCTGGAGGGACCCGCTATTAGCCAATTGTCAAGACAGGGGTACACTCTGACCCCTCAATGCCAAAGATGGGCCACCACCACTACAATGCATTTGGTGAAGACCCTGGGGGCCAATGAAAGGCCGAACAACATGGCTTGGAACTTGTAGAGGGTTCCCTCCATCCTGAAGTGGAGGAACCTTTGGTGGGATGGACGGATCAGGATGTGGAAGAACGCATCCTGCAGATCCTGTGAGCAGAACCACATGGTCTGCTCAAGAGATGGTACGATCTGGGACAGAGTTACCATCTAAAAGTTGCGAGACCTGAGAAACTGATTCAGGTTGTGCAGATCTAAAATGGGGCACCAGCCCCCCCATCCATTTCAGGACCAGGAAGTATCTGGAAACAAACTCTTGGTTAACAGGGGGATCTGCGACTCTGACCACTTCCTCCTTGTGAAGGTATTGGGCAATGTTGTTTCTGAGAGCAGACTGAGTATGGGCAGATACCTTTTCCTCCCATAGGGTGTGGGCTTGGCTTGGAGGGCAGTGCTCAAATTCTAGAGGCAGACCCTGGCCAACCACTTCCAAGACCCACCTGTCCATTATGACAGCGGACCAGGTGGAAAGAAATAGTGGAGTCGGCCCCCCAGAGGAGGATCCAGAGTGTTCGTGATGGGCATGGGGGTGGCTGCCCCCATCCTGTCACTGCACAGTCTTGGAGGATGAAGGGCCAGCAGAGGGGCTGCCGGACCTTTCCCTGCGGGCCTACAGTTCGCCGAAGCCCTGGACTTGGGCCGAGGGCACCAGGTTTAAACCTGCTGCTGCTGCCTAGATTGATACTGAGGCTGCTTTGCCACAGGGGCAGAAGGCCAAAAAGACTTCTTCTTCTTCTTCTGCTGCTGCTTCTTAGAACCCTAGGGTTCCTTCTCAGTGGAAGTAACAGAGTCCAAGGAGGCATTGGACTACTTGATACATTGGAGGTGACCATCAACTCCTGGACAGAACAAGTCAGCACACAGGAAGGGAACATCCACCAAGTTGTGCTGGGTGTCTGCCATAAAGGTCGAGACCCTCAGCCAGGCCCTACAGCGCATGGCGACTGCCACTTAACAAGCACAAGAATCCCCGATGTCCAGGGCCATTTGGAGTTGCTGTTTGGCAACTGCCTGACCTTGGTCATGGAACTGCTTGACCGTGGTCTGAAGGTCCGCAGGGAGATGAGGAAACACCTCATCCAGAGAGCCCAAGAGGGCATGGAAGAAGTGTGCCATAATGACGGTCAAGCTCGCCTGTTGGAGACCAAGCGAGGAGACAGCATAGATCTTTCTTGCTGAATGGTACAACTTTTTGGACTCTTTGTCTGGAGGTCTATCCGTATCTCCTGGGTTGCCCAAGTGCTGGAATACAGACTCGGTCACCAATCCCTCAATTGAGGGATGCTGTGTAAACCCCAAAGGGGAGCCAATGGGAACCGCATACTTGCGGGACATACAAGCAGAAGGTGCAGGGCAGGAGGCTGGGTGCTACCAAAGCTCCAAGGCCGAGCCAACTATGGCTTCGGCCACTGGGAAGGCCTCAGACAGAGAATCCCCTTTCCTGAAGAGATCAGTTAGGGGGTATTTGGCCCATTTTTCGACAGGCTCCAAAGGCATCCCCGTTGATTCAGAGATGAGACACAGGATGCCCAGGAAGGACATAGGACCTTCCTCCATAGACAGACTCATGGAATCGTCATCACACGGATGCAAATTCAGGTCTGAATCCTCATACCCAGAGTCTGGATAAAGCAGCCGACCACCAGAGTCACTCTCAACCCACCACAGGAGGTCAGGTTTAAGGCTGACTGACAGCCTGTGTGGGAGACCCTAAATGGGCCAAGACTCCTTTGCAGGAGCCCCTGAAGGAGGCTGCTTAGGTGGCGGCTCCACCAAGATGGGTGGAAAGGCCAGCTTCAGCCGAGCCGGGATGGTCTTCACTGGCTCCACAGGTGAAGGAACGGTGTCAACTGGCTCTGGAGTAGTTAGCATCGGCCTGGAGGGCAACAGCCAAGTGAAGGCAGGAGTGGAAGCCAAGGTCAACTTTAGACCGGTCAACATGAGCTGTTGCCACATGATGTCCTCATAGTGATGGCGCAGCTTGAGTCAAAGCCTGTCCTCCCCTGAGGAGGACGAGGACAAATGGTGGTGTCACTGCATCTTGGAGCGCTGTATGTGAGACTTGCTCAGCCTATCGGCCAAGGGAGTCCGAGATCTCAAAGATGACCATCGGGGGAACTAACTGGACTTCTCAGAAGGGGCTGGGGAGAACCATGGCTCCTCCAGATCAGGGACAGTGACCATGGGTGAAGCCCCAACTGGCTGGATCTTCTCCTCGGTCGGTAGGACCGGAGTCCTAAACAAGAAATTGTCGGCCTCATCAGGTGACAACGGGTCGACGGGGTCGATTATTATTTCGACCTGGTCGTCATCTCACATCTGAGCCATCTGGCCTGACGGGGGATACCATGAAGCCAGTGGCCAAGGTCGCAATTTTGACTGAAGTTGAGATAGGAGACTCCTGGGACCAAGATCTCTATCTGTCCCAAGAGCACCGATGTTATTAAGACTCTTCTCTTGATCCTTTGTCCTTCCTACAGGACCAGGAGGTGTGTGAACCAGATGGGCCCTCTCCTTTTGTAGGGAGAGACTGGCACATCTCCTTGAAGGATCCGGAGAAGGAAGTGCCCAGTTTGAGTGGAACAAAAACCGATACTGAAGAGGATTGCTCGGCAGCATGAACCACCTCCTCCTCGAAGGCTTTCATTTGCTGTTGGTCAGTGGATCCCACGGCTGCGGAGACCACGAGATGGGCATCTTTACATTTGATCGGCAGGTGTAATTTTTCTAGTCATCCAAGTTGTAAGCATGCAAAGCGCTCATCCAAAACTGACGGATGAAAAGCACAACAAAAATTGCAGGCCTGGGGGTCATGCACATGGCCCAGGCAGTAGACGCATGTGGCATGCGGGTCAGTATGGGACTTATTCTGCCTGCAATGACACCAGTGGAACCTGGGCAAGGGCTTGTCCTCCACTGTGGTCACAATCATTAATTTATGTGAAGAAACTCTAACGAGTTTGATTTTTGAAAAACTGTCCGAAGGATTAAGCGCCAGGGCCTACTCAATGCAGGGCAGTAAGGAGGGAACCTGAATCTTCCAAACAGAAAGGAAGATCTGGCATCAAGGAGCAGAGCCAAGGCTTATACCACCCAGGTGGGTGGGAGGAGCCACCTTTTAGACCTTCCAGCAAGATTTAAAGGGACATGCCAACTAGTGTGGATAGAACAACATAGCCAAAATCCTAGAATTCTGCACTTTTCCACACTGAAACACAGCTGCTATGCCCTGGACTACTCCTGGAGTTCTCTCCGGTCTTTGCACATTTTTTTCACCCCTTTTGAAGTGCTCACCTTATTGCATATTTCGGTGCTCAGGACTTTAAGGCCCCCCCCCCGGCAAAACATTCTGTAATGCCCTGCCTCACGACTAAAAAGTCTGTGTAAAATAGCCATTCGTACAACTCTTAATATTTTATAGATTTTATTGATATTACCTTAAGCTATCTACAATAAAAAGCAAAGCAAACAATAACCAACTACATTAAATATAATCACTATATAGTACAGTAAAAACCCTGAATTGTATTTCAAAAATTAATATGTCTTGCTTTTAAGAAGGCAAATTTTTAATCACATCTGAAAGTTCACCTTGCTGTATCATATTTATGTACTTTGATGATAAACAACTCCTGGTTAATTTCAAGATTTGGTGTGCTACTGTACAAATGCATGCCCCGTGCTGTGAATTAATGCGTTACCTGCAGCTGATGCGCTTCAAACACAGTGAAACCGGTTAGATTCTGGTCCTATAGTACTGGTTTAAGCATCTGTGTCTGTATCGTTTACTATTTTTGTTCTGTACAACTGTCATTATTGTTCACTCTTTCCATTCTACAAAACTGTCTTTATTGTCCTCTCGCTTTCTGTTCTATGTAACTTCTCTTTCTACGGTATACCATTAATATGGCGACTGAGATTGGGTGACAAATATGAGCAACTCAGTCTTGGCACCTGTAATGTGAGTTATCCTGAAAGGGTAGCGGGTGAGCGAAGAGGAAGGCGACCAGAACCACAGGACAGGAACAGAAGAGGAGGGAAGGTATGTGGAAGGCAGTGCAGTGAGAGGCTGCTGAGCTGGGTATGTGGTGTGGTGGCGAGGGAGGGTGGCTAGCTACAATGGGGAGGTTGCAGGGTTCAGGGCTTGGGAGATGCACAATATTTTGTGCTTTTGTGCAAGCAGGAGTAATCTTTTTATCCTTTTTTTTTCTTGTATGGTTCTCCCCCTCTCTGACATGCACCCCCCCATGGTTATTTTTTTTTAAGGGGGTGCGAGGGGCAAAGCCCCTGTGAGGAGCATGAGGGGTGGTGCAACCCCCCACATAAATAATGTAAGGCAGTGTCACCCTACTTGTCTTGCTGGCAGTGTACATCACCATTTTGTTTTTTTAGCGATGTACACTCGCCCTAACGGTGATCGCGTTTTTGCGATCGCTGTTATCACATGGAACCGTTTTCTGCCCCGATCTCGAACTTCTTATTCAGTTTCTGCCTCCTGTCGGTTGTCCTTTTGACCCTTCGCCCCACAAGCTGGGAGTCCCTCCTGCTGCTGTCATGGTCTTCAGCATCAAGCCACCCTCTCATCTGCTGTTGTGTCCTGATGATGGAAACCAGGCCTGCAGCAAAAGCTCCCAGTGAATGCAGACCTGGACAAATCCACTGACTGGGATGGATAGCATCAGGTTTTGGCTTAGCACTTTGGCAGCACTGACAGCAGGGACAGGAAACAAGCAAAAGGAGAACACAAGAGTTAACTGGTCCAGCCTTCCACCCACCTTCCCAGACAAGCACAATGTTTTTTAACAAAGTTACCCACCCAACACCAACCTTCCCACTCTCCTGGATAGACACTATTCTTTTTTATGCACAAGCCCCCACCCAGCATGGACCTTGCCTCCATCAACCTACCTGCCAAGACCAGCACACTTTTCTTTTTAACACAAGCACCTAACTTAGTATGGACCCTCCCACCCTCCTTCCCAGAGCTACACTTTTTTTAACAAATCCCTCACCTAGCTAGGACCTTCCTACCCTCTACCCACCTTCCCAGACAAGCAGAATGTTTTTTTTGGGTTATTTTTACACAAGCACCCCACTCGGGATGGATGGCATGGACCTTGCCACCCTCCATCCACCTTCCGAGACAAGCACAACTTTTTTATTTTTATTTTTTTACACAAGCACCCCACTCACCGCGGATGGCATGGATCTTGCCACCCTCCATCCACCTTCCGAGACAAGCACAACTTTTTTTTTTTTTTTTTTTACACAAGCACCCCACTCACCGCTGATGGCATGGATCTTGCCACCTTCCATTCCCCTTCCCAGACAAGCACAACTGTTTTTTCACACACATCCAAATCAGCACAGACCCTCCCACTATCCACCCCTCTTCCCAGACCTATACAATTTTTCTAAACAGTTTTCCATATCAGCACAGACCCTCCCACCGTCCACCCACCTTCCCAGAGCTATAAAACTTTTTTCTAAGAGTCCCCACCCAGCACGGACCTTCCAAGACTGGCACAATTTATTTTTTTTAACAACTCCCCACCCAATGTGGACCCTCCCACCCTTCACTCACTTTCCGAGACCTACACAATTTCTTTAAACAAGTCCATGACTCGACATGGACTCTCAGACACTCCATCATTTTCCCAGATGACCTACAATTTTTGTTTTATATTTTCCATCTCAGCATGAACCTTTCCAGATTAGTACAGTATTTCCCCCACTGAGCAACCTTCTTTTGAGTTTAAATTCTTTTATGATCACAGTACCCTTTCGAGTTGACCTTTCCAGGCTCCTACCCTTTCTCTTGGACCAGCCTGTATTTTACCAGGGTGCCCACTTGCCTCACCTTACCTGGAAAGGCTCTCACCTCGACTCTACCTGGCACCCACCCACCTTCCCTGACTAGCCTTTCCTAAGAGGGAACTTGACGAGCAAACTGCAATACTCTGCACATACTTTTAAATATTTTCCCCACATCCCTCTGGACTGTGACCTATGTACAATAATTAAACATAAATGTACAGAAGTAGCAAAATAGTGCATATCTGCTGTTTCAGGTCCAGCAGAGGGTAGGGTTCTGAAAACAGAAGTAGTCTTGTGGAGCTTGCTGAAGTCTGACCTTTCCAAAAGGTGCTAGCACCCGGGAAACCACAGCAGCATCAAGTGGATTGGCAGTCCTTCAGATGTCGTCAGCAGTGCCTTAAGACATCTCAACTTAGTCTCTCCAGCAGCGAACAGACACAGCGGAGCTGGGGCACAACTGAATTACATCTCTTCCTGCTGTGCTCATGGCAGGGGCCAGCAGTTGGCAGTGCTGGGGAATTAAGAACAAGGTGAATGAACTTGTTCTTAGTGCTACGAATGACCTGGAAGCACGAGTGACTGGCTAACAAAGCACTGCAGGACAGCAACAGCTAATGAGCTCAGCTGTGTCCCCTCGGAGAGTCGCCGGTGACTGTGGGAACTGGGAGCAAAAGTGAAACCGGCAGGGCAGGAAGGTGCAAGCCAATGCGGCTTCTACTTTTACTTTCTGTGTGTTTCTTCTTGTCAGGGGTCGGCGTCATCTCATGTCCTGAGTGAGTCACAGTTTTAGCAGCTGAACTCTGTCTCCTATGACCCTGTCTGCATGTATTTACTTTAGGCAGATGGGGGGACAGAACATGAAATAAAAAGTGAATAATGTAAGAAAAACCCAAGAGTGTTAATTTTGCAGGTAGGTTCACAATTGTTTGGCTAGCGGCCTTGTGTGACATGACCTTCTCCGCATCACACACTCACAGGAAGATGCCAGGCTCCTTTGTTCCAGGCCCGGCGGGTGGTGGTGCTGCAGACAAGAAAGCATGCCGGGACTGGAGACATGCCAACAAACAAACACTAGCTGCATAATTATGTTGGTTGTAAGCCAGCCACCCCCGGCATATGTGGCCATTGTGTCCCCTGGTCATGGCTCTACAAAGTGGTATACCTTCCCTTCCAGCTTATCAGCTCATCTGCTATGTCACTTATAAAGACATTAAAAAGGACTAGTCCCAGTACTGAGCCCTGAGGCACCCTCCCTTCCCCAGAATGTACTCTGTTTACCACTACCCTCTGTTGTCTATCCATTAACAGTTTTGTACCCCATTTACCACCCTGGGACCCAACCCTAAGCTGCACAGTTTTCTTATGAGTCTCCTATGTGGAACAGTGTTGAAAGCCTTACTGAAATCTAAGTAGGCCAAGTCCACCACCCAACCCTCATCTATCTCCCTGCTCACCCAGTCACAGAAATCTATCAGATTTTTCTGACGTGAACCCCCCACAGTTGACTGGTGCTGCCTCGGGTTTTGTACCCCAGTGGATTCAAGTTAATCCACAATCCTTTCTTTTAGCACTGACTCCATTAACTTCTCCAACACTGTTGTCAGGCTGACTGGCCTGCTACCATTTTTTTGAAGCAGAACTAGATCTGCTTTCTGCAAGTCCTCCAGAACCACTCCTGTTTCCAATGAGTTGTTGAACAGGGCTGTTATAGGTGCAGCCAGTACCTCCCTGAGCTTCCTCAATACCCCTGGGTGTACCCCATCTGCCCACATAGCTTTGTCTACTTTAAGATTTGTAAGTCCCTTCAGGACTCTCTTCTCTGTAAAAGGATATGTGTCTTCCTCCCTTCCCTCGATGCTCCTGCTGCTTATATGTGGCCGATCCCCTTCTGCTTGAGAAGACTGAATTAAGTATTTGTTCAGGATATCTAGATTGAAGCCTCCACTGGGTGCTCCTGCTCCGTGGCTGATTCTGCAGCTGCCACCTGCCTGAAAACCCACAGAAGGCTGAAGCCCCCACTGGGTGCTCCTGCTCAGAGGCTGATTCTGCAGCTGCCACTCACCTGAAAACCCATGGAAGGCAGAAGCCCCCACAGGGCGCTCCTACTCCACTGCTGATTCTGCAGCCACCACCCACCCAAAAACCCACGGAAGGCTGAAGCCCCCACCAGGTGCTCCTGCTCCACAGCTGATTCTGCAACCACCATCCACCCAAAAACCCACGGAAGGCTGAAGCCCCCACCAGGCGCTCCTGCTCTGCAGCTGATTCTGCAGCTGCCGCCCACTCGAAAACCCATGGAAGGCTGAAGCCTCCACAGGGCGCTCCTGCTCTGCAGGTGATTCTGCAGTTATTGCCTGCCTGAAAACCCATGGAAGGCTGAAGCTCCCACCAGGTGCTCCTGCTCCATGGCTGATTCTGCAGCTGCTGCCCAACCGAAAGGCTGAAGCTCCCACCAGGTGCTCCTGCTCTGCAGCTGATTCTGCAGCTGCCACCCACCCAAAAACCCATGGAAGGCTAAAGTCCCCACCAGGCGCTCCTGCTCCATGGCTGATTCTGCAGCCACCGCCTGCCTGAAAAAAACATGGAAGGCTGAAGCCCCAAGTGGGCGCTCCTGCTGCATGGCTGATTTTGCAGCTGCCGCCCACTCAAAAACCCACAGAAGGCTGAAGCCCCCACCGAGCTCTCCTGCTCTATGGCTTATTCTGCGGCCTCCACCTGCCCAAAAACCCATAGAAGGCCAAAGCCCCCACTGGGCGCTCCTGTTCCGTGGCTGATTCTACAGCTGCCGCCCACCCGAAAACCCACAGAAGGTATGCTGATGTGTTGAAGACCAGATTCAGCTTTTCCTTTTGAATTCTGGCACCATTTTACTTGCCAGCTCTCAACTGGCTCCCACTGCTTTTAGTAACCTATGAAATGTAAAATAATGTATTTAATCAGTAAGGCTACATAGCTTAGAGTCTGCTGCACTGTTTTTCATTCAATTTTGCTTTTCAGTTCGATTTAGTCTACTGCTTTTAATTAAATCTAGGATTGTGCAACTTTACTCTATTTGGGCTTTCTGCTTCTGGGCTGCTCCTGCTTGACTACTAATCTCCCTCTCTGCCACCTTACCACCCCCTCTCTCTGTTAACCCCCCACCCGATTTGGAGCCTTATAAATTAACTATAACTCCCCTTCCTCTCCCCTCTATGCTGAAGTCCTCACTGGGTGCTCCTGCTCCATGGCTGATTCTGCAGCTGCCACCCACCTGAAAACCCCAAAACCCCGCTGGTGCTTTGCACCAGCTCCCCATCCTCCTTGTCTGGACATCTAGTCTTACAGCTGCCACTGCTGATCACATGACAGCGCTGACAGCAGCGCCTTGATTGGTTAACTAAGTCTCGAGTTTCCCACCTGCTCCTTATATTATTCCCCCACTAGGGGTGTCTTACTTTGTGCCTTCTTGCTAACTATTTTATCTAGTCTAAACCCCCAGCCTGAAATGCTCAACTCAGCTGTACTCTCTTAATTCACACTTGATTGTGAAAAATAAATTCAAAAATAAAACCCATTTAAATTTGTATTTCTGCACTGAATAATTCCAGTAAGCCACTCTATGGCATCATGTTTCTAATCATACCTTGGCTGCTCTTATTAATCATACTTATCGTCTCCCCCCCCCACTCCTCTGACCCCTCAGTACATACTCTTACCACAACAAACCTTTCTTATACAGCTATCCTACTTGCCCCTTTGTTTGCATATGCGTTCACCCCTGCACCTTATCATCTAACCCGGTCCTATTTCACTCTCCTACCTAGTGCATCTCTCCTCTCGGTGCCTAGCTCCTGTTCTACAATAAGATTATTAAAAACATATTTAACCACCTCTCATTCCTACCCCTCAAAATCACACCTGCTCACATTACAATCATGGTATAAAAGTTTCAAGCTTCACTATCTCATCATAACACTACTACTTCTAGCCTCTGGAGATATTAATCCTAACCCTGGCCCTTCACCCTCTAACTCCTCTGACTTCCCTCATGGACTTAAATTTCTGCATCTCAATATACGAAGCCTCCTACCAAAATCTGACCTACTACAACCTCTCACTGCATCACGCGCAGCAGACATCCTTATCCTTACAGAATCCTGGCTCAATACTAAAATACAGACAACTCCATCTCTAGTCCCGGCTTCTTCACCCTCTCACGACAAGACCGTGCAGGTAGGGGTGGAGGTGTGGTGATGTACATCTCCTCATCAATCCAATATATGATCATCCTATCCATATCCATTCCTGCAGGCTATAAGGCACTCTTCCTAAGACTTTCTCTTCCTTTCTCTGTCTCCATCTTAGTGGCTGGGGTTTACTGCTGCCCGGCCTCCCTACTTCTATGGCCACTGATCTCATAACATCTATTGTATTCCACACCTCCTTTGGGGAACTCTATATTATGGGGGATTTTAACCAAAACTGACTGTCCACCTCCCTAAGTAAAGCCTGTCATGACATAGCTTCTCATAACCTATCACAATTGATCCAGGAACCAATCCGGCTGAATTCTAAAACTCAAAATCACTCATTTATTGACTGGGCCCTCACTTCCCACCTGCACAGGGTCATCCAATCTGGCTTACTCCCTGGTGCATTGTGATCATCATATGATCTATATAGTTCACAAAATACACAGATCCAAGACTCCACACAAAATGTTACTAACTAGATCATATAAATCCCTGGATCTAACCCCCCCAATGACTTAGTGCACATGAATTGGTCGCCTATCTCCTCAGCAAACACAGTTGACAAAGCTCTGGACTATTTCAAAGATAAATTCCTCCACACCCTGACCCAACATGCCCCACTTAGGTACTCCAGAGGTCATGTAATCACCTTCCATAGGTCACTGCAGAATTGCTGGCATGCCAACAGGCTTGCGACAAGGCATGGAAGGTCCACAAAGCCTCTAAAAAAGCATAACGATTTCCAATTATACCGAACACTTCAAAACTCATGTACTAAGACTATCAGATTGGCCAAGGCTGAATATTTCCAAGCTACCTTCTAAACAAACTTAAACAACCCTTCCAGATTCTCAAGGGTAGTCCATTCTCTGTTCTCCCCTCCTTCAAATCTGCCTTCCCCACTCCTCAACTTAAATAACTCTTTAATATCTGACCCCCTACTGTTGCCTCTGAATTTAACTCCTATTTTACCTCCTGTGCCTCTGCCCTTCTGTCGTTCCTCCCTCTTCCCCCTCCTCTCCCACCCCCCTCTAGCACTAAATCAAACGGTCACTCCTTACCTGACTCTTTCTTATTCTCCAGTGTCTCTCTCTCTGACACTTTGGATGCTTTCCTTGCACTCAACCCCTCTAAAGACAGGTTGCCTGATGGGCTTGATCCCAAGCTCCTACACCTATCTGCCCCAGCAATCTCCTCACTTCTGTCAGAAATCCTAACTCTCTCTTTCTCTTCTGCTTCTATCCCAACTGCCTGGAAGTATGCTGTTGTCTTTCCACTACCCAAGGGTGGTGACCCCTCCTCACCCGGCAACTATCATCCTATAGCTCTTCTCCCTATCCTTGCCAAGCTCCAGGAGCATATGGGTCTCTCTCAACTTAAGTCCTTTGTCTCTGACTCCTGCTTCTTTACACCTATCCAATCTGGTTTCCGGAAGTGTCACTCCACCACTACCTCCCTACTTAGACTCACTGAATCCATCCTCGCAGGGATGGATAGTGGTCTAATCACATCCGCTATTTTTGTAGACCTCGCTAAGGCTTTCAACATGGTCTCCCAACCCCTCCTTATAAACAACCTCACTTCAGCTGCTCTGACTGCCACAAATTGGTTTAGATCTTGCCTTGTAGGCAGGACACAGTCAGTTGGAATCGCTGACTCTATATCCCCTCCTTTCCCAATCAACACTGGAGAGCCAAAGGGCTCAGTGCTAGGACCCCTGTTTTTCTTAAGTTTCTTAAATGACCTTCCTTCAGTATCTACCACATCTTCCATCCATATGTATGCTGATGACACTGTCCTGTTTCCCTCCAGCCAGTCTCCCACTCATGTAGCAGCCAGACTCCAGAATGACTTTCATAATGTTCAGCACTGGCTTTGCTCACATCAGCTCTTTCTTAACGCCAAGAAGACTGTCTCTATGACCTTTGGCATTAGGCATAAACTCTCCAGGCTCCTTTCCATGACATTCTTGTGCACCCTTGATAGGACTACCCTAGAGGACACCTCTGCTTTTCGATATCTTGGAGTATGGCTTGATCAACACCTCAACTTTTCTAGACATGTGGACCCCATCCTGAAAAAAAGTGTGCCCCAAGCTAGGCACCTTGTACAGGAACCACGGTTGCTTACCTCTCCTGGCTAGGCACGAACTCGTCCAGAAGATGATTCTCCCAATTTTTGACTACTGAGATGTAGTCTATAGTGCTGCTCCCAAGACTTCCCTAACTAGATTGAATTCTCTATTCAACTCCTTTTGCTGCTTCGCTCTGGACTCCCCCCCACACACACACTCATCACTGTGACCTATACCATTCTCTTGCATTTCCTTCATTTGATGACAGGCGTCTCTCCCATTGTGGCAAATTTATTTCAAAATTTTGCTTCGGGTCACTCCCATCCTACCTTTCCTCTTCTCTGACCATCCCTCTCTTCTTACTCCTTTAGATCCTATGATACTTGCACTATGGCAAACTCTCACCGTTCAACCTCAGTAGGGCAGTCAGCATTTTCGCACTGCTTCCCTAAACTTTGGAACTCACTACCGTATCAAATTAGACACTCCTCCTCCTCTCTCTCCATCTCTTCATCTGTGCACAACTTCTTTCCCAATTGCTCCTGCTTTTAAGCTCGCCACCTTCCACTCATGTCTTTCTTCTACTTTGTCTTTCTATTGACTATGAAACATCACCAGGCTATATTCCCAGTGCAGGTCCTCACCACCTTTTCCTAAACCTATATAAATTATACTCATGCTTAAGCACTTCTATGAGATATTGTGTATGTAATGTACACTGTGTATGTAATATACAAGTACATCTAGTAACAAGTGTCAAGACAGGAAAATTACGTACCTACCGTAATTCTTGATCTTCTTGGACGAGTCTCCACCACTCATTCACACTAGTGGGATTGGCGCCGGAGGCACTAAGACCCATCGGGAGCAAACTTTTTGCTGGAGGGTCGGCGCGAGAGACGGCGCCCACGAGACACGGCAGCCATGGAGGCAGCGCTCGAGCGGTAATGACTATCTCGGCGATTACCTCCAACCGCCTCAGTACCTTTTACCAAGGAGGTGCAGCGCAATCCAACGAAAAAGGGTAAACCTAACATTAAAAAACGGACATAAGATAGTCCGTATGACCCGTGTAAGAAGGGTCAGCAAAGAAGTCCTCACGGCCTAAAGATTTGAGGGAGTGAAGACCAATACAGCGGTGAGCTCGGGGGATGGAGGGTGGGCGTGTGAATGAGTGGTGGAGACTCGTCCAAGAAGATCAAGAATTACTGGTAGGCATATTTTCCTATCTTCCTGGACATAAGTCTCCACCACTCATTCACACTAGTGGGAGAGTACCAAGCTGATAATCCCCCAAAAGGGCGGCAGGAAGCCAGAGCTCACGCGTCTAAGATAGAAGCCCATTAAGGATAGTTCTGCCGAATGCGGAATGCCGCCTGGCATGAACATCCAGTGCATAGTGCTAACCTAAAGTATGCACTGAGCTCCAGGTAGCGGCGTGCTGCATATATCTGCAATTGAACATTGCGACTTCCGCTAGGGATGTCACACCGCCCTAGTAGAGTGAGCGTACACTCTACCTTCTAATTTAACTTGAGCCATGGAATAGCAATGACTAAGGCATGCCACTAACCATGAAGAGATACATCTAATAGCGACAGGTTGACCCAGCCGGGTGTCGCTGAAAGAAACGAACAGTTGCTGAGTCTTCGAACATCCTTGGTTCTATCTAAATAGAACAGCAAGGTTCTCTTAACATCCAAGGAATGAAGACTCGCTCCTTCATTTTGGAAATTAGCTAAGTAAGCGGAAGTACCAGAGGTTGGTTCAGATGGAATTCTGACACAACCTTGGGAAGAAATTTAGGATGAGTACGGAGAACTACCTTGTCCTTATGGAATACAGTATACGGAGGGTCCGTAACCAGTGCATGTATCTCAGAGACCCTGCGGGCTGAGGTAATGGCCACCAGGAAGGCAGTCTTCCAGGTAAGAAATTTTAGCTCACAGGTAGCTAAGGGTTCGAAAGGCTTCCGAGTGAGCATGTCCAGCACCAGGTTAATGTCCCAGGCTGCAACTGGACGCTTAACAGGGGGTCTGGTATGGAGAATCCCCTTAAGAAATCTCTTCACCATAGGTAACTGAGCCAGAGTTAAGGAAGAAACCGGCTCATGGAACGCTGAGATGGCACTAAGGTGAACTTTAACTGTGGAGTATTGAAGACCTAAGTTTGATAGGTCCAAAAGATACTCCAGAACCTTGCCAGGAGGACAGGAAAAGGGATTCCAAGAGGATTTTGCACACCAGAGAGAAAAACGTTTCCATTTGGAAGCGTACGTTTTTCGGGTGGCTGGCTTCCGAGCAGCCAGAAGGATGTCTGAGACTCTACGAGAGACGTTGAACCGATTCACTTCTATCTCTTCAGGAGCCAAGCATGAAGGTGAAGTGATTTCAGGTTGGATGGACCAACGAACCCTGAGTCAGAAGACTGATTTGCAAAGGAAGTGGTCTCGAGAGGCTGCCAACATACTGTTGAGTAGAGGAAACCATAGTTGCCGAGGCCAGGAAGGAGCAATGAGAATCATCTTGGTCCCCTGAGACTCGAACTGAGGAGTACTCTCTGGATTAGAGGAAGTGGTGGAAAGGCGAAAGAAAGCGCTTTGTCCACCGCAGCCTGAACGATCCTGACAGAAAATGCCAGGCCCTGGATTTCTGGAGCAGAAGAGAGGCAGTTTTGCTTGAGTGGGGATGCAAAAGGTCCAGGTCTGGAGTCCCCACTCTTTGAACAGGGACCGAGCTACGGCTGGATCGAGACCACTGTGAGGGTCTGCCTCCGTTCTGCTGAGGTGATCTGCTAGGTCGTTTTGTATACCTGGCAGATAAACCGCTTGAATCAGAGACTTGTGCTCCAAGCACCACTCCCACACCCTCATTGCTTCCCTGCAAAGGGGATAAGAATGAGCACCGCCTTGCTTGTTGATGTAATACATCACTGCTTTGTTGTCCGTTTGAAGGAGAATGTTCTTGTGACAAAGGACATCCTTCAGAGCTCGGATTGCATAGAGGACCGCTCTCATCTCCAGGACATTTATGTGGAGATGAGTTTCGAACTGAGTCCATACACCTTGAGTGTGGAGGGAGAGACAGTGAGCTCCCCATCCCATTAGCGATGCATCTGTGGTGATGGAGATCTGATGATCCGGGGGAGCAAAGGGGAATCCTTCCAGGAGATTGTTTCTTGAGACCACCAGGTGAGAGACCTTCAAGGGCTCCGCACCTTGATGGGATAAGACTGGGGGTGAGAGGTCGGGGACCACTGAGTGGAGAGCATCCACTGGGTGGTTCTCATGTGCAGTCGGGCCAGAGGGACAGTGAAGACCGAGGACGCCATGAGACCCAACATGCGTTGCATCGAGAGAGCTGTAACCGATTGGTTCTCCCTGATGTAACGGGCCATACGAAGGATGTCGAGTCTTCTGTCCTCTGGAAGGAAAGCCTTCGCTGAAGAGGTGTCTAGAAGCGTCCCTATGAAAAGGAGCCTCTGGGAGGGTTGCAGTTGAGATTTTTTCAAATTCAGCAGAACTCCCATGGACGTGAGAAGACGAGAAGTCGTTTGCACGGCTTCCAAAGTCCCTTGGCCGGAAGGGCTTGCTAGAAGCCAATCGTCCAGGTAGGGAAACACTCGGAGTCCGACTTTCCTGAGATGCGCCGCGAGAACTGCACAACACTTTGTAAAACTGCGGGGCGCCGAGGATAGCCCAAAGGGCAGGACTCTGAACTGATAATGCTGACCCAAAGCTACAAACCTGAGGAATTTGCGGTGGGTCGGGTGGACGGGATATGCTGGTAAGCATCCTGCATATCCAGAGAGGCCAGCCAGTCGTGCTGATGCAGCAAGGGTAACAGGGTACCTAGGAATCATCTTGAATTCTCCTGGGAGGAATTTGTTTAACTTTCTGAGGTCTAGAATGGGGCGATCCCCAGATTTCTTTGGAACCAGAAAGTAATGGGAGTAGAACCCTGTGTTTCGTGAGATGCGGGGCACCAGTTCTATTGCCCTGTTGTTCAGAAGGCCCTGGATCTCCGCGTGAGGAGATCTGATTGAGAGGCCGACAACCTGGGTGTCGATGGGAGGACAACTCGGGGGTTCCAAGAAATTGAGAGAGTAACCTCGCGAATTATCCGAAGAACCCATTTGTCTGAGGTTATGGACTTCACTGGTTGTAGAAGTACATCAGACGACCTCCACGGAGGAGAAAGTTCCACCTCGGGCAGAGTGGATGGAACTTGGGCTAGCGACTCATAAGGTAGCGCTGGGGCTTTAGGTCCCTCCGCTTCTGCTGCGTCTTCTTTGAGGTTGGGCAGGTTGGCTTTTATGGAAGCTTCCCTGCCTCTGCCTCACAAAGGACTGACGACTATGAAACTGACGCTGTCCGTTCCACATGCCCCCGAGAGGGGCAGGCGGAGGTCTGGCCAACTTAATGGCCGATCTAGTCTTCTGAGTGGCCTCTAAGGCTTGCTCCACCTGAGGGCCAAAAGAAAGGAGCCATCAAAGGCAGCGCCATCACCTGCTGCTGAGCATCATTCGTGAAGCCAGAAGTGCGCAGCCAGAATGGCGCCGAGTACAAACTTCGGCTGCTGAGCGAGAAGCAGTGTCGAAAGCATCCATGGCGGCTTTGACCTGTTGGTTATTGGACTCAATACCTCTAATAACGGTCAGAAGAAGCTCTGACTTGAACCAATCTGGAAGAGCTTCAACCATTCTTTTCATAGAGTGCCACAGGATATACTCATACTGAGAAAAATAGCCTTGATAACTGGCAACACGCATACTTAGAGTGGAGGCAGCAAAGACTCTTTACCTAATGTATCAATCTTACGAGACTCTTTGTTAATAGGTCGAGCTGTAGTAGTTTGAGGAAGAACGACCTTGTCATTCTCTGCCAGGACTACAATAGGATCCGCAAAGGCTTGGGATGCCAAAATGGGACGATCCTTGGGAGCTGAATACTTTATCAATGGATTTAGCCACTGAGGGAATAAGAGCAGGGTTATTCCATACCATTTGAGACAGCGCCTCAAGGAAGGCTGAATCGGAGGAGTCAAATCTAGGGATCTCCAAGCATGAAGATACTGGAGTCTTAATATCTTCCCAGGATCGGCGTCTGTAGTCTGAGAGAAAGAGTGGATCCCAGGTTCTTCAACAGAGACTTAAAGGACAGGTCCTCGACCACAGGCTCTGTAGCAAAGAAAGATCCTGTTTCTCCACTTCATCACCCAACCAAGGTCTGGGTCAGGCTCAACATCATCTCCTGATGGTCCAGAAAGGACTGTTTGGACAGGAAAGGAGTGAAAATTAGAGAGGAGGAAATGGCAGAAAACAAGGAGAGTCCCTGCGGCTGCCGGCGCCGAGACGGCAAAACGGGCTGAAGACGGACCGAGGAGGCGACGGCGCCAAGAGGCACGCGCTCTCGCAACGCCCGCGGCGCTGGCGATCGACGCCGCCACACAGCGCTGCTAACGGCGCCACGGACGCACGCCAACGGGCGCCGCTGGACGACGCCACAACGGTATCGCAGACGACGCCGCGAACGCGCCGCCGATCCAACGGCACCACGGGCGCGCGCCACGAGACAACGCGGGCGCCACCAACGGGCGCCGAAGACACGCGCGCCGCCAGCGGCGCTGTAGGCTCGGGCGTTCCGAAAACGGCGCCGACACGGCCACAGACCCTGCAGAAGGCGCCGGAAAAGCCCCGGGAACCTGGAAAACAAGAGAAGGAAAAATACCAGGAGATAAGGGCATCGGTGAGGCCCCCTGCGCCGCAGCCATGTGAGGGGGGGAAACACCTAAGCACGGAGTCGCTAGCACCGAAGAAGGCGCCGCGCGACTAGGAAGGTCCAACCGCCCTACCTGATCGCCGGAGGAGCCCGAGGGCTCCGAGGTAACCGAGCCAGGCAGAAGAACCAACCTCCGAGCCCATCGCTCCATAAGAGCGGCCCACTGATGAAACTGCTCATCTGGAGCCCTACCTATAGGCGGGAGGGCCCGGCGTCGAGGACGACGATTATCGGAAGCTGGCGACTCAAGAAGGAGAGCCGCACCAGCAACGATAACCGACCGCCGACGCCGCGAGACATAGTCAGAGGATGACCTCGAGTGATGCCTTCTTTTGACCTGTGGGTCAAGAAGAGCTTCGAGGCCTAACGCCGAGAATGCGATCGCTTATTTTTATGCCGGGCGGGGACCGCCCATCCCCCGGCATCGGACTGACCGTAGTCGGAACCCCGCTGGAGGAGAAGGGAGGCTGACCGACCCAGCCCGCTGACTGAATAGTTTACACTAAGTCTCCCCTACCGTCACCTGACCTGCTCATGGTCGACTCCGCCCAGTAGGCCGAGACTTCTTCAAGTAAGTTAAATTTAAATATTAGAAAAATTTACGTAAAAATAGAATAAAACTAAGCGATACTACTATCGTGATAATGTTACAAAAACAAACTGAAAACTATGCGCTAGTTTGAAGTTTGACTCCTGACAGGCGAGCGACGCTGTCACTGAAGCGCACTGGCGTAGGGAAAAAAGGAACTGAGGCGGTTGGAGGGTCACGAGATGGTCATTACCGCTGAGCTGCTCATGGGCGCCGCGTGTCTCGCGGGCGCTGCCTCTCGCGCCGACCCTCCAGCAAAAAGTTTGCTCCCGATGGGTCTTAGTGCCTCCGGCGCCAATCCCACTAGTGTGAATGAGTGGTGGAGACTTATGTCCAGGAAGATTGTTTGGTTCTCCTTCTTCCTTACCCTAATGCTGCTGGAAATTCCCTTGCTTGTATTACCTGATTGATAAACTCTTCATTTGTAGTCTCCATTTTATATGTATGTATTATAATGTATTGAAGTATGCTGTCCCTGGCATTTGTACTGCACTTTATGATGTTACTCCCATTCCCCTCTCCCCCAGGTCACACCAGGAGATGAGCAAATTGATTGTTCAGTGTGCCTTCCTGGTGAAACTTTTCAATAAATAAACAAATAAAATGTCTGCTTTTTCCTGAAACTCCTCTGCCAGTCCCCACCTGCCCTTCTTAACATCACAGTCCCTCCCCGTGGCGTCTTCTTTTCACTTATATACTTGTAAAAGTTCTTGTCCCCTTTAGTTAACCCCATGGCTATTCTTTCTTCAATTTGAACCTTTGTGCTCCTCACCACTTTCCCTGCCTCCCTTATATTGATGTCCTCTCATGCGTCCTAAACTAGTAATTATATCTTAATTATATCCTCCTTAAACTCCAGCAAAACAGGTGGTTTCCACAGATAACCATCTCTCTCACGTGCATAAATGTCCAGTCAGTGTGTGTGTGTGTGTGTGTGTGTATAGACACCCCCAATGCCATAGCTTCCCCACTGATGGACATAATCAACAGCTCACTGAAAACAGGCGTGGCTCTAAAGGACTGGAGGAGAACAGATGTGGTCCCTCTACACAAGAGCAGCAGTAGGGAGGAGGCTCGCAATTATAGGCCAGTCAGTCTCATGTCAGTGGTGGGGACATTAACAGAAACCCTGTTAAAGGAAAGTTTGATACAGTATCTTGAATCCAATGGGCCACAAGACTAAAGGCAGCACAGATTCATGGGGAGGTCATGCCAAATTAATCTGATTAATTTCCTCGACTGGATGACCAGGGAACTAGATCAGGGGAGGGCAGTGGATGTAGCCTATATGAACTTTAGCAAGGCCTCTGACACTGTGCTACACAGGAGACTGATAAAGACATTGAGCAACCTAGGGGTGGCATCCAAAGTGGTGTATTGGGTAAGGAACTGGTTAATGGATAGGCAACAGAAAGTGGTTGTTAACATCACTCACTCACTGTAATGAGGGAAGAGTGACCAGCGGGGGTGCTGCAGGGCTTAGTACTGGGACAGGTCCTCTTCAATGTCTTCATAAGTGACACTGCAGAAGAACTGGAAATGAAGGTATGCCTGTTTGCAGATGGCACCAAAATTTGTAATAGGATGGGCACTAAGGAGGGGGTGGAGAGAATGTGTAGGGATCTAAGGAAACTCAATGAGTGGTCATGAGCATGGCAGTTGGGGTTCAATGCCAAAAAGTGCAAAATCATGCACCCATGGCACAGGAACCCAGGAGCTGAACACAGAATGGAGGGGAGGTACAGACAGTCACTAAGCAGGAGAGGGACCTTAGGGTTTTCATATCTGATTACATCAAAATGGCAGGGCAGTGTGACAAAGCAGTGGGTAGGGCCAGTGGATACTAGGATGCATGGTGTTGCCACTGTACGGCTTGCTTGTGAGACCCCGCATGGAGTATTGTGTCTAGCTCTGGATGACGCACATCAGAAAGCATGCAGACAGGTTGGAGGCAGTCTAGAGGAGGGCAACTAAAATGGTGCAGGGGTTGCATCAAAATCCCTACGAAGAAAGAGTGAGGGTTCTCAACATGTATACCCTGGAAGAGAGGAAAGCAAGAGGAGACTTCATAGAAACCTATAAGTACCTTATGGGTGTGAACAGGGTGCAAGTGGGGGAGTCTCCTTCAAATCAGAAAGAGCACCAGGACCAAAAGGGCATACAATGAAGCTGGGGGGGGAGTTAAGAAGGATGTGAAGAAGTCCTGCTTCACTGAAAGAGTGGTAGATGCCTGGAACAGACTGGCAGCAGAAGTTGTGCAGATGAAAACAGTAGTGGGGCTTCAAGCATCTGTAGGACAGACAAGGGGGAATATTAGTTAATAGGCAGGGAGACGGTAGAGTCGCCAGAGACCAGTTACGATCTGCGGAGACGGATTAAGCAGGGACCATCTGGGCAGAGTGGGTGGGCCAAGAGGTCCCTTTGTGCCAAAACAATTTCTGTTTCTGTATGTCATCTGTGGGCTTATGCCAGTGATGAAAATGGGTTACATGCACAGGACTAGACAGTGCAAGCCAAATACCCATTTTGCTCACATTATCTTTTGAAAAAATGTCCCATTATCTCTGCAATGCACACTAAACATCTAACAGCCTGATCCCCAAGTCAGTATCTGAATGCATATGCTACTACTGCATCACTGGGATAACCTTAAAAGACCCTTTTTTGAATAGATTAGAATTCTAAGTGCAGTAAGTGCTTACATGCAATATGTCATATAACCACTTCTGCTAAAGGCAGACTACGTCACTGACAAATGATCTATGTTGCATCATAATGCTATAGTATATTTTTTACTTTTTATACATTACGACATTAGTGGAGATCTATGGGCCCACTAATGCTAGTAGCAGCTATTAGCATCACAGAACTACTAACACAGTTATTTGTTCTATGATTAGTGCAGTGCTAAGCTACAGACAGGCATAAAACTAGTATAGCGTAGTATGAAGGTACGCCACGCTAGTTATGCTACTCAGACTTTGCTGGTATGATTGTAAGGTGGGTTTTATTAATTTTTTAAATAACCTTATTAAATAAAACTGACATGAGTCACAACCAAGCCAATTAACCTTAACTAGCATGACTGGCAAAAGTGGGTCCATAGATCTCCACTAAAGCCTACATTGCAAGGCCCTTGGTGCATTTTGTATACACTATTATAGCTCATCAACTTTACGTATATACTGACATACTGTTATAACTATTATCTATTTATTGTAAGTGTGAATGATGTTTAGGATCCTGTTGCAAATTAGCCTCAGCTCAATGCGGGCATTCCTTTTCTGGGATTTTATGAATAAATCTATTTACTATTACTGATAGTCTTTACATTATCCAGTACAGTTTGGAAAAGGAACAATACATTATGCTCCCTAGAGATACCATACTAGTTTTCTTGCAGCACGCACACACAAGTTTCCCATTGCCATGAAATGCTGCAGTAAGTGAGGCCATCACACCGCCCACAGCTCCACTGCGTTCAATGAGAATTTAATATAATTACCTTGACTTGAGGCACCATGAGGTACAGTACACTGCAGCAAAAGGCAACTTTTTAATTACTACCACATGTACACAGCATCTTGCTTAAACCAAATAATGCGGAACCCAGGTGTATGTTAAAAAAGAATTTTATTTAGAATAAAACATATGTAGCCATATTAGCATGTAGTGTGTGATCAAGCTATACTTCTACACCTCAGAGGAACAAATAGATATCTTTAGAAATGCTACTTTAATATAATATTCCATTTATTCAAGGGCCTAGCTGAAGGGGAACATTTACAATGTAGTGTTAGAACTAGATGTTACATGGCAACAGAGTAAAGAAAAAAATGTGTATTGAATGGTTGGCCAGAGCAGAATTAATACATATCTTACAATGAAGAATGCCATCAAACCTGCTTCTGACACCAATCAGTTGAGTGCTTTTAACAGACAGACCTCCTCCTGATCTGCTAAAGTGATGTATCTTGTGGAACTTGTAGAGGTTCAAAACACTAATGGAGTGGGATCTGAGGTAGAAAGGTGGTAATGGCTTTCTTCTTTCATTTCAAAAATACTTATATTACACAAAATTTTGTAAGTCAAGGATCCACTAAAATCAATTCTACTGGGAATTTTGCCCCTCATTTAAAACTTTGGAACTGAGTTCCATAGGCACATTTGGGGATAAAAAAGAAAATCTTAAGACCTTGATTTTATGTTGCTATGAGCTCACTTATACTGAATTTGACATTTTCATCATCTTTAAAACTAAGTTCTAGAGAACGACATGAAAAAAAAACATTATACATGGTAATGCAAGTTTGTTTTTAAATAGAATGTTGCTATAAAACAGAAACGATTATTTTAAAACATATCATGATCTTATAAAACAATAGTAAGATGTTTTGTCATACTGAAGCGCACTGTAACAAGTATAAATAAAATGTCTCACCAAAGCTGTACTGAATAATAACCACGTGGAAGAACTTTACAATGAAAATGCATTGAGCTGAAGGAATGACTAAGTGTAACATTTGGCTTCAAAGTCTCTGAATGAAACTTGTCACCATTATCAAAATTGTGAATATAAAGCCCCCTCCCCAGCTACTGCATATTTATACAAATCACGGACAACCATTTCCAAATACTCTACAATTCATTCATTTACAATTGCATAGAAAAAAAGACAACATGTAAAATACAAGATCCTTGTCTTTGGGTCTTCAGTGGTTCACGCCTTCAGTAGAAACACACACACACTCTTATACAACGTTGGAGTTCGTGGCATTATCCGGACATCCCATGAACAAGACTGATTGGCCTCCACAGAAGTGGTCTGTCTGTTGTGGTGGTGTTTAGTTTCTCCTCGGTATTACTATTTTACATGACCTGCATACAGAGGAGATGCTCATTAGTGGCAGAGTGCAAACAGTTGCTCATACATTTGAAAAAAAATAACGTGACTGAATATTAAATAAGGCACTGTCAATGGGGCAAGTTCTAACGTGTATACAACAGTGCCAAACAGGATGCAATGCAGTACCTTGCAATAAATTACATCACAAACTGCTACTTGACAAAACGGCTCAACTGCCATTGAATTGTATGTTTCCCTGCAGCATGCTGTAGCACTCTGCAGTAATACTGCAAGGTATTGTCTTGCATACTGGCTACCTCTGCAACATACCTGCCTGTAGTTATTCTGCCCCTCCCCCCATTATTCTGTGTACTTCTTGGTATTTCTGGGGTGCTCAGGACCTCCTCCAGCCATCCTCATGTCCCTTCCCACACAGAAAAATCATTCTTTTCCAGCTGAGGTACCCACCTCCCTCCAATGTATATGCTTCTACAGGCTTTTCCCTCTGTGGTGAGGCCTCTCTCTAGGACAAGGATCTGGTAGCAGTGGGGGGCATATTATTTCTTTAGGAGGAAGGCCCCAGTACAGTAGGTGTGAAGTAGTCATTCTCCTGCAACCCTCCTCTGTTCCTTCTGTGCTCACCCCAAACCTGTCCACTGGGAAACAGCAGGATGTAAATGTGTTGGGATACCCAACACATCATGCCTGCAGCCCCTGGCCTCCCAAGGGTTCCTTAGCTTCAGTGCCACCTGAAGTCACCCAGAGGCAAGTCCTGCAGTGAGTGCTGCTGCCCTTCTCCCCAGATGAAGAAGAGGAGGATATCCTCTGCGATGCTTGATCCTCCTCCGGCTAGCCAGCACAGGAGTCCTGGGCTTGGGATGCAAACTGCGCTCACTAATGTGGCAATTAGAGCCTGCTGATATACTGTCAGACTGGTCTAAAGAATGATTTCCAAGTAAAATTACAATTATCATTTCCGATATAAACATTGCTTTTTATGCAATATTACATGAAACTCTGTAATCTGTTACTACCTCAGAAAAGTTTGAAATTAGACATTTAATGTTCCTGGAACCTACCCAATTAATTTTAAATAAATTAATAAACATGTATTTATAGCCTATAACTGCTATGCAAATGAAAAGAATATACAATTCATAAAAAAAGTCATTGGAAAAAGGCTTCATGTATTAACGGGGATAAAGCTTAAAGTGCCTCCTGTGGATTTTTGTATATACTGATAATGAAGTTTGCCAATTTTCATATAAATGTAATTATGGGAAGAAGTAACAGCAGCCTTGATAACACGTCTTACTGGAACATGCATGCTTAATTAGAAAAATTCAACTGTAAATAGATTAGTGAATCAGGGTAATGGCAAAGATTACATTTTGCTCAAAAGTTAAAGGGATATTCTCAACTAGAGCTGTAAAGAATATACAATTCCGCCAGCAGAATGCCCATGGATTTGCCATTCTGATTCCATGGAATGTTGTGAAATTCATACAAAAATTCTGTGGAATTCTGCCAAAATTTCAATTTCAATTAGTTTGGTCTAATTTTAAAAGTATGCACGCAAATGATACCACATTGGGAAGTGTACAGTATGATAAGGTTGAATAAGGCCGTCCCATTTGTTATGCAGAAAGAGTTAAACACAAGGATCTGTTCTATCCTCTCCTTTTCTGTCTCTTGTCTGTCTGGTTGTGCAACCAAATGTTCTCATGAGACAGGTCTGACAGGTGTGGCTTCAGCGTAGGTGACAAACAGCTGGTGAACCTCTTCCTGAACTTCAGTCATCCGCTCCTTATAATAAGAGAGCGCTCTTCTAGGGTCCAAAGTATGGAGCCTATATTCGGCCTCCGAGGTGTGACTGGGGTAGAACACCGGTAGAGTCAACACCTGGTTAAGCTGAAACTCCGACACCACCTTCGGAAGGAATTTTGGGTGGGGGCGCAGGACAACCTTGTCCCTGTGGAAGACCAGATAAGGAGACTCGATGGAAAGTGCCTGGAGCTCTCCCATCCTTCTGGCTGAAGTGATACCCACCAAGAAGGCAGTCTTCCATGACAGGTGAGAGATGTCACACCTGTGCATCGGTTCAAATGGCTTGCCCATGAGCTTAGCCAATACCAGCAGTAGATCCCACGGAGGTAGAGGTTCTCGCACTGGAGGGGATATGTGATCAAGGCCTTTGAAAAAGCGCCCGACCACCTTCTCCTGCGCCACCGACTGCTTTCCGGCCCGCACCCGGTAAGCAGAGATGGCTGCCAGGTGCACCTTAAGGGTCGTCGACAGAAGCCCTAGCTGAGAAAGGGACCACAGGTAGTCCAGAATGCTAGCCAAAGAACAGGAGGAAGGGTCCAACCCCTTGTCCTGACACCAAATGGAGAATCTCTTCCACTTGAAGGCATAGCATTTTCTGGTCGACTCCTTACGGGATGCCTCAACAATGTTGAGGACCTCGTTGGAAAGACCCAAGGCCTGGAATTCTAGCCACTCAGGAACCAGGCCGTCAAGTGCAGGGATTGAAAGTCCGGATACAGTACCTTCCCCTTGTTGACTGAGATCAGGTCCGGGTGGGCTGGAAGCAGCCTCGGGAGCCTGGAGCTGAAGCTGAGGAGATCTGAGTACCAGAACTGGCGGGGCCAGTCTGGGGCTACCAGAATCACCTGTGCCTTGTCCCTCTTCACCTTGAGAAGCACCCTGTGGATCAAGGAAAATGGAGGGAAGGCGTAGAAGAGGCCTGGGGTCCATGGCCTTGAGAAGGCATCCCCCTGCAGTGAGCCCTGCTGAGGGGGGCGGGCATGGAACAGCCTCAGCTTCGCATTCTCCCTGGAGGCAAACAAGTCCACCTGAGGGGTGCCCCAGTGGGAGAACAGATCTTGTACTATCTCCGGCAGGAGAGACTACTCGTGAGATGCAGCGCCTATCCAGCTTAGGGCATCAGCCAGACTGCTGGAGGCTCCTGCCACATGGATGGCTAGGAGATCCGCCTTCAGGCTGAACACAAGAGACCAAGTGTGGAGAGCTTCCTTGCACAGGGGCAAGGGGTGCATCCCGCCCTGCCAGCTGAGGTAGTACATGGTCGTGGTGTGTCCGCTCAGACTCTGGACCACGGACCTCGCATAAATGGGAGCGAAGGTGGTGAGGGCTAGTCGGACCTCTCGAAGCTCCAGCAGGTTGATGTGGCATCGAGACTCCTGAGGGGACCAGAAGCCATGGGCTCTGAGACCTCCCAGATGGCACCCTAGCCCATCAGAGAGGCGTCGGTCGTGAGAGTGACCGTCGGCCTGGGGGCGGACAAATGGGATACCCTCCTGCAGATGAGCTGGAATGAGCCACGACTGGAGGCCATTCCACATCTCCTGGTTGGTCACTGGCTGGTCCAGAGGACCACAGTGCTGTGACCACTGGAGGGCCAGCCCCCATTGCAGGGGACGCATGTGCCAGCGGGCCCAATGGGCCATGCTGGTGCAGGCCGCCATGAGGCCCAGGAGGCACAGGAAGTCCTGGGCAGGGCACAATTGCCCAACCAGAAATGATTGGGCAAAGGAGGAAAAGACCTCAGCCCTGTCCGCCGGGAGCCAGGCTCTGGCTCGAAGAGAGTCGAGCTCTGCCCCGATGAACTGAATCACCTACGATGGCACGAGTTCCAACTTGGCCTCGCTGATGAGGAGACCAATCTGAGAGCAGACCTGGAGGGCCAGATCCCTGGACTGCAATCAGTCAGTCATCCAGGTAAGGGTAAACCCAGACCCCTCAGCACCGCAGAAATGCTGTCACCACTGCCATGCATTTGGTGAAGACCCTGGGAGCTGGAGAGAGGCTGAAGGGCATGGCCCGGAACTCGTAAAGGGATCCCTCTGCCCTGAAGTGGAGGAACTGCTGGTGGGACGGACGGATTGGGACATGAAAGAATGCGTCCTGAAGGTCCAGAGAACAGAACCACATGCCTCGTTCCAAGGATGGAATGATCTAAGCCAGAGTGACCGTCCTGAAGGTACGAGACCTTAGGAACTTGTTCAGGTCATGTAGGTCGAGAATGGGGAGCCAGCCCCCCATCCGTTTTGGGACCAGGAAGTACCTGGACACAAACCCTGGGTCTGGAGGAGAGTCCGCCACCTTCCTGATCACCTCCTCCTGGAGGAGCAAGGCAATCTCGGCTCGATGAGCCGACAGAGAGGCTGCAGAATCCATAGCCCCCCGTAGGGTGATGGCTCGATAAGATGGGGACTGCTCCAATTCCAGAGGCAGACCCCTGCCTACCACTTCAAACACCCAGCGGTCAGTGGTGATAGCGGACCAGGTGGAAAGGAAGTGGATGGAGCCATCCCCCCATGGGGGGAACCCAGGGAGGAGTGACGAGGTTGGGGGCGACACCCCTCAATCCGTCACTGGGCAGGCTTGGAGGAAGGGCCGGCCGAGGAGCTGCCTGGGCCTTTCCCTCCTGGCTTCCTGCTGGAGGAAGCAGCAGACTTGACTTTGGGGTGCCAAGTGCGAGCCTGCTGGCCCAGATGCTGGTGTTGCTGGGCCGGATGTGCCGCAGGGGCTGAAGGATGAAAGGGCTTACACTGCTGCTGGCGGCCTTTGTCCTTCTGGGCAGCTGTGACTGAGTCCAAGGTGGCGCTGGACTTCTCGGTCCATTGGAGATGACCCTCCACCCCGGGTCCGACCAGGTCGGTACCCAAGAAGGGGATGTCAGCCAGCTTGTACTGGGTATCCGCCGTAAAGGAGAAGATCCACAACCAAGCTCTGCGGCGCATGGCCACTGCAGCCGCTACTGACCAGGCACACGAATCAGTGATGTCCAACGAAGTTTGGAGCTGCTGTTTGGCTACCGCCCTTCCCTGATCCTGCACCTGCTTGACCGTCGTTTGAAGGTCAGCCGGGAGATGAGGAATCACCTCATCCAGGGAGCCCAAAAGGGCGTGTGAAAAGTGTGCCATCAGAATGGCCGAGCTAGCCTGACGAAGGCCTAGGGAGAAAGCAGCATATACTTTCCGACCTGAGTAGTCCAATTTCTTGGACTCCTTATCGGGTGGTTTGTCCACATCCTGAGCGTTCCCATAATGCCGGAATAAGCTGTCGGTCACTAACCCCTCTGCAGAGTGGTGCTCCGAGAAACCGAAGAGTGAACCTGTAGGGACCGCATACTTCCGAGCCATCCTGGCCGAAGGTGCTGGACAAGATGCTGGCCGCTGCCACAACTCCAGGGCCGGGCCAACAATGGCTTCGGCCACTGGAAAGGCCTCCGTAGGGGAATCCCCTCGGTCAAGTATCTCCGTGAGGGGATACTTGGCCCATTTTGAAATGGGTTCGAGCTTCATCCCAGTGGATTCTGAGATGAGTTGAAGCATTCCTAAGAAGGATGATGGGCTCTCATTCACCGACTGACCCCCAGTGGACTCCAGGTCAAACGGCCTGGAGAACAAGGAGTCGTCGTCGTCGTCAGACTCCGGGGAGTCTGCGAACAGCTGCCTAGAGCCTGAGCCACCCTCCACCTGCTGAGGTCGATCGGGAGTGAGGGTGACTGACAACCTATGGGGCAAACCCTGACCCAACCGAGAATCCTTGGTCGGGGCCCCAGTTTTCGGTTGTGGAGGCGGAGGTTCCACCACAATGGGTGGAGCAGCCAGTTTCGGCCGAACAACCGGTGCCGGTTTCGGCTCCTCGACCATGAGGGGTTGTTTCAGCCGCTCCGGTGACAGCCACTTAATGGCCGGAGAAGGCAACGGAGTCGGTTTATTCCCGGACAATAAGAGCTGCTGCCACATTAAATCCTCGTAGCGCTGATGCAACTTGCGCCTGAGCCTATCCTCCGAAGAGGATGACGAGGATGAGCGGCGCCACCACTTTCCACAGTGCCGAGACCGCCGACATCGGCAGGACTGGCTGGACCTGGAAGAGGTCCAAGACCAAGACTGAGACCTTCGGGGATTTTGAGGGTGGGTCAGAGAGGGGACGGGGAAACCCACTCCTCCCTCGGTTCAGGGACCTTAACCGGGGACACCGGCACAGGCAAGTCCTCGGTTTCCACTGGGGGAACCAGTGAAGCAGGGTTGTCGGCTTCTCCAGTCGACAAACCATCCGATGGGCCGAGAAAAATCTCGACTGCGTCGACAGGTGTCTCGGCCCGCTGACCTGACGGGGACACCGTGAAGCCACCGGCCTTAGCCGCAACCTCAACCGAAGTCGAAAGTCGACTATCCGGTGAAGGGGATCTCTCCCGGTCCCACGAACGTCGATGGTGGGACTTACCTTTGGAGTCCTTCTTTTTGGACCGACTGGAATGTCCCGATGGTCATTCTCCCTTGGTGGAGAGGGACTGGCAAAGCTCCTTAAAAGAAGCTGTATAAGAAGAGCCCAAGGAGAGCGGGATAAATGCCGTGACCGAGGAAGATGAAGATGTGGCCTGGGCTACCTCCTCCTCAATGGCGATCATCTGCTGCAGCTGGTCTGTGCAGCCCGCAGCCGCGGACACTGCCCAATGGGCCTCCTTCGACTTGACCAGAGGATATCGTTTTTCACGGCACCCCAAAAGTAGCTGAGCAGCGCGGTCCTCCAAGACCGAAGCCGAAAAGGATTTGCATAATTCGCAATCCTGCGAATCATGACAGAGTCCTAGGCAGTAAACGCACGTGGAGTGCGGGTCGGTCCAGGATATCTTCTGCCCACAGGGGCACCGATGAAATCCAGGAGTCAATTTGTCCATCGCAGCTGCGAGGGAAATTGAAGACTGAAGTCTTGTAAATTTTAGAATAAGTTTCGGGTTAACCGAAGAGTGTGGATCCAGGCCTAAAATGCACAGCGCTAAGGAGGGAACCTGAGCTTCCAAGCGGTAAGGAAGATCTGGCGTCATGGGGTGGAGCCGAGAGTTTTACCACCCGGGTGGGTGGGAGGAGCCAGCTTGAAGAACTTCCGGCAAGATTTAAAGCGGCAAGGAACCTGCCAGTAAGTGTGGATTGAACAACATATCCACATCCCTAGAACAACAGATTATGACAGCTGAATATAGTAAGGAGACATACAAGTGTGTAAGACACTATTTGCCTATACATGTGATAGCTAAGCAGAGGCTGAATCACAAGGTTACAGTCAGATAACAGGGTGCTGCCTCCAGGGAGGCACTGTCAGGCATTCCTATCACAGATATAGGCTATGAAGCTAATATGTAAGAAACAGGGCGCACAGGCTTCAGGGGTGGAAGACTGAGTGCTGCCTCAGTAGAGGCAATGTCAGTGGGCCAGGTTAAGACCTTTAGTGATACAGCAGGGCCTGGGATTAGGCATAGTGGTCACACTGGCAGTTGCGAGTGGACAAAATGTGGGTTTTTAGGGCAGGCGTTAATGGATCTAGTTTGGATATTTCGGTGATAGCAGGGGGAAGGGCATTATACCAGAAGGGGGCTCTGTACAGGAAGGCTCTTTGAGCTAATGCAGTCCTAACCTTGGGTACCTTCCATCTAGACTTGGTGGCTGTGCGTGTGGCCACAGAGAGGGTAGCTGACTGAAGTGAAGCTGTTACCCCAGTGGGGGTCAAACCCAGGTGAATTTTTTTGGTAAGGAGAAATGTCTGATATTGCAGTCTTTCCTCTAGCGTGAGAACATTGGTGAGTGCGTAGAGGGTGCAGGTATGCATTTGTTTGTCTGCATCAGAGAGGGAGCCGGCATGCTTTATTGATTGCCAGCTGGATTTGGTGAAGCATGGTGGGGTCAGATGCAGCATATACTGTGAACCCGTAGTCCACAATAAAACACTACTTGTGAATTTTACAACTGCTCCTGGTCTTCCTATGCTTCCTGACCTGTGCATCAATGACAGACAGTGTCACAAGTGTGATTTACGCAATGCATACTCTAAGCCAGGAGTTTTGTGCATGGATACTAGACCTGGTACCAGGAAATGCTCACCCTTTCAGGCATAAGTCATACAGATAACCAGAGCGGTTAAGAGCAGACATGGTTAAGGAAATACAAAAAATGAAAGAATTGGGTATCAAAGAAGAGTCGAGAAGTGCTTGGTCATCACCAGTGGTGATTGTAAATAAAAAAGAAGGGCGTGTAAGAATCTGCCTTGATTTTAGGAAACTTAATCAAGTGTCTGAATTTGACAGTTATCCTATGCCCAGGATAGATGATTCGGTGGACAGATTGGGGAATGCCAAGTAACCTCACCAAGGGTTACTGGCAAATTCCCCTAGATAAAAAATCCAGGGACAGAACTGCATTTGCCACTCCTACTGGATTCTATCAGTTCACCACCATGCTGTTTGGTTTTCATGGTGCTCCTGCTACATTCCAGTGGTATATCGATGTCATTTTATCTCCTCACACTGGTTATTGTGCTGCATACCTGAATGATGTTGTGTACATTCCAAATTGGAACACCTATGAGCAGTTATCTCATCTATCAAAAAGGCAGGTCTGACTCTCCCGGCAGCCATTTTGGGTTGGGCTCAGCAATGGATGGTTCGGATGCCATATGGCGGCTACGGGACTGAAGAAGTTAATCTTACCAAATGTGCATTGGGCATGCAGGAAACCAGGCATTTGGGCTATGTTTTTGGAAATGGAGAAGTAAAGCCAGAGATTTCTAAGACACAAGCTGTAGCTAACAACCCTATCCCTAAAACAAAGAAACATGTCAGGTAATTTTTAGGGTTGGCTGATTATTATCAGAGATTTGTTCCCAACTTTGCCCAGCTAGCTACTCCCTTCACTGAACTCACAAAGAAACAGTTCCCAAATAATGTGAAATGGACCCCAAAGTGTGATGAAATTTTTTGGGCCATCAAGGCTGCATTATGTTCAGCCCCTGTTTTAAGAAGCCTAGACTTTGAGAAACAATTCTTGTTACAGACAGATGCATCAGAGGCAGACCTAGGTGCAGTCTTGAGTCAGACTCAGAATATAGATGGAAAGGAACATCCCAGTCTATATAGCAGTAGGAAGTTTCACGACAGAGAGAAGAGATACTCCACCACTGAAAAGGAATGCCTTGCAGCAAAGTGGGCCATGGAGTCCCTTTAGTTTTATTCACTAGGAGCTGACTTTGTACTTATAACAGATCACAATCTTCTCTGTTAGCTTAACCAAATGAAGGATAAAAATCCCAGAATCACATGGTGGTACCTGGTACTACAGCCATTTAAATTTAAAGTGATGCACAAATCTGGGAAAGAGAATGTCACTGCTGATTTCCTGTCAAGATATGGACCAGGACTTGAGAATTCTGAAGGTTGAAAAAAATGTGTGAGTTTAAACTTCTTTGTTTGCTATACAGTAGACGCCAGATAAAGGGGACATGGTTAAAGAGGATGACTGGTTAATGGGGATGTTTCCCTGGGCACAGATTTTGTCCCAATGTTATCCTATTAACCATGTAACCTGTTAATTGGGACTAATAATCCATTTTAAGGGGATGAGTGGGCATCCCCTTTAAGTGGCTTCTTCTGTATTGCATATGCACTGAACTGTAAAGGTTATAGGCTAATGTTAGAAAATAAGTAAAGGAACGTTTTGAAAACCTGCTTTTTAAAACAGGTTCCCTCTTAAAGAGGGGGGTATGTGACAGGGTTGAATAAGGCCCTGTCCCATTTGTTATGCAGAAAGAGTTAAATGCAAGGATCTGTTCTATCCTCTCCTTTTCTGTCTCTTGCCTGTCTGGTTGCGCAACCAAATGTTCTCATGAGACCTAGGAACTGATCACTCTGACGGTCTCGCAATTCTCCATCTCCTGCTATCTCTCTGCTGTCACTTGCTGTTTCTGTCTTTTCTTCCCCCTTGCATATCTGCAGTTATATTATAAACATATAGGTGAATCTTTATGTGAAACTGGGATCCCTTTGTTTGAAATGTATATAGTTATACTGTTGAAACGATTGTTGAAACAATTGCACAAATCTATTTGGAATTTAGGGGATTAACCTGAGATGCAGTTTGAGTTCCTCTCAGGCTTGTTTGCAAACTCTTTTGCAGAGCTATCAGCAGGAGGCTAGCCTGGGACACTGCTCTGTTAGCAAGCTTGCTCTGCAAGGAAACTGACAAGAACATTTAGAGAAAAACAGGATTTTTTTTAATGAGTTCCTAGGCAAAGACTTATAAAAAGAGCAGCAATACTTTTGCTAGAGTGAGAAACAGAGACTGAGATTTGGAGTTGAAAAGAAAACCTCAGATGAAGGACTTTTGATTGTACTGCCTTTGTAAATAGTTCCACTGACAGGGCTATCCTGGATCTAGTACTGACTAACGGGGAAAGGATCAAAGATCTCCAGGTAGAAGGTCACCTGGGGGCCAGTGACCCTCACATGGGCTGGTTCAATTTGGCCACTAGAACTAAAGCAAGTATTAAGGATGGAATAATTGAAGCAACATGCCATTGTGTTAGGGAGAAAAGCAAGAGCAAAAGAAGGAGGAAACCACTTTGGTTTTTAAAAACAGTAGCAGAAAGATCAGAGCTAAAAGGTTGGCCTTCAGAAAATACAAGGCAATGCAGTAGGATGAAGATAGGGAGGCATACCAAATTTCCCTAAGGGAAGCAGGGAAGGTAGCAAGGCAGGCAAAGGCCCAAACCGAGGAAACACTAGCACGAACAGTAAAAGAAGGGGACAAGACTTTCTATAGATACAATAGTGAAAGGGGAAAGTCCAGAAGCGGTATTGCTAAGATCAAAGGGGATAAGGGGGAGTGTGCTGGAGAAGGACCAAGGAAAAGCATCTAACCTAAATAGCTACTTCTGCTCAGTATTTACTAAAGAGAAGGTAGGGCAGGGTCCACAGCTCAGCACCATGGACATGGGGGGGGGGAGGTGTGCACAAGTCTCTTCACAAAAGAAAGGGTCCTACAAGAGCTCACTAAGCTCAGGGTGGACAAGGCAATGGGATCTGATGGCATACATCCCAGAGCCATTAACATAACTGTTTAGTGAGTCTCTGAGCACAGGAGAGGTCCCAGAAGACTGGAGAAGGGCTCATGTGATCCCGCTCCACAAGAGTGGTAGCAGAGAGGAGGCAGGGAACTACAGACCAGTCAGTCTTACCTCAGTAGTAGGCAAAATTATGGAGGTACTCCTTAAGGAAAGGATAGTACAACATCTGGAATCCATAGGAGCAAAGGATCCAAGACAGCATGGGTTTACAACAGGAAGGTCCTGTCAAACTAATCTCATAGATTTCTTTGACTGGGTAACCAGAGTAGTGGACCAAGAGGGTGCAGTTGATGTCACCTACCTTGACTTCAGCAAAGCTTTCGATACTGTTCTACATAGAAGACTGATTAATAAGCTGGGGAGGCTCGGGGTGGGTCAGAAGTTGGTCAACTGGGTGGCAAACTGGTTAGTATGCAGAAAACAGAGAGTGGTGGTAAACGGTATGCAGTCAGAAGAGATGCAAGTCACAAGTGGGGTACCTTAGGGATCAGTACTGGGACCAGTCCTCTTCAATATCTTCATCAGTGACACTGCAGATGGACTGGAGGGTAAGGTTTGCCTGTCTGCAGATGACACCAAGATCTGCAACAGAGTAGATGATCCAGATGGGGTTGGCAGTATGAGAAAAGATCTGGAAAAACTGGCAAAATGGTCTGAAGAGTGGCAACTGGGGTTTAAAGCAAAGAAGTACAAGATCATGCACATAGGGAAGAGACACCCTGAAGCTACCTATAAGTTGGGAGGGGAATTGCTGTCAATCACAAGAGAAGAAAGAGACTTGGGCACCATCAGCACAGACTACCTGAAATCATTCAAGCAGACCACTAAAGCAGTAGGTAAGGCTAGAGGGATGTTGGGGGTGTATTAGTAGGGGTATCACAAGTCATAAGAGGGATGTAATAATCCCTCTTTACAAGACACTGGTTAGGCCCCATCTGGAGTACTGCATGCACTACTGGAGGCCACACCTGCTCAAGGACATTAACACGATTGAGGCAGTCAAGAGAAGGGCAACTGAAATGGTGCAGGGAATGCATCAGAAAACATGAGGACAGATTAACGGAACTCAATATGCATATGCTAGAGCAAAGAAGGGAGAGAGGTGATATGATCGAAATATTCAAACATCTTAATGGTATTAACTAGGTGAAAGAGTCTAACATGTTTCAATATAAGGAAAATAGCAGGACAAGAGGACACAGCAAGAGATTAGAGGGAGACCGATTAAGGGGTAATGTGAGGAAGTTCTTTTTCACAGAAAGGGTGGTGGATGCATGGAACAGCCTACCTCAGGAAGTGGTGGATATGAATACAGTGCAGTACTTCAAACAGGCATGGGATAGGCATAAGGGAGCAATACAGATGAGCATGAATAAATAGGCCATTGACAGAGTAAAGGCCCATAGCACATTCATAAGGTAGAAAAAACCAGGCAGACTGGATGGGCCTTACTGTCCTTATCTGCTGTCAACGTCTATGTTTCTAAGATCAGGTAAAGCTGCAGCATTTGGACAATGATAGTGAATAAGACTTAAACAGCCCTTTAAAATGAACTTGGGTTTGCAGTTTAGTGAATTTAATGGCAACAAATGAATTCTGTAACTTCACAACTCGAGAGTAAACTGATCTCTGCCCCTGCACAAACCATATCAAGGGAGTGACAAAATATTTTCTATTAAACAACATAGTTTGGTAAAACTCAGGGACAGTCAGAAACGTGTATACTGTAACTGCAGAAGGAGCATCACAAACTAATATTTTCCGCATTAAGGTGTCTATTTCGTATTTATACATTTTATTGAAAGAGAGCCACTGTACATTAGAATTTATAGTAGATCAGAGTGGTACATGGGCTTGTCCACTCTAAGACCAAATAGCAAGGCATAAATTAGGTTTTGGAATTTGATTAGCAGTGTTTGCCAATGGAAACAATTTTGATTAGCAACCATACCTGTTTGAGTTGCTGTTACTTAAAATGTTTGTGTTTCTACTGTAAAATAAAGTCCATGAGAGTGCAACTGCAGATAAAAATGTGCTGCACTGTAGGAAAAACGTGCCACAATTCAGTACTTTCAACCGCAATTGTGGGAATTTTTATCACAGCACAGCAAATCAATTGATTACCAACTTCTGGTAATCATGGCTGCATCTGATTCACAAACAGCATTTCTGGGAGTCACAAACTGCAATTCAAACCAATTTTTATGCCTTGAATCGACAGGCTGCATTACATAATCACTGCCAAAAACTAGTTTAATGCAGACATTAAGGCTGAAGAAAGTACAGTTGTGTAAGAACTTACCGTAATAGTAGATCGACGAGAGGCACTCTTGAAGCAGGCAATCACTGGTAGGCCTTAGCCACCAGGTGCCAGGACCACACGGAAACCTTTTTAGTTGGCAGTATACCACGGGGGACTGCCCATCACCAATGTCACTCTGCTGATGTCAGCCTATCCTATAACCTCTTCAGTTCTTTCCCGCTGGAGACCAGAAACAGGCAGCGGAAGAAGAAGAAATTGAGGAGGTTTCCCAAGGGATGGAGTAAAGAAAAAGAGCAGAAGACTCACACGCATGGAAGAGAAGAAAAACAGACAGAGAAGAGGGGGAAGGAGGGAGGGAAAAATAGGGCCTGCTGCACTAGTTCCTCTCAAAGAGCTACTGTTATTGTAAGTTCCTACGTAACTGTACTATCTTACTTCGATGGAGGCTCTTGCAGCAGGCAGTCACCGGTAGGACTGAGTCCCAAGCAGTTTCGGTAACCAAATGAAACAGCAGCAGGAGGAGGAAACACAGCAGCCAGAGGATCAAGAAAGGAGGCCCTGGAGAACAGTCAGGCTGAAGTTATCCCTACAACTAGAGGCAATGTCCAGGCTACGGTGTCTGGTGAAGGTATGGACAGAGCTCCAAGTGGTGGCTGCACAGATGTCTGCAGCAGACACATTCCTGAAACAAGCCATGGAAGTAGCCATACCCTTAGTGGAATGGCCCTTAACAACTCCTGGAAGTTCACTGTTGTACTTTCAGTAACAGTAAACAATGCGATTTGCTAACCACTTAGACAAACACTGTTTGGACACTGGAACACCCTCTCTCTTCGGGGTGAACGAAACAAACAACTGGTCAGACTTCCTCAAAGTCTTAGTCCGGTGCATATAGTAATGCAAAATTTGATGCACATCCGAAGTATGGAGCAAAGCCTCCCCTGATCAGAATACTCTGGAAAATAAACAGGAAGGTAGATGGATTGATTCAAAGTAAACTCTGACACCACCTTAGGAAGAAACTTAGGATTGGTATGTAAAGGCACCCTGTCTTTGTGAAAAACAAAATAAGGTTCCTTACATATGAGAGCTTGAAGCTTGGAAATCCTTTGAGCAGATGTAATGGCAACTAAAAAGAGCGCTTTCTATGATAGATAGCACAGCTCGCAACTCGTGGCCGGTTCAAAGGGAGGTAACGTAAGTTTCTCCAACACAAAATTGAGGTCCCAAGGAGGGACCAGGTCCAGAATGGGGGTTTGAGATGCAGAATGCCTCGCAAAAAAACTGCGACACACATCCAGCTGGGTTACAACTCTGCCTTCGACTGGTACATAGTACACAGAGATGGCAGAAAGATGTACCTTGATGGAGGAGTACCTCAATCTGGAATTAGAGAGGGAAAGAAGATACTCCAACACCTGATCCACTGGGCAAGTGAAAGGATCCAACTGGTGGGAAGCAGCCCAAAATGAAAAATGCTTCCACTTCATGGCATGGGTCACCTTGGTGGAGGGCTTATGGGCAGCCGCCAGTATGTCTGTAACCCCGGGGAGACTCCAAACCAGGCAATGTCTACGTCCTTAGGAACCATGCATGGAGATGCAGAGATCTGAGGTCTGGATGGACCAGGGTCTCCTGCTCCTGGGACAGCAAGCATGTGCACAAGAACAAGGGCACTGGAGGTTCCACTGCCAGCTGTTGCAACAAGGGGAACCAGAACTTTCTCGTCCCCCTCCATCTAACGTTTCAGCAGCACCTGCTGAAGGAGTGGGAAGGGAGAGAAGGCACAGAGAAACCTCCCCTTCCAGGAGAGGGGATAATGCATCTTGCCAGAAAACTCCAGGCTAGGGGGAGAGAGAGCAAGCAGAAACGCGGCAGTTTTGCATTGAGTGGGGATATAAAAAGGTCCAGCTCTGGACACCCCCATCTGTTGAAGAGGTCTTTGACTACTGGGGTCAGAAGCTCCCACTCGTGAGCCCTGGAGTGGGAGTGGCTTAGGCTGTCTGCCAGGACATTTTGGATGCCTGGAACATGGATGGCAGAGAGCTCCAGACCGTGCTCGAAGACCCAATACCAAACCCTAACCACCTCCCTGCACAGGAGGTAAGAATGTATCCCCCCCCCCGCTTGTTTATGTAATAAACTACACACATGTTGTCCGTCTGAACTAAGAGGGGATCTGGGGGGAGAAGAGTCTGTAAGGCCTGAAGGGCCTACAGGATGGCCCGTATCTCCAGAACACTGATGTGGAGACCTTGCTCTGCATCTGTCCAAATGAACTGAGTCTGGTGACCTCTCAGGTTGGCTCCCCAGCTGAGACCCGAGGCATCCATCATCAGAATCTGGTGAGGGACTGGGATAGCAAAAGGAACCCCCAAAACAACTTGACCAGCTCTAGCCACCAGGACAGAACTCATTGGACGGGATAGGAGACAATGACCAGCTGGTCAAGATTATCCATGTGTTGGTCCCATTGGACCCACAACGTCCACTGAGGAATCCTCATATGTAGTCGGGCTAGAGGCACCGTGTCATGGCCGCTGTCATGTGATCCAGAAAATGCAGGAATACCCTGACTGGGATCCGATGGCTGGAGGAGACCAGATGGGCCTGGTCCATCAGACGCTCCGCCCTGTCCTTGGGCAAGAAAGCCATGCCCTGGGAAATATCCAGAATGGCCCCTATGTATTGGAGCCACTGGCGGAGTTTTGGACAGGACATTGGCATGCTGATACTGATCCCCAGGGCCTGGAAGAGACTGAAGGTATGCTCCAGGGTCTGGAGAAGGCATTCCCGGGACAGGGCTGCTAGGAGCCAGTCATCCAGGCTGGGATAGACATAAAAGCCCTACCTCCTGAGGGCAGCTGCCACCACTGGCAGGCACTTGGTAAAAACCCTGGAGGCTGAGGATATGCCAAAGGGGAGTGCCTGGAACTGAAAATGGGCATCCCAGAAATGGAAGCAGAGAAAGCTTCTGTGGGAAGGAAAAATACTGATATGCAGGTAGGCATCCTGCATGTCCAGAGAACAGAGACAGTTCCCCCAGTGCAGGAGGGGCAGAGCCCCTGAAGAGTGACCACCCGAAAGAGTTTGTACTCTATGATCAGATTCATATCACTCAGGTCTAGAATGGGCCTGAGGTCCCCAGTCTTTCTGGGGACCAGGAATAAGTGGGAGTAATACCCCCTACCCCACTAAGCCTAAGGGACAGGCTCTATGGCTCTTTTTTGTAGCATAGATTTCCTCCCAGATGAGAGGCTGGTGATCTGGGGGGTAGAAGGAGTTGCCTGTAGGATTTCCAGGAGGCCATTCAAGTAGTTCCAGAGTGACTCTGTTCTATGATCTGTAGGACCCAGCTGTCCGAGGTGATCTCCCGCCACCTGTCGAGGTGAAGGGAGAAATGATCCCCTACCGCCTCTCCCTTAGGTTTTCTGATGGGGGGGTCAGGCAAGGAGTTGGGAAGTAGGAGTGGTCACTGGTAGTGCCAGGGCAGATGCCTGGGGAGTTCCAGCGCCGGCAGGGGCCGACGCCTGTTCGTGCTTACCCTGGCCTTTGGCAGGAAGGCGACATTGCCGAGGAGAAGAGTGGCAAAAAGGTGGCCACTGGCCAGACTTAGGCTGCGTATGGTACAAGGAGTGGACAGACCTAAGGGCCTGGCCTGATTCCTGGAGGGAGGAGATCAAGTCCTGGACATCACTGCCAAAAAGGACAGAACCCTGAAAGGGGGTGTCTATAATGCTGGACTGCACATCAGAAGTAAATCCAGACACCTGGAGCCAAGAATGGTGCTGGTGACTGATGCCCATGGCTGCCTCTCTGCCCGAGGCATCAACAGCATCATAGGCAGCCCGCAAGATGTGGTTCTCGACATCTGAGCCCATCTTGAGAGTCTGGGCTAGCTGCTTCTTAGCTAGAACATCCAGCAGGGTCTGAAACAAGTCCCTGGCCTGGTCCCATAATACATTCTTGTACTGGACCATAAGGGCCAAATAGTTAATGGCCCTAATGGCCAGATTAGCCAAGGCATAGACTCTTTTACCCAGGTGATCCAGCTGTCTAGACTCCATGTCCGGAGGGTGAGCACTAAGGTGCTTAGGTTTCTTGGTGTGGTCATGGACCACACTGATAACCACCGAGTCAGCCTTTGGCTGCCCTCCCAAAGAAGGGCTTACCGGCAGGGGCATGGTAAAGGTGGTCAGCCTTCTTGGGCACCGCTGAGGCAGTAGAGGGGTGATTCCAGGCCACCTTTGTGACATCATCATAAGAGTCAATCACAGGAGGAACCACCAAAGGGAAAGCATCAGGTTGGCACAAGTAAATGGCTAACTGGCGATGCTCTGGGTCCTGCTCCTCAGTCTCTCAGCCCATGGTGGTCTGAATATGCCTCATGATGTCCAAGAAAGAAGGGTCATCAGGAAGGGATTTGGGGACTGCCTTGGGGGCTCCTCCTCATCAGATGAGTCCCTTGCAAAAGAGGAAGAGTCAGAATAATCAGGATCCTCTTCATCCTCATCGTCTGGCTCACTTTAAGGGGGCTGACTTCGGTTCAGGTGTCCGCCCAAACTAGCATCGGACATGGTGATTGATGTTTGCTTGTCACTGGGACCAGGTCTAACAGGATCTGGAGGTGGATGAGTCCCAGGAGGGCAGCAGGAAGATGCCAGTGGCAGGCATGATGGGGTGGGAGTCTGCTTCTGCACCAGAGCCCACCATGAGTTAAACAGGGCATTAACATCCACTGGTGGAGGGTAATTATAGACCGGAGGATAAGGGTAGGCTGCCGCCGGGTAAGGGTAAGTGGGCCTTAGGCCAGCCGGAGGCGGCATTGGACACCCCAGCGTAGGTCCCGTGGGCACCGGAGGGGCTGGAGCTGGGGCAGGATGAGGTAGCACTGGTGGTGACCCAGTGTCATGAGCCATGGGAGCCTGGGATGGGTGTCCCACGGGTGCGGAGAGAGACCGGCACCGGAAGAGACCTCCAGGTGAGGGCTGAGGCGAAACTGGGCATGGAGAAGCACTGGTAGCCTACAGCAGGTGCTGCCCCGAAGGACTGGTACCAGCCCCCACTGAGGAGACCAACGCAGGCAGTGCCTTGGCTGGGGGGGGGGGCGCATTGGTCGAGGGACTGGCGCCCGAAGAACCATCACCAGCTGAGCCACCTGGCTGAGAGCCCGCAGGAGTCAGGGGCCTGAGCATCAGGTGCTTGTGGGCAGGAGATGAAGTCCCTTGCCCCGAGTAGCCGTCGCCCACCATCAAGATAAGAGCGGGCAGTGGAGCCACTGGTAGCCAGGAGGGAATAAGGGCTGGCGGGGCCAAAGAGGCTGACCTCCCATGGGAGGAAGACCCAGATGCAGTCGAAGGCTTACGAGGAGACCGTTAGCGGGAAGCAGACCGGTCCTAGTCCTTATCTCTGTGTTTGTGCTTCCTGCTAGATTTTTCACCAGTAAGGTGAAGAAGAGGAAGCCCTGAAGGACTAGGGTGAAGTCAAAGAGCTCCTGGCTTGCAGCTCTTGTTCCATCACAAGGAGCTTCTGTTTAAGGAGATGGCACTCCAGAATTTTCAGGTGACGTCTCCGTGTGGCCTGGTTAAATATCTGGCAAACTGGCAGGCTTCAGTGTCATGGCTGGGACCTAGGCATAGGATGCAACAGAACAGCCATCTTTTTCTGGAATCTGTTTGCCGCAGGCACACTTCATGGGGTGGTCAGACGACGAGGCAGACTGAGAAAACATAAACTTGAATCCAGTAACACCAAAAAATTTATGTTAACACTCAAAGAAAATAGGAAAATAAAAAAAGCATTAAGCGCGCGAAATGGCGGTCGACTGTAGATGTGGCCGCGTCAGTGGTCCAACGTGCTCGGGTTGATGGTGGGAAAGAACTAAGGAGGGTGTGTGGGATTGCCTGCCTTTACAGGACAGGCCAACGTCAGCAGAGTGGTGGTGGGTGGTCCCCCATGGTACACTGGTAGCTAGAAAGGTTTCCGTGTGGTCCTGGTGCCTGGTGGCTAAGTCCTATCGGTGACTGCCTGCTGCAACAGCCTCCCTCGAAGTAAGACTGCAATGTGCACAAAGTAGGGAAATGAAAAAACATTCAGGTTTTGGATCTCCAGAGTCTTGGAGTATCGGTGGTGGGGTGTTCCTTGGGGTTGTCAACTCCTAATGCCCCCCAGCCCATTACCTTCTGTCAGAATCACAAGAATTACATCTCAAGCCAGTGCCGCACAGTGATACTGTTCGGAGGTAGAAAAGTATGGCTTGTCACATGTTGCCAACAGAATTAGTTGTAGCTCTCGGCATGCAGGGCCTTACATGAAGAAATCATGTCTGACCTTGTTTGCTCAGGGGAGGGAGGGCATTAGGTTTGACAACACCAAGAGGAATGGTGGTGGCGCAAAAGACATTGACAGATTATTTTCTTTGATACAAGGGGAAAAAAAAGAGACGTTGAGGGACTGTTTAATTTTACATGTACCGAAACTGGGGATTGGACACTTCAGTATAAGGCTGATATTTGGCAGTACCAGGGATAGGCATCCCACTGTTACACGATAGTTGGCGGGTGGTTGGGGGGGGGGGAACAGCTACGTGAGCCAGTATTAGGGAGTGGGTACCCCGGTGGTTGGTATGCTGTACATGGGTCGGGCCAGCAAGTGGGCAGGGGACGGGGATAGTATAACAGACATCCGAGAGGGATTCTTCACTGGCACTGGGGGTGGACAGCCTGGTGTCAGGTAGATTTAAGAAATATTTTTTTTTTTTTTTTTTACTTCTTTTATTGCTCAATTTCTCATTACAAGTATAATAACACTTCATCACACAGATGCCCTAGCTCCTTAATTCAGGAGCTTTGGCTAACAACTGAATTTTATACAGCATCTAGAAAGTGTAGATTTAGAACAAAATATGTAAACATACATTTATACAGAACTAAAATTTATAAGAACCTAACTTGTCAGCTATTTGTCTCTTTTTTATCCCAATGAGTAAACTGAGATTCTGTTTATGGGGTAAAGTTTTCCTTTACTTCTTGTCCCTTCTAGCAAAACTTGTACAGTATTCTGTAATTCCTCCCACACTTTTTGATATTTCTTAAATACATTTTAACATAATGGTTAAATACAAGAAGATTTATTAATCCCTCTTTAAGGCAATTTCTCATCTTCCCTATCGGGTATAAAATATTAATATCCATACACATTTCAAGTTTCCCTAGAGATCCCAACCTAGGTCATCTGTTCAAGTCCCATCTAGTCCAACGATTCTGATATACTGCAGCCCTGTCCTGTAGATTGTGAGTTAGCTGTTCCAAATGTTGTATATAGTTTATTATGTCCTGCCATTCCGGTAATGTTGGGGGGTTGGGGAGCAGCCATTTCTTAGTAATGGCTTTATAGGCCGCTGCTAAACATATACACCAGAAATATTTGGTGTCTTTATCTTTAAGAGTTTTGGGAGGTATGCCCAGTAGAAGATTTTGAGGAGTCAACAGCTCCTGAATGGACAATAATCTAGTTATCTGGTAAGTAATTGCTTGCCAGAATGGTTTAATCTTTGAACAGTTTAAGAATACATGGGCGTGGGAAGCCTCCAACGCCCCACATTGTCTCCAGCAAGTAGAAGAGGCTTCAGGGTTACGCTTTACCTGAAATAGGGGCACTAGAAAGTACCTTGTGCGAACCTTCCAAAAGTACTCCCTCCAGCTAGGAGACAAAGTTGTGGACCACATAGATTGCCACACCTTCGGCCAACAAGGCCCAAGGAGGGGGACGCCCAGGTCCTTCTCCCATCTTTGTTTTATTAGATCAGTAAGATGGTTCTGATAAGTACTGAGGAACTGATATAAACAAAGATATGGCGTGATCACTTTCAGTGACTGTCCATATACGAATAAAGGGACTACAGTCCTCTTCTTGTCATGATCTAGAGTTTTTAATTTTTGTGTGTTAATCCAATCTCTCATCTGTAAACAGTATATATAATCACTTGAAACCCAGCCATACTTTGTTTGTGCTTCTGTAAACGGCATTATGGTACAGTTTCGAAGATTTGCCAAGGTGCCAAAAAGCCCCAGTGGCCTGAAGAGTACACTATTTATATTCTAGAGCTGGTGGAAAAGCAGGGTTCTCAGAGAACCAGCAGTATTTCCACTTATGGTTAGAGAATCGCTTTTGAGGGTAAACCCTCCGCTAACCCTCCAGAATTGCTCCTGTGCTTTTTGGTAGGACTCCTTGGAATTGCCTCATCGGGGGGGGGGGGCAAAGAGAGCCAAGGGTAAAGGGTGGGGTAGAGATCTACCAAGTTCAATTTGCTTCCAATGTGCCAAGTCCTGACTGTTTCCCCAAAATAGAGCTAGTCGCATTTGAGAGACATTCCAATAATAATGTAAATTAGGAAGTGCAATTCCTCCAAGATTTTTTGTGAGCATTAATAGTTGGGATTTAAGATGGTTTTTTTTGCCTTGCCAAAGGAAATTCAGAAATGCTTGTTGCCAGTTGTTCAGGCACTGTAAGGGGCACCACACAAGGCACATATTGAAACAGATATAATAATTTTGGCAGAGCATTCATTTTAAGTGCTTGATTCCTAGCATAGAAGGATAAGGGTATCACTGTCCAATGACTGAAGTCCACCTTAAGGAGCTGTATTGGGGGGTCATAATTCAGGTTAAATAGTGACCCAAGATTAGCTGGAATAGTAACTCCCAGATACTTATTGTTTGGGAATTCCACTTAAATTGAAACTTTTTCTTAATATGTATTGGAGGGATATAGTTAAAGGCCAATAGTTAAGTTTTGTTAGTATTTAAAGAATATCCAGCCAGGGATGAGAATAAAGTAAGCTTTTAAAATAAATGCGGAAGAGAGTTGTCCGGATTTGCTAAATATATCAAAAAGTCATCCGCAAATAATGCTATGTTGTGCTCCTTTCTGGCCAAATTGATTCCACGGATATTCTGATCCTGTCGAATCATGTGGACCAGAGGTTCAATATAGAAAGCAAACAGGAGAGGGGAGATAGGGCATCCCTGCCTGGTTCCTCTATGTAAAGCAAACTTATGGGACAAATGTCCATTGGATCTGACATAAGCTTGGGGGGTCTGACAGAATTTAAATATAGTATCTATAAACTGATGTGGGATTTGAAAGGTTTTCAAAACTTCACTTAGAAAGGGCCAAGAGACCTTGTCAAATGCTTTTTCAGCATCCAAACTAAGTAGAAGGGCCGGGGTTTTTACCTTTTGGATATGTTCAATTAGATATACAGTTCTCCTAATACTATCCTGAGCTTGATGACCTTGAATAAACCCTGATTGGTCTTGTTGAATGAAAAAGGGGGCTAATTTAGCTAACCTGTGCGCTAATATAGATGCCAAAATTTTGTAATCAGTATTTAGGGTGGAAATAGGGCGGTAGGAACCAGGCAGGGAGGAGTCCTTCCCAGGTTTTGGGATTACTGAGATAATTGCATATTGCCAGGAGAGAGGGATAGGGGTCTCAGCCAGGGCTATATTCAAAAACAATCGATGCAGTAAAGGAGTTATATCTTGTTTAAAGGCTTTATAGAATTCCCCTGGCAATCCATCGGTTCCCAGACATTTATTAGATTTAAGATTTCCTATCTCCCCCTCCAACTCTTTAATTGAAATTGGGGCTAGTAATGTTTCTATAAGGGTTTTTGAGAGGGTTGAGAGGTTTAGGGATTGGAGAAAGGCACAAATTTTTGTTATAGTGGGTTGTGGTTGGGGTGCAGCATAGAGCTCCGTATAATATTTAACAAAAATATTTGATATATTGGCTATAGTATGTTGGGGCGGGTACTTAGATGAAGGTCTCAGTGTGGTGATCATGGCTCTAGCCTACTGTCTTCTTAACCGCCCCGCCAAAAGTTTCAACGAGCGAGGACCACCTTCGTAGTACTTCTGTCTAAGGAATAACAGGTTCTGTTCGATATAATAGTCTAGCAGGGAATTAAGCTCTTGTATCAATACCTTTAATTGCCTGGTGGCCTCTGTTGTTATTTTTAAATGTTGTTGCTCTTCAAGAGTTTTTATTTGAGCAAGTAAGGAATTTCTTTTGTGGTCCCTAAGTTTTTTTTCATGTGCTGCAACAGCAATAAATTTACCTCTGCAAATGGCCTTGATTGTGTCCCAAAGTATAGCAATGTTTATCTCCGGCATATCATTATCTATTAAAGTTTGTTGAATGGTGTTTTTAGTCTCCTGTATAATTTCCTTTTATCTAAGAAGGGATATGTTCAGCCTCTGTACTGTAGACTTCTCAAATTGATCATTTCTGAAACAGAGATACTGCGGGGCAAGGTCCGAAAGGACAAAGTCGCCCTGCCAAGCCTTGAGTGACATGTGGGCATATTCCTGTGAGACTAAGAAACAGTCAATAGAAGAGTAGCTCTGATGAGCATATGAGTAAAAGGTATGGCGAATACCTGTACCATTGTGATATCGCCATGCATCAGCCAAGCCCAGTTCCTTGATCAGTTTTAACAATTTCCTTGCCTGCTTGGACACTTTTTGATTTTGTATAACTGGTTCATACAGTTGAGATAGGTTCAAATTAAAATCCCCACTACAGATGATTGGCCCCTCTGCCCACTATATTAATTTCAACAAAATCAATCTGTAAGTCATAAAATCGGAGTTAGGTGGAAAATACATTGAAGCCATCGTAATGGGCTTCCCATTTAATTTCCCCTTTAAAAGGACGTAACTTCCTTCTTTATCAATTATCTGATCGGTGGCTTGAAATGGAACCCGGTGTGGTATTAAAATAACAGTACCCCTTCTTCCTCCACCCCTACAGGAGGAGGCATAGACCTGACCAAACCCCAAACACTCGAACTTTCGGTGTTCATCTTTAGACAAGTGCATTTCCTGGAGTATCAAAATATCCACACCAGCTCGTTTAAGCGAAGACAAAATTTTCGAGCGCTTTATGGGGCTAGTCAGTCCACGCATATTATAAGTGCAAAAGGTGTAACTCATCTTACTGTCCTTTTAAAATATACAATTAGAAATGCCCCATTTCTCTCAAAGAAAGATGCCCTCACATGTCAGGAAATTTTCTTGTACAGTATATATATACTCGCATAATTTAAATATCAGAACTTCATTAAAACATATTAAATGAAGACAAGCCGACATTAACCTTATAAAACTAGGTGGCGTCAACTGGGCATCCAACTGTATAGCTTGCATTACCTTCCAAGGCAGGAGGTCCACTATATCAAGTGACCTCTGTACCCACCCTGATGTTAGTTTTGGCAGGTTGAAGAGGAAAGTGCTCCTTCTGGACAGAAGGACCTCTTCTAGGGACTGTACCAGACTAGACCCTGTAGGAATGTTACTGTGTAGTATAATATACCTTTGAGCCCGATCTGCTCAATACAAATTATTAAGATTGAAAGAAAGAGATGGTGTGTATTTCGATTAGGACAGTGTCTGGTGGGGGGGAGAGAGATAAGTATAGAAGACATTATATTGTGCTTACATTGTTCCCCTTGACCCTTATTTTCATGGTAAATTCCATCTCCTATTAAATCAAACATCTTACAAAACACATCTGTTACTCCAATTAGTCATATTTTTAAGAGCTATGGACAGTCATTGCGAAGTGTGGCACTCCGTGGAGATCTATCCTGTGAGCAAATCCCCTTAAGCCCTTTGATCATGACTGATTAATTTTAAATGGGCCTAGTCATCGCTTCTTCCTGGCCCATTACATTGAGTCTAGTTGAGGGAGAAAAGCTACCCCCTACCACAGCCATAGTTACTCATTGCGCAGCATCTAACGGCCTGAAGACCGATTTAAAATGCTTAGCTCAGCCGTCCATTTGCACTAGGTCTTAATCTGAGATACCAGGAAGCTTTTTGAGTAAATCTCTGAAAAGAGAGAGTGTCCAAGGTTGCAGAGATGGTCGGGTTCTTGTTTCTTTTAGCTGACACAGTCAGCCATGTATCATCTTGATCTCGTTTCTGATCCAGTTTTGGTGGTTGTTCCGGTATTTCAATACCCTTTTTAATCATGGCCTGCTTCGCTTCTTGGAAATTATTATAGATTTCAGTTCCTTCCTTCCAAAAAACCCGCAATCTTGAGGGATATGGTGTTTGAATGTGCAGATTTTACCCCCGGAGTATCTTTATAAGGGGCGGATATTCCTGGCACTGTTTTTGAATAGTCTGCGGATAGTCATGGTCAAAAAAAAGACGAGACTCAAGGTATTTGACCTCTCGTTGTTGCCAGGCTCTTTTTAAGATATCCTCCTTGGTTTTAAAGTTATGAAATTTGATAATCACTGAGCGCGGTCTGGCAGTTGGATCTTTAGGTTTCAGCATCAGGGCACGATACGCTCTGTCAATTTTTATTTTGTAGCCGGAGGGAAGATTCAATACGTCTTGAAGCATATTGACCAAGAATTCAGACATGTCGCCTTTCTCTGCGCGTACTGCTAGACCGTATAGGCGTAGATTGTCCCTCCTGGACCCACTCTCAAGGTCTAAGTACTTCTGCTCCATGGAGACTGCATGTAAACAAAGCGCAGAGACCGTTTGTCCAATGTGCTATAGGCCATGCTCTGCTGTGCCAATTCGATCCTCAGCCTCCTGCATTCGGTTCTCCACCATCGATAATTTTTGATTTAATTGTTTGAATTCGTTTTTATTTTCTGCACTCATATCCTTCAATTCCCTCATCAGAGTCTCGAATCTTGATCAAGAGAGCTGTTCCGTTTCCTCATCAGTATCATAGCTTGGGGCCAAGCTGTTATGGCGTGTGGTTGTAGCAAGGCCTTGTATAGGGGAATTCTGTCTTGAGCCTTGGGTTTCTTTTTCACCCCGCGGATACGGAGTGCGAGTTCTTGTCCCTCTATCTTTCTGCAATCCTCTGGATGCCATTTCAGGTAGTTTCTGCAGATTTTAATGCTTAGTATGGGAAGATTAATTAGCAGATCGGGTGGAGCGGCTCAACTAGCTACTGATCGGAGCCGTAGCGGAACCGGAAGTCCATCTAAGAAATAATTCTGAATCAGTCTTAGAAAGTGTGGGGAAGTCCTTGTTTTTGGAGTATAAAACCATATTATCTGCATATAATATGATCCCAGTAGAGGAACAGGCTTGAGGAAGGTCACTGAGAAACAATACTGAGCAATAGGGGTCCCAGAACAGAACTTTATGGCACTCCTACTGTATGTTGCGCCTAGCGTAGAGGGAGTGTACATTATTGAATCTAACCCGTTGTTCCTTACTCGTCATAAAATCAGCCAACCACTCCGTAACATCAGGTCAGTCTATGGCACACAACCAAATGTGATATCAAATCCAAACCTTGCTAAGAGCATTTGAGGAAAAAAAAGGAAACACTGACTTAGTTGTTTAGCTTTATTGCACATTTAGGAGGTTAATACTTGCTGCCTGTCAAAACTATCCATCCTAATTAGAAGGAAATGATGTTGTACAAAACAAAGAGCACACACATTTTCCATTCACAGATTGATTAATACACGAATAAATAAAATAAAAATAAACAGAATCGTGACTGCTGCATGGTTCTTTACTGGTAGAAATAACCACTGACAAGGCATGGGAGAAAACAATAAATCTTAGTACATTTGGTTTCCATTATTCTAAATGGTTGATATGGAACAAGTAGACATGCATGTAAAATACACACAAAAAGTCACCCTACCTGTGGTCTTGGAACAAGGCTTGTGGCTATGGGGAACACAAGAGAAAAAATATATTTTAGTAAAATATAATCATGGTTTAAGGCTAAAGAAAACCTTTGAAAAAAAATGATGCTGAGAATTCTCTGAAGCACGTGTCTTGCAGTGATGATTACTATCAGTTTATTCCCTCCAGCAGGAGAAAGATGAGGGTCCAACTCCACAGTGAGTTGGTCATCAGTGCCAGTTGTATTAAAGAACATCACACTTTTAATCAGCCTATGACACATGTGGGAAAACTTTGGAAATTACAGACAATTTTAGTTGCATTTCTTAGGCAGTCTGCTGTATTTTCTGATTCTATTTATCCCCTTATTCGTGGTTACTAAGAAAGTGTAAATGGAAACGTGATCCTTGTCCTTTAGACTTTATCTGCTCCAGCTGCTTGTCTACCCATGATGATATAATCTCTAGTGTGTGACATCACAATCATTTCCTAGGCAATCTACTTTAGGCTAACACCAGTTCTGAGACCACTCTTACTGTTATAACGAGGTCTAACACGTATTCTTAGCATATGAAACCTGGCAACCAAAGGTGAGTGGTTCTGATACCCTAAGGATGTGAGACCACTCTTATAATTGTAAGACTGGTCTCAGCAGCTGTATGAATATATTATTGAGATCGATCAATAACATATTAACGTTTTTAAAACCATACCTAAAAGTGCCTGTTTCCAGGCCAGCTGTGCATGAGTCACACTTCACAGACTAAGAGTGTATCATGCGTAGAGGATCTATAATTTGAATGATAAACAAAGGATTGTGACCTCATGTGTAGACAAGCAGCAGGACCATATGGAATCTCAGGGACAAGGATCCTGTTTTTCAGCAGCTGTCTTAGTAATACAGAAACAAAGGAGGATAAATACAGACAATATATGAAATATACAGTGACTTGTGTGTAAATATTATGGCTTTAAACATTTTTCCAGAGATGTGACAAGTTCTTTAGGCAGGTCATGGTGCTACTAATGACATTTGCATGCCCTACAACCACTACTCTCTTGATATGACTACATTCCCCATCTGCTGACCTAAAAGCTCTGCAAAATTAATTATTCCCCATGTTTTATCACAATTAAATGTTTTGTGTTTAAAATCAATAAATATGGGATATGCCACAGCCTGACTCAGAATATGTCACATATCTTCATGAGTGAGGGGGCAGGATGGCAGAGCCATGAATGAGTTATGTATTTCCTGCCCCTTCACAACCGATGATAGGTGGCACAATTCTGAGTCAGGTGATTGTGTGTCCAATTTATACATTGTATTTTAAACTGTAAAGTTTTTAAACGTTTCTATTTTTGAAGATTTAACTGTTTCTGTTTGATTTAACTGTTGTTGTTTTGAGTACAGCATGGGTTACTGCGATACCCTCAGACATTGTTCAGGCTGTCCTCCCATTGGTTATGGGTTCCTTTATGACCCTTCAAAAGTGTAGATAAATGCCAAACACGAAGACAAATGCTTTATCTTCATTTAAAATGCTCTGGAAGCTAAAACATAAATCATTTCTCTGAAAGGCTTGACTCTCACCTACAGTACCCATTGTATAAATATCGCATTTCATAAACAAGAATGAGAGGTACTGACTGCTGGAGTTAATACAACACTCTGTTAGCATTAAGGTTGGCAAACAGATGTATAAATGCTATTTTGTTAGCTGGCTCCAGACTATGGGTTTGGTTTAAAATGAAAAACTAAATTGGGAAAATACAAATTAGCCATCAAAGTGTGTATGCACAGGCTAATTCTGCGGGGATGTTGAGTTTTTTATCCATTCTAGTTAAATCCGATACCCTTCTCTAAAGGTGTCTGGTTGGGAAAATGCAGCATTTGAATTCAGTTCTTACAGCCCAGGCCAATTCAACTTATTAAGCAAGAACACACAGTTAAGCTAAGAGACTTGCAAACTGCAGCAGAGACAAATCACTGTGAGCTGCTCATTAATTATAATAGCTTGGGGACCTCTTTGCTGGAAAAAAAAAAATACACAGCTGCCCACACAAATAAATCCTCCCATTATGGTCCTGGTCTAGATAGCTTTATAAAACGCTGATTTAGGAGGCATGTTATCTGACGTAATCTACTTCCTGTCTGCCGATCTCTTACCCAGGCTCTAATGGCACAAGGCAGAACAAAAATGCTGGATGTTTCTGAAGCCTGAAATGGCAATACACAGATATTGCATGCCCTGTGTTCAGTGGCTGAGGCTTGTCCTTCCCTTGGGGAATACCCTTCTTTTTCTTTATTCCATTTCTGTGTTGAAGTTTGAACAAGATGATCTATTAGAGGTATAAAATGCAAAGGAAAAGGGACGTTCCATGGGTTATTGAGGATAACCATCCTCATGGGTGGGTTGAGATATTTAAAAATACTGGATCTTCTACAATGCAAGTACAGACAGTGGAGGGAACAGCACAATAAACAGTGCAAACAGGATCAGCAAATAAACAAAGGAAAAACTAAAGGCAGTGGGCTAATAATGTCACTGGTATCTCCCCCCCATATTTAAAAATACACTATGTAACACAGAAACATAGAATTCGATGGCAAATAAAGACTGCTTGGCCCACCTAGTCTGCCCATTTCCCTACCTAATAGATAAGCTGCAGATCCTAGTTAACCAACAGCCTACTTCCTCCTACCCCCCACTACAATTTCCTTATGTCTGTCCCATGCATTCTTGAATTCCTCCACTGTTTTTGACTCCACTACCTCCTCAGGAATGCTGTTCCATGCATCCACAACCCTCTCCATGAAAAAATACTTGCTCACATTACCTCTGAGCTGTCCCCCCTCTATCTTCAAATTGTGTCCCCTTGTTCTTGCCATCTCTTTTTCTGAAAGATACTACCCTCTTGGACTTTGTTGATTTCCTTGAGGTACTTGAAAGTTTCTATCATGTCACCCCTCTCCCTCCTTTCCTCAAGGGTATACATATTAAGCTCCTTTAGACTCTCCTCGTATGTCTTCTGGTGCAGACCCTGCACCATTTTGGTTGCCCTCCTCCGGACAGCCTCCACACTGTCTACATCTCTGCGGAGATGGGGTCTCCAGAACTGCATGCAGTACTCCAGATGGGGTCTCACCAACTGTCTGTACAGAGGGATAACAAAACTTCATGTTTTCTACTGGTGATGCCTCTCCCTATGCATCCCAGTATCTCCCCAGTCCTCCTTATTGCCTTCTCACATTGCTTGCCCACCTTTAGGTCATCTGATACAATTACCCCATGTTCCTTTCCATTTTTTTTGTTGTCAGTATCTCACCCCCCCCCCCATTGTGTACTCTTCCCCTGGGTTTTTGTTTCCTAGGTGCATTACTTTGCACTTCTTTGTGCTGAATCTAAGCTGCCATACTTTTGACCATTCCTCCAACCCTGTCAAGTCCCTTCTCATCCTTTCCACCCCACTGTGCATCAACCCTGTTGCAGATCTTTGTGTCGTCTGCAAAGAGACATACTTTTCCTTCCAGTCCCTCTACAAGGTCACTTATAAAGACATTAAAAAGGACCGGACCCAGTACTGAAGCCTGCGGTACCCCACTAGTAATCCCCCTTTCTTCATTGTGGACTCCACTGTGTTTCTCACCATAGAATTGGAGTGGTAGACATGATGGAATATCCCCACCCACCTGGGCAGCAGAGAGCTGAACAGAACCTTAAGAATCTGCATAGTATGCCATTTTTGGGAGTAATACTTGTAGTCTCACATAAGCTACAGAAATGAGGAACAAATCTTTCTGCCAAATTTTGGTGTGTGGCTCTACCTCCACATTAATGTAACACTGTGATGTACAACAAGCTTGATCTTGTTGTAAATCTATATCTTGACCAACATTTGACAGATCATGCTCACATATGGTAGGGACGCATTTCCTACTGGAGACTGCATACTCATCAATTGATACAAAAACTCCATCCAGCAGTTTATAAGGGACTTATGCAGTAAAACTAAGAACATTCACAGATGCTGTCAGCTCATTGCCATGTTGGCAACCCAGGTTTGCCTCCTGGAGGTGTGGAACTGTTCCATAGGATACCCTCTGTCTCTGGGGGATGCGGGGATCCTGTTCCTGCCATGGGGACTCAGGAAGCCTGGAATTGGTGTCAAGTGGGACAAATGAGGATTGGGACTGATGCTAAGCAGTTAGAGAGCATCAAAGGTGAGACACTGGGCTTCATCTCTTAGTGTCACTGGGGGTAGTTAAATTGGCGATAAAAGGAGGTATTTCATGAGAAACACAGAGAAGAGCAAGGAATATGAAAACCATCAAAATGGTGAATTCTGCGGCCAAATAGCAGTTTGGCAGAACCACAGAACCCTAGCAGTCCAGATGAAGCACCTCTGCAGGGGGAAAGAAAATTTGAATTTGTCTGCAGATGAGGACCGCTTGGCCCACCCAGTGTGTCAAGAAAGACTTTGCAAACCCTTCAATCTCTCGAAAACAAAACTCAGAAGTAGACACTAAAGATCCTGACCCTGAACAGAACCTTTTTTTAATACTCCTTTACTCAAAGCTTCACAGACATACAGGCAACTTAGCTGTATACAATTCTGTATGCCACATGAAACCATACAGGCTGATCAATAATTGTTCAATGCAAATTAACAGAAACAGAAAAGAAAGAAAATAACATTGGACTGCTTGCCTCCATTGCCTGAAAGTGTTAGGTAATTACCTGAAACATGCTCACGGTCAGAGGTGTTGTACCCCCCCACCCCACCACCACTGAGCCTAACAACTGCTGAACATAATCTTAATGGGCCCCACAACCCCTTGGGGAGATTCAACCTAAGGGACCCAAGCCATAAGGACCCTAATGGAGAATCTGTGAACTCTGGACCCTGCACTGAGTCATCAGAGGAAAGACGGGTAAACAACTCACAGAGTCATAACTTAATGCAATTAACTCGGGGCTCAAGGAACAAGACCGATTTCCACTGGAAGGACCCTTGCTCTGATCTAGCCACAGATGCATGATTAATAGCTCTGAGAATTAGAGGAATCCAAATGTTCCTCTGTGCTCAATCCGGGAAAACAACTCTACGCAGGTATACATATGGTGCATACCTTGTAGCTTCAACAGGACAGCCAGCATGTACTTTACAGCTCTAGACAGTCTCCAGATCTCTCCTCTAATAGTCCCACAGAAAAATGCAGCACACTTTCTGCAAAATACCTTTATTTTAAATAAAGTATGTCTTTAAGCTAAGAATGCTTCAAGTATCAAAATCATTGGAAAACACAATTAACTTGATCTCAATTTGAACCTAGAAGGAACAGCAAGCACAAACTGGAACAATCCCTGAGAACTCAGGACCAAGAGAACCAAATGGCCTTCTGTCCAATTTTACTTCCTAAAAGGAGGACCCAAAGACCCAGAGCTAAAAAAAGAAACTAGAAAGGAAAGTTGCTTACCAGTTACTCTAGATTTCCAAGAGCATCTCCTTCCTAGAGCAACATTCTGAACTGGAGTTGCTGGCAACATGGCGCCACAAAAAAATAAGAACTCCGAGCCACTCGATCAGAAGTATGTGGCTGGCTTGACTTTCTGTGTACTGAAACCACATCTAAGTATGTATGCAATGTAGGCAGGAATCTCACTATTTAAATAAACCCTTATTTTCCCAGCAATGTAACCCAAGTGAAAGATAAATAATGTTATTTACCCAATAGGTAAATAACATTGTTTATTTTTCACCTGCTTATGTCATGGTGTCACGTAAAAATGTCCATCAAATTGATTGATACCCAATTCTAGCCAATCACTCAAAGAATCTGCCCTCAACTGCAACCAATAGAAATTTTCCGAATCCACTAGAAACTCCATTCCCATCACTATCTTGTTTTCTTGCTTAACCACAGTTCAGTCCACAGCACACTCCAACCTTTTGGAGATGATGGGTGACAGAAAAGCTGCCATCTAGGTCTTTGATGAGGTCATACCTCATCTGACTCAGATCAGTCAGACAGCTGCAGAACAAAGCTGGATGCTGAGTAGTCACATGAAAAGGTATTGCTGAAGACAGGCTGGGTGAAATCTCCCAATGGTGCAAAATGACAGCTGGGCACTGATTCCTCCTACAAAGGTGCACTGTAGCCGAACTCCCCTACTGTAACAAATCCCGCACACACAATAGGCCCTACTGCAAGCACAGCTGGTCAGGTCTCTATGTTGTTCACAGTTCCTAAAATGTTCCAGTTTCTTCTTCTTTCCAAGCCACATGTGACCACCAGTATAGTAGAGCCAAACAGTGACATGGCTGCAAACCCTGTTCCACCCCTGGAAGCGAATCTACTGTTAATGGACAAAATCAGTCTTGCTCAGCACCAGCAGCCCAAACACTTGAAAAGAACCCTGCCATAAGTGAGGATCCTGTATGGAAGCAGTGGATGCCTGCCTCAAACCCGTTAGAATAAGGGTATAGTAAAGGCCTACAGCTGCAGCAGCAGCTGTTACAAGTGGAACAAAGCTTAATTAGAAAAGGGTACAGTAAAGCCCCACAGCTGCAGCAGTTACAAGTGGAGCAAAGCATAATTCTCCATATCTCCCCCCCTCCTCTGTGCCAGTATTTCCTTTGCAATCTGCCCAGCTGACTGGCAATGCAAACCACTCATTCCGATGAAGCAAATAAAAACAACGTACACACCGTAATTCTTGATCTTTTAAAAATATCTTCACTATTGATTCACACTGATGGGTCTTAGCCAGAGGCGCTAGAACCCTGAGGGAGCCAGAACATTTCCGGAAGGCTACTGGCTCATGCTGCATGGCTTACCTTGGCACCAAACCTCAACTGCCTCAATACCTTTTTTACTCAGGAGGTACAGCATAACCTAACTAGCACTTATGCAGTAAACCTAAGGGCATAGGAGAGACCTCATGACCCAGGTAAGAAGGATCAACAACCCAGAAATATCGAGTCTTCACAGGCCAAACCAAGAACAAGGGGGGAAGAACAATAAACAGACCGGAGTGAGCCTGGGGGATGGCACATGGACACGTGAATCAATGGTGAAGATATTCCTAGAAGATCAAGAATTACAGTGAGTACATCATTTTCATATCCTCCAGGAATCAACAACTGATTCACACTAATGGATTAGAGTACCAAGCTCAGACAAAATCTCCTAGGGTGATAGGTGCCAAGGGCTCACTCAAGACAGAGGTCCATTCAGGATAGTCCTGCCAAAGATGGCTTGCTGCCTGGCATGGAAATCCAAGGCACAGTGCTTAACCAAAGTGTGTACTGTGCTCCAAGCTGCAGCTCTGCAAGTATCACTGATAGGCACAGAGTGACTCTCTGCCAGGGATGTTGTAACTGCTCTGGTGGAGTGGGCACGTACCTGACCTTCCAGCTTGACCTACGCCATGGCATAGCAGTTGCGCAGACAGCTTACAATCCAGGCACATATGTACCTGATTGTATCCAACTGCCTCTTCCAATTGGGACTGAAGGAGACAAAGAGCTGCTTAGATTGCCTGAAGTCCTTAGTTCTGTCAGGTAAAACCTAAGGATCCTCTTAACGTCCAGGGAATAGAGAGTACGTTTTCCCTCATTATGTAAGTTTGCAAATTAGGCAGGCAGCACAAGTGGCTGATTCAGATAAAACTCTGACACCACCTTGGGAAGAAACTTAGGGTGTATGTGGAGAACTACCATGTCCTTGTGGAAAACAGTACATGGAGGATCTGAGATCAATGCATGTGTTTCACATGCTCTGCGAACAGAGGTGATGACCACTAGAAAAGCTGCTTTGCAAGTTAAAAACTTCAGCACACATGTAGCAAGGGGCTCAAAGGGCTTGTGAGGGTGCATACCAGCACAAGTCTAATGCTCAGGCAGCCACCAGCTTCCAGATGGGAGGCCTTGTGTGTAAGACACCATTAAGGAACTAACTGAAGAGTGCCAGCTGTGTTAGGTAGAGGGCACTGATGGGCTTGTTGTATGCAGATACAGCACACAAGAGGTGACTGCAGAATATGGCAAGCCAGCATCTAAAAGATCCAGCAAGTATTCCAGAGCCTTGTCAGGTGGGCACCAAAAGGGGCCCATGAGGGTTCTGGAGCACCAGATGGAAAATCTTTTCCACTTGGTTGTGCAAGTCTTCCTAGCGGAAGGTTTACAGTCAGTCAAAAGTATTTCAGAGACTCTCTGAGTTATCCTGCATCTCTTCACTTCCATCTCTTCAGGAAACAGGTCTGAAGGTGAAGGGAGAGCAGTGTGCGATGGACCAGGTGACCCTGAGTTAGTACGTCTGTCTTGAGTGGAAGGATCCTCGGTTTGCTGACTGACAAGCCTGTTCAACAAAGGAAACCATATTTGTTGAGGCCAGCAGGGTTTACCAGTATCATGTTGCCCTGTGTGCCTCCAGTTTGAGCAATACCCTCTGCATGAGATGTAACAGTGGGAATGCATAAAGAAACTGATTTTGTCATTGCAATCTGAATGCATCCTGAAAATACCAGGTCCTGGATTTCTGGAGCAGAATACAAGCAGTTTGGTGTTAAGTGGGGACGCAAAAAGGTCCACATCTGGGGTGTCCCACTCATCGAATAGCAATCTCACGACTTCTACAGCTAGTGACCACTCATGAGGCTCGGCCGCTGTTTGGCTGAGCTTGTCTATCAGAGTGTTTTGAACTCCTAGCAGGTAAATGGCTTCGAGCAGTATCCCTTGTTCCAGACACTATTTCCACCCTCTCATTGCCGCCTTGCAGAAAGGGTAAGAGTGTGCTCCTCCTTGCTTGTTGATGCAACACATCACAGACTTGTATCTGTCTACGGAAGGGCTGTTTTGTGGCTGACAGGATCCATTAGGGCTCGTGGGCCATACAAAACAGCCCACAACTCCAACACATTGATGCAGAGATGAGTCTATGGTGTATTCCAGACAACTTGTGTTTGAAGGCCTTAACAGTGGGTGCCCCAACCCAACAAGGAGGCATCCGGAGTGAATGTCACCTTAGGCTCTGGTTGAGAGAAGAGCCAGCCCTGGAAGGGACTGTCCACTGACCACTTTATGAGTGACTGAACCAGGGGCTTGGTCACTCGAATTGTGTAGGTCTGAGGATGCGATGCTTGCAATCACTGTGCACTGAGCATCCACTGAGTCATTCTTATGTGTAGTTGTGCCAGGAGCATTGTGAACACTGAAGAGACAATCAGACCCAGCATGCATTGTAAGAAGTGGGCTTGAACAGATTTGTGCTCCATTAGGAAGCATGCCATCTACAGAATGGACTGTATTCTGGTCTCTGGAAGGAAGGAAGGCCTGGACCTCGGTTGTATCCATAAGAGCTCATATGAACAGGGGCTGCTGTGAGGGCTGGAGCTGAGACTTCTCTAGATTCAGAAGAATCTCCACAGAGGTAAGGAAATGAGAGGCTGTGGCTGCTGTCTGTTCCATCTACAGCTGGCTATGAGCCAATCGTCCAGGTAAGGGTAAACATGGAGTCCTAGTTTTCTGAGGTGTGCTGCGAGTACCGTAAAGCACTTTGTAAAGATTTGAGGTCCTGAGGAAAATCCAAAAGGCAGGACTCTGGAATGGTAATGCTGCCCCAACACAATGAAACGGAGGTATCTGTGGTGGCTGGGGTGCACCTGTATGTGGAAATCTATCAGATTCTGAGGTTTCAGGCAAGGAAGCGGAGACTTCAGAGAAATCATCTTGAACTTTTCTCAATCCAAGAATTTGTTCAGGTTTCTGAGATCAAGAATGGGGCGCATGCCCCCTGATTTCTTTTGAACTAGGAAGTAGTAGGAGTAGAAGCCCATGTTTAACTTTAACTCTGGCACTAGCTCAATTGCTCTGTTGCTCAGAAGGCCCGCAATGTCCTGTGGAAGAAGCTCTGACATATGGTCTGATAAGAGGGGTTGCCTTCTGGGTGGAAGTCCAGAGGAATTTCTGTGAAGTGCAGGGAGTTTCCCACTCTGACGATCCTTAGGACACACTTGTCCATTGTGATGGACTCCCACTGGTGGTAGAACGTCCATTGTGATGGACTCCCACAGACAGTAGAACTGTGACTGAACTCCTACTGGGGAAGAGAGGTCTGCCTCAGGCAGCTGAGGTAGGACTGTGACTGGAGCTTCAGAGGGTGGCACTGGGTGTTTTCAGCATCTGTGCCTTCAGCTGCATATTTTTTTGAGGCTAGGGAGGTTGGGATTTGATTTGGGTTCCCCTGCCTTTCCCACAGAATGACTGCCAGTTCTGAAAGAAACCACGTCTTCTTCCCCTTTGAGGGTTAGCAAGAGCCTGGTAGTCTTTATGGTTGTTCAAGTTTTCTGTGACACCTCAAAGAGACTTCTCTACTTGCTGCCCAAACAGGTAAGTACCATCAAAGGGAACATTCATTACCTGTTGCTGGACATCTTGAGAAAAAACAGAAGTACAAAACCAGGACTGCCTTCTGATACAAATGCCCACCACAGCAGAGTGAGAAGCACTGATGATGGCATCCATAGCTGCTCTGAGCTGATGACTGCTAGACTCAGTATCATGAGTATCAGTTTGCAGGATCTTATGTTTAGTCTCAAGAGTCAGGCAAGGACCCTGCGAGAGACTTAAGCAAGCTCCAAAAGGTATACTCATACTTGGAAAAATGCCCTTGGTAGCTAGCCATTCGCATGTTAAGGGTGGTGGCTGCGAAAGCTCGCTTGCCAATAGTGTCTATCTTGCATGACTCCTTGTTAACAGAATGTGCAGTGACCTCCTGGGGTAGAATGGCTTTGTTATTCTCAGCAAGAATAACAACAGCATCAGCTATAGACTGAGAAACACACACTGGTCTATCCTTAGCAGCAGTGTGCTTTCTATCTATCTGCCTACAGACAGAAGTGATAGAAGCTGGCCTATTCCAGACTGCATCCGACAAGGTCACAGATGCATAACTGATGGGGGAACTAGGTTGCCCAGCATGGTAGAAATGTTTAACCACTGCAGATGGAAATGTTTACCTGGGTCAATAGCTGAAGGCTCAAAATCAAATAAATCATGCATATTTTTTAACAAGGTCTGGAAAGTCGAATCCTACTGAGGAACAGGAGAGGGGCCTGGGTCCGAAGAGTCCAGGCAATGGAAAGAGTCATAGTCACCACCCTCAGAGATGATGAGTTTGGGGTCAGACTCGTCCCTCTCCAGCTCCCCCCAGAGGGAGGATCAGGAAGAGGAGTGGATTGCATGGACCCCACTCCAGAATGAGGCCTTGGCAACACCAGCGACACAATACCCAAAGTACAAGGAGCCGGTGTCAAGGGTGGCACCATGGCCCGAACTGAATCTGGCACTGGGAAGTTTCTTGGCACCACGGATGGCACTGAGGTTGGCACCAGGACATGTCCTGATGAACCTAAGACCAGTGCTGACACCAGCGCAGACCTCGTAGCCAACAATCCAGCCAGCAATGGAGTGACCGGGAAGGGTAACGTGTCCAATCCCATTGCAGTGACACTGAATGGGGGTGCAGCCAGTGGGATAAATGTAAGCAGCGCGGTCACTGGTAAGGGCCCTGGGGCTGTTGCCGGAACCAACACTCTACTCGGCTTGAAGGTCCTGCCCACAGCTCCAGTTCCACCAGCTCCTAAGGGCCAGGGATCAGTTCTGCAGGCAGAGGCAAACAAGCCAGACACTGCATTCACTGCTCCATAAAAGCTGCCCAGTGGTGGAACTGCCCACTGGAATCCTCGCTAAGACAAACAGGGGAACTCTGGGCCTGCCTCCTCGACCTCCCAGGAATAGAAGCCCCCAGTGATGCCGATGGTGCAGGTGAGGGCCTTCTGCTCTGGGAGACCAAGGATCTTGAGGCAGACCTCGCAGCGGGTGACGTCAAGTAGCATTACATCTTCTCCTTCCTATGAGAAGAGGAAGAACTCAAGGCCAAGCGGCACCGTGAACCCAACTGGGATCACGCCCACTTCTTTTTGTTCTTCTGGGAGGACTGTCCTCCCTCCCACTTGGGCACAGTACTGTCCATCATCAGATCCCTCTCCTGATGTGGGAAATGGACCAGACAAAGCCCCACTGCTGGAGCAGCTTGCCTGCAGAGGCTCCCTACTGTCGTCATCCATGGACGCTGACCATTGACTCGGCTATGAAAGACAGAGAGCTATTCTGAAAAATCACTTAACTGACACAAACATAACAAACTCGACATTTAAACACTAAAAACTAAGAAGATCTGAACACTGTTGTCATACAGACGTGAAGTTCTGACTCCTGGCAGGCGAGCAATGTCATAGAAACATAGAATTTGACGGCAGATAAGGACCGCTTGGCCCACCTAGTCTGCCCATTTTCCTACCTAACAGATAAGCTGCAGATCCTAATTACCCAACAGCTTACTTCCTCCTACCCCCCACTAGGACTGCCTTATGTCGGTCCCATGCATTCTTGAATTCCCCACTGTTCTTGACTCCCACGACCTCCTCAGGAGGCTGTTCCATGCATCCACAACCCTCTCTGAAAAAATACTTCCTCCGTTACCTCTGAGCCATCCCCTCTATCTTCAAATTGTGCCCCCTTGTTCTTGCACATCTCTTTTTCTGAAAGATGCCACCCTCTTGGACTTTGTTGATTCCCTTGAGGTACTTGAAAGTTTCTATCATGTCCCCTCTCTCCCTCCTTTCCTCAAGGGTATACATATTAAGCTCCTTTAGTCTTTCTTCATATGTCTTCTGGTGCAGACCCTGCACCATTTTGGTTGCCCTCCTATGGACAGCCTCCACTCTGTCTATGTCTTTGCGGAGATGGGGTCTCCAGAACTGCACACAGTACTCCAGATGGGGTCTCACCAACTGTCTGTACAGAGGGATAACAACTTCCTGTTTTCTACTATTGATGCCTCTCCCTATGCATCCCAGTATCCCCCCAGCCTTCCTTACTGCCTTCTCACATTGCTTGCCCACCTTTAGGTCATCTGATATAATTACCCCCAGGTCCCTTTCCATTTTTACTGTTGTCAGTATCTCACCCCCCATTGTGTACTCTTGCCCTGGGTTTTTGTTTCCCAAGTGCATTACCTTGCACTTCTTTGCATTGAATCTGAGCTGCCATACATTTGACCATTCCTCCAACCTGGCCACGTCCCTTCTCATCCTTTCCACTTCATCTGGTGCATCAACCCTGTTGCAGATCTTTGTGTCATTTGCAAAGAGACATACTTTTCCTTCCAGTTCCTCTGCAATGTCACATATAAAGACATTAAAAAGGACCAGTCCCAGTACTGAACCCTGCGGTACCCCGCTAGTAACCCTCCTTTCTTCACTGTGGACTCCATTTACTACTACCCTTTGCATCCTGTTGTCTAGCCAATTTTTATCCAGGCTACCACCTGGGACCCACTCCAAGGCTGGCTAACTTGTGTATTAATCTTTTGTGTGGGACTGTATCAAATGCCTTGCTAAAATCTAGGTAAGCCATGTCCACAGCCCCTCCCTGGTCTACTACTTTGGTCACCCAGTCAAAGAAATCTATTAGATTTGTCTGACACGACCTTCCCATCGTGAATCCATGCTGCCTTGGGTCCTGTGCCCCACTGGCCTCTAGGTACTCAACAATTCTTTCCTTCAGAAGTGATTCCATCATTTTACCTACCACTGAGGTCAAACTAACTGGTCTGTAGTTTCCTGCCTCTGTCCTGCTCCCACTTTTGTGAAGAGGAATCACATCCACCCTCCTCCAGTCCTCAGGTACCACCCCATCCTCCCATGATTTGTTAAAGACAGTAGTCAGCGGTATCATTAGTTCTACCCTTAGTTCTTTTAGAATTCTTGGGTGAATCCCATCAGGCCCCATTGCTTTGTCCACCTTCAATTTTATTAGTTCTTTCAGAACCCTTTCTTCTGTAAATGGACTAGTATCGACCCGCCTTCAGAGTGTTTCTCTTGTTTGGTTTAGGTACCTCTCCTCTTCTTCTTGTGAATACTGAGCAGAAATATTCGTTCAGTATCCTGCTTTTCATTGTCACCCTCTACCCACATTCCTCCCTTTATTAAGCCTCAGTATCCCTCCTTTGGTCTTTCTTCGCTCCCTAATGTACCTATAAAGGTCTTATCCCCCTTCTTAACAGAGTTGGCTATCCTTTCCTCGGTTTGGGCCTTTGCTATTCTGACTGCCTTCCGGCTCTTTCTGCTTTAACTGATAAAGTTCTCTGTCCTTCTCCTTCTGTGTTTCCTTATATTTCCTGAATGCTATCCTTTTCTCCTTAACTTTCCCTGCCACCTCTTTTGAGAACCATAGCGTTTTTTTCTTCATTGCGTTTGTTGATTTGCTTTACACAAGGCTTGTTGCCTCTGTGATGGCTGTTTGATTACTCTCCATTGTTCCTCCACCCTCCTTCTTGCCTGTTTGCTAGTGCTTTTCTGAGGCACTCTCATTTTCCAAAGTCCGCCTCCCAAAGTCCGATACTCTTGCTTTGTATGGCTTGATTGTATGGCTGTGTTTATCGTGAACCACACTGTTTGGTGGTCGCTTGTTCCCAGATGGCTACCCACTTCTAAATCTGAGATTCTTTCTCCGTCCCCATTTGAGAGTACCAGGTCTAAGATTGCTCCCTCCCGAGTGGGTTCCAATATCTAGCTGTCTGAGGCATGCCACCTGTAGGCATCAGAGAATGACCCTGCTCTTGGATGTGCCTGCAGCAAAGGTGCTCCAGTTAACATCTGGCATATTCAGGTCCCCATCAACAATATCTCCTTTTCTGCCATTCTAAGGAAGCCTTCCATCATTTCCTTGTCCATTCCCTCCCCTGAGATGGGGTCTGTATACAACCCCATGCGGATGGTGGTGCCATTTCCTGTCTCAGGGTGACCCAGAGTGTCTCATCTGCTCCCTGTTTACTCTTTAGTTCTGTTGCTTTGATCCCTTCTTTACATAAAAGCTACTCCTCCTCCTCCTCTTTTACCTCCCTGTCCCTCCTGTAGATTGTGTATCCTGGTATGTTGACAACCCAGTCATGGTTCTCTGTGTACCATGTTTCTGTGACTGACACAATATCCAGGCAACCCTCTTCCATCAAGGCCACTAGTTCAGGGAGCTTGTTACACAGACCAGGCATTGGTACTCATCACCCTCCACTTTTTGATGGCCTTACCCTTTTAGCTTCCTGTCATACTGCCTTTGCCTTTTTTTTACATTTACTTCTGTCCTGCTCCTAATGACTTCTCTACCTTGGTGTTTACCTTACTAATTACTGTTGTTTGTGGGGAGGCTGGGATTTCGGCTCCTTTTCAGTGCCTCTCCCCTTTGGCTAGTTTAAATAACTTGCCAATGAAGCATTTAAACCTCTCACCTAGGATCCTGGTTTCCTCGACAGATGCAGACCATCGCTTACCAGTATAGGTCTGCATCCCTCCAGGTGGCTCCCCAGTCCCCAATGAAGCCAAAACCTGAGCTCCACACCGTGTTTCAACCATTCATTGAATTCCCTGGTGAGGGTGCCCTAGCATCACCCTTGCCATAGACAGGCAGCACCTCCAAGAAGGTTACTGTATCGCTACTTGTCTAAGGCCCCTCCCCAACTCCACAAACTCCTCTTGCACTGCTCTGATCCCATTCCTAGCCAGGTCATTTGTCCCTTGGTGGACAATGACATCCAGCTCCCTTCCTCGTGCAGCTGCTCCCACGATCCTGAGGATTCACTTCCTGTCCCTCCAAGCCGTGGTGCCAGGCAGGCACCTTACCTCCCTCTCCCCTTCCTCCCCATTTCTACCCCCCTAATGATTCAGTCCCCCACCAGGAGTTGTTTCCTTCCCCTGCGGGGTCTCATGCCACCCTCCTGTGGGTTTTCTTTGTGAAGGTTCCCAGCATCCTCCTTGGTCTCCACTGCAGGTGCCTCCATAGAGGAACCACTATCCACCAGAAGAGCGAATTAATTATGGAGAGGTACAGCTGGAGGGATGCAACTCTGTTCCACCACCCTCTCCCTCCCTGAGCCCACCCTGGTCCAGCCTCTCCTCTTTCTTGGCAACCTCTGAGGTAGTGGCATTGGCCCTGGTGATCCCTGGGTGGGGGAGGAGGTTTCACGAATCCTAGCCAGGTCAGCCTGGAGACGGGCAACCTCCTCCCTCAGACCAGAGAGGTGCCTGCAAATAGGGCAGCATCGCAGCCTCTAGAATGTCTCCCGGAACACTGTCGCCCCACAGCCATTGCACTACACCACTCCTATCATATCTTATTTTGTGCCCCCTCTCCTGTTTCTCTGTATGCTTACTCTCTCCTCTCCTTATAACTCTCACCCTTCCTGTTCTGGGACAGTTACTTCCTATATTCTTCAGTAGCCTCCTTCTTCCTTGCTCAGTGTCAGACCACCAGCAGTTGGGGGGGGGGAGTGAACTACTTTTTTCCTTTAGGGTTGACAAAACCAATGTTTCTCTATGATCCTTCCCTTCCTACTGCCAAACAGGAAGTTCCTGTTGACAGTCAAATCCAGTGGCTATAAAAGTAGAACTGGCTTAGGGTGGGTGGGATGGAGGACAATTAGTAAGAAAAAAGGCTAGCAACAGGAAGTTGTAATTTGAGTCACCTGCTTTTATAGTGTCTAAGCCACACCCCCAATTAAGCTCTCTCTCCTCCTACAGGTTTAGCAAAGTACACTGATACAGAACCCTTCCCAGCACAGAACACACACTGACTTTCTTTCTTTTCTTTTTTTTTTAAACCCTAAATAAGACCCCTTCTACTTCTAATAAAGTGTCTGTTTGCTTAATCTCAACAGACACTGACTCCTGCTAAGATATAAGTGTTAAATTAATAAGAAAATGTAGCTTCTTTTTCTGCTCTACGAGCAAGGCTAGCAACAGGAAGTTGTAATTTGAGTCACCTGCTTTTATAGTGTCTAAGCCATTGAAGTGCACTTGACAGTGGGGAAAAAAGGAACTGAGGCAGGTAAGGGCTGGTGCTGAGGTAAGCCATGCAGTGCAAGCCAGTCTCACAGTGCCATGTGCGTTCACAGCTTACCTCAAAACAGCAAATGAATCAGTCTGGCAACCCAGTGAAACAAGAGAAACAGATCTGTAAGCTAGGTCTCGATGAAAAGCTTTTTATTGCATTATACAAACTAAAAGCAACAGCAACAGCCAGCACTCCTGGAGCAGCACGCAGACGTACGTTTCATGTCTAAAAGATGCTTTTTCAATGCGTTACTAGTACCTCATAAGAGGTGGTCTTCTGAGGTACTAATGGCGATAGCATCTTTAGGCATTAAGCTTGTACATCTTGTCGTTGCTCCAGAAAATCTTCACTCTTCTGTTGCTGAACATATAATAATAACTTTATCGAACCTAACAAATCTGTTTCTGTCATTCACTGGGATGCCAGACTGATTTGTTTGCTGTTTTGATCTTTTTTGTCGTGGCTTTAGTGGTGTTTGCTGGTAGCCACCTTTTTTTTTTCTTTTGTTTACCTCACGGCAGCCCTCCTGAAAAGTTCTGATTCCTGCAGGGTCCTAGCACCTTCAGCTAAGACCCATTACTGTGAATCAATGGTGAAGATTGATTACCGGAAAAACACACAGTTGGCAATCACAGCGGCTGCTTACTTTCTGACCACATATGCTGCAAGACGATTGAAGGATAAACGTGGAACAGTAATTTTTAAAAATTTCTGCACTACTCTTTCAGTGGGAGGGGGGTGGCACATTGTATATCCTCTATATATGACACAGGTGCTCCCAGTCCCCTGCGGTCTAGCCAGAGAGAAGGGGAGGTATCCACCAATATAAAGCCTGTCACCATATAAGAATAAAAGGAAAACAAATAGAAAAGTTGGGGTGGGTGGAGTCTAAACAATTCACTCTGACCAACACAATTCGGCAAATGAATGGTCAATACAGTGACAAAACACTAGCAGGCCTGCCTGAGGCTCTGAATGACTGAAGGCAGAAAACAGCCAGTCATCCACATGGAAAAAAGACACACAAACAAAAAGAAAACACTCCACAAGGAGGATGGAGGGTGGAAGAGTGTGGTTCTGTAAAGACGTCTATAAAGATTTACAGTTACAGGTTATGTAAGTACTATATTCCTCCAGGACATCTCCTCCATAGAGCTCCACTTTTCAGACAATTACAAAGTATAGCTTAGGTAAGACAAGAAACAGTTTGTCCCAAAGGAGGTAGGTCGGCAGTGTCTACCAAAGAAATCTAACTGTATAACTGTAACACTGGTAGGCCAAAGATACAGACAGTTTCAATACTGGATGAGACGTCAAATCAAGGACCCTTTTGTGACGTCAAACCATGGTCCCTCCTCCTCATCTCTGGTGACTGTCCAGGTGGGAAAAAAGATCCCATGGCACTTTTTGAAGGACAGTAGGAGAATTCCCTGGTGTCACTATGGCACTTATCGAAGGAGAATAGGAGAGTTCCCCGGTGTCATGACCAACATTCCAACAGGTCACATAAACCAACCTCTAGGATTCACTGGGAAACAAGCTAGCATAGCTTAGTGTGCCTTTCCTGGTCAAAACTTACAAATAAAATACATAAACTACTTGAATAACAGATCTTCCAGCTGAAAGATGAACTTTCACAGAGAAGTAACTGCAGAGCCGAGTGTGAAATGGGAAGCAAGTAGTTTAACATCATATGGACAGGTAACAGGAAAGGGTTTAGTTTAAGAGCTGGGTAACAGATAGTGAAGCACTTCCTTTTAAAGTCACAGGCTTTCCTAGTTGGTGGTTCCTGGACACCAGAAGAACATCAAAGACCCCTTGAGAAACATTAAATAGTAAACTTCTGAATCTCTATGTGCTCAGGAGTCAAGCATGGATCTATAATGAGGGGAGGGCCATGCAGAAATTGACCTGGCTTTGGGGGTAACAGCAAATCAAACTGACTCTGTACTGATTGGTGGCTCCATTAAAATAGCCCATAGCATCAGGACTCACGTCAGGTCTAGGCCAGAATAAGGCTAAAAGAAACACTGTCACTCTGCCTCCCCTCAGTTTGAGGAGTGTCATTTACATTAGTGAAATCAGAGGATACCCATACAGTAAATTCCCGCCCACGGCAGAGACAGAGTATCCTGTTAAAAAGCTCCAGTATCTGGACCTTGTGAGCAGAAAAGCAAAAGCTTTGCACTGAGTGTAGACACAACGAGATCCAATGCTGGCACTCCACACCTGTTAATCAGTTTACTGACCACCTCTGAATGAAGGGACCATTTGCAGTTCAGGCCACTGAGTGACTCAGTGCATCTGTGAGGACTTTCTGTACCCTGATGAGGTACTGTATGTTGCCAAGGGATGGATATTTTGTTGAACTGTACATCCCAATATCCATGAATGTCTCACTGCAAAGCAGGTAGTAGTGAGTTCCTCCTTGCTTGTTCAGGTAGAGCAGCACACGCTTATTGTCCATTTGCACCAGGACTGACTTCCCTGGCAGTTGGTGGGAAAAATGGTCAGCACATACAGGACTGCCTTCATTTCAGAACATTTATTTAGAGAGCGTGCTCGGACTGACTATGTGCCCTGTGTCCATAGAGGATAACACTGAGGCCCCCCCCACCCAGGTTGGAGGAGTGGGTTGTGAGGACTACTGCAGTGGTGGTGCAGGGTGGGGTGGGGTGGGGGAGGTGTGAACAGCAGTAAGCTTGGAGATGTGGTTTGTTTTCTCATCGCATTGCAGTTCATCTCTTAGTACTTGATGCTCTAACGGTTGATACGCTTGAGTCCACTAAGAAAATGGTAGCCACAACTGAGCCAACACCATGGCATCACAAAACTGAAGATTGCCATGAGCCCTAGGAGCTGAAGCATGTTTCTGGCTGTAACGGTCTGACTGCATCTTACGAGGGATGCCTGGGCAAACTGGTGTTGTCACCAGATTCTGTGTGAGAAAAGCCTGTGTTAGTGCCAAGTCTTGTATCACTGTGCTACACTGCAACAGCTGACAAAACTAGATTCGACTTTTGTGCATTGACTGGTACTCCCAGCCACGTCAGGAGCCATCTCTTGAGCTGGACTGATTTATTGGCAATGATATGAAATGACGCCCTTCACTGAAAAATTGTTCAGGTAGGGAATGTGCACTTCCCCTAGCAAAGAAATGCAGCCAATTCCGTACAGCATTTGGTACAGTAAATACATATGGCACTGATGCAAGCTCAAAAGGCAGCACTCAGACTACTCAACCCAGCAAAGGAGAAGATCCAGGGATCTCAACTCTAGGCTCTTAGTAACCTTGCTGTTTGATGTAGGGATTTGAGGTTCAAGTGCTGAATCCTCCTCTTGGACCATGTAAGAAGGTCTGGCATGAGTAAGGAGGGATAGGGGGGATATGTCTGAAATGTTCAAGTATTTGAGGGGGATAAACAAAGCTAGCACTGAAGGGGTGTTTAAACTGAAGAAGGGTGGGGACACAAGGGAGCACAGACTAAGATTGAAGGGTGAAAGATTTAGGAGGGAGATGAGGAGGCTCTACTTCATGGAGAGGGTGGTGTCTAAATGGCATGCTCTACCAGAGGGGGTGGTATCATGTAAGACAGTAGGAAGTTTAAAGAGGGTGTGGGACAGAGCATTAGGGAGGGTCTGGGTGAAGGAGGCTGAGGCCATCATGGGAATGACAGATGGGGAGGGGGCTGCGGCAGCTGCAATCTAGGGGGCTAGCTGCACACTCAGGCAGACACTGATAGACCGGGTGGTCTGTTCCTGCTGGCAGATTCGTATGTTTGTAGTAAGAGCATGATTGAATGATCTGAGCTGAAAGTCTTGCTATTAGAACTGGTATGGCCATGCCAGAGCTATGAGTATCATCCAAACTCCTTGGAGGCATGCCTTCAGCAAAGCCTTGTGCATAAGAGAAAGGGTGGCATGGCACACAGGAATTTGCCGGTCCATTTTAGGCAAAGCCCCGATTTTTCTGTGGCACTTTGGGACCAAATTCTGGGGCAGGGTTACAATTTGCCACAGAACTTCTGCAGCAGTAATCTGTAACTTTTGTGGCTCTTCTGCGGCAACAGTGACCTGCCACATCGCAACATCAGCTCATCTGGACACCACATTCATGGCAACGGCTAATGAAACAGGGACAGGGAAATACCAAAAACCATTAGTTCACAAAAAGAAAAAAAAAACTTTCATAAATCATATTTCTTAAGCTAAAAAATAAATATCACACAAGGTCCACTCCTACTGCATAAATTAAATATGTAGAACGGACATCATGTGATAAATGCTTTCTCTATACTCATGCTGGTTATGCCAGTCACAAAGACAGCACTTATAATTTGTCACACAGGTCCCCACTGCGTATCCAATATACACATATATATAGGTTTTCTAAATTTATAAATCATGTCTTTTTCTCCCTCATTGTAAAAGAATGGGAGAGATTGTAGCATGTGAAGACCTCTTAAACAGCAAAGAGGTCTTCACGTGGAACAATCTAGAATATTATCAACATTCCAGAATCGCATGCCATTAACATTTTTCTAACCAGCACTTCATTTTGAATTGAGATGCCACAAGTGATGCTTTGCAAGTAACAGCACAGTAACAGAGCAGCTCTGCCCCGCTGCCATGTAAGCATTTCTAAATTACACAGTAATAAACAATTTACACAACAGATTGCTATCTGGGGAGCAGAAAAAGGAGACCCCCCCCCCGCACCCCACTGCATCACGTAAAGTAAAATTCAAATGAGTAGAATACAAAGCAATGTCAGGGAGAGAGGGGGATAGAAAAGCAGCACGTTAACATTCAAAATTACTACAGGCAGTCACTCCACTGGCTCTGCTAAACAGGCTATTCATGGATGTTGGCAAGACTGCAGCATCTCTCACTATGTTTTGTTTGCTTTCTTTACACATAGTTTTTTTTTTAAAGCACAGCTTTCACAACAGACTGCCTTTTCTCAGAGACAGAGTGTGTGTGAGCAGCTGGGGTGGGGACCATGCATGCTCATAAATGAAGTACCCCTTTCTCCTTCCATCCTATCTTGCCTCACACTTCCCACGTTCCAATCCAATTTGCTTGCCTCTCTGCTGCTGCTTTGTGCTCCTGGTTCAGGTGATGCCTAACATACTCCTAACCTGCTGTTTTCTCTCCTGCCCTTCCTGTCTGACTCCCTACCCATGCTTCACTCCCTGCCTTCCACCCTGACTAACCTTTTGTACCTTTTTGCACTTGATCACATGGTTTGACTTGCATGATTCTGTATAACTGTACTATTTTAGATGCCTAGCCTATTATTTGTTATTTTATGTTGCTACCGTTACTGTATTTTGCTGTGCTTATTGCCCATTGTTCTTTACTATGATATGTTTTTGCTGCTGTAAATATCCCTCTATGAAATTGCACTGTATTGGAATTATCTGTCTGTGATATTGCTCTGTACTGTACGTCTCTTGTAGCTCTTCCAGGTTGTCCCTGAAAAAGGGACTGCTATTGTCTCAGTGGACGTACCCGGTTACCAAAATTCAAATAAATAAATACATTTTTTTATATCACGTTTTTATCTCCCTTGCTTGCATTTTTTGAGGGGATGTGCAAAATCACGTGTGCCTCTCTATATCACCATATTTCTCACGTATATTAACCTGCCTGTATAGAAGCATGATCAATAAGAATCAGAATCCTTGGTAAGTGTATATAATTTACAAAGGTTTAATGGAGCTTCTGAGATGTCTCTTGGCTTATCGTGAGCACCTTATGCCTCCTTTGGGTTTCAGAACTGCTCAGCTTCGATCTGTGGTCCTTGAACCCTAAGAAGGCACAATAGGACACTCTTGATAAGCCAAGAGACATCTCGGAATCCCTCCCTTTTCTGCCATCAAGAAACTCTATCCTTATTTGTGTAGGTCCCTTTGGAAATGGAATAAACAGTATAGCTGAGATATTTTAAACCCCATTTTCCATGCTAACCCATTTCTGCTGATGCAGTACATGGCCCCATCAGCCATCACTGGCACATCAATCCCTCATGAAGGAAGGCTCCCCAACCCACCACAAGGTATCACCTGCGCAACAGAACATGAAGCAATACCTTCCCAGGCTCAGAGCAGTGGCGAGCAACAGTGCTATCCAGCTGACTCTTCTAACTTATCCCTGAACTTGAGTCACCAGAATGGGAACACAGCATGCTACCCACTGGCCCAACAGCTGTCCCTGCACATAGTGTTTCTTCGTAACTTTTTTTTTTGTTACATTTTGACCCCAAATTTTCAACACAGTCTTTTTATGCCCCCCCCCCCACCTCCTTCTGAGCAAGGCAGGTGTCATTTATAGAATACTGACTGAAACATTGTTTTGTGCCAAAAGTACAAAAACATGATTTAGCAGGATTTGAAAAATTACACTTGTCACTTTCATAGGGTGGGGTGAAAAAATGGCTATGTCAAAAATGTTGGGTCAAAATATTTAAAATTACTAAAGCTATGAGTCAGCGTTGAAAACTTTCAACGTACCTTCATAACTTTGGTGTTTTCCAAGATTTTGACCCCAAATTTTCAACATACAGTAGCTTTTTTATGACCCAACTTCATGAACCTGGCAGGTTAAATTTTTCAAATCCTGCTGGAAAGGTGATTTTGAGTAGAGACTGGTAAAGGTGTGATTTTGTGTAGCCACTGCAAAATCACCTTTTGGGTCGGATCTGAAAATGTTCACCCACTGTGGTCATGAGGTGGGGTTCAAAAAAGACTTTGTTTAAAATGAGGGGTCAAAATATTGAAAATTTCCAAAGTTATGCGTGAATGTTGAAAAATGTCAATGTACCTTCATGACTCTGGTGTTTTTTAAGGTTATTACCCCAAATTTTCAACACAGTCTTTTTTATGACCCCACTTCATGAACCTGGTAGATGACATTTTTCAAATCCTGCCCAAAAGGTAATTTTGCGGAGCGACTGTGAAATCACCTTTTGGGCTAGATTCAAAACATTTCACCTACCTTGTTCATGAGGTGTGGTCCCCAAAAAAGCCATGCTCAAAATGTGGTGCAAAAATATTACAAATTGACACTTACGAGTAAAACTTCAAAACGCATTGAAAATAACTTGACCGCGTTTACCTTTTTACTTCAGTTCCCAGTCGGCGCCGAAGAAGACAGACATGCTTTCCTTGCAAAATAGATTTTAGGCACTGAACATCTTTGAGGTGACTAAGGGATGGGGTGGTCTGGAATGCCACAAAAGACATTAATGGATGGCTTTCTGCTTTGCACGGTTTAAATTCAAACAAAAGGCAAAGAACAAGGAACCAAGGGTCACACTGTGGGGCAGGAGGAGAAAAATTTCGGGACTGGGGAGCTCATTGGGGTTTTGACAACAAAACAAATCGATGGATGGTTCTGCTTTGCAGGGCTAAATTTAAAAGGATGGGGAAAACTAGTGTCACACTGGTGGAGGGGATGGATTTTGGGATGGGGGAGGGGTCTTAGTGGGGTCTCAGCCCAGGATGGGCTTTTTTTTTTTTAAATGTAATACTCCCACTCAGAACGGGTCTCTGACACGTCTATCTATGAGTTTCGTTGGCTGGGTAGTAATCTTCCGTGGTATGGCTGCAAGATCTTCAGTTGGCTGAGAATTCTGTAGTTGGCCCTGAATTGCACAGATGGCAGCAAGTTCCGTGATTACTTCCGCATCCAGAAATGTACAAACTTGGGGCCTTGATTTTAGGGCAAAGGCCTTGTCCAAAACTATGCTGATAAGGGGAATAGGCAGCGGAGAGTGGCAGCTTTCAGCTCTGCCAGGATGCAAACAAGTTAATGCTTTGAAACAGACTGCGAACCACATCCTGGTGAACAGACTATTCATGGCCCATGTCTCTCGGGTGGCTGAGGCTGCCTGCCAGCTCGATGTCCATGCCAGCATGAAGGGTAGCAAACAATGTGGCATCAAGACTGGACACCAGTGACAACTTCTCCAGAGCTTCCTTTCAGTCAGGAAAAAAGAACTCCCCCTGCTTGTTTATAAAACATGGCCATGGTGTTGTCCGTAAATATGGATCAGATGACTGTTCACCATTGAGGAGAGCGTTTGCAGTGCCAGATGGATTCTCTCAACTCATCCACACTGTTGTGAAGCTTTTCGGACAGGGTTTTGGAGAAGGCCATAAGAAAAAAGACTAGCAAAGGGGAAGCAGTAGTTTTGGGGAACTTTAGTCTACCAGATATGGACTGCCAAATCCAGATTGCAGCTACAAATAGGAACAGGGTCATCCTAGGCTCCCTGCAAGGGGCATTTCCCAGGCAGCTGGTTACAGATCCCACTAGAGATGGGGCAGTGCTGGATCTGGCACTTATGAAAGGGGACAGCACTGTAGATGTCACAGTGGGTTGCCCCCGCGTACAAGCAATCATCATATAGTGTTGCTTGGCATACAAATTGGATAGGAGAAAAAACACACTAAGGCGAGGATCCTGGACTTCAAGAGAGCAGATTTTAAAGAAATGGGAGAAACCCTTACTAAACACCTTGGAGGGGTGAGTGAAGGCACAATGGAAAAGAATAAAGAAGGGAATGACTAAGGCAATTGCAAACAGTTTAAAGGAAACGAGCAAGAGGAGAAAGAGGCCACTGTGGTTCTGAAAGGATGTGGCTAAGGCAGTAAAGAATTAAAACAGCTTTCAGGAAGTACAAGGAGATACAAATGAAGGTAGACAAGGAAGTATATCTAGAGAAACAAAGGGAGACGGGAAGGAGGGTGAGGGCAGCAAAGGCTCAAACTGAGGAAAAGATTGTCCAGGAGGTCAAAAATGAGGAAAAAACTTTCTTTAGGTATGTGAGTGAAATGAGGAAAGGAAGGGGTGGCACAGTGAGGATCAGCAGACTATGGGACGTGGGGGAGACTGCAGAGGAAGACCAAGAAAAAGCTAAAATCTTAAATGAATACTTCTGTTTGGCCTTCACAGTGTGTGCGTGTGTGTGTTGGGGGGGGGGGGATGGACTGACATGCATTAACAGCATGGAGGTGAGTGGACACAAGTCCAGTTTTGGAAGACAGAGTCCGACATGGGTTGGAAGCCCTAAAGGAAAACTAGGTGATGGGGTCAACATGGCATTCACCCAAGTCTACTAAAGCAACTGAGCATGGTGCTAGCAGCCCCTCTAGTAACACTACTCAGCACCTCACTGGAGATGGTGGGGTGGTTCCAGAGGACTGGAGGAGGGCCAGTGTGGTCCCTCTGCACAAGAGCGGCAGCAGGAAGGAGGAGGCTAGCAATTACAGATGTGTCAGTCTCCCATCAGTGGTCAGGAAATTAATGGAATCCCTGCTGAAGGAGACTTATGGAGTACCTGGTGACAAATGGGCTGCAGGACAACCGGCAGCATGGCTACATAGAGGGGAGGTCATGTCAAACAAATCTCACATTTCTTTGATTGGGTAACTAGGGAGCTGGATCAGGGGAAGGCAGTGGATGTGGCCTATCTGGACTTCAATAAGGCCTTTGACACTGTGCCACACAGTAGGCTGATACAGAAACTCAGCAGCCTGGGGCAGGGGAGAAGTAGAGTATCTAACTGGTTGAAAGATAGGCGAGAGAGGGTGGTATACAGCAGTCACTCAGAGGATGGGAGAGTGACCAGTGGAGTACCACAAGAGTCAGTATTGGGTCCTGTCATCTTCAGAGTCTTCATAACTGACATCGCTGAGGATATGGAGGTAAAAGTGTGTCCCTTTGCAGATGACACAAAAATGTGCAACAGAGCGGACACCCAGGAGGAGGTGGAGTGAATGCAAAGGGATCTGGGGAGACCAGAAAAGTGGTCAAGGAAATAGCAGCTGGGTTTCAATGTGAAAAAGTGCAAAGTCATGGACCTGGGGGAAACCCGGGGGCTGGGTATAAGACTGGGGGATACTTACAGTTACCAAGCAAGAGAAGGACCTTAGGGTGATCATATCTGATGATCTCAAGGTGGCGGGCAGTGTGATTAGGCAGTAGACAAGGTGAGCCAGATGCTGAAATGCAGAGGGAAGGGGATTTCTAGCAGGAGAAGGGAGCTGGTGTTGCCTCTACATCATTCACTTATGAGGCCCCAGCTGGACTACTGTGTCCAGTTCTGGAGGCCGCACCTCCACTAGGACTCCAACAGGGTGGAAGCAGTCCAGAGAAGGGCTACTAAAATGGTGAGGGAGTTGCACACAAAACTATATGATGACAGACTGTGGGCAGCTCAACATGCACTCCCTGGAGAAGAGGAGAGCGAGAGGGGACATGATGAAGGCCTATATGTACCTCAGGGGGTGAACAAGGTGCAGGAAGGAAGTCTTTTTCACAAGCAGAGGAGCACCAGAACACAGGGACATGCTCTGAAATTTGAGGGGGGAAGTTTAATAGGGATGTAAGGAAATACTTCTTCACAGAAAGGAAGGTGGATGCCTGGAACAGGCTACCAGAAGAAGTGGTAGGGGTGAAGACAGGAGCTTCAGACATGCATGGGATAGGCACATGGGTATAATAAATAGAGGTAAGGAAGGAGGGAGGGACACCTGTGACCAAATAAGAGTCCAGCGTGCAGTGACAGGCAGGGAAAATAAGGCAGACTAGATGGTCCTTTTCTGCAAACACATTCTATGTTGCTCTTAAGCAGTCCACAGCCTATGTTCCCATAAGTCCCCTAGGGTTCTTTCCGCTCCTATTGGAGGTGATAAGCTGGAAGTTGAGCCCACTGTATAACAAAGGTCATGGATGCCAGCAGGCCAAGAAGAGGTTGAAAATTTCAGATAAGCGTCTTCCAGCAGAAAAAAAGAACTGAGGCACAGTGGGGTGAGAGAGCACAAGAAAGAAGTGAGGAGCTGAAGCTTTAGTCAGTGGGCTTTCCCAGGACTTCACACGTGCTCGGTGGATTGCGTGTGATAACGTAAAAGGAATCCATGTAGTTGTAACTCTGTTTTCAGTAAAAGGTAAAGATCTGAGTAAACAAGAAAAAGAGACTGAGGCTGGGTGGCACTCCACCTCACCCCCCCTTCCCCAACCTCTCCACCTGTGCACCATACCTCTGCTATAACCAGCCTGTGCCAGCTGTATCAATGTAATTGCCACGAAATTGTAAATGTATGAAATCAATAGGTGTAACGCTAATTTCAGCTACCTGTATTCTGTAACCTAAATTTGTAATGTTTGTCCTCAATGTGACGAGGTACCTTTGGAAATGAGCCTCTGGCTCAAAGGTTGTAAACTGATTTACAATAAATAAATAAATATGAGCAGTTCTGGGTCGCAATCCACTGTTTCCCATGGTCTGGGCACATACTACACAAGGGAATACTGCACAAGTATGATGGAATGAATCTGTGTACTACAAACAGAAACACAGAATTTTAGAGAGATTAAAACCAAAGGTCCATCAAGTAGCTGGGTCCCTACCTTGGTCTTGATATTAGTCTAAACCCTCACTTCATTGAAAGTCTTCTCAGAATATCACCATAATGAGATCTCCTTCACCTCACTATGCTGGAGTCCAGGGAACACAACTAAGCAGAAGCTTCAATGTGCACTGGGGCATCTAGCATTATATGCTGCCTACCGCAGACTTCCAAAATACAGGCAGGCCATCTATTAATGTTCTTCTGCTTCTAAGAGGAAAAAAAAAAAGCTCTTATCTGTGAAATATCTAGATATCTGCCGTTACGCTTCACTGAGGCACAGAAGGATAAAATGCCTATGTGAAAGAGAATGTTAGGGGTCAACCCATGCTACTCCTGTAAGAGATTTATCATCTAAAAGAATCCTCTTACCTGGAATACTAATGGTTATGATTATTGAAGGGAAACAGCCTTGTTGTGGGCAGAAAGGCAGCTCGTCTCTCCTCCCCCACACAAAGCTGCTTGCCAGTCACTAGGCAATAATGGTCAAATGTGGCATCTGCCTTGTATAGGTTCTGAACCCTCGGTCATTTGTTGCTGCTCATTGTCACATGCCATGTCTTTTCTGTTTTTACAGTTTAACCAGGATAGCCACATGTAAAGATGTGTTTAGTGCGGTGGACATGCCCTGCAAGGAGAAATGGAATTTCCTGCTTCTTATCTGGACTTCTCTGAGCAGGGAAAGTACGATTTGTTTTGTCAGTCTGTACTTGATTTTCCTTTCTATAGTACACTTGTGGAGTTTTTTACTGCTAGAGGATTGGTCAGCTGGGATGGGGATGTCAGAAAGGTTGTATATAAAGGTCAGGAGTAGATATAATAATTTAGAACTGCCTCTAAGAAGTAGAAGGGTTGGTCTAAACCCAATGATCGGTTTAGACTGCTACATGGGACTGAACAAAGTCAATTATTGTGCCAGATATTTTTTCTAGTTTTTTAAACAGCCAGATACGAAATATAATTTCTATTATTTTTTATTTTAGTTTACTTATACAGTAATACACAGTTGAAACATGGCTTCTTTGGGGCTGCCAACGACAGCATGTGCTGGTGACCCGGGTTTGGAAGCAGACGCAGGAACTGGTCAGGTGACAGAAGGCTGGGAGGCAGTGCCGCCTGCAGTGTCGGAGAGCATGCTCCACCAAAAGGGGATGTCTGCTTGCATGCAAGGCCAACAGCTGGCATTACCAGGCACCATGGGGAGAAGGGCCGGACAAAAAATTAAAGTTACACACTTACTGTAACTGTTTATCTTCCTGAATATCTTCTACACAGATGACTATTCTTGGGTCTGGGCCAGAGGTACTAGGACCCTGTAGGAGCCAGAACTTTTCTGGGGGGCTGGTGATAAGAGTAGGTTGCCCATGCACATGCGTCACCACAAGTGCCCACTAGTATACACCGGCATCAGCCCTCAACCACCTCAGTACCTTTTTTGCAGAGGAAATGGGTAGCATGAACCTAACGAGTAACCTATGCACTTAACCTAAGGGCATAAGATAACCCTGGTAGACCACATAAGCAGGGCCACTACACCAGTAACAGTGTCTTCATAGCCCAACCCAAAATAAAGGGGTGAAGATTATCAGAACAATACTGGAGTAAGTCCAGGGGATGGTGGGTGGGTGTGGTCATCTATGGAGGAGATATTCAGAAAGATCAACAGTTACAATAAGTATGTAACTTTCATATCTTCCAAGAATCAATCTTCTCCAAAGATTACCACTAACAGGTCAGAGTACAAAGATCAAAGAAAGTTATCAATGAGGCTGGAGCTCAGGGCGCACTTCAAGAAAACAATCTATTCAGAACTGTCCTGTCAGGTGGGCACTGTGGAGCCTAAGCAAGATGGCAGTTCGGGTTTAGAGCACAGCTTATCGACTGGCAAAAATGTCTTAAAAGTGTGACTTCCAGCAAGAGAGTTTTTCCTTAAAGCGCCTTATTGTGTGATTGAAGATATAGGGAAGAGGATGGGTAACCTGCGTAAAGACAAAAAATCGGCAGAAGGCACTAAAAATAAGAACTTACTGGGGCCTCCAGGCATGAGGTCAGCCCTAACTAAAATGTCGGAAGCAACAGATGATCCCGTGAAGGAGACCCTCCAGTCACTTGGAATAAAAAATAAACAGGCTTATCCAGTCAGTATCAGGCCTCTCTGATAACTTCGACGGTCTCACTAACAGAGTTGTGGGACTTGAAACTAACATAGACACAGCGCAAATGGCAATTATCGAGGCTACCAAGCGTGTGTATGCTGCCTTTGGGACCGCGTCTGCACTCACTAAAGAAAATGTTCATTTGAGAGCACGCCTGAAAACACTAGAAAACCAGGATCAGGCTGCCAACCTTCGTATTATTGGAATGCCCAAGGGGAGAGAGGGTGATCATTTGCCCTTGTTCCTGATGGAATGGTTTACCTAACTGGGAGAGGCATTTGAAAATGGCGCAAGTTTGGATCCAAAAAGCTTACAGGGTGGCTTACCGTGGAAGGTCTGACAACCCGGATGCTCCTAGAGCAATTGTGATGATCATCGATGTCATCGGCAGCACAGATTCAATACTGGCAATAGCTAGATGCAAGGGAACCCTCCTACAGGATGGCCAGACCGCCAGAATCTACCTGGATCTCAGCTACGCACATGACAAAAAAAGAAAAAAATCTGATGGTATTAGAGCAATGTTGAGAGCCGTGGAGATCGCGCACAGGATTGTTTTTCAAGCTCAACTATGTCTTGTACATCAGGGACGGGTGTACATTTTCCTCCGATCCTGCAGACACATTAAAATGGGTTCAAAAATATGCTCCATTGAGGAGACCAACGGAAGATCAAGAGGGTTCTGCCTCGAAGGATGAAGTTCCATGAAGTGGCCTAGTCAGGGCCTTACCTGTATAATGATGCACTATGTGGTGAGTAAATGGCATACCTCAGGTACATTTTGTTCCTGTTGCTTTCCTAAATATTTAAACTATCATTTCTGGGCACAGCCTATTACCGCACTGATCTGGGATTTGTTTGGAAATTCTCACATATGAATGTTACCTAGTTACCGTTTATACTTGTTTAGGTACTAGATTTCTATTCAAATTTGAATGGGTTATATTCTCATATTTCTTGCTGGCTTCCTCATAATTACGCTCAGCTTAATCTGCTGTTCAACCCACTTGAGATACTTGGTGCTTTTAGGGTACCATTAACATCTCTTCCTCCATTTTCTCCAACAAAATCTGCTTCAACTGAAACTACTTCTCAATGTCAAAAAAACAAAGCTATGCTCTCCTCCCCTTACACCAAACAGCCAACTCCCCACTCCTCGAATATTAACCCACACATCGTCACAATTCTGGAGAACCACTCAAACTAGTAGAGAAGTTCAAATATCTAGGTTTCTGGTTGGATTGTAAACTTTCCTTTGTTACCCATATCAAGGAACTAACTAAAAAACTACGCCAAAGACTTGGACTCTTCTACCGCATCAAGCACCTACTTACTTATGAAGCCAAAGTAAGATTGGTCCAGTCAGCCTTCTCCCCCAATTGACTATGCGGATTTCCTCTACAGCCAATGCCCTAAAACAGTCCTTAGTACTTTAGACACACACTATCACACAGCCTTGAGATTTATCTTAAATGCACCTTTCAACACCCACCACTGTTCCTATTATCTACAGATTAATTGTCCCTCTCTCAATACTAGCAGGTGGTGCAATGTGTCCCTCTGGGTGTATACGGCTATCACTCTGAAGCCTCCCCCTTACATCTGCAACCTATTTAAATGCTCCCCTTGCAGGTATTCCCTCAGAAAATGTTCCTATATTACATACGACACCCCTAAGATAAGAACCCATTTTGGATCTGCATCCGTGGGATATGCACCACCCACTCTGTGGAACTCCCTATAAAAAACACTAAAACTTACACATACTGAGCCCTATTCACAAAAAGACATACATGAGGCGCGTATTGGGGTGCGCAGCTCTGCACCCGTGGGATTTCCACGTGGGAGGCCACATTCACGAACACCGGCCCCCAACCGACTCCCATACATGACCCCAGCGTGCAGGTGGGTGCGGAGTGGCGGATTTGGGTGGGCAGCCAATCGGCTACCCAGGCAGGGACATGCAGTGGATACCTTGCATGCAATGGGTGCCATGTTGTCAGCCGGCATGCAAAGCACTGACCGTGCCGATGTGGTGGGGGTACCCCTTCTGCCTGACTTCCGTCCTTCTGAAGTGCCCCAACGGCAGGGGCAACATTGTTGGGGTGGCCACTGCCCCCCACCGTATCTGCCGCATCCAGAGGCAGCTTCCCCGGGGGGCACATAACCGGCCTAGGTGGTCTCAAAGCACTGGTCTTCTCCCCAGCTTATTCTGTTTACGGTCCTCCCTCACACTGCTCTCTAGTGTGTTCCTACTAGGGCAGTCCTGCACAGAAAATTACCCCAGCCCACCCCCACCCTTAACTAGAATTAACGACAAAGCCTCCTCTTGGCTGCATTAACATATAGGGTGTGAAAGCGTATTTTGGGTCTCTCCCCTCCTGACTTTATATGAAATAACGACAATACCTCCACTGGCTGCTTTACCTCCTGCTAAATTAGTTCCTTAAATCCACAGCACTCACCATGTACCTTGGGCTGTACTAACTGCAATATGTACCTCTATACGAGATAGCTTACAATTGTAAGTAGTCAGACCAATTGCTGTTCTTTCTTGTATTTTTTGTCTCTGTACTTGTGCACCTATACTCTGTAACTACCGTTCTGTGTTGTCCTCCTGTCAAGACATGGAACCACTGAAAAAAAGTATTTTGCTCAAAGGTTGTGTCCGAATGACGAAATAAATAAATAAATAAAGCAAGCATGAATTGAACATATGATGGCTGTCAGTCAATCAGAACCTTAGACTGAGTTCCAAAAATTTATTTTCTTGTGATGAAAAGCAACTTAGTAAAAGAAATAACCTCAAGTGAAAAGGATAATACTGTTTAAGGAGAGGAATTCATCATCTCAAATAATAATAATGTTTTAAATGAAAAAGTACCAGTACATACTACCTTAAAAAAAAAAAATACTGTCAACCTGCTTAGGCCTCAAAGTGTCCTTAGTTAAAAAAAACATGTTGGGGGGGTGCTAATGATCAGCTAGCAAGGCAGACGCGATCTCCTAGAGCTCTGACCTTAAAAGTTTATTTCAACTAAAGTAACGCATTCCCTAAGTCCTCTACTGATAAAAAACGAAGGATCCTGCTCTACTAACCAGCCATGGATGAATATCTCTCAAATGCAGTGAATAAAAGCACTAGAAATGATAGTAAGAATAGCAAGAAGTCAGCAGCAGGGCCTTATCTAGAAGCTCCGGGCACCATCTCACTATCCGCAACAGAGATTGCAGTTCTGGGTCGGGAAGTCACATCGCAGGTTCTTGCAGCCCTGAACTGCGCTTAGAGAAGATGGAAAATAAAACTGAAGCCAAGATGGAAGAGATCGCGGAACAGACTGCTTCACACGGGGAATGGCTGTCAGAAGTGGAGGAGTGTACTTCGAGAGTGGAGGACATCCTGCATCGGCTGCCAGACCACGCGGTGACCCTAGAGAAAGAGTTGGAAGACCTCAGGGAGGCCTTTGATTATCAGGAAAACTATCATCGCAGGCTTAACCTGCGGGTCAGAGGCCTCCGTGAGGGTTATGAGGGCCCTGATGTGCTCACATTTTGTGCCGAGCAAATTCCGTGGCTACTAGGCATTCAGCCGAAAGGAGGTAAACACAAAATTGAGTGCGCCTACTGAGCAGTGGCGCCCAAGCCAGCCACGGGCCTTCCCCCTCACAATATTATTATTCTTTACCATAATTTCTAGGATCAGGAGGAAGTGTTCCGTGGCTATTGACAAAAACAACCATTACAACATGAGGGGGCCAAGCTAATCATCATTCAAGACTATTCTACATGGCTGCTTAAAAACTGCAGAGCTTTCAATGCTACCATGGCACAATTAAGAGAGATGCAGATCGAAAATGTTCTCCTCTACCCAGCGACTCTTAAAATACAACATGAAGGTGCCACCTACACGTTTTGGGAGGTGGAAAAGGTGCAGAGATTTGTGGATGAGCTTAAGAAGAAAATCGTGTGAAGGGGGTTGTAATGAGTCGATAAGTAGGAGACATACTGGGAGAGTGGTAAGGACTTTCGTGGGTGCTTGCTTGAGGCATTTGGGCAGCTGACATTCCTCTGTGCTTTGTGGTGGCTTCTGACTAACCCTGGATTTTAAACAACCTCCTTCCTATCCCAAATGATGACTGCAACCTATTTTCTGCCTTGGGACTACTCATTGTGCATACTGTTGGACTTACTACAGTGACCACTTCTCAGCTGAGGACTGAAATGGACGGAACAATGGTGGGCTTTCCCATCCTAAGAGGCCTCATGCTCGAAGAGGTGGCGATCCGAATATGGCTAAGGTAGGCCGGGGCTGCGGTCTGGGTTGTCAAAACCAGTGCGTCTTTCGCCATTTTAGTCAAAGCTTTGTCTTGACACCTCCCTTGGTCTGGGACCGAGACACCAAGCCAAGGCAGACTGGGTAGGGACATGGATGCAACTGAGGGGAGGGACAGGGTTCACGAAGCTGAAACAGGGCTCTCATAAGGGAACAGGGAATGGAATGCAGAGAAGTGCATGGTGGGATGTTGTTTGCTAAAAATGCTGTGGGGAAGAGGTTGAGTGCCAGAGTGATGGGTGGTGGGGCAGGGGGGATTTCTGGTTTCCTTCTAATCTTAAACAGCACTCTCCTCTTCACTAGATGGGGCATTAGAAATGAATGTAAGGCAAGAAATGTGTTATCAAATCAAGTTTTGATGTTTAAAAGTTGATGTTGAAAATGAAGGTGTGCGATATGGGGGAGTTCTGGGGGGCAGCTGCTCGAATGACAGATGATGTGTTCTTTAACCATATCTGGTATGGATGGCAGACAACTGAAGGGGGGAATGGGTGGAATCTTCTAAGGGAAGGGGTTTAAAGTATTATTGTGATTACAGAGAGTTACAGTTGGGGGGGTGCATGTTTTGTATTGTTTGGTTGGGAAAGTTTGTTAAAAGTTGTGCGTTTAACACAGGTCCATTTTATTACTTGTTTTACTGAAGAGATGGAACTATGGGAAGAAAGTCAGAGTTGGATGTACAGATTGCGGTGGATGGGAGCTCAAGTCTAACAACATGGGGGCTGCAAATAAAATGGTTATACAATCTTGGAATGTACAGGGTTGCTCCTCTCCAATTAAAAGGAAAGTGGTTTTGACTGCACTCCGTAGAGTGCATGTGCAAGTTGCCTTGCTGCAGGAATCCAACTTAACACGGATGGAACATGGGAACTTTAGGCGAGGGTTGGTGGGTGCTTGCTGTTCCTCCTCCTTTAATTCCCACAAGTGGGGTGTAGCAGTGTTAATACACAAAAATCTTCCGCTTCAGGTTACAAAAGTTGTTGTTGACCCCAAAGAAGGCACATATGTATTTGTGGCTGGAACCCTATAGGGGCGATGGTCACGTTTAGAAGCATTTATGCACCAACAAATTTGGAGCCCAAGTTTTTCAGTCAAATATTAGATACACTGGTTAAAGAGCAATTTGAGAACCTTATAATGGGGGGAGACTTTAATTGCACACCAGATGCGGCCTTGGACCATTCATTGGGTAGAGGGAGGAGAGACCCCTGTACAGGAAATGGAGGGAAGGGATTGCGGAGGTGGAAAAGGTTGATGTGTGGAGAACTGCAAATCCCCAGGGAAAGGAGTTTACCTTTTACTCAAACCCACACAAAACATGGTCCAGGATAGACCATATTTTTGTGACCATGAAATGGTATAAGAGACTGGTGAAAGTGGATCATGGCCCTATCCAACTCTCAGACCATGCTGCGGTTAACGCAACCTTCCACATACAGGGGGAAGGGAGTGAGGGAACCTCATGGAAACTTCCCACATGTATGCTGGGTTCACAGGAGTTTCAACAATTCCTAAAGGATCAGTTTAAATTTTACATGGAGACCATTGCTGCGTCCACCCCATCTAAACAACTTTTGTGGGAGGCCAGTAAAGCATTTATGCGAGGTGCCCTAATTGGGTATATGGCACGGTACAGGAAAGATAGGCTGGCACGGCAGAGAGTTCTTCAGCTGAAAATAAAGGAACTGGAAGGTAAAGCGACCCGAGGGATGGGGGAGGATGTGCTCCGGGCGTTAGCAGCAAGTAGGGAAGCACTGAACTCTATGTTACTGGATGAGGTTCGGAAAAGATTGGTGTATATGAAACACAGGATTTACGAGTGGGGCAATAAACCGGGCCCACTGCTGGTAAACCTGGTCGGGGCAGAAGGGGTACATCGCATATAGTGAGGATTAAAAATGCTCAAGGTCAAATTGTCACTAAATAGAAGGAAATTAGGAGAGTATTTCAGGAATATTATTAGAACTTATATCAGGCAGAGGGAGAGGGAATGGAAGGAGGGATGAAAACATTCTTAGATAAATATACAATACCGCAGTTTACAGTATAGCAACAAAAAGTCCTGGGCTGAGAGATAACGAAAGATGAAATTGGCAGAGCAATAGGAATACTGAAGGCTGGGAAGGCCTGTGGTCCTGACGGCCTACCGGTGGAATATTATAAAGTGGTCAAAACTGAGATACGGGAGGTATTATGGGGACTGTTTAAAGAGGTGCGGGAAGGCGTCTGCCCCCAACATCTAGTAGAGCAACAGTGTGCTTGATACCCAAACCAGAGAAGGACCCCAAAGAGTATGCATCATTTAGACCCATCTCCCTTCTAAATTGTGATGCTAAGATTTACGCCAAGATTCTGGCTATGAGTGTATGTTGCCAGGAGCAGTACACCCGGACCAAACTGGCTTCATAAAAGGGAGAGACTCCTATCGCAATATCAGGAAAGTTCTTAATGTTGTTGAGTGCTCTTCTCGCCTCCGGGGTGGCGGTCCTGTTCATGGATGCAGAGAAGGCGTTCAACAGGATCGAATGGCCATACTTGTTTGAAGTGAGGGGGGGAGGACGTGCAAGTACTCCCAGTCATGATGCTCTCTGGTATGGAGGGCACAGAGACAGCACAGTGGTCACCTGCCGATAGATGGATAAGAATCCTGCTAGCTGTGGTGCGCCAATGTATCCTGAATATGTGGGCTTCTGGGGATAGGCCAACCATAGGGCAGTGGAGGAATCTGGCATGGGGGGTCTTGAAACAGGAGAGCTTGACATATAAGGCTAGGAGGCAGGGAAGCCTTTGCGAAAATGTGGGCCCCATTCTGGAACACTGTGGAAAGGGCACTGATGCTGTAAGGATATATGGGAGTGGGCAGCATGGGGCCAGGGCCGGATTAAGGGGGGGACAAATGGGGCAAATGCCCCAGGCCCCCCGCCATAGACTGGCCCCCCCAGTAGTCGGAAGCGAGAGACACCTTTAGTAGGTGGACTGGTGGTTTGTAAATCATGCCACCTCCCCCTCGCCGTAGCGTGGAGTTAAGCGTGGTCAACCTCCCCATAGGCCCCGACGGCGCCTCCCTGAAAAGCGCTGTGAAAGCAGCGCGACTTCGGAAGAAGCACATTTGTTAAATAAAATAAATAAAAACACACAAGCCCCTGCCACAGATAGGCCCCCCGGCAAGCCTACACTGCAGATTTCTCTCGTTCCCCCTTCCCTCAGGTGGTACAGTACTGGTAAGATTTGTAATAAATCATGCCTCCCCGCATGAGTCAAGCGTGAATCCCCCCTCCCGGAGCTTGCTCCATAAAACAAAAGAAACAAAAAATGACTTTGGGAGAGGCTTTTAATTAAAAGAAAACAAAACACAAGCCCCTGACCCTCCTGCCACAGGATAGGGCTCCTCTAGCAAGCCAACATTGCAGAAGATTTCTCGTTTCCCCCACCTTCCTCCTCCGTTATTTGCAGCCTGCAGCTAGGTCGGGTGACTTGCTAGAAAAACAAACTGGCACTGTGTGGCACAAAGTGAAGAAGGCTAACTATGCAAGCACCGTGATCTACCTCCTTAGGATACTGACAGGTTTCCACTTTTTGAGTCTGGGACTGGACCTGGACCGGTGCAAGTTGCGACCAGACCTGGGCTGCCACTGCATAATACGAGGAGCGGCGCCAGGACCAGGAGCTTGCAATACAATCCATCTGGGCAGCATTTTTAAACCACTCTTTCTTGGTGGTTTTTGAGGCTCATGTACTTCGCTACGGCAGCACCTGCACCGCATCTGTACGCCCACGCCACCTATCGCTAGCAGCATGATTAATCGATGCATTGTTCTAAACTGCCTGCTGCTGCTAAACTAAGGAGTTTCAAAGGAGCGCCAAGCAACAGCAGACAGCTTGAGTTCAGTAAGTGGCTTAGAAAGTTGATATCTGTATTTTATTTTTATGCTGAGATAATTGATCTGAGCTTGTTCAAAGAAGATAAAGGGACGTGGGTGGGTGTGTGTGTATACATGCATGGATCCTCTGTAACTCTGAAATAAAGGAATTAATCATTCCTTTGATATCCATGAGTAGATAAAGGTATGACATCAGTCTGTTTATTTGGAGTCATAGCATTTGTACATTGAACTGCACACTTCTGTACAATGGGTACATACAGTAACTTGTTGTTTGGAGCAGGATGCATACCTCTTAGTAAAGCACTGTTTATTTTTGTTTAATTTATTTCCTTAAAATAAACTTGTGATTAAAGAGGTTACTTAGAATTACTTTGCTTTTCTGAACAGGGTCTGAAGGAGAAGCGACTTCAATAAAGCCCCAAAACTCACCACAGAGCATCTAGACCCCAGAGCATCTGGAGCCTGGCAGCCTTCATGTCTTGTACAGTACAATAAATATAACATTACAGACTATGACAACATGACAGGGTGTTGTACTTCAAGTTACTTTTTTCCTCCTGTGAATAATGGGGGTAGTCTCCCCATATGGTGGTTGTTATGGTTAATAAACAACGTGCTCAGTAAATGTTGCGTAAAATAAAACATTTTGGTATGGAAAGTTGGGCGTTTTACATGGCCACCCAAGTTGTGAGTGTCCCAGGCCCCCCATGGCTTGATCTGGCCCTGCATGGGGCTCTGCAGAACCGAAAAGAGGGTCCCTCTGTTGGCCAGGGCAAACATCCCACAAAATGGACATTACCCTGAGAACGGAGGAAGGTGACAAGCCATATTAAGGGCTAATCCCATAGACAGACATGGAATGGACCTAAAGTTAAAGTTTATGTTTACTTTTTCTCTTTTTATTTGCTTTTGTATTTTGCTTCTTCTTCCCCACTCTCTCTCTCTTTCTCTTGACTCTAGTTTCAGCTCATTGCTTGTTCCTGTACTTTCTTGTTTTTCTTACCCTGTTTTTTGCCTAAAAAGCATAGGTACAGTATAAGATTTGATGAAATGCAGAACACATATGCAAGTGGATGACAAGCACCTGTGAATCGTAAGTCTGTGAAGTAATTTTGTACTGAAATGGAAATATGACTGGATGCTATTCTTGGTAAATATACTGTTGCCTGTGGAAAAATCAATACAAATTTTATGGCAAAAAAAAAATGCTATAGTTGTTCACATTCTGTAGGGACTCCTAATATATTTGGTTGGTTGATTCAGATTTTTTTTTTCTTTTAAAAAGTGAAAAACAGACTACCCCACCATACTGGTGTTACTACACAAACTCATTCAGCTCTGGAACTCACTTGTGAGTCGAAATGTTCTGTGCTTAACCTTATTTAAAATGGCTGCATAGGGCTGGGTGAGTTCCTACTGCATCTTTCCAGGACTTAGGAATATGCCCAACACAGTACAGATGCAGTGGGGGTAGAGGAGACTATTGCATCATGAATGGCTGCTCCATCTGGGGGGTCTCTAACGTCCAGGAAGCAGGCAGTAAGGATAGATCCAGGATTTGAAACAAAACAAGGTTGATAATAACTATACATTAGCATGCATTTCGGTTCTACCAAGCAAAGAGGCAGATAAAACAACCAGGAACATCAATGACTTTAAAGAAGGTAAACAATCATAAAATGTGGGTTTTTAGCTAGAAATATATGATGCTGTCGGCCCAGTGGTGCGGAGGGCTGAGGCACGATGTGCCTTACCTCTCACCATGCCAGTGACCTGGGTTTGGGAATGAGTTTGGGTTGCTGGGGGTCAGCTGGGGGAGATCAAGCATCTGACGGACTGTTCTCCTCTCCTGGGGTGGGGGACCATGCTGTCTCGCTCTTTGGCTGCCACCTGGTGGAGGCTGGGTGGCAGTGCTAGAGTTACAGCAGTGTAAATGAAGGGGTCGCTTGATTCACGTGGTGTGTGCAGCGTGCCTCCCATGTAGAACATGCATACGGCCCGTCCCAGCAAGGGAGAAGAACAGTGGAAAGGTGCGGACACAGGCTACATGAAGCCTTGCCTGCTTGCCCTTGCCCTGCACATCCGCAGGATCATCGACCCTCCAGTCCGGGCCCCACAAAGGGGGGGGAATCCATGGGAAATGTTGCGGGGGGGGGGGAGGCTGGTAGACTGGAGAGGCAGGGACAGGGCTGAACAGCCACCTGCAATGCACCTAGAAGATAAAAAACTTATACGAAAAAAAATAAATAATATGATGCAAAAAAGGTTACCTGTGTCCCTTTAAGTTATGACAAATCCATATTTTTGTATGTCACATACTTCTAAATTTAGAAGCAACTTTTTATATACACGTACAATATAAAAACATATTTATTATACTCACGGCTGGATGTGGGGAACGTGCTGTTGATTTGTTCCATGACATCTGCCAGATCTGTGCTTGTGTTGTGAGGTGGGGCCAGCAAGTCATCTGTAGCCATAACAACCACATGAAGAATAACTTTAATTTAAGTAAGACAACAGAAAAAGTATGATAAATGCAAAGCCAACACACTTCATCCTAAGATTGTTTTTTCAGAAATAAATTATGTTGCTTGATTATACAATTCTACAAAATTCACAGCAAATCACTTGCTTTATATGTTCAGTGTGGCTTCTATTTGCAATTCATTTATCAGCTAAAATGCAGAGGTATTATGCCTTTATAATTACTGGTGATCATTAATATCAACCGGATTACCATTTTGTTAAAAATGCATATCAACCGGATTTCAGGTTATTATGCTCCAAAGGCAATGATAACCTGAAATCCGGTCGATATGACATTCCCCAAAGAAAAGACCTTAAAACTGTTGCATTCCATTGTTTCACAAAAAGTATTTAAACTGCAGTATTTTCAACTGTGTTTTATTCATGTACAGTTCAATTTCTTCAACAATAAAACTGCACTCTAGCTAAAAAGCATCTTTTTTTTCAAGCTGCTGGAAATACAGTCTAAACGTCCACACCAGCAATTATAAAAAATAAAGGATAGGTAAGTTTGATGTCATGGATTTTTTTCACACACCGTCCAGTGTGTGATGACCACATAAACCTCTCGAGCTTCGCTCTTGAGGTTTATGGGTCATCACACACTGAGGGTGTGTGAAAAAAATCCATAATACACACTTACTTATCCATTATTCTCTATGTAACAACAGATATACTGTTGCACATGATGGCATTTGGTCAAATACAAAAAATTAAAAATCAGCAAGCGAAGGGTGCTTATTTTGATATCCTGTGTAACTCAGGAATTTTTTTTGACACTTTGTTCTCCTCTGCCCCAGTACAGTGGTTGTACTGCCCTCTAACCAGATGTACCAGACTTCATGGAGCTGCGGCGCAGAGGGGGATATACCCTTTTTCAGTCTCCCTCTCTCATGTGTGCCCTTTTCCTGCAGCAACAAGGGTGTGTGGCCCAAAGTCCCCGGCAAGAGAATGTTCATACACACTCCACTAATACACGGCATCCCTCCCGCCTTCAATGCTCCTCCCCCACCCAGCCCATGATAACCTATGGTCATTCCCAAACTCAGGTCATTGGCATCACGAGCGGTAGCCCTTTTGCTGTGCTGCAAGCCTGCACAGACATTTTAGTGTTACTAATTTATTTTTTTACTTCATCTACTTATCCTAGTTATGCTCACCACTGATGCTATGTGTCTCACCACTGACTCCTGCCCAGAGACTCTGGTACGGAGCTGGAGCCACCTCCAACACAACAACCACCTTCAGTCGACTGTGCAGTCGTAGGCTTAAAACAAGGCAGGGTTCCCATTGCTCTAGTCATTCCACAGTGAGATAGGAGATGAATCAAGTTTACCTTGGCTTCAACTGTTGGCAGTGGGGGAAGGGATAGCCATTAATGGCATGGACTTGAGGTGTGTGTAGAGGTCAGATCCACCCTTTATGTTGCCACCAAACAGGGAGGATTTTCCTCCTTTTACTGGTCACTCCCCCACTTTCAGATTGTGTGCGTATGCACGCCATGGTCCTAAGGTGGGGGTGCCTAGCCTTGGTAGCCCAACTGCGATGGAGCACCTCATTTTCGGTGGGGTCCTGCTTCTACTGAGTTTTGGAGCCAGGAAGAACTAAAGCACATGGAGTGCTTTGGTTCCTCTGGAGTCAGTTTCTTAGCGTCATACAGTGAGACTGTGGTGGGACTCAAACCTAGGATTTAACAACTGGAACACATTGCTTTTGTCATTTATTACAAAAAATGAATATTACATATCTACCGTAATTCTTGATCTTCCTGTATATCTTCACCATTTGTCACTGGTGGTTACCAGCCAGAGGCACTAGGACCCTGCAGGAAGCTTTTTTAGCTAAAGCTTTCTTCCTATCCAGAGGAGGGGGCCGACATTGGAGACAGCGCTGCCCTCATGGCCAACGTACTACATGGCGCTCGCAAGTTAACCTGTAACAGACACGGCCCCCTCCACCACCTCAGTTCTGTTTTTCCTGCAGGAGAGGAGAACACAGACAGAGAAAGGATGGAGGGTGGGGCAAGGGAGCCCAAGGGACAGAAAAAAGAAAGGATGTATACTTAAAGGAGGTATAAGCTGACTAGAGGAGGGGGATAGCTCTTAATTCTGTAAGAGGGGGACCCCAACCACTGGGCAGGCCAGAAGGGGTTGAGAGGATGGGAGGGAGAGAAAAAGACAGTGAGTAAAGAAGGAGGCAGGAGGGAGAGTGAAGAAGATGGGAGGTGAGAGAGAGAGAGAGAAACAGAGAAGGGAGAAAGACCCCTACGGATAAAACTGCAGGGATTCCACCACTGCCTGAGGCTTAAGGGAAGGAGATTGACTTCAACTGATCTTGTCTTTTTATAAATCTTAAAGGGTCCAAGGATTGGGCATGACAGCCTACAAGATGGGGCAATGAATGCCCTCTAGTGTAGAAAGTCACATCTCTTAATCCCCAAGGGGGGTGCAATCTATTCTCTCTCTCTCTCTGTCTCTCTCTCCCTCCCCTCTCTCTCCCCCACTGACCTGCCCCATAGGGGTGAGGGTAAAAGATCCATCCTGGGGCAAGGTCCTTCCTGCCCAAGGGAAGGGTCACCTTTTAAATTAGCCCTTTTGAGATCTAGTGGAGAGCTATCTGCACCTAGATCTACCCTCGGGAGGAGATAGGGTTTACCTCTGCAAGAGGTAAGGGATCAGAAGGATTTTGCCCCATGGATACCCACTGGATGCTCATACAAGCATAAAGGAACCACGTGTGGCCCCAGAGACAGAGGAAGAAGAAGACAGGGATCCTCAGAGCTCCGCCTACCTGGCACAGGACCCAAGGGAAGAAAGAAGTGTCCCACACAAAAAGGAGGGGTCCCAGGACCAGGAACTCTGGTACAGAGTGCTGTCCCAGGAATGACTCCTACAGGTCATATGGAGCTCTCAGAAGCCCCTGGCCAAAGACAGCAAGAGTTCCTGCTTGCCCTCCCCCCCCCCTCAGAGGTGGGCCCCTGTTGCTTTACAGAAGGATAAGTGCCTGCAATTAGCCTCAGTTGAGGAGAGGCAAGCAGGGAGGAGGTACTGCTCAGAAAGATGAGACCCAAGAGGGGATGGAGGGTGGGAAGCGGTGATGAATGGTGAAGATATACAGGAAGATCAGGAATTATAGCAGGTACATAATTTTCATATCTTACCTGTATCAGTCTTCAACAGTCATCACTGGTGGGTGAGTACCAAGCACCACATCTGTGGCAGTGGCACCTCCCTGAGGGTAAACTTTCCCTCATCCTCTTGTGGGGGATTCACAAAAGGAGGGAGCCCAACACGGGTCTGGCCAGACCAACTACTGGCCAGGGTCAGGTCGAGGCTTTTGGCTCACAGGAGAAGGAGGGTGCCCCAACAGCTCTCACTTGACCCTGTGGGAGAAGAATCGCCCCCCCCCCCCCCGGAATGGCAATGCAATCACCCTATGCCGGGCCAAGGGTGACAACTGGGATAGGCGAAGCCATGCCGTCTGCCTAATGCAGACTGCGGTTCCTACAAGCCTGGAGGCTACCGTGTTGGTGTCATAAGATGCTCTTGCTTGGTGTCTCGCCAGCTCTAAGCTGCGGGTAGAAATGGCGATGGCTCGCCTGGCTGCCTCGCCATCAGGCTCTGACCCAGCATAGCCCACAGGTGTCTTTCACACGCTACCATGTGTGCCTGATGTGCAGATATTGACAGCAAAAGCTGCACTGAAGAGAAGACCCTCCTCCAATAAAGGAAGAAGCCATGGAGGGATCATCATCATGAGGAACTGCTGGTACTCCATGAAGTCAGCATCTGAGTAAAGGTGAGAGGGAGAGTCCTCTTCCTCAGAGGAGGAAGCCAACAATGTGGAAGGACTCTGTATAGGGTGTGATGATGCCAAGGAAGGAGGTGCAAAAATCATCTATTTATGGCCCTAAAATAAATGGGGAACACACTTGCCGTTGCCCTATACTGTTCCCAGGTGAGGGGCCCTAAGGGGCCAGAAAGACCTGGGAGAAGGGGAGGCGGAGGCAGGGGGGGGGGGAGTGGAGCAGAATGCTCCTGGGAGACAGACACCCCTCTGCCAGGGCTGTGGGCACAAGCAGGGGACCCTTCCCTAGGGAGGGGGCTGCGCTGCCCAGCCACCAACTGCTGCTCAACCGTCTCCGAGCCAACAAAGTGGTGCCCAAGGGGGGGGAAGACCCTGATGAGGAGTTCGGAGTTGTACAGGCCCAGAAGGGAGGCTTCTGTCTCCACCCACAGCAGGGCTCTGGCCCCTAGCCAGAGAGGGGGAGCCCGTATCAGTGCCCCGACTCCGCATGGCTGATGTCATCGCGACAGAGTGTGATGCAAGATGGAGCCCCCCCCAGCCAAACCAGAGGACCAGGACCTGCCCCTCGAGAGAGAGAGGCCCTACCTTAGCCACTGCTCTAAGAGAAGGGGGAAGCAAAAAAATGGCACCCTGGTTGGTTTCCAACTCCCCCATGGACTCTGGGTCGGCACTGATGGCCGACGTGGCACCGAAGATGGCATCAGCGATGGATACAGCACCAGAGGTGGCGCCGTCACCCAAAGCAGCACAGACCGCAGCACCATTATCAGCCACAGCACTGACCACAGCTCTGCCACCAGAGGTGGCCCTGACTTTGGAAGCGGCGCCAGATGCGGCACTGACCCCCAAAGTGGCACCGACCTCATAGGTGGCACCAAAAGCAGAGCTGTCACTGGACATGCCACCCAGAACAGCACTGGAGACCTCCGCAGCACTGAGGGTGGAACCGACAGAGAGAGGAGCGGTGCCGAGAGCGGTGTCGGCCTCAGAACTGGACCAAGAAGACCTCTTGCTCAGTCCGGGGAGTGTTCTTAACTCTGGAGAACTTAGCTGCCAGTCCAGATCATCCCGGTCATCCTCTGATTCTGGGGAGAAGACCACGGAGATCCCACGAGAGGCAATGCTGGACACTATACCCATCCCAGCAGCATGGGCGGTGTCAGGAGGGGACACAGTGGCAACAGTGTCACCACCTCGCTCACCTGCACCGGAGTTGGTGCCAGGAGCCGAGGCCACGCCTGCCAGAGCCTCTGAGGGAACCACCAATGTAGGACCCTTGTATAGCTGAGACCTCAACACTGGGTTGGCCTGGTTCCCTGAAGGGGAACTAGGCTGAAAGGGGTGCACAACTGGTCCCTCGAAGGAGACAAGACTATCTGTCTGACCCCTTGCCCAGGTGTCCGGTCTCAGCGAGACCTGAGACAGTGGAGGCCTGCTCTTCCCTGGTGCGTATAGTAGTGGGCGGAGACCCAGGGAACTTACCTTAGTGGTCCTTGTGCAATGCTGACCACCGAAAGTTGGGGGGCCTGCCCCAACTTCACCACGCGGTTGACCAAAGTGCGAAAGTCCATTGAGAAGCAGGCGTTACAGCGATTCATATCATGGTTTGGCACTAGGCAGGCAAAACACTGGTCAAGTGGGTCCATTACGGAAAACAAACTGCCACAGGGGCACGACACATAGGAGTAGTCCCCGCCTTTGAATGTTTCTGCCCCGAACCCAACATGATCAGCCGCCCAAAAGACTTGACACCACACTTTTAATACAAGAAAGGTGATTCCGGTAAATCGGCGATGAGTGAACTAGCATATGAGCAGAACCGAGCAGGCGAGTTTCTGGAAGAGTTGTAGGAATTCTCACTGTCCCACAGAGTCATGCTGTCCCTGACAGTGGGAAAAACAGAACTGAGGTGGTGGAGGGGCTGGTGTTCGTTACTGGCCAACCTGTGAGCACCACATAGTACATCAGCCTTTAAGGCAGTGCTGTCTCCAATGTCAGCCCCTCCTCCAGACAGGAAGAAAGCTTTAGCTAAAAAAGCTTCCCGTGGGGTCCTAGCGCTTCCAGCTGGTACCCACCAGTGACGAATGGTGAAGACTGATACAGGTAAGATCTACATTAAGAGAATTTTATGATTTGAGACAAGAAGCAAAAAAGGCATGCAATCCACATGTTTTCAGGTCAATAACCCCAACTAAGCCTGTTCTGCAAAAACCTGCAGACAGGGTTGAGTTACCAAAGTGTATATTACCTAAGTAGCTATGAAATCCTATTACTTGCTTACACAGAACTGAACAGCTGAGGTTATCCATTCCTCAAATATAGCTTAGGATTTCCTGACTTTTTGCACCTTGTCTGAGAACTATTTTTAAAATATTTTTTCCTTACATATTTCCAAACTTAAAAAAAGGCAAATACGAATTCCAGATTCACAGAAACATAAATGCTGTCAGCAGAAAATGAATGCAAGGTCCATCCAGTGTGTCCCAACCCTCCATATCTATGTGGTGAAAAGAGGCCCTATGTGATCCCTAGCACCCCCCCCTTGGATGAATATTCCTTTTAATGACACTCATGTGCCTGTCCCACGCATGCTTGAATCCTGTCACTCTCCCTGCACCCGCCACCTTCCTAGGCAACTCGTTCCATCTATCCACTACCCTTTCTGTAAAGAAATGCTTCCCAACTCCCTCTTGAAACTTCTCCCCACTAATTTCATTGTGTTCCCTCGTTACTACATTCGCGCTCAACCTAAATAAGCTCCCCACCCTCCACCCTGTTTATCCTCTGTAGAATTTTATAGGTCTCAGTTATGTCCCCCCTGGTTCTCTGGTTCTCCTAGGAGTAAATGCTGATACCCAGCAGTCACTATTTGTAGGGCTTCTCCTGCTGCCCCTGTATCATTTTGGTTGTCCTCTTCTGCACAGCTTCCAACCTGTTCAAGTCTTTCCGAAGGTGAGGGGTACAGAACTGCAGATAGTGCTCAAGCAAACCAATTACTTTTAAAGAAGAATGTAATCTCCCTCCTTCTACTTGCCCTCACCCTCCTTATGAAGACCATCATCCTATTTGCTCTCCCCATCACCCATGAACACTGGGCTTCTACTTTCAGGTTGTTTATAATAATCCCAAGGTCTAGGTCTCTTTCCTCTGAGGTAACTGCCATGGCCTATGCTGCCATACTATACTTGGCTCTGGGGTTTTGTGTCCTGATAAGCATGACTTGCACTTTTTAGCACTGAATCCCAGCTGCCAAATTCTGGACAACCGTTCCAGGCTTTACAGGTCCCTCCTCATAATTTCCACCCCTTCTAGTCTTGTGTCCACTCAACTGCAGATCTTGGTGCCATCTGCAAATAGACAGACTTGTCCTTCTAGACCCTCTTCTATGAATATACTGAAGAGTACATGGCCCAGTATCGTCCCCTGGGGTACTCTGCTCGCGATCCCCCATCTCCCTTGAGAATTACCCATTTAGTACTACTCTTCTGGTTCTGATTCTTAACCAATTTCCCACCCACTGACTTATCCCCCACTAACTAAGCCTCCTAAATTCTGTAGCAGCCTACTGTGTCAACGACCTCATTGAAGTCCAAGTAGGCCACATCAACAGCTCACCCCCTATCAACTTACCTTGTCACCCAGTCAAAAAATTATATTAGATTAATCTGGCAGGATGCTCCTCTGAAGGAACACATGTTGATTACTGTCATGTAATCCATTACACTCCAGAAATTCTACTAATCTGTCTTTCAATAGGGCCTCCATCAGTTTTCCTACCACAGAGGTTAGGCTCACTGCCCTGTAATTCACTGGCTCTTCCCTGCTGCCATTCTTATGTAGGGGAGTGCATTCGCCCTTCTCTAGTACTCTGGGAGCACTCCTGATTCCAGAGAGCTGCTGAACAAATCCATCAGCGGGACCACCAGGACCTTGCCTAGTTTCCTAATCGCTCTTGGGTGCAATCCTTTGGAGTCCATGGCCTTGTCAACTCTTAGTGCCCTTAACCCTTTCAAAACCCTCTTTTCGGAAAATGGCATAGTGTTAATCTCCCTGCCTGCCCCCCTCCCCCCCATGTATGCTCCCTCTGGTAATGTGCCCCATCTCTCCGCTGTGAATACTAAGTGAAAGTATTTGTTCAGTATTCCTGCCTTTTCCCTGCCTCCCTCAAACAATTCTGACCCACTCCTTAGTCAGACTACCCCCCCTTTCCTGCCTTTCCAAGTCCTGGTAGTCCCATTATTGCCCCTCACCAGGGCTGAAAAGTATATTACCCCTCCACCTCCATCGTTGTAGACCCCATAGCCCCCTCACCTCCTAAACACTGACTGCACCCATTCCATATACTGTACAGTAAATAAACAATTCCCCTTCCATCCCACCCACTGTGTAGTAACCCTGCACGCTAAGGAGGGCTCCTGATACTGGACCAATAGTTTTGGTTGGGGGGTGGGTGCTGGCAATGGGTATAGGCTCCAGGTGTCCAGCTATTTTTTTTTTTGTGGAGGATTACTTGCTGTCTCTGAGTTAGGGCTCCCCATACCACATTAATCTTTGAGAAGAAGTATTTTTTGGCAGATGGAATGGTTCATGAATCTTCACATGTGCAGGCACCACAAATCATGCCTCACCAACATACTAATTACTACATCTCTGGTTCGCCATTCTGCAGCATGTAACAGGAACTCGCAATATCAAATGGGTTGGGGGGGACTCAACAGAAATTAACAACATACAGTGGAACCCGCTTATAAAAGACACATAGGTGTGACCCAATTTCGTCCGTTATATCCTTGTGCACCAGTTATGCAATTCTGTTTGTCTGCGGTGTGCATTTCCTTGGGCGGTAACATTTTTGCTATGCTTTTATGTCTGTTTACAATCCATTTATGAGAGAGGAGCAGAGAAATCAGTGAAATGTAAGGCTGTACATACCTTCCCACAGTGCAGCTGCTTCACAGCTGCCTGGTAAAATCTTTGCACAGCCTGTACTGTATTAGGCTACCATCCCCCAAAACACACATCTGATTCATAATTTCACCTCCTGAAGTACGGGACAATCTCTGCCCAGCCTGAGTGTTGATCGTGTAATCGGGGCACACACTGAGGAATCAGGTATTAGCGGCTGGCTCTCCACGGTACTCACTTCCTACTACCCAGTCTGTTTAACATTTAAATAAAAAACAGCGAGTAAGTGCGAGCTCGGGAGAAGGAAAGGGCTGCTGTATCCTCACTGAGGCATCGAGTGTTTAGGGCTGAGTCAGCTGTCTCTCCTCCCTATTCTCATAAGTGGGAAAGTGGTTGCTCTACTGACAAACTGGCAAAGCCTGGAGACTGCCAAATGCATGGCAGGTAAGATCGTATGGGAGGTGGGATGCTACTCATGGTTATTCACTGTCATTCAGGGCCACTTAACCAGGCTATTCACGGCTATTCATTGCCATTCAGGGCCACTTAACCAGGCTATTCATGGCTACATACAGCCATTTAGGGCTGCTTAAGATGACACATTTGACTCTGCAACAGACAACAGGAAACCAATTAGCACCTGACAGCTGGATGCTGTATCTGGTATAGATGGAGCCTGCAGTTCATTATATCCAGCATTTTTTTAAACAGGGCTCTATGTAACTGGTTTTGGTTTTAACAATTTGTCCGTCAAAACTGTTGGTCCGGGCTGGCCCGGTGGCACTGACGGTTGAGGCGCTGGACACCACACCTCATGCTATGCCGGTGACCCGAGCTCTGAAGCGAGCTTGTGCGCCGGGGGTCGGCAGGGGAGGGAGAGGATTGAGCGTCCGATGGACTGCTCTCCTTTCTCAGGGGGAGGGTTACAGAGTTGTCCAACATCCCAGCGACCCCCGGTGGAGATCAGGGGTGCTGCAGGAAGCAGACAAAAAGACGTGGGGGGAGCGTGGCAGATGCCAGCAGTTGCCATGCACCATGGCATTAGTGCATGCCACTCTCGGGAGGGGGAAGAAGCGCAACAGAACAATGAAACAACCAGCTCTGCGGGGTAGGCAATGGCACCTGGCCCCCATGCCCACCACCGGATCTCACCTACCCGGCCTTCCAATTTCTCCACCCGGGCCCTCACCTGCAGCTTGGCCGGTTTATAAGAGAGCACCCAAGAGGAGGGGTGGCCCCACAGTTGGGGGGTACTGGCTGCAGGGGGGGAGGAGGAGGCTTGGGATGGGGAGACCTCAGGCGGGCAGGATCAGGCTAGGATGCCTGAGACAGAGAGAGGCCCTGCAGGCTGTGACTAGAGGGAAAAAGACATAAAAAATAAATAAATAAATAAACTGTTGGTCCGGCTTAAGTGTGTCTGTTATAAGTGGACTGCACTGCTGAAATATACAATGTGATACCCTATGTTTACATCTGCTGGTTAGTTTGCTGCCTCACCTTTTACATCTGAATAGGTTGGGGTCTGACCATGCTTGCCTTTATTTATTAAATTTTGTTAACCGGGTAGGCCCACTGGGCCCCGAAGGTCCCTTTTAGTAATGATTTGTACCTGAGCACAAGAAAAGTAAAAGTAAGCTTCTTAACACTGTTCTGCCAGTCTCAGACATGGGACTCCATTCACAATGGAACTTGGTATGTGTTGGGAAGAGCACATACCAAGCTGTGCAACTGTGCGCATCTTACCTGCCTCTGCCGGACATGTAGAGCCTGAATTCACTATCCCCAGCTTGCCTGATGCATGGACGCATAGTTCTGTGCAACGGGCGGGGCGAGCCGGAGCCAGACTATGGGCTTCAATGGAAGCCCCTAGTACTCAGATGGTCCCACAGTAGCTCCCTGCTCCATGGGACACAACAGGCCATGTTTGACTTTTTATCAGTTTTCTGAAATCTGTGCCCCGCTACCATAATCCACTCTCCAACCCTCTGCTGCATGGAGGAGGGCTGGATCCATGGCCATTGGGTCATCTGGATGCCTGTCGGTGGGGGGGTGCACACCTGTTACAGCAACCCTCTAGCTAGCATAATGAAAAATTCCTACTGACGCTGGTCTGGTGGAGTGTAAACTGCATCATGCATACTGCACTCCGCTGGCCTAATGCTGGCATGCTCACTCCCTGCCCCCAAAAAAGTATGTTTCTGAAACTATAAAGCAAAGCTCACTGTTAAGGATTTTTTCACTACATGTTTTTTTAAGTGATATCTTTTATTAGAGTAACTGAAGAATTTTTACACAAATTTTCAAGACATGTAAAGACCAGTGATCACCAAATGGTGTTGTTTAACATAAGAACAAGGCCAGAATCAAACCACTTGAGGACAAGGATCCTGGACTTCAGGAGGGCTGATTTTAAGAAAATGGGAGAATGCCTCAGGGATGCCCTTGCAGGGATAGGGAAACTAGGGGGTGTAGAACGACACTGGACTACAATAACAGAAGGAATTGAAAAAGCTAATAAGCTCTGTGTCAAGCAGGTCAGCAAGGGCAAGAGAAAGAAGAGACCACTATGATTCTCTAGAGAGGTAGCGGAAAAAGTAAGAGCAAAAAACTAGCCTTCAGAAAATACAAAAGAACACAGGAGGAGGATGACAGGGAGAGTTATCAGGGGAAAAAAAAAAGGGGGTGGCAGGGAAGGCAATTAGGAGTGCAAAAGTGAAAACAGCGGAAAATATAGCCAAATCAGTAAAAAAGGGTGATGAAACATGTTTTAGATACACTAGTGAAAAGAGGAAGTCCAAGCGAGGGACAGTAAAACTTAACGGGGAAGCGGGGGGGGGGAGGTTCCGTAGAAGAGGGCCACCCAAAAAATGGACATACTGAACAAATACTTCAGTTCAGTATTCACGGAGGAGGGAGTAAGAAACAGGCCTTTGTTACAAGGCAAGGACATAAAGGGTTGGGAGGTGGACGCTAGTCCTTTCACAGTGGAAAGAGTCTTAAGGAAGCTGTCAAAGTTAAATGTAGACAAGGCAATGGGTCCAGATGCAGTGCACCCAAGGTTGCTGAGGAAGTTCACAAAGGAGCTGGCTGTACCTCTAACAGCCCTGTTCAACATGTCACTAGAAACAGGGGAGGTAGCCGGCCCGGTGGCGCTGAGGGTTGAGGTGCTGGACGCCACACCTCGCGCTGCACCGGCGACCCGGGTTCGGGGACGGACTCGGGTGGCCGGAGGTCGGCGGGAAGAGGGAGGATCGAGCGTCCCAACGGATGCTCTCCTCCCTCAGGGGCGGGTTACCATGAGCGCATTGCGCTCTGCATTCCCATCGTGGCGGTGGAAGCACCGGCAGTGAAGGGATGGGTGGCTCCGCTTGTCAGAGTCGGGAGGGGACGTCGCGGGCACATGAGGGTTGCGTGCGTAAGCACGCTACCACTCGAGACGTACGTCCCAAGCGCAAGGCGTCCTAGGGGAGTGGGGACGTAAGGGGAGAAAACCGGAAAATCCCCTCCGGCAGCCCTAGATGAAGTCCGCCCTAAGTCCACCCGGACCACCTACAGGACAGACCCCACTGTGCGAGGAGAGGAGGATGGGCACTCTAGGGGCAGATCCCTAAGGTAGGTACCGGGGGACATGAGCGGACGGAAGGAGGGGGCACCGGAGGTAAGAAGGAGGATAAAAAGATGAAAATAAAAAAAAAAAGAAACAGGGGAGGTACTAGGGGACTGGAAGAGGGCAGATGTAATCCCACTCCACAAAAGCGGAAACAGGTAGGAGGAGGTGGTAAATTACAGGCCGGTCAGCCTCACGTCAGTAGTGGGCAAAGTAATGGAATCACCACTGAAGGAAAGGATTGGAGAACACCTTATTACCAGTGGATTACAGGATCTGAGGCAACATGGATTCACAGGGGGAGGTCCTGCCAGACAAACCTGATCAAGTTCTTTCACCAGGTAACAAAGGAAGTGGACTGGGGGGGGGGGGGCGCGGCTGACGTGGCCTATCTGGATTTCAGCAAGGCCTTTGACACTGTTCCACATAGAAGGCTGGTAAACAAACTGAGTAGCCTAGGAGTAGGTCCTAAATAGTAAAATGGGTGGAGAGCTGGCTTAGTAGTAGGAGCCAAAGAGTGGTAGTAAATGGGGTACACTCTGTGGAAGGCAAGGTGACTAGCGGGGTGTCGCTGGGGTCAGTATTAAGCCCAGTTCTCTTCAATGTCTTTATCAGTGACATTGCAGACGGGCTGGAGGGGAAGATATGCCTATTTGCAGATGACACAAAAATCTGCAACACAGTAGACACACGGGGGTGAAAGAATGAGGGAGGATCTAAAGAAGTTAGAAGAAAGGTCATGGGTTTGGCAGCTAAGCATCAACGCAAAAAAGTGCAAATTCGTGCACTTAGGGCACAAAAAGCCGGGGGCAACGTACCAACTCGGGGTGGGAGGGGGAGAGAGTATTAGCAGTCACAAAGCAGGAAAGAAACCTGGGGGTTATAATTTCTGATGACCTTAGCTAAACAGTGTGACAAGGCAGTGGGAAAGGCTATCGGAATGCTCAGATGCATAGGGACAGGTATCACCAGCAGAAAGAAGGAGGTAATAATACCCCTATATAGATCACTGGTGCAAACCCACTTCGAGTACTGTGTACAGTTTTGGAGGTCCCATCTCCGAAAGGACATAGATATGGTGGAGGTGGTGCAAAGGAGGGCAACAGAAATGTTGCAAGGCCTGCATCAGAAGCTCTAAGAAGAAAGGCTGAAGAATTTAAATCGTACTCCTAGAAAACAGGAGGAACGGTGGGGGAGGAGGATATGACAGAGATATTCAAATACCTCACAAGAATAAACAAGGTAGAGGAAGGAGCATTTTCCAAAGAAAAAGATGTTAAAGTACAAGGTGTCACAATATGAAGCTGGGGGTGGGGGGGGAGGCTCAGAGGAAACGAGAGGAAGTACTGTACTTCTTCATGGAGAGGGTGGTGGACGCTTTGAACAGCCTCCCAGCAGAAGTCGTGGGGGCTAGAATGATCATAGGATTTAAGAATGCATGGGACAGATGCAAGGGGAATCTTAGAAGCAAGAGGGGGGTGTAAGCCAGAGTCCAAGTAGGGTCCGGTGGCATGATAGGTAGGGAATTTAGGGCAGAGTAGGTGGGCCAAGTGGTCCTTACCTGCTGACAACTTCTGTTTCTGTTTCATCACGTACAGAGGAAACTAACCTAAAAACAGAGGTCGCTAAGTATTCAGTTCGCACCCACACTTACTCTTCCACAGAGCATGCTGAGTCACTGCCACCACCACCCAAACTTGTGGTCCTTTAGCTCCACCCTTAATGTAGCCAGATCTGCATGCAGGAACAGGAATTCGAAGCAAGCCTGCCAGCGGAGGTTTGGGGGTGGGGGGTTGAATGGATGACTTGGCTAATCATGAGATTAGAGCAGTGCAGAAGGACTTTGTAGAATTGGAGAGGGGCCTAAGACAAGTAGCACACACAGTATCCTTCTCTGAGGTGCTGCCTGTCAATGGCATGGGTGAGGCGAGGGTACTTTGCACCATGCAGTTTAATAAATGGTTGAAAAAATGATGTGGAGCACAGGGGTTTGGCTTCATTGGAGACTGGGGTTCCACCTGGAGGGACACCAGCCTATACTGGCAGGATGGTCTGCATCTGTCCAGGAAGGAACAAGTCTTTTGAACAATCGGTTTAAATGCTTCATTGGCAAGCTTTTAAACTAGTCAAGGGGGTAGGCACTGATAAGCAGCAGGAAAATCCAGCCTCTCCCTACAAAACAGGGTACTAAATGAGAAAAAGACAGAGGTAGACAGGTCAGTGGGGGATGCTGCAAAAGAAGGTAAAGCCATCAAAAAATGGAGAGCAATGAGTACCAATGCCCATAGTCTGAGTAACAAGCTTCCTGAATTAGTGGCCTCGATGGAGGAGGAACATCTGGATATCGTGGCAGTCACAGAAACATGGTACACACAAAACCATGACTGGGACATAAACATACCAGGATACACTATCTACAGGAGGGACATGGAGGGTAAAAGAGGAGGAGGGTAGCTCTTTACATAGGGAAGGAATCAAAGCAACAGAACAAAAGGGAAAACAGGGAGGAGAGAAGCACTGTGGGTAAATTTGGAGACCGGAAGCGGCACCACAATCCGTCACAGGGGGTTAGACACAGACCTTCCCAGGGGGAGGGAAATGGACAAGGAAATGATAGAAAGAATACTTAGAATGGCAGAAAAGGGAGATATTGCTGATGGGTGATCTGAATATGCCAGATGCTAACTGGAGTGCAGTTGCAGCAGCCACTTCAAAGAGTGGGTTATTCTAGATGCCCTACAAGGGCATGCCTTAGACAAATAGTATGGAGCCCACTTGAGAGGGAGCAATCTTAGACCTGGTTCTCTCAAATGGAGATGAAGAGGATCACAGATGTAGAAATGGGTAGCCATCAGGAACTAGCGACCATCGAACAGTATGGTTCACAATAAACACAGCAATAAGTCAAGCCATACAAAGGCAAAAGTACTGGACTTTAGGAGGCTGACTAGCCAAAATGGGTGAGTGCTAAGGAATGCACTAGCAAATGGGGAGGAAGGAGGGTGGAAGAACAATGGGAATAATAAAACTGCCATCACAGAGGTAACAAGCCTTTGTGTGAAGCAAATTAACAAAGCGAAGCGATGTAGAAAACCACTATGGTTCTCAAAGGAAGTGGCAGTGAAGGTTCAAGAGACAATAAAGCATTCAGGAAGTACAAGGAATCACAGAAGGAGCAGGACAGAGAACTGTATCAGTTAAAGCAAAAGGAAGCTGGGAAGGCAGTCAGAACAGCAAAGGCCCAAACCGAGGAAAAGATAGCCAACTCAGTTAAGAAGGGGGATAAAACCCTTTATAGGTACATCAGTGAGCGAAGGAAGACCAAGGGAGGGTTAGTGAGGCTTAATAAAGAGGAGGGAGGGTGGGCAGAGGGTGACTGTGAAAAGGCAGAGATACTAAACAAATATTTTTGCTCAGTATTTACAAAGGAAGTGGGGGAGGTACCTAAAAGAAACAGTAGAAACACTCTGGATACAGAAGCTGATACCAGCCCATTTACAGAAGAAAGGGTTCTGAAAGAACTCTTAAAACTGAAGGTGGACAAAGCAATGGGGCCTGATGGGATTCATCCCAGAATTCTAAAAGAACTAAGGGTAGAACTAGTGACACCACTGACTACCCTCTTAACAAATCATGGGAGGATGGGTGGTACCGAGGACTGGAGAAGGCACATGTGATTCCCTTCACAAAAGTGGGAGCAAGGCAGAAGCAGAAAACTACAGACCTGTTAGTTTAACCTCAGTGGTAGGGAAAATGATGGAATCACTTCTGAAGGAAAGAACTGTTAAGTATCTAGAGGCCAGAGGGCTCAGGACCCAAGGCAGCATGGATTCACAGCGGAAGGTCATGCCAGACAAATCTGATAGATTTCTTTGACTGGGTGACCAAAGTAGTAGATCAGGGAGGGCTGTGGACATGGCTACCTAGACTTTAGCAAGGCATTTGACACAGTCCACACAAAGATTAATATACAAGTTAGCCAGCCTGGGAGTGGGTCCCAAGATGACAGCCTGGGTAAAGAATTGGCTGGAGAATAGGACACAGAGGTAATAGTAAATGGAGTCCACTCTAAAGAAAGGGGTTACTAGTGGGGTACACGAGGTTCAGTATTAGGACCGGTCCTCTTCAATGTCTTTATGTTGCGACATTGCAGAGGACTGGAAGGAAAAGTATGTCTCTTTGCAGATGACACAAGATCTGCAACAGAGTTGATGCACAAGGTGGGTGGAAAGGATGAGAAGGGACTTGGCAAGGTTAGAGGAATGGTCAAATGTATGGCAGCTTAGATTCAATGCTAAGAAGTGCAAGGTAATGCACTTGGGAAACAAAAACCCAGGGGAAGAGTACACAATGCGGGGGTGAGATACTAACAACAACAAAAATGGAAAGGGACCTGTGGGTAGTCATATCAGATGACCTAAAGGTGGGCAAGCAATGTGAGAGGGCAGCAAGGAGGGCTTGGGAAATACTGGGATGCATAGGGAGAGGCATCACCAGTAGAAAACAGGAAGTTATTAACCCTCTGTACAGACAGTTGGTGAGACCCCATCTGGAGTACTGCGTGCAGTTCTGGAGACCCAATCTCCACAAAGACATAGACAGGATGGAGGCTGTCCAGAGGAGGGCAACTAAAATGGTGCAGGGTCTGCACCGGAAGACATATGAAGAGAGACTTAAGGAGCTGAATATGTATAGCCTCGAGGAAAGGAGGGAGAGGGGGGACATGATAGAAACTTTCAAGTATCTCAAGGAATCAACAAAGTCCAAGAGGGTAGCATCTTTCAAAAAAAGAGGTGTGCAAGAACAAGGGCCACAATTTGAAGATAGAAGAGCGGCTCAGAGGTAATTTAAGGAAGTATTTTTCACAGAGGGGTTGTGGATGCATGGAACGGCCTTCCAGAGGAAGTTGTGGAGTCAAAAACAGTGCTGGAATTCAAGCATGCATGGGACAGTCATAAGGGAATTCTAGGGGGTTGGGGTAGGAAGAAGTAGGCTGCTGGTTAACTAGGATCTGCAGCTTATCCATTAGGTAGGGAAATGGGCAGACTGGGTGGGCCAAGCGGTTCTTATCTGCCGTCAAAATCTATGTTTCGATGTGAACGGAATACCAGTAGTAGAAATGCGGTTACAAGTAAGTAACCTGTGTTTCTAACTATCTAGATTCATTTTACTATCTACACTTTGGCACATTTCTAGCAGTCCTCAGAAGGAGAGAGCAAGGCACGCACCTCAATTTAGGTGAAAAGCGACTGGAGGACTGAGACCCCAAAAGCGGCATTATGACAATGGAATGAGTCAATGATGTTACAGGATATGAATGTGTGCACATTCAACCAATTAGCAGCACTAAATATTTTGGAAATGGGCATGTACATGGCAGCAGCAACAAAGGCAGCAGTATGTTTGGTGGAGTGAGCTTTCAATCCCACAGGTGGCTCCTCCCCTGTCAACCTGTAACATTAGAGTGATACAGATGGTGATCCAGCAGCCCAACAACGTTTGTTTTGCTTCTGATCTGCTAAGGGCAACATCAGTGTAAATTAAGCAATAATGCCTGACAGGGTGTGTGTCGTGCTGGGATAACGTCACGCCTCAGGTGATTGGGCTCGAGGCCGCAGGCCGAGGTCGTCCAATAACTGAGGCATGACGTTATCCCAAACGACACACATCCTGGAGGGCATTATTGATATTATACAATGGCTTGTTGTTATACAGAATAAAAAAAAATTATTTTAAAGATGTTTTTGTGTGGAAAAATATTTTTGTTTTTAAGAGAAGACGAAACGATCAAGAAAATGCTCATCTGCAGGTTCACAGTGAGGCTGAGACTAGACCCATGATGTTGTGCTGGGATAATATCACGGGTCCAGCCCAAGACTGACCAATCAGAGTCCAGGATTTTTTCTTGCCATTGTATAATTAAAAATAACTGGCAAATCTTACTACATAATTCTGTTGTACACTCCTAACAGAAGAGCAGGACCTTGCGTGTGGAGCGTTTGCTCGGCCTCCAAAGTGTGAGGCTTCAGGAAAACGTTGGTAGAATGGGTGTCAGATTAAGTTGCATCTCGGAGGATACCTACAGCAGGAATATCTCATGGGAGAATAGGACAACCTTGTTCTTTTGGAAACTAGATTAGGATACATCACAGATACAGTAGATCATGGAGTTCTGTCATCTGTCTAAGTGTTTTGATGGCAACCAAAAATGTGTTTTTTTTTTTAATTTGTAATTTCTGGGTTTTTCCGGGTTTCTCCAGTTCTCTCCTCGCATCCCAACATGATGTACGATGTGGGAGACATGCGATGCATCGCCTTGTGGGATGCCCCACACCACTCAGTCGCCTGGTACCGCCTGTGCTCGCTACTAAACTCCACTGATGATGAGGGACTATGGGTGACCCACCCCCACCCAGGAGAGGAGAGCAACTGTTTGATCTTGCCCCCGCCCCGTTCCAGCACCCGGTGACCTGAGGTCGTTTCGAACCCGGGTCACTGGCGCAGTGCGAGATAAGGTGTCCAGCGCCTCAGCTCTCCGTGCTACTGGGCCGGCTAAATGTGGTTTTCTATGACAACTATGAGAGCTCACACTTGTCCATAGGCTTCAATCAATCAATCAATCAGTTAAAATCTTTATTTTGCCAGGCGGAACATCATTGAGACAAGTTCGTTTACAAGAAGGACCTGGGGCAAAACAATTGCCAAAAGGGTTAAGACATCACAGGTTGAGTGAAGGTACATGACAATTACACAGTAATAATAACAACATAATTACATATAACCATCGCATGTGACAAGATACTTGCACCAGAACATAGCAATAGGTTCAACAGGAGGTAGTGCCATTTAAATACAATTGCATGGATACAGATATATGGACGTAAGGTAACGAGCTAAAGTTTATACAGTAAACATCATTGAAGAAGTCATAGTGAGCAGGAGTGGCAGTTCCTCTAGCATCAAAGTGTGAGGAAGACTGAAATGTAAGAGTCCTTTGATAAGTACTGTAGGCATGGCCCGGCAAGTGGGGTGGGGAAGGGGAGGAGGTATAGAGAGTGGGGAGGGAAGGTCAGCCGAGACTGGAGAGGGTTGGACATGATGGCCTAGGGAGGAAGGACTGCTCAAAGGGAGAACACGACAAATTCCACAGGCAATAGTTGGGGTTTAAGTCCAATATTTGAAGCAAAGACAGATCATGATGTTGGGACCTTGATTTGGACAATGACAGAAGGGAGGAGTCAAATGACGCCTCAGGAAATGGTTGAGGTTTAAGTCCAGAATTTAAAGCAGTAACAAATTGTGATGTTAAGACCTTGACTTGAAACAATGACAGACAGGCTTGAACGGTTTTCCTATCTGCCATGAGAGCACCAGCCGTATGTCCCATAGTGGAGGTAGTTCCAACACTGGAGGGGCCAGGTGGGCCAGGCCATTAAAGAAATGACTGACCATTCTGTCCTGTCCCACTGTCAACACCCTGTATTGGTACAGCATGCCAAAATGTTGACCAAATGGGATGGGACCTTGAGGGATGTGGCTCACAACCCTCCCTGAGACAGAGACAATATGTAGTTGAGTATGTGCAGAATGGAGCAGGAGAGGGGCAACATCTCATACTCCCCACACTTGCACCAACATGAGAATTTTGTCCACTTGCAGGCATATATTTTGTGAGTCGATTCCTTCTGAGTTGCCTCCAAAACCCAGAAAACATAATTGGAAAGTCTAAGGCCTGAAACTCTAGCTGCTCAGTAACCAGGCAGTCAGGTGCTTGTAAATCAAGCCTAGATGCCTGACGGTCCCCTTGCACCTGGTCAGCAGGTCTGGCAGGAGTAAAAGCAGCCAAGAAGGTCTGCTGTTTGAGACCAAGTAAATCCTGATACCAGAAGTGGCATGGCCCTATGTCTCTGCACGCCTTGAGGACCACCTTGAGACCTTAGGAGGTCCTGAGCACAAGACCAAGGGAATGTGCCCCCCAGCAGAGTGCCCTGCCGAGGGGGGGTTGGTCACGGAACATTCATGGTTTCCTGTTTATCCAGGAACAGAATATATCCACTGAGGGTGTTCCCCATACCGCAAACACCTGGGACACCACCTTCAGGTGCAGCACCCACTCATGGGGACATTTCTCCCACACAACTGGGTGTCCACAAGCTGGTTGTCGGCTCCAGCAATATGTACACATGCAGTGAGCCAAAGACCATATCTGGAGCATGTCCTGACACAGAGGAAAAAGAGTGTATCCCACTCTGTTTGTTCAGGCAGAACATGGTGGTCATGCTGCATGTTGATCTGGACTACTTGACCTCAAACTGGCAATGGGAAGTCCGCCAATGCTCAACAAACTGCACAGAGTACCAAAAGGTTGATGTGAAGCAGAGTCTCAAATGGTGACCAGAATCCATGTGCTATGCAGTCTGCTGGATGCACACCCAAGCCCAACAGTGATGCTTCCACTGCAAACATAATCGGGGTCTCCGGAAAGAAAAACAGAATTCCCTGAGTTGTTTTCCGAGGGGGGGGGGGGTTACAGACACCAGTGGATAACATCTAGCATTGCCTGGGTCTCCTGGACCAGTTAGTTCAGAGTTGCATGTGACTGACACCACTTGCACTCTGATACCCACTGAGTAGACTGCATGTGCCAGCAGGATCAATGCACCATGACTGTGGCAGAGGCCATGAAACCCGAGGAAATCCTGGACTGGGTGCAACAGCCTAATCCATAATTGTTAGATAAAAAAGAATAGGTCCTTTGCCCTGTCCAGGGACAAAGAAGCTCTGACTTGGAAGGAGTCTACCTCTCTCTCTGATGAAGAGGATTACCTACTTCAGGGTAAATTCAAAGTTGGCCACACTGACCATCAGGCTGAGACTGCAAAATGTTTGGATGGCTAGATCCCTGGATGGCTCCACATCCTGCAATGTGCCAACTGTAGAGGTATGGAAATATTTTGACACCACTGCATCTGAGAAAGGCTGCCAAGATGACAGTCACTTGCTAAAAAACCTGGGTAATGACAACAGGCAGAATGGCATGGTTTTGAACTGATTCAGGGCTCCATCAACCCAAAAGCAGAGGAGCTGTCTATGCAATGGAAGAATGAAGATGTGGAAGTACCAGAACCAAGCCTATGGCTCCATGACAGAATGTTGTGGTGCAGAGTTACCATGTGATTTTTTTTTTCCCCATAGAGCTGTTTCTTTTTCTGGGGTGATAGCCGGGCTCTGCAGGCTTTGCTTGCCTGCCTGATCAGCCAACATCTCTCCTCAGGACTCACCTGCCTAGATTCTGCCACAACTTGCCCTCCCCCTGTGTTGGGGCCAGGAAATGGAGGTCCGCCCCCCCCCCCGGGTCCGTATCCAGTTCAGTGGCAGGGTTCTGGGGAGATGGCATGAGGCAGGGCAGGAGAGTGGGCCTACCTGTTGCACAGCCCTGATTTTCCCTGGTTTTCTTTTCCCTGTACCGAGGTCAGCAAGCCTGCAATGGGCTGGGCATGCAGCGTGAGCCACACTGCAAAAATTGGTATGCCTGCACCCAGCACTGTGAGACATGGCTGCATGCTGTACCACCCAGCGTCTGCCAGGTGAAAAGTCATGCAACAGCATGTGCTCTCCCTCCCTCCCGCATCCCCAAAGGACAACTGTCTGAAGATGCTTGATCCTCCTTCCCCAGACTGGCCCTCGAGCAGCCCTTGTTCATTTCCAAACCTGGGTCACCGGCATGGCAGGAGGTAAGGCAACCAGCGCCTCAACCCTCCATGCCACCAAGCCGGGCCTCCATCAGAAACATCTGACTGCGAATTACCTTGTTCAACATTAGCAGATCGAGAATCAGGTGCCAGCTCCACTGTCCATTTGGGCACCAGAAAGTACCACGATACAAATCCCTGCTGAGCTCAGTTTTCTGGTGCACGCTCTATCACATGCCACTTGAGAATCTGAAGAACTCTGATGCATAGTGCAGGTAGTGTAGGGAGAGACTCCTGCGACAGTGTGCCCTTTGATGGTGAGAGACTGACAAGAAGGCAACCCCAATCTCATCACTTCCAAGACTCACTTTTCAAAGTAACAGGGAACCACTGTGGCAGAAAAGGGAAGTGCTGGCCCCCAGCCAGGAGCTGCAACAGGGTTAGGGATGGAGGGGACACAGACACAAGCTCTGTGCGCTCGGGCCCGACTGTGAGGGTGCTTGCTGCTATCTGATAGATCTGAATACAAACATTAAAAAGCAGCACTCCACCGGAGGGGAGGGGGATCCCGTAGAAACCATTACAAACAAATGTCCTAAATGGCACTCACAGTTTATTCAGCAGAGCTCCGATGATACAGTGGCATTAAACCCAGGTGCTTCAGGTCTCCATGTGACCTTCCATCAGGGCGTGTGGAGTAAGAGACATCATTTGCTTATCAGGCACAATTTTAGGGAAGTAGTACCATCATAAACCTCAAACCCCTAAGCCAAACACAGTGATATATGAAACTTTAAACAACCCCCACAAAGTGATTAACAAATGTTTGTCAATGCCGAATGTTGTCTTGCTGGCTCTGGCAGTGGCAGTGCAGGAGTTAGAGAGATGCATAATAGGAATGGCAGTGAAGTATTGAACTGATGCCAACCCCACCCCCACCCTGCAGAGACTGACAGCATTGGCGTGTGCCTTTGGGGCATCGGCCATAACGCTCACGCCATTTCACCTCACCCTACCCTGCAGACACCGACAAGTGTCGCGGTGTGCCTTAGGGTCTTCACGCCTTATGCGCACCCCATTCCATAAGGAAATACACTGAAATGGGTGCAATATAGGGGAATGGGGTGAACTTTGAGGCCTAAGACTCCAAGACACACCTCAATGCCTGTCACTGGCTGCAGGGTGGGGGTGGGATGGCGTAAGCATTACAGCCGACAATCCCAAGTCACACCCCTGATGCCTGTCAGGCTCTACAGGATGCAGAGTTACAGTTGGAAACCTTAACGGCCTGGGTGTTTGCTGGTATTTTCACTCCAGATTTTCAACATGGGCTTTTTGTGGCCCCACCTCATGAACAATGGCACTATTAGTTTGTTAGCCGAAAGCTGATTTTGCACAGCGACTGCGCCATTTGGCCCCACAGGTGCAAAAACACATTTCGGGCAGGATGTGAAAAATGACAGCTGTACTGTTCATTAGGAGGTGTAAAAAAAACAGCAATGTTGAAAATCTTGAGTGAAAATATGAACAATTGATGAAGTCATGAGAGTGCATAGAAACTGCACAATGCATGCCCGTAATGCAATTATTTTGGGATTTTGTTAACCATACTTTCAACACAGGCATTTTGGGACCTCTGCTCATGAACAGTGGCACTGTGATTTTGTTAATCTGTCCCGAACATTGATTTCCCACAGCGAGCGTGCCACTGTGTGCCAGATGTGAGAAAACACATTTTGGGCAAGATGTGAAAAATGACAGCTATACTGTTCATAAGGAGGTGTGAAAAAATGACAATGTTGAAAATCTGGAGTAAAAATATTAAAAATTGCCGAAGTTAAGAGTGTGTGTGGAAACTGCACAATGCACGTTTGTAACACAGTAATTTTTTGGAACTTTTTCACCAAATTTGCAACGTAGGCTTTTTGGGAGCCCACCTCATGAACAGTGGCACTGTTGGTTCGTTAATCGATTCTGAAAGGTGATTCCACGCAGTGACCACAAAATGACCTTTTGGGACTGAATAATGAGATGACAGTGCATGTTCATGAGGTGTGGTCCCAAGAACCCCATGTTGAAAATTTGGAGCCAGATTTCAAACAAATGGCTGAGGTAACCCTCTAAGTTGACCCTCCCCTTCAATTGATGCCACTATACAGCTTACGGTATTTCTTCATTTTGCAGTTTGGCTTTGAAGAGTCAGGCGTGCTCGCTCCACTGAATCATGGCATGGACCTCTGGAGTAAGTATGGAGTGAGGGAGGTGGGGTGTGCAGAAGGTAGGTGCAGGTTGTGGGAGGGGGTACCACAGAAAAGTCAAGGGACTGTTTTCTTTTTTTCAGGTACAGAAAAAAAGAACATTGTGGGACCGTTTTCTTTTTTTACAGGTGAAATAAAACAAATGTTGGGCACAGTGGGATGGGCTTCCAGTGTGCTCCATGGGGTGTACCACACAATGGATGGGGGGGAGAGAAAAGTACAGTTACGTAAGAACTTACCATAACAGTAGATCTTCGAGAACAGCTCTTGCAGCAGGTTACACCATTAGGACTGAAGCCGGCAGGCACCAGGACTCCACGGAAAAATTGTAGCTAGCAGTATCCAGCGGGGGACTGCCCCCGACATCGGCTCCTCCCCGACGTCAGGCATCACATAAAAGGGGGCGGTCCCCCAGCATCCCCAGTTCTCCCACTGGAGACTCCTGGCCCAAGAATGACATCTGAAGAGAGACCAGGATCCGCCTCAAAGGAAACGGTAGAAGGCGCCAAAGACGCTGTAACCTAGAAACTAGGTCAGGAAACACAACCTCCAGAGGGGAAGGTGGGAGGGAAACTACCTGCTGCAAGAGCTGCTCTCGAAGATCTACTGTTACGGTAAGTTCTTAAGTAACTGTACTACCTTACTTCGAGAAACAGCTCTTGCAGCAGGTTACACCATTAGGACTGATTCCCAAGCAGTAAGGGACCAAGTAGATATCGGGAGGATAGGAGGAATGCTCCAAGCTTCAGGACAAAAGTCCCCGAAGGACCGCCAAGCCGAAACCAGCTCTGCGCCTAGAGACAATATCCAAACTGTAGTGCCTGATGAATGCGTGTACTGTGCTCCAGGTCGCTGCTGCACAGATTGTTGAAGTGGAGAAATTTTTAAGCGCAGTGAAGGAGGTAGCCACCCCCCTAGTAGAATGACCCTTCACCGGTCCCGGTAAGGGTGTATTGCGCTTCTGATAAAACAAAATGCACTTTACCAGCCAACTAGAAAGCGACTGTTTAGAAACAGGAGCACCGATCATCCTCTGTGCGTAGGAAACAAAGAGCTGGTCTGATGTACGATGGGCTTTGGTTCTGGTCAGATAATATCTGAGGCACCTATACACATCTAAAGTGTGCAACAGGGCTTCCACTCTGTTACTGTGATTTGGGTAATACACCGGTAGGTCTATATCCTGGTTGAGTGTGACAGCCGAGACCACCTTGGGAAGAAACTTAGGATTTGTTCTTAAGGACACCCTGTCCTTGTGAAAAACCAAATAAGGATCCTTGCACATGAGTGCATGCAGCTCAGAAACTCTTCTGGCAGAAGTAACAGCAACTAAAAGGAGAGACTTCCAAGCGAGGAGATGCAGCTTGCAATCCGCGGCTGGTTCAAAAGGAGGCAGCGTAAGCTGGTCTAGAACAAAAGGAAGATCCCAAGGTGGAACTGGGTCTTTGATGGGAGGTCTCAAGTGCAGGATGCCATGAAAAAAGGCGTGAGAAGCCTCTAGTTGAGCTAGATACCTGTGACCTATCAGAGAATGGTACGCTGAAACAGCGCATAGATGGACCTTAATGGAGGAATAGGCAAGTCCTGCCTCGTAGAGGGATAGGAGGTAGTCCAAAACAGACCTATCAGAACACTCCAATGGGGTCAATGCTCGAGCCTGAGCCCAAATACAAAATCTACGCCACTTCGTGGCATAAGTGGCGTGAGTAGAGGGTTTTCTGGCTGCCACCAGAATGTCCGCAACTTCCTGAGAGACCCCGTATCTCAGGACTGTTATGTCCTTAGGAGCCAGGCATGCAGATTCAGAGACCGAAGATCCGGATGGACCAAGGAGCCTGTCTCCTGGGATAGAAGGTGAGAGCAAAATGGCAGAGGCACCAGAGGTTCCTGGGTCAGCTGATTTAAGAGAGGAAACCAAATCTGCCTGGGCCAAAAGGGTGCTACTAGAACACGGCACGCTTGCTCTTGACAGAGCTTCAATAGAACCTTCTGGATCAAAGGAAAGGGCGGAAAAGCGTAGAGGAACCTGCCCATCCAAGAGAGGGACAACGCATCTAGCCAGAAAACACCAGGCCCTGGATCTAGCAAGCAGAAATTGGGCAGTTTTGCATTGAATGGGGACGCGAAGAGGTCTAATTCTGGTGTCCCCCATCTGTGGAACAGGTCCTCTGTGACTTCCTGAAGTAGTTCCCATTTGTGGACCCTGGCCTATGATCGACTTAGGCTGTCCGCAATAGTGTTGTGCACACCGGAAACATGTACTGCAATAATGTGTGCGCTGTGTTGCAATACCCAATTCCAAACCCTCTGAGCCTCCCTGCAAAGGGGGTAGGAATGAGTGCCTCCTTGCTTGTTGAGATAGTACATCACCACGGTTTTGTCTGTTTGAACCAGAAGAGTACCCAGCGGAATCTCCGTCTGGAACACCTGTAGGGCATATAGGACGGCTCTCATCTCCAGAATATTTATGTGAAGATGGGACTCCAGAGACGTCCAGGAGTCCTGACCCCGTTGAGGTGAGCTCGCCATCTGGACCCCGAGGCATCCGTGGAGAGAGTCACTGAAGGAGGTGGTGCAGTGAAGGGGACTCCAGTCCAGAGGTGGTCTGGGACGAGCCACCAATGCCAGTCTCGGATGACTGCATTCATGATCCAGACTGGATGCTGCAGATGATCCTGCTTTTGGTCCCATTGTGCTCTCAGCATCCACTGGGTAACCTGCATATGGAGTCGAGGTAGGGGAACCATCACAATGGCAGCCGCCATGTGTCCAAGCAGGTAAAGGACGGTGCGGGCTGGTACCGTCTTCTTTTCCCTTATGTCCCTTATGAGGGATCTGATGCGTTCCGCCCTGTCCTGAGGAAGGAATGCCCTTCCCTGAATTGTGTCCAGAACCGCTCCTATAAAGTGCAAGTTCTGAGACGGAACAAGGCATTACTTCTCCTGATTGATGGTGATGCCCAGCAATAGGAAGAGAGAACAGGTATCCTGTATTGCGGACATCAGGGCCTCCCATGATGGTGCCATAAGGAGCCAGTCATCTAGGTACGGAAACACGTAGTGGCCCCTTCTCCTGAGAGCCTGCCACGACTGCCATACACTTCGTGAACACCCGAGATGCCGAAGACAGTCCGAAGGGGAGTGCTTGGAACTGGTAGTGGAGTCCCAGAAACTCGAAGCGCAGAAATCTGCGGTACGCTCGAGCGATCGGGAGATGTAGGTAAACATCCTGCATATCCAGCGATGCCAGTCATGTGCCCTCTTTGAGCATGGGAATGAGACCCAGCAGGGTCACCATGCGGAAATGCTTGTACAGCACAAAGTTGTTGAGATCGCTGAGATCCAGAATCGGGCACAAATCCATTGATTTCTTTGGAACCAAGAAGAAGTGGGAATAGTAACTGTTTCCTCTCTGGTTCAGTGGAACATGTACTATGGCCTCCTTGTGTAGGAGGGCCAAGATCTCTTGCTGAATAAGCAGAGCATGCTGACCCGAGTAACAGGAGAGCAGGGGAGGTCTGGATGGTGGGTGATCGACGAACTCTATAGAGTGACCTCGTTCAACCAACTGTAACACCACCGTCGGAGGTGATCCTCTGCCATCCTGAAAGTGATGAGATCACGACCCCCGACCTGCTCGACCCTTTGATCAGAGGAGGCGGGGGCCGGGAAGGGAGTCATGCTGTGCTGGTGTTGGCCCCATAGTGGAGGCTGCTTTTGGCCAGACTGGCCCGAGGGAACTACTTGATTCTTACAGTCAAAGTTGCCCTGGGTTGCTGGCGAAATGGCTGTTGCCTTTGTTGGCGGCCGCGAAAACGATTCTGGTTCCTACTGAAGGAACCAGATTTTGGTCTGTACATGGCTTGTACAGTCCTGACTGCCTTCCCAGCGTCCTGCAATTTGGTGATAACCTTCTCGGACTCTTCACCAAAGAGGACCGCTCCATTATAAGGGACGTCCAGGAGATTCTTCTAGATGTCTGGGGTAAATCCGGAGCCCCTCAGCCATGAGTGTCTCTGGAGACAAATGTCTGTAGCTGCTCCCCTGGCTGCCGAGTCCGCTGAGTCGTAGGCGGCTCGGAGAACCTGGATCCCCATGTCAGACCCAGTTTGGAGGAGGTTTAGCAGCTCCTCCTTCTTTTCGCCATCTGGTAGATCTTTAAGAAGGTCTTGGCCCTGATCCCAGGGGGCGTTCTGAAATTGCACCATGTGCGTCAGACAGTTCAAAGACCTAACAGAGCATGTAGCAGCCGCATACACGCGTCTTCCCGTGGAATATAATTGCTTAGATTCCTGGTCTGGAGGCTGGGTGCTCAAATGTTGAGGCCGCTGGGAACTGTCATGAGATGCAGTAATGACCAGGGAGTCGGCCAGGGGTTGTTATGCCAAATACTTGTCCTCCATAGGAGCCCTGTAAAGATGGTCAGCCTTCTTTGGAACAGCCGGTGTGGAATGCGGATGCTTCCAAGCTGCCTTGGTGACGTCCATAAAGGTGCCCACCAAAGGTGGGACCACCACAGGCTTCGGGTCTTTCTGCCTTAAGGTAACGGGCAAGGCGTTGTCTCTCGGGGTCTAGCTCTTCAGTCTCCCATCCCATATTGTCCTGGATGTGCCTCATGATTTCCGAAAAGGAGGGATCATCCGGAGGCGACCTTGGAAGGTCCCGTGGGTCTGGTGATGGGGGACTGAAAGGAGATGGAGACCTGGAGATGTCAGACGTATCCGGTCTGGAGTCATCTCCCGATGATCGACGTCTGCCCCGGGTCGCTTCGGGCTCGGGGACCCTGAGGGAGAGCGTGATGGGCGTTTCCTGTCTCTTGATCAGCCCCTAGGAGGCGGAGTTGGCTCCTTGGGGGTCGGGGGTCTGTCACCTTCGGCACCCCTAGGAGGAGGTGGAGGTGGTGGAGGAGGCTGAGGCTTAGGAGGACCACGTCTTTCTTGATGGTTTCCCACCAGAAGGTGAACAAATCCTTCAGCTCCTGAATGTTCATACCTGACAACGGACCCAGCGTCGGTGTGTGCCTGTCATCGGGGTCGGGCGTCGGTGTGGGCCTGTCGTCGGGGTCAGGTGTCGGGTCCAGGGGAAGCACTGGGTCCGGCTCCCTGGGCAAGCCGGCATCCTCCATGTCATGGTAGCCTCTTCGCTTGAGGACCCCTGACATCCGGTGTCCACCGGCGTCGGTGTAGTAGTTGGTCATCTTTCGGGTACTGGGTTCGATGCCTTCTTGGACTCCGTCTTCCACTTAAGGGAACGTCAGCTCGGAAGTCTTCTTAGGAGGTTGAGAGACGGACCTGAAATTGGTGTCACGGCGTTGGTCAGACGCACCTCGTGATTTGGAGGAAGACTTTTTGTGCCTGTCCGAAGGAGTAGGCTTAGAGGCATCCGATGCCAGAGAGGTCTTGAGCAGGTGCAGGGAGGCGGAGGAGCCCCCTGAAGACCTTATCTTTACCGGGGGAGGCTGGAAGCGAGCCCAGGAAAGAGATCTATCGGACCGGGCAGAGCTAGAGCTGGTCCTGGACTCTGAGGCCCTGCTTGGAGATTTTGCTCTGTCAGAGTCCCGATGCTTGTCCTGGTGCTTCTCAGATTTATGAGAAGATTCCCTTTTGGAGGAAGGTCTTTTCTCCATCTTTTTAAATTTTTCCTTGAGGAGGAATCCCTAAAGGGCCTTTTGACGGCAGATCCGGGTCCTGCTATTAAACTTTTGGCAAACTGAGCAGGCCTGGGTGTCATGCTCTGGGCCCAGACACCTGACACAGGCAGAATGATGGTCTGCAAAGGGGATCTGCTTGCCGCAGGCACACTTAGAGAGACGTCCGTAGGGAGAAGGAGTAGAAGCAGCAGACATGGAGTAAAGTTCTACTTAAATTGAAGATTTCATGCGTCGTAGAGTAGAGCAGGCTACCGTGAGGCCAATGCTGGTGATTCGACGGTGGGAAAAGAACTGGGGATGCTGGGGGACCACCCCCTTTTATGTGATGCCTGATGTCGGGGAGGGGCCACGTCGGGGGCAGTCCCCTGCTGGATACTGCTAGCTACAATTTTTCCGTGGGGTCCTGGCACCTGCTGGCTTCAGTCCTAATGGTGTAACCCACTGCAAGAGCTGTTTCAGTGAGATCATGCCAACACGGCTCGGCTTTTAGGTGGAGGTGGCACACTGGGGTGGGCTCCCAGTGTGCTACACAATGTGGGGGTGTGACATGCTGACATGGGGATTGCACCCCAATACCGGCTTTCTTTGGGAATTGTGTGGTGGCGGCTCCTTCCGCCGCCATGTTTATTGAAATGTTTCACCAGGAAAGGCATGTATGGGAGGCGTGTCATCTGTGCCACTGCATGATCAGCTTGTCTCTGACTGCAGCGGCACATTTCTTTCAAATTGGTGGCATTTTACATAATTCTTGTACCAGCGCTAGCATGCTGGCTAACTGGGGAATGAGGGACGCACCTACTAAAGCATGCCCTGCATTCGCCAACACTGACTCACCTCTGCATTTCTCCTACTACCTCAAGACGTTGCTTGTGCCTGCGCAAGATAACATAATAAAAACAAAGGGACTTACAAAAAATACAAAACTACACATTATTATTTTAAATCATAATTATGTTGAATTCTTGATAGATTTTAATCTCATAGAGAGCCAGAGTTGAAGGTCAGAAGAACAGGATGCGCGGAGGAAGGGAAAAGATTAATGGGGATGGTATTCTATCTAAAAATCAGAGAGAAAAGGTAAAATAACAAATGATTACAAGACTAAACAACAAATAATATAAAACAGAGACATACACTAACATCCATAGGGGCAGTTAGGGAAGGGAATTTGTCCCCACAACCAGTCACTTTTGCCTTTAGCCAAAGTCCCTGATGACTGGCCTCCAGAGGAGCCCTTGTGCTCACCCTGACCTCTGGATTTACTGGAGGGTTTTGCAGGCAGTACTGCCCCCATTGGTGCTGAGCTTGCGTACTCTGATAGGGTGTACAAAAGGAGCCCAGAAGTGTTGTCTCGGCGTGGGCAGATGCTTGGTGTTAGTGCCAGTGTCACAGAGTCAAAGGTCACACTGGGCTTCTCAGTGAGCATGAGGTGGTCCTCGACTACTGACCCAGAGATCCATCCCTGTAAACAGTAGGTCTGCCCCTCCCCTACTGCAGGATTTACTCTGTGAATGGCAAAACCTGTAACCATGCACAGCAATGAATGGACACCCCTGCAGACACTGCATGGGCCAACTAAACTGTATTTATCCACCATCAACCCCAGTTTACAGACCTCCAATAGATCTGTCTGGCTCTTGTCAGGGTGCAGGTCGAAGATGTTGGACAGCTTCTTAAAGAGCTCATGGCTATATTGGGTCATCAAAGCAGCATACAGTATCTGGACTTGCGGATGCAGATGCATAGAACGTTTGGCCAAGGTAGTCCGACTGCTTGGACTCTGTCTGGCAGCTTGTCTAACTCGCCCTGTAGTTTCATCTTGCAGAACACCACGTCTGTTACTAGCTCCTCCAGTGATGGATGCTCAAAAAAAATCCAGGCACTCTATCTAGGGGGACAGCATACTACTCCAACCTTCTTGGTGGGATTGCACTCTTTCCTCTTAAAAGGACAGCTTGCTAGTTGAGGCCAAAAATTGGGGATCATTCTAAACAAATAGGACAGTTCCTTAACATAACTTCAGATCTTCAAGATTATCTTCTCCATAGAGCTACACTCTTTGGTCTTAGAGCCACAGGCAATAGGACCCCACAGGTGTAGAACTTTCCAGTCAGCACTTGTCATGCACATGCATTCCGCACGGAGTATGATGCCATGTGCATCAACATCATAAACAGTTGGGCCGGCCTCAACTGCATGTTTCTTTTTTCCAGGGAGAGAGAGAAAGAAAAAAAAAAAAAAAGAGATGCTTTTATTTATTTTTTTTAAGTTTAGAAAAGTAAAAAAGGAAAGGTATGAGAGACAATCAATCAATCATTATTTAACCAGGTGAAACATCATTGAGGAAAAGCTCATTTACAAGGTGGACCTGGGTGGTCAATACAATAAGAATACATAATGCAAATAAAAGAGTACTATTGCAAAAAATAACATATACAAAGTAAGTGCAGGCACAGTATTTTTGCAGGTTAAATAAAATGTAGGACTTTACAACCAGCGTACACAAAAAATACAGGTCATAGAGTAAAGGAGAAAGGAGAGAATGCCTCTACAAGAGAATCCCATGACATAATCTAGCAGAGCCCACATTGTGATTAAGGTTAATCTGGAGAGGGTTTCCAAAAGGAAAAACAGATAATCCTGAAAGGGAAGGAGGTTGCAAGTGGCCAACAGAACCTCTCAAGATAAAGAGATCTGAATCTGGAATTTCATAAAAAGGAATTAAAGGGGGATTCAAAAATCTTTAACAAATACTACAATATTTACTGTGAATGGACAACCTTAAGCCTGGGGTCAGAGGGCTGAAGCGAAGTGCTAAAAATTCAGTCCAGCAGAAGACATAAGAAAGACTAGGCTGGAAGCAGGGCAGTACAGTTGCCGCCTGCTACACTAGCAATGCAGGTTCAGGAGTAGACTCGGTTGCATGGGGGCAGGCCAGAGGAGAGAGCATCCCACAGACTGCTCTCCTCTCTTGTGGGGGGGGGGGACATGTAGCAAGACAGCTAGCCTGACAGGCAGCAGCACAACAGGAGTGCCCATGCAAGGGAAGGCTTACATTCGGACGCTGAAATGCATATCCATGCCTCTGCATGAACGGGTAGTGAATCCATGCATGCTCTGAGGCCCTGGAGAGAAAATAAGGAAGAAACCAACCACATGAGCAGTATGGTGCTCTGGTCCACTGCAGGTTCCACACTCAGTGGCTAGGTTCCTACTCAGGATCAGTTTGGATTGTGTTATATAGGGACCTAGCCAGCCCGACAGCCCCACCACAGGAAGGGAGGGAATCCATGGGGGACTTTGCTGGAGAAGCAATAAGCTCTAGAGAAAGTGGGCAAAGAGGCAGGGTAGACTGGGGCAGAAAGAGGCAAGCTGGTGAATGGAGCATGAACATGAGTAGAAAAGGCAACAAAAAAGACATTGAAAACATCTGCCAAAGAGCTGAAGGATAGAAGCAAAGTGACTGGTAGACACAACACTCCTATCTGTCAAGAAGCAATCTTCTCCACAGAGCCCCATGTTTTGGTCTCAACTAGCAAGGTGTCCCTTAAAGAGAAAGAGTGCAATCCCAACTGAGACAGTTTGAGTCCTTCTGCCCTTGGCAGAGGAAAATGAAGAGAAGGGGTACTGAGAGTTTTTTCTTCTTAAACCAATTCAGACCATGCCAGTGAGTGAAAGCCATCCTTGGCAGCTCCCCCATCACTGTCACAGAGTAGGGGTTTTTCCCCTCATAAAGTTGTATAAGAGCTTGTGGTGGGAGAACTGACCAAGACAGGACAGGCACAGCAGCCATGGCATACTACTGACGTGAATGGCAGCTGCTACTAAGCAACCTCAGAAGCAATGAAGGGCTTCCTTGTCTGGTGTCTTGCAGCCTCCAACCTGGCAATTATGCCAAAGCTAGCCCAGATCTGGTAGCTTGTACGCAGCTTGGAAGAAAAACTGTGCACATGAGATATAAGCAGAACTAAAGAGAAAAGCGTTTTTTTTTTTTTTTTTTATTCTTTCTTTTCCCACTTTCTCTCTGACAGGCCCTCATCCTCTACTGTCCTTAACCCTAGCTCTGTCACCCACCATCCATGGGAATTACCACGCTGGCTTATAGTACCCCTGTGGCTTATCCCCCATGATGGAGCTCTTTCATCAAGGTCCTGGGCAGGCAGTGGGACCCCTCGAAGTAATTCAAGTCAGTGTCTGGATCTCAGAGGTGCTACAGCTGACAATGAGGGGCCTACAAGGCAAGCAGTGAGTCACCTTACTCGCTGCAGTATTTTCTTCAGTTTTTTCTCCCTTCCCCATTAGATGCCGGCTCGCTCAGGAGGACCAAAGCAGGTGAGCATGCTGGGCTGTGTCGTGCTAGTCCCTGGCCCTGCATCCCTTCTTCCCTGGCATCTTCAGCTGCACTGCCACATGAGGTCACCCAGGCTGTAGTAGTGCAGCGAGGCTGGTGAACTGCCTCCCCCACAGGAGTGTGTCCCCTGGGATGCTAGATCCTCCTCCCCTGCCTGAACCCCAATGACCAGGACTCACATAGGAACCATGGTCATCAGTATCATGAGCAGTAGCGCTATCACTGCGCCAGCGAACCAGTGAAGTAAAAAGTGTTTGAGCCATACAGGCAAACTGCATCAGAAGCAGCTACTACACCAGGACAGGACACCAAGGAAAGGATATGCCACAGGGGATACAAGAATAGAATGTTCCCCTTGGCCCTTAGCCATATGCTAACAGAGTTATACTGTAAGTGGCTAAGGTGTTCCTAATTAATAGTCTTAGTGGCAAAAGCCCAAAAGGTTGCACATGTACCACGCATAAAATAATAATCATTTTCTGAATAGGACTAAGCTACTCCTGAGTATTTCCGGGTGACTAGAATCTTTTAATGCTTTAGCCACTGTCTGTATCTAACAAGAAAATTCCTACTGAAAAAAACAGGGATAGGCCATCCCCTCAGGGGGAAAAAGACTATGAAAGAGCTGTGCAACCTGAATCAATAGAAAACGAGGACAAAGGCTTATGGAAATCTTCAAAATGGGGTTGTTAGGGAAAATATTCTCTCAAAACGTAATTCTTCCACAACACCTACCCCAAAGGTAAAGTCTATATGCTGCTGAATGACAGAGGCCAGAGGCACAATCAGTTGGCTACAACTGATCAGGAACCTCAACCAGTCTAGGGGGTTTGGTTACCATAAAAAAGTGCAGGATAAAAATAGTGGACAAAAAGCCAGGAAAGTCCCCAAATCAGAAACCGTATGGGACTATAATAAAGGCATACTGTAGGGCAGCTATACAAAATCACCGGCATATCCTACCTAGAGCAAGCAACCAGCATCTGAAAACAGTCTACCAAGAACTTCCAGACCAAGCCTCAGGAGATCCACACCCATAGGTGAAGAAACCCCATAGTCAGCAGCATAGCAGAGGCAAAGGAGTGATGCACAAGTGGTAAGCCCATGTGTAACAATAACACGAGTTTTGCATGAAAAAACAGTGCAAATTGCTTGCAAAATTACATGACAAAATAGCTCAGGTTTGCATGAGAAATCATGTAAGTTTGTAAGAAAGGACCTTCAAATGTTTTTTTTTTCTAGACTCAGTCGCCTCAGGAGTCACCAATTGCGTCTGCCCAGCCTCACCTTACCTGCACCCACAGTAGTCCCTCCATGAAGCCTCGGATTGCTCCCCCGGGCGGGGACAGAGATGGGGACCTTCATCCCTGAACTATGTCCATTCATCAGGGCACCAGACCGGGACAGGGAGGTGGGCTTGTAGGGTCTGCACTAGGGTGCTCCATCTTCCAGAAGCCTAGAGGGCATTTTTTTTCCCAGTGTCCTGTGCTTGGCGTGCGTCCCCGACTTCAAGGTGCCCCCGCCGACATCCGCCGTGCACTTTTCCCCTCACTGTAGGACAGGGAGCGTGCTATACCTCAGGCCTCCACCAGAGGGCAGTCAAGCTCCGAAACGTGGATTCCTCTCCCTCCCCTGCTGACCCCTGGCGGCCCGGGCTCGTTCCCGAAACCTGGTCACCAGCATAGTGCAAGGTGTGGCATCCAGCGCCTCAACCCTCAGTGCCACCGGGCTGGCAGGTGTTGCAAATTGTGAAAATGATGCAAGAAGATATCACTTGTCTGACATTACTTGCGCTTACAAAATGCTGAGTTGCGTTAAACAATGCAAGTTGTGTAAAAATGATGCAGACTGTGTGGTAAAAAGCATCAGTTATGTATCATTAGGGACAAACAACACAGGCTTGTGTGCACAACCGCACAAAAAGCTTGAAAAAGGAAGCACACTTTAAGAAAGAGCATACTGCGTGAAGAAGTAGGAGTGACTGAAAAAATACACTGAAGTGTGTAGAAATCATACAAGATAAGTGAGAAAGACCCACATTGTGTGGAAGATGCAAAGTGCATGAAAAAGCAGGCTTTGAAGGGAAGCTGGGAAAGCTTGGCACCGAGGCTCTGAGGACAACACTGATGCCAGTGCCAAGAATTGACAATGACGCAGGCAATGAAGCTGGAAACAACATCAGCACAGTCAGCAGTGGTTAACGGCATAGCGCTGCAAACCTGGAGACCTGAATTTGAATCTCATCAGCCCCCACTTCTATACTGTGTGACCCTGAGCAAGTCACTTAACTTCCTTGTGCTCCCAGGTCGCACCCGGAAACAAGCTCTGGCTTGGTGTGCCTTTCCTGGTTAAACAATTTCACCTTTCCCACTGGCAGCAACACTGACAGTGGGATCAATGACAACAGTACCTAGGCTAACAGAAATGGTGGCACCAGCACCGAGACTGGCACACAGCCAGAACAGACCCCAGCAGTGAGGAGCACACTGTTAAGTCTGTGCCAGAGAAAACCTGCAAAAGCAAGTTTGTGTGTTGGGGATTGGCACATGGTTCCAAGGGAGAGCGGTGACAGAGACTGAGAAAAAACAGAGTCTGCGGTTTACCACAAAACCCTGCTGAGGCAGTACTGTCCAGGGATAGACTCTAAGTGGATGAATACCTGGAGGGACCTGATGCTGATGACTATAGTCCACAATTAAACTGTTCATCTGAGACATCAGTATTGGCAGTGGTGATATCAGAGACTGAGATGCCAAAGGCACTGTGTGAAGAAGGGCCACATTCCCCACCCCACAGAGGTGAGGGAGGGACACCAATGCCAATTCCACGTAACATGGAGCCACTGGCCCCAAGAACCAGACAGAGACCTGTGACTTCACATCTTAACACGAAGACTAGATCTCCACTGAGCGATCCTGGAAGTCTGATGCCAAGCATAAGCAGGCCAGGACAATTAACTGTATGATTCCAGGAAGACTGCCTATCCTCCCAGGGCATGACGCTGCCCTGGACCGTAACACCCAGAGAGGAGTGGCAGTCCGAAAAAAGACTTACTGCTGAAGTAACTGGCTTTAAAGATGGACTATGGTCACAAGTTACTGGAATAAATTAATTCAGAATATGGATTAACATAGCCCCAATCACCCTCATGCCAAAACTGAGATCCCTAAGTTACTTTGTTTAAAAGTTACAAATCATTTTACAACCCTAAATTCTCTGCCTGTTCAAAAAAGCCAGTTCCAGTGAAGAGTTGCCGATTATGTCATCTCCTGTACTCACAGTCTAGCCCTTCATGTCAGCAGGTTTACAGGACCTGCTTCTCCAACATTTAAAAACTATGTGCAAATGGTTTTCTCCAGTAAAACAGGCAGCACCATTCAATAAACATTGCTTTAAAACCTATGTGTGTTTCAGGTTTTGTAACAAAGCTGACAAATTCATATTTTTGTTTTTGGTGCTTTTCTGTTGTGGTCCTTTTCTCCTGGGTTGCTGGATGCTAAGTCACAGCACACTAATGTGAGATTTGCAGACTGGATATCTCTGATGTGGTGAAAGGCTGTGATCATTCACACCTATCTTTCAGTTGAGGTGATTTCTCAGGATGGTACTTAAAACCAATTATTCCATCACCCTGTAAATGAGGGTGGGAAAGAGAGTGCTGTTTTGAAACCTTACTAAGAATTTCCATGCAGTAGCCAGCTCAATGCATAATCACTCACTCGTTCAATCTATATTTTATTCATCATCAAAGTATGAATGACTGGGATACTCAGTTGCGCAGAGCTCACTTTCTGTGTTCTCATTGACAGGCTGTTACTTGAGCTATATCCAGGCTCATCTGTGTTGTACTCTGCATTACAATGATTGTTTTACCAGGACTAACACTTACACTCCTACTAGGAATTAACACATATAAGGCCCCTATTAAAACTTATTGTAAAGCAGACACGGACAAACAGGAATGAAATTACCAGCATTATGTTACTAGTAGCAACACAGCTTCCTGACAGGCATTGCAGAGTAGCACTTCACATGGTATCAGCAGCCTGGAGGCATGCCGACTCAGCATCCTGAAACTCTGCAGAAATGAACCTCACCAAAGAAGGCATTAAAACACACATTTGTCAACTTTGTTACAAAACCTGAAACACATAGATCCTATAGCACTGTTTTTAGAATGGTGCTGCCTGTTTTACTTGTGAAAACCATTGCAGAATGATCTTTTAACTTTGGAGAAACAGGTTCTATAAGCTTGCTGACAGGGAGGGCTAGACTGTGAGTTCAGGAGATGATATCATCAGCACCTCTTCACTGAAACTGGCTTTTTTGAACAGGTAGTGAAATCAGGGTTACAAAACAGCCCATAACTTTAAAATGAAGTAACACAGAAACCTAATGTTTGGTATGAGATTTATTGGGAGTATGCTTATTCTAATTCTGCAATGTAGCACTTTTGGCCAGAATCCCTCTTTAAAAAGGCACCCTACCCAACATAGTGGCCAGCAAACCGCCCACTGAACAAGGCAGGCTGAGACAAATCTGCATATCTGAAACCGATGTTCTGAGAAAAGACTAAATAAATCATGTATGCGGTAAAGAAAAACTACATACTGTAAACCAAAAAATAAACTAGTCTTAAAGCAGCAGTATTTGTTAGTTGACAAACATGTCATCATATAGTTTAGCAAAAATGTATTTCTGACATCTGTAGATTCAACCTTGGTGTATTTCTAGTTTTCTCAGATTTTTTAAAACATCTTTTATAGCTAATTCTGTAATTAATGACTCACGTCATTAAAGATGGCCACCACTCGCAATGATTATAACCCCTTCCCTTGAAGTGACCTGCTGAATGTACATACTAGGTTCATACTGTGGCTGTATTAGTATGGTGTTACCATGTGTTTTTGATGGTAAACAACACAGTTGTGTACCAAGATATTTAATTTTTTTTTGCGAAAACACATCAATGGCCCCAAGGCAGAACAGAATGAATCAGACAGGGACCTGTGATTTTTCATCTTTGTCCGAAGATTAAGGTGTTGTAAAACCTTGTGTTTAATTTATGTTGAGACATATTAAGTTTTGTACTTCACTGTGGATGGGTACAATGCACTTTATGTTAGAATGATAAGCTGTTACTATGTGTTTGTATCATAAAAAAAACTTTTAACAAACCTCAAGTTTAAAAAACAAATGAAAATAAAACAGCCAAGACATACTGGAACAGACGATACCATTTATTTATTGAATTTTGTTGACCCAGTAAGCCCACTGGCCTAGAGGTCCCTTTTTCAGGGGCGATCGGGGGGGGATACAGATGGTAAGCAACTGAAATTGAACCAGATTAAGCTGTTGGTGGTATTTTTTTTGTGAATGGGAGAAATTTGGCCAGGACACCGGGGAAATTCCCTTTCTCTTTTTCGATAAGTGCTATGGAATCTTTAGCATCCACCTGAACTACCACCAATCCAGGCAGATGGGACCTCGGTTTAGCATCTCATCTGCAAGATGGCACCTTGGAAGTGCAGCACCCCCCTCATGCTGCACTACAGTGTCAGTAATGGGATATTAGCAGAAGTGCCAAATGTGGGAACTGACCCACAGCCCTCTGATCTCGGCCTCAGTGGCAGGTGTGCTACCTACTAAGCCACTGACACTGCCAAAGAAGGGGGAGAGATAAGGGTGCAATTCAAGTTTTCAAAATGGTCTCCCAGCATCTTTAAGAATCAGATTTGGCATTTATATGATGAAACAAGCCCCACTTGCACTGACCTGTGTGATCAAACGGTGAGATAACATCCCGCTGCAGGGAGTGGTTGATCGCAGAATGCTGCAAGGATGCAGATGCAACTCCATTAATCCTAGCTTCAGACTCCGGCTAAAAAGATAAAAACACAAGGGTCATGTGGACTGTATCAAACAGAATTCTATGGTGAATACTCCAATCACTTTGTAATAAGGACATCTTTTCTGCAGTGAAGTCGGACAACATGGGGCTTCTGTAATAAAATTCTGTATTCAAAAAATTAATACAGTCATAGTGTGTTAAAACAAAGTTAAAACTAATCATCATTGGGGAGGGGCAGAGCTAGCAGCTTAACCAATTAGACACACTCAATCTGAGCTTCTACTTGCTCAGAAACTAAAGAACTGTAAACTATATTAATTTAATTTTTTTTTGCAATTTTTGTTTACTGAATATGTCAGAAAACTTGTGCAATATCTGTAGCAAGGTTTAAAGGCATACGAATTATAGTTAAAATGTGTTTAGCCAAGGATCTATTCTCTATTCACCCTTCGTTACATATATGAGAAGTAAAACTATGAATTAATAATTGATAAAGTTCAATATTTTCTGAAAAGAGCCCTAAATGGCTATTTAGTAACAAGACCAAGGACTTTAAATCAAAAATAGTTGTACCCGATAAGCCCCTGAGTGATGCACACTCTTTAATATGGTCTACCAGAGACCTTCAGAAAGTCCAAGTATATGGAATATGTCCAACGAAAAAGGTTAGAAGGTTCCTCTGAGGTTGCTCCTCACATATGCACATAAAAAAGAAAGCTTGTACAGATTTTAAACTTTTAACAGGTGAATGGCAAAGACCACTACGAGTCCCCAATCAGCAACTTATTCCCTTTGAGTGACAAGCCACTTAGAGACACATGTTTAGTAAAAAAAAACACTGTAAACATAACGATCAGTTCAGGGTGATTATTAGCAAAAGGAATTATGCCCCATTTACTTCGGTAAGCCATGTCAACAATATGTATTCAGAGGATGTATACTAATTTCAGTCCAGTGGGTCTCCATGAGAAAGCTTCATGTAGGCCGGGAGAGGGACGGTGCATATAGCGCTTTACGACTGTCTGACCATACGGTCATGGCCATCTCGAGATCACTGGCAAAACCCGCGATCCCAAGAACAGCCTAATAATTGTACCTAAAGGGTTTTGTTAAATCGCCAGCTGTCTCTTGCCAACATTCATCAATACCCCTTCAGCATTCACTATAAAACGAAAGGAACACACAGAGCCGGAGGGGTGCAAAGAAAAATAACAAAAAAATAAGAGGACAACATAATGTGCCGTACAGTAACAGGCTACAGAATTTGGGACTATACTCAACTGAATACAGACAACTAAGAGGGGACCTATGTTTAGAATTTAGAGCCACCAAAGATCAAGGGCTAATGGAAAGCATAGGAATTAAAAGACGTGAGGAACAAAATAAAAAGACTAGATCACACAACTGTAGATTAAACGTTGACATAAATATGACGAAAAAATGTTTGGATTTCTTTACTCAAAGAGTAATAAAAAGCTGGAATAAATTACCCAGACATGTGGTGGAAAGTGAAACTATGGGAAGTTTCAAATATAAATTAGATGAATATATGGGAAATAAAAAATTCATGTACCACCAATAGAGTAATTAGGTGGCGAGTTCATTAAGGACAAATTATCTACAGAACTCTAAAGTTAACTATGAACCTATAAACCTATTAACTGCTCACTGCTAAAAACATACTCCTCAGATAAAGACAAGCCAAACAGTTTAAATAATAAGCATTTATGGAAGTAAGCATTAGGGACTTATGTTCAGGATAACAAAAGCATCATTCCTCCTCTGTATTCGAACTGAGGTCAGTCTCTATGTTGGCAAGTCCTGTAGGTGCAAAAGTCATTTTCCTGCCTCAGCACAGCCATTAAATAAATAAACCTTACCAGCATACAATAATCTAAATTTAGCAGGGTAGTGTGGTTAATCCCAAGATGCTTGGGTTCACATCTGATGGGGTCAAATAATTTTTGTTTTTCCTTAGTGGCATGTGAAAGGTCAGGGAAGCAGAAAATATGTGTTCCATCTGAACAGCTGAAACACAGAAACATAGACTTTGACGGCAGATAAGAACCGCTTGGCCCACCTTGTCCGCCCATTTCCCTACTTATTGGATAAGCTGCAGATTCTAGTTAACCAACAGCCTACTTCTTCCTACTCCCCACCAGAATTGACTTATGTCTGTCCCAGGCATTCTTGAATTCCCTCACTGTGTTTGACCCCACAACCTCCTCAGGAAAGCCATTCCATGCGTCTACCACCCTCTCTGTGAAAAAATACTTACTCATGTTGCCCTTGAGCCATCCCCCTTTATCTTCAAATTGCACCCCCTTGTTCTTGCACATCTCTTTTTCTGAAAGATGCTACCCTCTTGGACTTTGTTGATTCCCTTGGGGCCCCCCCCTTTCCTTAAGGGTACACATATTAAGCTCATTTAGTCTCTCTTCATATGGCTTCTGGTGCAGGCCCTGCACTATTTTAGTTGCCCTCCTCTGGACTGCCTCCATCCTGTGTCTTTGCAGTACTCCAGATGCGGTCTCACCAACTGTCTGTACAGAGGGATAACAACTGTTTTCTACTGGTGATGCCTTTTCCAATACATCCCAGTATCCCCTAGCCCTCCTTACTGCCTTCTCACATTGCTTGCTTGAAGTTGTTCTTTGTCTCTGGTAGCCGCAAGGATATTATCCTTCACAAGTGAGCCTGCGCTGCCTACCAATATGACTCAAGGCATGTCTTCTCAGGCTGGTTGTCTCTGAGGGATGACTGATATGCCGTTATAAAAGGGACCTGCTGTGCAAGTCCTAACTGTGAACAAACCACACTGGTCACAAAGGCAAGGGGATCTTGCTCCTTCTGACCTTGCAGTGCACTCAAAAGTTCCATATTTGCACCAGCCCGGTGGCGCTGAGGGCTGAGGTGCTGGACACCTTACCTCACACTACACTGGTGACCTGGTTTCAGAAACGACCTTGGGTTGCCAGGGAGCCGGCATGGGGGGGGTTGGTCACAGCAGGATATCCCCTCCCGGGGGAGGTTGTCCACTCCCCGTAGTTCCACTCCCACTGAGTGGAGGTCCAGTGGAAAGTGTAGGCAAGGGGGGGGCGGTGGTGAATGCCAGGGGTGCGGTGGAAGGGGCTGAGCCGGTACCCAGCGTGCGCCTCCACGCATGGGCACATACGTGTCTGCTGGGGTCCCAGGTCCAGGGCACAAAAAAGGGAAAAAAAAACATACAATGACATATAGAAAAAAAAAGTTGCATATTTGCTGGCTGAGCATTATTTCTGAGGTGCTCCAAGCAAAGCCTTAAGATTCTGTTCTCCTAGACCACCCAGGCCGTGACAGTAACTGCCTTCTCTACCAGACATTTGTTGCTGCAAGTCCGTTGTAACCAAGTCTAGCTTCATTTCTATAGTGGCACTCCAATTAGTGAAGGGTTCCATCTTACTGAATTCTTTCACAGATTTTTCCAAATCCTTAACTACTTTAAAGACATCGCTATTTGGCGGTTCCCCCTCAGCTCCTGGAGGCCATCCTTTGGCAGAATCTTGGCTCGAAGCTTTGCATAGGTTCCCCATACTGCTTGTTTCAAGGAGATCCGAATTTACTCAAATCAATGATGCTGGATCCAATGGTGCTACTTATTTTTGTAGTTTTGAGCCAATGTGGAGCCTCATGGGAACCCATACATCTCCACCAGTCACTAGCCATGCCCCCTAATTTGGTCATTTTTTTAAAGCCATACCTATTGATAAAGAAACACAGTTTGCAGCATCTGTGAAAATGTGGTATGAACTGGACAACTTGAATGATGGGGAACCTGAAAGGAAAAGCAGCCGCAGCCAGCAGATCTAGGTCTACAGGAACAATGGGGCTGTGTGGTGCTCTCCAACGGAAAGAATGGCTGCAAGGCTCAGGAGACAAGCCCACGGTTACCCAGGTATTAAAGGTGGTGAAAGACCTTGACAAAAAGGTTGAGAGTTTTAATGCCAGACTGATGACACTATCACAGCTATAAAGATGTGGTATGGAAGGATTTAGCATCTATGAGTGGGGCGCTCCAGGAGAACAAGTTAATGAGACTCTGAATGAAGAACCTAGAAAATGCCGTGTGACTAGGGTTGCCACCCTTGGAAGAGGCAAAACCAAATACTAAACCACACCCTAAACTCCACCCTTGGCCCCACCCCTTTTCATGACTGATCATGCACTGCTGCTCCTCCAAAGCAAATTGTTGTCAGTGGAGACTTTAATGGAACAGTAAAAGGCAACACTTAAAGCAGCAGTTCAACAAAAATGTTAGCATACTGAACCTGTTAAATTTGTTTTTGTAGGTTCTTCCTAGTTATTAATTAATGTATTTATTTAGTTATTTATTGAAATTGTTTTACCAGGTAAACATACAGAGATAAAGGAAATCTCATTTACGGATATGATTTTGTGGTACAAGAGAAATACTGTAAATAGTATACAAAGATATACAGTAAACAAATTGTTTGTTCCCTATAATGTGGGCTTTATATTTTTTTCCTGAATCCAATTCCTTTTCGTGTCCACAATACTATTTTGAAGCCAAAAGAAGTGATCATACTGTTTTCTAGACAAAAAAAAACAACTTATAAAAATAATTTAAAACATTTAAAAATGTTTAAATTCTTTTAGGGATAGAAAAGTTTACCAGCAAATGAAAGTGGAAGATACATGAATCTTTTACTGTTACAAAAGGTAGGGTCAGACTTTTTGCACAGCTTTGCTACAGAGCTACTTTAAGATGCAGAGTGGAAAAATCAGGTTGAGTATCTGCTAATGGTCTTAATGTCCATACCGTACACCTCCCAGGTTGACTGCTTTTACAAAAAAAGGGCTATACTGACAACAGAACTTGTTTGTAACTTGGAAATGCAGCTGAAATAATAAATATGACAGAATCTGTTTCAAAAATCTGTGGGCACTCAAAATTGTTCAAAAGCCTGACTGTCACTGAGCAAAACCGGATTACCAGATAGGGACTCTGAAAACCAGATCATCAGGTGAAAAAAAAACTGACAGGTGGCAACCCTACATGTGACTGGCAAAAATGTAGGTGCTGGGTGCACCCAAAAATAGTGAAGGGAAAACCTGGTTGCTTTCTGTATGAGCATGATAACACATTCACCCAGGCAGGTGCCAGACTATGAAGAATACCTCAGGAATACTTATGCTGGTGACAGCCAGTCCTCTCAAAAAGGAAAACCTTTTACCATGTGTCAAAAAGAAGGCTAAGTTATATATCAGAGGGTGTGCCTATTTTTCTATTCCCAGATATTAGTTTCGCCACTCACAAAAGGACAAAGCTATTTGATTCTGTCCACCATGAGCTTGGAGTGAACCATGTATTACATCCGTGTGGCATGGGGGAAGAAGAAAAACAAGTTACTTACCTGTAACTGTAGTTCTAGGAGTGATATGTGATTCACATCCACAAGATGTCAGTTCTTCCTTAAGAGGTGATTCATCAGAATGTCTTTAAGCAAAGCTCCTCCCACCACCTGGCTGGTATATCCCTCGGCTCTGCCCCGTGACATCAGAACTTGCACGCTGAAAGCAGGGATCCATGTGCCACTTGCCAGGGGAGGCCCGGTGGGTGGTGAGGATGTGAACCATTTTCCATTCCCAAAAATATGGTTACAGGTCAGTAACCTATTTTTTTTTACAGAAGTGGATATGGTTCACTTATCCACATGATGGCAAACTTCCAGCAGATCTCCAGGAGGACGGGGTAAGGCATGCACCCCTACTTGACAAAGACAGACTGGAGAACCAAGGCTTAAATGCGGCCTCCCGATGAGACTAGGTCAATGCTACAATGGAAGATGAAGGTGGGTGTGCTGACTTCCAAGTGGAAGCCCTGCAAATTTCGAATGGGAATGTCCCTGAAAGCAGCCACCGAGGCAGCAGTATGTCTGGTGGAATGAGCTCCGAGTCCTACAGGAAGCTCCCTACCAGCTAGCCTATAACAGAGTTTGATGCAGGAAGTGATCCACCTGCCAACTGTTCTCTTATCTCCCAGGTGCAGCTCCAGTGAATGTCACAAACAGCTGACATGCATCACCTCGAACTCCAGCCATGCACTCCACATAATAGGAGAGCACCCGCCGCAGGTCATAGGAATGGAGCCTGCATTCAGCCTCTGAAGATGGGTTCATAATGCAGACTGGGAGGTTCATTACCTGGTCAAGGTGAAACTCCGTGACAACCTTCAGGAGGAACTTCAGGTGGGGGCAAAGGACTACTTTGTCCCTGGGGTACACCAGATAAGAAGGCTCCACTGAGTGAGCCTGGAGCTCACAAATCCTCCAGCTGATGTGATGGCCACCAAGAAGGCCATCTTCCATGAAAGGCGTGACATCTCATACCTGTGCATAAGCCCAAAAGGCTTGCCCATGAGCATAGCCAGTACCAGCAGTAATTCACAAGGTGGCTGTGGCTCATGCACCAGAAGCACCTTCTCCTGTGCATCAGCAGAATAGCCCATGTCCAGTATGCAGAGATGGCTGCCAGGTGCACCCCAAAGATTACTGCTCGCAGTCCCAGCTGGGACAGATGCCAGAGATATTCCAGGATGCTTGCCACAGAGCATGTCAGGGGTTCCAGCTCCTGGCCCTGACACCAAATGGAAAACCTCTTCCATCTGAAAGCATGACACTGGCAAAGTCAACTCTTTTCTAGAAGCCTCCCCAACGTGGAGAACATTTTCTGAAAGACCCAGAGCCTGAAACTCTAACCACTCAGGAACCAGGCTGTAAGGTGAGGGGACTGAAGATCCGGATGCAGGTGTTGTCGGATCAGTAGATGCGGGGGAAGAGGCAACCAGCATGGTGGTCTGCTGTTGAGGCTAAGGAGATCCGGGTACGGGAACTGGTGAGGTCAGTCCGGAGCTACGAGGACCATCCACACCGTGCCCGTCCAAACCTTGATCACCAAATTGTGGATCATGGGAAAGGGAGAAAATGGGTACAGCTGGGGTCCAGGGCCTCGTGAAGGCATCCCCTACCAGTGTCCTGGACTGTGGGGAAGGGCACGGAACACCCTCAGTTTTATGTTTTCCAAGGAAGCAAAAAGGTCCACTAGATGGTGCCCCACAGGGAGAACAGGTGGTCCGACACCTCCTTATGTAGGGATCACTTGTGCAACATCTTGCCCATGTAGCTGAAAGCACCTGCCAGCTGACTGCCTGCTCATGCAATATGAACCTCCAGGAGAGCTGCCCAAAGCTGTACATGATGGTCCAGGTGTGAAGGGCCTCCTGACACAATGGAAGAGAGTGCATTCCGCCCTGAAGATGGTTGTTGCGTTGTCTGTTTGGGCTTGCATGACCTGACTACACATACATACTTGTGGTCTGGTACTCCAGGTGAGGGTGGATGAGGCAGATAACTCGAAGAGACTATGATGAATTTGAAAATGTAATTTACTGCAGCTCCAGGTAGGACTGCAACATTGCGGACACCAATACCCAGCAGCCTCGGCGCTTCGCTACAATAAGCTTCATCAGGAGCTTATTGTAGTGAAGCGCCGAGGCTGCTGGGTATTGATCTCTTCGAGTTACTTGCCTCATCCACCCTCACCTGGACTGCAAGACAACAAGTATGTGTGTGTAGTCAGTTTCTCAGTCCACCAGACCTGGTCTTTTGCACCCCCCATGTTTGTGAAGTTCTAAGTAACATTGATGTTTTTGCTTGCATGACCTGACCCCTGACTAGAGGAGCAAATTCCGTCAGAGCTAGCCACACTGCACGGAGCCCCAGAAGGTTGATGTGGTGATGGGACTCCCTGTGTGATCAGAATCTGTGGGTGCTGTGGTCCCCCAAGTGTGCTCCCCACCCCACAAGAGATGTGTACATTGTGAGAGTGATGGTTGATTCTGGGCAGAAAATGAGATTCCTTTCTTCAGATGTTCTAGGATCAGCCACCATTGGATGGCATCCCACACTGGCTGGGTCACTGTGATCAGCTAGTCCAGGTGTCCTAGATGTTGGGAACACTAACGGCCCAACTCCCACTGCAGGGCATCTGCCAGCAAGCCCACTGAACCATGTTGGTGCAAGATGCCTTGTACCTCAGCAGCTTCAAGAAGTCCCGGGTACAGCGCGTGTGCCCAACCTGAAATGATGTGGCAAAAGAGGTAAGATCTGATGCTCTGTCTACAGGGAGGAGGGCCTTGGCTGGTAGGGAGTCTCGCTCTGTCCTAATGAAATGAATCTCCTGCAAGGGGATCAGTTCAGACTTGGCCAGGTAGACCAAGAGGTCCAAGTCTCTGCAGGTCTGGAAGATCAGGTCCCTGGACTACTCCACTGCCTCTTTGGATGACCCGGCTATCAGCCAGACATCCAGGTATGGATAAACCCTGACACACTGGCAGTTAAGGAAGGCTGCCACCAGCGCAACGCACTTGATGAAGACCCTGGGTGCTGAGGACAGACCAAATGGCATGATCTGGAACTGCGCAGAACCAGAGGTACCACTAATGAGACGGATGGACTGGAATATGGAAGAACATGCCTGGAGGTCCAGAGAGCAGAATTACATGTCCTGTTATAGAAATGGTATAATTTGGTTCAGCATGACAATCGTGGATTGTGCTTACTTAGAAACTGGTTCAGATTGTGAAAATCCAGTATGGGGCACCATCCCCTACCTGTGTTGGTACCAGAAAGTACCAGGACACGTAACCCTGACTTGCCAGGCCATCTGGGACACGGGCTATAGCTCCTTTTGCGAGGAGCTGAGCGATGTCCTTCCTGGGGGTGGACAGTGTGTCCTTTGACCCCAAGGACTCCCTTGAAGCATGGGATCAGTAGGGCGGAAAAGCCTCAAAGTCAAGAGACAACTCTCTGCTAAAAACCTCAAGAACTCACTTGTCTATAGTAATGACAGACCAGTGAGGCCAGAAATAATGAAGCCAACCCCCCTACTGGGAGTTGAGTCAGGGACTGGACAGGCAGGAGATAAACATTCCCGACCCGTCACTGGGCAGCTTTGGAGGGGACATCGGCCTCTGAAGCTGGAGGGGCACCATTTCCCCTTTAGGCCTCTGGCCCGAGAACCTGGCCTTGGGGCACCAGGCTTGGAATGGCCCCTGCTGGGGCTGTTGCTGCCGAGACTGCTGTGGCTTAAAGGGATAAAACTGAAAGGCCTTCTTCTTTTGCTTTTGACCTTTTAGGTCCTTCTGGGGTGAAGCCACAGAATTCAGGGTGGCACTGGACTTCTCGATTCTCATGAGATGCCTATCCACCCCGGGTCAAAGAGATCAGTACCCAGGAATGGACATCGGCCAACTTGTGCTTAGTGTCTGCAATGAAAGTGGAAAGCCTCAGTCAGGCCCTGTGATGCACTGTGACAGCTGCTGCCATGGCACAGATGCAAGAATCACCAATTTCCAAGGCCATCTGGAGCTGTTGTTTATCCAGCACTTGATCTTGGTCTTGTATGACCTTTACTCAGAGCTGACTGTCTGCAGGAAAGTAAGGGAGGATGGTATTGAGCATGCCCAGCAGGGAGTGACCAAAGTCTGCCATCATTAAGGCGTAGCTCGCCTAGCGGAGACCAAGGGAGGATGTGGCATGGACTTTCTTAGCCACATGGTTAAGCTTCTTCAACTCCTTGTCAGGGGGCTTGTTCACATCCCCAGGATTGTCAGATTTCCAGAAAACAGAATTAGAGACCTGGCCCCCGGCCGAGAGGTGGTTGGAGAATCCAGAAGAAGAGCCAGTAGGAACCACATATTTGCAGACCATGCAGGCTGAGGGTGCTGTGCTGGATGCTGCCAAAGCTCCAGAGCCGGTCCTACAATGGCCTTGGCCATGGGAAAGACAGACCCCAGAGCTGGTCCTATAATGGCCTCAGCCATGGGAAAGGCAACAACGGGGATTCGTCCTTATCACGGACGTCAGTGAAAGGGTATTTAGCCCTCTTTTGAACTGGCTCCAAAGGAATATTCATGGACTTCAACATTAGTGTGAGGAGAGCCCAAAAAGACACCAGCCTGTGGTCAGCTTCTCGACCGATTCCCAGTCAAAAGTATGCATCCTTGAAAACTGCATGAAGGACTCATTGGAGTCAACAGCGAACTCGTCAAAGATGGCCCTCAACTGTTTACCACCAGGAGCAACCCTGATGTCACCCGAGTGGGTAATTTCCACTGATAACTAGCCTGGCAAGCTGGTCCCTGGACTGGAGTCCTTCGAATGAGCACTCCACACAAGCTGCTGTGGAGGCGGTTCTGCCAACAAGAGTGGAGAGACATGTGTCGGCGACAGCTGTCTCATTGGACCGGCGTGGGCTTAACCGGCACCGGCCAGTCAACCATAGGGGTTGGAGGTAGAGCACTACCCAGTGCCAAGGCCCACTGCTGCAAAATGAGCTCCTCGTGGTGCCACTGCATCCACTGGTGCAGCCTCTCCTCATCTGAAGATGAAGAGAAGCACTGACTGCGATGCATCCCGGTTGAGCAGGATAAAGAACTCGAGGAGCCCCTCAACCTTGACTGTTGACCCGGTGCAGATGTTGAGGAAACACAGCTAGAGGTGTGGTGTAAATCACATGCACCAGTCTTGACTGCATGACCTCCAGTGGGGGCTGATCCCAAGCAGGGATGGCTGGGGATACTGACTACTCCGCATACAAGAATAGAAACATAGAAACATAGACTTTGACGGCAGATAAGGACCGCTTGGCCCACCTAGGCTGCCCATTTCCCTACCTACAGGATAGGCTGCAGATCCTAGTTAACCAACAGCCTATTTCTTCCTACCCCACCCCCATAAGAATTGCCTTATGTCTGTCCCATGCATTCTTGAATTCTCCCACAGTTTTAGACCCCACAACCTTCTCAGGAAGGCTGTTCCATGCATCCACTACCCTCTCTGTGAAAAAATACTTCCTCACATTGCCCCTGAACTGCCATCCTCTATCTTTAAATTGTGTCCCCTTGTTCTTGCACGTCTCTTTTTCTGAAAGATGCTACCCTCTTGGACTTTGTTGATTCCACTGAGGTACTTAAAAGTTTCTATCATGTCCCCCGTCTCCCTCCTTTCCTCAAGGGTATACATATTAAGCTCCTTTAGTCTCTCCTCATATGGCTTCTCTTGCAGACCCTGCACCATTTTAGTTGCCCTCCTCTGGACTGCATCTATCCTGTCTATGTCCTTGCGGAGATGGGGTCTCCAGAACTGGACGCAGTACTCCAGATGGGGTCTCACCAACTGTCTGTACAGAGGGATAACAACTTCCTGTTTTCTGCTGGTGATGCCTCTCCCTATGCATCCCAGTATACCCCAGCCCTCCCTACTGCTTTCTCACATTGCTTGCTAACCTTAAGGTCATCTGATGTGGTTACCCCCAGGTCCCTTTCCTTTTTTGTTGTTGTTACTACCTCCCCCGCCCCCCAATTGTGTAATCTTCCCCTGGGTTTTTGTTTCCCAGGTGCATTATTTTGCACATCTTTGCACTGAATCCTAGCTGCCATACTTCTGACCATTCCTCCAACCTTGCCAAGTCCCTTCTCATCCTTTCCATGCCTCCTTGTGTATCAACTCTGTTGCAGATCTGTGTGTCATCTGCAAAGAGGCATACGTTTCCTTCCAGTCCCTCTGCAATGTCACTTATAAAGACATTAAAAAGGACTGGACCCAGTACTGAACCCTGCGGTACCCCACTAGTAACCCCTCTTTCTCCAGGAATCGGGATGACCAGTGTTTTGGAGAGAGAGACTCATCATCGACCCCTTCTGACAATGGGTCAAATGGTCAAGAAAAATCTCGACCACCTGATCGACCAGTGTCAAGGTCGGCAACGCCAACAGGGTTACCATGGAACTAGCAACCCGACCCATGACCAACTGTGGCTCAGCCCAAGCCAAGCACCTGACAGGCATCGAGTAGTCAGAGGAGTCTAGAGACTGGAAGAAGCATGATCTCTCCCAGTCCCAAGACCAACAGTAGTGGTGCTCCTGGCTTTTATGCCTTTTACTGTCGCAGTCAGGGCTCTCCTCGAAGGTCTGGACTACCTGACACATGTCACAAAACTTCCCTGTGAAGGACACTCTGATGCTGGCCCCAGCCAGGAGCAGCACCAAGGCTGACGAGGTGCTTGCTGTGGCCTTCACCGCCACCTCTTCCATAGCTGGTAGTTGGGCCACAGACCCTGCCACAGCAGCGGCCATCTCATAGCCACTCTTGGCCCACAATTTAGGGTCTTGATAAGCCAGCCAGCCAAGGAGAAGGTGAGCCTTTTGGTCTTTGAGCAATGACAGGAGCACTGTCTGGCAGAGGCTGCGACCAGCAACATCATGTGTCCTTCCAAGACAGTACAGGTATAACATGTGTGGGTCCATCCATGACATATACTGTCAGCATGTGACACACTGTCTGAAGCCAGGAGCAGGCTTCGCTTCCTCATGGTCGATGTTTTCTCTCGAGTGCCGAGAGCGGGACCAGTGCAGGTTCATAAATTTTCTTTCAATATGTTCTTTTTTTAGTACAGACTTTGCCTTAAGTTTAACTATAGGATTTGGACTGCCTCTTCACTAATGTTATGTTGGGGGATGCAGGACTTCTCAAGTTCCGTGAGTTAATGTTAAACAGTACAGGATAATGTTTTATGATATTAAAACATGTCTGGTTATTACAATGTTTGGCTTAAGGTGGCAGACTTTCAAGCCAGTACGACAGAGGTGAAAAAGCATCTGGCTGGCAACAGCCTCACAGCCCTAAACGTTTCACTGAGTTGTGAATGGAGTACATTGTGTGCACTTTGGGACATTGTATCAACTCTCTCACTCTCTGAATGGCAAGGGGTCAGCACCATTTGGGCTGTTTAGCAAACCAACTACATTTGATATTTGCATTATTTTCTGATGCTCTTAATACTGTGTATAGCTGATCAATTCATTCAGTTACCATACTAAAGTTTTATTTTCGCATTATTCCATCTGATTTGTTTTGTGAAAATACGCGGGGAGTCTGTAAAGTCATATATGGGACTTAAAGTTTGGAGGAGAGTTGTCCTTGTACAGCATAGTAAAGAATCCTAATCTTGCTTTCTGCATTTAGCTCAATATTTCGGTCTAGTCTGATGTCTATTTTAGGGAGGGCTTCCAATGCTGTATCACAAAGGCATAGGCCAGTCATATCCTAATGTAGGAGCTTTCTAATCAAGAAACTCGTAGATTGCACTGTACCCACGTAATTTTCTGTGCAATGCTCTTTCACAAAATGAATAAAATATTAATTGAAAAAATACAGATTATCACTTAATATATTTATATGTGGGTTTTAAAATATTTTAAAAAGCTACTCCACAAATCCCCTTGAAATCAGCTATGGTTAAAAAAAGGACATTTGATCAGCTGCTCGGAAGTCATTATCCCTTTTTCTCTCAAACCAGCATTGAATGGAGCATAAAATTGACATCTCAAAGCACCTTCCAAAATCCATTTGATTCGGTCTTCAACCTACAAGTTTTTGGTTCCCTTGGGGATCATCTGATTTCCATTTCACCAACCACATTTAAAGATGCAAAATCCTCAGCTGTCTTTCAGGCAATAAAAGCAAAATGTAAATATGTACAGTAAATGTTCACTTGAGTTCTAAAGTATTCTCTCCAGAAAATCTTACATTTGAGACCTTTATGTGATACTGGTATTTGCTTGAAGTTGCACATTTGTTTCCTACAATATGGTCACTGAAACAGGCTAGCATGAGAATACTTAGCCAGGACAATTATACCCTGAGCTGACATGTGAAGAGCATAATGCACTGTAATGAACTACAAAAATCTAAATAAAGCCAACTTGTTAATGTGCTTTTTAGATGGATGGTACCAGTAGCAGAAAACGGCCACAAGATGATCTTAGTCTTACCCACCCACGTATTTTATAGCAAAAGAGTTGTTTAAAAAAACACAGCAGAAAATAAACAACTGCACTTTTGAATTCTCAAATTAAGGTAAACATGTTTTGCTGCATAAAAATGAGTCCTCTTGCAATTTTTTGGAGTTAGTATTTATCCAACTGGGTCTCCCAGCGACCCTCTACTGCTGCCCCCACCCCCAAGCCCCATCATCCACCTTCTTCCTGCACTCCAGCTGCCCCCATCTTCAGTGGGTTGCCCTCAATGGTGGGGCCACAGAGGGAGGTCACAATCCCCTGGCAGAGAATGTAAGCAAGTGGAGGGAACCAAAGTTGACTGTACGGACCCTGTGGGATCAGCACCACCCTGTATCAGTCGAGGCTTTTCCTCCTCTTCCCCCCACCCATCCCTTGCGATACCAGCGGTGAGGGTGTACAAGCATGTGCACACCAGTGAGACATGCTGTGTCAGAACAACCCCCACCATCCCTGCGATACCAGCGGTGAGGGGTGTACAAACGCGATGCGCACCAGTGGGCATGCTGTCCAGACAGCCCCACCCATCCCTGCGATACCAGCAGTGAGGGTGTACAACAGCTGCACACCAGTGAGCATGCTGTGTCAGACAACCCCCACCCATCCCCTGCGATACCAGCGGTGAGGGTGTACAAGCGATGCACACAGTGAGCATGCTGTGTCAGACAACCCCCACCCATCCCTGCGATACCAGCAGTGAGGGTGTACAACGCGATGCACACCAGTGAGCACGCTGTGTCGAACAACCCCCACCCATCCCTGCGATACCAGCGGTGAGGGGTGTACAAACCGCGTGCACCAGTGAGCACGCTGTGCCGAACAACCCCCACCCATCCCTGCGATACCAGCAGTGAGGGTGTACAAGCACGTGCACACCGGTGAGCACGCTGTGATCAGACAACCCCCACCCATCCCCTGCGATACCAGCGGTGAGGGTGTACAAACACGTGCACACCAGTGAGCACGCTGTGTCGAACAACCCCACCCATCCCCTGCGATACCAGCGGTGAGGGTGTACAAACACGTGCACACCAGTGAGCACGCTGTGTCAGACAACCCCCACCCATCCCTCGATACCAGCGGTGAGGGTGTACAAACGCGTGCACACCAGTGGGCATGCTGTGTCGAACACCCCCACCCATCCCCTCGATACCAGCGGTGAGGGTGTACAAGCGCGATGCACACCAGTGAGCAGCGCTGTCGAACAACCCCCACCCATCCCTGCGTTACCAGCGGTGAGGTTACAAACACGTGCACACCAGTGAGCACGCTGTCGAACAACCCCCACCCATCCCTGCGATACCAGCGGTGAGGGTGTACAACCGTGCACACCAGTGAGCACGCTGTGTCGAACAACCCCCACCCATCCCTACGATACCAGCGGTGAGGGTGTACAAACACGTGCACCAGTGAGCCGCTGTGTCAGACAACCCCCACCATCCCCTGCGATACCAGCGGTGAGGGTGTACAACGCGTGCACACCAGTGAGCGCGCTGTGTCGAACAACCCCCACCCATCCCCTGCGATACCAGCGGTGAGGGTGTACAAACACGTGCACACCAGTGAGCGCGCTGTGTCGAACAACCACCCACCCATCCCTGCGATACCAGCGGTGAGGGTGTGCCTGACGCGTGCACCAGTGAGCACGCTGTGTCAGACAACCCCCCACCCATCCTCACGATACCAGCAGTGAGAATTGTACCAACGCGATGCGCACCGAGTGAGCACGGCTGTGTCGAATAACCCCCCACCCATCCCTGTGATACCAGCGGTGAGGGTGACAAAACCGCGTGCACACCAGTGAGCATGCTGTGTCAGATAACCCCCCACCCATCCCCTGCGATACCAGCGGTGAGGGTGTACAAACGCGTGCACACCAGTGAGCCGCTGTGTCGAACAACCCCCACCCATCCCCTGCGATACCAGCGGTGAGGGTGTACAAACGCGCACCAGTGAGCACGCTGTGTCAGACAACCACCCCACCCATCCCCTGCGATACCAGCAGTGAGGGTGTAAACACGTGGCACACCAGTGAGCACGCTTGTCAGACAACCCCCACCCATCCCCTGCGATACCAGCGGTGAGGGTGTACAACCGCGATGCACACCAGTGAGCACGCTGTCGTCGAACAACCCCACCCATCCTACGATACCAGCGATGAGGGTGTACAAACGCGATGCACCAGTGAGCATGCTGTGTCAGACACCCCACCCATCCCCTGCGATACCAGCGGTGAGGGTGTACAAGCACGTGCACACCAGTGAGCACGCTGTGTCAGACAACCCCCCACCCATCCCCGCGATACCAGCAGTGAGGGTGTACAAGCATGTGCACACCAGTGAGCACGCTGTGTCAGATAACCCCCCACCCATCCCTGGGATACCAGCAGTGAGGTGTACAAGCACGTGCACACCAGTGAGCATGCTGTGTCAGATAACCCCCACCCATCCCTACGTTACCAGCAGTGAGGTGTACAAACACGTGCACACCAGTGAGCACGCTGTGTCAGACAACCCCCCCAACCCCCATTCCTGCAGCACTGCTATACAGTTAAACCTGAACTCATCCAGGTGGTGCTGGCATAGCAGAATCGGATACCCACGCTTCTTGGAGGAGGGAACCTATAGTGATGCTTGATCCCCCTCCTCCTGCCTGGCCAGTAAAGAAACCGGCTCACTCCAGAACCCCGTCTGCTGGTGTCACATGCGTTAATGCTAATGCTGCGTGGACGGGTGGGCAGTAGTTCTCTTGTAATTATAAGTCAATGATTTTTGCCCAATGCACTCTTAAAAAATAACTAGATGCCTGCAAGTTGTTGGCTGTGTGGATTCATAGTTTTGATGCTGTGGGGAAGGTTTGGGAGCTCGTGCTACCTAATTCAAGAAGTTCCTCTTCTGGCTTTGAAGACTGATTGTAGACTCTGTATACTGCAAATATAGTATCCAACTTTTCTCAGCTAAGCAATTTAACTACGATTACTCAGTGAAAATGACAATTTTCCTGCCAGATTTGGTGACACAACGGTATTTATAGCTAAATTCCTCTTTTTATCTGGGGGGGAAGTGTTCATATGAAAAAATTACTCGCTAAAGAAATGAGGGTTCTTCTAAAGGGAGTATTAGTTATGTCATACATAGCTGCATTATCCCAACCTTGAGTTGTTGGCAACAACTCAGGGCTGAGATGATGCAATTCTGTATGACACCACTAATACACCCTCTCATTGCTAGAAGCCTGATTTTTTTCAGGGGCTTATCCCCCCCTTCCCCCAGTTTGGGGTTGCTGGAGCTGCAACTTGTCCTTTGGCTGGGACAGTGGCCGAAAGGCTGCCTTCATAGCCCGTGCCAATGCTGCTCTGTGGTTAGCCTGTAGGGGTTGTACTGCCACCTGGAGACCTCTCCAACAGCCTAACCCATTACCAAGTGCCCAGGCAGGAAACCACAGTCAGAGTCAGACTGCAAACCCCAGGTTTCTATATGGGGCCAGGCTGCTGTGCCACTGGACTGCTCAGTCAGATCTCTCTATTTAACCATGCTTTGCTATATTTCCCTTATTTTAAATGAAAACTGTGGACTGGAGGAGGTTACTGTGAGAATTAAAAAAAAAAAATCTGAAAAGTTCTTTCCTCCTGTGAATGACTTGGGTTGTGGTAGCTGTGTTAAGGGCTGGGTATTGCACTGGGATGCCCCCTTGCTGTTGTATAATGTTAGTGGTTCTACCTGTTCCAGAAGCTGGCGTAACCTGTGGAGCTGGGACTCCAGTTGCTTGTTGTGGTCCTCCAGAATCTGCATCCTGGCCTCAAGCCGGCCCTTGTGCTGCCGAAGGAGCTTAGCCTCTGCAAGGAGCTCAGCATCATCTGGAATCTGCTGTGGTGGCGTGCCGGAGGGCGGTACGAGGGGACTGGGGCCTCGCTGGAGGTGCTGCTCCTTCAATTGCTCATATTCAATTTGCAGATTCCTACGATGTGGGTGGGAGAGACAGAAATAAAAAAAAGACTCTACAAGACTAAGCAGGCATATTACAGGAGTGGACAGAGAAGAGTAAACGCTGTCCAAATAACTCAATTTTATGTTAACATGGCTATTACACTAAATTATGTGCTGAAACTAAGTAGGTTTGCTACTTACCAGTGACAGTAGATCTTTGAGACGATCTCTATAGAGTCATAATACATCAGACTGTACTACCCACATGCACACAGACATGTCAACGTGGGCAGCCCCATCTTGCATAAGCTTCCCATAAGGACCTCAGCCTGGTGGCTTATAGTCCAGTGTATTGTGGCTCTGTGGAGATACCATCAAAGAAGATTTCAGGTTTTATTCTTTTTGGTATTTTTTATTTTTTTGGTATTTTTATTGGTTTCTCTGACAACAATATAGCTCGAGCTGGAACATTAATCATAATCTGGTCATTGTTTCACTTAACTTTAAAGCGTTAATGCCGTATGTGCTGCTGTGAGCTGCAGCACTAGGTCAGGAAGGAGGAGGATTTGAGGAGTCAGTGTCATGGGCTTTCCTTTTTTTTTTACTAGACTTAGGGATTTTAAGTCTTTTCTGCAATTTGCTATATAGCTCATGTTGTGATAAAACTACGATCTTCTACCATTACCTGTTTATGAGTGCAGAGCTACATTACGGACTTCTATTGCGTGATACTACAGGCTGCTTTCCTTGCTTTTTTATTGCTGCAGTGGGTAGAGCCCTGCAGACCTTTTACTTCAAAAAAGGACTCCGCATTCCTTGCATTCTTTGCGACCAAACAACATGCTGAAGTGTCACCACAGTCGTCTCTGCATCTGTGCAGCACTCCGGTCACACTGCACTATTGTTTGCTTGAAAAAAAAAAAAAGAGCCATTCTGATGGGGACACTGGGGGATTGGGCACCCCCAGTGTCAATGTTATGTTTCTGGGAGGGTGTGGAGTGGTGGGTGCTGAGAGGGAGGGTAAGGTGGGGGGCATACTCCTAATTTTACAGGGGAAAAAATGGCAGTCACGGTGAAGCACAGAACACTCTGCCATGTCCAAGATGGCCACCACACTCCACTGCACATGCACTAGTGCATTGGAATGCAGTGGCCATCTTGGCCACGGTGGAGTATCCTATGCTCTGCCATAAACGCCATTTCTTTTTTTCTTCTAAAATTATACATATCCCCCCACCTGAACCTCCCTCTCAGCACCAACCCCACCCCTCCAGAAACATAACAGTGACACTGGGGGTGCCCAATCCCCTAGTGTCATGATCAAGTTCTGTGACCCCCTTTATTTTCATGTTTCATTTTATCTCCCCTCGGCCCTCCTCTCAGCCCACCCCCCACCCCTGAAACATAAGAGTAACACTGGGGTGTCAAATCCCCTAGTGTCGTGATCTGGGGCCTCGGGTCATTTTTTTTTGTTAAACCCTGCAAAAAGAAAACTGCCCATCAATGTCTTTTGCAGACATTTCTGTCCCCCCACCTAACCTTCCCACTCAACACCCACCACCCTGCACCCCCCAAGCCCTTACTTACCCATCAGGGGTCCAACACCATAATCCTCTCTGGACCGCAGACTTGTCTTCACTCTTCAATGCTGGACCATGAACTGAGGAAACCAGGTATGTTGTTCAATGTATTTCGATGGGGTTTTGAACTTAGTAGCATAACTGAGGCATTTTTCAATATTTTTGCCACAAATTTTCAACATGCCTTTTTTGTGACACCACCTCACGAACAATGCAAATGACATTAGATAAATCAGTCCTGAACGGTGATTTCGTGATCACTGCGCTAAATCACCTTTCGGGCAGGAATTGAAAATGTTCTCCACCACTGTTCATGAGGTGGGGTCATAAGATGGTTATGTTGAAAATTTGGTGTAAAAATATTAAAAACAACAAAGTTATGAGCCTACGTTGAATTTTGTGAATGCAGGTTCATAACTTTATTAATTTTCAATATGTTTACCCAAAATTTACAACATAGCCATATTTTTATAGCACCTCTTGAATGTGAGAGCTTCCATTTTTCAAATCCTGGCCTAAATTTTTTTTTTCTACATCCCAAAAGGTGATTTTGCAGTCCTTGCATGAAATCACCTTTCAGGCAGAAGCTGAAACATTTCTCTGCGTTATCCATGAGGTGGGGTCATAAGAAGGCTATGTTCTAAATTTGGTGTAAAAATATTAAAAAAAACAACAGTTATGAGCCTATGTTGAATTTTGCAAATGCAGACTAGTAACTTTGGTAATTTTCAATATTTTTATCCCAAATTTACAACATAATCATATCTTTATAGCACCTCGTGAATGTGACAACTGTCATTTTCAAATCCGTGCCTAAATGTTTTTTTTTTACATCCCAAAAGGTGATTTTGCGGTCTATGCATGAATTCACCTTTCGGGCAGGAGCTGAACATTTTCTCTGCCATTGTTCATGAGGTGGGATCATAAGAAGGCTATATTCTAAATTTGATGTAAAAATATTAAAAACAACAAAGTTATGAGCCTATGTTGATTTTTGCGAATGCAGGCTCATAATTTTGGTAATTTTCAATATTTTTACCCCAAATTTACAACATAGCCATATCTTTACAGCACCTTATGAATGTGACAGCTGTTATGTTTCAAATCTTGGCCAAAATGTTTTTTTACAACCCGGAAGGTGATTTTGTAGTCCCTGCGTGAAATCACCTTTCGGGTAGGATTTGAACATTTGCTCTGCCCGTCTTCATGAGGCAGGGTCATAACAAGGCTATGTTGAAAATTTGGTTTAAAAATATTACAAAACAACAGATTTTAGGAGTATATGTTACATTTTGCTAACGAAGGCTCGTAACATTGATAATATTTAATATTTTTACACCAGATTCCTTGCCTGCAGCCTTATTGGCTCTGGCCAGAGTTTGTTGGTAATTGGAAAGACCGGGCAACAGTATCTTTAAAAGTCATAGAAATCTCTTGGTTTAAAGTACTAGTGTACTAGCTCCGCTTTTTATGCCGACTGTTACTGTTAAACAGCAACCACCAGCCTAATTATACCAATATCAGCCTTTAAAAAAAAATACCACATTTTCATTTTTATCTATTTGTTTTCTTTTTCTCACCCCTGCTGGCACAGAGGATCTGAAAATGGAGATAAAGTGACTCGCATGTCATCTTCGATGATGTGTCAGGAAGAACAATTTGTCTGGGCTGGTATACTGCAAGAGTCTGCTATAGCATCTGGACTCCATTTAGAACTGATGACGATCTTTTTTCAGAAAACAAAAGCCGAAATAATATGGAATGTTATATGTAGCGTCTCAGTAATGGTACGGAGAAGAGGAGGAGTATGGCTTTAAATATATGCACATACAAGAGAATAACTGCATCTCATGTACTGACAAAAGTAGAAAACTGTAGCAGTCATCACACTGCCAGGAGATTTGACATTTTTCTTTATAAAACAACATTTAATTTGAACTGCATTTCTACTAGATAATGAAAGCTAGAACTCAGCTGTGAGTTGCTGCCATGACGGGACATTGAGTGTAAAAACGAGATTTATTTTGAACCTATGTCTAGGCACAGATAGCTGGGTTTAACCATCTTATTCATTTTTTTTTTAAATTTTTTTTTGTATCTATGGGACAAAAGCCACCTGGAATGACCCAACATTACAAAATACTGACATCTGTCATTTTTTTTAAAGTGTTGATTTGCTTAATAAGGCTTATGCTTACAGTTTATTAACAATTACAACTGTCTAACTAGTTTTACCAGATCTTCATTAGATCTTTAAGGGACTTTCCTAAAATAAAAAGGGAAACTCAAAGAACTGACAGTGTCATCATATTCTCTAATATCATCACATCAATAGGGCTGAGATGCTATTCTGCTAATCAGTCTTTTCAATGTCGTTTCTATTATTTACTGTGTAAATTGCCAAGTTCCACTGGAACTCTAACTGAAGCTAATCAGATAGAGTAGCCTCCATACTAGGAAGCGAAAAGAAGATCACTAAAAACCTTTGCTCGTCCTCCAGTTCGGCAATGATGCGCTCCAGCTCTCCACGCTCTTCCTTCTCCACTGACTTGAGGATCTGGGCAGGGCTCTGGGGTTGGCTCAAGGGTGACTCTCCTCCCAGGGTTTGACAGTACTGCTGAATTAGGGCATGTTCATCTTCCCTACAATCACCACAAAACAGACAGTGTCACTCAAGTCAGGTAAATAAAAGTGTAACAATCCCAGCATCTTCTGATAAATTTAAAGGAGAACTATGTTAAACTTGTAATTTTATTCTGCAAAACGCATTTTTTTAAAATGTTGGTTCCAGTGTTGTTACTGTTTCATCTATACAAGCTTTTTAGTTATCCTGTTGGATGTTTCTGATTTGCACACAGGTATTAAGTACTATTTTAGAATTCTATGATGTAGTTTATGTCTCTGTAAAGCTCTTACACTGTTGTCACAATCCATCAGTGCTCTGCTATAGAACTATGTGGTAGAAATTGATATAAACCTCAACATACAGTTCTAAAACGGGACTTAACACCAGTGTGTGTGTATAAGAAATTAAGTTAATAAAGGTACACTTAATATAATAAATAATTTAGACTGAACAATAACAAAAGTGGGACCAATATTTTAAAAACAGATTTTTTCATGCAGAGTTTTCCTTCCCAGGAGCATCATTTCCCTACTTGAGGTCATAGGCTAGCGAACCTCTCAGCCCTGTCAGCTGGTCACCCCCCCCCCATGGTCTGAGCCAGCAGGGGTCAACATGAGGCCTAAGAGTGCAGTGTCATGTCAGTGGCTCACGAACATCAATTTTTTAGCGTTTCCTCACCAGTCTGCAATCCGGCCACCACCCACTAGGCACTGAGCCATGCCCCGACAGGCCTCATGAACAACTAGATGATTTGTGGAGGAGACAAGCTCCTTAGCCTACAGCACGGCTGCTGTGGGGCCTGGGGCCTTCTTTCCCCGGCCAGGAGTGCTGCCACATGACAGTGCTCTACCAGACCCCTCAGCCACCCAATCCAGTTCATGAACCAAGGCCGCCTGTCTAGGAACTTGTGACACGCCACCAACTGGGCCATCAGGCAACCTTCTCAACAACATTTTCTACTGGGGAAAAATGACGTACATGTTTCGCACGGTTTTCCTTTAACAATCACCTCACCGCTCATAAATGTATCAGCTGGTATCAGCAATAAAGAAGCACTCTGGGTTTTAGGTCTTTACATCTGCAAACAGGTTAAACTTGGGGGGGAATACAAATCAATATCCGCCACTTATATAAAACAGTGTTCCACAAGGTTCAATCTTGGGTTCTTTGTTTTTCTCTTTTCATTAAGGAACACCATCCTGTTAATTCCTCCAGTTCCTCATTAATGTATGCTGATGATGACATGTTATTACAATTCACACTGTTCAGCCGATTAAAAAATAACCATCTAAAGTCCAACTTCCTCGTGGTCCAGGGATGGTGTTCTAATAATAAACTGGCCTTAAACACTAAAAATACTCCAATCCATGCTGTCTGGCTCTCACTCTAAAATCTGGGTAAACTCCAGTCCTTTATGTCTCCAGTATTTTGTTTTTCTGCAATCAAACTTTCTTATGTTTTTTTAATATGGACACTTACAATGGAAACTTATTGGCACAGGACAATAAATAACTAAAGAACTATTTACTTTACAAAACTCATAAATTAATGTTAATACCTCACATAAAAAGGAATAAAATATATAATTGAAAAGAAAAAACATCAATGTGCCATAAATATTTGACTGATAATAGATTGAACACTTATAAAACCTACCCAGTAAATGATAATCTGAGATATGCTCCCCGCAGTCCCTGTAGTGCTAAACACAGCGTGTAATGCCTTCAGTGTACACCTCATCTCTAAGTTTAATTTATTCTTACTCTGTGTCTCCTTCACTGTATGTCTGGCCAACTGACTCAGCACTGAGTGACCGGATCTGGACTTGGCCACATTGTTTTCTTTGGATACTCTCAGATGGGCTGTAATCAGTTCCATTGTATGGAGCTGTTTGCATGTCTGCACCCACATATCAAGTGTGGGTGGAGTCTGTTGAAGCCACAAACATGTTGTTTTTGCTGCTGCACTTACCAGAATATTAAATAGATATTTAGTATAGTAGGTTTACTTCTCAGACCCCCAAGTGTGAGATCTAGTACTAAATGTTTAAACTGCCGTGGGACAGGTTTTTGAAATACTTGAGAAACAGACCTCAACACTTCTTCCCAAAACTGACCCAGCTGTGGGCAATCCCAAAACGTGAGTGTGGTGGGCTGTTTGCCCATACTGTCTCCAGCAGAAACCCGAGTTAATTGAACCAACGTGTTTGGTTAACACAGGCGTTCTGAAGAATCTAGTAATTGTTTTCCACCTACTGTATGCTCTTTTCCTGTCATAGGATGCTGTGACTTGTGCAGTTCCTTCCCATATCTCTGTTCAATCTTTCTTGGAGAGGTGGATGACTGCCTCCTCTTCCCATTTATGCTGGATTTTGTGATATCATGCCAGATCTAATGGTGTCAGTACCTTATAAAGATGTGAAATAAGATGCCCCACCCCCTAGTGTTTGCATATAGTCTACTGTAATGGGTCCAAGGGGGCAGCAATAATGATCTGCGAGGTTCTGAGAGTAAGCAGCAAGAGGTTTGCAAAAAGCAATGCAAATCTCTGTTCAGGAAGTGGAATTCTTGTACTAACTGCTCAAAGGACTTAACCTTAACTTATGCAAAAAGTTGACCTAATACTTAAAGCCCGTTTCTTGCACACATGGTGGAAGTTGGGGTCAGCCTTCCCTGGAGCACAAATCTTTGCACACCAGGCAAGGAAGTGAGTTTGTTAATGTGACTGGTTGAGTGTTAATGTTTATATATCCTCCCCCTATTGGCATGTTGCCATATTGCTATTGTTATTTACACAGAAGGGCTTAGTTACTGTTACCTGTGTTCTCTACTGGCATTTTCATACTTATAGCCTAGGGCTGAAGTCTGACAACTCTGTCTCTTTCTATCTATGGTTACTCTCAATCCTCCAGGTCTCCAGGTGGTATACAGCTGGGGTTCCCTCATTATATCCCTTTTCTTAACGTGGCCCCAGGAGAGCTTACTGATTCCCTGTACAACCAGAGGCCTTCATTATTCTAATGTAAATTCCATACCCTCACTTTATTATTATGACACTATTAACACTCACTACTTTTAATGTCAAAGGCCTAAACAGTCCTATTAAAAGGGCTTGGGTCCTCTCTCGCCTTAAAAACTGGAGTCGAAGATAGCCCTCCTGCAGGAATCTCATGCCAACCTGCTCTCTCGTTCCTTTTTCCAAGAGATATTTTGAATACTCGCAGACAAAGCTCATGGGTTTTTCCTATCAGGTGGTGATTTTAATTGTATTTTAGACCCTAATTTGGACTCCTCTAGAGGTGGCAAAAACCAAGGGCACTCAGCTTGGGACATAGCAAGCTGTGCTCAATAAGATCAAATGCCTTGGTCAGGTCCACAGACACTGCCCCAGTCATTTGGCCTTTTTCAAAGCCCCTTAGGACTGTGTCAGTGAACCTGACCAAGGCAGTCCCAGTTCTGCAATTCTTACAGAAACCATGTTGCAGCGATGAGAGCAGTCCATACCAGAAAGATAATCATTTATCTGACTAGCCACAAGTTTTTCTAGAAAAAACATTTTACCACCTGAGGAATATTGCCAGGGTGAAACACCTGGTTCTACCAGGCGACCTTCCAACATTAGTCCATGCCTTCATTACTACCCATCTTGACTACTGCAATGCCCTCTACCTAGGGCTGTCTGGGGTTGGAATCCGACGCTTGCAGCTACTGCAGAACGCTGCAGCCAGGCTGCTGACTGGTACCTCTAGATCCAGTGATATAATGCCTGTGCTGCGCGAACTGCACTGGCTGCCAGTTCAGTGGCGGATCACCTATAAGGCAAGCTTGCTTACCTTTAAAGCCCTACATGAACAGGGACCCGTCTACCTGAAAGATATTGCAGTTACATAAGAACTTACTGTAACAGTAGCTCTTCGAGAGAAGTCCCTGCAGTAGGTCTTCACACATAGGACTGCGCCTCCTGGCGTCAGGTCTGCACAGCAAACTTGTAGATAGCAACCATCAATGGGGACCGCCCCCCGACGTCAGCCTAACTATAAAAGGGTCAGTCCCGTGCCCGCTCTCCAGTTCTTTTCCAACAGAGACCCATAGAAAGGTTAGAATAAGACCAGAGTGAAAACTACTGAGACCCTGCTTCCACTCTAGTCCCGAAGGACTAGATAGGATGGAAAATAAGGATAAAATATCCAAAAACTAGGGAAGGAGGGTGGAAAACTAGGCCTATTGCAGGAGCCTTTCTCAAAGATCTACTGTTATGGTAAGTTCTTACATAACTGTAATATCTTACTTCTAGAGGGTTCCTGCAGTAGGTCTTCACATATTGGACTGAATACCTAGCAGTCCCAGAGAAAAACAAAACATAGGTGCATCCAGGAGGAGAAGTCGCCATAAGAAATCACAACAAGAGGCCTTGCAAGACTGCAAGACCAAAGCCAGTTCTCCACAGAGAGGCAATGTCCAGACTGTAATGCTTAGTGAAGGTATGAACAGACCAGCACATGGCCACTGCACAGATCTCTGCCATGGGCACATTCCTAAAAAAGGCAGTAGAGGTTGCCACACTGCGGGTGGAGTGGCCTTTGACTGCCCCCGGAAGGGACTTCTCATATTTTGTGTCCGAAAAATGGATGCAGTTAGCTAGCCATCGAGAGATGGTTTGCTTGGATATAGCCTTGCCCTGGCACTGTGGAGCAAAAGCTACGAACCGTTGGTTGGATTTACGAACCTCTTTAGTCCGGTTCATGTAGCACCTCAGGATCCTGTGCACATCAAGGGTGTGCATAAGGTATTCCCCTGCTGGAATACTGTGGATAGTATATTGGTAATTCAACGCTCTGGTTCAAAGTGGTTTCCGAAACCACTTTATACAGGAAAGAAGGGTTAGTCCGAAGGACTACTCGGTCCTTTATGAAAAATCAAATAAGGTTCCTTACAGACGAAAGCCTGTAATTCAGAGACCTTTCTGGCTGAAGTAACTGCGACTAAAAATAAGGTCTTCCAGGAGAGGAAGCGTACGTCGCAGGAAGAAGCTGGTTCGAATGGGGGTAAGGTCAGCTTCTTGAGCATGAAATTCAGGTCCCGGGGGGACAAAGATTCTGGATTAGAGGTTTCAAATGAAGGATGTCTTTCAGGAAGGTTTTGGCAACCTCCAGCTGAGCCAAGGTTTTGCCCTCCACCAGAAGGTGGTAGGCCGACTACGCAGACAGATGGACCTTAATGGAGGAGTAGCTAAGGCCCGCCTCAGACAGATGTGTGAGGTACTCTAGAACCTGGGAAGCTGAGCACAAGAATGGATCCCAGCACCTTGCTTGGGCCCAAATCGTGAATCTCTTCCACTTAATGGCGTAAGTTGATCTGGTGGAGGGTTTTCTAGCCTCCACTAGAATCTGCGCAACCTGCGAAGATACCCCATAACGAGAAATTGCTATGTTCACAGGTGCCATGCATGAAGGTGGGGAGACTGAAGGCTCGGATGCACCAGGGTGCCCTGCTCCTGAGTCAGAAGGTCATGGGAAATGGGCAAAAGAACCAAAGGTTCCAGTGCCAATTGCCATAGCAGAGGATACCAAATTTGGCGCGGCCAAAGTGGAGCAATAAAGATGACGCGAGCCCCCTCCTGTTGTAGTTTCATCAAGACCTTCTGAATGAGGAGGAAAGGGAGGAAGAAGTAGAAACCTCTCTGTCCATGAAGGGCGTATCTCGCCAAAAAGCACCATGCCCAGGAACAAGCGAGCAAAAGACAGGTAGTTTTGCGTTCTATGGGGAGGTGAACAGATCTATCTCTGGCCGACCCCACTGAAGAAAGAGTTCTTCGACCACCTCTGACTTTAGCTCCCACTCGTGGGCCCTGGCCACTGATTGACTGAGACTGTCCGCCAGGACGTTGCTTACACCTGGAATGTGGACTGCTGTCAAGTAAAGGCTGCGCTGAATCGCCCAGTACCATACCCTCATTATTTCTCTGCAAAGAGGATATGATCGGGTTCCTCTCTGTTTGTTTAGGTACCAGACTGTGGACATATTGTCTGCCTGGACTAGGAGTGATCCCGGAACCAGGAGAGACTGGAATGCCTGGAGTGTGTAAAGAACCACCCTGGTCTCCAGAACACTGATGTGAAGCATAAGCTCCTGGTCGGACCAATACCCCTGTGTCTTGTGAGTCCCCAGATGGGCTCCCCAGCCCAGATCTGAGGCGTCTGTGGTGAGGATTTGGGTCGGAACCGAAGGATGAAAAGAAATTCCCTTCGGAAGGTTTGAGAGATCCTGCCACCAGCCAAAATCTCTCTGTAGACTGTTGGAGATCATGACTTTTTGGTTCATGTCATCTGTCCTCTGGTCCCACTGGACTCAAAGAGACCACTGGGTGACCCTCATGTGAAGCCTGGCCATGGGAACTGTTGAAATGGCGGCTGCCATCAGTCCCAAGAGACGGAGCACAGAGTGTGCTGGGATCCATCGGGCCTGAGCCACGAGAGTGGCCTGAGAAGCTAAGGTCTCGGCCCGATCCGATGGCAGAAAAGCCTTGCCCTGAACTTTGTCTAGTACAGCGCTAATGAACTAGAGTCTCTGGGATGGTACTAGCTGGGACTTGGGAAAATTGACCAATACGCCCAGGAAAACAAACAAGTTCAGAGTGAAAGAGAGAGACTCTTTCAGGCTGGTAGGAGAGGGTGCTGCGAGGAGCCAGTCATCCAGGTATAGGAAAACATAGATGCCCGGATGGCGTAAAAACGCAGTCACTACTGCTAGGCATTTGGTGAACACTCTGGGGGCCAAAGAGAGGCCAAAAGGGAGTGTTCTGAATTGGAAACTGTTCTCCATAAAAACAAAATGGAGAAAGCGGCAGTGGGCCGGGAGGATAGGAATATGCAGGTAAGCATCCTGCATGTCCTGAGAGCACAGCCACGAGTTCGGGTGGAGCAGAGGAAGAAGCCCCTGAAGAGTCACTATATGAAACTTCTTGTACTCGACGAAGATGTTTAGTGTACTGAGGTCCAGGATCGGTCTCAGGTCGCCTGTTTTCTTCTGTACCAGGAAGAAGTGAGAGCAGAATTCCTTCCTATTTGGTTCGATGGGACGGGTTCTATGGCCCTCTTTAGAAGAAGAGCCTGAATTTCCTGAGAGACAATGGGGATCTGATCCCAAGGGTAGAAGGACCGTCCCGGCGGTAAAGGGGCTGGAATCTCACTGAATTCTATTGAGTGACCTCGCTGGATGAGCTGAAGCACCCATACATCTGCGGTGATGTACCTCCAACCGTCCAGGTGGAGGCCAAACCTCCCTTCGACCAGTTCCTCCTGTGGTACTGGAGGGAGCAGAAGGAGGGGAAAGGAGTCAGGATGCTGAGAGGAGGGGAGCTTTTGCCCAAGAGGCCTGTTTAGGAAATTTGGCCTGTAGGGTTTGAGCTCCAGATCAGGGGCGCGTTTTTTTGCTTGGCGCTTAGCCTGGGATTTGTTCCACCTTCTTTGGTGGTGAAAAGGCTGCTTTTTTTTGGGGCCTATCTTATACAAGGAACAGACGTCCCGCAAAGAGAGTCCGCTCTCCTGCAGCCCTGTAATGATATCCTTAGCATCGCCAAAGGTCAGAACCCTAAAGGGGCGTCAAAAGGAGGACTGCACATCCTGGGCCAGGCCTGCTATACGAAGCTAGGAGAGGCGGCGGAGACAGATCCCCGAAGCTGCCGCTCTAGCCACCGAGTCGTAAGTCGCCCGTAGAGAGTGACAACACGATGACTTCCCCATCTTAACTTTATCCAACAACTTCTTTCTCAGGGTTTCATCCTGAACCTCTTGGAGGTCTCTTTCTAGATCAAAAAGAGAGGCTTTTCGGAAGGCAACCATATGCGAGACGTAATTAAGGGATCGTATCGCACATGAGGAAGAAGAATAGATTTTATGCCCATACTGATCTAGCTGACATGAGTCCTTGTCAGGAGGTGAAGAGCTCAAATGTTTTGGCTGGGCTGAACAGTCGTGAGCGGCTATGATGACCATAAAGTCAGCCTTAGGATGGGAGTTAAGATGAGAGATCCCATCCGGGGGGTAACAGGTGCAGTCTGCTTTGTGAGAAACCGCTGGTATGGAGGACGGTTGTTGCCAAATCATGGTCACTAAGTCCTCATGGGGCCCCATCATTGGGGAATGGGGACAGGGTCAGAAGTGGCCAGATCCAGATGTACCGCAAGGCATTTTCTTTGCGGGTCTGCCTCTTTGGTCGGCCAGCTACCAGCCACCTGAATGGAACGCAGAAATTCTTAGAAAGAGAGGTCCTCCGGAGGAGACTTGGGAAAGTCTTTAGGAGAAACCTCTACAGGAGACCTGGGGTCCGACGGATCCGAGTCGGACTCGGTGTCAGAGGGCTCAGAACCACTAGGAACTGATGGGTCTGCTTCCATGGTGCCAACAGTCAGGGAGCCCGAAGCTCTGGTCCGAGAATGCAGTGGAGAGGTGACCCTGGGAGTGGGTGCCTCTCCCACCGACTGTCTTAACTCTAATAGAAGTTGCGTTCTGGCATCCTTCCACCAAAGGGGAACAGACTTGCAATCTGGTACCGGAGGTGGTGGAGGCAAGGGCTGGAAACTTGGATACCCCAGATACTGAGGGTACTGCCAGGATGGATATTAAAAGGAGTACCCGGGATAACCCAGCGTGGGGTGTCCTGGGGTGGAATACCCCGGCGTCGCATATGATGGCATCAGGTAACCCGGCGACGATATCAGGTAACCTGGCATCGGAAGGCCCAGTGTCAGAGGCACATGGCCCGGCATCGGATGCTGAGTGGTCAACAGAGGGCCGTCCGGAGGCAGGAAGGAGGGTTCAGTATCTGGGAACCCAGCCGAAGGGTCTGCAGGGGGCAGTGCCACAGCGCTAGCATGTGGCGCAGGATCCGGGAGCGCACCCAAAGTACCAGAGGGTGGAGGCTCCATGGAAGGATCCCCAGCCGGTGACGGACTCCTGTCCGGGGATGGTGGAAGGCCTGGCGAGGGCAGGGGAAACCCGAGGCCCGACAGCAGGTCAGTCGATCTAGCTAGTGCAAAAGCAGAGGATCGGTGGCGAGTCCCTGGGATGAAGAACCCTAGGGGACGACGGGTTGACTTCTCCCTCACTCTGTCCAGTGTCGGGGGCCAAACTGGAGCCCGAAGGGAGAGTGGAAGGATCCGGGTGGATGTCAGAGGAGCCGGCATCTGACACAGCAGAACCGTCCGGGATAGACACAGCTGGACAGCCACCGCTAGACTGATCGACGGAGGCCGCGTGCCCTTCGCTAGAGGCAAGGGGTGTCTTACCGGCAGGACAAGACAAAGAGATTACAGCCTCCAAAGAGGGTACCCCTGGCTGCCTGCTCACCTCGGCAGGAGGGGGAGAAGAGGCCCAGCCAAAGGAAGCAGACAGGGCACCAGAAGAAGTACTCACAGTTGCAGGCCTCTCGTGAGGCGACGCACTCCGGTCCCGGCGCTTCTCTTTGCTTTTCTTCCTTTTTGGGGCCAGCGACAACGACCTTTCCCTCAGTTTGTGGAGCTCCTTTTCCATAGACGTCAAGCATCGGGTCAGAAGATGGGCCTCGAGGGACCGTTTACGCCTGGTTCTGGTCGCCTGGTTGAAGACCTGGCAGATGAAACACTCCTGGACGTCTAGTTTAGAACCAAGGCAAAGGAGGCAGCAGGAATGGTCATCCCCATGCGGTATTTGGGCACTGCACTTAGAGCACTTTTTCTTCTGTGTAGAAGACATCAAATTTAAGAAAAAACTTTTTGAGAAATATCAGTAAGCGGTGAAGAAAACTTCGACAAAATTCAACGCGGGCATTGGATTGCTGTTCAAACACGAGCCGAACGTACTGAGGCAACAGCGGGAAAGAACTGGAGAGTGGGCATGGGACGATCCTTTAACAGCTGGGCTGACGTCATGCCACCTGGCGTTGAAGTAGGATCCCGCTAATGATTGCTAATCTACAAGTTGCGGCGTGCAGACAGCGCCAGAAGCGCGGTCCTATATGTGAAGACCTACTGCAGAAACCCTCTTGAAGTTAGATCTCCTGATTCCCTACTTCACCAATCACCCTCTCTGATCCACCGCTAAGGGATTGCTAGAGATTCCCAGGGTCCATCTCAAAACATCGTGAGCTTGTGCCTTTTCATTTGTAGCACCAACCCTGTGGAATTCTCTACCTCGTCGGTTAAGAGAATGCCTGACCGTCAGTAGTTTTAAATCTTTATTAAAAATGTATTTATTTTCACTGGCATTCCCAGACTAATTTTAGTGGTATATTGTTTTTTTATATTTATGATGCATTTTTGTAAAGCACCTTGATATTGAAAGGCGTTATATAAATAAAGATTTGCTTGCTTGCTTATACTTCCTCTGCGTTTCAAAGTGTTCTTCTTTGGTATTCTTCCCAAGAAGGTAAGTAACCCTCAGAACAACTACCTTCACCGTATTGTTGTGGTAGCAGCCCTTAAAGCCATCACTAGGAAGTGGCTAGTTCCCACTGTCCCCACACTTACTGCCTGGATTAATGTCATGAAAGAAATTCAGATAATTGAAGAAATGTATAATGTATGTGAACTTGCACTATCGCTATAATGGTGATAATCTGCACCTCCTAACAAGATCCTAACAAGATGGACCAAGTGGGATACATACTTAGCAAATCTTAACCTTGCAGATCCTCCCCTCGATGCCGACAATGAGACAAAGCAGACCCCGATGGTTCTGTATTTTGTTAGATAGCTATCAGCTCTAGGCTATTTACACGCATTCAGCACAAACTGTTGCCTTTAAATTATGTTGTTTATGCACTCCTTACTTTTTAATTGCTGTAACCCATTTTTCTACCTTATGAACATGCCATAGGCCTGTACTCTGTCAATGGCCTATCTATTCATACTCATCAGTACTGCTCACGTATGCCTATTCCATGCCTGTCTGAAGCCTTGCACTGTATTCATATCCACCACTTCCTGAGGTAGGCCGTTCCATGCATTCACCACCCTTTCTGTGAAAAAGAACTTCCTCACATTACTCCTTAATTGGCCTCCCTCTAATCTCATGCTGCATCCTCTTGTCCTGCTATTTTTCTTATTTTGAAACATGTTAAGACAGAGTTTGTTGTTTATTTGTGTTGCTGATTGTCACATACGTATAATAAGTTATGAGATTTAAAGATATTGTCTGTATTACTGGCAAATGTCTTAATAAAATATGCATTAAAGAGAAAACAAAAGCTCTGGAGGCCAAAATGAAAACAAAACATTGGGTCTCTTGCACAAATGAGTTTTTTTCATTCTGTGCCAATGGCAAAACTCTTCTGTGAAAAGGGACAACCTTATTTAGGCACAGTTCAGCATGTTTCATATCTGTTCTGCATTTCTATTTTTGTTGCTGTTTACTACCAGAGATGTTTACATAAAAATGGGATCTCTGTCCTTAAGACATCCTCTGTTCCTACTGCTTATGTATACCTGAACTCATCCGTTCCACTATGTGACATCTATTTATTTAAGTTTTTGTTGACCGGGTGATTGCACTAGGCTGTCATGGCTTATTTTCTGACAAGACCCACGTATACCATAACCATTTCCATGGCAACATACTAGCATTCCAGGAGCAAACAAATACAAGTTCAGGAAAGATAGTCTGCTGGAGCAGATGAAGACTAACTCAGTTCCTCAGAGGTGGCCACTTTGTATTAAGATTCAGCAAAAATGTTCAGACTTCTGAAAGCGCTATTGGAGGAAATGGGCAGAAGGAAAAAAGATACTGCTGTCACGTAAACGTCCCTAAATAATAAAGAGGAGGATCAAAATACAGAAAACATAATGAAAAAATCTCAGTTTTGTTTAAAAAGGCCCTTTTTATACACCGGTTTCCTGTACAAATCAATAAGTGAACAGGAGGTAATGAATAAACATCATCTAGCAGTGCAGCATAGCAAGCAACACATGCTGCCAAGCACTTTCTAACAAGCTTGGCTATCCTATCCCCTATGCGTCCCATGCCAGATCAGACTTCAGTAAGCACAGCACGTCTTCACAATTGAAGATCTGATGCACAATGAATGCATGCAGGGTTAAAGGTCATCGTCATTATATGGCTTGATCAGAGTCCCAGTTTTTTATTTATAAAGGTTGCAAATCAATAACAATCATATCGTGCGGCAATAATCTGCCTGTCTGCCCTTTTCTGGTGGGCTCTAATTGCCTTAATTACTTACACACTTCCCGTGGTAGAGCTGCTGTCTGTGAGCAGGGAGCCGTTGGTCCTCTCCATCTGGGCGAGTCTAATTAAAAAAAAAGTGCTCTTAGTTTCACAGAAAAGCAGGGCAGAAAGACAAAGCAATGAGCAATCCTGTATAGAAATGGGTTTAGAACAGCTAGTACAAACTGCTATGTTTCTGCAGACCAAACCGATGATATGTAAAAAATTAAGTAACTCCGAAAAAATTGGTGCACCTTTATGAATTTGTTGGGGACAAGGTGTACATGTTTTCTACAATTAATCTTTTTTTTTATTTTCCTGTTTATTTTATCTCCTCTTGTCCAAATTGAAGTCCCCCCTCTCGCAGTTTTCCTTGGAACTGAGTCAGGCATTCCACTGCTTTACTGCATTCTCCTCCCTTGTATTCCTGTCTGTTTTGTTCACAGTAGACAGGTAGCTAGGCAGAAAGATAAACCAATGGAAGTTCTGCAATTTACTGATGAGGTGTCCCACTACCCAGCTGCAACCCACTCCCACTCTTCCATAGAGGCCAACTGCCCCCAGTGGATGTAGGGTGGTGGAGAGGGGAAGAGAGGGTGGGAAGCAGATTGTGGGTGGGATACAGGGTACTCTAGTTGTGACTGTAAATCATTTTGCACCCTTAAGCGAGGTGCAGGAGGACAAGACGGCACCTAGCAAGGCAAAGGGAGTACGCAAAGTGGCAAGCAGGGTATTCACAGGCGGGGATTCAGTGGTGATGGGTACAGAGAGGGTGGTGTGCAGGGATGGGAATATTGGGGTGGGGGGCAGCTGCCTTCCTGTAGTATCGGCTCTAAGGGATGAGCCCAAATTAGGAAGGATGTCATACAGGATGAAGGAGGTGCCACATGTCCTAGTACACTGGGGTTGAATGATTTGGCAAACCATGGGCTGGAGGTTACGAAGTTCAAATTCCCAGGCTAAGGAGGGAGCTGAAATGCAAGGCAGCCAGATTGACCTTTTTGGAGGTGCTGCCTGTACGGGACAGGGAAGGGTAAGTCAAGAGGAAATCAAGGTATTCAGTGCCTGATTGAAGGAATGGTGTCAGTAGGACAGATTATTCAAGGGGATGGCCTTCATCTCATAAGGGAGGAACCTAGTGCACTATGGCAGAAACTGAATGTCTACATGGACAGTCCTTTAAACTGAAGAAGGGGGAGGCTAATGCTGGGAAGCTCCAGTAGGAGGTTGGTGCAGGGTGAATGCAGCAAAGGCTCCCTCCAAAAAAGGTAACAGATCAGGGGAAATCAGCAGTGCAGGGGTAGGCAGAAGGTGAAAGAAGATAGCAGGAGTGGGCAGAAACAGTCCTACTACAGGAGGGGTAATGGCCGGGCTGGGAAGAGAGTGGACAGTGCTAGGAGTGGATCAAGTAAAGGAGGAGAGAGTAATGTGAGTTCATGGAGGGTGGTTTGCCTAAATGGCAGAAATTTGGAAAAAAGGATCAGTAAACTGCAGGCACTGGTGGCAGAGACTAAGTTAGACTTAGTGGCCATCACAGAGACATAGGCCAGTGGGAACAATGACTGGGATCTGCGGGATACATCTTGCTTAGGAAAGACAGGGGCAGGGGTAAAGAAGGGGGAGTATCCTATACATTAAGGAAAGAACTGAGATGATAGAAGATGGGACCATCAGAAAGGAGGCAGGGGAAGGACGTGGGGGCAGGGGAGTCTACCTGGAAGCAGCTGACATCAGCTGTTGGAAAGAAGTTTAGGTTAGGGATGGTCTACAGACCACCAGGGCAGAAAGAAAAGGGGGACATGGAGTTGGTGAATGAAATAGGAAAGGAGCAGCAAAAAGGAATCTAGTGTTATTGGGGAACCTGAACCTACCAGATATCAAATGGGAGATTCCTGCAGCAGTGGTGCACCGGGAGTCAGGCACTGCTGGTTACAGTACACTGCAGGACTGCTACTACTGCAAAACCAAGATATGGTGCACTCAGGAGGAATCCCTTTACAAGATGACTCAGAATATGTCAGCACAGTCCCATACTAGGCTTAATGCGAAATTGTGGCAACGTATATTTTCAATAAATCAACCAGCACAGTATTTACAAAGACATACTGTCAGGTGCCCTGGCATTTCTGTCTACTGGTCTTCGTCATCATTACACAGACTGATGGTTGATTTTGTTAAAAATAAACTTTGCCAGGATTCTGCATTAAACGTAGTATGGGACTGAGATGGCACATTCTAAGTCACCATACAGAGAGAGATTCCTCCAGAGCGCAGTGTATCTTGGTTTTGCATTGTTGTCTCTGGGGCTAGCAACCCCACAGTCGCACCTGTACTCAGCATCTGTTGGAGCACGGATCCCTACTTACTGGTGCATCTGGTCAGTGATCTCACATGGCAGGACACCATACTTGACTTGGTATTTGCCAATTCAGAAATGTGTGTGGGGTGACAAAACAGGGAACCTCTGCAGTCCATTGACCGCAACACTGTGTGGTTCAAACTGGCAATGGAGAACAACTGTCCCCCTCTAAGACAGTGGTTCTGATCTTAAATGAGCAAATTTTGGCCAGATACAGGAACTGGTTAGAGAGAAATCATTGGCTGTGGACTAGATTGTGGGGATAGAAGAGCAGCTGGGTGGGATTAAGGGGGCATTTCTGGAAGTGACCAAATTATGTACAATGAAGGCTGCCAAAAGAAATAAGCACAAAAAGACAATCTGGTTTTCAAAAGGGGTGGGGAAAACTGTGTGGGTAAAAAGAAGGGCCTTCACTAGGTACAAGAGGCACAAGGAGGAAGAAGAATGTCAGAAATATCAGACTAGGCTCAAAGAGGCAAGGGTGGCAGTCAGGAAGGCAAAGGCAGACATGGAGCTGCAGACTGCTGAGAGTGTAAAAGTTGGGGGAAAAGAGTTTTTAATATACATTTGTGGAAAAAAAGGAAAACAAGAGGGAATAGTCAGGCTAGCAGGGGGAGGGCAGTTGAAGACGATGAGCAGAAGGCAAATGTACTATACAATTACTTCAGCTTGGTATTCACAGTAGAGGATGAACCTTCACCAGAAAGCAGTGTCAAGGCCACTACACGGGGGGGCAGGATAGAGATAATGGTAGACCGGGTGAGGAAAGGACTGGATGACCTCAGAGTAGATAATGCATCAGGCCCAGATGACCTGCACCCATGGGTGCTTTTAGGGAGTTGGCTGCAGAATTGGTGGTACCCTGTTTAACAACTCAAAGTCAGGAGTAGTGTCAGCAGATTGGAGGTCTGCTGACATAGCACTACACAAGGTGTGTGTATGTGTGTGTGTGTGTGGGGGGGGGAGAGACAGAGAGGATCCAGGCAACTACAGGCCCACCAGTGTTACCACCATTGTAGATAAGCTGATGGAGTCTATAATTAAAGAAAGCTTCTTCGTAGTCTACTTGGAGGATAAGGGACTACAGGACACAAGCAGCATGGGTTTGTCTCAGGGAGGTCATACCATCCCAACCTGATACTGTTTTTTGACTGGGTCATTAAAGCAACAGAGGACAGATGGTAGATCTGCTCTACTTCGACTTCAGCAAGGCCTTCAATTTGGTACAGTACATGAGGGGTGGTGGGCGGAGCAGCATGATGGTCGCGCTGCTGCTCCATTCCTTGTTTGGGCTCTGATTCAACTCTATTTTCTAAGCTACTTTAACGTTTCCTAAAATTTAGGTCTGCTAACCTCTGTAAGACTGCTCTTCAGCTTTTGTGGCTTGCAGTTTGAATCCTGTAATCAATGGAACCTGCAGTGGATTCCCTGTCAGGACTGTCGCAGACTTGGGGGTGGGGTGGGATTTGGTGTTCCCTGGAGTTCCCTCATGCTCTTGTGGTGCTGGAGCATTTTTCAAGCTTGGTATTTTGGTGTTGTGAAGCCCCGGCACTGCAGTAGATGAACCTGAGAGCAGTGAGAATTTTTTTCCTGACTGACTGTAGGTGTTTTCCCCTCTCCTGAGGGGATGTGAGCAGCCCAAGGAATTCCTTTGGAAACCTCATGCCACTGTCGGAATAGGCCCACTGTGCCTATAAGCACATATGCCAGAATGATCTTACAAGAGGTATACTGTGATTGCCTGGGACTGGATGGGGGTCCAGTATTACCCCAATTAAATTATTTACTATGTGCAGTGGAGTGTCTTTTTTTTACTGTTTTCCACAGGTGAGCATGGCCTTTATGGTTGGTGGTGAGCTGTGACAGGAAGGTTGGAGCTTGGACACTCAGAGATGACTGGAATATCAGGAAAGGAGCGGATTCTATGGCCCATACTGAGGTCCCATAAGGGAAGTTGTGATCTGGCTATGCTGCATATGAACATTAATTCAGTATATGGGAGATTTGTGCCACAGAAACAAATGCTGGACTCCACTGGTCCAAGTTAGTAGTGAAGCCCTTGAAAGTCTGTAGAGCATCTAAGAGGTATTTCCTCTCAACAGGGTAATACCTTTTTTTAAAAGTTTTTTTTTTAATTTATGTGAACACAATGTGCTGGCAGAGTTGGAACTCCTAGGAGCTGCTACAAAAGGCAGTACTAAAAGAAAAGAGTAGAACAGCAGCACAACAACAGAAGATGCTAGGAAGATCTATTTATTAAACAGCAGGAAAAAAAAAGGTAACCAGCGCCAGTGCTTCCAGTTTCACTGACTCTTCTTCAAGGAGCTTTTAGTGTGGACTCTACCCTATAAAAAGTGGAATGTTTAACCAAATTGGGGGGGGGAAGGGCTTGTTAAAATCTATGTCATTATCATTAATGATCAAGCTTTCAATTGATTTTCCAATCATTTATGTGTGTGGGAGATGGCTACAAAGTCATCCCAAGAATGCCATCTCCCCCAATCTTAGGGTGCTAGACCTGCTCAGCTTTGATATTTCTCATGTTCCAAGTATGCTCCAGAAGATATTTAAGGAACCCAATTTTGCCAACTACTGACCTTGGTTTCCCCTGAGACATGTCCCTCCCTGCTCTGTGCAAAGCAGATGAAAGAGAATATTTGGAAAATGATGCGTTGCAGCTTGAATGCACCACTTTTTCACTCTGTTAATTACTGAGAAAGCATATCCCCAGCAGACTCTACTATGCCTTATGCTACAGCCCCATCACATTTCATTTAGCAGGACTTTAAGAAAACCAAGGATCAGCTCCCAAGTTCACGTCTTTGAGTTCTAAAATGCTGCAGTCATCATTTACATCAATAAAAATAAAGTATCAAACCAAGAGCCTCTGCGCCCTGAACAGCCAGTGAAAGAGTTATCAGATAGCAAGTAGTGAAGCAAAGAACTCTACCTGCTTGCATACTGTTCAATCCTGGTATGGGTGTCATCATGAGACAGCTGCGGAGACTGTGAGGGACTGAAAAATAATACAAAGTTGTTTTTGTAGCTTTTTAAATGTTTACTCTGATCAGGATGCGGTAATGTTAGAAGTAGTTAAATAAATGAAACTGTTAAAACAAATGACTTGAGAACAGGCTTCCAGCTGGTGTTGCACAGCAGGCCCTATAAACAATGCCAGCAGGTGTTAAGAAATGTTGACAGCGAGGGCTAGGAAGCATGCAGGGTATAGAGATGCACATACTTACTCAAACTGCTCAGGCCACATACTGATGAGTGTGACAGGACTGCAAGAGAAGGGGGAAAATCACAGAAAGAACAGTTACGTAAGACCTTACCGTAACAGCAGATCTTCGAGAAAATCTCCTCCATTAGGCCACACCTTTGGAATTACAGCCATCAGCGCTTGGACCTCATGGAAATTTTTGCTGGCCGGTGGCTGCCCACAATGATGTGCCATGTCTACATGTATATAAATGTTGGCAGTTCCATCACTCCTCAGTTCCCCGCCGGAGATTAACTTCGGTCGGAGGACCAACAACCGTGGGGAATCAAGAGATGACACCAACACCAGGCATACAAGGAGAGGCATGGGGGTGGATATAAGATGCATGGAGTCAGATTTAGGCACAGCATCTGACAAAACCCTCACTGAAAGCAAAAAGGGGAAGGAGGAAGGGATGGCATAGCTTAATCTGGTTCAAGGTCAGTTGGCATTCATCTGTATCCCCCTCCTCCGGGTCGTGCCTGAAAATAGGCAGGATTTGTCTAGGACACTTACCCGGTCAACAAAAACTAGATAAATAAAATAAAATAAATAAAATAATGGAGGAGATTCTCTTGAAGATCTACTGTTACGGTTAAGTTCTTACGTAACTGTTTTATCTTCTTTGAGACTATTTCCTCCATTAGAGCACACCTTTGGAATGATTCCCAAGCAGTACAAAGTAAACTGGGAGGACAGCACAGTATGACATATAATCAGGACAGAAGGCCTTGCAGTATAGCAAGTCCAAAGCCAGCACGCCTATGAGAGACGATGCTCATACTGTAATATTTAGTGAAAGTGTGGACGGGTGCGGACGGTGCTCCACGTAGCTGCAGCACACATGGCAGCTGCAGGAACATTTATGAAATAGGCAACAGAAGTGACCATGCCCCTTGTGGAGTGACCATGAACAGTATTAGGAAGTTCCTGACCATACTTGCTGTAACAGAACATAATGCAATGTGCCAGTCATTTGGATAGGCGTTGTTTAGTCACAGGAATGCCCTCTTTCCCTGGGGCAAACGAAACAAAAAGCAGAGAGGACTTTCTATAGCCTCGGTGCGAGTAACATAGTGATGCAGTATTCTACATACATCCAAAGTATGCAGCAGCACCTCACCCTGACTGGCATGTCCAGGATAATACAGGATGTACAGGAAGGTGTATCGTTTGATTCAGTGTAAACTCAGATATCACGTTTGGCAGAAACGTACGATTTGTACACAAAGAGACTCTGAATAATCAAATAAGGAGGCTCACATACAAGAGCCTGAAGCTCAGAAATCCTTCAAGCAGAAGTCATCGCAAGTAAAAACAATGTTTTCCATGACAGGAAATGTAACCTAGAACTCATGGCAGGCTCAAAAGGCGCCAAAGTCAGTTTCTAAAGCACAAAATTCAAGTCCCAGGGCAGGAAAGGATTACAGACAGAAGGTGTTATATGAAGATTACCTCTCAGAAACGTACAGGAAACCTCTAACTGGGCAATCATATGACCATCAATGGAGGTATGGAAAGCCGATACAGCAGCCAAATACACCTTAAGTGAGCAATACTGCAGGCCACACACAGACAGGGAAAGCAAGTATTCCAACACAGTATTCACAGAATGTATAAGAGGGTCCAAATTCCGGGAAGCAGTCCACAAAGTGAAATGCTTCCATTTCAAGGAATAAGTATGTTTGGTAAAATGCTTTCTAGCTGCTATCAGCACAAAAGCAACCTTAGTGGATACCTCAAAACATGCAACAGCTATGTCTTCAGGAGAAATACATGCAGATGTAGGGCCTTCAGGTTCAGATGGACCAGGGACCCCTTATGCTGTGAAAACAAACCCTGATATGAAGGTAGAGGGACAGGAGGTTCCACTGCCAGATGCTGAAGAAGTGGAAATCATATCTGACAAGGTCATAATGGAGCAATGAGGATGAAAGTGGTGCTCTCCACCCACAATTTCAGCAGAACTCTTTGTATTAGAGGAATGGTTGGAAATGCATATAGGAATTTCCTTTTCCAAGAGAGGGAAAACACATCTCACCAAAAACCTCCACGCCCTGGAATGAGTGAGCAGAAATGCGGCGGTTCTGTATTGTGTGGGGACTCAAAAAGGTCCAACTCTGGATGACTCCATCTTGTGAAGAGGTAATTTACCATGGAGTTCAGCAGTTCCCATTCACGAATCATTGACAAGGGCCTGCTTAGCTTGCCTGCCAAGATGTTTTGGAGACCTGGTAGATAAACAGTTGATAGCTGAAGGCCGTGAGACAAAGCCCAGTACCACATACATTGCTTCCCTGCAAAAGGGATAGGAGAGAGTGTCCCTTGTTTGTTGATGTAATGCATCGCACTAATGTTGTCTGTCTGAATTAGCAAAGATGGTTCCAAAATGCCTGGAGGCTGTACTGGACAGCCCTCATTTCCAGAACATTTATATGAAGCTCGGCCTCCACCTTGGTCCATGACTCCTGTATCTGGTAAGGGCTCAGATGAGAATCCCATCTGGAGACTCAGGCATCCATGGTGAGGATCTGTACAGGAGCTGGAACAAGGAATGGAACATCCTTCAATAGGTTTTCGTGATCCATCTAGCATAACAACACTCTGCGAAGCAGAGATGTGAAGAGAACCATTTGGTCCAGTTTGTCCATCAACTGATTCCACTGGACCATGAGTATCCACTGAGGGATCCTCATATGAAGGCATGCCAGTGGCACAGTCACTGTGGCCACAGCCATGAAATCCAATACTGTTCTCGCAGAGACATACTGGTACCTGTATACCAACTGCACGTGGACAATCAGACTGTCTACCCTGTCCTGTGGCAGGAGAGCACATCCCTTTTCTATCCTGCCCCCATTTACTGCAGGCTCTAGTAGGCAGTCAACACAAACTCTTGGCACATCCACTGTGACCCCCAAGTGGTTTACCAACTGATGTACCCAAGAAAGAGTATGCAGCGGAGCTTCCCTAGAGCTGGCCTTTAGAAGCCAGTCATTCAGATAGGGGAACACATACAGACCTTCTCTGCGGAGGGCTGCTGCTACTGCTGCCAAGTATTTGGTAAAGACACATGGCAAGAAGACAAGCCAAAGGGCAATAATCTGAACTGATAATGTTTACTCTCCAGCATAAAGCAAGGTATTGTCTGTGGTATTTCCTAATCTTTACATGAAAATATGCATCATCCATGTTTAGAGAACAGAGCCAGTCTCCTGTTTGCAAAAGGGGGGATACAAGCTTGCAGGGATACCATTTTAAACTTTCTGTATTCAATGTAAAGGTTAATATCCCAGAAATTCAACAGAGGACACAGATCCCCTGTCCATTTGGGACTAGGAAGTATCTGGAATAAAACCCTTTGCTTTTCTCCTGAGGAGGAACTGGTTCTGTGTCAAGTATTTGGAATAACGATTAAACTTGAAGTGGGGAATAATTTGGAGGGAACTTTAACAGCTCCAGAGCATGCCTCTTTGCAATTATCTCCAGAACCCACTCATTTGTAGTGATTTGCCACTACTGTTTCAGATGCAGGGAGATCCTGCCCCCAACACTCACCCCTGGACGTAACAGTTGAGGTGAGGGGTGAGACAGAAGAGAGTCAGGTGGTACTGGTAGTGGCAGGGCCACTGGAACTGACTCCTTTGGGTGCTTCTGTATAGGCACTAGGGGGAAGGGGACCTGAAAGAGGGCCACCTCCTCTGCCATGGTCTTGCAGATGGTAGGCACAGTTATCTCAGGCAGCAGGCTGAGGAAAGGAGCCCCGACCACGACCAGACTTTAGAGTCATTTTTGAAGCTTGGAAGCCACGTAGCACCTCTTCCACATTATACCTAGTTTTGTCCCTTTAAAAGAAGCATTCAAAATTGCCTGCTGCACATCACTGGCAAAGCCAGCAATGCTAAGCCATGACAATCTCCTCATGCAAATCCCAGAAGTAGCCACTCTGGCAGAAACATCAGAGATGTCATAAACTGAGCAAAGCAAAAGTTTGCCAATCTCAGCACCAGAAGACAATGTTTACATACGAACACAAGCATGCCAGCAGATTTAGGCCATAAGGTCTATCATGTCTGCTCGAACTCAGCTCACAGCTGAGACCCTCCTCTGCCCCTCCCCCGACTCTTCTCCCCCCTGTCCTATGCCCCTCTGAGAACCTCCTCCCATCACTGCCCTCCCTACCTGCACCTTTCCCATGAACCTGTCTCATCTTTTCTTAAAACATCCCACTGATTTTGCTGAGATCACCTCATCAGGTAGCGCATTCCATTGCACCACCACCCTCTCTGTAAAGTAGTGCCTCCTTAATTCCCTCCTGTATCCTCCCGCCCTCCCCACCAGCTTCCTGCTATGTCCCCTTGTGGTCCCTTCCCCTTCAATCTAAACAAATCTTCCCTGTCCACCCCGTTGATACCCTTCACATATTTAAAGGTCTCAATCATATCCCCCTCTGTCTTTTTTGTCCTTCAGGGAGTACATGTTGAGCTCCCTCAGTCTCTCCTCATAAGTCCTGTCCCCCATCCCTCGGATAATCTTCGTCGCTCTCCTCTGGACCCTCTCCAATAGTGCAACATCCCTCTTTAGGTATGGACGCCAGAACTGCACACAGTAAGTAACTTATTCTTAGCAAAGTCTGGGTTTCAGTACAAGCAGCTTTCCATAGGCTGTTCTGATATTTTATCATGTGGGCCTTGTAGTTTGCAACCCTAAGGTCCAAAGATGCAGAAGTATACGTACACTTGCTCATCACATCCAGCCTCCTAGATTCTTTATCAGGAGGCAAAATACCGATGTGTCTAGGGATGCTAGACCTATCATGAGCAGCCATGATGACTATAGTCAGTTTCTGGCTGTTTAGCATAATATGGGTTAGCAGATGGTGCAGGACACTGTTTATCAGCCTTTCTATGAACTCCAGGCAGTGAATTTTGTCTGTACCATGCAGCAAAGGTAGCATCCTCTAATGCAGGATATGTAGGGAGGAATGATAATGGAGGGTGAGCAGGGCACCTCCAAAAATTCCCTTAGATTACTTTTTGTGGAATCTTCCTCTTCCACAGCAAAGACCATGGCAGACTGCATTTGCTGCATCGTGGCTTGGAGAGATGGATCCTCAGGAGGAGATCTCAGGGTATAAACCATTGAGTCCTCATTGTAGAATGAGGGGACTGACCTAGAGTGAGGTGATAGAAATTGTTCTCCCTCATATTCCTCCTCTAAATCCATGAGGGCAGGACTGTATTGTACCTTGTTGTCGTCAGTATGATTAACGACTGGAATCTCAGAATGAATCAGTGATGTTGGTGGCAGCTGAGAGGGAGGAATCTGGAGCACGCTAGTGGAACCCGTTGATGAGAGCTAAATACCAGGATGTCCTGTTGGTGGAATAACTGCCTCACTGGCAATCCAAGTAGAATGCGTCTTATTTCTGAAAACGATGCCAGCACAGCCTGAGTTGACAATGCTCTATAAAGGGGCTGGGACTACTTACATTGACGGACCGTGGCCCAATGATGATGGCATCCTACTGTCAATGGCAGGTACAGCAGAACCTAAGCCAGTCCCTGAACTTGGTGCCTCACTGACAGTCAAGGGGCTGAAGTCAGCGCTGTCAGCATGGGCGATGATGATGCATGTTTACCTTGTCTCAACAGCTGCCAGGACCTAACCAGCAAAGCAGATTTTTCTTTCTCTGTGTCTGTGCTTATGGCAGATGGCCAGATGACAAGGAGAGCCACAATTATGATCATTCCCTTTCCCGATCCTTAGACTTTGGAAGCTGCTTTTTGGCCGACAGTGAAGAAGACATAGACTTTGAGGCCTGTTCCTTCTCCATGGCTTTTAATGTCCTGAGAAGAAGGACGTTTTTTAGAGCTTTCTTATGTCGTTGTCTTGAAGCCTGGTTGAAGCTCTGGAAATCTCACAAGTCCTTACGTTGTGAGATAGACACAGACAGCACACACAAAGCGTGTTTGTGTGTGTGTGTGTCTTTGTAAATTTTATCTCCACACTCACAATACTGAAATAAAGGTTCTTTTGAATTTGGTGACACGCAAAGATGACAAAATAAACACTAAGTAAATTAAAAGAATAAAAGACAATGGCTAGGTTAACAATGTTTCCTTCAGCAGATCCGATGAGGATGATCAATGGTGGGAAAAGAACTGAGGAGTGATAGGACCACCCATGCTTATATACATGTAGACATAGCACATCGCTGTGGGCAGCCCCAGCTAGCAAAGTTTACATGTGCTCCTAGCACTGACAGCTATAGTTCCTAAGGTGTGGCCTAATGGAGGAGACATTCTCGAAGAAGATCAATTTTAATGCAATAACAAAAAAGCTAAGAAGCAGAAAAAAACAGACACAGTTCACCCAGCTGCCATGTGCCAGTGAGAAATCTAAGGAAGAAGGCAGCACAGCTGTAGTACTGAAGCCGTCATCTAGTCCTTTCTGCGGAAGCACAGGTGGTGGCACTTTTTATATTTTAATTATACTAAATACTGGCTTACGTACAGCTTCTATCTGCCTCACTACCAAGCCACTGAAGGAAAGACTAAGAAGCGTGCTTGTTGTGGACACTGTCAAGTTCTTGTTAATAAATAGATGGTGACCTTCACTGAAGACGTGCCGAAGAAGTCAGTGATTGTTGAATGCTACCAAGGCACATGAGACACAGACTTCAATAAACAGTACAGGTATTCAAAAAATATCTGCCCACTATGAGCAGATCAAGGTTTATGCAAAAGTCTGAAATTTCTACGTGTTCCAAATTACTGACTGTACTCCTGTGAAATACTGAAAGGCAGTCTGGAGCCTAGTTCCTTTTATGAAGGATAAAGTACAACATCTCTTCCTAGATACTCTCAACTTTTTTTATTATGGTGTGGTCCTCTGGGGCTACAGGAAGGTGTGGGTGACTCACTATTTGCAACATACAGCTATTAGCAATTCAGCATTAAAAGATCAACTCTTAGTTATTCAAACAATTTTTATTTTATCTTATTCCACCAATAACCATGTCAATATTTCATGACTCTTTATACCACTTCATCATGACTCAATGCAGTGGTGACGAGATAAAACCTATGTACACATGAAGTATTTATATTTGGTTATCAGACAGCCAGAAATCAATAGGATTCTTCCTTTAACCTACATAACCTAATGCTGTGCCCTTGTAACTAGCAAGGGACAAAATTCCATGCAAATGCTGCAACCTCCTTAAAAATTAAAACACACACAGTATGCTGAATAGTCTATATCTGAATAAGTTCATACTATATATATCTATAGAATGTGTTAGAAACCATTTCAATACTTTTACATTTCCTCCCCCCCTTGTCTACCTCCTCCTGTTTTATCTGGACTTTCCGCACTCCCTCAGTCACCCTCATTTTATCTCCCCCCTTGTTACCACCACCCTCCACCCCTCTTCTGACCCTCCCTTTCTTCCTCCCCATCTCCTCCCCTGTATACCATACCAACAAGGCCTTCTGGGTTGATTCTCTTTTCCTTCTGTAGTTGTTTCTTCTTTCCCAGACTCAGTTCCCCTAACCAATGCCTAAGCCTAATTCTCCTCTGTTCAACTAGGTCCCATGGGCTGATTCTCCTCTCATTGTGTCATCTTTGCCTCTGATTGCTTTCTGTACTTCTCTTCTGTACACCCTTGTTTTCTGCAATGGTTGTTCGCTGTATTGTTCACATATGATGCTGTTATTGTTTTGAATGTACTGCCTTGTCACTTTAATTCACTGAAAATGTCAGCTGTTCAGCTGACTGCATAATCTCTCCCTTTTCTGTAATTTATATGATGTGGAACCTATGTAAAGAGCTTTTAGCTCAAAAGCATCTTCCAAGATCTCAGTAAACAAATCAATAAACTAATTTAAATATGCAGGGCTTTTGCATATCTAAATAACTTACACATACTTTGTATACTTTTTGCATTTTTTTTGTCTTTTTTCTGGAATTTATTATTTGTACTTTGTTTTTTTGTTTATGTACACGTACCCACTGTTGTCACTATATGTATTGCTGTACCACTCCCTTCTGTATCTTCTCCTCCATAGGTCACACCTGAAACAAGCTCTGGCTCAGTGTACCTATCCTAGTCATCACATTTTAAATCAGTCAATCATCAATCAGTCAGTCAGTAAAACTTGATAAACTATAAAGGTTTTTGGTTAAACATGCTACCTAAAAATTGTATGAGCATTGCCAGACTCCCGGCAATACTCATGATCATTTGGTCAATGACTGAAAAATGATAATATTGACAATTTCTAGCAATTTTATACAAGATCCCCAAAAATGTTAAAACATATACCTAATACTTTGGTATGCATTAGTGTTATTACAGTACAGGTTAGTTTGGTGAAAAATAACCTTCATTCAACATTTTTACATAGGCAGCTAGACACAAATCTACATGATTTTGATCTTGTAAAGGATTTTAATCTTAGTGGTCTGCAGTTAATGGTGATTTAATCAACATCTGAGGCAAATCCAACACAATGTTGTCTGTGCCCGTTTTAATTTATTTTTTTCTCTCTGGAGCCAGGTTACAAATTTTCAAGTCCCACTGGTCTCTCATCTTCTAAAATGAGGATATAAGACTAACTTTTTTTATTGATTCTTTTTCATAAATAAAATGGGACTACAACACTAAGTTGAGGATTGTGAAATACGCTCATTCTATAACAGTACTGAATTTACATTTAATGTTGGTAAACAGCCACTTCCTGGAACTGTCAACCTCCACGCTCTACTGGAGGTGCATACTCACTCAGGGTTCTTAAATGTATGCACCAAGCAAGGTAGGAGAGAGAATGCACAGTGTACACAGACCTGGGGAGCGTACCACTGTATTAACACACAGTAGAGTGAGTAGGTCACCAGCTCCAGGTAGTGACTGTTTAACCAAATTAAAGGTAAGTTCAGGTTCAAGTTAGAATATTCTAAATCTGCAAGAACTATGCTCTTAAATGAAAGATATGAGACCTGGGTGCGGCACCCTGTCTCTCGATAGATTCAAAAGGTTCTGTCTCAGTGGCAGGTCACCAGGTCCTTCAGTATACTCTGTGGCACTGTCAGCTTCAGTGAATACTAGGACTGCTCAGCCCAGTCTGGTGCTGGAAGGGTACTGTTGAACTCTCCAGTCTCAGTTTCAACCTCATGTTGTGAATTAGTGGAAATGGAGCCACTGGATAATTTGGTAACTTTTACTGGACTAACATATGTCTTGTACAAAGATGGTATCATACACAAACCTTTGGGGCAGCATAGGTTCCTTCATTAGGTTCAACAGCATTCTGCAGAGAAGAGCTGAATTTATATTTTCATGAAAAAGGGCCTTTGGCTCATTGTACTTACCTGGTTAACAAAAGTTAAATAAATAAATAAATAGAGTTGTATTTTTACAAAATAATTTATGACAGGACAGTGGTAAGTGTTAGTAGGGAGGATGGGTGAACAACAGATAGGAAACAGGCCTTCAACTGTGACAGGATGCATTTGAAATGAGCCCGAAAATCAAACCACAGCTCCCGCTGTTCAGAGTGTGCATGAAATAGCAAGACAATGGCAAAAATAAAAAATATCAGCATCACTCCAGTTTCTGCTCATAACACATAGAAAATGTATTGAAAAAGACGCCAACAGCAACCTGTTGGCATCCTTTTCAATACATTTTCCATGTGTTATGTACAGAACCTGGAGTGGTGCTGATATTTTTTTTTATTTTTGCCTTTGAAATAAGTAGAAATGGAGGGAATGCATACAGGAAACTGCTTCTCCAGTGGTGAGCTAGTGTATTCTCTGGCACAGTATCCACCGAGGGAGGCTCGCAACAAAATTTGGGTACCTTTCTTTTTCATACGAGGAAAACAGATCAATTGCTGGTACTCCCCGTCTGTGAAACACTGAATTTTGAACTCCTTGGTTCAGAGACCACTCATAGGTTACATGTACCATCATGCCAGAGAGAATCTGCTAGGTGTACTGCAGAGAGGTCTTCATTTAAGCTAAAAGTCAGATCCCAAGCCTTACTCGACTCTGCACAGAGTTCTGATGATCTGTTGCCTCCCTTTTTGTTTATGTAATACATAGTTGTTGTACTGTCTGGTTATATCTGAACTGTTTGACCTTGTAATAGGGAGGTGAAGGACTTCATGTAAAGAAACACTACTCAGAGTACCTGCAAGTTTATGTGCTCCTTTCTTTCCTGAGGGGCACAAATTCAGTTAACTGTTCTCCCTTCCAGATGTGTTCCTCATTCTGGTAGGGATGCATTTGTGGAGTGAACCCTTGTCAGCTGGGACTGAATGGGTTCTCTCTCTCTGAGGTTGTCAAATACTTTCCTTCACTCCAGTGCTTGTACCAACTTATTTGAAACTGCTACTTTCTGTTGCAGAGGTGCACTTCGTTGACACCAATGCCTTCTGAGGTCATATTGGGAATCCCTTATTTACAATCTCACCCATGGCTGTGGTCAAAGCCATGCGGCAGAGAAGTGTCAAGAATTCCTGTGTATAGCCAGCCTGGTGGCACTGGAGGCTGAGTGCTGTTCTGCACCTTGCGCCACACTGGTGACCCAGGTTCAGGAACAAGCTCGGGCCACCAGGGATTGGCAGAGGGGAGAGAGTATCATGCATACAAAGGACTGCTCTCCTCTCTCAGGGAGAGGGAGACTGGTCGTCCCGCTCGTTGACTGCCCTCTGGCGGTGGCTGGAGGGCAGTATGAGTCAGGAGGCTTGATCCGATATCTTTAAGTCGGAGGGGGAGGGGGAATGGACAAAAATGGAGGAAAATGAACCTGGCAGGCTCAATGATGGCCCGCCACTCCTGGGGGCGGTCCCCAGATTCTGGGCTTGGTCTCCGGGGGGGGGGGGGAGAGAAGCTGGCATCCTCCTCCTCCTGGCCCTGTCGCGGGGGGCAATCTGCGGGGGAACTACCGAGTACCGCAAGTACGAGGAGCAGCAGGAATGGAGAGCGACTCCCTCTGTCAGGAGGGCCAAAGCTGCATGCCAGGGCTCCATAGGATAAAGAGACAATGGGGGGGAGGAATTCCTGTGTATTTCTTGCCTGACCTGCCTGGAATGTGGCTGCACACTGAATCCGAGCTTCTGACTTTTGCAGAGGAAGGAAAGCTTTGCCCAGCTCTGTGTTCAACTCTGTGCCTATGAACTCCAGAATCTATCTGGGTTCCAGGTGAGACTTTTCTAAGCTTAGGAGGAAACCTAACCTCTGCAGCGTGCTCCTCACTGTCTGAACTGAACACACTGCTTCTTCTGTTCTTTCACACACTAGTCAGTCGTCTGGGTAAGGAAACACCACTACACCCTGCCTGCACAGCAAAGCTGTCACCAGTGACAACCACTTTGTGAACAATCCTGGTGCTGTTGTCAGACCAAAAGGCACTGCTTTGAACTGAAACTGAATGTGCCCTACTCTGAACGTCAAATACTTTCTGTGGCAGGGTCTTATTGGAAGGTGGAAATATGTACCCCTTCAATACAATGACTCCCAGACAGTCCCTTACTGAAGTGAGGAAATCAGTTTGTAGTGTTACCACTCTAAACTTCTCCTTTTTCAGGTGCCTGCTGAGGAGCCTCAGATCCAGAATGGGCTACCATTCCCCATTTTTCTTCAGAGTGAAAAAGTACCTGGAGAAGAAACCCTTTTCTAACTGTGAAATGGGGATCTTCTATGCAGCATTTAACTCTAATTACTTTCTCACCTCCAGTTCCAAAAGGAGTTTTGCTTTGGTAATTGAGATGAAAACACCAGAAGTTTTTTTGTTTGTTTTTTTTAACAATCCCACCCCCGTGCCATACCCGCCATGATAATAATTAAATATCTTGGTACAGTGGTATGCTATTTTCCATCAACAATATGCAGCAGCACCATCCTAACATATCCACATTATGAATCTAGCATGTACATTTAACAGGCAACCTTAGCCAAAGAGATTTTTAAAAATTGTGAGTGGCGGCTATCTTTAAAGACATAGGCCATTAATTAAAAAATTAGCCAAAAGAAGTGGTTTCAAAAAGATTTGAGGAAACTAAAAGTACACCAACGATGAATCTAAGGATGTTAGCAATAAAATGTTGCTAAAAACTATATGATGAAATTTTTTGCCAGCTAACAAATGATGCTGCTTTAAGCTCCTAAGGATGAGTATGGACACACTTTTTGTTGAGGTTAGAACCAGCACACTCAGAAATTCTGCCTTCTCTTTGCCCACTTCTGACTCAGTGGATAGTAATTTTAGCATACTAGCCACACGTTTCAATAATGCAGTATAAGAAGAATAGTCTTCATTCACCCTGGGTGGGGGAAGATTCCTCCTCATCAGTATCCTCTGGAGAATTTGGTTCCTCCTATTCTTTCTCCTCAAAAATCTCCTCTGGAGGGAGACTAGGAGGTGCATCAGAGGCAGGTTTTCAAAGCTTCACATTCTTTTGGAAAAATGCCACATTTGCTTCATGTCCTCCAAGGATGGCATGTTTTTCTCCAGCACTGGTTCCCCTAATTGCTTTTAAACAAAGAAACACAGAATTTGGCGGCAGATAAGGACTGCTTGGCCCACCCCGTCTGCCCATTTTTTTTCTCCTGCCTATATAGTTACTGCAGACCCTACCTGATCTCTGGCTCCCCACCTTTGCTTTCTACTAAGATTCTCTTATGCCTATCCCATGCATTTTTGAATCCCACCACTCTTTTTGGCCCTTCTACCTGCACTGGAAGACTGTGTAGGCATCCACCATTCTTTCAATGAAGACATACCTCCTCACATCTCTCTTGAATTTGCCACCATTCAACTTCATTGCGTCTCCCCTTGTTCATGTGCATCTTTTCCTCTGAAAAATAGTCTTCTCCTGTACCTTATTTACTCCCATGAGGTATTTAAAGGTCTCTATCATATCCCCCCTCCCTCTTCTCTCTTCCAGGGGGTACATATTGAGGTCCTTCAGTCTCACCTTGTAGGGTTTCTGATGCAGATCCTGCACCATTTTAGCTACCCTACTCTGGTTAGCCTCCACTCTCTCTATGTCCGTTCTGAGATGTGGTCTCCAGAACAGGACACAGTACAGCAGGTGGGGTCTCAACAGTGATCTACATAGTGGTAACACCACCACCTTCCTTCTGCTGGTGATGACCCTTCTTATGCACTCCAATATTCCACTGGCCCCATTAACTGCCATGTCGCACTGTCTTGCCACCTTAGGTCATCAGATATGATTACTCCTAGTTTCCTTTCCTGTTTGGTGACTGCAAATACCCCTTCTACCATTTTGTATTCCATCTTTGGGTTTCTGTGCCCCAAGTGCTCACTCCACTTGCTCACTACCCATCTCTTGCTAATAACTCTCCCAACTCCATCAGTTACAACCTCCAATCCCCTACCTACATCCATGCTATCACTCCCCCCAATCCATTAGAAATATGGTCTCACTCTACCACTATTCCTCATGCGACTTTGCTAACGGTGTCCACTTTCACTGCGGTTCTGCACTTTCTTCTTCCTCACACATCCACTCCCTTCTCCTCAAAACTCCCAACCTCCTTGCCTGCCCCTTCAAAATCCCCATAAGCTCCACTTTCTCATACTCATTCTCCTCTTGCTCTCTGCTGGGGATATCCACCCCAACCCAGGCCCTATTGCCCCCTAGCTCCTCTGGTGCTTCCCCCCCACTACCTCCCCTGCTCTCGTCTCTCAACCCTCCCAAAGGGCTTAAAGATCCTACATCTAAACACCCGAAGATTGTTGCAAAAAAATAGACCAGATTCAGACAATGGTGTGCACTCTAAAACCAGACATTCTAATCATCTCAGAAACTTGGCTAAAGAGCACTATCCCTGATCACTCGGTCTCCATTCCTGGCTACTCACGACTAAGGCAAGACCGTGCTGGCAGGGGTGGTAGTGTGGCCATTTATGTCCTAGCCTTCATTTAACATTCCATCATCTACTCATCCTCCAATCCTGAGACTCATGATGCCCTAGCTATCTATGTGACCTTCTCCTTCACTCTCCCAATCTTCGTAGCCAGCACATACTGCCACCCAAATATCCATCCTTCAGTCGCACTAGACCTCCTAACCTCCATCACTTCCCTTGCTCGCTCTGGGAAATTATTCATTCTAGGTGACTTCAATATAAATTGGTTGTCACCTAAAACTACCAAAACTAAATATGAAATCGGAGCCCTAAATCTCTCCCAACTGATCTCTGAACCCACGCAACCAAACCACAAGACAAAACAACACTCCCAACTCAACTGGGCCCTCACCTCCCACCACCATGTCATCACCTCTGCCATCCTCCCCGATGCTCTCAGTGACCATAACCCAATATACACATTTAGGAAAGTCCATAGAACTAAATCACCACACAAAACCTACAACTACGCTCTTTCAAGTCTCTTGACCTTGAACCTCTCCTGAGTAACCCTGCCACTTCTGACTGGTCCCCCCAACCTCCTTCCCCTCAGTTGATAAGGCCCTTGCCTACTACAAAGAAATCTTTCTTGCAAACTGGAATGCCTTTGCCCCACTGAAACAAACCAGAGCCAGAGGTAACCACTTACTTGGATAACCCCTGAATTTCTGGCCTGCCTCAGGGCTAGATATCGAGCTTGGAAGCATCATAATGCTACCCAGCATCCCAGTGACCTTGCAAACTACTGCATGCTCTGAAATGCTTGCACTAGGGCTACAAGGTTAGCCAAGACCAAATATTTGTAATCTGCCTTTATCACCAACACAGATTCCCCTTCAAAGTTCTGGAAGGTGGTCCATGCCCTATTTACCCCCTCTCACCCCCGCCAAGTACTTATAGTTAATAGCTCACTAGTGTCTGACCCACCAGCCATAGCTGCAGAATTTAACTCCTACTATACCTCCTGCGCCACTGAGCTACTGAAATCCCTCCCCACCCTCTATCAGTGTGCCCCCTTCATCACCTTCCCACCTCCCCTTCTCTTTCATTACTGTAACCCCAAATGACCCCCTAAGTGCCCTCCTCACCATCAACCCCTCTAAAGATGCCTCCCCTGATGGTCTTGACCCAAAACTCCTCTCCCTCTCCGCTTCACCCACTGCCTAACTCCTCTCAATAATCCTAAATCTCTCATTCTCTACTGCCTCAGTCCCCTCTTCATGGAAACATGCAGTGGTCCTCCCTCTACCCAAAGGGAGTGACCCCTCATACCCTGGCAACTATCGTCCCATTTCTCTCCTCCCTACCCTTGCCAAGCTTCAAGAATGCATTGTCTTCTCCCAACTCACCTATTTTCTATCTGCAACCTCCTTTTTCATCCCTTTCCAATCTGGTTTCAGGTAAAAACACTCAAGCACCACCTCTCTCCTATGGCTCACAGACTCCATCCTAACCGGGATGGACAATAGTCAATTACCTCTGCCATTTTTGACGATCTGGCCAAGGCCTTCAACGCCATCTCTCACTCCCTTCTCCTCGACTCACTCCCGGCAGCTGGCCTATCTCCCTCCACCAAAAACTGATTCAAGGCCTATCTTATTGGCAGAACCCAATCAGTTAAGATCTTGGATGCCACTTTCCCTCCCGATTAGCACTGAAGTTCCCCAGGGCTCTGTATTAGGGTCCCTCCTAGTCTCCATCTTCTTAAATGACCGTCCCTCTGTTTGCTCCCCATCCTCCACTATACATATGTATGCCGATGATACAGTCTTGAATGTATCTGGCTCCTGTCCTGATGAGGTTACAACCAGCTTACAGCAAGACTTCGACAAGGTTCAGCTCTGGTTTGCTAACCATTAACTTTTCCTCAGAGCCAAGAAGACTGTTTCCATGACCTTTGGCACAAGGCAGAGACACTCTAGGTTTCCCTCCCTACCCATCTTCCACACCCTTGATGGGACTTTACTTGAGGAGACATCCTCCTTCAGGTACTTAGGTGTTTAGTTGGACCAACACCTAAATTTCTCTGGACATATTGATGCCATCCAGAAAAAAATGCTCCCCAAGCTTGGTGCCCTGTTCAGGAACCATAGTTGCATCCCTCCTATGGCTAGGTGTGAACTTGTTCAGAAGATGATACTGCCCATTTTCAACTACTGTGACATAGTCTATGGTGCTGCCCCTAAGTCCTCCCTAGCCCGACTAGACACCCTCTTCAATTCCTTCTGCTAATTTTCCCTGGATGCCCTCCCTTGCACCCACCACTGCGATCTTTATGATGCCCTATCCTTCCCCTCTCTTACAAACAGGCGACTCTCCCACTGTGTTTTACGTTCACCTCCAAGCACTGGTTGGGTGAGCTTCTTTCCCATCTCACCTCCTCCTCCTCTATAACACCCCCCCACATCCCATTCTCTTAGATCAACAGACTCTCACACCCTGGTAGTACCCGCAGATACACCCAAATCAGCAAATACGGTTACTCACCGCCTCTCAAAAATTTGAAAATTCCCTTCCCCCTACAAATTCGGCACTCATCCTCCACCTACTCCATCAGCTCTGCCCTCAGTAATTACCTTGCTCCTAGCTGCTCCTGCCATGTCCCTTCCTAACTCCCTCCAGTAAGCCCTGGACAAACCCTACCCCTCTACCATCACCTTCATTTTTACCCTATGCACACCCAACCCCCAAATTTCTAGCTCTCCTCCCCTTCCTCCAAATTGCTCCTCCTTACTGGCATCCCTTGATCTCTTGCAGAATGTAAGGGACCCTGAATGCTCTCCATGGGTCCCTCTCCTACTTCCCCAACGGGCTTGTATCTCTCATCTACTCCCTTTTCCCACGATCCTGAAGGGGTCTCTCTGGGACACTTCCTTATCCATTTCTCTCTGGTCCCACCAGTCCCCTTGCAGGGTTCTTCACATCCTGAAGGGATCTCCAGGGACATGACTCTTTCCCCTCACCCCCACCTCACCCCTGCCTCTCTTTTCCCCCTTTTCTTTCATGTAAGCACTTGTTTACTTATTAACCCAGCACTTATTATTATCCACTTTTTCTACCTAGCAAATGTTCAATGTCTCATTCCTATTGTCCCCCTTTCCCCCAGGTCACACCGGAAAAATAAATAAATACAAGTGCATGATTTTGCACTTTCCTGCACTGAAACCCACCTGCCATGCCCCTGACCACTCCTTGAGATTTCTCAGGTCTCTATACATTCTTTCATCCCCCAGAGTGTACACCCTATTGCAGATTTTGGTGTAATCCAGTAAGAGGCAGAACATCCTTCCAGCTCATCTGCAAATGTCACTCATAAAGTCATTACAGAGGATTGGTCTTGGTATTGAGCCCTGAGGCACCCTGTTTGCCACCCTCTGGAGTGAACTCCATTTACCCCCACCCTCTGTCACATATCCTATAAATTCCTTACGCAGGTTACTACCTCAGTGAGTCTCCCATGTGGGATGGTGTCAAAAGCCTTACTGAAATGTACATAGGCCACATCCACTGCACCATGCTGATCTATTTCACTGGTCACCCAATGAAAGAAATCTATCAGATTTACTGACATCACCCAAATCGGTGCTGCCTCAGGTCTTGTAACTTGCTGATTTTAAGATACTCCATAATCCTTTTCTCAGTAGTGTCTTCATTAACTTCCACATTGCCAATGTCAGGCTGACTGGCCTATAGCTGCCAGCCTCCTCTCTGCTACTGCTTCTGTGAACCAAACCTATGTCATGTCTGCTATGTGTAAACAGCTGAATACTGTATACCCATGTTAACCTGTACTCCCATATGTTTTCTACTGTATGTTATCTCTTACTGTTATTCCCGGGTCGCCCCTGAAAAAGGGACCTTCGGGGCCCAGTGGGCTTACCCGGTCATCAAAATTCAATAAATAAATAAATAAATAAGCGGGAGATCTGTCCTCTTCCAGTCCTCTGGAACCACTTCTGTTTCAAGTGATTTGTTCGACTGGACTGTCAGAAGTGCAGCCAGTACCTCTCTGAGCTCCTTCAATATGCATGAGTGTATACAATTTGGCCCCATAGCTTTGTTCACTTTTAGATAAGCAAGTCCCTTCAAGACCCTCTCCTCTGTAAAAGGACTAGTGTCTCCCTCTCCTCTGTAAAATGACTAGTGTCTCCCTCTCCTCTGTAAAAGGACTAGTGTCTCCCTCTTCTCTGTAAACAGACTAGTGTCTCCCTCTTCTCTGTAAAAGGACCAGTGTCTGCCTCTCCTCTGTAAAAGGACCAGTGTCTCCCTCTCCTCTGTAAAAGGACCAGTGTCTCCCTCTCCTCTGTAAACAGACTAGTGTCTGCCTCTCCTCTGTAAAAGGACCAGTGTCTGCCTCTCCTCTGTAAAAGGACCAGTGTCGGCCTCTCCTCTGTAAAAGGACCAGTGCCGGCCTCTCCTCTGTAAAAGGACCAGTGTCTGCCTCTCCTCTGTAAAGGGACCAGTGTCTGCCTCTCCTCTGTAAAGGGACCAGTGTTTGCCTCTCCTCTGTAAAGGGACCAGTGTCTGCCTCTCCTCCGTAAAGGGACCAGTGTCTGCCTCTCCTCCGTAAAGGGACCAGTGTCTCACTCTCCTCCGTAAAGGGACCAGTGTCTCACTCTCCTCCGTAAAGGGACCAGTGTCTCACTCTCCTCCGTAAAAGGACCAGTGTCTCCCTCTCCTCCGTAAAGGGACCAGTGTCTTCCTCTCCTCTGTAAAGGGACCAGTGTCTCCCTCACCTCTGTAAAGGGACCAGTGTCTCCCTCTCCTCTGTAAAGGGACCAGTGTCTCCTCTCCTCTGTAAAGGGACCAGTGTCTCCCTCTCCTCTGTAAAGGGACCAGTGTCTCCCTCTCCTCTGTAAAGGGACCAGTGTCTCCCTCTCCTCTGTAGAAGGACCAGCGTCTCCCTCTCCTCTGTAAAGGGACCAGTGTCTCCCTCTCCTCTGTAAAGGGACTAGTGTTTACCCCTCCTCTGCAGAAGGACTAGTGTCTACCTCTCCTCTGTAGAAGGACTAGTGTCTCCCTCTCCTCTGTAAAGGGACCAGTGTCTCCCTCTCCTCTGTAAAGGGACCAGTGTCTCCCTCTCCTCTGTAAAGGGACCAGTGTCTCCCTCTCCTCTGTAAAGGGACTAGTGTTTACCCCTCCTCTGCAGAAGGACTAGTGTCTACCTCTCCTCTGTAGAAGGACTAATGTCTGCCTCTCCTCTGTAAAAGGACTAGTGTCTGCCTCTCCTCTGTAAAAGGACTAGTGTCTGCCTCTCCTCTGTAAAAGGACTAGTGTCTGCCTCTCCTCTGTAAAAGGACCAGTGTCTGCCTCTTCTCTGCAAAAGGACCAGTGTCTGCCTCTCCTCTGTAAAAGGACTAGTGTCTCCCTCTCCTCTGTAAAAGGACCAGTGTCTCCCTCTCCTCTGTAAAAGTACCAGTGTCTCCCTCTTCTCTGTAAAAGGACCAGTGTCTGCCTCTTCTCTGCAAAAGGACCGGTGTCTCCCTCTCCTCTGTAAAAGGACCAGTGTCTCCCTCTCCTCTGTAAAAGGACTAGTGTGTCCCTCTCCTCTGTAAAAGGACCAGCGTCTCCCTCTCTTCCTCCAGTGCTCCTGTTGCTTTTATGGAGCCCATCCGCATCCTCTATGAAGACTGTACAAAAGTATCTGTTCAGGATATCTGTTTTTTCCTATTCCTCCTCTGCACAGTCCCCACCTGCCCTTCTTAACATCACAATCCTTCCCCTAGACTTCCTCTTTTCACTTATGTGCCTAAGAAATGTATTTTAGGAGGCAGTGTAGCACAGTGTTTAAGGGCACTGAGCTACAAACCTGGAGGCCGCCCTCAGTCTGAATCCCATCAGCCTCCACTTGCATACTGTGCGACCCTGAGCAAGTCACTTATCTTCCTTGTGCTCCCAGGTCACACCTGGAAACAAGTTCTGGCTTAGTTTGCCTTTCCTGGTTGAACAATTTCCCCTTTCCCTTTTCCCCTTGGGCTATTCTTTCCTCAGTTTGTGTCTCTGCACTCCTCACCACTTTCCCTGACTCCCTCTACTTCTCCTTTTCAGGCAGAGGAAATCTACACCCTCATATCTTGTAAATTTTACTTGTTTACATGTCGACAACTCTTTTCGTGTGGCTGTTAAGAACGCATGTGACTGCTTTAGTTTTTTTTCACTGTTCATACTTGTCTCTGTAACAATCCATTGGGGGGGGGGGGTTCATTTTCTGGTTCTTGAAATCTCATCGTCCCTGAAAACTCCATTAGCATATGAGAAAAGTATTTGTCAGCACCCTTTAGACTCCACAGTATGCTGTCTGCTTAATCACAGTTCAACAAAACAAACTGCAGCAAGGCATGAAATACCACATTTACCTTCAGTTAGCTTTGTAAACTGTCTTGAGTTGTAATGCAGGGTTTTCCCCCTATAAAATGCATTCAATTATTGTGTTTCCAGAGTTTTTCCAGAATATTTCTACTTTCAGCATAGGGATACACGGTATAAATGTTCACTGTGTCATCATGTTCTTATATGCTAATGCAGCCCTCATGGACAATGAGATTTCAACAACCATAAAATGGAGACTCCCAGGACAGTTGCAGGGGACTAGTATGAAAAGTAGAGATCTGTGAGACTGCCGAATTTCATTATGCGAAATATTTTGCGTAATTCAGCCGTTTTGCTAAATTTTTTGTGTACGCGAAATGTGGAATTTTGCCCACGGAGTGCAAAACTTCACCCTTGGAGTGCAAACTTTTGCCTGCGAAATGGTGAAATTCGACACTTGCGGGAGAAATGTTGCTGTTTTCAGGTGAAATTTTGCAACTTTGCACCCCGTGAAATATTTTGTAGAATGGCTGAATGACATGAAATTGCCTGTTTTACAGGAACTGTGCCCGCAAAATTTAATTTCGCAACATCTCTAATGAAAAATGAAAACAAACTAAAGTAAACATGTATATCCCCAACAGCTACGGCAGATGAGTTGTCTGTTGACATGGAAATAAATAAAATTTGCAAGAGGGTGTAGTTTTCCTTTAATTTCCATTTCTTTTTGCCTTAAGTTTGCAGCTATAGTATTTGGATGGTGTTTTGAATATCTTTTTTGCTTTTTTACAGCTGCCATCAGAGACATCATATTGTTCCTAGCTGGAAGCCCTGTGCTCTTTACTGGAAGACAACTTAGCATCTTTTCTGCCTCCCTGGGTGCTAGACACAATTACTGTTTTACAGAGGAGTGCTTCCCAGATGGCTTGGAGGGACAGGGAGCGAATCCTCAGGATCGCCGGAGCAGCTGCACAGGGGAGGGAGCTGGATGTCATTGTCTACCTAGGGACAAATGACCTGGCTAAGAAAGGGACCAGAGCAGTGCAGGAAGAGTTTGTGGAGTTGGGGAGGGGCCTTAGAGAAGTAGCACGCACAGTAACCTTCTCGAGAGATGCTGCCTGTCTATGGCGTAGGTGAGGCTAGGGTGCTTCAAACCATGGGATTCAATCAGTGGTTGAAAAACTGGTGCAGAGCTCAGGGATTTGGCTTCATTGGAGACTGGGGGTTCACCTGGAGTGATGCAGGACTATACTGGCATGATGGGCTGCATCTGTCCAGGAGGGGAACCAGGATCCTAGGTGATAGGTTTAAATGTTTCATTGGCAAGCATTTAAACTAGCCAAGGGGGGAGGCTCTGGAAAGGAACAGGGAAATCCTAGCCCCCCCCCCAAAAAAAAGTCAGGGTAGTAAGTGAGGTAAACACCAAGATAGAGATGTCAATATGGAGAAGGGCAGGGGTAAATGGAGAAAGTGACAAAGGCAATAAGGACAGGGATGGGGCAAAAAGAAGTAATGCCATCAGGAAATGGAGGGTAATGAGTACCAATGCCCGTAGTCTGGGCAACAAGCTCCCTGAACTGGTGGCCTTGATGGAAGAGGGATGCCTGGATATCGTAGCAGTCACAGAAACATGGTATACAGAGAACCATGACTGGGATGTTAACATACCAGGGTACATAACCTACAGGAGAGACAGGGAGGGGAGAAGACGGGGAGGAGTAGCTCTCTATGTAAACGAAGGGATAAAAGCAACTGAACAAAAGAGTAAACAGAGAGGAGAGAGGCACTGTGGGTCACCTTAGAGACTGGAAATGGCACCACAATCCGCATAGGGGTTGTGTACAGACCCCCATGTCAGGGGGAAAGAATGGACAAGGATATGATAGAAGGCATTCTTAGAATGGCAGAGAAAGGGGAGATACTGTTGATGGGAGACCTGAATATGCCAGATGTTAACTGGAGCACATTTGCTGCAGCCACATCCAAGAGCAGGGCCATTCTCTATGCCCTACAGGTGGCAAGCCTCAGACAGCTAGTTTCGGAACCCACTCGTGAGGAAGCAATCTTAGACCTCATACTCCCAAATGGGGACAGTGAGAGGATCTCAGATCTAGAAGTGGGTTGCCATCTGGGAACAAGTGACCATCAAACAGTGTGGTTCACGATAAACTCAGCTACAGAATTAAGCCATACAAAAGTGAGGGTACTGGACTTCAGCAGGGCTGACTTTGGCAAGATGGGAGAATGCCATAGAAAAGCACTAGCAAACAGGCTGGAAGGAGGGGTGGAGCAACAATAGGGAAACATCAAAACTGCCATCACAGAGGCAACAAGCCTTTGTGTCAAGCAAATAAACAAATCAAAACGAAAGAAAAAGCCACTATGGTTCTCAAAAGAGGTGGCGGAGAAAGTCAGGGAGAAAAAGATAGCATTCAGGAAGTATAAGGAAACACAGAAGGAGGAGGACAGAGAGCTGTACCAGTTAAGGCAGAAGGAAGCAGGTAGGGATGTCAGAATAGCAAAGGCCCAAACTGAGGAAAAGATAGCCAACTCTGTTAAGAAGGGGGATAAAACCTTTTATAGGTACATCAGGGAGCGTAGAAAGACAAAGGGAGGGATAGTGAGGCTGAATAGAATGGACGGTGGGTGGGCAGAGAGGGACAGTGAAAAAGTAGGGATACTGAACGAATATTTCTGCTCAGTATTCACAAAAGAGGAGGAGGGGGAGGTGCCTAATCGAATTAACAGAAGCACTCTTGATAGGGTGGTCGATTCCAGTCCTTCCACAGAAGAAAGGGTTCTGAAAGAACTCCTAAAACTGAAGGTGGACAAAGCAATGGGGCCTGACCGAATTCACCCCAGAATTCTAAAAGAATTAGGGGGAGAACTAGTGACACCACTGACTACCCTTTTTAACAAATCATGGGAGGATGGTGTGGTACCTGAGGACTGGAGGATGGCAGATGCGATTCTCCTTCACAAAAGTGGGACCAAGACAGAGGCAGGAAACTACAGACCTGTCAGGTTGACCTCTGTGGTAGGGAAAGTGATGGAATCCCTTCTGAAGGAAAGAACTGTTGAGTACCTAGAGGCCAGTGGGGCACAGGACCCAAGGCAGAATGGGTTCACAGCGGGAAGGTCATGTCAGACTAATCTAATTGATTTATTTGACTGGGTGACCAAAGTAGTAGACCAGGGAGGGGCTGTGGACATGGCCTACCTAGACTTTGGCCAGGCATTTGACACAGTCCCACACAAAAGATTGATAGTCAAATTAACCAGCCTGGGAGTGGGTCCCAGGGTGGTAGCCTGGGTAAAACACTGGCAGAACAACAGGACACAGAAGGTAATTGTAAATGGAGTCCATTCTGAAGAAAGAGGAGTTACTAGTGGGGTACCGCAGGGTTCAGTACTGGGTCTAGTCTTTTTTAATGTCTTTATAAGGACATTGCAGAGGGACTGGAAGGAAAAGTATGCCTCTTTGCAGATGACACAAAGATCTGCAACAGGGTTGATACACAAGGAGGCGTGGAAAGGATGAGAAGGGACTTGGCAATGTTGGAGGAATGGTCAGAAGTATGGCAGCTTGGATTCAGTTCAAAGAAGTGCAAAATAATGCACCCGGAAACAAAAACCCAGGGGAAGATTACACAATGGGGGGGGGTAACAATAACAAAAATGGAAAGGTACCTGGGGGTAATCATATCAGATGACTTTAAGGTTAGCAAGCAATGTGAGAAGGCAGTAGGGAGGGCTGGGGGTATACTGGGATGTATAGGGAGAGGCATCACCAGCACAAAACAGGAAGTTGTTATCCCTCTGTACAGACAGTTGGTGAGACCCCATCTGGAGTACTGCGTCCAGTTCTGGAGACCCCATTTCCGCAAGGACATAGATAGCATAGGGGCAGTCCAGAGGAGGGCAACTAAAACGGTGCAGGGTCTGCAAGAGAAGCCATATGAGGAGAGACCACAGGAGCTTAATATGTATACCCTTGAGGAAAGGAGGGAGATGGGGGGACATGATAGAAACCTTTAAGTACCTCAGTGGAATCAACAAAGTCCAAGAGGCTAGCATCTTTCAGAAAAAGAGATGTGCAAGAACAATGGGACACAATTTAAAGATAGAGTGGCAATGTGAGGAAGTATTTTTTCACAGAGAGGGTGGTGGACACATAGAACAGCCTTCCTGAGGAGGTTGTGGGGTCTAAAACTGTGGAAGAATTCAAGAATACATGGGACAGACATAAGGCAATTTGTGCGGGGGGGGTAAGAAGAAATAGGCTGTTGGTTAACTAGGATCTGCAGCTTATCCTGTAGGTAGGGAAATGGGCAGACTAGGTGGGCCAAGCGGTCCTTATCTGGCATCAAAGTCTATGTTTCCTTCTCCCTGGGTGCCAGAGACTGCTGCAGAGAATAAGAGCCATCTGAAGCATACTTTCTACCTTTAGTGGTACCTTTCTCCCTGTTTTTATACCCAGGCTGTTTTATAGGAGAGAACTCTAGTGAAGTTGTTGTAGAAGCCTGGTGCAGACAACTGCCATTTAGCTGCCCTTTTTTCTTTGTTTTAATGCAGAAAACTTCATAGAGTTCACAATTTTCAAAACTGTGATCTGCCCCAAACAATCAAAGCAAAGGTCATGGCCACCTGCTTTTTGTCAGCTAATGCTTACAGAATCTATACCCTGTTTTCCTTTTAAGCCTTCCTGTCATGCCAGTTTGGCATGAAGTAACAGAAAATTTGTTTCAAGGGTTGTACTGTGAAAAACATACAACCATTTTAAAAACAAAGTCTGGTTTAAACAAAATGTATTTATTTTTGTTTGAATTGGAATGGGGAACCTGAACTAAGTGGAAAACAAGGTTCTCAGATCAGGGCACCACAATGGAATTGGCGAAAAAACTGTAACAATTTAAAAATCTAAGCTAAACTTGCGTAGAGTTATCAAATAAACTCAGAAACTTTACAAAATAACACAGCAGTAGTCATAACTAAGACAGGCACACAGACTGGAACAAAAGTCAGGGGGAATTGATCGCTTCAGCAGAGAAATAAATCTACCATTAGAATGTCAGGCGGAGTGTGGCCACTCTAGAGTTTGAACACTAACATTCTAAGGTTCAATCTCTAGGGCAACACCTCAGGGTGGAGATGCTGCTACTTGTATGATATCACAAATGCACTCTTGTTGCTAGACCAGCCCTGTACATTTAAACATGAAAGTGACAATGTGCTGGATGCATTTACAGATATAATACAGTAGCCAGTAAATTAAGCACTGAAGCGAATAGGAACATATTGGATGATTAAGGTATTAAAAAATGGCTTCTACACAAACTATGAAGATACAGTATAAATTTATTCAGGAATACAGCAGAAGAGAAACAAGGCCTGCAATTTAATTGTTATGGTGGTTATAGCATTTGCATGAAATTTTAATCTTTGGTTGTTACAACGGTGCCACATTAGATGATGTGGGTTAAAGGAAGAATTATGCTGATTTCTGGCTGGCTAGCGACTGAGTCTAAATGCTCTATCTATCTACCTGTCTATCTATCTTTTTAATTAGTTACTATCATGCAGAGTCCTGATAAAGTGGCATAAACAACCATAATATGTTGACATGGTGATTGTTTGATGGAAAAAGAAAAACTAAAATTATTTATTTGAATAACAAGGAGTTGGTTCTTCAATGTTGCTTTGCAGTGTGAAATTTGTTCTGCCCTCAGAAGTATCTTCAGTACATATTAATTTAGTCCAATGATAAGGCACTAGTCATCCTGGGACATCTAATCTCTGCTGAAACATACAACTATTAGCCATTATATTCAGCAGTGGACTCGCATAGAAACACCAAAAACTATATAGGCAGAAAAAGACTACAAGCCCATCAAGTCTGCTCTCCGTATACCTAAATCCAGTCCACCATACTGCTGTGCAATCTTAAACTGAGTCCCTACTGCGATCTTGATCCGTTCTGCAGTTTTGTCCTTTCACTCTGCCGAGCTCTCACAGTTACCAGTCCCTTGTACCTGTCCCACCCACCTTAAAATCATGGATCATCTCAGCCCTTACAATTAGCTTGGCAGGCCATTCCTTCTGTCCACCACTCTCTCCGTTAAGAAGTATTTACTCTCATCCCTCCTAAATTTACCCTTGACCAGTTTGTACTCATCGGCCTTGGTACATGACTCCATGCTATGCTTAAACAAGAAATGCCAATCCACTTGGTTAATCCATTTGAGATATTTGAAAGTTGCTATCATATCACTCCTTTCTCTTCTGACCTCAAGCAAGTACATGTTACATTTTTAGGCTGCACAATGGCTCTTCATACGACCTTCTCTGCATAGCCTGCACTTCTTGTCACTTTCTCCAAGCAATCTTCATCTTTTTTGAGATGGTGCAGCCTCACTAGAGATCTATACAGAGGAATAATCATCTCCTGTCTGCTGCTGGTAATGCCCCAATTGATATAGCCCGGCAGCCAGTTGATCTTTACATGTTATGTTGCACGGGTTGTTTGCATAAGAATGTTGCTAATGACTACCCCAAGGTCCCTTTCTTCTGTTATTGGTTTACTATGGCACCACCTATCCAATACCCCATTCAGGGGTTCTTACTTCCAATATGCATAATTCTGCATTTCTTCACACTGAAATGGAGCTGTCTGACCCAGACCATTTCTCCAAGCTTGTTAGGCTACTTCAATAACTTCGCCTCTGTTCCTACCCTGTCACATGTTTTCATGTCATCTGCAAACAAGCTAATCATAGCTTTATGCCCACTCATATGCTGCAGATAAATACATTAAGGAGTACCAGTATGAAGAATGAACCCTGACGCAATGTGCTAGTCACCTTCCTGAACTCCAGGTGAGTCCCTTTTACTACTACCCCCCCCTCCCAAGTCTGACCTTCAAGCTAATTTTGTACCCAGTGGGCTAATCCATCTCTTACTCCCAGGCCCCTCAGCTTTTTTACCAGCCAAATGTGCAGCACAGAGTCAAAAGACTTGCTGTAGTCCAAGTACATGGTATCCACAACATGGCTCTTGCCCACTGTCTGTGACATCATGTTGAAAAAGTCTAGGCAGTTCATCTGGTATGACCTCCCTTTTAAAAACCCATGCTGTCTCTCATCCTACAGTCCTTGCTTCTCAAGGAACTCCACCAGCCACTCCTTGATGAAAGCCTTGAGTAGGTGCCCCATTAAAGTGGTCAGACTTCCTGGCCTGTAGTTTAACATGCCCCCTTTGCCCCCTCCCTTGAGGAAAGGAACTATATCTGGCCCTCTCCAGTCTTCTGAGACCACCTCTCTTGTCAGGGAGCAGTTAAAGTGATTGTTTCACTTTATCATTTAGCACCTTGCCTTATGTTATTGCGTACCTTAGGTGGGTGAAAGCCATTCTGCAGTATGTTTCATATTTAATCCACGGTATATAATGTGATATAAAAGATCGTATTTCATCCATGAGAAGGTGCCCCAGACGATTCTTGTAGTTCCTGACTGCTGAACATGCCCCACGCTATGACGTCCACCAAGGGAGAGCACAGGGACGCGTCCCATTGAAATGAATGGGGCTCGATTTTGCGTCCGATTTAATACCTTAAGATGGCCAGCTGGAGATTAATGAAGGGCACCACTCGACTAATTGTTAGTCAAGCAGTGTCCTTCATTAATCTCCAACTGGACATTTTAAGGTATTAAACTGGATGCAAAATTGAGCCCCATTCATTTCAATGGGGTGTGTCTCCATGCTCTCCCTCGGTTGACATCAAAGTGTGGGGGCATGTTCAGCATCAGGAACTACAAGAATCAGTAGGGGCACCTTCTCGTGAATAAATTACAATCTTTTGTATCAAACTATATACCGTGGATTAAATATGAAACATACTGCAAAATGACTTTCGCCCACCTAAGGTATGCAATAACATAAGGCAAGGCGTTATATGACCAAATCACTTTAAACAGGTCTGCCAGAGGTTCCACCTGTGTCACCCCTCCCTCTCTCAGAACCCAGGGGCGGAGCCCATCTGGACCAGGTGCTTTGTTTACTTTCACGCTCGAGTCCCTTAAGCATCCTGCCCATAGTGATCAGGTTGATGCCCAGCTCCTACCTGCCGCACCCTCTCCCTACTGCTGGGCTGGCTGAGCAATTGGTAAGAGGGGATACATCCCCTATCATGTGCCTAGTTATATCCTCTATTCTATCAGTGCCCCTTCTATGTGAAGCCCTGGGCAGACGTCTAACCATTTTACTGCCCTGACTACCTGGGCTCACCACTTACTCGACCCTCAACAACGGAGTCACTGATCACTATGCTCACCTCCATAATAGCCCCTGAAACACCAAAACCTACTTGGAGTAGGATCAAGTATAATACTGTAACTTAGAAAAAGGCCCACAGAAGTTACCATAACATATTCATGGATATAAAATCTGTAAAACAATGCTAATGACCCATAAATATATTTTCTATTGGAATTCCAGTATTCAGATCTTGAACTTGCTCTCCTGACTAAAGCACACAACCTCTGAAGCATGATTCTCTTCTGTTGTAACTTAGTACTGTACGTTCTGTCCACTACTGCCTCCAGAGGTGTTCACCGAAACTGAAGCACAGAACAAGCCAAGTAGGAACACAAGCATACAAGGAACCCAAGAGGAAGAGGCGAGTTTAGCCCACAGTATGGGTGCAGTACAAGAGTAACTCCTCTCTTGGAACAGTGAGCAGACTTGTTTCTCTACGGACTTTCTTATCTAAGTTTCCTTTTTTCATGTTCCTTTTAACTAGAACATAACAGACTGCAGGCATCAGCACCAGTCCAGCACCAAAACCTGTTTTAAGGTTTGCCAGTTTAGGGAAAAACAGAGAACGAAGTTGGGGGGGGAAGGGAGAGAACAACAGTACACCACCTGTCAACCATGCTGGATACAGCCTTAAGCACTGCAGATGTGCCAAAATGTTTGGCCTGGGCATATAATGACTCTGCAGCTCCATGCTCAACATCCCACAACATAAGGTCCGAGTCCCTACTGCACTGTGTCAAAGTCATTCACATGCCTTCAATTTAGCTTTAATTAAATGCGACTCCAGTCCGGCTGTGCTGTCTGAGGTACCTGCTGGCACTTCCTCTATAGGGAGAACAGTTTTCAAGCAGCAGATATAAAAGTCTGCTTGAGAAGGCTGGAGTTCTGTTACGTTAACAATCAATCTGGTTTGTGCCAACAGCAGCCCCCAAACTAGGACACAGTAATGAACAGAATATTCTATTTCTGACTACTGAAGTGCTGTGCACAGGCTGCTTATTAGTTTAAAATGCAGTAAAGTTGTTTGGGAAGTCACACCAACAACACAATACAGAACAAAATGAACTAAAAACTGGAGAATTGGGGAGGGGAAGGGCTATATCTCCCTGCTATCAAACTGATAATTATCCCCAATTAAGGTACCCTTTTCATATTTACAGTCACTTCACTACCAGTCTCTCACTGTCTGTAAAGCGCTTTGGGATGTAATGTGTATGAAAAGCACTGTCTCAGTGTAAATTCGGCTTCTTTTCACCTACTTAGAACACCTGGAGTGAGTTAGACCAAGCAGATATGTTGTTGTTAACACTTCACAAAGAGAAGTACTAGGCCAAGGCATGTTTTTAAAATTTAAATCTGTTTTGTATATTTCAGTTGCCACTGCTTACGTATTTTACATTATAAAATGATTTACAATATGTACATCAGCCAGTCAGAATTACTGATGACTTGTCCATTTTTTTCTCAAGACAAGCCTTTTGAAATGCAGACATTTTAGAATATGTTGCAGATTAAACTCCTACAAAACCTCCCACTGTAAGCACACACCAATCATCTTTAGAAATGGAGAAACAACATTCTAAAATAAAAGGAGGAACCCTCAGAACCCTCCTATCGGCCCCGGATAAATGAACTCTCGATGAAATTACAAACAAACAGCCTGTCTCAGTTCAAAGTAGGCCTCACACAGCACCTAATGTCTAACTCAAAATGCACCTGCTTCTCGGGCCCACTTGATAGACAGGCCTACCCTCAAGGTAACGCCCAGCAGGGCTACTCAGAGAACCCTGCCTCCATTTCAGCTCCAGCCAAGGGCTTTAGTAAGCTATCAGTCCTCTTTAAACGCACTTGGTATGGCCCTCCCACCCCGCCCACACACACACCATATTCGACAGCCTCTGGAGTGTTTCACTATCCCCCACCTCTCGCCTTCTTGTGTTGGTTTCAAACCCAATCCCCCTTGTTTCACTGTTACCCAGCCTCTCGCCATCTGGGATAGCGTTAAACCCTATGCAGTTACTCTGCCATAGTCTATCAACGGATTTGGAGGTTTTCAGGGATGTGCTACCTAGGGAGACCGATTAGAAATAGCTTAGTATTCAATTATAACTGCTAAGTTTTTTTTCTCCTATTTGTCTAATTGTCATGTAATTGCTCTTTAATGCCTAATGATCAGGCCTCTGTAACCACTGAATATGTGTATTGTCTTATTGTCCACCCTGACGTGGAACCTTTGTAAAAGAGCTCACGCTCAAAGGTCTTTCCGAAATACTAATTAAACAATTAAACAGAACAACAGTCAATGCCCCTGAGGCAGTCTGTACAGTGCCACCAGCAAAACGGCCTTTAACATTCATTTCAAGCTCTCTGCCTTCAGCTCAGCACACAAATACCGTACCACTGCAGGCAATTATCTAGCAGTATGGGCCACCACATTCGTACAGAATCCACTGCAAATGTATTTTATATTCAAACAGATTCAAACACTATTTTCCTTTTTTTTGCTTAATTTCTACAAAAAATGATTTTCCCAAAATGTAAATGGTGGGACTGACACAGTACTATTGACAGACAATACACACACAGAAATATTCTACAGTGGTGCTCAATGACAGTTGTGAAATGTCACAACATGCCAGTCAGTAACTCGTTAAATAGAATAACAGACATGAAACCATGTATAACAAGACTGTTTTCATCAAGGGATTTTTATACGATCATAACCACAAGAGCAAAGCACAGGTTATCAGTGCCACAGTAGACACGAAACCAGGGATAACATGCTGGTGTTCCCACCAAGCACTGCAAAAGCAAACACACACTGCACTCATGGAAAGGATACTCGAGACCCAGTAGCTTTAGAGCAGCAGCGATACCTTACTGAGATGAAATTCAGTGCACAGATACACCTACCATTGCTTCATCCTGGTTCCAAAGCAAACTTTCTAGAGCAATATACAAAAGTGCATCGGGTCTCCAAATTGAAATACCAGGCCTGTGTACTTGGCCCAAATGCCCCATGGGGCATGATTTAGAATAAAAGCCAGGGACAAGGCAATCACAAGCGTATCTGTGCCCTGAAATTCATACAATAAAGGATCCCTGCTGTTCTAAAGTTACTGGGTCTCAGAGTATCCTTTCCATGAGAGAAGTGTGTGTTTGCTTTTGCAGTGTGGAATCGGGGCTGATTGCCTTACACACTAACGCCATCCTGACCAGTGACAGTGCAACCACCACTCCAGAACTGCTAATTCCCATTAAGGGATTTTGTTGCCACTAGATCTACAAGAGCAAAGCTTGAGTTATCAGTGGGAAAATAGATAAGAAACCATGCATAACAAGTCTGCGTCCCCATCAAGGGGTTCTGATGTAGTCAGAAATTGAGAGCAAAGTTTGAGTTATCTATAGAATAATTAAAAGGAAACCTGCATTAACAAGCCTGTGTTCCACTGAGGAATTCTTATGCTATCAGAACCAAGACAGCGGAGCTCAAGTTATACCATACACAACCAGCCTGTGCTGCCACAGATGGGTTCTGATTACATTAGATCTCCAGAGTGAAGCCTGAGAAGTCCGATATAATTGGAAGCCTGAGGTTGCAGCACAGGCTGGCTGGGCATGTGGTCGCCCAATCAGTATTTTTTATAGTGTATAGTTTTGCTTTTTGTTAACAAAAGTGTGTTTTCACAATACTCCGTGGCAGCAGCAAATGTGCCAGCAGTTTCAGTTCAGAACATGAACTGATTGCTGTGCATGCAGCAGCGCTGTGTGAAACACCAGCTGCCATGAGAAACTCAGATCAGCTGGAACGTTGTTGTACCATAGAAGTGAACAACTGCATTCCATGACCTTTGAATTGTGGTACAACAACGTTTCAGCCGGCATGGAAATCCATGCTGAACAAACCCTCACTATACACTGTAAGCCTGTATCCATCAAGGGATTCTGATGCCATCAGAACCATGACAGCAAAGCTTGAGTTATCAGAAGAAGAACAGATGGGAAAATATGCATAACAAAGCCTGTGTTCCCATCAAGAGATTTTTATGCTATCAGAACCCGAGAGCAAAGCTTCAGTTATCAATAGAATGACAGACATGAAACCATGCATAACAAACCTGTGTTCCCATCAAGGAATTCTTTGTAGTTAATCTGTTTATTGAGATTTTTGACACAACTAAAGTAGACCATATACAGAATATTCTTACAGTGCATGTAACCATAATACCTCCAAGACAATTACCGGTTGATAATGTTATACAGCAGTGAAATAAAATGGATATCTGATACAGATGAAGCCACTTAATCGGGACGCGGTTAATCGGGACGTGCGCTTAATTGGGACGTTTCCATGGTCACCGATTATTCCCCTATTATAGTTAATGGAAGCTCCTGTTGTTTAATAGGGACAACAATTTCGGCTAATTGGGACATTTTGGGGGGAGTTTCCTTATAAAATTAGATCCTGTGAGCAGTGTTTTTCAACTGCTGTTCCTTGCTGTACATGAACATGGACTCAAAACGTAATGAGCTGTCCCTTGCTGAGCGTGTTAAGGTTCTTGAAGCTCTTCACGGACCAAAAACCTCCTTGTCAAAGGTAGCTGCTGCCTTTGGGATATCAAAAAGCCAGGCTGGCAGAATCAGCCGAAATCGTGATTCAATCATGGCTGAGTGGCTAGCAAACAGCAACCCTCAGAAAAAAAGGGAGAGAGATGGAAAGGACTCTGAGGTGGAAGAAGCACTATTCCACTGGTTTAATAATGCAGTTAGCAGAGGTGCTCGAATCTCCGGTCCCCTCATGAAAAAAAAAGCTAATGAACTGGCGGCACAGCTAAACCATGAAACATTTGCTGCTTCTGATGGCTGGCTTTCAAATTGGAAGCAGAGGCACAATATCTTTTGTAAAAAGGAAAGGAGAGCGTGATGATGCTGATAGTAGTGCCACAGGGGATTGGGTGCAAAGCGTGTTACCAGCTCTATTGCAGGAATATACACCTGGCGATGTCTACAATGGAGATGAGACAGGACTGTTTTATAGAGGGTACCCAGATCATGGCCATATGCTCAAACACTCAGAGTTGTTGGGGGAGGGGGGGAGAAGGCAAAAGAGTGTGTTTCTTTGCTTGTTTGTGCTAACATGGATGGGACTGACAAACGTCCACTTCTCCTGATCAGCAAAAGTAAAAAGCCCAGATGTTTGCCAAAAGACTTGAAATCACTACCTGTCATATACACATCCTCTGCGAATGCATGGATGACAGGATGGATCTTCGGAGAGTGGCTAGCCTCATAGGAACAGCAGTTGAAACGAACGAGGAAAATAATCTTACTGTTGCTGGACAATTGCCCTGCCCATCCCCAAGACATTATTGGCCGATACCCTCACATAAAAATTGTTTTTCTGCCTCCCAATACAACCTGTCTAATACAGCTTATGGACATGGGGGTTATTAGAGATTTAAAGGGGCATTACCGTGTGCTGATGGCAACACGCACTGTCAGAGTTATTGAGGAAGGCGGGAATGCAAAAGCATCCGAAATTGCAAAGGCAGTTACTCTCCTAGATGCAATTTTACATGGTGGCTAGAGCATGGAACTGTGTAAAACCTGTCACAATAATGAACTGTTTCCAGAAAGCATTCAAAATTGTATGTGAAACTGACATTCCATCAGACCAATCATCATTGGATGTCGTAGTGACGTCGGAATTCATGTCGGCAGTTGACTTTGCTGAATTTGTTGACATGGATGCTACCCTCCCAACCGACGGTGAGCTAACAACAGAAGAGATCTGTTCATTAATTAAGAGGCCGCACACCGACGAGCCGGATTCAGAATCTGACAGCCAATATACCCAGCTTGTTGCTCCAACTAACTGTGAGGCAGTGGCCCATCTGCATTCGCTCATGGCGTGGTGCCAATACCACGGTAAGATTGACGAGTGAACATGCTACAAAATGTTGAAATGCAGTCGCTACTAAGATGTGCTCTGATTCCAGGCAGAGCCAAATGACTGATTTTTTTTTCAAACTGACATCCGATTTTTAGTTACAGTACTTTGAAATAAAGTGTGCATGTGCTGTATGTCTATAACATTAAATTATTACTTCAGATCAAATACTGAGTACAGCATTGTGTTTGGGGAAGTCGAAATCTAAAGACGTGCAGTCTTTGTTGCTTAACTTAGTTACTTCGGGTAATGGGGACGGCCGCTTAAAAGGGACGAATGAATAGCAACGGAGCCGTCCCTATTAAGCGGCTTCATCTGTATTCAATACAACTGCTTGTTGTCTTTAATGTACTATAGGTCCTGGATGTGTTACTATTCTGACAGATCTAATACCATCAAGGGATTCTATGCAATCAGAGCCCAAGAGCGAAGCTCGAGTTATCAACAGGATAACAGACAGGAATCCCTGCATAACAAGCCTGTGTTCCCAATAAGGGATTCTGATGCCATCAGAACCATGAGGGCAAAGCTCAAGTTATCAACAGAATAACAGACAAGAAACCATACATAACAAGCCTGTGTTTCCATCAACTGATTTTGATGCCATCAAGACCCACGAGCAAAGCTCAAGTGCTTCTAAGATGGAAACTCAGAACTGTTTTATATAACAGTTCCTGTTTTTTTTTTTAGTGTATATGGTCCCTCTTTTCTCTGTCGTGTTCCCCCAAAACTATAAATAAAAATAAAAAAGTTCACTCACTGTTTTGTCTTAGGTAATTCATTAGTCCAATGCTGAGCAACAACCTTCACTTTTTTACATTTCAAAAACCTGCTTTGCACTAGCTACATAAAAACCCACCAGCTGTCCATTTTGTTTTATTTGCTTAGTTTTTAGTCTGCCCCTAAACAATGACTCAATCCTCTTGTTTTCACGTTCACCACATATTGGAGCACTGTTACAGTGCCTTCAGAAAGTATTCACCCCCTTTGGCTTTTGTCACATTTTGTGATGTTGCAAACTCAAATTAAAATACATTTATATGGGATTTTTTTGTCACGTATCTACACAATCTCAAAGTGGAATGAAACTTCTGCAATTTTTTGTACATGTAATTTAAAATAAATACCTGAAATGTCTTGATTTGATAAGTATTCACCCCCTTCGCTATGCCACTCCAAACTGAGCTCAGGTGCATCCAATTTCCTTGTGAGATCACTCTAAAACTTGAATGGAGTCCACCTGTGGTCAGTTCAAATGACTGACATGATTTCAGAGGAAATACACCTGTCTACATAAGGTCCCACTGTTGACGGTGCATGTCAGAGCAGAAACTCTACCATGAAGACCAAGGAGCTGTTTGTAGAACTTCGTGATAGAATTGTGAGGAGGCATAGATCTGGGGAGGGGTATAAAAATATTTCTAGGGTGTTGAAAGTTCCCAGGAGCACAGTCAAGTCCATCATTAGGAAATGGAAAGATTACAGAACCACCCAGACTCTTCCTAGAGCAGGCCGTCCTCCCAAACTGAGGAACCGGGCAAGAAGGACCTTGGTCAGGGAAGTGACCAAGAACCCAATGACCACCCTGACAGAACTACAGAGTTCCATGGCTGAGATGGGAGAACCTGTCCAGAGGACAACAATCTCTGCAGCACTTCACAGATGTAGCCTCTATGGGAGAGTGGCTAGACGGAAGCCACTCCTGAGAAAAGGCCACATAATAGCATGCCTGGAGTTTGCAAGAAGGCACGTGGCAGACTCTGAGACTGTGTGGCAAAAGATTCTCTGGTCTAATGAAACAAAAATTGAACTCTTTGGCCTGAATGCAAAGCGCTATGCCTGGCAAAGACCGAACACGGCTCAGCACCCTTGTAACACCATCCCTACCATGAAGCATGGTGGTGGCAGCATCATGTTATGGGGATACTTTTCAGCGGCAGGGACTGGGGCACTTGTCAGGATAGAGGGAACAATGAATGGAGCCAAATACAGGCACATCCTTGAGGAGAATCTGCATCAGTCTGCAATAGACCTTGGACTGGGGCGAAGATTTACGTTCCAACAGGACAACGACCCCAAGCATACAGCCAAAGCAACACTGGAGTGGCTTCAGAACAAGAAGGTGAATGTCCTTGAGTGGCCCAGCCAAAGCCCAGACTTGAATCCCATTGAGAATCTGTGGAAAGACTTAAGATTTTCGGTTCACCGACGCTCCCCATCCAACTTGACAGAGCTTGAGCAAATCTGCAAGGAAGAATAGGCAAAAATCCCCAAATCCAGATGTGCAAAGCTGATACAGACATACCCAAGAAGAATCAAAGCTGTAATTGCTTCCAAAAGCACTTCCACAAAGTATTGACTCAGGGGGGTGAATACTTAAGTAAACAAGATATTTCAGTTTTTAATGTTTCATACATTTTTGTTACACAATAAAAATATTTTTGCCCCTTTAAATTGTTGAGTATGCTATGTGAATCAAGGGGGAAACATATCATTTCAATGCATTAAAAATTCTGGTAGTAACACAACAAAATGTGACAAAATCCAAGGTGGGTGAATACTTTCTGAAGGCACTGTAGTTTAAGCAATGGCATATGTTTAGACAGACAGAGGTAGTGAAGAACGAGGACTAAGCTGTCCTTCAGAGATGAACTGAAAGCTAAGTAAAAATAAAGTGTGAAAATGTATAGTCTGGGCAGTGGGTGGGCAGATTATGCCACAGCTGGGAGTGGGACAGATTTTTTTTAAATTAAAAAAAAATATATATATATATATAATGAATGAAGGCTATTTTCTTTTGGCCGTTTGTTTTCCTGTTCACAAACTAATCTCTGGCAGTCGAAAATACAGGAAACTGCTGCTTGTTTTAGCACTGTTAAATTGCATTAGTACGGAAAAATCAACAGTCACCAGTTTCAAAGTATGTCACAATTCTCTTTTTAAGGAATGCTGCTGTACCAGCGTTGTGACATTACAATGATGGCACTACAACAACATGCTGACATCAGAATGATGGTGGTATAACTGCATTTCACTGAAGGTGAATTCCTACAGATAACACCTAACCACACATAATAAGGGTTAATCCTATGAATTCCTAAAGTTCTAACTAGTTAACACTGGGGGGAAGATAATAGTATTAGGATATCTTTGGTTAAAATGGCTCCTATCGCTGAGCCCCACGGTATGTACTGCATCTCTTGTGCCAGGCACAGTATAAATGGATCAACTGGTGGGTTCCGTATACTACTCCACCAGTGAGCTTCAACTGTCAAATGCTGGAATGAATTACCCATTTCCTGAATGAGAGGTTAATGCACATTCTTTACTGAACTCCTTTTTTTAACATAGGCTGCCAGTGCTGTCAAATCACGCTGAAGCATGGCACTTTTGTGATGAGAGACGTTATTCACTAGAGGCCATCAGACTCCTTTTAATTGGTGCCTTGGTCATACTTAAATTCTGGTTCAATAATCCATTTTTGTCACTTAGTCTGACCTGCTGAAGTCAAGCCAATACTACCTACTACAGATAAATGGAAATTGTTTCTGCTACAGAAGGGCTACACTGGCATTGAATGCAAAAAAAATGTCACAGCCAGCACTGGCCTGTTTTTTTGTTTTAATTTTTTATTTTGTGTTTATGCCTCATTATCGTCTCCAATCCCAGACTCCTACTAGATCCCGATGGTACATCCATGGGGTACTCCCACCTCACCGGTGCGTCACCTCTTCCATGCTGCCATGGAATACCCCAGGGGATGGAGCGGGGTTGGGGATTTGCCCCCGAACACATTTTTGCTCATCAAGTACTGCACATCCGGTCAGTGGAACGCAACCCCAGATGTACCAGGGTCTTTCATCTACAGGGATCAGGGCAATTTTTATGTTTTTCTGTCCACCCCCTAGGGACTTGGACATGCACTGACATCATGGGATGTGTACCCGCACAGAGCGCGGTGACATCACAACGCCTGCATAATCCCATCCACCTTCAACCCTCTGACTGCACTGCCACCACTGGTCACTCAGGGGTAGTACTGCAATGGAGGACAGGAACCCATCCTTCCAGGAGAGGAAGAGAATCTTCTAGGACACTCAATTCATCTCCCCCCAGCCAGCCCCCAATGATCCGTGGTCATTCCTGAACTCAGTTCATCGGTGTCGTGCGTGGTACTGCCACCACTGTGCCAATAGGCTGGCACTTGCCTGCTGGTTTCATGTTTTGGCAGTGCATGACACAAATACAGGTTAAAGTCTTCAGTGTATCCCTATGGCAAGCACACCATGTGTGACCACAGGGAAAGTTTGCCCACAGTGCCCCCGACAGTGCATTTCCACTAGTGTATTAGAGGTTTGTTCAGGTCCATGTCCATTTTATCCTTGGCTCCATTTCTGAAACTGCTAACCGCGGTGCCAGTTGTGCTTTGTGGTGTGAATGCATTCTTTAGGAACCTGATTGAGACAAATATATACACAGGCAGCTAGACAACCATTACATAGAAACATAGAAATTGATGGCATATAAGAACAGCTTGGCCCACTAGTCTGCTCATTGCCCCTTCATACTGCAATACCACAGATCCTATTTGATCTCTGGCTTTACCCTCTCCTTCCTATCATTAGGGTTCCCTTATGCCTATCCCATACATTCTTGAATTCCCCTACCATTTGTGCCCCCACCACTTCTGTTGGAAGGCTGTTACATGCATCCACCACCCTTTCTGTGAAGAAACACTTTCTCACATTATCTCTGAGATGATAAAGGTTTTTGTACTCTAGTGACCTGGGCCAGTATGAACCAGTGTCCTAGAGGTGAAAGACTCTGTTGCTCATTTTTTTTATTCAGTTTTTCCTCCTCCCATCTCACTGGCTGGCTCTTCCTCCCGCCGATCCTCCCATCCCCAACACCCTGGCTTCTCCCAGGATTTACCCCTCCCTGAGCCCCCATGGCTTTCCCTCTGTGGCGGGGAGTCCCTCTATCCACCACAGTCCAGGTCCAGATTCGGGAGGAGCCTGAGTCACTGGGTACAGGGCCTGCAGAGGTCGGCGATCATCCTGGAAGCCAGGGTGTTTCCCAGTTTTCAGTTCCCCGTGTACTGCCACTCTACCCGTCCTCACAGGGATGCCAACATTTGAACTGACATAAGCAGGCAGTGGCACGCTCAAATGACACACAGCCAATGTGTCCCTTTCTTCCTATGTCCCGTGCACCCTACCATGCACACATCTGTAGGGGGCAGTGCTGCAGTGGGACATGGCACCCTCTTCCCCTTTGGAGAAGGAGAGCATCCTATTGGACGCTCAGTCCTCTTCTCCCTCCTCAGCCAGCCTGCCCCTGATGATCATGGCTTGTTCCCGAACCCGGGTCACTAGTGTTGTAAGCAATATCTCTACTGCTGCGCCGATGGGCCAGCTTGTCTCTGTTGCTCACTGAAACTCCACGGGGCTCTCCAGTCCATTTACTGGGTTGTTTAAATTTTTAGGTTGGCATTCCAAGCTTGTAAAGGACTATGTTAATTTTCTTAATTAAATGGTCATGCAGAAGAGAGTTGTTAGTGGAAGATGATGTGACATTTCAGTTCTTCTGTTCCCAGGTTCATAGCAGGTGACACCAAGCAGGGTCTAGCTAGCATAGCCATTCAGTAGTGGGGGCAGTGCATTTTACAACTGCCTGTCTTGATATGTTAAATAATTGGCCAAGAGTTGGCAAACACCTTCTCTGGTTAAGTAGTACATATCTTAAAGAGCTGCTGATGCCTTTGGGAGAACTTTGGAAAATATAATATTTAGACACAATTCCGCTTGCATTTCATATATTTTCTACAGATTTCTCCTCTCCATTATTAATTACTGAAGAAATTCCCACTAAAACAAGATCTTTATCTCTTAGAATTCATCTGCCTCTATTGTTTGTTCCCTAATTGAAATAACAATGCTCTGTTGTGACATCACAGTCTGTTGCCATGGGAATAACTGTGATGTCACAAACAGTGTATTATGACATCAGGTTGGGAATAAGCAATAGGAGCTGATGAACCCTCATGGAACAACTGTCTTGTTTTCATGCATATTACCAGAGTAATACATAATGTGAATAAGCAATACAGAGCTAATGAGAAATATAAGCTGCTTTGTTTAGAGATATTATGTTTTGCAAGTTCCTGTTGAGGCAGTGGCGCTTTAAATTCTTAAGAATGTGGAATGACTAATAAAGCTTCTGGCTGGCTTAGTAACTAATCTGTATAAAAGCCCAGTGCACTGCCTGCTACATAAATTGTGTCTGCCTTGCTACCACAAGTCAGCATCTCTATCTGATAGGAGAAACCCCTGCTGATGGCAGTGAGATATACATTCTACACACTTCTAGAGAGCTTTCGAGAAAAACGAATCCAGAGATGTCCTTTTCTGACAAAACCTGACTTCCATACTTTATCATTTTAGGGTATGTTTCAAGATTAAGCATAAAAGAGGTTCAGACTTTCAAAAACAGAGGTCACGGGCAAAACTTACAAAAGAGGCTGAGCCCACCAAAAATTAATTATAGCAATTTATGTTCACGCTAATGATTGTAATCAATCTAAGACTGGCAGAAGTGACAGCACATATGATTTATTTTGAAATGGGGAATGATAACTAGAAGAATTTGGTCTTCACACTTACGTCTCCAGGTTATCCCCTTCAAGCACTGTCTGCACTGGGAGGTAGCCGAGCCGTGGATGTTTGGCAAAGTATTTTTTTGATCGAAACTTGTTTTTCAGTACTTTGGTGAAATCTCGTACATCTTCCCCTGAGGTGGTCTAAAACACAGACAGAAATGTGACATTTTTTTCAGGGACAATTTGCTGCTTTAACAATATCAAACACTGCAACAGACGAAGAAATGCACACCCTGAATTCCATTATGCTCATAATCTCATGCAATACATATTGTCTGATAATTGGATGTACTTTAGAAGAGAATGGACTGTGTTTTTGTATAGATTAATGTACTGAAAGCATATGTCTCTATTCTTAAACCCCCCCCCACTGTGACCTTCTTGGCAATTACGTGTTACGCCCGAAAGAGAGTATCCCAGTGGGAAAACATTTAAACAGTGGTACCAGCATGGGCATATACCAGGGGGTCATGCTCTAGTTGTAGACCTGCCTGTAGGTCACTTTCTAAACCTTTCTGACCACCCCCCTCCCAGAACAAAAAAAAAGGACTTTAGAATTCAAACAAGCAATAAAGGAAGTATTTGGTTAGATAAACATGCACTTGGTCTTCTTGTAAAGCACCATCCTAACACATCTACAGCATGAACCTAGCATGTATGGTCAACGGGTAACCTAAGTGGAAGACATTTTTAAAAATTGCTACCATCTTTAGTTATGCAAGTCATTACACAATTAGCTGTAAAAGGTGTTTTAACAATATCTGAAAAAACCAAAAATACACTCAGCATGAATCTTAGGATGTCAGAAATACAGTTTTGCTAAAAAAAAAAAAAAAATGAAGAACTTCTTTGCCGACTAAGAAACACTGCTGCTTTAAGAAACAAAAGACTTTATGATAAAGGAAAGCTCATTATCCAAAATAAAATGAAATCAGCAATCGCAGTCTCTCGCTACTTAAAGCTGAAGTGAACAGCAATCTTCTCAAGTGGAACTGAAAAGCTGATGCGGTATCAGAAAATTACAGGTATGTGATGCAGTGACTGCCTCGTTATACAATAAGGTGAAGCCAAAATACACTACCTCTCTAATCTAGCAGCTGAGAGAAGTACAAGGTGAGGTTCTATTTCTGTTTTTTTTTTATTTATTATTTACACATTTTGCCCCCAAATGTCACTGCTGCACATCTCTGTCTTAGACTGCTACTTTGATCCAGAAGCCATGTACACAAGACACTGTCTCTGTACCAAATCTAACCTCTCAAGTGTCCCTCATTTTCAGGACCCCCGATATATTGCCTCAAAATTTCCCTCTGTCCCTCCTAAAAGATTTGCATTTCTATTACGTAATAGTGGGAACTGGAAGCACAAAAAAATTCCAAACATTAGAATTATGAACGTCTTCAGAAAATGCTTTAAACATTAAGACCTTACTCTACAAACTTCCTGAGTGGATATCGCTAATGTTTAAGATGTAGCCTTGATTTTGGTCCTTTGTCCCCCATTTAGGAAACAGGGGTTCAGAGGTACAGTGGTGCATCAAGTATCACCTGACTGATGGTTATGTGTTTTTCACAAGCCACAGTTAGGCACAAAAAAGACTGTAAATTGAATGAATTATTCATCCAAGCTGGAGACCCAAATTGTTTGAAGATGCCCAGTGAAAACAAGAAGCTATGCTACATGAATAGCAAAAAAACCAAAAATGTATATTTACAAGATTCCTGCGTTGCTGAGCTATAACTGGTGGATTCGGCAGAAAGGGATGGTGTCCTCCAGGGAGAAAGTGGACTTCATAGTGCACAGCAGTAACTGCTGGTAACTTAAATGTATTTCACCCCTGAATATTTTTTCTCAGTGAGACAGTATAACTTGTTTAAAAAGCATTAACACTGTCTTGCTGAATTGCAATATGCTATTTTGGCAGAACAGAAATAAATTAATGTAGTACATAAGCAGAGGAACACAATCTAGTATAAAGACAGAAATATACAAACGTTGTGCATTTGTCAGATTCTGCTGTGAAGTACCACATGGTGTATGAACAAAAATACAGACTGATAATGATCTTCATAGCCTCATCTAAGTTCTGCCCATCTGTTGTTTTGCCTTTAAGATGTTGCACGATGTTCAGAGCAGTTCCCCCTGGGTGGGATGTGACAGTATCAACAGATCCTGACATTCATGCAGCCCTTTTAGTTGGAGGTACAGAGGGAGTGAACAACAGTGGGTTACAGCTGACCCTGCACAGCACAGGTTGCCTTGCCAGTCTGATGAGTTATGCTTACAAGCACGTCTCTCAGACTCCTGCCTCAAAAATTAGGGCACGGCTATAAACATCAGAAACCTTATTAGCCAAAATCAGGCAGGTTTGAAATTGATGGTGACACCTGAACAGGTAAAGGATTTGGAGGGGAAGCACTTCATTAAGGTTATTTCATACTTTAATGTTAACTCCCCATTCAGCTTGTATTACTGCTCTGGGGCTCTGTCGCTCAGATTATGTAATCGCGTTGCATGCAGTGGCCATCATAGGCAGCTGCTTCAGCAGGGGATTTAAACAGGAGCTTGGGGTTTGTTTACATGTCGGGCAGGACGTTTTGGAACTAGCGACTGTGAGATAATGTACTTTCAGAGCTAAACGGAGCACATCATTATTTAGGTAAACCCCTGACCTACAAGGCAGTGTTTTTGGAGCACTTCTGCAACGTACTTGTTTATGTATCCTTTCAGCAGTGGTTGTGAGATTAAAGCTCCAGGTTGACTGCCCTGTGCTCTAACCACTAGGCCAAACTGCTTCCATTTGTCCCAGAGGAGTGTGGTTATCATGCATTAGAGGCACTACATTCACCTGCATGTCATGCAACAGCCATGGGGTGCGGTTATCATATAACCATGTACATTGGTGGATAAGTGGAACACCCTGCCAGAGGAAGTGGTGGGGGCTGAAACAATCACGGGATTTAAGAATGCATGGGATAGACATAAAGGAATTCTGGAGGTCAGGGGTAAGGGGCAACAGACTTCTAGGAAAACATAAACTAAACTTACAAGCTCAAATGGGCAAACTGGGTGGGCCATAGGCCCTTATCTGCCAACACTGTCAATGTATCTATGTACTGTTGTGCTTTATTGCCTAATGAGAACAGTTTGGGGTACTGGTACGAAAATACATTTTACTTTATTCGTGAGATTCTGTTGCCCAAGATACAAGCTGCACTTGTGTCCTAATGGTTGTTTAAAAGAAAGTAACTATGGGAGACTCAGTCCACCATGTGAGCCTGATAGCTCAGTGTTAGAGCACTGGGAAGGCATCTGGGGACTGGGTTAAATTCCCAGTGACATCATATTCATTCCTTTGCATTACAATCTGTGATACTATTGCTTAGCAGGGGCCAGTACTGCTTAAGTAACTAATTACCTCCTCAAACATAAATAGCAAACAAGCAGTATTTGTTAGGAGATGGGTAACATGAGCCGAAAGAGGGAGGTGGTGTTGTCTCTGTATAGATCACTGGTAAGACCCCACCTAGAGTACTGTGTTTAGTTCTGGAGACCACATCTCTGGAAGGACACAGACAAAGTGGAATCGACTCAGAGGAAGACAACTAAAATGATGCAGAGTCTGCTTCAAAAGCCCTAAGACGAGAGACTAAAGTACCTCAATATGTACACCCTGGAAGAGAGGAGGGAGAGAGAGGATAGGCTAGAGACCTTTACATACCTCACGGGGTTAAAAGGCACAGGATGGAAGTATTTTTCAGAGAAAAAGGTGCATGCTATGAAGCTGGATGGGGGGGTAGATTCAGGAGAGATGTGAGGAAGTGCTCCTTCGAAGAGAGTGGAGGATTCCTGGAACAACCTTCCAGTGGAGGTGGTGGGGAACAAAACAGTGTTGGGGTTCAAGAAAACATGGGACTGGCACAAGGGAGTCATAGCAAAAAGGAAGAGGGGGATGAGAATGAGCTGTAGATTAAATACAGTCTGTGGTAATAAGGCAGTAGGAAAAAATGGACAGACTGAATAAACTATGTGATCCTTATCTGCCATCAAATTCTACGTTTCCACGTTAGTCACCATGTAGTTTTTCAGCAATAATGTATTCCTTTCAAAAACATCAATATAACCCTTTTTCTTTTCACTTTCTTTCATTCCTGGGCTGAGATATGGGATTTTGAAGTTTGTAAAAGTTCCACTTCCGTTGCCATGCCCGCCATGAAAAAATTAAAACAGCTTGTTGAGGTGCTGTTTCCAGTAAGAAACGTGGTAGCACCACCATCATGCATCCACATATGAAGCTAGTATATAAATTCCACAAGTAACCTTAACGAAGGAGTTTTTTTAAAGGACATTTCTATGATTCATATATGGGCCTCATAGCACATTACCTTATGTCGACACTAGGTTTTTGGTGGCAAAATTATAATTTTATTTCACATGCTATTTAGGAGGGAAGGACTCATAACTGTAGACAATCCCTTCCACTTCCCAGTCTGCTGGCCCCACACATGACACTCAAATGTTTTGTGACGTCTGAGCAGGGAGAGCACAGAGGCACACCCCACAGAAGTCTATTTGGAAGGATTTCAGTACCTATACTATTCTTGGTTCTATACTTGGAACATAAGATGAACAGAAGGCGTTTAGCCCATGATGTCCATCTCCTGTAATAGCAGGTCAACAGGTACCATATTCCGCTAGGAGGTTTTTATCTAGCCTATATTTAAATACACAAAATGTATTTGTCTCCACCACATCTCCTGGTAGGCTATTCCACAGTGGTATTATTATATGGGTATAAAAATGTCTCCTTATATTTCTTCTTCGGTATGTCAGCTTTAACTGGTAGCTATGGCTTCTAAGGGCCATATCCCTTTTAGCAGTCCCAAGATTTCTCATTAAGTTATTATTTCTGGATATACAGTACATTTGAAGAAGGTCACCCCTAGTACGTCTAAGCTCCAGCGGATACATTTGCAATTTATGTAACCTGTCTTCGTAGGTCATATTGGCTAGACCATCCACCATTTTGGTCACACTTCTCTGCACCCTTTCAAGATCGTTGATATCCCTCCTCAGGTAGGAACTCCACAATGGGGTGCCATAGTCCAGGTGAGGTCTAACAATTGCCTTGTACAGTGGAATGATGCATGCTCCATTTCTACCTGTAAAGGCCTTCTTGATGCATCCTATAATTTTATTAGTCTTTTTAATTTCTTCACTACATTGTCTACTGAAGTTTAGATCTTTGGTAACTAGTACCCCGAGGGGCCTTTCGCTATGCACTGTCATATCCCATTTAATGTATAGCTATTCTCCTCGTTGCCATCTCCTAGATGCATGACAATGCATTTCTCTGTGTTAAATGACATGCCATTAACCATGGCCCATTCCTCTATAATTCTTAGATAATTTCTCATGGAGTTAACTTGCTGCTCAGCTCCTACAGTATTTCATCTCTCATTTTGGTGTCATCAGTGAATTTAACACAGAAGTTCTTGATTTTTACTGTCATGTCTACAATAAAAAGGGAGAATAGTGCTGGTCCCAGTACTGAGCCCTGCGGGACCCCACTTGTCACCAACCCTGTTTCTGAAAAGTGGCCTCTGACTCACATCACACCTATTGGGTCCTCTCCATCAGCCAAGACTCCACCACTTCACTAGTGTCTTATTTATACCCATGCTGTTTACTTTTTGTATTAGTATTGAGTGAGGTACTTTGTCAAATGCTTTCCTAAAATCTAAATACACCACATCAACTGGGCTCCTTTTATCTAGTATATTACTACTCTCTCATAACACCAGGCTGTTTGTTAGGCATGATCTATGTTGTTTAAAGCTGTATTGGGTTTCATCCTCTTGATTATTTACAGTGATCTCTATCTCCAATTAGGGATTCCAATATCTTCTCCAGGATTGCAGTCAAGCTTATGGGTCTATAATTACCCACATCTCCCCTGTCTCCCTTCTTGAATATTAGTACGACCACAGCTGACCTACAATCTTGTGGGATCTCCCCCCTTGTCCAGTGACATACTGTACAATTTGTGCAGTGGGTCCACAAGCCATATACTCACTTCCTTTAAAAGTCTGGGGTGCGGGGACGTGACATGCAGCTGAGCTGTGAGTAGCACTTCTATACAGCCCCACATCTAAACAAAGTAAGTCATCACGTGGCAATGGTGCTCCAAAGAAGCTGGGCACTTATACTTTCATCAGTCGACTGGCACTCCAGTTACTTGAAACAAAGTTAAATGCACAATGTTTTGTGTAGTATGTCAATAGTTCTTGGTTTAAATATGGGGAGATTAGGTTTTGGTGTATTTTATGACACAGTTTACTTCTTCACCAATTGCTATATCAATGTGAAATGTGTACTTCGATAGTGTTTTTTTTAAGTTGTCATTAGTTTGATTCCTTAGAACTGTTTAAAAGTTAAATGTTTTCCGTTTTCCTTTTTGTATTTAAGCGATTAAGGGGGTTAAAGGGTCATTTGGGAACTGGATATTTTTCAAATGATACAAAACTGCTGCAATATATTAGTTGATTCGAGAGATGTGGAACTGGGGGAAGGTGCTCTGAAGTCTTCTAATAACCACTGGTTTTCCCCACTCATGGCAGCAATAGCCCTTGGATACTTCTCACTAGAGATTTTATTAATGCTATCCCCCACTTGATGTAACAAGTAAGGAGTGCTAATAATACTGTATGATCAGATCTGTTGTACTCTTATACTACTGCACTGTCCAACGGGAGATACTTGCATCTATTGTAACGCAAAATCAATAAATATAAATTAAAAAAAAAAACAACATCTGGGGTGCAGTCTTATCTGGCTACTTCTTCCTATATTTGAAACCAACCTTAGAGAAAAATGAAAGCTACTGCTCAACTAAGAGAGCCTTAGAAATGTACTTTAAAACCTGTGAGTGGCAAGATGGCTTAAGTCATTAATTTACAAAATTAGTTTTAAAAGCTATTTTAAAAACATCCAAGGGAATTAAAAATATACAGATAATGACTCTAACAAAGCATATCAGAAACACATTTCTAGTCGAACAAAAAAAAAAAGTGACTTTTTTGTAGATAAATGATACTGCTCTTACAAATTGGGCCTGCTCCTTAGAACACAGATAAATGCAAATACTGATGAGCAGTTCTTTACTAGTCTAGCTGAATGCTGATGTTCAGATTATGTTTCTTTCTGAATACTACTACAAAACTAGAGTGCGTGTCCATTAAACGTTCATTCAAGAGAAGCAAATGACTGAAAAAAATTACATGATGATAAAAAAAAATTCTCAGACCAACGTAAACAAGGATAGCCTTGTGTGCAATAACCATGTTGAGAGATAGGGGACATACGAACATACGAAGCAGCCAGCAGAAGAAGGCCATTTGGTCTATCAAGTCTGCTTGTATTGCAGGGTCCACAGCTTGAGCTAATGTCCCTGCCCTCCCCACACCTACCATCCTCCCTATCCATGATCCTTACCTTTCCCCATGCCTATCCCAGCCTCTCTTAAAGCTGCACACTGTCTTCAATGAGACCACCTCCTCCGGCATTCAAAGTGTCCACCACCCTCTCTGGGAAAAAGAAGTGCTTCCTGACCTCCCTCCTAAACCTCCCACCCTCCAGCTTAAGACTGTGCCCACTCTTGTTATGGTTGCCACTCAGCTTAAGAGACTCTCCTTATCTACCTTATTTATCCCTTTCAAGTACTTTTAGGTCCCAAACATGTCCCCTCTCTCTGTGCCCTCAACCTCTCCTCATATGCCTTACCCTGCCGACCCGCTATCATCTTGTTAGCCCTCCTCTGGATCTTCTCCGGCAGGTTAATGTCTGTTTTGAGGTGTGGGCACCAGTACTGAACTCCATACTCTAGATGTGGCCTTACCAGTGACCTGTACAAGGGCAGTATAACCTCCTCTCTCCTACTACTGATCCCCCTAGATATGCATCCTAGCATCTTGTTTGCCTTTGCTGCTGCTTTCTTGCACTGCGTGGAGTGCTTCAGGTCACTAGTGATCATCACTCCTAGGTCCTTCTCCTCCTCTAATGCAGATACTCAGACTCCATCCAAGTAGTACTCTGTCCTGGGATTCTTGGCTCCAAGGTGGCTGTGAGTGCTGTGGCTCAGTAGGTAGCACACTCACCTCTAAGGCTGGGCAATCAGAAGGCTGTGGGTTCTATCCCCACACCAGGCACTTGGGTTAAATCCCAATACTGACACTGTAGGGCAGCATGAGGGGGGTGCTGCACTCCTGAGGTGCTGTCTTTTGGATGAGACGTTAAACCGATGTCCCAACTGCCTGTGTTGGTGGTAGTTCAGGTGGATGTTAAAGATCCCGTTGGCACTTCTTCGGTAAGAGTAGGGGAATGTCCCCATTGTCCTGGCCAGATTTCCCCCCATTCATTAAAAATACCATTAACAGCTTAATCTGGTTCAAGGTCAGTTGGCATTCATCTGTATCCCCCTTCCCCAAGTCGTGCCTGAAAACGGGCAGAATTTGTCTAGTGCACTTACCCCATCAACAAAAACTAAATAAAAATAAATAAAAAATATGCACAACTTTGCATTTCTTGGCACTGAAGCCAAGCTGCCAGATCCTAGACTACTTCCCCAGCTTTTCCAGATCTTGCTGTAGGGACTGCATAAAGTGTCACTGCCTGAATGCCATGTTATGAGATGGGAACACTGAAGAGTGTTACTGTGCAGTAGCCATGTTTCTGGGTAGGGATTTTGGAGAGTTTTACAGATATCAGCCTTGTTGGTACTGCACAAAATGGACCTGGAGACCACTAGTGGCATTAGTCTGGTGTATGACTACGTACACATGTGCCAGCCATGATGAAACGCAGTAACTTGCAGTAATGACATGTCACAAAATCCTGCATGACAAAAGGGCTTACTTGCCATTAACTTACAATGGCCCCTGTGGTAAATTGCAGTATTCTGTGATATTTTGCAGTATTTCTGTGCTCCATCCTGGCTTGACACATCTTCTGCCAAGTGCCACTGGAACATGTTATAAAGATGAAGCCTGGGGTCAGACCACTGATTTAAACCATGGTATAAACAAGAGTTGTCTACAGTCAACTATATTACACAGGCTTGTTTGATAGTACTGAGGTGGGTTTTGGTAATTAGGTGTTGATGAGTGAAGTTACATGGTATTGGTAACTAGGTGTTGATGACTGAAGTTGCATAGAAGGTGTCAAAAGGCAGTTACTGCTTTAGAGAAGGACACAGTTTGCTGAATTTTGATAGGCAACATAATTGTGTGCAGAGTCTTTCAAATTCTGAAAGCCAGTGACACCCTCTTTGAAACGAGTTATGGACCTTACTTGCAGTTATCAGCAGGCCTGAGATATGAACATCTAAATCATCCATACATTAAACCAAGGCAGTAGCCACTTAGTGGAATCTTGAGACATAAACTGATGTCACTGAGAGGGGCAAGCTGTAATTAACAACATATAACTTGCACCTCAGTGACAGTACTTTCTGTCCCAAGAGTCCATGGAATGTCTGCTGCCTCGATTCGATTTGTGTATGATTTAGATATTTACAGCTCAGGAATACGGACACCTACAGGTAAGACCAGTATCTTGTTTGAAAGGTCATTTCGAAGGCTTTCAGAACTCGAGGGACCCAGAACATTTATCACCCCCTTTAATATGGAAAGACAAAGAATTTACTTGTCAAATGATTACAACAACAAAAGTCTCAGGTACATCAGACACAAAAACATAATTTTAAGAAAAGCAATGTTTGTTTACAGTCTATTATGGTACAACAGAATATAAACAAATATTGCTTCCTGTCTTCTGGCATCTGGTTGGAAGAAACTTGTCATCAGGAACAAACCCAGACAATGGAATGGGTGAAAAAGCAATGAGGGTTACTCACCTGTAACCATAGTTCTAGGAGTGGTATCTGGTGCACATCCATACTTTAGCAGTCTTCCTTTCCCTTTAAGTTCTGCCAGTACGTTTTCAAGCTAAGTTCCTCCCACCCAGTCACCTTGGTGGTATCCTCCTTGGCTCCACCCTGTGATGGCAGATCTTGCACGCTGGAAGCAGGGATCCATGTGCCACTTGCCAGGGGAGGTCGGGTGGGTCGTGTGGATGTGCGTCATATACCACTCCTAGAACTACGGTTACAGGTGAGTAACCCTCATTTCTAGAGACGTGGATAAGGTGCACTTATTCATACTTTGGCAGACTCCTAGCAGTTCTCTGGGAGGAGGGGGCAGGGTGCACACCCCTACTGAGGAAAGAGGAAGCAGAGAACTGTGGTCTCAATACCAGCATTCCAGCATGACTTATGATCGATGTTGTAGTGGGAGATGAAGGTGTGCGCTGACTTCCAGGTAGCGGCCCTGCAGATGTCCTGGATAGGGACATCCCTAGAAGCAGCCACCGAGGTAGCAGTGTGACTGGTGGAATTCACCCGTAGCCCAATGGGGGGCTCCATACCAGCCTACCTATAGCAGAGGCAGAAGCAGAAGGAAATCCACCTGCCAAGATTAGCTGCCAGTCTGCCAGGTGTGGCTCCAGCATATGAAACAAAGAGCTGGTGAACCTCTCCCCAAGTTCCAGATGTGCACTCAGTACAATAATCGAGTGCTCACCACAGGACCAACATGTGAAGCCTGTGCTCGGCCTCCGAGGCTGGAACAGTGAAGTACACTGGGAGAATGATCAACTGGTGAAGGTGAAACTCTGAAATCACCCTCAGAAAGAACACTGAGTTGGGGCAGAGGACAACCATGTCCCAGAGGAAAACCAAGCATGCAGACTTCTAGGCAAGCACCTGGCACTCACTACTCCTTCAGGTGGAGGTAGTAGCCACCAAGAAGACAGTCTTCTATGACAGTTGGACAGCTCACACCTGTCCACAGGTTTGAACGGCTTGCCCAGGAGCAATGCCAATACCAACAACAAGTCCCCAGGTGGTAGTGGATCATGCACTGATAGGGACTGATGGGGACAGGTGATCAAGGCCCTTACAGAAGTGCTCGATCACCTTATCCTGCATCACCATCAGCATACCAGCCCACACCCAGTATGACTAGATGAGCTCCAGGGCACTTTTAGGGTCATCAAACTCAGGCCCAGTTGACCACAAGATGCCCAGGATGCTACCCCCGGGCCAGGACTAAGGGTCCAGCTCCCTGTCCTGGCACCAAGAGAAGAAAGGCTGCCCCTGGAAGGCATAGCACTAGTGAGCTGTCACCTTCCGAGAGGCTGCTACAACCAGAAGGACCTCATCGGAGAGACCCAAAGCCTGAAAACCAAGCCTCCCAGGAATCAGGCGGTCAGGTGCAGGGGCTGAAGGTCCAGATGCAAGACCATCCCCTGAGAGCAAGACAGCAAGCACCACAGAGGGCTGCTTCTGAGGCTGAGGAGATCAGGGCACCAAAGCTGATGTGGTCAGTTCAGGCCCACCAAGATCATTCATGCCTTGTCCCCCATACCTCGACCAACACCTTGTGGATTAGGGGAAAGGGAGGGAGGAGCAAAGGAGGTGTGGGTCCTTGGCCTCCGGAATGCATCCCCCATCAGTGTTCTGCACTGTGGGGGCAGGCACAGAACAGCCTCAGCTGTGCATTCTCCCAGGAGTTGACCAGGTCGACCGCGGAGAACACGCGATCCACTACTTTCAGGTGAAGAGCCCACTCATGAGACGGCTCACCTACATAGCTTAGGGCATCTGCCAGCTGGCTGGACACTCCAGCCATGCAAATTGCCCGGAGACTGGCACCCAAGCTGCGCATAAGGGTACAGGTGCAGAGGACTTCCCAAGACAAAGAGGGGGAAGTGTTCCACCCTCCCTGTGGAGGTAAGACATGGTTGTGATGTCTGTCCGACCGGACCTGCAGGACCTGACCCCGAACCAAAGGAGTGAACAGGATGCACTGCATGGAGATCCCACAGGGTGATGTGGTACCAGGACTCCCTGGGGGTCCATAGCCCATGGGTCCTGTGGGTCCCTCAGGTGTACTATGCAGCCCACCAGAGATGCGTTGGTTGACAGAGGGACCGCTGGCTCTAGCGGATGAATGGTACTCCTTCCTGCTGGTGTTCTGGGATGGGCCACTACTGGATAGTATCTCTCATCAGCTGCGTCATCGTGACCAGCTGGTCCAGGTGACTGAGATGCTAAGACCATTGTGGGCCAGCCCCCACGGCAGGGGTTGCATCTGCCAGTGGTCCCACCAGACCACGCTGGTGCAGGATGCCATGAACCCCAGCAACTGCAGAAAGTCCTGGGCGGGGCGCGAGTTCCAAATCGGAAATAATCGGGCAAAGGAGGTAAGATCCACCAATGGGTCCACTGGGAGCTGGGCCTTGGCCCAAAGGGAGTCGAGCTCTGCTGCGATGAAGTGGACGACCTGCGAAGGGTGGAATTCTGTCACAGCTGGGCTGGCTAGAAGGCCCAAAGCCAAACAAGTCTGGAGAGCCAGAGCCCTGGACTGCTCCACTTGCTCCCAAGAGAAACTGGCGATCAGCCAGTTGTCCAGGTAGGGGTACACCCAGATTCCTTGGTGCTGCAGGATGCTACCACCACTGCAATGCACATGGTGAAAACCCTGGGGGCCGAGAAGAGGCCGAAAAAAAACACTCAGAACTCCTAAGGCACCCCTCTACACGGAACTGAAGGAACCACCGAGGGAACAGATGGACTGGGATGTGGAAGAAGGCATTCTGGAGGTCCAGAGAGTAGAACCACATGCTCTGCTCCAGGGACAGAATGAATTGATTCTGAGTGACCATCCAGAACCTGTGCCTCGTAGAAACTAATGGAGATTATGAAGATCCAATATGAGGCACTGCCCCCCCCCCCAAACCATATGTGAACCAAAAATGATCTGGATACACAACCCTGACTGGCCAGGTTGTCCGGGACATGGCAACTGCAGCTGTCTGGAGGAGCCAAGTGATGTCCTCCTGAAGGGTGGACAGCAGTTCCAAAGATACCATGGCTCCCATGGGGCATGTGCTCTGTAGGGCGGGAAAGCCTCAAAGTCCAGAGGCAGACTGCGAACCATCACGTTACACACCCATTTGCCTGATGTGATGATGGACCAGGTGTGCCAGAAATGGCGAAGCCAACACCCCATGGGAACTCAAGGCTGATGCAGTAGGGGCGGGAGAGAGACACCCTGTGACCTGTCACTAAGTAAGCTAGGCAGAGGCTCCAGCACCAGCTGCTGGAGGAACGCTGCCACCCCGACCCCCGGGTTGCTTGTAGCTGGGGGTGGCAGGCAGAGGCTTAGGTCAACAGACCTGGCAGGATTGGAGCTGCGGCAGCTTGGACTGTGGGGCCGGGTGCAGCTGAAACCGAAAGGGCTTCTTGCTCTGTTTCCAGCCCGAAGGGTTCATCTGGGAGGATGTAACAGAGTCCAAGGTGGCATAGGACAACTCAACACTAATGAGAAGGCCATCCACCCCCGGCTGAACGGGTCGGAACCCAAGAGGGAACCTCTGCCAGCTTTTGCAGAAAATCCTCCAGAAAGGTGAAGACCCTAAATCCAACCCAACACCCCAAGGCAACTGCATCGGCCATGGATCGGGCACAGGAGTCGACGATGTCCAAGGCTAGCTGGAGCTTGGCAGCCTAACTTCCCTGGTCCTGAACCATCTGAACTGCCAGTGGCACAGCTGCAGGAAAGTGAGGAGGACCCGGCCAAGACAACCATGATGGCATGTGTAAAGTGGGCCATCATGATGGCAGAACTAGCCTGCCAAAGACCAAGGGATGGAGGTGGCATATATACCTGTGACGCCACCCTGTTCAGCTTCCCTTGAGGTAGGGGGTGTGATGACACCTCCAACATTGCCTGTCCACCAGAAACCCGAACCCTGTACCAGTCCTTCAGCTGAAGGATGGATGGTAAAGCCGAGGAAGGGACTGGTAAGTTTTTGGTTTTTTTAAACTAGGAGAGAGACACTAAGCTGAAGCTTGTTTACAGGTGCGACCTGGGAGCACAAGGAAGTTAAGTGACTTCCTCAGGGTCACACAGTATATGCAAGTGGGGGCTATGAAATTAAAATCCAGGTCTCCAGGTTTGCAGCTCGGAGCCTTAAACCACTGTGCTACACTGCCTCCTAAAGTACCACATACTTGCAGACCATATGGCCTGAAGGCACTGGGCAAGAGACTGGATGCTGCCAAAGCTCTCAAGGAGGACCAAAAATGTCTCCTGCCACTGGGAAGACAGCCCCTGAGGACTTGGCCCTGTAGAGGATTTCCGACCAGGGGTACCTCTCAGTGGACACCAGAGCAAGCCTAGCGCCTGAGTAGAAGCATGGAGGGGTTCTCAGAATTTGAGGACACTTCCAACACTGCCCTCAACCCTGGCTCCCCGTGGAGCACTTAGGACTCGATCGAATGAGAGATCGATGAACAGCCATCCGGGGAGGTCGGAAGTGGGTCAGCAGCCAGGACAGAGCCCCAGGCAAGAGCTGTGGCAGTGGGAACTCCACCCAGATGGGAACAGAAGCTGGCGTTGGCGTGGCCAGGAAACCGGTACAGCCGAGGCAGGGCCAACCAGGGGAACGCGGTGGCCTGCAAAATGGCATGACTGTGGCCAAGGAGCCACTGGGGCCACATTAATGCTGCCTCACGATGCCGAAATCTGTGGCAAAGCCTACCTTCACCTGAAGACAAGGATAAGCACAGACAGCGCTTCTGAGTGGATGGCCGAGAACAGGAACACCGAGATACCCGAGATCTCAAACCCAAATGGAACCATGGCCTTGACCGATGGTGATCAGGTTGTTGGGGAGGAGACATGGGAAAGGGAACCATGTACGCAGGACGGATTGTACCCTGAAGGGTCAAGCTCCTGAAGGGAAACAGTTGAGTTGGCTGGTGTAACCGGGCCTTTACCAGAAGGGCTGAGAGGACCAGAGTCTGAAAGAGTCAACCTCCACTCCCGACAACGTACCAACCGGGCTGAGAAATATCTTGGCCAGGTGGTTGATCTGCGTCTCAACTGGCAAGCCTTACGGGGACACTGAGGGGCCAGCGGCTTGGACAGGGACTCCAGAAGGGTTGGCTGAAGCCAATGACTTGACAGTTGTTAAGCCAGATGCAGAATCATGGGGGTGGGAGGAACAAGCCCACTCCTGGTCCCACAATCTGTGACAGGTCTGCATAGAATGCAAGGACTCAGATGATAAGAACCCTCAAGAAGGGCCCTCCTCGAGGGTCAGAAGAAACTGACACAAGTCATTAGATCAGTGGTGGGCAACCTGCGGCCTGACGGCCATATGCAGCCCCCCAGGCATTAACCTGTGGCCCCCGCATCCATCCCATAACATAACTTTTAATGTTGTTTATAACTTTTAATGCTGTTTCAAGTCCTTTAAATAAAGTTTATTATATTCTAATGTATAATTTCTGATTGATACTGAGGTAAACAGGGTCTTGTGGCCCTCAGAGGTGTTTGAGGGCCACACCTATGGCCCTCTGGTTATCTTAGGTTGCCTAACACTACCTTAGATGCTCCAGTGAAAAAAGTTCTCAATCCTACCAGGAGCAATGTGGGATCCAAAGTGACACCCACCATGACCTGGGCCACCACCTCAAGAGTGGCAAGTTGCAACTCTGAGCCTGCTGCTGCCAACTTAGCCCTGCAGGCATCCATGGACTGGATCAGTGGGTCCCATGCATCCTGGCAGCCGAGAAAAAGGCAGATGAAACAGTCTTCTAATGGTGAGGGCTGCAGGGACTGGCACAGACCGTAAGCCTGCAGATCGTGCTGAGCCCCTAGGCAAAAAACGCAAGATGCATGAGGGTCAACGTGTGACAAGATACATGTACAAATGGCACACCACTTAAACCCAGAAGCAGACCTCTGGTCATTGTGCCCCATCTGGTAAGAAGTTTGAGAAACAACCAAGAAAAAGGCACCTGAAGACAGACTAGGAGAAAGGGCCTACACGCTTGCAGGAGCTGCGAAGAAGGAGACCCAATTCTTCCAGTGGAAAGGAAGATCTGATGGCATGGGGCGGAGCCGAGAAGGATACCACCTAGTTGGTCAGGAGGCGCTTAGCTTGAAGACCTTAAAGGGAAAGGAAGACTGCTGAAGTGTGGATAAGTGCACCACATCCACGTCCCTAGAATACAGATTTCATGAGTTTCAAAACTGTTTTTGAGTGGTAGGGTAGGTTTCTTTTTCTTGATCCCTTTGTTAAAAGTGTTTTTGAGAGTCTCCCAATTTACCTAGACAGACCTGATGCACAAAACACATTGAACATTAAACTTCTCCTGATGTTTAAATTCAACATAGTTTAAAAAATCAAAAGCAGTGTAATTCACATTAAAGATTATTGTTTCCAACATAGAACAAACCAGATCTTGCTGTTAAGTGTTTACATGAGGGACTAGCCAAAACAAAAACTATTTTATCTACAGAAATTTGAACATGAATACTTACAAAGACATGCTATACTGTCACTTGCCAAGCCAGTGCCGTTATCGTCACTGCTAAATTTATATTAAATGGAAACAATACCAGTGGAGGCATTTATGGTATGGTTACCACAAATTCAGTTTCTGACCAAATAATTTGGTTTTCTAGGTCCTGATTCGGTCTTCTGAGTTTCACCTATGTATATTTGTTTTTTTTATGGTGGGACAAGCAGAATTTGGGAGATCCTTCAATAACTCTTTAGTCTTGGTTGCTCCTCTACTTAATGTAAGCAAGCATCTGACAAAACAAAGTGTTTATTTTCAGTGTAGGCAATAAAATGTGTCCCCTTAAGTCCAAAGTGATAGAAAGAGTTAACTGGGTCACTGTCCATCTAGTAGTAATCTTGAACATCATACCAACTAGCTGGAGGGGATGCAGAAAGGGGGGTTAATGATACTGTAGCACACAAAATGTTTGAAAACCCACTGGCACCCACGTGGCCACCTAGACAGGAAAGAATAAACTGCACAGTACATGGGAAGCTTTCGGACTGCATTTATTAACTTTTGCCATTTGGCACACCTACAGCAGAGTCAGCCAGGATACAGTGCAGTACCTTGCAGTATTTCTGCTGAGTGCTGAAGTATGCTGTGGGGAATACTGCAATTTAGTGGCAATTAAGCCCTTTTGTCATGCAGGAATTTGCGACATGTCTTTTTGCACTGCATCTGGACTGACTCCATTGTACAGTAGATGTTGTCTTATTGGACAAAATCACATGACAGTGAGAGTACAGATGAGGTGTGGCAAAAAAAAGGGGTGGGGCTCCATTAATTTAGTTTTGGTTCAACCAAAAAGTGTCAAAGCAAATTTTTGGTTCTTTAGTTAGATCTCTCTGCATCACGTCAGAGACAGCCATGGCAGTATTAGCTTGTCATGGGAGGTACTGCTTCAAGCACTCATAAAGTGGGTTACTACTAGTGCACCAACCCACAACCTCTTGAATGGTCTACTGCGCTTATAATATGGGACACTGGATGGTAAAAAAAAAAAGGGCATGTTTAAGCATGAAAGACAAATCCTTATTCATTACACTGGCTATACTGTGCTGCAAGAGAAACAGTTACTCCGAAAACAAAAAGGAAAGTTATGTACTTATGATAACTGTTGATCTTCCAGAATATCTTCATCATTGATTACCATTTATAGGTATGAGCTGGAGGAACTAGGACCCTACGGGAGAAAGGCTTTTGGCCAGGGGTCCGCCATGGCTACTGGGCATAGCGTCTGTACACCCACCACATGCTGTTGCTCTCCACCCAGTAAGTGTTGCCAGCTCCCTCAGCAACCTCAGTTCTCTCTGCCAGGAGAGTAACAAAGTGGGGAAAAACAGACAGAAGGCTAAGAATTACCATAGCCCAAAGGGACAGGGCTAAGAATTGCCAAATCCCAAAGGGATAGAAGAAAGGATATATGAAATATAAATAAACAACAAAATAAAACAAGACCACCAACTTTTGAATTGAGAAAAAGGCTGGCTCTGTGGTGCCGAGTGATGGGTGTTTGCATGGCATGCTGATGACCTGGGTTCATGCTCCAAGCCCAGACGTTAGGAGCAAAGTCTGACAGGGAGGGAGTTTAGAGCATCACGCTTTCCTGCCGGGGGGGGGTGGTCCTGAACTGCTGTTTTTGGCTCCTGGTGGTGGCTAGTGGCTGGCATTGTTGGCTGTGTGTGGCCTAACGCCTCTGCCCCCAGGATGCTGCAGCAACCAGACCACTTCGAGGGCGGTGGGTGGTTCAGGAGAAAACCAGAAAATTAGCCACTCAGCTGACCAGATGATGGTGGCCGATCCCCATTTGCCACAAAGCCTGGACGTGTCCATGCCGACCCCTGTCATGCCCAGAATATGCAGAATGCCTACAGTGACTCTCCTCTCCCGGATGTCCCCCATGGGGAGGGGCCTTCCTGATGAAGGGATACGCCGGGTTACCCAGGTCATGGCATTTATGGTGGCGGCGGATGGCGAAGGGACATGGTGGCGGTAGGCCTAGGTGGCCTGAAGAAGTGGCCGGCCAAGGGCTCGGGGGGTGGTGGTGGTCATAAATAAATAAGACAAAAAAAAAAAAAAGAAAAAGGATTTAGAAAAAGGGCACACTAGATTGCACAAAGAGGTAGCTGGGTATGGGACCAGAGCTGTACACCACTAGCCAGAAAGATGATGGATTGTGATCTTAAAGGCAGCCGCACTAAAGCATGTGGCTCTGACGGAAAAGTAAGAGGTGGATGTCCAGAACTGGGACCCTCATGTAACTGAAATGGCACAAGGTGTTAAACAGGAATAAATCACATAGACTCCTGGAAAAAGTAAACCCCAGGGTAAACTGGCTTCAGCCTAATGATAAAGCCCAGTGGGTGCTTGAAAAATGTGTTTTCAGCCTATTTCATAAAAAGAACCCCTCCGTGTTTGTACAACTAACTCAGAGCGGTTAATTTGCCTTGCTCATGCTCTACAACCAATAACCTACTGGCTATTCCACTGTTCTGGACAGCTGTGGAACAAAACTCTTTTGGTTACTGAGAGGCGCCCCTTTAAAAAAAAAATACCCCATATGCTGTAATTTAGGCAGTCGCCTACACTCAAAGCATTCTCTACTAGCTACAATAATTATTTGTTGTGCAATCACATTTGTGCTTGCTTCGGCTAGATTTATGCAGCCGTATGTTGACTACCACTTTTTACTTGTATATTACTATGCAAACCAGCTACATGGCTATCCCTTATGTAGGTACGATAGTCTACTGTGAAACACTGAATGTATGGAATACTACTGTGAACTACTGTATTTGTATTGGCAATCTGTACCTTATTGGTGCTCATGTTGTTCCTGAAAAAGGTGTCCTTGTATCGCCAATGTGTTTATCTGGTTAAAATTTAACTAACTGAAAGGAATAGTCTAGCATAGTCAGAAGAAAACACCATCAGAGAAAAAAAAAATTTGTGTAAGAGCTAGTGTATGTGATCCAATACAGTGCACAGCACTCTCCACACAGTGCAAATGACAAGTGGAGTTAGACTGGACAGTGCCCAGCAGCACAGGTTCCATTTAGCAACTAACAGAGATATACCCCAAGAAGATATACCCCAGGCAGGAAGAAGGAGGAAAAGAGAGAAAAGGAGGAAGGGAGCTACCTTCTCTCTTTTTTTGAGGGGGTGAGATGGGGAAGATTGGTATGAGGGCCTTGAAAAGGAAACCTTACCCCAGTTTTGAAAGTTTTTTACTTTTTGGTGGGAGCAGGAAAGAAGCAATGGGTCTCAACCTCCCCTTTTCTTTTTTTAAAAACTACTCCATAGGAAGTAAAACTGGGGAGATGCCATAGAACTAAGTGATGCTGACCAGCACTACTATGGTGAGTTTCCAGAGGCTCTGGCTCTGCTCCATTGGGTGTGCTAATCAGTGGTGAAGACATCCTGGGATGGTCAACACTTACAGTAAGTGCATAACTTGTTATCTTCCAAGAATTAATCTTCACCACTGATTTCCACTTATGGGTCCAAGTACCAAGCTTTCCCCTCTGTCTGAGGGAGGAGCTAGCTCAATCTAATGGTAAAAGATACCCTCAGCCCCGGGGCTTCTCACAGATCTGATAAAACCTAAGACTAGTCAGGGTGGAGGTTTTTGTAGCACAGTAGCAGGAGGGTTCGCCAACAGTTCCTACCTGATTCTAGAGGAGAAGAAGTGAGTCCCCAGCAAAAACGAATTAAACACTTTCTGACAGGCCAAAAGTGCCAGATGGGAGAGGCGAAGCCATGCCATTCACCAGATGCAGACTGCTGTTCCTAACAAACTGGAGGCCACCTTGTTGGCATCATAAGATGCCTCTGACTGGTGCCCAGCTACATCCAGGTCCCATGCAGAAAGGCCAATGGCCTGCCTGTCTGTCTCGCTCTGCAGCAATGTAGCTAAGAGTGTGCTTAGCTGCAACTACAAGCAACAGTTACAGATCACCATTTGTACCTGTTGAGCAGAAATGAACACCAGAGGGCATGCCGGGGAAAAAGTCTTCCTCTCCAGAGCATTTGTCAGGTGGAATCTTCCTCTAGAGGGCAGTAATGCATGAGGTGCCATGGCCATGACAGGGTTTGCAATACTTCAAGCTCAGAGGAAGGATGAACTGTATCATCAGCAGATCCTTTGGGTGCGTGATACCGTGTAATGAGGTCCCTGGGTTGGAGGAGGGACACCTCCACACTGCACTGGATGCCTCCTCAAAGGGTCTAAGCCAAGGAGTAATGACAAAAGTGTCGAGATTGGGAACTCCAAGGAGTCCCAATGGCAGGGCTGCTGGATCACAGCTTGTTATATCATGTAGGTCAAGTGCCTGGAGCATCTCCACCAAAAATTGCTGGTACAAGGCGTATTCAGCAGCTACAGAAAGGTGGACAGATTATTCAGTGTTCTCTGAGGAGGACACTGATAGAAAAGAGGTGCTGATTCAAGGTATCTTTGTTGTCAGAAAGAAGGGCATTTACTGAGCCCTGTCAGTCTCCCTATGACAGCTCTCTAAGGCACCAACAAAATCCTAGTGTTGCTCTCAAGTTAACAGGCCCCAGGGCCTATGAACAAGGGCATCCTCTCTAGGAAGCAGCAAGGCCCTGCTAGAGGGGGTTAAACTCTTGGTTTCAAGGGTCTCAGCCTGGGCTGAACTGTGGGGCCTTGCAAGGGCAGAGCATAGCTGATGCACCGAGAGGGTGTGGGTCCCTACGATAGAGGGTGACCTAGTTGGCACTCATGGGGGAAACCTGCAAGTAGGGAACGCAGAGCCGAACAGGACCCACAAGCTACCCTGGTCCACATTGGTGATGGTGATGTCCAACGGCTCCTGAGAGAACTCCATCTCTAGGCTGCCATCTGACCCTGAGTCAGCACAAGGCTCAGGACTGGCAACAGCCTAAGAAAAAGGAGCATACCCTTACCATCATCAGTGCCAGCTCCAATGTCATGCTCAGAGTCATCACCCTCCTCAGTGTTGCGGGCAACACCAGAGTCGATGACAACTTTAAGATGACACTGTCATCAGCACCTTGCTCAGAGCCTGACCCAGAACTGACACCATTTCCGTCACCACCTCAGTCACTGTGTCCAGAGCCGTCACCTTCCTTGGTGTCACTAGCGACATCATGGGAAGTGATAACATCTAAACTGGCAACAATGTTGACAACAGTCTTAGTGCTACTCCCCTCTCATGACACCCTGAACAGTGTCAGGAGGGGGCCTGGCATCATCTGTGGTGCCACCCGCTTCGTCATCACTGCAAATGACAACAGTACAGGCGATGCCAGAGGCCGATGTCAAGATGTCCACCAGTGAAGATCGAGGGTATTGCTGTGGCCTCACCACTGGAGATGTCTGTTGTTCAGAGCATGCAGACTCTGGAGGGTTCACAGTCCACCGCACAGAAGGAGTCGACTGTCCACAGACCCATCACCCAGAGTTTCTGACACCTCAGTGAGGTGACGTCAAGGAGAATGCCATATTTCCAACAGAACCAGAGGTCCCAGGAAGAGGCCCAGGGGAAAGGCCTAGAGACCTGATCTTGGACGCATGCATGTGAGACCTGCCTCCAAAGGTGTGAATCAGACAACCCCACATTAATGCACGATTCTCAAGGGTATGGTGGTCCATAAAGCAGCAGGTAGTGCTTGCATCCATGATGTACACTGGTGCAAGACAGGCTGCACAGGACTGATGCTGGTCCGGAACAGACATCCGTTTTCCAATGGGGAAACAACGCATAGTGGGGGTCTGCTGGACTTTCTTTGATGACTTGTCGCCTTTTTTTTTCAGACTTTGGCACTGGGGTAAAATAACACAGGTAACAATGCAATAAAGAAAACATTATGGTGATGATGTAAAATAAAAGGCAACGAGGGAAAATGAGGTGCTGCACTGCCATGGCGTGCACTCAACTGTGGGAAGAACTGAACTGTGGTTGGTGAAGGAGTGGGCAACGGTTATTGACTGATGCATGACACCATGCTGGCGGTATGCAGGCGCCATGCCCAGTAGTTATGGCCACCCCCTGACCGAAGGCTTTGCTCACATGAGGTTCTAGTGCCTCTTGTAAGTGAGAACCAATGGTGAAGACTAATTCTTGGAAGATCAACATAAATGTTACTTGCCACTGTGATGTACGGCTAAACACTGTACAACTGATATTTTTGTTACTGGATCTCTAATAAAGATTAACAGATCGCAAAACAGTTTAGTGGAGTTGCAGTGATGGGGTGTGTTGTGGTGCTGCAGCTTTACACAAGGGAGATGGCTGCACGATCGGGGGGGGGGGGGGCAGTGTGAGAGGACGGAAGAGTTGTCTACCAAAAGCTGGAAGTACTAAGAGAGATACTGAGTACTGAAAGATAGAAGTTCTGATAGACAATAATACTGATAGAGAAGTCCATAAGTGTCAGCTGTGGCTCTTGTGTAGTGACTTTGTTTGCATCCTGAGTTTTAGCTGGCAGACTGAAATGGCAGGAAAGTACCTCAGAATAGGTATACACTGTGTTGCCTCACTATCATGAGGTACAGGTTGGCTAAAGAAGTTGTAAGATTTTTAGAACCCATTTTATAAAAGGGGGAATTTAGATCCGTTTTGCAGGCTGAATGCCTATCTGCAGAGTACCACTGGCCTCAGTTATGCTACATTTCATACTTGCAGTTGAAAAATACTGTCTGAGTTGCACCTTTTTATTTTTTTTGATATCTGTGCCTTTCCCAACAACTGCAGGCATCAGTCAGATTGACATGTGTGTCACCCAGCTAAAGCATACTTTCCACAGTAAGTGCTGTTGTCAGAAAGGCGAACCAGTCATATATCTGCTGCCATCCAACAGCACAGCACTAAAAACAAAGCAATACCAGAGCCTCTTGTCACAGATGGATTGCCAAATGTCCAAGATACTAGAGATTTATGGGCACTATACTAGAAACATCATCTGTCAAGAGGAACAGTATACTCGTGTTGAGTGAAAGCTAACAGCTGCAAACCAATTTGGCTTCTAACTACCATCTTGAAATTAATGAAGAATTCTCAGTGCTTATTTAACTACAATCTAGAAATGCTATAAACCAAACTTGCCCCAAGCATCTGTCAAACAACAAGTGGCTCTACTAGGATGGTGTTTCTGCTTTTTGTGTGTGTGTGTGTGTGTAATCTGTTAAATTTTCCAACATACCACATGCACATCATAATTACCATACAACATATAGATTAATGCTCTGGGAGGTATGTGCACCCTGGCCACATGACCCGTTAATTAACAATGTTACACATGTAACCCCCCTGCAAATGGGGGTTCCCAAAAGACTTCCAGGAGCTTGCTTGAATGCTCCAAGCCTGAATGGTGTTTGGCATTTAAGCCATTTATCAGTGAGTGTTTTTAGAACCTCTGGTACTGTCTCTTTAAGAGCTGTCTGCTTGCAGACATAATTAGTTTGTATGGGGACTGTGTGTTTCTTTGATTGAGTACCACTCAAGCTGCTGCCAATTCACTTCATTTTGCAGTCACTAGGAGTGCAAAGGAACCTATCTGAAAGATGTAACTGTTTGCCAGAAATTATTTAGAGTAATAATGAAATTACAGTTTGTCTAACCTGCTTTCTTTGCAGTCAGAACGGTGTCTGCTAGTTCTCCATTCTAGTTTTGAACTGCTGAACTGGACCAATCAGGTGTGGGGTAAGCTAGCTCTAAAATGGTGCCTTGGATGAATCAGAACTTGGACTCATAATCTGAGCCAGCCACAAGAGGATTGTATGGGCAGTGACTCTGGGAGATGTAGTTTAGACTTCAGTGCCTTTTGGACCAACAGCAGCAGTCTATTGTGAGTGACAGCCAATCCAGTCAAGAACTGGGAGGAACTCAAAGGAAGTGCCCGGTTTGTCGGTTGGAGTTTCAGTTGAGCTTTGGCAGTGAAGGGGAAAGGAACCCTGTGCTCCTTCAGTGCACAGTTTTAGTCAAAAAACATGTGTAAGGTCCAGAGTTACGGTCTGCAGCTTGTGTAACAGCTTGTTAGGACTGAATCCGTCCTGTGAAAAGAATCAAAGGATCTCTGAAGAGTAGAAACCAGGCTCACCCTGTAGAAGACTGGAAGAATTGCTGAAAATTGCACTCGGTCTGTCAGGAACTGAATCTGCTGTGTGTTCTCCCGGTATTGTGCAGTAATTGCGATCGATACAGATGCAGCCTGCCTGGTATAGTGCTTTCTTTATATGGATGTGTGAAGAGGTTTGTGTACCTCAAGTGAGCCCTGCTGACATTGAAGGACCCTATCTTATTTGAAGGTCGGAGTACTAATTCAGGGTTGCTCCCTGTTGAATTGCCACATTAAATCCAAATGGAATTACTGTACTGCTGACTGTTTAATTCTCCTTTTCTCTGTGTGAAAGGGCCCCTACCAGCTGCCACGGTTTGGACTAGCCACTAGGGCTTGGGTACCCAGGGACAGTAACTGATAGGGATAGGCCTGTGCACAGAGCCATAGGTTAGATTATTAGAGTGATAAGCTGATTAACCTGATTTCCCTGTCCTTGTTATATCCCCCAAATAAATCAGAGCTGCTTGTTTCAGCAAAGTTATACTGCCTGAGGTATTTGTCTATGTTAAAGTACTGTACTGTGATTGTTGCACTGTATCTCATTTCACAGGAGGTCCCAGTGCCGGAACCAGACCTGGGGGTAAGTGTATACTGTGAAGGTAATTCTGATATATTGTGTGGGCCACTAGTGGGAAGAAAGGGGGGTTGCAGTGTCCCAGAGGGCTGTGACCAAGTTAGTTTAACTATTGCAAACCCTGACCTCTGGGTGGAGGCACCGCCATTGGATCCAGGGCCCTCAACCTGTTAGTGGCAAATCAGGCAGGGTAGTAGCCCCTGGGATAGCGCCATCTAGGGTTACATCTTGGAGGCTCACCGCTGGGATTGTGTGTCCTCTAGTGGCCATATTTACTGAACCACTGTTAAGAAAAAAATGGGTACCCGACAGAAGTGGCTGTGCACCGCTGGTGGAGTGGTGTACTGGGAGGAGATCACCCCCAAAATGCTATGCTTATCCTGGACATCCCCTGTATCAATACGGACACTGTGCAGGAGTACTTTCCAAGGTGGAAGGTTTACAAACCCTGTGGTGGTGGGTCGGCATGCTAATCTGCTCACCCACACTTTCCTGGCCCTAGTAGAGTTTAAGGATCCCATAGATAGCTCCAAAGTGCCACAGACCATTACCCCAGAGGGAGCCCTCACTGCTTGGAGAGTGATAACTAAGGACAGTAGAGACCGGGGAATCAGCCCCACCACTATCTGAAACTTTTGAGGAGAAATTCGCTGAATGGTTGCTGGGAGAGGAAAACTGTGGAGGACTTGAAGAAACTATTCTTGCCACCTGGGGTGTTCCTCCCAACACTCTCTCTCTGCTCCAGTGCCCATAATGGTGGCTGAACCAATGCAGACTCCTATTTCTGCACCTGCCATTAGTCAAGACTCTACCGAAAGTTGAGGATCTTCTGGCACCCTCCCCACCCCCAAGGGAGGATGACTGGGAGACCTGGATAGACTATGTTGCCCCCAGTGCTAGAATGGCAATGCTCGGAAGGTGAAAAGCGAAGAGGGTTAGTGAGAGCCTCCGAGGTCCTGCCCTGGCTACCATCCGCTAACGGGCCAGTAACCCTGAGCACTGCACAGGCCTATCTTGAGGCCTTGGAGAATGTGTATGGGAGCCCATATTCTGATGAGGACCTATGGTGGAGAGTAAGAGATGCACAACAGTACCAAGGGAGTTGTTGTCTGTGTATGTATCTCAGCTGGAAAAATTGTTGCAAGAATGCCTCAGAAAAGGTAGTTTGCCAGCGATTGAACTGGACCGAACCAGGCTGGACAGGATCCTTAAGTCTGCCCCTTCTCAGAACTGCTGTTGCTTCCAGTTACGCCTGGCAGATCGACTGGAATCCCCACCTCCTATGATGAGTTAATGAGAGAAATTCGAGGAGTTGAGAAAAGACGACCTCGGGAGGGACCTGCACCAATAGCTGCGGCTACGACCGAAGTGACTGAGGTGACCCATCAAGTGAAGTTCAGGGCAGAGGTTGGCAGTCAATGAGTGCTCTGACAAGGAAAAGATATGTCACAATGGGGCTAACTGTTGAGAGAGATCCGGGAATTCAAAACAGTCCTTTATGAAGGCCACGCCTGCAAGGTGCCGGGCCCTGACCTATATCCGACTGCAGTATGCTATGGGGTGGGGTACCCACCCATGTATTCCTGCTGATAACAGCTCCAAATTCGATTCCTTGACCATGGAAGTGGAGAAACTGACGAGATGTCTCCAAATGCTTATCACCGAGACAGAAGATGGCACCAAGGTTTCCAGTTAGTAATACCCCGCCCTGGCTCCCAGTGTGGCGCCTCGGCCAGCTCAAACTCCAGAAAGTATGTTTTGCTATAATTGTGGGAAAGATGGGCACATGAAAAGGGAATGCCAGTCCCCAAAAGACACTGACAAAGTTGCATATAGGCTACAAGGAGAGCTTGAGGAGAAATCATTGGTTAAGAGATGCGACATGATCCCAGTGAGGCACCAAAAATGCTAATTCACGTCCTTTTGTGGCAGGTCAGTTGCCCAGGGCCCCTCTCTTCAGGTTTCATGTATAAGAGGTAATAACTTGAGTTATGGTACAATGTGTATGTAATACTGTGTAAAGAGTGACGTACTGCAATGTTTCAGAAATGTGTTCTTGGTAAAATGATATATTGACTGATGATTACATATGCGAGCCTAATGCAAATGTATATGGTTGCAGTTGAAACTTATGGGAACTTGCTTGACGCGACGCCAAGCTTTCCCAGGCCAGGAAGGGTGTAACCCCCCTGCAAATGGGGGTTCCCAAAAGACTTCCAGGAGCTTGCTTGAATGCTCCAAGCCTGAATGGTGTTTGGCATTTAAGCCATTTATCAGTGAGTGTTTTTAGAACCTCTGGTACTGTCTCTTTAAGAGCTGTCTGCTTGCAGACATAATTAGTTGTATGGGGGACTGTGTGTTTCTTTGATTGAGTACCACTCAAGCTGCTGCCAATTCACTTCATTTTTGCAGTCACTAGGAGTGCAAAGGGAACCTATCTGAAAGATGTAACTGTTTGCCAGAAATTATTTAGAGTAATAATGAAATTACAGTTTGTCTAACCTGCTTTCTTTGCAGTCAGAACGGTGTCTGCTAGTTCCCCATTCTAGTTTTGAACTGCTGAACTGGACCAATCAGTGTGGGGTAAGCTAGCTCTAAAATGGTGCCTTGGACGAATCAGAACTTGGACTCATAATCTGAGCCAGCCACAAGAGGATTGTATGGGCAGTGACTCTGGGAGATGTAGTTTAGACTTCAGTGCCTTTTGGACCAACAGCAGCAGTCTATTGTGAGTGACAGCCAATCCAGTCAAGAACTGGGAGGAACTCAAAGGAAGTGCCGGTTTTGTTGGTTGGAGTTTCAGTTGAGCTTTGGCAGTGAAGGAAAGGAACCCTGTGCTCCTTCAGTGCACAGTTTAGTCAAAAAACATGTGTAGGGTCCAGAGTTCCGGGTCTGCAGCTTGTGTAACAGCTTGTTAGGACTGAACTGTCCCCTGTGAAAAGAATCAAAGGATCTCTGAAGAGTAGAAACCAGGCTCACCCTGTAGAAGACTGGAAGAATTGCTGAAAATTGCACTCGGTCTGTCAGGAACTGAATCTGCTGTGTGTTCTCCCGGTATTGTGCAGTAGTGCGATCGGATACAGATGCAGCCTGCCTGGTATAGTGTTTCTTTTATATGGATGTGTGAAGAGGTTTGTGTACCTCAAGTGAGCCCTGCTGACATTGAAGGACCCTATCTTATTTGGAGGTCGTGAGTACTAATTCAGGGTTGCTCCCTGTTGAATTGCCACATTAAATCCAAATGGAATTACTGTACTGCTGACTGTTTAATTCTCCTTTTCTGTGTGAAAGGGCCCTACCAGCTGCCACGGGTTTGGACTAGCCACTAGGGCTTGGGTACCCAGGGACAGTAACTGATAGGAATAGGCCTGTGCACAGAGCCATAGGTAGATTATTAGAGTGATAAGCTGATTAACCTGATTTCCCTGTCCCTGTTATATCCCCTAAATAAATCAGAGCTGCTTGTTTCAGCAAAGTTATACTGCCTGAGGTATTTGTCTATGTTAAAGTACTGTACTGTGATTGTTGCACTGTATCTCATTTCACAGGAGGTCCCAGTGCCGGAACCAGACCTGGGGGTAGTGTATACTGTGAAGGTAATTCTGATATATTGTGTGGGCCACTAGTGGGAAGAAAGGGGGGTTGCAGTGTCCCAGAGGGCTGTGACCAAGTTAGTTTAACTATTGCAAACCCTGACCTCTGGGTGGAGGCACCCGCCATTGGATCCAGGCCCCTCAACCTGTTAGTGGCAAATCAGGCAGGGGTAGTAGCCCCTGGGATAGCGCCATCTAGGGGTTACACACAGATACTGGATCTATACTTTACATAGAAGAACAGGAACCTTTAAGAGGTACTATGATCACATCAGCCCTCTGGTGGAGTGATCATAACCCATGGGGTTACAAATATAATTGGAGCTCACACAGTAACACAGGTGCAAGTTGTATCTTTGCACACATATTAACATTAGTCCTGGCACCACACACCCATAATTTTTGCTTGTTAAAAAAGAAGGCAGATTCCTTTGGAAAATAACCAGATGAGTAAACTTATAAAATGAGTCCCAAAAATCCTGTAAATTGATTGGTCGAAAACTGCTGTTTAAATCAGCACAACCACACACTTTTGTTGGGGTCCCTTGAAAGTTTCAAGGAACCCCAACTAAAGTACACTTTAAAGCCCTTCACTAGTTCCTTAGCTTGTTAATCCTCCAAGAAACCCAAACTAACCCACTACACTACAAAACACTTCACCTGTGTCACTATTTCAAGACCCCCAAATGCCAGCAGTAGGCAAACGTTTCACTTTGATTCTTCATATATAGTCGCTGGTTCTCTTCTCTTGTATCACCTATTTTTCCATAGAGCTTTTTCTCTTGCTGGTCTCGTTATTGGCACCCCACCCTCCACCCCCACCCAGTCACCAACCTTCTCATGGGCTGGTTATCCGTCACTTACACAGGATCTGATGATGGGTGGCAAGCTGGGTCGATCATGTGAGAGCCTGTAGGAGGTGCCAACTTGGACGCCCGGCATTTTCTGATGGTCTGTTTTTTTCTCCCAAGGTGCCGGCATGTAGTGATGCAGCCACACATGCCTAACAGGCATTCAGCAGTGACTCCACCCCCCTCTGGTGCTCCCTACTGAGCCATCAACTGGTCTCCACCAGGTGACAATCACATTGTGGGAGTAGCATACCATCTCCCTGAGGAAGGAGAGCTGTCCTTGGGATGCTCGATCATTCCTCTCCCAGCCAGCCCTCAATGGCCCATGCTCATAAACCAGTGTTGCGAGCGTTAGTGCTATCACTGTGCCGATGTACCAACCTTTGTGTCCCACTTTTTAATTGTAAATAGTAATTACCAGTTTATGAGCACCACAGCACACTCCATGGTTTATGGGTTGTGCCCAACATACCATGGTTATTGGTCACTGAAGCCACTCAGTTTTCCCTCATGGCTCCAACACCCTTAACTGTTGTAAATTAAGCACAACCCACACACACCGTCATGTGTTGCTGTTTACTTATACTTTATATCAGTACTAGTGCAAGGCAGGGCTTAAACTAAATTCTAGTCTGTATTCTTGTAGAGTACCAATATTAATTTCTTCAGAAATATGTCTGGAAATGTTTGTGGGGTCATGGATGCAATTAAAACAAAATTCCACATACTTTTATACTTACTGTTATCACTTATATTACCTATTATATCGCTTACAGTTGTCACTGACTTTATTTTTTTGGGGAGGGGGCAAAGCAAGCTAATCTGCTCCCTCATGACAGGAGAGGAAGAAAAATTGCAGACCCAATTCACAGGTAACTACAATCCTTGGCTGCTTGGCACATAAATGATTAGAAAACATGCTACATCCAACTATCTCATCAAATGCATGCACTACTTTCAATGCTGGAAGCTGAATCACTGTTGGAAAGCTGAAGGGCAAGACCAGCAACATTTAGCATGACCCAGCATGTGTCTGCCCTGTGCTAATGACCATGGCCAAACCCCCCCAGTGAACCATGGTTTACTGGAGTTTGACCATGATCGTAAGTGTCGTAAATGTCCTGGTGATTATATTTAAAGCAGTTTATGATTTTCTGTGGAGGGATTTTATATCCTTTCACAAATATATACACAAGCTGGCCTGAGACTCTCAAAATACTACTTTGGCTGGTTCAGTATGTTGACTGTATGAGGAGCTGAATCCGTTTCCCTTAAGAGACCTTTGGTTAAGGGAAGCCATTCAGTGTCCCATGAGATTAGCAATCTGTACTACAGTACATGGATCAACTGATTTCCCTATTATGTATCCACAAAAGGCAAAACCAGGTGTGAGGGTGGAAGATATGAGATGGTAGGGCTTCCATTACATGTAATTACAGAAAGCATATGTTGGAGAGTGCTCAATACTTTCTTTATGTCTGCACAGACTCCCACTAATTCAGCAGAGGGATACACAATGGTATTCATATGTTGATGTTCATATATCCCATCAAAAATCATCATGCAATTTTTTTTCTTGCTGTATAAAGTGCAGAGCTGAAAGACACATAGTCGCTAACCCTTAAGACCACAATCACTGCCTGTCTTTTTTTGTCTGTCTCCAAACCACATACACACTATTGCCTACTGGCTCCAAACAGATGCACTGATGCCTCACGGCAGAACTTGTATGCTATGTTTTATTCTTTAAGGTATCAAAAGCATATGGTAAAGCCAAATAAACCTGATGGAAATTAATACAATGTTTTGAGCTGAAAAGTACAGCTCTTTGTGACAGGGATAGGTAAGACCCTGACCCATTTGTTATGCAGAGTTAAAAGCAAGGATCAATTTTATTCTCTACTGTTCTGCTACTTGCCTGTCTCTTGCCTGTCTGATTGCACAATTAAATTGTTCTTGTGACACACAGGACTTGGCCACTCCGCTGGTCCCACAATTTCTCCATTATCTCCGTTCCTTCACTTGTTTTTATTCTTTTTCTCCCCTGGCTTTTCTGTGGTTAAAAAATGTGAATCTTCACACGAAACTGGGATCCCTTGGTTTGCAAATGTATATAATTATATTGTTGAAATGACTGCAGAAAGCTATTGGGTTTATTAGAAAACATATCAATCTGGAACACAGGGGGTTGACTTGGAGATGTATTTTGACCTCCACAAGCTTGTTTACAGAATTGTCAATAGGAAACCAGATCTGGGACAAAATGTATTATTTTGTTGCACCTGCTAAGACTAGATGTGCTAAGGCCGGCCCAGTGGCGCTGAAGGTTGAGGCGCTGGACATCACAGCTTGCGCCACACCGGCAACCCAAGTTCGGGAACAGACTCAGGTTGCTTGGGGTCCAACAGGGTGAGAAGGATTGAGCATCCACAGACCTCCTCCTTCCTCGGAGAATTAGGTGTACTTTCCAGCAGACTGACACCCAGCGGTGCTGGAGTGTCATCACAGGTTCACCGCCAAGAACGGGGAGGGTCCACATTCAGGGCGTTAGGCTGCATCCGCGGAAGTGTAGCCAGTCACTCCGCCCATTGCACAGTCGTGGGCCCAGGGGCAAAACAGCAAAATCGGGAGCCGACAGGGTCTATGATGACCCGATTACTGGGTCAGAGAATGAGCCCTGTCTGCATCCACAAAAAAAAAAAAAAAGACTGGATGTGCTTTTCAGGCTGGCCTCAAGAATGAAAATGACAAAGTTTTGAAATATTCTGTGAAAAACAGGAGATGTTACTTACAACAAGTAGATGCAGAGTTTGAACTGCCAGGCAAACAAAAGCAATGCTTTTCCAGGGGAGACTCAGATGGAGGATTTTTTTCTGTTTGTACAGCAAATTATGTACTCACCGTAATTCTTGATCTTCCAGAATATCTTCCCCACTTATTACCACTAATGGGTCTGTGTCAGAGGCACTAGGACCCTGCAAGACCAAAGTCTTTCTGCAGCCTACAGCCTAGGGGGGCTGACGCTGGTGCCAGTGCTGCCCACAACGCAGATACAGTGACGTGGCACTTGTGGACTGGCCAGTAACTGACACCATCCTCCATCTTCCTCAGTACTGTTTAGCAGGAGAGAAACAAGTGAGACAGAAAAGAAAGCGAGAGAGCGCCTAGGAAAAACTAGCCCAAAGGGCTAGGAAAAGAATATAAAAGCATAAAAGCAATAGAACCCGACTATCAACTTAGAGAGAGAGAGAGAGGGGCTAAGAATGGGCCTAGGGGTAGCAGGTTAAGGGGAGCCAGAGCCCAAAGGCTACCTGAACAGCAAAGATGAAAAGAGCAGGAGCCATATAAAGTGGCTTTGGTAAGGATGAGAGACCAACAAATCTCCTGTTGAAAAAGAAACAGAAAAAAAGGAGCTTCTACAACAGTACAAGACAGGAAAAGAAAGAAGACAGAATGAAATCGGGATACCCCTTGCCACTCCTGTGGAAAAGAAAGGGAGAAAGAAGAGGGAAAGAAATAACAGTTTGACATGTCCTCCCCTGCTAGGGAAGGCTTCTGGGGCTGAAAAGGTTTGACCACCCATAGCAGCAGTTAAGAGGAGGCTACTCAGGAATGTGTTCATGCCCAAAGGGCTGGAAAGCAGCAGCTGAGAGAGTTTAGTTAACTCATGGTAGCAACGTCCTAGAGGGAATAAAGAAATGAGGGGAGGGCAGTAGAAGGAGGGAGGGGGAAAATTCCTTCAGGAAAAGCATTCCTTTCCCTTTTTTTTATTTTTTTATTTTATTTTTTGGGTAGGACAGAAACCCCATAATGGGGTTACTCTTATTTATTTTTTATAAGGGGGAGGAGGGCAGTCCCTGTCAGGCAGACAGGGCCACAAAGGAGTGGCAAGGTGGGAGGGAGGGAGGGAGGAAGGAAGGAAGGAAGGAAGGGTGGGTGGGAGGAGGAGGAAGGAAGGAAGGTGGAGGGAGGGAGGAAGGAAGGAAGGAGGGACAGATAGGGTGAGCCACCTACAGGGCCTGGCTCCCAACTGAGTGGGGGATGGTGGGCCGGTGTGGTAACAAGTTATGAAGATATTCTGGAAGATCAAGAATTATGGTAAGTACATTTTCATATCTTCCAAGAATAAGTCTTCACCACTTAATCCCACTAATGGCTCAGAGTACCAAGTTTACCACCCTAGAAGCGTGGTGCTGGCTCACCCTGAGGGAAACGGTTGTTCCCTCAGCTCTCTGTGGGGGAAGGGGGAATGACATAAAGGCAGGGACTCCTAATGGGTCTGGTGGGACCTGAGACTGGTCAGGGGCAGGCGGAGGCTCCTGTGGCCTGGGAGCAGGAAGGTGCCCCCACAGCTCATGTCTGACCTGTGGGAGAAGAAGAGAGTCCCCCGAAAACATGAGCTGAGCATCCTACGTTGAGTCAAGGGCACCAACCTTGAAAGACAAAGCCATGCTCTCCGCAGAATGCAGACTGGGGTTCCCACCAGCCTGGAAGCTACATCATTGGCATCATAAGATGCCCTCACTTGCTGCCTTGCAAGCTCCAAGCCCTGGGCAGAAACGTGAATGGCCTGTCTGGTTGCCTCACAGTCTGGCAGTGATGCTAGGAGTTGACCTAGCATCATCCACAGGCACCTACCACAAGTCGCCCAATAGGCCTGACGTGCAGAGATACAAATTATGGTGCATGCCACAAAAAAAAACCTTCTTCTCCAGACATCAAACTCCGCCAAAGTCAAAGTCAGGGGGGTGGTCATGCAGTGAGCACCTATGCCCAGGGGGTGTCTAGGAGCAGAATCCCAGAAGAGGGATGTGGCATGGCAGCTGGAGACGCACAGTACCTGAGCTGGACATCCCTAGGGGCTAGAGAAGAGGCAGAGGGATGGAGCTAGATGTTCCTGGATACCTCTGTTGAAAGGCTGAGACCACAGAGGGATGACTGTGGAATCTCTGCTGTATTCACCAATGAAGGACAATGCCAGGTTAGCAAGACTGCGACCAGCAGAATGTTGCAGGCCTAGCTCTTGCATCATCTCCCCAAGGAACTGCTAGTACTGAGTGTACTCGGCATCAGATGAATGATGAACAGAGCTGTCCTCTGCCTCAGAGGAGGAAGCGGAAGAAGATAAGGAGCTGGAGTCAGGAAGCGGAGGAGCAGGAAGGTCAGGCTTGAAAATGGCCTGGTTCACCCTATGGCAGTACTGGGAAAATGCAACAGCAATTGTCCTAAACCGTTCCCATGACAGGGGCCCAAGATGACCAAGAATGCCTGGCAGTGAAAGAGGAGGGGCGGGGGGGGTAGGAAGGTCATGCAAGACCAGGCTAGTCCTCTGCCAGGGCTGCAGGAATGCTTTTGTGCACCTCTCCTGGTGGGAGAGCCTGGCAAACTCTTCTGTCAATGAATGGCCAAAAGCTGTGGACCTGTCAGAACAGTGCCCTTGGGAGGAAGCCCCTAGTTGGGGAGAGCAGAGCCATGCAGGTCCCATGGGATGGCCCCAATCTCCACTAATGACAGGGCCAGTCAGTTATAGAGAGAATGAATGGTCCGGACCAGCACTGTGACTCCTCCCAGACCTGCCACCTACTCTAGGCAAGGGAGTGAGCAGGGAGTGAGCAGCTGCCCCAGACTCCAAAGTTCTCTCCTTACCAGAACTGGTCCTGACTTTGGTCCAGGCACAGACTCCAGACCGGGGCCCCCAGAGGTAGAAGTCCTGGAAACAGCACTGCAGGTGGTACCGACCCCCCACCCCACGGCACTGCAAACAGCACCAGGTCTAAGAGCATCACCTGGAATGGCACCACAAATGGTGTTGATAGGGTCCCAGTGCCGACGTCACCCACAGACACCACAAAACAAGGAGTCCCCAATCCTGACCTAGGCCCAGAAATAGGCTCAGGAAGGCCTAAGGTCCTCCCTGACACCCTTCTCAGATCATCCAACCACTCAAGGGAAGATATCCAGAGTACCTCAAGGGGTCGAGAAAGACTGATTCCAGAGGCCTTCCCTCTTCCGACACCGAGAACAGCGCAGGGAAGTGACCCAGGTTATCAGTCAGCATTGTCCTGCTCGCCAGTACCAGCCTGAATACCAGGAGCCGAGGCACTGCTGGGCCGCAACACCTAGGTGCCCACTGGTGTAGGCCCAACGTATAGCTTCGACCTCACCACCTCACACCCGAAAAAGGGCCGATGGACTGGGAGGGGTGCTCACCTGGCCTCCTGGCAGAGACTGACTGTGCACCTGACCTCTCCCCAGGATCTCCAATATCCCAGTGGGTCGAGCGTGAGGACAGACTTTGTCTTCCTCAGTACATATAGTACTGGGAAGGGGCTCAGGGGAGGAGCTGAGGGACTCTACCTTGGCATCCCTGATACGATGCCTGCCTCCAAAAGTGGAGGGCTTGTGACACCACTTCAGCATGTGGAACTCGATGGTGCAGTAATCCATAGAGAAACAGGCACTACACCTGTCCAAGTCATGGCTAGTACTGAGGCAGGTCCAGCAGATGTCATGCCAGTCCCAGATTGCGATGTCCCCCCCACAGGAGCACTGACATATGGTGGGGGGGGGGGCTGTCCCTGCTCTTCTTAGAAGATTTCTTCCTAGGCTCCTTGGAACTGGACATGGCACTGTGCGGAAAATAACAAAAACAGAGGAAAGGAAAGGTTCAGCACTGCACAAGACAGAGAAAATAACAAAGCCAGCACCAAAAACAAACAAGGTGCCAAGGTAGGTGTTGAACGGATGGCGACAAACTGACGAATGAATGTGATGCAGTTAACATATCACTGGAAGTGCTCCCACAGTGTGCACTCTATGGTGGGAAAGACAGAACTAAGGAAGGTAGGGGGTCAGTGGTGGTTATTGACCAGTCTACAAGTACCACTTCATTGCATCTGCCTCATGGGTGGCACTGGCACCAACATCAGCCCCCTGAGCTGCAGGCTGGGAAAAACAGAACTGAGCAAGGTATGGGGCTGGCGGTGGTTAATGGCCAGTCCACAAGTGCTGTGTCACTGTGTCTGCCTTGTGGGTGGCGCTATCACCAACATTGGCCCCCTAGGCTAAAGGCTGTAGAAATATTTTGCTCCCACTGGGACCTACTGCCTCCGGCACAGGCCCATTAGTGGGAATAAGCAGTGAAGACAAATTATTGGAAGATCATTTTATATGATCAGAGCAATGTCTTTCCAAGGGAGACTCAGATGGAGGATTTTTTGTTTGGTTTGTTTGTATTGCCTTTATGAAAAGCTATCTTGCACAATTTTATTTTTTCTATTTTATTGTTACTGATAATAATAAAAAAACTACTCGAAGATGTTATAACTTCTCCTGGTCTGCCTATGCTTCCTGATTAATGCCACTACTACACCCTTCTTCAGGTGTGAAGACCTCAATTAAGACTTAAGACGCCAATTAGTTTCTTATGTTAATCAGTGTGAGGTGTGGGATAAACAGGACTCCAAGCACCAGCTGGAAGAGTCAGAATATTATTTATTATTCCAGAAAAAACTTGTATTAACTCAACGGACTGTTCGTCAAAACATAAAATAAAAAAAAATACATACAGCATACATACACTAGAATCGGCTAGTGTTCACACAGCTCAGAACAGATTATGTCTGCTCCTCACCTGACTATCTACCTGAATGAATGAAAGCATCACATTTATACTAGTCATACAGGGGAAGGGCTTAAATCTTCTCCCATTTGGTCATAAGACATATAAGTTATCACATTAACAGTTTATTATATTTTCTAAACATGAATTACTTCATTATCCATTTACATCCTACTCCATGCTTAGAACTTTAATAATATGGAAAGAAAAAGCAGAAAATTGAGAGGTCCAGGTGAAGCTCCGCCCCCTCTATGTCAAGTCTATAAAAAGAGGGAAGAAAGACTGGCCGGCTAGTATAGACAAGGACACAGAGAAGGATGGAACTCCCTTGGAGCTTTTTACCAGGAAATAGCCAAAAAAATAAAATACCTGTTCCAGGTAATAACACAAACATATAGACACTTCTATACCAATGCCAATAGCAAAAACAACCATTAAATGTATTCCCAAGCCTTTTTATTAGGCTGACTGAAAGATTTGAGCTGTCTGGGCACGTAAATGCATAATACTTAAACTGTTCCTACGGTCTTGAATGTACAGGACTTGTTAAAACAGTTGGCCCCTAATGTAGATTCATTAAGTGAAATACTAAACATGAGAAGGGAATGCCTATTTTATCTTTTCTTCTACCTAGCGTAGCGTAGCTTTGGTTTTTATTTAGGGAAACACTTGCGCTTAAATGCGGTAGTTTGGCTTGCTGCAGAAGAGCAAATGAAAGGGATCACTCGTTCAACTTCCCGGTAAAACCGGACTCGTATTCACTATTTTACCCTCGGGTTTTCTCTATTATCACACACGGTGTATTTTGTTACTGCCTTTTTGTTAACACGGGCATTTGGAAACTTAACCGGACTGCAGCTGCTGAAATAAAACTGCGCCTTGCACGGCTTACGAAACTCAGTCACCGCCTTATACTACAAAAGGTGCATAACACTAATAAATGCCTTTTTCTTTAATTAGGTGCTACAAACGTTCTTCAAATCTTGGTGGCTTACCCCCTTACATGCAGGATAAATCTATACGTTAATGGTGCATATAATGTTATCCTTTACTTGAGAATCTCGCTCAGATATTTGTGCGAGTCCTTTTTATAATGGGAAATATGGCAAATGGATTACACTTAGTTCTAGGGAAGGTAAACAATTTTAGAAATAGGGAACAAAAGGAGAGAAAGGCAAAGATATCACGTGGCCTTCCAGATAATATGAATACATGAAAGAAGGAAAGGGCAAGAAGGATAGTGTTTACAAAATTAGAGCTGTTGCAACAGACTCTGAATAGAAGTAACCTTCCCTTTTGAATTAATCCATTTTCACAATCAGCTCCCCAGTCAGAATTCCCTGACACATAATTGCGTTCAGCTACATTTCTTTAACAAGCATTGATAACTTCTGAAACATCCTGGCAGACTAAAATGGTCTAAAGAGGATCAGACACTGTTCATGTATGGACACTCCAGAGGAAAACTTCAATCAGCTTGACACAAAAACGATACTCACAGGTGTACAGTACTCCACCATTGGGTAGTGCAGTTTATGACCTTTTGCTGTGCGTCCTGAAAAGAAGCAGCTCTGACAGACGTCGTAGTTAAAATGCTTTAGACTTCTGTACCTGCACAGATAGGAAACAAAAATAATTTACTTCTGGGCACCTCAGGAGGTATTTTCAGTTTTCTAAAGTCACTATGTTTTAGAGACACAGGGGGTTAAATTTCAGCAACAGTTCTTAACAGAATCTGGTGGTCATGGGAAATACTGGAATGTTCTAAAACGTTTGTTAAAGTTACTGGAAAATAAGCAGCCAGGGTGACTGGGTGGTTCTCTGGCTTGGCAGTAGGTTATGGAGCCTTTTACCTCAAGGTGACTAGTTGGTATCTGGCCCAAGAAGTGCTGAAAGTGATTCACCGAAGAGGTACACAAACTCTAAGAGCTGACGATATGACAGTTCTAGAGATGTCCAGGGTTATGGCCCTGCCTAGGGGAACCTTTGCAACAAATAGTTAAATTTAGTGGATTTTAGAGCATATTAGAACCCAACTTTTTATGTTTTTATTTAGAACATAAAAAGCTCTTAGTTTCAATTTACAGGGGTATAAACTAAATTATGAGAGTGCACAGTATGTTTTTTGAGGTACAACTGGAATAAAAGTGATGCAACAGCTGCAGTTTGCATTTACAGCAATCAAAAACCTACCAGCCCCAACCCCTCAATCATGAACAGACTTTAAACCCTTCCTTTCCAAAATCACAAGCAAACAACTGAAATAGTTTTTACTGAAAAATGAATTCCCCCCACAAAAGTATTAGCTGTCCAAAAGAAAATAAATACAATGTGAGGGACACCCCTGCAGATATCCTTAGAAGGCTTACAAAAATGTAGATGTCCTTAAAATTCACACCTGGCCATTGGACTTGCAAATGACTACATGGAACCACACAGTTGTCACCGAGGGTCTGACATACCTTTTGCCCAAAGCCGCCAGCCACCTCATATAGAGGATTGTGTATGATCGCTCATATACAACAAGGGTATTTTTCACTGAGAGGTTTCCATGGTAACTGGAGACCTCGGGCGCAACTCGAGAGGGCTCAGTACCATGGAAACGCGAAAGCTGAAAATACCTTTGTTGTGTATGAGCGATCATACACAGTCTTCTATAGTGTATGGAACTCATACAACGACTGCCCTTACCTTCCTACTGATTTTTGTGGTGGTTTTCCCCTCCTCTGGCCTGTTTCACCACCACGGCCGTTCACGAAGGATCACTGGTCGCGCATGAGCACCCACTTTCTCAGTGTTATGCTGCACTAGATACGTAGCTAGTGCAGCACAACAGCTATGATGACGTAGCTAGTGCAGCATAACAACTCTGTTGGGAGCATGGATTTCCATGCTCAACAGCGTTCTACCATACACTATAAAACTATTAGTTATGGTACTTTTTTTTTTTTAAACAGAGCAGCCTGCTCCATTTGTTCTGTCTCATGCACGATGACTCACAATAGGAGCACCTGGCTCGCACTCTGAATGAGCCCGACATTGGTATCAGTTAATCAGCACCTGAAGTATAGTAGCATTTTTGTAATATGCATACATTTGTGTGTTGATATGTATATATTTTTTGTCCTGTGTTGCATTCCCATGTTCTGCATATTTCTGTATGTCTTTACAGTTGCACTTTCTGACCTCTCCACTTGGACCCCCTTGCCATGAGTGTGCCTGGAAATTAGCTTTGGCTTAGTGTGCCTATCCTAGTCACAGCAAGAAACTGTGGAGGTAGGGGCTGCCTGGCTAAGTGTGCCTTGGTATGACTATGGGTGTTAAGTTCACCAGCCAGCACCTGGGGTGAAAAGAGGTGGAAAAATCTCCTGGTGTGCAGGATGGAGAGTCTGGGTACTCTCTGACCCACCAGCACCCCCCCAAACCCCCACAGTAAGGAAAGGGCACCTTGCAGTCCAGCAGGTGAGTCCCTCCACCATGTGGTTACCTAGCTGGTTGGGGATGGGGCTGACAAGGTTGGGAGATAGTTGTTGCAGGCCCTATACGGACTGCCAGGATTTGTGGCTAGAGAACCACTGCAGTAGGTACTGTAGAGTTTATTCCTTGATTTACTCCTTATCCTTCCATTCCCGAGGTCTTTGCACTATTCCAGCTACTATAACATGACAGATAATCTTGTATCTCTTTTAATTTTGTGTTTTCTCTCTATTTGCTTCATTAATCAGAATCAACTACAATGGTCAAAATGCTGCGCTTGCCCAGTAGAGACAGTCAAACCCTGATTACCTCAGTCAGGAAGGACAACACATCTCTGAATAAAATCCTGGTGTAATAAACATAAACAATGAAAGCAAGACAGAAAACCAAAAGTGATCTTGAGAGACATAACTCTAATCAGAATTTTGTACTGAAACAACATTCAGTGGAAAATTCTAACACAATAATGTCTGTTACGATCACATTCTGGAGCCTGCTGGTTCATAAGTGTACCCATGCCTGAACCATGCTGCCATTAATCAGGGTGCTGGGAAGAAGGAAGAGCCACATGGCTTCTTGGAAAGGAGACAACAGCAGACACATTTATGCTCCAAACACTAATCTCGAGCAGAAGTCTGCTATACACATTGCTCTCCAATATAAAGGGATCTTAAAAACAGCAAAAAGGCACAACAGAATAAGAACAATGTAAGGTCATTGACCTGAGACAATGGAAAAAAATATAAAGCAGGAAACTAAAACTATAGATAAAAATATTTTTTTTCTAACAGCCAATTCTTCTGTAACATAAAATCCACATCAGGTTTTATTAGGTGCCACCAGTAATGAAAGATATTGGGACTGTATGGAAAGCAAAAGGCAAGCACAAAACAAGGTAATTCAAACAGCAGAGGAAGGGATGACAACATCGAGGGCCTCATTAGCAGTCGCTATTGGTGTGTTAAGTGCTCAGTGCAGCCACTTAGCACAACTGACAACCTTGAGACCTTGTCGAGCTGTGCTCAGCGATGGTTACAAACCTTTCCCAAGGGGTTGCAAAAGTGTCTGCAACCGTATCATGCAGGAAAGGGGTGGGACAATTCACAGTGGCACACGGGCCCCTGGAAAGCCTAGTCACAAACCACTGCACCACTCTTCTTGGTTACCACCTGTTACGCTTGTAATGGGAGGCACAGTGCTGTGACAAGGCACACCAAGCAGGCAGGAGAGGAATGACTGGGAGAACCACCAAGGACACAGCTGCTCTGGGAAATGAGGGCTACTGAAGGGAGAAGCCCAACGGTACCACAAGTGTGGGGAAACATTTATAGGACGCCCATCTGAAAACCAGGGTGACTGGCTTACAGCACAGAACTGCACCATGCAGGTGGTGTAATGCCATGCACAAACCCAGTCGTAGTCACAATCCAGCATGTCAGTAGGTGTGAATTTCATCTTGCACATCTCTAACATCTGGAGTCACAATCCAATTGCACCTCTGTTGCAGGAAGGATTTCTTCTTCCTGGAGATATGCACCACCCTCTGAGTATGGCTAGAACAGATGGCAGTGCAGTGGGGCAGCCAGTTTTCAGCCCTTTTGCACTGCCACCCTAGCAACTAACAATGGGACCATCAATGGTTTAGCTGAGGGCTCTGCATCTGGTAAGACTTGTGAGAACAGCAAGCTAAAGAGAAGGAGATCAACTTGTTAGAAAAAAAAAGGAAGGAAAGCAATTTGGGCTAACAGTATACAATGCCTTTCATGCAGACTGTATCCCAAAACACTTCAGAGTTTGGGGGGGGTGAATGTTGCTGCCACTGGATGCACAGGAGAGTCAAACAGCAATAAGAAAGAGTAAAGAGATTATAAAGATACAGGGTGACACAACAAGCAAGTGGCGGTGTCAGAATTCAAACCTGGATCTCAAAGTTCACAGTGCTCTGCTCCAACCTCTAACAAAGTTGTTTTGCACTTCATACAAGAACGATTTCTGGGCCCAGTAGTGTGTGTTGTTTTTACTGCTTTGTGCCACAAGTGCCTACCTGGATGATCTTTTCACGTACCTAAAACCAACAATTGGGCATTCCTTGCAGATGTTGCACTTGGCCTGATGTTTTGCGGTTTCAGCTGCTGCAACCCGGTGCAGCACTGGCATCCACACTATAGATTGTGGCTCCAAACGCATCCAGTCTATGAACTGTTTCACATCGATCTCTGGCTTGTTCTGGGCCTGCAGGGCAGAAACACATACAGATTAATGTTTCAATTTTTAATGAGGGTTTTATTAATATTTCCCCTGCTAAGCTGACACGTGAGCACCAGAAGTAATTTTTTTTTTTTTTAATAAATGTTTGGCAAGCAAGCACAACATCCCACTGAGGAACAGAAAATAATTATTTATCACAAAAGCTTCAGGTGGCTTTTTACAAATAATGATCCTTCTGCTACGTAAATAGGTAGCAGTGAAGAGGTCTGAAAGAAAAGGATATAAGAACGTATGGATGAATATGTTTAGTCTTTGGTGAAAGAGTTGTGAGGTATGCCCTGTATTCTTCAGCCGGATAGCATTCGTTTTCACGCGTCATGAGCACTGTTGTTTACGAGCGATGGAACGAACAGATAATGATGGCGAAGACCGGCTGCAGGGCAGCAGGAGCAGAGATTAAACAAAAACGCAGGATGCATTCTACTTTCTGTATGTGTTAAAAAACGTTCTTTGTAAAACAAATACAATGATAGTGGAACTTGGTTTATAAACAACAGCTAGTAATGGAACCAGAAGACACAGGGAATCCTGTGTTTTAAACAAGTAAGCATCCTCATATCACTCCGCTTCTTTATGGTGCAGTTTCGTCTAGCAGATAACAGGACAACTTGACATATTTGGGACTAAAGATCCAAACTATTCGAGCTCTAAAACTTATAAATCCTCCCCTTCGGCTGTTACTAGTTCCGTCTCATGGATGCCATGAGCAGCACCCACAGCTGGCGGCAAGTTGCAGAATCACCGCAGAGTCCTGCACAATGGAGTCCTGCCAATACCAAACACAGCTGCAGAGGAGAGCTCTAGCTCACCAGAGTTGGGGGGCTCAGAACCCTTCCTTTAATTCTCCCTTCTCCAAGGGACAGCTGCTGCAAGAGCAATCCCTTTACAATTAGGCTTCAATGCAAACACATCACTGCTATGCCACCAGAATGTTCAACTCTGTCATCTAAAGCTACAGAAGGAGCTGGGTGGTGGTGTAAGGAACTCATGCACTAACCTCTGCCCCATAGGGGCACATTCATAGGGGAAAAAAAAAAAGATGTAAGAAAAGTAATATATAGTAGTAGTAGTAACACATTTCATTCATATAATATAAATCAGAAACTCAACTGAGCAAGCTCATTTCCAGTTAGATCCTTTTAGCATAACTTTAAGTTACTTATACATGCTCCATAATTCACTTATGTTTTGTTGTAAAGATTTGTAAAAGATATAATAGATTATTTATAAAAACTTACAAAAAGTCAAAATAAGGCACTGTGGTTATATACGACATATTTACATACACCATGACATTTGAAGTACCAATAAGGAGCTATCTGTCCGGTAATACTAATCGGAGTCAAGGAAAGTAAAATAGAGACACTCAGCACACACTGCATGGGATACTATAACTATTCCAATCTGATCTACAGGAGTGCTGGTGACTAAAGAAGAGTCTACAAGAGAAAATACACATCTCAAGTACAATATTAGGTAAAATCAGCCTACCTGTAGTGTTAAATAACATGCAGAGCCTCCTATTACCTGTTCAGTGACATTTTTTTTATTTTATATATACTGGTTTTACCTTCTAATGATCTTAAATGTATCAGAATTTCATTCTAAAATTTGGGTCCCAAGATAAAAAAATGAGATCTACCTATTTCTAAGCTTATTTTAGCTGGCAAAAAAATTCTACCCCACCTGCAGGTCTAAGTGAAAGTATGATGGTTCTTTGTTTTAAATTTTTAAGCAAATATCCTGATACAATGGATTTATAACATTTATACATAAAAGTAAGCCAATGGACCCTCCTGCGCTCCTCCAGTCTCATCCTACCCAGTTCTTTGTAAAGTACGCATCTATGGGACCTTCTGGGGGCATTGAGGATGAAGACAGCAAACCTGTTGTACATAACCTCCAGCTTTGCTAACTCCATCCTTGACGCCCCAGTGAACATTAGGTCACTGTGATTAAAAATGAGCAGAATCAAACTGTTTACCACTTGTACTTTAACCTATTTATTCAAACAACGCTTAACTCTATGAAATGCATCTAGATGTCTCCCCCAGATTTTTTTTACCATATAGTCTATGTGAATATTCCACTTAACCTTCTCACATATCCAAACTCCAAAATATTTATACATCTGTACTTATTGTAGTATAATACGATCAAAAGTTTTTGATTTATAACATAGTCATAAGAAGCCAGATATTTTTTAGCTTTACTAATGTACATTATTTGGGTATAGTAACTGGGTCTTCTTTTTTCCAACAGGGAAACCATGGCATAATTTGCTGTTATAAAGGAGTGTTTACAATAGCAAATATGCGCCTGGTTTCCCTCACTCTGTGCATGCACCCGCTGCAGCTCTTCCTTTCCTACCGCTACCAGCCTCCGGGACTGAACCGCCACTCGGACACGATAGTAAGTGGCTGAAGGAAAAAAAATCATAATAAAAAACAAGTACCAAGAATTAAAAAACTCAGTTTTGGCAGGTGACTGAAAGAAAGAAATAAAAAAATACTTTTAAATAAATAAAGGCGACCGAGGAATGTGCACTCAAACCTGACCGGACCGCAATTGCACATGAATGTCTTTTTATTTCATATAATTGCTGTAGCGAAAAAGGAACACACAGCAATTATACAAAATATGGGGTTTTGTTTACGGTGGACAAGCAATGTGAGAAGGCAGTAGGGAGGGCTGGGGGGATACTGGGATGCACAGGGAGAGGCATCACCAGTAGAAAACAGGAAGTTGTTATACCTCTGTACAGACAGTTGGTGAGACCCCATCTGGAGTACTGCGTGCAGTTCTGGAGACCCCGTCTCCGCAAGGACATAGACAGGAAGGAGGCTGTCTAGAAGAGGGCAAATAAAATGGTGCAGGGTCTGCACCAGAAGTCATATGAAGAGAGACTAAAGCAGCTTAATATGTATACCCTCAAGGAAAGGAGGGAGAGTGGGGACATGATAGAAACTTTCGAGTACCTCAAGGGAATCAACAAAGTCCAAGAGGGTAGCATCTTTCAGAAAAAGAGATGTGCAAGAACAAGGGGGCACAATTTGAAGATAGAGGGAGGACAGCGCAGAGGTAATGTGAGGAAGTATTTTTTCATGGAGAGGGTTGTAGATGCATGGAACGGCCTTCCTGAGGAGGTCATGGAGTCAAAAACAGTGGGGGAATTCAAGAATTCATGGGAAAGACATAAGGCAATTCTAGTTGGGGGTCAGAGGAAGAAGGCTGTTGGTTAACTAGGATCTGCAGCTTATCCATTAGGTAGGGAAATGGGCAGACTAGGTGGGCCAAACGGTCCTTATCTGCTGTCAGATTCTATGTTTCTATGTAACTCAAAGTTTAACTACACCCTCAGTGTTAGATGCTTTCACAAATTCCCTCAAGCTTTGCTCTTGGGGTTTATTTAGCATCTAACACCTCGGGTGTGTGTAAATTTCTTGTTACATACACCACTCCATACATTATTCTATATTTTGTTAATGTTATGTATGAATCTGGAATGCAAAAAGAAAACCTGTAAATCCTTAAAGGCCTCCTGCAACCTAAGTTCTATTTGATTTTGTGTTGACCCTTCCACACACATTACGGTATCATCCTCATAAAGCTGGTACCTTATATGTGGATTCCTCACAGTGAATGTCTTCATGTAGATATTAAAAAGGATTGGCCCTAAAAGTGAGCCCTGAGGTACACCAGACATTATAGGAGCTAATTTTGATTTGAATTTATTACTACAAGCTGTTGCCATCCCCTTAGGTAGGACCCAAACCAGTCCATAGCACCACCTACTATATCTACACTTTTTAGTCTTGACAAGAGGATGTTGTGGTCCAAAGTACTGAATGCTTTAGGAAGATCTACGAAAATCATCCCTACCAACATCCTCCTGTCCAGAGCCCCCTGCAGATGCCCTGTGACCTTTAACGACCCCAAGATTGTGCTGTGGAGTGGCCTGAATCCTGGCTGAAGGTCATTCAACAGCTTTTCCTCTTCAAAGATTTTTTAAAACTGAGAACAGAGCAGTTTTTCTTTTCAAATACCTTAGAGACTATAGGCAAAAGAGATATTGGGCAATGATTTTCAATTTAGTTTTTTTGACCAGCCTTAAATATAGGAACAAACTGTAATCTTCCAATCTTGGGGGTTGTCAACTATTTGTATTGATAAATTTAACAGGACTGCCAAATGGGAAGCTATTGCAGGGAAGGCTTAGTTAAATAACAAAGCAGGGATACCATCCAGACCACCTTCTTTCTTGGGGTTTACTTTTGAGATTTCAGCACAAACTTGTTCTTTTGTAAGTAATTCAAATTTAAATTTCTTAAGCTGTGATACATCAACTGGATCTTCTGCATTAAGTAAGGTAGTATTTTGTCCCGAAGCTTCTGTGCACATCTTAATAAAATATTTGTTGAATGTTTCAACTACTAGATCATTTACTGGAACATCCTGCCCATTTATGTCAAAACAATTTGGAATTACATGCTGACCCTGGAGTTCCCTCATAATTTTCCAAAATTCCCTTGGGTTTGACTTCTGCATTTTGTGTTAACTAACACTTGAAATATTTCTGCTTTACTCTCCTCACCTCTAAAGTATAGCTGTTTCTCATCTGTCTGTATATGTTTCAATCATGTGATGTACTTTTTGTTTTTTTTTCCCTTTTCCATGTATTTTCTCTTACATTTTTCATTTTATAGAGATATGAATTATACTAAGGGGAATTTTCATGCTTTATTTTTCTAATTCTCTCGGAGGTAAATGTATTGCAATTATCCATGAATTCCTGGTAGAATAATAATATAATAGCACCTTTGTTTTTTTATTTTTTTTGGGGGGGGGGTACAGAATAATACTATTTCAATGATACCCAAATTGCATCAAACAAGTTTGATTGTTATTTTGCAGTACGCTCTGGTGCATGTAACTGTTTTCTGCAATTCAAGGTCTCCCTAAATAGATAATTTAGAATTGTTTTAAGCTCCTCTATGAATACAGCCCATAGCAGACCATGACTGAATCCAGCTCTGCGGTCCATTTGCTGGTCTCTGTTCAGTCTCTGCCTGACAGCACTGTACTCCACGTCAGTATAATTCCATACAATTGGTATTCTTTGCACAGAACAGGTCCAGGGGTGAATCAGCTTGCAGACCAAATTACCCCCTCATCGGAGGAAAAGGTGGAGCCCTACAGCAGCTAGCTGGAGATTGCTGGAATTAAATCATCTCTTGAACACTTAAGGGAACTCTGCACAGTGTCATCTGTAAAAAAGTGACGAGGCATCTGTTTGATTGGTTTGCTGAACATCTGAAGACCATTACAAGCAACAGCAGGATTTCACCTATGACTAAGAACAATATCGCTGATGGGATATGATGCATATGATAACTCATTCAGGGCTATTACTGTTACACTGAGCATGAAATTTAAACTTTGCATGGTAGAAAATGCCTGATACCATCTACTTACTGTGCTAGCAAATGTGTGGCTAGGTTAAGAAACAGTATCAAGGGCAAAAAGAACATGTAATGCAGTTTGTGCTACTGCAGGAACTGTAAATACTTTTCACTTCCCAATCTTTATAGCTCTTGCTTTTGCAAATGGGCACAGGATAGAAAGCCTACTAGAGTCTCTTTTCTCACAAAGGCAAAACATTTGATGTGGCAGTAAAGCCTTTTTTTTTTTTTTTAATAACTCTAGTTTTGTGCCTCTGGGCACTTCTTCAGCGCATCAACAAGTTGTGTTTCCCACCCAAGAAACCGGCTCGCAGCTTCGGAGGATCTCCACTGACCTCCACTAAGCTTCAGTGGACTTCCCCCTCAACAGCAGGGCCCAGTCAGGTCCCCTTCTCTTAGCTGGAATGAAGGGCCTCAAGAGAGAGGGGTGGTGCACCCTTGGTCATCAGATTGTGGCAGTTGTATTTGATGGGTTGGTGACACTTACTAAGGCTATGCCTTCCATTTTCCATTACTCAGTAAAACAGTACTGTGATGGGAGAAGGGACTTGGGTCCATCTTGTATAGTCCTCTTGCTACATGGCAGTGACTATATCCAATCTGAGTATTTACACACATCCAAGCTTATCAACCAAAACGTTACTGCTACTTATGCTGTGTAACCCTCAGTGTCATTGTCCCTTAGGAATTTGTCTAGTCCTGCTCTGAAAGCCTGAACAGTGACAGCTTCCACAATCTCAAGGGGTTAGATACACCACATGTTAACCACTCTCCATATGAAGTAATGATTTCTCATGTTTGCCCTTACTCTGCCCCTCTCAATTTAAAGGATGGGCTCTCCAGTTTTGCTTACACTCACTGGCTCAAACAACTGTAAACTCCGCCCTATCTACCCCCTTTAGTATTCAGAAACTGTGATCATATCCCATCTTAGCCTTCTCTTTTCTATGCAAAATCATTTGAGTATATCCAATCTCTCCCCATAATTCTTGCTTCCTAAGTAGGGTTGCTCAGCATTTGCCAAATAGAATTCGATTCCTTGGATTCTGATCTGATTTTCTAAATTGCAGTCTGAAAATCCTAATTCCTAAACTGAATCCTAAAATCTGTTCTTGCATAAGAGTTCAGGATTTAGGATTCCAAATCCAAATCAGATTCTGAGGTCCTTTTTGGATTTGAATCATTTTAAACCACTAAGGTGATTTCTGTGCAGAGCCACTGTACCTCTCTCTTACTCTGTGTACAATGTGTTCTCATGCAGGAACATTAGGGGAGAGAGCCCCACTTCAACACCAGGAGGAGGACAGCGTAAGTACATTAAAAAAAAGTCCCTCAGGCTGGCCCAGTGGCATGGAGGGTAGCGGCATCCATGCCTTACCTCCTGCCATGCCGGCAACCCATGTTGATCATTGGGGGTCGTTCTAGGAGGGAGAGGATCAAGTGTCCAAAGGACTGCTCTCCTCTCCTGGGGTGGGTGGTGCACCGCTCCTGCTGAATGACTGCCACCAGGCCCTCCCCCTTCCCTGGCCCTGCCACGGGGTGAAATCTGTGAGGGAAGCAACCCGGGAAAAGGCTGAGTCGGGTGGGAGGCAGCCAGGAAAGAACGAATCCTCTGACAGAAGGACTGAAGCCCTCCCACTAGTTCAAGGGGCAGAAATACACGAAGAAAAAAAAAGTCCCTAAGCCTATTGTAAATAATTTGCACTAAACTCGAGTGATTTACAGTAAGTTAATATGGCCTACGAGGGGTGTCTCTAATGGTATAAGGGACACTTTTTGAGGTTTGGGCAAGCAGAACTGCTCAGCTTCACTTCACAATCCTCTTGCCCAACCCACACATGCTCGGTGTCTCTTATACCATAACAGACACCCCTTAGAGGTCCTATTAACTTAACAGAATCAGATTAGGAATTGGACGTTCCTAAACAGTCCAATCAGACTGGCATCAATGGATACTGAGCAACCCAACTCCTAAGCTACTGATCGCACCCACCAACCAATCTCGGTCACATTTTTCATTCTCCTCCTCCATCTTCCTCCTCCTTTCTCTATCCTCAATTCTACCTTTGTTTATTACAAGCACTTTTGTATATTACCTTGTACAGTATAACACATTGTATATTTACAAGTATTCGCATCATATGTGCTCATGTTAGCCTACAACTTGCTGTCAATTTGTAAGTATTCACTGTAATTTGTTTTCCCGTTCATCTGTGCTTCTGCACCCGGGCCGTGCCTGAAAAAGGTTCTTGTTACCAGTGCACTCACCTGGTAAACAAAGTTTAATAAAATAAATAAATTAATTAAATATCTTGGTGGCCCTATGCTGAATCCTTTCAATCCCTTTAATGTCCTTTTTGTACTGCGGTGACCAGAACTGAATGCAGTAGTCCAGGTACAGTCGAACCAAGACCGGATCCTCCATATGCTTCCTCCTCTGAAGGCAGAGTGCAAAACTCCAGTCACCCGCAGGTTGCCACAGGCTCCAGCAACATTGTGCTCCCTGCATCAAAAGATGGCAGTGCTGCAGCAGTGACTCCCACCCACCCTGCCTGGAAGAGGAGAACTTTGTTTGGTCCTCCTGCCTTGCTGCCGACAGCATGAACAGTGGCAATTTTTACACTGGCCCAGCTGTGAAAACAGTGCATATACTGCAGTGAAAAGTGCCCAGTCCTCTACCGCTTTGTAGGTTGTAGGCAGCCAGCCTGGAAACCTTAAAGAGTCATTCTAGTTTATTTAGACACCTTAAGAGACTGCTCCGCCAGCTGTCTGAACAGATAAATGCCATCGAAGGGCACATTCATAAGTTGTTGTTGGACAGCCAGGGTGAAGCCAGCAGTCTGCAACCAGGAATGCCTTCTGATGCCAGATATCGGCAGCCGAGGAGTGTGCTGCTGCATCAAAGGAATCCACAGTGGCTTTTAGCTTATGGTTTTTGGATTCACTACCTTATTTAACAGCCAGCAGCATTTCTTGTTTAGATTTTGTGTCTGGCAGAGCTTCTGCCAGGGATTCAAGTTTGCACCAAAGGGCATACTCCTACTTCGAGAAATAACCTTAGTAGCTAGCTATCCTCATGACTAGAGCAGCCGAGGCATAGACCCACTTGCTCACAGTATCTACTTTCCACTACTTCTTGTTAGTGGTGTGTGCTGCCACTGCTGTGACCTCCATGGGCACTTTAACTTTCTCATTCTTGGCCAAAATTACAATGGCATTTGCTACTGGCTGAGTGAAATATGTAGGCTTAGACTTAGAAGCCACTCATTTTCTGTCCACCTGTTTGGTGACAGTTGTCACAGTAGCAGGTCTCCTCCAAGACCCTTCTGAGAGGGTCTCTAAGACTGGCTGGATGGGCATAACCAGGGAGACCAGGATATTAGGCACATTTAGAAAGTCGAGTTGGAGGTGACTAGCCTGGTCTATAGCTGATGGCTCAAAGTTCAAAGTACTGTGCATAGTTTTGAGCAGAGCTTGAAACAAGAGATACTCCTGTGGTACAGTGACAGAAACTGGGTCAGGGTTCTCTGAGCCATAGATAACATCATCCTCATCCTGTCAGTGAAGATCGGGTACAGATCTGACACATCTCCTTAACCCAGAGGGAGAAGGGGACCCTAACGGGTGATGGCACCAACCACAGCCTCAGCAACATAGGCGACTCCAGACCAGGCCCTAGGTACAGTCTCAGGAATGGCACCACTGTCAGAACCAACGTCAGCCCTGGCATTGAGGGCCCATGTGACACTGAGGTAGGCCCCAAAGGGCCTGACCTCAGCACTGGACACAACATTGTTGACAGTGTCCCTCAAGTGGAGGTGGCATCAGCAGCACAGAAGACAGCCCTGGCACTGAGGCTGGAGTTGAAGTCAGCTGCATGCCTAAGACTGATGGCACCAAGGGCAGCAGCAGCTTCAGTGGCCCAGAAAGTTGGCACCATCAACAGCGCCAATGAGCTCATGTGCTGAAACCACTGCTCCATAAGAGCTGCCCAAAGGCTGAACTGCTCACTAAAGGCCCCTCTCTTGGGACAGAGAGAGGTTCTGGGAAGGAGACACCAAGCCCATAGCCCTAGGTGACTCCAGTGTCATCAGAGATGATGGTAGGGTATATAGATCTACAGGCACCGAATACCTCACAGCAGAACAGACACAGGATGGCCTCAACGGGTGCCTTTTCTTCCTTTGTTTTCTATGGGAGGAGGTCGAGGCCACATGGTGCAAAGATCTTGACTCTGAGCATGTGTTGGATCTGGACCATTTCTTTTTGTGATTCTGGGAGGACTGTCCATCTCCTGATATCCAAACTGCCCATTTACCATCCCCTGATAACCAAACTACCCATTTCCAGAACATCCTCAAAGAGAGAGACATGGTGGCTGAACAGAGCCCTATTGCTGGAGCAGCTTGCCTGTTCAGGCTCCCAACCTTTCATTGTCATCAACCGTTTCCACAAGATACGGTTTTATGTGTGTAAAATTCAACTGACACAAAAATAAAAAACTCAAGTGTATTTTAAAACTGAAGAACTGAACACTGTTGTCATACAGACAGTGACATTCTGGCCCCAACGAAGAGAAAGGCGCTGCACACTCAACTTTGAGGGGGGAAGAGAACCTGAGGTGGTTGGGAGCTGGTGCCACTGTATACCACTGGGCACGTGCAGTGATGACTGCAGGGCCAACTCGCACCACCAGCTCCCACCACAAAAGTTCTGGCTCCTGCAGAGTCCTATCATCTTTGGCTCAGACCCATTAGTGGGAATCTATGGAGAAGACTGATTTTTAGAAGATGCTGCAAATACATAGCATTAATACTATTTTTCCGAATCAACAGACTGTATCAATATTATTATTTTTTTTTTTTTTGTTAATCATTTTTCTCCCTTGGCCCCTGGTCTGCCTACCTCTATCACGTCCTGGCATCCCCTGAGGTTTTCCGGCCACCATCTCCAGGAATCTCCGGCTCCTGTTCGGGTCCCGCAGCTAGTACCCCTGCAGCTTACCCCCCGCAGCGGGGTTGCGGCGGGCCCGCCTACATCCTCCGCCGAGACCGGATCCAGTGTGTCGCTAAGGCACTGAGCCATTGCTCCCATTGGAGATGGCCATCATGCCGCCACAACCAGTGCCAATTTCTCTTTTTCCCATGGTGTGTGAGGGCGTGTAATGACGCCAAGGACAGGCGCAGACGCTACCGCATGCACACCTTCCCGCGCCTGCCCCAGCACATCCCCTGACTGCCTGTGCTACTGCATCGCCCCCAGCCATCACTAGAGGCCACCAGAGCACCAGTGACAGCATCCCCCCCTCCCCAGGGAAGGAGAGCAGTCCAGCGGACGCTCTATCCTTCACCCTCCCCGCCGACCCTGGCTCATTCCCGAACTCGGGTCACCAGCGCAGCGCGAGGTGTGGCGTCCAGCGCCTCAACCCTCAGCACCACCGGGCCAGCCAATATTATTTTTTTTAAACCAACAGACTGTAGCAATACTATTTTTGTTGTATCAATAAACAGGGTACTCATCTGTAACAGTAGTTCTAGGAGTGGTATATGATGTTCATCCACACTTTCTGGCAGTGCCTTGTCCTTTAAGTATTCGCTGGAATGTCTTCAAGCTGGCTCCTTCCACCCACCCAGGTGGTAACTCCCTTGGCTCCGCCCTATAATGCCAGATCTTGCCCGCTGGAAGCAGTGTGTGCGCCAAAGCCAAGGAAGGCTGGGTGGGTCTGTGTGGATGAACATCACATACCACTCCTAGACTTACTGTTAGAGGTGAGTAACCTGTTTTTCTAGGGATGTGGATATGGTGTTCTAGCCACACTTCATGAAGACTCCTAGTAGTTCTCCGGGAGGAGGGAGGCAAGACACACACAGCATACTTTGGAAACAGAGACTGGAGAATTGAGGCCCCAAAATCAGCATCCCGGCATGACTCAAGGTCGATGTGGTAATGGGAAATGAAGGTGCGTGCTGACCTCCAGGTAGCAGCCCTGCAGATTTCCTTGATAGGGACATCCCTGGAAGCAGCCACCAAGGCAGTGGTATGATGGGTGGAATGAGCCCTAAGCCATATGGAAGGCTCCCTACCCACCAACCTATAGCAAATATCAATGCATGAGATAATCCACCTGCTAACTGTCCGCTTTGCTGCCGGTCTGCCAGATGTGGTTTCAGCATATGAGACAAATAACCGGCGAACCTCTCCCCTAACTCTAGCCGTGCGCTCCTTGTAGTATGCGAGCGCTCGCAGCAGGTCCAAGGTATGGAGCCTGTGCTCGACCTCCAAGGTGTGGCTGGTAAAATACACCAGAAGATTAATCACTTGTTTAAGGTGAAAATCTGACATAACCTTTGGGAGGAACTTCAGGTTGGGGCACAGGACAACCTTGTCCCTGTGGAAGACCAGGTATGGAGACTCCAACGAAAGCGCCTAGAGCTCATTGATCCTTCTGGCTGACATGATAGCCACCAGGAAGATGGTCTTCTACGACAGGTGTGACATCTCACACCTGTGTATCGATTTGAATGGCTTGCCCACAAGCTTTGCCAACACCAGCAACAGATCCCAAGGTAGTGGTGGTTCATGCATTGGAAGGGAAATGTGGTCAAGGCCTTTGAAAAAGCACCAGACCCCCCTCTCCTGCACCACCAACTGTCGACTGTCCCATGCCCAGTAAGCAGAGATGGTTGCCAGGTGCACCTTGAGGGTCGTCGACCGAAGGCCCGACTGAGACAGGGACCACAGGTAGTCAAGGATGCTAGCCCTTGGACAAGACAGAGGGTCCAATCCCTTGCCCTGGCACCAAATGGCGGACCTCTTCCATTTGAAGGCACAGCATTTCCTGGTCAATTCCTTCTGAGATGCCTCCACAACAGTGAGGACATCTTCAGAAAGACCCAAAGCCTGGAATGCCAGCCACTCAGTAACCAGGCTGTCACGTGCAGAGACTGAAGGTCCGGATGGAGAACCTTCCCCTGAACGATGGAGAGTAGGTTCAGGTGGAGAAGAAGATGCCTTGGGAGCCTGCTGCTGAGGCTGAGGAGACTGAAGTACCAAAACTGGCACAGCCAGTCCACAGCCACCAGTATCACCTGTGGCTTGTCCCTCCTGGCCTTGAGGAGCACCCTGTGAATCAAAAGGGAAAAGGGAACATTATTTAACCAGGATTAATGGCATGTGGAGGAAAGGCACAGAAGAGGCCTGGGGCCCAGGGCCTCAAGAAGGCATCCCCCTGCAGCATTCCCTGCTGAGGGGGGCAGACACAAGACAGCCTCAGCTTTGCATTCTCTCTAGAGGCGAACAGGTCCACATGAGGGGTACCCCACAGGGAGAAGAGGCTGTGTACTACCTTGGGTGGAGAGACCACTCGTGAGACACCTTACCCACATGGCTGAGAGCATCTGCCCGCTGGTTGGAGACCCCTGCCACATGGATGGCTAGGAGATTGGCCCCCAGACTACGCACTAGGGTCCACACACAGAGAGCTTCCTTGCACAGTGGTAGGGAGTGCGTCTTGCCCTGTTTGTTGAGATAGCACATGGTCATGGTGTTGTCCATCTGGACCTAGACAAACTGACCCCGAATGTGAGGAGCAAGGCAGTCAAGTGCCAAACAAACTGCTCAGAGCTCCGGCAGGCTGATGTAGCATTGGGACTTCTCAAGGGTCCAGAGCCCGTGGACTCTGTGTTCCCCCAGGTGGGCACCCCAGCCCATGAGTGAGGCATCGGTCATCAGGATGACCATTGGCTCTGGGCGGACAAATGGGATCCCTTCCTGCAGATGTTCTGGGACTAACTACCACTGGATAGTGTCCCACACCCACTGGGTCACAGTGACCAACTGGTCAAAGTGACCCCTGTTCTGAGACCACTGGCTGACCAGCTCCCACTGCAGACAGCGCATTCTCTGGTGGGCCCAACTGACCACGCTGGTGCAGGCCACCATGTAGCCCAGTAGGTGCAGGAAGTCCTGGGCAGGGCACAATTGCCCAACTCGAAATGATCAGGCAAAGTAGGAGAGAGCTTCTGCCCTGTCCGTCAGGAGCTGGGCTCTGGCTCTCCTCTACCCTGATGAAGCTGATCACCTGTGAAGGCACGAGTTCTGACTTGGCCTCATTGACCAGGAGGCCAACAGAGACACAGGTCTGGAGGGCCAGGTCCCTGGACCGCTCCACCTCCTGCCTGGAGGGACCTGTGATCAGCCAGTTGTCCAGGTAGGGGTAAACCCGGACCCCTCAGAGCCTCAGGTAAGCTGCCACCACTGCAGCGCACTTGGTGAAGACCCTGGGGGCCGAGGACAGGCCAAATCGCATGGCCTGGAACTCATAGAGGGCTCCCTCTGATTGGAAGTGGAGGAATCTTCTGTGAGATGGACAGATCGTAATGCATCCTGAAGATCTAGGGAGCAAAACCACATGTTTTGCTCTAGAGATGGTATGATCTGTGACACAGTTACCATCCTGAAAGAGCGTGACTTGAGAAACTTGTTTAGGTTATGCAGATCTGGAATGGGGCGCCAAACCCCCTTCTGTTTTGGCACCAGGAAGTACCTGGAGACAAACCCTAGGTGTTTTGGAGGATACATGACAGAAATCACCATCTCCTTGTGGAGGAGCTGGGCTATGTCGCCCCAAAGAGCCGACAGAATGTCTGAGGATACCAAGTCCTCCCATGGGGCGCAGACTTGACAACAAGACTATTACTCAAATTCCAGAGGCAGACCCTGATCAATTACCATGAGAACCCACCTGTCCATGGTGACAGCGGACCAGGCAGAAAGGAAGTGGCAGAGCCAGTCCCCCATGGGAGGACCTAGGGGAGGCATGATGGGCATGTGGGAGGCACCCCTCACCCCATCACTGGGCAAGTTTGGAGGAAGAGGAGGAGGAGGAGGACCCGACTGAGAAGCCACATGGGCCTCTCCCACCAGGCTTACGGATGACCGAGGCCACAGACTTCAGCTGAGGTCACCAGGCCTGGGCCTGCTGATCAGCCTGGGGCTGGTTTGGCCATGGAAGTAAAGGTGGGCCAAAAGGGCTTCTTTTTCCACTGCTCAGAGCCCTTGGGGTCCTTCTGAGTGGATGTTACTGGGTCCAAGGTAGCAATGGACATCTCAATGCGAGTGAGGTGACCCCGGGCCTGAACAAGTTGGTGCCCAGGAAGGGGACATCCCCCAGCTTGTGCTGGGTGTCTGCCATGAAGGTAGAGATCCGCAGCCAAGCCCTGTGGTGCATGGCCACTGTGGCTGCCACGGAGTGGGTACAGGAGTCCCCAGTGTCCACAGCTGTCTGGAGCTGCTGCTTTGCTACAACCCGGCCCTGGTCTCAGACCTGTTTGACTGTGGTCTGGAGGTCCACCAGTAGATGAGGAAGCACCTCATCTAGCATGCCCAACAGGGCATGAGAGAAGTGGACCATGAGAGGGCCGAGCTCGCCTGGTGAATGCCAAGCGAAGAGGCAGCATACACCTTTTTAGCCACATGGTCCAGCTTCTTGGACTCTTTGTCAAGCAGCTTGTTGACATCCCCCATGTGGCCAGAGCACCTGAACACAGAATCGGCCACCAAGTCCTCAGCCAAGGGGTGTTCTGTGCATCCCAACAGGGAACCGGTAGGGACCGAGTATTTGCGGGCCATCTGGGCAGACGGTGCTGGGCAGGAAGCAAGGCACTGACAAAACTCCAAGGCAGGGCCAAGGATGACCTCTGCCACCAGGAAGGCTTCCCCAAGGGAAACTTCTTGGTCCAGGATCTCGGTTAATAGGTATCGAATCTATTTCTAGACAGGCTACATTTTCATGCCCATGGACTCCGAGATCAGGCAGAGAAGGCCCAAAAAGGAAGCTGGACCTTCGTCTGTCGAGAGACCCTCTACCAACTCCACGTCGACCAGACAGGAGTGTAAGGAAGAACTCTCTGACTCTTAGGAGTTGTTGAAGAGGGGTCGACCACCAAAATCCCTGCTGATCCTCCACGGATGGTCAGGAGTGACAGTGACTGACAGCCAATGGGGAACCGTGGCCAGCCAAGCCTCCTTGGTCGGAGCACTGGTTGTCAGCTGTTTAGCTGGTGGCTTTACAGAAACTGGTGGAGGAGCCAGGGTCAGCTAAGCTGGGACCATCTTGGGAAGCTCCTGAGGTGGAGAAGGCATCAGCCGTTGAGTTGAAAGCCAAGTGATGGCCGGTGCAGAAGCCAGAACTGGCTTCATACCAGAGAACACTAGCTGTTGCCACATGAGATCCTCGTAGCGTCAACGCAACTTGCACCGAAGCCTCTCCTCACCAGAGGAGGATGAGAATGAAGAGCAGTGGTGGCACCGCTTCCCAGAGCATCGAGAGCGGGACCGCCAACATCCGGGAACTGCTCAACCCCCAGGAGTGTGACCAAGACCTCCACCACAACCACCGGGGGACCAGTGGCGGGCCTCGGATGGTGTCGGCGAAAGCCGAGGCACCTCCGGGTATTGGTCGATGACCATAGGCAGCAAGTCAGCAGACTGATCCATCCCTCCAATGGTCTGAGTCAGGACCGGAGTCCTGGAAAGCGAAGTGTTGGCCTCCTCAGTAGACAACTGGTCAACCGGCTCGAGAAAAATCTTGGCCAGAATATCGATCAGCATCTCGGCCAACTGGCCCAAAGGGGTTACCATGGAGCCGGTGGCCTGGGCCGAAGATTCGACCAAAGTTGCATCAGGAGAAGTGTGGGAATCTGAAACCCTTGACTGAGAGCCTTCCCGATCCAACAATCAACGGCTAGACTGGTTTTTGGTCTCTTTTTTCGATCTGGATTTGTGCCCCGAAAAGGGCCCTGACCTTGAGTTAATAAAGCCTGGCACAATTCCTTGAATGACCCTGCGAAAGATGCTCCCAGCTTAAGTGGAATGAAGGGAGAAGCTGAGGAGGTGTGACCTGCAGCCTGAGGAGCCACCGCCTCCTCAAATGCCACTACCTGTGTGGGTGACCCCGTAGCCCCGGAGACCACCAGATGGGCATCTTTTGATTTAACTGAGGGAGTTCCATTCACTCTGGTGGCCGAGATTAAGTCGAGCTTGACGGTCCTTGAGAACGGAAGAGTGAAAAGTCTGACAAATGTCGCAGGCCTGAGGATTGTGCTCATGCCCCAGGCAGTAGACGCACGTGGTGTGTGGATCCGTTTGGGACATCATCTGCCCGCAAAGGCACCAACAGAACCCCAGAGAGGACTTGTCATTGTCCATCACGGTCATGATCAAAGATCAAGCCTGAAGAAAAAACTTTTTTGAATAAGTCTAGAAGTAAATCCAAAGATTTTGTAGCAAAGGGCCTACTCAGCGCAAGAGTGGTAAGGAGGGAACCTGCTTCTTACAGCAGAAAGGAAGATCTGGCATCATGGGGTGGAGCCGTGGTAGTTACCACCTGGGTGGGTGGTAGAAGCCAGCCTGAAGACATTCCAGCAAAGTCTTAAAGGTAAAGTCACTGCAAGAAAGTGTGGATAGAACATCATATACAGGTCCCTAGAAACATAAAATTACATGACAGTTTAATATTTATAATTCTTTAATTACTTTTTTTTTGGGGGGGGGGAATATTGGTAATACTACATATCATTTAATTAAAAAATGAAAAGTACAAACTCACCATAATTCTCGAATGTTTTCCCAATTTATTACCACTAATGGGTCTGTGCTGGAGGCACTTGGACCACGCAGGAGCAAAGTCTTTCTGCAGCCTACAGCCCAGGGGGCCAATGTCAATGTCAGTGCCATCAATGAAGCGGACGCAGTGATGAAGCCCTTGTGGACTGGCCAGAAACTGACACCGGCCCCCTACCTTCCTCGGTTCGGTCTGCCAGGAGAGAAATAAGTGGGAGACAAAAAGAGTGAGAGCGACACTAGGGAAAGACTAGCCCAAAGGGATGGGAAAAGAATATAGGATATAAAAACAACAGAACCCGACTACCGACTCAAAGAAAGAGGCTACAAATGGGCCTAAAGGTAGTGGGCTAAGGGGAGCCAGAGCCTAAAGGCCACCTGGACAGCAAAGGTGGAAAGGCCAGCAGAAATGGGAAGTCACTCTGGCTAGGCAGGAGAGACCAAACAAATCTCCTTTTGGAAAAGGAATCAGAAAAAGAAGTTTGTACAAGAGAGGAAAGAAGGAAGACAGAATGGAAACAAGGATACCCCTTTGCCACTCCTGTACAAAGAGGAGGAAAAAAAACAACAACTTGGTATATCCTCTCTTCCTATGCAAGGCTTCTGGGACCCAAGAGAGTTGACTATCCCTGGCAGCAGCTAAGAAGAGGCTAAACAGAAATGTGTCTATGCTCAGAGGGTTGGAAAGCAGCAGTAGCTGCTGCGTCCAGCCGAAAAATCAACAGGCTAGGGAAAAAGGCTAAAAAGGAAGTGGAGGGCAACAGAAGGAAGGAGGTAAAAGCACTCCCTAATTGAAAAAAAAAAAAAACATTCTTTTTCTTTTTGGCTTTGTTGTTTTTTTTTGGTGGGATAGAAACCCAAAAATGCGGATCACTCTCCCTATCCCTGTTTTGTTTTTGTTTTTTTAACCGATGGCCATCCCTGTCAGGCAGAAAAGGCCATAGGGAAGTGAAAAGGAGTGCAAGGAGAAAGAAAAGAGAAAAGAAAGGGTGAGCTGCCCAGAGGCCCTGGCTCCCAACTGAGTTGGGGATGGTGGGTGAACGTGGTAATAAATGATGAAAGTATTCTGGAAGATCAAAAATTATGGTGAGAATGTCATTTTCACATCTTCCAAGAATCATTCTTACATAGAAACATAGAAGTTGACGGCAGATAAGGACCGCAAGGCCCATCCAGTCTGCCCATTTATTCTACCTTACGAAAGTGCCATAGGCCTTTACTCTGTCAACGGCCTATTTATTCATACTAATCTGTACTGGTCCCTTATGCTATCCCATGCCTGTTTGAAGCCCTGCACTGTATTCATATCCACCACTTCCTGAAGTAGGCTGTTCTACGCATCCACTACCCTTTCTGTGAAAAATAACTTCCTCACATTACCCCTTAATCGGCCTCCCTCTAATCTCATGTTGTGTCCTCTTGTCCTGCTATTTGTCTTATATTGAAACATGTTAGACTCTTTCACCTTGTTAATGCCCTTAAGATGTTTGAATGTTTTGATCATATCACCTCTCTCCCTCCTTTGCTCCAGGGCATACATATTGAGCTCTGTTAATCTGTCCTCATATGTTTTCTGATGCAGTCCCTGCACCATATTGGTTGCTCTTCCCTGGACTACCTCCATTTTGCTAATGTCCTTGTGCAGGTGCGGCCTCCAGTACTGCAGGCAGTACTCCAGATGGGGCCTAACCAGTGTCTGGTAAAGAGGGATTATTATCTCCCTCTTACGATTTGTGATACCTCTACTAATACACCCCAACATCCCTTTAGCCTTACCTACTGCTTTAGTGGTCTGCTTGGATGATTTCAGGTCATCTGTGATGATGATGCCCAAGTCTCTTTCTTCCCTTGTGACTGCCAGCAACTCCCCTCCCAACCTACAGGTAGCTTCAGGGTTTCTCTTCCATATGTGCAAGATCTTGCACTTATTTACGTTAAACGCCAGTTGCCACTCTTCAGACCATTTTGTCAGTTTTTCCCTCATTCTGCCTACCCCATCTGGATCATCTACTCTGCTGCAGATCTTGGTGTCATCTGCAAACAGGCAAACCTTACCCTCCAGTCCATCTGCAATGTTACTGATAAAGATATTGAAGAGGAATGGCTCCAGGATTGATCCCTGAGGTATCCCACTTGTGACTTGCATCTCTACTGACTGTATACCATTTACCACCACTCTCTGTTTTCTACCCACCAACCAGTTTGCCACCCAGTTGACCAACTTCTGATCCACCTCGAGCCTACCCAGCTTATTAATCAATCTTCTATGTAGAACAGTATTGAAAGCTTTTCTGAAGTCAAGGTAGGTGACATCAACTGCACCCCCTTGGTCCACCGCTCTGATTACTCAGTCAAAGAAATCTATGAGATTAGTTTGACAGGACCTTCCTGTTGTAAACCCATGCTGTCTTGGATCCTGTGCTCCTACGGATTCAAGGTGTTGCACTATCCTTTCCTTAAGGAGTGTCTCCATAATATTACCTACCACTGAGGTAAGACTGACTGGTTTGTAGTTCCCTGCCTCCTCCCAGCTGCCATTCTTGTGGAGCGGGATCACGAGCCCTTCTCCAGTCTCCTGGGACCTCTCCTGCTCTCAGAGACTCACTAAGCAGTTCTGACGATGGCTCTGCTAGTTCCACCCTTAGCTCCTTCAGTACCCTGGGATGTACGCCATCTGGTCCTACTGCCTTGTCCAACCTGAACTTAGCGAGCTCTTGTAGGACCCTTTCTTTTGTGAAGGGACCCCCCCCCCGTGTCCATGGTGCTGAGCTGTGGGTCCTGCCTTACCTTCTCCTCAGTAAATACTGAGCAGAAGTATCTATTTAGGATAGATGCTTTTCCTTGGTCCTCCTCCACACACTCCCCCCTTATCCCCACTGATCTTAGCAATACCCTCTCTGGACATTCTCCTTTCACTAATGTATTTATAGAAAGTCTTGTCCCCTTCTTTTACTGTTTGTGCTAGTGTTTCCTTGGTTTGGGCCTTTGCCTGCCTTACTGCCTTGTCTCCCTATCTTCGTCCTGCTGCGTTTCCTTATATTTCCTGAAGGCCAACCTTTTGGCTCTGACCTTTTCTGCTACTGTTTTTAGGAACCAAAGTGCTTTCCTCCTTCTTTTGCTCTTGCTTTTCTTCCTAACACAATGGGATGTTGCTTCAAATATTGCATCCTTAATGCTTGCCCACTTTGCCTGTACCCCCTCACCTGTATTTCTTCTTGCGCGGGCTAGCTTAACTCTGTTGGCCATCTTATCAAAGTCAGCTCCTCTGAAGTCCCATATTTTTGCCTTGGAATGGGATGATTTAGTTCTAGTGGCCAAATTGAACCATACCATGTGATGGTCACTGGCCTCCAGGTGACCTTCTACCTGGGGATCTGTGATCCTTTCCCTGTTAGTCAGTACTAGATCCATGATAGCCCTGTCTCTTGTGGGTTGTTGTACCAGTTGTTTAAGGCCCACCCCTGCAGGGAATCCACCATGTGTCTAGTTCTGGTAGATGTTCCTGCTGGTATTGACCAATCTGTATCTGGCATGTTGAAGTCTCCCATTATCAGAACCTCCCCTTTAGCTGTCATGTTTTGTATATCTTCCTTCAGTAATATGTCTATGTCCTCTCCCTGGTCTGGAGGCCTGTAGACAACTCCAGTTCATATGACTGTCCCAATTCCTGTTTCCAGGGTGATCCACAGTTCTTCTGGCTCCTTATGTGTATTCTGAATTTCTGTAGCTTCAATATTTTCATTGACAGAAAGGGCCACTCTCCCCCTCCCCCCATTTTGCACCTCGGTCTCTTCTGAACAGTACATAGCAGGGTACTTTAGTCTCCCAAGTGTGGTTACTGGTGAACCACGTCTCGCTAATGGCTACTATGTCCAGTTTAGTCTCTTCACCACTTATTCCCACTAATGGGTCAGAGTACCAAGCTTGCCACCCAAGAAGGGTAGTGCTGGCTCACCCTGATGGTATTCACTTGCCTTGTCAGCTCCAAGCCCTGGATGGAATGGCAAATGGCCTGCCTGGTTGCCTTGTAGTCTGGCATTGATGCTAGGAGCTGACCACAGGTGCCTGCCACAGGCTGCCTGATGTGCAGAGATGCACATCATGGTGCTGGCCACTAAAAAAACTCTTCTGCTCTAGACATCAAACTCAGCGAAGTCAGAGTCAGGGGGGCAGTTATGCACCAGGCACCTATGCCCAGAGGGGATGTCGAGGAGCAAAATCCCAGAAGAGGGATGTGGCATGGTACCTAGAGACACCTGCGCTGGACATCCCTCGGTCTTGGAGTCCTGGATGCCTCTGTGAAAGGTAGAGGCCATGGAGGGATGGCTGTAGAGTCTCTGCTGCATTCCTCAAGGAATTATAGTGCCAAGTTAGCAGGACTGGAATCGTAAAAATGTCGTGCACCATCTCCCTAAGGAACTGCTGGCACCACTGTACTTCGCATCAGAGAAAAGATGAACAGAGCTGTCCTCTTCCTCAGAGGAGAAATTGGAAGAAGATGAGGAGCTGGAATGAGGAGGAGGAGGAGGTGCAGGGAGTTCAGGCCAGAGTATGGCCCGGTCTACTCTACAGTGGTATTGGGAAAAAGCACCAGCCAACACCCTGAACTGTTCCCAGGACAGGGAGACAACAGGACCCAGAAATCCTAGGAGAGGTTGAGGAAGGCGCAGAGGATGGGCAAGGAGAAGGATCATGTAAGATCAGGCCAGGTCCTCTGCGAGAGCTATGGGAGTGCTCAAGGGCCCTCTCCTGGGGGATGACCTGGCAAGCTCGCCCATCAATGAGTGGTCAACAGGATGGGAAGAGATGGGGGGAAAGTGTTTAACCAGGAAAGGCACACTAAGCCAGAGTTTGTTTCCGGGTGCAACCTGGGAGCACAAGGAAGTTAAGTGGCTTGCTCAGGATCAAACAGTATGCAAGTTGGGGCTGACTGGATTCAAACCCAGGTCACCAGGTTTGTAGTTCAGTGCCCTTAACCACTGCACTATACTGCCTCCCAGCTGCAGTCCGCTTGGGATGGTGCCCTTAGGGGGAAGCCACCAGGTGGGGAGAGTGGAGCAGTGCAGGTTCCACTGGGTGGCCCCAATCCCCACCAATGATAGGGCCAGTCATTCTGGAAAGAAGGAAGGGTTTGAACCTGTACTGCGACTCCTGTCAGAGCTGCAACCTACTCTAATCAAGGAGTGAGCCACCGACCTAGATTCCAAAGTCCTCTCCTCTCCAAAACTGGACCTGCCCCTTGGCCCAGGCCCAGAATCCAGGCCAGGACCCCCAGGGAAAGAGATGTTGGAAAAAGCATGAAGAACGTCATCGACTCCTTCTCTGGCATCGTGAATGCTGCCAGAGCTAGGAGCAGCAAAAGAAATGGCATCAGGACCTGAACCAGCATCACAAACAATGCTCGCAGGGGTTCTGCCACCTGCCCCGATGCCCCCTACAGGCACCACAACCCGAGGAGTCTGTCATCGATGCACAGGTCAGAAAACATAGGAAAAACTAGGAGCAGTTGTAGAATTTGCAGAAAGTGTTTATTAGTACTAGCAGCAACATAAAAAATAAACTTGCTCAGGATAAATATTTACAAAGGCAGAAAAAACAGAAATGATACATCTGAGTTTTTCTTCGATCTCTGTATCTCTCTCAAAACATTGCAGCTCTCTCTTATAAGTCTGCAGCAACACTTCTTAACAAGCATTCTGTTTTTTTTCTAAAATGTTCTTGTCAATTTCATGCAGGATAAGCAAGAACACAATGTCCCAGAATTGAGGCCCTTCTCCATAGCTTCTGAAAAAGGGCTTAAAACTGCTCTTAGGTTAACCCTTTGAGCTCCTAACAGCTTTTTGCAATCATCTCAAACTATACTTATATACATTTCAACAGTAACACTACATAATTTCTAAACAAAGGGATCCCAATATCAGTTACATTTCCACATAATGATTTGCATATATTTTTATACCAGCAGATATGTAAGGGAGGAAAAGACAGAACCACAAGGGAAAACTGAGAGACAGTGAGAGGCAAAGAACTGTGAGACTGCTGGGGTGATCAAGTCCTAGGTCTCACAGGAAAATTGGTTGCGCAACCAGACAGAGAAGAGACAGGAAAGAAAAGGAAAGGAAAGAACAGAACAGATCCCTGCACTGAAACTCTCCATAACAACTGGGACAGGGTCCTATTCAACCCTGTCACAGAGTCCCTGACCCTAACGCAGGAAGGCACCTTCATCACCAAAGTCCTCAACAGGCCCAGGGTCCCCCCCTGACATTTTCCCCTGGGTCATCCAATCGCTCAGGGGAAGATATCCAGAGTACATCAAGGGGTCAACAAAGAAAAGCTCCAGAGGCCTCCCTCTCCTGACACTGTGAACTGTGAAACCCAGCATTATGGTTGGCACTGCTCCGGTCACCACCATTACTGGCCTGAGTACCAGTAGCTGAGACAGCACTGGGCTGCAACACCAAGGTGCCCACTGGTGTAGACCCAGTGTATAGCTTCTACCTCAGCACCAGGGGCATCTGCTGCTCTGAAGGGCTAACAGACCCAGAGACCAACTGTCCACCAGACCTCTCCCCAGGCTCTCGAATGTCTCAGTGAGGCAAGTGGGTGGAGAGGCACTGTCTTCCACAGTATGCATAGTTCTGGGAAGAGGCTCAGGGGAAGAACTAGGGGACCTTACCTTGACAGCCCTGGTGTGATGCCTTCCTCCAAAAGTGGGTGGCTTGCGACCACACTTAAGCATCTGGATGTGGAGGGTGCAGTAGTTCATGAAGAAACAGGCACTGCACCAGTCCATATAGTGTTCGGTGCTGAGGCAGGTCCAACAGGTGTCATGCCAGTCCCAGAAAGTGATGTGACCCCCACAAGAGCACCAATGCAATGGGGGGGGCATCCTTTCTCTTCTTAGTAGAAGGCTTCTTCCTAAGCTCCTGGGAACAGGACATGGTGCCATGTGGAAAATAACAAAATAGGAGGAAAGAAAAGTTTTGGTGCTTTATAAGAGAGCCAACACCAAGAATGAACACGGTGCTGAGGTATGCCAGTGAATAGACCATGATGAATCAAAGAAAGAGTGTGAAGCAGTTAACATGACTTGAAGTGCTCCCATGGTGTGCACTCTATGGTGAAAAAACACAACTGAGGAAAGTAGGGGGTCGGCGTCAGTTGCTGGCTAGTTCACTAGCACCTTATCCCTGCATCCACCTTATGGGCAGTGCCGGCATCAACGTCAGTCCCCTAGGCTGTAGACTGCAGAAAGACTTTGCTCCCAGAGGGTCCTAGAGCCTCTGGTAGAGACCGTTTAGTGGGAATAAATGGTGAAGACTGGTTCTTAGAAGATGTCTATAGTTTGCAATTTAATTTTCATTCATCTGATGCCCTCAATCATGCTGCAAACATTTCCCTTCTCCCCTCTGGCAACCCCAACTCTCCCAGCTTTTGCTGCCATCACCTAAGAAAGTGTCTGAAGATACCGAAGTTGTGGATGCGTGCATTGATGTTGCAACTGTCATTCCCTCTGAACTAGATATAAGACCATCATCACACATGCAACAGTGTTTACTTACATGAACAAAGCAACTTCGAACACTGGGTTCAATGTTACTGCCACCAAATGCTGCAACCTCTCCAAGCTGACGAGGGATCTGGATTACGTCATGCAGCAACAGGCCAAGTTGTCTCTGATCACATGTGTCCCCTGACCCAGCCACTTGCTTGAAAAGATCTGCAACAAAGCCAAAGGGCACAGTTAGCAGCTCTAGCAATAATTGATAAGAGTTTCTATAATTCCTGCTTTCATATTTCACAGTATTTTCCTGTCTACATGTACTGTATCCTCAAAGAGATACCATAACGGGAAGCGCATGCAGTCAACTGGCAGTACAGGAAGCAGAGGATGGCTGAAGTTCACAGAAAAGACTTACCATCAGGCCTAGTTTTTCAAGGAGAGGGGTGAACAGGTGAACATGCCACCCCTAGTCTCAGATGATGTCCAACTAGTCCCTCCTCATATCAAGAGGTTCATGCAAGAGCTTCTCAGATGAGGCCACTATGGCCAAATGTCCTCATCAGCATACTTCTGCAAAGCCACACAGGATTTTTAGAGACCCTAATTTAAACTGTCATGGAACTGGCAATTTTGTACCTTGATAAAATATGGTGGATAAATTTCAAGGGATTAAACTGCAGTAAAGTACAGTTACTGTACATAAAAACTTACCGCAACAGTAGATCTTTGAGGAGTGTCTCTTGCAGTAGATAATACTTTTGGGTATCCAGCAGAGGTCGCTGTGGTGCATGGCAACTCTTCTAGCAGTTTTTCACCATGGAACCACCCACACATGACATCAGCTTCCTGTTTTCTATATAAGAGTGGGTGGTCCCTGGTATCCTCAGTTCCCCTGACGGATTCAGCTCACAAAGCAAGGACTGAGGGGAAGCCAAGGTACCAAAGGAGTCCCAACCCAAAGTTATTAGACCAGAATTTTGCTCTCTTAGAGAAGGAGGGGGATGGAAGGTGGGAACAAACCTACTGCATGAGACACTCTTCAAAGATCTACTGTTATGGTAAGTTTTTATGCAAGTGTATTATCTTCCATGGAGTGGTCTCTTGCAGTAGGTAATACTTTTGGGATGAATCCCAAGCAGTAATGCCCATGTGGAAGCACAGTTATGACAGAAGACCTTGTAGGACTGCACAGCTGAAGGCCGCCCTACGTCGAGAGGCAATATCCCGAATGTAATACCTTGTGAATGTATGAATTGTGGTCCCGGTAGCTGCACTGCAGACATCTGAAATGGAGGCTCCTTTAAAGCAAGCCGCAATGGTGGACATAGCTCTAGTGGAGTGGGCTTGGGCAGGTCCAGGTAAAGGCATGTTGTATTTTTTTTTAACAAACTGTAATACAATTTGCCAACCAGGATGAAAGAGTACGTTTAGCAACTGGGAGGCCGTCACAACCCAGGGCAAAAAAGACGAACAGTTGAGACGTCTTTCTAATCGATTTTGTCCGATTAGTATATAGTAGCATAATATACGATGGACATCTAAAGTTTGTAGTAGATGTTCACCCTGACTGGAGTAGTCAGGATAGTAGACCGGAAGCTCCAAGGACTGATTTAAAGTATGTTCGGAGACTACTTTAGGAAGGAAGGAAGGAAGGAAGGGTTGGTACGAAGGACCACCCTGTCTTTGTGGAAAATCAAGTAATGTTCCCTACACAAGAGGGCATGAAGCTCAGAAATACGTCAAGCGGAAGTGACAGCCACCAGAAGCAGGGTTTTCCATGAAAGAAAACGAAGGTCACAAGTGGCTGCTTGTTCAAAAGGCTAAAGGGTAAATTTTTCTATCATAAAATTGAGATCCCACGGAGGAGGGGGTCTTCTAATAGGAGGTTTAATATGTAACCTTCCTTTCAAAAACATCTTAGCTAGGTGATGTAGGTACAGTAACCTGCTGTCCAGAGGTTCATGGAAAGCCGAGATGGCGGCCAAGTGGATTTTGATGGAAGAGTAACTTAAACCGGACTCAGATAGTGAGGCCAGGTAGTCCAGAACCTTTGTCAGTGGACAAGAGTAAGGGTCCAAAGATCGAGAGGCTGAGCATATGGAAAAGCGTTTCCATTTGGAATTGTATTTTGCTTTTGTTGCTGGCTTACGAGAGGCCAAGAGAATATTGGCAACAGGAGAGGACACTTGTAGTCTAGTTATGAAAGAATCCTCAGGAGCCAAGCATGACGGTGTAAAGCCTTCAGGTTAGGATGTAGGAGAGATCCCTGACATTGAGTCAAAAGGTCTGGTCTGATCAGCAACAGAATGGGGTCCTATACTGACAGTTGTAAGAGTGGGGGAAACCACGGCTGGCGAGGCCACATTGGGACTATGAGTATCATTGTGGTTGGTTCTAGTTGTAGTTTCTGTAAAGTCCATTGCAGGAGAGGGACGGGGAGGAAGCATATAAGAAGTGACCTGTCCAAGGTTGGGACTGGGCATCTATACACCATCCCTTTTTGTTCGGGATAATGGAAAAATACCTGGAAAGACGGTAATTCACTGGGGAGGCAAACAGATCCAATTGCAGAGTACCCCATAGGTTGAAGATTTCTTGGAGCACTTGCTTGTGAAGTGTCCATTCGTGAGTTGTGGACTGGTGACTCAGCCGGTTGGCTAACTGGTTGCAATGTCCCGGTAGGTGGACAGCTGTTAGTGTCAGTTGTTGCCAGATGGCTTCTTGCCAGACTGCAAGGGTTTCCATGCATAGGGTGTAAGATTTCATACACCCTTGCTTGTTGAGGTAGAACACTACTGCAGTGTTGTCTGATTGGATCAGTAACGATCCTGGTGCGAAGTAAGGCCGGAACGCCTGGAGGGCTAGACGGACTTCTTTCATCTCTAGGAGACTGATGTGAGATTGAGGAGAAGTAGGCCACTGGCCTGGGGTCTGATAAGGACCGACGTGCGTACCCCATCCCTGTAGGGAAGCATCTGTGGTCAATGTTTGCATGGTGGGGGGGGGGGGACCAGAAGGGCATTCCTTGATTCTAATTGGCCACCACGTCAGGGTAGACTTCAAAGAGGGAGTGACCCTTATTTTGTCTTCGAACTCTCCTATTTTTTTGGACCATTGATTCTGGAGGGTCCACTGGATAGGTCTCATGTGGAGATGGGTGAATGCCACCATAGGGATGACAGCAGACATGTGACCCAGAAGAGGCAGCATTTATCGGCCTGTGACTATTTTCTGAGTTTGTATGTGTGACGCCAGAGACACAAGTGTGTCTTGCCGGGCAGGTGGGAGTTAGGCCCTGGCTGTAACTGTATCTAGGACAGCTCCAATGTATTGAAGAGACTGTGTCGGATTTGGACTGGACTTTGGCCAACTGATGGCGATTCCCAGATATGCGAACATTTTCAGGGTAGCATCTAAGGAGGCAAGCAGAGCTGCTCTGGAGTCTGCTTTGATTAGCCAATCATCTAGATATGCAAAGATGAAGTGCCCTTTTCTTCTGAGGCTGCTGCCACCACTGCTAGGCACTTGGTGAACACTCTGGGGGGCTGATGAGAAGCCAAAAGGGAGTGTTCAAAACTGGTAATTTTGGCCCAGTAGGTGGAAGCGCAAAAATCTGTGGTGGGCAGGGTGGATGGGGATATGTACATAGACGTCCTTCATGTCTAGGGTGCAAAGCCAACTGCCCTGTTTCAGGATCGGCATAATGGCAGGTAGGGTGATCATGCGAAAATGTTTGTACTGAATGTAAAGATTCAGTTGTCTGAGATCCAGTATTGGTCTGAGGTCTCCCGTTCATTTGGGTACCAGAAAGAAGTGGGAGTAAAATCCCGATTGATGTTCCAGAAGAGGTACTGGTACAACGGCCTTTTTGGTCAAAAGGGCCCTCAATTCTTCCTGTAAGATAGGTATATAATCTGGAGGATAATGAATCTTCCGTGGAGGGCAAGGGTGTGGGGTAGAGAGGAACTCCAGAGTATGACCCATCTGTATAATCTGAAGTACCCATTTTTCTGAACTGTTCGTTTGCCAGGCCTCCAGATGGAGGGCAAAACAACCCCTCACAGCCCCTGAGGCCTGGTCGAGGAGGCAGGGGGAAAGCCCTAGTGGGTCACTGGGAGGTGGACTGTGCAGCTCCACTTGAAGGGCGGGTGCGGGCACCCCGGGCAGCAGAGGCGTTACCTCTGGTGGACTGAGCATGACCTCTGAAGCCGCCTTTACTATTATTACCTCTGTATCTTCCACCTCTTTTGGAATAAGAGGAATGTTGAGTATGGTAGGTTGTAGATGAAGTATGATACATGCCAAGGACCATACAGAGGGTTCTGCCTGATGCCTGTATGTCATCCAGTAGAGTCTGAGTACCTGGCCCGAACAGCTTGGACCCGTTAAAGGGGGCATTAGCTACTTTATGTTGTATGTCAGGTGCAAAGCCTGAAACGTGAAGCCAAGCATGGCGATACAAGGTGATACCAGTGGCTGATAGTCAGGCTGAGGTATCTACGGCATCATATCCCAACCTAAGAAGGCGATGGGAGACAGAATTACTAGTTGTCACTGTAGCCAATAATGTATTGCTTTCCTGTGGGGGAGGGAGTTTATTGATAAGTTCAATGGCAGAGGACCCAAGGGTACACGGATATTTAATCATATGACCCATACAGTTCAAGATTCTGATATTCATAGCACCTGAGGAAAATATCTTTTTCCCCAGATAGTCGATTCTTTGGGATTCCTTATCAGGGGGTCATGAGCTGCAGTGAGGACTACAGAATCTGCCTCTGGAATACGAGACAGAAAAGGGTGATCCAGAGGAGCCTGATACAGATGATCCGCTTTGTGGGAACAGCTGTAATAGCTGAAGGCTGATGCCAAACAGCCAGCCAGCATGGCATTCTGGTAAGTTGGTATTAGTAGAGAACCACTAAAACCGGCTCCTCAAGTAATTTGAGGTATTCTGCCATATCCTTACGTTGTTTGTCATGTTCAGTAGAAGAGAATCCCATGACCGTTTGTGTTTGAGCCATCATCTCACTAAAGGTTGGGTCATCTGGGGGAGAGGCTGCGGAAGGTACAGGCAGGTCCTCATCCAGAGAAGAGATTTCCGGATAGGGAGATTCAAGATTGGGAAAATCCAGATCTTGAAGCTCTTCATCCTCAGGATCACCAGGGAAATCAGGTGGTAATTCTTGGTCATCTGACAAATAGTCTTCTATGAAAGGAGAAGGAGACCAGGATGGCATGGTATCCCTGTCAGTATGGAATCTTTTAGGTGGAGGAGGAGATCGGGGAGGATCACCCAGCTCTTCAGAGGGCTGGGAATACCGCATGGCATGCAAGACATGTCGTACTACATTGGTGATGTCCCTTTCTAGAGAAGAACGGGGGGGGGGGTAAGAAGGGATGTGTGTTGGGACACAAGTGGGGTGATAGAGGGAATGGGATGAGTAGTATAAGCAGGTCTCGCCACTGGGTGGCAAAGACAGGGTCCCGATCGCTGTCCACCTGACCACTATAGGAAGACACCTGTGAAGGCATTAGGGCAGTCAATAAGACGTAAGCCACAGGTTTCCCCTGAGGAATGAGGGGTCTTGTCGACGGGCCCACAGCAGGAAAAGAGTTATTTTCACTTAAATTGTCAGATGCCGTTGACGGGAGAGGAACCTCCATCGACAGAGCAGCTGTATACTTAGTTGCATGTAAAGTGCTGGAAAATGTTGACGAGAGAGTATAAGCCTCCCTCAATGGAGCAGTCACAGTTTGAACTGCATTTAAAGCACTGAAAAGCACCGTCGATGAGAGGATATGAGCCCCCATCGATGAAGTGTTTAGAGGATGCCCCATCGACGGAGGGACACCAGGAACGGTGGCCGTCGATAGGCAACTAGGCAGAGAGTGTGAGGAGGGTTTCTCCTTCTCCTTTTTCTGCCGGGAACGAGAACCAGTAGAGGGGGAGCCCTTAGTATGAGACCCCTGGTTCTCCAAGAGAGACACTTTCTGCTCCATCAAAAGATGCTGAATTTCAAGCAACCGTCATCGACGAGTTGCCTGATTAAATTCCTGACATAAACTGCAGGATTTGGTGTCGTGTGTGGGTCACGGACACCTTACACAAGGTGTGTGGTTGTCAAAGCGGTATATCTTCCTACCGCAATGGCAGAAATGAAAAAATGCTTGTTTTGTTGAAGAATCTGCAGACATTCATCTTAGTTCCAAATTTCTCGATGGCTGTGACACAGAAGTTGCACCAGCTGCTGCACGAGCTGAAGACAGTGGGAAAATGAACTGAGGATACCAGGGACCACCCACTCTTATATAGGAAACAGGAAACTGATGTCATTTGTGGGTGGTCACTGGTGAAAACCTGCTAGAAGACCTGCCGTGCACCACAGCGACCTCTGCTGGATACCCAAAAGTATTACCTATTGCAAGAAACCACTCTGTGGAAGATCTTCACTTACTGTGTTAACAAGAGGTTTGTTTTATCAAGGGGATTGCTGTGTAAAAAAAAAAAAAAATGGCCTGATGGTGCTGGACGCCACACCTCGCGGTACGCCGGCGACCCAGGTTCGGGAATGAGCCCGGGCCGTCGGGGTCAGCAGGGATGGGAGAGGATCGAGCATCTGATGGAGAGCTCTCCTCTCCCAGAAGGGAGGGGGGGCTTTGCTCGGTGCTTGCCTGGCCTCTAGCAGAAGCTGGAGGCACAGCAAGCATCGTAGCTGACTCGAGGGGCTGGGGAGTGGCAGTGATGGTGGAGATGCCATGATGTCTGGCACACGCCACTCCCCCAGAACACCGGGAAAAACCACAGCCCGGTCTCCTAGATGGCAGGGACCACAGTGGAGACCCTGACTGCTCGCGCCTGCCTGACGTCCCGGTGAGTCTGACACTGCAAGATTGTCGAGGTGCAGCAGCCCCGCCCCGTACCCACCTGGGGGTACAGCCATGGCTTGATGGGGACTCACCGGGGTAGAATCAGGCAGGTCACAATGCAGGGAGACCGCTATATGTGTCTCCAGAAGAAGTGGAGACTGGGCACGAGAGGAGGAGGCACAAACAGTAATTTAAAAAAAAAAAGGTGAAGCCAAAGTTAGGTTCTGGTAGCTGCAGTGTCAGGCAACTAGAATTTGAGACAGGAGAATCACTGATCTATACTCTTCAAGGCCCTCCTCTTCTGCTGTTGCAGGCCACTCCCTGATCTCTCCAATGACTCTACTGTTTCCTGCATGTGTCTGCCCAACGTAGGTTGGGGGGGTCCCCATCTGGGATGGACACAGAAGCAGAAGAGCAGTACCAATCTCTCAGAGAAACATAAGGCCAGACCGAGACACAAATAACCACAGCAGGAGTTGGGAGATAACTAGTCCAATGCAGTGACACGTGAGGTGAAGGAGGCACAAACACCAAAGAAAATACATGCTAAAGGAGCACTACAGTCAAAATTTTCAAAAACAAATGTTGTGCTGAGTGTTTTGATTTGTGTGTTTAGTCTTAGTGTGTCCTTCCTTTTGTCTGCTATTAGGAGTTTTTAGGGCTGCAATGGGTGTAGCCTTGCAGATCTCTTACTATCAAAAGGACTCAGCGCATTCCTTCCAACCGAACAACATGTTGGACATGCACCACAGTTGCCTCTGCGTCCGTGGAGCACTCCACTTGTTGTCTCCAGTCGCAATGCACTATTTTGTGCTGTAAAAATCGGAGGCATCCTGATCACGACACTGGGGAATGGGCACCCCAGTGTCGCCTCTATGTTTCTGGAGGGGTGCTGGGTGCTGAGAGGGAGGGAGGTTGGGTGGGGAGATATCTATAATTTGACTAAACAAACCAAAATTGGCAGTCATGGCAGAACACGGCACACTCCGCCGTGTCCAAGATGGCCGCCACATTCTACTGCGCATGCTCGACTACTAGCGCATGCGCAGTAGAATCCATCTTGGACACAGTGGAGTGTGCCATGTTCCGCCATGACTGCCAATTTTTTTTGTTTTATTAAAGGTGCTCAATCCACCTGTGTCATGATCAGGATGCCAATTTTTCATATCTCTCCCACCTAACGATCCCTCACAGCACCCACTACCTCACCCCCAGAAATACAACAGTGATACTGGGGGTGCCCAATTCCCCAGTGTCATGATACCAATCCTTTTTTCCTGACTCCCCCGGTCCACTGCCATGCACACGCAATTATTTATTTTTATCGCCTACCTGACCCTCTCTCTCAGCACCCACTCCACCCTAAGAAACATAATAGTGACACTGGGGGGTGCCCAACCCAACAGTGCAAGAATTCTCATTGTTTTTTTTTTTTAAGTACCTGTAAAAAGAAAACTGTCTACTGATGTCTTTTGTGGCCATTAGACTTCCCCCACCCGACTCTGCCACTCAGCACCCACTAGCCCTTACTTGACAATCAGGGGTCCAACGCCATAATTCTCTCTGGACTACAGACATGTCTTCGCTCTTCAAAGCTGCACGTGAACTGAAGAAACAGGTATGCATTTCAATGTATTTCAATGGTGTTTTGAACCTAGCGGCATAACCTGGGTAATTTTGCATATTTTTGGCCCAAATTTTCAACATGCCTTTTCTGGGACCCCACCGCATGAACAATTGCACCAACATTAGGCAAATCTGTCCAGAAAGGTGACTTTGTGGTCCCTGAGCGAAATCACCTTTTGGGCAGGAGTTGAACATTTTCTCTGCCCTTGTTCATGAGGTGAGGTCATAAGAAGACTGTGTTGAAAATCTGGTGTAAAAATATTAAAAAAACAACAGTTATGAGCCTATGCTGAATTTTGTGAATGCAGGCTCGTAACTTTGATAATTTTCAATATTTATATCCCAGATTTACAACATAGCCATATCTTTACATCACTTCATGAATGTGACAGCTGTCATTTTTCAGCTCCTGCCCAAAATGTGTTTTTGGGTCTCAAAAACTGATTTTGCAGTCTCTGCACGAAATCACCTTTAGGCCAGGAGTTGAACATCTTCTCTGCCCTTACTCATGAGGCAGTGTCATAACAAGGCTATGTTGACAATTAGGTGAAAAAATATTACAAGACAAATTTATGAGCCTACATTACATTTTGCTAATGCAGGCTCATAACTTTGATAATTTTCAATATTTTTACCCCAAATTCCTCGCCTGCAGCCCTATGGGCTCTGGCCAGAGTTTGTTTTCAAAAGTAACATGCTAGTTCTATGGCCCCTGGGGATCTCCATCTTAGCAAGTGTAACCCCTAGATGGCGCTATCCCAGGGGCTACTACCCCTGCCTGATTTGCCACTAACAGGTTGAGGGGCCTGGATCCAATGGCGGGTGCCTCCACCCAGAGGTCAGGGTTTGCAATAGTTAAACTAACTTGGTCACAGCCCTCTGGGACACTGCAACCCCTTTCTTCCCACTAGTGGCCCACACAATATATCAGAATTACCTTCACAGTATACACTTACCCCCAGGTCTGGTTCCGGCACTGGGACCTCCTGTGAAATGAGATACAGTGCAACAATCACAGTACAGTACTTTAACATACAAATACCTCAGGCAGTATAACTTGCTGAAACAAGCAGCTCTGATTTATTTAGGGGATATAACAAGGACATGGGAAATCAGGTTAATTAGCTTATCACTCTAATAATCTCCTATGGCTCTGTGCACAGGCCTATCCCTATCAGTTACTGTCCTGGGTACCCAAGCCCTAGTGGCTAGTCCAACCGTGGCAGCTGGTAGGGCCCTTTCACACAGAGAAAAGGAGAATTAAACAGTCAGCAGTACAGTAATTCCATTTGGATTTAATGTGGCAATTCAACAGGAGCGACCTGAATTAGTACTCACGACCTCCAAATAAGATAGGGTCCTTCAATGTCAGCAGGGCTCACTTGAGGTACACAAACCTCTTCACACATCCATATAAAGAAAGCACTATACCAGGCAGGCTGCATCTGTATCCCGATCGCAATTACTGCACAATACCGGGAGAACACACAGCAGATTCAGTTCCTGACAGACCGAGTGCAATTTTCAGCAATTCCTCCAGTCTTCTACAGGGTGAGCCTGGTTTCTACTCTTCAGAGATCCTTTGATTCTTTTCACAGGACGGATTCAGTCCTAATAAGCTGTTACACAAGCTGCAGACCGAACTCTGGGCCTTACACACATTTTTGACTAAAACTGCACACTGAAAAGCACAGGGCTCCTTCCTTCTTCACTGCCAAAGCTCAACTGAAACTCCAACCGACAAACCGGCACTTCCTTTGAGTTCCTCCCAGTTCTTGACTGGATTGGCTGTCACTCACAATAGACTGCTGCTGTTGGTCCAAAAGGTGCTGAAGTCTAAACTACATCTCCAGAGTCACTGCTCATACAATCCTCTTGTGGCTGGCTCAGATTATGAGTCCAAGTTCTGATTCATCTCAAGGACCATTTTAGAGCTAGCTTACCCCACACTGATTGGTCCAGTTCAGCAGTTCAAAACTAGAATGGGGAACTAGCAGACACAGTTCTGACTGCAAAGAAAGCAGGTTAGACAAACTGTAATTTCATTATTACTCTAAATAATTTCTGGCAAACAGTTACATCTTTCAGATAGGTTCCTTTGCACCCTAGTGACTGCAAAATGAAGTGAATTGGCAGCAGCTTGAGTGGTACTCAATCAAAGAAACACACAGTCCCCCATACAACTAATTATGTCTGCAAGCAGACAGCTCTTAAAGAGACAGTACCAGAGGTTCTAAAACACTCACTGATAAATGGCTTAAATGCCAAACACCATTCAGGCTTGGAGCATTCAAGCAAGTTCCTGGAAGTCTTTTGGGAACCCCCATTTGCAGGGGTTACACCCTTCCTGGTTTGGGAAAGCTTGACGTCTCGCTACAAGTACCCCCATAAGTTTCAACTGCAAACCATATACATTTGCATTAGGCTCGTACATGTAATCATCAGTCAATATATCATTTTACCAAGAACACATTTCTGAAACATTGCAGTATGTCACTCTTTACACAGTATTACATACACATTGTACCATAACTCAAGTTATTACCTCTTGTACATGAAACCTGAAAGAGGGGCCCTTCCCTATCAGTTACCTTGGGGCTGGATGGGGAAGGGCACCATACTTAGAGGGCAACACAAGTAACTTGAGTTAGCACTGATGCTCAGTTTGGGCAATGAGCTCGGGACACATACACTCCTTTATGGACAACATTGAGAGGCAAGTCCACAGGCCTCCCAAGTGAATCATAACTGAGGTGCCCACAGGCTTTACAGCTCGACCAGTCTTTCTAGGGGAACTGTTATAGTCTCTGCACTCTGAGCCTCATTTTCAGCATTGTCCTCACTTGTCAGGGAGTCTCCATGGGGGTAGAGAGGCTAGAACTTGGGGCACTTTCAGCTCCAGGAGTTACAGTTTCTGAGTCCACAACATTTGGCTCGCATGGAGAGCTTCTGACACTGGCAGTGGACTGTCAGGGCACTCAAAATACTCTTCTTGTTTGGGTGTATCACCAGTCTGCCCCAATCTATCATTTTCTCCCTGAAAACTCAAACAGTTCAACCATGCACAATGATTCCATTTCATCTGATCTGATGCTTTGCACTTCACTTTCTGGGAGCAATGGCTCCAGGGACGAAGCTGGGGGCTTGGACAGTCCAGAAGACCCAGCTTCATCTCCAGTATTGACTAGGGGATTGCCCCGAAACAATTGACTCAGTTCGTAAGAAGGATAGTATTCAAAGTCACTCTCACTTTCTTCCGATATGGACTGACAGTCATGCTCAACTGGGACTTGTGGAGGGAACACTTTAACTTTGCTTCTGTAGGTGCAGACTTTCTTGATCTTTTCTTAGCAGCAGCTCTAGTCACTGGTCCAGAGGGCATCTTCTAGGGCTCAGACTCAATTAAGATTTGTCCAATGGGCAGTAAATGATTTCTATGCATTGTTTTTACATCTTTTGAATTATTCTCAGGCCTTACTTTGTACACAGGCAGATCATCTAGTTTGCCCACTACAATGTGAGGAGATGGTGCCATCTGTCAGCAATCTTGTGCTTGCCATGCAGTCCCAGATTTCTTAGCAATACCGATCTCCCTCCTGGAGTTCCTGTGCTTTCACCTTTTATCATACCTTTCTTTGTTGGCCAGATTTCTTTGGCAGCCATGGTTTGAGCCAGTTGGTACGCATGAGTTAGCTGGGCCTTTAACTTTTGCACATACTGTAAATAGTTGTCAGCTTGAACCCCATCAGGAGAGACCCCAAAACACACACCTACTGGTAGTCGAGCTCTCTTCCAAACATCAGGCGGTAGGGGGAGAACCCAGTGGCATCACTTTTGGTGCAGTTATAAGCATGTACCAGGGTGCTAATTTGTTGGCTCCATCTAGGCTTGTCCTTTGGGTGCAGGGTGCCTAGCATATCTAGCAAAGTGCGGTTGAAACGTTCAGGCTGTGGGTCCCCTGGGGTGGTAAGGAGTGGTTCTGGACTTCACACTCCCCACAGAGAAAGCATCTCTTTGATCAGACGACTCTCAAAGTCTCTCCTTGATCAGAATGGATTCTTTGTGGAGCCCCATAGTGAACAAAAAGTTTTCTACAAGTACTTTGGCCACAGTGGATGCTTTCTGGTCTTTGGTGGGAAAGCTTGGGCATATCTCGTGAAATGGTCAGTGACCACCAGCACATTACTGATATTTCTTTGATCTGACTCCAAACTCAGAAAATCAATACAGACCAGCTCCATGGGTGCACTGGTGGTGATGTTAACAAGGGGGCAGCCCTCTGGGCAAAGCTTTCTCTGTAGCAGCTTACTACAAGTTCGAATGTGTTGCTCCACATCAGCCCCCATCTTAGGCCAATAGAATCTGGATCTCACCAAGTCAAGTGTTCTGTCTATACCAAGGTGCCCCATGTGGTTGTGCAAGGACCTCAGTACTGAGTCTCGAAGGCAGTGGGCAGCACTAGTTGTTGTTTGTCTACTTGTCCCTCTGTCTACTGTTTCTCTGTATAACAGTTTATTGATCAGTTTCAACTTAGGACCTTCTTTGTATAACAGTGCAGTTCTCAAATCAGTGGAGCGTAATTTGGACACATCTTTTCCTGCATAGAGGGCTTCTAAAGCTGCTTTGATCATGGGATCGCGGGATTGAGCCCGCCGAATACTGTCATTGTCCAGCTGAGGCAGTGCACCAATGTCTATTGCAGAAAAGTGGCAATAAGCAGCAGGTATGCAATTCTCAGAGGCTCCCAAGCAATCCACCATGCAGTCCACTGCGTCCGTGGACATTTGTTCCTCCCTGTCAAACTTCCGGCAGAGTGCCCGAATGTCAGGTTCTGCCAATCGGACCCAATCATTCTGGGGAACAGGCCTCCGGGAGAGAGCATCAGCATCTATGTGGTTCAGACCTGCTCGGTATTGAGACATAGTCATATGTAGATAATGCAGAAAGCCACCTATGGCCAGTGGCATCCAACTTAGCTGAGGTCTGCACATAGGTCAAAGGATTATTGTCAGTTTTACTAGTATTTTAGCCCCATACAAGTACTCATGGAATTGGTCAACAATAGCCCACTTCAAAGCTAGGAACTCTAACTTATGTACAGGATAGTTCTTTTCGGATGGGGTCAGGCTTCTACTGGCAAAGGCCACTGGTCTCAGGCCATTCTCGTGCTCTTGGTACAACACAGCCCCAACCCTTGCAAGCTAGCATCAGTGTGCAGGACGTAGGTTTTCTTGGATCGGCATAGGCCAGCACTGGAGCATGGGTAAGTTGATATATGATCTCATGAAAAGCAGTCTCACAATCAGGAGTCCAGCGGGCCCCAATACTTCACTCGGATGAAAATACACTCTTTCAGTCTTGAGGACGCTGACTTTTGGTATTTTTGTGGGTTGGGGATACCCTTGAGTAAGGTTAAGTAAAGGCGCTCACTCTTGAATAGTCCTTGATGAGCGCCGATAATAACCACAGAATCCAGGAATCTTTGCAGTTCTTTTAGATTTTTGGGCTGTGGCCAGGTGGTCAAGGCCTCAACTTTACTTGGGTCGGTCTCTATTCCTGGTGGATACTATGTGTCCCACATACTTTACTGATGTTTGAAAGAATTGACACTTATCAATGGACAGTTTAAGGCCAAAGTCCTCCAGTCGGTCCAATACCTTAAATAATCTGCTCTCATGTTCCTCCAGTGAGCTGCCAAACACAATAACATCATCTAGGTATACCAGGCACTCTAGTAAGTTCATGTCCCCACTGCACGCCCATCAATCGTTGAAAAGTGGCTGGGGCACCTGAAACCCTTGAGGCATCCTCATGAATTCATAGAAGCCAAGCGGACAGATAAAGGCCGCCTCTCACAGTCCTCTGGGGCCATCGGATCTGGTAGTACACACCGCGGAGATCCAGCACAGAGAACCACTTGCTCCCGCTTAGGCAGTCCAAAGCATCCTGAATGCGGGCATTGTGTACTGATCAGGGATAGTCCGCTGGTTTAAGGTGCGATAATCCACACACATCCTTACTGTTCCATTCTTTTCCTCACTACCACAATGGGGGAAGCAAAGGGCTTCTGGATTCTTGTATTACACCAGCAGCTAACATCTCTTGCAGATGCCGCCTCACATCATCTATGTCAGCAGGTGCCAGGCGTCGAGACCTCTCACGAAATGGTCTTTCGTCATGCAGCTGGATATTGTGCTCAGCTCCTTGCACGCATCCTACATCCCATTCCTTTAAAGAAAACACCTGGTCTCTCTGGGCAAGCTTCTCACTGATCCTCACTTTCCATTCAGCTGGCAGCGGAGTCACAAATCAAACAAGTCAGGCGCATCTGTCATTCTTCCTTGAACTCTTGTTGCTGGTAGCACTGCAGTGTCTGCACAATGCACATTAGCCAGGATGCAACCTCTGTTTACTCGAATGTCTCTTTCAGACACATTATGAACTTGGACCATTACCCTTCTGGCATAAGCATGGGCTCTAGCGGCAAAATACTAGGCTTGACCAGCAGTCCCTCTGGCAATTTTCCATCGCCTGGTGCATCCAACATTAATATTTTATTCTTAACATCCTTTCTGATACGGACCTCTCCCTGTAAGGTACACTGGGCATTTGGCGCCAGGATCAGAGACTCAGGATCCTTCTTCCATACAATTCGACCGGTTCCTCTGGTTCTGTTTTTCAGCATCTCTCTGTGCCTCATAGGCCTCTTAATTAAAGCCGAACTCTTAAAGCTCTACTAGTCTTTGACCCCTGTTTTTCATAACACAACTGTGCCAGCCTTCCGAACATATGAGCATTTGTTCCAATCAACAAAGGGACACCATCATACAGTCCAGTGGGGGACACACTAAGGCTAGGTCTCTACTTGTTCGCCACTCCAGCCACGGAGGTGGGAAAGACAGCCAAATTCGGATATACCCGGAATAGGGGTAGGCCTTCTCACTTAACCCCATACATGCAGTCCTTCTAATGGTTGTAAGGGCCGTCTGACAAATGCTTCTGATACCAATCCTGGAACATAATTGTCACTTGGGAGCCACTGTTCATACAGCTCTTGTAGACACTCCATTCACCTTACAGTGGTCTCCATGGAGGGACCCACTATTCTGGACCAGTCTGGAGAGGCGGTGGGGGCCTGGGCAAATGACCTTGCCACAAAAGGACGTGAATTAGCATTTTTGGTGCCCTCACTGGGATCATGTCGTGCACTCTTAACCACTGATTTCTTCTCCGAGCTCTCCTTGTAGCCTATATGCAACTTTGTCAGTGTCTTTTGGGGACTGGCATTCCTTTTCATGTGCCCATCTTTCCCACAATTATAGCAAAACATACTTTCTGGAGTTTGAGCTGGCCAGGCGCCACACTGGGAGCCAGGGCGGGGTATTACTAACTGGAAACCTGGGTGCCATCTCTGTCTGCGCGTGATAAGCATTTGGAGACATCTCATCAGTTTCTCCACTTCCATGGTCAAGGAATTGAGTTTGGAGCTGTTATCAGCAGGAGATACATGGGTGGTACCCCACCCCATAGCAGATGCAGTCGGATATAGGTCAGGGCCCTGTGACTTGCAGGCGTCCTTCATAAAGGGACTGTTTCTGAATTCCGGATCTCTCTCAACAGTTCAGCTCCATTGTGGCATATCTTTTCCTTGTCAGAGCACTCATTGACTGTCAACCTCTGCCCTGAACTTCACTTGATGGGTCACCCTCAGTCACTCGGGTCGTAGCCACAGCTGTTGGTGCAGGTACCTCCAGGTCGCCTTTTCTCAACTCCTCGAATTTCTCTCATTAACTCATCATAGGAGGGTGGGATTCCAGTCGATTTGCCAGGCGTAACTGAAGCAACAGCAGTTCTGAGAAGGGGCAGACTTAAGGATTCTGTCCAGTCTGGTTCGGTCCAGTTCAATCGCTGGCAAACTACCCTTTCTGAGGCATTCTTGCAACAATTTTTCCAGCCGAGATACATACACAGACAACAACTCCCTTGGTACTGTTGTGCATTTCTTACTCTCCACCATAGGTCCTCATCAGAATCTGGGCTCCCATACGCATTCTCCAAGGCCTCAAGATAGGCCTGTGCAGTCGCCTCAGGGTTACTGGCCCGTTTAGCACGGATGGTAGCCAGGGCAGGACCTCGGAGGCTCTCACTAACCCTCTTCGCCGCCCGAGCATTGCCATTCTAGCACTTGGGGCAACATAGTCTATCCAGGTCTCCCAGTCATCCTCCCTTGGGGTGGGAGGGTGCCAGAGAAGATCCTCAACCTTCGGTAAGAGTCGTGACTAATGGCAGGTGCAGAAATAGGAGTCTGCATTGGTTCAGCCACCATTACGGGCACTGGAGCAGAGAGGTGTTGGGGAAGAACACCCCAGGTGGCAAGAATAGTTTCTTCAAGTCCTCCACAGTTTTCCCTCCCAGCAACCATTCAACAAATTTCTCCTCAAAAGTTTCAGATAGTGGTGGGGCTGATTCCCCGGTCTTTACTGTCCTTAGTTATCACTCTCCAAGCAGTGAGGGCTCCCTCTGGGGTAATGGTCTGTGGCACTTTGGAGCTATCTATGGGATCCTTAAACTCTACTAGGGCCAGGAAAGTGTGGGTGAGCAGATTAGCATGCCGACCCACCACCACAAGGTTTTGTAAACCTTCCACCTTGGAAAGTACTCCCTGCACAGTGTCCGTATTGATACCCAGGGGGATGTCCAGGATAAGCATAGCATTTTGGGGGTCGATCTCCTCCCCAGTACACCACTCCACCAGCACAGCCACTTCTGTCGGGTACCCATTTTTTCTTAACAGTGGTTCAGAATATGGCCACTAGAGGACACACAATCCCAGCGTGTGAGCCTCCAAGATGTAACCCCAGATGGCGCTATCCCAGGGGCTACTACCCTGCCTGATTTGCCACTAACAGGTTGAGGGGCCTGGATCCAATGGCGGGTGCCTCCACCCAGAGGTCAGGGTTTGCAATAGTTAAACTAACTTGGTCACAGCCCTCTGGGACACTGCAACTCTTCTTCCCACTAGTGGCCCACACAATATATCAGAATTACCTTCACAGTATACACTTACCCCAGGTCTGGTTCCGCACTGGGACCTCCGTGAAATGAGATACAGTGCAACAATCACAGTACAGTACTTTAACATAGACAAATACCTCAGGTAGTATAACTTTGCTGAAACAAGCAGCTCTGATTTATTTAGGGATATAACAAGGACATGGGGAAATCAGGTTAATTAGCTTATCACCTAATAATCTACATTTATGGCTCTGTGCACAGGCCTATCCTATCAGTTACTGTCCCTGGGCACCCAAGCCCTAGTGGCTAGTCCAAACCGTGGCAGCTGGTAGGGCCCTTTCACACAGAGAAAAGGAGAATTAAACAGTCAGCAGTACAGTAATTCCATTTGGATTTAATGTGGCAATTCAACAGGGAGCGACCTGAATTAGTACTCACGACCTCCAAATAAGATAGGGTCCTTCAATGTCAGCAGGGCTCACTTGAGGTACACAAACCTCTTCACACATCCATATAAAAGAAAGCACTATACCAGGCAGGCTGCATCTGTATCCCGATCGCATTACTGCACAATACCCGGAGAACACACAGCAGATTCAGTTCCTGACAGACCGAAAGCAATTTTCAGCAATTCCTCCAGTCTTCTACAGGGTGAGCCTGGTTTCTACTCTTCAGAGATCCTTTGATTCTTTTCACAGGACGGATTCAGTCCTAACAAGCTGTTACACAAGCTGCAGACCGGAACTCTGGGCCTTACACACATTTTTGACTAAAACTGCACACTGAAAAAGCACAGGGCTCCTTCCTTCTTCACTGCCAAAGCTCAACTGAAACTCCAACCGACAAAACGGGCACTTCCTTTGAGTTCCTCCCAGTTCTTGACTGGATTGGCTGTCACCACAATAGACTGCTGCTGTTGGTCCAAAAAGGTGCTGAAGTCTAAACTACATCTCCAGAGTCACTGCTCATACAATCCTCTTGTGGCTGGCTCAGATTATGAGTCCAAGTTCTGATTCGTCCAAGGGACCATTTTAGAGCTAGCTACTCCCACACTGATTGGTCCAGTTCAGCAGTTCAAAACTAGAATGGGGAACTAGCAGACACAGTTCTGACTGCAAAGAAAGCAGGTTAGACAAACTGTAATTTCATTTTTACTCTAAATAATTTCTGGCAAACAGTTACATCTTTCAGATAGGTTCCTTTGCACTCCTAGTGACTGCAAAATGAAGTGAATTGGCAGCAGCTTGAGTGGTACTCAATCAAAGAAACACACAGTCCCCCATACAAACTAATTATGTCTGCAAGCAGACAGCTCTTAAAGAGACAGTACCAGAGGTTCTAAAAACACTCACTGATAAATGGCTTAAATGCCAAACACCATTCAGGCTTGGAGCACTCAAGCAAGCTCCTGGAAGTCTTTTGGGAACCCCCATTTGCAGGGGGGTTACACAAGGTTTATTGATCTTGTTCCTACAATGCCTCCTGTCCCATGTGACAGTGATGTATCTGGGACCATGGATTCAGCAAGCACTGCTTTAGAGTCAGTTTTACAACAGCAAAGCTGTGATATTAAGCAACTTTTCTTCTATAATAAGCACTAATGGCTAAATTTACAGTTTAGCAAATACATAAGGTCTAACGGAGTGGGTTATTCTGTAGTGTCTTTAATTATAGCATTGATGATCTGGGGTGATCTGTGTGCTTTTTATGGCTGTGTGCAGTTCAGTAAAATGAAAAGTTTTAAAAGCAAAGCATTTACTTCAGTTACCAAGACCAGATACACCGACAGAAAAAAATATTGAATCAGAGTTCTTTAGTGGAGGCCAGAACAACAGGCTCCTATCTCTAGCACTTGCCGAATCAGTGATCCTGGCTGCATCACTGTCACAAGGGACAGGAGACATTGTAGGAAAAAGAAGAGCAATAAAGTTTGCTAAGATGGAGGTTCCCAGGAGCCATAAAACTACCATCTAACTAGTAAGCTAACTTAGAAAAAAACTCTTAACAGCAAGCAAAGGGAAGAACATACAACACTCCGCATAACATACTGTATGTTTTTGCAAATTTTGACTGTAGTACTCCTTTAAGAAACCTTGATTCAACAGCTTCAGTCTCACTATACTGAAATCTTTTTTTTTTCTTCTAGTGTTTTTGCTCCCCGATCACACTAGGGGCAGGAACTCTGACCCGCACCACCCGTCCACCCCAAGATCCCCCATGGATTACCCCCATGGCGGGGCCATGAAGGGAGCTACCTCCCTCCACAGAGCACAATCAAAATCTGTGGAGGCCATGACGGTGGACCAGCAGAATGGGGACAGGACCTCATGGAGCCCCCAGCCGCCATTTTCCACTTTTCCACTGTCCCTCCCTCCAGCGTAAGGTATAGCTCGCAAGTGTGGAGGCACATGCCTATGACATCCGCCGGCTGCTTGTCTCCAAGCCTGCATCACCCCCCCAGCCCCCACTAGAGGGCAACTGACAAGCGGGACAACGATCCCTCCCTCCCCTGAGAAAGGAGAGCAGTCTTCCAGATGCTCAATCCTCTCTCACCTCTGCCGACCCCTGATGGCCAGGGCTCATTCCCAAACTCAGGTTGCCAGTGTAGCGTGAGGTAAGGCGTCCAGCACCTCAGCCCTCAACGCCACCGGGCCAGCCCTGAAATCTTTTTATAGTACCTTATAAATCACTTAAGGATCACTGGTCTTGCCAACTGTAAGTGTGAGTTCTTGTCCTCTTCACAGCCAAGAAGGCTGTGCCAACTGCTGCTGAAATCAGATTGACTCAAACGGAGCTCGGGGTTGAGGTATGCAACGGTATGAAGTTTAGATCTGCAGCAGTCCAGCAGAGTCTTTGTTGATCATGAATGGAGGGCTCCTGCCTCACACTACCCTCATGACCCTGCAGGCATCAGGAGGTGGTTCTGGCCATAAGGAGAGAGAGGCCTAAATTCCTATTCATTTGCATATACTTACATACAAATTCACACAGTGACATATAGTGACACACACACACGTCTGCGCATACACAGGTACCCACCATTCTATTCCCCTGTATACTCAGTGACCACTGCATGGTCTGCTGCATAAAGAAGGTTCTTTGCCCAAAGGCAAAGGTCATTCAGCTCCAGCCTTTCAGCACACTTGATCTGCCATCCCTGCATGCTGACCTCACAAACACTGACTGGTTCTTTATCTCTGCCGCCACTGATATGGATGATGCATGGCCTAATTTTAAAACTAAGTTTGAGGCTGACTGGTATTCACACACACCTCTATTGAGGGTAAAGGTCAAAGGCTCCCACCTTTCCTGGATCTTGACAAGTTACTTGCCTGTCTCAGAGCAAGGGATCCAGTCCAATGTGCCTACAAGGCCCCCAGCTCACCTGAGGACCTTGTAAGGTCCAAGAAGAAATGCAACTCCAGAAAAATATGTAATACCCTTCTAAGTTCTAGGAGGTCTTCTACTCCCTTTTTGCACCCCTCATCTACTATCCCCATCCTCAAACTAGGGAATTCTACTATATCTGCCACTTCCAAAGTTGCGTCCTCATTTAACAACGTTTTTGTCACTTTTGCCCTCCTGTTCCTTCCTCCCCATCCCAACTTTCCCCGCCCCTTCATCCCTCTCCTTATCACTCATCACTTTCTGTCACTGTTACAGCACTACTGGCCCTTTACCACCACAAGGGGAATAGACCAGTAGGACTTGACCCCAACCATCTACATTTTTTATCCTGCCATGGTGTTCTCTATTATTCGCCTCCTACATTGTTCTTTCCTCACGGGCACAGTTCTGGACACTTGGAAGAGGGCTACAGTAATCCTCTTCTATAAAGACCTTTTGGTATCAGGAAACTATCACCCTATTTCCCTCTTGCCTGTCTTGACCAAACTCCAGGAACACATGACTCTCTCCCAACTCTGCTCATTTTGGATTCACCTCCACCAGAAGGAAGGAAGGAAGTGGTGTTGCTGCTGTATACCTTGCTGGTGCGATCCCAACTGGAGTACTGAGTCCAGTATTAGAGACTGCCCCACAAAAACAACACAGGATGCAGAAGATCCAATCCAGGGCAACTAAAATGGTGTAAGGTTTGCCCAGGAATCCCTGTGAAGAGAAAATGAGGGATCTCAACATGTACACCCTGGAACAGAGGAGAGAGAGAGAAGTAACATGATCGAGACCTAAAAGTATATCATGGGGTGAAGAGGGTACAGGTGAGGTGTCTGTTTCAAATAAGAACAAGCACCAGGACCAGGGGGCATATGATGAAGCTGGAAGGGGTTGGGGTTCAACAGAGACGTGAGGAAATTCTTCACTGACTGGATGGTAGACACCTGGGACAGACTGCCAGCAGAAGTGTGGGGGGAGCTAGATCGGTGGGGGCTTCAAGCATGCACAGGATAAACACTGGAGTATATTAGAAAAGAGACAGGGAGGGTCACTGGAGGCTACATGGGGTCTGCGGAAGCAGAATAGTCAGGGAACACTTGAGCAGATTGGGTGGGCCATGCAGTCCTTTTCTGCTAACAAATTCTATGTTTCTATCATACTGTTTAACCATGGCGTGTGTCTGTGATGTCACAGACCTCAACTGTGAAGTCAGTTGGGGACAATCAGATTCTTTTTGAAAGACATAATGGAATAGATGCAGCTTTATCTGAAATATTCTCAACATCAATGCCAGGAGAAAGTAAAAAAAAATGTGTAAAACATTAGAACTAATTATACCTGTAGTATATACAACAGTTTAAAGCCATGTGTTTAAGCAGATACCTGCTGTTTTGTGATTATACAGGTCAAAATCACATATAAGAGAAAAAGAAAGACAAGAGATGGAACTATCAAGCTAATGTAGGGGGTAGGGTAACAGAGGAGGAGGGGCAGAAAGCAGCTGTGCTAAATGACTACTTCTGTTCTGTATTCACTAGGGAGAATAGGGGGCCTTTGCCAGAGAGCAGCATAAAGGCAGCTGATAGAGGGACCCTGAAAATGAAATGGCACAAATTTACTGATGAAAGAGTCGAAAGGGCGCTAGCAGCTCTAAAAGTAAACAAAGTGGTGGGGCCAGATGGGATGTATCCTAAGGTGCTAAGGGAACAGGAAGAAGTAGTTCCCAAGGACTGGAGGATGGCAGACATGGTTCTGTTGTACAAAGGAGACAAGAAGCAGCTGGGGAAACTATGGACCCATCAGACTTACCTCTGTGGTATGGAAACTGATGGAGACACAGTTAAAGACAATATAGTGGAATACCATGAGAAAAACCTACTTCAGCATAGTACGCTGCACGGATTTGTGACAGGGAGGTCTTGTCAAACCATCCTGATAGTATTCTTTGACTAGGTAACCAAGGCAGTTGATAAGGGCCATACTGTAGATTTACTCAACTTCATCTTCAGCAAGGCATTTAACTCAGTGCCACGTTGAAGGCTGCTGAAGAAGATGGGCAATCTGGGAACAGCTAAGGAAATAGTAGGGTGGGTAGGGAACTGGGTGGAAGGGAGGCAGCAGAGTTATAGGTCAGATCAGAAGAAAGAGAGGTCACTAGTGGAGTGTGATAAAGCTGGAGAGGGGGAGTTAAGAAGGATGTGAGGAAGCGCTGCTTCACTGAAAAAGTGGTGGACACCTGAAACAGACTGCCAGTGGAAGTGGTGGAGGAGAAGGCAGTAGGGGGCTTCAGGCACTTGAGGGACAGACCCAGGACTATTAGTAAATAGACGGGGGGGGGGGGTCAGTGGCCACCAGTTAGGATCTGCAGAGCCAGACTAGGCAGGGACTATCTGGGCAAACTGAGTGCTCCATCTGTGCTGCTTCTGCCATCAAATTCTGTTTCTAGTGCCACAGGGGTCAGTTCTGGGCCCACTCTCCTCTCCAACATGTTCATCCGCAACAACATGGCAACGGGAATCCACAGCAGGTTGTGTCTATTTGTAGATGACACTAAACTCTGTGGTAGGCTTAACAACGTGAAGGGGATAAGGGAGTTGCAGAGAGAAGTGCAAAGGCTAGAAAATTGGTCCATATCTGGCAGCTGAAATTCAGTGCCAACAAGTGTAAAGTTATGCACTTCAGAAACAAAAACGCCAGCACAGAGTACCGAATCGGGTAGGGGTTAAGATGGACACAACATCAGAGGAAAGGAACCTAGGAGTCCTTACTGGTGACTCCCTTAAACAAACCAGTCAACATAACAATGCCTGCAGCAATGCTAACAGGACGGTGGGGTGCAACGGGAAAGGGTTCGACAGTAGAAGGCAGCAGGTACTGTGATTATGGAATGGGTTGCTGGTGAGGCCACACCTGGAGTACTGTGCCCAGTTCTGGAGTACCCACCTAAAAAAGGATAGGGACAGGCTAAAGAAGGTACAAAGTAGGACGGCCAAGATGATTCAGGGTCAATAGGGCAGATCCTATGAGGACTGGCTAAAGGCACTGAACATGTATTCACTGGAAACCAGAAGAGAAAGGGGGGATATAATAGAGACCTTTAAGTTCCTGAAAGGAATTAACGATGCGGACTATGAGGAACTATTTACTAGGAACAGAGAAGATAGGACAAGGGGTCACGAGGGGAGGTTAATGGGGGAAGATTAAAAAAAGCATGTGAGGAAGTATTATTTTACATAAAAAGTGGCTGAACCATGGAATGGTGTGCTGGGAGAGGTGGTGGGTGACAAAACCATAAATGGCTCCCTTCGCGGCTGAGATAGAGTCAAGGATATTAGCTACTCAGTGGGTAAGTGGGGATACACGGATAACAAAAGGGGGAATAGTATAAGCGGAGACCCCACAGAGACAATCCAGTCCGGGGGTATGATATGGTAATTTGGGTAGACTGGAGTGACCATCAGTCTTTCTAAGCCATAATCATCTATGTTTCTAACATTTTCATACATTAAATCTATTTTTTATTAATATTAATTATTACTAAAAAGTATTCTAAAATACATAGCTCCTATTACAAAATGTTCAGATCCACATGCAAAAACACAGAAACAGATTACTACATAATCACCACCTTCATCTAAAAATACCACACAAATGTAACATTTATCTAACATGCGTGACTCCTGTTGCACTGGATTTCTGTTTTCTATTCCATTTAAATGTTTGGAACCACAGTACACATAATCTGTGCCTTAGCACCTATCATTAATATTGTGCCACACATGATTTCATTTCAGGTAATTTGCTCAGCACTAAAAAAAACTTAACACCTTCTTGACACATACCTTTATCAAACCTTAGACCTGGCCACCCCAGAAAATGGACTTTTAGCTCATGTTACCAGGTATTCAAAAATGAACTACATGTATTTAAGTATCCACATAGTTATTTAGCCCAAGGAATAGAATAATTATGAAATACTTCTGTCTTGCCTTTCCCTTGTGCCTCACTCCTTTCCATTTCTAGTCACATACAAGCACCTTGTGGGTTAGACAAAATCTTTTCATGAAGTCTATTACTGCATCTGGCAGTTACATTGCTTTAAAAACTTCTCACATTAAGTTGTCTGGTCTCTCAGCCAACAATTTCCTGTTCCTTGTTTCTTTCAGTATACAATTTTTCATTCAAAATTATTCTAGTTGCACATTTCTGTAAGGATTCAATCCGACTGGATTTTTTGGGGGCTGTCAAATTTGCGTGCCACACAGCACAGCTATATTCCAGAACTGGTGGGATTAAAGTTTTATAAACTAAAATTAGCTCTTCCCTTGTGAAACAACTCTTAACACTAAAAAAAAAAAAAAATAATAATCCTTTTTACTTAACACTGAAAAAAAAATCCTTCTTACCTACCCACTGAGCTCCTCTACGTGGGGAGCCCACTTCCATCTTCTGAGATTGTAACCTCCCAGAAGCTTCACTTTATCAACAGACTTCAGTTGCTTAGAATCCTTATACAAAACTTGCAGATTCTGACTGCACAACTGAAGACAACTGATAATATATACTGTAGATATATGAGTAACGTTCAAACTGTAGTTTCAACTGTGAGATCTTTAGGATTCATCACTCATGAAAAAAGTAAGCATAGCTGGCAACAACAGAGTTGTTTTGTGCACATCAGTAGTGGCAAGGAAAACACAAAAGCCAAACTAGTCGCACACAAAAAACACACAGTGCGGATACTCAAACTGCGCTATTTTGTGGCGCAAGCCCTGCGCTACGCCAAAATAGTTACTTGCGGGTGTGGCAGCGATATTCAAAGGGTTGCGCTGGGCAGCTCGCGCAGATATCACCCCGGCCACAGCCACTGTGCATGGCGCAGTGGAACTTGTGCCACCGCAAGTGGTCAGAGGAAGCATTCAACTTGCGGTGGCGAGTACCATTACGCCTTACGCGCAAATTTCCGATATTCAAAAGGTGACATGCAAATGGGGCCATAATTCATGCAGACGGGGGCCATTTGCATCTGTTTATGGCCCCATTTGCATGCCATTGGCATGCAGGTGCGTAATCCCGGGCCTTGCGCCTGGCGCCCTGCCGGCAGCAGCCGTCGGGACGGCGCCTACAGCCGATTGCGGGCAAAAGAGTAAAAAATCCGCACCCTCCCACTGGCAAAAGCATTAAACTCCCCCTCCCCGACTGGCCTGATCGCGGCAAAAGCTGAAATAACCCCCCACACCAGCCCGATCGTGGGCAGCAAAGTGTCCCCGAACATATCCTGGTGGTCAGTGGACCAATAAGCCCGATCGGGGCAGCAAGTATATACGTACCCCGAACTTATCCTGTAGTTCAGTGGACCGATAAGCCCGATGCGGGCAGCAAATGTAAACATCCCCGAACTTATCCCTGGTGGTCAGTAGACCCGATAAGCCGATCGCGGGCAGCAAATGTATAAACACCCCGAACTTATCCCTGGTGGTCCAGTGGACCGATAAGCCCGATCGTGGGCTGCATTAATTCGACCCCCACAAGACCACATCCCTGGTGATCTAGTGTCCACCCACCACACCCACCACGAGCCCCACCACGCCCCCCGCGCGCGGCGGCATCCCACCCGCCTGCGCTGACTGCCAGTAGGGCTGCCGCCGATGGTGCAGAGCAAGAGCCAATGGGCGTGCAGCCCTCTATTAAAGGCAGTCCAGATTTGTGAATGAATTGTTCACAAATCTGGACTGCCTCTGATGTGCTGGGCTGCACGCCCGTGGCTCTTGCCTACACCAATGAAGCATGCCCCACCGGCAGTCAGCCCGGCGGGTGGTGGATGCCGACCGCCGGGGAGCGGTGGGTGGTGGGGACGCTTAGATCACCAGGGATGTGGGTCTTGGGCGTCGCAATTAATGCAGCCCGCGATCGGGCTCATCGGTCCACTGGACCACCAGGGATAAGTTCGGGGTGTTTACATTTGCTGCCCGCGATCGGGCTTATCGTCCACTGGACCACCAGGGATAAGTTCGGGTGTTTAATATTTGCTGCCCGTGATCGGGCTTAGCAGTCCACTGGACCACCAGGGATATGTTGGGGATACTCTGCTGCCCGCGATCGGGCCAGTGGGGGTGGGGGATTTTACACCTGCCCACGATCGGCTGCAGGAGGGCACAGGAGGGGTTGAGGGCCAGCCACAGGTGGCAGCTGCTGTGTTGCGCCTGCAATGCGGCAGCTCACCTGTGGGTGGCCCTCGACTTGATCCTTTTTTTGGCTCAAAGTTGTGCACGCGCAGGTTGGGGGTTGCGCCTGCACAACTCTGCACAGCCCGGCTGAATATCGGGCTGTGCAGTTTATGCATGGTTCCTCCCCCTCCAGTTCAGCATGCATTCATTTGCATTGCGCTGTTGCTCAGCATGTTTTCAGTGGCGCAACTGCCTCCTGCTGAATATCGCAGAATGGCGCAAGTTTGGACTTGCGCAGGCGCAATCCTATTGCGCATGGCGCAACCCTTTTGAATATCTGGGCCACACTCTTTAGTGACTGAAAATGTCCTTTATTTTTTTGAGGAATTTTGGCCTACAGTTTTCTACCATTCCCTGGTAATGTTTTAAAGAACATGTTTTTATTTCTAATAAATGGACAACTGAATATTTTATTGATTGTGTTTTGAATGTTTTAATAATTACGTTCTACTTTTACAATAAAATAGTTGCTTGTGGAGTGAAACAAATGGGTTTTCACCTTTGCTTTTCACACTGCTAGTGAAAAAAAATTCAGAAGAATTCTGGTACTCTGATTCAGAAACTGCCAGCTACTTACAGGAGACGAATGCATTTTCAATGAGAAACTGAATACGTTGTTTTATCTTTTTTTAAAAGAAATAGATACTTCTTTCAGCAACAGGATGCCTTTTACTATATATGTATGCATACTGTGGTCCATCTCTATGACTGTGCAATTTTATTTTTAAAACAGTAATTGGTGTCTCTTCTACGTAAGATCTGGTTAGGAAGAAAATGTCGCCTGCTAAATCATAATAAAAGATCCCAGGTTATGAACGTTCACACATTTTTATTTAATGTAAAAAATGTTGGTGGAAGAAAGCATTATTCCTCGCCAGCCCGGTGGTGTAAAGGGCTGAGGTGCTGCCACCTTACCTCTTACCATGCTGGCAAGCCAGGGTCAGAAGCGAGCTCGGGTTGCCAGGGGTTGGCCAGAGGAGAGAGGATCAAGCATCTGACGGACAGCTCTCCTCTCACGGGAGGGGGGAGTTGTGGATCCCTGGCAGCAGCAACACCATGCGGAGGCATGCTGTGCAACAGCCTGGGCCACATAAGGTGTTGGGGGAGGCGATGGCAGCCGTCAACAGAAGGAGTGCAGGAGCGCGCTCATACCCGCGCCGGACATTACTGCATGTCAGTGCCTCGGGGGGGGGGTTTAACCACAGAAACCAAGGAAACACCCCCTCGCCTGGAGGAAGATGTCACTCCTGCCACCACTCCCACACTGAATCCTCCCTCTCTGGGACCTGACTGCCTCCCTCCTTGGCACTGGACTGTATGGTCGGAAGATAGCCATGGTGCAGAAGGTGACCCCGCCTTGGTGGGGAGACTGAGGGGTGCCTGGTAGGTGTGTCGCGGGTGGGTTGGAGGAACATGATCTCCAGTACAGGGGATCACAGCAGGGTGGGATAAGGTAGGGTGACCAATAGGGCCCCTGTGAGAGGTGATGGGAGGGAAAGAAAGTTGGAAAAAAAAGGCATTATTCCTCTGTAAAAATATGAAAACAGATTTGCAGTTTCCCACCGAGTTACACTGTCAGCATTGCCAGTATAGATTTTCTGACTTCGTAACGGAAGGATTCCATTGGATTCTTTTTTAATACCAGTTGACAAAATACAGTGATGAAAGGGTAAGTAAAGAAACACGCAAAAGCAAACAAAATGATCACCAAGGCATCTAAAGCCCCTTTTACAAGATCGGCTCTGCACTGTTTTGAGCAGTGCAGAGCAACTGGAACATTACCTTTATTGTTGTCTAAAGGTGAGCCACATCGTATGAGAGGGGAGCATTCACTGTCCTGGCGTTCCATGCTTTTCTGGGTTTGCCGTTGTGTTTTTGTGTTTTGTGTCACACCATAGAACTGTATAATCAAATCCCAGTGCCCACATAAATGGAGGCGAGCCTCTTGCGAGAAACTGTTGTTTCTGGCATTGCTAGTGGTCATAACTGTCCATTCAGTATTTGGGAGGCTAAGGTCTCCCATCATTAAGATACCCCTCTTTCAGCCTAGTTTCCATTTCCTTAATTAGCTGGAGATTGTATTGTTCATTACCCTTGGTGGCCTATAACACACATCTAAGGTTATGTTATTATCTGAATTGAGTTCAATCTGGACCCATGCAGTTTCTATTTTCTTTTCTTTACCTTCTTGGTATATTTAACAACTTTATATAATGTCCTTTATATACCTGGCTACCCCTCCACCCTTCTCAACTCTGTCATTATGGTACAGTTTATAGCCTACTATTTCTTTTCCCCACAGTGCCTCCTCACTCCACAAAGCTTCTGATATCGCTGCAATATCCAATTTTTCTTTTTCAGAATGTTCAAACTTCTTGCATCAAGCACCAGTATTTTACAGTATATTTCCCCTTACTCTCAGTTTAACTCACTCCATGTCGCACCCCGCACCCCTCCCAAGCAAACAAGTCTCAGGCTCTCAGCCAGCTGGAAAGACAGCAGAAATGCCAGAAGAGCCATGGGACTAATGCAGGGCTGCTGTATGTAGAGGAAAAAAGGCAGCGGCACAGACAGAGCGGAGCGAGCGGTTAGAAACTGCTCCAATATGAGTAGGGCTCTGTGTAAATGGGGCCTTAAAGCCCTAAATCTTCATTCTTTAAGATAGACAACCTTACTAAGCACTTGCTCTTTTTAAGCTGAACGTTTCTCCTGGTGTAAGGCAACTCTGTCTCTGATATCGGTTGTAGATGGAAAAAAAACTCTGGTTAAAAGCCCTTCCATCATCATAACAGAAACCTTTATGTTTGGAACAAAATGTTCCCATCCTCAAAAACTCTTGTTAGCTGAAAGGTGACGTTTGCTCACAGCTTATAAATCAAAGCTTTTTCTAAAGCAAAGCCCACTAACTCTTTTTGTTGCAGATGGAGATTTCTTTGCTGGTTCAAAACTTCCAAAAAATCGGTGACCTGTGCTAGACTAGCAGGTGTCTTTGACTGAATATTCTGCACAGAGTGAGATGGCAGCACTAATTTAGAGTGCAGACCAAGAGATTAAGCTGCCATCTCTTGTGCTCTGAAGGAATGCCATTCCTGCAATGAGCAGGCTGCTATCGTTCAGTGATAGGGGCTACTGAGCCATTAAATTACACATCTAGTGCTGTCAGACTCCTACCATCTAGCAGCTGTGCAGAGCCATGGCACTGGCTGGGAGTAATTACAATGAAATATGACTTTAATTATCAAAAGAACTCAATTAAAGAAATCAGATTTTCAAAATCAGCTGTGCGCACTGTTTAACTGGTGTAGGCAGCAGCCTCTCCGAGCGGTCTGGGCTGTATCATCAGGGGGTTTATTTAGTCGAGAAGGTATTAATCTCTGAAGATAGAAAGGCAAGTGGCGCTGATGAACTGGGAACTGGACTCCCGACAGGTACATGCACGTGTGTGTCCTATGTAGCTATGCAGTAGATATGATTTTGAGCGAAATTAGACTGGTGTGGATTCACTTTTTTTCTTCACTCTTCAATGTATCTCTTTTGATTCCCTGCATACACATATCACAGTAAGGCATCACAACACACTACAGCAGCAAGACCTGCTAGCAGTAGGGATCTGTGACACTGACCCAAGCTACCCTCTCCAATCCAGAGCTCCAGCAAAGGTAGTTATTAGTCCAGCAGCAACAGTCTTTCAAGAACGGTGGGGTACAGCTTCAAGCTTCCAGCTCTTTCTGCCACTCTGTGTGATCAAGCCCCTGAGATATGCTGCAGTGCCATGACTTCTTTGATGGCAAACAATGCTGGGCCACAGCACCAGCATGGGGGGGAAGGGGGGGACACTTCATAACTGAAGAACATGAGAGCTAAAATGAAACCTTTAAGTCAGAAGTCAAAATTAGCCAGCTAGAGAAAGACTCCCCTGCCCAAATTAAAAAGAACAGTGAATGGGTGTTTAAATAAGCCAAGATAAATGCTGATTCATCTGCCAGTAAGCAACAGTCACACTTTCTACATATTGTGGTACCTGGGATGGACACAGTGTTATCACACATGATGTTCATCACCCAGGGACAGGTGCCTCATAAAACGTACACACAAGAGTGCAGGTCAAGGCTATGGGTGGGGGCAGTTTACATTAAATTATGGCTCCAGAGGGTAAAACTTGAATCCCAAACATAAACTGAATGCTTTGAGGTTTGTCAAGTACTAGTCAGTTAGTGCTTTGCATGGATTCTTGGTCCAACACAAACTAAGAGATGAAAAGATTTCTGAAGTACTTTTATTGCTGTATCATAACACTATATTATCAAGCCATTTAAATGGACCCACCAGTGCAAAGACACACATGAAATTTGTTAACATCGGATAAGTTTTATATTCAGTTTACCTAGGAGTCCTAAAACAGCTGCTTACCATAAACAACAATTCACTTCTCAGAGTGATATCACCCAACACAATGCCTACAGACAATGAGTCCCATATTTAGAGCCGGCCATGTAGACAGTAGTGCTGCATGGCAGTTAGCATGTGGCTGGCTCGGGTAAATATTCAGACAATTTGCATGCTCTAACTAGTTAACTGTCTGAATATGGAACCATGCCAGCGCAGCACATAGTGACTATGCCCTATGCTGATGCAGCCCACGACAGAATATGGCCCACAGGGGAGCCCAGTGGAGACAGTCTGTCCCAAATGGGATCGTGCCAGGATTCCTGTGGGCCACAGTCAGCAGCAGCATGCTACTGAGCCCAATGGGCACGTATGGTGCTAAGGGGCCATTAGCATGCCCATTATGGTCTCATTAGCATGCATGCATGGCCCGTGAAGTGCCCGTTATGTATATCTATCTATCCTCCTTATATATCTGACACAGCCTGGCGGTCTGTCATTACCCCCCCCCCAACTGCTTATCCTATCCACATTATATACAGTCTTCCCTCCTTTATCCACCACCCCCATATCCGCCACCCTCGCTTAACGCCAGTGTGAGCTACTGTTCTGTTGTCCAGAAATGCTATCTCCCCCTTGAAATGCGACCCTCTATTATCTGCCACCCTCTTTTATCTGCCACAATTTAGGATGTACAGAGGTTGGCAGATAAAAGAGGGAGCACTGTATGTGTATCTTCTGCCTTCCTTATATACAGTACTCAGCCTGGTGGTCTAGTGACCTGACCCCAAAGGTCAACAACTCCCCACCCGACCCACCGTTCAGCACCCTCCTCTCCGCATCTCCCCCAAACTGGTACAGCTCTCCGCTCACAACCTCAGCTGGCCAAATCTGATAGACACTTGCAATCACATGTACTGTAGAATCAGCTTTTTCTACAGTATATGTGAATGCCTATTGGAGGGAGGCTGGCCAAGCTGGTTAGCAGAGGCTGTGCCAGTCACCATCGCAGATGGCATCAATGACCAGGGGAGTGAGGGGAAGAGGGTCCTGAGTGAGCAGGTTGGTTGTGGGTAGTTTTCCTTTGGAGTGGCCAGTAGACCACCAGGCTGAGTACTATATATATATATATATATATATATATATATATATATGCAAAAAACTGTGTTAATGCACCATGTAGGGTTAAAGCACAAAAAGTCAGGAAATGAAAAATCTTTAGAGTTGCCCCTCCCCACCCCGGACCCGCCAATCATCCCAAGACTGACAAATGATGGGGTGTGTCATTGGGGTCATGAGCCAGCGGGAGCAAACTTTTTGCAAGACAGCCGGTGCCAGAGATGGAGCCGCGAGGAACCGGCACCGCGAGCCCCGGCTTGTGCTGTAAAGACTATCTCGGCGTCGACCCTCCAACCGCCTCAGTACCTTTTTTTTCGAGGAGGTGCAGCGTAACTAACCTAGAAGGACTAAGCTAAAAACAGACATAAGATAGTCCAAATGACCCGTGTAAGAAGGGTCAACAATGAAGTCTTCACAGCCCAGCCATTGAGGGAGTGAAGACCAAACAGATAAGTGAGCTCAGGGGATGGAGGGTGGGCATGAGAATGAGTGGTGGAGACTTTGTCCAAGAAGATCAAGAATTATGGTAGGTACGTAATTTCCATATCTTCCTGGACATAAAGTCTCCACCACCCATTCACACTGATGGGAGAGTACCGAGCTAATAATCCCCCGAGACGGGCGGCAGGAGAAACTAAGAGCTCACAATTCAGGACAGAAGTCCATTGAGGATAGTCCTGCCAAACGATAGATGTCATCTGGCATGAACATCCAAAGCATAGTGCTTAACGAAAGTATGCACTGAGCTCCATGTAGCCGCATTGCAAATATCTGAAATGGGCACGTTGAGGGTTTCCGCCAGAGATTTCTTCTGTTCTATCGAGATAGAATCACAGGGCTCTCTTTACATCTAGAGAATGAAGACTTCGTTCACCTTCATTCTGGAAGTTAGCAAAGTAGGTAGGTAGGACTAAAGGTTGGTTTAGATGAAATTCTGAGACAACCTTGGGAATAAACTTGGGGTGAGTCCTAAGAACTACTTTGTCCTTGTGAAATACAGTGTACGGGGGTCTGTGACCAGAGCATGTATTTCAGAAAGTCTACGGGCCGAAGTGATGACTACCAGGAAGGCTGTTTTCCAAGTGAGGAACTTCAACTTGCAGGTAGCTAGAGGCTCGAAAGGTTTCTGAGTGAGCATGTCTAGCACAAGGTTAATGTCCCAGGCCGCGACTGGATGTCTGATAGGAGGTCTGGTATGCAGAATGCTCTTAAGAAACCTCTTAACTACAGGCAACTGACCCAGAGACAAGGAATGTACCAGCTCATGATAAGCTGAAATGGCACACAGATGAACTTTGACAGTAGAGTACTGCAAGCCTGAATTTGAGAGGTCCAAAAGGTACTCCAAGACTTTATTTGGTGGGCAGGAAAAGGGGTTCGAAGAGGATTTTGCACACCAGAAAGAGAAACGCTTCCATTTGGCTGTGTAGGTTTTTCTAGTGGCCGGTTTACACGCAGCCAAGAGAATATCTGAAACCCTCCGGGAAACATTGAACCTATTCACCTCTATCTCTTGAGGAGCCAAGCGTGAAGGTGAAGTGCCTTCAGACTGGGATGGACCACAGGCCCCTGGGTCAGAACGTTCGTCTGAAGGGGAAGTGCCTTCAGGAGGGTTGCCGACAGACTGTTGAGCAGAAGGAACCATATCTGTCGAGGCCAGAAGGGAGCAATGAGAATCATTCTGTCTCCCTGAGACTCGAATTTGAGAAGCACCCTCTGAATTAGAGGAAGAGGAGGAAAGGTGTATAGAAAGCGTCTTGTCCACTGCAGCCTGAACGCATCCTGACAGAAGGTGACAGGTCCTGGATTTCTGGAGTAGAAGAGAGGCAGTTTTGCGTTGAGTGGGAATGCAAAAAGGTCCAGGTCTGGAGTTCCCCACTCTTTGAAGAGTGACTGAGTGACGGTTAAGTCGAGAGACCACTCGTGAGGATGTGTTTCCATTCTGCTGAGATGGTCTGCCAGTTCGTTCTGCATGCCTGGTAGGTATCTACGTTGATTAGAGCCTTGTGCTCCAGGCACCATTTCCACACTCTCATAACTTCCCTGTATAATGGGTAAGAGTGTGCACCGCCCTATTTGTTGATGTAATACATCACTGCTTTGTTGTCCGTTTGAAGGAGAATGTTCTTGTGACAGAGTATGTCCTTCAAGGCCCGGACTGCATAGAGGACTGCTCTCATTTCCAGGATGTTTATGCGGAGCCGGGACACGTCCTGAGTCCACGTACCTTGGTTGTGGGGCTTCTGGCAATGAGCTCCCCACCCCATCAGGGACACGTCGGTGGTAATGGAGATCTGATGATCCAGAGGAGCAAAAGGATACCCTTCTAGAAGGTTGTTCTCCTGCGACCACCAGGTGAGTGACTCTTTAGAGGTTCTGTCACCTTGATGGGAAAGGACCGAGGGTGAGTGGTTGGGGAGCACCGAGTACTGAGCATCCACTGAGAGGTTCTCATGTGGAGACGAGCTAGAGGTACAGTGAACACAGAGGATGCCATGAGACCCAGCATCTGTTGCATCGAGATAGCTTGAACTGAGCTGTTTTCTCTGATGTATCGGGCCATCTGTAGGATATTGCTCCTTCTGTCCTCTGGAAGAAAAGCTTTCGCACAGGAGGTATCCAGAAGAGTTCCTATGAAAAGGAGTTTCTGGGAGGGCTGCAACTGCGATTTGTTGCGATTTAGCAGGACTCCCATGGACGTGAGGATGTCTGAAGCTTTGGCTACAGCGTCCAGAGTTCTCTGCCTGGAAGGGCTTGCTAGAAGCCAGTCGTCCAGGTATGGAAACACTTGAATTCTGATTTTTCTGAGATATGCCGCGAGAATTGCACAACACTTTCTAAAAAATTCACGGCGCCATGGATAGCCATGACAGATAGACAGGAGTCTGAACTGATAATGCTGACCCAACGCTACAAACCTCAGGTATCTGTGGTACTTTGGGTGTATAAGAACGTGTTGGTAGGCATCCTGCATGTCTAGGGAGGTTAGCCAATCGTGTTGATGAATCAAAGGTAGAAGGGTACCTAGAGATATCATCTTGAACTTTTCCTTGCGAAGCAATTTGTTTAACTTTCTGAGATCCAGAATGGGGCGCATGCCTCCAGTTTTCTTCGGAACTAGAAAGTAATGGGAGTAGAAACCTGTGTTTTGTTGGTCCAGCGGAACTACTTCTACTGCCCTGTTGTTCAGAAGGCATTGCACCTCCGAAGCAAGGTCTGACTGTACTGCTGACTGTCTGGGCTGTCATTTGGGGGGATGATCCAGAGGGAAGGGTTTCTGAAAGATTGAGCGAATACCCCTTGCGGATTATCCGGAGGACCCATTTGTCTGATGTTATAGACTTCCACCGGTCACAGAACTGAGTCAGACATCCTCCCACTGCTGAGGAAGAGTCCCCCTCGGGCAGTTGAGGTGGGACCTGGGCCGAGAACTCAGAAGGTGGCACTGAGCGCTTTGGGGGCTTGTGCCTTCTGCTGCGTTTTTTTTTGTGGCTGTGGGGTGTGGCTTTTGTTAAAGCCCCCCTGCCTTTGCCCTGAAAGGACTGACGGTTATGAAATTGATGTTTATTGGCACCATCCCGAGAGGGGGTGGGTGCGGGTTGAGCTATCTTAATGGATGACCTAGTCTTCTGTGTGGCTTCCAGAGCTTGTTCCACCTGGGATCCGAACAGATACATACCGTCGAAGGGTAAGGCCATGACCTGCTGCTGGGCATCATTCGTGAAGCCCGAAGTATGTAGCCAGGAGTGGCGACGGGTACAAATGCCCGCCGCCGCTGCTCAAGAAGCAGTATTGAAAGCGTCCATTGCAGCTTTAATCTGTTGGTTATTGAACTCGATGCCCCTGGTTATGGTGTGAAGTAGCTCTGAATTAGTTTCCAACTCAGGCAGAGCTTCTGCCATTTGCTTGAGTGAATGCCAAAGGACATATTCATATTGAGAAAAATAGCCCTGGTAGCTGGCAATATGCATACCCAGGGTGGAGGCATCAAAGACCCTCTTACATAAGATACCTTACGAGATTCTTTGATAGGCCGGGCTGAGGAAACCTGAGGGAGGATGGCCTTGTCATTCTCTGCTATGGCTACAATGGGATCAGCAAAAGCTTGTGAGGCCAATATGGGTCGATCCTTGGGAGCAGCGTACATCCTATCTATGGACTTAGCCACGGAAGGGATGACAGCAGGATTGTTCCATACCATCTGAGAAAGGGTCTCAAAAGAAGGTTGTACCGGAGGAGTTAAATCCATAGGGATCTCCGGGACATGTAGGTACTGGAGTCTTAAAAGCTTCCCAGGATCGATTTCTGTAGTCTGTAGAGAAAGAGTGGAAATTACATTTTTCAGCAGAGACTTAAAGGAAAGGTCTTCGACCACAGGCTCTGCAGCAGGATTAACTCCTGCTCCTTCAACATCATCACCCAGACGAAGATCTGGGTCAGGCTCAAAATAATCTCCTGACAGTCCAGGAGGACTGTATGGACAGGAAAAGAGTGAAAATCAGAATGGAAATTAGAAGAGGAAAGAATCAGAGTCGAAAAGCCCTGAAGGCTGGATGGCGCCACACCAAGCATCGGCGCCGATGAAGAACACGGTGCCGAACCCAAGGAAGTTGGTGCCATCGGAGACAGCACAGCACACAGCGCCGACAAAGGCCACAGCACCGACAGAGCCCTCAGCGCCGCGGACAGTGCCGACATAGCCCTCGGCACCGTGGATGGCGCAAGAGCCTCCAGCGCTGCGGACAGCGCCAACAGAGCCCCGATGACACGGACGGCGCTGACAGAGCCCTTGGTGCTGCGGACGGCTCCGAGAGTGTCCCAAGGTTCCAAAAACTGTGATTTGAAGGAAAAGGAGGAAAATTAACAGAAGATAGAGACATCGGTGTGGGCCCCTGCGCCGCAGCAATGTGAGGGGGGGAAACACCTGAGCATGGAGTCGACAGCACTGAAGAAGGCACCGCGTGACTAGGAAGGTCCAACCACCCTACCCAGTCTCTCAAGTGGCCCGAAGGCCCCAGAGTGCCCGGGTCAGGCAGCTGGACCAACCTCCGAGCCCATTGCTCCATAAGAGCAGCCCACTGGTGAAACTGCTCATCGGAGGCCCGTCCAATAGGTGGGAACGGGCTCCGATGTTGAAGAGGTTAGGCACCGGAGCCAGAAACCGGAAACTCCGAGAGGGGAGGAGACTGGTGCTTAGCCCCAATGACCGACTGTCAATGCGCAGACGTACCAGAAAGCGATCTCGAGTGATGCCTTCTCTTTCTCCACTTGTGCGCTGAAGAAGAACTCGAGGCCGAACGGTGCCGCGAATGGGACCGTTTCCTTTTATGCTGTCAATGGGACCACCCATCTCCCTGAGCATTGGACTGTCCATTGTCAGGCCCCACCTCCGGGGAGGGCGGCGGACCGAACCCAGCCTGGCTGACTGAACAGCTTTCATACGAAGTCTCCCTACCGTCACCAGACCCGCTCATGGTCGACTCTGTCAATGGAGGGCTGAAGACTTCTTTATTAATCAATAAATTTAATTAAAATCTACTCAGTACTTTCAAAGATAAATTACAAAACAATAAACTGAAAACTATGCTGTTAGTTTGAAGTTTGACTCCAGTGGCGACATCATCACTGAAGTGCACTCGATGGCAGCAAAAATTTGAGGCGGTTGGAGGGTCGACGCCGAGAAAGTCTGTGCCTGAGCCGGGCTCGTGGTGCTCTCCTCGCAGCTCCATCTCTGGTGCTGGCCCTCTTGCAAAAAGTTTGCTCCCGCTGGGTCCTAGCGTCTCCGGCGTAGATCCCATCAGTGTGAATGAGTGGTGGAGACTTTATGTCCAGGAAGATCAGGCTTTGTGTGGGCACAATGGCAGAGTTTCAGCAGTACTGAACAGCGTTGTGATGCAGGCTTTTTGGCCCTGCTGAAACCAGTGAATATACCACTGCACCCAGTGTGCATGGGTACAGCGGTATACTGTGCATGGTTGTGCTATTGGGTCAGTAAGGTGCACCAGGGCTTTTTGAATATGGCCCCCACTCTGCTGGCAGGCACTATTAAGAGTTAGCACCATGCTAAGCGTTCGAATATGGGGGCTGATAATGTTAATCTTTCTAGCCAACTGGTCACTGCAAAGGTAGTTCCCTGAATCTTCAGTCTACTGCTACAATAACTTTTGTCTGCACCCTTGACCTCCTGGTACCTTACTCCTTTGTGCCTGTCTATGTTCTTCAGCCCACTGAACTCACTCTGCTGTCCAGACATCCCAGGGCATCCACCTCCTGAGGTTCAGTCTGTTCTATGCAGCTAACAGTGCAGAAAGCAGGGTTCATATCTCTTTACAGCAGCTTGGGGGGGGGGGTTACATGGAGCACCAGAGAGTCATTAGTGTGTGTTAATGTGGGGCGGGAGATGAGGGGACCATCACCCAATGTACCAGTCTAGCAATTTTACCTGTTCTCCCCACATACCCGCCCGACTCCCGTGACTGGTGACCCTGGACAGTGCAATATCCTGTGAGTGGAGCTTGGCTAACGTCATGTGGTCACCCAAGACACTACTGCCGCACCGACTGCCACAGGAAATATTGTTGCTGTGGAAGCAGTGCAGCCCTACCCCCAGAGTCAGAGTGCTGGAAGGACTCCATCAGCCCTGTGAGGGAGTCTTGGGTCTCACGAACAGTAGTGCAATATGCTACCACTGGCACCATCAAATCAGGCAAGATTTTTTTTGATGGACTGAGCCAGATAAGATGTTGACCTCAGATGACAAAGTGAAATTTTTGCTCTGTCTCACGAGTACTGACTCTTGAAGCCTGTGAAGGCTACTTTGCACTGATTAACGTTCAGTCCACAAGCTGATTTGGAAAATTCAAATCAGCTCCATTGGTCAAGCTAACTACCCCCCCCCCTTCATAATTTCTTAAATATGTTTGCCTTTTTTCTTTCTGTAACATTCATGAACAAACTGACGGTTGCAACATCGATTCCAACTTTCCTTGTCAACTTTAAGAGAGTAGTTAACATATTTCCATTTGCAGCCTGCATTCTGATGTAGCTCCTTGTTTTAGCGCTTACATATTTTACTAAGCTTCAGTGGTAATGATGGAGGAGGGAGGGACACCGGTGACCAAATGAGAGTCCTGGGTGTAGTGTTAGGCAGATTAGATGGGCTTACCGGTCCTTTTCTGCCAACACATTCTGTGTTTCTTTGTCCTCTATTAAGGCTGGTCCTGCCTGCACATTGTGCCTGGATTAGAGAAGTAATAACACTGAAGAAACATTTTTTTTTTATTTATTTGTAACTTTTGACCAGGAAAGGCACACTAAGCTATGAGAGCTTGTTACAGGGTTACAGGTCTCCCCTTCTGGAGGAGTTGCATGGACCTGTTGTTATTGACTGAGGGGAATGCTGGCCAGGACGCCAGGGAAATTCCTCTACTCTTTGTTGGTAAGTACCATGGTATCTTTTACGTCCACCTGGACAGTGACCGGAGCTAAGCAGAAGGGACCTCAGTTTAAAATCTCATCCACAGGATGGCAACTCGCCAGCGCAGCTTTCCCTTCATACTGCACTATAGTGTCAGGTATGGGTATTATCCAGGTGCATTAGTGGAACACAGCCCATGACCATTCAAGCTCCCGGTCCCAGAGGCAAGCGTGCTGCCTACTGAGTCAGTGACAATCCCTTCTATTAGCCCGCTTCACTCACAGATGAAGGAATCATCTGATTACAATGATCTTTTATTTCATCGTCTTTCTGCAATAATTTGATATATAATTTTGTATGCAAGTTGGTCAAGAGAATGTTTTATTGTAAAACCAAGGGTGAAAATCTAGCTTCTTGATTGGCTGAAATGCATGTAGTTACCACACTGTACCACATGGGTTACAGACAAGCCCTGTCATTGGAAAAGGGGTGTGCATGAGGATTAGTATCAATAAAAATGTTTTTGTCATATTACATTTTCTTAAAGACGTGACTTAACATATGTAACTAAATAATAATAATAATGGTAATGTAGCCCCCAAAGGGTGGGCTACCTCTCAGTAAAACATAAATCATTCTTAGAAGTGGGACAGCTGCATGCGTAAAAGTGTACAGTAAAGCCTAAAAATTATAATTAAGCAACAGTACACAACAGAGTGCAGCATATCATGGGATGTCATCATACCTAGTGTGTTTTGTAAGGCATGAGGCAACGCCAAGTGCCTTCAACCACCAAAGATGTGACGATATCCCGTGTATATTACAAATATACACTGGCTTAAAAAAGTTGAATTTATAGTAACTTATCTTGGTAAACAATATATACTGTATATGATATATACTAAGTGGGTCAAAGACTGCTTCCGTCAGTCAATTTTCAGGATTCCTCCGCTCTAATTTATAGTTATGATTAACTTTATAAAACTTAAAAACTGAAGCACAGCAATTACATTTAACTTGTAGCCTTTAAAACAAAGGGACTAGCACCAGTTGTTTCCCACTCTTACTAAATGAAGAAATAATGGGCCTCTCTTGAGGCAATGAATACTTACATTTGTACTTTTCCTCTAAAAGACCCTTCGAGAGAGACATCAGACCAATTTTCATGGACAGCGCTCTGATTTTTCCACTCCGACCCCTGGAATCACAGGGGGCAAAGAATGTCAATGACTTCATACTAGGCAATATATATCAGTGCGAACTGCATCTGAACCAACCAAAATGTAACATTAAGAGCCCTGTGAAGTTCATTTTTTTTTCAATTCTTTGCAGAGTGCTTTGTAATTTATTCAAAGACCTGAGGGAGGGTTTGAAAACTGCCACTGTGTAATGAGATGAATCACATTTTAATACAATTCAGTATTACCATCACCAGGCCTGTCCAAGGTCATATTAAGTAAAGTCCAGGGAGCAGTTAACAATATAGCTCAAGTAAAAAAGAGAAAGTCTCTCATTTGCCAAACTATGATCCTTATAAACCTATGAGGTGCACATAGCTCTGCATCAGGCAGACTTGTTAACCTGTAGGGCCTTTGTCTGCTGATGAATTCCTATGTTACTGTGATTTTACCTGCATTCACACAGGCCTTTACCCCGGTCTGTGTTCCAGAGTACCTGTATTAGGTACGTAGAAGCAAGAAGTGCGTTGCTGTTATCAGCCAGCCTTACTGAAGCGGGACCCAAACTGCTGTATTTACAAATGTTAAAAAACACCTTACTAAGGAGATAATTAGATACTGTTAATTGGTCTTGTCTGACGTTCTCTGCATTCATGAGACACCTTTTGTTTGTTATACATACTGGTGATCTAAATACCACTGAGTTGGATTCTATAGTACATTTATTTATTTTATTTATTTAGTTTTTGTTTACCGGGTAAGGTGCACTAGCCAAAAGACTATTTTCAGGCACGACCCAGGGAGGGTACAGAGACAAAAACATCCAGTAAATGGTGAGACCCCATCTGGAGTACTGCGTGCAGTTCTGGAGACCCAATCTCCGCAAGGACATAGACAAGATGGAAGCTGTCCAGAGGAGGGCAACTAAAATGGTGCAGGGTCTGCACCAGAAGACATATGAAGAGAGACTAAAGGAGCTTAATATGTATAGCCTCGAGGAAAAGAGGGAGAGGGGGACATGATAGAAACGCTCAAGTACCTCAAGGAATCAACAAAGTCCAAGAGGGTAGCATCTTTCAAAAAAGAACAAGGGGCACAATTTGAAGATGGGGGCTGCTCAGAGGTAATGTAAGGAAGTATTTTTGACAGAGAGGGTTGTGGATGCATGGAGCAGTCTCCAGAGGAGGTTGTGGAGTCAAAAACAGTGGTTGAATTCAAGCATGCATGGGACAGTCATAAGGCAGTTCTAGGGGGTGGGGGTAGAAAGAAGTAGGCTGCTGGTTAACTAGGATCTGCAGCTTATCCATTAGGTAGGGAAATGGGCAGACTGGGTGGGCCAAGCGGTCCTTATCTGCCGTCAAATTCTATGTTTCTAGATACATATCTGTACAAAATACAATTGATATACAACTGTATAGACAACTGTTTGGAACTTCCTGAAATCATCCTCCACATGTCCCTGTACCTCGTAGTTCGCCAGCACCTAGTATGCTGAGGTGTCTTAGCGTCCACTGCACTTACCCTCCAGTATTGGTAGTGAATCCAGTACTGGACATCCGCTCACTATACTCTCTCCCTACCCCTCCCTCCCCTTGGGCTTCACCCGTCCATCTATACCCACCCTCACCCCAGTGCTACCCTTCGCTTCGCCCCCGCTGGCACTTACTTTGTTTGCACTAATCGCATCTGTTATGTATTTTGCTGCTCACTGCCGTGCTCACCATGTATGTTCCACAGTCATATGTATCATGTGCTAATCACCTCTAACGCTGTCTTGCTACCTATTCATTCCAGGTTATGTCTGTTATTTTCTTGTATGTTAAATTTGACATACTGTCAGCTGCCTATCCAATTCCTGTTAAGCCTGTTATCCCACTGTATGTAATTGACTCCTTCTCTGTTCTTGTATGCTTCTACCTATGTAACCCTCCCAGGTTGCACCTGAAAATAGGCACTTGGCTCTCTAGTGTGCCTTACCCGGTTAACAAAAACAAACAAACAAATAAATAAATAAATATACAGCGGTATAAACATATAATCGATTTTGTAAACAACGCCCAGCATTCTTCCCAGCCTTTCTCTGTAGTCTAGTGTTTCTGTGAAAAAACTTGCACTACAACAAAATACATCTGGCAAGATGCCAACCACATAAACAACAGTCTTGGCAGGATAAGTTCCTACGTGAAAAAAAGCTATCCGCTGCTTACCTCCTCATGGGAGGATGCTCATTGTTTAGTGCAGTGCAAACAGCCCCAAACTCACTGGTGACACAAATAATATAATACAAGATATGCCTAAGTTAGGTAGCCATTGAACAGGGTAAAAAAAGGTGCGCGCACCATGTGAGCGTGCCCATACGACATTTAGATGTCACATCTCAGAGCACTGCAATAAAAGATGAACATGCGGTTGGTGTCTTGCCAAGCGTGTTTAAATCGCAATACCACTGAAAATGAGCACCCAGCTGAGTTGTATCCTGTCATGCACTTTTGTTCTGTGACTGTATAAATCACACACTACATCATACAGCAAAGAAAACATCTTCTTCATGTAAGATGTCTGTTCTGTTGAGTGGCCACAAGGCAGGCATATGCTTCCTGTCTGCTCCAGCCCATGCTCACCTATAACAAAACGTCTTAGTGAACAGCAGCAGCTTTAGTTCTGCTGTAGTGAAAGCGGTGGACTAAGCACATTCTTTGACTTTACTGGTACTCCCAACCATGCCGCAAAATCTCTCCTCACACAACTATGACACAATCGCCTGCAAAATGTGGGACAAAGAAGCAGAATGTGGGCTACATAATAAAATACTGGAACTGCAAGCTTAGTACACTCTGGACATTAGGGAGTTGGTGTTTGTAAATGTCACAGGTAAGTAAACATCATTAATTTACCTGTTTACCTAAATGTTGTATACCTTGTTTGCTCAACTGCGGATGTATCGGATACTGTTTACCTTATATTTTCTCTGTTAGCTTGATCTCCACTGTTACGTTTCCTGTATGATACACGCTGCTCTCTCACTGTATTTTTACGCTGTTTGTGCCAGTTTCTGGCCCGGACCGTGCCTGAAAAAGGTCTTCGGATCAGTGTACCAACCCGGTTCCCAAATGAATAAATAAATAAATGAATTGCTATCAAGTTGTGTGTTTAGATCCCTGTGTAAAATGAGGGCAGCAGGCCTCTGTGAGTTGAAATGAGGGGGATCCCTCCTAATGATTGTCCATTGAGAGGTCTGCTCCCAACATTTTGTCTTCTGTGGATCTCTTGCTGTAACATCGGAGGCCCCTGGAATGAAACAACATACTGTAGCAGATGACTTGCAAATTACAGAAGCTAAAATTAGAACTCGGCACTTCTCAGCAAGTCACGGCTGCCTAAGATGGTACTGCTTTTCATTTAAAATGTTTTCAGTTTGTATTGATCCCAGTTTCTGTGCCTCATGAGCTGAACTTTAACAATTTAAACCCAAATCTAGCTTTGAAAGAGTTGTTTGGCACGAAAAACACAGTGCGCGGCCTTACTTCAGCTCTTTATAGCAGGCTAAAATGAAAGGCAGCATAGGGTGTGGCTCACTGGGAGGTACTTAGACATTGATGGCCATGCTTGCCCACACTTCAGCTTCAAATCTGGAAACTAAAGTCTCCCAATCAAGCTGGGGTAAGAGCACACAGAAAGGCCGGCCCATTGGCACAGCAGTAGCGCTACCGTGTGCAATTCCAGCGACCCAGGTTTGGGAATGAGCCTGGACAGTCAACAGGCTGGCCGGGGTGGGGGAGGAAGAGAAGGATTGAGCATCCCAGTGGATGCTCTCCTCCTCAGGGAGGGGAGGCTGTTGCTCCCCACTGCTCTACTGCAACCTGGGTGACCACAAGTGGCAATGTTGGGGAATTGTGATTGACAGTGGGACCGCTGGAGCATGCCTGAGGATTGGCTGTGACAGGCCTCGCCAGCAGCCAATCATATTATGCGCTCCTTGTTGGGGGTGGGGAGAACAAGGAAACTGTGTGCATGGTGTTGAACGATGATGCACCACCAGAGGCCCACGCCCACACCCACACCAGGTGCAAGTTGCAGAGCTCCTGGGAGAATCCCTTCAGCTTCATCTCTGCCTCAGTCAGACATCTGCAGAGAAGAAATGCAGAAGGAGCTGAAGCTGTACCCAGCCCTAGGGGTAAGCTGGGGAGGGAGAAGCAGCACAGAGGTGGGTGGGGGGACCAGGAGCCGCTGTAATGGAGCCTCGGTAGGGTGGGTAGCACACACTGGTAGTAGTGGAAGGCGGTCCTTGCCTGTGGTCCAAGGAGGGAAAAATATGTTGGGGTAAAAAAAAACAAAAAAAAGGAAAAAGTGTCAAATAAAAAGCAAATCCATTCACTAAAAATGCCACTAACAGCTTAATCTGGTTCAGTGTTAGCTGGCATCCATCTGTACTCTCTTCCCTGGGACAAGGCTGAAAATAGGCAGAATTATCTAGTCCTCCTCTCCCGGTCAACAAAAAAAAACTAACTAGTTCTAGTCAGCAGTGACTGGATAAAGAATCCTGATTTATCACTTTACTGATTAGTCACTTTGAAGGCATCCTGTAAAAACTGTAAATGAACTAAAATACTAATATTTAATTGTTTGCAAATTTCAGTAGATGCTTGTGTAAGGTCTGCTTTTGCTAGTATAACCACCCCTACCCACAAGTGACGTGGCTCAGCTGAGCAGACACAGGGAATGGCTCAGTCTTGAGGTCTTCGGGTGAATGGTGCCTGGGTTTAGATCCGAGTAGAGGTTCAGATATGGCACAGTGCCTCCACGTATGGGGATCTTTCTAACATTAGGCTGTCAGGGTCCTTCCCCATAGAAATGCTACAATTCCTATCCACAGGAACAGGGGACATGATACGTCATACCTTGATAACCCCAGATAACCAACAGCAATAACGCATATTAATAACACAGCTATTCTCAATGATAAAGAGGAGTCAGGTAACACGATACAAAATAGGACAGGTTTTATTGGGAAGAGGGGAACTCAGGAACAAGCTTCTGGAAGGGAAAGATAGGGTAAAGGAAGTATGCAGAATAATAAAAGCGATCCCACCACACCCACGAGGCACAATATAGAATCCTGAGTCCCACAACTCCTTCCCTATTGGTGTACCAGTTCCAAAATCACTTTGGGAGCTCCCAGAGTCTTAATATGTTCTCAAAATGTCCATAACATACCTACATTCACACTTTTAGTGTGCTTTCAGGGCCCTCCCTTGTTGAATCCCACCAAGGTTACCTTTCTTTGACTCAGTTCTGTGAAGGCAGTCTCTATTCCACTGCCACTGTGTGGTTGCTTTGGTTTCCCCTTGAAGGTTACTTTCCAGCAGCTAATTTATTCTACCTCCTAAATGGCATCCCTCTCAGTTGTAGTCCTGTGCAGCACAGTTCTGCCATCCCTACTCCACTTGACAGACAGTATCCCTCCCAAATGCCTAAGGTTGCTGCCTTGTCTTCAACATGCAGTTTTACATACTCTTAACACCACAGTAGTTTGTGCGTCTCATCCTAATCTGACCCCACTACTAAAATCAGGATATTTATAATTATTACTGAGGTCTGTGAATAAGAGCAGGTTACTCACCTGTAACAGTAGTTCTAGGAGTGGTATATGCTGTTCATCCACACTCTCTGGCATGTCCCTTTCCCCTTTAAATCTGGCCGGAAAGTCTTCAAGCTGGCTCCTCCCACCCACCTGGGTGGTAAATACCTCGGCTCTGCCCCACAACGCCAGATCTTAGCCCACCGGAAGCAAGGTGGTGTGCCTAAAGCCGGGGAGGTCAGGTAGGTGTGTGTGGATGAACAACATATACCACTCCTAGAACTACTGTTGCAGGTGAGTAACCTGTTCTTCTAGGAGCATGGATATGTTGTTCATCCACACTCTGGCAGACTCCAAGCAGTTCTCTGGGAGGAGGGAGGCAAGGTGCACACCCCTATTTAGGAAACAGAGATTGGAGAACCAAGGCCCCAAAACCAGCATCCAGGCGTGACTCAAGGTCGATGTGGTAGTGGGTAATGAAGGTGTTTGCTGACTTCCAGGTAGCAGCCCGACAGATCTCCTGGATAGGGATGTCCCTGGAAGCAGCCACCGACCGATGCAGCCATATGGCAGGTAGAATGAGCTCTTAGCCCTCTGGGAGGCTCCTTGCCCGACAATTCATAGCACAGACCTACGCATGATGTAATTCATCTTGCAAGGGTCCGCTTGGCTGCAGGTCTGCCAGAAGCGGCTTCAGCGTAGGTGACAAACAGCTGGTGAACCTCTCCCCAAATTTCTGCCGTCCTCTCCTTATAATAGGAGAAAGCACGTCTGAGATTCAGAGTATGGAGTCTGTACTCGGCATCCGAGGTGTACTTAGGGTAGTATACCGGCAGAGTCAACACCTGGTTAAGGTGAAACTCTGACACTACCTTCGGAAGGAATTTTGGGTGTGGGTGCAGAACAACTTTGTCCCTGTGAAAGACCAGATAAGGGGAGTCCACCGAAAGCACCTAGAGTTCCCCTGTCCTTCCGGCTAACGTGATAGCCACCAGGAAGGCCATCTTCCACGACAAGTGTGAGAGCTCACACTTGTGCATGGGTTCGAATGGCTTGCCCATGAGCTTTGCCAAAACCAGCAAGAGATCCCATGGACGTGCAGGTTCATGCACCAGAGGGGATATGTGATCCAGGCCTTTGAAAAAGCACCCGACCAGTGTCTCCTGTGCCAATGTCGGCTGACCGGCCCACACCCAGTAAGCAGAAATGGCTGCCAGGCGCACCCTAAGTGTCAATGACTGTAGACCCCCTTTGGAGAGAGAACAAAGGTAGTCTAAAATGTTAGCCACAGAGTAGGGTAAGGGGTCCAGACTCTTACCCTGACACCAAATGGAAAACCTTTTCCATTTGAAGGCATAACATTTCCTGGTCGATTCCTTACGAGATGCCTCCATCACAGTGTAAACATTCTCGGAAAGACCCAGAGCCTGGAACTCTAGCCGCTCAGGTACCAGGCTGTGAGATGCAGGGACTGAAGGTCCGGATGGAATACCTTCCCCTGGTTCAATGATATCAGGTCCAGGTGTGTACAAAGCCGCTCTGGAGCCCTGCAGCAGAGGCTGAGGAGATCTGGATACCAGAACTGGCAGGGCCAATCTGGGGCTACCAGAATCACCTTCACCTTGTCCCTCCTCACCTTGAGTAGCACCTTGTGGATCAAGGGAAATGGAGGGAAGGCATAGAGGAGGCCTGGGTCCATGGCCTTAAGAAGGCATCCCCCTGCAGCGAGCCCTGCTGAGGGGGGGGCGGGCATGGTAGAGTCCCAGCTTGGTGTTCTCCCTGGAGGCAAACAGCTCCACAAATGGTCTGCCCCAACGGGAGACCCGATTGTAAGCTACCTCTGGATGGAGAGACCACTCATGGGATGTCTGGCCAATGCGGATGAGAGCATCCGCCAGTTGGTTTGAGACATCTGCCATATGGATGGCAAGGAGATCTGCCTCCAACTGGCTGACGAGGGTCCAGATTCAGAGCACCTCCTTGCATAGCAGACGGGAGTGTGTACCGCCCTGTTTGTTGAGGTAGTATATAGTCGTGGTATTGTCTGTCTGGACTTGAACCACTTGACCCCGGAGCTGAGAAGCGAAAGCTGACAGGGCCAGTTTGACTGCTCTGAGCTCCAACAGGTTGATCCGGCATCGGGACTCCTTGAGGGTCCAGAACCCGTGGGCCCTGTTGTCCCCCATGTGGGCTCCCCAGCCCATGAGAGAGGCATCGGTCATCAGGACGACTGTCGGCTTGGGGTGGACAAATGGGATTCCTTCCTGTAATCGGTCTGGGACGGTCCACCATTGGAGAGCATCCTAGATCTTCTGGGTTACAGTGATCAGCTGGTCTAAGTGACCATATCACTGAGTCCACTGGGTGGCCAGCTCCTATTAGAGGGGGCGCATGTGCCACCTGGCCCAAAGGACCACCGAGGTGCACGCCGCCATGTAGCCCAGAAGGCGCAGAAAGTCCCGGGCAGAGCACAAGTGCCCAACCAAAAATGATTGGGCAAAGGAGGAGAGAACCTCCACCCTGTCTGCTGGGAGTCGAGCTCTGGCTTGACGAGAGTCGAGCTCTGCCCCGATAAAGCCCATCACCTGAGAGGGCACGAGTTCCGACTTGGCCTCATTGACCAGGAGGCCTAGTTGGGAGCAGGTTCAGAGGGCCAGATCCCTTGACCTCTCCACCTCCTGAAGGGAGGAACCCACCAGGAGCCAGTCATCGAGATAGGGGTATATCCGAACTCCTCGATGCCGAAGATGGGCTGCCACCACTGCAATGCACTTGGTGAAGACCCAAGGGGCCGATGACAGGCCGAACAGCATGGCTCGGAACTCGTACAGGGTCTCTTCAACCCTGAAGCGGAGGAACCGCGGGTGGGATGGACGGATTGGGACATGAAAGAACACGTCCTGTAGATCCAGTGAACAGAACCACATTTCGCTCCAGAGGTCATATGATCTGGTTCAGAGTTACCATCCGGAAGGTGCGAGACCTGAGATATTGATTCAGGTCGTGGAGATCTAGGATGGGGCACCAACCCCCATCCTCTTGGGCACCAGGAAGTACCTGGACATGAAGCCTGGGTCTGTAGGAGGATCTGGCACTGGAGCTACCGCCTCCTTGCAGAGGAGCTGAGCAATGTCGTCCCAAAGGGCCGACTGAGTGCAAGCTGAGATCCTTTCCTCCAGAGGGGTGCGGGATCGGCTGGGAGGGTACTGCTCGAATTCTAGAGGCAGTCCCTGGCCGACCACTTCCAGAACCCACCTGTGCGAAGTAATATTGGACCAGACAGAAAGAGATGGAGCTGGCCCCTCACGGGAGGACCCAGAGCTGGCATGACAGGTGCAGGGGTGGCAATCCCTGACCCGTCACTGATCAGGCTTAGAGAAGGAAGAGGTTCTTGAGGACCCTGCTTGGGCCTGGGGCGCCAAGCTTGAGCCTGCTGTTGCTGCTGACCTCCTTGATGGGAGGGCTGTCTAACCACAGGGGAAGAGTGCCAAAAGGGCTTCTTCTTGCACTTCTGCTGGTTCTTGCCCGAAGAACCCTTTGCAGAGGTAGCATCCAAGGTGGCACTGGACTGCTCTATTCGCTGGAGGTGACCTGCCACTCCCGGACCGAAGAGGTCGGTGCCAAGGAAGGGCATGTCAGCTAACTTCTGCGGAGTATCCACCGGAAAGGAGGATAACCTCAGTCAGGCCCTGCGGCAAGTGGCCACTGCGGCTGCTAAGGAGCGGGCACAGGATTCTTCAATGTCCAGGGCCATCTAGAGCTGCTGTTTCACAAAAGCATGGCCCTGGTCATGGACCTGCTTCACCGTGGTCTGCATGTCCGCTGGGAGATGAGGGAGGACTTCATCTAGTGACCCCAAGAGGGCATGAGAGAAGTGTGCCATGATCACAGCTGAGCTGGCCTGACGAAGGCCCAAGGATGAGGCCGCAGAAACCTTCCGGGCAGAATGGTCCATATTCTTGGACACCTTGTCCAGAGGGCGGTCAGTGTCAGCTGAGCAACCCGTGTGTCTAAACACAGAAGCAGTCACAAGGCTCTCGGCTGAGGGATGCTCTGTGAAACCCGCCACGGACCCCATGGATACCGTATACTTGCGAGCCATGCGGGCAGATGGAGCTGGGCAGGAGGCAGGGCATTGTCATAGCTCAAGGGCCAGGCCAACAATGGCTTCGGCCACTGGAAAGGCCTCCATCAGGGTATCCCCCTCTTGAGGATATCCGTGAGGAGGTACTACTCCACCTTCTTTTGGATAGGCTCCAAGGGTATTCCGGTTGATTCGGAAATCAGGTGGAGGATGCCCTGAAAAGAGGAAGGACCTTCCTCCAAGCCTGTCACTGATGACTCGTCATCCCCCGGATGCGAGTGCAGACCAGTGGCATCTGAGTCCGAAGAGTCAGGATATAAATATCTCCCACCTATGTCTCCCTCGATATGCCTAGGGCGATCGGGGACAACAGTAATGGACAGACGACAGGGGAGGCCGGTGTCTGTCCAATCCTCTTCTAAGGGAACCCCTCCCTGAGGCTGCTTAGGCAGTGGTTTCACCAATATCAGTGGGAAGACTGAAACAGGCCGAGCTGGAAAGCATGCCGGCCCTACGGCTGGGGGAACCGAGACCTTCGGTTTCGGAGGGGTCGGCATCGGCCTAAGAGGTTGGAGCCAAGTAATGGCCGGTGTTGCCGGCGGAGCCGGCTTTTGACCGGTCAGAATCAGCTGTTGCCACATGAGATCCTCATAACGTCGACGGAGCTTCCGTCGAAGTCTCTCCTCATCCGAGCAGGATGAGGATCGGTGGCGACGCCTCTTCCTGCAGTGCTTGTGACATTTCTTCATTTTTTCGACCAAAGGGGTCCTGATCCTCGATCGAGACTGACAGGGTCGGCTCGTTTGATCGGGAGAAGCCAGAGGCAGGGAGAACCGAGGTTCCAGCACCTTTTCCTCGATCGGGACACCTGAGGGCTGGGTTTCCTCACTGGGGAAGGAAAGGATAGGTGTCCTTTCCAAGAAGTCATCGACCGGAGTCGGTGACAAATGCTCGACTGGGTCGAGAGAAATCTTGGCTGGTTCAGCTGTGTCCTCGACCTCGGTGCCTTGGCCTGACGGAAGGTCCGAGAAGCCGGTGGCCGAGGAAGCGATCTCGACCAAGATCAAGACCACAAGTTCCTGAGAATTGGACCTCTCTCGGTCCCAGGAACATCTCCTTCAGAATGAAGAAGACTTGGGGTCCTTGTCCCTTTTCCTAGGGCAGGAGGAGTGCAAGCCCGAGGCTGTCTCACCCCTGGTGGGGAGAGACTGGCACAGCTGCTGAAAGGACCCAGTGAAGGTAGAGCCAAGGTTAAGAGGAACGAAAAAACTTCGGCTGGCCGAAGTTTGAGCAGCTTCCTCTTTGAAAGCCATCTGATCGAGCTGCTCGGCGGATCCCATGGCCGCAGAAACCGCCCACCTTACCTCCTTCAATTTCACCGGCTCCATTGCAGAAGCCCGTCTCCCAGTTTTAGGTGTGCTCTAGCGGTCGTCCAGGACGTTGGGATGGAAGGCCAGACAGATGGTGCAAGAGGTGGTGTGATGTACGACACCCAAGCAGTAGACACACGAGAGGTGGGGATCGGTGTGCTACATTTTCTGTTCGCAGGGACACTGGCGAAATCCAGGGAATGACTTGTCCTCCATGTCCGATGCTCTCAGATCAGTATCGTAAACTCTAATGAATTTTAGAGAAAGCGTTTGTGGAGAAAACCATTGTTGAGAATCCAGGGCCTACGAACTGCAGAAGTAGCACGAGGGAACCTGAATCTTCCAGCGGAAAGGAAGATTTGGCATCATGGGGTGGAGCCGAGGTATTTACCACCCGGGTGGGTGGGAGGAGCCAGCTTGAAGACTTTCTGGACAGATTTAAAGGGGAAAGGGACATGCCAGAGAGTGTGGATGAACAACATAACCATGCTCCTAGAAGTAGCACTTGTATATCCAGTATGACTGCCCCATTACTGCTGACAGTTGTAGCATATGGTATCATATCTTTATTATCGTAAACTTATCAAGTGATGTTGAATTAAATCCTGGCCCCTCACCCCTCTTAGTAGCTCTGATCCTCAACGGGCTGTATCTAAGGGGCTAAAACTTGCCTACCTTAATATACGAAGTCTACTAGGTAACCACTCCAAGTTTGAGGCTTGGGTGTCCCAGTGCAAACCTGATATCCTAGGTAGTTCGGACTCCTGGTTCAAGCACACCAGACTCTGCTTGCTCCCCTGACAAATTACAGCCTATTAAGGTGTGGCTGCCCCTCCTCTAAAAGGAGAGGAGGTACTATAATCTATTATAGGGAACACCTGATCTCTCAGCATTCTCCATCCGTGAACTGTCCCCCCATGTGAGACACTGAACTCTATTCTACTGCTTGGGGGGGGGGGTACAAAAAAGCTCCATATTAAATGTACCTGTAACCCTCCCAGAAGTGGAGTGGCCAGCTTAACTGAACTCCTTAAACATAAAAGGGGATATGAATCAGCATGGGGAGAAGTGACAAGTGGTGTTCCGCAAGGGATCAGTCTTAGGACCTATTTTATTCAACATTCTATTATTATCAATGCAAACACTGCCTGGGGTATGGTCTTGTAAATATGCTGATGATTGCAAAGTTGGTGCAATTGTCCATAATGAATCATCAGCAAAATGAATTCAAGACAATTTGAACTTCCTGGCAAACTGGGCAGTCGAACATAAACTATCATTTAATGAACAAAAATGTATAGTGATGCAGCTGAGATCTAATAACCTAGGTTTTCAATATAAATTGAACAATATTCCCTTAAAAGAAGCGGTAAACCACAAGGATCTAGGTGTCTGGATTTCAAATTACTTAACATTAGACTGTCATGTTAGTCAGACTATAACAAAATGTAACCAGATAATTCGATGTATCCTAAGATCAATTAAAAGTAGAGAGGCTGAAGTTATTCTCCCCTTATATTCAGCACTGATTTGTCCCCATATTGAATACTGTTCTCCATTTTGTGCCCCATATTCTATCTTGGATAAAAACAAGATGGAAAAAGTACAGAGAAAGGTAACACAAAACATTAAGACAGTAAGCTATTTGAATTATAACAGCAGATTAAAACATCTGAATCTATATTCTGTTGAATATAGAAAATTAAGAGGTGACGTGTGTTTAGCTTTCAGAGCTATTAAAGATGATGCTTTTCTAGAATTAATTGGGTTAACAAAAAAAAACTGTAACATATAACATAACTAGATCTCATAATATAAAATTAATAGAAAAAACTTTTAAAACAATAAAAAGAAGCCAATGGTATACCCAGAAAATTATTGGTATGTGGAATACACTTCCCAGTAATGTGGTTGAAAATGAGAATATAAACAGTTTTAAGAAAAGACTTGATACTTTTACGGGGGATAAAAGATTTGTCAATTCCACCATGCCAATTTGACATGGCAAGTTCCACTATGGACGACTGCCCTCTGAACTTGAACCTAACCTATGAACCTACTGCATCATCAATTGGTAATAATGAAGTTATCTTACTATGCAGCCTCAGTCTTGGCTGGCGTGGTAAATCATCTAAATCTCTTGAGTTACTGGGGCACAACTAATACCTGCCCCAACTTAGCTCACACCCAACCAGGCTTTCTCTTCCTACAGGTAGTCATACATTAAATGACTGGATCAGGACTAGCAGAAAGGACAGGATCCGGGAGCGGGCATCCTTGCAGATGCTATTCATGATCACTCTCCAGATTATTGCATCCTGAAGGGCTCAGACACCCTCTTGCCTTCCTAAAGAAATCTCCCTCTGGGATTTCTCAGTGTTTGACTCAGCTGCCTTCTTGACCTGTCAGTCACTGACTGGTTGCCACTTTACCGTAACAGTGCTGTTACTGAGGCCCAACATTATTTAATGTCCTGCATTAGTGGCTACCCCTTTGGTGAGGTGCAGGATCAGAGGCTCACCCACCAGGTGGCTGCACAAGGACTTCCTTGCCTTACTGAGGGATAAGGACAAGAGCTGAGACAAGTTTAAATCCTCTAGTCTCCCATCTGACTGGGTTGCTTACAGGACTAAGAGGATAAAAATATAAAAAAAATTGCCAGCAGAAATTAGGCCTCTAGGTCTATCTAGTCTGCTCAAGTGTGCAGCTAACACCCTACTTTGCAGCTGCTCCTCCTCCACCTTCCCAAATACCCCCCTCCTAACACTGTTCCATCCCCTCTTAAAACTACCCACCATCCTAAAGGATACCATCTCCTCCAGCAAAGTGTTCCAAATTGTCACTACTCTCTCTGTGAAAAAGTTCCTCCTCATTTCCCTCTTATATCTCCTTCCAATCTAAGACTATGCCCTCTCGTGTCCCTCCCCTTCCAGAGATTGAATATTTCTTCAGTACCAGACTTATTTATTCCCTATAAGTATTTAAAGGTTTCAATCATATCCCCCTCCTCCCCAATCCCTTCTCTCCTCCAGGGAATACATGTTCAATTCCCCTAATCTCTCCTTGTATGGCATATCCTGTAATCTCTGAATCAACTTTGTCACTCTTCATTGTACCCCCACATCTCTCTTCAGATAAGAGTGCCAGAATTGTACGCAGTACTCCAGGTATGATCTGACTAGTGACTTGTAGAGTGGCAGAATGACATCCCTGCACCACTTATAAAAAGGCCATACATCTCGAAAAGAGCACCTACAGTAAGGACTTGTAGCTGGATGCTGCTGGGAGCTCTCCAAAATTATGGAACCCCATTAAGGCCTTTATGGGGGTTAGGGCACCTATTTCCCAGATTATATTATGCTTAATGACATTAACTGTAATAACCCTATTACTACTGCTAATGCTTCCAACTATCATTTCTTAGATTGGTCCAGATACACCTGTCCCACCCCAGTACCCCTGGTTCCCAGCACACTCACTCCTATGGATGCTCCTTTGGCCTCATCCCTTCCCCTCACCGCCACGTTTCTACCTATGTGCTGTCACAAACATGGAGGTGTGTCAACTACTGGACTCTATCTCTGTCTGTAGAAGTGCTGCTTCTGATAGCCTTGAGTCTAGGTTGCTCAAGATTGCCTCCTTTTACTTGTCTCCCTCACTGGCCAGAAATTAAAATTTAACCTTATACTCTGGGATTGTACCAGAGAGCTGCAAAATTGCCAAAATTGTTCCTGTTTTCGAGAAAGGGGACCCCAAATGTATTACTGCCCAATTGCCATCTTCTCTGTTCTGAGCAAAATCAAACCTGTTACTGTCCAGATGATCAGTTATCTCCATGGCCGTAATCTATTCTCCGATACCAAGGTAGCCATGGATAAAGGCATGTTTTCAGGGGCATTGTTTATTGAACTTACTAATGCCTTTGATTTAGTGGACCATCATTTACTAAAGACAAAAAATGCAACCTCTGGACATCTCCCCAGAGGTGATTTCCTGGTTTGTACAGAAAACAGTTTGTCAAATTCAATACAGCTGTTTCTGACCACACTTCTATAAACACTGGTGTTCCTCAATGATCTATCTTGGGTCCCCTCCTCTTCACTATCTTTGTAAATGACCTCTCCCTTAGCCCCCTATCCTGCTCCTTTCTGCTGTATGCGGATGACCTGGTGCTGTATTCAAGCTCAAAAAAATCCGGCTGACGTTAACTTCAGCCTTAACTCTGATGGTCACTCTTTAAGTGTCAGCTTCAATGTAACTGTGGGGTAGGTAATCATATAATTACATGCAACATGGGTTATTATACTGTTGTTACATGTTTGCTGCATGTAACAGCATTGTAACTGCAATGCAGTTATAGTGTAGTTATACTGTAACTACAGTGTAGTTAAGGAAACTTAAAGTAGCAGTACTAGTTAACAAAACATGCTTTTTACAATAGTTATGTCAAACAAACCCCACAAATGACAAAACTTGAATTCTTTGTTTTTTTATATTCTTTATTGTTTCTGATATTATAGCACAGACCTTTGCCAGAAGCAGCATATTGGATTCTGAGGGAATTGGGTGCTGCTATTCTCGTATTGGGTATTTTTTCTCATGTAACTGGAATGCATCACCTCTTCCTTTGCCTGCTGAGTGTTTACAGGACAAGCAATGTAAATACTGGGTGAAAAATAGGAGATGGTATGGGGGGCTGCCATATTTCCTATGGATCCACACAACATTATAGATATAATCAAAATCAAGGGATTCAATTATCAGAAAACAGCAGTTAACAGGAAATGTTTAACCTGAAATTTTAAACTATTAGGCAATTCAAAAATCTGGGAAGTGATGAACACTTCCTGGTAAGGAGTACTGTTGCTTTAAAATGTAACCACTCTGATTGCCATAATAGGTGTGTGGCAATTCTCCAAATAGGGCCATATTTTTGGAGTTTAATCTACCTACCCTACACTCACCCACATCATACATCATTTGAAAGCTTTTTTTATTTTTTTTTATTGGTTTATGTATGTTTAGAGGAGGTATGATGTGGAGCTGTAAGCCTGCAGTCAAGGTTAAGCAATGGTACCCAAAATGAGAAAGTGTAATTTTTTTCACATTTCTAGAAATACTGCAACATGATTATGACTCCAGTTTTCACTGTTTAAGTTCATTTCAATCCCTTAATGTGGTGTTCATTGGTCAAAGCTACCAAATGACAATGTATTAAAAGATTGTTATTGGTTTTGCATTGGCTAGTTGTTGTTTTTTTCAGAAATGCTGAAGCTGATTAGCATGTGGCAAAAATGGAGAATATCAACATTTTGCAACATACTAAAGAGAAATGTTTTCACATTGTAGATTCTTAATTGTCAAAGCGACTCACAAGTGATAATAATAGTTTTCCAAATTTTCAATTGAAATTTACTGCCCAGATCAGTCTCACACTGAAGGCTGTGCACCAGTCGCAGTAGATTGCCTGCCCGTAGTTTGTACGGCATAGTGGGTAGATACAAATATATGTGAATTCCTAATGTAATGCTTTTCCATTTGTAAGCTTTTGTACATACAATATACAGTAGCATCTAGCCTGCCTGGTAGAAGGTTTTAATCTGTAATTGTCTATGCATGCAGTACTAGCCTTTCAAATATTCTAGAAGCTAGCTTTTTAATTCAGTGACACTTAGGCACAGGTCAGGATTAGTGTAAGAGATGACAGTAGACAGCTTCATACTGGGCTTCAATCAAAGTGCTCACTATACAAAAATGGCAGTTTTGATACTAACATATAGATGTCATTTATATCTAATTTAGCACAAGTCTGTATACTTGTACAAAATGAAAAATGGTGGAGGTAGTGGTGGTGGTAATGCTAACAACATATTTTTTGAATTTTACCTCCATAGGGAAGTTACAGTACATGAAAGCATGGAGGATACAAGCCCCTTAAAGCTTACTTACATCAAAGAGAAAAAGACTCTCCACAAACTTTAAAAAATGTGTTATTTGTCAAAAAAATCAACAGAACACAAAACTTTCAAAAGCCACCAAAGCTGGACAGAATTCTGTGATGCTGGCAGCAGAAGCCAGGATAGTGAAATTGTATTGGCGGCTACTGGCTGAGTTTTCAAGTTTACATGATGTGCCACAATACTCCTATCACAGGGGTTGCTTTCAGAAATGCACAAGCAAGCCGAATTTGGCACATGCCAAGAATTTTATTCAACTAAGGAAAGAAAACAGACTCTGAATCAAATCAGACAGCATCATGTTCACCTGCTTTTATAACCACCAGAGCAAGCATGTCCTCCAGCGATTGGTCCTGTGGCTTTGTTTGCTTGTGAAAAACAAACAAGAAAGACAAGAAACTTCTTAAAACTGAAACATTTGAGAGAGTAACCAATCTAAGGGAGGCAGCACTTCAAAAAGGAGATAATGACATGTTGTGCAGAAAATCTGAGGAAGACTTGGTTGCTAAGGATGCAATTTATCACTCAACATGCCTTTCTTCCTACTTGAGTAAAACAGATCTGAAAGCAATACCATGTAGTTCCACTGCAACAATAGTCACCTTATGACACTGCATTTCATCAGCTGATGGAAGAGATAGACAATGATCTTATGTACAACAAGAAGGCTCTTCTCCTGTCCAACCTGTTACAAAGATGTAAAGCCCTACTTCACTCATATGTGGAAACTGAAAGCTTTTCCAGTAGCAAATTATAGGCAAGATTAGAAACACACTATGGTTCTGCAACTTCATTCCATGCACAGCATGAACAAGGCAAGTCTACCATTGTTCTACGCAGCACAATAACATTAGCTGATGCTATCCAAGCTGCTAGTAATCTGAAACAGGAACTTAAGTCATCCAAATGTTTTGTGGATGTTCTTCTGGCGAGTGAGCCTGATGAACAGCTTTCAAATGAACAAGTGGTTTTGTATAATACCGCTTCAATCCTTCAGTCTGAAATAGCAAAAATGAAACCCTCAAAATATTATCCAAGGCCAGGGGATTGTAGTTTACAGAGGTCAGCTACTTTTGTACCCAATTGGTGATAAAGAGGCATATCATTCAGCCAGCAACGAGCATCATGCTTCAGAAGACATCCAAAAAAGGTGCCTCTCATTTGCAGAGTGCATATTATTTAACAGTTACAAAATTATCACACCACGGTACATAAGCTTTGCTCAACAGCTACACCATGAGTTTGGGTCTTGCAATTTAATTGATATACTACACCTTCATGGATTCTGCATCAATTATGATAAGCTGAGGGGGTTCATGACCAGTGCTGCCAAAACTGAAGTAGAAAGACTCCAAGGAAATGTGTTCATTCCAAATGGAATTGCACCACTTCATGCTGGTGGAACTCTCATCCATGAAGGAGATGATAATATAGACATCAATGTAGATACCATTGATGGAAAGAATACCTACCATTCAATGGCTAGAGTTGTATTTCAAGAACAGTCTGCAGAAAGTCCCACATCATCACTGAAACATGGGAAAGAAAAGTCACATACTCTCTCCAGGCAAACAGTCTCTTATGCAGAGTGCAGCATTTGAAAAACCTAGAACATGTCCTGAACTGACCGGCCATGAAAAAGTACTTGAAAAAAAAGCTCCCATCACTCATAAGTGAAAGCTGTCTGAGATCTCTCCTGGTGACTTTTAAGACTACTACCTTGTGATGTCCTACCAATACCAAATGACGCTGATTATTGTTCACACTCAGGTAATTCCATTTTGGACTGTTATCAACCATAAGATTGCCACAAAGAAGAGCACCAACACAACAGCTGCACATGCACCTATTGTGGATGCCAAACCAGCTGACATGGCCACAGTCTATACTACAATGCTGCAATATAAGGACATGTCAGCAGCTCTAGGCCAGCAGCATGTCGTTCAGACAATTGATCAGCAGCTGAATGCTGTTGCTCAGCAAGTATAATGGACTCTCCCAAATGAACTTGGTACCAATGTGGTTCACCTTGGTGTTTTTCACACCCTGTGTTGTTTTATTGCATGTATTGGGAAATTTTGGGAAGATGCAGGATTGCTAGACCTTCTTCATTCGGATGTGTATGCAGCTTGTGCTGCAGAGCAAATACTTGCTGGTAAGCAATACAACCCTGCTCTATGTGGCTTGACTCTAGCATTTGGGGTCCTGAGTGCTCTGAAACTTTCTGCATTTGTTAAATGGTGTGAGCAGGGAGGAGGTACTCATGGAGGTGCAGCATTTGGCTGGCAAATATTGGCTGACACTCAAAAAGTGGTTGGGTCTGAAGACATTGAGTCCTTACATCATGTCATTAAAAAGCCTGATGATTCTCTAACTCAGTATATGTTACCACTACTGGAGGACTTTCAGACATGGGGATATGCCCAGTCTCCTACATTCAAGTTCTGGGATAATTTTCTCCAGGTTATGCAGATACTAATTCTAAATGTCCGTACAGAGGGAAAGGGTGATTGGAAACTTCACCTACACACACACAGTGTGCCATGCTTCCAGATTTCTTTGCTGCAATCAGGCCCAATTATGCCAGGTGGATTCCAATCTACATTCTTGATATGCTGAATCTCCCTGAAGAAGTACACAGTGCCTTTGAATCAGGGGAATTTGCTGTGCGTCAGAATCCTGGTTCTTTTAATGGAATTTGGAGTGACATGGTAACAGAGAAAACTGTCAAAGACTCAAAGGGCAGCAGTGGGATTGTAGGACTGACAAGAAAGAAGCCAGCCCTTGTCAGATGGACCCTCACAAGACACGTCCTGAGTGAATATGCAGAGACTACTTCTACATGTCCGTACAGAGGGAAAGGTGATTGGAAACTTCACCTACACACACACAGTGTGCCATGCTTCCAGATTTCTTTGCTGCAATCAGGCCCAATTATGCCAGGTGGATTCCAATCTACATTCTTGATATGCTGAATCTCCCTGAAGAAGTACACAGTGCCTTTGAATCAGGGGAATTTGCTGTGCGTCAGAATCCTGGTTCTTTTAATGGAATTTGGAGTGACATGGGAACAGAGAAAACTGTCAAAGACTCAAAGGGCAGCAGTGAGATTGTAGGACTGACAAGAAAGAAGCCAGCCTATGTCAGATGGACCCTCACAAGACACGTCCTGAGTGAATATGCACATGCTATGAGAGAAAGAAATGGCCTATCAACAAGTAGTGAAGACAAAGTCCACAAACAAGTCCTTGCCTCTGCACTGAAGAGGGATGAAATGCACATTACCTCCCTTACAAATCATGTCATCAACAATATGACAAACCCATATGACCCTGAATCAGATCCAGAGGTGCTTATCAACATATCTACTGGACTGCATGTAACACCAGATGTACAAGAGTCTCTACTGAAAATAGCAGATGTTGGTGAAGAACAAATGGAGAGATCTGTAAGAAGTGCACTTGATTCTGATAGGACACATAGCTTCTTCAGTCTCATCAAGAAATTTGACATCAAAACATTTGCTGACATGGCCAAGAAGACCAAATTTTGGGGGGAATTATGCTTTATTCCCCTTACTACCCACCAACCCTGACCCTTCAGTGCATCCAAGGGGTCATCCTCCTGCTGCCCACTCACCAGGACCTACTTCCCAGTCCCCCATGTAGCTTTGGTTTGCCCCCCCCCGAGCAGGGACGAGGTGGGGTCCTAACTCCGTAATCCTTCATTTTGTCGGGCCTTGGAGAGACGGCCAGCAAGCAGGTGCAAATCGTAGGCATGCCCCAGGAAGCCCATCATCCGGGAGCCAGCAGGTGTTTTTCCTGTTTTCTCCATGATGCAGTGAAAGACCCTGATGTCAAGGCACTACGCATCGACGTCTACTGTGCATCTGGGCTGCCCATCCCCTCCAAATGGCGCTTGTGGTCCCCTGAGCCTCCACCCGAGGTCAAGTGTGGTGGGCATAGGTCATCCCTCCCACCCCCCTGGAGATGGCAAGCTGTCGTGGGACGCTCCAGCCATTGCCCCCCCCCCCCCGGCTTGCCATCCAGCGACCTGAGTCTGCTCCTGAACCTGGGTCACTGGCATCACAAGCAGAAATCCAACAGCTGTGCTGATGGGCCAGCTAAAGAAGACCAAATTTAAGTCTGGCAAGGGAGGAATAATCACAGCAGCTATCAATCCAGAAATTGCTTTCTGTAGAGCCATGTCCTTAGCAAGACACAGAAATGATGTTTCAATGGCAACTGTTCTTAGTCACCCAATAGGACCTTTGCCTATGTCCCTCTTCCATGCTGATGGAACAATGAGAAAAATACAAACCTGAATTAGGGCAGCAGTTGGAAGCTCAAGCTGAACGCATCCATGAGCTGTGAGGCTGCAACAAAGAAACCAGCATGTACATCAGAGATGCTATGGCTATCATTCAAATGATGGCTGGAGATCAATTCCATGCATTCAATGAATTGGCTGCTGAATACTTGAGGCAGGTCCTAAAAGGATGTGACAAAGCTAATTCTGTAATCAAAGTCTTTGACAGATATAACAACCGTAACTCTGTGAAAACTGTAGAAAGACAGTGCCGGACAGGATCTAAGGTTGGATGCAAGCAATACCAGGTGATTGGTAGACGCCCTGTGCCTCCATGGAAAACATTTCTAAATGAAGCATCCAACAAGCAGTCAGTTGCAAAATTACTCTGTGAATATATGGCTTCAAGTGCACCTGAGAGTGTAGGAGCAGACCCAACACAAACACTCCTTCTTGCTGGAGGCTTTTCCAATGGAGAAGTAGCAAAGTCCATTACCAGTAGAGGTGTTGAAGAAGCCCAAGACTTGTACAGTACTCAAGAGGACATGGACGCAAGGATGCTTCTGCATGCTGTATGTGCCAATATGGCTTTTGCGTCTTTTGGTGTCAGAGGAACCATAGTAATTAGGTCACCTGATACAGATGTTTTGATCCTTGCTGCTCACTACTTTCCAAAAATGGAACACATAGTTAACACATGGATAGAAACAGGCACCATTGCCAGCACAGCTGACAAGCGTTGCTTCATACCTGTGCATGCAATTTGTGATGCACTCACTCCTGACTTCTGCAACATACTTCCTGCTGTACACGCATTAACAGGATGTGACTCTGTGCCATCCTTATTTGGTATTGGGGAAAAAAAAATCTGTTTAATGTTGTCAAAACAAAGGAAGCTTACCGTTTCACAGATCTTACCAAATTGGGAGAGAGTGACGAACAAGCTGCAATTTCTGCAGCAAGGAAGTTAGTAGCAGTGCTGTATGACCATAGCGAAAAAGAAAAGGAGACCCACAGAGACTTGAATTGCTTGTGCCTCAATCTAGCCATCAGAAAGGACAAGTCACTGGCCAGCCTCTCACCATGTGAAGACAGTTTTGAAGAGCATGTCAAAAGAGCATCTTGGAAAGCAATGATTTTGATGACTTTGCACATAGGAGAACCAGATATTGGATCACCGTTGCAACATGGATGGAAAAATGTGGATGATGAACTACTTCCTGTATTCTTCACGGGCCCAATGGCATCTGAGCTTCTACAAGACCTTATGTGTGCCTGTACAAGTAGGGGTCACTGTACAATCAACTGTGTCTGTAGTCAGAACACTCTTGCCTGCACAAAACTGCGTACGTGCCAAGGCAATGACCCATGCACTCCCAACAGAGATCATGATGATGAACAAGATGATGATAATGTTCACTAGAAATGTCACCAGCGCTATTACATTTCAGTGATACCTGTACAAACTGTTATATTTTGTTTTACCCCCTAGATTGTTGTTGTGATGCTTTGAGGTCATAAAGAAATCCTATTGTATGTCTTGAAATAATACATAGCATCATTAAACTAACAGAAACGAATGCAAACATTTCAAAGTGGTCATTCTAAAGTGTTGAGAGTGTCATCACTTAGTCCTATTTCTATAGTAACGGCACCACTTGACAGCTCCACATCATACCTCATCTTAAAGTAGATATAATAGGCTTTCAAATGATGTATGATATGTGTGTGTGTGTAGAGAGGGTACATTAAGTCGACCAAATCAGTGGTACTGCCGCTCATCTATAAGGTCTACTCCAGACTCTCACAAAACAAACTGCTACTCAGTACCAGTAAATCTCATTTTATGCTGTTTGGTTCTACCCTAGTATGAAGAAAGTGTCCGGACTGCCTGGTAATCTTTAGTACAGATGGTACCCTGCCTGAGAAAGTTTACTCTTTCAAATACCTCCGTACAACCCTTGATCGTTCTCTAGATTTCGCACCATGCATATCTGATACTTGTAAATCTGTGAATATCAAGCTTGGCTTGGCTTACAGAACCAAATATGCCCTCACATTCTCCACCTGAACTGCCACTGTTTGCGGCATTCTTCTTCCCAGCCTTACTTTTGGTTCTGTCACCTATTCCCACACATCCAAAGCAAACCTCTGCAAATGGGACATTACCTACAATAGCATACGTCGCTTTGCCCTGGCCACAAACTGACTTACCCACCACTGCCAACTATACTCTGGGTTAAACTGACTGTCTCCTAAGGCATGTCGTTAGCTTGCTCTGGGTGCCCTTATGGACAAAATTCTTAGGACTGGGGTACGTTCCTCCCCAGCTGCTCTACTGAAACCCCCTGTCCTGGCTTACCCCCTCCAAGCAGGGGATCTCTCCCTTCTAACTGCTCTCAGGCATACTACCAATAGGGAGTTTCAGGCCGTCTCTCACTTTGCACCCAGTTACTGCAACTGCTTCCCGCCTGCCCTCCTGCACTTCCCATCCCATGCCTGTTTAAAAATGGAGCTCTATCAACATCTAATGGTCTTTGACTTTTGTACCTGCTTCTTAACCTTCCTGAGGAATATACCTATGTGCAATTTAAGTTATCTGTGCTAAGAAAGTGTTTGCTGAATTTAATAATCTTGATGCGCTTTATGCTCCTGTTTTTTGTTGCAATATACTGTCTTTTTGCTGTCTCCATCATGCACTGTACTGTAAAGTTTCTGGTCATGTATAGCACTGTATTGTGAAACTATAATATTTCTAATGCCATTAACTATTTGCCATTATTTCTTTACTGTATTTGTACTCCACTGTGCTCGTACCGCACTCTCCCGGGTCATGACTGAAAATAGGCACATTACTGTCTACTGCATTTACCCAGTAATCAAAAACTAAATAAACAAAGAATGGTGAGCAATTGCAGGCCAGAGGAGATGGGATGGAGTACCAGTCAACAGACATGGGGTGGTGCTTATCACAAATGAAAGAGTCTCTCAATTACAGGAGGGCACAAAAGATATCAAATGATCTAATGCAATTACAGTTTCTCGGTGAGGTGAACCACTCTGTCTCTACAGGCACTTCTATAAATCACTCATACCAGGCCCTAACTACCTAACTGTCCCTAACTAACAATCTGAGTTGCATAATAAGGAGCCTGTCTGTACTCATGGTTATCACGCTATAGCTGATGGCTGCACACTAGCTGTTAGAATGCATGGTGACCCTCATGCTGTCTCTAAAAGTGAAATATGCAGGCCATCCACGGGGGAAAGGGGGCATTTCTTCACCTTCCAGATTGAAGGCAATCATACAGGGTTGTCAGTGGCTAGATATTCTACAATAATGGTGCTCATGGTAGGAGAAACATTTAAAATTTGCGCTTACCTTTGGGCCAGGTGCGCAGAAAGGCTGCCAGTCTTTGCAATACTCCGACATAAAAAAAATATTATGTCCATAATTCATAGAACTACTACTAAACATTGAAATATTACAATATTACCCTCCTATGAAAAAGACTGAAAAGTTTTATTATAAGAAGCCATAATGTTTGCTTTTATTTTGCAGCTGTTATCAATTCATGTGCTGCTTCAATAAAACAAAAGAAATGAGTGAGCAATACAGAGAAGCCGGCCTCTGCCAGTGATGTGGGAAACAGTGCTACAACTCTCAAAATCTGTGGAGCATGTAAAAATAACGTGCACAATTTTCTTTTGTTATTAACATGCAGACAATATTAATAGTCAAAGGATGTTTATATATGAAAATTATTAATTTAATAAATATAAATATTTAAAACTGAAGAGTTTGGAGGGATGAATGTTTAAAAGAACAATAAAACAATGACATGTTTTGGAAAGAGTTAATTATGTATGTAAAATTGTATCACTAATTATAAATAGTTTCTCTACTCAAACCTAACTCAGCAAGCTTGCGTTTTGTATGACATTTTTTTCTAACTGGTTAATGGGTATGTTTATTTATTTATTAGGTTTTGATGACCGGGTAAGTACACTGGTCAATAACCCTGCCCATTTTCAGGCACGACCCGGGAGATTACATAATACAATCACGCAATCAGTCATAGGTAGCACAGAAACAGTACAGGGCAGAGATTAGCAGCTGTCCAACAATAATAAGAGTAAGCTAAACATACAGGTGAAGACCATCCATCAAACCTAAATAACCCATAAAACCATCCACGCAGGGATGGGCAGAGTAAGTATAGGTGAGCACAATGCCAGTAAGTAGTATAATAGGAAGCCGCAATGAAGGAAGGAAGGAAGAGAAGAAGCAGAAGATCAAACAAGGTTAGGTGTAGTCACAGGTATCAAGTGAATATAGGTGAGAAAAAAGTGCAGTTTTGAAGGAGGAGTGAGATAAAGAGCACTTTAGGTGGGTAGGCAGAGAGTTCCAGAATTTCGGAGCAAAATGAGAGAAAGCTTGTTCCCCCATTTTAGTGGAACAGTATGGGACAGAGAGTAGCTGGGGGTCAGAGGACCTCAGAGTGTGGGACTGAGGCAATGGGGAAAGCATCAACCCTAGTAAGGCAGGACGAGGATATCTGGTTAAGGAGTCAATAAAACAACCCTGTGAATAGGAACTTCAGGAACTAGGTGACAACCAGTATAAGGCAGAGTAAAGCAAGCAGTGGTGCATTAGGCGGGTTGCTGATAGGGCAAATGTTGTTATAAGCAATGTCCCATTTGCTAAGGCCGATGGCGTTTGCATGGGAAAGGAGAGGGAGAGCATAAAGTAGGGTGGGAAGAAGGACTCCTTGAGCTACAGAGATCCTAGCAGCCGGAGTTAATGAGTGATGCACACGATACGAAGCCCCAATCTTGATGCTGACTGATTTGCACACCTCATTTAAATGAGCAGAGAAGTTAAGTGTGGGATCAAGCAACACCCCCAAATATTTAAAGGAGACAGTAGGGGAGAATGTTGACCTATCAAGGCAAAGCACATGAAACTCTGGCGACGAAGTAGGGAGTTTCTTAGAGGACCCAAAGAGCATGGCCTGGGTTTCTGGGTTTTCAGTAAATTGAGTAAGAGGGAGTTGGAAGAGAACCAGGATTGGAGTTCTCGGAACACAGATGATAGGTGATCAGTGATGACCTTGACTGAACTGGAGGCAGTGTAAAAGACCAAGTCGTCAGCACACATAATTGAGTGGCAATGCGGATTAGAGGTTGGAATATCATTGACAAATACGGAGAAGAGCAAAGGCCCTTGCATCTGACATAAATGGTATAAAAGCATGATTCTGTAAGGATAACCCCACTCCCTGACGAGGATCTACATTAAGGTCAAAGCCCCAGGGTGCTGGTCCAGAAGTCTTTTGTAAGCAGCACTGCAGTGAAAGACTGCTTGAATAGGAAATAAAAACAAGCAATTTGGAATACAGGTTTGTCTCCTGAGCCTATCGCTACATGCCCTGGTTTTCTTCAAGTGAACAGAATCTTTTTTTGTGCGTTTGTGTGTGTCACAGCAGGCATTCCCCTGGGAAAAGCAGTCTGGCTTCTCTCATTCAGACCTAGTGATAATGCAAGGCAACCTCTGCTCAGATTACCAAAGTCCCCATCGGGCATTTCAGACGTTAGGTTCCAGCACTGTATTAAATGTTCCCAAGGCAGGGAAACCTGAATGAACAGCCAGCCCAAGTGCTGAGCAGCAGCATATCTGTTTCTCTCACTCACACTCACTGAGCTGTCTCTGGGCACTCAGCAGCAGTCCCAGTCTCACTGTCCACACCTTGCAAAGTGGATGTTCTAATTGGTCTGATTTTGAGGGCACAAATCTCCTTCAAGAAGCTGGCAGTATGGATGCCTTGTCCATTAACTTCACAGCTCCATAGTGGCCTCAGAGGCATTCCTATAAGCTGGTGGCTCAGGGCCCTGTCCTATAAGTTCATAGGGCAAAAGGAGAATAAAAAATACAGCCTCCATACTGGCTAGATAGTTCTGTAGTTCCACATAAGACCTATCCTTCGCAGTGGTACCAATTCACACTGGTGTGCATATTGGGCAACAAATATCGGCAGCACAGCAGTGTTCATTTCTTCCCAACCCCTCCATCTGGCCACTGGACCAGGCCAGCGTACTGAAGCCTTTCCATACACATCATCTGCGCTTCCTTTTCTCACTGCCCAGCTTCCCAATCTCCTGGCTGCAGTCACTCAGAGAAAAGAAGCTAATGTATATGGCAGCTAAAGAGTGCATAGTAAATCCTCATGAACCCAAGTCCTCCTCTGCAGGCCTCGAGAACATGAAAGTAAGCTCGCCTTTTTGGGGGCAGGGTGGGGATTACACTAGGGATGAGAAAAACGTTCTGGTTTTGTTTTGGACCAGGAATACACTGAACCTGAACTAGAAAGGGATAGCCAGTTCACCTATCCTCCTTTATGGGTGTTGTAAAAGCGGATCTTTCTTGTGAGGCATGCAATAATAAAATAAATTAGCAACAAAACAGACACTGGGGTGGCATTATATTTAATTATACAATGGCATGAAAATTTGTTCTATCCTGATTGGTCAGTGAGTGTCTGAGACAGTGATGTTACTGAACAATAACATCACAGTATGAAGTCCAGACACACACATGACCACATTACAAAGCATGAAATCATGCTCCTCTCCCAAGCTGCAGCAGCTCCGCTCAGCATGCTTTAAATGATTTCAGCCCCCCCCCCCAAGAACATCAGCACGCCGAAACACCACTTCCACCAACAACTGAAGCAGTCACAGTACAGTAGGATACAAAAAGTATTGCCATGCCCGTTTTTGCTGTTTTTTTGTTCCGGAAGCTACTGGCTGCATTGAACCATGACAACGGTAATTGCTGGTCACGCAGTTCAATGTCATCGCTCACTTGAAACACACGTCGTCTGTCGTCCAGTACAGCAGCAGAGCTGAAAAAATAAAAGGAACTCACAAAAATATAAAAATACACTTTTTGCCTCAGAAAAGGAGTAGCGCAATGAATTCCACCAGCCATGCACACTTCATGATATTAGCAGCACGCGTACTATCGGTCCTTAGCGGTCTGTTGTTCTCACACGCACAGGAATCAAAAATCAAATAAAAGTAAGCACTACAACTGCCTCTTAAACTATGTGGCCACGGACAAGTGTGTGTGTGGGGATGGGGAGGTGGGGGGGCATACACTCAAAGTAAGACCCACAATGATAGAAAGACTGAGGGGGAAGGGGTCAGCATGAAGCACCAGCACCACCTACTTGACTACTTTGCCTACAACAAAAAATTTAATGCATAAAATGCATTTTACTTTTTATTATAATTTTAAAAAATGAGCCATTGTATAATAGCAATAAGGCACTCCAGGGTGTGTGTTATTGTGTAATAACGTCACTCCTCAGGTGGTGGAAGCACTTGGCTTCGCCTCGTGCTTCAACCCACCCAAGGAGTGACGTTATGCAAGCAATAATACCCAACAGGATGGGCGGTATTGGGCAATACTGGACCGCCCAGGGGCGTAATGAGGCCCGACGCCGCAGGTATTGCCCATACCGCCCACCCTGGAGGGTATTATTGCACTTAGAAAATAGGCTACATGTCATTTTTTAAAGGATTACAAAAAATTAAAGTAATGCTATAAAAAAATGATTTTAAATGCATTTGTAGTCCTTTTTTAGGTAAAGTAGTTCCTATACTATTGTGTAGCCTGAAGAGGGCACTGTAGCCTTTGAAGGCTGTTTCATCAGATGTAGAAGTGAGTGGCATCTCCTCTCCCTCCCCTGATCAGTTTATTGGGGGGAAGGCGGAGTTGCAACTTCCCCACTTCAGTGTTTGTAGGATGAAATGGGAAGTGACTGCAATTTTCCGTTAACAGAGTGGAACTAGTCAAGATAATTGAACTAACTGTAATGGTTTTGTGAATCAGTTAAGGACAGTGATTTCATTTTAAAAAGAAAAATCATTATAGATTTATTTTATTTGTGTTCTAGTTGAGGGGGAGTGCAGTAGACAGATGCTAGCTGGGCTGTTTCCAAGTAGCGCTGAGCGCACGTCGTGCTAGTGCTGGCAGCTTCAGTTATGTTGGAAGCAACAAATTAGTAGCGGGGGGGGGGGGTGCGCAGGGCTGAGTGACCAGTTACTTCTGCTTAAATTGGGACAAACATGAAAAGATGGGTTGCTCTGGTCCAAACAGAGCAAAGAGATGCTGCTTTAGCTTTTGTTTGATTGCTGTAAGGTAGTGAAATAGAAGTATGAAGTTACAAATGACAGGCAGGGGGTGGCGGAGTGGAGTGGCTCCAAGGATGTAGAGTGTGATCACCAGTGAGATCTGTTTGAAAACGGAGTGGAATGGTAATCACAGTGATTTGTGTTTCCTTTAACAAAAAAATTTCAATGTTTCTTATGTTTGGCTCCAGCATGCAGGCGACTGCGGGGGCGGGAGTGTTGTTTAGTCAGCGCAAACAAATACAGAGCAGGAGACCGCACGTAATATTCACTTTTTTTTAAAATTAACTTTTAGTGTTCCCATTTGTTTGGTCGCTCACTGTAGGAGAATCATGAGGCAGGATGTGCAAACTGAAGCAGGCAGGTGACATGAGAGGGTTCAGTCTTTAGCAGAACAGAAAAGATGTTAGAAAACTGCCATGGCCAGTACTGGGGAGCTAGTAACACTCGCTAAACAAGGGAAAAATGGCGGCAATATCAAATTGTGTGAGAATGTTTTGGCCAGTGAACAAATAGAGTGAGCAAAGGTATACCTTAGGTGGTGATGGGGTCAGGAGATTGGGACTTTTTATTTGGTGGGCATCTATTGAAAGTTAATGTACCCCCTTGGCAGGGGTACTAGCCAATAAGAATCTAGCAAATAAAAAGCCAGTTTTCTAATACACAATAACACACACCCTGTCATGCCTTATTGCTTAGATATATCTTTTTCAAAACCTTCTGGGGTTCAGAGGTGGGTTAGGTTATTTGCTCATGAAGTACTGGACATACTGGTCATTGTGGCATGGTTCCTGTATGTAGGCAGAGGGACTTTACTGATGTGGCTAGCAGGTCTAAAGGTGTGTAATTATGGCTGAGATAATCACAGACCTTGAAGGGATTTTTAGCCAGTCAGGTGACAGCACTGGTTTTTCTCACTGCTTTCTACTTCTTCAGCTACTGTACATTAACCCACTTTCTGTCCTGTGATCTTCTTACTTGGTTTTCTTCCCAGCACTGACACTACCACATCTCCATACATAATTCCCTTGCTGATCTCTGCCGTGAACTACTCAGAATTCTATACTGCTGTATACAAATTCAGTGACCTTTACATTTTTTTGACAACCTGCAGGCTGCAGATGAGAAGATCCTCTTGTTTACTGTAGCAATGTTGTTATCCGGCCAACGGCCTCTGCACCTCTCAGCATAGTAATGTGTCCTAAAATGCCAACATTTTTACAGCAACTGCATTTTATTGTTGCTAAATTCCAAGGAACTGATTTTCCTGTGAAGACAGCAGGTATATTTTAGGGAATTTCATTAAATCTAAAAAGGACGCTTATTCTGCTCAGTGCCTAATTGAATCCCAAGTTAATAGCACATGACAGAGATTTGGGTTTTATGGGTAGCGTAATGATTAGAGTCATCATATGCTTACCACATCAAAGCAGCAGCAAGGCCTCGGGATAAATTAATTTCTCCTAGATTACGACTTCAAAAATAAAACTGGAGTGGTTTCTTATTCCAAGTTCATATTTGATGCCTCATTAAAATCTGAAGGCCCTTGTCTAAACTGTGATGCTGCACCATAAAAGTATGACCACATTTGCATGTGAGAACAAGAAAACATGGAAAGGACTCAGTGATAAAGAAATGAAGGGTTAGAATCAATGCTTTTGGCCCACATCGAGAAATACCCATGGAGAAAAATAAACTTTTCTTTATTCTGCTCATGTTTCTTTCCAATGAAGCATGGCCATTGATTTTTTAACTTTAAAGCATGGTGTTTCTGTGTTTTTTTTTCTCGTTTTTGTCTTTTGCACACAAAACACAATGCCAATTGATTTTTCGCTCATGTGCAGAGGCCTCTGTTTCCAAGTGCACTAAATAAAGTGCAACACTTTAACGCTATACGGAGACTCCTGCCCTTTGCCCCCAAGCCCCCAGAGAGCTTCCCTGCTACATCTAAATTGGTGGGTTCTCCGAATGATTTTTTCCATTTCAACCATGGGTAGTTATTAATCTGAAGAAGTCATACAAAATTTCACCATGACAGTAAAGTGCACTGCCGGTCCTTGCTGCAATGTTATTTGTTAAGATTCTGCCTGTGGTTAATAAACATTTAACCAAAGTCTGTACTGTATTTCAACTAGCTTAGAATACATAGCTTTATGTTTGAGTGTGTATTTGTGTATGTGGCTGGGGATGTATTATAAAACATCAGGCAAACCTACACAGTCTGGTTTCACAAGGAGGGTATGAAAGTGATATAGTGATGACAGAGAGAGGAGGCAGCATTGTCTATTGGTTGGGGCATGGGCCTGGGAACCAGGAAACTCAGGGTCAAATCCATCAGAGCCATTTATTCACTGCATGACCCTGAGCAAGTCACTTAACCTCTCATTACTTCAGTTGAGCAGACTGTTACATGTGTCAAAGCAGGACCCCACTGAAAACAAGATACTGAATTTTCAGCTGCATTACTCTGGGTAAATAAACAGTAACAAAAAAAAAAGAGATTTATACTGGGTGGCCCAAATAAGATGCAGCATCTTGTTTCCAGTGGGGACGTACTTCTACCCCAAATTTACAGCATGGAAGGTTAAAGCACAAAAGGGCACATGGTTTACTCTGGGTAACACTGTCAGCCTGTGGCTGTGGTAAGATTCAAACCAAGTTCTCCCGTTTCCCATTTCGGAGCTTCAATCACTACACCATGCTGCCTTCCTTATATTACCTGGGTTTCAGAAACAAAATTTCTAGAGTCAGATTTCATACATTTAATCTTTTTGTGTGATTTCTTGTTTGACCGTCAAGCTTTTTTTTTTAACATGGTATAGCACATAGTATGACTGCCAGCTAAATCTGCCTGGGATGCTGCAGAGCAAGAATTTAATGTATTTAACACAGTGCTACTAGAAACATAGATTTTTATCAGCAGAAAAGGCACTTTAGGCCCATCCAGCCTACCCCTGTCCCTGCCTATTCCACTACCACTGACCCTAGCTGGTCACAGGTGTCCCTCCACCCCCTGTTCCTTTACCTAATATGCCCCTGTACTACAATACGAATCCTGCATGTTATCTGTCTCAGGCTCCTGAAGCACACCACCAATAAACAGAAATGTTCAAACACTTGCAGGTGTTCATTCCCGAGTAGCTCTTTATGCGCTGCTAATTTTGTATCCTTCCAAATAAAGACTGATGAATTAAAGGTGCCCACTCAAAGTCCCAAGGATCTAGAATGAATGCCAAATATGCTAATTCTGCTCTTCCAGCCAAATGTTTTATTTATTATTACAAATCCCTTACAGGCACTGCAGTTCCTAGGAGTCACTGTAACATAGTTTGAATGACTTGTTCATCATTCACTAGGTAAATTACATATTTCTCACCAGGCCAAATGTATAATTCATATGTGATAACTTACGTGTCATACACATTCAGCAGCCAGTTGAGACACATGTCGACACACAGTGGTACGTTCACCAGGTCCTTGTGGTTCTGTTCTAACCCATCGTATGTTGTCGTCAGGCAGTTAATGATGTCTGGGACACTGAGAAGCTGGTCATTCTGTGACAGCTTGTGTTGTGCGAAAATTCTGTGTGCAGTTTGAAGATCTAAAAGGTCCACTGTAAAGGCAAGAGAACAAGATGCACTGAAGTGTTGACTGAAACATGACCATATTTTTTTTTTTTTTGGGGGTTATCATGCACTTTTTGCAAGGATTAATAAGGATGTTGAGCTGGCTGTTATTCTTACTGTTACATGCTATCAGAATCCTTGAATCACAAACCCACTGAGCTGAAACAAATGGAAAATGTTATCCTAGAATCAATTTGGAAGCAGGACTTTATTCTGCCGTATCAGATATGCTCCTGCACTGTGCTGTACACATATTCCACCTTGGGAAAAGAACCTGTTTTTCTGCATTTATTTCACTACAGTATTTATTTACCCAGAGCAGTCCAGCTGAGAAGCAACCTCTTTTGAAGGAGGTCCCGCTTCTACCTCATTGTTTTCACTCTAGATCCCTCTCCTCAAAACAATGATATGCATTTCTTCTTCTTACTGGCGGGCCTTCTCTTTGTGGAGGTCAGTCTACTGGGTAATTTAAGCCACACATGAAATACTAGTAGCGCAAAATTTCCAAACTCTTTATTTTGCATTTGATGCCCTAAGGATGCTAAGAGATTCCAAAGTAAACCCTGCAGTTTACCTCTCTGCAGAGATGTTATTAGCTCAGTGCAATATATACTTAAAAATAACACTGACTCTCATATTTCACGCAACAGTTGTAAAACTGATACCAGAAAGAGATTTGGGCCATGGTTACTGTTCCTTTTGTTTTTAACTCATTGGGTCCAGCAGACACCATATGGCGTCGGAACCATCCATTACAGAATCTGACTCAAAATGGCCACCAGGACTCAATTAGTTTTTCTGGCAAAATACAGCCAACCCTGGTCCTGAACTGAGCACGGCATTAACTAGAGTGAAAAAGAGACCACTCATCAAAATGCACTTTCAATATTGTTCTGATTTTATTTTTAAAAACAGGCCACCCGTAAGTGACAAAAGCACAATGTGTCATGACCTGTACACCACTCCTTTTGGGGGAGGTGGTCCTAAACCAAACATCTATGCAATCCATTTAGGACCCCCACCTCAAGAAGTGGTCTACAGACCTTGAAATGTTGGGCTTTTATTACGTAGAGGGGGCTTGATTCACAGAATGGAGTCAGAACAATATTTAAAGTACATCTGAGGACTAGTGCCTTTTTCACATTAGTGCTAGTGCCAGTAATCACAAGAACCTGCTCCCAACTATCTGATTTTTTTCTTTTAATTCCTTTGAAGATACCTGTGTCCATCTCCTGACATCTGATTACAGAGGTGTGGCCCACAGTGCAGCCCCCATGTCCACCTAGGCCCAACTGGACCTCTGTTATCACAATTTCTAGTGCTTTCCTTACATTGCCCTCCCTACACTAATCACTGCTCCCTTTACCCATGAGCTCTCCTTCCACTCTCTTGAAAGCATACACATTTTCACTCTGCCTCCCTTGGATCTAAATTCTATTTATTTATTGAAAAGTTTCACCAGGAGAGGCACACTGAACAATATAAAATTGCTCATCTCACGGAGCATCCTGGAGGAAGGGAACAATGAGAGTACAATAAGCAAAAACACTGCTTGGAAATACAGGTTACTCACCTGTAACACGAGTTCTAGGAATGGTATATGTTGTTCATCCACACTTATTGGCAGGTTCCTTGCCGCTTTAAATCTTGCCGGAAGGTCTTCAAGCTGGCTCCTCCCACCCACCCGGGTGGTAAAACTCTCGGCTCCGCCCCATGACGCCAGATCTAGCCCGCTGGAAGCCAGGTTGTGTGTCGAAGCCGGGGAGGCCGGGAGAGTCATGTGGATGAACAACATATACCATCTATAATTCCCTGTTACAGGTGAGTAACCTGTATTTCTAGGGACATGGATATGTTGTTCATCCACACTTATTGGCAGACTCCTAGCAGTTCTCCGGGAGGAGGGAGGCAAGGCACACACCCCCTACTTAGGTATAAAGACTGGAGAACCGAGGCCCCGACCAACGTCCCGGCATGACCCAAGGTCGATGTGGAAGGAGGAATCGGTATATGCCTGCTTCCAGGTAGGAGCCCTGCGGATATCCTGGACAGGGGTATCCTCGGAAGCAGCCACCGATGCAGCGGAAGGGCAGGTAAAATGAGCACTTATCCCTCTGGGAGGCTCCATGCCCGCCCACCTATAGCGGAGATCAATGCAAGAGGTGACCCACCCGCTTGTCATCCGCTTGGCTGCAGGTCTGCCAGGTGCGGCTTCAGCGTAGATGACAAACAGCTGGCGAACCTCTCCCGAACTTCAGCCCTATGCTCCCTGGGAAGGCGAGCGTTAAATGGGGTCCCAATGGATCCTATATACGGCCTCCGAGGCGTGAATGGGGTTGAACCCTGGCAGAGACAATACCCGGTTAGGGAAAAAGGACTCCGCCACCGCCTACGGAAGGAACTTCGGGTGGGGCGCAGGACAACCTTATCCCTGTGGAAGACCAGATAGGGAGATTCAAAGGAGCACCTGGAACTCTCCTGTCCTTCTGGTTGGCATGGAGGCCCCAAGAAGGTGTTCTTCCACAACAGGTGGGGAACTCACACCTGTGCAAAGGTTCGAACGGCTTGCCCGTGAGCTAAGCCCATACCAGCGTAGGATCCCACCAAAATGGGAATACTCTCCCCAGAGGGGAGGTGTGATCAAGGCCTTGGAAAGCGCCAGACCATCTTTCCTGTGCCACCGACTACCTTCCGGCCCGCGCCCGGAAGACAGGAGTGGCTAACAGAAGCATCTAGAGGGTCGTCAACCGAAGCCCTTGTTCAAGAAGAACGGACCGCAGATAGTCCGGAATGCTCGCCGAGGAATGGGAGAGGGGACCAGGCCCTATCCCAACACGAAATGGGGGACTCTTCCATTTGAAGGCGAGCTTACCTGGTCGACTCCTGGCAGGATGCCTCAAAACGTCGAGGACCTTGCCGGAAGACCCAAGGCTCGGCCACTAGCCGCACAGGGACCAGGCCGTCAGGTGCAGGGATAGAAGGTCCGGATGGAGTACCTTCCCCGAAAAACAGAGAACAGGACCGGGCGGGCTGGAAGCCGCCTTGGGAGCCTGGGGCTGAGACTGAGGAGAGCTGGATACCAGAGCTGGCAAAACCAGTCTGAGGCTACCAGAATCACCTGCGCCTAGTCCCTCCTCGCCTTGCCTGAGGGTCAAGGGAAATGGTGGAGAGGCGTAGAAGAGGCCCGGAGTCCACGGCCTCAAAGGCATCCCCTACAGCGAGCCGTGCTGAGGGGGCAGGCATGAGACAGTCTTGGCCTCGAGTTCTCCCTGGAGGGAAAAACAAAGGTCCACCCGAGGTGTGACCTAGAGGGAGAAGATCTTGTGCTACCTCCGGCAGGGAAACCACTCGTGAGGCGCAGCCCTTATCCGGCTTAGGGCATCGGCCAGGGTGATAGAGGCTCCTGCCATTGAAATGGCTAGGAACCCCTCCCGGCTGCGCGAAACACCCAATGAGGAGAACCTCCTTACGCAGAGGCAAGGGGCTCATCCGATCCTGGCAGGATAGGTAGCACATGGTCGTAGTGTTGTCCGCCTGGACCTAAACCACTAGACCCCACACAGACAGAGCAAGCAGTGCAAGCTAAGTGGACCGCCTGGAGCTCCAGCAGGTAGGAAAGGCATCGGGACTCCCGAGGGGACCAGAGGCGGTGCACTCTGTATTCCCCTTGATGGGCACCCCCACCCACCCGAGATGCATCGGTCGGAGAAGACCGTCGACTCGGGGCGGATGAACGGGATGTTCTCCTGCAAATGAGCTGGAACAGTCCAAAGGAGAGCGTTCCCTAACCCCTGGGCTGTTGTCACGGACTGGTCCAAATTAACGCAGTGCTGTGACCGCTGGCTGGCCAGCCCCTATTAGGGGGACGCATGAACCGGCGGATCCAAACAGACCACGCTGGTGCAGGCCGCTGCAAGGCCCAGGAGGTGCAGGAAGTCCCAGGCAGGGCACAATTGCCTAGTCAGACCTGACTAGGTAAGAGAGGAAGAACCTCGGCCCTGTCCGCCAGGAGCCAAGCTCGGACTCAAGAGTCGAGCCTCGTCCCGAAGAAGGATCACCCGCTAAGACACGAGTTCCAATGTGGCTCCAATAAAAGGAGACCAGTCTGACAGCAACCTAGAGGGCCAGAACTCTGGACCGTCCCCCTGGAGGGGTTGCAGTCAGGCCGCCATCCGGGTGGGGTTATGCCCGGACCCCTCAGTGCCGCAGGAATGCTGCTAAGCAGAGACCGAAGGGCCTGGCCTGGAACTCGTAAAGAGATCCCCTGCTTAAGAAATGGAGGAGTCTCCCAAGAAACGGACGGAACGAAGTGTAAGTACGTCCTGGAGGTCCAAGGAAAGAGCCACACGCCTCGTTCTGAGGATGGGATATCTGAGACAGAGAGACCATCCCGGCGTGCGGATCAAGAATGGGCGCAAGCCCCGTCCGTTAGGGACCAGGAATACCTGGACACGAACCCAGGGTCTGGAGGAGGATCATAACCTTCCTGAATGCCTCTATTTCGAGGGCCAGGCAAGTCGGCTCGGCGGGCCGCTCATGAGACTCGGACCCCAAGACCCCTGGGAGGCAACGGCTCGAAAGGGTGGGGCCTGCTCGCAAACCGGAGGCAGGACCTTCCCCTAGCAGCTCCGACATCCAGAGGTCTGGGAAAGCGGACCGGGTGGAGGAGGGGCGGAGCCGTCTCCCCATGGGGGAACCCGGGTAGGGGTGACGGGGCCGGGGACAGCGCCCCGCAGCCCATCACTGAGCAGGCTTGGAGGATGGATTGGCCAAGGGAGCTCCTGGGCCTTTACCTCCCTGCTTCCCTTTAGGGGAAGCTGCTGGCTTGGGGCCAGGACGCCCAGCGCAAGCCTGCTGGTCCTCATGCTGGAGTTGATGGGCGGTCGGCACTCGAGGGCCGAGGGCCAAGGGCTTCTGCAAGGCTGCTGTCGGCCCTTGTCCCTCCAGGCGGGGGTGACAGAGTCTGGAGTGGCATCGGACTTTTCGGACCCCTGGAGGTGTCCCTCCACTCCAGGGCTGAAGAGGTCAGTCCCCAAGAAGGGGATGTCTGTCAACTTGTGCTGGGTTTCCGTTGAGAAAGAGGATAACCTCAGCCACTCCCTCGGCCGCATGGCCACTGCGGCCGCCACCGACCTGGCACAGGAATCACCTAAGTCCAGAGCAGTCTGAAGCTGCTGCTTCGCCACCGCCCTACCCTGGTCCCGCACCCGCCAGACCGTGGTCCGCAGGTCGGCCAGGAGATGAGGGAGCACCTCATCCAGGGAGCCCAAATGGGCGTGGGAGAAATGTGCCATCAGTGCAGCCAAGCTGGCCTGTCTGAGGCCTAGGGAGGATGCAGCGTAAACCTTACGCCCGACATAGTCCATCCTTTTGGACTCTTTGTTGGGGGGCCTATCCACATCCCGGGCGTTTCCAGAACACTGGAAAACATTATCGGTAACTAACCCCTCAGCCGAGGGGTGCTCTGAGAAACCGGGCAAAGAACCGACAGGGACAGAGTACTTCCTGGCCATCCTGGCTGAGGGCGCAGAACAGCAAGTAGGCCGCCGCCAGAGCTTCAAGGCCAGGCCGACAATGGCCTCGGCCACCGGGAAGGCCTCCGAGGGTGAACCCCCTCGGTCTAGAATCTCCGTCAGGGGATAAGAGACCCTTTTGGACACAGGTTCAAGCTGCATCCCGGTGAACTCCGAGATGAGCTGAAGCAGACCCATAAAGGACGATGGGCTGTCATCCACAGAGCATTCCAGAGAGGAACCCGGGTCCTCCCGACTGGGGAACATGGAGGGGTCGACGTCGGACTCCGAAGGGTCTGCAAAGAGCTGCCTCAGGCCTGAGTCACTCTTCACCCGCCGAGGGCAGGCGGGAGTGAGGGGAACAGACCACCTGCGGGACAGGTTGTGACCTGACCGAGGTTCCACCGAAGGCGGTGGGGCAGCAAGGTTCAGACAAACAACCGGCCCTGGAGTGGGCACCTCGACTGCAGCGAGCGGTTGTGTCAGCCGATCGGGCGGCAGCTGCTTGCTGGACGGGGAATGAATCAGTGTCGATTGATTCCCAGACAATAACAACTGCTGCCACATGAACTCCTTGTAACGTCGATGCCATCTGCATCGAAGCCACTCCTCATCCGAGGAGGGAGACGAGGAAGAACGGTAATGCCACTTAACTCGGTGCCCCGACCGAGATCGCCGAAGTCATCGGGAAAGGCTTGACCAAGAAGAGGACCGAGACCGAGACCCAAATCCTCGGGGGAACCGAGGATGGGCCTGGGAAGGAGCGGGGAGCGCCTGCTCTTCCCTCGGCTCGGACGAAAGGACCGGAGCCTGTCGTCCTAAAGGTACAGGCAGAACCTCGGCCTCCGCCGGGGGAACCGGCGAAGGGATGGCGGCTCCAGCAGAAGACAACCCAGATGATGGATCAAGAGACTCGACAACGTCGACGGGACTCCTGGCTGGCTGACCTGACGGGGACACCGTGAAGCCAGAGGCCTGAGCCGCAACCTCGACCGAAGTCGAAAGTCGGCCGACAGGGGAGGGGGAACTCTCCCGCTCCCACCAGCGCCGACGATGGGACTTAGCCTGCGACTCCTTTGGCCTGGGCCAAGAGGCAGGTCCCGAGGGTCCCTCTCCCTTAGAGGAAAGGGACTGGCGAAGCTCCTTGAATGAAGCTGAATAAGAAGAACTCAAGGAGAGCGGGATAAGCGCCACGACCGAGGAGGGGGGGGGGACAGCCGCCCCCTCCAAGGAGGAAAGAAGATCGAGCTGCTCAGCCGAGACAGCCGACGTGGACACTGCCGATGAGTCTCCAAGGATTTTTCCGGTGTGGAAAAAGGTTCAGGTTGTCCCAGCCCGAAACGGACCGCACGATCCTCCAGGGCACTGGTCGAAAGAGCACAGCAAAAATCGCAAACTTGCGGATCATGGTCCAAGTCGGGGTAGTAAGCACGCGTGGAGTGCGGGACTTTCCTGGAGGAATTAACAGGCGCCTCCGGGAGCGGAAAACGCAATTATCCATCGTGCTTTAGGAAAAGGTCAAGCAATAGAAAACTCCAAATAAATTGAGAGACCGAAAAAATTAGAACCAGTCGGAAACGCAGGACGCTAAGGAGGGAACCTGAGCTTCCAAGCGGTAAGGAAGATCTGGCATCATGGGGCGGAGCCGAGAGTTTTACCACCCGGGTGGGTGGGAGGAGCCAGCTTGAAGACTTTCCAGCAAGATTTAAAGCGGCAAGGAACCTGCCAATAAGTGTGGATGAACAACATATCCATGTCTCTAGAAACACATTTACATCTGGTAATATGGAAAAGGAAAAGCAGCAGATCAGGTATACAATAAGTCATTTAACAGATTTAGGTAAACATAGGTTTAGATGTACAGCAGGCAACAATATACAAGCAAAGTAGACCTAATAAATACAATTTCAAATGAGGAAGTGCAATAAAACAACGTTATGATTTCAGCTCTCGTTAAGTGCTAGACTGGCAATGGAGGCGGAGGAGTAGCCAGACGGGAAAGGTTAGGGGCAGTTGCAGGTGGGAGAGAGGAAGTTGAGGAGGGATGAAGAGAGGGACCATGATTTGGTGTGACATGGAGCTCCAGAGCTTTGGGAACCTATAGGAGCATAACAATTGGCCTATGGTGGTGGTACGCCATGGGATCGTTAGGGTCCGGGAGTCACTGGATCTGAGGGAGAGAGAGAGGGGCGGGGGGGGGACAGGAGGACAGCGCGGTACCGAGGTAGGGGGACAGTATATCTAACCAGAATTTAGAGACAAATTTTATGTAGCGGGCTAGGATGCAGTTTTCCAGGGAAAGTAAGTGATACAGGTTGCAGTGGTGGGTAAAAGAAGGGGCATCCAGAGCGAAGCGACAGAAAGCATGGAAAAAGGTGTCCAATCTGGTTAGGGATGACTCTGGGGCAGCACTGTAGACTATGTCACGGTAGTCAAAAATGGGTGGTATTTTATGGACGAGCTCTCACCTGGCCTGTAAAGGTAGGCAACTTTGGTGCCTGTAGAGGGCGCCTAGCTTGGGGTGCAGCTTTTTCAGGATGGAGTCTATGCGTCTAGAGAAGGTGAGGTGCTGGTCTAGCCAGACCCTGAGATACCTAAAGGAAGAGGTGTCCTCAAGAGTAGAGCCATCGAGGGTGTGGAAAGAGGGCAAATTAGATAGCCTAGAGTCTCTGCCTAGTGTCAAAGGTCATGGAGACTGTTTTCTTGGCATTGAGGAAGAGCTGATGGGAGCTTAACTAGAGCTGAACTTTCTCTAAGTCATGCTGGAGAGTGGAAGCAACATCAGTAGGCAATTGGCCAAAGTACAACAGGACGGTGTCATCAGCATACATTTGGATGGAGGAGGAACTGCACACTGACGGGAGGTCATTAAAGAATATGGAGAGTAAGAGTGGGCCAAGGACGTAGTATTGGGGTACTCCAGTATTAATCTAGAGTGGAAGGGAGGTGGAATCAGCGATTTTGACTGACTATATCCTGCCTATTAGGTAGGAGCTGAATCAGCTTGTGGCTGATTCAGATAAGCCAGCAGATCGCAGGTTATCTAGAAGTAGAGGGCGGGAGACCATGTCGAAAGACTTTGCGAGGTTGACAAAGATCGCAGATGTAATTTGAACACTGTCCATACCTGAGAGTATGTAATCTATGAGCCTAAGTAGGAAAGTGGTAGTGGAGTGGTCCTTCCTAAAATCAGATTGAAAGGGAGTGAAAAAGGCTGAGTCAGGGAGGTAGGAGGAGATTTGGGAGAGGACCAGGTGCTCCTGGAGCTTAGTGAGAACAGGTAAGAGAGAGATTGGCCGGTAGTTCCCAGGTGTGGAGGGGTCGCCTCCCTTAAGTAGAGGGAGAACTACAATGTGCTTCCAGGATTCTGAGACTGAAGCCAGTGAGAAGGAGAGGTTCAGTAAGGCAGATGGGGTGAAGAAATTCTGCTTCTCTGGCCTCCCTGCTACCTCTCCACCCTCCTCTATCTAGTCACTCAGGAGCTCGATTCCAGCTTCTTCAAGACTCCACTTTTCAGAACCTCTGCTGGGCAGGCATCCTTTTCTTTCAGACTCGTCTTTGGAATAACCTTCCTCATCTACTAGCTCTTCTTTTTCTTTCTCAAGTAAAGCACTGTTCCATAAGTTAACAGTTCATTCCTTCTGTTGCACCAAGACTCCCCTGTGCTTTCTAAGTGTCCTGCTCCGGACATCTCTCTCTCCTCCTACTTCCTTTGGCACTCACCGCTGAATGTTCTATCACCAGCACCCAATTCCTGGTCTACATGGGAAGTTCTCTCTGGTATATCCTGCTGTTTTTGACTACCACTATTTCACACATTTTACTATTTTATCTTTTTACACTTGCGTCACTTATGTGCTTCACTCGGTGAAATTTTTATTTCTGTATATTGTGCCACCTGTATCTTGGCCATTGCCTTACTTGTATCTCTGTTTATTCCCCAGTTTGTATATGTAAAGCACCTGATCAACAATGCTGCAATGGGAGGGGCCACGGACTTTGCTGCTTGCAGTTCCAGAATGTCGTCCTTGCAAACATCCTCTGTTAAGATCAGTGAGACGATGCTCTGCAGCAGCATCCAAGCATTTCATGGCTGAGTGCAGCTTCAAGTCCCTTTTGGCAGGTCTGAACATGAACCACTGTCAACTCCCCACTAGGCCCAGGAAGTGCAACAGCAGCTGACCTGTGGTGGTGGTGGTGGTTGGCGAGGGGGGAGCAGGCCCCTGTCTTACCAGTTAACAAGAAAGGCTGATTCTTCTTCAGTCCCACAGTTGTTCTAGGATCAACCGAACAGCTGACCGTAGTTTATGCACACCAAAAAAAGTATAAATACTGTATGGCATCACTTATCTTGAGACTAAAGTGAACAAGCATGACACTGCTTTCTGGTCGTTTGAGATGGTGGGAGATCAAACACGCTGAGAATACTGATGAAAACCTGGGGATAGCAGTATTCAAAGAAACACTCCTTTAAGTATTTTAAATCTAAAAAAAAAATGCTGAAGAGGACTAAAAATTGGGAAAAATGGCATTTTACAAGAAAGGAGAAAAGAGCACTCGAAAACAGAATAAAAAGGAATAGGTGCAATACGTTTAAGGGAACATGCACTGCTGTTATAAGTTAAGGTTCAAAGCAGGTATACAGGCTACATAGAGGACTGAAAATTAGCCCTTTATAAAGTGTATTGTCTTTCTAGAAGCCTGGTGCCTGTGTTGCTAGCAGCCGGCAAGATGGCAGGCTAATTCTCAGCCAGGGAATTTAATCAGGGAGATACGCAATCCATCCTTAAAAAAAAATAGCACACCTCTTCCAGCTGCATTGATCGACCCCAGTTTCAGTACTCCAGCGGCAATATTTCAACAGCTATTTGGGAGTGTGCACTTTGGCTTACTTCTCCAACATGGTTGCAGAAAATAAAAGCGAGCTCTGTGCGACTTTGCCAGATAGATTAACCTGGCTCTCATCTTGTACTGGCAGGCAGCATGGCTACAGCACAGACTCCCTTGGTCCTGTCCCACATTACTTCAACAAATATTACAGGACATGTTGCACCTCAAGCAAGCAGCTGCCAAAACCAATACAGACCTCGCCAGCCTGGGGCACCGTGCTGAAAGCAACAAGCAGTGTCAATAACTTGTGGAGAGCAGTGGGAGGACTTGCAGGCAGATTCTGGGAGCAGGACTCCGCCATCAACTACAGTATTTGCTGCGGAAAGTGTGCATTATTAGTGTACCTAGAAACATAGAATTTGACGGCAGATAAGAACCGCTTGGCCCACCCAGTCTGCCTATTTCCCTACCTACTGGATAAGCTGCAGATCCTAGTTAACCAGAAGCCTACTTCTTCCTACCCCCACCCTCTAGAATGGCCTGATGACTGTCCCATGCATGCTTGAATTCCACCACTGTTTTTGACTCCACAACCTCCTCCGGAAGGCCGTTCCATGCATCCACAACCCTCTCTGTGAAAAAATACCTCCTTAAATTACCTCTGAGCCGCCCCCCATCTTCAAATTGTGCCCCCTTGTTCTTGCACACCTCTTTTTTTGAAAGATGCTACCCTCTTGGACTTTGTTGATTCCCTTGAGGTACTTGAAAGTTTCTATCATGTCCCCCTCTCCCTCCTTTCCTCGAGGCTATACATATTAAGCTCCTTTAGTCTCTCTTCATATGTCTTCCGGTTCAGACCCTGCACCATTTTAGTTGCCCTCCTCTGGACAGCTTCCATCCTGTCTATGTCTTTGGAGATTGGGTCTCCAGAACTGCACGCAGTACTCCAGATGGGGTCTGACCAGCTGTCTGTACAGAGGGATAATAACTTCCTGTTTTCTACTGGTGATGCCTCTCCTAGGCATCCCAGTATCCCAACCCTCCTTGCTGCCCTCTCACATTGCTTGCCCACCTTTAGGTCATCTGATATGACTACCCCCAGGTCCCTTTCCATTTCTGTTGTTGTTAGATCTCACCCCCATTGTGTACTCTTCCCCTGGGTTTTTGTTTCCCAGGTGCATTACCTTGCACTTCTTAGCATTGAATCTAAGCTGCCATACATTTGACCATTCCTCTAACCTTGCCAAGTCCCTTCTCATCCTTTCCACCCACCTTGTGCATCAACTCTGTTGCAGATCTTTGTGTCATCTGCAAAGAGACATACTTTCCTTCCAGTCCCTCTGCAATGTAAACTTATAAAGACATTGAAGAGGACGATCTAATACTGAACCTGCGGTATCCCACTAGTAACCCCCTTTCTTCAGAGTGGACTCCATTTACTATTACTCTCTGTGTCCTATTCTCCAGCCAATTCTTTACCCAGGCTGTCATCTTGGGACCTACTCCCAGGCTGGCTAACTTGTATATTAATCTTTTGTGTGGGACTGTGTCAAATGCCTTGCTAAAAGTCTAGGTAGGCCACGTCACAGCCCCTCCCTGATCTGCTACTTTGGTCACCCAGTCAAAGAAATCTATCAGATTAGTCTGGCATGACCTTCCGCTCTGAATCCATGCTGCCTTGGGTCCTGTGCCCCTCTGGCCTCTAGATACTCGACAATTCTTTCCTTCAGAAGTGATTCCATCATTTTCCCTATCACTGAGGTTAAACTAACAGGTCTGTAGTTTCCTGCTTCTGCCTTGCTCCCACTTTTGTGAAGGGGAATCACATCTGCCCTCCTCCAGTCCTCGGGTACCACCCCATCCTCCCATGATTTGTTAAAGAGGGTAGTCAGTGGTGTCACTAGTTCTACCCTTAGTTCTTTTAGAATTCTGGGATGAATCCCATTAGCCCCATTGCTTTGTCCACCTTCAGTTTTAAGAGTTCTTTCAGAACCCTTTCTTCTGTAAATGGGCTGGTATCAACTTCTGTATCCAGAGTGTTTCTACTGTTTGTTTTAGGTACCTCCCCCTCTTCATTTGTAAATACTGAGCAAAAATATTTGTTTAGTATCTCTGCCTTTTCACAGTCACCCTCTGCCCACCCTCCCTCCCTTTATTAAGCCTCACTATCCCTCCCTTGGTCTTCCTCCGCTCCCTGATGTACCTATAAAAGGTTTTATCCCCCTTCTTAACTGAGTTGGCTATCTTTTCCTCAGTTTGGGCCTTTGCTGTTCTGACTACCTTCCCAGCTTCCTTTTGCTTTAACTGATACAGTTCTCTGTCCTGCTCTTTCTGTGATTCCTTGTACTTCCTGAATGCTTTCTTTTTCTCTTGAACCTTCACTGCCACTTCCTTTGAGAACCATAGTGGTTTCTTACATTGTTTTGTTTATTTGCTTCACACAAAGGCTCGTTACCTCTGTGATGCACTTTATGTATCATATCTGAGACTTATGTTTGGTCTCTGTGTTTTGTGACTTATATTTCAGCCTGTTGTCTGGCCTGTGACTATGTATTTTTGACCTGTATGCTGGCCTTCTTTGTCACCTTGTACTCTTGTGTAATTGCACTTTATGTAATGACCCCTTGTTCTGTAATTTCCTGCCTGTGTTTACTGTTGTTCTCCACACCTATATTGCTTAATGTGCCATGCTGTGTCTCAGGTCATGCCTGAAAACGGTCCTTTGGATCAGTGCACCCACCTGGTTATCAAAGACACAAATAAATATGAAGAAGAAGACTTGGTGGAATAATCACCACCTGGTCGAGCTGCTGGAGGGAGCAGAAGGTATGGAAATTATTCCTTTTTTACAAAAAATTATTCCACACTGTCCTCAATGATCCTAAATACCCACCTCTTGAAGTTGAGTGGGCCCACACATCTCTAGCTCCCCCCCACAGCCTAAACTTGGGGACAGACACCGACCTATACTCATCAGGCTATTAAGATATCTATTAAGGAGAACGTTCTCCGTTTGGTGAGAGAAATAGGCCGACTTCGCTGGGAAGGACGCACCATATCTTTCTTTCAGGACTTCTCATCTAAGCTGTTCCAGTGTCATCAGGTATACAGCTCAGTATGGTGGAAACATGGGTGCCCAAGCAGCATTGTGTTAGACTGTCTCTCTGAGGGTTACCATCAATGGGGCGGCATAACAGTTTGAGTCACTGGCTACTGTAGAACACTTTATTAAAGATCATTGGCCAGATTATGTGTTCCCTGCTTCTCCATTTGAGAAACCACCTACCCCAGCTGTGGCCGCTGTCATGGACACTACCCTGCCAGCCCTGACTGAGCTGGTGGATGCCTCTGCCCAACTGGGCTGGCAGAATAGCTTAGAAGTTAGAGGAACGAGGTGTGAACGAGCTTGGTACATCCAGCAGACTAGACCTGAGTTTGATTCTCACAACCTCCACTTGCATACTGTGTGACTCTGAGCAAGTCACTTAACCGCCCAGTGCTCCCAGGTCGCCCCTGAAAACAGGCACTTGTGCCTAACGGGCCTTACTCTGTTACCAAAGACTAAAATAAAATAAAACTTCCAGAAGAAGATAATGTCCGCTGGATCCCAAAGGGATCATGGCAAGAAAGGATAAAAGGCAGAGGTGAGAGTACCTGCAGAGCAACAAGAACTCCACCCCTGCAGCAACCACCTAGGCTCCCCATCTCCTGAGCCCTCCAGAAGCCCTGTGGTGATCCCCACCATTCCAGCATACAACAGGTTTGACCCTATTAATCCTGCAAAGCCACCAGTGAAGCCAGTCTCTGCTCACTCCATTGCTCAATTGGGGCCCTCAGACAGTACTGAGATCCCTGACCCCCACAGGCACTCACTCCTGGGCAGAACAGACTTCAACTCCTCCAGCTCCTCCTCAGCCATACCCCGTCCCTTCCACACTACCCAGTGAGTTGAAGCCACAGAGGTCTAACAACCCAGCTGAGCTGAGTGTTGCCTCCAGAATTGCTCTGACTTTGACAGCTCTGTTGCCGAAGATCTGCACTGCCCCTCACCCCATACTGGTTATTCATCTCCCCCCAAAATTGCTGTAATGCAGAATGAGGGGTAAGGGGCCAGGTAGCAGCGAGGTACCTCCTTAACTTGCAGTCTTGCTTTTGACACCACCACTTTCTACGAAAGTAATGTCTTACCTCAGTAGTGGGCTAAATTAAGGAGGCACTCCTTAAGGAAAGGATAGTACAAGACATGGAATCCATAGGAGCACAGGATCCAAGACAGCATGGGTTTACAACAGGAAGGTCCTGTCAGACTAATCTAATAGATTTCTTTGACTGGGTAACCAGAGTAGTGGACCAAGGGGGTGCAGTTGATGTCACCTATCTTGACTTCAGCAAAGCTTTCAATACTGTTCCACATAGAAGAATGATTAATAAGCTGGGTAGGCTCGGGGTGGGTCAGAAGTTGGTCAACTGGGTGGCAAACTGATTGGTGGGCAGAACACAGAGAGTGGTGGTAAACGGTATACAGTCAGAAGAGATGCAAGTCACAAGTGGGGTACCTCAAGGATCAGTCCTAGGGCCAGTCCTCTTCAATGTCTCATCAGTGACATTGCAGATGGACTGGAGGGTAAGGTTTGTCTGTTTGCAGATGACACAAAGATCTGCAACAGAGTAAATGATCCAGATGGGGTGCGCAGAATGAGAAGAGATCTGGATAAACTGGCAAAATGGTCTGAAGAGTGGCAACTGGAGTTTAATGCAAAGAAGTGCAAGATCATGCAGACAGGGAAGAGAAACCCTGAAGCCACCTATTGGTTGGGAAGGGAGTTGCTGCAATCACAAGGGAAGAATCCTACTGTTATTGATAGCTTATCTGTCCTGCATAGCACCCATCCCCCCCCCCACTTCCTCCCCTGCCTGGTGTGACCCTCTGAGCACTTACCCTCATGTCCCTCTTTATCCCCCGCCTTCCTGCTTTCTCTTCACAAATATTAATCCCCAGTTTTCACCCCCGGTTTCCCCTCACCTCACCTCCCACTTTAAAACCCTTTCCCTTATCCCTCTCTCCCCCACATCACCCAGCCATGCCCTATCACCTACTTACGTAACCCTTGGTAGATTCCTATCCAATCCCACCCCTCTGACTACTCAACCCCCTTATTCTGTCACCCCCTTTGCCTCTGCCCACACCCTCCCCTGCTCTCATCTATTCTGTCCTTCCCCCTCCTTTGGTCACCTCCACTTCTGACCCTCCATAGCTCTACCTGCATGCTCTAAAGCTCAGCTACCACTATAAATTGCTTGTCCACCTTAGGTATGCTCTTAGTACTGTTGCAATAAAGTTGACCTCTCCTACATGATGTATTTTAACTGTACTTGCTTGAATCTGTATCTGTATGTACCATAATCTACTTGCCTGCTGTATATACCCCTATCTGTTTTGTAATGTCTACATACCTTGTCTATTGCCTTACGACGTGGAACCTTTGTAAACTAGCATTTAGCTCAAAGGTGTTATCCAAGATTCCAATAAATAAATAAGAAAGAGACTTGGGCATCGTCATCACAGATGACCTGAAACCGTCCAAGCAGACCACTAAAGCAGTAGGTAAGGCTGGAGGATGTTGGGGTGTATTAGTATGGGTATCACAAGTTGTAAGAGGGAGGTAATAATCCCTTCTTACAAGACACTGGTTAGGCCCCATCTGGAGTACTGCGTGCAGTACTGGAGGCCGCACCTGCACAAGAACATTAACAAAATGGAGGCAGTCCAGAGAAGGGCAACCAAAATGGTGCAGTGACTGCATCAGAAAACATATGAGGACAGATTAAAAGAGCTCAATATGTATACCCTAGAACAAAGGAGGGAGAGAGGTGATATGATTGAAACATTCAAACATCTTAAGGGCATTAACAAGGTGAAAGAGTCAAATATGTTTCAATATAAGAAAAATAGCAGGACAAGAGGACACAGCATGAGATTAGAGGGACGCTGATTAAGGGGTAATGTGAGGAAGTTCTTTTTCACAGAAAGGGTAGTGGATGCATGGAACGGCCTACCTCAGGAAGTGGTGGATATGAATACAGTGCAGTGCTTCAAACAGGTATGGGATAGGCATAAGGGAGCAATACAGATGAGTATGAATAGATAGGCCATTCACAGAGTAAAGGCCTATGGCACATTCATAAGGTAGAAAAAATGGGCAGACTGGATGGGCCTTGCAGGCGTTATCTGCCGTCAACTTCTATGTTTCTAAGTCTGTGGCCCTTGACCATCATCCACGTGGTTTCTACACTACCCGGGGGTGGGGTGGGGGGCTCTAGACTGCTGGACCTACATCCACCCCCAATCAGGTATCCTTTTTGGCTCTTTAACTTGGGTGCTACTGTCAGTTAACATAGACTGTTGTTAGTTTGCTGAACATGATAGCATTTATACTGATGTCTCCATATTGTTACCTTGCATTTTTTCTTACTTTGGTTTATTCACAGTTAAGGTTAACTAAGTTGCCCTGTTCTATATGGTTATAAGGTTACTAGGTTTCTGTAGACACCAAAAAATTATCTGTGTATGTATACGATACCTGTTCGACTGTCGTGAGGGATGGTGGAGCTGCCATTTCCCTTTATACAGGAAGGCCTCCCCGCATCTCACTCAGTCTAGTCCCTCCTGCCTTGTTTATGAGGTCTCCAAAACTGTTACACCTCAAGTATCTACTGATACAGGGGCAGGACAACAATGTTATTGGTACATGAGGCTCTGTCTGAAAGGGTGGTAAGGCAGCCCTTTCTGTGGTACCCCTCCGTTCCTTTTGCTCAGAGACATGGCTATTTGGTGGGAGGCTCTTTCCTCCTTTCCTGGTCCCAGTCTTAAGTCTATTGGTTATGATCTTATGTACCCACCGATGTTACTCACACCCCATCTTCCTTCCAATGGCTAATAACTCTTTCCAACAGCTCATCACCCAGGCCTTATATACAATAGCTCTGGTCTAGGTAATCCCCCTCATGGGAGACTGACTGACAGGCAGCCTACACCCTCTGGCAGATGCCTATATGGCACTAATTGTTTCTTCAACCAGATTAATACTATGGACCCATGGAGATGCTAATCTTGTGTCATGCATTTTCTGACAGTCAACTATTACCTGTAATGGCAGGTGTAACTGAACGGTAGAAGGATGTAGCTCTTGACACTGCAGAAGAAAGGCTAATCCATTTTATTGGGCTCTCCCCTTCCCTGGGACACCCTTATTGGGGGGTAGTCAGAGGAGTGGATGCCCAGTAAGCATACAATACCACCACCCATCTGCACTTCTCCTATCACCCCCTTTCTATTGCCAGCACTGGACCTAGCAGAGGGCAGCCAGTACTACAGAGTTTTCTCCTTCTGGCCTGCATACTCCACTCTAGGGCAGGGGCTCCCTGATCCAACATCTGCTTTTCCCTGCACCCTCTGAGTGAGCACCCCTCATTCCTGGAATTGGCCACATGTTCTGAGCTTCCCCATTCTCCCTCCACCCTCTCTGCAGAGAGCCACTGCCCACACTTATTTAAGGGAAGCCTTGTCTTTCAGATGCTTGAAACAGGACTTCAATGTGTCTGACCCTCTCTGTTATGTAAGGGTGGGTCCCACCACAACTCATTGCCAATGTGCCTGGTTATTCTCCAGTGAGTGCTCTCCCTGGGCCTCTCTAGCCCTCCTTGATGGAAATCATGATTCTGCTGTTTTGTTTGTTAATAAGCATTCTTTCTAGCGATGTTCCCCTCCCTGTCTCTGCTCAGTCATTGGAACCTTTATTGGCTTCTGCCAGAGGTACCAGGACAGGAGATCTTACTTCTCCCATGAGACTCTTCACATGTCCCATCTGGTTTTTTTTTTCCCAATGTGTAGTTTGATATGTCTCAGGGACTTGTCTGCAATGTTTATAGTATTATATTGCACTGTTACTTATTATGTTCCTTGTGACACTGGTTGCACTACAGGCCTGGGTGGAGCTTCTCTCCCCCTCCTTCCTACTCACTAGTGATCCGTTTCTTCATTTTAAGTCACCTGTTCACCCTTACTTGCGTAGCCAGTGACTTCCATGAAAAGAATTTCCTGGAATATGAGAGGGCTTAGTTCCCCTGTTAAAAGAAAAACAGTTCTCACAAGGTTAAAATCTATGAAAACGAAGGTGGCACTATGGCAAAAACCTAAGTTGTCCCCTACTGAGGCGCACAAACTTTGCAGGGAATGGGTTGGAGTAGAGATGCACAGCTGCACTACTTCATCCCGAGCAAGGGGCCCCATTCTGATTCACAAATCCCTCTGTTGGTCTGTGGAAGCCACAGGACATAACTTAGGACGATGATGGGTCCTGGCCAAAATTCATACCCTGGAGAGTCCCCTGCTGATCGTGAGTGCGTATGGGCACAACAAAGATGCACCATACCTATTTCATGCCCTTAGCAGTGCACTGCTGACCCATGCTGGTCCTGCTACCCCAATTGTTCTGGGGGCCATTTTAACCTGACCCTCAAGGCCAGTATGGACAGGAACTTGGGTAAGCCAAAACCTCAAACCAGGGCCTTGGCAGCAGTGCATGAGCTGATGGTTGTTCATGCACTTCAAGACGTATGTAGGCTTCAGCATTTCACCTCCCTAAACTTCTTCACATCCCCGGTCCACAATACATCCTAGTAGACTGGATTTTTGGCTTACTTTGCCTACAGCATCCTACATGGTGCACGCTTCAAGCACAGCACCACCTCTATACCTGTCTGATCACACCCATGTGGAACATTTGGGTCCATGGGGCTCTCCCAAGACCCACTCCACCTCTTGGCGGTTGGCCCTACTTTTCCTACAGTATAAAGACTTTCTTCCCTGGGTGCATCAGGATATGAAGTTTTACTCTGAGTCCAACGAACACAGGGTCAACCAGTAACTCCACCCTCTGAGAGGTCTTTAAGGCTTACTTGAGGGGGTTATGCAGCCAGCTGTTGGCACAAATGGAAAGCTGAATAAAAGCAGCTGAGGCAGATCTCGCCTCCAAGAAGAAGTGGTTCAAAGGGCTTCCCCCATCACAACCTGACCCCGTTCTGCTGAGGGTATCAGGTCCCTGTGGATGCAGCTTAACCTTCTGTTGACCGGAAAGGCTGAACTAGCAGTACTCCATTTAAAGCAAAGATATTGGGATGGGGGAAGAAAGTCAGGCAGCTCTTATCTTACAAACTGTGCAAACAGGCCGACAGGTTTATTCACAGCCTGAGAGACTCAGGTGGCACTCTGCACACCACGTCCCTTACAGTGAATCATATAATGCATGCTTTTTATGAGGAGCTTTGTGCATCAAAGGCCCCCCCTGAAACCAGCTAAACTGGAAACCTTCTTGAAAAAACCTGCCTCTCCCTTCCCTTTCCTGCTCAGAGATGTCCTGGACTCCCCTCTCACTGTCCAGGAGGTGCAAGCAGCGATGATGGCCCTGTCCCCTAACAAAGTCCCCATCAGCGATGGTTTCTCAGCAAATCTTTACCAGAGGATGCCTGAGCTAGTAGTCCCCATTCTGCAATCTGTGTTCTAGAATCTCACAATCGGGCCATCTTCCATCCTACCATGCATGAGGCAATCATCACTGTCCCCCTCAAAGAAGGAAAAGACCTCAGCTTCCCAGGCAGTTACGGACACATCTCGCTTATCAATGCAGTTGTAAAGGTTCTCGCCAAGGCACTGGCGAGAACGATGGGCATTTGCTTCCCCTTTTGATCCACCCTTCTCAGGTGGGCTTTGTGAAGGGCTGTTTCAAGTTCAGACCACCACAAAGCTCTGTTCTCCCTTATGGCCTCGGCCAGTTCTGCCCCCTCACTCCATCTGTAGCAGTAACCATCGATTTTGAAAAGGCATTTGATTCGGTGGAGTGGGGGTGCCTGCATGTCATACTGACCAAGTTTGGGTTTGGTCTGCACTTTGGGGGATGAATAAAGGCACTGTATGATTCTCTCACTCTGAGGGTTCCAACCAATTTGGTCCTCTCAATCCCTTTTCCCTCTGACATGGTACTCGTCAGGGTTGTCCCCTCACCTGTGCTTTTTATCCTGTCAACAGGGCTACTGGCAATAGCGCTACACCACCACCCTGACCAACAAGGGCCTAAGGTTGGTGTGACTGAACTTTTTACGTTGCTCTGTGCAGATGACTGCTTGGTGCTCCTGGAGGGTGCTCCAGCTAGCATATTATCTCTTCTCTATCTGTTGTCTGTCTTCCAAGAGGTCTCAGGGCTTAAAATCAACCCGTCAAATACGGACCTCTTTTCCCTTATCTTCGACCTGTACTCACAGTTTAGTACTTAGGCCTACACTGGTCTCCAGAAGGCATTAAGTATTTAGGTATTCATAGCCACCCTGATCTAAGTAAAGTGGTGTCCAAAAATGTGCCCCCCCCACTTAAAAAACTCAAAGAAGATTGCATTAGATGGAAAGCCCTCAGTCTTTCCCTTGCTGAGAAGACAGCAGCACTTAAGATAACCCTAGCCCCCAAACTTACTCACTGTCTTGCCTAACTGGCATTAGATATACCCGCACATTGGTTTGTCCAGATGGATGCCTTAGTTCACAACTTTCTGTGGGATGGTAAAGTCCACGATATAGCAAAGCCAAACTACAAGCACACTGGCACAGAGGTGGTTCGAACCTTCCTTGGTTCCACACATAGTACATTGATTTCTGCTGTTCCCAAACCCTGCACTGGTTCCTTCCCTCCTCCCAGACTGATCTCTCTCTCTCTCTCTCTCTCTTTGGGTCTCAAAGGAGAACAATCTTTGTTCTGGCTCAAATCTTCTTGCTGGACTATATTTTAGGTCCAGAGTGACCAGCAAAACTGGGCTCACTGTGGTCACCTCAATTTGCTCCTTGAAGACAGTGGAACACTGGCTTCAGGCCTCCCTTCTTTCCTGGGCCCATATTTCTCTGTGGGGGAACAACCTCATTAAAATTGGTAAGCAGACGGTGGTCTGGACTTCCTGGGAGAACCGGGGTGCATCTCATCTGTCTTACATGTGGCAGCCTTCAAACACTCATCAAGATTTTCAGAGCCAGCTACTCTGCTTTTGTCTCCCCCAAGATTTTTGTAAGTATCTTCAATTTAGGCAGTGCTACTACTGAATGCCAGAAGAAGATTCCCTCTCTGTTCGACACCAATACTTCAATTGTGGATGTCTACCCCTTATAGCATGGCTAGCCTTATTTATAAGGCTATCCTGAAGGAGGCACCCGACCCTTCAGATAAAGCATGGACCCGAAGGGCCCAGGCCTTGGGACCGATATTTCTAATGACAAATGGACCCAACTGTGGATATTAGCCTGCAAGGCTTGTCCGGACTCTCAGAGCCTTTTGATTTGGAACAAGATGTTGCATGTCTGACACTTAACCCCAGTCAAACTCAAAGCTCTCAGGTTCTTTGGCCACAATACCTGTTGGAGGTGTCACTCCCACCACTGTGTATCTTTTGCACAATGTGTGGTCATGCTCTAAAATCCTCCCCCTTGGTCCTAGATTCAAATGGCCTGCTCTAAAATTTTGGGCTGTCAAACTTCCTCTCACGTCGTACCTCTTCTTGCTCGGCATGACACCTCTTCATTCTACCCTAACTCCCGTATACCTCTGATGGCTGCTTATGGCAAGCGTGGAGGCCAAGAGGCTAATTCTTCAATGCTGGAGGATGGTGAGCCCCATCTTTGAAGCAGTGGCTCTCAGCTGTTTTCCAATACCTACCAATCTTTAGGGGCACCCTTCTTGGCCTCTCCATATGTGTCAGTGATGTTATACTACCACCTACACAAAGTATTCTCCGTGAGGCCAAGGCTTGGTTTCCTTTCCTGTGCAACCCTGTTTGAGAATGTGTCCTGAATGCATTGCTCTGTAGTTTGGATGAACAGTGTATTTGATGCTTAGTGCTGTTCTCTACTTGCACAGTTCAGCTGCACCTCTAGAGTGTTGCTGTATGTTCCTTTATTTTATTGAAAACAAAGAATTTAACTGCAAATATTTCTTGAGAATTTTTTGTTGTCTGGGAGTCTTAGACGGCTTGGGTGAAAAAGGCATTCTCGCCAACATGTCCGCACAGTCGGAGTATCTTAAATAGATCCTTATCATGAGATCTGAGAAGTATTTTTAACTGACCTACTCAGAAGGCTGCTTCGGTTGGGGTGGGAGTGAAATGGAGCAGTGGGCACACCTGTAGAGCAGGCTGATCCATTTGAGTTCATGTCATTTGCAGTCTGGGGCAAGAAGTTCCAGGTTCCTGTACAGGTGGCAGTGATCAGGTGTTCTGTTACAACCTGCCCTCTATCTACATAAATTATTATATTTAATCATAAGCATGTGTTTGAGATTAACTGATTATTATAAAAAATAGCTTTAGAAATCCTGCTACCTCACTGGACAGGCTGATCATACTAGCAAACTGTAAGGTAACTCCACCCGCCAGAATACAGCTGCTTACATGCCTGCTGATTTATTAACTGCAATAATGGAAAAATGACTTGTAAGCAGCAAGAAGAGACTTCTGACTACATGTTACTGATGTTTGGTGTGTCATGCTTTCTTATGAAATAATGAATACTGGTCTACTACTCTCTTAAGGCAAAGCTCCTCTTACAATCGTACACCATATTTAAATGATGTAATGACTACAATAACAACAACAAAGTAACAACAATATTACCTCAAAACCCCCCCCCCCCCAAAAATTTTTTTTGTTTTAAATCTGTCAAAATGTAAAATATCTGGGTATCTTACTATGCAAAAATCCCCATCTAGTGGCAGCAGCTACAATATAATAAACTTCAATTACTTCCAGATTCTTATCTGAACTATTTCCTTTCCCTTCCCTGTGGATTCCATCACGGAAATAACTACTTTATCAAAATACAATATCGGAAAGCCTCTGCGCCTAAATTAAACGCGGCTATAAGCAGTGACTCCTTAAAACATTTGAAGGCATCTACTTCACATTCCTTCTTGTAAATTAAACTGGTGCACCTGACCTTCAGAAGAGTCCCGGCTGTATCAGCCATCCGTAACGTGAAGTCTCATGTCCCTTTCAATCAGTCTACACAAATCAAAATGGAAGCAATGAGATTACAAATGGTTTCTGACCGAATTTCAGCTGCAATGGACTGTTGCTCAGTTTGCTACTTTCTTGACTGAAATGCATTATTTACGTTATCCATGTAATCTTTTGCTTAATTTCTTAGCTGTATTGCTCGTTTCACCCATGACAAATACGTGCTGCATTTAACTTAACTGTGACAACTTCTGTCCTTTGATTCAGTTTGATGTTTTCTTTGCTTGAGTGCACAAGTGAGCTGTAACTCCTTCTGAAATGCCCTGTGTGTGTACCTGAGGGACGGTCCAAAACCAAGGACCAAGCTTCAAACTGATTTCTGTTCCTGGTAAATAGTGTGTGTGTGTGTGTGTGTGTGTGTCTAGAGTGTACAGTACATCCTCACACTGAAGTGAGTGAGTGACAGGGATCACAGCCAAACATAGATCAGGACAGATCTAAAGCAGGGAGGCAAACCTGATGGACTAGCGTCCATTCTGACCACAAATTACTATGTATGACTTTTACCGCAAAGTACAAAAAAAAGTGTTTTTCTTTCTGATCATTCACTTATCTAGTCCATTACTCAAGATACAATAGCTTCATTTAAGAAAACCAGTGTTGCACTAACAAGTCTGCTTGCACGCTATGCATCATTTTCTCTTTAAATTGCTCATCATTCCAGGATGAAAATGCATGAACTGTACCTCATAAAACTGTGCATTCCCCCATGATATGACTAAGATATGGCTCTGTTTAAAAAAGAAAAGGTGACTACACTACATTGTAACTCCAATGGTAATTTCTTCTTGTTAACTGTGCATACAAAATGAGTAACAAACTTTACAAAATGAAAAAAGGGTAACAGGCACAACATTGAAACATTACTACAAGGAGGTATTTATTCAGCATTTATATTTATATTTACAATCTTCTGGAAATGTTTTACTACACATTGTAAAGTAATCACAACCACCCACAAAAAAGTTTTTCTGGGCATCAAACCTAAAATGTCTTCTGTTTCCCTCATTAAAAACTGTAAATGGTGAGTGGATTAGGTCATTTGTTTTTGCCTGGGACAAGGGCTTAAAACACTGATGTTTTACCACTTCAGTTACATATGATAACCCATATGATCCTTGAATGTGAACTGTGCTGAGTGTGAAAATCCTTTTCCCAGTAGAAGATATATTTTTTTATAAATTACCGGTTCCAGTTCTGTTACTGTTCTATCTTTACTGCCTATTAGTAACTTCATTTGGTGTTTTTGATTTATACTGTGGTGTTAAGTACTATTTTAGAACTGTATGATGTGATGTGGTTTATGTCCCTCTTGACCACAGAGTTCTATAGTAGAACAGGGATGCATTGTGCCAACAATGGAAGAGCTCAGCAAGGACATAAACTACATCAACAGTTCCAAAACGGTAGTTACAATCAGTGTGCAAATCTGAAAAAAAAAAACACCAGGATAACAAAAAAGCCTGTAGAGATGGAACAGTAACATAACTGCCATCAGTATTCAAAAATCAGCTCCTACTGGGGAAAATGATGTACATGTTTTGCACAGTTCTTCTCCTTTGGAGGGGAACTCTTAGCACCCCAGCTTTAATGCTGTAGGACCTAGAGGTCCAGAGCAAGTAAAATGGCAAAAATAATAATTTTTCTAATCATTTACTTCTTGGTGTTATTCAGTTTTAACCGACTGATTCTGCGACTGCTCCCTCCGCTTGCCATGCCGCCAAACTAGAACTCGCAGTGCCCCCATGGACAGCCCTATGATGACGTGAACAATGGGCTACACCTCAGGGGACATCTGTGTGCCGACACATCTGCTGTAATGTAAACAATGTCAAACAGTGCATTTTCTTGCTTTTCTACCCATACCAATTGCGCTGACACAGATATTCTAAGAGGGGGAAGGGCTCTGACAGAACCACTCAACCTGCATGCAGCAGGAGACAGAGGGACACAAAAGGCTCATCAGAAACCTTGGAAAAGGGGAAAGCTCCCATCAAAAGATGCAGGATAAAAATAATGGAGAACACACACGATAATTCCTTAAGTAATGTAAATGGATGGAGATGGTGACAATGGCACCCCAGAGGTTAGGTTTGCAAGAAAGAAGCCACAAACAGGTGCCTGCCAAGTGTTTAAACTTCACTAAGCACAGAAAGAACAGTTACGTAAGAACTTACTGTAACAGTAAATCTTCAAGGGGATCTCAGCTATCAGGTCACACCATAGGAACTTCACCGTTGGTGAAGCAGGATCCACACGGAAGATTTCCGGCAGTAAAACCGTGGCTGCCCATGTCATCAACCCTATAAAGGCATGCATGGTTCCGCTCCCTCCTCAGTTCTTTGCTCCAGATACAAAGGAAGCATAGCCCTAGCCATGGGGACTGCAGAGAGAGAGAGAGAGAGAGAGGTGCCCAGGCCTATATGAAAGGCTGAACACACCAGCCAGTTCCATAGCAAAAGCCCCAAGAAGGGGTATGGGTGGAGGGAAGGCAGACCTGATGATTGAAATCTTCTCGAAGATCTACTGTTCTGGTAAGTTCTTACGTAACTGTTCTGTCTTCTTTGGGGGTATCTCAGTCATGAGACACACTGTAGGAACGAGTCCCAAGCAATTACAGGTGCAAACAGACAGTCTGGGAGGAAGGCCAACCATAAACTTAAGACAGGAGGCCCTGCAGCACAGCCCTGTCAAAACCTGCACGGGCTCTTGAGGCAATGTCCAGACTATAGTGTTTGGTGAAAGTAGAGACTGTACTCCAGGTGGCAGCTGCACAGATGTCAGTGGCTGAGACCCCTCGGAAACAAGCCACAGAGGCAGCCATGCCTCCAGTGGAATGAGCTTTAACCGTTCCAGGCAATTCTTTGTCATACTTGTTGCAGCAAAACACAATGCAATTTGCCAACCATTTGAATAAAGATTGCTTGGAAACTGAAGCGTCCTCTCTACCTAGGGCGAAAAAAACAAACAACTGCTTTGACTTTCTACATTCTTTACTGCGAAGCAGGTAGTACTTCAAAGTTCTGTGCACATCTAACATATGGAGCAGTACTTCCCCTGGATTGGCACGCTCAGTAAAATAAACAGGAAGGTGAATAGACTGGTTGAGTGTAAACTCAGAGACCACTTTAGGGAAAAACTCAGGATTTGTGCACAAAGAAACCCTGTCTTTGTGAAAAATCAAATAAGGCTCCTCGCATCAGAGGGCCTGAACCTCTGAAATTCTTCAAGCAGAAGTAAAGGCAACTAAAAATAATGCTTTCCAAGAAAGAAAGCGCAGCTTGTAAGTTGTGGCTGGCTCAAAAGAAGACAAGGTCATCTTCTCCAAAAAGAGACTGTACCTCCTCCTGGAGAACAAACAAGTGAGCTGGGGGGTAAGTGGAGGTCAGGGAGGGTGTATGGGGACTGCTCGATGAGTTCCAGCATGTGACCCCTTTCTATGATTTGCAGAATCCAGGCACCCGAAGTTATGGTTCTCCACTGATTCAGATGGAGGGTGAACCAGCCTCCAACCACCACCACCTCTTGGTCAGGGACCAGAAAGGGGGAGTCTGCAAGGAGTCAAGCAGAGGCAGATCCAGCCACGTGGGCTGATCCGTCACTGCGTGGATGCCTGGCCACGGCTCCTGTACTGGAGGGGGTGGGCAAGGTGGCGGAGGCTCTTCATTTGCCCTAGGGCCGAGAGGGTGCTCCAGGCCTGTTGGACACCCTGCAAAAGGGAGGCCACTGTCCACCCTTATGCTGGGTATGGTAGAGGGAGTGGACAGACTTTATAGCCCTGCCGGATGCCTGCAAATCATTAATGATATCCTGGACATCAGGCCCAAAGAGCTTTGTGCCATTAAAGGGGGCATTAAGCGCCTTCTGCTGCACATCAGCAGCAAAGCCAGAGATCCTCAGTCAAGAGTGCCTATGTAGGCAGATGCCTGTGGCAGCAGCCCTGGCAATAGTGTCTGAGATGTCATAGAGGGCCCTGAGAGGTGCATGCTAATGTCCTCAGTGGTCTGCAAGCACTCGAGAACCTCCTGCTTCTGTGTGCCATCTGGGAGGGCCTGAGCATCAGCTTTGCCCTCCTTCCAGTTGGTGTTCTGGTATTTTACCATATGAGACAGGTAATTGGCAATCCTCAGCCCAAGGGTGGAGGAGGTATAAACCCTCTTGTCCCAAAGGTCTAGCCTACGAAACTCCTTGCCTGGGAAAAAAGAACAAAGGTGCTTAGGCACCTTGGACCTGTAATGAGCTGCCTTGATGATCACTGAATCGGTCTCTGGCTGGGCAACATACAGTAGACAGGAAAATCCTGAGGGTCATGATCATGTTTGTCTGCCCTGCGGGGCATAGCCGGCACCACGTCTGGCCTGTGCCAGGCTGCAGTGGCAGCATTCCTCAGAGCAGGATCTTTGGGGGAGAGTCTGGGATCTCCAGAAAGTCCACCAGATCTTTTCTGGTGATGTCCTCCTCCTCCCCGTGTAGAAACCCATGGCTGAGGACAACTGTTTCATGACACTGAAAAATGTGGGATCCTCAGAGTCCTCGTTAACAGAGGAGGCTGTGAACCTGTCTGAAATAAAGTGGATGGTACTCCTCTTGACGTTGACCTCTCCCAAGTCCAGGTCCGATGTCAGAGGCACCGGCGACAGCTTGCGGGGGGTGTGGGGAGGGGTTCCTGCGGTCAATGGGAGGTGTCGGCGCCGGAGCCTGCCCGTCAACAGCACTGGTGAAGTGAGCCTGTATGCACCCAATTGATGAATGATCACTAAAGTAAACTTGGTGAGGATTTTGTTCAGGTCGACTATCGCCAAAGGTTGCATCAACGGGGGATTGATGGTACAGGGACCAATGACCTGCCTGAGGGTCCCTGCAAACCTGAAGAGCCTGTAGACCTGGAAGGAGAAGGGGCAGTCCATGACAGGGGGCTTTTGACATGGAGGGGCCAACGACTGGCTGCCTTGAGCATCGGACGGATGTGCTGTCGGTATGGGTCTGGAAGGCACAGAGACCTGGACAGCAGCTTTGTGCACTGGTACAGAAGCAGCCAACAACGAACCCCCAGATGAAGTAGGAAATGTCATTGGGGAACAAGATCGCTGCCGGGAGAACGATCCCGATCTCAGTCTTTCTTATGACTTTTCCCCAAGGACTTGTCTCGGGCCTTAGAGGTCTGGGAGCTCAATGACCCTGCCAGCAATTGAGAAGCTGGGACCCCGGAGGACCCCTGCCTGGCACTGGCAGCTTGCTGTTCATTAAGACATTTATTAAAGCCTTTTTGCAATGCCTGAGGGTTGTCTGATTAAACTTCTGGCAGAGCTCACAGTCAGAAACTTCGTGGTCAGGTCCAAGACAGCAGAGACAGAGAGAATGTCTGTGGAGGCAATCTTCTTTCTGCAGTGGCAGCGACGAAAGAGAGAGGTCGAAGGATTAACTCTCAACATAAACAAAATAAATGACTCTCTTACAAAAAAGAGATTCTAAAAGTTGTAGGTAAGAAAAAGCCATAGGCAAAATGGTGCAAAACTGCACTGGAGCTTCCACGGAGACCCATGTGAACAAGTAGACGGTGGGAAAGAACTGAGGCGGGAGCTGGGCCACTCACGCCTTTATAGGGTTGATGACGTCAACGGCGTGGGCCGCCCCAGCTGTACTGCTGAAAATCTTCTGTGTGGATCCTGCTTCACAGACGGTGAAGTTCCTATGGTGTGACCTGATGACTGAGATACCCTCAAAGAAGATATGAAAATTACATACCGTAATTCTAGATCGTCCAGAATATCATTTATGAGTCTAAGCTGGTGGGGGCAGGACCAAGCAGGAGCAAAGTTTTTGCAGCCTAGGGGATTGATGCTGGTACTGGCGCTGCCCAAGAGGCAGACATAGTGACATCACACTCGTGAACTGGTCAGTAACCAATGCTAGCCCCCTTCTTTCCTCAGTTCTGTTTGCCAGAACAGATAAAAGCAAGAGGGGGGGCTATAGGCTCCTAGTTCAAAGGGACAGGAAAAGGATACAGGCTAGAAAATCATAAAAATAATAAAACCTAACTACCAACTTAGAGAAACTAAGGAATGGGCCTAAGTGACACAGGGGTTGCGGGTGTAGCCCGAGCCTACTAACCACCTGGACAGGAAGGTGGAGGGAGGGCAGCACGCCTGGCATAAAGCTCTGGCTTGTCTAGACAGAAAGATGAGCAGAATCTCGAGACAGAATGGTAGAAGCCAAAAAAGCAGAGAGGTCTTGTGCTCACAGAGGACAAGCACATAGGATTAAAACAAAATCTATAAGATACCAGATTGGCTGGAGAAGACCAAGAGCACTGCTATCATCCTCTTGCCATTCCAGAGAGTGAAGAGAAAAGTAAAGAAAACACCCTTTGCCCATGTGCCGGGGAGAACGCAGCTTGTCAGGCTGAGCATATGGAAAAATAAATGCCAAACAAATCTCTGGCATCTTCCCCTCCTAACACTAGAGGTGAAGGCTGCACCTTGTAGCGAGACTATGTTACTAGTCAGCAGAGGCTGGAGGAATCTGCAAGGTAGACATGGTGGAGACTGAGGTACCACAGCTTTAGGGGGATACCAATTAACCTCCCTGGAGGGAATGCAAGTGGGAGATGAAAAAAAATATAAAAGCATTAAGTTTTTTTTGCATTTTTTTAAAGCTTTTCTTCCCTTTTCCTGGGAAAAAGGGGAAACCATTATCCCTGTTTTTTTTTCCTGAAACAAGTAAAACCAGGAGAGTGGAAAGTGACAAGAGAGTCCAATTCCAGAAAGAACAGATAGGGCTACTCCTCCAAGGGAGGGGAGGCACTGAGGGAGATGCAAGAGGATGCCATGTGCCCATAATAACAGCGTGAACTGCCAGAGGCTCCGACTGCTATGAGTGGGGGATGGTGAGCGGGTGTGTGAATGAATGAAGAAGATATTCTGGAAGATCAACAATTATGGGGAGTATCTAATTTTCATATCTTCCAAGTATCAATCTGCACCATTCATTCCCACTTAAGAGTTAGAGAACCAACCTCGGCCTGCCGACACAGCGGTTGGATATCCGCCATGATGCCGACGACCCAGGTTCAGGAACGGACCGAGTGTCGGGAGGACCGGCCAGGGAGAAAAGGCTTGAACGTTCCACAACTGCTCGCCTTCTCCTGGGAGAGAGGGTGGGGTTTGAACCTCGGCATCTGCTGACCCCTAGCAGATGATGGGAGCACAGCAATACATTGGGCTCCACTGTGGGTGAGAGAGTGTGATGGATGTTGGCTACGGCCTTGATGTTGTGTGGCATGTCACGCCCCTGCCAGAAAAAAAACTGAAAAAATAGTCCCATGCTGGCTGGATGACAGCCGTGCCTCCTCCCACCACACTGGTCCCTGGAGCGCACCTCCTCCTCTGTCTCCCGTGAATGCACCAGCCCCAAGGGCACTGTATCCCCGAATTCTGCTCCCTCACCCTGGGGAAGGGACCTTCCAGTAGAGTTAGTGCCGGATTCCCCTGGGTGTGGTGCACACGGGACTGTGATCAATGGCAGTAGAGGCAGTTGAGGTGAGACGGCTGGCACAGCGAGCTATGCGGCCCAAAGTAGTGGCAAAGGCTGGGGCCCAGAGGAGGAGCAAAAAAAAAAAAAAAAGAGTCCAAGTACCAAGCTTTCCCCAGCTGGCAACGTGTTCTCTCAGCCTAAGGGAAAAAAACTATACTTCTCATAGCCCTTTGTGGGGGATAACCAAAGGAGAGCAGGGACTCATTATAGATTGGCTGGACCTAAGACTGGTCAGTGGTAGACGGAGGCTCCCATGACCTGGGAGAAGGAGGGCACCCTAACAACTCATGCCTGACCCTGGGGAAGAAGGAATGAGTCCTGTAGTAGTGTGAGTTACGAACCCTATGTGAGGTTATGGGTGCCAACCATGCTGTCCTCCAAATGCAGAATGCAGTTCCCACCAGCATGGAAGCTATCTCACTGGCATCATAAGATGCCCTCACGTGGTGCTTCACCAATTCCAGGCCCTGGGCGGAAAGACAAGTAGTCTAACTGGTTGCCTCGCAATCCAGCATGGATGCTAAGAGTTGACTCAGCATTGCCCACAGGCGCTTACCATAAGCTGCCTGGTATGCCTGATGTGATGTGCAGAAATGCACATAACTTGCGTGCCACCGCAGAAACTCTACTGCCCCAAGCATCGACCTCTTCAGTTGGTGTCAGAGGACAGTTGCCCACTGGGTGCCTAGGCCTAGAGGGGATCTGCAGCACCAAGATATTTGAAGAGAGATGAGAAATAACACTTGGAGATCCCAGAGGAGTGCAGTACCTGTGCTGGATGTCCCTAGGGGCTGGAGAAGGGGCAAAGGGATGGAGCCAGACATTCCCGGATGCCTCGCAAGTGGCCAGTGCCACAGAGACATTACAGTGTTGTTACTGCTGTATTCTCCAAGGAATGGTAGCATGAAGGTAGCAGTATTGCAATCTACAAAATAACAAAGACTCAGCTCCTGCATCATCTCTGAAAGGAATTGCTGGTACCAGGAGTACTCAGCATCAAAGAAGAGATGGACAGAAAAATCCTCCTCAGAGGAAGAGGAAGTGGGAGAGGAGGAGCTGAATTCAGGTAGCGGCAGTACAGGGACTTCAGGCCTAAAATAGCCTTATCAGCACTGAGATGAAATCAGTGGAATACATCAGTTGCTGAGCTGAACTGGTCCCAGGACATGGGCCCCAGAGGACCTGATATACCTGGTAGAGAAGAATAAGAGGCAGAGGGTGGTGGGGAGGAGGAGACTCATGTTTGTCCAGGCTAGGTCCTCTGCCAGGGCTGTGGGAATGCTCAGTGGACCTCTTCCAGAAGGAGAGCCTGGTAAACTCACCCATCTGTGAAGAACCAGCATCAGTGCACTGGCTCAGATGGTGTCCTGGGGGGTGAAACCCCTAGGTGGTAAGAGCGGAGCCTTATGTGTTCCACGGGTAGTCTCCACCAGTGATCGGACCAGACAGTTCCGGAGAGAAGCTGGGCCTCAGATGAGTGCTGCAACCCTGCCAGGTATTCCACCACCTCTAGCCAGGGCCTCTGCTAGAGTCGGCCTCGGATCCGGCACAGCTAGTGGCACCACCCCATCCCTGGCACCGCAAATGGCACTGGAACCAGATCTAGCACCAGGAAAGGCAGCAGAACCTGAACCAACACAGCAAACAGTACCAGAAGGGGTCCCATCACCATCGCCAGACTAAAGGGCAACTCCCGAATAGGATCCTGGTCCTGAGGCAGGCACAGAATCAGACCCAGGTGAACTTCCCGACAAACACAAGGCATGCTCTGGACACGTGAGGCACTGCAGAACAAGGCAGCCAGCCTGCTAGACAACAAAGTTAGTGGTTCTTGCACTTACAGAGTTTTATAATAAGCAGCACAAAATAAATGTTTAAATGTTCAAATGCAATTTAATCCAGCACATAGGAAGATCCTAGCTAACAGCCAATGACCCGGAGCTTCAACCCACACAGGGCCTTCCCTCAGGGGGCGACTCTAGTAGGGAACAGGGCTTTCACCCTTCATTCTGGTTTCAATTAGTGCAACACCTAATACAAATGATATAATTTACAAAAAAAATGTCCTTTAGTGCAAACAAATTGGTGTACATAAAATGCAGAGAACAACTAGAATATCTGCTAGCCTCATAGAATTTTTTTTGTTTTAATGCATCATTCTTAAGAAACTTTTTTATTATTTAGAACCCAAAACAGTTAATGAGCTAGAAATAAATAAAAAAGAGGGGTTTTCAACATGAATGGAATTCACTAGTTAGAGGCATGGACAAAATTGTCCTTATAAAAAATATTTCTCAACGAGAAAGTAAATAACAAGAACATGGAAGTACAGAGGCTGGAGGAGAATAAAGCGACTGGAAAAAAAGATGTAGACCTGTGAGATGGGAAGAATAAAGTACCTTGAAATCCAGCTGGAGAACTAGGAGACAGAAAACACGAAAGAAATTAAGGAAAGGTACAAAATGGGGGTGAGGATGGTATCAGTTTCAGTGACACAAATGAAGACAATAAAGATGTATGAAACAGTAAACCAAACAGCAAAAATTGCATAGAGAAGTCCCCTTCCCAATGTCCAGTAAAGGAATGGATAAAAGCCTGTGCCCAAATGTGATTCGAGCAGGACCTCCATTTGGAAAAGTGTAAGATGAGGGGAAGTTTCAAAAGGACTTTTTGGCAAAGATTCCTGGTAGCAATCCAAATTGTCCAAAATAATGTATGCTCTATTGGATCAACAAAAGAGGAAAAAGTGAATCAAGAAATAACAGTAGGGTGTAGATATGATAAATCTGCTTCATGAATGAACTGACATATGCATATTATGTACTACAAAACCTAACAGTAAGGGAGGGGAGCATATCAAGCTTTATGAATTAATTCCAAAAACACTGAAGTAGTCACAATAGCACCACACTCAACATGCACAGACCAAAATGGTAAAGCCTTCACAAAAAAGGAATAAAACCTACCTCCCCATTCAAGCCATGAAGAAATGTGGTATCCAATTTAACAATCCACTTTGTTTCCCTTTGTAAAAGGGTATATAGCTTGTTGCCTCACAGTCGGAACTAGGCCCAGGAATGCCACCATCCTCGCCAGCCCTGTCCGCGGATCCAAGGTCAGCGCTGTCATCCTTGCCCGGGTCATCCAATGGCTCAGAGAAGAAATGACAATAACCTCTGGGTCTATGGGGGGACCAGCTCTGGAACACTTCCCCCTTCCGGCACTATAAATGGTGCCAGAAAGGGGGCTTGGTTTTGCAGCTGGTGCTGCACAGCTCACCAGTACCAGCCTTAGTACCTGGAGCCAAGGTGGCACCAGGCCGCAACACTGAGCTGTTCACTGGTGTAGACTGAGCATACAGCTTTGGCCTCACCACTGGGGGAGTCCACTGCCCCAAAAGGCAGACGGACTGGGAGGGGTGCTTAGCCAGTGCCCCCAGAGATCGACTGTCCACCCAATCACTCCCCTAGGGCCTCCGACATCTTGGCGAGGCAAGTGTGGGGAATGCCTGCCCCGATCTTCTTCAGTACGTGTAGTACTGGGAAGGCCTCAGGGACCTTACCTTGGCATTCTTGGTGCAATGCCTACCTCCAAAGGTAGGGGGCTTTCAAACCCACTTCAACATGTGGAGTTCAAGGGTGTGGTAGTCCATGGAGAAGCAGGTTTCACCATCTATCCATATCATAGTTAGTGCCAAGGCAAGCCCAACAGTCATCATGCCAGTCCTGAATGGCAATATGGCCCCCACATAAGCACCGATGAATAGGGGGGCCCCCACACTACTACTTCTTCTTCTTGGCTTTCTTCCTCTTATGCTCCTCAGGGCTGGACATGCTGACAAAGGAAAAAACAATGAAAACTAGAAAAGAATAGAGTTGAGTGCTGAACTAGATGTTTAAAATAATAAAGCAACACCGAAGATACTCGGTGCTGTCGAAAAGTGGCATCAAACTGAGGAAAAGATTAATACAGTAAAGGCGAGCATGGCTCAACAAGTGCTCTCAGTGGTGGAAAAAGCAGAGACTGAGGGAGGGCGGCGTGGTTGTTAGCTAACCCGCGAGGCGGTGTCGCTATGTCGGCCCTCCCTCCCACCCCACAGTGTCTCTACAAAAGTTTCTGTAAGTTAAAACTCTTTCCCTACGCTAGTTGCACTGCAACAATTCACATGATTCTTCCCTTCCCCATCCATCAACTAAGTAATTAGCATGCTCACCCCTCACACTCACTGGCACTCAGCTAACCCCCCAAAGGATATACTTGCAGAGTGTACCTGTAAAAAAGAAAAACGTATTCCACAGCAGTGACCACTCTCTCTGTAACACCATCATTTACAACAGCTCACTCATTACAATGAATGACTTTGTGATGTCATGCTAGTAGTAACAGCTGATTGGTTGGCAAGTGGCCAAGTCAATCATTGTGATGAACAGCTGGTACATGATACTGTTACAGAGAAGTTGGCCACTGCTGCGAGAGTCAGTTTTCTTTTTTACAGGCACACTTCTACGAGCATATCCTTTGGGTAATAAGTGGTGGACACTGGATGTCAGTGAGTCTGGGGGGAAGAGGGTGATTATTCAACAGGGTCATCGGTTGGTGGGATGGGATATGGATCACGTGAACTGTTGTCAAGTGCTGTTGCTGGGGTTTGGGGAAAGGTTTTAACTCATAACAGAAACTCTGCTAGGACACTAAGGGGAGGGTGTAAGTGGGTGCTGCAAGGGTGGCGGATTGGGAGGGAAAGGGTTTTTTCATCAGGTGGGGTAGGAGGGGGTGGTAGATATGCCACACGTGGCTAGGTGAGTAATTGAATAAAAACTGTTCATTTTTTAAATAAAAAAAAACTGTCACAAAGGTGCAGTAAAGTCATGAACTTCACCCCACAATGCATAGTGCAAAATTCCTGAATTCACCACAACTTTACCAGCAAAGTTTTAACTCTCAACATTACTAGTCACAAACTGCACGAAAATAATGCAAGATGTGAGAAGACACCATCTGCGTGACATTACTTGCACTAAAAAATGACACAGTTGCATAAAAACTAACGCAAGATGTATGAGAATGACATATTGCATGGATAAAGTGCAGATTACATGGCGCTAAGGCAAATAAATAACTCAGGTTTGTGTGAAAAACAATAAGTTGCACAAAAAAAATCACATACTGTATGGAAACACAAATTGTGTGACTAGCAAGGCTTGCGTAAGTGAGAAAGACACTCATTGTGTGGAAAACCACAAATTACATGAAAAAGTTACTTTTCGTGAATATGAACAGACTTGTGTTAAAAACCACACAAGTGTGACCCATCTTAGCAGTCTGCCCTGGTATGTCGTTTGAATCCCCATTCCTTTTACTCTTCATTAACTTCAAAATTGTCTCTGTATTTTTCTTTTTATCTATATATATATATTTCTTCTCTTCCTCTTTCGTTGTCTTCATTATAGGCTGGCCATCTGTAGTAACCCTCTACACCCTGTGCTATCCCTTTCTCTGGGTCCACTTTCAAGTTCTGCTTGAATGTAAGAAAAATAAAAGTTACAAAGAGCCAAGTGCTTGAACTGAAAAATTGCAGTAAAATAGTAGTCTATAATGCATTAAATGCAAATGCAGAGACTTAGAAGGCCTTGTTTGGTTAGAATAAAATATGTTAGAGGGTTTTATTTGATGACCTTAATTACCTTTGAAAAAGGTGCTTGACTTAAGGAAAGTTTATGTAAAATGTTGTGAAAAAACTAATTATAAAATGCAGATTCATATATTTAGGACACACTTACGTCCTGACATATATGCTATAACACTATTGTTCAGTAGTGCAGTAAAAAGAAAGATAATGTTTCTTTCACGGAGCGGCTCGTTCATTTTACTTTCAGTGCTGCCCGTCGCTCCGTGGCTGAAGAGGTCTAATTCTGGACAGGATTAGCCAGAAAAAGGAACTCCTGGCTGGCTAGCTGGTTGTGTTGCTTTCATTTAGTTTAAGGCCAGCCAAGGAGTCAAACAGAGTGGCTTAAATGTTACTTTCTAATCAGAAAGCTGCTCCAAGAGAATAACACTAAAATCCTGCATCGAAGCAGGACTGTATGTCGCAGAGAGGCATTTCCTTTTTCGTTTTCTTTTGCCACCCGCCGCTCTGTGATTTTCCTTACTCCACTGACTTAGAAATTAAGTGAAGATACTTTAGGGTCAAGAGGGAGAGAGCCTGTATGTGTGAGAGAATAGAGAGAGAGAGATGTTAAAAGAAGTAGAGGAAATAGGAGCGTGCTCGCTCTCTCTCTTGCAGGGCTATGGTGCGGCTGCAACTTTTACTGTTACTTGACCTATAAGAAAGCCACTCCACTAATAAGCAGAAATCCAAGCCACAATGATTATGTAGAAGGGACAGAAACATCCCTGAAGTAGTAATGTATGTTGCTGGTGCCCTCAATATAATAAATTAAATAAACAAGGGGGCTTATTAAAATGAAATTATTCAGTTTTTAAAATAAAGAAGAAAGAGACACTTCCTGTCTCTGCAGAGATACTGAACCCCATACACTGAGCTCTCTTGAACGTTTTCAGGGGTTCAAAGAAACACAGAAACCTTTATAAATAGCCAAAGGAAATAAATAAAGGTTGCAAATAAAATGTTGACTGACCTGCAGGGGACCTCCTCTAGAATGGATGTTCCCTACTGGGAGACAGCGGCCCCCGGTGGCATGTTTTTATACAGAAATGAAATGCCAGTCATCAAAGAAAAGAGGAGCATTATGGCATTAATGCCAATTACTTATTCAAAGCCCATTTACTGATTAAGTCCATCTTGTATATTACTTGTCCTTAAGGAATATTATTGTTAAAAGTAATAAGGCTTAGAAAAACAGGTTACTCACCTGTAACAGTAGTTCTAGGAGTGGTATATGTTGTTCATCCACACTTGTTGGCATGTCCCTTTCCCCTTTAAATCTTGCTGGAAGGTCTTCAAGCTGGCTCCTCCCACCAACCTGGGTGGTATAACCCCCGGCTCCGCCCCATGACACCAGATCTTAGCCCACTGGAAGCCAGGTTGTGCGTCGTAGCTGGGGAGGTCGAGTGGGTCCGTGTGGAAGAACAACATATACCACTCCTAGAACTACGGTTACTGGTGTCTAACCTGTTTTTCTAGGAATGTGGATATGTCGTTCTTATCCACACTTGATGGCAGACTCCTAGCAGTTCTCCAGGAGGAAGGAGGCAAGGTGCACACCCCCTACTTTGGGAACAGAGACTGGAGAACTGAGACCCCAAAACCAGCATCCCGGCATGACTCAAGGTCAATGTGGTAAGGGGTGATGAAGGTGTTTGCTGTCTTCCAGGTAGCAGCTTAGCAGATTTCCTGGATAGGGATGTCCCTGGAAGCAGCCACCGATGCAGTGGTATGGCGGGTGGAATGAGCTCTTATCCCTCTGGGAGGCTCCTTGCCCGCCAACCTATAGCAGAGATCAATGCATGATGTAATCCATCAGCCAATCGCCCGCTTTGCTGCAGGCCTGCCAGGTGCGGCTTCAGCACAGGTGACAAACAGTTGGCGAACCTCTCCCCGAATGTCCGCCATCCTCTCCTTATAGTAGGAAAGAGCACGTCTTAGGTCCAGAGTATGGAGCCTGCACTCAGCATCTGAGGTGTAGTTTGGGTAGAACACAGGCAGAGTCAACAGCTGATTAAGGTGAAACTCTGACAACACCTTCGGGAGGAATTTTGGGTGGGGACACAGGACAACCTTGTCCTTGTGGAAGACCAGATAAGGAGACTCCACCGAAAGCGTCTGGAGCTCCCCAGTCCTTCTGGTGGATGTGACAGCCACCAGGAAGGCCGTCTTCCACAACAAGTGTGACATCTCACACTTGTGCACTGGTTCAAATGGCTTGCCCATGAGCTTTGCCAAAACCAGCCGTAAATCCCACAGAGGTGGAGGTTCATGCACCGGAGGGGATATGTGATCAAGGCCTTTGAAAAAGCACCCAGCCACCTTCTCCTGTGCCATTGTCTGTTGACTGACCCACATCCGGTTAGCAGAGATGGCTGCCAGGTGCACCTTAAGGGGTCAAAGACCAAAGACCCCCTTTGGACAAAGACCAAAGGTAGTCTAAAATGCTCGCCACAGGACTGGGGGTCCAGACCCTTGCCCTGGCACCAAATGGAAAACCTTTTCCATTTGAAGGCATAGCACTTTCTGGTTGACTCCTTTCTGGATGCTTCCACTACTGTGAGTACATCCTCGGAGAGATCCAAAGCCTGGAACTCTAGCCGCTCAGGTATCAGGCTGTCAGGTGCAGGGATTGAAGGTCCAGATGGAATACCTTTCCCTGATTGACTGATATCAGGTCCGGGCATGCCGGAAGCTGCCTTGGGAGCCTGCTGCTGAGGCTGAGAAGATCTGGATACCAGAACTGGCAGGGCCAGTCTGGGACTACCAGGATCACCTGTGCCTTGTCCCTCCTCACCTTGAGAAGCACCCTGTGGATCAAGAGAAATGGAGGGAAGGCATAGAAGAGGCCTGGGGTCTATGGCCTCGAGAAGGCATCCCCCTGCAGTGATCCCCGCTGAGGGGGGCAGGCATGAAACAGCCCCAGCTTGGTGTTTTCCCTGGAGGCAAACAGGTCCACCATCAGTCTGCCCAGGTGGGAGAACAGGCTGTAAACTACTTCTGGATGTAGAGACCACTCGTGGGATGTCTCTAAGAGCATCCGCCAGATGATTTGAGTCTCCTGCCACATGGATGGCTAGGAGATCCGCCTCCAGTCGGCTCATGAGTCTGCAGATGTGGAGCGCTTCCCTGCACAACAGCCGGGAGTGCGTGCTGCCCTGCTTGTTGAGGTAGTACATGGTTGTGGTATTGTCCATCTAGACTTGAACCACTTGATCCTGAAGCTGCTGAGTGAATACTGACAATGCCAGTCTGACCGCTGTGAGCTCCAACAGGTTGAAATGGTATCGGGACTCCTCAGGGGTCCAGAACCCGTGTGCCCTGTTGTTCCCCATGTGGGCTCCCCAACCCGTGAGAGAGGCATAGGTCGTGAGGACGACTGTCGGCTCAGGGCGGACAAATGGGATCCCTTCCTGCAATCAGTCTAGGACAGTCCACCACCTGACAGCGTCCCACATCTTCTGGGTCACAGCAATCAGCCGGTCGAAATGACCTAAGTGCTGAGTCCACTAGGTGGCCAGCTCCCATTGAAGGGGCGCATATGCCACCAGGCCCAATGGACCATGGTGGTAAAGGCTGCCATGTAGCCCAGAAGGCGCAGAAAGTCCCAGGCAGGGTGCAAGTGCCCAATCAGAAATTATTTGGCAAAGGAGGAGAGAACCTCTGCCCTGTCCGCCGGAAGCCGAGCTCTGGCTCAGCAAGAGTTGAGCTCTGCCCCGATGAAGCATATCACCTGAGAAGGCACGAGCTCCGACTTGGCCAAGTTGAGAGCAGGGCTGGAGGGCCAGGTCCCTGGACCTCTCCACCTCTTGCTGGGTGGAACCTGCCAAGAGATAATCATTGAGGTAGGGGTACACTCTGACCCCTCGACGCCTGAGATGGGCTGCCACCCCTGCAATACATTTGGTGAAGACCCTTGGGGCCAACGACAGGCCGAATGGCATGGCTTGGAACTCGTATAGGGTTCCCTCTGCTCTGAAGCGGAGGAACTGGTGGTGTGACAGACAGATTGGGACATGAAAGAACACATCATGGAGATTCAGTGAGCAGAACCACATGTTTTGCTCCAGGGATGGTATGATCTGGGACAGAGTTACTATCCTGAAGAAGCGTGGCCTGAGATACTGATTCAGGTCATGCAGATCTAGAATGGGGCACCAGCCCACCGTCTGCTTCGGGACCAGAAAGTATCTAGAAATGAACCCTGGGTTGACTGGAGGATCTGCCACTCAAACCAATGCCTTCTTGAGGAGGAGCTGGGCTATGTCGTCTCTGAGAGCCGTCCCGAGTGTGGGCTGATTCTTTCTCCTCCCATGGAGCTTGGCTTGGCTGGGAGGGTACTGCTCGAATTCCAGAGGCAGACCCTGGCCAACCACTTCTAAGACCCACCTGTCCATGGTAACAGTGGACCAGGCGAAAAGAAAGTGGCAGAGCTGACCCCCCATGGGAGGACCCAGAGCTGACGTGACCGAGATGGGGTGGCAACCCCGATCCCATCACTGGGCAGGTTTGGAGGAAGAGGGTCCAGGGCCTGTACCCTGACCTCCCTGTCTGTGGGCTGGTGGAGGCCCGGACTTATGCCGAGGGCACCAGGCCTGTGCCTGCTGTTGCTGCCCTACATGAAAGAAGGGCTGCTGTGCCGCAGGAGCAGAGTGCCAAAAAGGATTTTTCCTTTTCTGCTGCTTCTTGGTGCCAGGGGTGCTTTCAGCAGAAGTGGCTGAGTCCAAGGTGGCATTGGACTGCTCAATTCACTGAAGGTGACCATCCACACCTGGGCCGAAGAGATCGGTACCCAGGAAAGGAACATCAGTGAGTTTGTGCTGGGAGTCCGCTGTAAAGGTGGAAAGCCTCAGCCAAGCCCTATGGTGTGAGGCAAACATGACTGCCACTGAACGGGTGCAAGAGTTCCCAAGGTCCAAAGCCATCTAAAGCTGCTGCTTGGCAATGGCACGGCCCTGGTCCCGGACCTGCTTGACCGTAGTCTGAAGGTCCACGGGGAGGTGCGGGAGAACAGGCGAGTAACTTGTTGTTCAGTGTGCCCTCCTGGTGAAACATTTCAATAAATAAATAAATAAAAAACATCATCCAAGGAGCCCAGGAGGGTGTGGGAGAAGTGCGCCATGATGACGGCCGAGCTCTCATGACAAAGACCTAAAGAGGAGGCTGCATAGACCTTCCTGGCCGTGTGGTCCAGTTTTTTGGACTCCTTGTCAGGAGGTCTGTCAGTGTCAGCAGAGCTGCCTGTGCATCTGAACACTGAGGCAGTCACCAACCCCTTGGCCGAGGGGTGTTCAGTGAACCCCGAGAGGGACCTAATGGGCACCGCATTCTTGCAGGTCATCCAGGGAGACGGCGCTGGGCAGGAGGCAGGATGCTGCCAGAGCTCCAAGGCTGGGCCAACAATGGCTTCGGCCCCAGGAAAGGCTTCCGTGGGTGTATCCCCTCTTTTAAGAATATCTGTAAGAGGGTACTCTGCCCTTTTCTGGACAGGCTCCAGGGGCATCCCTGTGGATTTGGAGATAAGGCAGAGAATCCCTTGAAAAGATGAAGGGCCCTCCTCTGTCGACAGACTACCGATAGACTCATTGTCCCGCAGGTGAGAGCATAAGTCGGTGTCTTCCGTATCTGAAGAATCCGGATGGATCGGTCGGCCACCAAGGTCCCCTTCAACACGTCTGGGGTGATCAGGCGTAAGGGTGACCGACAACCTACGTGGAAGTCCCAGAATCATCTGAGAATCCTTCGTAGGAGTCCCTCCTGAAGGCTGTTTAGGCGGCGGCTCCACCACAATCGGCAGGGAGATCGATTTTGGATGAACCGGAGCGGGTGGGGGAAGTGATAGGACCAGTTCCAAAGGAGTTGGCTTTGGCCTAGGAGGCAAAAGCCAAGTAATGGCCAGAGTAGAAACCATGGCCGGCTTCTGTCTGGACAGAATCAGCTGCTGCCAATCAAATCCTCATAGCGTCTACGGAGTTTCCGACGAAGCCTCCCCTCATCCAAGGAGGACGAGGATGGCCGATGACGTTGCCTCTTTTCAGAGCCTTCCTCAGCCTGTCAGTTGAGGGGGTCCTAGACGTTGATCTCGATTGGACTGGCCGATTCAGTCGCTCGGGAGACACCGGGGGGACCGGTGATTTACCCGGATCAGAGATCGGTTCCTCGATGGGATTCCCAGCTGGCTGGGCCTCCGAATCAGGAAGAGGCAGGACCAGAGTCCTTGCGAAAGAGTCATCGGCCTCATCGGGCGACAACGGGTCAACGGGATCGAGAACAATCTCAACCTCTTCGATCAAGACCTCGGTCGACTGGCCAGACGGCAGGGCCAAGAAGCCAGCGGCCGAGGAAGCAATTTTGACCGAAGTTGATCCTGCCGGCTCCTGGGACCAAGATCGCTCACAATCCCAAGGGCGTCTTTGTCGAGACGAAGAAGATTTCGGATCCTTTTCCCTTTTACGGGACAGAAAAGAATGCAAGCCCGCAGGTCCCTCGCCTTTAGTGGGGAGGGATTGACACAGCTCTCGGAAGGAACCCAAAAACGTGGAGCCCAGGTTGAGGGAAACAAAAAATGACCAAGAAGAGGATTCTGCGGCCTGCATCACTTCTTCTTCAAAGGCCTGCATGTGTTCCAGCTGCTCGACGGACCCTGCAGCTGCGGAGACCACCCACCAGGCCTCTTTGGATTTCACCGGATTCCGTTTCTTGGGCCTGCCCAACTTAAGGCATGCAAGACGATCGTCGAGGACGTCTGGGTGGAATGTAAGACACATCTCGCAAGTTTAGGTGTCATGGCCGACACCTAGGCAGTAGATGCACGCAGTATGCGGATCTGTGCGCGACATTTATTGGCCACATGGGCACTGGTGAATCCAGGGGAAGATTTATTTTCCATGACCGAATAACAAAGAGCACTGTCGCTAGCTCGAATGAGCCTAATTTTCGGAATAACTGAAGAGTTAGAAGCCAGGGCCTACAAAATTGCAAATAGGAGGCAACCCGAATCTTTCAGCAGAAAGAAAGATCTGGTGTCATGGGGTGGAGCCAAGGGTTATACCACCCAGGTGGGTGGGAGAAGCCAGCTTGAAGACCTTCCGGCAAGATTGAAAGGGGAAAGGGACATGCCAGCAAGTGTGGATAAGAAGAAAAAATTACTCACCTTAGTAATTGCTTTTCTTCTCATGGAGTCTTGCTATATTATAACAATAGCAGTCAGCCACTGCAGCTGAACTGCCCCGGAGAGGAAGGAGTTAACTCCAGAAGATCTGAGTTCTACAGCGCCGAGGCGCTGTGCCCAAAGCTCATCTGGCAGTTTCAAATGAAACTGTCAGATCTTACGCCAACATCAAAGGACGGAAAAAGTCTGTGTGAAAACTACACTAGCCTATGGCTACCTACTAGTAGTAATAACAACAATATAAACAACAAAGAAACACCAGAACCATAATAACAAAGATTGATGGTATTATGGTTCGTTTTACCACCCTTGACAAGCACATATGAACCCCCCTTCCCCCCAAGACTCAAGTCCAACAAGGGGGCAATAAAAAAAAAAAAAATAAATAAATAAATAACCTAAATGAACAATCTAGATCCCTAACCCAAAGGAAAACAGGGTTAGGGGAAAACCAAAATGGCATGACACAGTGCTTGCACCAATTTGCCACCTCTACCCAAGTAGGAGTTCTGAGAGGGGCAGGAGGGAGGTGGATAGAATATAGCAAGACTCCATGAGAAGAAAAGCAATTACTAAGGTGAGTAATTTTTCTTCAAACACCATGAAGTCTTGCTATATTATAACAATAGCAGATTACACAGCAGTACCTCCATGGAGGAGGGTCAGAACCTACTTAGGAAATAGGCTCTGAAGCACAGCTGTGCCAAACCGAGCATCTCTCCTGGACTGGACATCCAGGAATAATGCTTGGTAAAGGTGTGAACTGTCTTCCAGGTAGCAGCTTGACAAATCTCCAGAATAGAATGTCTCTAGCAGCCGCTAGAGACGCAGCTGTACCCCTGGTGGAGTGGGCCTCAATCCTGAGGGGGTACTCACCCAGTTTCTGATAACAAAATTGGATACAAGAGACAATCCACCTTGCAATTGTTCTCTTAGTGGCAGGTTTCCTTTGCCAACCTCGCCATAGGTAAGAAACAGTTGGAGGATTCAACCTATGACCTCTGGTGCTCTAGATAGTAACTTAATGCCCTTTTGACATCCAAGCTGTGCAGTCTCCTCTCACCTGAGGAAGAATGCTCAGTGAAAAATACTGGGAGGAGATAGATTGATTCAGGTGGAAATCAGAAACCACCTTAGGCAAAAACTTTCTATTAGTCCTAAGGACTACCTTATCTCTGTGGAAAGAGATAAAATCTTCTTCCACTGACAGGGCCTGTAACTCACTTATCGTCTGGCAGAGGTGATAGCTACTAGAAAACGGTTTTCCAAGTTAAATACTTGAGTTCTGCTGAAGACAGAGGCTCAAAGGGGGGTTGCATTAACTGAGCAATGCAAATATTCAGGTCCCAGGCGGGAGCTGGTTCCCAAAAAGGAGGGTTAGTATGAAGTAACCCTTTAAAAAACTTGGAGAACACAGGGTGAGAAGAAAGGGAGGCAGGCTTCCCTGCTGACACAAAAGCAGAGACAGCTGCCAGATGAACCTTCAGGGTAGCTGGTCTAAGGCCTAGGGAATTCAGATGGACCAAATATTCCAGAAGAATGGGAAGATCAGCAGATTCTGGGATAATCTGCCTCTCAGAGCACCAGATGGAAAACCTCTTCCACTTAGAATTATAAGTGGCCCTAGTGGAAGGCTTCCTAGAAGCCTTTAAAATATCCATGACACCTTGAGAAAGGTGTAAGTCAGCAAATTCTAGCTCCTCAAGAGCCAAGCCTTGAGGTGGAGGGACTTGAGGTCCGGATACCACACTCTCCCCTGTGCACAGGCCAGTAAGTCGTGAACTCTGGGCAGGCTCAGGGCAGGGTGGACTGCTGGCCCAATCTGGGGCAATCAGAATCACTCTGCAAGGTTGAGATCTGATTTTCACTAGTACCCTGAAAAGGAGAGGAAAGGGGGGGAAGGCATACAGGAACTTCCCTTTCCAATCCAACAGAAAAGCATCCAGAGGGACTGAGCCCAGTACTGGAGGCCTGCAGCAAAAAAGAGGAAGTTGGTGGTTGTCTGGGGCCGCGAAAAGATCTATCTGAGGAGTGCCCCAACTGGCAAAGACAGACCCCAGTACTTGTGGATTCAGAGCCCATTAGTGATGGCCCTGAGAAATTCTGCTGAGGGCGTCCGCCAGCACATTGTCCTTCCCTGGGAGATGAACCGCTATCAGGAGGTGTTCAGGGAATAAGCCAGAGACCACAACTTCATTGCTTGAGTGCACAAGGCTGAAGACCGAGTGCCCTTGCTTGTTGATGTACCACATTGTGGTGGTATTGTCTGTCCTGACTTGAACCACTTTGTTCTGGACAGAATCTGAAAAGACCCAAGAGCTAAAAGACAGCTGAGTTCCAGAAGATTGATGTGGAGCAGAGATTCCTGAGGAGACCACACTCCCGAGTGGTAAGGTCGCCTAGGTGAGCCCCCACCCTAACAGGGAGGCATCCGTGGTGAGGGTGAGGAGGGAGAAATGGGAATGAAGGAACCCCTTGTTTCAGATTGCTTTGATCCTGCCACCAGTGTAAGGCCAGGATCAGGGTTTGAGTAACTGGGACCAATTTGGTAAGGGGTCCTTCCTCTGAGACCAATAGGCCCTCAAATGGAACTGAATGTCCCTCATCTGAATCTTGCTCCCTGCACAACAGCTGTGGAAGCAGCCATGTGCCCGAGGAGTTGCAGAAAATGCCTTGCTGGTCGAGAGACCCGCAGGGTAAAGGAGGATGCCAGGGCGATGAGTCTGTCCACCCTTTCCGAGGGAAGAAAGGCCCTGGCTAACCTCGTGTTCAATTCTGCGCCTATGAAAGTTAGGGCCTGAACTGGTTCCAGAACTGACTTTGTAAGTTGCAGGAATCCCAGAGAAGTGAGAAGCTGCTGGGTGACTTGCAAGTGGGATTTCACCTGACCTGGAGACTGACCCACAATGAGCCAGTCGTCCAGGTAGGGAAACACAGCAACCCCTTGCCTTCTTAAATGAGCCACTACTACAGCGAGACATTTTGTGAATACCCTTGGCGCAGAGGTAAGGCCGAAGGGCATTGCCCTGAACTGGTAGTGGCCTGAGGGCAGTTCGAACCTGAGGTACTTTCGGTGGGAAGGCCTGATCAGAACATGAAAATAGGCATCCTTGAGGTCCAGGGAAGCTAGCCAGTCCCCTGGCCTTAGGAAGGCAATATCATTGCCAGAGTTAACATTTGAACTTTGGTTTCAACAGATGCTTGTTCAAGTATCTTAAATCCAGAATGGGCCGCCATTCTCCTGTCTTTTTGGGGTAAGAAAGTATCTTGAATAAAGCCCCTTGCCCTGATGGCAAGGAGGAACCCTTCCACTGCTTTGCAGACCAGAAGAGAAGAAACCTCTGCTTCCAAAGCAAGGGCTTCTGAAGGATTTGCAGGTGGAAATGCCTGGCTCTCATCTTTGAAAATATTTGAAGCTGAGGATCAGACCCTGGCCTATACCTCCAGAACCCATCTGTCCGGTTAGGGACAGCTCTGGCTGAAATAGGCCAACCTGCCCCCACTGGTACAGGAGAATCGCCCTGGGCACCCCATCAGGTGCCTGCTTAGCAGCAGCCTTAGGCTGAGGGGAGGAGACGGCCACTGCCCACGCCTACCCCTGCCTCTGAAGAAACCTTCTCCAGAGACAGCAGAGGAGGCTTGAAATTGGTAAAAGGCCTGAAAAGGGTCTGCCCCTACTCTGGGAGCATGCCTTGTGGCATGGCATGCTTCTCCTTAGCCTGGCACTTTGTAGGTAGTTCTGTATTCATCCATCTTTTTATATAATTTTCTGTTTGCTCCCCAAACAGAGAATTTCCCTACAGAGAAAATCCATAGCCTTTGACTGAGTATCTTGGGACAGATTAGTGCATCTGAGCCATGCCAACCCACGGAAAGCTACAGAAGTGGCCATGACCCTGGAGGAAACATCATTAACATCAACAGCAGTATGAAATTGAACTTTAGAGGCTTCAATGCCATCAGCAGCCACCTGTTCTAACTCACTAGCCAGCTGGCCATGGGCCTGTTGGCTAACTGCTAATACTGTGTCCCACCTAGATTTCTGATATCTAGCCACATAAGCCATATAATTTGCCTGCCTGAGTCCCAAAGAAGCTGCCATATACTGTTTCTTCGCCATGGCATCAATCTTCCTAGAATCCTTGTCAGGAGGATGTGAGGCCAGAGGAATATTAGCCTTGTCACAGGCTGCAGCTTGTACCACACCTACATGACTACACTGCTCAATAAGGAAGTCTGTATCCGAGCCTGACAAAGTATACCTTCTGTCCATTTTTTATCTACAGGAGGGACAGAATGAGGATTTTTAAAATCTTTGTTGTTTGCTTCCTAAATGACTTATGCAAAGGAATAGACAACCTCCTAGACTCTGGAATATCCATCATTTCCACATAATCAGGCTCCTCTTGCTCATCCACAGCCTCCTCTAAAGGAAGCTGGAGGGTTTCTGCAACCTTTTTGTAAAAAATAAAGAAAGAAGGGGACTCAGACAGAATAGGGGGAGATTCTAAAGGTCTGTCTGGAGAAATGCCCGGTTCAATGGGCACGTCCAGACCCTCCCAGCCACACATATATTGATCAAATTCCTCCTCCCCCTCCTGTGGTTCATAAAAATCCTCAACTTCAAAATCCTGAACCACTGGGACTGAGCAGAACAACCTTTACCAACTGTTGGTGGTTCTACAGATCCCTGAGACAGTGACTGGACAATCTGAATGGCTTTAGCTATCTCTGCAGCAGTTGGAGACACAATTCTGGACTCCAAACCTCCTGATTTCTTTGTCTTTTTACTTGGGACTGGTTCCTCTGAACCAGTCTTCCTTTGCCGAGGAAGTCTCCCTGGTCAGAGGGCACTCCCTCTGGTCCAGTGGGTACTGAACCGGGCTGGCCATCCGGGTCAGCGGACTTTTTGCCTCGCTCGTTCCTGAGCCGCCCAATCTCTTCTCCAGGGTGGCTGCAGGAAATTTTACACCTGGCAGTCTGACAGGAGGTGGTCAGCCCCCAGACAATAGACACAAGTGGTGTGTGGGTCAGCCTTGGCAAAACGTCCCCACAGACATCTGAGTGTTGAAACCCAGTGGGCCCAGTTTTTCTTTGGGTTTCTCAGACATAATGCCAGCCTAACCAAAACTTGCCCTTTGATGGCAGTGCCAGGCAAGACACCCTTATCGGGTTCCTAACCGTGTCACGGGTATTTGAAAAAACGTAATAATTTCGCTTTTTTAGAACCGAGCAAGAACTGGAACCGCACTCTAAAACCCACAGTACAGTTTTAAAAGGCAGAAAAACCAAGCGATCGGTTCAAAACCGAACCGATAATTAATTTTCCACACAGACTTGAATTTTGTACTTACGGTTACCAGATAGAGCTTTAGAACCGAAATGCGGTAAAAATAATGACTTTGCGGTTCAAATGAACCAAAACTACTCTCTTGAACCGAGAATGAACCGAGCTGAAGGAGCTGATCTCCGAGGCGACTGTTCAGTGAAGCGGAAAAGAATCTGACAGTTTCATTTGAAACTGCCAGATAGAGCTTTGGGCACAGCGCCCTCGCGCTGTAGAACTCCAGATCTTCTGGAGTTAACTCCTTCCTCTCCGGGGCAGTTCAGCTGCAGTGGCTGACTGCTATTGTTATAATATAGCAAGACTTCATGGTGTTTGAACAACATATCCACATCCCTAGAACAACCTTTTCTCTTCCGTAGAGGCATGGTTGTTTGCCATAGAAAGACTAATTAAGAAAACGGGGTTGATCACATGTCAGGTGAGGTCTTCCGAGAGAATAATATAAAAGGACCACCACCAGAGGTGTAAGTTAGATAGGGAGATCAGTTGCTTCCTGGCCGTGGAAGGTGCAAGACCTTCAGGGTGTGCTGGGACAAGCACTGTTCATATCTGAAGAGGCTGAAGCTAAGCCACAGTGCTGAGGATTGCTAACCTCATTTTCTTTTGTTTTCTGTAAATTGCTTATTTTGAATGAAAAAATTGCCTGAGTCAATAAAATGACAAACCCACATGTGCATTTTGTATGCACCTAAGTCTTGGTCTGCCTGTCTTGTGTCATCCTAATCCCATGCCCCATACCTCTCAACCTCTTGCTTCATGAATCAGGGACAAGGCTTAAAATAATCAGGGACAAAGACCCAAAATCAGAGAGACACATCTTAAAAACTGGTACTATTCACTTAGAAAGCTGATAGAATAAGGGGATTTGTGTTAAGATACATTTTCTGAAGAAGAACAAGTCTGTAATTTTAATGTTTGATATTATTTTGTGCTTTTAATCCCACTATTTTGTTACAAAAACACAAATTTTATGAGGGACAGCGGAAAATTCTGAGGCAAAATCAGGGACGTCCCTGAAAATCAGGGACAGTTGAGAGGTATGCCATGCCCTGTTACAACAAGGTAAGTAAGTAAGTAAGATACCCAATGCATGCGGAAAATGAAAATTGCATGAAAATGAAACCGGAGAAGCTCGGGCACCGAGGCTGTCAGTGAAATCAGCACTAAGCCAGACAGCAATGCTGACACCAAAGCAGGCAGTGATACTGGCAACGAAGCCAGCAGAGACAGTGTCACTGAGACCAGAACCAACACTAAAGCCAGAACCAACATAGAAGCCAGAACCCACACTGGCACTGAGGAGCCAGAATGTGATGATCAAGCAGAAGTATTCATTCAGAATATCAGCTTTCTGCCTGTGTCCTTCCACCCATGCCTCGCCCTTTCTCAATCTCTCCATTCTGCCCTTGTTCTTTCTCCTTTATGTCCTGTTTTTTTGTTTATACTGTATGTCTGTCCATATTACTGAGTAAACATTAGATTTATTATATAATTTACTAAACTCATTTTGTGTATTTTCTTAATATGGCAGATACTGGAGCTGGCTTGTTTAACGTTCCAGTTTTCTAGTCAGGGAAGTGAGTGTGCCAGTTTCTCAGTGATGCAGCTGCTTGCACTGTTGGCGTCATCTGCTGCTCACGTGACAAGCACACAACAGTCACCTGGAGCTGTCAAAACTTCAGTAACTAAAGGACATGAATAAACAGATGCCCTGTTACTTATTTCTTTTTAGATAATGTTGAAACTAAAACTCGCTTCCTGACTGGTTCAAACACCCTACTACCCGGGCTGTTATTTCTTAACAACGGCCTGCTCTAAAACAAGTTCCAATTCTGGAACTCGCCAGCGCCATTTATTTTCCTCGCTAAGCGAGCACCTCACCGACATAACCCACTTCGCATTCATTCCACTCGCCTCCCTCGCCTTGAACACAAACTGCAGCACCAAAAACTAAATAATTACATTTTTTACAAAAACGTTCCTGCCTCACAGCTCTACTCTGTTTCTCACCCCCCAACAGCATTTTGGGCAGTCCACCGACTCTGCTTTCACTCATTTACAGTACGTCCTTTCACCACCCACTCCGTTCCCAGCTCGTCGTCATTGTGACAACGCTCAGCCACAAACACCAAACTCCGTTTCTTTTTCTTAATAAAAAAAAATACTTTACTGCAGCTCGTATTACCTCATAGTTGCGCTCCTCTTCCAATTCCTCAGTGCCATTTTACTCACTCTGCCCACCACACTCACACTCACTTCCCTTCCTACGTATAAAAAAACAACAGCACCCTCTAGTGGCAAGGGACTATTTTACAAGCCCACATTTCTCTTTATTTTTAATATTTGACACTTTTTTTTTTTAAATAAAAACATTATATAAAAAAAAATAATCTAACCCCATTATCTAAGTGTAATAATACCCTCCAGGGTGGGCATTATGGGATATAACAGACCTACCAGGGGCTATAAGGCCCTCCGTCTGCGGCGTCGGGCCTCATTACGCCCCTGCGCGGTCCGTTATATCCCAATAACGCCCACCCTGTCGGGTATTATTACTTACTTATTTTACTTGTACAATAGACAAGGGGATTCTAAAATGTTTATGTAGACTAAACAAAGAACGATATCAATCAATCAAATCTTTATTTATCCAGGCGGACACCATTGAGCAAGCTCATTTACAAGGTGGACCTGCATTTGTAAAATGACAGTTATACACACATAACTTAAAGATGAGTTAAACAATGTAAGGAAGGCAAAAGAATAAACTTACAAACATGAGGTGGGTGCAATAAATACAGTTCCAAGTATTCACATAGGATTACATGACATCAATTACAGTCTTTAATGACATAGGATTTAGAGTTGCATATTTGTCCATGACTTTACAGGATGGTACAAGTTAAGCATTACAGGCCCCGGAGGGTGGTTCAGTGCATGGGAGGTGACCAGGGCTTCCGGGAGCCCATGTTGCTCACGTATTTGGGTGGCAGAGGGAGGAAAAAGAAAAATGTCTATGGTTCTAGTGGTCAGCATGGCAGCTGAATGCTGAATAGGTTTATGTCAGTGAGGAGGGTTCGGTTATAGCTGCATATGGTGAGGCTAGAGCATGAGCTATCAACAGGACTACTATATCTATGGAAACATTTGCAGATTTCGCAAATGTTCTGTCATACAGGTTCCTAAACACGGAGATACTGATAGGAGGCTAAGTTTCAGTGAACCTTGTATCCTTCTCCAGAGTGTAGGCAAGGCATGGCTTATAGCTGCCCTACCAAAGTGGTTATTGATTCTGGGATTTTAGTGAAGTTAGTGAGAGGCTTCTTATGGCATAGGTGCTTGGCGGACACAACGGGAGGCAATCAACAATGTAGTTAGGAGTTTGTTGGTAAGTGCACAGAGTATCCAGAGAGCTGCATTTCTATGTTGCCTGTATTAGAGAAGGCCACCCTACTGCAGTGTATAACAAGCAGTGATGTGTGGAGGACGGGAGGCCAGTAATGAATCTTAATGCTCTATGATACAGTACGTCCAGTTTTGCAAGGTATGAAACAGAGCATTGTCCATATATGATGTCAGCATAATCGATTAAAGAAAGGAAGGTAGAATGAACTAGCTGTCTTTTTGCAGCTACTGTCAGGAGATGTCTGATTCTATAAAATAGGCCAAGCCTCTGCCTTAGTTTTTTCATCAATTCTTCAATGTGCTCCATAAAGGAGAGTTTGTTATCCAGCCACAGACCCAGGTATTTGAACTTAGTTACGAACTCAAGTTTTTCACCTAGTAGGGTGGTTATAGGAGGAACTGTACCAGCTAGTGTGGATTTGGCCCAATGCTGGATGGAGAGAACAGCATAGCCTTTGTTTTTTGCATTTAGCAATAGTTTTTGTTGATAAGCTGGTTTTGTAGCGTATTGAATTCGGCTTGGAGTTCTGAGCATGCGGCTCCAGGAGAGTCACGACTTAGGTAGAGCACTGTATCGTCAGCAAACAGGTGGATACTGGCTTTCTTGATTCCTAAGTCCAGATTATTAATGTAGATATTGAACAGTAGGGGGCCCAATATGGAACCCTGAGGAACTCCTCTTTTTAGCGGTTTGAGCAGAGAAAGTTCTCCTTCAGCTTTGATTTGTTGCTGCCTACCAGACAGGTAGTCCTGGAACCATTTCAGTGAGATAGAGTCCAGACCTATGGTGTTTAGCGTGGAAAGAAGTAGGCAGTGGTCGGCGATTGTCGACGCCTTGCTGAGGTCTAGAAACACTGCACAAACAAATTTTTTTATCGAGTTCCCTTGCCAGTCATTAGTAACGTTGCCAGTGCCGCAGCAGTACTGTGCTTAGCTCTAAACCGGACTGCATGGGGTTAAAAATGCAGAGTTGTCTAGGAATGATCTCAACTGTGTATCCACAACTTTTCCAGCATTTTCGAAAGTATAGGTAGTAGGAGATTGGCCTATAGTTGTTCAGGTCACTTGGGTCCCCTGCTTTGAAAAGCGGGATAACATGAGCAGTTTTCCATTCTGTGGGGAGAGAGCCTTGAGTTAGGGATAGGTTGAATAAGTGCGAAATGGGTGCGGCAAGTATGTGATAAGCTATTTTCAGAAAGTATGGGTCGAATAAATCAGCTCCTGCGCTTTTCCTAGTGTCCAACCGTAGCAGCAGGTCTTCAACTTCTTTTATGTCGATTGTGGAAAAGGAAAAAGTCATACTAATGTTAATTGGTTCATATGGCTGGGCTTTGGAAAGCGGATGAAGACTGCTTACTGGTGCATTATCAAAAGCCATGCCTGCTGTGGCAAAATGGTTATTAAAAGCTTGGAGAATTTCAGATCTGTCAGTGACAGTGACATTGTCAATCATAATTTTAGATGGTAGCATACTACTTGGTGAGTGTCCAGATAGTTCTTTTATAGTGGACCAGAATTTGGTAGGGTTGGTGGATGCAGAGCACAATTCCTTTTGGTAATAAATAGCCTTAGTTTCCCTGATCATTTTTGTACAGGCATTCCTAGCTGACCTAAAGAGACACCAATCAGCATCAGCATGTGATTTTCGGGCATTTTTCCATAGCTGGTCTCTTTTGAGCAAGGTGTTTTTCAGTTCTGGTGTGAACCAACGGCAGGTCCTTGTTTTTATCCGAGTTTTGATCAAGGGAGCATGGGTATTGAGGGCACTGGCTATGATTTCGTGCAGAATATCATAAGCCTCACTCACTGATTTGGCTAGGTAGAAGCTCTGCCAGAGCAGAGAGTTTTAGATCATTAAAATAAGTAGGTAATTGAAGTTCCGTTTGGAACTTTTGATAGAAAATTTTGAAGTGGATAGTGGCTTGGTGATGGTTCTGATGCCAGCTGTTATACAGTGGTCGTAACGTCAGCTGGCAGGATACCGGCGTGTGAAAAGTATTGAGGTTTGTTAACAAAGCACATCCAAAGGGTGCTCCTCATAGGATTTTTTGTTGATACGGGTTGGTTCAGTTATAAGTTGGGTGAACCCATGTGAGTCACAGAATCGCTTTAGGGGTAGGGATCCATTGGTTAGCCAGTCATAGTTTAGGTCACCTAGTAGGACTGTCTCCATGGGTGTTGCATCCATTTGTGATGACAGGTGAGTCAAGAGCTGTGGTCCTGCTGCAGGAGGTCTGTAGCAGCCAATTATCTTGGAAGGCCACTGAGTGAGATGCTTCAATTCTGAGAGACAGGCATTCAAATCCTCCAGCCACGGATGTAGCATCTAATATGGATACTGTGAATTTATTTTTAACATAAATTGCTACCCCGTCTTTCTGTCTGCTCTGAAAAGTAGGTAATTTGGGAAATTAACCTCGCTGTCCGGCGTGGATGCCCGAAGCCATGATTCCGAGATCACAAAAATATCTGGAGAGGAGTGAATGATCCAAGCCTGGACAGAATCCAACTTTTTTAGAAGGCTGCAGATATTAGCATGCAAGAAGCTGATTCCTTTCAAAGTAGTAATTTCGGACGGTGATGAAAGCAACTTTGTGGGGCCAGGATTAAGTTCAATGTCTCCTGCACACAGTAGTAGAAGGAGGAGAATTCTTCTCAGATAGACAAGGAGATTTTTAAGAGTCGGGTCTTTCTGCATCTGCTACAGGTTAAAGCGCATGGGTCCAGTGGTCGGATGGACCTCTTGCTATACCCTATGGATCGTAGCTTAGGATCCAGGCAGGGTAGTAGTAACCTGTACATTGTTTAGGTACCAGAGGTTTGGGGATAGTCGTAGCATGGTAAGTTGCTGTACCACTGTTGGTAATAACAACATCTTGAGGTTAAACAGTGGCAGACAGGGCAGCATGATAAGTACATGGATTTATTGTGTGTGAGGACCAGTGGGGAACATGTCTCTGTAATTAGGTCGGTCTGTCAGGGAGTTCATTTATATTATGTAGCAGAATGATATTAGCTAGTAGGCAAAGCCAAATAATGCTGCCCATATTTGTTTTTCACAAAGTGGGGTAAACCGCTACAAGAGCTGCCAACCAGAGTCTCTTATGCTATCAAAATTTTGTGCAAAAAGGTGCTACTGCGGAAGGCTCTTGACGTTTAGTATTTGAGGTATAATCTTTAGCAGTAACACGCTTAAAGCCACGTTTAGTTAATAGGATTTTTACTGGGCGTGGGGAAGGATGGAGAGTATATATTTTTTTTTTTACTGCTAAAACGTGAAATAAGGAGACGCCTATTCCATATGGGCCAGGCCAATGAGGGGCTGTAGGCGGGCTAGTGGGCTATAAAAATAACACACTCAGAGAGGGGGATGGGCGGGTGGGCAAGTACTTGGCCCGTACCTTTCAGGCAGGGAGAGTCCGGTGCGGAGGTCTCAGGCGGGGCTGTAGAAGCGCCGACGCGCCCGTGGCCGCCCTTCTGCCGCTTGCAGGAGTCCCTAGGGGAGACAGAAGGGGACTATTAGTGCTAGTCCCAGTCGGCTGAGGGCGGCCGAGCAGTGTGATGCAGAGCTAGAAATTTGCAGGACAATAGAGGCGATTTCCTGGCGCCCTATGTCTAGCTGGCTTCTGCTCTAAAAACAAAAGAAGGGCTGTAATGACTTTAAACACACCCTCTCTTAACACTTCTGGCAAATGATTACACTCATTTAGTCTTGTTTTCAGTTAAACAAACATTTTACAAAGTCCAAAATATCCCCTGTAAGCAAGAGAGCAGCCCTTTTCGGCAAGTTTTCAGCTTAGAAACAAGGGTGTAAGGGCAAGCCAATCGTAATCCGCCTAGAAAAGGCGCTCGCGTTCCGATTGGCTGCGGCTTCGCCGTACCTTTCAGGCAGGGACAGTCCGGTGTGGAGGTCTCAGGCGGCGGCTGTAGAAGCGCCGACCGCCCGGTGGCCGCTCGTCCTTCTGCCGGCTTGCAGGAGTCCCTTTCAGGCAGGGAGAGTCCGGTGCGGAGGTCTCAGGCGGCGGCTGTAGAAGCGCCGACCGCCCGGTGGCCACTCGTCCTTCTGCCAGCTTGCAGGAGTCCCTAGGGGAGACAGAAGGGGGACTATTAGTGCTAGTCCCAGTCGGCTGAGGGCGGGCCGAGCAGTGTGATGCAGAGCTAGAAATTTGCAGGACAATAGGAGCGATTTCCTGGCGCCCCTATGTCTAGCTGGCTTCTGCTCTAAAAACAAAAGAAGGGCTGTAATGACTTTAAACACACCCTCCTTAACACTTCTGGCAAATGATTACACTCATTTAGTCTTGTTTTCAGTTAAACAAACATTTTACAAAGTCCAAAATATCCCCTGTAAGCAAGAGAGCAGCCCTTTTCGGTCAAGTTTTCAGCTTAGAAACAAGGGTGTAAGGGCAAGCCAATCGGAATCCGCCTAGAAAAGGCGCTCGCGTTCCGATTGGCTGCGGCCCGCCCGTGCCTTTCAGGCAGGGACGGCCTCGGTGCCGGAGGGTCTCAGGCGGCGGCTGAGAAGCGCCGATCGCCCGGTGCCTCATCCTTCTGCCGGCTTGCAGGAGTCCCTTTCAGGCGGGAGAGTCCGGTGCGGAGGTCTCAGGCGGCGGCTGTAGAAGCGCCGATCGCCCGGTGGCGCTCGTCCTTCTGCCGGCTTGCAGGTCCCTTTCAGGCAGGGAGAGTCGGTGTGGAGGTCTCAGGTGGCGGCTGTGGAGCGCCGACCGCCCGGTGGCCGCGCGTCCTTCTGCCGGCTTGCAGGAGTCCCTTTCAGGCAGGGAGAGTCCAGTGCGGAGGTCTCAGGCGGCAGCTGTAGAAGCGCCGACCGCCCGGTAGCCGCTCGTCCTTCTGCCGGCTTGCAGGAGTCCCTTTCAGGCAGGGAGAGTCCGGTGCGGAGGTCTCAGGCGGCGGCTGCAGAAGCGCTGACCACCCGGTGGCCGCTTGTCCTTCTGCCGGCTTGCAGGAGTCCCTTTCAGGCAGGGAGAGTCCAGTGCGGAGGTCTCAGGCGGCGGCTGTAGAAGCGCCGACCGCCCGGTGGCCGCTCGTCCTTCTGCCGGCTTGCAGGAGTCCCTTTCAGGCAGGGAGAGTCCGGTGCGGAGGTCTCAGGCGGCGGCTGTAGAAGCACCGACCGCCCGGTGGCCGCTTGTCCTTCTGCCGGCTTGCAGGAGTGCTATATCAGATGTTTTGAGTTTTATTACTGTACTGAATATATACACATTTCTATTTAGTGGGTGTTGGTCTGCCAGGATTTATTTATTTATTTGTTCACGGGGTAAGTGCTCTGGTCCCCAGGGACCGTTTTCAGCCATGACCAGGGCCGTGAAGATGGCACAATATACAACAGAAAGGTAATTTGGGGGTTACAGGTACAATACAGAGCACTGGAACCAAGACAAGTAATACAGCACAGTTAAGTACTGTACAAGAGTAAGATTCACAAGGATATAGTAGGTGAACGCAGACACTGGAGTAACTATAAGTATTAATTCAGTCAAGGGCAAGGATAAGAGGTACAAGATACAGAACAAGGTGCAGAAACACATTCAAGTAAACTATGCAGTTGTGTACAAGGATAAGCAAGAAGTTATTCAGCACAGGTATATAACGCAGGGTTATCTGAAACCATAGAAACATAGAAACATAGAATTTGATGGTAGATAAGGACCGCTTGGCCCACCTAGTCTGCCCATTTTCCTACCTAACAGATAAGCTGAAAATCCTAGTTAACCAACAGCTTACTTCCTCCTACCCCCCACTAGGACTGCCTTATGGCTGTCCCATGCGTTCTTGAATTCCCCCACTGTTCTTGACTCCACGACCTCCTCAGGGAGGCTGTTCCATACATCCACAACTCTCTCTGTGAAAAAATACTTCCTCACATTACCTCTGAGCCGTCCCCCCTGTATCTTCAAACTGTGTCCCCTTTTTCTGAAAAATGCTACCCTCTTGGACTTTGTTGATTCTCTTGGGGTACTTGAAAGTTTCTATCATGTCCCCTCTCTCTCTTACATCATCAACCAGATGATGTAAGGTGCGCTAGTGGTACTGGCCTAGCCTGAAGGACAGTGCGGGTACTCACAGGTGTGTCAGTCATCCAGGGGAGTAGGTACAGTTTACTGTTGCCATTAGGGTTGATTTATAGTGGGACTTGAATATGGGGTGAGAGTTAAGGGTCCGTTGTGGGGTGGGTAGGCTCTACCACAGGTTAGGGGCGGCTGAAGAGAAGGATGCTGTAAGCCACCATAATGCATTTTCATGCCTCTATTCTTCGTTTCTGCACTGTAAGTTTTAATTATAGCCCCTTAAAAGAGAATTAGTTCCAAAAACAAAAACAGCATTGCTCGTTCCTTTATACTTATCTAAGGTAGCAGCTTATATTGCGATTGTGTGGCTCGGTTTCCTTTCCTGTGGGATGATGTGGGGTGCGCAATCAGAGACCAGCTTTGTTCTACGTAGTCATAGTTAGTGACTAGAAAATAGCTCAAAACTGATATTAACTGCTATAAAATAAATAGCTTGGCTGACGTTTTAAACTACTTTTAAAAAAAAAGCTGTTCATGTAATTAGTTTATGTTTGATTTCTGACTGAACTGATCTTTATGCTGAACTACATATATACAGGCCTAGCGGGTTTCAAACCAGCGACCTAACTATCACAACTCAATATCCACTTGGTCATAACTTCAGTGCATCCTAAGTGTTTGGCTATAAAATAGTGAGACAGGTATATTATATGGTGCAGGTTCATGTGTACACTACTATTGAATAAGTTTTTATTTCCAAATGGTTTCATTACTTAAATTTACTATATGTCAGTACCTCGACACAAATGCACTGAGCATCCACATAAAAAAAAAAAAAGGACTGCACTGCACTGCCATGAGCCAAGATTGCAATTTCTAATACATTAATGTGTGTTTACCTTTATTAAGTGTGTGTTATCAAGTACTGTACATTGATTGAGAAAGCCTGATGGTGCTTCTTGGTTTTAAAATAAATACCTCTGTGGTGTTTTTCTCTATGAAATCATTCCTTTCTTTACATGGATGCTCAGCGCATCATGAACTGACATATACCATCGTGTACTGACATATAGCAAATTTAAGTAATGAAACCATATGGCAATAAAAACGTATTCAATGGGGGCGTTGTGGAGCACCCAGCAGGGAAGATACATTCTTACAGAGCTCCGTTTAAAACTACATAAAACTACCTTTTTCTATGACCGATTTCGAGAAGTGAAATAAATAACTCGGATTTTACTCGTTAGCGGTACACTCTGACAGAAAAATGGGACTGAAAAAACACCAACAATCCTCGTCATCAGGGCTTGAATCCTACTTTCCACACTCACGGACCAGCGCTTCATCCAAATCTGGAGGCCCGACTTCTATGCCTACTCCAGAGATAGCGGAGATTCTACCACTACTTACAAAACTTCAAGAAACTGGAGATGAGACCAATAAGAGACTGGCAACAATGGACAAAAAGCTAACTGACCAAGACACTAAAATCTCCATCAGTACTGAAGCAGTTACTGATCTTAATAGTGCAACGGCATGTCAGTTAGAGGTTAGTGTAGGCCTGATCTGCGATGTTAATTTGCTCAGTGCTAAAGTCGAAAATCTTGAAAATGGCGTTAGACAGAGGAACGTGAGCATTGTCGGATTCCCTCCACGATTTGCAGCTCGAACAGAACTGTTGGAGGCCTTGGACAGATTAATCTTTGAGGATTTGGGTCTTATGCCTTGGGTGTTAAAATTACACAAGCTTTTACTATCCCGTTATGCCCTAGATCCCGGGAGGGTTCATCTTCCTGACCATTAAATGCTATAGCATCTCTGTCCACCTTAGAGGCCAGAATACCACTGCTGCAAGCGGCATGGAGCAAAGGAAACATTGTGTGGGAGGGAAGTCATTTGGGTTTTTTCCTGGGCCTGTCCTCGCAAACCCAGGACCATAAGAAAAAACTATAGATCCTTAAAAAATCTTTATGTGCCAAAGGGGTGAAGGCCCAGACGCTCTTCCCGGCATGCCTACAAATCTTGCACCAGCAGAAACAGCATATCTTCACTGATCCCGATGCTGCGGCCAGTTTCACTGATAAACTATTGTCCAGACTGGATTCTAAGACCCTGAACAACGAATCTGAGGAGGAACCAGAATGATTGCAGCGGGACTGCGGCTGTTTCCTCTACCCTCTTCTGAAGATGGTCAGATAGGCACCATAGCTTATCACTGAGACAAACATTTGAATGCTCCAAGATTATTGTTATGAGCAGGCAGGATCAGATGTTATTAAAAGTTTCCCTCCTGTTTGTTTCTTGAATATTTTTTTCCTGCCTGCTAGCCTATATTTTAATTGCAAAGGGACAGTCTTTCGTTTCTGGTGTAACTCAGTGCACCGCTCAGTTTGTGGACTTAGCAATTTCCTGCTGGGACACTGGTCTCCCTGGTGAGGCCTATATGTGTGGGGCATGATATTTACTTAACCGGGCTCAGGCAATCTGTAATACTGCTTAATGTCCTCTTTGCACAGGTACTTCTCCTCCATAAATATATACTAAGCCTGCAAGCGAGAAGAAAGCTCGGAGTATTGATTTTTGGTCAAGTGTTGTAGTGAGAGTGTGAAACCCTACGGCTCATCTCCTTAGTCAAATTAATCCTTTATACCTCAAGGGAGGGTAACAGACTTTTGTCTGAGTGCTAAAAGTACTAATGTGTTTTACTTTTTTTAAAGTATGCTGACCAGACAATGCACTGTCTACTCTACTGTATACATGTCTTATTTTGGTACATGTTGCCTGTATTTCAATAACACTTAAATAAAAAGTAAAAAAAAAACTTATTCAATAGAAGTGTACATATGAAACTGCACAATATATATCCATTTCAGTAATTTATAGTCAACACTTAGGATGTATTGAAGTTGTGACCATGAGATGTTATAGTTAGGTTGCTGGTTCGAAACCCACTAGGGCCGTATATAATGCAGTTCAAAACACAGATCACTTCAATCAGAAATCAAATAAATTCATTTGTCTGTTAGTAGCAGTTAACATAAAACATGTATCAAAATGTTAAGTAAATTTGCAGTACTTCAAAAAAGGTGATCGCAATGTTTGAGTGTCCTATGCATTACTCATGGTTGCAGGAACTGAAAACTTGTGTCTGCAATGGGTGCTATTCATGATTGATTATGTGGTGAGGGGGTTGGGGTGGCAGAGTGTACAATCCATGTGTTGCAGATGTTGAGTTCTAGTTTAGGCAGTAGGCGTGGTTACAGTGTTGTGCACTATACGGAGTTTGCAGATGTTGAATGCCACTGCCTGTGTGGTCTCAAGTTTGGGCAAGTGGAAGGGGAGTGAAATGCTGTTTAAAGTCCAAGTGCAACAGGTATAGAAAGAGCTATGATTTTCTTGGGGCAACATCTGTATGCAGTTGGTGAGGTGGGGTGTGTGGTTACGCAATAAACTATAGAGCACATACTAATAATTGACATATTATAGCATGGTGAAGAACGGAACATCATGTTCAGCTCCATGTGCTGAATCTCAGCACCACCCATTCATCAGCTGATCAGTTCTCCCTCCAAGAAAGATGAGACTCTCTCTGTCCTCTTTCCTCCCTTCCTCACACCGAATGGCAGAGTCAGATGAACCCAGCATCTATTAGTCCCATCACTCATCCTCGTGTAGCGGGACTACTTCTCCAGGCACATGAACAGTATGCCTCTTCCCCCCACCTCAAGACATTATATACCTTCTGTTCTGACAATGAACACGATAAAAGACAGAATGAGTTATCAGGGACCAGGCAATGTTGCGTGACTTACACAAATCTGACTACACTAACCAAACTCCATTGTGCATAGTAATGGTAGACTAAGCATAAGCAGGGGCTACTCAGTCAAAGAACATGCCGTATTTGATACTGTGCACTCCACTTATAACAGACACTCTTATAATGGACAATCTGTTATAGTGGACAAAAACTGATTTCCCAAACCAAATATATCAAATCCAATGCATTTTTCTCGGGTTATAATGAACAGAAACATTGCTTATAATAGACACTGTGACATTTTTATGGATATTTGTAGTGATTTTGGGGGGGGAATGCAGAGCTGGTGGGGAGATTTGACAAATGTAGAATTAAGATGGAAGAGCTAAAGAGATTACATTTCTTACAAAAAATCCACCACAAGCTGAGCAAACTTTTATTTGTTAATTAATTATACTAAAAGGAAATTATTTTTTTTATAGTTCAGTAAAACCCTTAAGGTACAATTGTCTTTCTTACACAGTAATTCTCCACAAGCTGCACAAACTTTTATTTAATTAATTAGACTAAAAGAAAATGATGTTATAGTTCAGTAAAACCCTTAAAGTACAACTGTCATTCTTACTGTCCTAAAAGCCCAACATCCAGCCACTAGTTATTATCGTCTTCTTACCTTCTGCAATAACCGTCCTTAAAAATACTCATGTTCCCTGACTGTTACATAACTTTAAATAAAACACACAGAATACAGCAGCATATATGCTAGGCAGGATTCTGAGTGATCTATGAATTTTATTATAGGTTCTCATTCACTCTGAGCTTATGCTCACACACTTAGACACACCTAACACACAGGTTCCACTTCTTCTGGATATAATGGACACTAGATATAAAGGACAAAATCTGTGGGCACAGGTGCATCCGCTATAACAGGCTTGCACTGTATTATTCACTCATTACAAAACCGTCTGTCAGAGATTACCAAGTGACCCCCCCATATCTTGATATACTAGCAGTCCAAATACTAATCCACAATATACCACGCAGGTCAGCCTAGACTGATCACAACAGCAGCTGTCAGCAACAGAAAGATAACAGATGTTTCTTTAAAAAAATGTTCTTTCTAATACAGCAAAATACATAACTATTATGAATAAATGTGTTTTTTTTCTTTCTGTCGGTTCTTGTATGATTAGTGTTGCATAGGGACCAGCTTATTTGGCTAAATTTCTAAATACCGAGCATGCTTTCAGCTTTGCCAACAGGGAAGCCGTAAGTGAATCCCCAAATGCAGTGTTACCTACCTTCATTACAAGAGAATACTGTCTACTATGAATACATCTAGTATGTTTTAGTTACCTAATTACTGATAGGCATACAGTATTTTGACATTGAGCCCACTACAGAATCATTCAGAATGCATAAATGATAACATCACTGGAGATGCCACATGCCAGCCAATATTCTCGAGCCTACATAAGAATTATGAGGACCGCTGTGCCAGGCAGTACGTTGCATATGTTAAAAACAGTCCAAAAAATGACCACAGCACACAAATATTTGATACAAATTTGAGTTTTATTACAATTTTGCCTTTATAAGACAAAAAACATATCAATAAGCCATTCATGAGGGGGCGTGGCTAGCAGCCGACTGAGAAAGACATCTCTCACAGGAGCTCCCAAGAACATACTTGAATTTATCAATTTAAATACTTTAAACTTCAATTTTTGGGTGTCCATATAGGCTTAGATTGCTCTCCCTAGTATTCTACCACTGGAAAGTGCAATTTAAAAAGATAAAATCGGAATATAGCCAGCTTTATTGGAGGAAAATATGGGGAGAACCAAGAACACACAGCAGCAGGGCCAAGCACATGGCGCGGAAAGTGAACTCTCAAATGCGGCTGTATTAAAGGCTGTTAAAGACTTGGAGTCTTTTGTAAAAGAACTCGATAAGAAGACAGATGGCTTTACATCGAGGGTAACTACAGTGGAAACTAAACTGGATGTGATAGCTACGAAAAGCCAACAATCACAATCGATGGCTGAAAAGGCTGTTACAGCCACCGCAGGGTTGGTAACGGAAAACCGCTTGCTCTGTCAACGTTTAGAAAATCGGAAAATGGAGTCCGTTTGGCTAACATACGGATTCTACGTGTCCCAGAGAATCGAGAAGGCCATAACTTACTGGATTTCGTCACTTCGCCTGTGCAGTCTACACTCAACTTCTCCAGGGATGGGTGTATCTTACAGGCATACCGGATTACACCTTGGTGCCGACCACTTCAGGAAGGGCAAAAAAGAGCAAACAGGCTGCACTGCCTGCACTAAAAAATGGAACAGGAGTACAAGAAAGCAAAAAGCCAGAATTAAGCAGCAGCAAAGTTTTTATTCCATGAGAGCCCCGGTGAGTCTCAAACCCTCGGTGCTTCACGTCTGAACGTGATACTTCTTCAGCAGGAGGAGCAAGTGAGCAACAACCAATCCATTTATAGTACAAAATTAAAGACACAGTGTACAAGATGCATTCCTATTCCATTCTTTTACATGAATACATACATTCTAGAAAATTCAAAATATTTAACCAATAGAGAGCTGCATAAATAAATAGCACTCAAATCATTATTCATTAATAACATTCAAATAACTGGATGTACAGGAACACTTAGGAAAAAAAGTGTAGTGTTCAAAAGCAAACATAAAGACACCAAAAATTAAAAAGAACTAATTCCTATAAAGTTATACAAATTCTATAACACCATGAAATTACAGTACCTAATTACTTCTTTATAAGCCTCATATATTTGTTTAAATATCAGAGGACTTTTTATATAGCAATTACAAGTAAATATATTTAAAAGGCAGGCAGACATCCTAATATACAAACAATCAAGTTAGTTTTAGAGGGATATACCCACACGTGCTGCCAAAATGACAATAGGCAAAAGGGAAGTTTCAGAAATGCAAGCACGTTGGTCAGTAATGGACAAGATATATCATAGCCTACAGATAGGGAACAATATCAATATTATTACTATTAAAGCCAATATCTGTATGGCCTTCAGGAAGGGACTCCTCAGACTATCCTTGTGGTTACGGCAGGTCCCACCATCAAGGAACAGATTTTACAGGCAGCCAAGGAGAAGGGGCTGATCCATTTACCAGATGGCCCTAGAATTTACTATTTCCCCAACCTCTCCTATGCAACCTACCAGAGGCGCAAAGCATTCAATGCAGTAAGATCAGAACTGCATCAGTTAGGCATAGCGAACGTTTTGTTATACCCAGCAAAGTTGCACCTACACTATGCAGGTAAAACCTTTATCTTTAATGATCCCGCTGAAGCGGGGAAAAGATTGGACAAAATAAAATCGGACTTTGAGAGTCGCAAGGAAAATGAAGATTCAGAGACTGAGGGAGATTGAGGGGGGCTTAACACTAGCCATTAAGTGGGCTACCTAACTACTTATGGGATGCATGTATCTGGTCTTAGTTGGGGCTGTTCCATAGTAGCCATCTTGGTAAAGCAAAGAAGATTTGTATTGTTATACCATTTACCAGTTTTTAATTATCTTTATTACAAAGCCAAGACGTTAAGAGGGATAAAGTTCCACTTTGTATTTTGCACCAACTGTTAAGGGAGCAGTATGTGAGATTAGATGTCTACATATTATTCAAGGACACTTATAGCATCTACAGTACATGGACTTATGATAGGTCATATAGACCACATCAACCGTGTTTTACTCAGGGACTTTTCGAGTACAGTAATTGAGTGTAAGGTCCATGGTCATGGCACAGATAGCCATCTAAATAACATGTTTGGAAACAAATGTTTAAATGTTAAAACATTAATCTTTACATGATAACCCCCACTATGTTGTAACAAAAGGATATATGATGACAATCCTTTGTAGAAGATATGCATTGTATGACTTTATATGACATGGAACCAAGTTACTGCATACTGAATGTGTACTTTGACATACTCAATAAACAAAAAGTAAAAAAAAAAAAAAAAACGCCATTCATGTCCCCTTTAAAGAAGGCCATCTCATTTTACCTTACCCCTTCTGTAATCTCAGTCTGACATCTGCCTTGGCGCAACTCACTGCCTTACTAGCTTCCTTTGTCTTGACAATGCAGAGCTCTCTGCTTGCCCCCATCTGTTTGGCCTTGTACACTTTGAAGACTGCCTTTTTCCCCTTCACTGCTACCCCAACCTCCTCCTAAAACTACGTAGACCTATTATGCCTCTAACTCTTACATACTTGTCTGAGTCAACCTTTAATTACAGCTACATTCTCTTCTTTAATATGCTCCCTCTTGCTCTCTGCCCCATCTAGCTCTTTGTATACCACAAGGCTCTCCCTTAGCTCTTCCTCCATCCTCCTAAAGTCAGTCCTCCTAAAGTCCAAGACTATTATCTAAGTCAGCTACTACTATGTTGAACCACACTGCGTTGTGGTCACTAGACTCTAGTGGTTCTTCCATCGTTAACACCTCCATGCTGTCTTGCTTGGTCAAAACTAGGTTGAGAATGGTCCAGCCCCTTGTCAGTTCCTTCACTCACTGAGCCATGAAGCAGTCCTTAATGGTGTCAGTCAATGCCTGATATCTGCTGATAAGTGCCACTGAGATGCTCCAGTCAGCATCTGGTATGTTAAGGTCTCCTAACAGAACTACTTCCCCTCTAGCTACTGCCTTCCTAATCTCTTCATCTGGAGCCCCGTCTACCTCTTCTGTCTGATTAGCGGGCTTATAGATCACTCCCAAATGGAAAAAAGTTCCCCCATCCACTATAAGCTGTGCTCACCCCATCTCCTTATCCTTGATCGAGACACTTTGATATCCTCCCTGATGTACAGTGCAACCCCCTCCTCTCCCTTGTACCTTGTCCGGCCTGAATAATATGTAGCATGGAACAGTCAGGTCCCAGTTGTTATTGAGTGATGTCCATGTTTCTGTCACAGGCATTATGTCAGGGTTGTCATTTGCTGCCACTGCCTGAAGCTGACTCATTTTATTTCCAAGGCTTTTGGTATTTAAGCAGAGCACCCTCAATGAACCCTGTATGCTGTCCTTCCTCAGTCCATTGACTGGTCCTACTTTACTAGTTCCTTGTGATGAACATTTAACCAGACTTGTACCTCAATCAGTTTTGGTACTCACCGTTGGTGTCTGGCCCTACCTTTTACCCCTTTAGTGACACACCCAGTTCCCTGAATTCCCCTTGTAGATTAGAGAGCGCTTTCTAGGTCTCCCTTGATTAGGTGTACCTGGTGGATGACCCTAGCCTCCCTCCCCCATTAGTTTAACTCCCCAAGATGAAGACTTGAATGGCACCCCAGTTCCCCACTCTATTCCACTGAAAGGCACCCCAGTTCCACACTCTGTTCCGCTGAAAGGCACCCCAGTTCCCCACTCTGTTCCACTGAAAGGCACCCCAGTTCGCAAGGAAGAGACACCCCTCTTCCACAAACTACCCTTACAGCTAATCAATTAATTGGAATATTTTCAGTTTCTTTACTGCTTAAACCCTTGAGCCTGGACCCCATGTGCCTTGAAATTGTTCTTAAATACCCCTAGTGGCATCCCTGCTAGATAGTTCATCCCAACATGGATAATAATGTCTGACCTCCTCCCCCATTTTCCTATCCAACCAGTCTATCCCTAGGGTTTACCCTATTTGCTATCATCACTGGAAGACAGAGCATTACCCTCACCACCTGGTCTGTGTTACAGAATACCATCTGTGTGTGTGTGTGTGTGTGTGTGTGTGTGTGTGTGTGTGTGTGTATGTATATGTGTGTATATATATATATATATATATATATATATAGTAGATAGATAAAATACAGACACACACACACCACACATCAGAAGGAAGGAAATAAACCCCGGAAGGTGGAGAGCCTGACACAGTGCACAGACAGATTGCACTTTTGAAGGACCCAAGGATGGGTATACAGTGAAAACCCTGTCTCAGAAAACGATAAGGAACAAGGGATCTGCAGCCAATGCTTGCAGCCGGCAAGCCAAGTGGATGCCAACCAGTCAAAGTGCCCTTCAGGCAAGGAGACAAATATTGCAAGTGGCAGCAGGTCCAAATGGAGCTTGAGTAAGGGTCTCCAGAACCAAGCAAAGGATGCATACTGTATACTGCATACTGTAACCGGTCTAAGGACCGGGGAGAATAAAGCAGGAGCAGTACAGGGACCCTGCAGGACACCACACACTGAACAACAGCCCGTAGTGAGTTCATGAAAGACAGAAAAGGTACAAAGAGTGGATCTGTACTGAAAAGTACAGGTGGCAAGAGTCTGAGAAGGGCAAGAGGTGGATCAAAGCATACCTGACTGGACAGTAGAAGAGTCCAGACAGCGATGCACAACACATACTCAAATGTATCCATAACAGGGAGCACAGGTGCAAAGGAGACAATGGCCAAGCTGCCAAAAGAATGTCTGGGAGAGTGGGAAAACCAAGAGCAGGACAAAGCCACAGCGGCATAAGCCAGGCATTATGTTGCAGGGATGGAAGGTCTGAAAGCAATAGGCAGCCTAGGCTATGATGGGAAAAGAGCCCCACCCATAGAGGAAGAGGAGACAGAGACTTGGCTGGAAGGGGCCACAGCTGAGGAAACCAAACCAGTCTGGACCAGAAGGGGGCCACCAGAGTCAAGGTGACCAGTGCTGCTCAGATCAGCAGTAAATCCTGCAGCAGCAGAGGATGAAGGACACAGCCAGGAGAAAGACAATATGTCCTTATGCCCAGAAAACACCAAACCAAAGAAGCTGTAAAAAGGCCTGGCCATGATTTATGTGTACAGTATGTGGTGAATAGGCACAGGACTAAAATGGGAACCAGAATGTCCTGCTGGGCAAACAGCTGTGGAGATCAGTGGCAGATGCCTGGTGTACAAGATGTCCCAAGAAGGGAAGGAGTACATGTCAGGGCAGTGCCAGCCCACTAGAAAAAACATGGAGCAGAGCCTGTAGCAGTGGCAGAATGTGCTATACCAGTTAGAACCATAGTACATAGGCAACCCCTGGGCCAACAAGAGAAGAAGTGACCACAATAGCTATATGCAAATACCAAATAGGCAGGAAGGGACCACCTGCAGTCTACCCAGGCACAGCAGGACCAGGTAATACCCAGACAACTGATTTTACTATAAGTGTGTGCTCCTTTCCATTCAGATGGCAGGTGGCCGAGGTGGTGATTAGAGGGTCTGTGTTGGTTGCCATCCTGCCTGGCTCCTTTTAGACTTCTTGTGTCTTTTCCGTTGGGACAGGTGCCACTGTGACAAGGGGGGTGGAGAGTGGTAGGTGTTGAGTGGGTGGGGAGGGTTTGTCTTTTTTGTGGGGATGAAATGGGAGCAGGATAGGTGGTTACTGAGTGGGCAGGCCAAGGGAGAGACGAGAGGGTGCATGTGGGTACTGCTGAGAGGGTGGAGGGGAAGGGGTACTTTATGTTGATGGTTGGGTCTGGGTGGGTTTTGGGGTGCTAAAGAGGGTGGGGGGATGGAACACTGTTTTTTGGGTGGCAAACCCTCTGCCATACTCTGTGAAGTGACACTTTGAAAGCGATGTGTCACTTCATGGAGTGTTCACCAGGCAAAGTGCTATATGAAATGGCACTTTGCGGGTGAAGCGGCAGGTTACATATCCTTCGCCTGGGGAAAATTACACTTCACTGTGCAAAGGGCTGCGCCAGGTAGCAGCACTTCACACAGCACTACGCATAGCAAAGTTTAATCATCTGCGGGACTTACAGTACATTAACCTACGTGTCAGTCACTCACAAACCCAGGCAGGCTGTCAAGATGCCACACTCAGAGTCAGACATCACATGCCAGTGCACTAATAGCGCTACTATCAAGTGCACGATGTAGCCCACATCTTGCATAAATCTGCCCAGTTGTTATATGGGTTACGACAGGTCAGTCCTCAGTTGCAGAGACAGACTCAAAGTGAGAGAGCAGCACGACAGGCCTTCATAGAGCACAAGCAGGTGCAGAGACAGACAGTGACAGACAACAGAAGGAGCAAAGAATGATGTTACTAGATATACAATAAAAAAATATGTAAGGAATTTGGTTGGGGGAACTAAAGCCACTTCCCCAACAGCCACCTACGGACTGTGACACAACTAACAGTATCAATATACTAGCCACTATTAGTTGCGAGACATCTCTGAAAATCATGCACATGTCTCACTGATAAAGGATAAAGCAGTTGTGTGATTTTCTGAGACATCTTTTTTTTCTGCCAACTGTGTGGAAGGAAAAAGTTTCTGTTTCATTGCCCGAGTTACCTCGCTTGGTTGCAAAAGAAACTTGCAGCAGCAGCCTAAGTGTCCTGGCACCTTTTGAGCTCAGTAATTTATTTGTTTATGTTTTATTTATTTATTTATTTAAATCATTAAACTCGGCACAGCCCAAGGCATTTATGATCATCGCTTCTGATGGGCTGAACCCCTCTCTCTTCATCTTCCATAACAGAAACGCAAACACACACACATGTACCCACTGCTCAGTAGTTTGCATGCAGTAGGGACTGTTAGCTGACCTGTTTTAGGAGAATGTGTGTGTCACTCTCTGCTCTGCATGAAGTGAACACAGACACTAGCACAGTGGATCAGCAGTGAAAGGGATGGGAAAGCAGACTGTAGTGGGAGGAAGCTCTACTGGGGACCCCACGTCACTCAGAGTGGCTTCCAATAAGGGGAGAGGCTGCCACCAGAGCCTGCTGGAATGGAGCTGGGCAGGCCCAGCAGCACGGACTAATTTCCTAGTCGAGTTCTATTATTTCTGTAAATGTACAAAGTCATATAGATGAAAAGTACACACATGCATACAGAAAAACAAAAACAGTGAGCATCGTAGAAACAACACCGATGGCTTTTAATGAGTCCCTTTTTCTACACGTTTCCCCCCAGCTCACTACCTGAAGCTGCCCATCATTTTAAGGCACCGTCATTTTTCCCATCCTTTTCCAAGCCTTCCTTCCACTGCTCAAGCATGCTTCAATACCTGCATTGCTACTGTAAGGGGAATTGATGGTTTGTAACCAACCAGTTGAAGCTACAGGTGCTACCTAGCCATGTCTATTTGTATTCAGCTGAGGGTGGTAATCCCCAACAAACACACCCCTATGCATTACCTCAAGTACTCTCCTGCCATGCCTACCCACAGTAATTCTGAAACTGGAAAACTATATACACTCGTTCACAAGGCACGTGTCCCCTTCTACCTGAAAATGCTATAGATGAGAAAGCGAGGAAAGGAAAGTTTTGCAATGTCAAGACCTGGAAGGCCTATGTGAGGTAGTGTTTAATTGGCGGAGGGTACTCATTTTAAGTGGGGTACTGTCTAATGGTTTAAAATGATTCTGATAGTCAAGACAACTGGTATACTGTCAAGATTGCGAAGAAATAGAGGCACAGTCGAAATGCACGCCGTCAAAACAGCATGCACGGTTTGGAGTTAGTTTATTTAGATTAGCACATTTTTTCACTGCATGCTTTTGGGGTATCTGCGCAGCGTGCTGTTTGACTGTGCCAGTTTCGACTGCGCATTTATCTGGGTAATTCAAGACAATTAAATGTCTTTGATCACACATCTTGCTAATATTCTATGCACAATATACCAAAAATGTAGGAAGAAGACCAGTTTTTGCAAATTAAAACTTTCTATTACAATATCTGTTCTATCAGAAAAAAATTTTGACAATTTTCTTACTTTCATGCTTGCAGAATTGAATGTCACGTATCTTTTTTCACTTTTAGGAAACTTCTTCCCCCTGCAGGTTGGATGTTTTTACCTTATTTTTGAAAGTCAAATGATTCCAAAATGGAATTCACTGGAATCGGATTGTTATGTCATCCTTGCAAACATTACACTTTTCAATTGTCCCACGTTATGCAGGACGTCCCCTGCTTGATCATTCAGAATTGCTCCATCCCACAAGGAAAAATAATGCCCCAATAGAGAAAGTGCTGTCTCACACAGTATGCTTAGATTTTAAAGCAAAACTTCATTATGTGTGATGCTAAATCATGTCAACTGCACAACTAAAACCACCCCCACCCCCCTGGACAGAGTTCTGATCTTATATGTCAGTGTTTGATGATATGCCCCATATATGAAGTCCAATGTGCCACATTTCAGTAACTAAAGGTTTGTGAGGTATGACTGCAAATTATGGGGTATGTTATGGACAGCAGCACCAACACTGTTTTCTTGGTGAATGGGGAAATGAATAAATTATTGGATATTCAGTATGATGTAAGGGAACTGAATCAGTTCTTGAATAATTGGCACAGCAGAAGGGGAAGTGAATCAATTTTTGTATATGCGGCACAGTAGAAGAAGTGAATCAATTGTTGAATATTTGGTATAGTGGAAAGGGAGGTGACTCTATTCTTGCATTTCAGCACAGTGAAAGGGAAGTGAATCAATTCTTGGATATGCAACACAGAGGAAGGGGACGTGAATCAACTGTTGGATGTTCCACACAGCGGAAGGGGAAATGAATAAATTCTTGGATATTCCACACAGTGGAAGGGAAAATGAATCAATTCTTTGATATTCCACACAGTGGAAGGGAAAATGAATAAATTCTTTGATATTCCACACAGTGGAAGGGAAAATGAATAAATTCTTTGATATTCCACACAGTGGAAGGGAAAATGAATAAATTCTTTGATATTCCACACAGTGGAAGGGAAAATGAATAAATTATTTGATATTCCACACAGTGGAAGGGGAAATAAATCAATTCCTGGATATTTAACACAGGGAAAGGGAAGTGAGACAATTCTTGGATATTCGGCACAGTGGAAGGGAAGTGAAGGGAATCAGTTCTTGGATATTCCCACAATGGAAGGGAAGTGAATCAATTTGTGAATATTCAGCACAGTGGAAGGGGAGTGAATCAATTCTTCAATATTTGGCACAGTGGAAGGGAAGGGAATCAATTCTTGGATATTGAGCACAATGGAAGGAAAGTGAATCAATTCTTAGATATTTGCACAGTGGAAGAGGAGTAAATCAGTTCTTGGATATTCAGCACAGTGGAAGGGATGTGGATAAATTCTTGGATATTCCGCATAGTGGAAGGGAATAAATTCTTGAATATTCGGAACAGTGGAAGGGAAATGAATTAATTCTTGGATATTCGGAACAGTGGAAGGGAAGTAAATCAATTCCTGAATATTTTGGCACAATGGAAGGGTAAGTTAATCAATTCTTGGCTGTTTAGCACAGTGAAATGTACGTTAGTCAATTCTAGAATATTCAGCAGAGTGGAAGGGAAGTGAATCAATTCCTGAATATTCAGCACATTCAAAGGGGAAGTGAATCAGTTCTTGGATATTCCGCACAGTGGAAAGGAAGTGAATCAATTCTTGAATATTCAGCACAGTGGAAGGGGAAGTGAATCAATTCTTGAATATTCAGCACAGTGGAAGGAAAGTTAATTAATTCTTGAATATTCGGCACAGTGGAAGGGAAGTGAATCAATTGTTAAATATTCAGCACAGTGGTAGGGAAGTGAATCAATTCATGACTATTCGGCACAGTGGAAGGGGAGTGAATCAGTTCTTGAATATTTGGCACAGTGGAAGGAAAGGGAATCAATTCTTGGATATTGAGCACAATGGAAGGAAAGTGAATCAATTCTTGGATATTTGCACAGTGGAAGAGGAGTAAATCAGTTCTTGGATATTCAGCACAGTGGAAGGGATGTGGATAAATTCTTGGATATTCCGCATAGTGGAAGGGAATAAATTATTGAATATTCGGAACAGTGGAAGGGAAGTGAATTAATTCTTGGATATTCGGAACAGTGGAAGGGAAGTAAATCAATTCCTGAATATTTTGGCACAGTGGAAGGGTAAGTGAATCAATTCTTGGCAGTTTAGCACAGTGAAAAGTACGTTAATCAATTCTAGAATATTCAGCAGAGTGGAAGGGAAGTGAATCAATTCCTGAATATTCAGCACATTCGAAGGGGAAGTGAATCAGTTCTTGGATATTCTGCACAGTGGAAAGGAAGTGAATCAATTCTTGAATATTCGGCACAGTGGAAGGGGAAGTGAATCAATTCTTGAATATTCAGCACAGTGGAAGGAAAGTGAATTAATTCTTGAATATTCGGCACAGTGGAAGGGAAGTGAATCAATTGTTAAATATTCAGCACAGTGGTAGGGAAGTGAATCAATTCATGACTATTCGGCACAGTGGAAGGGGAGTGAATCAGTTCTTGAATATCCGGCACAGTGGAAAGGATGTGAATCAATTCTTGAATATTCAACACAGTGGAAGGGGAAGTGAATCAATTCCTTGAATATTCAGCACAGTGGAAGGAAAGTGAATTAATTCTTGAATATTCAGCACAGTGGTAGGGAAGTGAATCAATTCATGACTATTCAGCACAGTGGAAGGGGAGTGAATCAGTTCTTGAATATTCAGCGCAGTGGAAGGGAAGTGAATCAATTATTGGATATTCGATACAGTAGAAAGGAAAATTAATCAATTCTTGGATATTCAGCACATTGGAAGGGAAGTGAATCAATTCTTAGATATTCAGCACAGTGGAAAGGAAGTGAATCGACTGTTAAATATTCAACACAGTGGAAGGGAAGTTAATCAATTTGTGACTATTTGGCACAGTGAAAAGGGAAGTGAATCAATTCTTGAATATTTGGCACAGTGGAAGGGGAAATGAATCAATTGTTAAATATTCAACACAGTGGAAGGGGAAGTGAATCAATTGTTTAATTTTCATCACAGTGGAAGGGAAGTGAATCAATTTGTGAATATTCAGCACAGTGGAAGGGGAGTGAATCAATTCTTGGATATTCAGCACAGTGGAGGGGGAAGTGAATCAATTGGATATTCGGCACAGTAGAAAGGGAAATTAATCAATTCTTGGCTATTCAGCAGTGAAAGGGAAATGAATCAGTTCTTGGATATTCTGCACACTGGAAGAGAAGTGAAGAAGTTTTTGTGTGTTCGGCACAGTGAAAGGAGAAGTGAATCAGTTTTTGAATATTCGGCACAGTGGAAGGGGAGGTAAATCAATTTGTGGATATTCAGTAATGTGGAAGGCGAAGTTAAATTCAGGCATTTTTTATGTAGTGGGGTATACCCAGGTCTGTCTCTCTCTCTCTCTCTGTCTCTCTCTCTCTCTCTGTGGCAAAAGCCAGCTACAGCTGCATCTGCAGTAGCTTGACAAGCAAGGTTTTATTTTCTTGTTCTCTTACTGGGATGTGATTGTGTCACAATTACATCATAATTATACAAGTAAATTACCGTTGAAGCCATTCATTAATTCCATTCCCCTTCTCTGGTTAATGCATTTGCAGCCGGTTTGGCGCAGACCCGGCCTTGTTTCTTTAGTGAGTGTAACAGAGCCCCTGATGTGACCAGTGTGAGTATGGCTAAGCCTGCTTGTTGAATGAAACTCTTCACTGTGTATTGCTCTGCAAATGGAGACAGTGTTACACATGTGTGGGGTCTGCACTGATGATCACAGTAGTTCTGTGCCTTATTTTCTCTGATAAAAAAAGCTCTTTTAATTTTCTTTTCTTCCACTCACTAACTTCAACTGGAGCAGAACTGCACTGAACCTGCAAGCCACTATTGCCTGTAGAAGCGGTGTTTCATAAGCTGGTTCACATTTCATTATGGTTCCATCTTTACAGGCCTTTTAGTAAACTCAGAGGTCGCTTCTAATTTACAAACTGGTGGTAAATCCCATTTCAGAACTGTACTGATGTCGCTTATTTATTGAAAACTGGTAACCGGGAAGGGCACACTGAGCCAAGGCTCATTTTCAGGTGCGACCTGGGGGAAGGGAAAAGGAAGATAAAATATACATGGTGGGTAAGTACAGATAAATGCATACATGAAGAGTTTATGTGTGACTATAAAGCTTAAGACTCGGGTACAACTGCAATAAGGCTAAAAAAAAGCAATGGACGTAAACTAAGATGTTCTGCCATGTAAAATATTGCAGCAATGAGTACAGGTGAGGCTCAGTTAGGCCTTGCCAAGCTCATATGTTGTTAACACAATGCAGAACAGTTACATAAGAACTTACCATAACAGTAGATTGTCAAGAGAATCTTTTTCATCAGGCCACATCTTTGGAACAATACCCGCGTCAGTGCTAGGACCCCACAGAAACTTTGCAAGCCAGGGGCCGTCCACAACATCATCATGCATTTTCTATAAAAAACGTGAGTAGCCCATCTTCTGAAGATAATGCTCAGAGGACCTCCCTCTAGGGAATCAGCAGAGACTGCAGCACTCCACATACCAGGGGAGACGGAGTGCTGGAAAAGACTGCAATGGAAGCAGCAATACAAAGATCCTTTGTTGCAATGCAACCCTGAAGGGGAGTGGAGGGTGGGATGGCATGGCCTGAAGAAACAGATTCTCTTGAAGATCTACTGCTGCAATAAGTTCTTATGTAACTGTTCTATCTTCTTCAAGGATATCTCTTTCATCAAGCCACACCTTTTGAATGAGTCCCAAGCACTACCAAAAGCTAAGAGTCTGGGCGGCTGGAGACTATAGGTTTGTGATAGTAGGCCTTGTAGCACAGCTAGGCCAAACCCAGCTTGTCTATGAGAGACAATGCCCAGACTGTAATGTTTAGTAAAGCTGTAGACAGTACTTCAGGTGGCAGCTGCATACATTTCTGCAGTGGAAACATAATGAAAACAAGCAACTGAAGTGGCCATGCCTCTTGTAGAATGACCATAAACCACACCAGGAAGTTCCTTACTGTACTTCCTGTAACAGAACATAATATAATGTGATAGCTATTTTGACAAGCACTGCTTAGACACTGGGGCACCTCTTTTCCAGGGGTGAATGAAACAAAAAGCTGTGAGGACTTTTTTTAGTTCTTTGTACAGTGTGTATAGTATCTGAGTATTTTATGCACACCTAAGGTATGAATCAATTCTGCCCCTGAATTGGCGTTCCAATTGATTTGTTTTAACTCCCGTTTGGCAGAGACCACAGGCAAGGCCTGTGCAGCAGCCTTAGCCTTCCTCCATAGGGTGTTCTGGTACTTTATCATCAGGGCCTGGTAACTGGCAATGCACAAGCCCAGAGAGGTAGATGTATAAGAACCTTTGCCCAATACATCCAACCTCCTGGATTCCTTATCCGGAAGGAGGGAGCTCAGGTGTCTAGGTGCCCTGGATCTATCATGGGCAACTGTGATCACTGCTGAATCAGTCTCAGGCTGGTTAGCATAATAAGGTTTTCCAGAAGGGGCAGAATACATTTTGTCAGCCTTTCTAGGAACAACTGGTATCTTGTTTGGTCTATACCAGGCTGCGTAAGTGGCATCCTCCAACACTGGAAGCAGGGGAGGAACAACAGCAGAGGGAGATTCTGGCATCTCCAGAAACTCCAACAGGTTCTTTTTAGTACATTCCTGCTCTTCTATGGTAAAGGCTATGGTGGCTAGCATATGTTGCAACATGGCAAAAAATGAGGGGTCCTCCGGAGATGACCTTGGAGTATTCACTACAGAGACCTCATTACAGCAGGAGACTGTTGAGCTGGTGCCATGTATATATTGTCTATCCTCAGCATAGTCTTCCTCCTCCTCCTCCACTATAAGGTCAGGATTGTATTCATATTCATCATTGCATCTCTCATTGATGGGAATGAATGACCACGCTGGCAACGTTGGCTATGGCTGAGAAGATCTATTCCACAGTATGTTAGACTGTGGCACTGACAGGGCCATTGTAGTAGTGATAGTGGCCCCTCTTCAACATGTCCACCACAGTGGGTAGGGTCTGGCAACAGACACCATATCATGTCTAAGGAAGACAGGAGCACTGCCTGTGCATCAACGCCACTCGGGGTAGTGATCATGATCACACTAGTTGATGGCGGAGGTAGATTCTCCAGTGACAACAGTGATTTTTATTTTTTATTTTAGTCTTTAGTAACCGGGTAAGGCCCACTAGGCACAAGTGCCCATTTTCAGGGGTGACCTGGGAGCACTGGGCGGTTAAGTGACTTGCTCAGAGTCACACAGTATGCAAGTGGAGGTTGTGAGAATCAAACTCAGGTCTGGTCTGCTGGATGTATCAAGCTCATTCACACCTCGTTCCTCTAACCTCTAGGCTATACTGCCCTCGGTGTCTGGTCAATGGTCGGGGGGGGATGGCCTGCACCACCGTCGGAGTGGATGGCACTGTAGATTGGAATGTACCTGCAGACTTCAGCAGTGACCTGAACCTTGCTGGGGAAGCCCTCTCCTCATCCTGGTGTTTGTGGCTCCCCGAGGAGTATTTGTCCTTAGATTTCAATGACTGTGATTTGTTCGATGGGGCAAGTGATGCAGATTTCCCTGTAGCTGCTGTTCCACCGCTGCAAGGATTTTCTGAAGTAGGAATTTCTCCAGCCCCCCCCCCCCCCGTGTCACCTGGTAGTGGAGTTGAATCCCCTGCAGATCTCCCAGGCTTTCACACTGTGAGAGAGGCCTAGGCAGCAGACACACACACCTCATGGGTGTCATCCTTGTAGATTTTCTCTCCACAGATGTAGTATCAAAAAAATGTTGATGGTTCTTTCGGCAGCATACAGGTTGCTAAAAATAACTATAACAGTGATACTATACTTATAAAGAAAAAACAGCGGCTATTAGCAGCATTTCCTATGGCAGGTCCGACGAGTGTGATTGATGGAGGGAAAAGAATGGAGGAGATGAGGGGCCACCCCTGCTTTACGTAGACATATGCACATAATGTCGTTATGGGTGGCCCCTGGCTTGCAAAGTTTATGTGTGGTCCTAGCACTGACGCGGGTATTGTTCCAAAGGTGTGGCCTGATGAAAGAGATATCCTCAAGGAAGATATCCATGCTCTTTTTCCTTGTTAGTGTCTAGCTTGAACATTTGTACATCTGTATATTGATAACTCTAGATTCCAGGTATTTGAATAAGCGATTTGCATGCTCACGTTTTCTATTTTATATAAGGGCATTTGTCAATTGTAATGTGTTGATGTTGAATGCATGTATTCGGGTCAAGCCTGTAAATGGCCCATGTCGGCCACTGCTTTTCTCACCTGGTTATCACATTTTAAAATAAAAGTACATAAAAGTATTGGATCCCAGAGGGTCGCACTGACACCACAACCATGTTATATGATAGGGCTCTGTGGTTAGAAGGACATAACTACATCATACAGATCTAAAATGGTGTTACACAGGGTTTTAAATAATTGATTAGCAGTTTTTTTCTTGGGACAATACTAACTGTACAGAAAACATTTATATAGGTTTTCTAGAAGTGTTAAGTTTCTTAAACACAGTGAGGCAAGTGCTATGCATTTTCACAATGTTTTAGAACTTTTATGAGCAAAACGCTAATCAATTTTTAGAGTTAAATAAAACCCTGTTGCCACCATTGTGTAAACCAGAAATGTGCCCTGGAATTTATTAAAAGGCCAGCCAAGATGGAACACTAACAAAACTGGAACCACTGGAAACAAATGGCTTACAGGTACAGCACAGTTCTCCTTTAACACAAAAAGGCTTCGATGAGTGGATGCCAAACATTAGCAAGCACAAAAGACAAAGGCAAAAAAGCCCTTTTTGAAAACATAATATTGGACAAAAAAAAAAAAAACAAATAAAAAAAAAACAGGCTAATATCTTAGTACAGAACTTACAGCACAATGCTTTCTGTAGCCGACGGATCTTCATTGCCGTGCGGTAAGCGGAAAAACGTACATTGTTCAGATCCGCTATAAACAAACAAAACAAAACTTTTAGCACTATCGCATTACTATAAAACCTATACATTTCATGTTGTCTTACAAAATTCAGTAAACACAGTACTAAATAAGGGTTTCAATATTTAGATGCTTTACCTAACAGCAGCACCTTCACAGCTTCATTTACTGCAATGCCATTTTAAATTAGAGCTCTTCATATAGCATTACAGAAAAGACAGCCCACTCATGCCATGTACCCTTGTTCTCCACACAGCCTGCCATCCCACACAAGGCCACGCTTATCATCCCTGCAATCATCTCAGTCTTCCCTCTTCATGTGTGATACTGTCCTCCCCCTTCTCCTGCTGCAGTTTGCTGTGTGGAGTGTTTACTGTTTCTTTCCTCAGTGATAATAGAAAGCGACATAACTGTGATTACAGAGCTTCTACTTGGGACTGGACAAACCCCAAACTGGAAAAATATAATTCCCATTAAACTACAATAGAAAAGGCCGATCCCATAGCAGCGTACTGCGCTTTCATCTGAGAGACGGGGTTCACCGCATGTAATGCGTGGAATGATGCACTGGAATTGGCAAGGGGCTGGAGGAACTGACAAGGCACCATGTTACCCCACAAGACTGGGAGCGGGCTTCCAGGCAGTGGCACTCTCCTGTAGGCCGATCTCAGGGTGGCACTGGCTATTAAGGCAGTCGCTCACCTCCCTGCCTCTCTCAGAGGAGGTATACAGTGATGGCCCCCATATGTCGGGTGGGGGATAGGGAGAACCAGAGGAACAAAATGGGGGAAAAAAGAATGATACAGAGCTACGGTGAAATGGAATAATACAAAGCTGTTCTGCTTTTTTACAATTACATAATATTCTAGCAAGTTTTACTGCTTCTGTAACCATATCCAAACTAAGCAAAATCATTTCTTCAACTCTTCTCTCTTTCCTTGATTAATGTTCTATTATACCTCTAGGAAATTGTTCCATTCTCTCCATTAGCTCACATAGAGTATTCACCAGAAAGGTCCATTTCTCAATTGTAATTGGCATTGGCTACCTCGGAGGGAAAGACTGTTTCAACTGAGAAAGGCTATTCTGATTTACTGATTAATATTCTAGGGGGCTGAAAACTCAATATTTGTGAAAATCAGTCTTTGAAATTACAGTTCAGCCTGGAGAAGGCACTTTTTTTATATTTATCTCATTTCTGTAAAAACAACATTTGTACAGTTGTATTTTATTATTTTTTTTCATTTATGTTTGGCTGGGAAAGGCACTCTGAGCCACAGCTAATTTTCATGTGTGTCCTGGGAAAACAGGCTCGCACAGTACGCTAGTGGTGGATGTGGGGTTTAAACCCAGATCTGCTGGGTCTTCAGGTTCACAGCCTGGTGCGCTAACCTCCAGGTTATGGTTCCTATGAAATTACCTTATCCTCTGTCATGCTCTTTTCTTAAAGGAAAACACCTATAAGGCAAACAAGTCCACTCTAGATAGATAAACCCTCGATTTGGGGGGTTCTCATGGGGGATAAAAAAGTTTCATACCATTTAGCTCCTGTATATTCAGCTTGTGAAAATCCTCTGCTTTGAAAACAATGGCTGCACTGCATGGCATCATTCTGAGTATGTAGCGTGGCTCGGCACGTCTCACTTGTACTGAATGCATACAAGTGAGCCACGTGGAGCTGCACTTCGTACTCAAAATGGTGTTGTGGAATGTGCCCATTATTTACAAACCAGAGGATTTACACAAGCTGAATATGGTACATGTTTTCTGTTATGTTAAACCCCAAATCATGGTGGCCTTGTCTGCCTAACAGGTGTTTTCCTTTAAAGGAGCAAAAAAAAAAACTTCCTTTAGAGCACAGGGCTGGAGTAGCTACAGTATGTGTCTACTGCCTGCATCTGTCTGAACCACAGTCAATGGGAGAACATGAAGTTTTCGATCAAAGCCAAAATCTTCTACTAGCCATTCATTTGACACTTGAGTAAGACTTGCAGCCTACCGTCTACCTACCTAGTGACTGGTACAGTTCACACATTTTAGGATGGTCCCAGAAGGTGGTCTGTGTCTGGTGACTGTTAAAAAAACAAAAAAACAGATACAGTTAGTAACATAGCAATCTAAGTTCGGGTCGACCTCCCCTTCCCCGGCTTCATAAATGGGGATAAATACAGTGAGTATGTTGCACAAATGTGTACTAACGTATAAGGATACCCCACCCACTGTACTACTCATTGTACCTTGTGATTTCCTTGGTCAGCAGACAGTTGTTAGATTTACCTGAAAGGCCTGTCTTCATATCCCCTGTCTCCACTGGAAGGGGGTTCAACAGGTTCACCGCCCTCTGGGAAATAAACTATCCCCTAATGATACACTTGAATTTACCAGCTATGAGCTTCAAGGGTATGTCATTTTGTCCTGCTGCAGGACATCAGATCAAACATCTCTGTTTCACCTAAGTGATATGAAAATCAAGGATAAAGAGCTTCAGAGTGAAAGCCTTATCTGTTTCAGCCCTTCTCGTTAAAAAACAAGTAACTCTACCTGCAGGTTTACAGCAGAAACACAGAAACATAGAATTTGCCAGGAGAAAAGGACCGTTTGGCCCACCCAGCCTGACCAGATGTTCCCTGCCTAATCCATCCCCGTAGACCCTAACTGGTCTCCAGCTACCTTCCCGCCTCCCTGTCTATTTTCTAATACACCCCTATGCCTATTATATGCATGCTTCAAGCCCTTCACTGTTTTCGTCCCCTCCCAACTTCTGCCAGCAATCTGTTCCAGCCATATACCACCATTTCAGTGGAGAAATATTTGCTCACATCTCTCTTAAACTCCCCTCCTCCCCCCACCTACAGTTTCACTGCATGCACCTGGGTCCTGGTGCTTTTTCTCATTTGAAAGAGACTCCTCTCCTGCACCCTGATCACACCTTTGAGGTACCTGTAGGTCTCTATCATGTCCCCTCTCATGCTCCCTCAGGCTCTCCTTGTAGTACTTTTTGTGCATACATGCACTATTTCACCTGCCTTCCTCTGGATAGCATCCATCCTGACTGTGCCCTTTCTGAGGTATGGCCTCCAAAACTGGACACAGTACTCCAGGTGGGGTCTCACCAGCGAGTGATACAGTGACAACATCACTTCCCTCCTCCAGCTGCATATACCTCTCCCTATGCACCCCAGCATCCTACTAGCCTTACCCACTGCTCTGTCCCACTGCCCTGCCACTTTCAGGTCCTCAGATATGATAACCCTGAGGTCCCTTTCCTATTTAGTCAATGTCAGTACCTCCCCCTTATCCTAATCTTAGCTCCTGGGTTCCTTTCCTCCAGATGCATGATTTTTGCACTTTTTGGCATTGAACCCCAACTGCCACGCTCCTGACCACTCCTTAAGTTTCTCAATATCCCTGTGCACTGTCTCCACTCCCTCCTGAGTGTCCACTCGATTGTAGATTTTGGTATCATCTGCAAAAAGGCATATCTTCCCCTTCTAGTTCTTCTGCAATCTCACTTATGAAGACACTAAAGAGGACCGGTCCTAACACTAAGCCCTGTGGTACCCTGCTGGTCAGTTTCCCGTTACTAAAATGAGTGTCACTTACTACCATCCGTTAACCAGTTTCTAACCCAATTCATCACTTTGGATCCCACCCCAGGCTGCTCAGTTTCACTCCTGTGCAGCACAGTGGTAAAGGCTTTGTTAAAGTCCATATAAGCCACACCCACTGCCCTTCCCTGATCACCCAGTCAAAAAAAACTATCACCTTTGTTTTGCATGACATCTCCCCCCACCCCGTGAATCCATGCTGCCTGTGGTCTTGCAGCCCACTGGATTCAAGATTCTATACTGGTCTTTCCTTTAGCAAGATTTCCACTAATTTTCCCACCACTGATATTAGACTGACTGGCCTACTGTTGTTAGCCTCCTCTCTGCTGCCGCTCTTACAGAAATGGACCAAGTCTGCTCTCCTCCAGTCCTCTGGAACTATGCCCGTTTCCAGTGAGCTTCTGAATAAGGCTGTTAGTGGGGTGGCCGACACCTTCCTGAGTTTTTTTAGAACTCTTGGGTGTATCCTGTCTGGTCCCACAGCTTTGTCCACCTTCAGAGCTTCAAGTGACTACCAGACTCTTTCCTCTAATAATGGATTTCTGTCCACACACACGCACTTCTGCCACTGCTTCGTGGTCTGTCCCCCCACTGTGAAGACTGAGCAGAAGTACCTGTTTAGGATGTCAGCTTCTTCTTGGTATTTTTCTGAGCAGTCTCTCCCCTCCCCCCAATCTTTCAAATACTCACTATCTCTCCCCTTGCTTTCCTCTCCTAACTTATATAACTGAAGAAAGACTTATTCCATTTAGTGACCCTTTTGGCAATCCTTTCCTCTGTCTGCAACTTTGTTCCCCTTACTGCCTTTGCCTGCTTCCCTCTACTTTACTAGGTATATACCTCCCTGTCCTCCTTCCTCTGTGTTTCTTTATACTGCCTGGAAGCCACCATTTTATTCCTTCACCACTGCTGCCACTTGCTTAGAAAAACCATAATGGTCTGTCTTTCCTTCTTCTTTTACTCACTTCATTCACACAGAGGCTGACTGCTTTAATTGTGCCCTCCTTAATTTTTTCCCACTGTGCCTCTACCCCTCCCTGGAAATCCCCATCTCCCTTCAAGGCAGTTTCTGATGCAGTCCGTCATTCCTTTAAAATCTGCTCTCCTAAAGTTCAGAACCTTCCTCTTTGTGTGGTTTGCCTCTGTTCCTGTCTTTATATTAAACCACACTGTACCGTGATCACTGTTACCCAGGGGACTGCCCACTACGACACCTGCAACACTGCCCCTGTTTGTAAACACCAGTACAATTCACATTAAACTGTCACAAAAGGCCAGCCTGCTGGTGCAGTGGTACCATCGTTGCTTGCAGTGCTGATGACCCGGGTTCAGGAATGAGCCTAGGCCATTGCATGGCCAGCTGGGGGGAGAAGGATCTGGCTTCCCACAGGACGCTCTCCTTCTCCAGGGAGACAGGGTTTCACATCCCGCTGCTCTACCACCACCACCTGGGTGATCACAGGTTGCAGTGCAAGGGGTACGTGAATGGTAGATGGGATTGTTAGAGTACACCCACAAGTTGGCTGCATCAGGCTTCTCTGGCAGCTAATTCAGATGCATGTTCCTTGTAGGAGGGCGGGGAGAAAGTAGGAACGTTGAGCACACAGTGCCGGGCAGATGAAGCTCACCCAGCGGCCCACTCTCACACTAGACCCTGGCTACAATGCTCCTCAGGTAGACCCACATTTTCACTTCCGTCCTGGGTGGACCAGATGACTGCAGGGATGAAATGGCGAAGTGGATGAAAGCATTCCCAGCCCCAGGCGGTAAGTTGGGGATAGCACAGGGGTATGTCACAGGAGGGTGTGGGGACCGGGAGTAAGTTGCAGCAGGGTTTCAGACAGAGAGGTAAGCTTACTTGGAGATAGCCGAAGGAGGTCCCAGCCTCTGGTCCCAAAGGAGAACAAACAGTACTTGAAGAAAAAAACCTGTCACAGCAACAATGAGTTTATTTTACATTTCTCAGTGAGCGCTGGGGTGATTTTCAGGGCCATCTTGACTTTGTGAACACCAGACCTGGACATATCAGTCCTTAAGGTGTGGGGCTTACTGATAGTGCAAGCCAAAACTACCTAGACCAGAATGTTGTATGCGAGGTATATGAGTAGACAGGAGATGATTTGTTCAAAGCCATCAGTAAATAAATATTTATTTATTTAGAGTATCCGAATAACAACCTTTGAGCTAAAAGCTCCTTTGTAAAGGATCCTCATCAGACAATGGGAAGGGGAAACATATACAGGAGTATACAGTTGCAGCTAGGAGGCATTGTCAAAAATCAAGGAAGTCAGAACATAATAAAACCATGGTGCAGGTAATCGTAACCAGGAACAACTCAGAATAATATTATGGTTAGGAATTCAGTGGTAGCGGCTGAGATAGCATTGTCAATAACCCAGCAACCCGTAACCTAACCAGGAACAACTCAGAATAATATCATGGGTAGGAATTCATTAGTAGCAGCTAGGACAGCATTGTCCATAACCAAGAGGGAAAAGAGGGTACTGTGGTGGGGGAAGCGTAGGCTGTAGGCTAGTAGGGGCGAGGGAGAGTGGTAGAAGGTATAGGCTGAGATAAACAAGACATACAATGTGGTGAGATAGGGAAGGAGAAGGAGGTGGGGCCTCAAGGGGGGTGGTAGTGGGAGCAGAAGGGGGGCGCTTAAAATACCCTGCTGGGCAGGGCAAGGTGACCCTGAGCATAGTCACAGGGCCCCTGTAGGCTGGTACTAGGTGGGTTTAGATGAGATAGTAGTAGCGTATGGGGGGAGATAAATTTACAAAGCTCAGATTTGAAGAGTCCAGGATGCTTGACACTTGTAGTGGCATTGGGAAATTTCACTTAACCAGGTCGGCGCACTGACTGCAAAAGCCCGACTCCCCAGAGCAGTTTTTCTGAAAGGCACTGCTGACGTTTGTTTCATGACACTTCTTGTCGCATGTACAGCGGGGGCCGGATGGAATAAAGTATGTAGTGACAGAGGTGCAAGTCCAAGAAGTGCCTTCTTGCCTAGCAGGCTGGAGTGGAATTTGATCCGATCCATAAGAGGGAGCCATTCTGTTCTGATATACAGGTCACACGTGTGTGTGTGTAAGACGATCGGCACCTAAAACAAATCTGCAGGCCTTTGTTCAATGCAACATGAACTCATTGCAAGCTGGCTTCTGTGGTGGTGCCATAGACCATAATCTCATAATCCGGGATAGGCAGGATTTTTCCCCTAACCGCCTGTTGCCTCACCTCTACTATACTACAGCTACTACTATGCCCACTTGTTTAATGAGGACCAAAATACCCCAAGCTACTACATGTTTTTGATAGGCAGATAATATGCATCAAGTCTTTGAGGAATGAAAACAAAAGCAGATACGCGTCAATGTTCTACCAGTACATGGTATGCCAAGATGGCCACCAGATGGACTCTAAGGGAGGAGACCAGTAGTCTCATTTGTGAGAACAGCACACTCTAAGTGGGGTGAGGGGACATTATCATGGTATGAAAAAGGGATAACACTATCCAATAAAACATGGCTCTTCAGACTATCCAAGGATGAGAGGACAAAAGGGTACACATTGTCACTAAAAATGGGAAACTTCAAGGGAACTATCAAGAAGAACTATTTCTTGGAACAAGTGCTGAATGTGTGGAACAGACTCCCAGCGCAAGAGGAATCAGCTGGTGGGGGAAAGAACTCAATGGGCCAGTAGATTTCTTTCTTTTTTCATATAAGCTCTTGTCCCGCAGGGTGCAGGCTGGAGCTCTCAGGCCTCCTCACTGCTGCAAACAGCCATCATCTACTCCCAAGACTCACCTGCCCTAAGTCTCTCATGATATGCCTCATGTGGCGGGTCCAGGGAGGGAGGGCTGTGTCATCCCCCGAGTCCACATCCAGATACCCGCAGGGTCCTGGGAGATGGCATAAGCCAGAGGGAGTAGGCTTCATGGTGCCCTGCCCCGACTTCTCCTTGTTCTCCCTCCCCAACCAGGTGGCATGCAGCAACGCAGTTGTATTTGTGTGCATGTGGAGGCGCAGACACATCATGCACCTGCTGGCCAGCTGTTCCCATCCTGTGTCACAGCCCTGCCCCCACTGTGCCCATGCAGTGGCATTACAGGAGATGCACAGCAAATCCTCTTCCTTTAAGAGGAGACCAGCCATCAGAAACTTGTCCCCCCCCAGGTGAACTGAGTCTGTTTCTGAACCTGGGCTGCCAGCATGGTTAGTGGTGTGGCGTTCGGCACCTCAACCCACTGTGTCAGTGGGCTGACATTCCTTCTTTCTGAAATTTGCATGTTTGTATGTAACCTGAGACCCAATTAGGAAACTCTGAGTCTGTCTACTTCTTCACTTTCAGATGTCCAACAATGAGGCTGAGAGACTTGAGAAATGAATGGCCAAGAGTATCCCAATGCAGGGAAATGAGATTGCCCACTTCTAGTCCCAGCAGAACTGGAAACTAGACCTGCTTGACTAAAAAGGAGCCATTAAGATAATTCTCCCACTTTACCTCTTTAGCTTTAGAAGCATTCTCTGCATTAAAGGCAAGAGAAGGAACACATAATAAAACCTTTCTCCATAACTGAGGCAAAAAAAAAGCATGCACCTAGTAACTACCCCGTGTGCACTGCATGAGCAAAACCATGGAAGCTTCCACTCTGCTGTACTTTTGAGCAGGTTTATCTTGAGTATACCACACTTGAGTAAGATTTGATGCATCACCTGCAGGGAACCATCATCGAGTGCTTGAGAGCACCTGTAATGTGTTCTCCTAATTTACAAGGTCCATGGTTGCCAGAGTGACGTTGATCACCAATTCCCAAACCAAACACCATGTCCCCTTGCCCATGGATGTGACAAAGCACACACTGGCTGCCTCTGTCTGGATACTTAGGAAACTGCCCTGGACGAGTTGATCAAATTACTCTTGTCCATAAAGAACAAACACACCTTGATGGTTACACTGTGTAAAGCATATACATTGATGGAACAGACTTTCTGGCTCTAACAGTCCTGGGTACAGGCTCGCCAATCCCTGGTACTAGTGAGAAGAAAATAAATATATGCAGAAATTAAGCAATAAACCACAACAGGGTGTGGTGGGTTATGCTGGGATTTACCCATGCCTGGCATGGTTCAGTCACGAGGCTGCAGGCCGAGTGACCAAATCCACACGAGAAGTGAGTAAATCACAGCATAACCCACACCCTGGAGTGGTTTAGTTTTTTTTTTTCGTATTTTGCACTACTTTTATGAATTGTGTTGCTCCACTAGAAAATATAGTTCTACGTTACTAGGAGACTGTGCCAGTTATAAGGGGCTGCTTTACACCAGTGTGGGACACAAGTTACAAGAGAGTGCAATCAATAGATGTAATTGTTGCCTAGAGGATTGTTTTATGAACCCCCCCCCATGTGAGAGTTTTGGGTGTAGGTGCAGGATAGGGCTGGGTCAGAACAAGATTGGAGTGGCAGTTCAGGCTGGGTCACAAGACTGGAGTGGCAGCAGTGTGAGTGGGCTGAATCGGGACCGGAGCACAAGTTCTGACTTTCGGCAAACAGATCTTTAAAAGCATTACAAATGATGCTGTTCGTTTGTTTGTTTTTTTTTAGTGGATACGGGACCGAGTCAGACAAAGTCTGTGAGCAGAGCAGCTGTCCATAGCCGGAAATGAGGAGGCAAAGCCACGGTCTCACTTTGGACTGTAGTCCGTTTTGGAGGTACTGTACATTTGTTTGTAGCTGGACAGCTGTGGTGGATATATTTTAGCAGGCGATACTTTAGCAAACAAAAAAAAAAGTGTTGTGGCATTTAAAGACCGTTATGGCTACAAATGGAGCGAAACACTGTGCTTCACTTTACACCACCTGACACTTGCTGTGAGGCTACAGGACTGCCGTGAAAAGCGGTTTCTCAGAAGGGGCTTGGGTACATTTTGGCTGGTTTGGACAACAATTTCAGTAGTCTGAGTGACTGTTTCCACGGGGAGGACTAGTTGTTTCAGGTGGTTTAGTGAGAGGGCAGGCAAGTTCAAATGCACAGTTCTTTTGAATCTCCTGCTCCAACTTCACGGTTTAGCAGGGAGTAAAGATGGCGGATCAGATTGGTTTCACAGAGTTGGGACTGCTGATGCGGCTGACTGGCACCTTTGCCATGGGTAATGCCGGGATTTACCATGGCTGAAAGGTGCCAGTCAGCCAATCAGAATACTGGATTCTCAGACCCCATTGTATAATGTGTATTCATTATCCAGTAAAGCTGGGCCTGTTTTGGGGTAACTTTTATTGTGGTGCATTCTTGCCAGCTTTTTTCCCCCCAGGAGTAACAGTGACATTTATTGTGGTGTAACCTTGCCAGCTGTCTTACCCCAGGAGTAACACAGTGACATTTACTGTGGTGTAATCTTGCCAACCTGTCTTACCCCAGGAGTAACTGTACATACTGCTACCCACGATTAACTGCACTGGGTCCGAGGCTTTAGAGTGTATGTGTGTGCTTGGGTCAGAGACAAAGAAGCTAAACAACTGGAACTTTTGCTCACTCCCTGTTTCCTTTCTAAAAATGCTATGCCTGCTCTTCTTGCAAAGGGTTTCTCTTGCATTCTTCTTCTTCTTCTCAGTGTACCTAATCTCTGTTTTCCTTTGGGGCGGATCCGGGAGTTGGCAGAGACAGCAACTGCACTGCAATGAGGAATCCCAACAGGACGAAACACATGTCCACAGTATACTGCTCCCAGTGTAACCTGGAGCTATGTAAAGGATGTTCGAGGGGGCAGCCTTTGTTCTGGTGTAGTTCTGACAGCCTCCCCTATACGGGGTATTCATTTCTACCATCCATGACACGTGATACATTGAAAAGATGAATCTTCCTGTGAGGATTGGGGTGGTAGTCCTTCAAGGCACCCACTACTGTTATGGGCTGAATGTTATGCTTGAAAGCATCACCTCTTGAATCATCCTCAGTGTCTTCCTTTCCAGAATAACCCCCGTCTTCCTCACTGACAAAGGCCTAGTCAACAACTGTGGTTGAATGCAGCAAATACCAGGTACTCACCACACAGAAGCACCAAACTGTAAACTGACATTCCTTTACTGTAAAGGAGAGTACAACTACAGCAAAAATCACACATACAGAATGAACCAAAGGAGCCCTCACCCACACCCAATGTTTCACTACATGGTAGAGGGCCTGAACAGCTTCAGTCTCAACAAACAGCAAAAGATGATATTTGTGCTTTGTATGTGAAGCATGCAGACCTCACAGTCCTTGAATTTGATACTAAGGTACAGAACACAAATGGCTCAATTACAAATAATGGCTTTCGGTACCAGACATCTTGTGTCTGCACCTACTGACTTTAAAGTCTGCTTTCTTAACTGCAGACAAATCAGTGCTGCTCCAGGACACTACAGAAAACATTCAAAAGGCAACAAGAACCACAACAGAAGTAACTACAGAGAGAATGCCATTTCAAAGAATTATAGGGTAAGGTAGGATGGGGGTCGATCCAAGTCCTTGCACAGAAGAAAGGGTTCTGAAAGAACTCCTAAAACTGAAGGTGGACAAAGCAATGGGGCCAGATGGAATTCACCCCAGAATTCCAAAAGAATTAAGAAGAGAACTAGTGACACCACTGACTGCCCTCTTTAACAAATCATGGGAGGATGGGGTGGTACCTGAGGACTGAAGGAAGGCAGATGTGATTCCCCTTCACAAAAGTGGGAGCAAGACAGAGGCAGGAAACTACAGTCCTGTCAGTTTGACCTCTGTGGTAGGGAAGGTGATGAAATCACTTCTGTAGGAAAGAACTGTTGAGTACCTAGAGGCCAGTGGGGCACAGGACCCAAGGCAGCATGGGTTCACATCGGGAAGGTCATGTCAGATGAATCTAATCGACTTCTTTGACTGGGTGACCAAAGTAGTAGACCAGGGAGGGGCTGTGGACATGGCCTACCTAGACTTTAGCAAGGCATTTGACACAGTCCCACACAAAAGATTAATAGTCAAATTAACCAGCCTGGGAGTGGGTCCCAGGGTGGTAGCCTGTAAAACATTGGCTGAACAACAGGACACAGAAGGTAATTGTAAATGGAGTCCACTCTGAAGAAAGAGGGGTTACTAGTGGGGTACCGTAGGGTTCAGTATTGGGTCCAGTCCTTTTAATGTCTCTACTCAGTGACATTGCAGAGGGACTGGAAGGAAAAGTATGCCCTTTTGCAGATGACACAAAAATCTGCAACAGGGTTGATACACAAGGAGGCGTGGAAAGGATGAGAAGGGACTTGGCAAGGTTGGAGGAATGGTCAGAAGTATGGCATCTTGGATTCAATGCAAAGTAGTACAAAATAATGCACCTGGGAAACAAAACCCCAGGGGAAGATTACACAGTTGGGGGGAGGTAGTAACAACAACAAACATGGAAAGGGGACCTGGAGGTAATCATATCAGATGACCTTAAGGTTAGCAAGCAATGTGAGAAGGCAGTAGGGAGGGCTGGGGGGACACTGGGATGTACAGGGAGAGGCATCACCAGCAGAAAACAGGAAGTTGTTATTCCTCTGTACAGACAGTTAGTGAGACCCCATCTGGAGTACTGCGTCCAGTTCTGGAGACCCCATCTCCGTAAGGACACAGACAGGATGGAGGCAGTCCAGAGGAGGGCAACTAAAATGGTGCAGGGTCTGCAAGAGAAGCCATAAGAGGAGATACTAAAGGAGCTTAATATGTATACCCTTGAGGAAAGGAGGGAGAGGGGGGACATAATAGAAATTTTTAAATACCTCAGTGGAATCAACAAAGTCCAAGAGGGTAGCATCTTTCAGAAAAGAGATGTGCAAGAACAAGGCGACACAATTTGAAGAAAGAGGGGGGACGGCTCAGGGGCAATGTGAGAAAGTATTTTTTCACAGAGAGGGTGGTGGACGCAAGGAACAGCCTTCCTGAGGAGGTTGTGGGTCTAAAATTGTGAGAGAATTCAAGAATGCATGGGACAGACATAGGGTAATTCTGGTGGGGGGGTAGGAAGAAATAGGCAGTTGATTAACTAGGATCTGCAGCTTATCCTGTAGGTAGGGAAATGGGCAGACTAGGTGGGCCAAGCGGTCCTTATCTGCTGTCAAAGTCTATGTTTCTATGTTTATATATTTTTTAATTTTTAATGTTGAAAACATTGAACAGGAACGAAGAAAACTGATTTTATTTTTCAGAATGAGTAAAGGAAAGCTTGAAAGAGTGAGGTACTGAGAATAAGTAAGTAATGAAATACGATGGGGTGTGCATTGAACAGATATTACTGCACACCCAGAGGCGTAGTGAGACACAAGGCTGCAGGCCGAGTGCCTTCAGCCCCTGGAATTGCAGTAATAACTGTTCAATGCACACCCCAGGGTGTCTTATTGCACTTATAAAATGAGTTCCTTGTTTTGAAATATTTTTCTCACCCTAAAGAACTCAATTTAAATGTGCAAAAATATAAATCTTTATGTTAATTTGAGGTAAAAGAGTCCTTCCACCTGGTGCCTGGTGATGTAATTGTATTGATATATACTCTATCAGCCAGCTGAAAAGAATTAAACAGAATTCTATTTTCCTGGGTTAAAAGCATTTCTTGTTGGGGGGGGCTAGGAAGCAACAGTCATAACAGGGAGCTTCCCTTGAGAGCTCCTCACCACTTTTTAAAACATTAACATCTATAAGATAAATGTACCAGATTCCGGACTTCTATGGCACAGTCAGCAGATAAAAATGCACAAACTTTTGTAGTCTGAATTTGAGGAAAACGGGACATCCCATGTGCTGGGAACTAGGCAACACTCACAGCAGCTCGAGGACCCCACCAGCCGTGGCTCACAGCAACAAACCGAGCCAGCATCGAAGCACACTCTGCGGGCGATCTTCCAATGCATGCCACAAACTAAAATGTTGAAGTGATATTACTGCAGCTTCAGATCCACATCATACGGATATACATTATTCGGGAGAAGACGGAGGTAGCATAGAGGGCACTGGGAGCAACTGTTTCCTTAATTAAAGAAAATAAAGCTTTTAAATACAGGAGGACTTCATTTAGGCTGTTTTCTGGCTGACAGTGGAAAGAATTGAAGAACTGAGTTCCCCTGATCAGCTGTCATGTATAGGATGAGCTGCATTAGCGAGGAAACTGAATAGCAACATTTGAAAAACAAAAGTACTAACGGCACACTAATTTTTCTTTTTTTTTTTGGTTTTGTTTTTGCACTGTGGTCCTGCTTTTAAGTACTTGTTTTTATCTGTGCACTGAATGGATTTCATGCACAGGTAAGAACCAATCAAACAGCAGGATTTTCTCTCCCCATTTTATAATACAGGTTAACCCAAAAACGCCCTGTATTTAATAAAATATACTTAAAAAATAGAGAAAACAGGGTCAGTCGAATCTGACTAAACTCTAAAGGAAAAAGATATGCTGGAGTTGGCAACAAAAATGAAGATGGAGCTTAGGAAACACTATTTTACAGAAAGAGTCGTGGAACCATGGAATAAACTACCAGCTGAGATAGTGGAAGCAAAGTCCGAGGCATCATTCAAACTGGGGTGGAACAGGGCTAAAGCAAGATCAAAAGCAACAGAACGAGAAGGAGGTTTTAGGCAGAAGGGGGGTTAGGTCCTGGGATCTGAGTAGGTCCAAAGAACACACAGGCAGAACTACTGCAGTTGAACCCTTGGTCTTCTTCTGCAGTTTCTTTTTCTATGTTTCTAAAATACTATGCCTTGTTCTCTTTCTCTTTCTCTCTCTCTCGGTTGGGAGAAAAGCATCTGAGACCACTAGCCTGAGTCCATGCCTTGCAAAGCATGAAAGCACAAATGTGCTCGCACCAGGCTACTGGGTGGACAAACTTTCTACCTTAAAACCTTCTTGCTGGGTCTTAATGGTCTTGACAACAGATCAAAGAGTGGAGATCTCTGGAGTAGTTATCCATAAAAGGAATATGGATTTTTCATTAGAATTTTGAAGTACAGTACTTTATATGAACTGCCAAGCAATAAGTATTTAATAATGTCAAAACTGGACTAATACTTTTCCTTGTCCACAGGGACAAATACTACATACAGAATTTGCAATGACTTGGACGTATTCACTAATTAGCTAAGTAAGTTACTACTAGCCTACAGTAGCTACTAAAATAGCTTAATCCAGCACTTCTTTCTTCCACATTCTGAGACGCTACAGTTTTTAAGAACTAGAAACTTCAGAGTGCACCCTCTAGCCACAGTATAACATTAAGGGACTTTGAATGAGCATACAGTTCGCTGATTTAAAAGTTTACCTACACATCAAGATTTATCTTTTTTTCCATTCAGTGCTTTGTAAAATTTTTTCATCCTTTTTGTTTTCAATCTATATTATTTATAATAGCAATATGCCCTATTCCAGCAGGCTTTGTGTTAAGATAATGCCCCTTGAGTTGCCAAATATCTTGACTGCAATTCAGGCATTTAAATTTAACTTCCCCTGCAAGCATTACTGCAGCTAAAAAAAGCTCACTTTAAAGAGGATATAGGGGCAGACTAGATGGGCTGGTGTGGCACTTTTCTGCCGTCAAATTTCTGTGATTCTGTGACGAGGCTTCCTGCCTAATTTTATATTCTAGCGCTCAGGATCTCAGAAGTGAGTGATCTTGTGATAATCACTGTAAAAACACCACTGCAATTTTTTGACATAGTACGTACAGTATCAGTATCTGGTTACATGACCCTTGCTTGCATTTTGTCCTATGTTTGTTTCTCTTTCAGCTCTGATAGAGGAATATGAGTGACAGTTTTTCAGTTCTATATGCCAGCAATGACAGGGACTTCACATTTATTGCCTCGTTCCACAGCTGGGAACTTCCGGCAATGAGATGAGGGTCAGAGTCTCAAATGGCTACATCTGCCCTTCCCTCTTATTTTCAAAAGGGCCGTGCAAGTCACAGTGCACCAGGGATAGATCTTCCAAGGTAGGCACAGGGCGATTGGCAGCAAAGTCAACTGCATCTATGTGTATGTGCCAGTCAGTAGACCAAGCAGCTGGCTGCCATCTCCACCCTTCCTCTGTAACGATGCTGCTGTGGTCTTTAATTGAACTAGGCACTGTACACCCCACTACACACTCTCTGCTATTCACTTTTTCACTGCCCCCTCAGCTGCAGCAAACACCCCAAGTGCCTTTCCCTGTTGTGTTGGAGGTCGATCTGGTCATTCCAGACATGTGTTGGGCCAGTTCCAGACATGTATCAGGCCAAAATCAAAGCAGTTGTACCACTGGTATTTCATCTACAATACCAAGAGTTGGCCTGACATTTACAAGTGAGCTAGACCATAAACTGCTGCGTATACCATCGCTGCAGCAATGGAAAAAACAGCGAAGACTATCGCAGCAACAGAACTGGCTGTTCACTGTGATCGTCCACTGGTTTCCCGATGCTGCTGTCTCTGGGGAGTTTGCCCCCTCCCCAAACCAACGCCGACTTGGAATTGGTAATGTACAGTGTGGCGGGGGAAAAACAAACTTTTATACAGAGACGGCACAATGCCAGTTGTCAGCATTGTGCTGTCGCTGTACTTACAGTCAGCAACTTCCCTGTCGCTGCGGTAACATGGAACCAAACTGTTGCTCTAGCAGAATTAAGTTAATCATGGCAGATGCATCCAAAGTTTGACACATGCTATTGGAAACCATATCAGACCATTGCAGTCGAACGTGGTTTTGAAAACAGTGCCTGCTGCATCCAAGTTGGCAGTGGGTGCAGCATGGCAAGCTCGACCCAGGTGCATCTCTGAGAAGCGCCTGCATCCAGGGCTTGGAAAAGTCATTCCCTGGGCTCTGTCATGCTGGCCTTTTATTTTGGTTTCACATGTAAAACTGCTGCATGTACATTTTGGTGGTGGTAGGCTGTCAAACGTGTCAGCGCCTTGATGCTCTTTGCAGGAATCTGAGAGGACTCACTATAAGTTCGACAATCTTTTCATCTCCCGTGAACCAAACTGCAATGAACAGCTGATCTTAGTTGTTCTGTGATAACAAGCAATTCTTTCATTCATGAAACAACAAATCAGAACACTTCTCAAAAAACAGTTATTTCTCTTCTAAATCAGGGTGACACTGTCACACCACAGAATGCATAATACACGAAAACAGCTGATGAAGGAACAGGAATAACTTTATACTCAGGTGGATCTAGTTTGAATGGAAATCAAGATTCTCCCCCCCCGAACATATTTTTTCCTCTGACCACAGGCTATGACCTCCTTTAGCTACCACCCATGCAAGCTTCCCACCCTCCTGAGATCCTGCTATGGCTGCCCCAGGTTCCCTTGTCCACCCGTGACACACTTCTGTGCCCCCCACCAGCTTAACCCCGGGCCTGGGTGCATCTTCAGCTCCTTTGGCATTTCTTCCCTACAGACATCTGGCCACCCGAGGTGGAAGTGAAGGCGTGGGAATTCCTCAGGAGCATCACTGCTCTGATTCATTGTGGGCTGCCGGTGATGCCTCATCATCTGCCCAGTACTGTGCACACTTTTTCCCTGTTCTCCTCACCCCCCCCCCACCTGCAGTAAACAGTGTGACTGGCAGCCGGCGATGCCTGACACAGCAAATCCGGAGACACACTCCAATGGTCCCTGCTGTCAAGCGCGATTCCCCTCTCCTACCACCTGTGGTCACCCCGGTGGTGGTAGAGGAGCAGGACATGATAACCCCCTCCCTAGAGGAGGACAGTATCCACTGGAATGCTCTCCTCCCCCAGCCGGCCCAGGCTCATTCCTGAACCAGAGTCACCAGCATTGTGAGTGAAAGTGCTATCGCTGCGCCAGTGGACCAGCTTCAAGAATTTTTTTTTGTTTTTTTATTTAGTATGCTTTCCCTCCACACCCAGCCTGCCTCTCCTCCAGTCCTGTCACTCCACTGTCTCTATGACTTACCTGACCTGTCCACTGTGCCCCACAGTTTACCCCCCCCCCATGGCGGAGCCCCCTGGGACCCCCACTTTATCCTGGGAGGAGTTTAGTTCATATGCGAATGGACAGCTCAGTAGTCGGGTGCAGGGCCTGTAAAGATGGAAGGAGTCATCCTGCAGGCTGGGAATTTGTTTCTCGTTTTCTCCCCTGGGAGTCATGGCATGCAATGATGTAAGTGGTGCACACGCCCAATGTCTGGCACATCTCCCAGTCAGATATAACACAGACAGTCAGATCTCTAGCCTCCGCAAGAGGTCGGTACCGCGCCAGCGACATCCCTCCCCCACCCACCCCGGAGGAGGAAAGCTCCTTGGGATGCTCGATCCTTCTGCCCGCTGGGTTCCTCGAACTCCCGAGATCACATTCGATCCCGGGGCATTAGCATCGCAAGTGGTAATGCTACCTCTGTGCCGGTGGGCCGACTTTTCAGGAGGAAAATAATTTGATTAGAAAACGGACTTTTGTCAAGAGCTAGTGCCCGTCTAAACAGCTACTTTGCTTGGTGTCCCTTTGCTGGTCAGACCCTCTTGATCTCTAATGTTCTTTCTGTACTGCAATGACCAGAACTGGATACAGTATTCCAGGTGTGGCCTAACAGTAGGCTTCAACAGGGGAGGATCAACTTCCTTGACTTAGTTCTAACCCTTCCTAATGCATTCAAGTGTTGCATTTCCTCTCTTGACTGTGGCAGCATACTGCCTGCCTGGCTCTACCTTACTGTAAAACAGAGTTAGGGGCCACAAAAGGATGACAGGTCTGAAATGCCCGGAGACTGAGGCTGTCTCTCCTTCCTCAAGTGCCCACCTATAAGCCTCTACTGCTTAATTTCCAGGCCCAAAATATATTACCTAGGTGATATGTGTCTGTTTTTTCAGTTACATTGTGGCTGCTTTGATATAACCACAGGAAAATTTAATACAAAATAATACAAGTTTATTTTGTGTAATTATTAACTGTGTTGGACAAACTTATCAACAATCTTCCAGCAATCCACAATACTTGGGGTTCCACCATTCCTGGGTAGGCTGTGCAGAAGAGTTGGAGGAGGCTAGGCAGCTAAGTAGTGTTTGAACAGACTCGAGTTGTGGTAGCATGTTGAAGCAGCAGGAATTGTCTGGAAGCCATTAAAGATCAGAAACTCGAACACATGTCTGTGGTTGACTGAGGTAGGTCCCCGCTCCTGTATGGTATTGTGAATGTCTGGGACAGTACCTGGACAGGATTACTACCCATCCCAGCAACTGTTTATTGGTCTCAGGACAGAGGGGTTTGTTTTTGCAATGCTGACTATCTCTAGAGATGAAAACTGGTTCAATCAGTGCCCCCTCTACCAGTCTCTTTCCTCACAAACTAGGGGACAGGACTTACAAAATCTGGAACAAAGTAAATCAAAGGTACATGTTATAAAATGGTACTATAAGCTCAAGTAGCCTGCTGCAGTGTGCAGCTTACTGTGGGATGCATTTTCTGAAGAAGAACTAGACAGTAACACTTATGTCTGTATTTTATGGTAGGTAGGCAAACAGGTAAAACTTTTTTTTTTTATCTGGAGAGGGCAATTATAGCCACATTTTCAAAGTCATCACGGCATACTCTCAACTGTCCCTGATTTTGCCTCAAAATTTTACTCTGTCCCTCCTAAGAATTATGTTTCCCTGTCCAAACAGTGGGGATTGTAAGCACAAAATAATGTCGAACATTAAAGTTACAGACTTGTTCTTCCTTAGAAAATGCATTTTATACTAAGTTCCTTATTCTACCAGCTTCCTGAGTGGCTATCACCAATTTTGAAGATGTGTCCCTGATTTTGGTCCTTTGTCCCTGATTTTTTTAAGCCTTGTCCCTGATTTATGAGGCAGGAGGTTGAGAGTTATGCATCACGGCAATACAAACATCAAAGCACCAATGGTATTGAGAGGTTCCTGCCCCACAAATGACCATGACAACGCGACACTATACAATCACTCTGTGACAGATGTGACAGGCATATGACCAGACGGATCTATTAATTTAGTTTTGTTAATGTATTTTGTTAGGGTAAGTATACTTCTGTCATACATTCTGCTATTTGCAATGTGGACACAAAAACATGGCTTCCAAGGTCAAATGACCAAACAGGCCTTGTGAGGAATATTGGCCAGAGCTGCTTAGGAAAATGTTCCCTTGGGAACAGTCAGCCACAAAACTCTGTAAGGCAGATGAGACAGTGCCATTTTATTTTTTTGCATAATGTCTTTATTGGAAATTTGTTTTTTTTAAATAATTGTTACAACAAACAACAGGTACATAAAAGGAAACAGACACATACATACACAAAAACAAACAAACAGGTGCATAATAAAATGATAGAGAGAAAGAAAATATGTGTAGAATTCAGTTTCCTGGTCTTCACAATATAATTAATCTCTGAATTATGCGGCACAAATAAAATACTTCAGGCAAATAGGAAACTCCAGACACAGACAGTTTCAGTCCTCTTAATCCCTGGGTACAGTTTAGATTTTACTCCCCTCATTCTGTCACCCACCAAGGTCTCCTCTTAATACCATTTGCTCCACTGGACTCAGGGAGGACAGAAATGGGGCCTAACTCTGAAGGAAGCTCTCCTCCTTCTCTTGGACAGCCCACGTAAGTCTTTCCAATGCTAGGGTCTGTAGAGTCAGAGTGCGCCACTGCTGTATTGTAGGTTTAAACTGGGAGACCCACGTGTTCTGTATACAATGACGGGCCAAGACAAATAGGGTTCTCACCCATCTGGGGAGAGGTACCTACTCCCCTCCTTCCTCCTCCTCTACTCCAAATAAACAGGCCAAGGGGTTCATTACCAAATTTTTCCCAAGCAGTTTTGCAACCTTGGACACCACATCTTCCCCAAAAACATTCAATATTGGACATATCCAAAAACAGTGTATATATGTACCTCTCTCTACCCCACATCGACCAAACATGGGGGAAATCAGTGGGTGGGCCTTGTGCACTACAACTGGGGGATAGTACAACCGATGCACAAATTTAAAGAAAGCCTCCTTGAACTTATTGCAGACCATTATACCAGAGTGCATCGGGAGCACCACCCCCTAGTTAACCTCGGAGATATTCCTGGCTAAATCCCTTTCCCACAATCTTTTTGTTTTCTCCATTAAATCTGGGAAGCGTTGCCTCCCTTGCTTGGCTGCCTTCCCGATAAACCCTTTAGAATCAGTTTTAGCCCGGTACACAAGGCTCTCTATTGGATCTAATGTGATCCGCTTGGTTTCTTCTCTCCCTAAGCTATTCACAAATGCTCTAACTTGCCAGTATCTAAATTGATGGTGTCTCCCAAGTTGTAAACTGCGTTGCATTTGGGCAAGGGTACACATCTCCCCCTGCACTAAAAGACTGCCCACACTGCGGAATCCATTTTTCTCCCATTCCCGGAAACCCCCGGCCCCCAGCCCAGGAAGAAAAAAAGAGTTTCCTACAATTGGAAGCAGAACTGTTTTTCCCTTATGGGCGCCCATCCACTTTCTGAGTTGGCCCCATGACTCCAACATTGTCCCAACCAATGGATTACCATTCCCTACCCTTTTAAAGGCTTTAAGTCCTTTAGTATGAAGGTATGCTGTAAGCCTACCAGTATTACCCCCCTGTTCCAGATCCACCCAACTGGCAACCGGCGGCTGATGAACCCAGTCTGCAATGTACCATTGCTGTATGGCAAGATAATAATTCCCCAAATCCAGAAAATTTAATCCACCCTTACTCTTCTCTGCTTTCAGCCTTTGGAGACTAGCCCAAGGTTTTTTCCTCACCAGATAAAACTAGAGAAAACCCCCTCCACCCATTTCAAATCATTTTTTGTTAACCCCATATAAAGCATCTGCATTTGATAACGAATTCGAGGAAGGACACTCATTTTAATTAAATTGACTCTCCCAAGCCAGGAGATCAGAATTTGCATCCACCTTCTAAGGTCCGTTTCTAGTACTCTAATGAGAGGGGAGTTATTCAAACTATATAATGACCCCAGGGATCTTCCTATCTTAATTCCAAGATAAGTGAAACTCGTTTGTACCACCTTCAACCCCCACTTCTCCTCGTCTTGCCCCAGGCCGGAAAAATGAAGCAATTCAGACTTTCTCAGGTTAATCTTATACCTGGAAAAATCAGCAAAATCTCTTATCAATGCCAGTAAGGGGGGGCATGGACTCCTGTGGGTTCTGGACAAAAAGGAGCATATCGTCTGCGTAAAGCGCGACCTTAGGCGAAATTCCCAACTCTCCCTTAATCCCCTGTATACCATTATGTTGGCAAATCGCCGCCGCAAGCGGTTCTATTGCCAGGGCAAACAGCAGGGGGGATAGCAGGCACCCCTGCCTGGTACCCCTCTCAAGATGGAACTGATCCAACAGTGCCCTATTCACCAAAATCCTGGCTCTAGGGTCAGCATACATTGCCCATACCCATCCTATTTATTGTTCACCCAGACCAGACCGGGACATAACTTCAAATAGATACTCCCATTCAACTCTATCAAATGCTTTTTCTGCATCCATAGACACTATACCCACACTCTCTTCCCCCTTAGATGCTCCCCACACCGCACTGAGAAGGCGGCACATATTATGATAGTATTGCCTCCCCTTGATGAACCCGGTCTGGTCTGGGTGAACTAATTCTGGCAAGACCCCCTCCAGTCTGGTAGCCAAGACCTTCGCCAATATTTTCACATCGTAGTTGAGCAGTGATATGGGCCTGTACGAGGCACAATTGAACTCATCTTTACCTGGTTTGGGCACCAGGCATATTGTTGCCTCAAAACAAGTGTTAGGCAGGGCCAGCTCCTCCCTTTCCAATTTCTTAAACACTTTACACAGGACCTTTGTCAGTTGTCCCCTCAACAGCTGACAGTACTCTATCGGGAACCCATCTGGTCCACTAGCTTTCCCCCTCCACAGTTTTTGTATGGCCTCCCCTATCTCCACCGATGTAAGTGGACGATTCAAGAGCTCTCTCTGGGCAGCTGTCAAACTTGGCAGTTTAATGCTAATCTAGAAAGTGCTTTATCTACTCCTCCTTTCCCTTGTGCTCTGCTCTATATAGCTGACTATAAAACGTTCAAAAATGTTCTCTGATCCCCTTAGCGTCTGAACATGTGGTCCCTGCTGTATCCCTTATCCATGTGACCCTGACTGGGCACCGTCCCCCCCCCCTTCATTAAGTGTACAAGCAGAGGTCCTGGGCAGTTACCCCACTCAAATACCTGACATTTACAATACATCCAGGATCTGCCTGCCTCTTCTCGTGGCATGGCATTCAGGGTCTCTCTGGCTGTTTTCAATAATTGCTCTGCTTCTCCCTTCTCCCCTCCTGCCACCCTCTTCTCCAAATCTTTTAACTTCAACTCTAATTCCCCCATCTGTTCCTTTTTTTTTTTTAAGTCTCGCTATGTATTCTATTATTACTCCACACATACACACTTTCCCCGCATCCCAGAAAATCTGTCTAGTAATGTCCCACCTTTCATTTGTCTCAGTGTACAGTCGCCATTGCTCCTCTAGGTGCTCCCTAAAACCCTGATTTCTGACCATATATGTGGGGAACTTCCGGGGGGGGGGGCCTCCCTCTCTCCTCTACAGTATACCTTAAGGATTACCATCGCATGATCAGATAGGTGTATGGGTCCAAGCGAGATGTCCTGCACTCTCCCACACCATGATCTAGGGAAAAAGATATAGTCTATACACGAACATACTTTGTAGGGGTAGGAGAAGAACGTATACTCTTTTACTCCCAGATTTACCAATCTCCACCCGTCTACTATGTCCATGTCCACAATCCCTATCTGCCACTGTCTCATAACCTCAGATGTCCGTCCTCTTCCCTCCGAATGATCCACTTTAGGATCCATTGTCCAACTGAAGTCCCCCTCCCCAAGATTAAGCCAGAAAACTGCTCCTTGGTGAGCAAATCCAATAGGGCTACATAAAATGCGGGGTCATATATCGCCGGAGCATATATGCTTCCATATGTAACTTTTTCTCCATGCAACTCCCCTGATATGAAAACATATCTGCCTTCTTTTTTGTCTTTCACCACTTTCTTTATTTCAAGCGGAAAGGCCTTGTGTAAAAGTATTGCCACCCCCGCTTCTGGGACGAGTAGGAAGCAGCAACACATCTTCCCACCCAGCCCTGCACTAACTTACTATGCTCCACATCGGTCAGATGCATTTCTTGTAACAATGCCACATGTGTCCCCACCCTCTTCAGTGCAGTTAACAGCAACGTGCACTTCACTGGGTTTGCTATGCCCTTAACATTCCATGAGATCACCTGGGTAGTTTGTCTGTTAGCCATTATTCATCGCACTCTCCCCTTTGATCCCCCCACCATAGAAACGTATACTTAAACAGGTCCTCTCATTCCATAGGAGCCTATGAAGTTGATCAACACATCGTCCCACAACCTGTAAGAGTACATGTAAACATAAATCATTTTTTGCACCTGCAAACATTAAAACAATAACATTTAAAACAAGAACTACGTACATCAGAACAGTATAGTCCGCCAACTGCCCCGCCACCCTCCTCCCTCTCTTCTCGACCCTAGAAATTCCTGCATTTGAACTAAGTAATTCACTGTCTTCCCCAGTCTTCCCTTCTGTAACATCTCCCCCACCCTCAGGTCCTCCCGTTTTCCTTTCCCTTTCTTCTGAACACTACTCGACCCTCGCTGCCGCTCCCCCCTCCTTTATATTTCTCTTTATATTATCATCTTTCATTCCTCTCAGACCTCCCTCCTCATGTATTTGTAAATTATACAATCCCCCCACAACATCCTCCCTCCTTTATTTTAGATCGTGACACTAACTGCTTCCTGAGCAAGAGTGTCATATTTTTACCCTCTTTTGACATTTCCATCCCACCACCCCGCCTGACAGCAGGAATCCTGTTTATCATACCCCTCCCAGATTTAAAACCACGTGCAGCCATTGTAAAGTAAGTATAACGTCTAGCGTATGGACGTCCCGTCCCAGATCCATGGCGTGCCCCCCCTTTCCATCTCTACAAAATATCCTCCAGCAGAATTTAACACCAGCATAACTAAGGCCAAGGGGAGGAGAACTCTCCAATATTTCCCCAACTGAACTCCATTTTTAGAAGCCCTGTGCACCTCTTCTCAGACTCAACGTGTCTCCCCGAACTGTCTCCAGCCTTCCCATCCCCCAGTCTACTTCCCAGACATTTATACCACGAGGAGGCAGGGGCGCTAAATCGTGCCCATTCCCTGTGCTTCTACCCACCATCGCAATCTATCGTCCCAGCATCAGCCACCGTTTTCAGTAAAGAAAAATATCCCATCAGCTAAAGTGCCATTTTAAAGGCCTCAGTCAGCTTCAAAGGCAGAGGCTTGAGGGTGAACACCTCAGATATCCTGAAACCCAGATTATAAAATTGAACTGAGAATTCTGAATGTGTGTAGAAGCCAGCTGGCCTGGATGATGTCATCCCTCCATACTCACATCTGGGGAGGGGGGGGTGGCAGGGGCAAACAGTCACTCAAAGGGGCGAAACCACCTCTCACAGTCAGAGTGTGAATAAATCAGGGAGCCGAGATTCAGCTCTCCCTCTTGGATCCAATAACATCTGAAAACCGAAAGCCCTGCAGCTAGCAGTCTGGTAAGAAAGGCAGCTTAGGGAATAGTGTTTTCTTCAGACATCAGCAGGTAAATAAATAGGTTGTAAAGTGAAAATAGCTCAGATCTGCAAACTATCTGGTGTAACTCCCATTTATTTTCATTTCTAGAAAACTGTAATCCTTTTGTCTCACTGTACATAAGTCCTGTTGTAAATACTTGTAGTCTTTTAGTAAATAATCATATTTTGATAGAACAAGTGACTGTCTGTATTTTTTAAAGTAATTTGGTTATTTCTGCTGGACTCTGTTTGCAATCCATCTCTGAAAGGGCACTCTATCCACAGTTATTTTGTTGACCTTGTGTAAAGGATAGGGTTGTCAGAACCCTTAGAAGTTCTGGGTTCTAGTTCTAGTCTAGAACTTTTGAAAATGTTCTAGGGTTCTAATCTTTTTTAGAACTCGAACCCTATTTTTTTCATTTTGCTGCCAATAATGAAGGTAATAGTGAAATACACATGAAATTGAGCACATGCTCCCAATTACAAGACAATAGTGAAATACATGTGAAATTGAGGACAAAAAGAAATGAAACCTGTTCAGTATAAGGGGAGAGAGAAATGATCATGTGTGACTTTGATATACTGGGTACAGTGCAGCAGTGCAAGGGCACACAGCAGGGTGATGAGCTGGCCAGTATGAGATAGTCACACAACACACTGAAGGGATTTTCCTGTCTCTCCTCAAAACAGGGAGCTATATTTCTGTCATGAATTTAAGGATACCATGCAAGTGGCTGCCGGGGTACACACAGTCTCACACATTGGGTAGGATAGTGTGGTCAAACGGCACACAGCAGGATGGTGGGCTGGCCACACAGTACACCAAAGGAGACGGAGTCACACAACACAGTGAAAGGGATTTTTCTGAATCTCCTTCCAACAGGGAAATATATTTTTGGTATGTGTTTAAGGATACGACCACACAACTGGCTACTGGGCTGCGTACAGTCACACACACTGGGTAGGGTAAAGTGCAGTCAAAGGGCACACAGCAGCAGGGTGATAGGCCGGCAGTAGACAAGATAGAGTGATACACACACACACACACACACACACTGGGTAGGGTAAAGTACAATCAAAGGGCACACAGCAGCAGGGTGATAGGCCGGCCTCAGTAGACAAGACAGAGTCACACACACACACACACTGAAAGGGATTTTTCTGTCTCTCCTCCCAACAGGGAAATATATTTTTGGTATATATTTAAGGATACCACTACAACTTGTCTACTGGGCTGATCAAAGGGCACACAGCAGGGTGATGGACTGGCCACAGGAGACAGTAACACAACACAGTGAAAATGGATTTTTCTGTCTCTTCTCCCAACTGGGGAAATATATTTCTGGCATGTATTTAAAGATGGCAGAATGAATACCGCCCCAGTGTTATGGTGTGCTCAGGATAAAAATATTAAATCAAAGCACACAAATCCGGCATTTCTCCACTAGCCACACAGTTCAGTAAGTAAGACAAAGAATGTTACAAAATCACATTTATTAAAGACAATCATGTGTAAAAATACTCCCTGAGGAAACCTTTGCAGGTGAAACCAGTAGGAGGCGGTGAGTTGTTCCCCTGTCTCATGGTAAGGCATTTTACACACTATTGGCTTTAATAATTGTGATTTTGATGCATGTTCTTGTATCTTACTTATTAAATTGTGTGGCTAGTGGTGTAGTGGGATTTCATGCTGTGGTGTATGTAGGATACCACAGAACTGGCTTCTGGCTAGACATAGTCACACACAACATACATTGGGGTACAGTGCAGTCAAGGGCACACCCACACAGCAGGTTGATGGGCTGGCAGTGGCCACAGTACCACACAGCAGGAAACAACACAGTGAATACTGTGTCAAAACTAACTGCCTTGTATGTATGTATCAGAGGTTTGGGGTGAAAGGACCCCTTCAGCACAGTCATTATGGTACAATTTTTCACTTTGTTGAATTTATTTATTGAAATGTTTTACTAGTAAAGCACACTGAACAACACAACATGTTGTTCGTCTCATGGTGCGACCTGGGAGACGTTTTTTGCCCTGTTTGTTTCCAACTTTCTCCGGTTCCATTAATCTCTTTATCCATCCCCCAGCCAGGGTCATCTCCCTCTTGAGCACTCCTGACCATTCTTTCCCGCCATAACCACGGCCCCACTCACCCCCTTTATGCAACCTTTTTTGTTGTTTTCAGTAAGGAAATACACTTTTTAAATTTTCAAAACTGAATGCTGCCTGATAAAATGCAGCTGGGTGGATCCGGGATTGGACTTGGAGCAGAGCACTCCATAACATGCCTTCCTCAATCGGAATCAGACACAGGACTGGAGCCGTGCAGACGCACTTCATTTATCCCGAATGATGGATCCCGCGAGGCTTACCCCTCCGATCATCTTTCTACCACCTGACTGTACAGCGGCTGGTCAGGTAATGGGGACTCCGGAGCGCAACCTCACTGACCCCCCCCCAACTGTCTTGAGCTGCAAAGAAGGGAGGAGCTGAGCTGAAATGACTTGGAAACATCAGCGCCAACCGACAGGAAGGAGGAGGAGCGACACTCCGACAGTAAAGTAATAATTATTTTTCAAACAACTTGGGCAGCAAAAATGAGCAATGTGATTCGAACCCTTTTGCGAACCCTCTAGTGTTCGAGTTCTAAATTAGAACTCGAACACCAGGGTTCGAGGAGGGTTTGAATCTTTACCGAACTAGTTCTGACAACCCTAGTAAAGGAGGAGTTAAGAAACAGGCTTCCTGGTTACTACTGAAAAAAAAAAAAAACGCTGGTGCCAATGAACTTGAAGACCCTGGTGAAGGATTTTCTTCACAAACTCCTTCACTGAAAGTCAGTCAACTACATACTGTGCCACTGAATGAGCCACCCATTAGTCGGACGCACTGCAGCATACCAAAGATGCAGCATAATAGATAGGCGGTTTGACAGAAGAGCAGTATGCAGGATACACAATGAATTCAATAATACTGACAATTTCAAATTTGTTGGGGTTTTTTTTTTTGTAAATCTTTCCAAGCCACATACATGCATTCTAAGCCTAAAACCAAGAGCAAAGCACCCAGGGTATACAAATCCAGTAACACTTTTAAATTTTCTTAACTACACTGCAGTTACAGTGTAACTACACTGTAACTGCCTTACAACTGCAATGCAGTTACATGCAACAAACATGTGACTCCAGTGTAATTACCCCTGTTGCATGTAATTAATGATTACCTATCCCCCAGTTACACTGAAACTGACACTTAAAATAAGTGTAACCGCAAAACCTTATGGAAACAGGCAAGCTGTAAATTCTATACTATTCTACAGCAAGAGGAAGGAGGTGCTGCTAGAACTATACTACTCTACTGGACTCAAGAACTAGAACTCTTTTACTGGGAACTTCAATTTAGGGTAAAAACAAACAAACAAAAAAGTGTGTTTGTCTGAGTTGGGTGAAGGAATTGTTACCTGTGCAGTTAGCTAGGTGAAGAAACAAACTGTTAATTAGGGGTAGTGGCTTAGAGAGAAGGAAGCCAGGTATTTGCATTTAAAAACTGACCTAGACAGCTCGTGGCAGAGAACAGCAAGAGGAAGGAGGTGCTGTTAGAACTATGCTACTCTATTGGGACTATAGTGCCCTCCATCCCTCTCCTCCACCCCCCACCTTTAGCCGGTTCTACTTTTATAGGCACAGGATTTGACTAACAACAGGAACTTCCTGTTTGGGAGCAGGAAGGGAGTGATCACAGAGGCACAAAAGAATCACCATCCTAGAAGGAAAAGAGTAGCTCTCCATCACCCCCTAACTGTTGGAGGTCTGACTCTGAGCAAGTAAGGAGGAGACTACTGAGGAATATAGGAACTTACATGTCCCAGAATAGGAAGACGAGGAGCTTGAAGGGCACGGAGGCAGTAGGAAAGTAGGGGGAAAAATACATATATAAAAAATAAATAAATAAAATAAACAGAGAGAGGAAGGAGTAAGTATACAAAACAACAGTTAAGGGACCACAAATAAAGATATGATGGGAGTGATGTAGTGCAGTGGCTGTGGAGCAGCAGTCTTCTGGGAGACGTTTTGGAGGATGCGGTGTTGTCTCATCTGCAGGCACTTCTCTGGGCTGAGGGAGGAGGTTGCTCATCTCCAGGCTGAGTTGGCCAGGATTTGGGGGACCTCCTTTCCCACCCAGGGACCACAAGGGCCACTGCCACTGCCTCAAAGGTTGCCAAGAAAGAGGAGTGGTTGGACCACAGTGGGCTCAGGGAGGGTGAGGGTGGTGGAACAGAGGTGCATCCCTCCAGTTGTACCTCTCCACAATTCATATGCCATTCTGGAAGAGTGTGGTTCCTCTACGGAGGCACTCACAGTGGAGACCAAGGAGGATGCTGGGAACCTCCACAAAGGAGACCCACAGGAGGGTGGCATGGGACCCCACAGGGGAAGGAAACAACTCCTGGTGGGGGACTACATTATTAGGAGGGTAGAACTGGGGAAGGGAGGTAAGGTGCCTGCCTGGCACCACAGCTTGGAGGGACAGGGAGCGAATCCTCAGAATCGCGGTAGCAGCTGCACGGGGGAGGGAGCTGGATGTCACTGTCCACCTAGGGACAAATGACCTGGCTGGGAAACAGATTAGAGCAGTGCAGAAGGAGTTGGGGAAGGGCCTTAGACAAGCAGCACGCACGGTAACCTTCTTGGAGGTGCTGCCTGTCTATGGTATGGGTGAGGCTAGGGTACTCCACACCATGGGATTCAATGAATGGTTGAAAAACTGGTGTGGAGCTCAGGGTTTCAGCTTCACTGGGGACTGGGGCTCCACCTGGAGGGATAAAGGCCTATACTGGCGCGATGGTCTGCATCTTTCCAGGAAAGGAACCAGGATCTTAGGTGATGGGTTTAAATGCTTCATTGGCAAGCATTGTATTTTTTTCATTTAGTTTTTGTTGACCGGGTAAGTGCGCTAGAAAAATTCTGCCTATTTTCAGGCACAACCCGGGGGAGGGGGATACAGATGAATGCCAACTGATTTTGAAACAGATTAAGCTGTTGGTGGTATTTTAGTAAAATTTAAACTAGCCAAAGGGGAGGCACTGAAAAGGAGAAGGGAAATCCTAGCCCACCCCCTCAAAAAAAATCAAGGTTTTTAGTGAGGTAAACACCAAGATGGAGCAGTCGATAGGGAGAAAGGCAGGGGTAAATGGAGAAAAAGACAAAGGCAGTAAGGACAGGGATGGGGCAAAAAGGGAAAAGGCCATCCAAAAATGGAGGGTAATGAGTACCAATGCCCATAGTCTAGGTAACAAGCTCCCTGAACTGGTGGCCTTGATGGAAGAGGGATGCCTGGATATCGTGGCAGTCACAGAAACATGGTACACAGAGAACCATGACTGGGATGTCAACATACCAGGGTACACAATCTACAGGAGGGACAGGGAGGGTAGAAAAAGAGGAAGAGTAGCTCTTTATGTAAGGGAAGGGATCAAAGCAATGGAACTAAAGGGTAAACAGGGAGGAGAGGAGGCACTGTGGGTCACCCTGGAGACTGGAAATGGCACCACAATCTGCACAGGGGTTGTATACAGATCCCTGTCTCAGGGGGAGAAAATGGACAAGGAAATGATAGAAGGCATCCTTAGGATGGCAGAGAAAGGGGAGATACTGCTGACTGGGGACCTGAATATGGCAGACGTTAACTGGAGCACCTTTGCTACAGCCACATGCAAGAGCAGGGCCATTTTCGATGCCCTACGGGGGCATGCCTCAGACAGCTAGTGTTGGAACCCACTTGGGAGGGAGCAATCTTAGACCTGGTACTCTCAACTGGGGACGGAGAGCGGATCTCAGATATAGAAGTGGGTAGCCATCTGGGAACAAGTGACCACCAAACAGTGTGGTTCACGATAAACTAAGCTGTAGAGTCAAGCCATATAAAACTAAAGGTACTGGACTTCAGGATGGCTGATTTTGTCAAAATGGGAGAGTGCCTCAGAAAAGCACTAGCAAATAGGTAAGAAAGTGGGGTGGAGCAACAATGGGGAAACATCAAAACTGCCATCACAGAGGCAACAAGCCTTTGTGTGAAGCAAATACACAAATCAAAATGAAAGAAAAAATCACTATGGTTCTCAAAAGAAGTGGCAGGGAAAGTTTTTATTTTATTTTATTTAGCTTTTGTTCACCGGGTAAGCATGCTAGACAGTCAGGTGCCTATTTTCAGGTGCGACCCAGGAGAATTACAAAGGTACAGGCAATAACATTATACAGACAGGTAACAGTAATTTACAGGGTACTGTACGTGCAGGTACAGACAGTAGACCTCAAGCAATAACTGATTCAGAGACAAGGAAAACGGCTATCACACAAGGTCTTGCCAGGACAGGCAGAGAGCCAGGTACAATCAGACAGCTAACTAAAGGCAGTGCAGTGTTAGGGCATGTCGGCTGAGGGAGGCGGTCAAGAAAGCTGGCTGGTAACAACAGGACATTGTCGAGAGGTGCTCTACAGAGTTAGGGAGCAAAAGATAGCAATCAGGAAGTAGAAGGAAACACAGAAGGAGCAGGACAGAGAACTGTACCAGTTAAAGCAGAAGGAAGCAGGGAAGGCAGTCAGAATAGCAATGGCCCAAACCGAGGAAAAGATAGCCAACTCAGTTAAGAAGGGAGATAAAACCTTTTACAGGTACATTAGGGAGCGAAGAAATACTAAGGCAGGGATACTGAGGCTGAATAAAGAGGAGGGTGGTTGGGCAGAGAGGGACAGTGAAAAAGCAGGGATACTGAGCTAATACTTCTGCTCAGTATTAACAAAGGAAGAGCAGGGGGAGCTACCTAATCCAGTCAATAAAAGCACTCTGGATAGGGGGGTTGATATCAGTCCTTTCACAGAAGAAAGGGTTCTGAAAGAACTCCTAAAACAAAAGGTGGATAAAGCAATGGGGCCTGATGTGATTCATCCCAGAATTCTAAAAGAATTAAGGGGAGAACTAGTAACACCACTGACTACCCTTTTTAACAAATCATGGGAGGATGGTGTGGTACCTGAGGACTGGAGAAGGGTTGATGTGATTCCCCTTCACAAAAGTGGGAGCAAGACAGAGGCAGGAAACTACAGACCTGTCAGTCTGACCTCAGTGGTAGGGAAAATTATGGAATCACTTCTGAAGGAAAGAAATGTTGAGTACCTAGAGGACAGTGGGGTACAGGACCCAAGGCAGCATGGATTCACAGTAGGAAGGTCATGTCAGATGAATCTAATCGATTTCTTTGACTGGGTGACCAAAGTAGTAGACCAGGGAGGGGCTGTGGACATGGCCTACCTAGACTTTAGCAAGGCATCTGACACAGTCCCACACAAAAGATTAATAAACAAATCAGCCAGCCTGGGAGTGGGTCCCAGGGTGGTAGCCTGGGTAAAACATTGGCTGGACAACAGGACACAGAGGATAATAGTAAACGGAGTCCACAGTGAAGAAAGAGGGGTTACTACTGGGGTACCGCAGAGTTCAGTACTGAGTCCAATCTTTTTTCATGTTTTTATACGTGACATTGCAGTGGGATTGGAAGGAAAAGTATGTCTCTTTGCAGACGACACAAATATCTGCAACAGGGTTGATACACAAGGTGGGGTGGAAAGGATGAGAAGGGACTTGGCAAAGTTGGAAGAATGGTCAAATGTATGGCAGCTTAGATTCGATGCAAAGAAGTGCAAAGTAATGCACCTAGGAAACAAAAACCTAGGGGAAGAGTACACAATGGAGGGTGAGATACTGACAACTACAAAAATGGAAAGGGACCTGGGGGTAGTTATATCAGATGACCTAAAGGTGGGCAAGCAATGTGAGAAGGCAGTAAGGAGGGCTGGGGGATACTGGGATGCACAGGGAAAGGCATCACCAGTAGAAAACAGGAAGTTGTTATCCCTCTGTACAGACAGTTGGCGAGACCACATCTGGAGTACTGTGTGCAGTTCTGGAGACCCCATCTCTGCAAAGACACAGACAGGGTGGAGACTATCCAGAGGAGGGCAACCAAAATGGTGCAAGGTCTGCACCAGAAGAAATATGAAGAAAGACTAATGGAGCTTAATATGTATAGCCTCGAGGAAAGGAGGGAGAGGGGGGACATGATAGAAACTTTCAAGTACCTCAAGGGAATCAACAAAGTCCAAGAGGGTAGCATCTTTCAGAAAAAGAGATGTGCAAGAACAAGGGGGCACAATTTGAAGATAGAGGGGGGGAAGGCTCAGAGGTAATGTGAGGAAGTATTTTTTCACAGAGAGGGTTGTAGATGCATGGAAAAGCCTTCTTGAGGAGGTTGTGGATTCGAAATCAGTGGGGGAATTCAAGAATGCATGAGATAGACATAAGACAATTCTACTGGGGGGTAGGAGGAAGTAGGCTGTTGGTTAACTAGGATCTGCAGCTTATCCATTAGGTAGGGAAATGGGCAGACTAGGCGGGCCAAGCAGTCCTTATCTGCCACTAAATTCTATGTTTCTATATTACCAGAATTTCATCAAAGTACCAAAGGTACTGAGAGGTTCCACACCCACATTTCTCATTTTGCCTTCATATATTCCTCAATCTGTTCATCTCTTTCATTGTTATTCAAAGTGTTTCATCAGGTATAGACATGCAGAGATACACAAACAATCTCATTTACAGATGTGACCTGGGGAAGGGAGACAAGTCAGCAGCAAAAATAAAATAGCAATATAATACAGTATACAAAGTAGATATAAATACAGTAAACAAAACCAGAGATAAAACCATTGGATAATTTTTAACTAGTCTATGTGTGTAAGAAGGGGATCATAAAAGGAAAAAATATTTAATTTTTTTAATTATTTTGATGGACTTTCATTTTTAAGGGCCTAGATCACTTTTTAGTGAGAGTATGGGTAGCAACCATGATTGCAATGGCAGTCAGAAATGTTTAACAAAAGGCTTTGATACATCAGTGTTCTGTATCCGGATTGCCAGTACTTCTTTCACCAGTGATAGTAGTCTGACATTGCACAGCTGCTGACCAATCAGGATGCAACAATTTCCCTACTGATTTTAAAAGCTTGTGTAACTTCTGCCAGCTCCACAGACAGCCATACTAAGCAATCGACTTGTGTAATCACTGCCAGCCCTGCAGAGGACCACAGCAATGCAGCACAATGCAATCACTCCATCAACCAAGTCAGCCAGTCACCCACGTACCAATTTAGATGTAGCATACTACAGGAGCAGTCTAACAATTTGCAGTTTGAAAGAAAAGTGGTATGCAGGATACAAAAATTATTCAGGAAGATAAATCATTTCCATTTGGTTTGGTCGATCTCTCCTAGCCACACACATGCATTCTAAAGCCTAAAACGTAATGCAAAGCATCAGAGGTATGCAAATGACTGTGAGGAGTAAGCTGAATAGGAAATGTCTCAACTGGTACTACATTCTGTTGACCACGTCACTACGTCAACCTCACCACAGCTGACTCACACACACTAAAGGTAACAGTAATCTAGACAACCTGCGCAAAAAAGTACACATAATAACAACAGGTGCTCAAGCTATTGCTTGCAGTCTAATTCTAGATATACGTTATTCTATAAAAGCATATATGCTTCAAATCCCTTCTCAGTGACAGAAATTCCATATTTAGATGGAACTAAGGATATTTCTGACCAAAATCAGGGGCATTCCTGAAAATAAGGAACATTTGAGAAGTATGCTTCTAACAGCACTTTCTTTGCTTTATGGCTCCACGTAGCTTAACTGCATCGATGAACAGCGTTTTAAGGTACAGACTCAAGCACACTGCTCATCCTGCATATGACAACTTGTACAATGACTTTTAGACTGGGGGCAATTAGTACACAGAACTTCCCTCTGTTTCGAATGCTTTAAGACTCTGTCTTCCCTTACCCAAAAAATTATTATAAGTGTCTTTTTGTAATAGTTACAGAGTTCTTGCTTTTTTTTGTTTTCCCCCCTTCCTCCAGCCCAATCCCCATCTGCCCCTCCCCTGCTAGTAAACTCCCATGCCTGCTGCCACACCCAAACCCCAGAGGCTTCTCCCATACATCCCATGGAAATGCCAATCAGCAATGGGGCCTCTGGGGGTGGAATTTCCCCTCTGGAGTTGGAATTTAGGACAGGGAGCCTTCCACGCTGGGCGATAGGGGGTGCAGAGCCTAAGAGTACCTAGAGGAAGCTTCATCATATCTGCCCATAATTTCTCAACTTGATTCTCCCTCCTGAGATGCTGGCTGCAATGTACTGCTGCAAACCATGCAAGGCACGTGGGCCCTGCGTCTCCATCCTCCCTCACCTGTCCTGCTTGCCTCTGCATCTGTGGCATCTCAGATAGCCTTGGAAGTGTGGGAGCAATCTCTCACCATCCTTAGAAATGTCAGAAACAGAAGCTTAGAACAGCATGGAAATGTGTGCTTTTAGGTTCATTAAGAATGCTGTTCACTGAGCACCATTTTTTTCGCATAGACCAATGTGATTATTCGCTTTAAGGTCTTAGCGCTGAATGTAAGACTACACTTTCTGAATGTGGGATACAGTGCTTCTAAGAGGAAAAATGAGGGACTGTCCTCTTAATGTTGGACAGCTGAAAGGTATAATCTGCAATAATACAGATACCCACATTCGCCTTGATGTGGATGACACAGTCGTCCATGCATGAGCTAAAAACCAATAATGAAATCAATACATTCTAGCTGGAACAGAACAGGACTCATTGCAAGCAGCCTTCTTCTGTACGGCACAAGTCAGAGACAATGTAATGCTGTTCTGCAGCAAACCCTACTATCAAAACTCACTACAAACCCCCATCAATAAAAGGCCCCCATCCCAAGAAATGTTCAGTTTTTTACATATCTTGGATTATGGCTTGACCATAATTAACTCTACAATAAACACATTAAAAGAATAATCTAGAGCTCATATCAGAAACTTCTAGCCTTAAAGGGATACTGTCAGCTTTTTTTGCTAAATTTTGAATCCTCGTTTTATGTTTGTGCCAGTACTCCCCAGTATCATCAAAATGCATATTCTTCCTAAGTAATGTCAGATTTTCAGACAATAGCACTTTATTTTTGTATTAGAAAATGGGCTTTTTATTTCCTGGGCTCCAACTGGCTGGTACCCCTCCTGGGGTGGGTTCATTAACTTTCAATAGATGCCCAGGAAACAAAAAGTGCCAGCCCAAGTGCCCCATTCACCCATGCAAGAATCCTTGTTCCCACCCTGCTTGCCCATTGGGCAAAAGCACCTCATTCAATTTAAAAATGCCACCATTTTTTTCTCTTGCTTAGCGAGAGACACGGACCAACTTACACTCCCTACTTCATGACCAGTTGACACAACAAATCACACACCACCCTCTGCTCGGCTGACTTACCACAACATGAAAAAAGTACAGCAAATCAAAAGATCCGCACATTTTAAAATCAAGAAGAAGCTGTAACTGTGATCACCCTCGCTTAACTGACTGTCAGCAGCCCCCTTTTTAAAAACCGCACCACGCGACTCTCCATACATGAATTACACAGGAATTCGCACAACTGTCATGTTATTTTACAAATACTGGGCACCTCATATTTTCCATTCAGCAGCGAAACCTGGTACCCCCGTAAAGAATCAGCAGACATTTTCTTTCCTTCCTTACTTCATAGTGTTACTCCAGATCCCCGATACTGATCGTATTTCAGGCATGCAAGTGGCACAGCGAGAACGAACTTTCACGTTGGTCATCGGCTCAAACGTAAAACATTAACACCATACTCCCGGACCATACTGTGTTAGACTCTAAATTTTGGAAAATAACATTTACAGCGCTGCCCTACCGCATTAAGTATGTTACTCTGCACTTCCTGGTTTAATGTGTTGGGTCAACTGAGGTCACGCCTGTAACAGCCGCGTAAGTTCCAATTATAAAAAAAAAAAAACACTTTTTCAAGTGGGGTTGTATTGCTTTGTTTGTCTGTCTGGTTGTTTTCAGATTGCTGAGGAGGAAATCTGAAAAATTCAATGCACTACTATGGAGGTGATGGGTGGGGGACATAAGTACAACAGAATGGTGCTGTGAGGGGGGAGTGGCAATAACAGATGGAATAGCACAGAAAGCAAGAGACTACTTTGCAAGCAAAAGACTTAAAATTCAGTCTCATTTTTTTTTTATTTAAATTGTTTAATTTTTGTAGAAACCTACACAAACTGCCACAGGTAGCCCATTTTCTAAGCACAACAAGACCCTCCAGGGTGGGTGGTATGGGCAATATCGGACCTTCCAGGGCTATAAGGCCCTCCGCCTGCGGCGTCGGGCCTCATTACGCCCCTGTGTGGTCTGGTATTGCCCAATACCGCCCACCCTGTCGGGTATTATTGCTTGCATATTATCAGCTACATCAGGTGACCTGCTCTTATCTTCGTCTGCTCGAGCTGTAGTATGTTCACATTTGAATATGGCGCTGCAGCACCAGTAAACTCATATGCATATGAGTTTTAAAAATGTCATGCAGTATGAGTTTGACAAATTCTAACAGCGGGCTTTGAGCTGAACTTAGTTATGTAACTCCAAGTAACAAATGAAAGGTGTAAGTCCTGTTAAATCATTTTTTTGAAAAATTAAGCTGTGCCTCTGAGCATATGCATCAGTGTTAACACAGACCTCAAAAGGAAGAATATTCAAGCGAAATTCCAGGAGGAAGGCATCCATAACAGGCGCTGTCAGCAAACATTGTTTCTACCTTCATGCTCAATCTGGATAACAAGCACACTGCAGAAAAAAGGGCTGAGAATATACTACCACCAAGTTAGTGGGAAGAATACAATGGGTTAATTATCTTTTTTACCATTATTCACATGTTTGTGTGCACTTGCAGTGGAATACATGAATGAAGTATGCAATGCTGCAAACCACTATAGCATTTAACAATATGTGCAAATCTGACTACATTAAGCAGCGCACCAAGCTTCTATATAGTAACCTAATCTAGGTGCATGCTCACCAGACAATAGATGGGAACTGAAATATGGACTATTTTAATGAATGGGTACAAAGATCCTATCCAACGTACTTTTGCAACCTACTAACAAAGCTTACCAAGACCTGTCAACTGAGACTGCTGTGCAAGGATATCCCCCAGGTACTGAGAACAAGCAAAACAAATGGTGAGAGGGCCTTTGTCATCAGGGCATATTCCAGCTTGAACTCACCTGGGGACAGTATAAAGGAACTGAGAAACGGGCCCTTTTAAAAAAGCCATGTTTTCTTACCTAACCAGACTGTACAACTGCCATTAACAAACCATCTCTGCCTCTGTCACTAACACTCTTGATCTGTTCTCCAGATCGCGACTCTCCTATAGCTACTTAGGAACACATTTATAGGTAATCTTTGTCTCTCTCTCTCTCTCTCTTATATATATATATATATATATATATATATATGGTTTTGTTTACAATTCATAATATTTACTATACTACCTAGGACTTTCAATACAAGGTTATTGATTTTAAGTACTACCATAACATGTAAAAACTTTGCTGCTGGTTTTGCCCCCCCCCCCAATCCTGTAGAAAAATAAGTGCTTCACCGAAATAGAGGCCATCCTGGGGTACAAAGTAAGTGAAAAAAAAAATCCCCATCAAGAACAAAAAACCAAAAATCCAGTGTCAGTGGCTCATTAGGTTGTACACTCGACTGAAACTGGAAGATTGTTAGTTCAAGACCCACACCAGGCACTTGGGGTAAAATCCCAATACTGACACTAGTGCAGCAGGAGGAGGAGGAGTGCTGCACATCTGAGGTATCTGAGGTACTGTCTTTTGGATGAGACATTAAACTTGGGTCCTGTCTGCCTGTTATGGTGCTTGTTCAGGTGGTTAAGGATCCCATGGCACTTCTCATGAAGAGTAGGGGAATTTCCCCAGTATCCTCGCCAAATTCCCCCATTCAGTAAAATACCACCAACTGCTTAGTCTGACTTGAATATGTCAGTCTGCATCTGTATCCACCCCCGGACGAGGCTGAAAATAGGCAGATTTGCCTAGCCCTACTTTTTTGGTCAACAAAAACTAAATAAACGGGCAGGTGCTACTGTCAGCAAAAGAATTAAAGGAACAGCCATTCTAGGAGTCATTAACACTGTGTACTCTAATACATCTTGTTACATTATAAGGTGCCTTACTATGAGGATATAGTACCACGCATCGACAGGTATTGCACAGAAGTGAAAAAACAAAGTTAAACTGTGATTTTGTTTTTAAATATTGGATGCACTACCAAAACAGATATGCATCACTAATACGGCAAAATCAAGGACTTCCTGATTTTTGCTTTATAAGGGGTGATCAGCCCACAGCATATCTCAATTCCAAGGCTGCCCACAAGACTTCTGAAAGTTTGAACTCCTTTTGAACTCCTCTAATTCCATGGACAATTCAGTTTACTGCCTTCTGCACCACAGTGATCCTAATGATGCAAGCATCTGTCAAGCAAAGTAGGTCAGCAGCTCTAACAGTGCTTCCAGACATACCCAGAAATAAAAAAACTGCACAAAGAACCGACTAGAGGGACGACTTACTGTAAGTATGGGATACATGCAAAGAATGATGCTGTTTGTCCTGACTGTGGATTATGCGCCATTACGTCTGGCATTACTGCTGGTTTACTTGACTACATACCACTGCTTCTTGTTAAGTAGCCTGTTTATGATCCATTATACGTTTCAGAGCACAAAAGAACAAAAACAGCATTTTACACTGACACACTGCACGGACTGTACTAAGTATGAAAGGCACTCCGTTGCTCTCATCTGAAGACAAAACATTGAAGAGTCAGCAGGGATGCTTTCAGTACTTGGACTCAGAGCTGTAGATGTGAGTTAATGAGGCATCGCCCGAACAAATTCAACAAAATCCTTTCACAGCCAAACTGTGCCCTCCGTGTATACTGTGCCTCTTATTAACTACCACCATCTGCAGTACCTTCCTTCACCACAGCCAGTGCAACCACTGATTCATTGATATGTGCAGGAAGACTTGTAACATTAACCACAGCCTCCATCTGTGTCCTATAAAAAGCAAATAGCCACTAGATGATTGCTGAATACAGACACGGCGCTACTGGAGCAGACAAATGGCTAAGAGCCATTCACAGTACAATGGATGCTCCCATATTCTAAGTCAACAGGGTTAATGAGGACTCAGAATTCCATCAAGACTGTTAGAGTAATTCTGCAGCAGAATAGAATCTAGTTGTCAGATTAATAAAAGCTAAACCACTTCACAGAGACAAGGAAGTTCATTATCATCACAACCCCATACTGAGAACAGATAAAATATTCTCCATTTTTTTAATTATTTTATTTCATTTTTAATATGTCATCTCATACAAAAATGTTAAAGAGTATTTCTTTTTAATGCATTATCTTCTGTCAAAATGCCAGCAGGTACGAGTGTTTAATCACATCCTTTGGCTAGCAGATGGCCAGGGAAATCATTTTCCCCTGCTACACGTTTGCATATGTATTCAACAAAATGCGTCATTAGGTGGTCTTTGAGCTGTTGAAATTAGCCACAGCTTCAGGCTAAAACAAACAAAAAAACAGATTGAGAGCACACTCCATCAACAAAGGTGCAGCTGCTTTTCAGTCTGGGAATGCACCAAGTCTTGACAAACAAAGGCACAAGACCGAAGCTGAACTTGCTTTATCAATTCAGAATTTTCCAAATCTTTTTTTTTTTTTTTTTTTAGAGATCTGAAAGTACGCTTTGTGAGATTAAGCCAGAGACGCACCAGACAAATATCACAAAAAAGAAGAATTTACAAAATAACCACTCAGATTTCATCATTCCTACTTCCCACAACTTCATTTAGAGCTGGTGAGGTCAGTCAGTGATCAACGTTTCAGAGTGCTTCTCCAAAGTGAGTCATGAATGACAGAGCCAGATGTGCTCAGGATGTGGCCGTCCAGCGCTCCTCCAAAAGTGGCTCATTTCTTCAATAATCCAGACACAAAGAAGCTGCAGGCACTCAGGAATAAAATACCGAAGCAGCTAGTTGCAAATTCATACGGCATATCACCTCCAGTTTTTTACAGCAACTAACTTTAACACAAGTTACAAAGACAACAAACCCACTAGCCCTCGTTAGTTAGTGGGTGCCTTCAAGGGCTGGTGTTGTTTTTGTAACTTGTGTCTGAGTTATGAATGTCAGGCAACAACAGTGTCATTTTGCCATAGCCATTAGGAGTTACAAGGTCACTCCCCACCCAATCAATCTGTGTGAAACCTTTTAAAACTACCATCTAAAAAGCAAAACAAAACAACAATATTAAACGCACACTGAAAATAGAAAATAGTTAAAATCAACATTTTGACCTGAGGTCTTCTGAATTATTTAAAAGAAAGCTTTTTTCTCTTTTAGATATTTCCTGAACCTGAAAAAGACCTAAGGTTGAAACATCGATTTTAACTCTATTTTCTATTGTCAGCGTGCATTTATCATTACCATTTTGTTATGTTTTCAGACCACATGCTGACGCAGCACCTTGTTTTTTTTTTTGTTTTTTTTGTTCTTACCATCTAAAAGGTTGCCATGGCAATCAGGAAGTTTCAACTTCAAACCCTACATGGTGCAGGTGGGCCTAAAAACAAGAGTAATGTAAGAATTTACAGTAACGGCAAATCTTCCAGAGAATCTCCTCCATTAGGCCACACTTTTGCAACTGTAAGCTGTCAGCGTCAGGACCACTCAGAAATGTTTTGCTAGCCAGGGGGCCACCCACAATGGCATGCAGCATTGACACATATGTAACATGGGTGGCCCCGCCACTCCTCAGTTCCCTGCCAGAGATTAATCTTTCAGTGCCTCACCATGAGGAACCAGAAGATTATACAGTACCAGCGCCAAGCACACGAGGAGAGGCATGGGACAGGATGCAGGGAGTAAGGCTTTGGGCACAGCATCTGATATAACCCTCACTGAAATCGAAAGGAGGAAGGAGGGAGGGTACGGCATGACTTAATGGAGGCAAGTCTTTCAAAGATTTACTGTTACAGTAAGTTATGTAACTGTTCCATCTTCACTAAGGATGCGTTCTCCCTTAGGCTGCATCTTTGGAATAATTCCCAAGCAACATAAAGCAGCAGGGAGGATGGCACAGTCTGATATACAATGAGGACAAGAGGCCTTGGAGAACAGCAAGAATAAAATTAGCACATCTATGAGAGATGATGTCCAGAATGTAATGTTTCCTGAAAGTGTGAACAGTGCTCCACATGGCTGCAGCACATATGTTGGCAGCAGGGACATTTTTGAAACAAGTAACAGAAGTGGCTATGCCTCTTGTGGAGAGACCACAAAGAACACCAGAAGGTTTCTTACCATACTTCCTATAACACAGTGTAATACAATGTGCCAGTCATTTGGTCAGCCATTGTTTAGGTACAGGACCACCCTTTTTCCCAGGAATGAAAGAAACAAAAAGCTGAGAGGACAACCGGCCCAGTGGCGTTGAGGGCTGAGGAGCTGGATGCCACACCTCGCTCCACGCCGGTGACCCGGGTTCGGGAACGGGCATGGGTCATCAGGGGTCAGCAGGGGAGGAGAAGGATCGAGCATCCAGAGGACTGCTCTCCTTCTTCGGGGTGGGGAGACTCCAGAGTGTCCGCGACGATTGCCCTCTAGCGGAGGCTGGGGGATAAAGCATGTCACACCTAGACATGGGGTGGAGCTAGGACAGAAGCACTCACCCTTGCGTCATTGCACGTCCTAGCTCCAAGGGAACTCTAATTAGAAAATCATCGGCCCCAGCGTATGAGCCAGGCATGGTGCCCAACCCTTCAGCCACGACAGTTCTGCTTCGACAGCTCCACTCCAGGGGGGCTTCCCGGAGTAAGGATCGGGTACTGTGGCCACAGCAAGCCTGTTTCCGGGGTTAGGGGGCCCGGCCAGAAAAAAGAGAAGTAAATTGTGAAAAAAAAAAAAAGCTGAGAGGACTTTCTGCAGTCCTCGGTGTGATCAATATAGCATCTCAGTATTCTATGTACACCTAAAATATGGAGCAGCGCCTCACTCTGGGTGGCATGCTCAGTATAATATATAGGAAAGGTGTGTCATTTGGGTCACTGTAAATTTTGATACTACCTTCAGTAGAATCTCAGGATATGTATGGAAAGAGACTGTCTTTGTAAAAAATCAAATATGGAGGTTCTCACAGCAGAGCCTGAAACCCGGAAATCCTATGAGCGAGGGTCATGGCAACTAAAAAAAACTTTTCCATGGCAGGAAACATAAGCCACAACTTGCAGCAGGCTCAAAAGGAGCCAATGTCAATTTCTCAAGAATGAAATTCAAGTCCCAAAGTGTGACTGGATTACGGACAGGAGGTTTATATGAAGAATACCTCTCAGAAATGTACTATGTGTGACACTTCTAACTGGGCAATTGTACGACCAACAATAGGGGCATGGGAAGCTTATATAATGGCCAAATGCACCTTAATGAAGGAATACTGCAAGCCAGAGTCAAACAGGGAAAGCAAGTATTACAACACAGAATTCACAAGACATCTAAAAGAGTTCATATTCCAGGAAACAGACCACAGTTAAGTGCTTCCATTTCAGAGAATAAGTATGTCTGGTAGAAGGCTTCCTAGCTGCAAGCAAGACATCCGTAACCTTTGGGGATATCCCAAAAAGTACAATAGCTATATTTTCAGGAGCCATGCATGCTGGCGCATGGATTTCAGATCCGGATAGACCAGGGACCCCTTGCCCTGTGACAACAGCCTGCAACACAGAGATAAAGGGACAGAAGGCTCCACCACCAGATGTTGAAGGAGTGGAAACCATAGCTGGTGAGACCACAATAAAGCAACGAGAATGAGAGTGGCACTCTCCACCCCCAGCTTAAGCAGAACCCTTTGTATTACAGGAATGCATATTGGAATTTCCCTTTTCCCTTTCCAGGAGAGCAACAATATGTCTTGCAAAAAAACCCAGGCCCTGGAGCAAGCGAGCAGAAACGTGGCAGTTTTGCATTGTGTGGGGATGCAAAAGGTCCAGCTCTGGATGCCCCCCTTCTTGTGAAAAGGTAATTTACCATGGAGGTCAGCAGTTCCCATTTGTGAACCACTGACTAGGAGCTGCTTAACCTATCTGTCAAGACATTTTGGAGACCTGGGAGAAACACAGCAGACAACTTAAGGTCATGAAATAGAGACAAGTACCACACTCTCATCGCTTCCCTGCATAGGGGACAGGAGTGCCCCCTTGTTTGTTGATGTAATGCATCACACTGACATTGTCTGTCTGGATTAGCAGAGAACTGGGATAGAAATGATCCTGAAAGGCTTGGAGGCCATACAGGACAGCCCGCATTTCCAGGACATTTATAAGCAGCCCTGCCTCAACCTTGGTCAATAACCCTGTGTCTGGTAAGGTCTAAGATGAGCACTCAACCAGAGCCCAAGGCATCTGTGGTGAGGATCTGTACAGGAACTGGTGCATAGAATGGAATGCCCTTCAGTAGGTTTTTGCAATTCATCCACCATACCAACTCTCTACATAGTGCAGACGTGACAAGAACCATTTCTTCGAGCTCCTCCATTAACTGCTCTGGACCCTTGAGTGTCCACTGAGGTATCTGCAAATGAAGTAGGGCTAGTGGCAAAGTCACTAAGGACACAGCCATGAGTGCACAGACAGTGGCTTCTGTGCGCCAAGTGTGCTGGAGCCATCAGAGTGTCTGCCCAGCCCTGGGGCAGCAAGGCACGTCCCTTTTCTGTGTCCAAGACCACCCATGTGTATTGTGTTCTTTGGTATAGACTCAACATACACTTTGGCACATTTACTGTGACCCCCAAGTCATTGAACAACTGCCTTGTCCGAGACAGGGTATGTAGCAGAGCTTCCCTGGAACCAGCCTGCAGAAGCCAGTCATCCAGGTAAGGGACAGCATACAGGCCTTCCCTGTGAAGGGCTGCTGCAACTACTGCAAAGCATTTTGTAAAGAGCCATGGTGCACAGGACCAGCCAAAGGGCAATATTGTGCGCTGATAATACCTGTCCTCCTGCATAAAGTGGAGGTGTTGTCTGTAAGATATCCTGATCTTTATATGAAGGCATGCATCCTTCATTTCCAGGGAACAAAGCCAGTCCTCTGTTTGTAACAGGGGGATAAGTGCTTGCACAAACCATTCAAAACTTGTTGTATTCGATGTACAGGTTGAAGTCTCTTAGGTCTAGTACAGGTCTTAGCTCTCCGGTCAATTTTGGGACTGTGAAGTATCTGGAATAGAACCCTCTGTTCCATTCTTATGGGGGGACCCGTTCTATGGCATGCATTTAAAACAGGGTCTGAATCTCCTCTTTCAGAAGAGACAAGTGGCCCAGAGGATAAAAGGAAGGAGGCAGAGGATGATCTGGAGGGATTTCTAACAGATTCACAGCATGTCCTTGTGCAATTATCTCCACAACCCATTCATCTGTAGTGATCTCCTGCCATTGTTTCAGATGCAGGGAGATCCTAACAACCCCCCCAAGCACGCACACACACATACACACACTCACCCTTGGAGCTAATAGGTGAAGAGTGGGGAGGGATGGAAGAGAGTCAGGTGGAACTGGGGCAGCAGAGCCACCAGAAATGAAAATTACGTACCTACCGTAATTCTTGATCTTCTTGGACGAAGTCTCCACCACTCATTCACACTAATGGAAATTCACCAGAGGTGCAAGGACCCAGTGGGAGCAAACTTTTTCAGGAGGGCTGGCGCCAGAGATAGAGCTGCAAGGAAGTGGCACTGTGAACCCCGGCTCGTGCGGTAATGACTACCTCTGCGTTGACTCTCCAACCGCCTCAGTACCTTTTTTCCAAGGAGGTGCAGTGTAACTAACCTAGAACGACTAACCTAGAAATCAGGCATAAGATAGTCCAAATGACCCGTGCAAGAAGGGTCAACAATAAAGGCTTCACAGCTCAGTCATTGAGGGAGTGAAGACCAAAAACAGAGAAGTGAGCTTGGGGGATGGGGGGGGGCATGTGAATGAGTGGTGGAGACTTCGTCCAAGAAGATCAAGAATTATGGAAGGTACGTAATTTCCATATGTTCCTGGACATAAAGTCTCCACCACTCATTCACACTAATGGGAGAGTACCGAGCTAATAATCCTCCGAGACGGGCGGCAGGAGATAAAGAGCTCACATACTTAGGACAGAAGTCCATTAAGAATGGTCCTGCCAAACGACAGATGTCATCTGGCATGGACATCCAAGGTGTAGTGCTTAACAAAAGTATGCACTGAGCTCTTAACTAGCCGCATTGCAAATATCTGTGATGGGCATGTTGTGGATTTCCACCAGAGATGTCGCGACTGCTCTGGTAGAGTGAGCGTACTCTTTGCCTTCTAGCTTGACTTGTGCCATAGAATAGCACTGGTGAAGGCATGTCACCAGCAATGCTGAAATGCATCTAATGGCGACAGGCTGACCCAGCCGGGTCTCGCCGAAGGTAACAAACAGTTGTTGAGCCTTGCAAATTTCTTTTGTTCTATCTAGACAGAATCGGAGCGCTCTCTTAACATCCAGTGAATGAAGGGTACATTCCCCTTCATTCTGGAAGATCATAAAGTAGGTAGGAAGGACTAAGGTTGGTTTAAATGGAATTCTGAAACAACCTTAGGAAGGAACTTAGGATGAGTCCTAAGAACTACTTTGTCTTTGTGAAATACAGTGTACAGGTCTGTGACCAGTGCATGTATTTCAGAAACTCTATGGGCTGAAGTGATGGCCACCAGTAAGGCTGTTTTCCAAGTGTGGAACTTCAAGTCACACATAGCTAGAGGCTCGAAAGGTTTACGAGTGAGCATGTCTAGCACAAGGTTAATGTCTCAGGCTGCAACTGGACATCTGATAGGAGGTCTAGTATGCAGAATACCCCTAAGAAACCTCTTAAATATAGGTAACTGAGCCAGTGACATGGAAAGTACCGGCTCATGATATGACGAAATGGCACAAAGATGAACTTCGACTGTAGAGTACTACAGACCTGTATTTGAGAGGTCTAAAAGGTACTCCAAGACTTTATTCGGTGGGCAAGAAAAAGGGTTCCAATAGGATTTTGCACACCAGATACAGAAACGCTTCCATTTGGCTGTGTAGGTTTTTCTAGTGGCTGGCTTATGCACAGCCAAAAGAATATCTGAAACTCTATGAGAAACACTGAACCTATTCACCTCTATCTCTTCAGGAGCCATGCGTGAAGGTGAAGCGACCTCAGATTGGGATGGACCACGGAACCCTGGGTCATCTGAAGGGGAAGCGTCGGGGCAGGGGGTGCAGGCAGACTGTTGAGCAGCGGGAACCATATCTGCCAAGGCCAGAAGGGAGCAATGACAACCATTTTGCCCCCCCGAGACTCCAATTTGAGTAGTACCCTCTGAATTAGGGGAAGAGGAGGAAAGGCATATAGAAAGCGTCTTGTACACCGCAGCCTGAATGCATCCTGACAAAAAATGCCAAGTCCTGGATTTCTAGAGCAGAAGAGAGGTAGTTTTGCATTGAGTGGGGATGCAAAAAGGTCCAGGTCTGGAGTTCTCCATTCTTTGAAGAGTGACTGAACGACAGTTAAGTCGAGAGACCACGCATGAGGATCCACCTCCGTTCTGCTGAGATGGTCTGCCAGCTCGTTTTGTACTCCTGGCAGGTAAACCGCCTGGATCAGAGCCTTGTGCTCCAGGCACCATTCCCACACTCTCACTGCTTCCCTGCATAATGGGTAACAGTGTGCACTGCCCTGTTTATTGATGTAGTACATCACTGCCTTGTTGTCCATTTGAAGGAGAATGTTCTTGTCACAGAGTACGTCCTTCAAGGCTCGGACTGCATAGAGGATGGCTCTCATTTCCAGGACGTTTATGTGAAGCTGGAACTCGTCCTGAGTCCACGTACCTTGGGTGTGGAGATCCTGGCAGTGGGCTCCCTAACCCATCAGGGACACATCCGTGGTAATGGAGATCCGATGATCCAGAGGGGCAAAGGGATATCCTTCCAGAAGATTGTCCTCCTGTGAACACCAGGCGAGTGACCTCTTCAGAGGTTCCATCACCTTGATGGGAAAGGACTGAGGGTGAGTGGTTGGGGACCACTGAGTACTGAGCATCCACTGAGAGGTTCTCATGTGGAGATGAGCTAAGGGGGCAGTAAACACTGAGGATGCCATGAGGCCCAGCATCCGCTGCATCAAGATAGCTCGAACCGGGCTGTGTTTTCTGATGTAGTAGGCCATCTGTAAGATATCGCTCCTTCTGTCCTCTGGGAGAAAAACATTCGCACAGGAGGTGTCCAGAAAAGTTCCTATGAAGAGGAGCTTCTGGGAGGGCCGCAACTGCGACTTGTTGAGATTTAGCAGGACTCCCATGGACGTGAGGAAGTCTGAGGCCATGGCCACGACCTCCAGAGTCTCTTGCCTGGAGGGACTTGCTAGGAGCCAGTCGTCCAGATATGGAACACTTGTATTCCGATTTTCAAGAGATGTGCCGCGAAAACTGCACAACACTTTATAAAAACTTGAGGCACTGAGGATAGCCCAAAGGGCAGGACTCTGAACTGATAGTGTTGACACAATGCCACGAACCTTAGGTATTTGTGGTGCTTTGTGTGTATGAGAATGTGTTGGTAGGCATCCTGCATGTCCAGGGAGGCTAGCCAATCGTGTTGATGAAGCAAAGGTAGCAGGGTACCTAATGATATCATCTTGAACTTCTCCTTGTGAAGGAACTTGTTTAACTTTCTGAGATCCAGAATGGGGCGCATGCCACCGGTTTTCTTCGGGACCAGAAAGTAATGAGAGTAAAAACCTGTGTTTCGTTGAGCCAGAGGAACTACTTCTACTGCCCTGTTGTTCAGAAGGCCTTGTACCTCGGAAGCAAGAAGGTCTGACTGTACCGCCGACAGCCTGGGCTGTCATTTGGGAGGATGATCCGGAGGGGTTTCCGAAAGATTGAGCGACTACCCCTCGTGGATTATCTGGAGGACCCATTTGTCTGATGTTATAGATTTCCACTGGTTATAGAATTGAGTCAGACATCCACCCACTGCTGAGGAGGAGTCTCCCTCAGACAGCTGAGGTGGGACCTGGGCCAGAAGCTCAGAAGGTGGCACTGGGCGCTTTGGGCCCTTGTGCCTTCTGCTGCGCTTTCTTTTGTGGCTGAGGGTTGTGGTTTTTGTTAAAACCTCCTCTGCCTCTGCCCCGAAATGACTGACAGTTGTGAAATTGACTCTTGTTCACACCCCCACAGGAGGGGACAGGTGCAGGTCTAGCCGTCTTTAATGGCAGACCTAGTCTTCTGTGTGGCCTCCAGAGCTTGCTCCACCTGGGGGCTGAACAGATGCATACTGTCAAAAGGTAAAACCATGATCTGCTGCTGGGCGTCATTCGTGAAGCCCGAAGTGCGCAGCCAAGACTGGCGGCAGGTGCAGATGCCAGCCTTTCGCCTGGGGGGCGGTATCGAAAGCGTCCATTGCAGCTTTAACCTGTTGGTTATTGGACTCGATACCCCTAGTTATGGTTTGAAGTAGCTCTGAGTTAACCTCCAATTCAGGCAGAGCTTCTACCATTTCTTTGAACAAATGCCAAAGGACATACTCATATTGAGAAAAATAGCCCCGGTAGCTGGCAATGCGCATACCCAGGGTCGAGGCAGCAAAAACTCTCTTACCTAAGGTGTCTATCTTGAGAGGCTCTTTGTTAATAGGCCGGACTGTAGATCCCTGAGGAAGGATGGCCTCATCATCCTCTGCCAAGACTACAATGGCATCAGCAAAGGCTTGTGAGGCCAATATGGGGCGATCCTTGGGAGGGGCATACTTCCTATCTATGGACTTGGCCACGGAAGGAATGAGAGCAGGATTCTTCCACACCATCTGTGAGAGAGGGTCTCGAAAGAGGGCTGTACCCGAGGTGTTAAATCCATAGGGATCTCCGGGACATGAAGATATGGCTCTGCAGAAGGATTGATCCCTGCTCTCAGGGCAGTATCATCAACATCATCACCAAGGCGAAGATCTGGGTCAGGCTCAAAATCATCTCCTGATAGTCCGGGGGGGGACTGTATAGACAAGAAAGAAGTGAAAATCAGGAGTTAGAATGGAAGAAGAAAGAATTGGAGTCGAGAACCCCTGCAGACCGGATGACGCACCAAACCCCGGCGCTGTCAAGAACAAGGAAGGAGGCGCCATTGGAAATGGCAGCGCAGGCGCTGACAGAGCCCGCAGTACCACACACGTCACCGACAGAAACCACGGCACTGCGGACGGTGCTGATAGAGCCCACGGCACAGCTGACGGTGCCATCAGAGCCCCCGGCACCATAGATGACGCCGACAGAGCCCCCAGCGCTGAGGATGGTGCAGAGAGAGAGTCACTGGGGTCTGAAAACTGCGATTTAAAGTAAAAGAGGGAAAAATGGCAGGAGATGGAGGCACAGATGTGGACCCCTCTCGCCGCAAGCCATGTGAGGGATAAACGCAGAGCGGTCGACGGCACCAAGAAGGAGCTGCTGCACGACTAGGAAGGCCCAACCGCCTACCCGTCCCTCCAAAGCCGACAGCCCAAAGACCCCGTGTCAGACTGACTGGCTCAGGCAACTGTACTAACCTCCAAGCCCACTGCTCCATAAGAGCAGCCCACTGGTGAAACTGCTCATCAGAAGCTACTCCAATAGGCAGGGAAGAGCTCCAGTGTCGAAGAGGTCGGCCACCAGAGACAGAAACTGGCGACTCTGACAGAGGTGGAGACCTGCGCCCGGCCCTAATAACTGACCATCTACGTGCAGACATACCAGTGGGCGACCTCGAGCGATGCAGTTTCTTCTTCGACCTATGTGTCAAAGAAGAACTGGAGGCCGAACAGTACCGAGAATGGGACCATTTCCTTTTATGCTTTCGGGGGGACCGTCCATCTCCCTGAGCACTGGACCATCCGTTGGCAGACCCCCCTCCGGAGAGAGCAGCAGACCGGGCCCGGCCTGGCTCACTGAACAGCTTTCCTAGGAAGTGTCCCTAACGTCACCTGACCCGCTCATGGTCGACTCCATCAATGGAGGGCTGAAGACTTCTCTCTTGTATAAGCAGAATTAAATATAATTGTTACTTATCGAAGATAAAATACAAATCATAAAACTGAAAACTAATCTGCTAGCTTGAAGTTTGACTCCCGGTGGGCAAGCGACGTCATCACTGAAGCACACTCAACGGTGGGAAAAAAGGAACTGAGGCGGTTGGAGGGTCGACGCCGAGATAGTCATTACTGCATGAACCGGGGCTCATGGTGCCGCTTCCTCGCGGCTCCATCTCTGGCGCCGGCCCTCTTGAAAAAGTTTGCTCCCGCTGGGTCCTAGCACCTCAGGCAAACTCCCATTAGTGTGAATGAGTGGTAGAGACTTTATGTCCAGGAGGATCCGATTTCTTTGGGTGCTTCTGCACGGGCACCTGGGGGAAGGGACCAAGGAGGGGACCACCTCCTCTACCACAGCCTTGCTGATGGTGGGCACGATTACCCCGGTTAGCAGGTCCCCAAAAAAGAGCCCCGTCCCATGACCTGCAGCAGGGGTGGGATATAGGAACTTATCAGGCCTAAGAGTAATTTTAGAAGTCTAAAGGTCACGCAGGGCTTCTTCGACATCATAGCCAAATAGTATGGACCCTTTAAAGCGAGCATTAAAAATTGCCTGTTGCACATCCGTATCAACATCTGTAACTCTGAGCCAAGAACACCTTCTCATACAGATGCCAGAGGCAGCAGGCCTGGCAGAAGCATCATAAGCTGAGCGCAGAAAATGTTTGCCAACCTCAGCACCAGCAGACACTGCTTTAAGTAAGTCAGTTTTGGAAGAGCCATTAGGCAAAGCCTGGGCAGCAGCACAAGTAGTTTTCCATAGGCTGTTCTGATACTTAATTATATGGGTGTGATAGTTTCCAATCTGAAGGCCCAATGAGGCAGAGGTATATGTATGCTTGCCCATAACATCCATACTCGTAGATTCCTTATCAGAAGGTAAAGTACTTATATGTCTAGGAGTCCTAGACCATCGACGTGCAGCCATGTTGACTACAGAGTCAGCTTTAGGCTGGCTAGCATCAAATGGCTGAGCAGATGGAGCAGGATACTGCTTATCAGCCTTTTTAGGGCCTGCAGGCAGTGAGCTATGTTTATGCCATGCAACAAGCACAGCATTCTCTAGAGCAGGATATACAGGTGGAATAACAATGGAGAGAATGCAAGGCACCTCTTAAAAACTTCATTAGATTCCTCTTAGTGGAATCTTCCTGTTCCACATCAAAGCCCATGGCAAACTGCATTTGTTGCATCACAGCTTGGAAAACTAGGACCTCAGGTATGTACCACTGTGTCCTCACTACAGGATGAGAGGGTAGAGCTAGAGGGCAGGTTTCTTTCAAACTGCTCCTCACTTTCATATTCCTCTTCTAAATCCTCCTCTAAATCCATGAGAGCAGTATAGCACAGTGGTTTAAGGCTCTGAGCTGCAAATCTGGAGACCTGGGTTTGAATCCCACAGCCCCCACTTGCATACTGTGTGACCCTGAGCAAGTCACTTAACTTCCCTGTGCTCCCAGGTCGCACCTGTAAACAAGCTTTCAGCTTAGTGTGCTACTCCTAGTTAAACAATTGGAAAAAAATATATATATTCCACGTCATCATCATGAACGATGATGGGAGCTGGGGACGCCGGTGGCAGCCAAGAGGCCGCAATTTACAGCGTGCTGTTGGAATCGTCAACAGGAACTGCGCACCAGAAGGCCCTGTCAGTGGAATAACTGCCTGCAAGGCCAACCCTGGGTGAATGTATTGGCTGCTCTGTAACTGCAGTTCCTGCGTTTTTAGTTTTATAACTTTCTTTAGTATTTAATTGGTTTTAGTTTTTTCTTGCTTATTTTGATGGTTGCTGCCTGAATTTAGCAGACTGCTGCCTGAATTTAGTAGATTTACAAGCGTTTTTTAAACATTTGCCTTTTTGTGACTTTCCTCCTATTCTACCCTCACTTGCTTTGCTGTTTGTTGCTGAGATCTGGAGGCAAGCGAATCCGCTGAGCAGTTAGTTCCTTCTCTGCTCCCTTTGTCGCTATTGTGGATGGGGGGTCGTGGGGAACTCGTGGGTGGACTCTTCTTAAAGCTGTTTGGACGACTCAGAGGTGAACACTTGGGTGGTTCGGTAAGCCCTGGTAGCATCGGTATCTGTGCCTATTTCACTGTGGTTGGAGTGTACTCCTCGTTTTTTAATCACTGCATATCACCATGCTGTGTACGAGTGGTTATTTTCTTCGGCTGGATTCGAATGGACTGTAGAAGCGGACTTGTAGGTGGATTGTCCCACTGAGGATTATTGCCAGAAGGTCGTGGATTTAAGGTTTTGAATGGACACTGAACTTGCCATTTGAATTTTGGAATTTTGGAAACCTATTCCCGGATCTGCGGTGGTGGATTTGGGGACTACAGCGGCTCAATTTGCAGTCGGTGAGTAGGCCCGATCTGGCCGGTGGCCCCTGTATTGTCTGTGGCAGCACGGGGGTTCGTGCTCTATCTGCTGGGGAGGTGGTGGTTGGAGCTCTGTCCTCTAGGGATCCTCGGGGGACCTATTGTGTTGGGTTCTGGTGGGGGTCTCATGATAGCTGGTGCGGCCCGGTTGCGGACCTTGGACTAAATTTTTTGGGGCTCTCCCCAGCTGTAGAGCTGACTGGTTCTGAAGAGGATTACTTAGATTCTTTTCCCGAATCTGGTTACGGTCAGATTTTTATTTGATCTCCTTTTGGGCAGTGAGAGTGCCTTAAACAACATTCGTACAGTTCTGGCAGTGAATCTATCTGGTACTTTGTTTTTTTGTCTGTTTTCTGGATGATGGTTAAATTTCATTTTATCATCTTGTGGCAGTGAGAGTGCCATAAACAGTATTTCCCTAGGCCCTGGTTATTGAGAGCACCAGAGGCCTGGGGATTATTTGACATTACTGTTGGAGAAAAGACTGCTTATATTCATCTGCCCAGGGGAGTGAGCTCCTGAGGATTCTTTGACAGTCCTGCTGGTAGTGAAATGACCATCAGGACTGGGACCATCTGTTTTTCTCCTTAATACACTTTCTATGACTGTATTATTTACTATTGTGCTTTTTTCTATTTAATGATGTTATGCTTATGTTTGTTTTGTTTAGTTATTTTAGTATAATTTTATTTTGTCCACCTCTGAAGTTGTGAGAGGATTTTGGGGGTGGGGAAGTCTTGTTATGTAGTGTTTTTACGTTGTAATTATTACTTGATGTATTTCTAGGGTTATGATTTTAGAATTATTTGTGTAAGGGAGAAGGTTGGGATTTGTGTGGGTTTATTTGGTTTTTAGTTTTATTGAGTATACTGCAACTATTTTTAGGGTAGTTATTTTACAAGAAAATTAGGAATTTTTTGTTGTGGAGCTCTGGCTCTAGTTGGTAGTTGTTATCCCGTGGAATGTGCCTGTTTGCCCCGGACTTATGCTATTCGTCCTCTTCTCTCCATGCACTCTGTACGTTCTCCCTCCCCACCTTTCTCTAAGTACCAGCGCTGCCGGGCGCTGGGCATTGTATGTAGGAGGGATGGGGGTGGGCGAAGACAATGGAGGTCGAAGGAGCGTCCTCTCGCATAGGGTTGGTTAGGTCCAGAAGACGCCCTGGGGTAAAATGGAGCCTGGAATATGGTAGTCCATGCCTAGTCCCCATACCCAAGTGCAACATCTCTTTTGATGGGCAAGTAGCTGGGACAGCTCATGAACCCCATCCAACTCGGGCATTGTTATGCAACGCCAGATCTATTAAGAACAAAACTGCAATTATTGCATATTTTGTTGGAACAGCTGATCTGACTTGCATCACCGAGACCTGGCTGGATGTAAAGGCTGGTCCCATTCCGGAAGCAATAATTTCAGTCAGGTACTCGGCGATACACAGGCCAAGACCAGACTGCGGTTGGGGGGGGTGGGGTTAGCGGTCTGTTTCAAAACCGAGTTGGACCTCACTGGTGTACCCGTAGAGGAAGCCAAATCCTTTGAATGTACTGTGATAGCTGGTGTGGGCTGCAGGATAGCTCTCGTCTACCGTCCACCCGGGGACGAAAAGCGATTCCTGCAGGAAGCGGCAGACTTCGCCGTCGACATGGCATTGGAGTCACTCAGACTGATGGTTCTGGGCGACTTCAATGCCTGGGTCGACGACAAACTTTCATCTTTTGGACAGCACCTCCTCCAGTTGATGACATCACTGGGCTTCACACAGATTGTTTCTTCAGCTATCCATAATCATGGTCATTCTCCGGATCTGGTTTTCCTCCTGGGGATTGAGGCCTCTGACTTCAGGGTGGAACCTGTCGGTTGATCTGATCATTACCCCGAGAGGTTCAACTTTTTTGCGCCCCTTTGTAGGTCTGCCCCTGTGGAGATGGTCAGTTACTGCCTTTTACGGGATGTGAGCCCTGAAGACCTAGTGGTGGTGATTGACCTCTTGGAGTTTCCTGATGCCAGCTCAAGTCCGGAGCTGTTGGTCCTGGCCTATAATAAGGCCATTTCCTCAGCTCAAGACCCGATAGCTCCTGTCCGGGTTCATCCCCTTCCACTCTGCCCTCCGGCCTTTTGGTTTGATAGGTCTTTCAAAGAGTTCCGGCTGTTGGGACGAAGGTTAGAACGTTGTTGGCGGAAATCTGCCCTGGAGGTTGACCATCTTAGTTTGGTGGAGCATTACTAGTTCTACCAATCAGCAATCTCCCATAAAAAGGCAGAGTTCCTGTCAAGGGAAATTGCTGTCACTCAGAATCGACCAGCTCAACTCTTCCGAACTGTGGACAGGTTGTGCAACCCAGCCTGTCTTCAGCTCTGTCAAGCTTCTTCACAAAAGGAGTATGATGAGCTTGCTCGATTCTTTGCGAATAAGGCGGTGGACATCAGGTCAGAGATCTGCTTGACTCGCTCTACGGGGGATGCGGTGGGTCGGTGCTCGGTCACTGTACCTTGTACTTCCTGGAGTACCTTTGACCTGCCGGAGTTCGAGGATATTATGTGGATTGTCCAGGGGATGCGCCCTACGTACTGTGGTTTAGATCCAGGCCCAACTTCCCTGAGTTTGGGTCGTTATGAAATCACTGGCCTGGTTCTGGCTCAAACTGTCCGGTGCTCCTTGGAATCAGGTGAGTTTCCAAGCTCCCTAAAGGAGGCGGTGGTGACACCCCTTCTGAAGAAAGCATTGTTGGACCCAGACACTTTAGCTAACTACAGACCTATCTCAAACCTTCCCTTTATAGGAAAGGTTATTGAGAAAGTATTGGCAATTCAACTGGAGAACCATGTGACCATCCATAATGTCTATGAGCCTCTCCAGTCTGGTGTTCGTAAGAGGCACAGTATTGAGACTGCTCTGGTTCGGGTGGTCAATGATCTCCTGATGACGAGAGATCGGAGAAACCGTTCCATTCTGGTACTCCTTGATCTCTCTTCAGCCTTTGACACTGTAGACCATGGGGTGCTGCTCGAGCGCCTGAGGTCCATCTGTGGCCTGTCGAGTACAGTGCTCAGATGGTTTACATCTTTCCTAACTGGTAGAACACAGAGAGCTGTGTCAGGGTTTTTTTCTTCTGACTCTTTCCCTCGGTCTTGTGTGGTTCCTCAGGGCTCAGTGTTGTCCCCCATGTTGTTTGCAGTGTATATGCTACCCCTCGGAGACATTGTAGGACTGTATGGGCTGAGGTTTTACTGCTATGCTGATGATACCCAGTTCTACCTGTCTTTTGCCCCCAACCAGGCTAGTGCTCTCTCAGTATTTAACAAATGCCTCGCTGAAATCCAAGACTGGATGAATTCAGGCTGGTTAAAGTTGAACGCGGGAAAGACCCGAGGTTATGGTTGTGGACCCAGGTCACAGGATAGAGGGGTTGAGGACTATAAGCCCTCTGGATTATTTCTGGGGGGCACTCAGATCCTTACCTCAGAACAGGTGCGCGACCTGGGAGTGGTGCTTAACGACAGGCTGACCCTTCGTTATCAGGTGTCAGCAGTTGTTAAGTCAGACTTTTATCATCTTAGGAACATTGCCAGTGTCAAACACCTTGTTCTGTCCAGTGATCTGCCAGTGTTGGTCCACGCCTTTGTGAACTCATGCCTTGATTATTGCAACTCCCTTTACTTGGGGCTTCCTGGGGTCAATATCCGCCGCTTGCAGCTAGTGCAGAACGCTGCTGCTCGATTGTTGACAGGGGTGTCAAGGAGGTCGCATATCACCCCTGTGCTACGCGATCTGCACTGGCTGCCGATCCAGTGGCGGATCACCTTTAAGGTAGGTTTATTGACCTACAAAGCCCTACATGGACTTGGCCCCGACTACTTGAAAGAGCTTCTGATTCCTTACACCCCTTTGTAACAGTTCATTCGGCTGTGGACGGTTTGCTGGGAGTCCGAGGGTTACTTTGAAATCCTCTGTTGCCCGTGCTTTTATGTTTGTGGCCCCCATCTTCTGGAATTCTCTGCCCCGTCAGCTCCGGGAATGCAAGACCGTGGGGAGCTTTAAACAGGCACTCAAGACTTTTTTGTGGAGTCAGGCTATTTTATGAATTGTTATGATTTTATTGCTGTTTTATATATTAATTGTAATATTTTTATGGTATGTTTTAACACTGTAAATGCCTTGGCATTTGAAAGATGCTCAAAAAATAACATTATTATTATTATTTTATAAAATGATGCCAGCATATTCTGTGAGTCAATGGCACCAGGAAAAGGGTCTGTCACTACCTGCGTTGAAGGGCTGAAGCCTGATGACAATGACATTGTACCATCCATATTAGGTATGGCAGCACCTGAGCGAAGTCAAGACCTTGGTGTCGCAACAACTGTCGGGGGGGGGGTGCTTTTGTTGACACTGCTGAAGTGAGTGTTGACAAGGACATACCTGTTCTCAATGGCAAGTGAGATCTCACTGACAAAGCAGACTTATCTTTCTCCTTGTGTTTGTGCCTATGGCTGGACGAGGAGGCAGTCCACGATGATGTCCTTTCCTTGTCCTTTGATTTTCAGGACCGTTACTCAGATGAAGAGGGAGAAGCAGACTTTGAGCCTTTTTTTCCCCATGGCTTTCAATGCTTTCAGGGCAAGGAAATTTTCAAGAGCTTTCTTATGGTGTCACCTTATAGCCTGGTACAAACTCTGGCAAATTGCACAAGCTCTCATGCTGTGAGAAAGGCCCAAATAACATACACAAACTGAGTGTGTGTCTTCTCTGTAAATTTTGTAACTGCATTTACAATAACGAAATAAAGGTTGTTTAGATTTTGGTGGCACACAGAGATAACAATGTTAAACTTTAGAAAATAAAGTGACAAATGACAACGGCTTGTTTGATGTTTCCTTCAGCAGGTCTGATGAGGATCCTCAACAGTGGGAGAAAGAACTGAGGAGTGACTGGGCTGCTCATGTTATATACACATTGAAGCTGCATGTCATTGCGGGCTGCTGCCGGCTAGCAAAAAGTTTCTGAATGGTCCTGATGATGATGGCTTACAGTTCCAAAGGTGTGGCCTAATGGAGGAGACATCCTTGATGAAGATCATTCTTTCCCACATTGTTTACCCTCAGTACACAAGCACCAAAATGGAGGATTCAGAACCACCTTTCTGAACTGAAGGAAATTTCAATCAAGGACCTCGTTTGAACCAATGCTGCAGTTATACCAGATGTGGAAAATGGCAAGCTTTTTTTTTTTTTGGCGCTGCTCGTCTCACGAGCCTCCGTCTGCTCTACAGCCACCACCATCCCTCCACGCCTGACCACCGATCTGCCCTGGCTTCCTCCACCAAAACAACCCCCCCTCCCCAGTAAATCCATTTTACCGGCTGCATCACCGCAGCTGGCAGGGCTCCCTGGGCTTACCCCCTCCGGATGGGGCCATGGGGCTGGCCGCTCAGCTAGATACTGTCCCGGTGGTGGTCGGGCAATTCGGGGCTGGCAGCACAGGAGGTGGCCATCATGGAGAGATGGCAGCAGTTTTTTTTTTTTTAATGCTTCCCCCGGGAGCGGGACATGCAATGACGGCCAGCATTCACCCACAACCCCCCCCCGGACGACGGCACTGGCTGGGGTGCCCCCAACCTCTGCCAGGGGTCTGTAAAGCACCGGACACTCTGCCCCTTCTCCCCCAGAGAAGGAGAGCAGTCCCCAGGATGCTCAATCCTCCTCCCTCCGGCTGGCCCTCCGACTCCTGAGTCTGTCACTGAACCCGGGATGTCGGCACTGGAAGCGGACCCCTTGCCACTGTGTTGGCATATGGCAAGCTCTTCTTAGTGAACATACTGTACTTTCCTCCAGGAACTGCTTTGCTCACTGCCACAATTACCTAAGTCAGGTTTTGGCTGCTAAGGCTGCCTTACTATTTATTTATTACCGTCTCGGATTACAACCTTTAAGCTACAACTCAAGTTTAGGGGCTCACCTTCCATTCAGAGGACCAAGGATTGAATTCTGATCTTATGACCCAGTTAGTAGCAGCAAAAGATGGAGCAGAGGTCCTGTGGATGCTGTCTTTGCTCTGAGAAGGGTCTCTGGGAATCCTTGTGGAACAGCTGCCCCATTGCGCCCCAGGAGGATGGGGTGCAGTTTCATGAGGGAGATCCTTAGTTCCACTTCTGTCATTAGCTCAGCATGGGGTTCCACTGGCATGCACTGGCATGAAGGCATAGAGGATGGCATGTCATGATGTCTTGGCAGAGGTCATAGTAGCTCTGTCGCTTCACCACTTGATGGGGATATCCCAGCCCTCTGGTTCAGGGCCACACGACTAGGGTTGTTTGGATTGTGAGTCATAGAATCAAACTTGTCAGATTCCAACCTGATTTTCAGAATTGCAGTCTGCAAATCCTAATTCTAAAATTTAGAGCTAAAAGATGTTTTTACATAGGAATTTAGTGCTTAGAATTCCAAATCCGAGTCCAATTTTGAGGTCCATTTTGGACACAGAATGGAATCAGACTGGGAATCGAAGATTCATCAATTCCTAAACTGTCAAATCAGATGGTAATCAACAGATTCCGACCACCCCTACACCCAATGCTCAGCGGCAGAAATGTCCATGTGAAGAAGGACTGAGCTGGGTACAACGCAGCACTCTAGCAGAGCTGTTGGGGTGCTGACCGCTGATGCTTAGGTCAGGATGTACAAACTGCCTCCATGATGAACAGTCCTCTGGTCACTGGTGGATCCTCTTGAAGCAGGTAAGGACAACAGGAGGAGAGTGGTCACTTCTTTATTTTTGCCAGTTTGGGATTACGGAGATTGCATTTATAAAAATGCTAGAAAATCAGTATTGGGATCATTAGAATCACTCTATAAAGGTGCACTTAGGTTCATTACAGATTTACCATATAGAACACACAGTTGTATCCTGTATAAGGAATTAGGATTTACATCCTTGCAGGATCGTCGTGATACCCATTGGAATCTTTTTGTACATAAATTTGTTCTACGTTGATTACCAGTATTTTTACTAGATTTATTGAAAATTAGGTCGGATCCAAATTATTCTCTTAGATCTACATCTTGGATCACCTTTTGTGTTCCAAGATGTGGTTCAGGATTTGGTGAAAAAACATTGTCCCCGTCGGTGTCCAGGACATGGAATTGTATATCCAAGAAATTGAAGGTACAGGAATTAATACCATTGGCACGCTTTAGGCTATATTTAGCTGGTCTTTATAATAAACACTGTAATTGTTATGGATAATTTAATAACCTGATATAATTTTTACACTGTAATGAAGATTTATGTAACAGTCTGTTATTGTGTGTAACTGCTTGTTGCTTGTTGTATGTAAAATGTTTTAAGTGTTGGATGCAATTGAAAATGAGATATTGTTATCTCAACTTGTTATCCAATAAAAGTTGAAGTTGAAGTGGCTCCTAAATGGAGTAAAATTGAATGTGAAAAACAGAATGAATAAAAAAAAAATAAGATTTACAAAAATGGATCTCCAGGTACATCACCCATGGAGCTGCCCAGTTCTAGAAAAAGGCAGGGGAGAAAAGGTCTTACTCCTGAACTCTGGGTTCCTTCCAAGCACAATGGTGAGATGGTTTGAAAATGAATCTATCAAATCCCAACAGGTCAAGTTTTCTTGTCCTTAATCATGGCAGCCGACTGCAGAATTAATCACAGAATTTGAAGCCGACCGTGAAACTTGTGGGCGTACCACAGAAACTACTGCCCAGCCACGGAAAAAAATGCTGCAATGAATTACTTATGCTGTCCCCAGTATGCCTACCATAGGATACTCCAATCCACTCTGTGCCCCAGTGGACATGCCACAGTTCTGTCCTGCATTTTTCCAATTTATCCCAGGAGTGCCCAGTCAAAACGATAGCTTACACACTTAGTAGCAGCCCATTTCACTCATCCCTGCGAACTCTGCTAAACACTCCTGCTCCACAAGTGCTCTTAGTCAGGAAAACATGTAATGAAATTATGCCTATCTGCTAGGCGGGTATCCCACCAAGGAGTGCTGAGAGATATCAGGTCAATAGGTGAATCCCAGGTTTCTAAAGAAAGGGTTGCCTGAAAATAAATGATTTTTGGTTGCTTCCAGTGGCAACACCCTGCCCAAAATAAATAAATCTGCTTTTTGGCTTCTTACAGTGTTGACACCCCTGGCTAGTGTTCATATGAACCACTCATACTTGCAAGGTTGCTCAGGTGACACTGCCCCACCCCCCCAACAAGCCTTATTCGGTCACACTGGTCAATTGTAACTGAGAAATGGGAAGCCTTTGTAATTCCAGTGAACCCAAACACTGGTACCTGATTGAGCAGTATGGGTTCCACATGGCTTGAGTGCTAGCAACCAAGGGGACAGCCACTGGGGTCTGGTGTCGGTGGGCGTCTGCGGGAGGGGGCAGGAGCATCCCATCTGCTCACTGACGCCATTACACATCCATGCTGGGGGGGAGAAACAGGAAGGAAAATGGCCCTATCCCGGCAGACAAAGGTGGGTCTAGGGGCTCCGCTCCCACACCCAATGTTGGGTCCTCCGTGCCTGTCTCTGGTACTCCACTAAGCCTTGCCGCTCTATCAGACTGTGGATAGAGCACCAGTAGGAGTTGGTGGTCCCACACTGGGGGGTCGAGCAGTCCGGGTGACAGTGGAGGTGGGCACACCAGAGCAGTGGCGGGGGACTTCAGATGGGTGGGAAAAAGTGGATTTGAGTGACCATACCCAAGAGCGTCCAGGAGATAGTGAGTAGGGAGGATTAATAGAATTGACAAAAAAAAAGGCTTGTTGTTGGGTTTTCAGGTGAGGTTGCCTTCGGGGAATAACTTGGAGGGTTGAGGAGCAGTGTGACCAAGTGCCTGCCGCTTATATGGGGGGCGACCAGAGTCACCCGAGCAACCTTGCAAGTATGAGTGGTTGGTATGAACACTAGCTAGGTATCAACACTGTAAGCAGCCAAAAAGCAGATTTATTTATTTTGGGCAGGGTGCTGCCACTGGAAGCAGCCAAAAATCACTTATTTTCAGGCAACCCTTTCTTTAGAATGCTGGGATTCACCTAGCAACTTGATATCTCTTAGCACTCCCTGGAAGGATACTCGCATAGCAGACATGCACAATTTCATACATGATATTCCTGACTGTCAGCCCTTGTGGAGCAGGAGTGTATAGGATAGTTCGTGGAGATGGGCAAAATGGGCTCCTACTAAAGCTATCATTTTGACTGGGCACTTCTGGGGCAAGTTGGAGAGATGCAAGACAGAACTGCAGCATGTCTGCTGGGGCACAGGGCAGTTGGCATTTTTAGAATGCTGGCTGCCATGTGGCGGAGGATGCATCCTCTGGCAGGCATTCTAGGGATAGCATACTTAATTCATTACAGCATATTAAAACAAAGAGAAGAAAGGTATGGGCCTATTCTGTGGGCTAAGCAGTAATTTCCATGGTATGCCCACAAGTTACGCAATTGGCAGAGAATTCCACGGCTGGCTCCAAATCCCGCAGTCAGTCATGGAAGCGTAGAAAACTTGGGCCCAAACGTATTTACTATGTACATAAATGAAATTTATGTACACAGTAGCGCAAATATCAGCATTTATGTAATGACTTCTGTGTCCACGCCTATTGCATAAATACATATACAATATAGGGTACGCAGTGGAGACCTGTGTGATAAATTATTTATTTATACAAGTGCTGTTTGACCTCGCATAACCTCATGAGTGGTGTAAACAGCATATTTCATTTATGCAGTAGGCTAGGACCTTGTGTGACAGACTGTTATTTATAAAAGTCTGTGTGTTTACTTTGTGAACTAGTGATTTTGCACGTTCCCCCACTCCATTGCCATAGCCATTACCAAGGATGCGGTGCCCAGACAATTAGTCAACAATGCGACATGGCAGTTCATCGTTGCTGCAGAACCGCTGCAGAATTTACAAATCACCACTGCAGAAGTTCTGCAGCAAATGGTAACCCTGCTGCAGAATTTGGTCCCAAAGTGCCGCAGAAAAATCAGGGCCTTGTCCTTAATATACATAATGCAAATACACTTAAAAAAAGTTTCGCGCGGCCGGTGGCGCTGAGGGCTGGGCGCTGGACACCACACCTGCGACTGCGGCGCGACCCGGTTCGGAACCAACTCGGGTGGCAGGGCTCGCAGGGGAGGAAGGATCGAGCGCCCCAACAGATGCCTCCTCCCTCAGGGTGGGAACCAAGAACGATCTGCATTCTACATCACCTTCACTAGCCAGTGGAAGCACCGACAATTGAAGGGATGGAGCGACTCCGTTAGTCGAGTCGGGGAGGGGACGTCGGCGGTGCATGAGAGGTCTGGCGTGCAGGCCAGCACGCCATCACTCAGGACTACGCCCTACTGCCGACGCCCCAGGAGGTAGGGAAACCAGGAGAAAAGGAAAACACCTCTCGGTAAGCCCTAGATGATAGCCTCTCGAAACATCCAGGACCACCAGAAGAGGGACAGACCCCACTGTGCAGGGGAGAGAAGGAGGCACTCTAGGGGCAGATCCCCCCGAGGTGGAAACGGAGGTTGAGAGGAAGGAAGGAGAGGGCTCCGAGAGCAGGAAGGCGGAGATAAAGAAATTAAAAAAAAAAAAAGTTTCACTTTAAAATAAATGTAGTTGACTTGCACGACAGCATAGCTGAATTTAACCATGACTCACAGAGCAACAAAATTACAAGGATATGGCAAACATTGCTTCCTCTCAGGCACTGCCTAGAGTTGCTGCTGTTACAATACACTGGGTCACTTAAATAGACAGAAAAGGTTCCAGCAAGCGTGACCAACAATCACTAGCAATTAGGGAACTGTCAATCTTAAAATTACACATTGCTTCAGCTCAGTAGCAATAAGATACCCAAAATAGACTTTTTGAATGGGAAACTGGACAAATAATTAAAATAAGAAATGAACATCAAGTCAGACATGCCTGCATATGCATAATCATTAACGACTAGACAGACCTGGCATTAGTTGCCACTGCATTAGAAATCTGTTCCATGTAGATCAGTCTGAGATGAAACAGCGTGACCCATTATATAAATGCAAGCTACCTAGCAGTGCCTTGCCTCTTATTTTCCACTCTAAGGGGCTTCGTATAGAAAAGGCAAAGCAGCTGGCTGACCTGCATCTAAATAAACTCTGGAAATTTCAATTGTGCAGAGAGAGATCGTCTTAGGTGCTGAGAGAAAAAATGCAGGCAGCCCCGTGACCTAGAGCTGATGAGAATGAATGAATTTCCATTCTACCCAACCATAAACACCCACCAAGCATGGTCTCCAGCTGCCTTCCACTGGTATCATGGCAGATGAAGGAATGTGTGCCCTAGCTAGCAATAAATACCTGTCATACACGCCCACTAGACATAATTACCGTAAGGAGAAAACTGATATCAGCAGACATACCAAGATTAGGAAACCAAGGGCCTGATTTTCAAAGCCGCCTGCATCAGCATATGCAAAAGCTGATATTTTAGTAAGTTTGCCACTTGAGGCAAACCATCCGACATAGCCGCAAGAGGTGGCCCTGTGCCAACATGAGTGGCACATTGAGAGGCTGTGACGCAGGGCCAGGACGCATGCCCAAACCAGTACCAGGGAGCACCCCGGGTGCCCCAAGGAGCAGCAAGCCTGGAGCCAAGGCACAGAAGGGGCATCTGATGCCAGGCTGTGGTACGGGATGTTCTGTCCCCGTAGGACACTCTCCCAGTACTGCTTGGGGTACCCTTGTGCCACCAGTGGTGCATGCCTGCTATGGCAGGCTGTGGCCAACCCCCCCATCCCTGTAAGAGCCACAAACGGTGGTAGTATAGTGGCCTCCCCCAAGTCACAAGCAACCCCGATCCGTGTGTCCTATTCAAAAACCCAGTCCCCGACCCCCCAGCCCATGATGTGCCCCAATAACACCTGCCAATGGTGAGCCTGGTGGTCTAGTGGTCCCCCACCCTCCTCTCCATGACAGCCAGTGGCATCCACCCTGCTCTCCCCACCATCCCCTATCGGCTTCTGTGACTGGCAATATCCTCTGCACACCACCATGGCCAGCCAGAGAATGCAATCGCACAGACCCCGTAACTGTACTATGCAGTTAAGCGGTTTGTGCAATGCGCATTCTGCAGCTGGCTATGGTGAATGTGCAGAAAATGTGCCAGTGCAAGCCGGTCGAGATGGGAGAGCAGGGTGACACTGCCTGTCATGGAGGGGAGGATGGAGTGTCCACTTCTGTCTGTGCAAGGCAGGAGGGCACGGACTGGGACCGGATTTTTGGCTACTATTGGGAATGAAGATAGGGGCTACCTGACAGTGGGGGGGGGCACTGCACCAACAATGACTGGGGCACCCAACGGGGATGGAGGGAAGGTGGCTTCAACACTGTACTATCTGGGCACAGGTGTGCCCACTGGGTAGGATGCCACCCCATGCTGGAGCCATCATGCTGGGTGCCACATGTTGGGGGTGGGTTGCCAGCACCCATCCATAAAACCAATACCATGTCCTGCCCCTGGTGTCCCCCTATATGCCCCAGTCCCACCTCAGCCCATTGGCACAAGCCAGTGAGACCACCTTCTGGATGATCTAACTGACAGCCCCTCCTGCGTCCATGGTAGGGATTCAAAATCCCATTAAAGGGGATGTGGCAGACCCACCATGGCGCAGGCCCATTTGCGACCTGGTGCCCTGGGTTGTTGGATGCAACTCTGGCGCAAGTGGGCTTGGACGCAACTGTGTCTGGCACAGATGCAAACTGTGTTGGAAAATCCCGTTTGATGCAAGTTGTGCCACAAATCACAACTTGTGTCAAACACTTTTGCTGCAAGTCCGCTATACCGCCACATGTCTTTCTAAAATCGGACCCCATAAGTGATATCAATGTAAGTATTATGTGTGCCGGCAACACATAACGCACATAAAACCCTAAAACTCTAAGTATGGTGGTGCTGGCGGGAGGCTTTAATCAATCTGATATCTACATTTACAGATAAGGCTTCTGACTGGTACAGGTATGAATTTCTTTTCCCAAAGAAAAGAAGCACCAAGGAAGTTACTGAGCATTTCAACTTTATTACAGAGATCTTTAGGAAACATGATGGAAGCAGCTGCTTTCTCATGCAAACACTACTCTCAGATCTGTTTTGACATGGGCGTGAGGTAGCAGCCACGTAGAAGAGCCTTGTGTTCTTTACACTGCAAAGCAGAAACTAAGGTACATAGAAATAAAAAAGAGACAGTGCAGGAGTACAGATAGCCTATCTTAGACTACTTTCTGACTTTGCATTTCACAATATGTTTATGACAGAATATATCTATATAACTAAATCTACAGCTATACATAGGGGATATGCGATGTCCGGGCGTGTAATGCACTATATATCTAAATGAGTGGACAGTGACCTCATGCAATCTCATGAGTGGCAGAGTGTAGCGGAGCCACGAGTGATGGCTTCTGAGGTCACTGTCCATGAGTTGAGAAACATAGCATATTACATACCCGGACATTGCGTGTCCAATTTATATAATAGGGCTTGTTTGTTTCTAGTTTTCTTTCAGTTAAAAGCAGCGTGTCATGGTGCAGCATGAGGACTGAGTATGTGGGGGGGGGTTACATGTACACTGTATGCATAAATGGCGATGATGTGTTCACTGTGTGTATAAATGCCTGATACTGTCACGGTGTATACGTCATCTTCCGTTTATCACATAGGAGTGAAGATACACGGATTTATCGCTCTCTGTATCAGCTCACCCCTATTTGTATAAATATATAAATAAATATATATATACGTATATATGTATCTATACATGTAAACATACAATACATGTGCGAGTTCAGTTGTAGGAATAAACATGTTTTGGGGGGGTCACTAGAGAGCCAGCTTACAGGCAAGACATTTCCTCTGCTGGCTCCACACTGCAGCTTCATAAAATTTAAATTTTTAGCTTATTAATCATCGAGCAGCTTTCACCTACATCTTTGGACTCGTTAGATCGTCAGTTGTCAAACGTTATGTTAAACTGTTATGGGGTGCACAAAGAATCCACCACATCAGCAGTCAAGAGTTTCGAGGCCTACCATGCCGCACATTTTTAAGCCTGGAGATGCGGCAAACCTACTGGGACCTAATCTTGTTGGCTCAACTACTGAACCTCCATGGTAGGCCATGTTAAACTCCATGAAGACCATGGATGCCAACATTGAAAAAACTTCTGCTAAACTGGAGTCGCATGATGCTGCCATTGCAACCCTGATCCGCACAGTCACAGAGGCAGATAAGCACTCACTTGCTACGCAGGACACAGCTGCTATACTTACCAAAGAAAATACCCAGCTCCGAGGGATTTTGGAAGCTCTTGCGAATGAGATTAGATCAGGCAACTTACATTTGGTGGGGGTACCTGAGGGAGCACAGGGTACTCACCCACTGAGCCTTTTGAAACGTTGGTTGTCTGAGACACTTTCTGTGACAGCGGACTTTGACAGGTCTCATCTGCGACAAGCATAACCAGGTTAACCCTCGGGTTCGGCTGGCATCTTTAACTCAGCCATGCACTGTTCTGCTGTGGACTACAGGAGCTGATGTTCAGGATGTTCTCCTCATGGCAGCATGAGCAACATACCCCTTAACTCTCCAAGAACAAAATGTTACATTTTTCCCAGACTTGTCTTTTCAGACCGTGCCCGGAGAAAACAATTTGATGCCATACACCAGAAGTTCAGAGCCTTGGGAATTGTGCAGTCCTTTTTACTGCCAGTGAGACTCTGGATCACATATGGAGGCACAGCTTGGCAATTTACTGATCACAAAGATGTGGGCCGTTGGCTCGAGAAGACAGAGTCTGAATTTGTAGTTCAGCCAGTTTTGGAGCCCACAGCTGAGGAATCGGAGTCCCAAGGAAGGATGAGTAACTTTTTAACTATATGCTGGTTACATATTTTTCCCTGTTTCACACTTAGAGACTCTGCCGGGACTTTAATTTTCTTTATAATATACCTAACTGTAATACTATTGGGGTAAATAGGATGCATAGCAGGGCATTTCTCTATATTAGCCTGTAGTAACGGGCTCAATTGTGTACAAAGTGTTCTTTTGGGATTTCTGTTCTGCACCTTTCCCTCAATGTCATTTTTCTTTCTCAACCAGGTGGATTGTTTGATGTTATAATTTAACATCATTTAAAGGGTTACACACTAGTTATGGAATGCTGCTTGTTATATGCTAGAGTGTGTATATTTCTTTTACTGCTAATTTATCAATCAATCAATATCTTTATTTTGCCAGGCGGAACACCATTGAGACAAGCTCATTTACAAGATGGACCTGGGGCAGTACACTTGCCAGCAGGGCTATAAAAATAAGCATGTAATAACATTTAAAAAGGATAACATAATAATCATATTAAACATATACAAGGCAAAGGGAAGAAAATGGATATGAAGCAGGTGAAGAGCCAGCAACAAGCAATATACAATAAAGCATATCAATAGGCAGTCATACATCACATATACAATAAGGATTGCATGAATACAGGCATAAATGCATACAGGTCAACAGGATACAGCTTATATAGCAAGCATCAATGGGAGTCAACAGTGTGAACAATTTTAAGAGACAGTACCTCCACGGGTGTAGTGCAATGTAAATGTAAAGTGTCTAAATCCTGTAAATTAATTACAGAGAACTAGATGGCACAACGTACTCCAGCTATAAATGTGTAGCCCAAATCACTGGGCATACTGGAGGAGGAATGTAGCAGGGGCAGGGCTGATAGAAGGGGAATAAGGTAGGAAAATACATACATAATGGCAGACGAGAGCAAGAAAATGGGGGGAAGAAGGTTGAGAGGGGGAAGGGAGGTGGGAGGGCAGCAGAGGCTGGTAGAATTAGGAAGTAATAACCTATAGAGGAAGGACTGTAGGAAAAAAAATTGAACAACAGATGTCTCGGGCAAAAAAAAAAGGTTACTCACCTGTAACAGTAGTTCTAGGAGTGGTATATGTTGTTCATCCACACTCTTGGGCATGTCCCCTTACATTTTAAATCTTGCCGGAAGTCTTCAAGCTGGCTCCTCCCACCCGCCCGGGTGGTATAAACCTCAGCTCCACCCCATGACGCCAGATCCTAGCCTGCTGGAAGCCAGGTTATGTGCGTCCGCAGTCGGGGAGGTCGGGTGGGTCCGTGTGGATGAACAACATATACCACTCCTAGAACTACTGTTACAGGTGAGTAACCTGTTTTTCTAAGATCGTGGATATGTTGTTCATCCACACTCTTTGGCAGACTCCTAGCAGTTCTCTGGGAGGAGGGAGGCAAGGCCCACACCCCCTACTTGGGAAACAGAGATTGAAGAATTGAGGCCCCAAAACCAGCATCCCGACGTGACTCAAGGTCGATGTGGTAATGGGTAATTAAGCTGTTTGCTGACTTTCAGGTAGCAGCCCAACAGATTTCCTGGATAGGGATGTCCCTGGAAGCAGCCACTGATGCAGCGATATGGTGGGTAGAATGAGCTCTTGTCCCTCTAGGAGGCTCCTTGCCCACCAACTCATAACACAGACCTGCGCATGACGTAATCCATTTTGCAATCATCTGCTTTGCTGCAGGTCTGCCAGAAGCAGCTTCAGCATAGGTGACAAACAGCTGGCGAACCTCTTCCCAAATTTCCACCGTCCTCTCCTTATAATAGGAGACAGCACGTCTCAGGTCCAAAGTATGGAGCCTGTACTCGGCCTCCGGGGTGTAGTTGGGGGGCAGTAAACCAGCAGAGTTAACACCTAGTTAAGGTGAAACTCTGACACCACCTTTGGAAGAAATTTCGGGTGGGGCTAAGACAAGTTTGTCCCTCTGGAAGACCAGATAAAGGGAGTCCACCAAAAGCGCCTGGAGCTCCCCTGTCCTTCTGGCAGATGTGATAGCCACCAAGAAGGCTGTCTTCCATGACAAGTGTGATAAAGCACACTTGTGCATTGGTTCGAATGGTTTGCCCAAGAGCTTTGCCAGTACCAGCAGAAGATCCACGGAGTTCAAGGTTCACGCACCGGAGGGGATATGTGATCCAGACCTTTGAAAAAGCACCGGACTACTGTCTCCTGTGCCAACGTCGACTGACCGGCCCACACCTGGTAAGCAGAGATGGTAAGGTTCGATGACGACTGCAGACCCCCTTTGGAGAGAGAATAAAGGTAGTCAAGGATGTTAGTCACTGGACAGGACAAAGGGTCCAGGCCCTTGCTCTGACACCAAATGGAAAACCTTTTCCATTTGAAGGCGTAACATTTCCTGGTCGATTCCTTTCTGGATGCCTCCACCACGGTGAAGACATCCTTGGAAACACCCAAAGCCTGGAACTCTAGCCACTCAGGTACCAGGCTGTGAGGTGCAGGGATTGAAGGTCCGGATGGTATACCTTCCCCTGATTGAGAGAGATCAGGTCCGAGCATGCTGGAAGCCACTCCGGGGGCCTGCAGCTGAGGCTGAGGAAATCTGGATACCAGAACTGGCGCGGCCAGTCTGGGGCTACCAGGATCACCTTTGCCTTGTCCCTCCTCACCTTGAGAAGCATTTTGTGGATCAAGGGAAATAGAGGGAAGGCGTAGAGGAGGTCTGGGGTCCACAGTCTCAAGAAGGCATCCCCCTGCAGCGAGCCCTGCTGAGGGGGGTTGGTATCGAACAGCCTCAGCTTGGTGTTATCCCTGGAGGAAAACAAGTCCACCATCAGTTTCCCCAGTGGGAGAACAGACTATAAGCTACCTCTGAATGGAGAGACCACTCGTGGGATGTCTCGCCTAAGCGGCTGAGCGCATCCTCCAGATGGTTTGAGGCTCCTGCCACATGGATGGCTAGGAGATCTGCCTCCAAATGGCACACGAGCACCTCCTTGCACAGCAGATGGGAGTGTGTGCTGCCCTGTTTGTTGAGGTAGTACGTGGTCATGGTATTGTCCATCTGGACTTGAACCACTTGACCCCGGAGCTGAGGAGCGAAAGCTGACAGTGCCAGTCTGACTGCTCTGAGCTCCAACAGGTTGATGTGGCATCAGGACCCCTCGGGGGTCCAGAGCCTGTGGGCCCTTTTGTCTCCCATGTGGGCTCCCCTACCCATGAAAGAGGCATCGGTCATAAGGACGACGTCAGCTCGGGGTGAAAAAACCGGATCCCTTCCTGCAACCCGTCGGAGGCGGTCCACCAGTGGAGAGCATCCCACATCCTCTGGGTTACTGTGATCAGCTGGTCAAAATGTCCATGGCATTGAGACCACTGGGTGGTCAGCTCCCATTGGAGGGGGAGCATGTGCAACTGGGCCCAACGGACCACTGAACTGCACGCCGTCATGTAACCCAGAAAGCGCATAAAGTCCCGGGCAGGGCGTAATTGTCTAACCAAAAATGATTGGGCAAAGGAGGAGAGAATCTCCACCCTGTCCACCAGGAGCCGAGCTCTGGCTTGACGAGAGTCGAGCTCTGCCCTGATGAAGCCCATCACCTGAGAAGGCATAAGTTCCAACTTGCCTCACTGATCAGGAGGCTGAGTTGGGAGCAGGTCTGGAGGACCAGGTCCCTGGACCTCTCCACCTCCTGTTGGGTGTAACCTGCTAGGAGCCAATCGTCAACGTAAGGATAAATCCTGACCATCTTGACACTTGAGACGGGCTGCCACCACTGCAATGCATTTGGTGAAAGCTCATGGGGCTGATGACAGGCCGAACGGCATGGCTTGGAACTCATACAGGGTCCCCTCGACCCTGAAGTGGAGGAACCGCTGATGAGATGGACGGATTGGGACGTGAAAGAATGCATCCTGCAGATCCAGTGAACAGAACCACATGTTTTGCTCCAAGGATGGTATGATCTGGGACAGAGTGACCATCCAAAAGGTGCGTGACCCGAGATACTGATTCAGGTTGTGCAGATCTAGAATTTGGCGGCAGCCCCCATCCGCTTGGGCACCAGGAAGTACCTGGAGACAAAGCCTGGGTCTGTTAGAGGATTCACCACTGGAGCTACTGCCTCCTTGAGGAGGAGCTGAGCAATGTTGTCTTGAAGAGCCGACTGAGTATGGGCGGATACTCTTTCCTCCCAAAGGGTACGGGCTCAGCTTGGAGGGTACTACTTGAATGCCAGAGGCAGTCCCCGACCGACCACTTCGGGAACCCACCTGTCTGAAGTGACAGCAACCAGGTGGAAAGGAAGTGGTGGAGTCGGCCCCCCATAGGAGGACCTAGAGCTGGCGTGATGGGAGAGGGGGAGGCAGCCTCCGCCCCATCACTGAGCAAGCCTGGAGAAGGAGGATCCAGGACCCGAACCTCAGCCTCCTTTACAGCCCTGGGAGGGCCCAAGAGCCAAGCTTGAGCCTGCTGCAGTTGCTGATGCTGCTGTCCTCCTTGAAAGGAAGGCTGCTGTGCTGCAGAGGAAGAGTGCCGAAAAGGCTCGTTCTTTTTCTTCTGCTGGTTCTTGCCTGAAGAACCCTTGGCAGAAGTAGCGTCCAAGGTGACACTGGACTGCTCAATGTGCTGAAGATGACCAGCCACACCCTGGCCAAAAAGGTTGGTCCCCAGGAAAGGCACATCATCTAGTTTGTGCTGAGTATCTGCTGTGAAGGAGGAGAGTCTCGGGCAAGCCCTGCAACAAGAGGCAACTGCGGCTGCCATCAAACAGGCACAAGAATCCCCAATGTCCAGGGCTGTCTGAAGCTGCTGTTTGGCAACAGCTCGCCCCTGATCCCGGACCTGCTGGACCATGGTCTGCATGTCTGCCGGGAGATGTGGGAGGACTTCATCCAAAGACCCCAAGAGGGCATGGGAGAAGTGCGCCATGATGACGGCCGAACTTGCCTGACGAAGGTCCAAGGAAGAAGCCTCATAGACCTTCCTGGCCAAATGGTCCAAGAGCTTGGACTCTTTCTTGGGAGGTCGGTCAGTGTCGACAGAACTGCCAGTACACCTGAACACAGAGGCGGTCACCAGGCTCTCGGCCGAAGGGTGCTCTGAGAACCCCGTAAGGGACCCCATGGGCACTGCATACTTGCCGACCATGCGGGCAGACGGTGTTGGACAAGAGGCAGGGCACTGCCAGAGTTCTAAGGCCGGGCCAACAATGGCCTCTGCCACACGAAAAGCCTCCGTCGGGGTATCCACTCTCTTGTGGATGTCTGAGAGGGTACTCCGCCTTTTTCTGGACTGGCTCCAGGGGCATCCCTGTGGACTCAGAGAAGAATGCCCTGAAAGGACGAAGGACTTTCCTCTGTCTCTAACCCACTGGCCAATTCGTCACTACTGGGATGAGAATGCAGGCCGGTCACATCCGAATGCGAGGAATCTGGATACAACGGTCGACCACCCAGGTCATCTTCGACCCACCGAGGGCGGTCCAGGGTGACAGTGACCGAAAGAAGCCAGGGAAGCCCAGTGTCTGATCCATCTTCTTTAGAAGGAGCCCCTCCCACAGGCTGCTTGGGCAGTGGTTCCACCACCATCGGTGGAGAGACTGGTTTAGGCCAAACCAGTGGGTTCGCCAGCTCCGCGGGCAGGGGAACCAACTTGCTCAGCTCCAAAGGAGTCTGCTTTGGCCTAGGAGGCAAAAGTCAAGTAATGGCTGGGGTGGAAGCCAGGGTCGGCTTGTGCCTGGTCAAAATCAGCTGCTGCCACATGAGGTCCTCATAGCACCGACGGACTTTCCGTAAGGAGCCTCTCCTCATCCGAGGAGGGCAAAGACTACCAATGGCGTCGCCTCTTTTTAGAGCATTTATGGCTCTTCCTCAACCGAAAGGCGGGACCTCGATCGAGATCAGACAGGCTGATTCGGTCGCTCGGGAGACACCGGCGGGACCGGTGATTCCCCAGGGTCGGGACCACTTCCTCGATGGGAGTCCCAGCAGGTTGGGTCTCCTCATCGGGGAAAGTGAGAACTGGAGTTCGATCAAGAGAATCATCGGCCAGAGTCGGCGATAATGGATCGATCGGGTTAATGACAATTTCCACATCGTCGATCAACATTTTGGCTGACTGTCCAGACGGCCAAGCCGAGAAATCAGTGGTCAAAGAAGTAATCTTGACTGAAGTTGAGACGGCATGTTCCTGGGACTGAGATCTCTCCTGCTCCCAAGAGCGTCTCCATTGGGACGAAGACGATCCCGGGTCCTTCTCCCGCTACGGGACCGAGAGGAGTGCATGCCCGCAGGACCCTCTCCCTTGGTCGGGAGAGACTGGCACAACTCTCGGAAGGAACACGAGAAGGTGGAGCTGAGGTTGAATGGAACGAAGAAGCTCTGAGTAGTTTCTGCAGCCCAAGCCGCTTCCTCTTTGAATGCTTGCATGCGTTCCAATTGCTTGGCGGATCCTGCAGCCGTGGAAACCGCCCACCGAGCCTCCTTATATTTTACCGGAGGGTTCCATTTCTCCATCCTCCCCTACTTCAGGCATGCGAGATGGTCGACGAGGACGTTAGGATGGAAAGCAAGACAAAGATCGCATTTTGAGGTGTCATGGTCGACACCGAGACAGTAAACGCACACAGTGTGGGGATCGGTGCACGACATCGTCTGGCCGCAGGGACGCCGGCGAAATCCGTGGGAAGACTTGTCTTCCATACTTGAAGGTATAGAGTCACGATCGCTAAGGCAAACTAGACGGATTTTCGGAATAATCGAAGGTTTTGAAGCCAGGGCCTTCAAAATGCGTGAGCACGAGGGAGGCAACCTGAATCTTCCAGTGGAAAGGAAGATCTGGCATCATGGGGTGGAGCCGAGGTTTATACCACCCGGGCGGGTGGGAGGAGCCAGCTTGAAGACTTCCGGCAAGATTTGAAGTGGAAGGGGACATGCCAAAGAGTGTGGATGAACAACATATCCACGATCCTAGAATTAAGTGTTAGGTCCCTCATTTGAAGCAATGCCGCACCTTAGTGTTAGGTCCCTCATTTGAAGCAATGACAGACCTCAGAGAAGGTCCTTAGGAACATAGCTTTGAAAAGGGAGAACATTACAGGGGTAGTGAGCCTTAGGGATTTCTGTAACTTGTTCCACAGCATAGGAAGGGCGTGGCTTATAGAGGCTCTACAGAAACGCATTCTAACATTAAGAATAGCCAGGGATAAGAATGTAAGACTTTGGAAAGGATAAACACTGGGGGGACAGGTAGGTAGGCAACTTGTGAGGTACTGGGGAAGCTTATGAGTGATGGCCTTTACTGTTGCTTGTACCTGATCAGGCTCTTTTGAGCTGGTGAATGTACTCTGTGTTTCTCATTCCTTGTATTTGTCAGATGTGGAACCTTTGCAAAAGAGCACTTGTGCTCAAAGGTGGTTTCTGAATTATAAGTAAATAAAAATATGTTACGAGGCTGGGATGAGGGAAGTGGAGGGGGCTTATTTCTCCTGCCTGATTTAATTTGTGGGCTGGTTTGTAGTACTTTATTGAATGCGTATATCTACCTTTGGATTCCCCCTATTGGATATAACCACGGTCATCAAAGCGAATGGCATTGTTGGGACATTTAGGGACGTTTCACTGAACTTTTTCTTTTCCCCCATACCTACTGTACAAAATTGCAAGACAGGGTTTCTGTGTAACTAACTTGCTCCTATTATGACATTAACTGCTATAGTGTTATCTGTTCCCTTGCATGAGGAAGTACTCGGTACTGTTTTTCCTTTTTAGAAAGCAATATAACAGAAAGCTAAAAAACTAAACATGTTATTTTTGCTTGTGACATCATCAAAATAAATAATTTATTTCCATTTTGGATAGGTCACAAAGGAAAATGTTACCAACTGGAGCAGTTAGCACTATGCATGATGTCATCGCCAGGGCTTCTCTTGCATTCAAAACAGAGCAATGAAACTGAACATGAACATAAACAGTTAAATCTTCATTAAAAAGAATTCATTTAAAAGGGTTACAAATTAAACTACATTGTGCAACTTGGACACACAATGGTCTGGCAGGTGTCTATGTCTCTCTTTCTCTCTCCCTCTCACCAGATATATACACACATGCCCCCTTTTTTAAGTCAATCAAAGCCTGTTGGCATAAACCGTCAAGAGGCACTGGTTTTATTGCAAAGCATTCTAACCAGAACTTTGTGAAATGTTACATTATATTGATTAGTATTTTCCATTCTTATTTGTAAAATAAACGCATTACACAAGACTGATGATATTACAGCTTTCTGATTGGTTGTAAGACGTGATTACCACATGGCTACATAACAGCCTGCTTATATGCCCTGTGATTCATGGAGGGAGGCGCACGTCCGGGGAAATAAACTTGTTGGTAAGTTTCATTCAAATTTTTTTTAAAACCACTGTTAGTCTTACATTGTTCAATATGCGTAGTGCAGGACTTTAGGGATGAGCTGCCTCTCAGTAATCCCCTGCTCCACCACCTCCAGAAACAGCACTTGGCTGCACTGCGTGTCATTTGTCACAGGAGTGTGTGATGAACTGACAGTAACCCACTTATTGGGGAGCATCTCCAAGTAGGGAATACATGACTATTGGAGTCTTTTTTTTTTTTTCTGTCAGCCACTTTTCTATTTTTCGCTCTCTCCTCGGTGTCTTATCACTTACATACAGGACATTTCTCTCCAACAGATGTAACATGTTCTTAAAGTGCAATTCTGCACTTCAGCGTGTGCTTTCACTAACTTAATGTTTCAACTATTGCAATTTACTAAAAAAAATACATATTTCTTAACTTTCACTTTTTCTTTCAAGATTTAAAGAATAAAGATCAACTTACTTGATATAGTAGGGCACTTTGTTAAGCGAAACAGCTCTCTGCCATGGAAGCTGAACAGAAGCTGGATAAATAAATTGGGTATGATTAGATGACACCTGAAAAGGTAACTTTTAAAGTTACAGTGCTGTCTCAGTACAACTAGCTGGCTACATATACATTAGACAGGACACATTAGGAAATATGCCAAGAAAAAATGTAATTGTCAATTTTACACAACTAGGCAATCTAGCCCAAGTAGTAGACTGTTCAGACAGAATTAAAGACAGGGATGCCTGCTATCAAGAAATTACAAGTATGCTCTGCCACTTCAGGAAATAGACAGCAGCCCACTCACCATTCATATTTAATTCTGATGTTTAACTATGCCAAACATTTGTGACATACTCAACAATACTAGCCACCGTTACTATATATAACGTTTCAGAGCCATCTGTACTCATTCAGGGTTTTTGTACAGGTTCAGATTCAGATGAACAACAGCAATCAGCTGTTCAACTGAAACTACACCAGGATCCCAATCCTGAAAAAAACAGGGATGGCCGCACACCTGTCAGCTTTTTAAAGGTGGCCATCAATGATATGTATATCATTAAAGGGGACATGAAATCAGGCCCAATTGGCAGCAGTTAGTAATGTTCCTAGTAAAAGAAAATGAAAGACATATCTCCAAATGAGCGATATTTAAGTGTACCTTAATAAACACTGATGTAAAAATCTGTGTTTTCAACAGTTTTCTTTTTATGGACAACATTCTGCACAGCTCTCTTCATGGAACCAGTAATTTGGAGTATTTACTATGTCATGGTTTGTGTACAGAATGCTAAACATGAGCTATTGTCCTATCAGAACCATGCTTAGAGTTCTATGCACAAACCGTGACGTAGTTAAAACTCCAAATCACTGGTTCTGTGAAGAGAACTGTAACAGAATGTTGCCCATAAAAACAAAACAATGCAAAATACAGTTTTTCACATCACTTTTTATTCAGGTAGAGTTACATATGGATCACTTAAGCTTATGTGTATCATTTCTGTAAATCGGACCATTTTAAACAGCTACCAATTAGAAATAATTTCCTGTGCTCTTTAATGTCTGGGGCAATTAAAAGACAGAATTAATTACACACAGCAACTGTGCTGTTGTCTGTTTTTCAGAGTGATGAAGCATCTATCGGTTTTAGCAATCACCAAAGTATTGTTCTATAGTGCAATTCATGAACATACATAACAAAACAGCCAGTTTAAAAATGAAAGAAACTGCAAGAATAGATTACTTACTTCTTACTTACAACTCTAGTTCTACTATTAGTATTCAGTTCACATTCACACCCACAGTCATCTACTGGGTTACTTAAAATTGCCTCACTTAATATATGCAGCCTCCTCCCCAAAATGGACGTACTGAATGCATGGATCTTACAACATAACCCAGACATCCTCTCAGTCGTAGAAACATGGCTTTCTCCAAAAGTAGCAGATGCTTCAATTTCCATCCCAGACTACACAGTCTTTACACAGGATCGTCTCTCCAAGCGTGGGGGCAGTTGTGCGATCTACCTCCGAAACAACCTTCAAAGTCTCGTCCTAACTCTGCCCAAAACTGATGACCATATGCAAGCCCTTGCCATGAAAGTGCTTCTAGGTGCACACAATAAAACCCTTACTGTATTTTCAATCTATAATCCACCCAGACAGACGGCCTCCTGCTTTGATTCATTCCTGGAGTGTTTTGGCCCTCCGAGTCTTAATTCGGAAATTATCATGTTAGGAGATTTCCATATCAATTGGTTCTCTCCTGACACAAGCCCTTTCAAAGATGCAGTTTCAGCAGTTCATCCCACCCAGGTAGTTGAGTCCCCCACTAGAATCAACTATAAAACTGGGACAGGTACCTTACTGGACTGGGTGCTCTCTAACCACCCTGATCATATATCGGACAGAACCGTACTCCCAGATGCCTTCAGTGACCACTCCCCAGTCTTGCTTCATTGGGCAAACAAATTCTCTAAACCACCCACTAGAACAATTACCACCAGGGTACTCATCTGTGGGCATCTTGAATCACTAAAAGCTGACCTGCGTAATCAGGACTGGTCAATGGTTTACACAACTAACAAAGTTGACATTGCCCTCAACCAATTCATTCTTCAGTTCAACACTATATGTGATGGGCACACCCCCCATAAAAAGCATAAAATCAAAGGCCACTGTAATCCCTGGTTTTCTCCGGACCTCCTTGAGCTTCTGAATGCCAGGGACCATCTATGGCACAGGTCTAGGTCCCTGTGTAACCAGGCTCACATCCAGAGGTACAAAGTGGCTAGAAACAACTGCATGAGGGCTATTCATGCAGCTAAAAATCAATACTATAAGGAAGTGCTCTTTCGGACCTGTAAAGATAGCAGAAAATTTTGGACTAACCTTAAAGAGGTCACTGGGAGAGACCTCAGATCTGCCCCTACCATGCTTAAAATTGATGGTGTACCCTCACTTGACCCCAAACTTATTGCTACCACCTTTAATAAAGCCTTCATGGACCTGAGTGGTGTCCTGCCACCTGGCTACTTCTCTCATCCCCTCACAAGTGACTTCTCTGGGAAAGAGACTCTGTACCCTTCTCATCCTCCTTTCTACTTCAAAATCCTCTCAGCCCATGAAGCCAGGAATTACCTACTCAAGGTATTAGGGAAATCAAGATTTAATGATGACACCCTGGATCTTAAATTTATAGCCCTTACACTGGATGAAATTCTGCCACCTCTAACACATATTATTAACATGTCACTTAGATACTCTCAGTTTCCTCAGAAATGGAAATCTGCCACTGTGATACCAGTTCATATGTCTGGGGATTGCACAATTACTGGGAACTACAGGTCTATCTCTATCCTGTCCCCACTCTCAAAAGCTCTTGAGCATATAGTGGCTGACTAACTTGTTGAATACTTAGAAAAGTATCAGCTACAATGTCCGCAACAACACATGTTTAGAAATGGTCATAATACCACTATTGCCCTTCTGGAGTTCACAGGCTTTATTCACCACTCCTTAGATCAAGGACACTTGGTCGGTGCTGCTTTCATTGATTTAACCAAAACTTTCGACACAGTGAATCATGCCCTCCTGGTCGAACAGCTTACCACCACTGGCCTAGCTCGTGACAGCGTAGCCTGGTTTGAAAGTTACCTGCACAACCATACACAGCAGGTGAAGATTGGTAACACCCTCTCGGATAGCAGACCTGTCCTAGATGGGAGTTCCTCAAGGGTCCATCTTGGGCCCTCTTTTATTTAGCATTTTCCTAAACAACCTACTTTAGTCCTGTCAGGGTCACATCCTTTTATATGCTGACGATGCTGTCCTGTTTACCAGTGATCCAGTCCCTAAAGTTCTTGAATCTAGGCCACAGAGTAATTTCGTAGTTGTAGAAAGATGGTTCCATAAGCACAAGTTAGTTATGAATTACAACAGGACTAAAACTATGCTGTTCTCCAGCTCTCAAAATAAGCACAGAACCTACCCTCTTTTTATCACCAATGAAGTGGGCTCTCCCCTTGAGCTAGTTCAGCTCTTTAAGTATCTAGGGATTACTACTGACAGTACGATGACCTATGTCTATCACACTGACAACATTGCTAAGGCTGTCAACACCCACATTGGGCTACTTTATAGGCATAAGCAATGTTTGACCCCAGAGGCTCTTAACCTGGCCATTCAAAGCTCTCTTGTCTCACTTACTGATTATGGCTTCCAAATCTATGGATCAGCTATGAAACAACTCTTCACCACATCACAGTTGCACTCAATAAAGCATGCCGGTTCCTTACCAGCTCAGCCCGTCTGTCCCATACCTACGACATATACGCCCAGGCTAACTGACTCCAATTCAAAGATAGACTCATGTACCAAACATGTTTACTGTCCAAAAAAGTAAGCTTAGGCAAAATGCCCCCAGGAGTGCAAAAGCTTATTACTCCCACTATTAACCGTCATTGCACCAGAAGCTCTACTAGCCAGATTTTTAATATACCCTGCAGTGGCACTCCTCTGGGACAAAGGTCCTTTGCCTACCGTGCCCCGCTATGGATGAACTCGCTGCACCATGACATCACTTCAGCATCCACCTTGGGCTCCTTCAAGGTTAAACTTAAGCAACAGCTAGTTGCTGATGTCAGTTGTGACTGCTTCCAATAACCTTCTTTCTTGTAACCAGCATTTATTTTAACCTTATGCTATCCTGACCTTATGCATAACTGTTCTCTGTATGTAAATAACTGTTGCTAATCATTCTCCTTCACATTTCCTCTTGATCCCTTCCACTCTTCCCCCTCACCCCTCTATGGCTTTCCCCTATCCCCCCTCCCCCGTTATATCTCCTGAGCTCCCTTGCTCACTTTAAAATGGTTTGTCCCATAACTTCTCACCTCTGACGAGGCCCCTGGGCTGATTCCATCCCTTGCCTTGTTGATTATTAGATATTAGGCTGAGTCTGTTCTCATTTTCCTGTAAAGGGTCATTTCATAAGATCCCACCAGCTCTAATATGACCCTTTGAATTCTAGGTTTTAATCAAATATTTACCTTGGCATACACTGTACAATGCCACATGTATTGGAACTTCTCTAGTTATACACTTTGTAATGTCTTGTATAATTCCTTGTTTTGTTTGTTCTCTGTCTCATACTTTCCCAATATGTATTGTTCGTCTGACGCGGAACCTATGAAATGAATTTGTTCTTAAAGGTGTTATCCAAAATTTCAATAAATAAATAAAAAACACTTAGGCAGTCTTCCACTGAGCATGATCAGTCACCAAAAACAGACTTCAAGCTTGACTCCTCCTACCACTTAATCACACAGTCCCCAGACCCACTCCACTGCTCTCAAATCATGCTCATTTGAAACAGGTATCAAAGGCAAGCCTTGTCAAGAGAGGTTGGGTGGATTGTGTGGATGTGACCTGAATACTAGTAGTAGAACTATGGTTACATGTATGTAATCTGTTCTTCTAACTACCTACATTTAATTCACTAGCCACACTTAGGCAGGCTCCTAGCAGTCCTCAGAAAGAAGGGAAAAGATCTGTACTGTATATGTTTAGGTGAATAGGGACTGGGGGGGACTTGACTGATTACACTGATGTTGTGATAGGACATGACTACGTGTGCATTAGACCACACAGCAGCCCTACAAATCTCCATGCTGACGATGTACCGGACAGCAGTATGCCTAGTAGAGTGAGCCCTCAACCTGTCAGATGGCTCCTTCCCAGCCTATACTGCTAACAAGGAGCAATGCAGAATGGGGTCCACATGCCAGTGTCCTGTTTGGCTGCCAATCTGCCTAGGGTGGCCACAGCTGGTGAACTTCACCACAAAACTGTGCTGCATGCCCATGGTAACAGAATATGGTCCTGTGGGCACTGAATGTGTGGAACACAGAAACATAGACTTTGACGGCAGACAAAAACCGCTTGGCCCACCTAGTCTGCCCATTTCCCCTACCTAGAGGATAAGCTGCAGATCCTATTTAACCAACAGCCTATTTCTTCCGACCCCCAACAAAAACTGCCCTATGTCTGTCCCATGCATTCTTGAATTCTCCCACAGTTTTAGACCCCACAACCTCCTCAGGAAGGCTGTTCCATGCGTCTGCCACCCTCTCTGTGAAAAAATACTTCCTCACATTGCCCCTGAGCCGTCCCCCCTCTATCTTCAAACTGTGTCCCTTGTTCTTGCACATCTCTTTTTCTGAAAGATGCTACCCTCTTGGACTTTGTTGATTCCACTGAGGTACTTAAACGTTTCTATTATGTCCCCCTCCTTCCTTTCCTCAAGGGTATACATATTAAGCTCCTTTAGCCTCTCCTCGTATGGCTTCTCTTGCAGACCCTGCACCATTTTAGTTGCCCTTCTCTGAACTGCCTCCATCCTGTCTATGTCCTCACGGAGATGGGGGTCTCCAGAACTGGACACAGTACTCCAGATGGGGTCTCACCAACTGTCTGTACAGAGGGATAACAACTTCCTGTCTTCTGCTGGTGATGCCTCTCCCTATACATCCCAGTATCCCCCCAGCCCTCCCTACCGCCTTCTCACATTGCTTGCCAACCTTAAGGTCATCTGATATGATTACCCCAGGTCCCTTTCCATTTTTGTTGTTGTTACTACCCCCAACTGTGTAATCGTCCCCTGGTTTTGTTTCCAGGTGCATTACTTTGCACTTTTGCATTGAATCCAAACTGCCATACTTCACCATTCCTCCAACCTTGCCAAGTCCCTTCTCATCCTTTCCATGCCTCCTTGTGTATCAACCCTGTTGCAGATCTTTGTGTCATCTGCAAAGAGGCATACTTTTCCTTCCGGTCCCTCTGCAATGTCACTTATAAAGACATTAAAAAGGACTGGACCTAATACTGAACCCTGAAGTACCCCACTAGTAACCCATCTTTCTTCAAAGTGGACTCCATTTACAATTACCTTCTGTGTCCTGTTGTTCAGCCAATGTTTTACCCAGGCTACCACCCTGGGACCCACTCCAAGGCTGGCTAATTTGACTACTAATCTTTTTTTGTGGGACTGTGTCAAATGCCTTGCTAACATCTAGGTAGGCCATGTCCACAGACCCTCCCTGGTCTACTACTTTGGTCACCCAGTCAAAGAAATCAATTAGATTCGTCTGACATGACCTTCCCGCTGAGAACCCATGCTGCCTTGGGTCCTGTGCCCCACTGGCCTCTAGGTGCTCAACAATTCTTTCCTTCAGAAGTGATTACATCACTTTCCCTACCACAGAGGTCAAGCTGACAGTTCTGTAGTTTTCTGCCTCTGTCTTGCTCCCACTTTTGTGAAGGGGAATCACATCAGCCTTCTTCCAGTCCTCAGGTACCACACCATCCTCCCATGATTTGTTAAAAAGGGTAGTCAGTGGTGTCATTAGTTCTCTGCTTAATTCTTTTAGAATTCTGGGGTGAATTCCATCTGGTCCCATTGCTTTGTCCACCTTCAGTTTTAGGAGTTCTTTCAGAACCTTTTCTTCTGTGAAAGGACTGGGATCGACCCCCCACTCCAGAGTGCTTCTGTTAACTGGATTAGGCACCTCCCCCACTTCCTCTTTTGTGAATACTGAACTGAAGTATTCATTTAGTATCCCTGCTTTTTCACTGTCACTCTCTGCCCACCCACCATCCATTCTATTCAGCCTCACTATCCCTCCCTTTGTCTTTCTATGCTCCCTGACATACCTATAAAAGGTTTTATCCCCCTTCTTAACCAAGTTGGCTATCTTTTCCTCAGTTTGTGCCTTTGCTATTCTGACAACCCTCCCTGCTTCCTTCTGTTTTAACTGGTACAGTTCTCTGTCCTGCTCCTTCTGTTTCCCCTTATACTTCCTAAATGCTATCATTTTCTCCCTAACCTTCACTGCCACTTCTTTTGAGAACCATAGCGGCTTTTTCTTTTGTTTTGATTTATTTGCTTCACACAAAGGCTTGTTGCCTCTGTGATGGCAGTTTTGATATTTCCCCATTGTTACACCACCCCTCCTTCTAGCCTGTTTGCTAGTGCTTTTCTAAGGCACTCTCCCATCTTGTCAAAGTCAGCCCTCCTGAAGTCCAGAACCCTCATTTTTGTATGGCTTGACTCTGTAGCTGAGTTTATCGTGAACCACACTGTTTGGTGGTCACTTGTTCCCAAATGGCTACCTACTTCTAGATCTGAGATCCTCTCACTGTCCCCATTTGAGAGTATGAGGTCTAAGATTGCTCCCACATGAGTAGGTTCCAAAACTAGCTGTCTGAGGCATGCCACCTGAAGGGAATCAAGAATGGCCCTGCTTTTGGATGTGGCTGCAGCAAAGGTGCTCCAGTTAACATCTGGCATATTAAGGTACCCCATCAACAGTATCTCCCCTTTCTCTGCCATCCTAAGTATGCCTTCTATCATATCCTTGTCCATTCCCTCCCCCTGACATGGGGGTCTGTATATGACCCCTGTGCGGATTGTGGTGCCATTCTCAGTCTCTAAGGTGACCCACAGTGCCTCATCTCCTCCCTGTTTACTCTTTGTTCAGTTGCTTTTATCCTTCCCTACAGAGAGCCACCCCCCACCCTTCTGCCTCCCTGTCTCCTCCCTGTAGGTTGTGTAACCCTGGTATGTTAACATCCCAGTCACGGCTCTTCTGCATACCATGTTTCTGTGACTGCTACAATATCCAGGCATCCCTCTTCCATCAAGGCCACCAGTTCAGGGAGCTTGTTGCCCAGACTATAGGCGTTGGTACTCATTACCCTCCACTTCTTGATGGCCTTACCCCTTTTTGCCCCATCCCTGTCCTTATTGCATTTGTCACTTTCTCCATTTACCCTGCACTTCTCCCTATTGACATCTCTATGTTGGTGTCTACCTCACTTAGTACCCTGATCCACATCCAAAATAGGGGTTTTTGGAAAGAACACAAAATATATCTAGGCCTGGTTCAGACAGAAGAAAACAAGCAATTTTTTTGTCATAGAGACATAGAAAACCTTGCTCTTGTGTAAAACCAGTTACAAAGACTCCACAAATAGCACCTGGAGTTCACTCATCTGTCTGGCTGAGGTAAAGGTTACCAGAAATGTGGTCTTCTATGACAAACATGACAAATGAAACCTGTCCATAGGCTCAAATGGCTTGCCCATAAGTTGGGTTACCATTCCCATGCTGGAGGCAGTTGTGCACTAGAGGGGTACCTTGGTCTAGCCCTTTGAAAAAAGAATGACCACTTTCTGCTGGGTACCCATAAAGACTCAAATAGTTATAGTACCAGTGCCCCCCACTGGTCAGGAGCCTACACTTTAACATGCCAATATGAGCAGAGGTCCCACTGCTGCCATGTCACATCAGTGCTCCATGGACTGCACTGGCTGCCAGTGCAGTGGAGGATCACCGTCAAGGTCGGATTACGGACCTATAAGGCCCTACATGGACTGGGACCATGGTATCTGCAAGATCTTATTTGTCCTTGCTGCCCCCCTTCGTCCTCTCCACTCCACTGAAGAAGGGAATGCTGGAGATTCCCAGGGTCCATTTAACAACTTTAGGTGCTAGATCATTTGCCTTTACAGCTCCGACCCTGTGGAATTCTCTACCTGCCAGGTTAGGGAGTGCCCATCCGTTGAGGCCTTTATATCTGCCCTAAAAACCTATTTATTTGAATTGGCATTCTGTGATAGTTAATCCTGCTGTTTTATACATGTTTTTAAATGTGTTTTTTATTTGCTTAACTGAATGTTTCATGATGTGATTTTTGTAAAACGCTATGAACTGTTGGAATAGCGTTCTGTGAATAAACTTTTGCTGTCTTTCTGTATGCTACATAAAAGATGAAGCCAGTGGGAGGGAAGGAAGGAAGGAAGGAAGGAAGGAAGGAAGGAAGGAAGGAAGGAGTGGGACCGCTGCTCATATTGGCATGTTAAAAATTGTAAGTGTAGATTCCAGACCAGTGAGGGCATGCCTTGCCGTCAGTGGGCAGGCTGATTGTGATTTGACCAAATGACGACACCGGGAACCCCTTTAAATGTTAGAATGATGCAATGAAAAACAAGAAAGAAAATGTAATTGACTTGAATGAATTGCTGGCTTTCAAGCAGCTTTGGGGGGGGGAGGAGGCACTGGTACCATAACTATATAACTTTCATTTTGGCTACACACCAGGAGCACCCCAGTAAGAGACAAAATATATAAGAAATGTGATAAAATCTCCATGTATTAACCAGGATTCAGCTTTCTAGACATTTTACATTGCATCCATAGGGACATCGATATGCATCTGGTATGCTGAGATGCTCTCCCTCTATATCTATGCCTTCCTGCACCTTAGGTAATTACACCCTTAGAAGTTATACTTACATCTCATTATCTGTACCAAAAGTCAAATCCCGTTTCGGCAGAGCTTCCTTCAGCTACGTGTTACTCCAGTTATGGAATAAAACCCAAAACAACTTAAAACTGGCTATCCCAATTAATCTTGTAGAGTTCAAAACGCTCCATGCAAGATCCTTCTCTGAGCCCTGTAAGTGCTTTTCCTGACGCTAATAGTATTGTTGCCACTACAGTGATACTAGTAGCACTTATCTTTCCTCCTGTCTTTCATCCCTCCCTTTCCTTTATTCTATGCACCTCCATACATTTCAGTCCCATTTTCCAGGTTGATTCCAATACTTGACAACGTTGTTTATATTAAGTACTGTTGTCCTATACGAGAGCTTATTGTATATATTTTCTATATTTTTGTAATATTCTGAGTTGTTTTATCACACTGTGCTTTAACCCTACCCAGGTTGTCCATGTTATACTGTTGTACTGACAGTGTGTTTCTGCTATTCTGTTGTATTGCTTATGTGCATTCATCCAGGCCCATCCTGCAAATGAGCTCGCTCAATGGTGTTCCACCTGGTTAAATAAAGATTGATTGACTGAGATGGCTGCCAGGTACAAACTGAGGGACATAAGTAGCTCGCAGTTCTGACTGGGGCAGGGAGCAGAGGTAGTCAAGAATGAGATCAATCAAGGAAAGCAGGGGAAGTCCATGCTTTGTGCACCAGCATGAGAACCTCTTCCACTTACAACCATTAAGTTTGTTAGGCAACTTCTGCAATGCCTCTACAACATTGAGAATGTCCTTGGAAAGCCCAAGAGCATGATTTCTAGCCTTTCAGGAACCAGACTATAACAAGTAGGTAACACAGACTTCTAACTATCTAGATTGGATGATGGGGCAGGGGAAAAGAGAGAGAGAGGCTGACCAGGCAGATTGGGCATTAAGAAGGCGTAAAGCATTGTAATGACCAATCTAGTAGATGTAATCACCAGAAGACAAGGTGTCCCATGATAAGAGCGACTGCAAAATCACGACTGTCATTAGGGCAACGGCAAAATGGCTAATGCAAAAGAGTGACTGGGAATAATATCGATCGCCGAAATGACGACCTTCGACTTTCACCCCCTCCCCAAGTTTTGTCCCCCCAGGAGTTGATTATATATAGAATGGGGGGTGCATGGGGCACAGCCCCCTGCATAAACACAAAACAGTGTTGTCACCATTTCAGTGATCGCCATTAATTAATGGTCGCTTTTTGCTGCCTTGCTCATTTGTCCTCGCTGTTATGCCATCGCCCTTTTGCAATTGCTCATATCACATGGAACCAAAGACAATGACCTTTCCAGGACAAGAAGCTAGAAGACAAAAAAAGAATCTTTAGAAAACAGAGCTTCTAAAGCCAAAAAAGTTCAGGAACACTGAGAGGTAGGGAACTCAAGGGTAGGCACAAGGGTAGAGTAGTATTCAAATTTCAAACAAAACACTTCTGGTCTTCTGCTTCATTCCTGGAGTGGGTACAGAAGATGTAAGTGACATCAAAAGGTACAGTCTGCATGGCCAAATTCAGGGAGGTGTAGTAAATCTGAAAGCCGAACATCATTTCTATTTCAAAACTGTGTGAGCTCCCACGACAGAACTGGCATAGGCAATTGCAATGTAACAAAGTACTTAGAAACAAGAATACAAACTCAAATTTCAAGACGTTACAAGTGGCTACAGCTGGCATAATCCTTTACAATGAGATGGGAGTGGGGATGAGAGACAGTATACAGCTGAATTTTAACAGTAGGAGGGAGAGGTAATTAGACCAGATTATAGTGACCTTTCCTTTTACGTACATATTCTGAGTTCATGCAAAATTATGCACATTGGGCACAGGAACCGATTGGCAAGGTACCATTTGTTTGGGCGGGGGGGCTGGAGGAGGTGACAGCAACAAAGCAGGAAAGGGACCTGGGGGTCATCATATCAGATGGGTCTAAAGGTAGCACAGCAGTGTGATAAAGCAGGAAAGGCTAGCAGAATGCTGGGGTGCATAGGGAGAGGTATCAACAGTAGAAAGAGGGAGGTGGAGTTACCACTGTATAAATTGATAGTGAGGCCACACCTGGAGTACTGTGTCCAGTTCTGGAGGCCCCACCTCAGGAAGAACACAGATCGGGTGGAAGGGAATTAAATATACACTCTCTAGAGGAAAGAAGGGAAAGAGCAGACATGACCAAAACATTCAAGTACATCACGGGTATTAATAAGGTACAGGAAGGTAGCATTTTACATAGATAGAGATGCTCAAGGACAAGGGGTCATGATTGGAAGCTGGAAGGGAGGAGACTCAGAGGGGATGTGAGGAAATACTTCTTCACAGAAAGGGTGATGGATGCCTGGAACAGACTCCCAGCAGAGGTGGTGGGTACTAAAACAGTAGCAGGATTCAAGCATACATGGGATAGACACAAGGGAACCTTAGTAACAGGGCTTTGGCGGGGTGGGGGGGGGGAGAGCATGGTCGAAGATCAAGTAGGGTCTGTGGTAACACAGTGGGTAGAAAAATCTTTAGGGCAGACTTGGTGGGCCAAGAGGTCCTTATCCGCCCACAACTTTTATGTTTCTATGAAGCTAGATACAGTATAGTCTGTATTTTTCTCAATGTCAGGGGGAGGTTATTCCAGATTTAGGGCCCATGTGACAGGAGACTTTCTGACCTGTGCAGGTTTTGCCAAGGGGACAATGAATTCTTCTGCAGGTGCAGAATTCAGGGAGAGAGGGTATTTCGGGCGCACGCCAGGTTGCTCACTAAGAATGTGGGGTGTTGTTTTTCACTATGTTAATCAGTAGGACTCCTCGTTGGTAGTTCACCCTAGAAGTAGGGACAGCACACCCACTGAGAATAAAGGAAACAATGGCTCTGTCTTGGGAGGGGTAGCTATTAAGGGTGCTGAAATAGCAGGCGACTGTTACAGGGACATTGTTAAAGAGTACATTTCATATCCAAGGACAGCGAGGCGGACAGAAGTTTGTAGTCTTTTAGCCCCAAAGGAGAAAGCATTCCATATGCAGCATATGGTACTACATTTTTTTGTTGTTGTTTTTGTTTAGAATTTCACGAGCTGTGGGTTTTATTGGACAGATGGCAGTCAAGAGTTATGCCCAGGTTTTTGTAGCGCCAATCTTATCCAACTTAATCCCATTAAGATACGGTCGTACTTCGTTTGGGTAGAAAAAGCCATTAGGCAGTTTTTGTTCTTGTTACGCAGTTGAGCAGTCATATAAAATGGCCAACAGTACTGTAGTTTTTCCAAACCGAGCTGACGTTCGTGATGGTCATCCCTTAATAATGTTTAACATCAGTAGATGCTGTATCTGTAAACAGCTGAGCAGACAGACTGTGTCTTTCCGGGGAAGGGAATTTACACAAACTGAGAACACGAGTGGGACTAGAACTGAGCCCTGGGGTACACCAATATTTATCACTGACTGGACAGACAGGTTACAGCTTACTTGAAACAGCTCTGCAAGCAGTCTCCTAGGTAGGTTTTAAACAAGGATAGTGACAGGTTATCTACAGCCATCTGCTGCAGCTTAGAAGGTTGAGGTTAACTAGGTCAAAGGCCTTAGTGAAGCCAACAACTGCCAGTTATAAGACCTCTGCCCACTGCTGTAAGCACATTATTCATGAACACCAGGCTGTTGTATTTGGTGGTCTAAAATAAGTACTGTAAACACATCAGGGTCTTGGTAGAAAGAAAAACATGCACCACAGAAATGTAGGCCTTCTCTGTTTACTTCCATAAAGCACAGACGCAGTGGGATCACTTATCTCAACACACAGGAAGACTCACACAGGAAGAGTTACAGTAAATGCATTCCTTAAAGCTGTACTGTCAAACATTTCTTAAAGCTGTACTACACATAACAATCCCTCCTGACTTGGACAGTACATAAGTCAATAATTCAGAAAATAGTATGAAGCTATTAAAGTTATTACTGCAATGTCCCTTTTGGTTAGTCTATGTCATTAGGCTATATCTCTACAAGTCCATTCTCTTTGGTGGACGTCTTATATGTCCTGACTGACGTAGTAGGACTGGAGGCTGTTGCACTGGAATCAGATTAGCATCAGCCACATCTTGTCTCAAACGCTGTGGTTCCACTATCTCTTCCTGTTCTTGTTCTGGAAGAAATAATGCTGGATAACTATCCCAACTCTGGGTATCCCTTTTTTGTTCTGTCTCAATTCTAATACGTAATTGGTCCACATGTTTTTTCACTCTCCCCTGGTTAGTCAGTCGAACAGTATAGACAACATTTCTGAACTTTTTTCTATCACACCTTCTATCCATCTCTTTGGGCCTGCATACATCCTGACCCACACAAGATCATTGGGTTTGAAGGATTTGGTCTTAGGAAGCATTTCAGTTACTGACCTATAGCCTAGAGGGTGAAGAAGGTCCAACTGAGTTTGAATCTGGTGTCCAAACAACAATTCTGCAGGGGATAGTCCCATGACACAATGTGGTGTTGTTCGATACATCGCAAGAAAGTCCAAAAGGGCTATTTGTATTGCCGTCGGTGTAGTAGAATTAGCTTTGTCCATACTCTTTAAAAGTCTGATCCAGGCATTTCGCTTCGCCATTTGAACTTGGATGGTAGTGAGGTGAGAAAATATGGTGGATACCACATTGCTGGCAAAATGCTTGGAATTAAATAGACGTGAACTGTGGTCCATTATCCAAGACAATCACTTGTGGAAAACCATGAGTAGCAAAGATAGTTTTCAACACTTTAATGGTACTCTCAGTAGTTGTTGAAGACATTTGATGACTTTCTGGCCATCTGCTATAAGCATCAGTTAAGAGTAACCACATGGAATTTAAAAAAGGTCCTGTAAAATCAATATGCAACTTTTGCCCGGGTTTTTCATGTCGTTCCCGATGGTGAACTGGAGCTCTTGCAGGATTTCCCATTGATACAGCACAGCCTTCACATCTCTGCACAATATGGTATATGTCTCTGTCAATGGAAGGCCACCATACGTGAAGTCTGGCTAGGGATTTCATTTTAGCAATGCCTGGATGGCCCGCATGCAAAAGAGTCAACACATTTGAGTGATAACATTGGGGTACTATGACAGGCAATCCCCATAGAAGACACCCCTCAGCAATGGACAACTGCTGCCTCTTTGCATAGTAGGGCTGTAGTCAGCTGAACAAGTAGTGCCTTGCAGCCAACCCTCAAGTGTAAACTGATACACTTGTTTCAAAATTACATCTTGACTAGTCGCTTTTGCAATGTCCTTGGCTAGTAGTGGAAGCTGATCTAACTATTGTAACTCCAATGCACACACTAACAGTAGAGTCCTCCATATCTCTGAATTGTACTGGAAAACTATCTGGCCCCAACTGGCATACTAATGGCTCCTTTTTAAGTCCCACATCAAGCTCCATTTCTTTGGATATTGGTAACCTCGATAAGGCATCCGCATTTCCATGCTGATCTGTTGGTTGGTATGTAACCTCAAAATTATAGGCAGACAAAATTAATGCCCATCGCTGAAGCTGGCTAGTGGCTATCTCTGGAATTCCTTTTTCTGGACTGAAAATTGTCACTAGTGGCTTGTGATCCATCTTCAGGTGAAATATGCGACCTAGCAAGTATTGGCGAAATTTCTGGACTCCAAACACAATCGCTAATGCATCAGTTTGCATAAGGCATGGGCTACTGGCTTCTCTACTCCTTCTGGATCTGTATGGAAAGGACAGCTCCTATACCCACAGGACTAGCATCACAGGCCAATGTGATAGGTAAGTTAGGGTCATAATGAGTTAAATTATTCACATCGGTTAGAGAGAGCTTAATGGCTTGAACTGCCTTACTGTGGCCCTTGGCCCACTTTCACGAAGTACCCTTATGCAACAGTTCATTTAGGATAGCACATTTAGTGGCTAAGTCAGATATGAAACGGTCATAGTAGCGCACCATACCTAAGAATAATTGCAACTCTGAAACATTCTGCGGTTCAGGCATGTGCACAATGGCGTCCACCTTTTCATCATTTAGACGAATTCCGTTTTTGTCAATGGTGTGACCTAAGTACGTGACACTTGGTTGACAAAATTGGCATTTTTCTCTCCTGAGTCTGAATCCACTCTGTTGCAATCTCTCTAAAGTCTTTTGTAAGTTAAGTAAATGTTCTGCTTCTGTCTTGCCCTTGGCAATGATGTCATCCAAATAACAAGCAACACCTGGTATATCACCCACCATTTGCTCAATCACTTTTTTGAAAAGTAGCCAGTGAGGAACTAAGGCCAAAACATAATTGTTTGTACTGGTACAGTCCTTGGTGTGTATTAATCACTACCAATTTCTGAGAGTCTGTATCTAGCTCCACTTGAAGGTATGCATCAGCGAGGTCCAGTTTAGAGAACCCCACACCACCATTTAGTATATGAAAAAGTTCCTCAGGTAAGGGTAAAGGAAATACATCTGTGCTAAGTATTGGATTAAGTGTCACCTTAAAATCTCTACATATTCGAACCGTACCACCTGGTTTAGATACCACAATTGGAGCAGCCCAATCTGAACTTGAAACTTTTTCCAGCACATCTGATTTTTCCAGTCTGTCCAATTCTGCCCCAACCACCAGTTTTAAGGCAAAAGGAAGTTTCTGTGGTTTACAAAACTTAGGGACTGCATTAGGCTTTGTAACTAGCTTAGCTTTAGCTGTTGTGCAACATCCCGAGCCTTTCCACAACTCTGGATACATGTCTAAAATCTCCCCAAGCTTGTGCGGATTACTGCTTTGTGGTACCTGGACAGCAGCAAGTAGGCCAAAATCTGCTGGATCAACATGAATGTTTAGAAGAACCTTAGCGTCTCTGCCCAAAATGTTGACACCCTTTTTTGAAACCAGAAAAGTTAAAGGAGTGACAGGTGAATCAGTTATGTGTACCAGAGTGGTAAATGAGCCCAGTGGCTGAATTGATTGCCCTTCAAATGCATGCAGCAACTTATTGCAAGAAGACAATGGTGGCTTATCCAGATTAGACCATGTTTGATGGTTAATAAAAGTAACTGGGGAAGCAGAGTCTACCATTAAATGCAACTGACACTTCAGTCGTGGCAATTGAAGTAACACATAGAAAGGAGGAACATCTTTAGTCTGCATTTGTGGTGCAATAGGAACCACTGCACTATCTCTGTTCTCTGAACTGACCACTGCAGTTCTCCTGCTTCTGCAAACCTTACAAATATGCCCCTGACGTTTACATGCATGACACTGAACTTCTCTGAATTTGCACTGGTCCCTCCTATGCTGAGAAGATACACATGATGCACATTTGCACTGGCCATGCAGTCTGGGTGAAGTGTTTGAATTTTTCTTTGAAAACAGTGGTTTAGACTTAGGTTTGCGCTGTTTCAGTTTGGGGTTTACTGCAGTTACTTGTACCTCATTTTTAGTGTCCATCTTAGCATGCGTTTCATTTTCTGCAGCCTCCAATGCAGAAAGTCACAAAATGGTGCAATTCAGTAAGCTAGAGCTATGAACATTTTCTTCATCCTTGTTGCCAGTTTGTTGTATTTGGTGGCCAAAAATAAGTACATTAAACACATCAGGGTCTTGGTAGAAAGAAAAACATGCACCACAGAAATTTAGGCCTCCTCTGTTTACCTCCATACAGCACAGACACAGTGGGAATACTTATCTCAACACACACAGGAAGACACACAGGAAGGGTTATAGTAAATGCATTCCTTAAAGCTGTACTGTCAAACATTTCTTAAAGCTGTACTACACATAACACAGGCCAATATTAGATCTCGATTTTTTCCTGAAACTGATCAACAGAAAGCAGGCCTCTGCTTTCCAGGAAATCACTCAGCTGTTTAGATACTTTCTCTTCTTGTATCTTTGCAAACTGTAGTGAGAATTTCTTATAACTGTGTGTGATTTAATTGCTAAGCAGTGGGAATACTGCACCAAAACATCTAATTGTTGTATCTTTCCAAGAAAGAGGAAGACAGATCTCAAGTCTGCAGAAACTTTTCTCAGTCTTAGCCTAGGCCCACCTTTATGAACTGGTGTGATGACTGCAACCATTCATAGGTCTGGCACCTTTCCTTTTAAAAATGAAAGACTGAGAATTGTGCTGACTGAAGGCATTAGCAGGTGGGTCGCAGTTTTCAGTACACATGGTCTGTGATAATTATGGCCTAAAGTGTTATGGATGTCAAGCTTTAGAAGGTATTCGAGTACTTTGTTCCTACTCATCATTTTGTGATAGGTGATGTGTGTGTGTGTGTGTGTGTGTCCGTCCATAACAGTGCTATGTTTTAATATAGCAGTGGTAGAGTAAGTGCACACACTCAATGGGGACTACACAAGTGTGACTACAGTAAGTGGAAGGACTCCTGGTAGTGAGACATAATATTACTTTTTTATTAATTATTCACCTTTCCAAAAACCTAACTCATGCTTAACTTACTGGACAGAAAATGCTGGGATGAAGGTCCAAAATCCCGATGTGCTTCCTGTAGCTGCTTCAGACGATCCTCTACGGCCACCTTTACACAGAAAAAATTAAAATTATCTTCTGAGGAGGAAGTCAAAGGTAAAGCAACCAAGCACTTAAAGAGCCCTGTAAGGGTATGGGAGTACCATGTTACCCAAATACAAAGTACCCAAGTAGCCAGACTCCTCCCTGACATGCACACCTCCTGGCCCAGCTCTATAGCTACCAGGAAGGTGCACTTTGATTTAGGGAGGGGAGACAACCACTGGGCTAGCCTGGCATACGTTGGTTTGAAACACATATGGCACCATGTGTGTGGTTCAGGTATGGTGATTGAATAAATATTTCTATTTTGTGCATTTAAGAAACTCTGCTGGGGTGAGGCTACTGGTCTGTGTTTTAGTCTGCCAGCCTATATGCCTGCATTCACCTCTTGCCTATAGCATGTGGGACTCCGTGCTTCCACACACTGGATTGTCCCCCCATCAAGGATTAGGGGTCAGGAGAGGAGCCACCTATATATAACACAGCCATTTTTGGGACTTTGGTTGAGGGGGGGTCGAGCTAGGGAGGAGTGATATGTAAAGCATAGTGTTGGCTTCAGGCACAGTGCCAAGAGCTGGCAATGGATCCAAGAACACAGGGAAAACAGGAAAGAGGTGCAGGTTAGGAAATAAATAAAAATTATATACTTACCATAACTGTTGCTCTTTATCTTCACCACTGATTCACGCTTATGGATCTGGGGCCAGAGGCACTAGGACCCTGCAGGAGCTTGTTTCCCCCCTACAGGGAGGGAGGGAGCCAACATCAGCTAATGACATCACCCACGCACCTCACATGGTGCAGCATACTAGCCAATAACCATCATCGGCTCCCTTATGTACCTCAGTTCTGTTCTCCAGGACAGAAACGAAGAGGAGAAAAAGTAAAGAGAGGACAAGATACTTTCTAGCCCAAAGGGATTATTTATTTAAAGGTTTAACCAGGAAAGCTGGTAACAGCTCATTTCCAGATGTGTCCTGGGGGGAAAAGGGGAGAGGGAGATTGCTAAACAATAAAACAACTAACAGTAAGAAGTTAAATACAATAATATAGTACTATGAGAAGCAGACCCATAAATATCAGAGGCAAAACTAGTAACTGAATGCAAGTAGAAAAACACACTCATATGTAAAGAAGGGAAAAATAGTGGACAACATGAACAGGGCTAAACTAATGAAGGGGAGTATGAAGAGAAAAGGGTCATTGTCAGTTGCAGGTAGGATATCAAAAGACATAAAGAAGAGACTTTAGGGAGGAAGAAGTAGAGGCAGATTGAACTGAAAGGAAAAGGAGGACCAACGTTTAGGAAATTGGTAAGAAAAAACAGACTGACCAACAGTAGATTTTCTACAAGGAATAGAGAGAGAATGGGAAATATTGCTGTGGAGCGTATAGGAGGAAGAAAGAGGAGAGATGGAAGGGATTTGAGATAAGAGGAGGGAAGGGTACCAAACCAAATTTGGATATCTATCAATCAATCAATCAATCAAATCTTTATTTTACCAGGCGGAACACCATTGAGATAAACTCAATTTCAAGATGAACCTGGAAGAGGTTCACAAAAGACAATGTGATACATTCACAGAGCTTCATTGGCAAGCAGCATACAGATATATACAATGAGTAGAGAGCATGGGAGGTAACCATATAAAAGGATATAAAAGAGACACAATAGGAAAGGTGTCTAGTATCAAGGGGGGAAGGGCAGAGTAAAGAGAGCAGTGGTGGATAATAAAAGGATACAGGAAATAAAGTAAAACACCTAATCAGAATCTGACTACCAACTTAGAGATGAAGGGTTGGGCCTACAAGATGGCACAAGGACAGCAAGTCTAAAAAGCAGCCAGAGCTTCTTACCACTAGCTAGACAGAGTGTGGATAGAGGTAGGTAAAAAGACAAGGCATCAGCCCTGAGCAAATGACTCTGGCAGAAGTAGCAAAAGGGAAGTCCACTTGGGACTCCCTTGCAATGAGATGGTAAAAATGCCAAAAATTGAAAAAAATGACATCTGGACTCCCAAAAATGAATAACTCCATGCTACTGACTAGAGCTTGAGTAAACTCCAGAATAAACCCATAACCCTCTTTTCTCTATGACAGATGGGAGAAAAGTAGTAATGAAGAGCATAGGAGTTGGTCCCACGGTGTGCACTTGACAGCGAGAAGGACAGAACGGAGGTGCGTGAGGGAGCTGATGACGGGTATTGGCTAGCATGTGCAGCATCACGTGAGGTGCATAGGCAACATCAGTAGCAGACATCAGCTCCCTTCCTGCAGAAAAGTAGGTCCCGCAGAGTCCAAGTGCCTCCGCTCCTAGACTCATAAGTATGAATCAATGATGAAGTCTGATTCCTGAAATATCTAAGGTAGGGAGGGACATGGCTAAAATAATTCCCCTGTCCACCTGAGGAGGGGAAATATATATATATTTTTTTTTCATCCAAGCAGAAATATTTTTCCCCGAATATGAATAAGGACATGTACTTTGTATTTGATCCTGAGTGCTCTAGAACCTAGCATTCCTTGTATTCGGAAATAGTATCAGTGGTGAGCAAACCTCTATATTTTGGAAACATTTCAGGTACCATTACATCTCTTTTCTGCATGTATCCTCCCCTTTTCATTAGAAGTATGCATATTAACATGACAACAGGATCACCATCCCCCTGTACTTCATGCTTTTCTGGCAGCAGCTTATCTACATCTAACATCACAGTCCTCGGCTTGTGGCCTCACAGTCAGTTGCTGTGGAAATGAACAGGATTCCTTTGCCTGCTTCCTTATTTCATTTCCTGTCTCCTTGTCTCTCTTGGTGGCAGTTCCTTCAGATTCTTTGCTTCCTGTGTATGGAAGAGCTTACCTACTCACCTTCACCCAACTGATGCCACCCCACTCTTTAAATCTCACCTCAAAGCGTACTTATAATCTCATGTCAAGCCATCCCTCACCTGAGTCTGTCTTCAAAGAATATTATGACAGTAAATGTAATTTTGGTCTACTGATACCAAAAATTATAATATTTTCTATAACAATCTACTGGTGTATTCCTGATAGTGTTTTAGTAGCACATGTTCAATCATTTTATTTTGTGCATCCACTGTTCTTCTGTTCATCATTTTAATTAAAACATTTTTCTTCTGACTACTTGGCAGATAGTTATGTGATAGAAAGTTATCTAAAAATATGTTTTTTTCTTGTTGTAAATACAGAAAATATACAAAACATAAGTTTACCTTATTTAGGCACAATTCAGCTTATAGTTCATGTTTTCCCCCATAATTATCACACTTATTTTTAATTGCTGAGAGCATCTGCATGAAATCAGGCTCTCTGACCTATCTGATCTGGCTGCTTGTCTACTACTGATGTCAGAATTTTTTAATGACACCACTGTTTGTTACTGTGGTGATAATTATGGTGTCAGGTACAGACAAAAAGCACAAGCAGATAAAGTCTAGGAGACACTGTTCTTTCATTTATGCAATTCTCCTCAGTAACAGAGAAAGAGGGGAAAGAATTACACAAAATATTTTAAATATAAACTGAATCGTATCAAATCTTAACATTTTCTAAGTTTTCCCAATGGTGTCTGGGCTCCTTAAGATTTTTTTTTTTGTCTGTGGCACAGCTGCTGTCACTCCAGCATCTCACAGCTTAATAGGAAATAATAATAATTCTCAAAAGTAAAACTCTGCAGTTCTCTCTCCTTGTTTCAAATATCAGTGACAGAAGAATGCTAGCCTGTGGAAAAAAAACAGCAATCAACTGTTTTTTTCAATGTCTGTAAACCAGCCTTCCTCACTGTGAACTCACTGATCCATAGCTGTGCCCACTGACAAAGCCACTTGAGAGATCCAGTTTATTGGACTATAAGATGGGCACTTCCTTCTGGTTTGCTAATTAAATTGCATTGGCAGATGCTGCAGGGAATCGCTGCTTGGTGTCACCTCCCCGAGCAGTGAGTATCAAAGAAAAGTAACATATACAGGAATGCAAGCTCCAAAATATTATTATGACCACCTCCTCGGATACCTCATTAATAGCTCCCCTACAGGGTGTGCCCAAGTGTTCCATTTGTTTCAAACTGCTACTGCAAAGACGGAAGAACATGGGAGAATTTCACTTCATTTCCTTCAAGGATGCCATATTCCTTTGTTCTCCCTTCAAAACTGGATACAAGACTAAGATAAAAAAAAAATACTATAATGCAGAAAGCAAAGCTCCAGGCAGAAAGTTGGATGTAAGAAAACAAATCCAGAGAAAGAGAGAGAGAGATTTCTCTTCTTTTGCAGTAACTCTGCCTCTCAACCCAATCACAGCTGACTCATGGGCAACAATCTACAACTAAATTAATGATCACAATGTCAAAAGAAGTTACCAGGAATTCAGAGTTAACATGGCTTCTAATGAAAAGAACAGTCACGTAAGAACATACCATAATAGTAGATCTTCAAGGGGATCTCAGTCATCAGGTCACACATATGGAACTTCACCGTCGGTGAATCAGGATCCACATGGAAGATTTTCAGAAGTACCACTGGGGCTGCTCACGCTGACATCATCTACTGACGTTACCAACCCTATAAAGGCATGAGTGGTCCTGCTCCCTCCTCATTTCTTTCCCCTGGAGACTAAGGGGAAAAGCTCTTGCTATGGGGGACCAAGAAGAGAGCGAGAGAGATGCCCAGGCCTAAATGGAAAGGCTGGATACACCAGATAGCCAGTTCTAAGAAAGAGCCCTGTTAAAAGGGGATGGTGGGAGGGAAGGCAGATCTGATGACTGAGATCCCCTTGAAGATCTACTGTTATGGTAAGTTCTTACCTAACTGTTCTATCTTCATCGGGGTATCTCAGTCATCAGGTCACACATATGGAACGAGTCCCAAGCAGTTACAGATGCACGTAAACAGTCTGGGAGGAAGGTCAGCCAAAGCTTAAGACAAGAGGCCCTGCAGGACAGCTCTACCAAAACCTGCACGTGCTCTGGAAGCAATGTCCAGATTAGTGCTTGGTGAAAGTAAGGACAGTACTCCAGGTGGCAGCAACGCAAATGTCTGTGGCTGAGATCCCTTTGAAACAGGCCACAGAGGCAGCCATGCCCATTCTGGAATGGGCTTTCACCACCCCTGGCAACTCTTTGCCATGCTTGTTGTAGCAGAAAAGCAATACAATGCGCCAACCATTTGGATAAACACGGTTTAGAAACCTGAACACTCTCTCTACCTAGGGCAAAAGAAACAAAATGCTTCTTCAGCTTTCTGCATTCCTTACTTCAGAGCAGATAATATTTCAAAATTCTGTGCACATCTAATGTATGGTGCAGTGCACCCCTGGATTAGCACGCTTGGGAAATAAACAGGTAGGTGGACAGACTGGTTCAGGGTAAACTCAAATACCACCTTGGAGAGAAAAGTACAGTTATGTAAGAACTTACCTTAACAATAGGTCTTCGAGAACAGCTCTTGCAGCAAGTTACACCATTAGGACTGAATCCCTCAGGCAGCAGGACCCCATGGAAAAACTGTAGCTAGCAACAAACAGCAGGGGACCGCCCCACCCCGAGATCAGCCCGGCCTGACACTCCCTGCATCATAAAAGGGGCGGCCCCACACCATCCCTCAGGTCTCCCACCGGAGACTCTGGCAAAGCACTTGAATTCAGATGGAAGACTGAGGATCCACTTCCAAAGGAAGACCAATAACTGATATGCAATGCCTCTGACCTCCTAAGGGGAAGGTGGGTGGGAAAGTACCTGCTGCAAGAGCTGTTCTCGATCATCTACTGTTATGGTAAGTTCTTATGTAACTTACTATCATGCTTCAGAGATACAGCTCTTGCAGCAGGTTACACCATTAGGACCGAGTCCCAAGCAATGTGCGTTAGCCCTTAGAAGATGGGATGAGGACAGACGGGGAAAGAAAACCCCTCATGAAAGGAGCCCCTGCAGGACCACAAGGCCAAAGCCCGTTCTGCACCTGGAGACTATATCCAGACTGCAGTGCCTGATAAACATGTGCACAGTACTTCAAGTTGCTACTGCACAGACAGATGAAGCTGAGACATTCTTTAGGGAGGCAAAGGAAATCGCCATTCCTCTTGTAGAGTGACCCTTAACTGGTCCCACAAGGGTTTGTTACAGTTCTGGTAACAGAAGACAATACAGTTTACCAGCCATTTCAAGAGTGACTGTTTACAAACTGGTGCTCCTAACATCCTGTGGGTGAAAGAAACAAATAACTGATCTGACTGTCGGTGCCACTTGGTTCTAGTCAGACAGTATTGGAGTATCCTGTGCACATCCAAAGTGTGCAGAAGAGCCTCTCCTCTATTGGAGTACTCCAGGAAGTAGACTGGGAGATCAATGTCCTGACTGAGAGTAAGCTTGGACACTACCTTGGGAAGAAAATACAGGTGACTCACCTGTAACAGGAGTTTTAGGAGTGGTATATGTTGTTCATCCACACTTATTGGCAGGTACCTTGCCACTTTAAGATGGGCCAGAAGGTCTTCAAACTGACTCCTCCCACCCACTCGGGGTGGTAAAACCCTTGGCTCCGCCCCATGACACCAGATCTAGCCCGCTGGAAGCCAGCTTGTGCGCCAAAGCCAGGGAGGTCGGGTGGGTCATGTGGATGAAAAACAAATGCCACTCCTAGAACTCCTGATACAGGTGAGTAACCTGTATTTCTAGGGACATGGATATGTTGTTCAATCCACACTTCTTGGCAGACTCCTAGAAGTTCTCCAGGAGGAGGGAGGCAAGGCGCACAATCCTTACTTAGGAAAAAGGGACTGGAGAACTGAAGCCCCAAAACCAGCATCCTGGCGTGACTCAAGGTCGATGTGGTAATGGGAAATGAAGGTGTGTGCTGACTTCCAGGTAGCAACCCTGCAGATTTCCTGGATAGGGACATCCCTAGAAGCAGCCACCGGGCAGCGGTATGGCGGGTAGAATGAGATCTTATCCCTCTGGGAGGCTCCTTGCCCACCAACCAATAGCAGACATCAATGCAGGAAGTGATCCACCTGCCAATTGTCCACTTGGCTGCAGGTCTGCCAGGTGCGGCTTCAGCATAGGTGACAAACAGCTAGCGAACCTCTCCCTGAACTTCAGCCATACGCTCTTTATAGTAGACGAACGGTCTTCTCAGGTCCAAAGTATGGAGCCTGTATTTGGCCTACAAGGTTTGATTCGAGCAGAACACTGGCAGAGTCAATACCTGATTCAGGTGAAACTCCGACACCACCTTCAGAAGGAATTTCGGGTGGGGGTGTAGGACAACCTTGTCCCTGTGGAAGACCAGGTAAGGAGATTCTATGGAAAGTGCCTGGAGCTTCCCAATCCTTCTAGTTGATGTGATAGCCATCAAGAAGGTGGCCTTCCACGACAGGTGGGAGATTCACACCTGTGCATCGGTTCAAATGGCATGCCCCTGAGCTTGGCCAATACCAGCAGTAAATCCCACAGAGATGGAGGTTCATGCACTGGAGGGGATATGTGATCTAGACCTTTGAAAAAACACCAGACCACTTTCCCCTGCGCCACCAACTGTTTGCCGGCCTGCGCCTGGTAAGCAGAGATGGCTGCCAGGTGCACCTTAAGGGTTGTCGACCAAAGCCCTTGCTGAGAAAGGGACCACCGGTACTCCAACATGTTAGCCAACGGGCAGAACAAGGGGTCCAGCCCCTTGCCCTGGCACCAAATGGAGAATCTCTTCCATTTAAAGGCATAACATTTTCTGGTCGACTCCTTAAGGGACGCCTCAACAACATTGAGGCCCTCGTCGGAAAGACCCAAGGCCTGGAACTCTAGCCGCTCAGGAACCAGGCCGTCAGGTGCAGGGATTGAAGGTCCGGATGGAACACCTTCCCTGATTGACTGAGAGCAGGTCCGGGCGAGCTGGAAGCTGCCTCGGAGCCTGTAGCTGAGGTTGAGGAGATCTGGGTACCAGAACTGGCGGGGCCAGTCTGGGGCTATCAGAATCACCTGCGCCTTGTCCCTCCTTGTCTTGAGAAGCACCTTGTGAATCAAGGGAAATGGGGGAAAGGCGTAAAAGAGGCCCGGGGTCCACAGCCTTGAGAAGGCATCCCCCTGCAGCGAGCCCTGCTGAGGGGGGCGGGCATGAAACAGCCTCAGCTTCGCATTCTCCCTGGAGGCAAACAGGTCCACCTGAGGTGTGCCCCAGTGGGAGAACAGATCTTGTACTACCTCCGGCAGGAGAGACCACTGTGAGATGCAGCCCCTATCCGCTCAGGGCATCGGCCAGGGTGTTGGAGGCCCTGCCACATGAATGGCTAGGAGATCCGCGCCCAGGCTGCGCATGAGTGACCAAATGTGAGAGCTTCCTTGCATAGAAGCATGGAGCGGCCCGCCCTGGCGGTTCAGGTAGTACATGGTCGTGGTATTGTCCGGCCTGACTCGGACCACTTGACCCCGGAGAAATGGAGCAAAGGCGGTGAGAGCTAGGCGGACCGCCTGAGCTCCAGCAGGTTGATGTGGCATCGACTCCGCTGGGACCAGAGGCCGGCACTCGGTGTTCCCCAGATGGGCACCCCAACCCATCAGAGAGGCATCGGTCGATAGAGAGACCGCCGGCTCGGGCGGACAAACGGATGCCCTCCTGCAGATGGGATGGAACGGTCCACCACTGGAGAGCTGCCCACATCTCCTGGGTCACTGTCACTAGCTGGTCCAATGGATCACAGCGCTAGACCACCGGCTGGCCAGTCCCCACTGAAGGGGTGCATGTGCCAGCGTGCCCAACGGACCACGCTGGTACAGGCTGCCATGAGACCCAGGAGGCGCAGGAAGTCCCGGGCAGGGCACGATTGCCCAACCAGAAATGATTGGGCAAAGGAGGTAAGAACCTCGGCCCTGTCCACCGGGAGCCGTGTTCTGGCTCGAAGAGAGTCGAGCTCTGCCCCAATGAACAGGATCACCTGTTTTGGCTCGAGTTCCGACTTGGCCTCATTGATGAGAAGGCCGACTTGAGAGCAAACCTGGAGGGCCAGATCTCTGGACCGCTCCACCTCCCATCTGGAAGGGGTTGCTATCAGCCAATCGTCCAGGTAAGGGTAAACCCGGAACCCTCGGCGCCGCAGGAATGCTGTCACCACTGCCATGCATTTGGTGAAGACCCTGGGAGCTGGAGATAAGCCGAAGGGCATGGCTTGGAACTCGAAGAGGGATCCTTCCGCTTGAAAGCGGAGGAATCTCCGATGTGACGGACGGATAGGGACGTGAAAGAACGCTCCTGTAGGTCCAGAGAGCAGAACCACATGCCGTGTTCCAGAGATGGTATTATCTGCGCCACAGTGACCATTCTGAAGGTCCGAGACCTTAGGAACTTGTTCAGGTCGTGTAGGTCAAGAATGGGGCGCCAGCCCCCCGTCCGTTTCGGAACCAGGAAATATCTGGACATGAACCCCGGGTCTAAAGGGGGGTCCTCTACCTCCGTGATCACCTCCTTTTGGAGGAGGACAGTGATGTAGGCTCAATGAGCCGCCAGTGAGGCTGTGGACCCTGAGGCCCCCCGAGGTGCGACGGCTCTGAAGGGCGGGGCCTGCTCGAATTCTAGAGGTAGGCCTTTTTCCACCACCTCCAGTACCCACCTGTCCATGGTAACAGCGGACCAGGTGGAAAGGAAGTGTCTGAGCCACCCCCCCACGGCGGGAACCAGGGGTGAGGTGACAGGGATGGGGGCGACACCCCTCAGCCCGTCACTGGGCAGGCTTGGAGGAGGGGACCGGCCGAGGGACCTCCTGGGCCTTTACCTCCCTGCTTCCTGTTGGAGTAAGCCGATGGCTTGGGTTTGGGATACCAAGCTCGAGCCTGCTGGCCCTGACGTTGCTGGGCCGGGCGCGCCGCTGGCGCAGAAGGACGAAAGGGCTTAGGCTGTGGCTTATGGCCTTGTCCTTCTGAGTGGAAGAGACCGAGTCCAAGGTAGCATTGACTCTCGATCCTCTGCAGGTGACCTTCCACCCCAGGGCCAAAGAGGTCAGTCCCCAAAAGGAACATCCGCCAATTTGTGCTGGGTATCCGAGGTAAAGGTGGATATCCTCAGCCAAGCCCGACGACGCATGCCATCCGCGGCCGCCACAGACCTGGCACATGAGTCCTCGATGTCTAACGCAGTCTGGAGCTGCTGTTTGGCCACTGCCCTGCCCTGGTCCCGCACCTGCCTGACCGTAGTCCGCAGATCTGCGGGAAGATGAGGGACAACCTCATTCAGGGAGCCCAACAGGGCGTGAGAAAAATGTGCCATGAGGATGGCCGAACTGGCCTGACGAAGGCCGAGACGACGAGCATAGACTTTTCGCCCGGCATAATCCAATTCTTGGATTCTTTGTCGGAGGTTTGTCCATCTCTGGCGCCCAGCACGCCGGAAAACGCTGTTAGTAACCAACCCTCGGCCGAGGGTGTTCCAAAAACCGACAGGGAACCGTAGGGACCGATACTTCCTGGCCAACCTGGCCAGGCGAGGGCAGGAAGCAGGACGCTGCCAAAGTTCCAAGGCCGACCTACTCATGGCTTCGCCACCGGAAAGGCCTCCAGAGAGAATCCCTCGTCCAGAATCTCCGTGAGGGGATACCTGGCCGTCTGAAACGGGTTCGAGCTCATCCCGTGGACCCGAGATGAGTCGAAGCAACCCTAAGAAGGACAGGCGGCTATTGTCCACTGACTGCCCTCCCGAGGACTCCAAGTCCATGCGCTTGGAGAAGAGGGAGGAACCATCATCGGACTCAGAAGAGTCCTCAAAGAGCTGCTCGGCCTGAGCCACCCTCCACCCGCCGAGGTTTATCGGGAGTGAGGGTGACAGACAGCCTATGGGCAAACCCAAGGCCGATCGAGAATTTTTGGTCGGAGCCCCAACTAATGGCTGTGGAGGCGGAGGTTCCACCAGAATCGTGGGGCAGCTGGATTGGTCAACAACCAGCCTGGAGAACAGGCTCTTGACTACAACGAGGGGTTGTTTCGCTGCTCCAGTGACAGCCACTTAATGGCGGGAAGACGACTGGGTCGCTTATTCCCGGTCAAAGGAGCTGCTTGCCACATGAGTTCCTCGTACTTCCGGCCGCAACTGCGCGAAGCCTCCCCCTCGTCCGAGGAAGAGGAAGAGCGGTGGGGCGCTTGCCGGTGCTTTAGACCCGAGACCGCCTTATGGCGGCGGGATCGGTTGGACCGTGAGGATGTCCGAGACAGAGACCGAGAGTCTCGACTAGGCCGAGGAAGGCGAGGAGAAGTGTCAGAAATCGGCACTCCCCTCGGCTCGGACGATCCCACCGAAGGCTCCGGAACCGGAGGCACAGACGAGCCAACGGGATCGCCAACCCCACCGGGGAACTGGGAGGGATTCTCAGCTTCCAGCGACAACCCGTCTAACGGGTCGAGAAAAATCTTGACCGTGTCGACGGAAGTCTCGGTCAACTGGCCTGATGGGGACACCGTGAAGCCAGTGGCCGAAGCTGAGCGGTCGACCGAAGTCGACTGTCGACAAGGGGAGGGGGATCTTTCCCGCTCCCAAGAGTGTCGACGGAGAGACTTACTTTTGCTCTTTTTGGACCTGGAAAAAGGTCCCGAAGAAGCTGGACCCTCACCTTTGGTCGAGAGGGTCAGACAAAGCTCCTTAAAAGAAGCCGAGTACGAGGCACCGAGAGAGAGAGGGACAAATGCCACAGCCGAGGTAGAAGCGGCCCGCGCCGCCTCCTCTTCGAGGGCGATCATCTGCTTGAGCTGATCCACCGAGCCCGCCGCCGCGGACACCACCAATCGGGCCTCTTTAGATTTCACTGGTGGAATTCTTTTCTCGGGGCGCCCCAGTTGTAATCGGGCAGCACGGTCTTCAAGGACGTAGGCCGAAAAGGAAGAGCACAAGTCGCAGGCCTGCGGGTCGTGCTCAAGGCCCAGGCAGTAGACGCACGTGGAGTGCGGATCCGCCCTAGACATCTTCTGTTCGCAAGGGCAACCTCCAAAACCGGAGTCGACGGTCCATCGCAGCCGCGAGGAGAAGAAGACCAAAGTCTTTTTAGCAAAAACTTTTGATTTTGAACTTTCGAAGAATTAGGAACCAGTCTTAAACGCAGCGCATTAAGGAGGGAACCTGAGCTTCCAAGCGGTAAGGAAGATCTGACGTCATGGGACGGAGCCGAGAGTTTTACCACCCGGGTGGGTGGGAGGAGCCAACTTGAAGACCTTCCGGCAAGATTTAAAGCGGCAAGGAACCTGCCAATAAGTGTGGATGAACAACATATCCATGTCCCTAGAACACTAATTACGCTTTGGTTCCAGATAGTGAAAGAATCAGGGTACAGGACGCAGACATTGGTGTTTAGACAGGGAAAAATTTTGGAAAGGCCTGAGTTCAAATTAGGGGCAGAAAATCCAGTCTTTCTAAGGTGGCAGAAGTCTGGATTGGGTAATTTTGTTCAATTATTCAGTGGGGATGTTATGAAAAGTTTCACACAGATTCAGCAGGAGTTTAAAATCTCCTCTTCTGATTTCTTTGCCTACTTGCAGATTAGACATTACCTGCGGGAGGAGGAGGGACAAAAGGGAAACCATGGGTCTGCACCTAAAGACTCCCCTGTAGAATTGCTTATTGGATGATTGGGAGAAAGGCTGCAGACCTCCCACTTGATTTCCAGGATCTATCAGGCAGGGGAACCATTGGAGCCGAAACCCAGGCAGAGGATTCAGGGAATCTGGGAAGAGGAACTGGGACTGGAAGAAGGAGAGGTAAAATGGGAGGTAATTTGGAAATTGGCTCACAGAACTTCGGCGTCCAATTCCTGGAGGGAATTCAGGTGGAAGCTGCTCACAAGATTTTTCAGGACACCAGTACTGACCAAACACTTTGGTCAATCCCGTTCAGTGGATTGTTGGAGGGGCTGTGGGCTGAGAGGGACACATGAACACATTTTTTGGGGATGCCAGATTATTAAGAGCTATTGGGATGGTATCAAAAAGGGATTAAGTCAGATCTTGCAGTTGGGAAATCTAGATCACCCTCGCCATTTGTTATTGGGGGAACCCCCACATGGACTAACAGGGTCCAAGGCTTACTATTTGTTTCCAATCCTCTTGGCCGCAGCCCAGAAGGCAATTAACAGGTTGTGGTTGTCTAAGATGCCTCCTAGTGGAAAATTTTGGCTATCTTGCTGCAATCAAATTAAATTAATGGAAAGGCTTACGGCGAACCTAAATTTAAAGTCCGACATACATAGACCTCGCTGGTTCCCATTCTTTGAATATTTGGGCAGTGAAGAGGGAATCACAGTTGTTGAAATTTTGGCTAGAGAAGCCCTAGATTAAACAGCCGACATGAGTTGAAGGGGTGATCCCATGGGCAAAGGTCAGCCTGGATGAGAGGTCTTAATCCAACTATTAAATTAGAAGGGGTAATTTCACCACGGGTCCGGGGAACGGGGGTGTGTGGTTAGGGAGGGTGGGCTTGGTGTATTTGTATATAGTGTTAGTCCTTGTTGGGTTTGTCATTATTTTATTTGGGAGGCTTCTGGGCCTGAATTGTATAAGTGGCCGAGTAATTGGGCCATCGGCTCAAAGTTGTCTGGGCCTTAACTTGACAAGTTGTTCAGAATGTACTTTTAGCAGGGGTGGGCCGGATCAACTTTTCTGTATCGAATTGCATATTCTTTATTCTTGGCCAACTAAAATGTATTTTGCCTACATATGTTTCCCCCTTTTTCCCCTCTTTTTCTTCTGTACCCTGTTGTAACTTTGGAAAAAAAGGGAATAATAAAAAATTGCAATTTCAAAAAAAGGACAGAGACCTCGACCTCGACCGTCGACGAAGTCGGCAGTGGGCCAAGGAAGGAGCAGGGAAAACCCACTGATCCTCTGGTTCAGGGTCCATGGCTGGGGATTTCAGCTCAAGGGTCCAATCCCCAGAGGGCACCAGAGGTACTGGTGTCTGAGGAAGAGATGTCGGCCTCTTCAGTCGACAACCTGTCGGTGGGCTCGAAAAAAATCTTGGCCGTGTCGACAGGAGTCTCGGCCCGCTGGTCTGATGGGACTCGTGAACCAGCATCCCAGGCCGCAACCTCGGATCAAGTCGAGAGGAGATGATCCGCTCCCAAGAACGTTGATGCTGGGACTTACCTTTGTGATCCCGTTTTTGTGATCAAGCGCGAAAAGACCCAGAAGGACCCTCTCCTTTAGTCGAGAGGGACTGACAAAGCTCACGGAAGGAAGCCATATAGGAGGAACCCAGGGGAAGCGGAATAAACGCAGAGGCTGAGAAGGAGCTCGCTGCAGCCTGGGCCACCTCCTCCTCCTCAAGGGCTGTAAGCTGCTCCAGTTGTTCCGTGGAGCCCGCTGCCATGGACACCACCCAATGGGCCTCCTTCGATTTGACCGGTGGGAACCTCTTTTCCGGTCGCCCTAGCTGAAGTCGGGCAGCATGGTCCTTCAACACCGACTGAGAAAAGGAGAGACACACGTCCCGCAAGCCCGCGGATCGTGGTCGTGCCCAAGGCAGTAAACGCACATGGCGTAAGAGTCGGTGCAGGACATCTTCTGCCCACAAGGGAACCAGCGGAACCCAGGGACGGACTTGGGTGGATGGGAGAAGCCAGCTTGAAGACCTTCCGGACCATCTTAAAGTGGCAAGGTACCTGCCAAGAAGTGTGGATTGAACAACATATCCACGTCCCTAGAATTTAGGATTTTTGTTCTTAAGGACACCCTGTCCTTGTGGGAAATAAAATATGGCTCTTTGCACATGAGTGCCTGGAGCTCAGAAATTCTTGTGGAGGTGAATGCAACCAAAAATAACACCTTCCAAGAGAGAAGACGTAGCTCACGATCCGCGGCTGGTTCGAAAGGTGGTAGTGTGAGCTGTTCTAAAATGAATAGCAAATCCAAGGGGGGGATTGGGTCCCTAATGGGAGGTTTTAAGTGTAGTAGGATGCCATGTAAAAAAGTGTGTGACAGGTCCAGCTGGGCCAAGGTTTTATCCCCAAAAGGTACATGGTATGCAGATAGTGCTGAAAGATGCACCTTTATTGAGGAATAGCTTAACCCCACATCTGATAAGGAAAGAAGGTACTCTAGTACCAATTTCACAGGGCAAGTTAGAGGGTCCAGGTCATGGGCTGAGGACCAAAGGCAAAACCTGTGCCATTTCATCGCATATGTGGCTCTAGTACAGGGTTTTCTCGCAGCTACTAGGACATTGGCCACTCTATCAGAGACTCCATGGCAAGAGATCGCTAAGGCCTCAGAAGCCAGGCATGCAGGTGTAGAGATCGCAAGTTCGGGTAAACCAGGGACCCACTGTCTTGTGACAGTAAGTGCGAGCTGAGGGGAAGAAGGAAGGGAGGCTCGCTCGCTAGTTGTTTTAGTATGGGGAACCATATCTGTCTGGGCCAGTAAAAGGCCACCAGAATCATGTCTGCTCCTTCGTTCTGCGGTTTGAGCAGGAGTCTCTGGATCAGTGGGAAGGTAGGGAAGGCACAGAGAAATCTGCCTGTCCAGGAGATGGATAATGGGTCTCACCAGAAAACACCAGGCCCTGGATCTAGTGAGCAGAAATTGGGCAGTTTTGCATTGTATGATGAGGCAAATGGATCTGGTTCTGGCGTTCCCCATTTTGCAAACAAAGTTTCTGCAACTTGACGCAGAAGCTCCCATTCATGCGCATCGGACCTGGATCTGCTGAGTAGATCCACTACCGTGTTCTGCAACCCTGGGACATGGACTGCAGACAGGGTGATGTGGTGTGTTATTGCCCCATACCATACCCTCATCGCCTCTCGGCAGAGCTGGTATGAATGGGTGCCCCCTTATTTGTTGATACAGAACACTACTAACATACTGTCTATTTGAATCAGTAGATGCCCTGGTGAAAGTACTGTTCGTAACGCTTGTAGGGCGTAGAGAACCGCCCTCATCTCCAGGATGCTTATGTGGAGGGAAACCTCTGTTCCAGAACATAGACTATGGGTCCTCTTGTCGCCCAGATGGGCACCCCAGCCCGAAACTGACGTGTCTGTAGTCAGTATCCATGCAAGAGTGGGTGACTGGAAGGGGACCTCTACCACAAGGTGTTCCGGAACTAGCCACCAATGCAATACTCGGTGAATAGAGCTGGGGACCGAGAACGTTCGATCAAGGTCATCTTGGCATTAGTTCCACTGGACTCTGAGCATCCACTGAATGGTTCGCATGTGTAGGCGTGATAGGGGAACTGTGGCTATTGCAGCTGCCATGTGGCTCAAAAGAAAACATGGACCGTGCCGAGACCTGCCTCTGCCCTAGAATGTGTCTTATTAGACTTCTTAGGCATTCTGCCCTGTCGTCTGGCAGGAAGACCCTCCCTTTCATGGTGTCCAGCACCACCCCAATGAACTGCAACCATTGGCAAGGTGTGAGGGTCGACTTTAGTAGGTTGATCGTGACACCTAAGTTCTTGAATATTGAAAAGGTGTCCTGTAGTGCGTGGTGTAAGTCTTCCTTGGATGATATAGTTAGGAGCCAATCATTCAGATAAGGAAAAACATAGCGGCCCTTCTCCTGAGAGTGGCAGCTACTACTGCCAGGCATTTGGTGAAAACCCCCGGAGCCGATGACAGCCTGAAAAGTAGGGCTCAGAACTGGAAGTGTTGACCTTGGAACTCGAATCGCAGGAATCTTCTGTGGTGTCTTGCGACAGGAATATGAAGATATGCATCTTGCATATCCAGTGATGTGAGGCAAGCTTCCGTGTGTAACATCGGGATCAGGTCTGGTAGGGTGACCATCCTGAAGCGTTTGTATGCGACAAGGTGTTTAGATCGCGGAGGTCCCATATTGGGCATAAATCCCATGTCTTTTTGGGTACTAAGAAGTGGGAATAGTACCCTTTCCTTCTCTGGATCCATGGGACCAGCTCTATGGTCTCTTTTACTAAAAGAGCCTGTAGCCTGTATCTCTTCCCGGATCAGTGTGGCATGCTGTTTTGAATACTTAGAGAGTAGTGGTGGCCTGGACGGTGGTTTCCCGGTGAATTCTATAGCGTGTCCTCTTTGAATGTGCTGAAGAACCCATTGAGCAGAGGTAATCTGCTGCCACCCTGATAGGTGCTTGGAGGAATGACCCCCAACCGCCTCTTCCCCTTTGACTGGAGGGAGAGAAGGGTTCTGCGGTGAGTCAGGCAGTGGAGGGGGAAGGAAGGTTTGCCTGGGAGGATTCTGTGTTCCTGGCACCTGCTCCTCCTGCAGCTCAAGATGGGCTCTTGCTACTGTCCCTGTTTTCCTCTAAAATGGTTCTACTGCCTCCGAAATGGCTTCGGCTTTGGTCTGTACATGGCTTGCACAGAACGTACCATCTTTCCGGCATCTTGCAACTTTGTTATGATCTTTTCGAATTCCTCCCCGAAAAGAACTGAGCCCTTGAAAGGGACATCTAGGATGCCCTTTTGGACGTCTGGTGTGAAGCCTGAGACTCTGAACCAAGAGTGCCGTCTCAGACATATGCTATATGCCTGAAGCAGCACTTCTAGTGGCTGAATCTGCTAATTGGTATGCTGCCCTGAGAACCAAAAAGCTTAGTAAGCTCTTCCTTCTGGTCACCTACCAAAGGTTTTTGACAAAATCCAGCCCCTTGTTCCCACAGGGCATTCTGGAACTGGACCATGTGGGTCAAGAAGTTTAGCGAGTGGATGGAACATGTGGCTGAAGTGTACATTTTCCTTCCCATGGAATCGAGCTGTTTTGACTCAGTTCAGGGGCCGACTGCTGAAATGTTGTGGCACTGTGATCTGTCATGTGTGGCAGTGATCACCACCATATCTGCCACTGGCTGTTCTCCCAGATTAGGGTCTTCAACAGGAGCCCGATATAGGCGATCCACCTTTCTAGGGACTGCTGAGGAAGTGTAGGGATGCTTCCAAGCAGCTTTAGTCACATCTTGGAAGGTATTGACCAATTACAGGACCAACGCTGGTTTTGGATCCTTCGGTCGTAGATGCTTTGCAAGGCGACGCCTCTCAGGATCCAAATCCTCAGTGTCCCCCCCCCCCATTACCTTGGATATGCCTCATTATATATCCATAAATGTTAGGCTGTCTTGGGGGGGGGGGGACCTTGGCAAATCCCTTGGATCCAGTGAAGGGATGCTGAAAGGAGATCCTGATCTAGAGGACACATGAGAGGAAGAGTGAGATTCATCAGAGGAAGAGGAATCTGACCTCCTGTGGTGCTTCTTTGACCTGTGCACACTCAGTGAGCGGGAAAGGGTCTGTGAGGGAGACCTCAGCCGCTTCTTCTCCTTGGACTGGCCCCTAGGCTTAGGGCTTTCACCTCTAGAGGGTGGTCTGGTCGGGCTTTTTTCTTTTGGAAGGACCCGCAAGGGGGTTGGTCCTCAGGGGCGGTTTGCTGGGAACCACATCCTTCCTGATAGTTTCCCACCAATAGGAAAATAATTCCTTGACCTCCGAAATTTTAAGGCCCGTGGTCTGGTCTGGCATTTGCCTAGACATCCAGTCTGAGGAACAATCGACTGTCTCCTGTGTCTGACGTTCTTGGTCCGATGCACCACTGTCTGTTCCTTGAGTGGCGTCGGTTCATGCTAGAGGTCTACATCCTCTCTGCCTCCTGATGTCTGATCGTCACTAACGTGTTCGACCCCGGCATCGGTGCCCTCTTCATCTGTATGTCTGGATGGACAAACGTCCAGTATTGTAGAGGTGTTGTCCCTTCTTCTGTGGAAGAGGACCTTGGCCGGTGGCCGTTGGTCCTTGGACCGTTTGGTGGCCATCTGATCTGACGTCCGTTTAGGGTCTGAGGTCCCCTTAACAGATGTTAGTTCTGAAATCCATTTATCAGACGTTCCCGAGATAGTTCTGAGGGGTTGGGAGGCTGACCGCAGGTGGTCGGAATCCCAGTGCTGGTCCAGGGAGTCTGAACCTGACACAGAGGCTGTCTTGGAGTGTGCCATGATTAGGTGATCTGAGGAAGCCAATCAGCCCGAAGGCCAGCTGGAAGAGTGAACCTGAGGCCGGACTTTCAGGAGCTGGAGGGTGGATGCAGAACCAGAGCCACCCGGCATTTGGACCTTGGCCGGCTGATTCTGGGTCTTTGGCCGAGACGGAGACCTGTTGGAGTGGTTTGCTGAATCCGAACCCCCCCCCCGGGGTCGGACGTCTCGTGGATCGGGAGCGCTCTTTCTCCCTTTCCCTCCTTTTTTCTTTATGCTTCCCCGACCTGTGAGAGGATCCTTCCCTGGAGGAGGTACTTTTCTGCACTGCTGCCATTTTGTTCTCTAAAAGAAAGGTCTTTATAACCTTTTGGCAGCAGATCCTCATCCGATTATTAAAGTTTTGGCAGATAGGCCAGGCCTTTGTGTCATGCTCTGGGCATAGGTACCTGACACAGGCCATGTGCTTGTCCTTAAAAGGAATCTGTTTGCTGCAAGCACACTTGGAAGAGTGTATTTTAATGGATGATGTCAGGGAAGACAACATACAGAATAAGAAATAAAGATGAACATTCGAATAAAACAAATAAAATTAAGATACTTAAGTAATGGCATCATTCAGTAGCTGAAGGCATCCATGGAGCCGATGCTTGCGAGTCAGTGGCAGGAAAAGAACTGAGGGACGCTGGGGGATCGCCCTTTTATGATGCAGAAAACATCGGGGGCATGGCCGACGTTGGGGGTGGTCCCCTGCTGTATGTTGCTAGCCTTGAATTTTTCCGTGGGGGTCCTGCTGCCTGACAACTTCACTCCTAATGGTGTAACCTGCTGCAAGAGCTGTATCTTGAAGTAAGATCTTAGGATTTGTGCGCAAAGACACCCTGTCTTTGTGAAAAATAAAATAAGGCTCCTCGCACCAGAGGGCCTGAGGTTCGGAAATCCTTCAAGCAGAAGAAATAGCAATCAAAAATAATGCTTTCCAGGAAAGAAGGCGTAGCTCGCAAGTCACGGCTGGCTCAAAAGGAGACAGGGTCAACTTCTCCAAAACAAAATTCAAATACCAAGCCGGGACAGGGGAATGGAATGGAGGTTTCAGATACAGATTGCCCCTGAGATAAGTACGGGATACATCCAATTGAGCCACGATGCGGCCATCCACAAGCTCATGAAAGGCCAAGATAGCTGAAAGGTGCACCTTAAGGGAGGAGTACTGAAGACCTGAGTCCAATAGAGAGATCAGGTAGTCCAGAATCTGGCTCACTGGACATGTGAAAGGGTCCAGATGATGCTTGGCAGTCCAGATGGCAAACCTCTCCCACTTCATGGCATATGTGGCTCTAGTGGAGGGCTTCTGAGCTGCTACGAGTATACTCAACACACTCTGGGACACCCCAAACCAGGCGATGGCTATGTCCTCAGGAGCCAGGCACGCAGACAAAGGGACTTGAGGTTGGGATGGACCAGGGTCCCCAGAGTCTGCGTCAAATGATCCCTGCAGAGGGGCAGAGAGACCGGAGGTTCCTCCGCTAACTGTTGCAGTAATGGAAGCTATATCTGCCGTAACCAGAATGGGGCAACCAGGATCATGCTGGCCCCCTCCATTTGCAGCTTGATTAGCACCCTCTAAATCAGAGGAAAGGGAGGGTAAGTGTAAAGGAATCTCCCACTCCCAGAGAGGGATGTGTCTCGACAGAAAACTCCAGGTCCTGAATCTAGCGAGCAGAAACTGGGCAGTTTTGTATTGTGTGGGGACACAAAAAGGTCCAGCTCTGGATGACCCTATCTGGTGAACAGATCTTCTGTGACAGATGAGAGAAGTTCCCATTCATGCATGCTGGACTGCGTCTGGCTGAGCTGTCCGTCAGGGTGTTTAGCATGCCAGGGACATGGGCTGCCGAGAGAACCATACTACTGTCTAGCACCCAGTACTACACTCTCATGGCCTCCCTGCATAGGGGATATGAATGCATCCCTCCCCCACACTTGCTGATATAGTAGACAACACTGAGATTGTCGGACTGGATCAACAGCTGACCCAGGAGGAGATGGTTCTGAAAGGCCTGCATGGCATACAGGAGCACCCGCATCTCCAGAACATTATTATGGAGGGACAGTTCAACTTGGGACCATGTCCCTTGAGTCTGAAAGGGACACAGATGCGCTCCACAACCTGAGCCAGAAGTATCGTGGTGAGGATTTGGGGGGGGTTAGGAGATCTGGAATGGACCCCCTTGTAACAGGTTCTGTGGGTCCATCCACCACTGGAGAACCTTGCAGACTGGGGAGGAGACCAGCACTAACTGAACTAATTCATCCATGTGTTGGTCCCATTGCAACCTGAGTGTCCATTGGAGGACCTGCATGTGCAGCCTGGCCAAGGGAACCATTGGAATGGCCACAGCTATCAGACCCAATAGCTTCAAATATACCCTTGCAGGGATGTGACGGCTTTGGGCGACTTCCTGAGCCTGGGCAATAAGGTACTCTACCCTGTTGAGAGGCAGGAAGGCTTTGCCCTGCACTGAGTCCAGAACCGCCCCTATATATTGCAGCCTTTGGGATGGGGTCAGGACTGACTTGGGCAGGTTGGCAGTGATGCCCAGGGAAAGAATCAGCTGAAGGGTTCTTTCCAGAGTCCAAAGCAACTGTTCTCTGGACGAGGCCTTTAGGAGCCAGTCATCCAGAAAGGGGAAAATATACAGTCCCTCCCTTCTGAGAGCTGCAGCTACTTGCTGCTAAGCACTTGGTAAAGACCCACATCGCAGAGGATAAGCCAAGGCAATACCTTTGACTGGTAGTGCTCGACCTCAAAAAGAAATTGGAGGAATCTCCTGTGTGGTGGAAACACCGAGATATGCAAGTAAGTATCCTGCATGTCCAGGGAGCATAGCCAGTCATTCTGCTGAGTAGAGGCATCAGGCCTGGCAGGGTTACTTTGGAGAATTTTTTTGTACTGGCCATACAGACTGAGGTGCTTGAGATCTAGTTGGCCCTCAGATCACCGGTTCCTTTGGGGACCAGGAAAAACCTGGAATAAAATCCCATTCCTTTGGCACCTGGGCATTGGCTCGATGGCCTTTTTGAGCAGAAGGGACCATACCTCCTCCTGGAGAATGAACAGATGGGCCGGGGGGGGGGGTAGGTGGAGGGTACTGGAGGAGTCTCTGGGGGCAGCTCTACGAGTTCCCGAGCTTGACCCCTCTCTATAATCTGAAGAATCCAGGCATCTGAAGTGATGGTTCTCCATTAATTGAGATGGAAGGATCCAACCTCCTACCACCACCTCTTGGTCGGGGACCAGAAGAGGGGGGGTGCAGCAAGGAGTCAAGTGCAGGCAGATTCATATGCTGGGGCTGATCTGTCACACCTAGGGCACTTTCATGTGGTGCCAGAGGAGGAGGGGGTAGGCAAGGCAGAGGAAGCTCTTCTCTTGCCCTGGGGCATGGAGACTGCTCCAGATTTGTGGGACACCTTGCGAAAGGGAGGGCACTGACTGCTCTTAGTCTGAGTATGGTAGAGCAAGTGGACAGACTTGATAGCCCAGCTGGATGCCTGTAGCTCATTTATGATGTCTTGAACAACTGGTCCAAATAGCTTGGAGCCATTAAAAGGGGCATTAAGCACTTTTTGCTGGACGTCAGCCAGAAAGCCTGAGACCCATGGCTAGGAGTGCCTACGAAGGAAAATGCCTGTGGCAGCAGCCCTGGCACCCGTATCCAAAATATCGAAGAGGGTCCTAAAGAGGTGTTCCCTAATACCCTCTGCACTCTGCAAGCATTTGAGAACATCTTGTTTCTGGGAGCAATCAGGAAGAGCCTGTGAAGCAGCCTTGCCCTTCCTCCAAATGGTTAAATACCAGAATACCATTTTGAGGAAGGGCAAGGCTGTTTCACAGGCTCTTCCTGTTTGCTCCCAGAAACAAGATGTTCTCAAATGCTTGCAGAGTACAGAGGGTATTAGGGAACACCTCCTTAGGGCCCTCTGCGATATTTTGGATACAGGTGCCAGGGCTACTGCCACAGGCATTTTCCTTCGTAGGCACTCCTGGCCAAGGGTCTCAGTGATCTTCAGCCTCAAGGTGGAGGAAGCATATACCCTCTTGCCCCAGAGTTCATTCCTATGGGATTTCCTGTCAGGAAGAAGGGAGCTGAGGTGCTTGGGCACCTCTGACCTGTCATGGGCTGCCTTTATAACCACAGAATCAGTTTCTGGTTGGGCAGCATAGTGTGGAAGGCCCTGTGGGGCATCATACAACTTATCTGCTCTGCGGGGTATGGCTGGCACAATGTCAGGTCTGTGCCAGCCGGCAATAGTGGCATTCCTCAGGGCTGGAAGGATAGGAGAAATGAATTTGGGAGGAGATTCTGGGATTTCCAGAAAGTCCACCAGCTCTCTTCTGGTGGCATTCTCCTCTTTGGTATGGAAACCCATGGCTGTGGACAGCTACTTCATAACACTGAAGTACGGTCCTCTGAAGGAGACCTGGGAGTATGTTTGATGGAGTCCTTGCCTTTATAGGGTTGGTGATGTCAGCAGACGACATCGGTGTAGGCGTCCCCAGTGGTAATGCTGAAAATCTTCCATGGGGATCCTACTTCTCTAATGGTGAAGTTCCATATGTGTGACCTGATGACTGAGCTACCCCCGATGAAGATTTCATTTTTGGGGGCAACTCTACCAATCAAAAGACGGTTCCCTAGCCATAGCCAAGTGATTGGGCGTGTGGTAAGTTAGAACAACAAATCAGTGTAGATTTAGTCTTCAGTTGGGGGTTTGGGGGGGGGATTTGATCCACACCTTCATTTGAAATTCCCTTTTCTACTTACTATGTCCATCTCCACAATGTAGCAGAAAGTCCTCATTGAGGCAATAACACATGAATTATCTCCAGCCTCGAGAGGATGTTCTGGGCTTCTGGAATGTAACTGGGTAACCCACATGGCAGTATCGTGGAGGGAGCCACGAGATGCACTCTGTAAAGTAGCACTCCTCTAGCCTTTTTATTTTTATTTTTTTGCTTTAAAATTTCAAGCAGTAAAGTAACTGTCAGCAAGACTTGAATGACATTTATGACATTGTAAATGCAAAATCTGGTAGAGTGCAGTCTGATTATGGCGGACACCTACGTGCTTGACATATTTCTCTGGCATAGCCGTTGTCTGACCTAACGTAAGTACCAAAAATCTGTAATTTCATTAACCACATTACCATAACTAGGGCTGTGTGTGTCTAAGGGGAAGTTTACTGGCACACTACAGTACAATACTGTAGTGTGTAGGGTACTGTATACTTTTTTAGTTGTTATTTTTTTGCTTTGTTTGTGCTTGTGTTGTTCTTTTTTTTATTTTTGTTTTGTGGCACCCATGCGAACCATAACAGTGCTATGCAGTATGTTGATGCTTGTGCTATCAGTGCAGTGGGGTGGGATGGGGTGACTGGGACTTGTTCATCTTTTTTTTTTTTTTGCTGACAAAGCAATCTTTGATGCTGGCCTGCCTGGATTTAGTGTTGCTATATTTGGCTCACTCCTGCTCTGTGTGTCCCATCAAGGATATCGGATAACCACAGATCTGCATTTGCTACACCAGCACTTTGTTTCTCTCTGTGGGCATGTTTAAAGCCTATGTTGTGCCGCATTTTCCATCTGTGTAACCAGGCCATGGAAGGAACAAAGTCTGTCTTGCCTAATGCAGTGGCAATCTGAGCTGCTTTCTCGAGTAGAAGAGGTTCACTAATTAAAGCATCACAACTGCTGGCATTGGCAAACCACCGTAAAAGTGCCTTCTCTATTTCACTGTTTTTCCCATCCCTCTTTCATTTCCTAGCAGAATTTTGATTGCTGTGCCAAGCCTCAGAACCTTTTTACAATCCATTTGGAGATCTGACAGTGTCAATTTGAGCATACCAAAATGAACTGATAGCTCTCGTAAGCTCACTTTCGGCATGCTTTGAATCTCAGTGAGAATCTCCATTTTACGAGCAATGCTAAGTGCACTTCTTTTCAGTGGCATTATGTTGGACTGTGTGTTAGTGTGCCAGTGGCAAGCCAACTCTTTCTTGTATAAAATGCACATCACCTGACAACACCTGTAATTAGCACCTCGTCATCCGATGAATGACCGCAAGTAACCTGTGACCTGTAACGTGTCTTGCATGGTATGGCAGAATGAGTAATAGCCACTAAAAGGCACTGTGTTACCAGCTGTTCAATATATGCGAACGCCTTAAATCGCAATATCAAAACGTGTTAACATTAAGGTAAATGGGGATGGCTTCTGGCAAATGTGAAACGACTGGTAAAACTGAACTTCCTGCATAATGGTATCCATCATAAGTGGGCTGCACTGAATGTCCTTGATAAACAGGTACAGTTAAGAGGAACAATGTGAATGACACTGTACAAGGGCCTTTCAGAAATGCTGCTTCAAAGCCCCACCACTACCACCACCATTATCACCTGAAAATCTTACAGTAATCAGAATGGGTACTGTGCCCCGCTGACCTCTAGGTACTCAACAATCCTTTCTTTCAGAAGTGATTCCATCATTTTCCCAGTGGTAGGGAAAATGATGGAATCACTTCTGAAAGAAAGAATTGTTGAGTACCTAGAGGTCAGCGGGGCGCAGGACCCAAGGCAGCATAGGTTCATAGCGGGAAGGTCATTTCAGATGAATCCAATGGATTTCTTTGATGGGGTGATCAAAGTAGTAGACTAGGGAGGGGCTGTGGATATGGCCTACCTAGACTTTAGCAAGGCATCTGACACAGTCCCATGCAAAAGATTAATAAACAAGTTAGCCAGCCTGGGAGTGGGTCCCAGGTTGGTAGCCTGGGTAAAAAATTGGCTGTACAACAGGAAGCAGAAGGTAACAGTAAACAGAGTCCACTCCGAGGAAAGTTGGGTTACTAGCGGGGTACTGCAGGGATCAGAACTGGGATCGGTCCTCTTTAATGTCTTTATACGTGACATTGCAGAGGGGCTGGAAGGAAAAGTATGCCTCTTTGCAGATGACACAAAGATCTGCAACAGGGTTGATACACAAGAGGGGGTGTGGAATGGATGAGAAGGGACTTGGCAAGGTTGGAGGAATGGTCAAAAGTATGGCAGCTTAGATTCAATGCAAAGAAGTGCAAAGTAATGCACATGGGAAACAAAAACCCAGAGGAAGAGTACACAATGGGGGGAAGGTACTAACAACAACAAAAATGGAATGGGACCTGGAAGTAGTCATATCAGATGACCTAAAGGTAGGCAAGCAATGTGAAGAGGTAGTAAGAAGGGCTAGAAGATACTGGGATGTATAGGGAGAGGCATCATCAGTAGAAAACAGGAAGTTGTTATCCCTCTGTACAGACAGTTGGCGAGAACCCATCCGGAGTACTGCATGCAGTTCTGGAGATGCCATCTCGACAAGAACATAGACAGGATGGAGGCAGTCCAGAGGAGGACAACTAAAATGGTGCAAGGTCTGCACCAGAAACCAATATGAAGAGACACTAAAGGAGCTTAATACGTATACCCTCAAGGAAAGGAGGGAGAAGGGGGACATGATAGAAACTTTCAAGTACCTCAAAGCAATCAACAAAGTCCAAGAGGGTAGCATCTTTCAGAAAACGAGATGTGCAAGAACAAGGGGGCGCAATTTGAAGACAGAGGGGAACGGCTCAGGGGCAACGTTAGGAAGTATTTTTTCACAGATAGGGTGGTGGATGCATGAAACAGCCTTCCAGGAGGTAGTGGGGTCAAAAATAGAGGGGAATTCAAGAATGCATGGGACAGACAAAAGGCAATTCTAGTGGAGGGTAGGAGGAAGTACACTGTTGGTTGACTAGGGTCTGCAGCTTATCCAAAAGGTAGGGAAATGGTCAGACTGGGTGGGCCAAGTGGTCCTTATCTGCCGTCAAAGTCTATGTTTCTAAAAGTTAAACTGCCTAGGAACTCAGTCCTCCCTCGTCCAACACCGCCAGTGAAAACCCAAAGACAGTTCCCCCCTCCTGCAACGCTGAAGACAGCAATTCCACACTCCAACGCATTTCTACTTTAGCTCATAAAAATAGGTTTCTTGTCTGTGGCAGCAGTTCTAGGACTGGTCTGTGGTTCACATCCACACTCTGGCAGTTCCACAGGAACAGTCTGATTTGCTGGCAGTCTTTAAACTAAGATCCTCGCACCACCCAGACTATATATTCCCCCAACTCCACCCCGTGAGATCAGATCTTTCCTTCCGCTGTAAGAATAGGTCACCTCCTTCCTAACTCCTGCTTAGGATTAAGTGTGCCACAGGCGAACTTTGTCAAAGTTTTTCAAGTTGTTTGCATTCTTTCCTCAGTTCCTTCGACTTTCCTCTTAAATCTTCGATGAAGCAATGGAAGCCGAGGTTCAAGATCTGCATGCAGGTCACCGACCCACGTAACATGTATGTGAACTACCTGGGAAGGCAGCATAACGTCGACAGGTACAGCCTTTGTCTTAGCATGCTTCCTGAGTCCCTTGAAGACAGGAAGCTCTGGCTCTCGCTGGATCGGCCTTCGGAACAAGATATGAAGGACCATACTAAGGGCCACAAGAAGTTGTGGAACGTGAACCATATCTATGCCCATAAAATAATTGCTTTTAGCACAATTTATGTTTTTTTGTGTTTTTTTGGTACAGTTTTCCCAAAAGCTGACAAACTTTAAACAGTTCTCTTTTCCTTCTTTCTACTGTACTTACTATCCTATTCTTACCTGCAGGAGTTTCCAACGCATGTTGAGGTCATCAAGCTGGTGAGAGACTGTTGAAGAGAGATGTACATTGAGCGGGGACAGCTGACTGGACAGATCATTCATTGTTTGGACTTTCTCTGCAATGGGGGAGATTTCCTCTCTAAATGCCTGAGGAGAAAGATTATAAACAGCTGTAACAGACCACCATCATAAGCTGCTTGTCAACTGCACTTGGCAACATCCAAACCTCCAACTTGAATATCACCTATTTACATTATGGAAAATAATACTAGTCCTTTCATTGATAATCAGTTTTGTGATTACTTGGTTCTAGAAGGATAGCCTTTTTCTGCCGTTAAGAAAGTTTAACATCGCCATTACAGTGATGCTGTGATTACACAGTAAGAATTGCTCACTGGTAGTAGTGCATGCTGAAAACCAAATTATGACTGTAGCTGAGCTACCTCCGTACACAAGTACGTGTCACACACACACACACCCACACCCACAATCACATATGCTAGACCAGGCAGATCGATCATCCAGTAAGTCTGGTACAGTTCACACTAACAATATTGAAAAACACCCAACTCCTATCACCCACTCCCACCCAGCTTCAGAAAGGGCTCCTGAGCCCCAAACCTTAAACTGTACCCTCCTCATGCTGTCCTAGGCAAATATGCCCCATAATAAAGAGAACACTCCCAACTAGCATCCCCCTCCAACTCAGCCAGACTCAGTGACCTGGGTAGCTACCATGGGCCCATCAATAAAAGGAGTTCTCATTTTCCACCCCACCACAGTTCAAATAATTTCACACAACAAACTCCCCCTTTACTGGTAAACAAAAGAATCACAGAATGTTAGTATGCTGGGGAAGAAGTAATGCAAAGGCAGCATGCCTCCAATAATTTATTGTATAACATGCAGCTTCTACCATCCCCTGCCCCACACCTTTGACGGTCTGCCTGAGGGTCATTCATATGGACTTTTACCCAAGCCCTGCCGAGGTAATCTACTCAGTAATGTGGTGCAGACTGAGCCGAGGGAGGGAGATGGGATGGGATTTAGGCCTGTTGGTTTTGGGGGTGCGGACCATGGGCTGAAGTTGGAGGTACAGTTTAAAATCTTAGTGATGGGGGAAATCCTGAGCTGCTGGTGCACTGTTTTGTTGCTGTGTGCATGCAGAAGCTGTTACAACAGTCTTAGGCTGTATTCTAATTGTACATACAGTATGTACCACTCTGCTTAGTGACCACAAGCACACTGGACCTTCACGTTTTGATTATGACTTCTTGAAAGCAAAGAACTAAAGGGCAAACAGAATTTGAACCACTTGTTCAAGTGGCAACTTGTCAAAGGTTCATGCAGAACACTGAAGTCTGATCAGCAAAACCCCACGCAGGAATCTATTAACGACCACGTGCAGAACATGAAAGAAGGCGGCTCTGTATTACAATTAATTTCTGTGCAGAACCATATCTTCACCGTCTTCCACTACCCAAACTCCGGGAAATGTCCAAGATGTAAAAACGGTCCACTGTAAGACCCCCTCCCTTAAACAAAACAAAACAAAAATCCCTGTCGGGTAATGATTCCGTCTTAGTGTGATAGAGTGGGCCTACACGCAATCAGATGCGTAACAAAGATTAACAAATGCATTTACATTTAAATGCTTGGATAATGGATAAGTACCAACATTTTCAGACAGGAAGCTGGTTTTGGCCATAATTCTTTGAAAAGTCTATGAATTATTATTAAGCCTTACAAATGCTGTAGGAATACTAAACAGACTGAAAACATTCATGGATCTCCTTATTTTCTTTTTATTTAAGACACGTTCATCCTCCAGGATTAACCACTCAACACGTGCCTTCTCTCTGCAAGCAGAACAGCAGGTAAAGTTACATCTCACACATTCCAACCTACTGCAATACAAACAATCACTGAGCAATATAAATACAGTTCATTTATAGTACGTTTCTTTTCAGATGTATTTCATGTAATGATATGAAATATAACAAATTGCCAAAAAATAAAAAATCCTATTTAACCATGTGCGCCTTTTTAAGTACTGTATGGAAGACTCAAAGAAATGTGAATTCAGTTTCATGCAAATATCAATAAATATTGAGGGGGGAAAACAATGTGAAAGTTTCCCTTTATGTGCTATTATTCTACCAGGGAAACTGCACTACAGGGCTTTATAATGTGCCTTAAATCATTTATACCTTGCTTTCTTTTTCATCTGAACTTTTGGCACTCTGCTGCACTTCTCATCTAGTTTTTGATGTACCTGCAGCCTCTTGAGAACTGGTCAATAAGAACTGTCCATCAGGCTTAGTTCAGTACAGTCCCTTGGTTAGTTGGTGGGTCTAATCCTTGGTCTTTCATAATTGCCTCGTCTGCTTACTGCCACTAACTGTAACTGTGCACTCCTCTCTTGTTGCAAGGGGCTTGCTGTTATTTGAAATGTATTACTGTATTTCCACTGTCAGTGTATACCTCCCCCCCCTCCCCCCGTCACACCTGCAACAAGCTTTGGCTCAGTGTGTGTCTCGCCTGCTTACCAATTTCTGGAGCTGTGCAAAGTTGGCAAACTTCACTTTGCAAATTAATCTACAAAGTCTTCCAACTCTGCAAAGGGCTGATTTATGATTTTTTTAGCAGGCAAAGTGGGACTTTTTTCAAAGGAAGTCATGCAAATTCACTGGGAAAGCTGCCACTTCATAACTTTGCCTGAAAAAGTGCAACTTCACCGGGAAAACTCACTTCGAAGTGGCGAAGTTTGAGTGAAGTGGAAACTCTGAGAAGTGATTCACAAAGACAAAGTTCACCACTTTACCGACGAAGTAAAACTCTGCAACCTCTCTACCAATTTCTAAAGAAATACCATAAATTCTGCAGTTTGGTTAAAGATTTGCACAGCACTGGTTATAGAGATTTGCAACTCTGCTAGGAACATTTGCACAGAATCTTAAAAATAAATATACATATATACACTTTTTCACAGTAGTTTTAATAACGTGATACGAAAAAAAAAAACACTGCCTGAGCCTCACTTTCAGAAGGTCTGTTTTTAATCCCTTGCAGAAACGTAGTAAAATCTAAAAGTCTATTTATGCATCACTACTGCCAAAGAATCTTATTTGTATGATGCAAAATCAGCGTTCCTTCCTCAAAATGTGCCCAGTATTAGTCAATTCAGTAAACTGTCTCAAAAATACAAACCAACAGTTATCAATAAAATAGTGTTACAAAACTCCACATTTTACTCACTGTGGTTTTGTCTATGTGGTCCTGCAAAGAGTCAATAAGCAGATCACCCACAGGTTTCCAGTCATTGCGTTCATTCTCAGCCTCTGCCAAGCGGGCCTCAAGTTCATCCGTGGCTCCCTGCAGATCCTGAAGTTTCTCCAGTGCCTTGTCGACCTGCTTCTGCCAGCAGCTGGCATGGGCATTCAGCTGCTCCCACCTTTCTTTCACTTCTGTTGACTGCTTACGCATCGCTTTGGCAATCTGCTGTGCTTTCTCATCTGGGGTTAGCTCTGAAAAAAAAAAAAACGTACTTTACTAAGTATCAGGGGCTTGAATCTACTGTTCTGGAGTCATATGCATTGTTTTTAGAATAGGAAGGTTTTTTTTTTTTGCCTTCAAACCTTGCAACAGCACACCAAGGTTCTCAATGACAAAAAACAAAGTTGACTTTACTGTGCATGTAACAGTCAGCAATGCAAACCACTACTGAAGAGTTGTGATTTAAAAAAATCTTTGACAGGGGAAACATTCCGGCACGCCGCTTCTGTTCCACTCCCATTTTTCAGAAAAGCAAATACCGTATATGTGGGGCTGCATTTACCTGTACCACTTCTGAAATATGAATTATAACATTCCCAAAACCTGATCTCTGTCATAGACAACACATATTCATTCATTCATTCATGTGTACCCGTGGGTTTGGGGTCTCCAGGACTACATGTTCCTGATCTTGGTACCACTCACAGTGCTTCTTCAAACCAGGTAAAGTTAAGCAAGACTCTATCATGTGAAACTAGAAATGCAAGTCAAAATGTTTTATACTACTGTTATGAAAATGTTTTCAAGAGTGTGGGCAGGGTGGGAAATTTGCCCTAATTGACAGGATTATGGTTAGATAATCTCACATCTGAAAAACTTCAGGCTGATTTAGTCCATGATTTGATTCGATCAAATCCTGGGCCCGGACTTCCAGAGCCTATGGACATCCCGCAGTTGCAGGCAAAGCCCAGCGCAAGCGGGTTGCCACGTGTGGAGCTGCAGTTTTTCCCGCAACTGCGGTATTCTCAAAAGCTTAAGGCTGCTTGTGGATGATTTGTTTTGGGGCAGCTACAGGTAAAAACTATGCCTAGTGGGACTAGGCGTAACATCTCCTACAGCTGCACTGGCTGAACATATGAAACTCCGCAGGTGCAGAGGTGTCCTACGGCTAGGGCTGCGGGTTGGGACTTAGTCCCTGAGCCATTTGAAAATCCAGCCCCTGGTGTCATGATATTTGCCTCCTGTTCAGTTCTGAAACTACCAGAAGTTGTCCAGTGGATTAAAAGATTCTGTGGATCCCAAACTGAATGGCTGGTAAAGGTATTAGGACATCAAACGTGCCATGTTAAAGACACCACTACTGCAATCAAGTATGCTTTGTGAAATAAATTGAGAGGCAAAATGATGTCAATAAACCCCAAATGAATTTACAAACATGAAATGTACAGTGGCATTTCCTTAGGCCCTTAATTAGAAAATTCTAATCACTTTTCATCATTCAGCTGAAGATTTTGCATTTTTTTTTTTTTTTATTATTCAGGAAGATATTTCGGCATACACAGTGTATAGCATTAGAGTGTTACAGATAGCCAGAATCTATGCCGGCAAAGAACATTAAGTATCTCATAATCCAATACATCTTCCCAATATTGAACAATGCACATCACACATATCTGAATAACAGTGTCCTATATCGTCCCGTCCACTCAAGGGCTAAGCTCTGAAATTACAAGTCTTTCTCGCTTATCCAAATCCCGCCCTGCATTCACAGGCCCTAAAGAGATGGCACCATGATATCCAATGCCAACATCCAACCATCAAGTGTGGACCTGCCAAACCCTACATTGTAATAACAAGAGAAAGCCTCCAGAAAGAAGGCAGCAATAAGGCTAACTAGAAGAAGATAATTTACCTACCCAACTATGAACAAGTCAGTTATCCTACTTTATGCAGCTGAAATGACACCCTGAGTATCCTACGTGGCCCCTATACCTTGTTTAAAGGTGTTATTAGGAGGTCAGCTAGGTGCGGGAAACGAGAGAAAGAGGGAACACAGCCGTCCGGGGGGCATGGGGGGCAGAACCACCGACAGACTCAGCAGAACTGTCCCAGATTAATATCCCTGGGCTGTTGCCTGAGTGTCCAATGATTCGGAGAGCATAGAGGGGCTTAATCAGAATCCAACATATCCTGGAGTATCAACCACCTTCTCCATCTATCATCCCACTTTTTTTTAACCCTTTTATATTTTGCTGCAATTCTCTCATCATCAGAGAATTCCTGAACCATTTTTCACCATTCCTGTATCGTAGGGACCTCGGCCTGACACCATTTTCTGGTAACAGCTTTCATTGTAGGCGGAAAAAATATTAATACCTTCCGAAGTTCAGACTCAGAGGGGGTCAGCTGGGTCACTGAGCATAGGGTAGTGAAGAAATGTGGTTGTAGCCACTCTTCTTCCATGATTTTAACAATATCCCGTATTACTCCGTCCCAAAAATCTGCTAATTTCGGGCATAAGGTAAGTATGTGTGCTAAATTAGGGCTCAGACTTCCACACCCTCTCCAACAGGGAACTGGTTGAAGGTGTCACCAGGCAGTCTTCTCTGGAGTCAGGAGATAGTGAGCTGTAACTTTCCAAGCAAATAAATGCCACCAAGGGGATTTACATACCATCGGGATAATGTCTAGGCTTGCCACCCAGTGTTGTAGTGGGAGCGGGAATCCATATTCCCTTTCCCATTTAATTAACCATGGGGGTTTATCTAAATACTCTAAGTTATGGATAAACCGGTATAGCTCACTCACTACAAGATTAGACTTCTGAACAGACAGTTTCTCTCGCAGCCAGAGGACTACCTTCGGGGTCTCTTCTATATGAGAGTATTGAGGGTGAGTTATTCCATGGATAATTCGGCTTATAAGAACATATTCTCGATATGTATTCCCAGGGACACCATACAGTCCCTGGATGTAAGAGAATCCCCCAAGTAATTCTTCCCTATATAACTGAAAAAAACTTTTGAGCCCTAACCTCTCCCACAACTTAAGAGCCTGTATCATCTGTCTATCCCCCGGGGGACCCAAACTCCTGAGAGTACGGAATTGAAAGATAAAACGAGGGGGTATCAGGGAAGGGAAAAGCCTATGCCAGGCTTTCCAGATTATTTGGATAGGTTCAGGAAGATGTTGAGGCGGAGGCACACCAGCCATTAAGACTGGGTCAATGATGTCCCCTAGTAGTGTGGATTCAATCCCAAGCCAAACAGCATGGGTCTGGACCATAAACCAGAGGAGAGCTATACGAAGCATCATGGCCTTAACACAAGTCTCAAAATTGGGGAGATTAAGACCCTCTCTGTTTTTTGGAGCTTTCAACTGTTTTAATTATACCCTAGGGGGACTGTCCAGCCAGATGAGTCTTCTGGTAAGTCTATTCCATGTCCGTATATAACAGCTAGGTGGGGGTGTAGCTAAGGTTTGGATTGGATAGAGCACCCGGGATAGTAATTGTTGATGAACCAGTAGAACTCTTTCTTGCATGGGGACCGCCTTCAGCTTCCAGTTACCAATCAAATTTCCTAACTGGAGTGTGAGGTGCTCAAAATTATCCATGTCCAGGTGTGACGGAAATCTGGTAAGGTGTATACCCAGATATTTTAATTTAAGTTGGTACCATTTGAACGAGTATCTGGATTTTAAATCCCTGGGAGGGGAATAATTGCACAAGAGTGTTTCTGCTTTATTAGAGTTCAGGGTATACCCCGAGAGTTCCCCAAACCTGGAAAGGAGGGCCCAAACTGCAGGGAGCGAGGCATAGGTATTGTAATCCTAGATTGAAATAAAAATAAATAAATAAATATGGGTCAGACAAGGTAAGCAGTATATCATCTGCATATCAACATATCTTCTGTGGAGCGCCATGGATAGTAACTCCCTTAACACCCTGATGTATCCGAATAGCTTGTGCTAATGGTTCGATATAGATGGCAAAGAGATAAGGTGAAAGAGGGCACCCTTGCTTTGTCCCTCGGCAGACTGGAATAGCCTGTGATATCCCTTCCATCACTTTACAGTATGTCTTTGAGGATTTATATATCGACCTAAGTTGATATATGAATTGATGCGTGTAACCCCCCCTGCAAATGGGGGTTCCCAAAAGTCTTCCAGGTGCTTGCCTGAATGCTCCAAGTCTGGGCAGTGTTTGGCGTTTAAACTGTTCAAATGTGGTTCCAAGTGAGTGCTATTTGAGCCTCCATGAACTGTCTCTTTAAGAGTTGTCTGCTTGCAGACTTAATTAGTTTGTATGGGGGACTGTGTATTTAATGCTCGAATCCCGCCCGAGCTGCTGTAAATTCACTCCGTTTCTGTCGTCACTACATGTGCAGAAGGAGCCTTGTTGAAAGATATAACTATTTGCCAGAAATCGCTTGGAGTGACTGAGAAAATGTAGTTTGTCTAACCTGTCTTCATTCCAGCACAAACTGTTTCAGTGTAGCTCTTTCATTTTGGTCCTGAACTGCTGAAATGGACCAATCATTGGGGAGGGGGTTCCTAAAATGGAGCCTGTGGACAAATCAGAACTTGGACTCTAATTATGAGCCAGCCACAAGGGGACTGTATGGGCAGTGACTCTGGGAAATGTAATTTTGACCCTGGCGCCTTTTTCCACCAACAGAGGGAGTCTTATTGTGAGTGACAGCCGAACCAGTCAACAGAATGGTGTGGAGCTAAAGGAAATGTCCTGCTCTGTGACTGGAATGATCAGATCAGTTGTGACAGTGAAGAGAGAAGGAGCTCTGTGCTTCTGCGGTGTATAGTTTCGTGTGGGAAGCGTGTGTGAGGCCCTGAGGTTCGGCCTGCAGCCGTTGTGAGTGCCAGTTTGGAATGAATCCAAGTTGTGAGGAGAAAGAAGCACCAGAATTGTGGAAACCAGGCTCACCCTGTAGGAGACTGGAGAAATTGCTGAATCGAGTTCAGTCTGTCGGGAACTGAAGCTGCTGTGTGTGCTCCCTGGTATTTTGCAGTAAGTGCGATCAGGATCGAGGAACAGCTTGCCTGGTATAGTACTTTCCTTTTACATATGAATGTGCATAGCGCTTGTGGGGAATCGCTATTTCCAATCCCTTGTGCTGTGTGTTGAAGCTGGAAGCAAACCCCAACTTGTCTCAGACTAAATCCGTTTGCTACAAACTGCAGTGGGGTCCAGTCACAAGGACCTTGTCTCCATGCCCTGTTGCTTCTGACAATCCAGAAGAACATACACCATCCGGTTCTCAGTTTGGGTATTGTGAGTACAAATCAGGGTATTTCCCTGCAGCCTATTTTCAATCACAAGCGTGCATCTAATTTTTGTTGTTTCACTGCTTCATGGACTGAGCCATCCAGCTCTGGATTACAACTGGGTGTTGTGCATATATTTTCTTCTACAGGGCTCTATCCATCTGCACCTGCCGGGCAACGAACCTGGCTAGCCCCGCCCCCCAAACCTGGGTGCCCAGAGTGTGACTCTCAGACCCTGTATGTGTGCACAGTACTATGATTTAATGCCACCAATTAACCTGATTTCCCCCTCCCGTGTTACTGTCCCCTAAATAAATCAGATTTGTTGTTGTTATACTATATACTGTCTGTGGTGTTGGTACTTATGGAAATAGTATTGTATTTTGCTGTGTATGTTGTTTAACCTTATTTTACAGGGGGTCCTCAGAGACGTGCTGCAGAATCAGTCTCAAGGGTAAGTGGTACCTTATAAGTGAACAGTGTGTATATGTGGGGTATTGGGACTGTAACTCCTGTGTACTGTGTGAGCCACTAGAGTGAATAAAAAGGGGTCTCAGTGTCCCACAGGGCTGTGACCAAGCTAGTCTAACCACTACAAACCCTGACCTCTGGGTGGAGGCACCCACCATTGGACCTAGGCCCCGCAACCTGTTAGTAGCTAAGCAGGCAGGGTTACTAGCCCTTGGGATAGCGCCACCTAGGGGTTACATACGGAAACCCCATAGTGTTCATGACATCCCATAGAAAAGCCCACTCTACTGCATCAAACGCCTGGCAGGCATCTAAGCTAAGAAATAGGGTGGGCTCCAGAGAATGGACAGCTAGTTGCTGTACCAGTAAAGTCCAGCGGATAGCATCCGACGCCCGACGCTGCTTGATAAATCCTACCTGGTCTGGGTGTATAATAAGGGGTATTATTTCATCTAACCTGTGTGCCAGTATTGCCATAAACAGCTTGTAATCCATGTTGGCCAATGCAGTATGAATCCGGTTTGGTGTGGTCCTTTCCAGGTTTGGGGATAGGGTTTAGCAGTGAGGTCTTCCAAGAGGGCGGTGGATCCCCCCCCTTCCTGAACCGACACTAAGACTTGTATTAGGTGGGGTGTAAGTTCCTCCTGAAAAACCTGATAGAACTCTATGGGGTAGCCATCAAAACCAGGTGCTTTTCTAGTTTTTCCTCTCTTAATAGCTTGGGATAACTCTTCTTTAGTAATTGGACAGAGTAAGCTTGCTTGGCACTCCCTAGTTAAAGTCGAGAGGCCTAACCGACGGAGAAAGGTCAGCCTCGCCTCTTGACTGGCAATGTTAGAGGCCTGATAGAGCCGTGAGTAATATTCCTGAAAAACCACATGTATCTGGGAAGTGAGGCTCACTAAATTACCACGGATAGCAGACCATAATTTGGGGATTCTGGTAAGAATTCTCTGCCCTCTGACTTTTCTAGCTATGCGTCTCATAGAGGCGGGGCCACCCTGATGATTTAAACTACGGAGATAATAGAGTTGGGCTAGGAGTTTCTGATCCTGTATCCTCTGAAGCTGGCTTCTGACATGGAGAAGTCGCTGACGAAAAAATGGTTGCATATGCTTAGGGAGCTTCTGTAGATGGTCCAGTTCTTGTACCAATTCCTTCTCTGTATGCTCCCTATCCTTCTTTATCCTAGTCCCCCACTCAATTAATGCACCTCTCAGCGTAGTTTTAATAGTATCCCATAATACTGCTGGGGTATGTCCCTGGCCATTATGGTCAAGAATATCTTGAATTTGTTGCCAAATAAAGTCGCAAGCCTCAGGGGATGCAAGGTGCATAACATTTAGTCTCCATGGGGAACATTCTGAGCTGATACCCAAATCTACACTGGCCTGTAGTGGCCTATGGTCAGAAAGCAGGGTTGGGGTGGTTGTTACCGCAGACACAGATCCTATAAGATCAATAGATACATAAGCATAGTCTAGCCGGGCAGCAGACTGGGTATTTTGGGGGTACCTCGTATATTCACTAGCACTGGGATATAGGGTTCTAAATGTGTCATACAAGACTCTTTTACACATCTCAGTTTTCCAGAGTTTCCTAAGGGGGGGGGTATATCTGCTTCTATTCGGGTATTCTGTATCTAGAGAAGGGTTAACCGTCAAATTCAGGTCCCCAGCAATAATGAGGGAGCCCTGAGTGTTCTGATCCTAAACCTTAAAAATCCTTTTCAACTCCACCGTCTGGCCCCCAGTGGTAAATACAAGGATACCCGTGTGTAGGTTCATCCTGCAAGTGTTCCCACCACCAGGATAAAACATCCCTTTGGGTCCTGGACCACCTTCAAAGTCAACCACGTGATTCTGGAATGTACTAGGATCGCCATCCCACATCTTCAACCCCTATTATACGAGGATACCCCAACCAACTGGTATCCTCTTGTGCCCCCTAACTTAGCATGTTCAGCCTGGCTAAGGTGCGTCTCTTAGAGAAACACAAACATGGGGTTAGTCCTACAGAAGTTGATACCAGCCCATTTACAGAAGAAAGGGTTCTGAAAGAACTCTTAAAACTCAAGGTGGACAAAGCAATGGGGCCTGATGGGATTCATCCCAGAATTCTAAAAGAACTAAGGGTAGAACTAGTGACACCACTGACTACCCTCTTTAACAAATCATGGGAGGATGGGGTGGTACCCGAGGACTGGAGGAGGGCAGATGTGATTCCCCTTCACAATAGTGGGAGAAAGGCAGAAGCAGGAAACTACAGACCTGTTAGTTTAACCTCAGTGGTAGGGAAAATGATGGAATCACTTCTGAAGGAAAGAATTGTTGAGTATCTAGAGGCCAGAGGGGCACAGGACCCAAGGCAGCATGGATTCACAGCGGGAAGGTCATGCCAGACAAATCTGATAGATTTCTTTGACTGGGTGACCAAAGTAATTGATCAGGGAGGGGCTGTGGACATGGCCTACCTAGACTTTAGCAAGGCATTTGACACAGTCCCACACAAAAGATTAATATACAAGTTAGCCAGCCTGGGAGTGGGTCCCAAGATGACAGCCTGGGTAAAGAATGGCTAGAGAATAGGACACAGAGGTAATAGTAAATGGAGTCCACTCTGAAAAAGGGGGTTAGTAGTGGGGTACTGCAGGGTTCAGTATTAGGACGGTCCTCTTCAATGTCTTTATAAGCGACATTGCAGAGGGACTGGAAGAAAAATATGTCTCTTTGCAGATGACACAAAGATCTGCAACAGAGTTGATGCACAAGGTGGGGTGGAAAGGATGAGAAGGATTTGGCAAGGTTAGAGGAATGGTCAAATGTATGGCAGCTTAGATTCAATGCTAAGAAGTGCAGGTAATGCACCTGGAAAACAAAACCCAGGGAAGAGTACACAATGGGGGGTGAGATACTAACAACAACAAAAATGGAAAGGGACCTGGGGGTAGTCATATCAGATGACCTAAAGGTGGGCAAGCAATGTGAGAGGGCAGCAAGGAGGGCTGGGGGGATACTGGGATGCATAGGGACAGGCATCACCAGTAGAAAACAAGAAGTTATTATCCCCTCTGTACAGACAGCTGGTGAGACCCCATCTGGAGTACTGCGTGCAGTTCTGGAGACCCAATCTCTGCAAAGACATAGACAGGATGGAAGCTGTCCAGAGGAGGGCAACTAAAATGGTGCAGGGTCTGCACCGGAAGACATATGAAGAGAGACTTAAGGAGCTTAATATGTATAGCCTCGAGGAAAGGAGGAGAGGGGACATGATAGAAACTTTCAAGTACCTCAAGGGAATCAACAAAGTCCAAGAGGGTAGCATCTTTCAAAATAAGGTGTGCAAGAACAAGGGGCACAATCTGAAGATAGAAGGGCGGCTCAGAGGTAATTTAAGTATATTTTCACAGAGGGTTGTGGATGTGTGGAGCGGCCTTCAGAGGAGGTTGTGGAGTCAAAAACAGTGGTGGAATTCAAGCATGCATGGGACAGCCATAAGGCAATTCTAGGGGTGGGGTAGGAAGAAGTAGGCTGCTGGTTAACTAGGATCTGCAGCTTATCCATCAGGTAGGGAAATGGGCAGACTGGGTGGGCCAAGCGTCCTTATCTGCCGTCAAATTCTATGTTTCTATGTTTCCTCCCTATATCCCTGAATAACCTCTGTCTCTTAATGGGGGTGGCGATACCATTCACGTTCCAGGACCACAATGTCGTGCTCGTTCCCTGTCCCTCCCCAGTAACTCCTAATGGAGCCATATCCCCGGATCCCCCCCCCCAACCCCCACCGGGCTGCATTTCAATTGTAACCATGAAGCTGCATAATTACATTCTACACAGAGTAACTGACACAATTGACAACAGTCCAACATTAAACTAATAGATAAACTAAGTACTAGGATGACTAAAACCCAATGAGAACAACTTCCACGTAGGGAGCAGTTTATTGCAGTGCTCCAATTAGGAGTCCAGATCCAGAGGTGCTCCCCCTCTGGCTAACTGGGCACTCCCTGGACTCTCGTTTGAGAGCTCCAGAAAAGGGTAGAAAACAAATCAAGTCACCAAATGGCATCACATGTTCTCAGAGTATTAAGACAGGATAAGAGAATAAATGCCCGCTTCCCAGGGGTAATTATTTACCTCTTGAAAGGGGTCCTAAATAAATATGTGAAGTAAAGGTAAATGCCAATACTATAATAAGGGCTGGGTGTGAGGGTAATGTTAAGAGGAGGAGGGGGAAAGAAGATGGGTGCATACTCTCCAGTCTATCTTGCATGGCAGCACACTACCATCTCAATCCTCCTTGTCCTGTCAGCATGTCAACACCCCCATAGAAACACCTTCTAAGAGGATAAGAATCCAACATACAGTGGGTTTCCCCATCTGGGGTAAAGACCGATCTAATTAATAGGGAGATTGTATCCAGCAATGCTAATCAACTTTGTTGAATTTAAAAAGGGAATAGGAAAATAGGGAGGAGGAAAAAAAAAAACAATCCACTGATTAGTATTGAGTGTGTCCACTTCACTGATGATCAAATATAAATAGTAGGGTATAAGTAATATAGATATAGTCAATCCGAGGCGTAGGACCCTTCCAAGAGCACAAAGGATAGCACATAATATAGACACACAAAGGAGATGCATGGAGAAACATTCGCCCAGGTATGTTTCATCCTCCAGCACGCTCTAACAGAAGAATAGTGGGGAATAGTGGAGATTGTAACCAACGTAGCAAGCCCTGTATCAGGAGGTCAGGAACTCAGTTCAAAGGTATCATAGGTTGCCCTGGCAGTCAGAGCTGAGGAGTCTGGGTAATATAGGCCCAGAAGGAAGGATAGGCTAAGTGCCCAGGCCGCGTGTGTAAAAGTGCCGGCGTCCCCCAGCTCTCAGCCTCCTTCAGGATACTCAGCAGACAGCAAAAGGGAGAGTAATCCCTTCTTGAGCCTAATCATCCGAAAAATTGGAAAAATCCATAGGTGCCGCTGACAAGCCAGGAAAATGCTGCTATACGAGAAGGCTCTACACCTTAAATGTGGTGTCTCCACTGTCCTGAAAGACCTGTGCTGCTGGCTAAGGTGAGCTATCAGGATGGTATGCATATTCCTGGAGTATTGCCCCTATATCCCTCAGAGCCTCAGCTTGTTTACTGCGCTTGTGGGCAGGGGACAGAGAAGGTTTACTCGGCGACTGGTGAGTGCGTTTTTCCCTCGTAGTCTCTGATTCCATGTCCTCTTGTGCAGGGAACAGGTTATTTTGTTGAAGCTATAGCTTCGCCTTGTCCGATGTATCAAAAACATTTATAGAGTTCCCAAGCCATATTTTTAATTTAGCCAGAAAGATTATTGTACTTTTTAGGTTATGTGCCTGCAGTTCCTTTTTGGTTGTATACACCGCTCTCTGCTGCTGCACCACAGCCAGGGAAAAGTCATGGTCGAAGGTAATTCTATGGACACCATCCAGCTAGATTTTCTTAAGGCTCCACACTTTTTTGATGATCTCTTCCTTTTTAATAAAAAACTGCATGCACAGGACTATGGAGCGCGGTCTTGCTTGGGGGGGGGTAAGAGCCCGATGTACACACTCTAAGTCGTAGGGACGGAGATGTTGTAGAGCTAAGACCTCATCAAAGAGGTGTTCAATATATGCTCTAAGGTCTCCTGCTTTCATTCCCTCAGGCACCCCGAAAATTCTAATGTTAGACCGCCTTGAGCAGTTTTCCAGGTCCTCAAGTTTCTGTCGCAGATCAATGTTATCTCTCAGCAACTTAATGGAAACTTGGTGTAGTTTGTGGATTGTCTGATCATGTTCCCCCGTTTTACTTTCAAGTTTTGCTGCCTTCTGCTCCAAAGCTGGCAAGGTATTTTTTAGAGCTTGTTGGTCAGCCCTATGCTTGGTGCGATAGGTTTGAAACTCCGAGAGGAGCGCCGACAGCGAGGCCTGTAGCTCACCAAGTCTGACCTGAGGTGGTTCCATTTTCTCGTCGCTAAAACTGGTACTAAACTGTAGAGTCACCGAGTCGTTCACGATCAGTCAGCCATGGAAGACGATAGAGAAGGTAAGATGTTCATTCAGGGATAAGGGGGAGATTCTGAGGACCCTTCGTTATGGAATCTGGCAGATTTTAACCCTGGGAGTTTGCGAAGAGAGCTTAATCTGCCGTTATCTGTTGTCTCGCCAAACCGGAAGTTCGAAGATTTTGCATGTTATTCTTATATTTTAGTTACACACACACACACACTGCAAAAAAAAATATTATTAATGCACCAGTTAGGGTTCAACTTATCACCACAAAAGAAGTGAAATGTGTTAGGGTTTCCTGCCTAACCCTCCCCAAACCAACAGAACAGCAAAAGGACAAGACCATACAAGCAACGACAGAAAGCCTTCATCATAGAAATATAGAAACATAGAAATCGACGTCAGATAAGGACCATTAGGCACATCCAGTCTGCTCATTTTCCCTTCCTACTGCAAAAGCTGCAGACCCTACTTGATCTCTGACTTTACCTTCTCATTCCTATCGTTAAGGTTCCCCTATGCCTGTCCCATGCATGCTTAAATTCCTCACTGTGTTTGCCCCCACCAACTCTGCTGGGAGTGTATTCCATGCATCCACCACCCTTCCTGTGAAGAAATACTTCCTCATATTACCCCTTAGTCTATCCCCTTCCAACTTCATGTCATGCCAGCTCATTCCTGGACATCTCCTTTTCTGAAAGATGCTACCCCTCTGGCACCCTATTTATGCATTTTAGATGTTTGTAGGTTTCTATCTCATCTCACCTGTCTCTCCTCTCCTCCAGGGTATACATATTGAGGTCTGCCAGTCTCTCCTTATATGACTTTTGGTGCAGGCCCTGCACCATCTTCGTTGCCCTTCTTTGAACTGCCTCCACTCCATCTACGTCCTTCTGAAGATGCGGCCTCCAGAACTGGACACTGTATTCCAAATGAGGCCTCACCAATATTCTGTACAGTGGCATCACCACCTCCTTCCTTAAGCTGGTGATACCTCTCCCTATGCACACCAGCATACCACTGGCTCTCTCCACAGCTTTGGCACATTGTTTGGCCACCTTTAGATCATCAGGTATGATTACCCCCAAATCCCGTTCCTGTTTGATGACCATCAGTTTCTCTCCCCTCCCCCATTATGTAATCCTCCCCTGGGTTTTTGCACCCCAAATGCCATACTCTGGACCACTCCTCCAGTTTACTTAAGTCCCTCTCATTTTTTTCCACCCCTCCCGGAGTGTCCACCCTGTTGCAGATCTTAGTGTCATCTACAAAGAGGCACAACTTCCCCTCCAGCCCCTCCGCAATGTTACTTATAAAGACATTAAACAGGACTGGGCCCAGGACTGATCCCTGTGGCACCCCGCAGGTCACCTTCCTTTCCTCAGATTGAGCACCATTTAACATGACCCTCTGTCTTCTAACACTCAACCAGTTCCTAACCCAGTTTACCACCTTGTGAACCACTCCCACCCTGCCTAGCTTGTTCACAAGTCTTCTATGTGGAACGGTATTGAAGGCCTTACTGAAATCCAGGTAGCTCACATCCACCGCTCCCCCAATCTACGACCTTAGTCACCCAGTCAAAGAAATCAATTAGATTTGTTTGACATGGCCTTCCCACTGTGAATCCATGCTGTCTCGGATCCTGTGCTCTGTTGGATTAGGTAAGACAAAGAATATACAACTGTTTCCAGATAACACAAAAGACATCCATCATCAGTGTCCATCACTTCTGCAGTCACAGATACACGTGCACTCTGCAAGACATACATACCCACTTCTGGCTGCACATAGAAATCCATGATACTAAAATCACAACACTACTACTGTCTGCAGAAGCAAAGGCATGTGTGGGAACGGCGCTTCTGCAGCCACAGCTACCCATGCATAATTCAAGATATATACACCCACTTCTGACTGCAGAACTGTAAGCCTCTGTGGGAATCATCATTTTCATATGCTTCTAGAAAAAAAAATTTGCCCAAAAGAAAAAAACGAGGTGGCGCTCATGACCAACAAAAAGTTTCTTGCCAACATAAGAAAAAAAAAAAAAATTCTCATGAAATAAAAATTGGATCACCCGCATAAATTCTTTGTTTGCACCAGACAGCTATCCTGACAACCCGGCTACCCAGCATACTCAATAGTCAATTTTTAAAACCGTGTAACTTGAGAACTGCTTGATATTTTTTCATGAAACCTTTGAAAGGCACACCCTTGGGCTGAGGCCCTTCTGCTCTGAAAATTTCTAAACAAAATGCATAAAATATAGAATAAAGTATGGGGTGGTGTGTGTAATGAGACGTGTACACACACACGAGGGGTTAGATGCTACACCAAACCCCAGAGCAAAGCTCGAGGGGTTTGTGAAAGCATCTAACCCTGAGGGTATGTGTAAACTTCGAGTTTACACACCACCCCATATTTTATTTTATATAATTGCTGGGTTTCCCTTTTTCGCCACAGCAATTGTATAAAATAGCAGAGCCCTTGTTCGCTCAGAAATGAAGTGGCGCTATCTCTGTGAAGTGTTCTTAGATTTTTAAAATGTTTATTTGGCCCCGAAAATATGTCAAATTAGATTTTTTTTAAAAATAACTTACCGCTGAGTTAGCTTGGCAGTTTTCTTTACAGCGAGAAGGCAAGTGGTGCTGTCAGGAAGGGAGAACTGCGGCAGGCGCCTGCAAAGAGTGAGGGAAACCATGCACATGTTTGCCGTAATAAACACTCCTTTATTACGGCAAATAACGTCATGGTTTTCCTATGGGAAAAAGGGTGACCCAGTAATTATAAAGTGAAAAAAGCGCATGTGTAACTTCTTTTTAAATTTACAGATCTCGGAATCTGGATGAATGGCCATCACAAAACTTCCCAAATCTTAGGAACTTGGCACCTGGAGTGCACGTGCAAACTTTCATGCAATTTCGAATGGTGGTAGTTACTGAGATGCAAAAAATTGAGTTAAACATTAAACAGCCCACTCAGCCCTAACTATACTTTCGCTTCCATGCAGCTATAATAGACAGATAGACGGATAGATGGATAGATAACTAGCTAGCTATACAGCCAATTCCTGATGTGTGCACATGCATGGGACATCCCATTTTTTTGCACACATCCAAAAGCACATATAATCAAAATTGTTCTGAAATCCACAAAGTCACTCAGTAAAACATGTAAGCATTAATGCCCGATGAAGGAGGCTTCTACTGGGGAATTAATGCATGGTTGGGGGGGGGTTGTGGCACGAGGCCTTGGCTGAGTGCCTACAACCACACAACCATGCATTAATTCCCCAGTAGAAGCAGACTCTGGAGGGCATTAATGAGTTTGTAACATGGGAATACTTGCGTTGTTGTTGTTGTTTCCGTTTTAACAGTTCTGTTCACTGGAACTGCTCAGCTTTGTGTCAGCACGGTGAGATCCTGCATTTTTGCCGTGATGTGTGTTCTGTTTGCTGCTGTAACAGGTAGTGGTGCTAGAGCCTGACCCAGTGACCCCGTAGTTAATAGTTGGAGCGGGCATTAACAGTGATTAATGCCCACTCCAACTTTGATCATGTGGTGCGTTTTGTCCAATGATGTTGCTTTAGTTTGGGTTTCCCCTTTTTGCCGTATTACAAAGTTTCTCACTTACTACTCACTTTTGCCTTTATGGAATGTATCAGACTAATTTTTTTTCGTATTATTTCTTTATTCAGTTTTTCCCTTTTTCGCCTGTCCCTACTTGCTCGTCCTTGGCGTGGATGTGCGGGTGTGGAGGTACGTGCATGCCACACACTGCGGAATGCCTCACTCTACTAGCTGCTCCTTCCACACTCTTACACCATCACCATACCTCCACCTGGTGGTGCTGGGACTATGGGAGGGACAGTGTCCGCCCCGGAAGAGGAGAGCTGCCAGTAGGCGGCTCACTCCTCCTGCTCCCCCCCCCCGGCCAGCTCCCCGACGACCTGAGGTCGTTCCCGGAAACAGGCTGCCAGCGTGATGCAAGGTAAGGCTAGATTCCTCAATCCTCAGCACCACAGGGCCGGCTGTATCAGAATAATTTTAAACATATCAAATGTTGCACACTCTGAGCTAGTAAAGCTATTTGTTATTTCCATGGCTGCTGGCCCTGATAAACAGGCAGGCTGCAACTGATTAAAACTTACATGTATTTAACATTGCCAGCACAGTTAGCACCTGTTTAACAGGTGTGATTGACAGTATTAATGTCTGTGAAGCCTCTGTCTGGAGGAAAAAATGTGCATGTAACCAAAATTTGGTGTGCATTAAACCACATTTTTTATCATCAAGTACATAGGATTGTGGCATGCTGTTTTTGTGGAATACACTGTACATGTACATATATTATATTATATATATGTTTATAAAATGGCAAGAAAAATCTAGACATTTCATTGGCTGGGAGATGTCACCTGACTGTGCATTAAATCACTATAATGCATACCCTGTTGTGGTTTATTGTTTACATATCTATACTGTATATATCACAAGTGATGATCAATTGCATATTTTGAGTGAAACCACTGCATATTTGATCTATACAACATCAATTTACTAGTTACTGTGTTTACATCTGCTGTTTGAAGATTTAACCTTTCTCGTTGATTTCAATTGCTGGCTTTTTTAGTGCTGTACAGATCTTGTGATGTCACCAACCTTCTGAAACCTGCTATTTAACTATTCCACTGTAATGTACCTATTCTTCTAAATATTGACATAGAAACACAGAATTTGATGGCAGATGAGGACCGCTTGGTTCATCCAGTCTGACCATTTTTCCCTACCTACACTATTACTGCAGACTGTACCTGATCTACAACTCTTTCTCCCTCTCCCCTTCCTTTTCACTATGATTCCCTTGTGCTTATCTCATGCATTCTTGAAGCCCACTACTGTTTTCACCCCCAACACCTCTGCTGGAAGGCTGTTACAGGAATCCTCCACTCTTTCTGTGAAGAAGTACTTCCTCACATTTCTCCTGATTCTACTGCTCTCCAGCTTCACAGCATGTCCAGTTGTTCCTGAGCACCCTTTCTTCTGAAAATACTCCTCTCTAGTGCCTTATTTACCCCCATGAGATATTTAAAGATCTCTATCATATCTCCTCTCTCCTTCCTCTGTTCCAGGGTGTACATATTGGGGTCTTTTACTCTCTCCTCATAGGGCTTTTGATGCAGACCCTGCACCATTTTAGCTACGCTCCTCTGGACCGCCTCGCACCTCCACTCTACGTCCTTCCACAGATGTGGTCTCCAGAACAGGATGTACTATTCTAGATGAAATCTTACCAGTGATCTATACAGAGGCAACTTCACCTCCTTCTTTCTGCTGGTGATACCCCTCCCTATGCACCCCAGCATCCCACCAGACCTCCCTACTGCCTTGTTGCACTGCCTGGCCACCTTTAGGTCATCTGATATGATTATCCGCAGGTCTCTTTCCTGCTTGGTGGTCATAAATACCACTCTACCCATTTTGTACTTTGCCCCTGGGTTTCTGTGCCCCGAGTGCTTTATTTTACATGTTGTTTGCACTGAAACCCAGCTGCCATAGCCCTGATCACTCCTCTAGTTCTCTCAGGTCTCTGCTCATCCTTTTCATCCCCCCCCCACCCCGAGTGTCCACCCTACTGCAGATTTTGGTGTCATCTGCAAAGTGGCAGTCCTCCCCTTCTAGCTCCTCTGCAATGTCACTTTTTTTTCTATGCTCTTTTTACGCCCGGGCACACCTGATCATCCACTCCTTCGGGCTATCAAGCCTACCCCTGCCCACCAGACTCCCCTGTTGCCATCCACTGGCCCTCATATCATGCCTGGCCCCCAGTCAACCCAACATATCCCTTTGGGGGGGGGCCCTCTCCCATGGTAACAACTGAAAGAGAAGACTTTCTTTGCCTACAGGCATTCTTCTTTCCTCACCGGGGCAAGGCGAGGGTGTAGCACGAACACCTCTGGCTTTGCGGTGGATGAGTGAGGAGGTCGCCATCATCCGGATGACCAGGCAGCCATTTTTCCCCCTTAAGGTTGCTCCACTCTCCTGAAGTATGGCTGCATGCTCGCAGCGTCCTGGACTAACACCCCTGTGGTACGTGGTCACTCACACCGCATATGTGTGCTGCCCCAAACGGCGACCAGGAGCCACCCTAAGAGTGTTGCAGCTTGGTCCTGCCCCCCCTTCCCCAGGAGGAGAGCATTTGTGGGATGCTCCGGGCCCTCCCTACCAGGCGAATCCCCATCACCTGCTGCCAAGAAGCCAACCAAGCAATGTCACTTATGAAGACACTAAAGAGAATTGGTGCCAGCACTGACCCCTGAGGCACCCCGCTGGTCACTCTCCCTTCCTTGGAGTGAACTTCAGTTACCACCACCCTCTGCTGCCTATCCCTCGACCAGTTTCTTATCCAGTTTACCATCTTCGACCCCACTACTAAGCTATCCAGCTTGCTTACTAGTCTCTAATGTGGAATGGTGTTGAATGCCTTACTGAAATCTAGGCAGGCTATGTCCACCACTCCAGCCTGATCTAGTCACAGAAATCTGATTTGTTTGACATGACTTCCCCCCTGTGAAACTATGTTGCCTTGGTCACCCACTGGGTTCAAGATATTCTGCAATCCTTTCCTTCCACAGTGATTCTATTTACTTTCCCACCACTGATGTCAGGCTGACTGGCCCATAAGTGCCAACCTCCTCCCTGCTACCATTTTTGTGTACTGTGGTGCTACAGCCGTCCTCCTCCAGTCCTCCAAAACCACTCCTGTTTCCAGTGAGCTGTTAAAGAGAACTGTCAGAGGTGCAGCCAGTATTTCCCTGAGCTCCCTCAAACCTCTGGATGCATCCCATCAGGCCCTATTGCTTTGTACACCTTCAAATTAACAAGTCCCATCAGGACTCTCGCCACCAAAACAAGACTAGTGTCCACCTCCCTCCTTCCCTCCAAAACATCTGTTACTTTTTCGTGGTTCCTCCCCTTCTCCTTCCTCTGTGAACACTAATCAAAAGTATTTGTTCAGGATGTCTGCCTTTTCCTGGTACCCCTCTGCACAGTCCCCCCTTCCCTTTTTAAACTTACAGTTATACCCCGGTCTTCCTCTTTTCACTTACATACCTAAAAATGGCTTGTTCCCTTTCGTTGCCTCCTGGCTATTCTCTCTTCAGTTTGTGCCTTTGCGCTCCTTACTGCTTTCCCTGCTTCCCTCTGTTTCTCCTGATACACCTCTCTAGCCTCCTCCTTCTGCATCTCCTTATACCTTCTGAATGCTACCCTTTTAGCCTACAACTTTTCAGCCACCTCTTTCGAGAACCACAGTGGTCTCTTTTACCTCTTGCTTTTGCTTACTTGTTTTATGCAGAGGTTTGCTGCCTTTCTATACTCCCTTTTATCTTCACCCACTGTGCCTCCATACCACCAAGGTCACTCAACTCTGCTAGGTCATCCCTGAGGCATTCACCCATCTTTTTAAAATCTGCTCTCCTGAAGTCCAGAAGCCTCGCCTTTGTGTGGTTTGATTCCACCGCCATCCTTATACTGAACCACACCTTACAGTGATCTCCCACCTTGACATCTGCAACACTGTCCCTGGTAGAGTGGGTGCACTAACTAGTTGCCTGGGGAATGCCCCCTGCAGAGAGTCCAGGGTGCCCCTGGTTCTAGCTGAAGTCACTGCTGGGAGGCTCCAGTCCACATCTGGCAGGTTGAAATCCCCCTACCAGCAGCACCTCCTCCTTTTCTGCCATCTTACCAATGGCTTTGACCAGTACCTTATCTAATTCCTCTCTCTGTGCTGGAGGTCTGTAGATCACTCCACTGAGAATAGTAGCTACATTCCCTGCCTTCTGGGTGACTCACAGTACCTATACCCCCCGTATTCCCTGTATCTCTGTGGCTTTTATGCTTTCCCTAACATAAGGCACTGCACCTCCTCCTTTCCTTCCCACCAAGTCTTACTTGAACAGAGTATAGCCCACTATGCCATGTCCCTGTCATGGTTTCCACTCCACCATGACTCAGTGATGGCCACAATATCCATGTCAGCCTCTGCCGTGATGGCCTCTAGGTCCAGAATTTTATTTCCTAGACTTCTAGCATTTGCACACATGGCTTTCCAGATTTTGTTTCCACTCTGCTTGGTGCCCCCCTTTTTTCCTTTTTGCCCTTCCTCCTTTCCACCTCTCTTTTTAATGCTCAGTTATGACAACACTGACAGATATTTTGTGGTTAGATACAAAGATATTATTTCTTATCTCATTTCTAGCTTCACTGGTGGTGGTTAAATATATGTCCGCATACACATTCAGACATAGATAGAAGCAGAGATGAACTTAAGCCGATAGCTGATTTAATATTCCTCCAATTATCTTTAATGTGTTCTGTCCTCCACGGTTCAGCAGCTCTTGCAGCAGAAAGTGATGCGTGCAAATGACACTGTCAACATTATAAACACTACCAGAGCATTTCAGCAAGCATAATGGGGGGATTGTCAGCCTCATGATCACAAGAGTCCAGCAGACTCCGGTGTCTTTAGCACCTCACCTTTGAAAAGTACTTTTATCATTTTTAATAACACTAGTAACTCAGGCACAAACTCACTGAGGCAAACCATTACAAGATCAAGAACTTCGGCCAGAGCAGAAGGGGAGAGAAGGAGTGAGTGTGTGTGTGTGTGGGGGGAGTGAGTCATGGTACCAGTGCAGGACATTGCATACTACTTTAATCTTAACAGTCCCAGTGATCAATCAGTCCACGCCACGATTTATTTATTTATTTATTTATTTCAGATTCGGATTAATACCTTTGAGCCAAGGGCTCATTTAGAAAGGTTCCAAGTCAGACAACAAACACTACAATCCAGTACAAGACAAGACCGTATAATACATAACAATGTAAGACAATAAAATACAATACAGTACAGTACCTTACAACAGAATTCAGTTCAACAGGGTGAGTCACAAGAATGCATGGTGTCTAAGATTTAAACTGTAGTGTAAAGAATCATTAGTGACACTAAGGAAGTGCTCAAGACATCGTGGCACAACAGGAGTGCGGTGCATTGCTTGGATAGGTGCATAAACAGTTCCTAGCTCTAAATACAGGTTATGTAGGTTAGGGGAAAAGCAACCAGATATGGCTTTGTCAGTCGTGTAGAAGAGAGCGGAGTGGGGCAGTAGAAGGTGATGGATGAATAGTCATGGGAGGAGAAGGATGTCACGGCTAAGAGATGGGGGAAAGGGGGGCAGCTGGGGCTGGGTATGGATAGAGGGGGTGGCAGGAGGATCAAGGACAGATAGGAATAAGGTAGAGCAGTCAATAATCACTGCTGGCTTTCTCACCAACCTCAGTAATTCATGGTTGAAATGGGGAAATAAAATGGAGGCATGCTACAATCAGATTTAAATGGCTGATGTGGGAACATGAGGGAAGGAAGATTTTTTTTCCCCCAAAGTGCATATACGCCATACCATTGCAAAGCCCCCACCCCCATTCAAGCTGTGGCTATAATTAGGGTTTGAATGCTATTTGACTAGTTTAAGGGTGGCTGCATAAACATCTTAGCTAGTTAACACTTTTGTGTTCCGAGCTTCACCATAACTGCTGATCTTCCAAAATATCTTCACCATTGATTACCACTTATGGGTCTGGGCTGGAGGCGCTATGACCCACTGCAGCACACCTTTGGCCAGGAGGTCGGCAACAGCTACTAGGCACAGTACCTGCACATCCATACATGGTGCCACATACTAGCCAGTAATCACTGCTGGCTTTCTCACCAACCCTCAGTTCTGTTCTGCCAGGTAAGACAAGCGGAGAATAAGTGAGGGCTTAAATTCCTTAGCCGAAGGATAGGGAAAAGATATAGGAAAATAAAGAAACTGCAAAATAAAACCTGACTACCAACTTCTCGACAGAGAAGAAAGGGGACACTATATGGCATGGAGGGGTATGGAGCCACAGCCTATAACACCCCTAGCCAAACAACATAGTTTCAGCAGTACTAAGGTAGCAGTCCTATAAATATGCAACTCTGGCAGACAAGTCAAGAGGGCTATACAAAAAATGAGACCCCCTTGTAACTGAGATGGCCAAGTGTGTCAAACATTAGAACAAGCTTCAAATGACTACTAAAAAAGCAAACAATATTACACCAGCATGGCAACAGTTTATTTTAGACAGGCTAACACCCCCCCCCCCGGGAGAGTAGGGAAGAGGGAAAAAAGCCTGTAGGACTGGAGTCAAGATGTGTCCATCTCCCCAGCTATCTCTAACCTGCAAGGCTTCACAGCCAGTGTGGCACAGGGAGAAAAAAACATGCTGACCAGGACCTAGAAAAACTGCCTGGCATAACCAGAAGAAGACCACCAGATAAAAACTGACCTGTCCTTCCTGCAACAGGGATGCACCCCGTGTGAAAGCTAGGATAATTTGATCCAGTCTAGTGCAGAGTATACAACCCCAGACAGGGCTACTGTCGAGTACAGTTAGATTGCTATAGTACCCAAAGGGTACAAGTTATATTTAGCAACCAATAGGGATATAGCCAGAAAGGACATAATATACCCCAGGCAGGAAAATGGAGGAGTAAAGCAAGCTAGAAAGAAGTCATCTCCCCTTTTTTGTTGGTATGGAACCCTAAAGAAGGCTTTTAATCCAGTTTATTTTTTATTTTATTTTCTTTGTGGAACTGGGGCCCAATAGCTGGTTCGAGATCTTTTGTTGTTGTTTAATCAAAAGGCTGCCTTTACAGGAAAGGGAGCAACTGGAGAGAGGCATGCAGGGGTAGATGTGTCAGCCAGTAATAGAAGGGTAAGCTCCTCAGAGGCCATGGCTCTGCTAGAGCGGAGGATGATGGGTGGGTGGGGTAACCAAGCAAGAAGATACTCTGAAAGATCAACAGTTACAATAAGTTCATTCACCATTGATTCACACTTTTGGGGGGCAGTATACCAAGCTTCCCATTGTTAGGGAGGAGTTTGCTCACCATGTGGGTAAAAGATGCCCTCAGCCCTCTGCGTGGGGAAGAAGGCCTGAGGGCAGGGGCTCCTTACAGGTCTGGTGAGACCTACAACTAATACATGAGTCAGATGGGGGCTCCTGTGGTGTGGGAGGGTTCCTCGACAGCTAGCGTCTGACTCTGAGGGAAAAGAAATGAGCCCCCTGGAATTGTGAGTTAAGCAGCTTAACCAGAAAATACGAAATCCTAAATGTTTGCTGATATCCGAGATATTCATTTTTATAAAGGATTATCTGAGCAACACTAAGCAAAATGTTTTGTAGACTTTGAAAATTCTCCAGCTCCAAATTAAAGAATAACAAAGAGACCAAAGTGCAAGCCCTCTCACTTTAGTTACCTAATATTTTCCAGTCAATGTGCACTCCTAAAGATGAGTGTGTAATGGTGCTCATCACTCACACGCACATATGCCCACATGAACTCACAAACATTACATTTGAAGATCAGGATCCTGCCTCCCGCTTCCCTTTGACTTGGTAAATAATGGACAGCATATGCAGATTCATACGATTCCACCACCTCACAGGTTTATATCCATTTTAGGTCCGGCAGACCTGGGTTCGATTCCCACAACCTCCACTTGCATACTGTGTGACTCTGAGCAAGTCACTTAACCCCCCCAATGCTCCCAGGTCGCCCCTGAAAACATTCACTTGTGCCTAGTGGACCTTACCCGGTTACCAAAGACTATATCTGTATATAGGCTCTAGTGTTGTGAGCTCTGTTTTTTTTTTTTTGTTGTTTTTTTAATCTCGATGATACTGTCATATACACTGTTCCCTACTGCAAGTATCAAATATTGCAAATATTGTGTTTACCTTTTTCTCTGTATCATCGAATTTATGTACTACTGGACGTTTGTGAAAACGGGCATTTTTGCTCACATATTTTCCAGTATAAAAAAATAAAACTGAAATTGAAAAGAGTTGGAGCACCTAAGTTTCAACCACTTGCCCAGTAACAGCCATGGAAAAATAGCTGCAGAAGGAAGCAATGAGGGAAAAAAGTGTTTAAACTGTGATCTCTTACTGAAGCTGTGACTCCGGGCACATACACTGCAGTCGGCTCTAATGTGCATGCCCAGACTCATGGCTTCAGTTTTTATATACAAAATAAAATAGGTTACACCACTCGTGTTTGAATGGGAACATCTTTGTATAAATCTGTATCATGAATGGTAAGAGATACAACCTTTTTCTAATATATGACCAAAAGAAATGGACTCATTCAAGAACGTGTTTCCCTTCGTCTCTGCGCCATTCTAGCTCGAGGATGTGCACCACCAACATTTCGGTCAGGAGGACCTAAATTTTGGTTTTACAAAAATAATAAATATCTTGCACTGGTGTGCAAATCTCTTGCCATGTATGAATTTTACATTACTAAAGCTTGCTCCAGAGGCATTCATTAAAGGCAGTTTAAAACTGATCCCAATGGCTGACAGTGTCCCTTTAAGTATCTAGAGATAGGATTTGGCATGGGCCTAAAAAAATATACCTGGTATTTTTTCAGTGTTATGGATCCCATGACATCACGAGTGGTGAACCCACAAATGCTGTCATAGGGATCACAGATAACAAGTAAACAAAATGACAGGCATATCTTTTTTTTAACTCTTGTAGAACACTGTTGCTGCTTGAAGGGACTGTGGCGACACAAAGCTGTTAGGTGCAACGTGCAAAATAGCGCTGTTTTATTCAGAAAAGAAAAATACAGAACAAGTCCAGAATATATCACAGTGTTGTGAGACTAACTGGACAGTTCTCTTTGGGGTAGCATTTTTCACTTACTCTTGTTTAAATTTGAATAAGACCAAAACAAGTGCTTATCCCTGGCTTAACGGCCATGAGTGCATATGCTCATATCCATAGGCTACCTGAGGTCAACTTACTCGCTCTTGACAAAAGGTGTTCCTCACTCCTCCAGAGTCCATCTATATCTGATCACTAGCTGCCTTTCACCCATAAACCCAGGGTTTAAACAGCCCTTCCTCTAGTCAAGTGATCTGTCCATTTACCATAATTAAACCCTTTTCTTCACATTTAGAAGGTAAAACCAGAATGTAAAGGAAATAGGGAATATATATATATATACATATAAGTTCCAGCATTGTACAGTACATGAACACACTAGTCTTGAGAGAACAAAGCAGGAAAAAAAACCCAGTAAATTAGGGGAGGAAATACCCCTCACGTCTCCTCTTACATCTCCTTCCCACCTTCTCTATGCTCCTGGCTAGTATAAATCCTACAGCGCTCAGTCCCCCAGGCTCATATAGTACACCATAAGGAAAGGATCAAATGGTAGACACCAGCCTGAAGGAAGACTGCTTAAGAGCAGGTACAAATCCACGTAAAACAACTTTCAAACAATTTCAAACTGCCCTATGGACTGTTACCAGTTTACATGATTCAAAGATCCTGGCACTGACTATGTACACGCCAAATCTGAGGTTGAAGAAAATTAGAAGTACGGCAACAGATGAGGACATTGTCATTAATGATTTGATAGCACGTCAGTCGGATTAGATGGTACATATTTCTGAAATGCCCAAGTGACCTGGCATTTATTAGGAAGACATCACATTCTTTAAAATTCTGAATTGATGGACATAAAAGTTCCGTTAGAAGGAGAGACTTGACCTCATCGGTATCCGTGCACTTCAACAGCTAGGGCCAGGATATACCTACTCTGAGATTTTTTGGGGACTAGAAAAAGTAGAAAAACCCTCAAGGGGTGCAGACCATGAATTGCTTCTTTTAAGCAGTGAAGCATTTTGGATTTGGAAGTTTAGAACTACTGACAAAAAGTATGGTTTTAATGAGGAACTTAACTGGCAATCTATACTATAATGTTGAAATGGAATGTAGTCTGACTTCGCAGTTTCACGGAATATCTTTTTTTATTTATGTTTTTGTTAACCGGGTAGGTGCACTGTTCCTGGGGACCGTTTTCAGGCACAACCCGGGCCACACATGTGGCAGCAAGTAGAAACACAGTTACAATGCAAGATCAATACACGGAAATCAAACAAGTCCATGCTCAGAAGCAAGGTGTAGACACAAACTTGTGGCATACAGTAAGCAGCAGTTAAAATACAACAAAGTTATGTAGGAGTAGCAACAGGGTTACAGTTATGGCCAATACAGTGCATATGATGTAGTCCAATGTTCAGCAGATAACAAGTATATTGTAGTATAACACAGAGATGCAGAGATCACATAGGAAATGGACAACCAGGCAGTGGAGCACTTGCCATTTATCAAGTGTGCAGACACTGAAATGTAGCCGGTTTTGTGGAGGAAAGCCAGGTATACACTGTTAATAGTCAGATAACAGGAAGGCAGAGACCTGAGCATAGTTGCCTGGTATGCACAGAAAGGAATAGGTTACAGGGGGTTCTGTGGAGAGCAGTGGAAGCTGATAGAAGCCAGTCTTTTAGCTGGTGTTTGAAGGACTGGTGGGAGGTGGCTGAGCGTATAGACAGTGGTATTTTATTCCATAGGGAGGGTGCGAGGATGGAGAAAGCTTTGCATCCCATCTTGGTGGACGTTCGAGGGACTAAAAGTGGGGGGACAGAGGATGCCCTGAGAACTCGTTTGATAGGAGGGCTGATTAAGGGAACTGTTGGTAGTTTCTAAGCAAGTTTTCCACCAAGCCGCCTAAGGCATAGTCGAAGTGACCTTGCAGAGGGAGCCAACCTAGTGCCTGGTAGAGTGAGCAATGGTGGGTTGAGAAGGGAGCTTGCAGAACAAAGCAACAGATGGAGTTGTAGGTGGTATTACGCAGTGAGAGAAGGGCGGAGGAGAGAGCAAAGTAGACAGGGGAGCAGTAGTCAAGGAGAGGTATCAAATTGCCTTGGGCGATTGCCAATTGTGTCTCGGCGGATAGCAGGTGTCTAAGTCTGTAGGCTGCAGCTAGCTTCTGGTTTATTCTCCGCACTGTTATATTAACACGTTCAGAGAATGTGAGGGAGGGATCAAGAGTGACTCCTAGATATTTAAAAACAGGGACATCCTCCAGGGGAGGATGCACTTGCAGGGAGGAGTTACTGTAGGTGGCTTTTGTGAGGAAGGGTTTAGAGCTAAACAGCACTGACTTGGTCTTCTTTTCATTGACTGGTAGTTTGTTGGAAAGAAACCAGTTGTAGGCTGCCGTAGATCCTGGTAAGGGGGGAGGAGATGGATTGCAGTGATTTGCCGCTATGGTATAGGACTAAATCATCCACATAGAGGAGGAGTGCTTTGCAGTTGAGGCAATCCTTGGGAAGTGTATTGATAAAAACGGAGAATAGTAAAGGTCCAAGTATGGAGCCCTGGGGGACACCCGTGAGTAAGGGGAGGGCAGCAGAGCTAGCTTTTCCAATAATGGTGCACTGGGATCTGTTCAATAAGTAGCTGCGGAACCAGGCCGTGGTTGCACCAGGCCGTGGTTGCATCAAAGCAGCCAAACTGAGGTAAGATGGAAAGAAGGAGCTGGTGGTCAACAAGGTCAAACGCCTCTGACAGATCCACACAGACGGCTCCTGTTGCATTCCCTTGTCCATCTGTCTAAGGACATGGTCGGTGAACAGGGCTAAGGCAGAGGTGGTGCCATGGTGTTTCTTGAGCCGTGTTGGTGGGGACATAGGAGACTATATTTATCCAAATGTTCTGACAGCTGGAAGTGCACACTTTTCTCCAACAGTTTACTGAGAAGGGGGAGGAGGGAGGTGGGCCTGTAATTATTTGGGGAGAGGGGATCGCCAGCTTTGAAGATGGGAACCACGTGCACAAGTTTCCATGAGTCTGGCACTGTGGATGTGGTATGCGCAAGGTTGAAAAGGTACATTAGGGGTCTAATTATAACAGGGGAGATAATTTTCAAGAAAGCAGGGTATAGACCGTCATTGATAATTTTCAAGAAAGCAGGGTATAAACCGTCATTGCCAGGGCCTCCATTAGCTGGAAGGTAATTTAGTAGTTTGGCCGTGGCTTTAGGCCCAATGACCCTGAAATGGAAAGGTGGTGGTGGCATGGTGTCTGGGGAGATGGTTGCGCAGTTAGGGTGTCCACTGCAGGCGAGGGAGGAGTAGGGGGGGGGGATTTGCTGAGGTAAGTGGATAAGTCAGTGAATTTGGCATTAAAAGCAGTCACAATCTCTGAGGGGTCAGAGATGGACCTAGCAGGGGTTGAGAGTTGAGAAATTTGTTTATTGGTCTTGGGGTTTAGTAGTGACTCCAATGGATGCCCAGAAGTTTTGTGGATTTCCGAGGTTAGCGCTTTGTTGTTTGTGACAGTAGTTACACTTAAGTGATTTTGCAGTTTTCTTGCAGGTATTACACAGTTGCCTATAGGCATTCCAGAGGTGGGAGGAGGGGGATGCTTTGTACTCTTTTCACTTACTGTCCCTGGCTTTCATGAGAGACAGTAGCTCCTTAGATAGCCAGCAGGTGCAGCCCCTCTTACCCGTCTGGTTTTGTGGGGGTAATAAGTATCCTGGAGCTGGAGGAGGGCAGTGGTAAGGAACGTAACCCTGGAGGAGATATCCTTAATCTGTAAAGGGCTGGCCAATTTATTTCCCTAGCTTCCCTCAGGACTGGTTCATGATCACAGCCACTGAACTTTCTCAGTGATATGAGTTTGTGTGAAGGGCGGCTAGCGTTGGTGGACAGAACAATATAGGTTGATGTGAGATTGCTGATGGAGTCAGCCATAGTGCCAGTCTGTAGGATCAGGTCAACCCTATTGGTAGCGACCCAGTCGATGATCAAGTGATTCATCGTATGAGCATTATATCTAGTGGGGGAGGAGATAACTTGCTCCAGGTTGAGCTTCTTTAATATATTTGCATATTCTGTTGCATGTAAGTCCAACCAACTGAGGTTGAAGTTGCCAAGCATGATAGTGACACGAGTTAGTGTTACACATCCAATTCCCTCGAGGAAATTTGATAGCCGTGGGATGCCACCAGTTGGTGGGCTATAGCAGCAATCTAGATAGAACTTCTTTGATGCACACAGCGAGTATTGACTCGATCGGAGAGGTGGGGGATGAGCAACTGACAGTGGTGGCGCTGATGTGATCCTGGATGTACAGTGCGACACCCCTGCCTCTTTTCCTACTTGGTCTGTCCAGACACAGGAGGGAGTAGCCATTTAGTTGTAGCAAGGAGTCAGGGTGGTAGGGCTTCAGCCAGGTCTCAGAGAGACCAAGTACCTGTGCATTATACATGGACACCTAGGCCTCGAACTCATGGAACTTAGCAGGGAGGTTGCAAATGTTCATGTGAGCAGCTCTGAGACCTGGTAGCTTTGCCCAGGCAGTGTGTGTGTGATTTATCTATGTTGGTATTAGTGGGGCCCGGGTTGCTTTCAATTTCCCCAGCGAGGAGGAGAAGAGATAATATGGGCAGGTAGATGGGAGCCAATGGTAGGGTTGAAAGGTTAGTGAGTGGACAAAATGACCAATTAGGTGTCGCTCATAATGTGACATCAGTGCCAGACGGATGACAGCAAGGGTGGAGGTGCAGTTTTGGTTTCTATGTCAGCAGGGTCAGGGTACAATTCAGCGGAGGAGAAAGTGCGTAGGTTCTGCTGATCAACAGCAAGAATTGTAGCACAAATGTCAGTTAGCAGGAGGGTGGGCAGGAGCACTAGGAGGACAGGAATGGTATACATCTTGAGGGGTTGCTTGTGAGGCATGTCCAGCAGGAGGTAGGGGTAGCTTGTTGAGTTGCTATTATGGCCAAGAGGAGGACTGGGCTAGGCTTAAGCAGAATGTACTGTGATAGGGCAGCCAGTAGGCAGGAGGGACTAGTCAGGCAGCTATGAGGGGTGGCCGCTTTAAGAGACCACCGAGGGGCGGGCCATACAGGGAATCATGAGCATTTAAAGAGTGCTGGGCGCAGGTGGGACAAAAATTCACTTCACTGCTGGTGGCTGTCTGCACCCACAGGAGCTGCCCTGGGGAGAACACACACAGTTAACCCTGAGAAGCGAGCAATCAGAGGCCGCTGAGCTTGTGCACAACAGTCAGTGCTCAGGCACCCAATCAGATGGCAGAATACAGCATACAAAGTGTCCAGTCTGCTGCAGTTAGCCTGTGCAGTCAGCGAATTGGAGGAGAGTGCCCCTGGATCCGAGCAGTTCCCAGGTAAGCAGAGTGTCAAAGGCGTACCTGTTCTATAGGTTCCGGGGGCCTGGCGGCAAGTGGGTGGCAGCTGTGGCAAGGGGCCGCACCGCAGTTCCAGAGAATGAGCCCTGGTCAGGGGCTAAGGCTGGAGAGAGGGAGAGAAGAAGAAAACAAAATATAAGTATGCAGGCACACAGGGCAGGGACAGCTGGCGGCAGAGCGTCATCGGGGGTCTAAGAGGGCAGGGGATATTTTCAGCACAAAAAAAGTGTAGGTCAGGGTCTAAAAGGAAATTAACAATACAACAGAGAGACTTTAAGGAGGCATTAAGCACCACAGTTGAGCAGGACAGAGACCTCAGAGCTAAGGCCATGTGAGGGGAGGGCTGGGGAAATCACCTAGACGGCTGGTGAAAACTGCCAGCTGAAGAAATAAAGGGCAGAAGATTGGGAGGGGGGGTGCGCAGGCAGCGGGTAGGGAAGTGGGAGAGAGAAGTCAGTAAAGCAGGGTGGAGGCAGTTAGGGAGAGTGGCGAGCCTTACCTAAGCAGTTTAGGATGTACAATCAGGGGTACAAATTTTCTAATAAACAGGCTCTGTGGTATCAGCACTAAAAAGCAGGCTGGTTAAGCTAGGATGAGTACTCTGACTGCAAAACACAACTGTAGGTACAGACAGACTAGGCAGAATAGTGACGAAAACTGGCTAGAACCAATCAGTAGAAACACGCTAGCAAGGCAGAAAGCGAAATATGCCAGCTAGACAACAGTAACATCAATGGGCTGGCTAGAAATATTACAAAATGGTAGAAAATTCAAAAATTCACTTCACTGCTGCTGGCTGGCTGCACCCACAGGAGTTGCCCTGGGGAAAACACACACAGTTAACCTTGAGACTCGAGAGTCCGAAGGCTGCCAAACTTGTGCAGAACAGTCAGTGCTCTGGCACTCAATCAGCAGAATACTGCACACAAAGGCCCCGACAACACTATGCCTCTGTAACGTTATAGATTGCCCAAACTGTTACCGAAACGGTTTGCGTTTACATCTGTAACATTACAGAAGGCGTTTTCGTAACCGTTGTTGAAACCACATGAGGGTGGTTTCAACAACAGTTATAAACGGTCCATACCGGTAAAATTACGGTGGTAACGGTCCCCTCTGAACCCGTGAGCACAGCACGAGCTGCACTGTGGGATTGGGCGCCGGTAACGGTCACCCGGGTTCACAAGGTGTGGACTGGAGATACCGGTCACCGCTGCAGTGTGGACACACTGTACCGCTCCCCGGCTATAACGGTTTCTGTCCGTTACAGGGTCTGAGCGGTGTGGTGTGGATGGGGCCCAATACTCCCCATCCTCATCCCGGCCCCTCTTCACAGTTACGGGTCATCCATTTGTTGTGCTATGTTTTAAGTTCATTTCTATGCAGTCAGAAAGTTCTCTTCATGTAAGAATGCCGATAATTTTGATTTTTGCAACAAGATGCTGATCATGAATATCAATTAAGCAATAATGACCGAAGAGCGGGTCATTTCCTGGAGATTAACAACCGGCTAAGGAGGGGGAACCCTACCCAGCTGGTCACTAATTGACAGGAGATGACCAGCTCTGAGGTAATTATTGCAATTATAAGTCTAATTGCAGTAATGACATTTTTGGTAGGTTTTATTTGTTTGTTTTTTACTGCTTTTCTTTCTTTGTGGGGCAGTGACAGTTCAGTGTGTTTTTAACTCTACCACCTGCCGTGCGGTATCTGTTACTGGAGATGAATGGAATTAAATTTAACTTTTGAACATTTCAGTTTTCAACTGGAAGACAACTTCAGGTACTTCCATATTTTTTTCCACTATGTTGTGCTACATGTTTTCTGATGGATGCTTCCGCACATGGCTCTTTCAGTGTTTGCTGGTGACAGGTGTGGTGTGAACAGACAGGGCAGCACGCTAACAGCTGTGTGGCAGTGATGCCGGGCATTTCTAAGAGATTTCAACCCAGCACAGCAGCCAATCAAACAGCTAGTTCAGCTCACGAATAATTAATTAGATGCATAATTATATATCGTAATATTCAATAATATAAGCTGGCTAATAGGAGTGACACTGATATGGTGGCTACTGTAGTTTGGACATGTGAACACTGACTTATGCTTTGGTTGTTCTCAATTTGAAAAAAAAATTAAAGAAAGTTTTAAAAAATCATTGAATTTATTAGGATGCACAGCAGGCTGTAGGTTCTGGTGCTTTATATCTGTTGGCATAACAGAGGAACTACATTATTTATGCAGCCCTTTGGCTTTTACTGTTATGATGCATTTTGGTAGCTGGGCCACCCCACAGAGCGCTTTGTCAAGACATCATCCATGATGTCAGATGCGCTGACAGTATCATGCAGGGGTTTTGTACCCAAAACATTTAACTACCATGGTTTTAAACTCTGTTGTGAATGAACTTAATTTAACAGGGCCTTTACTTGTGCCATTTAATGCGTCTGGAAATCTATAAACGAGATACAACCCTGTCTCTACTGTAGAATCTAAAGGAGCTATTTTATTTACAGCGCATTTCACTTTTATGTTCTGCTCTATAGAAATGAGTTTAAAAAGAAATACCCTCAGGCAACAGTGGAGAGCCATTAAAACAGAATTCAACAAGGGATGAGATAGATGTGCATTTGTTGATCAAAATTGTAAAACTAACCAATATAAATATGTGAAATAGATGCAGACATACTTGAACATAAATCAAAAAGAAGTTTTATATCCTACTGTTATAGGGTACCTCAAATGATGGCTGCAAGGCAGGAACTAAGAATACATATACAGTATGTAAGAATGATTTAAAAGGTATTACATATTTGCATTGAAGCAGTATATACTAACAGGCTCCAACCCAGACAAGCAAGACCAAAATCCCCTCCAAAGCTTTTTCTTCTGGGGGGCAACCCTGAAAACCAGATTTAAATACATCCCTGATCTGTATTCTCTCCTGTTGTCAGTCAAGATGGACCTCCTTGCACAGGTTAGGAACAGATGGAAAAAAGAGAGCAGAATGGTCATAGCTGAAGAAACGTGGGAGAGGTCTCTGAAAGTGGGCTGGAAGATTACTTCCTTACCAACTTGGAGAGAGTTCAAATAGAAGGTGGTGGTTCATTTTTTTAATTACGCCCACTATTACTAAACATATTGCCACAATAAACACAGACAGGTGGCTGGAGACAATGGGGGGTTGGCATCTTCACATATTTTGGGATTGTCCCAGATTACAGAATTAGTGGGTTGAGATAAGGGACAAAATTCAAGGGATAGTGGGGTTAGTAACACCATTTACCTTTCAGTTGTTTGTACTGGGCTCCCACCCCTGCACTGCAAAATAAACCTCGAAGGTGGTTGTGTTACATTGTAATTACAGCTGCTCTTAAATGCATTATCCTACTATGGCAGTCGGATTTTACTCCCCAGGTTTCCACCTGAATTACGAAGATGCACGAGATCCGTGAAATGCGGCAAATCATGTTCGACCTTCAACTCCGCTGAGACCACTTTTTTTGACCTCTGGAGACCCTGAGGTGCTCTGGCCCCGGACAGACAATTACTCAGCTCTGAATGAGGAAGGCACTACATGGATTTTGACCATTGTAAGGGGTCTGTAGCACTCCAGTCCGGTCCCCTATACTTTCACTGTCTTGAGTTTGTTAATGCTGTATATAGACTACATAACGCTGCACAGTTGTTACTCTTGGAACAGAGAAGCTGTACAGGCTCCCAGTAAATGTTGTTTACTGTTATTGCCTTTCATACTGAGCAATGACTAGTAAATACTCAGTCTAATGAGCCAAGTTTATGCTAGTTGCTCAATAAAGGTCGAGTTACAAAAAAAAACCAGTATAAACATAATGTATTTGCATATTTTGATTGGTAACCTTTAAAAAAATTGTTAAATATAATAGACATTTAAACACTGCAGAACAGTATGTAATTGTTTCATTAACACTCAGCAAACCTATATGGTCCTGTAATGTTTTTCTTGTTTGATGGAAAATAATAAAAAACCTTTAACCACAAAAAATATAGTAGACATTCAAAATAAGAAAAAAAATACATGTGACGGTGCAGAGAATGTGACATAACAGGTGTAATTTACCAAGATTTCAACTGATAAAGCAAACAGAAAATATAGACTATAATGAAACACATAAAAAATTGGGAAGTATAGCATCCATTACAGGAAACAATTTTATTAATTGAGGTCTGGTAAAAACTGAATAATATCTTGTACATATAGAAACTAAAATATGTGTTAATTCTCTGTATTTTGCATAGTGAACAGAGTCCTGATGAAGTGGGTTAATTGTACTCACAAAATGTTAGGACTCATATGGAAAGAGTGCAGAGGAAAGCCTCAAAGAAAATAAAAAATTTAAAGAAGAGGACATACGGAGACAGGTTGGCAGAACTGGACCTATAATCTCTTGAGTATAGAAGACTTAGAGGAGATCTATTCTTATATAAAGCTTTCAGTAATGACGTATTATGGGAATGTGCAGGGTTAAGCAGAAGGACAATTAACGAACCACTAGGGGGCATATGCTCCAGCTAAAGGGTGAGACATACAGAACCAGTAAGAGGGAAGGTAGGTTCAACCAGAGAGTGGTGTCAACCTGGAATGCACTACCCGAGTCAGCAGTTCTCAGTATTTCGATGGAGGTGTTATAAAATCATTAGATAACTCTTTGGGTGCTACCAGATCAAGACAATACCACTGATAGGTTATCACCGACTGACCCAATCCTTTTCTCTGATTCTGTGATGTTAGCATATTACTGGCTGACGATTTAAATTTAGAAAAAGAATAAAACAAGAATTTGATGAGAACGTTATCTGGTGAGTGGGCTAATTTCCAACAGTCTTGGCTTTTGATGTGCATCTGTGGTTGGAATTAGCTCCTCCCAGCATGTATTAGATTTTGCAGGTATCAGAGTCACACAGGCTGTGATGAAAAACCCACATAAAACAACTTTTAAATGCCATATGGACTGTTACCAAATGTACAGGATTCAAAGATCCTGACACTGACTATGGGACCTACATGCCCCGCTCAGGAGATGCAGAGTAAGAGGATCCCACTTACCATGGGTAACTACAAACGTTATGGAAAAACTACGAGCCAGAGACCGGGCCTGGAAATCTTTCAAGGCCACAGGTGGTCATCGGCTCAGCAACAATACAAGTCACTGAGAAATACCTGTACAAGACTAATCGCCAATCCAAAGCAAATTACTTTAAAACTTCGTTCAACAACAACTCGCTCACCCTACTCAATTCTGGAAATCAGTAAAATCCTTCTCTCCCCATCGCCCAACCCCACTCCACTCTCAATCTAAATGGTAAAATCATAAAGGATCCTTGCTTGGTTGCAACCTGAGTTTAATTCATACTTCTGTACCACTACTTCTTCTCTACTCTCCCCATTCCCACCCCACTCTCTGTGCCTCCCATCACATCCCCCACCTCCTTCTCGCTCCGGCCAGTTACTCCTGGCCAGGTGCTAAAAATACTGCACTCGATAAACCCATCCAAAGGCAAATGCCCATCGGGCTTTGACTCTAAAATGCTCCTTCTCTCTGCACTGGCCATAGCCCACCCTCTAACCATGCTCTATAACCTGTCCTTTAAACTCAGGGCAGTCCCCAAAATATGGAAACAAGCCACAGTCATCCCCTACCCAAAGGGGGGGACCTCTCCTCCCCATCCAACTATAGGCCCATATCTCTGCTCCCCATCCTAGCTAAAATTCAAGAACGCCTTGTATTATCCCAGCTCCAGCACTACCTAGATACCATATTGTTCTTTACCGCCTACCAAGCTGGCTTCAGAAAAAAATCACTCCACCACCACCTCCCTCCTCCGCCTTACTAACTCCATCCTTACAGGCATGGACAAAGGGGAAATTACAGCAGCCATATTTATTGATCTGGCAAAAGCCTTCGACACAGTCTCTCATCCCTGTTGTTGACTAAACTTGCCCAAGCTGGTCTGTCTGGGAGCATCAAAAACTGGTTCCAGTCTTACCTGTCAGGCAGGTCCCAATCAGTCCGGCCAGCTCGATCCACCTCACTTCCTGTCACCAGTGGTGTCCCCAAAGGTCAGTACTCGGCCCCTGCTGTTCTCTATCTTTCTCAATGACCTGCCTGCTGCCTGCCCTCAAGCGGCTATCCACATGTACGCAGACGATACGGTGCTGTTCGCCTCTGGCCCATCCGCAACCGCCTTAACTGCTCATCTCCAGGAGGACTTCGACTCCATCCAACGTTGGTTCCTCAGAAACCAACTATTCTTAAACTCAAAAAAAAACAGTCTCCCTCACCTTCGGCTCTCGGGCAAAACTAACCCGGCTCACTGCTCCACCCACATTCTACACCTTGGACAGATCTCCACTTGAGACCTGCACCACATATCGTTATCTTGGTGTCTGGTTAGATCAGCACCTTGACTTCTCAGTGCATATAGATGCCTTACACAAAAGATTGCATCCCATGCTGGGAGCCCTCTACCGCAACAAGTATTGTATACCTCTACCTACCAGATTAGAAATTGTCCAAAAATGATTCTCCGATTATGGACTACGCGATGTTGTATCTGGAGCCGCCCCAAACTCACTTAGCCAGGCTTGACCCCTTTACAACTCCTTCTGTCGGTTCTCCTTGGACGGCCTACCAACACCATCACTGTGACCTTTACCAGTCCCTAGCCCTCCCTCACTACAAAGCCGATGATTACTCACGTTGCTAGAACGCTGCTAAGTTCTGGTCACAGGCGCTCCCTTCCTACCTGACATCATCCCTAACCGCCTCTCCACCTGCCCTCGCTCTCAGAAACATAGACTCTAGGCTCACCATACTGCACACAGAACCACCAGATCTGGTCAGGCAGCTTTCAGCTTCAGGTTCCCCAAATTATGGAATTCCCTGGCAGCTGATATCAGACACCCACAAGTACTCCTAGAACTGAACACCTTCTTGAAATCACACTTACGCTACAAATTGCTCCTGCTTTCCCTCCCTGAATCCCATTTTCAACTCTACCTATTCAACTTCTAGCACCTATCTAGGTACCATTCTAGGTCTGCACCTAAGGTTTTAATACTAATTAAATTCAGACCCACGCTATATGTTGTATCTAAGAATTGCCACACCCAGTGTTTGGAATAACCACCCTATGTATTGTCTCATTTCATCAGCACTACTGTACCATTGCCTGTGAAAGTTACAAAATGTATGTTATTGTCTTCCTCTGTACAACTGTATTCATTTGTAAACCCTCTATCCCCAGGGCGCATCTGGAATCGAGTGGTACTCCGCTCAGTATGCCTTCCTGGTAAATCTCTTAAATAAATAAATAAATAAATAAATGTGCATGCCAAATTTCAGGTTATTCTGACATGGGACAGCAGTGTTATTAAGGTGCAAAGACATCAGGGTTCAACATAAAAAAAGTGCTTTCTCAACCTTCACTACAGTGGCACAACTGCACTAATTTAGTTGCTATGGAATGTTGACCCTAGCAATGAGTGGTACAGTGTTGCAGAATGGCTAGTTCTATGTTCATTGAGCACTACTATCCACAGTAAATTTTAAGTTTACAGTTAGTCATGGAATATCCTATTTATATGATGTTACATACTGTATATGATGATGTAAAAATTTGCACAAATAACCTGTTATTTTCACTCTGGTGACATCATTTACCTAAATAACATGTTTTTTGCAGATTTCTTTTTACAATACACTATATATGTGTGTGTATATATATATCCACTTTATAAAAACTGTCGGAAAGATAAAAATTAAAGATACAAATGTGACAGTTTACAGTTTTTGTTCTGCGTAGGGTTCACAGTCCCCCAATTTCCATATTTTCATGTGGAATCAGGTAGGCCGGGCTTACTATACACCAAAATTAAAATGTTATGCTCGACAATGTCTGCACTTATTTTAGGTATCTGTAGTACCACTGAAGACGCAAGGTAAACAACAGTTACGTAAGAAATTACCATAACAGTAGATCTTTGCGAGGATCTCAGACATCAGGTTTCACTGGAACCGCGCTGGAACGGAAATCCATCACGGTAGATTTTAGCAGTACAACTGCTGCCGCCCATGCTGTTGATGTCCGCCGACGTCAGCAACCCTATATAGGCATAGGTGGTCCCACTCCCATCTCAGCTCTTTCCCTCTGGAGATGAAGGGAGCAAGGCTGACACCCCGGGGAACCGAGGGGAGAGACGCGAGGGACCTGGCTCTAGATACAAAAGATAACCAGGTTCTGAGTAGGAGCCCCAAGAAGGGGGATGGTGGGAGGGAAAGCAGACCTGATGACTGAGATCCCCTTGAAGATCTACTGTTATGGTAATTTCTTATGTAACTGTTCTATCAACTTCGGGGGTACCTCAGTTATCAGGTTACACCACAGGAACGAGTACCAAGCAGTGGTAAGTGCAAAAAAACAGACAGTCTGGGAGGCTGGAACTCCACAAACTTTTTTTTTTATTTTATGTTTATTTATTTTTTTATTTTAGTCTTTGGTAACCGGGTAAGGCCCACTAGGCACAAGTGCCTGTTTTCAGGGGCGACCTGGGAGCACTGGGCGGTTAAGTGACTTGCTCAGAGTCACACAGTGTGCAAGTGGAGGTTGTGAGAATCAAACTCAGGTTTCATCTGCTGGATGTATCAAGCTTGTTCACAACTCGTTCCTCTAACCTCTAGGCTATACTGCCAGCCCAAGACTTAACTCAAGTTAAGTCAGCCCAGCTGCCCAGATGGCAAACCGCTTCCACTTCACGGCATAACTTAACTCAACTTAAGACAGGAGTCCCTGTAGCACAGCCTTGCCAAATCCTGCATGGGCTCTGGAAGTAAGGTACAGACTGTAATGCTTGGTAAAAGTGTGGATTGTACTCCAGGTGGCAGCAGGGCAAATATCAGCAGCTGAGACCCCTTTGAAACAAGCCGCAGAGGTAACCATACCTTTGGTGGAAGGAGCTTTGACAGCACCAGGCAGTTCTTTGCCGTACTTGTTGCAGCAGAACACACTGAAATTTGCCAACCATTTAGATAAACATTGCTTAGAAACAGAAGTGCCCTCTCTACCTGGGGCAAAAGAAACAAACAACTGCTTAGACTTTCTGGACTCCTTAGTCCGAAGCAGATAATACTTCTAAGTTCTGTGCACATCTAGTGTATGAAGCAATGCTTTCCCTGGACTGGCACGCTCAGGAAAATAAACAGGAAGCTGGATAGACTGATTAAGTATGAACTCAGAGGACACCTTAGGTAGAAACTTAGGATGTGTGTGCAAAGACATCCTGTTTTTGCGAAAAATCAAATAAAGCTCCTCGCATCAGAGGGCCTGAAGCTTTGAAATTCTTCGAGCAGAAGTAATTGTCAACTAAAAACAGCACTTTCCAAGACAGAAAGCGCAAATTGCAAGTCGCGATTGGCTCAAAAGGAGACAAGGTCAACTTTTCCAAAACAAAATTCAAGTCTCAAGCTGGGACAGAGTAACAGGTTGGGGGTTTCAGGTGCAGGATGCCCCTGAGAAAGGTATGGGAGATATCTAGTTGAGCAATAGTGTGGTCACCCACAGGCTCATGAAAGACAGAAATAGCCGAAATGTGGACCTTGAGGGAGGAATACCGGAGACCTGAGTCAGACAAAGAAATCAGGTATTCCAGGATATGATTCACAGGGTAGGTGAATGGGTCTAGGGAATGTTTGGCAGCCCAGATGGCAAACCGCTTCCACTTCACAACATAAGTGGCACGGGTGGAAGGCTTGCAGGTGGCCACAAGGACATGTGCCACCCTGTTAGAGACTCCAAACCTGGCGATGGCTACATACTCAGGAGCCACGTGTGCAGATGGAGGGACCTGAGGTTGGGATGGACCAGGGCCCCCTGATCCTGGGTCAGTAGATGCCTGCAAAGGGGTCGAGGGACCGGAGGTTCCTCCGCCAGTTGTTGAAGCAGAGGGAACCATATCTGGTGAGGCCAGAATGGAACTACTAGAATCATGTTGGCCCCCTCCATCTGCAGCTTGAGCAGCACCCTCTGTATTAGTGGAAATGGAGGGAAAGCATACAGAAATCTCCTGCTCCGAGAGGGGGACAATGCGTCTCACCAGAAAACTCCAGGCCCTGGATCTAGCAAGCAGAAATTGGGCAGTTTTGCATTGAGTGGGGACACAAAAAGGTCCAACTCTGGATGACCCCATCTGTTGAACAGATCTTCTACTATGGATGAGAGACGCTCCCATTCATGCATGCTGGACTGAGTCCTGTTGAGACTGTTCACCAGGGTGTTTAGGAAGCCTGGCATGTGGACTGCTGAGAATGCAGACTGTGCTCTAGTGCCCACTACCACACTCTCATGGCCTCCCTGCAAAGGGAGTACAAGTCGCACCCCGCTTGTTGATGTAGTAGAGGACACTCAGGTTGTCCAACTGCACCAGCAGCTGGCCTGGAGCCAGATGCTCCTGAAACACCTGCAAGGAACACAGCACCGCTCTCATCTCCAGACCACTGATATGCAGGGTGGCTTCCCACTGAGACCAGGAGTCCTGGGTTTGGAGAGGACCCAGGTGTGTTCCCCAAACAAGCCCTGAAGCATCCGTGGTTAGAATCTAATGCGGGGAGGAGATCTGAATGGGAACCCCTTGAAGAAGGTTCGGGGGGTCCATCCACCACCACAGTACCTTGTGAACTGGGGAGGTGACCAGGACTTGTTGGTCTAACTCGTTCATATGCTGGTCTCATTGCACTCTGAGGGTCCACTGAGGGGCACGCATGTGAAGCCTGGCCAGTGGAATGGTGGGAATGGCTGCAGCCATGAGCCCCAATAGCCTGAGGTACAGTCTGGCAGGAATAGACAGACTCTTGGCAACTTCTTGAGCCTAGGTCATAAGGCATTTTGCCCTGTTTTGGGGTAAGAAAGCCTTCCCCTGCTCGGAGTCCAGCACTGCCCGATGTACTGCAGTCTTTGGGAATGGAACTAGCACCAACTTGGGCAGGGTGACCATTATGCCCAGAGAGTGGAAGAGTTGTAGCGTGTGCTCCAGAGTCAGCAAGAGCTGCTCCCTGGACGGGGCCTTGAGAAGCCAATCATCCAGGTAAGGGAAAACATACAGCCCCATCTTCTGAGAGCTGCTGCGACTGCTGCTAAGCAATTGGTAAAGACATGTGGTGCACAGGATAAGCCAAAATGCAGCACTTTGAACTGGTAATGCTCGCCCTGAAAGGCAAAGCAGAGAAACCTCCTGTGAGGAGGAAAGACCGAAATGTACAGGTAGGCGTCCACCATGTCCAGTGAACAGAGCCAGTTCCCGGATTTGAGAAGGGGCATAAGGTCTGGCAAAGTTACCATCGAGAACTTTTTGTACTGGACAAAAAGATTGAGGTCCTTTAGATCAAACATGGGTCTCAGATCTCCGGTCTTTTTGGGGGACCAGGAGGAACCTAGAATAAAACCCTTAGTTTCTCTGCCACCTTGGCACCAGTTCAATTGCCTGCTTGTGCAAAAGAGATTGTACTTCCTCCCGAAGAACAGACGAGTGAGCAAGGGGATAGTTGGAGGGTGGGTGAGGGTATCTGGAGGCTGCTAGATGAGCTCCAGAATCTGACAAGCCTCCATCCTGGGAGCCTGACAAGCCTGTAGCCCTCGGAGAGGAAGGGGCAGGTTTCGATGGAGTAGCCATCGACGATGATCCCGTCGGCGGCAGAGGAGGGCCCGATGACGGCCTGGTGCACTGAGAGTCGGGCAGCAAAGCTACCGGTATGAGCATCGTAGGAACAGAGACCGGAACAGCTGGTCTCTTCAGTGGGGCAGTTGCCTTCACCAAAGAGCCCCCCAAAGGAGAGGCTGATGGGGAACGGGATGGGCACTGGGGGGAGCAGTCATGATCCTGGTCTTTTTTATGACTCCCCCCCACTGAGGACTTGTCTCGGGTCTTAGAGGCCTGGTAGCTCATAGATCTGGTGGGCGATTGAGCGGCCGCGGCCCCGGAGGACCCTTGCCTGGAGCTGGCTACCTGCTGGTCCATCATGAATTTTCTGAGAGCCTTCTTGCGTAGCCTAAGGGTTGTCTGGTTAAACTTCTGGCAGAGCTCATAGCTGGAGACACTGTGGTCAGACCCAAGACTGCAGACACAAATGGAGTGTTCGTCTGTAGAAGCAATCTTCTTCCCACAGTGGCAGCGCCGGAAAAGAGAAGAAGAAGAAGAAGACGGATTAACTCTCGACATAAACAAAAAATATGAAAAATCTCTAAAAGAGTATTTTGAAAAGTATTAGGATAAAAAGAAAATCTGTGGGCTGAAAAGGCGTGAAACACTGCGACGGATCATCCACGGAGACTGTGCCTGCAAGTCGATGGCAGGAAAGAACTGAGGAGGGAGTGGGGCTGCCCACGGCTAAATAGAGTTGCTGACATCAGTGGTGTGGGCAGCCCCAGTTGTACTGCTGAAAATCTTCCATGTGGTTTCTCTGTCTCCAACTGCAAAGATTCCTACGGTGTACGCTGATGACTGAGATATCCCCGAAGAAGAAGAAGAAGATCTGAATAAACCCTGCTCAAGGAAATGCAGCAGACATACTGTAATTTAGAATGTGTACTCCTTTGAAAGCCACAAGCAATGGGGACCACATTCTACTATTTGTCGAATATAATCTGTATAGGGTATGTAGGTACCCAAGCCCAAGTGAGTGCAGTTAAATTTATAATTTGGGCTTTAACCACCTTGTATAGTATCTAATAAATACTGCTGTATGTGTGAATTCTCCACTGTTTAAATTATATATCATTTTTAATTTCAGTTAAATATATACAGACTTTGATAATATAAAACTATGAACTATATATACTAGATGATCTAGTCCAAGACTGCCCCTTTTGATGACACACAAAAGCAGCTCCTCTCTATCCATGGTTCTATGTCATAATGGCAATAGAAAAAGTGCGATCATCATTACAGCGATTGTACATCGCCGAAAAGCAAAATGGTGACGTACGCTTATACACAACACCACATCCGGCAACTGAAAATAGGATTTATGGGGAGGGGTGCACTCCCTGCACATACCTGATTTAATATAATCAACTCCAAGGGGTGCAGGTCGGGGAGGGGGAGACAGTCCAGAAAAAAAAATCACAGCACAAGTAAAATGTTTCTCTGTCCCCAGCCCTGAACCCAGAACCTGCTGCACCAAAGCTAGCCACCCTCACCACCACACCACATGGCTAGCTCGGCAGCAGCACTCCACACTACCCCACACAAACCCTCCTCCATATACCTGACCTTCCGGTCGCCCTTGTAACCCTTCCTCGATCATCCCTACCTTCGGCTTCCATCGCTACCCTTACAGGGTAGCTCAACAGGGTAGCGCTGTAAATGAGTGGCTCTTTTGACAGTCACTCATTTGAAGTCACTGTTTTCACTGGATACCCTATCTATGCATTCAGTAATTCAGATTATCATCTATTCTGCATCACTTACAGAGTCATTTAACAAGTGTACATCTACCAGTAACTCCCCCAACAGCAGCGACTTTCGCAGCATTCTTAAAACTACTTTATTTTACCAGGGAAAAGAACTCAATGAGGTACTGTAAAAGACCTTTTACAAGAGTGCTCCAGGGTAGCAACTGTATTACTGACATGAAATACACAAATGCAAAATAGAACAAAATCATTTATAGTTCAGAAATATAACTATTACCTGTAGCCATAAGCTTATAAAAATTTATTAGCCTTATACAAAGACTGGAACCATAAATCATGTCTTCCTTTGACTCAATGAAAGTTATTGAGTGAGTCTGCAGCATGTGACATTCTCTTAAACAGCAGAGGTCTTCACGTGCAGCTGTCTCCAAAAGCATACTGATGCCAGCATTCTAAATGCTGTCTCTGATTTTCAAAAAAAAATGGAACAGCATTTTGTCTAAATTGAACCACAGAACATGAGGGTTCACTCTCTAAGTGTGTTAAAGTAACAGATCACACCCGTCTCCCTCTTACCCCACCCATTATCAAACATATATGTAATTCAAACCTGTGTCTGTATACAAAATTTTCATTACCTCTAGCATACATAAATCACAGTTCTTCACATGTCAGAGCCAGACTTGGCATGTCCATGGAAATACTGGGAACATTTCCTGTTACTGACCACTTGGCTGCGAAGTAGCTGATAATACTGCTGTGTTCCTATGCTGATTATTGGAACTGTTGTTCCAATATTATTGTTTGTTTTTTTTTTAATCTTTATTTTACTATTCACATGCTTTATTTATCTGCAATGCACCTTACTGTATTCACTTTCTCCCATTTGAACCTGAACTCCCTCATCATCATCCCTCCAGGACACATCTGGAAATGAGCTGTTACCAGTTCAGAATGTTTTTTTCTGGTAAAACTTCCAAAATAAATAAATCTGGAAAATATACATCCAACTGTAACAAACTGTTTTGTGTTTAAATGGAAGTACTGTGCTGGCTCCAGATTAGCTGCCCCAAACCGTTTTGAATGTCAGGTGAGTAAAAGGAGAATGGTATCTAGTCTGTAAAATCTCAGCCTGAGAAAAAAAGAACACCTAGTTGTTTTTTTTCCTATTTCTGACCATCTTGCTCCTATCCTGGATGTGACCATGTTTGGATTTCACAAAAGTGCAATTGTCTGCTATGTCTACAGTGGCATGAGCAGACGTACTGCCGCCGGACAAATCGTCACGAACAATATGTGATGGACTACTGGTCGCAAGGACTTGAAGGCACCAGACAGTATACTGATATTTAATGTGGTCGCAACCATCAAAGGGCGAATTGAAATTGTCGAAATATGGACAAATAGTCACACCACACAACAAAGTCAATCAGTTTCAAACAATTTATTCAGCAAATGTGAATTAAAAGCTGTGCCCAAGATACCCACTTAAGTTCGAAAATACATGACAAATGTGCCACCTGCCTATTAAAATAGGGAGCATTACATGGCCCTTGATTCTTGTAAATTAGTACTAAAGGTTTCACTGTTTTAGCTTTTACTGAAATGCATCTTTTTATTTACTTATTTATTTTATTTATTTACGGAGTTCTAGGAATACACCATTGAGCTGGAAGCTCGTTTACAAAGGTTTCATGTCAGCAGAAGATAACATATTACATACATTTCAATAACAAATAGACAAGAGAACATGAATTTCAAAAATGGGACCGTACAGAGACTATAAGTGCAGTGAACTACAAAACAGTTAACAATACAGGTGAATGTAAGGTTACATACATTGTGGGACTAGAGCTGTAATACCTGACCCATTAAGCAAAATAACAGTTCATTGTCAAGCTATAGGGAGGGACAGGGAAGGGGGGGAGAGATGGAGGGGTGGGAATAAGTGCATCAAGGAGGAGACAAGAAGATGCGTCAAGGAGGAGATTATCCGGGGGTAAATTATGGCTCACTGGGGAGGGATGGCAAGGGGTGATGTGGGCAGGAGGAGGGTAAGCAAAGGAAAGAAACATGGTTAGCAGTCACAGCTGCTCAGGTTGACCAGCAGTCCCAGCTGCTCCGACTGCTGAGGTATTGGTGAAGTTTTCTTTCAAATGGCCGCAGCTTGTGCTCATAGGTTAAATCCCAGTGGAGTTCATTCAGCAAAAGAGGGCACAATACGCAAATGACTTTTGCGCCTGAGAGGTGCAAAAGAAGGGGACAATCAGAGATTTTCTGGCATTGCTTCTTGTGCAGTGGGGGTTTGGGGGTGCGATGAGGAGCTTCTGGACGGCTGGAGGAGACAGTCCAAGACAAGTCTCCCCCCCGAGTAGACATACTTGGTACTGTACTCTGCCTTAAAGGTTGAGCCAGTTAGCTTGAGCATAGAGGTCACAGGTGTGGGTTAGCCTGTTTGCACCAATGAGCAGCCGGCAGGATTTATTTAGGGCAACACTAACTCATTTCAGAGTGGAGCCTGGGGCTGCCCCATAGATCACTAATCCATAATCAATGACGGACAGTATGGAACTTTTTATGGCAAGACAAGCATCTTGGTTCACACAATGTCAGTTCCTGTATAGAAGGCCAATTCTAGGATTTACTACCTTTATGATTTGTTCTGTATGCTGTGCAAAGGAGAGAGAGTTGTCCAGGGTGACGCCAAGATGTTTGAAAGTTCGCACTTGCTCTATTAGGGTGAGAAGGTTATTGTGGTTTGTCAGTTGAAAGTCTTTTTTTTTTTCCCTCTTTTTCCCTCCAGTTACGGATCGGGGGAACTCTCTCTCAGGCATCCATCTTTTATGCCTGCCGTGAAATCCTCTCTGGTCTGTTGCTCTCGCGCCCCCTACTGCCAGCACCCCGGTTAACCCGCCCAGGAGTGTAGCCGACTCAACTTGGGCTCCTTAGAAGGCAGACTCTGGCAGCAGGTAGGGCCGGAGGTGGAGGAGCTATGAGGCCCCAGCCGAGTCGGATCTGGCACTGGGCGTAAAGGATAGGTGCCGTCGCCTATCCCTCCGATCCGGGTTTTTTCCCGTTGTCTTGGCTAATGTACGTTCCCCAATGTGGGACATGCAATGCCGCTCAGCCAAGCAGCTGTCCCAACGTCAACCCCACTGTTTACTAGCTCGGTGTGTAGCAGTGCGGTCTCCACGAGGGCCACTGCTGCACGAGTACCCTGAACCCCTCCCGAGAGAGGAGAGCAGTCCCTCAGACGCTCGATCCTCTCTCTCACCCCTGCTGACCGCCAGTGGTCCGGGCTCATTCCCGAACCCGGATAGCTGGCGTGACGCGAGGTGTGGCATCCAGCGCCTCAACCTTCAGTGCCACTGGGCCGGCCAGTTGAAAGTCTTTATACTTTTTAATGACCAGATTGCCTGGTCATTGATCTACACTGCCAAGCCCCTTGCAGCTCCAGCTGCAATTGACTCGGCAGTGAAACACCTCTGAGATGCCATTTTGTAACAAAACGTTTCTTGTGCAAGCGCAAGCTAACGTAAAAAGCTCTCTGCTTTCATCTCTGTACTCCTGAGTTGATCACCCTTTTGCCTATATGTAAGTGTAGCTGCTAAAGAGGCATTCTGTCAGCCCTTAACCACACAGCCTCTATTATCTGTCTGCATGACAGTCCAAGAAAAGATTTGGGTTTGTCCTCACCCCACCCCAAGTTTGGGGTCTCTTCTACAGGCACTGGCTGGGGGTTATGCAAAAATGACCAGTTTGTATCTCTCTCTGCTTCTTTTTGTGGTTGTGCCACCAAGAGTTTACTGAGACTTCAGAATGTAATCTGCTGACAACTACTATATAACTATAGTGGGACTAGGGCAGTGGGGAAGTACAAACATGGGTCTAACAGGACCGATACTAAGGAAGTGAGGAGTAATCATAACAGGGCAGACTAGACGGACCAGGAGGTCCTTTTCTGCCCAAAACTACTTTGTAACTTGTAACTATATTGTGGGGGTTCACAAATAACATTAATTTAGTTTTTTATAGTTCATTATAAGCTTGTACTTGGTGAACCAAGCTTCAGTAGCAGTGAAATCACTTTGCAGTTGAGAGTCAAGTTGGTGTGGGTTGGGGTTTTTAGAAAAGATGACAGCATCATCTGCGTAGAGAAGGATATGTTCTTTGCAGACAGAGTGGAGTTTGTTAATAAAGATGCTGAACAACAGTGGGCCAAGAATTGACCCCTGGAGAACCCCTGTGAGTACCTCCTGACTACTGGAGAACGTCCCACCAATTTCTACACACTGATACCTATTGCTGAGATAGCTCTGCAACCACCCTACAGCTTCAGTGGAAAGGCCAATAGAGAGGAGTTCAGCAAGTAGTGTTTTATGGTTAACAGTGTCAAAAGCCTTGGTAAGGTTGATGTAAATCGCCCCGGCTACTTGACGACTGTCTAAAGCCCAATGCAGGAATCCTGAGTGCCCCAGTAGGACGGTGGTGGTACTATGCCCCTTGCGAAACCCGTGTTGCTGTGGGCACTGGATTCCATACTTATCTACTGTAAATAGTCAACAAGTTGGTCAGCAACCATCCTTTCTAATGCCTTTGGGGGGCAGTATCGATATTGGACGGTAGTTCATGTGTACGGCTCTGTCACCACTTTTGTGGACCAGGGTGACCACTGCAGCTTTCCAAAGCAGGGGGAATTGTCCCAGCTGGAGAGATAGGTTCAAAAGTTTTCTTAGCGGTAGGAGCAGTTCTTCAAGGGTAAGGTCCAGTAACTTAAGGTCCTGCGAGTCACTACTGTGTCTGGTTTTGCCTAGCACCTGTGACAGATACTTTCTGGCTTCGGGTATATTGACTGCTTTAAGGTAGAAGGGGGGACATGAGGGAGACACGCTTTATCGACAAATGTTACAGGGAGATCGGTCGGCAGTATGCTGCTAAGGTCTGTAAAAGCAACATTACAGGTATTGGCAATGGTGCTAGGGTCCTGGGTGATCACACCATTCACCAGCAGCATGGAAGGTGAGGTTTTGCTAATTTTACCAGTAAGGTCCTTCAGGTTCTCCCAGAACCTTTTGCCATCACCCCAGGAATGGGTGAGACAGTCTTTAAAATATTGAGATTTCGCGTGTCTGATTTGGCGGATGCAGATGTTTCTGGCAACAGGAGTGTAGCCAGAAATTTTCATTTTGTACACAATCTCTAACAGTTACACCCCCCCAATTAAAAAATGTACACATCCCTTCCAAATAGCACCCCCTTCCAGACAAGTCAGATTGTTGTCAGATGATTCCTCTAGTCTAAAGAGGTTATACATGTATCGGACTCTCCTCAGTGGCCTTCACTAACCCAAATACTGCAGATTAGAATGATAATATTAACAGAGTGACTTATGCTTTGTGGCAGGCACTCAACAAAACTGTACACAAATGTGTACAGTGAGTATGCCTGTCTACACCCTTGCTGGCAGATCTATTTTTCTGCATGTCTGCCTTTGTGCCAGTAGCCTTGGCTCTATGCCAAAGATGGTCTCTGTTGGCCAAAAGATTCAGAATAGCAGGGATGACCCATGAGCTGTGGACTTCCTTGATTTTGTGCTTTTTAATCGGAGCATAGGTGTCACAGGCATCATTAAACTTAGCAATAAAATAATCCAGTGCCTGGTCAATGTTTACTGCACAGTACAGTGGGGACCAGTCAATGAGCCTAAGGCAAGCCTTGAGCGAGTTCAGCTGCCCATGTTTGAGGGTATGACTCAATGCGATTTTGGGCGGGGGCTTAGCAGGCTTGTTGGTCCAGTGGCAAGTGACTTGGGAGTGATCACTAAGCAAGTCTGCAAGTGCTGTGGGGTTGTAGATCCTGTCAGGCTGGTTCGTGATGATCCAGTCAAGTAGGGAACTGGAGCCTGTTTGGTACTTGATTCTAGTGGGCGAATCAATAATTTGTGAGAGGTTAATACAGGACAGGGCATCTCTGTATTGGATGGCTTCATGGGGTAACTGGTTTATATTTAAGTTCCCTAGGACTACCACCTCCCAGTTTTGCTTAAAGCCTTTAATGAACTCAACAATTTTGTGGAAACCAGTTGACTGATCCCTTGGGGGGAATGTAAACTGAGGCTACTGACAGCGACTTGTTTGGAGAACCTAGCAGTAGTCTAATAGCTAGGACCTGTGCAGAAGTCCCAGTGTCAATCTGAGGGAGGGTGTGGCACCATATTTGATCTTTGACATTGACAGCACACCTACCACCCCTTTTCCCAACTCTGTCAAGCCTGAAGAGGGAGTATCCATTTAAAGCACTTGGATGACAGTGGGCTCAGGGAGGGTTAGAGCAGTTAGGCAGAGGCACATCCCAGATCCTATTCCACTCAAGAACTCATATGCCACACTGGCAAATGAGGACAACCAACTAGAGGTACCCAGAGAAGTGGAAGGAAAGGATGTGGAGGTTAGCCAAGGAGGTGACCTCAGCGGGAAAAGCAGTGGACCCCAGAGGAGGAGGAAGCGAATCCTGGTGGGGGACTCCATCATAAGAGGGATCCAGCTAGGAACACAGGAGGGGGAGGACAGGGAGGTGAGGTGCCTACCAGGTGCCACGGCATGGAGGGATGGAAGGAAGATCCTGGAGATCACTGGGAAGGCAAGACGGGAGGGTGAGCTGGATGTCATTATCCACCTAGGTACTAATGACCTGGCAAATGGGGAGCCAAAGGAAGTTCAGGAAGAGTTTAGGAAACTGGGAGGGGTCTCACAAGTAGCTACTTCTGTCACTTTCAGAAGTACTACCTGTGAGAGGCAAGGAGACATAGGAGTGCATGCACCAGGAACTTTAACTCATGGTTGAAGAACTGGTGCTGTGAGGAAGGGTTTGGATTCATTGGTGACTGGGGACCCACCTGGAGGGATGGAGGTTTGTTCAAGCCTGACGGCCTGCATCCATCCTGGAGGGGAATCCAAGCACTCAATGATTAGTTTAAATGCTACATTGACAAGCATTTAAACTAGCAAAGGGGGGTGACAGGCCAGCAAGGAGGGTACCTAATTGCTCACCCCCCACAGCTAGCAGTGGAACCAGTGAACCAGAGGAGTGTCTATCTCTGCAAAGCAGTGTGCAAAAGATGGAGATTAGTGCCCAAGAGGTGGGCAGAAAAGGGGCAAAATTCAGCAGAAGGGCAGACAGCAAGGAGAACCAGGGATAAATGACAACCAAGGAAGGGGCTGGAGTAGAACAGTGAAACAGTCTAGGGACATCAAATCATGGAAAGCCATGTGTGCAAATGCCAGGAGCCTTAGCAACAAGATGGAAGATCTGGAGGCTGTCATGGTACAGTCAGACCTGGACATTGTGGCCATCACTGAAACCTGGTGTAATGATAACCACGACTGGGAGATGACCATACCTGGCTACAACATATTCAGAAGAGACAGAGCAGGCAGGAAGGAGGAGGAGGGCACTGTATGTGAAAATGACATAAGGGCCACAGAGATCCAGGAGGAACAAATGGGGGAGAGATACTGTGGGTTAAGCTGAAAGGAAAATGGGGACAGCCATCCGCACAGGTGTGGTCTATAGACCACCAGCTCAGGAGGAAGAAACAGATAGGAGTTGATGCTAGCCATCCAAAGGATGGCAGACAAGATGAGGTAGTACTGGTTGGAGACTTCAATATTCCAGACGTGGACTGGAGCATCCCAGCAGCAGCATCAACTAGGAGCAGATTTATCCTGGACTCCCTTCAGGGTGCCTTCTCAAGCAACTGGTCATGGAACCAACTCGCAGAAGGCAATACTGGACCTTGTGCTCACAAACAGGGACAGTGTGATGGGGTAACAGTGGGGAGCACCTGGGAAACAGTGATCGCCAGTCATTGTGGTTTGAAATCACAGAAAGAGCAGAACCAAACCACACAAAAACACGTATCCTGGATTTTGGGGGACAGACTTTGGGAAAATGGGGAGATACTTGAAAGAGGCATTAATGAGAATGGGACAGGAATCAGGGTTGAGGAACAGGGGCAGTATTTAAAATGGGGATTACAAGAACAACAGAATTATGCATTAAGCAGGTTAGCAAGAGGAAAGGAAGAGGAGACCATTATGGTTTTCCAAAGAGGTAGCAAAGAAAGTGAAAGCCAAAAAGATTGCATTCAGGCAATACAAAAAGACACAGGCAGAAGGGATAGGGAGAAGTACCAGGAGAAGCAAAGGGAGGCAGGGAGGTCAGTAAGGGAAGCCAAAGCTCAGACAGAAGAACACACTGCAAAATCAGTGGGTAGAGGGACAAAACCTTTACAGGTACATAAGTGAAAAGAAAGACAAAGGGAGGATAGTGAGACTGAAGGGGGAGGATGGGGGCGTGGAGGATGACAACAGTAAAGCTGACATTTTGAACAGGTATTTCTGCTCAGTCTTTACTGAGGAAGAGGAGGGTAATGGGTCTGAAGGGAGTACAAGGGGTGAGAATGGTGCAGAATGGACACAAGTCCCTTTACAGAGAAAGGGTCCTGAAGGAACTGGAAGTAATAAGAGTTGATAAAGCAATGGGGCCAGATGGAGTGCACCCAGGGTCCTTAAAGAACTAAGAGAGGTGGTGGATGAACCTCTGGCTATCCTGTTTAGCCGATCACTGGAAACAGGGGAGGTACCCAAAGACTGGAGGACAGCAGATGTAGTCCCCTTATACAAAAGTGGGAACAAAGAGGAAGCAGGGAACTACAGACCAGTCAGCCTCACCTCGGTAGTGGGGAAGATCATGGAAGCACTACTGAAGGAGAGATTGGTGGAACATCTGGTTGTCAATGGACTACAGGACCCAAGGCAGCATGGTTTCACCAGGGGGAGGTCATGTCAGACCAACCTCGTTGAATTTTTGACTGGGTGACTAGGAGGTGGATCGGGGAGGCAGTGGACATGACCTATCTGGACTTCAACAAGGCCTTTGACACTGTGCCACATAGAAGACTATTATACAAACTGGGGAATATGGGTGTGGGCAGGGCAGTAGTGTGGTGGGTAGGTAACTGGCTGGGTGGCAGGACACAGAGGGTGGTGGTAAATGGCTGTCACTCCCACAGAGGGAAGAGTGACCAGTGGGGTACCACAGGGATCAGTGCTGGGACCGGTCCTATTCAACATCTTCATCAGTGACATTGCGTAGGACCTAGAAGGCAGAATTTCACTGTTTGCTGATGACACAAAGCTCTGTAACAGAGTAGACACACCAGAGGGTGTAGACAGAATGAGAAGGGACCTGCAGAAACTTGAAGAATGGTCAGGGGTTTGGCAGTTGAAATTCAATGCAAAGTAGTGCAAGATAATGCATATGGGGCACAAAAACCCTGGCACAATATATCAGTTGGGGGATGAGGATATAGCATGCACCAAGCAGGAAAGGGATCTTGGGGTTGTCATCTCTGATGACCTCAAGGTAGGGAAACTGTGACAAGGCAGCAGGTAAAGCAAACAGGATGCTGGGATGTATAGGCAGGGGCATCACCAGCAGGAAAAGGGAGGTCATAATTCCGCTATACAAGACACTAGCGAGGCCCCACCTGGAGTACAGTGTACAGTTCTGGAGACCATACCTACGTAATTACATAGACAGGGTAGAGAAGGTTCAGAGGAGGGCAACAAAGATGGTGCATGGATTGCATCACAAGTCCTATGAAGACAGGTTGAAGGAACTAAACATGTACTCCCTGGAGGAGAGGAGGGAGAGGGGGATATGATAGAGACATACAAGTATCTTACAGGGAGGAACAGGGTGCAGGAAACACACTATTTTTAAGTGAAAAAGATGTTCCAGGACTAGGCGGCATGGGATGAAGTTGGAGGGAGGCGATTCAGAGGAAACATGAGAAAGAATTTCTTCACAGAACGGGTGGTGGACAAGTGGAACACCCTGCCAGAGGAAGTGGTGGGGGCTGAAACAATCACGGGATTTAAGAATGCATGGGATAGACATAAAGGAATTCTGGAGGTCAGGGGTAAGGGGCAACAGACTTCTAGGAAAACAAACTGAACTTACAAGCTCAAATGGGCAGACTGGGTGGGCCATAGGCCCTTATCTGCCGACAGTGTCTATGTATCTATGTATAAAACTACGGATGCATCCAAGATCTTGGGTGATAGCTTGGTTTCTACTAAGGAAATGACATCTGGATTGTGCTGACTTACCCATACCTGGAGCTGGTCAAATTTGGCCAGCAGGCTATGGATATTAATAGACACAATTTTTACTGAATGGTGGTTGTTTCCACTACCAAGAGTCTTTTTTTTTTTTGGGGGGGGGGGAGAGGATATTACCGGAGATAAGCAGTAGCATCAGAGAAAGGTGAAGTAGGACATTTTTTAGAATTATTAAGTTGCCTTTTCTCTTATAATTGCTATCACTACCCTTCTTTGTTGGGCTTGTTAGGGTGGCAGGGCGTGGTATTAGCTGTGTGATCATGACACAACTGTGGAGGGGTAGGTAGTCATCTGAGGTGAGCCACCCAGCACAGCTAGGAGTGGGCAAGGTACTACTGCCAATTATGTGACACAGCGCTAGAGAAGCATTAGCTGTATATGCATGGGTAAGGTTATGATAATTTGGATATTCAAAGGTTAGGAGAATTAATAAGAGCGCTAATAAAGTTAAATAATTACTGGGAACCATGATGCAAAAAAAAAAAAAAAAAAGATGGGGTGAGGGTAAATGTGTGCAAGAACTGTTTGTATCCAGGTACTACAATTTTCTGCCCTAGCAACACGGCACTGTCCCTGTGCTCAGTACACCCTATACCCGTTGGTTCAACACTTTCCAGAATTTATCTGCCTGCCTGCAGTTCATAAACAGAATCCCAGTCCCCTAGAAAAGGGAGTTCCAGAGTGCTATAGCTATCTACAGGGTTCAAAGCCTGAGGACTCTGGCTGTGACCAGCCAGAGGGGACTCGCTGGCTTCAGATAGTGGCAGGGTCTTGGGTCCAGAAAGGCTCCCTCTGGCTGCGTCTTTAGAGGCTTGGATCCTGACTGGGTCTGAGACTGGAAACAGCAGGGGCCTGTTGGCAATCTACCCTCAAGGAAGACTGCCTGATGGGTTTTGTACCTACATGTCCTAAATACCCAAAAGGAACCTGCAGTTTTCCTCTCTCCCTGGTTCTTAGGCAAGCAGCACAATCTGAACTGAACAAACCTGAGAAGCCGTGCAAGATAAGAGGTGGCACTGTGACACAGAGTCCTGACAGTAGAGATAAGATGAAGAGAGTCATCTCGGCCTCTTAGCTGTGACCACTAGGCTTTGTGACATTGAGCCCTGAGAAAGGGGTAACATGCAAGAAGCCTCTTGTGATACCTCATTGTAGTGGTATCCATGTCGGGAGCTTTCTGTGCTAGCTGGAAGGGTACACCTGTTGTAGTCATGGTTTAAGCCCTAGACAATAAATGAGCTATAGGGATGCAGGTACATTCTGTGGTAACCCCAGGTCCCTCATGACTGCAGGGGTGGTGGTGGGGAGTGTAACTGTAAATACATTTTTATAAAAAAGGAAAATAAGTGAACCACTGCTAACTGCTTATGGGCTCAGGACATGAATGCACAGATCTGTAGAGGCACCTGATGGGTTGTGGTTGGGGCACCAGCTGCAGAATCCTCTTTCACCTTAAAGTAGTTGCATAAGGACTTACCATAACAGTAGATCTTCGAGAGGAGCTCTTGCAGCAGCCTATTACCATTAGGACTAATGCCACAGGCCTTAGGACCCACTGGAAAAATCTTAGCTAGCAGTACCCACCAGGCCCCCCCCCCCGACGTCAGTCATGCTATAAAAGGGGGCGGTATCTGGCTCCACCTCAGTTCACCTGCCGAGGACCCGCAAACAGGCCCCAGCAAATGAACCATGTGAGGCGTGCCCTAGTCATGCTGAAACTCTCCGGGGGAAGGAGGGCGGGAAAGCCTGCTGCAAGAGCTCCTCTCGAAGATCTACTGTTATGGTAAGTTCTTACGTAACTGTACTATCTTACTTTGAGTGGGAGCTCTTGCAGCAGGCTATTACCATTAGGACTGAATCCCAAGCAGTCCCGCGCTAAGGAGGTGACAAGCCCCGGGAGGAGGATGACAGAAGCCAACAAGGATGGTATTGCCTAGACAGTCAGTATGTCAGGATAGTAATCCCTGGAGGACCATCAGGCCAAAACCAACTCGGTGCCTGGAAGCTATGTCTAGGCTGTAATGCCTGACAAAAGTATGTACTGAACTCCAAGTAGCTGCTGTGCAAATGTCTCTAATAGAGACATTTTTCAAAGAAGCGAAGGAGGTAGCTACTCCACTGGTAGAATGACCCCTGGCTGCTCCAGGGAGAGCTTTGTTATACTTCTTGTAGCAGAAGACTATGCAGTGGACTAGCCAACTTGATATAGTCTGTTTAGACACCAGTTTGCCCAGGTGTTGAGGTGCAAAGGCCACAAAGAGTTGCTCCAATTTGTGGTGTGCCGCTGTACGCTTGAGGTAGTACCTCAGCGCACTGTGGAAATCCAAAGTGTGTAAGAGAGCTTCTCCCCTGTTGGAAGGGGTAGAATAATAAACTGGAAGGTCAACCGATTGCTTGAGGGTTAATTCAAAAACCACTTTGGGCAGAAACTTAGGATTTGTCCTGAAGGAAACCCTTTCCCTATGAAAAATCAAATAAGGCTCCTTGCACATCAGAACCTGAAGCTTGGAAACCCTTTCGAGCTGAAGAAACAACAACTAAAAAGGACACCTTCTAAGAGAGATAACGCAGTTCACACTCTGCTACGGGTTCAAAAGGAGGGAGAGTAAGCTTCTCAAACACAAAAAGGAGATCCCAGGGGGGAATTGGATCCCTGATGAGAGGCTTTATATGAAGTATGCCCCGTAGGAAGATGCGGGCCGTGTCTAACTGGGCTAAGGTTCTTCCTTCTACCAATGCGTGATAGGCAGATATGGCCCACACATGCACCTTAATGGAGGAATAGCTGAAGCCTTGATGCAATAAGGAGAGGAGATACTGCAGGGATGAGTTCACTAGACAGGTAAGGGGGTCCAGATGATGTGATGAAGCCCAAGGCAGAAACGCTTCTACTTCAGAGTATAAATGGACCATGTGGAGGGCTTACTCGCCAAAACGAGAACGTCTGCCACCTCTTGGGAGACCCATACCTCATCTTAACTACGTCTGCAGGAGACATGCATGAAGGTACAGGGACTTGAGATCTGGATGTACCAGCTTGCCCTGGTCTTGGGACAGCAACTGCGAGAATATTAGCAGCGGAATCGGAAGTTCCAATGACAGCCACTGAAGTAGAGGGAACCAAATCTGCCATGGCCATAGGGGGGCGATTAGGATCATCCTAGCCCTCTCGGCTTGTAATTTCAACAGAACCCTCTGAATTAGAGGGAAGGCGTAAAGGAACCTCCCTGTCCAGCAAAGGGACAACACGTCTGGCCAAAAAACACCAGGCATGCGCTCTGGCGAGCAGAAACTTGGCAATTTGGCACTGCGTGGGGATGCAAAGAGGTCCAGCTCTGGAAGACCCTATGTGCTAAAGAGCTGGTCTGCTATTGACTGAAGTAGCTCCCACTCGTGCACCTTGGGCCGAGACTGACTAAGGCTGTCTGCCAAGACGTTTTGGATGCCTGGAACATGCACTGCGGTCAGAGTGATGTGACGTTCCAGCGTCCAGTACCAGACTCTCACTGCCTCCCTGCATAGGGGGTAGGAGTGTGTTCCCCCTTGCTTGTTGATGTAGAAGACAACGGCCGTGTTTTCTGACTGAACGAGAAAGAGCCTGGCACAAGATCCTCCTGAAAGGCCCAGGGCATTGAGGACTGCTCGCATCTCTAGGATGTTGATGTGTAGATTGCGCTCCTCTAGGGACCAAACGCCCTGTGTCTGGCGATCCCCTAGATGAGCCCCCCAACCGAGGTCGGAGGCATCCATTGTTAAGGTCCGACTCGGGGGCTCCTGCCAAAAAAAAAAACAAAACTTTTTTTAAGTTAGGAGGGTCTAACCACCAGAGAAGGGTCCTTCTGACTGGCTCAGAAATCCTGACCAGATGGTCTAGACCATCAGAACATTGGTCCCACTGCACTCAACATCCACTGCGGGACCCTCATGTGGAGGCAAGCCAAGGGAGTTACAGGGATGGCCGCCGCCATGTGCCCCAGAAGTCTGAGGAAAGTCCTGGCCTGGACCTAGGGGGGTTATTAGAACCAATCGGGCCACCTCTCGCAGGTGATCTCCCCTTTCCTGTGGAAGGAAAACCATGCCCTGGACCGGGTCTAGGATCACACTTATAAAGGAGAGTCTTTGACTGGGCTCTGGGGATGACTTGGGAAGATTCAGAGTGATCCCCAACTCTTGGAATAGCATATAGGTGTCTCCAGGTGTGCAAAGGAGGTGTGACCTTGATTAGGCTGCCAATAGCCAGTCACCCAGGTAAGGGAAAAGATAGTGACCCTCACGCCTTACAGCCGCAGCTACCACTGCTAGACACTTGGTAAAGACTCAAGGAGCAGAGGAGAGGCCAAATGGCAGAACCTGGAACTCGTAATGCCTCCCCTGGAAGTGGAACCTCAAATACTTCTAGTGGGGAGGAAAGCCCCCAATATGCATGTATGCATCTTGCATGTCCAGGGAGCAGAGCCAGTCCCCCAGGTGCAGCAGGGGAATTAGACCTGGAAAGGTCACCATCCTGAATCTTTTAGAGAACTGAGGTCCAGGATGGGCTGAAGGTCCTGAGTTTTCTTTGGTACCAGGAAGAAGTGTGAATAGTACCCTTTTCCCCACTGATGCAGTGAGACTGGCTCTATTGCCCTTTTTGCAAGAGTGGCTGAATCTCCCCTTCTATGAGAGCTATACGAGAAGGAGGATTTCTTGAGGACCTTGGTGGTGTCTCTGGGGGGATTTGTGTGAACTCCAGTGTATGTTCCCTTCTTATAATATCTAGGACCCAGAGGTCCGAGGTGATTCTGCTCCACCCTACCAAGTGAAGGGAGAAGTGACCCCCTACTGCCTCCCCTTGTACCTTCTCCGGAGGAGGGGGGTCAGCAAGGAGTCATTGGGAGGATCCGGAAGTTGGCAGAGAGGGATGGAAGAACTTTGGGTCTCGAAAAGGAGCTTGCTGGGTTGCAGCCTTCCTTTTGAAACCTCCTCTCTGTGGAAACTGGCTACCACGGGAATTCTGGCTTGAGGGCTTCCGAAATGGCCATTTGCGGTTGTGCTTATATAGCTGTTGGATGGACCAAACTGACTTCCCGGATTCCTGGAGGTGAGAAATCAACTTCTCAGTCTCCTCCTCGAACAAAATGAAACCATGGAAGGGAAGATCCTTGATTCCGGCCTGCAGATCCTGAGTGAATCCAGAGACTCTCAACCAGGCGTGGCACCTCAGGCAGATGCTGGAAGCCGCCGCCCTTGATGCCATGTCTGCAGTGTCGTACAAGGCACGCAGTACATGAGTGCCCACATCCAAACTCGATTTTACGATCTCCAGTAGCTTGGTCTTCTGAGCGGAGTCTGGCAAGGTGCTGGCCATCTCTTGTCCCTTCTCCCATAAGGCATTTTTGGTACTGTACCATATGTGTTAGGAAGTTCAAGGATTGTATGGAACAGGTGGATGCAGAGTACACCTTCTCGCCCACCTGATCCAAATAACAGGACTCCTAATCGGAAGGCTGAGAATTAAAGTGCTTGGGCTGCCGAGACTTGTCTTGAGCAGCTGCTATGACCATCAAGTCGGCCTGAAGGTGTTCCGCCAAATAGGGCTACTCCCTCGGTGCTCTATACAGCCTGTCCAATTCTTTGGAACTGCTGGGACTATGGCTGGATACTTCCAGGTAATCCTCGTGAGGTCCTGGAATGTATCCACTAAAGAAGGTACCACCAGTGATTTAGGCTCCTTTTGTCTCAGGTATCTCGCAAGTCTCCGGCGTTACGGATCCAGGTCCTCCGTCTCCCATTCATTGGTGGCCTGGATGTGTCTCATGACGTCCATAAAGGCTGGATCGTCAGGAGGTGAACAAGGTGTTTCCTTGTCATCAGGAGAACCTCCAACTCCTGAGAGGGAGTGGTCTGAGGAAGAGGATGATGAAGACCAACTCCTATGAGGATGACAGAAAGCCGACCTATGTCTGGAGGGGCTTCAATCCTTAGAACGTTGGTCACTATCCGACCGATGATGGCTAAGGGACCAGTCCTTACGGTATGGGGACTGACAACAGAGTGGAGACTGGCACCTGTCTCTGGCGCGGCAATGGCTAATAGAGCATCCACACCTGGTGAGGGACCTGTGATGGCTGTGGGACTTGCTCTTGGGCCGGGACCGGCGACAGACGGAAGATCATGAATGGTGCTGTCAACAGTACTTAGACTGGGACCGGGATCTAACCACCGAGGGTGAGCAGGATATGGAAATTACATACCTACCGTAATTCTTATCTTTCTGTGTATCTTCACCATTCATCACCTTTGGGTACTTGGCTGGAGGTCATGACCCCATGGGATCTTTTTTTTTTTGGATGGGCGGAGTCTACGCACCATCGGCGCTGCCCTCGAGGTCGACGCACTGCATGGCGCTCGCAGGTTGGCTGTTTGGTGTTAGCTGACTCCACCCTCCCGCCAGTTCTGAGTCACCATAGAGATGAGAAAAGGGTTGGGAGGGTGGGATAAGGAAGTCCAAGGAACAGACAAAGGAAAAGATGCATGAACTAAAAGGAGAAATAAACGACTGAGAGGACAGAACAAGTTTGAAGACTAAGGAAATTGGGTAGGGGCCCCAATCTCTGGAAGTAGAACAGGAGAAGGGAGGGAGAGTTAAGGATTTTTAGAAGTAAGGATAAGAGTGAGAGGGTGGAAAAAAGGAGAAACATACCCTGTAACCTTGACCTGTCTCCCGTTTGTATAGGAACTGCGAAGTAGTAGCCAAGAGGCTAACTGTTAGAATTCAAGGCACAGAATCACTGGCAATAACTCCCACAAGCAGAATCAGCTATTCTGGAAGAAAAGACAGGATACAGGGATATCTCCCCCCTCTCAAAAGGAGATTTTGATGTAAGAAACCTAATTTCTTAAATTAATTGAGGTTATGTCCAAAGGACAAGGAAATCAAAGGATTGATGGGGAGAAGGAAAGAAAGGAGGGCAACTGCCAACCCCCAACCCACAGGGGTGGAGCCGAAGCACTAAACAGCCAGCCCCCTCCTGACCACTCTGCCCTAAAGAAGATTATCCCCCTATGTGCCCTAATTTACCCCACTCCTGACTAACAGAAAGGAGGGGGGCGAGGATGGGCACAGAGAGGGAGGGGGACCCAGAGACTGAGGCCCCAGGGGGATAGAGGGTGGGATCATGATGAATGGTGAAGATACACAGAAATATTAGAATTACGGTAGGTACGAAATTTCCATATCTTATCTGTGTCAATCTTCACCATTCATCACCTTTGGGTGAGTGCCAAGCCCCCCCGAAGGGGGCTTTTAACCCTAAGGGGCTGAGTCCCTTAGCCCTCAGTGGGTGACACACTAAGGGGGAGAACCTTCACGGGTCTGGAGAGGCCCGAGAGTGGGGAGAGTGAGATGGGGACCACCCAGAGGGGGTAGGAAGTTGCCCCGATAGATGCCGTCTCACCCTACGGGAGAAAAGATAGGTTCTCTGGTGAGCGGAGTTAATTACCCTACGCCAGGCCAACGGTGACAACCGGGAGAGATGCAGCCATGCCGTCCACCTAGTGCTGATTGCTGTCCCTACGACCCTGGTAGCTGCCTCACTGGCATCATATGATGCCCTTGCTTTGTGTCTTGCTAGCTCCAGGCCACGTGCAGAGAGTGCAATGGCTTGTCTGGTTTGCTCCATGTCAGGCATCGAAGCTAGGAGTTGACTTAGCCTGGACCACAAGAACCTGTCATAGGATGCATAGTGGGCCTGATGTGTTGCAATAGAAAGCAGCAACCATGCAGAGTAGACTCTCCTCCTCACCTAGAAGTCAAAATCCAAGGAATCTTGATCTGGGGGCCAGTCACGGTGCAGGGCGCAAAGCCCATCTGGAGTATCTAAATGCATCAATCCTGATGGGGATGAGGCATGGAACCTGGAGGCTCCGGGGGGGCACAATACCGCTGGCAGAGATCCCTAGGGGCTGGGACTCTGGAAAAAGGGTCTCTGCCAGAAGCGCAACTATGCCTCCTGAAAGGGAGCAGGCCAGGGGGCACCACAAGGGTGTCAGCCCTGAAATCGCCCAGAAAGGCGTGCGTCAAGTGCTCTGGATTGTGTTGGGTGAGTGGGGTGATGCACAGGTCCTCCAACATCCTCATGAGGAATCGCTGATACTCGGCGAGATCAGCAGCTGGAGAGATGTGGACAGACTGCTTCTCTCCCCCAGAAGAGGGAGATGAGGAGTTAGAGGACCTCGGAAGTTCAGTAGCTGACTGCTCAGGGGGAGGTTGAAAAACCTCTCTGTTCATAACCCTAATGTAAGCGGGAAATTGAGCGGCCACACAGCTCTGAACTGCTCCCAGGAGAGAGGACCGCTAGGACCAAAAATACCCGGGAGCGCAGGAGAATGTGGCAGAGGAGTGGGGGGCAGAGCCGACAACAGAAATCGGCTGACCTCCGCCTGGGCTAAGGAGCACACCAGGAGCCCTAGGGAAAGAAGGAGCTCCGGAAAACTCCACAGCTGACAGCTGATCAACCAAACTGGAACTGCCTAGGCTGCGCCATGAAGAATCCCCCCTGTGAGGTGACCGGGGTCGTGTAGATCCAGAAGGACAGTCCCCTACTGCCAAAGAATGGGGCCCTCTAAAAGAAACCGAAAGGGAAAGGCGGAGATCTGCGCTACGGCTTCTCCCAGAGCCCGGGTGGACTCCGGAAAAAGGCTGCCACATGGACGCCATACCTCTCGACCCCTTGGAATCTGAGAGTGCCCTCCTCCTCGAGAGAGCCAGCCTAGGTAGCTGGCAGCTCTGGTCAGTCCCCGAAGGGGCTATCCAAGGAGCAGCATCCTCCCCCCTTGAGGGTGCTCCGATCGGCCCCAAAGTTGGGTGATCCAGGCACACCACCCGAGGGGGTACCATCACTGAGGGGTCAGAGAACCCTCCGAGACCTGTCTGCAGAGCAATGGAGGCCTGCATCACTGCCTGCTGGTAAGCACCCCTAACCCTGGTCCCAGGGGTCACTGCTCACTCCTCAGAGGGGGTCTGGCCCTGGTTTGTTGAGGACACTACCAAGGTGTCCACATGAGCAGCCAATTCCAAGAAGTCAGACTGCCTGTCTGACTCAGAGTCCGACTCCCCCTCCGAAGAGGAGGAGACCGAAGTTCTGTGTCAAACAGTGCATGGACGCCTGCTACCATCCCGACTAAAAGGGCACCAGAAACTGAGATTGCACCAGAGTCGGTGCCAATGTACCCAACAGTACCTCGAATGGTGCCAGAAGAGGACACGGTTCCAACAATGGCAGCAGCCTCGAAGTTGAAGCCTGTCACGGCACCATCTCGGCCATCAGTGCCACAAGTGGCACCGAGACCAGAGACAGCACCAACGATGGCACCGACCGTGCTTTCATCGCTGAGGTCAGAGACCCCCATGGCGCCGCGAGTGGCATCGAGGACAGAGACGGCACCAATGATGGCCCCGACCTCGCTCTCGCGCAACGGACAGTGCCAAGTTCTGAAACCCTCACAGTGCCATGTCTATGCTTGGAGCCGCAAGCAGCTCCAGAACTGGACACAGCGGCAGACAGCGCCAGAGCAAGATACAGTCAGTGACAGCACAATAGAGCCTCCCATGGCCTCACCAGCACCATCGGCGCTGCGAATGGCACCGACAGCAGCAATGGCACCCAGCGATGAACTGGCACCGAGCGACGGTGCCATCAGGACCCATGGCACTGCGAACGGCGCCGAGGCCCAAGACAGCGCTGACAGACAGTGTCGGCCCAGGCCTTCCGAGCCATGGGTATGACACCGGGGGAGCCTTCGCCCCCAAAGGGGCAATTGCCAAGGCGGTGCCTCCTGCCTGTCCCCGGGGGGGAGGGGCACAGACTGGGCCTCCTTCCCCACGGAAGGGGCCTCTGCCATGGCTAGGCTACAAGAGATAGAGGCTCCCTCCTCCGCGGTCCATATAGAACCGGGAGGGGACCCAGGGGAAAGGCCAAGAGAACGCAGCTTGGCCCGACGAGTGCACGTCTGTCCCCCAAAAGTCGGCAGAGCTCATCCCACTTTCCACGTGCGTTGCTCAATGACATGGCGGTCCATGGAAAAGCAGGTGTCACACAAATACATGTTGTGTAGAGGGCCAAGACATGTGAGGCAACGGTCATGCTGATTGGTGACGGAGTACTTACAGCCGCATGGGCACCAATGCATGGGGGCCGTCCCATCGTCACAATTTTCTTGCCCCCCCGACCGAGACATGACCTACAGAAAAAGACACCAAGCAAGACCCGACGTCGCAAAATAAAATAAAGAACAGTCTTACCAGGCGGCGCCGATTAGGGCTAACAGAACCAGCAGGTATCTCGAGCTGACAGTCTCGGCTACCCGGAGTCAATGAATTGAGTTCCATTTAAGTCGAACTATGACACGCAGGCTTCAAAGGTGGCCTCTAGAGAGATTTTTCTTCAGCAGCTTCCTACGAGGTGACCTCGACCGAGGGAGATGAAGAACTGGCGGGAGGGCGGAGTCGACAACACCCCACGAGTGCCATGAAGTGCATCAGCCTCGAGGGTGGTGCCGATGGTGCGTCGACTCCACCCATCCAAAAAAAAAAAAAAAAGGCTCCAGCGGGGTCATGACCTCCAGCCAAGTACCCAAAGATGATGAATGGTGAAGACTGACACAGATAAGATCTGGAAGCTTTGCACAGCTCCTTTGGAGGTTTAGCAGGAGACTTTAGAGGAAGATCCCCGGTGTCTTGGATGTCCGGGCTGCGCGAGGACCAGTGTCGGATCTGGCTTCGGGGGAGCAACGACTTTTTTCACCTGGCTCCACCAGAAAGAAAAGAGCTCTGTAAGCTCTTCTTTGTTAAACACTGAAGTCTCCATCCCCTTCAGGGGAACAGAGGAGAGGACTCTGAGGAAGTGCCCTCCAGAGTGGAAGACCTCGGAGCCACTGACGTGACCAGTGTAGGCTCTTCTTGAGGCTGATTGGCCTTGGAATCTATGGCCGGCACTGTGGCTGGTGTCTTGGCCATGGCCAGCTCTAGCTTAGCTGATTTCGAAGGACAGGACCCCAAAGAGGTCTTAGCCAGAGGGTCAGGATCCTTGGCTAGCGACTTACCCAAAGCCCTGGGTAAAGCCGTGACAGAGGCCTTCTTCAGTGGGACCAAGGCATGCACTGAAGTACAGGCCTTAGAAGCATCCACCGAGGCCACAGAGAAATGCAGCAGCATGACCTTCGCCTTGGTCAGTGCGTTCTTGGAAGAAGTCACCGCTGGGGCCGGTGTCAGTGTCTTTGTGGAAGCGGCAGACTTTGCCTTTTCCTCATGCATGGAGTGGCACGAATGGTCGGAACTGCCCGAGCCCGAAGATGAGCTTTCTTGTGGGGAGAACACAACCTGGGCCGCTGGCGGGACCAGCTACAGTCCTTCTCATGGGACTTATGGTGGGATTTGTCCTGATGTTTGGCCTTTTCCCTTGGAGAGCTCTGCATAACTTTCACTTGCTTCTTCAAAAGGTGGGCTTTCAGGGCCTTCAAGCGTCAGATCCTGGTCCTGCTCATAAAGCCCTTGCAGATTCTACAGGCTTGATGGTCGTGGTCTGGGCCCAGGCAGAAGACGCAGGCTTCGTGGTCATCCTTCGAGGGAATCTGGCAGCCACAGACACACTTGGTTTTCTTCCGGCCAGAGGACGAGACCAACGACGGGGAAGACATGCGAAGGTAGACCACCTGAAACAGGAGAAAATTCAAGAAGCACAAACGAGAAAAATGAGAAACTACAAAATTTTAAGCTAAATTTGCTAGGACTGCTGAAAACACACGCTAAGACTTCCAACTGAGAATGGATCTGTGGAGGGAAAGAACTGAGGAGGAGCCAGGGGCCGCCCCCTTTTATAGCATGACTGATGTGGGGGGCCCTGCTGGGTACTGCTAGCTAAGATTTTTCTGGTAGGTCCTAAGGCCTGCGGCATTAGTCCTAATGGTAATGGCCTGCTGTAACAGCTCCCACTTGAAGTAAGATCTGGTGCTGTGCACTGCAACTTTTAAGAAATGTTGGTGTGTTTTACAAGCAAGTGCAGCCTCAAATGGGGTGCCCTGTGTCCCATCTCAATACCAGAAATATGGAAAACAGGGAGCAAAGTTCAAATCCAACTGAAGCCTGCCTTAGATGAGTTTACTGGCATGTTGAAGGTTCTGCCTCCCAAGTTGTCTTGCCGGGAATTGTATATAGCAGGCGTAAATTATATCTATTTTTAACCAACCAAAAGGTGGCTCCAAGGAGTCACTGTGCCAGAGGGAGGGCCCCAACACCCTTGAAGGGATGAGAAATGTTACAGAGAAGCACCCCATGCAGGTTAAGCAGGCAAAATGATGGTGTTTGACCATAAGAAAAGGACAGTGCGTGGTCTCCCCATGAGGGGCACTGTGCAGCATGGCTGAGCAGTTCCATTGGGGTGGCACAGGACTTATAAAGTCGGCTTCCCATTGGTCTCACAAAAGAGGAGAGTGGCAGCTTGAACCAAAAATGGTTTGCAAGGGGTGGATACCCATAAGAGGTTACCATCCCTAGACACAAGAGAGGACCTGTGGCTGCCTGCCCCCTCCTACCAAGGCAATGATAAAGACAACATCAGGGATGTTTAAAATACAACAAAGTTATGAACATATGTTGAAATTTTTCATCACAACGTTGGCAAGTTTTAATATTTTGTCCCAAAATTTTCAACACAACTATTTTTTCACACCACCTCATGAATAGGACACCTGTTGTTTTTCAAATCCTGGCCAAAATGTATTTTCACACCTGTGGCATGAAATGATATTTTTGCCGGGATTTAAACATTTTCGCCTATTGGGTTCATGAAGTGGGGTCATAGAGGTCTACACTAAAAATCTAGGGTCAAAATATTAAAAAACAACAAAGCTATGATGTATATTGACATTTTTCAATGTTCGCTCATAACGTTGGTCATTTTGAATATTTTGACCCCAAATTTTCAACATAGCCATTTTTTTTCACACCACCTCATGAACCTAATAGCTGTCATTTTTATGTTTGCTTGCGCGCATGCACAAGAAACATATTGCGACCATATGACTTTTTGGAGGTGTGTGACCCTCCTGTCCAGTGCAGTGCTCCATTTAGCAGGTACGACCGTACTGCACCAATGGATGTGCGAGCTGTCTACGACAGCAATTCGGCTGCAGCGGTCTTCAGTTCAAAGAAAATTACCGCTGCAATCAGAGGTGGTAACGTGTGTGTATATAGCATATTGACGTCACGCAATTTCTCTGGCCCTCTTGCATGTCGCTGCCAATGAAATCCCTCCTGCTCCATCCCTCTGCTGCTGTCCTCCCCGCTCCCTCATTCCCTGGCTCACCCTCCGGCTGCAAAGAAATCCCTCCCGCTTCCTCCCTCTGGTGCTGTCCTCCCCGTTCCCTGACTCACCAGCCAGCTACAAAAGAAATCCCTCCCACTTCCTCCCTCTGCTACTGTCCTACCCGCTCCCTTGTTCCTCAGCTCACCCGCGAGCTGGTCAAGTTTTCTTTTTTGCTGACAAGGTACCCAATCCCCGCTGGCTCCAGTCCCCCCCCCAAAAAAAACACAAACACCCAGTTACCTTCCCCTACCTACAATAATGTGTGCAGATTTGCAGCCAAGGCACCTCGGTTACACCATCACTGCCTTCTATATCAGGACCTTGGCTGGCTCTCTCCCTCCTCGATCAGACAGTACTATTTGCACAACCTTGTGGATTCCATCCCACGGACATCCAAACCTGCTGTCCTGTCTGATCTACTAACACCGCCATTGCCACAAGAAATCTCAGATCTGTGGATCAGTCATTACTCTCCATCCCCTTCTGCAGGACTAAAAAGGTATGAACTCCTTCCACTATGCTGCCCCCACCTTTGGAACCGCTACGAGAACCTGAGAGATATCTCCACCCATGAGTCTTTCAAAAGGAAACTGAGAACTTTCCTCATTACAATGGACAAATGTGTCTGCTTTGACCCCACCTGATGCATTGCATTTTTCACTGACATTTCCATTAATAGCACTGTTGTTTATACGAGTAGTGTAGTTTATACTATTTTTATATTATTCATCATAATTGATGTCTTACTTTAGCCTAGTTATTAATACTGTCTCAATTTGCTTGTCTTTCAAGTTTAATGTTACCTGTTGATATTGTTTCATACTCCTGGTTTTTCTCTAACTGCACTATCTCTCCCTTCTGTCCCTCTGCTCTATCTTCTTCCCGTCTTCCCTCCCCACTATACTTACCTCTACCTGCTCCCACCTTATACATGCCCCCAAGTCCCCTCTTCTGCCACACTGTGTCACCTTTCTCCTTACACCACCACTTTACTTCCACCATCTACCGACCCCTCCTTGCCCGCCAGCCGTCTCGGTTCCACTGGCTGGCTTCACTTTACACTTCTGTCGCTTTGCCGTAACTCTTCCGCTTTTCCCTCTCACCACCTTTCTCACCCATGGCTAGGCTGCCTTCGGCTCCACCGCCCAGCTGTACTCTCCCACCTCTGCCGCTGCTGCTGCCTACCGACCCCTCCTTCCCTGCCTTGCCATCCTCGGTTCCACTGGCTCGGCCTGACCTTGGCGCTTTGCCGCCATTGCCGTATCTCCTCCGCTTCTATCCTCCTCTCACCGACTTACTCACCCTCGCCCTGCCGTCTCCCGGTTCCACCGCCCCGGTTTCACACTCTTCCCTCCTTCCGCTAATGCTGCTTCAGCTGTCCCCCGCCACCCTCTCTGCGCCTGCTGCCTTGTGGCTCCACAAGCCCGCTGCAGGTTGGTACCTCTCCCCGCTTGCTGCGATCTGATGGCGCCTCTTTCTTTCTCCTCATCCCTATTACCTATCTGGTGTTTTTTCATGTTGCCTCTACTCCCCTGCCTTACCGTCCTCCACCTTTCACATTTAAGTATGCTGCTTTGATACAGGGTTAATATGTATTGTTGATATTCTGCATTATTATTGTTTCCTATATACTGCAGCACATTTGTATCTCTCTCTGTTTTGATGGTTCTGATGTTTCAAATAATTCCTGGCTGTACTATGTCTGTATTGTAATTGTACCTCCCGGGTCGTGCCTGAAAACAGTCACTTGGTGGCTAGTGCACTTACCCGGTTAACAAAACTAAATAAAATAAATAAATAATAAATAAATAAATGTGTTTTTTTTTTTAACCTGTAAAAGAAAAATGGTCCCTCGTTGTCTGCGGTGGCCCCTCCCCAACCCACACCCACCCTCTGCGACACCAAGTCCCTACACCCCACCTCACCCCATACTTACATCCAGAGCCCAGCGCAACAATCTTTGGTGGTGCGGGAACACGTCTACACTCTTCAAAGCCGACCGCGAACTGAAGAAATGCCGGTAAGCTGTATAATGGCATAAATGTTTTTTTTTTCAACTTAGATGGATATCCCGCCCATTTTTGCAACTTTTGACACCAAATTTTCAACATGGGGTTCTTGGGACCCCACCTCATGAATTCAGTCACTGTCATGTCATTATTCGGTCCCTAAAGGTGATTTTGCGGTCACTGAGCGGAATCACCTTTCAGGACCGATCAACGAAACAACAGTGCCACTGTTCATGAGGTGGGCTTCCAAAAAGCCTATGTTACAAATTTGTGGAAAATTCCAAAAATGACTGTTACGAGCGTGCGTTGCACAATTTCCATGCACACTCGTAACTGCGAGAATTTTTAATATTTTCAATCCAGATTTTCAACATTGCTATTTTTTCACACCTTCTTATTAACACTGTAGCTGTCATTTTTCATATCTTACCTGAAATGTGTTTTCGTACATCGCACAATGGCGTGGTTGCTGTGGGAAATCAAGGTTCAGGACAGATTAAGAAAATCACAGTAACACTGTTCATGAGCGGAGGTCCCAAAATGCCTACGTGGAAAATCTGGTAACAAAATTCCACAAAATTACTATGTTATGAGCGCGCTTTGCGCAGTTTCCACGCACACTCATAACTTTGAGAATTTTTAATATTTTCAGTTCAGATTTTCAACATTGCCATTTTTGCACACCTCCCTATAAACAGTATAGCTGTCATTTTTCACACCCTGCCTGAAATGTGCTTTCGAACATCTGGCGTACAATGGGCGTGGTCGCTGTCTGAAATCAACGTTCGGGACAAATTAAGAAAATCACAGTGCCACTGTTCATAAGCAGAGGTCCCAAAATGCCTATGTTGAAAATGTGGTGTAAAACCCCCCATAATAATTGCATTACGGTTGTGTGTTGCGCAGTTTCTATGCACGCTCATAACTTCACCAATTTTTTATATTTTCACTCCAGATTTTCAACATTATCATTTTTTTACACTCCCTCATGAACAGTACAGCTGTCATTTTTTACATCCTGTTTGAAATGTGTTTTCGGACCTGTGGTGCCAAATGGCACACTCACTGTGCAAGATCACCTTTCAGCTAATGAACTGATAGTGTCATTGTTCATGTGGTAGGGTCACAAAAAGCCCACATTGAAAACTTGGAGTAAAAATACCAAGAAATGCCCAAGGCGTTAGGGTTTCCGACCATAACGCCCTGCCCTGTAGGGACTGATAGGCTTCAGGGGTGTGACTTGGGATTGTCGACAGTAATGTTCACGCCATTCCACCCCCACCCCTACCATGCAGCCAATGACAGGCATCAAGGTGTGCCTTGGGCTCTTCAGCCCTAACGTTCACCCCATTCTCCTATACTGCACCCATTTCAGTGTATTTCCTTATGGAATGGGGTGACTGTAAAGCTTAACACCCCAAGGCACACCTCAACACTTGTCGGTGTCTGCAGGGTAGGGTGAGATGAAATGGCGTGAGTGTTATGGGCAACGACCCAAATGCACACCCCAGTGCCTGTCAATCCCTGCAGGGTGGGGGTGGGGTTGGCATCACTTCAATACTTCACTGCCATTCCTATTCTGCATCTAACTCCTGCACTTCCAATGCCAATACCAGCAAGCAAACACCTGGCACTGACATGTTCAGAAGGGAGGTCATAAAAAGACTATGTTCAAATTTGGGGGTCAAAACTGTTACAAAAACAAAATAATAAAGTAACATTTGCAGGGGCGGACACTGGCCCAGTGGGGACCGCACTGCCTTCCCGATGCAGTGACCTGAGTTGGGTGCAAACTCTGTGAGATAGCTGAATGGGATGAGGCTGGGAGAAAGGCTCTGTAGCGTGTGGCACTGGTCCAAGCCTAGGGAGGGACAAGGCAGTGTTCTGGCGCACACACGATATCCTGAGGTGGCCGGGAACCTTTCCTCACAAGGGGTTGATGTATGTGTCGAAGCCTGATGGGCCCATGCACTGTATCTCGACAAGTGGTTAGCCTGACAGTTTTAAATTACAGCACAAGCACAGACCTACAGTTAATAGGAAGTCAGAATCCACCACAAATTACTCATCTCTCTATGCATGCCTGCCGCACACACCATACATGCAAACACTGGGCATTGACAAATCTTGTTTTTAAACTGCCAGATCAACCACGGAGCAAAAAGACATGGTCTGTGGCTTGCATCAATCCTCTACACAGCAGGACACCAACTACAGTAGGCAACATATAAGAGTTTCTTAAGGCAAAAAAGAAAGTCTCTTTATTTTTTTAAAGCAGCAGGCATCAATAAAGGTTTCATAAAAAGACAATGAAAACCAGCAGAGAAGGGCTGAAAAGAATGTTCATAGTACAACTCATGAAATGTGGTAGGGTTGATGGGAAACTAAAAAAAAAAAAAAGTATTTTTGCATAATTTTTGTCTGATTTCCATCTGATCTTGAAGAAAGGCAAGGGGCCATGACAGGAGTTATAGTAAATAAAGGCCTCAGGCAGCTAGACTGATTTGCATTGAATTCCCAATAGATGCAGTATATAAGCATTATAGCACACCACAGAAAAATGTGTGCCCCGTGTCTTACTACTCAGTCTCATACTATAGTACTGTATATCATAATACGTTTCTGTTCACACTAATCCCTTCTCTTTTTTGCATTAGAAGTACAGCTAGATATTACAAATGACATAATTTTATTTTTTTTAACAACTTATTTACTCAGAACAGCCCCACCAAGTTGCAACATCTTATTTTCAGTGGGATTCTGCTTCTACCTAACTATTTAGCTGGGAGGACTGAGGAACACGGAGAGTAAATGATACATATGCTCAGATTTACACACAGTGAATAAGTGGCTAGGTTGTGACTTGTACCTGGGACTCTTGGTTTCCAAACTGCTGGTAAGTAAGAACTCACGTCAGAGCCTGCCTGTCAGTGCAGCAGCAGAGCTACTGCTAGCAGTGCTGGTGACCGGGTTCGCCCTCCAAACTTTGGTTGTCAGAAGGCGGGGGATGGGAGGAGGCACAAGCATCCCAAGGGATGCTCTCCTCCACCTCCAGTGAAGGAGGGCAGCAACATCCGGTGCTCTACTGCCACCTAGATGACCCCAGGTGGCAGTGCACCTGGAGTGGCTCACAGGAGGGAGGACCCCAAGGGCAACACACCCAGCACACTTGACATGCCTGAGTCTGCGCAAGCCCTCAGCTCAGTGTCCACAAGGGAGAAAATGGGAAAAAGCTGGGAGGCTCAGTGAGGGTCCAACCCCTGGCAGGCCCTGTACCAGCAAAGTGGCCCGCCCCCAAGAACCAGATCCTGTGTAGGCGGGTGAGAGGGGGACCTGCCAACCCCACCATGGGGGCAGAACAGGGATGGCAGTAAGTTCTTGAGAGGCTGGGTTAAGGAGCTGGTGGGAGTGGTCAGACCACAGGTTAATCTCACCAGAGGGTAGAGAGAAAAGAAAAAAAAAAGAACCTGAGTCAGCACGCAAAGATGCAAACATTACAGACATAATGTTTGAAAATTCTTCTAATTGCATAACGAAGCAAAAGCAGACTAGAGAATGACTGGAATTAACACTCACCACTGTCAAGCTAATGCTCACACTTACGGGTGCTGGCTGTCACAGACAGGGAACCACTGAGAGAACGCGCACAGTACTGTCATTTATGCACACTGCACTATTTAGTTTTGCTCCTGTATCACCTTTTTTGTGTCCTCCTACTCCATGATGCACCTGGAAATGGGCCACCAGCTTCATTTGCCTTTCACGGTCACTAAACATCAAATAAATAAATAAATGAAATAGGATAAAACTGGTTGGGCAACTATCCAGAACCAGCTTGTGCTGCCACAGTGGGGCTCTGTTAGATCAGATCAGGAGAGCAAAGCTCGAGAGGTTCGATGTAATCAGAAGCCTGAGGTAGCAGCACAGGCTGGCCTGGTTAGGCACATGGTTGCCAACCAGTATTTTTTATAGTATGGTTCTTTTTTTGTTTAATTACGGTAGTCCAGACTGAGTGGTGAAAGTGAAGGTGGAGCCATCTGGAGATTCACGCTGAAATGACTGTTTAACAAACAGCCATGTTTTAAAACTAACAAGTTAAAAAAAAGGAACAAAAAAGTTAACACAGAACTTATCTGTGTTTGTTCTGTGGTGTTTGTGTTTGATCTTCCTCTCCTGCACCCAGCAGCACTGTAGCTTGAAAAAGCTGTGCTTATAGTGGTTCTCTGCTCAGGTACCCCGCAGATTTCCTATCAGCTTATATGATGATGTACCACAGAAGGGCACAACACATTACATGACCTTTGAACTGTGGAACAACAACATTTCAGCATGGATGGAACTTCACGCAGAACAAGGGCCCACAATACACTAGAAATACTTGTGATTTGTTACTACTGCAGACAGAAGCAGGATGCTTGTATTAGGCTCTATTCAACAATTCTCTGCATGGCCTTCATACCCACATTTACACATTAGAAACCTGGATGGCCAGAATTAACCAAATGATTTCATCTCCTGGGGACGCACAATCATGATGGAAGACAACCGGAACAAACATTCAATAGGTAAATGTGTTTACTGTCATTAAGTTTGGTAATTTACTCTTGTTCACAGACAGCTTTTCTCAAAACTAATATTTTCACACAGCCATAGTCTACTTACATAGTAGTTTCCCCCATTCAAAGAATGGGCCTTGACTACTAACAGGTACACTTCCCTAGGTTTGCTATGTCATAGTTACCTGGCAGCAGACCAAATGGGCACACAACAAAGCTCATAAAGTGCTGCCAAACACAGCCCAAAGAAGCGGAAAAAGGTGCGAACGAAACATTTAACAAAAGAATAATAAAATTACTAACCCGTCTTAGGATGTAAGTTCTTTCTTGGTTCCTCAGGTCCCTCTATCGGCTGATCTGCAAGGAACATTCGGGCCTGATCCAGCGCATTCACAATAGTTGGTTCTTTATCCTTTAGTTCTCGCCTGAGTGCCTGGGCAAAGGAAAGAAGAAGAACTCCATTTGTAAATCATCTCAGGCAAGGTCACATCCTGCACAGTTTAACACCTCAAACTGAACGTCTCGTAAGAGCAAAAGTCACAGATTAGTTCAGCTGTGCTAATGACAGTAAGTGTGACATTGCACAAATTGACTGCCCCACTACTGAGGTGATATTACAAAGATGCTTATTAGTGGAGTACTTTCCTTCACCAGTTAGACATTGTTATAAGTAAATCTGAGATCCAAACTAATAATAAACAGAGAGGATATCTAACAGGAAAGGAAGAATAATTATTTTTCTTCCATGAGTATGAAACATCACTGATGAGTCATCAGCACTGCAGTCATGAGGGAAAGAAATAAAAATGTCTCTCCCTGGTAGCACATTGCCTTTTTTTTTTTTTTTGTTATTATTACATTTGGTTCTTAAGGGTTAACATTTTTCAAGTTTTTGTTCATACCTGTACCTTGGGTAGTGTGCATGTGCAGGTGTATCTGCTGTTTAGACTGACATCAGCATAGCACACGCCAAATGATCTTTTTTTTTGTGTTTTTATATGTAAATTTTTTTCGAATTTTCCCCCAGTTTTTGTGCCCGTCCCTGCCTCGGAGGCACACGTACGCCGAGGCTCAGAGGCGCACCTCAGTTATGAAAAATAAGCTCAACTGAAGAGACATGATCATTTACACACACCACACAAGCTGTGTATCTGATACAGTATTGAAAGTTGGTAACTGGGAAAGGCACACCGAGTATCTGTATGTCAATACACGGAGTAAGAGTTCAGAAAACACAGCACGCCTACAGCAATCAGCAAAGTCTACCTCCTCTGTCTCAGAGTTCTTCCAATCAAAAGGAAAACAAAATAAAATGGTTATAGCATCTGTTTGGTGTGCACATGTTCTGTTGATTGTCTCTCTGTAGGAGGTAAGCAGGAGGCCTTTGGTTTCACTTCACAGGGATGAAATACCATTTGTATCTTAACTGGCATCAAGGAAGAGCTTGGTATGAGGCGCAAACAACAACCGAAGATACAGAGGAAAACTGATTAGAACATGATCCACCACAGACTGATAGATACTGAGGTGACGTGGAAATCTAGATTGATACTGGGGTGCCAATACGCAACGCCATTTGTTAATTTAATGAGCATATTGTGTGCATAGCCTTACTGTATATTGTATACCGAATTTGTTTTTAACTATTATAAGATATTGTGTAAATACGTGTAGCTTGTGCAGGATGAAAAGTAGCCTCAGCTCAATGTTTTGTTTTCCCGAATAAACTCATTTTACTTCTACTAATACCACTACCACAAAAAGAAGACTTGATTACTTTCATTCTCAGCATTTAACATTTGCAGTCTGTCGGCACACCGGTAATACTACTGCTCATGAAGCCAGCAACCCAGGTTCGAGAACAAGCCTGAGCCCCTGGAGGACAGTACAGGCTAGCATATTGACAGGATGCCCTCCTCCTTAGGGTGGGTGGGTCACAGTTGTTGCTGCAACACTGCCACCTGGGGGACTGCAACTGGCAGTGCAACTAGGGCTGTCACTGTGGGAGGGAGGGATGCCAGCTGGCATCAATGTTTATGGCCATGCACTGCCTCAGATCACATGTCACGTGCCCCCCCAATGCCCCGCTTCTCTGAGGGGTGGCAGAACAAAAGCTAACAGTGTGGAGGATGAAACTATTGGCACTCTTGGGCCCCCCAATGTACCAACTGGCGGTTGTGTGTCCTGAAAACTGAGTAGTTTGGGGGAGGAAAGCGTGGCACCCCCTCCCTCGCTGAACCCACCCCAGTTGGGAAAGATTGGGCAAGTGGGCACAGAGACGGTACAGGTTGGGGCTGGGAAGCTGCCTCAGGGTGAGTAGAAAGGGACTGCAGCGGAGAGAGAAATGGACCAAAAAAAATAAAAATAACTCTTAGTTTAGCATATGCTCATTAAATTTATTTCCATAGTTACAAAAAATGTGAATGTGCTGCAAGAAATCTTAAACATAAGGAATTTTTGTAATCATTCCAAAGGCATACAGCCATGAAAACACCTGTTTTTCATCTTGTTTATTATTTTCAAAGTGATAGTAAATTACAACATCTCTCACCATCACAATGCACTTGACTCGCAGCATCCTGTCGACTGAGCAACTGAATGCCGTAATGGGAAATTAATGTGTGCACATTTGACCAGGTAGCAATCCTACATATGTTAAAATGGTGATATACCTAGCAGCAACAACAGAGGTAGCAGTATGTCTGGTGGAGTATGCCTTCAACCCCATGGGTGACTCCTCCCAAGCCAACCTATAATTTTATTTATTTATTTATTTAAAAGAGATTTACCAGGAAAGAGATACTGAGCCATGAAGCTCATTTCCAGATGTGTCCTGGGGTAGGGGATAAGGGACAAGTACAAACAAGTAGAAGCACAGTAATAACAAAACAACAATACACAGTACGTACAATAATACACATTACCAGTAATAACACTAAAACAATACACAGTACGTTCAATAATGCACATTACCAGTAATAACACTAGAACAATACACAGTACGTACAATAACACACATAACCAGGGCAAATAATAATGCAGGTTAAACATCAGAAGTGAGAAGTACCCGGCACACACAAGAAAGTAACGTCACAAATATAGGATAGGGTAGGAGAGAAAGTAAGTAGAGGAGGGTGAGGAGGGTGAGATGGAGAGGTGGGGGAGGTGAAAAGGTAAAGTAGTGGTGGGAGTAAAAGAGAGAGCAGAAGAGAACAGATTAACACAGAGCGCACCAATGTAGGAAGTTCTCCATCTGCCAATCTGCTGAGCTGCTGGCCTGCCTAGAGTGGCTTTAGCATTACTGATAAACAGCCTCACTATAAAATTCTGTTGTGCGCTCCTGGTACAAGAGCAGAGGCCTGCAAACATCTAGCATGTGGAGTATTTGATTAGCTTCTCAAGTGTGAGGCTTCGGGAAGAAGTTTGGTAGATAAGTGCCTCATTAAGGTGAAGCTCAGAGACTATCTTGGGCAGAACTTTCACATGGGAGTATAGGACAACCTTGTTCTTATGGAAAAGCAGATATGGTGACGCCATAGCTAATGCCTGGAGCTCACGCAACTATTTGGCCGAGGAACAGATGTGGACAAGCACATCTATCCATAGGCTTTGAATGGTTTACCTATTAGCCATGACAGCATCAGAAATAAGTCCCATGGTGATGGTGATTCCTGCACCAGTGGGGACAGGTGGTCAAGCCTTTTAAAGAAATGGTTGACCACTTTAGCTAGAGCCACTGCCAGCAAACCCTGACTAGGCTTGGTATGCAGAAATAATGACCTGATGCACCTTAAGGGACATACACTGTACCCTGCCTGAGATAGGGACTGAATGAGGATATGCAATATGCTCCACACACCAACTTAAGAACCTGAACCTTGTCCACATGCAAGTGCACATCTGGTGAGCCGACTCCTTCTGAGATGCCTCCAATACCAACACCCTCAGAAAATCCAAGAGTCCAGAACTCTAGCCACGACAGAACAGCTGGTCAGGTGCAGGGACTGCAAGCCTGGATGCCTGATCATCCCCTCAGACCTTGCCAGCAGGCCCGGGCGGGAGAGGAAGCAGCCATAGAGGCCTGCTGATGAAACTGTGATGATCGTGATATCAGAACTGGCACAGCAAGTCCAAGGCAATCAGAATCAGGAACACCATGTCCCTCCATACCTTGAGGACCACCTTGTGGACCAGGGGAAATAGAGGGAAAGCATACAGGAGGTCCTGGACCCTGGAACAAGAGAATGCTTTGCCTGGCAGGGTGTCACATTGGGGTGCATCACAGTCTCAGCTGTTTTGGCAGGAAGCAAACAGATCCACTTACAGTGTTTCCCAAACTGATAACATCTGGGACGCCACCTCGGGGTGCAGAGACCGCTCATTAGACACCTCTCCTACATAGCTGAGAGCATCTGTCAGCTGGTTGTTTGGTCAAACAACATGGACTGCCATCAGATCCAGATATCATGTCCAAAGTGCCTCAACACAGAGGAAAGGCATGAGCCCACCCTGTTTGTTCAGGTAGAACATGGTGATCATGGTGTCCATGTTGACCTGGACCACCCAACCTTTCACCAGCACTGGGAATTCATCAGTGCCTGTCAAACTGCAGAGAATTTAAATAGGCTAATGTGTAGCTGAGTTGCACTTGGCAACTAAAACCAGTGTGCTCTGTGGTCCAGCAGATGCACAACCCAGCCCATTAGTGACATGTCTGCAATTAGCAACTGAGGGCTCCGCAAAGACAAACAGGATTCTCTTCAAAAGTGAAAGTCACCATCAGATGGTGTCTAGCATCAGCTGAGTCTTCCAGACCAGTTAGTTCAGGGCTGCATGTGACTGGGACCACTGGTGCCCCAATTTCCACTGAATGGGTTGCATGCACCAGTGGGTCCAATGCATTACAGCTCTGCTTGAGGCCATGAAGCCCACAAGCTGGAGGAAATTCAGGGCAAGGCACAACTGCCAAACCCAAGGTCTGCCAACCTGTCGGGGTTTGCAGACAAGCTCTGGCTTGAGGAATCCAACTCTGCACCAATGATCAGAATCACTTGCATAGGAAGAAGTTCGGACTTGGCCAGTAGATCATCAGGCTAAAATAAAGGAAGGTCTAGATTTTCAGATCCCTGGACTGCACTTAATGAACATCCTAGGTGCTGATAACAGATCAAACAGCATGGCTCTGAACTGATAAAGGATTATTTTTACTTGAAAGTGGAGGAAACATCTAAGTGATGTTGAAATGGGGGTGTGGTAGTACTCATCCTGGGGGTCCAGGGAACAAAACCAAGCTCCTCGCTCCACGTATGGAATGATCTGGTGACCATGCTATATGTCTGCCTGTGAACAAACTTGTTCAGAGCTCATAGATTGACTGGGGCACCAGTCCCCCCATTCATTTGGGTACCATAAATTAACATAACACAAAGCCCTGCTGAGTTTGGCTTTCTGGGACAGGGTCTACTCCATGCCATTCGAGGAGCTGAAGGCACTTGCTCTGCAGTATGGAGAGGGACTCCAGTGAAAGCATGAACTAAAATGGTAATCAGAACTGACATGGGGGAAGAGTTTTGAATTACAGAGACAACCCTGAAATCACCACTTCTAGAACCCACTTGTCTGAAGAAACAGTGGACTACTGTGACAGGAAACATGAGAGTCAGCCCCACAGTGTGGGAAGATGCAGCAGTGCTCAGGACAGAGAGGGTATGGACCCTCAGCCTGTCACTTTCTGTGTCTGATGGTAGCTCCCGTGTACTTGCCCACCCGACTGACTGGGTGGCTTACCCAGCTGATGCTGCTGGAACTACTGCCTCTTGTGCTGCTGACCATGCACACCTCAGTAGGGGCCCCAACAGGAAATTGAACCTTGAGACCATCGGGGTTAGTTACCAAAGTCACCAAATCTAGGGTAACAATGGACTTCTCAATCTGGATGAGTTGATCCTTAACCCCCAGCTCAAAGATATCTTTCATAGTAAAGGCCAGATCAGCCACTCGTTGGATTTCCGTGTAAATGGTAAAATCTGCAACTAGGCACAGAGGCCTATAGATACTTCTACCACCACTCATGCTAACATGTTGGCTGAGTGCAGGGCCACCGGCAATTGGAGCTGGTCCACTATCAGTCCCAGGTCATGGCCCTGCTGCACATCTGCCTCTCTTTCAGTAGCAGGTCAGAGAAGTTTTATAGCCATGAGATTTTAGAGATGTTCTATCAAGCCATCAAAGCTACACAGCTCGCATAGTGGATGCCAAGGGATGCAGATGCATAGACCTTATGGCCAAGGTACTCCTGCTTCTTAGACTCTGTGTCCGGCAGCTTGTCCAACTCAGCCTGTACTTTTGCCTTGGGGAACACCAGGCCTGCCACCAACCCCTCCAGTAACAGATGCTTTGTAAATCCGGACAGTCCCCCTTATACCTACAGTCCATATGACACAGCAAGACCTGGCAGACAGCTGGGTGTTACCAGATACTAAGCACTCAGCACAGAATGGCAGGGGTGAAATGGAAGGCTACCCCCAATGAAGAGTCTCACTCGAAAAATCTGCAACAGCAGTTAGGTCTCCTTCTGAACTGCTTCTGATCCTCCTGCAATGAAGTGTCCAGAGCCATGTACATATGTTCCATGAGGGCAGTCAATGATGGCTGGTCTTCCGCATGGAGTGCCCCATGAGGGCAGTCAATGAAGGCTGGTCCGCCACATGGGGCCTTTTTGTTCACTGGTTACCCTTTGATGATGCAGGACAGAGGAGTGTTGACCACTGACAAGGAGTGTGGATGACCCTCTCCGAAGGGTTAACCACCACTGACAGGAGAAGAGTAAGTACAGACTCAGACCTAAGGTCCCTAATCAAAGCACTCACTGCCAGCTGTGGAGGTGAGGGCTCCATCTGAATTGGATGCTGCAGCATAGCCGTCAAAGCTGGAGCAGGGGCCGTGGGATGCACAACTGGAGTCAGCACTGGGAGGGGCACCCAGGCCCCAGATGGATCAACTAGCATCACTGTTGCCAGGTTGGTCTCTCCAATCTGCAATAGGCTCGATGTCGACTGATGTGAGTGCAATGCCAAGAATGGACTCAACAGCGCAACCTCAATCTTGAGTAGTGAGACTTGGGAATCAATGTAGGCCAGGCCCCCTGATGGAATGACTGTGGGTGCTGGCCAAAAGGAGGTGGTGCTGGGGTTAGGATGAACAGCAGCTGCTGAGCTGACGTGAGTCAACTGGAAGCTCAGTCAAACCACACACACCCAGATTGGGCTGGGACATGGTCAACGCTTGGGTCTGAGTAAGAGAAGAATCTTCCCCTTCAATGGACTCATCCTTAACAGGGCTGTCCATGTGACAGACACCAAGTCAATCGGCTGCTCTGATGGCAACTCCATGGGTCAACTGACAGGCCCACTGGCAGCTTAACCTTCCTCGAGGGAAACCAACCAAGTGGACCCTCTGGATCTTTAGAGTGCAAATGGCCTATTCACGAACAGCAATCCCATGGACAACACTGACTAACCTTGTGTTTTCTGTGACAAGACAGAACCTCACTCTCTAAGGACTGGAGAGACAGAAGAATATTTTTGAATCCTTCATCTTCTTGTGGAGTTGGGAGATCCAGTGCATACTTCTCCGATATAATGTCCAGGACTGGAGATCCTCAACATCCCTCTCTGCCTCTAGGGCCTGCAACTGTTCCACCAACTCAGCAGCCACAAACGGCATCCACACTTTTGCAGGTCTGCTCTCAAATCATGGATTTCTCTTCCATTCTATGCAAATAACAATGGTACAGCAGAAAGCTATTTGTGTGGGTGCAGCAATAAATCACAAACTGAAGATAAACATAAAAAAAAAAAAAACACGTTATAAGAAAGCCCTGAAACCTAGCAGAATCCTAACTGACTGGTGGGAGCTGTGAGGGAGGACACCTGTTCCTTCTAGTGGAAGAAAAGATCTGAGGGCAAAGGGGGCACAGCCAGAGAACTACATGATTGAGTGGTAGTAGGAGTCAAGTTTGAAGACTATTTCTATGACTGAGCATGAACATACGAACATTGCCAGCATCAAAAGGCCATCATGGTCTATCTAGGCTGCTCGTGAATGCAGCTAGCGCCCTATTCAGCAGCTGCCCCACCCCCCCTTACATCCCTTTACTCTCCCCTTTGCCCTATCCCACCCCTTCTTGAAGCATTCCACTGTGGTACATGCCATCACTTCAGCTGGTAGTGTGTTCCACTTTGCCACCACCCTCTCTGTAAAGAAATGCCTCCTCACCTCCCTCCTGAATCTACCCCTCCAATCTCATGTCATGGCCCCTAGTGTCACTCCCCACCCTCATCTTGAATAGACCTTCTGTGTCCATTTTGATTATCCCTTTCATGTATTTGAAGGTCTCAATCATATCCCCCTGTCCCTCCTCTCCTCCAGTGTGTACAGGTTTAACTCTCTTAGTCTGACCTCATATGGCAATTCCCCCAGGCCCTGAATCATCTTCGTTGCCCTATGCTGCACCCCCACCAGCAGCCTAATGTCTCTTTGTAGGCTGGGGTGCCAGTATTGCATGCAGTATTCCAGGTGGGGTCCAACCAACGATCTGTACAATGGAAGAATAACCTCCCTTCTTCTCGAGGTAATTCCCCTTGCAATGCACTCCAGTATTTTGCTGGCCATCTCTACGGCCTTTCTACATTGTGCAGAACTGTTCATTGCTCCCGTGATGAGCACCCCAAGATCCTTCTCCTTTACTGTTACCTCCAGTTGCACTCCCCCCAGATGGTAGCTTCTCCTCTGAATTTTTGTTCCAAAGTGCAGCACGTTGCATTTTTTTGCGTTGAACCCCAGCTGGCATCTGTCAGACCATCCCTCCAGCCTTGCCAAATCCTCCTGTAGCCCCCGCCACCCCCCCCCAGTCGTCCGCCACCACTCTCATCATGGTGTCATCCGCAAATAGGCTGATTTTGCTGCTGATGCCCTCTGAGATGTCTGCAATAAATATGCCAAACAGCACTGGGCCCAAAACTGAACCCTGTGGAATACCACTTGTCACAGGCTTAGGGGAAGAGTATTCCCCACCTACCACCACCCTCTGCTGCCTATCTTTTAGCCAGTTCTCCACTCACCCCACCAGTTTTGCTCCCGTCCCATGCCCTGTAGCTTGATTCCAAGTCCCCCATGTGGTACTGAATCAAAGGCCTTACTGAAGTCTAGGTACAGGACATCCACTGCATGGCCCCTGTCAATCTGGCTAGTCACCCAGTCATAGTATTCCACCAGGTTGGTCTGGCATGACCTGCCCTTGACGAAGCCATGCTGCCTCCCTTCCCACACCCCGTTCACCTCCAATAGTGCCACTAGCCTATCCTTTAGGAGTGTCTCCATTAGCTTCCCCACTATGGACGTTAGACTTACTGGCCTATAGTTCCCCAGTTCATACTTGGCTCCACTCCTGTGGAGGGGTACCAAGTAATCCAGTCTCCAGTCCTGCAGTATGCATCCTGTGTCTAGAGAGGAATTAAATAAGTCTGCCAAGGGTCCTGCCAGGACCTTTGCCAGCTCCTTCAACACTCTTGGATGTACTCCATCTGGTCCAGGCGCCTTGTCTACCCTCAATGCCCTTAACCCCTCCAGCACCCTCCCCACTGTGATTTCAATATCCATCACCCCCCCCCATCTGTTTCTATCCTCCCTCCTACTATGGTTAGCACCCCTTTCCTTTTCTTTCGTAAAGATCGAACAGAAGTAGTCGTTAAGCACTTCTGCCTCTTCACCCCCTTCTTCCACCCATCCCCCATCCTTCTTAATTCTTACAATTTGGTCCTTACAGCTTCTTTTCTCCCTGATGTACCTAAAGAAGTCTTTCTCTCCTTCTTTTATGCCCTGCGCCAGCCTGAGTTCCCTTGCTGCCTTGTGGTTGCCCTTACCCCCACTGGTGGCTTCCTTCGCTTCTTTCAGGTATTCCTCCCTATCGTCCTCCCTCCCTCCCCAATTTTCTGTATCTCCTGTAAATTGCCATTGTCTTCCTCTCCCTGTCCAGCACCCTTTTACTTATCCAGCTGGGTTTCTTCCCCCTAACCTTCTTAGTCTGGGCCCTGCTGCAAGTTCCTGTTGCCTCCACTATCCCATCTTATCAGTTCCCACCTTTGCTGTGTGTCCATACCTGGTTGAGTTTTGCACAAGAATCACTGTACCACTTCCATTTCATCTTACAGTTGGCATTCATGAAATCCAGCACCCTTGTGCCAGATGCCATCCTCTCTTTAGCCATCTATAACTGACACCATACTGTCCGGTGGTCACTCTGCCCCAGTGGTTTCTCCACCCTCACATCTCTCACCCACTCCCCATTCATCAGTACGAGGTCAAGGATGTTCCTTTCCCTAGTTGGTTCCTTGACCAACTGTACTAGAACGCTTTCCTGGAAGGCATCCAGCATTACCTGCTCCCTTCTGCTCTTTGTAGTAGGTGTGTCCCACTCCACCCCGGCAGGCTGAAATCCCCTACTATCACCACCCCCCACCTTCCCGCAGTTCCTTCTGATCTGTTCTGTCAGTACCCTGTCCATCCCTTCAGTTTGAGAGGGTGGCCTGTACATCACCCCCCGTCTTAGCATGCTCAGTGGAAGACTGCCTAAGTGCAGGTAGTGAACTGAATCTAGGTAGTTAGAAACAGTCTTTCCATAAATAGGCCAGACACTACTCAGAATAGTTGGGGCTACCAGATCAAGGTGAAAGTGCACAGCTGGAACAGTGTCTTCAGTACCCCCCCCCCCTTCTATTTGACTAGTGGATGAATAGATGGCATCAGTTTACAAGTCAATTAATCTCCACTTTTCCTAAGTAGAACACATAAGCTGCTAAATAAACTAGAGTAAAAATTCTAAAGGGGTATACCATTCACATTACCTAAAAAGACTTCTTTAAGACTTGCAGTGTGCTGAGCACAGTAAGCACTCAGTTGCTGTGAGATTACATGCTCAAGGCACAACAAAGTAGATGCAAGGATACCAACTTCAGTATGCCAGTATGGCATAACAGTCAGAACCTCTCAGCACTTCGCTTTTTGTGAATCTTCATCTGCTTAGCAAAAAAAAGTTAATTCTGTAAGACATGGGCTTTTCATCCAGACGGTCTCTTTTCGTTTACCATGTTGTTCATAAAAAACATATTATCTTATGTATTTAACAGCACTAATGACATACATGATCTCCAAAAGAAAGTTTTCATGACCTCTGACATTACATTTATAGACCTAACCTTAAATCAGTGGTTTGAAAAGTGACAGTCTACTTTAAAAAGCGATGAATGCAAAGCAGTACAACATAGAGTATATTGTGCCGCATGATAAATGTATGCTATCTTGTGCACTTTGGATGTACTGAAACAGAGTTTTGTGCTTGCAGTGTTTAAATCCAAGTAAAGTTGCCATTTTGTGACCTCAGCACTCCATTACTCACAGAATTAAAATCCCTTTCATGGTAATTGCTTGTGAGTCTGCAAACAAAGGGCTTGTTGATTGAATCTGTAGTGCGCTGACTTGTTGACTTCAGGTCATAACAGGGGATGTAACTTGGCAAGAAATACTTTGCAGAGTCTGAAGAAAGCGGAGGTTTGCTTCTACTGAACAGTCTGCTCACCATTGTAAACTCAGCATACACTGTGTAAGGATATCTGTCCTAACCATGGACGCACCAAGAGACAGGTTATTTGCAAGTATGTCTACACGAGCAGGTCAGATCTGCACTTTTAGAAAATTATTTTTATTCAAGGCCAGGCTGTGCTTGTGTCCTCTCTTACTAGACTCCCACACTCACACATTACCAGAAGTTTCTACGGGGCCTCTTTGAGATGCTCCCACCCACACATCCCTGTGGCTTCACCCTTACAGCCGACCTTCTCCCCACAATCTAATGAGGATGTGAAGAGTACCAGGGGCTGATGTCGGGTCAGTGGTGTGTGGGAGTCAGAGAAGAAGGGACATCATCTTGTTGTGGCCCCACCCATTTTACCCTGTTCAGACCCTCCTACTGTAAGCCTGGTGTTCAGAGGAGAGGGCTGACATTGTGCAGTCGCACATGACAAGGACGCTGCACTCTCCCCCTGAAGGAGGAACTTGAGCAGTGGGGGAGAAGCAGCGGCATCTTTTTCCTGGAGTCTGGGCAGGCTGCCAGTATGGCACACCATGGGCTTCTTCAGCCCAGGGCATGGGAGACAGACACAAGAAAAAGACCTAACTCTCCTACATGGCATGCAGCACACTAATCCCAGCCCCACAGGGCTGGGCTAATCTGCTGTTTTTAGCTCATGTACTCATAACCAAGACTTTTATGCTGTAAAAAATGCAAATGCTGGTGAAGAGCACATCCTTCCATATCATGTAGTCCCTTGCTAATCTGTGTTTGAATATATTTATGTGATGATTCTTTTAGTCCGCTATTTGCCGCACTACTATTTAAAACATTGTGTAACTCCCACCCCACAGGTGGGGCTTACATGGTCTGCCTCCCAGCCATCTAGTCTCACCTGTCCCGGGTCCACTGGTGCTCTTTTCATTTGTTCCAGCCAGTCCACGAGTATCTATATAGCAGAGGACTGGAGGAGGGTGTGTACATAATTGAAACAGCCAGCCAGCACTACAGTGCAGCTAGCACTGTTCAATCAGTGAAGTGCCGCACAGCCCAGTATGTGCACATTCGAGCTGGCTCCTTCTCAAATGTGTGAGCTGGCAGTCTGCTTGTAGGTCCCAGCGTTATGGCGCCCTGTATTAAAGCTGCCTTTGCAGCTTGGTACAAGTGCTGCTCCATCTGTTATGACCTCTGGGATCCCCGAAACACAAGTGAGGGGTTCGGAGACACACAGGGGATGAGAGAGAGAGAGTGAATCTAGTAAAAATGTTAAATGCTTATGTGTGTACTATTGCTTTAAGAGTAGCCAAGACTGCTCAGTGAATTTGTATTTCTGACTGCCGCCTGGGGACTTAGTGCCATGGTGCTAGTGACAGACAGAGGCAGACTTTTCCAAATCTAATTCCACAACCGGATAACAAGGCAGAGAAGCAGCTACTGGACTGTGGGACAGTTACGTATTATAACCATTTTGTTTGCCTGCCATAAGACTTTAAACTTGGGACCCCATATGAACTGTTTACTTGGATGCCATTTTGGTAACCCCTGACCCTTCGGTATCCAATCAGTATTCGAGGAGCTCCAAGGACTGTAACTATGGATCCTGGGTAGGGGAACTGGACAGTGTTCTTGGAGCCTTTGGAGTCAGCCAATTATGTGTCGAGTAAACCTTATACATACTAATTTGAGAGACGGACAGCTGCTATTCTGACTGCCTTCCCCGCTTCTTTTTGCTTTAACTGGTACAGTTCTCTGTCCTGCTCCTTCTGTGTCTCCTTATACTTTCTGAATGCTACCTTTTTCTCCCTAACCTTACCCGCCACCTCTTTTGAGAACCATAGTGTTTTTTTTCCTTCATTTTGTTTTGTTGATTTGCTTCACATAAAGGCTTGTTGCCTCTGTAATGGCTGTTCTGATTTCCCCCATTGTTCCTCCACCCCTCCTTTTTGCCTGTTTGCTAGTGCTTTTCTGAAGCACTCTCCCATTTTCCCAAAGTCAGCCCTCCTAAAGTCCAAACCTCGCTTTTGTATGGCTTGACTTTACGGCTGTGTTTATCGTGAACCACACTGTTTGGTGGTCGCTTGTTCCCAGATGGCTACCCACTTCTAAATCTGAGATCCTCTTTCCATCCCCATTTGAGAGTACCAGAAGATTGCTCCCTCCCGAGTGGGTTCCAACACTAGTTGTCTGAGGCATGCCCCCTGTAGGGCATTGAGAATGACCCTGTTCTTGGATGTGGCTGCAGCAAAGGTGCTGCAGTTAACATCTGGCAAATTCAGGTCCCCCATCAACAATATCTCCCCTTTTTCTGCCATTCTAAGGATGCCTTCTATCATTTCATTGTCCAGTGCCTCCCCGAGATTGGGGTCTGTATACAACCCCCATGCAGACTGTGGCGCCATTTCCGGTCTCCAGGATGACCCACAGTACCTCCTCTACTCACTGTTTACCTTTTAGTTCTGTTGCTTTGATCCATTCCCTTACACAGAGAGCTTCTCCTCCTCTTTCACCCTCTCTGTCCCTCCTGTAGATTGTGTACCATGGTATGTTGACATCCCAGTCATGGTTCCCTGTGTACCAGGTTTCTGTGACTGCCACGATATCCAAGTGTCCCTCTTCCATCAAGGCCACTAGTTCAGGGAGCTTATTACCCAGAGTACAGGCATTGGTACTCACCACCCTCCATTTTGTGATGGCCTTACCCTTTTAGCCCCATCTTTGTCCTTACTGCCTTTGCCTTTTCCTCAATTTACCCCTGTCATGCTCCCTATTGACTTCTCTACCTTGGTGCTTACCTCGCTAACTACACTGTTTTGTGGGAGAGGCTGGAATTTCCCTGCTCCTTTTTAGTGCCTCCCCCACTGGCTAGTTTAAATGCTTGCCAATGAAGCATTTAAACCTGTCTCCTAGGATCCTGGTTCCCCTCCAGGACAGATGCAGACAATCGCACCAGTATAGGCTTGTATCCCTCCAAGTGGACCCCCAATCCCCAAATGAAGCCAAAACTCTGAGCTCCACACCAGTTTTTCAACCATTCATTGAATCCCATGGTGCGGAGTACCCAAGCCTCACCATGTCATAGACAGGCAGCACCTCCGAGAAGACTACCATACATGCTACTTGTCTAAGGCCGTTCCCCAACTCCACAAACTCCTCTTGCACTGCTCTGATTCCATTCCCAGCCAGATCAATTGTCTCTAGGTGGACAATGACATCCAGCTGCCTCTCCCATGCAGCTGCTCCCATGATCCTGAGGATTTGCTCCCTGACCCTCTAAGCCATGGCACCGGGCAAGCACCTTACCTCCCTCTCCCCTCCCTCCCTCCCCAGTTCTACCCCCTAACGATGGAGTCCCCCACCAGGAGTTGTTTCCTTCCCCTGTGGGGTCCGTGCCACCCTCCTGTGGGTCTCCTTTGTGGAGGTTCCCAGCATCCTCTTTGGTCTCCACTGTAGGTGCCTCCACAGAGGAATCACTCTCTGCCAGAATGGTGTATGAACTGTGGAGAGGTACAACTGGAGGGATGTGCCTCTGTTCCACCACCTTCACCCTCCCTGGGCCCACCTTGGTCCAACCACTCCTCTTTCTTGGCAACCTATGAGGCAGCGGCGGAGGCCCTAGTGGTCCCTGGGCGGGGAAGGAGGTTTCACAAATGCTAGCCAGGTCAGTCTGGAGACGGGCAACCTCCTCCTCCTCCCACAGACCAGAGAGGTGCCTGCAAATAGAGCAGCATCGCAGCCTCCAGAACTTCTCCTGGAAGACTGCCGCTCCACACTAACTGCACTGTGCCACTCCCATCATGTCTTATTGTGTGGCCCCTCGCCTATTGTTTTGTATGCTAACTCACTCCTCTCTCTATTTATTTATTTTTCCGCCTACTTTCCTACTGCTTATGTGCCCTTACAGCTCTCACCCTTCCTGTTCTGGGACAGGAACGTCCTGTCTTCTTCGGTAGTCTCCTTCTTCCTTGCTCACAGTCAGACCTCCAGCAGCTGGTGGGGGGGGGGGCTACTCTTTTCCTTCATGGATGGCAAAATGTATGTGTCTCAGTGATCCTTCCCTTCATACTCCTTTTGCTCTGTGGGACTGTTATGGACTGTCTCCCTCCTGCAGGTGTGTGAGCTCTGGGACCACTCTCCAGCCATGAGGTCTCTGTTTCTGTCGATTGGGCTGTGGTTTCCTTCTTCAGAGCCCACATTCAAGCAGTCCTCTGTTGCAGTCCAGAGCACAGGTATGTCACACTGGGGTCATCAGTTTGCTTTCTCCCTCCCTAGGTGAAACCTATATTCCCCTCCCTTATAAATCCTAATTTCTGGCCTCCTTTTTATCTAGTTGAAGCCCAAATTTCCCATTTTGTTTTTATACTAGCTTCCTCCATAGCAGGGTAAATCTAGTTATTCCCTCCCATTTCTAAATATTAAATTCTGGCCTCCTCCCTATCTGGGTAAAGCCCTTATTTCCCTCATTTTGTTTTTATACTAGCTTCCTCCCAGCCAGGATGAAGCGTAAATTCCCTCTCAATTCAAACATTTATATTCTGGCTTCTTTCCTTGCTAGGTGTGCCCACATTTCATATCTCAGTTTCACTTCATCCGGGTGAAGCTTATACAGTATTTTCCTCTCAGTTCTGAAATGTATTGTTCTGGCCTCCTCCCTTGCTAGGTATGTCCACAATCCATTTTCAGTTTCACTCCATTTGGGTAAATCTTGCCCTCCCCCATCTACTTATTCAGTGTAAACTGTAGTGCGAGTAGTGCTTCATTCTCTCCCACTATGCTGCTCCTTATTTTTTCTCTCTTCTCCTTCTTGCTTACCCTCACTTCCCTTCCCCTTCCAACTTTCCCAGGCTTCCCCCTTCCATCTCTCCTTCAACCCCATGCACTCTCTCCTCCAGCTTCCCCACCTTACCCTACTCTCCCTGGCACCCTGGATGTAGCCTTATCTCCCTGGCTTCACCTCTAAGCCCTTAGGTCCCCCCTTCCCTCTTACATCTTTTATTTTTATTCCTTTTCCCATAAACATTTCATAGGCTCTTCTCAAGCTCCACATCTCCTTGCTGCTCATATCTACAAGTCATATTGAGCTCAACCCCAGCCCTGTCCTGTCATCCCCACTCCCAAAGGGCTAAGAGTAGCCAACGTTACATTTGCAGCCTTCTCCTATATTTGCAGTTGATAGTGAGCTTAACCTTGGCCAAGTCCTGTCATCCCCTGTCCCCAAAGGTCTAAGAGAAGCCAATGTCAACATCTGCAGCCTTCTCCCTAAGATTCACAAGTTGCAACGACTCATGGTTAATCTCAAGCCTGATGTGTTGGTGATCTTGGAATCCTGGCTCTCCCCCAGGATCCCTAATTCCTCAATTGCCATCATCAGTTTCACCAATGTTTGACAAAATCTAGCAAAGAGGGGTGGGGGCAGTAGCCATGTACCTCTCCTCAAACATCCAGTTTCAGCTTGTGCTCATTATCTCCATCCCCTCCGCCTATGAGATGCTTCTTCTCAAATTCTCCCTCCATTCTCTGTCCCTATATTTACTGGTGGAATCTACTGCTGTTCTAGCATGTTCCCACCTTCAGTCATTGAGTTACTCAATACCATTTTCACCCATGCCTCCTCTGGTGAGTTAGTCATCCTAGGTGATTTCAACCTCAACTAACTCTTGCCCTCAGTATAAATATTGCCTGAAGATTAATTTCTTCCTACTTTCCCAACTCATCTTAAACTCCACTTGTTATAATTTCAAATCTCTCAATCATTCCCTCATAGAATGAGTCCTCTCCTCCCATCCCTGTCGCACTGTATATTCTGGTACCCTCAGTGATGTCCTCAGTGACCACAATATGGTCTTCTGTGTGCATAAGATTCATCTTCCAAAAGCTTCCCCCAAATCTATCCAGATCTGCTTTTTCTGGTCATTAGACTTGTCCCTCCTCCATGTTGACCTGGTAGTCACTGACTGGGCCCCTATCTTTACAGCTGCCAGCACTGACAATGCCCTCAAATTCTTCTCCTTCTCAAGAGTTAGCCCAGTGGCGAAAAGAGCTGAGGCACTGTGCGTGCCTTACGTTCTCCCACTTCAGCAATCCAGAAATAGACTCAGATCATTGGGGATCAACGGGTGTGGGAGATGATTGAGCCTAGCTACCCATATGTGAAGGCTTGTTGGCAGAGCAATGTCAGGTGGCAACATAAGGGAGAGCACTGTGGAGAACATTGGATGGGTGCGCCTCCGTGCCCAAGTCTGACGCACCGCAGCAGGGTTGGGAGAAAATTAGAAAATGGAGTATCAGGGGCTTAATGAAGCCCAGCCCAGCTGTATCTGAGCCCGCATTGCCACTCAGTTTGCCTCAGATTTGCTGTACTGTGGTGAGGGTGGCCCTCCCTCTCCAGCCCTGCCACAATGGGGAGGTTCATGGGGAAACTTCAGATCATGTTCAGTTTACTGAGGGAGGCAGGGGAGCAGGCTCAGGGAAGCTGGGGACTGGCTGAATCACAATCTGAAACACAATAGGATAAAAGGCATTCGGAAAAAAGAGTTTTTCTCCTTCAAATTCATGCCTGAAAGGGATCATCATACCTCCAGTAGAATAACCAGGGTCCAAGGACTGCACCTCCCCTGAATCTCAGCAGAGTTGATGGCTTGTCACTGTGTGACCTTACCTTGAGGATGTACAAGTCCACTGGCTCTCCTTCTGACTTTACTATTGGGCCCTTTGTAATGCCTGTACTAGAGCTGCTAGGCTTACGAATTTCGAACACTTCTCATCCACATTCCAGAACAACCTTAATCACCCCTCTAAGTTTTTGAAGGTAATCCATGCCCTCAGGAGTGGCATTTAAGACACGTGAAACACGCAGCCACTTGGGGTACAGCGCAGCCAGGTCACCAGTCTGTAACGATCCACCAATGGGATGGCTCAGCTACTTCTCTTCTTCCATGCTGAGTTCTCACGGGTGGAGTTTAACAGGCAGAAGGTGGGCTTCATGACTGCAGCTGTGGGCGGATTCGCTTATAATTGATGGGCTATCACCCAATCAGAAATTGTAAGTCTGAAAATAAGGCATTCTTTCAGGGTGACTGAGAGTAGATGATAGGCATTTCGTTTAAGCAGAGCATGAAGGCCTGAAATTCCTTTCAGTAAAGTCTGTGCTGGCAGGGCAGTGGGTTTTAAAATATATAAATATACACAAGCACACGCTTTTAATTAGAGAATATATTGTAAATAGAAAACTGTAACATTAAAGGCAACATCTCATTATTTATTACCCTCCTTCGGTCCCTCGTAGTGCGACATTGACGGGTTCTTATATCTATCCATTTAAACGGAGAGAAAGCCCTACCTTCTGATGAAATGAGCCACATTAACACTGAAAAGGTAAGCTGTTCAATTTATGGACCATGCAGGAATTTTAAAATAGATTTTCAGGTACATTTCCAAACACAATGCTCATTGGTAAACTAGTACTATTTGTAATTCTATTTCTGATTGCTCAACAGCTACAGTTCTCACACCAAGGCTGAGTTTATGCATCCCTCTATGTGAAACAATACAACAGTGTCATTTTTTAAAATAAATAATTGCTTGAACACCTTTGGCATGATTAGGACAGTTTGAGTTGTGATTCTCCTTAGTTTTGCCTAGAAGCTTGTGGACTGCCTCTCAGTAAACCTTATGTTGCCTGCATTTATGCAGTGAAAGGCAAGGCTACACAAGCTATATGTTTCACACAGGCTTGCAGTACACAGGGCGGCTATACCACTGCTGCTGTGTATCTCTTCTGCTGCCTGCCTCCCTCTCTATTTAACACAACTCCCCTCCACCTAGCAGCACAGTAAATGTACCGTGCTACTACACCTCCCCCATGGAGCAGAGCTGCTGCACGAGTTAACACAACCCCCTTCCCTAGACAGCACAGGAGATGTGCCGCACTACTTTCCATCTGCCATGCAATACACAACCTACCTCGTCACTGGCAGTCCCTGTCCACAATCTCCAACAGTTGGGAACAGTAAGGATTGTAAGGCGGACAGTAGGGAAGTTTAACAGCACTGGAGCTGGCCAGCTGGGAGGAAGCAGGGTCTTGATTTTTGTGCTGTGAGTGGAAGTGAGCAGGGCAAGGGTGAATGTGGGGGGAAGGGGGCAGGAGAGTTCAGGGGGGCAGGAGAAGGTGAAGATGAAGGGAGCACCACAGGATTGTTCACTTGAGGTGCTATGAAGACTAACACTGACCTAGTATGCCGTCTTCTCACCTCCAACCCAGTCCCCTCTCCCTATTCTCAAGGTAGACAACTTCCCTGTCTCTTACCCCGCTACTGCTGCCTCCTCCTTCACATCCTTTTTCACCTCCTGTGCCTGTTCCCTCTTATCCTGATCCTTCCCTCCCCCTCCTCACTCTTCTCTGCTACCCCCTCTCTCTCTTCTCCTTCATCCTCCCTATCATTTCTCTCCATGTTTTCCTTCTCTACCACCACCCCTGCTACTTCCCTTAAAGCCCTCTTGCTTCTAAACCCCAACAAGGGTGGGAACCCTGATGCTCTTGACCCTAAACTCCTTAATCTCTCTGCTCGTGCCAGTGCCCTCCCTATCACCTGCCTTCTCAACCTCTCCTTCTCCTTATCCACAGACCTTAACTCATGGAAACTGCCTACATTCATCCCCATTGCTTAAGGGGTGACCCTTCTTTCCCTCAAAACTATGGTCCTATATCTCTACTCCTCATTCAGTCAAAACCCCAGGAACACCTTGCTTTCTCCCAACTCTCCCCTTTCCTTGGTTCACCCTTCTTCATCACTCCTTTCCAGTCTGGTTTCAGAAAATCTCACTCCACCTACACCTCCCTCTTCTGGCTCACTGATACCATCCTCTCTGGCATGGATCAGGGCCAGTCACCACCACCATCTCTGTCAACTTGGCCAAAGCTTTTGACACTGTGGCTCACCACATTCTCCTGTACAAGTGTAAAGCAGCTGGACTCTCTGCTTCCTCAGCTGAATGTTCTGCTCCTACCTTGAGAGCATTTCAAGTTGTCAGTATTGAAGACCCCCCCCCGCCCCCCAATCTGCTCATGCATCCCCAATAGGTCTATCCTTGGGCCAATTCTTTTCTCTATTTTTGTATACAACCCCCCAGCCTCCTTTGTGTCCATTTACATGTATGCAGATAATACGGTACTTTACCTCCGCCCTTCGCCCTTGACCTCCCAGCTCAGCTCCAACTGGATTTTAAGAATGTCCAACATTGGTTCCATAAAAAACAGTTGTTACTCAACGCCAAGAAGCTGTCTCTATAACTTTTGGCACCAAGAAAAGGCATGCTACACTCACCCCTCTCCCCCCCTCCTTCCATTCCCTTGATGGTGCAATGACTGAAGATGTTTCCTCCTTCATGCACCTTGGGTCTAGCTGGACCGTCACCTCGATTTCTCTGTTTATATGGATGCAAACTACAAGATGCTCCACTCAAAACTCAGTCCACTTTACAGGAATAAGAAGAACATCCTGCTTACTGCCTGCAGAGAGATCCTTTTTCAAGATGATTTTGCCAAGGCCGGCCTGGTAGTATAGAGGGGTACCGTGTTTAACACCTTATCTCCTGCCACACCCACGACCCATGTTCAGAAACCAGAACAGCTTGCTGAGCATTGGTGAGGTGGGAGAGGCTTGAGAGTCCCAGGGACTGCTCTCCACTCCCAGAGCAAAGTGTCCAGTCCACTTGACTTTTGACTGCAACAGGTTGGAGACCCACTGGGTGCGGAGTGGCTATGCGCCCCAGATGCGCAGTGTGTACTCACTCCGCCCCTTCGTGCATAGGGGCCCTAGATAGGAAAGGAGAAGAAAAAAGGAGGGGTAGGGAGTGGGGAGGAGGGAGAGGATGAAAGAGAGTGTGAATAGATCAGAGGTTGTAGTGAAGGGGAGTGGGGGAGATAGGAAGGAAAAGGGTTGAAGGGACGAAAGTAGTGGAAGGAACAGGAGGGGAAAAAAGGGAAGAGGAAGAGTGCACAGGTTGAAACATTTAGTAGTAGTATAGTAGCTTGTGGACTGGCAGTGGATGGGTAAAGAGAAAGGGGGCAAGACATCAGACTGAGGGCCAGTGGCGGAGCTAGGCGGGGGCGGTCGTCCCTCCTGCCTGACCCACAATGTGAGTAGTGGTGCCACACCACCGTCTTTATTCACTGTTTAGTGCCAATTGTGCAGTCCATGATTGACTGAATGGCCTCCCCGGCTCCCATATGCTCCCAAACCTGGCTCCGCCACTGCTGAGGGCAATTGCAGGTGGGAGATGTATAGGTTTGGAGTAAGAAGGAAAGAGAGCATTTGGAGGAGGTAGACAGAACTGTAAGGGGAAGAGAGTTCCAGATTTTAGGAAAGTGGTAAGAGAAGGCATTCTGTCCCTCAAGGGATTTACAAGAAGGGAGCATTAGGGAGCGACAGCTTGAGTGATGGAGAGAGTAAGAGGAAAGAGGCATGGGGAGAGAAGAGAACTGAGATAAGGAGAGAGGGAGGTCAGCCAGAATTTAGAAATGAAGGAGGCACAGTGGGTTAGGCAGCAATTTACCAAGGAGGGGAGGGAGAGAACAGAGTACAGAGAACAGTGGTAAGTATGAAAAGGACAGGACAAGGCAAACTGGCAGAAGAAGTGGAAGAGGGGATCCAGTCTGGCCAAAGTGGACTTGGGTGCAGCACCGTAAACTATGTCACCATAATCAAAGCTGGGAAGTATAATCTTTGAAATGATTTCCTGGTGAGCAGGTAAAGGGATACCGCTTTTGTTCCTATAAAGGGCACCAAGCACGGAGTGGAGTTTTTTATGAATAGCGTCTATGTGCTGAGAGAAGTCAAGGTGCCTGTCAAGCCAGACACCAAGGTATTTAAAGGAGGGTGCATCAACAACTGTACCCCCATCAAGGGTGCATAAGGTGGGTTACCTGACTGCTATTATGGATCCCCAGTTTAGGAAGATCTGAATGCACTTTAGGTTTGGGGCCTTCCCAAAAAAAATTATTGAAAAAAGATTTAACAAGGATCACAGTGAAATAATGATGGATTACTGTATATGTGGAAATAACACCCCAAGGATCTCCTGCATGTAGTGATAGTCTGCCCTTTATATTTTATTTATTTATTTATTAAATTTTGGTGACCGGGTAAGCCCACTGGGCCCTGGAGGTCCCTTTTTCAGGGGCGACCTGGGATTACATAGCATTGGTAAATATCACAGTATGAATGAAACTTATACAGCATGATACAATTTATACAGTAATATCACAAGGAAAAGAGTAAATGGTTAGGAAGACTTTTAGGAAACAGAAGATTAGGTAGTCAGAAATGTGATGTTATCTGTATACAACCCAAGATAAAACAAAAGCACTGTAACACCTTCTCCTGGACCACTGTCAGCTTATCAGCCCATACCCAGTAAGCAGACATGGCTGCCAAGTCGGTGCACCTTAAGGGCTGTCCCCGCAGTCCCAACTGAATGAGGGATCAGAGGTAGTCCCGGATGCTAGCTACAGATCGGGCAAGGGGAGCAAGCTCCTTGCCCTGACACCAAATGGAACACCTCTTCCATTTAAAGGCATTGCATCTGCAAGTTGACACTTTCTGTGAGGCCTCCACAAAATGGGGCACATCATCCGAAAGACCCACAGCCTGGAACTCTAGCCATTAGGGAACCAGGACATAGGGTGCAGGATCATTCTCTGTTGTCTGGTCAGCAGATCTGGGGGAAGAGGCATTCACCACAGAGGTTTGCTACTGAAGTTGAGGAGATCAGAGTACCAGAACTGCCTTGGTCAGTCTGGAGCCATCAGGACTATCTGCACTATGTCCTTCTGGGTCTTGACCACTTCCTTGTGACTCAAGGGGAAGGCATACACTAGGCTTGGGGTCCAGAGCCTCGCGAAGGCATCTGCAAACAGTACCTTGGACTGTGGAGGGCAGGCACATAACAGCCTCAGTTTGGCGTACTCCCAGGAGGCATATAGGTCCACCAGAGGAGTGCCCCACTGGGAGAACAGGTATTTCACCACCTCCTGATTCAGGAACCACACGTGGAATGTCTCTCCTACCCAGGTGAGAGCATCCTCCAGCTGTTTTCTCCTGCGTCATTAATCACCAGGAAGTCTGCACCCTGGCTGCACATGAGGGTCTAGGTGCAGAGGGCCTGTCAACACAAGGGAAGAGAGTGACTTCTGTCCTGGTTGTTCAGGTAGAACATGGTCATGGTGGTGTCTGTCTGGACCTGCATGACCGGACCCCTAACTAGAGGAGTAAATTCCATCAGTGCAAGTCAAACTGGACTGAACTCCAGCAGGTTTATGTGGTGACAGGACTCCCGGGTGCCCAGAAATCATGGGCTCTGTGGTCTCGCAAGTGTGCTCCACATCCCACCAGAGATGCATCCATCATGAGCATGACGGTCAGTTCTGGGTGGGCAAATGGGATTCCTTCCTCCACATGTTCTGGGATCAGCCACCACTGGATGGCATCCCACATCGGCTGGTCGCTGTGACTGGCTGGTCCAAGGCCCCAGGCACTCGGACCACTGACAGCCAATGTCTCAGTGAAGGTGGTGCATCCACCAGAGTGCTCATATGACCATGCTGGTGCAGGACGCCATGTACCCCAGTGGCCTCAGTAAATCCAGGGAAGGGCACAAAAGCCCAACCTGAAATGATCGGGCAGAGGAGGTAAAATCCAGTGCCTAGTCCACAGGGAGGTGGGCCAAGGTCCTCAGGGAGTCCAGTTCTGCCATGGTGAACCTGATCACCTGCATGAGTACCAGTTTGGACCCTTCCAGTTTGACCAACAGGCCCAAGTCTCAGCAAATCTGGAGAGCCAGATCTCCCGACCTCTCCACGTACTCTTTGGACAGACCGACTAATAGCCAATCGACCAGGTAGGGGTACATCCTGACATCTAGGTGCCACAGGTATGCTGCCTACACTGCCATGCACTTGGTGAAGACCCTAAGCACTGAGGAGAAGACAAAGGGCATGACCTGGAACTGGTACAGGACCCCTTCTGTTTTAGAACTGGAGGTGGGACTTATACACTGGGAAGTGGAAAAAACACATACTGGAGATCTAGGAAGCAAGACGACATGTTCTGCACAGTGATGGAATCATCTGATTTAGAGTGACTATCCAGAACTTGCATTTCTACATGAACTGGTTTAGACTGTGAAGGTCCAATAAGAGATGCCAGTCTCCCATCAGTTTCGAGAACAGAAAGTACCTGGATATATAACCCTGAACAGCCAGGTCATCTGGGACACGGGCTATTGGCCCTTCTGCAAGGAGCTGAGCAATGCCCTCCTGAAGGGTGGACAGCATGTCCTGCAACATGCTGGACTCTTGCGGCACATGGAGGTGGTAAGGCTGAAGAGTCTCGAAATCCAGAGGCAACCCTCTGCCCACCACATCCAACACCCACATGTCTATTGTGATAGAGGACCAATGTAACAAGAAGTCACACAGCTGACCACCTACCACGAGAGGAGACAGGGACAGGATGGGTGGAAGGAATGACACCCCTAATCCATCACTGAGTAACTCTGGTGGCGGCACTGGCGGCTGCAGCCAGAGGGACAGCACCACCCCTGCCACCCTTTTTTAGGACCCTGGCATCTGGACTTCAGCTTGGGGCACCAGGCCTGGTACTGCCCCTGCTGAGGCTGCTGCCAAAGAGGCTGTGGTTGAAAGGACCAATACTGGAAAGACTGTTTTTTCAGCTTCTATTTCGTGTCTCTCTGGGACAATGCCACAGAACCCAGGGTGGCACTGGACTTCTTAGTATGGGTGAGAAGTCCTTCCACCCCAGGGCCAAATAGGTTAGTACCCAAGAAGGGGACATCAGCCAACTTGTACTGGGTATCTGTCGTGAAGGTGGATAGCTGCAGCCAGGCCCTGCGACACATGGAGACAGCTGCTGCCATGGCAAAAGCACATGAACTGCCCATGTCCAAGGCTGTCTGGAGCTGGTGTTTAGCCAGTGATTGACCTTGGTCTCTGATGACCATCACTGCTGGCTGCTGATCAGCTGGAAGGTGAGGGAGGATGAATTAAAAACTCCCATCAGGGAGTGACCAAAATTGGCCATCACCATGGCATAGCTAGCCAGATGGAGACCTGAGCGTGCTATAGCAAACACTTTCTAAGCGGTGCGGTCAGTCTTGCAGGACTCATTGTCCGGAGGCTTGTCTACGTCCCCCTGGTATCTGGACTTGCGGTACACCAAATCAGTTACCAACCCCTCCATGAAAGGATGGTCCAAGAACCCAGAGAGGGACCCAGTAGGGATCGCATACTTGCAGACCATACAGGTAGAGGGTGCAGGGCACAATGCTGCATGCTGCCAAAGTTCCAGGGCTGGTCCCAAAATAGCTTCAGGCATATAAAAGGCAACCCCCAGAGACTCATCCCTATTCAAAATGTCCATAAAAGGGTACTTAGGCCTTTTTTGGACTGGCTATAGTGGGGCTGACATGGAGTCCGATATTAGACAGAGAAGTGCATCGAAAGACACCAGGCCATGCTCAGTGGACAGCTCCTTGGCCAATACCCAGTCAAGAAGAGGAGTCCCAGTGGAAGCCATGAACCTGTGGTCTGAGTTGTCTGAGGACTCCTCAAAAATGGCCCTCAACTACTTCTCATTATGAATCACCTACGTATCTTTCCTCGGTATGATCTGCACCGACAACTGGCCTGCCAAGCTGGTGGCAGAATGGGCCTCCTATGTTAGAGTGCCCACCTTTGGCTGCAGAGGTGGTGGCTCCTAAAGAAAAGGTGGAGAAGCAGCTATGGGGAGCACCTGCATAACATGGATGGGGGGCAACACTGGCAGCTGCCCGGTAACTGCAGGTCCAGAAGGTAGAGCCCTACCCTGCCCCATGATGGCATATTGTTGCCACAGGAGCTCCACGTAGCACCAACACAGCTTGTGACAGTGTCTATCCTCACCTGAGGATGAGGAGAGTCAATAGCAATGCCTCCCAATTGAGCAGGAATGCCTTGACTGGGATCTCGACTGTGACCTCGACCATCGATTGGATGATCAACGGTGAGTGGAGCCTGCCTGCTGGTTGAGGTATACCACTGGACTGTCCACGGTAAGCAGTATGGGCATGGAAGGCTCGATTACTGGTGGAAGCAGCTCCTGTGGAGGACCAGATGGGGACACTGACTGAACCATGTCCTCCTGAGTGAGGACCAGGAGCACTGGGATCTGTAAGAGCAATTCCTCAACCTTGTTCGACAACTGGTCGATAGACTCGAAGAAAATTTACACGGCCCGCTCAACTGGAGTCAAAGTCAACTGGCTCAATGGGAGGGGGGTGGGGGGGACCGAAGAGCCCTCGACCTGCACTGTGAAGCAGTCAGGCGAGTAGAGGAACTGGGAGGATGGCGATCTCTCACAGTCCAGCAATCAGTGCTGACAGCACTTGCGCTTGGAACCACGTTGAGTAGGGTTCTCTGGATGGCCAAATACATGTCCTGGAACCCTCCAGTGAATGACCCTCCAAAGATGGCCCCAGCTGGAAGCAGTGCCAAGACTGAGGAGGGTGCCCCAAGGGCCACTAGCTGCTGGGTAGACCCGGCCACAGTCAAGGCCTTCACGTGGCCCTCAGGGTGGTCCTTTGGATCCCATTACAAATGTTGACCCAGTGAGAGCTGAAGCTTTCTGTCCTTGAGGGACTCAGGAAGCATGCTGAGACAAAGGCCACATCTTGCTACGATATGCTGCTCACCAAGGCAATGCACGCACATGTCGTATGGATCGGCAACCGATATCTTCTGCCAGCACCGAATGCAGAACTTGAACCCTGGCTTCTGTTGCTCCACTGACGTTTCAAGAGGGGAGTCTAAGGAACCAAGGAGAGAGTGCAAATAACAAAACATTTTGAAAGACAAAGTTTGTCTATGGTGTGCTGAATTCTATGTAGCAGCTGCGAAGGAGGTGAACTGTTTTTCCAGCAGAAGGAAAGATCTGATGTCAGGGGGCAGTGTCAGGAATACACATCCCCGGTGGTGGGAGTTCATCCTAAAGATGTCCAGCAAATCAGACTGATCCAATGGAACTGCCAGAGTGTGGATGTGACCCATATCCATGCCCCTAGAAGTAACTGCATAATCTGAAAGAGTACTGTTTCTGTGGCAATGCTAATATGTGTATATTTATTACTTGAAGTATTTGATATGGATGGATGTAGTTTTAATGTTGCTGTATTGTTATATTCATGAAATCTAACATCTGTAAAGTCATTTTTAGACGAACAATAAAAAAAATTATTGAGTAAATAGCTTCAAGTGGTTAGCAACAAGAAGGTTACGGAATGATTTAATCAAATGTATGACATCATTCAAGACCCTATTCTCATAGGAGAGTTAGACTTATACATTAAACAAAATATAGCAGACACAAGGGGTCACCTTTAACAATATAAGGGACAGCAAACAAAAAGTAGACAATACTACAAAAAGGAGACACCTTTTTCGCACAAAGAATATTTACGCCGTGGAATGCTTTCCCTATAGATATAATCACTAGCAAAACAAAAAATGAATTTAAAAACAAACTGGATGAATACATGCGTGGACTGAATATGACTTACTACAACTAATTACTATGTAGTTGTTTATGGGCTATCAGATCACCTTCTTACTTAGCTCCAGTCTACCTTCGTATGAACTGCAGTATTAGTTCTCCTTCTGCACTTTAATGTATTGTATGATTCCTGCTCAGAAGCATTGTCTGTACTTGCTCATTTTGTTCTTGTTCTGCACTTTACTGTATTGTATAATTCCTGCTCAGAAGTATTGTGTGTACTTGCTCATTTTGTTCTTGTTCTGCACTTTACTGTAATGTATAATTCCTGCTCAGAAGCATTGTCTGTACTTGCTCATTTTGTTATACTTGTTTCCGTTGCTGCATTTTTTGATAACCGTTCTTTGTATTTGCACAGTTCTCTCTCCTTCCCTCTACCCTCAAGGGCGCATCTGGAAATGAACTGTTACCAGTTAAGCATGTCTTTCCAGGTAAAACTTTTGAAATAAATATGTAACAAATAAATGAATGCTGAAATCAGCTCTGGTATATCCAGTAAAACTTTGCTCAGAAAAGGACCCTGGTGCCTAGATCCGATTATGGCAGAAAAAACTGCAAAGCAGTACAAAATGTTTTTAAAGTTTCAGGTTTATTAACACTAACTGGGCATAGACGCATATTCTTCGGATATCCTTACATCTTCCTTCAACATTAGCAGTACACTGCACATCACTTCCACATGAAGGGCTGTAAAAGCTGTCCAAAATGAAGGGTGTTTGGGTAAGCAGTAAGACACAACAGGGGGTGGGTTACTATACCTGAACCGCATGCAATAGTGCATTGTGAAACACGAGGTACTTGAGCCAAGTGCCTTCAACCACCTAGAAATGCGGTCCAGGAATAGTAACCCAGACCCTGAAGTGTCTTACTGTGCATTTAAAATGGGTCCACTGTAAAAGAAAATTAACGAGTTCAGCAGTGCAGCCACTATTGCTGAGCTGCACAACACCGGAACCTTTTCTACAAATCAGAAAGCAGTATTCTCTCCACCTAGTTTATAACATTAATTAAGACAACCCTCCCAGCCCCACAGGATCTTAAATCTAGGGTAATAAACTGATGCTTTAGTATCTGCAACACTCAATTTCTGATTGGGCTGCTATGTCTCTAACTCACTCCTTACAGATATTAGTAATCAGGTTCTATCCACAATCTCCTGGTTTTCTAAATAAGAACCCAACCCTGTATTATAGAAGAGAGCTGCAATTCCCTCAAGCCATGGGAAGGTGCCCTCTCTATGCTCATCTTTACTTGCTCTAAATGGCATATATTTGGGACTGAAGTTTCTGGCAAGTGCACCACTGCAGCCCAATAGTTCATAAGAACAGGTTACTCACCTGTAACAGTAGTTCTAGGAGTGGTATATGTTGTAATCTACACTTCTTGGCATGTCCCTTTCCCCTTTAAATCTTGCTGGAAGTCTTCAAGCTGGCTCCTCGTACCCAGCCGGGTGGTTTAAACCTCGGCTCCCCCCCATGACGCCAGATCTTAGCCCGCTGGAAGCCAGGTTGTGCGCCTAAAGTCGGGGAGGTCGGGTGTGTGTGTGTGGATGAACAACACATACCACTCCTATAACTACTGTTACAGGTGAGGAACCTGTTCTGGGAGCACGGATATGTTGTTCATCCACACTTCTTGGCAGACTCCAAGCAGTTCTCTGGGAGGAGGGAGGCAAGGCATACACCCCCTACTTGGGAAATAAAGATTGGAGAACCGAGGCCCCAAAACTAGCATCCCGGCGTGACTCAAGGTCAATGTGGTAGTGGGTAATGAAGGTGTTTGCTGACTTCCAGGTAGCAGCCCGACAGATTTCTTGGATAAAGATGTCCCTGGAAGCAGCCACCGATGCAGCAGTATGGCAGGTAGAATGAGCTCTTATCCCTCTGGGAGGCTCCTTACCTGCCAACTCATAGCACAGACCTATGCATGATGTAATCCGCCTTGCAATGGTCCATTTGGCTGCAGGTCTGCCAGAAGTGGCTTCAGCGTAGGTGACAAACAGCTGGCGAACCTCTCCATGGATTTCCGCCGTTCTCTCCTTATAATAGGAGAGAGCACGTCTCAGGACCAAAGTATGGAGTCTGTACTCGGCGTCTGAGATGTAGCTAGGGTAGTATACCGCCAAAGTCAATACCTGGTTAAGGTGAAACTCTGATACCACCTTCGGAAGGAATTTCGGGTTGGGGCGCAGGACAACTTTGTTCCTGTGAAAGACCAGATAAGGGGAGCCCACCGACAGCACCTGAAGTTCCCCTGTCCTTATGGCAGACGTGATAGCCACCAGGAAGGCCGTTTTCCATGACAAGTGTGAGAGTGCACACTTGTGCATAGGTTCAAATGGCTTGCCCATGAGCTTTGCCAAAACCAGCAACAGATCCCATGGAGGTGGAAGTTAACGCACCGGAGGGTATATGTGATCCAGGCCTTTGAAGAAGCGCCCGACCACTGTCTCCTGTGCCAATGTCAGCTGACCAGCCCGTGGCAGGTAAGCAGAAATGGCTGCCAGGTGCACCCTAAGGGTCGATGACCGCAGACCCCCTTTGGAGAGAGACCAAAGGTAGTCGAGAATGTTAGCCACAGAGCAGGATAAGGGGTCCAGACTCTTACCCTGACACCAAATGGAAAATCTCTTCCAATTGAAGGCATAACATTTCCTGGTCGATTCCTTATGAGATGCCTCCACCATGGTGTAGACATCCTCAGAAAGACCCAGAGCCTGGAATTCTAGCCACTCAGGTTCCAGGCTGTGAGGTGCAGGGATTGAAGGTCCGGATGGAATACCTTCCCCTGGTTCAGAGATATCAGGTCTGGGAGTGCACAAAGCTGCTCCGGGGGCCTGCAGCTGTCGCTGAGAAGATCTGGATACCAGAACTGCCATGGCCAATCTGGGACTACCAGGATCACCTTCGCCTTGTCCCTCCTCATCTTGAGTAACACCTTGTGGATCAAGGGAAATGGAGGGAAAGCACAGAGGAAGCCTGGGGTCCACGGCCTTGAGAAGGCATCCCCCTGCAGCAAGCCCTGCTGAGGGGGGCAGGCATGGTACAGCCTCAGCTTGTTGTTTTCCCTGGAGGCAAACAGGTCCACCAACGGTTTGCCCCAGTGGTAGAACAGACTGTAAGCTACCTCTGGATGGAGAGACCACTAGTGGGATGTCTGGCCTATGTGGCTGAGAGCATCCGCCAGCTGGTTCGAGACTCCTGCCACATGGATGGCTAGAAGATCCGTCTCCAGCCGACTTACAAGGGTCCAGATGTGGAGCGCCTCCTTGCACAGCAGACAGGAGTGCTTGCCACCCTGTTTGTTGAGGTAGTACATGGTTGTGGTATTGTCCGTCTGGACTTGAACCACTTGACCCCAGAGCTGAGGAGCGAAAGCTGACAGTGATAGTCTGACTGCTCTGAGCTCCAACAGGTTGATGTGACATCGGGACTCCTCGGGGATCCAGAACCCATGGGCCCTGTTGTCCCCATGTGGGCTCCCCAGCCCATGAGAGAGGCATCGGTCGTAAGGACGACCGTCGGCTTGGGGCGGACAAACGGGATCCCTTCCTGCAACCGTTCTGGGGTGGTCCACCATTGGAGAGCGTCCCACATCTTCTGGGTTACAGTGATCAGCTGGTCGAAATGACCATGGCGCTGAGTTCACTGGGTGGCCAGCTCCCATTGGAGGGGGCGCATGTGCCACCTGGCCCAACAGACCACTGAGGTGCACACCACCACGTAACCCAGAAGGCGTAGAAAGTCCCGGGCAGGGCGCTAGTGCCCAACCAGAATGATCGGGCAAAGGAGGAGAGAACCTCCGCCCTGTCCACTGGGAGCCGAGCTCTGCCCCAAAGAAGCCCATCACCTGAGCAGACGCAAGTTCCGACTTGGTCTCGTTGATCAGGAGGCCGAGTTGGGAGTAGGTATGGAGAGCCAGATCCCTGGACCTCTCCACCTAATGAAGGAAGGGTCCTGCCAAGAGCCAGTTGTCGAGATAAGGGCAGATTCATACTCCTCAACGCCGAAGATGGGCTGCCACCACTGCAATGCACTTGGTGAAGACCCGGAGGGCCGATGACAGGCCAAACGGCATGGCTCAGAACTCATACAGGGTCCCTGCGACCCTGAAGCGGAGGAACCGCTGATGGGATGGACGGATTGGGACGTGAAAGAACGCGTCCTGTAGATCCAGTGAACAGAACCACATGTTTCGCTTCAGGGATGGTATAATCTGGTTCAGACTTACCATCTGGAAGGTGCGGGACCTGAGATATTGATTCAGGTCATGGAGATCTGGGATGGGGCACCAACCCCAGGTCCGCTTGGGCACCAGGAAGTACCTGGACACGAAGCCTGGGTCTTTAGGAGGATCAAGCACTGGAGCTACTGCCTCCTTGTGGAGGAGCTGAGCTATGTCATCTCGGAGAGCCGACTGAGTGCAAGCTGAGATCCTTTCCTGCCGAGAGGTGCGGGCTCGGCTGGGAGGGTACTGCTTGAACTCTAGAGGCAGTCCCTGACTGACCACTTCGAGAACCCACCTGTCCGAAGTGATATCAGACCAGGCAGAATGAAAGTGGCAGAGCTGGCCCCCCACAGGAGGACCCAGAGCTGTCATGATGGGTGTAGGAGTGGCAACCTCCAACCCGTCACTGAGCAGGCTTAGAGGAGGAGGAGGAGGCTCCTGGACCTGCGCCTCGGCCTCCTTTACGGGGCTGTTGAGGACCCTGCTTCCGCCGTGGGTGCCAAGCTTGAGCCTGCTCCTGCTGCTGGCCTCCTTGATAGGAGGGCTGCCTGACCGCAGGGGAAGAATGCCGAAATGGCTTCTTCTTTCTTTTCTGCTGGTTCTTGCCTGAAGAACCTTTTGCAGAGGTAGCATCCAAGGTTGCATTGGGCTGCTTGATACACTGAAGGTGACTGGCCACTCCTGGACTGAACAGGTCGGTGCCAAGGAAAGGAACATCAGCTAACTTGTGCTGGGTATCCACCGGGAAGGAGGATAGCCTCAGCAGCTGCTGATGAGCGGGCACAGGAATCCCCGATGTCTAGGGCCATCTGGAGCTGCTGTTTTGCAACAGCGCAGCCCTGATCATGGACTTGCTTGACCGTGGTGTGCATGTCCGCCGGGAGATGAGGGAGGACTTCATCTAACGACCCAAGGAGGGCATGAGAGAAGTGTGCCATAATGACAGCTGAACTGGCCTAACGAAGGCCTAAGGAAGAGGCCGCGTAGACCTTGCAGGCAGAGTGGTTCATATTTTTGGACTCCTTGTCCAGAGGTCGGTCTGTGTCGGCCGAGCTACCAGTACGTCTAAACACAGAAGCGGTCATCAGGCTCTCGGCTGAAGGGTGTTCTGTGAATCCCGGCAGGGACCCCATGGGAACCGCATACCTGCAGGCCATGCGGGCAGATGGTGCTGGGCAGGAAGCTGGGCACTGCCAGAGCTCAAGAGCCGGGCCAGTGATGGCTTTGGCCACTGGAAAGGCCTCCGTCAGGGTATCCCCCCTTTTTAGGATGTCTGTAAGGGGTACTCCGCCTTTTTCTGGATAGACTCCAGGGGCATTCCGGTGGATTCGGAGATCAGGTGGAGAATGCACTGAAAGGAGGAAGGAACCTCCTCTAAACCAGCCATGGAGGACTCATCATCCCCAGGATGGAAGTGCAGTCCTGTGACGTCAGAGTCCGGGGAGTCATGGTACAACGTTCTCCCGCCTAGGTCCCGTTCAATCCATCGGGGGCGGTCAGGGGTAACCGTAATGGACAGACGTCAGGGAAGCCCGATGTCTGTATGGTCCTCTTTCGAGGGAACCCCTCCCTGAGGCTGCTTAGGCGGTGGTTCCACCAGAATCGGTGGAGAGACCGAAATGGGCCGAACTGGGATACGGGCCGGCCCCACGGGAGGGGGAACCGAAGGCTTTGGTTCCAGAGGGGTCTGCGTCAGCACAGGATGCGGTAGCCAAGTGATGGTTGAGGTAGACGGCGGAGCCGGCTTCTGCCCGGTCAAAATCAGCTGTTGCCACATAAGATCCTCATAGTGTCAATGGAGTTTCCGTCGAAACCTTTCCTCATCCGAGGAGGATGAGGATCTGCTGCGATGCCACTTTTTAAAGTGCTTATGACTCTTTTCCGGTCGTCCAACCGAGGGGGTTCTGGACCTCGATCGAGATTGAGCTGGCTGACTCGGTCGATTGGGAGACACCGGGTTCGGTGAAATCCAAGGGTCCGGAACCATTTCCTCAATGGTGACAACAGCGGGCTGGGTCTCCTCACTAGGAGAGACAAGGACTGGAGTCGTTTCCAAAGAATCGTCGACCAGAGTCAGCGAAATAGGGTAGATTAGGTGGAGAGAAATCTCAATCTCATCAGCCACTTCCTCGATCTCTTGGCCAGAATGAAGATCCGTGAAGCCGGCAGACAAGGATGCGATCTAGACCGAGGTCGAGACCGCGTGTTCCTGGGATTCGGACCTTTCTTAGTCCCAAGAACATCTTTGTTTGGACAAAGACTTTGCATCCTTATCCCTCTTCCGAGGGCGGGAGGAGTACGAGCCTGAGGGAGCCTCACCCCTGGTGGGGAGAGACTGGCACAACTCCTTGAAGGAGCCCGAAAAGGTGGAACCGAGGTTCAGAGGAACAAAAAAGCTCTGACTGGCCAAAGCTTGAGCCACTTCCTCCTCAAAAGCCTTCGTTTGCTCCAACTGCTCAGCGGATCCCGCAGCTGCGGAAACTGCCCACCTCGCCTCCTTCGATTTCAACAGCGGGTTCCTTTTCTCTGGTCTCCCCAATTTTAGGTGCACCAAGCGGTCGTCCAGGACATTGGGAAGGAAGGCCAGGCAGAACGTTCAGCTGGAGGTGTTATGTCCGACACCTAGGCAGTAGACGCACATTAGGTGGGGATCGGTGCGTGACATCTTCTGGCCACAGGAGCACCGGTGAAATCCAGGAGCAGATTTATCCTCCATTTCCGATGCGCTACTGTCGGAGTCGATAACTTGAACGAGTTTTAAAGTAAGTTGCGGCAAAAACCGAGGCTTTGAATCCAGGGCCTACGAATTGCTGTGAAACACGAGGGAACCTGTATCTTCAGGCGGAAAGGAAGATCTGGCGTCATGGGGCGGAGCCGAGGTTTATACCACCCAGGTGGGAGGGAGGAGCCAGCTTGAAGACTTCTGACAAGATTTAAAGGGGAAAGGGACATGCCAAGAGGTGTGGATGAACAACATATCCACGCTCCTAGAATACTGATTTTAACAGGCTCTCTAATAGGATGAAAGCCTGTTTCAACATAGATTTGCTGGGGTACATATTGGGATCATAAGGAGAGACTCCGAGATTTCTTTTGAATTCATTCAAGAGATTCAGTTATGTCCTACCCACACAGCTCTGAGCCATACACGATTCGCCATTTAACTTTTACCCTGTAAACCTCTAGCACTTTAAGGGAGCAAGGTCCTATATCATTTTTATGAATGCTCAGGATGCTATCTACGTTCCAACTGGCAATTACTGCACAATATTTTTATACTGCCTGCCCACAGTATATTCTCAGAAAATATTAAGCCCAGATAGCTGTTAAGTTTTAACTTGTTACAATTTAACATTACCAAGCAAACTTTCTTCTATGACAACCACAAATAATGGGTTGAGATTTTTCAGTATTTATTATTAAATCCCTACTTTATGCTAATTGCACCAGCTCACTGATCTTGTTCTACGGACCCATCTACAGAAAGGAGATGAAGACTAGATTGCTCATGTATACAGAAAAAGAGACAGGACCCTTTTACCTCCAGTTTCCAGTGAATGAAAGCCAGGTTCTTCAAGCTAATCGATGAAAGTATTTACATATATAATAGTTTGCCATGTTAAACAGTGTTGGGGGCCATGATACACCCCTCTTGTATCCCTTTATTTGAATTCTGTCAGTCAAAAGTTCTCTTTATCCCCATGCACAACTCAGCCCATGTACTGCTGAGGTATTCATTCAGGAAATTTAGAAGATAAGGATCCACATTCAGCACCTCAAGTTTAGCCCGCAGAATGGCACAGTTTAGAAAATCCCAAACTGCCCTAAAACCTATGAAAGTAGTAAACGACTTCATTTGTTTTATGTCTAATGCATTTATGCTATCACTGCAAACAAATAATGTCAGGGAAAACACCGAGGCTACCATCTTTCCCTACTTAGCCAAACCCTTAACCTTCACTACCAATTCTGATAAACAGAGAAACTGCTTCCCCTTCCCCATACAGCAAACAGGCATGCCAAGCAGCCTTCGCCTACTATCTATCCCACCTCAAGAATACAGTTCTGGTGCTCACACAGGCAACCAATTACTGAGCTCTCCAAAGCTCATTAAGACAATATGCTGCTCATAAATGCATCTGGTGCTGCTCCTTGCATACTAAATCATGAGCTATCATTTTACTGAACTGCCAGTGTGAACCATGACGAATGGGCTTAGCAGTTCATGTACCTATTCATCAGTGCAATGCACTCGTTTTTGTACCTTGACATCTATGGAATTTGTAAGCAATAACACACAATGGGGTGTGGGTTAGTGTGGATAAACGCACACCTAGAGGCGAAATGAGGCAAGAGGCCGCAGGTCGAGTGCCCTTACTGTCCCTAGAAATGCATTTATTCACACTAACCCACATCCCAGAGTGTGTTGTTGCACTTATAAAATGGGTGTATATTGAAAAACTGTGATATTCTTTAAAATTTGTAAAATAAAAAATGTCTCATTTAATTTGAAATACTCTCTTCACTTCAGATTTCTTACTGGGGCATTGCTGTATTATATGGTGTCACTAGGGGTACTGTGCTGCAGCGTGGTTAACAGAGTTGCCGGGTTGTTACCTTAGGACATTAACAAGACTACAATTTCCTTAAGGGTTCAAGAGCTGCATGCTTCTATCAGCAATTGTGCATTTTGAGTAAATCCCAGAGATCTCTGTCTACCTGCAAGTCAGGAGGGAGTTCCTAAAATCCATGACGTGGGCAGCTAAGGAAGGGGAGCAAGCAGCTCCGGAGGTACAGTGAGATGGATTTCAGAACGGAAACAACACTTTTAAAGTGTAGGAAGTCTTTTTGTGGCTTCTGGTGTCACATTGAGTGACTTGCTAATACATTAAAAAAAAAAAAGGCAGCCAAATCTGTTTGAAATTCTGTACCAGGCTGGCACATGGATATAGTTGGTACAGTGCCTGGTGGGTGCATGACCTTTTTTTTTTTTTTTGTGTGGTAAAGTCCAAATGACAAGTATGACCAGAGAGATGTTTCAGCCAATCAGCTTTCTGTAGTAACCTACCTTTTTATATCATGCAACATACAGTGAATTTGCAGTTGTACATATACCAACAGAGCACATCATTCACTTTTCATGAACAATACATGCTTAAGTTACCCGTTTCTATTATTATATACCACAAGATAATTCAGAAGTGGTGTGCCCTCTACTTCTTCCAGGTAATCAAAATATGGCAGCCATCTACTGTTACATTGTTCCCCATGTAGATGTGAGAAATTCCACAGTTTGCTTTTTCTGTTTTACACTGCTCTCTCCACAGTATCAGACTGGGAACCCAATCAGTGCGCCATACTGCAATACTAGAAACCCCAATTGAGGAATTTTCCCTATGTTCATGTATTAATCCACTCCCCCGCTCCACCCACAACTGAAAACAGAATTACATTTTCCTTTCCTGGATGTAAACAATGTAAACATTACTAAAATTATTAGTGAAGTGTTACCTATCACTTCCCTTTTGAACCACAAATTGCACTGAGAAAGAAACAGTATGACTTAACCGGGAACATACCATCTAGGACCCACTGCATCTACCTCCCTTACAATATTTTATCAACACGCATTTCCAATAACTGCTAGTGTCCCAGGACTGGACGGGCAATTGTGTTGAGAGAAAAAAAAGTTATTTACTGGTCCTGCTTGAAATGTTTCTTCATTTAGTTGATGCTGCCCCCCATACACACACACACAAACAAGTAAATGCAGCTGCTCTAGTGGCACCCCAGAATCTCCCACAGCTAACGTAAACAATGGGTGTCAGCCACTGGAGATTCAGTTATCTCCAAAAGATCTCAGAATGATTTAAAGCACTGATAGTTGTGACCCAGGTACTTCCAAAGCTAAGTACAGGTCTCAGATCTGGGGCAGCAGCCCAAACACAGGTGTGGGTTTTTTTAATGATGGATATTCCCCTTTAATAAGACTTTAAAAAATAGATTTAAGGTATGTTTTTGACTGAATTTTGTTTGTTTCAGTGTCATTACAAAGTGAAACAAAAAAGACATCATCTATATACACAATGCTCTTTAAAAAATGTTTGCTGATGTTTTATAGTACTTCACTGTGCCAAGTTCACAACTTTCTGCCCCCTAGGGCTCCCTATCTAGAAGGCGATTTCTGTTCTGACAAAATCTTGTCAGCCTGCTCCGCACAGGGATTTGTATATGAATTATGCCATGCAGTTGGTTTGATGCTTCAGGATGTGCATGTGGTTAGAGACAACAAATGAACTGCTTTTGCATGGACGTGACTGTTTTGAATGCAGGATAAATGGAGGAGGTGCCAGATTGGTCCACTGTCATGCTGGCAACCCGGGTTCAAGAGCAGACTTGAGAGGCCAGTAATCAGGGAGCCAGACAACCCCAGTGCAGTCAATGACAGTGTTCCCCCAGTCAGCAGGGCTGCTACTGGCAATCCGCTGCTGCAGTGACTTCCTGGGGAGACTCAGGTAGTTTGCTCCCCTCCCATGGGGACCAATGCACGCATGCTTCGCTGTGCCACACCACAGGGTGAGGGGCCTTGCAAGTGGAGTTCCATGAAGAAACACTGAGGAAAAACCTACACGCCATCAGGGTGAATTCCCAGGCTCCACACCAGGGAACACGACTGGAATGATGGCACTACAGTGGGGTTAGTTGAGATTGAAGCTGGGGATACTGCTGGGGGGCACACCCACAAGGCAATGGACTGGGTGAAGGGCTGATGGGATAAAAGGCTATATGAGGAAGACAAAAAAGCAGGTGAAAGGTGTGGCTAAGTAGCACTCCTTTGCTTCTTCCCCAGTGTGAACTGGAAGAACAGTTTGAGTGACACAAGTTACAGTTATGGTTAGAAGCTACCTTTAGAGATGGACTTTAAATGATTATTTCTTTCTAGTCCCTTAAATCTTGGTCATTTACAAGAATCAGTAGCAGTGTAGGAGCTGTTTATCTTCTGCATCCACTTGTCAAACAAAATGTTTGTCTTTCTGTTAATCAATATTTGAAAGAACAGTAGCAAGAAGATTTCCGGTGACGTCTCGGCTCTGTGTGGAATGTGAGATCGGAGCTCCAGACCCTCAGGGGATTAAAACACCTCCTAAAGCAATGTAGCTGCACCAAACTGTTTTATAATGCCAGGAGAAGGTTCAAAAATGGACAGAGGCACCAGATCAGCTAAAAAATTGGCCCATAATCTAACAGATGGAGCAAGATTAACTCAGGAGACACTGCGCTGAAACAGAAACCAGTACCCGGCTAGCATGCATGGCTAAGAGTATAACACGGACAGGGAGCATGAAAACCTATCCCAAAGCAGATCTGAAATGCTTTTAAAGGAGATTCAAGGATCTTGTTCTGAAGATAGAAGAGAATTTAAGAATCTCTCCCAAGAGCCCACTAAGTTAGAAAAAAGAATCGATCAAGTAGAGAACTGTATTTCCTCTGCATAGGATATGGCCTTTCAGCTCAGCCGGACGATGGAAACATTACTGCATCAGACTTCTGAACTATACCAAATGCCTGGATTTAGAAGGGCGGTCACACTGAGAGAACCTTCGACTATATGGTTTGGCAGAGGATGCTGAAACGCAACCCATGATGGACTTCATCGAAAATCATTTACGTGATGTCCTGGAATTACCTGCGGTATATCAATTAAACATTGACCAGGCTCACCGCTCGTTAATTCCTAAACCAACTGATCCCTCAGCCCATCGAAGATCAATAGTAATGAAGTTTCATCAGTTTTAGAACAAAGGAGGACATCCTTCAGAGAGCCTGGTCCAAAAAAGAGTTAGCATACCTCTCCTTGAAGCTCTCTCTGGATCACGATTATCCCCCAGAGATTCAGCAAGCTTGGATGAAGTATGCTCCCTTTCTCAAACATCTCTGGGAACGCAACAACAGGTTTCAAATGCCCTTTCCTGCTCATTTAAAAATATTCTGGGAGGACGGTCCTGCTATTTACCAGACTGCAGAGGATGCGAGGGCTGCAATGTCTCAGAAAGGTATCCAACTACCGGAACAGGGACTGGCCCGAAACATGAAGAGAGCCTTTTTCCTGCTGGAGTGTTAACAAGTTACCAGAAGGAAGTGGACCAGAAAAGCTTTACTATCCTCACAGGAATTTCTCCAGCAACTTGGATCCTTTCTTAAAAAAGTGGAACAACTGGACTCTACTCAATCTCCAGAAAAACATACCTGAACTAATGCAGGTATGGAACTCTTTATCTTGCCGCGCAGTGCATTTAATTACTCTAAACTGCTGCTCAAGCTTCCCATCCTCCGGCTGTATATTATAGAGACGGGCTGTTGTTTCTAAAGATTCACCGTCTACACTACAATACCTGTTAGCCCCATTGAGTTTCACTCCTTCTTTGGTGATTTTGGGCTATAGGTTATTGACCTGAGCAATAGACTTTACCTTCCCTTTTTGGCTGCATGGAAGATGGAAGTTCACTCCCTCTGAACTTGGTGAAGCCATTTAAAGTGGTTATATGAACTTTGCCATAGGGGTTTCCTCCTGATTTTGCCTCTAGGTTTTCTTAACCTAACATTATTCAGGACCAGACTTTACCCTGAGGAATGGCTTTTCTGTTGTCTCTGCAAAAGGGATAATAATCTTAGTTTCTCTATTTAGGGGCAATATGAAAGGTTTTTGTTCCGACTGTGTTTAATTTAGTTTATTTTAATAATGACAGCTGCCAGCCTGATTTTCTTTCCTTTTCCCTTATTCATATAAATGTTTCTAAATATGGCTTCAATATTAGCACACAGTAAACCAATTATACAATTCTGCCATGAAGGAATGCTATACTCTTAATTTTTAAGTTTATAACAAGTTGGAGGATCTCTTTTTATTCTCTCACAATACGAAAATCCCTGTTCTCGAAGCTGTTGCAGGATATTGGTTCAGGCATTAACTGCACACCACCGATAATCACCGATTAAAGGTTAATTAAGACCGGGTGGCTAGCCAAGACTGTGGTGTTTACTTGCCCCCAGGTGGGTCATGGCAGCGGTTACCATGAGCGCTTTCCTCACCACCACCACAGACTATGACCTAAGTCATTCAGGAGCCTTATAGATACTTCCTAGGCTCCAGAAGAGGGCCCCCACATATTGGGGGGCATTCAAAACCTCTTCTACACCCTTTCTCAGAGGACTTTAATGTTCGCCAGTGTGGGAAGGGTCAAGAAGTCCATCCTAATAGACTTCCCCCTTTAGAAGTTAGCTTCTGGTTGATTAAATTTTAGCCAGTTGTCACAGTTAAGCGTTTCAGGGTTTTCTTGCTATTCATAATGTTGGTACCAGGGTACTGTTGATAACATTCATGGCTACACTGTGTGTCCTGTGATAGTAAAATAGAAATTCCTACCTTATGATACAGATTCTTGGCAATGGCCAACAACCAAACAGTGTTCTGTTTCTATAACGTACATGGCCTTACTAGCCCTGTGAAAAGTAGCAAAGTCCTTTGCTTCCTGAAGTGCTCTCCTGCAGATTTCTTATTTTTACAGGAGACGCATACGTCTATAGCACAGCATCAGAAGCTAACGGAATTTGGTTTTAGTTCAATTGCTACCTCAGCGTATAAAAACAGTAGAAGAAGAGAAGTAGCAATTCTGGTCCCCTCTGAATTGATATGCTAGAGGAAAAAAACTGATATTTTGCTTTAATGAAAGGGCGTTTTCAGGGCACGATCGTAACTGTAGCATCAGTGTACCCCCCCGGTCAGCCTTTTCCACCAATCGCTCTATTTTTGTTACTTTGCAGGAGTGGGCCAAAGGCTCACTGATATGTGGGGGGGATCTTAACCTAGTTTTCAACCCTCAATTGGATACCACATCTAAGATCCCACACAGAGAACATCAAGTGGCCAGAGAAGTTAAGAGATTACTACGGGAACTTGTTTTTTCAGACATCTGGCGTTACCTGCATGGGCAGCAGAGGGACTATACATTCTGCTCCACTGCCCATCAGATGTATTCCCAGATTGATCACTTTATTCTCCCACAGGAGGCACTGGTCACAGTCGTTGACAGGTGGATGGGTGACTTTACCTTATCCGACCACGCTGTTCTTAGAAGTACATCTTGGGAACTTTTGAAAGACAACTTTCTGGTGTTTAAATGTCACCTCTTTTAAGACCCAGAAATCAAGGAGTCCATTCAAAAAGAGTTTCAAAAATCCTAGCGGATAACTCGTGCCCTAAGACATCAACACCGATATTATGGGACACGGTGAAAGCCGTACTCCGAGGGAGGTTCACTAAGATTATCAGTCTGTAAAAAGAAAAACAGGGAGGCTAAGAAAAATAGATTAACTGAAAAAATCCACCAGCTAGAAGTTCAACAACAAATAAGGGTAGATAGACGGCGTGGAAAAGAATTACAAGCCCTTAAAAAAGAATTAGAGGGATTATTAGACTATTATATGGAACATAAATTGTTGTTTTTGAAACAAAGATTTTATGAAGGGGGGACCTCGCTCCCTCAAATTAATAGCAAATCAACTGCACCCCACAATGGCACAGGTTTTTCACTCCGTGCCTGATATAGCGGAGGCCTTCTGAACATATTAAAAAAACCTATACTTAGCAGACATGGACCTGGAACTGGGGCTAAGACAGACCTTCCTAGATGGACTTACCCTTCCTAGACTTACCTGACAACAGGGCCCCAATAACCTCTAAGGAGCTTGCGACTGAGATGAGTAGGCTGAAGATGGGGAAGTGCTCTGGCACTGACTGACTTCTGGAGGAGTTTTACAAATGCTTTAAAGATTCCCTAACACCTTTGCTACTTCACACATTTAGAGAAGTCCTCAAACAAGATGGGCGCCCCCCACCTTGGTCCCAAGCAACAGTCGCTTTACTGCCCAAGCCTGGAAGGACCCTTCCCAATGTGCGTCATATAGACCAATATCCATTTTAAACAGAGTATAAGCTGTTTACATCAGTATTCACACACTGACTGCAACACTTACTTCCCAGACTTGTTCATTTGGACCAATCTGGCTTCATACCAGGCCCACAAGCACAAGAAAATCTGTGGCGGACGATCCATTTAATTGACCATATCAACAAGACAAAAACACCAACACTTTTTCTCAGTTTAGATGCAGAGAAGGCCTTTGACAAGGTCTCTTGGGTCTTCCTTCGTGCAGTACTTTCCAGGTTTGGTTTCCCCCCAACCCTCTGTGCAATGCCTGTTTGAGTTATATAATAGTCCCATAGGATAGACCTCTGCTAATGGACAAGCTTTGGCTAGCTTCCTCTTGGAGCGGGGTACACATCGGGGTGCCCCCTTCCCTCCCCCTTTTATTTCCCCTTCATATCAAGCTCCTTGCTCAAAGTATATGACAAAATGCCTTAATTCAGTGAATTCATTTGGGAGGGGCTGACCACAAACTGGCATTATATGCCAGTGATATTCTGTTATATTTAACTAATTCGAGCCAATCTCTCCCAGCAGTTTTTGATCAATTGGGAAGTTTTACAATTTTATCAGGTTACACACTGAATAAAACAGAAACTGCAATTCTTAGTTTTTATTACTCTGCCCTTGAAAGCCTTCAAGCAAATTATTCTATGAATTCGGATCTTCCCTCCATAAAATACTTCGGGATTCGTATAGAGACCCACTCCTCCCAACTTTATCAGCTAAATTTTACTCCTCTACTCAATCAATTCTGTGCAGATTTCAAGAGATGGTCTCTGCTCCCTATAAGATGAATGCTTTACCCTGTCTTTTGTATCTATTTTAGTGTGTCCCCTGTCAGGTCCCTCAAAGAGATTTGAAGGCAGGGCAATTACAATTCTTTTCCTTTTTATGGGGAAAAACTTGGCCTAGAGTCCAGAGATAGCTGTTGTATTTGCCGAAATCACAGGGTGGTCTTGTTGTACCAAACCATTTGGGTTACTGGATAGCAGTGCAAATGTTGCATTATTCAGGGGTAACCCCCACTATTCCTCTCTATGGAAGGCAGTAGATCTAGTTGAACTCCTTGATCCCCCACTTCAAGAACAATTATTTCAGCATTATGGCACTTCACAGATAAGAACAGAGTTTTCTGGTATGAGGGTGGTTCTGGAAGGTTGGCACAGGGGCATCCTCAGAGGACCCACAAAAATCTCTTCTTGGCTGTACAAGTGGTGGATATATGATCCCTCATTTGCCCCGGCTGGGCTAGACCCAGGTTTGAGCGGCAGGCCCGTAGGGGGATAGTTGCTTCTTTGCAGCTGCTTCAGTCTGGTACAGTAATGTCCTTTGAGGCCACTCAACAGAAATTTGGCTGGACCACAGCGAACAGAATAAGGTTCTATCAATTAAGGGATTATGTAGATGCCCAGAAGAGGTTAGCGGGCCAGGAGGCACAACAGAACCCATTAGAAATCCCATTTCAGAAAATTTGGGCATCCCAAAATGGGGAAAAAGCTATCCCATTATTATACCTAAGTTATTTAAGAGATCAAGATTTTTCTTCCTTTTATCTTAAAGACCAGCTGATGCCTTCAGGAGAACTTTACCAAAACATAATATTTAGATACAGTCCAGCTCTTATTTCACATTAGTTCTGTAATCCTCCTCCCCATTATTTACTATTGAGGTCATCTGCATAAAAACAGGATCTGTGCTCCTAAAGAGTTCATCTATTCCTGTTGCTTTCTCTCTACCTGATGTCATAATGCACCTCTTGTGACATTACAGTTACTCCCATGGCAACACACTGTGATGTCACAACACAGGATTATGACTTGAAGTAGGGAGTCAGCTATAGAGGCAGATGAACTCTGAGGAATAAAGTTCATGTATTCATGCAAATGTTCTGAGTAATAAATGCTGGGGAGGAGGAATCTTTAGAATATATATGGAATGGAAGCTGAATTGTACCTAATGATTATGTTGTTCAAAGTTTTTTTAAGGTGTCAGCAGCTCTTTAAACAGAAATGGGAAGAGGACTTGCAAATCTCTTTTAATGAAAAACAGTGGACCATCATTTGACGAAATACCTGGAAAACCATCTCCTCCCCTTTATGGAGGGAATTTATTTGGAAATTAAGGGTGCAATATTTTTTGGTGCCTGCCCAAGTGGCCCATTGGAATGCAACTTTTTCCCAGGCTGCTGGAGAAAATGTGGGGAAGCCCAAGCCTTTCAGGTGCACACCTTTTGGGATTGTTCAGTCATTGGTCCATTCTGGAGGGACTCGATGAAGCATCTGTCTCAGATTTTTGGCGTAGGTGAACCACTAGGCCCCATACATTTAACTCCCAGAGTCTGCCCGGAGCAAATACAGGGGAAGGAGTGCAAATATTTGTGGATGGTGTTGATTGCAGCCGCAGTAAAATCAATAATTAGGAGGTGGCTGCAGCAGGAACCACCCACAATAACTGAGTGGTTGTCTATAATCCAGCAAAATCAAACAATCGAGAAGCTTACTTTTAATCTGCAACAATAGGCCCAAAAATAGCAAAATAGGTGGACCAGGAGGGATCTTTATGAGGGTCTATCTACACAGTGAACATTGTTTTGCTCCAGGTTCATTCTTCAATATTTTATTTTCCTAGTGCAGGGGGTAACTGACATTGTAAATTCTCTTCAGTCTTATTCAGTCCATCTCACCTTTCTTTTAACTTAGGCAGGACATTACATCTGAATAGTAGCTTTGTATTAGCACATGTACAAAGGATTATTGGGAGTTCTAATCTGATTGAACTGGCTAAGTCAATTTATTAATTTTCACAGGATGCTCAGAAGATGGGACATTAATTTTGTGAGGATCACTGGACTGCAATTTTAATGGCAGCCTGGTTGTTTCATAAGTTTACTGAGTTTAACTGTTGTTTATTCTTGTTTGTAACTTATGTGAGGTCATTTCACTCATATGTAAACTCACTGTAAAACAGCTATTGGAAACAACTTTTTTATCCAATAAACAGAGTATAAAAAAAAAGAACAGTAGCAAGAAATTACGTCATATTTGGCAGAACAGTAGAAAGAAATTACGTTACTGTAAAATGCTTTCTTTGGCAATCTTATTTGCTGCATTTTTTGAAGGATTAAAGTCCCGCTGGTCACATACTTGTTAAAATGCTAATTTCAATAAGAATTATTAAAGTATCAGAGGCTGTTTATGATGATTTCCTTTACGGTTTCTGAAAATTCAAAATGTTCCTTTTTTATGACACATACAATAGCCATTAAGTGTCAGGCCATTTTGGTATTCGGCTGTTTTTATTACTGTAGTTCTAGCATAAGTGACATTCAAATGACTTATTTCTAAGGCTTCTGTGCATAGATTTCACAGTCATCGGAGAAGATGGAAAGCATGACCAAAAGGCAGAACATAAGGAAGATTGTTCCCTATGAATATCATAATATTTTATATATTAACAAGACTGCCACCAAACTGAGAAATGAACATACATTTATAAGAAATTAAGTTATCTGCAAACATCTGCTGGGAAATCAACACAACCACCTAATTGTATTTGTTGTTCAGGTCAGCTACCCCCAATATCTTGTGTTCATTTGTTTATTTAAAATATATCGTCAGAAAGGCACAGTAACTCAGAGGCATCTGCTATACAGGCTTTTGGGGAGATTAAGCAGAAGCGGTTGTCTTAGAGGGCAATAATATTCAACCAGAAGCAACAAACAAGTGCCAGTTTGAAAATCTGATGTGGTTTGCTGCATAATCAGAGATTTTTATCTATAATAGGTGAAAAAAAAAAGTAAACAACCTTTCTATTAATAGGTTAGAAAGTAAACAACCTTTCTGGAAACTTGGAAGAACTGTATTTCATATACCATACACAACTTAACTAACGATACCACTGGTGCAGGCACAAAAGATGCGTGTTAAAAGAATGTCGGTAGGATTTTTACATTTTATGTCTACTTGGGCCTTTGAGAGCAGCAATGGTGTCTCCCCCCACAAGGGTAAAAACAGAGTCCCAGGTTCAGCAAGAGGGCAGGAGTTGAAACAAACTGTGAGTGATGTACATTTTTGAGTAATGAGGCTGGAGACAGAGCCTGAGAGTGGTGCTTACCCCACAACACTGGGTATCCATTCAGACCCTCTTTTCATTTCAAACTAAAGGCAGCCTGGCCTGTCTGCAAGTGATCAAGTGTGTCACTCTACCTATGCGCACGCACTCACGGCTACCTCACCTCCCTGATGTTGTATTTTCACACACAGATATGGGCACTGTGACCTGCCGCATTCATCTAGTAGCCAAACGCAGCACCGCACAGATTTATAACTGAAATTACCTTAGAGAGACGATGTCAGAAATCTGGACATGTCTTAGTGAGGTCACCAGTGTCAGCCAAGGGCCTGGGGGGTGACTACCGCCCCCCCCCCAGCTCTGCTACTGAAGCTAAGCCCCCTCAAACATGCAGCCTAAAAAAAGAATTGTTTTTTAACATCTTGCCATTTTTATGTAAAAATAGAGCGTTGGTTTAAGGGACGTTTTCTCCACATCTAGAAACAACTCTTATGTACCTCTGAAAAAGCTGAAACTCTCAGTATTTTAACATTTTAATATCTGTGTTTCTGGTACTTACCAGTGCGTAGATAATGACTTGCAAAACAACACAATGTTAACATAAATGTGACAATTTAAGTTTAAAAAAACAAGTACCTACAGTACTAAGCACATCACTGGGCTACAATGGGGAGGCTTATCCCAGGCAACATTCATCAGTGATTATATATTATAAAAATATAGATTTCTTACTTTGTAAAACACATCTGAATTTCAGCAATACAGTGCTTGTTTGTAGATTAAGGCATGTTTGCAGGGGCAAAACATGTCCGTGTTGGTGCACTGGTCAATCTCTCATAAAGGCACTGAAGTTGTGCAGCCTCCCCTTCCCCCACCCTAATAATGATCCATTCTTTTAGGGGAAAAATTAGTTGTGTATTATGTCTTGTAGTTTGTCATACAGGCTTACTGCTCATAGCATACACTTGTTTATACATACTGTCTCTTGCTTCAAGTTTGCAGTCCTACTTCCTTGTTTTTTTTTTGTATATTCTTTTTTCTGCCCTCCTATACTTGTTGGCCCCCACTCCTTCAGGCTCCACAGGTCCCCCCCCCCCACTAGCCTCACTGTCCTAACCCAGCCCTCCTCTAACTCCACGAATCGCAGCCAATCCCCGGGATATCCCGGCATATCCATTTCACCGGGCGGGCCCCCCTCCTCCGAGGGGGAAGGCACCGAGGAGACGGGATGACCCCAGCACACTCTCTGCTTACGGCCTGGGGATGCTGCTGCAGAGGAGGCCACCCCGGGAAGGCACTGGAGGCATTCGAGGACAGATAACCATCATCCGGAGGCCAGCAAGTGGTATTTCCTGGTTTTTCCCTAGGTGCGTGATGTCTGAACATCAAGGCATTAGCCGACGTCTGTCACGCACCGCCCAACAGTGAGCCCAACGTGTTGCCCTACCCTGGTCTCCACCAGCGGTCGCCAAAACCGGTCGTAGCCCTCCCTCCCGCCCTGAAGACAACGAGCAGTCATAGGACGCTCAAGTTGACTCCCCCTGGCCGGCCCTTCAGCGACCTAAGCTCATTTCCCGAACCCAGGTCGCTGGCATCGCAAGTGGAAATCCAACCGCTGCGCCGGCAGGCTGGCCTGCACTCCTACTTCTTATGTGTTACTTCTAGTATCCAAGTGTATCATGCACCATCTCATGGAATTGTCTCTATTCCCCGAGTCGCCCCTGAAAAAGGGACATGTCTGTCTGAATGGGCCTACCCGGTTATCAAAATTCAAATAAATAAATAAATAGGTTTTTCATTTGTAACTTGAATATCATTTAGAATTGGATGGAACTATTGATCTTCTTCGAGGGAATCTCTTGCAGCAGATCATACTCTTAGGTCATACTCTTGGGTATCCACCATAGGGCACTCTCGTTGATGGTAGCTTTCACCAGCATTGTTGACTGAGGGCCCCCCCACAGTGACGTCACTATGTTCAGGTCTATAAATACGTGGGAGGCCCCTAGCAGCCTCAGTTCTTTTCCCGCCATCTCCCAGCTTGTTGGACATTGTAGCTCTCACCACAAAGTGTATTCGACACCGTCATGGACAAGGAATTCAAACGTAATATGGATCACGGTTCGTTTTAATTTTTCCCTACAACCTATGTATGTCTTCATGAGATTTGTTATTTTGGAGGTGCCATTGTGGCTGAAAAATAGACCGATACGACACACACACGGTCTGTGTACATTGTCTGGGGGCTGCCCATAACGTTCAATCCCGTGCCCATTGCCAGGACATCAATCAGGAAACACATCATTGACAACTTCATGAGCTTGAGGCCTTCCTCGTGGAACAGAAGGTTGCTCTCCTTGAGCAGGAGATGCGCTCCTGCATGCCGTCATCAAGGTCTCAGACCTCCCAGACATCACATTCCAAGCATTTATCTAAATTCAAACATAAAGAGAAAGACAGATCCTTGACGCAAAGTAAGACCTCCCGTCTGTCGATGACTCCCACTTCTGACGGTCTGTCGACAGCAGCTTCTTCTACTACTGTAACTTGTGAAAAAGCCCATTCGGAAAAGCCTGGGCCTTCGTCGATGGCGGCTCTGTCGGTCCTCTCGTCAATGACTTTGACACAGGCTTTGTCGGTGGTGACCATCTCTGCTCCTTCTTTGTCGACGGGTCCCTAGTCCTTGACAAGCTGGTCATCCAGCACGAAACAGGGTACGTCGCTGACGACTTCCACTTTCAGACATTCCCCCTCATCGCCTTTTCAGTCCCGAATGATGAAGTCCTCTAGCATGGACAAGGGGTATACTGTTATTGACGAGCGGGTTTCTATGACAATCCTGCCGAAGTTGCCGCCTCCTTCTCATTCAGCTAGCTATAGAGGCCCAGTGGACATGTCACGAAATAAAGTACAGTTACATAAGAACTTACCATAACAGTAGATCTTCGAGAGAAGCTCTTGCAGCAGGTAACACATGTTGGACTGGTGGCAGATCTCGGCAATTCTTTTCTCCAGCAGTACTGACGTGGGATCGGCCACCCGACGTCGACTCCACCCCCGAACATCACCCGGTATAAAGGCAGGTTGAGGTCCCCACGTGCTCCAGTTCTTGTACGCCAATGACAGGCCAAAAGCGGAAAGCTGAGGATAAAACAAACTCCACAGAGGAAAAACAAGGGCAAACAACTAAGCCCACAAATGAAAAACGTGAAGGTTGGATCAGACTAGAAAGACTTACTCCTGGGGGAAGGAGGGAGGGAAAATCATACATGCTGCCAGAGCTTCTCTTGAAGATCTACTGTTATGGTAAGTTCTTACGTAACTGTACTATCTTACTTCGAGACGAAGCTCTTGCAGCAGGTAACACATGTAGGACTGATTCCCAAGCAGTATAAAACTAAAGACAACCCTTGGGAGGGGGAAAGGAGAGGCAGACATACATCGAGAGAGAGACCTCTCATGAGACAAGGCCCTAGAGAACCGCAAGGCCAAACCCTGCTTGGTGCCTGGAAACTATATCCAGGCTGTAGTGCCTGATGAACATGTGAACAGAGTGCCAAGTGGCAGCAGCACAAATGTCAGCCGCTGACACTCTCCTGAGTGCTGCGAAAGAAGTAGCAACCGCTTTGGTGGAATGCGCCCTGACCGCACCCGGAAGGGTTTTCTCAACCTTCTCATAACAGAAGGATATACAGTTGACCAACCAACGCGAAAGCGTTTGTTTGGTAACCGGGCACCCCAAGGACCTGTCCGCAAAGGACACAAAAAGCTGATCCAATTGCCTGGCCTCCTTAGTTCTGGACAGGTAAGAGTGCAAAGCGCTCTGCACATCTAAGGTGTGCAGAAGTGCCTCACCCTGGTTGGAGTGTTCTGGGTAATAAACCGGAAGCGGAACCAACTGATTAAGATTAAGCTCTGAGACTACTTTAGGAAGGAATTTTGGATTGGTGCGGAGATCCACCCTATCCTTATGAAAAATCAGATAAGGTTCTCTACACATCAAAGCATGAAGCCCAGAAATGCATATAGCAGAGGTGACTGCTACCAAAAGCAATGTCTTCCAGGACACGTAACGAAGCTCACAACTCATGGCTGGTTCAAATGGGGGGAGCGTAAGCCTTTCCAGAACAAACAGTAAGTCTCAAGGAGGAACATGGATCCTGAACAGGAGGACAGAGATGCAGGATCCCCTTAAGGAAGGTTTTAACTATCTCCAATTGAGCCACTGTCCTGTCATGAACACAGTGATGATAGGCAGAAACAGCGGCCAGGTGTACTTTTATGGAGGAATAGCTGAGACCTGACTCCGAAAGAGATAACAGGTATTGTAAGATAGAGTTGACTGGATAGACCAGAGGATTCAATCTCCTGGCTGTGGACCATGCGTTTCCATGGCGTAAGTGTCCCTGGTAGTGGGCTTCCATGCCTCAACCAAGATTTGAGCTACTTCATCCGATACTCGAAATCTGAGCTTCGCTAGGTCCTGAGGAGCCAAGCATGTAGGTGTAGTGAGCGTAAGTTGGGATGGACCAAAGCTCCATGTTGCTGAGAGAGTAGCTGACCCGAGAGTGGAAGGGGCCACGGAGGCTCCCCTGTCAGACACCTGAGCAGTGGGAACCAAATCTGTCTGGGCCACAGAGGGGCTATCAGGATCATGACCACCCTCTCTGATTAGGGTCTGAGCAGAACCCGCTGCAAGAGGAGGACGAAGGGAGGAAATGCATAAAGGAACCTCCCTTTCCAGGATAGAGACAATGCATCTTGCCAAAAAGCTCCAGGCTCGGGACCGAAAGAGCAGAAACTGGGCAGTTTTGCATTGCACTGAGACACAAAAAGGTCCAACTCTGGCATCCCCCATCTGGCAAACATGGTGTCTCCTACAGACTGTAGCAGGGACCACTCGTGAGTTAATGGTTTGGCTTGGCTGAGAGCGACAGCAACCACGTTCAGAAAACCTGGAACATGGACTGCCGATAGACTGAGCTGATGCTCCGTCGCCCAGTCCCACATTCTCATGGCTTCCCCACATAAGGGGTAAGAGTTTGTGCCTCCCTGCTTGCTGACACAGAACATCACAGTGTTGTCCATCTGAACCCGAAGGTGGCCAGGAGGGAAGAATGGACTCAGTGCCTGTAGAGAGTACAGGACAGCTCTTAGCTCGAGCACACTGATGTGGAGGTTCTCCTCTAGCAGGGATCACAGTCCACGAGTCCTGTGGATCCCCAGATGAGCCCCCCCGTCCTGTTCCAGACACATCTGTAGTGAGAGTCTGGGTAGGTGTGTCTGGCTGGAAGAGGAGGCCTCTGCAGAGATTCTATGGGGACCTCCACCAGTGGAGTTCTCGATGAATGGTGTGTATGTGCAGCCTGGTGAAGGGGACCAAAACTATGGTGGCCACCATGTGTCCCAGAAGCCAAAGAATGGATCTGGCTGGGATGACAGATGCTGAACAAGCTTAGATTGCTAGTTCCCTGAGGCGCTCTGCTCTGTCGGAAGGTAGGAAGGCCTTCCCCAAGGAGGTATCCAGTAGGGTCCCTATAAATTGTAGATGCTGGGAGGGAAGGAGCTGTGATTTTTCTGGGTTCACAGTGATATCCAGGTGCCGACAGAGGGAGTATGTGTCCAGGATGGTCTCCCAAAGACGAGACCTGGACAGCACCAACAGAAGCCAATCGTTTAGACAGTGAAACAGGAAATGTCTGTTTCTACCCAGTGCCGCTGCGACAACGGCAAGGCATTTTGTGAAGATCCTGGTGGCAGAGGAAAGGCCAAAAGGGAGGACTTTGAATTGGCAGGACTGACTTCGAACCAGAATCTCAGGAATCTCCAATGATTTCTGCAGATGGGTATGTGCAGATATGCATCCCGCATGTCCAGGGAAGCCATCCAATCCCTGACTGAAAGGAAGGGCAGGAAATTTGGAAGCAAGACCATTCAGAATCTCTGACAGGAGACCCATCGATTGTGATTGCTGAGATTGAAAATGGGCCTTAAGTCCCCCAACTTCTTGGGAACCAGGAAGACACGGGAGTAAAAACCAGAGTCTACCTCTGCCTCCGGGACGTATTCTATAGCGTCCTTGGCCAGGAGAGACTGGATCTCTTGTCTGATAGGAGCTCTGTGGTCTCTCGGGTAGTGGGAGTGGGGAGGAGGCCTGTCTGGGGGTAAAGACTCGAACTCTATGGAGTGCCTGAACTCCACAAGGTCGAGGACCCACTGGTTGGAGGTCACTTCTCTCCAGATCTGGGTGTAAAGAGAAAAATGACCTCCCACTGGCTCTCCTGATGACAAGTCTTGGAGAGGGAGTCGCTTAGATAGTCAGGTTGACGGAGGGGGAGGGACGGTGGCAGCAGAAGGTCTAGCCTGTCTAGAGGAGGTCAAGGCAGCACCTCTGGACCCACCTCTTTGACCAAAGCCTCCCCGCTGTGTGTGAGACTGAACACGGGTCTGCTGAGGCTGATGTCCCCCTCTGCCACGAAAATGGGGCCAGCGAAAATGCTCCCGTTTTGGGCGATACATAGGACTGCACAGAATGGATGGCCTTTTCGGAGTCCTGCAGTTTAACTATGACTTTCTCTGTGTCTTCACCGAAGAGCACAGAGCCTCTGAAAGGAGCATCCAGAAGGGTAGTTTGCACCTCTGGGTCGAACCCTGGGACCTGCAGCCAGGAATGGCACCGAAGACAAATTCTGGTAGCAGTCACCTCACTGAAGTGTCCACAGAGTTGTATGCTGCTCGGAGGACGTGAGTACCCACATCTGATCCTGTCTGCAAAAGCTTAGCAAGCTCTGCCTTTTGAGGGCAGTCGGGCATGCCTTGCAGGATGTCCAGTCCTTGGTCCCAAAGGGCGTTCTGGAACTGGACCATGTGCGTCAAAAAATCAAGGCTACGTATGCTTCAGGTGGCAGACGAGTACACCCAAAGCCCTAAAGAATCCAGCTGCTTAGACTCCCTGTCTGGTGGCTGGGTACTTAGGTGCTTTGGCCTCTGCGACCGATCATGAGCAGCAGATATAACCCACGAAATCAGCTGCGGGATGTTTTGTTAAATAAGAGTGGTCCTTGGGGGCCTGGTACAGATGATTTGCCTTTTTGGGCACCACAGAGGAAGCATGTGTATGTTTCCAAGTGGCAAGGGTGATGTCTTGGAAGGTATCCACTAATGGGGTGATAACCACTGGCTTGGGGTCTTTCTGGCACAAATACTTCACCAGACGCAAGCTTTCGGGGTCCAGGGCCTCTGTATCCCATCCCATGTTTTCCTGTATGTGTCTCATGACCTCCATAAAGCTAGGGTCATCAGGCGGAGATTTGGGCTGGTCCTCTGTATCACCAGGAAGTGAATCAGGGTCAGAATCAGGGTAGGAAGGTTCTGACTTGTCATAGCCATCTGAAGAAGAGGAGGAGGAGGAATGTCATCTCTTCTTCTTGTCTCTGGGTCTTCTGAGTGAAGGAGAGTGGGAGGAGGAAGGAGATCTCATCCTCCTGTGCTTGTCTTTGTGCTTCCTGGGGCTAGTGGGGGTTTTATCCCCCTCATTTTCAGATGGAACAGGGGTGACCTGAACATCTGGCTCTGGGGTGATGGGAGTAGGCTTAGGTGTGGGAGCAGGAAGAGAAACCAAATCCTGCTTAACAGTCTCCCACCAATAGGTGAAAAGTTTCTTCACCCGAATCATGCCCAGCTTCGGTGACTCAGGTTTTGGAGGCAATGTTGGTCTGCCTTCTCCTGAACCGGTGTCAGTTGGATCTGGCGTCGGTCTAATAGGTGACATCGGTGGTACTTCAGTAGTGTCCTCAGGTTCCAATGTCAGGTGGACTGGTGTATGGTCCTGAGGAGAGACGTCAAGGCTACCAACAGCGGATGTCAAGGGGACCAACGATGGCAGAGGTACGGAAGGAGGCTTATCCAGCGCTCCGGGAGGCACTGAAGGACGGTTCTCTGGCGTCAGGCCAGAAGTCTAGTCTGACAGACATCCCTTATCCGGAGAAGGGTGGGAATGGTCGGAGCGTGAAGAGGCCTTGACTGGCCTATCAGCAGATTTGTGGGGCTTGTCCGAGGAGCGTCGGTTGGAATCCACGGACGGACGCCGGTCGGACTTGTGCTTAGGAGGCAGGGATGTAGCCCTGGAAGAAGAGTGCCCTGCAGATTGTTTGAACTCCTGGGGATCGACCGAGGCTGGTCGGGAGGAGGATTTACCTTTAGCCGCTGCAAAGCCAGCATCGAAGGGCCTCTTAGGCACTGAGGAGCCAGAGTCCGAGGGTCTTTTTGCCACTGCAGAACCAGAGTCCAAGGGCCTTTTCACTGCTGCGGAACCAGAGTCCGGGGGCCTAATTTTTATAGGCTGAAGGGAAGACCCCTTGGCAACAAAAGCTGAGGCAGGAGGCTTGAGAGAGGTAAGCCAGGCCTCATGTCCGGAGGAGCCGGAGCGACCAGCAGACTGGTACCTGGAAGACCTGGGTCTGGAGGGCAAGCGATCCCGGTCCCGGTGGTGGCGCTTCTCCTTTATGTGTTTCTTCTTAGGAGAGGGAGGAATGAAGTTCCCTCCCGGAGGACATCCCCTGTTGCATCTGGGCCAAACGTTGTTGGGCTAGGTAAGCCTGGAGAGACCTTTGTCTCCGAATCCTGGTCCGACTGTTGAAGGCCTGGCAATGGGTACAGGCGCTGGTGTCATGGTCTGGGCCCAGGCAAAAAAGGCAGGCCAAATGTCTGTCCTTGGAAAGGATCTGCTTCCCACAAGAACACGGTCAGTGGAGAGGACATACGTCGTAGGAATAGCTGAAGTGAGATGGAGAAAAAAGTTCTAAAGCTGAGGAACTGTTAGAAAGCCGAGAGCTGACTAACGTGTTGCTGTGGCGGGAAAGAACTGGAGCACGTGGGGACCGCCACCTGCCTTTATACTGGGTGATGTTGGGGGTGGAGCCGACGTCGGGTGGGCAGTCCCACATCGGTACTGCTGGAGAAAAGAATTGCTGAGATCTGTTGCCAGGTGGCATCAGTCCAACATGTGTTACCTGCTGCAAGAGATTCCTCTCGAAGTAAGATTACCCCACACGGCTTCAGCTCTTGGCCACATCTACACAGAAACACAGACTTTGACGGCAGATAAGGACCACTTGGCCCACCTAGTCTGCCCATTTCCCTACCTACAGGATAAGCTGCAGATCCTAGTTAATCAACAGCCTATTTCTTCCTACCCCCTCCACACACAAATTGCCCTATGTCTGTCCCATGCATTCTTGAATTCTCCCACAGTTTTAGACCCCACAACCTCCTCAGGAAGGCTGTTCCATGCATCCACCACCCTCTCTGTGAAAAAATACTTCCTAGCATTGCCCCTGAACTGCCCCCCCATCTTCAAATTGTGTCCCCTTGTTCTTGCACATCTCTTTTTCTGAAAGATGCTACCCTCTTGGACTTTGTTGATTCAGCTGAGGCACTTAAAAGTTTCTATCATGTGCCCCCGCTCCCTTCTTTCCTCAAGGGTATACATATTAAGCTCCTTTAGTTGTTCCTCGTATGGATTCTCTTGCAGACCCTGCACCATTTTAGTTGCCCTCCTCTGGACAGCTTCTATCCTGTCTACGTCCTTGCGGAGATTGGGTCTCCAGAACTGGACGCAGTACTCCAGATGGGGTCTCACCAACTGTCTGTACAGAGGGATGACAACTTTCTGTTTTCTGCAGGTGATGCTTCTCCCTATACATCCCAGTATCCCCCAGCCCTCCCTACCGCCTTCTCAGATTGCTTGCTAACCTTAAGGTCATCTGATATGATTACCCCCAGGTCCCTTTCCATTTTTGTTGTTGTTACTACAGCTATGCCCGATGCCTTCCAGGTAGCCCCCTCCCAGTAAAGGTAATCCCAGGACCCTGGCCACGCCCTCCATGGCCCTGTCAACGACTCCTTCTGTTGACGTGGCTACTGTGGTGAAGGCTGTCTTTGAAGTAATGAAAGGCATGTAACAGATGCAGCCTACCACTCAACCTCAGCTTCAACCCTCCTCCTCCCCCTCGCCTCCTCCAACTAAGAGGCCTCACTGGGACCCCTCTCCCACCCCTTGCAGGGATCCTTCTCGCACACTGTCCTTCCATTATTTGAAAGGGGAGTACCTCCTGGATTATGAGGAAGACTATGAGGAAGACATGGATATGGGTGATGACCTTTGCCCACCTTCCAGTAACTTTACTGTGTCCTCTGTTGAGGGGGACCTCGGTCTTTACACCCCCTGTTTCTCTCCAGATGATTCAACCTTCATGGACATCATGGCACAGATCCAACAAGTAATGGGGTTTAGTACCACAGAACAAGACAAGCATTGTCAAAATATGGCGGATTACTTGGATCTGCCGGAGGACCCTGCCCATAGTAGTACCTCTGTTGATACAGGCTTACCAAGATGCTGTCTTGGTGGCCTGGCACTGCCCTTCATCCATTCCACCTGTCCCTAGGAAGGCTGATGGCCTCTATCAGGCACCAAAGGATTATCCCTTTTTTGCTGCTGCACCACAGGCCGACTCTGTGGTCATTATTGTAGCCCCATGATAGGACAAAACATCCTAAACACCTGAGCTCCCTTCAGCTGGATTGGGAGTCCAGGAGATTGGATTTAATGGGCAAGTACATATATCAGGCTGCCACTTTAAACATGTGCATACTTAATAACATTGGCCATATGATGAAATACCAGAAAACACTCTGGACTACTGCTTCAAAGGTGGCTAACAAGCTTCCACAATCAGCAGAAAAGGATCAACTGCTTGCCACATTCCAGAATTGCACCAGCCTCTCCCACCATCTCCTTCACATGGGATATGATGCTGCTGACACATCTGCCTGGACTTTGGCTACAGGTGTGGCCCTCTGCAGACGTGCCTGGTTAAGAGTCTCCGGTTTTACTCCAGACATCCAACAAACCATAATGAATGCCCCTTTCAATGAGCACAAGCTCTTTGGATCTGACACAAAAACTATCCTAAATGACCTTCAAGCATCAGGCAGCACCCTCTGAACAGTACATGGTATGTACCACACTTCCCAACCTGCAGATCATTAAAAATATTACAAGCCCTTCCAATTCCGCAGGGCCACGCATCAATGTGGCACTGGCCGACATCCCACCAGGGGCTGGCAACCACCTTAAACTACTGGCCATGCCCCTGCCGCTACAGGTGCCAGGACCACCCCCTCGGTGGTTGCCAGCACCCCTAGTCTTTTTGACTCACTCCGCTCCCTCCCTGGTCTCCTTAGGCCACCCTCAGAGGCTGTGGGTGGCAGATTTTCTCTTCCTTTAGAGTCATGGTATCAAATCACGACAGACGACTGGGTCCTATAGATTATAAAGACAGGCCACACACTGGAACTGAGTTCCAGCCCCGCCACCCCATCTACCGTGGTCTGTGACTTCTTCACTGGACCATGTTCCTGTTCTCCTCGAAGAATTACTGTCACTCATCCAGAAACATGCAGTTCAACTCGTGCCCCCAGAGGAACAGCAGCAGGGTTTCTACTCCCATTTCTTTCTGGTACCAAAATGCACTTGGGATCTGTGCCCTGTGCTGGCTCTCAGAAACCTAAACTGGTATGTTCAGTACAAATGCTTTAGAATGGTGACTCTAGCCACTATACTTCCTCTTTTAAACCGAGGAGATTGGCTTTTCACCCTAGACATGAAGGACGCTTACCTTCATATACAAACACATCCCATGCATCGCTGTTACTTCAGATTTCAGCTCCTAGACTTTCATTACCAGTTCCATGCCCTGCTCTTCGGGCTGTCCTCAGCACCACGAGTTTTCACAAAATGACAGTAGTGGCTGCTGCCCTATGTCATCAGGGGCACTTAGTCTTCCCCTATCTGGATGACTGTCTCATAGAAGTCTCAACCAAAGATGGGTTACTACAGTCTCTCAATGCCACCCTTCACATGTTTCAAGAGGTAGGCATTACCGTCAATTTGCCAAAATCACATATGGAGTCCTCACAACATCTCCAATATATAGGAGTCATCCTAGACATGCATCTCAGCTGTGCCTCCCTGTCGGATGACAGATGCCAGAAACTTATCACCCTTGCCAAGCACTGTCGCTCCGCTCCTTCCATCATGGTCTCTCGGTACATTAATATTCTGGGCCATCTCCACCACACCTCATGCCTGGTTGCACATGCGCCCCGTTCAATGGGTCTTGCGACATCAATGGCACCAGAAGACCAGAGACTTCGAGGGCAAGATCAATATTACTATGAACCTCAGAAAAGCCCTAACTTGCCAGCCCGGTGGCACTGAGGGCTGAGGCACTGGACACCTTACCTCATGCCACACCAGTGACCGGGGGGGGGGTCAGAGCAGGACTGAGCAACCGGAAGGCAGATCTCCTCTCCTGGGGTGATCGCCATCCCTAACCCGTAGTCCTGTTGCCACCGGGTGCGACACATAGTGGGTAGATGCCTCAAGATGCTGTGTCCGCATGCTTCCACAAGCACGCGTATCCGAGGTAAGGGGGATGGGTTATGGAGAGAAAATGAAAACTACCATAAAATATATAAAGAGAAAAAAAAAGAAAAGTCCTAACTTGGTGGCTGGATCTGACAATCTTAACAAGGGAGTCCCCTTCCACACTCCTCCTCCATCCCAGACGTTAATCATGGACACCTCCACCCTCAGCTGGGGCACTCATCTCGGTCCTCATCAGACACAGAGTCTCTGGGACCTGGCCACTGTCTTTCTTCATATAAAGTTTATAAACCTTCTAGAGATGTGTGCAGTCTGCCTTGCACTGCAAGCCTTCCAACCATATCTGTTCCCAGGACCTCTTCTAGTACAAACGGACAACACTTGTGTTGTTCACCACCTAAATAAACAAGGAGGTACAAAGTCTCAAAGCCTTTGCCACGAGGCTGTCCGAGGCTGGAGGCAAGCTCCAACACAACACCTTCACCTGGTAGCAGTTCATGTTAGGGTTGTCAGAACTAGTTCGTGAAAGATTCGAACCCTCCTCGAACCCTGGTGTTCGAGTTCTAACTTAGAACTCGAACACTAAACGGTTTGCAAAAGGGTTCGAATCACCGCGAGATGTTGTCTGTTTGCACTTGCGTACCTACGTACGGGTCAGGTGGGGGTCGAGTAAGCTGCGCGAACCGCAGGATCTGTGGGGGTATTTAGGCAGATGTGCCGCGAGGAGGAGACCCATTTGCTGAGGATCGGAGCGGAGGCAGCAGCAGCCTAGCTAAACTGTAGCGTTAGCGGTTAGCGACTGCTACTCTTGTCCAGTGGCCACTTCCATCATCCATTTTTCTGTGAGACCGAGAACAAGAGAAAGGCTGAAAAAGCTCAAAATCGGGTGGGAGTGGGACTAGGGGAGGTTCAGGACAGGTGGAGGGATTAATCAAGAATTGGGAAGGGACTGGGGAATAGGGAGGGATCGAGACCGAGATCAATCAATATAAGGACTGGAGGAGGACTCAGGAGGACTCGGAGAGAGAATAAAAAAAAATAAGAAGAAGTGAAGAACCTTTGTGAAATGTGATTATTTGAAACTGCAGCACTGCTTAGTCAGTGGTGCACACTGCACACTCAGCAGCTGCCAGCAACAAGCATACAAGTGGGGCAAAAAAAGGCAAATAAATCTGAAGCCTTCCCAGTGTAGTGTGTGTGTCACAGAGAGAAGCTCAGTGTGTGCCTCTTGACTGCACTGTACCCTACCCAGTGTGTGTGTTACAGAGAGAAGTCCAGTGGCCAGTTGTGTGGTGGCATTAACTATATGACAGAAACGAGAAATATAATTCTCATTCCCTGGCTATGTGAGCAGACTGCCTCCTGTGGTCAGCCCATCACCCTGCTACTGTGTGCCTTTGACTGCACTGTACCCTACCCAGTGTGTGTGTTACAGAGAGAAGCCCAGTGGCTAGTTGTGTGGTGGCATTAACCTTACATGACAGAAACGTAGAAATATAATTCTCATTCCTGAGTTGTTGGTTATGTATGTGACCTGCCTCCTGTGGTCAGCCCATCACCCTGCTGCTGTGTGCCTTTGACTGCACTGTACCCTACCCAGTGTGTGTTACAGAGAGAAGCCCAGTGGCCAGTTGTGTGGGGCATTAACCTTACATGACAGAAACGTAGAAATATAATTCTCATTCCCTGGGTTGCGATGTGACTCCGTCTCCTGTGGTCAGCCCATCACCCTGCTGCTGTGTGCCCCTTGACTGCACTGTACCCTACCCAGTGTGTGTTACAGAGAGAAGCCCAGTGGCCAGTTGTGTGGTGGCATTAACCTTACATGACAGAAACGTAGAAATATAATTCTCATTCCCTGGGTTGCGTATGTGACTCCGTCTCCTGTGGTCAGCCCATCACCCTGCTACTGTGTGCCCTTTGACTGCACTGTACCCTACCCAGTGTGTGTGTTACAGAGAGAAGCCCAGTGGCCAGTTGTGTGGTGGCATTAACCTTACATGACAGAAACGTAGAAATATAATTCTCATTCCCTGAGTTGTTGGTTATGTATGTGACTCCGTCTCCTGTGGTCAGCCCATCACCCTGCTGCTGTGTGCCCTTTGACTGCACTGTACCCTACCCAGTGTGTGTTATAGAGAAGCCCAGTGGCCAGTTGTGTGGTGGCATTAACCTTACATGACAGAAATGTAGAAATATAATTCTCATTCCCTGGGTTGCGTAGTGACTGCCTCCTGTGGTCAGCCCATCACCCTGCTGCTGTGTGCCCTTGACTGCACTGTACCCCACCCAGTGTGTTACAGAGAGAAGCCCAGTGGCCAGTTGTGTGGTGGCATTAACCTTACATGACAGAAACGTAGAAATATAATTCTCATTCCCTGGTTATGATGTGACTCGGTTTCCTGTGGTCAGCCCATCACCCCTGCTGTGCACCCTTTGATTGCTTGTGTATGCCTATGCCCAGCAGCCCAATCATTCTGTAAGCCTTGAACCTGGGATCCTTTAGTTGCAAACTGTCATATTCTTCAATTACTTTCAGTCCACGGTATCACAGTGTCACACAACCAAAATAAAATTTTGAGTTGTAGCCAGCGATCACAGATCACATTGCTTTGTTACACAGGAATTGTTTGGGTGTGGGTGTTCACCGCAGTATACTGGTAGTACTGGTACTTACTGTCTGTTATGGCTGACACCAACATAGATGAAGCATCTAGTGCTGGTGTTGGAGCAGGTGTTGGTGGCAGTGGTAATCCTGGTGCTAACAGAAATAACCAAAATGTTTCACGTGATAAAAATTCAACAAACAGCAAAAGAGCAACAGTGAAGTGTGGTAAAGGGGACCTTTAAGAAAACCTGTACAGCTGCTGGGGTCACACGGAGAGGCACCATAAGGTATGCCATTCATGCTGTTAAGATCCCTGTGACTAGCAGCAATAATGCAAGTGACAGTGAGTCCTCTCTGACTCAGACAGTAGCTCTTTGTCTCAGTCCGACACTGTTGTGTCTCATGACAAATCATTACTTCCTCAACAAAGTGAAATGAGCAAGTCTGCTGACAATGAATCAGGTAGTGCACTTGCAAATACATCCAGCACTGTTGGCAATGAAAAGGACATATCCATTGAATCCACCACTTCTGTGTTGGCCAGCAATGAAAATCCATCAGAGTCTTCTGTCCACTCTTCTAGCACCAAGGAGCATGTCCCAGGTTCTGTTAGGACAGGTGAAAAGACACAAACAGTCTTTAGCTATCTTCCTAGCACTCGAACAAAATCTGTCACATCTGAGGTGTGGAATTATTTCTCTGTCAGTAAAACTGATCCATGCAGAGCAATTTGTTCCCTGTGTAAACAGAGTGTGCGCGGGTAAAGTTGTGTCATGCCTTGGCACTACAGCTCTTAAACGCCATCTGAAAAAGCATCTGGTTTTGCTTGATCATCCAAAACCTGCTGTCCTCCATCTTCCAGACCGCATGTGAGAAGGGTCAGGAATCTGAAATGGATACTGAATTGTCTGAACTTGATGCGGGCAGAACCACTGCCAGCCCTAGGATCACTGTTACCACCAATGCCAGCACCATTAGTACCAGCTGCACATCCAGTGATGGCACTGAATGTATAAGTCCTAGTCCACCATCTCAGGCCCATCTGCCCATCAAGCACGGTGTATAATAAACCAGCAGGGACATGTTGCAAACAGCTAACACTGTCTCAGGCATTTGAAAGGAAGAATACCTTTACTAGAAATCATCCAAAGACTTCTTCATCTTAATCACCGAATTGGTGAACTGTTAGCGGAGCCCTTCTCCCATACTCTTTGGTAGATCATGAGGATTTTAGGGAGCTCATGACATTAGTAGAGCTCTCGTATAATGTTCCTCATCAAAGGTACTTTTCCTATGTTGAAATACCAAACATTTATCAGGCTTTAAAAGCGACAGTGATGCTTGCACTTAAAACTGCAGAGGGTGGGGTTATTCATGTCACAACAGATATGTGGACCAGCACTCAAAACATAGATTACATGTCCCTTACCGCTCACTGGGTCACGTTTTCTTGTGTTTCTTCAAAAACAAAGACACCCCAAAAGATGGCGCTGCTGCATATAAAAAAGTTTGGGCAAAGTCATACTGCAGCAAACATCTTGCAGGAACTAAATGACCTCCTTGACGAATGGGTTTATTCTCACGATCTAAAATGTGGCTTCATAGTAAGTGACAATGGAGCCAACATCTTAAAAGCAGTACAGGATGGAGGATTTCTGTATGCTTTGCTTTGCACATTGCTTACACTTAATTGTCACGGATTTCTCAGCAACGAAACACAAGTGGATGGTATGATTGCTGTTTGCAAAAATTGTGACTCACTTTTCACATTCAACTAAGGCTATACGGACATTGTCCGAACTGCAAAAACACAAGCTGCCCCAGCAAAAGCTGATTCAAAATGTTTCCACACGTTGAACTCAACGCTTTATATGCTGCAGCGCCTCTTGGAACAAAAGCAAGCTGTACATGAGTACTGCTCCAGTTACATTATTGGAGATGGCATTATGCTGTCTGTGCTGCAGTGGAAATTAATGGAGACAGTGTGCTGTATCCTAGCTCCTTTTGAGACAGCTACAAGGACATGTCTTCTGAAGGTGCATCTGTGAGTCAGGTTATCCCACCATAATGCTCATTTCACATCATCTTAGTGTTCTAAATCTACAAATAGAAAAGACAGATCTGAAGCGTAGACAACATGTCATCTGTATCATGGGAATCTCGTGAAAGAGAATGAGCGAGCGCTTCAAAACCAATGACAAATTAGTTGCAATGACGAAATCAAGACACTACATCCTTGCAACTCTCTTAGATCCCAGGTTCAAGGCTATACATCTTCCAAAAACAGATGATATAGAGCAGTACAAATGTATGTTGCTAGATGAGCTGCAGCACTCACAGGAGTCAAACACAGACACGCACAGTACCCTCAGGTTGTCATCACCTAAACATGCAGGTTCATCTTCACAAAGGGATACAGAACTGGAAAAGTCACCAAACATTAACAGTAGTTGTTCCACAACTGCCACTTCTTCAGCCCTAGTAGCAAGCTAAATCTGTGGCAAAACCTTTTCCCAAATTGCTGCCATACCAGCTGCTTCTGCTGATTCCTCTTCTGAGTGTCTCTGTCCAACATGGTAGACAGTTACCTGCAAGAACTGCCTATTCCTATTGATGCATGCCCTTTTGAATACTGAGATAAAAAGTCAATTTGGACAGAGCTGTATGATGAAGCCTGTAAATATCTTGGTTGTCCTGCAACAAGTGTCTCTTCAGAACGCATGTTTAGTACAGCTGGCAATATTGTGACAGACACCAGAAATAGGTTGCTGCCAGAAAATGTACACACGTTAACTTTTATTAAAGTTAATAAGTCAAGATTTTCGTATCCCTACAAGAGTATACAAACTGATCCTGAAGTGATTGATGTTGTGGATGTTGATGGTGATGACAACTCAGATGGTGGTGGCTGGTAAATACTGTGTGGGACGGAGTCTCTCTGCACCAAAAAGGAAACTTTTACAGACTGTGATGACTTTGGTTGTCGTCTCTCTCCTTTCTCGATCTACTACCTTGGACTATATACTCCCCAAAACTTTCACCATTTCATGGCAAACTGCTTTGTAGCTAGGGTCTAAACTAAAGTCAACAAGTTTTATATACAGGGCAATTTTAATATCAGTGGGAACAGGCCCAAATTTGGCATAAAAGGACACTGTCACGCTCAATCCTTTCTGTATCATATTATTTATAGTTAAAGTGCAAACATATATTTTTGGATTTACCTTCTGTGACTTTGTGGTGCATCAGTATGGGTGGGACAGGAGACGGTCTATTTTCAATTTTAAAGAGGACAAAACAATGAGTTCTAATTGGTAGCTGTTTATCATTTTTTCAATTACAGAAATGTTAGCCATAAGCAAAAATGGATGCTAGTACATGGGTGAGAGTTTGTGGGTTGGTTTTAACATGGGTGTAAGGGTGGCATGGGTGCTACTGCACAGATGAGGGTGGTGGAAGAAAAGTGGAATGGGTGATGGGGTGAAAGGTGGATGTTGTTTTTAGTTCTTTCATTTACAGATTCGTGATCAGCTGGGGATGGTGAGGAAAAATTATGACAGACCGAACCTACTGTACACATAATATATATTCTTATTAAATACATTGCAAACTGCTGCCACCTAGCACAATTGGTCCTGTCCCTTTAAAAAAGAATAAAGGAATCAGAAATAAAAGAAAATCTGCATCAGCAGTTTTCACAGAATGTGACGTATCATAAAGTGTTTTTACTTTACAAGTAGTGATAATTTGATACATAATGGGGTTGACAGACGCTGTCCCTTAAACATCACATGCCAACTGCTGCAGCTACATTAAATGTTCCTTAGTATGTGGTGAGAAACCATTTTTTATTTATGTGACTGAAATACGGATTTTATTGAAGTATCAGCTGCAAAATGCATCATCTTAGAAAGTTGTATGTATTATTTCAATTTGCCAACAAAATGTTGGTATATGTATGCATTACCTTAGAAAATTGCATGCATTTTTGCCAGCAACAATGACTGGCATATTTTTTTATTCAAATGTCTTGACTGACTACGTTATGACATAATATGTTTTGCAACAGTTCCACATGCTGCTGCTGTAGTACTTGGCTTGACTTTGTTATAAAAGCTTTCTTTTAAACATAGCAACTTTTGATTTACTCATTTAAAACAGAAAGCAGCAAATAGCTGAAATTAGGTAATATCAGTTATTTTTCTCATAATTCATGACGATGAGTATATATAACTGAGTACATAAATGGCTAATGTGCTCTCTTTCACTAAAGAACTATGATGCAGCTGCAGCAGGAAAACTTTTAACATATGGGTGGCTGGGTGGGCCTGTTACGTATTAGTTGCTGGCTTTAGCAAACAGAAGAAACCATAAATAAACCTAGTTGTATTCCTATCAATGTCACACATGATAATTTCTCTCCCCCTTATATTGAACAGTTTTTCCTTTACATGTATTTTATTACTATCTTTGTTACTGGCAGCACAATAAAAAAATAGGGTTCGAGTTCTAAAAACTTCTAAAAAAGATTAGAACCCTAGAACTTTTTCAAAAGTTCTAGACTAGAACTAGAACCCAGAACTTCAGAGGGTTCTGACAACCCTAGTTCATGTGCCAGGAGCCCAAAATGTCTAACAATCACCTCAGCTGCCACGCTCACGGTCATGAGTGGACCTTGCACATGATAGTCCACCTAGACATCTTGCATATCTGGAGAACACAAGTGATTGACCTGTTTGTCTCCCTGGACAATTACTGGCTTCCAAAATACTGTTCTATTTTAGGACAACAAGGGACACTCTATCGATACACTGTCCCTTTCTTGGCAGGGACAATTTTCATATGCCTCCGTCCCCCGTCCCTCTCCTCCAGCTGTCCTCGTCAAACTCAAACTCGAGACCACCTCCATGATACTAATAGCTCCCCTTTTGCCCCGACAAATCTGGTTACCTCTTCTCCAGCAGTTGTTGGTCGCCGATCCCCTTCCTCTATGGCCCGACCTACTCACACAGCATCACGGGTCTCTCCTATACCCCAACCTTTGCTCCTTGCACCTGCATGCTTGGCTCCTGATGACACTTTTACAAATAGACATAAGATCTCGACTTCGGTGGCCCCCATTCTGTTGGCTTCCAGAAAAATTTCAACTATACAAAATTACCAAACAAAATGGAAGTGTTTTGCTACCTGGGTGAATAACACCCTTGACCCCTTTTCCTGCACTCTTCCCTCTATCCTGGACTACTTGTCAACCCTCTCCTCACAGGGTTTGAGCTACTCATCCATTAAGGTACATTTATCAGTGATTTCTGCCTTTCATGAGCCTATTGTGGATCATCCAGCTGCTAAGCAGGACCTTGCCCACATGTTTCTTAAGGGCATTCTACATTGAAACCTCCCATTCAGAGGCCGATGTCTCCCTGGGATCTCAATTTTGTTATAGGAAAAAACTGACCTTGGAACCTCTTGAGCCAGCTGCTACTTATGAATTACTCTTCTTGGCCTGGAAAACTTTATTTCTAGTAGCTATTACCTCAGCTCGTCGTATTTTGGAGCTCCAAGCCCTCATGTGCTCTGAGACCTACTTGCTTTTCCACAAAGACAGGGTCTCCCTTCGTACTAATCTGGTCTTTCTTCCAATGGTCATTTCTGAATTCACATTAAACCAATCCATCCAACTGCTCGTTTTCTACACAGATCATACCAATCCAGGTGAATCGCTACTACATACCTTGGATGTACACCGCATCCTCTGTTACTACCTCACATGCATTAAGTCCACTCAAAAATCCAAGCAGTTATTTGTCGCCTTTGCCCCTGGCAGGGAAGGTCTCCCAGTAACCAAACAAACTTTGTCCAATTGGCTGGTACACTGCATAACCTATTGTTACACTAAATATAAAAAGCCACTATCAGAAACTGTCCACGCCCACTCCACGCGGGCTCTCTCTACCACCATGGAATGCTTCTGTGGCGTTTCCATCATGGATATCTGTGATGCCACCACCTGGTCTACCGTACATACCTTCACGAAGCACTACAGCCTAGACATAGCCTCTCTGCACCGCTACTGCTTTCAGCTGTAGTATTCTGCAAGGCCTCCTTTCTTAACTGGCCTCCCTTCAAGGTCCACTGCTTGGGAATCATCCTAAGAGTATGACCTGCTGCAAGAGATTCCGTCGAAGAAGATAGTACAGTTTCATACTTACCATAATGGTAGATCTTTGAGAGGATCTCTTGCAGCAGGTCACATTCCCTCCATCCATCTCCTTCTTGGGGACAGCAATCTTCTGAAAATCTTCAAAACTGCAAGAATAGGTACTTCTGCTGGCCCGGTGGCACTGAGGGTTGAGGCGTTGGACGCCACACCGACAACCTGGGTTCGGGAACGGACTCGGGTTGCTCAGGGGTCAGCCAGGGCAAAGAAGGATCACCCATCTGCCGATAGCTCTCCTTCTTCTTCGGGGGTGGTGGGGGGACACAGCATCGCACTGTAGACTGACACCTAGCAAAAGCTGGGGGTCAGCACAGGCACGATGCTCAGAAAGAGGGGTGGACCCACACACAGGGCATAAGATTGCCTCCACAGAGGTTGAGACAGTCACCCTGCCCACTGCATGTGCGTGGGTTCAGGGAGAAAAAATTGAGGAAAAAGCTGGCAGGTTCCATGATGGCCGGCAGCGCCCACGCACCCCCTAGTGACCAGATGTTGGCTTGCAGGAAGTGGGGGTGGTGGCGCCTGCCACCACCAGCCCTGTGTCTTGGGGGAGGGAGGGTAACACATGGGGATGGCCAGGTGGGATGGGTGCAGGAGATGCCTGGCTGGAGAGATGGATCCCCTCCAAGGGAGGGTCTGGAGCCGCTGGCCGCTCCAAGGAGGAGCAAAAAGTACATACAGGAAAAAAAGAATGGGTACCTCCAGCCTCCTCGGTTCCCTTCAGAGTCCTGCTATGCCAGCTGGTCGCTGGCAGGGAAATGAGGCCACTGGGGGCCACCCACATATTTACAGACATGAATGTAATGACGTCACTGTAGGCGGTCCCCAGACAACACTGCTGGTGAAAGCTACTGTCGACGAGAGTGCCCTCTGGTGGATACACAAGAATATGACCTGCTGCAAGACAGCCTCTCGAAGATTTACCATTACGGTAAGTATGAAACTGTACTTTCTTTCACTCATGCAGAGGCAACTGACATGGTCTTTAGGTTAGCAGAAAGGGACACACCTCATCTGTCCAAGCATTTCCCATCCCACATGGTTTCTAAGTTCATACTAACATATCACACATTTATACTGAATGTCCATGTTATCTAACTTGGCTCTTTTTCTCACTTACTGTTTTACAAAGTATACATATTTTTTGAGCGATTAAATTTTTACTTTAAACTCTTGGGTCCAGTGTGGGATAGCTCCTTCTACATGTAGGATAGAGTTTCTTAGTGGAAAAACTGTCCCTTCTTCTGTGGGATAATTGTGATGTGTGCAGGGCAGGAGGGGGACAGAATGGTTCTGCATCCTTGTGATATGGAAGGACAGGAACAGGTGAGGAAGTAGGACAGGCAACAGAATCTCTCTGTAACTCTATAATGACAAGTTGAGGACAGAATCTGACCATCTGGGGGTCTTCTTTACACTCAGAAATAAGTCCTTAAAAGTATCAAAAAGCAACATTTTCTGTGGTCTTTTAGGCCCCCAACTACTATGTTTTGTAAGCCCCTTCCAATAAAGCTTTTACCAGTCACCCATTATTGAGCATCACAAATCTGCTAGTTTCCAGGAGTGTCGGGGTGAAGAAAAGAGGGATATTATAATAAACTCATACAAGTGCTGTAGAACAGGCAGGCATCAAACATGGGTCCAGTGTAAATAAATACTACAAATAAATACTATAACACTGGGAACAAAAATAGGATACATACAGTGAGGAAGGAGGGTGCAGCAAAAATTACTGAGACTGCAGAGGCAACCACTGGTACCCACAGGCAGTGAACAGAAGCGTTTACAAAATGGGTACGTAAAACCCTGTATCCTGCTTGGCTGAAACTTATTTTTGGCCATGGCCCTGGGAGACTACAAGCAATAGTAAAAAGCAAGTCCTTGTCAATCAGGAAACACAAGTGGCAAACATCCTTGTATTACTTTAAGTTTAGCGGAGTAAGTTTAGTTGTCAACACTGTCCCTTTAGCATCACTTTTCCTGAGACACTGCTCCCCAATGCTGGCCACTGAAACTTCAGGACTAACTCAGGCCATAAAATATATGCTCAGACTTTGCAAACATAAAATGAAATGCAACACAAAATAAATTGGAACCAAAACTGAATAGCAGGGATCAAACATAAATGAGGGTTGAAACAGTGCACAATGAAGTATGTAAACGGCTTTTATTAATGCTTATGCATTAAACAAATCTACATTTCTTTTAATCCAGTGTTTTATGCTCCTTCAGTTGTCCATGCCCTTTAGGATGTCCTACTGGTGATCTCCTAACTCCTTTACCCCGGAGTCCAAGAGGACTTCTGAAGCACTCCCAGGTCTCTTCCGTCCAGGAGTCAGAATCGCGTTTCAAAACCAGGTCTCTCACATGATAATGTAAAGCACTACCCCAGCACCACTGGTCCATGCTGAGTTTGGTCTTTTTAATGTCTGATACTAATTTATCAATGTAGTAAAAGGTCCAGTCAAAACTGGATAAAATAGTAAGTCATGACAGGAAAAAAAAAAAACATACTGTGTGGTCTACATATAATCCCCACTTCAACTGAAAAGTTACATAGATGATAATAAATATTACAATGCTGTTAATAACAATGTTTTAATATATATTTTTTGAAATTTCTATTTATTCTCCCCTGCACCAGAGCCCCGTATCATCAGGAGACGCACGCATGTGGCACCCCACTACGCCACCTGCCTGTCTCCAGTGGGCCCCCATGGAGTCGTGGCTATACCCACCCAGGCAGGAACGGGGCGGGACCCAACACCCCCAGATACTTCATTTTTTCGTCGGTCCCCCTGGAGGATCAGGGAAACGCGAATCATTAGGGTCTTCACTTTCGGTGCTTTGTTTTCCTGGAGCTCCGGTGCTGATTTTCCCTGTTCTAGGGGGTGTCATGCACCCTGATGTCAAGGTGTCACCGCCGATGTCCGCCTCTTCCAACCCTCTTTCTACTTGCTCTGCACTTGCTGTGCCTCTGGCCACTGCCTGAGGCCAGTCAAGTGCTGAGCCTGGGTCCTCCTCCCTCCCGGGAGAGGAGAGCTGTCCTCTGGATGCTCAATCCTCTCCCTCCCCTGCTGACCCCCGATGGCCCGGGCTCGTTCCCAAACCTGGATCGACGGCAAATGTTTTAAAATTTATTATCATCTACTTATGTTAAAGAGCTAGTGTACTGCTTGGCATTAACAGTAATTTTCAGATGCAGTTAACTACCACTTCCAATATTTGAAGTATTTTTTATTTTCTGTTTGCTAATTAGTAGATTTTCCACCTGGCAGTACTGGGGTGATGTGTGGAACAGCACTCTGTTTGGAGTAAAAAAAAACAAAAAAAAGTCAGCTCTGTTCCTCCCACTACATCGTCAGAAATTAGACCAAACACCTTGAGGCACCACAATCCTTGCAGCTTGAGCAGTGACTTTCACACACTACCAATTGAAATGCAGGAAATTGTGACATCACTAGTAACCAGGGAGAGCCAGACCCTGGTGCTTCATGTGAAAGTGAAACCTGGCAGTGAAAAAATGGTTCTCATTGGTTACTAGTGATGTCATAGTCAGTGTGGTCTCAGTGTTGATGTAGTGAGAGGAACAGATCTGATTTTTTTTTTCTTCCAGTCAGAGTGCTGCTCCACACATCACCCCAGTACTGCCAGGTGGAATATCTTCTAATTAGCAAACAGAAAAGAAAAAATACTTGAGATATAAGAAGCGATAGGTTACTACATCTGAAATATACAATTAATTGCAGGCAGTTCCAGGCAGTACACTAGCACTTTAACTTTTCACATATCCCTGTAGAAGTCAGGTATTAAAAAGTGTTAACATTTAGCTTATCCTTGTAGAAGCCCACTGTACTGTCACTGCAATGGAAAAGCAACCTCCCCCACAGAAACACACAGACATCTGCCCAAAAGGTAGGATTTACACTGAGAAACACAATGGACACAGCAAGCTCAGGATAATCCACTGGGCTAGCAGTTCAGCTGGTAAGCACCTGAATGGTACTGCAGAGGTCTGGGTTCAGTTCCCAGTTAGGTTACATTAATTTGTTCACTTCAATTCACATTTTAAACAACAGTTCATACATTCAACTACCAACATGAAAAGCACAATTTCTTCAATCAAGTAACAGTTCAACTTTTAAAATTCAGTTTAATGTGTACGTATAAAACTACACCTGAGCAACACCGACTGGTCTGAACTTGATTCCATCACAGATGTTAACACAGCGCTTGAGCTTTTCATCTTGCACTTCAGTGCCGCATGTGACATCCATGCTCCATCAGGGTAAGGAAAGTCTGTGGTACGGTTAACTCCTGGATCACATCCGAACTATTAACCAAGATGAAACTAAGGGACAACCTCTGGCACCAGGTAAAAACCACTGGGAAACCTGCCGATATCCAACCCTACAAAGCTGCTAGGAATTTCTGCAGTTGGATCATCCGGCAGGAGGAAAGCAACTATCATAGAGAAATGCTTGCCAACTCCTGGGGCAATAGTAGAAATTTTTGGTCAAACATTAAGGATGTCATAGGCAAGGTCCCAAAGGTAGCACCATCAATGCTCAACATTGATGGAGTACCAACTATGGACCTTTTCAATATTGCAAATATCTTCAACAATGCCTTTTCTGATCTAAGTAGTGTGCTCCTCCCGGACTTCTTTGATTTCTCACACTCGTCTACATCCACAATGCAGCAAGAAGACTCACTTCATGTCCCTCCTGGTAGCTGCAACACTAACCCTCCCTTCTACTTTAAGAAAGTATCAGTTTCCTTGGCTAAAAGGCACCTATGCCAGGTCCTGGGTAAGCCATGGCACAGTAGCGATTCCCTTGACCTAAAGCTAATTGCACTTACCTTTGATGAAGTATTAGCTCCCATCACTAAGATTTTCAATCTATCACTAAGCCAATCTCAATTCTCTCTCTTAGATGGAAATCTGCTCTGATAACTCCAGCACACAAATCTGGGGACCGTACCCTACACACCAATTACAGACCGATCTCAATCCTCCCCCCTCTGTTGAAAGTCTTGGAGTGTACATTTGCGGACCAATTAATTGATCACCTTGAAAAATACTCCATCCAGTGCCTGCAGCAGCATGGCTTCAGGAAAGGGCAGAGCATGACAACTGCCCTCCTGGAATTCACTGGGTTCATTCATCAATCGCTCAACCAAGGGAGTCTTGCTGGTGCAGCCTTTATAGATTTAATGAAGGCATTTGATACGGTGAACCATGCATTGCTGCTTAAACAATTAACCTCAGCAGGGCTCTCAACTGACTCTGTACTGGTTTAAAAGCTATCTGGAGGATTACTATCAAATGGTAAAAATCTCCAATGTCACCTCCGACTGGTGGAATGCACACTCAGGCATGGCTCAAGTTTCCATCCTTGGCCCTCCCCTCTTCAGTAGTTTCATAAATAACCTGCAGCACTGTTGCCATCAATGAATAATTTTGTATGCAGATGATGCTGTCATATTCTCAAGCCAACCTAACCCCGCTCTTCTCGAATATCACCTTCAACTCAGTTTTCAGGAAGTCAAAAAGTGGTTCTGTGACCAGAAACTGGTATTAAACTACAAGAAAATGAAGGTTATGATGTTCAACACCTCACACAGTGTTGGCCATGCCTCTAAAACCAACATTCCTTGGTCGATGGAGCATTTCAAATATCATAAGGGTAGATATGCCAACACATGAGAATGTAGCTAAGGCATTAAAAACTGGCCTCTCTATCGGCATGGCGTGGTCTAACTCCTGAAGCCCTCAAACTGGCTATCCATAGCTCCATTCTATCTATCATAGACTATGGCCTCATTATTTATGGCCTTGCCCCCACTTCAAAGGATAACTGTCGCATAATAAAGGCATGCAGGCTTCTTACAGGCTCCAATCACCTAGCGCATACCTATGAACTACGCTGAGACTGGCTGGCTACAGCTTAGTAGTAGGATTAAATATCAAACCTGCTTACTTGCCAAAAAAGCACTCCTTGGCCTATTTCCTCCTGGGTCTGCAGCACTACTGACACCTTCATGCAGTTCCAAGCACACTCGTTCATCTGTCAATCAACTATTCCATGTCCCCAGATGCTGGACTACCCAAGGTCAGTGATCCTTCCCCTATAGCACTCCCCTTTGGTTCAATTCCTTGCATTCTGATGGATCTTCTTCACCTAAACTTGGCCAATTCAAGCACCTGCTAAAATGGTACTTGGTATCTAACAGCTTCTGTGACTGCTTCCTCTAGTGACTCCCCTCATGCATATGTCACTGCCTCCACTGTCAAAATGTTACCCTTTGTCAAATGCCTCCTCTAGACTCGTACCCTCCTCTCTGTCTTCTCTCCTGCCTCAACTTCTCTTCCTCTGGTTCCTCTTCCTCCACCTCCACCCTCACCCCCCCCGTCCCTTCCCAACTTTTTCTTTTGCCCCATTTCAGCTCCCCCTTTGGTCTACCTTTTCCACTCCCTCCCCTTTTGCCTATTGCTTAGCTTGACAAGGCCAAGGAGTGCTACTCCTAACCCCCCCCCCCAATATATCTGATCTTTACCTCACCTCTCTTTAATTGCTGGTATAATTACTGTGTTTACCTATTATTTTCCTTGATTTTAGTTGTTACTGTGTCATTTAGACTACCACTGTTAGTTCTCCTAGATTTTAACTGTTCGTTTTTCATTTTAGATTATTTCTGTTTTGTATTCCTTTGTCTGTTTGTTACCCTCACCTACTGATGTGGAACCTTTGTAAAAGAGTGCCTTGCGCTCAAAGGTATTATAAACCTAGATGGAAATAAATAAATAAAAATAAATATAATTTTAATGTAAAACACTGTCTAAGCACTAGATGAAAAAATAAGCCTTTTTTTTTTTTTTTTTTTTTTATCTTCACTATCCAGGGGTTGCATTTCATATTCTTAACTGACTTCCAAATGCTACTCCAGAATTCCAAGGGTATTGCTGCTAATTATTTTACTTATATTACAAACGTTCGCAGCAGTGTTACTATGACACCTCCGTGCCATTGACTGGTAAGCTGCCTACAGCTCTAAAGCCTCTGTCTGATCAATGATGCTGTTCTGCAGTTTAGGATCATGAATGCCCTTTGAATTGGCTAGTAAAGGGGCACATTGCCATTCACCAAATTTATGGCAGGCAGTTTTTCTGTCAAACTCTAGTTTGGGAGAACATGAAACCAGCTGGCTGATTGGACAACTGATTTATTGCAATCATTATCAAATGATTTGCAGTCCATTTTGATTTGTTCTTCCTTCAATAACCCTGAAATGTGGTGTTGATGGATTGTATAACTGAAGAGTTCATATCTATTCTATTATCCTGAGTGTATCAGTGCTATCAATCAAAATGATATTTACTGTCTCCTTCTTGGTGGGATCTTTCAGAAGGACTATAGGGCTTCAGATATAGGAAGTCCGAAAAAGTCCAACACAGTATTTTCAGATTTCAGTTCATGCCTTTCAAAGTCCTAGTACATAAATTCCCTTTACTGGAGAGGCTGAATGAGGGGCTGTGCTTTATCTTTCACTTGTTCCTGGGATTGTTAATTCTGTGCAACTTCAAAGGGAGAAACCCACAGCAATTGGCTTGTTGTCACGGATGGAACAAATCAGAGCACATTTCCAACTCAGTGGAAACAGGTTTCATCCTATTAACAGAGCAGAGAGAGTTCATAATCAAAAAATAAGCAGCGATTTTACAGCAGCTTGTTCCGTCCTCACTTCTAAGATGTGGGGCATGGTCCAATACATTGTTATGGATGAGACTTCAAAGATTCCCATTAATGCAATAGAGGAGAAACGCAGCCATTTTACTCAAAATTCTGCGACCATTTTCAACTGATTATAGTTTACAAACATCAGCTGATATTACTCAGTGCGTACACAAAAAGACTTGCTGGCTGAAGTACAGGTGGACTGACAGCTTTGTAATGTGTGTCAATATTGAAGAGCCAGATTCAGAAACAGACTTGGTTTACCTGAACCTGATGAAGGCCACATTTGTAAGCGTGAAATGTCAGGAGGGTCTGTTGGTCTGCACTTTACTGTACTGTCTGAGCCACTTTTAATACACTGACTGCACATGAACTATCAGCTTACGGTTCTTTTTTGAGGGTTGGTGTGGATAGGATGCCACACTTTTCTGAACTGTAAGTTCTTCTGAAAAGTAAGAGAATTAGTATGCCATGAATATAGCATACTAGGTTTCTCCAGGGAAGCAGGGGTCAAACATTTTGTTTTCCAGTTGCCTAGTGGCTTGCTCGTAGACTGGTATATTAACACTGTGTCCAAATGGTGCTACCTGTCAACCCAAGATGACTATAAACTATTTGCTAAATAATTAACCACACACAGCTAGAGTATTACTATTTGTACAAGTGTCTGCAGTAAAGCTAAATTAATCATAAAGTTTAACTTGAATACTTAGAATTGCACTCAGTATAAACAACCATCCAATCTTAACAATTCAGCATTGTCCAGGTTTTGACTGTAGGCATTAGCTAACATACACATGAGGTACCCCATCTGGCTAGTGTACATACAGTACATGCAATGCTGAAGTAAGCTCACATACTGGCACGCTCAAAACAAAAAAAAGAAACCAAAAGATCTGCGGAGACCCTAAATCTGAAACAGCTGGACCTTGTCAATCAATCATTCCAAATCAGTCTCTAAGAAAGCTAACTGTAGTCTCTTGGTTAAATGTTTAAGTTATCCCGAAATGCAGCAGGGGAAAATAACAAATTGGGATAAAGTAGGAAACCCACAGTGGGATGAAGGAAGGGACTTACCAGTAACTGTAGTGCTACTACTAGTATTCAGTTCACATTCATGCAAAGGTGGTCTTCCGCTGACCATGCCCCGTCACCGGTAACAGCCTTCAAGCTTGACTCCTTCTACCATCCAATAATATGGTCCTCTGGCTCTGCCCCCACTACTCTCAGATCTGTACACTGAAAACTGGTCTCAAAAGTAAGCCTTGCAGGGGAGGCTGAGTAGGTCATGTGGATATGAACTGAACACTACCAGAACTATGGCTACAAGTATGTAAAAAAAAAACCCATAGAAATATTGTTTCTTCCACGGGATCTCTCACTATGCTTACTAATGCAATCAGCCAGAAGGATACAGCTGCCCTGGAGAGAGTGGAATTTATGTAAATTATGGAACTAAGAACGCATTTTCAAATCTCTGCCTCATGGTGGCATTCTATCCTGCTCTCCAACGTCAGATTTATTTCAAGAACCAGAAGGACAGCAGTCCCGAATCTCACTAACCTAATTCTAACAAGACCTAAGTGAACATTTAACAAAAATTCAATTAAAGATTGGCCACCCAGGCCATGCTATGGCAGACTAAAATAAAACTATACAAAAACTGGTTGTAGCCCAAACAATAAGTAGTACTCAAGCAATGGGACACTAAAGAACACTGATTCTTGGATAACCTTTTCCAGGTTCTGGAAGGGGAGGCAGGGTGGGAGATATAAGCAAAGTGAGGAATGCCTTTGAAGAAACAATATTATTATGGTAAGACATTTTTTCTTCAAATGCCAGAAATCCTTCACTATGCTTACTAATGCAGACTACAAAGCAGTACCTTGGGAGTCTAGGTACAGAACCTATTTAGGGAAAAGGTTCTGCAAGACAGCAGTGCCAAATCTGGCATCCCTTCTGGACTGCACATCCAGGCAACAGTGCTTTGAAACAATATGTACAGTTTTCCAGGTAGCTGCTTTACAAATTTCTAGCAAGGGAATATCCCTTGCAGCTGCCACAGAGGTAGCACTGCCATGAGTGAAATGTTCCCCGGGGCCTTGTGGTAACAGCTTGCCAGCTTTAGTGTAGAAAAACTGGAAGCAGGAAACAATCCAGCAAGCAATGGTCCTCCTAGAAGGTGGTCTGCCCTTGCCCACTTCACCATATGTGAGGGACAACTGTGAGTGGGAAGATCTGAGGTCCTTAGTGTGGTCCAGATAGTAACCAAGTGCCCTCTTAACGTCCAGACTGTGGAGCCTCTGCTTACCAAAACTGGACTTTTCTGTGAAGAACACCAGGAGAATGATGGACTGGTTCAGATGAAACTCGGACATCACCTTGAAAAGGAATTTTCTGTTAGTCCTAAGGACTACCTTGTCTCTGTGGAAGATAATGTATTTAGGGTCTGTGCAGAGGGCTTGCAGCTCACACATCCTCCTAGTAGAAGTTATGGCTACCAAGAAGACTGACTTCCAGGTAACATACTTCAAGTCTGCAGTAGCCATAGGATCAAAAGGAGGTTCCATGAGCTTGGCTATACACAAGTTCAAATCACAGGGAGGAACTGGTTCCCTAACAAGTGGATACAGGTATAGAAGACCCTTAAAGAATTTCTTGAAAATGAGATATGAAGCTACCATTTTCTCATTACCTGCTGAAACGCAAGCCGAAGTAACAGTCAGGTGCACTTTAAGGGTTGAAGGACTGAGGACCAAAGCCTGTAAGTGAACCAAGTAGTCCAAAAGTATGGGCAGGTCTGCCTGTAAAGGACTGAGCTGCTTAGGAGCACACCACAGAGAAAACCTTTTCCATTTGGAAGTATGTCTCTTTCTAGTAGCAGGCTTCCTGAAAACCTTGAGGACCTCCTCTAAAAAGTGAAAATCAGAGTACTCTAACTGCTTAAGAACTAAGCCTTGAGGTACAGTGACTTGAGGTTCAGGAAGGTCACTCTGCCCTGAGGCATGGTCAGTAGGTTGCGTCTCTATGGGCGACGAACGGGTGGTTGGATGGAGAAGGCCAGAAGCAGGGAGTTCCTGGGCTGTCTGGCCCAGTCTGGGGTCACTAATATCACGGTTGCAGGCTGGCTCCTTAGCTTCAAATGAACTCATAGAAGTAGATGGAATGGAGGGAAGGCATACAAGAACCTCCCCAACCAGTCCAGAGTCAGGGTGTGCATGGGGACTGAGCCCACTGCTGGAGACCTAGAAGAAAAGAGAACGATCAGGTAATTCTCTTTGGAGCAAACAGATCTATTTCTGGTGCGCCCCATCTCCAGAAGACTGTGGCCAGCACCTGCTTGTTCTGGGACCATTCGTGATACCCCTGGCTGATCTTGCTGAGGGAATCAGCCGGGGACATTGTCTTTTCCTAGAAGATAGACAGCTGACAGCTGCACTTCCATTGAGTAAGCCAGATTCCAGATTTTCATAGCTTCTGTGCACAGCTTTCAGGATCTAGTGCCTCCCTGTTTGTTTATATAATACATGGAAGTGGTGTTGTCTGTCCTGATATGGACTGACTGTCCCTTTATCTGTGGGCAAATGACTGGAGGGCGAGGAAGACTGCCCTTAATTCCAGGAGGTTTATATGCTCTCTGGATTCCCGAGAAGACCACATTCCGCTTACTGTTTGGTCAGTCAGGTGGGCTCCCCAGCCTAGATGGGAGGCATCTGTTGTCAAGACGACTGTGGGGAACTGTTAAAAGGGCATTCCCTCCCTGAGGTTGTCTTTTTTCTTCCACCAATCTTGAGTGTTCAAGAGGGATTTTGCCACAGGAACCAGTCTTGAAAGAGCGTCTCCCTTTTGGGACCAATGGTCCCTTAAGTGGTACTGATGTCTCTCATTTGAAATCTGGCCCCTGCCACCAAAGCTGTGGTGGAGGCCATATGACCCAAGAGCTGAAGGAAATGCCCTGCTGATCTGGGCTAGCCCAGGACAAAGGAGTTTGCCAGGCTTAGTAGGCTTTCCATCCTGTCTTGAGGTAGGAGTGCTCACCCCTGGAGGGCATCCAGTTCTGTTCCTATGAACTCTAGAATCCAGACTTGCTCTCTTTAGGACTTCTGAATATTTATGAGAAATCCTAGTCTCTTCAAGGTGCTCCAAGTCTATAGGAGAGAGGCCTTTGGCCTGTTGGTGTGACTTTCCTGTGAACAGCCAGTTGTCCAGGTAGGGAAAACCAGCACTCCTTGCCTTCTGAAATGTGCTGCCACCACGATCAAGCACTTTGTAAATACCCTGGGAGCAGAGGAAAGACTGAAGGGGAGGGTTGTGAACTGATAATGACTAGATGCCAGTCTGAACCTTAAGTATTTCCTGTGACTGGGCTTGACTGGAATGTGAAAATACACATCCTTCGGGTCCAAGGATCCCATCCTATCTCCCTGCTGCACAGATGGTATCACTGTAGCCAAAGTTGTCATTTTGAGCCTGTCCTTCTTCAGGCGTTTGTTCAGAAACCTGAGGTCCAAAATGGGTCGCCACATCCCATTTTTCTTGTGGGTGAGAAAGTACCTTGAGTAAAGGCCCTTTCCCCAGTGGGAGGGAGGAACTCTTTCTGTCACTTTTGCCTGTAGCAACTTTTTGACCTCCAACTCTTGCAAAATCCTTTCTGTTGGAGTGGGAGGTTTGAAGTGTCTGCAAACCTGCAACCAGGGAACTCTTTTGAACTTCAGGGTGAGCCCCTGGCTCACTACTTCCAGGATCCACTTGTTTGTGGTGATGTTTGTCCATTCCTGGAAGAAATGAGCCAGCCTTCCTCCGACTGCCAATGGATGGGCGACCTGGACTGACTCGTTACGGGTTCTGCTTGGGCTGAGCCTTCGCTGCTGGGGTTGGGTCAGCATGTTTGGATCCTCTTCTGCCCCTGCCCCTAAAGAAACCTCTCATCTGAGAGAAATCATAGGGCATGAAGGCATGGGGAAAATAACCCCAACCTTACCTCCCCTTCCATGAGACCTATATGGTGTAGAGGCCTTTTCCTTTTCAGTGTTGCTTTCATAGGTGACTTTGTACTCTTACATCCTTTTCATGTATGCCTCTGTCTTGTCACCAAATAAAGAACTGTTCTCACATGGGAAATCCATGGCTTTCGCCTTGGTGTCCTGGGACAGGTTAGTGGCCCTGAGCCAGGCAAACTGGTATTTGGTAGCATCAACAGCAGACTTGGCTATATCTGGCAAATCTTGTGCCAGGTCTCCCAAGGCCTTATCACTCATGGCCAGTACAGATTTCCAGAGGGCGTTCTGGTACAGGGCAGTATAGACCATATAGGTAGCCTGCCTCAGCAACAGGAAGGCAGAGGTATACACCTTCTTCCCACACTGTCCAGTTTCCTGTAATCTTTTTGTCTGGAGGCTGGATAGAGAGGGGAACCTTAGCCTTGTCACAGGCAGCTGCCTATATGACCCTTCATTATCTGTGTGTGAGTAGAGGTACTGAGCATCACACCTGTCCAGCTGGTAGTCTTCTCAGTCTTTCTGTCAATCCTCAGAGTGAACAACTTGCAGGTTGCTTTTTTGAGGGGTTTGTGTACAGGTAGACGCAACCTTCTCCAAAAACTCCACCTCATCCTCATCTTCTACAGTTTCCTGAATGGATAGGTTGAGGGTATTTACCATCTGCCTAACAAAGGCATAATGGAAGGAGAAATCCTGATCTCAGGGAAGGGAACTGAACTCCTGTTCAGGGGAACCATCGGGTTCAATGGGTTCCCCTTCCTCCTCATAATAATAATAATTAAATTCAGCTCATTGAGCCTCAGGAACCAGGAGGGTGGCAGGAACCTAAGGAGGAACTGACATGCCCAAATGAAATGGCTTGGAAAGCCTGAGAGAACTGCCAAGCTTTAGTCATATCCTCCATAAAGGGCATGTTTGCTTTGTCCACTGACAGCTCCTGTTCTTCCCCGGGATGAGGGGCAGTGACATGTTTCTCTTTTTGTTTTCTTTTAGCCGGAACCGACTCTGGAACCTGCTCAGAAAGTCTTTTATGCTTGGCTACCTCTGAGTTCCCTTTCTTAGGAAACCTAGAATCAGACATGTCTTTAATGGATCTTTCCCTCTGTTTACCATGGGAGGATGGGCCCTCATCAGTGTGCTTTGGTGATGTAGAGGCAGACTGAGAAGCCATGATGACTTCTAACATTTTAGCCCTTTTTTAGACAGTTTTAGGGAAAAACGTAGTACAAAGCTCACAATCAGTTAGTAAATGATCAGGACCTAGCACCTTAAACGCAGTTCATGGCAGTCTGCCTTTGCCAGGAGCCTGTGGCACTTTGCACAGTTTTTGAAGCTTGTATGTCCTGTTTTCTTTTTGGGTCTGTCTGACATTCCAGTACAGAAAGACCACTAAGAAAACCAGTTCCCAAAAGGAAAAAAAAATAATTTGCAGTACAGTTCCCTAAAAGAGACAAACCACAAATAAAAGAAATTCAAAACTTTGTTTTTTTACTCAGAAGAAAGAACTTTCCCTCAAAAAAAAAAAAACACAAATACAGAAAATCACAGTTCGGTTCCTAAAAATCAGGGACTGAAATACTAGCAATTATATCTACATAAAAAGAAGTAAAATAAGAGGGAAAAATATAAGGAAAAAATGTGGTTAAAAAGAAAGACCGCTGTATAAATGAAGGTTTTTCTCTGCTTCCTGGGAATCGCTCTGAAACCGTACGAGGCCACAAAAAAAAAAGGGTTAAACTATGCTAAATTAACTAATATAGCACAGATAAGAAATAAACAAAATGTAATACTTAAAGAGCTACTGACACCGCAAAAACAACTTTAAAAAACATAATAATTAAGCACTATTCTGCTTGCATTCCATTTATATTTTAAATATTTCTCTTCCCTATAATTTATTACTACGGAAATGTGTATGAATATATATGATTGTTGTCCCTTAGAGTTCATTTTGAGTTCATCTGCCTCTATAGATTGCTCCCTACTTCAAGTCATAATCCTCTGTTGTGACATCACAATCTGTTGCCATGGCAGTAACTGTGAGGTCACAAGCAGTGCTCTATGACTTCAGATGGGGAGAAAGCAGCAGGAATAGATGAACTCTTCTAGAGCAAAGATCCTGTTTTCATGCAGATTACCTCACTACTAAATAATGGAGAGGAGGAATACAGAACTAATGGGAAATACAATCTGGACAGTGCAGAAATATGTTTTGTTAAAGTTCTCCTGAACGTGTCACCAGCTCTTTAAATATTCAGAAAATAAAAACTGAAAGGCGAGTCAAGCTGAAAAGAACTCTTCGGGGCAACTTGCTTCCTCAGGCAGTGAAATAAATCTGATGTTGGAGAGCAGGATAGAACACCACCACGAGGCAGAGATTTGAAAATGTGTTCTGAATTCCATCATTTACACGCATTCCACTCTCTCTGGGGCAGCTCAACCCTTTGGTCTGATTGCATTAATAAGCATAGTGAGGTATTCCTGGGGGTTGAAGCTAATCTTCTAATTACTTGGATTCAAGTTCACTATCCACACTAAGGCAGAATCTGGCTCTCCTTGGGAGGAGGGGTAAGGCCTGTAATTCACGTTTATAGGTGACAAGAGACAAAAGGAGTGAGGACCAAAAAGCAGCATCTCAGCAACTGTGTATAGGGATGCTGCAATGAGATAGGAATGTGTGCACATTAAACCAGGTAGCAGTATGACTGGGGAGGGAGCCCTTAACCCTCTGGGTGTCCCCTTACCAGCCAACTGATAAACTGCAGAATGTGATCCAGCTGCCAATAGTCTGTTTGGCTGCCAGTTTGCGTAGGGCATCGTCAGTCAAATGAGACTCACTGTATATGAATTTGTGTCTGCTGTTGAATTGCTGAATGTCTTTCCCCATGTATCCATCCCTCAAAATGCCTCTACAAATGGGCTGCTAACAGCTCAGTAGGCCTTTCTTGGTAGAACTCTTGAAATTAATCAATCAGTCAACAAACACAGGTAATGAACAGGTGCCAAGCCCTACCAAAAAATTCTGCTATGCACGCTCAATGAAATTGCAGAGCCCTGCAGACATTAATCTCGTGAAACATACACTCAATTTCCGAAGCAAGAAGCTTTAGAAAAACAGAAAGCAATAAGGTCTGGTTCATATGGAATTCAGAAACAACCTTGGATAGGAATTTTACAATCGTGTGCTTGTAAAGATACTGTGACTCCATAAAAACACCTGGTGTTCCCCCACCTATCAGGCCAAGGTGATGGGGACTAAGAACATAGTCTCAAACAGTTTGTCCATAATTCAGATGAGCACCAGCAGTAAATACTATGGTGAAGGCGGTTCATGTATCAGAAAGGAGAGATGGTCCAACCCTCTGAAGAAGTGGAAAGCCCTTTCTCCTGGTTGAAATATTGGCTTTTGCCTGGTAAACCAAGATGGTAACCAGTGCACCTTCAGGAAAATAGCTCAAAGCTCTGACTGGGACAAGTACTAAAGGAAATCAAGCATGTGCCTCATCGAACAGGAGAGTGAACAGAAATTCACATGATAAAGTGTTGTGAGTTTATTACTTTTGAGATACTGCCAAAACCCTAAGAATGTCTTTGGAAAGTCAAATGGCCTGTAACTCTAGCCACTCAGGAACTAGACTGACAAGTAAGGGACGACAGGTCTGGGTTTCTGACTGTTCCGGTGTACTTTGTGAGCAGGTCTGGTCAGAGTGGAAGAAGCCATGGTGGCATGCTGGTGAGGTATTACCGAAACTGATGAGGCCAGTACTGCATAATCAGGATCAGGGACACTTGGTCCCTCTTGACCTTGAGAACTACCCTGTGGACTGGAGGATATGAAGGGAAGGCATACAGGAGACCTCCTGTTCATGACCATACAAACAAGTCCTCCAGCAGACTGCAGTGCTAAAGGGGATGGACACAAAACAGACTCACCTTCCTGTTCTCCCAGAAAGCAAACAGGTCCACTGACAGTGTTCCCCATGTTGTGAACACTTGGGACACCACCTGTGGGTGTAGCTACTACTCATGGGATGTTACCCCCACACCACTGAGGGCATCCACTAGCTCGTTGTTTGCTCCCACCACATGTACCACCACTATGTCAGCTTCCAGCAAGAGAGACACAGATCATATCCAAAGTGCTACCTGACACAGAAGGAAGGATTGCATGCTACCCTAGTTATTCAGGAGTACATGGTGGTCATGTTGACCTGGTCAACCTTGCCACCGTGGAGTGAATTCCAACAACGCCAGATGAACAGCTCAGAGCTCTAACTGGTTGATATAGATTCTAGATTCACTCAGCAACCAAATCTTATAAAGCTAGTGGTCTTGCAGGTGTACTCACCAGTAAAGTAGGAAGGCATTTGCTATGGCATCGAGCATCAACCAGGTCACAGCTGAGTGCGTCTGGGACTACTGGCACCCCAGTTCCCACTGAATGTTTCTCATATCCCAGTGTGTTCAATGGATCACGGCCTAGGCAGACTCTGTAAGGGAGGTCAGCCACCTCTCTACAGATCCTTCTGCCAGGATTTGTCAGTGCAGAAGGCCAAGACATCACAGTCCTGTGTGACTGCCTTCCAACATGGTAGGTGAAGAAATGTCCCCCTGTAGGTGGAGAGTCTTGTTGAAGGACATTTTCATCAGAAGGATTTCTGTATGGCTTGCACTTCTGTAATCCCAGGATTGCAGTAAGTCTGCTAGTCTAGTGTTACAGTTGTTCAGCCCATCAGTTTACCAAAGAAAATACTCCAGAGTAACTGCTTCTGATGCACCTAATACCAGCTCGGGAGTAAGAACTGGGGACCCTGCCACGCAACAGTTAATCAACAATTAATTTCCGAGTAGAGATTAATGACCAGTTTGGGGGAGGTGATCCAAGGTGCAACTGAGGGTCATTAAGCCAAAGAAATGACTGACTTTGAGGTTGTTATTGCAATTATAAGTCTAATCACAATAACAGCTTTTGTTTTTATCTTTTTTTTTTACTTTAAGGTTTTGAGTGGAGTGGCGCGAGCCTTGCGTGCCGTACAGTGTCAGTTGGCACCTGGCTCGTTCATTTCTAAGATATCAATGACAGATACAGTAACCAATCAGAAGTGAAGCTAGGCTCAGGAATATTAAATTAGACTTGTAATGATAATTAGATTAGGGATAGTTAGTTAGGCCACCAGGGCCAGTCCTGTGCAATTTTAGACACATGCCCAGTAGACAGCTATTCTACATGACAAAAACACTTAAGAGGTTGAATTAAGTATTTATCTGGGATCCCCATAATAGAAATCATCCACGGGTAACGCAACATTTGAATATCTATTAGGCCTGCAATCTTCACTACTGTGCACTTTAAAGACTGTGGAAGCCACCAACAGAACATTTGGAACCACCTGGAAACCCCCCAAAGCAGGACATTTCTATTATCTTCAGGACCCAGGCCTGAAACTGCAGGGGTGGAAGGTCCAAGAGCAACAGACTGCCCTGGTCTTGCAACCAGGAGCCCTGCTTGTAGAGGGAGTAGGACAGGAATTCCATGGCAAGCCACCAGATCAGAAGAAGCTAAATTTGTCTGGGCCAGAAGGGGGTCACACGTGTTACAGTGGCCCTGTCTATGTGAAGCTTGACCAATATCAGCTGAATCAGTGGGACAGGAGGAAATGCATACAGTAACCTCCCCTTTCAGGATAGGAACAATGCATCATGCCAAATAACTCCAGGGCTGAAGTGAGCAAGCAGAAATGTAGCAGTTTTTTTTGCATTCTGCGAGGACACAAAAAGACCAAACTCTGGATTATCCCAGAGGGCGAAGAGGTCTGTGATCACACCGTCTCAGAGTTACCATTTGTGAGAGTTAATAACTGACTTGCTGAGAGAGACCTCCAGGATGTTCAGAGAGCCTTGCAAAAACATGGCAACCATATACAATAAACATCAGGCACAAGAACAGCTTACTCACCTATAACAGTAGTTCCAGGAGTGGTATATGTTGTCCATCCACACTCACTGGCATGTCCCCTTCCACTTTAAATCTCATCAGATGTCTTCAAGCAGGCTCCACCCACCCACCCGGGTGGTATATCCCTCAGCTGCTCCGCCCCATGATGCCAGATCTTAGCCCACTGGAAGCCAGGTGTTGTGCATCCGCAGCTGGGGAGGTCGGGTGGGTCCGAGTGGATGAACAACATATACCACTCCTAGAACTACTGTTACAGGTGAGTAACCTGTTCTTCTAGGAGCATTGATATGTTGTTCATCCACACTCATTGGCAGACTCCTAGCAGTTCTCCAGGAGGAAGGAGGCAAGAGGCACATCCCTTACTTAGGGAACACAGAATGGAGAACTGAGGCCCCAAAACTAGCAGCCCGGCATGACTCAAGGTCGAAGTGGTAATGAGTGACGACGGTGTTTGCGGACTTCCAGGTAGCAGCCCGGCAGATTTCCTGGATAGGGATGTCCCTGGAAGCAGCCACCGAAGCAGCAGTATGGCGGGTAGAATGAGCTATTATCCCTCTAGGAAGCTCCTTGCCCATCAACTCATAGCACAAATCTATGCATGATGTAATCCACGTTGCAATGGTCCGCTTTGTTGCAGGTATGCCAGAAGTGGCTTCAGCGTAGGTGACAAATAGCTGGCGAACCTCTCCCTGAATTTCCGCCGTCCTCTCCCTATAGTAGGAGAGAGTATGTCTCAGGGCCAAAGTATGGAGCCTGTACTCGGCCTCCGAGGTGTAATTAGGGTAGTATGCTGGCAGAGTTAACACCTGGTTAAGGTGAAACTCTGACACCACCTTCGAAAGAAATTTCGGGTGGGGGCACAGAACAACCTTGTCCCAGCGGAAGACCAGATAAGCGGAGTCCAACGAAAGTGCCTGGAGCTCCCCTGTCCTTCTGGCAGACATGACAGCCACCAAGAAGGCCATCTTCCATGACAAATGTGACAAGGCAGATTAGTGCATTGGTTCGAATGGCTTGCCCATGAGCTTTGCCAGTACCAGCAGTAGATCCCACGGAGGTGGAGGTTCACGCACCAGAGGGGATATGTGATCCAGACCTTTGAAAAAGCACCTGACCAACGTCTCCTGTGCCAACATTGGCTGACCGACCTGCGCCCAATAAGCAGAGATGGCTGCCAGGTGCAGCCTAAGGGTCAAAGACCGTAAACCCCCTTTGGAGAGAGACCAAAGGTAGTCAAGAATATTAGCCACTGGACAGGACAGAGGGTCCAGGCCCTTGCCCTGACACCAACTGGAAAACCTTTTCCATTTGAAGGCATAACATTTCCTGGTCGATTCCTTTCTGGATGCCTCCACCACGGTGTAGACATCTTCAGAAAGACCCAAAGCCTGGAATTCTACCCGCTTAGGTACCAGGCTGTGAGGTACAGGGATTGAAGGTCTGGATGAAATACCTTCCCCTGATTGAGAGAGATCAAGTCCAGGCGTGTGCAAGGCCACTCCAGGGGCCTGCAGCTGAGGCTTAGGAGATCTGAATACCAGAACTGGCACGGCCAGTGTGGGGCTACCAGGATCACCTTCACCTTGTCCCTCCTCACCTTAAGGAGCACCTTGTGGATCAAGGGAAATGTAGGGAAGGCATAGAGGAGGCCTGGGGTTCATAGCCTCAAGAAGGCATCCCCCTGCAGCGAGCCCTGCTGATGGGAGCAGGCATGAAAAAGCCTCAGCTTGGTGTGTTCCCTGTAGGCAAACAGGTCCACCATCAGTTTGCCTCCATGGGAGAACAGGCTGTAAGCTAGCCCTGGATGGAGAGACCACTCGTGGAATGTCTGGCCTAAGCAGCTGAGAGCATCCACCAGATGGTTCGAGGCTCCTGCCACATGGATGACTAGGCGATCTGCCTCCAATCAGCTCACGAGGGTCCAGATGCAGAGCGTCTCCTTGCACAGCAAACGGGAGTGTGTGCCACCCTGTTTGTTGAGGTAGTACATGGTTGTGGTATTGTCCGTCTGGACTTGAATCACTTGACGCCAGAGCTGAGGAGTGAAAGCTAACAATGCCAGTCTGACTGCTCTGAGCTCCAACAGGTTGATGTGGCATCGGGACTCCTCAGGGGTCCAGAGCCTGTGGGCCCTTTTGTCCCCCATGTGGGCTCCACAGCCCTTGAGAGAGGCATTGGTCATGAGGGCGACTGACAGCTTGGGGCGGATGAATGGGATCCCTTCCTGCAACTGTTCTGGAGTGGTCCACCACTGGAGAGCGCCCCACATCTTCTGGGTTAGGGTGATCAGCTGGTCGAAATGACTGTGCCGCTGAGTCTACTGGATGGCCATCTCCCACTGTAGGGAGCGCATGTGCAATTGGGCCCAATGGACCACTGAGGTGCATGCTGCCATGTAACCCAGAAAGCGCAGAAAGTCCAGGGCAGAGCACAATTGCCCAACCAGAAATGATTGGGCAAAGGAGGAAAGAACCTCCGCCCTGTCCGCCGGGAGCCGAGCTCTGGCTTGACAACAGTCGAGCTCTGTCCCGATGAAGCCCATCACCTGAGAAGGCATGAGTTCTAACTTGGCCTCGTTGATCAGGAGGCTGTGTTGGGAGCAGGTCTGGAGGGCCAGGTCCCTGGACCTCTCCACTTCCTGTTGAGTGGAACTTGCTAGGAGCCAATCATCGACGTAAGGATAAATCCTGACCACACGATGCCTGAGATGGGCTGCCACCACTGCAATGCAATGCATTTGGTGAAGACCTGTGGGGCCGATGACAAGCCAAACGGCATGAGTTGGAACTCGTACAGGGTCCCTTTGACCCTGAAGTGGAGGAACCGCTGATGGGATGGACGGATTGGGACATGAAAGAACACATCCTGCAGATTCAGTGAACAGAACCATATGTTTCGCTCCAAAGATGGTATGATCTGGGGCAGAGTGACCATCCAAAAGGTGTATTACCTGAGATATTGCTTCAGGTCATGCAGATCTAGAACGAGGCGCCAGCCCCCGCCCCCATCAACTTGGGCACCAGGAAGTACCTGGTGACAAAGCCTGGGTCTGCTGGAGGATCCGCCACTGGAGCTACTGTCTCTTTGAGGAGGAGCTGAGCGATGTCGTCTCGGAGAGCCCACTGGGTCTGAGCGGATACTCTTTCCTCCTGAGGGGTGCGGGCTTGGCTTGGGGGGTACTGCTCGAATTCCAGAGGCAGTCCCCGACCGACCACTTCGAGGACCTACCTGTACGAAGTGACAACGGACCAGGTGAAAAGGAAGTGGCAGAGCCAGCCCCCCGTGGGAAGACCCAGAGCTGAGGTGACAGGAGAGGGGTTGGCAGCCCCCGCCCCATTCTGAGCAGGCTTGGAGGAAGAGGCTCCAGGACCTTAACCTCAGCCTCCTTTACAGGCCTGTTGGGGTCCGGACTTTGGCTGGGGGCACCAAGCTTGAGCCTGCTGCTGTCCACCTTGAAAGGAAGACTGCTGAGACGCAGGGGAAGAATGCTGAAAAGGCTTCTTCTTTTTTCTTCTGCTGGTTCTTGCCCGAAGAACCTTGGTAGAAGTTGCGTCCAAGGTGGCAGTCGACTGCTTAATGCGCTGATGGTGACCAGCCACTCCTGGGCCGAACAAGTCGGTTCCGAGGAAGGGCACATCAGCTAATTCATGCTGGGTATCCGCCAGAAAGAAGGAAAGCCTCAGCTAAGCCCTGTGATGAGAGGCAACTGCAGCGGCCATCGAGAGGGCACAAGAATCCCCAATGTCCAGGTCCATCTGAAGCTGCTGTTTGGCAACAGCTCGGCCCTTGTCCTGAACCTGCTTGACCATGGTCTGCATGTCCGTGGGGAGATGTGGTAGGACTTCATCCAGTGACCCTGAAAGGGCATGAGAAAAGTATGCCATGATGACGGCAGAACTTGCCTGACGAAGGCCCAAGGAGTAAGCCGCATAGACCTTGCTGGCTGAATGGTCCAAAAGCTTGGACTCTTTATCAGGAGGTCGGTCAGTGTTGGCAGAACTGCCAGTACACCTGAACACAGAGGCGGTCACCAGGCTCTCGGTCAAAGGGTGCTCTGTGAACCTCGTAAGGGACACATTGGCATTGCATACTTGCATGCCATGCAGGCAGACATAGCTGGACAAGAGGCAGAGCGCTGCCAGAGTTCTACGGGCAGGCCAACAATAGCCTTAGCCACAGGAAAGGCCTCCATTGGGGTATCCCCTCTCTTAAGGATGTCTGTAAGAGGGTACTCTGCCTTTTTCTGGATGGGCTCCAGGGGCATCCCTGTAGATTCAGAGATGAGGTGAAGAATCCCTTGGAAAAACGAGGGACCTTCCTCCGTCTCTAAGCAAATGGTAGATTCATCATCCCCTGGATGAGAATGCAAGCCAGTGACGTCCGAATCTGAGGAATCCGAGAAGGTGGACGACCACCCAGGTCACCTTCGACCCTCCGTGGGTGGTCAGGGGTGACAGTGACTGACAAACACTGGGGAAGCCTGGTGTCTGGTCTATCTTCCTTGGAAGGAGCCCCTTCCACAGGCTGTTTGGGAGGTGGTTCCACCACAATCGGTGGAGATACTGTTTTGGGCCGAACTGGTGGTTTTGCCAGCTTCGTGGGCGGAGGAACCGATTTAATTGGCTCCAAAGGAGTCAGCTTTGGCCTAGGAGGCAAAAGCCAGGTAATAGCAGGGGTAGAGGCCGGAGTCGACTTGTGCCCAGTCAAAATTAGCTGTTGCCACATAAGGTCCTCGTAGCGCCAATGGAGTTTCCGCTGGAGCCTTTCCTCATCCATAAGAGGACGAGAACAACTGATGGTGTTGCCTCTTTTTAGAGTGCTTATAGCTCTTCTTCGGCCTGTCGGTTGAGGTGGTCCGAGACCTCGATCGAAAGCAGACGGGCTGACTTGGTCACTCGCGAGACGTCGGCGGAACCGGTGATTTCCCGGGATCAGGGACCACTTCTTCTATAGGAATCCCAGCAGGCTGGGTCTCATCACCTGGAAAGACCAGATTAGCGGTTCGATCAAGAGATTCGTCGACCAGAGTCGGCAAAATCAGATCTAACATGATTTCAACATCATCGATCGATAATTCGGTTGACTCACCTGATGGCAAGGTAAAAAGCCAGCGGCCTAAGAAGTGATCTCAACCTGGGATCGAATCTCTCCTGCTGCCAAGAACGTCTCCGTTGAGACAAAGATGATCCCGGGTCTTTCTCCCGCTTACGGGATCAAGAGGAGTGCGAGCCCGCAGGTGCCTCTCCCTTGGTCGGGAGAGACTGGCACAGCTCTCGGAAGGAACCCGAGAAGGTATCAGTCTTCGCCATTCATCACTGGTGGTTGCCAGCCGGGAGCGCAGGACCTCGTGGGAGGCTTTGCTTTGGAGGGAGTTTTGCTGCTTTGGGAGGGTGGGATGACATTGGAGACGGCGCCCCCTCGAGGCCGGCGCTTTCGTGGCGCTCGGCGGGTACGACGCCCGCCTTTCCATTCCTTACAGTTCAGCTCTTCCCACCATCGAGGTAGCAGGTCCTTTGTGGGACAGCGCTTCTCTCAATCCGCGCTCCCGAAAAAGTCTGTTTTTCTATTGTTCTGCTTGTTGTTATAACGTTACTCGACACCGTTCTTGATACCGTTTCAGTACCGTTCAGTTCAGTATTGTGCTTTCTTCTTTTATTTTTTTTCGTATTTTGTTGATCACAGCCGAGTCATGTTGGGTTTGGGGCGTAAATCATCTAAGATGGGGACCTCCCCCAGTGCGTCGGTGCCCCTGCAGAGGTCGTTTCACTGCTACGGACCCGCATGATCAGTGCTTCAGCTGCTTGAGGCCGGATCACGACATGGACAGATGTGATGCCTGCTTTAGCATGGACTACCGCACCCTAGAACTGCGCATGGTGAGGTTGGGACACAATCCCCAACCTTTGGAGGCAAGCAACGCACACGGGCCGCCAAGGTAAAGTCTTTAGGCCTGACCCCCAGGCCTCCCCCCAAGGCTACACGCACTGGGAAAGAGTAGGCGGCTGAGGGCTCATGTCCCACTGAGCCTAAACATCTGGGAGAGCAGTCAGGGGTGCGGTCAGCTTCCTCTGGGGGACTGGCTGCTGGCCGCTCCAGGTCTGGTTCTCCCTTGGAGAACCGGCTGACCCCGGTGTCGAGGCCCCAGCTACATGTGGTGCCTATGCTGGAGGTCCCTTCAGAGGCTTTGGGGGGAGGTGGTCTTGGCTCCTGGCCCCAATTTCGGGGTCGGTGAGTGGGACCCTCCTCCCGCTACCATGGAGTCCCTTCCTGAGGCTTTTCTCAGTTTTGGAACTGGTAGAGTGATGGGGTCGCTTCCCTGGGCATTTCTGTTGTCTCCGCCTCAGATTTGGGGAGTGACTTGGAGGGCTCAGAGTGGTGACCTGGTACTTCGGAGCAGTCGCCTGCCGTATTCTGCTCGGGGTCTACAAGAAAATCCAACCTGAACGTGGACATGAAACTCCATGCCACCCAGGTCTCTGTCAGTGCAGTGGTCAGCGCTGCTGAGGGCTCCGGTGCTGCCTCGAGTGAGGCGTTGTGCCTGGGGACGTGCCAATGTCGGGGCTGTGGCTGGTGCCGTGCTTGCTGATGGTGCCGCATCTGGGGTGACTGCCATGGTCGGCGCCATCTCACTGTAAACGACTCCAATGTTGGTGCCGAGGTGGGCGCTGGCAACTGCTGTTGTTGCGAGGTCGGTGCTTGGAGTTGGCTCTGATGGTGCCGTGGAGGGGCCTGGTGCCATTTTGGGCACCACTCTCTGTGACGGTACCACTTTGGGGCCCATTTCCAGGGGGGCTGCTCCCCTTTTGATGCTGCTTCAGAATGGGGGGAGACTGAGGCCGACCTGGGGGCAGGTCTCTGTCCTGTCCAGGGAGGCTGGACCTTGCTCTGCTCGGGGGACTTTTGCCATCCATGGGCAGAACCAGAGTGTGAGTCCAGCCACTCCTTCTCCTGGGGGACAGAGTCCTGCAACAGGTGGGCACAGGAGCCTCCCTTTTGGGCACGTTGGGCTCCGGTCTCCCCACTAGGGGTCTTCCCCATCAGGGTTCCCTCCTACTGGCTTTAGGGTGGTTCAACAGCAGGAGGATTCTGGGCAGTGCATCCCCCTCATGGTAGAGGGGTCTCCCACTCATGCCTGACCCTAGCGGAGCAGATCAAGTCCCTCAGGACACACTTCCCTTCTCCCAGGTCTCTTTGGTCCCTTTGGGACCCTCACCTGGGAAGAGTATATGGCTGTGGCAGATTTTTCCCTCAGTTCTGTAGGGCCATGCACAAGATGGTTTTCTCATCTCCAGATACAGCTCTGTCATTCTCTATGTGGAGCCCCTCCACTTCAACGGCTACCTCCTTGGAGGAAGAAGAACCCCTTCCTATACCACTCATCGGATGCTGATTTCACTGCATATCAGCGATTCCTGTCGATGATGGTGGCGGAGCTCAGTCTATCTCCCACTGAAAGCCACAGTACTGAGCGTGCGACTCATGTATTCCTTGGAGAGTATAGCCTAGAGTCTCTGGTCATTCCTCTGTGGCCGTGACCCTTCGCAGAGGAGTTGTACAGTGCCTGGCAGTCACCCGCCTCCTCTTCCCCTGCCCCAGGGACTGCCAGCATTGGTACTGTGCCTCCTTGGGGTCTTCAGGGTCTTTGACGCACCCCACCTCAGGTCTGGAGTGGCCGAACACTCCTTCTGGGTGTCTGCGCCTTACAGGAGACCATCCTTCGGATGCGGGCTCTGCGGAGTTCAATCACTGGGGCAGAAGAGTTTTTGCCCTATTGCGTCTCCTGTTAGCTATAGCAGCACATCAGGCACACATGGCGACCTATGTAAGGAACCTGTGGGCTGCAATGGGTACTTTCCTTGTGGCCTTGCCTGATTGTGAGGTGACCAGGTGAACCATTGTCATTACTGTAAGGGGTCTGGAGCTAGCGAGATACCAGGCCCGGGTGTCCTACGATGCCATCACAGTAGCTTCCAGACTAGTGGGATCGGCGGTCTGCATTAGGTGGATGGTATAGCTTTGCCTATCCTGGTTGTCATCCCTGGCGCGTAGGATGACTGCCTCACCTTTATTATCCCTCTGTACAGACAGCTGGTGAGACCCCATCTGGAGTACTGTGTGCAGTTCTGGAGACCCAAGCTCCACAAAGACATAGACAGGATGGAAGCTGTCCAGAGGAGGGCAACTAAAATGGTGCAGGGTCTGCACCGGAAGACATATGAAGAGAGACTTAAGGAGCTTAATATGTATAGCCTTGAGGAAATGAGGGAGAGGGGGGACATGATAGAAACTTTCAAGTACCTCAAGGGAATCAACAAAGTCCAAGAGGGTAGCATCTTTCAAAAAGAGGTGTGCAGAACAAGAGGCACAATTTGAAGATAGAGGCGGCTCAGAGGTAATTTAAAGTATTTTTCACAGAGAGGGTTGTGGATGCATGGAGCGGCCTTCTGGAGGAGGTTGTGGAGTCAAAATCAGTGGTGGAATTCAAGCATGCATGGGATAGTCATAAGGCAATTCTGGGGGTGGGGTAGGAAGAAGTAGGCTGCTGGTTAACTAGGATCTGCAGCTTATCCAGTAGGTAGGAAATGGGCAGACTGGGTGGGCCAAGCGGTCCTTATCTGCCGTCAAATTCTATGTTTCTATGTAAGGTAGAGCCCAGGTTGAGTGGAACAAAGAAGCTCTGGAGAAGTCTCCCATAGCACGAGCCGCTTCCTCTTTGAATGCTTGCATGCGTTTCAATTGTCTCGTGGATCCCGAGCAACACAACCGCCCACCAAGCCTCCTTGAAATTCACTGGAGGGTTCCTCATCTCCTGTCTTCCCAGCTTCAGGAGTGTGAGATGGTCATCAAGGATGTTGGGATGAAAGGTGAGACACATATTGCATTTCCGAGGTGTCATGAGTAAACACTTAGGCAATAGGCATGCGTGAGGTATAGGGATCGTGTGCAACATTTTTCTGGCCCTAGAGGCACCTACGAAATCTGGTGGAATACTTGTCTTCCATAATCGAAGCAACAAAGTTGTGATCGCTAACTCGAACAATGCGAATTTTCAGAATACCGAAGGTTTGAAAGCCAGGGCCTACAAGATGCGTGCGCACCAGGGAGGCAAACTGAATCTTTCAGTGGAAAGGAAGATCTGGTGTCATGGGGCGAAGCCGAGGTATATACGACCCAGGTGGGTGGGAGGAGCCAGCTTGAAGACTTCCAGTGATATTTAAAGCAGAAGAGGACATGCCAATGTGTGTGGATGAATAACATATCCACGCTCCTAGAAGGGCCCATTCCCATATCCTCATGTCTTCTCTGCAGAGGAGGTAGGAGTGGTACCTCTTTGTTGAGGTAGTGATTGACACAAATGTTGTCCATTCATACTAGCAAAAGACAACTTTGAATGTGAGGGGTAATAATGGTCATGAATGCATCACAGTCACAAGGGACAGGATGCATTGTAGGAAAAAGAAGAGCAAAATAAATTCTAACGTGGAGATCCCCAGGGGCCGTAAAACTAGCAGGCAAATTTAGAAAAACTCCTTACAGTAAACAAAGAGAAGGACAGACTAGGACTACACCTACAAATCAGAACGCTCTGTGCAACTTTTTTGTAAATATTGACAGTAGTTCACCTTTAAAGAGGAACATAGACTTAGTTGTTTTACCTTCTGTAATGTCGCTAGAAATTTCTGTATATGTAAAGTCTTTCGGTACAGCCAGTGTTGTTTCATGTGTTTGTTCTTTGATGGGGTGCAAAGCGTAACTAATGAATTAATTCTGAACCTGGGCCCAGCTATATGAGATGCACAGACATGTAACTGAACTGTACCATCTGTTTCATTTTGAATACACAGGACCAGACCCTCCTGAAATGACTGAGCAATCTATACGTGTGTTTGTTTTGAAACTGTTGCTTGTAATCTGCTTTCCTTATTCAGTGCTATCACTTAACGGCTGCTTTTGCACAACTGTGAACTCTGCTGAATGTATATCATTTAATTTTATCTTTTATAGCTGCTTCACTTTATGACTGTTTTACTTAATATTGTACCTCTAATCTCCATATACTTTTTCCTCAAGACACACTCTGGAAATACAGCTCTGTGTGAGCTGCTGAAAATCTTTTAAATAACTACATAAATAAATATGAACCATTTTTATTTTTCAGCTCTGTATTTATCTCCATACTGCTGTGTGGCTGCCATCTGACTTGACACCCCCAGGCCAAATTCTGCCTTCTCTAGGTACTTAACCCAGACTCTTTTGTTCCTCTATGGCAGGGTCCCTGATATCAGCAATTTCCACAACTAGGTCAGAATCTGGAAGGCAGGTGTCTGGTTGGTGGTGCAGGGCCTGCATGGGGTCTGCAGTTATCCTGCTGTATGAGGTTTTTCCGCTGTTTTCTGCCCTCGGCAGCACGCAATGATGGGACATGGGTGTGATGGTGTGCTGGCATGTATGTATCGGTGCCTTTGCTGTATGGCAGGTGAACAGCAGAGAACAGAATCCATCCATTCCAAAGGAGAAAAGCTATCCTGATGGAATGCTCATGACTCCTTCCCCGACCGGTCCCCTGCAACCAGCATCCATGCCTAAACCTGGCTCACCACAGCAGTGCGTGGAAGCACTACTTCTGCACTACCTGGCCAGCTGTAAATATGGAACTTTTGTCCTGCAACAAAGGTCAGTGGTGACAGTCACCTGGTTTCAGAATATTTTGTGAGCATCATGTTTGGGTTCTACAGTGCCCCATACAACATCTAAACCACAAAAACTAGCCACTAGTTTCCTTTTTATACGTTTGGTAATAAATCAGCCTTTAACATACTAATCAAAGCAATAGTTTAAGTACTGTGAACAGGGATTGATAAAGTATAGCTATGATCAGTGTGCAGAAAGTGCAATTTATTACCAAAAATGTTGTTATTTTTTCATGTATGCCCACTGGCTGCTGCCAACTGTATATTACAATTCAGCTGGGTTAGTTTGGATAAATAAAAAAAAAAGGAAATGAAATCCCTTCAGAGCACCCAGTGCAAAGATTTCCTAAAACTCTAGCACGCCAGGGCCATCAGGTACATCAGCGGTGGGAATCTAGTCCAGGGGAACATCCTTCACCAAAAACACGATCCCGAATTCCTAATACCAACAGCGACAGACTGAATGGAGCACACATAAATGTCTGGGCTGGTGAGGAAAGCAGAACTCCATAAGATGAGCTCAAATTGAGGAGGGGAATGATATGAGGAGACATCAGAAATCCTTTCTTTTAAGCGCCCAGTGTTGTCAGCATGTGGAACAGCTTGTGGAAGTTGTCTCCCCAGGAGGCGAGCAACTTGTTGCTCAGTGTGCCTTCCTGGTGAAACATTTTAATAAATAAATAAATAAAAAGTGGAAGCTATCACTGACTAGGCTTTCAAAGGCAGGACAAGGAAGATGTCTGAGGAATAATACAGCATTAACGGTTATAAAGTATAAGTGAGGTAACATTCAGGTACTTAAGCGTGGATATGGCGGTACTCAAACTGTGCTGCACTTTCTCCTGTGCAGCAGGAGGGCTGACAAGATGGACCCTAAACCCATTTTTGCCACCTCAGTGATCTGTTACTTTATCTGTTTAGAATTTTTTCACACCAGAGTAACCGCAACTTTGATCTTATAGTAGAACACTGAGAGAGTATTCCAGTAGTTATTGACTAGAGCTGGGAACCTAGAGACACAGGTTTGAATCTTTCCATGGTCACTTACTGCATTGACCTTGAGCAAATTACTTACCCTCCCTGTGCTTAACCTCCTCATACACTCTTTTTATGTAACTAACTCATGTAATCCTTTCTTAACCTCCCTAAACACTGCTTATATTTTCATGCATGCCCACTGGCTACAGCCAACAGTTACATGGATGGTAAAGCACTTTCGGATATAGTGATCGGGAGGTGGGGCACAACTGTGATATAGTGATTGAGGAGGTGGAAAATAGAAACATAGACTTTGGCGGCAGATAAGGACCGCTTGCCCACCTAGTCTACTCATTTCCCTACCTACTGGATAAGCTGCAGATCCTAATTAACCAACAGCCTACTTCCTCCTACCCACCACTATAATTGCCTTGTGTCTGCCCCATGCATTACTGAATTCCCTGTTTTTGACCCCACAACCTCATCGAGAAGGCCGTTCCATGTGTCCACCACCCTCTCTGTGAAAATATATTCCCTCACATTGCCCCTGAGCCGTTCCCCTCTGTCTTCAAATTGTGCCCCCTTGTTCTTGCACATCTCTTCTTCTGAAAGATGCTACCCTCTTGGACTTTGTTGATTCTCTTGAGGTACTTAAAAGTTTCTATCATGTCCATCCCCCTCCTTTCCTCAAAGGTATACATATTAAGCTCCTTTAGTTTCTCTTTGTATGGTTTCTGGTGCAGACCCTGCACCATTTTAGTTGCCATCCACTGGATTGCCTCCATCCTGTCTATGTCCTTGCAGAGATGGGGTCTCCAGAACAGTACTCCAGATGGGGTCTCAAGTTCAAGTTTATTGGCAAGAAAAAAATGAAAATTACGTACCTACTGTAATTCTTGATCTTTCTGTGTAACTTCACCGTTCATCACTAGTGGGTACTGTGCCGGAGCCAGGACCCCATGGGAGACTTTTTTTTTTCTTTTTAAACATGGGTGGAGTCAATGCAGAGTCGGCGCTGCCCTCGAGGCCGACAATCCACGTGGTGCTCGAGGGTTGGCCGTTAGCTGCTGTCGACTCCACCTCAGCCCCAGTTCTTTCTCTCCCACTGTCGAGTGTGGACCTCGTGTGTGAGACTCATATATTCTGCAGCCTAGTCCGTCGATTCTCCCGCGGGGTCCTGGCTCTGGCACAGTACCCACTAGTGATGAATGGTGAAGACGACACAGATAAGATACTCCATTGAGCAAGCTCATTTACAAGGAGGTCCTGATTAACAAAAGTACAGTATATACAGACATATTCAACAAATACACTAAGCAGTGTACAGATGAATAGGATAAAAAGGAGAACAATATTATTTACACATATTTACAGAGCCTGCTAGAGCTTGGACATAAATGCATGGTAAAAACTGGGTAACAAGGCAGCACCTTGTAAAGCAGTATATACTCCAGGAGCAGCAAAATGTAAAGCACAGTCGGGGTGTAGACATAGTTTAGGATACGGTCAGAGGAAAGGAGGGGCAGACGACAAGGGGTCAGGAGGATAGGAAGAGGCAGACAACAAGGGGGATAGAGAAGGAGGAGGTGAGAGACCTGAAGGTAGTAGGATGGCTAGGACTAGGGCACTATAAGAGGGGTGGGGAGAGGAAATAGACAGCTAGAACATATAAGGGATAGATAGCTGGTAGGAGAAGGGACTGAGACAGCTGGTAGTGGGGGTAGGGGAAGGGACTGGGAAGGAGTGACAGTGTAATATACAGACTTGGGATAGGTAGGGTGGCGAGGGTAAGGTAGCAGGGAGAGGGGGATGGGGAGAGGAAAATCAGAGAGCGGAAATATAAGAGGTAGACAGAAAGGGGTGGGAGAATGGGGAGGGGACTGGAGAAAAGAATGATCGTTGCTACAACTGTCGGTACAGAGAGATGACAACTTCCTGTTTTCTACTGGTGATGTCTCTCCCTATGCATTCCAGTGTCCTCCCAGCCCTCCTTACTGCCTGCCTTCCTTTAGACCATCTGATATGACTACCCCAGGTATGTCATCACACAGCTCCACCGTTTACTCCAAATCCTTCCCACCCTTTAGGGCTGAAAGGAGGTGCACAACTGACTCTGCCGATCCTATTTTATTGTCTATTGTTACCCTGCTAATTCAAGCACTTATCCTGTACAACTGCTGCTGACAACGTAATGGAGTACTGTAAGCACTGTAATCACTGTATCCCTTACTTGTACGCCTGCATTGTAAGCTTCACAGTGTCCTCCTGTACTATTGTATTTTATTGTCTACTGTTTACCCCCAAATTCTCTGCTCTACCTTGCCCTTTTCCCTTCCCCCAGTACACATCGGGAAATGAGCAATTTGCTCAGTATATCTTCCAGGTGAAACTTTGAATGAATGAATGAATGAATAAATATGCTCTACTTCTGCTGCTGCCACCAGCCTGAGCCAGGTCAGTGACAGTGATAAAAGCAGGGATACCACCTCCTCCACCCCGAAAAGTATCCACCAGGATGCTGCAATTCTCCTCCCGCTGGTTAGATGCAATGTCCTGAACTCAGGGTGCACAACTCATGTCGTCAGCAAGACTAGCTGCTCCCCACTGCACTGTCAATGTATTACAGCAAGTAGGCCCGAGCACGGCATGACTAATCATCTCTTGGTCTGATTATTGTTTATACTGCAAAGTGCATTTTCATCATATTCAATCTGAAAGGCACTGTGCTCATTTTTGTTATTACTGCTGACTTTATGCAACACTGTAGCTGATGAAAAATGGCTGAAGAACTGCCAAAACATTCACGATCTGCATGAGGACAGAACACTGAGCGAGACAATAAAATGTGAGAGGGGAAGATCAAAATATTTCTGCCCTTCCTATCATATACCTTCATTGAATGAGTTAGTTTTGAGAAAAAAAGAGCAACTGACACGTGACAATGACTTCTAGGATATGCAAGTTAACAGGACAGCCATTGTCACCAATGACTGTATTTCTTTTCCTGTTTACTGTTCTATCCCTAACAAACTTTTTAAAAATGTAAACATGGGGGCCAGAGTTTCAAATCACTGACATGTGCAATCTGGTTGGTCCCGCTAATTTTAATCGATTATATATTTACATGTACTGGTACCGTGTCTCTTATGGGTGTAAGAGCGCATTCTCAAATTCTTTGGGTAAGAGAACTATGAAGTGAAGTTGAGTGGTTCTGACACACAAACGACTCGAGAAGAAAGTCTTACAACCATTAGAGACGCATGAACTAAACATAAAAATATATTATAAATCAAAGGGGTTCAGTAAAGAAAAATGGAATTTGAATTAAATTCAGAATGTTTTACGTTGTAGAATATTAGAGAATCCCCTTTAAGGGATGGACTATGAACATAGAACTGAAGAATTTTAGAACTGCGTGCAGTAGACATCCTCTTATGGTTATAATAGTACCAGGAATATTTAGAAATAAACATTGACTATGGAAGTTGAAGTGATGGCCCTGGAAATTCAGGGCAGGCATTTTTCCGCAAAAGTGTTTTATCTGGCCCCAGACCATTCTGACATTAACGTACTTACTGTTTAACATAACCTTATAATTTGATGTTTTAAGACAATAATATCATTATAATAAATGTAATAATAATAATATAATGATCTTTATGTATCCAATTAAAAAAAAAAAACATTGAGAATGAAATCTTTTTTACCAGGGCAACCTTGCCATAGTCTGCTCCAGCAAACAACTTTTTATTCAGACTACCAAAGCAAACTTTATTGGGTGTGCAGCACTCAGGAAGCAAAAGGCTTCTGCAAATTAAAGAGTAAGTACTATATGTAGTTGCAAGATAACAGGTAAGTGTCATTTACTGACCCTGGGCCACAGCACGAAGTCTGAATAAGCTGTGCTGCAAACCACTCTTACAAACTTTTGTTACTGGGTTTTTAGGCAGTAGTACATACAGTATTTTACCACTGACTACATTAGCTAACTTACACCCAAGGCATTAAAACGTAAAACTCCACCAGGGTTATGAGGGCTGCTGTAATGCTGTGCATAGGATATTCCAGTGCCACCAATAATGGAGGGCTCAGGGAATGACTCCCCAACTGTAGATGCAGTTACAACTGGAAATCACTTTTTGGACAGTCAGAATATCCAACTTCACTTCAGAAGTCCTTCATGGAAAGATTTGAGGAGTTTTCATGCTCCCCTGAAACTACTCAATGTGGCCACACTCGGCCACTAGTTTTCTAGTTCCCATGGATTTACACTGACAGATCACAGATATTTCCTTCATAACCCACCTGGATAGCATGTCTAAAGACTGAATTTCCAAAGTGCCACAGTAACAGCAGAGCCAGTCTGGATACAGAAAACACTGCCTGACACTGAGCTGATTACCAGTGCTTAACAACTGGACATGTGAACGCAACTGTACTGGCAGTTTTCCGATACATTGCAACCATGATCCCTTTTTCCCCTGGGATTGCGTTCTGATGCAGTCATTTCCCACTGGTTTACTCAGCTGTCTGAACATGACCACAGCAGCAGCGATTGTTAGCTGTGTGGCTCAGAACATTAACTGACAGCCAACAGTGCGTAAGTGCTACCTTGAATTGGAATGAAAAATGGTAGTGACCCCACAAAACATGCAATGCACTTTGGGTTACATTTAATATGCTGTTATAAGCTAAAAAAAAAAAGTCTCCTTTTCAAATGTCCACTTCCCCTTTATGCGGTCTGTACAGGATGCAAGGTTGGTGCCCTCACCCATCAGAACACTCATTGAAACAATGGAACACACTTATAAATCTCCCACATCGGCGGCACAAGGCGGCGCTACTGTATGAGCGCCACTCTGCAGCATTTCAGAGATGCTGCAGGAATGATCTGGGAGGTGCCGTTGTGAGTGAGGGCAGTGTAGGCGAGCCTAAGGAGTACAGCCTTTTTTCTCTCACTCTCTCTCTCTCTCGGGCTCTGAAACGCACAGTGGTTAAGAATGCAACCATTATGGTGTTCCATTAGAATACTCTTTTTATCCCTAAGACTGCTGTCAGATTCATAACCAGGAGTCCAGGAATCACTGAAGTGAACAGTTTGTGAAATACCAGGATTACACTAAGATGCAGTGGCAGGAATTAACTGTGACAAGAAATCTGGAAATGGACCATTGACACTCATACTGTAGGACACAGTGCCTTAACGCACCATTAAAATTAGTTACGCATTTGCATGGTTCATTTTTATCAGCTGGAGCGGTTTTACATTATAAACTGCTGCAAGTCTATTTATGACAGCAATTTAGAGAACTGATGATGTAAGAGAACAATGGAAAATGGTAACCCAATATCCACAATTGATTAATGCAGTGTCCCTTTTCACCCACTGGTACTTGCTTCCAGATTGAGTGTGAACTGAATTTGAGCAAGTAAGATTTTGTGCAATTAGAACAGAAGCAAAATCATTAAATTTTATGACATTGATAAAATCACACAGCAGGCACACAACAATAGGAAACTGAGCCACATTAGTATGTCTATGAAATAAAACCCAATGGTGCAGGGCTCACAAACTATAACTTTCCTAGATGAATATTTAATTAAAAAAGATCCCATTGGTTCCATGCCACTGACAACAGAAATGATGTCTAAGCCCCAGTACCAAGTGTACAAGTCAGCATGTGGTACGCAACGCACTGTGACCTTCCCACGAAAAGGAAAGCATTACTTGATGGGGGTGTAGCACAGGATAACAATATTTCTCTACCTCCTCAATGGTGCTGAGGGAAGATGTGTAAAAATAGCAACTTCTGACATTTCCTGCTACTTCAGCTTGTCCTTGGTGGCACAGCAAGACTCTGAGGTTTAGGAAAAGCTGCCAGATTACTCAGAGTACCTTCATTTTTTCAGATTACTATGGAAACAACAATGGCTACAAAGAAAGTCTCCCATCTCTGTTGCAACACTAATGATTTTACATTTAGGACCCCAAGAGTAAAAGGCAAAGTATGCACAGCTGCTCACACTGCCATGTGTAAATATGACCCGTACACACATCCTTGTCACAAGCCATAATCATGGGTGATTTTAACATTAACTGGCTCTCCGCTGAGGCGCTACCTATAAGGATGCAAAGCCGCGCATCACCTCACTCAAATGGTCAATGCCCCCACTAGGTGTAACTACAGGACAGGCCCCTATGCTTCTAGACTGGATTCTATCTAACCGCCCTGAACGCATCTCCAATGTTTCTGTACTCCCAGATACAATAAGTGACCACTCGCCTGTCATCTGTTCCTGGTCAAACAAATACCACAAGCCCCCTCCCAAGCTTATCTATGCCAGGGTTATCAAACAAGGGCACCTCCAGCTGTTAAAATCCCATCTAACCAGGCTGAACTGGGCAGTGCTTGACTCCCTCAATGACACAAACAAAGCTCTGGACCTATTTATCAAACGCTTCAACGAAGCCTGTGACATCTATGCACCAGTGAAAAAGATGAAGGTCAAAGGACAGACCAACCCCTGGGTTACTACTGACCTTTTAACTCTGCTCAACACAGAGACCACCTCTGGCATTGTGCTCTTGCAGGCAACTCCGACTTCAAGTAAACATACAATTATACAAAGCAGCCAGAAATGATTGCACTCAAGAATAATGGAATGCTAAACGCAGCTATAACAAAGAGGCTCTGACCAACTCTTGGGGCCAGGAAACAAATTCTGGAACAACATGAAAGAACTCACAGGCAAGGATCCTAAAGCACCACCCACTATGCTCAACCTTCATGGCACTCCTACACTCGACCTAGGTATCATCACCAGCACTTTTAATAATGCATTTACAAACCTGGACAGTGTCCTTCCACCAAATTTTTTAAACTGACCTCCCTTCAGCTCTTCCCAAGTTACCCCCCAACTAGAACGTACAAACCCAAAGTTTTTTTTTTAAGGAGGTCCCACCACAAGTAGCTAGAAAATACATTTAAAAGGCCATCGGCAAACAAGGGTACAGTGGTGACTCCCTTGACCTGAAACTGCTGGCACAAGTCCTCGATGAAATCTCAGAACCACTTACAAAGATCTTTAATCTCTCGCTTAGTTTGGGCCATTTCCCCTCTCTCTGGAAGAAAGCCACTGTCACACCGGTTCACAAAAGCAGAGATATGACACTGCACACCAATTACAGACCTATCTCACTCCTCCCCCCACTATCCAAAGCGCTGGAGCGAATAGTGTCGGACCAACTAGCTGAATTCCTGGATAAGTACATATCACAGTGCCCAGAGCAGCATGGCTTCAGAAAAGGGCACAGCACCACCACTGCACTACTGGAATATACAACCTTCATCCATGCCAGCTTGACAAAGGGAGTTGTGGAGGGCAGTATTTATAGACCTTACCAAGGCATTCGACACAGTTAACCACCCCTACTGCTCAAGCAACTGTCCTCCATTAGGGATCTCCAGCGATGCCTTCCATGGTTCACCAGCTACCTTGATAATCGGATCCAACGTGTAAGGATTGCAGGGATCTCTTCGGATGAGAAACGGTCCGCTCTGGAGTCCCCAGGGGTCTATTCTGGGCCTCTACTCTTCTCCCTCTTCATCAACAATCTCCCCAGTGCCTGCCACCAAAAAATATTACCATACGCAGACGATGCAGTCCTGTTTTTCAGCCATGACATTACAGTCCTTGAACCCCAGCTGCAGCTCGACTTCAATCGCATCGAAGACTGGTTCAATTCTCATAAGCTTGTCCTGAACCACAGCAAGACTAAAGCCATGTCCTTCTGTAACCGACAGAGCAGGCACAACTCTCTGTCCCTCACCATCAAGAACCACGCTGGGAACCCACTCGAACATGTCAAGGAGTTCAAGTACCTTGGTATTACCCTGGATAGTACCCTCTCCTACACTCGGCATATTGACACTGTTGCCAAGACCGCAACATACGGATTGGACTACTACACAAACACAAGCACTGTATGCCTGCGGATGCCCTTAAACTAGCCATCTACAGCTCTGTCACCTCTATCATTGACTACGGCCTTGCCATCTAGGCTCTGCCCCAACAAGTGCCCTCCGCAGGATCTCAGTTGCTTTCTCAACAAAGCCTGTAGACTACTGACAGGTGCAGCCGACTAACTCACACCTGTGACCTCTATGTACAGAGCCAGCTGGCTACCCTCGCAGCAGAATACAATACCAGACCTGTACTTACAAAAGATTCTCCTTGGTCTCATGCCACCTGGTGTTAGCTCCTCCTTACTACCTACAGTGGCACTCAACAAACACGTGGTGCCCAATCTCTAACTTTTCAGGTTCCCAGATGTCGTACCTCCATGGGTCCAGCGGTCCTTTATCTATAGAGCTGCTCAATGGTTCAATTCCCTCAATAAAGAATCACTTTACTCTACTACACTTGGACCCTTCAAAAGGAATCTCAAACTTTACCTCACCTCTACCACTCAATGTGACTGCTTTGTTGAACAGAGATCTCTCTAAACACCTCCCAGCTCACTCATGTCTCACAGCCCGCCCTTTCCCAATCTCATTCCCTCTGGCACTGGGCCTTCCTTGTGACTCCTTTCCTGCTTCACAACTCCACTGGTACAAGACATTTTCCACTACCATCGGACAGTGGCCCATTAGCCTGCCAACTTCCTCTCCCGGTCACATGCCTGCAAAACTAACTGCCTATGGTGCCGTCTTTCTCTTATTGTTACCGCAGCCAGCTGCCTACTCAAGCTGCTCGTTTTATGAATATTATCTCAAAGTATGTCATAACTGAGTATCTTTATTTTTTCTTTTAGTTGTTTTGGTTGTTTATTGTGCATTCTTTTACTACCTCTGTATGTATGTTGACCCTCATCCTTTGACGTGGAACCTTTGTAAACGAGCAGTTTCTGCTCAAAGGTATTTGTAATCCGAGAATTTAATAAATAAAAAAAATAAATAAATAAATTTAAAAAAAGCCTGCTCTGGGAACCAGTAACGTTGATCACATGAATGGTGTAAATGACACGCTAAAGAGCATTTTAGTGCAACTGTAGCTGGGAGAAACACAGTACAAGTAACTGTCTTAAAACCACTGGCTGCAGTATAACACAGGCCATTTTAAAGAAGGCAGAGTGTTTTACAAAAAGTAACATTTACATTGTAATTCTCTCCCCCCCCCCCCGGGTTTACCTTCGGCTACTTGGAGCCATCCAGAGTGCTGCTGTTGATGCTTGCTCTATGTGTTCCCCCAAGAGGACCCCCCCCCCAAGGAATTCAGTACTGCTGTGGCAGGAGCACTAGAGAACACCTGCAGGAGAAAGAGGATGGTGGGGAGCTTAATGCCTTTGCTACCTCCTCTTCCCCAAACGCAGCTCCTGCTACACATCAAAAGGTTGCCACCTGCTGACATTAGCCAAGCACAACCAGCACTCATACAGAAGTGGGGATTCCTCAATCAAAGCCCCTACCATACTAAGCAGAAGGCATTTCTGTGCAAATGATGCAGGGGCACAAAGTAACATTTATTTACCAGCAACTGTAGATCTTTGACGGAATCTCCTCTAGTAAACCACAACCATGGAACACAGACTCCACCGGCATGGAACCTATCTGGAAACTTTTGCTTAGCGGTATTTCACCGCTCTGGCTAACTTCTTTAGGATGTGCTGTACTAGCCTAGCAAACAGCACTGAGAAAAAGTCGACAATGGCTAAAAACATGCAGCAGTGAAGGCCAAGGAGTTTGTTCCTTTTGATTGACATTAATTTGAAGACAGAACAGGAAGAACTGAAATGGGTATGGGGCTACCCACTTTACATGGCTGCTGATGACGCACATCACTGTGGGTGGCCCCCACCATGCAGAAGTGTCCAGACACATCACATGCCAGTGGTGTCTACGTTGGATATCCCCAAAGATTTGATTGTTTCAGGCCAAGAGCCATTTTTAAATAAGATTTCTGCTACAGCCCCTGTGGATGACAAGATGTGGCAGCCATGTTTGCGCATCAAGACCACCCACGACTACAGCAATAGGGGGTCACACTTTTAGCCAGTCAGACTGCAGAGCCTGGAAAGAGAGACACACATGGAGCTCCAGGGACACCAGAGGACTGCAGGGTTTCTTGCTCAAATTTCTGGCCAGTTATCTACTAGGCGAATGTCACTGGAGCACCAGCACTCCCACTGTATCAGTATACGTATATGAGACTTCCTTATTTATTTATTGAAATGTTTCACCAAGAAGGCACACTGAACAACAAGTTGCTCGTCCCCCGGTGCGACCGGGGGGTGGGGTGGGGTGTACTACTGGATGACTGGATGAAGACTTAGACATACAGTTTAACATTTAAAACATGCAAGAAATTAAACACTCAATTACATTTGTAACAAGACAGTTAAAAAAAATATAAATAATCATTCAGTCGTGTTTGTAACATAACATACAATTAAATAGATCATACCTGTGACATATGCATTTAATTACAAGTGGCATATCTGAGGAACATAGTACATAGTGATAAAGGGGAGGAGAGCGTGCTGAGGTGCAGGCTGGGAGGGTGGAAGGTTTATTAGGTGATGTGAGTCATGGACAAGTGCAGAGGTATAGGAGGACAGTTAAGGAGGGTTAAAGCAGGAGCAGTTAGATGAGAGATAGTTATGTAAGGCAGAGGCAAGGGAATGGGAGGAGTGCCATATTGGGGGGGGAGAGGGAGTTCCAGATTTGCAGGAAACAATGGGTAAAGCCTGACTGACCGACCATGAGAATGGTACGACAGGGGACCAACAAAGTGCAAGTGACAGAGGATCTGAGGGAATGGAAGGGAGGCAGGGAAGAGAGCAAACATGAGAGGTAGGAGGGAAGTTCTCCTAACCAAAATTTAGAAGTGAGTTTGGCACAATGAGTGAGGCACCTGTTGGCAAGTGGGGGAAGGGAAGACCTTATAAAGTTATACAAAAAGCAACCCCAGTACAGCATCAAGCTGCAAAAACCAACACTTAGCACATGTCTTCACTGCAACACACATGCTAAGTGTGAGATTTGGGAGATTAATGCTGTACTGGGGTCACATACTGAGCAACTTTATAAGGTCCCAAATATGTAATACTGGCACAATGGGAGCACTGTTGTCCCCAATAATGTAATTCTGTTGTGACGGCATGACCATCTCAGGATCCCTCTAGAGCGCGAGTTTTATTTGAGGCTGTGGTTTGTTTACATATCTTTAAACTTGATGAAACACTATCAAAAGTCCTTTTACGGCAAACTGAAGTCCAGCAGTTCATTGGATAGCCCTGATAGCTATTTTTATTTTCTTAATGACTACTACTTTATCAGTTTAGGTGTCCTTTAAAGTTTGCATGCTCTAACTATTTTTGTGCTAAATTGGATTGGAGGTGGGGTGACACCATAAACACACCAGGCCCACATAAAACGTCCTCTGGTTGGAGGCACCATACACAGCACTTAAAACTTGGACACAACCCCCAATCAGGAGATTACTGACCCAGGCCTCTCAACCTTGTCTGAGCCCATAAGGCAGGGGTAGTAACTACAACATCCATGGTGACCCAGTTACAACATCAAGCCTGTTAACACTCTTAATATGGTCTTCATGTGTAGCTGTTCTCTAGTGCTTCTCAAAGTCAGTTTGAGAGTAGCTCAGCTCCATGTTGAGCAGCTCTGAGACATGGACTGATGGAGATGACGTAATTCCTAGAAAGTGTTGTCCTAATCATAGTTTTACTGTTAGATGGACAAGTCACTTGACAAAAAGTTCTACAAAGATCCGTAGTAGTCAACCGTCGCCTCTTCCTACATTCAAGTATTGCATGCAGTCAAACATCATTAGAGCATTAAGATACTGTGCTGGCTTATATATATTCTCGCCCATCACTGCTCTCTTTGCCTTAACCCCTCTCTCACTCTGCTTGTATCCCACTGTCTTGCACATTGTGCCTCCTTTCCCTGTAAATGCTACAGAGTCTATGGACTCCCAATCGTTTGCTGTCCACCATTTCATAGTTCTCATCTTCCTATTTTTTGATACTGAGAACATATTTGATGACAACATGATCCATGTCCAATTGATTTCTGTGGAATGGACATGATAACTCAAGCAAGGAATTGTAATATCAAAGTTTGGAGGGGGGTCTCCACCGCCTTTTCTCAAAAAAAAGACTCCAAAAGGAAACAAAGTTCCACACCAACCAATATTTTTTATAAATGTATATTCACTTTCCTCCCCAACATTTCACCCAAAAGGGCTTCTTCAGGGATTTAGGATTTATATCTGCTTATTCCTCCAAAATGCAGGCTCCTCGAGTACAGAAGTATAATGCTTGGAAGAGCATGTGACACTCAGCTAAATAAATAAGATACAATATAAGGCACACAGCTGCCTGCAGTCAGGTTCAGTAAAGAGAGATGCTCACTGTGTAAAACAGTGTGGTATTGGTGAAAAGTAACATACAGAAAGTAAAAGTAATACACAAATTAAAAGCTATTATTGTATTATGCTAGCATGTATGCACCTGTTATCCTGTAATAAAAGGCAGCATCTGAATTAAGTTATTACTCCCTACAACCTCTTCCCCGGGTTGCACCTGGAAACGAGCCATGGCTCAGAGTGCCTCTCCCAGTTACCAGCTTTTAAATAACTAACTAAATAATTAAATAAATATGCCCTTTTGGACTTTCAGTTTTTTAAATAGGCATACTGTCTCCGACTTGAGGCGTGCAATATGGCTTTTCTTTCACAGAGCACCTGGAGTTATTACTTGCTTCTTTAAGTCATTCTGATTTTAATTAATTACCTCACCCTGACCCAGATGCACCGAATGATCCACAGAAGCACGGACTTTACTTTTACCCTGCGTTGATTACAACATGGACCGAAAGTTTTACTTGGTCTGGAGTTCCACATGTTGAGACAGAGTTGCCAACTGGAGAGGATCACGTACTTAGAGAAAACTGCAGGCAATCTAAAATTCTACACAGTCTGTACCTCACTCTTAAAAACTTTCCAAGTGAGTCAAGGATTTATGTCTCATTATTGCTGCGCTCCGCATATGAGCATGTTGGTGCCAGGCTAAAAAGCCATTATTTATTCATACACCGTAGCAATAAACAACAGTACTGTGCACACCGAGAAAACGCGTAATAGCTGTCCCACTGTTACAAAAAAACACTCTCGATATGGTGGCACCAGTAAATACAAGAGACATTTGCTAATTATATTTTGCTTATCTATAGCACATTTTTATTTTACAGAGCTGCAAAATAGTAGTGGGAACAGACTGCCTACACAGTAATGCCCAAACCCATCCCATACTGTGTGTCTTTAGCAGCACGGCTAACATCCCCCTAGATCTAAATATCAAGGTCACCCATCTATCCTAAGGGAGATAAAATAGGGCCTGTACACCTCTGCAATCTTTTTTGACCCTGAAAACTGTTGCACCCCCCCATCCTAATTGATTTTTATTTACTACTTTTTAAGATTTGGCCAGGACAGGGACACAGAATGGGCACACTAATCTGCAGTTGTTCATATCCAGGTGTGATTTTTGCGGGGGGGGGCAAGGATAAACTAGAATACAACAATTGAACAGCAGTACAAAATCAAGTTACTGAAATGTTTATATTTGAAAATGTGTGATATAAGCCAGATATGCAATAGCCTGACACAGAATTTGACATTTGCTATCATCTGTGAGAGGGCTGGTCCTATTCTCTCATGAAGATACAGAGGTTACTTACTTTTCACTGTAATTCTATTTCTAGTATTCACTTCACATCTGGGTAATTTTCCACTAAGCATGCTCAGTCACCGAACAGACTTTCCTCTATCTGCATGCCAAGCGATGACCAAGTACTTTTTCTTTTATTGAAGTTTTCAACATTACATACCATGACAGGGTACCATTATAACAGGACACATAAGAAGTTATCTATGTCCCCTGCCATACCCCCCACCCTCCTAACCCCTCCCGGCTTGGCTTCACATGCACAGCAATGAGATACCTCAGATAGGAGAGCACCATAACCCGGGTACAAGGTTGAGAAAAAGGAATTACCCACGTCCATGAACTGGGACATTAAGGACCAGGTCTGTTACCTTCTTGTGTTCTCCCCAACCGAAGTAAGTAAAGGGTGTGGAACTCATCTCAAAGACTTTTGTATCTAGGCAACGAGCCCCATAGGAAAAGATTCTCAGTAACAGCAAGCTAATGGGATGCTATTCATTCCATTTACATTTGTGATTTTTTGAAATAGGTACTTCTAACCAATGAGAATTGTTTCTGGGTTTTTTTTTATGTATGATCTGGGTGTTAACATAATGTGACTCTCTGAACAACTGTCATAAGTCTCCGAGGAAGGACTTGGTTGGTCTGAAAGCTTAGACATTGTTTTCTTTTTGTAACATCTATGTTGGTCCAATAAAAGGTATCAAACCATTTGCTTCTGGATCTCTTCTTACAAGGACCAGTACGGCAACTAATCTATTTCTGTATGTCATCTGTTAACTGAAGGAGTTTGGTTGCAAAATTATTCGAGGGATCATCACCTCAAGCACTGAATTTGCCAAGAACAATACATCTAGGTGAATCCAAAGCAAGTGCAGACAGTCTCTCAGTAAACTCCTACAAAAATTCAACCTTATAATCTGGGGGGGGGGGGGGGCTAGAGGAGGACAATTTTGCTGCTCAGACTAACTGTACAAGAAAGGGCCACTGACTTGTAGGACCCAGAATATCTAAAAAGGCCACACACCCGTACTCCACTCTCAGGCAGTGTGTCACAGAAAAAGCAAGACTGTGGTGCATTCACAAAAGAAATGGAGCCACTAGATAAGGGCCCACTCTGGTTCAGACAGTTTCATTATTTCTGGTAACTCAAGAGGACTAGGTAGAGGGAAAGGCTGAATCCTAATGTGAGGGCTGCAAAACGTGTTCTGGAGAGATACACTAAAGGTACTGTGAAAACATTTTGTGTAAAACAGGAAGCAAACTGCACGTAAACCAACAAATACAGAATAAAAACATTCTGTGATACACAACGAGTCACCCCCCAAATCTGAGATAACATCTCTGATTACAGCAGATTTTGTAACCACTGACCCGGAACTGCAAAGCAGGGCCTGGATTGAAGGGAATGGGCTACGTGCAGATGGCACACAGAAAACCTAGGTTTGTGTACCAAAATGGCATGCAGGAAACCCCATGACGGCATGAAGGAAACCCCAAGATGTCATGTAGGAAACCTAGACTTGTGCTCCAAGATGTCACGCGGGAACCTCGGTTTGGGTCCCAAAATGGCACTCAGGAAACCCCAAGTTGGCACTAAGGAAATCTAGGTATATGTCTCAGCCCTGGATACTGTCACAGGGCCAGCAAGAGGATGCTAGACCAGCAGAGTGGATGTCAGTAGAGGCGGGCCTCCAGTAGTAACAGTCCAGTCCAGATGTAAGCCACTAAAGAAAAGCCTTCACTGCAAATCATATATCATGCACCATATTGTCAAACTTCTGTAAAAAGACAAATAAACCTTTCTTAAATGTTTACTTTTAACAGTTCCTGAAGGTTAATGATTTACTTTCAGTTCTAACATAGGCATTTGTTCCATTGTATTTTCTGTTCTTGTCCACTGCTTCTCTTCATGCAGTGTTATTCTTTCAATTTATTTTGTTATCAATCAGTCTGAATCCTATTTCTTATGAATATCAATAACAGCAGCTTATCACTGCAACAGTTCAAGTCATTCTTCTCACTTATCACATCCGACCCCACCCTCCACCCCCAGGAGCGAGATTTGTCTCCTCTCCTCTTAGGTTAGCATTTAATAAGTTGGATTTCTATGACAGGCTTTCTGATAATACACTGCAATCTCCTATGATATATGATTTAAGACAGCTCATCAGTTAGAAAACAGGATACACTAAGAAGAAAAATTCTTTGGCTTTGCAGAACTAGAACTTAAGTGATTTATTCCAAGGTGACCTGGGCACACCATATAAAAGATGCAGAAAGTATCTCTAGCAAGAAGCTGACAAAAAAGATAAAAGATGGCTCTGAAGCACTCAGAAGACATCTGATGATAGCCAACACCCCCTCTCTTCCTTTCCTCCTGCTTCCGCTACACTTGGCACTATTTCCTTCGTTTACTGTTAATTTCAAATCCTCAGCAACCATCTTTGGAGCTGCTGGGTAATCCACTGTTAAATGCAAGGTCATTATCAAGTCGCCAGTGCTCCTGCTTTAATGGAAAATGAAACTGATTTAACACTGCATGACAGAAATAGCAAATAAAAGAGGCATTTACTTTTATTAACTTCCTCCACTCTTCAATATACAAGTGAGCTTGAAACCCGCCATACAAAAATGTGTTCATGTAACCTAGTGTGGTCTGAATATATATAGCATGAGAAAAATTGCTGTAAACAGTTAAGTGAGAACTAAAAGAACAGATACATCCAATTTATTGACTTTAACTCTGAAACTTATGACATACAAATAAACGTTTTATACAGTAGGTTTATCACACAACTCCCCCCCATATGTTAGAATTCTGCTATTAGTCCTCTCCTATTTGAGATATCTGTTTCCACCACGCTGAGAATCCCTGCAACCCTCCATGAACTCTACGTAGGCTTACCTCCCTATGGGAGTGGAGGGATCAGCCACTCCTGGGCTTCAGGATGAGATACAGGATCCAAAGAGGGAGGGACTACAGCACCCACCTACAGTAGAGGTGGAGGCATACCTCTCGACTGTCCCTGATTATGAGGGACGTTACTCATTTTACTCCTCAAAATTACTCTGTCCCGTAGCTGTCCCTCATGGAAAGAGGCCTACTCACACAGAGAATGTGCTGTAAGTTTAGACTTTAAAGTAGAAACTCATACTATTGTAAGATGCTAGATCAAAAATAAACTTTGTACTAGTAAAAACAATGGTTTCCACCATATTCTGTGCTTGTATCTCCATGTCTGAGGATGTGTCTCTCATTATGAGAGTCATTGTCCCTCACTGTCCCTCATTCTGAGTGTCTGTGTCCCTCATTTCCATGATAAAAGGTTGAGAGGTACAAGCAGAGAAGTGACCCTGGAGGACACAGGGGAACACAGGGGCATCGCTCACTCGGCCCGCCCTCCCTATTTTCTACCCGACACCCACCCCTCACTCAGCAGAGTTCCCAATCCCTGCCCTAACCACACAACCATCAAGGGCCTGTGTTTTTTTCCACCAACACCAACTCCAGTCTCCAGCCAGAGGAAAGTATTCCTCCAAAAACCAGTCACCTCACTCTGGGCTTCCAAAATGAATCTAGGATCCCAGCAAGGTACGTAGAAACACACGCAGACACAGACACACACAGTCTACCTGTACTCCACTGAATGGGTGTGTGAGTGTGAACAGATTCACAGGTGACCTGCAAGTTTGCTGTGTTTCACCTTTTGCTCTAAGGACTTGTGTGATACATTTATCACCATTCTTTTCATTTTTATTTCTGAAATCAAGTAACAAACTCTTAAATGATGCCACGATTTGGGATTATTTTCAATAAAACAATGGGATCAAAAGAAGGAATTTTACAGATTGCCCATCTGCAAGGTTCAAGGGATACACAGATAAAATGATGGGAGGTTGTGAGTGGCAGACCTGGTTGTACTCAGGGGTTAAATTTGGCAGGAATGCATTGGAACTCAGTCACACAATAATACAGTAATTTAAGATCAGAGGGGACTCTAGGTTCTTCAAGTCCACCCCTGCTTCATAAGTAGCTATGAATAAGTATACTGTGCACCAGTGTTGGGTAAGTTACTTTTTCTATTACTTTCCATTATGTTTGAACACTTGTTCCAGGAAGCACTGTGCAATCACTAGCAAGGATGGTGAAGTACTAGAAAAAGTAATACATCTTACAATTATAGTTACTTATTTATTTTTACACAAAAAAATACAAAAATAATAAATAACTATAACAGCTTAAATGTTTTGAAAGTAATAGGTTAGTTACTAGTTACTTTCAAATAAATGTAATCAGTTATAGTTACGCACTTCTTTTGTATAGAAATATATAAGTAATTGTAACTGTAAGGTGTATTACGTTTTCCAGTACTTCTCCATCTTTGCTAGTGACTACACAGAGCTTTATTTATTTAGTTTTTGTTTACCGGGTAGGTACACTAGACAAGTTTTATGCCTATTTTCAGGAACAACCCGGGAGAGTACAATAGGGTATAACAGGTACAACAATACAGCAATAGGGTATAACAAGTACATCAATACAACAAGCAGGAGAGAAAGACAGTTTTACATATGATTGGAAAGTACACCCAGTTACTAATACTGGGGCAAGATACAATTGAGAAATAAATTACAATGACCTGCAGGCAGGCAAATGATAATGAGCGTAGGAACACTATCATAGAGTCAGTCAGTGAGGTAGGGAGTGAGATCAGGTAGCAGCACGGGAGAGGTGAAGCCAGCTTACCAGTGGGCACCGGGGAACTATGCGCTAGGGAGGCTTTAGGCATTCGCAGCGAGAGGCCAGCTTAAGATGTTCCCACAGGGAGGTCCGGAAAACTTGTGAGAAGGGGCAGAGTGACACTTTCAGGAAGGGAGTTCCAAAGCCTGGGACCATGAACAGCAAAGCTCCGGTCCCCCATGATGGTGCAGGTGGTAGGTACATTTAGTAGGCAGGGCCCCGGGATCTCAGAGGGTAGGGGGAGAGGTCAGCAGGGGCGAGAAACCGGGCCAGTTCCGAGGGGTGCCGGAGCTGATTACTTTGCTCATGAGGCACCCAGTGCGAAAGTTAAGGTGATTGACCGGGGATAGCCATCCAAGCTTATCATAGAGTTCACAGTGATGGGTAAGGTGGGGTGCGGCCAGGGCAGACCGACAGATGTTGTTGTACGTCGTGCTCCACTTGTTTAGGAGGGCCTTGGAAGTATGAGCAAATAGGAGGGAACCATAGCTGAGGGAAGGGAGTAATACTTCCCTGGCAAGAGCTAGACGAGCCGCAGGGGTGAGGTTGTACCGAGCTCTGTAGGCCAGCCCCAGCTTACGGTTTACCCCGCTGTAGGCATTATGGATGTGACTTCCCAGGTCCAGTTGGGGATCAAGCGTCACACCAAGAAATTTAAGGGAGGTCAAAGTGGGAAGAGGGGTACCATCATCATAGTTGATTTGCAGGGGAGTTGAAAGGACCCGAATTTTGGCTGAGGAGCTGAATAGCATGGCCTGGGTTTTTTTCTGGTTTAGGACCAGTTTATGGTTGGAGAGCCATGCCTGGATGTTCCGGAGGTCCTCAGATAAGTGACGGTTAAGAGGCTGGATCACGGGAGAGGCCAGGAGGACCAGGTCATCCCATACATGGTAACTCAGCAACTGGTGACCACAGCGGGAGATTGTTAATAAACAAGGAAAAGAGTAGGGGACCCAGCACTGAGCCCTGTGGTACATCAGAGGTTACAGGCAGGGGGCAGAGAGGACTTTGTTGAATTTAGTTAGTTGTTTTCTGCCATGCAGATAGTCAGAGACCCAATTTAGAGCAGAGGGGACAAACCAAGGGACCTCATCTGCGAAGGCAAGCAGGTCATAGTGGTCAAGGTCAAAGGCCTTTCTGGAAACAAGTTTTCAAAAGTAATATACAGTAATAGAAAAAGTAACTACCCAACACTGCTGTGCACACATGTACTAATTTAAAGGTGTTCCCTCACCTCCTCTATTACCCAGGGTATCCAGTGATCCCTTGGTAAGCAGCACATTTTCAGTCTTAACTTTAGACTACATGCCTTCATGGCCACAATCTCTGCTGGTAGGCTGTGCCATAAAATCACCACCCTCTGTGAGAAGAAGTACTAATGTTACCCTGGAATTTACCAGCTCTGTGCTCCAGGGCACATCCCTGCATCCTTCTAGGGGGCTGCACATCAAAAGCTTCATATGTTCTGTCTTAATATCACTGAAGATAATGAGGACTGATATCATGTCCCGTCAGCCTCTTTTTATCAGAGATCAGCAGCTTCTCTCTTACAAATCTGTGCGAGAGTGTTAGTCTTGACTCCTTTCTCTATAAAACTCTATGGGACAGGTCTCCTACTATATCTGTTTCCCCCTACAACCTTATAGTTCCCAATGAATTCATTCTTTCTTTTTTTTTTTTTACTTTCTATTTATGCCCCCTTCTCTCCCTGCCTGCACCCAAACTCCTTCTGGAGTCGCCAAGGCACGCCTGCTTTGTCCCTCCCCTTCTTACCTGTCAGCCGGTGCTTGGGACCATCTCCCATGGAGCCGCGGCAGTTCCCCCCAGGTGGGGACGAGGTAGACGGCTTATCCTTGAATTGCTGAATTTTGTCGGGAGGCCACAAGCAGCGGGACAGGCAGGGGGATCCACTGCAATGCCTGGCAATCCTTCATCCTTGGGTGCAGGGACCATTTTGCTTTTTTTCTCCAGCTCCAAGGATGTCAACACACAGAGGAGACCTAAGGGGCTCCTGCCCACAGAAGTGTGTCACCGCTCCCGGCTCCCGGCCAATATCCATCCCTCACTTGACATCCCTAACTGCACTACCACCCATAGTCACCCAGGCAATATAGCATCAGAGATGACAACCCTCCCTCCCGAGGAGGACAGTGTCCTATGGCACTCTCCATCCTCCTCCCCAGCCAGCACTGGGAGCAGTAGCACTACTCTGCACCAATGGGCCGCCGAAATTCATTCTTTCTTTCTTTTATCTATCAAAATACTTCAAGAGATGATGATAAAACTACCTATGGTATTAAGACATAGCAGAAAATACCATAACAGCTCAAAAGCAATTCCTGTCTATTTTATTTATTTATTTTATTTAGTTTTTGTTGACCGGTAGTGCGCTAGACAAATCCTGCCTATTTTCAGGCACGACCGGGAGGGGATACAGATGAATGCCAGCTGACCTTGAACCAGATTAAACATCATCTCAATGTTCTGCCTACAAAATATGACAGGTAACAAAAACACAACAAAAGAAAAAAAAAGCAAGAGGTTCACCCTTAGATAGCTTTACTGTTAACTACCAATAACCAAAAGAGCCTTGCACCACCCCTACCGACAAAGACAAACAGATATAGCAGTGCAAAATAATGTGTCCTCGCACGATGGTCTAGGAGAGCAACCCATAGCCTGAAACTTCATTCGACATTCGGGACCCCATGAAATGGCGCCAGGTACATTTGTCAGGCAGTGGAGTTGCTCTCCTAGGCTATATGCCCTGCACATTAGTGAGCGGCAATAACACGTCTTTTTTTTTGCACTGCTATATGTGTTTGTGAAAGTATTACAGAACCATGTGTACTAGCGACTCTGTTATTATGTTGCTAAGTATTTAACGCAGTGTTTCAGGCTGTGTAATACGATGGGATGGTGTATGGCATGGCATTTCATCTGTTGGTTCCACTAAAACAAAAGCTGAGAAACAGAAACTCAATGCTATCAACACTTAAATTAATATTTTATTAATATGGCGCTCTTTTGGCACACACACTCAGGGTACTGCATTGCACAAAACAATCAATAATTAAATGAATTAGAAACTGAACCCAAATTAAAGAGTCATTCTGCATTAAAAGCAAGTTGAAAAAGTCTAATAAACCTTAAACAATGATCACAGTTCAGCAGATTTGGATGCTGGCAAAATAATAACCCTGTTACCCACTGAGCTCAGATAAAAAGACAGAACAGTCATCCCCAACAGATGTAAGAGAAAGGGATGGGACAGATAGAATCAGAAGGTCTGACAGGCAGGCTGTTCTGATCTCTGTGTTGAACTGTACATGTCAGAACCAGCACTTTGAAGTCCTCCTGGTATTTATTTAATCAGCAACCACAGCAGATACTGGAGGAATCATAATTTCAAAATGGCATGTACGTCTCATCCACTTAAGCTGAGGTGTATTATTTACACTAGCACAAATCTGTCCCACATTTACATTGGTAGTCAACAGGTTTGGGAGGCAATCTATTTTATTTTATATTAGCCCACAGAGCACACTTTTATCCCATATTTATCCCAGTCTGAAGAGCTCACATGTACAATATCTAGTGTGTGAGTTCTTGGAATGGGAGCAAAACAGAAATAAAAAAAAAAATATTTGCCATACCGTGACATGAGAAAGAAAGTTACATTTTCCAGTTCAGATTTATTTTAAACAATCTGTTATTTATATAAAAATTGCTGTCCAGGAAGAGCACGCCAAGTCCAGGCTCATTTTCAGGTGCTGACTGGAGGAAGGTTAATAGGCAAAACAAAATACAGACAGTAGTCAGTAGCAACACAGAAACGGAAACTAGTGCAAATTGTCAGCAAAAAAATGGAGGAGGGGGCAGACCATCATCTATGTTGGCACAAGTGACGTAAGGAGTACAAGTATCGAGGTCATGAGGAGGTCATTTATGGAACTGGGAATTTTCCTGAAAGGATAGGTATCCTGGATGATCTTTGCAGACATTCTCTGGGTCCTGGGGACTAGTGAGAAGCAGCAGTGGACCATCAGGAAGGCAAATCCTTGGCTAAGAGATGGTGCGTGATGGAGGGCTTTGTTTTTCTAGTGAAGGGTAGAAGGCAGATGTAAGAAAACACAGAAGTAAAGACAGCAGAACAGGGAAGTACCAGGTGAGGAGCCTGGGGGGGCAAGAAATACAGAGGGGCAGCAACTATCCTGACCTGCATGCAGGCCACTATGAGGAGAGCACCCACCAAAATGGGGAAACTTAAGGACATCATGCACTTTGATGACCACAACCAAGTGGCACTTGCAGTGACCTGGTTGTGGGGGGGGGGTGGAGGTATGACTGAGACACCAGAGTGAAGGGATACAGACTATCTGGAAGGGACAGGCCTGACCAGAAAAGGGATGGAGTGGCTGGCCCGGTGGCACTGAGGGTTGAAGCGCTGGATGCCACACCTCGCACCATGCCGGCGACCCGGGTTCTGGTACGGACTCGGGTCAATGGGGGTCGGCAGGGAGAAGGAGGATTGAGTGTCCCAATGGATGCTCTCCTCCTTCGGGGTGGGTTACCAGGGGTGCTGTACGCACCGCACGCCCCTGGGGCTGGTGGGAGCACCGGCTCACGGAACACTGGGCGGCTTCAGAAGGGCTGGAGTCGGGGAGGAGGACGTTGTTAGGCATTTGGCAGGTGTGTCAGATGCACTCTGCCCGAGCCGACGCCCTCGGGGCGGAAGCACAGAAACCAACCTTGGTGGTCCTAGATGACGGCCGCCCAGCTGCCCAATCCAGGAACCACGGGCAGACCCCCATGCCAGGGTGCTCCTGAAGATGGGAGGAAAGGGGAGTCACCCATGGGCACTCTAGGGGCAGACTCAGTGTCGGGGTGGGCAGCATAAGCGAGCCCAAAGGATGGGAACAACGGGACGATAGGAGGGGATAAAAAGAAAGTAAAAAAAAGAAAAGGGATGGAGTGGCTCTCTTTGTAGGAGAAGGTGTCAATGTGTAAGGCAATGTCACAAAATCCATCTTGGGAAAGTTGGGAGAGGGGTAAAAGAGTCATCCTACGGGTGTGCAATAGGCCCCAAAATAACTCGGTTAAGCATGATGTCCACCTGGTCATCTAAATTACAAGAGGGTGTGTGCAAAGTCTCATTACACAATCCTCTCCCTATATTTTTTTTATAATTGCTGACTTTAAAATTTTTAAATTCAGACAGGCATGGTGCTAGTCGCCTATGCTTCCTATGAAGCACCCTTCACTCTGGGTCATACTCCAATCAGTCACTCAACTTGTGGTTTCATACAGAGAGTCAACACTCAGGTTGAGGACCACAGTTAAACATCAAGAGGTGTTTGTTTGTTTAATTGGAGTCATACTGGGCAAAATTAGTGGTTTCTCACCTGTAACCATAGTTCTACTATTAGTATTCAGTTCACATCCTCATTTGGGCAGTTCTATTAAGCATTCCTCAGTTACTGATGTCAAGATAGACTTAACCGACCTGCCGTGGTGTCATCCTCCAGCTCCACTACAAAAGATGTCAGGTCTGCACGCTGGAAGCAGGAATCCAAACAAGATTTGCCAGGGAAATGTTGGGGGGAGGGTTAATGCGGATGTGAACTGGATGATAATAATAGCACAACTACTGTTACAGGGGAGTAACCTCTATTGGGCAGACTCCTAGCAGTCCTAAGGGAGAAGGGGATGAGGCATGTAGCCAAATTAGGCAAAATGAAACTGGCAGACTGAGGTTTCAGATATAGCAGTGTAACGATGGAGCACCTCGATGCTGTAGTGAAAGATATGTGCACACCGGATGAGGTAGCAGCCCTGCAGGTCTCCTCGATTAAGATGCACCTGACAGCTGCAACAGATGCAGCAGTAATTCAGGTGGAGTCGGTCTTCAACTCCTTGGGCTGCTCCTGCCTAGCCAACAGATAAACGCATATCAATGCAGGAGGTTATTCATCGGATAATCATCTGTTTAGCTACCAATTTGTTCGAAGCAGCTTCAGTATACATGGGGAACAGCTGGTAAGCCTCATTGTGAACCCTTGTCATGTGCCCCCTGTAATACAGTAAGGCCCAGCATGCATTCAATAAAGTGAGCACACGCTTGGCCTCCAAAGCATGCTGCTTTGAATAGAAGATGGAAAGTTATTAGTCACCTTGTTAAGGTGAAACTGAGAGACCATGACTGGCTGAAATTTTGTGTAGGGGCAAAGGACAATCTTGTCCTTGTGGAAAACCAGATATGGAGACTCCACAAAGAGCACCTAAGGGTCACTCACCCACCTGACTTAAATGACAGTGACCAAAAACACATTTTTCCATGGTAGGTGTGACATTGCATACTGGTCTGAATGGTTTACACATCAGCCCTGACAGCACCAGCATTAAGTACCACAGTGATGGGAGCTCTCACATCAGATGGGACAGGTAATCCAGGCCTCTAAAAAAGTACCTGATTTCTTTCTCCTGGGCCACTGCTAGCATACCAGCCTGCGCCCGGTGTGATGAAATGGCAGCCAGGTGCACATTCAGGAAGGTGGCTCGTAACCCCAATTAAGACATGGACCAAAGGTAGTTGAGGACGCATGCCACAGGACAAGGTATCTACCTCCTGCCCCACACACCAGTGTGAACACCTCATCCAGTTAAATACGTTTTATGAGTTGACTCCATCTGGAATTACTCCATCACATGGAGGACATCCTTGGAGAGGCCCAGAGCCTGGAAACACAGGCGCTCAAAGACCAAGTAGATAGGTGCAGGGTCTGCAAGTCTGGATGACTGATCATCCTCCCAATGTCATCAACAATTATGGATGCAGTGGAAGATGCCACAGGGACCTATTGCAGAGGCTGAGGAAATCCTGGTGCCAAAAAAAGTGCAGTTTTTCTGGAGCTATCAGGATCTGAGCTGTCCCAGTGTTGCCCCCAAAGGTCATTGGGCACACTGGGAGCCCACCCCAGTGTACCCAACATTTGATTTCACCTGTAAAGAAAGGAAACTGTCCCGCGGTGCAGTGTCCTTTGTTTTTGGTACCTGAAAAAAAGGAAACGGTCTGTTGTCTGCGGCATCGCCCAACCCGCACACACCCTCTGTGCACCCCACCTCCCCACACCCCATTTTACCTCCAGAGGTTCAGCACTGTGATCTTCGGTGGAGCAGCAACACATCTGGACTCTTCAAAGTGGATTGCAAATTGAAGAAATGTCGGTAAGCTGTATAATGGCATACATGGCGGGAGGGGTTCAACTTAGGTGGATATCTCAGCCATTTGTTTGAATTTTGGCTCCAAATTTTCAACATGGGGTCCTTGGGACCTCACCTCATGCACCGTCACCTTGTTATTTGGTTGCAAAAGGTCACTTTGCGGTCACTGCACTCTGAATCACCTTTCAAGACCGATTAACAAAATAACAGTGCCACTGTTCATGAGGTGGGGTCCCAAAAGCCTATCTTGCTAATTTGCAGAAACATTCTAAAAATGACTGTTTTCCGAGCGGCATTGCGCAGTTTCCACGCACGTTCGTAACTTCGACAATTTTTTATATTTTCAATCCAGATTTTCAACATTGCCATTTTTACACACCTCCTTATGAACAGTACAGCTGTCATTTTTCACATCCTGCCCGAAATGTGTTTTCAAACATGTGGCACACAATGGCGCAGTCGCTGTGGGAAATAAACATTCCAGACAGATTGACAAAATCACAGTAACACTGTTCTTGAGCAGAGGTCCCAAAATGCCTATGTCAAAAATTTGGTGAAAAAAATCCCCAAAATAATTGCGTTAAGAGCGTGCGTTGCACTGTTTCTATGCACGCTTGTGACTTCACCAATTTTTCATATTTTCACTCCAGATTTTCAACATTACCATTTTTACACACCTCCTTATGAACAGTACAGCTGTCATTTTTCACATCCTGCCCAAAATGTGTTTTCGAACATCTGGCGCACAGTCGCGCAGCTGCTGTGGGAAATCAACTTTTGGGACAGATTAACAAAATCACAGTGCCATTGTTCATGAGCGGAGGTCCCAAAATGCCTATGATGAAAATTTAGTTAAAAAAACACCAACATAATTGCGTTACGGGTGTGCGTTGTGCAGTTTCAACACACGCCGTGACTTCACCAATTTTTCATACTTTCACTCCAGAGTTTCAACATTGGCATTTTTTTTATACATCATGAACAGTACAGCTGTCATTTTTAACATCCTGCCCGAAATGTGTTTTCCCACCTGTGGCACCAAATGGAGCAGTCGCTGTGCAAAATCATGTTTTGGTTAACAAACTGATAGTGCCACTGTTCATCAGATGGGGTCACAAAAAGCCCATGATGAAAGTCTGGAGTGAAAATACAACAAATGCCTGGGGCATTAGGGTTTCCAGCCATGACACCCCACCCTGTAGAGACTGACAGGCATCAAGGGTGTGACTTGGGATAGTCGGCTGTAATGCTCACGCCATTCTACCTCCACTCCCACCCTGCAGCCAGTGACAGGCATCGAGGTGTGTCTTGGACTCTTCAGCCCCAAAGTTCACCCCATTCTCTATACTGCACCCATCTCAGCGTATTTTTTTTATTTTAGTCTTTGGTAACGGGTAGGCCCAATAGGCACAAGTGCCTGTTTTCAGGGGTGACCTGGGAGCACTGGGCGTGTTAAGTGACTTGCTCAGAGTCACACAGTATGCAAGTGGAGGTTGTGAGAATCAAACTAAGGTCTGGTCTGCTGGATGTATCAAACTCGTTCACACCTTGTTCCTCTAACCTCTAGGCTATACTGCCAGCCAGTATTTCCTTGTGGAATGGAGTGAGCGCAAGGCCTGAAGACCCCAAGGCACACCGCAATACTTATTGATGTCTGCAGGGTAGTGTGAGGTGAAATGGCATGGGCATTATAGCTGACGACCCAAAGGCACACCTCAATGCCTGTCAGCCTCTGCAGGGTGGGGGTGAGGTTGGCATCAGTTTAATACTTCACTGCCATTCTTATTATGCATCTCCCTAACTTCTGCACTACCAATGCCAATGCCAGCAAGACAACATTTGGCACTGACAAATGCTTGTTCTTCTTGCTTTTGCTTATTGCTTGGTGCAGAGGTTTTTGTGCCTTCACTATGCCCTCCTTTAGCTTTGCCCACTGTTCCTGCTCTGCACCCCTCACAAGTCATCCCTGAGGCACTGAACCAAGAAAGGTGGGAAAGTCTTTTTATAATATCAGATCTAGAGAGTTGTAATGGACTTTACAGATAATTTTCCATTTGTTTTAAACCAGAACAAATAAGTAATAATGAAACAGTTAATAAAACAAGTCCATGCTCCCCGAAACAAGCTACCATGGCATAGTGTGCCTTAGAAAGGAAGGAAGGAAAAGAAAAGAAAGACACACTTTGGATCACTAAGTATAAGGATTAAGGATAGGTATTAGAAAAAGGCCACTAGGACCCTAAATGAAGATGACTGGATTCAATTTAAAGAAAACAATAAGCAATTCATGCAGTATCCTAATAAAGCAAGTCAAATCATGATGTTCTAAAATAAGCACTAAAATTACAAAGGCCCCTAAGGCATGTTGAGAACTTTCAAAGGAATCCAAAAATACAGCGATCTTAACTTCAAACAAAACTAATGCAGGGTGAAAACGACTGTGGTAAACCTGACAAAGCAGCCAACATCTCAAACAAGTATTCTATTATGCTTCCAGGTATTGATATTCCCTAAATTTGGTAACGATGGAACTCAAGAAGAGGCGATGAGTGAACAGACAACAGTGTCAGTAAGGCAGCAACTATACCAGGTTAGATTTAAGTTAATTAGAACAAAAGATGTTCATACGGCAATATGTAAACTATATGCAAATAAAACTGGTGGCCTAGATAACAGAGAAATTAGATTTTTAATAGCAGCTGCCGAAATTATAGTTCCATTTCTAACCTGGCTTTTTAACTGGATCCTGAAAGAAAGAAATTTTTCAGAGATTTTGAAAAGATTCAAAAGTAACTCCAGTTACAAAGGGAGACAGTTTAACATCTTCATCTAATTTTCACCTAATTGCAATGCTGTCTGTTTTCCGTGAGCTTCTTGAGAAAGTGGTTCAGCATCAAATGTGCTGTATGTCAAACATTATTCTATACAGACTCACTTCCAGTCAGGCTTTAGAACATGTTTTTCCTTGACCACTGGGCTCACCGACTGTGTTCATCAAATAACTACAGATCTGGAGAGCAAGGACAGTGTGGGCATGGTGTTTGTGGACCTGTCCAAAGCCTTTAACTTGGTAACCACAAAACTGTGACCACACATAAGGATGTTGACGCGGCAAATAATACCATAAAATGGATTAGTTCCCACCTGACAAGTAGGTCTCAAGAGGCTGACAACTGAGTGTCAAATGTCTGTGTCACTACCAATAGCTGGAGAAGTACCCAGGGATCAATCCTGGGCTCTCTTTTATTTGCTGAAAATTCATTACCATATGAAATTAAGTCTAGTGAAATAAGACTTTATGCAAATGATACTGTACTGCTGGCTAAGGCAAAAAAAAAAACAACAACCCGAGCCCACATTCAGCTTTATAAAGAACATCCTGAGGCACTGATGAGAGCAATATGGTTGCACCCTTGTTTCACTGATCCACTCTGCTCTCTGCTTAAATCCGCCTATTTCAATACCTTAGTGTGTCCTTTAGCAGTCAAAGGGCAGAACAAAAAAGAAAGTTTGAAGCTCGAGGATGGGGCAGAAAGTAGAACTGAGCTCCTTGAGAAATTCTTCTCCCCAAAAACAGTGACAGCAGCTATGCTATGGGGGACAGGTAATTCTCAGCACTCAGATGGAGCAATGGCTTTCCCGTGCTGAGTCAAGTGCTAAGGCAAAGAGCTCTGAGAAGTCAATGTTGGCTTCAATCCAAGCCTTTTTGTTGGAGTTCCAAAGGGACAAAAAGGCATCATTTGTGAAGCTCCAAAACTCTCTTAGGGATATTACTACTCAATGTCAAATGACTGAAACCAAGACAGTTAAAGTAAAAGAAGGCTGGGAAGGCAGTCAGAACAGCAAAGGCCCAAACCGAGGAAAAGATAGCCAACTCAGTTAAGAAGGGGGATAAAACCTTTTATAGGTACATCAGGGGCTGAAGGAAGACCAAGGAGGATAGTGAGGCTTAATAAAGGGAGGGAGGGAGGGTGGGCAGAGGAGACTGTGAAAGGCACAGATACTAAACAAATATTTTTGCTCAGTATTTTCAAATGAAGAGGGAGGTACCTAAAACAAACAGTAGAAACACTCTGGATACAGAAGTTGATACCAGCCCATTTACAGAAGAAAGGGTTCTGAAAGAACTCTTAAAACTGAAGGTGGACAAAGCAATGGGGCCCGATGGGATTCATCCTAGAATTCTAAAAGAACTAAGGGTAGAACTAGTGACACCACTGACTACCCTTTTTAACAAATCATGGGAGGATGAGGTAGTGCCCGAGGACTGGAGGAGGGCAGATGTGATTCCCCTTCACAAAAGTGGGAGCAAGGCAGAAGCAGGAAACTACAGACCCGCTAGTTTAACCTCAGTGATAGGGAAAATGATGGAATCACTTCTGAAGGAAAGAATTGTCGAGTATCTAGAGGCCAGAGGGGCACAGGACCCAAGGCAGCATGGATTCATAGCAGAAAGTTCATGCCAGACGAATCTGAAAGATTTCTTTGACTGGGTGACCAAAGTAGTAGATCAGGGAGGGGCTGTGGACATGGCCTACCTAGACTTTAGCAAGGCATTTGACACAGTCCCACACAAAAGATTAATATACAAGTTAGCCAGCCTGGGAGTGGGTCCCAAGATGACAGCCTGGGTAAAGAACTGGCTGGAGACTAGGACATAGAGAGTAATAGTAAATGGAGTCCACTCAGAAGAAGGGGGTTACTGGTAGAAAGTGCCATGAGAGTTCAGTATTAGGACCGGTCCTCTTCAATGTCTTTATGCGTTACATTGCAGAGGGACTGGAAGGAAAAGTATGTCTCTTTGCAGATGACACAAAGATCTGCAACAGAGCTGATGCACAAGGTGGGGTGGAAAGGATGAGAAGGGACTTGGCAAGGTTAGAGGAATGGTCAAATGTATGGCAGCTTAGATTTAATGCTAAGAAGTGCAAGGTAATGCACCTGGGAAACAAAACCCAGGGAAGAGTACAACGGGGGTGGGATACTAACAACAACAAAATGGAAAGGGACCTGGGGGTAGTCATATCAGATGACCTAAAGGTGGGCAAGCAATGTGAGAGGGCAGCAAGGAGGGCTTGGGGGATACTGGGATGCATAGGGAGGCATCACCAGTAGAAAACAGGAAGTTATTATCCCTCTGTACAGACAGCTGGTGAGACCCCATCTGGAGTACTGCATGCAGTTCTGGAGACCCAAGCTCCATAAAAGACATAAGACAGGATGGAAGCTGTCAGAGGAGGGCAACTAAAATGGAGTGCAGGGTCTGCACCGGAGACATATGAGAGAGACGAAGGAGCTTAATATGTATTCTCGAGGAAGAGGAGGGAGAGGGGGGACATGATAGAAACGTTCAAGTACCTCAAGGGAATCAACAAAGTCCAAGAGGTAGCATCTTTCAAAAAAAGGTGTGCAAGAACAAGAGGGCACAATTTGAAGATAGAGGGCGGCTCAGAGGTAATTTAAGGAAGTATTTTCACAGAGAGGTTGTGGATGCATTGAGCGGCCTTCGAGGAGGTTGTGGAGTCAAAAACAGTGGTGGAATTCAAGCATGCATGGGACAGTCATAAGGCCATTCTAGGGGGTTGGGGTAGGAAGAAGTAGGCTGCTGGTTAACTAGGATCTGCAGCTTATCCAGTAGGGAGGGAAATGGGCAGACTGGGTGGGCCAAGTGGTCCTTATCTGCCGTCAAATTCTATGTTTCTATGGTTAATATAGAGAAGAAAGCAGAATCAGCTAAGAACACTGAAAAACTCTCAGCAAGGAACCTGACTGTGGAGGGTGCTGTGAATGCCTCCTTTCCTAAGCAGTTAAATACTATGGCAAAACTTGACAAACATCGAGAATACTTTGCTGTTAAAAAGACTCAGACTGGTCAGTCTTTCCTCACAAATTCCTAACACTGAACTGAAGTTTGAGATGGTGAAGAGTTTTAACTTCACCTTTTTATCCTGACCAGTCTGCACTACTGGAATCTGTCTTCAAATCTCAGTCTAGAAAGAACCCATCAAAAACTCAAGAATCTGAGTCTAGAGCAAGGTATGTGATATGTACTTTGCCTCTATTTTACAAAGAAATAAAATGCTGCAGTCTGCTAGAGTTAAGAAGGGTTTTAATACGAAGGCTCTAAGTTACACCTGTATCCAGACTTTTGCCTAGCTGCTTAAACATGTAGAAAGTGTTTCTCAACTGCAGAGATGAGTTTCTGCAGGCAGGTGTGACAGCAGTTCTTAAATCTGCTGCCAAACTTAGTCACTTTTCAAAGAAAAGACAATTTTTTATTTGATGATCTGGACACTGCTCAAGCATTATATGAAAAAAATGTAGCTTTGCCCACACTTGGGGTCAGACCAGGATGATGAAGAACCAGCAGATAACACCCAGTATCTCCCAGTGGTTACTAGAAATTGGAAACGGACTGCTTTCATTTTCCTTATGTGAAGGCCGTTATATGGTAATCCTTAGTGTTTATCCTTTTACTCTGTGTTTGGATAAACATTTGCCTGAAATGATCAGCTCTTCATTTAGATATGATTTTTGTAGGGATGTGTAAAACTTGGGAGTATGAAACAAAAAAATAGGTTGTTCACCTGTAACCGTAGTTCCAGAAGTAGTATATAGTTCACACCCACACATTGGCATTTCCACTGTAGGTGCTGATTTGTCAGAATGTCTTCAAGCTAAGCTCCTCCCACCACCCAAGGGGTATATCCTCTGGCTCCGCCCTGTGATGTCAAATCCTGCATTTTGGAAGCAGGGATTTGTATGCCACTTGCTAGGTGAGGCGAAGTGGGTGGGGTTGGTGTAAAATATATAGCATTCCTAGAATTATGATTACAGGTGAGTAACCTATTTTCTAGAGGCTTGAATATAGTTTGCTATCCACACACTGGCAAACTTCTAGCAGTTCTCCAGGAGAAGAGGGCAAGGTGGGCACTCCTACTTGGTAAACAGAGATTGGAGAACCGAGGTCCCAAATGCAGCATCCCAACAAGACTCTAGATCAATGCTGTGATGGGAGAGGAAGGTGTGCTGACTTCCAGGTGGCAGCTCTGCAGATCTCCCAGATAGGGACGTCCCTGGAAGCAGCCACTGAGGCAGCGTTGTGTCTAGTGGAATTAGCACTAAGCCCTACAGAAGGCTCCCTACCAGTCAACCTAGAGCAGAGGTCGATGCAGGATGTAATCTACCTGCCAACAATCAGTTTTGCTGCTGGATTTCGAAGCACAGCTTCAGTGTATGTTATGAACAGCTGGCAAGCTTCACCCAAAACTCCAGCCATGTGCTCCTTAAAATAAGCGAGTGTCCTCTGTAGGTCCATAATATGGAGCCTGCGGTCAGCCTCCAAAGATGGGCTGGTAAAATACATCAGAAGGTTCATCACCTGGTTAAGGTACAACTCTGATACTACCTTTGAGAGTAACTTTGGGTTGGGGCGAAGGACGACTGTGTCCCTGTGGAAGACCAGATATGGAGACCACTGAGAGCACCTTGAGCTCACTGATCCTTCTCACTGACATGATGACCACCAAGAAGGCCATTCTTCATGACAGGTGTGACATCTCACACCTGAGCACAGGCTCAAATTACTTGCCTATAAGCAGAGCCAGCATCAGCAGTATGTCCCATGGTGGTGAGGGTTCACACACTGTAAGGAACAGGTGGTCCAGGCCCTTGAGAAAGCACCTGAACACCTTCTCCCAGGCCACTGTCGTCATACCAGCCCATGCCTGGTATGGAGAGATGGCTGCCAGAGGTACCTTGAGGGTTGTCATTCACAGCCCCAGCTGGGTGAGGGACCAAAGGTACTTGAGGATACTTGCCACAGGGTAGGCAAAGAGATCACGCTCATTGCCCTGACACCAAATGGAAAACCTTTTACATTTAAAGGCGAGTTGACTCTTTTCAGGAGACCTCCAAAACATGCAGCACATCTTCTGAAACGCTCAAAGCCTGGAACTCTAGCCACGCAGGAGCCAGGCTGTGAGGTGCAAGGATTGAAAGCCCAGGTGCAGGACCTTCCCATTATCTGGAAAGAAGGTCAGGGCCAAGAGGCAGCTGCCACAGATGTCTTTTTTTTTTTTTGTGATCATTTTTCTCCCCTGTCCTGGTCGGCACTACTATCCTGCCATCCTCCCAGCCCCATCCCCCAACCTTCGGGCCTACCTCCCGTCTTCTCCCACAGCTTACCCTCCATGGCAGGGAGCCCCCAACTCTACCCACCAGGACCAGATCCAGTTCAGGGAGGTGTCTTCTCGGGGGCGATGCCTGCGGAGGATGGCCTTCATACTGCTCGACTGGGACCAGTTTTTTCCATTTTCTGTTCTGCGGAGGGGGAGCGTGCATTGCCCACTATGGCCGAGCTGCACGCGCTTCCACAAGCAGCACACCAGTCGGCTGCTCCACCTCCATGCCCCACTGTACAGGGGCCGGTGTGCCAACACCTAGACACTGCTAGGTGTCAGGCAGGTGTTGGTCTCTGTCTCCCATCCTCCCCAGGAGAGGAGAACTGTCCCCTGGATGCTCGCTCCTCTCCCTCCCTGGCCAACCCACGACGACCCGGTAGCACCACGAACACAGGTTGCTGGTATGACAGGAGGTAAGGCGCGATGCATCAGCCCTCCATAACACTGGGCTGGCAACAGCCACAGATGTCTGCTGCTGAAGCTCAGGAGATCCAGGTACCAGAACCGCAGTGGCCAGTCTGGAGCTATCAGGACCATCCACATCTTGGCAGAAATCCACGAAAGTGGTGGTGCTCACACTAGGAAAGAAATACTGAAGCTGCTTGTTAGTTTAAAAAAAGTTTTTTCGCTTAAGGGCTTCACTCTAGTTGCAGTACAATACAAATTCCAGTTCAAACTTCCTGGCTTAAAGCATTCCCCTAGTGCCTTGACTCGCCCGAGCCTTCAGTGGGGTGCAAGAGTCAAGGGGTCGGGAAACGCTTTGAACCAGGAAGCCTGAACTGGAATTTGTATTGTACTGCAACTAGAGTGACACGCATAAGTAAACACAGGTTACTCAGCTGTAACAGGAGTTCTAGAAGTGGTATATGTTGTTCATCCACACTGTCTGGCAGGTTCCTTGCCACTTTAAATCTTGCCAGAAGTCTTCAAGCTAGCTCCTCCCAACCACCCAGGTGACAAAACCTCGGCTCCGCCCCATGACGCCAGATCTAGCCCGCTGGAAGTCAGGATGCGCGTCGAAGCCGGGTGGGTCATGTGGATGAACATATACCACTCCTAGAACTCCTGTTACAGGTGAGTAACCTGTATTTCTAGGGACGTGGATATGTTGTTCAATCCACACTGCCTGGCAGACTCCTAGCAGTTCTCTGGGAGGAAGGAGGCAAGGCGCGCACCCCCTACTTAGGGAATAAGGACTGGAGAACCGAGGTCCCAAAACCAGCATCCCGGCGTGACTCAAGGTCAATGTGGTAATGGGAAATAAAGGTGTGTGCTGACTTCCAGGTACCAGCCCTGCAGATTTCCTGGATAGGGACGTCCCTAAAAGCAGCCACCGAAGCAGCAGTATGGCAGGCAGAATGAGCTCTTATCCCTTTGGGAGGTTTCATGCCCACCAACCTATAGCAGAGATCTATGCAGGAGGTGACCCACCTGCTTATCGTCCGCTTGGCTGCAGGTCTGCCAGGTGCAGTTTCAGCGTAGGTGACAAACAGCTGGCGAACCTCTCCCTGAACTTCAGCCATTCATTCCTTATAAGAGAGCGCTCTTCTAGGGTCCAAAGTATGAAGCCTATATTTGGCCTCCGAGGTGTGATTGCGGTAGAACACCGGCAGAGTCAACACCCGATTCAGATGAAGCTCCAACACCACCTTTGGAAGGAATTTCAGGTGGGGGCGAAGGACAACCTTGTCCCTGTGGAAAACCAGATAAGGAGACTCGATGGAAAGCACCTGGAATGCACCCATCCTTCTGGTTGACGTTATAGCCACCAAGAAGGCGGTCTTCCACGACAGGTGGGAGATATCACACCTATGCATCGGTTCGAATGGCTTACCCATGAGCTTAGCCAAAACCAGCAGTAGATCCCACAGAGGTGGAGGTTCTCACACCAGAGGGGATATGTGATCAAGGCATTTGAAATAGCGCCCGACCAACTTCTCCTGCGCAACTGAATGCTTGCCGGCCCGTGCCTGGTAAGCAGAGATTGGCTACCAGGTGCACCATTAGGGTTGTCAACCAAAGCCCTAGCTGAGAAAGGGACCACAGGTAATCCAGAATACTGGCTAAGGAACAAGAAGAAGGGTCCAACCCCTTGTCCTGACACCAAAAGGAGAATCTCTTCCATTTGAAGACATAGCATTTTCTGGTTGACTCCTTACGGGACGCCTCAATGACACTGAGGACCTGGTCGGAAAGACCCAAGGCCTAGAACTCTAGCCACTCAGGAACCAGGCCGTCAGGTGCAGAGATTGAAGGTCCGGATGGAGAACCTTCCCCATGTCGACTGAGATCAGGTCCAGGCGGGCTGGAAGCCGCCTCGGGAGCCTGGAGCTGAGGCTGAGGAGATCTGGGTACCAGAACTGGCAGGGCCAGTCTGGGGCTACCAGAATCACCTGTGCCTTGTCCCTCTTCACCTTGAGAAGCACCTTATGGATCAAGGAAAATAGAGGGAAAGTGTAGAAGAGGCCCAGGGTCCACGGCCTCGAGAAGGCATCCCCCTGCAGTGAGCCCTGCTGAGGGGGGCGGGCGTGAAACAGCCTCAGCTTCGCATTCTCCCTTGAGGTGAACAGGTCCACCTGAGGGTTGCCCCAATGGGAGAACAGGTCTTGTACTACCCCAGCAGGAGAGACCACTCGTGAGATGCAGGGCCTATCTGGCTGAGGGCATCGGCCAGACTGTTGGAGGCTCCTGCGATATGGATGGCTAGGAGATCCGCCTCCAGGCTGATCACGAGAGACCAGATGTGGAGAGCCTCCTTGCACAGAGGCAAGGAGTGCATCCCGCCCTGATGGTTGAGGTAGTACATGGTCGTGGTGTTGTCCATCTGGACCTGAACCACCTGATCCCGTACAAATGGAGCAAAGGCGGTGAGGGCTAGTCGCACCATTCGAAGCTCCAACAGGTTGATGTGACATCAAGACTCCTGAGGGGACCAGAGGCCGTGGGCCCTGAGCTCCCCCAGATGGGCACCCCAACACATCAGAGAGGCGTCGGTCATCAGAGTGACCATCGGCTCAGGGCAGACAAATGGGATACCGTCCTGAAGATGAGCTGGGACGAGCCACCACTGCAGGCTGGCCCACATCTCCCGGGTCACCGTCACCGGCTAGTCCAGAGGACCGGAGCGCTGTGACCACTGGCTGGCCAGCCCCCACTGCAGGGGATGCATATGCCAGCGGGCCCAATGGACCATGCTGGTGCAGGCCATCACGAGGCCCAGAAGGTGCAGGAAGTCCTGGGCAGGGCGAAATTGCCCAACCAGAAATGACTGAGCAAAGGAGGAAAGAACCTCGGCCCTGTCCTCTGGGAATCGGGCTCTGGCTCGAAGAGTCGAGCTCTGCCCCGATGAACTGAATCACCTGCAATGGCATGAGTTCCAATTTGGCCTGGTTGATGAGGAGGCCAATCTGAGATCAGACCTGGAGGGTCAGATCCCTGGACCGCTTCACCTCCAACCTGGAGGGGCCTGCAATCAGCCAGTCGTCCAGGTAAGGGTACACCCGGACCCCTAGGCGCCGCAGGAATGCTGTCACCACTGCCATGAATTTGGTGAAGACCCTGGGAGCTGGAGAGCGGCCGAAGGGCATGGCCCGGAACTCATAGAGAGATCCCTCTGCTCTGAAGCAGAGGAATCGCTGATGAGATGGACAGATTGGGACATGAAAGAACACGTCCTGAAGGTCCAGAGAACAGAACCACATGCCTAGTTCCAAGGATAGAATGATCTGAGCCAGAGTGACCATCCTGAAGGTGCGCAGCTTTAGAAACTTGTTCAGGTCGAGAATGGGGCGCCAGCCCCCCGTCCGTTCTGGGACCGGGAAGTACCTGGACACAAACCCTGGGTCTGGAGGAGGGTCCGCCACCTCGCTGATCACCTCCTTCTGGAGGAGCAAGGCAATGTCAGCTCAACGAGCCGACAGAGAGACTGCGGAACCCGTTGCCCCCCATGGGGCGACGGCTCGATAGGGAGGGAACTGCTCGAATTCCACAGGCAGACCCTGCCGACCACTTCTAGCACCAGCGGTCTGTGGTGATAGCGGACAAGGCGGAACAGAAGTGGCAGAGCCCCCCCACCGGGGGAACCCGGGGAGGAGTGCCGAGGCTGGGGGCGACACCCCTCAACCCGTCACTGGGCAGGCTTGGAGGAAGGGCCCGCTGAGGGACCTTCTGGACCCTTACCTCCAGGCTTCCTACTGGAGGAAGCGGCAGACTTGGCCTTACGGCGTCAAGTGTGAGCCTGCTGGCCCTGTTGCTGGTGACGTGCTGCAGGAGCATAAGGGCGAAAGAGCTTGTGCTGCTGCTGGCGGCCTTTGTCCTTCTGGGCAGACGTGACCAGGTCCAAGGTGGCATTGGACTTCTCGATCCTCTGGAGATGGCCTTCCACTCCGGGCCTGAAAAAGTCAGTGCCCAGGAAGAGAATGTCTGCCAGCTTGTGCTGGGTGTCCACCGTGAAGGTGTAGATCCTTAGCCAAGCTCTGCAGTGTATGGCCACTGTGGCCGCTACTGACCGGGCATAAGAGTCACCAATGTCCAATGAAGTTTGGAGCTGTTTTTAGCCACCGCCCTTCCCTGATCCCGCACGTGCTTGACCGTTAACTGAAGGTTAGCCAGGAGATGAGGAATCACCTCATCCAGGGAACCCATAAGGGCGTCTGCAAAATGTGCCATCAGTATAGTCGAGCTCACCTGTCGAAGGCCTAGGGAGGAAGCAGCGTAAACCTTCTGCCCTGAGTAATCCAGCTTTTTGGATTCCTTATCTGGCAGTTTATCCACGTCCCTAGCATTCCCAGAACACCTGAAAACGCTATCGGTCACTAACCACTCCGCAGAGGGGTTCTCCGAGAAATTGGAGAGTGAACCGGTGGGGACCGTGTACTTGTGAGCCATCCTGGCCGAAGGCGTGGGACAAGATGCTGGTCGCTGCCATAACTCCAGGGCCGGGCCCACAATGGCTTCAGCCACCGGAAAGGCCTCCATAGGGGAATCCCCTCGGTCCAGTATCTCTGTAAGGGGATACTTGGCCCATTTTTGAACGGGTTCAAGCTCCATCCCAGTAGAATCTGAGATGAGTCGAAGCATACCCAAAAACGAGGATGGGCTCTCGTCCACCGACTGGCCCCTACAGATTGCAGGTCAAGCGGCCTGGAGAACAGGGAGGAGTTGTCGTCAGACTCCGAGGAGTCTGCAAACAGCTGCCGAGTGCCTGAGCCACCCTCCACCTGCTGAGGTCGATCGGGAGTGAGGGTGACCGAAAATCTGTGGGGCAAGCCCTGACCTGACCGAGAATCCTTGGTCGAGGCCCCAGTCTTTGGTTGTGGAGGCGGAGATTCCACCACAATGGGTGGAGCAGCCGGCTTTGGCCGAACAACTGGCACCGGGGTTGGCTCCTCTACTACAACGAGGGGTTGTTTCAGCCGCTCCAGTGACAGCCACTTATGGCCGGAGAAGGCGATGGAGTCGGCTTGTTACCAGTCAACAAAAGATGCTGCCACGTCAAGTCCTCATAGCGCCGACGTAACTTATGCCGGAGCCTATCCTCCAAAGAGGACGAGCGGCAACGCTGCTTTCCATGGTGCCGAGACCGCCAACGTCGGCGAGACCGGCTGGACCTGGAAGAGGACCGAGACCTTCGGGGTTGCCGAGGGTGGTCAGACAGGGACGGGGAAACCCACCCTCCTCCATTCAAGGACCTTAACCGGGACTTCGGACAGGCAAGTCTCGGTAACCACCGGGAACCGTGAAGAAGGATTGTCGGCTTCTCCAGTCAACAGACCATCTGACGGGTCGAGAAAATCTCGACAATGTCAACGGGTGTCTCGCCGGCTGGACCTGACGGGACACCGTGAAGTCAGCGTTGCAGTTGCAACCTCGACGGAAGTCGAGAGTCCATAGTCCGTGAAGGGGATTCTCCTGGCCCCACAAACGCCAACGTGGGACTTACCTCTTGGATCTTTCTTCTTGACTGACTGGTATGTCCGATGGCCATTCTCCTTTAGTGGAGAGGGACTGACAAAGCTCCTTAAAAGAAGCAGTGTAGGAGGAGCCCAATGAGAGCGGGATAAATGCCACAGCTGAGGAGGAAGAAGATGTGGCCTAGGCTGCCTCCTCCTCGAGGGCGATCAACTGCTCCAGCTGGTCCGTGGAGCCCACTGCCGAGGAAACCGCCAAACGAGCCTTCTTAGACTTCACCGGCAGGTACCTTTTTCTCGGGGTGCTCGAGTAGTAATCTGGCAGCATGGTCCTCTAAGACCAAAGCTGAAAAGGACTTGCACAAGTCACAGGCCTGCGAATCGTGGCCAAGCCCCAGGCAGTAAACGCACGTGGAGTGCAGATCGGTCCGGGACATCTTCTGCCCACAATGGCACCGACGGAATCCAGGAGTCGATTTGTCCATCGCAGCTGCGATTAGTTTAGGAAAACTCGAAGAGTTTGGTCTGTGCACTAGAAAGGAGACCGAGAGGCCGATGCTGGCGAGTCGACGGCGGGAAAAGAACTGAGGATTGTGGGGGACTGCCTCCTTGTGTACTATGCCCAATGTCGGGGGCAGGACCGATGTCGGAGGCGGTCCCCGCTGAATACTGCTAGCTAGAAAATTTCCGTGGGGTCATGGTGCCTGCCGGCTTCAGTCCTAATGGTGTAACCTGCTGCAAGAGCTGTTTCTCGAAGTAAGATCCTGAGCTTCCAAGTGGTAAGGAAGATCTGGCATCATGGGGTGGCGCCGAGGGTTTTACCACCCAGGTGGGTGGGAGGAGCCAGCTTGAAGACCTTCCGGGAAGATTTAAAGCGGCAAGAAACCTGCCAGACAGTGTGGATTGAACAACATATCCACATCCCTATAAAAAAACTCTTTTTTTGAAACTAACAAGCAGTTTCAGTATTAGCACATGCTCTCACTTTGGAAGTTTCGCTATAAGCCATGTTCTACTGGCTGCTTGAAACAGAGCCCAGTCCAGCCTCAAACTTCAACAGTTAATCCCCCGAACAGTTTAAAAAACCTTCTAGCTAGCAAATTACATGACTCCTACGCATGCCGCTGATAATTAAACTTGCTACTGTCAGCTTGCCATCTCAGTTTCATTAACCCTGATTGAGTGATCTCTCCCCCCACCGCAAGTTCTCCTTCATCTACACTTGCCCCCTTTAAACTACCTTCCCCTATCTCCCTCATCCCTTCTTAGCTCTCCCATAGTGAACCTTTCTATGCTTTCTCCCCAGACAAGCCTGACATCTGCTCTCCTTGCCTGACCACCCTTCAGCCTCTCTGGCCATCCTTTCTTTTTTTTTACCTTTATACTGCAAACCTTGCGCCCTGATGAGGACTGCATCTACCCCTCTCTTCTACTTCTTTCCTGCCACTCATGACCAACTTTTTTCCCCTTCCTACTACCCTCTATCTTCTTTGACCCATACCCCATATTTTCATCCCGCCTTTCTACCGCTTGCTGATGTAATTCCCCCTGTTACAAACTGTGATTCTCACCTGCCAACTTTCTTTTCTTTCTCTATGTTTATCATGTAAGTCCCAACATGGTGTCTGCATTGACCTAACTTAAATTGTTATTCTTATAAAATTCTTATCCAATATCTGAGAATCCTCCTGATGTACATTTCCTTATTGATATCCCTGTGCAATATGAGAAACCACCTGATGTACTTCTTTTGTATATATTCTGCCTTATTTATTCTGTACCTGTTTGTATGTATTTTGGTTTGGTTATACCACCATGTTCTTGGATTTCTGTCTTGTTGAGGAAAGTCACCACCGTTACAGTGGTGCAGCACTGGCCAGGTACTGCTTGTTCGCGGTGTTCCTTGTGGAATTTTTCATCCACACCTTGTCCTTCCAGGCCTTGACCAACACTTTGTGGATCAAGGGAAGGAGAAAAGGTATACACGAGACCTGGGGTCCAGAGCCTAGTGAAAGCATCCACTGTCAGCGTCCCAGACTGTGGCAGGTGAGCACAAAACAGCCTTTTTTTTTAGTATTTTAACCAGGAGTAGCACACTAAGCTGAAAGCTTTTTTACAGGCGCGACCTGGGAGCACAGGGAAGTTAAGTGACTTGCTCAGAGTCACACAGTATGTAAGTGGAAGCTGTGGGATTCAAACCCAGGTCTGGTCTGCTGGATGTCACCAGATTTGCAGCTCAGAGCCTTGAACCACTGCGCTATGCTGCCTCCCATTTGCCTCAGTTTTGCATTCTCCCAGGAGGCAAACAGGTCCATCAGAGCTGTGCCTCACAGGTAGAAGAGGCAGTTCACCACTTTCTGATGCAAGAACCACTCAGAAAACATCTCTCCCATGCAGCTGAGAGCATCTGCCAGCTGATTGTCCTCTCTGGTGACATAGAAACATAGAAATTGATGGCAGATAAGGACCACTTGGCCCACCCACTCTGCCCATTTCCCTACCTAATGGATAAGCTGCAGATCCTAGTTAACCAACAGCCTACTTCTTCCTACCCCCAACCCCTAGAATTGCCTTATGACTGTCCCATGCATTGTTGAATTCCACCACTGTTTTTGACTCCACAACCTCCTCAGGAATGCTGTTCCATGCATCCACAACCCTCTCCGTGAAAAATACTTCCTCACATTACCTCTGAGCCGTCCCCTGTATCTTCAAATTGTGCCCCTTGTTCTTGCACACCTCTTTTCCGAAGATGCTACCTCCTGAGCTTTGTTGATTCCCTTGAAGTACTTGAAAGTTTCTATTATGTCCCCCTCTCCCCTCCTTTGCGCGAGGGCTAAGCATATTAAGCTCCTTAATTCTCTCTTCATATGTCTTCTGGTGCAGACCCTGCACCATTTTAGTTGCCCTCCTCTGGACTGCTTCCATCCTGTCTATGTCTTTGCGGAGATTGGGTCTCCAGAACTGCACGCAGTACTCCAGATGGGGTCTCACCAGCTGTCTGTACAGAAGGAAAACAACTTCCTGTTTTCTATTGGTGATGCCTCTCCCTATGCACCCCAGTATCCCCCCAGCCCTCTTTACTGCCCTCTCACATTGCTTGCCCACCTTTAGGTCATCTGATATGACTACCCCTAGGTCCCTTTCCATTTTTGTTGTTGTCAGTATCTCACCCCCATTGTATACTCTTCCCCTGGGTTTTTGTTTCCCAGGTGCATTACTTTGCACTTCTTAGCATTCAATCTAAGCTGCCATACATTTGACCATTCCTCCAACCTTGCCAAGTCCCTTCTCATCCTTTCCACCCCACCTTGTGTATAAACTCTGTTGTAGATCTTTGTGTCATCTGCAAAGAGACATACTTTTCCTTCCAGTCCCTCTGCAATGTCACTAATAAAGACATTAAAGAGGACCGGTCCTTCGGCGCAGTGGCTGGATTTCCGCTTGCGACGCCAGTGACCCGGGTTCAGGAATGGACTTGGGTGCTGGAGGGTTGGCCAGGGGGAGAGGGCTGCAGCGTCGGCTGACAGCTCGTCTTCTCTCGGGGGGAGGGCAGGGAAGCGACCCGGTGCTTGCTGACCCCTAGCGGAGGCTGGGGGCACGGCAATATGCAGGGTCTCACTCACTAAGGAGACGTCAGCCTTATGTTGTGGCACACCACTCCGGAGCAAACGGGAAGAGCCCTGAGCGCAATCATCATGATCGGTCATCAGCTCCTGTAGCCACCAGGCTCAAGGACAGTGCACGCACCATCCCAGCAGCACCCCAGAGCAGGTTTGGCACTGGTCACCCCCACCGGCGCCATCCCCCTCGAAGGGGGGGGACCCACCCGGCGAAGGGTTATGTCCGGGGGTCACCCAAGGGGGCTGCTATATGGGGGTTGAAGAGGTGGCTGATCTGAGGCAGTGCGGCTTGGAGGGCACAGGTGGCCTGAAGGAGAGGCCGGTCCGGAGCTGGGAAGGAACACAAAAAAAAAAAAAAAAGAGGACCGGTCCTAGTACTGAACCCTGCAGTACCCCACTAGTAACCCCCCTTTCTTCAGAGTGGACTCTGTTTACTATTACCCCCTGTGTCCTCTTCTCCAGCCAATTCTTTACCCAGGCTACCATCTTGGGACCATCTTGGGACCCACTCCCAGGCTGGCCAACTTGTATATTAATCTTTTGTGTGGGATTGTGTCAAATGCCTTGCTAAAGTCTAGGTAGGCCATGTCCACAGCCCCTCCCTGATCTACTACTTTGATCACCCAGTCAAAGAAATCTATTAGATTCGTCTGACATGACCTTCACGCTGAGAATCCATGCTGCCTTGGGTCCTGTGCCCCTCTGGCCTCTAGGTACTCAACAATTCTTTCCTTCAGAAGTGATTCCATCATTTTCCCTATCACTGAGGTTAAATTAACAGGTCTGTAGTTTCCTGCTTCTGCCCTGCTCCCACTTTTGTGAAGTGGAATAACATCTGTCCTCCTCCAGTCCTCAGGTACCACCCCATCCTCCCATGATTTGTTAAAGAGGGTAGTCAGTGGTGTCATTAGTTCTACCCTTAGTTCTTTTAGAATTCTGGGATGAATCCCATCAGGCACCACTGCTTTGTCCACCTTCAGTTTTAAGAGTTCTTTCAGGACCCTTTCTTATGTGAATGGGCTGGTATCAACCCCCGTACCCAGAGTGTTTCTACTGTTTGGTTTAAGTGCCTCCCCCTCTTCATTTGTGAATACTGAGCAAAAATATTTGTTTAGTATCTCTGCCTTTTCACAGTCACCCTCTGCCCACCCCCTTCCCTTTATTAATCATCACTATCCCTCCCTTTGTCTTCCTTCGCTCCCTGATGTACCTATAAAAGGTTTTATCCCCCTTCTTAACTGAGCTGGCTATCTTTTCCTCAGTTTGGACCTTTGCTGTTCTGACTACCTTCCCTGCTTCCTTTTGCTTTAACTGATACATTTCTCTGTCCTGCTCCTTCTGTGATTCCTTGTACTTCCTGAATGCTTTCTTTTTCTCCCTAACCTTCCCTGCCACCTCCTTTGAGAAGCATAGTGGTTTCTTATACTGTTTTGTTTTGTTTATTTGCTTCAAACAAAGACTTGTTGCCTCTGTGATGGCAGCTTTGATTATTCCCCATTGTTCTTCCACCCCTCCTTCCTGCCCATTTGCTAGTGCATTCCTTAGGCACTCACCCATTTTGGCAAAGTCAGACCTCCTGAAGTCCAGTACCTTTGCTTTGTATGGCTTGACTCTACTGCTGTGTTTATCGTGAACCATACTGTTCAATGGTCACTAGTTCCCAGACGGCTACCCACTTCTAAATCTGTGATCCTCTCGCCATCTCCATTTGAGAGTACCAGGTCTAAGACTGCTCCCTCTCGAGTGGGTTCCAGTACTAGTTGTCTAAGGCATGCCCCCTGTAGGGCATCTAGAATGATCCCACTCTTAGAAGTGGCTGCTACAACTGCACTCCAGTTAACATCTGGCACATTCAGATCACCCATCAGCAATATCTCCCCTTTATCTGCCATTCTAAGTATACTTTCTACAATTTCCTTGTCCATTTCCTCCCCCTGAGATGGGGGTCTGTATACAACCCCTGTGTGGACTGTAGTGCCATTGCTTGTCTCCAAATTGACCCACAGTGCTTCCTCTCCTCCCTGTTTACCCTTTTGTTCTGTTGCTTTGATTCCTTCCCTTATGTAGAGAGCTATTCCTCCTCCTCTTTTACCCTCCCTGTCCCTCCTGTAGATGGTGTATCCTGATGTGTTTACGTCCCAGTCATGGTTCTGTGTGTACCGTGTTTCTGTGACTGCCACGATGTCCAGATGTTCCTCCTCCATCAAGGTCACTAATTCAGGAAGCTTGTTATTCAGACTATGGGCATTGGTACTCATTGCTCTCCATTTTTTGATGGCTTTACCTCTTGTAGCACCATCCCTGTCCTCACTGACCTTGCTTTCTCTATTTACCCCGTCCTGCTCCCTACTGACCTTTCTACCATGGTCTTTACCTCATTTAGTACCCTGTTTTGTAGGGGGAGGCTGGGAATTCCCTGCTGCTTATCAGTGCCTCCCACCCTGACTAGTTTAAAAGCTTGCTAATGAAACATTTAAACCAATCACCCAGAAGACTTGTTCCCTTCCTGGACAGATGCAGACCATCCTGCCAGTATAGGCTGGTATCCCTCCAGGTGGAACCCCAGTCACCAATGAAGCCAAACCCCTGTGCTCGGCACCATTTTTTCAACCATTCATTGAATCGCATGGTGCGAAGTACCCTTGACTCACCCTTGCCACAGACAGGCAGCACCTCTGAGAAGGATACTGTGTGTGCTACTTACCTTAGGCCCCTTCCCAACTCCACAAACTCCTCCTGCACTGCTCTAATCTCATGTTGAGCCAAGTCATTTGTCTCTAGGTGGACAATGACATCCAGCTCAGTCTCCCGTGCAGCTGTTCTCGTGATCCTGAAGATGTGCTTCCTGTCCCTCCAAGCCATGGTGCCAGGCAGGCACCTTACTTCAGTTTTTCCTGCTCCCCCCATTTCTATTCCCCTAATAATTGAGTCCCCCACCAGGAGCTACTTCCTTTCCCTGTGGTGTCCTCTGCATCCTTCCTGTGGGGCTCCCTTGCGACAGTTGTCCGCAGCCTCCTTAGTCTCCTCTGCGGGTGCATCCATACGGGAACTATGCTCCATCAGAATGGTGTATGGATTGTGGAGTGGTACAACTGACGGGTGTGCCTCTATTCCACCACCCTCACCTTCCCTGAGTCCACTGTGGTCCAACTGCTGCGCTTTCTTGGCAATCTCTGAGGTAGTGGTGGTGGTCCTGGTGCAGCCTGGGTGGGGGAGGTTCCCTTACTACTGTCCAGTGTGGCCTGAAGACGGGCAACCTCCTCCCTCAGGGCAGAGAGTTGCCTGCAAATAGGGAAGCATCTCAGCCTTCAGAAAGACTCCCGGAAGACTGCTGCCCCACAGCCAGTACATTGTACTCCCCACATGTCTGCCACCTTCCGTTTATCCTGTGTAAAGTTTTTTTTCCAGTTATTGTTTTGTTATATATAAATAAATATATATATATATTTATACATTATATAATGTGTATGCTTACATTGTTAGTGCAGTGTGCTGGAAAGGATGAATTGCCAAGAGATCTGCACCCAGGCTGCATACGAAAGTCCACATGTGACAGCCGGCCCGGTGGCGCTGAGGGTTGAGGCGCTGGATGCCACACCTCATGCCATGCTGGTGACCTGGGTTCGGGAATGAGCCTGGGTCGTTGGGGGTTGGCAGGGGAGGAGAGGAACTAAGCGTCCAATGGACTGCTCTCCTTTTCCAGGGCGAGGGGTTTGCAGTCGCCAGTGTGCTGGTGGCCTCTAGCGGAGGCTGGGGGCGATGCAGTGGTACAGGCAACCTGAGGGGGCGTGATGGGGCACGGCACTGGGTGGAGTGCATGCGGAAGTGTGTGCGCTCTGTCCACTGGCGTCACTGCATGGCCCACATGCAAAAGGAGATCAGAACAGGGAGAAATAGCACCGGTCGCAGCAGCTTGATGGCCGTCTCCGTGGGGAGTACTCGGCTCCGAGGGCGCGCGGTGCATTATTGGATCCAGTCCTGGTGGATGAGTGTAGGGGGCTATCCACCACCCCGCCATAGGGGTAGAAGATGCAGGCCCGAATGGGAGCTGGGGATCTTCAGGACGGCAGCCGGAGAACCTAGCGGATGCCAGGACGCAAGGTAAGGCAGACTGGGGCCAAGGGAGAAAAAACATATAACAAAAAAAAAAAAGTCCATGTATGGATGGCCTCCTGGCACAGGGGAAGGGAGTATGTGCCACCCTGCTTGTTCAGGTTGTAGTGTTGTCAGTCTGGACTTGCACAACTTGACCCCTGACCAACAGAGCAAATTCCATAAGAGCTAGCTGCACTGCATGGAGCTCCAGCAGGCTGATGTGGTGATGGGACTCCATGAGTGACCAGAACCCGTGTGTGCTGTAGTCCCCAAATGTGCACCCTACCTGTGGCGCATCCGTTGTGAGACCAACGGTCGGCTCTGGGAGGACAAGTGGAACTCCTTACTTCAGACACTCTGGGACCGGCATCCCACATCAGCTGTATCACTGTGCCTGGTTGGTCCAAGCATCCAAGATGCTGGGACCATTGACGGCCCATCTCCCACAATGCAGGTGTCGCATCTGCCAGCAGACTCACTGGACCATGCTGGTGCAGAATGCTATGTCCCCAGCAGCCGCAGGAAGTCCCAAGCAGGGCGCAAGCACCCAACCTGAAATAATTCAGCAAAGGAGGGAAGATCCAGTGCTCAGTCCACAGAGAGGCAGGCCTTGGCCCACAGGAAGTCTAGCTATGTGCAGATGAAGTGAATCACATGTGAGGGGATCAGTTTGGACTTGGCCAGGTTGAACAAGAGGCCCAAGTCTTTGCAGATCTAGAGGGTCAGATCCCTGGACCACTCCACGGCCTTTTTGGACAGCCACGCAATCAGCCAGTTATCTAGAAAGGGGTACACCGTGACACCCCTGCACTGCAGGAAAGCTACCACCACTGCCATACACTTGCTGAAGATCCCGAGTGCTGATGAGAGGCCAAAGGGCATGACCTGGAACTAATAAAGGACCCCTTTTGCATGGAAGCAAAGGTACCCCCAACAGGACAGATGAACTGAGATGTGGAAGAATGTGTCCTGGAGGTCCAGGGAGCAGAACCACATGGCCTGCTCTAAGGATGGTATGATCTGGTTCAGGGTTACCATTCAGAAAGTAGTTACGTAAGAATTTACCGTAATAGCAGATCTTCGAGAGAGGCTCTTGCAGTATGTAATTACTTTTAGGACTGTGCCCTCCTGGCATCAGGACCACACAGAAACTCCCCCCCCCACCACCACGTCCTGCCGGCCCCGACCCTTCAGGTCCACCAAAGAGTCATCCTCCTGCCTCCCGCTCTACCCACACCTACCTCCAGGCCCCATGGAGCTTTTGTTTGCCCCCCGGAGCGGGGACGAGGTGGGGCATGACACCCCGTGCTACTATCTTTGTCGTCAGTTCGGAGGTGGCTGGGTGAGTGGGGGCACATCAGAGGCACACTCCAGGCAGTCCGTCTTCTCAGAGCCGGCAGGCATTTTCGTGTTTTCTCCCCCCACACAGTGTAGCCCTGACGTCATGACGAATCGTGTAGACATCTACTGCGTGTTCTGGCCTGCCCTGCCCCTGTAGGGCTTGCAGTACCCCAAGCCTCCACGCAGGGTCAGAAAAGTTGCGGGCATCAGCCCCCACCCTCCCCCCATAGAAAGCAAGCTGTCATGGGACGCTCAAGCCATTCTCCTCCTGCCGGCCCTCCAGTGACCAGAGTCCACTCCCGAGCCCAGGTTACCGGTGTCGCAAGCAGAAATCCAGCCACTGCACCCCACATGGAAACTTTTGCTAGCAGTGTCTGATGGGGGACCGCCAATCCGGTGTCATGTGACGGACGTCAGTGTGACACTATATAGTGGGCGGTTCCCCACGTCCACCCTCCAGTTCACCTGCCAGAGACTTACAAGAGTCATGACAGGAGAATGGGAAGAGGCTCCTGAATACAAGAAAAGGCTCCTGGAAAAAGAGCTACAAACTAAATTGGGGGAAGGTGCATGGGAAAAAGGTTACCTACTGCAAGAGCTTCTCTCAAAGAACTACTGTTGTGGTAAGCTCTTACATAATTGTACTATCTTATTTTGAGAGGGCTCTTGCAGTAGGTAATCACTTGTAGGACTGAGCTCCAAGCAATCGGAGTCCAAGGGACAGGAAAACATGGGAGGTTGGGACAGGAAGCTAGTAGGCAGCCGAATACTTGAGACAGGAATCCCTGGAGGACTGCCAGTCCGAAATCAGCCGTGCGCCTAGAGGCAATGTCCAAACTGTAATGTTTCGTGAAAGTGTGGATGGGACTCCAAGTAGCAGCCATGCAGATTTCTGCGGCAGACATGTTTCTGAAACGGGCTGCAAGGGCAGCCATAGCCTTGGAAGAATGTCCTTTCACCTGCCCCAGGAGGACTTTACCATACTTCTGGTAACAAAAAGTAATGCAGTTGGCCAACTATTTGGAAAGGCACTGTTTGAAAACTGCTGCACTGTCTCTCTTCAGTGCGAAAAAAACAAAAAGCTGATCCGTTTTGCGGACCACTTTAGTCCTGTTTGTGTAATAACGTAAAATTCTGTGGACATCTAATGTATGCAGAATGGTCTCCCTCCGATTAGACTGTTCGGGGTAATGCACCAGCAATTGAAGAGACTGATTTAGGGTAGTCTCTGAAACAACCTTTGGAAGAAACTTAGGATAAGTACGCAGAGCCACCCGGTCTCTGTGAGAAATCCAATAAGGCCCCTTACATATCAGTGCCTGAAGCTCAAAAATTCTTCGAGCAGAAGTGACTGCAACTAAAAACCAGGATAGCCAAGTGGTTAAGGCGTTGGACTTAAGATCCAATGGATGGATATCCGCGTGGGTTCGAACCCCACGTCTGATACAGCTTTGTATCTTACAGGGAGAAACAGGGTGCAGGAATACACTATTTTTAAGCGAAAAAGATCAGGACTAGAGGGCATGGGATGAAGTTGGAGGGAAGACGATTCAGAGGAAACGTGAGGAAGAATTTCTTCACAGAACAGGTGGTAGACAAGTAGAACACCCTGCCAGAGGAAGTGGTGGGGGCTGAAACAATCACGGGATTTAAGAATGCATGGGATACATACATAGATACATAGACAGTGTCGGCAGATAAGGGCCTATGGCCCACCCAGTCTGCCCATTTGAGCTTGTAAGTTCAGTTTGTTTTCCTAGAAGTCTGTTGCCCCTTGCCCCTGACCTCCAGAATTCCTTTATGTCTATCCCATGCATTCTTAAATCCCGTGATTGTTTCAGCCCTTGTCACACTGTTTCCCCTACCTTGAGGTCATCAGAGATGACAACCCCAAGATCCCTTTCCTGCTTGGTGCACGCTATATCCTCACCCCCCCAACTGATATATTGTGCCAGGGTTTTTGTGCCCCATATGCATTATCTTGCACTACTTTGCATTGAATTTCAACTGCCAAACCCCTGACCATTCTTCAAGTTTCTGCAGGTCCCTTCTCATTCTGTCTACACCCTCTGGTGTGTCTACTCTGTTACAGAGCTTTGTGTCATCAGCGAACAGTGAAATTCTGCCTTCTAGGTCCTGCGCAATGTCACTGATGAAGATGTTGAATAGGACCGGTCCCAGCACTGATCCCTGTGGTACCCCACTGGTCACTCTTCCCTCTGTGGAGTGACAGCCATTTACCACCACCCTCTGTGTCCTGCCACCCAGCCAGTTACCTACCCACCACACTACTGTCCTGCCCACACCCATATTCCCCAGTTTGTGTAATAGTCTATGTGGCACAGTGTCAAAGGCCTTGCTGAAGTCCAGATAGGCCATGTCCACTGCCCTCCCCTGATCCACCTCCCTAGTCACCCAGTCAAAAAATTCAACGAGGTTGGTCTGACATGACCGCCCTGGTGAAACCATGCTGTCTTGGGTCCTGTAGTCCATTGACAACCAGATGTTCCACTAATCTCTCCTTCAGTAGTGCTTCCATGATCTTCCCCCACTACAGGGTGAGGCTGACTGGTCTGTAGTTCCCTGCTTCCTCTTTGTTCCCACTTTTGTATAAGGGACTACATCTGCTGTCCTCCAGTCTTTGGGTACCTCCCTGTTTCCAGTGATCGGCTAAACAGGATAGCCAGAGGTTCAGCCACCACCTCTCTTAGTTCTTTAAGGACCCTAGGGTGCACCCCATCTGGCCCCATTGCTTTATCAACTCTTATTACTTCCAGTTCCTTCAGGACCCTTTCTCGTGTAAAGGGACTTGTATCCATTTCTGCACCATTCTCACCCCTTGTACTCCCTTCAGACCCATTACCCTCCTCTTCCTCAGTAAAGACTGAGCAGAAATACCTGTTCAATATGTCAGCTTTACTGTTGTCATCCTCCATGCGGTCCCCATCCTCCCCCTTCAGTCTCACTATCCCTCCCTTTGTCTTTCTTTTTTCACTTATGTACCTGTAAAAGGTTTTGTTCCCTCTACTAACTGATTTTGCAATGTGTTCTTCTTGGGATAGACATAAAGGAATTCTGGAGGTCAGGGGTAACAGACTTCTAGGAAAACATAAACTGAACTTACAAGCTCAAATGGGCAGACTGGGTGGGCCATAGGCCCTTATCTGCCGACACTGTCTATGTATCTATGTATCTAACTAAAAAGAGCGCTTTCCAGGACAAAAATCGCATGTCACATGTCCTTGCTGGTTCAAAAGGAGGCAATGTCAATATTTCCAAAAGAATATTAAGGTCCCACGGTGTTGCAGGGTTGCGTACTGGGGGCTTCAGATGCAGTATACCTTTTAAGAATGTTTTTGAGACCTCTAGCTGAGCCAGAGTCTTGGCCCCTATTAAATCATGGTAGGCAGATATGGCCGCTAGATGCACCTTCAGTGATGAATAGCCAAAGTCCAGGTATGATAAATGGAGAAGATACTGCATGACCTGGGGAGCGGAGCATGAGAAAGAATCCTAAGTCTTCCAGGTGGCCCAGATGGAAAAGCGTTTCCACTTCATGGAATAGGCAGTTCTGGTAGAGGGCCTTTTTGCCTCTACCAAAATCTGAGCTACCCGAGGGGAGACCCCATACCTTGAAGTGACTATGTCTTGAGGAGCCATGCATGAAGATGAAGAGATTTCAGCCCCAGATGTACTAGCATGCCCCCCTCCTGGGTCAGGAGATCGTAGCAAAGTGGTAGAGGAACTGGAGGTTCCACTGCCAGCTACTGGAGCAGTGGGAACCAAATTTGTCAAGGCCAAAACGGAGCTATCAATATCATTTGTGCTCTTTCTGTCTGTAGCTTATTCAGCACTCTCTGTAAGACTGGAAAGGGAAGGAATGTGTACAGATATCTCCCTGTCCAAGAAAGTGACAGCGCATCTTGCCAAAAAGCACCATGCCCAGGATTGAGCGAGCAAAACTTGAGAAGTTTTGCGTTTGATGGGGCTGCGAATAGATCCAACTCCAGATGACCCCAAAGGTTGAAGATGTGATCTAGTACTTCTTGTTTTAGCTCCTACTCATGGGCTCTTACTCTGGTGCGGCAGAGAATGTTCTGCATGCCTGAGGAGTGGACCACCAGAAGATGAACCTTGTGCAGAACCGCCCAATTCTAGACCCACATTGCCTTCCTGCAAAGAGGATATGAGTGGGTGCCCCCCTGTTTGTTGATGTACCACACTATGCATATGTTGCCCAACTGGATCAAGAGGTTATTTTGCTGAAGTATTTGCTGAAAGGCTTGAAGAGCATTAAGCACTGCTAGTCCTACCACCATAGCAGATCCTCCTGCATCGAACTGGAAATTAGGACGTGGCTGTCCAAGTCGTCCGCCCTCTGATCCCATTGTGACCTGAGAATCCACTACAAGATGTGCACGTGGAGTCTGGCCATTGGGACCATAGGGATAGCTGCTACCATATGGCCAAGTAGGCAGAGAACAGCTCTGGCCTAAATGTGTCAACTGGAGGATACCAGCTTGGCTTGCCTCTCCAGAGTCTCTGCCCTGTCCAGGGGAAGGAATGCCTGCCCTGTACCGTGTCCAGAAACACCCAATAAATTGCAGGCACTGGTAAGGAGCAAATTGGGATTTGCAGTAATTGACAGTAAATCTCAGACCTTCAAAAAGGTGTAGGGTAGCTGATATGGAAGCCTCCAATCCCTTCCTCGATGGAACCATAAAAAGTCAATCACTGAGGTAAGGGAACACGTAGAGCCCCTGACTCCTCAAGGTACCTGCTACTATTGCTAGGCATTTGGTAAAAATCCATGGTACAGAGGACAGTCCAAAAGGGAGAGCTTTGAACTGGTAATGCTCCCCTTGGAAAGAAAACCTGAGGAATCTGCAGTGTGGACGGAATATTGGGATGTGTAGGTATGCATCTTGCATGTCCAGGTCACAAAGCCATTGTCCTTTGGAAAGGAGAGGCAGCAGGCTTTGTAGCGTCAGCATCCGAAACCTCTTATACTCTATGAAGAGGTTGAGGGTACTGAGATCTAGAATCGGGCATAGATCCCGTCTTTCTGGGTACCAGAAGGAAGTGGGAGTAGAATCCCTTCCCAAACTGGTTTGCCGGCACTGGCTCTGTTGCCTCTTTTCAAAGAAGAGACGTGATCTCCTCCCTTAAATGGGAAATGTGCGCCCTTGGGTAGTGAGAAAATCCCGGAGAAAATTCGAGAATGTGACCAAGCTTTATCGACTGAATCATCCAGGTATCTGTTGTGATGGACTCCACGTCTCCCAGATGCCCTGCAAACCTTCCGCCCACCTGTTACAAATCATTCTTCATTTATCCAAACTATAATGGAGTTAAATATTCATATTTGTGAGTGCTGAACACTTCTTGTAATTTGTGGAAATTGTTAAGATTTCCTTTTAGAATAATTTATAAGGATGTATTTTAGTTATATTTTGTTGTCTTTAGTGTTTTGTTAGTCTTTAATATGGAACCTTATTGTATGTATTAGATAGGAAATTACACAGGTCTGTCTTGTAAACTGGATTCTGTCCAAATGACATGTATTACCTGCATAAAAATAAAATTCTACCTACCTACCTACCCTGTTTCTCTGACAGATGAGGAGGAGGAGGAGGGGGGAAAGCGGTCAGTGAGTCAGAATGCGAGGGGGGTTGGGGAGGACCACTCCTGAAGCCCTCTCAGTTTTGGCTGGAGGTGTGGCGACTGTATTGGGAATCCTACATTTAAACCGACGTTTGGGCGCTCATTGATCTTTCGTCTGTTTTGCAGACAAAAAGGACATTTTTGCTGTTGCTTCGGGTGGTACATGATGTGAACCGACCGAAGAGCCGTGCCTTTATCCTGCAGGCTTGTGATAATGCCCTGGGCAGCTCCACCAAACAGGACAGAGCCTCTGAAAGGGTCATCCTGAATTGCCAACTGAACATCAGGGGCTAGACCTGATACTCATAGCCAAGAGTATCGGTGAAGGCTCAAAGCTGTGGCCATGCCTCTAATGAAGGAATCTACCGCATCATAGGTGGCACATAAAAGAATGATGTCCCACCACCTTGGCCGATCTTAAAATATTCACCAAGGTGGTCTTTGCTTCAGAGTCCGGAAGGGCCTTGACAACAGGCTCGAGCTGGCGGAACAAAGACTAGTGGTACACTAGCATGTGCGAGACATAGTTTAGAGCATGTATGGCTAGCGTAGAAGACTAAAACTTCCTCTTGAACTGGTCCACTTGTCTGGATTGCTTGTTGGGAGAGAAAGTACTACGGTGCTTTGGCTTTGCAGACTGATCATGGGCTGCAGTAATGCCCACCGAATCAGCCTTAAGATGCACACTGAGGTGGTCCTTATCTTCAGGGGTCCTGTAAACCCAGTCAGCCTTCTTGGCCATGGCCGGGATAGAGGAAGGTCTCTGCCAAATGGTCGAGGATAAATCCATGTGAGGTTCCAGCCACGGGGGTGTGAGCACTGGACTCATCTCTGGGAAATCCAGATGCTCTACCAATCTTTGTTGTTTTGGGTCCAGAGCATCTGACTTCCATCCTTGAGCCTCCGCTATTTGTCTGAGGAGGTCCACAAAGGTGGGATCTTCAGGTGGGGATTTGGGAGATACCCTAGGGACTGGTTCCTTATGGGAAGGTGTCTCAAAACCCGAACCCTCGGAAGAGGAATCAGAGTCTGCTTCGGAATCACCTGAATCCTCCAGAATATTTTCAAGAATTAGAGGTTCTGGCTCCCTCGGGGTCCCTTCTGATGTCAGGGGTTACGATCAGGCTGTCGTCTGGCCTGACATCGAGGTGCAAGGGATGACCGGAGAGGGCGCCCTAGGGGTAGGATCTGGGAGACCTGTGTCTGGAGGTTACAGATGCCTGCTGTCCAACTCTGAGACCAATTGTGATTTTGTCTCAGACCACCAAGATTCCTGTGGTTGAGCAAAAGGAGGTGGAGTGGGAAAAGGTGGAGGGTGACAATGAGGGAACCCCTGACCTGGTTCCATGTCCCAAGAAACTGGTGGAAGGAAAGTGGTGAGGATAACCTGGTGGAGGATAATAACCAGGGTAGCCAGAGTAATAAAAGCCTGTCAAAAAGGGGTCCGGCATCGGGGCTGATGGAAGATAGCCTGACAAAGGAAATCCCAATGGTGTCCCCAATGTAGGAAAGCCAGACAGCGGTCCTGACGGAGGGTAACCTGATGGCGGCCCTGACAGAGGTTAGCCCAACAGCAGCTAGCCTGATGGTGGCCCTAATGGAGGGTAGCCTGATGGTCCTGAAGGTAGATAGCCTGAAGTAGGGCCTGCTGGTTGTCCTGTGGGGGGGGGGGCCCTGGCGAAGGGCCCGAAGGCGGAAGTCCCAAAGGGGGCCCCGAAGATGGGAAACCTGTTGGGAGTCTGACAGGGGAAGGCCCACTGGTGGTCCTGTCAGAGGCAAATGGAACCTGTGGGTGCTGAGGAGGGGTAGGGTCTGGCACTTCAACCAGGGGTGGCATAGCCACCTTAAGGCCTTTTGTAACCCCTACGTCTGGTGTACCTGACAGAAGGTCCTCTTCCATTGGGACCTGCGGGTCTGTTGACAGTGGAGGAATCTCCAATGGAAGAGGAGACAGAGGCTCTCCAAGGATGGAGTCCCAGGGTGACCCTTGCCCACCAGCCAGAACGGAGCTGACATCTGGTTGCATGTCGTCAGCACCTGATGGATGTGAAATGGTCGTGTGATTGTCAGAGGGTCCGACATTGACCTGGGTAGTGCAGGAGTTGGAGACGCCGACCCCTGACTTACCAACACCGGCTGGACACTCATTGGAGGGTCAGACGAGCGGCTTATTGGCCATGGCAGCCGACTTAGAGCCCGGGGTAGTGATGGGCCTAAGTGTGGCAGCGGCCTTGGACGAATCCAAGGTACCTGCCATGACCGTAACCAGTGGCAGCGGGGTGGCCAAAGCCTGCTTTTCTGGTGGAAGATCAGGCCTTGCTGCGGCTCTCATCTTCCCAGAGGAAGAGGGCCAGGCCTCCACCGAAGAGCCCGTGGGCGACTTTGGTTGGGGGTGGGGGGGGACTGCTCTCAGTCCTGATGTTTTTCCTTGTCCCTCCTTTTTTCTTATGGGAGTCAGTTGAAGAGGAGGAGGTGCTTTTAAGCTTCTTAAGTTCTTTTTCCATCAAAGTCATTTTTAGTTTCAGGAGGTGGGTTTTGAGTGACTGTTGGCGCCTTTTCCATGTGGCCTGGTTGAACTGAGCGCAGGCCTCACACTCCATGATGTTGTGATCCAGTCCCAAGCAGAACAGGCAGAGGATATGCTGGTCCTTCTGCGGTAACTGGATGCCGCAAGAACCACACTTTTTTTTATATGATTCTGTGGAAGAAAGGGATGACATAAATGATTACTGGAAAATAAATGATAAAGAGAAAACAGATACTCATCTGAATTAGGCGTTCAAACTGCTGCAACGAGCTTCAATCGGTCCAACGTGCACAGGTCAACGGTGGGAAAGAACTGGAGGGCGGATGTAGGGACCGCCCACTATATAGTGTCACGCTGACATCCGTTACGTCACGCCGGGTGGGCGGTCCCCCGTCAGACACTGCTAGCAAAAGTTTCTGTGTAGTCCTGATGCCAGGGGGCGCAGCTGAACAAGTACAGTCGTGGCCAAAAATATTGGCGCCCTTGCACTTTTTCAAATAACTCATAATTCCTCTAAACATAAGTTGAAATTAACAACAGTACAGTATTTGGTCTCCACAATTCTTTATTTCTCTGTTAATATTACAGAACCTTTGTTTTTGATTCAGAATTTAACATATCCTTTTAAATCAGAAAATGAAAAGAAATGGCATTGACAAAATTATTGACACCCTAGACTTAATATTTGGTAGCACAGCCTTTGGTAAAAATAACTGCAATCAACTGCTTCCTATAGCCATGGATGAGCTTCCTGCACCTCTCTACTGGCAGTTTAGCCCACTCTTCTTGTGCAAACTGCTCCAGTTCTCCCAGATTTGAAGGGTGCCTTCTCCCAACTGCTGTTTTAAGATCTCTCCACAGGTTTTCAATGGGATTTAGATCTGGACTCATTGCTGGCCACTTCAGAACAGTCCAGCGTCTTGTCTTGAACCATTCCTGGGTGCTTTTTGAAGTGTGTTTGGGGTCATTGTCCTGCTGGAAGACCCATGACCTTCGACAGAGACCCAGCTTTCTGACACTGGGTTCAACATTGCGCTCCAAAATGGCCTGGTAATCTCCAGATTTCATGATGCCATGCACATGTTCAAGGCACCCAGTGCCAGAGGCAGCACAGCAACCCCAAAACATCACTGAACCTCCTCCATGTTTGACTGTAGGGAAGGTGTTCTTTTCTTTGAAGGCTTCATTTTGTTTTCTGTAAACATAGAGATGATGTGCTTTACAAAAAAGCTCTAATTTGGTCTCATCTGTCCACAGGACATTCTCCCAGAAGGATTTTGGCTTGTTCAGGTGTGTTTTGGCAAACCCCAGTCGGGCTTTCTTATGTCTCTGTCTCTGAGCAGTGGGGTCCTCCTGGGCCTCCTACCGCCTATAACCCCTTTCATTGAGTTGGCGCGACAGATGGTGCGAGTTGAAACTGTAGTATCTTGTGTCTGAAGTTCAGCTTGAATCTGTTTGGCAGTTGATGGGGGTGCTTTCTCACCATTCGAACAATCCTGCTGCTGCAATCTTGATCAAGTTTTCTCTTCTGGCCACGTCCAGGAGGTTGGCTACAGTGCCATGGGCATTAAAAATCCTGATAACGTTACGTACAATGGAAACAGGAACATCAAGGTCTCTGGAGATTGATTTGTAGCCTTGAGATTGTCCATGCTTGGCTACAATCTTCTGTCTGACCTCCTCAGACAATTCTCTGGCTGTCTTTCTTTTCTCCATGCTCACTGCGGTACACACAGTGACACAAAACAGGAGAATGAGTCCTTTCTCTATTCAAACTGGTTGAATGAGTTATTTTTATATTGCAGGCACCTGCAACTCACCACAGGTGAGTTCAATTCCAAAGTGAAGGAGAATCACCTGCTTGAAATCTAATTATTTCTAACTACTTCTAAAAGGTGCCAATAATTTTGTCCAGGCCATTTAAGGATTTCTGTGTGGAATAAGCTAAGACTTAGTAAATTTTTCTGCTTTTTGTGTTTTATTCCACTGCAAACCAAAGAAATACATATGTGGATACCAAAATATTTTTTAATTTCAACAATTTTCTGGAAGGAATGGTGCATTATTAGAAAAAACTGCAAGGGCGCCAATATTTTTGGCCACGACTGTAATTACCTACTGCAAGAGCCCTCTCGAAGTAAGATCTTGTGCTTCCTCATGTACCTACTGAGATCCTGCAGATCCAGCATGGAGCACCAGCTCCACGTCAATTTCAGAACCAGGAAGTACCTGGACATGTACCCCTGACTTGCCAGGGCATCTGGAACACGGGCTATAGCCCTTTACAAGGAGCTGATTGATGTCCTCCCTTAGAGTGGACAGCATGTCCCACAATACCAAGAACTCCCATGGAGCATAGGATCAGTAAGGCGGGGGAGCCTCAAAGTCTAGAGGCAGACGTCTGCCTACCCCCTCAAGAACCAACTTGTCCATAGTAATAAAGGCAAGAATGGCTAGAAGTGGCAAAGCTGACACCTCACAGGAAGCTGGGTCAGGGACTGGACAGATGGGAGGTAGACACCCCCCTGATGCATTACTGGGCAGCTCTAGAGGGAGCATCGACCCCCTGGGGCCAGCGGGACACCACTTCTCCTACCCCAACCTCTTTTGGACCCAGGCTGGAGAACTTGGCCTTGGGGCACAAGGCTTGGTAGTGTCCTTGCTGGGGCTGCTTCCAAGGCTATTGTGGCTGAAAGAACTGAAACTGAGAAGGCTTCTTTTTAGGTTTCTGGGCCTTTAGGTCCTTCTGGGATGAAGCCATACAGTCCAGGGTGGCAATGGACTTCTTAATCCTGGTGAGATAATCCTCCACCCTTGGGCCAAAGAGGTTGGTGCCCAAGAAGGGGACACTGGCCAGCTTGTGCTGAGTGTCCACTTTAAAGGTGCAGAGCCTTGGCCAGTTCTGTGATGCCTGCTGCCGTGGCACAGGCGCAGGAGTAGCCCAATGTCTAAAGTCATCTGGAGCTGGTGTTTAGCCAGTGAGAGGCACTGGTCTCTGACCAACTTCACTGGCAGCTGTTTGTCAGCAGGAAGGGGAGAGAGGACATCATCTAGCATTTCCAGCAGGGAGTGACCAAAATTGGCAATCATCACAGTACAGTTCACCTGACTGAGATCAAGAGAAGTAACTAAAATTTGTTTAGCGCCCCATCCCAGAGGCTCTGGGCACTGTACAGGTAGGTGGGAAATTAAAACAGTATACAATGATACAAAGTATAAAACAAAACAACAATAATAAAACAGTTTAAACCTAAATAAATCCTAAATTTAAATAAATGATGCAGCAGTTACCAACTGTAAGCTATAAACAATCTACAAATGCTTCTTTCAAAACATGCACCTTCAGCTCCTGCTGAAAAACCTCAACCGACAGGACCTCCCTCTTGGTAGCGAGTTCCACAGTACTGAGCCCACCACCTCAAATGAATGATCTCCAGAGGACTTCATGCAGGCCCTGGGAACCGCTAGAAGGCCCTCGGTACAGGAGCAGAGCAAATGCACAGGACAGACAGAGCAAATGCACAGCATGGACAGGAGTCAGGAGGTCACGCAGGTAGCCGGGACCAGACCCATGTAGGGCCTTGTAGGTGAGCAAGCCCACAGTGAAGATGATTCTCCACCTAACCAGCAGCCAGCGCAGTTCGCGCAAAACTGGGGTCACATGACAGGGCCTTGGAAGGCTTGTCGGCAACCTAGCCACGGCATTCTGCACCACCTGCAGATGTAGGAGAACTCCTCCATTTCACTGACCCTGAGGTACAGAGCATTGCAATAGTCGAGCCAACAACATCACAAAAGCATGTGCTAGTGAGGGAGGATTGTCTGGCGGAATCAAGGCTTTAATCCGGGCAACATTCCTTAAGTGGTAATAATCGCTCCTGACGACGGATGACAGCTGGGCCTCAAGTATCAATCTATCATCAAGGATGATGCCCAGATTTTTCACCTTGGTAGATGCCACTAAGGGAGTGAGGCCAAGGAATAACCCTATTCCCCTCCCAGCAGCATCCACATCACACCGACGACCAGGCTCAATCACCAATACCTCCTGTCAAAGATAGACCACAGTGGGCATAACTGGCACATGCCAGATGACCACAGGTGTCCGGGTAGCGCTCTACCCTACCCTGCCATTGTCCATTGCTGCCACAGGAGATCCTCATAGTGCTACCACATCTGGTAGTGGAGCCTCTCCTCATCCGAGGATGAGGAGGTCGAGGAACAGTGACGCCTCCAGGTCGAGTGAGAGTGTGAGCAGTGCCTCGAACAAGAGTAGAACCTCAACCCTAGGGCCAACACCACAGAGAAGCCACCGGTAGTGCATTGTAGAACACATGCACTGGATTTGGTGGAACAATCGCTGGTGGAAACTGTTCCCAAATGCAGCCAGTCATAGACACAGATCAGTCCATGTCTTCCTGAGTGAGGAGCAGGAAAACTGGGGTTTTGGGGAGAGACTCCTCATCGATCCAGCAACAGGGTTGAGAAAAATCTCGACTGCCTGACTGGCAAGTGTCGAGGTCAGCAAGCCTGATGGGGGCACTCTGGAGCTTGCAACCCGGCCCTTGATCATAGAAGGCCTGACTGAAGCTGAGCGCTCAACTTGAGAAGAATGGTTGAGGGGGAATCAAGAGAGTAAGAGAAATGTGACCTCTCCCACTCCCACGACTGGTGCTAGCAGCACTTGTGTTTCTTACTGTGGTAGGCAGAACTCTCCCTGAAGGCCTAGAGGGCCCAAGACATTTCCTCAAATTCACCAGCGAAAAAAGCTCCAATGCTGCCCCAACGGGAGCAATGCCAAGGCAGACCAGGTGCTCACTGCAACCGCAGCGGCCGCCTCTTTCATTGCCACAAGCTGGGCCACAGACCCCTCCTTGTGGCCCTTTTGACAAAGTTTTGGGTCCCAGTCGGCTGACTGGCCAAAAAGAAGCCAGCCACATGATCCTCCAGAGAGGAAGAGAGCATCATCTGGCACAGGCCACAGTCTGAAACATCGTGTGCAGCCCCCAAACAGTAGAGGCAAGACACATGTGGGTCCATCTGTGACATTTTCTGGTGGCATGTGATGCAGAATTTGCAGCAAAGAGCAGGCTTTGCTTCCTCGTGTTCCATCTTCCATTGACAAGGCTAGACCCAAACTGAGGGATTTGAAAATATCACAGGCAAACTTAGAAATTGCCAATGACACACTTGGTACCCTACAACACATGGAGCTGCGAAGGAGGAGACCAAACTCTTTCAGTGGAAAGGAAGATCCGACATCATGGGTTGAAGCCTGAGGATATACCATTCGGGTGGTAGGAGGAGCTTAGCCTAAAGATGTTCCGACCAATGAGCACTTCCACTGGAACTGCCAATGTGTGGATAGTGAACTGTATCCACGCCCCTAGAATGAACTATTTGGTTAGTCATAAATCTATATGCTCTTGAATATATAATTTTTTTCCTTTTACCCCCTTTTTTGAGATGGGTCATTGGAATGTTGTACTAATAAAGTATTTAAAAAAAAAAAGATCCCACAGCCAGCCCGGTGGCGCTGAGGGATGAGGTACCGGACGCCTTACCTCACATCATGCCGGTGACCCAGGTTTGAGAACGAGCCCGGGTTGTTGGAGAGCCGGCATTGTGGGGGATGTAGCAGGACTGAGCAGCTGAAAGGCAGCTCTCTTCTCCCGGGGAAGATCCTGTCACCTGCCGTAGTTCCACTGAACCTGGATGGAGGTACATGGGCAGTGCAGGCGAGTGGGCGGCAAGCAGTGGGAGGACGTCCTGGTACCACGTGCGTACCTCCACATGAGCATGAGGCCATGCAGGGTCGGGAGAAAATGGGGATAAAATATAAACAAAAAAAAAAATGATCCCATAAACCACTTTTTCTTCAAAATAATGCAATTTGTAAGGCTGAACAATATATGCTTACCTGTTTTTTTGAATTTACAGCACTTTATCCCCCCGCAGCCTGGCCAGCCAACATCAGTCCTGGAGCTCCGCTTAGCCCCATCTCCCAACCATCTCTGGGACTTACCTCCAACTTCACAGTTCCTCCATGGATGACCCCCCTCCCATACTGGAAGGGCTGATGGGGGGAGGGGAGACCAGGAACGTAATCCTCCTAGATAGAGCTGAAGTGTCACTCAGTGAAGTGGAGAATCCAGTCGGCAGCAGACGGCATCCTGCATTGATCAGGAGTTGTTTATTTTCTCATTTTCAGTCCCACCCAACATTGGGAAAGCTTTGACCGACATGCACCGTTGTGCCGTCAACGTCCCCCTCCTTCATCCTTGGGTCCAGCTACACCACCGCATGTGGTCACCCAGGTGACGGTTCTGTAACAGAAAACAAACTCCCTCCCACCCCTGAGGAGGTGAGTGTCCATGGGACACTCAGCCACCCTCTCCCGGCTGGCCTTCCAATGTCCCAGGTCAGGAGTCATCAGCATTGCAAGTAGTAGCGCTACCGCTGTGCTGTAGGCCGGCACAATAAATGCTTCTATCACCCCCTCCAAAAAATGTCATCTGGATTTAAAGTTAACTAAACTCCGTTCTGTGCTACTGTGAAAACCTGCCTGGCTCCAGTGCAGTAATTATAACCCTACTCTTGCAATGCATCATGGGACAATTATGTTTTAGATCTGAAAGTGCTATCATTTGCTTTCTCTCTGTAGTGTCTTTGCTTTTTTCTCTTTGCTTATCTTGGCTAATAAATTTCATGGAAACTGCTTATTTTCTGGGGTTGAAGTGTGTCGCAGCTGAAAGAAAGTGCTTTGAAAGGAGGCTGTTGTCTGAAGTGTTAATTGTACTCTGACATGTTCAGTGGATTGTGTGCTACGAGTTCTTTGTTTTCTGCTTGAGCATGCAGTCTATCAAAAAGCAAGTCACTGTTTGCCTAAATTGGCTTGGCATCTTATTTAAAAGGAGCCAGCCTAGGCAGCTGCATTTCAGAATAGGGACCCAGCTGATGGGTGGTCCATTGTCACATCTGATGGCTGGACTTAAAATTCGCAGCACAGCTCTGAAATGAACACCAAGAGACCCCCCACTCTCCTAAGAGATAAAATAAGTAAGCAGCCAATTAAGGCAGAAACAGAATTGCAATATCTGAAAGATTTGCAGTGGGGGGGGAGGGGGACATGCTCTGGATCCTCTGTCTTAACTAATTTGTGCCACAACCAGCTGCACACCTGACAAAAAAAGTGACTATGAGTCTATTAATGAGCAAGGGTTGAGCTGCTAATTTTGTTCGTGTTGGATGTTTTTGAGCTGTATTGCTGTCTCCATGACAAGGCTCCCATCAATCACCTGTGCACTGGTTAGGGATTGATAACACCAAATTAAAAGGAAGCTAATTTAGGCAGTGCATCTTAGGGGAGCCAACTCTGACAGTTACAGTTTAGAATAGGGACCCAGCAGATGGGTAGTCCACTGTGATGTTTGATGACTGACCTTAATACTTACATCAGAGTGCTAAAATGAACACCAAGGGACCCCTCTCTCCTTTGAGATAAAAATATGTACGAGGTACGTAGACAATTCAGGCAGAAAGAAAATTGTAATAATTGAAAGATTTGCCATGGGTGTGTGTGCATGGAATCCTCTGTCTTAACTTTTATGATTAACTGGACATGTTCACATGCTTGCACTTACATTTCAGACAAATTTAATCTTGGCTCTTTCAAATCCAATTTCTATCACAAATGCCAACAGAGCAGTCAAGGGCCAATTCAACACCACATTTTCAAATATTAAAAGTATCACCATTCGTTGTTAGGCCATACAAAAACAGCTTCTGTAAAGCTGAGCAAGTGCATGCTTTGATGTATCTGGCACTTAAAAACTACCCAGCCGATTCTAACCATTTTACAGTTTGTGCGTGCAGACATTAATGACAGCTTATATTTCAAGTTTCAGCGCTTTACTGTAGCTTATACCGTGGCAGAGGTATCAGTGTTTAGCAGTAATGGTTTTCTAGTTCAGTGGTCAACAACCATTAACAATTAGCTGTAGTGGCTTAAAGTAGCAGTTTATGTTACGTTATACCTATACATTGGTATTCCATTTTAGATTTGGGTCAGCAGCAGCAACAGCACTGAAGAGTTTTGTTGCTGTGTTTTATTTTATTTTTGTTTAAGTGTTTAGGTTTAGTTTAAGTTGATTTTAGTGGCAGTTAGCTAGGGGCATTAAGTGAGTTAGTGGGGTAGGAATACAGCGTGTTGGGCTGTAGTTGGCTTTATAAGTTAAAATGCTGTACTAAAAAACACTGTTAAATCAAAATTACCACTAGTTTTATTTGCCATCAGCACTGCTAAATTTTTGATCCTTTTAACTGCTTTGGTGTTATTGATTTTACAGAGCTCCTTCTATTATTGAATTTGCCCTACCTGCCCATGCTGGTGCCTTTGCCTGAGCACTCTGTAATCTATTGTGAGTGCAAACCCCATCGAGAGGAGAGCGATACAGTGGTGAAGGAGTCTCGTCGATGGCAGTGAAGGTGTCTCATTGATGGTGGTGAAGGAGTCTCGACAATGAGTTGAATAAGGAGCTGTGGGTGCAGGAACTTGGACCAAGTTATCATGGTGAGGAACATGTCTGAGGGATAGCCTGGAAAATGCTATGGAGATTGCCGAAGATCTGCTGGAACACTGTTATAGTTGGAGGCCAGTAGGAGCATTGGGGGGCTTGTACGCCTATCTGGGGGGGAAGCTATCCCACTTAATCCTTGGTGGGAGGTGTGTGTCTGGGTCTACTGAAGGGTGGACATTGTGACGGGCTCCTCTTGATTGTTGGGGGTGCCTGCCAGTGGGGGACGCGGTCCTGGGCTGTAGCTCAGGGATTATTTGGGTCGGGGTGGCTGCTTTCCGGGGGGGGGGTGGGGTTTAGAGCCCGATCCTTGCTCCTGAATTGTGCCCCTGCCTGTGGACTGTGCAGAGCTTTGGTGGCTGCTGCGGTGGCATAGCCATGGAAGCAGTCTTCACAGTGCAGCGGGCTAGTAGCTAAAGGCTCTCGGTTCAGAACTGGAAGGAACTATCGACAAGGAAGGAACATCAATGGCTCCTACAGGGACACTGGAAGAAAGGACTTGAGACCTCTTATCCAACTTGGTCAGGTTTGGGGTTTATTCAATTTATACCCGAATATTTAAATACAGTGAGAGTGCTTGGTACTTACTCAATTCCTACTAAATCCGCTGAGCTTCACTGTTGAAGTTTTGGTGAGAGCTTAACAATACTCTAGAGCTTTTTGTACATATTGGCAGAAGGAAATTGAGAGCTCCAATGGCCTGTTGTTATACTGCCTTGGGAGAACTGGTGAGTCTCACTGAATTGTGGAAAGACATATAAAAACTGTTGAAAAATTTTCATTTTATTTTCGTATTTGATTATTTATGGTATTGTTGTTATTTGATGGGCTTGTTAAATACATTGGTTAATTTGGGGTAATTAGTCTTGTTATTCAGTTATGAGGGAGTGTTGTGTTCTTTATTTGGTAGATTTGGTGAAATTGTGGATTTTGTGTTGTAAGTGGTGTGTGTCTGATATTTTGTGGTGTATTGTTTATTTGTTGTTTGATTGTAAGGTGTGGGAGTGTGTTGAAACACTGTTGTGTGCTGGTTGTGTATTGTGTGGCTGCCTTTAATTCAAGGGTGTAGACAGGCATACTCACTGTGCACATTTGAGTATAGTTTTGCTGAGTGCCTGTCACAAACCATATGCCTTTCTGTTAACATTTTCATTCTAATCTGTAGTATTTGGGTTAGTGTAGGCCACTGAGGAGTGTCTCTGTTTAAAGTTCTGTTGTTTAGGAGACAGATACATGTATAACCTCTTTAGAGATTAGAGAAATCCTCTGACAACAATCTGACTTGTTTGGAAGGGGGTGCCTTTTGGCGAGAATGTGTAAATTTTTAAATTGGGGGGGTGTAACTACTGGAGATTCTGTGTACAAAATAGAAATTTCTGGCCACACCCCTGCTTTAATTTAGTATGTGTTGGCAGAGGGCACAGATGGTCAGGTACTACTCTCCCACCAGGCTCAGGGACTGCTGTCATTTTAGCTGTCTGCTGAGACATACAGACATTGTCATGCCTTGGGGATCGCTAGAAGGAGGAGGAAATGGGGTGGTGTTGGGCAGGTGGGGGAGTGGGTGGATTGGGGTTGTGGTGACAAGGAGATGCCCTGGGGTGAAATGGGTCCAAGATAGGGGTTCTCCCTGCCTGGTTCCCATACCCAAGGGCTCCACTTTATGTGGGCAAGTAGCAAGGTCTTCCTTGTCTACCCATCCTACTCAGGCGGTGTTGTGCAATGCCAGGTCTATAAAAAAACACCACCACTGTGATAGCTGATCTTGTTGGGACAGTTGACCTAGCTTGTATCACCAAAACCTGGCTGGATGAAAATGCTGGCCCACTACTGGCATCTGCAGTTCCAGCCAGGTACTCGGTGATACACTGCCCAAGGGTGGATCACAGGGGCAGGGGTGTAGCCATTTGTTTTACATCGGAACTGGGCCTTGTGGATGTTCCAGTGGGGTTAACCAGATCATTTGAGTGTATCATGGGAGCAGGTGTAGGCTGCAGGACACTTCTCATTTATTGGCCACACAGTGGTGAGAAGGAATTCCTGCAGGAAGTCGCGGACTTCATTGTCGACATGGTGCTGGAGTCCCCCAGATAGTTAATTCTGGGGGACTTCAATGCCTGGGTCGACGACGAACTCTCGCAATTTGGTCAAGACCTCCTCCAACTTATGATCTCATTGGGCTTCACACAGGCAATTACCTCTGTCACCCACAGTTGTGGTCACTCACTGGATCTGGTGTTCCTCCTGGGGATGGAGATCTCTGACTTGGTGGTGAAGCCGGTCAAATGGTCAGACCATCACACCACAGGGTTCAGTCTCAAGACCCCCCCAAATAGACCTGCTCCTATGGAGATGGTCCGGTATCGCCCTTTAAGGGGTGTGACCCCAGGTGGTCTAATGGCGGTACTGAATCTATCAGGTGTGACAAGTGAAAGCTTGGAGTCAGGGGATCATTTACATGCCTATACTAAGGTGGTGACGGCAGCCCTAGATTCCATAGCTCCTGTCTGTGTTTGCTCCCTCACTCTTCGCCCAAAGTCCCCTTGGTTTGATGGGACTTTGAAGGAGACGAAGCAAGTGGGTCAAAGGTTAGAGAGGCGCTGGCAGAAATCAGGCCTGCTGGATGACAGACTTAGATTGATGGACCATTATAAAGACTATAAATCGTCAATCTCCCGTAAGAAGGTAGAGTTCCTGTCCAGGGAGATTGCTGCTGCGCAGAATCAACTGGCTCCGCTCTTCCAGACTGTCAACAGATTGGGCAATCCAATCTGTCTTCGGTCTCAGGGAGCTTTTTCACAAATTAAGTGTGATGAGTTTGCTCGCGTCTTCACAGTTAAAGTTGCCACCATCAGGTCTGAGATCCACCTAGCACCCTCTATTAGCTGTTGTGAAGGTCGGCAGGAGCTAGCAAGCACCCAGTTTGCCTAGTCTACCTTTGGCCAACTGGCGATCACTGACATCGTGAGGATCATCCAGAGTTTGCAACCAACATGCTGTAGTTTGGATCCGGGCCCAACACGTCTCCTTGTGGGATGTGTTGAGGTGATCAGCCCAATCCTAGCCATGATAGTCTACAGTTCACTGGAGACAGGGGTGTTTCCTGACCCCTGAAGGAGGCAGTTGTGAGACCTCTCCTTAAGAAACCTTCCCTCGACTCTGATTATCTGGCTAACTACAGACCTGTCTCTAACCTACCTTTTGTGGGTAAGGTTATTGAGAAGGTGGTTGTGTTGCAGCTGGAGGATCATTTAACAATCCACAATGTCTATGATCCTCTCCACTCCCGATTTAGGAAGAGGCATAGCATCGAGACGGCTCTGGTTCGGGTACTTAATGATCTCCTAATAGCAAGAGATTGGATGACCCATTTGATCTTGGTTCTCCTTGATCCCTCTGCAGCATTTGACACTGTGGACCATGGGGTGTTGTTGGAGCGTCTGCGGTTGATCTGTGGACTGTTGGGTACAGTCCTCAGGTGGCTTCGATCCTTCCTAGTGGATAGGACTCAGAGAGTGGTGTTGGGGATTTATTCTTTGGCCCCTCTCCCCTATCCTGTGGTGTCCCGTAGCGCTCCATTCTATCACCCATGTTGTCTGCAGTGTATATGCTGCCATTGGGAGACATTATAAGTTGGTATGGACTACGTTTTCATGTGCTCAAACAAAATGATGCTGTCTCAGTTTTAAATAACTGCCTCTCTGAGATCCAGGGCTGGATGAGTGTCAACTGGCTGAGGTTGAACCAGGATAAAACTGAGGTGCTGGTGGTGGACTCAGGTCATCCGGGTATGGGGTTCCCAGCAGGACAACCTTCCGGGCTTTGATTCAGTGGTACCCAGCTGGTGAACTCTGACTGGGTGTGGAATCTGGGCATTATTTTTGATGACGGTCTGGCTCTTAAATCTCAGGTGCCAGCTGTTGTCTAGACCTCTTTTTACCACCTGAGGAATATCGCCCGGATAAAGCACTTGGTCCAGTCTGGTGATCTTCCAACACTGATCCATGCCTTCATGACCTCCCGCCCTGACTGCTACAATGCCCTTTTCCTAGGTCTTCCAGGGGTTGATATCTGCCACTTGCAGGTAATACAGAATGCAGCAGCCAGGTTGTTGACTGGTTTATCAAGATCATGCCATGTCATGCCTGTGCTTAGCGGCCTGTACTGGCTGCCGGTTCAGTGGTGAATCATCTTTAAGGTTGGGTTATTGACCTATAATGCCCTATACGGTCAGGGACCCCGGTACTTCCAAGATCTCCTTTTTCCCCACCGCTCACTCCACTCTGTCGATGAGGGATTGATAGAGGTTCCCAGGGTCCGACTTAAGACCTCTGGGTCCTGGTCTTTTGTGGCCCCTACCCTGTGGAACTCTCTACCTCATCAGGTAAGAAAGTGCCTGACTGTCGGGAGCTGTAAGTCTGCCCTTAAGACTTATTTACTTGGCTTAGCCTTTCCTGAACCTCTTTAAATCTGCTGACATAGGGTTTTTATTGACTGTAATTTTTAAAATTGATTAATGAGTATTTATATTTATTGTTTGATGGTCTTTACTCTGTACAAGCGCACTGATCACAAGGAATTGTGCTTTTTTATAAATAAACATGATTTGATTTAGATTTTTTCTCCGGTCTTTACAAGATGCCCTTTCTTCCCTGTTTTGAGTTTTCCTAGTTTTGAAATTATGATCATCTTTATGTTTGCTGTTTTTTTCTGCAATATTCACAGCTGGGTTTGAACAGCTATAGTCTCACATCCATTTCCATGTGACTAAGATGAACTAGCACGCAACATGCACTGCTCCCTATTCCTATGAACACAGGAGACAGGTGGGTTAGCTAACTCCAGGCCACAACACTAAAGCTATTAACTCACTGAAAAGAAGATGAAATGAGGCATCATATACAGTAAGATGGACACAAAGATGAACAACGGAGACCAACCCTGGTGATGTCAAGAAGTACATAATGACATATATAAAAAAGGGTAGTGTAGCCTAGAGGGTAGAGTACCAAGCTGCGAACCTGGAGACTCAGAAGACCTGGGTTTGAATCCCATAACCACCACCTGCATACTGTGTAACACCAAGAAAGTCACTTAACCTGTGTGCTTGCATCACACCTGGATACAAGCTTCAGCTCAGTGTGCCTTTCCTGGCCAAAAAATGTAATATATATATATATATATTTTAACATGAACTGCTGCTTTAAGTAGCAAACTCATCCAGAGGAAATTTTCCACTGTCAAGGGATTCCAGGGTTAAGAATTAACATGATAGTTCACACAGCAATAGTGTGTTTGATGGCTAGATCATGAACAGGCTAATTCATTTGCTATGGTTCTTTGCTTTAACATCTGTTAGTTGTATGATCATCTTTTGTTGTAGTTAACAGTTTAGACACTGTACAGCTGCTTACGCCCTTACTTTGCAGTGGTCATGCTGCTCCTGCAAAACAGGAACATCCCCTCCGATGGGCATTTGCTTCTTCAGATCTTTATCTTTGAGCTTCAGCCATTCCACTAGATCTTCCATTGATGACAACAGCCGAGTCCACCTTTCTGCACTAGCCTCCAGATGAGTCCTGCAACAGCAAGAGGCAAAAAGTCAGCTACAGCCAATAGACTTGCACTGTTGTGCAGACATGCAGTTCTGACAGTTCACAGAGTTTGTTACAGAATAAGTTTATTCTGTGGGGGGGGGCTAGGGTAACAAAGTGGATAAGACCATTTATTTCACCTCTGGGAGCAGAAGAGTCAACTTCATGTTTTCTTGGGGACCCCAGATGCTGGTCTTGCTCAGTACTCCCTAAACTCCCTGCTCTGGCCACAGTAACACAGTCATGAACAATACGTTTTATTTTACCATAGAGGACCACCACAACTGATCCTTGGCACACATAGTCCCTTGACCTGCCTGAGTATTAGCCTCTTCCAGTTATAAACTGAGTAGAGACCCTATTGAAAACAAGATTCTGTTTCCCAGTTGAGCTACCATGTGAAAAAAGTATAACATGAAAACCAGTCTAGTGATTTTATTTTTTCCTTGCAAGGTGTATGCCAAGGTCTAAAAATTCTTTGTTATTGTGGCTAAACTGGCAGCAGATTTTACTGGATTAGCCACTACATCACATTAACTGAACGATAAACACTCATAATGCCAAAATGCTTTAGCCAAAGTGATGACTGGGCACATAAAATAGTTAGCCAAATTCAATTTACTGTAGCCTTTGGTAATGATGGTGATTCTTAGTGCACACCCAATCTTCTATACTACTGTATATCAACTGTCCAAATCATAAGGCTCAAAGCTACTATACACACTTCCTGTGCCCCAATCTTTTCTGCTGCCTTTATAATAGCAAAACACAATGATTCAGTGGTCATTAATAACAGCCACCTTGCTGATTTGCTCTTTATTCAGTTATAACTAGCATGGAAGTGTAATATTTTCAAAACAGCACAGTTTTTTATTTTTTTTTTTATTTACAGTTTTTGATTTTACCCCTTTTTTCGCCATTCCCGCGTACGTCCGGGGCGCTGAGCATACAACTGTGGAGGCACGCGCATCCCAGGCACCGCAGAGCACCCCACCCTACTGGCTGACCTCTCCGCCTGTGCCACCACCGGACCTCCACCTGATGGTGACGGGACTACCCGAGGCACAGCGTCCACCCCAGGAGAGGAGAGCTCAGCTCAATCCTGCTCCTACCCTCCCCCAGCCAGCTCCCCAATGACCCGAGGTCATTCCTGAAACCGAGTCGCCAGCCCAACGCAAGGTAAGGCTCAATGCCTCAACCCTCTGTGACACCGGGCCGAACAGCACAGGTTTTGAAAAAAAAAAAGAGGGTACGGGGAGGGGGGCGAGACAGCAGCCACTGTGGCTAGACGTGTTTTTCAGTACCTCCTGATGTTGGCCTGAAATAAGCCTTTATAAATTCATATATCTGGTCTTTTGAGCTGATTTAGGAACTTTTACCAATTGCAAATACACGCCAGAGGCCCATGATCGCAAACTGGATCAAAATCTGTATTTAATCTGCAGAAATTGTGAGGCCGAAAGGAACGTTGCCAACAGATATGGGGAAGAAGGAGGCCATGTAAAGTACCACACTGAAGGCAGAAGTGGGGCCTGGAGCTGCTGCCAGCTCAAGTGAACCCACCTTGCAGACAGTTCTGAATGCCACCCGAGCGACTGACCTCCAGCTCCAACACAGTGGAGCACAAGCTAGACGCTGTCAATGGCAGGGTAGGCAGCCTAGAGAACTAAGCAGATCTGCAGGTGACAGCACTACAAAAAGCAGCCACAAAGACTGTGCAAGCAGTGAAAGCAATCCCACTACTCTTCGGGGACAATAAGTGGTTTAAACTTGTGCTAGAATATATGGCAAGAGCTGGGAATGCACGAGTGCTTCGCTTACCTCAGGAGTTTGTGGGGTCGGATCTACTTACAGGCATGAACTCTTTTCTTACCAACACACTGCAACTGGCTGCTCTGATACAACTCCCCAAGGCACATCGGATTACCCTGAGGCGGTGGCAGGAACCAGCCTCGGGATTGAGAACCATACTCTTGGTAATAGGGAACACTGCAGAAAGAGAACGCACACTGAAGGCAGCTAAATCCTTGGGAAAGTCCAGCTACCATCAGGAGACAGACTGCTCTTTTTCCCTGATTTTAAGTTTTACTATGAGGGAACAGGAGGAAGAATTTGATGCCACTAAGTCTGGTTTTTGTGAGCTGAGGATCACTCACGCAGCTGGTGATGACTTTTCGGCTGCCGGACCAGCGGTACTCACAATCGGGAGTCAGGACGGTCACGGAGTGCGAGTCTGGCACTGGCTTGTGCAGTACCGATCAAATTGCAGCAGCTCCCTAAGTTGCAGAGTAGACGGAGTACGGACGTAGCTCAGAGTGAGTCACAGCAGCGCATGAGCATGGCCAGCAACTGCACTGCAGGCAGCAGCAGCAGGCTTTTCCCGCTCTCTCGTGATGCCCCCTTCCCGACCGCGACTGTCCCTCATGCATGCGCGCAAGCTCCATAGCCGCTAGAAATCTGGGACACTGAGTTTTTGCAAGTACTACCAGGGGCAACCCAAAATATGGGATAATAGGCATCCTGTATGGATTTCATATGGGAAAGGCAATTTTAACCTTAAATACAGAACATCCCACAAAAAATACGGGACTGCTGGCAATCCTAAATTGTGAACTGAATACTAGTTATATAACTATGTTTACAGGTAATTAACCTCTATTTCTACCAACCTGGATTCAGTTCACTATCTACACTTAGGCAGACACCTAGCAGTCTTCTGGAAGGAGGGGGTGAGGCATGCACCCAAACTACTTGGTGAACAGAGAGTGGAGGACTGAGGTCCCCAAACTCAGCATCATGATAATTGAGCATGTCGATGTGGTAGTGAAATATGAAAGGACACACTGGCCCAGGTTGCAGCTCTGCAGGTCTCCTTGATTAGAATATATTTAGCAGCAGTAACAGAGGCAGTAAAATGTCTGGAATGAGCTTCAACTCCTTGGGCTGCTCCCTACCAGTCAACTTGTAGAACAGACTGATCCAAGGGGTTATCCATTGGCCAGTCTTCAGTTTTCCTGCCATTCTGCCCAGAAACTCATCAGCATATGTCATAAACAGCTGACAAGCCTCACTGCAAACCACTGCCATGCACTCCCTGTAGTAGGGAAGAGCCCAGCATACTTCCACAGTATGAAGCATACACCAGACAGAAATAGGCCTCAGAAAGTAGACCAGTGATGTATATCACCTGGTTAAGGTGAAACTCAAAGATTAGCTTGGGAAGGGATTTGAGTTGGGAAAAGGATGATCTTTTCCTTGTGGAACACCAGATATGAAGGCTCCACTGGGAGCACCTGGAGCTCATTCACTCGTCTGGTTCAGGTGGTAGTGACCAAAAAATGCAGTTTACCATGGCAAGTGTGACATCTCATATGTGTGGATCAGCTTGCATGGCTTACCCAACAGCTTAGCAAGCACCAGCATTAAGTCCCATGGTGGCAAAGGTTGTCACACTGGAGGAGACACATGGTACAGTGCTTTAAAAAAGTTCCCAACCATTTTCTTCTGTGCCAGTACATCGGCTAACCGGACCATACCTGATATGCAGCTATGGTGCCCAGGTGCACCTAAAGGGAAAAAGGCTTGCACTCCGACTAAGACTGGGGCCAGAGGTAGTTGGAGATCTGTGCTACTGGGTCAATCTTCTTGCCTGCACACTGGTGCAAAAACCTCATTCACTTGAATGAGTATGTTTTATAAGTGAACATCTCTAGCAGTTACAGACTACTCGAATACTTTCCGAAAGACCCAAAGCCTTGAACTTTAGCTGCTCAGATACCACGCTGGCAGGTGCACGGACTGAGAGTTCAGTTGCCAAACCATTCTCCCTCGTCCTGTCAGCAAGTTCAGATGGAGAAGAAGCAGCCATGGGGACTTGCTGTTAAAGTTGAAAGACTCTGATACCAGAACTATACAGACCAGTCTGTGGCTGTCAGGATCAGGTTTGCCTTGCACTGAGTACCTTCAGCACTACCTTGTGGATCAAATGAAAGGGAGGAAAAGCATACAGAAGGCCCAGAGTCCAGGGCCAGCAGAAGGTATCCCCCATCAGAATTCTATCTGAGGGTAGTAGAAACAGAAGAGTCTCAGCTTTCTCTTTTACCAGGAGACAAACAAGTCCACCAGAGATGTGCCACACCAGGCAAACAGCTCTGTCACCACATCCTGATGCAAGGACCACTCATGAGACATCCCTCCTTCTCAGCTGAGAGTGTCTGCCAATTAGCAGTCCTTCCCTGCCATGAGCGCTGCAAGCAGAACCACCTGCAGGCTGTATACCAGTGACTAGGTGTGGACCATATCCTGACACAAATCCCGCTTTGCTTTCTTCAGGTAGACTGCGGTGGTCATGTTGTCTGTCTAACCTGAATCAGTGGAGCAAACTCTATCAGTGCCAACCACACTGCCTGAATTTCCAGCAGCTTGATGTGCTGGCAGGTCTCCCTAGGTGACCAGAACCTGTAGGCTCTAAGGTCAGACATGTGGGCCCACATCTCACCAGAGATGCATCTGTGGTCTGGGAGAGGGCTAGCTCAAGGTAGACAAAGGGACTCCACAAGGTTCTGGAACACAAACACCACTTGATGGCATCCTGCATTGTCATCCTGCATTATCAGGATGACCACCACAGACAGGATACCCGGCAAATCAGTCTCCAGCCTAGCAGCCTTGGTGGGAGCCTTCTCCCACAGCTGCAGGGGTGAAGGTTCCGCCTGGATGAGCAGCAAAACTGGAACCACTGAAGGAGGAACCACTGGAAGCAGCCCCATGAGTTGCATGGGCATGAAACAGGGGACAAGGTGGCTGGTAACACGGGCCAACCACACCGCTGGCCTGCCAAGACCAACTGATGCTGTCATAAGTCCTTGTATGCTTGGTGCAGTCGACGACAATCTAGAGAGAGCGACAAACACGACTAGTGCCTGTTACAATGACATTGACCAGAACGAGATACAGACCTCAGCTGGGACCTCGATCTTGACCTCAACTGTGAGGTCGACAGGATCTCGATGACTGTTGTTATTTCTTGAGGTCTACTTTGGATGAACTGGGTACTGCTTCTGTCTGACGCCATGGACACCGCTCGACATCATGGTCAGCTCGTAGGTGGTAGACACCTGTGCCATAGCTACCCGAAGCAGACATTTTCTGTCTGCAATGCATGCAGCACTTGAATCCTGGCTTTTTTTATTTTGTGGTAGTGAGAAGACGAGGCACACAATATCAGTCAAAAACTGAATTACAGTATTAAATTGAACAACGCTGCCAAAAAAAGCATTTAAAAAGTGAGAAACTTCAAACTGCAGCAGGAGCTGTGAAGAAGACTTGCCCTTCGATCCGCCAGTGTATTGGTAGGGCTTCAGCCTGTGACACGAATCCACCGCATTTGGGAACGGACCCAAGGAGTTGGAGGGCCAGCCGGGGTATGAAGGACTGAGTGTCCCATGGACTGATCTCCACCAGGGGGAGGGTGGGTTAACAATCGACACTTGATCGACACCTGGTGGAGGCCTGGGGGAGCTGCGGACGGAGCTGAGCTGTTGGGAGGTGCGCCAGACATCAGTGCTTCAGTGCCTTATGTCATTGTACAACACACCTCCTGGAGACGAAAGCATGAAAAATGCCAGCCCCGCTGATGACGCCCTGCTTCCTGGTCCCGTTACACCTACAACATTCAGTTGGTGACTGAATTCAGTCCTCTGTCCCCCCGCAGTCCTGCCCTGGGGGGTAAGTCAGGGAGGAACACTGGCAGTTAAGGCATCTGCCAGGAACCTTGATGTCAGTCTTCATCAGGGGTATGCCTACTTGGCGGCCCCACCCTGTGGGGTAAGCTTAGGAGGATCGCCAACCTGAGGTAAGTCCCAGGAGTGAGCAGGGTCGGGGAAGCTGGGGGCTATAGGTGTCACAAAAAAATAAAAGGCTTGTCCCTTTCAGCAGAAAAGAAGATCTAACATCATGAGGGGTGGAGCAAGAAGACACCACCACGGACAGTGAGTGAAGCCAAGTTTGATGACATCCAGTGATTTTGGTACGCCCACTGCAACTGTGTGAGTGTAGATAATGAACTGAATCCAGAATGGTAGGAAATGTGCATTTCAGTAAAACTGTACTGTACTTATAGGCGCATCTCTGATTTTTATCAGGAATGCAGTAACATCACATCAGTGTCTGGAGACATTTATTTCTCTCCAGTGAACTATCTCATGTCTCTGATCACACTTCTCATTCCAAGAAATGTCTTACAACTGCAGGCATCCATAAAAATATCTATAAGCAACAAATGGCCACAGTGAATAGAGTTCTCACAGTGAAATGGACTATTTAACAAATTGCATGCCCCACTTCAGTAATTAAAGACTACCCTTTAGCCAGTGACATCAAGGAACTCAATGTGCCGATTGCTTACTTTGCACTGTTTTATTTTTGTCCTGTTCAACTTTTTTAAATGAGGAAGCATTCAGCATTCCATATAGCACATGAAAACACAATTAGCGAAAGTAAACACTGTAACGTTTTAGAGCAGCAGACAGAAAATGTCTCCTCTCAGAGGAATTACAGGACAGCAATTTGAATACTGATTAAAGGTATCTTATGCTGTTATGCTAATTTAAAACAAACTGCAAAACGCTACCAAATTGTTAAACTTTCTACTCTGCAGGCCACTGACACACTTTAAAGCTGGTGCAGGGATGGAAATGCAGTACATTTTAAATGTAACGAGATTTCTGGCCATTTTTCAGTTTCAAGTCCAAAATTTGCGTTGCAAAACAACCCCAAATTTGCAAAGAAACAGTCACAATCTGCATCACAATACCGCAGAATATAGCGGGAGCTGCTGATACCACTCGCATCTTATGATGCAAATCCATCTCTCTCCATCTCTGTAATTAAAAGAGAAATTGCTACCTGAACTCGTTCACATAATTCCTTAACAGGAGAAGTCACTACTTCAGCATCTACAGTACATGTCTACACCGGACTATTTACCTGCAATGCGAGAAATTTACAAACCAATGTTTTCAAGAAACAAACTACGGCAGCAGCTCCACCTAGGTTGATTGGGGAGGGGGGTGTCAGAACAGGAGGGGACACTAGTGCCATGGCCCTACCACTCTCATAAGTGGCCCTACCAGTTTTTCCAATCATGTTCATTTATTACTAGGGGAGAATTTACTCCTTACATCTTTGGCCCTACCACTTTTCAGATCGTTCCGCCACCAAATTGGGTTACTATTTATGTCCCTGCTATCACCCACCTGGCCCCATCTACATTGGACCAAGTCACGTCACCCGCCATTTCTCAGACTTACCACAGCCACTCAGGACCCAGGCCTTACTAGCATCCTGAGCATGCAAGTCCCCTCCAGCTGGAGAAATACACCCTCTGATGGCCAAGTCCCATAGGCTCCAATAAATGAACACTAGTGTGGAACCTCTTTCTTATTGTCTGAACAGGGGTCCCTTTAATAAGCTCTGGGAGGACAGGAAGAAATACCCTGGAAAGCACTGACCCAATAGGCACAGGATGTACACACAGCAGAAGGATGGACATCCTGTTGCTAGTGCAGAAAGTTACAATAAAATGAAACATTTAATGTTACAGGACAGGCTAGAATATTAATTATTTTAGTGTACTAAATGATTTCAGAAAATTACAAGCTAAGGTAGTAACCCCCTTTTTCAACAGGCGGGTTACAGAAGGGATCAACAGGTGGCAGCGGCAAGCAGACTTTAAAACTGGCACAGATGAGTGACAGGTCTATAATACAAGGTAAGAAAACATAAAAGGTTGAAGAGAGTTAACTATATTATATAACTGCCCCCACCCCATTATCCACTGATTTTTAGAGGCTAGAAATGCCATTATTTGCAGCTGGCAGTGAAAACGAAGTGTGAATAACAGACTAGAAATAATGAACTGTGATTAACATCTCAAAACATAAATAAAAGACTCCATTACCCATTGCTGGCAGAAGATAATTAATTGCAAAACAACCTCACCACTACATACTCCAACCACCAGGGAACGCTTCATTCAAACTCAGTTAACCGTACCAAACTAATCCACACATGCAGAAGCTACTGCTCATAATACAAGCCAATTCTTACCACTTAATATAACAAAAAACTGCACATACTGTGGGTGCCTGTGAGGCATTCAGTGGCAATTTCATTTTGTGAAGCTGGGGGCAGTAAAAGCACTCAAACTTTGATTTTATGGCTTATCCTGACCGTTCTTCACAGGCACCTATACATACAGTAATTCTGTATGTGTAGTTTAAAGCTGTATGTAAGGTGTAGGGTAAGGTATTAAAATGAGGCACTTTGGTAATTTTTAAAGTAATGTCAAGTGGAGGGGGTAGAATTTTTAAACTACATGGCTGCCAATTTTTTCCTTTAAAGCTTCTAGGGAGTTATGGATACCAGAGTGTGATGTGCCCTAGCTGCCAGAATGCCTCCTGTCCCATTGGTTGTCACACTACAAGGGCATGGGTTCAGAACCCTCTTGGCCAATCAGGATGCAGCAAATTTTCATACCCATTTTATAATACTTTTTATTCTGCCATTCTGATCTGCGCAGGTTGTTGTATACATACTTTATTTGCAAATTTATTTTGACTGTTTCTGTCAATAAAAACAATAAACATACAAACCAGACTAAATACAGTTCATAAAACAAGAACATTGCTACTTTCCGGTACATAAGAAGTAAGGTAAATATGCCATTTAACTACTGCCCCACTAATTTAGAGGGTAATTACTCATTTCAAAGCCCCTGTAGCTACCGAAGAGGCTAAAGGCCCTTCAACAGCCCTTTCTAACACATATCAAACCCCTCACCACTGATCCATCCCCTTACTGTGATACTCTCATGGTATAAAGTCAGGCTTCACTGTCATTACATAAAACACCCATCTTCTCCATAACTGCTCACATTTTGGTAATGTATGGTCTAAGCTGGCAGTCATTTTTTCCATTCCGTATACATGGCACATTAGCTCGATCCACAGCTGTATAGTCAGCACCGCTGGAGTAGGCCAGAATTTAGTAATGGCCTTCTTGGCTGTAACCTATTATAATGTTAAGGAGTTTCTTACTGTCTGGAGAGCGACAGCCTTCAAAAACATCCAGAAAAAGGAATAAAAGGGCTGTGAGAACCAACTTGTCAACCCCATCTCCCCAAGGGCTCTTTGGAGATCCCCAGAGAAGGGAACAAGGAGGGAGGCAGGGCCAGAAAATATGTCCATGAATCGCAAGAGGAATACCACATTTCCTCCAGTAATGTGCTCCCCTTTGAGGAAGACATTTGACTTGTTTATCAGGCATTATAAAAAAACTGCACTTGTATCTTCCAGGGATGTGCTTCCCAGATATGGGAGGAGATCACTTTATGCACATTCTTAAGACACAACTCCCACTGCTCGTCTGACAATATAAAATCTAAATCTTCTTCCCAAGATTTCTGTGTATGATCAGGAGAAACGTCCTGCAAAGATGCTAACGCCCAATAAAATCGGGAGATAAGATGCTGGGTACAGTATATGCCTTCTAGGGTCTGTTCTATCATCTTTACAAGTAGTGGTGTTCCCTGTTGGGACTTCATAGTTTGTAACAGAGGGCACAGGTAGTCTCTGACTTGTAAATATAAAAAAAAATGCGTGCACAGTATGTTAAAAGTTGAGACAAGGTCTTTGAAGGTTTGCACTACCTCATCCTGTATCAGCTGAAACCAAAATTTAAGACCCAGCTGCACCCACCGGGAAACACTGTGATCAAACTTGGTGGGCCAAAAGTCCTCTGTACCCACCAAGGGGAGGATGAGAAATCAAAAGGGACAGAGCCGTCTGAGGCGGAGAGTCCCAAACCAAATAGAAAGTGCTTGTTTAGTGTAAAGGTTGTCGGTAAGTTACATTTCAGAGCTGTGTGGGAGGGTCAACAGCACTCAGGAGGTGTTGAGGAGGTCCTCCTCTATCAATTTTATCAATTTCCAATGAGCACTATAATGATCTGTAAACCAGTAGAACACTCTATGTAGCTGAGAGGCCGCATGGTACAGCTCTAGATTGGGGAGTGCCAATCTACCCTTTACATAGGCAACTGTAAAACGGACAGCCTAATCCGGGCTTCCTTCCCCTGCCAAATGTATCGAGAGATTATTTTGGTCTATTTATGAAAATATGTTTTTTTTTTTAAATTCACAGTTTATTTATTTTATAAACAAGCCAGCAAACAAAGATTCAAATACAGTCGTGACAAATAACCTCGGAGGCCCATAAAACAGTAAAAACCAAAAACCCAAACAAAACAGAAACAAAACACTAACAAAACCCCATGCCCACCCCCCTCCCTCTCCCGGGGGGGGGAATGCCGCCAGCAACCGTCAATGGGCCTAAGTGAAGTAGCTACTGTCCGGGGATAAAGAGGAAGAAAGGAGGAAAGCCAGGAGGTGCCTGAGTGAATTCAAAGATAATAGTAATAACAATAATAATTCAAAGGGGAGGGAGTATGAGGCCGAGCAGGGTCTTAGTGAAGATACAAAGCATAGTTTGCCCCATTTCTTGTGGAATGCTGACATGGCATGCCTGGAACTAGCAATCAGTTTTCAATTTTAAAGCTTTGGGACATTTCTGCCACCCATTCTTGGTACGAGATTTGATTGGTCCAGCCAATGGCGGAGCACTAATCTTTGACCGCCATCAGATTAGGCCATATGGTATTTCTTTCATTAATCTTGATACTGGAATAAAATCCTAGTATACAAATTTCAGGTGTAAATAAATCCCTTAACCCCAATAGTGGATCCAAACTATTACAAATGTGTCTCCACAATGGAGCAACCTTCTCACAGGTCCAAAATATGTGCATTATGCTACCCTGATCTTTTCCACATCTAGTACAAGTGGCAGAACTAGCTTTCCCAAATTTAGCTAGTTTCACCAGAGTATAATACATGTTGTTGATTATGTAAAATTGTGTAAGTCTATTCCTGTCCAAAGAAAGGAACCTATGTAAATCTGTCCACAGCTGGCTCCAGGATAAAGAGGAGTTAGCAATCCATAGTTCCCAAACCTTGGAGCCGGCTAAAGCTTCGGGGGTTTTACTGAGAAGAAGATATGCATAGAGCTTAGCTATGACGTGGGATTCATTTACCTGGGATTTAAGCAGGTCAAGAAAGGATTGTAACTTAGAGGTGATCTTCACCAAACCAAAGTCCTTAGCTATGAGGTGACTCAGTTGGTATATCTTGTAAATACACTGTGGAGGGATATTAAATTTTGACATCAGGTCCCTGGAGGAACCAAGTGAGTCCTGAATATAAGTATCTTCCACAGTACCATTTCGGATTTGCAGTAGCCAGGACGGGAGCAGCCAGCTGGACCCAAGCTTAATGTTGGGATTAAGAACTAACGGCTGGGCTGGGTCCTTGGAATTATGGATTCTAGCCGATGTGCAGTATTGATTAAAAAACCTTGGCTGAGATTCCAATCACGGAATTACTTATACGAGTTGGCAAAACTGAGAGATTGCAATAAAAAATGGATTGGGGATCTATATTGTGATCTCTCAGGAGTTCGATCTCCAGCTGCAACCATTTGGGCCTGTAGTGATCGTTGGAAGGGGACAGCCATTTGCTCATTTTTGCCATATGGCTAGCCCAATAATAGAATTCGAAACTAGGTAGGCGAAGGCCCCCATTAGCTTTAGGCAAACTTAGTTTAAAGAAGGATCTCCTCGGTTGTTTGCCTTTCCAAATAAATCTAATTAAGGAAGAGTGGACCTTTTGGAAGAAGGGTTTAGGCAACCATATGTTTAACAGGCTTAAAGGGTAAAAAATACACGGAAGTATATTCATTTTAATTATGTTAATTCTCCCACCTAGAGATAAGGGAAGACTCGTCCATCTGTTAAGGTCGCTCTGAATCCTGTCTATCAGGTCATCCAAATTAAGTTTTTTAAATTTGCTGATATCACGGGTTAAATAAATACCTAGATATTTTAGATGACCGGGGGCCCATTTCATTCCGAAGTGGGTTACGTCAGCCTGGAATACGAGTGGATTAAGCGGAAAAATTTCAGATTTAGACAGGTTCAATCTGTAGTTTGATGCCTCGCCATATTGGGTAACAATCTTTAAAACCCCTTGGATAGATTTAACCGGGTTCGTGAGATGCAACAGGATGTCGTCTGCAAATACCGATATGGTGAGTGATTGATGGCCTATAAGACAACCTGTAATGTTAAGTGAAGACCTGATGCGCACCAGTAGGGGTTCTAAATAAAGGTTGAATAAAAACGGTGAAAGTGGACAACCTTGACGGGGTGCCCGAGTACTGGGGAAATCTGGAGGAGAAAACCCCATTACAATAGACTTTCGCAGAGGGGGAGCTGTAGATCGCCCTAATCCACTGAATAAATTGTGCCAGGAAGCCCATCCTGTCTAAGGTGGCCCACAAAAATTCCCACCTGACACGATCAAAGGCCTTTTCCGCATCTAAGGCCACAAGGGCCGTAGGGAGTTGAGATTCTTGGGCGGCATGGAAGATGTGTGTGAGAGTCCTCATGTGGTCAGATGCCGATCTCCCCTGGACAAAGCCCACCTGTTCCACACTTAGAAGTGGTAGCCAAACTTGTTTAATTCGCAGTGCAAGGATTTTGGTCAGAATTTTAATATTGTAGTTAAGTAAAGAGATCGGTCTATAGTTAGCCGGGTCTAAAGCCGATTTATTTGGTTTGGGTATGAGAATTATGGTAGCTTCCAACAAGGAGGGGTCTAAGGGCCCGGAAGTGAGAATGTAATTAAAACAATTTTAATAATACGGGGGCTAATTCACTGCAGAAAGATTTGTAAAAGTTTGAAGAGAAGCCGTCTGGGCCAGGAGCCTTGTCCAGGGTGAGATCTTGAATAGCACCTATAACTTCCTCCAAGGTGATGGGAGCTGAAAGTGCATCCAAGTGAGCAGTGTGAAGCCTAGGGAGAGGTGTGCTCTTGAGGAAATCCAATATATCTGAAAGTGACGATGAAGGGGTTTTGGTCCCATAGAGGTCCCTGTAAAAATCTTCAAAGACTCTGGCAATGTCTCTCGGGTTAGTTTTGATGGATCCATCCCTGGCTCTAATGCCGGGAATCAGTCTCGAACTTTCCACTTCTTTAAGTTTGAGGGCTAGAAGTCTACCTGGCTTCTCCCCCTGATCAAGATATTTCGTTTTGGATTTCAAAATAAAGTATTCTGTTTTCTCTCGAATTAGGTCCTCATATTCATCTTTGAGCCTGTAGAGATTTTCCATAATCCCGTGAGTATGCAAGATAGAGAGTTTCTCCTCGGCAGCTTTGATCTGAATAGCTAGGGAGTTAATTTTCTCTACTCTCAATTTTTTCCGTCTGGATGATTCTTTAATAAATTCACCTCTGAGGAAACATTTTAGTGAGCACCAAACTAAATCATATCTAGAGACCGAGCATTGGTTAATCTCCAAGAAAGACGAGATCAAGGCTTTAAAAAAAGATATGATCTGCTCATCTTTTAAAATCTGGTTGTTGAGCTTCCAAATGGTGTCTCGTTGTCCCGGAGGTCCCGGAGCAAGTTTGACCCATGTCATAGCATGGTCCGAAATGACAATAGGTTCAATTCCTGTGGAGGAAGTATTAGCTAGAAGGTTGGTGCTCACTAAAATGTAGTCTATCCATGACCATGAATTATGGGTTTGGGAATAGAAAGTATCGTCCTAGTGGAAGATTCAGGGTTCTCAGGGATCTTCCAAACCTAATAACGAAATCAAATCCGCTAGTGCTAACTGGGCGGGTGGCGTGGTCCTGGTACAACTAATAGACCTGTCTAGCGCGGTGATGGTGCAACATTCAATCTCACCCAAAACAAAATTAGATGGAAGAAACACGCTCAATAGGTCCGTTAGACCCATCAAGAAATCGGAATCTCCACCAACTGGGCCATATATAGAACCTAATACAATTTCTGTGTTGTGGAGTATTCCATGGACAAAAACATATCTACCATTTGTATCCTGGACCTGTTTCTTCATCGCAAAGGGAACATTTCGTCTGATCAAAATGGCAACCCCTTTGCTGTTGGAAGACTGACCTGACGCAAAAACCTGTGAAAAGCTTTTAAACCGTAGTAGATTGGTTTCAGTAACCTTAATATGGGTCTCTTGAAGGAAAAGAATGTCCACCCCTGTTAGTGAGCAGTTTAGGAGAATCTAACCCCTCTTGGATGCTTCTCTCAACCCCCTCACATTCCAAGTGGCAAACTTAACCTGGTTTAACACCATTGATACCAGTAGCCAAAAAACCCCAGCACCCAGATGAAAACATGGTATTGCCCAAAAAGCTGATTGGCGGCGGCATCCCCCCCACCACCATAATGAACAACTTTGACTCTCCGCAAAACTGTGTCTTGCAGGATAAAAGCAGTAGCAAAATACAGTAGAGTGAAACATAATCTTGTTAGACCAGATATCATCAAGTCTTGGAACAAAATGCAGGCAACACAGGAAACACATTAATTACCCAGCCAATCCTTGTCCCCCTCCTCCTCCCACCAACACAAACCCATACAACTATATACAAAACACCCTTTGATAAGTAGAATTGTAAACCTGAGATACCTCATTTGATTTCAGATTCCCACCCTCGATAATGCTGTTTGGCCCAAGATATTCTGGCTATTTGAGTAAAGCGTAAACTAGAATAACTATTACCAGGACTCTTAGAATCAGAGTTAAAACAGTTAGAACAAATAACACAAAATAGCCATGGTATCAAAATCCCCCAACCACAGTCGTGAGACAGGTTCCCCGAAGCTTATTTCACCTCCTGCCACCCCCCCCACCCACAATGAGTTAAGCAAACAACATCCCCCAGGTTGCAGAAACATCTCCGATGTGGCAACAATATGGCTCGACTCACATAAAGCAATTTCCCTTCCCTAACATTAAACCAACAAAGGGCCCGATATTAAGTAGAACAGCAAAGTCGATATACTGTTAAGACTGGCGCTGAGGTCGTACCTGGAAGGACCTCCTAGGCGGGCAGCACAAGGCGTTTTCTCCATTGGAACCTGGACCCTAGACCAGAAGGGCTACGAGGAGGAAATGCGAGTCGGAATCTTCCGGGACGGACCAAAACGGTCCGTGCGCTAAAAGTGCCTCCGGAAACTCAGAACCACACTCGCGTTCCGACCCTCTAGGTGGAGCCAGCAAACGTGGAGCCTCCAAGTTTCGGGCCTAGCTGATTTTCAGGCCTCGCGGCCTATCTCGGCCACCTCGAACCAGCAGCCCCAATTCGGACCGTGCCCGCTCAGGCCCAGGTAAGCCACGCAAGGACCTAACTTCCCCCAACTACCCAGAAAGGTTCCAAGGAATATTTAAAAGATAGCCAAAATAAAAACTAAGAGCAGGACAAAATTCAAACATCCCAGAGTTTGATTAAGTGATTCAGTCCCCTTTGAATAAGTTTGGGAGTTTCTTGGACAAATCCTCTAGCGCGTGTTCCGAGTCCTCATAGGCTTGCCAGCTACCGTTCAGGGAGACCAGGAATCTCGCAGGATAGACCATCCGGAATCTTATATCAGCGGCGATTAATTTTTCACAATTGGATGGTAGGCTGCTCTTCTTCCTGACTTCAAACGGGAGGTCTTCGTGATTCTCAGTTTGACCTGATTCCAATGTATAGAGTCCAGTTCTTTAATTTTTTTAAAACATGTTGGGCTTCGAGGTAGCTAAGGAATTTTATGATAAGTGGCCTGGGAGGAGAGCTCGGAGGAGGTTTGGGCTTCAGCGACCTGTGGGCCCTTTCGATATGGTAGGATTGATTTATCGGAGAGGGACCCACCACTTTGTTTAAAAATTGCTTAACAAACTTAATGGTGTCGTTCCCTTCTTCAGCTTCCGGTAGCCCGAGGATGAGGACATTGTTCCTCCTGCTCCTTCCTTCAAGATCTTCAGTTTTGGCCCGTAATTTTAGTATCTGTTGTTTTAATTTAACAATTTCTGGTTCAGCTTTATTTCTCCAATGATCTAGTGAAGTAACGTTGGTTTCCAGGTCCCCTACTTGCCTTGATAAATCTGAGAAGTCCTTTCTTATAGTTTTGACCTCGCTTGATATTTCTTGTAGGGTTTCTCTAAATGATGCCATTTCCTGAAGAAAACGATCCTCAGTTAACAAGGTGTTTGAAGTTATAGGCGAAGCTTGCTTTGCAGAATGTGTTAAGTTGGCATTCCTTGCTTTTTTAGGTGCCTTTTCAGGCGTTGTTGGTTGGGTATGCTTCACATTGGCTGCTTTCATGTCAGCCTCCATCGTTGCCAAACGCTGTATTTCCTTAAAAGCACCCTAAAAATCAGCTCCAAGAAGCTAGAAGTAATCAGAAAGCCTTTAGGGTCGCTAAGAGTTAGAAAGACGTTGGAATTTCAGTAGAAAATAGTATTTTTGATAGGTGGAGGACGGGAGCTCAGGAGAGAGCTGCTTTCAGTCACACTGCATCACGTGACTCCCCATCGAAAATATGTTTGAGGAGGGGTTACTGGGAGCATTTGGGCAAAGTGCAGTAGTTATGGAAGTAAAGTCATTTTGACACCATCTTTTTCTATACAAAACAAAGTGGAAAATGAGACCAAGTCTCAATATCTTTTTTTTTTTTTTTGATGTATTATTTCTACCGAGCTCCCAGCTTCTGCCTTCAGTTGTCCCCCAGCGTAGCCTTCCCCCGAAGGATAGACCCCCTCCCTTGTGCACCCCACGACTTACCCTTCGTGGCAGGGTGATGGGAAGCAACTCAACCCACCCCAAACGGATCCATGCCAGGGAGGTGCCTTCTCGGAGGTGGCGCTGCGGGGACCACGTCATCCAGCTGGAGCTATTTTCCACTTTTCTCCCCTTGTGAGGAGGCAGGGCGTGCAATGACACCTGCGGTGAGCGCGCACACACTACCGCACGCGCTCTCACCAAGCATCTGCCTGTCTCCTCCCCTTCAGCTGCAGTGTCGGTGCGCTGCCCCCCAGCAGCCACTAGGGGCCAGTGGAGCGCCAACAGCTAGTGTACCCCCACCCCAGAGAAGGTGAGCAGTCGAACGGACGCTCGATCCTTCTCCTCCCCGCCAACTCCCGACGTAATTTGCTCGCTCCTGCCAGGTCGCCAAGGCGTGGCTTGGAGGTAAGGCGGCCCAGCGCCTCAGCCTCAACACCACCGGCCGGCAAGTCTCAATATCTTTAATTATACAATGGCAAGAAAAAAGCCTGGACTCTGATTGGTCAGACTTGGGCTGGACCTGTGATGTTATCCCAGCACAACATCATGGGTCTAGTCTCAGCCTCACTGTGAACCTTGTAGATGATGATATGGACCACCATCTTTTTTTTTTTTTTACTTCTCCTCTTAAGAAACAAAAATATTTTTTCACACTAATAAAAACATTCTTTGAAATTATTTTTTTTATTTTATATATAACAACGAGCCATTGTATAATAGCAATAATGCCCTCCAGGGTGTGTGTCGTTTGGGATAACGTCACGCCTCAGTTGTTGGACGCACTCAGCCTGCGGCCTCGTGCCCAACCACCTGAGGCGTGACGTTATCCCAGCACGACACACACCCTGTTGGGCATTACTGCTTAATTAAATTCTGAGTGAAAGTATCATAGGTAAAAGCACTGACTTGAGGTGCATCATTAGAGAGTTGTACTACCCAGATATTGTATTTCAGATAGGTCATGTCCCATTGGAACCTAAACTGCTGTTTGATGGCCGAGGTGGGAACTTAATGCCCTTGGCAGCAGCTCTGTTTTTGTGATGTTAAGGTTCTAGCCTGCCAACAGTCCAAAGCTGGATAATGTTTCCCACAAATGTGGAAATGACTGATTCGGGTGGGTGAGGTATATCTCCAAGTCATCAACATATAACGCTAATTTTTGTTCTCTATTGTCCAGATGTAGTCCTTTGATCCCTTGATGCTGCCATATGGTTTGTGCCAGGGGCTCCAAATACAGTGAAAAGCACAGAAGGGAAAGGGGACAATCCTGTATGCTGCCATGCTCCAGACTGAATGCTGGAGAGACCCGATCATTAATCTTCACATAAGCTGACAGCTGGTTATATAAGGCTTCTAACATAGTGACATATTGAAACACAGAAACATAGACTTTGACAACAGATAAGGACCGCTTAGCCCATCTAGTCTGCCCATTTCCCTACCTACAAGATAGGCTGCAGATCCTAGTTAACCAACAGCCTATTTTTTCCTACCCCCCACAAGAATTGCCTTATATCTGTCCCATGCATTCTTGAATTCTCCCACAGTTTTAGACCCCACAACCTCCTCAGGAAGGATATTCCATGCATCCACTACCCTCTCTGTGAAATAATACTTCCTCACATTGCCCCTGAACTGCACCCCCTCTATCTTTAAATTGTGTCCCCTTGTTCTTGCATGTCTCTTTTTCTGAAAGATGCTACCCTCTTGGACTTTGTTGATTCCACTGAGGTACTTAAAAGTTTCTACCATGTCTCCCCTCTCCTTTCTTTCCTCAAGGGTATACATATTAAGCTCCTTTAGTCTCTCCTCATATGGCTTCTCTTGCAGACCCTGCACCATTTTAGTTGCCCTCCTCTAGACTGACTCTATCCTGTCTATGTTCTTGCGGAGATGGGGACTCCAGAACTGGACGCAGTACTCCAGATGGGGTCTCACCAACTGTCTGTACAGAGGGATAACAACTTCCTGTTTTCTGCTACTGATGCCTCTCCCTATGCATCCCAGTATACCCCCAGCCCTCCCTACTGCCTTCTCATATTGCTTGCTAATCTTAAGGTCATCTGATACGATTACCCCTAGGTCCTTTTCCATTTTTGTTGTTACTATCTCCCCCATTGTGTATTCTTCCCCTGGGTTCTTGTTTCCCAGGTACATTATTTTGCACTTCTTTGTATTGAATCCTAGCTGCCATACTTCTGACCATTCCTCCAACCTTGCCAAGTCCCTTCTCATCCTTTCCACGCCTCCTTGTGTATCAACCCTGTTGCAGATCTTTGTGTCATCTGCAAAGAGGCATACTTTTCCTTCCAGTCCCTCTGCAATGTCACTTACGAAGACATTAAAAAGGACTGGACCCAATACTGAACCCTGCAGTACCCCACTAGTAACCCCTCTTTCTTCAGAGTGGACTCCATTTACAATTACCTTCTGTGTCCTGTTGTCCAGCCAATGTTTTACCCAGGCTACCACCCTGGGACCCACTCCCAGGCTGGTTAATTTGACTATTAATCTTTTGTGTGGGACTGTGTCAAATGCCTTGCTAAAGTCTAGGTAGGCCAAATCCACAGCCCCTCCCTGGTCTACTACTTTGGTCACCCAGTCAAAGGAAACCTATTAGATTAGTCTGACGTGACCTTCCGGCCAGAACCCATGCTGCCTTGGGTCCTGTGCCCCACTGGCCTCTAGGGTACTCAACTATTCTTTCATTCGAAGTGACTCCATCACTTTCCCTACCACAGAGGTCAAACTGACAGGTCTGTAGTTTCCTGCCTCTGTCTTGGTCCCACTTTTGTGAAGGGGAATCACATCCGACTTCCTCCAGTCCTCGGGTACCACACCATCCTCCCATGATTTATTAAAAAGAGTAGCCAGTGGTTTCATTAGTTCCCCCCTTAATTCTTTTAGAATTCTGGGGTGAATTCCATCAGGCCCCATTGCTTTGTCCACCTTCAGTTTTCGGAATTCTTGCAGAACCCTTTCTTCTGTGAAAGGACTGGAATCAACCCCCCTATCAAGAGTGCTTCTGTTAATTGGATTAGGCACTTCCCCCTCCTCTTTTGTGAATACTGAGCAGAAATATTTGTTCAGTATCCCTGCTTTTTCACTGTCCCCCTCTGCCCACCCATCGTTCATTCTATTCAGCCTCACTATCCCTCCCTTTGTCTTTCTACACTCGCTGATATACCTATAAAAGGTTTTATCCCCCTTCTTAACCGAGTTGGCTATCTTTTCCTCAGTTTGGGACTTTGCTATTCTGACTTCCCTCCCTGCTTCCTTCTGCCTTAACTGGTACAGCTCTCTGTCCTGCTCCTTCTGTGTTTCCTTATTCTTCCGGAATGCTATCTTTTTCTCCCTGACTTTCACAGCCACCTCTTTTGAGAACCATAGAGGCTTTTTCTTTCGTTTTGATTTGTTTATTTGCTTCATACAAAGCTTGTTGCCTCTGTGATGGCAGTTTTGATGATTCCCCATTGTTGCTCTACACCTCCTTCTAGCCTGTTTGCTAGTGCTTTTCTGAGGCACTCTCCCATCTTGCCAAAGTCAGCCCTCCTGAAGTCCAGTACCCTCACTTTAGTATGGCTTGACTCTGTAGCTGAGTTTAACGTGAACCACACTGTTTGATGGTCACTTGTTCCCAGATGGCAACCCACTTCTAGATCTGAGATCTTCTCACTGCCCTCGTTTGAGAGTACAAGGTCTAAGATTGCTCCCTCATGAGTGAGTTCCAAAACTAGCTGTCTGAGGTCTGCCACCTGTAGGGCATCAAGAATGGCCCTGCTCTTGGATGTGGCTGCAGCAAATGTGCTCCAGTTAACATCTGGCATATTCAGGTCTCCCATCAACAGAATCTCCCCTTTCTCTGCCATTCTAAGAATGCCTTCTATCATATCCTTGTCCATTCCCTCCCCCTGACATGGGGGTCTGTACACAACCCCTGTGTGGATTGTAGTGCCCTTTCCAGTCTCTAAGGTCACCCACAGTGCCTCCTCTCCTTTCTGTTTACTCTTTTGTTCAGTTGCTTTTATCCCTTCCTTTACATAGAGAGCTACTCTCCCCCCCCCGTTCTCCCCTGCCTGTCTCTCCTGTAGGTTATGTACTCTGGTATGTTAACATCCCAGTCATGGTTCTCTGTGTACCATGTTTCTGTGACTGCTACAATATCCAGGCATCCCTCTTCCATCAAGGCCACCAGCTCAGGGAGCTTGTTGCCCAGACTACGGGCATTGGTACTCATTACTCTCCATTTCCTGATGGCCTTACTCCTTTTGCCCCATCCCTGTCCTTCTTGCCTTTGCCACTTTCTCAATTTACCCTGCCCTTCTCCCTATCGACACTTCTCATGTTGGTGTTTCATCACGACTTACTACTGCATTTTTGGGGGCTAGGATTTCCTGTTCCTTTCCAGTGCCTCCTTGCTAGCTTAAATGCTTGCCAATGAAGCATTTATTTATTTTTATTTATTTAGTTTTTTGTTGACGGGTAAGTGCACTAGACAAATCCTGCCTATTTTCAGGCACGACCCGGGAGGGGATACAGATGAATGCCAACTGACCTTGAACCAGATTAAGCTGTTGGTGGTATTTTTAGTGAATGAGGAAATTTTGGCCAGGACACTGGGAAATTCCCCTACTCTTATCGATAAGTGCCATGGGATCTTTAACATCCACCTGAACTACCACCAGTCCAGGCAGATGGGACCTCGGTTTAACGTCTCATCCGAAAGACGGCACCTCAGAAGTGCAGCACCCCTCTCATGCTGCACTACAGTGTCAGTACTGGGATATTAACCCAAGTGCCAGATGTGGGAACTGAACCCACAACCCTCTGATCTCCCGGCCTCAGAGGCGAGTGTGCTACCTATGAGCCACTGACACTGATTTAAACCTATCACCTAGGATCCTGGTTCCCCTCCTGGACAGATGCAGCCCATCATGCCAGTATAGGCTTGCATCACTCCAGGTGGACCACCAGTCCCCAATGAAGCCAAATCCCTGAGCTCCACACCAGTTTTTCAACCACTGATTGAATCCCATGATGCGGAATACCCTAGCCTCTCCTACGCCATAGATGGCAGCACCTCCGAGAAGGTTACCGTGCATGCTACTTGTCTAAAGCCCCTTCCCAATTCCACAAACTCTTCCTGCACTTCTCTAATCCCTTTCTTAGCCAGGTCATTTGTCCCTAGGTGGACAACAACATCCAGCTCCCTCCCTGTCCAGCTACTCCGCAATCCTGAGGATTCGCCTCCTGTCCCTCCAGCCATGGCGCCAGGCAGGCACCTTACTCTCCTCTCCTTTCCTCCCCAGTTCTACCTTCCCTAACAATGGAGTCCCCACCAGGGTTGTTTCCTTTCCTGCGGGGTCCCCTGCCACCCTCCTGTGGGTCTCGCTTGTGGAGGTCCCAGCATCCTCCTTGGTCTCTCACGGGTGCCTCCATAGAGGAACCACTTTGCCAGAATGGCATAGGAATTGTGAGAGGCACAACTGGAGGATGCGCTCTGTTCCACCTCACCTCACCCTCCCTAAGCCCACTGTGGTCCAACTACTCCTCTTCTTGGCAACCTCTGAGGCAACGGCAGTGGTACTGGTGGTCCCTGGATGGAAGAGGAGGTCCCACAAATCCTGGCCAACTCAGCCTGGAGATGAGTAACCTCCTCCCTCAGCCCAGAGAGGTGCCTGCAGATGGGACAACACCGCATCCTCCAGAACGTCTCCCGGAAGACTGCTGCTCCACAGCCACTGCACTGCACCACTCCCATCATGTCTTATTTCTGGCCCCTTAACTGCTTGCAATCCTTACTCTTTCCTCTGTTTTTTTTTTTCTCTCTCCTTACTTTCTGCCTATGTACCCTTTAAGCTCCTGACTGTCCTGTTCTGAGACAAGAATATCCTATATTTCTCAGTAGACTCCTTACTTGCTCAGAGGCAGACCTCCAGCAGCTAGAGGGGCCGGAGAGCTACTCTTGCCCTTCTAGGATGGTGGGTCTTTGGTGGCTCAGTGATCACTCACTTCCTGCTCCCAAACAGGAAGTTCCTGTTGTCAGTCAAATCCTGTGCCTATAAAAGTAGAACTAGCTTTGGGTGGGAGCGTGGACGGGAGGGAAGGAGGGCAATACAGTCCCAGCAGAGAAGTCAAGTCACACAGCAGTCCTTTCTGCTGGTGTCTTCTGCCAAGGGAGACCAAAATGCCTCAAGGTGTAAAACAAAAAGGGCCAAGCCACCCAATCAAAGGCCTTCTCAGTATCTAAACTCAATAACAGGAATGGGGTGTTGGACTGGGTGGCATAGTGGAGAACACGTAGCATTGTATTTATATTATCTTGTGTCTATCGGGCTGACACAAAACCTGTTTGGTCTTATAAATATTTTATTTTAAAGAGGAACATCTACATGTTGTATCAAGAGGCTCAGTTGGCTGCGCACTTGATTTCGGAGGCTGGCAGTTTGTGGTTCTTGCCCTACAACAGGATATTAGGCTAATACCTGCAGTAATATGTACAATGTAGTGCAGAACTAGGGGGGGTACTGCATTCTGATGGTGCTGACCGTGGAATGAGATGTTATCTATCTCTGGCGGCTGACTAGATAGAAAAACAGAAGTTACTTACTTGTAATCATAGTTTGACTATTAGTATTCAATTCACATCCACACCAAGGCAAACCTCAACTGAGCATCTTCAGTCACTAGAACACACTTCAAGCTCGACTCCTACCACCACCAAACTATGATATACTCTGCCTCTACCCCCGTGTACAATACTCAGATCTGTACATTGGAACAAGAACCCAAGTCAAGTCTTGCCAGAGGAGGTCAGCTGGTTAGGGTGGATGTGAACTGAATACTAGTAGTAAAACTATGGTTGCAAGTAAGTAAGAACAGGTTACTCACCAGTAAATACAGGTTACTCACCTGTAACAGGAGTTCTAGGAATGGTATATGTTGTTCATCCACACTTATTGGCAGGTTCCTTGCCGCTTTAAATCCTGCCAGAAGGTCTTCAAGCTGGCTCCTCCCACCCACCCGGGTGGTAAAACTCTTGGCTCCGCCCCATGACGCCAGATCTAGCCCGCTGGAAGCCAGGTTGTGCCGGAAGCCGGGAGGTTGAGAATGTAGGGATGAACAAATACATACCATTCTAGAACTCCTGTTACAGGTGAGTAACCTGTATTTCTAAGGACATGATATGTTGTTCATCCACACTTATTGGCAGACTCCTAGCAGTTCTCCCGGGAGGAGGGAGGCACACACCCTTTACTTAGGTAGAAAGACTGGAGAACTGAGGCCCCACCAGCACCCCGCGCAACCAAAGGTCGATGTGGAAGGGGAACGGAAAAGCCTCGCTTCCCGGCGGGAAGCCCCGCGGATATCCTGGACCGAGTATCTCTCAGAAGCAGCCACCGATGCAGCGGAAGGACGGGTAAAAATGAGCAGTTATCCTCTGGGAGGCTCCATGCCCGCCCACCTATAGCGGAGACCTATGCAGGGTGACCTGCCCGCTTGCCGTCCGGCTTGGCTGCAGGTCTGCCAGATGCGGCTTCAGCGTAGATGACAAACAGCTGGCGAACCCTCCGAACTTCAGCCTCACGCCGGTAGGCGAAGCGCAATGGGTCCCATGGAACCCATATACGGCCCGAGGTGTGAATGGGATGAACCCTGGCAGAGGCAATACCCCCATAGGGAAGACTTCGCCACTGCCTTCGGAAGGACTTCGGGTGGGGCGCAGGACAACCTTGTCCCTGTGGAAGACCAGACAGGGAGATTCAAAGGAGCGCCTGGAACTCTCCCCTCCTTCTGGATGGCAGGGTGGCCCCAAGAAGGTGTTCTTCCACAACAGGTGTGGAAACTCGCACCTGTGCAAAAGGTTCGAACGGCTTGCCCATGAGCAAAGCCCATACCAGCAAGGATCCCACAGAAATGGGGATACTCTCCCCAAAAAGGGGCGTGATCGAGGCCTAGAAGTGCCAGACCACCTTTTCTGCGCCACCGACTGCCTTCCGGCCCGCGCCCGGAAGACAGGGGTGACCCACAGAAGCACCCAGAGGGTCGTCGGCCGAAGCCCTAATTCAAAGAACGGACGCAGATGGTCCGAAATGCTCGCCCAGGGACGGGAGAGGGCCAGGCCCTATCCCAACATCCAATGGAGAACTCTTCCAATGAGGGCGAGCATTTTGGCCGACTTCTGGCAGGACGCCTCGAAACGTCGAGGACCTTGCCGAAGGACCCTAGGCCTGGCCCCTAGCCACACAGGAGCCGGGCCTACGGGTGTAGGGATTGACGGTCCAGATGGAAAACCTTCCCCTGAAAAAGAGATCAGGACCGGGCGGACTAGAAGCCGCCTCAGGAGCCTGTGGCTGAGACTGAGGAGAGCCAGATACCAGAGCTGGCAATCCAGTCTGGGGCTACCAGCATCACCTGCGCCAAGTCCCTCCTCGCCTTGCCCGTAGGTCAAGGGAATGGGGGAGAGGCGCGGAAGGGCCCGGGGTCCGTGGCCCCGACGGCATCCCCTACAGCAGACCTTGCTGAGGGGGCGGGCATAAAACAGTCTTGGCCTCGTATTCTCCCTGCAGGGAAGAGTGAGAAGATCCTGTGCTACCTCCGGCAGGGAAGACCACTCGTGAGGCACAGCCTATGTCCGGCTTAGGGCAGCAGCCGGGGAATTGGAGGCTCCTGCCATCAGATGGCTGGGGACCTGACTCCGACTGCGTGAAAAACCCAATGCGGAGAACCTCCTTACGCCGAGGCAAGGGGTTCGACCGAACCTGGCAGGGTAGGTAGCACATGGTTGTGGTGCTGTCCGCATGGACTAAAACCACTAGACCCCGCACAAATGGAGCGAGCGGTGCAAGCTAAGCGGACCGCCTGGAGCTCCAGCGGGTAGGGAGGACATCGGGACTCCCGAGAGGACCAGAGGCGAAGCACTCTGTATTCCCCTAGATGGGCACCCCACCCATCCGAGAAGCATCGGTCGGAGAAGACTGCCAACTCAGGGGGGGACGAACAGGATGCTCTCCTGCAGGAGCTGGAACAGTCCGAAGGGGAGCATTCCCTAAACTCCTGGGCTGTAGTCACGAATTGGTCCGAGGAACGCAGCGCTGTGACCGCTAGCTGGCCCATCCCACAGGGGAGGGCCGCCATGAGGCCCAGGAGGTGCAGGAGGTCCCGGTAGGGCACACTACCCGCCAACCTGACTGCAAGGGAGGAAGAACCAGCCCTGTCCGCGGCCGAGCCGAGCCTGACTCAAGAGTCGAGCCTAGTCCCGGAGAAGCCTCACCCACTAAGGCACAAGTTCCAACGAGGCTCCAGTAAGGGAGACCAGTCTAAGCCTGGAAGGGTTTAATCAGGCCGCCATCTGGGTGGGGTTATGCCCGGACCCTTCGAAGCCGCAGAAACTGCGGAGCAGAGAACGAAGAGCCTGGCCAGGAACTCGTAAGGAGACCTCTCACCTAGGAAAGGGAGGGGTCTCCCAAGAACGGACAGAATGAGGAGTACGTACGTCCTGGAGACCCAGGAGGAAGCCGCATGCCTCGATCTGAGGATGGGAGATCTGCAGAGGGACCATCCGGCGTGCAGAAGGATGGGCGCAAGCCCCCCGTCCGTTTGAGGCCAGGAATACCTGGACACGAACCCAGTGTCAGAAGGAGGGCCCACCACCTTCCTGACCACCTCTAATTAGAGGGCCAGGCAAGTCGGCTCACCAGTCCGACGAAGAGTCTGTGGACCCAAGATCCCCGTGGCGGCAACTTCAAAGGGGAACCTGTTCCAACCCGCGACAGGGCTTACCCTTAGCACCACCCAAGAGGAAGAGGCGGAGCCGTCCCCCCACGGGGAAACCCGGGCAGGGGCGACGGGGCCGGGGACAGCGCCCCTTAACCCATCACTGAGCAGGCTTGGCGGAGGAAGAGGCCGAGGGGCCTCGGACTTCTACTTCCCTGCTTCCTTTTGGAGGAAGACGCTGGTCTGGCGACAGGCCGCCCAGCACATGCCTGCTGGCCCTCGAGCTGGGCCGGTCGAGCCGCAGGGGTCGGGGGGCAAAGGGGCTTACGCAAAGGCTGAGGGTTGCCCTTGTCCCTCCAGGTGGGAGTGACAGCGTCCGGAGTGGCATCGGACTTCTCGGGCCCCTGGATATGTCCCTCCACTCCAGGGCCGAAGAGGTCAGTCCCCAAGAAGGGGATGTCCGCCAGCTCGTGCTGGGTTTCCAAGGAGAAGGAGGATAACCTCAGCCACGCCCTGCGGCGCATAGCCACTGCGGCCGCCACCGATCTGGCACAGGAGTCGCCCAGATTCAGGGCCGACTGAAGCTGCTGTTTTGCCACCGCCCTACCCTGGTCCTGAACCCGCCGGACCGTGGTCCGCAGGTCGGCTGGGAGATGAGGAAGGACCTTCTTCCAGGGAGCCCAAAAGGGCGTGGGAACAGTGTGCCATCAGTGCTGCCGAGCTGGCCTGACAGAGGCCTAGGGAGGACGCGGCTTAGACCTTGCGCCCGACGTAGTTCATCCTTCTGGGCTCTTTGTCAGGGGGCCTATCCACATCCCTAGCATTTCCAAAACATTGGAAAACATTGTCGGTGACTACCCCTTCGGCCGAGGGGTGCTCAGAGAAACCGGGCAGAGAACCGACAGGGACAGGGTACTTTCTGGCCACCCTGGCCAGGCGCAGGGCAGGAAGTAGGCCGCCAGAGCTCCAAGGCTGGGCCCACGATAGCCTCAGCCACCGGAAGGCCTCAAGGGAGAGCCCTTCGGTCCAGAATCTCCGTGAGGGGGGGTAAGGTGCCTGCTTGGAACGGGTTCGAGCTGCATCCCGTGAATTCGAGATGAGCTGGAGCAGACCCAAAACGACGATGGGCTGTCGCCCACAGATGTTCCGGGAAGACCATAGTCCTCCCTGCTAGGAAACATAACGAGCTGACTTCAGGCTCGAGGTCTGCAAAAAGCTGCCGCAGGCCTGAGTCACTCTTCATCCGCGAGGGCAGGCGGGAGTGAGGGGACTGAGTAACCTGTGGAACAGGTCATGGCCCGGTCCAGGTTCCGCCAAGGGTGGAGGGGCAGCGAGGATCGGACAAGCAACCGGCCCTGAAGAGGGCTCCTCGACTGCCTCGAGCGGCTGCATCGGCCGACAGGGCGGCGGCTGCTTACTAGCCGGAGAATGAATCGGGGTCGATTGATTTCCGGACAACAGCTGCTGCCACATAAGTTCCTCGTAATGTCGACGCCAACGGCATCGAAGCCACTCCTCATCCGAGGAGGGGGACGAGGAAGAACGGCAAAGCCACTTGACTCGGTGCCCTGACCGAGAATGCCGAGGTCGGCGTGAGCGGCTAGACCGAGAGGAGGACCGAGACCGAGACCCGAATCCTCGGGGGAACCGAGGGCAGGCTTGGGAGGGAGCGGAGCGCGCCCGGTCCTCCTTCGGCTCGGAGAAATTGGCCGAGGACTGTCGACCCGAAGGTACCGGCAGAACCTCAGCCCCCACCGGGAGAACCAGCGAAGGGATTGCGGCACTAGCAGGAGACAACCCAGATGACGTGCCGAGAGGCTCGGCCACATCGACGGGGGTCCTGGCCGGCTGACCTGACGGGGACACCGTGAGGCCAGAGGCCGATGCCGCATCCTGACCGAAGCCGAGCGTCGGCCGGGCGGGAGGGGACTTTTCCTCTGCACCCGGCCGGGGCCGCGATAGGGACTCTGCCTGCAGCACCTTGAATTGGGCCGAGGGGGAGGTCCCCAGGGTCCCTCTCCCTTCGAGGAAAGGGACTGATGAAGCTCCTTGAACGAAGCTGCATGAGTAGAGCCCAAGGACAATGGGATAAGCGCCGCAACCGAGGAAGAGGGAGGTGGAGCCGCCCCCTGCCCGGTGGGATCGAGCTGCTCAGAAACAGCCGAAGCGGACACCCGACAATCCGAGGGATTTTCTGGAGCGGGAAAAACTACCGGATGTCCGAGCCCCGAACAGGCCGCGTGGTCCTCCAAAGAGCTGGCCAAAAGAGCACAACAAAGCTGAGGATCATGATCCAGGTCAAGGCAGAAAACACACGTGGAGTGCGGGTCTCTCTTGCAGGATTTAACCGGGCGCCTCCCGGGGCCGGGAAGGGAATGAGCCATCGCCACAGCGAGGAAGAAGATCGAAGTTTCAGAAAAACTTCCAATTGATTTCGAAGACCGAAAATTCCAGGAACCAGTCGAAACGCAGAGCGCTAAGGAGGGAACCTGAGCTTCCAAGCGGTATGGAGGATCTGGCATCATGGGGCGGAGCCGAGTTTTTATTACCGGTGGTGAAGTTTACATCTTCTGGCAAGATTTAAAGCAGAATTGTTAATAAGTGTGGATGAACAACATATCCATGTCCCTAGAACAGTAGTTCCAGGAGTAGTATATGTTGTTTATCCACACTTATTGGCATGTCACTTTCCCCTTTATATCTTGCCAGAAGGCTTCAAGCTGGCTCCTCCCACCCACCCAGGTGGTATGTACCTCAGTTCCGCCCCGTGATGCCAGATCTTATCCTGCTGGAAGCCAGGTTGTGTGCGTCCGCAGCCGGGGAGGTCGGGTGGGTCCGTGTGGATGAACAGCATACACCACTCCTAGAACTACTGTTACAAGTGAGTAACCTGTTCTTCTAGGATCATGGATATGTTGTTCATCCACACTTATTGGCAGACTCCTAGCAGTTCTCTGGGAGGAGGGAGGCAAGGCGCACACTCCCTACTTAGGGAACAGAGATTGGAGAACTGAGGTCCCAAAACCAGTATCCCGGCGTGACTCAAGGTCGATGTGGTAGCGGGTGATGAAGGTGTTTGCTGACTTCCAGGTAGCAGCCCGACAGATTTCCTGGATAGGGATGTCCCTGGAAGCAGCCACCGATGCAGCAATATGGCAGGTAGAATGAGCTCTTATCCTTCTGGGAGGCTTCTTGCCCGCCAACTCATAGCACAGACCTATGCATGATGTAATCCATCTTGCAATTGTTCACTTCACTGCAGGTCTGCCAGAAGCGACTTCAGTGTAGGTAACAAACAGCTGGCAAACCTCTCCACGAATTTCCGCCGTCCTCTCCTTGTAACAGGAGAGAGCACATCTCAGGTCCAAGGTATGGAGCCTGTAACTGGCCTCCGAGGTGTAATTAGGGTAGTATACCGGCAGAGTCAACACCTGGTTAAGGTGAAACTCTGACACCACCTTTGGAACGAACTTTGTCCCTGTGGAAGACCAGATAAGAGGAGTCCACCGAAAGCGCCTGGAGCTCCCCTGTCCTTCTGGCAGACGTGACAGCCACCAGGAAGGTCGTCTTCCACGACAAGTGTGACAGCTCACACTTGTGCATTGGTTCGAATGGCTTGTCCATGAGCTTTGCCAATACCAGCAGTAGATCCCATGGATGTGGAGGTTCACACACTAGAAGGGATATGTGATCCAGGCCTTTGAAAAAGCGCCCAACCACCGTCTCCTGCGCCAATGTCGGCTGACCGGCGTGCGCCCAGTAAGCAGAAATGGCTGCCAGGTACACCCTAAGGGTCGATGACCGTAGACCCCCTTTGGAGAGAGACCAAAGGTAGTCAAGAATGTTAGCCACAAAACAGGATTAGGGGTCCAGATCCTTACCCTGACACCAAACAGAAAACCTTTTCCATTTGAAGGCATAACATTTTCTGGTCGATTCCTTTCTACATGCCTCCACCACGGAGTACACATCTTCGGAAAGACCCAAAGCCTGGAACTCTAGCCGCTCAGGTACCAGGCTATGAGGTGCAGGGATTGAAGGCCTGGATGGAAGACCTTCCCCTGGTTCAGAGATATCAGGTCCGGGCGTGTACAAAGCCACTCCGGGGGTCTGCAGCTGAGGCTGAGGAGATCTGGATACCATAACTGGCGGGCCAGTCTGGGGCTACCAGAGTCACTCTCCTTGTCCCTCCTCACCTTGAGTAATACCTTGTGTATCAAGGGAAATGGAGGAAGGCATAGAGGAGGCCTGGGGTCCACGGCCTCCAGAAGGCATCCCCTGCAGCGAGCCCTGATGGGGGCGATGGCATGAAACAGCCTCAGCTTGGTGTTTTCCCTGGAGGCAAACGGGTCCACCATCGGTTTGCCCCAACAGGAGAACAGGCTGTAAGCTGCTTCTGTATGGAGAGACCACTTGTGGGATGTCTGGCCTAAGCAGCTGAGAGCATCCACCAGCTGCTTCGAAGCTCCTGTCACAATGATGGCTGGCAGGTCCGCCTCCAATTGGCTTACGAGGGTCCAGCTGCGGAACGCCTCCTTGCATAGCAGACAGAAGTGCATGCCGCCCTGTTTGTTGAGGTAATCCATGGTTGTGTTATTGTCCGTTTGGACTTGAACCACTTGACCCCAGAGCTGAGGAGCGAAAGCTGAAAGTGCCAGTCTGACTGCTCTGAGCTCCAACAGGTTGATGTGGCACTGGAACTCCTCGGGGGTCCAGAGCCCATGGGCCCTGTTGTCCCCCACGTGAGCTGCCCAGCCCATGAGAGAGTCATCAGTCATAAGAACGACCATTGGCTCGGGGCGGCCAAACGGGATCCCTTCCTGCAACCGGTCTGGGGCGGTCCACCACTGGCGAGCGTCCCACATCTTCTGGGTTACAGTGATCAGCTGGTCAAAATGACCATGACGCTGGGCCGCCACAACTGCAATGCATTTGGTGAAGAACCATGGGGCCGATAACAGGCCAAATGGCATGGCTCGGAACTCATACAGGATCCCTTCGACCCTGAAGTGGAGGAACCGCTGATGGGACAGACGGATTGGGACATGAAAGAATATGTCCTGCAGATCCAGTGAACAGAACTACATGTTTCGCTCCAAGGATGGTATGATCCGGGACAGAGTGACAATCCAAAAGGTGCATGACCTGAGGTATTGATTCAGGTCATGGAGATCTAGAATGGGGCACCAGCTCCCAGTCCACTTGGGCACCAGGAAGTACCTGGAGACAAAGTTTGGGTCTGCAGATGGATCCGCCACAAGAGCTACTGCCTCCTTGAGCAGGAGCTGAGCAATCTCGTCTCGAAGAACTAACTGGATGTATATGCAAATCCATTCTTCCCGAGGGGCGCGAGCTCGGCTGGGAGGGTACTGCTCGAATTCTAGAGGCAGTCCCTGACTGACCACTTTGAGAACCCACCTGTCCATAGTGATAGCGGACCAGGTGGAAAGGAAGTGGTGGAGCCGGCCCCCATGGGAATAGGGGTGGCAACCCACACCCCATCACAGAGCACGCTTGCAGGAGGAGGAAGCTCCAGGACTTGAGCCTTGGCCTCCTCTGCAGGCCTGTTGGGGTCCAGGCTTGGGCCGAGGGCGCCAAACTTGAGCCTGCTGCTGATGCTGCTGTCCTCCCTGGTAGGAGGACTGCTGAACCGCAGCGGAAGAGTGCCGAAAGGGCTTCTTCTTTTTCTTCTGCTAGTTCTTGGCCGAAGAACTCTTGGCAGAAGTGGTGTCCAAGGTGGCATTGGACTGCTCTGTGTGCTGTAGGTGACCGGCCACTACTGGGCCGAACAAGTCGGTCCCAAGGAAAGGCACATCAGCTAACTTGTGCTGAGTATCCGCCAGGAAGGAGGAGAGCCTCAGCCAAGCCCTGCGGCGAGAGGCAACTGCGGAGGCCATCGAGTGGGCACAAGAGTCCCCAATGCCCAGGGCCGTCTGGAGCTGCTGTTTGGCAACAGCACGGCTCTGATCTCGAACCTGCTTAACTGTGGTCTGCATGTCCGTGGGGAGATGAGGGAGGACTTCATCCAATGACCCGAGAAGGGCATGGGAGAAGTGTGCCATGATGATGGGCGAACTTGCCTGATGAAGGTCCAAGGAAGAAGCCGCGTAGACCTTCTGCCCCGAATGGTCCAAATAATTGGACTCCTTGTCGGGAGGTCGGTCAGTGTCGGCAGAACTGCCAGTATGCCTGAACACACAGGCGGTCACCAGGATCTCGGTCAAAGGGTGCTCTCTGAACCCCGCAAGGGACCCCATGGGCACTGCATACTTGTGGGCTATGTGGGCAGACGGTGCTGGACATGAGGCAGGACGCTGCCACAGTTCGAGTGCCAGACCAACAACAGCCTTGGCCACAGGAAAGGCCTCTGTCAGGGTATCCCTTCTCTTGAGGATGCCCGTGAGAGGGTACGCCACCTTTTTGTGGATGGGTTCCAGGGGCATCCCTGTAGAATCAGAGATGAGACAATGGATTCCTTGGAAGGAGGAAGGACCTTCCTCCATGCCTATGCCAACGGACGACTCATCATCTCCAGGATGGGAGTGGAGCCTGCTGACATCTGAGTCTGAAGAGTCAGGGTACAATGGCCTGCCTCCCAAAAATCACCCTCGACCCGCCGAGAGTGGTCTGGGGTGACCGGGACCGACAGATGTCAGGGAAGCCCGGTATCTGGTCAGTCCTCTTTGGAAGGAGCCCTTCCCACAGGCTGCTTAGGCAGCGGCTCCACCACTATCAGCGGAGAGACCCGTATAGGCCAAAGCGGATGACAGTCTGGCCCCGCGGGTGGAGGAACCAAAGGCTTCGGTTATGAGGGGGTCGGCTTTGGCCTAGGAGGAGAAAGCCAAGTAATGGCCAGGGTAGGAGTTGAAGTCAGCTTCTGCCTGGACAAAATCAGCTGTTGCCGCATGAGGTCCTCATAGCGCCGACAGTTTCCGTCGGAGCCTCTCCTCATCCGAGGAGGACAAGGACAACCGTGGCATCACCTCTTGAGCGCTTTGGCTCTTCCTCGGCCATCCGGACGAGGGGGTTCTAGACCTTGACCGAGATCGGATGGGCCGACTCGGTTGCTCGGGAGACACCAGTGGGACTGGTGATACCCGGGGGTCCGGAACCGGGTCCTCTATGGGGACACCAGCAGGCTGGGTCTCATCATCAGGGAAGACACAAAGACCGGATTCCTTTCCAAAGAGTCATCGACCGGGACCGGTGACAGTGGGTCGATGGGGTTGAGGACAGTCTCGACCTCATCCGCCGCATCCTCAGTCGGCTGGTCCGACAGAAGGTTCATGAAGCCTGAGGTTGAGGAAGCAATCTCGACCGAGGTTGAGACCGCATGCTCCTGGCCTGAGACCTCTCTCGGTCCCAAGAGCGTCTTCGCCGAGACGAAGATGTGCTTGGTTCCTCATCTCTTTTACAAGATCGGGAGGAAAGCGAGCCTGCAGGCACCTCTCCCCGGGTGGGGAGAGACTGGCACAACTCCTTGAAAGAACCTGAGAAGGTGGAGCCCAGGATGAGAGGAACAAAAAAGTTTCGATTCTCTGAAGCGCTGGCAGCTTCTTCTTCGAACGCCTTCATGCATTCCAGCTGCTCGGCGGAACCTGCAGCCGCAGAAACTGCCCACCTAGCCTCCTTGGACTTCACCGGAGGATTCCTTTTCTCTGGTCTCCCCAACTTTAAACATGCCAGGCGATTGTCCAGGACATTGGGATGGAAGGCCAAGCAAAAGCGGCAAGACGAGGTGCCATAGCCGACACCTAGGTAGTAGACACACGTGAGATGGGGATTGGTGCACAACATCTTGTGGCCACAAGGACACCAGCGAAATCCTGGAGAAGATTTGTCTTCCATGACTGGGGACACAAAAGCGCGATTGTTAACTCCAACGAGTTTTAATTTCGGTAAAACCGAAGTATTGAAAGCCAGGGCCTACAAAATGTGTGAGCACGAAGGAGGCAACCTGCATCTTCCAGCGGAAAGGAAGATCTGGCATCACGGGGCAGAGCCGAGGTATATACCACTCGGGTGGGTAGGAGGAGCCAACTTGAAGACTTCCGGCAAGATTTAAAGGGGAAAGGGACATGCCAATAAGTATGGATGAACAACATATCCACAATCCTAGAACCACCATTTCTAACTACCTAGATTCAGTTCACTATCTACACTTAGGCAGACATCTAGCAGTACTCAGGAGGAAAGGGCACAGCTCACACCCCAAATTAGGCAATAAGAAACTACAGGACTGAGGACCCAAAACCTGCATCATGATGACTGAGCAAGATGATGCTGGAATGGGATATATATATAAATATATATATATATATATATATATATATATATATATATATACACACACACACACGCATTTGACTAGGTAGCAGCCCTGCATATTTCAGGATTGGCAAGTCACCTGGAAGTAGCAACAGAGGCAACAGTATGTCTGAACGAGTGAGCCTTCAGCCCCATGGGTGGCTCCTCCCTAGCCAACATATAACACAGAGTGAAGCAGGAGGTATTCCATCAGGGAATCATCCACTTAGCTACTGGTCTGCTTAGGGCAGCTTCAGCATCTGTGACAAACAGCTGGCCAACCTTACTGCAAAAATTCCACTTTACACTACAGGCAGAAGAGCATGGTCATGTGAGCATCTACTGCATGGAGTGTTTGCTCAGTCTCCAAAGTGTGAGGCTTCAGAAATGTCAGTGGAATGAGTGCCCAATTTAAGGCAAAACTCCAACATTACCTTTGGCAGGAATTTTCCATGGGGGCATAAGGCATCCTTGTCTTTCAAGGAAGCTAGATAAAGTCACTCCTGAGCTGGTGCCCAAAGCTCATTTACCCATCTGGCCACACCTCTCAACTACCCCTCATTAGGAGGGACGACCTTCATTTAGCCCCTCAGATGTGCTGTATCCAACATCCATCCCACACTGAAAAGGTGCTGCCCATGTAGAGGAGATGCTGTAAACTCAGTCTTTAAAGCAGAAATTCTTAACATTCTAGGATGCCAAAGCAAAATTAAGCGGTGAAACAAAAACACTGGTTTTCACAGTGTTTTGAGCTTGTATCTTTACATTTGATGATGATTCCCTCATTCTGAGGGTCACTGTCTCACACTGTCCTTCATTTCGGTGACAAAAGGTTGAGAGGTACACACCTGGCCAAGATGTTGGTTGTCAAATATGAGATCACATATATCCATTGGCTAAAATGGTTTACCCATCCGTCATGATAGCACCAGCAATAAGTCGCATGCTGGAGGTGGTTTCTGCACTGCAGGGGACAAGTAGTTCAGCCCTTTAAAGAAACAGAAACCCACTCTGTCCTGTCCCACAGCTGGCACCTCTTTCTTGGAACACTATGCCATAATGGGGGGCAGATGCACCGTGAGGGACATGGCTTGTAACCCTGCTTGAAACAGGGACCATTAGTAGCTGAGTATATGTGGACTGGAGCAGGTGAGGGGCAACAGTTCATGCTGCTTGCACCAACATGGGAACCTTCTCCACTTGCAAGTATATATCTTGTGTGTTGTTCCTTTTGAGAATCCTCCAACTCCCAGAGAACATCACTGGAAAGCCCAAATGTTTTGGGCTCTAGCCATTCAGGTACAGCCAGGAACTACAATGGGTGCCTACTCGTTATCTGGTCTGGCAGCAGTGAAAGCAGCCACAGAGGTCTGCTGCTGAGACTCAGCAAATCCTGGTACCATACTGAGTGTGGCCAGCCCAGCGCAATCAGAATCTGGGATGCCCTGTCCCTCCCTGCCTTGAAGACCACCTAATGAACCAAGGAAAATGAAGGGAAGGCATGCAGGAAATCTTGAGTCTAGAACTGAGGGCATCACCAAGCAGAGTTCCCCACTGAGAAGGATGATCACAGAACAGTCTCCGCTTCTTTTTCCCAAAGAAGCAAACACATCTACTGAGGTTGTTCCCCATACCAAGAACAGTAAAGATACCAGCTGTGGGTACATGACTACTCATGGGATGTTTCTCTCACATGACTGACAGCCTACACCAGCTGGTTGCTAGTTCTTGTAATATGGACTGCTAACAGGTCCTATAGCAGGCAGCCAGCCATAGACATTGTCCAGAGCTTCTCCTGGCACAGAGGGAAGGAGAGTCTGCTGCCCTACTCGTTCAGATAAAAGGGTAATTTGTTCATGTAGATACCTGGACCACTTGACTGAACCGGCAAGCTGAACGCTACCTACACCTGATGCACTGAGCAGAGTTCTAGCAGGTTGATGTGGCATCAGGTCTTGCTCTCTGACCACAGCCTGTCTGTTCTGTGGTCCAGCAGATGCACACCACAGCTCACTAACAATTAAACCATTGTCAAAATGAGTGAGGACTCTGCTCAGATGAAATAAAAGCCTTCTGAAAGGCTTGAGGGGGACAGCCACCAACTGGGTCACCCAAACTGTTTTGTTCAGGGCTACATGCAACTGAGACCACTGGGACCCAAACTCACACAGAGTGGTTTGCATGTGCCAGCAGACCAATGCATCATGGCTGTGGTAGAGGTTCTGAAGCCCAGAACCTGGAGAAAATCACAGGTTGAGTGTATTTACCCAACCCAAAATGATCAGAAAAAGGAGGATAGATCCTACACCCTGTCTGAGGGCAGACAAGCTTGGCTTGGAGGGACTCCAGCTCTGCTTCAATGAAGCGGATCACCTGCATCCAGGTGAGCTCAGACATAGCAAGTCTGACCATCAGGAAAAGATCCCAGAATGTTTGTACAGACAGATACCTGGACCACACCACATCCCACAGTTAGCTTCCTGTGATGGGACAGTCATCAACTTTTTAAAATATTTCAGAGCTTCTGCACCTGAGAAAGGTCACCTTGATTGACAGGTAATTGGTGAACACTCTGTGTACAGAAGAGAGGCTGAATGGCATGGCTCTGAATTGATACAGGGCTCCAGTCACCTGAAAGTGGAGAAACCACCTGTGCAATGGAGGAATGGGGATGTAGAATTCCACATCTTGGAGGTTCAGTGAAGAGAATCAAGTCCCTGGCTCCAGGGATGGAATGATCTGGTGCTGTGCTGTGCTACCATGAGAAATTTCCATGTGTTAAAAAAAAAAACTTCTTTAGAACGTGCAGAACAATAATGTGGCACCAGCCGTCTGTCTGTCTGGGCACCAGAAGTACCATGACACAAACCCCTGATGAGCTTGGTTTTCTGAGGTAAGCATGCCGCTCCAGTAGCTAAAGAACTTCTCTCCAAAGGGCGGGAAGAGGTTCCAGCAACAGTGTGTTCTCAAGCAGCAACTGGACTGCGGGGAGCAGCATCTCAAACTGCAGAAACAACTTTGACTGCATCACTTCTAGGACCCACTTGTCTGAAGTAATAGAAAACCAATGGTGAATGGGGCCCTGAATCTGTCATGTTTTGTGCCTTTAGGGACCCTCCGAGGACTGACTTCCAGAAAACCAACACCCCTGTGTTGACCCTGCCCCCCCCCCCCAAATTCACTTGGCCAGCTGGTGGTGATATTTAAGCAATAATGCATGCCAGGGTGTATGTTGTGCTGGGATAATGTCACGTCTGGGGTGGTTGGGCATGAGGCTGCAGGCTGTGTGAGTCCAATGCCCCAGAAGTGACGTTATCCCAGCACAACAAACACCCTGGAGTACATTATTGCTATAATACAATGGCTTGTTTGTAAAGAAAAAAAAACTAAAAAGTGCATTTAAAAGTCGATTTTTAGTCATTTTTTAAATGGGTAGGTATACTAATAAAAAATAATCCGGATTTCTTGTTTTGTCCAGTACCTGGAGCAGATGTAGCATTGTTGTGTTTCTATCCTCTACCCTCCAACTTGCCTCTCTGTTTAAATGCAGTTTATGAGGCTTTATCTGTTACCTGTTCTCTCCTAAACTAACAAGAACAGCGCTGCTGTAGCGCCCATGCGTTATGAGGATTGCACTGCCAACAGGAGAGGGAACGAGAAGTCTTTCTTGAAGATTGTAGAGGTACTGCTTTACTTTTGTTAGGATCAGGGCAGGGATGCAGGACATGTACCACTTGAAAGTACCTTTTCTACTATGATGTGAGCCAGAAACACCTAGCGGAAAGTGGGCGGCTTCTTCAGCAACTGTCTAGCATCGCTGTTTCCAACTGCTCGTGCTACTGCTGCAAGGGAATTGAAATGCCATCTCAGATGACAGCTTTTTTTTATTTAAAGGATTTTTCTGTTTGGGGCATATTGTGGGGGTGAGGGGTAGGAGCTCATTGCCACTGTGTGTGCTTCTGGTTGCTGGTGGCAAGCGAGTCGGGTCACGGATGGTAGCTGCCCAGTGGGAGTCAGTGATGCAGTCTGCCGTGCCAGATCAGGCTGCGTGGAGCAATTCCCTTTACAGTTGCTGCGGTCTTCTGTGTGATGGGACTAGACCCGTGATGTTGTACAGGTATAACATCACGGGTCCAGTCCCAGTCTCATCAATCGGAGACCAGCATTCTTTCTTGCCGTTGTATAATCTATATTTTTGCCTTGCCCTTTAGATTCCTTATCTGTATTCTCAATACTACTGTAGTTCTTGCAGATCTTTCTCCTATGAAGGATCTGTCTGCATCTCACATGTGCACACATTAGAAATGTTAGTTGTTCCATTGTCTATGCTGCATTGTAACTTGTACGTTGGCACTGTATTGTATTTTTATTGTTATAAAATGGATCAAGATGGATGCTGCAAATGCTGTTCTCTGACTGAAGGACCCAGGTCACCTGCAATGAAGCACATACTCAGGAATGCACAGTGTGACACTTTCTATGCTAAAACAGTTAAGATTGGACCTTTTAATAAATGCAACAGCACACTCCAGGGTGCTGTGTTTGTTGGGATGTACGATAGATCGATAGATAGCTAAACAGACAGACACACACACCTCTGGTATGTGCCTGCAGACTGCACTTCAGCACTCACACCAGAGGGGTGTCTATATATTCCAATGCATGCAAGAACTGGGGTGCAATGCTGCTTACTGGTTTGCTACTGTATCTTTCAAAGTAGTTTACTGTACAAAGTACTGTACTTTTTCTTAATCCTTAGGTTGCTGACAGAATTAGAATGTATAGGAATTTTGGACCGATACATCAGTCCGTGGCCCTGCAAGGGTTAAACTTATATTTTATTCATTTTGATGTCAAATACAAGGACAAAAACTCTGCAGTAAGGAACATCATACAGGATAGTGTACCGTATAGAAAAAACAGGTTACTCACCTGTAACAGTAGTTCTAGGAGTGGTATATGTTGTTCATCCACACTTCTTGGCATGTCCCTTTCCCCTTTAAAGATTGCCGGAAGGTCTTCAAGCTGGCTCCTCCCACCCACCCGGTGGTATAGCCCTTGGCTCCACCCCATGAAGCCAGATCATAACCTGCTGGAAGCCAGGTTTGTGCATCGCAGCTAGGGAGGTCAGGTGGGTCCGTGTGGGTGAACAACATATACCAGTCCTAGAACTTAAGTACTGTTACAGGTGAGTAACCTGTTTTTTCTAGAATCGTGGATATGTTGTTCATCCACACTTCTTGGCAGACTCCTAGCAGTTTTCCGGGAGGAGGGAGGCAAGGCGCAAACTCCCTACTTTGGGAACAGAGACTGGAGAACTGAGGCCCCAAAACCAGCATCCCGGCGTGACTCAAGGTCGATGTGGTAATGGATGATGAAGGTGTTTGCTGTCTTCCAGGTGGCAGCCCATCAGATGTAAGGAGGCAGTATAGCGCAGTGGTCTAAGGCTCTGAGATGCAAATCTGGTGACATCCAGCAGACCAGACCTGGGTTTGAATCCCATAGCTTCCACTTGCATACTGTGTGACCCTGAGCAAGTCACTTAACCTCCTTGTGCTCCCAGGTCGCTCCTGTAAAAAAGCTTTCAGCTTAGTGTGCTATACCTGGTTAAATAAATAATAAATAAAATAAATGCCCTGGATAGGGATGTCCCTGGAAGCAGCCACCGACGCAGCAGTATGGCGGGTAGAATGACCTCTTATCCCTTTGGGAGGCTCCTTGCCAGCCAACCTATAGGAGACAGCAATGCAAGATGTAATCCATCTTGCGTTCGTCCACTTTGCTGCAGGTCTGCCAGAAGCGGCTTCAGCACAGGTGACAAACAGCTGGTGAACCTCACCCCGAATTTCCGCCGTCCTCTCCTTATAATAGGAGAGAGCACGTCTCAGGTCCAGAGTATGGAGCCTGTGCTCGGCATCTGAGGTGTAGTTCCGGTAGAACATAGGCAGAATCAACACCTGGTTAAGGTGAAACTCTGACACCACCTTCGGGAGGAATTTCAGGTGGGGCGCAGGACAACCTTGTCCCTGTGGAAGACCAGATAAGGGGAGTCCACCGAGAGCGCCTGGAGTTCTCCTGTCCTTCTGGCAGACGTGACAGCCACCAGAAAGGCCGTCTTCCACAACAAGTGTGATATCTCACACTTGTGCACCAGTTCAAATGGTGTGTCCATGAGCTTTGCCAAGACCAGTAGTAAATCCCATGGAGGTGGAGGTTCACGTACCGGAAGGGATATAAATTAAACTTTATTTAACCAGGCATAAACACCATTGAGCAAGCTCATTTTCAAGGTGGTCCTGGACATCAAACAATTCACAGTCAAAAATATGTTAGACAAAATGAAACACTGTACATGTGAAAGATAATTCAGGCCTATACATACGGAATTAACACAGATAAACACAGTTACGATTCTTTCACAAATAAGTACAGGAGGTGAAAAAGCTTAGACCCTTGACTAGTACCTTTTCTAAAATATGTAAAATGGTGGGTTTACTATTATGGGACTTGGGAGGGGGAGGGGAAAAAGAGAGGGTATATAAGACAGAGGGGAGATAGGATAGTGAGGAAAGGGAGAAGAGAAGGCGGCTACTAAGTGCTGGGGACCCCCTACTGGGGATGGGAGTTGAGTGACTCTTAAGTGTCAGACGATTTGTGAAAGACACCAGAGACTAAGGGCTCATAGTCACCTAAAACAGTTGCAGATTTACTTCAGGTACTCAGCTATTAGTGCTTTGAATGTGAATGGACCTGGGGAGGGATGAGAGCTTTAGTGAACTTTGCATGGTGTTTCATAAGGACGGGAATGAGACATTAATTGCAGCCAAGCCATAGGATGTTTTTACTCTGGGTATCTGGAAGCAGAGTATGGAGAAGTGTCTCAAACCATATGATCCCTTGGCACATTCGAAGAAGTTCGAGATGTATGCAGGAAGCTTATCAAACAGAGCTCTAAAGAACCAGAGAAGAACGTTTCTTTTCCTCCTTGTTGAGAGTGAGGACCATCTCATCTCTTGGTACAGCAAGCAGTGGTGGGTGCAAGAAGGCAGATTGAGGATGAAACTTTAGGCCCGGGTGGTAAAGAGTGTCAAGTTTACTGAGCACTGATGAGGGGCAATTGTTGTAGAGGAAGTCAGCATAGTCCAGTAGAGGTAGGAATGTAGATTGCACTAGTCTCTTTCTAGCTTCTTTGGTGAGGAGATGCTTAATGCGGTAGAATATGCCTAACCGCTGTCAATTTTTTCAAGACCTCATTCAGGTGGCACAGAAAGTTAAGCTCATTATCCAGCCAGAACCCTAGGTATTTAAAGGTATCCACTATTTTGAGGGGTTCACCCAATAAAGTTAGAATCTTGGGGTTGTGTGTTGGTCCTGAGGCTGCCTTCGGCGAAAGGATCATGGCTTTGGTCTTTCTGGCATTGAGTAGAAGCTTGTGTTTGATAAGGTTATAATGGAGAGATAAAGTCTCACTGTAAGTCCTCATGGGCCAAGTCCAAGGAAGAGTTAGAGGTATAGAGGACAGTATCGTCTGCAAATAAGTGCACATTAGCTATGCGAAGATGTGAGTCAAGGTTACTGATATAGATTGCAAATAGGATTGGGCCCAAGATGGAGCCTTGGGGGACACCTCATGGAAGTGTTTTTAGTGGAGATAATTCTCCTGAGGCTTTAACTTGTTGTAACCTGTTAGTAAGGTAGCTGGTGAACCATTTAATGACAGTACTATCGAAACCGATATTACTCAGTGCATTAAGCATAATATTGTGATCCACAGTATCGAAAGCCTTACTAAGATCAAGGAAGAGGGCAAACACATACTTCTTAGAATCCAAGGCAATTTGCCAGTCAGTGGTTACTTTTGCAAGGGCAAAGGCTGTGTTATGTTTGGCTCTAAAGCCGGACTGTGCAGCGTTTAGCAGTTTCTGCGAATCCAAATGCTCTCTGACTTGGGTGTTGATGATTTATTCCAGTAGTTTTGAAAGGGTGGATAGTATGGAAATAGGCCGATAATTGTTCAGGTCACTCGGATCCCCAGACCTGAACAAGGGTATGATGTGTGCAGTTTTCCATGACACAGGTAGTGCACCCTGCATCAGGGAGGTGTTGAATAAATGGGCGATGGGAGCAGTCAGGTAGTAATGGCCTAATTTTAGGAAGTAAGGTTCGATACTGTCGGCACCGGTGCTCTTTTTTGTATCCGGTGACAATAGGAGGTCCTCTACTTGTTTAAACGTGACTGGAAGGAAGCTGAAGGAGGAGGTTGACTAACTTTGGCTGGGGTTGAAGTTGGAGTTAAGAGTCATCAGTGGAGTCCCCTAAAGGGCCAAGCTTGCTGATAGGAGAGGCGTCAAAGGCCAGCTCCGCTGTGGCAAAGTGTTCGTTGAGCTGTTCTAATATAGCAGTTCTGTCCGTGAAGGTAGAGCCATCGGACACTATTTTGGTTGGAAGGGGAGGCGTCAGTGGTATGACCTTCAACCTCTTTGAGGATGCTCCAGAACTTGGCAGAATTGTTTTTGATTTCCAGTGCTGTTTGGAAATACAGCATCTAGCTTTTTCAGACCTAATTAGTTTGGTGCAGGCATTTCTAGAGACATGAAAGGCAAGCTAATCGACCCCTGAGTGAGATTTCTTAGCTCTTTTTCACCAAAAGTCTCTGTCTTTGAGGGCTTTCTTCAGGATAGGAGAGAACCAGCCGGGAGGTCTTTTTTTGGACTTGATCAGCCTTAGGGGGGGGCATGTTTGTCTATTAGACCCTCTAATAGGCTAAGAAAGATATTAAATGCCTCACTGAGGGAAGGGGCTAGGTAGAAGTCCTGCCATCTGATGTTACCCAGGTCATTCAGGAAGACATTCTGGTAAAACCTTTTCAGGCATCTTTACAGTTTGAATTTAGGGGCAGACTTTATTTGGGGAGAATGTCTGATGCAGGCAGTGGCACAATGATCGCTTAGGTCGTTGAAGAACACTCCAGTATACAAAATGTTATGAGGTTTGTTAACTAACATGAGGTCCAGAAGGGAGCTTCGCTTGTTTTTTTTTCTGTTGGGTCTGGTGGCTTCAATGATTATTTGTGCCAGCCCACACACATCACAAAGATCCTAGAGCTTCTTGGAGCTCTCATCATTCCAGTTTTGGCTGAGATCCCCCGTTAGAATACACTCAGTGTTAGCCGTGTCGATTAGGCTTTGGAGGTGCGGTAGGAGGGCCATGCCACCAGAAGGCGGTCGGTAGCATGCAACAATAAGGAGTGCCTTTTCATTGGAGAGTGTTTGTTTTAGTGCCAGACATTCAGATTCTTTTGCCTTAAAGGTGCCATCAATGACTGTGACAGAGAATCTGCTCCTAACATATATTACAACTCCCTCTCTGGTTGGTCTATCACACCGGTAGGTGCAGTATCCCGGTATGTTGATAGCTTTGTCTGGGGTAGAGGGCGTAAGCTAGGATTCTGATATCATAAAGATATCAGGGGATGCATGTAAAATCAGAGTCTGAATCAGGTCAAGCTTCTTAAGTAAACTACAGACATTCACATGAAGGAAGCTGATGCCTTTGTATTGTGGGAGGTCCGCAGGGGTGTTCAGAGAAGCAGGTGGGCCTGGGTTAAGTTCGACGTTTCCAGAGCAGAGTAGGAGAAGCAGTAGTAGTTTCTTGAGGTAATGTATTAACCTGCTGAGTAATTGCTTGTTACTCCATTTGGCATGGGTAGATTTAGTGGTGGTTGAGATATGGCCACAAGCATAATTTGTTAGGAATAAAGCATAAATGTCTGTTTTAACAGACAGGTTAAGGGGCGCTCTCATGTATTCTCTGGTCAATGCCTGATGAGAAGGTAAGCAGGACCATAGGGAAGCTGTTCCCCAATGTGTGTTGCCATAGTCTGTTAAGAGAGGGCAGAGCTTGGTAGCCGTCAAAGGAGGAGCTTTGGCCTTGGTGCAACTGGGCAACCGGAATTTGGTCTGGTGCATAGGTTAGCAGGATGAGGCAGTTAAACAGGAAAATATCCTCGCGTGGCATTTTTATTGGGGTGTTATATCCTAGTAAAAGGTAGAATGTACAAGGATGACAGGACCAGTCTGTAAGAAGCTACTATAAGGAGGCAGGACTAGCTGGGGATGGGAGCTAACAGTTAGGTGTGACTAACTATACTTGGACCAATAGGAGTGCAAGGGGTTGGCCTAGCTCTCGAGGGAAGAGCATTTAATAGAGGCCGGGGTCGGGGCGGGTGGTGTGGGACAAAAAATACAGTAGTGGCTTGTTTAGAGCGAGCGGAGGTGCCCAGAGCAAGAAAAAGGGAGGAAAAAAGCCACGGAGAGCAGAATCTCCAAGCGGCCAATCACTGGAAAAGCCGTACAGCAGCAGCCAATTGGCAGGGTTCCCAGTGTGTCTTCGACCAATTAGGGCTCCAAAGCTATTCCCTGAGGCAGTCGGCTAGCTTACCCAGGTTGTAGAGCTCTGTGGTGGGCAGGTGAAGAGCGCATGGACGGCTGGCTTCTCCAGCCACGGCTGCAGGAGTGTGGAGGCGACAGCCCGATCAAGGGCTCCCAGAGTCAGGTTGTAGAGCTCTGTGGTGGGCAGGTGAAGGGCATGCAGCCGGCTGACTTCTCCAGCCGTGGCCGCAGGAGCGTGGAGGTGACAGCCCAATCAAAGGCTCCCAGAGCCAGGTTGTAGAGCTCTGTGTCGGGCAGGTGAAGGGCGCGAGGATAGCTGGCTTCTCCAGCCCTGGCCGCAGGAGCGTGGAGGCAACAGCTTGATCAAGGGCTCCCAGAGCTGGGTTGTAGAGCTCTGTGGTGGGCAGGTGAAGGGCGAGCGGCCAGCTGGCTTCTCCAGCCACGGCAGCAGGAGCGTGGAGGCGACAGCCCGATCAAGGGCTCCCACAGCCAGGTTGTAGAACTCTCTGGCGGGCAGGTGAAGGGCACGCGGACGGCTGACTTCTCAAGCTGCAGGAGCGTGGAGGCAACAACCAGATCAAGGGCTCCCAGATCATGTGATCAAGGCCTTTGGAAAAGCGCCAAACCACCTTCTTCTGTGCCGCAGTCTGCTGACTGGCCCACGCCTGGTAAGCAGAGATGGCTGCCAGGTGCACCTTAAGGGTTGAAGACCAAAGACCCCCTTTCGACAGAGACCAAAGGTAGTCTAAAATGCTAGCCACAGTACAGGACAGAGGGTCCAGGTCCTTGCCCTGACACCAAATGGAAAAGATTTTCCATTTGAAGGCATAGCACTTTCTGGTCGACTCCTTCCTTGGATGCTTCCACTATTGTGAGTATATCCTCAGAGAGACCCAAAGCCTGGAACTCTAGCCGCTCAGGTACCAGGCTGTCAGGTGCAGGGATTGAAGGTCTGGATGGAGGATCTTCCCCTGATTGACAGATATCAGGTCCGGGCATGCTGGAAGACGCCTCAGGAGCCTGTTGCTGAGGCTGAGGAGATCTGGATACCAGAACTGGTGTGGCCAGTCTGGGGCTACCAGGATCACCTGCGCCTTGTCCCTCCTCACATTGAGGAGCACCCTGTGAATCAAGGGAAATGGAGGGAAGGCATAGAAGAGGCCTGGGGTCCACGGCCTCGAGAAGGCATCCCCCTGCAGCGATCCCTGCTGAGGGGGGCGAGCACGAAACAGCCTCAGCTTGGTGTTTTCCTGGGAGGCAAACAGGTCCACCATTGGTTTGCCCTAGTGAAAGAACAAGCTGTAAGCTACCTCTGGATGGAGAGACCACTCGTGGGATGTCTCGCCTATGTGACTGAGGGCATCCGCCAGTTGATTTGAGGCTCCTGCCAAATGGATAGCTAGGAGATCCGCCTCCAGTTGGCTCATGAGTGTCCAGATGCAGAGTGCTTCCCTGCACAACAGCCAAGAGTGCGTGCTGCCCTGCTTCTTGAGGCAGTACATGGTCGTGGTATTGTCCATCTGGATTTGAACCACTTAACCCCGAAGCTGCTGAGCGAATACTGTCAGTGGCAGTCTAACCACTCTGAGCTCCAAAAGGTTGATGTGGTAACGGGACTCCTTAGGGGTCCAGAACTCGTGGACCCTGTTGTCCCCCATGTGGGCTCTCCAGCCCATGAGAGAGGCATCGGTCATAAGGATGACCATCAGCTCAGGGTGGACAAATGGGATCCCTTCCTGCAACCAGACTAGGATGGTTCACCACTGGAGAGCGTCCCATATCTTCTGGGTCACAGTGATCAACTGGTAGAAATTATCTAGATGCTGAGTCCACTGGGCAGCCAGCTCCCATTGAAGGGGGCGCATATGCCACCTGGCCCAATGGACCACGGTCATGCAGGCCGCCATGCAACCCAGAAGGTGCAGAAAGTCCCGGGCAGGGCATATTTGTCCAACCAGAAATGACTGGGCAAAGGAGGAGAGAACCTGTGCCCTGTCTGCTGGGAGCCAAGCTCTGGCTCGGCGAAAGTCGAGCTCTGCCCTGATGAAGCAGATCACCTGAGAAGGCATGAGCGCCGACTTGGTCTCACTGATCAGGAGGCCAAGTTAAGAGCAGGGCTGGAGGGCCAGGTCCCTGGACCTCTCCACTTTTTGCTGGGTGGAACCTGCTAAGAGCCAATCATCAAGGTAAGTGTATACTCTGACCCCTCGACGCCTGAGGTGGGCTGCCACCACTGCAATGCATTTGGCGAAGACCCGTGGGGACGATGACAGGCCGAATGGCATGGTTCAGAACTCATAAAGGGTTCCCTCTGCTCTGAAGCGGAGGAACTGCTGGTGAGACGGACGGATTGGGACATGAAAGAATGTGTCCTGAAGATCCAGTGAGCAGAACCACATGTTTTGCTCCAGGGGTGGTATGATCTGGGACAGAGTTACCATCCGAAAGGTGCGTGGCCTGAGATACTGATTCAGGTCGTGCAGATCTAGAATAGGATGCCAGCCCCCCATCCGCTTTGGGACCAGGAAGCACCTGGAAATGAACCCTGGGTTGACTGGAGGATCTGCCACTCGGACCACTGCCTCCTTGAGGAGGAGGTGGGCTATGTCGTCTCTCGGAGCCGACTGAGTGTTGGCTGATACTCTCTCCTCCCATGGGGCTTGGCTTGGCTGGGTGGGTACTACTCGAATTCTAGAGGCAGACTCTGGCCAACCACTTCTAAGACCCATCTGTCCGTGGTAACAGCGGACCAGGTGGAAAGGATGTGGTGGAGCCAACCCCCCACGGGAGGACTTAGAGCTGTGTGTTGGGAATAGGGGTGGCAACTCCTATCCCATCACTGGGCAGGCTTGGAGGAAGAGGGTCCAGGGCCTGAACCTCTACCTCCTCTGTAGGCCTGGGGAGTTCCTGGTTTCGGCCAGGGGCACCAAGCCTGTGCCTGTTGATGATGTCCTCCCTGAAAGGAGGACTGCTGGGCCACAAGGGCAGAGTGCCGAAAGGCTTCTTCTTCTGCTTCTTAGGGTCAGAAGCACTTTGAGCAGAAGCAGCAGAGTCCAAGGTGGCACTGGACTGTTCAATTCACTGAAGGTGACCATCCACACCTGGACCACAGAGATCGGTGCCCAGTAAAGGAACATCAGCAAGTTTGTGCTGGGTATCCGCTGTGAAGGTGGAAAGCCTCAGCCAAGCCCTGCAGTGTAAGGCAACTGCGGCTGCCACCGAACGGGTGCATGAGTCCCCAATGTCCAGAGCCGTCTGAAGCTGCTGCTTGGCAACGGCACAGCCTTGGTCCCAGACCTGCTTGACCATAGTCTGAAGGTCCGCGGGGAGATGTGGGAGAACTTCGTCCAAGGACCCTAGAAGGGCATGGGAGAAGTGCGCCATGATGACGGCCGAGCTTGCCTGACAGAGGCTTAAAAAGGAGGCCGCATAGACCTTCCTGGCAGAGTAGTCCAGTTTCTTGGACTCCTTGTCTGGGGGTCTATCGGTGTAGGCAGAACTGCACAGAGTCGGTCACAAGGCTCTCAGCCAACAGATGTTCTGTGAACCCCGATAAGGACCCAATGGGCACCGCATACTTGCGGGCCATCCGGGTAGATGGCGCTGAGCAGGAGGCAGGATGCTGCCAAAGCTCCAAGGCCAGGCCAACAATGGCTTTGGCCACAGGAAAGGCTTCCACTGGGGTATCCCCTCTCTTGAGAATGTCAGTGAGAGGGTACTCCGCCCATTTCTGGATTGGTTCCAGGGGCATCCCCGTGGATTCAGAGGTAAGGCAGAGAATCCCTTGAAAGGATGAAGGGCCTTCCTCCGTTGACAGATCACTGGCCAACTCATCATCCCACGGGTGACAGTGAAGGTCAGTATCGTCTGAATCCGGGGTATCCGGACATAACAGTCGGCCGCCAAGGTCACCCTCAACGTGCCTGGGGCAGTCAGGCATGAGGGTGACCAAGATCCTGTGAGGAAGACCCAGGGTTGACTGAGCTTCCTTCGTAGGAGCCCCTCCCAAAGGCTGTTTAGGTGGCGGCTCCACCACAATCGGTGGAGAGACTGATATCGGCCAAACCAGAGCGGGTTTTGCAGGCTCTGCGGGTTGGGGAAACTGATTCACCGGTTCCAGAGGAGGTGGCTTCAGCCAAAGAGGCAAAAGCCAAGTAGTGGCCAGAGTAGAGACCATGGTCGGCTTCTGCCTGGACAAGATCAGCTGCTGCCACATCAGATCCTCACAGCTTCGGCAGAGCTTCCGACGAAGCCTCTCCTCATCTAAGGAGGACAAGGATGACCAATGGTGTCGCCTCTTTTTGGAGTGCTTGTGCGCCTTCCTCTGCCTCTCGGTCTCAGGGGGTCCGAGATCTCGACCTGGCCGAGTTGGTCGCTCGCGAGACACTAGTTGGACCGGTGACTTCTCAGGATCAGGGACCGGTTCCTCAATGAGACTCCCAGCTGGCTGGGTCTCCACACTGGAAAAAGACAGGACTGGAGTCCTAGTGAGAGAGTCATCGACCGAAACGGGTGACAACAGATTGATGGGATCGAGAACGATCTCAACCTTGTCGATCAAGACCTCGGTTGACTGGCCAGACAGCAAGGACAAGAAGCCAGCGGACGAGGAGGCAATTTCGACCGAAGTCGATACTGCCAGCTCCTGGGACCGAGATCGCTCACAGTCCTAAGAGCATCTTCACCAAGACAAACACTGATTCAGATCCTTAGCCCTCTTATGGAACTGAGAGGAGTGAGAGCCTGCAGATCCCTCACCCTTAGTGGGGAGAGAGTGGTACAACTCTCAAAAGGAACCCGAAGAGGTAGAGCCCAAGTTGAGAGGAACGAAAAACGACCGGACTGAGAGAAAAACTCTGCAGCCTGCACCACTTCTTCTTCGAAGGCCTGCTTTCACTCCAGCTGTTCAGCGGATCCCACAGCCGTGGAGACTGCCCACTGGGCCTCTTTAGATTTCAACGGAGGATTCCATTTTTCGGGCCTGCCCAATTTGAGGCATGCAAGATGATAGTAGAGGACATTCGGTTGAAAAGCAAGACACATCTCGCAAGTCTTGGTGTCATGGCTTACACCCAGACAATAAACGCATGTGGTATGTGGATCAGTGCGAGACATTTTTTGGCCGCATGGGCACTGGTGAAATATGGGTGAAGATTTATCTTCCATGATGGAACAATGAGAATCACTATCGCTAACTCGAACGAATCGAAGTTTCATAATAACCAAAGGTTTTGAAGCCAGGGCCTACAAAAAGCAACAGCAAAGAGGAGGCAACCTGAATCTTCCAGCAGAAAGGAAAATCTGGCATCATGGGGTAGAACTGAGGGCTATACTGCCCGGGTGGGTGGGAGAAGTCAGCTTGAAGACCTTCCTGTGATCCTTAAAGGGGAAAGGGACATGCCAAGAAGTGTGGATGAACAACACATCCAGGTCCCTAGAAATACATTTATACATTATTCAGGAGTAGTCAGTATCCCTTACACGTTCCCAAAATAGAGAGGCAACCATTATCGTTAAGAACATCAGGCAGGCTAAAATGACAGAACTCTGCAAAACTCTAGCCCAGGAGCTCATGGCATCTCACCATGTACAAAACATACAGATAAGGTACATACAGCCCCTTTAGCTAACCTCTCCCACGCCCAGAAAGAAATACAGTTAATTTGAGCAGAGGGCACAGTCACGTCCTGCGTATTTACCAAATGTGATTCAACTACTTAAAACAACGTTGCTTTGGTACCATTAACAGATTTTGGTGCTTGAGTGGTTTACTAAACAGTGCTAACAGTTCAACATCCAGTTTATGTGTGACTACTGGTACAGTCCCACAGTGCTGATGATGGTACTACTTGCTGCTAGCCTGTGTGTGTGTGTTAATCACCATTACATAAAAACAGTAAACATTAATTGTTCACTTATCACTTCAGCAGCATCTTTAAGATTTTAACTTTAAACTCCAACTTTTAACTTTTAGTAACAGATAGAACAAATCACTAGTCAGCGATCTTGAAGGGACAAGTCTCCTACATAAGACAGTATTTGGGAACAGGAAAACAGTTCTGTTTTTCAGGTCTCAACAACTTCCTGGGCTCCTGAAGCAGTCCTTGTGGTCTTCATGGTCACCACCATCTTTGAAGCCCATCTTCCAGCATCTCCTGGATCTATAAAGAGGTATACTTTACTATCGTGAATGATTCTTAGCTATGCTGGGAAATACATTGCATGGAGTATACTGAGTTCTTTAAGAATGTTCCTGACGCCATCAAACTGCTGTTTTCTCTGTCTAGTGGCACAACAGATATTTGGAAATAGATGAACAGTCGCCCCTCCACACTTAGAGGTCGACATATTTTGGCCATATTTAGCAGTTTGCCCCTTGTCCCCATGCTGTCTACCACCATCACCACTCTCAGTAGTTTTTCAGGTTGCCCTCCTCTGGATCTAACACAGTAAGCTTTCACTGCACTGAAGTTGGAGACATGACCTATGTTTGAAATTAGCTCTTCAACCAGTCCTGCAAGAAAAGCACTTCCGATCCATTGGAGAGGCCAAGGAGTTTGATATTTTGACTCCTAATTTGATTTTCCAGACTCTCCAGCCCATTAGTGTGCTGCGCCTCAGGTGCCCTCTTGCGTACTCACAGTTTTGCAGGTCTCTGACTGGTGCCACATGTCTTCCATTTCCCCCTACAGAGAATCCGCTGACTCATCTACTGTGGCAATCCTGCTCATTAGGATAGCTCAGCTTGCCATTCATTGTGCTGGAACAGGCCAGCAATTACTGCATCATGTGGCCCAGAGTCTGGAGTATTTTCCTCTGGGCTGTTGCCATCTGCAACGCTGTGCTGTGTAGACCTTGTGCTGGGTACTGACTGCCGTTGTTCCATTGTGTCTGTCTATACGAGGTTCTCCTTGCTGCTGACTGCAGGTTAGTTTTACCATTTTGTAGCCTAAGTTGAAATATGTTAAGTTTTTTAAGTTCTTTCACTGAAATTAATAATTTTATAGCTAAATCTTGTAAATTCCAGAGAGCTGAAGTGCAAGGTACCTTCTCTGCTCAGGCTACACAGCGCTCTGCGTATAGAGCACTGTATTGTGTGAATTTCCGCTGTACCCTATTCTCCTAGCACACATCTGGAAAAGTGCTGGTTTCAACTCAGCACATTTCTCCTTGTGAAAACAATTTTAAATAATTTATGAGGTAACTGCATTTTTGCAACAACAAACCCCACAAACAGTTCATCGGCAGCCAAGCAGTTTGTCAGTTTTTGGTCCATTCACACTTCGGCAAGCCAGTAACCTTTATTTAAAGTCAACTTTCATTCTGGTGAAACCTTGCCAGCCCGCACCCCACACAAGGATTTGAATAACCATGATGCTCTGCAATAGGTCTGCTGCTATAAAGTCACAGAAACCAAATGATTTGTCTGTTGTTCCCTCTTTGCCTCTGTTATGGATCCTGCACACTGCTCTTCTTACGGACTGTCTCTGTGGTACGCCACAAAGAAATGCAATAACCTTCACACTGCTACTGGTGTGGTGCCCTCAATTTATATTACAATGATGGGGGGGAAGTTCCAAAAGCTATTCTTTTTTTTTTTTTTTTACTTACTTTGCTTTTGTTCTTCCGGCAGTATATCCCTTCAACCCCACTGCCAGCCAAACCGAGATTCTCCCCGGATGCAGTGCTCCTTGGATTACCCCCCAGGGCGGAGCCATCAGAACCTCCCTGCACAGCCCCAATGGTGCTCTATCATGGGTGTGCTGGGGGAACCCGGATCTGACACGGGGTAGGAGGGATCATTAGACATGCTGGAGACCAGTTTTCACTTTTTGGTGGGGGCATGTCTGCTTGGACGTCGTGACGCAACCACGCCAAGCATCCGACATGCCCCCTGGGAGCAGTGCTTGCAGGTGCTCTGGTAACAGCACATCCCGTGGTCACCTGGGAGTACCGGACCAGAGTCACCTCGATCCGATCCCTCCCCCAGAGATGAAGAAAGGTAATGGCCATAATTCACCCTGCCCCAGCCGACCAGGTGACCGGAGTCTGCTCAACCCGGTCAGCCCATCACAGTGGTAAATCTTCCGCTGTGTTGGGGCCGGCCCCAAAGCTATTCTAAAAGCAATGTTGACTAAATAAAACAAATTGCTCATTTGTGTTTAAGCCAATTAATTCAGCATTTACGAGTCACAGGTTCTGGTTTGATGTCAACCCTTCAAACAAGAAACATACAGATTTCTTAATCTGGGAAGTTAAGTGGGCTCTGTTGAAATTCTTAAATTGTGAGGTTGAGTACTTAACATGACCTGGATCTCAAGCTCAGTCACCCAGGCAGCTTGATTGTGTGCAGAGGGCCAGACTACTGTTGACTCGTTTGATGGCTTTATATAAATGAAGGCCTTTGACAATTTAAATGTATTGCAAGGTGACCGTACTCTTACTTTGTAGAATGTTCTTAACAGTGCAAATTATTACATCATCTAACTCCCTATTTATCACTTGTCAATATTGAAAAGCACAAAAACATTTCAATTCAGCTGTCCTTTAATCCCTAGAATACACAAAAATGTTTAATTTACATTCCAGAAACAGTTGAATGTATCTACAAGTTCCATGTGTTGCTGTATTTGGGACTTGGTTCCATTTTTTTAAGAGTGAGTGCATTGAGGCCACCTCAGTGGCACTGAGGCACTGGACGCAGCACCTCACGCCATGCCGGCAACCCGGGTTCGGGCACAAGCTTGGGCCGCCAGGGGTCAGCCGCGGGGGAGGGGGATTTGGGGAGGGTGAGGTGCAGGATCGAGTGGTTGTAAGGCAGCTCTCCTCTCCTCTCTGGGGAAGGACGTGGGGTTTCCTTGGCTCTTGGTTACCACCCAGTGGAGGCTAGGTAGCAGTGTCAAGCCACAAGGGAAATCTGGCAATAGGCCAAGTGGTTGGAAGGGGCTGTCACCGGAGCCAGGGAGCACATGTGCGCCTCCACATGCATACACAACTGCGATCTGGGGTCCCAGGGTAATGGGGGGGGGAAACCATAAAATACATGTTTCCCCCGTTGCCAAGTAAGGCGGGATGGGCAACAGGGGAGCAAAAAGCTATACAGGGAAAAAAAAGAGTGAGTGCATTGCACTGAGCTGTGTCCAGTCTGTGGGGAAAAAGGTAACAACACCCTCCCCACTTCAGTTAGCCAAACAGGGCGCCTGCTATTTGCATCAATCTTATCACTTACCTGATGTTAGCAGACTTTGCCTTCAACTCACTCCAGCGCTGGTTCATATCGACAAGTCGATGCTGCAGCAATACAGCTTCCTCGGAGTTTCCTAAGGCTTTTACCATCTTCGGTCGATTACTGTCAATGCTCTTAAAGATGTCATTGTGAGCATCAATCTCCGCCTGGATATCCTGTGAAGAATAGAAAAGTCATTAATCCACTATTTCCCTTTTCTGTGGTCCAGTGCAAGCCTCCAATTTTCAAACCTTCCCCTTCAATCATAAAAACACATTAGTCACACCATTCATAAAACGGTAGTAATAAGGCAAGAGTCAAACACTCTTCTGCCAACGGCCTTTATAGAGACCCTAAAGAGGAGCAATGAAAATATGAAGAGTGAAAGGTGGAATTGTAGCAGAACTTCTGTGTTGGGTGCCAGTTCCTATTTCTAACTTTCTATTGCTCAGTGAAGTCCAACACAGGTGAAGGGGAAGTCATTCAAGCCTAACTAAAAACCACCACACTGTTCTTGTACATTAAAAAGCCCTGCTTTACCATCAGTGTTGAGATCTGTTTCTAAGACCACTGGCTATGGCTAAGATTAAGGTAATGTAACTGAAACTACTGGATTAAAAACTGACACCGTGACTGAATGCACTGGTGCTCACATACATTAATGACTAGGGCCAGTGTTTTCCTGATATGGAATTATCCCAATTTTGATGGCTACAAATTGCCAATTTCAGATAATTCTGGATACCATTAAGAGTATACTGTGGCCGTCCCAGTGGGCTGAGGGTTGAGGCGCTGGATGCCACACCTCACGCCATGTTGGCGACCTGGATTTGGGTACAATCTCGGGTCATCGGGGGTTGGCAGGGGCAGGAGAGGACTGAGCGTCCGTAGGACTGCTCTCCTTTCCTGGGGGTGGGTGGTAAAGTCTTCCGCAGCTCGGGCGACCTCTGGCAGTGGATGGGGGTTGCACGCTGTGGAGACCACAACAATGGGGTATGGGGGCTGTGGCGGACGTCCTGTGGGTGGGTGTGGGAGCATGCCCATCTCGCACTGGACGTCATTGCACATCTGAGTACCAGGGAACCAAGGAAACGAGAAAAAACCCTAGCACTCATGTAGGAAAAGTCCTGCCCCACCCACGCTCATAGTCGGGCCCACCCCGTCCAAACTCTGGGGGGGGGGGCTCAGAACCGGGTAGTCTGTCAGCTGGAAGAGGAACTGGAGGATGGGCATGGTTGAAGGTAAGGTTGGTAAGGGGGTCTCAGACAGAGCGGGACAATAGGTCAGGATTGGGGAACAGCTGGAGAGAGACCTATGGGACCAGCGAAGGAGGAATAAAAAAAGTCCACGTAAAAAAAAGGTATACTGTAGAACTGGAAATTTTCACTGTAAAAGTATTTTAAATGTTATTCATTTCATTTCCTGCCTTCACATGTTTAGAACAGGATCCCTACTTGCTGAAATTCTGCGCCCTCCCTTCTGTGGTGTGAATTAACTGTCCTACTCGCTGTTCCCCATGGTTCTCTACGAAAAGAAACCTGACTGGATTGGTTGACTTTTTCAACCTGCTGATTTTCTAATCCTTATTCCACAACTTGTTTGATAAATGCTAAAAGCATTGTTTTTCTAATGCCCCATAGTGTACAAGTTTTAACCATCACCTCACCTGGTGACTACTGCTGCACTGAGCCAAACTGAGTCAAACCCCAACCCCTCATCCCCCACACCTACACAAGAAAGAAGGAAAACTAACTGGATTGATTTATCTTTCCGAACACTAGCCCACCATGTGGTCCCTTACGGCTGAATGGTATGCTCCTGATTTCCAGATCTCAACCTCCCTGACCTACTCGCACCATCCCTAACTCACCCTTACCAGCACAAATACACCAAGAATTACTGCTAAACTATCACCAATACATAAATGTGCCCCTCTGTATTGCTTTTATTAATCTTTATTTCTGTTTCATCACACTCTTTGGAACTGGGGGGAGGTCTGCATTCACACAGGACTCACAGGAAGTGCTTGGGAATGCCAGTAAATTTGCACGTGAGATGCAGCTATTAAATCTGTCTAGTTCAGCGCAGGACGCTCTAGGAGCACAGAAAACAACAAGTTGAAGGTTCCCAATTGTCTACAGCCCTCAACTTATGTAAAATAAATATTTATGCTTTCCTAATGGCCACTAGGTGGATTTCTATCCATGGCAACTCTGCAGCGAAGCATGGTGCAGTATTTTCAGAAGACAGGTAAGCAAAAACGGCAATTTCAGATCCAGACTGTAATTTCAGCAAAAACTGCGGCTAATTCGGTCATCACCAGAAGTCACTGGCTCTATTAATGACCTTTTAATGCATCCAAGCACCAGTGCAGGGCTGGCAGTATAGCCAAGAAGTTAGAGTAATGAGTTGTGAATGAGCTTGGTACATCCAGCAGCCCTGGGTTGGACTCCCACAACCTCCACTTGTGTACTGTGTGACTCTGAGCAAGTCACTTAACCCGCCCCAACCCCCATCCTCCCAGGTCACCCCTGAAAACAGGTACTGTGCCCAGAGGGCCTCACCCAGTTACCAAAGACTAAAATAAACAATTTCAGTCACGGTGTCCGCCTGTAATCCATTATAAATCATAATTTCATGCTTAGTCAGGACTGTTTATTTCTAAACATTCCATGTACTCTTATCACCCTACGAGGTGACACAGCTCTAAAATACTAAGTTCAGTTGGCACAGTCTATTTCCCACAATGGGGATTCTAATATTCTGCAAAGTAAATAAAACACTGATTTTAAATCCAAATTATATTTTTTAAACAAAGGTCTTTAACATGATTTATGATATGTTTATATACACAGTTCCTGTGTTTATTAAAATTTTAAGAGTTTCTTCTCAAGTCCTTTGTGTGCCAGAACTGCCCAGACTTGCTTTGCAGTTCTTTCACCCAAAGAACTTAAAGGGACACCGTCAGCTTCAGATGCTAATTTTATAGTGTCTGCACTCAATACACCTAGGGGAAGTACCGTCATTATAGAAAGCAGCGGTGGCATTAGATTTTTAAATAACATCAAGAATATGTGTTATTCTTGCTAAAACTATTATGATTGGGCTGTGTAAAATCCGTGTGGCGCACACCCATGAGCAGGAATGGCGCAGAGCCGCAGGTACACTCGTTCATGAATGAGTTTGTCATTTAGTGTGACATAGCAGTAAAATAGTGCAGCGACTACCTTGTATACCACTAATCCATTTAAAGTAATTCTCCCTTGAAAAATGAGCACCGTAACACAGTTAATTTTGTTTATGAAAGCTGAAGTCATGATTCTGGGCATGCATGTTAGAGCTGACACATCCCCCAACTGGTCCAGCTAGGTAACTCCCACACTACTTTGGAGGAGCGGGAAAGCCCCACAAGAGTACTCAAGGTTGAGACCAAGGAGGATGGGAGGGGTCTCCGAGATGGAGCCCCAGGGAAGGGAGGGGGAGTGGACCCCAGAGAACGAGGAAGAGGAAGCTACTCCTAATAGGGGGGACTCAATAGTCCCGGGAGTGGAGCTGGGGGCAACTAGCAGGAAGGAGAGGGAGGTCAATTGCCACTTCCAGGAAGCACAGCATGGAGGGATGGAAAGCAGATCCATAAGATTGCAAGGGCAGTAGTAAGGAGGGGGGAACTGGATGTCATTGTCGACCTGAGGACAAATGACCTGGCAGGGGACAAGGAGGACATAGCCAGAATTCAGGGGGATTTCAGGAAGTTGGAGGGGGGGGGCTGAAGCAGATAGCATGCTCTGTCTTCTTCTCAGAGGTACCACCTGTACACGGCAAGGGAGAGGCTAGGACTCTCTACATCCAGAACTTCAACACCTGGTTGAAAGAATGGTGTGAAAAGGAGGGATTCAGCTTCATCGGACACTGGGGTCCCACCTGTAGAGATGTGAGCCTGTATAAGGAGGATGACCGACATCTGTCCAGGAAGGGGACCTTAAACCTTAGTGAGAAGTTTGAATGCTTCAGCATCAAGCATGGCCAAGGGGGGTCCAGGAAGGATAAAAGGCTTTGTATCCCCCCCAAAAGCACAGGCTCTACATAGGTACTCAAGACAAAGACAGATCATCAGAGGGCACTATACAATATAAGGGAAGGGGGACAGGGAGGACTGGGAAAGAAGGACACCCAGGAAAAGGGGAGGCACATGTCATCAAAGCAGGGGAGGGTAGTCGTATCCTGGAGAGCCATGTGTGCTAACGCCCAGAGTCTGGGTAACAATATGGAGGACCTTGAGGCAGCCATGGCAGAGTCAGACCTGGGTACTGTGACCATCATAGAAACCTGATGTAATGATAACCATAACTGTGAGACAGCCATACTGGGCTACAATCCATTCAGGAGGGACAGAGCAGCCAGGAAGGGGGGGAGATGTGGCACTTTATGTGAAAGATAATATAAAGGCTGCGGAGATCCAAGGGGAATGGGGTGGGGAGATACTGTGAGTTAAGCAAGAAAAAAGAACAGGATCAGTCATCTGCACTGGGGTAATATACAGACCACCAGCCCAGGAGGAGGAGATGGACAGGGAGATGATGCTGGCTATCCAATGGATGGTGCACAAGGGGGAGGTAGTGCTGGTTGGAGACTTCAATATACCAGACATAGACTGGAGCCTCCCTGCAGCAACAACAGCCAGGAGCAAGTTTATCCTGGACTCACTACAGGAAGCCTTCCTTAAGCAACTGGTCGCAGAACACACATGGGAGATGGCACTACTGGACCTGGTGCTCACAAATGGGGACAGTGTGACAGGGGTAACAGTGGGGGATCACCTGAGAAACAGGGACCACAGGTCAGAAGGATTTGAGAAAACTGAGGGGACAGTGTGACAGGGGTCACAGTGGGGGATCACCTGAGAAACAGTGACCACAGGTCAGAAGGATTTGAGAAAACTGAGGGGACAGTGTGACAGGGGTCACAGTGGGAGATCACCTGAGAAACAGTGACCACAGGTCAGAAGGATTTGAGAAAACTGAGGGGACAGAATCCAGTCACACAAAAACACGAATCCTTGAATACAGGAGGGTAGATTTGGGGGAAATGCTTGGAAGAGGCACTAGCTGGAATAGGGAGGACAGCAGGGGTGGAGGAACAGTGGGTGGTGTTCAAATCTGGAATAACAAAGGCGGCACAACTTTGTGTAAAACAGGTTAGCAAAGGGAAAAGGAAGAGGAGACCATCATGGTATTCAATGAAGGTAGCTGAGAAAGTCAAAGCAAACAAACTTGCATTCAAACAGTACAAAAAGACACAGGCAGAAGGGGACAGGAAGAAGTACCAGATGAAACAAAGGGAGGCAGGGAGGGCAGTAAGGGAAGCCAAGGCACAAACAAAGGTAGCGCACTGCAAAATCCATGGTGAGTGGGGATAAAACCTTTTACAAGTACATCAGCAAAAACAGGAAGGCAAAGGGAGGGATAGTGAGGCTGAAGGGGGAGGACGAGGGTAGAGTGGAAGATGACAGCCATAAAGGAAACATTCTTAACAGATACCTCTGCTCAGTCTTTACAGACGAGGGGACAGGAAATGGGCTGAAAAGGAGTAGGAAGAGCACAGAAATGGATACAAGTCTTTTTCCATGGCAAAGGGTCCTAAAGGAACTGGAAGGAATAAGAGTCGATAAGGCTGTGGGGCCAGATGGGGTACACTCCAGGGTGCTGAGGAAGCTAAGAGAGATGATGGCTGAACCTCTGGCAAACCTGTTCAGCCGGTCAACAGAAACAGGGGAGGTACCCAAAGACTGGAGGACAGCTGATGTAGTCCTCCTATGCAAAAGCGGCAACAGGGAGGACGTGGGGAACTACAGAACAGTCAGCCTGACATCAGTAGTGGGGAAGAATAATAGTGGAACACCTGGTTGTCAAAAGACTACAGGACCCAAAGCAACATGGTTTTACTGGAGAGAGGTAGTGCTAGACTAACCTCATTGAATTCTTCAACCGGGTGACAAGGGAGGTGGATGGGGGGGGGGGGGCAGTGGATGTGGCCTACCTAGACTTCAGTAAGGCCTTTGACACTGTGCCACATAGAAGGCTGTTAAACAAGCTGGAGAACATGGGAGTGGGTAGGACGGTGGTGCAGTGGGTGAAGAACTGGCTGGATAGCAGGACACAGAGGGTGGTGGTAAATGGCTTTTACTCTGCAGAGGGAAAGGTGACCAGTGGGGTTCCACAGGGATCAGTGCTGGGTCCAGTCCTCTTCAACATCTTTATCAGTGACATTACTGAGGACCTAGAAGGGATAATTTGCCTGTTCGCTGATGACACAAAGCTCTGCAACAGGGTGGACATGCCGGAGGGTGTGGGTAGAATGAGGAGAGATCTGAAGAAGCTTGAAGAGTGGTCAAAGGAGTGTCAGTTGAGATTCAATGCTAAAAAATGCAAGACCATGCATGTGGGACACAAGAACCCAGGAACAACATATCAGCTGGGGGAAGGATATGGAATGCTCCAAACAGGAAAGGGACATAGGGGTTATCATCTCTGATGACCTCAAGGTAAGGAGTCAGTACGACAAGGCAGCAGGAAAAGCAAACAGGATGCTGGGATGTATAGGCAGGGGTATCACCAGCAGGAAAAGGGAGGTCATAATTCCACTATAGGACATTAGTGAGGCCACACCTCGAGTGTAGCATCCAGTTCTGGAGATCTTACCTACTTAAGGACATAGACAGGGTGGAGGCAGTTCAGAGGAGGATAACCAAGATGGTGCAGGGATTACATCACAAACCCTAAGAGGACAGGCTGAAATACTTAAATATGTACTAGGCAGAAGAGAGGAGGGAGAGTGGGGATATGACTGAGACATGTAAGTACCTCATGGGGAGAAACAAGGTGCAGGAAAGCACAATTTTTCAGAGGAAGCGATGCTCTAGGACTAGTGGACATGGGATGAAACTAGAGGGAGAAGGGTTTAGAAGGAATGTGAGGAAGTACTTCTTCACGGAGACGGTGGTGGACAAATGGAACAGCCTGCCAGTGGAGGTGGTGGAGGTAGAAACAATTACAGGATTTAAGAATGCGTGGGATTGGCATAAGAGGGTCCTGGCAGTCAGGGGAAGGGACAACCTAGTTCCAGGGAAGCTTAAAGTAGCACAGTTACATGTGTAAATGGGCAGACTGGGTGGGACGAAGGCCCTTATCTTCTGTCAACATCTATGTATCTATGATGAAACCTATATACAGAGCCACATAATTACAGCTATATACTGTACCATGGCAAACAAAGCTATATACCTTAGTAACTAAATCCATGTATCACATCAATTAAATGTGCATAACACAGCAATAAAAAATAACATATTTAACTACTAAACAAATTAGCACCTAATTAATAATAAAGTATCAACACATTGCCTTTTAGTTGCCCAATTAAAGCAAATTTTACATGAAATGGATATTTCTGCACTGCAAACTTCTCAACCATGCTTGTGTGTTATGTAAATTAGACACCAGGAAAATTCTATGCACTCGTGAAATAATCCCATGGGGAGTGGGGCTAATGAAGTTATAACCCCACTTAGCCTTTGGCCTCATGACTTATTATTTCCATGTTCATGATACTTTCTTTATTGTACAGAGTGTGTGTGTGTGTGTGTGTGTGTGCGCGTGTACGTATTATAGGGGCACGACAGGTTGAGTAGGCAGTTTAATGTTAAACCTCAAATTCTGCACTTTAATAACTTTGCAACCATTCAACGGATTTGCACAAAATTTGGAATGCGCTATTCTGTGGGGTATATCTCTTGACTTGGCAAGTTTCGTTCCGGTTGAATGTGTGGTTTCTGAGATCTGGATAGTGCAAAAAAGTTAAAAGTCACTACTTTTTGCAGTTTTCTCCTCATCGCCTTGCAGCCAGACGGTATGTAATTTTGGCGTGATTTTTTTTTTTACGGTAGAAAACATTTGGGTAACAGAACTGCCATGCTTTGTTTGGTACAAAAATGTTAACCTGTTGCAAAGTTATTCAGTTTTTCAGTTCCCATTATTTCCTATGGGAAGTTCATTTTTCAGAACAGAGGTAAAAAGTTCGACAATGGATCTGATCTCGCTAAAAAGGATTCATTCTCACGAGACCCATTCCTTTTTCGCGAGGAAGAAATCCTTTTCCGTGAGGAATAAATCCTATTTCGCGAGCCACCATTTTTTTTTACCAACTAAAAAACATGGAAAACATATAAAATGCTGTCATTTTACAAAACAAACACCAGAACCTAGCTAAACGGGCCTTATTTAGCTAGATTCTGGTGTTTGTCTTTTCACAAGTAGCCCCAGAAATACTTTTTCTGGGCACCTGAAATCCTGGGTGCCCAGCTTAGCGAGAGGAGCCTTCCGCCATGTTCTCTGTATGAGAACAGCGGATTTTATTTCATTCGACAGCCGCAGCTGAATTCCTCCTGCCAGCTGCAGTGTCAGTTACATGCACCTCTGTTTTCCCGGGTTTCTAGTGACACCCATCACTCCCTGATCACTGTCCCCATATATTCCCTGGTGTCAAGTGGCACCACCCATCCTTCGATCACCATCCGCTACCCCTTGATCATTTCATTTGAAATATCTGACATGGGGGTGCCCACCCCTGGTGTAAGATCACCCCAACAGCTCCCACTTTTTTGGTCCCCCCCCCGATCCTCCATTCAGAGGTCAGCTCAGCCTGACATCCCCCCATGCCCAGGCTTGCCCCCTAGGTGGGGCCGCTGGGCAGGCTCCCCTCCAATGGATACTGCTGGCAAGTCCTGGCTTAACCCCCAGGTTGGGGGAGCGGGACCCCCCGGCGGACACTGGTGGCAGTCGAGATGGCGGCAGAGCAGGGCATCATGCCCAGGGGTCAGCTTTTTTGTGAATGCTGGATCTCTGGGAACGGGGATGTGCAATGACATCCAGCATCCACCCTGTCCCCCCCAGGTAATGGTGCTGGCCGCAGCAGTACCCCCAGCCTCTGCCAGGGGTCAGTAAGGCACTGAGCACTCTTCCCTCCTCCTCCCAGAGATGGAGAGCAGTCCCCGGCACACTCGATCCTTCTCCCTTCAGCCAGCCCTCCAACTCCTGAGTCCATCACCGACCCAGGATGTCAGCATCGCAAGTGGTCGTCTTGCTGCTGCACTGGCGGGCTGGCTGAGCCCCTTGTTTTATATTAAGCCAACATTGGGGGGTCCAATCCTTGTGTCGGCATTTAATGACCCCCCTAGCAGTGTGGGACAATGGGGAGCCCACCCCCAGTGTTCCAATATATTTATTTTCTATATTTTGACCAGTAAAAAAGAAAACAGTTCTGCAACGTCTTTCTTTTTTTACACTGAAAAAAAGAGAACTGTCCCTCATCGTCTCCCCCATCCCCCTTCCTACCCTCCCACTGAGGACCCACCAACCCACACCCCCTTTACCCCATACATACCACCAGAGTTTGTAGGCTGTCATCTTCTGAGGACTGGGACACGTCTGCACTCTTCAAAGTCGAACCACGAACTGAGGAATAAAGGTAAGTGCCGTACAATGTAGTTCAATTGTGTTTTGAAGTTATGTTCATAACTTTGCAATTTTTTGGAATTTTTCCACCAAATTTTCAACATGCCCTTTTGGGACCCACCTCATGATCACTGCCACTATCATTTCGTTAATCGGGCCCAGAAAGTGATTTCACAGTCGCTGCACAAAATCACCTTTTGGGACCAAATAACAAAATTTCACCACCAGTGCTCATGAGGTGGGTCCCAAAAAGGCCATGTTGAAAATTTGGTGAAAAAAATTCCTAAAAATGGCAGAGTTGCACGCATTTGTTGAAAATGTTCTACACACGCCCAGAACTTTGGTGATTTTCATTTCAATATTTTGATTCCAAATTTTCGACATCTCATTTTTTCACACCACTTCATGAACAGTACAGTTGTCATTTTTCACATCCTGTCCAAAATGTGTTTTTGCACCTGTGGCGCAGAACAGCATTTTGGCATGGATTTGAAAATTTACACTTTAAGGGGTTTATAAGGTGGGGATCATAAGAAAACTCTGTTGAAAATTTGGGGTCAAAATATGAAAAAATGCCAGGGTTATGACCATTTATTGCAATTTGGCTATACCCGCTCGTAACTTTGGAAATGTTACATATTTTTACCACAGATTTTCAACACAGCCTTCTTATTACCCTAACTCACATACAGTATGTCACAGCTGTCATTTTTCAAATCCTGCCCAAAATGTGTTTTCTCACCTGTGGCGCAGAATGGCATGGCAGTTGCGCAGAATTACATTTTGGCAGTGATTCAAAAATGTACTGTACTGGGTTCATGGGGTGGAGTAATAGGATGGCTATGCTGACAATTTGGTCACTGTTGTCCTATAAATGGAAGCGCAGACCCAGAGGCCCTGTGCTTCCACAGCTACAAACATATACGCATCTACTGAGGAATGGGAGTGTAGGGTCCTTTGGACCCTGCGCTCCCACAGTAAAATGAGGATATTATTATACTATCTCAAAAAGTAAGGAAATAAGTTGTAAAAAAAAAAAACTTTGTTAATGCTCTAGTTAGGGTAAAAGTGACAAAAGTTGGAAAATTATGTGTTAAAAAGTTTCCAACCCTAAACCCCCACCCCCCCATAAGGCCCAAGACACACCCCCACACCTTCTCTTCAGGCTTGGTTTGGGAGGGTGTGGTGTTAGGGTTGGAAACCCTAATGCCTCATTTCCCAGCTTTTGTCGCTTTGACCCTAACTGGAGCATTAACAAAGTTTTTTGCAATTATGCATACCATGGCAAAACAAATAACTTTTGGAAGATAAAAGCTGTTATCTTCACTGGAAACATAGCTACTGTGTACATTATTTGCACAGCAGCTATTTTATTTGCATAGTAGCCACAACCCATGCTTTTCACACAAACTGGTTCCGTCGGCAGCACATAAAACAGTGGCATTGCCACTTTAACAATAAAAGTAAACGTACCATTTTGTCATCATTAATAAATTGGAAAAGAAAGAAAATCTGTAAACAGATGAGCCATTTACATAATACAGCATGTTTTTTTTGTTTGTTTTTTTACCTGCAAGAAAGACACAAAGCAAGTAGTAACTCCCATGGTATACATTGATTATCCCATGAGGCAGCTTCATGTTATCTGGTTTGAAATGTTGTTGTTATTGCTACTGTGCAGTAACAACATTCCAAACCAAGTAACATGCATATCTGAAGTTACCTCATGAGATAATCCCTATATACACAAGAGGTGTGAAAATAAATTTACGAAGATAAACATGTAATTTTGGCCTGCAAGAGCAAGATAAATGAAGTTGTTTACTAAGCATGCTCAAAAACGTATCTCACTCATTTTGGTCATGTTGAAGATACATATCTCAGCATGCTGAGTGAACAGTGTTCACTGGTCCAAGATCATTTACGTTTAGCTTTGTAAAGCACTGGAATAATTTACCACCATTTCTTAAAGAAATCCCTATTTATAAAAAAAAAAGTTTGCAAAACAACTGAAATTATTCCTCAAAGATCAATATGTTTGTAAATGTTATAATGATTAAAATGTATCTTCTTTGAACTTTTTTCTTAATTGATCTTTTTTGAACAATTTGGGTACATTGCTCTTAACTCATACAAATAATCTAGTAAAGCCAGCAGCTGTCACACTAAGGTCTGTAATTAAGTTACAGTTCATTCGCAATGATGCATGGCACAACAACCCAGTAAGGCCCAGAGGTGCGATTTTTTACATATGGAAATAGTGGGTTATATGAAAGCTTTCCCTTACCCATCCACCCCTAGATCCAGAGGGATCAACTCTTCCCTCTGTCCATCCTCCCTGCCTTGAATGTGGGCTTGTAGTGCCTGTCGGGTATCTCTGCTTAGTGTCGAGCATGCCCGTCTCCTCACAAAACTACGAGTTCTGAGATTTATCTTAAAAGTTAGTTCTTTTATGTTTTATATTTCTTGTATCATATTCTAGCCATTGCTGCTACATTGGCAGCGGCTCTTTGAACCAGTTTTGAGTTATGGCCTTGTGCGCGGAGGTCACTAAGATGTTTCAGAGATAAGTCTTGTTCAGGCCTTCAACTCCAGCTGGCAGGAGGCCCAAGACTATATGTGAAATATTGAGCGGGGTATTAACTGAGAATATAATTTGTAACATGGCAAGAATCTGTTGCCAGTAAGTTGTCAGAGCTGGGCAGGCCCAAAAAATGCAAGTGATGTACTCTCAGCTCAGCACATTTTCTCCTGCAGGCTTGGGAAGACGGCACATTCCATTTGCTTTAGATGACTGGTGTATAGAAAAAGCGTGTTCTGATCTTCCAGACAAATTCTTGCAATAGAGTGGGAGCTAGTAGATTTCATAGCTGATTTAAGGACTGTGACCCAGTCCCTATCCGAGAGGTCTAGGTTATTTTCTTGTATCCATTTTTGTTTTATGGATGAGGCGTAATCACCATGTAAAGATCTGAGGGCTTTATACGAGGTGGAAATATGCCCTTTTGTAGTTTCTTGTTTCTGGATCCCCTCCATGGTGTCCAACAGGAGCTTTACTAAAGGGTTGTCTAACTCTGTATTACTTTGGTCCATTATATATGTAAACCCTAGATGGCGCTATCCCAGGGGCTACTACCCCTGCCTGATTTGCCACTAACAGGTTGAGGGGCCTGGATCCAATGGCGGGTGCCTCCACCCAGAGGTCAGGGTTTGCAATAGTTAAACTAACTTGGTCACAGCCCTCTGGGACACTGCAACCCCCCTTTCTTCCCACTAGTGGCCCACACAATATATCAGAATTACCTTCACAGTATACACTTACCCCCAGGTCTGGTTCCTGCACTGGGACCTCCTGTGAAATGAGATACAGTGCAACAATCACAGTAAGTACTTTAACATAGACAAATACCTCTAGGCAGTATAACTTTGCTGAAACAAGCAGCTCTGATTTATTTAGGGAGATATAACAAGGACAGGGGGAAATCAGGTTAATTAGCTTATCACTCTAATAATCCATTTATGGCTCTGTGACAGGCCTATCCCTATCAGTTACTGTCCCTGGGTACCCAAGCCCTAGTGGCTAGTCCAAACCGTGGCAGCTGGTAGGGCCTTTTCACACAGAGAAAAGGAGAATTAAACAGTCAGCAGTACAGTAATTCCATTTGGATTTAATGTGGCAATTCAACAGGGAGCATTCCTGAATTAGTATCATGACCTCCAAATAAGATAGGGTCCTTCAATGTCAGTAGGGCTCACTTGAGGTACACAAACCTCTTCACATCCATATAAAAGAAAGCACTATACCAGGCAGGCTGCATCTGTATCCCGATCGCATTACTGCACAATACCCGGAGAACACACAGCAGATTCAGTTCCTGACAGACCGAGTGTAATTTTCAGCAATTCCTCCAGTCTTCTACAGGGTGAGCCTGGTTTCTACTCTTCAGAGATCCTTTGATTCTTTTCACAGGACGGATTCAGTCCTAACAAGCTGTTACACAAGCTGCAGACCGAACTCTGGGCCTTACCACGTTTTTTGACTAAAACTGCACACTGAAAAGCACAGGGCTCCTTCCTTCTTCACTGCCAAAGCTCAACTGAAACTCCAACCGACAAAACCGAAGCACTTCCTTTGAGTTCCTCCCAGTTCTTGACTGGATTGGCTGTCACTCACAATAGACTGCTGCTGTTGGTCCAAAAAGCACTGAAGTCTAAACTACATCTCCCAGAGTCACTGCCCATGCAATCCTCTTGTGGCTGGCTCAGATTATGAGTCCAAGTTCTGATTCGGCCCAAGGCACCATTTTAGAGCTAGCTACTCCCACACTGATTGGTCCAGTTCAGCAGTTCAAAACTAGAATGGGAACTAGCAGACACAGTTCTGACTGCAAAGAAAGCAGGTTAGACAAACTGTAATTTCATTATTACTCTAAATAATTTCTGGCAAACAGTTACATCTTTCAGATAGGTTCCTTTGCACTCCTAGTGACTGCAAAAATGAAGTGAATTGGCAGCAGCTCGAGTGGTACTCAATCAAAGAAAACACACAGTCCCCATACAAACTAATTATGTCTGCAAGCAGACAGCTCTTAAAGAGACAGTACCAGAGGTTCTAAAAACACTCACTGATAAATGGCTTAAATGCCAAACACCATTCAGGCTTGGAGCATTCAAGCAAGCTCCTGGAAGTCTTTTGGGAACCCCCATTTGCAGGGGTTACACCTTCCTAGGCCTGGGAAAGCTTGACGTCCAACCAAGCAAAGTACCTTATAAGTTTCAACTGCAACCTATATACATTTGCATTAGGCTCGCACATGTAATCATCAGTCAATATATCATTTTACCAAGAACACATTTCTGAAACATTGCAGTACGTCACTCTTTACACAGTATTACATACACATTGTACCATAACTCAAGTTATTACCTCTTGTACATGAAACCTGAAGAGAGGGGCCCTTCCTATCAGTTACCTTGGGGCTGGATGGGGCAAGGGCACCATACTGAGAGGGCAACACAAGTAACTTGGAGTTAGCACTGATGCTCAGTTTGGGCAATGAGCTCGGGGACACATACACTCCTTTATGGACAACATTGAGAGGCAAGTCCACAGGCCTCCCAAGTGAATCATAACTGAGGTGCACCACAGGCTTTACAGCTCGACCAGTCTTTCTAGGGGGAACTGTTATAGTCTCTGCACTCTGAGCCTCATTTTCAGCATTGTCCTCACTTGTCAGGGAGTCTCCATGGGGTAGAGAGGCTAGAACTTGGGCACTTTCAGCTCCAGGAGTTACAGTTTCTGAGTCCACAACATTTGGCTCGCATGGAGAGCTGGACACTGGCAGTAGACTGTAAGGAGCACTCAAAATACTCTTTCTTGTTTGGGTGCATCACCAGTCTGCCCCATCTATCATTTTCCTCCCTGAAAGCTCAAACAGTTCAACCATGCACAATTGTTCCATTTCATCTGATCTGATGCTTTGCACTTCACTTTCTGGGAGCATTGGCTCCAGGGATGAAGCTGGGGCTTAGACAGTCCAGAAGGCCCAGCTTCATCTCCAGTATTGACTAGGGATTGCCCGAAACAATTGACTCAGTTCGTAAGAAGGATAGTATTCAAAGTCACTCTCACTTTCTTCCGATATGGACTGACAGTCATGCTCAACTGGGACTTGTGGAGGGAACACTTTAACTTTGCTTCTGTAGGTGCAGACTTTCTTGATCTTTTCTTAGCAGCTGCTCTAGTCACTGGTCCAGAGGGGCATCTTCTAGGGCTCAGACTCAATTAAGATTTGTCCAATGGGCAGTAAATGATTTCTATGCATTGTTTTTACATCTTTTGAATTATTCTCAGGCCTACTTTTGTACACTGGCAGATCATCTAGTTTGCCCACTACAATGTGAGGGAGATGGTGCCATCTGTCAGCAATCTTGTGCTTGCCATGCAGTCCCAGATTTCTTAGCAACACCCGATCTCCCTCCTGGAGTTCCTGTGCTTTCACCTTTTATCATACCTTTCTTTGTTGGCCAGATTTCTTTTGGCAGCCATGGTTTGAGCCAGTTGGTACGCATGAGTTAGCTGGGCCTTTAACTTTTGCACATACTGTAAATAGTTGTCAGCTTGAACCCCATCAGGAGAGACCCCAAAACACACATCTACTGGTAGTCGAGCTTCTCTTCCAAACATCAGGCGGTAGGGGAGAATCCAGTGGCATCACTTTTGGTGCAGTTATAAGCATGTACCAGGGTGCTAATTTGTTGGCTCCATCTAGCTTGTCCTTTGGGTGCAGGGTGCCTAGCATATCTAGCAAAGTCGGTTGAAACGTTCAGGCTGTGGGTCCCCCTGGGGTGGTAAGGAGTGGTTCTGGACTTTCGCACTCCCCACAGAGAAAGCATCTCTTTGATCAGGCGACTCTCAAAGTCTCTCCTTGATCAGAATGGATTCTTTGTGGAGCCCCATAGTGAACAAAAGTTTCTACAAGTACTTTGCCACAGTGGATGCTTTCTGGTCTTTGGTGGGGAAAGCTTGGCATATCTTGTGAAATGGTCAGTGACCACCAGCACATTACTGATATTTCTTTGATCTGACTCCAAACTCAGAAAATCAATACAGACCAGCTCCATGGGTGCACTGGTGGTGATGTTAACAAGGGGCAGCCCTCTGGGGCAAAGCTTTCCTCTGTAAGCAGCGACTACAAGTTCGAATGTGTTGCTCCACATCAGCCCCATCTTAGGCCAATAGAATCTGGATCTCACCAAGTCAAGTGTTCTGTCTATACCAAGGTGCCCCATGTGGTTGTGCAAGGACCTCAGTACTGAGTCTCGAAAGCAGTGGGCAGCACTAGTTGTTGTTTGTCTACTTGTCCCCTCTGTCTACTGTTTCTCTGTATAACAGTTTATTGATCAGTTTCAACTTAGGACCTTCTTTGTATAACAGTGCAGTTCTCAAATCAGTGGGCGTAATTTGGACACATCTTTTCCTGCATAGAGGGCTTCTAAAGCTGCTTTGATCATGGGATCGCGAGATTGAGCCCACGAATACTGTCATTGTCCAGCTGAGGCAGTGCACCAATGTCTATTGCAGAAAAGTGGCAATAAGCAGCAGGTATGCAATTCTCAGAGGCTCCCAAGCAATCCACTATGCAGTCCACTGCGTCCGTGGACATTTGTTCCTCCCTGTCAAACTTCCGGCAGAGTGCCCGAATGTCAGGTTCTGCCAATGGACCCAATCATTCTGGGGAACAGGCCTCCGGAGAGACATCAGCATCTATGTGGTTCAGACCTGCTCGGTATTCGAGAGCATAGTCATATGTAGATAATGCAGAAAGCCACCTATGCCAGTGGCATCCAACTTAGCTGAGGTCTGCACATAGGTCAAAGGATTATTGTCAGTTTTACTAGTATTTTAGCCCCATACAAGTACTCATGGAATTGGTCAACAATAGCCCACTTCAAAGCTAGGAACTCTAACTTATGTACAGGATAGTTCTTTTCGGATGGGGTCAGGCTTCTACTGGCAAAGGCCACTGGTCTCAGGCCATTCTCGTGCTCTTGGTACAACACAGCCCCAACCCTTGCAAGCTAGCATCAGTGTGCAGGGCGTGAGGTTTCTTGGATCGGCATAGGCCAGCACTGGAGCATGGGTAAGTTGATATATGATCTCATGAAAAGCAGTCTCACAATCAGGAGTCAGCGGGCCCCAAATACTTCACTTCGAGTGAAAATACACTCTTTCAGTCTTGAGGGACGCTGACTTTTGGTATTTTTTGTGGGTTGGGGGATACCCTTGAGTAAGGTTAAGTAAAGGGCGGATCACTCTTGAATAGTCCTTGATGAAACGCCGATAATAACCACAGAATCCCAGGAATCTTTGCAGTTCTTTTAGATTTTTGGGCTGTGGCCAGGTGGTCAAGGCCTCAACTTTACTTGGGTCGGTCTCTATTCCCTCGGTGGATACTATGTGTCCCACATACTTTACCGATGTTTGAAAGAATTGACACTTATCAATGGACAGTTTAAGGCCAAAGTCCTCCAGTCGGTCCAATACCTTAAATAATCTGCTCTCATGTTCCTCCAGTGAGCTGCCAAACACAATAACATCATCTAGGTATACCAGGCACTCTAGTAAGTTCATGTCCCCCACTGCACGCTCCATCAATCGTTGAAAAGTGGCTGGGGCACCTGAAATCCCTTGAGGCATCCTCATGAATTCATAGAACCAAGCGGACAGATAAAGGCCGTCTTCTCACAGTCCTCTGGGGCCATCGATCTGGTAGTACCCACGCGGAGATCCAGCACAGAGAACCACTTGCTCCCGTTTAGGCAGTCCAAAGCATCCTGAATGCGGGGCATTGTGTACTGATCAGGGATAGTCCGCGGTTTAAGGTGCGATAATCCACACATCCTTACTGTTCCATTCTTTTTCCTCACTACCACAATGGGGGCATAAGGGCTTCTGGATTCTTGTATTACACCAGCAGCTAACATCTCTTGCAGATGCCGTCTCACATCATCTATGTCAGCAGGTGCCAGGCGTGAGACCTCTCACGAAATGGTCTTTTCGTCATGCAGCGGGATATTGTGCTCAGCTCCTTGCACGATCCTACATCCCATTCCTTTAAAGAAAACACCTGGTCTCTCTGGGCAAGCTTCTCACTGATCCTCACTATCCATTCAGCTGGCAGCGGGAGTCGCAAATCAAACAAGTCAGGCGTTACTCTGTCATTCTTCCTTGAACTCTTGCTGTTGGGTAGCACTGCAGTGTCTGCACAATGCACATTAGCCAGGATGCAACCTCTGTTTACTCGAATGTCTCTTTCAGACACATTATGAACTTGGACCATTACCCTTCTGGCATAAGCATGGGCTCTAGCGGGCAAAATACTAGGCTTGACCAGCAGTCCCTCTGGCAATTTTCCATCGCCTGGTGCATCCAACATTAATATTTTATTCTTAACATCCTTTCTGATACGGACCTCTCCCTGTAAGGTACACTGGGCATTTGGGCCAGGATCAGAGACTCAGCATCCTTCTTCCATACAATTCCGACCGGTTCCTCTGGTTCTGTTTTTTCAGCATCTCTCTTGCCTCATAGGCCTTCTTAATTAAAGCCGGAACTCTTAAAGCTCTACTAGTCTTTGACCCTGTTTTCATAACACAACTGTGCCAGCCTTCCGAACATATGAGCATTTGTTCCAATCAACAAAGGGACACCATCATACAGTCCAGTGGGGGACACACTAAGGCTAGGGTCTCTACTTGTTCGGCCACTCCAGCCCACGGAGGTGGGGAAAGACAGCCAAGTCGGATATACCGGAATAGGGGTAGCCTTCTCACTTAACCCCATACATGCAGTCCTTCTAATGGTTGTAAGGCACGTCTGACAAATGCTTCTGATACCAATCCTGGAACATAATTGTCACTTGGGAGCCACTGTCTAATACAGCTCTTGTAGACACTCCATTCACCTTTACAGTGGTCTCCATGGAGGACCCACTATTCTGGACCAGTCTGGAGAGGCGGTAGTGGGGGCCTGGGCAACTGACCTTGCCACAGAAGGACGTGAATTAGCATTTTGGTGCCCTCACTGGGATCATGTCGTGCACCTCTTAACCACTGATTTGTTCTCAGCTCTCCTTGTAGCCTATATGCAACTTTGTCAGTGTCTTTTGGGGACTGGCATTCCTTTTCATGTCCATCTTTCCCACAATTATAGCAAAACATACTTTCGGAGTTTGAGCTGGCCGAGGCGCCACACTGGGAGCCAGGGCGGGGTATTACTAACTGAAACCTGGGTGCCATCTCTGTGCGGCGTGATAAGCATTTGGAGACATCTCGTCAGTTTCTCCACTTCCATGGTCAAGGAATTGAGTTTGGAGCTGTTATCAGCAGGAGATACATGGTGGTACCCCACCCCATAGTAGATGCAGTCGATATAGGTCAGGGTCTGCACTTGCAGGCGTGCTTCATAAAGGGGCTGTTTTGGAATCTCGATCTCTTCAACAGTTCGCCCCATTGTGGCATATCTTTTTCCTTGTCAGAGCACTCATTGACTGTCAACCTCTGCCCCTGAACTTCACCTGATGGGTCACCCTCAGTCACTCGGGTTCGTAGCCACAGCTGTTGGTGCAGGTACCTCCCGAGGTCGCCTTTTCTCAACTCTTCGAATTTCTCTCATTAACTCATCATATGAGGGTGGGGATTCCAGTCGATTTGCCAGGCGTAACTGAAGCAACAGCAGTTCTGAGAAGGGGGCAGACTTAAGGATTCTGTCCAGTCTGGTTCGGTCCAGTTGAATCGCTGGCAAACTACCCTTTCTGAGGCATTCTTGCAACAATTTTTCCAGCCGAGAGACATACACAGACAACAACTCCCCTTGGTACTGTTGTGCATTTCTTACTCTCCACCATAGGTCCTCATCAGAATCTGGGCTCCCATACATTTCTCCAAGGCCTCAAGATAGGCCTGTGCAGTCGCTTCAGGGTTACTGGCCCGTTTAGCACAGATGGTAGCCAGGGCAGGGACCTCGGAGGCTCTCACTAACCCTCTTTCGCTTCGCCTTCCGAGCATTGCCATTCTAGCACTTGGGGGCAACATAGTCATCCAGGTCTCCCAGTCATCCTCCCTTGGGGGGTTGGGAGGGTGCCAGAGAAGATCCTCAACCTTCGGTAAGAGTCGTGACTAATGGCAGGTGCAGAAATAGGAGTCTGCATTGGTTCAGCCACCATTACGGGCACTGGAGCAGCAGAGGGTGTTGGGGGAGGAACACCCCCAGGTGGCAAGAATAGTTTCTTCAAGTCCTCCACAGTTTTCCCCTCTCCCAGCAACCATTCAGCAAATTTCTCCTCAAAAGTTTCAGATAGTGGTGGGGGCTGATTCCCCCCCGGGTCTTTACTGTCCTTAGTTATCACTCTCCAAGCAGTGAGGGCTCCCTCTGGGGTAATGGTCTGTGGCACTTTGGAGCTATCTATGGGATCCTTAAACTCTACTAGGGCCAGGAAAGTGTGGGTGAGCAGATTAGCATGCCGACCCACCACCACAGGGTTTGTAAACCTTCCACCTTGGAAAGTACTCCTGCACAGTGTCGTATTGATACCCAGGGGATGTCCAGGATAAGCATAGCATTTTGGGGTTGATCTCCTCCCCAGTACACCACTCCACCAGCGGTGCACAACCACTTCTGTCGGGTACCCATTTTTTCTTAACAGTGGTTCAGTAAATATGGCCACTAGAGGACACACAATCCCAGCGGTGAGCCTCCAAGATGTAACCCCTAGATGGCGCTATCCCAGGGGCTACTACCCCTGCCTGATTTGCCACTAACAGGTTGAGGGGCCTGGATCCAATGGCGGGTGCCTCCACCCAGAGGTCAGGGTTTGCAATAGTTAAACTAACTTGGTCACAGCCCTCTGGGACACTGCAACCCCTTTCTTCCCACTAGTGGCCCACACAATATATCAGAATTACCTTCACAGTATACACTTACCCCAGGTCTGGTTCCGCACTGGGACCTCCTGTGAAATGAGATACAGTGCAACAATCACAGTACGGTACTTTAACATAGACAAATACCTCAGGCAGTATAACTTTGCTGAAACAAGCAGCTCTGATTTATTTAGGGGATATAACAAGGACAGGGGAAATCAGGTTAATTAGCTTATCACTCTAATAATCTACCTATGGCTCTGTGCACAGGCCTATCCCTATCAGTTACTGTCCCTGGTACCCAAGCCCTAGTGGCTAGTCCAAACCGTGGCAGCTGGTAGGGGCCCTTTCACACAGAGAAAAGGAGAATTAAACAGTCAGCAGTACAGTAATTCCATTTGGATTTAATGTGGCAATTCAACAGGGAGCGACCCTGAATTAGTACTCACGACCTCCAAATAAGATAGGGTCCTTCAATGTCAGCAGGGCTCACTTGAGGTACACAAACCTCTTCACACATCCATATAAAGAAAGCACTATACCAGGCAGGCTGCATCTGTATCCCGATCGCAATTACTGCACAATACCGGGAGAACACACAGCAGATTCAGTTCCTGACAGACCGAGTGTAATTTTCAGCAATTCCTCCAGTCTTCTACAGGGTGAGCCTGGTTTCTACTCTTCAGAGATCCTTTGATTCTTTTCACAGGACGGATTCAGTCCTAACAAGCTGTTACACAAGCTGCAGACCGGAACTCTGGGCCTTACACACGTTTTGACTAAAACTGCACACTGAAAAAGCACAGGGCTTCTTCCTTCTTCACTGCAAAGCTCAACTGAAACTCCAACCCGACAAAACCGGGACTTCCTTTGAGTTCCTCCCAGTTCTTGACTGGATTGGCTGTCACCACAATAGACTGCTGCTGTTGGTCCAAAAGGCACTGAAGTCTAAACTACATCTCCCAGAGTCACTGCCCATGCAATCCTCTTGTGGCTGGCTCAGATTATGAGTCCAAGTTCTGATTCGTCCAAGGCACCATTTTAGAGCTAGCTTACCCACACTGATTGGTCCAGTTCAGCAGTTCAAAACTAGAATGGGGAACTAGCAGACACAGTTCTGACTGCAAAGAAAGCAGGTTAGACAAACTGTAATTTCATTATTACTCTAAATAATTTCTGGCAAACAGTTACATCTTTCAGATAGTTCCTTGCACTCCTAGTGACTGCAAAATGAAGTGAATTGGCAGCAGCTCGAGTGGTACTCAATCAAAGAAACACACAGTCCCCCATACAAACTAATTATGTCTGCAAGCAGACAGCTCTTAAAGAGACAGTACCAGAGGTTCTAAAAACACTCACTGATAAATGGCTTAAATGCCAAACACCATTCAGGCTTGGAGCATTCAAGCAAGCTCCTGGAAGTCTTTTGGGAACCCCCATTTGCAGCGGGGGTTACATATATGTCTGTAATTGAAGGTATCTAAAATTATCGGAGTTGGACAGGTGGAAAGCCTGTTTAACAGTTTGGAAATCTAAGATTATACCTCCTTGCATAAGTTGTAATGGAAAGCTGAGGCCTGAGCAGGTCCATCGCTGGAAAGTTAGGTCTACACGGGAGAGCTGGAAGGAATCATTCCACGCAAACCATTTAAAGGGCCTGATAAGGTGGCCTATGTTAAATCTGTCCCACATTCTGTAAGCAGGGTCAGAGCCCCATTTTTCTTTTTAAAGGTTGGGTCCATGGCTCTCGCGCCCAGAGGTGGGCCATCCTCCTCCCCCTGCTCCATCATCTTTAAGCTGGCTATGTAGTTGAGGATGGTCCACAGGAGTACAGTTTTGAGGTGCGCCATGAGGTAATAGTCTTCCAGTTCTGGTAATGCTCTACCCACAGAGGTTTTTGCAGCCTGTAAGAATCTATATTTAAGTCTGGGGTGTTTTGCATTCTAGATATATTTGGAGATGATTTGTTGCGATATCTAAAAATAAGATTGCAAACAAGAAACTCTGCTTCACCATCTCTGTTCAACAAAAGATCCACGCTGAAGATGCAGTAGGATAAAATGGCAAATATTTTATTCCACAAACCAGCAGCACAGTACAGATACCCCTCCCCATTGCCAAACGTTTTTGCATGGTAACAGCGCTTTCTTTAGGCATGCTGTCTCATGGAATAAAATATTTGCCATTTTATCTTATTGCATCTTCAGTGTGGATCTTTTGCTGAACAGAGACGGTGAAGCAGAGTTTCTTGCCTGCAGTCCTGTGAGTACTTTGTCTTTGGCTCCGTCAATTGCTTTAGCCACCTGTTTTTACCTGCATATCTGAAAATAAGTTTTGTGAATTACAACTGGGATGCACTGAAACAGATACAAGTACCGTGGCAGGATGTGCATGATTACTGAGTGGATCCTGGAGTACATCAGAAAACTGAGGAGAGCCCATCTATGTAAACCCACCGGTACCTTTTTAGTGGTGGGGGGAGGCAAAATGCTCCTCAAAACAATTTGGACAAAAGTTTAGGAATCTGAATTCCCAAGTACTGGATCTGCGTTGCGTTCCAGTTCAAAGGAAGCAATTAGGTTATGTGTGCTGAGGGCTTGTAATAAAATTTCAGTACTTGTGTTTTTGTTTTATTAAGAGAGTACCCGGCATGTTGTCCAAATGTTTCGTGGACTGCGTAAACCTCTGGTATGGAGGTCTCAGGATGGGCCAGGTGTAGCAGAATGTCATCTGCGTATAGAGATATTTTTTGCACACAGTCACCAACTTCTATTCTGGCTATGTTATTGAGATCCTTAATGCTTTTCACAAGGGGTTCGATGTACAGGACAAACTTATTTATTTAGTTTTTGCTGACCAGGGAATGAGGACTAGACAATTTTGCCTATTTTCAGCCTCGTCATGGGGCAGGGGAGAGATACAGATAGATGCTAACTGACATTGAACCAGATTAAGCTAATAGAAGCTACAGAAGTAACAGAAGAGGTGAAAGGGGGCAACCCTGCCAAGTTCCCCTGTACAAGCTGAATCTAGATGAGATGCCCTCATTTGTGCAGACATATGCCTGATGAGAGCCACAGAGTGTCTGTATGCCCTCTATGAATTCCTAAGGGAACCCGAAAGTCTCCAGCATGAGAAAAAGGAAGCTCCATACTACTTTATCATCATCGAGGCTAATGATACAAGTAGGAGTCTGGGGGTTCCTAATGGACTTGATTATCTTTACTGTCCATCTAACACTGTCTGGGGCCTGTCGCCCTGAGATAAAGCCTGTTTGGTCTAAGTGGATAATGTTGGAAGTAAGGGGTTAAATCTTTTGGCTACTATTGAAATAAATATTTTATAGTCAGTACTAAGAAGGGATCTTAGTCAAAAGGAGCCACACGGGGTCAGGTCCTTTCCATCTGTAGGCAGAACTGTGATGGTGGTGTAGTTCCAAGAGGGTTGTAAAGCCCCCCACCTTCCTCCATATCTCATTAAAAACGCCATTTAATAATGGGGTAACCTCTTTTTTAAGGGCTTTGCAGAATTCACCACTAAAGCCATCTGGGCTTGGGCATTTTCCCGTTTTTAAAATCCTTAATCGTGGCTAATATTCTTTGAACTTTTGTATTTGCTTGTTTTGCACTGTTGCACAACTTTGTATGACCGTAATACCTGCTGCATTTGACCATTCTGAGATATCTATACCATGTTTTTTGGCTTTTAAGCATCCCCCATTGTGCCTATAAAAGGAGCTTGCTTCACAGCACCTTACCCAGAAACAAAATAAAGTTCATTCATCCCCCCAGGACATTAATGAAAATTAATAATTATGACTCAGTATGCTTTTCTGGCAAAACTCTAAAGCAGTAAAATGCAAGCTTCTATTGATTTTTTTTTTTTTTGCTAGTATATACAGTAGTTTATGCAGTTTACTTTTTTTTGTGACTTGTATAGCATTTAACTATTTCTATCACAAATCACCTAAACACCTGTTGTGTTTTTTTTTATTTATTATTATTTCGGAGTACACCTTTGAGCTACAAGCGCATATACAAAGGTTACACGTCAACAGAAACTGTACAGTCATCAAAGCACAGCAGCGGAAACTGGAAACATTACAAACTATCAAACAGGGGAAGCAGGGAAATATGTACAGAGTTTACAACAATTGCAAGTCACTGACGCATGACAGTGCTTTGTCAATGCCATACAAGGATCAGAACAGAGCTATTCACAGTATTTACACTATTAGCAAGCCATTTCAGCCATTGGTTGACCTAAGATATAATTTTTACCGTCACTTGAGAGTATTGGTCTACTGATATCTGAGATATCAGCAGACCAATACCCTCTCAAAAATGTTAAAATTATATTAAGTTATTCTCTAAAAAAATATATATATATCCCACGATCGTCGCCGCAGGAGCTGCTCCCCACCCCTGAAGCAAGGACCAAGCCAGTGCTCAACCTCTCTGGCATTTATCTGCCCATGGTCGTCGCTGCAGGAGCTGCTCCCCACCCCTGAAGCAAGTAACCAAGGTACTCCATCAATGGACTCGGTGCCCCCCCCCAACCGCAGGCTTCCAGCATTTGAACTTGGCACCTTAAATCTTTCGTTTGCTGCCAAGAAATGAAAATTACGTACCTACCGTAATTCTTGATCTTCTTGGACAAGTCTCCACCACTCATTCACACTATTGGGATCTGCGCCGGAGGCACTAGGACCCATCGGGAGCAAACTTTTTGCTGGGGAGTCGATGCCAGAGATGGCGCCGCGAGGAACGGCGCCGCAAGCCCCAGCTCACGCGGCAATGACTATCTCGGCGTCGACTCCCCAACCGCCTCAGTACCTTTTTTACCAAGGAGGTGCAGCGTAACTAACCTAGAAGGGTAGCCTAACCTAAAAATTGGACATAAGATAGTCCGGACGACCCGTGTAAGAAGGGTCAACAAAGAAGTCTTCAAGGCCTAAAGATTTGAGGGAGTGAAGACCAACAAGAGAGGTGAGCTCGGGATGGAGGTGCATGGAATGAGTGGTGGAGACTGCCTCAAGAAGATCAAGAATTACGGTAGGTACGTACTTTCATATCTTCCTGGACATAAGTCTCCACCACTCATTCACACTATTGGGAGAGTACCGAGCTAATAATCCCCGAGAGGGCGGCAGGAGAACCAAGAGCTCACTTTTCTTAAGACAGAAGTCCATTAAGGATGGCTCTGCCAAAGGAAGAATGTCGTCTGGCATGGACATCGAGTGCATAATGCTTAATGAAAGTATGCACTGAGCTCCAGGTGGCTGCATTGCAGATGTCTGCAATGGGCATGTTGCGGATTTCCACTAGGGATGCCGCTACTGCTCTGGTAGAGTGAGCTTAAACTCTACCCTCCAACTTAACCTGCGCCATGGAATAGCAGTGACGAAGGCACACCACTAGCCATGCTGAGATACATCTAATAGTGACAGGTTGACCCAACCGGGCCTCACTGAAGGAAATGAACAGTTGCTGGGCTTTACGAAAATCCTTGGTTCTATCTAAGTAGAAACGCAAGGCCCTCTTAACATCCAGAGAATGAAGAGAGTGTTCCCCTTCATTTTGGAAGTCCGCAAAATAAGAGGGAAGGACCAAAGGTTGGTTAAGATGAAATTCTGACATAACCTTAGGAAGAAATTTAGGATGAGTACGAAGGACTACTTTGTCCTTATGGAACACAGTATACGGAGGGTCTGTGACCAGGGCATGAATCTCAGATACCCTATGGGCTGAGGTAATGGCCACTAGGAAGGCAATCTTCCAGGTGAGGAACTTTAGTTCACAGGTAGCTAGAGGCTCAAAAGGTTTCCGGGTGAGCATGTCTAGCACAAGATTAACGTCCCAGGCTGCAACCGGACGTCTTATAAGGGGTCTGGTGTGCAGAATGCCCTTAAGAAATCTCTTAACCATAGGTAACTGAGCCAGTGAAAGAGAAAAAAACGGCTCATGATACGCTGAAATGGCACTAAGTTGAACCTTAACTGTAGAGTACTGGAGACCTGAATTTGAGAGGTCCAAAAGGTACTCTAAAACTTTATCTGGAGGGCAGGAAAAGGGATTCAAAGAGGACTTTGCACACCAAAGGGAAAAACGCTTCCACTTAGCCATGTAAGTTTTCCAAGTGGCTGGTTTCCGCGCAGCCAGAAGGATATCAGAAACTCTTCGAGAGACATTGAACCGATTTACTTCTACCTCTTCAGGAGCCAAGCGTGAAGGTGAAGAGATCTCAGATTGGGATGGACCACCAGTCCCTGAGTTAAAAGGTTCATCTGCAGGGGAAGTGGTCTCAGAGGAACTGCCAACATACTGTTGAGAAGTGGAAACCACAGTTGTCGAGGCCAAAAAGGAGCAATGAGAATCATCTTGTCTCCCTGAGACTCGAACTTGAGGAGTACTCTCTGAATTAGAGGAAGAGGCGGAAAGGCGTAAAGAAAGCGTTTTGTCCACCGCAGCCTGAACGCATCCTGACAAAAAATGCCAGGCCCTGGACTCGGAGCAGAAGAGAGGCAGTTTATGCTGAGTGGGACGCAAAAGGTCCAGGACCGGAGTTCCCACTCTTCGAATAGTGACTGAGCTATGGTTGATTCGAGACCACCTTCGTGAGGATCTGTCTCTGTTCTGTTGAGACGGTCTGCCAAGTCGCTTTGCACACCTGGCAGGTAGATTGCTTGAATAGAGCCTTGTGCTCCAAGCACCATTCCCAGACCCTCTTCGCTTCTCTGCATAAGGGGTAAGAATGAGCACCGCCCTGCTTGTTGATGTAATACATCACTGCTTTGTTGTCCATTTGGAGGAGAATATTCTTGTGACAGAGAATGTCCTTCAAGCTCCGGACCGCCTGAGGGCGGCTCATTTCTAGGACATTTATGTGAAGCTGGGACTCGAGTTGAGTCCACACACCCTGAGTGTGGAGAGCCTGACAGTGAGCTCCCCACCCCATTAGAGAAGCGTCTGTGGTAATGGAGATCTGATGGTCCAGAGGGGCCAAGGGGTATCCTTGCAGGAGATTGTCCTCTTGAGACCACCAGGTGAGAGACCTCTTTAAGGGTTCTGTCACCTTGATGAGATAGGACTGTGGGTGAGTGGTTGGAGACCACTGAGTACTGAGCATCCACTGGATGGTTCTCATGTGCAGACGGGCCAGAGGTACAGTGAACACTGAGGATGCCATGAGGCCCAGCATCCGTTGCATCGAGAGCGCTGTAACCGACGTGTTCTCTCCAATGTAACGGGCCATCTGAAGGATAGCGTTCCTTCTGTCCTCTGGGAGAAAAGCCTTCGCACAGGATGTGTCCAGAAGGGTCCCTATGAAAAGGTGCCTCTGGGAGGGCTGCAGCTGCTATTTCTTGAGGTTTAGCAGGACTCCCATGGACGTAAGGAGGCGAGAGGTCGTCTCTACGGCATCCAGAGTCCCCTGCCTGGAAGGACTTGCCAGAAGCCAATCATCCAGATAAGGGAACACCTGTATTCCGAGTTTTCTGAGGTGCGCTGCTAGAATTGCACAACACTTTGTAAAAACTCGCGGCGCCGAGGATAGCCCAAAAGGCAGGACTCTGAACTGATAATGTTGTCCCAGAGCCACAAACCTCAGGAATTTGTGATGCCTCGGGTGAACGGGAATGTGCTGGTAAGCATCCTGCATGTCTAGGGAGGCTAACCAGTCGTGCTGATGAAGCAAGGGTAACAGGGTTCCTGGAGAAATCATTTTGAATTTCTCCTTTGGGAGAAATTTGTTTAGCTTTCTGAGATCTAGAATGGGGTGCATTCCCCCAGACTTCTTTGGAACCAGAAAGTAATGAGAGTAGAACCCCGTGTTTCGTTGATGCAGCGGCACACGTTCTACTGCCCTGTTGTTTAGAAGGCCCTGAATCTTGGCGGTGAGAAGGTCTGACTGAAAGGCAGACAGCCTGGGCTGCCGTTTGGGAGGAGCAGATCTGGAGGGTTTCCACAAATTGAGTGAGTACCCTCGCGGATTATCCGAAGGACCCATTTGTCTGAGGTTATGGACTTCCACTGGCTGTAGAAGTGCATCAGCCGACCTCCCACGGAGGAGAAAAGTCCACCTCAGGCAGCTGAGGTGGGACTTGAAGCCAGCAATTCATAAGGTAGCGCTGGGCGCCTTGGCCCTTTGCGCTTTCTGTTCGCTCTTCTTTGAGGTTGGGCAGGTTGGTTCTATGGAAACTTCCTCTGCCTCGAAGGACTGACGCAGATGAAACTGACGTTTACTGGCATGCCTCGAGGGGGCAGGAGAGGTCTAGCCAACTAATGGCTGACCTAGTTTTTGTGTAGCTTCTAGAGCTTGCTCGACCTGAGGACCAAAAAGATATGCACCATCAAAGGGCAATGCCATTACCTGTTGTTGCGCATCATTGGTGAAGCCTGAAATGCGCAGCCAGGAATGGCGGCGGGTGCAAATACCAGCAGCTGCTGAACGGGAAACGGAGTCTAAAGCGTCCATGGCTGCTTTAACCTGTTGGTTGTTAGCGTCAGTACCCCTGGTAATGGTTTGAAGAAGCTCTGGTTTTGAATCCGACTCTGGAAGAGCTTCAACCATTTGCTTGAGAGAGTGCCACAGGATATACTCGTACTGAGAAAAATAGCCTTGGTAACTGGCAATACGCATACTTAGGGTAGAAGCAGCAAAGACTCTCTTACCTAAAGTGTCTATCTTAGGAGATTCCTTGTTAATAGGTCGAGCTGTGGTGGTTTGAGGAAGGACGACTTTATCATTCTCTGCCAGGACTACAATAGGATCCGCAAAGGCTTGAGATGCCAAAATGGGACAATCCTTGGGGGCTGAATATTTTCTATCAATGGATTTAGCCACCGATGAAGAGAGAGCAGGATTATTCCACACCATTTGAGACAGCATCGCGAAGGAAGGCTGAATTGGAGGAGTCAAATCCGTAGGGATCTCCGATGCGTGAAGGTATTGGAGTCTTAACAATTTCCCAGGACCGATGTCTGTAGTCTGGAGAGAAAGAGTGGAAATCATATTCTTCAGCAGAGACTTAAAAGACAGGTCCTCGACCACAGGCTCTGCAGCAGTAAAAGATCCTGCTTCGTCCACCTCATCGCCCAGCCGAAAGTCTGGGTCAGGCTCAACGTCATCTCCTGACAGTCCAGAAGGGACTGTATGGACAGGAAAGGGATGAAAGCCAGAAGAGGAAGGAGGAAAAGAGACAAAAGGGAAGTCCCAGAGAGCTCCCGGTGCCGAGGAGGTGCACGGCGTCGAAAACGATGCCGAGGAACCACGCGGTGCCGAAAACGGCACTACAGCCGCACGGCGCCGAGGAGGGCGCCGCAGCACCACATGGTGCCGAACGGCCACACGGTAACGCAGGCAATGCCAAGAAGCTGTGCGGCGCCGCGGGCGACGCCGAGGATGGCGCCGCAAGGCCACATGGCGCCGAAGGCACTCCCAGAGACCGAAAACAGGTTTTGAAGGAAAAAAAGCAGGAGATAAGGGCATCGGTATGGCCCCCTTCGCCGAAGCCATGTGGGGGGGGACACCTAAGCACGGAGTCGACGGCACCGAAGAAGGTGCTGCGCGACCAGGAAAGTCCAACCGCCCTACCTGGTCGCCCAGAGAGCCCAAAGGCCCACGAGCGACCGAGCCAAGTAGCCAAACCAACCTCTGAGCCCATTGCTCCATAGAGCGCCCACTGATGAAACTGCTCATCTGAAGACCTACCTGCGGGCGGGTAGGACTCCGATGCCGAGCGTCGACTAAAAGCAGCTGTTGGCGCTCTGAGGAGGATACCAGCCATCAGCCCCGATAACCGAATGTCTCTGGCGAGGCGTATCAGAGAGGCGACCTCAGTGATGCCTTCTCTTTTTAGACCTGCGGGCCGAAGAAGAGCTCGAGGCCGAACGGTGCCGAGAATGCGACCGTTTGGCTTTATGCTTCCGTGGGGACCGCTCATCCCCCCGGGCATTGGACTGACCGTTGTCAGACCCCCTATCCGGAGAAGGCGGTGGACAGGACCCAGCCCAACTGACTGAACAGCTTTCATACGAAGTCTCCCTACCGTCACCTGACCTGCTCATGGTCGACTCCGTCAGTGTAGGCTGAGACTTCTTTATCGTTTTTATTTAAAAATAAGAATAACTTAAGCGATAATGAATCAAGATAAAACTACAAAATAATAAAAACTGAAAACTATGCTGCTAGTTTGAAGTTTGACTCCCGACAGGCGAGCGACGTCGTCACCGAAGCGCACTCAACGCGGAAAAAGGGAACTGAGGTGGTTGGGGAGTCAACGCCGAGATAGTCATTGCTGCAGGAGCTGGGGCTCATGGGCGCTGCTCGCGGCGCCATCTCTGGCATCGACTCCCCAGCAAAAAGGTTGCTCCCGATGGGTCCTAGTGCCTCCAGCACAGATCCCAATAGTGTGAATGAGTGGTGGAGACTTATGTCCAGGAAGATCTAGCGTAGTCTCTGTGACCCTATGCAAGCCAGCTAAGTCGCTAAGATTGCTTCCCTAGTTTAAAATCTGTTACATTGCCTGTGGCTGGATTTCATTCAGATTTAAGCCAGTGGTAGCCAGCATGTCCCAAAGCCCCGTTTCTGCTCACCTCCTGACTAACTTATAAAAACTCTAATTCGACCCTCCCGGTGAGTTTGTCCTGTTCCAACCTAAACTCAGTCAGCAGACCCCGCTCTGATTTTGAGCTGCAGCACTAATATAATTCAGACCACAGATCCCACTCTGCTTCCCTGAGCTGCAGCTCATAATTTTCAAGTGGAATCTGCCTTGTTTAGCTCACTTAAGAGCCAGATAAATTAATTTTATCCTGTGGTGCTCTGCCACCAGTGAGTGTCCCCAAGGGAGATTTTATTTGGCCCTCCCACGACCTCTATTAAATGCTCAATAGCTCTGCCCCCATATTATCCAAGCCAGCTGTAAGCTTCCCTCTTTAAAGAGACCTTTGACTTATTCCTGATATATAACCATCTACCACTTACATTAGGCATTTCCTAATCTCTGCTTCCTCACTGTATGTCTGCACTCACAGACATGGTTGCACTAATATTTATTCTCCTTCTCCTGACCTCATGTCCCGTTAGGATCGGCAACTTCTCGGCCCTCCCGCCTCCTGGCCCAGCCGCAAATAGCGACCCCAGCCACCACCCTACCCTACTGTTGAATGCTGCACCAGGCAATAAGTTCAAGTGGAAGTGTTTAAAACTTTGGCTGGACTACTTCAGCCCTGTGGCAGACATTGATTTTGATTGCTTTTAAAGGTCCAAAGGACACATCTATTAGATTTTAAGCACCCATCAGATTTCCTGCAACTCAAACGTAACCTCATCAGTTCCAAACTCCTACTAAATGTGAAAAAAAACCAAGACAATGTTCTTCTGCCACAACAACAGTCACCCCATAGGCGGAACCAACACCGGCTCTACTAGGATCACAACGTCCCTAGGTGAACCTCTAGAAGCTGTCGACAAATTCAAATACTTAGGAGTTTGGATCGACAGCAAATTTTCCTTCAATGCACACACTGACTGCCTCTCTGCCAAACTAAAAGCCAGGTTTGGTTTCTTTTTCAGACACAAGGCGCTCTTCCCTACAGAGGTCAGACTTGGACTCGTCCAAACAACTTTCCTCCTGCTCCTTGACATCATATATAACATCACATCAGTAACCAACCTGCCCAGGCTCGATGTGCTCTTCCATCGTGCCCTTCGCTTTACTATAAATGCTCCCCCAAGGATTCACTTCGCTTTACTATAAATGCTCCCCCAAGGATTCACCACTGCGACTTATACTCTCTCGCCGGAATGACATCCCTTGGCACCAGAAGACTGCTCCACCTTAGCACCTGGACTCTCAAAGAGCTACACAACAAACTCCCGACTTATATATCATCTCTACCCAGCATTTCACATTGCACTTACTCCCTCAGGAAATCAGACTGTCTCCTCCTGGATGTTCCTAGAACGCAAACCTCCTTTGGTAGAGGAGCCATTTCATACTCCCTCCCTGTGGCCTGGAACCGCATTCAAACACTTCTCAAACTCACTGGCCTGGTCAACATTGGTGTCTTCAAATCACTCCCTACAAGGTGTCTCACAGTTGTTTGCAATTGTCAGAGGGTCTTGCCCTCACACCTCCCTCATCCCCTCCCCCCACTCCCTTCCTTTCCTTCCCCGTCCACATTAGCTGACCTTCTAGCTACCCCAGTCCTCCACCTCTTCCTGTTCTCTCCACCCTCTCCATCTCCCTCTCTCATGACTATTACAAACACTATTAACTAATTTTAGTGACTTATGCGTCTCCTTTGCATTATTTGTACCTTTTTATTTATCTATGCCGGTTTGTTATTTACTTCTTGCTCGCCTGCCTTTGTTTGTACCTTTCACCATGTATAACTATTATTATTACTGCTACTGTGTAAAATGATCTCCTTGTGAGTGAGCTTGCTCAATGGAGCTTTCCTACAATAAACTTGAATATATACAATTATACAGTGAGAAGAGAGAGCCAGAAAGAAAGATATAGAGATAGTGAGAGAAAGACAGATTATATATACACCAGGCAATAAGTTCAAGTGGAAGTGTTTAAAACTTTGGCTGGACTACTTCAGCCCTGTGGCAGACGTTGATTTTGATTGCTTTTAAAGGTCCAAAGGACACATCTATTAGATTTTAAGCACCCAGCTGTTACATGATGAGCCAATTAATAATGTTTCACAAGCAAGTTTGATCTTCATTTTTAAGACAGAGTTATACATGTGGTCAGACAAGCATACATTTTTTTTTTATCCTGGAGGGTGTAGTTCAAGACAGTTCTTAGCTAGCCTTACATCTTCTCATTTAAATAACATCAACAAAGGCATTTGCCCAGTCAGGCATGGAAGATCTTTATGAAAATCAAAGTACCTATAGTTCTACAGTGATAGCTGGCAGCATGAAAGCATTACAAATGAACCTATAAATAGAACAGCTGTGAAGAACTGCAAAAAACCACAGGGTGTGTTGTAAATCTCTGTGGGATTTTTCTGTGTGGTGCATGTCTAAAACGTGCAGCATATAATATACAAACATAGTAGGCTACATTCCAAAAAGCAATTAAACAGCATAAAAAATTCCTGAAAGATTTTACATTTCTTTTTTTATACTTTCTTTATTTCATCATTTCTTTTACCATACATATTCATACAGCTCTTATTTAGATTTTGAAATCCATCTTTTTAGAATAGCAAACATTAAGAACAAAGTAAAAACATTTTAACTTTGGCATCTTGAAAAACAAGACGGTTTACATTTAGGAATCCAGTTCATAGTATTGTCTACTATACACTTTCCACAAGGTCCGTTTCTTTTTAAACAATTAAGGCTTCACCAGTATACCAGTAATCAAATCACCTGTTTAACATTTTCTTAATTCCTTCTCCCTTGATTCGATTTGTTTTATTTTATTTTTGTTTTATTTTGGGGAATATTATTTGATTGTTTCTTGGTACATTTCCCATCTAGCCCACCTTGCTATATATGTCTCCATTCTATCCTGCATTTCCAAAGAAAGCTGCTCATTGTGTTGGATTTTCAATATTAAAGCTTTCCAGTCTAGGATTTGTGGGGTTGCTGATTGTAGCCATTTTTTAGTTATGGACTTGTAGGCGGCGCCCAACAGTACTGCCCATAGGTACACTTTCCCTTTGTCTTTCATCTCTATCGGCAGGATTCCCAGCATCAGGTTGGTAGCCCCTATCTCGGTCTGTACGTCTAGTATTTCTTTTATATGACTCTCTACTTGTTGAAAAGCTTAATATTTTAGGGCAGTCTATGAAAATATGTTTATCTGAGGCCTTAAACCGCGCACATTGTCTCCAGCATTGGGTTGAGCTTCCTGGTCTTCTCAGGGCTATGATTGAGGGGACCAAGAAGAACCTCACTCTCACCTTCCATATGAATTCCCTCCACAAAGGGGAAGAAGTGGTCGCCCAGGTACCCCTCCATATCTTATTCCACTCTTTAATGGATATTTTTTTGGCCCAGATCCTTTTCCCATTTTGTTTGTGTCGGAGTCATAGCATGTGCCTCACACTGTGTTAGAAACTTGTATATTATTGTTATTGTTCTCTCACCATTCTGAGAGGTCCATGTATGTCTAAAGGGGGTGTTATCTTCCAGTAGACCAATATTTCTTTCACTGTGTCTGGCCTGTGTTGATATATAGTCCCTTATTTGATAGTAAAATAACCTATCCTTATCGGACCATTTATATTTCACTCGGGCCTCTTCAAAACTCAATATGTCTACTCCTCGAATTATTTGCCATGGGGCGTCAAGGCCTCTTTTTGCTTGGTTTCTGTACCACTGGTTATTAAATTCCTGGTTTAGAGTGAAATGTTTATATTTCCAGGAATGCTGTTGGGTTACCTTATATTTTATTCCCATTTCCCAACCCTTAAGGACAGACAAAGTCGCCCCCGTGACCATCTGTATGGCCTCCCTAAGATGTGTTGGGGAGAATAAACATGCAGGAAGGGAAATCAACATAGGTCGCTCGAGGTCTATCTGTTTCCATCTGGCCTGATAGGATCCATTGCCCCACAGTAGCGCTATTCGCATCTGTGCAGCTATCCAATAATTTCCGAGACGAGGGTACGCCACCCCCGAGGTCCTTAGAAAGAACCAGCTTGAGAAACTGACCCTGGGTCTCTCCCGGTCCCAGAGATGGGCATTTAGTAATTTTTGCCAGCACAAGGGCTTCTTAGAAGTTAGAGCACTTGGGACGCACTGAAATAAGTATAGGAATCTTGGTAGTACATTAATTTTTAGAGCCATATTTCTGGTATAGAACGTAGACGGAAGCAGGGACCATCTCCCCAAGTCTTGTTTTACCTTTGTAACCAGGGGATCGTAGTTTAATTCAGACAATTTTTCCAGTCTACTCGGGATTTGAATTCCCAGGTATTTTATACTTTCATTGTCCCACTTAACTGGGTACTGCTTTTTGAATGTTGGGGTTGGGGTGTAGTTAAATGCTAGGGCCTCAGATTTGGTCAGGTTCAATGTGAACCCCGAGAGCCTAGTGAATTGCTGAATCTTCCTAAAGAGCGCTTCCAGCGATATCTCAGGGCTGGTTAAACAGAGGAGAATGTCATCTGCAAATAGGGCTAATTTCTGTTCCACCCCTGCCAAAGTTATCCCCTTCACATCTGCAGCTTGTCTCAGACTTTGGACGAGTGGTTCTATGTAATAGGCAAAGAGTAATGGGGAAAGAGGGTACCCTGTCTAGTTCCCCTTTGTAGACAAAATTTCTCCGATATATGGCCATTTGTTCTTATATATCCCACAGGGTTATTATAAAATTTAAATATGGTGTCTACAAATCGAATTGGAAAGTTAAATTTCAATAGTACCTCTTTTAAATATTTCCATTTCATCTTATCAAAGGCCTTTTCTGCGTCTAATCCCAATAAAACTGTTCGAATTTTCTGTAATCTGATTTGCTCGATAAGATACACCGTGCGCCTAACATTATCCTGGGCTTGTCGACCCGAGATAAAGCCACACTGGTCTATATTTATTGTGGCTGGTGCGAGTTGAGCCAGTCGCCTGGCCAGTATAGTGGCTAGTATTTTATAGTCTGTGTTTAAAATGGATATTGGACGGTAGGACAAGCAGTAAATTAAATCTTTTCCTTCCTTGGGTATTACTGAGATTATTACCTCTTTCCAGGAGGGGGGTTGGTCTCTCCCCTCTGTGAGGTCACATAGGCAAGCACTCTGGTTAATATTGGAGTTAAGGTTCTAGAAAGGGTCCTGTAGAATTCTCCCGGTAGCCCGTCTGACCCCAGGCATTTACCTGTTTTTAGGGCCCCTATTACTGACGCCACCTCCTGGCTCATTATTGGAGCTGTTAGGTTTTTTCCCTGTTCTTCTGATAGGGTTGGGAGCTGTAAAGGGGTTAGAAATTCCCTAATCTTACCTTCCGGGAGGGTTACTGTCCTCTTGGTAAAGCTTAGAATAATAGCAATGAAATGCTTCTGAGATTGTATGTATTTTATTTTTAATTTAGTTCGTTATTAGGTGTCTCATCTTTGTAATGGTAGATTTAGCTTTTCGAGCCCTTAATTGGGCTGCTATAAGCCTCGAGAACCCAGGCCCTCCATCATAATATCTATGCCTAAGAAACATTAATTTCTGCTCCACGGCATAGTCAAGGATTGTATTCAGTTGCTTTTTAAGAGAACTGAGCTCACGGGACCGGGAACTGCAGTGCTTCAGTTTCTGCATTTCCTCTAGAGTCTCTATTTTAGCCTCCAGAGAGAGTCTTTTTTCCTCTCTCTGTTTTTTTCTGTAGGCAGAAATGGAGATAATTTTCCCCCCTCACAAAAGGTTTCTTGGTTATCATTTTCCTCCATTGCCTGGGTAACAGTGTTACCTATCGATTCTTGTATTCCCTTGTCTCTAAGCAGTGAAACATTGAGTCTCCAAAATGTTCTTTTGCGGGGTGTTTGCGACAGCATATTACAAAAGACGGGTGCGTGGTCTAAAAGGACGAAGTCCCCCTGCCATGCCTGCCGGATAGTATGTATATGTTCTTTTTGTGTTATTAAAAAGTCCAGACAGGAGTATGAGTCGTGAACTTGTGAATAGAAGGTATGTCTACGCCCCTGTCCGCATGTATGCTTCCATACGTCTTCATAACCCAGGTCTAGAAGTAATGTCTGGACTTTTCTGCTCAATTTGTTTGTATGGGCTTGGGTATGGCCTCCCCCTCCCCCGCCTATATCCAAATTGAAATCTCCCCCACATATCAACCTACCTTCCGTCCAACTTGCTAGTTGTGTAAATAAGTTTCGGTAAACAGAGTAATCCGTTGCTGGGGGGATATATACAGAGGTCAGTGTAACCTGTTGTCCCTCCATTTCACCCTTGAGAAAAGCATATCTTCCTTCCTTATCTACCATTTTATCCTTGGCTTCAAAGGGAGTACCCGTCTCACCAATATGGCCGTTCCTCTACGTCTACCTCCTTTATATGATGAGGCCACCACCTGGGAAAAACCCAGCTTCTCAAATTTTTTATGTTCAATTTGTGAAAGATGGGTCTCGTGTAGTAATATAATGTCTGCTCTTTGCCGTTTCATTAACTGGAGGATTTTGGATCTTTTGACAGGATTTGTAACCCCGTGCACATTATAGGTGCAGATAGTATAGTTATGTGACATTATTGCTAGGGAATTTACCAACATAAACTCTACCCCAACTTACAATACGGGGTTTTCTCCCCAGTGGTAGCCCCATATCTTTATGGACCCTGAGAAACTTAGCACATCTTATCGTTCCTATTCATCTCACGATGCCATATCTAACACAGGTTTCTAATAGAACTTTAAACATTCTCTTAAAACTCAGCTTTAACAAGAACATTGTACTTCCAAGGTTGGGGGCTAAGTAATTCACTAGCCCCTTTGTACTCCTGAAAACTAGGAGGACGAGGAGGTATTTCGTAGCCCACCGTTTCTGGGGGACCTCCTCTAGAGCCTCGTTTGCTTGGGGCTCCTAAGAAAAATACCTAGCTACGGGTTTGTGATAGCGTTGCCAGTCTCCCTCCTGGCAGATCCACTTGAAATGGTTTTTCGTTAGTGTAGGCGATAGAGGTTTTCCTGGTAGTGTTACTGGTCAGACCACTCTTTTAGCAAGTTTATAACAATAAAAGAGCATCGCTATAGTTTGCTGCTGAGCTAATTCAATTAAAAGTATAGCAGTATATGTATGGAAAGGTGGGGGGGGATAAGAACCAAAGGAAAGGAAAAGTGGGAAAAGGAAGCTGGAAGGAGGAAAGGGTGGAAGAGGAAAAGGAGAGGGGAACACCCCCGCCTCGTTCCTTTAGAGGCGCTTGTGGGTGTAGGTTAGTACTTCTTCATTACAGGTAACCAAGTTTCATGTTGAAACACCCAAAAGTTCCAGAGCTATCGCTTCTCAAAGTATGTCATCAGTTAGCTCTAGTTATTGTGATCTGTCTGCCTTGCTCTAAACAACGGCCTGGGGTATCCATGACCCTTTTATATTAGATCAAAAGGCACCACCACCCGTTTATGTTAGATGGGTTCAGATCTCGCCTTGTCTCCTGTAAGCAAAAAGAGAACTTATGCACCAGGGTTACTGTCTGGTTATTATGCATTTAAAAGTCTGAGGTAATCAGAGCAGATTCAGTACTTTAGGATACCGTGGTGCTATGATGCAGGGTATTTAAATGTACTTATCCTGGTATGACAGTTCACTAGGGGGTAATCTGAGCGAGTCAGTCCCTTTTCCTGAAACCAATCCTGGCTCTCTTTTTCCTGTTCCTTCAGGTTAAGGTGTCTTTGCCGGATGCTTTTCTTGCAAGGATCTTCTGTATACTGCGCATTACTTCGACGTGCACCTCGCTTCTTGTTCCTCCAGTCTTCCTGTTTGAAGTGCGCTGCCTGATGGGTCCCCGACTCCCGACTTCTTGGTTCCTCCTTTCCTTTACCATGATATTGTGTGCTTCCAGGGCTTCCTCTGCTGTACTGTAGGTCTTTGTCCCCTCCTCCCAGAAAACTCTCAGTCGCGCAGGGTAGGGCGTGGGAAAGCGTATTGATTTTTCTTTTAAGGCTCTCAAAATAGGTAAGTACCGAACCCTTTGCAGTTGTATTTCATGGGGATAGTCATGGTCCAGATATAATTTGTGAGTGAGGTATTTGAGATCTTTTTTCGACCAGGCACGTTTGAGGATTTCCTCCTTGGCTGCATAAGAATTCAGTTTAAACACAATAGACCTCGGACGGGCTGTTGGGTCGGTTGGTTTTGCCTGGAGTGATCTATGTGCCCTCTCAATTCTAAATGACAAAGTAGATGGGAGGTCCAATATATCTTTAAGCAAATTTTCTAGGAAGGCTGTCATTGGGGGTATTTCTAGGTTTTCAGGCAAACCATATAATCGCAAGTTGTCTCTTCGTGAACGACCCTCTAAATCAAGACATTTCGCCTGGAGATCTGTCGTTTGTTGTACTAGGGTCTGGATCACTTGTGCCATTTGTTCTGTAACGTCCTCTGTAGTTGACAGCCTCTCTTCTATCTGGCCTACTCAGCTCTCAAAAGCGGAGAGTTGAGACTGCATCGCCCAGAACTCTTCTTTATTCTCTCTACGGGGTTCCAGTATTTCATGGAGCAATCTTTCAAATCTAGAACGCGACAGGTGTTCGTTTTCGCCATCAGTTTCATAGTCGGGAGATTGTTGGCCTTGAGGTGAATTAGGCCTGGGTGGTAGGCCCTCTTTCGATCTAAGTGCATTCTTGTTGGTGGTCTTTGTATCTTGCCAGTTTTTACCTCTATTCGTGGTCTGTGACTGTCCCCCTGCCCCTTTTGACATTTTTGTTTCATATATTTCCAGTTTTTAGGGGGTTTTGGAATCCGCCAGACGAGGAGCTTCTCTGGTTAGGCTGGTAGCGGCTCCGTGACGTCACCGGAAGTCCAAGATTTTACATTTCAAACATTAAGTTCTGTCTTCCACTTATGGCCCCCATTTCCATAAAATGTTTCAAACATTTATTTTGGACAGGCTTACCTAACAAGTTTTGTAACAACGAGATGTTGGGATTGATAACCCATGAATGGTCGGCCTGTACAGTGAGGTCTCTGGCAATACATCTCAGGTATAGTGCAGACAGGTCGCCTACTTACCAGTAATAGCAGATATTCGACATAATCTCCTCTATACAGCCACACTTCTTGAACAGTAAGCCATCCATGTCAGGACCACGTGGAAACATTTGCTTTGCTGGGGCCACACAAAATGACATTCATTGTTGACACTTACTTATCATGGGTTACCCAGTATCTCCTCAGATTTCCCACCAAAGAAAAGCTCGAAATTGTACCATACCAACAGAAAACTGAAGACCACAGCCGCAACAAGCCCAACACGAGAGGTGGAGGCTCCGGAATGGCAAAACCCATGGAAGCACAGAAAAGGAGAAGACCAAGACCACGGCATTGGACATGACTTCCAGAGAATGCCACCTGAAAATACAGAAGGGGACAAGTAGGAGGGTGAACTGAGGTTCTACGTAGGAGATTCTCTCAAAGATCTACCGTTACTGGTAAGTAGCTAATCTATCTTTTTTGAGGACATCTCCTGCCATACAGCCTCTTCTCTGGAATGATTCCCAAGCAGTACAAGACTGGAAAATCTGAGAAAGACCAGACAGAAGTGAAGTAGAGGACCTCCACGACAGAAAGCCTTGAAGGACAGCAAGACCGAAGCCAGCCTGTCTAAGGGACACCAGATCCAAACTGCAGTATTTGGTGACTTGAGTGATCGAAGTATTTGTAGCAGCAGCACAGCAGACAGAAGTGGCCAAACAGAATGACAACAAGCCCTAGAAGAGGCCTTGCTATGGGGGGCATACCCACAGACTAGACTAGGAAACACTTTGCCAGGCATACAGCAACAAAGAGAAAATGCAACATGCCAACCATTCTGCAAATGTAGGACACAGAAATAGAGGTGTCCACCAATATGGTGGTGAAGGAAACGTGAGTCAAATAGAAGTGAATGGCTCCATCGGCATCTAGAAAATACTGGAGAACTATGCCAGACCAAGTGTCGGGCAGGGAAGGAAACACACATCATAAGTGACAGCAGAACCCAAAGAAGCACAAGTGACAGCTTCAGAACCATTCAGAAACCAGTGGGATACCACCAATCGAGCCACAGTTGTGCCCATAGGGAAAGGAGGAAAGGCACAGTAGGCTGAAGAGCCAAACTGCACTGAAGAGCACTGGAGGTCAGAGTCCAAGAGGGGCACAGTAAAAGGGTCCAGGGAGTGAGACACACCAAATACTAAAATGTGGCTTCAAGAGCAATTCTACTAACTATGTGAGACAAAGCAAAACGGCATCTTTTTTAAAACTGAACATTATAAGGCTGGAAGAGTGATTTCTTCAGTGAAGGGGTAGCCTGGCACTGGTGCATTCTTCCCCCAGTGCAATGCACTGAAAGGAACGTTTGGGTTCCATGCTGCCTGAGCCAATCGCAAGCCAGGATTTTTCAACCAGTTTCTTAACAGGATGCAAAGGTGGATCCAAAAGCAAATCCTGCAAATCAAACAGGACAGTCAACAGTAGCTCTAACAGAAACCCTCAGAAACTGTTGGGGAAAACTGCTGAGACCAGTTGGCTTATGGCTTCTAGTTAATATTTCTTACACCCATACAAACAGTTCCACCCAGTCACTTTCTCTCTCTCCTAGATATTTATATAACAAATCAAACACATACAAGGAGACTTAGGTAAAATCGACGTTCCACATTCACTGAAGTTGACCAAGTTTAGTCCTGAAGGGAGCCAATTCTTGTGGAGAATTACCTACTGGCAGATTTCAACTGCCCTGCATCATCAGGGTCCTGAACAAAATTCCTGTAATGGTCTGACCCATTGCACAAAGCAGCTGCCCAGTACACAGTACCTCACAACTGCTATTCATTTCGCATGGCGTTCGTGTTTTACATTCTAACTTACCCTTGCTCCCTGAAGATTTACTGATGTTCTTCATCATATCAGACCTATTTCTGGACACACAAATAATCTGCAAACTACACTAACTTGACCGAAACATTCCTGAACACTAACCATATGGAACCCACTAGTCTTAACTTACTGTTTTGTAAAATAAGAGTGCAACACATGCTGGCCTTGTGCACCGCCTTTTGAAAGCCACTGCTATGCACTGTAACACTGGGAGGCTGAACGATACACTGCCCAGCTGCACTATATTGGCCTACCATGTCACAGTCCAGCTTCTATGCAGCACAAGAGGCACTGCACACCTATTTGTTGATCTCAAATGCAGCCTGTCATGTGGAAATAAGCAAAGACGACTGATGAACATGCTGATGAGATGTTGTGACCCCCAAATTTCAGACTTTAAAATAAATAGCAAATGGATTTCGTTTTGGTTTGGGCCTCTACAGCCCATTATCTTACAATGGTGACCATCCACTAGGGCCCAATTCTGAATTTTTCAGTCACCCCAGTTTGGGAGGGCAGGGATCGTAATTCGGGCCAAACCGATGGCCTGCCGATCTCTTCCACATCATGGTTCTCCAGCTCTGCCCCATGCTCAGATATCTTGATGTCTAACCAGGAAGAGCACGGGGGTGGGGATGCCCCTTCTAGTCTATGGCGTAGTTTTCAAAACTATTTTATTCACATTATGGCATCCTTTAATTTAAATGAAAGCCACTGCTCAACTTATAGAGTCCCTATTAGTTGAGCGGTGGCTTTCATTTAAATCAAAAGGGTCTATAACACTAATAAAATTGTTTGAAAAGCGACAACAACTACAATGAAATGTGACCCCGTGCACTCCCTGATTAGACATCACAAAATGTATGAGTGCAGGGCCTGGGCTGGAGAATAGGGAACTGGAAGGGATCGGTTGGCCATGGGCTTGGCCCAAATTAAAATCCCTTCCCTTCCGAACCATGGTGACTAAAAAATTCTAAATTTGGCCCTAATGGTCTATGGCTGCTATAAGGTAACAGGCTATGAAGCTCAATACAATATTTTTGAAATTTCCTTTCAAATGAAGGCTCTGACTTACAGAATAAAGAACAGTTACATAAGAAATTACTGTAACAGTAGATCTTCGAGACAACCTCCTCCATTAGGACACACCTTTGGAACTTTAAGCCATCGACGTCAGGACCTCACGGAAACATTTTGCTAGCCGGGGGCTGTGGGCAGCCCCATCACTCCTCAGTTCACTGTTGCAGACTAGCCTCAAAGGGCCTCTAACCATGAGGAACCAGGAGATTAAACCAGTATCAGACAACAAGGATATGAATGGGAATAGAAAAACAGTATGTATGGAGTACGGCTTTAGGCACAGCATCTGATATAACCCTCAGGATACTGAAAAGGGAATGGAGAGATGGTACGGCATGGCCTAAGGAGGAGATTCTCTCGAAGATCTACTGTTACGATAAGTTCTTATATAACTGTTCTATCTTATCGAGGACATCTTCTCCATTAGGCCACACCTTTGAAACAACTAACAAGCAGTACAAAACAGCAGGAAGGATGACACAGTCTGATATGTGATCAGGATGTCAGTGTGGCTCAGCTGGTAGCACATCCGCCTTTGGGCCAGAATGTCGTGAGTTCTTGTCCCATACTGGGATTGGGCTCATACTTAAATGCTGGCACCCAAATGCAGTATTAGAGGGTGCTGTACTGCTGGGGTGTGCCGTCCTTCAGATGAGACGCTAAACCGAGTTCCCTTCTACCCATCCTGGTGCTGTCCTGGTGGGTGTCCAGATGGAAGTAAATGAACCCAAGGCACTCTTTGCAAAAAGTAGGGGATTTTCCCCGGTGTCCTGGCTAATATGCCCCCCTTCCCATAAAACTGTTTCATGCAACTGTCCAGGCTGTGTGTGGGTGTTGATGGGCGATGTAGCTGCCACTACACATTTAGTCACTTTACTACCAGTCTAGCATTGCTTGTAAAGTGCTTTGGGATACATTCTGTATGGAAAGCACTATATACATGCTGATTCCTCTTCTTCTTCTTCAGGACAGAAGGCCTTGCAGCACAGCAAGACGAAAACCAGTACGTCTATGAGAGGCGATGTCCAGACTGTAATGTTTAGTAAACGCGCAAACAGTGCTCCATGTGGCTGCAGCACACATGGCAGCAGCAGGGACATTCAGGAACTAAGCAGAGTAAGTGACCATATCCTCTGTGGAGTGACCACAAACAGCACCAGGAAGGTTCCTTGCTGTACTTCCTATAACAGAACATATTACAATGTGCCAGCCGTTTGGACAAACATGTTTTAAACACAGAAATGCCATCTTTCCCAGGGTGAATGAAACACAAATCTGAGAGGACTTTCTGCAGTCCTTGGTGCGATCAATATATTCAATCACAAGAGTGCGGTGTGCATACTTATGGAATGGTCCTTACATGGCCCTATACCTATATTTGATGCCATTTCTTGTTGAAAGATTGCACCGAGCACTTCAGTAAAGAGGCCATCACTCTAACTGAGCAAGGTACTGTCTTTTGTTTTGATTCAGAAGGAGCCTGTTAAAAACAGTTAGTTCTTAACTTTTACTCTGGTGCCATTTTCCCCTCAAGCTGATTTCTGTAGTAGGAAATAAGATTCCAGACCTAGAGGCCACAATGGCAGAAATATTTCGACCATTAAAGCGTCATGGTGCACCAAAAACCATGACTGGGACATGGCCATAGCAGGCTATACTCTTGAGGAAGGACAGCGTCGGAAGGAAAGGGGGGTGGTACATTATGTGAGGGGCAGCATTAAAGCGATGGAGATACAGGGCATACGGGGGAGGGCAGAGATACTGTAGGTCACCCTAGAGACAGGGAATAGAGCCTCTATTCACACTGGTGTGATCTACAGACCTCCAGCACAGGGGAAGGAGCTAGATAAGGTACTGATGTATGCCACTTGCAAGAGGGCAGAAAAGAGGGAAGTGCTGTTGGTGGGGGACTTCAATCTGCCACATGTAGACTGAAGCCTCCCAGCTGCAGCTTCAGCTAGAAGCAGGGAAATCTTGGTCTGCCTGCAGCGGGAATTCCTCAGGCAACTAGTCAGTAAACTCACTCATGATGGGGCAGTACTGGACCTGGTACTCACCAACAGGGACAGGGCTGCAGACGTCAAGGTGGGGGCCACCTGTGGACCAATGATCACTGTACAGTGTGGTTCAATATAAGGACGGTTGCAGAATCGAACCACACAAAGGCGAGAGTCCTGAACTTCAGGAGGGCAAATTTTTAAAAAGATGGGTGAATACCTCAGGGATATCGTAGCATGGGGATGAGCTGGATGCTGGATGGGGTACTGGAACAGTGGGGGAAACTAGGAAGGGCCATAGTGAAGGCAACATACCTCTGCGTCAAGCAAGGGAGTAAAAAAAAGGGCAAAAAAGAGACTGCTATGGTCTCCGTAAAGAGGTGTCAGAAAAGGTAAATGCTAAGAAGGCAGCATTCAGAAGGCACAAGGAGATGCAGAGAGAGGAGGATCGGGAGGTGTATCAGGGTAAATGGAGGGAAGCAGAAAGAGCGGTAAGGAGCGCAAAGGTGCAAACTGAAAAGAGAATAGCCAAGGCAGTAACAAAAGAGGGCAACACATTGTTTTGGTATGTAACCAAGGAAAAGAAGACCGGGGTGGAACTGTAAGGTTAAGAAGGGGAAGGGGAGACTGTGCAGAGGGGGAACAGGAAAAGGCAGACATCCTGAACAAATATGTTTGTTCAGTGTCCACAGAGGAGAGAGACAGGAGGCCACAAAAATGTAACAGGAGTATTGGAGGGAGGGAGGTAGACACTAGTCTGTTTTCAGAGTAGAAAGTCCTGAAGGGACTCACAAATCTGAACGTGGACACAGCAATGCAGTCAGACAGGGTCCACCCAAGGGTACTGAGGGAGCTCAGGGAGGTACTGGCTGCACCTCTGATGGCCCTATTTAACAGCTCATTGGAAACAGGAGTGATCCCGGAGGACTGGGGGAGGGCAGATATAGTCCCACTTCACCAAAGTGGTAGGAGGGAAGTGGCTGGCAATTACAAGCCAGTCAGCTAGACTTCGGTGGTAGGGAAGTTAATGGAATCACTGCTGAAAGAAAGGATTGTGGAATATCTTGAATCCAGTGGTTTACAAGACCCTAGGCAGCATGTATTAGGGGGACCCAATCTGATTGAGTTCTTTGACTGGGTAACCAAGGATTCAGTTCAGGGAGGAGCAGTAGACACAACTTACCTAGATTTTGGTAAGGCATTCAGCACTATTCCACACAGGAGACTAGTAAGTAAGATGGGTAGCTTAGGAGTGGGTACAAAGGTGGTAAACTGGGTACGAAATTAATTAAGGGATAGGCGACAGGGGGTGGTGGTAAACAGAGTACACTCACAGGAATGGAGGGTGACCAGTGGGGTGCCTCAGAGATCAGTGCTGTGACCAATACTCTTTAATATCTTTATAAATGACACTGCAGAGGCGCTGGAACGGAAGGTCAGACTCTTTGTGGATGACACCAAACTCTGCCAATAGGGTGGACACTGGGGAGGATAAGCAGTGACCTGAGAAAACTCAAGGAGTGGTCAAGGGAATGACAGTTGGGTTTCAATGCAAAAAAAGGGTAAAATAATGCCATTGGGGCACAGAAACCAAGGGCGGAGTACAAAATGGGGGGTGGTACTGAGGACCACCAACCAGGAAAGAGACCTGGGGGTAATAATATCGGATGACCTAAAGGAGGCCAGGCAATGCGACAAGGCAGCTGGGAAGGTAAGTGGGTTGCTAGGTAGGAGTATCACCTGCAGAAAGAGGGAGGTGGTGTTGCCTCTGTATAGATCACTGGTAGGACCCTCACCTAGAGTACTGTGTCCAGTTCTGTAGACCACATCTCCGAAAGGACATAGAGTGGAAGTAGTCCAGTGGAGGGCAACTAAAAAGGTGCAGGATCTGCATCAGAAGCCCTACAAGGAGGGATTAATTTAAAGGACCTAAATATGTACACTGTGGAAGAGAGGAGGAGGAGGAGGAGGAGGACGACATGATAGAGACCTTTACATACCTCACAGATGTAAACGAGGTAACAAGGGGGAAGTATTTTCAGAACAAAAGGTGCTCCAGGACAAGAGCACATGAGAGGAAGCTGGAGAGGGGTAGATTAAGGAGAGATGTGAGGAAGTACTTCTTCACAGAAAGGGTGGTGGATTCCTGGAACATTTTTCCAGCGGAGGTGGCAGGGGTGAAAATGGTGGGGTTCAAGAATTCATGGGAGCAGCATAAGGGAAATTTAGGCAAAGGAAGGGGTGAATGGGTCGCAGATCAAGTAGGATCTGCAGTGATGTACAGGCAGGGGAAAATGGGCAGACTAGGTGGACCAAGCAGTCCTAATCTGCTGGCAAATTCTACATTTCTATGGCTTCTGAGACAGTAGTGAAAACAATAATAACCATGGGACGACCTAACATAATTAAAAAAAAAAAAGCCCAACAAAAACTTGGCAATGCAGCATTAGTGCACAACCACTATTATAATTTAATAGGGCCTCCGCTGGGTGTCTCTTATGGTGTAAGACACTCAGAGCATAAGGTCTGGGCAGTTCTGGCCACACAAACCTGATGAGAGAAGTCTCTTATGGCATATGAGACACCCAGTGGAGACCGTTTTAACTTGTTATAGCTTACTTGAGTTAGCCAGAATAATTTATAAGTTTCTATTTTGTTTTTATTTCAAAACTTAAATAAAATCCACCCCTCCCCCAGCTCTGAAGTGATACAAGTCACAACTAACATTCCTGTATGAGACACTGCTGTACACAGGACAATGGGTACAGTTGCTCTGTGCACATCTTGGTGGAAATCACATAAGTAATTTATAATCAGCGAAAACAAAAATGTAGCCCAAAAAAGTAGCTGAGAACTCGTGGATGGGACAGTCACCAGTTTGAAATAATCCACTGGACACTGGAGTTGCAAATCCAAAGGCATTTATTGTGACAAAACAGGTACTTAAATGCAGTGCTAAAGTGAGATCACTAAGCCACAAGATGTCCCAGTGCTTTGACCGTAGTCTTCGTCAGGGAGTCCGTGTTTACTTTAAACAGGAGCTAGCAACTCCCACCGGCACTGAACTCTGTCGTCACTAGGCACACTTTTTTTAATGTTTGGTCCCACAACAAAAAGTTACTATGGATGACCATGGACTATTAAATAGAGGATAATGGCTAAGGTTCTGCTGTTAACAGCGGTGTAATCATCTCAAGCGGTTACCATGTCGACCATGTAAACCTCGAGAGCATAGCTCAAGAGGTTTACTGTCACAATGGTAACCGCGAGAAGTTACTGCAGCTGCTGTTAACAGTAGAAACAGAGCCATTGTCTTTAATAATGTATGGGGTTATTACTCATTTTTTTGTGACTGCCAACTCTCCAAATGTAAGCACACAGGTAACATTTTTCTACATCTCTGGAATCAAATGCAGTTGGCCAATCGTGATCATGTGCTTCTTAGGGTCGGGGTCACATCAGCAGATAGCTACGTCTTGCTGATGTGTTGTGGGAGCAATCTGTGAAGTAAATAATACACGGCACTCCAAGTCAAAAACCTGAGTATGGGGGAGAGAAAAAAATGATTTTAACTACCAATGCTGCTCACTGTTTGAAGTTTGGTAGACGGGCTTAAACTGCCACGCCAGCGTGAGTTTTAAAAATGAGCGCATACTACCGTGATCTCCGTTCCAAAAAAAGAATGATGTCAGTGACTTAGGTTCTATCTTGTAATCTCACCAATCTGACGTAGGCAAGCAGGGTTTACAGCTTGTACATCAGAACGATGAGATTACAAGAAAATTAAAAGATAGCAGGCTATGCATAATAAGGGCTCCCCCATACATTATTATAATTTTTTTTTTTTTAATTTAAGGTTTATTCAAGTTTTTTCTTTTCTCCCACACAGAAGACAGAATTACAAAGACAATTCACTTAATATGAGACGGTCTTAAAAACATGAGTCTGTTCCCCCCCCATCCCCCCTTATCGGTTTCAAACCCTGTCCACCCTACCACCCATCCCTCCCCAAGAGACCACAACTTACACAGGAGTATTACATCTGCCCATGATCATCTTACTGTGATGCTAACTAGTCCATAAATTCTATACAGTCCATGTATGCTTTATAAAGAATATAAGGTGCATAGGGGGTCCCATATCACATTATTATAATTTTTCAAAGTGCTACATAAGACACACAAAACAAAAATTTGATCCTCTGATTTTTCTGGAGTGTTAAGCTAACTTTTTTTTTCTTTTATTCAAACAGGCTTTAAATTGTTGAATACTGCATATTGACCAAAGCAACTTCTGTGATTTGTCCAGAAGAAATATCAGGGTTGAAAACTCCACAACTGGCCTCTGATGACACAATGATCAGGTAAATATTCATGCAACACACACAAAGAGATCTGTATTTTTTTTTAAATGACAAGATGTGACTTCAGAGGATTAACTGCTTATTTCAATGCTCACTTGACTCTACTTGATCCTGTGCAATGTATGCATAGCATTCTTATTGTTCCTGTATCGACTTGTCTATTACTGTACCCCCTGTTATTGTACTCTCCCGGGTCGTACCTGAAAATAGGCAATTGTTTGTCTAGTGTACTTACCTGGTCAACAAAAGCTAATAAATAAACAAACATATTTCTGTCATACATAGCTGTACTTGAGGATAAAGCTTCCTACAGATCTGAACTACAACACTTGGCTGCAAATACCATTAAAGGCAAGAACATTTCAACTGCAACATGAATTCTTAATTTCCCCCCATTTTTTTATACAAACTGCATTTTATGAGGAATGCTCACAAAAACAAACGTGCGCTCATTATAAAAATGTGGCATCGTAAACCAATCCAATTAATGTAACTGCCATTACTGAGTTAAATAGCATTACATTCTCCAGTAATCATTCCTAATTTGTCTAATAAACGAACAGAACAGAAGATTAACAAATACACAAAAACATAGAACGGATCTGCATTTTCAGGAAGACATAAAGGTGCAGCAAATTGGGTTTACCTTCCTCTAGTAAGCTAGTGGTCCAGTTTTACTAGAGACACAAACACTACAGGAAATGCAGAACTTTAAGACTTAGAAGTAAGCGTAATACACACACACACACACACACACACACACACACACACACACACACAGCCCTGTTCTGCCTAATCAATAGACATCCTGAAGGCAGGGGCATCAGGAAGAAAAAGCTTGCTAACCTCGAGCGTTTGACCTAGGTCCACAAAAGCAATAGCAGCAATTAGAACTCGGGACTCTTGTCAGTGACCCACATTTATTTACTCTCCAGGGGCTAAGTAGTGTGAATAATTCATGCATTAGATGGCGTATCTATAAAAACAAGAACATGGTAACAGACCCTGTCATAAACTTCACCACCTGCTGTTGCTAGCTAGTACCAGAAATGCTTTTTTTTTAAATTAGTAATGTTACACATATAATTCACTCTGCCTCTTAAAACCCAGTACCATATACTGTAACTCTAGATTTATACTGCACATTAAATAAGACTTGCACAGCAATTTGAAATCAGGCTGATCACATCACTGCGTTAGTGATCCTCTCTAAAACGATATCCACGGGAACATTATTCACTGCACTGCCATCACCTGAAGGCTGACTTATCGCTCTACCCACTGTATCACCATACTAGCTTTAATACAATGCAACACTGAAAACCATCACCAAACAAGAAACCCAGGGTGACACAGACATGTTATAAGTGAGTCTGTTAATCTCCATAATCACCTGTAAGTTTTCTAATAATTCTTAATGTTTCGATAGTACTGTTAGAACAAGAAAAGGCACTCAAACATTATATATGCACCTCACGCTGTTGCACACATACTCATATTACCAATGCTGGCACATCTGGGTGCGTGCAAAGGGTAGCCACAGTAGCCAATGGCTAACTGACATCAAATAATCCTGCAATTTACTATATTTTCATAACAAATACCAGTACTGCAATAAGCAATATAAGTCTAAACTTAATTTATCTTAGTGCTCACAGAGTATGTGTACTGTACATACAGATGCTACCTACCACCACATAAAATAATATAAAACTGACATATGCTGAGAATGTAACAATGCCCCAACCCCCAAGTAAAAACTGTTCACACTATTGAATAGAAATTTTGTAAGAAAAAGGGAAAACAGTGCAGAATGAGTATGTTATTAGTATTTATGCTACTTCTGCAAGACCCCACTTAAATCACTAACAGGACAGATAGGGGACCTGCAATGTCCTAACTTAGAATATGCCATTTATCTTTATGAGTGTTGGGGTAGGACCAGAAGTGAGTCGTCATCTTACCCCCTCACAAAGTAAGATAAATGGCATACCCTGAGTTAGGCCATTTCATAGTTGGTTTATACAACACATTTTCTAATGTAAACCTGTCAAATTAGCTTTTTTTTTTGTAACTCTTTAAAGAACAGTTATGTAAGAACTCACCACAACAGCAGATCTATGAGAGAATCACCTCTGGAACTATAAGCCATCAGCGTCAGGACCACTTGGAAACGTTTTGCTAGCCGGGGGCCACCTGCGATGATGTGCAGTGTCGCCTTCATTCCTCAGTTCCCCAATGGAGATTAGCCTCCCAGTCACCCCACCCATGAGGAACCAGGAGACTAACCCAGCACCAGACATACAAGGGGAAGCATGGGGCTGGAGACAAGATGTATGGGGTAAAGCTTTAGGCACCAGCATATGATATATTCCTCAGGATATAGAACAGGGGGAAGAAGGGAGGGTATGGCATGGCCTAATGGAGGGGATTCTCTCAAAGATCTACTGTTACGGTTCGTACGTAACTGTTCTATCTTCACTGAGGATATCTCCTCCATTAGGCCACACCTTTGAAATGACTCACAAGCAGTACAAAGCAGCAGGAAGGACGGTACAGTCTGATATGTAATCAGGACAAGTAAGCATTAATGTACGGGAGAGGAGGGCTCTACTAGGGAATTAATGTCCGGTTGGGGGGATCGGCCTTGTGCCTCCAACCACCAACTGGGCATTAATTCCCTAGTACAGCTGACTTTGGAGTGCATTAATGCGCTTGTACCATGGCAAGCGTTTACAAAAATTTACATATGCAGATGTTACTTCTGAAGAATTACACACCGACATATTGTCGACATCTGAAAATGCGTTTATTGCATTTGTCGAATTTGAGATTCATTAACATTGTGACAGTAACTTGAGATGCATGTTTACACATATTGGCATTTCTTGAGGCACAACAGGTAACTCTTGGGTACACTTTAAAACTTTTGAAACATGCAAAGTTTATCTCGGTAAATTACTCGCAAAACATTTATCTAACAGTCTGTGAAGTGGTGCATAGGATTATGGAATGCATTATTATAATATTTGTGACCACAAACAGAGCTGATTAGCCACGGCGCTTGGTTTCACTGTGCATAATTCCCCACACTACGTCTGCATTTCTCTTCTACTCAAAAAGAAAAGAAAGGTATCGATTTAATATATTAACTTACACTTTCTCCTGTCACTTGCTGATATTGCTAGCTTGTAACATGGTAAAAACTGCTAGCCTGAAATGGAGTAACAACATAGGTGGAAACAGCACTGAAGCAAGTTTGGAGTGAGTGCACGAATTCCACGGGGCAGGTGGGTAGGAAATTTCAAGCTCTCTTCTTTTATACTTACGTGGTGGCAATTTCAATGTAGTTACACACAGTACTACACTATGAAGTAAGCATTACTAGGGAATTAATGCCCGCTTCATTTTGTAGCATGTGTGCTGTTTCCACCTATGTCGTTACTCCATTTCAGGCTTGCTGTTTTTGCCATGTTACAAAAGGCCTTACAGTATAGCAAGACCAAACCCAGCACATCAACAGTACACGTGATGATGTCCAGATTGTACTGTTTTACTAAAGTGTGAACAGTGCTCCATGTGGCTGCAGCTCGTATGTCAGCAGGGACATTTTTTGAAACAAGCAAAAGAAGTGGCCATCATCCCTGTGGAGTGACCACGAACTACACCAGGAAGTTCCTTACCGTATTTCCTACAATAGAAAGCAATACAATATGTCAGTCATCTGGACAGGCACTGTTTAGACAACGGAGCACCCTTTTTCCCCAGGAGTGAATAAAACAAACAGCTGAGAGGGTTTTCTGCAGTCCTTGGTGTGAATAAAATAGTATCGTATTCTGTGAACAAGCATATGGAGCAGCTATTCACCCTGGCTGGCATGCTTGGGATAACATACAGGAAGGTGTATTGTTTGATTCAGTGTAAATTCAAACACCACCTTCAGTAGAAACTTAGCATTCATGTGCAAAGAGACTCTGCCTTGTGAAAAATCAAATAAGGAGGCTCACACGTTAAAGCCTGAAGCTCAGAAATCCTCCTAGCGGAGACCACCACAACTAAAAATAACGTTTTCCATCATGGGAAATGTGAGCCACAATTCACGGCAGTCTCAAAAGGAGCCAACATAAATTTTTCAAGAAAGAAATTCCAGTCCCAAGGCGGGACTGGATTATGAACAGGGGCTTTGAAGAATATCTCTCAGAAATGTACAAGACACTTCTAATTGGCAACTGTACGACCATCAATACGGGCATGGAAGGCTGACATAGAGGCCAAATGCACCTTTATAGAGGAATACTGCTAACAAAGCATTCCCAGGACATGTAAAAGGGTCCATATTCCAGGAAGTAGACCACAAAGTGAAGCACTTCCATTTCAGGGAGTATGTCTGGCAGAAGGCTTCCTAGCCACAAGCAAGATATCAGCAACCTTAGGGGATACTCCAAAAATGTGCAATGGCTATGTTTTCAGAAGCCATGCATTTAGGTGTAGGGACTTTAGGTCCGGATGGAGTTTTTTTTTTTCCTGGCAGTATAGAGACAACGACAGTAAACTAAATATAACTAAAACAGCAACGGCATTTCCTTCAGTAGACCCGGCAAGGATGACTGATGGCAGAAGAAAGAAATGAGGAGTGATGGAGCCGTCCACCTCATATACGTGTCATCGCTGCACGTCACTGTGGGCGGCCCATGGCTAGGAAAAAGTTTCCAAGAAGTCCTCACACTGAAGGCTTATAGTTCCAAAGGTGTGGTGTAATGGAGACGATATCCCAGATGAACATCTGTTTATTTTGACTTCACAGCTATGGTTAGAATGCTGCATAGCTGCAGTGTGATGTCATCAAGTGTTTCAGCTGCTCTCCCACAAATTAAGTACAGCATCACAACCTATTTAACCTATGTTATTTTATGACACATCTACTAAAGAGACACATTTTTATCTAGAGAGTAAATATGTCATCAACAAAAACCACCATTTATCTGGTGAAATGTATTATTGGTGTTGTATGAATACTGTAGAATATCTTGAGATACAGTACGTGGTGCTGTATAGGGAATATGCAATAGAATGATAAAAAATATTTAATGATCTACAAGTGTGAAGGGGCAAGACCACAATTCATGAGTGGCAGACCCACAAGTGAGTTATGAAAGTCCTGCTTATTCAAGAGTGATGATAAAGAATAGGTTTGTTTTATTCCCAGCAGGAACAGTGAAAGAGACCTGTTCTTTTCAGCAAAAGAGATCTGGGAGCAGTGAGGGCGGAGCTGGAAAACCATAGGCCAGATTTTCAAAACCAGCTGTTTGTGGCGTCCATGTGGGAAAACCTCGTAGGTTAACAAGGTTTTTCTGCATGCCTTGTATTTTCAATCATGGAGCTTTTTGCGACTAGACCCTCAATTTACGGCAGCTTGTGGTGACTTTTTGGTGCAGCTGCATCAAAAAGTCATGCCAGACTGGACTAAGCATAACATCCTCTGAATGTGCCTGCAGCCCATGTGGCAACTGAGATAGGCACCAGTGCAGAGATTTTGTTTTTCTGCAGCAGCAACTGCAGAGTGGGACTTAGTGCCAAAACAGTCTGAAAACCTGGCCCCACATGTTTAGGTGAAACATAGAAATTTAAAGGCAGAGAAAGATCCACAGTCCATCCAGCCTGCCCGGATGCCCTAACTAAAAGGTATGGCATGCCCAAACTAGACAGAGCAGATGAAGGGTGGTAGGGAGTTAAGCTTGAAGACTATTCCAGTGACTGAGCATACTCAGTGGAAGACAGTTGGAACTGCATGTTCTAAGTCAGGCCATTGTGTATTTGTTTTATGCTACATCAATTTACTACTGTAATTATAACGTTTGAATCTGCTGTTTGTGCAAAGATTTAACAGTTTCTCTTAGAATTCAATTGCTGCTTTCAGTGCTGTAACGGACTACTGTAATATCTTCAGCATGGTGAATGCTGCTCTTCAGTACTCCGCTGAGCTTTTTTAGAGTCAATATCTGCAGTAAAGCCACATTGTTTGGCTTTAGGACCAGAGCCTCTAGGATCCCGCAGGAAAACTTCTGAACTGACAGTGCTGACAAACACAGAGTGTAGCATGTGCTGGTGTCATTTGGTGACACTACCGGATCCAACCCCCTTAGCTCCCTTCTCCACATACAGAGCAAAGCACCTTGTTGAGAGCTTCGTGTTAGCCCCCATATTCACCACTCGTCTGTTTGCTGCATTATCTGTTTTCATTATGAGAAAAGGTGAGGCCACACCCCCTCTGTTTCTGTTGGCATGGAAATAACATTGCTTGCACTGGCTCACATTCTGTCTGTTTATCCTATTTGCACCCAGACCATGGCTTGACATCATGCCAGGCTTGACATCTTGCTGGGCTGGCTTATCATCATCTTACAAGCTGTACCTGTAAGGACAAGCAAATGAGATGGGGACGAGAACATCCATGGACATCTTGCACTGACACTGCAAGGTCAGAGTCCAGACCAGGAACTTCAAAAGGTACAGTCTTCTGAAGACTTGGAGGTTACCATGGTTCCAGCAGACATCTTTGATTTGGAAAGTCCTACCTCCTCGAACTGGGTCACTTGTTATATTGGTCTTGACCCCCTCAGGGCAGTGGCCATTGTCTGCACCACTTCCCCCCAAGGGGTTGTCTCCTCTTCAGACATTGGACCCTGCTTCAAAGCCATCAAGGGTGAGATCAGCATTGCCTAGCCCAGATTTGGTTGGGGATATAGTGAGTTGTTGACAGCACCATCCTCAATCTGCTAGATGTCGACACCACTGTCCTCAGGTCTGTGTAGGCAGCAGATGGCACCATCCTGGATGCCACATGAGTTGCCAAAGTCATCATCTTTGATGCCTTTTTCAGCTGAGCCCCATGGGAGGTTTTGCTTGGCTCCAAGATTTCGGTGCTCAATCAACAGCATAGGCCCTAAAATTTGCACCCCTCTGAAGCCACTTCTCCCATTTTCCCCCAATTCACTGGAACTTTCAACTGCTGCCTATCTGGCGTATTTCCAGTGACCACAAGGGTTGTTTTCACACCACCAGTTTCATCCTGGCTTGAGTCTTAAGGAGCTTGGTTTAAAAGAGACAGAGCACCCCCCCCCCAATCCTCTCAGGAGGATGATGAGGCCTCCACTTATATCATTCCCTCCTATATAGAGGAGACAGTTTTTCCAAAATTGTTGAGTGGCATGTAGCACATGTAAGAGTGACCTGTCTTTTCAGCCCTTTAACCTCATTTGGCTGATTTTGCCTTCCTTAATGTTCCCTGCCCTTACACAGTGCAAATAGCTGTCAGAGACAGACTATGCCACTTGGTATAAGTCATTTTCAGTCTCGGATCCCAAGAGTGGTAACTTTTTGGTGCCTTGTATCCCGGGAGATTCTACAACACCTTACCCAACCTGCTCCTGGGCTTTCCTATCTTCATGCCCCCAAGCAAGAGTACCATATTTCATCCTAGTCCCCTTTCCCTCCTACTCATGAATCCAAGAGACTAGATACTTCGGGACACAAAGTTTACATATCACCCATGGAGATTGCCAGAGTATCAGGTTCACATTTCAGGTTACCAACTGTATGTGTGGAAACTGCTACATGCTAAATTTCTGTCAGTGCTTCAGGGGAAGACTCCCAGGCACTTCTGGGCATTCACTATCAAAATCACAAGAGCCACCAGGCATTTGGTTAGGTCTGCATATGATACCTCAGAAGTGTCCTCTCGGTGGGGCAGCTACCATCATTTGTCTCTATAGACATTTATGTTTGAAGCTAGCTAAACCAGACACATTCTCAAGGAGGAAGTCTTTGAGCTCCTTTTTTTTCGCTAATGCTTTTTCTATCCCCTGTGTCCCACTGGCCCCCTTCTGTCCTACTCTGCACAGTTCAGACACCTATCATTCTTAGGACTTGTTTAATTTTCACATAAACACCAACACAACCTTAATACACTATGCCAGGGTGTGTGTATGTATATACAGATATATAAAATACTAGATATAGATAGAGAGAGAGATAGACAGACAGACAGACAGAAAGCTGGCAGGGAACCAAAAGCTCAGTGTTTCTTCGGGGCCTCCCACACCATTCAGTAATGTGGCTCCAATCACACATCAAAGATGGGTGGCTGAACTGATGGAACAAACTTATAACCGCCTGAATCAGTAGAGGCAGGGACACTGAGAAAGAGCAGGAGACCTCCTTAAAAAGAACTTGGAACAGTGCTCCAATACATTCTGGTGGCCAACATTTTGCTGATCCCAGACCCTGTCTTCCAGTCAATTAGGGGATCACACTGCACAGATAAGCTCAGAGGCCTTTGATATAGAGAAGGACTGTTGAAGACTGGTGCCCCTTTGTTAAATCAATAAGCTATTGAGCACGAGCTCTCCGAGACAGACTGGCTCTGACTGACAGCCCTAAGAGCCAATGGGAACTATAGTTTGATTTGTAATGCTGCAGAAGCTGTGCAAAATGTGGACCTATACGTTGAAGATCTGGGAGATGAAGAACTGCAGTTTGGACAGAGGGCTCAAACTGCACCATCACAAAGTAAAGTCTTAAGTTTCTAGTGAACCATTGAGTGGCATTCCTGTGTTAGCCAGCATGAAGGATGATACTGTTCTTCCCAGGGGGATAAAAGTCTTGACATGTGGGTTGGTGCAGATACGCAGTGGTCCGGGAGGAGTGAGTCAGCCGATCTTCCAGGAGGAACCAGTGAAGCCAGTGCCCAAGAGCAAGGAAGTGAGACTGGAGAGGGGGCCCAGCTGATCAAGAGGTATTTTGGGAGATCAGAGGTCCCGAGGCCTAGAGAGTAAAGAAGGATCCAGACAGCAGGGGATCTGTGAGTAAGATCAGGGCTTCCCCTTATCCCAGGAGTTGAACTGTCTGTATAGGGATTTGTTCCTTGTATTTTGCCATGACACCAGGATTTACAAATACCTCATGTTCAGGTTTAGTCCTGCCATTTAAGTAACTACATTCCTTTCTGTACTGGGGTTTACTTTGAGCTTGTTGTTCTCATCAAATTTAAAGTGCACCACCACCGGCCAACCTGTGGCAATACAAATGGGCCTGCATTCTTCCAACCCTGGGTACCCAGAAACTGGTATTAAGGGAGCTTGTTTAAAGGGAAATACCCTGGTACCAGGAAAAGAGGGTAGGGGCCTGCAGTGTAAAAGAACCACCTAAAACTGTACTTTTTTTTTTTTTAGCTGTACTGTTTCTGTAGTGGAGGGGTGGGGCAAGTGCAAGGTTGTGCATTTTCTCTGTTGCTTTTTGGTTTGCTTTTTTTTTGGGGGGGGGGGGACTTAGCTTTTCTGTCTTTTCATCCAGACAGTGTCTGAGGTGCCCAGGTGATGGTGTGGGTATGAAGAGGTGTGCAATGCGCCAGCTAATCGCCGGGACCCTTTTTCCTTTATTGGTCCCCTTGACTGAGCCGAGGCAACATGGGCGGCACAAGCACATGGAAGCAAGCGTGCAGCCTGGAACCTGCAGCTCTCCCCCCATCCTGGTGATGCATGTGTGTCTGTCACTTGGGCACTTGATACTGCCACCAGACCTCCACCTCGCTGCAGCCAGGAGCCGAGTCGGCAAGCCTCCCTGACCTGGGAGAGGAGAGCTGTCTGGCGACTGCTACGTCCATTCCTGCCACTCCCCCACACACCCCCAGCGACCCAAGCTCGTTCCCAAACTCAGGTTGTCAACATGGTGCAAAGTAAGGTGCACAGCAACGCGTCAGCCCTCAGTGCCACTGGGCCAGATAATTGCTATAATTTTTTTTATTAAAAAAACACCAAAAAATAATCATCATTATTTTTCAATCGCAACTAACTCCGAAAGTTTTAATCACAAAAGTAATGTTAAAAAATAAACATGATTTTTCCACGCCAGTTCAGTACCATAGTGGCAGTGTGTCTCTGCTCACTATGCCAGTTAAGGAATGACCTCAAGTCACTCAGGGGCAGGCTGGAAGGGGGAGGATCAAGCTTCCACTGACATTTCTCCAGCCTCAGGGAGTGAGGCACTGCATCCCACAGCTTGCCTGCTGTCTGGCAGGAATCTAGTGGTGGCAAAAACATGTGCACAGCAGTTGGGAGAGGAAGATGACACTCGTCAAAAGCACCACCGTGCGTGTGCATCATTGCACGTCGGCCACCCTCAGGGTGAAAATGAGCTGGAAAATCCCTTGTCCCGCAGGAGGACACTCGCACCCTTGCAGGTCCAGGACCACTGCCCGTGGTATGGTCCAGGGCAGGTGGGTGAGGTTAAGTGTCAGAAAAAGTTGGTGATAGGGCTGGGGGTGCCGGAAGACAGAGGCAGGTCTGGCAGCACACAGAGATAAATATAGAACTAAAAAAAAATTATTTTTCTATCGCACATAGCTGGAAAACTTTAACCACAAAATTAGCGTAAAAAAACTATCAGGATTTTTCTGTCACAGCTGACTATGTTTACCACAAAAGATATGTTGGCTGTAGCAGTGTTTTGCTATTGACAGTATTAACAAGGCTATCTGCAGGTCGGCATTGTCAAACCAGAGACGGTTTGCCATTGTAATCCAGGCATTGTTTGTTATTGTCAATCCAGGGACTATTTGCCATTAACAGTACTGACAATGTTGGCCTAAGGTCAAAATTGTCAATCCAGGGACTTCTTGCATTATAAGTACTGACAATACTGGCCTTAGGCCTGCATTGTCAATCCAGGGACAATCTGTCATCAACAGTACTGACAATGCTGGCCCTAAGGCCAGCACTGTAATTCCAGGAACAGTTTTCTACTTAAAGTAAAAAAAGGAAATTCATTGCAACCCCCCCCCCCCAAAAAAAAAAACATGGTAATGTATTAATTACGGAATACGCACAAAGCATAAAAGGTAGGGAAATTAAATTTATGGGAAGAGTACCCTTAGGCTTGGTGAATTTGTGGCATGGTGTTCCTCATGTTTGAACAATCACACAGCACAGTGTTTGCAGTACCCTAACATTGGCACTCACTCTCCAAGCACCGCCGTGTGAGTATTTTCTTGTGTCTGGAAAGACAGTGCCAAAGTTAGGGAAATCCAAATGCTGTGCTGTGTAACTGTTCAAACCCTAAGGAACTCCTGTCCTCAAGTAAGTGCTGATAAATTGCATGCTATCAGTCAGACCACTGCATGTCACATTTATACATTATATTTTAAATTGCCAAGTTTTTAGATTCGTTCTTTTTCACAAAGGTTTTAACAGTTTGCTTCATCTCATGGCTATGTTTCGAGTGCAGCACAGGCTGTAGCGATGTCACCAGATATTGTGCTAGTCAAACTCCCATTGTTTCTGTTTCTTTGTTACCCATCTAAAATAAAAATAAATGCTGATGACTTCTCTTACATGGAAATAAATATTCTGACTTTGTTTTGTTAATGCCACATGCAAAAATAACAAGTCTGCTTTATTTATATTTGCTTTATACATAGGCAAAACAATGATAACCTGTTTATTTCCATTTTGGATAGGTCATCAGTATTCATGTCCACTTGGGTAGGTTACTAAGGAACATGTAACCAATGGAAGTGTAGGTAGCACAATGCCAGATGACATCACCATGGCCTCTGCTGCACTCAAAACAGAGTGGTGCTATTGAACACAAACAGTTACATCTTCATAAAAAAGTACTAACTTAAAACATTATAACGTGGCCAACCAATGCCAGCTGAAGGCGCCCCACACCACTACCCAGGAGACCTGGGATTGGGTCCCAATTTCAACTCCTCCATCCTGGGCCACTGGGACCAGGGCACAACATGAAGGCATCCACTGATGGTCCCCCGAGTGCAGGGGCAGGTGTCCCACTATTACAGTGACCCTTGCAATGGTACTAGGAATGACCTGGATGTCATGGGTGACCATGCAATGTCTGTCATCCTCCATCAATATGGGGGGGGTGTGAGAGCCTTGGCTGTGGCTAGTGAGAGGGATTCCTTACTGGGTGGGGCGTCTCATCCCTCCTGTATGATGCTGGCTGCCTGCCCACCCACCTTAGACCTGCCAAAATAACTGGGCCCCTCCTACCTGCCTCATGGGTGCCGGAAGATGGTAAAAGCTGAGGGGGCTGAGAATCAAAAGAGCACTTATGAGGGTACAAAGGGCACTTTTTCTATACTAGTTTTTACCATACAGAAATAAAAAGTGGAGTGGCTACCGCCCTTTCCCCCCCCATTCCGGCACCTATGACCTGCCTCCATGCCTAGATAAGTACCTTAAGTCTCTCCCAGTAAGCCAAGCTCTGCAGCTTGGCACAAGTGTAGTCCATACCATAGAGGGAACAATTCGCAGGTCTGACGGACTGTGGAAGAATCTGTATGGAAGCCCACAGATCTGAGCAGATATGCCAGAGGGGCAGCAGGAGCAATGGACAATGCAGAAGCTGCAGGAAGAAGGATGTGTGGTGGCCGAGAGGACAAAACAGAATATTTAAAAAACTATACAGTGTATAAACAGAACACACAATGGTCTGACAGATAATATGCCATTGATCATCACTTATGAGGGGGACAGGAATTTCCTTCTGTTCCCCCCCCCCCATCATGAAGATGAATAGTATTTATCCACGAGTGAGACAGACTATCTCATCAGTGGCAAAGTGAATTGTAAAAGTCTCCCTCATGAGTGGATAATAATCACATTACGTCCCCTTATGATATCATATACAGTGTTATACAGTATAATAAGTTCTGGCTTTGTTTCAAGTTATAAAGCGATAAATAGATTTGGGGAAATGACGTTGTCTTATTTGGCAAATAAACACTGGTGCTCTTTGAACACCCAGGAATTACAAATGGGGAAACCTCCCAAGAAATTTTTAATTGGTTACAAACAAGAATAAATATCTGTTTGCGAATGTGCCAAATAACTTGGATTTTTCAGATATCCATTGAATTGAGCACTGGAAATATGTTGACAGTTCATGAAATTTGTGTATTTTTGTATATGCTGTGGCTATGTGTTTGTGTTACAACTGTATGTATTTTAGAAGGATCTCTTATTATTGTATTAGAATGTATTCCTTTGCTGTGCCTGAACAGGATTACCTTGAAAACAGGACCTTCAGGACCTAATGGTGCGTATTCCAACTCCTGTATAAAAATAAAAATTTTACTTATAAACACAATATCGTAAGCCTTCAGTTGAGATATACATGATAAATGCAATGGCCTGACTCAAAATATGCAACCTGTCTTCTAACCACACTATCTGAAGCACCAACCACTGATCCCTTTTCAACTCTGCTGGGGGAAACCAGGGGAGGACAAGCCAGGGAGCACCTGGTGGTGAAGGTAAGTCCAGGAAAAGGCAGGAGATGGGGCTGGGTGTGGGGTCAGGCTCAGAAACGGCTGACTGGGGTGACGAATTGAAAAAGCACAATAAATTAAAAACAATGTTAGAACTAGTAAACTAATGCTGCAAAAAATCGAACACAAAGTGTTCTGACTCGTATACAGTTTATCATCATTTGTCAGGGGGCAGGAGTTTAATAACTGTTAATTGTCTCATTTGACATGCAATCTGTAGGGTTAATGTTATGCTTTAATGACTTTCTGACAGTGCCACTGTGTGTGCAGCCTATGATAAATGTGCGATTGTCTTACAATCTTTTGCCTTATTTCTTATACCTCTGCACACAGACTTTGTTTGACCTGAAACCTTTGCAGACGAGCACTTGTGCTCGAAGGTGTAACTCTGCATGAATAATAAATAAATAAATAAAACTCACTTGTTTAAGTCAGCCTATTGCATATCCCTTATTTACCCATTTGTTCTGAACATTATGCACTTATGCTCCAGGGCCTCCAACAGGATACTTGCTAATCAGGGCTAGCAATAATCAAGACTTTTTGTCAAAATGTCTGCTGTCAGCTGATCAGGAAGCATTCAAAACCAGAAGCAGGAACAAGGTTGGAGAGCACAGCCTGGTAGCTTTCAATTATTTGTGAACATTTACAAAGATGGGTGAAAATTACAAACTCAAGTATTTCTTTTGTTCGGTTCTTTTTTTTTTTTTTTGTTTGTTTTTTTCTGTGCCAAAGTGGTGACCCCATTCTGGGCTGGCCTGCCACCTCAGCTTCCCAGGATTCACACTTTCCCCTCCTAGGATACACATCCCCCCCCCCCCAACATGCCCACAAGAATGGGCTTCCTAACAAGGGAGAAAAACCACATTCACTTGCTGGGAGGTAGGAAATTAACGAGTGGTGGCTTTCACCCTGTCCCCAGCCTTGTTTTCCTGTTCAGTAATTCTGGCATCTTCCACGTTAATCACTCAGAAGGCCAAAAGGCACACTCCAGTCTCATGCAGCATCCCCGTGTTGTCAGCACAGTTAACTGGACTGGCAGAATGGACCGTTCTTTTCTGTTTTTTTTTTTTTGTTTAAGAGAGTAAATGTCAGTAGAACCTGGCACTGTTGTGGAGTGGGTCCCAGCTGGGACAACTTCACAGTGGTAAGCACTTTGATGATTATTCAACAAACTTGTAAAAGAGACTTGATGGACCTAGAGTCCTGTGTGACCTTTAATTATTACATTACTATAATGAGCATGCAGCATCCCAAAACACTTGATCTGAGCTCTTTTTACAGACTCCACCACAATAAAGGTTTGTCAGGTTGAGGTTATCAGTGGACTTATTCCGGAAACAAAATGTAGTTACTGTGTGCTTAATTCATAAAAATAATGTTTCAGTACAGCCCTAAACAGTAAAAAAGCATAACTGCATATATGTATCTGTGTATTTTATTCCCTTTTTTTTGCAGCTAACCTGTTCCGTGAACACCATAAGAAATGGCTCTCTATGCGATTTAACATTCTAAATTATTTTAATGCAACCTGAATGAAGTTTAAGTTTATTAAACTGACAGGAAAGCACCTTAAGTGGTATCCTATAAATCTCCTGGCATTTACGAGTTTGATGAATACCTGTATCTAGATGCAAGAAAAATATAGCCTCCCTGCCAGCAGAGTATAAAGTAAGGAAAAAAAAATACAAGCACTCAGTGGAAATGCACAGTACTCTACTCCATAAGTGACCAGTCAAAAAGATTAAAAAAAAAAAAAAAAAAAATCACTTTTGCTAATAAGTGGTCTGATAGATCCAGTTAGGAATGAAGGCTACACATGCAAAAGTAGGTATACGATGAGTACCTGGGTATGCCATCTGTACAAACAGAACATGTGCTTTTTGGCTTAATTTGTCTGCTCGACTGCAGTTAACTACAAAAGACTAGTTATCCCTTCTGGGCAACCATATTATCCCTGCTGCAAGTAGTAACTCCTCACTAATAAGCACAGTTTTCACCCAACTGTCATTCCTGAAATATGGACCACTCAGATAGAACATAAAGGCTTCCACTTTCCACAAAGCAATGAGAAGTCCAGTACTGAGAACAGCTATGAGAGTACCCACGTATTGGGGCAATGTCCTGCTCTGAGCACTAAGCTAGGCAGTCAACTATTGCTGTCTAACCTTTAGATGACTCAACTACCCGGATAACAGCAAAGCACCTGTCCCAGTCTGCACCCCCACTGTACCTGTTCAAATTTCCTGAGCAGCTCTTGCAAGCTGAAGTTCAGGCCAATCATTGTTAACCATTCTTTGGTGCCTACATCTTTCCGATAAAAGGTCCTCCAGTCAGTGACATACGTCCCCCAACAAAATGTCTGGTTGAAATTCACATCCAGTTCCTTCGGGCAATCCAGAATACACATCTCCCCTAGCACTGCTGTCCTTCCCTGGAAACTTACATCGCACCATGGTCTGCCCCAGCTTGAACAGCTTCTCACATGATGGACAGTTTAGGAATATCAACTTTGAGCTTTTGTTCTGTTAACCAGGTTCCATGATGCAGACATGCTTTCCTTCTCTGTCTCTCGCTCTCTTTTTGTTTAGCTAGGCCAGGACTCCTTCTGTTCACCTCACTAATGACCTGCAGACTCCACCGTTCTCCAGGGCCCCAAGCTTGACGTTTGGTCTCAATTACGCTTACAGAAGGAGTTATGTCCTGGCAACTTAAAAAAAAAAGAATGCCCAGACCAGTACCATTTCAGAAGTTTGCTTCAATGCAAAAATAAATTCCGGAAAAGAACAAGTAGTTACTAGATGTTGCATATCTTTAAAGTAAAAGGAAACTGCGAGTAAGTGCTCTCCACTCTAAAGTAAAGAAGGGAACTCCAAGATGTTGGGCAAGAGCTTCCTTCAGCCACCAGCAGGCCTTGTGTTGCTATAGAAATGACCACGCTAGTTTCAATCCAGTTTCTCACTCCATATATTTATGGGGATGCTGTAGTTGCCTGGGACTAAAATCTGTTGGATGGGCCGTCTACTCTAGGCTTCACCACACTGCAGGCTATCTTTTAGTGTCCTTCATGGGAATCTCAGTTTTCAGGCCATTCCCTGCTCTGACAGCATGTGGTAATCTTTCTATTTCAAGCTGCTGTTTATTATTTTAATCAGCATCCTCCTTGCACCCTCCCCTGCGGCTCTGGAGCCAAGCACCTCCCACTTCCTGAGGCCTCACTGGCAGAGCTTCAGTCCCTCTTGAAAGTGCTAGCATCCCCCCATTATTAGTCAAGAGTGGTCAGTCTTTGCTGCTGGTCATTAATACCACCAGTATGTTGAAGTATATCAGACTGTTAAAACCTAAATGAAATGTAGCTGTTAACACTAAAATTATGAATGTTTTTTGAGCTGCACTTACTCAGACAGGAAGCTTGTTACCGCTGCAGGCATATCATAGTGCTTATATTTACTTTGGTAGTTCAGTGATTTGTGCTTGAACCATTTAGTGCTGGGGAAAACGGCCTATCTTTTCTTCTATCAGAATGTAGCATTGTTCTGATGCTGTTTTGTATGTCAATTTGCTTCTGTGCTCTGGCAGTCCCCAAATAAAATTCTGATACCCAAATTAAATAAAAGAAGAGGGGCAAGCAAAATGTTGTAAATGTATCACCAAAACGAACCCTCATCCTCCACCTCAGGTCTAAAAAGTTATTTTATTAATGGGAGGGAGGGAAGGAGGGAGGGAGGACTGACTCTTTCATAACTTGTCCGTCTTACTCTAAATCTTAAGTGAACCCTTATAGCAGATTTCAGTTAAACCTTTCTCTAACCAGGATGCCTATAAAAGATAAAAAAACGAAATAGCAGAGTATATATTTATATAAACTGTGATGATTACTCTGGTATGAACTTGCAACCCTCGTCTCTGTCATGAACAGTGATTTCTCACAAGTCCAAGTTTGCCTCTGTCATGAACAGCGATTTCTCACAAAATCCAAGTATGACTTGCTGCAACACTTTTCTGCATTCTGTTGGCTATTACAAACCAAGGAGCAACATCTGCAGGCTGGAATAGACACTAAAGCTTACTCATTTATAATGGAGAGAAAGAGTGGCTTGGAATACGGCAGCTCTACATCACTAAGTTGTGACTGCCTTTGGCCAGTAAATTGTTATTGTTTACTTTTCCAGTAAGATATATATTTATTTCTATAAGGCTATTTTACCAAGATCACTTCATGAGGTGTCATATCTTGTTTACATGGGGGGGGGTGTCGTTCACTAAATCACGTTTCAGCAACCATCATATGTAACACAAATACAACCATCTAACTATAAACCAAAGGCAACTAAATCTTTCAGGTAAACAAATCAAGCCCTCTGTAAATATATAGGCCACAGTTTATTTCCCCAACACGTTATAAACGGTTTACTCTTCAAGTAACATGTTGTTCAACTTTAAAGAAAGTTAATCTGCACAACTGTATTTTTTTTCAGCACTTTGTATGTCGCTTATGTTCCAGGAAGTGAAAGTTGTTCACTTTTCCAGTAAGTTACAGGGTATTTACTTCTGCAGGGTCAAATACAGTTTACTTTGCCAGTAAGTTATATATTGTTTACTTTCCAAGTAAGTTGCAAAGTATTTACTTTTGCAGTGTCATATACAGTTTGCTTTACTAGTAAATAATATACAGTTTACTTTCCAAGTAAGTTACAAAGTATTTAATTTTGCAGTGTCATATACAGTTTATTATATATTGTTTACTTTCCATGTATTTACTTTTGCAGTGTCACACTTTACCAGTAAGTTGCATGTTATTTACATTTGAAGTGTTCTACAGTATGCTGTTTACCAGTAAATTACATGTTGTTATATACTGTTTACTGTACCCTTGCAGAAAGAATAGTCTATGTTTGCAGTGTGTTTTTTACTGGATAAGGTATAGGTGACTGTGAACATGGTGCTAATTTCATGGAGTTAAACTGGGGCAAAAGTCAAAGGCCGAATGGCTTATGACCCCAACTTTACAAGATGAAGTTACCTTCAAGTTGCTCTCAGGGACAACTGTTTTATTAATTATACTATCTGGTTTGTGGATTTTTACATTTAAAAAAAATGCAGGGGAATGTACTGAATGCCAGTGTGAGTCCTGTCATTAACACTTAACATATTGTTAATCAGACTTCATAATTATTTGCAGGTATGATGTCACACTTGTGAATAAGAGGTGAACAGTGAATAACATTTCATAATTCACTGAAATTGACGGATACTAGGGGTCAACCATATAATACTATGTTTACTTTTCCAGTGTTACATACTGTTTAGTTTTCTCAGGTGCCCAGTTAATAACAGCATTAGGGCTGGCACGGTGGCGCTGGTGAAGCAAGTTGCACTCCCACATGGGGGACCAAGGTTCACTGAGCAAGTTCCCACCACACTGGGCTGGTGGAAGTCAGCATCCATCTGTGCCCAGAGAACAGGAGGGAAAGAACATGTCTATTCAGGATGCAAGCACCTCCTGTGGGCAGTTCGGAGGTGTTGGACCATCATGACTGACCACCCAACGTCTAGCCCCCATTTCATGCTAGTTGCAGGCAGACTGACCTTATAGAGGGAAAAGGTAGGGCTTACAGAGAGAGGAAATTCTCCGTTACATGACACTGCCTTTCTTCTCCCCTATGTAAGGCTGAGATTCTTGGGGCCCACTTTGTAGTGACTTTCTTCACAGAGTGGGTGCTGCAGTATGGGCAGTATCACTACCCGGCCCAGGGGTTGTGCTAATACCCATATGACTGGTAAGAAGAAGAGATAATGTGGCTGAAACTTAATGGAGAGGACTGCAACTAAGTACAGTATGTGGGGAAAAAAAATACAAACAACAAGTATTAAGCCTTTTGTTAATTTGGCTTAGGTGTGAACTAATGCCCTTACCAGCTGTTCAGCAATTGTCAGTGTCAGTGGCTCAGTAGGTAGCACACTCGCCTCTGAGGCCAGGAGATCAGAGAGCTGTGGGTTCAGTTCCCACATCTGACACTTGGGTTAATATCCCAGTACTGACACTGTAGTGCAGCATGAGGGGGGTGCTGCACTTCGGAGGTGCCGTCTTTCGGATGAGATGTTAAACCGCGGTCCTATCTGCCTGGATTGGTGGTAGTTCAGGTGGATGTTAAAGATCCCATGGCACTTATTGAAAAGAGTAGGGGAAGTTTATTGGTAAGAAAGTGGGCTTCATTACAAAAAATAACACAACAACACGAACAATCAAAAAAAATCAGTTAACAAAAAGGTATCACAATGTTTCCATAACAATATAACTCAGAAAGTAAAAAAGTAGGAAATCATTCTTTTTACAGAACACAAAGCTGCACGAATATTGCAAAGAACTTCAGCAATTGAAATGGTTTTGTTGTAAGACTAACAAACATCTGGCTTGCCATAAATAATAACGAATGATGGCAAATATTATATACAAACTGTCACTATGATACTTTCTATTAAGTAAATCATTAGTGCAAAACATAACATGTTCATAAGAAAGGAAGATAACAAAGGTTCCACCCAAGTAGTAGATAAGCGGACCAAACTTCCAAAGAAAAGGGACATTCACAAAATAAATGTTGCTGGGTTTCAAAAATATTGAGGCAAGAGGTTCTAGGACAATATCTCAAAGACAGGGCCTTATGCTTATGATTGTTGTTAACTCCTAATCTATCGTAGTTACAGAGCCATATCATATCCCATAAATAAGGCGGTAACCGTTGATTTTGAAGTTGTTGGAGTACCCAGGGGAGACGTCCAGGGGGACAAAAAGGAAAAACAATCTCCTCCAGAGCCTCCAACCTCCAAAGTCTCTCATATAACTGGGATCTAGATGAGATACAAAAATCCTGAGGAGTGAGACACCAGGTTAAAGCCATCTTAAAACTCTCTTTACCATAAGGAGGGATCAGTTGGGACTTAGAAATAACCCCTTTATAGCGGGCATGCCAATTATCAAGGCAGAGGGAGAACCACGCTAAAAAACAGGGCTTCCAAAAAACATTCCCGGTTTCAGTACTTTTCCATAATTATAATCAAAAAAAAGGCTGTAAAAAAACAACAGGGTGGATCATACCAAGTCCACCTTCCTTAAGTGGCCTATATGTGAAATTCCTCTTGATAGGGTTTAACCTGGATCCCCACAACCCCTTAAAGAAAATCCCATTTAATCTGGTAAATAAAGAAATGGGTGGCGGGAACACATAACACAGATGTAAAAAAATCGGTATGATTAAAGTTTTAAGAAGCACAACCCTTTTTTTCTTCCCAATTAAATATCTTTTCCACCCATTAATCACATTTTCTGCTCTTAGTAGGGCAAGATCCCAATTATATAGTTGTGGGTTATCACAACCAAAGAAAATACCTAAATAGGAAAAACAGTAAGAGATACAGAAACCCCAGCATAGAGGCCTGTACTAGGAAGGAGGTATGCCCAAGTGGTATACAAGTACTTTTTGTGAAATTTATGTTAGAACCTGAAACAGAAGAAAACGCCTGTAGAACTTCGAACAATGGCTCTTGTTTTGTGGAAGAATCCACAGCCAAAATCAAATCATCCGCTAAGCCAATGTTTTAAGTGGTAAAGAGGAAGGAGTACAGAGCAACCCAACAATCTGTGGGCAAAGAAAAATGGCTCTCAAAAGAGTGTCAATATAGAAAGTATATAACAGGGGACTAAGCGGGCACCCTTGACGCACCCCACGGACTAGGGAAATAGGACGGCCTATCCAGCCGTTCACATTAGGACGTATCACAACATCTCTATACAATAGACGGAGCCAGGAAAGGAAGCACACGGAAACCCAAAAGCTTCCAGAGTTAAAACAAAAACTCATGGAGACTGTATCAAACGCTTTTCTTGGTCCAAACACAGAATCCATCCGTGATAGCATGACGCTTCCGAGTAAACAATTTCGTAATAAAATCAGATTATCAGAAAGATGTCTACCTGGGATACCACAAGTTTGAGTCGGACTAATCATGTGTGATGCCAAAGTAATCATTCTGGACAAAGAATTTTGGCAAGGATCTTATAATCAACATTAAGTAAACTAATAGGTCTCCAATTTTTAGATCAGAAGGATCCCCTTTTTCTTAAACAGTAGAATCAACAAAGCATCTTTCATGGAAGTAGCTAAAGTATCATATTGCAACATCTCATTATAAAGAATAGTTAAGACAGGAACAAGATCTGCAGCAAAGGTTTTGTAAAATTGTGGGGTCAGACCATCTGACCCTGGGACAGAATGCGGTTTCAAACTAGTAATAGCAGCTAATACTTCATTTTCAGTTATAACAGAAGAAAGCTTCTCGATCAAAGTCCGAAAGTGGAGGTAAAGACAATGATCGAAGAAAGTGATCTGCATTGGCAAGATCAGCTTTAGAACCAAACATGCTGAAAACATAATTTTCAACACATTGAAGCAAATCTTCAGGTTTCCTAAGTAACTCCCTGACTGAGACAGTAGAGAGGTAATTAGTTTAGTGTCAACTCTATCTTTACAGGTCTTGAATGGGTCTAAACAACCTTAGTAATATGAGTGCCAAAGCGCCTCCTGACCCAGAGAATCAGCACGATTATACTGAGATAGTCTCATTTGAGTACTGATTGCACTAATCTGAGAACTAAAATCATGAGTAGTGGAGCTAGCTAAAGAAAATAAATGCTGCAACTGATGCCGTAATGACAAATAAGACAAATATTTAGTATTTTGTTGTTTGGCAGCAGTTTTCTGAAAAACTGTTTCCAACTTAGCTTGAATCCTCCCACCAATCCATCCCAGCATCATAAAAATCAACTACAGACAAACGGGCTGTAAACTCTTTACGCCAAAGTTTAAGAAAGAAAGGGTCACCAAGTAGGGAATCATTAAGACGCCAGCTAGCTTTCTTGCATCTTGGGGCAGAGGCCCAAGAAAAAGAGGCACATAAAGCAACGTGGTCCGAGAATTCAGTAGCCACAGTCTTACAAGAAAGTAAAATTAAAACCTTAGATAAAAAAAGAAAATCTATCCTGGTATGTAGGGACCCCTTAAAAAAAGTGGACCCACCTGATTTGTGGAAATATCTATAGACATCCACAAGCTTAGCCATGGAAATTACATTATTTAAAGCCACAGAGTCACAAAATAACTTGGAAGTCTGTAGGCCTCGATCTGTTTGATGCAGGCCGCAATTGAAATCTCCGACCCATAAAAGTAATCTGGACGTAAAAAGATATGGCTTAATTTGATGAAAAAGGGAAACCCTCTGAGCCTTGGTTTGAGGTGCATAGGTCCCAATCATCCGAAATCTCTCAGATCTGTAAGAAAAATCCAATAACAAAGCCCTACCAGGAGAAATATCCACTAGTCTTGTTACTTTGAAATCAGAGCTGAGAACAGTATCCCAACACCATCACAAGTGTCAGGTCCAATAGACCAAAAAGATGGACCTACAGTCCATGCTTTAGAAGCCTGAGATAGTTCCCCATGAGTCTTCAATCTGGTGTCAACAAGACAAATTATATCACAGTGCAGATCAGAAAGGGTTAAAAAAATCCCGCCCAGCTTTCTCTTCCCTTTAATACTGTTCACATTTAGAGAACATATATTTAGAGAAGACATGAGTTAAGTAATGGATGGAGACTTACCCCTCCGTCGTTGCCTAGTGCGTTTTGCAATGGGGTCCGTATCAGTCCCATCAACCCCGTCAGGGAGGGAAAGAAGGGAGGAGGAATCAGTATCCTCACCCCCAGAGTCCTTATCTGAAAAATCTGTGGCTAAAACCGCAAATTTGTTAGGGGTTTGCCAGCTACGTGTAGGGGTACCCTTGCCGCGATTAGCAACAGCTAGGCCTTTCCTGGTCCGTTTGTGAGTAACAGTGGTAAAACTAGGGTTGTCACCCCCCTGACCCATAGGGAGAGGGGGAGGCATATCAGTGTCTTGAATAGTGGGAGTAATAGCGGGGGAAGCTACCATAGAAGTAGAAAGGGGTACAGCAGGAAAAGATGATTGAAAAACTGGAACAGAGGTTACAGGGGGATCATCTCCAACTACCGGAGGGGGGGTGACCTCTGAGGTAGAGGAGGCTAAACCGTGGGCAAGCAACTGTTGAGCAACAGTGATGATGCCATCATGAGAGGGGCAGTCGTCTCTGTTATGAGAAGCCCAGGGGCACCTACCTACAAGCATGGCCAGTTCCCTCGCATAAGTTACATTTAAATGAGTTAACACACTTAGCTGCAACATGACCATATTCAAAACAGTGGCTACATTTAAGAGTGTCACAAGCCGAACTTAAATGAGTACGTGACCCACACTTAAAGCAGGACTTGGGTTGCCCAGCATAAAAAATGAAGCCCTTGTCTTTACCCAGAAAGAAAAAATTAGGCAGATGCTTTGGGCCAGTGTTAGTAGAAAAAAGTTTAACACGGATCTTCCAACTGCCATCCCAAATTTGTTCAGAGTCTAGGTAGAGGGTAGGCCTGTTCAAAACTTCACAACGTTTATTTAACCAAAAAAGAATATCCTCAATGTGAACTCCCTCATTCTTAAAAACAACAGTAATGGTGCGAATGGCAGGTTTGGTAAGAGGAATGGCCTGAAAGGGGGACCAAAGGGACGTAGACTGAAGTTTGTCATATTGAGCCCAGAACCTATCGAGCCCAGACATTTGTTTAAAACTGACATCAAAGTTGGAATTACCTATATTAATCAGGGCAAATATCTCGGAGGAGAAAAACTTCATTGATCCCTTAAGAAGAGCTTTAGCTATATACACACGATCTGGGGGGAGTTCTAAACCACCTTTATAAAGCAGTCGAATCAAGATTCCTCCTAGGCGAGGCTCACCTTGGAGGAAAATAAATCACTAAGTTTAAATTTTGAACTTTGAGATACATTAACAGTAGCAAGAGTAGGTCCAGAAAAAACAGTTGTAGTTCCTTGTACAGTAGAAGTAGGTATAGAGACAGTAGTTGTAACACTAGTAGTAGTGGAATTAGCAATAGATAAAGGAAGAGTCACACCCCGGGGTTCGTTGGAGCTCATAGTGTTTTTCTCAGCAGATTTCTTAAGCATTGCAATATAGACAGGATCCTGAGAATCAGGGTCCACGTCCCTCCAATATCCCGCTCCCAGCCAGCATTCTCCAAAGCTGACTCTGGTGACCACACTAAAGCAGTAGTTTGACCAGGTTTAACGTTTTTTGAGAATAATGAACTCCCACGCTTTGACCAGCCGGGTTCCTGTGTGGCCGAGAAAAAAAACACAGAGGATTTCTCAGTGGCTGAATTTGAGGTAATTTTAACATTAGAGTCACTTACGGAGCGAGGAAAAACTCCAGGAAATGCAGAATCTTGTGCGTCCAACGTCGATGCCTGAATGGGGTTGGTAGAAGCAGTCCGAGAAACAGCAGTAGCAGGGAGCTGAAGAGGAATTACCACGGAAGGAACAGAAGCTGAATCCGCCGGTAGGACGTCGACTGGGGGCTTGCCAGTGTCGACGTCGCAGGAAGGAGAGCAAGGAATAGGTGTCCGAGACATTGCCTGCGCAGAAACCAGTAAAGCCGAATCCAAAATCTGCAATTGCCGGACTAATGCCTCGCGTTGTACCTGAAGACTGGGATCAAATGAGGAGTCACCCTGCACGCCAGGTATGACGGAAAGAACTTCTTTGGGCTGCTCAGTAAGAACGGAATCCATTTCCAGAATAGTAGTACTGCTAGTAGCAGCATAGCAAGACGATCATCAGGGCCTCTTGGGAAGGTAGCACAGAGGAGGAGGCCGACTCCTGAGCTAACAGCATCCATCTCCTCCAGGGGATCATGCAGACTGGCCATCTTGCAGCCAGCGCAAAGGCTCCACCTACACAGAGTAGGGGAATTTCCCCGGTGTCCTGGCCAAATTTCCCTCATTCACTAAAAATACCACCAACAGCTTAATCTGGTTCAAATTCAGTTGCTTACCATCTGTATCCCCGGTCACCCCTGAAAAAGGGACCTAGGCCCAGTGGGCTTACCGGGTCAACAAAATTCAATAAAACAAACCTTCACTTGCAAATGGGTCCCTCAGCCCCAATGTGGCATTACTCTGCAATAGCACTCTCTGGCTTACTGACTGGCAAAAAAGAAGTATAAAGCCCGTTTTGCTACTGCCTTCAATTCAAAGCAGTTCCAGGCTGCATTGTGCAAGTGCCTGGGCAGCGCAACTGAGATGTGCCAGCACAAAATAATGGCATATTCAGAAGATGCACCATAAGATGCGATCGCACAAGTCCGGCTGAATATCTCGAACATGCACAATCGCGTAGTGGGAGATGTGTGGTGCGACAGGTGCCATGAGACCTGTGCAGAGCATAGGGAAATGTGCGACAGGCAGCCACGTGCACGGTGCGCAAAACTGCAATATTCAGCTGGGCTATGCAAAATGACCTCATTGCACATTCCAAGCCCATTCCCCGCATTTGCATGACATTACTGGAATGTATTCAGGCCATTTGCATACCCAAAGCATGCGCAGTTCCAGCTTTGCAGAGCTGCCCCACCACTCCACAAAGGTGAACAGGGCACACTGCAGCCTAGCAGGCAGGTGTGATGGAATGTTTGTGTGTAGGTGGATGGGCTACATTGACCTGTGTATGGTGCTATTACCCATGGCCCTGTACAGGGGGCCTGCCTGGTCAAGCAACAGGGGAGGGCACAGGCTGACATACTCTGGTCATAATACCACAGGAATGTGATACACTAGTTATGTTTGCAGCTTACAGTCACCTGCAGTGCCCCACATACCCCATATGATAGGAACCTGGCGATAAAAGCATGGAATGTCAGTGTTTAGAAGTTGACCAGGTACCCGAGTGTGTGGGTCCCACCTGGACCACTCCAGGTAGCCCAGTGGGCCAGTATGATACTGGCCATGTACATGCCCATAGTGGCCACACGCCCAACACTGGAGGTGTCGGGTGCTCACGAGGCATGCCCATGTCACCCCCAGGCCACAGGATGTGCCACCCCTGCCCTGCACTGCCCACTGTTGTGCTATGTCCACCACAGGAACACCACACAAACCCACCGCAGTGACCCTGTGGTGGTGTCACACCACATGGAAGGCATCGGTGACATGTCCATGGCTCCCGTTGTGTGGGCCTGGCATGGACGTACTGTGGGCACCTATGGTGTAGCACCATAGGTGTGTGCCACAGGTTAGTTCCTGGCCCGTGCCATACTGCCACTAGTACCACCTGGCTATCTGGGTACCACTGCCCCAGACATCACTATGGGCGCATGCCACCACTGGGTGGCACCCTGCAGGCCACATGGGTGCAGACCACGGCCCCTGGTACATGTGCTGCATTGTGGCTGTCTGCTCCGCCGTTGTGCTGGGGGGGGGGAACCCGACAGCACTGGCATATGGCTGCTGGGTGTCTATGTCCTGGGTGCAGTGAGGGGGGTGGCTCTCTGGGCAGTGCCAGTAGTGCCAGTAGTGTCCTGGTACCTGTGCTTTGGGTACTTCCATCCTGGCATGACCGCTGTGTGTGGGTGCCTGAGGCATGTCCTGGTGCACCTCCAAGGGCTTTCTCAGAATGGCCTGCCTGCAGTTCCGAGGCCTACCTGTGGGTGGTTAGGTGATTTAGGCCATCATTTTGTATGCCTAACTTTTCACGGTACACTTCTGAGATGTGCGGCAGATGCGCTGCACATTTTGGCTAAATATACAGATGTGCGGCATATTCATAATATACCCCCCCCTTTTTTGTGCCACATACATTATTTCTGCATGATCGCACATTTAAAAATGTGCGATGCAGCTCCCCCTTTCAAATATCACACTTCCACACATTTGGCCAGCGCCTCCTTTGAATATGTGGGCCCACAGCTGAAGAAGATGATTAACACAAATGTGAAATATAGAACTGCATGTAGCCTACTGGATGATTGAAGGTGTAAGTGGGATTCCACCTCCACGGGGGCATGGGGTGAAAGACTAGTCAGAAGGTATCAGCAAAGGGGCACATGTATGGCCTCAGTAAACATTGCATTTCTATAATTAGCAACTTGGGATTAAGTAAGACGGTGTAATAAAAAAGATTCCTACAGTAGGGCTCCCCTGATCAGGACAACATTTTTTAAAGCCAGGTCAGTAGCAAACAAAATTTGAATCCTTTGGGATTTTATTGTGGAGTCTGAAGCAGATATGGTATCCATTATGGAGACTTAGCTGGATGGAAACGTGGAAGTTAGCATGGCCGAACCCATCTCTCTGGGATGCCCTGTGATGAACTGTCCACAGTCCAGGTGCAGAGGAGGTGGGAGTAACCTTCTTTATTTAGATCAGTTAGGGTGGACAATGTTACCCATGGGAAAGACAAACGGGTCATAAAAATGTGTGGATGGCAGCCTGGCACTGAACGTAGGATTCTACTGAGGTATCTCCCCGCCACTTGATGGAGTCTTCCTGCAGGAGTTTGCTGAGTTTCTCAATACCTTGGCCTCTGGACTCCAAGTCCACAGTGATTTCAATGCCTGGGTGGATCACTTCTTGAACTCATTCACAACATAAACAGCAGCTTCCTACTATGCAGCCCCCAAACATATAATAAACATTACCTGCCCCAAGTGGATTGTACCAGGAATTTTATTTAATTTCTGCCTGTATTTCACATTTGTAAGAATCATATTTGGCTCTGTGGAGCCTGCTGCCAAAATGCTACCACTTCCCTTATTGCCAGACACGCCCCCGCGTTTGCACATTTGATGATGTCAGTGCTCCACAGAATACAATAAAGACATTTTTTAAATGTTTTTTCTTATACTTTAGAGTTCTGATTATGAAAAACCAAGGCCACCGCTCAATTAACAAGGGCCTTGCAGGTGGGTTGGCCAGTAACCGACTACGGACCCTCCCCCTTCCTCAGTTCTGTTTTCTGGGAGAGAAAAAATAGAGAAAGGGCTATAGACTTCTGGCTCAAAGGGATAGGAAATGGATATAGGATATAAAATCACAAGGATAATAAAACCCAACCACCAAATTAAAGAAACTAAAGGACGCGCCTAAGTGGCACAAGGGTAGCAGGTGTAAGAATCAGAGCCTACTTCAGCCACCTGGACAGGGAGGGCAGCAGCCCTGGCATATAGCTCTGGCTGGCCTAGGAGAAACCCAGAGGAATCTCCTTAAGGTAGTATGCCTGAGGCCAATTTAGGAGGGTCTTGTACTCAGGAGGACAAGAACCAGGGAATTAAACAATAAACAATACATAAGGTAACATACACTGGATCAGACCAAGAGCACTGCTGCTATCCTCTTGTCACTCCAAGACTGTGAAGAAGGAAGAAAGAAAAGGAAAGAGACCCAGCACTTGGGGGTGGGACAACATACAGTTTGACAGGCTGAGCATATAAAGATAATTAAGTTCCTAGCAACTGCCTCACACTTGCACCTAAGGGGGAAGGCTGCACCTTGTAGGGAGGCAATTCTGCCAATTGGCAGAGGCTAGAGGTATTTCATGATGTAGACAGAGGTCACAGAAGCTCTAGGGGGTAAAGCCAGTTAGCAGAGGCTGGAGATATTTCAAGGTACAGATAGAGGTCACAGAAGCTCTAGGGGGTATCGCCAGTTGGCAGAGGCTGGAGATATTTCAAGGTAGAGATAGAGGTCACAGCAGCTCTAGGGGGTATCGACACAAACCTCCTAATAGGATAGGAAGGACTGGAGGAAGTGAAAAAAATACAAAAACATAAGGAGTTGTTTTTTTTTTTGTTTGTGGAAAAAGTTTAGTTTTTTTTGGGAAACAAAGTACAGACTCTCATTGCTTTGTACTGTAAATAGAACACAAAACCAGGAGTGTGGAAGGGGGTGAGAGGGCCCAATTCCAACAAAGAAAAACAGAGCTAACCCACTAAAGGTGGGGGAACCCTCAGGGGAATGGCAAGAGGTGCCATGTGCCAATCTTCACCAGGTAAGCTGCCCAGATGCCCTGACGTTTACATGAGCGAGGATGGTGGGCATGTAAATGAATGGTTTTACTCATTTATTCATTCCCACTTATGGGTCAGAGTACCAAACCTCCCCCCCTCCACAAATGGGAGGAGTTGGCTCACCCTGACAGAAAAATTACCCCACAGCCCTCTGGTAGAGAATGACCAATGGAGGGCAGGGACTTCTCACAGCTTCGGTGGGACCCAAGACTGGTCAGGGCAGATGGTGGTCCTGTGGCCTGGGAGCAGGAGGGTGCCCCGACAACTCATACATGACCCTGTAGGAGAAACAGAGAGTCCCCTAGAAAAGTGAGTTGAGCATCCTATGGCAGGCCAGGGGTGCCAAATGGGAAAGGTAAAGCAATGCCATCTGCCAAATACAGACTGCTGTTTCCACCAGCCTGGAAGCCACCTCGTTGGCATCATAGGATGTCCTTGCTTGGTGCCTGGCCAGCTCCAGTCCCTTAGTGGAAAGGCAAATGGCCTGTTTGACTGCCTCACAATCTGGCACAGACACCAAGAGCTGACTCAGTACTGCCCACAGGTGCTTGCCATAAGCTCCCCGATGTGCAGAAATGCACAACATGGTGCGTGCCACCACAAAAACACTCCTTCCTCAACCATCAATCTCCGCAGAGTCAGTGTCGGGGGAAGGGGCAGTATTGCGACCTACAAAGTGATGAAGACTCAGCTTTTCTATCATCTCCAAAAGAAACCATTGGCAATGGGAGCACACAGCATCAGAGGAGAGATGGACAGAAAAATCAGCTTCCTCAGAGGAGGAAGCAGGAAAGCAGAAGCTGGATTCAGGTAATGGAGGTGCAATACCCTCCAAACAGCCTGACCTACTCTGAGATGAAACTGGTAGAAAACACCAGTCACTGACCTGAACTGCTCCCAGGTCATGGGACCCAAGAGACCTGCAACACCTGGGAGAAGAGGGGAGGGGGACAGAGTGGGGGGAGAGGGTCATGGATGACCAGGCCAATTCCTCTGCCAGGGCTACGAGAATGCACAGGGGACCTTGCCTGGAGAGGAGGGGACACACCGGCAAACTCACCTGTCTGAGAATGACCACATCTGTGGACCGGTCTAGATGGTGCTCTGGGGGAACCCCACGTGGGGAAAGTGGAGCCGTACACATCCCATGGGGTGGCCCCAGTTCCCACTAGTGACATGGCCAAATGGTTACGGTAAAAAGCTGAGCCCCAGGCTAGTGCTTCAACCTCTGCTAGAGTTACCACCATCAGTGGACAAGGTGTGAGCCACAGGTCCAGTGCCCTGCCCCAATACCTCACCGGGGCTGACCCTGCTACCTGGACCAAGACCAGACTCTACACCACATGCCCTCCTAGAGGAGGCCCCACACCTGGCATGGCAAGCAGCATAGTACCCAGCCCTGGCACTGCAAATGGCACCAAAATTAGACTTGGCACCAGGATCGGCTCCAGAACCCAAATAAGCACCGACAACAGTGCAAGAGGGTTTCCCCTTGCCATACCCAGCGCCAATCTGAGGACAACACCAGAGCTGACTCCTTGCCCCAAGTCAGGCTTGGAACCAGGCCCAGGAAGGCCTCCATCATGCCGGCCTCGTCCGCACATCCAAAGTCGGTGCCATCATCCTCCCCCGGGTCATACAACCACTCAGATGAAAGTTTGTCAAGAAGCTCCAGATCTATGATAGGGTAATCTCCAGAACCTCTCTTTTGGCACTGTGAGTGGTGCCAGAAGGATGCCTGTTCTTGTGGTTGATGCTGCCCCACTCACCGATACCAGCCTTAGTAACAAAGACCTGTAGCAGTACCAGGCTGCAATACTGAGATTCCCACCAGTGTATACTGAGTGTATAGTTTCAGCTTCACCACCGGGGGTGTCCACTGCCACGAAGGGCTGATGGATGGGGGGCACAGCTGGCCCCCTAGAGGAGGATGAATGTCCACCAGACCCCACCCCACCCCGGGCCTGTGATGCCTCAGCAAGGTGAGTGCAGGGAGTGCCTTTGTCTTTCTCAGTACTTAGGGGCTCAAGGAAAGACCCCAAGGACATTACCTTAACAGCCCTGGTGCGATGCCTGCCTCCGAGGTTGAGTGGATCACAGTCCCTCCTCCGCACACAGTACTCGAGGGTATGGTAGTCCATAGAGAACCAGGTGTCGCACCTGTTCATGTCATGGTGGCACCAAGGCAGGCCCAGCAGTCGTCATGCCGGTCCTGAATGGAGGTGGTGGCTACACATACAGTGGCAGGATTTAAACATGCATGGGGCAGGAATAAAAGAACACCAGTGATAGGAATGTAAAGCTACAGCCAGTGACCACGTAGAGTCATGGGCCACTTTTACAAGCAATAAAACAGGAAGACTGGATGGGCCTGGTGGTCCTTATCTGCCGACAATTTCTATGTATCTATATGACCCCCAAAAGGGCATTAACACAATGGAGGGGGGCTGCTGCAGTTGTTGTTCTTCCTGGCTTTTTTGCAGTTTTTACACTCCTCAGGACCGGACATGATGACACAAGAAAAACAACAAAAATAAGGAAAGGGAAGAGGCTGGAGATGAGCTAAGCATTACGATAAGAAAGGTAGCACCAGAAAAAATGGTGATAAACTGAGGAAAGTGTGATGCAGTAGACAAACGCAGCTCCCACACTGTGCACTCAACAGTGGGAAAAACTGAGGAAGGAAGGGGGCCAGTGTCAGTTACTGGCCAACCCAAAAACGTGATGTCACTATGTCTGCCTCGTGGGTGGTGCTGGCGCCGACAGTGGTCCCCTAAGCTGCAAAAGACTTTTACTTCCACTGGATCCTAGCATTTCTGGTTTAGATCCGTTAAGTGGGAATGAATGAAGACTTGATTCTTGAAAGATCTGAAGGAATGTTGATCCCTCGTGCAGCTGTGGATCCCCTGAAATGAAGAAGAGCTTCTATGGAAGGAAGAACTCCAGTCCACTGTATGTCCAAGAATCCTGAACGCTGAACTGGTGCGGTTCCTCAGCTAACTAATACTGGTGAAAAGGAGGAAAAACATTCTCTAGTTCCCATGTGCAGAATGGGCCTATCACCTACGATAACTAAACGTCTGGCCTCATTCTCAGTCCCTGTAGCATGCAACATGGTTGGTCTCCTGGATTTACATGGCACAATCTCTTGAATTTGCACTGATTACTTGATCAGGTAATTGGATTTAACAGTTTGTGGTTTAAACACTAAAGGCACAGTCCCTTGAACATTAAATTAACGTAAGCACTGTCACTTTAAAACAGATTGGATGTAAGTGCTTCATAGGTGCCTTCCTCAAGCAACTGGTCAAGGAACCAATGCGGCAGAAGGCAATACTGGACCCTGTGCTCACAAATGGGGACAGTGTGATGGGGCTAACAGTGGGGGAGCACCTGGGGAACAGTGACCACCAGTCACTGTGGTTTGATATCACAGAAGGAGCAGAAGCAAACCGAACAAAAACATGTAGCCTGGTTTTTAGGAGGGCAGACTTTGGGGAAAATGGGGAGATGCTTGAAAGAGGCATTAATGGGAATGGGGAGGAAATCAGGGGTTGAGGAACAGTGGGCAATATTTACAACGGGGATTACAACAGAAACAGAATTATGCGTTAAGCAGGTTAGCAAGGGAAAAAGGAAGAGGAGGCCATTATGGTTTTCCAAGGAGGTAGCAGAGAAAGTGAAAGCCCAAAAGACTGCATTGAGACAATACAAAAAGACGCAGGCAGAAGGGGATAGGGAGAAATACCAGGAGAAGCAAAGGGAGGCAGGGAGGTCAGTAAGGGAAGCCAAAGCTCAGACAGAAGAGCACATTGCATAATCAGTGGGTAGAGGGAATAAAACCTTTTACAGGTACATAAGTGAAAAAAGAAAGGCAGAGGGAGGGATAGTGAGATTGAAGTGGGAGGATGAGGGCTGCGTGAAGGATGACAACAGTAAAGCTGACATACCGAACAGATATTTCTGCTCAGTCTTTACTGAGGAAGGTAAGGGTAATGGGCCTGAAGAGAGTACAAGGGGTTGGAATGGCACAGAAATGGACACAAATCCCTTTACACAAGAAAGGGTCCTGAAGGAACCGGAAGGAATAAGAGTTGATAAACCAATGGGGCCAGATGGGGTGCACCCCAGGGACCTAAAAGAACTAAGAGAGGTGGTGGCTGAGCCTCTGGCAATCCTGTTTAGCTGATCACTGGAAACAGGGGAGGTACCCAAAGACTGGAGGACAGCAGGTGTAGTTCTCTTATACAAAAGGGAAAAAAGAGGAAGCAGGGAACTACAGACCAGTCAACCTCACCTCAGTAGTGGGGAAGATCATTGAAGCACTACTGAAGGAGAGATTGGTGGAACATCAGGTTGTCAATGGACTACAGGTCCCAAGGCAGCGTGGTTTCACCAGGGGAGGTCATGTCAGATCAGCCTCATTGAATTTTTTGACTGGGTGACAAGGGAGGTGGATCAGGGGAGGGCAGTGGATATGGCCTATCTGGACTTCAGCAAGGCCTCTGATACTGTGCCACACAGAAGGCTATTCAACAAACTAGGGAATATGGGAGTGGGTAGTACAGTAGTGCGGTGGATAGGTAATTGGCTGGACAGCAGGACACAGAAGGTGGTGGTAAATGGCTGTCATTCCACTGAGGGAAGACTGACCAGTGGGGTACCACAGGGATCAGTGCTGGGATCGGTCCTATTCAACATCTTTATTAGTGACATTGCACAGGACCTAGAAGGCAGAATTTCCCTGTTCACTGATGACACAAAGCTCTGCAACAGACTGGACACACCAGAGGGTGTAGACGGAATGAGAAGGGACCTGCAGAAAACTGAAGAATGGTCAGGGGTTTGGCAGTTGAAATTCAATGCAAAGAAGTGCAAGATAATGCATATGGGGCACAAAAACTCCTGGAACAGCAGAACAGTTGGGGGGGGGGGTGAGGATATAGCATGCACCAAGCAGGAAAGGGATCTTGGGGTTATCATCTCTGATGACCTCAAGGTAGGGAAACAGTGCGACAAGGCAGCAGGTAAAGCAAATAGGATGCTGGGATGCATAGGCAGGGGCATCACCAGCAGGAAAATGGAGGTCATAATTCCACTATACAAGACACTAGTGAGGCCCCACCTGGAGTACAGTGTACAGTTCTGGAGACCTTACCTACGTAAGGACATAGACAGGGTAGAGAAGGTTCGGAGGAGGGCAACAAAAATGGTACATGGATTGCATCACAAGTTCTTTGAGGACAGGTGGAAGGAGTTGAATATGTACTCCCTGGAGAAGAGAGGGGATATGATAGAGACATACAAGTATCTTACAGGTAGGAACAGAGTGCAGGAATACACTATTTTTCAGCGAAAAAGATGTTCCAGGACTAGCGGGCATAGGATGAAGTTGGAGGGAGGGCGATTCGGAGCAAACGTGAGGAAGAATTTCTTCACAGAACAGGTGGTGGACAAGTGGAACACCTTGCCAGAGGAAGTAGTGGGGGCTGAAACAGTCACAGGATTTAAGAATGCATGGGATAGACATAAGGGAATTCTGGAGGTCAGGGGTAAGGGGCAACAGACTTCTAGGAAAACAAAGTGAACTTACAAGCTCAAATGGGCAGAATTGGTGGGCCATAGACCCTTATCTGCCAACAATGTCTATGTATCTATGCTGTAGGCAGTCTTTACTAGGCAGTAACCAAAGGGTGTTACTTGTAAATCCATTAGGCAGGCTTTAAAACAGGCAGTTCAATATTATGTTTTACTTTAAGTCCCCAAAACAGGGTAAAACAAAAGTTACATACTCACTGTTACTGTTGACCTTCCTGAATATCCTCACCATAGACTACCACTAATGGGTCTGAGCCAGAAGTGCTAGGACCCAACGGGAGCCAAAACTTTTATGTGGGCTGGTGATGTGAGCAGGCCCTATCTGAACATGCACCTGCTGGTACACAGTGGCACTAGCCCCAATCATCTCAGGACCTTTTTACCAAGATGAGCAGAATAAACCTAATGAGTAACCTGTGCACTTAACCTAGGGGAATAAGATAGCCCTGGTGGCCTGTGTTAGATGGGCCACCAAACCAAGTAACACAGCATCTTCAAAGTCACAGCCAAGTACAAAGGGGTGGCGATCAACACAGCAATACTGGAGTTTTTTTCATCCACAATTTCCGTGCCTGTGATGCCTCTACCAGTCTCCTTCTGGTGCTGATTGCTAGTTCTGTCACCTACCTTATCTGGGTCTTATCCCTGTTCTGCTGGGCACTTTGATCATCACAACAATTTTGTTTTGTTGTTTGTTGTCTCAAGCAGCTTCTTTGGTTCAGTCTGTAGTTCCCTAGCTCTGCCCTTGAGCCTTGTTTGAAGGGTATCACTACTACAACCCAACACACTATTGCCCGAGCCCAGAATCACAAACCACAAAATCCCAACAGTGGCTGCCCCCCTCCCCCAGAGTTTGTTATATTAATTCCAGGGGGTGCAGGGGCCAAGCCCCTCCCCCCAAAAGATGGGAAACAAACAAAATCCCACTGTTGGGATTTTGCGTTCGGGATTCTGGGCTCAGGCAACAGTGTGTCGGGGAAGTACAAGTTGGATACATCCGTTTGAATACTGGTATCACGTGGACTACCCGCCAGTCATCAGACATTTACGTATTTCTCAATGACTCATTGAACATTATCACCATTTGGATAGATAGTTCCTTGGCTGGTTCCCTCAAGATTTGTGGGTACATTCCATATTAGGCCTTATTCCTGTGCTTATGGTTACCATCTTCAGCTTGGTTTCAACCCATTCAGGTGTCACACTGTACACACATGCCCTACACTGTATCCTGTTGCATCCCTATTAACCTTTCACTATCCAATAATATTCCATCTTTCTTCTGAAAATATTAATATATAATACTAATTTAAGCATTTAGCCATCTGGTCCTCCTTTCTTACATCACTCTTTCCTGATCCTTTAGTGGTCCAGCAGCAGTTAGTGTTTCTTCTGCCATTTGTATTCCCCTGCACATTTGCAGTGGCTAAGCTCTCCGTACATCGTCTGTTTTCACAAATGTCTTACAATTTACTCATCTTGCGTGACTCCTTATGTCAAGTGCCTCCTTCATCATCCACATAGGTGAACATCTACTAATGTACTTTCTCTTTTGTGGGACACATTCCTGCTTTAATCTGTCTAGATGGACTGTGATGGTATCCCATTATTGCTAAACACTTCCACCCATGGGTTTGCTTTCCCAAGGTACCCATGCTGTGATTGCCTTCATTTTTACCAAATCTTCCTTGTGCAGAAGCGTGGTGCACGTCCCTGCCTTCTTCTCTCCCCTTTTCCTTTCCAATAGCTCTGATAATGTTATGGTTACAGTTCCCTACCGTCTCTGACCAAATCATCCTTATTGCTTACGAGATCAAATGTTACTTGTTCCCTATTGTTTCCCTTGACACACTGTGTTAGACAGCAGTCTTCCACGGTTTTCAGAAATTGCCTACTTTGGTTGTAGCAATTCCCTCCTTCCTGTCTCTGTCTGGGTAATTGGAATTTCAGACAAGCAGTATACTTCTCTTGGCAACTGCCTTTTGGAGTACCTTATGAAGATTAAGGTCCTTGTTCTCCTCCTGGTCTCCTGGTCTATTGCTTAGGCCAAAAGTAATGTTTTTACATGTTTTAGTTCTTGTTAGGCACCATGAACCATGGGGAAGGGCGTAATACAGAGAAACACAGAATTTGCTGGCAGATAAGAACCGCTTGGCCCACCCAGTCTGTCCATGTTTCTCTACCTGTATTATTACTACAAACCATACATGAGCTACAGCTCTTTCTCCCTCCCCACCTTCCATTCCATTATGATTCCACTGTGCCTGTCCCATGCATTCTACAAGCTGATAAACTGATTTAATAAACAAACAAACAATGAACCAAGGAGAAAGGTTAACATAAATTGATAAACAAAACTGAATAAACAAACAAATAATAAATAAGGTCTTCAGTTTGTCTCGGCCGGTACTTGCTCAATGCAATACCTGAAAGTTTGATCATAATATCTTTAACCTGCCCTTTTCTTGTTGCAGATGGCTCACTGCTGTTCTACAGAAAGAGAAAAAAGAATGCTAGTCCAAACAGAAACTACCCAATACTTTACTGTGTCTTGACAGGACCTGTAACTGAAGTAAATCCTACATGCAACCCCCATTTTTGTCATTCAATTTATGCACGGAGTACTATTATAATTTCCTCCACTTTAGTGTAAGCACTGCCTGAGACTGTACAGCACTTAAAGTGCTTAAAATTCCACCCGGTTCTCAATCCACAGGAGGAAGTTATCTTTCGAACAGTTTAAGCCTCCACAAAAGCTCCCCTTGTCAATTTTCTGGCACAACACAGTGTACAGTAGTTGTGCACCTCTCAGTACTAGTAACCATTAACATTCTGGGCACTATAGTTCTCACTGACACACAGTGTTGGGGTGGCAAGATATTCTGACATAATCACATCAGTCCAGCATACTGCTTTACAGAATGGTATAGTAAAATTATAACCTGGACATTGAATTTTAAAAGTGAAAGAACTTCTGAATCCCTTTTGATCCTGCTTTAATCTGTTGACTTGAATTTACATAAGATAAAGGTTTGTGCTACTCTGGAAAATAGTGCATTTAGTTGGTCAAACATCACAAAGAGGAGCAGCCAGATTTTGTGTAGCCATCTCCACACAAGTGTATTTAGTAGTAAATTTTCACACCGTGGCAAAAAATATTTCCCAGTCCAACATCTGAGGGTCAGTGGTTTGGACTCAACACAAGACGAATGTGTGGTCTAATGGTTAGAGTGTCAGGTCTGTATCCCACCACAGTAGCTCACTGCGTGACCTTCAGCAAGTCACCTGACCTCCCTGTGACTGAGTCCCTCACAGCTGTAAGTCAGGTAGAAGCAGGACCCCTACTGTAAACAGGAGACCACAACTCAGTCGCACAATTCTAGTCAAATAAACTATAATATATATCATATGGTACTGGCATGCCATTAACCAAGGTCCCTGGAATTCTGCGGTTCTGCGGTTGTGGAATTTGCCGCAGAATTTGCATCATGCCGTAGAATATATAAAGTGCCGCAGAATTCATTGTTTTTGGTGAATTTTCATATAAATATACTGTTTTTCCATAGTGTCAGGCTTTCTTTCTCACCTCGTTTATCCTGAAGCCCCTCCTCTATGCACAGCATATGATGTCATAGATGACATCACATCATATTTAGCCAATGACAGGACTGCATTCTGCCAGAGAAATGAATAAATCATGCCGCAGAAATCAGAAAATGCTGCCACAGAAGTCAAGGAGCCCTGCCGCAGAAATCAGAAAATTCTGCCGCAGAACACCAGGGGCCCTGCCATTAACCAATCAGAGGACAGAGCAGCTATATCTGTTATTGTGCGTACAGCTGTCTCCTCATGCTATGCTTTTGATGCACTTGTTTCCGTTTTTGCAGTCTGCCTGTCATTCAGAACCGCTCACTTTAACGGCTAGAAGCCTTAAACTTGTGTCAGCTCAAAATCAGTCAATGCATTAAAGAGCAACCGGCGCCACAAGAAGAACTTTGAAAAACAATATCTGAACACAAAGTAGCTTCATATTTTTCATTAGCTGTCTACTTCTTATTACCATTATTTATTACCGTGGTTATATACATCAAAGTAGGATAGTTGCTCCATGAAGGTTCATAAGCTCCTATTGCTTATCCCAACCTGATGTCATAATACTCTGCTTGTGACATCACTGTTATTTCCATGGCAACAGACTGTGATGTAACACCACCACATTATAATTTGAAGTAGGAAATAAGTTATAGAGGCAAATGAATTCTAAGGGAAAAGATCTTGTTTTTGTGGAATTTTTTCAGTAATAAATAACGGAGTGGAGAAATCTATAGAAGATATATGAAATACCAGCTGGCTTGTGTCTAAATATTATGTTTCCCAAAGGTGTCAGCTGCTCTTTAAAAGCTAAATAGGGTAAAATATTTCACAAACCTTGTTATTTTGTTTTTTGCACGACCTGTGGCCTACATACCACCGTACCGAACCCACACCACCAAGAATGCCAGCATGACATGCGTATTCACAATACAGGATGGTGGGTGATACCAAACCATCATGAGGGGGGAGCACAAACATAAGAAATGAAAGCCTTTGCAACAAAAAAGGTTTGCACATGACTGGGGTGATCAGGATAGTATCAACACAGTGTAATTGCAAAAAATCCAGCACTCAGCACCATCAATGAAGGAAAAAAATCTGCTCTCCAAAATACAAAGTGACAATTTTATTGAGGTGCCAAGGTAAAAGTGTTTCTTTTACCTTGGCACCTCAATAAAATTGTCACTTTTTATTTTGGAGAGCAGATTTTTCCTTAATTGAAGGTGGTGAGTTCTGGAGTTTGTGCGATTATAAAAAATGAAAGTCAGTCAATTTCTCACATCTTAAAACTGTACACATATTATTATGCATTTTGTTGCCTTATAATATGTATCTGGTGCTAGTAGGGTCTATATTTTACATTGTAAGAAGGTTCTCTCGCGCTGGTTAGATAGACAGAACCACTTAGCTTTACTTTGTGGTCTTCTCGCCCAACCAGTGTGAGACACACTTCTTACATCGCGTGAGACATCCCCTACTAGCCCCATCTACATATATAAATAAGCTTTAGTGAGTGATGTAGCATTGACAGAGTGGTCATTTCCTTTAGGTGGTGGATGTGCAGGACTTTCTGCTTACACCGGACACTAAATGACAAGAGAGGACAACTGTTATCACGCTTATGTACTGTGGGAGCTGGACACACCAATCCGGACGCAAAGCTGGCACAAGAAATTCACATTTCATGTTTTTATAGATATTGCATAATACATAGCTGGACAGGAATCTGAGTCACCAAGCTTAGTCTGCTCACAGAGTACACTAACTAAAAAGGCTCTGTCGCTGTACCTCAGCTGTGACTTGAAGTGACCAGTTCTAATAACAGTATGCTGTTCATGCTGACTCTGTTCTAGCTGCCTTGTGCATAGACAGCCAACTGTGCTGAACTGTGCATGTTATAGCTGAGCCACAGACTACTCTCCGCAGGAAGCTAAAACAAAGACTGCACGAGTGGTGTCACGGTTGCTGATACTGAACAGTATATGGTTTATAATCTTTTGAGGCTCAATACTACAGTGAAACAACAATGTTCTTCCCCCTCCAAACACGCGCTCTGGTAAGTGCTGGGAAAATCTAGACATCTGCAGGGCTAACCAGAGATCAGCAAAGGTTAAAAGCATTGAAAAGGCTATCATTTAAGCAAAAGAACTGAGAAATTGGGAGTCGTGACAGACTGAACAGAGTGCTACTGTACTATAATTCACAATATGAATGGAAAAGAACATATACAGCTCCTCAGGAGAGTTAGAAGCAGAGCAAACAGAGGTCAATAGGTGGTTACAGCAAATCAATATATCATGTTTTCTTTTTTGATATATTGCTTCATGCATGGTGTGCAGAAAAAAACTGCTTGTCCATCCATTATTAACTTCAGGAGCCTAGTCACAGATTTATTTATTTTTGTTCCATAAAGATGTGGTGGGACATATTCCTCTTGAAGTATTCAACGAAGCAAAACAAAGAAAAGGTGCACTGTGATATGGATGTAAAGAAATAAGTGTGTACCTCCCCTGTCGGGATCAGTTTCTTGAAGAAAACGGAAAGAGGGAGGAGAGAAGGAATGTACTGTCCTTGCCTGTCAAGCGCAAGACTATCCCCCCCTGTGCCTGTCAACAGTCTGCGTCCTCAACAGAAAACAAACACATCTATATCACCACTACTACCAGTGCATCAGGGAAAAGAGATCATAAGTAAAACGCCTGTGAAGCAGAGGGAAGGGGCAGCCTTGATCTGCATCACGGAAGCAAGCAACATACTGTGCATCTGTTTTACCATCGATGAGCCGTGCACATTCATGGGTTAATAGAAGTTATCCTAGGTTGCAGACAGTATTAACTGAATGAAGCAACTGGGACTTCACAGAAATTAATCCTTTCTGCATCTCGGTCCCAACCAGCTTTTGCAAAATACTACAGCTGGCTGCATGAATTTACAGAATGAATGTGTTTTAGTCCTCATGCAGTGTAAGATATCACCACACCTTGGTTGCTTCAACCACCTAAGTAGACGTGATATCCCCACAAACACACACCCAGAACTAGAAACACTGACTAAGTCGGCAGAAAGGGACCTATGGTCCATCGTGTCTGCCCCCCCATTATACAGTGGACCTACTGTCCTGGTGGGCTGTCCTGTACTGTTACAGATATTGAACAGTATATGGTTACTACCTTAGTATGAATGGATAATACAATAATTTAAGGACAGAAGGGATTTTAGGTCCAGCAGGTCTGCCACCCCACTTCATAAGCAGGGGTAAAGAAGTATGGTGTACAGCATGTACCAGTTTAGAGAGATTACCTACCCTTGCTCTGCTGCTATTCAGGGTACCCGGTGATTCTCGTGATAAGAATGAAGTTGTTCAGGCTTACTTTGCAGGCCTGCACTGTCATCACATCCACAATCTCCGCAGGTAGGCTGTTCACTGGTTTGCCATGCTCTAGAACACTCACTACCAATGCTCTCAGGCTGTCTATAAACAGCTCCATTCTCTCTGTGGTTGACTGCAGCCTGGTGGCCTACGGAGCAGCAACCAATACCGCCCTCAAGAGGGTAGGCACGGCTCTAAACAAGGCCTGCAGACTGTTACTAGATGCAGACCGGCTCATGCACTCCTGTGTACTCTATGAGCAAGCAAACATATTAAGCCTCAAGAATAGAATTTCATACCAAACAGGCCTCCTAGGTAGGAAAGACATGCTAGGCCTAACTCCTCCCTGCATCACCAACTTGATTACTTTATCCAACTCCATGTATAGGACCAAGAATAAAGAACTACACTCATTCTGTGTCCCATTCCAAAGGCTAGCTCTTGGACAAAGATCCTTCTCCTACCGTGCCCCACTGTGGCTTAATGAGATCCCAGCTAACGCTCCAAATGCTGCTAACCCTAGAACCTTCAAAGCCGAAGTTAAGCAGTTTCTACGCAAAAGAATGTCTGTGAGTACTAAACTGCTCAGAGCATGTCTCCAGAGCCTGCACCAATCTTGCCTACCTGCAATTATTCATGGACTCACTCACACGGGACACCCCTCCCCACTCCCTACTCCTGCCCCCCAGGCTCTGGCACCTCATGCTCCATAGCTCTTATTCCGCTAGTGGTTGCGTTCTCTCATTTGCCTCATGCCTCACTGCCCTTCTCTCACTCTCTTTCTTCACTCCTCACCACCCTCCCACCCCACCCCACCCACACTTTTTCTCCATCAATCTCCACTCATGATATCACCCCTCCCTTGCTTGGTCTCTCCCTCCTTCCTCTCTCTCCCCCCTCCTCTCTCTCTCTCTCACTACCTTCTCCTACCTTACCACACTCTCTCACATGCACCATCCCCAGCTGCTCAGCTCCAAAGCTGTAATGCAATGTGACAAGGCTCCTCCTGGGCTGCTCTGTCCCCACACACGATTCACTAACCACTTTCTCCCAATCCCACATTTTCCTCTCTCTCATAAACTTCCTTATGCCATACAGCACTTAGTATTAAACGCTCCACGAAACTCATAAGAAACTCTAAACTGTTTCCTATGTTTTTGTTACTTCCTGTACTGATAATTCAACTATGTCAGTATTTATACTGTTTAATGGACGTGGACCCTTTTGTAAGAGAGTTCTTACTCAAAGGCTATTTCTGAACTTCCAATAAATAAAATAAATAGGAGAGAAATACAGGTTACTCACCTGTAACAGGAGTTCTAGGAATGGTATATGTTGTTCATCCACACTTTCTGGCAGGTATCCTTGCTGCTTTAAATTTTGCTGGAAGGTCTTCATGCTGGCTCCTCCCACCCACCCGGGTGGTAAAACTCGGCTCCGCCCCATAACGCCAGATCTGGCCCGCTGGAAGCTTCAGGGCGCGCCTGCCGAGGTCGGGATTGTAGGATGAACAACATATACCATTCCTAGAACTCCTGTTACAGGTAAGTAACCTGTATTTCTAGGACATGGATATGTTGTTCATCCACACTTTCTGGCAGACTCCTAGCAGTTCTCCGGGAGGGAGGCATGGCGCACACCCCCTACTTAGGAATAGAGACTGGAGAACCGAGGCCCCAAAACCAGCATCCCGGCATAACTCAAGGTCGATGTGGTAGTGGGTGATGAAGGTGTGTGCTGACTTCCAGGTAGCAGCCCTGCAGATTTCCTGGATAGGGACGTCCCTGGAAGCAGCCACCGATGCAGCGGTATGGCGGGTAGAATGAGCTCTATCCTCTGGGAGGCTCCATGCCCGCCAACCTATAGTAGAGATCTATGCAGGAGGTGACCCACCTGCTTATTGTCGCTTGGCTGCAGGTCTGCCAGGTGCAGCTTCAGCGTAGGTGACAAACAGCTGGCGAACCTCTCCAATTTCAGCTGCGGCGCCCTTGTAGTAAGCGAGCCGCCTCTAGGGTCCAGAGTATGGAGCCTACACCGCCTCCGAGGTGTGATTGGGTAGAACACCGGCAGAGTCAACACCTGGTTAAGGTGAAATTCGACACCACCTTCGGAAGGAACTTCAGGTGGGGGCGCAGGACAACCTTGTCCCTGTGGAAGACCAGGTAAGGAGACTCGCTGGAAAGCGCCTGGAGCTCTCCCATCCTTCTGGCTGACGTAATAGCCACCAAGAAGGTGGTCTTCCACGACAGGTGAGAGAGATCACACCTGTGCATTGGTTCGAATGGCTTGCCCATGAGCTTTGCCAGTACCAGTAGTAGATCCCACGGAGGTGGAGGTTCTCGCACCGGAGGGAATGTGATCAAGGCCTTGAAAAGTGCCGACCACCTTCTCCTGCGCCAATTAACTGCTTCCCGGCCCGCGCCTGTAAGGCAGAGATGGCTGCCAGGTGCACCTTTAGGGTCGTTGACCTAAGCCCTTGCTGAGAGAGGGACCATAGATAGTCCAAGATGCTTGCCAAGGAACAGGAGGAAGGGTCCAGACCCTTGCCCTGACACCAAATGGAAAACCTCTTCCATTTGAAGGCATAGCATTTCCTGGTTGACTACTTACGGGACGCCTCAACTACACTGAGGACCTCGTCGGAAAGACCCAAGGCCTGGAACTCTAGAAGCTCAGGAACCAGGCCGTCAGGTGCAGGGATTGAAGGTCCGGATGGAACACCTTCCCCTGATTGACTGAAAGTAGGTCCGGGCGAGCTGGAAGCTGCCTCGGGAGCCTGGAGCTGAAGCTGAGGAGATCTGGATACCAGCATTGGCGGGGCCAGTCTGGGGCTACCAGAATCACCTGCGCCTTGTCCCTCCTCGCCTTGAGAAGCACCTTGTGGATCAAGGGAACTGGGGGAAAGGCGTAGAAGAGGCCTGGGGTCCATGGCCTCGAGAAGGCATCCCCCTGCAGCGAGCCCTACTGAGGGGGGCCGGCATGGAACAGCCTCAGCTTCACGTTCTCCCTGGAGGCAAACAGGTCCACCTGAGGTGTGCCCGAATGGGAGAACAGATCTTGTACTACCTCCGGCAAGAGAGACCACTCGTGAGACACAGCCCCTATCCGGCTCAGGGCATCGGCCAGGGTGTTGGAGGCTCCTGCCACATGAATGGCTAGGAGATCCACCTCCAGGATGCGCACGAGTGACCAAATGCGGAGAGCTTCCTTGCACAGAGGCATGGAGCGCGTCCCGCCCTGGCGGTTTAGGTAGTACATGGTCGTGGTATTGTCCATCTGGACCTGAACCACTTGACCCCGTAGGAATGGAGCAAAGGCGGTGAGGGATAGACGAACCACCCGAGCTCCAGCAGGTTGATGTGGCATCAGGACTCCCGAGGACCAGAGGCTGTGCGCCCTGTGCTCCCCAGATGGGCACCCCAACCCATCACAGAGGCATCGGTCGATAGAGAGACCGTCGGCTCGGGGTGGACAAACGGGATGCCCTCCTGCAGATGAGCTGGAACAGTCCACCACTGGAGAGCGTTCCACATCCCTTGGGTCACCGTCACTAGCTGGTCCAATGGATCGCAGTGTTGTGACCACTGGCTGGCCAGTCCCCACTGAAGGGGACGCATGTGCCAGTGGGCCCAACGGACCACGCTGGTGCAGGCTGCCATGAGACCCAGGAGGTGCAGGAAGTCCCGGGCAGGGCGCGATTGCCCAACCAGAAATGACTGGGCAAAGGAGGAAAGAACCTCGGCCCTGTCCGCGGGAGCCGTGCTCTGGCTCGAAGAGAGTCGAGCTCTGCCCCGATGAAAAGAATCACCTGCTTCGGTCCGAGTTCCGACTTGGCCTCGTTGATGAGGAGGCCGATTTGAGAGCAAACCCGGAGGGCCACATCTCTGGACCGCTCCACCTCCTGTCTGGAGGGGGCTCCTATCAGCCAATCGTCCAGGTAAGGGTACACCCGGACCCCTCGCGCTGCAGGAAAGCTGTCACCACTGCCATGCATTTGGTGAAGACCCTGGGAGCAAGAGAAAGGCCGAAGGGCATGGCTCGGAACTTGTAAAGGGATCCTTCCGCTCGGAAGCGGAGGAATCTCTGGTGAGATGGACGGATAGGGACATGAAAAAACGCGCCCTGAATGTCCAGAGAGCAGAACCACACGCCGTGTTCCAGGGATGGTATTATCTGAGCCAGAGTGACCATCCTGAAGGTCCGAGACCTTAGAACTTGTTTAGGTCATGCAGGTCGAGAATGGGGCGCAGCCCTCATCCGCTTTTGGGACCAGAAAGTACCTGGACACAAACCCCGGTCTGAGGGAGGGTCCACCACCTCTGATCACCTCTTTCTCGAGGAGCAGAGCGATGTCGGTCGGCGAGCCAACAGCGAGCTGCGGACCCCGAGGCCCCGGAAGGCGAGATGGCCAGAAGGGCAGTGCTCTAACTCCAGAGGCAGGCCTTTCCTACCACTTCCAACACCCACTGGTCTGTGGTGATAGCAGACCAGGTGGAAAGGAAGTGGCAGAGCCGCCCCACGGGGAACCTGGGGTGGGTCACGAGGTTGGGGGCGCACCCTCAACCCATCACTGAGCAGGCTTGGAGGAGGAACCGCCGAGGGGCCACCTGGGCCTTTTACCTCCTGCTTCCTGGACGAGGAAGCCAGCTTGGGTTTGGGATGCTGCCGAGCCTGCTGGCCCTGATGCTGCTGGGCTGGACGTGCCGCAGGCGAGACGGACGAAAGGGCTTGGGTTGCGTTCTGCGCCCTTGTCCCTCTGGGCGGATGAGACCAAGTCCAGAGTGGCATTGGACTTTTCGATCCTCTGAGGTGACCTTCCACCCAGGGTCAAGAGGTCGGTCCCAGGAAGGGACATCCGCCAATCTGTGCTGGGTATCCGCTCTGAAGGTGGAGATCCTCAGCCATGCCCGACGGCGCATAGCCACTGCGGCCACTACTGACCTGGCGCATGAGTCACCGATGTCCAAAGCAGTCTGAAGTTGCTGCTTGGCCACTGCCCTGCCCTGGTCCCGCACCTGCTTAACCGTGGTCTGCAGGTCAGTCAGGAGATGAGGGACTACCTCGTCCAGGGAGCCCAACAGGGCATGAGAGAAGTGCGCCATCAGCACGGCCGAGCTGGCCTGGCGAAGGCCAAGGAGGGCATAGCGTGCTTTGTGCCGGCGTAGTCCAACCTTGGACTCTTTGGCGAGCCGACTTTCCACATCTCTGCGCTTCGGCACGCGGAAGACGCTGTTGGTCACCAACCCTCGGCTGAGGGTACCCAGAAACCGACAGGGACCCGGTAGGGACCACATACTTTCTCGCCATCCTGGCCGAAGGCGTAGGGCAGGAAGCAGGACGCTGCCAGAGCTCCAAGGCCGGGCCCACAATGGCCTCGGCCACCGGAAAGGCCTCCGTAGGAGAATCCCCTCAGTCCAAAATCTCCGTGAGGGGGTACTTGGCCCGCTTGGATACGGGCTCGAGCTGCATCCCGGTGGACTCCGAGATGAGCTTAAGCAAACCCATGAAGGACGATGGGCTATCGTCCAGCGATTGACCTCCTGAGGACTCCAAGTCGACCCGCCTGGAGAACAGGGAGGAATCGTCGTCGGACTCAGAGGAGTCCGCAAAGAGCTGCCTTGGGCCTGAGCCACCCTCCACCTGCCGAGGGCGATCGGTTGTGAGGGTGACAGACAGCCTATGGGGCAGATCCTGGGCCGACCGAGAATTCTTGGTCGGGGCCCCAAACAACGGCTGTGGAGGCGGAGGTTCCACCAGAATTGGTGGGGCAGCCGGTTTTGGCCAAGCAACAGGCCTGGGAGCAGGCACCTCGGCTAGAGCGAGGGGCTGCTTTGGCCGCTCCAGTGACAGCCACTTGATAGCTGGGGAAGGCGACAACGTCGGCTTGCTCCCGGACAGAAGAAGCTGTTGCCACATGAGGTCCTCATAGCACTGACACAACTTATGCCGGCTTCCTCTCGGTGACGAGCGCTATCGCCAAGTTGCCACGCAATTAAGACCAAAACCGCTTATGATGGCGGAATCGGCTGGACCGAGAAGAAGTCTGAGATCGACCGCGAACCTCGGCTTTTCTGAGGAGGGTCTGGGGCAGGGCAGGGGAAACCCACTCTCCCCTCGGTTCGGAGGGTTCAACCGTGGACTCCAGAACTGGAGGCATGGCCAAGTCCACGGAAACCTCAATCTCCGCTGGGGGAACCGGGGAGTGAGGGTTTTCGGCTTCACCAGTCGACAACCCATCCGACGGGTTGAGAAAAATCTCAACTGCGTCGACGGGAGTCTCGGTCAACTGACCTGACGGGGACGCAGTGAGGCCAGTGGCCGAAGCCGAAGGATCGACCGAAGTCAATGGTCGACTACTCGGTGAGAGGGACCTCTCCCACTCCCAAGAGCATCGAAGGAGGGACTTACCTTTGTGGTCCTTCTTCTTGGACCGAGAGGAAGGCCCTGAAGATGATGGTGGTCCCTCTCCTTTAGTGGAGAGAGACAGACAGAGCTCCTTGAAGAAGCTGAATAGGAGGATTCCAAGGAGAGCAGGATAAATGCCGCGGCCGAGGAAGACGAAGATGCGGCCTGCGCTGCCTCTTCCTCGAGGGCGATCATCTGCTCAAGTTGATCCGCCGAGCCCACCGCCGCGGAAACCACCAAACGGGCCTCCTTCGACTTTACCGGAGGATAACGTTTCTCGGGGCACCCAAGTTGCAAACGGGCGGCGCGGTCTTCCAGGATGTAGGCTGAAAAAGAAGAGCACAGGTCGCAAACCTGCGGGTCGTGCTCAACGCCCAAGCAGTAGACACATGTGGAGTGCGGATCCGTCCAAGACATCTTCTGCCCGCATGGGCACCTCCGAAAACCGGGAGTCGATTTGTCCATCGCAGCCACGAGGGAAATAAATGACCGAAGTCTTGAAAACCTTAAAAGTAATTTCGGGTGAACCGAAGAAATAGGAACCAGTCTTATACGCAGAGCGTTAAGGAGGGAACCTGAGCTTCCAAGCCCTAAGGAAGATCTGGCGTCATGGGGCGGAGCCGACAGTTTTACCACCTGGGTGGGTGGGAGGAGCCAGCTTGAAGACCTTCCAGCAAGATTTAAAGTGGCAAGGATACCTCCCAGAAAGTGTGGATGAACAACATATCCATGTCCCTAGAAAGTGTTTCCTAATGTCACAACTGACTTTACCTGCCCTGAGCTTCAGGATGTGTCTCTGCATACTGCTGCAGCACACCAAATCAAGCATATCTGACTATTTGATCTTGTCGTGTTGATACCCTTGAGTAAGCAGGGGACTGAAAATATATCCTTTAAAGCAGTTTTCCAATATGCAACAAGGCAATACCGGATGATTAATGATCCCTCATGCGCGAAACCAAAATAAATCACAGCATTATGGTAATGACGGTGTTTTCAATGTCACGCACATGCCTCCTCACTGAAAACTAGCATACAATGACACGCCCAACCACGACATAGAAACACAGAATTTGATGGCAGATAAGGACCGCTTGGCCCACCTAGTCTGCCCATTTCCCTACCTAACGGATAAGCTGCAGATCCTAGTTAACCAACAGCCTACTTCCTCCTACCCCCCACTAGAATTGCCTTGTGTCTGTCCCGTGCATTCTTGAATTCCCCCACTGTTTTTGACTCTACGACCTCCTCAGGAAGGCTGTTCCATGTATCCACAATCCTCTCTGTGAAGAAATACTTTCTCACATTACCTCTGAGCCGTCCCCCCTCTATCTTCAAATTGTGCCCCCTTGTTTTTGCACATCTTTTTCTGAAATATGCTACCCTCTTGGACTTTGGTGATTCCTCTGAGGTATTTGAAAATTTCTATCATGTCCCCCTCCTCCTTTCCTCAAGTCTATACATCTTTAGTTCCTTTAGTCTTCCTTCATATGTCTTCTGATGCAGACCCTGCATCATTTTGGTTGCCCTCCTCTGGACAGCCTCCACCCTGTCTATGTCTTTGTGGAGATGGGGTCTCCAGAACTGTACACAGTACTCCAGATGTGGTCTTACCAACTGTCTGTACAGAGCGCCAACAACTTCCTGTTTTCTACTGGTGATGCCTCTCCCTATGCATCCCAGTATCCCCCCAGCCCTCCTTACTGCCTTCTCACATTGCTGGCCCACCTTTAGGTCGTCTGATATGGCTACCCCCAGGTCCCTTTCTATTTTTGTTGTTGTCAGTATCTCACCCCCCATTGTGTAGTCTTGCCCTGGGTTTTTGTTTCCCAGGTGCATTACTTTGCATTTCTTTGCACTGAATCTAAGCTGCCATACATCTGACCATTCCTCCAACTTTGCCAAGTCCCTTTTCATCCTTTCCACCCCACTTTGTGTATCAACCCTGCTGCAGATTTTTGTGTCATCTGCAAAGAGACATACTTTCCCTTCCAGTCCCTCTGCAATGTCACTTATAAAGACATTAAAAAGGACCGGCCCCAGTACTGAACCCTGCGGTACCCCACTAGTAACCCTCCTTTCTTCACTGTGGACTCCATTTATTATTACCCGCTGTATCCTGTTGTCCAACCAGTGTTTTACCCAGGCTACCACCCAGGGACCCACTCCCAGGCTGGCTAATTTGTTTATTAATCTTTTGTGCGGGACTGTGTCAAATGCCTTGCTAAAGTCTAGGTAGGCCATGCCCACAGCCCCTCCCTGGTCTACTGCTTTGGTCACCCAGTCAAAGAAATCAATTAGATTTGTCTGACATGACCTTCCCGCTGTGAATCCGTGCTGCCTTGGGTCCTGTGCCCACTGGTCTCTAGATACTCAACAATTCTTTCCTTCAGAAGTGACTCCATCACTTTCCCTACCCTGCTAGCGAAAGTCTATTTATTGCACAGTATAATAAAAAGTACAAAATACATAGTTGCAAAATCTGTAAACAAGAAAGAACTGTTGTCAGTATGATTGAAGTCTTATTTATTGTACACTCTAGGAAATAGTACAAAATTCATAATTGCACCAGCTGCCGAAAAGTTTTTGGTGCGTTTCTATTGTTCAAAATGCTTGAAAAGCAGTACATTCAGTACAATTGCACCGTTCCATTGCACAAAGCTCCACAACAAGGAATCATGTAAGCATTAATCACCGGCAGAGGAGGCCTCTACCGGGGATTAATGCCCACTGGGGAGGCGTTGTTGCACGAGGGCGAAGCCCGAGGGTTCAACCCCATCAGCGGGCATTAATCACCAGTAGAGGCCGAGGCTGCCGGTGATTAATGCTCTTGTAACACGGACAAGCGCGATGTCTACTAGGATGATCACAGTGCAGAATCATTAAGAAAAAAGGCGCCGGAGATGGAGGCAATCTTCATACAGTTTAGTCTTACTTTAGAACGGCATTACTGAAGGCTCTACGATGGCACCCCGCGATAGGCGCAACGCCGTCACGTGGTGCAGGAGCAACACGGCATTGTGAGCCGATAATGCCGTGTTGCTGTGCTGGGAAGCGCGTTCACGACTCCAACACGGCATTATTTCTCATAATGCCGTGTTGGTCTTGCGCGTTCCCGAGCCCAACACGGCATTATTTCTCTAATGTCGCCAGGTCTGGTCTTGGCGCTGCCTCAGCCCACACTGGCTGCGAAATAATGCCGTGTTGGACTCGTGAACACGCTTTCCAGGACAGCAACACGGCATTATCGGCTCACAATGCCGTGTTGGTCCTGCACCACATGACGGCGTTGAGCCTATCGAGGGACGCCCTCCTAGACTTCTGAATAGTGCCATGTTACAATAGCTGTCAATTCATTCAAAGCTCTGAGTTCAGCGGTCCACAACTGGCTTCTAGCTACACACTGTGCCTTTATTTAAAATACAAAGACTTGCACAGCACTGCATTTTTGTGACCGTTTCAACGTTGTACCACAGTACTGTATTGTTCTATTTTTCTGTATTTGGGGGGCTCTGCCCCCACACCCCCCATTATGCATCTGTGCCACCTGTGTTTCTGTTTTATTTTTCGACGGCATTATTGATTTATTTTTGTACCACAGACCAGGTTTTATTTTTTTTTCTGTTCTACTACTGTTAATCTACTTTCTGGTATGTGACACCAGGTGGGCGTGTACAGGCAACCTCCGATGTGGCGGTAGGCGAAGCAACAGCCTGTAGCTACAGCAAAACTGCCGTAATTAATCTTGCACGCAAGAGGGGTCCTTAATCATCCGGTATTACCTGCAACAAAATATTTTAAAAATATAATATTCAGACGCGATCAAGCTTATACTCTCACTTCACCTCTCCACATTTTTTATTACTGAAGGCATTTACAAGAAAGCAGCATCGCTATCTCACACTTTTCATATACACCTCCTGCTCTTCTCTCAAGTGGAGTGGACAACCTACGCAGCACTTCATTCCAACCTTGCCCAACTTTTGCTCTTACCCCTGCTGTGTCATGACAAAAGCCCTTTGGCTGTCTGCATTTGTCCGCACCCCCGCCCTTTCCCAGTGCCTCCTCACACTAACTTTTTCACTGCTTTGTTTGTTACCTACATCTTCCATTGTGTCACCTACATCTTCCCTTTTGTGCTTACTGTAAAGTCCTTGTAATATCATGTTATGACGATTATGTTACCGTTTGTGTTATAATGTATGTAACCTGTATGACCTGTATACCTGTAACTAATGACGTGGAACCTTTGTAAAAGAGCTTCCGCTCAAAGGTATTTGTAATCCTAGAATCAAATAAACAAAATAAACAAGTTCTAATTCTCTTTTCAAGGGTTAATCACAATAATGTCCACAGCAACAGACTGTGACGTCATAAACACAGGAATTATGACTTCAGCAGAGGGGAAAAAGCAGAGATGCAGATAAAACCTGGGAGGGATGGGGGGACAAAGTTCCTTTTTTTTTCATGCCAATGTCCACAACAACTAAGAATGAAGAGGGGGGTGCGCTGTGGAGCCCGAGCAATATGGCGGATATTTGATTGTTCACGCCAGCCTGATTGAGCAAACTCACATATTTTTAAAGTTTATAACTTACTGCCAAGAGCCACAGTTGGAGGAATGGATATCGGAACCAGTAGTGGACACTATGGGAAAATCCACGAAAAGATCAGCACCATGGTACTGGAGCAAAATCCAAAAATGATCCTCCAGCTTCCACCACGTGCGCATAAATGAAAATTACGTACCTACCGTAATTATGATCTTTCTGTGTATCTTCACCATTCTTCACCTTTGGGTAGATGGCTGGAGGTCATGACCCCGTGGGAGCTTTTATTTTGGTAGGTGGAGCTGACGCACCATCGGCGCCACCCTTGAGGCCGACACATTGCGTGGTGCTCACAGGTTGGCCATTAGGCACTGTCGACTCCGCCTGCCTGCCAGCTCTGAGTCGCCGGAGAGATAAGAGGAAGGGAGTGGAGGGTGGGACAAGGAAGTCCAAGGGACAGAAAAAGGAAAAGATGTATAAACTAAAAGGAGAAATAACGACTGAGAGGACAGAAGAAGAAGTCGGAAACTAGAGGGGTTGGGAAGGGACCCCAATAGCTGGAAATAGAAGAGGGAGGAAGGGTGGAATAAGAATTTTAGGAATTAGGATGAGGATGAGAGGGGAGAAAAGGTTCAATCATACCCTGGACCTTGGTCCATCTCCAGATTGTATAGGAACTGCAAGGAGTAGCCAAAGGCTTCTTGCCAGAATTCAAGGCACAGAATGACTGGCAAAACTCCATCTGAGCAGAATCGGCTATTCTGGAAGAAGGACAGGGCACAGATAATTATCACCCTTTCAAGGAAAGATTTTTGGATAATAAAAGATAGTCCAAGGGACAAGTAAAATAAGATGGACGGGAACAAGGAGGAGGAGAGAATGGAGGGCAACTGCCAACTCCCACCCCACAGGGGTGGAGCAAATGCACTGATGAAGGAGTGCCCCCCCATGCTGACCACTCTTCACAGAACATTATCCCCCTATGTGCCCCTGTTTGTCCCATTCCTGACAAAGAAAGGAGGGGGGCAAGGCTGGGCACAGAGAGGGAAGGGGACCCAGAGACTGAGGCCCCAGGGGGATGGAGGGTGGGATTGTGATGAATGGTGAAGATACACAGAAAGATCATAATTACGGTAGGTACGTATCATATCTTATCTGTGTCAAATCTTCACCATTCATCACCTTTGGGTGAGTGCCAAGCCCCCCCAAGGGGATTTCTTTTTAACCCTAAGGGACAGGGTCCCTTAGCTCTCAGTGGGTAACACACTAAGAGGGAGAACCTTCAGGACCTGGAGAGGCCCGAGAGTGGGGAGAGTGAGACGGGGACCCACGGAGAGGGAAGGAAGCTGCCCCAACAAACGCCATCTCGCTCTACGGGAGAAGAGGTAGATTTTCTGGTGAGCAGAGTTAATCACCCTATGCTGGGCCAGGGGTGACAACCGGGAAAGACGCAGCCATGCCATCCGCCTAGTGCAGATCACTGTCCCTACGACCCTGGAAGCTATCTCAGTGGCATCATAGGATGCCATCGCTTGGTGCCTTGCTAGCTCCAGGTCACGCGCAGAGAGTGCAATGGCTTGTCTGGTTTGCTCCATGTCAAGCAACGAGGCTAGGAGCTGACCTAGCCTGGACCACAAGAACCTGTCACAGGCTGCATAGTGGGCCTGATGTGCAGAAATAGAAAGCAGCAACCGTGCCGAGTAGAAAGTCCTCCTCCCCCAGAAATCAAAGTCCAAGGAATCTTGCTCTGGGGGCCGGTCACGGTGAAGGGCGCGTAGCCCATCAGGGGTATCCAGCTGCATCAGTCCTGACTGAGGCTGAGGCATAGAACCTGGAGACTCTGGGGGTGGGCAATACCTCTGGCAGAGATCCCTAGGGGCAGGAACTCTGGAAAAAAGGTCTCTGCCAGGAGCGCAACAACGCCTCCCTAAAGGGAGCAGGCCAGGGGGGCACCACAAGGGTGTCGTCACTGAAGTCGCCCAAAAAGGCGTGAGCCAAGTGCTCTGGATTGCTCTGAGTGGCAGGGGTGAGGTACAAGTCCTCCAACATCCTCACAGGAACGCTGATACTCAGTGAGATCAGCGGCTGGAGAGATGTGGACAGAAGGCTCCTCTCCCCCAGGAAGAGGGGGATGAAGAGTTGGAGGGCGCCAACTGTTCAGAGGGTGGCTGCTCAGGGGGAGGTTGAAAAACCTGTCTGTCCATTGCCCTGACGTAAGCAGGGAACCGAGCAGCCACAGCCCTGAACTGCTCCCAGGAGAGAGGCCCGCTAGGACCAAGGATGCCTGGGAGCACAGGAGAATGTGGCAGAGGGATGGGGACAGAGCCGAGAAATCAGCTGACCTCCGTCTGGGCTAGGGAGCGGACCAGGTGCACCCAAAGAAAAAGGTGCTCCAGAAGACTCCACAGCCGACAGCTGAACAACCATTTTGGTACTGCCTTGGCTGTGCCCGGAAGAATCCCCTCTATGAGGCAACCGGGGCCATATAGGTCCAGAAGGACGGTCCCCTACCTCAAAAGGATGGGGCTCTCTTAAAGAGAGCGAGGAGGAAGAATGGAGATCCGCATAGCGCTTCTCCCAGAGCCTGGGTGGGCTCCAGAAAAAGGTCACCGAGCAGACCCCATGCCCCTCGACCCCTTGGAATCCGAGAGAGCCCTCCTCCCCGAGAGGGCCAGCCTAGGTAGCTGACAGCCCCTGACCAGCACCCGAGGGAGCTACCCAAGGCACAGTACCCTCCCCTCCCATAGGTGCTCTGATTGGCCCCAAAGTTGGGCGATCCAGGCACACCACAGGCAGGGGTACCACTGCTGAGAGGTCAGTGAACCCACTGAGGCCAGGCTGCAGAGCAATGGTGGCCTGCATCACTGCCTGCTGATCAGCACCCCTGACCCCAGTCTTGGCAGCCACCGACCGCACCTCAGAAGGGGACTGACTCCGGCTTGTCGAGGACACTACAGGGCTGCCCACACCAGCACCCAACCCCAAGGAGTCAGACTGCTCGCCTGACTGAGTCCGCCTCTGCAGAGGGAGAGGCCGAGGCCCTGTGCCAGACTGTAGGAGGGTGCCCGCTGCCATCCTTGCCAAACAGGGTGCCTGAAACTGAGACCATGCCCGAGCCAGTGCCAGTGCCCCCATAGCACCGTGAATGGTATCCGAGGAGGATACGGCTCCGGCCCAAACAGCAGCCTCAGAGTCAGAACCCGTCACGGCTCCATCTGGTCCCATGGCGCTGTGAGTGGCACCGCGGTCAGGGATGACGGCAATGGTGCCACGGATGGCATTGCCCGGCTCCACGGCACCATGAATGGCGCCAAGGGCAGGGGCAGCACCGACGGTGGAATCTGAAGCCTCCACGACGCCATGCCCAGAGCCGGACATGGTGCCATAGAGACTCCCACAGCACTGCTTGCACTATCAGCACTGTGAACAGGGCCAACAGCAGCCACGGCGCCGAACGACAAACCAGCGCCACCAATGGCTTTGTTAAAACATGCTATGAACGGCAATCGAGGCCCAAATGGCACCAACCAACGGTGTCGAGGACGGTGCTGACCCAGGCCTTGCAAACCGCAGGTCCGACACTGGGGGGGGCCTTCACCCCTGAAGGGGGAGTCATTTGCAACTTTGGGGTGGGTATACTGGGTATGATCTGCCTCTTCCTAGATAACATGAAGATCTGTGCAATGATAGATACTGATAAGGGGATAAGGGTGCTAAAGGAGGACATACAGAGACTTGTAAAATTGTCTAAGATCTGATAACTAAACTTTAATGCAAAAAAAAAAAAAGTAATGCACATCAGGGAAAGGAACCCAAGAACACAATACTTGGTGGTGGTGGCGGTGTGATACTGGAAAGCACAGCTGTGGAAAAAGACTAGGGGGTTATAATCTCAGATAACGTAAAATCCACAGCACACTGCAGCAAGGCTGTGGGCAAGGTGAACAGCACGCTGGGGTACACTGGGAGGGGAACTGGCAACAGGAACCAGGATGTGAGCTTCCCACTACAGAACTGGTGGGACCATATCTAGAATACTGCACAAGGTTCCAGAATCCATACCTGCATAAGGACTACAAAAGGGTAGCAGTACAGAGAAGGGTGACTAAAATGATTCAAGGAATTGGGGCACACAAACATTGTTGGCAAGACCTTGACAAGTGCACACTAGGGACCAAAAGACAGAGGAGAACATGACAGAAACCTACAAGTACCTGCATGGGATAAATAGAGTGGAACTCACTGGCATTTACACATACACATACACATTCGACAGTGAATTCATCAAAACTCAATTTACTGAATCAAGAAAGATGTCCACAATCCGACGGTCAGCAGCAACAAAGCATACTAAATTAAAAAAGATGTCCGCAAGCACTTTTTTATGGAAAGTGGTGGATAAGCGGATTTTGCTGCCAGAGGATTGAGTGCAGAGTGAATGGGGTGGGGTCAAGGCAGGCTGGGACAGGCACAAAGCCATTGGAAGAAGGAAGGGGCAGAGATAAGAGAATGGGATGCCCACTAGGACTGGAGCAGGGTGGCTTGGTAGGCTGGGTAGACTCGATAGGCTGCCAGGCCTTTTTCATCCATCACTTTCTGTGTTTCTGAGATCAATACAAAAATTAAAATAAAAGCTGAATTGTGTCTATAACATTAAATTTTTTAATAAGTTTTCCTGGATAGAACAAAATGGGAGGAAAAAGGTATTTCAAACTTGTCTCTCCCTCCCCCTCTTCCCAACAATTTTGTCTGCAAAAATGTACATTTCCTCCAACAGGGGTGGGGTGGGGGTAGCTGGTAGAGGGTGTGGGAATGCTAGGCAACTCATAATCTTCTCCCATGTGCCCATCACCTCGCACCTTCATGAAGCACTGTCTCCCATCATGCGATTCCAAGGCTCACATGCAAACCCTTGTCTCCCAGATGGCAGTTTGACTTGCAACTGCTGCACTGGCCTGCTTTTACACATGTATTAAATTTAAGTATTTATACACCTGAAATAATAGCTCTATAGAACTGAGACATTCACTTTTTTACTCATTTCACACCCCTCCTACTCCCTGGTTTATGTTGTATTTTAATTGTCCAGGATATAAATCCCACTCTACTAGTGACTAGGCTGCAGATCAGCCTTCTATACCAGGATTATGTTAACCTCTTCCCCCGAGCCTCTCTAGATTGGACAGTTTGGTACTTTTTTTTGCCCCTTCTCTGCTCTGCTCCCAGTCCCTCTCTTGGAACCCCCAAGCACCTCACAGCTATGCCACTTGAGGACCAGGGAGTCTGCTCCTAAGGTGTGACGCTCCACTTACTTATAGGGCTCCTGGATGACACCCAGGCAGGGCAGGGGAGGACCCCCCTAACCTCCCCCGAACTTTGATCATGCAGCGTGCACTGTGGAGTCTGCCCCAGGTTCCTCTTGTGGTCATGGTGCAGTGGGTTCGTCACCTGGAACACTCACAGGGTATTTTCCTCATTCTTTGGTCCACCTCCTCCGACGTTGGTGCGTGAAGAGGACCAATGAGACAGATGCGTGCTGAGATGTGCATCTGCTCCAGTCCTCAGCCAACGTCGGCCACTCCCTGCTTGTCTGCTTCTTGGTCCACACTAGCACTGCCCGTGGTCACCCAGGCAGTGGCGGTATACCGGCAGGGCAAGCAACCCACCCCTTCCCGAAGGAGAGCAAGCCATCAGGTGCTCAATCCTTCTCTCAACCCCCCCCCCCCGGCGATCTGAATCTGTCACCGTGGCACGAGGTGTGGCATCCAGCACCTCAAACCTCAGTGCCACCGGGCCGGCCCACAGTTTGGTACTTTTGAGGAGCTTCAGACATCTACTTGAAGAAATGTCAAAAGCTTCAGTACTCTTGATGTCATGGCGGGGTTGGGAGACAGTCTCTTAGGCTGCATCTGAGACACAGGACCTATGGGACATTGTCTCCTACAGTACTTCATTAGTAACAGAGGAGCTGCAGAAACAATTTTAGAGCATGTAAGGCCTGAAAAGCTTCCATGAAGGGGGTGGGGGAGAGGCTATGATTAAATGAGGTGTGTAACTGAAGGCCCCATTGAGGATCAAGGTAAAACACGTTATTTGAAAATGTAAGAAGATTATATTTTGTTACAATACATGCTAAAACAATATTTGTTTTTTTAATTTTAGGGCATTACTATGCTAGCAGGTCACTGAGTGATGCGGTAAAATAGCTCTGGGCAGCTGTCTTTTGAGATAGCATCTTAAGTCAAAACTCTGTGTGAACAGTCAGACTGCAGGGACTGTCCCAGGATGCACATGGAAACAAACTATCACAGCTTAGTGGGCCATTCCTGATAAAAAAAAAAATACAAATAAAAAATGTTTTGTTTTACTAGAAAAAGAATCCATGTGTAACATTTCAAGAAACAGGGCACCAGACGTTGTTGAGAGCCTTAAGACATGCACCTCTACTTCCTTTACCAGATCATTTAATCACCTACATAGAAACACAGAAGTTGTCGGCAGATAAGAATCATTTGGCCCACCTAGTCTGCCCTAAATTCACTACCTACAGTGCCACCGGAGACCCTACTTGGACTCTGGCTTACACCCCCACTTGCTTTTAAGATTCTCTTGTGTCTATTCCACGCATTCTGAAATCCTGTGACTGCTCTAGCCCCCTCCACTTCCTCTGGGAGCCTGTTCCAAGCATCTACCACCCTCTCCGTGAAGAAGTACTTCCTCACATTTCCTCTCAGCTTCCCCCCCCCAGCTTCATATTGTGACCCCTTGTCCTTGAGCATCTTTTCCTTTGAAAAATGCTCCCTTTCTGTACCCTGTTTATTACTGCGAGGTATTTGAATGTCTCTATCATATCCACCTGTTCCCTCCTGTCTTCTAGGGAGTACATATTTAAATCCTTAAGCCTTTCTTCATAGGGCTTCTGATGCAGGCCCTGCACCATTTTGGTTGCCCTCCTTTGCACTGCCTCTATGCTATCTATGCTCTTTTGGAGATGGGGCCTCGAGGTGGGGGTCTCACCAACAATCTATACAGGGGTATTATTACCTCCCTCTTTCTGCTGGTGATACCCCTCCCTATGCATCCAAGCATTCTGCTAACCTTTCCCACTGCCTTGTCATGCTGTTTAGTTAGCGTCAGGTCATCAGAAATGATAACCCCCAGGTCTCTTTCCTGTTTTTTTGACTGCTAATACCCCCCCAAGTTGGTACATCGTATTGAATTCTTATCTGACAAACTCATGACCATTCTTCTAACTTCTTTAGATCCTCCCTCATTCTTTCACCCCCCCCCCACTGGTGTGTCTACTCTGTTGCAGATTTTTGTGTCATCAGCGAATAGGCACACCATCCCCTCCAGTCCTTTTGCAGTATTACTAATAAAGATATTGAAGAGGACCGGGCCTAATACTGACCCCTGCGGCACCCTGCTAGTCACCTTGCCCTCCCCAGAGTGTGCCCCATTTACAACCACTCTTTGACTCCTATCACTATTTATTTTATTTATTTATTAATTAAATTTTGGTGACCAGGTAGGCCCACTGAGCCCCAAAGGTCCCTTTTTCAGGGTGACCCGGGATAACAATACAAGTTATAAGAATGAACAAGGACATAAGGAACATTTGAGGCATTGTGAGTTACATCATGAGGTGGTTACAGTAAAGCAAAATAGTGGATACTGGCATGGTTACAGGCAGGGTAAAAGAAAAGCAGTGGATGCAGGCATGGTAAAAGAAAAGCAGTGGATGCAGGCATGGGTACAGGCATGGTTATCATCATGACATGTAAGCAACTGGTAGTACTTTGCATATAGTTTATTCAGGGGTTACACGTGGCCTCTGGCGAGCAGTCTGTATAAGGCAGGTAGTAGGAAGGTTAAGCTAGGAGACGGGGGTTGGAGAGGAGAGGAGTACCTTAGGAACTTTAAGTGCCATGACAGCGGCATGTGCTTGAGGTCAGCAGATGGGACTTAAGCCTGGTGCGGAAGTTCATGAGTGAGGAGGAGGCCTGGACCTGGGGAGGGAGCTTGTTCCATTGGCAGGCTGCTTGAGAGGGAAAAAGATCTTCCGCCAGCGTTTGTCCTTACCCTAGGGACTTCTAATAGCGTTCTATCGGAGGTCCTTAGGTTCCTTGGGTTGTGTTTGAGGGTTATGGTCCCGGCAATGCTTGGCGGAGCGTGGGGTTTTAGAAGCTTGTAGGCCTGGATAAACAAGGGGTATTGGAGGCAGGCGACCAATGTGGGCCAACAAAGATTGGCCAAAGTGTCACAGTGGTGACGTCTCGGGTGGTCTAAGGTTGCGAAATGAGCTATTTTATTATATAGGGTTTGCATCCTGGTAATCTCTTGTTTAGCCATGCCCTGTATAATAGGGGCCGCAAAGGACAGGTTGGGTAGAAGGACGCTGGTAGCTATGGAGAGCCTGGTTTCAGGGATGAGTTGGTCCCTGAGTCGGTACAGGGTGCCAAGTTTCCGATGTAGGGTCCTGGTGACCTGGTCCACGTGTTCCTTGTATGTGATATTCTGATCCAACGTTAGGCTAAGTATTTAAGGGAGGGGACTACGTTAATGGCTTTACCAGAGAGTGAGGTTAAGAAGAGGGATGAGGACCCGTCAAATCCCAGGGATCTTGGCCTGAACAGCATTGCCTTGGTCTTGTCGGCATTTAGTACCATTCTGTTCTTACATAGCCAAGTCTCTAGTGAAGTGAGATCCTTTTGGAGTAGAGGGCCTAGGGCAACCATGTCACGCAGGGATCGGAAGATGGCAGTATCATCAGCGTACTGCACAACCGAGCTCTCCCCGCAGTGGGTACGCAGGTCATTGGTAAACAAGGAAAACAGGAGGGGGCCTAGAATTGAGCCCTGAGGTACACCCTGGTTTAGGGGTAGTGGGTCAGACATGGTCCCTTTCCATAAGACCCTCTGTGCCCTGCCTGATAAGTAGCTCCCAAACCACTTCAGGGTATGATTGTCTAGGCCTATATTTTGCAGCTTCTGTAGCAGCAAGTTGTGGTCAACGAGGTCGAACGTCTTGGATAACTATATAAAGACTGCACCAGTGGATATCCCTTTGTCCACTGCCCTGAGAACTTCATCCGTGAAGTTAATGAGGGCAGTGTCAGTACCATAGTTTGTTCTAAATCCAACTCTAAACCCATTTTACTATTTCAGAACCTACTCCTAGGTTACTCAGTTTGTTTACCAGCCTTCTATGCAGAACGGTGTTGAAGGCCTGCTGAAATCCAGACAGGCCATGTCAACCGCCCCTCCCTGGTCCAATTCCTTCATTACCCACTCAAAGAGTTCGATCAGGTTTGTCAAGACAGGACCTGTCCCTGGTGAATCCATGTTGCCTTGGATCTTGTAAACCTCTGGTAACAAAGTATTCTCTAATGCTTTCCTTTAGTAATGATTTCATTCCTTGCCCACCACCGAAGTCAGGCTGAGCGGAGTACAATTTCCCACCTCCTCCTTATTTCCACTTTTGTGGAGTGGGACTACATCTGCCCTCTTCCAGTCCCCCAGTACCTCCCCTGATTTAAGTGACCACTTGAACAAAGCTGTCAAGAGGTGCAGCCAGCTCGCCCCGAGCTTCCTCAGCAACCTGGGGTACACCACGTCTGGACCCATTGCCTTTTCTACATTTAACTTTGACAACTCCCTTAGGACTTTTTCCACTGTGAAAGGGCTAGTGTCCACCTCCAAACCCTTTATGTCTTTGTCTTGTAACAAAGGCCCATTTCCTACCCCCTCCTCAGTGAATACTAAACAGAAGTATTTATAAATATGTCTGCTATTTTGGTGGTCCTCTTCTACAGAAACCCCCCAACCCCTTCCCCTTTCAGTCTTACTATCCCCTCCCTTGGACTTCTGCTTTTCACTAATGTACCTAAAAATTGTCTTATCCCTCTTTTTTACTGATTTGGCTACACCCGAAACTTTACTGCCATTCAGAATGCATGCAATAAGATCAGATCATCCCAGAACGGTAAGATGTGATTGTGGGTATTTTTTATATTCTTACTTCAGCTAATTTGCTAAGGTGAAAACATTTTAAAGAACAGGGTCTCTTTTATCCATTGCTGTTTCATAAAAGAAGCCCATTTAACTGCAGTTTTTACATACACTTCCCGTTCCTATTCTGATCTCTTCCTAGGCCTGTCAATTAAACTAGTCACATAGCCAGCAAGCCATTATCTCATCACGCATTTGTCGACTGAATGTCTGTGCACTCTCAGTGTCACTGGGGAGTGTGTGGATATCAGTAACAATATTCAGCTTAAGTCTCCATCCTTCTGATCATCCACAACAATGACCAAGTGCAGCTCTACAGAAAATGAGAACAAAGACCCGAAAACCGATTTAATTTCCTGTTGAAATACAGCAAGCTAGAAACAAGGAAATAATGAGCATTTTCATTGTGTAGCTTCTTTCCATTAATTTACTTTTAAGAGCAGTTTCTTACTTTCCTACTGCTGTGCCCCCCCCAACAAAAAAACATATAACAAAGCTTACATGGCCCCAAGTGGACTGCAATACAGATTTTTCATATATTTCTGCCAGTATTAAAAAATTCAAGGGATAGTATTTTCCTCTGTGGAGCCAAAAGTCAAAATGCTGCCACTTCCTTACTGTGAGACACGCCCCTGAGTGAGCACATTTTGCGAAGTCAGTAAATGAGGAGCACAGGGGCGCACTCCATAGTGAGAATAAGGACTTTTTAAAATGGTTTTTATTACAATTTAGAGTTCTGATTATAACAAACCAAGACCACCGCTCGACTAATAAGGCCTTTGTCAGTCGAGCAGTGGTTTTGATTTGTTGTAACTGGAACTCTAAACTGTACTAAAAAGCATTTTTTGAAGTCCTTATTCTGCTCTATGGAGTATACTCCCATGCTCTCCATTTAATGACATCACAAAATGTGTCAGTGTGAGGGTATGTCCACAATAAGGAAGCGGCAGCATTTTGGCTTTCAGCTCCACAGAGGAAAATATGATCCCTTGGATTTTTTATTACTGACAGCAAGAAATGGAAATTTGTATTGCAGTCCACTTGGAGCCATGTAAGCTCTATTTTATGTGTGTGTGTGTGTGTGGGGGGGGGGCAGCCGTAGGAAGCTGCTCTTTAAATAAAATACAGTTAAGAAGTCCTGGCTTCCTGAACCAGACAAATAAATGACACAGCAATGCTTGCTGGACAAATTCAGTCTTGCATCACACCCAAAGTACAGCAACTTGCTAGCCATTTCTCAACCTCATAAACCAGTCGAAGTGGAGCACAGCATGAACAAATAGTCAAAACAGGGATGGCCCATTCCTGAATGCGTAGCATGGCTAGGCTCCTTTTGTCCCTCCCAGCACAGTTACTTACAGAGTCACACACACACCTGGAAAGGAACACTTAAAGGCTCTGTCTATTTATAGGGTTGCACATGGTTAATTGCGTTACAGCATTCTGATAATCCACCTGCTTGCTTTCCAAACTGACTCCAGCAGCAGGTTCTATTTGATGAAGCATGGTGGAACAGACGGATTGTTTTGGGGGAAGGGACCAGTGAAACATGCAGCATTCCCTACACTGTGGACTACTTGAGACATACAGCAGTTCTAGTCAGTACTTCTATCTGGAACCAGATCCGAAATGAAATGCGTATGCATGCTGTTGTGCTTCATTTCCTTTGTGATATGCATCTATTGCAGTACAGTACAAAAGCATGAAAACGAATGTTCTGAACTACAGTCAACGGTCACTTTGGTGATTATGATGTTCAGTGCCTCCTATGGCAAAGGCATATGTTCCGAGTTACTTATTTCCATGTTCTGTGGCTACAGGATGATCAGTTACATAGTTTAGAAAAATAAAAATGTTTTTAAATACAAATAAGCAGGTCAATAACATTCAATGAGCTCACTGCTCTTGCAAAGTAGTGATGAATGACACTGCACAGGAGGAATTTGCTCAGCCTTCTACCAGGACCGCAGTCAAAATACCATCCCAGCATGAAAAGGGAACTGAAGCATGCAATTTGAAAGAGGTATTAATCAAAGGTATTGAACCAGTCAAGGGGAAACACCAATGATGCAGATTTTAGATCTTGCTCCAATGATTTATGACAGCTGCTATAATTCAAGGGTGACGCCTGGTGTTCTTCGAGGGGGGGTTGTGAACCTGTCTACAAAACAATGTGCCGCTAAGTGGCTAGTCATCATTTTATGCTCCGCTGCTAATCACGCTCCCAAGAACACCATATGCTTTACATTTTAGTAAACACAAACATGTTCTCTCCCCTGTAAAATGAACAAAAAAATAATTATAATGGTATGACACTGTTTCATCTTGTTAGATAACAATCTGTACCTGGATTTTATTGTTCAAAGTTGGGAAACATCATCATTATTTAATATAAATGAATGAGGCACTGTCTACTATGCAAGAGAAAACTGTGGTCCCTTTAATCAGAGCAGGGGTGGGGGTGGTGCTGAACTGATAGAATGGAGAGAATACTGCACAACCACCTGGAAGAGCAGGGATTGTGCCCAGAATCCCACCCAGGAAACTGTGTGTGTGTGGGGGCAACTACAGAGATGCTTCCTCCTACAAATCATGGATCAGCTACATGCTACAGTCCTATGTCAGAGTGCAGAATGTGGGCAGGTGGGAAGAGAAAAATACCCATTTTAAAAAACATTGTCTTATTCTGTTTTACTGAGCATGCTCCAAGCACATTAACAATACACCTGGCAACCTGCAGCACTAGAACACAAATATCTAAATATATAGTTAACATTAAAATTGTTTAAGAGATTTTAAACACATAACTTAATTCACAGTGCATAAAACTGTCAACCTACACTAGCAAACAGCGAATGATCTAGAATTTTTTTAAAGAGGCAGAACTTTTGTTAAGGAGTAGGAATTTCCTAAAAAAAAACAACAACTTTGTTTTAAAACTCATCTTAAAAAATGGGTTATGAAAATCCCGTAACCTGATGGGCTAACAGCAATCATGAGGGTTGCTGGTATCAAACAACACCACCGGGGGTTGGGGGCCAGTACGCAGCTCACATTTCTACAGTGCAGCTTATGCAGACACTGACAGCCCTCCACTCTGCTTGGTGCTGCTTGCAGCGCTTTGAAAACCCAGTCCTATCAGCTAGAAAATGGGTTGTGTTGGGCCAACACAGGCCATTTTCTAAGCATCATGCCACCCTTCAGGTGTGGTGTTGGGGGATACTTGCACTTCTAGAACTATAAGGCTCTCCTCACATGCAATGTCGGGAATGACTACGCCTTTGGTGAGAGGGTATTCCCAACATCGCACACCCTGCTGGGTCTTATCGCTTACTTTGACTATGGTTTGCTGACCTATGTAAGCAGCAAGGTTTCTGTAGGGTTTCAAAAATTTCCAATAATCAGGGGTTTTGCCAGTAAATATCAATAAAAACATATATCAGTGCCCTTGCATGTTAACACTGCCAAGCACCTGTTTATGCCCAGTGCCATACCCTAAGAGATAAGGACACAAGAGAAGTACATGGAAAAAGGCTATGTAGCCCAACAAGACAACCCCCGCCAATTTTCAGCGGTTATAGCCTAGAATGTTTTGGGCCCTCATGTGTTTTTCCAGACTATGTCACTTGCTACAACTGCCTGAGGCAGACTGCTCCACATGTCCATCACCCTCTGTGTAAAGAAACGCCTCCTCCTTTTAGTTATGAATAACTCTCTCCTAAGCCAAACAGAATGTTTACTGGTTTCTATTCTGCAAGATTTTTTTTTCTATTCAGGTGCATCGCATCGATGAAGGATGTATCTTTCATACCCTTGAATGCCAAAATCATGTCTCCTGTACTCCAAGGGGAAAATATCCAAACTGGACAGCCTCTCACCATATAACTTACCACTCATACAAGACATTAAACATCAGATAATTTATGGACCTCTTTTCTACATAGCATTCCTTCTATGACTTTGGACCTACACAGAACTAGAGTTTTAAAGGATGTTTTCTCACCTCTGGTTGTGTTCTTATCTAATGACTTCATTAATCTGTCCCATTCATGTATAAATGTTTAAGCTCTGGGTATTTTAAACTGAGCTCTTAAGAAATCTGTCATTTTCTTTCTGAAGAAGGACCTTGCAGGTTCAAAAGCCTAAAGTTTTTCCGAAAATCTCTGTTGGTACAATGAAAGGTATCAAATCGCCAGTTTTGTGCACTCATACTATGGACCGCCTCTCACCACATGACTGACCGCTCAGACTATCAATCATTCTTGCTACTTTCTTCTGGACTCTTGGAATTTGTATTTCACCTCTGTGATATGGGGCCCATAACTGCATACCATGGGGGTAAAATAACAAGAACTGCGAGATAACTGTTTCTTTTCTTTTTTTTGGAATGATGGAGCATTTTTCATGTTCTTTTAGATGCAGGTCTTGTTTTACCAATGAGGCTGTAAATACTTACAGAGATGCATATCTGAAATGTAATGGCTTATAATTATAAGCATTAAGTGGTGTGTATTTGGAGAGGAAGAAATGGCATTTATGTAGCACATTTCATACACACTGCATCCCAAAGTACTTTGCAAGCCATGAGAGACTGGTAGTGAAGTGACTATAAAGGTGATGTAGTGGCAGCCATTACATACTTCATTACCAAAACACAGCCTTGGACAATTGCCTGAACCAGTTTTACAGGAAGGAGACTGTTGGTCAGGATATTGCTTATCTTCCCTTTATGGGATTTTCTAAAAGTTCTACTATACCACTCAAGCTTTGTTGTGGGCTGTGCTCAGTAATTCAGTGGTCACAGAATCTATTAATTGGTAACATGGCGTGTTTTCTACAAGCACTGGAGTAAAACAGAAAGAAGTCTCGCATGCCATAACGGCTTGAGAATTTAACATACTGGTGTATCTGGAGACTATGCATAGTACTTGGATGGGATTTTATAATTACTCTAATCTTTATGTATTATAACAAACTTCTGGTGATGTATATTCTTGGAAAACTAATAAACAATTAAATAGAAAATATTTAAGGCATTTCCACACTGCTGCCTTTGAAACTGCAATCCACAATGTTAGGTGTCCACTCTCAAGTGTGGATACTAGGGAAATCAAGAACACAGGTTCTTTGACTACAGGTGAGAGACAGGGAATTCTGATGTGCTTTTTGTTAACACACATTCTAGGACACATCTCAGAAAAGGCTTTCCCAATGGGACCTAACAGACATTCCTTGGTCTCTGACAGGAATGCATTACTCACAGTTTTCCTATTCAGTGCTTCTTACGCTGCCCCATGATCTCATTCTGTACTTGACATTTTAAAAAACAATTTCATATACAAATCCAGTTCTTTGAACACAAAGCATAAAAACAGAAATGGTTTTCATAAGTCTGGTTGCCCTTTAATCAAAGGAAGGTAACCCATGTCATTTTGCTGTACATAACAGCCCAAAGGTTCCACATTAATACAACAATATTGTTGTCGAAACCACAGACATCAACTGGAACAATGCTGACTGTCGTCAGTGTTCCCAATGGGAAGAAGTGTTTTTATTGTGGGGGGCTTCACCCCTGTACCCCCTATGTGGGCAGCTGTGCACTGCGCAGCGCCCCTATCTCTAAATAACCAACTCAGAGTCGGAGTTGGTTTGAGGTGGGGGTGCAACATCGGGAATCGCTGCATCAGCGGACCACCACAGCGACCAATCTCGACCTGGCAAAAGAAGAAGGAAACCACTTTGGTTCTCAAATATAGTAGCAGAAAAGGTCAGAGCCAAAAGGCTGGCCTTCAGAAAATATAAGGGAACACAGCGGGATGAAGATAGGGAGGCATACCAAACTGCCCTAAGGGAAGCAGGTAAGGCAGTAAGGCAGGCAAAGTCCCAAACTGAGGAAACACTAGCACGAACAGTAAAAGAAGGTGACAAGACTTTCTATAGATACATTAGTGAAAGGGAGAAAGTCCAGAGGGGTATTGCTAGCTTAATGGAGAAAAGGAGCAAGTGAGGAGGAGGACCCTGTAAAGGCATCTATCCTAAATAGATACTTTTGCTCAGTATTTACTGAAGAGAAGGTAGGGCAGGGCCCACAGCTCAGCATCATGGACACAGGGGAGGAGGTGAGCACTACTCCCTTCACAAAAGAAAGGGTCCTACAAGAGCTTGCTAAGCTCAGGTGGATAAGGCAATGGGACCTGATGGCATACATCCCAGGGTACTTAAGGAGCTAAAGGAGGAACTAGCAGAGCCATTAGCAGAATTGTTTAGTGAGTCTCTGAGCACAGGAGAGGTCCCAGAAGACTGGAGAAAGGCTCATGTGATCCCACTCCACAAGAGTGGTAGCAGGGAGGAGGCGGGGAACTACAGACCGGTCAGTCTTACCTCAGTAGTGGGCAAGATTATGGAGGCACTCCTTAAGGAAAGGATAGTGCAACACCTGGAATCCATAGGGGCACAGGATCCAAGACAGCATGGGTTTACAAAAGGAAGGTCCTGTCAAACTAATCTCATAGATTTCTTTGACTGGGTAACCAGAGTGGTGGACCAAGGGGGAGCAGTTGATGTCGCCTACCTTGACTTCAGCAAAGCTTTGACACTGTTCCACATAGAAGATTGATAAATAAGCTAGGTAGGCTCGGGGTGGGTCAGAAGTTGGTCAACTGGGTGGCAAACTGGTTGACTGAGAAAACAGAGAGTGGTGGTAAATGGTATACAGTCAGAAGAGATGCAAGTCACAAGTGGGGTACCTCAGGGATCAGTCCTGGGGCCAGTCCTATTCAACATCTTCATTAGTGACCTGCAGATGGACTAGAGGGTAAGGCTTGTCTGTTTGCAGATGACACCAAGATCTGCAACAGAGTAGATGATCCAGATGGGGTGGGCAGAATGAGAGAGATCTGGATAAACTAGCAGAATGGTCAGAAGAGTGGCAACTGAGATTTAATGCAAGAAGTGCAAAATCATGCACATAGGGAAGAGAAACCCTGAAGCCACTTATAGGCTGGGAGGGAGTTGCTAGCAGTCACAAAGGAAGAAAGAGACTTGGGCATCATCATCACTGATGACCTAAAATCATCAAGCAGACCTCTAAAGCAGTAGGTAAGGCTAGGGGGTGTTAGGGTGTATTAGTAGAGGGTATCACAAGTCGTAAGAGGGAGGTAATAATCCTCTGTACAAGACATTGGTTAGGGCCCCATCTGGAGTACTCGTGCAGTACTGGAGGCCACACCTTCACAAGGACATTAACAAATTGAGGCAGTCAGAGAAGGGCAACTAAAATGGTGCAGGGACTGCATCAGAAGACATATATAAGGACAGATTAACGGAGCTCAATATGTATACCCTTGAGCAAAGGAGGAGAGAGGTGATATGATCGAGACATTTAAACACCTTAAGGGCATAAACAAGGTGAAAGAGTCTAACATGTTTAAATATAAGAAAAATAGCAGGACAAGAGGACACAGCATGAGATTAGAGGAGGCCGATTAAGGGGAATGTGAGGAAATTCTTTTTCACAGAAAGGGTGGTAGATGCATGGAATGGCTTACCACAAGAAGTGGTGGCTATGAATACAGTGCAGGGCTTCAAACAGGCATGGGATAGGCATAAGGGAGCAATACAAATGACTATGAATAGATAGGTCACTGACAGAGCAAAGGCCGATGGCACATTTATAAGGTAGAAAAAGAAATGGGCAGACTGGATGGGCCTTGCGGTCCTTATCTGCCGTCAACTTCTATGTTTCTATGTTTCTGGCAAGATTTGTCACTGTGGTGGTGTTCGCTGTCGAAATGTCGTTGTGGTGGTGTGCTACCCAGCCCAAAAACTAAGATTTCAAAGAGCAATAGACAACAGTTGGATGCCAACTTCAGGACTCAAATCTCTACTACTTCCTCTGTATGTCTAAACAGAAGAGATTTTTGAAAAGCAAAGTGTAGCTTAGTATCATTTTATAATCCTCACCTATCCCTACAGCCTACCTAGGTTTCTTCAACATACAACCTCAGCCACTGTCTTCAAGTCTTGCCTAAAAAGCTAACATTTCTCCCTTGCCTATAATTCCTAATTGCTCTCTCTGTTCTATCACCAATTTGTATTATTTTGGCTGCCTGCCAGCTACTCTAGCTTGCACAGCCAGCACTTGTAGTTACCTTAGTTTACTGGTATAAAAATAGGTTACTCACCTATAACTGTAGGTCTGGGAGCGGTATATAGTTCACATCCACACAAAGACAGTTCCAAGCACCTTCTTAATTGATCAGTGGCCTTGATTTGTACAATCGTGCATTTAGAATAGTGAAAACCGTGTTAAAAAATGAAGCCCCATTCAACTCAATGGAGCACACCCCTACACTCTTGACTCTCCTGACTACTGCATCACAAAATGTGCGAGAGCAGAAGTGTGTCTCCAAATAGGGAAGTGGAAGGGATTGGGCTTGCAGCTCCATAAAGCCAAAGTACAATCCCTTTCACCCCTAAAGTCAGCTACTTACAAAATGCTGTAATGCAGCCTTCAGCTCAGAAAGATGTAATGGAGATTATGGAGTGCCATGGGAAGTACCAAAAAAGGTGCCCTTTAAAGCCAAAATGGAGTTAAAGACAGCAAAAGAAGATAAGGAGGGTGACAAGGCCTTCTTTCACAATATGATGTAACAAAGATGAAGGAAGGCACTGTCAAACAAAATGGGAAGTGTGGGTGGAGGAGAACAAAGGTAAGGCACAAATACTGCCCAATTCCTTCTGTTTAGTATTTCTAGTTACATCACGGAGGACTAATAAGGTAGACACAGGGGGTGGGATGAAAGCCCTAACTGGACAGTAGGTCACAGATAAAAAAGGAAAAACAACATTAGGGCAGAGTGGTTGGACTAGTGGTCTTTTTCTGCAGACAGTGTCTTTATTTCTATGTTTAAAAGGAGGGGCCAATACCACAGGAGAATGTTAGCAGTAGACCAGATGGGTGGCCAAAACTCTGAATGGAACCAATCACCACAAATAAGGTGCTGAAGGGACTTGGAAGCCCTGAAAATAAATAAATCTCTGAGACCTGACAGACAGAGTACCCTAGAGAGCTGAGGGGAATTGCACAGGTACTGGCTGCACCCCTGACGAATTTCTTGAACTGCTACTTAAGAGTACTTCCTACCATATGGTAAAAACACTTCACTAAAGAAAAACACTGCTGAAACTACCCACACATCCCACTACACTGCAGAAACAACACTGCCCTACAGGAAAACGCTCAACTGCAACACCCAGGAAAAAAAGCAAATGCTTACAAAATGTCCAAACCCATGTACCATATAAAATGAAGAATGGCAAAGTCCACCCTACTCATGAAATAATACCATCCTAGTGCTGAACGTCCCACAATGGCCACTCTCCCTTCAGTGTGTCACTCTATTTTTGGACCTGGCACTGCTATGCAAGTTGCTCTGCAATTTATTATTCTTTGTTATTCATTGATTGTAATTAATTTTATTGATCCTGCTATGTATTCTGTGAGATGCTCAGCACCCCCAGGACTGGGCACCATATAAATAAAATTGCCTCAGCTTGCCTTTTTTTTCTTGTATACCACACTTTGCAATCAATTTCCTTTTCTTTCTTTCTTTCTGTCTTTCTTTCTTCCTTCCCTGCTACATACCTCTATTTATCTATCTACCTAGCTATCTCTCCATCTAGCTACCTACCTAGCTCCCTATCTAGCTACTTATCTATCTACCTACCTGTCAAATTCTGATTGTATTCCAGACCAAACTAAGACAATTTATATCACATGTATCCGTGTGCACTTGACTTGGACGGAATGTGATGTCGAATGTAAAACACTGACAAATGTGAAACCTTAGGTTTGTTACTGCACTACCTCTGAAATACCATACATCTTCCCTGCACCATACTGAGTGTGTAGTTAGGGGTTGCACCTGAAAATGGAGACCTGTTTCCCTAGGGTGCCTGTCTGGTCAATAAAAGCACTAAATAAATAAAACAATTTGTATGAAAGACTCAGCACAATAATAAACTGTGTTGTATTATACTGTGATGATACAAGGCATTTCACTGGTTCCAAACAAAAGCTGCAAAAATAAATGCATTCAAAGCAGGTAAATTAGACTTTAAATAAAAAAAAAAAAAAACATACTTAGCTCATGAAAATACAGCTTCAGATGCTGAAGGATTGTTCCCATTAACAGAGACCAGGGCTGCACTGCTGCAACTCCCTCATTTAGTATGCCAAATTATGCAACTTGGTCACACACTGTAATTGTGGCACATAGATTATGTAAAAACCCTAGCATGCACTGCAAGTTATTGAATCTTCCACTACTCCATCCCTCCTCTGATGTCAGTTGCAGGGGATTCTGGGATTTGTAGTTCCAGAAAATGTCAGCTTGCAAGTCAACCAAATTAGTCTAACACAAACTATTATACTGTAATAAACAGCAAGTAAAAATGTTTTTGCTCATGAAGTACAAATTGGGACCAGCCCCACACTTGGGTCTGGTGCTCGTAATGCTGACTGTTCTCATTTAAATACATTATTTGTAGTGTATTGTGAGGCTTTGTTCTGCATGGAAATCCATGCCAGATGAAACCTGTACCACAGTTCAAAGGTCATGGAACGTGGCTGTACACTTCTGTGGTACAAGATTCCAGCTGTTCTTATATAACTGCACGAGCCACTTGTTCTTCTGAACAGTAAATCGCTACGCACACATCAAACATGATGGTGGCAGCGGTTTTCTCGAAAGCATCAGGCGAGCAAGGGAGTTTCAAACCCCTCACCTTATTTGGCGAGCTCTTCATAGTCAAGCAAACAGTGAAAGAAATATCATCCACAGCCACAACAATCATGTAGAATGCTGAATCCAGAGCATTGATTCCTCGTAAGCTGCTTCTTTCTAATACCACAATACCATCACAAACTGTACACAGAGTCTTCAAGACATGAGGGGAGGAGCATTAAAACAGCCATCAAATAGTTTAAAAAATAAAGCCCTAACTTAACATCTCTAATTGAAAAGAGTATCAACTAACAAGACAGTTTTGAAAGTAAGAAGAAATGTAGCTTTTCCACTTAGTTTAGACTGGATTGAAATGGCAGCGAAGGTTTGGGGTGGGGGGAAACAATAAAGTGCATTTTTTTCTTTCTTTGGGGACAATGCACTATAAAAAAAATGTTGGATGTGCAACTCTGCACAGCCAGCCTGTGCTGCCACCTTGGGTTCCGAGTCACTAGGATCTCTCAAGCTTCACTCCCGGGGGCTCTGAGAATCAGAACCCCACTGTGCCAGCACAGGCTGGTTGTGCACAGCTACCAGTCCAGTATTCTCCATGTATTTTCAGGGGCTGCACTAGCTTTTTGATAACTGCTGTATCAAGTCAATGGCAGTGATTGGTTGGTGCCTGTCAAGACAATGAGAAAAATCCTTTTTTTTTCCTTTTTTTTTAATGTACGGACCAGAGACTCAAGTCTTTGGTTTATCTATATGACAGGTATTGTACTGATGACATGTGAGCTGCATTCATAACACAATATTATCGCAGTGTTTATGTCACAGAGCTGAACAACACTTTTTATCACTATGAATTTATCACCACTGGTACTGGATAAATAAGCCCATTATGAGTGGCCTGATAACAGAAAGTATTTTTCAGTCTCACTCTTGCTAGCATATATTGATGTATCTTGGGACCACTTTCCTGACAACATATTAAAAACAACATACAGATCTGACTATCAACAACAGATGAAAAAAAATAACCAGCCTATCAAAAACGTTCCCGCAGCAACAGTTGTAAGAAATGTGTGTGCCAGACAGTGACAAAGCAGACACCACAGGGCTTGGAATGATTTCTTTTCAAACTGCAGATACTTATTCTTCTACCTGCTGGTAGCACATTTTCTATGTCCACCTGATTTTATGCCAGGCAGGTGTCTTTCATGTTTCACAGAAATGGGTCAAACACTGTTTGAGAAAATGCTTACACTGGCCTGTTGGCGTGCTCTCCTGTCGAACCTGCTGAAGTTTACAATATCTTGTGCTCCTACAGTCATTCTATGCTGCACATACATTAGATTTAATGTGTCTGGGTACACAGAGTTAAGTTACCACTCAGCCCTTTCTTTTCCTGTCAAAAGCAAGCACGCACTCACTCGCATGCAACAGAATCCATTTATAACCCTCCAAGTGCTTTCTAACAAGTTTCAAACAGACTGTGTTTACTAAGTCAAGGTCAGCACTGTTTCACAAGGAGAGACAAAAAAAACATCTAAATTTCATATCTAACTATTACGAGAGGTCAAAAGTCATCATATCTCAATCTTTTGTACACTACTTTGGCTCCTCCAAATCGTACACCTGGTAACATGGTGGATTGTGCAGTGTCATCAAGCTGAGTTTTTGAAATCGAACATAAACTAATCATAAAGAATGGTGGTTCATTATTAGATATTGTATGAAAACAGTTCTGGAGCAGTGTTTTAGAAAGAATTCCACTGTATCTCAATTCTATACAAAATCTGATTGAAAACACCGCACTTTCTTTGCATCCCTGCATCCCATCACATATTCACAATTAAGAGTGAGCAATGGATCAGACATAATCTATTTAATCCTGTGAAGGAATTAACAATGTTTTTGCTTAAAAAATCCCATGCATTCCAGAGACAAGTGACTCAAACCAAAGATTCCGAACAACTTACTAAAGAAGCAGACAATGAGTTGAAATTTTACTATAATGCATGATGAGGAAAGCGGCATGTCCAGGCAGCTAATAAGAACATAAGAAAAGTGTTGGCAGATAGGAACCATGTGATACATCTAGTCTGCCCTAGAAACTACCCCCCTCCCTATGCAGCCTTCACCCTAACTTGTCCTTTACGTCTGCCCCATGCGAGTTTGAACTCCCTGATTGTCTTTGATGCTATCACCTCCTGGGGCAGGCTGTTCCATGGGTCTATCACTCTCTCTGTGAAGAAGTACTTTCTGAGGTTCCTTTTGAACCTTCCTCCTACCAGTCTCATATCATGCCCTCTCGTGCATGCTGCTGTGTTCTGTTGAAATAGATTGCCTGTCTGAGCTGAGCTAAATCCCTTCACGTAGTTAAATGTTTCAATCATGTCCCCTCTGTTTCTTCTCTGCTCAAGGGAGTATAGGTTCAGCTCCTGGAGTCTTGCTTCATATGACCTGTGATGCAGTCCATGCACCATCTTAGTAGCCCTTCACTGCACTGTTTCCAAATGGTCAATGTCCTTCTTGTGGTGAGGTCTCCAGAACTGAATGCAGTACTCCAAGCGTGGCGTCACCAAGGACCTGTAGATGAGCATGATAACCTCCCTCTTTCTACTAGAAATATCTCTACTTATACATCTTATATATAATGACCAACTGGAAGAGATATTGGGCTGAAGGAATAACTGGGGGCGCTTAAAGGAAAACAAGGGTTGTGCCACTGCAGAAATTCCTGATTAAGGCTTCTGGCAATAAAAAAATAATTTTTTTATACCTGTGACAAGTAATTTCACTTCTGAAAAGAACTGGACCGACTTTCTGGTTTCCAGACCCAACTGTGTCCATCGTGCACACACCCGATGGCTTCCTTTGTGCTGAATATGCCAATTAGTGCTACCAACTCTGCCTTTAGTTGGTAGCACTAATTAGCATACCCAACACGAAGGAAGCCAGCGGGTGTGCGCAAGATGGCCGAGTTCGGGTCTAGAAACCAGAAAGTCAGTCCGGTTCTTTTCAGAAGTGAAATTACTTGTCACAGATATAAAAAAATTATTTTTTGTTGCCAAAAGCCTTAATCAGGAATTTCTGCAGCAAATGCTGCAGTTTTTGGCATAACCCTTGAACTGAGCCAAATTAAGCCACCAGGGAATGCCCACTCCGTATGGTCACCAGACCCGGCCACCATCCTTTTGTCCTAACAGTTAAACTGAATTCCTCTAACAGTCAATTTCTACAAAGTTACCAATCATGTAACCAATCAGACTGTGCTTTTCTTGATCCAATGTTGCAAAAGATCACAACAGTTCACATAAGATCTGAGCGTACCACTTTGTTTAGAATAAGTTCCAGTCCCTGGGTCGGACAATGTTTTTTTAAGACCGAACTGGGCCTTGTGGATGTTCCAGTGGGGACCACCAGATCCTTTGAGTGTATCATGGGTGAGGGTGTAGGTTGCAGGATACTCCTCATTTACCATCCACCAGGAGATGGGGGTGTATTCCTGCAGGAGATTGTGGACTTCGTCATCGACATGGTGTTGGAGTCTCCCAGATGGATAATTCTGGGTGACTTCAATGCCAGGATCGATGACGAACTCTCGCAGTTTGGTCAAAATCTCCTCCAGCTTATGACAATGCTGGGCCTTACACAGGTAGTTACCTCCTCAACCCCTATAGGAGGTCACTCATTGGATCTGCTGTTCCTGCTGCAGATGGAGAGCATTGACATGGGGGTGGAACCAGTCAGTTGGTCTGACCATCACACCATAGGGTTCAGTTTTGGGGCCCCCCTAAATGGATCTACCCCTTTGGAGATGGTCCGGTACCGGCCTTTAGGGGGAGTTACCCCAGATGGTCTGTCGGCGGTGCAGGACCGATCAGGATTGCTGGGTGAAAGCACAAGTCCAGGGGACCTCATACTAGCCTATAATAAGGCAGTGGGAGAGGCCTTGGACTTGATTGCTCCTGTTTGTGTTCAACCACTCACTCTTCGCCCAAGGTCCCCTTGGTACGATGGGTCCTTGAAGGAGTTGAGGCAGGTTGGTCGAAGGTTGAAGAGAGCATGGCGGAAGTCCGGCCTGGATGCTGACAGGCTTAGATTGATGGAACATTATAAGGGCTATCAATCAGAAATTACCCGTAAGAAGGCCGAGTTCCTGTCCAGGGAGATTTCTGCTGCGCAGAACCGACCAGCTCAACTTTTTCAAACTGTTCACAGATTGTGCAATCCAATCTGTCTCCAGTCTGGAAGAGTTTTTTCACAAATCGAGTGTGATGGGCTAGCTAGGTTCTTCACAGATAAGGTTGCCAGCATCAGGTCCGGAATCGGCCTGGCTCTCTCTACAACGGGTTGCGGAGGTCGACGGGAGGTGGTGAACACCTGGTCTGTCTGGACGGATGTCAGCTGACTGGAATTCACGGACATTGTGAAGACTGTCCAGATCCTGCGCCCAACCTGTTGTAGTTTGGATTCGGGTCCTACCTCTCTTTTAGCGGGTTGTGTAGATGTCATCTGCCCGATCCTAGCTGAAATTGTATGGAGATCCTTGGACAGGGGAATCTTTCCAGATCCCCTAAAGGAGGCTGTCATTTGACCACTCCTTAAAAAACCCTCCTTGGATCCCACTGATCCAGCTAACTACCGACCTGTCTCTAACCTTCCCTTTGTGGGGAAGGTTATTGAGAAGGTGGTTGTACTGCAACTGGATGATCACTTGATAACTCACAATGTCTATGAAGCTCTCCAGTCTGGTTTCAGGAAGAGGCATAGTACGGAGACTGCCCTTGTTCGGGTATTAAACGACCTCCTAATGGCTAGAGATCTAAAGGCTCGTACCATCTTGGTCCTTTTCAATCTCTCTGCAGCTTTTGACACTGTGGACCATGAGGTGCTTTTGGAAACCCTGCGGTTCCTTTGTAGACTGTTGGGTACAGTCCTCGAATGGTTTTGATCTTTCCTCATAGGCAGGTCTCAGAGGGTGGTCACTGGAATTTATTCCTCTGACTCCCTCCCACCCCCTGTCCTGCAGGGTGCCGCAGGGTTCCATACTGGCGCCCATGTTGCCCGCAGTGTATATGCTGCCATTAGGAGATATCATCAGGCGATACGGCTTGAGTTTTCACTGCTATGCAGATGATACACAGCTGTATATGTCCTTTGTGCCTGGACAGGATGATGCGATTCCTGTGCTAAAAAGCTGCCTCTCCAAGATCAAAGACTGGATGAGCTCGAGTTGGTTGAGATTCAATCCGGATAAGACTGAGGTGTTGGTGGTGGATCCAGGTCGCCCAGGGCTGGGTTGTGGAGCTGGGCTCATGTCGGGCCTGTGGCTTGATGGTGTCCAGCTCACTACCTCAGATCAGGTGCGTAACCTTGGCGTTATTTTTGATGACGGCTTGACCCTGAAGTCTCAGGTGTCAGCAGTAGTCAAATCCTCATTTTACCATCTCAAGAATATCACTCGGGTGAAACACTTGACTCCTCCGGGTGACCTTCCAACATTGATCCATGCCTTCATTACCACCCGTCTTGACTACTGCAATACCCTCTACCTAGAGCTATCTGGGGTTAACAACCGCCGCTTGCAGCTAGTGCAGAATGCTGCAGCCGGGCTGTTGACTGGCACCTCTAGGACAAGTCACATTAAGCCTGTGCTGCATGAACTGCACTGGCTGCCAGTTCAGTGGCAGATCACCTACAAGGTAGGCTTGCTTACCTCTAAAGCCCTACATGAACTTGGGCCCGACTACCTGAAAGATCTCCTGACTCCCTACTCCCCCAATCGCCCTCTCAGGTCTGCCAATGAGGGACTGCTAGAGATTCCCAGGGTTCGTCTTACAACATCTGGAGCTCATGCCTTTTCATTTGCAGCACCAACCCTGTGGAATTCTCTACCTCATCGGTTAAGAGAATGCCTGACTGTCAGCAGCTTTAAATCGATGCTGAAAACATATTTATTCTCTTTGGCTTTCCCTAATTAAGTGTTAATTTTATAAATTGAGTTTAAAAATGTTACCCCCCCCCCCAAAAGGCTATTCTAGGTATCCACCACCCTTTCTGTGAAAAATACTTCTCACATCCCTGTTAAATTCACCCTCCAGCTTCATATTATGCCCCTTGCACCTTCTCCTCTGAAGTACTCTTCTCCTGTACCTTATTAACCCTGTTGGGTATTTAAGGTTTCATCATATACCCCTCCTTTCTTTCACTAGGTACACATTTAGCTCAAGTATTTCCTCGTAGGGCTTTCAATGCAAACCCTGCACCATTTTGGTAGCCCTTCTCTGGACCACCTCCACTCAATGTCTTTTCTGAGATGTGGTCTACAAAACTGTACACAGTACTCAAGGTGGGGTCTTGCAAGTGATTTATATAGGGGCAGAATCACCTCTCTTTTCCTGCTGGAGGTACCCCTACCTGTGCACCCCAGCATACCACTAGCTTTCCCGATTGCTTTATCACACTGCCTGGTCACTTTTAGGTCATCTGATATGATTACCTCTAACATGAATAGGGCTTCTTTTTCTATCATGATTTTCAATACTCTAAATGCCCAATTTGTACAAATCAAGGCCACCACTCAAAGAATGCCCTTCTTTTTTTTCTGTAGACTTTATTTATGTTCCTCATTCTCTGGCCCAATAGACCTTTCTCTGGTGTGGACACACTAGTACCACATTTCTCCTGCTTCACCCAAGGTCCTCTGACCTGACCCCCATCCCGGGAAGCTCTCACTCCTACACACACCGACCTGACCAACCCCCTGGCTCCAAGTCACCCGAGGGGGACAACTCCTCTGGCACTCTATCTACAATCTAGTAGGCGGCCGGGGTGATGGTGACAGTTGGGGGCTGGTCGGAAGGATCCGGCGTTGAACTTTTTATTGAAAGTTTTAACACAAAATAGTACAACATGATTACAACAAACAGAATCAATAAACTAAGTACAACATGGAACACAGTAGAATTAGTAACAAAGGTACAGTCTCGGAGAAAGTAACAGTCAATCCAATTATCTGTGCAGTTACCTGTCAGCCGTAAACAAATCACAGGAACATTTAGCAGTCTATCTGTACCAACCCTGTACTCAGGACAACCACAAGATGAGTACCTGGCTCTACAGAATGGGAGACAGGGTCCTGACTCCTATCTGAGCAGGCAAAACTGAATTAAAGGGGAACAGTCACCACCAAGGGCCCACGCTCAAATGTGGAGTTGGTCTCCAGTGCACATTTTGTGTACAAAAACATTTTGGCTTAACTTTGTTTACAATAGGATACTAGACTGTATCACACTAATTTTGCTTACTTCTAGGCTGACAACCTTTGTTACTACAAATCCCAGAATCCCATGCAACTGACATCAGAGCAGTAGGCAGCAGTGGAAGATTCAACAGCCTGCAGTGCAGGTTAGAGTTGATATATGCTCTAGTCTTTTGTTTGCTGGTCCGGCTGTCCGCTCTGGGCAATGTGTGGTCACAGAGGACTGTACTCTGGGGCTGTACTTAGCCACTGGAGAAAATCAGATCCAGAAAACACCTGACTGGAGATTATTAAAGCTCTAATATGCAATGCAGGCTACTGAATCTCCCATTGCTGCCTACTGCTCTGATGTCAGCTGCAGGGGACTCTGGGATTTACAGTAAAAGAAGATGCCAGCCTACAAGCAAGCAAAGTTAGTCTGTTACAATCTACCAAACTGCAGTAAACAGTAAGTACCAAAACGTTTTTGCATACAAAGTGCGCATTGGGACTAGCCCCACACTTGCACGTGGGGCCCTTTGTGCTGACTATTCCCCTTTAAAACATTTATAAAATACAAAATTGTGATGAGACTAGGAATATTTTACCACCAAATAAAACTGGAAGATGCCTCAGAGTGAAAAAGGGTAGGGTCTCGTTTTTTGCCCAATTTTGTTGCACTGCTGCTGTCAATCACACAATAAGATACACAGTGGGGTTTCCCATGGAGGCCAGATGGATCCTGCGCCAACTGAAGAAAAAAAACAAGTTGTGCCCTCCATGTGCTGACGCACCCTTATGACAAGGTATTTAAGTACCAGTGCTCAGACTCAAAACATGTATGTCTGAGTTATAAACATCTAGTGGTCTGGCTCAGCGTCCCAGATATCCATAATTTCTGGAGTCACTACTGGAAACACATTGCAAAACTAAAAATGAAAAGTTGTTAGTGAGCCTGACAAATTAAGCAACATCATTTAAGGGCTTTTCCATTCCCCTGTATCATCTCAACGTTTGAGGCTATATCTTGCATAAAATGCATGCGACAAGAGCCGTAGGTGGCACTGCCTCTGGCTGCAATTAGTTCAATGACAACAAGGACAAAGACTTGTAAATATTTGACTACCATCTCTAAAACTGCCAACTACCATTAACACTGTACAGCACTGTTAGCACACCATAAGCTCAGGCAAAATATTATTTTAATCATGCAGAAAAAACGTATATGTGTCATCTTGGATAAACCTTGTGATTCTGTCCCCCCATGCTTTGTGATGTCACATGAAAGTCCACTGTTTCAGAAGTTTATACGGCGACTATCAAGCACCACTGGAGCGCATCGGCAAGTAACGCGGTAATATAATGCTGTGGAAAGGACTGAGGGTTCATCGTGTCCACTCCTCCCCGACAGCGACTATTCCAACATCCAAGCTTAGCTGCCAGAATGCTACCCTACTCATTCTGTATAATGTTCAATGCTATACTCCCCGAAGCAACTCACTAGCCCTGCTTTGAAGGTATGAACCGTGGCAGTTTCCATTACCTCACCAGATAGGCTATCGCACATGCTGATTATCCTTTTTGTAAAGAACTGTTTTTTGATGTTCCCTCTCGTGGTGCTTGGGCAGTATCTCCCGCAATAAGATACCACCCCATCTTTTCGATTTCTGACACCATCAGATATTGATGGCATCCAACCATGGATCTGATCACCTTGGATCCCTTGTCTGGATCCAGTCAGAACCACGGGATCCGATCAGATCCAGTGGATGGATCCCACTGTATCCCAACTATCGGACTCTTGGATCCAACAAATTCGACCCTTGGGTCAAAGATTCTGACCTTGGATCCATACATCTGAGATCCGATCCCCAAAATCCAACTTGGGATCTGAAATCTGAGTTTGTCTGACTAGAGTTCAGATCCGAAGATGATAGCAGGACTATCCCTTGGAGGATGCATGGATACCTAAAAGTACTATCCAAGAATTACTATTACCACTTATCTGGTCCCTCCCCCTCTATTTGAGGGCATGACCTCTGTTCTGTTTAAGCTCACGAGATCAAACAGCAGTGTATGCTCCACCCTGTTTCCTTTTTTATATTCGAAAAACCAAGATCATGCTACCCCCCTTCCCCCAACCTTCCCTTCTCTAGCCTAAATCATTGGAGTAAATCCAGGCTTTCTGCTTAGCTGCTACATCTGAAGCTTGGTAACCTGTGCTGGACCCTCTTTATCTCTCCAATGTTCTTTCTGTACTGAGGTGGCCAGAATTGGACACAGGACATGGATGCAGTCTAACCAAGGCCTTCTGCAGGAGCAGGATCCCCTCTCTTTATATCTGCTCTTTAACCCCTTCTAATGCTGCCAGCATCATGTGTCCTCTCTGGACTGTGACAACACACTGACAGCCAAGCTTCAGCTTACTATTTACAATTACCCCCAAATCCTTTTCTCTGTTGACCTGTCCACTGTTACAACACACTGAGTATATGTGTGACCTGGATTCCCTGCCCCTAGATGACACACTTTATAATTGCCCACATTAAACTCAAGCCCCCATTTTTCAGTACTTAGTTGGGGCTTAAACCCTCAATAGCTTAGCGTTAACATAGCCAGTCTGTCAGGGAGCAATTATTTTTAACAGTCAAGATGAAGACATGGACGCATGACTGCAGCATGGGGGAACAGAAGTAGGACTATGTGATGGTCAGTAGGGCGGTTGAGCAGGGTATGGATGGGCAGGCTGGGCCGTTTTCTGCCATCACTGTCTATGTTTCTAAGTTAAAGCCACACCCACAACATGATCCATGGGTAATGCAAGTCTGAGCGAGACTAAAGCAGAAACCAGACTGTTCAACGACATTTATAATTTTATTGTTTAAAACTCTATTGAGCAATCATGTGGATGCAGTCATTTCTTAATTCCAAGAAATGGATATAAAGAGTGTGACCGCTAGGTGGCACTATCCTATGGGTACTACCCCTGCCTGTGTGCCTAGAAATAGGTTGAGCGGCCCGGGCTCTTTGAATGGGTGTCTCCACCCGGAGGGTTGGTTTGAGGGTAGCGTAGGTGCTATGGGTATAGCCCTCCGAGACACTATAACCCCCCTGTAACCTCTCTAGTGGCTTAACCAATTTAGTAGGTAAACAATCACATTTAGCATAGAAATACAGTATTGAGCCCACACTGGACACACTTACCAACAGGGCCAGATCAACTGCAGTGGCCCTGAGTACCCCCTGTAAAGTAAGGTCAGTGATAAAGCAACCAACCAGCAATGCAATATCCTCTCCACAAGTGCACACTGTAGCCAGCTTAAATCCTGAAAGAATAGAATCTGATTTATTCGGGGGAACTTCACAGGGGTGGGGCAGTAAATCTAGCGGATGATTCATTAGTTCTGATCTAGTCAGATTTAAACAATACATGCACTAAGAGTCCCTCTGGCACAACCACACACACTCTGGGTACCCAGCTGTTAAGCAGGCTAGCCTGGAGTGTTGCCCGGGGTAGGCCAGCATTGCAGCTGTTGTTGGGGCCCTTAGGAAAGAAAACACGCAACGTGCACTTTAAATCCAAATTTATAATCCGGAGCAGGATGACTCAGTCCCTTGCAATAACCCAACAATTAATCAGATGGCACACAGTGATTGAGCTTTGTTGCAGGGAGCTACCCTGTTTGTACTCATTCTACCCAGACCCAATGATGATCCGACAAAATAAAACCTGTGGAAAATAGCTGGATGACGCCGGAGGTGGATTCCCTCGTGGTCCTTGTCAAAGATGCTGGTCTTCACGCGGCAGGAGCAACTTAACACTGGCCGAGGAAACATGCAACCCGAACATTTCAAATTACTCAGTCACACAAACACTTTGCAAACTTAAACACATTTATATGCAAACTCTGTCCTTTTCTGGTCCTTCTAGGCAGGATACAGGCTGATCTTCTTTTCTCAGACTTATGAAACAGATGACCTGCAGCTGCAGAAACAGCAGCTACCCAGGCTGGAACAATCTGGACCCGTGGACTGACAGCCGAAAAAGTCTAGGCCAGGCAGGCCTAACCCCGGACAGCTGGCAAGCTCCCCAGAGGTGCACACACTCTAGCTCTTGGGCCGTCTCTTCAAAATTGAAGAAAATGAGATGTTCCCCCTTTTATATGGGGCTAAGTTCCAACAATCCCATTGGCTGACAAAGCTGTCTTAAACAGTCCCCAGATGGCAACTGGCTTGTGTTTTGGCGCCTAGAAATTGTCCCAGTAAAATCCCCATAAGTCTCTGACATTGTCCCAAGAACCCCTTTGTTAAATCCCAGCTTCCAGTTGATTATGGGCTGCTAAATGGTGGCTGTATACAGTTCCCAAAGCAGTCTAATCCACTGTCCCCTCACATAAAGTTCTGTTGTAGCTAGGAACAACATTAGTTTTATTTAAATTTCCCACTACCTTGTAGTCCCCAACAGTTTTCTCTCAAGGAAGCCCACTTTTAAATAAATGAGTTGTTTCCCTAGGGAGTCACTGGTCCCGTAACACACTGCCTACAGAAAACACACAGCAGCTCATAAATATTCATGAGGGCATCCCTTGCCCTAACCTTTGCCCCTTAGCTTTGGGTGCCCTGGAGGCAGCGCTTACAGCAGCTGCCGGTTTATTTAAATTAAAACATTTCCCCCACTTGGTTTGTGTCCCCGGTGTCTTTTTTAAACTTCGCTACGGCACCGGGAACTGGGAAAGACATGCAAATTGCTTTTCTGACCGCATCGGTGGTCTGAAGCGCAGGGTGCCTCCTTGAATGTGCGAGTGGTGGCTCTGCGACATGCTGGCCGCTTGAAAATAAATTTTATGAGCCCTGCAGGGCTCATCTAAACAGGGAGACCTGGGGGAAGGGCAAAATGCCGTGGATGCTGGGTGGACACCGGGGGACAGCGGGAGAACACCCAAAGGCGCCTTAAGGTAAGCCCTCAAATGGGGGGGGCGCGTGTTACAGGAGTATGTCCAAATATGGGTTATGCGCTTATTAAGGACCATTCACTAAGCATTACGATTTGTAAATATCTAAAAAAAAAACAAAAAAAAACTAAGACCTAAGGAAGTTTACCACAAGGGGAAGACACGCCTCTTACTGCACAGGAAAATGTGTAGTGCAGTTTCTATTGTTTTATTTCTTTCTTATTATTTAACTGTAAGCAAAAGATGGTTAAAGGCTAGAAGGAAGAGATTCCCGAACCAATTAGCTGCACAACTAAAGATTATGAATTAGTGCAATTGAACTATCAGTGCAAAGAATTAGTTTCACTAAGTCATCATGTCAGCAGCAACATCAGGAGATCTAACATCCATTTGGAGGTCAGCCTAGAGATTGGCAGGCAACCATTTCAATAACTACTTCAGTTTGCCAGTGTGACCCTTAAAAGAAAGGACACAGTACTGACAGACTGAATTGCATACAAAGAGCTGTCACAAGCTGAAGCTCAAAAGCTGTGCCAAAACTGAGCTGCTGCTGCTGGGTATTACAAAGGGTCAGAAGTACACTGTATTCGTTAAACATCTGGTAATTGTGAGAGTGAACGCACCCTCCAAGAGACTGGTCAAAGACTGGCTTTGTGCAAAGAATTGTGAACTCATTACATACAAGACAAGCAGCAAGTACAAAGAAACATGTAAATAAAGAGCCCCACTGAGTGGCCACATCAGAAACTTCATAGACTGATCAAAGTGTAATGACCATCTGTTACAGTTCCCCTTTTCTCCTCATGATTAATAAGAGTACTGGCTTTTTTAATTTTAAAGTTTAATGTTAATTCCCTAGCCTTGGTTCTCATAACCAGTCAGTCACATATCACTACTAGGATAGACGCTGCTCAGAATTCATTCTGATTGCAAACACTGAACAGCGAAGACGTTTGCTCCAGCGGGGACAGTTTTTTATTTACAGGGTATTTCTAACCCTTGAAACTGGGGGTTGGGGGCTTTGGGTGGGGAGGCAGGTTTATTAGCAAGAGGGTGGTAAATGGTGAGCAGTTTGTGTGATGATTTCACAGGGTTAGGGAGTTGGGGAACTTGTTTTTGTATGCTGGGGGAAGCGATTAAGTTTTCCAAAGTTGTGTTTTTTTAAAAACGTTGCCAGGTACACAGAGGAGAAAGGAGGTAGAGGCCTAGCAGGGGGACAGGGGGATATTAAACCATGCGGTGTGGTGGGAGGGGGTGGGTGACTATGATCCAGAGGGTGGGGTATTTTTCTGTGCTTTAGTAAATGTTCTTAAAAAAGCAACAACACTGGCAAAGTGTTGGGGCAAGGTCGAGGAACATCCCAGAAGTGCAAAGTTTAGTCACTTCACCAACAAATTATAAATTCACATCAACTCTGGTCTGTAGTTACCTGGGTCTAACCATGCCCCTTCTTGAATGAGAGGATGACACTGGCTGTTTTCCAGTCCTCTACCACTATTCTTGTCTGTAAGGAGCCCTGAAAGATTATTAGTGTAGTGCCAAGCCAGATCCCCTTTTGTTACTCCACTACCATCCTTTTTACCCCACTATTACCCTTGGGTGGCTACCATCTGGACCAAGGGATTTTTCTGGCATAGCATCCTCAAGATACTTATCCACTAAATTCTGGTATGATCAGCTCTGCCTTCCCGTAGTGTTCATATTCCTCAACTTGCACCCCTTTCAGCCATGCTTCCTAGATGAATAATGATACAATGTAGCTACACAGTGCCTTTTTATTTCAGTCTTTGGTAACCGGGTAAGGCCCACTAGGCACAAGTGCCTGTTTTCAGGGGCGACCTGGGAGCACTGGGCGGTTAAGTGACTTGCTCAGAGTCACAAAGTATGCAAGTGGAGGTTGTGAGAATCAAACTCAGGTCTGGTCTGCTGGATGTACCAAGCTCGTTCACACCTCGTTCCTCTAACTTCTAGGCTGGCCACCTCCACCCCCCCCACTCCCCAAAGATCAGAGGACTCACAGTGAGGTCTATTCACTAATGTGGGCCAATATGCATAATTCATGTGCACGTGGCATGCAAAGCTGTGCACCCAGGGACAGCTGCAGGTTGTGCAGTATGCACAACTGCGTGCCCCTGCAGAGTGTCTGTCCTTGGCCCCTCCCAGCGCGCACCTGCATGGGGGCAGATCGAGGGACACAAACAGGCATCCAATCAGATGCCTATCCTGGGTCCCACAGTGGATTCCCTGCACCGTGCAAGCAGGGGATTCTGGGTAGGAGCAGGTCCCCTGGTTTTTGGCATGGGCAAGTGCCCGAATGGATGCCCCAGCCCTCCCTGTCAGCCCAGTGGGCTGAGGATTCATGGTGGGGGATTCCCTTCCTGCTGCAGCTGGTGGGTGTCATTGAGGGAGTACAAAAGATACTGCAGGGTCCTCACTGTCATATCCCGTGCCCCCCTTGCCTGGCACTCCACGCCTTCGTGAATGTCGCTGAGTGCAGGCACGCCCCCAAACCAGCTGCGTGAGTAGCTGTGCAATCGGCCAGGAAAGCAGGTGTGGAAGGGACACGCGTCCCTTCTGTGCATGCTGCCAGGGAACCACAGTACCCCAGATGCTGGGCTCAGGGACTTAGGGTTGCCTACATGCAGCGGATTTGCAGTGCATAGGTGACCCGCACCTTGTGCATAGGGCCCAATGTCCTTAACTGTTCCCTTTATATTGGGTTAGTTATTCCCTAGATTCCTGACATGAGACGGTTATCATACCATCAGAATTTTATACCCTGATAAGCCTACTGCACAATCATAGCCATTCTTTCTCTCGGTAATGTCCTGTGCTGTTCTTCCCAGGCGTCACCTCTTCAGCTTACCATACACACCTGGGAGCAAGCTGTACTCAGCTCAGTGTGCCCTACTGGCCAAATACACTCAATAAATAAAGAGTGTTTCTCCCATAACTCCCCCCCCCCCCCCCCCCCCCCAGCTCTCTGGACAATCTGAGAGGTCTCCACTAGCTCTCTTGCCCTTGTTACCCTCAGGGATGCATCTAGGCACTGTTGGATTAGCACAAAGGACAGTCCCAGGATCCAATGTCAAATGAAAATCAGATGTGGCTAATACAAAAAACAATGTGGCTAATAAGATTCAAACAAACTGGGGTCTGTGCAGTAGAAAGTATTATAAATTTCAGAATATGGCTAATCCCTTTTTTTGCTACACATTCACTCGGCTTTGCCCTAAAATGTACTTTTGCTTTAGGCTTCCCACTTGGCAAGAGCATTCCCACTGAACAATGTATTTGCCAATTTAGACTCGGTCACCTCCTGCAGCTCATCAAAATCTCTCTCTTCATGTTTAGCATTCAGGTCTTGTTCATAGTAGTAGAATTTTTCCTGCTCACCTGAAACTCTATCATGATGGCTGTTACACTCTGGTTTCCCCCACCCTGACTGTCCTGTCAGTGTCATCTCCACAGCACAGCAGTAGATCCAGAACCACATTGCTTCTCGTCCCATTCCTAACATACATCTGGAGCTAGACATTTTATTGACAACTGTGTAACTTCTCACCTACTACTTCTACTGAGTGGAGATGTGGAGGCAAACCCCCGACCCTTCTCACAGTCTAACAGTGGTTCTCTTCCTCCTACCCAAGGGTCTAAAAATTTTCCACACAAAGATCAGGAGAGTCCTCCCCAAATACAACCTAGTAAAAACCTGTCTCTCACTGATCTGGAACTCTCCCCAGATGGCCTCCTTAGCCATAGACTTCCCAGGTTATCATTTCCTCAGGCAAGACTGCTCCAAACGAGGAGGCGGGGTCCTCATATACTCTGCCTGCCACCACAATTTTAACATCTCCTTTCAACTCAAGGAGCCTTCCCAAAATCCCAGGAGATCATCTTAGGTGTCCTTTTCAGATTGCATTCCAATTGTTATCGCAGAAGCCTATTGCTCCCATGTCCCCTCCCAATGTGATCATGAGTATTATTCAAAAGGTGTTGGACCCACTGCCCAATGGGAAACACTTCTAACTTGGCAACTTTAACATTAACTTGAGAGCTGGCACTGGGTACCCCCCCAAATCTACATTCAAAAATCCAAGCCCTGACCCTGAGCCGGATGATCTCCTCCTTGGCCGCACGCTTTAACTCCAGAACTTTCGATCACTGTAAAACAGACTGGGTGCTGACATCTCACCCTCTGAGAATCCTGGCAGCAGACACCTTGCCTGAAATATTTAGCAACCACTGCATGACTTACCACATACAGAAAATTAAATCGGCAAAAGCCCCTCCCCAGGTTACAACAGCCATATCTTTCAAATCATCCAACCCAGATGAATTCCTACAAGATCTCTGTTCTGCAAACTGGGCACCCAAAATAAAGTTGAGGTGACTTCTGCCCCCATTTTACTGCCATCTTCACTGCAATTTGTGACAAACACACCCCAATCAAAAGACCCAGAGTTCAGGGACACCACATGCCCTGGATCTCCCCTGATATTATTGAATGCATCTAGTGCAGGGATGCAGCATGGGCCAGGCACAAATCTTCAGGACTTAAATCAGACAAGGCAAGCCTTCACCTCCTTCTGCAACCTCTGCACCAAGCTCATTAGAAAGGCCAAAGCGGCATACTTCCAGAGCACACTTGCATGCAATGTTTCAGACCTGTACAAATTCTGGAAAATGATTCAAGCATCCTCAATCCCTCCCTCTCATAAGCAGGTGATCAGCCCACCGCTGGTAACACCCTGTCAGCTGAAGTCATAAACCAGCACTTCACTGAAGATCTGAGGGCTTTAATCCCCCAATCTTGCCCCACCCACAGGCATCATTCCCTTCCCCCAGCAGGCACCACACACCAAGATCACCACCAGATGAAGATGTCTACAGGGAGTTCTTGGTGCTTAACACTTCCTCCAGCTGTGGCAATGATGATATTTCCCCAAAATTTCTCAATATTTTTGCCCCCACAAAAGCTGCACCTATTGCCAAGATCTTTACCCAGTCCCATTCGGCTGTTTCCTTCCCCTTTAGCCTGAAGCATACCCTGGTTGTCCCTGTTCACAATGGTGGCCTGCAGACATGCCATCCAACTATTGCCTGATATCCCTCCTACCCATCCTCTTCAAAAGTTCTCGAGAGGCTGGTGAGCAGGCAGCTCTCCAATTTCTACTCAAGCTCTAGCTTCCTAAACCCTTATCAGATCGACTTTTGTTTTAACTACTCCAACTTCACATCCCTCCTTAGAGTCACTGACCACTTTCATTGAAGCATGGACAAAGGCATGGGCACCAGGTGCCATTTTCATCGACTTAGCCAGGGCCTACAAAACCATGGATCATAACCCTTCTACTGGACAAACCTGAAGTGTATCCTCTATATCTCTAACCTGGTTCTGATCTTTTCTTTTTCCATCTTGTGATTATGTTCCCTTTCTCCTCCGGCCCCCTTCAGCTTCCCCAGCTTCATCACCCACCATCTCTAGGACTTACGTGGCATCTGATGATCCCCTGTGGTGGGACATGGGGAAGGAAAGTCATCCTCCTCACCCCAAGTGACCAAATCCAGAGGGTAGGCCAGGGCCCAGTCAGTGGTGCTGGGCTTGCGACAGGCAGGATAGATTCATATTGCTGATGGGGTCCTCAGTTTTCCTTTTTTAGCCCTCTCTCCTCCCCAATGTTGAGCCTGCCCCTATAGACCTCATGCATGTTAAAGTACCCCTGTGTGACAGCCATGCTTCAAGGCCCACTGCAGGGGTCACTAGCATGGAAGAACCCAATGCCATCCCTCACTGGCTGGGAGCACTGCCTTGTGGCAGTGCCTCCCAGCCCTCTGTGCCACTCAACTTGCTTCCCGGGCTCGCTTCTGAACCCAGATCACCAACATGGGAGCATGCAGGGCTACCCATTGGCCACTGGACTGACCCCCTGGTTCCACTTTTACTTAACAAATCGCTCCCAGTCTGTCAAACTAGGCGGGACTGTGTCCACTCCCCCAGTCACCATTGGGGTCCACCATAGTTCTCTCCTGGGTCCACTGCTCTTCACAGTTTTCATCAGTGACCTTCCCCAGCACTCTCCTCCTGCAGCATTCACATGTACACTGATAATACAGTTATCTCTGCTTCCACTGCCCACTCTGTCCAGGAACCACTGCAACAAGACTTCTTTGTAGTACAAAATGGTTCCAGGACAACCAATTCATTATGAATCAAAAGAAAACTGTCAACATGTTGTTCAGCTCCAGTCACAGGATAAGTTCCTTCCCAGTCTCACTGAATCAGAGCTTCCCCCCATAAACGGACGTCTGGACTCCGTATCCGCATACAAGTACCTAGGCCTTCACCTTGCCCAACACCTCGACTACTCATATCTCCCAGGCAGTAGCCAAGTGTTATGCAAAACATGGCACCCTCTATAGGGTAAACAGCTGCCTACAGCCTCGTATCGGGAAACTGGTGGTTGAACAGGCCATTTTTCCCCTGCTGGATTATGGGGACATTGCTCATGCTGGTGCTAACTCCTCCACCTTGACAAAAACTTATCTCCCTCTTCAATATCCTGGGTACACACCACTGCACCAAATACAACAAACATGGGTGGGTGCCTCTCTCTCTCTACAAGGCCCCTGCTGCACAGAGTACTAGTGGGTACAAGGTACTGCTCTGGCAAACTCCTGAGCTACTTCTCAGAACTTTTTACCCCAGCAACAATCCTCATCTACCCATTCAGGTTCGAGGATGGCTGCCAATTCCACACCACACGCTGCAGGTGCAATCTAGGGCAAGCCTCCTTTACTTACAGGCTCCCCACTGTATGGAACAGCCTTCATGCTAGTATCACTACATCTCCTATCTACTACTACTTTTTTTTTTTTTTAACATCATTTATCCACCTTCTCCAGGCCAGGCAGGGACCCCTTCCACCTTTAGCCAGATGCCCATATACCATCCTGCCGAGAATCTGCCACTTATCCAGTTGGGACCACCAACCCCCCCACAACACACTGCTGTGCTGCCCACCTACTTACCTCCCAGGGCCAGGTATGCCTTCAGCTCCTTCCACCCTGCAGTCTATTTGGCCATCCAAGGAGGAGGTGAAGACTAGCGGATTCCCTAGTGGAAGGTGGCTCAATTCCAGTGGTGGATGTGGTGGGCAGGCCGAGGTTTCATCCTCCCTTGCCTGCACATCAGTTTCCCGTATTCTGTGTCTCACCCACCCCTCTAGAAGCATGTGTTGTGACTGGCTGCTGGCAGAGCCTGACGCAGCCAATCCGTGCCCTCGGTCCAAGGGTCCTTCCTCTTTGTATGTCACTGAGCCCCTGCACTACCAACCATGGTCATCCAGGTGGCAGTAAAGCAGAGGGTCATGACATCCTCCCTCCCCAGAGAAGAGCGTCCTGTTGGACACTTGATCCTACCCCCCTCCCCCCCGGCTGACCCTCCGATGGCCTGGGCTAGCTCCTGAACCTGGGTTGCCGGCACTGCAAGCGGTAGCTCTACCGCTGCGCTGGTGGGCCGGCTCATCCTACCTACTTCTTGTGCAGGATATTAATCAAAGCTCATCATTCCTAGTCCATGTCATGCCCCAGCTGCCCCAGACGTATTTCCTCTGCTTGCATGTGACATAGACCTGCTGCTGTACGTCAGAACTACAAGCACTATGCAACTTGTGTGTGTCCCATCGATCAACCAAGGGACTTGATGTAATTTCACTACCCATTTCTATGACATCCTCTTTGCTACTGTACCTCAAGGCTACCTGCACTGTATTTTGCTGCATGCACTGTACCTTGTACTCAAATGAGGGGTTTTACTGTAACTTCACTATTGCCTCCCCCCCCCCACAACTGGAAACAGCCTCCTGAGATCTGTTTGTTGACCTGATAAAACATGTTTAAATAAATAAATACTCCAGAAACAAAACTGGTTGCTGTAGGGGCACCAGCAGTGATTTTCTGTCCATAAAAAGACTTTCTTTACCCATATTAAAACATAATGGGCAGCATTTTCAGCGTGTAAAAAGCCGGGGGGGGGCAGCAGCCCACAGGAACCCAGCTCCACCACCTCTTAAAAAATTGTATGACGATGCCACCATCTCTATCATCTTTCTCCACTGACTACTATAGGAGAGCTCCACCGCCTAGAAATCCTGACGTGAGAGTTCCCCCACCTAAACATTTCCAATTTGACCACTGGTAAAAAGTCTTTACTTAACTGTATTAAAACACACTGGGCGGCACTTTCAAAGACTCAAATGCAGACGCATCCATCTCTGCATCAGAGAAAAAAAAAAAATCACCAATGACACACTCAGCTATTTTTATATGATGCGGGTGGTTTGCAACAACTGCCACAATTTGCGGCAGCTTGTGTCACAATAACAGTGTATTTTTCATTATGTTGCTACAAGTGTTGGCATTGTATGCAACTGCATCTGATCAGCTAATGTAAGGTCTAACTCAGCCCCGGAACTCACATGCGAGTCAAAATTTTCTGTCCTTAACCTTATTCAAAATGGCTACCTAGGGCTGCATGAGCTTTAGGGTAGGCGGATCCATGATAGAGCAGCTTTGAAAATCCAACTCAGAGTTTCTAACAACAGAAACACAAGCATATCCCATTTATGTCCTCTGAGGCACCAGAGGGCAATTACAGGGAAGTTGTGTTGGAGAGTGTTCCAAATGTATTGTTTTTGCCTTCATTTAGAAATAAAGCTTTTGGAGTGACAGTCCATAGCCACCAGGAAGGTGGGGTAATGAGAGAACTACAAGTGGCTTGTGAAGCCTTAAATCTATGTAAAACGGAAGAAGCCAAGGCAAAAATGTTCTCTGCCCAAAGGAAAACATATGAGTGGGGAAACAAACCAGGCCCTTACTGGTGCATCTAATGAAGGGGGGGCGCAAAACAATGAAGAGGATAGTAAACATCAGGACAAGGGACGGGCAGCTAGTACAGAAGGACACACACACTAGGAAGTGTTTCCAAGAATATTATGACAAATTATTCAAATGGGGAAGGAGAGAGGATCTCTGATCTTGAAGTGGGTAGCCATTTGGGAACAAACGACCACCAGACAGTGTGGTTCACGATAAACTTAGCTGTAGAGTCAAGCCACACAAAAGTGAAGGTACTGGACTTCAGGAGGGCTGATTTTGTCAAAATGGGAGAGTGCCTCAGAAAAGCACTAGCAAACAGGCAAGAAGGAAGGGTGGAGCAACAATGGGGAAACATCAAAACTGCCATCACAGAGGCAACAAGCCTTTGTGTGAAGCAAATGAAAAAATCAAAACGAAAGAAAAAAACACTATGGTTCTCAAAAGAAGTGGCGGGGAAGGTAAGGGAGAAAAAGATAGCATTCAGGAAGTATAAGGAAACACAGAAGGAGCAGGACAGAGAAGTGTACCAGTTAAAGCAGAAAGAAGCGGGGAAGGCAGTCAGAATAGCAAAAGCCCAAACTGAGGAAAAGATAGCCAACTCAGTTAAGAAGGGGGATAAAACCTTTTATAGGCATTAGGGAGCAAAAAGATGAAGGCAGGGATACTGAGGCTGAATAAAGAGGAAGGTGGATGGGCAGAGAGCGACAGTGAAAAAGCAGGGATACTGAACAAATATTTCTGTTCAGTATTCACAATGGAAAAGCAGGGCGAGAGACCTAATCCAGTCAATAGAAGCACTCTGGATAGGGGGTTGATATTAGTCCTTTCACAGAAGAAAGGATTCTGAAAGAACTCTTAAAACTGAAGGTGGATAAAGCAATGGGGCCCTGATAGGATTCACCCCAGAATTCTAAAAAAACTAAGGGAAGAACTGGTAACACCACTGACTACCCTTTTTAATAAATCATGGGAGGATGGTGTGGTACCCGAGGACTGGAGAAGGGCGGATGTGAGTCCCCTTCACAAAAGTGGGAGCAAGACAGAGGCAGGAAACTACTGATCTGTCAGTTTGACCGCAGTGGTAGGGAAAATGATGGAATCACTTCTGAAGGAAAGAACTGTTGAGTACCTAGAGGCCAGTGGGGCACAGGACCCAAGGCAGCATGGGTTCACAGCAGGAAGGTCATGTCAAACAAATCTAATTGATTTCTTTGACTGGGTGACCACAGTAGTAGACCAGGGAGGGGCTGTGGACATGGCCTACCTAGACTTTAGCAAGGCATTTGACACAGTCCGCACAAAAGATTAATAAACAAATTAGACAGCCTGGGAGTGGGTCCCAGGGTGGCAGCCTGGGTAAAACACTGGCTGGACAACAGGACACAGCGGGTAATAGTAAATGGAGTCCACAGTGAAAAAAGGATGGATACTAGTGGGGTACCGCAGCATTCAGTACTGGGGCCGGTCCTTTTGAATGTCTTTATAAGTGATATTGCGGAGGGACTGGAAGGGAAGGTATGTCTCTCTGCAAATGACACAAAGATCTGGGTTGATATGCAAGGTGGGGTGGAAAGTATGAAAAGGGACTTGGCAAGGTTGGAGGAATGGTCAAATGTATGGCAGCTTAGACTCAACACAAAGAAGTGCAAAGTAATGCACCTGGGAAACAAAAACCCAGGGCAAAAGTATACAATGGGGGGTGAGATACTGACAACAACAAAAATGGAAAGGGACCTGGGGGTAGTCATATCAGACAACCTAAAGGTGGGCCAGCAATGTGAGAAGGCAGTAAGGAGGGCTGGGAGGATACTGGGATGCATAAGGAGAAGCATCACCAGTAGAAAACAGAAAATTGTTGGCCCTCTGTACAGACAGTTGGTAAGACCACATCTGGAGTACTGTGTACCGTTCTGTAGACCCCATGTCCGCAAAGACATAAGACAGGTGGAGGCTGTCCAGAGGAGGGCAACCAAAATGGTGCAGGGTCTGCACCAGAAGACATATGAAGAAATACTAAAGAAGCTTAAGATGTATAGCCTCGAGGAAAGGAGGGAGAGTGGGGACATGATAGAAACTTTCAAATACCTCAAGGGAATCAACAAAGTCCAAGAGGGTAGCATCTTTCAGAAAAACAGATGTGCAAGAACAAGGGGGCACAATTTGAAGACAGAGGGGGATGGCTCAGAGGTAATGTGAGGAAGTATTTCTTCACAGAGAGGTTTGTAGATGCATGGAACAGCCTTCCTGAGGAGGTCATAGAGTCAAAAACAGTGGGAGAATTCAAGAATGCATGGGACAGACATAAGGCAATTCTAGTGGGGGGTAGGAGGAAGTAGGCTGTTGGTTAAGTAGGATCTGCAGCTTATCCGTTAGGTAGGGAAATGGGCAGACTAGGTGAGCCAAGCGGTCCTTATCTGCCATCAAATGCTATGTTTCTTATACCAGGCAGAGTGCCAGGGATCAGAGCGCTTTATGGAAACATTCATGCAAGGATATCCCTCCTGAACTATAACTGCAAGATTATGACAAAAGTTCTCACCCTCAGACTAGAAAAAGTGTTTCCCATGTTAGTCCACCCTGACCAAACGAGTTTTGTCCAGGATAGGCAGTCGTATCATACTGTGAGGAGGCTACGCAATGTGATTTGGTGGGGCTGCCGAAGACCTGGGAGGGCATGTATGTGTCCTGTCTATGGACATTGAAAAAGCATTCAACAGGATAGAGTGGCCATATATGATGAAGGTCCTGGATAGGGTTGGACTCGGGGAGGAATTCATAGCACTGGTGGGAGCATTTTACAGACCACCAAAGGCACGAGTGCTGGTTAATGGAATACCATCTGAGGAGTTTCTGCTTGGGAGAGGGTACTAGGCAAGGGTGTCCCCTCTCTTCCTGTCTGTTTGCTCTTGCAATAGAATCATTGGCAATAAAAATTAGGGCTGACCCAAAGATAACGGGGTAGTGGGGGGACATCATACAACAGTGTTGTACGCAGATGATATTCTACTTTTTTTAACTAACCCAGAAAAATCCATACCTGCTGTCCTGGAAAATGTTAATTTGTTTGCAAAATTCTCAGGATATAAACTAAATATTAGTAAGTCTGAGATTATATATTCAAATTGGTGGAGGGGAAGGGGTCACATGGGGATTAAAACTAGTAGAGAAAGCATTCATGTATTTAGGCATTAAGTTGGGAAGATACTTGAGTAATTTATATGCCCTAAATGATATCCCGGTATTTGATGCAATTACGAAAGACTTGAGCAGATGGCGGGCCCTAACGATTATGTGGCTGGGCAAAATTAATGTATTGAAGATGAATGTTCTCCCACTTATCCTGTACATGATGCAAATGGTTCATATATGCCCAATTAACAAAGATACTTAGAAGCTAGAGAAGGGATTTACATCTTTTATTTGGCAGGGCAAAAAATCTAGAATTAGCCTGAAAAAGTTAAAAGGCTCTGGGGAGAATGGGGTATGAGCTTTCCTGATATCAAAGGGTATTATCTGGCTGCAGAGCATAGGATCATACAAAACTGGGTGAATAGAAGTGGGGCAGCTGTATGGCTGGACTTAGAAGAGGGATGCGCAGGGAGACTCTCGGCCTACCTCGGAGAGGGAGGGACACAAGCCTACAGAAGGCTAACTAATCCAAATCCACTAGTAGTTACAGTATTGGAGGCACGGGGACACATTAAAAGCAGAAGTTGAGCTACGAAAGTACATACAATACTGGTCCCAGTCGCAGGCAATCCAGATTTCCTGCCAGGGCTTCAAGATGAAAGATTTCAAATGTGGCAAGATAGGGGGATTTGATGTGTAGGAGACCTCCTCACGAGAGAGGGTATACACACATTTGAGAGGCTACAAATGGGGCTGGGGATACCTGTTTCACATAGGTTCAGCTTTTTCCAAATAAGAAATTATTGCCAGAAAATAAACAGGGTTTCAATAATAGGCACTCCTCTAGCAGGAGTAGAAAGAGAAATTTTGGGAGCACAAAGGAATGAAAAAGGGTTGACGGGAAGGGTGGTAAAATTAGATAAGAATTTTTTCCGGGAAGACACACAAAGGGTAAAGCAGTGGTGGGAACGAGACCTTGGCATCTTAGTTTCAGAGGACAACTGGAAAATGTTATTAACCTCCCATATGGGATTGTTCCTTTATAACAAATACAAGGAAATGCAATATAAGTTTCTACATAGGTTGTATTATCCGCCTAGCATGGTACACAAGTTTTACCCAAATGTATCTTCGAACTGCAGTAAATGTGGTGTGGCCAGAGGTACCTACTTCCACTATTATTGGGAATGCCCTTACCTGGTAATATACTGGAGAGGCATTGCACATGAGTTAGCCAAAATGGAAGGGCGCACAATTGAAATATCCCCATGGTCACTGTTGCTGGGAGTGGAGGACCTAGGGGAAGGGGAGTGGAATCTTTATCCACGGTGGTTGAGAATCCTACTGGTCGTTGCACCAGGGCATATAAAACCTATGGACCACCAGCTCAGTATCAACAGTGGAGCAGTGGAGGGGACTTGCTATCGAAGTACTGGCAACAGATAGGCTAACACACACAATAAAAGGAAAAGAAGAACAATTCATGAATAAATGGGCCACATTTCTGATGGCTCTTACCCTGGGAGAGGCAATGCTGTTGAGAGAAGGAGTGACGCCATAGACAGTAAGCAGGCTATAGGAAATGGAAGGGAACATGAGATGATTATATAGGGCACAGTAAGCGGGAGATACTAAATAAAGCCTAGTGAAACTGTAAAAGTGGAAGGCTGCACAATATGAGAAAATGTAGAGCGAAAGGAAATAATAATGCTTATCTGACTCTTTTTCCTTTTATACTGTTTCTCTCTATTCTCTTTTCTATCTTCTGTTGTTTATCTATTTCTTCTCTGTTCTGGTTCTCTTTTACAGTTATTTTTTTATTTATTTTTATTTAGTAAACTCTAGGATTACAAGTACCTTTGAGCAGGGACTGCTAATTTACAAAGGTTCCACGTCAAAGGAAGTAGGGTAACGACAATACAAAAGAAACAGTAGATACACATATTACACTGAAGGCTGACTAAGCATGATATATACAGTGGTTTGCAAAGAGAGATTAAGCAACTGCCAGCATGAGTAGATTTTGAAGGAAAACAGCAAATGGAGAGGAGAGAGGCAGAGAGGAGTGAGTAGGCAATGGCCATTGTCAGATAGTAGGGGCGGGTGGCAAGAGAATTAGTGATGGTGGCTCAGGCCTAGTATCAGCTGCTAGGGGAAGGGTGGGTAAAGGGAGGAGTGTGGGGTGGGTGAGCAAAAGAGGATAAAGGAGGCATGTTATAATATATGAACACTGCTTTTCAGAAATACAGAGAATAGAAAGTGGTATACTCAGGGTTTCCCTGGTTTGGTATATGTGTAACCCCTAGATGGCGCTATCCCAGGGGCTACTACCCCTGCCTGATTTGCCACTAACAGGTTGAGGGGCCTGGATCCAATGGCGGGTGCCTCCACCCAGAGGTCAGGGTTTGCAATAGTTAAACTAACTTGGTCACAGCCCTCTGGGACACTGCAACCCCCCTTTCTTCCCACTAGTGGCCCACACAATATATCAGAATTACCTTCACAGTATACACTACCCCCAGGTCTGGTTCGCACTGGGACCTCCTGTGAAATGAGATACAGTGCAACAATCACAGTACAGTACTTTAACATAGACAAATACCTCAGGCAGTATAACTTTGCTGAAACAAGCAGCTCTGATATATTTAGGGGGATATAACAAGGACAGGGGGAAATCAGGTTAATTAGCTTATCACTCTAATAATCTACCTATGGCTCTGTGCACAGGCCTATCCCTATCAGTTACTGTCCCTGGGTACCCAAGCCCTAGTGGCTAGTCCAAACCGTGGCAGCTGGTAGGGGCCCTTCTACACAAAGAAAAGGAGAATTAAACAGTCAGCAGTACAGTAATTCCATTTTGGATTTAATGTGCAATTCAACAGGGAGCGACATCTGAATTAGTACTCATGACACTCCAAATAAGATAGGGTCCTTCAATGTCAGTAGGGCTCACTTGAGGTACACAAACCTCTTCACATCCATATAAAAGAAAGCACTATACCAGGCAGGCTGCATCTGTATCCCGATCGCAATTACTGCACATACCCGGAGAACACACAGCAGATTCAGTTCCTGACAGACCGAGTAATTTTCAGCAATTCTTCCAGTCTTCTACAGGGTGAGCCTGGTTTCTACTCTTCAGAGATCCTTTGATTCTTTTCACAGGACAGTTCAGTCCTAACAAGCTGTTACACAAGCTGCAGACCGAACTCTGGGCCTCATACACGTTTTGACTAAAACTGCACACTGAAAAAGCACAGGGCTCCTTCCTTCTTCACTGCCAAAGCTCAACTGAAACTCCAACCGACAAAACCGAGCACTTCCTTTGAGTTCCTCCCAGTTCTTGACTGGATTGGCTGTCACTCAAATAGACTGCTGCTGTTGGTCCAAAAGGCACTGAAGTCTAAACTACATCTCCCAGAGTCACTGCCCATACAATCCTCTTGTGGCTGGCTCAGATTATGAGTCCAAGTTCTGATTCGTCCAAGGCACCATTTTAGAGCTAGCTTACCCACACTGATTGGTCCAGTTCAGCAGTTCAAAACTAGAATGGGGAACTAGCAGACACAGTTCTGACTGCAAAGCAAGCAGGTTAGACAAACTGTGATTTCATTATTACTAAATAATTTCTGGCAAACAGTTACATCTTTCAGATAGGTTCCTTTGCACCCTAGTGACTGCAAAATGAAGTGAATTGGCAGCAGCTCGAGTGGTACTCAGAGAAGCACACAGTCCCCCATACAAACTAATTATGTCTACAAGCAGACAGCTCTTAAAGAGACAGTACCAGAGGCTCTAAAACACTCACTGATAAATGGCTTAAATGCCAAACACCATTCAGGCTTGGAGCATTCAAGCAAGCTCCTGGAAGTCTTTGGGAACCCCCATTTTGCAGGGGGTTACACCTTCTGGCCTGGGAAAGCTTGACGTCTGCGTCAAGCAAGCAACTCATAAGTTTCAACTGCAACCATATACATTTGCATTAGGCTCGCACATGCTAATCATCAGTCAATATATCATTTTACCAAGAACACATTTCTGAAACATTGCAGTACGTCACTCTTTACACAGTATTACATACACATTGTACCATAACTCAAGTTATTACCTCTTGTACATGAAACCTGAAGAGAGGGCCCTTCCTATCAGTTACCTTGGGGCTGGATGGGCAAGGCACCATACTTAGAGGGCAACACAAGTAACTTGAGTGTAGCACTGATGCTCAGTTTGGGTAATGAGCTCGGGACACACACTCCTTTATGGACAACATTGAGAGGCAAGTCCACAGGCCTCCCAAGTGAATCATAACTGAGGTGCACCACAGGCTTTACAGCTCGACCAGTCTTTCTAGGGGAACTGTTATAGTCTCTGCACTCTGAGCCTCATTTTCAGCATTGTCCTCACTTGTCAGGAGTCTCCATGGGGGTAGAGAGGCTAGAACTTGGGGCACTTTCAGCTCCAGGAGTTACAGTTTCTGAGTCCACAACATTTGGCTCGCATGGAGAGCTTTGGACACTGGCAGTGGACTGTCAGGCACTCAAAATACTCTTCTTGTTGGGTGTATCACCAGTCTGCCCCAATCTATCATTTTCCTCCCTGAAAGCTCAAACAGTTCAACCATGCACAATGATTCATTTCATCTGATCTGATGCTTTGCACTTCACTTTCTGGGAGCACTGGCTCCAGGGATGAAGCTGGGGCTTAGACAGTCCAGAAGGCCCAGCTTTGTCTCCAGTATTGACTAGGGGATTGCCCCGAAACAATTGACTCAGTTCGTAAGAAGGATAGTATTCAAAGTCACTCTCACTTTCTTCCGATATGCACTGACAGTCATGCTCAACTGGGACTTGTGGAGGGGAACACTTTAACTTTGCTTCTGTAGGTGCAGACTTTCTTGATCTTTTCTTAGCAGCAGCTCTAGTCACTGGTCCAGAGGGGCATCTTCTAGGGCTCAGACTCAATTAAGATTTTGTCCAATGGGCAGTAATGATTTCTATGCATTGTTTTTACATCTTTGAATTATTCTCAGGCCTTACTTTGTACACACTGGCAGATCATCTAGTTTGCCCACTACAATGTGAGGGAGATGGTGCCATCTGTCAGCAATCTTGTGCTAGCTACGCAGTCCCAGATTTCTTAGCAGTACCCGATCTCCCTCCTGGAGTTCCTGTGCTTTCACCTTTTTATCATACCTTTCTTTGTTGCCCAGATTTCTTTTGGCAGCCATGGTTTGAGCCAGTTGGTACGCATGAGTTAGCTGGGCCTTTAACTTTTGCACATACTGTAAATAGTTGTCAGCTTGAACCCCATCAGGAGAGACCCCAAACACACATCTACTGGTAGTCGAGGCTTCTTCCAAACATCAAGCGGTAGGGGAGAATCCAGTGGCATCACTTTTGGTGCAGTTATAAGCATGTACCAGGGTGCTAATTTGTTGACTCCATCTAGGCTTGTCCTTTGGGTGCAGGGTGCCTAGCATATCTAGCAAAGTGCGGTTGAAACGTTCAGGCTGTGGGTCCCCCTGGGGGTGGTAGGAGTGGTTCTGGACTTTCACTCCCCACAGAGAAAGCATCTCTTTGATCAGACGACTCTCAAAGTCTCTCCCTTGATCAGAATGGATTCTTTGTGGAGCCCCATAGTGAACAAAAAGTTTTCTACAAGTACTTTGGCCACAGTGGATGCTTTCTGGTCTTTGGTGGGAAAGCTTGGGCATATCTACGTGAAATGGTCAGTGACCACCAGCACATTACTGATATTTCTTTGATCTGACTCAAACTCAGAAAATCAATACAGACCAGCTCCATGGGTGCACTGGTGGTGATGTTAACAAGGGGGCAGCCCTCTGGGAGCAAAGCTTTCCTCTGTAGCAGCGACTACAAGATTCGAAGATTGCTCCACATCAGCCCCCATCTTAGGCCAATAGAATCTGGATCTCACCAAGTCAAGTGTTCTGTCTATACCAAGGTGCCCCCATGTGGTTGTGCAAGGACCTCAGTACTGAGTCTCGAAGGCAGTGGGCAGCACTAGTTGTTGTTTGTCTATTTGTCCCCTCTGTCTGCTGTTTCTCTGTATAACAGTTTATTGATCAGTTTCAACTTAGGACCTTCTTTGTATAACAGTGCAGTTCTCAAATCAGTGGGCGTAATTTGGACACATCTTTCCTCAAAGAGGCTTCTAAAGCTGCTTTGATCATGGGATCGGCGGGATTGAGCCGCGAATACTGTCATTGTCCAGCTGAGGCAGTGCAATGCAATGCTGTGCAGAAAAGGTGGCAATAAGCAACAGGTATGCAATTCTCAGAGCTCCCAAGCAATCCACCATGCAGTCCACTGCGTCCGTGGACATTTGTTCCTCCCTGTCAAACTTCGGCAGAGTGCCGAATGTCGAGTTCTGCCAATCGGACCAATCATTCTGGGGAACAGGCCTCAGGAGAAAGCATCAGCATCTATGTGGTTCAGACCTGCCTCGGTATTGGAGCATAGTCATATGTAGATAATGCAGAAAGCCACCTATGGCCGTGGCATCCAACTTAGCTGAGGTCTGCACATAGGTCAAAGGATTATTGTCAGTTTTACTAGTATTTTAGCCCATACAAGTACTCATGGAATTGGTCAACAATAGCCCACTAAAAGCTAGGAACTCTAACTTATGTACAGGATAGTTCTTTTCGGATGGGGTCAGGCTTCTACTGGCAAAGAGCCACTGGTCTCAGGCCATTCTCGTGCTCTTAATTCAACACAGCCCCCAACCACTTGCAAAGCTAGCATCAGTGTGCAGGGCGTGGGTTTTCAATGCAGATCGGCATAGGCCAGCACTGGAGCATGGGTAAAGTTGATATGATCTCATGAAAGCAGTCTCACAATCAGGAGTCCAGACTGAACCAAATACTCACCGGATGAAAATACACTCTTTCAGTCTTGAGGGACGCTGACTTTTAGTATTTTTTGTGGGTTGGGGATACCATGAGTAAGGTTAAGTAAAGGCGGATCACTCTTGAATAGTCCTTGATGAAGCGCGTATAATAACCACAAAATCCCAGAATCTTTGCAGTTCTTTTAGATTTTGGGCTGTGGCCAGGTGGTCAAGGCTCAACTTTACTTGGGTCGGTCTCTATTCCTGTGGATACTATGTGTCCCACATGATTACTGATGTTTGAAAGAATTGACACTTATCAATGGACAGTTTAAGGCCAAAGTCCTCCAGTCGGTCCAATACCTTAAATAATCTGCTCTCATGTTCCTCCAGTGAGCTGCCAAACACAATAACATCATCTAGGTATACCAGGCACTCTAGTAAGTTCATGTCCCCACTGCACGCTCCATCAATCGCTGAAAAGTGGCTGGGCACCTGAATCCTTGAGGCATCCTCATGAATTCATAGAAGCCAAGCGGACAGATAAAGGCCGTCTTCTCACGGTCCTCTGGGGCCATCGGGATCTAGTAGTACCCACTGCGGAGATCCAGCACAGAGAACCACTTGCTCCCGTTTAGGCAGTCCAAAGCATCCTGAATGCGGGGCATTGTGTACTGATCAGGGATAGTCCGGCCCGTTTAAGGTGCGATAATCCACACATCCTTACTGTTCCATTCTTTTCCTCACTACCACAATGGGAAGCATAAGGGCTTCTGGATTCTTGTATTACACCAGCAGCTAACATCTCTTGCAGATGCCGTCTCACATCAACTATGTCAGCAGGTGCCAGGCGCGAGACCTCTCAAGGCAAATGGTCTTCGTCATGCAGCCGGATATTGTGCTCAGCTCCTTGCAGCATCCTACATCCCATTCCTTTAAAGAAACACCTGGTCTCTCTGGGCAAGCTTCTCACTGATCCTCACTTTCCATTCAGCTGGCATGGGAGTCGCCGAAATCAAACAAGTCAGGCGCGACTCTGCCATTCTTCCTTGAACTCTTGCTGCTGGGTAGCACTGCAGTGTCTGCACAATGCAGTATAGCCAGGATGCAACCTCTGTTTACTCGAATGTCTCTTTCAGACACATTATGAACTTGGACCATTACCTTCTGGCATAAGCATGGGCTCTAGCAGGCAAAATACTAGGCTTGACCAGCAGTCCCTCTGGCAATTTTCCATCGCCTGGTGCATCCAACATTAATATTTTATTCTTAACATCCTTTCTGATACGGACCTCTCCTGTAAAGGTACACTGGGCATTTGCGCCAGGATCAGAGACTCAGGATCCTTCTTCCATACAATTCGACCAGTTCCTCTGGTTCTGTTTTTTCAGCATCTCTGTAGCCTCATAGGCCTTCTTAATTAAAGCCGGAACTCTTAAAGCTCTACTAGTCTTTGACCCTGTTTTCCATAACACAACTGTGCCAGCCTTCCGAACATATGAGCATTTGTTCCAATCAACAAAGGGACACCATCATACAGTCCAGTGGGGGACACACTAAGGCTAGGGTCTCTACTTGTTAGCCACTCCAGCCACGGAGGTGGGGAAAGACAGCCAAATTCGGATATACCCGAATAGGGTAGGCCTTTTCACTTAACCCCCCATACATGCAGTCCTTCTAATGGTTGTAAGGTACGTCCTGACAAATGCTTCTGATACCAATCCTGGAACATAATTGTCACTTGGGAGCCACTATCTAACCACAGCTCTTGTAGACACTCCATTCACCTTTACAGTGGTCTCCATGGAGGACCCACTATTCTGGACCAGTCTGGAGAGGCGGTAGTGGGGGCCTGGGCAACTGACCTGCCACAAAGGACGTGAATTAGCATTTTTGGTGCCTCACTGGGATCATGTCGTGCACCTCTTAACCACTGATTTCTTCTCCAAGCTCTCCTTGTAGCCTATATGCAACTTTGTCAGTGTCTTTTGGGACTGGCATTTCCCTTTCATTGCCCATCTTTCCCAATTAGAGCAAAACATACTTTCTGGAGTTTGAGCTGGCCGAGGCGCCACACTGGGAGCCAGGGCGGGGTATTACTAACTCTGGAAACCTGGGTGCCATCTCTGTCTCGGCGTGATAAGCATTTGGAGACATCTCGTCAGTTTCTCCACTTCCATGGTCAAGGATTTGAGTTTGGAGCTGTTATCAGTAGGAGATACATGGGTGGGTACCCACCTCCATAGCAGATGCAGTCGGGATAGAGTCAGGGCCTGATTTGCAGGCGTGATTTCATAAAGGGACTGTTTTTAATTCCCGGATCTCTCTCAACAGTTCGCCCATTGTGGCATATCTTTTCCTTGTCAGAGCACTCATTGATTGTCAACCTCTGCCCCTGAACTTCACTGATGGGTCACCCTCAGTCACTCGAGTTCGTAGCCACAGCTGTTGGTGCAGGTACCTCCAGGGTCGCCTTTTCTCAACTCCTCAATTTCTCATTAACTCATCATAGAGGTGGGATTCCAGTCGATTTGCCAGGGCGTGAATTGAAGCAACAGCAGTTCTGAGAAGGCAGACTTAAGGATTCTGTCCAGTCTGGTCTGTCCAGTTCAATCGCTGGCAAACTACCCTTTCTGAGTGCTTTCTTGCAACAATTTTTCCAGCCGAGAGACATACACAGACAACAACTCCCTTGGTACTGTTGTGCATTCTTACTCTCCACCATAGGTCCTCATCAGAATCTGGGCTCCCATACACATTCTCCAAGGCCTCAAGATAGGCCTGTGCAGTCGCTTCAGGTTGCTCGTCCGTTTAGCACGGATGGTAGCCAGGGCAGGACCTCGGAGGCTCTCACTAACCCTCTTTGCTTTTCACCTTCCGAGCATTGCCATTCCTAGCACTTGGGGGCAACATAGTCTATCCAGGTCTCCCAGTCATCCTCCCCTTGGGGGGTGGGAGGTGCCAGAAAGATCCTCAAACCTTCGTAAGAGTCGTGACTATGGCAGGTGCAGAAACAGAGTCTGCATTGGTTCAGCCACCATTACGGGCACTGGAGCAGGAGAGGGTGTTGGGGAGAACACCCAGGTGGCAAGAATAAGTTTCTTCAAGTCCTCCACAGTTTCCCTCTTCCAGCAACCATTCAGCAAATTTCTCCTCAAAAGTTTATAGATAGTGGTGGGGGCTGATTCCCCCCGGTCTTTACTGTCCTGCTATCACTCCAGCAGTGAGGCTCCTCTGGGGTAATGGTCTGTAAGCACTTTGAGCCATCTATGCGATCCTTAAACTCTACTAGGGCCAGGAAAGTGTGGTGAGCAGATTAGCATGCCGACCCACCACCACAGGGTTTTGTAAACCTTCCACCTTGGAAAGTACTCCTGCACAGTGTCCGTGTTGATACCCAGGGGATGTCCAGGATAAGCATAGCATTTTGGGGGCGATCTCCTCCCAGTACACCACTCCACCAGCCGTGCACAGCCACTTGTCGAGGTACCCATTTTTCTTAACAGTGGTTAAATAAATATGGCCACTAGAGGACACACAATCCCAGCGCTGAGCCTCAAGATGTAACCAGATGGCGCTATCCAGGGCTACTACCCTGCCTGATTTGCCACTAACAGGTTGAGGGCCTGGATCTGAATGGCGGTGCCTCCACCCAGAGGTCAGGTTTGCAATAGTTAAACTAATCTGGTCACAGGCCCTCCAACACTGCAACTCCCTTCCCAGCTCAGTGGCCCACAATATATCAGAATTACCTCACAGTATACACTTACCCCAGGATTGGTTCCGGGCACTGGGACCTCCTGTGAAATGAGATACAGTGCAACAATCACAGTACAGTACTTTAACATAGACAAATACCTAGGCAGTATAACTTTGCTGAAACAAGCAGCTCTGATTTATTTAGGGGATATAACAAGGACAGGGAAATCAGGTTAATTAGCTTATCACTCTAATAATTCATTTGAGGTTCTGTAGTACAGGCCTATCCCTCAGTGTACTGTCCCTGGGTACCAAGCCCCAGGCTAGTCCAAACCGCGGCAGCTGGTAGGGGCCCTTTCACACAGAGAAAAGAGAATTAAACAGTCACAGTACAGTAATTCCATTTGATGTACAAGGCAATTCAACAGGGAGCGACCCTGAATTAGTACTACTGACCTCCAAATAAGATAGGGTCCTCCAATGTCAGCAGGGCTCACTTGAGGTACACAAACCTCTTCACACATCCATATAAAGAAAGCACTATACCAGGCAGGCTGCATCTGTATCCCGATGTAATTACTGCACAATACCGGGAGAACACACAGCAGATTCAGTTCCTGACAGACCAGTGCAATTTTTAGCAATTCTTCCAGTCTCTACAGGGTGAGCCTGGTTTCTACTCTTCAGAGATCCTTTGATTCTTTTCACAGGACTGGATTCAGTCCTAACAAGCTGCAGACCGGAACTCTGGGCCTCACACGCTTTTGACTAAACTGCACACTGAAAAAGCACAGGGCTCCTTCCTTCACTGCCAAAGCTCAACTGAAACTCAACCACAAAACAGGACTTCCTTTGAGTTCCTCCCTGTTCTTGACTGGATTGGCTGTCACTCACATAGACTGCTGCTGTTGGTCCAAAAAAGGCACTGAAGTCTAAACATCTCCCAGAGTCACTGCCTATAAATCCTCTTGTGGCTGGCTCAGATTATGAGTCCAAGTTCTGATTGTCCAAGGCACCATTTTAGAGCTAGCTTACCCCACACTGATTGGTCCAGTTCAGCAGTTCAAAACTAGAATGGGAACTACAGACACAGTTCTGACTGCAAAGAAAGCAGGTTAGACAAACTGTAATTTCATTATTACTAAATAATTTCTGGCAAACAGTTACATCTTTTCAGATAGGTTCCCTTTGCACTCCTAGTGACTGCAAAAATGAAGTGAATTGGCAGCAGCTTGAGTGGTACTCAATCAAAGAAACACACAGTCCCCATACAACTAATTATGTCTGCAAGCAGACAGCTCCTAAAGAGACAGTACCAGAGGTTCTAAAACACTCACTGATAAATGGCTTAAATGCCAAACACATTCAGGCTTGGAGCATTCAAGCAAGCTCCTGGAAGTCTTTAGGAACCCCATTTGCAGAGGGGTTACACCTTCCGGCTTGGGAAAGCTTGACGTCCGCCAAGCAAGTACTTCATAAGTTTCAACTGCAACCATATACATTTGCATTAGGCTCGCACATGTAATCATCAGTCAATATATCATTTTACCAAGAACACATTTCTGAAACATTGCAGTACATCACTCTTTACAGTTATTACATACACATTGTACCATAACTCAAGCATTACTCTTGTACATGAAACCTGAAGAGAGAGGCCCTTCCTATCAGTTACCTTGGGGCTGGATGGGGCAAGGGCACCATTAGAGAGCAACACAAGTAACTTGAGTTAGCACTGATGCTCAGTTTGGGCAATGAGCTCGGGACACATACACTCCTTTATGGACAACATGAGAGAAGTCCACAGGCCTCCCAAGTGAATCATAACTGAGGTGCACCACAGGCTTTACAGCGTAGACCAGTCTTTCTAGGGGAACTGTTATAGTTTCTGCACTCTGAGCCTCATTTTCAGCATTGTCCTCACTTGTCAGGGAGTCTCCATGGGGTAGAGAGGCTAGAACTTGGGGCACTTCAGCTCCAGGAGTTACAGTTTCTGAGTCCACAACATTTGGCTCGCATGGAGCTTTGACACTGGCAGTGGACTGTCGGGCACTCAAAATACTCTTCTTGTTCGTGTATCACCAGTCTGCCCCAATCTATCATTTTCCTCCCTGAAAGCTCAAACAGTTCAACCATGCACAATGATTCCATTTCATCTGATCTGATGCTTTGCACTTCACTTTCTGGGAGCACTGGCTCAGGGATGAAGCTGGGGGCTTAGACAGTCCAGAAGGCCCAGCTTCATCTCCATATTGACTAGGGATTCCCTGAAACAATTGACTCAGTTCGTAAGAAGGATAGTATTCAAAGTCACTCTCACTTTCTTCCGATATGGACTGACAGTCATGCTCAACTGGGACTTGTGGAGGGGAACACTTTAACTTTGCTTCTGTAGGTGCAGACTTTCTTGATCTTTTCTTAGCAGCAGCTCTAGTCACTGGTCCAGAGGGGGCATCTTCTAGGGGCTCAGACTCAATTAAGATTTGTCCAATGGGCAGTAAATGATTTCTATGCATTGTTTTTACATCTTTGAATTATTCTCAGGCCTTACTTTGTACACTGGCAGATCATCTAGTTTGCCCCTACAATGTGAGGGAGATGGTGCCATCTGTCAGCAATCTTGTGCTTGCTATGCAGTCCCAGATTTCTTAGCAATACCGATCTCCCTCCTGGAGTTCCTGTGCTTTCACCTTTTATCATACCTTTCTTTTGTTGGCCAGATTTCTTTTTGGCAGCCATGGTTTGAGCCAGTTGAGCACGCATGAGTTAGCTGGGCCTTTAACTTTGCACATACTGTAAATAGTTGTCAGCTTGAACCCCATCAGGAGAGACCACCAAAACACACATCTACTGGTAGTACAGCTTCTTCCAAACATCAGGCGGTAGGGGAGAACCGTGGCATCACTTTGGTGCAGTTATAAGCATGTACCAGGGTGCTAATTTGTTGGCTCCATCTAGGTTGTCCTTTGGGTGCAGGGTGCCCAGCATATCTAGCAAAGTGCGGTTGAAACGTTTCAGGCTGTGGGTCCCTGGGGTGGTAAGGAGTGGTTCTGGACTGTCACTCCCACAGAGAAAGCATCTCTTGATCAGACGACTCTCAAAGTCTCCCTTGATCAGAATGGATTCTTTGTGGAGCCCCATAGTGAACAAAAAGTTTTCTACAAGTACTTTGGCCACAGTGGATGCTTTCTGGTCTTTGGTGGGGAAAGCTTGGGCATATCTCGGGAAATGGTCAGTGACCACCAGCACATTACTGATATTTCTTTGATCTGACTCCAAACTCAGAAAATCAATACAGACCAGCCCATGGGTGCACTGGTGGTGATGTTAACAAGGGGCAGCCCTCTGGGGCAAAGCTTTCCTCTGTAAGCAGCTTACTCACAAGTTCAATGTGTTGCTCCACATCAGCCCCATCTTAGGCCAATAGAATCTGGATCTCACCAAGTCAAGTGTTCTGTCTATACCAAGGTGCCCCATGTGGTTGTGCAAGGACCTCAGTACTGAGTCTCGAAGGCAGTGGCAGCACTAGTTGTTGTTTGTCTACTTGTCCCCTCTGTCTACTGTTTCTCTGTATAACAGTTTATTGATCAGTTTCAACTAGGACCTCTTTGTATAACAGTGCAGTTCTCAAATCAGTGGAGCGTAATTTGACACATCTTTTCCTGCATAGAGGGCTTCTAAAGCTGCTTTGATCATGGGATCGCTGGACTGAGCCCACGATACTGTCATTGTCCAGCTGAGGCAGTGCACCAATGTCTATTGCAGAAAAGTGGCAATAAGCAGCAGGTATGCAATTCTCTAGGCTCCCAAGCAATCCACCATGCAGTCCCTCGTCCGTGGACATTTGTTCCTCCTATCAAACTTCGCAGAGTGCCGAATGTCAGGTTCTGCCAATCGGACCCAATCATTCTGGGGAACAGGCCTCGGGAGAGAGCATCAGCATCTATGTGGTTCAGACCTGCTCGGCATTCGAGAGCATAGTCATATCGAGATAATGTGCAGAAAGCCACCTTGGCCAGTGGCATCCAACTTAGCTGAGAGTCTGCACATAGGTCAAAGGATTGTCATCAGTTTTTACTAGTATTTTTCCCCATACAAGTACTCATGGAATTGGTCAACAATAGCCCACTTCAAAGGCTAGGAACTCTAACTTATGTACAGGATAGTTCTTTTCGGATGGGGTCAGGCTTCTACTGGCAAAGGCCACTGGTCTCAGGCCATTCTCGTGCTCTTGGTACAACACACCCCCAACCCTTGCAAGCTAGCATCAGTGTGCAGGACGTAAGGTTTTCTTGGATCGGCATAGGCCAGCACTGGAGCATGGGTAAGTTGATATATGATCTCATGAAAAGCAGTCTCACAATCAGGAGTCCAGCGGGCCCCAAATACTTCCTCGGATGAAAATACACTCTTCAGTCTTGAGGGCGCTGACTTTTGGTATTTTTGTGGGTTGGGGATACCCTTGAGTAAGGTTAAGTAAGGCGGATCACTCTTGAATAGTCCTTGATGAAGCTCTGATAATAACCACAAAATCCAGGAATCTTTGCAGTTCTTTAGATTTTGGGCTGTGGCCAGGTGGTCAAGGCCTCAACTTACTTAGGTCGGTCTCTATTCCCGGTGGATACTATGTCCCATACTTTACTGATGTTTGAAAGAATTGACACTTATCAATGGACAGTTTAGGCCAAAGTCCTCCAGTCGGTCCAATACCTTAAATAATCTGCTCTCATGTTCCTCCAGTGAGCTGCCAAACACAATAACATCATCTAGGTATACCAGGCACTCTAGTAAGTTCATGTCCCCACTGCACGCTCCATCAATCGTTGAAAAGTGGCTGGGGCACCTGAAACCTTAAGAGGCATCCTCATGAATTCATAAATAGCCAGGACAGATAAGGCCGTCTTCTCACGGTCCTCTAGGGCCATCGGGATCTGGTAGTACCCACTGCGGAGATCCAGCACAGAGAACCACTTGCTCCCGTTTAGGCAGTCAAAGCATCCTGAATGCGGGCATTGTGTACTGATCAGGGATAGTCCGCCGGTTTAAGGTGCGATAATCCACACACATCCTTACTGTTCCATTCTTTTTCCTCACTACCACAATGGGGGAAGCATAAGGGCTTCTGGATTCTTGTATTACACCAGCAGCTAACATCTCTTGCAGATGCCGTCTCACATCAACTATGTCAGCAGGTGCCAGGCGTCGAGACCTCTCACGAAATGGTCTTTCGTCATGCAGCCGGATATTGTGCTCAGCTCCTTGCACGCATCCTACATCCCATTCCTTTAAAGAAAACACCTGGTCTCTCTGGGCAAGCTTCTCACTGATCCTCACTTTCCATTCAGCTGGCAGCGGAGTCGCGAAATCAAACAAGTCAGGCGTTACTCTGCCATTCTTCCTTGAACTCTTGCTGCTGGGTAGCACTGCAGTGTCTGCACAATGCACATTAGCCAGGATGCAACCTCTGTTTCTCGAATGTCTCTTTCAGACACATTATGAACTTGGACCATTACCCTTCTGGCATAAGCATGGGCTCTAGCAGGCAAAATACTAGGCTTGACCAGCAGTCCCTCTGGCAATTTTCCATCGCCTGGTGCATCCAACATTAATATTTTATTCTTAACATCCTTTCTGATATGGACCTCTCCTGTAAGGTACACTGGGCATTTGGCCAGGATCAGAGACTCAGGATCCTTCTTCCATACAATTCCGACCCGGTTCCTCTGGTTCTGTTTTTCAGCATCTCTCTGTGCCTCATAGGCCTTCTTAATTAAAGCGGAACTCTTAAAGCTCTACTAGTCTTTGACCCTGTTTTTCATAACACAACTGTGCCAGCCTTCCGAACATATGAGCATTTGTTCCAATCAACAAAGGGACACCATCATACAGTCCAGTGGGGGACACACTAAGGCTAGGGTCTCTACTTGTTCAAGCCACTCCAGCCACGGAGGTGGGGAAAGACAGCCAATTCGGATATACCGGAATAGGGGTAGGCCTTTTCACTTAACCCCCTACATGCAGTCCTTCTAATGGTTGTAAGGTCGTCTGACAAATGCTTCTGATACCAATCCTGGAACATAATTGTCACTTAGGAGCCACTGTCTAATACAGCTCTTGTAGACACTCCATTCACCTTTACAGTGGTCTCCATGGAAGGACCCACTATTCTGGACCAGTCTGAGAGGCGGTAGTGGGGGCCTGGGCAACTGACCTGCCACAAAAAGGACGTGGAATTAGCATTTTTGGTGCCCCTCACTGGGATCAAGGTCGTGCACCTCTTAACCACTGATTTCTTCTCCAAGCTCTCCTTGTAGCCTATATGCAACTTTGTCAGTGTCTTTTGGGGACTGGCATTCCCTTTTCATGTGCCCATCTTTCCATAATTAGAGCAAAACATACTTTCTGGAGTTTGAGCTGGCCGAGGCGCCACACTGGGAGCCAGGGCGGGTATTACTAACTGGAAACCTGGGTGCCATCTCTGTCTTGGTGATAAGCATTTGGAGACATCTGTCAGTTTCTCCACTTCCATGGTCAAGGATTTGAGTTGGAGCTGTTATCAACAGGAGATACATGGGTGGTACCCCACCCCATAAGCAGATGCAGTCGGATATAGGTCAGGGCCAACTTGCAGCGGCCTTCATAAGCGGACTGTTTTTGAATTTCGGATCTCTCTCAACAGTTCGCCCCCATTGTGGCATATCTTTTCCTTGTCAGAGCACTCATTGACTGTCAACCTCTGCCCTGAACTTCACTTGATGGGTCACCCTCAGTCACTCGGGTCGTAGCCACAGCTGTTGGTGCAGGTACCTCCGAGGTGCGCTTTCTCAACTCCTCAGAATTTCTCTCATTAACTCATCATAGGAGGGTGGGGATTCCAGTCGATTTGCCAGGCGTAACTGAAGCAACAGCAGTTCTGAGAGGGGCAGACTTAGGATTCTGTCAGTCTGGTTCGGTCCAGTTCAATCGCTGGCAAACTACCCTTTCTGAAGGCATTCTTGCAACAATTTTTCCAGCAGAGACATACACAGACAACAACTCCCCTTGGTACTGTTGTGCATTTCTTACTCTCCACCATAGGTCCTCATCAGAATCTGGGCTCCCATACACATTCTCCAAGGCCTCAAGATAGGCCTGTGCAGTCGCTTCAGGGTTACTGGCCCGTTTAGCACGGATGGTAGCCAGGGCAGGACCTCGGAGGCTCTCACTAACCCTCTTTCGCTTTTCACCTTCCGAGCATTGCCATTCTAGCACTTGGGGGGCAACATAGTCTATCCAGGTCTCCCAGTCATCCTCCCCTTGGGGGGTGGGGAGGGTGCCAGAGAAGATCCTCAACCTTCGGTAGGAGTCGTGACTAATGGCAGGTGCAGAAATAGGAGTCTGCATTGGTTCAGCCACCATTACGGGCACTGGAGCAGGAGGAGGGTGTTGGGAGGAATAACTCAGGTGGCAAGAATAGTTTCTTCAAGTCCTCCACAGTTTTCCCTCTTCCAGCAACCATTCAGCAAATTTCTCCTCAAAAGTTTCAGATAGTGGTGGGGGCTGATTCCCCCCCGGGTCTTTACTGTCCTTAGTTATCACTCTCAAGCAGTGAGGCTCCCTCTGGGGTAATGGTCTGTGGCACTTTGGAGCTATCTATGGGATCCTTAAACTCTACTAGGGCCAGGAAAGTGTGGGTGAGCAGATTAGCATGCCGACCCCACCACCACAGGGTTTTGTAAACCTTCCACCTTGGAAAGTACTCCCTGCACAGTGTCCGTATTGATACCCAGGGGATGTCCAGGATAAGCATAGCATTTTGGGGTCGATCTCCTCCCAGTACACCACTCCACCAGCCGGTGCACAGCCACTTCTGTCGGGGTACCCATTTTTTTCTTAACAGTGGTTCGTAAATATGGCCACTAGAGGACACACAATCCCAGCGGTGAGCCTCCAAGATGTAACCCTAGATGGCGCTATCCCAGGGGCTACTACCCCTGCCTGATTTGCCACTAACAGGTTGAGGGGCCTGGACCCAATGGCGGGTGCCTCCACCCAGAGGTCAGGGTTTGCAATAGTTAAACTAACTTGGTCACAGCCCTCTGGGACACTGCAACCCCCCTTTCTTCCCACTAGTGGCCCACACAATATATCAGAATTACCTTCACAGTATACACTTACCCCAGGACTGGTTCCGGCACTGGGACCTCCTGTGAAATGAGATACAGTGCAACAATCACAGTACAGTACTTTAACATAGACAAATACCTCAGGCAGTATAACTTTGCTGAAACAAGCAGCTCTGATTTATTTAAGGGATATAACAAGGACAGGAAATCAGGTTAATTAGCTTATCACTCTAATAATCTACCATGGCTCTGTGCACAGGCCTATCCCTTATCAGTTACTGTCCTGGTACCCAAGCCCTAGTGGCTAGGTCCAAACCGTGGGCAGCTGGTAGGGCCCTTTCACACAGAGAAAGGAGAATTAAACAGTCAGCAGTACAGTAATTCCATTTGGATGTAATGTGGCAATTCAACAGGGAGCGACCCTGAATTAGTACTCACGACCTCCAAATAAGATAGGGTCCTTCAATGTCAGCAGGGCTCACTTGAGGTACACAAACCTCTTCACACATCCATATAAAAGCACTATACCAGGCAGGCTGCATCTGTATCCGATCGCAATTACTGCACAATACCGGGAGAACACACAGCAGATTCAGTTCCTGACAGACCGAATGCAATTTTCAGCAATTCTTCAGTCTTCTACAGGGTGAGCCTGGTTTCTACTCTTCAGAGATCCTTTGATTCTTTTCACAGGGACAGATTCAGTCCTAACAAGCTGCAGACCGGAACTCTGGGCCTTACCCGTTTTTGGACTAAAACTGCACACTGAAAAAGCACAGGGCTCCTTCCTTCTTCACTGCCAAAGCTCAACTGAAACTCCAACCGACAAAACCGGGCACTTCCTTTGAGTTCCTCCCAGTTCTTGACTGGATTGGCTGTCACTCACAATAGACTGCTGCTGTTGGTCCAAAAAGGCACTGAAGTCTAAACTACATCTCCCAGAGTCACTGCCCATACAATCCTCTTGTGGCTGGCTCAGATTATGAGTCCAAGTTCTGATTCGTCCAAGGCACCATTTTAGAGCTAGCTTACCCCACACTGATTGGTCCAGTTCAGCAGTTCAAAACTAGAATGGGAACTAGCAGACACAGTTCTGACTGCAAAGAAAGCAGGTTAGACAAACTGTAATTTCATTATTACTCTAAATAATTTCTGGCAAACAGTTACATCTTTCAGATAGGTTCCTTTGCACTCCTAGTGACTGCAAAATGAAGTGAATTGGCAGCAGCTAGTACTCAATCAAAGAAACACACAGTCCCCCATACAAACTAATTATGTCTGCAAGCAGACAGCTCTTAAAGAGACAGTACCAGAGGTTCTAAAAACACTCACTGATAAATGGCTTAAATGCCAAACACCATTCAGGCTTGGAGCATTCAAGCAAGCTCCTGGAAGTCTTTTGGGAACCCCCATTTGCAGGGGGGTTACACACAGTAAATAAATAGTAATACATCCCTCATTCCCCAGCCAATGTACCATTCTATCCCACATGCCTCCCCTACTCACTGCAAACCCAGTAAATAAATACACAATATATCATGTAGCACCCCATCCTTTCATCCTTCCATAGCACCTACACTTAGCATCAATAAAAACAAAAGAATCATAATAGAAACAGAGAGTTTAACGACAGATAAGGACCGCTTGGCCCACCTAGTCTGCTCATTTTCCCTATCTACTGTAACACCACAGACCCTACTTGATCTCTGGCTCACTACCCCAGCAATCAGCTTAAAACCCTCCACAAACAACTTTGGCCGACCATCATCTGAATGAGTGAACATGTTACAACTGCTGACACACCTAAAGTGTCAGAACTTTGTAAAGAATTTTGCATAGAGAAAATTTGGCACTTCACCCATCCCTATTAAGCATAGTGGTAGGGACTGTAGCACATTACAAGGGGCTACGGTATTCTGAGTAAGTTCCTCCTTGTGATAGATGGTCTCTGCTAAGGAACCCATGCATGAGTGAGAATAGGATGTGAGACATCATCATGGTTTGAGATGAAGAAAGATGTTAAGACAGACAGTATCTTGGCTCCATATATGTTCAGTACGATGGCCGACTACATTTTAAGCACTGTGGGCAGCGAAGAGGGTACTCAAGTACAGGGAACAGTGATGCCATCAGGTACTCTCACCAGGGATAGTTTAGTAAACTTTCAGTATTACAGTATGTGCTGACGCCTCTTGAAAAAAGAGATTTGTTTCTTAAACGAGACTATCTGGAAAAATAAAGGAATTGGTTTTATTTACAAGAGTTGGAGTATGCTAATGACACAGCTTTAAAGGGGACAGAAACTCTACAAACTACCCTATGTACTGTGTGGGATTTCTCACCCAAACAAAATTGTTAGGTCACAAAAGTGATGATAACTAACCTATTATTAAGAGGTGCTCCTTGTCTGTTGATCCTGCATCCCATGCCCTCTATCGTGCTGCCAAACCCTTTGCAGTAACAACTGCAGCCGACTTCGTCAACAGAATCAGCCTGTCCCTGGGATAATGCAGATTCAAAATCCTGCTGTCATCGTCAACCCGGTGCTCCCTCCTTGGTGTCAAATACTTAGTAACAGAACTTAGTACTTCACGATTTCCATTTCCTGGCTGTTTGAAATGGGTGTACAGTAATTACGATGACGTAAGAAACCAAATAACTGCTTTACATATCAAGAACGAGGCACTCATCTCAGACATTTCAAGGAAGTGCATTTTATGTTCCTCATGCTTTCCTATATTTCATGATACCTCTTCTTTCATATACATTTTCAAAATTATCCTCTTCCTCACTGTGTCAGCTGTCCATCAATCACAGTTAAACTCACTGGTAGGAGGTGGTAGTAATATGTTACCACAAACTCTTATCAAAGGAACATCCTGATGACATTCATAAATTGACCCAGCTTCTACTCTAGTCCTCTTCACCCCCCACCATCAGGGGCTAATTCCCTACGAGGAAATATCAATTTAGCTTGGTACACTGACATTCTGAACTCTGCTACCCCGCTGGGTAGCTGAAACCCTGTTAACTGACTTGATGTAAACAGCCTTTCTGAAGGAGAACAATAATTTGTTTTTAATTCAGTTTTTATTGAAGTCCATAAGAAAAGTAACATTACGTAAATCCCAAAAGTACAATAATTTCACCACAGTCCTATCTAATACATTTATAGATACAAAGCTTTAAAACAAACAGGAACATTTCCATTATTAGGCTACTCATGCCCAATTAGCCAAGTAATCTCTCCCAATTCTGATATATGGATATACGGATATACTTTAACACCTTGGATTCGGAGGTGAAAGTCCAAGTGCACAGTGGGACTATGTCTACGAGTGTCATTAGTCTGTGGTAGCATTGATGTCCATTCTGCTATAGCCACCAAGAATTTCCTGTGGCAAATGCAATGAGGAGAGTATGTTGTTACCTCCAAAATACATTAGCTGGGCATGGCAGTCCCCTTCAATTGCTGTACCCAAGCAAACTTTCATATTATCCTCTGGATACAACTATAGCATCAATGGTGCCGTATAACTAGTAAATAATAAAAGTAGAGAGAGCGAGCAGAGGAAGAGAAAAAAACATGATACGGACAGAACTTGGGGCTTCTAAGGTTTTTTTCTTTAAAAGAAAAATAAATAAAAGGAGAGAGAGGATTATATTACTTGTCACACCAAAAAGTCCAGGTTGAAAATTAGTATGCCTTAGGAGGATCAACGATTTGGAGGGGCAGCCGCCCTAGCACCACAGACTCTGCCACAACCCATTACGGCAGGATCTCACCAGCCTTGACCTCTAAGGTATGAAATCTGGGCGATGTTGAAGTTGGTACATAACCCATTTACACCACCTGATTTCAAAGGATTCTAGGTGATCGGATAGCTTAGCTGAGAGTCTTTCTAATGTGTAAATTTCTAGCATAAGTTTATACCAACCATCTTGAGTGCGTATTTTGGTCATACGCCACAATCTGGTTATGTCCTTCTTGGCTGCCAATAAGAAGTGATGTTTGCTTCAGCGTGTCTCTATTGATATTAGCACCCGTTGAAGGGGTAGATGTAAGGATATAAACTGGGGTGAGAAGGGTGGGACAATCATAAATTGTTATTATGTCAGCCAAGAACTCCCTCCAATACTGCGAGAGCAGAACACAGGACCATAACATGTGTCCACAGACTGCCTGTGCTTGACCGCAGCCCTCTCCAGCACTGCCCTAGCTGAGGGCCCATAAACTTAGCGATAATTGCAGGGGTACAGAAATATCTAAGTCTATTTTTCCATGTGTATTCCTTCCAATAAACTGCCATAGAGGCATCGTAAGCTATGAGGGCCCATTTTTCCCACACTTGCGATGTAATTTCACTCTGAAGCTCCTGAGACCATTTGAGCCGTATAGATTCCATAGAATCTGAGGGTGTATTTAAGGCTTGTAAATCAGACTAATAAGGTGCTCTGACTGATTACCTCTGCGATGAATGAGAATAAGTGAAATCAAGAGCTTTGTTTTTTCTGCTAGAGCAGCCAAAGCCTCCTCACAGGGCTGCAGATACGATTTCAGTTGTATGAATTTGGGGAATTCTGAGGGGGGGTACCCCAGTGTAGTCTGTAATGACACAAAAGGTAACAGCCCCATGGGCCCCACTATTTGGTGCACAAACTTAAGATTGCGTCGATGCCACCTATCGGAAGGCTCTATCCAGTCTATTTGGGAGTAAAATTAGTATCATCAGCCAGAGACCTAAGAAAAATGTGTTCAGTGGTAGACAGGTATTTATTCCATACTATTAACCACAGACGAAAAGTCTCTGCTGTATATTGAGGGAACGCATTTAATGGTAGACATGTGGGAAGCTTTCCAAAAAGATATGCAGTCAGTTCAAAAGTATCACTATGAGTCAATTCAATCTTTTTCCAGTGGGCTGCATATACTGGCGTAAGCCAATACATGATTGTCCGTATATGGGCCGCTAATGCGTAATGACGCAAATTCAGAAGGTTTAGTCCTCCCTTATCCCTTAATAATTGTAGTACTGAATATATCATCCTTGGGGGTTTTCCTTGCCAGACAAATCTGGAGATTAGCTTATCCCATGTTTAAAAGTAGACATTACTAGGTAGAACAGGGAGGGTTTGTAAAAAGAGAATACGGGGTAGTATGTTTTGTTGAATGGATTCAACCGGAGCCATAACCCCAGCGACAGTTGAGACCATCTGGAGAAATCCTCGGAGATTTGTTGGGTGAGGGGTTCATAATGAAGTAAGTCTAGATGAATTAAATCTTTGGTATGTTTAACACCCAAGTATCTCATTACAGAACTATTCCATTTAAAGGGAAATTTACCCTTTCATGCAGGGGACGGCTTATAGTGGTACAAAAGGACTTCCGTCTTTCGTTCATTTATTTTGTATCCTGTCAAGGTTCTAAAAGTCTGGAGTTGTCTTCAAATCTCTGGGATACAGGTTTTGGGTGATGTCCACGTGAGTAAAATATTGTCCACGAAGAACGATATTTTATGTGATTGGGCACCCCCACAGGGATACCCTCTATGTTTGGGTGGGAATTAATAGATTCTGCTAGGGGTTCTAATTACAGGGCAAACAGGAGAGGGGAAAGTGGGCACCCTTGCCGGGCGCCTCTTGAAAGAGGAAATGGCCCAGATATCAAGCGAGTCTTAAGTGTGCCGGCGGAGAATTATACATATTTTGTAATTGTAGAATGAAGGCATCTCGGAAGCCAACACGTTGAAGGGTCACCCAGAGAACGGACCAAGTGACCTGGTCGAATGCCTTCTCAGCATCGAGGCCCAACAGGGTCAGAGGGATCTTTCTTGTGATTGCATAGTCGGTTAGAAATGAAGTGTGCTGGACAGCGTCCTGCACTTGTCCTCTGGCTATGAACCTAACTTGGTCTGGATCTACTAGAGAGGGGACTAGCGCATCTATTCTCCAGGCCAAGGCTGACATAAATATTTCATAGTCATAATCTAACATCAAAATAGGATGATATGAATCTGAGTATCTCAGGTCTTTGAAAGACTTGGGGATGGCCGCTATGACTGCATATCTCCAGGAGGGAGAGGGCTTACCCCCTCCCGAATGGCATGAAAGACCAGTACAAGATGGGGGAGAAGAAGGCTTTTAAATTGTTTATACATTTTGGCTGCATAGCCATCTAAACCTGGGGCTTTGAGGGTTTGGGCGTCTTAAGGTATGGCTCCCACCTCACTACTTGTTACTGGTGCTATCAATGCCTGAGCTTGGGCTTCCATTAACTGGGGAAGTGAAAGCTGATTGACATAGGTATCTATTTGCACATGAGAGGGAGGGGAGTCCATTGTGTACAATTTTTAATAGTATTAGACAAAGCTTTTCGGATCTCAACAAGATGCCCAATGAGACAACCTGTATCTGGATCATACATGCTGCTCATATGCACTTTGGTCTTGGTGGTGCATAATCAATGAGCCAAATTTCTGGCCCCTCTGGGTCCACCCTCACAGTACCTATGCTTCGAATAAAGCAGTTGCTGTTCAACTTTTTGGTCCAGGTGCTTCTATAACTGCTGTTTAACTACCTGCAAATGAGATGTAACTATATTCCAAACAACCCACTATTTCCACCCTCAAAATAGTCTTGAGGGTGCCTCAGAGGATGGGGGGGGGGGGAGTGTCAGGGTGTTTATTTTCTGAAATAATTCTGGGAATAGCATCTTTAACCAACTGACAGAACTCAGGGTCTCTAAGGTGGGACAAATTCAGCCACCAATGGGAAACTGAATTAGCTTTACCCAGTAGGTATTTAGCATATACTACTGAATGATCCGAAAGGATAGTCACTTTATGATGGACATCTAGGACTGCATCTAAATGTTCAGCAGTCGTGAATATATAGTCCAATCTGGAGGAGACCCCTATTCTACATGTGTGGTGGGTGTACCCCCTAACAGAAGGAAACAAATGTCTCCAAGTGTCCCTAAAACCCAAAGACTGGAATGTGGACCTCAAATATTTTTGGAGTGGGTTAGTTCGGTGGGTTGATGGTTTGGAGACATCAAGGGATGGATTTAGCACTACATTGGGATCTCCTCTCATGATTAGTGTGCCATGTAACTTCAGAAGGAGCTGGTTCAAAAATCTCTGTGCCACCCTCTTCTGAGATCGGGGGAGGGAGGTACACAGAAATTGTCATTACTGGATGAGCATATAATTGCCCTGTTATGATAACACAGTGGCCTTCAGTATCTATAACCTGGTCTAGAAGCACAAAAGGAACACCCCTTGGAATCAGAATGGCCACCCCTCTCCTCCTCCTACCTGATCTATGGGATGGGGCCACCACCATTTGGTACCCAAACAAGGCCAGCTTGGCATGCTCTGTCTGTGAAAGATGAGTTTCTTGAAGAAAAACAATATCTAGTTTGTCCCTCTTCAAAAAATGTATGAGGTGATAACTTTTAACAGGATTATTTATCCCATTGATATTTTTTTTCCACCCCCCCGTGCTCGCTGGTCCTCCATTCCTTCAGGCTCCGCAAGTTCCCCCCAGCCCCACTGTCCTTACGCAGCCCTCCTCTGGTCCTCGTGTTGCAGCGATCCCCGGGATATCTCAGCATATCCTCGGCCGAAGCTGGCCCCTCCAATGGGGAAGGCACCGAGAGGAGAGGGACAGCCCCAGCACATACTTCTAGGGCCCGGGGAAACTGCCGAGGAGCAGGAGGCCTTGGGAAGGTGCTGGAGGCACTCAGAGAACAGAGAGCCGTCATCCGGTGGCCAGCGAGCGATTTTTCCCTGGTTTTCCTTGGGAGCGATCATCCGGACATCAAGGCAAGAGCCGGCGTCTGCCACGCACCACCCAGCAATGACCCCAGCGTGTTGCCTACCCCTGGCCTCCACCAGCGGTTGCCCAACACCGGTCGCAGCCCTCCCTCCTCCCTGAAGACCAGAGCAGTGGTGGGACACTCAAGCTGTCTCCCCCTAGCCAGCCCTCCAGCGACCCGAGCTCATTTCCGAACCTGGGTCGCTGGCATCACAAGCTGAAATCCAACCGCTGCGGGCCATCCCATTGATATTAAGGGAAAGTACCAGTGAAGGTTTAGCCATGGGACATAGATGGGAAGATAACGTCTACCTGAAGTGGCCTCTCTCTTGAAAATTGATAGAAGTACACAAGTATATAGAAAGTCATAGACAGAGTTAAAGGACAGGATTGAGAGCAAGTGTGCCCAGTATAGGATTTAAACAAGAAAGCACAGTAAGAAAAAGAACTGTCCTAGGCAATAATAATACAACCAATTACTTATTTTCTATGGAGCGTGGCTGAATCTGCACCAGTGTTGAAACAATTGTGATGAAAAAATAGCTATAAATTCAATTAAACCAGCAAGTAGTTTGTCTTACCTACCGAGCAGACAAACCAATGAACTATTGATTACATGAACAGGTAATAAAACAAACAAGTTAGGCTGCCAACCAGGCTACCTAAAGTTGACTAACTCTAATCCCCCTGGTAGCTGTGTCCAACAAGACTAATTTTAATAGTCTCAAAACAACAAGAAGCTCATTTTTTCCAGGAACGAATTGTAAATCCACAGAATGCCCTTCCAACTGAAACAATCATAAGTAAGAATAAAAAACAAACTGGACATATTTATACTAATGGAGGACACTTGAAATATTATGAGTGAAATGAAACATTATGGACAAACGCATAACTAGCTCCTAACAAACCTTAGTATACTTATTGGCATAATTGTGTGCTTCAGTTCCATTCAGGGCCAGAACTTCAAATTTTATGAGTGAGAAAGAAACCTTTTGGGGTCAAATAAGGGACACTTGAGAGGTAAGCATTGGTCTTTTGGCAAAGATCTCTGCATCTGAAATTGCATTTCATATGTCACCTAGGCTATAAATGAACTGTTTTACAGCTAATACTGGGAAGGAAGGATATTTAAACCATTCTTTGGTTGTGACATTTAGTTGTTATAAACAGGAAATAGTCTGACAAAATTTATGAAAATAGCACAGGCCAGTACGGTATCAATCATCACACAAATCCATTTATAAGAGCAAGATAACACTTGTTTTTCATTTCCTCCAAGGTCTGCTGTGATATTTATACAGCACACTGCTGTCTCAACGTGTTGATTTTACTATGTTTTGGATACAGAAATCAGCACATGTGATGTCACCGAGATCCCTAATGCCTCGACAAGTTACTGACTGAATGCCTAACAATAAAAGAGATGGGCAGAAGGTAGCACAACACATCACACCACCACCCATGAATTCTCACAATCCAGTTCTCAGAAGTACAGTATTACTTTTCAATCTCAAACCCCCATCTAAGAAATTTCTGTGCAGAAACTGACCCAGTTAAGACTGTATTAACATACCACTCGAAAAGGGAAAGGAAGAAAGAAAGAAAAACAGGTAAAAACTAACCATGGGATTGAACCCTGACGTTCCACTAATGGCACCCTATGATATAAATGCAGTCTCCTCACTAACAATGAGTGTTGGCAAAACAGAGAAGTTTATCCCAGGGCTGTTCCTCTTACACTACCACGACTTCTGAAATAATGATTTAAGAGAACAAAACACTAGATAAGGGGACACTAAAATCACGACATGATGCGCTCAGTTGTAGCAATAAAATCATTCGCAGTAAAGATTAGCCACGCATTCCAGGTTTCAAAGTGCACTCTAGCAGACTGTTCATTAATACTGGCAACAGATAATATCAGGGGCAACAATAGGGGCCAGCAGTATAGCCGTGAGGGTAGAGTAATGAGCTGTGAATGAGCTTGGTACATCCAGCAGACCTGAGTTTGATTCCCACAACCTCCACTTGCACACTGTGTGACCCCAAGCAAGTCACTTATCTCCCCAGTACTCCCAGGTCACCCCTGAAAACAGGCATTTTGCCTAGTGGGCTTTTCCCAGTTACCAAAGAATACTAACAACAGGAAACTGCTGGGGGGGGGGTGTTAAGGAAGATATACAGTACCTTTTCACAGAGTGGTGGCAAAAAAGTGAAAGGCTGCCCATCGAAGTGGTCAATGCATGAATACAGTAGGGGGGATTCAGATGGGTACGTACAAGCACAGGATCTGGTTAAATGCACTGAGAAGGCGGATGGGGTGGAGGCTGAGAATTGGCATTAATTATGAGGGTCCATGAAACTAACTCACCTGTAGTAGAAGGCAGACAACAGCACATACTACACAGACCTTCTTCCATTAGTTTTCTCGGTTTTTAGTACAAATCCTTATAAAACTAGCAACTCTTTCAAGGTACTAAATATGGAGGTAGATATGACTGCACTGAGAGGCTCATGCTCACATTTTTCATTTCATCCTGACAACCCAAATTAGTGGAGAAACAGCAATCTGTACCGGGGGGAGGGGGGCCCTAGAAAAACTGATGGCAGACAGGAAAATCAATTATCTAATATCATAGCTCTCTCAGTCTGTCAGCACTGAAATATGAACCACTGACCTTTATGATGTGGAATAAACAGTGAGAATGATTGGCACACTCCTGAAGTCAATACACAGATACATATACAGTACTATGATGGCAGAAAAAGGATCATCGGCCCATCTAGTCTTCTCATCCTACCTAACTACTCTGCACTGGCCCTTGTGGGCCAGTGACCACCCGACCCTTCATTTCTGCCTCCTGTTCTCTCTTTAATCCTGTACGCCTGTCCCGTCCTTACTGGAAGCTGCATACTGATTTGGCCAGTGCCACTGCTCTCGGCAGCCTGTTCTACTTGACTACCACTGTTTGTGTGAAAACGTGCTTGTGGACTGCTCTTGATTCACCCCACCACCACACACAGCACGAGTCAAGAAACAAAAAGATTAGAATCGGTGGGTACCATTTGATTGTTAAGGAATTTTCATACAGTTGGTTCAATATTTAAATAGGTGCAGCTCAGTTCTAGGATCACGTCTTTATCAAGTTCCATGATATTGAGCATAATTTTTCAAGGTGAACACTGTAAATCAGTGGCTTTATTCACAGGCATGGCATTATACACCGTGATAGGGGTGGTACATCTTTGACATGGAAGTCACAAATACAATGAAGGAAGACACCATGATCTTTTGGCATTCAGAATAAAAACACCAGTGTATTTGCATTGGTCATAATCAGGCCCATAATTCTGTGCTTTACATCTGACACAGCCAGTCCACTATCGCCTCCAGGGTGAGATTCCTCAGTTTATACGTGAACACCCCCGTGGCAATGTAATTCACTGCCACCGCCTTTTGGGCCAGAACAAAAATGTAATTTTAAAACATTCAAATCTTTGCTGATATGATTGCAAAAAATATATAAAAAAAGAGATAATCTGGTAGCCACGAAATAGATCCATGACTTTGCAAAACTTTTAGTATGATTTTTTAATGGCCTCTGTCATTTAAGCAATAAGGTAAGCCAGGGCATGTGTCATGCTGGGATAACATCATGCCTTGTGTGGGCTGGGCATAAGGCTGCAGGCAGAGTTCCTTCAAACCACTGAGAAGTGACGTTATCCCAGCACAGCACACACTATGAAGTAGTAAAAAAAGAAAAAATTGGCTTACATGAAATTTAAAAATAAAATACATTTTAAATTGTTTTAAAAATTGTTTTTTTAAAGTACTGTAGATGAATATGAAAAATTGTTTTTATATTGTACTTTCCCCTGTAGGTTGTGCTGCTGTATTGAACATAGCGTAGAGGTTTGGTCTGCTGCGGTGCCCCCTTCCCCCCACCAACCTCAGGAAGTGTTAGCAGGGACAGCAGGCAGAAAGTTGTTTAAATTGTTAGGAAGGTAGAAAGTTGTTAAAATTGTTATAGAGGAGCAGCCAACAACGTTTAAGAAAGCAGGGAACAAGACCAAGACAGTTGGTGAGAGGGAATGTCACAGGCCCCTGTCTGAAGTGAATACGCTTGGTGTTGGATGGCAGGGCAGTTTTAAAGTCTAATGTCGTACTGTAAAGACACGTGGGAAGGAGACAGCACAACCTATAAAAAAAGTTAGTCTTAAGATGAACTGGGGAAAGAAACAGGTCTTGTTCCTGTTTGTTGATTGGTGCAGCCATAGTGATAGGGGAGCGTGATAAGGAATTATTGTTTTTAAATAGAGGCATTCTACTGGCAGAGTTTAAGGTGCCCCTTGCAGGAGAAGACAACAATGACTTGGAAGAGGTACCATGATTTATTTTTATCATGAAGTCATGTGTGTGCTGGGATGTCATCCATGATGTTGCACTGGGATCACATTACAGGTGAAAGACTCTACTGGCAATCAAGTACCAGGTCTTTTTCTTACCATTTTATAACTTTTTTTCATGACAAAACTGGATTTGCTCCAAAATGTACCATGACAAGAAGCAGATCCCCAGCCATGATTAAGGTGGTGGGGTTCTGGAATGTTGACTGGCCAGTAGGGGAACAGCATGTGCAAACACTGTCAAACAACACAATAGTCAATGACATAAATGCCTAACAGCTGACACCACACTTGCATTAGACTGTCTGTACAACAAAAAGAATCCTGGGATTTACAGCACGGCCAACACAGGGAGACAAACTTCACATTTGGTTTGAATCTTCCCAGCTACAATTCTTGTCCTCTAAAGAAAACACGCAAACTGCTTATCAGTAAACACTTTTTGTACAGAAGATTTCACACATTGTGCAAGGGAGCCAAAGGCTGGGATGGTAATGACCAGTCTTTCACCACAGAAGGATTAATTCTGATTATGGGCTAGGGCCACTGCTGATACAGACAAGCATGCTGCGCCACAAAAGCACCAAAAGGAACTTGGTATAAAATGTGCCATATGCTTTGGTAAGGCTCAGGGCTAAATCAGCTGGAATACTGAACTGTCGTGTACCTCCAGGGAGGCAGTATAGCCTGGTGGTTAGCGCACAGAGCTGTGAATCTGGAGACCCAGCTCCGAATTCCACTACCACTTACTGTGCGACTCTGAACAAGTCACGTAACCTCCAAGTGCTCAGCAACTTATCTCATCCTCATTTCTCTAACTTCTTGTTTATTGTTTATAGTGCTCTATATCAGCAGACCCACTCCTGAAGCAGCATGTAGAGATCTTCAACAGAAATTCAATCAGCTGCAACTTCAACTATCGAATCAGAAACTACTTCTAATGCCAAAAAAACAAGCCAATGTTCTTTTCACCCTTTGCCCATGCAATGAACCCAGCCTCCTATGGAATGTTACCACAGATTATTACATTCCAAGGTGAACCATTAGAATATGTAACCAAGTTCAAATACCTGGGGGTTAGGATTGACTATAGACTCTCCTTTAATGACCACACTGAAGAACTGATAAAAAAAAGCTTACACAGAGGCTCACACCTTCTCACACGGAATGCGAAGAGGAGACTGGTCCAAACCACTTTCCTGTCCTTACTAGATTATGCGGACTTCCTCTATAGCTAGGGCCCCACTGCAGCGCTTGCTAAACTTGATATGCTCTATCATAGAACCTTAAGGTTTATTATTGGTCTTCCTTATTCTATGCACCACTGCTCCTTATACACTGCTCTGGGATGGTCATCCCTCAAGCACAGGGGACAGAAAAACATCGCCCTCTGGACCTTCAGGGCTATCACTAAGAAGCTGCCCCAATATATCTTGATTGTCTACCACTAAGCACGGTAGGCAAGTATGCAATGAGAAGTGCATCTTATATCTCCCTTACTGTGCCCAAGGTCAAATCACGCTTTGGTAGGGCATCCATAAGTACTATCCCTAATCTGGATCAAATTGCAAAAAATGCTGCAGTTGGTCCACCCCATCAATTTAGCAGCATTCAAAACACTTTATGCACACTCTTTCAAGGATCCCTGTAATTACTTCCCCTGATCTTTGCCTTATCTCCAGTTAAGAGTCTCTACATGTTGTCCACTAACACTCTCTCAACCGCACTTAGTAACCCTATATTCTCTTTCAGAGATACTTCCTCCTATACTTTCCTTCACCCTTCTCCCCCTCCTCGCTACTAGTATTAACTTTCCCTACCATCCCTCTCCTACTGGTCTCTTCCTTCATGCTTTTTGTTAATTACCAGGCTTATTTTTTGTAAATATCGTCTTTGCTTATGGAAACTCCTAATATATTTTGTATACTGTTTTTTTCTGTTTTTGATACTCCTATTCTCCTTGTACATTGTATAATTTGTATTTGCTACAGTTTTCTATCTGTTCCATGGTTTCGTTGTAAATATTGTGAATGTATAATGGCTATATATTCTGTTCAGGTTCATCTCGCAAATGAACATTGCTCAATGGTGTTCGCCTGGTTAAAGAAAAACTATCCAAAACAGTGGTGGCAATTACCAGATCTGCAAAAACACCCAATTAAAACAACCGGTATAGTTTAAAATGCTACTGCGCATGTCCGAACTCGGAGCACTAGGCGTTACTGCGCATGACTAAACTCAGCTCCAACTTTAACAATGAATTTAAGTACCTTATACTGCTCCGTTTTCACCGGGAATTGCTTCTAGAGGTACAGTTAAGAGACCTCTACATGGGACAATGTTTCTTTTTATTCCGTTTAAATGTGCCTCGCTCATCATTTTTACGAGCATTCCGGAACAGGACAGGATGCCAGGGTCACACTCCGTCTTCCAGTGTGGCGGCACTTTGGACATGGCGCATCCAGGACCAATATTACAACAAGAAATAACTCATGAAAGGTTAGCTGCAGTCATTTTAAACTATACCGGTTGTTTTAATCGGGCATTTTTGCAGCTCTGGCAATTGCCACCACTGTTTTGGATAGTTTTCCTTTAAATAAAGATTTTGATTGATTAATTGCAGTTTTTTTTGCATGCAAAGGAGAATAAACCATGCAATGCTTACACTTTCCATAGGTATATATTTAATCAAAGTAGGAGACGCAACTTATTTCCCTGGTGGTACACCATGTGTGGACAGAAAAGCACCTGTCTAAATAAAATAGCATGGATCTTGCCTGATAACAGACTAGCTGGTGCAGCCAATAACAAAAAAAAAACAAAACAAACTGCTCCCAATAACACTGCCGGTCAAGAGTATTTTACTCCTCAGCTTTAGGATTAAGAAAGTAAAATATCATTTGGATGAGCAAACGTGCTTCAGATCTGGAAAAGACTGCTCCTACTGAAGCACATGCAGTGCAAAAGGGACCCTTCAGAGAGCACTGTAGTTCCACTATAATAAATACAATTTTACCCATTATACCTGCATCAGCACTGGTTTCTTTTTCTGCAGTGAGTGTCCAGTTCAATTGTTTCTTTGTCGGCACTGCATGCCGAGTGCTTCTTAGTCCCTTACTACCCATTAGAACTTTGTCCTGCATGGATTCTGAGTCCATTATCATTAGGACCGTCCAAGGGCCTTCTTCGAAGGAACATGCCTTTCTTGGGTTACTGCAGTAGGCCTTGACACTGGGAACTGCAAATCCCAGCTCCTGCACCTCTGGCAGTCAGCGCCCCAGAAATGTGACTAAATCCAGTCACTCAGGCCACTCAAGGAACCCCAAAACACAAACATTTCAGGCCGGAACAGCATATTCCAGCTGTCTGATCCTGGAAAACAGTAACATTCTGCCACTACCTTATTTGTGGTGTTTGTAGTGATTGTTATGGTATCACCAAAGCTTACCACTTTTTGTTCAACCGATGAAATGCTCATTGTAAGTGTTCAGTTTATCTTTTTTGCTTTTTTATTTCTTTGGTAACCGGGTAAGGCCCACTAAGCACAAGTACCTGTTTTCAGGGGCAACCCGAGAGCACTGGGGTGGTTAAGTGACTTGCTCAGAGTCAAAAAGTATGCAAGTGGAGGTTGTGGGACTCAAACCCCGGTCTGCTGGATGTACCAAGTTCATTCATCTATCCTGTAGATTGAGTCAGTGAACCACACCATGGCCTGCAGAAGAGTATCAAGTGTGGCTCATGTTTCTGCTCTGGCTCCTGAAGGCAGAGTGTCCGGGGTGTTGTTGGCCCCGCTCCCCACCGACAAAGTTACAGGCTTTGCTGCTGTTTCTCTACCTCTCATGCATCCAGATTTGGTCAACAAGGAAATCTTCATTACAGCTAGCACACATATTCAGTGAAGAACAAAACCTAAAGAATAATCGGTATAATAAAATACAGCTTTGATTCCGAAAGCTCCATAAACAGCATGCTGTTGAATAGACTGCTTGCTCCACTCCTTATCTCTCTTTTCTGTATCTTTCCTCAACCACCCTCTGAGTATACTTTCACTTCCACCAATCTTCCTGTGCTTGTCTAAAGACTAATGCAGCTGTTCGTGGCTTGTAAAGTGCTTTGGGATGCAGTGAGGCACTGTATAAAACCAAATTCATTTCCTCTTATGCCGGGTGAGCAGGCTCCTTCAAGCCAGGCTTGGGATGCACTGGCAACCTTTCCTCACCCAGGGATAAATGTGGAGCACATCACCTTGTCATGTTAATGAAGCCAACAACAGATCACTGAGGAAATGAGGGCCATAAAGGTGGATCTTGAATTAAAAACATGGATGAATCCAAATTTCTGCTTTAATGTCCCAGTGTACAGTATGGGAAAGCATTTCCTATGTCTGGGACAGAAGGCCCTTAGTGGTAAAATGAGGGATGTTTCTCCTTAGGTATGATATCTGACAGGTACTGTATGTTAACTGGCTAAGCAGTGTGGGGGAACCCACACTGAACTGCAGCTGTTTCTGTGGAACTCGGAGGACTAAGGGCTTCAATGTCAACAGTCATCTTTTGCTGGTAATACAGCTGACCTCCAAAAGTGAAACCACATACAGGAGAGTCGAATGGAACTGCAGCCTCTTATCATAAGCATTTGTCAATGCCACTGCATGCTGTTACAGGTTACAGCAGCAGCAATCTCTCATTTTCCATACAGTCCTGCTTTGACACATTTTTATACTGTTATTTACCCAGGATAGCACAAGTAAGATGCCCAATATCTTGTTTTCAGTGGGGTCCTGCTTTTTCCTTTTAGCCCACAAACCTGTTTCTCATTCTGGTGTCGTCCTGCACCCCACCGGCCCCATCAGTTACATTCTCACAGACTTACAGGTTATCCACCACAGACCAAGGACCACAATGTGGCAGGTAACCAGCTGTGTCGGTTGTGTGAGAGCCCGCAGTGGGTGCTGGCTTGGGCCACTGGCATTTTTCTCCTGCCACCTGATGTTCTCCCCTAGGGTGGCGGGGTGCAATGAGGCAGTTGTACATACATGCAGTGGCACGCATGCGTCACAGGTGTCTGGTGGCAACTCCTCCACTCCTGCTGCTCCCAACTGGTCTCCACCAGTCGGCACTCAAGCAGTTGGAACAGCTTCCTCCCTGTCCTGAGGAAGGACAGCAGTCCCTGGGATGCTCAAACCTTCTTCTCCCAGTCAGTCTTTGATGGCCGGCGCTTGTTCCTGAACGCAAGTCACCAGCACAGCAAGTGGTAGCACTGCCACTGGGCCAGCTTGGGGTCATGCGTTTATCCATTTTTAAAATGCATTGTCCCAGGATAGGCCAGCTGCGGTGCAATCTCTCATTTTCAGTGGGCCCTGCTTGTACCTCATTGTTACACTGTATTTACCCAGGACAGCACAGTGGAAATACAATACCTCATTTTCAGTGGGGGCCCAGTTTTTAGAATGTATTTACCTAGGATAGGCCAGCTGAGAGATAATATCTCATTTTCAGTAGGCTCCGACATTTTTGCCCCACATTTCCAACAGTCTTTTTTTTTTTTTTTTTTAAAGACCTCAACTTATGATCAAGACAGATGGTATTTTTTAAATCCCATCTGACAGATGATTTGCAAAGCAACCACAAAAACATGAAAGACAAAGAACCTCAGTGCACAAGCACTGAGGCAATGGTTACCCCAAAGGGCACTGGCTGGGAAGCCAAGTTTCAAAGAAATACAAAATCACACATACCCCCATAATGCAAAGCACCATGGACTGTATATGCAAATCACCACAGTGTATTATGCTGGTTCAACTTTAAGCAGAAATGCATAGTACCAAAAGGTCTCTCAGACAGTCTGCAAAGGGTGCATACACGTGTTTCGTCCTACCAGGACTCATCTGTGTGTCTCGTCTGTGTGACACCCCAGTGGAATGAACCAGCTACCCTAAGATGGTCTATCTGGGTTAAACATATGACTCAGAGGGGATCTGAAGGATGACACCAGTTATGTTCATGGGGGGGGGGACAACAGGGATATGTTGAAAATGTGAGCCCCAAATCTGCAACAATACAGTTATGAGTAAATACTGGAGAAGTTCAATGTTTCTTCACAACTTTTTTTTTTTCACATTTTGACCAAGTCTTTTTATGACCCATGTTATGATCAAGACAGGCGGAATTTTTTGAAATCCTATCTAAAAGATGATTTGGCGGAGCGACTGCAAAAACCTGTGTTGGAGGGGATTCGAAAAATGATACCTATCATGCTAATGAGATGCGGTAACACAAGGGATAGGTTGAAAATTTGGGGGCAAAATGTGCAAAATGCAATAAAGGTATGGGTACATGTTGGAAAAATTCAATGTTTCTTCATCACTTTGTTGCTTTTTTTTTGACATTTTTACCCCAAATTTTCAACAGACTTTTTATGACCTCACATTACAATCAAGAAAGGTGATATTGTTAAATCCCGTCTGAAAGGTGATTTCACAGAGTGACTGCAATGGCATGTTTCAGAAGGGGATCACAGAATGGCACGTGCCATGTTCAGCAGGTCGGTAACAAAGGGCTGTCTTGCACATCTGTGGCCAAAATCTGCTCCGAGGCTCTCTTATTTTTATTTCTGCTGTCACTGGATTCAGGGCTCGCCCTTTTGGGCACCCTACTACGTGAGCTATACTTCCCAGGCTTTTCAGATGGGTGAGCAGCTTTATCTCCTTTCTTGGCACCCTTTGAAGTAGGTGCTGCTGCTGCTGCTGCTGCTGTTCGTGACAAGATGGACCCTTTTGATGCGTGCTTTCCACCACCATAAGGAACTCCCTCAGGGCTTTTTTTATTATTCTTTGGTGACAAGAAGACAGATTGAGAAGCCATAATTTCCATCTTTTTTACCCTTTTCCTTTTAGGACGATAAATAAGACAGGATTTGTAGTTAGTAAAGTCATAGCCTGGACCCAGGCACTTTAAAAAGAGATTGTGGCAGTCAGCCTTTTCCAGGAGCTGCAAACAATTTTTATAATTGTTTAAGCCTGTAGGTCCCCCAGGTAGTGAGATCCTTGTAAAAAGATGTAAAACGATTTCCAATAAATACTACAGAACAAGAGCCCAACAGTAAAAAAAAAAAAACTTTCGTTTTAAAAAACTGTGCTCAAGGTCAAACTGCGGTTCCAGTAACAAGAACTAATTAATTAAGGTGAAAGAACATAGGCAGAAAATGGAAAGTGAAGCTCCATTTCCTGGGCTGTAGATCAGGGGAAAAAAAAAGACACCACTATAAACTAAATGGGTAAGTGGTTAATTTTAACATTAATAGTAAATGAAAAAAAGGTAGCCAGTCAGGGTAATCTCCAGATCCTGGGAATCAAAACAAGCCCCAGAGAGACCAGAATATCAAAATATGACTCCCTAATTAATGCAGAGTAACTGAGGTACTATCTAACGGTTCTAAGTAATAACGGCAATCGCCTTTTGGTGGTCACCGGTAGGGCGATGGTACATTGCTGAAAATCAATTTCAGCAATGTATCCCCGACGCACAGCAAAGGGGCACCGGGACTTGTATTTTCTGTTTTATGCGGGGAGTCACCTCAAGCACCCTCCTACTAAAAGAGTCTCAATTCCTGGGGGTGTTGTTGGTTGGTGCAAACTGTACAAAAAAAAAGTTGGGCCAGGCACAACAAAGCGTACCGTGCCCTGACCCGAACACAGCACCCTCAGTACTCCAGCCCTGAACCCACCGACCATGCCACGGGCCAGCGTGGCAGCTCACCGTGGCATCACCCTCACAAACCCTCCCTCCCACCCTCGCTGAGCATGCTCACTCCCCCCATGCGTATACATGCAGCGACATGTCACTATATGCATGAAACCCCCTATCCTGTCTGCCGCCCTTCCTGGTGGGTAGCCCCGTTGACATGTGCCATGACTGAGTCGCCATTTTTGTAGGTGCCCAATTGCGGTTGCCTATGTCATGGGATACTCTATCTAACAGTATTTAATACACTTTAAGTAAATGTTTAAATAAATAAACTGGCCAGAGAACCAGCGATACCAGCGTTTACTTTGGGGGTGACTACTCTCTCTATACGGAGAAAGTGTGACTTCAGAGTTTGAACAAGTATTACAAATTCCATAATTAGAATAGGTTCCATCTTTGGGAGAATATGTCAACATGGAGAAAGATGAAGAGAGTCTAAACATTCAGTGAGGGATTCCTGGGGTTAAAATCTGCAAAAATCACGAAGTTATGAGTATACATTCAAAAAATTCAACATTACTTTCCTCATACAGTAACTTTTTTTTAAAAAAACATCTTTACCCCAAATTTTCAACACTGTCATTTTATGACCCCATCTTATAATTAAGACAGGTCGAATTTTTTAAATCCCGCCCAAAATGAGTTTTCACGAAGTGAATGCGAATACATGTTTCGGAGGGGATCTGAAAAATGTTACTTGTTAGGTTCAAGAGTTGGGATAACAAGAGGGATAAAAAAGTGGGGCCAAATCTGCACAAATCACAAAGTTATGAGTAAACGTTGAAAAAACTCAACATTTTCTCAGAACTTCTTTGTTTTTTTGACATTTGATCTCAAATTTTCAATAGCCTTTATGGCCCTACCTTATGAACATAGAAACATAGAAGACGACAGCAGATAAGGACCCCAAGGCCCATCCAGTCTGCCCATTTCGTTTTCTACCTTATGAATGTGCCATCGACCTTTGCTCTGTCAATGGCCTATCTATTCATACTCATCTGTATTGCTCCCTTATGCCTATCCCATGCCTGTTTGAAGCCCTGCACTGTATTCATGTCCACCACGTCCTGAGGTAGGCCGTTCCATACATCCACCACCCTTTCTGTGAAAAAGAACTTCCTCACATTACACCTTAATTGGCCTCCCTCTAATCTCATGCTGTGTCCTCTTGTCCTGCTATTTTTCTTATACTGAAACATGTTAGACACTTTCATCTTGTTAATGCCCTTAAGGTGTTCGAATGTTTCGATCATTTCACCTCTCTCCCTCCTTTGCTCCAGGGTATACATATTGAGTTCTGTTACTCTGTCCTCATATGTTTTCTGATGCAGTCCCTGCACTATTTTGGTTGCCCTTCTCAGGATTGCCTCAATTTGGTTAATGTCCTTGTGAAGGTATGACTTCCAGTACTGAATGCAGAATTCCAGATGGGGCCTAACCAGTGTCTTGTAAAGAGGGATTATTACTTCCCTCTTACGACTTGTGATACCCCTACTAATACACCCCAACATCTCCCTAGCCTTACCTACTGCTTTAGTTGTCTGATTGGATGATTTCAGGTCATCTGTGATGATGATGATGATGCCAAAGTCTCTTTCTTCCCTTGTGACTGCCAGCAACTCCCCTCCCAGCCTATAGGTGGCTTCAGGGTTTCTCTTCCCTGTGTGCATGATCTTGCACTTCTTTGCGTTAAACCCCAGTTGCCACTCTTCTGATCATTTTCCCAGTTTATCCAGATCTCTTCTCATTCTGCCCACTCCATCTGGATCATCTACTCTGTTGCACATCTTAGTGTCATCAGCAAACAGACAAGCCTTACCCTCCAGTCCATCTGCAATGTCACTGATAAAGATATTGAAGAGGACTGGCCCCAGGACTGATCCCAACATGACAGGTGGAATTTGTAAATCCCATCCAAAAGGAGATTTTGCAAAGCAACTGTGAAAACATGTTTCTGGTGGATTTGGAAAATTGCATCTACTTTGGTCCTGAGGTGGGGTATCAGAAAGGCTATGTTGAAAATTTGGTGTAAAAATATTAAAAAATGACAACGTTATGAGTAAAAGTTCACAACGCATTGAAAGCTATTAACTGAACCTTCCTTGTTTTCCTCAGTTCCTGGTTGGTGTTGCAACCAGGAAGATGTCCTGGTCATCATCGGAGTAGGACTGTATAGGTAAGTGAGAGGTGTTTGGGGGTGGGTGTTGAGGGGGGTCAGGGTGAGGGGTTGAGATGGTTGGAGGGGACATAATGGAAAACGACGAAGGACAAGATGATAATGGACTGTTTTCTTCTTTTCAGGACTCTAGTACTTGCTTGTTGGCGGCATGGGGAGTGGGCACCCAGGTGTCGCATTGTCTTTTGGCGGAATGAGGGTTAGCTGGCACTGGGGGTGGCAGTGTGGTGTTGGTCAGACCATGAAGGGGTGACAAAGGCTGGGTCAACCGAAGGAGGGAGGGATATAGGCAGTGAGCTTGGGCACCTGCTGCCAGTGAGATGTAAACACTTGGAGGGGTGTCGGGTTGGGTGAGAAGGGGGATACTGGCAGCGGACTTGGGCACTCGCTGTTGGAGACATTAAAAATGTGACACGGCAAGGGGGAATATAGGTGGTGGGGCTGAATGAGCATCCACTGCTAGCTTCACATTAAAAGATGGATGGGGGGCCGGGTATGGCACTGGAGTCAACAGCAGGAGGTGTGTTTGGTGCTGGTGATCACGCCCAGTTGGTATGCTAATGGATGAAAACTTTGTGTGACAGGAGCAACAGCATCCTTTCATATGTAAGAAGTTTCTGTCCATCAGCAAGCTGACTAGCATCATCACTAGCCTTGTTTGTAATAGGGCTACTCAGTGCCCAGCCTCCCCAATGCTGAACTGCACTGGCCCCAACATGACCACACCTGCAAAACCCTACTGTGCTGGCACGCTGCTATATTCCCCCTCACCCTTTAATATGATGGTCTTGAATGTAAGGAAGACTAAAATTATGGAGTTTGGTAGCTCCACTCGGCTTAATGAAATCAAATCAAATCAAATCAAATTTATTTAAAAAAAAAAAAAAAAAGACGCCCAATCCCGAAGGCTCTGGGCGCCACACAAAATCTGTACAGTGTGTCGTACTGTATACATTTCAATTACAATATCATACAAATATAAAATATATAAAACTCAATCACCAAATGCCTGCATGAATAAAAAAGTCTTCAGACGACTCTTAAAGGCCTCTATAGTGGGAGCCTCTCTCACTACAACCGGCAATGAGTTCAGAAAGCGGAGCAGCAACTCCAAATGAACGATCCCTGCAGATTTTAACTTGCTCTCGGAACTTTGAGGAGGCCCCACTAGAGGAGCGGAGATCTCGGATAGAGGTGTATGGTACCAGGAGATCAGAAAGGTAACCAGGGCCCTGTCCATGTAGGGTCTTATAGGTGAAAACCCACCTTGAACAAAACTCTCCACCTGACAGGCAGCCAGTGCAATTCACGCAATACTGGAGTGATATGACAAAACTTACTCTGCCCGGTCAAAAGCCGGGCAGCAGCGTTTTGCACTAGCTGCAGTCTGAGAAGAGAAGTTCCAGAGACCCCGAGATAGAGTGCATTACAGTAGTCAAGCCTAGAGGTAACTAAGGCATGTACCAAGGTAGGGAGGTCCAGAGCCGGAACAAGGGGCTTAATCCTGGCGATATTTCTAAGATGGAAGAAACAGGAGCGAACCACGGAGGATATTTGGACCTCCACGGACAGGTTCCTGTCAAAGATCACACCAAGATTTCGCACCCATGGGGAGGCCATCAATGACACCGCTCCTAGCACAATGCCAGTCGCAGAATCAGAGGCCATCCCATCAAGAGCTCTGTTCGACTCCACTACCAATACCTCAGTCTTATTGGGGTTCAGTCGCAGCCAGCTGGAAGACATCCAGTCATTTATCTCAGCCAGACAGGTGTTCAGCACATCCACTGCATCTGATGTTCCTGGGGCAAAGGATAGGTATAGCTGAGTATCATCGGCATAGCAATGAAAACTCAAGCCATACCTCCTAATGATCCCCCCCAGGGGCAGCATGTATACTGCGAACAACATTGGGGCCAATACCGAACCCTGAGGGACTCCACACGAAAGGAGGCAGGGTGCCGATGAGAAATTACCCATCACAACCCACTGCCTCCTGTTAGTAAGAAATGACTCAAACCATTTGATAACAATACCAGTGAGTCCGCATAACTCCCTCAGGCGGAAAAGCAACACACAATGGTCCACAGTATCAATGCTGAAGAGAGATCAAGGAGAACAAGAATTGTCTTGTCACCCGATCTCTAGCCCTGAGAAGGTCATTTTGCACCCGAACTAATGCAGTTTCAGTGCTATGTCTGGCCCGAAAAGCTGACTGGAAAGGATCATATAACTTGTGAGTCATGAGATGTTCTCCCAACTGAAGTGATACCACCTTCTCTACAACCTTTCCCAGAAATGGAAGATTGGAGATAGGATGGTAATTTGCCCTAATCTCCGGGTCCAGAGAAGCTTTCTTTAAAAGGGGTCTCACCAGAGCCTCCTTCAAGGCATCTGGAAAGACACCCTGACTCAAGGAACACCGGACAATCAGGACAAACACCGGGCCAACATTGTCAATGCACCTCATCAAGAAGCGCGTTGGCATGGGATCCAGTTCACAAAAGGTATACTTCAAATTGGCCACTATCTCAATGACCTCACGATCCTCCACTGGCCTAAACTCTCCCCAACCAGAGAGAGTGCTCTCAGAAACCAACTGACGACTACTGACAGCAATGATATTACTGGCTGAGGAAACCTCCCGGCGGATGAAAATGTATGTTTGTTAATTTACGATGCTCAAGGTGTTTTACTTACATAGAAACATAGAAGTTGAAGGCAGATAAGGACCGCAAGGCCCATCCAGTCTGCCCATTTCTTTTTTCTACCTTATAAATGTGCCATCGGCCTTTGCTCTGTCAGTGGCCTATCTATTCATAGTCATTTGTATTGCTCCCTTATGCCTATCCCATGCCTGTTTGAAGCCCTGCACTGTATTCATAGCCACCACTTCTTGTGGTAAGCCATTCCATGCATCCACCACCCTTTCTGTGAAAAGAATTTCCTCATTCCCCTTAATCAGCTCCCTCTAATCTCATGCTGTGTCCTCTTGTCCTTCTATTTTTCTTATATTTAAACATGTTAGACTCTTTCACCTTGTTAATGCCTTAAGGTGTTTGAATGCCTCGATCATATCACCTCTCTCCTCCTTTGCTCAAGGGTATACATATTGAGCTCTGTTAATCTGTCCTCATATGTCTTCTGATGCAGTCCCTGCACTATTTTGGTTGCCCTTCTCTGGACTGCCTCAATTTGGTTAATGTCTTTGTGAAGGTGTGGCCTCAATACTGCGCAGTACTCCAGATGGGGCCTAACAGTGTCTTGTAAAGAGGGATTATTACCTCCTCTTACGACTTGTGATACCCTACTAATACACCCTAATACCCCCCTTAGCTCTACCAACTGCTTTAGAGGTCTGCTTGATGATTTCAGGTCATCAGTGATGATGATGCCCAAGTCTCTTTCTTCCTTTGTGACTGCTAGCAATTTCCCCTACCAGCCTATAGGTGGCTTCAGGGTTTCTCTTCCCTATGTGCATGATCTTGCACTTCTTTGTATTAAATCCCAGTTGCCACTCTTCTAACCATTTTGCTAGTTTATCCAGATCTCTTCTCATTCTGCCCACCCCATCTGGATAATCTACTCTGTTGCAGATCTTGGTGTCATCTGCAAACACAAGCCTTGCCCTGTAGTCCATCTGCAATGTCACTAATGAAGATATTGAAGAGGACTGGCCCCAGGACTGATCCCTGAGGTACCCCACTTGTGACTTGCATCTCTTCTGACTGTATACCATTTACCACCACTCTCTGTTTTCTGCCCGCAACCAGTTTGCCACCCAGTTGACCAACTTCTGACCCACCCTGAGCCTACCCAGCTTATTTATCAATCTTCTATGTGAACAGTGTCAAAAGCTTTGCTGAAGTCAAGGTAGGCGACATCAACTGCTCCCCCTTGGTCCACCACTCTGGTTACCCAGTCAAAGAAATCTATGAGATTAGTTTGACAGGACCTTCCTTTTGTAAACCCATGCTGTCTTGGATCCTGTGCCCCTATGGATTCCAGGTGTTGCACTATCCTTTCCTTAAGGAGTGCCTCCATAATCTTGCCTACTACTGAGGTAGTACTTGAGCAGGTCTCTGAGTTTAAGTAATTGGGAGTCCTACTTGACCCTTCTTTAACCTTTTCTTCACAGGTAAAAATGGTAAGGAGAACAATCCATCATAAGCTGGGGAGGCATTATAAATTCAAGTCAAATCTGTGTCTTATGATTCCCATAAAACATTAGCTACAGGGATCTTAATGCTACACTTGGACTATGCCTCTCTTCTGTATAATAAACTGGGTGTGAGGGAGAGGCAGGTCTTAAGTGTTGCTCACAATATCTGCCGCTTTGTTCTGGATGTTCCAGTCATGACCCATCAGTGCTCTTTGTATTCATCTCGGGGCTGGTTGTCACCTCAGCTTAAATATTTGTATGCCTTAGGTAACATGGTTCATCAGGCCATATATGCTAAAGGTTTGTCTCCTTTGACTGATTTGGCGATAGTTCGTATAGTTCAAGCCAACCTAAGATCAAATCAGGGTTTAGTCCTGTTAGCCCACTCTGCTAAAAACAAGTATTGTCTTCGCTCGTTTGAATGTCAGGCCCCTAACCTTTACGAATTACCTCTTTTTTTGAGAACCATCAATTCATACACAGGGTTTAAGTTTAGGTTTAAACACTATTTATTAACATTAGTAACTTGTAATGTTTGATGATTACCAATGAATTATTTATCTATTCATTGTATTGTTTGTAGTCTGTCTTGCATTGTTGTATGTTTTTTATCCAGGTCGGACCTGAAGAAGGGCTTTTGCCCAGTGTCCCAACTCGGTTAACAAATTTATAAATTAATTAAATAAATAAATAAAAATGCTTGCTTACGCAAGCAAACATAATAAATTCTGAAGTAGGTAAAGGATACAGCTTTCACTGGCTCCACATGAACTCTACAATACACACTTTTTTGGGCTTACTTAAAAGTGGATTCCTTCTGGTAATGGCCTTTTTTCTGTAGTTACAAAAATATAGGATACACAAAATCAGTTGTCCTTGCCTGTTCACTGCTATTAACATGATCACAACACAGAATATATTTTTGATCCATCACAAAATCAAAGCTCTGCCATTTCATTGTTTTGTCAGCAGGTGGACTGAGTTGCAAAATCCATTTTTACCCTGGCATGACATGACAAAAGATAACATATGCACACAACTGTTTATAAAATACAGAACAGCTACAAAGATATGGGGAAGGAACAATTACACCCATTATACAAACAACTGTATGAAATACAAACATTAGTGTAACCAGAAACAAGTGACAGACCTTATCTGTTGTCTCCATACAAAAACAAAAACACAGGCTATTCAATCACGTGGGTTCGATGGAACATTTAGAAACTGATAAGCTCATTAAAGCAGTAGACAACTGCTAAAACATTATGCAGAATCACTTATGTCTGAACCGTTTGAGAGGTTGGTTAATTTGGGGGCAAAATAGGTGACTGATCATTCTTCTGATCTAGCATAGCATACTATTATGAATTTTATTGACAGATATATGCCTAGGACGACAATGCATGTTTTGCTTTTGCAAACGTGAACCAAAACAGGGGAAGGATTGTTGGATTAAGATATTATAAATGATCTAGTGAGTGATTAATAATATTCGCACTCCAAGTAAGCAATAAGGCATGATGGGGTGTGCATTAGACAGTTGTAATGCACAGCAAGGGGGACTTAGTGAGGCACGAGGCCACAGGCTGAGTGCGTCCAGTCCCCTAGCCGTGCATTAGAACTGTCTACTGCACATCCCCAGAGTGGCATATTGCGCTTATAAAATGGGCCTATGTATTCTAAATGGGGGTTCTAGTTTTAGCTGTGCATTAGACACATCTGATGCACAGCTAACAACCAATCAGATTGCTTAAAATCCTTTGCCCATTTAATAATCTACTATAGAAACTCACAATGATGGGTTCAATTTCGAACATGCAAAGCAAAGTGACATACGTACAGTATCTTAATGCAGTTCAGTTTTTTATTAATATGGATTTTAAAGTATTATAAAGCAGAACATTTCATTCTCCAACGGCGGAATTAAAAGCTGTTTTTCTCCAATAAAGCAGGCCTCAGCAATTAATACCAGTTTCTATACAAAACAACTTAGTTTTTTCATCTATTCATTTGTAGTACTCTCCAAATAAACTTCAAAAGATCACATTTTATCAAGAGTTACACCCAAGTACTTAAAAATTCTACCTATTCCAAACAGGATCCCCATCATTTGCAAGTCACGTTAAATCCATGAATGAGAGGAGACAAAAAGCATAGCTTTTGTTTTCACCTGACGTAAAATTAATGTACTTTTGATAAACTAATTTGGTAATTGATCCTGGTGATTTTGTAATTTGTTACGTACATCATGTAACAGTGCTCCCAAGTTGAAGATGACTGTATCATCTGCATTACATAATTATTTTATCTGAAGACAGATGATCAGGCAGCTTACTTACAGACAGCAGTGAGGCCTGAGGTACACCTGAAAAGTACAGTTACGTAACAACTTACCGTCACAGTAGATCTTCGAGAACAGCTCTTGCAGCAGGTTACACCATTAGGACTGAAGCCGGCAGGCGGCAGGACCCCATGGAAAACTTCTAGCTAGCTAGCTACATCCAGCGGGGGACCACCCCCGACTCTGACTCCGCCCCCGACATCAGACACCTCATAAAAGGGTCGGTCCCCCAGCATCCCTCAGTTCTCCCGACCCGACGGAGACTCCCGGCATAGCGATATGATACAGAAGAGAAGACTGAGGATCCTCTTCCAGAGGAAGGCGAAGGACAAAAAAGCTTTTGTCTGAAATTGTAAGAAGAAAGATAACTTCCTGAGGGGAAGGTGGGAGGGAATCTACCTGCTGCAAGAGCTGTTCTCGAAGATCTACTGTTATGGTAAGTTTTTGCATAACAGTACTATTTTACTTCGAGAAACAGCTCCAGCAGCAGGTTACACCATTAGGACAGAGTCCCAACTAGTATAGGTGTTATCCCTAAATCTGGGAGGAGGACAGGAGAACAAAACAGAGGCGACCTCTTACGACAAAAGCCCCTGCAGGACTGCAAGGCCAAAGCCCGCTCTGCATCTAGAGGCAACGTCCAAACTGTAATTCCTGATGAATGTGTGCACTGTACACCAAGTAGCAGCTGCACAAATCGCAGGTGCTGAAATGTTTTTAAGTCAAGCGAAAGAGGTAGCCGCCCCCAGGTAGAATGTCCCTTTACCGATCCCAGTAAGGGTTTGTTTTGCTTCTGATAGCAGAACACTATGCAAATTCACCAACCATTTTTTAAGTGTCCACTTAGACACTGGTGCCCCTAACATCCTGTGGGCAAAGGTCAAAAACAGCTGGTCAAACTGATGGTGCAGTCTGGTCCTGGTCAGGTAGAACCTGAGAATCCTATGCACATCCAATGTGTGCAGCAGAGCTTCCCCTCTATTGGTATAGTTCGGGTAGTATACCGGTAGGTCAATGTCCTGGTTCAGGGTTAGTTCTGACACCACCTTAGGAAGAAACTAGGATTAGTTCTTAAGGACACCCTGTCCTTGTGAAAAATCAAACAAGGTTCTTTGCACATAAGTGCCTGGAGCTCTGAAATTCTCCTTGCGGAAGTAACCGCAACTAAAAATAATGCCTTCCAAGAGAGAAGGCGTAGCTCACAATCTGTGGCCGGTTCAAAGGGAAGCAGTGTAAGCTGTTCTAGGATGAACAGAGGATCCCAAGGGGGAATCGGGTCCCTGATGGTTGGTTTCAGGTGCAGAATGCCACGTAGGAATGCTCGTGACACCTCTAGCTGTGCTAGAGCTATTTGACTGACTAATGCATGTTAGGCCGAAATGGTGCAAAGGTGCACCTTCAAGGAGGAGTATGCTAATCCCGTCCTGAACAAGGAAAGGAGATCATCCAAAACTGACTTTTGTGAACAGTGGAGCGGCTCAAGATTCCGTGCGGTGGCCCAGAGACAAAACCAGCACCATTTCATGGCACAGGTAGCATGAGTGGAGGGATTTCTAGCTGCCACCAGGATGTCGGTATCTCCATGAGACACTCTGTGCCTAAGGATGGCTATGTCTTTAGGAGACAAGCGTGCAGGTTCAGGGACTTGAGGTTTGGGTGAACCAGAGACCCTGCTTCCTGGGACAGCAAGTGGGAGCTGACCGGTAGTAGAAACAGAGGCTCCTGTGCCAATTGGTGGAGCAGCAGAAACCAGATTTGTCTGGGCCATAATGGTGCTACCATGATCATTGTCGCTTCTTCTGCTTGCAATTTGAAGAGAACCCTCTGGATCAAAGGGAAGACGTAAAGGAACCTGCCTGCCCAAGAGAGGGACAACATGTCTCACCAGAAAACACCAGGCCCTGGATCTAGCAAGCAGAAATTGGGCAGTTTTGCATTGTATGGAAATGCGAACAGATCTAAGTCTGGCATCCCCCATCTGTCGAACTGCTATTCCACGACTGCCTGAAGGAGTTCCCACTCATGAGTGCTGGATCATAACCTGCTCAGAAGGTCTGCTACCATGTTGCAAACTCCGGGCACATGCATTGCAGTAATAGTGATGCCATGTTGTAGGGCCCAATTCCAAACTCTCATCATCGCCTCCCGGCAGAGCTGGCAGGAGTGAGTGCCCCCTTGCTTTGATGCAATACACCACTGATGTGTTGTCCGTCTGGACCAGTAAGTGGTCTGGGGGAATTTCTGAATGCAGGCCTGCAGTGCGTACAGGACTGCCCTCATCTCTAGGGCACTGATATGGAGATGAGTCTCCAGCAGGGACCAGGTGGCCAGTGTCCTTGTGTCATTTAGGTAAGCCCCCCAACTGGACCCGGACGCGTCCGTGGTGAGCATTAGAGATGGAGCGGGAGTAGAAAAGGGGACCCTTCTTGCCAGGAGCTCCAGAATGAGCCACCATTGCAGGGCTTGTATGATGGAATTTGGGACCCTGATAGGGTGCTCCAGATGATCTTGTCACTGATCCCACTGCGCTCTGAAGTGACTACTGGGTGACCCACGTATGGAGACGGGCGAGTGAAACTGTGGCAGTGGCCACCGCCATGTGCCCCAGGAAGCACTGCATGGTCCTTGCCAGAACCTGCTTCCTGGTACTGATGCACGGATCAGGGCACGTATGCATTCCACTCTGTCCTCTGGCAAAAAAGCTTTGCCCTGGCCGGTATCTAGTGCCGCGCCTATAAACTGTAGTCTTTGGGTGGGAACCAATGATGATTTTTCCTGATTGATGGTGATACCCAGCGACTCGAACAGGGAGTGAGTGTCCTGTATCGCCCTGATCAGTTCCTCGTGAGATGGAGTCATGAGGAGCCAGTTGTCCAGGTAGGGAAAAACTTAGTGGTATTGTCTCCTCAGGGCTGCTGTCACTACCGCTAGGCATTTGATGAAAACCTGCGGTATCGATGAGAGACCGAATGGGAGTGCCCAAAACTAGTAGTGGCGTCCCAGAAACTTGAACTGCAGGAACCTTTGATGCGGTTGAGCAATGAGGAGATGGAGATATATGTCCTGCATGTCCAATGACGCTAGCTAAGCGTTTTGTCTGAGCATGGGGATGAGACCTGGAAGTGACCATGCGGAAGCATTTGTATGCTTGTGACAAGTCGGATTCCAGTTTCTGCATTATGTATAATGTTTCTGGTGTGAAGTACATATTATTTAACAGCTTATAGTGTGCAAGCCTTTAACAGTCAAATTTTAAATATCTGTGTGGGTGTAGCCATACTTTCTGTAAGTTATCAGAAGTTACAGCTCAGGGAATTCTTTACTCCAGTAATCCAACTGCAGACTCACAGAATCAGTGGAATACTCTCTAAATTTCTTATATCGTGCTGATATGGCATGCCTCTGATTTTCATCTAGGCTAAGCTTTGCCCATTCATTTTTTTTTTTGCAATGTCGGCCAGGGGCGGGAGCCCAATTTGCTACAGATCACGTGCTGGAGGTGCAAAATTGGAAAAATTAGGTAGGCCCTTAGATTGTTGCATGTCTGAAAGGTGGTAAAGGTTGCAGGTATATTATTCTCGATCACCAATGCCAATTTTGAAAGATTAGCACCCAGCAGAAAAGAGTCTTCCAACATTTTCCCACCTAAAGTAAAGTTTGGGTTATGGCAAATGGGTTGGTTCATATCAAAAACAAGGTTAGTACTTAAAAAATGAAGGATCTGTCTACAGGCCCTTAGAGAGTACCCACTGCTGTGTCCCTTAAAACAGCCCACACATATAATAAGCCCCCACCAATATATAATTAATCTTACCTGGCCCCAAGTAGGCTGCAATAGAAATTTTCATTTATTACTTCCGGTATTAAATAAGGCAAGAGATCGCATTTTGCTTCACAGAGCCAAAAGCCAAAACACTAACACTTGCTTACTGTGAGACACACACCCCACTAGCACATTTGGTGATGTCAGTACATGGAAAGTGTGGGGCACACTCCATCAGTAGAATAGAGGTGTTTTTTTAAGTGCTGTTTAATTTAGAGCTCCGATTATAACAAATCAAGTCCAACGCTCAGCTAACAAGGTCAGTTTCTATGATTTGATGTGCTGGCATGAACTGCAGGTCATTTTCTGTCATGGGAGCCAGCCTCCAACAGAGAAGTGGTAAACATGGCAGGTTAAACAACACAGGAAAAAGTCAGGCAACTGTAGCTGTCCCCTACATTTGTCCAGTGTACGTTTTGTGTATACCTGTTTCTTCCCCTTAGAAATTCAGACAAGGTGGATTTCACAGTGAACTACCATTGCTTGGGTAGGTACAGACCAGTCATACTTAGTGGGTAGAAGATACATGGTAAAATATTAATTCTTATAATGTTTATTCTGACCCACAATGTTAGTGGTAGTGTGGTCCACCATGCCAGGTCTGGATTTAGTTGCGTCATAAGCTGGGTTATATTTTTTTCACCATCAGGTGCTTGTCCCTACTGACTATAATGCCCAAGTATTTGGGTGAAGTGGGGTCCCACGTATCCCCCTTGCATAACCTTTGTTTTTATTTGTATGAACATTTAGTAGCATGGTTATTGTTTTGTCTAGGTTTAATTTATAACCTGATAATTTTTTGAAAATTGTTCCAGCACCTCAAACACCTCGGGAATTGACATTTACGGGTGTTCCAGGTGTATAAACATAAAAACAGATGGCAGATAAGGACCACTAGCCCCACGCAGTCTGTCCATTTTTTCTACTTGCTGCAGAAACCACAAATCCTACTTGATCTCCGGCTTTGATTTCTTTCCTGTCACTAAGGTTCCCCTAGGGCTATTCCATGGATTTTTGAATTCCCCTTCCGAATTTGCCCCCACCACCTCCGCCAGGAGGCTGTTCCATGTATCCACCACCTTTTCTGTGAAGAAATACTTCCTCACATCACCCTTCAGTCTACCCCTTTCCAGCCTTATGTCATGAACCCTAGTTCTAGAACATCTCTTTTTCTGAAAGATGCTACCCTCCTGTACTTTATTTATGAATGCCCTTGAGACATTTGAAGGTCTCTATCATATCCCCCTTTCCCTCCTCTCCTCCAGGGTATACATATTGAGGCCCTCCAGTTTCTCTTCATATGGACTTATGGTGCAGGCCCTGTACCATTTTTGTTGCCCTTCTCTGAACTGCCTCTACCCTGTCTATGTCCTTACGGAGATGCAGCCTCCAGAACTGGACACCAGTAGCATTATGTCATCTGCATAGGTAGAGACAGCATACCTGTACTTCTTCACTCTGACCCCTTAGAGTCTGGGATTCATCTGTATGGTCCATGTTAGAGGTTCAACGTACAGGTTAAAAAAAGGGGGGGGGGGCAGGGAATAATGGGCACTCTCATCTTGTTCCTTTTCTTTGGTGAAAGGCTATTGATTTCATACCACTGCAAAACACTTTGGCAGATGGGTCCGAGTATGCAAGATAAATGCCACTTTAAAAATACATGTTGCGTTTTTATTAATAATTTTGATTACTGAAACAAAAACCCTTTTTTAGCATTCTATTTTTCTCTCGTTTTCCGGTGTCCCACACACTGCTTCAGCCCATCAACAAGCCCACACCCACTGGAAAAGAATACTATTTTTAATACAGAATGTTGTTCAAACACAACACTGGGCTGAGCTTTTATACTTTTCAGTGTTGTCCCTTTCTCAGATCCATAACCTTCCGAAGACCGTATTTTACTCAAAAGTGTCTAAATATTTTTTAAAAGCTATTTTTGTATCAACAACAACAAAAAAAGATGAATACCATTCACTCGATACAAAAGGGTCTCAGTCTGTCTCATTTCAGCTATGCTGTGACCTAAAATGACATAATGGTGCTTCACAAGGAATGTGTTGAACTGGTAAACTCAAATAGGTAACTGTAACCAAAAGACAATAAAGTAGTGCATTTGAACTTCAGATGTGCACCCTGTAAAGCACAAGTTATATTGCCACTGAATATATCCGGGACTGGGAAGGCAGAAGCCAGAGAGGGAGAGGGGGGCAGCAAGGTCAGCTCCCAGGGTGGGGGCTGACCAAACCAGCAGACACGAAAGACCGTTAGGTCTATTCTGCTGCCATTTTAGTATGTTAGTATGTTTTTAACTGGGGAAGAGGTCTTAATTAAGACAGTAACCTGTTTTGCACGGTGTTCCTCAGAGGACTGATGTAGATAGAGCAAAGGACTCCTCCAGAGAGACACATCACTGAAACTGCAAGCTGTCGGCATCAGGACTACTCAGAAACTCCTTTGCCTAACTGGGAGTTGCCCACACTGAAATACACCACAATTGCCTATATAATGTTGGCCGCCCCATACCACCTCCATTGCCTGCCAGAGACAACCTCAGAGTTGTAACATACTGGCAGGAACGGGAGATCAGAACCCCAACCAAGCCAGCAGAAATTGCATTTACGTAAGAACTTACCGTAACAGTAGATCTTCGAGAGAGGTTCCTGCAGTAGGTCTTCACATATGGGACTGCGCCCTCTGGCGTCAGGTCTGAATGGCAAACTTATAGATAGCAATCATCAGCGGGGACCGCCCCAGACGTCAGGTGACATGACGTCAGCCCGACTATAAAAGGGGTGGTCCCGCGCCTGCTCTCCAGTTCTTTTCCACCGGAGACTTAAAGAAAGGTAAGTATAAGCTAGGAGAAAAAACTCCTAGGAACCTGCTTCCTCTCTAGACCCAAGGACGAGGCAGGATGAAAAACAAAGGAAAAACATCCAGGAGCTGGAGGAAGGTGGGAGGGAAACCACTTCGAGAGGTTCCTGCAGTAGGTCTTCACAGATAGGACTGAATACCAAGCAGTCCCCAAAATAACTAATGCTGAGGTGCATCAGGGAAGAGGAGAAGTCTCCATAGGGAATCATGACAGGAGGCCTTGCAAAACTGCAAGACCAAAGCCTGTTCTGTGTCTAGAGGCAACGTCCAGACTGTAATGCTTAGTGAAAGTGTGAACAGACGACCACGTGGCCGCTGCACAGATATCGGCAGTAGACACATTCCTGAAAAAGACAGTAGATGTAGCCACGCTGAGGGTGGAGTGACCTTTGACTGCCCCCGGAAGGGACTTCCCATATTTCATGTATGAAAGTGGATATAGTTGGCTAACCATCTAGAGATGGTTTGTTTGGAGATAGACTTGCCCTAGCACTGGGGAGCAAAGCCTACAAAGAGTTGGTTGGATTTACGAACCTCTTTAGTCCAGTCCGTGCAGTACCTCAGAATCCGGTGCACATCTAGGGTGTGCAGAAGGTATTCCCCCCTGTTGGAATGTTGGGGATAGTATACTGGTAATTCCATGCTCTGATTCAGAGTGGTTTCTGAGACCACTTTGGGAAGAAAGGAAGGGTTAGTCTGAAGGACTACTCTGTCCCTATGAAAAATTAAATAGGGTTCTTTACAAACAAAAGCCTGGAGCTCAGAGACCCTTCTGGCGGAAGTCACTGTGACTAAAAATAAAGCCTTCCAGGAGAGGAAGCGTAAGTCGCAAGTAGAAGCTGGTTCAAACAGGGGTTAAGTCAGCTACTCGAGCATGAAATTCAGGTCCCAGGGGGACAGGGATTCTGGATCAGAGGTTTCAAGTGAAGGATGCCCTTCAAAAAGGTTTTGGCAACCTCCAACTAAGACAAGGTTTTGCCCTCCACCGGGAGGTGGTAGGCAGACACCACAGAGAGATGGACCTAAATGGAAGAGTAGCTAAGGCCCACTTCAGATAAACGTGTGAGGTACTCTAACACCTGGGCTGCCGAGGGCGAAAATGGGTCTAAGTGCCTTGCTTGGGCCCAGATCGAAAATCTTTTCCACTTCATGGCATAAGTGGATCTAGTAGAGGGTTTTCTGGCTTCTACTAAGATATGTGCAACCTGCGAGGAGACACCACAGCGGGAAACCGCTATGTCCACAGGTGCCACGCATGAAGGTGGAGAGTCTGAAGGCTCAGGTGCACCAGGGTGCCCTGCATCTGTGTCAGAAGGTCATGGGAAAATGGCAAAGGGACTGGAGGTTCCAGTGCCAGTTGCTGCAAAAGAGGATACCAAATCAGGCATGGCCAGAGAGGAGCGATAAGGATCATATGAGCTCCCTTCTGCTGAAGTTTCACCAGAACCTTCTGAATGAGAGGAAAGGGAGGAAATGCATAGAGAAACCTCCCTGTCCAAGAGAGAAACAGTGCGTCTTGCCAAAAAGCACCATGCCCAGGAACGAGCTTGCAAAAGTTGGGTAGTTTTGCGTTGAATGGGGAGGTGAACAGATCTATGTCTGCTTGACCCCACTGAAGAAAGAGTTCTTTGACCATCCTTGACTATAGCTCCCTGGCCACTGATCAACTGACACTGTCCGCCAGGATGTTGCTTACACCTGGGACGTAGACTGTTCTCAAGGAAAGGCTGTGCTGGATCGCCAGACCCTCACTGCTTCTCTGCAGAGAGGGTATGACCGGGTTCCTCCCTGTTTGTTGATGTACCAGACTGTGGACATATTGTCCGTCTGGACCAGAAGTGATCCTGGTACCAGTAGGGACTGGAATGCCTGGAGAGCATAAAGAACCACCCTAGTCTCCAGAATGTTGATGTGGAACATAAGCTCCTGGTCAGACCAAGACCCCTGTGTCTTGTGCACCCCCAGATGGGCTCCCCAGCTCAAGTCTGAGGCATCCGTGGTGAGGACTTGGGTTGGGATCGGGGAATGAAAAGGTGTTCCCCTTGAAAGGTCGGAGAGATCCTGCCACCAGTGAAGATCTCTCTGAAGGCTGCTGGAGATCATGACTTTCTGGTTCATGTCGTCTGTCCTCTGATCCCATTGGACTCGGAGAGACCATTGGGTGACCCTCATGTGAAGTTTGGCCAGGGGTACTGTAGAAATGGCCACTGCCATCAGTTCCAAAAGACAGAGCACAGCATATGCTGGGATCATCGAGCCTGGGCCAGGAGAGTAGCCTGAGCAACTAAAGTCCCGGCTCGATCTGATGGCAGAAACACCTTGCTCTGAACTGTGGCTCCAATGAACTGGAGTCGTTGAGATGGTACTACCTGGGACTTAGGGAAGTTGACCATGATACCCAGAAGTGAGAACAAGTTCAGAGTGAAAGAGAGGGACTCTTTCAAGCTGGTAGGAGAGGGTGCTGTGAGGAGCCAGTCGTCCAGGTACAGGAAGACATAAATGCCCATGTGGCATAAGATCACCGCCACCACCGTTAGACATTTCTTGAACACCCAAGGGGCCGAAGAAAGGCCAAATGGGAGTGCCCGAAACTGGAAGTGGTCCTCCATAAAAACAAAATGGAGGAAGCGGCAGTGGGCCGGGAGGATAGGGATGTGCAGGTAGGCATCCTGCATATCCAGGGAGCACAGCCAGGAGTTGGGATGAAGCAGGGGAGGAGTCCCTAAAGAGTCAACATATGAAACTTCTTGTATTCCACGAAGATGTTTAGTGTGCTGAGGTCCAAGATCGGTCTCAGGTCGCCCATTTTCTCTGGGACTAGGAAGAAGTGGGAGTAAAATCCCCTTCCTATCTGGTTTGGAGGGACAGGTTCTATGGCCTTCTTTAGAAGAAGCGCCTGGATCTCTTGAGAGTCAAGGGGACCCGATCCCATGGATAGAAAGACTGTCCAGCAGTAGAGGGGCTGGGATCTCAAGGAACTCGATCGAGTGACCCTGCTGGATGAGCTGAAGCACCCAAGACTCTGCTGTGATGAACCTCCACCCCTCCAGGTGGAGACCGAACCTCCCTTCGACCGGTTCTTCCTGACTTAAGGGAGGGAGGGAGCGGAAGGAGGGGAAAGGAGTCAGGATGCCGAGGGGAAGGGAGGAGAGCTTTAGCCCCCTAGGCTGGTTTGAGGAACTTACCCTGTGCGGTTTGGGTTCCTGAGCCAGGGGTGCGTCTTTTTCCCCCTGACGCTTAGCTTGGTTTTTGTTCCACCTTCTTTGGCGGCGAAAGGGCTGCTTTTTCTAACCCGTCTTGTACATAGAACATATATCTCTTAAGGAGTGTGTACTCTCTTGCAGTCCTGTGATAATATCTTTGGCATTGCTGCCAAAGAGGACAGAACCCCTAAAAGGGGCGTCCAAAAGGGAAGACTGTACATCCTGTGCCAGGCCAGCTATCCGGAGATAGGAGAGCCGGCGAAGACAGATCCCCGTGGCTGCCACTCTAGCCATAGTAGATAAAGACTTCCACAAGCTATTCTGATACTTACTCATGTCTAAGTTGGGTACTTGGTAATATGGTGCCCTAAGGAGGGGGAGGTGTGAGTCTAATTGTCCATAACATCCAATTTTCAGGATTATTTGTCAGAAGGTAAAGAGCTTAAGTGACAGTGAGCCCTATACCTCTCATGAGCAGCCATGCTAACCACTCAGTCAATTTCAGGCTGTGTGGTAAAAAAAAAAGCTTCGGTAGAGGGAGCAGGACAGTGTTTACCCACTTTGCATCATGTACTGAGTCTGTGCCAGACAGCCATGATAGCATCCTCCAAAGAAGGGTGAACAAGAGGAATGATCACAGAAGGAGACCTCCAAGAATTCATAAAGATTTACCTTTGTGGAGTGCTCCTCCTCAGCAGTATAGCCCAGCTTGCACTTCATTAGGTATAGCAGCAGAGCCTAAAATAAGGCATCCTCAGGAGGAGACCTCAGAGTATATACCACAGTGTCTTCACTACAAGAGGAAACAATGGGACTAGAGTCAAATCCAAAAAAGGGTTGCTCTTCCTTTCCATCGAAGTCTTCTACATCCATGTGGCATGGATTGCATTCATCCTTCTTTTCCTCACGTTGAGATAGGCAGGATGGACCACAGGAGCCACAAACTGCTGAGGCAGCAGAGGGGGTGGCACAGTAGCAGTGACTGTCATTCCACAGACAGCCATAGCTGATGCTGACAGGAACGTTGGTAAAGCCTGTGCCATCACCAGAGTAACTGTTGACGGGAGGAATGGCAAAAGCCTCTGAAATAGTTCACAGATGGTAGCCAGTACAACAGCTCTAGCAATGATGGTGCCAGCTGCCAGAGTTGACAAAGAAAACAGGACAGTAGTAGTCAACAACGTGCTGGTAAGAGGCTGTGTGCCGATGTATAGTAGCCAAGCTAGAGAACTGTACTTGACTTTGTGTCTCAATGACATTCAAGCTGGTGACAGAGACTGTTGATGAAGAAGTTTGAGACTTACCCTCACAAAGATTCAGTGAGACCCTCGACTGGGAGGGCAACTTAAAACTGTTTTGTGGTTATGCTCCATCAGGAAACACTTTTTGTGAATTATTTTTTAAGGAATGATGGTTTCCTGTAGAGACTTTTTTTTTTAACGTATCTATAAATAAATGTTGGTTTTCTTCTTGGGATAGACCCTGATGCTGTATGCCTGACATTCTCCATTTTCTGCAGGAAAGTCCCCAAAGCCTTCAGGCGGTGTCGCCTCGTGGCCTGGTTAAAGCTATGCCATGACAACTGGCGCAGATTTTCACATCCTTCCATACCCAGACAGCAAACAGAAATGGTCTGAACTCTGTCTACAAATATATTCATGACACACTGACAGAAGCAAAACAGTGAGGGTGTTTTTGAAGTAGCCAATGACAACATGTAATCATCACTAAAGGAAAGTAAAGAAAATGTTACTTCAACAAGTGAAATCAACAAAGGCATTTCCCTTTTTTCTCGACAAGTGATTGACAGTGGGTCTAAAAGCTGAGGGGCGTGGGGCCACCCAGGCTATATGGGGGCACCAACGTCAATATGGGTGTCTCACCCCAAAAATTTTCCGAGTGGCACTTATGCCAATGGCTTAAAAATAACATTCCAAAGGTATGTATCTATGGAGAGAGATGTCCCCGAAGAAGATCCACTGTTTCATAGTTCAGTACTACAGCCATCAGACTACACTATGTTTCCTACATCTGCTTTAGATTTTGTGAAGGAGTACTAAACCATGGAAAATGATAGCACATTTTCGGGGGGGGGTGCCATACCAATACTAGTACAACATCACTGTTCAAAACTAAAACTGCTGTTCAGCTATATATGGAATGACTAAACAAGTAAAGAGCTACTGATGCCTCAAAGAAATCTTACAAAAAAAAAACATAATAATTAGGTACAATTCTGCTTGTGTTCTATTTATATTTTATATATTTCTCCTCCCCATAATTTTTTACGAAGGAAATGTGTATGAATATATGATTGTTGTCCCTTAGAGTTCATTTTGAGTTCACCTGCCTCTATAGTTTACTCCCTACTCTAAGTCAGAATCCTTTGTTGTGACATCACAATCTGTTGCCATGGGAGTAACTGTGAGGTCACAAGCAGTGCTCTACGATTTCAGATAGGGAGAAAGCAGCATGAATAGATTAACTCTTCAGGAGCAGAAATCCTGTTTTCATACAAATGATCTCAGTAATAAATAGTGGGGAGGAGAAATACAGAACTAATGGGAAATACAAGCTGGACTGTATCTAAATAATATGTTTTGTTAAGGTTCAGCTGAACATGTCACCAGGTCTTTAACAGTTGGACAGAGGTTTGGTCGAACGGTAGAACTTGAAGGGTATTGATTAAGGGATTCCTTTGGGAACCTGGCATTGTGACAAGTGAGGTCCCTCGGGGAACAGTCCTGGGACCAACAATATTCCTGCTTTATATAATGGCTCTACATGAGGACATACATAACTGGGCTATAAAATACGCCGATGACGCCAAGCTAGGATGATGAATCCATACCCTCCATAAGCAAAACTGCAGCATAGAGACTCAGATAAAATATCCAGTTGGGTAGTCAAATGGGGAATGAAATTAAATATAGGAAAATGCTCAGTGATACATCTGGGACCCAGAAACCAGGAAAATTAGTACTATGAAAAAGATCCAGGATAACAGTCACGCCTGACCTAAGACAAAGTCAACACTATAAAACAGCATGTAAAAGCGCTAACAGGATACTGGGGTATAAAAGTATATCAAGTTTATATTAGGAGAGGAATAAAAAGTAGTAGTTGTGAGGTCATTATAGCCTTGTACAGGAGCTATGTGAGGCCAGCACTTAATTATGGATTTCAATTTTGGTCACTCTTTTTGAGAAAGGATACAGCGTATTTAGAGAGGACACAATATAGAGCTACCAAGATGATTAATGGTCTGCAGGAGGAGTGAATAGGTAGTCTTAACCTTATGTCACTGGAGACAGGAAGGCTCAGAGCAGACCAGTTGTTGTTTGATGTAACGTAGGACAAATACAAACAAGAATAACTAGGGCTTGTAACTAAAGACAGCCTGGTACAAATCAGAAGGCATAGGTCGCAGCTACAACACAGATCCTTTAGAACAGAAAGGAGGAAATATTTATTTACTTAGAGTAACAGGACTGTGGAATGATCTCCCAGAATAAACAGTAAAACAAAGTGCAATTTTAAATCACACTTAGGCAAATATATACTAGATAATGCAATGTGGTTATATAACTGCTGAGAAGTGGGGAGCAGAATTTAGGAGCACCACAGCCTACTACTGCTGTAACATCCATAGTATTATCTTTTTTATTATAGGTTTTCTCCTTGCCCCCCCAGCCCCCCCCCCCGAGGCCCCGGCACACGACCGTGCGAGCATGTGAAGGCACGCTACGCATCCCGTGGTGCCAGCTCAGCCCCTTCCACCTCCTATAATTGTTTGCCGCCCCCTCTTCACCTATGCTACCCACCAAACCTCCAACCAGTGGGAGCGGAACTACGGGGGAGTGCCAACCCACTCTCACCACCCTCGGGAAAGGAGAGTTGACCACTGGCATGCTTGACTCTGTTCCACCCTCCCCCCCCCAAGCTGGTACCATGACAACCTGATGTCGTTCCCGAACCCAGGTTGCCGGCATAGCGTGAGGTGTGGCGTCCAGTGTCTCAACCCTCAGCGCCATCGGGCCGATCCACAGTATGATTTTGATTTACAGTAAATAGAAATGTGAGTTACCTAATGGAACAGAAACTAGTACTGGTCAAAATAATAACTTGGCAGTGGTCTTTTTTTCTTGTTTTGTTTTCTTACTGAATATAAAAAAAGGATCTCAAACAACTTGACTGCAGGGTAAGGGCACGTTCATATACAATGTTCCTTCTTTGAAAAAAAAATTATTTCAAGGCTACAGGGAATTCAATGTCTCCCAAGCAATTTTCAGACAGTATTACATCTCGGAACAATTGAATGCACAATGTGGGGAACTTAGCCAGACACATTCAATAAGTAGCATGATGTTTGGACGCACCTATTTCTGAACACGTTTCCTTTGGAGAGTTAAAAAAAAAAGTGAAAAGTGGCAATAGCTTGTACAACAAACAAGTTGACATTTTACATGACTCGTTCTCAAATCGCCAATATTAGTTGATGGATTATGGATTGTAGGCAATGATAAAGCCTCTTCCAGCACTAAACACAGGGCCTTTATTGCTGCCACCAACACTGCACCTGTGTACAGAGCCAATTTAACAACACACTAGCTGCCCCTAAATTAGCAGTGCCAAGAGAAACAGATTGCGGGAACACTGAAAATACCTTTGCACTTATAACGGTGGGGAGGTGCACTTAACTGTCAATTATCCCTCAGTGTGACAGACATCTCAGATTTTACCCATTAAAATTGTTCAGTCCCACATTCATTCCACATGGAAAAGGAGCTCCCCACACAGAGCAGGTGCTGCAAGTCTTTAAAGCAGAAAATCATAATGCTGTATGATGCCTATACATTTCTATAGTGCTTTGAGCCTGTATCTTCTCACAAACTCACAATATGACTTCAGAGTCCCACATTTTGTGTGTCACTGTCCCAAATTTTAGTGACACACGGTTGTGATGTATGGGTGTGGGGTGGAATCCAAAGGATAAGAGGGACAGCTGGCCAGGGTTTTTGTTTTGGCTTCCATGTGGAAACAAAGTGAGGATTTAGGCATCGAGGACCCCAGAGTAACAATCTGAACAACATAATTTCGCCCCCTCCCCACAATGTCACAAGTGCATTCACAGGTGACTCACCTTCACGTCAGTGATGCCTGGGCTGCCTGAAAAAACATAAAGGAGTCCCAGCAGGTGATCGGCAAACAGAAATGCTGCACATTTATTCCATGACCACAGTGCCTTGAGCCTTAACTTGGAAACTGGGTCACAAGTACAGCAAGAGAGTCTGTAACTCGCCGATCTACCTGGACGAGGTGAAGGCAACCAGAAAAGCCATTTTCTAGGATGGGAAATCAAGTTCACATGTTGCCAAGGTCTCAAAAGGTATTCTTCATAAACCTAGTCAGGACCAGTTTCAGGTCCCATGCAGGAGAAGTCTTATGCACAGAGATGGGAACATATGGTTAACGTACCTGAGAAAAATGACCGACCAGCTGCACAAGTGTCAATGAGGGAAACCTTGCTTTATCTCAACATGCTAAGACAGCAGTGAAATGCACCTTCCAAGAAGATGCATGCAGGACACTGACAGTTAAGGTCCGGAGGCACTCGAGCATGGAACTGACATGGAAATTACGTACTTACTGTAATTATTGATCTTCTTGGACAGTCTCCATCACTCATTCACACTAGTGGGATAGCGCTAGGACCAAGCGGGAGCCTAAAATTTTCAGAAGGGTCAGCGCCGAGACAGGACCACGCATGTGCGGCACCGCGAGACTAGCTCGCGCCTGTGTAGGCTATCTCGGCATCGACCCTCCAACTGCCTCAGTACCTTTTCGACCGAGGAGGTGTAGCGAACTAATGAGAATAACTCATCCTGAGTTTCTGGGCCTGAGAGGGCCAAGATGGCCTTTGTAAGAAAGGTCAAAGAATAATGTCCTCACAGTCCGAACCATAGGACCATGAAGACCAGGAAAGAAAACGAGTGAACCCAGGGAGAGGAGGGAGGTGAATGAGTGATGAGACCGTCCAAGAAGATCAATAATTACGTAAAGTACATAACTCTACATCTTCCTGACCAAGTCTCCATCACTCATTCACACTAGTGGAGAGTACCAAGCTAAAACCAACAACCCTGAGTAGGGTGGTAGGAGATAGAGTTCACTCAGAAAGGACAGCCAAGGACTGTCCTGCTAATAAAAAGAGCTGTCTTGTAAAGAGCATCTAGAACATAGTGCTTACAAGATAAGCGCTCGAGTTGTAACTCACCACTTTGCAGACGACTGCAATGGGCACAAAATGAAAGTCTGCCAGGAAGCCGCAACCACTCTAGGAGAGTGGCAAGAACCCGGCCTCACAATTTCGTCTAGGACCAAAATTAATAGTGTCAAAGACATGTACTAATGTAATGTAAAGGGACCTCAGGAACCGAAAGAGTCGGAGGTAAAGTCTACTGGTTCAGGGTAGACCAGAAAGTGCAGATGGAAACCCCCACTATCAAGTATGGCTGACCTGTAAACAACAGGTCCAGGAGCACTTGAACCCCTTACTTGGTGAGCAAGGGGGTCCAGGTGGAGTTAGCCCATCAAGGAGAATGGTCTCCACTTAGTCACAGGCACCTTTCTGGTGGAAGGCCAAGCACGACTTAGAAGCCTCTTGTGGTGGTCTAGTAGAACCAGATCCTACCCACTGCATATTCTGAAAGGAATCATCCTGCCCCTGTGTGTACAACTGTAGTAGCAGTCTCTGAACTCAGGGAAGAAAGGAAAAAGTGTACAGGAGGACGTGTCCACTGCAGAAAAAACATTCCGACAGAAAAAAACAGGGGGCTGGATTTCTAAGGCAAATAGAGGCAGATTTGCGTTGAGGAGAGACACAGCAGGACCAAGATAGGGCTAACCCATTTGTTGAATGTGACTGAAAGAGGCAGTGACTCAATGTGATGAGGCACTACCCACTCTGGCCTCCCTGAAGGGAGTAGGAAAGAATTCTAGTTTGCTTGCTGAAAAAGAAACATCACAACTCCATCACGCACTTGGAGAGGATAGCTTCGTGAGCGACTGGCATGGACCAGTGCGCAGGAACCGAAGGTGTGAATATTTGAGAGCTACCTCAGAAAAAGACCTACTTGACCTTCCGTCAAGAAGGAGTAAATCGCCTGTTAAGTTAAAGCAAGCAAGGAAGTAGGAACCTGAGTTCCGACTCAGTGGAGAGTCGCTTCTGCTGCTGCAAGGCTCTGCTCAAGAGAAGAAAGCCTGATAAAAAGAAAGGGGAATTAACAGACTGGGCAGTCGCCTAGGTCTAGGAAATGTCTCTGAATGAGAGAAATCTCTCTTAGAGAAAAAGATGACCCATACCGCTGCTGGATCGGACTCCCCCTAAGGGAAGAAGAAGTCAGGTACTCTTTACCGTACTCTGGAGACGAGCACCTCAGGGGCTGAGACGGAACCTGACCAGATCCAAAAAAAGGGGGGTATCGGATAATTTCAGCTAGGCCCTGTGCTATGATAAATTTTTTTTTTTTTTTTTTTTTTAAGTCCGAGCCTAACAAGGCTTTCAGGCTGCTATTTTGCAAGGATTGTCTTGATACAAAATGACGAAGATGTTCTCCATCTGAGTGCAGAAGGAGCCTGAGTGTCCATACTGAAATCATGACTGGACTAATAATCACAGCTTGAGAGACGTTAACCACCTGTGCCGAAGAAGCCACCAAAGGGGAAATATCACAAGGGGGCTATATATCCCTATCAAAGGAGCGGAAGAGCCTGAGCAGCTCCCGACCATTAAATTAGAATGTTCCACAGAGTGTAACTGTCTTGACGATTGAAAAAGTCTAGACGCAGAAGTGTATGGTCCACGGACGCAGTGTGAAATGCTATAGTGGACCCCATTACTGAGGAACTACTGAAAAGAATTTCCATCACGGACTCTGATGATAGAGAGGACGTGCCCTTCAGTATATGAAATGAGTTGTCCACTGCATTACTGACCAGAAGGACAGGGAAAGACCCATCTAGATGCACTTCTACCCCAGAAGGACCTCTAAGAGAGGTCTAGGTCAGAGCCACTAGAGACTCCGCCATCAGGAAGGATGTCGAGGAGCTTGGTACCATGTAAGGAGACGAGAAAGTGCTCAGCAGAATGAGATTCCGCTGGCAGAGCAGTACAGCAGAGTTCCATTGCAGAAAACCGCTGGATGACACAAGATCCCACATAGACCGCCACTCACTAAGATGTGTGGAAAAAAATAATCCGCAGAACAGGAGTTCATTCTGCAGAAAACATCCTGCCACAAGTTCTGTGAAAAGGAAGTTCGAAAAGGAAAAATATGTCACTAATTCTGCCATACAACACCCACTAGCACCCCTGCAGCACCAGCATCACTCGTGGCACAGGAGGGCACCAAGCAGTGCCTATGCCAACCTGGGCGATACCCGAGGGCACCCGCAGCAGTACCTGCAGGCACCCCCGGCACCCATGTAGCAATGGCAACCGAGGGCACCGACACCCATGGTACCATGGAACCCATGACACCCATGGTAAGAATGGCACTCGAGGGCACCAGTGGCACCCATGGCACCTGAGGACACCAAGTGGCACCCGTGGGCACCCGCGGTGCCACCCACAGCTGTCCCCAGCGCCACCCATGGCCCCCGTGGCACCCATGGCACCCATAGGTGCTCACGGCACCATCTGCAGCACCCACAGGTGCTCCTAGCACCACCCATGGCACACGCCGCCTGCGGGTGCATGGCACAACCCGTGGATGCACGGTGCCACCTAGACACCTGCGGTACCACTGACGGTGCCGAAAACCAACGGCAGCAACAGCAGCACCCACAGCGCTGCACAGAGCAATGGAGCCGACCCACGGCTTCGACCAAGGCACCAAGGTTCGGCATCGACGAAGGCACCGAGCCATGGCTCCGAGGCACAGCGCCGACCAAGGCACCGAGCCACGGCGCCAAAGGAAATGCCAATGGAAATCCTGAGAAGGGGAGAAGGAAGAAGGTGGTGCCCATGCCAGCCCCTGCATGGAAAATTGAGTGGGGGGGTAGGCACCAGGGGTCGACACGATAGCAAAGGCACCAAGAGGACACCTCGCCCATCATGATCCAATCGACACAGCTCTGGTCCAATGGCTCTGAGGCCCAGAGGTCCCGAAATCAGGAACAGAGCCAGGAAAACTGGGAAGTCAAACCCTCTGCTCCACAGGAGTGGCCCAGAGGTGAAACTGCCCACCAGAGCTCTGAGGACAGAGATGGAGCTTGGAGTCCAGAATGCAGCCATTAGGGGCGGAGCCAAGAGGAACCCACCATAGTCAGTTCAGGCCCATCACCCCCCCGATGAACAATCCTCATGCAGACGTACCAACGGGAAACCTCGAGCGGCACCAATTCTTCTTCCACAACGAGGAAGAAGAGCTCGAGGTTAAGCAGAACGGGATCCCCAGAACCACTAGATTTGTGCTTCGGTGGACTGTCCTCCCCCCCGAGCACAGGACTGTCCACCCCCCCCCCCGTTAATTAAGGGCGGCGGACCGGACACAGCCCCTCTGCCATAAAAACTTTCAAACGAAGTCCTCCTACAGTCACCACTACCGTCTAAGGACGACTCCGTTGAAGGCAGGAGAGAATTTCTTTTTCTTCACAATCTTCTTTTCTGGTTAGTAAAATAAGAAATTACTACTTAAAATATTAAATTAAACATTAAAAGCTGCTGTCGTATAGATGAAAACTTAGACTCCAGCAGATGAGCAATGTCGACATCCAAGCGCACTCGACGGCAGGAGAAGAGGAACTGAGGCAGTTGGAGGGTTGACACAGAGATAGCCAACACAGGCGCGAGCTAGTCTCGTGGTGCCGCACATGCATGGTCCTGTCTCGGCGCCGACCCTTCTGAAAATTTTAGGCTCCTGCTTGGTCCTAATGCCTCTGGCACTATCCCACTAGTGTGAATGAGTGATGAAGACTTAGTCCAGGAAGATTGGGCACTTCGTTGGCAGCAGGCTATGCTGCGGGTACCATACCAGGAATCTCTCACTTACAAGTGTAGGTCCGTCAAGTGGAGGACTTGTGTAAAACCTCCAACACCATGTGAACCTCCTCTGAGAGGCTGAGGGCACAAACTCTAAGGAACAAAGCAGTCAGATGCAAGGACCCTAGGTCCGTGTGCTGAATCTTCCTGTTGGACCCAGTAAGAAAGCCCAGCTTCAGTGGCAGCTTATTGGGATACTCAGTGCTGAAGCAAAGAAGGTCCTTATACTAGAACTAGTGAGAATTTTTAGAATAATCTGAGCTCCTTGGAGGTCCAATCTGAAGCAGCAGTGAACCTCTACCTTCAATCCTTCTGTAACAAGACCAGCATTTGTTGATCTTGCTGCAGAAGGATTAAAGATGGAGTTTTTACTACTCCTTGAAATACGTAATTTTTCCTGTATGAGACAGGTGCACCCTTATTTACAGTAGACTGCGGAGCTGGGAATGCCTTTCCAATCATTACCCTCCTTCGTGGCATGCTTTTAGCAAGTCCTTGTGAACCATGCTAAAGGAAGGGAAGGCATACAAGAATTTGCTGGTTCACCTCAGGGCAAATGCCTCATTAAGAACTGTACCCCAAACTAAAGGACAAGCACAGAAGAGTGGTAGCTTGTAGTAATCCCAGGATGCAAATGTGTATGTGTGTGTGTGTGTGGAGGGGGTTCCCCAGTGTCAAAACTCATACAAAATACTGGTGTAGAGATCACTCATGGTAAATCTGGTTTTAAAGAAGCTGAAGTTATCTGCAAACTCACTGGCCACCCCTGTAAGATGACTGAAAAACAACACATTGAGACTGGATAACAGTGATCATGCTTCCTCCTTCAGTCTGGAGGAACAGTGCCCCCTCCCGCCCCCCACCACCACCACTTCTTGTTCACAAACAAAATGTCTGTTGTGTTGTTCATGTAAATGTGGGTCAGATGACCAGCCACTGTTGAGAAGAATGTTTGCAACATCAGACAGACTGCTCTAAACTCGAGCACACTGATATGCAGTTTTTGTTCCTGGGGAGTCCAATGCCCATGTGACAACAATTACATCAGATGCACTCCCCAACCCAGAAGAGATCCATGGTAAGGTTTAGTACTGGGTTCAGCTGGATGAGGGGTACCCCTCTCACAGATGCTCTGGAGTCAGTCACCAAGAAATAGCTTTGCTCATAGGATGAGTTACTAAGCCCACCTAGAACAGGGTGCTGACATTTAGAAACACTGCACTTTGAACTCCCACTTGAGGTGATGCACCCAAAGTCAGGCCCACTGAAAGACCAACAAAGTGGACATTAGGCCAAGAAGATGGAAAACTCTCAAGCCAGGTGCCTGTCCCATAGATGGAAGAAGCTGGCACACTCAGTCAGTTCTAGAGTCCACTGAGGCTGTATCCAAGCTTGGAATTCTCTGGAGTTCAGCCTTAACCCAATAAACTCCACATACTGTGAGAGAGACAACTGCAACATCTCCAGCATCAGGATTAATGCCAGATTGGAGGAGGTCTCCAAGACCGCCATCCTCGAATCAGCCAATCATCCACACTGAGGAACATATGGCACTCCGTTCATCAAAGGTAGTCTCACCACTACCAGAACCTTAGGAACAACCCATGGTGTTGTAGAGGAACAGGAACTGATTGGATTGTGAAAATACACACCATTCAGGTCCAGGATGCAGAATGAGTCCCCAGTTTACAATAAGGGGACCACCTGACTCAACATTACCATACTGGATTTCTGACATCTAATATGGTGGCTCAGAACACACAGATACAAAAAAGTATCAGCCTCCTGCCCAAAAGGCACTCATGTTTTCTCAGTGCACAACCCGGAGACACACAAATAAGAATTCAATTTTTATTTACAACTGTAGAGTGTGATGTGTATATATTTAAAATGCTATTTAGAAATGAAAAACAATTAGGCACCCCAGCTGGGATTTCAACCCAGGCCTACTCAGAGTACCTTACAAGGACAACTGGAAACCGGGGGATCCCAAAGGCACTCATCTCAGAGTGTGCATGAGAAAAGATTAGTGCCTTGGGGAACCCCAGGTTTCCAGCTGTCCTGGTAGCATAGTTGATATTGCAACAGAAGTGAATTCTGAGCCCGGGAGGCAGTATAGTGTAGCAGTTTAGAGCACTGAGCTGCAAACCTGAAAGAAAAAAAATCCCAACTAAGGCATTTATTTGGTTCTCACTTCAAAACTGTATTTCAAATGTATGCACAGATCACACACACTGTTTAAAAAAAAAAAAAGCAACCAGAGTAACTGGCCTGTCACACACCCACTGCACCTGCCACGTACATTTATGACCAGACTGGTTGAGCCATTTGGATTCCCTGCTATAAGGGTAAGCAGTAGTCATCTTACACTTGAGTGGCACAGCACTGACCACTGGCTCTGAAGCTTCCAAGTTTTCCGTGAAGGCCTTTAAGTCCCAGGGAAAGGCAATCCCCACATTGTAGGATTGACACTGCAACATCCATTGGCATAACCAGGAATGAAGGGAATTCCACCAAACGGATCTACCAACGTTTGTACCTCCCTGTGGCCAACACCTCTTTCAGGGGAATGAAGTATGCAGAGTTCTTCCCTAAGAAGCTAAGAAGGTGGAAAAAGGTCTCCAGGCCCTCATATGGCTTGCAATCATCCTAACCTTCATCCTCAGACTAGAAAACACTGCTGCTGTGACATGACATTGCATTCAGTCCAACTGTTCACTTAAAGTCCGGTTGGCCCCAAGGGGCTGAACTCAAACCAGCTTTATCAGGCTATGAACCATGCAGAGGTGGTGGTAGCGGAGGGGTGCTAACGGGACAGCCCCACAAGGTCCAGACATGAATAACACCATTGGTGGAGGCAATGCCAGAACAGGAATCACATCTGGGTTCTTTGTGGGTCTTAGACTGCCATGTCCTGGCACTTGACCATTCCACCACCATCTGCAGGACAGCAACCATCATCTCAAGAGTTTTGTTATGCTCACTTCCTAAGCATGCATATCACTGGTGGGTGTGACATTCGGCCAATCAACATCAATGACCAGAATGCTGTTGTCCTGAAGAGCATCCTCTTGCATGGCTTCTGCTGCAATCTAGGCCTCAAGCTAGACAAGCTAGACTGTAAAACCTGCTGCTGCTGACAACCCATGATCAGTTCCCTGCCTCCTACTGAGCACCCTAACCCAACAGTCCGCAATGGTCTGAGGGTGTACAGTACTGCACCAGTGGCAATTACTCACATTGTGAGTAAGGCCCAAGCAATGCACACAGGCACCATGCCCATATGTAACCAACATAGCTAAACATTAAATACCACATCTTTTGAAACCAGGTTTTCTTTTCCGGTCCACTGCATCAAGGGAACAGTGAGTAGGAGATGCAGGGCACAGAATGAACTCATAGAAAGCCAGTTTTGATGGGGAGGGACAGACAGAAACAGACTGAAAACTGCAAAAATGAAAATTGCTACCTACCGTAATTATGATCTTTCTATGTATCCTCACCATTCATCACTGTTGGGTACTTGGCCGGAGGTCAGGACCCTGCGGGAGCTTTTTTTTTTTTTTTTTTTAAGGTAGGTGAAGCCGACGCACCATCAGCGCTGCCCTCGAGGCCAACGCACTGCGGGGCGCTCGCGGGTTGGCCATTAGGCTGTGTCGACTCCACCTGTCTGCCAGTTCTGAGTCGCTGGAGAGGTAAGAGGAAGGGAGTGGAGGGTGGGACAAGGAAGTCCAAGGACAGAAAAAGGAAAGATATATGAACCAAAAGGAGAAATAACGACTGAGAGGGACAGAAAGGGAGAAAAGTCAGAAACTAAAGGATTGGGAGGGGCCCCAATCTCTGGAAAGGAAGAGGGGGTAGGGTGGTAAAGAATTTGGGGGGGGGGTTAAACATCCCAGACTCTGGTCCGTCTCCAGATTACATAGGAACTGCAAGGAGTAGCCAAAGGCTTTCTGCCAGAATTCAAGGCACAGAATGGCTGGCAAACACTCCAGATAAGCAGAGTCGGCTATTCTGGAAGAAGGACAGTGCACAGAGAATTAACACCCTCTCAAGGAAAGATTATTGGTGAAAAAAAGGGGAAAACTTTTTTTTTTTATATATATAAACAAGGAGAAATAGGTTGGACGGGAACAGGGAGGAGGAGAGAAAGGAGGGCAACTATGGAAGCTCCCACCCACAGGGTGGAGCAAAACACTGGAGAAGGGTGCCCCCCTTGCCACTCTCCCAGACATTATCCGCCTGTGTGCCTGTTTTACTCCTAAGTAAGGAGAGGGGGAAGGATGGGCACAGAGAGGGAGGGGGACCCAGAGACTGAGGCCCCAGGGGGATGGAGGGTGGGATCGTGATGAATGATGAAGGTACACAGAAAGATCATAATTACAGTAGGTACAAAATTTTTATATCTTATCTGTGTCACTCTTCACCATTCATCACTATTCGGTGAGTACCGAGCCCTCCCGAAGGCGGTTTCTTTTACACCCTAAGTGACAAAGTCCCTTAGCTCTCAGTGGGTGACACACTAAGAGGAAGAACCTTCAGGGCCTGGAGAGGCCCGAGAATGGGGAGAGTGAGATGGGGTCCCCCTGGAGGGGGAAGGAAGTTGCCCCGACAAGTGCTGTCTCGCTCTACGGGAGAAGAGATAGGTTCTCTGGTGAGCAGAGTTAATCACCCTACACCGGGCCAGGGGTGACAACCAGGAAAGACGCAACCATGCTGTCCGCCTAGTGCAGATCGCTGTCCCTGCGACCCTGGTAGCTACCTCGCTGGCATCATAGGATGCCCTCGCCTGGTGCCTTCTTAGCTCCAGGCCACACGCAGAGAGTGCAATGGCTGTCTGGTTTGCTCCGTATCAGGCAATGAGGCTAGGAGCTGACCTAGCCTGGACCACAAGAACCTGTCATAGGCTGCACAGTGGGCCTGATGTGCAGAAATGGAAAGCAATAACCGTGCCGAGTAGAAAGTCCTCCTACCCCAGAAGTCAAAATCCAAGGAGTCTTGATCTGGGGGGCCAGACACGGTGAAGGGCGCGAAGCCCATCAGGAGTATCCAACTGTGCCAATCCGGACTGCGGATGAGGCATGGAACCTGGAGACTCTGGGGGTGCGCAATACCTCTGGCTGAGATCCCTTGGGGCAGGAACTCTGGAGAAGGGCCTCTGCCAGGAATGCAACGATGCCTCCCGAAAGGGAGCAGGCCAGGGTGGCACCACAAGGGTGGCCTCGCCAAAATCGCCTAGAAAGGCATGCGCCAAGTGCTCAGGATTGCTAATAGTGGCAGGTGTGAGGTGCAAGTCCTCCAACATCCTCACGAGGAAGCATTGATACTCAGCTAGATCAGCAGCTAGAGAGATGTGGACAGAAGGTTCCTCTCCCCCAGAAGAGGGGGATGAGAAGCTGGAGGGCACCGGCTGTTCAGGGGGTGGCTGCCCGGGGGGAGGTTGAAAAACCTGACTGTCCATTGCCCTAACGTAAGCTGGGAACCGAGCAGCCACCGCTCTGAACTGCTCCCAGGAGAGAGGTCCGCTAGGACCAAGGATGCCTGGGAGCGCAGGAGAATGTGGCAGGGGAATGGGGACAGAGTCGAGAAGAGATGCCGGCTGACCTCCGCCTGGGCTAAGGAGCGGACCGGAAGCACCCGTGGAAGAAGGTGCCCCAGAAGATCCCACAGCCGACAGCTGAACAACCATTTCGGTACTGCCTTGGCTGCGCCCGGAAGAATCCCCCCCCGTGAGGCGACCGGGGCCGTACAGGTCCATAAGGACGGTCCCCTACCTCAAAAGAATGGGGCTCTCTCGAAGAGACCGAGGAGGAAGAGCGGAGATCTGCACTACGGCTTCTCCCAGAGCCCGGGTGGACCCCCGAGAAAGGCCACTGTGCTGACTCCACGCCCCTCGAACCCTTGGAGTCTGAAAGAGCCCTCCTCCCGAGAGGGCCAGCCTAGGTAGCTGACAGCTCTGGGCAGCACCAAGAAGCTATCCAGGGCACAGCACCCTCCCCTCCCGTAGGTGCTCTGATCGGCCCCAAAGTTGGGCGATCTAGGCGCACCACAGGTGGGGGTACCACTGCTGAGGGGTCAGTGAACCCACCAAGACCAGGCTGCAGAGCAATGGTGGCCTGCACCACTGCCCACTGGTCAGCACCCCCTGACCCCAGTCTCGGTAGCCACCGACCCCACTTCAGAAGGGGGCTGACTCCGGCTTGTTGAGGAGACTACTGGGCTGCCCACCTCAACAGCCAACCCCAAAAGGTCAGACTATCCATCTGACTCAGAGCTCGATTCTGCCTCCGAGGAGGTAGAGGCCGAGGCCCTGTGCCAAACCGTAGGAGGGCGCCCACTGCCATCTTTGCCAAAGGGGCCAGAACCCAAAGCTGTGCCCGAGCTGGTACCAGTGCCCCCTACAGCACCGCAAGCGGAATCCACAGGGGGCATGGCTCCAGCCCAAACAGGAGATCCAGAGTTGGGACCAGCCACGGCACCATCCGGCCCCACGTTGCCGCAAGCAGCATCGAGGATGAAGACAGCGCCGACGGCAGCCCCGACGGCACCATCGGCGCCAAGGACGGTGCTGCCCGGCTCCACAAATGGCGCTGAGGGCAGAGGCAGTGGCGCCGTGGACAGTGCTGTTGGCAAAGGTGGAGCAGATGATGGTGCCAATGGCAGAATCCGACGGCCCCACGGCGCTGTGCTCAACCTCAGCGCCGGCGAGACATGGACAAAGACAGTGCTGTATCAGCTCCCACGGCGCCGCTAGCAGTGTCAGCGCTGCGAACGGCTCCAACAGAAGCCATGGTGCAGCGCGACACGTCGGCGCCAATGACGGCTCCGTCAGGGCCCACAGCGCCAAGGCCCGCAACAGCGCCAACCGATGGCATCAAGGACGGCGCCGACCCAGGCCTTACGAACTGCGGGTCCGACACCAGGGGAGCCTTCACCCCCAAAGGGGCGATTGCTGAGGCAGTGACTCCCGCCCGCCCCCCGAAAGGAGCGGGATGGGCCTCCTGCGCCGCAGAAGGAGCCTCGGCAACGGCTAGGCTACTAGTAGCTGAGGCTCCCTCCTCCTCGGTCCATGTAGAACCGGGAGGGGACCCGGAGGAAAGGCCAAGAGAGCGTGCGTTTGGTCTCGGCTGCGCGTGTCTGACCCCGGAAAGTCGGCGGAGCTCGCCCCACTTTCCACGCGTGTTGTTCGATGACCCAGCGGTCCATGGAGAAACAGGCATCGCACAAATCCATGTCATGAAGTGGGCCAAGACACGAAAGACACTGGTCATGCTGGTCAGTGACGGAATACTTTCGGCCGCATGGGCACCGTCGCATGGTGGGCCGACCCGTCCTAGAAGTTTTCATGCCTTTCGACTGAGACATGACCTACGGGGGGAAAAAAACACCAAAAACAGACTTGATGCCGCAGAAATATAAAGAAATGGAAAGATCTTACCGGGCGACGTTGAGTATGGCAAAGCAGAACCAGCAGGAACCGACGGACTTCGGCACCGAAGGAAATATAGAGACAGCGTCGAAGGTTTTTCGGCATCGATCTAGGCCTCAGCGCAGCAGCTCCATACAAGGTGCGACCTCTACGGTGGGAGACAAAGGACTGGCAGGCAGGCGGAGTCAAGCGCTGACCTAATGGCCAACCGCGAGGCCAACGGCTATTAGCGCTATTCCACCTATCTAAAAAAAAATAAATAAAAAAAAAAATTAAAATACTCCCGCGGGGTCCTGACATCCGGCCAAGTACCCAACAGTGATGAATGGTGAAGACTGACACAGATAAGATCCTAAATTACAGGCAGGAGCTGTGAAGGTGGTGGCCTGTCTTTTCCAGCAGAAAGAAAGATCTGAGAAAAGTGTGGACAGAGACCAATGGACACATGATTGGAGGAGTCAAGCTTGAAGTTGTTCTTGTGACTGAGCATGTACAGTGAATTCTGTCCAAGTGTGGATAGGTGGATGGTGAGGTGGACAGTGAACTGATTCAAGTTAGTTTGAATCATAGATCTATCAAAATATACAGATAATTACAGAAGATTTCTTTTAAGTACAAATGGGGGTACAGGTGATTTGCAAAGGTTACATCCCACAGCACAGCACAGTAACATAGTATTGTTATACAAGAAGGAAATTAGGGTTCGTCTAGTCATCTGTTGCTGCACAGTAGTGACTATACCCAATCTGAGTATGGACATGGACCCAAGCTAGTCAGAAATGCTACTTATACTGTATAACCCTCAATGTCATTCTCCCTCAGGAATCTATCTAATCCGGCTTTCAAAGTCTTAAACGGTTCTAACTTCCACAACCACGAAGGGCATGCTATTCCACATGTTAACCACCCTCTATGTGAAGTAAGAGAAACATAAAAACATAGACAATGATGGCCAAAAATAATAAAAGACCAAATGTCCGTCTAGTCTACCCAGAGTTCCTCATCTGCCCCATGACCTACTGCCCATATGGGATTTTATCCCTCCTGATCCACCCTCTGCTCCCCTCCACACTGCTACAGACCTGAGCAACCACCCAGCCCTTCACTCTGTCTCAGCCATGCTTCAAACCATTTATGGTCTTGGCGCCCACCACTGCCACCTGCAGACTGTTCCATGCCTCCACCACCCTTTCCGTAAAATATAACTTCCTAACATCCCTCTTAAACCTTCCCTCCCTCTGATTTCTACTTGTGACCTTAGGTTCCTCACTCTGTACTCTTGCAACAGATTGTTCCCTGCAGTAGCAGTTCGCCTTGTTTATTCCCTTCAAGAACTTGAAGGTCTCTATCATATCCCAACCCCCCAATCTGGTCTCCAGTGAGTATGTGTTCAGTGCCTTCAGACAATCTTCATAAGATCTGCCCTGCAGGCCCTGAATCATCATGGTCACCCTACATTGCACCATCTTCAGCCTGTACCTGTTTTTCCTTAGGCGAGGGCGACAGAGATGAGCACAGTGTCCCAAATGAGGCCTCAGCAGTAACTAATATAGATGTTTTAGTACCTCCTTTCTCCTGCTGTCAGTACCCCTTTCTATACACCCCAGCATCCTATTAGCCTTACTACAGGCCTTGTTACACTGGCTTGATTGTTTGAGGGAGTCACTAATGATGATTCCCAGGTCCCTTCCTGCTGCCATACTGCTCAGTTTGACCCCTTCCATCTAGTACTCTGTCCTGTTTTTTTTCCCCCTAGGTGTATAAGCTTGCATTTACTGGTGCTCAATTTCGTTTTCTTTCTTCTTGGTCCTCAGCTGGGGGGGGGTTGTGCCTTTGGTTCCCCCCCTTCTGGCCAGTCATCATGGCCCCTGCCCTGGCCAGAGCAATACTTCCCCGCAGCAGCCCTTCCAACACTGCATTGCAACAGATACTTACCCCACCACTGCGGAGTCCTGGAGGGTGGGCTCAGGGAGGACCTGACTTGGGCACGACTGTGGTGGCGGCATTGGGGCAGCCATCATGCTGCCAAGGATTTTTCTTTGTAGGTAGCCCCCCCCCCCGGTGCTGGCATACAATGGCATCAATGACGCTTTAACACACGCTTCCGTGCACTGCTCATCAGATGCTGCCAGCGTCGACCCTTGTTTTGACCCCGATGCTTGCACAGCTCCCAGCTGCCGCTAGGAGCCGGCACCTCGGCAGTCGTACCCCACCCACCCACCATGGAGAAGAGCTGTCCCTGGGACACTTGATCCTCTTCCTCCCGGCCGACCCCTGAGATCCTTGCCAATTCCTGAACACGGGGCGCCAGTGTGGCATCCAGCGCCTCAACCCTCAGCGCCACCGGGCCGGCACACTGGTGTTGAATTTCAGCTGCCAAACCTCAGACCACCTCTGTAGCCTTTGCAGATCCCTCTGCACCTCCCTAATCCCTTCATCACTATCTACCCTGACACAAAGCTTTGTGTCATCTGTGAAGAGACAAAACTTATGCTGGATGCCCTCTCCAATGTCACTAACATATATTAAAGAAGACAAGACCCAGAACAGATCCCTGTGGCACCCACTCGTGACCTTCCTGTCTTACGATTTAACCCAGTCTGCCATCACCCTCTGCTGTCTCTACTTCAACCAGTTTTCTACTCACCTATGTCCTTAGCCATACTCAGGTCCTCCAATTTCTGTGTCCAAAAACTTCTTCAACAATCTTCTGTGTGGCACACAGTTGAAAGCCTTGCTGAAGTCGAAGCAGAGCAAATCCATCACCCTTATATAATACATTTGTTACCCAGTCACAGCATCACCCTTATCTACTACCTTTCTTACCCAGTCACAGCATCGCCCTTATCTACTGCCTTTGTTACCCAGTCACAGCTTCGCCCTTATCTACTGCCTTTGTTACCCAGTTACAGCATCGCCCTTATCTGCTACCTTTATTACCCAGTCACAGCATCGCCCTTATCTACCGCCTTTGTTACCCAGTCACAGCATCACCCTTATCTACTGCCTTTGTTACCCAGTTACAGCATCGCCCTTATCTGCTACCTTTGTTACCCAGTCACAGCATCGCCCTTATCTACTGCCTTTGTTTCCTAGTCACAGCATCGCCCTTATCTACTACCTTTGTTACCCAGTCACAGCATCGCCCTTATCTGCTACCTTTGTTACCCAGTCACAGCATCGCCCTTATCTACTGCCTTTGTTACCCAGTCACAGCATCGCCCTTATCTACTGCCTTTGTTACCCAGTCACAGCATCGCCCTTATCTACTGCCTTTGTTACCCAGTCACAGCATCACCCTTATCTGCTACCTTTGTTACCCAGTCACAGCATCACCCTTATCTGCTACTTTTGTTACCCAGTCACAGCATCGCCCTTATCTACCGCATTTGTTACCTAGTCACAGCATCGCCCTTATCTACCGCATTTGTTACCTAGTCACAGCATCGACCTTATCTACTGCCTTTTTACCCAGTTACAGCATCGCCCTTATCTGCTACCTTTGTTACCCAGTCACAGCATCGCCCTTATCTACCGCATTTGTTACCCAGTCACAGCATCGGCCTTATCTACTGCCTTTGTTACCCAGTCACAGCATCACCCTTATCTGCTACCTTTGTTACCCAGTCACACCATCACCCTTATCTACCGCCTTTGTTACCCAGTCACAGCATCACCCTTATCTACTGCCTTTGTTACCCAGTCACAGCATCACCCTTATACACAGCATCGCCCTTATCTACTGCCTTTGTTACCCAGTCACAGCATCGCCCTTATCTACTACTTTTGTTACCCAGTCACAGCATCGCCCTTATCTACCTTTGTTACCCAGTTACAGCATCGCCCTTATCTGCTACCTTTGTTACCCAGTTACAGCATCACCCTTATCTGCTACCTTTGTTACCCAGTCACAGCATCGCCCTTATCTACTGCCTTTGTTACCCAGTCACAGCATCGCCCTTATCTGCTACCTTTGTTACCCAGTTACAGCATCGCCCTTATCTGCTACCTTTGTTACCCAGTCACAGCATCGCCCTTATCTACTGCCTTTGTTACCCAGTCAAAGAAAATTATCAGGCTGGTCTGACAAGACCTCCCTGCCACAAGCCCATATTTACTATCTTGTAGACCACTGCTCTCAAGGTAGTCCACAAGTTCCTCTTTGCTCAGTGACCCATCAGTTTACCCACTACAGAGGTAAGGTTGCCAAGTCAGTTATTCTCTGGTTGTTCACGGTCCCCCCTCCCCCTCCCCAGTGTGTGGGATTATGTCGGCTACCCTCCAGTTTTCAGAATTACCCCTGACCAAACTAAGCTACTGAACAGCCTTACTAGGGGTTTAGTCAATTCCACAGCAAATTCCTTGAGCTCCCATGGGTGCATCCCATCCAACACTAGGGCTTTATCTACCTTTAGGGCGTCAAGCCCCTTCTGGACCATTTCTCTGGTAAATACTGGCTGCCTCAATGCCACCTTCAGGCAGGAGTAACTGGCTTTCTTTGTGAAGACAGAAGTAACTGTCAAGGATGGCAGCTTTTTGATCATTTATTTTTTATTTTATTTTGGTAACTGGGTAAGGCCCACTAGGCACAGGTGTCTGTTTTCAGGGGTAACCCAGGAGCACTGGGGAGGTTAAGTGACTTGCTCAGAGTCACACAGAATGTAAGTGGAGGTTGTGGGAATCAAACACAGGTCTGTCTGCTGGGTGTGCCAACCTGCTTCACAGCTCATTACTCTAACCTCGAGACTATATTACCATCTTCCTCTAATACCCCCCCTTTGTAGCCTAACAGTACCTCCTCCCTGCTTCCTGTTTTCTTAATACCATATCTCTGAAGAATTTGTTTTCACTGCCCTTGACCCACTCTGCAATATGTAGCTGTGTGTCTACCGTTGCCTCCCTGACCATCTTCTTTGCCTCCCTAGTTTTTATTTGGTATCCTCCCCATTCCTTCTCCCCCAGCTTTTCCTTGCACCTTGTGAAATCCTTTTTCTTGGCCCTCACTACTTTTCTGATCCTTTCCAAGAACCACATTATTAGTCTCTTGTACCTGTTTTGTTTTGTAACTTTTCTTGTGTATGACTTTACTGCATTGTAAATTGGTCCCCTTAAAGGGGAATAATCCCCTTCCCAGGAGAAATCCTGATTTAGCAATCTGCAAAGCCACATAATTTTGATTTACTTAGTATCAGTGTTATTTATTATCTGTGATTATTGGCTTCATATAGTTCAGAGTTCTGAAGCCAGCCCTGTGAGATTACGACTGATGGACTACACCACAGGGGATTTCTTTGTGCCAGCACCTGCATGATCGATTAATCTACTGGCACCAATCGTGCTACTATGATTGGTACCAGTAGAATAATGCAATCATGCATGCTATAACAGTAGCATTCATTCACTAGAGGTGCCAGCACACAGATGTCCCCCTTACATAGTCTGTCAGTTGCGCCATCAGAGGGCTGGCTGTGTGGACTCTGGGAACTAGAGCACAGAGTCATGGTGGTGGTGGGGGGGGGGGGTGTCACAGGATCAACCAGATAAATAATACTGCAACTAAGTAAGTCACTTACAAAATTATTTGACTTTGCAGATTGCCAAATCAGGACCTCAAAGGTCCCTCAGTATTTCTCCTAGAGGACTGAGTATTCCCCTTTAATTGCCCCCATCTTTCCTCTACACCTCCAAAGCTGTCCACCCTGGTCAGTTTGTTTCAAACCAGCCCCCCTCATCCAGCTGAAATCTGCTCTTTGGAAATCTAGGATTTCAGTTTTTGATAGGAGCTTTCTGGTCGCGAGGGCCAGCCTAAACCAAATGGAGTTATGGTCGTTGGACCCCAGCAGCTCCCCTACCCTGGCCTCCTGTCTAGTGCGTTCCTTACCTAGCTGCATCAAGAGGCAGTACTGCATTGTATCCAACAGGGCCCGACCTCTTGTGCACCTTTTTCTCATGTTTCTTATGTATATAATGCTTTCTTGTGTTTCCCTTATCCTGCCCCCTTCAGTTTGAGTGCACAGAACAGTAGGAATTGCAAAAACCGATTAGACAATTACTTATATTGTATGGGATATTAAGGTTATGACCACCAACCGTGGCAGATTGTCTAACAATGCTACAATATGGCATATTTCCATCTACACTTCCTGTGTACTCTGGTTCTGCTGCCTTGCACTCGCCAGCTGCGAGTGCCAGAATACTCCATCCTGTCTATTCCTTTAAGTATTTGTAACACTGAATTCATGTATTTAACCAAACAATTCATGAAGTTCTGTTTCTCCAAGTATAACATATTCTTTCTTCACCTCTGCTGGCTTATTGCCCTGCTGATTACTCTTGGTGTAAAAGAAGGTGTTACACTGTCATCATATAATTCTATAGAAACGCTTTTTTTTTCCTTTTCTTTTTAACACGTTCAGTGCATTTCATCTTGGCAATATTCTGTGCCGAAACAGCTAAAAGGATAAAGCTGTTGTGATATTGTGACAGCTGCCTTCCTTTACAGTTTAATTGCATGGTTAGGGGTTAGCGGAGGTCTAAGGACCGTTCACGGTTGTCTGTTTATCCCTGGTGAATCAATTTAGTAATTAACTCTGCTCAACTGCTCACCAGAAAGCTCCTACCCAATATCAAATTACAACCTGAGGCCAGAGTGCGGGTCCTCAGGGAATCCCATCAGCAACCGGGTGGTTTAGTTCCAGTAACATCAACTTCTCACTATGCACAAACCTGGAGTTCTCACTTTGAGTTAGCATAACCTTTTGCCCCACATTTATTATTTTCTATTCTTTTTATTTTGAAACACAGCATAATGTGATTGTCTCAACATTTCAGCTATGTGGCTGCAGGCTAAAAACCAAAACAAAAAAAAAGCAATGAGAACTTCGCTCTTTATGCTCAGGCAGCATTCAAAAATATTGCTGCCATTTACACAGCCATGCACAGTAAACCTTCGGCCTCATGTGTCGAGGCTTGACAGCTTCCTGGTTTCCTGAGATTTGCAGGAGCTAAAACCGGTACACAGATGATAGGATCACAAACATCCAGCACCTCAACCTAGCAAGCTCAAAAAAAATGTTGTGTGTGTGTGTGTGTGCATGTACGCGTGTGTGCATGAACATGTAGATGTGTGTGTATGTGACCCAGTCCTGCATAATTAGACTAATACCTGCTGGCAAACTCGCCTTCAACACATGCTGCGAGACTCTGGAAGTCTGAAAAAAAATGACTGCCTCAATTTGATAAATGAGACTTGCTTATCAGTCTGAACTGGCACTAACTTAATAGGATGAAAATGTGATACTTAAACTTTTATAATCACCTGCTGTGCAAGCTCTAAACTGGATACAGAAGGGAAAGAATTTGTTTACTATTTGCAACAGAAGGACCTTTCAAAAAAGTGCCTGAATAAAGTTGAAGGTACTGTAAAACTGATGCTAGGTGGACAAAGATTGCAACACAGAAAATATTTCACATTATACCAAGGTGAAATCCTGGTAGCGAATCAGATCTCTTATTTACAGGGCATTGTGTGGCAACAGTGCACAGAATATAAGCATGGGAAACAGGAAAGGCACTTTGAATATGTGATTAGTTAAGTAGAGGAACATGAAATATGCAAATTAATAGGGTAAATAAAAGACACCTGAATATACAAATAAGTAAAGAAAGGCACTCTGAACACTTAAATATGTTTCCCCCCCATATGTGTATATATATATATATATATATATATATATATTTGCCCCCTGATCACCCATGGCTTGCCCCTTTCTGTCTTGTCCCCCAGCTCCATCACTTGACTTCTCCTCAACTTACTTTCATGCCAACGTCCGACTTCCTGGACTGTGGCAAAGAGCCTGGTCACCGATGCGAGGCCTGCAAAGGACTGGACTTCATCCTGCAGCCAAGGGAATTTTTCCACCTTGGTTGTAGGTTTCCCCTAGGGTTCAGACTGCGCAATGCATGGGCGGGTGAGCTCCACATCCACGGAGACGTCCTAACACATCTAGTCATAGTCCTACGTACAGACGCACCCAGACCTGTACTGCTACCCAGACATCTACATGTGGCAGTATTACAGTGGGCTGCAGAACCCCCCTTCCCTGAGGGAATAAAGCTGTCCCTGGGATGCTCAGTCCTCCCTCCCTCGGCCGACCACCAAGCGACCCGCATCCATTCCCAAACCCGGGATGCCGGCATGGCAGGAGGTAAGGCACCAGCACCTCAGCCCTCCATGCCACCGGGCCAGATTTATGTAAATATGTTTCTGACTTAACATTCATCTCATGAAGTTCCATCAGAAACACAACTGACAAAAAAGAAATGGCTTCAGCTACGTGGTTCGTCAAGCTGTCAGACACTGCTAAAAAGAGTAAAATGAAGTTTTTAAAAATGTTTACACTTTTCCCTTCCTTCGATGCCTTGATATAACAGCAATAATGGGAGGCATCACAAGGTCAGTCCTCGGGAATAATGACACTGGGAACCGTAAGTTGAGTCCTTGGCCCTCAGCTTGGGGCTTTATCTACAGTTCCCATTGCCAGTTTTCCTCCATATGCCTCCAGTGCCTCCCATTGTTGCTATATTTTATCTGTAGTAAGCAATTATTTTTGTTCAACAAACCAATACTGACCAGGTTAAGTTAATAACAGATTCAAAACCGCAGAAAACTGTTGAGTACATGACATTTTCTTCAGGAAAATATCAGAAGGTCACCGTCTTTGCCACTGACTATTTATAGCTGGCTCTACGAGCAGTTTTGCCGTTAAAGTGGCTTCCCTGGTACTCATCAAGAAGCAACCTAGACTTCAGTCTAAATGTAATGTCACTCAGTAGTTTCTAGAAGGTAGGTAATTAGAACTGATAAAACCGCAGCATTAGCACTACAGCCTGCTGAACAGGGAGTACCTCAGCTCTCTTCCACTGGGACACTAGCTGCCTGGTGATGAGGCAGACATGTATTTACTATCAATTCTTGACTTGGGGTCTGCGTGGAAAGCGGCTCTGTCCTGCTCAGACAGCATTCGCTGATCAGGCCAATTACAGGCTTGACAGCAATGTGGTGAAAGTTCCACTGACACCAGGCAGGACTCCATCGATCAACCCTGCCAGCTGCCAAACACAGCCGGCCACTGCAACTCCTATGAGGAACAGTTTCTCCCCTCCCCACCCCCATTCATTTCTAACGGACCTGTGGAATGTTGATTCGTTTGTTTTAAAAGCAAGCAAATGCAATGAAAGAAAGGAAAAGGGAACTGGTCCAGTGATGTGGAGAGCTGAGCCGCTGGATGCCCCACCTCCACCTATGCTGGGACCCGGGTTCGGGAAAGGACCAGTGTTGCTCGGGGCCTGGCTGGGACAAGGAGGACTGAGCACCCCAAGGACAACTCTCCACCCTTGGGGGGGGGGGGTCCTGACTCCTACCACTTGACTGACACCTGGTGGAGGCCAGGTGACAGTGCCAGCAGAAGCATTAGACATGGGGATTGAAATCCACTGACGCAGCATACAGAAACGCCAGTGCGCAAGTGTATGACCATGTCGCATGCCAACTCCTCAAGGGAAGAAATAAACAGGAGGATAATGCCACTGCTGACTTTGCATCCCCCCTGCAGAATCCACATGACCCTATGTGGCAAGCCACCCACTGATACAGCTCTATTAAAGTGGTGGTTTACCTGCAAGTCCACAAGATGGGTTGGTGACAGGGCTGGGAGGATGCTGCAGTGATCAGGAATGGAAGGCAGATCACCAGGAATTATATTAAAAAAAAAAAAAAACGGAAAATGGTGCAGCAGAACAGAGGCCCAATAAAACAAAACTCCATTCCAGCAACCTGCACCTTCCTATGACCCATGTCAGCAGTGAGGGAATGGAGATGAGAAGTCCTTCTCATTTCAGAGTTTGTGCCTGTTCTTTTAATGTTACTAAAATAAAATGGAACATCCATAGGCAGGGAAAATAGGGCAGACTAGATGGGCCTACCAGTCCTTTTCTGCCATTAATTCAATGTAGTGTTTCTAGCCTGCATGCCCCTCAAAAGCTGAGCAGCATATCAGTGATTAATGGACTCCTAAATCTGAATAACTGCTGCCCTTGCAAAGACAGATTAAATTTAGAAACCATGTCAAGTGCGTCAATTAGAAATAACCAGTCAACAGAAATGCACCATTAATCTCCAGCATCTCCACTTTTTCACACATTAGAATTCAGGTGTTATAAAGTGCAGGTAATGCAGCAGCAACACATAAAAAAAAAAAAAAAAAAATCACAGATTTTCATCTGATGGAGGAGAGCACCGAAAAAACCTGTAGAAGTTGAAATGTAGCCCACATTTTTAGTTATTTATTTGACGTTTGGTGACTGGGAAAGGCATACTGTTCTGGAGCTCATTTCTTGGTGCAACCCGAGGGATACAGAAAAAGGGAGAAAGGCAAAATAATACATGTTTACGCCTCTGTCACCGTGTCCAGAGCATTGCCCTCCTCAGTGTTGCTTGTGACACCATGTATGGTGACATGTGGCAACAATACCGAAAATAGCCCTCAGCGCCAGTCCCTCTCCTGACACTGCAAACAGTATCAGGAGGGGGCCTGGCATTGTCCCGGTGCCAGTCACTGCATCATCACCACGAATGGTGACAACAGCAAGGACAATGCCAGAGGACGACATCGAGGTGTACATCAGTGTAGACCGAGCATAAAGCTGCAACCTCATCACTGGGAACATCTGCTGCTCAGTGCAGGCAGACTGTGGAGGGTTCACAGTGGAACACCCAGATGGAGTCAACTGTCCACCAGACCCATGCACTGGAGTCTCTCCAATGCCTCAGAATGGTGAAGTTGAGGAGAACTTCATACTTCCATGGAACCAGAGATCCCAGTAAGAGGCCCAGGGGAAAGGCCTGGACACTTACATAGAAACACAGAATTTGACGGCAGATAAGGACCGCTTGGCCCACCTAGTCTGCTCATTTCCCTACCTAACGGATAAGCTGCAGATCCTAGTTAACCAACAGCCTACTTGGTTTTGGATACACATGTGTGAGGCCTGCCTCTGAAGGTGGGTACTGGGCAACCCCACCTCAACGTGCAGTTCTCAAGGGTATGGCTATCCACTTAGAAGCAGGTATTACACACATCCGTGTCATGCCTTGGACCAAATGAACACGACTGATGCCAGTCCTTCACAGCCATCAGTTTGACACAGGGGCAATGACGTATAATGGGCAGCTATCAGACTTTCTTCTATGAGTTGCTCTTTTTTTTTTTACTAAACTTTGGCATTCCAATAAAATAATAATGGCAGGCAGAACTGCAAAAGAAGAAAAAATTACGGTGACGCAGTAAAATAAGCGGCAAAGAAAAAGACTGAGGAGCTGTGCTCCCACAGTGTGCACTCGACGGCAGGAAGATGAGAACTAAGATTGGTGAGGGTGCCGATAATGGTTATTGGCTAGCGTGCAGCACCATGTGGGAGGTGCATAGGTACCATGCCCAGTAGCTGTGACTGGCCCCATGGACAAATGTTTTGCTCTCGCAGGGTCCTAGGGTCTCTGGTCCTGACCCATAATTGGTAATCTGTGGTGAAGACTGATTTTTGGACCACTACAGACTGCAACAAGTCTGAGTGAAAAACAAGGTTTCCTTTGCCAATCATCACTGGGAGTTGCATAGAGACCTCAGAAATCAGGCAGTATCTTTTTTTTTTTCCATGTAGGTTTTTTCTGCACTGGAGCCTGTTGGGCGGCTATAGTCCTCCCTCGGAGGGACTCATCCTCCAGCCCTGCGTGTCCCACTCAGCAAACCCCCAGTAGTTCTCCCATGGCGGGGCCAGGGAGGAGAGCGCCGGCCTTTCTCTCCCCCCCTCTGGACACAAAGCCAGAAGCTGGGGGTAGCACAGGGACATGATGCCATCATGGAGCCCTCCAGCTCCCTTTTTCCTCTTTTCTCCTGTCCCTCCACCCCTACCGACATGAGGACGTCCATACTTGTCTCCCAGCCCATACTGCCCTCCAGCTACCACCAGAGGGCAGTCAATGAGTGGGACGACAAGCCTCCCTCCCCCAAGAGAGGACGCAGTCCCCCGGATGCTCGATCCTCTCCCTTCCCCGGCGGCTCAGACTCATTCCTGAACCCAGGTCGCTGGCATGGCGTGAGGTGTGGCGTCCAGCACCTCAACCCTCAGTGCCACTGGGCTAGCTAAAATCAGGCAGTATCTCTAAGGAGGAAAGTCAAATCAAACTATTACACTGGAAACTGGGAATCAAATAACAAAAGGCCAAAAACATTTGGTCTGGAATTAACTCACTGCTGGGAAAGGCTAAACACAAGCCATACCTCATTTAATTCACAAATGGACCCTGATCACAGGCTATGATGAAGTCGCAGGAGCTTTGCACCAACACTACAGAAACCTCAACATCCTTTATGCACCTGCGCCTCAGCCATCCAACCGGACACCAGTCAGTGCCTCTCCTCAGCTCATTACTACTAAATCTGCAAAGTTCCAATTTAAGTCCATCAACCAAGGTGAAGAGTTTAAACTACAAGAACGCAACATCCCAAAGAACTGGCTATAATGGTATCGAACCATATGTGCCACAAGCTGCCGCAATGCAGCCGGGGCTACTAATCACAATCCTCTTCTGATTCTCCCTCTGCATTATAGCCAGGTCCTAGAGGTCTGGAAGGTGACCATCATGATCCAGCTCTTCAAATCAAGTCCACGATTAGAACCAAATACTGCTACTTGATGATATCCGTCTGATCGGCCATCTGTGAACTCAGGGAAAACATAGTATATAGACAGCTGGTGAACCCCATCCTCCATCATAATCTTCTCATATAGGCACAGTCTGGCTTATGGCCAAATCACTCCACCTGTATCATGCTGTTAAAGGCCACCAACGAGCTAGCTAGCATCAGCTGTTAATTCCAAACTCCAAGTATGGGCAATATTCATAGACTTGACCAAGGCCTTTGACAATGTGGATCTCAATATCCACTTCTAAAAACTTTTAAATATAGCTGGCCCAGTGGCATGGAGGTCTGAGGCATCGCTGCCTCACCTCCTGCCACGCCTGTGACGGGGTTGTTGGGGGTCGACTGGGGAGGGAGAGGATCGAGCGCCTGGAGGACAGCTCTCCTCTCCTGGGGAGGGTGGGTTGGCTATCCCGCCGAATGACTGCTCCCAGGTGGAGGCCTGAGGGTATAACGGGTCCGGGACACCAATGGAAGGGAGGGTGCTGCAGGACTCCACAACGTGCGTGCGCCTCCACGCATGCGTGTTGACATGTCACGCTCCAACAATGGAGGGGGACGAAAAAAAATGGTTGACCAGCAGGATGACACCAGTCTTCCGCAGGCTCCGCACCTGTCTAGCTGGGCATCTCGGTGCCATCCAGTAAGTCCCAGTGGATGCTGGGGTGATCAGGCTGGGGGGACCAGTGGAAGGGGGCCGGTCGACCCGGAGGAGAAAACTGCAGATAGGAAAAGAAAAAAAATTCTAAACATGCGTTTGGCACCTTGCACGGTATCCCAAGTTCTACATGACCAATGTACCCCAGACAGTCAGGGTCAATGGTGAGGTCTTTCCATGGGTCCCCACAAGGCTCTGTGCTTAGCTCTCCATTCTTAATTCTCTTTGTGAACAGCCTTCCCGCAGCTTGCTCCAACTGCAACACATATATACATCTCTACATGGAGGACACTATCGTCTACTCCAAATCTGAATCTATCACTGGCCTCAGCAAAACAGACAGCCTTTAACAATATCCAGACCTGAATGCACTCAAATTATTCCTGAATTATTTAAAAAAACCAAAAAGTTATGACTTTCACTGGGAAATCCCAACAACCACAACACATCCAAATCCCACCTCCCACAGGCCAACCCCTAGAGTCAGTGCAGACCGTCAAGTACCTTGGAATGTGGCTAAACTCAAAACTCAGCTGCACAGACCACATCACCATGGGAGCAAAGTACTCTGCAGCTTAGGGAAGGGACTGTCGTAGGTGCCGGCACCACCCATGATGCTGACGTAGTGACACTGCGTAAGTCAGTCAGCCAGTAAATGATGCCACCGCCCCCCGCCCAGTTCTGTTGCCAGGAGAAAGGAAATAAGTGGGAGAGAAAGAGCGGGAAAGAGAGAAGGCTACAGAATCCCTAGTCCAAGGGGAGAGGAAAAGGATATAGCATAAAATAATAACAAAATAAAACCTGACTTCCAACTTAAGAGAGCTAAGGGTTGGTCCTAAGGGTGGCTGGCATAAGGGCAGCGGGAGTCACAGCCACAGCCTAATTAAGGCACCTGGACAGTGGTGCCGAAGCAGCAGACCTGGCATGTAGCACTGACTGGTACACACGAGGCCTGGGGGACTTTTGTGCAGGTCAGATGGTAAATGGCATCTAAGCAGAAGTCTGCACTCCCAAGTGGGCAAATAATTTGACAGGGCAAAGCTCTAAAAGGTATTTTAGAGGAGCAGATAGCAGATGCACTCAGATAGAGTCCAGAGCACAAATATACAGGTTACTCACCTGTAACAGGAGTTCTAGGAGTGGTATATGTTGTTCATCCACACTGTCTGGCAGGTTCCTTGCCACTTTAAATCTTGCCGGAAAGTCTTCAAGCTGGCTCTCCCTCCCACCCACCCGGTGGTAAAACTCTCGGCTCGCCCCATGACGCCAGATCTAGCCTGCTGGAAGCCAGGTTGCACGTCGAGCCGGGAGGTTGGGTGGTCAGGATGAACAACATATACCACTCCTAGAACTGCTGTTACAGGTGAGTAACCTGTATTTCTAGGGACGTGGATATGTTGTTCAATCTACACTGTCTGGCAGACTCCTAGCAGTTCTCTGGGAGGAGGGAGGCAAGGCGTGCAGCCCCTACTTAGGGAATAAGGACTGGAGAACCGAGGCCCCAAAAACCAGCATCCCAGCGTGACTCAAGGTCAATGTGGTAATGGGAAATAAAGGTGTGTGCTGACTTCCAGGTAGCAGCCCTGCGGATTTCCTGGATAGGGTCGTCCCTAGAAGCAGCCACCGAAGCAGCAGTATGGCGGGTAGAATGGGCTCTTATCCCTCTGGGAGGCTCCATGCCCACCAACTTATAGCAGAGATCTATGCAGGAGGTGACCCACCTGCCTATCGTACACTTGACTGCAGGTGTGGCTTCAGCGTAGGTGACTAACAGCTGGCAAACCTCTCCCCGAACTTCAGCCATTCGCTTCTTATAAGTGAGCGCTCTTCTAGGGTCCAAAGTATGGAGCCTATATTCGGCCTCCGAGGTGTGATTGGGGTAGAACACCGGCAGAGTCAACACCTGATTCAGGTGAAACTCTCACACCACCTTCGGAAGGAATTTCGGGTGGGGGCGAAGGACAGCCTTCTCCCTGTGGAAGACCAGATAAGGAGACTCGATGGAAAGCGCCTGGAGCTCTCCCATCCTTCTGGCTGACGGATAGCCACCAAGAAGGCGGTCTTCCACAACAGGTGGGAGATATCGCACCTCTGCATCGGTTCGAATGGCTTGCCCATGAGCTTAGCCAATACCAGCAGTAGATCCCACTGAGGTGGAGGTTCTCGCACTGGAGGGGATATGTGATCAAGGCCTTTGAAAAAGCGCCCGACCACCTTCTCCTGCGCCACCGACTGCTTGCCGGCCCGCGGCCGGTAAGCAGAGATGGCTGTCAAGTGCACCTTGAGGGTCGTCGACAGAAGTCCTAGCTGAGAAAGGGATCACAGGTAGTCCAGAATGCTAGCCAAGAAACAGGAAGAGGGGTCCAACTCCCTGTCCTAACACCAAATGGAGGCGAACAGGTCCACCTGAGGGGTGCCCCAATGGGAGAATAAACCTCCGGCAGGAGAGACCACTTGAGAGATGCAGCGCCTATCCGGCTGAGGGCATTGGCCAGACTGTTGGAGGCTTCTGCCACATGGATGGCTAAGAGATCCGTCTCCAGGCTGATCACGAGAGACCAAGTGTGGAAAGCCTCCCTGCACAGAGGCAAGGAGTGCGTCCCGCCCTGACGGTTGAGGTAGTACATGGTCGTGGTGTTGTCCGTCTGGACCTGAACCACCTGACCCCATACAAATGGAGCGAAGGCGGTGAGGGCTAGTCGCACCGCTGGAAGCTCCAGCAGGTTGATGTAGCATCAAGACTCTTGAGGGGACCAGGGGCCATGGGGCCCTGAGCTCCCCCAGATGGGCACCCCAGCCCATCAGAGAGGTGTCGGTCGTCAAAGTGACCGTAGGCTCGGGGCGGGGCGGACAAATAGGATACCCTCCTGCAGATGAGCCGGGATGAGCCACCACTGCAGGCCGTCCCACATCTCCTGGGTCACTGTCATCGGCTGGTCCAGAGGACCAGAGCGCTGTGACCACTAGCGGGCCAGTCCCCGTTGCAAGGGACGCATATGCCAGCGGGCCCAACAGACCACGCTGGTGCAGGCCACCATGAGGCCCAGAAGGCACAGGAAGTCCCGGGCAGGGCGCACTTGCCCAACAAGAAAAGACTGGATAAAGGAGGAAAGGACCTCGGCTCTGTGTGCCGGGAGCCAGGCTCTGGCTCGAAGAGAGTCGAGCTCTGCACCAATGAACTGAATCACCTGCGAAGGCATGAGTTCAGACTTGGCCTCGTTGATGAGGAGGCCAATCTGAGAGCAGACCTGGAGGGCCAGATCCCTGGACCGCTCCACCTCCAACCTGGAGGGGGCTGCAATCAGCCAGTCGTCCAGGTAAGGGTACACCCGGACCCTTTGATGCCGCAGGAATGTTGTCACCACTGCCATTCATTTGGTGAAGACCCTGGGAGCTGGAAAGAGGCCGAAGGGCATGGCCCGGAACTCGTAAAGGGATCCCTCTGCTCTGAAGTGGAGGAATCGCTGGTGAGATGGATGGATTGGGACATGAAAGAACGTGTCCTGAAGGTCCAGAGGACAGAACCACATGCCTAGTTCCAAGGATGGAATGATCTGAGCTACAGTGATCATCCTGAAGGTGTGCGGCCTTAGGAACTTGTGCAGGTCATGCAAGTCGAGAATGGGGCGCCAGCCCCCCGTCCGTTTTGGGATCAGGAAGTACCTGGACACAAACCCTGGGTCTGGAGGAGGGTCTGCCACCTCGCTGATCACCTCCTTCTGGAGGAGCAAGGCAATGTCGGCTCGCAGAGCCAGCAGAGAGGCTGCGGAACCCATTGCCCCCCCGTGGGGCGACAGCTCAATAGGGAGGGAACTGCTCAAATTCCAGGGGCAGACCCCTGCCGACCACTTCTAGCACCCAGCGGTCCATGGTGATAGTGGACCAGGTGGAAAAAAAGTGGCGGAGCCATCCCCCCATGGGGGGAACCCGGGGAGGAGTGACAAAGTTAGGGGCGACACCCCTCAACCCGTCACTGGGCAGGCTTGGAGGAAGGGCCCGCTGAGGGACCTCCTGGACCCTTGTCTCCAGGCTTCCTACTAGAGGAAGCGGCAGACTTGGCCTTAGGGCACCAAGTGTGAGCCTGCTGGCCCTGTTGCTGGTGTTGCTGTGCCGGACATACCGCAGAAGCAGAAGGGCGAAAGGGCTTACGCTGCTGCTGGTGGCCTCTGTCCTTCTGGGCAGACGTGACAGAGTCCAAGGTGGCATTGGACTTCTTGATCCTCCGGAGATGGCCTTCCACTCCGGGCCCGAACAAGTCGGTGCCCAGGAAGGGAACGTCTGCCAGCTTGTTCTGGGTGTCCGCCGTGAAGGTGGAGATCCGCAGCCAAGCTCTGCAGGCATGGCCACTGCGGCCGCTACTGATCGGGCACAAGTCACCAATGTCCAATGAAGTTTGGAGCTGCTGTTTAGCCACCACCCTTCCCTGATCCCGCACCTGCTTGACCGTCATCTGAAGGTCAGCTGGGAGATGAGGAATCACCTCATCCAGTGAGCCCATAAGGGCGTCTGAGAAATGTGCCATCAGAACGGCCGAGCTAGCCTGATGAAGGCCTAGGGAGGAAGCAGCGTAAACCTTCTGCCCCAAATAATCCAACTTTTTGGATTCCTTATCAGGCAGTTTGTCCACATCCCGAGTGTTCCCGGAATGCCGGAAAACACTATCGGTCACTAACCCCTCCGCAGAGGGGTGCTCCAAGAAGCCTAAGAGTGAACCGGTGGGGACCGCGTACTTGCAAGTCATCCTGGCCGAAGGTGCGGGACAAGATTCTGGCCGCTGCCACAACTCCAGGGCTGGGCCAACAATGGCTTCGGCCACTGGAAAGGCCTCCGTAGGGGAATCCCCTTGGTCCAGTATCTCCATAAGGGGATACCTGGCCCGTTTTTGAACAGGTTCGAGCTGCATCCCAGTACACTCTGAGATGAGTCGAAGCATACGCAGTTTAAATATTTGGGGGTACTTATTGATGGTCATTTAGCATTTGATTGTCATGTAATAGATTTAATTAGTAGGGTACATAAAAGGTTAGGACTTCTGTATCGAATTAAGGATAATCTGACCTATGATGTTAGATTACTGCTTATGCATAGTCTATTATTAACTATGATGGATTATGGGTCTATAGTATATTCATTTACTTCTGAAAAAGTTTTGGCTAGACTCCAAGTTACAAATCTATTTATTTATTTATTTAGACAGCAGTTTAGAAAACCTTTGAGCCCATAGGCTCCTTTACAAAGGTACCTTGTCACAGTAAGACAAACGAAAATACACAGTATAACAGTATAACACAGTATAACAGTAACTTAAGACATAGATACAAACAAGCTGGTACAGGTAGGATTGATGCAAACAATACCAGAGTTATGTTGTCCTTAGCAGCTTAGTAGTAAGCTTTGTCATTAGTATTGAGTACGGCTTTGACTAGTGGCAATTACAGCTTCGGGTGTTAACAAGGTGGTTCCGTAAGGACGTTTTGAAGCACGATATAGTTGGAGCTTCGGAGATGGAGGGGGGCAGTGTGTTGAACCACATTATAAATACACAGTGTGTTGAACCACATTATAAATACACATTACATGTATCATTCTGTTCTGCGCTTTGCTACTGGACAATCAAGGCTTACTCATCACTGTTTACTATATAAACAATTGGGTTGTCTATCGTTAAAGGGGGGATTTCATTTTAGGGCCTTGGTGTTTTTGCATAAGATTTTTTTTAGGTATTTTTCCGCCTAGTATTCTTAACTTGTTTTCAAGAAATGTTCCTGGCAGTACAAGATCTCAGAGTAAGGAAGGGTTTCAGGTTCCTTTTTTTCAAACAGCTTTTGGTCAAAATTCGCTGGATTTTACAATTGTTAAGATGTATAATCAACTTCCTAAAAATGTATTAAGACAACCGAAATTGTCTACTTTTAAGTATGAACTTAGGAAAACTTTGTTAGAAAAGTCAGACTGTAAATGTTACGTTGTAATCTGTATTTATAATGTGGTATTGTTTTAACTCTTTTGTATGTTTGTTTAAACTGGTCATTTCTGAAAATGGGCTGACTTACCAGTATAAAAATAAATAAATGAAATGAAAATACCCAAAAACGAGGATGGGCTCTCATCCACTGACTGGCCCCCTGCAGACTCCAGGTCAAGTGGCCTGGAGAACAGGGAGGAGTCATCGTCAGACTCAGAGGAGTCTGCGAACAGCTGCCAAGCGCCTGAGCCATCCTCCACCTGCCGAGGTCGATCGGGAGTGAGGGTGACCGACAACCTATGGGGCAAGCCCTGACCCGACCGAGAATTCTTGGTCGGGGCCCCAGTCTTCGGTTGTGGAGGCGGAGGTTCCACCACAATGGGTGGAGCAACCGATTTCGACCGAACAACCAGCGCCGGCTCCTCGACTACAACGAGGGGTTGTTTCGGCCACTCCGGTGACAGCCACTTAATGGCCGGAGAAGGCGACGGAGTCAGCTTGTTACTGGTCAATAAAAGTTGCTGTCACATCAAGGCCTTGTAGTGCCGATGCAACCTGCGCCGGAGCCTATCCTCTGAAGAGGACGGGAGGCGACACCGCTTTCCATGGTGCCGAGACTGAAACCGCCGACACTGGCGGGACCGGCTGGACCTGGAAGAGGACCGAGACCTTCGGGGATTCCGAGGGTGGGTCAGAGAGGGAACGGGGGAAACCTGCCACTCCCTCGGTTCAGGGACCTTAACCAGGGACTCCGACACAGGAGGCACAGACAAGTCCTCAGTAACCACCGGGGGAATCGGTGAGGAAGGGTTGTCGACTTCTTCAGTCGACAAACTGTCCGACGGGTCGAGAAAAATCTCGACCGCGTTGACGGATGTCTCGGCCGGCTGACCTGATGGGGACACTGAAGCCAGCGGCCGCAGCTGCAACCTCGACTGAAGTCGAGAGTCGACGATCCAGTGAGGGGGATCTCTCCCGCTCCCACGGTCACGCACAGGGTGTCTAGGCCCAGTGACCGTCTGCAGTACCAAAACCCCAGACATGGGGTGAGGCAGAGCTCCTGCAACCCCGAGAGTACAATATCTGTGCTGGATGTCCTTATGGACTCAAGAAGGGGCAAAAGGATGGAACCAGAGACTACTAGTTGCCTCTTCAAAAACCCCGAAGCCAAGAAGGGATAATGAAAGAGTGATTGCTGAAATCCAAGGGGAATCTCAGCACCAGGGCAGTAGTATTGTGACCAAAAATAGATACTACAGTATGCTCAGGTCCTTCAACATCTCCATAAGGAACCTCTGGTACTTAAAGTACTCCGTGTCCGTGGACATGTGAATGGAAATGTCCTATTCCTCAGAGAAAAAAGCAGGAGAGGAGGAGATGGACTCAGAGGACAGAGGTGCCAGAGCCACAAGCCTGAATGGAGCATGGTCTGACTTAAAGTGGTACTGGTGGAAGACACTGGTCATTCAACCATATTTTTGCCAGGATATGGACCCCAGAGGACCCGCAATACCTGGCAAGTCAGAGGACTGGGAGGAATATAGCTGTCGGTGGCTCCAGATTTTCGGCCACTGCGAGAGTGCCTGGGACCCTCTGGGGGTGCCTAGCAAACTCATCTCAGTGGAGCTGGCCAATCTCAGAAGTCTGACTCAGACCCCCGGTGTGGAGAGCAAAGCCTTACAGGTCCCGCAGGGTGGCTCCAATCTCAACCAGTTCCAGGGAGAAACGAGCCCCTTCAAACATGGCATACCAACAGTCAAAATAATTAAACAAGGATAAAATGAATTAGGCACCAAACTGATGAAAGAAGCGGTACTGGCAGAAAAAAGGTGCAGTTAACTAAAGAAAAGTGTTCAGCACTGAATACATTAAAAGCACTGTTGAAATGAGGAGATAACTGTGATGACACACTTCAAAACTGACTTAGGCTGCTCCCATGGTGCACACTGAATGGTGGGAAAGACAGAACTGAAGGGGAAGCCAGTGTCAGTTACCTGCTGGCATACTTGCGCAATGTCACTATGTCAGCCTCGTGCGCAGTGGTGGCACCAACGTCAGTCCCCTCCCTAAGCAGCAAAGGACTTTGCTCTCGTGGGGTCCTAGCACCTTCGACTTAAACCCATTAGTGTGAATGAATGGTGAAGAATGATTTCTGGAAGAACCACCCGACCATATTCTGAATGTTGCAGGATACACTTTGGTAAGTATAGGGGGTGCTGCCATCAGAAATATAGGGGATGCAGCTGCCCAGATTTAAACAGTGCAGAGGCAATAAATGGCAGCACACTACAACCTAAGGCCAAAGTCTGTGAAAAGAAAGACTGGCAAATCAATGGATACCAAAACCGAAGCCGGCTCCACCTCACACTTGCCGATGAAATCCATACATGATGATTACTAGGGAGTCAGTGGTTCAATTGGCCGGCATCAGTGTAATCAGCAACTGTGAGACAGAGTGGCTCCTGCATCACATCCATCGTGTTTCTTTCCACAAAGGCCAGAGGCTTCAGTGTGCACAATTTATTTTAAGGATTGGTTCACCCTGGCACTGATGCCATGCAGTGCTGTGGTATGCCGGAGTGTCTGAGGCAAGAGGCAGCAGCTAAATCTTCTAGAGGTCTGTAGGAATAAGGTAGGTGGTGATACTACCTGTATATCCTAAGCATGTTAGCAGTTCAGGCAGAAGACTGGGGCAGTTGTGCATTATTCTGGTGTGTCTTGAGTACAGGCTAGGTAATTATTAAGCTGAAGCTGGCCGGGGTCTCATCATTCAAACACATCAGGCAGGGCCAACAGTGGTGTTTGTGTTAGAGAGGGTCATTTTTCAGGGTAGGTTGTTAACTTTAATTGTGCCTGGATATAACAGGTTGAGTTCTAGGTATATATTAATAACTTTAAAAATTACTAATCAAAACTGAATGATTGCTCATTCATTTTTTTTTTATTAGCGATTTGGCTAATCAAGTTTCCAACACTAATGTACGCCTTGATCTCTACTTGTGAGTATCTCGCATGTGACATCACTGAATTATGTAGTGGTATAATGCCGTAGCGAACACCAGAGAATATGAGATCTTTGGATGCCCCAAATCTCCCACCCTAAAAACAACAGATTCACACAGATCTTCCAAAAACCTGGGGCCCACTGGCTCAATTGGTGATTTGCAAAACCATTAGAAACTGGATGCACCAGTGCTCCACTATCCACAGGTTTCATACACGATACTAGGCACTAGTTGCAGGTAGGAGGAGATCCCCCCCTTGACAGAAATGTAATGCAAATCACAGAAATAGATGCTAGAAGGCACAAATGGGAGATGCATCCATTACCATCTGGACTGCATCGGTGACTGGGTGGCAGGACCAGATAGCGCAAGAGCGACCCACCTGGAATAGTCTCCACTCCCTAGCCACCCCTTCTTTATACTGGGCTCAGGCAGGCCAGTGGTCTCCCCTTCTGTGGTGGTCGAGTCAAGTGGACTCCCCCAACCCCAATATGGCACAGTTCCTGATGGACAGTGGAACACCCTCCCTACCCCAGAGTCCCCTGTACCTGGTTATCTGGCGGTGTACCCCTGAACTGTGCACTGCTGACTTGCTGCTGAGTCTAGTAGCAGCATGGTGCTAAACCAAGTGGTAAGCCAGGGGAGGTACAGGATGCTGCAATCAGGATGGCGTGGGACGCCATGCTACTGTGAAGCCCTGCAAGCCATATGCACGGCAACCCTAATGCACTTCCCAAATGACTGCAAGCAGTTTCCCGACCATTCTGGAAGTGGTTGTAATCCCTGCAAAGTGCGGCTCGATAGGGACGCAAGATCTCCACTGGTGCTAAGTGATCGCACAGATCACTTAGTGCCACTAGTAGCAACTGAGCATGGGGCTCCTGGAGTCCATCACGGTTCAGAATAAGTATGGACCTGACGTTCGGGAACGGGAACATTGCTTAACCAGGAGTAGCACACTGAGCTGAAGCCTGTTTCCAGATGTGACCTGGGAGCACAAGGAAGTTGAGTGACTTGCTCAGGATCACATAGTATGCACCTAGACGGCTGTGGGATTCAAACCCAGGTCTCCAGATCTGTAGCTCAGAGCCTTAACCCACTGCGCTATAGTGCCTCCTTAACCACTGATATGTTGTGTGAAAAAAAGCACTACTGCCATTAAAAAAAAAAACCTCCAAACACAGACATCCTAAAAATGTCAGTGGTGTTATTTGCACACAGGTTGTGTAAAATGTCCCAATGCTATTTTCGTTTAAAGCCTGATTTGGCGATATAGTGCACTGAAGCTCCCCCTACTGGTTTGTTTCCAAAACAGGACTGCACCAGAAATCTACAGAAGACCAAATGCTCTTGAATCACCGAGCAATCAAGATGTATGTTACACCACAAATACTGCCAGGGAGCCATACTTTTAGTAAACCACATCCCAAGGGTTTTAAAGGAAAGCAAAAACATCTGTATCACCTAAGTGACTTTGTGCCACTGAATCACAACCTTAATTCAAGCCATGAAACCCAAGCAGTTCCAGTAATGTCTTGTGCAACGAGTTAATCGTAAGTACTTTATTTCTGTTTTGCAACAGTTTGATAGTTGACAGCTACATTAAATTGGTACTGTTACAGCTTAAAGCAAATGTATCAAGTTGTTCTCCCTGTCACCTACCCTATTACTGTTAATTTGTATTTCTAATAGCTTTTCTGACGACAGCACACATGGGACCTTTCACAACTTCCCCCAACCCCTTTACCATGCCATTATGGGTCCATACTGAAGATCTGAGAACATTCCCTATATCTGCCTGAAGTTGTCTTACTTTAGCTTAAAGTTGTAGTCTTAAATTCATCATTTTTTTGTAAGGGTAATTAATTTTGTTTTGAAATTCTTCTTCAGCTATGGTACAACAGAACAGAAAAGAACTTTTTTTTTGTAATCGCCTTTCATACTCACTGAATCTCAAAGCACTTTCCAAAGCAATGTGTTAGATACTGGTAATGCAGGGACTTGTATGCATGCAGCAAGGACTGTATGTGCTGATGTCATCCCCCCCCCCATGATAATCTGTTACTAAGTGAGGAAATGTTGTGCACTAGGGATAACTCCACAACTCTTTCAAAAACTGCCATGGGATCTTCAACTTTCACAGGGCTGTCAAGAAAGACAGGCAGAAGGGACCTCAGATTAAAGTCTCATCCAGAGGACGACACCATCAACACTGCAGCACCCCCTAGAGTAACACTGCAGTGTTTGTGCTGGGAATTAGCCCAAGTGGGTGGTGCAGGACAGAAGCCCATGACCATCTGCTCCTCCTGACCCTAAGGAAACAGCACTACTGCCCTAGGCACCGACACTGTTATGCAACCTCCACTGCACACCGCAGCAACAATGAGCATCTGTTTCATTTTGTTGTTACTGAAACACAAGCATATAGATTAAAAAGGTTACATTTCATTGCCCCTGAGGATATCAGCCCAACTAAGAACTAACATGTCATTTTGAGTTATGTCCTGCTGGTTTCACAGTGGGGAGGGCTGAAGCACCCAGAGGTCAAGTGACCTGCTCAAGGTCACATGGCGAGAAAGGGGCTGTGGAGGGATCTGAACCGGTTTTACAGTTGTGCATGCTACTCACTGGATCACACTGTCTTCAAATACTGTTTAACGATAACAAGGTATTATTCCTATAGCACTGTTTATTATTGCTTCTTGTGATTAAAATACAGTACCTCCATAAGGGATGCATTTATGTTAGACATACTGAACTAAAGCAAACTGCTCCTACAAACTACAATGTGCAAAGCACCAGACAGATAAGATCAACAGGCCCCTCACCCAGAACAACTGAAACGGCATTAGTCACTACAGCTTCCATGATGTCATAATCAGTTTGTTTGATGGACAGAGAGAAGTGCCCAGAGCCATGAAGACAACTTGATGAGATTTCACAGGTGCTTTTGACATTCCCACAACAACACAAAAAAAATGGAAGGCAGTATTGTCTACAGGGTTAAGGCACCAGGCTGTGAACCTGGAGACCCTGCAGACCTGGGTTTGAAACTTACAAACACATGCCACTCGCATACTCTCTCACACTGAGCAAGTCACTTAACCTCCCTGTGCCCTCAGATGCACCTGGAAATAAGCTTTGGCTCAGGGTGCCTTTCCCGGCCAAAACTTCTATGAGTCAGTTTGTTACTACTAGTATACTATTTTATATGAGTATGGAGTAACATTTTGGTGTAGTCACTGCAGTTCAAGAGGTAGGGCAGACAAGACTGACCCCAAGTCCTTTCCTCCACCAGCACAAAACTAACATAGAGTTTATTCACTTATAACCATAATTCTACTACTAGTATTCAGTCCACATCCACACTCAGGCAGTCTCCCACTGAGCACTCTCAGTCACCAGGACAGTCTTCAAGCTCGACTCATCCCACCACCGAACCAAGCAGTCCTCAGGCTCCAACCCCAATGCACTCAGATCTGCATGCTGGGACAGGAATCCACAGCAACGCTTGTTAGGGGAGTGTCAGGTGGCTGTGAATGGAATAGTAGTAGAACTATATAAGAAATTCCTATTTCTAAATATCTGGATTCAGTTCATCATTTACTCCTATCAGACTGGATTCCCTCTTCCATTCCTTCTGTCACTTTGCTCTGGACTGTGGTCAGCACCCACCATTGCTCCCTTTATACCTCTCTCTCTCTCCCTTCCCTTCCTCGAAGCCAGGCGCCTTGCTCACTGTACCTTCTTTGTAGCTAAATACTGGCTAGGCGCTCTCCCCTCCTATCTCACCTCTTTCCTTCTCCCCCCACCCCCACCCTCTGCAACTGTAGCTTTCTATTCCCTGGCATTCCCTTCTAGGACTTCCTTAGCTGGCCAGGATGCCTTCTCCTACCGCGTCCCCAAACTTTGGAATTCTCTTCCCCTTCCTACCTGCTCTGCATCTTCCCTATGCTGTCTTTCCTCACTCTTCTTCAAATTCTCTTAGTTTTACAACTGCACCTGAGCCCGCCTCTGTACCTCTCTTCCCATTATTCCACTCCCTCCTTTCCTCCATTTCTCGTCTCTGCCCCCCCCTTACTCCCCGACCATATCCCTGTTCAAAGCCTAAATTTGTTTTCCTCCCCCCTTTCCAATTACACTCTTCCTTGATTCCCCCTGGATAGCTTTGCTACCACTTGCCTACATTTATTGCACTCTGCACTTCAATTAGGACCCTCCTGCTACACTCCTGGATGCATTTCTGCTATATCCCATGCCACTGTACGTAACCTTTATACAGCCAATATTTTGTAGCTCGTATGTGATGGTTACCCAGTTGTCTATGTTGTATCTGTTGTTACTCATTTGTTTGTTTTTATTTTGATGACCGAGTAAGATACACTGGCACCAAAGGCACCTTTTACAGGTATGACCCGGTGTACAACAGCACACTACACAACAGTGTAACTCATGTCCCTCCTTTGACTCCCTTCCCAGGATGCATCGGGAAACGAGCTGCTATCAGCTCAGTATGTCTCTCCTGGTGAAACTTTTGAAATAAATAAATTAAATATATAAACAAATAAATAAATCCACACTGAAGTCCCAATCCACATAAGGTGTTGGGATATGCTCAAATGGTGTATATCCTGTCCGCAGTGCTGCACAACTTGATGTTGGTGTGCACCAGATAGCATCAACAACCCCATCCGCTGCACTCCACTGGTCTATATCCGTGGATGGGGGTAGGGAGTGCGTGTGTGTGTGTTTCTGTTGGAGCTGGTCTGGACTATGGACATCCAAACTCCTGTGCTGGGCTCTCAGCAGATTCACACGCCTGCACAGGGTGCTGGGGATGACGTGCTAGGGAAACCTTCCAATGACTGTCATATTCCCACCAGAAAGTTACAAAACATCAAAAGAACCCCAGCCTGTGTCAGTACTAACCACATCCCATCGTGGGTGCTCTTAAGGCTGGGGGAGGTGGGGGCAATCAGGCCTGGAACTGATAGTTTTGGCCGGGTGGAGGGTAATGCATAGCATTAATGCAGCCCTTAGTGTTGCGTAGTCTCCACCTCTTTGGCCAGCCTTCTGCACTTTGGGTCTCTTGATTTGGAGGGTCCCGGTCTGCTCTCCTCTCCCAGAAAGGGGGACCTGACCACTCTGCTCCTTAACTGCCACCTAGCAAGAAATGAGTAGCAGGGCAGCGGAGCGGAGTAAGGGGAAGGCTGCTGACATATACAGATTGAGTGTGCACCTCCATACACACTTGTGCCACCATCATGTCATGCCTGGCAACCAGGGGACAAACAGCAGACCGGGCAGGATGAAGATTCAGTCTGCTGCAGGCCCCACACCCCCGATTAGGCCAGCTCCAATTTTTATTTATTTAACAGACTTTAGGATTACAACCTTTAAGTCAGACTCATTTACAAAGGCTCTGTGTCAGAAAAACAAACATAAACACTTAATACATATAGGCATAGAATGGCAGCTAAAGGTTACAGTTCTTTTAGTTATATAGTATTGCAGAATCAAGATCAGCTATACATTGCATTGAACATGTTACCGAGAGCTGTATTTTATAGTTTTCAAGAGAACAATACGTTTGCTGATAGAGGGAGGGAGTAACAGGTTTGATATTTACAACGAAGTAGAGAATTAGACAGATACCTTATGAGTGCAGCCAAAGGAGGCATTGTTAATCGGTAATGTTTGGTAGCCCTATCGGTAGGAGCTCTGCCTGCCCTGCCCTCAACAGCCCTGCCATGAGGGGCCATTCATGGGGGATCACCAGAGGAGAAAGATATGTCGTAGGTATGGTGGGGTGGAGTGACGGGGCTAGGTGGACCAAAGTCTGATGGGGTCGGTCAGTGTGGAGGAGATAAAAAGCTTTACTGGGGGAAAACATTTTTGTGAGGTCCGAAATAAACCCCCTTCCCTCCCGTAAAGGTTGCCACTGGGAGATACTATGTGCTCCTGCCTCTCTACCCCTCATGCCTACAGGTATGGAACCAAAAAAAGCAACTAGAAACATTCATAAAGTGGAAGTTCAGCTGACTTATTTTGACAGCTGGACACCAGGATGCGTGACCTATAGCATAAACTGTTCATTCTTTGTGTGATGATGTATGGGACAGTAGGTAAGTTGTTTAAGCAAATGTTAATGTTAGGCAGGTATGTTTAAACAAACATTTCTTTTTCCTAGAAAAAAACTAAAATATTAATGTTTGCCGGGAGTGTTTTTTCTGGCGGGAGGTTGTGGAAACTGACGTTATGACTCCATGGGTATGACGTCAGTAAGCGAGAGACTATGTTGTGCTCATGTGCTAACTTAGTTTGAATCGCCTTCAGTAGTTTGTCAAGAAGCTGATGAGCTATATCATTGGGACTTAATTTTTATCTGAAAATGTTGAGTGTGAGTGTGCACGCAAATGCAATGGGGAGCAACTGAGTTAGTGATGGGGGATCCAAGTTAGCTGACCTAGCACTAGATTGTGAAAATGAGGGAAGGTGACTGAACAACTGGGTGACTTTCATCCTGCAGCTGGGGAAGTCAGTAACTGAGACATGGGGCTGAAGAGTCCTACTTTGTGAAGGAAAAAGTGAAAGAAGGAGTTTTATTTTCAATTTTATATATATATACAGTATATTGATTGATTGCTAGGATTACACGTACCTTTGAATCAGGGGTTCATTTACAAAGGTGCCGCGTTGAGCAGATAAGGACACACAATATAAACAAGTGGTTACACAGTACAACAGAGAATGACGCAACAGGGTTGCAAGTGGTACAAGGTGACAACCTGGCAGTCACATGACAAAAAACAACAATAGTCAAAAAGCAATCCATGAGTTGACTTTGTCAAGTTAAAAGCAAGAAACATATTGTTAAGCAGGAGTTCAACTGGTAGCCGGGGGGGAGAGAGAGAGAAGGGAGAGAGGGGTGAGGAGTCTGGGCAGTAGGGCATCCATTAGTAATTAAGTGGATGCAGTGGAAAGACGGGTCACAGAGGAGGTGGGGTTGGCTAAGTTAAGAGCACATTCAATGTAGGCAGAGAGGTGTGCTAGCTTAGGGCACGCAGTCACAACTGCTGAGTACAGTGAGGTGTTGGCAGAGTTTAGAGTTAAAAGTGCCTAGTTTTATTTTGGATACAACTTCATGTGGGAGGCCATTAAGCCATGAAGGTGCCCTAAAGCTGAAGGTTCACTGGGCCAGGGAGATCCAGCAGAAGGGGACAAGGTATGGCTGTTTGGACATACTGCAAGTGCTACGTTGGTTAGGTGACGGCAGATGTGGCTGGGTGGCTAGAGTTAGGCAGAGGCTAATTTTTTTTTAAAAGTAAGTAGGTCTGGTAAGTGATCCTACCCTTTAGGTGCAGCCAGTTGGTCTGCACGTAGAGGTCACTTGTATGTGTCCATTTGTCAGCCCCAGATACAAGTCTAAAGGCCTTATTAAGTGTGACTGTAAGTCTTTTAAGGGAAGTATCAGTAGCAGCTACATAAATGACTAAACCATAGTTTATTATGGACAGAACTGAACTAGTAACAGCAAATCTCAGAGCCTCAGGTGTCAGGCAGTGACAGTGTCAATAGAGGATCCCAAGCCTAGAGTTTACCATCCTAGAGATGTGGTTGATATGTAAGAGGTAAGACAGCAAGCTATCTAATGTAATACCAAGGTATTTTAAATCATGGACTAGTTCTAGCAGCTGATTTTGGTGATTCTGGATAATTAGACTAGCGGTTTTATGTTTATTTTGGTGGCTTGGGAAAAGCATAGCCTTTGTTTTTTTTGTAATTTGTGGTGCGCAAACCAGGTCTCAACCGACATAATGTTAGTTTGAAGGTCACTAGAAAGAGGGAGGGGGGGGCAGTGTGGATTGAGAATAGGACCGCATCATCTGCATAAATGACCATGTTATTATTACAGGCTTTCGGAAGGTTGTTAAGGAACAGACTGAAGAGTAATGGTCCAAGGATGGACCCTTGCGGGACCCCTGAGCGCACGGGAAGGCTACAGGAGAAGGAGTCATTAATCTTAATTTGTTGTATTCTACCCTCAAGGTAGCATTTGAACCAGCTGGTGACCACAGTGGAGAGGCCGAGGGCAGGGAGTGAGCACAGAAGGAGGGTGTGGTTTACGGTACTGAATGCCTTTGTAAGGTCAGTGAGGATTGACCCTACTAAGTGGCCTCGATCAAGGGTCTTGTGAATGTTGTCAGTGTATTCCAGTAGGGCTGTGGTGGTACTGTGGGCTTTACTAAAGCCGTGTTGCTGAGGACATTGAATGCTGTATGTGGTCAGGTATTCTGTCAGCTGGTTTGAGACAATACACTCAAGGGCTTTGTAGAGAGGTGGGAGGATAGATATAGGGCGATAGTTATAAGAAATGGACAATGAAATTATAGCAGGCATACTCAGAATGGTAGAAAAAGGGGAACTATTGTTGATGGGGGACCTAAATATGCCAGATGTTAACTGGAGCACATTTGCTGAAGCCACATCCAAGAGCAGGGTCATTCTCGATGCTCTACAAGGGGCATGCCTCAGACAGCTAGTGTTGGAACCCACTCGAGAGGGAGCAATCTTAGACCTGGTACTCTTAAACAGGGATGGTGAGAGGATCTCAGATTCTGAAGTGGGTAGCCATCTGAGAACAAGCAACCACCAAACAGGGTGGTTTATGATAAACACAGCCGTAGAGTCAAGCCATACAAAAGCGAGGGTACTGGACTTTAGGAGGGCTGACTTTGGCAAAATGGGAGAGTGCCTAAGGAATACACTAGCAAATGGGCAGGAAGGAGGGGTGGAAGAACAATGGGGAAAAATCAAAACTATCATCACAGAGGCAACAAGCCTTTGTGTGAAGCAAATAAACAAAACAAAACAAAGGAAAAAACACTATAGTTCTCAAAAGAGGTGGCGGGGAAGGTTAGAGAGCAAAAGATAGCATTCAGGAGGTATAAGGAATCACAGAAGGAGCAGGACAGAGAACTGTATCAATTAAAGCAGAAAGAAGCGGGGAAGCCAGTCAGAATAGCAAAGGCCCAAACTGAGGAAAAGATAGCCAACTCAGTTAAGAAGAGGGATAAAACCTTTTACAGGTACATTAGGGAGCGAAGAAAGACAAAGGGAGGATAGGTGAGGCTTAATAAAGGGGAGGGGGGTGGGCAGAGAATGACAGTGAAAAGGCAAAGATACTAAACAAATACTTTTGTTTAGTATTCACAAAAGAAGAGGAGAGAGAGGTACCTAAACTAAACAACAGAAGCACTCTGGATAGGGGGGTCGATACCAGGCCATTAACAGAAAAAAAGGTCCTGAAAGAACTCCTAAAACTCAAGGTGGACAAGGCAATGGTGCCTGAAGGGATTCACCCCAGAATTCTAAAAGAACTAAGGGGAGAACTAGTGACACCACTGACTACCCTTTTTAACAAATCATGGGAGGATGATGTGGTAGCTGAGGACTGGAGGAAGGCAGATGTGATTCTCCTTCACAAAAGTGGGAGCGAGGCAGGAAACTACAGACCTGTTAGTTTGACCTCAGTGAAAGGAAAATGATGGAATCACTTATGAAAGAGAGAATTGTTGAGTACATAGAGGCCAGAGGGGCACAGGACCCAAGGCAGCATGGATTCACAGTGGGAAGATCATATCAGACAAATCTAATAGATTTGACTGGATGACCGAAGTAGTAGACCAGGGAGGGGCTGTGGACGTGGCCTACCTAGGCTTTAGCAAGACATTTGACACAATCCCACACAAAAGATTAAATAAACAAGTTAGCCAGCCTGGAAGTGGGTCCCAGGGTGGTAGCCTGGGTAAAGAACTTGCTGGACAACAGGACAAAGAGGGTGATAGTAAACAGAATCCGCTCCGAAGAAAGTGGGGTTACTAGTGGGGTACCACAAGGTTCAGTACTGGGGCCGTTCCTCTTTAATGCCTTTATAAGTGACATTGTGGAGGGACTGGAAAGAAATGTGTGCCTCTTTGCAGATGACACAAAGATCTGCAACAAGGTTGATACACAAGGTGGGGTGGAAAGGATGAGAAGGGACTTGGCAAGGTTGGAAGAATGGTCAACAGTATGTCAGCTTAGATTCAATGCAAAGAAGTGTAAAGTAACCTGGGAAACAAAAACCCAGAAGAAGAGTACATAATGGGGGGTACTAACAACAAAAATGGAAAGGGACCTGGGGTAGTCATATCAGGTGACCTGAAGGTAGGCAAGCAATGTGAAAAGGCAGTAAGGAAGGTAAGGGGGGGGGTGATACTGGGATGCACAGGGAGAGGCATCACCAGTAGAAAACAGGAAGTTGTCATCCCTCTGTAGTTGGTGAGACCCCATCTGGAGTACTTCGTGCAGTTCTAGAGATCCCATCTCCGCAAGGACATGGACAAGATGGAGGTGGTCCAGATGAGGGCAACTAAAATGGTGCAGGGTCTGCACCAGAAACCATATGAAGAGAGACTAAAGGAGCTTAATATGTATACCCCCGAGGAAAGGAGGACGAGGGGGACATGATAGAAACTTTCAAGTGCCTCAAGGGAATCAACAAAGTCCAACAGAGTAGCATGTTTCAGAAAATGAGATGAGCAAGAACAAGGGGGCACAATTTGAAAATAGAGGGGGGACAGCTCAGGGGCAACGTGAGGAAGTATTCTTTCATGGAGAGGATGGTGGATGCATGGAACGGCCCTCCTGAGGAGGTTGTGGGATCAAAAACAGTGGGGGAATTGTGTGGGACAGACATAAGGCAATTATAGTGGGGGTAAGAGGAAGTAGGCTGTTGGTTAACTAGGCTCTGCAGCTTATCCAATAGGTAGGAAAATGGGCAGACTGGGTGGGCCAAGCGGTCCTTATCTGCCATCAAAGTCTATGTTTCTATAGTTGGAATGCAGTGGTCTATCACCACGTTTGTGCGCGGGCATGACGACTGCTGCTTTTCGTTGTTAAGGAAACTGCCTTAATGAGTGGGACAAATTTAGAAGATTGGTATGGGGTTTCAGAACTACATCAAGTGAGAGGTTTAAGAGCTTCAGATCAAGGGAGTCGCTGCTAAACCTGATTTTGCCTAGAACCCCAAGTAGGTATTTTTTTGGACTCAGATAGTGTGACTCTCCTAAAATAGGAGAGAGGGGAGACAGCTTTTTCTTGTGAGTCCCTTTTGTCGGTTGCGTCAAAGGGGTTAGCGGGAAGTACCTTGCTGAGATCAGCAAAAGTTTTGTTAAGTGTCTGCAATTTGTTTCTGGTCCTGTATGGTAACGTCATTAACCTCTAACATAGTAGGGGATGATTTACTGGGCTTCCCTGTGAGGTCTTTACACTTATCCCAAAAATTCCAGCTACTGCCCCATGAGTTAGAGAGCTCACTTTTAAAATGTCCAATTTTGGCCCTACGGCTTTCACGAGTGCAAGAGTTTCTAGCAGCTCTATAATGCTGCATATTGACCTGTTTCCCAGAGGCTTGTGCAATATGTGAGAGGTTGTCCCTTACTTACTTAATAGAGTGGCGGTTATCCAAGGGTTTGTTGTACCCCTAGTCTTTCTTCTGCATAGCAGGGCAAATGTATAGCATGCCTTATTTAATTGTGAGATAAAGTAATTTAGAGCATGGTTAACACTGCTAGAAATGCCAATGGGGGACCAGTCACATTGTACAAGGTAGTCCAGAAAGCAACTGAGTTGCCCTTCTTTCAAGACTCACTGGTAGGAAACTTTAGCCGGAATTTTGGGGGCCTTATTTCACCAGAGACATGTAACTGGGGAGTGATCACTCACTAAGTCAGGGTAAACCGTGGTGTTGGTGATGTTTTGTGGGTGGGAGGTAAGTATCAGATCAAAGAGAGAGCGGTTTCCTGTCTTTTGATTTATTCTAGTTGGGGTGGTCACTCTCTGGGTAACATCATGGGCCACAATAGCGTCTTTGTAGGGGTCAGCTTCGGGGACCAGCCAATTAATGTTAAAGTCATCCATCACCACTATCTCAGAGTGATGCGGCATGCCATCAAGGTAATCAAAGACCATACTGAGGCCAGAGGTCTGATCCCGTGCAGGGATGTAGACAGACAGTACGTTTATTTTCCTTGGTGTCCAAGGAAAAGTTTGACTCCTAATACCTGAGAGTTGTTAACTGGGATTGCTGGGGGTAGGGCTTGACCCTTCAGATTATCCTTCAGGTAGATAGCGCACCCCCACTCCTTTTACCGATCCTGTCTTGCCTAACAGAGTATAACCAGTAATGGCAGTGTATGTATATGTATGTGTGTGTGTGTATATATATATATATATATATGTAATATATATGGATAATTAAAATAATACCCCCAAAATACATACAAAAAATCTCCTATAATACATCGCCCCAAATGCAATAATACCATCGATGGAACTCAATAATACTATCGTTGAGATCTCGTAATACTATCGATGGAAGATCTCAACAATAGTATTATTACAAACTCACAACAGCGCAAGTGCCACCGGACAGCTCGAGCAGCTTTCACTGACCGCGAGCCGGCTTTTACTGTAACTGTCACATACAGTAAAAGCCGACTACACATTCACGTCGCTCGTTCCAAAAAAAAAAAAAAGAATTGGCACTGTTTTGTTTGCAGTTTCTTTAACACTGCTCGCTTTTCCTTGTTAAACTGTTCAAAAGTTCTCCAAGTTGCTGCACTCATTGGCTTTCTCTGTGACAAAATTACCTCACCACGAACTCAACCCACCACTCCTGACTATCGCAAAGGTAAGAAACTACAATTTCCTCGCATCCATATATTACAAAAAATAACAAATACATTCTGGTGTTACAAGGCAGTAATTCATCTCGTGGATCTGGGGGCACTTCAAAGCTCTTGAGCTTCGCTCTCGAGGTTTACTGTGCCCCCAGATCCTCTCGATGAATTACTGCCTTGTAATACACCAGAATGTATCTATTATTCTATATATATATATATATATATATATATATATATACTGGCCTGTGATTTGTTGATTTTTTTTTTTGTGTTTATTTTTCCATTTGCAAATTATACTGTACAGCCAGTAGAGGGCAACAGCATATGTAGGTTGCAATCCTCTACCCACAAGTCTCCCCTAACACTTCAAGTCCTGAGTCATTCATACCTAAAGTAAATAATCAACGTCCTAACATTCAGTGGTGTGATCTGAATCTGTAAGCCTGTACAAAACCTCTACTACCCTACCCAGAAGGGTTTTCATCTCCCTTCCTCCTATTCACACCCTTCCTGTTTCTTACCCCATCCCAGTCTCCCCTCCATACCTATTTCCACTTCTCTCTCACCTTGCCTTAGAGATACCTCCTTCATTCTGTCAATCACCCCTACAGACCCCCCTTGTAAGCAGAGCCCACTTTCCCTACTACCCTCCAGAATCTGTTTTCCCTTCCTAGTCACTTTGCCTTTCTTCGTCTACTTATCTCCTTCTCTCCACCCCTCCCTCTTCCCCTTCCGCATGTATTTCCTACCCCAATTACAAAAGTTCAAACTTCACTATTTGCTACCTGCTCTGTTCCGACTGGCCAGCAGTCCGCTTCTAGTCTGCTTGATATACTGACTCTGAAAAGTGATGTAATTTCTTAATTTTTGTTAAAACTGTTTTCAAAATGTTTTGTGGTTAATTACAGTTCTACTAGCTACTTTGCCTGAGTGTTAATTGTGCTTAGAGCCCTTCCTGTGTAAGTGTTCAGCTGGATCTCAGACAACTGGGCGCCATTCCCAATCGCTCCTATTGTGGTGCAGATTGGATTCCCGCTGGCTTCTGCTAGTCCCTTTGTCCACAGCCAGTAAATAATTTTCCCTTTTTTTCTCCCCCCCGCCATGAGAAGCTACCCAGGGCTCCCCAGATCACCAGCCGAGGCATCCTCAGACACCAGGCAGTCGACGCTGACCTAGCTGCCGCCAGAGACCTCCAGCCCAGACTCGCTCCTCACAAGGTACGGCAAAAGCCACAATTTTATGCCCACCCACCCATACCCCACCTCCTCCATTTATTAAATACACTTTGTCCCGCCTCTTCTCGTCTTCTACACCCTCTGACGCCCCTCCCACTTTAATTTTAACTATCTGCTATCTTTTACACATTAATCTCCCTGCAGAGGTCCATCCCCTATCTTTTTAGTCTATCCTGGGCGTTCATCAGTTTCAGCATTACCACAGGTTATAGTATCTGTTACTAGGTCTGGGACATTCATCGCCCTATTCTGGGGCATATAGGAAGACCTTATCAAGGGAAGGAACAGCTGGTTCCTCTGTATGACCCTTGTCTTGCTAGCGTCCTGCTCTCTCTATCAGACCTCACATTCCTCCCAGGGTAGGGATGAGGTTTGCACCTCTCCCTGTTGTGTGCTCAACAACTCCTCTCATGAATTTCTACATGATTACTGGATCATACAGCTGTATTTGCCTGGAAGAGGGACATCTCCTGAATTGCCACTGCAGGGTACTCCTCCCTCCCATCTCGATACTTTCTTTTCCTGGCATGTTTCTGTCAGGATTCTACGGCTGCAACCCTAGGTCAGTATAGCACCAGGAGTGGAGACAATTATGTTCAACTTCACCACACTCCCAGAAGCTCAAAGAACAAGGACTACAAATTAACTTTTGCTGCCTTAAAAAGGATTTTGCTGCTGTTGCTACTGCTATTGTGCTCAGGCAATGTCGAGCTCAACCCGGGGCCTCTAGATACCCCTGCTTCTCCCTCCGACCTTGCTGGAATTAAAGGAATGTCATTCTTGCATGTCAATGCCTGCAGCCTTTTGAAAAAGATCACCAAGATCCAGGCTTGAGTTAGCTACACCCTACCTGATGTTCTGGTGATCACTGAGACCTGGCTTAGACCGGCCACTCCTGACAGGTAAATCAACATCCCAGGTCATTTGCTCTTCCGAGCTGATAGGCAATCGAGAGGTGGAGAGGTGGCGATTTATGTCAGGGATAAATTCTCTGTATCCTGTCTAGAATCATCCTCCTCCTCCTCCCCACATGAATTCAAATGCTTGTCCCTAAAGGTTGAACCATCACCTTCTTGTGCACTCTGCGTAAAAGGCTGTTACAGGCCCCCATCTGCAGGGTCACATCTCTTGTCACATCTAAGCTCTGCCCTGGGGCTTAATACGCTGGAAACTATTATTCTTGGCGATCTGAACTACAACTGGTTATCAAAAGCCTCGGCTCCCTTGAAATCCTTTTGACACATCTTTGGGCTGGTGCAACTCATTGGTGAACCCACTCGGCCAAATAAAAAGAACCCTAGTAACAGCACCCTTTTAGATGTGATTTTGGTTAACAAACCACACCTGTTCTCCCATGTTGGAACATTTTTCTCTGACACCAGTGATCACTGTTTCATCACCAGCATCAGATCTGTGCATAACCCACAGTTTGTAACAAAGTTCTCAATCAAGCGGTATAAACGCAACTTCGACTTGTTTGCCTACCTCAATGAATTGAAACATTCCCTGCAATGGCAGGATTTCTACTTAGCCAAAATGGTTAATGAGGCATATACTATCTTTCACGAAATACTAACTGCAGCCTTAAACAGGCATGCCCCCATGGTAAAGGTCCGTGTAAGGAGCAACACTTGCCGCTGGTTTTCACCAGAACTCAAAGCTTCCATGCTGAATAGGGATATGCTTTGGAAAAAAAGCACGCAGAAGCAAGAATGACTTGGATTGGTGTCAGTTTAGGAGAGCATGCAATAAGTGCACCAAGTTGGTCAGAGCAGCCAAGGCCGCTTTCTATCGCACTGAGCTAAACTCTGCCTCAAGGAATCCTTCAAAATTTTGGAAAATAATAAAGGACATGTCTAGTCATTCAATTGGAAATTCCCTAACATCAAAAATTATATCCAGTAGTAACACCATTTCAGACTGATCGGAGATACTGGAAGCCCTCAATAATCATTTCGCAACTGCTGGGCTAGCATTTGACACATCCCCTGCTAATGCCATCCACACTCAGCAGGGATTATTGTTTCACAAGTCTCCTGCTACCAAAGAGGCCTTCTCCTTCCTGCCTGCCTCTCTAAAAAAGATTGAAGATCTACTGCTGCAGTTGGATATCAAGAAGGGCGTAGGTTCGGACTCTATAGAGCCTTACTTTCTGAAATGTGCATACCATGTGTTGGCAGTGCCAATCACGCACCTCTTCAACTTGTCACTATCCCAGAGGAGCCTCCCCTCGCAATGGAAAGTAGCCCATGTCATCCCTCTGCTCAAATCAGGTGACCCTTGTGACCTTAATAATTATAGACCGATCTCCCTCCTTCCCATTCTGTCTAAATTATTGGAAAAGATAGTGAGTGCTCAGCTAAGGGCGTACCTTGAATCGAGGGGTCTGTTAAACTCAGTGCAGTCTGGATTCAGAGCAAAGCACAGCACCATAACTGTCCTAGCAAAAGTGACTAATGATTGGCTCCTTGACCTTGACAGGAGGAATTTTGTCTGTGCCTTTTTTTGGATCTAAGTAAGGCCTTCAACACAGTCAACCATAGCCTGCTTCTTTCCTCCCTATGTAACCTAGGTCTGGACCCTAACTCTATGTGCTGGTTTGCCGACTACCTTGCAGAACGGAAATGACAGTTTAAGGCTGAAGGTGATCTTTCAGCCACTTAAACCCCTACAGAGAGGTGTGCCTCAGGGGTCTATCCTTGGTCCCCTGTTGTCTGCGGTTTACATTAACAACATCGATGACAACATCAATAAAGCCAATATCCACTTGTTCGCTGATGACACAGTACTTTAATTGAGTTATCCTACACCGGAAGCAGCCTGTGAAGACCTCCAAGCTGAATTTAACCTATTGCAATACCAGCTCATGAGCAAAAAGCTTCTGCTTAATGTGAAAAAAACAAAAGCGATGCTCTTTTCCCCTTCCTCCTATGCAACGAACCCTGCTTGCATTGGGGCTATCCCTCAGATTACTACAGTACTTGGAGAAAATCTAGAGTATGTGCCAAAATTCAAATATCTGGGTGTATGGTTCGATCACAAACTCTCCTTCTCTGAACATCCAGAAGAACTACAGAAGAAACTAAGACAAAGACTAGGACTATTCTACAGAATTAACCACTTCCTTACTAGGGATGCCAAGCAGTGGTTGGTTCAAGTCACGTTCCTTTCATTAATAGATTACACAGACCTTCTCTATAGCCATTGTACTGCCTCTACCCTGGCTAAGTTGGACACCCTATACCACAGAGCAATCAGGTTCAAAATGGCCCTTCCACTTTCCACACACCATTGCTCCTTGTTCACTGCAGTGGGCTGGACTTCCCTTCATTATAGGAGAAATAGAAATGCCGCTCTGTGGGCTTTCAGAGCGGTTACCAACAAGCTCCCCCTATTCTTCTCTGACTGTATTCCCCTGAGTGTGATAGGTGCCTATGCTCTAAGAAGCTATTTCCTAATTACCTTGCAATTACCTAAGGTCAAATCTCATTTCAGCAGAGCTGCCATAAATTTCTTGTCGCCTTCCTTGTGGAACAATATGCAAAAAAACTTGAAGCTGAGCTGTCCTGTTAGCCTGAATATTTTCCAGTCACTCTATGACTGCTCCATGAAGGAATCCTGCAAATGTTTCCCACATCGCTAGCTCATCTATTTTTCAGTTTCCCTCCTGCCCATCCTGCCTCCCGACCTGCCTCTGCCCCTGCCTCTCTCTCCCTACCAAAATACCGGCTTCTCAGCCTCTCTTTAGCCATGGCCAAGTTCCACCCCTTCCCTGAAGTATGCCAGTTAACTATCCCAACCCTGTCATTTCTTCCTAAGCTGGTATCCCTCTTCTTGCCTTTCTCTCTCCTTTTAAGTGAACATTCCGGCTGTACCCAGTTATGAGCCTATCTGTTGTAAAGGCCCTCTCACTCAAATGTTGATGTACATATGTATATTCTTCCTTGTATAATATTGCACTATGACTTACCATGTTACTGTACCATGATTTTTGTGTGACCAGGTCCATCTTGCAAATGAGCTCTGCTCAATGGTGCCCGCCTGGATAAAGATTTTGATTGATTGTGTGTGTGTATATATATATATATATATACACACACATATATATATATATAGATATATATATATATATACGTGTGTGTGTGTGTCAGCAGAAGAAGGCCATTTGGTCTATCTAGTCTGCTCATGCTGCAGGGTCCACAGCTGAGCTATTGTCCCTGCCCTCCCTCCCCACCTCCCATCCTCCATACCCCTGATCCTTACTTTCCCCCTATGCCTATCCCAGCCTCTCTTAAAGCTGCTCACTGTATTCAACGAGATCACCTCTTCTGGCAGCACATTCCAAGTGTCCACCACCCTCTCTGTGAAGAAGTGCTTCCTCGCCTCTCTCCTCAACCTCCCCTCCCAGCTTAAGACTGCACCCCCTCATGTTATGGTTGCTACTCAGCTTTAAGAGACCCTCCTTATCCACCTTATGTATCCCTTTCAAGTACTTTAAGGTCCCAATCATGTTCCCTCTCGCTCTCCTTTCCTCCAGGGAGTACATGTTCAGTGACCTCAACCTCTTTCTGTATGCCTTACTCTGCTGACCCGCTGTCATCTTTGTAGCCCTCCTCTGGACCTTCTCCAGCAGATTAATGCCCTTTTTGAGGTGTGGGCACCAGTACTGAGCTCCATACTCTAGATGTGGCCTCACCAGTGACCTGTACAAGGGCACTAAAACCTCCTCTCTCCTACTACTGTGCAGTAGTGGTGGGAGAGTTAAGAAAAATGTAATTTTATATTGTTTTTAAATTATGGCAAATGTGAGAGTGTGGACAGTTCACTTCACAAACATGGCTGCCAGTACTTTACAAAAAAAATGTGTTGGAGGCAGGTATATCTAGGTGTACTGTGGCCTGGCTGACAGAAGGGTTTCTGTACAGGTGGTTATCCCCTGTAAGGACCTGGGTTCTTAACCCTCTTGGCCAGTCAAGAAGCAGGAAATGTCCTACCTAGTTTATAAATTAATATGCATATGAGACAAGCTGAAAATGTGTTCAAGTGGTAGGATTTTACAAGTTTTATTTCAGCTCAAGTGCAGTGAAATTAATCTACCACTAAACCACATATTTATCAGCTCCTCTCTTTACACATACAGTATGTCTTGACTGTCTCACTACTACTACTACTACCACCAGTCCATCCAGCCATTAAAGTTTCTGCTCTAGATCTCCTGTACATTTCATGCCGTTACCATTCTCCCACATTTAATGTCTTTGGAGGCTCTCGATGGATAGTTAGGATTACTGTCTCAGACAGTCCTAAACTGGCAGGCTGGGAGACAGAGAGCTAAGTAGTAACTGAGGTAATATACCAAAAATGACCCTGGAAGGAATTCCAGTAAGCACAAATACTGACAGTATAGCCTAGAAGTTGGAGTAACAAGCTGTAAATGAGCCTGGTATATGCAGCGGACCGGGTTTGATTCCCACAAGCTCCACTTGCATACTGTGCGACTCTGAAAGTCATTTAACCTCCCCAGTGCTCCTATGTCACACCTGAAAACAAGTCCTTGTGCCTAGTGGGCCTTACCCAGGTTATCAAAGACTCAAAAAGAGGAGAGCATGGAAAGACTATGCAACATATACAATACCATTGTATACACAGTGTAACCCCTAGGTGGCGCTATCCCAAGGGCTACTACCCCTACCTGCTTGGCTAGTAGCAGGTTAAGGGGCCTGAGTTCTGAAATGGGTGCCTCCACCTGGAGGTCAGGGTTGGTAGTGGTTAAGCTAACCTGGGCACAGCCCTCCGGGACACTGTAACCCCCCTCTAGTGGCCTGAATACTGTACAATAATTACCTTCACAGTACCCCTGGTACACCACACAAGTACCCACCCACACTGTTTACACTTACCACCAGGGCTGGTTCCTCTGGCTCAACCCTGGGGACCCCCTGTAAAACAAGGTTATGCGCAGCAAATAGCAACAGTACAGTACTTTGAGCACAGACTGGAACCATGGTCAGATTACATGAAGAAAAAGTTAGATCTGATTTTTTCAGGGGACTTGAACAAGGAAGGGGGTAAAATCAGGTTAATTAGCTTAAAGGTTATATCAATCAAGCAGTTATACATGTGCTTTGAGTCCCCCCCACACAGTCACACCTCTGGGTACCCAGGTGGAGAAGAGATGGGCTAGTTAGGACTATTGCCCAGGGTTGCAGCTGGTTGGGGCCCTGTGATGGTAAACTCAACATGTACAGTACACAATATTTGTAATCCGGAGCCAGAGGGCTCAGTTCATAAAGGAAACGAAACAACAAGACAATCAGATGACACACTCAGATTAAGCTGTTGTTGCAGGGAGCTACCCTGATATTTACTCACAATACCCAAGACTGGACACAGGCTGGATGAAAATCAAGACTGCAGGTGGCTGATCTGGAATGCCAGGAGAAGCAGGGCCCACGTGAGCCGCAGAGGCATCATTCCTGTTCAGGCATGGAGCACAGGGCTGATCCCCAAGCAGGTCTCTCGTCGATGACTTCTCTGTGCAGTGGGTAGTCTGGCTGGGCCAGTCTGGCAAGGCCCAGACCGCATGGAGACAAATTAGGATGCAGTTCGTTTTGGGCTGAATACAGCTTCCAGCAAGCAGAACACAGTTCACACAGTGGGGAACTAACTCACAACCCACTAGCAGCTCATAGCACATTTACATGTATGGGAATTCTACTGTACCAGGCGAAGTGCTCCCCAGTCACAATCGCAAAGTCTCTGCACACACCGGGAGCTTAGGGGTAGCTGGAACTCCTGAAAGGCCGATCACATTCAGCAAAAGCTTTGGTCTTCTTCAGGTTGAGCCTGGCCCACTTCAGTAGCTTACTTTAGTCACATAAACTTGGATTTAGTCCAAAATAATTCTCTTCTCTCCCTCTCAGGAACAGCTAGCAGACATGCAAGCCAAAAACTTAACCCTTTCACAGTTTTCCCATGCAAATCCACTCAGGATTGCTAGCCAAAATATACCTGAGCTCTTCTCATTTCACTTCCCAGCTCAGAATTAACTGAAAACTGCAAGCATCCCAGGACTTCCCCAAGATCCAAAAGAATTGGTTGGCTGATTTGGCTTTCAGTCAAAGCAAGAGCTCCCCCTTCAGTTGCAAAAAAGGCGCAAAAAGTTCAAAACTACAGTTCCTACAGATTTTGACTTCAGACAGCTCCTTTAGTCTGACTACATTTTAAGTCCCAACAGAACTGACTGGTCCAATTTGCAGTCCAGGACCAAGATAGTGGAGACAAACAAAACAGTCCTTGCTACAAAGAAAGCAGGTTAGACAAACTACATTATCATTATCACTCTAAATGATTTTCAGTAAATAGTTACATCTTTCAACAGAGCTCCCTCTCAGATTACTTAGGCTGCAATCAGGCAGCTCTAACAGAGACAGTACACAGAGGCTATACAGGCTCTAGTAATCACATTTAAATTGCTAAAACGCAGGACACCAGCCTGGCAGTGAGCATTTAGGCAAGCTCAAGGAAGACTTTTTGGGAACCCCCATTTGTTGGGGGGTTACATACAGTATTTAAAGCACAGGACACAATCAAGATTATTTTGGATCGACCCAAAGCAGCATCATATATGAAGCCTGTATGGTTGAATAATGAATTCTGAAGTGTCAGTAAGAATTAAGTTGAAGATGCTGACAAAATAAATTAAAAATAAATTTGCTGCTGGCAGTAACCACTAATTAAAGTCGAAAGTGTGATGTATTTTGTTTCCAGTCTTAACAAGCCAACGTATAATTGTTCTTCACAATGTTCATTGATCTGAACCACTTTGAATGAGAGGCCTCTGCATTGTTGATCCATTCAGAGATCAATTATTTGAGGACCCACAGTGCCTTCAAATTCTGAAGAGGGTTATTAGACTGCCAGTCTGCTATGTGGGTGTCCTTTATGACCGCGTGCAGTTCAGTGGGGATTAACTATGCAAAACTCAGTAAAATGGCCATTACCACTGGTTTCTGAAACTCCAGTGCTGAGACTACTGAAGTGATTCATGATGCATGCAGAAGATAAAACACCATGAAACTTTGTGACTAGTACAAAATCAAGGCACTGTTATGGTAAACAAAAATTGTTAGGGGTGGAGAGTACAGAGGTACACACTTTCTGGTACTGGTATACTTGACAGTGGAAAGAAATCACATTAACAGGGTATAAAAATTGACCTCGTGCGACAAGCATAGCTGCACACTGTGCGAGATAGGCTCAAAATCCGTACCTGCTTCATCAAAGAATTACTCATCGGTTTGCTACTACATGAATTATTTTACCCCTTTGTTCAGTGACCACAAATAAATAACTGGCAGTGTAAACAACAAAAAGAAATTGGGAGCATCTGAATTTCAATGAAGAACAGAGACAAAGAGAAGAGGAGGATAAGATGTATGTATTGTTTGGTTTAACTAATTAGCTGATTCTTGTCTGCTTTATTAATGTGCGCTCTGTTTGTTTTAGACCAGCAACGCAATTTAGGAAGAGTTATGGCTTTGGTGCCACAGCACTAAGCAAATAACAAGAGCTACTGCATTTGGGCGCATGAAGCAGTTCTCCACAAGAACATTTTGAAGTGTAAAGCTGCCGGCCTGGTGGCGCTGAGGGCTGAGGCACTGGACGCCTTACCTTGCACTACGCCAGCAACCCGTGAGCGGGAATGAGCACGGGCCGCCAGGGGACGAGAAGGATCGAGCATCTGAGGGACTGCTCTCCTTCTTCAGGGAAGGAGGGACACCAGTGACCGGTACTTGACTGGCCCCTAGCGGAGGCGGGGGGGGCAGCGCACCGATGCTGTAGAAGAGGGGCGGAGATGGGGCAGATGCCTGGAGAACAGTGCGCGTACGCGCTCCCTCCACTGGCATCACTGCATGCCTCATACACGCAAGGGGGAGCAAAATGGGAAAACTGGTCCCTGATCATGCAGGATGAAGCAGCCACCCACCGCAGTCCCCAACTCTGAATGGGGCTCCCCAAACTGGATCCTGGTCAAGGTGAGTTGAGCTAGGGGGGCTTCTCACCACTCTGCTACGGTGGGGTGGTAAACCATGTGGGAAGAGGGGTATGTTGCCTGATGTTGGCATGCAGGGCTGGACGGGTGGCTGAAGGATGGAAAGATGGATGCCGACCGGGACCCGGAGAAATAAGATATACAAAAAAAAAAAAAGAAGTGTAAAGCTGATACTACCATAACAATTTGTGAAATTTTATTCAAATATCTATGGAGGAGCAGGTAAAAGAAAAGTAATTATTCTACTTTGAGCAACTTTTGCCGTCAGGTAGTTGTTTTGGATCTGATGAGACTATATTACATCTATTCCTGGGAAATAACATCCATCGATTGAGTGAAGACTTAATAACTCAGGAGCTGTGCTGCCTTGGGTGAGTTATTGAAGTCTTCATTGAGCGATTCCTGTAACAGACATGATGTCTCTTGTTAATACCGCTAGTGCTGAAATATTAATAATCAAGTTTTATCCCATAAAAATGAAATCGAATGAGTTACTTGAAGGAAGTACTAAAAAAACTTCAGATCTATAGCTTCAGTAGCTACAATACCAAGTTGACTTCCCAGCCTCATGGGGGATGACTAACACAGTTATCTGACCCACCCCCTATTGGCCCACTTTTTTACATTATTTGTAATAGGACCATCAAGTATGTGCATGCAAGGGGCCGGCCCAGTGGCACAGAGGGTTGAGGTCTTGGACGCCACACCTCACGCCATGCTGGCGACCCAGGTTTGGGAGTGAGCTTGGGCTGCCAGGGGTCAGGAAGGGGGAGGTCAAGGAGTCAGGACTGAGCAGCCGCCAGGCAGCTCTCCTCTCTGGGGAGGGCCGAGAGGTATCCCTGATTCTTGGGTGCCGCTCGGTGGAGGCTAGGTGGCAGTGCCAGGCCAGAAGAACCTAGGCACTATGTTGGGAGGGAGGATGGGGCTGTTACCGGAGCCACAGGATGCATGCGCATCTCCACGCACATCCACAGCCGTGTACTTGGGTCCCAGGAACAGGGGTGAAAATACAAATACCATGTCTCCCCCAATGCCAGTAAGGTGGGAGGGGTAACGGGGGAGCAACAGGCTTAGTTAAAAAAAAAGTATGTGCATGCAATAGTGTGCTGATGTGGGGCAACTCACCTAACAAAGTACCACGGACACCAGGGCCGACTTTATAGTTGCTAAACCAAACTAGAGTACCCGGGAAGAAAACCAAACCACAACACATATCACAAAACAGACATTCCAGTCCAGAAGTTATTTCATGGATATGAAATCAGTTGTATGACTGGCGGGATAGTATTTTGTAGTATAGAAAGGAAATAATTTTTTGAACACACACTTTAGTAATTTTAGTAACACTGCACATTAATGTCTCACTCTGTTTTAATTATTTCTAACTTTGCTGGTGTTACCTAAGATACAGTTAAGGCCAGCGGCATCTTGTTTTTCTGCAATGTGGCCGACCCGGCAGGCCACGGCACAGTGCAGTGGAAGAAAATGAATAAAAGGGCCTTCTGTTTCCTTTTGTTCTTTCAACTGATTGCTGTGCTACCAGTGATATGATCTGCCGATTGGCCCCATGGTGAAAAACAAGATGCAACTGGCCTTAATTGCATAAACTCATTAATATTCCTATGAAAGATATGAGGTGAGAAAGTAATACTTGATGGACACAGAAGCCAAGTAACTGTAAAATGCTAAGCGAACTATAGAAGTAACTTTTAGCCCTGCTTATTACTGGGCACACGCTCCTAAAAGGAAACAAGAATTCAGTCTTGGCACACTTTCAAATCCAGCTACCAAATACACTGTCCTTGGACTCCTCCATTAGCTCCAGCCTCCGACCCCCCCCCCCACCTCACCATTTAAGTGTGTCTACTCCAGCCCCTCCTGAAGCCCGCCCTTTTGTGAACACTGACCGGCTCCACTGGCAGATGACACTACTCTTCCACCACCCCATCCTCTCAGTACAGAAGTGTTTCCTTACGTCCCTCCTAAATTCTCCCCTGCCAGCTTACAGCTGTGGCCCCCTGTGGTGGCCCTCCTAGATAATAACATGGTACAATACCAAAGTCAGACAAAGTAGTTCATAGAAACTTAAAGGACTCTTGTTTGAAGCTGACAAAATGATTTTCTCACTTCTGGAGAAGACTACAGTGCAAGTCGGTAACAATGGAGGTCTGTTCAGAAACACTTTGGTTTTCTTTTTTTTTTCCTAACAGTGTCAGTTTACAAAAGCTATATTACAGTCAGTGTTGGCCATCTGTAGGTCATTCTCCTTTGTAAACAACAGACTGTACTTCTACTGTACTGTTCACACTTTAAGCCATGGCTTTGAACCTGAACGCCTTCAGCCAGCCACAGAGAGACCGCAAAAGGCCAGCACGTTGGACATCACAGCTTAATTACAATGCTGCAGTCAACAAGCCATGCCCCTTTTTATTCTATCATCGGGTTATGCTATGTTCCTCTCTATTTCAGACTCTCGTTCCATGACACTTTTATAATCAAACTAATGTAATTTGCATCCTAATCTTGATTTCAACAGAGTGCCATCACCTTTCAAATTTCTACAAGTATGCTGCTTCCTTAATTAAAGACAAAACTAAATAAGAGTTTGTTTTGAAAAATACATGACTGAATTATTGTCCTGATTTCTTGATTAGATATAAATGTAGACAACACAGACCAGCTGAGCTATCATATTGAGCAGACTGGTAACCCAGCAATAGTTTGACTGTTTTAAGGAGGAAGTTTACAGAGTTAGTGCACTGCCTCAAACTAATACTAGCAAGCAGCCAACCATTATCTTTTATACAGAGGCACTTTTTCTTTTCCTTTTGGTTAAATAGAAGATTGTTTACCTGATCTTAGTAGGTGTGATGTGTGGAACAACTCTTTGCCTGGGGGCTGACATACAGTATCTAGCTCTGTTCCCCCCTTTCCATATTCAGCATTGTGACCTCACTGACTGCATAAGAACAACCACTTAGTAGCTGCCAGGTCAGTCACCTGTGACATCACTGTCTGCAAGATCACAATGCTGATGATGAAGTGTTTGGCGGGGGGCACTACAGAGAGATATGTCAACTGCCAGACTGAGAGCCGCTCCACATCCAGAACAATATTATCACACAGAAAACTTTCTATTGAGCAAAAGGAAAAAGGAAAACTACTTCAGAAATAAAAAGTTACAACTGACTACTTATTAAAATTGTTATTATTTTTCTGTCTGTCTGTTTTGGTTCCACTAGCTCTTTAAGGAGGGAGGGAAAGAGGGATAGACAGATTTATATATATATATATATATATATATATATTCATTGCAAAAAAACTCCATTTATGCATCAGTAAGGGTTCCTAGTACAGTGACAAAAGTATGAAAATTCCGTGTTAGGGTTCACAACCCTACCACCTCACCCACCCACCTTCCACATACCAGCAGGCGTCAGGATGTGCCTTGGGGTCAGTGGCCCTAACTCTCACCTCATTCCATGTGTAAGGAAGCTGAGATGGTACAGTACAGGAGAATTTATTTATTTATTTTTTATTTAGTTTTTGTTGACCGGGTAAGTGCACTAGACAAATTCTGCCTATTTTCAGGCACGACCCCGGGGAGGGGGATACAGGTGAATGCCAACTGACTTTGAACCAGATTAAGCTGTTGGTTGTATTTTTAGTGAATGAGGGAAATTTGGCCAAGACACGGTTAAATTCCCCTACTCTTTTTGATAAGTGTCATGGATCTTTAACATCCATCTGAACTACCACCAATCCAGGCAGATGGGACCACGGTTTAACGTCTCATCCGAAAGACGGCACCTCAGAAGTGCAGCATCCCCTCATGCTGCACTACAATGTCAGTACTGGAATATTAACCCAAGTGCCAGATGTGGGAACTGAACCCACAGCCCTCTGATCTCCCAGCCTCAGAGGCAAGTGTGCTACCTTCTGAACCACTGACACTGCAATGGGGGAGAGTCAGGGCCAACGACCCCAAGGCACACCCTGACGCCTACTGGTATGTGGGGGTGGGTGGGGTGGGGTGGTTGGGTTGGTAGGGTTGGGAACCCTAATACTGAATTTCCATACTTTTGCCACTGTAACAGGAACCCTAACTGATGCATTAACAGAGTTTTTTTGCAATGAATTTCCTTACTTTTTTGAGAGAGTATACCAGTATTCTTATTTTGCTGTGGGAAGTACCCTGCTCTCCAATGCCTCCATAGATGCACATATGTATGTAGGTGTGGAAGCACAGGGCTCTCTGGGCCCTGTGCTTCCATGTGTCGAACAACAGTGATTGTCAGCACAGTCATCTTATTACCCCACCTCATGTACCCTGGTACAAAGAAATTGTGAAATGCAAGGCAAAACATAATTATGTGCAACTGCAACACCATTCTGCACCACAGGTGTGAAAACACATTTTAGGCAGGATGTGAAAAATGACAGCTGTACTGTTCATGAGGTGGTGTGAAAAAATGGCTATGTTAAAAATTTGGCATCAAAAGATTGAAAAGTACTAAAGTTATGCACGTGCATAGAATAAATTCAATAGATACATGTAACTTGAGCATTTTTAGGAATTTTTTCACCAAATGTTCAACATGGCCTTTTGGGGACACCACCTCATGAACACTGGTACTGTCATTTCATGAATCTGTCCCGAAAGGTGATTTCATGCAGCAAACATGCGATTCTGTGCCCCAGTAATGAAAACATGTTTTGGGCAGGATGTGAAAATGACAGATGTACTGTTCATGAGGTGGTGTGAAAAAATGGCAATGTTGAAAATTTGGAGAGAAAATATTAAAAACTGCTGAAGTTACGAGTGTGCGTAGAAATATTTCAATGATTGTGCATAACTCGGGCGTTTTGGGGTATTTTTCCACTAAATTTTCAAAATGGGCTTTTTGAGACCCCACCTCATGAACACTGGCACTGTCATTTTGTTACTCGATCACGAAAAGGTGATTATGCACAGCAACCACGAAATCACCTTACAGGTCCGATTAATGAAACAACAGTGGCAGTATTCATGAGGTGGGGTCCCAAAAAGCTCATGTTGAAAATTTGGTGTAAAAATTCTGAAAAATGGCCGAGATATCAATACACTTTCAAAACGCCATAGACAGTCTTTATATGGTACTTACCTTGATTCTTCAGTTTGTGATTCAGCTTCGAAGAGTACAGATGTGTCCAAGTCCACAGAAAATGGCAGAAGACAATCTCCAGTGGTAAGTATAGGGCAAAGATGTGTGTGGGATGGTGGGTTGCTCAGTCGGAGGGTCAGGATGGGGGATGGGGGGATGGGGAGACGAAGAGGGACTATTTTCTTTTTACGGCATTAAAAAAAATAAAAAGACACTGGGGGACCGTTTTCTTTTTTTCAGGTATACTTTACATAAACATTTCGGGACACTGAGGATGGACTCCCCAGTGTCCCACAGTACTAGTGGTGGTGGTGGTGGGGTATGATATAACTGGGGACACTGGAAGTGGGCTTCCCAGTGTCCCACACTGGTGGGAGGAGGGCATCTAGTGCTGATACGGGGATTGGGCACCCCAATGTCAGCAGAAACATTTAATTTTAAATACATATTCAGTATTTTTGGCTCACAAAATAGGATCTTACTTCGTATCTCATCATATTAGGTAAGATCCTACTTCGTAATACATTGACACGAAAAATTTCAATATTAAATAAAAACAAATTTTAAGGGCATTTTTCAAGCAGTAAAGTGCAGAATGCACCTAGGGGTCCCAATAAGCAAGTTACATGTGTTGGTTCCTCCCCAGATTATCATTTTGGGGGGGTTTCCAAATTTGAAATTTTCAGGCAAAACTGAAAACAAGATATCCATATGCAAGAGGAATTTTCTCATACGAAGTAGGATTCCTCTTTCGTTTCATACAGCTATATTTTAGTGTTTAGTAAGCATGCTCAGAAAAAACAGGTTAATCACCTGTAACAGTAGTTCTAGGAGTGGTATATGTTGTTCATCCACACTCTTTGGCATGCCCTTTGCCCTTTAAATCTGTCCGGAAGTCTTCAAGCTGGCTCCTCCCACCCACCCAGGTGGTTAATACCTCAGCTCTGCCCCATGCGCCAGAGCTTGGCCCGCTGGAAGCAAGGTGATGCGCCTAAAGCCGGGGAGGTCGGGTGGGTGCATGTGGATGAACACCATATACCACTCCTAGAACTACTGTTACAGGTGAGTAACCTGTTTTTCTAGGAGCGTGGATATGTTGTTCATCCACACTCTTTGGCAGACTCCTAGCAGTTCTCCGGGAGGAGGGAGGCAAGGCGTACACCCCCTACTTAGAGAACAGAGACTGGAGAACTGAGGCCCAAAACCAGCATCCAGACGTGACTCAAGGTCGATGTGGTAATGGGTAAAGAAGGTGTTTGCTGACTTTCAGGTAGCAGCCCGACAGATTTCCTGGATAGGGATGTCCCTGGAAGCAGCCACTGATGCAGCAGTATGGCGGGTAGAATGAGTTCTTATCCCTCTGGGAGGCTCCTTGCCCGCCAGCTCATAGCACACACCTATGCATGATGTAATCCATCTTGTAATGGTCCGTTTGGCTGCAGGTCTGCCAGAGGCAGCTTCAGCGTAGGTGACAAACAGCTGGCGAACCACTCCCTGAATTTCCTCTGTCCTCTCCTTGTAGTAGGAGATAGCACGTCTAAGGTCCAGGGTATGGAGCCTGTACTGGGCGTCTGAGGTGTAGTTAGGGTAATATACTGGCAGAGTCAACATCTGGTTATGGAGAAACACTCACACCACCTTCGGAGGGAATTTCGTGGGGGGGACAACTTTGTCCCTGTGAAAGACCAGATAAGGGGAGTCCACCAAAAGTGCCTGGAGCTCCCTCGTCCTTCTGGCTGACATGATAGCCACCAGGAAGGCAGTCTTCCATGACAAGTGAGAGAGCTCAAACTTGTGCATGGGTTAGAATGGCTTGCCCATGAGCTTTGCCAAAACCAGCAAAAGATCCCATGGAGGTGGAGGTTCATGCACCGGAGGGGGTATGTGATCCAGGCCTTTGAAAAAGCGCCCAACCACTGTCTCCCGTGCCAATGTCGACTGACCGGCCCGCACCCGGTAAGTGGAAATGGCTGCCAGGTGCACCCAAAGGGTCGATGACCGTAGATCCCCTTTGGAGAGAGACCAAAGGTAGTCGAAAATGTTAGCCACAGAGCAGGATAAGGGGTCCAGAATCTTACCCTGACACCAAATGGAAAACCTTTTTCATTTGAAGGCATAACATTTCCTGGTCGATTCCTTACGAGATGCCTGCACAACTGTGTAGACATCCTCGGAAAGACCCAGAGCCTGGAAATCTAGCCGCTCAGGTACCAGGCTGTGAGATGCAGGGACTGAAGGTCTGGATGGAATACCTTCCCCTGGTTCAATGATATCAGGTCCGGGCATATACAAAGCCACTCCGGGGCCCTGCAGCTGAGGCTGAGGAGATCTGGATACCAGAACTGGCGGGGCCAATCTGGGGCTACCAGGATCACCTTCGCCTTGTCCCTCCTCACCTTCAGTAACACTTTGTGGATCAAGGGAAATGGAGGGAAGGCGTAGAGGAGGCCTGGGGTCCACAGCCTCGAGAAGGCACCCCACTGCAGCGAGCCCTGCTGAGGGGGGTGGGCATGGTACAGCCTCAACTTGGTGTTCTCCCTGGAGGCAAACAGGTCCATCAATGGTTTGCCTCAATGGGACAACAGCTTGTAAGCTACCTCTGGATGGAGAGACCACTCGTGGGATGTCTGGCCTATGTGGCTGAGAGCATCCACCAGTTGGTTCGAGACTCCTGCCACGTGGATGGCAAGGAGAACCGTCTCCAACCGGCTGACGAGGGTCCAGATCTGGAGCACCTCTTGCATAGCAGACGGGAGTGTGTGCCGCCCTGTTTGTTGAGATAGTACATGGTCGTGGTATTGTCCGTCTGGACTAGAACCACTTGACCCCAGAGCTGAGGAGCGAAAGCTGACATTGCCAGTCTGACTGCTCTGAGCTCCAGCAGGTTGATGTGGCATCGGGACTCCTTGGGGGTCCAGAACCTGTGGGCTCTGTTGTCCCCCCCATGGGGCTCCCCAGCCCATGAGAGAGGCATCGGTCGTGAGAACGACCGTTGGCTCCGGGTGGACAAACGGTATCCCTTCCTGCAGATGACCTGGGATGGTCCACCATTGGAGAGCGTTCCACATCTTCTGGGTGACAGTGACCAGCTGGTCGAAATGACCCTGATGCTAAGTCCACTGAGCGGCCAGCTCCCACTGGAGGGAGCGCATGTGCAATCTGGCCCAACGGACCACTGAGGTACATGCCGCCATGTAACCCAGAAGGCGCGGGAAGTCCTGGGCAGGGCGCAAGTGCCCAACCAGAAATTACTATGTAAAGGAGGAAAAAACCTCCGCCCTGTCCACCGGGAGCCAAGCTCTGGCTTGACGAGAGTTGAGCTCTGCCCCAATAAAGCCCATCACCTGACAGGGCACGAGTTCCAACTTGGCCTCGTTGATCAGGAGGCCTAATTGGGAACAGGTGGGCCAGGTCCCTGGACCTCTCCACCTCCTGCAGGGAGGAACCCGCCAGGAGCCAATTGTCAAGGTGGGGTATATCCGAACTCCTTGACGCTGTAGATGGGCCGCCACCACTGCGATGCACTTGGTGAAGACCAGAGGGGCCAATGACAGGCCGAACGGCATGGCTTGGAACTAGTACAGGATCCCTTCCACCCTGAAGTGGAGGAACTGCTGGTGGGACAGATGGATTGGGACGTGGAAAAACACGTCCTGTAGATCCAGTGAACAGAACTACATGTTTCGCTCCAGAGATGGTATGATCTGATTCAGAGTTACCATCCAGAAGGTGCGAGACCTGAGATATTGATTCAGGTCATGGAGATCTAGGATGAGGCACCAACCCCGTCCGCTGAGCACCACGATGTACCTGGACACGAAGCCTGGGTCTATGGAGGATCTGGCACTGGAGCTACCGCCTCCTTGCAGAGGACCTGAGCAATGTCGTCCTGAAGGGCCGACTGAGTGCAAACTGAGATCCTTTCCTCCCAAGGGGTACGGGCTCAGCAGGAAGAGTACAGCTCAAATTCTAGAGGCAGTCCCCAACCGACCACTTCTAGGACCCACCTGTCCGAAGTTATACTGGACCAGGCGGAAAGAAAGTGGTGGAGCTGGACCCCCACGGGAGGACCCAGAACTGGCATGACAGCTGTAGGGGTGGCCACCCCTGACCCTTCACTGAGCAGGCTTAGAGGAGGAGGAGGCTCCTGGACCTGCACCTCGACCTCCTTTGCGGGGCTGTTGGGGACCCTGCTTGGGCCTAGGGCACCAAGCTTGAGCCTGCTGTTGCTGCTGACCTCCCTGGAAGGAGCGCCGTCTAACTGCAGGAGAAGAGTGCCAAAAGGGCTTCTTCTTGTGCTTCTGCTGGTTCTTGTCCGAAGAACCCTTTGCAGAAGTGGCATCCAAGGTGGCATTGGACTGCTCTATGCGCTGGAGGTGACCTGCCACTCCCAGACTGAAGAGATTGGTGCCAAGGAAGGGCACATCAGCTAACTTGTGCTGAGTATCTGCTGGGAAAGAGGATAACCTCAGCCAGGCCCTGCAGCGACTGGCCACTGCGGCTGCAAGTTAGCGAGCACAGGAATCTTCAATAACCAAGGCTGTCTGGAGCTGCTGTTATGCAAAAGCACGGCCCTGGTCATGGACCTGCTTAACCGTGGTCTACATGTCCACTGGGAGATGAGGGAGGACTTCATCTAGCAACCCCAAGAGGGCGTGAGAGAAGTGTGTCATGATCACTGCCGAGCTGGCCTGATGAAGGCCCAAGGATGAGGCTGCATACACCTTCCGGGCAGAATGGTCCATATTCTTGGACTCCTTGTCCGGAGGGCGGTCAGTATCTGCTAAGCTACCCGTGCGTCTAAACACAGACGCAGTCACAAGGCTCTCGGCTGAGGGATGCTCTGTGAAACCCGCCAAGGACCCCATGGGTACAGTGTACTTGTGAGCCATGCAGGCAGACGGGGCCGGACAAGAGGCAGGGCGCTGCCATAGCTCAAGGGCCAGGCCAACAATGGCTTCGGCCACTGAGAAGGCCTCCGTTGGGGTATCACCCCCTCTTAAGAATATCCGTGAGAGGATATTCCACCTTCTTTTGGATAGGCTCCAAGGGCATACCGGTTGACTCTGAAATAAGGAGGAGGATGCCCTGGAAAGAGGAAGAATCTTCCTCCAAGCTTGTCACTGACAACTCATCATCGGGGTGTGAGTGTAGACCAGTGGTGTCCGAGTCAAAGAGTCTGGATATAAGGGTCTCCTGCCTATGTCCCCTTCAATAGCCCGAGGGTGATCAGGGACAACAGTGATGGACAGACGACGGGGCAGGCCCATATCTGTCCCGCCCTCTTTTGAGGGAGCCCCTCCCTGAGGCTGCTTAGGGTGGTGGCTCCACCAAAATTGGTGGGGAGACCGGAACAGGCCGAACAGGAATGCGTGCCAGTCCCACCGGAGGAAGAAATAGAAATTACAGTGACTACCCTGAATATGATCTTTCTGTGTATCTTCACCATTCATCACAGATGGGTACTGGCGGAGGTCAGGACCCCAGTGGCCTTTTTTTTTTTTTTTTTTTTTTTTAAAGGATAGGTGGAGCTAATCGCAGCATCGTTTCGGCCGAGGTCGACGAACCACGTGGCACTCGAGGGTTAGCCGTTAAGCTGTGTCGACTCCGCCTGACTACCAGTTCTGAGTCGCCAGAGAGGTAAGAGGAAAGGATGGAGGGTGGGACAAGAGAGTCCAAGGGACAGAAAAAGGAAGGAAGAACCGAACCAAAAGGAGAAATAACGACTGAGAGGACAGCAGAGGAGAGATGAGACTAAGGGGATTGGGTAGGGGCCCCAATCTCTGGAAGAAGAAGGAAGGGAAGGGAGGGAGAAAATTTGAGAGAGAGTGAGAGGTAACAGGATCTAGGACCCTGTCCGTCACCAGACTGTATAGGAACTGCAGAGTAGCAAAAGCTTTCTTGCCAAATTCAAGGCACAGAATATGTGGCAATACCCCAAAAGCAGAGTCGGCTATACTGAGAAGGACAGGGTACAGGATTAGTACTCTCTGTAAGGAGATTTGGTGAAAAAGGGGTTCCCTTTTTTTTTTTGAAACAGTTGGATGACAGGAGGAGGGCAACCAACAACTCCCACCCTGATAGGGTGGAGATATGCAGTAGAGAAGGAATGCCACTTGAGCTGTACCCTTTAAAGGGGAAGAAATTACACCCCCCTGTGTGTCCCTACTTTACCCTGCTCCAAAGAGATGGAGAGGCACAGAGGGAGGGGGACCCAGAGACTGAGGCCCCAGGGGGACGGTGGGCAGGATTGTGATGAATGGTGAAGATACACAGAAAGATCATAATTACGGTAGGCACGTACTTTATTCTTATCTGTGTCAATCTTTACCATTCATCACAGATGGGTGAGTACCTGCCTCTCAAGGGGGGTTGACTAATTGCACCTTAAGGGACATGTCCCTTAGCCCTCAGTGGGTGACACACTCTATGGGAACTTCTGGGCCTGGGGAGGCCCGAGAGTGGGGAGAGCGAGATGGGTCCCCGAGGGAAGGAAGTTGCCCCGACAAACGGCATCTCGCCCTATGGGAAAACAGATAGGTTCCCTGGTGAGCAGAGCAAATCACCCTACGCCGGGCCAAGGGTGACAACCGGGAAAGGCAAAGCCACGCCGATCTTCTGGTGCAGATCGCTGTCCCTACCACTCTGGTAGCTACCTCGTTGGCGTCATAAGACGCCCTTGCTTGGTGCCTTGCTAGCTCCAGGCCATGTGCAGAGAGAGCGATGGCTTGGCTTGGTCTGCTCCGAGTCAGGCAAAGCAGCTAGGAACTGACCCAGCGCTGACCACAAGAACCTGTTGTAGGCCGTCAGTGGGCCTGATGAGCTGAGATGAGAGAAGCAACCGTGCTGAGTAGAAAGTCCTCCTCCCCAGAAATCAAAACCAAGAGTCCTGATCTGGGGGCCGTCACGGTGGAGGGTGCGGAGTCTCCGTCGGAGTGTCCAGGTGCGCCAACCGCACTGAGGATGAGGCATGGAGCCTGGAGACTCCAGGGGTGTGCAATACCTCTGGCTGAGGTCCCTAGGGGCAGGAACTCCGGAGAAGGGCCTCTGCCAGAAACGCATGGACGCCTCCCGAAAGGGAGCAGGCCAGGGGGGCACCACAAGGGTGGCCGCCCCGAAATCGCCTAGAAAGGCGTGCACCGCATGCTCTGGATTGCTCGCGGATAGGGGGGAAAGGTGAAGGTCCTCCAACATCCTCGCGAGGAGACGCTGATACTCCGCGAGATCAGCGGCAGGAGAGAAGTGGACAGATGGTTCCTCACCCCCAGAAGAGGGGGATGAGGAGCTGGAGGTCACCATATGCTCCGAGGGTGGCTGCTCGGGGGGAGGTTGAAAAACCTGACTGTCCAAGGCCCTAACGTAAGCAGGGAACCGAGAAGCCACCGCTCTGAACTGCTCCCAGGTGAGAGGCCCGGTAGGACCAAGAATGCCCGGGAGCGCTGGAGAATGCGGCAGAGGGGTAGGGGCAGAGCCGAGGGAAGGAATCGGCTGGCCTCTGCCAGGGCTAGGGAGCGGACCATGGACACCCGGGGAAGGTGTCCCGGAAGACTCCGCAGCCGACAGCTGTACAACCACATTGGTACTGCCTAGGCTGCGCCCAGAAGAATCCCCCCAGTGAGGTGACCGGGGCCGTATAGGTCCAGAAGGACGGTCCCCTGCCTCCAAAGAATAGGACCCTCTCAAGGAACTGGAAGGGGAAGGGCGGAAGTCTGCACTTCGGCTTCGTCCAGGGCCCGGGTGGACCCCAGAGAAAGGCCGACGTCTGACCCCACACCCCTCGACCCCTCAGAGTCCAAGAAGGTCCTGGTCCTCGGAAGGGCCAGCCTAGGTAGCTGGCAGCTTGGGATGTCCCCGAGGGGAAATCCAGGGTGCAGCACCTCCCAGCCGTGGGTTTCCCGATGGGCCCAAAGTTGGGCGATCGAGACACACCACGGGAGGGGGTACCTCTGCTGAAGGGTCAAGGAACCCCCCAGACCAGGTTGCATGGCTATGGTGGCACGCACCACAGCCTGCTGGTCAGTGCCACTGACCCCAATCTGGAGGGGAACCCGACGCTCCTCAGCAGGGGGCTGACTCCGACTCGTCGAAGAGACCACTGGCTCACTCTCCTGTGCAGGCAACCCCGAAGGGTGTGACTGCCCGTCCGACTCTGAGCTGGACCCGACGGAGGTGGAACCGAGGCCCTAAGCCAGACAGTAGGAGGGCGAGGAAACGCAACTTCGTAGAGGCCCAGAAATCGCGGGTAGGGTCAAAGCCGCCTGCGTCTCCACGGCCCGCTGCTGGGCGAACTGGCAGAAGGCAGCAGGGCAGCTGAGACCAAAGGTCCGGAGATAGGCCAGCCGCGGCACCGCTAGCCCACCGGCGCCGGAGCGGGCGCCGAACAGAGACGCGCCAGCGGCAACCCCAACAGGCCCCGAGACGCAAACACCGCCAGGTCCCCTGCGCCGCGGCACCGGAGTCGGCGCGCCGAGCATCCCGAGAGCAGGCTCGCGCCAACGACGCTTAGGCCACACGGCACCGCGAAGGCACTGAGAACCAAGGTGGGTATCGACAGCCCCAAGACGGACTCGGCCACAGCGGCACCGGCCGCCCCCGCGCCGCGAAAGAGCGCCAGAGCAGAGGCGTGCCAAAGCGCACCGACCAGCGACTCCAAGGGACCCGCGGCGCTGTGCTCAACCTCTGTGCCGAGAGCGGCGCCGAGGCGAGACATAGCAAAAGGCGACGCTGGATCCAGGGTAGCGGCGCCGCGAGCAGAGCCGATGCCGCAAGTGGCGCCGACAGGGCCCACAGCGCCGAGAGATGAGTCGGCACTGACGGCAGCGCCGCCAAGGCCCTCAGCACTGCGAACGGCGCCTAAGGCCTCGCGACTCTGACTGACGGCGCCGAGGACTGACCGACCCGGCCTTCCGGACCGTGGAGCGACACCAGGGGGCCTTCTACCCGGCGGGTGATTGCCATGGCGGCGCTCCCACCTGCTCCCCGGGGAAGCGGACGGGCCTCCTCGCGCCGCGGGAGGAGCCTCGACCAAGGCTAGGCTACGGGAGGTTGAGGCTCCCTCCTCCACGGTCCGTACAGAACCGGGAGGGGACCCGGAGGAAAGGCCGAGAGAGTGCGGCTTGGCCCAATGAGTGCGAATCCGTCCCCCGAAAGTCGGAGGAGCTCGTCCAACTTTCCATGTGCGCTGTTCGAGGACGCGGCGGTCCATGGAGAAGCAGGCGTCGCAACGAATCCATGTCGTGAAGCGGGCCAAGACACACGAGACACCGGTCATGCTGGTCGGTCACGGAGAAATTGCGGCTGCACGGGCACTGATGCATAGGGGGCCACCCCGCCTTAGAGAATTTCTTGCCCTCCGACCGCGGCATGACCTACGGAAAAACAACACCAAAAAAGACTGGATGTCGCTTAAATGTTAATAAAAAGGAAAGATCTTACCGGCGATGTCGAGTGGAGGCAGTACCCAGAACTAGTAGACCGCGGACTGGCGACGAAAATATCGCAGGCTTAAGGCCTAAAAACTTTGAACACTTCTTCAGGCTTCCCACGAGGCAACCTCGACGGCGGGAGACGGAAGAACTGGTAGTCAGGCGGAGTCGACACAGCTTAACGGCTAATCCTTGAGTGCCACGAGTACATCGGCCTCGAGGGCGCGCTGATGTTAAGGCCGGGTTCGCCTTATCCTTTTAAAAAAAGAAAAGGTTCTCTGGGGTCTTGACCTCCGCCAGTATCCATCTGTGATGAATGGTGAAGACTGACACAGATAACATCTGGAGTTTTCAGTTCCGGAGGGGTCAGCGTTGGCCTAAGAGGCTGGGGACAAGTAATGGCCAGTGTAGCCGGCGGAGCCAGCTTATGACTGGTCAGAATTAGCTGTTGCCACATAAGGTCCTCATAACACCGACAGAGCTTCCATCTAAGTCTCTCCTCATCCAAGGAGGATAAGGATCGGGGGGGCGATGCCTCTTCCAAGAGTGTTTGTGACCCTTTTTCGGTTTTTCGACTGAAGAGGTCCTGGTCCTTGATCAAGACCGACGGGGACAGCCTGTTCAATCGGGAGAGTCTGGAGTCAATGAAAACCAAGGTTCCGGCTCCTGTCCCTTGATCGGGATACCCGAGGGCTGGGTCTCCTCGTCGAGGAAGGAAAGGATAGGTGTCTTCTCCAATGAGTCATCGACCGGGGTCGGCGACAACGGCTCGAGAGATATCTTGGCCAATTTGGCCGTTTCCTCTGCTTCGGTGCCATGGCCTGACAGAAGGTCCAAGAAGCCGGCGGCCAAGGAAGCGATCTCAACCGAGGCCGAGACTGCAAGGTCCTGGGATTCAGACCTCTCTTAGTCCCAGGAACGTCTTCTCCGAGAAGAAGACTTAGGGTCATTGTCCCGTTTTCTAGGGCAGGAGGAGTGCATGCCCGAGGGCACCTTACCCCTGGTGGGGAGAGACTAGCACGGCTCCCGAAAGGATCCAGTGAAGGTAGAGCCAAGGTTTAGTGGCACGAAAAAACCTCGGCTGCTCGGCGGATTCCATGGCCGTAGAAACTGCCCACCTTGCCTCCTTCGATTTCACCGGTGGATTGCAAAGCTCCGGTCTCCCCAGCTTAAGGCGTGCCTTGCAGTCGTCCAGAACGTTGGGATGGAAGGCCAAGCAGATGGTGCACGAAGAGGTGTCATGCATGACACCCAAACAATAAACACATGAGAGATGGGGATCGGTGCGCGACATTTTCTGTCCACAGGGACACCAGCGAAACCCAAGGGACAACTTGTCCTCCATGTCCAATGCGCTCGGATCAGAATCGTGAACTCGTACGAGTTTCAAAGAAAGCGACTGCAGTGTAAACCATCGATTAATATCCAGGGCCTACGATACTGCAGAAGTAGCACAAAGGAACCTGAATTTTCCAGCGGAAAGGAAGATCTGGCGTCATGGGGCGAAGCGGAGGTATTTACCACCCGGGTGGGTGGGAGAAGCCAGCTTGGAGACTTCCGACCAGATTTAAAGGGGAAAGGGACATGCCAAAAAGTGTGGACGAACAACATATCCACGCTCCTAGAATGATTTTTTTCAAGTTTTTAAATTGCAATAACTTAAAAACAGTTTATTTTTTCTCTAGACTAGCAACAGGCACAACTGTGAGGTAGTTCCTTTTTGCCCTGAAAATTTCAGACAAAAAAAACAAAACATCTGAGCTGTAGGCAATTTCAAAGAAAAATCCCAGCAAAGTCAATGAGCAAAAACATGTTTTTTCACCCCTCCATAACTCGGAAACCACACATTCGACCACAACATAACTTGCCACATCAGGAGATCTTCCTCATAGGAAGGCACGTACCAAATTTCATGCAAATCTATTGGAACGGTTGCAAAGTTATTAAAGTGCAAATTGTTCAGTTTAACATTGCACTGCCTACTCAACCCTAACCATGGGGGCGTGACCGTGCCTATATACATATATATATATATATATATACACACCATTTTTTATGCATCTATGCTAAGACTGTGCAATCAAAATACTTTTAGGCACAAATAGCACACTTTTTTTTTTTAACAAGTAAAAAGTAAGTGTGTGTGTGCACTTATTTGCTCAGTGGCTCAGCTGACCTACACCATCTCATTTTCAGTATATCTTATTCCTACCCACCTCCTTAGGACATTTCCACAGCTGGGTGGACTGGAGCAATGATAGGTCAAGTTACTTGTTCCAGATCACACAATAAATGAGTGGTTCTGGTGCGGTTTGAACCTGTGATCTCCCAGTTCCCAAGCCAGTGCTCTTACCAACAGGGCCCCCACCTCAGCTACACTACACTGCCTGTTAGACCAAATAAAGACTTTAGCTAAGGCTAGTGTGACACACATATAGCTACTACTCCTCATAACATTAATGAATGTTTTATTGGTAACTCTTTTTTTTTTTTTTGTTATTTGCCTGGCTCCCACGGCTTTCAGAGGATGCCTCGTACCTCCTCCTACCCCACCCACCAGGGCAATCCCCACGATATCCCATCCCCAGTTTCATCCACTCGTAGGGCCAGGGGTGTCACATTTTTTCCCCTGCTTTTTCTCCCATTCCCCTTGGACACCTGCGCTTAGGACTTATGTCCAGGCTTGCCGACGTGCTGACACTCGCTGACAGCCATGCGCGTAACAGCGCCCCCCCCCCAAACTCCAGTAGAGCTGCCAGTGCCCCGAAAGCCCATGCATCCACCAGCTTCAGGGTCGTCGGGTGCTAGATGCACCCCTGGTATCCCACCCCAGAGGGAGGAGAGCATCCACTGGGATGCTCAATCCTTCCTCACCCCACTGACCTCCAGCAACCCGAGTCCGTTCCCGAACCCGGGTCGCCGGTGTAGCGTCCAGCGCCTCAATCCTCAGTGCCACTGGGCCAACACTATTGGTAACTCTTAACCCCTTGATCTAATGCCATCTTTAAGAACAGAAACAAGTCTGAAATGCAAAAAAAAAAAAAAATATTTAGTCGGCATAACAGTGTAAACAAACAAATACAAATAAAAATATCTGAGACTAAGTATAATTTAGGGCTGTGCCAACCTCCCAAAGTTCGACCATGCAAACTCTGACCATCGTACCCCGTAAAGTTTGCAGAAATTCTATTACTGGTGAACTAGTTTAAGCTGGTTCAACCGAACACTGAATCAAGTAACAGTAACCTCCTGTAGCCTTGTGTATAGCCCTACGCTTCATAGAATACCTTCAGAGTCAGCCCTTCATCATAAGCAGACAATTGGAACTTTGTGGCATGCCCCACATGTGCCCTTCTGACTGAGTTTTGGGTTTGTACCTGCCCACCAGCGCTGCGAAGCACTGCGCTGTGACAGGTGACCCAGGTTTGGGAATAGATTCGGGACATCAGGGGTTGGGGTGAATCGAGCTGCCATAGCATGCTCTTCACCTCCGAGGAGGGGGAAGGAGGATTGAGTGACTCCGGTCCAGTGCTCCTGGTTGACCACAGGACATGCTGTGACCAGAGCACCTGTGAGCATGGCTCCTTGGGAGGCATGTTGGACGCATGATGCGGTTGCATCGCGGCATCCTCGACATGTCCCCATGACACAAGAAGGAAAAAGAGCCTCTGGCGTGTCAAATGAAGCCTCCTTTCCGTTGTGGATCTGGTGGCCCCCCCCCCCAAAATCCATCTGTGATAAGAGATCCACCAAGGCTACGGGTGGGGGGGCCTCCAGCAGCTCCACCCTGAGGGGGTAATTCAGGGGGCACTACGTTCAGGGAAAAGATCCCCGGTGCAGTGGTGGTGGCAGCGTGGCTGAAGGGGAAGCCGCTGGAAGGTAAAGCATACTAAGTAAAACAAATAAATAAGTAAAAAGGAGTACACATTGTGTGGTCACATGGGACTGCAAGTCTGTCATGTAGGGCATAGGGTCATACCTTCCAAGGCTCACGGGCTCATTCCCATGGTTATTCCTCTCCCGTGTTCTTCTCACCTCTAGAGTCTAGAGCCACTTCCTCCCTGCTATAAAAACAGGGGCTCCTTTACTTCCCCCTTCCCCTCATCTGGAACTGTCATGGTGTACACAGAGGGTGCTACACTATTGCATAAGTGGCTGACTCCCGATTCCTGACATCACATCCATCTTCTTCGGCTCTCAATTTACAGACACCGTGGACTCAATAAATTCTCTAGGGTTGTTTCTGTGGTGGACGTTGTAGACCCTTCTGGAACTGCTGTTGGCTCCAGCAGCGTGTGCTCCTGCGGCCCTTTTACTCACCTCGGATTGTAGTCACAAGGTTTAGACTCATTTGTTCGCTGCCTTTTTACTGCTGTATTAGAGACAGAGCTACGGTGAATAAATATAGCAAATGCTAAACCCCACTAAGTTGTTGACAATGATTGGAAAGCTGGTACTTGGAGGGTTGCATCAGAGCACAAGGTGTATGGAGCAACTGGCTTTTGATATGATCATTCACTGGAAAACCAGAACCAGTAAATAACTGGAATTGTTTGCCTCAGCTTTAAGCTCTTAACAAAACAAATATTTCAAACAAAAGAAATATTTCAAATGGATGGGGATTGGGATTCCCTGTAAGTGCAAGAAAAAAATAGGCACACTACATTTAAAATGTATAAGGCACAGTCAGTGATACATATGATCGAGGTGTTGATCAAAGCACTAGGTGCAGTGTGATACAATAAGAACTTTTGACTCTATTCTTCTTTTTGGGGGGGGGGGGAGGTGGATGCAATGGTACTGAGTGAACCACCTTATACTGTCAATCTCAGCTCCTCCAGGTCCTGGCCTCCATGGCGGGCCTGGCAGATCCATGCAGGAACAGCTGCAGGCTCCAGGTGGAGAAATGTGCAAACTGAGGAGCAGCCTTCTGCACCTTTGTAGGTTGTCTCTTTCCAAACCACGTCCCATCTCCATGTCAGTGTCGGGATCCTGCAAGGGATCTGTGCAAGTTAACAAAACGCGGTGTCTAGCGCAGATCCATGCACAGGGCATGCATATTGAAGGTAATGATGATGGTAACCAGCATAAATCAGGGCAGACTGATTAGGGAAAACATTAGGGCTTGGGAATGAAGTCCTCACATGCATTGCTAATGAGGCAAATGGACCTGGGCCACCCAAGTCGAGGTAGACTTGATCCTGCATTGACACCTCTTCCCTTTCTTGAGACAGGACAGAAACAAGGCCAGTTAGATTCTTGAAGTAATTATCTCCTGGGGATCCATAGGGAGACCTCAGTGACAGACAGCAAGAGCTGAGGAACAGGGTGGGATGGAGAGAGCCACTTCTTTTGTAGACCCAAACTTGCAGCCTTAGCATAATTATAAAAAGGATGCCGTGTGTGTGTGTGTGTGTGTGTGTGTCTGTGTGTGTATGTGTATTACACGAATGGGTTCACTTCACCACAGAAAAATCCATCAGGTATTTCCCCAAGTACTTGCTCAATTAAGTGCCATATGTCCACCCCAAACACGGCTACCACTTAATTAACCTACAAACACTATAACAATACATTTATGCCTGACGCACTACAAAACACTTTATTACAACCTTATTAACACATGAAACAACCACCTTATTAACATATTCAACAACCACCCAAAAAATCTCACAAATACAGCCCTTAAATACCAGCAGAACAACATCTACCTGCAAAAACTGCCCTACCCTAAAAAGCCATATCATAAACTCAACACCTTCAGCCAGTCTCATTCACAAAACAGCGACGTCTCCCTTAGTGCTCCAGCTCTCTCATGGGTGAGCCCTTCATGCTGTTGCCACTTTATGCTGCTAATGCTGACTTCCAGTTACTCCACAGCATAACAATACACCGCTCCTGCCGGCAAACCCTATACTGTTCCCTACCACCATTCACTCCACACTGCTCAAATGCATTCCTGAACACAATACAAAGGACAGACTGCCACAGTCATGCTTCCTTTTATACGCAGACTCTACACTATGGAAAACACAGTGGAGCAAATAAATAAACAAATACATAAATAAATAAATACATAAATAAAGCAATAAAGCAATAATGCAAAGGCAAAACTTGGAAATGACTGCAAAGATGATCTAAAGATAAGACACACACACACACCGACCATCCTACTGAACAGTAGTATTGTACATTAAATAAATAACAGATAGGTGTGCCATAAGGAAATCTGCCATCTCAAGGGACTAATTAGTTTATGACCCCACTCACTCTCTGGGCTTGTGGCTTACTGAGCTAACTATCCCTCCTTGATGGTGTATTTCCCATAACCCTCCCTTCCCTATCATTTATTCTGTATAATGTTGCAGGGTTTGGCCTTCCCCCATAGTTAAATATACATTTGGGTTTCTTTCCCTGCAAAGATTACAAGCACTTACCCTCGAGCCACACAAAGCACTTCCTACAAGGGTAATTAATGTGGTTAGTCTACTACCGATCGCTTTTTTGTACTATGGTAACTAATGGCATGCCCCCCCACACTGTGTAGCTGTTTTTCTGTAGTGTCTCCACAGGTAAGCTTGCCGAAGTGTGGATCAAATATGTCTAACTGTTGTTCATTAGCATCTTCCCTAATATGTTTGTCTATTGTGTAGAACAAATACTTCCCTAAGACTGTTGACAATGATTTCTGTACTGTATGATGATGAATGCCATGTGCTTTCTTTTATGTAACTAATTCTAGATCGCCCCTGAAAAGGGACCATTGGTCAAAGCGGGCTTACCCAGTCAACAAAATTTAAATAAATAAATAAATTACCCAATATAACACACCGAAAAACAAGAAAACAGAAGATGCATGTAGATGAGACATAATGGCAGAAATGCATTTCCATCGTGCACACTCAACAGCAGGAAAAATGGAACTGACTACAGCCAGCCTGGTGGTGCTAAGGGTTGAGGCGCTGGATGCCTTACCTCGCGCTATGCCAGCAACCTGGGTTCGGGAACAACCTCGGGTTGTTGGGGTGCCGGTGTGGGAGGAGAGGGAGGAGCAGGATCGAGCGGAGCCGTCAGGCTGCTCTCCTCTCCTGGGAGTGGCAGGGGTGGGTCATAGCCCCCCCCCCATAGTTCCGCTCCCACCAGTTGGAGGTCTGGTGGGATAGCATAGGCAGAGGGGGCGGCAAGGGTGGAAGGGGCCGAGCTGGCACTATGGTGTGCATGCGTGCCTCCACACACACATACGGCCATGTGCCGGGGCCTTGGGCGGGGAAGTAGGAAAACCTACAAAAAGAAAAAAAAAAAAAAAACATAAACATCTATATATAAAAAAGAAAAATGGAACTGAAGCAGTTGGGGCTATCAGCAATGGTTACTGGCTCCGGCGCGCAGTGATGGGCATATGCTAGTGCCAACAGCATCACCTGCTGCCCTGACAAAAAAAGTTTGCTCCTGCAGGGTCCTAGCACCTCCACCCCTAACACCAAACAGTGGAGTCCTATGGAGAAGACTGATTCTTGAAAGAAATAGCAAAAGCAAGTTTTAAAAAAATGACCTTTTTACAAAAAAGTGAAAAAATAAGTTTTAAAACAAACACTCTAAAATAAAATACACAATTAATTTGTTGAACAACTACTGTGGTTTTCAGTCTCCAAACACAGTTAAAGCACCCTCATGAACCCAAAGCTGATGAATGCCATGCTGCACCACCTCACAATCATGTGATCTGCAAGTCAGGGATAACTTATTGCTAACTCCTTCACAGCTACCTGGAATCAATTTAGCTTTAAATCTTGCCGGAAGGCCTTCAAGCTGGCTCCTCCCACCCACCCGGGTGGTAAAACTCTCAGCTCCGCCCCATGATGCCAGATCTAGCCCGCTGGAAGCCAGGTTGTGCGTCGAAGCCGGGGAGGCCAGGTAGGAAGTGTAGGATGAACAACATATACCATTCCTAGAACTCCTGTTACAGGTGAGTAACCTGTATTTCTAGGGACATGGATATGTTGTTCATCCACACTTATTGGCAGACTCTAGCAGTTCTCCGGGAGGAGGGAGGCAAGGCGCGCACCCCTTACTTAGGTAGAAAGACTGGAGAACTGAGGCCCCGACCAGCACCCTGGCGCGACCCAAGGTCGATGTGGAAGGGGAACGGTAAGGCCTGCTTCCGGGCAGAAGCCCTGCGGATATCCTGGACCGGAGTATCCTCGGAAGCAGCCACCGATGCAGCAGAAGGATGGGTAAAAATGAGTACTTATCCCTCTGGGAGGCTCCATGCCCGCCCACCTATAGTGGAGACCTATGCAGGGGGTGACCCTCCCACTCGTTGTCTACTTGGCTGCAGGTCTGCCAGATGCGGCTTCAACGTAGATGACAAACAGCTGGTGAACCTCTCCCGAACTTCAGCCTTACGCTCCCTAGGTAGGGGAGCGTTAAACAGGGTCCCATGGAACCTGTATACGGCCTCCAAGGTGTGAATGGGGATGAACCCCGGCAGAGGCAATACCCCCATAGGGAAGACTCCGCCACCACCTTCAGAAGGACTTCGGGTGGGGTGCAGGACAACCTAGTCCCTGTGGAAGACCAGATAGGGAGATTCAAAGGAGCGCCTGAAACTCTCCCCTCCTTCTGGATGGCAGAGTAGCCCCAAGAAGGTGTTCTTCCACAACAGGTGGGGAAACTCGCACCTGTGCAAAGGTTCGAACGGCTTGCCCGTGAGCTAAGCCCATACCAGCAAGGATCCCACAGAATGGGGATACTCTCCCCAAAAGGGGAGGTGTGATCGAGGCCTAGAAGTGCCCGACCACCTATTCTGCGCCACCGACTGCCTTCCAGCTCGCGCCCAGAAGACAGAGGTGACCCACAGAAGCACCTAGAGGGTCGTCGGCCGAAGTCCTAATTCAAAGAACAGACGCAGATAGTCCGAAACACTCGCCCCGGGACAGGAGAGGGCCAGGCCCTATCCCATCATCAAATGGAGAACTTTTCCAAAGAGGGCGAGCATTTTTGGCCGACTTCTAGCAGGACGCCTCGAAAAGTCGAGGACCTTGCTGAAGGACCCTAGGCCTGGCCCCTAGCCGCACAGGGACAGGGCCTACAGGTGTAGGGAATTGAAGGTCCAGATGGAAAACCTTCCCCTGAAAAGGAGATCAGGACCGGGCAGACTAGAAGCCGCCTCAGGAGCCTGGGGCTGAGACTAAGGAGAGCTGGGTACCAGAGCTGGCAATCCAGTCTGGGGCTATCAGCATCACCTGCGCCAAGTCCCTCCTCGCCTTGCCCGTAGGTCAAGGGAAATGGGGGAGAGGCGCGGAAGGGCCCGGGGTCCGTGGCCCCGACGGCATCCCCTACAGCAGACCTTGCTGAGGGGGCGGGCATAAAACAGTCTTGGCCTCGTATTCTCCCTGGAGGGAGGAGGCAGAAGATCCTGTGCTACCTCCGGCAGGGGAGACCACTCATGAGGCGCAGCCTATGTCCGGCTTAGGGCAGCAGCCAGGGAATTGGAGGCTCCTGCCATCAAATGGCTGGGAACCCCCGACTGCACAAAAACCCAATGCGGAAAACCTTCCTTACGCCGAGGCAAGGGGTTCGACCGAACCTGGCAGGGTAGGTAGCACATGGTTGTGGTGCCGTCCTCATGGACTTAAACCACTTGACCCCGCACACACAATCATGTGATCTGCAAGTCAGGGATAACTTATTGCTAACTCCTTCACAGCTACCTGGAATCAATTTAGTGATCAGTTTGATATTGTCAGGCTAATTAAGGTCAACAGTCCACATAAATCATGTCCCCATTCTTTTGCCAAAACTAACAAGAAAGTGCTGGACACCTTGGTATAACGCACCAAAAATGTATTTGTTAAAAATATTAAAGTCATATTGTCTAACAGCATATACAATATAAAGGCAAAGTGGACAGCTAAAGGCTTAACTTCACAGAGCTGCAATACAGATCAAGCACTTCCCCAGCACTTTGCTTATTAGCTTCTTCAGGAGGCCTGGTGTGCTATTTAAGGCAAGTTAATTAAGGTTAACTCATGCACTGCTGGAAACTTTTTCTACATCTCTAAACTGTTAAAACCATTTATTGGCTAACAAAATGTATTGTATCACGCCAAGACTAGAAAGGTGATGTGTACCCATGAAAGAGTGCCATCTTGGGGGCTAAAGTATGCACAGATCCACTTTAACCTTTGGGCTCATAATTTATGAGCTTGTTAGGCCCAGCAATGGTATTATTTCCCTGTACACTACACTTTTCTAGCAGCTGTTTGATAGATAGATAGATACAGGTAAAAGAAAGAAAGAAATCTATAAATCAGACTAAATAAGGTAAAAGCATGTATATAGTCTTGGGGGCCCAAAAAGCAGCAGCAGTAGTATTCATGTTACAAATTCACATAACAAATAAAGTAAAAAGATAAATTACTGAGAAAAATAAGATCAGTATTAAACACATTTATAAATAAAAGGTAACTCATTACTTACGACAAGTACAGGGGTGCTGAGGCGATCATAATGCCTTGATTTAGAATTTGGAAATTGACTAGGCAGCCTTTTGTAATTTCAGGTGTGTTCTGGCTGGAGGGTGCACTATATTAGAATACCCTTATATTATTTCTGTCTACTCATCTGCCACATTTCCACTTGGAATACTTCAAAGTATAATGTCAACAGTGTTACGAGTGACTGCTGAGTTGCATATTCTCTCCTAACCAATAGGATAGCACCTTTCACAATACTTATGACAGTACAAAGCTCCTAGTAGCATTCAAATTAAAGCAACAATATCAAACACAGATCCATATTAAGAGCATACCTTTTGTATTTTAAAATGTGTTTTATAAACTGGATTTGCAATGGTCAGACTAAGAGTATGCCATATAATCCCTTGTGAGAGTTGCTACAGAAACAATACCATCATGGAATTAATATATCCAAAGGCATTTGGGGTAAGACCCACAGAGTTCCTACCCTAGCAGTAGAACCTGCTCAATTCTACCAAATCAATTTTGGGCTATCATTTTGTCATTGTAAAGGGGACAATCTTCAAGCATCTCAGCTGGTGCCATTTCATGAGTGACAAACAAAGTTCATGCCTTAGAGGGCCAGAGTCTGCCAAATTACATTGTGGTATAACTTTGTAAGGTTACAGTAGATTGTATTCTACCCATACTGAGCCAACACAGTAAGCACATCCTCCTGAGACTGCATCTACCTCTAGTAGTCAGGAGGTGGTGCTCTCTTTTCCGGTTTTCTGTCATGGTAAAACTTCAAGACATTATGCAGCACACACTGACAAGTCTATATATTATTACCCAGGGCACTAAAGAGCAATACCATGAATCCCCATTAGGGTGATTAAAGGTGAAACTCTTAAAGGCAAGCCTTAAACAGGATTAACATTAAGCACTTTGGAGAGTGGATGTCTTCCCATTGTAACATAACCAATGCAGCTTACTTTAGATTCTGCACAGAACCCAGTCAAGGCAAGGCAGTGTCTTCCAATGCCCAGCATAGCTGTACAACATGAAGACTACACAAAGAAAATAGCTGGTTTAAAAACTGACATCCCTACAAAGCTTTCCTCCATTGACAGCAGCAGATAACTAAAAGGTGAAGTGCATGCTTTGTTGATTCCAGTATGGCTCAGGGAATAAAACACACATCACAACCATCCAGAATGAGACCTATGAGAGATTGAGGACTCCATCCACAGAAGATTTTCTCCACAGGCAAAAAACCGGAGGAAAACATTTTGAAAATAAGGCTATGCATACTCTCATGACTGTAAATGACCTCAACAGGAGTGAGAATGAGAACCATGAACCGCACCTGCAGCTCACATAGACCCAGAGTTAACTGCCTGTTAATTGTACCACTACTTATTTCGACTCAGGGCAACTTGCCCATCGTAACTTCTCCTCTGTAACCACCAATTATTATTTTGACTCAGGGCAACTTGCCCATCGTAACTACTCCTCTGTAACCAGCAATTATTATTTCGACTCAAGGCAACTTGCCCGTCGTAACTACTCCTCTGTAACCAGCACGTTGTGTTTCACAGCATTCTCTGCTCTGTTACTTGTGCACTACCACTGTTTGCTATGCGCTACCATTGTTAATATGTTAGTTATACCGCTTTGTTTTATTCTAACCTGGACGTGGAGCCTTTGTAAAGAGTCTCTGTCTCAAAGGGTTGTACTTCTGTTCTTAATAATAAATAACAAATAGGCAGCCCGGTGGTAGCTGAGGGTTGGCTGGGCCACACCTGTATGCGCCGGCAACCCAAGTTAGGAAGCGAGCTTGGTGCCGGGGTCAGCAGGAGGGATATGAAAATTACGTATTTCTACTGTAATTCTTGATCTTCTTGGACGAGTCTCCACCACTCATTCACACTAGTGGGATTAGCGCCCGGAGGCACTAGGATTATCAGGGGCAAACTTTTGCTGGAGAGTCGGCGCCAAAGAGACAGCGCCAGCGAGGCCGCGGCACAGCGAACCTGGCGGCTCGGCGGCAATGACTATCTCGACGATGACCCTCCAACCGCCTCAGTACCTTTTTTACCAAGGAGGTGCAGCGCAACTAACGTAAAGAGTAAATCCAACCTTAAAAAACGGACATAAGATAGTCCGTATGACCCGTGTAAGAAGGGTCAGCAAAAAGTCCTCACGGCCTAAAGATTTGAGGGAGTGAAGACCAACACAGCGGTGAGCTCGGGGGATGGAGGGTGGGCGTGTGAATGAGTGGTGGAGACTCGTCCAAGAAGATCAAGAATTACGGTAGGTACATAATTTTCATATCTTCCTGGACATAAGTCTCCACCACTATTCACACTAGTGGAGAGTACCAAGTTGATAATCCCCTAAAAAGGGCGGCAGGAGAGCCAGAGCTCACGCCGCTTAAGATAGAAGCCCATTAAGGATAGTTCTGCGAATGCGGATGTGGCCTGTTATGAACATCCAGTGCATAATGCTTATCAATGTATGCACTGAGCTCCAGGTGGCGGCATTGCAGATATCATAATTGAACTATCTATCCCGCATAAGATGCATGACCGCCCTAGTAGAGTGAGCGTACACTCTACCCTCCAATTTAACTTGAGCCATGGAGTAGCAATGTCAAGGCATGCCAATAACCATGATGAGATGCATCTGATAGCGACAGGTTGACCCAGCCGGTGTCGCTGAAAGAAACAAACAGTTGCTGAGTCTTATGAAAATTCTTGGTTCTATCTAAATAGAACCGCAAGGCTCTCTTAACATCCAAGGAATGAAGAGATCGCTCCCTTCATTTTGGAAATTAGCAGTAAGAGGAAGTACCAGAGGTTGGTTTAGATGGAATTCTGACACAACCTTGGGAAGAAATTTAGGATGAGTATGGAGAACTACCTTGTCTTTATGGAATACAGTATACAGAGGGTCCGTAACCAAGGCATGAATCTCCGAGACCCTGCGGGCTGAGGTAATGGCCACCAGGAAGGCAGTCTTCCAGGTAAGAAATTTTAGCTCACAGGTAGCTAGGGGCTCGAAAGGCTTCCGAGTGAGCATGTCCAGCACCAGGTTAATGTCCCAGGCTGCAACTGGACGCTTAACAGGGGGTCTGGTATGAAGAATCCCCTTAAGAAATCTCTTCACATAGGAAGCTGAGCCAGAGTCAAGGAAGAAACCGCTCATGGAACGCTGAGATGGCACTAAGGTGAACTTTAACTGTGGAGTACTGGAGACCTGAGTTTGATAGGTCCAAAAGATACTCCAGAACTTTGTCAGGAGGACAGGAAAAGGGATTCCAAGAGGACTTTGCACACCAGAGAGAAAAGCGTTTCCATTTGGAAGCGTACGTTTTTCGGGTGGCTGGCTTCCGAGCAGCCAGAAGGATGTCCGAGACTCTACGAGAGATGTTGAACCGATTCACTTCTACCTCTTCAGGAGCCAAGCATGAAGGTGAAGTGATTTCAGGTTGGGATGGACCAACGAACCCTGAGTCAAAAGATTGATTTGCAAGGGAAGTGATCTCGGAGAGGCTGCCAACATACTGTTGAGCAGAGGAAACCATAGCTGCCGAGGCCAGGAGGGAGCAATGAGAATCATTTTGGTCCCTGAGACTCGAACTTGAGGAGAACTCTCTGATTAGAGGAAGCGTGGAAAGGGGCGAAAGAAAGCGTTTGTCCACCGCAGCCTGAACGCATCCTGACAGAAAATGCCAGGCCCTGGATTTCTGGAGCAGAAGAGGCAGTTTTGTGTGAGTGGGATGCAAAAGGTCCAGGTCTGGAGTCCCCACTCTTCTGAATAGTGACCGAGCTACGGGCTGGATCGAGACCACTGTGAGGGTCTGCCTCCGTTCGGCTGAGGTGGTCTGCTAGATCGTTTTGTATACCTGGCAGATAAACCGCCTGAATCAGAGACTTGTGCTCCAAGCACCACTCCCACACCCTCATTGCTTCCCTGCAAAGGGGTAAGAATGAGCACCGCTTTGCTTGTTGATGTAATACATCACAGCTTTGTTGTCCGCTTGAAGGAGAATGTTCTTGTGACAAAGGATATCCTTCAGAGCTCGGATTATGTGAGGACCGCCTCATCTCCAGGACATTTATGTGGAGATGAGTTTCGAACTGAGTCCATACACCTTGAGTGTGAAGGGAGCGACAGTGAGCTCCCCATCCCATTAGCGATGCGTCTGTGGTGATGGAGATCTGATGATCCGGGGGAGCAAAGGGGAACCCTTCCAGGAGATTGCTCTCTCGAGTCCACCAGGTGAGAGACCTTCGAAGGGGCTCCGTCACCTTGATGGGATAAGAATGGGATAAGACTGGGGGTGAGAGGTCGAAGACCACTGAGTGGAGAGCATCCATTGGGTGGTTCTCATGTGCAACCGGGCCAGGGGTACAGTGAACACAGAGGATGCCATGAGACCCAACATGCGTTGCATCGAGAGAGCTGTAACCGATTGGTTCTCCCCGATGTAATGAGCCATCCAAGGATGTCGAGTCTTCTGCCCTCTGGAAGGAAAGCCTCATGAAGAGGTGTCTAGGAGCCGCCCCTATGAAAAGGAGCCTCTGGGAGGGCTGCAGTTGTGATTTTTCAAATTCAGCAGAATTCCATGGACGTAAGAAGATTAGAAGTCGCTTTGCACGGCTTCAAAGTCCTTGGCTGGAAGGGCTTGCAAGAAGCCAATCGTCCAGGTAGGAAACACGGAGTCCTATCTTCCTGAGATGCGCTGTGAGAACTGCACAACACTTTGTAAAACTTGTGAGCCGAGGATAGCCCAAAAGGCAGGACTCTGAACTGATAATGCCGACCCAGAGCTACAAACCTGAGGAACTTATGTGGGTCGGGTGGATGGGGATATGCTGGTAAGCGCCTGCATATCCAGGGAGGCCAGCCAGTCGTGGTGATGCAGCAGGGGTAACAGGGTACCTAGGAATCATTTTGAATTCTCCCTGGGGAGAAATTTGTTTAACTTTCTGAGGTCTAGAATGGGGCGATTCCCCAGATTTCTTTGGAACCAGGAAGTAATGGAGAGAACCCTGCGCTAGAGATGCGGGCACTAGTTCTATTGCCCTGTTGCTTAGAAGGCCCTGGATCTCGGTGTGAGGAGGTCTGACTGAGAGGCCGACAACCTGGTTGTCGCCTGGGAGGACAATTCGGGGTTCCAAAAATTGAGAGAATAACCGCCGAATTATCCGAAGGACCCATTTGTCTGAAGTTATGGACTTCCACTGGTTGTAGAAGTACATCAGACGACCTCCCACTGAGGAGAAAGTTCCACCGGCAATGTGGATGGAACTTGGGCCAGCAATTATAAGGTGGGCGGGGGCTTTAGGCCCCGCGCTTTCTGCTGCGCTTTCTTTGAGGTTGGGCAGGTTGGCTTTTATGGAAGCTTCCTGCCTCTGCCTCCAGTGCGACTGACGACTATGAAACTGACATCTGTTCACATGCCCCGAGAGGAGCAGGCGGAGGTCTGGCCAACTTAATGGCCGACCTAGTCTTCTGAGTGGCCTCTAAGGCTTGTTCCACCTGAGGGCCGAAAAGAAAGGAGCCATCAAAGGGCAGCGCCATTACCTGCTGCTGAGCATCATTCATGAAGCCAGAAGAACGCAGCCAGGAATGGCGCCGAGTACAAATACCTGCGGCTGCTGTTGGACTCAATACCTCTAGTAACGGTGAAAAGAAGCTCTGACTTGGAGTCCGAATCCGGAAGAGCTTCAACCATTCTTTTCAAAGAGTGCCACAGGATATACTCATACTGAGAAAAATAGCCTTGATAACTGGCAATACGCATACTTAGAGTGGAGGCCTGATGTACCTACCTAATGTATCAATCTTACGAGACTCTTTGTTAATAGGTCGAGCTGTAGTAGTTTGAGGAAGAACGACCTTATCATTCTCTGCCAGGACTACAATAGGATCCGCAAAGGCTTGAGATGCCAAAATGGACGATCCTTGGGAGCTGAATACTTTATCAATGGATTTAGCCACTGAGGGAATAAGAGCAGGATTATTCCATACCATTTGAGACAGCTCGAAGGAAGGCTGGATCGGAGGAGTCAAATCTGTAGGGATCTCCGAGGCATGAAGGTATTGGAGTCTTAATATCTTTCCAGGATCGATGTCTGTAGTCTGGAGAGAAAGAGTGGATGTCAGGTTCTTCAACAGAGACTTAAAGGACAGGTCCTCACCACAGGCTCTGTAGCAAAGAAAGATCCTGCTTCCTCCACTTCATCACCCAACTCAAGGTCTGGGTCAGGCCTCACATCATCTCCTGATGGTCCAGGAAGGACTGTTTGACAGGAAAGGAGGAAAATTAGGAGAGGAGGAAATAGCAGAGAAACAAGGAGAGTCCTGAGGGCCCCGCGCACCGAGAAGGCAAAACGGGCTGAAAACGGGCATCAGAAGGGCACGGGCGTCAAGAGGTATGCGGCACTCGCAGCGGCGATGCTCGGCCAGCGCGCCAACAAGCGGGCGCCGCTAGACTAAGCGGGCGCTGGCCAGATTGCTGGCGCTGCTGACAGCGCCACGAACCAAGCGGGTGCTGATAGATGGCGCCAAGAAGACCAGCGGCGCCAAGAAGATTACGCTGGCGCCGCAGACGGCGCCCGTAAGGCCCAGCGGCACCGAAAACGGGCGCTTGGCAAGCCGACAGACCCCGCGGAAGGCGCCGGGAAACGCCCAGGAACCTGGAAAGCTAGAGAAGGAAAAAACAGGAGATAAGGGCATCGGTGTGGCCTTCGCGCCGAGCCATGTGAGGGGAACACTTGCCGCTGGAGTCACCGCACCGGCGGCGCCGACTAGGAAGGTCCAACTCTACCCGATCGCCGGAGGAGCCCGGGGGCTCCGTGGCAACCGAGCCAGGCAGGAGAACCAACCTCCGAGCCCATCGCTCCATAAGAGCGGCCCACTGATGAAACTGCTCATCTGGAGCCCTACCTATAGGCGGAGGGGCTCCGATGTCGACGACGACGATCACCGGCAGTTGGCGACTCCGAAGAAGGAGAACGGCAACTAGCAACGATAACCGACCGTCGACGCGCAGACATACCAGAGGGCGACCTCGAGTGATGCCTGCTCTTTTTTGACCTGTGGGCCGAAGAAGAGCTCGAGGCCGAACGGTGCCTAGAATGCGACCGTTTATTTTTATGCCGACGGGGACCGCCCATCCCCCCGGGCATCGGACTGACCGTTGTCGGAACCCCGCTGAGGAGAAGGAGGCTGACCGGACCCAGCCCGGCTGACTGAACAGCTTTCATACGAAGTCTCCCTACCGTCACCTGACCTGTTCATGGTCGACTCCATCCAGTAGGCCGAGACTTCTTCAAGTAAGTTAAATTTAAAATATTAGAAAAATTTAACTAAAATAGAATAAATTAAGCGATACTACTATCGTGATAATGTTACAAAAAAATAAACTGAAAACTATGCGCTAGTTTGAAGTTTGACTCCCGACAGGCGAGCGACGTCGTCACTGAAGCGCATTCGACGGCGGGAAAAAAAGACTGAGGCGGTTGGAGGGTCGTCGTCGAGATAGTCATTGCCGCTCAGGCCTGCTTACGGCGCCGTGCCTCGCGGCGCCGTCTCTCGCGCCGACCCTCCAGCAAAAAGTTTGCTCCCGATGGGTCCTAGTGCCTCCGGCGCTAATCCCACTAGTGTGAATGAGTGGTGGAGACTTATGTCCAGGAAGATCGGATCGAGTGCCCGGCTGGCTGCTCTCCTGTCCCGGGGGGAGGGCGTGGGTTTTGTCCAGAGCTCTGGCAACACCTGGTGGAGACCAGGGTATAGCAGAAGCACGGGCTAGCACGTTACAGCGTGCCCGACGCAGGCAGTGTTGCCATGCACCAGCATCGGAAGGTGTACATGCATGGGAAGGTGGGGAAGAAAATGGAAAAACCCGGCAAGTGGGGATAGGCGATGGCACATCTCCTCCATGCCCAGCGCCTGATCGGACTGGGGCCAGCCCTCATCGCTCCTCAGCCCGCCCCCTCTCGTGCCAGAGTCTGTTTTTCAAGGAGCCCAAGTAAGTGGTCGGGCTACCCTCTCTGGGTAGGTTAAACCAGGGGTGCTGGCAGCGGGACGGGTGGAGAGAGAAGGGGCATAGACCTGCAGCGGATCTCAGGTGGGCAGGTACAGGGAGAGGATGCCTGAGAGAGGTTCCCCTTGCCGTGACAGGAGAAAATAAAGTTGAAAAAATAAAATAAATAAATAAAAAATAAATAAATAACTCAGCTGTGCTTAAAGCACAGTGATCCATCAACTATCCACCCACTTAAGGACAACAGGAACATGGGTGGATAATAGAAGGTGGCAGATAATTGAGGTCTATACAAGTATCACCCAATAATTATCAATAAGGACAGAAAATGTGAGTATGAAAATTTCCTATATTCTGGGCTGAACTTTTTTGGTCATTGCTAATTAAAAAAAAACACTACGCCAATTTAAGTATACAGATTCAACCACACTGCATGCTCACTTCAACTGGCTGGTGATAACAGATTTGCCCCATGATTACATTATAACAGGAGTGAATAAATAAATTAAAAATTACATACTCGCTGTAATTCTTGATTTTCTAAGAATATCTTCATCATTTGATTCACACTAGTGGGTCTTAGCCGGAGGTACTATGACCCAACACGAGCCAGAACTTTTCAGGGGGCTAGTACAGAGGTAAGCAGCGTGCATGTGTGGCTCCGTGAGTGAATGCATGTGGCCACTTGTTTACGTCAACGCCAGACCCCAGCTGCTTCAGTGCATCTTTTACTGAGGAGGTGCAGCACAACCTAACAAGTACCTATGCACTCAACCTAAGGACATAAGATAGCCCCGGCGGGCCATGCAAGGAGGCCACCTAATTCAGTAACACAGTGTCTCCACAGCCCAAACCCAGCATAAAGAGGTGAAGACCAACACAACCATACTGGTGTGAGTCCAAGGGGATGGAGGGCAGGCATGCTAATCAATGGTGAAGATATTCTTAGAAGATCAAGAATTACAGTGAGTACGTAATATTAATATAGTCCAAGAATCAATCTTCACTACTGATTCCCACTAGTGGATCAGAGTACCAAGCTCTGACAAAGTTGCCCAGACTAGGGCGGCTGGAGCGGAGGGCTCACTCAGGATAGTAATCCATTTAGGATTGTATTGCCAAACGTGGCATACTGCCTGGCATGGACATCCAGGGCACAGTGCTTAGTAAAACTGTGCATTGTGCTCCAAGTTGGAGCGCTGCAAATTCTCCGTCAGGCACAGAGCAGATCTCTGCCAGAGGCATGGTAACCACTCCACTGGAGTTGGCATGTACACTACCCTCCAATTTAACCTGAGCCATAGCAGTAACAGTGGCAAATGCAATTCACAATCCAGGCACAAATACACGTGATTTGTAACAGACTGTCCCTTCCAATCAGGATCAGAGAAAAAAGAGCTGTTTGAACTGTCTGAAGTCCTTTGTTCTGTTCAGATTAAAATCTAAAAACCCTCTCATGATCCAGTGAGTGGAGAGTCCTTTCTCCATCATTTGGGAAGTTGGCAAAGTAGGTAGGCAGGAATAAGGCCTGGCTAAGACAGAATTCCGACACCATTTTTGGTAGCAATTTTGAGGTATGTACAGAAAACTACCTTGCCTGTATGGAAAACAGTATATGAAGGATCTGTAACCAAAGCATGGATTTTGGATACTCTGCAAGCAGAAGTAACAGGTACCAGTAACACTGCTTTCAAAGTTAAAAACTTCAAGTCACACGTTGCAAGGGGGGCTCAAAGGACTTGTAAGTGAGCATGTCTAGCAAAATGTTGATATCCCAAGCAGCCACCTGCTTCTTGATGGGAAGCCTTATGTGTAAAATGCCCTTGAGGAACCTCTTGAACAGTGGCAGCTGTGCCATATAGAAGGTACCAATGGGCTCGTGGTATGTTGAAATAGCATACAGGTGGACCTTTACTGTGGAATACTGTAGACCAGCATCAGAAAGGTCCAGCAGCTACACCAGAACCTTGTCATGTGAGCACCCAAAGGGGTCCATGTGGGTTTTGGGGCCCCAGATGCAGAATATTTTCTGTTTGTCTGAGTGTATCTTCCTAGTAGAAAGCGCAACCAAGAGTATTTCAAAGACCCTCTATGATTCCTTGTACCTGTTCACTTCTATCTCTTCAAGAAACAGACCTGAAGGTGAAGGGAGTGCAGGCTGGGATAGACCAGGTGACCCTGTGTCAGTAAGTCCATGCTGAGTAGTAGAGTTCTCAGTCTGCTGAGTGGGTTGCGACTGAAAGTCTGTTCAACAGTGGAAACCATATCTGTCAAGGTCAGAAGGGGGCCACTAGTATCATCTTGCCACCTTGCACCTCCACTGTGAGCAATATCCCCTGAACAAGAAAGACTGGAGGAAATGCATATAGAAACAGATTTTGCGACTGCCGTCTGAATGCATCCTGACAGACTGCACCTGGATTTCTGGAGCAGAATCGAGGAAGTTTGGCGTTAAGCGGGACACAAATAGGTCCACATCTGGGGTATCCCACTTGTCGAGTAGTGATCTTATGATGTCTGCAGCTGGTGACCACTCATGAGGATCAGCCTCTGTTCGACTGAGCTTGTCTACAAAAGTGTGGACCCCTGGCAGGTAGACTGCTTCAGTGCTTGGAGCAGGATAACCCTGCTCCAGGCACCATCCCTACACTCTCACGGCATCTCTGCAGTGAGGGTAAGAGTGTGCTCCTCCTTCTTCGTTGATGTAGTACATAGGAGACTTGCTGTCTGTCTGGGGGAGGACTGTATTATGGCTTACTAGGTCCCCTAGGGCTCTGAGACTGACAAAACAGCTTGCATTTCCAACACACTGGGAGAGATTGTGGAGACAAGTCTCTGATGGGTACCAGACGCCCTGTGTTTGGTGGCCCTGACAGTAGGCTCCCCATCCCAACAGGGAGGCATCTGTGGTGAAAGTCATCCGAGACCCAGGTTGGGAGAAGGGGAAACCCTGGAGGAGACTGCCCTCCACTGACCATCATGTGAGGGGTCGAACCAAGGGCTTGGTCACCTAAATGGACTAAGTTTGAGGGTATGACGCTTATGACCACTGCACCAAGCATCCACTGGGCTGTCCTCACATGCAGATATGCTAGAGGCACTGTGAACACTGAGGAGGCTTTCAGATCCAGCAAACATTGCATGGAGTGGGCTTGCACAGGTTTGCGCTCCATGATGTAGCACGCCATTTGCAAAACTGCTTGTAGTCTGATCTCTGGAAGAAAAACCTGAGCCCAGGTTGCATCCAGAAGAGCATCTATGAACAGCAGTTGCTGAAAGGGTTGTAAACTGAGACTTTGCAAAGTTCAGCAAGACTCCCCACCAAAGTCAGGAACTGAGAAGCGGTGGCTACTGACAGTTCTGTCTGCTGTCTGGATGGGCTTGAAATTAGCCACTCGTCCAAGTACAAGAGGACTTGGGAGTCCTAACTTCCTCAGGTGCACAGTGAGCACTGCAAAGCACTTTGTAAAGTCTCATGGCACCAAGGAAGGCCCAAAGGGCAGGACTCTGAACTGGTAGTGTTGTCCCAGCACTATGAAATGGAGCTATCTTTGGCGGCTGGGGTGTACTAGTATGTGCTGGTATGCATCCTGCATATCCAGAGATGCTAACCAATCCTGAGGTTTCAGGTAGGGTAGCAGAGAGTCCAGAGAAATCACCCTGAATATTTCTCAATCCAAGAATTTGTTCAGACTTTTTAAGTCGAGAATGGGGCACATGCCCCCCTGATTTCTTTGGAAAGAGGAGGCAGTGGGAGTAGAAATACAGGTTACTCACCTGTAACAGGAGTTCTAGGAATGGTATATGTTGTTCATCCACACTTATTGGCGGGTTCCTTGCCGCTTTAAATCTTGCCGGAAGGTCTTCAAGCTGGCTCCTCCCACCCACCCGGGTGGTAAAACTCTCAGCTCCGCCCCATGATGCCAGATCTAGCCCGCTGGAAGCCAGGTTGTGCGTCGAAGCCGGGGAGGCCGGGTGGGTCGTGTGGATGAACAACATATACCATTCCTAGAACTCCTGTTACAGGTGAGTAACCTGTATTTCTAGGGACATGGATATGTTGTTCATCCACACTTATTGGCAGACTCTAGCAGTTCTCCGGGAGGAGGAGGCAAAGCGCACACCCTTACTTAGGTAGAAAGACTGGAGAACTGAGGCCCCGACCAGCACCTCGGCGCGACCCAAGGTCGATGTGGAAGGGGAACGGTAAGGCCTGCTTCCGGGCAGAAGCCCTGCGGATATCCTGGACCGGAGTATCCTCGGAAGCAGCCACCGATGCAGCAGAAGGACGGGTAAAAATGAGCACTTATCCCTCTGGGAAGCTCCATGCCCGCCCGCCTATAGTGGAGACCTATGCAGGGGGTGACCCTCCCACTCGTTGTCCACTTGGCTGCAGGTCTGCCAGATGCGGCTTCAACGTAGATGACAAACAGCTGGCGAACCTCTCCCGAACTTCAGCCTTACGCTCCCTAGGTAGGGGAGCGTTAAACAGGGTCCCATGGAACCTGTATACGGCCTCCAAGGTGTGAATGGGGATGAACCCCGGCAGAGGCAATACCCCCATAGGGAAGACTCCGCCACCACCTTCAGAAGGACTTCGGATGGGGTGCAGGACAACCTAGTCCCTGTGGAAGACCAGATAGGGAGATTCAAAGGAGCGCCTGAAACTCTCCCCTCCTTCTGGATGGCAGAGTAGCCCTAAGAAGGTGTTCTTCCACAACAGGTGGGGAAACTCGCACCTGTGCAAAGGTTCGAACGGCTTGCCCGTGAGCTAAGCCCATACCAGCAAGGATCCCACAGAATGGGGATACTCTCCCCAAAAGGGGAGGCGTGATCAAGGCCTAGAAGTGCCCGACCACCTATTCTGCGCCACCGACTGCCTTCCAGCCCGCACCCGGAAGACAGAGGTGACCCACAGAAGCACCTAGAGGGTCGTCGGCCGAAGTCCTAATTCAAAGAACAGACGCAGATAGTCCGAAACGCTGCTTCGGGCGGAGAGGGCCAGGCCCCATCCCATCATCAAATGGAGAACTTTTCCAAAGAGGGCGAGCATTTTGGCCGACTTCTAGCAGGACGCCGTAAAAGTCGAGGACCTTGCTGAAGGACTCCTAGGCCTGGCCCCTAGCCGACAGGGACAGGGCCTACAGGTGTAGGGAATTGAAGGTCCAGATGGAAAACCTTCCCTGAAAAGGAGATCAGGACCGGGCAGACTAGAAGCCGCCTCGGAGCCTGGGGCTGAGACTGAGGAGAGCTGGGTACCAGAGCTGGCAATCCAGTCTGGGGCCTACCAGCATCACCTGCGCCAAGTCCTCCTCGCCTTGCCCGTGGGGTCAAGGGAAATGGGAGGCGCGGAAGGGCCCCGGGTCCGTGGCCCGACGGCATCCCTACAGCAGACCTTGCTGGGGGCGGCATAAAACAGTCTTGGCTTGTATTCTCCCTGGAGGGAGGAGGCAGAAGATCCTGTGCTACCTCGGCAGGGGAGACCACTCATGAGGCGCAGCCTATGTCCAGCTAGGGCAGCAGCCAAGGTGGAGGCTCCTGCCATCAAATGGCTGGGAACCAGCGACCTGAAAAACCCAATGCGGAGAACCTCCCATGCCTTGAGGCAAGGGGTTCGACCGAACCTGGCAGGGTAGGTAGCACATGGTTGTGGTGCCGTCCTCATGGACTTAAACCACTTGACCCCGCACACACGGAGCGAGCGGTGCAAGCTAAGCGGACCACCTGGAGCTCCAGCGGGTAGGGAGGACATCAGGACTCCTGAGAGGACCAGAGGCGAAGCCCTCTGTATTCCCCTAGATGGGCACCCCCACCCATCCGAGAAGCATCGGTCAGAGAAGACCGTCGACTCAGGGAGGACGAACAGGATGTTCTCCTGCAGGAGTTGGAACGGTCCAAAGGGGAGCGTTCCCTTAACTCCTGGGCTGTAGTCACGAACTGGTCCAAGGGACGCAGTGCTGTGACCGCTGGCTGGCCCATCCCACTATGGGAAGGCCGCCATGAGGCCCTGGAGGTGCAGGAGGTCCCGGCAGGGCACAACTACCCAGCCAAACCTGACTGGGTAAGGGAGGAAGAACCTCAGCCCTGTCCGCCCGGAGCCGGGCTCGGACTCAAGAGTCGAGCCTAGTCCCAAAGAAGCCTCACCCGCTAAGGCATGAGTTCCAACGTGGCTCCAGTAAAGGGAGACCAGTCTGAGCCTGGAAGGGTTTAATCAGGCCACCATCCGGATGGGGTTACGCCCGGACTCTTCGATGCCGCAGAAACTGCGGAGCAGAGAACGAAGGGCCTGGCCAGGAACTCGTAAGGAGATCTCTCGCCAAGGAAAGGGAGAAGTCTCCCAAGAAACGGACGGAATCGAGGAGTAAGTATGTCCTGGAGGCCCAGAAGGAAGCCGCACGCCTCGATCTGAGGATGGGATATATGCAGAGGGACCATGCGCGTGCAGAAGGATGGGCGCAAGCCCCCCGTCCGTTTGAGACCAGGAATACCTGGACACGAACCCAGGGTCAGAAGGAGGGCCCATCATCTCTAATTAGAGGGCCAGGCAAGTCGGCTCAGCAGTCCAACGAAGAGTCTGTGGACCCAAGATCCCCGTGGGGCAACGGCTCAAAAAGGGGGAACCTGTTCGCAACCCGCGACAGGGCTACCCTTAGCACCACCCAAGAGGAAGAGGTGTGGAGCCGTCCCCCCACGGGGAAACCCAGGCAGGGGCGGCAGGGCTGGGGACAGCGCCCCTTAGCCCGTCACTAAGCAGGCTTGGCGGAGGAAGAGGCCGAGGGGGCTCTCGGATCCCTGCCTCCCTGCTTCCTTTTGGAGGAAGACGCTGGTCTGGCGACAGGCCACCCAGCGCATGCCTGCTGGCCCTCGTGCTGGGCCAGTCGAGCTGCAAGGGCCAGGGGGCAAAGGGGCTTACGCAAAGGCTGACGGCTGCCCTTGTCCCTCTGGGCAGGAGTGGCAGAGTCTGGAGTGGCATCGGACTTCTCGGGCCCCTGGATATGTCCCTCCACTCCAGGGCCGAAAAGGTCAGTCCCCAAGAAGGGGATGTCCGCCAACTCGTGCTGGGTTTCCAAGGAGAAGGAGGATAACCTCAGCCACGCCCTGCGGTGCATGGCCATTGCGGCCACCACCGATCTGGCACAGGAGTCGCCCAGATCCAGAGCCGTCTGCAGCTGCTGTTTTGCCACCGCCCTATTCTGGTCCCACACCCGCCAGACCGTGGTCTGCAGGTCGGCCAGGAGATGAAGGAGGACCTCGTCCAGGGAGCCCAAAAGGGCGTGGGAACAGTGTGCCATCAGTGCCGCTGAGCTGGCCTGATGGAGGCCTAGGGAGGACGCGGCGTAAACCTTCCGCCCGACGTAGTCCATTCTTTTGGACTCTTTGTCAGGGGGCCTATCCACATATCTAGCTGTAACCCCCCTGCAAATGGGGGTTCCCAAAAGACTTCCAGGAGCTTGCTTGAATACTCCAAGCCTGAATGGTGTTTGGCATTTAAGCCATTTATCAGTGAGTGTTTTTAGAGCCTCTGGTACTGTCTCTTTAAGAGCTGTCTGCTTGCAGACATAATTAGTTTGTATGGGGGGACTGTGTGCTTCTCTGAGTACCACTCGAGCTGCTGCCAATTCACTTCATTTTTGCAGTCACTAGGAGTGCACAGGGAACCTATCTGAAAGATGTAACAGTTTGCCAGAAATTATTTAGAGTAATAATGAAATTACAGTTTGTCTAACCTGCTTTCTTTGCAGTCAGAACTGTGTCTGCTAGTTCCCCATTCTAGTTTTGAACTGCTGAACTGGACCAATCAGTGTGGGGTAAGCTAGCTCTAAAATGGTGCCTTGGACGAATCAGAACTTGGACTCATAATCTGAGCCAGCCACAAGAGGATTGTATGGGCAGTGACTCTGGGAGATGTAGTTTAGACTTCAGTGCCTTTTTGGACCAACAGCAGCAGTCTATTGTGGTGACAGCCAATCCAGTCAAGAACTGGGAGGAACTCAAAGGAAGTGCCTGTTTTGTCGGTTGGAGTTCAGTTGAGCTTTGGCAGTGAAGAAGGAAGGAGCCCTGTGCTTTTTCAGTGTGCAGTTTTAGTCAAAAACATGTGTAGGGCCCAGAGTTCCGGTCTGCAGCTTGTGTAACTGCTTGTTAGGACTGAATCCGTCCTGTGAAAAGAATCAAAGGATCTCTGAAGAGTAGAAACCAGGCTCACCCTGTAGAAGACTGGAGAAATTATTGAATTGCACTCGGTCTGTCAGGAACTGAATCTGCTGTGTGTTCTCCCGGGTATTGTGCAGTAATTGCGATCGGGATACAGATGCAGCCTGCCTGGTATAGTGCTTTTTTATATGGATGTGTGAAGAGGTTTGTGTACCTCAAGTGAGCCCTGCTGACATTGAAGGACCCTATCTTATTTGGAGGTCGTGAGTACTAATTCAGGGTCGCTCCTGTTGAATTGCCACATTAAATCAAATGGAATTACTGTACTGCTGACTGTTTAATTCTCCTTTTCTCGTGTGAAAGGGCCTACCAGCTGCCACGGTTTGGACTAGCCACTAGGGCTTGGGTACCTAGGGACAGTAACTGATAGGGATAGGCCTGTGCACAGAGCCATAGGTAGATTTATTAGAGTGATAAGCTAATTAACCTGATTTCCCTGTCCTTGTTATATCCCCTAAATAAATCAGAGCTGCTTGTTTCACAAAGTTATACTGCCTGAGGTATTTGTCTATGTTAAAGTACTGTACTGTGATTGTTGCACTGTATCTCATTTCACAGGAGGTCCCAGTGCGGAACCAGACCTGGGGGTAAGTGTATACTGTGAAGGTAATTCTGATATATTGTGTGGGCCACTAGTGGGAAGAAAGGGGTTGCAGTGTCCCAGAGGGGCTGTGACCAAGTTAGTTTAACTATTGCAAACCCTGACCTCTGGGTGGAGGCACCGCCATTGGATCCAGGCCCCTCAACCTGTTAGTGGCAAATCAGGCAGGGGTAGTAGCCCCTGGGATAGCGCCATCTAGGGGTTACATCTTGGAGGCTCACCGCTGGGATTGTGTGTCCTAGTGGCCATATTTACGAACCACTGTTAAGAAAAAAATGGTACCCGACAGAAGTGGCTGTGCACCGCTGGTGGAGTGGTGTACTGGGGAGGAGATCGACCCCCAAAATGCTATGCTTATCCTGGACATCCCCCTTGGTATCAATACGGACACTGTGCAGGGAGTACTTTCCAAGGTGGAAGGTTTACAAAACCCTGTGGTGGGTCGGCATGCTAATCTGCTCACCCACACTTTCCTGGCCCTAGTAGAGTTTAAGGATCCCATAGATAGCTCCAAAGTGCCACAGACCATTACCCCAGAGGGAGCCCTCACTGCTTGGAGAGTGATAACTAAGGACAGTAAAGACCCGGGGGGGAATCAGCCCCCACCACTATCTGAAACTTTTGAGGAGAAATTTGCTGAATGGTTGCTGGGAGAGGGGAAAACTGTGGAGGACTTGAAGAAACTATTCTTGCCACCTGGGGGTGTTCCTCCCCCAACACCCTCTCCTGCTCCAGTGCCCGTAATGGTGGCTGAACCAATGCAGACTCCTATTTCTGCACCTGCCATTAGTCACGACTCTTACCGAAGGTTGAGGATCTTCTCTGGCACCCTCCCCACCCCCCAAGGGGAGGATGACTGGGAGACCTGGATAGACTATGTTGCCCCCCAAGTGCTAGAATGGCAATGCTCGGAAGGCGAAAAGCGAAAGAGGGTAGTGAGAGCCTCCGAGGTCCTGCCCTGGCTACCATCCGTGCTAAACGGGCCAGTAACCCTGAAGCGACTGCACAGGCCTATCTTGAGGCCTTGGAGAATGTGTATGGGGAGCCCAGATTCTGATGAGGACCTATGGTGGAGAGTAAGAGATGCACAACAGTACCAAGGGAGTTGTTGTCTGTGTATGTATCTCGGCTGGAAAATTGTTGCAAGAATGCCTTAGAAAGGTAGTTTGCCAGCGATTGAACTGGACCGAACCAGGCTGGACAGGATCCTTAAGTCTGCCCCTTCTCAGAACTGCTGTTGCTTCAGTTACGCCTGGCAGATCGACTGGAATCCCACCCTCCTATGATGAGTTAATGAGAGAAATTCGGAGCTGAGAAAAGACGACCTCGGGAGGACCTGCACCAATAGCTGCGGCTATGACCCGAGTGACTGAGGTGACCCATCAAGTGAAGTTCAGGGGCAGAGGTTGGCAGTCAATGAGTGCTCTGACAAGGAAAAAGATATGTCACAATGGGGCGAACTGTTGAGAGAGATCCGGGAATTCAAAAACAGTCCCTTTATGAAGGCCACGCCTGCAAGTACGGGCCCTGACCTATATCCGACTGCATCTGCTATGGAGGTGGGGTACCACCCATGTATCTCCTGCTGATAACAGCTCCGAACTTGATTCCTGACCATGGAAGTGGAGAAACTGACGAGATGTCTCCAAATGCTTATCATGCCAGAGACAGAGATGGCACCAAGGTTTCCAGTTAGTAATACCCCGCCCTGGCTCCCAGTGTGGCGCCCGCCAGCTCAAACTCCAGAAAGTATGTTTTGCTATAATTGTGGGAAAGATGGGCACATGAAAGGGAATGCCAGTCCCAAAAGACACTGACAAAGTTGCATATAGGCTACAAGGAGAGCTTGGGAGAAGAAACCAGTGGTTAAGAGGTGCAATACATGATCCCAGTGAGGGCACCAAAAATGCTAATTCACGCCCTTTTGTGGCAAGGTCAGTTGCCCAGGCCCCACTACCGCCTCTCAGACTGGTCCAGAATAGTGGGTCCCTCCATGGAGACCACTGTAAAGGTGAATGGAGTGTCTACAAGAGCTGTATTAGACAGTGGCTCCCAAGTGACAATTATGTTCCAGGATTGGTATCAGAAGCATTTGTCGACCAAATGCCCACCAACCATTAGAAGGACTGCATGTATGGGGGTTAAGTGAGAAGGCCTACCTTATTCCCGGTATATCCAATTTGGTGTCTTTCCCCACCTCCGTTGGCTGGAGTGGCCGAACAAGTAGAGACCCTAGCCTTAGTGTGTCCCCCACTGGACTGTATGATGGTGTCCCTTTGTTGATTGGAACAAATGCTCATATGTTCGAAGGCTGGCACAGTTGTGTTATGAAAAACAGGGGTCAAAGACTAGTAGAGCTTTAAGAGTTCCGGCTTTAATTAAGAAGGCCTATGAGGCACAGAGATGCTGAAAAAACAGAACCAGAGGAACCGGTTGGAATTGTATGGAAGAAGGATCCTGAGTCTCTGATCCTGGCGCCAAATGCCCAGTGTACCTTACAGGGAGAGGTCCGTATCTAGAAAGGATGTTAAGAATAAAATATTAATGTTGGATGCACCAGGCGATGGAAAATTGCCAGAGGGACTGCTGGTCAAGCCTAGTATTTTGCCCGCTAGAGCCCATGCTTATGCCAGAAGGGTAATGGTCCAAGTTCATAATGTGTCTGAAAGAGACATTCGAGTAAACAGAGGTTGCATCCTGGCTAATGTGCATTGTGCAGACACTGCAGTGCTACCCAGCAGCAAGAGTTCAAGGAAGAATGACAGAGTAATGCCTGACTTGTTTGATTTGCCAATCCCGCTGCCAGCTGAATGGAAAGTGAGGATCAGTGAGAAGCTTGCCCAGAGAGACCAGGTGTTTTCTTTAAAGAAATGGGATGTAGGATGCGTGCAAGGAGCTGAGCACAATATCCGCTGCATGACGAAGACCATTTCGTGAGAGGTCTCGACGCCTGGCACCTGCTGACATAGATGATGTGAGACGCATCTGCAAGAGATGTTAGCTGCTGGTGTAATACAAGAATCCGAAGCCCTTATGCTTCCCCATTGTGGTAGTGAGGAAAAGAATGGAACAGTAAGGATGTGTGTGATTATCGCACCTTAAACCGTGGATCATCCTGATCAGTACACAATGCCCCGCATTCAGGATGCTTTGACTGCCTAAACGGGAGCAAGTGGTTCTCTGTGCTGGATCTCCGCAGTGGGTACTACCAGATCCCGATGGCCCCAGAGGACCGTGAGAAGACGGCCTTTATCTGTCCGCTTGGCTATCTATGAATTCATGAGGATGCCTCAAGATTTCAGGTGCCCCAGCCACTTTTCAACGATTGATGGGCGTGCAGTGGGGGACATGAACTTACTAGAGTGCCTGGTATACCTAGATGATGTCATTGTGTTTGGCAGCTCACTGGAGGAACATGAGAGCAGATTATTTAAGTGTATTGGACCGACTGGAGGACTTTGGCCTTAAACTGTCCATTGATAAGTGTCAATTCTTTCAAACATCAGTAAAGTATGTGGGACACATAGTATCCACCGAGGGAATAGAGACCGACCAAGTAAAGTTGAGGCCTTGACCACCTGGCCACAGCCCAAAATCTAAAAGAACTGCAAAGATTCCTGGGATTCTGTGGTTATTATCGCGCTCATCAAGGACTATTCAAGAGTGATCCGCCTTTACTTAACTCTACTCAGGTATCCCCAACCCACAAAAATACCAAAGTCAGCGTCCTCAAGACTGAAAGAGTGTATTTTCATCCGAGTGAAGTATTTGGGGCCGCTGGACTCCTGATTGTGAGACTGCTTTTCATGAGATCATATATCAACTTACCCATGCTCCAGTGCTGGCCTATGCCGATCCAAGAAAACCTTACGTCCTGCACACTGATGCTAGCTTGCAAGGGTTGGGGCTGTGTTGTACCAAGAGACCGAGAATGGCCTGAGACCAGTGGCCTTTGCCAGTAGAAGCCTGACCCCATCCGAAAAGAACTATCCTGTACATAAGTTAGAGTTCCTAGCTTTGAAGTGGCTATTGTTGACCAATTCCATGAGTACTTGTATGGGGCTAAAATACTAGTAAAACTGACAATAATCCTTTGACCTATGTGCAGACCTCAGCTAAGTTGGATGCCACTGGCCATAGGTGGCTTTCTGCATTATCTACATATGACTATGCTCTGAATACCGAGCAGGTCTGAACCACATAGATGCTGATGCTCTCTCCCGGAGGCCTGTTCCCCAGAATGATTGGGTCCGATTGGCAGAACCTGACATTCGGCACTCTGCCGGAAGTTTGACAGGGAGGAACAATGTCCACGGACGCAGTGGACTGCATGGTGGATTGCTTGGGAGCCTCTGAGAATTGCATACCTGCTGCTTATTGCCACTTTTCTGCAATAGACATTGGTGCACTGCCTCAGCTGGACAATGACAGTATTCGGCGGCTCAATCCTCGCTATCCCATGATCAAAGCAGCTTTAGCCCTCTATGCAGGAAAAGATGTGTCCAAATTACGCTCCACTGATTTGAGAACTGCACTGTTATACAAAGAAGGTCCTAAGTTGAAACTGATCAATAAACTGTTATACAGAGAAACAGTAGACAGAGGGGACAAGTAGACAAACAACAACTAGTGCTGCCCACTGCCTTTCGAGACCAGTACTGAGGTCCTTGCACAACCACTTGGGGCACCTTGGTATAGACAGAACACTTGACTTGGTGAGATCCAGATTCTATTGGCTAAGATGGGGGCCGATGTGGAGCAACACATTCGAACTTGTAGTCGCTGCTTACAGAGGAAAGCTTGTTCCAGAGGGCTGCCCCTTGTTAACATCACCACCAGTGCACCCATGGAGCTGGTCTGTATTGATTTTCTGAGTTTTGAGTCAGATCAAAGAAGTATCAGTAATGTGCTGGTGGTCACTGACCATTTCACGAGATATGCCCAAGCTTTCCCACCAAAGACCAGAAAGCATCCACTGTGGCCAAAGTACTTGTAGAAACTTTTGTTCACTATGGGGCTCCACAAAGAATCCATTCTGATCAGGGAGAGACTTTGAGAGTCGTCTGATCAAAGAGATGCTTTCTCTGGGGAGTGAAAGTCCAGAACACTCCTTACCACCCCAGGGGACCCACAGCCTGAGCGTTTCAACCGCACTTTGCTAGATATGCTAGGCACCCTGCACCCAAAGGACAAGCCTAGATGGAGCCAACAAATTAGCACCCTGGTACATGCTTATAACTGCACCAAAGTGATGCCACTGATTCTCCCTCACCGCCTGATGTTTTGGAGAGAAGCTCGACTACCAGTAGATGTGTGTTTGGGTCTCTCCGTGGGGTTCAAGCTGACAACTATTTACAGTATGTGCAAAAGTTAAAGGCCCAGCTAACTCATGCGTACTAACTGGCTCAAACCATGGCTGCCAAAAGAAATTCTGGCCAACAAAGAAAGGTATGATAAAGGTGAAAGCACAGGAACCCAGGAGGGAGATCGGTATTGCTAAGAAATCTGGGACTGCATGGCAAGCACAAGATTGCTGACAGATGGCACCATCTCCTCACATTGTAGTGGGCAAACTAGATGATCTGCCAGTGTACAAAGTAAGGCCTGAGAATAATTCAAAGATGTAAAAACAATGCATAGAAATCATTTACTGCCCATTGGACAAATCTTAATTGAGTCTGAGCCCCTAGAAGATGCCCCTCTGGACCAGTGACTAGAGCTGCTGCTAAGAAAAGATCAAGAAAGTCTGCACCTCACAGAAGCAAAGTTAAAGTGTTCCCTCCACAAGTCCCAGTTGAGCATGACTGTCAGTCCATATCGGAAGAAAGTGAGAGTGACTTTGAATACTATCCTTCTTACGTAACTGAGTCAATTATTTCGGGCAATCCCCTAGTCAATACTTGGAGATGAAGCTGGGCCTTCTGGACTGTCTAAGCCCCCAGCTTCATCCGTGGAGCCAATGCTCCCAGAAAGTGAAGTGCAAAGCATCAGATCAGATGAAATGGAATCATTGTGCATGGTTGAACTGTTTGAGCTTTCAGGGGAGGAAAATGATAGATTGGGGCAGACTGGTGATACACCCGAACAAGAAGAGTATTATGAGTGCCCTGACAGTCCACTGCCAGTGTCCGAAAGCTCTCCATGCGAGCCAAATGTTGTGGACTCAGAAACTGTAACTCCTGGAGTTGAAAGTGCCCAAGTTCTAGCCTCTCTACCCCCAGGAGACTCCCTGACAAGTGAGGACAATGCTGAAAATGAGGCACAGAGTGCAGAGACTGTAACAGTTCCCCTAGAAAGACTGGTCGAGCTGTAAAGCCTGTGGTGCACCTCAGTTATGATTCCCTTGGGAGGCCTGTGGATTTGCCTCTCAATGTTGTCCATAAAGAGTGTATGTGTCCCCGAGCTCATTGCCCAAACTGAGCGCCAGTGCTAACTCCAAGTTACTTGTGTTGCTCTCAGTATGGTGCCCTGCCCGTCCAGCCCCAAGGTAACTGATAGGAAGGGCCCTCTCTTCAGGTTTCATGTACAAGAGGTAATAACTTGAGTTATGGTACAATGTGTATGTAATACTGTGTAAAGAGGACGACTGCAATGTTTCAGAAATGTTCTTGGTAAAATGATATATTGACTGATGATTACATGTGCGAGCCTAATGCAAATGTATATGGTTGCAGTTGAAACTTATGGGGGTACTTGCTTGACGCGGACGTCAAGCTTTCCCAGGCCAGGAAGGGTGTAACCCCCCTGCAAATGGGGGTTCCCAAAAGACTTCCAGGAGCTTGCTTGAATACTCCAAGCCTGAATGGTGTTTGGCATTTAAGCCATTTATCAGTGAGTGTTTTTAGAGCCTCTGGTACTGTCTCTTTAAGAGCTGTCTGCTTGCAGACATAATTAGTTTGTATGGGGGGACTGTGTGCTTCTCTGAGTACCACTCGAGCTGCTGCCAATTCACTTCATTTTTGCAGTCACTAGGAGTGCACAGGGAACCTATCTGAAAGATGTAACAGTTTGCCAGAAATTATTTAGAGTAATAATGAAATTACAGTTTGTCTAACCTGCTTTCTTTGCAGTCAGAACTGTGTCTGCTAGTTCCCCATTCTAGTTTTGAACTGCTGAACTGGACCAATCAGTGTGGGTAAGCTAGCTCTAAAATGGTGCCTTGACTTAATCAGAACTTTGACTCATAATCTGAGCCAGCCACAAGAGGATTGTATGGGCAGTGACTCTGGGAGATGTAGTTTAGACTTCAGTGCCTTTTGGACCAACAGCAGCAGTCTATTGTGAGTGACAGCCAATCCAGTCAAGAACTGGGAGGAACTCAAAGGAAGTGCCCGGTTTTGTCGGTTGGAGTTCAGTTGAGCTTTGCAGTGAAGAAGGAAGGAGCCCTGTGCTTTTTCAGTGTGCAGTTTTAGTCAAAATGTGTAAGGCCCAGAGTTCCGGTCTGCAGCTTGTGTAACTGCTTGTTAGGACTGAATCCGTCCTGTGAAAAGAATCAAAGGATCTCTGAAGAGTAGAAACCAGGCTCACCCTGTAGAAGACTGGAGAAATTATTGAATTGCACTCGGTCTGTCAGGAACTGAATCTGCTGTGTGTTCTCCCGGGTATTGTGCAGTAATTGCGATCGGGATACAGATGCAGCCTGCCTGGTATAGTGCTTTCTTTTATATGGATGTGTGAAGAGGTTTGTGTACCTCAAGTGAGCCCTGCTGACATTGAAGGACCCTATCTTATTTGGAGGTCGTGAGTACTAATTCAGGGTCGCTCCCTGTTGAATTGCCACATTAAATCCAAATGGAATTACTGTACTGCTGACTGTTTAATTCTCCTTTTCTCTGTGTGAAGGGCCCCACCAGCTGCCACGGTTTGGACTAGCCACTAGGGCTTGGGTACCCAGGGACAGTAACTGATAGGGATAGGCCTGTGCACAGAGCCATAGGTAGATTATTAGAGTGATAAGCTAATTAACCTGATTTCCCCTGTCCTTGTTATATCCCCCTAAATAAATCAGAGCTGCTTGTTTCAGCAGTTATACTGCCTGAGGTATTTGTCTATGTTAAAGTACTGTACTGTGATTGTTGCACTGTATCTCATTTCACAGGAGGTCCCAGTGCTGGAACCAGACCTGGGGGTAAGTGTATACTGTGAAGGTAATTTGATATATTGTGTGGGCCACTAGTGGGAAGAAAGGGGTTGCAGTGTCCCAGAGGGCTGTGACCAAGTTAGTTTAACTATTGCAAACCCTGACCTCTGGGTGGAGGCACCCGCCATTGGATCCAGGCCCCTCAACCTGTTAGTGGCAAATCAGGCAGGGGTAGTAGCCCCTGGGATAGCGCCATCTAGGGGTTACATAGCGTTTCCAAAACATTGGAAAACATTGTCGGTGACTACCCCTTCAGCCGACGGGTGCTCCAAGAAACCGGGCAGAGAACCGACAGGGACAGGGTACTTCCTGGCCACCCTGGCCGAAGGCGCAGGGCAGAAAGTAGGCCACCACCAGAGCTCCAAGGCTGGGCCCACGATAGCCTCAGCCACCAGGAAGGCCTCCGAGGGAGAGCCCCCTCGGTCCAGAATCTCCATAAGGGGGTAAGGTGCCCATTTAGAAACGGGCTCGAGCTGCATCCCGGTGAATTCTGAGATAAGCTGGGGCAGACCCATAGACCCATAAAGGACGATGAGCTGTCGTCCACGGGATGTTCCGGGAAAGACCATGGGTCCTCCCTACTAGGAAACATAACAGAGCCAACTTCAGGCTCCGAGGGGTCTGCAAAAAGCTGCCGCAGGCCAGAGTCATTCTGTCACGAGGGCGGGCGGGAGTGAGGGGACAGAGAAACCTGGGGAACAGGTCATGGCTCCGGCCGGGTTCCACCCGAGGGTGGGGGCAGCGGGATCGGATCGAGCAACCAGCCCTGGAGAGGGCTCCCTCGACTGCCTCGAGGGAGCTGGCCTTTCTTACTAGCCGGAGAATGAATCGGGGTCGATTGATTCCGGACAACAACAACTTCTGCCGCCCGCAAGTTCTTCAGACGCCGACGCTAACGGTCGGGCCACTCCCTCATCCAAGAGGACGAGAACGGCAGTTAATTGACTCGTGCCCGACTGAGAACGCTTGAGGTCGGCGTGAGCGGGGCTAGACCGGAGAGGAGGACCGAGACCGAGACCCGAATCCTTGGGGGAACCGAGGGCGGGCTTGGGAGGGAGCGGAGCGCATCCTTTCCTCCTTCGGCTCGGAGAAAATGGCCGAGGACTGTCGACCCAAAGGTACTGGCAGAACCTCAGCCCCCACCGGGGAAACCGACGAAGGAATTGCGGCACTAGCAGGAGACAGCCCAGATGACGGGCTGAGAGGCTCGGCCACGTTGATGGGGGTCCTGACCGGCTGACCTGATGGGGACACCATGAGGCCAGTGGCCGAAGCCGCATGCTCGACCAAAGCCGAGTGTTGGCCGGCAAGGGAAGGGGACTTTTCCCGCTCCCGCCGGGGCCGACAAAGGGACCCCGCCTGCAGCACCTTGGAGTTGGGCCAAGAGGCAGGTCCCCAGGGTCCCTCTCCCTTCGAGGAAAGGGACTGACGAAGCTCCTTGAGCGAGCTGCATGAGTAGAGCCCAAGGACAGCGGGATAAGCGCCTAACTGAGGAAGAGGGAGGTGGAGCCGCTCCTCCCGGATCGAGCTGCTCAGAAACAGCGAAGTGGGCGCCCGACGATCCGAGGATTCTCGGAGTGGGAAAAACTACCGGATGCCCGAGCCCCGAACGGGCCCCGCGGTCCTCCAGAGAGCTGGCCAAAAGAGCACAACAAAACTCTCAAAGCTGAGGATCATGATCCAGGTTAAGGCAGTAAATGCACGTGGAGTGCGAGTCTCTCCTGGAGGAATTAACCGGGTGCCTCCCGGGGCCGGAAAAGGAATGAGCCATCGCCGCAGCGAAGAAGAAAAGATTGAAGTTTCAGAAAAAACTTCCAATTGATTTCGAAGACCGAAATTTCCAGGAACCAGTCGAAAACGCAGAGCGCTAAGGAGGGAACCTGAGCTTCCAAGCGGTAAGGAAGATCTGGCGTCATGGGGCGGAGCCAAGAGTTTTACCACCCGGGTGGGTGGGAGGAGCCAGCTAGAAGACCTTCCGGCAAGATTTAAAGCAGCAAGGAACCTGCCAATAAGTGTGGATGAACAACATATCCATGTCCCTAGAACCCTGCGTTTCATTCTGACTGGCACCATTTCCAATGCCCTTTTGCTCAGAAGGCCTGTAATTTTTGTACATTTACATTTTTGTTTCTGTGCTCAGTAGGAATGTGTTTTCCTAGCAAGCTGCCCTGCACCACCCTACTTCCAACTGAATTGGTTCTGAGACTGAAAATGGACTTAAAAAGTAAGATAATTAACCTTCGTATATCAAGGTTTTCCAGAGATCCTTTATTTGTGACTGAAAATGGAGTTAGAAAGTTAGCTAATTAACCTGTCTACATCAAGGTTTTCCAGAGACACTTTCAGCTCCCTTCTGTCTCTCAGTGTTTGGCTCTTCCCCCACCATTTATTAAATGCCCTGGGTGTGGGATTGGCCTGTACACTGTTCAGGGCTGGACTTTTCATTGGTCTACTGGGTTGGGGGGGTGAGCTTAGGTTTCTGTGATTTGGTTGTGCTCTACTATACTGTATGTTGAAGCCTGTCTGTTGTATGCTTCTTCTCGGAGGGGGATCATTGTCATGTAGTCATCAGCAATGACCTCTTGTCTTGTGCTACCAGTACATTCTAGGCACATTACTACTGTCAACCCACCCAATACTATTTTATTTCTCTGGTTTCCTATGTTAGCCCTCCCTTGTGCAACTCTGCATTCATCTCAGTTTTCTTCTAACCCTCCTCATTTCACTAACTCTTCCCCACCTCATAACAACTTCCGCCCCCTCCCCCGCACTCCCCCCCCATCCTCCCACACTTCTCCACTTGGTCCCTAACGATGCTGTTTCCCCATTTCCCTTCTCTTCCTTGGAATCACTTACCTCTTTGCCCCTATGCTTCTCTCATGTTCATCCCTCTCTAGTGTTCACTTGTACACACTATTAGTTTTCTTCCTCCTACTGACAGCCCCCCTCCCTTCCTACTGGGTGAGCCTCTAAGATACCCTGGTATAAGAGTGCTAAACTCCATTATCTAATCATTGCACTCCTGCTCCTATCATCAGGAGACATAAATCCTGACCCCGGGCTTTGCTCCCTAAATGGTACAATGCCTCGATCTGCAACCCCTGTAGCCCCACTACCTCAACCCTCTGCCTTGCCCTGAGGTTTGAAAACTCTGCACCTAAACATACATAGTCTTCTCCCTAAAGTTGACTTACTCCAGCCCCTTGTTGCTTTGCTAGGCCCTAACTTAATTATTCTGACTGAAACATGGCTAAATAATAAAATAGGTGACCCCCCCACTCACCATCCCGAGCTTTTCTATTTCACAAGACCATTACGGGAGGGGCGGAGGTGTGACAATATATGTCTCCTCGGGTATCCAATTCACTACCATTTATTCTGCCTCTGTCCCTAAAGGATACGAAGTACTCATCTTACAATTATCTCTCCCATTCTCAATCCCTATTTTTATTGCAGGAGCCTACTACTGCCCAGGCCTCAACTCCTCCCTGGTTATTGACCTCATCTCTACCATAGTTTCCCACACCTCCTTGGGTGAAATCTATATCATGGGCGATTTTAACCTAAACTAGTTATCCCCTTCCCTACTCAAAGTAAAAAACAACATTGCTGCCCATGATTTAACCCAACTCTTCCTGGAACCTCCTAGGATAAACCCGAAAACAAGCAGCCATTCCTTAACTGACTGGGCTCTCACTTCCCACCCAGAGTTGTCAAATCTGGAGTGTTATCAGATGCTCTGAGCGACCATCAGATGACCTTCCTAGTACGCAGAATCCACCGTATCAAAGTCCACCACAAAAACTTAGTGACTCGCTCATACAAATCCATGCACCTTGGACCACACCTACTTGACCTATTATGCACAAACTGGTCCACTATAACCTCAGCAAACATGATCGACACAGTCGTAGAATATTTCAAAGGCAAATTTCTCAAAGTTTGGAACTGGCATGCCCCTCTTTGCAAAGTTAGAGTCCGCGGGAACCACCTTCCTTGGGTCACACCGGAACGCACAGCATGTCAAACAGCAAGGGACCAAGTCTGGATGCAATACAAAACCTCCAAACTACAGAAAGACTATGACATCTATTGTCAGCTTCGCAACAAATGCACCAAAGCCACTCGTTTGGCTAAAGCCAATTACTTTACCTCAACCTTTCAATCGAACATGAACAGCCCCTCAAAATTTTGGGAAGTCATTCACTACCCCCCCCCCCTTTTCCTCCTATCCTCCTTCTCACTATAAACAACACTATTACCTCTCACCACTTGAGTGTTGCCTCTGAATTTTATTATTTTTTCACCTCCTGTGCCTCTGCCCTTCAAACATGAAGTCTTGCTGTATTCTGACTATTGCAGTTAGCCCCAGCACTAAAACTGCCCCGGAGAGTAGAGGGTTAATTTCTATGCAGAGCATAGAATGTTGAGCTCGAGCTCGGTTCAAACCTCTATCTGCTGCACTTTGAAGTGCAACTGTCAGATTCTTTACTCCGCCCAACTGAAAGGCCGCTCCGGAGATTTCTCCTTTGCTCACGGTTGGAAGTCGGTTAAAGTCCTCGGTTTTACCGATTTTTTTTTGCAAGTTTCGGTTCAGATCTCTGTCTGTGGTAAAGTAAGTACTAGGTGTCACAAACTCGCTCAGCCAGTCAGCCCATAACTCCCAAAGTGCCAACCTCTGAGCGTATGATTTGTGGACAGTGAACAGAACAAGGTAACCCTCTTGTCTGTTTTGTGGGTTCAAGTCATCTTAGTCTCAATTTCTGGACGGATTCAAACTGATAACCTCTTGTTAGCGTACCCAATTATCAGGCTCAGATAATTTTGTCTTCGGGGGGCCAGATATCTTTGCCTACGGGCACCCAACCAGGTCTTTCAAATGAACCCTTAGAACTCTATGCAAGACTTTAGAAAACTCTATCAATTTCCCAGTTTGGTATATCAAGAAGCCCATCACAGTGTTAACTGTAACCTTTTAAAAGCTCCACTTAAATAAAAAGAAATGTCAAGGCACTCCAGGCAGTTTCCGTTGTAAAATATATCTTTACTTTAAAATATCAAAACAGAACAATAAATACAGAACAAATATCCCAAACACATACAATCTTAAAAACAAAACAGGTTTTTAAAGTACAAACTAAGCTCTCTTATCCACATAATACTTATCTCCTACAGTGCTGATGTTGTCCTTCTTCTCTCAGTCAGAAATAAAATCAAATGTGTCTCTCTAAGGCTTGCTCAGTTGGATAAAAGCAGTCCTGAGCCAGCCTCCTCTCTGAGGTTATTAAACCCCACCTTGGAGTATTAAAAGTTATATTTTACAGCACAGGATGTCCCAACAATTTCCTCTCCTCAGGTTAACTGGTCAGAACTGGTTTTTGTTCTCCCACACACACACACACACATAAACAGTTTCTGTGATGTTCTTCCAAAGCATCCTGGGAATGTGTATTGGACCTTCCAGATTCATCTGAATCCTTGTTATCTACACATCAAGGTCTTTCTGATGTAATTCAAGGACTCCTTGAGACACCCCTCCCAACACAGGTTCTTCCAGGCAACTATTGCAAGTCAAAGAATCTCCCTGAGGGCATTACAAAGTGGATACTTTGGTTCCTGCCTTCAAAGAAAATTTAACAAAGAAACTGCATTTTAAATAGCTGCAGATTTAGCTATGTCCTGTTCTTTGAACTTATCCCTGGGGTTTTTTTTGGATGTGTCAGTTCAGCAAGACTGGGTCTTCTGACTGCCCTTCCCTTACATAAATTATATGTAATACAAAAAAAATTTGATACATGGATCAGAATCAGAGGTCCAAGTGTGACAATTCCTCCCCACCTAGACTGAATTTGGGGGATCTTTCCCCTACATGGGATGAGCTTCCCAAATCAGTTCATTCCTCATACACACGGGACAAACCATCTGAATTCTGATTCTTGGCTCCGGCCCTATGTACAATCTTCAAATCATACCCTTGTAAAGCAAGACTCCATCTGAGCAGTCTGCCATTGTTTTTCCCCATCTGCGTCAGCCAAAACTAGGGGGTTGTGGTCAGTCTGCACCAAAAAAGGCTGCCCATACAAGTATGGCTCCAACTTCTTTAGAGCCCACACTATTGCAAGACACTCCTTTTCCACAGTGGAGTACGCTTGCTCCCTGGGAAGCAGTTTTTTACTCAGGTAGGCAATGGGGTGGTCCCTCCCTTCGCTGGATGTCTGGCTTAGTACTGCCCCAATACCCACGTCTGAGGCATCCATCTGAACTATAAAAGTTTTGCTACAGTCCGGACTTGTCAAAACAGGAGCACTGCACAGTGCCTCCTTCAGTTTGGTAAAGGCTTACTCACAGGCTGGGCCCCAGGTGATTTTCCTTGGCATTTTTTCTTTGTCAGGTCAGACAGGGGAGCAGCCAGGGCACTGTAATTAGGTACAAACTTTCTGTAGTACCCTGCTGTCCCTACAAAGCTCCTGACCTGCTTCTGGGTTTCTGGTCTGGGCCATGCCTGGATCACTTCTATCATTATTTTGGCTAGGACGGAGCTGTCCTTGGTCTACCACATGCCTGAGGTATGCCACTTCTCCCATGGCCACCTGGCACTTCTCGGCTTTGACAGTGAGCCTGGCCCTCTGTATTCTGCCCAGCACTTCCCTAAGGTGTGAAAGGTGTTCCTCCCAGCTGGTACTGAAGATGGCAATGTCATCCAGGTACGCCATGGCGTACTCCTCAGCACCATTTAACACCTGGTTCACCAACCTTTGGAAAGTGGCCGGGGCGTTCTTCATTCCGAAAGGCAATATTTTGAACTCAAATAAGCCTAGCGGAGTGATGAAGGCCAACTTCTCCCTAGCTCTGTCCGTCAACCCTACCTGCCAATACCCCTTTGTCAGGTCAATGGTCATAAGGTAGGTCGCCCCTTCCAACTTGTCCAGGAGTTCGTCCGGGGCATTGGGTGGGCACCCTGACATCGTGACTGCATTCAGTCCACATAGAAACAGGTCGAGCCATCTGGCTTGGGTACAAGGACTATGGGTGAGGCCCAGGGACTGAGGGATCTCTGGATTACCCCTAAATCCAGCATCTCCTCCACTTCCCTCCTAATGTCCTTTTGGACAGCCTCTGACACCTGATATGCTGTCCGCTGTATGGGCATCTGTGTCCCTGTCTCCACATCATGTGTTGCTAAGGGGGTTAGTCCAGGCTTGGCGCTAAACAAGGGGGCAAAGTCGGCTAAAACCTCCCTCACTTTCTCAATCTGGTCCAGGTTCAGCTGGGGAGACAATTTTACTGCCTCCACAGAGGACTCTCGCTTACTTTCCTCCAGCAAGTCCAGAAGAGGGTCTCCTTCGTCCGTTCCCTCCCCATGACTACACACTGTGAACACCAGGTCAGCCCTATTTGCATATGGCTTCATCATGTTAACATGGTACATCCTTTCTGTCTGTCTATGGTCAGGTAACTCCACAATGTAGTTTACGTCATTTACCTTCCTAACCACTTTGTATGGTCCTGCACACTCAGCTTGCAGCTTGTCTTTCCGGGCCGGAATAAGGACCATGACTTCCTGACCCACCATGTACAAGCGAGCTCTGACTCTGCGGTCGTACCATACTTTTTGTTTCTGTTGGGCAGCTGCCAGGTTGCTCTGGGCTGTCCCCATAAGCTCCTTCAGCCTTTCCCTAGGACATACTCCACAATGGAAGTTCCCTGGGTGGCGTGCTTGCCTTCCCAGTCCTCCCGGATCAAGTCTAGGGGCCCACGTACCCGGCATCCACACAAGAGCTCGAAGGGGGAAAATCCTGTCGCCTCTTGGGCACCTTCCTGTATGCGAACAACAGGTGGGGAAGGTATTTCTCCCAGTCCCTCCCGTGCTGTTCAGCAAATGCCTGGAGCATTGACTTTAGGGTACCATTGAATCGTTCCACAAGTCCATTGGCTTGGGGGTGATATGGTGTCATGCATCTCTTCACCACCCCACACTTCTTCCATAAACATTTCATTAGGTCTGACATGAAGGAACCCCCTTGATCGGTGATTACGTCCTGCGGAAACCCAACACGGGAGAAAATCCCAAGTAAGGCATCGGCCACTTTGTCTGTCCTCAGTGAGGATAGGGTGACTGCCTCAGGATACCGGGTGGCATAATCCACCACAGTCAGGATGAACCTTTTCCCAGAGGAGTTGGGGTATTTAAAGGCCCCACAATATCCATTCCCACCCTCGGGAATGGCTCCTCCACTGCGGGCAATGGAATCAGGGCAGCTTGGGTTTTCTTGCCTGCCTTCCCTATTTCTTGGCACCAGTGACAAGACCTGCAATACTCCTTCACCTGCTGGGTGAAGTTAGGCCAGTAGAAATTCTGGGCCAACCGCTGCGTTGTGCGCGATTCCCAGATGACCAGACAAGGGAATATCATGGGAAACCTTGAGCAACTGGTCACGATATCCCTGGGGAACGACAAGCTGCCTGCCTAGCATCCCTCCCTTGGTCTGTACTGCCTGGGTATACATAAGTCCATCTTCCCAATAAACCATATGTCTGCTGTCACCTCCCTGTGTGTGCACCGTATGAGTCTGCCCAAGCCCTCAGCTTCTCTAAACTAGGGTCACTCCTCTGAGCAGCTGCGAACCCCTCACACCTTCCTAAGGCATGGGACAGGTCCCCTTCAGTTGCTAAATTAAAGTCCCTAGCACTAGCGTCAGTGCGCTCAGGATCACTGTCAATCCCAACCCTCTGACAAGAGGTCACTCCTCCTCTTCGGAGTAACCCTCTGTAGCTATGTGGTTACTTGCTACTGGGGAAATTTCTACCCTCTTTTTATCAGTCTCCCCCTCTGGAGACACAGGCTGGGGAACCAGCCTCTCAGTATCTTCCCCAATGGCTTCTAGGGGGCTCAGGGAACTACAATTTTCCCTGGCCGCTTAGCTACGGGTAACTGCACATACCAACCCCTGCTGGAGATTGTTACCCAGGATCACATCCACTGCTAATGTGCTGGCTACAGCCACCTGTTGCACAGTTCCCCATGTTTCACCCCAGTCAATGAGAACACTAGCGAGTGGCAATGTTTTCTCTTCACCAGTAAACCCTTGTACAGTTACGTATTTATTGGGTATAAGCTGACCAGGCTGTACCAGATCCCCCTTTACTAGTGTCAGGGATGCCCCTGTGTCCCTTAACCCCTGCGTCTGTACGCCATTTACCATGACTGGGTGCATGTGTTCCCTCATGTTCACTGGCATGCTTCCAGGGACACATAAATAACCCGCTTCCTTTCTGGTACTACTTTGCGCATTATTGCTTGCCCTTCTTGGACACTGTCTGGCAATGTGCACTGTTTCTTTACATAACCAACAAACATTTCTTACTTCAGAGAAATCTTTTCTTTGAAACCTGGGGCTAACTGGTTTCAGTGGAGGCAGTGAGGGGTTTTAGCTGCCTTCAAGGTGCGCTTTTCCCTTTCTGCGCTGCCACACTTGCCCCATTCGCTCTCAGAGCAGGTCTGCTCTTGGCATAGCGGTCCGAGAGTTCAGCAGCCTCTTGCACTGTTTTTGGATCTCGGTCTTCTAGCCAGGTTTTTAACTCTGCTGGGCATGCCCAATAAAACTATTCTAACAAAATCACATTTTGAATTTTATCAACAGAGGTTGCCTCAATTCCTTCCCACCAACGTTTTAAAAATTGACGTTGTTTCATGGCTAGCTCCTCATAGTTCATATCAGGGGTTCTCCTGAGCTTACGGAATTTAGCTCTGTATGATTCAGCAGTTAATTCAAACTTTTTTAACAGTGCAGCTTTTAACTTGCTGTAATCGTCACTGTCTTCATTGTTCATTTGACCCAATGCATCCTGAGCTTTTCCGGTAAGTAGCGGGGATAGCTGGAAGCTCCAGGACTCTCTAAGAATTTTAGCCTGAATACAAACTTTTTCAAAAGAATTTAAAAAGGCATCCATGTCCTCCCCTTCCTTAAACTTGGCTATTAATTTGGAGTTCAATTTGTAACCCAGTCCTGCAGTCCCATTTAAACCCAAGCCACTTACCTGCCCTGGTGCCGCTGGTTGGAGTCGGAGCTTCTCCAGTTCATGTTGCCACTGCCTCTCTGCGTTCTCGCTCTCTCTTCTCCTCTGCCTCTCTGCGTTCTCGCTCTCTCTTCTCCTCTGCAGCTCGCTGGCGCTCACGCTCCTCACGGTCTGCCTCTCGCTGTTCCCTTTCTCTCCTCTCCTGGGACTCTAGCTCCATCCTGCGCAACTCAAGTTGCAACTTGAGAACTTCCAGATTCAGGATACTGGTGACTTGTCCTTGCTGCTGCGGCCCTTCACTGACAGTGGCCCTTCTGTCCGCCTCATCGGCTCAGGACTCCTCACTGGCCGCTAACCCTTCCAGACTTCCGGTTTGGTCCCTTTCAGTCATGGTCTGTGACTCGCTGCTCTGGGTATCTGCTACCATCAGGGCCTCTATGAGGTTCTGCTTACTGGCTTTCACCCCAAACGGGACTCCCCTGTCCCCGCACAACTGCTTTAAGAAATCTACAGTGTGCCTGCTGCAGTCAGAAGCCATTTTCTTCTTCCCTCACTACTAATACTATTCTGACTGGCACATCAGAGAGAAAAAAATAAAATGGGCGGGAACTTAACTGTAAGTCAAGGGATACAGTTCTGTTTCCTTTTGAAATAAAACACTGCCTTTCTTTTTTCCAAGTGAGCTGAACGGTCTCAAGCTGACACACTGAACAATGAAGCTTATACCACCAAACTTTTTATGCCACCACTGCCAACCAATCTGTCACAAACTCACTCAGCTGGTCAGCCCTCTACTCCCAAAGTGCCATCCTCTGAGCATATGATTTGTGGACAGTGAACAGAACAAGGTAACCCTCTTGTCTGTTTTGTGGGTTCAAGTCACCTTAATCTCAAATTCTGGACGGATTCAAACTGATAACCTCTTCTTAGTGTACCCAATTATCAGGCTCAGATAATTCTATCTTCAGGGGGCCAGATATCTTAGCCTACGGGCACCCAACCAGGTCTTTCAAATGAACCCTTATAACTCTATGCAAGACTTTAGAGAACTCTATCCATTTCCCAGTTTGGTATATCAAGAAGCCCATACACAGTGTTAACTGTAACCTTTTAAAAGCTCCACTTAAATAAAAAGAAATGTCAAGGCACCCCAGGCAGTTTCCATTGTAAAAGATATCTTTACTTTAAAATATCAAAACAGAACAATAAATACAGAACAAATATCCCAAACACATACAATCTTAAAAACAAAACAGGTTTTTTAAAGTACAAACTAAGCTCTCTTATCCACATAATACTTATCTCCTACAGTGCTGATGTTGTCCTTCTTCTCTCAGTCAGGAATAAAATCAAATGCGTCTCTCTAAGGCTTGCTCAGTTGGATAAAAGCAGTCCTGAGCCGGCCTCCTCTCTGAGGTCATTAAACTCCGCCTTGGAGTTTTAAAAGTTATATTTTACAGCACAGAATGTCCCAACAAGATTTAAAAAAAATGAAAAGTGACATACTCAAATTCCTCTCCTCAAGTAAACTGGTCAGAACTGGTTTTTGTTCTGCCACACACACACACACAAACAGTTTCTGTGATGTCCTTCCAAAGCATCCTGGGAATGTGTATTGGACCTTCCAAATTTATCTGGATCCTTGTTATCTATACATCAAAGGTCTTTCTGATGTAATTCAAGGACTCCCTGAAACACCTCTCCCAACACAGGTTCTTCCTGGCAACTATTGCAAGTCAAAGGATCTTCCTGAGGGCATTATAAAGTGGATACTTTGATTCCTGCCTTCAAAGAAAATTTAACAAAGAAACTGCATTTTAAATAGCTGCAGATTTTGCTATGTCCTGTTCTTTGAACTTATCCCTGTTTTTTTGGATGCGTCAGTTTAGCAAGACTGTGGGTCTTCTGTCTGCCCTTCCCTTACATAAATCATATGTAATACAAAAAAAAATTTGATACATGGATCAGAATCAGTGGTCCAAGTGTGACAACTGGTAGTGAACTAGACATAGTAAACTTGTGGAAATTGTAAAAATTGATTTTTCGACTGGTTCGACTGAACCGTCCGTTTAGTTATTTATTCTGTCTTTGTTTTTAAACTTAGAGTGTGGTTACCGGTCCTTATCGGTTTTAAAAAAAATGCATCTCCTTGTGTTTTTTTCCAATACCTGTGACACAGTTAGAAACCGATAAGGGTGTCTTGCCTGGTTGTTTGCCATAAAAAGGGTAAGTCTGTGGTTAGGATGGCTACGTCTGAGAAACCCAAAAGAAAAACCAGGCCCACTGGGTTTCAACACTGCAGTGTGTGGGGAGGTCTTTACTAAGGCTGATCTCCACACTACCTGTGTTTATTGTCTGGGGTTTGTCTACCTCGATTCAGACTGCCAAATCTGTAAATATTTCCCTAAGTCTACACTGGAAAAAAGATTAGCTAGACTCAGGGATAAGGAGGCCATGAAGTCCGCTGACCCGGATGGCCAGCCCGGTTCGGTTCCGACCAAACCTGAGGGAGTGCCCTCTGACCATGGCGATACTTCTTCGGGCAAGAGGAGAGCCGATTCTGAGGAATTGGTTCCTATAAAAAGAAAAAGAAAAGAAAAATCAGCCGGTTCGGATCCAGAGACCCATTTTCCGACCGGCGAAGAGACTGCAAATGCGATAAGGATTGTAGAATTGCTTCGCCTGGTTCTGTCTGATCCGGCGCCTTCTGGCAGGTGCTCGGTTCAATTCAATTCAATTCAATTCAAACTTTATTTTTAAAAGGCGCTTTTCTTAAAACCAAAGCGCCCATACAGTTTCATAAAACAATAAATACAATAAAATTAAAACTAATATAAATCACTAAAAGCTATCCTAAAAAGGTGGGTCTTCAAAGCTCCTTTAAAACTAAGGACGGTCGGGCAATTTCGCACCTGACGAGGTAGAGAATTCCACAGGGTCGGTGCCATAAAACTGAACGATCTAGCACCCGAAGTTTTCAAACGAACCCTGGGAATCTCTAGCAATCCCTTGTCAGTGGATCGGAGAGGGCGGGAGGGACAGTAGGTTGGTTCCTCCAGTTCATGATTATGCCCCTGAAGATTTCTATGAACCAGATTTGGAGGGGGATGAAGATTATGAAGATGACGATGATGATGGTGTGGGAGGTCTGGTTGAGCCCACTGAACCAGACATCTCCCCAGACAGGCCTTCTGGTGTTTCCCCTCCTAGGCTTTCTGAGTCCCCTTCCCACTACATGTTTTACAGGAAAGAGTGACAGAAACCCTCCAGCTCCCTGTGGAAGACATTGTACAGGAACAAGAGGAACCTGATTATGTTGAGATGATGGACATCCCAGAGTCCATGAGACTGTCTATTCCCCTTCATAAGTCTTTTGGTAAACAGACACAAAAGATTTTAAAAACTCCAAATTCGGTACCTCCTGTCGACAGAAGAATGGACAAAAGGTACATCTTATCAGGTTCGGGTACAGAGTACTTGTATCAACAATGCAGCCATGTTGGGGTTGTGCAGGCTGCAGCCTGTGATAAGGCTAATATACCCTTAGCTTCACACCCCCAGATAAAGATTCTAGGAAGCTGGATGCCATGGCAAAGAAACAGTACATGGCTTCCGCCTTGGGACTCAGCCAGGTACCAGAAGTCCAGGTGGGACACTGTACTGGCACTGGCTAAGCAGGCCTCCCCCCCCAGCTAGCCTCGGAGCTGGAGGGGATGGCTGCTGATGTGATTGAGGCATCTAAGGTACAGTTCCATGCTGCTGTGGACTCCAATGATGTGTTATCTGGAGTCATGGCTACATCTGTGGCTCTTCGGAGAATGGCTTGGCTCGGATGTACTAGTCTCTCACAGGACACCCAGGCTAAGGCCATGGATTTCCCTGTGGTGGGTAATTCTCTGTTTTGGGAGCAGACAGAGAATTACATGAAAAAGATGGATGCGTATAGGACCACCTATAGGAGTGCACAGGCCAAGGAAAGGTGGGCAACTCCTCAAAGGCAGCAGGCTGGGGGCAGGGGCAGGACTTTTCATAGGCCTTTCTACCAAGCACAGGCCTCTTCTCCCTTTCCTCAGAGGGGGTTCTTCAGAGGGAGAGGCAGAAGGGGGATGAGCAGGTCTGTATCCATCCCTCAACCTAAGGCTCCTGCCAAGCAGACACCCTGATGTGTCAGCCCGGGTTGACTCCCCCATTCCTGTAGGAGGCAGGCTGGCTTACTTCGTCCAGGACTGGATGTCTGTTACCTCAGACAAGTGGGTCCTGGAGGTGGTAAGCCAGGGGCTGGTTCTCAGCTTCAAGAAATTTCCAAAGCTGAGGGCCAGATCTTTTCCACCTGCAAGCATCTCTGAAACCACTGCTCTAGAGACAGAGGTTTCATCTCTGCTGGCTCTAAAGGCTGTAGAGAGAGTTCCTACATTGCACAGGGGCAAAGGTCTGTACTCCAGGTACTTCCCTACCCCCAAAAAAGACAGGGGAGTGGTGACCCATCCTAGGCTTAAGATACCTGAACAAACATCTTTTAAAACCAAAATTCTAAATGGTGACTCTGAGAAAAATCCTTCCCTCTCTAAGGCCAGTGGACTGGCTAGCCTCCCTGGACTTAAAAGATGCCTACTTTCACATTCCCATCAGGTGCTCCCACAGAAAGTACCTCAGGTTCGAATTGCCTTCAAGCCATTATCAGTTCAAAGCTATGCCCTTCTGCCTGACATCAGCTCCAAGGGTATTCACAAAATGCCTAGCAGTAGTAGTGGCCTTTTTAAGAAGGAAAAATATTTCCATATTTCCATACCTGGATGACTGGCTCATTGTGGGTCAGTCCCCAGACCAAGTCAAGTCAGACCTTCAAGTGACTCAGCAAGTGCTCACTTCCCTAAGATTCCTTCTCAATCTTACCAAGTCAGTTCTCGAGCCTGTACAGCTCCTCACCTTCATAGGGGCAGAGCTAGATACAGTCAAAGCAAGAGCTTTTCTTCCCCTGGAAAGGGCAAGGGCTATTGTAGAGCTGGCTTCTCATTCCACCTTTTGGTCTCTCAGCCAGCAAGGCACTTCCTTCAACTTCTGGGCCACATGGCAGCTTCTACAGCAGTGGTCCAAGGGGCCAGATTTCAGATGAGGGACATTCAGTTTCACCTGAGGGCCTTTTGGTCTCAGAAGAAAGATTCTCTAACCAAACTACTTCCAGTGACCCAGACTCTGATCCAGGCTCTCCCATGGTGGCAGAATCAAGGCAACCTCAGGCAAGGAGTCCCATTCATCACTCAGTCTCACTCTGTGGTCCTAACCACAGATGCTTCTCTGCTGGAGTGGGGAGCCCATCTGGGGGCTCTCACAGCCCAGGGACTGTGGTCCCCTCAGGAATCCCTTCTTCATATCAATCTCTTGGAACTCAGGGTGGTCTTTCTGGCCCTGCAAGTTTTTTCTCAGTCAGTGCAGAACAAGGTGGTTCAGGTCAGGACAGACAACACCACCACCATATGGTACATCAACAAGCAGGGAGGCACTCGGTCCATGGTCTTGTTCACGGAAGCCATGGAATTGTGGTCCCTAGCTTATTCTCTGCAGACCTCTCCGATAGCAGTCCACCTTCCAGGGAAGGACAATGTGCTAGCAGATGTATTGAGCAGAATCTCCCAGGGTCATCACGAATGGTCCCTGGACCCTCTGGTGTTGAAAGTGATTTTTTCAAGGTGGGGCACTCCAGAGATAGATCTCTTTGCAGCCCCAGACAATCACCAACTTCCTCTGTTTTGTTGCAGACCCCCAGTCTAGGGCTCAGTCTCTCTGGATGCTCTGATTTTGAACTGGGAAGGGAAATTTCTATATGCCTTCCCTCCCTTTCCTCTACTGTTCAAGGTTCTGGTCAAGGTAAGGACACAACCTTGCAAAGTGATTCTGATTGCCCCAGACTGGGCCAGGCAGCCTTGGTACCCCCTGTTGCTGTCCCTAGCAGTCCATCTTCCTCTGTCTCTTCCCAAGAATTACAACATGTTAACCTCCTTTCAGAGGAGGATTTGGTACCCCAGTCTTTGGTCTCTAAATCTCAAGGCATGGCTCTTGAAGAGTTAGAGTATGCAGATTTGCATCTGTCCCAAGGGTTCTGGATATTCTCAAAGCCTCTCGAAAGCCTGCCACCAGAAAAACTTACAACTCCAAATGGAAAAGATTCAACATTTGGTGTTCCAAGAAGCATATATCCCCAGACACTGCTGAATTGTCCATAGTTCTGGATTATATGGTTCATCTTAATGACCTAGGCCTCAGGCCAGCTACTCTCAAAGTACATTTGTCAGCTGTTTCTGCTTTTCTGTCAGCGGGAAAGCCTTCCTCACTGTCAACTCACCCTGTATTCTGTAAATTTTTCAAGGGATTGCTTCATACCAGTCCCCCCTTTAGGGATCCTACCCCTGCTTGGGATCTTAATGTTTGCATTGCTCAGCTAATGCAACCCCCTTTTGAGCCTTTGTCTTCAGCAGAGCTTAAGTACTTGACTTGGAAAACTGTGTTCCTGGTAGCTATTACCTCTGCCAGGCATATCAGTGAATTGCAAGCTCTGTCAGTGGAGCCTGATTTTATCTCATTCCACAGAGATAAGGTGGGCCTTAGAACTAACAGGAGGTTTTTACCTAAAGTGGTTTCAGATTTTCATCTGAACCAATCTATGTATTTCCCTGTGTTCTTCACTCATCATTCTTCTTCAGGAGAAAGAAGTTTACACAGCTTGGATGTTAAAAGAGCCCTTAGTTACTACATTGAGCGTACTAAGGCTCACAGGTTTGACTCCCTTCAGTTGTTTCTCACTTATGTGGAAGTGGGTAAGGACAAACCTGCCACTAAGAGAACTATTGCCAGGTGGATTGTCTCTTGCATTCAATTCTGCTATGAGAAGCTAGGCAAAATACCTCCCTCAGGCCTGCGGCCTCATTCGACTAGAGGTACAGCTGCTTCCCTGGCTGCGGCCAGGGATATTCCTTTGCGAGAGACATGTAAAGCAGCCACCTGGAAAACAGTCCATACATTCACCAAGCATTACTCCCTGGACATCCAGGCTAGGAGTGATGCTCGGTTTAGTACAGCAGTACTGCAGAGCCTATTCCCAAGGTAGGTTCGATTCCTTCCTCCATGGAGGTACTGCTTGGTAGTCTGCAATAGTCAGAGTACAGCAAGACTTCATGTTGTTTGAAGAAAAAAATATTCACCTTAGAAATTATGTTTCTTCTAATGAAGTCTTGCTGTATTCCGACCTCCCTCCCTACCTCCCCTCTCAGAACCTGTTTTTGGGAACTGGGCTGGCAGGTGCAGTGTTGCACCCCAGGGGTGCATTTGGGTACTCCCTCCTTTTAGAGAGGGAGAGTGGGTTATATTATTTAACAGTCTTAAATTGTTCACTACCTGGTTTTTGATTTTGGATTTCTTGACTTGAGATCCAAAATATTTGGTTGTCATTTGGCTAGTAAAAATTTTACAATTTCCACATGTTAGTTAGTATTAGCTCATAAGAATCTGACAGTTGCGCTTCAAAGTGCAGCAGACAGACCAAGGAGATGGTAAGGAGGATAAAAGAAAAAATTACTCACCTTAGTAATTATGTTTCTTCTAATGGAGTCTTGCTGTATTCTGACTATTGCAGTTACCCCCAGCACTCAAACTGCCACAGAGAGTACAGGGTTAATTTCTATGCAGAGCATAGAACGTTGAGCTCGAGCTCGGTTCAAACCTTTGATGCTCCCCCTAACTCACCATACACTTATCCCCAGCCCCTTCCTTTCTCATTCACTAACATTACACCCTCTGACACCCTGGATGCCCTGCTTACCCTAAACCCTTCTAAAGGCAGTTCGCCTGATGTGCTGGACCTCAAGCTGCTTTACCTTTCTGCTATGGCTATCTCTGCTCCACTGAATGAGCTACTCAACCTCTCATTCACATTGGAAGCTATCTCCTGTCTGGAAACATGCCATTGTTCTTCCCCTCCCTAAGGGCGGTGACCGATCCTTCCCTGGGAACTATCGCCCCATATCCCTACTTTCCACCCTTGCTAAGCTGCAAGAACACCTAGTTTTAACCAACTCTCTGCCTATCTCTCTCTCTCTCCAACTTTTTCACCCCCTTCCAATCTGGCTTTCGTAAAAAGCACTCCACCACCACCTCCCTGATTAGGCTCACTGACTCCATCCTCACTGGGATGGACAGTGGTCAAATCACGTCGCCATCTTTGTCGACCTAGCCAAGGCTTTCGACACTGTCTCCCACTCTATCCTGCTACTCTCTCTCTCTGTTGCAGGCTTGTTGGCTGCTGCCACAGACTGGTTCTATAATCTCACCTCTCCCTATCGACACAGGGGTCCCTAAGGGATCAGTGTTGCACCCCATACTCTTCTCCATCTTTCTCAATGACTTGCCGTCTGTCTGCACATCTACCTCCATTCATAGGTATGCCGACAACATGGTCCTTTACACCTTCGGCCACATCCCCACTGATGTTGCAACCAGACTTTAGAACGATTTCAACAACATTCAGCGTTGGTTTTGCTCACATCAGCTTTCCCTAAATGCCAGGGAGACTGTCTCCATGACCTTCAGCACCAGGCAGAGACTTTCAAGGCTCCCCTCCCTACCCACTTTCCACCTCCTCAACGGGACGGTCCTCGAGGACACCTTCTCATTCAGATATCAGAGGGGTTGGCTTGACCAACACCTCACCTTCTCTGATCACGTGGACGCCATCCTTAAAAAGCTACACCTCAAGTTAGGTGCACTATTTAGGAACCGGAACTGCCTCCCTCTCCCGGCTAGGCGTGAACTTGTCCAGAAGATGATGCTTCCCATATTTGACTACTGTGACATAGTCTACAGTGCCACACCTAAGACCTCCCTAGCCAGACTGGACACTCTCTTTAACACCTCCTGCCGCTTCACACTCGATGCACATACCCTCAATCATCACTGTTAACTTTACTACACTTTGGCTTTCCCATCTCTTGATAACACACGTCTTCTCTACTATGCTAAATTCATCTCCAGATTTTGGTTTGGCTCCCTCCCTACTTATCTCAACTCTTCTCTAACAATCCGCCCACCATCCACTTAGGTCCTCAGTTTCCTGTACCTTAGGTGTCCCATGCCGAACGATTACTGTCGGCCAGGCAGCCTTCTCGTACCACTTCCCTAAACTGTGGAATCCCCCCCCCCGATTCGCTTTTCTTCTTCCCCTTCCTCTATCTTCTCAGCCTTACACAATTACCTATCTGGAACTGCAACTGCAACTGAGCAGACCATGTTGCATCTAAATGGGTTGTAATAGTTATCCTATTACCGCACTTGTGGGCCTTCTGTTCACTATGATGTAATGGAATATACATACCAACTGTCATTTCTTGCTGCCTGTTACTGCTTGTTAATTGTTCTCTACTTGGTAACATACCCTATGCATAACTGGCACTAGATACTGTTTTGTTGTTTGCCTATGACTTATTTGTATGTCTTCCAATTCCCATATATTGGCAATGTATACTGTTGTGTTGATTATGTTTCACTGTGTGCCTTCCAACTCTCCCACCCCCCAGGACGCACCATGAGACAGGCAACTTATTGTTCAGTGTGCCCTTCCTGGTGAAATGCTTAAATAAATTAAATAAATAAATAAATTTCCTGTATCAGAAGCTCCGATATGTGAGCTGACAAGGGGGGGGGAGGGTTGCCTTCTGGGTGGTTAGTCTGAAGGGAGTTTTGTAAAAAGCAGGGAGTATTCCACTTGGATGATCCCAAGGACCCACTTGTTCATCATGATGGATTTCCACTGACAGTACAACTGGGTCAGATGCTGCCCCCCTCCCCCGCCCCACCCTCCACTGGAGAGGAGCGGTCTGCCTCAGGCAGCTGAGCCAGAGACGGGGCTGGAGCTTCAAATAGTGGCACTAGATGTCTTTGGTGCCTGTGCCTTTGGCTCTGCCTTCTACTGAGGCTGGGAAGTTTGACTTCTGTTTTGGGCTCCCCTGCCTCTGTCACAAAAGGACTGTTTACTGTGGAAAGAACCACATCCCTTGCCCTTCTGAGGGTTAAAAGGAGCTGGTCTGGAAGTCTTAAGAGTCATTCTAGCTTCATTAGATGCCTTAAGAGACTGTTCCACCTGCTGTACAAACAGGTATATTCCATCAGAGGGAACACTCTGCACCTGTTGTCGGATGTCCTGGATGATGCCAGAAGACCACAGTCAGGAATGCAGCCTGATGCAATGCCTGCCACAGCAGAGGGAGGAGCAGCACCAAAAGCATCCATAAGGGCCTTTATGCTGGTGACTGTTCGACTCAATAACTTCATTAACAATCAGCAGAATATCTTAACTTCTGAATCTGGCAGAGCCTCTGCCAGAGCCTTCAGCTTGCTCCAAGGAATATACTCCTAATTAGAAAAATGCCCTTGGTAGCTAGCTATCCTCATGCCCAGGGTGGCTGAAGTGTAGACTTGTTTGCCCATAGTGTCAATCCTGCGTAAATCCCTATTAATGGAATGTGCAGTGACCTGCTTAGGGACAATGGCCTTGTCATTCTCAATGAGAATAACAATAGCATCAGCTAAGAGCTGAGTGACATACACAGGATTATATTTAGAAGCAGCACATCTCCTGTCCACCTGCTTGGGAACAACAGCCACCAAAGCAGGTCTTTGTCAAACTGCATCAGATAAGGTCTGCATGGGAGGAATTGGAGGAACCAAACTGACAGGCATATTAGGCAAAATTAGAAACTCCAGCTGAAGGTGCTTAGCCTGGTCACTGGCTGCTGGCTCAAAATTCACTGCCATGTGCATATTTCTGAGCAGAGCCTGGGACAGATCCTCCTGAGGCACAGACACAGGAACTGGGTCTGAGGTCTCCATGCTATAGTAAGAGTCATCATCACCACCTTCAGAAATAGCAAAGTTGGGATCTGACTCGTCCCCCTCTACATCCTCCTTAGAAGGAGGGTAGAAGAAAAGGTGGGGTCACAAGCCCGACAACCCAGCACGTGGCTGCGTCAACAGTGATGACACCAGCCCTGACCCTGAAGGGTGAGGGACCGGTGCCATAAGCAGAGCCGGAACCTGCACTGGGACAACAATGGGAAGATTCCTGGCACCATGAGCCTGTGCAACACCAGGTTTGGCGCTGCACCCAGCACTGGGGCAGGCCTTGAAAAGTCTGAACCCAGCACCAGACATAATACCAAAATCGGCATCAATGATCCAGCCAGCACTGAAGTGACCAGTGATGGTACCTTGGCCGGCTCCAACCCAGAACAGGATGAGGGGTGGGCCACAAGTGGGACTGACATCAGTAGCACTGCTCCTGGCAAGGACCCGAAGGCCGTTTCCACAAGCAAATAATCTTCTGGGCCCAACAGCACAGCCTGTGGTACCGGGTCCACAGGCCCCGAAAGGCCAGGGACTGGCTCAACTAGTGATACCGCTCAGGCCAGATGTTTCAACCACTGCTCCATAAGAGCTGCCCGGTGGTGGAACTGCCCACCAGAGCCCTCACTTAAAGAAAGAGGAGGGCTCTGGGCTTCAGACACCAACCTCCCACAACCAGAGGCTCTGTGTCACCAATGGCGACAGTGAGGACCTCCGACTCCAGGAAACAGTGTGCCTTGCAGCAGATCTCATGGATGGCAACTCAACCAGTGCCATTTCTTCCCCTTCCTACAGGAAGAGAAAGAAGTCAAAGTCGAGTGGTGCCTGGACCCCAACACAGAGCGTGTGCGTGATCAGAACCCCTTCTTTCTGTGCTTACAGAAGGACTGCCTTTCCTCCTGAGCACTGGACTACCTGTCGTTAGAAACCTTCCCCGGTGAGGAAAGTGGACTGGACGTGGCACCGCTGCTAGAGCAGCCTGCCTCTTCAGGCTCCCTACCGCCCTGCATGGTCGACGACCGTTGACACTTAGTAGGGTTCAGAGAAGCAGTATAACTAATTTTTGATAAAATACACTAAACTGACATAAATATATACACTCTAGTTAAACACTAAAACTGAGAAGAACTGAATGCTGCTGTCGTATAGACATGAAGTTCTGACTCCAGGTGGGTGAGTGACAAAGTACTGAAGTGCACTCAACAACAGAAAAAAGGGATCTGAGGCAGTTGGGGCAGGAGCCAACATAAACTAGTGGCTGCCTTTGCTCACTCACAGAGCTGCGCATGTGCGCTGCTTACCTCGGCACCAGCCCTCTGAAAAGTTCTGGCTCCTGCTGGGTCCTAGCACCTCCGACTGAGACCCACTAGTGGGAATGAATTAATGGTGAAAACGGATTCTTGGAAGATCTATTCCTACAGAAGAGGCAACTTCTGAAATTATTTCTTACTTTTCTCACAATGACCCCCTACAGTTTTATATGAGAAAAGGATAGTCAGTTGCATTAGGATAACTGCACAGTACCATTATATCCAGAATATAAACTGCAGAAAGATATTACTTCTCTCATTTTGACTTAAAACAGCAACAAAGTGTTTTCAATAATATACTAACAGAAGGTTACAGTGGATATAACATTTTTCCATGCAAGAAGGATTATGACCAATATTAAAATGTTGTTTTACAGCTTTTAAATTGGGCTTCCTTAAAGAAAAAAAAACACAATGCCTAGTGTTTCAGGATACAATCTCCTCATTTAATTCTGCAAGGAAAAAGAGCAATGCCTTTCAACAGATACACAGCAACTATGTTGTTTCACTTCAACCATCTGCTGCTGGTTAGTGGTACAACAGCTTCCCACATCAGAATGCCGCATAAAACAAAGGGGACAGATGTAAATGAGTATGATATAAGTTGCATCCGTGTACCCCTACAATTAATAAGCTTTTCATTTGGCATCTGCTTTTTCAAACATCACAGGGCTGCTGGTGACACCAGCTTTAATATTACGTCAGCATTTTCAGACAGATATCTAAGCAGCTTCCATCAAGATGCACTCTTGTCAAATGACCCACTAGCCTTTGTATTATTAAAACACTGATCTCAGAGCAGAAAGCATAGTTCAATAAGACCAGCCTTCCTAAATGCAGCCAGCATCATTCCAGCTATCTAATTATTTCCCATTAAATGGCAGTGCAGGCACTTTAAGACTCAGGAGAAAAGGGTCAGATTTTCATCCATGCCCAGCCTCCCAAAAAACTGCAAGAACTCACTGTCCATAGGTATCTGATATTGCCACTCCATTCCTATGAATATGGTCATGAAATGATAGTCAAATCATCAAGAGAAATTTGAAAAATGGTGTTGTATAGCTCAAGAAAGGATCTACTTCTGCTGTGAACTCTTGCCGCCAGAAATCAAATTACTTCATGTTCCACTTTGACATCAAATATGGATGTAAAATGAAGAGTACTCACAAAAACATAGAATCTGATTTTCAGAACAGGTGTACAGTATCTATTGGTCTAATTATGATTTATCCGTGCATCCTAGAAAAATGAAACTTTTTTTTTTTTTTTTTTTTTAAACAGCCCCATCTTCTTTCTAGATTAATACAGTCCAATTAAGCACCCCGGCTTACAAAAACTTCATTTGTAGTGACAGATAAGCAATCTATTTCTGTAATAACCAAGTCACTGCAGTTATTAACATGGTGCATGTGGTTTTGATGAATGAAATCACTAGGGACAGGTTACAAGTCTATTATCTCTGTTCATCAGACATCTCAGATTGACAGTGGTACGTCTTGCGATGATGACATATTCCCCTGCAAAGTGCAATCCCCCCCTCAAATATTAACAACAGCACCTCCACCCACTATAGGGTCATTCCCAGCAGAGTAACAAGGACTTTCCAGCTAACCAGGCCAGAGCAGTCCTGGAGGTACAGTGCAGCAGATACAGTAATCAGGGTTCCCCGACACCTGCTTTACCAGACAGTAACGTCAGATGGAACAGTGGAACTTGTTTATTAAGGACCCCATCAAGCCCAAAGAATCCAAACTTAACATAAATGTATCTTTAACATGACTGCTGCACATTTAAAAAAATTAAAAAAAAACTGTAATCAAGGTTATGATAAATGTAATGATGTAATTATTTTTTCCTGAATCTATGCATCTCAATTCAGATGGTCCTTCAAATACCAACTTTCTGTGTGCACTGTATGTATCTCGGCCTTGTTTACCATATGTGTCTGTTATTTACTGTACTCGTGATCATTTCCTACTTCCCAGGTTGCCCCTGTAAATGGGTTTTGTGTCCACTGAGTCTTACCCAGTTACCAAAAAGTTAAATATAAATGCCCTTAACAGGCAGGTTTTACTGTACTGAAAAACTGCTGGTACATTATAGGGGTGCAGCAGCGCCCCTGTAGTTAGGGTTGAGTTGACTGTTCAATGTTAAACCTGAAATTTTTGCACCTTAACTTTGGCGCCATTTTACAAAATAGAACAAAATTTGGCATGCATAGTCAGGCTGTCAGAGTCTCAAAACATGAAATGTTTTCTGACGGCATCTTGTACTGCTTTCGAGATACGGAATGACCCTCCCAAAAAATAAAAAAAAATAAAAAAATCCTATACTTGACACATTACAGTTTTTTGGTTTTTTTTGCTGTCATCTACAGCCTAGATGGTGTGGAATTTTTCATCAAATGTTCTGGTTTGAAGGGGCCCGTACCAAGGGTGTGCCTTTTGAAGGTTTGGTCAAAAAATATTATATTGTTTCAGAGTTATAATAATTTTTGAATTAATGTTCAAGTTCAACCGGTGTAAAAAAAAACAAAAAAAAAAAAAAACAGCTTTTGCAACTCTCCGCTCCCCTAGGAATTTAAAAATGTTAGCCACTGTGGCTAAAGTGAGCCCAGAATGTTTAGCCACTATGTGAAATCATGAGCCACACCACGCTATACACTACTAAATTAGTTATTCTAAACCATGTACTATGCTATTGCTAAAAACAGCATGAACCAAAGGTTTTATCCTTCATGGCTCAGGTAACTTTAAAAATCGATAGAAATTTTAGCCACATTCTAAAAACATTCACCTGTAGTGACGTGGCGAGTGGCTAGTGGTAACATAGCAACTACTTATTTGAATGACTTACTTGTCATGTGGAGAGTTCTGACGGCTGCCATTTTTTTTTTGTTTTACAATTTATAAAATGGTATAAGAAGGACATACTGCGGCAAAATCAAACTCCAATACCTGCATTTTGCTACACAGCACTTGTTTAGCTCAATTTGGGTACTGAATTACAAAAAATACCTCCCCAAACCTACCTTTCTGCATCAGGACTGACTTCAGCCATTTTTCTCACTTTTACCATTCAAGACTCATTTTTTACCACTCATGCAGTAATTTATGACATCTATTTTTATGGAAACTAAGGTAAGTGCAGTTCAATGTATTTCAATGGGGTTCTGAACTTTAACTTATAACTTTGTCATTTTTGCATATTTCGATCCCAAATTTTCAAAATGGACTTTTAGGGACCCCATCTCATGACCAATGGTGGTGGAATTATGCAGATCACGGCCAAAAGGTGATCTCATGGTCACCTGGCAACATCACTTTTTGGGCAGGATCTGAACATTTTCACCACTCTTGTTCATGAGGTGGAGGGTCATAAGAAGGCTATGTTGAAAATTTGAGGTAAAAATATGTAAAAATTACAAATTTATGAGCATACACTGAAATTTTTCTATGTTTGCTTGTAACTTCAGTAATGTTAACTTATATTCCCTGGCTGGGGGTGGGGGAGTGCCAGGCCCTGTACTTCTGTAGGCACACAGAGTTTTCTCATGGCACAGGGCCCAAACAGCCATGCGCATATGCACCTGTTCATGCAGCTTCCAAAGGGATCTGCGTAAATGAGGATACAATTCCACTGTCTCAAATTAAAGGAAATTATTTGCAAAAAAACTTCAATAACGCACCAGTTAGGGTAACTTAACACCACAAAAGAAGGGAAATGTGCGTTAGGGTTTCCAACCCTAATTCCCCCTCAGCAGGAAAAGGAAAACAAAATTGGGTTTTGGGTCTCCAGAGTCTAGGCAAATCACTTGTGGGGTTACTTAATAGTTTAATGATTGAAAATTATGACTGTCTGTTACTGTTGTATAAATATCTGATTGGCACCAATGTGAAACTATGGGTCCTTGTTTTGATTGATGTACTAAGATGGAATACAGTGTATAGCCTTTTCGTTTGAAAACAACAGAGAGTTGACTACGTTCTGGCACTGTTACATGCTCACATTATGCAACCTTCACTCTGTTCTACTATAGTGCTTGCTGCTGGGTCCGGGGGGCTAAAAGCATGCATCGGAGAATATGGAGAGTCATAGTCTGTCCCTGCAAATCCCCTGGTTTGAATGCATAATGCAGTTGCTTAGCAATGGTTAGCTTCTGGCAGTCAGGTAGGTCTCCCGGATGTTGTGACGTCATGTGACATCTGATGGTGCTAGGTGATGACTGGCTAAACATCTCTCAGCTCCCTGCCCAGCAATATAAACACAGCAGTTCCTGCAGCATTACATATACTGAGCGCTGCTTGGAACGCAGACAACTTCCATTATGTTTTGGTGAGTTCTCTATCTCCTCAGAGTACCCAGTTCTTTATATATCAGGGACTAATGAAATCTACTACATTATTATTTTATAATATAGGTCCCAATGCTTGAGCGGGAGTCATAACTTCAGTACACTTCACAATTAAGCACTGAAATGACCAGGTAAGGATTTTCACATGCAATTAGAGGTATGCATTTTTGAAACTAAAAAAGTTCCATAAGTCCTATGTATCAGTATAAATGTATTTTAATGTGTGGTTTACTGACAGATATGTGTTGATTCTTACACAGAATATAGCAGAGACTTAAGAACAATGAACTGAATACTTTAAAACAGTAAAGGTAGAGAAAACATGTTTTTATACAAAACCACTGAAATTTATAAAGCTATTAGAGGTTTTGAGATCATGGTTAAAATTGCTAGCACAACAGTATACACCAATATGTATATCATGATGTGTTTTACAGAAATGGAGAACTCCCACCTGACTTAAGCATGTATAAATAGAAAAAGTGTTTGGAAATACATTTACTTATGTTATTGGAAAGTATACACAGTTTATGACGTAATCAAATAAAACATGAAAGTTCAGATTTGATATAATTTATAAAAAGAAATTAAGAATTTGATACTGGATAAAGGATAATGGGATAGTGCATGTGACCTTTAAACATATGACCTTCAGAAGTGTTAACTACCCATATTAAATCCTATGTAAATAATGTTTTTTTTTAATATTTTTGTTTGATTTAAATGCAGATCCTTCCTTGACGAAGCCCCTGATAGGGCGAAACGTTGGGTACTGGTTATGAGATTGTTGTTACTAAATTCCAAATAAATGAATTAAAGACTATATAGTGGACTACATGGCTGCATTTGGATTGTTTGGCTTTCATGATATTGCTTTCCCAGCCCCGAAATTACATGTACTGGAATACTGAATGAAGGAAACCCACCCGGAGTTTGATGTTTTGTTATTTACTCTGACAACATGTGGGATATTACCCATGGCTGTAGAAACCACTCATGGGATGTCTCTCCCACAAGACAGAGCATCCACCAGCTGGTTGTACCTCCATTACAACATGTACCACCACAAAGTCAATGGCAGGAAGCAAATCAGGGTCCACGTCCACAAGGCCTCCTGACAATAAGGAAAAAAAGTACATGCCACCCTGTTTCATCTGGAAGAACACAGCTGTCATGCAACCATGTTTACATGGACAGCCCGATCCCTTACTAGTGTTGCGAACTCTACTATAGTCAGGTGAACTGTGTGGAGTTCCTGCAGGACGATTTCCAGCCAAGTTTTGCTTGGCGACCAAAATCTGTGCAAGCTGAGATCCGGCAAATGTGCACCTTTGGTCACTAGCAATGCATCTGTCATCAGTGTGATTGAGGGCTCCACTCAGATGAATGGGATGGTCTCCAAATGGTTCACTGGGGACAACCACCAACAGATAGCATCCTGCATTAGTTCAGTCACCTGGATTGGCTGCTTCTGGGCTGAATACAATTGGGACCACCAATGCCCCAATTCCCACTGGATGGGTTACATGTACCGGTGAGCCATCAGTGGACACCACAGCCAAAGTAGAGGCCATGAAGCCCAGAATTCAAAGGAAATCCTGGGTTGGTTGGCTCTGGGGTGAATACAATTGGGACCACCAATGCCCCAATTCGCACTGGATGGGTTGCATGTACCAGTGAGCCATCAGTGGGCACCACAGCCAAGGTAGAGGCCATGAAGCCCAGAATCCAAAGGAAATCCTGGGTTAGGGTTGCAATTGTCCAACCAAAAATAATTAAGCAAAGGAAAACAGGTTGTTCACCCTCTCTGGAGGTGGATGCGCTTTTGCTTGAAGAGAGTCCAGTTCCACTCCAATGAACAGGATTACCTGCTCCAGGGTCAGCTTAGACTTGGCCAAACTGACCAACAGGCATAGGACCTGTAACATTCAGATGCACAGGTCCCTGGACAGCTCCATGTCCCACTTATAGCTGCCTCTGACAAGCCAATCTTCTAAGTATGGAAAAGCCTTGACCCCTCTACATTGGATAAAGGACACTATGACTAACAGGCATTTGGCAAACACCAAACAGTTCTGAAGACAGGCAGAACGCCGCAACTCAGAACTGGAATAGAGATGCATCTGCCAACCGGACGAATCGTCACTAAGCCAGACTGATAAGAATGTGGAGGTATGTATCCTTGAAGTCCAGGGAGCAAAAACAAGCTCTTGGCTCCAGAGACAGAATCATTCAACTGTGAATAAACCAGTTAAGTATTTGCAGATCATGACTGAGGTGCCAACCCTCTGTCCTCTTGGGTACGATAAAGTACCATGATATGAACATACTCACCTCAGCTTTCTGGGACAAGCACTATCACATACTCAAGGTGGACAAAGCAATGGGGCCTGACAGGATTCACCCCAGAATCCTAAAAGAACTAAGGGAGGACCTAGTGACACCACTGACCACTCTTTTTAACAAATCATGGCAGGATGGGGTGGTACCTGAGGATTGGAGGAGGGCAGATGTGATTCCCCTTCACAAAAGTGGGAGCAAGGCAGAAGCAGGAAACTACAGACCTGTAAGTTTGACCTCAGTGGTAGGGAAAATGATGGAATCACTTCTGAAAGAAAGAAATGTTGAGTACCTAGATGCCAGCAGGACACAGGGCCCAAAGCAGCATGGATTTACAGCAGAAAGGTCATGTCAGACGAATCTAATTGATTTCTTCGACTGGGTGACCAAAGTAATAGACCAAGGAGGGGCTGTGGATATGGCCTACCTAGACTTTAGCAAGGCATCTGACACAGTCCCGCACAAAAGATTAATAATCAAGTAAGCCAGCCTGAGAGTGGGTCCCAGGGTAGTAGCCTGGGTAGCAAACTGGTTGCACAACAGGACACAGAGGGTAATAGTGAATGGAACACATTCCGAAGAAAAGGGGGTTACTAGTGGAGTACCTCAGGGCTCAGTACTGGGTCCAGTCCTCTTTAACATCTTTATAGGTGACATTACAGAGGGTCTGGAGGAAAGGTATGCCTCTTTGCAGATGACACAAAGATCTGTAACAGAGTTGATACACAGAGAGGGTAGAAAAGATGAGAAGGGACTTGGCAAGGTTGGAGGAATGGTCAGACATATGGCAACTTAGATTCAATGCAAAGAAGTGCAAAGTAATGCACCTGGGAAACAAAAACCCAGAAGAAGAGTACACAATAGCAGGGGAGGTACTAACAACAACAGAAATGGAAAGGGACCTGGGGGCAGTCATATCAGATGACCTAAAGGTGGGTAAGCAATGTGAAAAGTCGGTAAGGAGAGCCAGGGGGATACTGGGATGCATAGGAAGGGGCATCACAAGTAGAAAAAGGGAAGAGGTTATCTCTCTATACAGACAGTTGGTGAAATCCCATCTGGAGTACTGTGTGCAGTTTTGGAGACCTCATCTATGCAAATTGCAAGGACATAGACAGGATGGAAGCAGTCCAGAAGAGGGTAACTAAAATGGTGCAGGGTCTGTAGCAGAAACCATATGAAGAGAGACTGAGAGAGCTTAATATGTATACTCTTGATGAAAGGAGGGACGGGGGGACATGATAGAAACTTTCAAGTACCTCAAGGGAATCAATAAAGTCCAGGAGGGTAGCATCTTTCAGAAAAAGAGGTGTGTAAGAACAAGGGGGCACAATTTAAAGATAGAGGGGAAACGGCTCAGGGGTAATGTGAGGAAATTTTTTTCACAGAAAGAGTGGTGGATACATGGAACCACCTTCCTGAGGAGGTCGTTGGGTCTAAAACAGTGGGGGAATTCAAACATGCAAGGGACAGACATAAGGCAATTATAGTGGGGGGGTTGCAGGAAGTAGGGTGTTGGTTAACTAGACTCTGCAGCTTATCCAGTAGGTAGGAAAATGGGCAGACTGGGTGGGCCAAGTGGTCCTTATCTGCCATCAAAGTCTATGTTTCTATACTGTTTCAGGAGCTGTCGAACCTTGCTCTGTAATGTGGGGATAGTCCCCAGTGAAAGTATGTCCTCAAGCAGTGCTCAGGACTGACTCAGGAGAAAGGTCTTGAACATTGGATACAACCCCAATTCCATCATCTCCAGGACCCACTTATCAGAAGTAATAGTGGACCACTATGGCAGTAAATGGGAGAGTTGGACCCAACTTGGAGCTGCAGCAGAGGCCAGGGGAGGGCCCCTCATCCCATCCACCTTGCTTTTTGAGGCAGCCCCCAAGGCCTTGCTGCCAGAGGGACTACCCCCTCTGTCCTTGCACTGGTCTTGGCTTCCAGAATTTAGCAGCTTAGCTGAGCAGCGCTGCTGAAACTGCTACTTCTGTTGCAAACCTTGTGAACCCTGGTAAGCACCAGAAAAGGATCCAGTGCCCTGCAGCCATTGCTTTGGTAGCTGCTTTGGATTAGTGAACAAACTCACCAAGTCCAGAGTGACAATGGACATTTCAATATGAGCAAGATGTTCCTTTTCCCCTGGACCAATGATCGATCACAGTAAAGAGAAGATCTACCACCCTTTGCTTAATTTCCTGGGTGAAGGGTAACAGAAATAGCCAGGCACAAAGGTGTACGGAAACCATCGTGGCCACTGCTCGAGATGAGACATCAACCAAATCCAAAGCAACCTGCAACTGGTGCTTGGTCATTACTAACCCAAGATCTCTGAGCTCCATAGATCTTGATGGCTCTCCTCAGGAAGAACAGCAGTCAGGATGGAAAGCCACTCAAATAGATCATGGCTATAGTGAACAATTAAGACGGCATAGCTGGTTTAGCAGACACCCAGGGACGCAGCTGTATACACTTTACAGCCAAGCTGATCTTGCTTCTTTGGACTCCTAATCCAGCACCTTGTCCACCTCACACTGCATCTTCCCCTTAGAGAACACTGCATCTGCTCCTAACCCTCAGGCACTGGGTGTTCCAAGCAGGTGGATAACCAATCCAATGGGGCTGCATATTTACTGTCCTTATGATGTAGAGGGACCTGGCAAGAGGTTGGGTGCTGCCAGTTATGGAACATGGGGCTCAACATTGCCAGGGTGATAGGTAAAACAACCCCTGAAAAGGAATACCATGCCAGAATGTCCAACAGTGGGTAAGCCTCCTTCTTCTGGAATTTGTCCAGTGGGGTGTCCAGAGACATGGACATCTTTTTCTGTGAGAAAGGTGAATGAGGACTGGCCCCTTGAAGTGGGCCTGTCAGTCAGCTAGCTGCCATCTTGTTGATGTGGGGTCAATGGGACAGATAACACATCTGAAACCATGTCTGGATACAGCAGCGTTGACCAGCCGGGGTGTGGATGACCCCCTCCATCAGGGTTAACACTGCAAACAGATGAGTAAAGCTGGAATCCACCTAGAGTCCTTTGTTGAAGTGCCCACCAGCAGCTGTAGCAGAAGCAGTGGGGGCTCTACCAGCAAAGTTCACTGCAGCACAGGCAGCAAAGCTCAGGACAGAGCTGCATAGCTGATGACGTAGATTCACAGCCAGACATGGAAAACAAATCTGAAGGACTTCTTTGACTAGGGGACGAGGAAAATAGATCAGAGGAAGGTAATGGATATGTCCCATCTGTACTTTAACAAGGCCTTCAACACTGTGCCGCACAGAAGGCTTATAAAGAAACTGAGCAGCCTGGAAGCAGGATCCAAAGTGGTGAATTGGGTTTGAAACTGTTTAACAGAGAGGGGACAGAGGGTGGTAGTAAACAACACTCACTAGAATGATGAAGGAGTGACCATAGGCTCTGTACTGAGACCATCCCTCTTCAATGTCTTCACAAGTAACATTGCTCAAAAACTGGAAGGGAAGGTATGCCTTTCTGTAGATGATACCAAATTCTGTAATGCAGCAGACACTCAAGAGTAGGGGAGAGAAAAAGAGGAGCAATCTGGAGGAAACACAAGGAGTGGTCTAAAGCATGGCAGTTGGGGTTCAATGCCAAAAAGTATAAGATTATACACCTAGGGCATAGGCACCCAGGTGTTGTGTATAGGATGAGGGAAACACAAAAAATGAAAATTACGTACCTACCATAATTCTTGATCTTCTTGGACGAGTCTCCACCACTCATTCACACTAGTGGGATCTGCGCCGGAGGCACTAGGACCCATCGGGAGCAAACTTTTTGCTGGAGGGTCGGCGAAGATGGCGCCGAGGCATGGCGCCCTGAGCAGTGGCTCGCGCAATGACTTATCTCTGAGGACGCACCCTCCAACCGCCTCAGTACCTCTTTTACCAAGGAGGTGCAGCGCAACTAACATAAAGAGTAAACCTAACCTTAAAAAACGGACATAAGATAGTCCGGACGACCCGTGTAAGAAGGGTCAGCAAAGAAGTCTTCACGGCCTAAAGATTTGAGGGAGTGAAGACCAACACAGCGTGAGCTCGGGGATGGAGGGAGGATGAATGGAGGTGGAAACTCGCCCAAGAAGATCAAGAATTACGGTAGGTACGTAATTTTCATATCTTCCTGGACATAAGTCTCCACCACTCATTCACACTAGTGGGAGAGTACCAAGCTGATAATCCCCCAAAAGGGCGGCAGGGGAGCCAGAGCTCACACGTCTAGGACAGAAGTCCATTAAGGATAGTTCTGCCGAAGGCGGAATGACACCTGGCATGAACATCCAGTGCATAATGCTTAATGAACGTATGCACTGAGCTCCAGGTGGCGGCATTGCAGATATCTGCCATTGGAACATTGCTAATTTCCGCTAGGGATGTCAAGAATCGCCCTTGGTGGTAGTAGAGTGAGCGTACACTCTACCTTCCAATTTAACCTGTGCCATGGAATAGCAATGTCGAAGACATGCCACTAACCATGATGAGATGCATCTGATAGCGACAGGTTGACCAGCCGGTCTCGCTGAAGAAAACAAACAATTGCTGAGTCTTATGAAATTCTTGGTTCTATCTAAGTAGAACCTAGAAGGCTCTCTTAACATCCAAGGAATGAAGAGACCGTCTCTTTCATTTTGGAAGTTGGCAAGTAAGAGGGAAGCACCAGAGGTTGGTTTAGATGGAATTCTGACACAACCTTGGGAAGAAATTTAGGATGAGTACGAAGAACTACTTTGCCCTTATGGAACACAGTATACGGAGGGTCCGTAACCAGGGCATGTATCTCAGAGACCCTGCGGGCTGAGGTAATGGCCACTAGGAAGGCTGTCTTCCAGGTAAGAAATTTTAGCTCACAGGTAGCTAGGGGTTTGAAAGGCTTCCGAGTGAGCATGTCTAGCACAAGGTTAATGTCCCAGGCTGCGACCGGACGTCTAACAGGGGGTCTGGTATGCAGAATTCCCTTAAGAAATCTCTTCACCATAGGTAACTGAGCCAGAGACAAGGAAGAAACCGGCTCATGGAACGCTGAAATGGCACTAAGGTGAACTTTAACCGTGGAGTACTGGAGACCTGAGTTTGATAGGTCCAAAAGGTACTCCAGAACCTTGTCTGGAGGACAGGAAAGGGATTCCAAGAGGACTTGCACACCAGAGAAAAGCGTTTCCACTTAGAAGCGTAAGTTTTTGGGTAGCTGGCTTCCAGAGCAGCCAGAAGGACATCTGAGACTCTACAGAGATTCAAACCAGTTCACTTCTACCTCTTCAGGAGCCAAGCATGAAGGTGAAGTGACCTCAGGTTGGGGTGGACCAACGAACCCTGAGTCAAAAGATTGATTTGCAAGGGAAGTGGTCTCGGAGAGGCTACCGACATACTGTTGAGTAGAGGAAACCATAGTTGCCGAGGCCAGGAGGGAGCAATGAGAATCATCTTGGTCCCCTGAGACTCGAACTTGAGGAGAACTCTCTGAATTAAAGGAAGCGGTGGAAAGGCGTAAAGAAAGCGTTTTGTCCACCGCAGCCTGAACGCATCCTGACAGAAAATGCCAGGCCCTGGATTTCTGGAGCAGAAGAGAGGCAGTTTTGCGTTGAGTGGGGATGCAAAAAGGTCCAGGTCTGGAGTCCCCCACTCTTCGAACAGTGACCGAGCTACGGCTGGGTCGAGAGACCACTCGTGAGGGTCTGCCTCCGTCCTGCTGAGGTGATCTGCTAGTGGTTTTGTACACCCGGCAGATATACCGCTTGAATTAGAGACTTGTGCTCCAGCAACCACCCCACACTCTCATTGCTTCCCTGCAAAGGATAAGAGTGAGCACCGCCTTGCTTGTTGATGTAATACATCACAGCTTTGTTGTCCGTTTGAAGGAGAATGTTCTTGTGACAAAGAACATCCTTCAACGCTGATCGGATAGAGGACCGCTCTCATCTCCAGGACATTTATGTGGAGCTGAGTTTCGAGCTGAGTCCATACACCTTGAGTGTGGAGAGAGAGACATTGAGCTCCCCATCCCATTAGCGATGCATCTGTGGTGATGGAGATCTGATGATCCAGAGGAGCAAAGGGGAATCCTTCCAGGAGATTGCTCTCTTGAGACCACCAGGTGAGAGACCTCGAGGCTCCGTCACCTGATGGGATAAGACTGGGTGAGAGGTCGGTGACCACTGAGCGGAGAGCATCCATTGGGTGGTCCTCATGTGTAACCGAGCTAGGGGTACAGTGAACACTGAGGACGCCATGAGACCCAACATACGTTGCATCGAGAGAGCTGTGACCGATCGGTTCTCCCCGATGTAACGGGCCATCTGAAGGATGTCGAGTCTTCTGTCCTCTGGAAGGAAAGCCTTCGCGGAAGAGGTGTCCAGAAGAGTCCCTATGAAAAGGAGCCTCTGGGAGGGCTGCAGTTGTGACTTCTTCAGATTTAGCAGAACTCCCATGGACGTAAAAAGACGAGAGGCCGTCTGAACTGCTTCCAGAGTCCCTTGGCTGGAAGGACTCGCTAGAAGCCAATCGTCTAGGTAGGGGAAACACTCGGAGTCCGAGCTTCCTGAGATGCGCTGCGAGAACTGCACAACACTTTGTAAAAACTCGCGACGCAGAGGATAGCCCAAAAGGCAGGACTCTGAACTGATAATGCTGACCCAGAGCTACAAACCTCAGGAATTTGCGATGGGTCTGGTGGTTGGGGATATGCTGGTAAGCGTCCTGCATATCCAGGGAGGCCAGCCAGTCGTGCTGATGCAGCAAAGGTAACAGGGTTGAATTTCTCCCTGGGGAGGAATTTGTTTAACTTTCTGAGGTCTAGAATGGGGCGCATCCCCCCAGATTTCTTTGGAACCAGAAAGTAATGGGAGTAGAACCCTGTGTTTCGCTGATGCGGGGGCACCAGTTCTATTGCCCTGTTGTTTAGAAGGCCCTGGATCTCGGCAGTGAGGAGGTCTGACTGAGAGGTTGACAACCTGGGTTGTTGTTTGGGAGGGCAATTCGGGGGGTTTTCCAAAAGATTGAGAGAATAACCCTCGCGAATTATCCGAAGGACCCATTTGTCTGAGGTTATGGACTTCCACTGATTGTAGAAGTACATCAGACGACCTCCCACCGGAGGAGAAAGTTCCATCTCGGGCAGTGTGGATGGAACTGGGGTCGGCAATTCATAAGGTAGCGCTGGGGGCTTTAGGCCCCTGTGCTTTCTGCTGCGCCTTCTTTTGAGGTTGGGCAGGTTGGCTTTTATGGAAGCTTCCTCTGCCTCTGCCTCGAAAGGACTGGCGACTATGAAACTGACGTTTACCTACATGCCCCCGAGAGGGGGTAGGCGGGGGTCTAGCCAACTTAATGGCCGACCTAGTCTTCTGAGTGGCCTCTAGGGCTTGCTCTACCTGAGGCCCAAAAAGATAGGAGCCATCAAAGGGCAACGCCATTACCTGCTGCTGAGCATCATTCGTAAAGTCAGAAGTACGCAGCCAGGAATGGCATCGAGTACAAATACCTGCAGCTGCTGAATGAGAAGCAGTGTCGAAAGCGTCCATGGCAGCTTTGACCTGTTGGTTATTGGACTCAATACCTCTGATAACGGTTAGAAGGAGCTCTGACTTGGAGTCGGAATCTGGAAGAGCTTCAACCATTCGTTTCATAGAGTGCCACAGGATATACTCATACTGGAGAAAAATAGCCTTGATAGCTTGGCACACATACTTAAAGTGGAGGCAGCAAAGACTCTCTTACCTAATGTATCAATTTTACGAGACTCTTTGTTAATAGGTCGAGCTGTAGTAGCTTGAGGAAGAACGACCTTGTCATTCTCTGCCAGGACTACAATAGGATCCGCAAAGGCTTGGGATGCCAAAATGGGACGATCCTTGGGAGCTGAATATTTCTTATCAATGGATTTAGCCACTGAAGGAATAAGAGCAGGATTATTCCATACCATTTGAGACAGCGTCTCGAAGGAGGGTTGAATCGGAGGAGTCAAATCCGTAGGGATCTCCGAAGCATGAAGATACTGGAGTCTTAATATTTTCCCAGGATCGATGTCCATAGTCTGGAGAGAAAGAGTGGATCTCAGGTTCCTCAACAGAGACTTAAAGGATAGGTCCTCGACCACAGGCTCTGTAGCGGTGAAGGATCCTGTTTCCTCCACTTCATCACCCAACCGAAGGTCTGGGTCAGGCTCAACATCATCTCCTGATAGTCCAGGAAGGACTGCTTGGACAGGAAAGGAGTGAAAACTAGGAGAAGAAGAAAGAGCAGATAGAAAGGGAGAGTCCCCGAGGCCCCGGCCGCAAAAGAGTCGAAAACGGCGCGCCAAGGGAGGCGCACGAGAACCGCAAGAAGCATCGCGGCACCGCAGCGCACCGCGCGCCGCAGCGCCAACACATGGCACCGCGAGGCGGCGCCATGACTCGCCGGCACCGCGACGGTGCCGCAAGATCAAGCGGCGCCGCAGGAACCCACGCAGCACCAGACGCCGACAAGCGCAGCGACCCCGCGGAAGGCGCCGAGGACACCCCTGGAACCTGGAAAGCAAGAGAAGGGGGAAAAAACCAGGACATAAGGGCATCGGTGTGGCCCCCTGCGCCGCAGCCATGTGAGGGGGGAACACCTAAGCAAGGAGTCGCTGGCACCGAAGGAGGCGCCGCGCGACTAGGAAGGTCCAACCGCCCTGCCTGATCGCCCGACGAGCCCGAAGGCTCCGGGGCAACCGAGCCAGGCAGAAGAACCAACCTCCGAGCCCATCACTCCATAAGAGCGGCCCACTGATGAAACTGCTCATCTGGAGCCCTACCTATAGGCGGGGTGGGGCTCCGATGTCGAAGACGGCGGAAACCGGAAGTTGGCGACTCCGAAGGAGGAGACCGGCAACTAGCATCCGATAACCGACCGCCGACGCGAGACGTATCAGAGGGCGTACTCGGTGATGCCTTCTTTTTGACCTGTGGGTCAAGAAGAGCTCGAGGCGGAACGGTGCCAAGAATCGACCATTTATTTTATGCCGGCGGGGACCGCCCATCCCCAGGCATCGGACTGACCGTTGTGGAACCCCGCTCTGAGGGAAGGGGCTGACCGGACCCAGCCCGACTGACTGAACAGCTTTCATATGAAGTCTCCCCTACCGTCACCTGACCTGCTCATGGTCGACTCGTCCCAGTAGGCCGAGACTTCTTTACTATAAGTTAAATTTAAAATATAACAGAAATAGAATATAAAATTAATACTACTATCGAGATAAAATTACAAAAATAAACTGAAAACTATCGCTAGTTTGAAGTTTGACTCCCGACAGGCGAGCGACGTTGTCACTGAAGCGCACTCGACGGCGGGAAAAAAGGAACTGAGGCGGTTGGAGGGTCGTCGCCGAGATAGTCATTACCGCGCGAGCCACTGCTCGCGGCGCCATGCCTCGCGGCGCCATCTCTCGTGCCGACCCTCCAGCAAAAAGTTTGCTCCCGATGGGTCCTAGTGCCTCCGGCGCAGATCCCACTAGTGTGAATGAGTGGTGGAGACTTATGTCCAGGAAGATCTAACAGCAGATAAGGATCGCTAGGCCCACCCAGTCTGCCCATTGTTTTCCTCTACCTACAGTATCCTCGCAGACCCCAATCAATCTCAAGCTCTTTCACCCTGCCCCCTTTCCATTCCATTAAGATACCCTTATGTCTAATCCCATACATTCTTGAACCTCTCCATTGCCTTCACCCCCTTTCCGTGAAGAAGTACTTTCTAACATCTCTCCTGAATCTACCCCCTCCAACTTCACATCATGTCCCCTTATTCCTGAACTCCTTTATTTCTGAAAAATACTCCCCCCCCCCGTACCTTATTTATCCATGAGGTATTTAAAGGTCTCTATCATAGCCCCTCTTCCTCCTCTCTTCTAGGCTGTACAAAGTCAGGTCCTTTAGTATCTCCTCATAGAGCTCTTGAGGCAGACCCTGCAACATTTTAGTTGGCCTCCTCTGGCCTGCCTCCAACTCTATGTCCTTCTGGGGATGTGGTCTCCAGAACTGGGCACAGTACTCAACAACGGGTCATACCAGCGAGTTATACAGGGGCAACACCACTTCCTCTTTCTGCTGGGGATACTCTTCCCTATGCACCCTGGCATCCCACTAGCCCTCCCAACTGCTGTGTTGCATTGCCTGGCCAAATTTAGGTCATTCAATATGATCACCCCTAGGCCTCTTTCCTGCTTGGTTGCTGTCAATTAGACTCCACCCATTTTTGTACTCTGCTCCATAAAACTAATGCTTCCAGGCCACCTTCTTCCATCTGCAATGGGCTCAACATTGACAATGGGAGCCAAACAATGACAAGAAAGAGCTGGACGATAGCAATGTCGATGACGAAGTTGAAAGATCGAGACCATGACTGCAACTTTATTCTTGAACTTTGACCCAAAGATTGAAGAGATACAGGAACCACTGGGCCCAGATGCTCTGTGGAGGATCCCTGAGCACCAGGTGGATTAGAGACTGTCATATGGTTGGGATGGCTGTGGCTCAACCAAGAGAGGGCTGACTGGAAGCTTGGTTGGCCCTGCTGCCTGAGCTGCCATCAGCACTGGTGCCTAAGAGAACAAGAATTAAGTCCGCTTCAGTGAACTTGTCCTTTACATCTGTGTCATCGACTGGCTGATCGACCAGTGTTGAAACTTTTGGCTGCATGGGTGGGAGTACCACAGGCAGTCCAATGGGCTTCATAGGTGGTCTGACCTCCTTAGAGGATGACTGATCACAAAGGCCCTGCAGACGGCGACAATCTGAGCAGTCCCTCGACCAGCAGCGATCCCACTACTGTTGCTGACTCTTCTTCCTGTGCCTGTGGTGCCAAGGCACTGATTCATCTTCAAATGAATGGAGGGACAGAAGAAAGTTATGGAGGGCAGAGCCAGAGGACCACGTAGTTGATGGGAATAGTCGAGCTTGAAGACTATTCCAGTGACTGAGTATGCTGGCTAAGTGTGGACAGTGAACTACATCCAGAAAGTTAGAAAGCAGTATCCCAATAAAAATCAGGAAATTAGGGCTACCCCAGGAGCACAACTGTAGTGCTAATGCTTGCTATGTCAACAACCCAGGACTGGGAATGGACTCGGGTCACTCAGGGGCAAGCTGGGGAGGGAGGGAGGGAGGGATGCTGCATCCTGCTGCCTGACTGCCACCTAGTTGCAGGCCAGAAGGCAACATAGCAGGAGCACGTGGGCAGAAAGACAGACAGCTACTGGAGGTATCCTATGATTAAAGTGAATAAAGAACAGCGAGTCAACAATAGTGAGTCTTTAATAGCAAATGTAAGTAAGGTGACAAGGTAATTATTGCGAGTGCAAACATCAGTGACTTTTGGGCATTTAATTTCAGCGACTTGCCAAATCTGCGACTTACCAGCGGCTTTAACAGCTTATATGCATCCCACCTTACACTTGCATTTCAGTGACTCACTAGCACATGGGCAACGAGCAGGATCACCACACACTCTACTACTAGCAGCGACTCACCAGCAGCTTGAACAGCTTATATGCATCACACCTTACGCTTGCATTTCAGCGACTCACTAGCACCTGGGCAACAAGCAGGATCACCGACTAGCAGGAAACTATTTAGCTTTAGCTGCACCCCACCCTACTCAGGCATTACTGGCAGTTCCTGGTTACCATGACAATGACCACCTGTAAGCACGCTATAAAAGCATGAGCCTTTAGGAGCATATCAGATTCAGAGCTGCATTTACAATGGAATTCCTGACCAGCCAAAAGGGACGTCCGTTTATTTTGATGGTGGCTTCCTTTACAGAAAGGACAAAGACAACGGTGAGAAAGTTTATTGGCGTTGTGCAAATGCACACAAGTACAGTTGTCTTGCCCGAATACACACTATTTTTTTTTTTTCATTTTTATTTTGACAGCAGTTTGGGAAAACCTTTGAGCCATAGGCTCATTTACAAAGGTACCTTGTCACAGGAAGACATAACACAGTACAACAGTAAATTACGACAGTAATAAGCACAGAAATACAGCAAGTTGGTACAAGCAGGAGTGATGCAACAATAACAGGGTTTAGGCAATCAATAAGCAGCTTAGAAGGTAGCTTTGTCATAAATCTATTGGTAGTAAGGTTGTTGCAACTTTTAAAGAGCACACTCCTGTGCCAGACGCGGTTGATGTGGGGGTTCGCAGGTTGATGTCAAACATTAGGGAGCGTGCATGTACAGGACTTCAAACAACAGGTCAGGTTGTTTCACAGTGCACAATCTCAGCTCTCGAGTCTGTAACAGGGCACCTTCCTGGCGTAAAACTTATTAAGCGCACTGTTCAGCGTGTTAGACAGCTGCGGCGTGGTTGTCCTGCTGATACAAAAACGGTGGAGGACCTTGTGCTCCCACTTAAGTTCACCCTTACCGGTACAGGCCAGGTATTCTTGATGTTTGACAGTGGCAAAGAGGCTGACATAATCTTAATGTTTGCCACTGAGGGAATCCTTGCATTTTTAGGGGAGACACAGGACTGGATGATGGATGACACATTTAAGTATCACCCCTATTTATTTGACCAGCTGTGCACTATTCATGGGCTTAACTCTAACACTGTGGTTACAGCGCTGTATGTGCTAATGTGCTCCCACAGGACAGCTGCCTATAGTTGTGTATTTAGTCAGCTGAAATCTGCATGTCCTGCCTTAAATCCCACCAGTGCAATTTTTGATTTTGAGAAAGCCGCATGGAAAGCATTTTCATCCGTTTTCGGTGAAACAGAGGTCAGGGGGTGCTTTTTCCCCTTCGCCCAAGCAGTGTGACGTAAAATCCAGAAGCATTCTGAAGTACATGAAAAGTACTATAGCGACCCCTCAGTTAACGCATGCTGCTTTCTTTGCTTTTATGCCAACAGCTGATGTTGTGAGCACGTTTGAAGAACTGTGTGAATGGAATTTTTTCACTAGAAATGAGGACATTTTGTTACCTTTGCTTGACTATTTTGAGAACACCTGGTTGGGAAGTCCGAGAGGTAGGTCAGGATGCAGAAGGGCCTCATTTCCTGTAGAACAGTGGGACTGCCTTTCAGCAACAGTTAGAGCGCTTTCCAGAACTAACAACGCAGTGGAGGGATGGCACAGAGGATTTAGTAGCTGCCTCGGTGCATGCCATCCCTCCATCTGGAAGTTTATTCAGTGCTTGCAGAGTGAGCAGCACATGACTGAACTGAAGCTTGAACAGTTTATATCGGGTGCATGCACCAGTGGTGTCAAACAGAAATACAGAGACCTAAAAGAGAGAGTACGTTCAATTCTCTCAGAGTATGACAGCAGAACTAAATATGATTATACCATGGACATTAACCAAGAGCCAATCAGAAAGGCAGACTGGCACCTTAGCCTCGTTGTAAATCATATGATAATCACTGGCAAAGGTGCCAGTCTGCCACATCCTCGTGCCACCCTGAAAAGAAATCACTCCGATACCCCCACCAACACTGCAAAGTCGCCATGTTTCCTCTCGCTAAGAAATCGCACTAGGCCTCGTATTCAAAAAAAAAAAAAAGAAAACCATGGCTGCATCATTTGACCTAACTGACGAAACTGACGAAACTGAACTCTATCAACTTTTCACATTAAACACTACATAAGAGGTAACTTGAAGCACTCAGTAGTATTTTTCAATCATTGACCAGTAAACAGTTCGGCACCACTGCACCCATCTCGCTTGTTAGTGTTTTCGGCTCCGATCCATCCTGTCCTCAATCTTCACTGCTGCCCCACTCACTCTTTGTCTGTCAGTACTCCACACATCGCATTTTTTTTTCACAACTTTTAAAAACAAATTCCCCCAAACACCACCATCACTACATCATGCCTGCAAAATCATACCCAGAAGTAGAAACAAAAATGTGATCCCATATGCCCCACTCCACTCACACCACCAACCGACACCGCTCTCTCCTTCTCTCATTGCTCTAAACACATTTCTGAACCTGGCAGCAAAAACTAAATAAAAAAAAAAAAACTACTCTTCAACGGACCACATTTCAGTGCTCACTGCACTCTAGCTTCTCTGTCAGCATCACTTACTCTCATATTCTACCCAGCAACAATGCACTACTTCATAAGTAGAAGACTTCTAGGAAAACATAAACTGAACTTACAAGCTCAAATGGGCAGACTGGGTGGGCCATAAGCCCTTATCTGCTGACACGGTCTATGTATCTATGTATCTATATACAGAAATATATAAAACAATACAAAATAAGATTTTTTTTTCAATTGTTTTTCTATATTTTAACAAATCACACATGGTATAATCGCAATAAGCCACTCGGAGGTGTGGGTTATCGAGTTACCACGGCTGGTGAGGATTTACCCAAAACCACTCCAGCCATGGTAAATCCCCTGATAACCCACACACCCTCATGGCTTATTGCTTAAGTATCTGCATGGCCTTGCATATAAGTTTCAATTCCAGGTGTAATATTGCAGCTCTGACCAACATTCGCTTGTGCTAGCAAGTTTTTTTTCCTTTTTTTGTTGATAGGCTTCAATTGGATATAACTGGCATTGTAATTGGCATATTTGATGTTATCTGAACTTCTTTCTTTGTCGTTTTGTGCACTCATCGATGAGATTTTAATTTTTATTTAGTGTGATTTGGTGTTATTGAACAAAAAATAAAAGCCGAATAACTAGAGAACTTTAAGCACTTGTTGATTTTCTTACTTTTTACAAGAGTCGCTATATTGATGCGGACAACCCTTTGAACTGATCCTGGGCAGTACTGGGCACTACATTACAAGCTTAATTATACAGTCACTTTATTTTCAATATTGTGATTATTTGATGCACCATAACATACAATCGCTATTGTTGAAGGCACTATTCTGCATTCCGATTTTGCAGATCGCTGTTTTGCTTTAGCTATTTTCACATACAACCCTACAGGACAGCAAGCACACATGCCTGTACGTCATTGTATGCCAGCAACCCTGGAAAGAGAAAAAGAGAACTGAAGGGAAAAACCCTGGTCCACCACTGCACCCGCACCATACACAACTGATGTGGCAGAAACCCACCACTGCCATGGTCCTGTGCAAGTGATGGATAACTGGAAGTCCATGAGAAGTTCAGTGACAGGACTGAGAGGGAATGCTGTCTGGCAAGTTTGGGGACAAGAAGAGGCTACATAAAAAAAAAAAAAATCAGGAAATTAGAGCATTAATTACCAGCATTAGTCATGGAATATCAAACCTTTTAATTGGACTATGACAACTTTAATCACCATAATTTAGTAGGTTAATTGCGGGGAAGGATAAGGCAGTGCTTAAATTAACCACAATTAATGACAAGCACCTGAAATCCTACACAGTGCAGGTATACAGAATAAAAACTTCTGAAACAATTAGCTTTATACCATTCATTTTTAGGAGCAAGTGTCTTTTCTCTGATCCTGAAATTTTTTTTTTAAATTAGTGTTTATGCCCCCTTATTTCATCTCCCTGGCCCTTTCTGCCTGGAAGCCGCAACCCTATCACCCACCTTCCCTTGGACTTAACCGTGCCTCCTTCCTCCACGGCAAAACCCCTCCCTCCCTCCATGAAAGGGTCATCAAGACCCTTCAACCCCTCAGGAGTCTAAATTTTGGTGGAGGGAGCCACAATGTTGCTGGTGTGAAGCCTGTGAGCCACTGGCTTCATTCTGCCAAGTTGAGGTGTTTTCTTCTCTTTTTCTGATGCTCCCCTGCCCTCAGGAAGCTAGCTGTTAGGGTGTGTGTGCATGCATGCGCGTGTGCGCACACACACATACATATATACTGGCATGCAGCGCCAGCTATCCCCCCCCCTTCCTTGAGGCGCACCATGTCCCTACTGATCCAGTTGTGATCATCAAGGTGGTACACTCAGGCATCGGAGACCTTTGACCCCGAAGATGGACAGCATCCTAAAGGACACTTGCTCCTTTTCACCCAAGTGACCCCCAGTGACCAAGGCTCATTCCCAAACCTGGGTCACTGGCATTATGAGTAGCAGCACTACCGCTGCACTGACAAGCTGGCCCCCCAACCCTGTTAACAAAATTAGGAAGAGAATGTTTTGGCATGTATCCTATGGCCATGTCTTCCCTTACAATGATTTTCATGACATTGTAGGGATGGCTGGCTCATTGGCACAGGGGTAGAATTTCCGCCGGTGACACTGGCGACCTGGGTTTGAATCTGGACTTGGGACGTCAAAGGGCCAGCTGGGGGAAGGGAAGAGGACTGAGCATCCCATGGGCTGCTCTCCTCCTCTGGAGTGTGTGTGTGTGTGTGTGTGACTGACTGTCCAATGAAAAAGTGCAGACCCCTGGCGGAGGCTGGGGGATCCGATGAGGCGGGATGGACATCAGGTTCATCCCACTGACATCATTGCACATCCTGCCCCCTGAGGGGATCAGCATTCACTAAAAATGCTGCCACCTCCTGGTACTGCAGTCCCCCCCCCCCAAAGTACCCGAGCGAGACCATGTTCCACCCCTGCGGCCTCACTGGGGAGGAGGGAGCCTAGGGAGCCCTGCGGGTCACGGTGATGTGGCCAGTAACCTGGACCTGTCTCCATGGGGTGGGGTTATCTCAGCTGCCCCACTTTGAGGGGTGAGCCAGGGCGAATTGGGGATCGGTTACAGGTGGGGCAGTGGGTCCGGGAGATAGGACTGATAATATGGGACAGGCGGCACCAAAAAAAAAATAATGTAGTAGGGATGACTAGTGACTCAATAATTGAATTCATTTTGGAATCATTAGAGGCAGACATTTTCTTTCTCTGCTAATTTTCATGCAATATGCCATTTGTACTTTTATTTCATATGTGTTCAAACTGGTACAAAATGAAGCTAAAAACTTGAGAACTAAAGAAAATTAAGCAGGACAGAACATTTTGGTGTAATGTATGCATCAGGTTTTCTAATACTCTGTTTTGCATCTTGCATAAAAATAACTGAGATACCAGGTCATTTAGAGAGCAACTGATGCCTCCAGAAGAACTCTGAAAAACATAATATTAGGACTTAATTCAGCTTACATGTCATGTTAGTGCTGTATTTCTCCATCCCATAATTTAATATTGCAGTTATGCACATGAAACAAGGATTTGTGTTCTTTACAATTCATCAACTCCTATTACTTATTCCCATCATGATATCATAATACTCTGCTTGCTACATCACAGCTATTACCATGACAACAGACTGTGGCACCATAACAGAGTGTTACAAAACCACACATGCCCCCCCATAATGCAAAGCATCATGGGCTGCATATGCAAATCACCACAGAATATTATGCTGGTTCAACTTTAAGCAGAAATGCATGGTACTGAAAGGTCTCTCACACAGTTTGCAAAGGGTGCCAACAGAAAACACAGACACCTCATCTGTCTGACACCCCAGTGGAATGAACCAGCTACCCTAAGATGGTCTATCTGGGTTATGTTGTAGTGAACTCAATTAAAACAAAAAACAAGTTACAAGACAAAGAACCTCAGCGCGCAAGCACTGAGGCAATGGTTACCCCAAAGGGTATTGGCCAGGAGGCCAAGTTTCAAAGAAATACAAAATAACACATGCCCCCATATTGCAAAGCATCATGGGCTGCATATGCATATTACCACAGAATATTATGCTGGTTCAACTTTAAGCAGAAATGCATGGTGCCGAAAGGCCTCTCACACAGTTTGCAAAGGGTGCCAACAGAAGACACAGACACGTGTTTCGTCCTACCATGACTCATCAGTGTGCCTCATTTGTTTGACACCCCAGTGGAATGAACCAGCTACCCTAAGATGGTCTATCTGTGTTACAACCAGCATAATATTCTGTGGTGATTTGCATATGCAGCCCATGATGCTTTGCATTATGGGGGCTGTATGATTTTGTATTTCTTTGAAACTTGGCTTCCCAGCCAATGCCCTTTGGGTAACTACTGCCTCAGTGCTTGCACACAGAGTTTCTTTGTCTTATAACAGAGCATCATGACTTCAAGTCAGGAATCAACTGTATGTGTAGATGAACTATGAGGCATTAAAGATCCCTGTTCCCATCACATTTCCTCAGCAATACAGAACTGGGAGGGTAATTCCATAGAAGGTTAAGTGAAATACAAGCTGAATTGAGTCTAAATATTACATTTTCCAAAGTTTTCCCAGAGGTGTCAGCAGCTCATTAAGGCCCAACTGTGACAACCCTCAGAACTATTAAAGAACATAATGAAAAGAAATATATAGAGTGGGGGCATATTAAATACACTGTTATGCCTAAAAGAAGAGCATTATCTCTTTTACAAACATTTCTGTAGTAATTAAAATGTTAAATTAATGTATTCATGGTGTGAAATGCGCAGATCCCTCAGAGGGCTAAACCAAATTGACTGCTTGTAACTAAATGTGAATTTTAATCCTACCTTGAATTTTAATGCAACTCTTCCCCACACCAGCAGTGGAAATATTACTGTAACTCCCTGATGCTTTCTTGTAATCTCCTTGCAAGACCCTGTTTCGTTCTTAGACCTCACTTTACCAAAGTTTAACAGCTTTGTAGGAATCTGCATATTTAACGGTTCTGCTAAAGCCTACCATAATACAGAGCTGCGATCCACACCCCCCACCCCACCCCCAATGCCTGTGTTCAAGGATTTGGTCCAGGATCCCAAAGCTTTATGTGTTAAGCTGTCAATTCAATTCCTCAATGACTTGATTAACGGGAAAAGAAAGCAAGGCGCCAGAGAATTAAAAAAAAACTACAGTCAATGAGTTCATGATGTGACCTGCCAGCCGAAACAAATAGACAAAAGTGACAAGCTAGGACAAGACAGCTGCTATCCTTTGCTTCAGTTTTCTTATATAAAATATGCAAAAGAATACCTGAACTGCATTTTTTGTTCAGTTTTTAATAGTTTTCTTGTCTTTGCACCACATAAATAGACAATTTTAGCAGGCATTGCTAACATTCTTTAAGGGGTAAACTACTGGTGCTTCAACTTGCCATAACTTGTGTATCTCCTTGTAACACTCAAACCCAGTGCTTTCTACATCCCTTCTTGACAACCCATCTTCAGCCATGTGTCCCAAATAACACCCTATGAAAAAAAAATCCACTTGTCAAGATCATTCACTAGTATCCTGCAAGTACTAGAAAAACAGGCTTACTGTAAACAGAGCCTAGCAATCTAATTCTTTTATTTATGTCTTTCTGCACAATATGCCACCGATAACTATGGGTCCAACATTCTATAGTCCCAATCCTAGACCACCAGGATTTCCAATCCTACAACCATATGGCACATTTCAACTCAAATCAAAAACTAGTTTCCATAATATTTTAAGTGCAGTTCAACTGTAAGTAAATGTACAAGCTTTACTACATGACATACAAAAAGGGTGAATGTCACATACTAGCAAAGGTACAGAGGAGCTTCACCAAGCATATCTATGGTCTACGCAATGACAACTATGAAACCAGCCTATCTAGTTTAAATTTAATGTCGCTAGAAATGCGTAGACTCAGAGGCGATCTTTTTTTATATGATACAATACCGGACCAGTGCCTAATGTCTGATCTGGGGTTAGTTTTTAAAGATAGTACATACAACATCCGAGGGCACCCACTACAACGTGTGTGAAAAAGATTTAATTATATTGGCAGGAAGTTCTTTTTCACACACAGGGTTATTGGCCCATGGAATAATTTACCTTTGGATGTTGTCATCAGTGAGACCAATTCTATATTTAAAAAAAAGACTTGATACCCTTCTGTTGTCTGGACACAGGCTTCAATATTATTCAAACTTGTCATAATGTGTAAAATGTGCAAATGTGAGCTAAACCAGCCCCCTTGCTCCTAAAAATCCTTAGTATGATCCTTAGTATTATTAAAGACAGTTATGGTATTTAAACTAAGGTCACTGCTAAGTTTCCAGAAGGACTGAAAAAAACAGATGAACACCAGAAATGGTGAGATCAAACCATAACCCATGGTAGCATGATACAAAATGTGTAACAGTACTCCAGATTTACACATTTCAGTTGTTCCAATGGCAGTCATGATCTTCCAAACTGGCATACACCAACACAGCTCCCGGGGCTTTTTAAGCCTCATTCAGTAACATAAATGAAACACATCTTAATACTGCATTGGCATATCCCTCTCTGCATACATAAAGATTTTTTTCAAAACTCACCACCACATTCTACTGCTTCCAAGTGCTGAGCAAACTATTTCAGAAAGACTTTGTGGAATACTCAAAATACTGGAGACACGGGTCATAGCTGCACAAATGCAAGCGTCAACAACTTTTGACTCAGGCATGGATACGATGCAGACAGTGTCTTCTAGACATCAAGTCTGCACAACAGTTTGAAGTAATATGGTATGGCAGTGAGTTTGGAAAACATCTTTCTCTACATAACGCAAAGTGATATGCCAGTTAACAATTTGAAGATACGTAATTTATTAATATTTTCAAATGCAGCTGAAAATCCCCAGAGGGGCAAATAAACTGGTCATCTTATGTGTGTTTGCTAATTCAGGTCATAATGAATTCTTAAGACGTTCAATAATGCTCAGGAGTGATTACTCCCTGTCTCAGAGCTAGCTTCTTCCTCTGTGGGTTTTAAAATGCCCTTCAATGATGAACACTGTAGCAATATGCAGATGTGCTTTAACTGCTACCTAAAGGTGACTGCTAAAGGAGGATTTTATGCTACCAATCTGCATACATTAATAAGGAGAGTCCAAAAATGTTCTCTCTCTCTTCATCCATTTAACCATTTACCCGTTTCTGCTCTTTTCCTCCATGTAACTGGCCAAAAAAATCTTTCATCACTTAGGTTTTATTCACGACATGTTATTCTCTATGCTGTCCCCCTCAGCATTAAGCTTAAATAAAGTTCCCCATTACTGGATCACTACGTGCAGACAGGGATACTAACTGTAAACTCTAGAAAGCTGGCATTTCAGCTGTGTGAAATGAGCAGGAAGTCAATCTCTAATCACGGGCTCCTCCTGCATATTATTCTTCATTCCTCAGGACTAGAACCCACTGAAGTTAAGGGGGGGTACCTCAAGTGAACTACATAGCCAAGGTACCTGTATATCAATGGGAAGGGCCCAACCCACTACAGAAACGGACCACCGGCCCAAGCAGTACTGGTATGAACTTCTCTGCCAGTGCATCAGTGCAGTGTCAGTGGCTCAGTAGTACGACTGCGCGGAACCTGCTAATTGATTGATTTATTATTATTTCGGAGTACACCGCGATTGCAAAGGTTACACATTAACAGAAACTGTACAGTCATCAAAGCACAGCAGGGGAAACTGGAAATGTTACAAACTATCAAACAGGAGAAGCAGGGAAATACGTACAGAGTTTACAACAATTGCAAGTCACTGCCACAGGAGAATGCTTTGTCAGCACCATACAAGGATCAGAACAGAGCTATACACAGTATTTACACTATTAGCAAGCCATTTCAGTCTGGTCTTGTATCGCATAAGGCCACTGTTGTAATTGTTAACCAGAAGGCTGTATATTGGTATGATTCCATTCCACTTTTCATTTGTTGAATAATCATAATGTTCGACTGTGGCTCCAATTCAGCCATCAAAATTGAACTGCAGTTGGAATTGGAAGTTCTGATTCTGTTTCTGACTCCAAATGCAAATGTCACGAAACTTCTCCCATCCCCCATAAAATGGCAAGGAGCCTACAGTGGGCCTTGGGAAAAGCCCCACCCCCGCAATCCCAATCTCTCTTCCCTTACCTTACTGTCCATGCACGCCAGCTGCTGGCCAGGGTGGTCCCACTCCCTGTGTGGTGCTGCAGGCAGATTAGTAGAATCAGGCTGGAGTTTGGTTTAGACGAGGCACTAGGCAGCTGTGTCAGCCCCCCTCCCCCCCACAGACACACAATCTCATCACCTGGCCTATAGTCCAAAAGTGTGATAAGTGCCCCCCAACCAATTTGGGCAAAGCTGCTGATAAATTTGGCAAATAATGTCCCAGAATCCAGTAGTCCACAGGATTCTATTTTCTCAAGTCAGCTTCCAATATAGCAGCCATACTTATTACAGTACAGCGGCGGTCAAAGTGCGACTGTCCAGTCATGTCCCTCAGACTCCCCTTACACAGCAACCCTCTCACTGATTAGTGGTTGACGAAAAGCCCTGGGTAGCCACCCCCAAGTGCTTCACTGAATAAAGGGCCTGCAACCCAGGGCTTTTTGCCATGTCCTAGCATGCAAGTATATAAGTTTAGGAAAGAAAGCAGACCACTGGCCCATCAAGTTCTCGCCCCACCAGATCAGTGGGAACACCCTGTCACACGTTTTCCATGTAGGTACTTTACTAGTTTAAGCTCAGAGGCAGAAGCACATTTAGTTGTTCATTAAACGGTTTCATCAGGTAAACATACAGGCATAGTGCAAGAATCTCAATAACAGATGTAACCTTGGGGTAAGGGGAGGGAATACAGGGTAGGAACGTAATACCAAACAATCAAGTGGAATACAAACCAGTCACATACATACTTTACAGAATTAGATAGACGGACAGACAGCTAAATAGATAGCTAGATGGACAGATTAATAGATCGATAGATGGATGGATGGACAGACAGACATAGATAGATGGATAGACAGACACACAGATACATACTGTAAATGGGTAGACAGACAAGCGACAGATAGATAAGAGTAACAGGTACAGAACCAGTAGGCGTGGAGAGAGTATATATACGTAAATACTATCAGTTTCTGGAGTACATTCCACTGTACATATGTCACAGTGATGAATTCAACTGATGGAAAAGCAGTTGCAATGCATTCTGCCACAATGCACACTCTGTGCTACCCTGAAAACTAAGCAGTGGAACTCGGACAGAAAATGTATTCCAAGTCAGGATGCAGTAGAACATCCCTTGGTTTTAAATGTACTTCTGTAAATTAGCCACACTTTTTCAGTCAGACCATACAATCCACCTGTGACAGAAGTCAAGACAAGGATGAACAGCAAGAACTGGGTTCCACGGAAAAGAATGGGATTACTGCCCACAATTATGGCAACAATGTTGCACGTCCCCCAACAGGACAACTGAAGAAATCTATTAATACAAATTCAGTCTAGAGTATATCACACAGACTGCATGCCTACACTCCACAAAAGGAAACAAAATCATCCTTATGAAGGGCCTGCCAGCTTGGGGGGGGGGAGTAGTATAGCTACAGCTCAAGGTTACTAGACCCAGGAATGAGCCAGGGCCATGACGGACCAGGTTTTGGGGGAGGCGAGGGGGGGTGCTGTAACTACTTTTAGTGTTGCAGTGCTAACACCTGGGTGACCACAGATGGAAGCACTGCAAAGGTATTGATTTATTCATTCATTCAAAATTTGGTAACTGAAAAAGGCCCACTGAGCTGAGGCTCGTTTCCAGGTGCGACCTGTGGGCAAGGGATACAGGATAGGGTGATAGTGTAGTCCTTCAGGTACACATAGGAGCTATGCTATTAGCGTAGAGCTCACGTTACGCTATCTGGTAACTTTGACCCGTTCATTTACTTTTTATTAGTTTATTTTGGTAGGGGTTTACTCCCACACCACCCTATAAGGTAAAAAGAAAAAAAAAAAAAAGTGCAAGGGGGTGTGGGGGGCCAAACCGTCCAACTTACATAAACTGACACCAAGTAAGGCACGCGACCAAATCAGTGCTGTATTCAGAAAGTTTTTATGGCAAGCTTCCTAGGTATACCCAATAATTTACACCATCGCCCAGGGTGGTTAATTTATACATATATTGCAGTTGTACATAAAGCAAGTAGACATGGGGGTGTTCTGACAGACTTGTAGGACGCACAAATGCACGCACTGCTTCACTGAGACCCTTGTGCACAGATGTCCCAGGGACCAGTGTGGATGAAAGGAAAATGTCCCTAGCTGTCATGGATGATGGTCCCTGATAGAGTTGGACCCCACAAGGCCTCCTGCCATGCAGCCTTATGTAACATAAGACTCAGAGGTTACATCCCCCTCCCATCGCCACCTGGGGAGTAGAGCCACAGCTACCTGGAGATGGCACACTTCAGTCAGAGGTGACAGGGGTCTGTCACCTTGGGGTTTCTTGGTGAAAGACTGCACTTAAGGACTGAAGGGGTGGATAAACAGTAAGTTGAAAAATAAAAAATCTTCCATAGAGAAAATCACACAGACAGATGTAGCTTTTAACATCTTCAAGCTCACTTATTTTCACAATGTGGATTAAGATCTACTTTCCAGTACAAAAGTGGTCACCAGCAGGGCTCCACAGGGGTCGGTTTTGGGCCTCATATTGTTTAATATATTTATAAACGACACTGGGGGGGGGTGCATTCAGGGCAAGATGTGCCTATTTGCTGATGACACCAAGCTCTGTGGGAGGGTGGACACCCACAAGGGGATAAAAGAGTTAATGGAGGACCTAGCCAGACTGGAGAAGTGGTCAGGGACGTGGCAGTTGGGATTCAACGCCAAAAAGTGCAAGGTGATGCACATCGGGGCAAGAAACCCAAGAGCAGAGTACTACATAGGAAAAGTACAGGTAGCCGAGGTGGAAGAAGAAAAAGACCTGGGGGTAGTAATTACTAGTGACCTGAAGCAGTCTGCACAATGCAAAAAGGGGTTGGCAAAGGCAAACAGGATGCTGGAATGCATCAAGAGGGGGTCAGTAGCAGGCACAGCAATATTATTCTTCCATTGTACTGATCTCTGGTAAGGCCTCACTTGGGAGTATGGAGTGAGGTGTTGGCATCCGTACCTTAAAAACAGACATTAATTTGCTGGAAGGGGTGCAGAGGAGGGTGACTAAAATGATCAGAGGACAGCAGGACAGATAATTTGAAGAGAGGCCAGGAGCCCTGAGGATGTACTCATTGGAGGAGAGGGGGGATATGATAGAGACCTTCAAGTACCTGAAGGGAGTGAACACAGTACAGTGTGAGGGTCTCTTCAACAAGAAAGAAAATACCACCACCAAAGGACACAGCCTGAAGCTAGTGGGGTGGGGGGGAAATATTTTATTTTATTTTGTTTACCGCGTAGGGGTCGTAGCCAAAAGTGACTATTTTCAGGCACGACCTCGGAGGTTACAGAGGTCACAAGGATACATGAATAACAAGGGATACACTGTTTACAGGATACAGAGTATACAGTAAATCAATAATACAGTAAGTAGGGGGTAGATATCATGAAAACATAGGTTTCTAGATACAAACAAGTCAAGGAAGGATGTGAGGAAACATTTCTTCACAGAAAGGGTGGTGTCGGCCTGGAATGAGCTGCCAGAGGGGGTCGTGGCAACCAGGTCAGTGGGAGCATTCAAAAGAGCCTGGGATAAACACAGAGGAAACTCGTGGGACACAGGCAAAGGAAGGCGGGAAGAAGAGGGGGTACCGACACTCGTGTAGGGGTAAAATACAAAACCCCAATACATATCGAGCAGACATGATAGACCAGGTGGTCTCCTTGTGCTGGCTACTTGCTATGTTCTTATGTTCTGTACATACAGTTTCTGAAAAAGCAATACACAATAGTTTGTGTTTCACAGTCTAAACAAGCAAGAGCAATTTTGTAAAAGAACTGCAAACAAGATGAATTTTTCTGCAGAATTTCAAGAAACAAATAACATTGACAAGGTTTTGCAATACAATACAAAACAATGCAATATGAGTTCCTTTTGTGTAGCACCTTTCATAGGTTTTCTGTCTATCTGCAGAGGGGGACTACTCACAACAGATGACAAAACATTCACATTATTAAAGACAATAATTCGATCTTCAAAAAGCAAAAAAGATCTAGCCGACACCTCAGCTTATGAGGTGATTTTTCTGAGACGCATATCTGATAAAAGCCCTTTGCCAACCCCCCAGGCCTGTGCAACATATTGGCATACAAATTCCCCTAAGACACAAAATGAATACTGTGTTTCTCTTTCACCCAGAAATGAGGTTCAAGTGTGGGGAACTTTAATTTAAAAAAAACAAAACAAAGAACCCTGCGATCCAACCATTACTGTCAACTTTGCTAAAATCAACACGCTCAGTCAGCTGTACAGAGTGCAAGGACTGTGCCTGGATGAAGACAATGCCAGATGGTCAGCAATTTATTAGGTTCTCTGAGCTAAAAAGAGACCCATAGACTGACATGACAGATCTGAGATTCAGACTTCAGGTACAGTAGGGGGCTGTAGTCTAATGGTGACCTCAGAAGACCCCGTCTCCCACTTCAGGCTTCATACATCACACTGTTGAAGAGATGAATCTCTCATTAAAATCAGAATTTAAAAAAAAGTGTAAATGAGATGATATTTTAAGAAAACAAACAAGGAGTATGCACAAATTAACACAATCGGTCTGTAAATTACTGCACACTGATGTCTGCAGTTAAATTTCAGGTTAGACGAACTTTGCCTTAAGGGAAACATTTATAAACAGTGCCATCGTGGTTTGAAAGCCCACAAAAAAATCTCCTTTAACAATAGTATTGGGCTTCCCTGTAGCTGGTAGCACTCCACAGAGATAGAAAATCATGTCTGCCTAATAAGCTGTGCTTAACCACAATGTGGATAGGCAGAGTTTCACCCACAGTGAATATGTACGCACGGGCAGGCAGAAGGGAAAGAGGGCATCTGATAGAGACCAAATTCTTCCAGAGAATCAATAGGGTGCACTACAGTGAACTGTTCAAGAGGAATGACAGCACTGTGACAAGACATTATATGCTGAAATTGAGGGGAAGGTTCAAAAAGGATGCAGGAAGTTTGTCTTTATGGAAAGGGTGGTGGACATGGAATAGATTGCCCAATGAGGTGGTCCACGCAAAGTCGGTGTCTGGGTTCAAACATGGGTGGAACAGACACAAGGGAATAATACAAACTACAGGAAAAGGGGCTGGGGTATCATAGGGAAGGGGGTGTCACCACTAGGGCTAGCAGATAATAACGCTGGCCTGCTGAAGGCTGAGCACGGCTTTAGACAGGCACACTGACTGACTAGATATACTTCTGGGTCTTTTTTTGTGCTGTCAAATTTTATGTAAACAATAAGAGGCCGAGTGACTTCAGCTCCTGGAAGTACGGCTATGACACCACAACCAACACCTTGTCATGACACCACAAACAACACCTTGTCACGTATTATTGCACTTATAAAATGTGTATTTTGTTAAATATGTTAAAAGAAAACTTTTACAATTTTTATAAACATTTATAAAACAAGAAAGTGAAGTAAGAAATGATAAAATTAATTCCTCCAGAGCATGTTCAAAGTAAAATATGAGCAAGGTGCCAGGCAGAGGGCACTGGAAGCATGGCTGATGAGCAGCATCGTTTCTGAATGATACTACAGAGATCTGGACCACAACTCCCATAATGACTTGCGGTTTCTAGGGTGCTGGAATTGGAGAGGAGAAGCATGATAAGAAATAGGCAGTAATAGTGCTGTATAATTAAAAACAGCAATGGAGCTGGCCTGTTGGCACAGCAATAGCGCTACCACTTATTGTGCCGGTGACCTGGGTTCAGAAACAAGCACGAGTCCACGAAGGGCTGGCCAGCAGAGGATGCTCTCCTCCTCCTCGGGGAGGGAGGGCTGCCAGTCTCTGCTGTGCTACTGCCACCTGGGCGACCACCAGTGGCAGTGCAAGCTGGAACTGCCGGAGAATGGGAAGGAAGACACTGACTGCCTGAGCGTGCGTCATCATGCAGCGGCGAGAACACGCATGCTCACAGGAGCCGGGTCACATCTTAAGGGGGCAGGGAAAAAAGCAGAAAATGGTGGGTGAGCAGGAGGATGCCGGCTCTGTTCCGCAGGTCCTACACTACTGACCATGGCCCCCACCGCTGAACTGAGGTTAAACTCCGTTGGGGGTACATTTCCCTCCTCCACTGGCCCACCTGGGGGTGGCAAGCCAGTAAGGAACAGGCGGTGGTGGTAAGTCTTGGGAAAGGCAGGTGATGGGGCTGGGGACAGGAGCATGGCCAATGGGGGGGCTGGCCGCCTGGGTGAAACGCATAGTAAATTAAAAAAAAATGAAATAAATATGTAAAATGACAATTTTTTTTTATTATGAGTGAATTTGGGACAGCAGCGAGTGAGATGGTGAAACACTACCTCTAATACTTGTCTGTTTAGAGATCATTCGTGGTGGTTTTGGTTGATTTCTGTCAAGTGCATCTGCCAAAGTGTTGTCCTTCTCTGGAAGGTGGATGGCCAACAGGGACACCTGTAGGGCGTATGCTAGACTCCAAATTTTCACTGCTTCTGTGCACAGCAGGTCGGATCTTGTCCCTCCCTGCTTGTTGACGTAGAACATTGTGGTGGTATTGTCTGTCCTGACCTGTACTACCTTGTCCCTTACCAAGGATGCAAAGGATTGCAGTGCCAGGGGCACTGCCCTGAGCCCTAGAAGATTTATGTGCAGGAGTGACTCTGCAGGGGACCACATAGCATGCATTGTATGCTCTTCTAGATGTGCCCGCCACCCTAGGAGGGAGGCATCTGTTGTGAGTACCAAGGTAGGGGATTCCTTTTCAAATGGGACCCCTCCCCTTAGGTTGGTTCTGTCTTGCCATCAATGCAGGACCTGTAACAGTGTCCCTGGAACTTGTATCAGCTTTGAGAGAGAGTCTCTCCGTTGACACCAATGTGCTCTGAGATGAAACTGAATGTCTCTCATTTGAAATCTCCAGCCTTGAGCTGTTTCTGTTGCTGTGGCCATGTGCCCCAGCAACTGTAGGAAGTGCCTTGCTGGCCTTGGTCTGTTGAGACTGAAGGATCCTGCCAGCCGCAGAATATTGTCTATCCTGTCTTGGAGGAGGAATGCTCTCCCATGCAGCGTATCCAGTTCTGCCCCTATGAAATTCAGTACCTGGACAGGTTGTAACACAGATTTTTTGACATTAATAACCCTACAGACTCCAGTGTGTCCTGAGTGTGCCTGAGAGCCTCTTTCACCTGTTGTGGTGACTTACCCACAACTAGCCAGTCATCCAAGTATGGGAATACTGTGATATCCTGCCTTCTTAAGTGTGCCACCACTACTGCCAGGCATTTTGTGAATGCCCTGGGGGCTGAGGTCAGGCCGAATAGCAGGGCTGTGAACTGATAATGCCCGGAGCATAGTCTGACCCAAGGTATTTTCTGTGGGATTCCCAGATGGGAATGTAGAAGTAGGCATCCTTTAGATCCAGTGATGCCAGCCAGGCTCCTTGCTAAAGGATAGGAAGGATCATTGTCAAAGTAGCGATTCTGAACTTTGGCTTTGCCAGGTGCTTGTTCAGAGCTTGTAGATCTAGAATGGGTCACCACTCCCCATTTTTCTTCAGGGTAAGGAAGTATCTTGAGTAAAACCCTCTCCCTCTCTGAAGGGATGGAACTGGTTCCACTGCTTTTGATTCCAGCAGACTGGACACTTCTTTTTCTAAGAGTGCCCTTTCTGTGTGGGAAGAGGGCCTGAAAATCCTTGATCTCAGTTTGGGGAAGGATTTGAAGCAGAGAGCTAGGACCTGACTCACTATCTCCAGAACCCACTTGTCTGTGGTGCTGGTTTTCCAAACCTAGAAGTAGTGAGCCAGCCTGCCCCCTACAGGCACTGGGGAGGCAACCCTGACTGGCACATCAGGGAGTCTGCTTTGCCTGGGCTGTAGCCTGTGGGGTCTGGTCCCCTCATCTAGAGCCCCTTCTGCCCCTGAAGTAACCTCTCTGTTGCTGGTAGGCAGGGGTAGCCTGGACTTGGAAGAAAGGTCTACCATATCCCCTACCTCTGCCTCCCCTTCCCTGTGGCCTATAGGAGGTTGAGGCCTTCTCTTTTGCAGAATTGCTCTTATAGGAGGTCTTGTACTCGTCTGCCTTTTTCATGTAAGCCACTGTTTTGTCCCCGAAGAGGGAGTTATTTTCCACTGGAAAATCCATAGCCTTAGTCTGGGTATCCTGAGGTCAGGTTTGTGGCTCTAAGCCAGGCAAACCTTCTCAAGGCTACTGTGAGTGAGGGCCATTCACCTGGCTGCAGCATCATTGGTGTCTGCTGCCATATGAAATTGATATTTTGTGGCCTCCAGACGATATCTGGCTGTTTCAGTTAAATCAACAGTCAGGCCAGGGGGTGCCTTGTCTGCCATGGCCATAACTGAATTGCAGAGGGTTTTCTGGTATTGGGCTGCATATGCCATGCAACTGGCCTGTCTGATGGCCAAAGATGCCACTAGACAGCCCTTCTTGGCCATACTATCCATCTTTCCTGAGTCCTTTTCCGGTAGGCGAGATGCCAGGGGCACTCTGGCTTTATCACAAGCTGCTGCTTGTACTACTCCCACACATGATCCAGATGGGAAAAGAGGAACTCTGCCCCTGATCGTTCAAGCTGATACTTCTTGTCAACATTTTTGTCCACTGGGGTTACAGAGTTAGGTGTCTCCAGTACTTTAAGCACATGTTTCTTCAGGAATTTATTAATGGGGAGCAGAAGCCTCTTAGTAGGAGCTAACCCCCATCATGTCAAGAAATTCTGCCTCTTCCTTATCCTCCACTGTCTCATGTGTGGTGAGGTCAAGGGCTTCAACCATTTGTTTTACAAATGTATAATGGGACGTGTAGTCCTCTGGAAGCCTAGGAGATGACTCAAACTCCTGGTCAGGAGAGACCTCTGGCTCAATTGGTTCATCTTCCTCCTACTCATATTCCTCAAGGGAGGGGGTCAAGCACCACTGGAACCGAGGACTGAACCACGGATGAAACCAAAGTCAGAACAGATAAAGGAACCAACTGCAGCTGAACTGGCAGCAAACCTTGATTTGCTGCAGTCTGCAGGGCTTGTAAGACTTGCAAAGCCTGAGCCACTGCTTCTGCTGTTGGTGCTACCAACTTAGATACTGAAGGCTCTGTTGCTTTTCCAGCTGGAGGTTCAGCATGTTTAGTCTTATGTTTTTTCTTAAACGGAACTGGTTCTTTCACCGGTTCAGCAGGCCTCTTGGGCTTAGACATTTCGCATTTTTCAGGGGCAGTTGTTTCAATGTCTTTTGCCTTCTATATTTTGATCCTGAACAGGTTCACTCGGATCCAACGGAGAGGTAATTTTATCTTTAAAGTGCTGTAAGTGCTTTCTGACAGTTTTAGTGGGGAAAGTTTTTCAGATGTCACAATTTGCCTGGGAGTGTGAAAAGCCCAAGCAAAATAAACACAAATCGTGTTCATCAGCCTTAGCAAAAACTTCCCCACACTTGGTACAGTTTTTAAAATCGGTAGAACCTGTCTTTTTCTTAGGCTTATAGGACATAACAACAGTAACTAGTATAAATATACAAAATAAAGAACTTCGATCAGTTCCCAACGAATTAAGATATAAAGCAACAATGGCTCAAATAGTGTAGTGCTCAGTTCCTGAACCGGAAAAGAACCGCTACACTGAGGAAATTAACCGAAGTCTCAAATAAACTAGTGGGATCCCAACTTAAGTTCAAACAATAGTTTTATGAAGTAAAATAAGAAAAAATAAGAAAATATAGCCGGTTCCTCGTCGGTTGCAGGGAACCAAAGAGAACCGCTAACTGAGGTAAAATAACCCAAAAAACTAGAGCTAACTATAAATATAAAGGCAGCAGAAATATAAAACATTATAAAGAAATAAAAACGGTTTTACTTTTTTTGATGTAAATAAATGAAAACTCAGTCACACTGAACAGCAGACTCCGAGGCGTCTTACTAGGCAGGGAATGTTATAGAATGCACCTGTTGGCAAAGGCAGCAGTTTGAATGGTGGCACGAGCCAATAGATGTTCCATCATTTATTTAGCTTTTGTTGACCAGGTAAGTGCACTAGACAAATCCTGCCTATTTTCAGGCACGAGCCGGGGGAGGGGGTTACAGATGAATGCCAACTGACCTTGAACCAGATTAAGCTGTTGGTGGTATTTATACTGAATGAGGGAAATTTAGCCAGGACACTTGGGAAATCCCCTACTCTTTTTCAATAAGTGCCATGGGATCCTTAACATCCACCTGAACTACCACCAATCCAGGCAGATGGGACCTCGGTTTAACATCTCATCCGAGAGACAACACCTCAGAAGTGCAGCACCCCTCTCATGCTGCACTACAGTGTCAGTACTGGGATATTAAACCAAGTGCCAGATGTGGGAACTGAACTCACAGCTCTCTGATCTCCCGGCCTCACAGGCGAGCGTGCTACCTACTGAGCCACTGACACTGATAATTTGCATAAGTTCCATTTCTCTCCAGTGCAGTTCAACCCTGGAGACTGACTGCTAAGAGTTAATCATACTGAAGAATTCCTGGAGTTGGAAGCACTTCGTAAGTAATACTGCTTTGCACTGCTGTCAGAATTTCTTATGTAAAGTGCGCTAGTATTTACCTGAACAAAACTGCACTCTTGATGGAACGTGATTTCTATGGTCTTAAAAAATGTTTTCTCCTCCTTTGTGACTAATGCGCAGCTTTGTCTTCAATAATACGCACTGTCTGAAACAGCCCCATAAGGACACCCATCAATAAAGGCTCAGCCTTTCTTTTCAAACACAGACACACAATTTCCTGCACCGGGGTTGTCCTGTTTGTAGTCTGCAGTTGGAAGGACATAGTGCATTCCATTGCTAGCTGTGCTACAGATGCTGAAAGTGTGCGGTGTGTAATCTTACAGCAATTAAAGCAACCCTTATTTTAAAGTATAAATGAGAGGAATTTGTAAACAAGCTGGCGTGACCTTGCAGTGTTCCCTTTGTCTACTTAAACCAACTGATTATGGACATAGAGTAATTAGCCACCCACATAATGGGCAATTTTCTAAGTGTCAAGCAAATCAAGCAGCTCCCCTTGAAATGCAAAATGCTTTAATTAAAACCGCAAACTGTGCTAAGCATGTGTGAGTCTCTGATCATTAGTGATTAAGGCCTTTTTTCTGCAAAGAAAACATATTTTTGGGCAGCATTTGTGAAAGAAGCACTCTTAAAGTGTAAAAACAAATACCAATGAAATTACCAGCCTGGTTTAATCTTGGTGAACTACTAAAGGAAATGTCCAACTTTCACTACTGGGCTTTACAGCTCATTACCTTATATCGGTGACAGTTCATTCAAGGCAATTGTAGAATGTTTGCAGCACCCCAGTTCAGAAGGGAAGGGAAGGGATCGTAATTTGACCTGAACTGACAGCCAGGCAATTTCTTCCACTTTCTGGTTCTCAAGTCCCGCCCCCACGCTCTGTTGCTTTATGACATCTTAGCAGAAAGACTGCAGATTCACACCCCATTGTAGTTTATGGGGGTAATTTTAGAAACAATTTTAAAACTGTTACAGCATCCTTTGATTTAAATGAAAGCCACTGCTATGGACTACAATGGGGCGTGACCCCATGCGCTCCCTTGTTAAACATCACAAAATGTCTGCGCGCAGGGGCGGGACTGGAGAACTGGGAAGTGGAAGGGATCACCTGGACATCAGCTTGGCCCAAATTACAATCTCTTCCCTTCTGAACTGGAGTGCTGCAAAAATTCTAAAACTGCTATGGATGAACTATCGCAGCCATGATGTAACGAGCAATAAAGCCCAAAACCTAAATAATAAATGCTGGAAATTTGAGTGAACCAAAACCTAAATCACCAAGTATCACCAGAAATGCCAACACTGGTTACAGCAACAGGACACATTTAACCCCCAGCACTATCCTGAAGAGAACCAGAAAAGGCAACCAAGAATGAATAACCAGCTTTCAAAAAGAACTTCTCAGTAGGCCTGTTTACACAGCTAACTTTAAAGCACATCAACCCATGCGCATGGGTTGCTGCGCTTTAAAGTCGGCATGTGGATGCATTCCGGAGCATCCTAAGAGCGCACCACATCCACTTTTTGATGCGCTCTGGAGAGGGGACATGTAGTGGAGCGAGCTAACTTGGAGCAGATCACCTGTCATGTAGACAGTCTTCAGCACTTGCTCCGATCTTGTATGTCCCCCCTCTCTCGGCATCCTCTGGTAGCTCCCCTCCAGCCCGTCCGATGCTGTGATGAGTGGTAGCACACCCAAGTTCAGCAAAAGTAAGCTTTCTACAGTAGAATGAAAAGTGAACTCGGGGATGTGCATAATAATGAAAACCGAGTGTTACAAGTAGTAGAAATTGGGGTCAGAATAAGAGCGTGGAACCGGGCATGCGCTAATACATATGCATGTATTAGCGCATGCCCACTCCACAGTCTCAGTTTCCGACCCTAATTTCTACTACTTGTAACACTCAGTATACAGTACATTATTATGCACATTCACGAGTTCAGCTTTCGTTCTAATGTAGAAAACTTTTCCTTTGCTGAACTCAGATGTGCTATGCGAAGGACCAGCCCTCTGCCTGAGTCACGTGACCAGCCCCTCTGCAGCATTGGGATGGGAGGCGATCAACCGTGTGTGTGGACAGAACTCTGCGGCACTGCACTAATCGCAGCGGGATTTGAGCACATTAAACTGTGGAGTGGTACAGCTGTGTAAACATGGCTAGCGATTTATCAAATCGAGTCACTGAGTTAGTATGAGATTGACACAACCTTTACTATTTTAGGGTCAAGGGCATGAAAACTGAACCACATCCAAATATATCACAAGGTATTTGGGGACTACATTAAAAAAGGAATCCTTGCTGTTTTTACACTCCCAGATACCGAGGATTTAAAGGGCCCCGACATCTCAAAGGCAACTTTATCCTGACTTCATACACACACACGAGGAAAACTGCATCACACTTACCCACAAAAGTAGACAGTTGGGACATTTCTGGTGGCGTTTGGCCCCTGGAGTCACACTGAATAAGATGGCTAATTTCCGCTATATCTCCAGGCATCTTCTACGACTAGACAGTAACGTATCAATGAACTGCAACTGCAACTGGAACTGGAACCATGTACTACTGTCAGCTGCTGCTGCCCTGTATTCCGTACCTCCCTAGGGCCCCCTCTTGATACTAGGTAATGCATCTTCATGAGACCACCCAGTGTTAACAATCCCAAATAATAAATTAACTTTTAAAAAATCCTTCTTTGTAAACACATTTCACTCAGTCTGTATTTCATAGATTCAGCTTACCATTCTGCAAAACAACTACTGTCATTTACTAGAAAACTTTCACTGTCCATTACACTTCAACTGATCTGCCTGCTTGCCGATACCTGTCTACATAATCCTCTGCTTGTGCAGTCTCAGTCCACCACTGTGGAAATTACAGAGGCATTCTAATGTCACAAACCCAGGATTACAATGTCAGCTGTAGCCAGGCTGCCAGAGCGGAGTAATGTAACGGGCAGTTATGATCTCGTCTTTTAATGTCCATGTACAGAGTTATAAAACTGGAGACGCTAACTACAGGTGAAACACTGATGAAGTACAAGCTGAATCTTGAGTAAAAATTGTTTTCTCTTAAGGCATCCTGGGCTCAGTAAAGAAGCATTTGGTGCATTTTGAGTCCTATTTTGAGTACTATTATGGGATCTGCGTTGGAGGGTTCTGGAAACAATCTTCTACACTGTTCACTGTTCCACTATAAATCACTTATCCTTTCCCCTAATAGCAGCAAAACAATATGTTTTCTTACTTCCTATCTACACATAGCTAAAAAATGAATTAAACTACTATTAACCTCATTCTTAATTACAATTACTGGTTTTTAAAAAAATCCACTTTTGATGATTTTACCCTCCGTATGTGTGCTACTTGTTATAGGTATATTTTAATGAACAGGTAAGAGATCTAAACAAAACTCTATTTTCAGGTTCAGCCCACACAGTATATATAATGCACAATACATTAATTGGCTACAATACATAACATACACTGGTTGCAATATAATATACGTTTAGTTACAGGTACAAGAGGTGGTTTGTAACAAGTGTTTTCTAAGATATGTTTCAAAACCCGTAATAGTACATCACAATTTAATACTCATTAGTAGCTGGATCCAGAGTTTGGGTGTAGTGTGACCGAAAGCTTTTTGACCCATGTCAGTTGACACCCTGGGTACTTTCTCAGGAACTGTAATTGGATCTCAAGTCATAAGTGCTTGTAAAGGGGCACAATAGTCCATATAGGGACATTAGGATTTGGGTTTGTAAAACTTCAAAAAACAAACAACCCAACACATAAGCTCTGGAGGCATCAGTCATCGAAGTGTCATATAAAGAGTACAGTGGTGTGTTAGTGCACACCAAGAACAAGGCAACATATGCTGTTATACATAATATCCCATCTGGCAAGTAAACCAGGAGTGGCAGAGTGACAGGTGAGGACGCGATACATTCGTATTGGCATCAATACCCCTTGAGGCGATACAGACACTACCTCTATCTGTTAGGTTTATTCTTACCTATAAACCATGTCTAGTTTGCCATTTTATTGTTTTACTAGAGTTTGAGATATTGTCTTTGAAGCTGAGGTTTTGGCCCAATAGTACCCCACGGAATTTGAAACTGACAAGTCCTTCAAGGGCTGAGCCATCAATACACTGGAATTTTGAGATTATCCAGGCTCCCACTGATTTATTATCAGAGCCAAATAACACTGTTTATGATTTGCGGTAATTCGTAATTAATTTATAACTAAGAAATACTGAAGAATGTTCTCAAAATCTGCATTTAGCTTAGAGTTCAAGGTATCTAAAGTCATCTGCATATATGAGTTTCATACTTCATAGCTACAGCAAGAAGTGAATCTATAAAAACTGAGAAGAGTAGTGGACCCACATTAGACCCCTGCACCCCAAAACACACACACAGGGTGAGAAATACTGGATAAAACAGTGCCCAACTTCACACTTTGTGTTCTACTGAATAGGTAGCTTCTAAGCCAGTTGAAGGCATTTGCAGACACATTAATGGTGGACGGCAGATCGAGCAGTATGTCAAGGTTCACAAGGTCAAAGGCTTTTAAAGTCTACAAAAACAGCACCTGTTAACTTGCCTTGGTCTGTTATGGAACCAGCATTAGTGAACCGGATCAGAGCCATATTGGTGCCATAACTTTTTTGAAACCATGCTGTTGTGTTTACCAGACAACAATTTGCATGTTTCCAGATAATCAGTTAATTGTTTGAACACTATTTTTTTTTTTTTTTTGTAATTTCTATTTATGTTTCTTCACTCTGCCAGAACTTCTTCAGGATCCCCAAGGTCACACAGCCGTCCCACTTACCTGCTGATCCCGAGGTGCAGTTTCCCCAGTGAGCCTTGGCTTACCCCCAGGGCAGGGATGACAGAGGCGGGGACCCCTTGAACTCTTCCTGCATCTTGTTGGGATGCCTTTGCTCGGATATCAGGCAGGGGCTTGTGCTGGCACCGTGGTCCATTTATCTCCCGGTCAGGGCTACTGTTCTTTTGTGTAGTACTGTTTCTCCCCAGCCCTCCTGGAATCACATGTGCAAGGCCTGCAGGTGTGTATTTCATGAGGTGACGTCACATGCAGCCTGCATGACTCCACCCACCCCATGTCATGTCAGGCCTGACCATCCCCTGTATCCAGGGGGCAGTGTGGCTGTGACAGATGGCACCCTCCATCCCCAGGGAAGGAGAGCATCCTCTGGGATCCTCAACCCCCCCCCGCCTCCCCGACGACCAGGGTTCGCTACCAGACCCCAGTCACTGGCATTGCAAAAGCATAATTATTTCTAGCAACATTCCCGGAAGAGATAATCCTGTGATAGGATGATAATTAGCTATCGGTGTAGGGTCCATAGCTTTGAGAATACAGGTGACGTATGCAGATTTCCAGACCTCAGGGACAGTGCTGGCAGTCAATGACATGTTAAGAATCACAGTTTAGGGATAAAAATGGCTGGTGCTATTACCTTTAGGAAGTCAGGTTGTAGGCCGTAACACCCTGGACTTCTGTCTGTAGATAAGCCATTGATGAGTTTAAGCACTTCTAAGTCTAACCATCTTCAGACAGAAAGGGGACTATGCTGAGCTGATATGAGGGAGTATGTAGAAGGGCTAGCATGCACAATGACTGAATCAGAAGTTACAGTTGTGTAGGCTGACAAATCTGAGAAAAGATCATTAAGGGAGTTGGCAGTTTTGAGGGGGTCACTGCAATACGTTCCCGCTATGAGATTACTTTATAAAAGGCCATAAAACAGGTCCCACAATGCCTTTTATGCTCATTCAGATTTTATTTTAGGATCCAAAAATGATTTTTCAAGTTGCTCATTACACAGCTGACTTCCTTTTTTTGAATTTGTTTTCTTATAGTCACATCTGGCTATTCCGTAATCATCCCAGACACTTTGCAAGTGAGATATTTTGTATTTATGCCACAGTCAATTCTTAACTCATTGAAGTTAAGGGATCGCCATGTAACCATTTGACTTTCACTCTGTAAAACTACCATTTAGGGAAAGGAGCATAATAGTTCTGAAGAGGATTTAGGATACTTACAGAAAGGTTAGTTGCAATTTTGACATTAGGTGCCAGGGGCAGGTATGACCAGTCAGCCAACTAATCAAAGTTCATGAGAGATGGCCTCATGGTTTAATTTTGATTAGACTCTGAACATTACCATCCTAGGGAGATGCTTCAGGGTACTAGCCTTCCATACGCAATACATAGGGGAGCAATCACTGATGGAGTCTGGCTAAACACCTACCCAAACTATACTGGTTCTTCTGTTAGTAATTAACCAGTCAAGAAAGTATGGTAGTTACTTCTGTTATTTTTCTTGGTAGGGCATAGAGATTAGTTGTGCTTTGCTTGCTAGGGCTTGAAACAAGCTGAACTTAGTTCCTAACCGATCTAGACTGATGAGGTCACCCATGATAATTTTCTTACGATGAGCTGGAAGAGTGGCAATGTAGTCAAGTAGAGAAGATGATCTTTTGAATCCCATTTTTGGTGTGTTGCATACACAAGATAAAAGCAGTTTCTTACTACTGTACCACCAAAAGCAAATTCTGCCATAGTAAGTTCACAGAGTAGTTTAGCAGATGGGCATGGATTCTGTTTAACCATATTCAGTTTTCTTTACAAAGCAGCAATACCCCCACCACCTTTTTCCCTCAATTCTGTCACTCTAGATTAATTTCTAACCAGGGATCACACAAGATGAGACAGAAATAGAGGGCTTCATCTATGTTTCACTCAGACCCTGGATATCAGGTTTGTAATGAACCACCCAAGTTTCCAACTCAGCTTTGTTTGCAGACAGGCTTCTGATGTTCATGTGGGCAATTTTTAGATCCTGTAGTTTGCTCCAACTAGGAGCATTATAAGACTTCCATTCGTTATTCAGAAGAGCTGGGCCAGGGATTAGTTCAATATCCCCAGACCTTAGTAGGCTGCCAGGCCTAAAACATTTGCACTATAATACAGTTTACTGAGTCTCAGGAGGCCTTTAAGAACAGGCCGGTTCACTTAGTTTGATGTGTTAAAAGGTAAAATGTCTTGTTAGGGGCACTCAACAGCCAAACGACTATCTAGGGAGTAATTAGGTTCAGCAGGCAAAGAAATAAGAAGAAGTCAGAGTCCCATTTTGGGTTTGTACTTTTAGAGACTGGTACTAGTGTATGGAGGCAGCATCACAGAAAAGCAGAAAGCAATATAGGGAGATACCAGTAAGGCTGAAGAAGGATTTGGCTTCCATTTTTAAGCAGGTTCATATGAAAACTCTTTTGACACACATCTGCTGTAACAGGGGGAGCATCAACCTAGTGAAGCATAGATTACAGACAAATGAAGCGGTAGTGTTGGTAGTACTGTATGTAGTTACACTATTTCCAGCTGAACAATCACTATACACAGATCTGCGTTAGCATTTCACCCAAGGCAATCTACACACAAGAACAGAGAAAATGCATGTAGATTAACTAGGATGATAAATATGCATGAAAAAAGAACAGTAAGAATAATATATTACTTTGTAGAGGGAAGTGAAAACAGACAGAGCAGTTAACACTTGGCCAAGCCAGGAAAGGGGCTTACTTACAAGTCCAAAGACCTAAGAACATGAGTACAGAGGAGCACAACAAGTGGGTGGCCTTACTCAAGAGTTCACTGGAAACAGATATGGTTCCAAGAGACTGGAGAAGAGTGGTGGCTAAGCAACTACAGGCCGGTCAATCTCACAGTCTCATTTCAGTGGCAGGGAAATTAATGGAACCCTGCTTAAGGAAAGGTTGGTAGAGTATCTTGAATCCAATGGGCTGCAAAACCACAGGCAGCATGGATTCATTTGGGGGGGGGGGGGGTCATGCCAGATGAATCTGATGGATCTCTCGGACAGAGTGACCAGGGAAGTGCAATGAATCTGATGGATCTCTCGGACAGAGTGCCAGGGAAGTGCATCAGTGGAGGGCATTGGGTGTGGCCTATCTAGATTTTAGCAAGGCCTCTGACACTGTGCTGCGCAGCAGACTGATAAAGAAATTGGCAGTATAGTCTAGAGGTTAGAGTAACAAACTCTGAATGAGCTTGGTACATCCAGCAAACCTGGGTTTGATTCACACAACCTCTACTTGCATACTGTAAGACTCTGAGCAAGGCACTTAACCACCCAGTGCTCCCAGGTCACCCCTGAAAACAGGCACTTGTGCATAGTGGGCCTTACCCGGTTACCAAAGACTAAAAAATTAAAGCAGACCTAAGGGCCTGTCACCCATCCCCCACAACTGCTGAACCCCCACCACCCTAAACATACAGAATTATCAGTGGCATTTTGAGGGATTGGGAAGTTGAATTAATTGAAGGGGGAAAGAAAAAAACACGAAAATGAATGTTCCCGATTCATTTCAATGCGGCCAAAGAAGCAGTGCATCAATGGACCCTGAACAGTTGGCATCGAGGGACAAGGAGAGCCACAGTGAGGGACAGAGATGGGTGCCAGTGGGGGGAGGGGATGGGAGTTGGGTACACAGAGAATGGGGTTGTTTCTAAACAGTTTGAGGGGGAGTGGGATGCAGACAGCAAGAGTGGGCGCTTACAGGCTGTAATTCTATATGTGGTGTGGGGGAGTGCTAGATCGGTAGTAGGGGAAAGGAGAGTGGGTGCTGAGAGGGTTGAGGTACACTCGAAACACTTGATGGTCAATCAAGAAGCCACCACTGGCGGCACTAAACTTAACCTGCTCAGGCCTGTGCATAGAGAAAAATAGAAAAGAAAGTGGCATTGGGTGGGGGTGGGGGGGTGCAGAGCATCATTAAAATGGCAAAACCCAGCACACTTACTGGAGTGGTGAGACTTCTTTGAAAAGTGTGCTTTCCAGTGGAAAACCTGCATCATCTGCCAGATCAAACATCATTGACTTCAGTCTGATTTCCAGCCACCTCACTGGCTCACAGACTGACACACCTCAAGAAATACAGGTTACTCACCTGTAACAGGAGTTCTAGGAATGGTATATGTTGTTCATCCACACTCATTGGCAGTATCCTTGCCGCTTTAAATCTTGCCGGAAGGTCTTCAAGCTTATCCCCTCCACCACCCATTGAAGTACTCTTCTTCACTCCGCCCCATGGCGCCAGATCTGCCCGCTGAAGCTCAGGTTGTGCGTCAAGCGGAGAGGAGGTAGGCATGTGGATGAACAACATATACCATTCCTAGAACTCCTGTTACAGGTGAGTAACCTGTATTTCTAGGGACATGGATATGTTGTTCATCCACACTCATTGGCAGACTCCTAGCAGTTCTCCGGGAGGAGGCAAGACGCACACCCCCTACATACTTACTTGGGAAAGAGAGACTGGAACCGAGGCCCCAAACCAGCATCCCGCCGTGACTCAAGGTCGATGTGGTAGTGGGTAATGAAGGTGTTTGCTGACTTCCAGGTAGCAGCCCTGCAGATTTCCTGGATAGGGGCGCCCTGGAAGCAGCCACCGTGCAGCAGTATGGCGGGTAGAATGAGGCTCTTATCCTCTGGGAGGCTCCATGCCCGCCAACTTATAGCAGAGATCTATGCAGGGTTACCCACCTGCTTATCGTCCGCTTGGCTGCAGGTCTGCCAGATCGCGACTAAAGCGTGGGGTGACAAACAGCTGAGGCAACCTCTCCTCAGGATTCTTCAGCCGCATGGCCTTCTATTGCAATAAGCGCCCTTCTAGGGTCCAGAGTATGGAGCCTATATTCGGCCTCCGAGGGGTGTGATTGGGGTGAGAACACCCGGCAGAGTCAACACCTGGTTAAGGTGAAACTCCGACACCACCTTCGGAAGGAATTTCGGTGGGGAGCGAGGACAACCTTGTCCCTGTGGAAGACCAGGTAAGAGACTGATGGAGCCTGGAGCTCTCCCATCCTTCTGGCTGGACGGATAGCCACCAAGAAGGCGGGTCTCTCCACGATAGGTGAGAGAGCACACCTGCATAGGTTCAATGGCTTGCCCATGAGCTTTGCCAGTACCAGCAGTAGATCCCACTGAGGGTGGGGGTTCTCGCGACTGATGGGGAAATGTGATCAAGGCCTTGAAAAGCCGCCAGACCATCTCCTTCTCCCGCGCTATCGACTGCTTCCCATCGTAAGCAGAGATGGGCTGCCAGGTGTACCCCTTAGGGGTCGCCGTGACTCCAAGCCCTTGACTAGAAAGGGACCATAAATAGTCCAAGATGCTTGCCAAGGAACAGGAGGAAGGGTCCAAGCTCCTGTTCTCTGACACCCAAATGGAAAACCTTTTCCATTTGAAGGCATAGCATTTTCTGGTCGACTCTACGTGGACGCCTCAACTACATTGAGGCCTCGCCGAAAGACCCAAGGCCTGAACTCTAGCCGCTTCAGGAACCAGGCCGTCAGGTGCAGGGATTGAAGGTCCGGATGGAACACCTTCCCCTGATTGACTGAGAGCAGGTCCGGGCGAGCTGGAAGCTGCCGCGGAGTCCTGGAGCTGAGACTGAGGAGATCTGGGTACCAGAACTGGCGAGGCCAGTCTGGGGCTATCAGAATCACCTGGGCGCCTTGTCCCTCCTCGCTTTGAGAAGCACCTTGTGGATCAAGGGAAATGGGGAAAGGCGTAAAGAGGCCCGGGTCCATTGCCTCGAAGAAGGCATCCCCTGCAGCGAGCCCTGCTGAGGGGCGGGCATGGAACAGACTCAGCCTGCTGCTCTCCATGAGGCAAACAGGTCCACCTGAGGTGTGCCTCAAAGGGAGAACAGATGCTGTACTACCTCCGGCAGGAGAGACCACTCGTGGGATGCAGCCCCTATCCGGCTCAGGGCATCGGGCCAGGGTGTTGGAGGCTCCGCCACGGAATGGCTAGGAGATCCGGCCCAGGCTGCACAGTGACCAAATGTGAGAGCCTGCATAGAAGCATGGAGCGGCCCCAGCCTGGCGGTTTAGGATAGTACATGGTCGTGGTATTGTCCGCTCTGGACTGACCACTTGACCCCGGAGGAACGGAGCAAAGGTGAGAGCTAGGCGGACCGCCGGAGCTCCAGCAGGTTGATGTGGCATCGACTCTCTGGGACCAGAGGCCATGAGCCCGGTGTTCCCCAGATGGCACCCCAACCCATCAGAGAGGCATCGGTCGATAGAGAGCGTCGCGCTCGGGCGGACGAACGGGATGCCCTCCTGCAAATGATCTGGACGTCCACCACTGGAGAGTTGCCCACATCCCTAGTGTCACCGACACAAGCTGGTCCAAGGGATCGCAGCTGCCAGGACCACTGGCTGGCCAGTCCCCACTGAAGGGGACGCATGTTCCAGCGGGCCCAACGGACCACGCTGGTGCAGGCCGCCATGAGACCCAGGAGGCGAGGAAGTCCCGGCAGGGCGAATTGCCCAACCAGAAATGATCGGGCAAAGGAGGAAAGAACCTCGCCCTGTCCGCGGAGCCGCGCCTGGCTCAAGAGAGTCGAGCTTCGCTGATGAATAGAATCACCTGCTTCGCCCGAGTTCCGACTTGGCCTCGCTTGGATAAGGAGGCCCCAGTTGAGAGCAGACCTGGAGGCCAGATCTCTGGACCACTCCGCCTCCTTCCTGGAGGGGAGCTGCTATCAGCCAGTCGCCCAGGTAAGGTACACCGGACCCTCGGCGCCAAGCAGAGGAATGCTGTCACCACTGCCATGCATTTGGTGAAGACCCTGGGAGCTGGAGACAAGCCGAAGGGCATGGCTTGGAACTCGAAGAGGGATCCTTCCGCTCGGAAGCGAAGGAATCTCTGGTGAGACGGACGGATAGGGACGTGAAAAAACGCGTCCTGCAAGTCCAGAGAGCAGAACCACACGCCGCGTTCCAAGGATGGTATTATCTGAGCCAGAGTGACCATCCTGAAGGTTCGAGACCTTAGGAACTTGTTTAGGTCGTGTAGGTCGAGAATGGGGCGCCAGCCCCCGTCCGCTTCGAACCAGGAAGTACCTGGACACAAACCCTGGGTCTGAAGGAGGGTCCACCACCTCTCTTACCACCTTCTGTGAGGGGAGATGTGTTGCCCGACGAGCCGCCAGTGAGGCTGGGGATCTCTGCCCTCGAGGGGCGACTGCCTGAAGGGTGGTGCCTGCTCAATTCCAGAGGCAGGCCTCTTCCCACCACCTTCAAGACCCACCTGTCCTGCTGGTAACAGCGGACCAGGCGGAACGGAGTGCTGGGCCTGTCCTCTACCGGGGGGACCCAGGAGGCAGGTGACGGGGATAGGGCGACACCCCTCAGCCCGTCACTGGGCAGGCTTGGAGGAGGGACCGCCGAGGGACCCTCCTGGGCCTTTTCCTCCCTGCCTCCTGTTAGGAGGAAGCCATGGGTTTGGGTTTGGGATGCCAAGGTCCGCGCCTGCTGGCCCTGACGTTGCTGGGCCGGGCGCGCCGGGGCACAGAAGGGACGAAAGGGCTTTAGGCTGTGGTTTGCGGCCTTTGTCCTTCTGAGCTGAAGAGACCGAGTCCAAGGTGGCATTGACTTCTCGATCCTCTGCAGGTGACCTTCCACCCCAGGGCCGAAGAGGTCAGTCCCAAAAGGGAACATCCGCCAACTTGTGCTGGGTATCCAGTAAAGGTGGATATCCTCAGCCAAGCCCGCGGCCTTGCATCAGCCACCGCGCGCCACCCGATCTGGTACACATGAGTCCCCTATATCCAAAGCAGTCTGAGCTGCTGTTTGGCCATCGTCTCGCTGCCTGGTCCCACCTGCTTAACCGTAGTCTGCAGATCGGGGCGGGAAGATGAGGGATGACCTCATCCAGGGAGTCAACAGGGCATGAGAAATAATGCCATGAGGATCGCTGAACTGGCCTGACGAAGGCTCGAGAGGGACGGCAGCGAGACTTTTCGCCCGACATATCTTCTTGGGACCCTTGTCAGGAGTTTTGTCCATATCCTGGCGTTAGCGGGGGCGGCCGGAAAACGCTTGTCGGTAACCAACCCCTCAGCAGAGGTGGTTCCAAAACCGGACAAGGAACCGGTAGGGGACTTCATACTTCCTGGCCATCCTGGCCGAAGGCGAGGGCAGGAAGCAGGCGCTGCCAAAGTTCCAGTGCGGACCCACTATGGCCTCGGCCACCGGAAGAGGCTCGTCCGGAGAATCCCTGGTCCAGAATCTCCGTGAGGGGGATACCCGGCCCGTTTGGAACGGGTTCAGCTCCATCCCGGTAGACTCGAGATGAGCCGGCAGCCCTAGGAAGGACGGCGGGCTATCGTCCACTGACTGACCTCCTGAAGACTCCAAGTCCAGTCGCTTGGAGAAGAAGGAGGAATCATCTTCGACTCGGAAGAGTCCTCGAAGAGCTGCCTCTGGCCTGAGCCACCCTTCACCTGCCGAGGTCGGTCAGGGAGGAGGGGTAACTGAGCCGATGGGGTAAACCTTAGCCGACCGAGAATCCTTGGTCGGAAGCCCCTGCAATTGTGGCTGTGGAGGCGGAGGTTCCACCGAACGTGGGTGGGAGCAAGCGTTTTGGGCCGAACAACCGGCCTGGGTGGTTGTGCCTCGGACAAGTCGAGGGGTTGTCGGTCACGCTCCGTGACAGCCACTTAATGGCGGGGTAGGCGTCGAGTCGGCTTATCTCCGGCCAGGAGGAGTTGTTGCTACATAAAGGTCTCTCATACCATCGACGTAATTTACGCCGAAGCCTCCCCTCATCACGGTGAGGAGGCGAGGACGAAGCGGCGACGTCAGCATCACGTGCCCGAACCGAGACCGCCTGTGACGGTGGGATCGGCTGGACCGCATGAGGTCCGAGACCGGGTTCGAGGATCCCGGAATTTCCGAGGTCGGTCTTGCGGGAGGTGTCGGCGGGAACTGCACTCCTTCTCGCTCGATGGTCCATCCGAGGCCCGGAACCGAGGCACATAGGCGGCCTACCGGATCTCAACTCCTCCCCTGGGAACCGGGGAGAGGGGAATCTCGGTTGCTAAAGCGCTTACAGCCTGTCCAATGGGTCGTAGAAAAATCCGACTTCATCGTTGAGGTCTCGGGTCAACTGACCTGAGCGGGACACGCGTGAGGCCAGTGGTCGGCTTGATGATGCGGCGAAGCGGTCGGTCGGCGGCCGAGAGGGACCTTTCCCTCTCCCAAGAGCGTCGGCGGAGTTCTTGCCCCTGTCCCTCTTTTGGACCGAGAATAAGGTCCAGCAGGCGCGAGCCCTTCTCCTTTAGTGGAGAGGACGGACAAAGCTCGCCAAAAGAAGCCGTGTAGGAAGAACCCAGAGAGGCGGGATAAATGCGCGGCCGAGGAAGATTCTGGCCGCGCGCCTCCTCTTGAGGCGACCATCCGCTCAGACTGATCCGCCAGCTCCCGCCGCGCGTTTACCGCCAACCGGGCCTCCTTGGACCACGGAGAAGCGCTTCTGGGGCGGCCCAGTGCAATCCAGACGCACGGTCTTGAGGCGTAGGCGAGAAAAGATGAGAAGCTTCGTCGCCAAGCCTGCGGGTGGTGCTCAAGGCCTAGCATTATACCTACGTGGAGTGAGGATCCGTCGAGACATCTTCTGCCCGCGCCAGGCATCTCCGAAAATCGAGTCGATTTGTCCGCCGCAGCGCGAGGATAGAAGACTGAAGTCTTTTTCGCAAAATTTTATTTTAAATCCGCAAACGGAGAAATAGGAACCAGTCGCAAACGCAGAGCGTTAAGGAGGGAACCTGAGCTTCCAAGCGGTAAGGAAGATCTGGCGTCATGAGGCGGAGCCGAGAGTTATACCACCCGGGTGGGTGGGAGGAGCAAGCTTGAAGACCTTCCGGCAAGATTTAAAGCGGCAAGGATACTGCCAATGAGTGTGGATGAACAACATATCCATGTCCCTAGAACCTGCTTTTTCTCCACCAAAGCTATTATCAATACATTTGATTTGCATTCTGCAATTAAACACAAAAATCTACAGACATTTCTATAATTTATTCAAATATTTCGGAGGAATAGCTAAATGTCAGAAATACAAGAAAACCACCACTGGCAGTATTTTAAACTAGTGTCGGAGTACTGCATAACCAGTTTCGAATGATTGCTTTTCTCCACTAGATGGCAACAGAAAGCCCAGTCTCGATAAAAGATTATGATACAGAGGATAATGGGGAGGGGGCAACACTGAACAATAATGCTATATTCACTTCCAAAGTTGTTATAACAACTAAATACTGCAAACCTCGAGAAATGAGAAACACAAGAGGTTACATTTTCATGTAACCTCGAGACGTGACATAAGCGTTGTTATTACTGCTGCATATCCATTGTCATTTAGTGTATGGGCTACAGTCAAACAGCAGCGGAGCATTTTTGAGTTTTTTTAAATGATGCAGCATTGCATGACTGCAACTTCCCCACCCCTCCCTATGATTGAGGGACACTCTATCCTGCCCCCCCCCCGACGTCCATCACTCACACAGACTCAATTCTGTTTAAAAGGAAGAATCAGAACAAGCTTACTTGTTGATCGCTCTTATATCCAGCTGGGATCCACACTGTCTCTCTGACTTCTCCTTGCTGCGGCTCACCTGCTACTCTGCACACTTCTGGAGGGCAACAGATGCCATAAAACATTGTTTGAACGTTGGCGCTGTGCTCAGAGGCAGCAGCAACATGTGCCAGTGTTCGAAGTTGTTGTACCATTGTAGTGATGTACTCAAGAGGGTACAACAACCTCTTTTTTTTTTTTAGATTTGCTTTGGGCACTCAACCCCCCAGAAGGAGAGCAGTCCCTCAGATGCTCAACCTCTCACGCCAGCTCCTGACTCGGTCTGTTCCTAACCTGAGATGTCGGCATTACAGATGGAAGCCCTACCGCTGCGTCAACTGGCCAGACAATCGGTTCAACAGATATTTTTGCTCAGTCTTTGACAAAGCCAACACTCGTTCTACAATAAATAATAATAATGGCTCCTCTATACCATTATTTGACCTTACTGAAGTCAGGAATGTTTTGTCGTCTCTAAAAAGATCTACTAGCCTGGGACCTGATAATATCCATGCCAGATTCCTACTGGAAACTCTTAACATTATTGCAATTCCTCTCCAAATGTTGTTTAATAAATCATTACTCGAAAACGAAATCCTGGACATTTGGTGCAGAGCCATAGTAGCACCAATTTACAAAAAAGGGAATAAATCAAACGTTCAGAACTATCGACCAATTAGCTTGACTTCTGTAATAGGAAAGGCGATGGAGCAACTAATTAAATTTAGAATGGAGAAAACTATGCAACAGCTTGGTATTTCTGATAATTCCCAACATGGTTTTAAGTCTGGGCATTCTTGTACTACAAACCTCATATCTTTTTACAATAATATAAGTAAGCTTATGGATAATAATATTCCAACTGATGTACTATTGTTCAATTTCAGCAAGGCTTTTGACAAAGTGTCACATCCTATGCTAATTGACAAACTTCATAGTTTAGGATTTCCCTCATATCTGGTTAATTGGACAACTAAATGACTTTCTGACCGAACACAACTTGTTAGAATAAATGGTGTACATTCTACTTCTGGCAGGGTTACAAGTGGAGTTCCCCAGGGCTCTGTACTGGGGCCTATTCTCTTTAATCTCTTTATATATGACATGAGTATCATTTCTAATAATTTTCTCTCAAAATTTGATGATGATATGAAAATAGGAGGTGGAGTTGACACGCCGTCCAACATACAATTGTTTGAACGAGACCTCCTCCATATTGAGCAATGGGCTAGTAAGAATTTAATGGCCTTTAATATTGAAAAATGCAAAGTTTTACATTTTGGTAGAAATAATTTACTTCATGAATATTACTTGAACGATTCTCAACTTAAATCAACCACCAGTGAAAGAGACTTGGGTATCATGATTAATAACAAATTGATGGCAAGTGACCACTGTAGTAAAGTGGCCAGAACAGCAAATGTTATTTTAAGACAGATTAATAAAACTTTTATGAGCAAATCTGAGCACTGTTTAGTGCCCCTGTATACAGCTTATATTAGACCTCATTTGGATTATGGATCTCCTTTTTGGAATTCATACCTAAAGGCCGATATTAATAGGTTAGAGCAAGTCCAACGAAGGCTCGCCAAATTAATCCTAAGATTAAAAACAAAAAGCTACGACACCAGACTTAAAGAAACGGGACTTCATCCTCTACATTTAAGAAGGCAAAGGGGTGACCTGTTGCTCATGTATAAACTAGTACGCACACCCATGTTACTTGAGTCATGTGGATTATCACTAGCCAATAAACGAACAGTGGGAAGATTGCATGCTCAACAACTTAATATCGACTGGGCAAACACAAACAAATATGACAACACCTTTAATATAAGAGCAGCAAAATGTTGGAATTCCTTTCCACAGGAGATCATAGACTCAGTCAGCTTTGATTCTTTCAAATTTAAGCTTGATACTTGGCTAATAGCACTTTAATTTCCTGCAATATCCTACTGTTGTGGGGGAAAATCTTGATGGGCCTTGTGCCTACTTTTGTCCTATACTATCCAGTAAATCCAGTAAACCTCCTCCTGACGTCACAACGATGGTACAACACTGGGATCCTGCTGATTTCCATATGAAACAACGGTCTTCCATACACTATACATCTTTATGTTATGTCACTTACACATTTTATATGACTTCTGAAAACAACTTTTTGTTCAGGTTTTTTGATCTGTGGGTTCAATATAACAGTTAAGCACTCCTATTTACTATCACTAAACTTTCCTTTACCCAAGAGAAGCACTAGGAGATGCACAATTTAAAAACTTCCTGAGGAATACCAAAAGACAATGAACAAATAAGATTTCAGAAAAATTACATTGTTTTTTAGGCAATATTTGAATTGGATAGGAACCACTCAAAGTGCTGCACAAAATATTTCCAGTAACACAGAAAGGGTTAAACATAAGGAACTGTACATTTCTCTCTCCAACAGCCTCCTTGTTAAGTTTAGGTTTTGGTGATATGGGTTTGACTGTTGTGTTTGTTTATATAATTTAAGGACTGTTCCAAAATTACACAAACGAAACAAACACAGGTGAAGCCACTGTACTCCATTAGTTCCTGCCTCCCTAAGTTTTTAAACAGCATAAACCGACTCCAGTCTGTAACATTTCTGTCACATAAACCGAATACAAAAAGATCTAAACATTATTAGCATTGGGTTACAAGTATTCCCATATCTATGGCTATACAACCAGACTAGAAAAACAGGTTACTCACCTGTAATAGTAGTTCTAGGAGTGGTATATGTTGTTCAGCCACACGTCTGGCAGTGTCCTTTCCCCCTTTAAATCCTGCCAGAAAGCCTTCAAGCTGGCTCTTCCAGCCCACCTGGGTGGTAACTCCCTTGGCACCACCCTGTGGTGTCAGCTCTTACCCACCGGAAGCAAGACCCACGTGCCACTTGGCTGGGGTAGTCGGGTGGGTCAGTGTTAATGTACATCATATACCACTCCTAGAACTACTGTTACAGGTGAGTAACCTGTTTTTCTAGGGACATGGATATGATGTACGATCCACACTTCTGGCAGACTCCTAGCAGTTCTCTGGGAGGAGGGGGCAAGGTGCGCACCCCCTATTTACGGAATAGGGATTGGAGAACTGAGGCCCCAAAACCAGTATCCTGGCGTGACTCAGGGTTGAAGTGGTAGTGGGAAATGAAGGTGTGTGCTGACTTCCAGGTAGTAGCCCTGCGGATTTCCTGGATAGGGACATCCCTGAAAGCAGTCACCGAGGCAGCATTATGACGGGTAGCATGAGCCCTGAGCCCTACGGGAGGCTCCCTACCCACCAACCTATAGCAGAAGTCGATACAGGATACAATCCACCTGCCAATAGTCCACTTAGCTGCTGGTCTGCCAGGCACGGCTTCAGCACAGGTGACAAAGTGCTGGCAAACCTCTCCCTGAATTCCAGCCATGCGCTCCTTGTAATAGGCAAGTGCTCACCGCAGGTACAAGTTATGGAGCCTGTACTCAGCCTCTGAGGTATGGCTGGTGAAGTACTCTGGGAGATTAATCACCTGGTTGAGGTGAAACTCAGACACAACCTTTGGGAGGAACTTCAGGTTGGGGTGAAGGGCAACCTTGTCCCTGTGGAAGACAAGATAAGGAGATTCCACTGAGAGTGCCTGAAGCGCACTGATCCTTCTGGCTGATGTGATAGCCACCAGGAAGGCGGTCTTCCACGACAGGTGAGACATGTCAAACCTGTGCATCAGTTTGAACAACTTGCCTATGAGCTTTGCCAACACCAGAAACAAGTCGCAAGGTGGTGGTAGTTCACACATCGAAGGGGAAATGTGGACAAGGCCTTTGAAAAAGTGCCAGACCACCTTCTCCTGAGCCACTGATGGCATACCAGCCCATGCCTGGTATGCAGAGATGGCTGCCAGGTGCACCTTAAGGGTCATCAACTGGAGGCCCAACTGAGAGAGGGACCACAGGTAGTCAAGAATGCTAGCCACCAGACAAGATAAAGGGTCAGGCCCTTGCCCTGGCATCAAATGGAGAACCTCTTCCATTTGAAGGCACAGAATTTTCAGGTCGACCTCCTTTCAAGAAGCCTCAATCATGGTGAGGACATCTTTGGAGAGGCAATAATCCTGTGGATCACTGAATGCTGTATATCAATTTTTCCATTATAACTGTCATTGCTATGTTAAAGCACTGTACTGTATACATACTGCACTTCTGGGTCGCCCCTGAAAAAGGGACTGTAATTGTCTCAGTGGACTTACCCAGTTACCAAAAGTCAAATAAATAAATAAAAATCCTGGAACTCTAGCCGTTCAGGAACCAGGCTGTCAGGTGCAGGGATTGAAGGTCCAGATGGAATACCTTCCCCTGATTGCGACAGAGCAGGTCTGGGCAGAGAGGAAGACACCATGGGAGCCTGCAGCTGAGGCTGAGGAGATTGGGGTACTGGAACTGGTGAAGCCAGTCCAGAGCCACCAGAGTCATCCATGCCTTGTCCCTCCTGGCTTTGATTAGCACTTTGTGGATCAGAGGAAACGGAGGGAAGGAGGGAACCTTTTCCTTCCAATGGAAAGGAAGATCTGACATGATGGGGCAGTGCCAAGAGAGTTACCACCCGGGTGGGTGGGAGGAGCCAGCTTGAAGACGTTCCAGCAGGATTTAAAGGCAACAGAAACACTGTCAGAGGTGTCGATCATACATCATATCCATGTCCCTAGAAAAATAGGTTACTCACCTATAACCATAGCTTTAGGAGTGGCATAGGTCACATTCACACATAGGCAGTTCCACTGGAAAGTGCTGATTTGCCGAAACATCTTCAAGTTAAGCTCTTCCCACCACGCAAGTGGTATACCCTCAGCTCCGCCCCATGATGTCAGCTCCTGTATGCAGGAAGCAGGGATCTGTGTGCCACTTGCCAGGGGAGGCTGGGTGAGTGGTTTGGGCGTGAACTATATACCACTTCTAGAACTACGGTTACAGGTGAGTAACTGTTTTTGTAGGGGTGTGGATATAGTTCACTATTAACACATAGTCAAACTTCCAGCAATTCTCCAGGAGGAGGAGACAATGCACGCACCCCTATTTGATAAACAGAGACTGGAGAACTAAGGTTCCAAAAGCAGCATCCTGGCAAGACTCTATGTCGATGCTGTAATGGGAGATGAAGGTGTGTGCTGACTTCCAGGTAGCAGCCATATAGATCCCCTGTATGGTGAAGTCTCTGGAAGCAGCCACCGAGGCAGCATTGTCTGGTGGTATGAGCCCTACAGGAGGCTCCCTACCAGTCAACCTGTAGCAGAGCCTGATGCAGGAAGTAATCCACCTAGAAATCGTATGCTTTGCTGCCAGGCGTGGCTACAGTATATATCAGAAACAGTTGATGAGCCTGACCCCGAACTCCAGCAGTGCGCTCCTTATAATAAGTGAGCACCTGCCACAGGTCAAGGTATGGATCCTGCAGTCAGCGTCCGAAGATAGGTTCGTAAAGTATACTGGTAAGTCAATCATCGGGTTAAGGTAAAACTCCAATACAGTCTTTGGGAGGAACTTCAGCTGGGGGAAAATTACAACTTTGTCCTTGTGGAAGACCAGGTATGGAGACTCCACCAAAAGCATCTGGAGTTCACCAACCCTACTGATGGACATAATGTTCACCAAGAAGGTGGTCTTCCACGACAAACAAGACATATCACACCTGTGCATAGGCTCAGATGGCTTGCCCATAAGCACAGCCAGCACCAGCAACAGGTCCCAAGGTGGTGGTGGTTCACCCACTGGAGGGGACAAGTGGTCAAGACATTTAAAAAGACACCTGGTCACCTTCTCATGGGCCACTGTCAGCATACCAGCCCATGCTCACATGCAGAGATGGCTGCCAGGTGCACTTTAAGTGTTATCACTCGCAGCCCTAGCTGAGAGAGGGACCAGAGGTGCTTGAGGATACTAGCCCCAGCTGAGAGAGGGACCAGAGGTGCTCAAGCATACTAGTCACAGGGCAGGTAAGGGGATTAAGCACCGTGTCTGAAGCCAAATGGAAAACCGTTGCCATTTAAAGGCATAGCACTGGCGAGTTGACTCTTTTCGGGAGGCCTCCATAATGTGGAGCACTTACTTCGAAAGACACAAGTCCTGGCATTCTAGCCACTCAGGAACCAGGCCAGGAGGTGCAGGGACTAAAGGTCCAGGTGCAGTAGTCCCTGTTGTCTGGTCAGCAGGTCCAGATGATGAGGCAACTGCCATGGAGGCCTGCTGCTGAAGCTGAGGAGATCTGGGTACCAGAACTGCCATGACCAGTCTAGAGCTATCAGGATCATCTGTGCCTTCTCCTTCCAGGTCTTGACCATCACCTTATGGATCAAGGGGAAGGGAGGAAAGCATATACGAGGTCCATGGTCCAGGGCTTTGTAAAGGCATCCCTTAGTGTCCCGAACTGTGTGAGGCAGGCTCAAAACATCCTCAGTTTAGCATTTTCCCAGGAGGCAAACAGATCCACCAGAGTAGGGTCCATAGCTTTGAGAATACAGGTGACGTATGCAGATTTCCAGACCTCAGGAACAGTGCTGGCAGTGAGGGACATGTTAATAATCACAGTTTAGGGATCAAAATGTCTGGTGCTATTACCTTTAGGAACTCGGGTTCTAGGCCGTAACACCCTGGACTTCTGTCTGTAGATAAGCCATTGATGAGTTTAAACACTTCTAAGTCTAACCATCTTCAGACAGAAAGGGGGACTATGCTGAGCTGATATGAGGGAGGTTGCAGAAGGGCTAGCATGCACATTAACTGAATCAGAAGTTACAGTTGTGTAGGCTGACAAATCTGAGAAAAGATCATTAAGGGAGTTGGCAGTTTTGAGGGGGTCACTGCAATATGCTCCCGCTATGAGATTACTTTATAAAAGGCCATAAAACAGGTCCCACAACGCTTTTTATGCTCATTCAGATTTTATGAGAACAGGTGGTTCACCACCTCCTGACTAAGAGACCACTTGTGCGACATCTCTCCTACCTAACTTAGAGCATCCGCCAGTTAAATGTCCACTCTAGCGAAATGAATCATCAACAGGTCTTCTCCCAGGCTGCACATGAGCCTCCAGGTGTGGAGGACCTCCTGACACAAAGGAAGGGAATGCATGCCATCCTGACTGTTCAGGGAGAACATGACCATGGTGTTGTCCGCCTGGACTTGGATGTTCTGACCTCTGACTAAAGGAACAAATTCTATCAGAGCTAGCTGCACTGCATGAAACTCCAGCAGATTGATATGGCAATGGGACTCCTTGGGTGACCAGAACCTGTGGGCTCTGTGGCCCCCAAATGCGCTCTCCACCCTACCTGATATGCATCCATCATGAGAGTGACGGTTGGTTCTGGGCAGACAAACAGGACTCCTCCCTCCAAATGTTCTGGGATCAGCCATCAAGTGATGATATTTCATATCGACCGTGTCACTGTGACCGACTGGTCAAAGTGGGCCAGGTGCTGGGACTACTGATGGCCAACTCCCACTGCATACAAACATACGAAAATGCCAGCAGAAACAGGCCTCATGGTCTATCAAGTCTGCTCGAATGTGCAGCTAGCACCTTAAAATGCTGCTGCCCTTCCCTTCCCCCCATCCTCCTGACACAAAGGAAGGGAATGCAAGCCACTCTGCCTGTTCAGGGAGAACATGACTGTGGTGTTGTCTGCCTGGACTTGGATGTTCTGACCCCTGACTAAAGGAACAAATTCTATCAGATCTCTTCCCCCTCATCATATTACCCTTACCCTATCCCAACTCCTCTTGAAGCTGTCTACCATCTTGCAGGCCACTACCTCCCCTGACAAGGAGTTCCACTTGTTCACCACTCTTTCCGTGAAAAAATGTCTCCTCCTCCTCTCTCTCTCCTGAATCTTCTCCCCTCCAATCTTAGTTGGTGTCCTCTCGTGTCCCTCCCCTTTCTCCTCTGAAAAATTCTCTCTGTATTAGTCTTGTTTCTTCCCTTCAGGTATTTAAAAGTCTAAATCATATCTCTCCTGTCCCACCTCTCTTCCAGAGAGTACATATTCAACTCCCCCAGCCTTTCCTCATATGACTTGCCTTCCAATCCCCGGATCATCTTTGTAGCTCTACACTGTACCCCCTCCAGCAATCTGATGTCCTTCTTCAGGAACAGGAGCCAGTGTTGCATACAGTACTCCAAGTGGGGCCTGACCAGTGACCTATACAGGGGCAGGATAACCTCCCTACTTCTGGAGGAGATCCCACTAGCTATACACCCCAGCATTTTGTTGGCTTTTGCCGCCGCCCTTCTACATTGAACAAAGTTGTTCATGCTCCGTGTTATGATCACCCCTAGGTCCTTCTCTTCCATGCAGCAACCCAACTGAACCCCATGTAAGTGATAATCCCTCCCCTGGTTCCAGGATCCGAAATGCAGAACCTTACACTTCTTGGCACTGAACCCCAGCTACCATTTATCTGCCCACTCCTACAGCTTATTCAGGTCCTCTTGCAACCCCTCCCCCCCCCCGTGTCATCTACCACAGCTGCCCATTCCTGCAGCTTATTCAGGTCCTCCTGCAATCCCTTCCGCCCTCCATGTCATATACCACAGCTGGTAGCGCATCTACCAGCAAGCCCACCGGATCATGCTGGTGCAGGATGCCATGTACCCCAACAGTCAAAGGAAGTCCCCGGCAGGGCCCAAGCACCCAACCTGAACTGACAGGACAAAAGAGGTAATATACAGTGCCTGGTCCACAGGGAAGCATGCCAGCCCACAGGGAGTCTAGCTCTGCCCCGATGAAGTGAATCACCTTCAAGGGGGATCAGTACGGATTTGGCCAGGCTGAACAACATGCCCAAGTCTCAGGTCTGGACAGCTAGATCTCTGGACTGCTCTATGACCTCCTTGGACAACCTGGCAATCAGCCAGCTGTGTACTGTAGGTAGGTATACACCCATATGACCTCACATTGCAGGAAAGCTGCCACCACTGCCATATACTTAGTGAAGACCCTGGGCACAGAGGAGAGGTTGAAGGACATGACCTGGAACTGATACAGAAGATACTGCCAGTGGGGCAGATGGACTGGAATGTGGAAGAACGAATCCTGGAGGTCCAGGGAGCAGAAATATATGCCCTGCTCTAGGATGGTATGATCTGATTTAGGGTCACCCATCCAGAACTTGCGCATCCTCATGTACTGATTTAGATTGTGCAGATCCAATATGGGGCGACAGACCCCCATTTGTTTTGGAACCAGAAGTCCTGGACACATACCCCTGGCTTGCCAGGGTGTCTGGGACATGGGCTATAGCCCATTTTGCAGGGAGCTGTGCAATGTCCTCTGTGAGGGTGGACAGCACATCCTGTGACACCGAGGACTCCCACAGAGTGTGGGATCAGTAAGGCGGGAGAGCCTTGAAATCTAAAGGCAGCCCTCTGCCTACCACCTCGAGAACCTACTTGTCCATGGTAATGAGGGACCAGTGTGGCCAGAAGTGGTGAAGCCGACACCCTACAGGGAGCTGGGTCAGGACTGGACAGGCAGGAGGTGGATCCCACCCCCCGATCTGCCACTGGACAGCTTTTGAGGGAGTGCTGGCACTTCCCCTACCCTGCCTCTTTTTGGTCCCCTGGCTGGAGAACATGGCCTTGGGGTGCCATGCATGGTATTGCCCCTACTGGGGCTGAAAGGCTTGAAAGTTAGTGGCCTTCTTTTTCAGTTTCTGGGTCTTAGTGTCCTTCTGGGACAAAGCCACAGAGTCCAGGGTGGCACTGGACTTCTCAATCCTGGTGAGATGTCCTTCCACCCCCTGGCCAAAGAGGTTGGTGCCTAAGAACAGAACATCAGCCAGCTTGTGCTGAGTATCCATCGTTAAGGTGGAGAGTCTCAGCCAGGGCCTGTGACGCATTGTGACAGCTGCTGCCATGGCACAGGCGCAAGAGCTGGCCAAGTCTAAGGCTGTCAGGAGCTAGTGTTTAGTCAGCGATTGACCCTGTTCTCTGACCAACTTCACCAGCAGCTGCTTGTCCGCAGGTAGGTGAGGAAGGACATCATCCAGCAGTCCCAAAGGGGAGTGACCAAAGTTGGCCATCATTACAGCACAGCTTGCCTGATGGAGACTGAGAGAGGAGGTGATCTCTCCTGGTTCCACCACCTGCACCAGCAGTGCTTGTGGTGTTTCTTACTGTGACGGGTAGGGCTCTTCCTGAAAGCCTAGAAGGCCTGACACATCTCCCAGAATTCACCAGGGAAGGATGCTCCGACGTTGGCCCCAACTGGAAGTAGCAGACAAGGTGCCTGCCACAGAAGCAGCCGCCACCTCTTCCATGGCTGCAAGCTGAGCAGCAGACCCTGCCACAATGGAAGTCTTCTTGCAGCCTTTTGGCCAAACCTGTGGTTCCATATTGGCTGGCCAGCAGAAAAGAAGCCAGGTCACATGATCCTCCAAGGCAGAAAGGAGAATCTTCTGGCACAGGCCACAGCCCAAAACACTGTGTGCAGCCCCCAAACAGTAGAAGGCAAGACACACACACAGGTCCATCCGCAACATTTACTGGCGGTACATGATGCAGAATTTTAAGTCAGAAGCTGGTTTTGCTTCCTCTGGTTCCATCTCTTCCATCAACAAGTCTGTAGCCAAACCAAGCGCAAAGAGAAACAGTACAGAAACTTCTTGGAAATCAAAGAAAAGTAGCAAATGTTGCCAATGGCGCACTTGGTAGCCTAAAACACAGAGAGCTGCAAAGGAGGAAATCGAACTATTCCAGTGGAAAGGAAGATCTGACATCACGGGGCAGAGCTGAGGGATATGCTGCCCTGATGGTGGGAGGAGCTTAGCTTGAAGATGTTCCAGTGAATCAGCACTTTCCAGTGGAACTGCCTATGTGTGGGTAGTGAACTATTATCTACATCCCTAGAAAGGTCAATTTCCCAATGGTAGGAGTTCACTTACTAAATTGACTGTTTATGATGGGTCATGTTATCAAAAAACACAAAAAACCAAAAACAAAATACTTTTCTGTTTGGCAGCGGTGATCCCTTTATTTGGCTACTGAATAGTTTTGGTATACAAGCTTTCGAGACCCTGAAAGCCTCTTTATTATCAATTTTTTTTTTAGTCTTTGGTAACCGGGTTATGCCCACTAGGCACAAGTGCCTGTTTTCAGGGATGACCTGAGAGCACTGGGTGGTTAAGTGACTTGCTCAGAGTCACACAGTATGCAAGCGAAGGTTGTGAGAATCAAACCCAGGTCTGGTCTGCTGGATGTTGCAAGCTCGTTCACAGCTCATTACTCTAACCTCTAGGCTATACTGCCAGCCCATGCATTTGATAACACGGGTCAAATAGTAGTATTTGTTAGTTGGTAAAATATGTCTCCATGTGGTTATTTGGCATTAACACAGTTTCTTAGCACTAGTTTTGTAATTCATAACTCATGTCAATAAATATTTATTTTATTTATAGTATATGGGTGCCTTCTGTTGTGCATGGATTTCAGCAACTGCTGAAATCTTGTTGTAGGGCAGTTCAAAGGTCAAAAAAGCTGTTGTACTATCATTCTGACGTCACATCCATAGTACAACAACTTTGTAACTTTGACCTGCCACCTGATTGGCTCAGACTAGGCTCAATGAACAAAATAAAGACAAACATGGCGGCGCGATTTAGCGAGTGCTGGGCAGTGTAGTCACCGACTTTTAAGTTCAGAATCGAGACATGGACTAGAGCCATACATGGCTCCCTCTCAGAAAAAAAAAATTTTTTTAATTTTAAAAATAAGCGGTGTGGAGAACTGAAAGTAAGAAGCGGGACCGAGCATGAGTGTCAGCATCAGGAACAGGAGCGAGCAGGAGCACCAGCGGGAATGGAGCAGCACCCACAAGTAATTTCATAAATAAAATAATGTGAAGCTAAACAGAAGGCACCCGTATACTATATAAAACAGTGGATGGGCGACCATCCACAACTAAGGCTGCGTTTCCCTCTTGGGAGGTTGATGACATCAGCGAGACCTCTTGAGCTTCGCTCTCGAGGTCTCTGATGTCATCAACTCCCTCGAGGGAACCACAGCCTTGTTGTGGATGGTCGCCCATCCACTATTCTATATATGTACATGTGTTCCCACATGGAGTGTCCGGGGGGGGGAGGGTGTCAGATACAGGGGAGTATGAAACCAATCAACAAAATGTAACAGAAACAGTCTGTAAAAGGACAAAGAAAAGTTACAGGTGCAAATGCTAATTACATTTTAGCAAGAACAATACTGAACTCAGAGTAATGAACCCAGTGATAGGAACAAGGAATACAATGGGCACAGTAGGGGGGGCTGCAACAAAGGAAAATGGTAAGCCCCATACAATGTCCAAATTTGGTGACTTGCTAATAGGACGAGAAGTAGTAAAAGCAGAACAGCTGGTAGCTGACAAATTAGGGCACAGGAGAGAAAGGGTTAACACAGAAACAGAGAAGCATTGAAGTTGTTGGTAGGTAAGGACCACTAGGCCCACCTAGCCTGCCCCTAAATTCCCTAACTACAGTGCCACTGGAGACTCTACTTGGACTCTGGTTTACATCCTCCTGTTGCTTCTAAGATTCCCTTGTGTCTATCCCATGCATTCTTAAATCCTGTGACAATTCTAGCCCCCACCACTTCTGCCGGAAGTCTGTTCCAATCATCCACCACCCTTTCCGTGAAGAAGTACTTTCTCACATTTCCTCTGAGCTCTCCCCCCACCCCACCCACTTCATATTGTGACCCCTTGTCCTTGAGCATCTTTTTCTTTGGAAAATGCACCTTCCTGTACCTTGTTTATTCCTGTGAGGTATCTGAATCTCTCTATCATATCCTGCAGTTCATTTCTGTCTTCTAGGGAGTACGTATTTAAATCCTCAAGCCTTTCTTCATAGGGCTTCTGATGCAGGCCCTGCACCACTCTGATTGCCCTCCATTGCACTGCCTCCACCCTGTGTCCTAGGGTCTCCACAACCGTACACAGTACTCGAGGTGGGGTCTTAGATGGGGGATTAGGAGGAACGGGGGCAAGATGGAGAGAAACTGGAGATGTGTTGGAGAAAGGGATTATGGACAGGGACAGATGTGAATGGAGTGGTCAGAAGTAGAGGCTTTAGGACAAAGAGGGATATGAAGAGCAGAAGCAGAGGGGAAGGCTAGACTATAATAACAGAAGGCGGCATCGTTGGCAAAGTTGTTAGCTTGGGGGAGCAAGAAAGAGTGGAGCGGGGTCAAAGTTTCTGAGGTAGTTGGGGGGAATTAGGGAGCCAAGACAGAAAGGAAAGGATCCAAACCAGAATTAAGAGATTAGCAAGCCTCAGTGGGAGAGACATCTATCTTTAAAACAGCATAAGTACTGAGAACAATAATGAGTGGGAGGAGGGGAGTCAAGGGCAAAGCAACAGAAGGCGTGAAAGAGGGGGTCAAGTCTAGTGAGAGTGGATTGGGGGAGCAGCACTATACATAATATCCCCTTAGTCCAAGGCTGGAGGATGGTTTTCAGAACAGTCTCCAAGTGGTTGGGAATACTGGATTTGTTCCCCCTTCAGCTTTTTGTCAAAGTCAAGTCCCCTGAGGTCAGTCTTTGTGCACATGGGATTCACAATGTCTCTGTTGGGATGGTACCAGCAGATATGCTTCTGATGGTAAACAGTACTGCACCAAGATGCTTACATTTTACCAAGGCAGGCATGGCAAAGGAGCAAGTGCTGCTGTAAACTTTGAGACCGCATATCTTCCTTTAAAACTTGAACACAGAAGGAAATGAGTATGTTGATGTTGCTCACTTAGCCATATTACAGTATCTAAAAAGCATTTTCCACCATACTACTGCTTTATGGGTCTCAGAAGCTTGTATACCTAAACCATCCAGAAACCCCCAACAAGGTAACAGCTCTGGTAAATGGAAGTTTAATTGTGTTGGTTTTGTGTCTTATTAAATTACAAACACGGGCTATAATGCTATACCCTAAATTAGTCCACATATGAAGTTCCTCTGTACAGAAACATCAAAAACTCTCGGGCACTAATTCAAAGGGGGACTTTACATTTTTTAATCTCAGACTGTGAAACAATCAGGATTTCAACAATGTATGACTAAAAGCTGGTTCCCCTGAATTTCTACCAATCTCTGCCTCTGTTTAAGGCCATCACATTAAAACACATCTTTACAAAAACGCATGCCATCTAAATTAACAAACAACATTTTTTTCTCCATTACAAGAGGATTGGTTAAGCTTATTATGCTATTTGGGTAAATCAGCACTGTGATTGAAGAACCTATGAGGCCTGTCACTGAAAATTAAGTTATATGGCTGCTCGCTCTCAGCACATTCTGCCTATTACTGTACCGTCACTGCAGCTACTGATTTGGTTATTGCTCATTTAAACTTGCCACTGTCTCTACAGAAGCCACTCAGTCCAGCCGGTGACAGGCAGCCAGAAAGGAACAGCAATAACAATTTGCATTGCCCAATAACCTTACCGCTGTGTCCCTTGAGGCGCATTTGCTATTACTTGTACACAAATAGATATCTTTCCACGAGTGTGCTGAAATCAAGCCACTTTTCAATCACTCATTGAAAGTCATTCTATTAGCATCACCCTTTTATCTAGAGAACTGGGATTTGCACTAATGGCACAAGATATTATTCCCCTGAAACTTCAGAGCGCTGCCAAATAAGAACCCCTGCATATTAAGTAAATGAAAATAAATGTATTGGAGAGAAAAAAAAAACCGGAGGAGTAAAAGCGATACTAAAATATGGGGGAAAAATTGGAAGACACTGAGTAACTGGCTAGCACTGGCAGCGCTGTGATGTGAAGCAGCTTGTGAGGACAAAGACACAGTCCTATGCTGCTACAATAGTGTGTGGTGAAGCCTAGCTCAAGGGACATGCACAATGTAAAAGCCTTCCCTAAGTGGTAAAACATAACTGCCCGAGTCACTCTTGTAAATGGGCAGTCACTGCCCAAGAGTCAACACGGTGAACAAATACATACAGCAAATAAATTTAAAATGGAAAATGTCAGCAGAAAAAGACCATTGATCCATCCAGTCTGCCTTGTTATACACCCTATGCTACTCTGGGATCTATTGTCCAGGTAGGATTTTTGCCCTCTCTTACCCTTTATGCCTCCTGCCCTACTTCTACCCCCAAGTAACTATTAAGCCTTTTCCTTTGTCCCAGCTGTGTTTGAAACCATTAAGAGCTCTTGCACCCATCACCTCTGCTAGTAGGCTGTTCCATGGCTTAGCCACTCTCTCTGTAAAATAAAACTTCCTTACGTCCCTCCTGAATCTCTCCTCCCACCCCACCCCACCAGCTTCCACTCATGTTCCCGTGCTTTTGATTTACCAGTCCTGCTGAATATTTACTCGCAGTCTACCTTCTTTATTCCTTTCAGGAACTTGAAGGTCTCTGTCGTATCACCCCTCTCTCTTCTGGTCTCCAGCAAGGACATGTTCAGAGCCTTAAGCCAGTCCTTTTAGGAACTGCCCTATTGACCCTGAATCATTTTGGTTATCCTACACTGCACCATCGCCAGACTGTCTTTGCCCTTCCTTAGGTGGGGACTCCAGAACTGGTCACAGTATTGTATATATGGGCCTCACCAGTGATTTATAGAGGGGTAGTATTACCTCCTTCCTCCTATGGTCGAACCCCCTCTCAATACACCCCAACATTCTAGTTGCCTTCACAATGACCTCAACAGCATTCCTATGCAATATCTCAAAGTAAAATGTATTTACGGGGGGCGTGGCCTGGCTGGCAACATGGCGGAGGCCTAATTGGGGAGCTCCGTGTGGATCCACTGTTAATTGAACCCATCCTGCTAAATATTGATACCAGCATCATTTATTTGGACTTTATATTGTATACTAATGTCTGCTAACCTGAAATCCGGCAAAAAACGGTTGGAAATTCAATTTTCCACTGCGCAGCTCCCAGAGGAAAAATTGGGCCCGAGCGGGCCGCCATCACCGGCTGCAAAAGTGTCCCAGGTGGAGCAAGCTGTAGAACAGGGCCCTCTACAGATGGCCAATACCGGAACTGAATTCTTAACACTTAAACGTCTCATTAAAGATCTAAAATGTGAACTAGGCACTAAAATGCAGGCTGGCTTTGATAACCTGACCGCACAGCTACAACATATGCAACAAACAGTCAATTCGCTCTCAGAGATGGTTAAAAAGCATGAAGAACGTCTCACAGAGATGGAAGCTCGAGTGAGTGCCCAGGAAGATCGATCGAACACTACAGCTACAGATCTTAGACAAGCACTCCGGGAGATAGAACAACTAAAGGATTTGATTGATGACCACAAAAACCAAGAATGGCGGAACAATATCTGCATCATGGGTCTTCCAGAGGGACAGGAGGGGAGCGACTGCGCTTCTTTCCTCCAAATGTGGCTCAAGCAAACCCTCAGAGGGCTCACCGTTCCCCAGGGCTGAAACCTCAACCAGACCCTGACACATGTTGGCAAAATTCTTGCGGTACCAGGACCGCCAGCGAGTTCTGGAAGCAGCTTGAAAAACCGGGCCAGCTGCACAGCACAATGCCTGTATTAGTATCTTCCCCAACTACTCCAGGGCCTTCCAGATTAGAAGACAAGCTTTTAACGAGGTTAAGAAAAAGCTATATCACCTCAACTGTCCATTCTCGTTGGTATACCCTGCCCGCCTCGTGGTGCGACCACCAGGGAAGAAACAGAGAGCATTCATGGACCCGGCAGCAGCAGCATCTGAGTTCCTCCAGGAATGGGATGGTCATAGAAGTCCAACTCAAGACCAGTGACTGGAGAACCACTGACATGACTTGCACTCTACATCCAGTTAAGTGCTGGTCTTGTTGAGGGTGTCATGGGGAGGGGAGACAATTTGGGGGATGGAGGTCCCATGGCCCACAACACCGGGAGGTGGCCTATAATGGCGGGCAAGGACCTCTGAGGCTTTCCCCTTGCTTCCCCACTCTAAGTGAACCGCTAAATCAACATTTCTGCTCCACTCGGGAACTGGGTTTCAGTTCTTTGGGACACAAGAGTTGTTATGTAAGCACATTTGAGCAGAAAGCAATAGACTTTATTTTGAACACTTTTGCAGTTCTTTTTCCCTTATGAGCAGATATTTACGCTCTGCTGCAACTATAAACAAGCTTTTTCCCTGCACAGGATTACCAATCTTTACTGTGCGAAGCAGATTTGGTTCTAGATGATCCAAATTGCCTGTAATGTTAAAGTAAAAGACAGTCGCGACAGGCAACAATGCTTGATGCTCAATAATTTAGTGGTGACTGGATTTGCTTGAGTCTTTAGACTGCCTATAGCCCAGCGTAGAATTGATGCTTGTGGATTACTTCTACTTTTTCACAGGTTTTACATAAAGGACAAAAGTAGAGATAAATCACCTATATTGCTGGTTATGTTAAAAGGTCTGACCTATTTAATCTTCTGTTCTCTTTCAGAATGTTACTTTGTTCTCTCCACGCCGTTGTGTAGAATAGTTTGGTGTATTTCGGAGGGGGGGGGAATGATGGGGTTTTGTCCTCCTGTCTGACCATGTATTTAGGGGGCCCCTGCACTACTGTATAGGTAAGAGCAATTGGGGCAATTCTGTAAATCCATGTGGAGAAGGAGCACAGCGATACCACCATTCTGGGTGGGCCGGTGCCAGATTTTCTTCTTGGGGGGCTCCCCAACACAGCCGAGGCTGTCAGGTGGTCAGGGAGGAATTCAGAAGATACTTGGGAGGCCATCCTCTGTGTAAAGCCGAGAGGGTGGCCCCTGGGGACCTTTGTGCTCTCAACCCCCAAGTGCCAGCAGAAGGGACTTCACTGTAATCAATATATAAATGTAATGCAGTGGATCCCTAGCCCAATCCACGAGATTAGAGGGACGTACAATTTGGTGTTTTTCTCTGGAGGGAGGGGGGCTCTGTTTCTCTCTGTCTTCCTTCTATGTTTGGTTAGGGGTTGGGGGGAATGGAGAGATGTTCTAGTGGGGAGGGAGACCTTGGGGTATGTTTTACCATATTTGGGAACTGTTAGAAGGGGAGAATTTGTTGTGGGGAGGGAGACTCTGGGTTGTTGGATGAAAAGATTACAAAGGTTTGGACGTCACATCTGTATCTTGGCTTGGGACCTTACACGGATCTGCCACACAACAAGGTTTCTTGTTATAATCTTTTTTTTACTGGGACTATGGCTAACTTTTGTTGTGTTTCATGGAATGTACATGGGCTGCGTACTGTCGTAAAATGGAAACGAGTATGGACCTAGTTAAGAAAATTGGGCTCTGATCTCGTTTTCTTACAAGAAATACATTGCACGGGGAGGAGGATCAGGCTCTAGAACAGTCATGGGGTGGAGCATTTTTATCATCCCCCTTCATCTCTGAGGCCAGGGGGGTGGCCATATGGATTAGGCCAGGAGTGCCCCATAGAATAATCTCCACCCAGTCTGAGCCTCTGGGTACATATTTGATTGTGGAGGCAGAGGTGGGGGGCAAAGACTTAACTTTAGTTTCTATTTATGGCCCAAACTATGACTCCCCAGAATTTTTTACCCATCAGCAGATTTCTCTGGCCCCATATAGGGATAATTTACTAATCGGGGAGATTTAATACATACCTTGATCCAGAACTGTACTACTCAGGGAGGAGGATGGGTCCGGTTCCCAGGAGAGCGACAGCCCTTTGAGGTTTGGTGGAGGAAAGGACCCTGGTGGAGGCCTGGCGTCATAGCCATCCAGGGGAGAGAGAGTATTCTTTTTTTTCCCATCCCCATCAAATACAGTATATTCTAGACTCAATTACATCTTTCTCTCCCTCTCTGGTAGGTCTGGACATGTTGCCTGCATATGGCCCAATACTTATATCTGACCATGCCCACCTGAAGGTGGAGCTGTTACTGGGAACCCCCGGAGCAGGGCTGCACTCAGTGGCACTTGGACCTAATCCTTTTGTTAGACCCAGGATATGTTCATTTTATTAACCAGAAGGTCCAATAATTCATCCTTTTTAACCACAATACAGGAACCCACAAAAAATTTGTACGGGATGCACTTAAAGCTAATATTAGAAGCAAGACCATTTTGTACTCCACCTCCCAGAAAAAAGGTAAAGATAAGGAGGAAAAAGACCTACAAACAAATATTCTTAGGCTAGAAAGGTCTAATATGGTAGCAGTCACCCCAGATAAGACTAAGGAACTGAAAATTTAAAAGGAAAGTTAGTCAAAAAGATACCAGATGTACAGAGCAATGTCTGCTGCTCTGCAAGTCATACACACATTTCAAAGAGGACTCTGCTGGTAAATGGCTAGCAAGCTTAGTAAAGAACAAAAGGGCAGAGCGCACCATCTTTAGAATGGAGGCAGTGGGGAGGGGGGGGGGAGCTTACATATGACCAGAGAGAGGTTAATATGGTGTTCAGGGAATTTTACTCTACCCTTCACACATCACCAGTCCCAGCAGGTTCAGTCCCCTTGTCTTTTTTAAGGGAGGGTCTGAAACTCCCTAAACTAAATGATTCCCAGAGTCTGGAACTGGGCTCCCCTCTGTTGAAAGATGAAGTGTGACAGACCATCCAACACATGAAGAGAAAGAAAGCTCCGGGCCCAGACGGCATTCCTGCAGACTTTTATAGAGCCACTCGGGACTTGCTGGGCAACCTGTTGGTGGAGATGGTGCAGGTGGCACTGGAGGAAGGTGCCCTTCCTGAATCGCAGTCTCTTGCCACAATAGTGGTTCTGCCTAAACCAGGGAAAGATCCAGTACACTATGGATCTCACAGGCCGATTTCCCTCCTCAACTCAGACTACAAAATCATTGCACAGCTACTGGCTGGTAGGCTAGAAACTCTCCTCCTTACCTTAATACACAAAGACCAGGGAGGATTTGAACAGGGTCAACAGGCCAAGCATAACTTGAGGAGAGCTATAAATATTATTCATAGGTGGTCTAAGCAAGGGGATCGATTGCGCTGAAGCATTTGACCAAGTAGCATGGCCATTCATGTTTGCAGTATTGGGAAAATTTGGTCTGGGTCAAACATTCATTAATTAGATTCGCACTCTATACAGAGCCCCAAAGGCACAGATTCTCACTTACAACACCTTATCACACCCCTTTGACGTCTCCCGTGGTACCAGACAAGGCTGTCCCTTGTCGCCCTTCTTGTATGTTCTCTGTATTGAGGCCTTGGCTGCCACTATTTGAGCCAACCCTAAAATCAGGGGACTCTCCATTGATGGCACTAATCAAGTTATATCGCTATTTGCAGACAATGTTTTACTTTTTTTGGATGACCCTAGCACAGCACTACCGGAGCTGAGTGCCATATTTGATACATATGGCCCATTGTCAGGGCACAAGATTAATTGGAGCAAAAGTGAATGGCTCCCTCTGGGCCAATGCAAATCTTCAACTATCATAGCCGGAGTGGCGATTCCCCCAGCTGTCCATATGAAATATTTGGGTATCTATCTTCCTAATAAACCATCAAACATCATTAAAATTTATTACAACCCTCTGGTGCAAAAGATAAAGCAAGACAGCTTCCAATGGAGAGCCCTTCCCCTATCTCTGATCAGGCGGGTGAATCTTGTTAAAATGTCAATTCTCCCTCAGGTACTTTACCTGTTCCAATCAATCCATATTTCTCTGCCAAGAAAATATATTAAATCTGTAGAAGGGACTATTACCCAACTTCTATGGCAGGGCAAGAGGCCAAAAATCAGTAAACAGGCCCTGCCTGCGGAGGAAACCCACAGAGTGTGGCATGGGTCTACCTCACATTCATTCTTATTACCCTTGCAGCCCAGTTAGCACATATTAGGGACCTATTATGGGAGGATCCTGACAGAAGACCCCAGTGGCCGGAGATGGAGGGGGAGCGTCCATGTACCATTCCCTTTTAGTGTACTCATCCTTCAGAGAAGTGCCCCTTACGATAACTAACCCATGCACTAGAGCCACCCTAAAGGCTTGGAGGGCAGCACATACACTTATGGGAGAGAAGAAGTATCTATCTCTGGATATATCTCTGGAAACTGTGTGTGTGTGTGGGGGATCCAAGAAACTACCACAGACATTAGGAATCCATCTACGTTCCTGGGCCAGAAAAGGACTTGTACGAATTACTCAGTTGTTGGATGGAGCCCAGGTATTTACATTGGCCCACCTTAACAGCAAGTCTGCCTTGAACTCCGCTCACTATATGACCTACATCCGGATTAAATATAGAGTGGAGAAATTATTATTGGGAGGCGGGGGGAGTGAGGATGCACCGTTCTCCCTTGGAAGAATTCTTCTGCAAATTCTCACCATTAAATTCCTGTAAACCACTGGATAGATGTTACCAACTACTGTTGGTTACCCTAACTAACCCTCTAGAAGGGATTAAAACAAAAATGGGACCTGGACCTGTATCTAGATTGCTTGACAGGGGGTGAGTGGTCCTTAGTACAGAAAAACCTACTCCGGTGCTCAGTAAACAACAGATTACAGGGCATTCAATATAATGTTCTGATGACAGCCTACTTCACACCTGAGAGAGCACATAAAATTAACCTAGAGGTATCCCCATACTACTTAAAGTGTGGGATCCAGGCAGGGACATTCTTTCATCAAGTATGGCAATGTCATAAAATCCAATTATTCTGGAGGGGAATAGGAGAGCTTCTCGCCAAAACCCTACATGCTAACCTTACAATAGATCCACTGGAGATCTTACTGGGGTTCCCAGGCTCAAGGGGTAGGGTAAGGGGAGATGGGTGCAAACTTAGAAGACTGGGTTTTGTGGTGGGCTTACAAGAGAGAGCAACACATTGGAACCATCTACATCCTCCACAACAGTTGCCTCATGGTTAGCTGAAATGTTTAAAATCATGAAGTTGGAGCGAACTAAATATCTGGTACAAAACCAACTACATAAATATGAAGAGATATGGCTCGCCTTGGAAAAGGCCTTAACTGATGCCTGGTTTCCATCCTTTTAAGATAATGACTCAGAATGGTTCACCTGTGCCACAAAAAATCATAAGAGAACCATCAAGCCCCAATCATGTTCTCGAACATGACCAGCCAGATATGGCCGACACATGTTCCCCAAATTACCCCCCTTTGGAGAAAAGACAATTGTGGGTTGACCAGATCCAGAAGAATGAATTCATATGTGCTTGTACAAGTAAATGTCTTCTCATTTTTCTTGTTTAACTGCCCCTTTGGAAGGGTGAGGAGTATGACATTGTATGAGAAAACAAGCTGTCAGTGCTAGATGTGTATGTCCTTGTTGACAAAGTTTACAAAAAAAAATATATTTACAGGAAGTGCCGACACTATCTGCCAACATGATTTAGAAAGATTTTCAATGGAAATTATTATAAAAAGGGGTAAAATTGTTTCGTAAAAAGACTCTTCACTAGGATGGACTTAGACATTTTTTTAAACCAAACCCGCTTGTATTTCTCGCAGTTCTAGTTCCTTTACTGCTATTGATGAAAATAAGTGTTTCAAAACTTCAAAAAAAATCACAACTCCATCAGCTCTGCTGCCTGAGCATGAAATGACACTGCAATATGGTGTTTCTAATACCACTGCATGCCTGAGCAGAATAAGTAGGTGGGTTGTTGGGGGAGGGGGGAGAGGACACATTGTAACATACATGGTAACATAGTAACTTATGGTGGGAAAGCAATGCTAGAACATTATGTCTGCCTCCTGCTTCATAAGCAGGCCGCCGTGTAAACATGTTCTAACTTACAGAGGACCTTCCCCAGTCACTTTGACTTTCATGCATTAATTACCCCTTCTTGCATTGGTTCTGGAATTGTATTTAATTACTGTCTGCTGCAGTTAGTTTTTGCATTCTGAGCTGCTTAAAACTGCAGGGTGTACCAGAGCTTCTATAGCAAGCCTGGTGTTGCTATGGGGCCAGGGTTGTACTGCTGACATCACTGTAGGGCAGAGTCAATTTCACAAAATAAAAAAAAACATACAGATAAGGCATTTAGATTTTGGCATAATTCATTGCTAACAGGGTGTCTTGGGGAAGGGGGAACACAGTATGTACACTGAGTACTGGTAGGTTTCCCTTGCAACATTGTTGCAACAGCATGGTACTGAACAGTGTGAGTCACTCCTCTGTCCTACAGTGATGTCATCAGGAGCTAGCAGCCCAGCAAGCTGAACAACGAAGGCAAGTGCAGCAGGGCTCAAAAACAAATCCAAATTATGGAAGGCAGAGTAAACCTTGGCCAGAAATAACAAATGCATACACCTTTTCAGGTCTAGTACTGCATATAATGACCATAAGCTGTAACTTTTTGGACCACCAGGGAAGGTCCTCTTTAAAGGTGTGTTTCAATACCAATCCATTAAATACAAAGAGCTGGGAGTTACGTTTCTAAACATTATCAGTGAAGACTACTACATTTCCAGATATGTCTGGCAAAAATTTCTCTTGAAGCCACTCTCCATTCTGTGTGTGTGTGCGTGTGCACGCAGTTCAATTTAACAGTGAGCATGGATGGGCAAAAAGCACTGTTAACAGACACCTTTCCAACACTTATTATAAGCCTAATGTGCACAACAAACCAATCATAGTGAGTGGCCAGAGGGCACTAGCCCACGCTAACTGAAGTCTAGAAATGTAAACCTCAGCTAAGTAAAAGAAACAGAAATAGATTAAGATTTTTTTTACTAACTAGTTAATGAAAGTAACACATACATTCTACAGAGGACAGTTCCATAGTAACTGACCCTCATTTTAGCCTCAATGTGCTTATGTGCCAAAGAGGTCAATTTCCTTGTATCGACAACTCCATGCCAGGTATTAATCATAAACTAAAAGCTGACCAAATTCAGAGCATTCGTAAGAAATTGTGGGGGCCACCAGGCTCCTGACAGCATTCAATGTGGTAATACAACATGCATCAGTGTTCACTACACGGCTGGAGTTGAGAGTCCCATGAGGAAAGAAAACAGCAATCAATCTCATTTCATACCACCAACTGAGGTTCAACTAGAGTCCCAGAATGATCATTTTGAGCCTCTCACTACACAACTCAACAACAATACTGTTTGCTTCTATTACTTCTTTAGTAAGTCGTCTATTAACCACCACTCCATTATTAACCAAGGGGGCTTTATAGCTGGGTATTTGTTTCTGACGACAGGGAAAAGCTGACTAGGAAACATTCCTTTTTTCAGCCACGTCCCATGAAAGGAAACTCCTGTAGGAGAGAAGAAAGTGACATACACATAAAACAGCCTGGACAATCAAATGTTGATCATTATAACAGATGCAAAAAAACACACAGTTCCCTGGAAGCAAACATATTAGTGAGTCCTGTTCTCAGTTGTTAAGTTGCAGGCTATGTGATCGATGCGAGTACTTGGTGCAACCATGTGGATCACAACCTGGGATGATCGGATTCTGATTTTTGGATTCATATACACTGAGAGTCTGATATAAAAATTAGGATTTAGGATTTTTCAGACTTAGTTGCTAGAAATCCTGTTATAGTGTATGGTGGAACGTTGTTCTCGCTAGAAATCGCACCTCATTGAAAGGCTGTTCATCCACACTAAGCAAAATGAATGAAATGCTGTTCTGACCATATGTGCAGAACAGCATTCCGTTCATTTAGACTGCGAAGCGCAAGGGTTTTTTTTTTTTAAGTTGAAACTAAAAACTGCCGCACGCCAATACTTCTCAATCACATCAAAAACGGCTGCAGTGGTTTGTCAGACTAGGGATCAGTTAATTAATAAACATCTGAAAACAGAATCAATCATTTGTTATGGTTACAAAGCTTTTTACTCACAGATTTTGGCAAACAGAGTTTCTTCTCTCACTAACCGAGACGTCCGGGCACCATTTTTTTTTAATCCCACCCACACAAGAATGGCAACCAATCGGAGTGTGCGCTGCCAACGTAGGAATGCCCAGTCCCTAGCAACCACACAGCTTACCATGTTATCAAGCGAGAGACGAATAAAAAAACATTAATTAAAGCCGAAAAATAAGACTTTTTAAATATTCTGAGGGGCACCATACACTATAAAAAATACAGCATGGTTAACCCAATGCTGAACCATGTGTTCTGCCACCTCGGGGTCTGATTCCCAAGGACCTCTCGAGCTTTGCTCTCGAGGTCACAAGGAATCACACCCCTCTGTGGCAGAACACACTGGTTCTACATGGTTACCCATCCTGTATTCTCTATATAATCAACTAAATTCAGACTGGATTCAATCGGTTTCCAATTTGATTCAGATTCTGAAATCCAAAATCCATTTTCAGAATTGGGAATTTTAAGTTCTCAGTGCAGGCAGGAAACTGGAACTAATGGTGTTCTGTGCTCGACTCAAAATTGGATGCAGACTCGGATACTCCAAAAATCTGAAAATGAGGAGATGGATTAGATTTCACGATATCCAAGTACCCCTAATTGTGACCTCAATGAGACATGACTCAGCAGGTCTCACAACCTTCCACGCAAGGTCTGAATGGTGTTTGTGTCCATGTGGGGAAGGGAGGTGCCATGTAAATAGCCCACCTGACCATTCTTCATCGATACCTGCACAGTCAGGCGCAGGCTCCTGCACCCCCCACCTGTAGAACTTTCACAGGCAGGTGGTAAGGAGGTTGCAGTGCTGTAACCAGCTGAGGTAAGCCAATGGGGGAACCAGTTTGGATGGGGAATGCCACCGAGTAGCAGCTCTGTTACAAGACGGGCTAAGGAGGGGCTACCATTAGATGACAGGGATGAGCAGTTTCATGGAAAGCAAGTGGAGGGGTCTACACTAATCTGTCAAAAAGAAGGTATTGGGCTGAATAAATCAGACTGCTTATTGGTTCACTGGGGCTAACAGATAATGGTGAAATTTTCGCAAATTAGGAGACTTTTTCCCCTGCAGATTCAAAAATTTCCATACAGCAGGGTCATACCCCATCTCAAGATTTTATTTCTGACCGAGCACATTTTTTTCTCTTTTACTCGACACTTACTGCAGTAGCAGTTACAGTAAATTACTTCAATGGTACTCTAATAAAGAAAGTAAAATGCTCTCCTACTGCATTATTTTACAAATTAATATTCCGGGTGATAGCAGTAACATATCATAAAATTCCAGGATACCTTACATGAGTCAGGTCATGACCACTGCAATGGAGTCAAGCAGTTTTCATACCTTCAGTTACATTTAAATGCAATACAGGCAATCACTGTCCATGCCAACAAACTATACAGGGAAACAGAGTAAAAGGCTGAGGAGACCTTCCCTTTAAATATCAAATCAACTGGATGTGGAGTCTGGGGCAGGGATAAAATGGGCAAGAGACAAAAAAATAAGCCTGAAAACAGAAAAACAGGTGGGGGATCTTGGGGGAGGAGAGAATGTGATAACCTAGCTTGCCAGAAGCAGAAGGGTTTGCAAGCGACCTGAGCAATTTCCTGGCCATTTTGGAACCACTGAGCAAATCTGTGCACCTTATATTGTTTTTGCACGATTACACAATACTTTTGGCAAACTATATACTGGGGTACTTGGTCTTGTTCAGCAAAAACTGAGCGAGCACAAGACAATATTGTAAAAAGGCCCAGAGGGACTACAGGCAATGTCTCTGGAATTCTGTGGTTCTATCGCCGCAGGATAGATGCATAATTTGCATCCTGCAGCAGATCACATGCATTGCCACAGAGTTCACCAGATTTGGCAATGACTGTTTAAAGAACAAGTGATGCGTTAAGAAGAACTTTGAAAAACATAATGGGCCCTATGCACAAATGGGCGGGTAACATGCGCTGGAGGCACGTTACCTGCCTGCGAGTTCCATACCTGCGGACAGGTCTGCACTGGCGGTATTCTACCCACGGCATGCAGGACACGCAGGGGTAAGGGTCGCGGACCCAGCCGGACATCCAATTGGATGCCTGGACTGGGTCACAGTGTGGATCCCCTTCACAGCGGGGCATGCATTGGCAGCATGCCCTGCAGAAGGCCAGCGGCAGGTGGTTGTGGTGGTGAGAGGAGGGCAAAGCTGCCGGCCCTCCTGCGGGCAGCCCTGGAGTGGGTCACAGTGACAGGGTGGGGGTCTGATGGCGGTGCCGGGAGGGGGCATTGTACCTCACCACAATACTAGGGGGAACGGTGGCGGGGATTGCCAGCAGTGCCATTTGGGGAGGGGGGCAGCAGCCATTGGCCGGCGCCCCTGTGAGGTGTATGGGTTTGGTGGTGGTGGGGTGCCTGGTAGGGGCCGTGCACCAATGTGTGCTGGGAGGCACCGAGTGGCCATGGGGAGGTCCGGCCACAGTGGTCCCAGTTGCAGTGCGGGCTATCCGCCCCATCCGGGTGGTGACCAACTGAGCACACGGGGCATGTAGGGGGCTTACAGCAGGGTTCTTCCTGCCGTACCCTGCACCCTCCTCCATACCCTCGTGGCCAGCACTACATGCCGTTGTGCATGGCATGCCCCTAGTCCCCCCCCCCCACGTGGTGTGGTCTGTGGCCATGGGGGCTCAGGTGCATTGGGTCTGTGCAACTCCTCCCTTTGTGCATCCTGCGTGGGGGGGCACAATGGGTGCGGAGTGGCTATGCGCTGCGGATACGTCGCACATAGCCACTCCACCCATTAGTGCATAGGGCCCAATATTTGGGCACAAAGCAGCTTCATTAGCTCTGTATTTCTTATTCCCATTATGTATTACTGAGGTCATGTGCATGAAAGCCTTAAAATTGTTCCCAGAGGGCTCATCAGCTCCTATCGCTTCTTCCCAACCTGGTGTCATAATACTCTGCTTGTGACATCACAGTTGTACCCATGGCAACAGACTGTGACGTCACAGTAGAGCATTATGGTTTAAAGTAGGGAGTAAGCTGTAAAGGCAGTTGAACACTGAGGGATAAAGATCTTGTTTTTGTGGGAATTTCTTCAGTAATAAATAATGAAAAAGAGAAATATATAAAAGACATATGAAATACAAGCTGAATTGTGTCCAGCTATTACATTTTTCAATGTTTTCACAAAGGTGTCAGCTGCTCTGTCCATGCTCTTTTCTCCCCTTTGTTTATCCTGAAGCCCCTTCCCCACTCTCAACAGTGGGCATTACCAATGACATCACATGGTATATCAGCCAACAGATGGACAGAAATCTGCCACAAAAGTAAATGGTTTGTGCCACAGAAGGGAAACAAATCAGCTGCAGGGCTGTAATTCTGTTATGAATTCAGGAACACAAGTACAGAATTCAACCACAGCTTTCTAAGTGGTCTAAGCATCTCAGCTAGGTGATTAAGTTTTGGTCTGAGATAGCAAATATAAAACCCCAAAAGAAGATGTTTCCCATGGATAGGATGACACAAGATAATAATAAGTATGCCCTTCATGCCCAAGATAATCAGAGAACTGCACATTCATAGGTCATGGATCCCCATCTCTACTGACACAGAAACGGCTACTGAAAATTAAATCTGCTGAAAGTGAAGGGACGAAGCTGCAGCTTTTGAGAGGGCTACTTCTGAGGTTATGTCTGAAGTGGAAAAGTACAAACCTGTGTTAATCTAGTATACTTTAGAACGCAGACAAGGACTTCATGGCCCTGATCCTGATTAGTTAAGCTGGCATCCATTTACCTGGCACTGGGTTTGGTACAATCTAAATACAAAATAAACAGGTTCAAGAGAAAATGCATGATGAGAGGCTGAATCACTTCTATCCAGCTGACTTTGACTAAAAAAAAAAAAACACAGTATCAGCACCACAGTGCCGAGGCCTTTTGATATTCACCAGACGAAGACAAATAGTATCTCAGGACAGCACCTGAACCACCTACAAAGGGCTCACGTAACCTCCGCTCCATCATACCATGATCCCCTGAATAAAAAGTTTCTGTTATCAATGTGCGCTACCCTGTTCCATTGATTTTCAAGATGCTGCTGTCTGAGTGATATTCACTTTTATGGCAAAGGCCAAGTCCATCAAATAATTCCCATGGAGGCAAGCTGCAGGCCAGAGGAAGAAAAACAACAGAAGACATACTGCAGGCAACGGTCTGGATGTCGCATGCTGACATGCAACACACAAACAGAAATCCCACCTGCCATGTTGCAGAAACTAGAACATTTCCTAGAACTGGAGGTCTTGCAAGGCTTTGGCTTCATCTTTATTCCTTACACAGGTACCAAAAATATTCGCCAGGCAACATCCCTGACCCCATTTTTACCCTGATACTCCCTTTTCCTCACATATCACAACAAAGGGTCTTCTGCATGCCAATAATGGGTTTGCTGCACCCCAGCAATGGGTTTCTTGCACAATATGTTTGCTGCACCCCAACCCAATAAGTGTTTCCTGCACCCTAAAGTTCCTCTGCACCCCAACAAACTGTTTGCTGCACCCCTACTAAGGGATTGCTGCACTCTAACAAAGGGTTTCCTGCATCCCAGCCCAGTAAAGGAGTTTCTGCACACACAACAAAGGGTTTTGTGTATTTCGCAACAAACAGCACCCCAACAGTTTGCTGCACCCAAAGGGTTTACTGCACCCCAGCAAACAGTTCGCTGCACCCCAAACAAGGTTTTTGTGCACTCCAGTAATGGGTTTCCTGCACCCCAACAAAGGGTTTCCTGCACACCAAAGGATTTACTGCACACCAACCCAACAATGGGTTTCCTGCACCCCAAAAATGGGTCTGTTTTACACCAACCCAATAATGGGTTTCCTGCACCCCAAGAAAGGGTCTGCTGCACCCCAACTCAATAATGGGTTTCCTGCATCCCAACCAAATAATGTGTTTCATCATCCCAACAAAGGGTTTGCTGCACTTCAACCCATTAAAGGGTTTTCTACACCTCAATAACAGGATTACTGTACAATAATGGGATTACCGCAGCCCAATAATAGGATTACTGCACCCCAACAAAGGGTTTACTGCACCCGAACAATGGGTTTCCTGCACCCCAAAGGGTTTGTTGCACCCCAACAGAAGAGTTTGCGGCCCTCTAACAATGGGTTTGTTGCCCCCAAAGAATGGGTTTGCTGGACTCCAAGAAAGGATTTCTTGAGCCACAACAAACTGTTTCCTGCACCACAACTAAGGGTATCCTGCACCTCATCAAATGATTTCTTGTACCCCAATAATGAGGTTTCCTGTACCCCAAAAACAGGTTTGCTGCACTCCAACAAAGAGTTTTCTGCACCCCTATAAAGGGTTTCCTGCACATCAACAAAGGTTTGGCTGAAGGGAGGGATGAGTGCCTATATTCACAGCCAATGCCACAGCTTGATTGGTCTGCAAGGAGGGGGGGTACAAATGTCAAGCAGCCTGCATGCCCTCCTTCCCTCTATGATCCAGCCAGCCCTCAAATAGCCTTAGTGCAGGGTTTCAGGGATCACACATGGACTCAGGTTTTCCAGGTGGTGAATCACTGTTTTTCTCACATCTTCATGCGAAAACAGTATAAAACCAATTGTGGGAAACATTAAACACTTAATTAGGATTGAAGGACTGTACCTTCTTTGTTTAAAAATGAAAAGTGTTTATGAACCAAGGAGAGATTAGAAACCTCCCTTTAAATGAACCTTGTTCTAATGCACAAGCCACCTGGTTCTACTGAGCAGTCAACCTTCAGAATGTACTACGGTCTGGTCAGTATCTGTGTTGCCTCTTATGTACTGAGGCACACCCGGCTATGCAACATAAAATTATGTAACACTGCTGCTGCATCTACTGTCCCGTAAGACCTCTTTTTTCAAACAAGACTCTGTGAGAGCAGGGACATATTTAAAACATACAAATACCTCCATGTGGTAAACAGTGGGGAACTATCCAAACTGAGTGGGAAAGCAAACACCAGGAGCAACTCCATGAAGCTGATGGGGGGAGAAGTTTAAGAGACACCAGGAACTACTTTTCATGGAGAAGGTGGGGGGCAGAACAGGCTTTTGGAGGAGGTGGTCTTAAAGGGAAGGGGAGAATGAAGAGACTCTAGGGCTCTGTCATTCAATATTAGGCAGGAATTGGCAGTCATGATGGGAAACCAGCCTTTGTCTTCCAACTGGTTCTATATTCCTATGCTTGAAGGAGCTCAGCCCGGTTAGCAAACTTCAATAAATGAATGACATGACCAGTAAGGAATAACATGAGGAAGAGGTGCCAAGTAATTAAACAGCTGCTGTACTTTAAAACATCATAGGGAAAAAACATGGAGCTAGGGGGTAAATATGGGGCAAAGCACTGTATAAAAAGGGAACAGACAAATAGTTTTGTAATGATGTGTAAACACCCTGTGAGTTACCACTTCTTTAAGACTCCCTTGATGCTCACGCATCAACGGTGACAGTCACTGCGCCAGAGCTTGCTTTGCCATGTTTGCTACTGGACTGGAATCTGTCTGATCTGCGTACCGACTGATGCAGTAGTAAAATGTAATAAAACAGTTTCTCAACACCAAGAAATAGGACAGCCCATTTGAGCCGAAACTCGGTTACGAACATATGAATTTGCCAGCAGAAACAGGCCATAGTGGTCTATCAAGTCTGCTTGAGTGTGCAGCTCAAATTAGTTCCCTGGAGCTGCCCCCCTTCCCTACTCCCCCTTGAGTCAACTCTCCCTCTCCTAGTACCCTCCCCCTTCCCCATCCCGGGAACATCCACACTAATTTTCTTCTTCACCTGTCCCCCCCTCCCGCCCTTGAAACTAGCCACTGTATTTACGCAACCACCTCCTCTGGCAACTCGTTCCACCCTGACACCACCCTTTCGGTGAAAAAGTTCCTCTTCATTTCATTCTTAAATCTTCCCCCCACTAGCTTCAGGCTGTGACCCTTTATTGCACCATCCTTCCTTAAGTTAAATATGCCTTCTGATCTTACCCTGTTTATACCCTTAAGATACTTGAAGGTCTCTATCATGTCCCCCCCCCCATCCTCCAGAAACTACATGTTTAGCTCACTCAGCCTCTACTCATACGTTTTGTCCCCATACCCTGGATCATCCTGGTCACCCTCCTCTAGACCGCCTCCATTTGCAATGGGGTCCAATCATTCATTCACACAGTTTCATTTAGCCATATATTTAAAATATAGGATACACACATAACAACACTGCTTATTAGCTGCACAATTCACAAGTACTACGTAACAGCAATTAGTAAAGATAACAGGTCTGAAGAAACCATTATGCTTTTTCACATTAATTTCACCAGGTTTCTTGAAACCATTTGAACAATAACAGTACAAATGTACATGTATTAAGGATTCTGCAGTATATACCCCCCATATGCCCCCTAACCATTGTCCATTTAAGTGTAACAGGTGTTCGGCAATTAAGTATTTTCGGTGATCTAAGTCTTTATGTGGTGCAAAAAAAATGTATCTTGCAAAGGAGTTCTTAGATGCTCTGGCAATCTATTGCATGCCTTCAGGCCATCGCAAAAAAAGGAAAAACTACCCTTTGTAGTTTTAGCTACTGGAATCTTAAATTATATGTTTCCTGCAGCCCATACACTGTTTTTTGGTGACCCTTACTGCACTAAATCCAGTAGATAATTTCTTTGTTTTTTTGTCAGTGACGGTTATACATTTCATGCAGGGTATGCATATGCTGTCATCATTTTGTTAGGTTAATCCAACCCAAAGCTCTATACAGCAAGCAATGGTGGGTTTCCAGGGGATCATCCAGAATGAACCAAGCAAATCTGTTATACAATGCATCCAATGTGGTTAGGTCCTTCCTAAGCAGAAGCAGATGTAAGTTTGCACCTATACAGGACTGGTTCAGGGTGTGGAACTTGTTTGGATCCTTTATGCTTGGTATGAATAAGGACATTTGTGGAGAGACTGCATTTGGACTACAAACTGGCAGTCATCTTCATCACTTCTGACCTGAGCTGGTATGGTGGCAAGGTCAGAGGATGACTGATCAACTAATCCGGGTCAGATTACCCAACGAGAGAGCTTCAAGGGTATGCAGACTTGTAATGGACCTAATAAATTCAGGTGCCTCTGCAGCAATCAATCACCTTGGAGTGACAGACCTCCAGGCCCAATTCATGTTGATGACAGCTCAGACAACCAAAGGAGAGCTACCATTACCCAGTGAACAGCAGGTGCTGTTCCAGACACAATTCAGTCTGAGTGAGACCTCCGAAGCAGACAGGTGCCTGCACGCTGTATAGACAGCTTGTGCTGCTGTGTTGCAAAGACAGACTACGCATTTGACAGAGACTGAGTGAAAGTGAGATGTGGTGTTCCTCTTGCTGTAGAAAAGAAGTAATCATGTGTTAAGCACTACATGAAAAGTGAAGCTGAAGGTTTCAGCAGACCTTATAGAGACTTGTAACATGACAGGCATCAACAAGGAAGAATAGCGGCAACCGACTGGAGGAACTGCAGCAGCTGACCAGAGTTGGAGCGGGGATTAATCACTAGTAATGCCCGCTCCAACATGGCAATAATCCCCGCTAGGCATCAGGACTGCGCTCAGGAAATCACTGTGTGCTGTGTGCTCCATTACTCCCTATAGGTGGTACTTCAAAATGCAGCACTATGTGAAGTTTGTTTCACCGCCACCCACCCCGTGGTACTGGACCGATCACTGTGTGGCACATATAGCAGACACCGATGGAGCTAAACACTGCTCGGCATGTTTTAAAAAAATATTGTGAAATCATAGAGTTATGCTTACGTTATTGCTGAGTACACACAGTGGGTCCACGGAAATGCAGCGCCGTAGAGATCACTGCTGCTATTCACAGGAAGAGACAGACATAGAAATCAGCAATAATGAGTCCGTCGGTCTGTTTTTCAGTGTTACTCTGGATTTCTAGACCGCAATGCATGAAATGTGAGCGTTGTTACTGGCTTCCGACCAATAATGCATTCTGGGGACATCAGAAATATTTGCATACATTGGTATGTATAAGCAAGTGAGATGCCAGATAAGCAAATATTTCTACTTTCCCCTTAATGCATTACTGAATTAGAAGAAAAAAATGAAGGAAACAAGTGAAAGGAACGGTATGGTAAAAGACAGAGGAAAGTGGTTGTGTAAGTGTTTTGGGTCACTGTACTGAAAACATGACATTCAGATGTGTGCAAAAACAGCAGTCACAATGTAAAGAGATGTTGAACAGTGAATGTGCACGCATAGCATTGGAGATGTAGTTAGCGTATCTATTAATGCAGAAGTGCAGAGCTGAACAGCAGAGAATATTGTATTTAGTAATAGTGTGACTTGCTGTTACTTTCTGTCCCACATGTAATACACTTGTAACGTTATTGACCTTGCACTTGTCATGTAACAAGTGCATTAATCCACTCCAAAGTCGGGCTCTACTTGGGAATTAATGCCTGGTTGGCGGTTGGAGGCACTTGGTCTACGGCCTCGTGCCCCCTCCCCAACCAGGCATTAATTCCCTAGTAGATCCCTCCTTTGTCATGGATTAATGCTTACTTGTGCTTTGCTGCAGCCAGAGACCCTGGCTAAAACCCCATCTCACCTGGGACGCTGCCCAGTCAGTAGCACAGCACGGTACTGGCTATTGCCACATGCTAGGAGGGACTGGATGCTAGGAAGAAGGGTGTGAGGTAGCTACAATCAGATTTTCACAAACAGAGCTGATTTGTGCACTGAGCATAGTCTGTTGAATGTTGAGGTCAGGTGCTGTCTGTCTTGGACTGTAGAAACAGCTGGTGTGCCAGACTAGACCAGAAACCTTCACAAAAGGAGGAGGAGAGAAAGGGAAACCAGCCAGAGAGGGACTTGCTCTAAACTGTGCCATCACTCCTGTGCATCAAGGGGAAACGCCCTGACCTGAGAACTATGTGTAATTTCTGGGCTTGCCCAGCACTATCGTGTAATGTATCATAGTTGGAAAAGCATTAAATGGACTAGGCCATCCGGCCAGGATTTACAAATGCTCCTCACGGATTTAGGAGCTTAATCTGCAAAACACAGATAACCATTTTGTTTGAGTGCACCACCATCAGCCAACCACATGCAACGTCACTGGGTCTACGCTGTTTCTATCACTGAATACCCAGTGAAGTACCTGGTACTTCTAGAGTTAGTTAAAGGTTTACACCTGTACCAGTGGGGAAGAAGGTAACTCCCCCAGTAGAAGTGGGCAAAGGAAAATACAACTATACTGTGCATTGTGGCGTGTGGTGGGCACCGTTTAAGGATTGTGCCTGGATGGACAGTTGGCTTACAGACTCAACGAAAGCACCTAATTTGACTGCATCCCAGATGACATGTAACCACAGCCCAGGGATGAATAATATTGGCTTGTGACTAGACCTAAGAGGGCACTGAAGAGCCAGCCAGACTAGACTTTGTATCTCACTGATTAACCACCCCCTTTCTCCTATTTCAGACTCTGCATCCTAAATAAAGTTACTGCTCTTTCATTGTAAACTCCTGTTTGTGTGCATATTCCCTTCCCTCTTACCTCTCATCTCTCCTCTCCCAATTCCCCCCCCTGCTTCCTGTTACCTCTGTTCCAGGGACCATCACTTTCTTGCCACCCCTTGCCCTTGCCCTTGCTCCTCTGCTGGGCAATCTGCCTTCTCCTATTGACTTCCCTCCCTCTGGAACCACCTCATCTCCTACCTCTCCTCATCCCCTGGCTCCCTCAGGCACCAACTGAAGCGTCAACCCTTCCCCAGCTGTTCCTGTTACGCTTCCTCCTGATACCTACACGGTCCAGCCTTGACCATCCTGGTAAGCTGCTGGCTGGGCCACTTTTCCTGTCTTGGGTTAACTTCCAAACCACTACAGTTTTCTCCCTCCACTACGAGGTTGGGCAATAACTTTCCCCTCATATCATTTGCTGTGGTCAATATTGTTCTCATTCACCAAGTATTGCTGCCACTTCTGAATATGCACTTACTAAGTGTTCAGCTGAGCTATACTGCACTTTTTTCTCTTCACATTCAACTTCTGCATTCATTCTCATTTTGTGAATTTTTCTTTTAACTGATTGTTGTTCAAATGTTTTGGTACTGTGTACTATGGTGCTGTTCCTCCACTGTTTCCCACCCCCAGGTCACACCTGGAAATGAGCCTTGGCTCAGAGTGCCTCTCCTGGTTACCAATCTTCAAATAAATAAATGTTATTAGCAGACTGCTAATAAGTCTGTTTTTTGGTCAAGCTGTTATTTCATTGTGTTGGTTCATGGATGGAGTGTTACCACTGGGAGGTACAACATCCCAGGAAGTTGTATCATACTGGTACCAGGCCGACTTTACCTTTCTCTGAGCAGGGGAACCACACAATTATTTACATCTTGGATTCAAACTCCCCCAAATCAGGAGATTACTGACCCAGGCCCGTCAACCTTGTCAGAGCCCATAAGGTAGCAGCAGTAACTGCAACATCTATAGTGATCTGGTTACTGGTGCAAGACCAAGGCCACTATAAACTCCACAGACCTCAATGCTGAATATGTGTTTTACAGTTCACTCTGCACTTCAGTAGGTGCTTTCTTAAATATGATATTCCAGCTATGGAAATTTGCTTGCAGATACTTTTTTTTTAACATTTTCAGATTTTCTTTCTATCAGTCTATCCAAAAAGCCTACATAAAAATCACTGGTCTACTCCCTATTTATCTCATAATGCCTTTGTGACATCGTAAATTTCACAAATGGCAACAGATTATGACGTCACAAATGGCAACTGTGAAGTCAGTTGGAAACAGCTCTTGGAAACTTTGCAACAGTAAAACTGATTCACATGAAATTTAGCATGCTTTGTGGCTATGGGAAGGTCTCTTGACATGCCAAATTTCTTGTGAATTCCTTTTGTAGTTGTTGAGACACAGAGTGGTGAAAAACGCTAAATGTGAATGGGATTTTAAATTTCTTTCAACAGCTCTTTCTTGGAAAAGGCTGTTGGTTGTGGTCGGAAACTTTCAGGGTTGAAAGCCTTTGCCCCACAGATGTGCCTTTTGAAGATTTGGTAAGGAATATTAAACTGTTCAAAAGTTATTTAAATTTTGATTTCCCATTATTTCCTATGGGACAATAGATATGCCGTGTGAAATTTTGAATGCAGGTAGCTTGTTTTCGTAGGCAGAATATAGTGTTGCAGGGAGCCTAAGGGGAAATTAAAAACTAAATAACTTTTGAATGCATTACTATTTTTTCACCAAACCTTCAAAAGGCAGATCTGCGGGGCAAAGGCTTTCAGCCCTGAAAATTTCACACATAGAAACATAGACGCTGATGGCAGATAAGGACCACAAGTCCCATCCAGTCTGCCCATTTCTTTTTCTACCTCATGAATGTGCCATCGGCTTTGCTCTGTCAATGGCCTATCTATTCATGCTCATCTGTATTGCTCCCTTATGCCTATCCCATGCCTGTTTGAAGCCCTGCACTGTATTCATATCCACCACTTCCTGAGGTAGGCCGTTCCATGCAGCCACCACCCCTTTCTGTGAAAAAGAACTTCCTCACATTACCCCTTAATTGGCCTCCCTCTAATCTCATGCTGTGTCCTCTTGTCCTGCTATTTTTCTTATATTGAAACATGTTAGACTCATTCACCTTGTTAAAGCCCTTAAGGTGTTTGAATGCTTCGATCACATCACCTCTCTCCCTCCTTTGCTCTAGGGTATACATATTGAGCTCCGTTAATCTATCCTCATGTTTTCTGATGCAATCCCTGCACCATTTTAGTTGCTCTTCTCTGGACTGCCTCCATTCTGTTACTGTATTTGTGCAGGTGCAGCCTCCAGTACTGCACGCAGTACTCCAGTTGGGGCCTAACCAGTGTCTTGTAAAAAAGGATTATTACCGCCCTCATATGACTTGTGATACCCTATTAATACACCCCAACATCCCTCTAGCCTTACCTACAGCTTTAGTGGTCTGCTTGGATGATTTCAGATCATCTGTGATGATGATGCCCAAGTCTCCTCCAAGACACCTCAATCAATAGCCGTTTCCGAGAAACAGCTGTTAAAAGAAGGACTCCCCACAACTTTAAAAAAAGAAAATGGTCCCCTGTAGTGGGACACCTGAGTCATATGTATCCCCCCTCCTCAAGCAGTGTGGGACACTGGGAAGCCCACTCCCAGTGTCCCGATGGACTTACCCCACCACACCACCACTGTGGAACACTGGGGTCTCCACTCCCAGTGTCCCCAAACATGTACTGTAGTACACCCCCCCAAACACCACCACTGTGGGACACTGGGGAGCCCACTACCAGTGTCCCCATGCATCTTTTTTTTTTTTTTACAAAAGAAAATGGTCCCATGTCATGGGACACTGGGGAGCCCACCACAGGTTCCCACATGCGATGCCCCCAAGTCTAGGACACTGAGGAGCCCACTCCCAGTGTCCTCCCAAAAATATGCCCCCACCCTCATAGGTGGGACACTGGGGAGCCCACTCCCAGTGTCCCCTAACATGTATGTTTGTTCCTGAAAATAAAAAAAGTCCCATGACATCTTTTTTTTGGGGGGGACCTGAAAGAAAGAAAATGGTCCCTCATCATCTCCCCTGTCTCCTTCCCTCCCTCATCCTGACCCTCCCACTGCGCACCCACCTCCCCTTACCCCCCTTACCCTATACTTACCACCAGAGGTCGGGCGCTGTTATCATCTGTGGAGCGGGCCACATCTGCACTCTTCAAAGCTGAACAGCAAGCTGAAGAATCAAGGTAAGCACCTTATAATGGCAGTCAATGGCGTTTTGAACTTTTGTTGATATCTCTGGCATTTTATGGAATTTTGACACCAAACATTTTTCAACATGGGCTTTTTGGGACCCCACCTCATGGACACTGCCCACAGTCATTTCGTTAATCGGACCCATAAGATGATTTTGCAGTCGCTGTGTGGAATCACCATTCAGGACAGAGTAATAAAATGACAATGCCAGTGTTCATGAGGTGAGGTTCCAAAAAGCCCATGTTGAAAATTTGGTGAAAGAATTCCAAATAATGACTGCATTATGAGTGTGTGTTGCAGTTTCTACGCACGCTTGTAACTTTGCCAATTTTTTTTTTTTTCTATTATTTATTTTTGCCCCCTACTGCTCCCGTCGACTATCTGCTCCGGTCACGGACCCCTATTTGCTCCCACCTCTGGATATCACGCATCCCCTGGTCATCCCTGGCCACGCCCAGAGAGCCGGGTCGCGGCTCCGACCCCGATGTCGGGCCGCCGGAACTATGACTAGTCGGGATCGGCTCCGAGGCTGATTAGGGCTCCCAGGGGCAGAGCGCCATTAAGACGGCGAAGCTCGGATTTCTATCCCCCCAAGCAGGATGGGAACGCGCAATGACTACCAGCGTCCGCCTCATCCAGCGTACTGGCGTGTTGAGGCCACCAGCCTCCGCGGGTGGGCCGCTCATCGCCGATGCTACCCTGCCCTCCCCCAGGGAAGAGAGCTGTCAAGGGGACGCTCAATCCTTCCTCCCGGCCGCCCTCGGCGACCGGGTCCCGCTCTCAACCCGGATCACGGCGTGCAAGTGGAAATCCAACCGCTGCGCCGACATGCCTGCTTAACTTTGCCAATTTTTTATATTTTCGCTCCAGATTTTCAACATAGCCATTTTTTCACACCTCCACATGAACAGTACAGCTGTTATTCTTCATATCCTGCCCAAAACATAGTTTTGCACCTGTGGAACAGAATGGCGTGTCGCTGTGCGAAATCACGTTTTGGGACCAATGAACAAAATTATAGTAGCAGTGTTCATGAGGTGGGGTTCCAAAAAGGACATGTTGAAAATTTGGTGAAAAAAATCCTAAAAATGGCTGAGTTACATGTGGTCATTGAAAATTTTCTATGCATGTGCATAACTTTGGTCATTTTCAATATTTTCGGCGCAAATTTTCAATATAACCATTTTATTACACCACCTCATGAACAGTACAGGTGTCATTTTTCACATCCTACCCAAAACGTGTTTTTCCACCTGTGGCACGGAATGGCGCTTTCCCACGGATTTGAACATTTTCACCTAGGGGGTCATGAGGTGGGGTGATAAGAAGACTATGTTCAAAATTTGGGGAGACAGAGAGACTATGGGGAGAACCCATGACAAATTTAACAGTCCCAGAAATCCCAAAGACTCTTCTGGAGTGAATTACTTGCCTTTTTGTCAAAGATATTTGGGGGAACAGTATACCCTGATCCTACAGATGTACTATTAGGCCCATCAAGAAGCACACGGGTAGAACAAATACATATGCATCCTCTTCGAAAACTGAGAATAGTGGTTGGTAAGCAGATCCTGGCCCAACATTGCAGAGTGGACTCAGTCCCCACAATTACACACTGGATTAAACTTTTATTGCAATGCATGAAACTGGAGCACACCCAATACCTAGTCAGGAATCAGTCGAAGAAATATATTCAGATATGGTCTCCCTTGGAGAACACTCTAGAGGCCTATTGGTTTCCGCTATTCTAGCCTGATTAAGGGAAAAGAATGGGGCCCGTTGGTGTTCCATATAGCTGTATAGCACATCAGAGATTCTTTTATTATCTACCTTGAAACTTGGTAACCTAAGGTAGAAGGTTAGCATATTTAGACCTTTTAAGCTGGGACCTTGAACTATAGTGTCTAGCTATACCATAAACCTGTACTTAATCTAAGTATACTTAAAAGTATGTACCAACCTTCAGTGGAATGCCGAACCTAGCTTGCCGAACTTACTGGAATGATTAGTATATCTTGCTGACTTTGTATTAAATAAAGTTTACAAAAAAAAAAAAAAAACGAAATCCCAAAGAAAAGTTTCTTTTTGTTCCTGGCTTCAGTGTGGCTGTGTGTACAGGAGAAAGGCAGGCTGGAAAAATAAATCTTTGACCTGTGCCATCTAGAGGGAGAGAGGAGAGGGGAGGAGGGAGGGGAGAGGGAGGAGAGAGAGACAGACTATGGGGTCCACGAGAAAATTACCAGTCCCAGAAATCTCAAAGAAAAGACACTGGGAGGCCCAAAAATCCCAAATTAAAGTTTATTATTTCCTAGCTGTGTGGATGTGTGTACAGGCAAGGGCAAGTTGGAAAATAAACCTTGACTTATGCCATTCAGAGGAGACAGAGAGACTATTGGGGGCACAAGAAATTTAATAGTCCCAGAAAACCCAAATAAAAGTTTGTTTTTTTTCCTGGCGCCTCTTCTCCTTGCCCTAATAAGGATACAATTAACTATCCGAAAAAGTAAGGAAATTCATTGCAAAACTTTGTTAATGAGCCATTAGGGTTGAACTGTCAAAAGTAAAGGCAAAGGCAAATTTATTTAAAAGACGCCCAATCCCAGAGGCTCTGGGCGCCGTACAAGTTTTTATAACATTACATACGGCATAAGCATTTAAAATTAAAATAAAACATCCTATAAATAATCAACATTAAACACCAAACGCTTGCAGAAATAGGAGTGTCTTCAGGCGGACTTTAAAATGGCTACGGTGGGGCCTCCTGACTACAGTTGGTAATGAGTTCCAAAGAGCGGGAGCAGCAACACTAAAAGCTCGGTCGCCTGCTGATTTTAACCTCGCTCTAGGAACAGTCAGGAAGCCACCGCTTTAAGAACGGAGATGGCGGGTAGAGGAAGTAGGTACCAGGAGCACTGACAGGTAACCAGGGCCCTGCCCATGTAGGGCCTTATAGGTGAGAAGACCCACCTTAAAGAGGCTTCTCCACCTGACAGGCAGCCAGTGTAATTCGCGCAATACACGTGTAATATGACAAAATTTGTTTTGCCCAGTCAAAAGCCGGGCAGCAGCGTTTTGCACCAGCTGCAGTCTACAAAGAGAACCCCCAGAGACCCCGAGATAGAGGGCATTACAGTAGTCAAGCCTAGATGTGACTAAGGCATGTATCAAGGTAGGGAGGTCCAGAGGCGGAACAAGGGGCTTAATCCTGGCAATGTTTCTGAGATGGAAAAAACAGGTACTGACCATGGAAGATATTTGAGCCTCCATGGTCAAGTTCCTGTCCAGAATCACACCAAGATTTCGCACCCAAGAGGAGGCCATCAATGACGCAGCTCCCAGCACAAGTCCAGTTGCAGAGTCAGAGGCTATCCTATCACGAACTCTGTTCGACTCCACTACCAATACCTCAGTCTTGTCAGGGTTCAGTCGCAGCCAGCTGGAGGCCATCCAGTCATTAATCTCGGCCAGACAGATATTTAACACATCCACTGCGTTGGATGTTCCTGGGGCAAAGGACAAGTATAGCTGAGTATCATCAGTATAGCAATGAAAACTCAGACCATACTTCCTAATGATCCCCCCCAAGGGCAGCATATACACTACGAACAACATTGGGGCCAGTACCGAGCCCTGAGGGACTCTGCACGAAAGGAGACAGGGTGTAAATGAGAAATTTCCCATCACAACCCATTGCCTCCTGTTGGTAAGAAAGGACTCAAACCAGTTGATGACAGTACCAGTGAGTCCGCACAGCTCCCTAAGGCAGACAAGCAACACACAATGGTCCACAGTGTCAAATGCTGAAGAGAGATCAAGGAGAACAAGAATTGTCCTGTCCCCTCAGTCTCTAGCCCTGAGGAGATCATTCTGCACCCGAACAAGTGCAGTTTCCATGTTATGTCTAGCCCGAAAAGCCGACTGGAAGGGATCATACAACTCGTGAGTCACGAGGTGTTCTTCCAATTGAAGCGATACACTTCTCAACAATCTTCCCCAGAAATGGAGATTGGAGAGAGGATAATTTGCCTTGATCTCCGGGTCCAAAGAAGATTTCTTTAAAAGGGGTCTCACCAGAGCCTCCTTCAAGGCATCTGGAAAAACACGCTGAAGCAAAGAACACCGTACAATCGAGGCAAACACCGGGCCAACAGAGTCAATGCATCTCACTAAGAAACGCGTTGGCACTGGGTCCAGCTCACAAAAGGTATGCTACAAATTGACTGCCACCTCAATAACCTCACGAACCTCCACTGGCCTAAACTCCCCCCAACTAGGCAGAGTGCACTCAGAACACATCTGTCGACCACTGTCAGCGATGGTATTGCTGGCTGAAGAAACCTCCCGCCGGATCAAGGACACCCTGTCCGAGAAAAAACGAGCAAACTCCTCACAGTCTTCATTAGAGGAAACCCTCCTGGGCTGCAGACAGACAGGATGGAGAAGTCTATCAACAGTCCGGAAGAGTGAGGCTGGTCGGTTTCTCCCGGCAGCAATCTTCCTAGACAGAAACGCTGCCTTCTTACAGTTGATTGCCTCCTGATATGCACAATAATGCGCATGCAGGACCAGTTTGTCCGTCTCCAGGCAGGACTTCCTCCAGCAGCACTCTAATCTCCGACCCATCTTCTTCATCTCCCTAAGGTCTCCATCAAACCATGGGAACCTCAGGTACGAAGTTCTGGGTCGTACACGGATGGGTGCGAGGGAGTTGATGGTGTCAGATAACACCCTATTATAGGTGTCAACCCCGACATCAACATCTCCGACGCATGCAACACCCACACTAGACAATTCAGCTGCAGCCAAAAAACCCTCAAGGGCAAGATCCCACAAAGGCGGCAGCAAATCATCTCAGCAGGGGAAGAACTTATGGTGGGAGCCCCAAGCATGAACTTCACCGTGCAATGATCAGACCAAAATACCTGATCAATCCCGAGATCAGTAATCTCAAGCCCCAGTGAGAACACCAAGTCCAGTATGTGGCCGTCCCGATGAGTTGGTACAGCAACGACCTGCATCAGCCCCAACAAGGACATGCTCTGCAGGAAATCATTACTGCATCTTTGATCTTTATCATCGGCCCAAACATTGAAATCCCCCAGAAAAACACATCTGGGGGAATCCAATGTTTCGCCGGCAACAAACTCGGCAAATTTCTGCAGGAAACCCCCCATCGGGCCAGAACGGCGATAGATGAGGAGGATCCTGCAGCCCGCGCCGAATCCTCCATGAATGGCCACACACTCAAAAGAACTTGGGAGTGCCCACCGGGTGCACGGTGAAGGTCAGGCTAGAGCTAAAACAAATAGCTACTCCGCCACCCCTGCGATTTTCTCTGGGACAGTGCACCACGGTATACCCTGGAGGGACTGCAGCCTTAAACATAGGGCCAGCATCATCTCCCACCCAGTTCTCCGTAATGCAAGCCAGATCGACCGATGAAATCAAGGCGGCAATAATTGCCGTCTTGTTTCTGATCGACTTGGCATTGCACAGCACTGCCGTCAGAGAAATAGAAGGTGGTGCAGCCCCTTGGGTTACCTGACCGCTCGGTCTGGTGGTCTCCCTGGGAATGGGCACCAACCACGTCTGGCCTCTCCCGGATGCCCAACATAACCCAGGGCGTCTCCTGGACCTAACAACCTCTATCCTTCCATCAACCAAACCCAGGTCGTCCCACTGCCAACAAGCAGCACGACCCTTTATAATCCCCACTTCCCTACAGCGTCTAACAGTAGTATCAGACACTGGGAGAGGGATAAAGGGACGCAAAGCATGTAGCTGTGAGCTCCCATAGGTGATCCTAACCCCCACAAGTCCTCCCGTACACCCCCTACACATTCCCAATAATAACCCAAACTATTATTAACACACTTAAATAACACCAAAATAAATAATTATCCTACATAACTGAATAAACTGATAAACAACTAAATCATTAATACAAACCAAAAAACCATAACAATAAACAAATTAAACATTCCTATCACAAACTATTTTATTTTACACACAATTAAAACCATACCATGGAATAACCCGTTTCCCTCCTCTGATTCCAAACAGAGAATTCCAACACCGAGTGGCGCTCGCCACTCACACGCTCGCGGGCTTTTAATTTAAACAATATTGTCCCGCCTCAGCAGCAAACCCCGCCTCCCCTACTCACACCTCCAGCTAATAGGCAGGTAGTCCAGGTGTATTTCAGCACGCCTCCTCACGCCGTGCAACCCAGCTTTAGGAGGGCAAACGGGCAATCAACCCGCGAGCAGGACAGCAAGCACCAGACACACATTGAAAGTCCAGAAAAACATCCAAACCGCTAACGAGCGGCGTTTCAAACTCACAAATTCGATTCCACACATGTAGAGCATTAGGGTTTGAAATGCCAAGGCACACCTGTCGCAGCTGTTCCTGCATGCACGGTGGAGGTGGGGTATTAGGGTTGGAAACCGAGAGAGGGGGTGGGGTGTAGGGGTTAGGAACCTGAAGTCCCCCCCCATGCCTGTTTCTGCATGCACAGCGGGAGTGGGATCTTAGGCTTGGGAACCCTAAGGTCGTATTTCCCCACTTTTGACAGTTCAACCCTAATGGTGTATTAACAGTTTTTGCAATGATACAAATACATGTGGATCTTTATGTGAAACTGAGTTCTCTGGTTTGAAAATGTATATAGCTGAAATGATCGCAAAATGCTATTTGGAACTTAAGAGGTTAACCCTGAGAAGCAGTTTGACCTTTTGATATCCTCAGGCTTGTTCGCAAAACTGTAACTAAGGGTCATACTAAAGATTTTTAGGAGCAAGGGGGCTGGTTTAGCCCATATCTGCACCTTTATACACATTATGACCAATCTGAGTAATAGTGAATGAAGCCTGTGTCCAGACAACAGAAGGGTATCAAGTCTTTTTTTAAGTACAAACTTGTTCTCTCTGATGACAACATCATCCAGAGGTAAATTATACCATGGGCCAATAACCCTGAGTGTGAAAAAGTACTTTCTATTAATATAGTTAAATCTTTTAGGCAGAAGTTGTAGTGGGTACCTTCGGATGTTGTATATACTGTAACTATCTTTTTTTTTGTATTTTATTTGATTTTGCTGCATAACAAAAATACAGCACACTATCATACAGGCAGGCAGACAGACAGACAGACATACTATAAGCATTACGTGAAAATGCCTTACATCAGTTTTACAGTACCTCATTTTTATATGCCCCTATTTCTGGTTACAGTACAAGGGAGTTATTTAATAGGTGTATGTTCAATATTTTCCAACATTGGCTGATCGCTGCCAAGAGCAGGGAGTATCCAAGACCGTTTAAACTTACCAAGTATATATCCCTATCATCAAGATAGATGCAACTCCCTATCCAGATCTGTGGTAACAACACTAAAGTCTTAGCTTCATTATTTGTTACGTGTAATATTACTTTTAACTTTCAACAGAGCATTATATCAACATTTAAACTGTGTACCTAAAACAGTCTAAGGCTATTTAGCTACAATACTACAGTGCTCTAATATAACTGCCTATACTTTAATAGAAAGACAAAGCTTGTCATACCCTTGAAAAAGAAATAAATACTTCCCATACCATGAGACAAAACTGTCAAATGGAAATTTTTACCAAAGTATAACACAGATCCTTTCCAGGAAATTGGCAGTCACTACCACACAGAGGTATGGTTTGAATTTGGGAAAAGAAAGAAATTCAGTACTTAGCACTTAGTCACTGTCCTCATTCTCACTGCCAGTCTCGAAGTCCTTGGATTGAAATTCTTTCTCAGTCCGATCGATATGCTTTCCGGCCTCTCCAGGGTCCACGAATTGGTAGCTCTTCCCACCATAAAACATTCGAAGACTTGCTGGCATAATCAAGACATGCTGAATCCCTAGCTACCGCACGGCGGAACGGGCCCCATCAAAAGCTTTCCTTCTCTGCCACGTTGCGTAGCTTAAGTCCGAAAAAATATGCAATTTGTTCCCATTCCACTCCATTGTGCCAGATTTCTTAGCCTGGGAGATAAAGTCCCTTTCCACCACCAATCTGACCGTAACCAGGAGAGTTCCAGGGGTAACGATCCTGTAGCCATCCGTTGCCTTGCGCCACATGGAGTAATCCCATATGCTTGCAGCACCGAGAGATCCTCAGAATTTGACATTAGGTCTCGGAGAAGAGATTTAGCAAAATCAGGTATGTCCTCTCCCTCAGCTTGTTCCGGAATACCTAAAATACGAATATTTGCTGCCCGAGATAGGTTTTCAAGATTTTCTATGTGCCTAAGCAGTGCTCCATTCTCCTTTACAAGGCCTGAGGATGACACCATTGCTGTAGAGGCGGATTTTACCACTGCCTGAGTATCCATTTCAAGTTTCTCAATTTTGGCATCTAATATTTTAAACTGCATCGCAAAGTCCTCCATTTTGCCACCTAATTCCTGGATGGCTTTCAATAGCGTGGCATTAGTCAGCTCAGCAGGCCCCGTGCCAATGTCTTTGCTGCTCTCAGGTCTAGTGTCTCTCAGGTGAGCTGCGTCTCCACCAGAAGCTGCTTTATTATTTCACCCCATAGCTCTGGATCTGTCAGCAGTAGGTCCAGTTAGAAGCAATCGGGGAGATTAGGACTGAAATCTTTATCAATCTACGACATTATTTTTTTGTTTCAGAAGAGTTTTCAGCAAAATGCTTGTTAAAAGTTTAGCAATTGCAAAGCTTATATTAGAAGCTGTTGCTTGCTCGGCTACTGACCACGCCCCCCGCATATACGATCTTTAAAAACTAACCCCAGATCAAACATTAAGCTATGGTCCTGTATTATATCATAAAAAAAAAGGTCACCTGAGTCTGCATGTTTCTAGTGACATTAGATTTAAAACAGATAGTCTAGTTTCATAGCTGTCATTGCAAAGACCATAGATATGCTTGGTGAAACCCCTTTGTACCCTTTCTAATATGTTACGTTCACCCTTTTTAAAAGGGCACCACAGTTAAGATGCATACTCTAAATGAGGTCTGATGTAAGCTCAGTACAGAGGTATCATGACTTTCGGATCACGTGATCTAATATTTCTCCTGATAGACCAAATTACTCTATTTGATTTGTTAATCACAGTATTGATATGTTCTGTGTGATTAAGATTACTGTTAATAAATATACCCAAATCTTTTTCGTCATAAGTTGTATTTAGTGTCTCTCCAGCCAATGAGTATGTAGCAATAGGATTGTTTGCACCTAAGTGCATAACCTTACATTTATCTTTATTAACTTTCATACCCCATTTTTGACCCCTACTGTAATAAAGTCAAGGTCTCTTTGTACGATAAGAGAATCTTCTGGATTAAGACAGGCACGTCCTGTTTCGACATTGTCCACATATTTTATATTGAGCGACGTACAATCTGAAGTTGGGTCAGAAATAAATATCTCAAACAAACAGGGACCGAGAACAGACGCTTGTGGAACAAGTTAAAGGAGGCAGTATAGCGCAGTGGTCTAAGGCTCTGAGCTGCAAATTTGGTGACATCCAGCAGACCAGACCTGGGTTTGAATCCCACAGCTTCCACCTGCATACTGTGTGACCCTGAGCAAGTCACTTAACCTCCTTGTGCTCCCAGGTCACTCCTGTAAAAAAGCTTTCAGCTTAGTGTGCTATACCTGGTTAAACGACTAAATAAAAAAAAAAGAACACCACTGGTTACTGGCCCTGGGGAAGATACATGGCCATTAATTAATACATGTTCAGACCTACCTGAAAGCCAATTGCAAATCCAATAAATGATGTGCTGATTTATATTTAAGTTGTTAAGTTTAACTTGCAGAGCCCAATGTGGCATAATGTTAAAGCCTTTGCTACGTCGCATGGTATTTTTTGATCCAACATTGCGCCAATGTGTTCTCAGAAACTCATTAACAACCTCTACCCTTTTTAAAGCCATGTTGTCCAGAATCTTATGCATTCACAATTGGAGCTATTGAATCTTTAATCAGGCTTTCCATAATTTTACTAATAGCAGAGGTGAGACTAATAGGGCGGTAGTCTTCCCATAATGATTTGGAACCATTTTTCTGCAAGGGGATCACATTTGCTATTTTCCAGTCAGCTGGCACGAAATTGTGTTTTAAACAACCCTCGCACAGGAGCTTTAAAGGTAAAATCAAGTTATCTGCAACTAAATATAAGAAGTGGCCTGTGATGCTGTCTTGTCCAGGGCTTAGTTTTCCTTTTTGTGCAATTAACTTAACTCTAATGGTGTCGTTTGTAAAAGTGATGAAGTCAGAATTGGGTATCGGAGCCGAGTAGGATGTGGTTATACTACCACCTGGAGCTGAAAAAATATCACAAAAAGTTTTGTTGAAAAGGTTAGCCATCTCCTGAGGATCATGAATTAGGCTACTACCCGATATTAATGGACCAACTTTATTGACCTTTTTTTTTTAAGGAATTAATATAAGAATAAAAAATGTTTGCTATCATTCTTAGAGGCAGTTTTTGCTAAATTTAATTCCCACATTAATTTAGTTTTTTTTATTTTATTCCTACATTGTTTTTGAAGTTTATTATATGCTAACCAGCTATTATTGCTTTTTGTTTTCCGATATGTACTGCATTTGTTATTTTCCACATTTATAAGGTTCTTATTAGAGCTATTAAGCCATTTTGGTGAATTCCCTTTTTTTATTGTACTTGGGCCTTGATGGGACATATTTATTTCTGATGTATATTAAGGTATCCCTCAAGAAATCCCAATATGACTGAATCGGGAAATTATTTCATTTTGATTCCCAATCAATCTGACCATGAAAAGTTTTTATATATGATAGATTGGCTTTGTTATATAAAAAGATATTGGTGCTGCCTGTATTATATGAAACATGCTTTTCTAAGCAGAAAAATACAGTACTGTGGTCGCTATTTCCTATTGGTGCTTCAATGTTCAATTTATTAATATCAGTGTAGTCGTTACCAGGAAGCCAGCTTGGAAAACAGTGTTCTATTTGCAAGCCTGCTCAGAAAAGAAACCGACAAGAACTCCGATACATTTTGTGAGAAACAGGATGTCTCTTAATGAGTTCACACTGCAGAAAGTAATTGCCAAGCAAAGACTTCTTATAAAAAGACAGTAATTTTTTGTTAGACTGAAATTTGAAATGAGATCCCATCAGAGGAAGGACTTTGTTTTCTTTGTTTGTACTGCCTTTATATGAGTTATACTAAACAATTTTATTCTTTTTATTTTATTGTTATTCATAATAAAATGCTATTTGTGAATTTTATAACTGCTCCTGTTTTTCCCTATGCTTCCTGACCATTGCCTCAATGACAGTAGATACCTCCTATGCTGCGGACCATGAGCTCCACCACCCCCACCCCCATCCTAACCCTTGCCAGGTCTGTAATGCATAATGCTATTTCCATGCCAGACGGGGTGATTATCTTTTTTCTTAAGAAAAAAAAACTAAATTGAAACATTTATGAAATGCTCAAATTTTCGTGGAACTACAAAATCTTACCACCAAATAAAACTGGAACATGCCTGGAATCTTTTATAGTGAATACAAGGTAGGGACAGATTTTTTTTTGCCTAATTTTGTCGCACTATTGCTTTAACCCTTAGGCTGCCAACAGAATTAGAATGTACAGGAATTCTGGACTGATGCAGCAGTCCGTGGTACAGCAAGGGTTAAACATAATTGTTGGAAATGCAGTAGTTTTAGGTTGTTTTTTTTTTATTAGTAGAGAGCTGCTTTTTAAATGCATTCTACCAGGGAACTGAAAAGAGCACAATGGTTTATTACTACATGCTCATGCACACACACACACACACACACACACCTCCAGAGATACCATGCCTGCTCTAAATCAACAATCAGCTTCACCACCAGTATTCTGAGAACCACATCTGTCCCACTCACTCTCCCAAAAAAAAAAAAAAAAGAAGTGAAGGGAGAGCATTGTTTCTAGAGAAAGAACCCATACAGTTAATGCAGTGTCTGCAGGACATATAACTAGCTAGCATTCAAATTAAAAATATATGATGCTGTCTGTAAGAAATGATTGCAGCTCAATTTTCTTAAGAGTTCTATTAGCTTAAGAAAATTCAATACACACTACATCAAAGGCTAACTTGCTAAATTCATTTGTAGCTTAAAGAAAAGTTACCACAGGGCTAGAGGGAGTATTTGATTAAAATCGTATGCACACACACAAAGTTATCAAATGCATATTACTGAAACTCACATTCTTGGCGCTGAAATCTTATCAAGCTTCCTGACTGTATCAGAATAATTCAGCTACTTAACAGCACGGTCTTGGAAACCAATCATTCTTAAATGGCAGTCTTCTTTATAATGGGCCCAATTTTTAGACGTTTGCCACAAGCAAAGAACAAGTGAAATTTGTTTGAAAGAAGGATCCAACAATACGATTCGGGCACAACTGCTGTGCCTGCTCAGACTTCGTTGTTTTTTGTCTTTGAAGTGCATGCTTTGTGTTCTGATGTGGGTTTTCACAGAACCTGTCCCTGAAAGTCTTCTTCAACAGTCACATGCACACGCCATAACAGTCAACATGTACAGAAAGAGCAAAGTATTCCACAGAAATGAACTACATAATGCAGCATCTCCCTTGTCCATCTGACATGCAAATAAAAAAGCACATCTGAATAAAATGATGAACTGTATTTTTTATCACACTGAAAAGCAGCAGGCTGGCTTTGACACAGAAAAAAAAGACAAGGAACTTTATTTACAGTTTCATTGAATTGTCTTGTGCTTCCTCTACCTCTCTTGTTTGTACTAGAATCACCACACCCTATTTCTGTTTCTTCCTCATCATGCATGCTTTCGTCTTACCCTCTCTGTGTCTGGAATTACATGGCAATTTAAAAGCAGGACCATTTCAGTCTGTACACAGCTTTTTCTGCCATGACTCTGCCATTAGCTGTTTTGATTATAATTTTTGACGAACAGGTAAAAAAAAAAAAAAAAGTTTAAACTTCAGAACACAGAATAAAATGGAGGGGTGTGAGGTTAAACTGACTGACTTATGGGGAGTCTCTTGGTGGGTGGTGCAGTTCACCCTGGTTATGCCCTGAGTTTGTGTCCCAGGACCCAGACGTCATACTTCAGGTGGAACAGACAGGTCTAACGATCCCACTTGGATGCCTCCTGCCTCACACAGGAAGGGTGGGTGCTTCCTGCTGCTACACAACTGTACCCTGGTGGAATGATGGGAGGAGTTGTTTTGAGGAGAAATGTGGCCTCTGAGAGGGAGGGGAGGATGCTGATGTAGGACATGGTGGCATCTTGTGTTCAGTCCTGTGTCAGTGAGTGCCAACTTAAATGTGGTGGGTGGGCCTGGTTAGAGCCAAATTCTACCTGGCTTGAAAAGTTCCCATCTGGGCTGCACCCACATGGCTGGGACAGCAGATAAAAAAAAAATCCAGTATGAAAATGGTAATTCTACTTAGGTGGATGACACCTCACCACCACACACTCCCCACCCAGTTCAGATGCCCAGATCCGAGTCCCCTGCCCCTGCATTCGCAATATTTGGGAAAATTAGCAACCAGTTAAGTCCCACCCATAGGTGAAAATCCTGAACATAGGGGACAGGCAGTGGGTGGCTGGGGCCAATGGGGACTATTTCACAATATGTCCTTGGGTCCTGGTGTATCCACTGAATTCCTGATCCACATATGAAGGGTAAACTAGCCCAAGGAGTCAACTGAAAAGTTAAGGCTCCTTCAGAACTGCCAATATACTGAAGGAGTTAATACAGTGCAACACAGTATAGTGGAATTCGGGAACTCAACAAATAATCAGATAAATGGCTGGCTGGCTGAGCGGCAACAATTAATGTATCAGAACACACAGACAAGTTATTTTGGTACCGTCAGCCCTTGTTTGTCAGATGAGAGGATCTATGCTCAATAGAAATTGCTTTCCTGTGATACAGGCATCCATGATGGTTCACTGCAGAACTGAACTGTGATAAAGTTCCACTTTGATTTAAAGAATTTAGAGCAGATGGGGGGGAAAACACAAAGATTGCACATATATAGAAAACCTAAGACTGCTGTTCTTCCTTCCTGAAGGTCTTCACTTTAACCTGTTGATAGAATTCTTGTTAGATAGTGCAACTATTTCACGTTTTTATTTGGTAATTTTGCTTCAAAAGAAGGGAATATTCAAATCTTCAGCTTTATAAAATGAGGATCTGGAAGAGACTTGTAGTGCACTCCAAGTGGGACTAGCACCATTTAATACAAGGTAGTTGCTCGCTTTTAACAGCAGATGCCCAGTTCAGGGAATTAAGTTGAGGGATTTCATTAATGTGAAGGAAGCAAAGGGGGAGAGGGGCATGACCACTGTAGATACCTGTGACCTGTTTAAAAAAATACTCCTCCCACTCATTACACTCCTGCAACAGTCTTTAGAGGCAAATATAAACAAGGCTGTAATAATAGCACCTTTTTTTATTTTATTTTTTTATTTTAAGGTGCTTCTTCCTGTAGCAGTTGCCCCCTTCCCCTTTGGTCAACACCCATCACCCACTGTCTCAAGGAACTGACCTGGAGGGTGAAATCCCCTACTGATATTCCTCCCTCTGGCAGGGTTGGGGAGGAATGCCCCCGAAGCACAATCCAGATAGTCCCCCAGGCCCTGTAGGTGGTGAGGGAGGGCAGTGTCGACCAAGGGATCAACTTGCAGCAGCTATGACTCCTCTTTTTTCCCCCTGGCCAGGTGGCGTTCAAGGACACAGCTGTGTGTCTGCATGGAGGTGCACATGCACCACACACCTACCGTCAGCCAACCCCTTCTGTGTCGCAGGTGACGGTAGTACAACAGCCCTCCCGGGGAGAGGAGAACTGTCACTGGATGCTCAATCCACCCCAGCCAACCCAAGCTCATTCCCAAACTTGGTTTGCTGACATGATGGCAGGTGTTGTGTTCGCACCTCAACCTCTGTGCCACTGGGCCAGTTTATTAAAGCACTTCAGACCATTTTATGAATGTTATAAGTGTAATAATTCATTCCAGGTGTGCATCAAGGCTGAAATAACCTCACTTTCTGGGAAGCTGAAGGCCTGAGGCTGCACCTTTGGCCTCACAACCCACCCAGATTGTTTGGTTATTACAATATTGTCACATTCCCAACAGCGGATCATTCCTCTTTTTTGTAAAATGCATAGGAGGAATCCTGGAAGCTGACTAGCTGAAGCAGTATTTGACCTGCAATGACATCTCAGTATATTATACTTCAAAACCAATTACTAAAATCAGCCATTTCCTGGCACTTTGGGGCCATTTAATACTTTCAATAATACACTCCAAGGTGTGGTATATCATGGAATATTGTCATTTCCTGAGTTGTTAGAAACACAGGTGCACAGACACTGCCGGCAGAAAAAGACCATTGGTCCGTAAAGTCAGCTCTATTTCATTACCCTATCATATCCTATGACCTATTGTCTGCAATGCTCCATGACCCATTGTCTACCATACCGCGTGACCAGCTGTCTACCATACTCCATTATTTACTGTCTATCATACCCCGACCTAATGTCTACCATACCGTGACCTACTGTATACCATACCCCATGACCTACTGTCTACCATATCCTTTGGCCTATTATCTGCAATGCTCCATGACCTACTGTCTACTATACTCCATGACTTATTGGCTACCATACCCCTGACCTAATGTCTATCATACCCTGTGATCTATTGTATATCATACACCATGACCTATTGTCTGCAATGCTTCGTGACCTACTGTCTACCATACCCCATGACCTACTGTCTACCACACTCCATGACTTACTGTCTACTATATCCCCTTACCTAATGTCTGCCATACTCTGCGACCTATTGTATATCATACCACGTGACCTACTGTCTACCATATCCTTAACCTATTGTCTACCATACCCCATGACCTACTGTATACCCTGTCCCGTGACGTGCTGTCTACCATACCCTGTGACCTACTGTATACCATAACCCATGACCTATTATCTACCATACCCCATGACCTATTGTCTACCATACCCCATGGCCTCCAGTCTACCATACCCTGTGACCTATTGTCTACCATAACCCATGTCCTCCTGTCTACCATACCCCATGATCTACTGTCTGCAGTACCTCAAAACCTATTGTCTACCATATCCCATCAACTACTGTCTACCATACCCTGTGACCCATTGTATACCATTCCCCATTATTAGTCTACCATACCCCATGACCTATTGTATACCATACCTATGACCTATTGTATACCATACCTATGACCTATTGTATACCATACTCCATGACCTACTGTACACCATACACCATGACACACTGTCTACCATACCCTGTGACCTACTGTATACCATTCCCCATGATTTGTCTACCATACCCCATGACCTATTGTATATTATACCCTTGACCTATTGTATACCATACCCTGACCTATTGTATACCACACCTCATGACCTATTGTATACCACACCCATGGCCTTTTGTATACCATACTCCATGACCTACTGTCTACCATAACATGTGACCTGTTGTTTACCATACCACATGACCTACTGTCTGCCATACCTCAAGACCTATTGTCTACCATACCCCATGATCTGCTGTACCATACCCCGTGTCCTATTGTGGGAATCTCTTTAACAGAATTCACTGATTTCTCTTTCAGAGATATTTTTTTTTGCCAATGCAGAAGTGGAATCAGGGTTCTGTTACCAAACTTTGGAAGCTTGACTAGTGGGATTTTGATTATGCCTGTACAGTCAGTTAAGTTAGAATGCCTTTGATGAATCAGGTATTACATAGAGAATAATAGATAGGCAACTGTGTGTTATGGATTTTTTTTTACACACCCTCGGGGTGTGATGACCCATAAACCTAGGGCGGCTCTAAGGGGTTTAATAGTCACCCAGAGTCTTTCGACTCACAGTTGCTATTTATTTTTATAATAACTGATGCAATTTATAGAACACACACACACACACAGTGTACTAGGAAGCGTTGTTTTTATTAAGAAAATAATTACTGCTGATCATGTAGGAAACAGTGACATTTCAGTGCTTGGGGTTGGGTAGAAGCCCCAACGGAAGCGCGACAACGGCAGGATCAACCAGATAGCTTTTTTTAAATTGTTTTCCCCAAAAGGCAGAATTAAGAAGAAACAGTGATTGCTACAAATTACTTACTGCAGCCGGTCTAGGATTACTTCAGGGACTGGTCTGCCCATTGCGAAGGGAAATTTTAGCCGCCATGTTTTTTTTTATATTTTCGGCCTGCCCACAGAGGGAGTAAGGGCCAATAATGTGGCATGCTACACAGAATGACGCTGCTAGTGAGAGGAAGTTTTAAGAAATGCCGTAATAACTCTATTTCGAGTTATTACGGCGTCTTGGAGAACCTGAAAGCAGGTTGATAAAGGGAGTCACCAGTAATTATTAGTAGAATATACGTCACTCACCATTCACTCGACTAGCAAAGACAGAAGAGTGAGGAGGTTCACTCCAAAGGAGGACAGTTTTCTTTTTTGCAGATGTATTTTAACCACTGAAACTGCTGTTTGGAGGCTATGGTGGTGAAAAGGGAGTTTATTAGCGAGAGTGTAATGAAGTGTGGGGGGTTTGATTAATGTTTTGAAAGAACAGGGTGGAGGGAGGTGGGGGAAAAGAACAGTTAACGTATGAACTTACCTTAGCAGTAGATCTTTGAGAGAATCTTCTCCATCAGGCCACACCTTTGGAACAACTCCCAAGAAGTACAGAGCAACAGGGAGGATGGAACAGCCTGATATGTGATCAGGACAGAAGGTCTTTCTGTACAGCAAGCCCAACACCAGCACGTCTATGAGAGACACTGTCCAGACTGTAATGTTTAGTGAAAGTGTGAACAATGCTCTATGTGGCTGAAGAACATAGGTCAGCAGCAGCGACATTTTTTAAATAAGCAACAGAAGTGTCCATCCCCCTTATGGAGTGACCATGCTCAGCACCAGGAAGTTTATTACCATACTTCCTGTAACAGAAAGTAATACAATTTGCCACAAATTTTTGGACAAACATTGTTTAGACAAAGGAGAGCCTTCTTTCCCAGGGGCGAATGAAACAAAAAACGGAGAGGATTTTCTGCAGTCCTTGGTGCGAGTAACACAGAATCTCAATGTTCCATGTACATCTCGAGTATGGAGCAGTGAGTGCCTCACACTGGTTGGCACGCTCAGCATAATAAGCAGGAAAGTGGACTGCTCTTTTGACTGTAAATTCTGATACCGCCTTCGAAAGGAACAGGATTCAGATGCAAAGGGACTCTGTCTTTGTGAAAACTCAAATAAGGAGGCGCACACATTAGAGTCTGAAGCTCAGAAATCCTCTGAGCAGAAGTCATAGCAACTACAAATAAAGTTTTCCATGACAGGAAACTTAAGCCTCAACTCATGCCAGCTCAAAAGGAGCCCACATCAATTTCTCATGTATGAAATTCAAATCCCAAGGTGGAACTGGATGCTGGATAGAAAGTTTTATATGAAGAATACCTCTCAGAAACACATGGGGCACCTCTTACTAGGCAACTGTACGACCGTCAATAGGGGTATGGAAAGCTGATATGACGGCCAAATGCACCTTAACAGAAGGGTACTGCAGGCCAGAGTCAGACAGGGAAAAGAACAGTTATGTACTTATCGTAATGGTAAATTGAGAGGATATCAACCCTTAGGCCACAGCTTTGGAACTATACTGTTGTCAGCACCAGGACCACACAGAAACTTTTACTAGCCTGGGGCCACCCATGATATCACACATCAACATTTACATAAATGTGGGTGGCCCCATCTCTTAGTTCCCTGGCCCCATCTCTCCTCAGTTCCCAATGGAGATTCTGCTTTCGGAGGACCTCTCTTCTTGGGGAACTGGGAGTTCATACTAGTGCCACTTATAGTAGGTGAAAGAAGGTGCTAAATTTAACAGCCATGAAAATTCCTAGGGCAGAATCGGATACCATATTCCCCTACAGCTTACAGAAAGGGGGAAGGAGGGAAGACCAGCATGGCCTAAGAGAAGAAACTCTCTTTAAGATACACTATTGCGGTAAGTACACAACTGTTCCATCTTCTTCGAGGATACCTCTTCCCTTAGGCCACACGTTTGGGATGAGTCCCAAAAGCTAACTGGGAAGTTGGCGCAGTCTGGTTCAGGACAGCAGGTCCTGTAGAACAGCAAGGCTGAAACCTGCTCGTCTACAAGAAACAATGTCCAGACTGTAATGTTTAGCAAAGGTGTAGACACTACTCCATGTGGGTGCAGCGCAAATACCAGCCACAGAGATGTTCCTGAAACAAGCAACAGAAGTGGCCATACTTCTGGCAGAATGATCACGAAACACACCAGGAAATTCCTTACCTTACTTCCTTTAATAGAACATAATACGCAATACTATGTGCTATCCATTTGGACAAGCACTGTTTTGACATGGGGCGCCATCTTTCCCAAGGATGAACAATAAAAAGAGCTGAGACGACTTTCTGCAGTCCTTGGTGCAATTCACACAGTATCTTAGTAATTTATGTACATCCTAAGTATGGAGCAATGCCTCACCCTGAATGGCATGCTCAGGATAATAAACAGGACGGTGGATAGTTTGATTTAGCGTAAATTCAGATACTACATTTGGCAAACTTAGAATTAGTATCCAGTATCCAGGCATCTCCTGGTGTTCAAACCTTCTCTCCCCCACCGACAATACCCACACCACTAGGGGGTCCAACATCCTGACCTTAAAAGTCCCTGTCCACCACACCACCTAGGGCTAGCACTCCTTCTTCTATCATGCTCCCCTCTGGCTGAACTCTCTCAGCAAGGACATGCTATCCAGTACTAAACTTGGCCCATTCAAAACTAAGCTTCATGACTATCTTGCAACCCTAAGCTGTTGTGACTGCTGCCTTTAACCTGTTCAAGCCCTTATCCACACCTCCACTTCCCCCTCCTGCATCCCCCCGCCTTCATATTTCTCTCAGTGTCTCCCTCAGTTTCCCCAAACAAGTCTCCATCTCCCCACCCTCCACCCAGATCTACATGCCTCCAGCCCCATCCCCCTCACTCCCCCTCTATCTACTCCCCTCATCCACTAAATTTTGACAAGGCCTACTTGGCTGCTCCAGTCCTCCTCTCATCCCCTCTCTTAGTCCTTCCTTCACTATCCCTCTCCCCCTCTCACCCCCTGCTACCAGTCCCTTCCCATCCATGGTCCTCTCTCCATCTCCTGCCTTGCATTATTAGTGCACTTGTTACACGTGATTTTACTGCTGCATATACTGTACCATAATATCTGTACTTTTACAATCCTACATGTTAAACGGCTGTATCTGAATTGCCTGTTTGTTTTCTTTGTTAACACTGTTTTGACTTGTATAATTTAACTACTGTATCCCTGCTTTGTCATGACGTGGAACCTTTGTAAAAAAGCTTCCAGCTCAAAGGTTGTAATCCGAGATTTCAACAAATAAATAAATAAATAATATGCCAAGAATCTCTGCCTTTGTGGAAAATCAAATAAGGAGGCTCACACATCACAGCCTGTAGCTCTGAAATCCTTCTAGCCGAAGTGACCCCAACTAAAAATAACACTTTCCATAACAGAAAGTGTAAGCCACAACTCATGGCTGGCTCAAGAAGCACCAAAGTAAGATTTTCCAAGCACATAACTTGGGTCCCAAGATGGGACTGGATTACGAATGAGAGGTTTCATTTGCAGAATACCTCTCAAAAAGGTACAAGAGACCTCCAGTTGGGTAACCATATGCCCATCAACAGAGGCATGGAAAACTGATATTGCTGCCAGATGCACCTTGAGTGAGGAATACCGCACACCACAATCTGACAGTAACAGCAAGTACTCAAGCACCACATCTACCAGACAGGTGAATGGTCCATATGTCTGGAAGCAGCACACAAAGTGAAACGCTTGCACTTCAAAGAATATATAGTTCTGGTGGAAGGCTTTCTGGCTGCAACCAGCACGTCAGCTACTTTAGGTGAAACACCAAATCATGCAATGGCTATGTCTTCAGGAGCCAGGCATGCAGGTGCAGGGACTTCAGGTCCAGATGGACCAGAGATCTCTTGTCCTGTGACAACAGGCCCCTGCACAGAAGCAGAGGTACTAGAAGCTCCTCTACTAGCTTCTGGAGCAGCAGATACCATATTTGCTGAGTCCATAAAGGTGCAAACAGAATGAGGGTTGCACCTTCTATCTGCAGTTTCAGTAATACTCTCTGTATTAATGGAATGGGAGGGAATGTGTATAGAAACCTTCCTTTGCAAGAGACGGACAATACGTCTCACAAAAAAAACTTCAGTCCCTGGAGCAGGCAAGCAAAAACATGGCAGTTTTGTGTTATGCAGGGACACAAAAATTACCAACTCTGACCAACCCCACCTCTTCCCTTCTTCCCCTTTCTCCCCCCCCCGGTCCCTCCCTTGCACCGATTTTATTGGACATTCATGTGGGTTGACCTCCCAGATATGGGAGGTCATGACTGACTTGCACATATTTTACAATCTTTTATGGTCCTGACTAAATTGATGCACAATGTTCAACGTGGATCATGAGGTGGATGGGGCATTTTTCACATTGATACTATGGTATGTTTATTGTATAATAATCATTGACATTTCTATGTATGGATCTCTTTAAGGATAAACTACTTAAAGACCACTGGCCAACACACCAATTTATGCCCTACGGAAGAGCACAGGAGAGATGCTCGGAAACATCTGGCATTAGTGGTGGTAATGCAACACCAGTTTTTAATAATAAATACGTGGCTTCTTAATCAGACATTCAAGCGTGGGGGTTCTTTTTATTTCTCAAGGGGTGCTGAGCTCTAACTTTCTGCACTCAATTTTGTAATTACACGTTTGGAGCTCGGCAATTGCATCGGTTTGCCACTTCCACCTCCTGATACAGGACGAGAGGGTAGAGCTATAGGGTAGGTCTCTCTCCGCAAACTGCTCTTCACCCTTATATTCCTCCTCAACATCCACCTTCAAGTCCATGAGGTCAGGATTATATTCCATTTCAAAGCCAAAAGTAAAACGAACCCCCACTCACAGAGATATCACCCAACTGCTGGACATGTTGTCAAATAAAGCTTTATTCAAAATTGTGCTCCAAAAATAGGTGGGTACAGAACGAGCGGGTCCGTTTTACTTCTGGCTTTGCATATTCAGGTTGGCTACCTGTTGCCTTTCCACACCAGCCCAGCACCAGAGTTCACAGTCAGGCCCCCTTTGGGGTTATAGTCCATTTCATCACCATCATCACCACGAACGATGATGGAAGTCGCTGAAGGAGCCAACGACACAGACAGCTGAGAGACAGAAATCTGTGGCATGCTAATGGAATCCATTGATGGGGGCCACAAACCATAAAGTCCCATTAGTGGAACAACTGTCTACAATGGCAACCCTGGCAGAATACATTGAATAATCTGAGAACAATACCAGCACATGCTGGGAGTTAATGGTGCCCTGAAAAGGGTTCAGGACTACCTGCACAGAAGGACTGGAGCCAAACGATGATGATGTCCTGCCGTCCATAGTAGGTATGGCAGCACATTAGCCAAACTTGGTGCCTCAACGATGGTCGGGGGGTTGGCTTTTGTAGATGCTACCTGAGTGGTGTTGAAGAGGACATACCTGTTCTTAACTGTGACCAAAACCATGCCGGCAAAGCAGACTAGTCCTTATCTTTGTACATGCTTATGACCAGAAAACAAGCAGGCCTGAGATGACAATCTTTCCTTGTTCTTATCCTTTAGTTTCGATGACAGTATCTTGGCCGACGCAGGAGAAGCAGACTTTGTGCCTTTTCCCTTCTTCATGGCTTTTAACGCTATTAAGGCAAGGACATTTTCTAGAGCTTTCTTACGATGTCAGCTAGAAGCCTGGTTGAAAGCCTGGCAACACTCACAAGCTCCCACGTTGTGAGAAAGGCCCAAACAGCACACACAAACACAATGTGTGTCTTCCTTGCAGATTTTATAGCCATACTTACAATATCTAAATAATGGTTCACTAGATTTCGACAGAATGCAGAGATGACGATAGTAAACTTATGAAATAAAAACAACAAACAGAAATGGCTTGTTCGATGTTGTTTCCTTCAGCAGGTCCGATACGGATGATCCATGCAGAAGGAAGAACTGAGGAGGGATGGGGCCGCCCACATTATATACGTGTCACTGTAGCAGATAGTTTCCATGTTGTCCTGACACTGACGGGTTACAATTCCAAAGGTGTGGCCTAAGGGAGACGATATCCTTGAAGAAGATTTTGCTTTTACAGGTGGGGGAAAGGGACTGATTTACTTATCTACACAGCTTTGCAGGGTGAACAGGTGTTGGAGGGAGGAGGGAAATGAGGTCCTAGTGAGGGTGTAATTTTAAACTGTGTGGTGTGGTACGAGCTCAATCGAGTGGAAGTATGACCCAGACGGCAGTTTTTTTTCTTGTATATGGTTTAAAAAAAGGCATTATCTCGTGCCTCACAACGCATCCAAGGAGTGACAATATCTTATTATACACCACACCCTGTTTTGTATGTTTGCTGAAGTAGCACAGTAATAATGTAATTTAATAATCCCACTGAAATCCCGGTTACTTAGCCTGCCTTGACATATGCAATAAGTGTTGCACTTTCTCCACCTCTACCATACTACTTTATTGTTACCTCTCTCCATGTACTGAATTCTAGTCACATGGCACAATTAGCATACTGATATGACTAGTAAGTCTGCTTTATTTGCAGAGGTGGAGGAACTTAAAGAACAATCAGGTCTTGCAGCTAAGAAATTCATTTTTTCAGGTGACTCTGCAATATTATTAGCGGGGACCTTATTCACTAGGATATATACCTCATGCTGCACATATTAAAAAGGCAAGGCAAGACAAATTCATTTGTTAAATGCCCTATCCCAGAGACTAATGGTGGTTTACGTAAAACAATCTAAAACAATAAAGAAAAAAACAACAAATAAACAAAGGCAGAAACAGTGTTCGGCTCTCCTTCTGACAGGAATTTGCAGAGCCTGGTTGAAAACTTTCAGCAATGGAACATCTAGAAACCTAAGTTCTTCTCTCAAACTAGATCTGTGCTCACATGAAATAAATGAGGCTGTAATAAAATTGATAAAAAGATAAAAATGTTTGTTTGAAACTAACAGGTTTAAAATGTTCAGAAATGTATTTAAAGATCTTAATCAAAGATAATTAGTCATTAGGTTATACAGGTTATACCTATATCTTTTGTAAGTAGTAGTTATGTGAAATCTTCATACGTAAAAATACATGTGTATGCTCTCTTAAATGTGTATTTTCAATAAAAATATATTTAAAAAAAGAGTTTAACCTAAGACAGAACATGGGGTTGGCAGCTGGCTAATCAACATTCTCGCTGACTTTTGACCAGTAGCAGCAGCAGTAATAGCAGTTTTTTTAATGTATTTAGCACCTCTCCCCAGAGGCCATGGGCACCTTACATAAAGTACAGGAGTAACAATACATAAGATATGAAAACAAACAACATACTGTAAATAGTTCACATCAATCAATACTTCAACGTAAAATGATTTAACAGGGAAAATTTAAATGGTATGACAACCGGATGTAAGAGATAATTATCTTCCAAAAGACTGACTAAATAAGTAAGTCTTTAAGACCCCTCTCAAGTGCCTTCACAAAAGGTGCCTCCACCAGGGACCTCAGGAGTGAATTCCAATGGATTGGGCCAGGCACCTCAATGGCCTGTCTCCCGTGGTTTTTAACCTAGCCCTTGGTACTGCAAGGAGGCCCACTTTGGTATAGCAGAGGAATCGTGAGGACAAGTAAGTGTGCAGGAGATCCGTCAAGACAGCCGAGGCTCAGGTGGTATACATACTGTACGGCTTTGTCAAACCAGCTCCTTCAGTCGTACCAGTGGGTCACTCATTTGATATGGATGAGTCACTACTCGACTTTCTAACCAAAATCCATGCCATTACACTAAAGTAGCAGTGTTACACAAACACGATTTACGCATTTATTTGTTTTTTGTTGACTGGGAAATGAAGGCTAGATAAACACTGCCTACTTTCAGAGTCATCCCGAGGGGGGATACAAGCAGGAATTTAAGAAGATCAGGGTGGTGCTGCATGTTAATATATTCCACAGAGATACACTCAGCAGTACGAATGATTTCACACATTATTTCTGCATCTTAGAATAGTGAAACTGAGCTATTCTTTTCTTGAAATTTGTTTTGAGCTTTCACCTATGTTCAGTACAAATGAATAAACTTGGTTTACAGTATAGCATAGTATAGATTATATCAAAATGGCATACATTCATGCAAAGTACTCTTCTCCCACCATTACACCACCGGAGGGCAACCTAAATCAATTACATTTTCCCCATATATCGGAAATAATAGTGAGCCATATACTGTCCTTAATCATATAAAGCTTACTCTCAATGTAGCTTGTCGCTTGGTAACCGGTGCACCTAGACTCTCTCACACCTACGACCTTTACTCAAGTGCCGATTGGCTAAACCTCCAGGGGAGGATTGCCTACCAATCCTGTTTCCTAGCTAAAGAGATCACCCTTGGCCTCTCTCCACCCTCCTTGCAATCTCTTATTACAGCTGCCACTCCAAGAAGCACAAGGAGCTCGGCTAATCAGTCCTTCACAGTCCCTCACTGCAGAACATCTCTTTGCCAGTGTGCGTTCATGTCTAGAGCCCCAATGTTGCTAAACAGCCTTCCCCCCGCACTTCTGTCTGAACGTAAACTAGGTCCCTTTAAATCTCAGCTATGACTACACATCCGTACTGTCAGTTCCTGTGAATGCACTTAATCTATCTGTCACCTACCCTTACCTAGCCGTGTTTCCCGTACCAGTACTCACTTGACTATGTCTGTCTCAGACTGTTACCTGTTTGCTTCTCTCCTCTTGGATGTCTGTAAACTACCACAGGTTATTGTGGGCCACCTGTTTGTTATTAACTAATTACCTTGTTATTTCCGTGGATCTAGTATTGTCATTTAGATTTCTCCCATATACTTTGTATCCCATGTTGAAACTGGATCTGTTAATTGTCTAATTTGTACAATGCTTATTTTCTCCATATCATGTTGGTACTTTTGTGACTACTCAAGCTCCAACTTCTGTACCTATGCTTGCAGTACCATTTGCTATAACTGTATTTCATGTTTATGATATTTCATTGCTTGATGTGGAGCCTTTGTAAATGAGTCCTTGACTCAAAGGTTTGTAATTCCGAAACATATATAAATAAAAAAATAAATAAATGCGGCTGGACCACAGACTGGCCCGAAAATAAAAAGTCCGTAAGTCCACATATTGTGCACTTAGCACATTGTAATGTCACAGTGTGTGAAATGGAGCCCATTAAAACTTTGTGAATCAGCTTCATGAGTACTGTGACTTCCAAGAGGGTGCTTGCCTATAAAATTAATAAACCCGGACCAACTGGTCCATATAACGAAACACAGAATATAGAATCTGATGACAGATGACTGCTTAGTCCACACTGTCTGCCCATTTTTCCCTACCTACATTCTCACCACAGACCGTACTTGATCTACAGCTGTTTCTCCCTCCCCCTTTCCTTTCCACTGTGATTCCCTTGTGCCTGTCCCATGCATTCTTGAACCCCACCACTGTTTTTGACCTCACCACCTTTGCTGGAAAGTTGTTCCAGGAATCCACCACTCTTTCTGTAAAGTGGTACTTTATCATATCTCTTCTGAATCTGCATCCTTCCAGCTTCATAGCATATTCCCTTGTTCTTGAGCACCTTTATTTCTGAAAAATATTTCCCTCCTGTACTTTATTTATCCCTGTGAGGTATTTCAGGGTCTCTTTCATATCCTCCATCTTCCTCCTCTCTTCCAGGGTGCACATGATGAGGTCCTTTAGTCTCTCCTCATAGGGCTTTTGATGCAGCACCAGCAACATTTTAGTTGTCCTCCTCTGGACTTACCTCCACTCTGTCTATATCCTTCCAGAGATATGGTCTCCAGAGGTGGACACAGTACTCAAGGTGCAGTCTTACCAGTGATCTATACAGGGGCAACATCACCTCCCCCTCTTTCTGCTAGTGATACCCCTTCCTGTGCACCCCATCATCCCACTAGCCCTTCCAACTGCCTTGTCACACTGCCCGTAGCTTGGCCACCTTTAGGTCATCTGATATGATTACCCCTAGGTCTCTTTCCTGCTTGGTTGTCGTCAGTACCACCCCACCCATTTTGTACTCCACTCATGGGTTTCTGTGCCCCACCTGCCATACCCTTCCTTGACCACTCCAAGTTTTCTCAGATCTCTGCTCATCCTTTCCGAGTGTCTACCCTGTTGCAGATACTGGTGTCATTAGCAAAGAGGAAGAACTTCCCTTCCAGTTATATATATATATATGTGTGTGTGTGTGTGTGTATGAATGGCTATACATATAAAAACCTCCTACAGCACTAATGTGCAACACATAAGTAATAATTAAATACATTACTCATCAAAAGTTACATTTGTGCAAGATAATCTTGTATCACGTTAAGGGTTCGGTGTAATATTTATAAATGAATCTATTACCAAGAATCCATTATTGTTACAAGTGTTATGCCATGAAGGAGAACAGACAAGGAGGTGGGGGGAAGAGGGGAGGAAAGGGTTTGTGTGAGAAAAGGGGGAAACAAGAAAAGGATCAAAAATTGGACAAGATAATTAAAGGAGAATTGGGGGGGGAGATACTAGACAAACTGGACAGTAATTTATATATCCAAATTGATTAAAAAAGTCCACTAGCAGATATAATTATTCGACCTTTAAAATACTAGTTACATGGCCTTATCATTTTATTACTCAGTGGTCTGTTTTTGAAAACTGTTGTCCTATTAAATGGACTAATCCATTAGGCATCTTTTAATACCAGTGGCACAGTACTGCATTTCATTAAAAACACTTCAACAAAACCAGCATCTGTATAGCACACTACTAAACCAAACTATCAGTGTGCTATAATCAGCAGTGATACTACCACAGCCCCAGTAATCCTTTATCTAGTCCAAGTTACCATGCAGTTTCTTTTCATTTCATCTATTTTATTTACTCTCATTTCAGGTAGTGGGCAAGCTGAAATGATTCATGTAAGCCGACTCTCACAAGTTCCAACTATACACTGCCAATACGTTTCCCTTCCAAGAAGCATATTTTCTAGGTTACCCCCTCAAACACCTGATGTCACATGCTCTAGTCCCTGCAATTAAAATTTATGGCCAGATTCTTGTCTTTTGACATGGTTTACCAATGCACTAGTTTCCATGCCTTTTTCAATAGCTAGTAAATGTTCCCCCCATGCATTTCTTAAATGCCCTAGAGGTCTTCCCTATAAAAAGGCTTTGCAAGAACAAACTGCCACATAGATGACATTCTCAGTTGTACAGTTCATAAAATCATTCACATCGTAGTCCCTATTAATCACGGGGTGTGCCACTTTGTTCCCTCTTTTGACACGACCGCAGAATTTGCAAGTTCCATAAGTGAAATTACCTTTTGGTAATGGGGGATTTTCCTTCACATTAGGCTGTCCACTATGTATATTATGTACAACGGTGTCACCTATGGTCTGACCTTTACACCATTCAATTCAAAGGTCGTGCAAATTCTGTAAACTTGGTTCATTTTGCAGAATTTCCCAGTTTTTTTCCCTATGATGCTTTGTACACAGTGCGCCTAGGTTGAGCACATGGTTATGAAGTTAATTTGACTGTCACAGCACTGTGTGTCCATATCGGCCCTTCTACACTGTGTGGAACTCTGACTTAGCATGTTTTCCCTATATATATATATATATATATATATATATATATATATATTTTAAACTTTATTTTTCTTGATACATACCATTTGGGGTACAAGAATAATTGCATATTTCATATGATAAAGTGCCAGTACAACAATGTATATAAGCGTTGCATTCTAAAATTTTAGCACATGGCTAGAAGGTAATCACCCTTAGTAAAATCAAATAACAAAAATCTAGGACGGTAATCATAAAGACAGACACTGCTTTCCTATTTCCACTAGGCAAATTGAGCAAAGGACCAGACTCCTCTTTCTCGGGTTCCCCACATCTCCCACATATACCGAAAAACCTCATGGAACAAATGAGGGATCTCGTGCTGAAGTGTAAAAAACCCATGCCCGCTACTGAATTTCGAACTGGGGAACCCTGCTATTACAGCTGGCTATCAAATGCTCCAGTGAGTAGAGCTCCACCATAATTTTATGCCAGTGGTTTATAGAAGGGGATCTAGGTTGTCGCCATAGGCGGGTGATCGCCTTTTTGGCCACCAAAAGATAAGTACACAAAAGTGAATCTCATTGTAATCTAAGCCCTCTGGAGGAACACAAAGACGCACCAACTCCAGGGTAAGAATTGCTTCTTCCCCCAATAGTTCTATTAAAGCGTTGGCAATTTCCTGCCAGAAGGTTCTCAACTTTGGGCATGATCAAAAGACACGTACATGGTTATCCAAATGATCTCCACAGAGCCTCCAACAGTGTCCAACAGGTCCTGGTAGGAATTTTGCCAGTTTAGCTGGTGTGTTAAAGAAATGATTGCGAGCCTTCCATGCAAATTCACGCCAATATGGTGCCAAAGAAATCCCCAGAGAAAGGCGAGTGTATTTATTTCCTATTCATATTTTTCACAAAATTCATCTGCTCCGTCTACAGAATCAGGCCTATAGCCCCTAGATAGAAATCTCCCTATAGTTCACCATGTACCTGTTTAAATCCCTCTTCTGCTGAACAATTATGTCTCATCCTGATGAACTGACTCTTTGGTATGTTCTCCACCAAATGTCTAAGGTGGCAGCTTTCAAAGTGTAGTAGTGTTCTGTGGTCTATTTCCTTACAATACAGGCCTATCTACACTTCCCTTTACCCCTCTTTTTGCTACCACCACATCCAGAAAGTTTATTTCTTTCTTGCTGTGGTGAATGGCGAATTTCAAATGGGGATTTGTACTTTCCAAGAAATGTATACATTATTTTAGTGGTGTTAATCTGTTATAGAGACCTATCAGATGGAAAAATGTATTTGTTTCATCTGTCAAAACATACTCTTGTTCCCAGAAGCTAAAAATAAATACCTGCATAATTGGGGGCGAAAGACACCCCTATAGCCGTACCCTTTCCTTGTTTGTAATGTTTCCCTAAATAAGAGAATGTGTTAAAATACTTAATACTTTTCCAGATGGTGCCCTTGGGGAGGGACCTCCAAGTGAGGACAGTAGAGCCATACATGTCCCACAGGACGATCCTGATCCTCACCATTGACGATGTCAGCTTATTCCAGGGAGAAACGTGCCATAGGCCACCACCGGAACCCCAGTTGGTACTGTCCCCAGCACAGGTCACAGGGTCAATCAATCAATCAAAATCTTTATTTTGCCAAGCAGAACATCATTGAGACAAGCTTATTTACAAGATGGACCTGGGGCAAAATAATTGCCAACAGGGTTAAGACATCACAGGTTGAGTGAACGTACATAACAGTTACATAGCAGTAATAATAACAACATAATAACATATAACCATCACATGTGACAAGATACTTGCACCAGAACATAGCAGTAGGTTCAACAGGAGGTAGTGCCATTTAAATACAACTGCATGGCTACAGATATATGGACGTAAGGTATGAGCTAAAGTTTATACAGTAAACAGCACTGGAGGAGTCATAGCGAGTAGGAGTGGCAGTTCCTCTAGTGTCAAAGTGCGAAGAAGATTGAGATGTAAGAGTCCTTTGATAAGCACTGTAGGCATGGCCTGGCAAGTGGGGTGGGGAAGGGGAGGGGGTATAGGGAGTGGGGAGGGAAGATCAGCCGAGATAGGAAAGGGTTGGACATGATGGTCTAGAGAGGAAGAACTGTTCAAAGGGAGAACACGACAGATGCCACAGGCAATGGTTAGGGTTTAAGTCCAATATTTGAAGCAAAGACAGATCATGATGTCGGGACCTTGATTTGGACAATGACAGAAGGGAGGAGGAGTCAAATAATGCCTCAGGCAATGGTTGAGGTTTAAGTCCAGAATTTAAAGCAGTAACAAACTGTGATGGTAAGACCTTGACTTGAAACAATGACAGACCTCAGAGAAGGTTCTCAGGAACAAAGATTTGAAGAGGGAGAACATGATAGGGGTAGCGAGCCTTAAGGTTTTCTGGATTTTATTCCAGAGTGTAGGAAGAGTGAAGCTTATTGAGGCTCTACCAAAGTGCGTTTTAACTTTAGGGATAGCCAGAGATAAGACGGTAAGACTTCTGAGAAAACAGGCACTAGGGATGCAGGGAGTTAGGCAGCTTGTGAGGTACTGAGGTAATTTATGAGTGATTGCCTTATATGTCCATAGAATAACATTCTTTTGCCTCCTGAAGCTAAGGGAGCTCCAGCCTACGGAAGAAGAGAGGATGCAGTGGTGCGTATCATAAGGGGCATCTGAATTGAACCTAAGGGCTCTGTGGTATAAGGTATTAAGCTTGGAGAGAGTAGTACTATGGCCATATAGAAAATCCGCATAGTCTAGGAGAGGCAAGAAGATAGCTTGGGCTAGGAGTCTTCTAGCCTCCTGGGTTAGAGAGTGCTTGATCCTGAAGAAAATGCAGAGCTTTTGAAGCAGTTTCTTAGTGAGTTCATCAATGTAATCAATGAAGGACAATCTGTAGTCAATCCAGACCCCCAGGTATTTGAATTTTTTCATGAACTCCAGGGCTTCTCCCAAAAGGGTGCTTATGTGAGGAACCTTATCTGGTTTTTTTTTTTGTTTTTTTTTGAGATGAAGGGCCAGGGGAGAGAAAATCATGGCCTTAGTGTTTTTGGCATTGAGCAGGAGTTTCAAGTTGAGTAGATTATTTTGGAGGATGTCAAAATCATTCTGGAGGTCCAAAATGGCTTGATCCAGAGTTGATCTGTCAATGTATAGCACTGTTATCATCAGCAAAGAGATGGATACTAGATGACTTTAGGCCAGTGTCAATTTTATTAATATAAATGGCAAAGAGAAGTGGACCAAGTATGGACCTTGGGGGACACCTCTAAGGAGTATTTTTTTCAGTGATAGGTCTCCTTCAGCCTTGACCTGCTGCTCTCTGTCCACAAGACAGTTTGTGAACGAACTTATGGCTAGGTTGTCCACCCCAACTTTCTTCAGGGTCACCAGAAGTAAATCATGGTAAACCATGTTGAAAGCCTTGCTAAGGTCCAGAAACAAGGCGCATACGTATCGTCTGTTATCAAGTGCGGACTGCCAGTCATTTATAACCTTAGCAAGGGCAGTGGAGGTACTATGCATGGGATAGAAACCGCATTGAATCGGATTTAGTAGATTGAAACTTTCCAGATGAGATCTGAGCTGTTCATTTACTACCTTCTCCCAATAGTTTTGACAAGGCTGGGAGCAAGAAGATTAGGTAGTAATTATTTAGGTCATAGGGGTCTCTTGATCTGAATAGAGGGATGACATGGGCCATCTTCCAGACCTCGGGGAGGGAGCCCTGATTGAGAGACAAATTGAAAAGTTGGGTAATGGGGGAGCCAAAATGCATTAAGCCAACTTTAGGAAGAAAGGCTCAATTATATCTGCACCCACACATTCCTAAGTATCAAGTTGAAGTAGGAGATCCTCAACCTCTTTGATGGTGACCGGACAGAAGGAGAAAGAGTGGTAAGGGTCAACAGATTCCGGATCATGGCAATCAGATGACTGACTAAGGAACCGTGCCCTGATGGCATTTGATGGGGTGGTATCAAAAGCCATCCCTGCTGTGGCAAAGTGATTGTTAAAGAGGTCAAGGATCTCATTTTTATTTGTGGTGTGGGTACCACCACTTGAAATTCTATGGGGGAGCGTGCCAGTGCTGTTATGGCCTTCTACCTCCCTTAAAGTTTTCCAAAACTTAGTAGCAGAGTTAGTGGATGCATTAAGCTCAGAGCAGAAATAACTAGACTTTGCAGCTCTGATAGTTTTCGTGCAGAAACTCCTTGCAGTTCGGAAAGCAGATCAGTCTGTGGCCAATTTAGACTTTCTGGCTCTTTTCCATAGAGCATCCCTATGCCATAAGGCAGTTTTTAGGTTATCCATGAATCAGGGACAGGATTTTCTTTTGGTTCTGCTTTTGGTAACTGGGGCATGGAGGTCTAGGGTTACGGTGAGTATTTCATGAAGTACTTCGTGTGCCTCTTCCACAGAAGATGTGAAGTGAAATTTCTGCCAGTTAGCATACTGGAGGTCACAGAGAAAAGCATCTGAGCAGAAGTTCCGTTTACATCTCTTATGGATGTATTTAGAGGAAGAGGAGGTTTGGAGTTGCACTGACCTTACGCATGCAATGGCACAGTGGTCACTGATGTCATTAAAGAATACACCTGAGTGGGAGAAGAAGTGAGGCTTGCTTACAAGGATTAGGTCAAGAAGGGAGCTACACTCTGGGTTTTTAGTGTTTGGGTGGGTAGCTTCATTAATGATCTGGGTAAGTCCATGGGCATCACAGAATTCTTTCAATGGTAAGTCAACAGCAGGTCTTCTCCCCTCACCAGGACTGGCACTGCACCATGGGCCATGCCCTATTCCAGAGTTAGAGACACCCTCGGAACCACCCCTGTACCCGGCACTGCAGATGGCACCGGGATCAGACCTGGCACCACCTACAGCACCAGACCCAGAGCCAGCACCATGGACAGCATCAAGGCTGGAAATGGCGCTGTGGGCAGAACCAGAACTAGTGCTGGCAATGGTCCTGGTGCTAGACCTAGGGACTATGCTGGGGGCAACACCGTCAGGCTCAGGACCAGGACTAGGCCCAGGGTCGGAGCCATCATTGCTGTCTCCATTCCTGAGTCATCGTCTTCTTCTCCTCCTAGGCCACCAAAGTGCTCAGGGGAGCAGAAGAAAGACTACCACCTCACACTTCGATTCAGGGTTGGCTATGGCTCTGACCCCTCTTTTGGTACCATGGATGGCACCAAAAGGTAACCCAGTCTCATGGCCAGCACTGCCCCGCAACACCAAGGTGTCCACCGGTGTAGACCACATGTATAGCTTTAGCCTCACCACCAGGGGTGTCTGCTGCCCAGAAGAGCTCATGGACTTTGGGGGCTAATTCAGTCCCCCTGAGGAAGCAGACTGTCCCAACAGACACCACTCACTCAGGATCTCTCACGACTCAGCAAGGTGAGCATGAACAGGATCCTGGAGGATCCTGGTCTTTCTCAGTACTAGTGGTACTGGGAAGGGGCAGCCTAAGGGCAGCACTGGTATGAGACCTGTCTCCAAAAGTGTGGGAGGAGCAAACAACCCCATTTTAATGTGCGTATTTCCAGGGTTCATTTGTTCATTGAGAAGCAGGCATCGCACCTTTCCATATCATGGCCCAGTCCAAGGCAGGCCTGGCACTTCAGATGCCAGTCTGATGCTGTGAGGTGAGGCACAGATTTTCTTCTTCTGCCCCTTCAAACTCAGTATTCCAACTACTTAAATAATAAAATGAGAAGAAAATGGATTCAGCACCAAAATGAGAGAAGACAGCAGTACTGGAAGAAACACGGCACCATAAAACAATGCCAGAAGGTGCTCGGCATCGACAAATAAGTGGTGTCGAACTGAGGACATAAACACTGATGGTGCAGTTGAAAATCAACCCATTTGTTCCCTCAGTGTACATTCAATGGCAGGAAAAACAGAACTAAAAGGAGAAGGGGGCCGGCATCTGTTACTGCCTGACTCATGTGCACAATTTCACTACATCAGCCTCCTGGGCAGTGCCAACGCCAACACTGGTCCCCTCCTGAAGCTGCAAAAAACACACTGCTCTCACGGGGTCCTAGCACCTCCAGCTGAGATCCATTAGTGTGAATGAATAAAGATTGATTACTGGGAGATCATTTTTTCTCACAGGGAATGACAGGGTTATGGAATGGATTCTCACAGGAGGTAATAAAGGGGGACAATGTTCAGCGTTTCAAGACTAGGCTCAATAGATACTTGAGAGAGAAAAAGGCATTTCAGGGTATTGCTGTTGTGATAACTGGGAGGCCAACAAGATGGACTGCATGGTCTTACACTGGTCTCACCAAACCTATCTATCCATATGGACCATGCGATCCCAGCTGTTGTGTGATGCAGGGTCAAGAGCAGGGAAGCAGCCAGTAAAGAGCACCATACAGTGTTTTATAATAGTGGTAAAAACTCCGGGGGTTACCGGAGGGTAACTCACTCACTGTCATGCTTTTCCCCTTAATGTTACCCTTTTGTTTGAATGATTTCTGTTTTAAAATCACATACACCACATGCTTTCACTGCTCCCTATTTAATCAGCCCACACAGCACTTAATACTACTGCATTAAAGGTTAAAGGGTGTCAGTTGTGCATGGCCTAAGAGCCACTGGATTGGGGGGCACGAGGAGCAAATGGTATACAGGAGGGTAAAAGAAAAATTGGGACATTGCATCTTAGCTGTGTTACCATGGGTAAATAAACAAAAAATATTAATTAAAAAAAATAAACAGCAACAACACAAATACTGTATGCAAGAGTAGATATTGAAAAAAACAAAACAGGTGCACAGATCACCACTAGAGGGAGCAGCTGTCCAAAACAGACAATTACTTTCATTTTGAGACAACATGGACTGCTGCTTTAAAACAGAACAGAATCAAATTTTATATGGTAGCTTTCATACACTGAGTATTATCTCTGTGTATAGCAGTAAACAAGTCTTTCCTAGAACCATAATCTATCTTGTAATCCTCAACAACTGCTTCTCCATTAAACATGCCGACAGCCAAAGCCACAAAGCTAAACTGCATATAGAAGGGTCAAAAAAATGTTTTTAAAACATTTATGAAGAAAACCGTCAAATGCCGAAAGCAATGGATGTCCATTTGTCAACAAACTGCCTTATCTCAAAATTTCTTCTAATCATCCGATTGTCTAATGAAGTTATCAATTCTGTGACACCCAACTTCTTTGTCATTCTTGTTCTCCTCCAGAGTTACTGCGTTTTTTTCACTTTGCTCCAGTCTGTATGACTTTACATAACTTTGCAATTCTCTCCACACAGCTTCCCCCTCCCTGCTTATGCACTGCTGGAGACAGTTATGGGTCTGATGAATATTTCTAGTTTAAGGAGTGAATTACCTGTCAGGCACTGAACAGCCTTTCTTTCTGTAACTGTAAAGCTTCTCTAATGACGCTCTTTGATTACCTCTGACAGATACCATGATAGCATGTAATATCACTAGCTAATAAAAATGCCACAAGAAGAATGCATCTTTATTCAGTATTTATAGTGCAGCAGTCAGAATCCGCTAAGCATCCCAGAGCAGGTGGCATGCCCTGACCTTATATAGTGCCTCTTCTCTAATTAAATCACACAACCTAAAATGGAGGGGGATGACAGTGTGCATGTGAGGAGCAACAGTCCAAACATACCATTAGTAGATCATAATAACATTCAAAACCAACAACTCCACCCCCCAAACATCAAACAAGGCACAGCAGTACGAACCCAATATGAGGAGTCAGAAAGGAAACATTTTCAGTGTATGGTGACAGTGAGGGAGAAACAGGGGTACAGGCCTGAAAACCACGGTGTACTGCACTCACTACATAAGGCCTTCTACATACTGTGCTATGCCATAATAATAGTACTACACCAGAAGGTGTGTATACTGCAAGACAAATCATTTATCTATGCTAGTGACACCCCAGCATCAAAAATCAAGATACAGTTTACCAGGCTGGTCCGGTGGCACTGGGGAGTGCACTGCACTCCCATTAGGGTGACCTGGGTTTGTGTCACCTGGCTGGGTTTGGTGGAGCTGTGGGACTACTGTGGAGGCAGCTCTCTGAAGCTCCTGGGAAGAAGAGTGACTCTATGCGCTGCTCCAGCACCTCTTGTAGTCCAAGGAAAGCCTTGCCGCTGCAGAAGACCATGTGATGTTGCCTTTTCTCCCACAGGTCAGTGTGAAATGGGACAACATGAAGCCTAATTGGGAGATGAGAGGGAGGAACAGTTGTGACAAAACAGCCTCCTCCTGGCCAATGACGACCGGCCACCCTGCCATACATCACGATCCTGGAGCCCACCCACACCACTCCCTTAGCACTGTCTGCAGATGCATGTTCCTGGACTGGTACACCATGGCCTGGACCCCCGCTGCAAGGGAGTAAGTTCATGGGGCTTCAACAGTAACCAAGGGTTTGGTCAGACAGGCTGTGCTTGGCCCAGTGATCTATGGGAATTACAGCCCAGAAGCAGCCTGAGGAATCCAGTGCCTCTGCGCAGCAGGTCAATGAAGAAAACCAAGAATGACATCATAAAAGGTCACTTCAGTTTGCAACATCACTGTTTACTGCTGTGGGTCAATTGATTTGAGACAGCTTAGCAGATACATTGACTGCATTACAGAATAGAGGTTAGAGTAATGAGCTGTGAATGAGCTTTGTTCATCCTGAAGACCTAGGTTTGATTCCCACAACCTCCACTTGCATACTATGTGATCCCGAGCAAGTCACTTAACTACCCCTGTGCTCCCAGGACACACCTGGAAATGAGCCACTAGAAATGGGGCTGGCAGTATAGTCTAGAGGTTAGAGTAAAAAGCTGTGAATGAGCTTGGTACATCCAGCAGGCTGGGTTTGATTCCCACAACCTCCACTTGAACACTATGTGACTCTGAGCAAGTCACTTAACCAGCTCAGTGCTCTTGGGTTACCCCTGAAAATGGGCATTTGTGCTCAGAGGGCCTTACCTGGTTACCAAAATAATTATTTCCTGGGTGCCATATTTTCACCTTGCTTCAGCAAGAAACTTCCAGTCAGACCCACATCTGTGATATCCCCCCTCCCACCACAACACACACTTGGGATGGAGACAATTTCACGCCCGCAGTACAAAACACAGGCATGCAGCATCTTCATTTAAAGAGCAGCTGACACCTACAGAAGAACTTTATCAAAACATAATATTTAGATGCAGTCCAGCTTGTATTTCACATTAGTTCTGTATCCCTCCTCCCTGTTATTTATTACTGGTGTAATCTGCATGAAAACAAGATCTTTGCTCCTGAAGAGTTCATATATTCCCGTTGCTGTCTCCCTACCCGAGGTCATAATGCACTGCTTGTGACATCAAAGTTACTACCATGACAACAAACAGTGATGTCACAACAGAGGATTATGACTTGAAGTAGGGAGTCAGCTGTCTAGGGAGATGAACCCTGAGGGATAAAGATCATGCATTCATGCAAATGTCCTTGGTAATAAATACTGAGGAGGTGGAATCTTTAGAATATATATGGAATGGAAGCTGAACTGTACTTAGTTATTATATTTTTCAAAGTTTTTTTAAGGTGTCAGCACCTCTTTAAGGTCGAGTACCCCAACCCCACTTCTGGTCTGCTGGAGAACTTTTAAAAAGGCCCACTTGGAATCATAAATATGTCTACCTTGTCCATTCTGTTGAAGTAATTTCAAAACAACCTGTTCAGGGCTATTGTACGACGACTTCTGCAGCTCCAATGGCATGGGTGTCCATGTGTTAACAAAAAGGCAGGTGATGTAATTGGAGGCCTGCATGGTGTAGCAGTGTGTACAACCGGTACCCTACTCATTTCAAAGCTAGCTAGACCCCTAGTGAGGTTCTGCCTCCCTCCCCTGTTCTGTTTGTAAATTATGGAAGTACAATATACAGCTAAAAGCAGTTTGTCACAGACCACAAATATACTACTTAATTTCCATTAGAAAAAAGGGAATATAGAAAGCTTAATTTTGATTGGCTTAAAGTGCCAATCAGCCGGTCCGGTATGAGACAACAGAGACCGGGAAATATCTAGTCCCAGTCTCTGTTGCCTCATATAATTCTAATAATATTGGGCCAGTAGAACTTTCAAAACGGCAACTGCAGCCATGATCCTTGTCTCGCTTAACGAGACTTAAGCAGTCAGCCGATCTCCTCCTGTCCTGTCTGCCATGTTCCTGAACTCGCCTCAGTCAGGAGCGAGTAAATGAACGAAACATTTCAGATTTTTTTTTATTCTGTGTCCCATTAGCAAATGAACTAACTGCACAAACAAAACATTTTGTTTAAAAAAAAAAAAATCAATCAGCGCTCTCACGCCACTTTCCAACCACTAACTGCCATCCCGTAATCACCATCACACTCTCCAACTGTCTTTATTTATTTTTTGTAAATTTAATTCTTACAACTCACATTTGTTAAAAAAGACCTCTGGTAAAGCAGAAATGGGCATTTTATTTTTCTCCCTGCTCTCTCTCTCTCTCTGTTGACTAGATCACGGTTGGAATTCCCTCTGCTTGGTTTTGGGCTCCCGGTTGGTTTGGGCTCCCGGCTCCCTGCCCATGCAGCAAGCTGAAACTTTAAAAAAATAAAAAAAAAGCCTCTTTCCCTAGTGCCAGTGTGCCACAACTTTCCCGGTACCACCTGACTTATAGAAGTACTCTTCCCGACTGCGCTCCAGTTCCCCAGAGCTCTGCTCAATTTGCCGATCGCACATCCACTTTCTCTCTCTTCCCACATCAACTGCAATTGCAACGGTTTCAAATACCAGTTAAAAAAGAGGACTGAAAGTGCACTGCCAGACAGCGCGTGTGTGTGTGTGTGTGGAAGACAGCAAAAGTGTTGGTGGGAGACACAGCTCCATTAGTGCTGACTAGCTGTTTCAGCACCGCGACCATGCACAATGTGTGCTTTCAGCCAAGCCCTCGTTCGCACCCCGGTCTAACCATTAACGAGAAACCCAACACAAATGCTACACATAAAAAAGAAAAACAACTTATTAGGATGCAAATATTAAAATTCTTCCCAATGTTTCAACAATATAAAGCCCTGTGTGTGGGGGTGTAACCGTGTGCGCGTGTTTGGGGGGGGTATAACCATGACAACCAGCTAAAAAAAAACCAGCATTCTAATGCAGGCAGAGGAACTATTTTATGTAAGCAATAATACCCAGAATGCCTAAGAGTTTTATAATTTAAACATGTATTTTTTTTCAAACATATATAAAGCAGTGTCCCATTTTCTAAGAGCAATAATCCCCCCCAGGGTGGGCAGTATTTGGCTATACCGGACCCTCCAGAGGCTACAAGGCCCTCTGCCTGCGGCATCGGGCCTCATTACGCCCCTGGGCAGTCTGGTACAGGCCAATACCGCCCACCCTGTTGGGTATTATTGCTTACGTTTTCATTACTATACCACAAAATGTACCCTCAAAACACTGCTGTTCAAAAGCCTATATTTTTTTTTTATTTATTTATTTATTTATTGTAATATTCAGAAAGACCTTTGAGTCAGGGACTCGTTTACAAAGGTTCCACGTCATACATACAGGCACATGGAGTGGACTTGACGATACAGGATACAGAAAAACATTACAGCATATTAAGAGTTACAGGTAGTTACATAGATTGACTGACAGTAGTTTTGCTTTGTATTCCAATATCACAGCCAGAAGATACAGAGGGCTCTGTAAAGGCTGATAGTCATATAGATGATTCATGGGGGTTAGTTGGTAAGGGGGGAAATAGGAGAGGTTTTTTTTTTTAGGAAGGAGGGATAGGACATTCTGGAGTTAAGGGCAGTCACATTGGTTAGGGGCCTGAAGGTGAGTCCTCAGCTTGGATTTATAGGGACCAAGCCTTGATTCGTTTGTTATGTGACTAGGGAGGGCATTTGACCAGGTGGGGGCTCTGTAGCTGAAAGTACGCTGGAATTGGGAGGTCCGGGCATGGGGAACCCATAGCAGCCGTTTGTTCGAGCTACGAGTTGTTTTGCCAGGAGGTATTGGGCGGATGATTTGGTTAAGGGTAGGAGGGGTAAGGCCTTTTTGGTCATAAGGCAGGTGTGGTACCTAATTCGGTTATCAAGGTTTAGCCAGTTTGTGCTGTTGTATAGGGTGCAGGAGTGGGTAAGATGATCACATCCAAGGAAGAGGCGGCAGGCTTTGTTAAGCACGAGCGAAGTCTGTCTAGGGTAGAGGATGGAGCAGCACTATAGATTAGGATGCCATAGTCTAGTAGGGAGAGGATTGAGGAGTTTATGGTAAGTTTAAGGCTTCAGGTGTGAGACAGTGTTTGAACTTGGTATAGTACACCCAACCTAGAGCTAAGGGCTGTTGAGAGGTGTAGGATATGTTGATGAAAGCTTAGGGCAGGGTCTAAAGTGATCCCTAGGTATTTAAACTGGCTAACTAGTTCTAGTGGGGTCTGGTTGGTAGTGATAAATTGGGGGCAGAGGTTCTTGAGTGGGTTCTGGGGGTGGGCAAATATCATGACTTTGGTCTTACTGTAGTTAATGGTAAGACGCTGGGCGGTGAGCCAGTCTTCAATCTCACGGAAAGAGTGTTGGAGGGTTTGGTGAAGTTTGAGGGGGGTAGGGTCAGAGGCGAACAGGACCGCATCATCTGCGTATAGGAGCATATTTCCGGTGCATGATGATGGGAGGGAGTTGAGGTATAGGCTGAAGAGGAGGGGGCCAAGTATGGAGCCCTGGGGGACACCGGAGCGGATAGGGAGGCGGGGGGACAGGATGGGTCCTATCTTGACTAACTGCATTCTATCGGAGATAGCTGGTGAACCAGTTTAGGGGCATCATCGGAGAGCCCGTGTGAGCTAGGGTGTTTAGTAGGAGGGCATGGTTATAGCAGTATTGAAGGCCTTAGATAGGTCCCCGAAGATGGCACCAGTGAGATGGCCATGGTCCAGGGGCTGTGTGGACATGGGAGGTAAATTCGAGGAGGGCAGTTGTTGTGCTGTGGCCCTTCGGAAACCGTGTTGCTGCTTGGATAGAAGGTGGTATTTGGTAAGGTGGTCAGTGAGTTGGTCGGCGACTATGCGTTCTAGGGCCTTAGACAGGGGTGGCAATATAGAGATGGGGCGGTAGTTGTTAGTGGAAGAGCGGTCACCACTTTTATGTATGGGAGTGATGTAAGCAGATTTCCAGAGGGAAGGGAACTTCCCTTGGCAGAGGGAGCGGTTTAGTATGTGGGTGAGAGGTGCTAGGACTTCCTGGAGGGTGAGGCGGAGAAGTCTGAGGTCCAGGGAATCGTGACTATAGTGATTTTGGCCAATAGCTTTAGTGAGGTAGGGTTTAGGTAGCTCGGGGTGAGAGACTACATAGCTGGAAAGGCGGGGCAAGGGGAGGGAGTGGGGTGAGTGCGGGCAGGTGGGGGATCGAGAAGAAGTTAGGGGCAGCACATGGGAGAGATCAGTGAAAGTGGTATTTAGGGCCGTGGCTATACTGACAGGGTCGGGAGGAGGTTTATCATTTATTAGAATTTGGTCTGGTGGCGTATTTAGGGCCTTGCCACAGAGTTCCTTAATGTTCTCCCAGAACTTGCGTCCAGTGCCCCAGGTGGATGTTAAGGAGGCTTTATAATAGTTGCTTTGGCAGTCGCGTATGGCCCAGGTGCACTTATTACGGGCCTCCGGTACTGCTGCCTGTCCAGAGGCTTTTGGGTCTCATTAGCAAGGTGCCACAGGGCGTCACGATGGACGTAATAGGCCTTGGAGTGGTCCGAGAACCAAGGGGCTTGTTTCCCTTTGGTCACGGTTTTAGTGAGGGGCATATTTGTTGCAGGCAGCATTAAAAGATGCTGATAAATAATTCGAGGGCGTGGTCTGGGTCGAGGTGTTAGTTAGGGTGTCCAGTCCCAATCCCTAAGGTGGGCCTTAAGAAGAGGCTAGTTACCAGGCCCTAGTCTCGCTGAGCAGTAATTTTGGGAGCAGATTTGAGGGGTAGCAGACCAGATGCAGAGAACAGGAGAGTGGTCACTGAGGGTGTCGGGAGGACTTGGGAGCTGGTAATTTTTGTGGGCGGTTTGTGAAGACAAGGTCTAGGAGGGAGGATGACCCGTGCAGGCGTGAAGATGGGTGGGGGTTCTGGACGACCTGTGTGAGATCGAGGCTGGCAGCCTCAGTGATGTAAGGGGTGGCTGTTTTGGCCAGCCAGTTTATGTTGAAATCCCCCAGTAGCAATTTTTCATGCTTTGGGGGTAGGGTAGTGAGGTAGGACATGATGGATTGGAAGGCTATCTTCTGGTCCCTGGGGGGGACATAAGCCGTAGTGAGTAGGAGAGGGGATGTAGACCTACCTAGAGTAATTTTGAGGGTGAGGGCTTGAGCCCCAGAAGCTAATGTGGGCAGAGGGAGGAGGTGGCCGGTGAGGGAGTCCTTGAGGTAGATGGCACAGCCACCCCCTCGCTTTCCCCGTCGGTCGGAGGCGGTAGAGGGATATCCAGAGAGGTATATAGCCGAGTCGGGACTGAGGGGAGAGCCAGGTTTCAGTCAAGGAAGCGATGTCGGGTGATTCTGGAAAACCCAACATTGAAAGGAGTCCCATTTTTTTTGAATGCTGCAAATGTTTAGAGAGGCGATGCGCAGGCCATCACCTGGAGATGGGTGGGATGTTGTGTTTTTTTGTGGGCCTGGGTTGGGGTGGACATTGCCAGACAGAAGAAGGAGAAGGATGAGTAGTCTGAGGCGGTTGCTGTTGGTTATTATCTGAGGACTGCTTGATAAAGCATGCCAAACAAAAATCACAGTTGTTTTCTACTACCAAAAACTAAAGGTTGTATGAAAAAATATGCCAACGGTAGGCAAAACATGCCAGAGGTTTTTCAACTCATGGGATTATTAATTATTAATAAATGTTCTTTTTTTTTCTCTTTTATCAGTATGTGATAAAGCGCTACTTTAAGCTAATGTGAAATCACTAATTAATTAAGCAATAAAACACAACGGGGTGTGCACTGAACAGATAGGACTGCATGCCAGGGGCGTAGTAAGGCACAAGGCCACAAGCTGAGTGCCTTTAGCCCCTGGAAGTGCAGTCAGATTTGTCCAATGCACACTCCTGGAGTGTCTTATTGCGCTTTAAAATTGTCTACTTTTTTTTTAAGCTTCTAATATAAGAAAAAACATATATTATATATATATATATATATATAGTATATATATAGTATTATTATAATCAGAATTTCTAATAAAATAGTGCCTCAGTCAGCTAGAAAACAATGTCATTTTGTCGGGTACAGTACTTTTGTTGTTTACTGTCATTTTAGATTGTTGCCAGCCAGAAGTCCCCCCCCCCCCGGGCTTTTTTTTTCTGTGAGTGTGTGGGATGGGACAGTGAGCAGCTGTTGATGGTGGTGGAATGCAATATAATGTTTTGTTTTCTCCACAAAGCATGACCACTGTGAGGAGATGTACAGGACCAAGCAGCTCCTCCCTTCTTGTCACAGAGCCACACTGCCTACTAGAAGTGAGCCTGTGAGTGCTCAAATAAAAAAAAAAACAACAAACACAAATGGATTTTCTGTGGGGGTGACAGCAATGGTGACTTCAGACAATGGGGCCCGTTATCGTCAGCTCAGACAATGGGACCAGTTAGTACATCTGTTTAATTTAAAAATGTAAATCTGACATATCTGCGTAGTGCTGCAATAAACTATAAAAAATGATTACTGCGGCTTTCTACTGAGTGATGTTCTGCTCCCTAAGGTAGGAAAAAAAATGGTGGCATTTAAAAATTGAGGCCAGGATAGTCAAAAGTGGGCAGCTGCACGGCACACCCAGATGTGCAGCCCAAAACATTGCGCTGGCACATCCAAATGCTATATTCAAACAAGATACATGATCCCAATGGATCGCGCATCCCGTTTGAATATGGCAACCTGCGCTGATGGCGCAAAGGAGGGGCGGTGGACAATGTGCCAGTGCATCCTGGTGGGGTGGGCTCAATACTGCCAATGGAGGATGCACTGACACATCCCAGATGCGCTGCACCCCCAAAGGCGATATTCATCCGTGAAATGGAAATAAGCCCATTAGGGATGCAAGGCGCAAACAGGCCATTTACATGCTTATTATGGGTTCATTTGCATGCCTGCGCCTCGCAAGATATGCTGGGTCAGGTGCCCCCCCGCCAAATCCTGTCCCTGCACTAACATGTGCCTATCCCTGATCACAGTGTTTATCATAATAGGGAAGCAAGCACAATCCCTGGTAGTCTAGTGGACCCCCCCTCCCAAACAGTAAACCCGATTGTGGTGTTAACAGATATAAATAAAGTCCCCAAAGTGCCCTGGTTGTCCAGTGGTACCTCCCTCCCAGCCAGCAACCCGGCGTATGGTATACACTGTACGCTTTCATTGACAGTTTAGTCGGCGGGCAGCCATGGAGGTGTGTGGAGGGCTGTGCTGCTCGCTGGTTGACTGGTCGTGCTGGGTTGGGTGGGAGTGGGTTGAGATGTGGGTGCCTGAGTGAGTGGCAGGGTGGGGGGGCACTACATTATGAGAAAAGGGGTCGCATGGTATCTTATGGTGATCTCTTTTTGGGGATGGGGAGGGTTCCACTAGACTACCAAGGATACTGATTGCTTTTTTATGTTTACTAACACCATGATCAGTGTTTGGGGATTGGGGGGGTCCACTAGACTACCAGGGATACTGATTGCTTTTATGTTTACTAACACCACGATCGGTGTTCGGGGATGGGGGGGTTCCACTAGACTGTCAGGGCAATTCGAGGAGCATTACTGTTATTTATGTATACATGATCAGGGTTGCGGGATGGGATGGGGGTACCACTAGACTACCAGGGCACTTCAGGGACTTTTATTTATATTTAATAACACTGCGACTGGGGTTGCTGGCTGGGAAGGGGTACCACTGGACTACCAGGCCACTTCGGGGACTTTTATTTATATTTGTTAACACCGCAATCAGGTTTGCTGGATGGAAGGGGGTTCACTAGGCTACCAGGGCACTTGGGTGTGACATAATTTTACATATGCACACTGCGTTCTGGGTTCAGGGATGGGTGTGGGGGGGTACCACTGGGCTACCGGGGCTGGCAGGCTGCTGTGTACCTGTCTGCACTACCGCAGCCTGCCTGTGGGTGGCCAGGAGTTAGGCATGGTTTTTCCAAGCCTAACTTTATGCAGCTCATCTCCTCTGAATATCCCAATGTGTGGGATATTCATGGGTATGCTCCCTCAACTTGGGCCGCATATATTGGGCCGTGGACCATCCCAACTGGGGTGCCCCATTTCCCTCTTTTGAATATGGGAGCTTGGAGCAACTTGTGAGATGAGTGGCTCATCGTTTGTTCCAGAGATGTGGCGATCATCTCTTTTGAAAATGAAGGCCTGATTGTTCTAATGGGACATGGAGTTCTTGTCAGTACTGCAGTCTTGGGAACTTTTTTTTACCTATGCATTGAACAGATTCAGTGTGCAGGTAACAGCCAATCAGGATACAGGAATTTCCCTGCTCATTTTATAATGCAGAATATGTTATGCACAGCCAACATATTGCAGTTGCACTGCTTTTTCCACGGCAAATCACGGATCTTGTACAGAAAGGCCAAAGAACCAATATGGACTACGTAATGTGTCAATTTTGACAAACTGGCTCCAATATCATAGGCTGAAATGGTTTTAAAAGCTATTACTTTTCTACTTGTTAGCTTGTATAAAATGGAGTCTGTGATTATACAAAACCAGAGCCAATTTTTCTTAGCTGTTGGGTGATTTGACAGACTAATACACAACAGTATTACACTTGTTTAAATTTCAACTCAACTGTATGAAGAGCAAGAACACAGGCAAGCCAAGACGAAGGTATTAAAACAAGAGGACATACCAGCCAGTTATTTTTGGATAATAATACAAGTGGCACACAGAAGCAATCTTGGTTATATATTTAGCAGCTGCAGTAGACTGTGCAGCATAAAAGCAGCTGCCTTAAATGTTTGCAGGGAAAAAAAAATTCAATATCCTTTGCTATCTGTCCATGGCTTGACATTATAAACGTTATGCTTCACAGAGCACTGCCTTCCAAGCTAATAAATCCTAGCTTTAATAGGTTTCCTGTTACTTCACTATTTTGAACACCACACAGATTACATTTTTTTTCTCAGCCTTTGAACACTTTACAGTATTCAGTCTGCAGCTGCTGAAACTGGTCTTTTCCCAGTCTTTGAATATCAACACAGACGCGCACACACAAGCTCATGTCATCTATTTGATCCAAAGGCTTTTCATCTACAGGAGCTAGCAGTTAAAAGTTTTCAGACATGCTGAAAAGCATGACTGCTATTTTACCATAGTATCTTCATGAAATGTAACCAGGCACTGCTGACAGTGTTGCTTCTCAGATATCCTTATCAGAATCCTAATCATCATACTGCTGGAGCAGGAAGTGTCTTTTTTTTTTTACAATTTATTTACTCAGGATTGTTCTGCTGAGATGCAGTAACTCATTTTCAGTGGGGTCTTGCCTTTCTGTCCATCTGACAGCTGGGGGGGAGGGCTTAATCAGTAAGAGATTAATGGAGCAGTACAGTCCTAGCATGGGTGTGGGTCTGTCCTGCCAGTGCAAAATAAAATGACTGACTGCTTTGTTGCTCTAATAAGTACGTTCACTTGCTTGATCCTGTCATCCCCCTGCCAGGACAGGCTAAAAACAGTCACCTCAGTGCACCCCAGGACTCACAGAGGCTGACTGCAACACCAGAGAAAAGGGGGGGCAATTATGTAGACCAATAGTTCTCAGACTTTGTCACAGTGAGCCTCCCCAAATCCATGGAAAAGATTTTGAGCCTCCCCCAAAAACTGAAATAATTTTGGGCCTCCCCAAAGAAAAATAACATACCGTACTTTGCGCAGTACACCATGAATAAATTGAAACCCCTCTGAGTACTTTGCTCACATTCAGTTCTTTGTCTTATACTGACATGGAACCTTTGAAAAAGAGCGACTGTGCTCAAAGGTGTTATCTGAATAACAAATAAATAAAATAAATATTATTATTCAGCTTATTGTAACTCCCCTCTATCCCACAGGCCAGCCTACCTGCTCTGCTATTTTCATTCTTGAACCATTGTTACCCCTTGTTGCAGTACCTTCATGGGTCCAACTACTTTCTCTGTTTCCTCTCTGTATGAAATAACCTTCCTACATACTTTGCCTCTCCTCCTCCATCCCTGCTTCTAAGCAACTTCGGGATTACTTTGCTCCTTCCTGCTATTGCTGTTAGCACTTCTATGCTCAGCCCTTGCATTTGGGCTGTTCTGCCATCAGTCTACAAATTGATCAATTACCACCACTCATTATTAGTTTATTGTTCATATGTGTTTGCACTATTTTTCATTGTATATTTCTTGATTATTTGCAGTTACCTTTTGAAATGTATTCACTACCTACCCTTCCCTGGTACACCTGAAATGAGACTTGGCTCATTCACCTTCCCTTGTCACCTATTAGTAAATAAATACATAAAATTCACCTACTGTTATTCTCTTTCAGTTTGCTTCATCTCTTCACACAAAATATATAAAACTCAACATTTAAATACAGTACTTTTTCAGACTTGCTTGAGCCTCCCCTGGAACAGGTTGGGGCCTCCCCTGGGAGGCTGGCCTCACCAATTGAGAACCCCTGATGTAGACTGAATCCTGAAGTTTTACACAGTTTCAACCACCAGTCACTGATCCTGCTGTATTTCCTATGCTAACTGCAGACCTGATGGGTACTTTGCCCCCGGACTACTGTGGAACTGTGATTGGCATGTCAGAGTATTAGTCATGTCCAGGACTCATTCTGCATTCCTCAATTTCCTGCAACAATCCCCCATCGCTGATGGCAGCCATGGGGGAGCCCGGGTTGCCATCAGAGTGACACCGATTCCAGCATGCTGGAGTACTCATTTATTTATTTGAAAACTGGTAACCGGGAGGGGCACACTGAGCCAAGGATCATTTCCACATGCAACCCGGGGGAGAGAGAACAGGAAATACAAAAATAAAGACATACATGGTATCAATGATTGGTACAAATAAAGCAAAAAAAAAAAAAAAAAAGAGTACAATTTTAAATAGTAAAAAAGTAAACAGGATCAGGCAAGCAATTTATCATAGCAAAACAGGGAAGGGGAAGTACAAGAGCAGGAGGAAGTGGGAAGAAGTTTTAGCTGTTGCCTGAAGGAGAACGGGAGGAAAACTCACGAGGATAAGTATCATATTCTGAGTCAGGTCACTGTATTGTCTGGTTTATGACAAACATTTTTAAATGTAAACCTTTTAAACTGGCTATTTCTGGAGCTCTTAAGCATTTATTTGTAATGCAATCTTTATTGAATTTTAAAGGCATAAATAAAATTAAGAAATACAATAAAGACATGAGCACAACACTAAGCTGGAAAAATATATTGTACAAAATTAGCAACTGATTATCTGTAGTCATAGCAATTGTTATTTGTAGCCACCACAGTGTGCCAAGACAATCTTGGGGCTATGTCCTTACAACACACCAAACAGATTTTGTATTGCCCTATCCCATATATATATTTTTTCTTTTCCATAATGCTTTGTTCTTGGTAAGGTCAGGCAGGCATGCTGTCAGCCAAATCCCTGCTCCTCCAACCATCGCATACCTCTCTGGTCCCCACGAACACATCTCCATAATCCCTCCCCCCCCCCCCAACAGTGGCAGGGCCAAAGGGGGGAGGGCTGTCCTCCCCTGGTACATAATCCAGATGTGCCCAGGGACTGGTCTGCAGCACAAACCCGGGGGTGGGGCATCATGAAGCTCTCTCTTTTGTCCATGCCAATGTATGTGCCTCTCCCTTCGTGCAGCCCACGTATGTACTTCCACCAGGCCTCCTTTTAATGGCAACCTAAGGCTAAGCTTACAAGTCACCTCTCCCAAGGAGAGGAAAGCCGTCTGTTGGACATTTGATTCTCTTCCGCCCCAGCCGACTCCCAGCAACCCAAACTTGTTCCCAAACTTGGGTCACCAGGGTGGCAGGAGATAAGGTGCCTAGTACCTCAGCCCTCCACGCCACCAGGCCGGCTGGCCTTATCTCACAGTACATTATCTTCAATTAGTGGATTATATAGGAGCCCCCACTTATCATCAGAAGATGCTAATTTATGCAGGCTCGGTGGCGCTGAGGGTTGAGGAGCTGGATGCCGCACCTTGTGCCATGCCGGCGACCCAGGTTCGGGAACAAGCTTGGGTTATCAGGGGTCAGCAGGAGAGGACTGAGCATCCGGAGACTGCTCTCTCCTGGGGGGTGGGTGGGTGCGCTTGCTGCAGTATCAGAGGCCCCAGTGGAGACTGAGGCAGCACAGCTTATGCAGCTCTTCCAGGGATGGGGGTGTCGGTGGAAGCCTATACATACGGTGTCTTTGAGATGTGCCCATCACGTGCAGGGAATCACTGCACATCCACACCCCTGGGGGCAACTGAAACACAGAAAAAACCCTGGCACCCGCACAGGCGAAGGTGGGCCCAGTGGACTGCCCCCACGTCCACTGCTGGGTCCATCCTGGCTGGTCTCCGTCTCTCTCTCTCCTCCACTCCCCGGGTGCCCTTTTAGATTATAGAGTGCCGGAAGAGTATGGCGGTCCCACCATGGGGTGGGGGGGTTCAGAGCCGGGGGTTGGGGTTGTCAGAGCAGTTGGAGGGGAGTTCCTGGAAAGCTGAGACCAGTCCCAGGAGGACCTCAGGCAGGGCAGGACAAGGCAGGTCTGAGAGACCCCACCGGAGAGAGGTCCAAGGGGCCAGAGAGCAGGAAGATAAAGAAAGCTTAAGAAAAAAATAGATGCTAATTTTTTTCTCAAGCTCGCCAGTATTATCCCTAGATGTGGTGAGTGTACTATACAGCCATGCCATTAAGAATTTGAAATGTCATGGTTACGCTTCCATTTCTTCAACACTAATGTTAGGAATATCTGGAATTTCTCGACACCACCTACGTTTGAAGGAGTACGGAGGAGCTCTTAACCATTTACAGTATAGTAAATTTTATTGAGAATTTTGAAATAAAAAAAATTACAAAAAAAAAAAAGGAAAAAGAGAATAAAGGGTTGAAATAAAAGGTAAAACATCATTATTTTGATTTTATTATTCAGGTTAGAATGCTGCACAGCTAGCCAGCCCAGCACTGCAGCGATGGTGCTATCGTTTGCGAAGCCAGCGACCCGAGTTTGGGAACGAGCTTGGCTTGTTGGGGGCTGGGCAGGGGGAGGATGTTCAAGCATCCCAGGGGATGCTCTCCTCCTCTGGGAAGGGTAGCCTTCTCCACTGCTATACTGCCACCTGGGGGACCACAGGTGGCAGCACATGCTTGCACTCGTGCAGCCTCACCATTCGCACCCTGGGGAAGGGACATAAAGGCAGGAAAAAACGCAGCTGGAACGGTGAAGCCAGCTGCCTGCAGGCCCCACATCTGGCTACTCAGGCACCACTGGTTAAATATAGTACGTTGATGACATTTAATCTAGATTTTATCTTTTTTTTTATAGTAGGTATCATCAACAAAGATAAACCATTTATTTGGTGAAATGTATTCTCACAGGTATTTTTATCAACCTAATTATTAGAGCAACAAAGTAAGTGAAAACAAATTATTTTGCACTGCAAGTGCCAACCGGGGACAGACCCACACCTAGGTGTGAGACTTCACTGGTGGACACTGCCTTTTTTAGTTTCTTAGTAAGTGTCACACAGAGAGTAAACAGCTCCCATGGGATTTGCCAGGGCCTGTATTTAACTCAAGGTCTGATTATTTTTGTGTGAATATATATTGCATTTCACATTTTTGTACTTTCCTCGTATGTGTGCAATGTTATGCTTTTCCTCTGCAAGGATCCGAACCTAGGTCTCCTGGTTTCCATGATTGTAGCTAGCGGATTATACTGCCTCTAATGGCCAATACTGGGCAGCTGTTCCTGAACTGTAGAATGAGTACAAAAATGCTATTGTCCAGAAAAACACAAAATTAAAATGCACACATTTCAAACCTATTAGAAGCCTAGTGAAATGGCCATGAGCTCAGTGCAGCAGCTAGGGAACCATGGGCCATGCCAGGGATCCAGACTCGCCTCCTGTTCCTGGAACACCATTTCAGGTCTGCAAAAGGAGTAGGATGCTGTCCTCTTGGAGGGACAGGCACAATCTTTGACCGAAGCACCACCACCTGCAGCCTTTGGAGGAGTTAGTGCAGGCTTTAGCGGCAGTACGGATGACCGCTGCGGTGGGCAGATTCTCCTGACTACTCTCAGGAATGTAGCTGTTGTGTAGGAAGCAAAACGCAAAATTAGAGGGACTTGTTATGGTGGATGATGCCGAGAATGAAGGCAGACTGGTTGCGGTTCCTGTGGGACAGTCAGCAGCAGTTCCTTAAGTTACCTGGCATGGTGATCAGCCAAAGGAGGGCCTATGAACTCCAGGTAAGGTGCTAGAAAGAATAAGTATAAAAACCCTACAACTTATTAAAACAAGCAATGTCACCCACTACTGGGAAGTTGGGGGGGGGGTAGATTGGGTACTGGATGAAACAGTGATTGTCCTTTACTCACCACATCCAGTTTCACTATTATACAGCTACTAAATTAACCGTTATATACAATTACTCTGGAACTGTGAAAACCACTTTTAATATGAACAGTTTCATCAGAGTTGATGGGGAAGGGAGATTTAATAATGTAATAATGTCAAGTTACATCAGATCTCCGCAGCAGTGGTGGTGATGCTGTTCGAGAATGTTGCTGAGCCAAATGGAAGTGATGATTGTAGCTTTTTCTGTGTGTTCACTCATTAGGTATTAGGTAGGATTACAAAAGCCCGCCAGCTACTCTCCTTTGTTTAATGAACGTAGGCAGCTGACTAGCGCTGCTAAATCCCAAATCACGGGCTTGCCCATCAGCGTCTCTTACAGCTATAATTAAATGATTCTACCATTGTTGGCAGCTGGAAATGCAGATATCAATTAGGAGCAACCTGTGCTATCTACAGAGCACTTAAGCAGACACGCATCCTGCCTCACTCCACGCACACACTCAACTGAACAGCTAATTCAATTGTAATTGATTCTTAGTTTCAAACCTCCACAAGTGCGATTTTACATGCACAGTAATCAGACAGCTCATGGTGCAGTTAATAAGCAATACCTGAGACGCAGCATTTCAGTCAGTCACTACTTAGGGTGAAAAAACCGTCAATAATCAATGAGATCTTTCCTCCTGCTATTCTCATCTAACCCACCTGCAGCTTGGATAACTGTCTATTTTGTGTATATAATTACAGGAGCATAAAAAAATGCAGTAGTCTGAGAACTAGTTCAATGGTTACGGCTTACTGTGTATGGAAATCAGTGGCTACTCAAAAGTTGTTATACATGTTTTAGAAGTTGTTATGCTCATTCTAAAAGTTGCTGTGCACATTCTAAAAGCTGTCGTGCACATTCTGTCATTAAGTGCTCCTGTGTCCCTGCTTGCCCTGACTCCTGTCTGGCAGCCCACTTTCAGCCCACCTGTACTTGTACTGTATAACCTGCACTGTTCTACTTGTATTGTAATTGTACCTCCCCGGTCGTGCTTGAAAATAGTCACTTGCTGGCTAGTGCACCTACCCGGTTAACAAAAACTAAATAAAAAAAAACAATTTTTCACTGAGTGCCCCCTGCTCCTGATGACCCCCGCCTGCCAGCCTGCTTCATTTTCACTGAGTGCCCCCTGCTCGTGATGACTCTCACCTGCCAGCCTGCTTCATTTTCACTGAGTGCCCCCTGCTCGTCATGACTCCAGCCTGCCAGCCCACTTTCATTTTCACTGAGCGTTCCCTGCTCATGATGACTCCATCCTGCCAGCCCGCTTTCATTTTCACTGAGCGCTCTCTCATCCTCTCTCTGTACTGCCACTGAGCGGCACCTGCAGCTCCCGCTCGCTACTTCCCTTTAAAGAACCATATACTATAAAAAATAAAATATGGGTGACTATATGTAACTCACCTTGTGCTTCCATCTCAGGGCTGACATAACAGCATGGTCGCTTCAGCTTCACTCTCGAGTCCATATGCTGTTATCTCTACCTACTGAATGGAAACACAAACATTATGTCTAAGTCTTCATGCATTATTTTTACATTATGTGCAGTGCTCTTCAAATCTTGTTAAACACCGGTTTGTTTACATACACTGCTAAGCTTTAAATTTATCAACTTCTTAAAGAGATTTTCCCATTTTCAGAAGAAAAATTCATAGCTGGTACCAGCAGAACTCGCCCAACATGAAATGCTGGACCTTCCATTATTTATTTACAGAAGACATTTTCATTAAAATGGGATCTTTTTCCTTAGACATCTTCTGTTGCTATTCCTAAATCCTAACATAAAGTCATAACCCCTGGTTATGACATCACAACTTGTTGCCATGGAATTTCTGATGTCACAAGCAGAGGACTGTCATCTCAGAGCAAGAAAAGCAGCAGGAGCAGGTGAAGTCTAAGGGGCAAAAGAGCCCAATTTCCTGTAAATGGTAGTAGTAGCAGTAAAGAATGAAATGTCCTGAAATTCAGATTTTTTGGGAATCATCTGAGATTTCAGTCTTGCTGATTCCAACAATAATTATTCTGCAGGAAACTGGCAAATCACCAAGTTTCATATTTATAAAGCAAACATACTGGGCACCACCACTCTTTAGGGTTATACACCGAACTTGTTCTTAGTCCAAATAAAGCTTTGCACAAATTGTCAACCAAATGTTGGCCCAAATGGAGTCAGTGCCCACTAACATGCTGGTGGGTGACTTGCACAGTGGCAGTCACATGGTACTCTGGCATACCGTGAGGCCATAGCAGCCACTCGTACTGCTAAAGCCCTACCCACCAACTCCCCCACATAACTTAAGATGCCTGTTTTGGACCAGCAGACAAGGGATTTTTCATGTGGTCTTCAGCCGTTCCCTATTAGTCCAGTGTACCCCACGTCCTTCCAATTGTCCAGAAGTCTCTGGTATCTTGTGGAACCCCGCCCCCAGCACCATTTCCCATAAACAGCGCCCGATGCAGATCTCCCATGTTGATCTAGGCCCACCCAACTGTACTCTTGTTTCCACTTGGAGAGTTGCCCCCCCCCCAATACACACAGCTGTAAAAGTGTTATAGGCAGGTGGTGTTGTAAAACTCTGCTTCCATCTCTGCAGGGGTCACCATGCTTAGTCCATAGTGAACCTACTTCCCGCACAGTGGCTAAGTGTTTTGTGACTGTGTAGGGAAGATTCGTGCCCCCATTAAGCAAGGCACAATGGGGTCACAAAGTCACCTACGTCACAATGTGGTCATTTCGACTCCTTGAAGACACTCCCTTGTTAATGTATCGGGCCCACTGAAACCCACGGTATAATGATCAACAACGGCACAAAAAGAATTATATCAAACTTTGGGACTTTTCAAACTAAAGAGTTCTTCCTCAACTAGAATACTACCTTGGGCTATAAGTTTTAAAATGCATACACAAGCAAGGAAAGGCAACTTTATTGTATATACTGTAACACCCTATACAAAGCTCTGAATGTTTTACATAAAACAATAAAGCAAAAGACTATAAATAACTAAAATTCAGCATAAAATCAGACTAGATCAAAAACCTTCTCAAACAGATAAGTTTTAAGAGAGGTTTTGAAGGCCTCCACCGAGCTGGACACCCTAATGTGGGGAGGGAGGGAATTCCAAAGGAGTGGGATAGCCACCCCAAAGGCCATGTCACCAGATCTTCTCAAGCATGAAAATGGAACAACCAGCAGGTCAGCATCTGCAGGGCGTAGGGGCGGACCAGAGAGTATGGAATCAGGAGCTCTTTTTATGTAGTCAGGTCCCAAACCACGTAGGGCCCTGTAAGTTAACAAGCCAATCTTGAAGGTGACATGCATACTCACAGGCAGCCAGTGCAGAGCGCGCAGAACACGAGTGACATGGTCCCTCATAGAAGTACCAGCCAACAACCTAGCTGCAGACGATGTATCAAACCTCCAGATAACCCTAAGTATAGGGCATTACAGTAATCAAGACAACTGGTGACAAAGGCATGGATAACCGTAGCCAGGTCTGAAAGGGATAGGAATGGGCAGATCCTGGCGAGTTTTTGAAGATGAAAAAAGCGAGCCCTGACAACCGAAGCAACCTGTTTTTGCAGATCCAACCAGTCATCAAGAATGACACCCAGACCCTTTACCATCCCAGTCACCGAGAGAGGATGACCATCAACCATGAGGGGAGACAATCGCTCATCAGTGAGAACACCTCCATGACCCGGCTCGATCACCATAACCTCAGACTTGCCCAGGCTGTGAGACAGCCAGTTAGCAGACATCCAGTCATTGATTTCGGCACACACACATACAACAAACAAAGAAGCGGCGATTACTAGCTCAAGACAAACTCTTAAGTTTGAAACACCCTGAAATGTTATTTTAGTCATTCTGTACACTTTGTGAGCACTGGATTGTCACTGTGTTTTTTTTTTTTTTTTTTTTTTTTATTTAAGGTGTGGACAATGGTTCTAAATTCTTTTTTATAAACACACTGAGTTTATCTAACCATTATTTGACCAAGGCTTTGTTTGCAAGACACCTTTTAAGAAGTGTAAAAAAATGATACTTTGTACTTCTGTAGCCTGTTCTGTGTACATGTAGCAATCAGACTATTGGCAAGCCTCCCCTCCCCATTACTGGCTAAACAGGTGGCTGATGCCCTCCACTCAGCTAAACTAGGCCACTCACAACAGCCAAATCCAAATGCTGCTCCTAGGACAAGAATCCAAGTCCAAAACATTAAACTAGGAACCTAATCCAGGGGCTGGCTGAGTGGCAGTAAGCCATAACACACCAGAGCGGTTGTGCATTCTTCACGTGAAGACCATTATGGAATAAACAGTATTTTCCCATCATGGAATAAACTGTTTTCCTGACTGTTTTGTCGTACTTTTGTGCTACTCTGTGACTGCACTCGTAGATTTGTTCTTTGGCCGATACCCTCCACTCTGCAGAAGTTGAGATTAGTCATTGTAAGTTCAGCGCAGATGGTTTTGCAAGCTCTTGGAGGTACTGGATCTATTAGCTTGTGCTTTTGGGGTCAAAGGCCATGCAGGGCTATAATGTGACTCTTACATCTGCCCTCCCATACCATTTTCGCTTCTTGACATACTGCTGCAGCTCCCCATGGTACTGCGAGGCGATGAGGTGGCTGAGGACTAAGGGACAAAGGTTGGAGCATTCTTGGCAGAGGTCCCACTCACTGGAGGTCAAACTGGCACTGAAAACTCACTACAGGGAGTATCAGCATGCAATATTCCTAGAAAAGACCAGAGTTCCTGGCAAGGGTGACTGCTAAGGGAAGAGCTGACCAGCTCAGCTCTTTTGCACAATAGACAGGCTGCTTAATCCCCCACCTACAGTCCCCACCAAAATTTTCTTTTAGTTGAAAGAGGCAAAGAATTTAATTGGTTCTTCCTCAACATGATGTTCTTGATCCTGGATGAAAGCTCTTTAAGCTGCCTATCATGGGCTGGCAGTTCAAATCCTAAGATGGGCCTCTTGGGCGGAGCGGGTGGGCTCAGGACTGCATCCCACTTACTGTTTATTGGACCCAGGGCCTACCTGAGTGCTTACAGGTTGCAGGGAGGGAGTAAGGCCCGGAATCTGGTTATTTCAAAGAACGTCAGGTCATCTCTTGCGGAGGGGGTGTTCCCTGCCATTTGGAAAAGGACAGTGGTGAAGTCCTTCTTGAAGAAGCCATATTTTGATACTGACATTCTTCTGAATTATAGGCCTATCCTGAACCTTCATTTTCTGGGAAGAGAAGGTTGTGGCGATGCAGCTGGAGACTCACCTGGAAAAGTGTGACATCTATGAGCCTCTCCAGTCAGGATTTGCCTTTGTCCCTGTATAGAGACTGCAACCACCAGGGTGTTCAATGATCTCGGTATGGTGAGGGACATAGGACATTGTTCCATTCTTATCCTTCTTGACCTCTTGTTGGTATTTGACATAGTGGAGTGCATTTGGAAAGTCTGAGGCACAGTGTGGGTGGGATACAGTCACCAGTACTATTTTGCACTTGTTTAAGTCATACCTGTCTGGAAGAAGGCAGCACATAGCTTTAGGTAATTACATCTCTGAGACTGCTGTACTCAACTGTGGTGTGCTTCAAGGCTCAGTCCTGGCCCACATACTATTTGCCACGTGATAGCTGTTACTGAGTAAGATCATTAGATGCTATGCCTTGGGAGTTTCACTGCTATGCAGATGACAACTGACTATACAGTACCTGTCATGTGCACCTGATGTTGCTGATGCCATGTGCTGTGTTGATGTCTGCAAGAAATCAATGACTTGATGGCCTCCAACTTGCTAAGCCTAAACCCGAGCAAGAATGAGGTGATGATTATTGAGCCAGGTTTACTCGGTCATTTTAGGGTGGAAGCAGGCCCAATAGCCCATCAAGACCACCCTCCCCACACTGGTGGGGGGTATATTAGCTCACCCAAGAAATAACTTATCCAGCCAATTTTTAAATGTATGCTCGTTTTCTAAGTCTACTACATACTGTGGTAGGTCATTCCAGAGTCTTGCTGTCCTGACTGTACAATAGTATTTATGTTTATTTGTAACTACCCTAGGTATACGTATTTGTTTAGTGAGACACCTCATGTTTATGGGTCTATTGGCCATTGTTCTAATACATTTCCTCATTAGGATAGTATCTTTTAGTATTTTATGAAGTAGCAGTAGGTCACCTCTATCCCTCCTTAGTTGTAGATCACAGAGGTCTAAATTTTTTTAGACTCAATATGCAATAGATCTTGTCTGAAAATCTTTATTTTTTCATCTGTATCTACCTCTGAGTAGATTTTAGTATCATCTGCAAATTTACTTAGTTTATTATACACACCTTTTTGCATATCTCCAATATATATGCCAAACAAGACTGGGCCCAACACTGATCCCTGAGGGACCCCACTGCTCACATTTATTTCCTCTGAGATAGTGTCTGTTATTTTAATGATCTGTGTACGATCATAAAGCCAAGATGTGATCCATTTTATAGTATACTGATTGAATCCAAGTTCCCCCATTTTGGATGCTAACAAGTAGTGATCGACTAAATCAAACGCTTTTTAAAAATCTAGGTAAATGATGTCCACTGATATGTGCCTGTCTAGACTAGAACTTACACCCTCATAAAAGGATACAAGATTAGTAGCACATGATCTACCCTTACAAAAACTGTGTTGTGTGTTATCTTTCAGTCCTTTGTGGTCGATCTTACAGTCTATCCTAGTCTTAAGCATTTTTTCCATGGTCTTACATACTATGGAGGTCAGGCTTATTGGCCTATAATTTTCAATCATCTTTCTATTCCTCTTCTTGTACATTGGCACCACTGCAGCCCTACGCCAGTCCTTTGGAACGCAACCACTGCTATATGATGTATTAAAAATTGTTAAGGGAATTACACAACATGTTCTAAGGTACTTTTTAAGAAAACTGTGTTATTTCATATGGGTCAAGCAGAGTTATTTTGAGGGATGATACTGCCTTTTTTATTTCTTTTGGCTTGATTTCCCAGTAACACTCTTTTATAGGTTCAGTAGTTCCAAGATACATATATCTTTTTTTGAAAATACTGACCCAAAATAAGAGTTAAAAGTATTCACTATATCTTACCTAGAAGTGATATCGGTATTATTTATAGAGACAGTGTTTATAGAATTATCACTAACTTTATTAGAATTAATGTAGGAAAAGAACGCTTTAGTGTTTCCTTTTGTAACTGCTAGTTTCCATGGGTCAGCCCTGATAAGGAGTGACACCTTGCAGCCATATCTAAATGATGCCAACCTCGGAATCATGGAGATGGTTACAAATCTGGGAGTCACTTAGGACTGCAGGTTGACCCTAGAATACCAGGTGTCGGCGGTTATCCGCTGTGGCTTTTCTCATCCTGGAAGCATCACCAAGATAAAACTATTTCTAGCACCCAGTCATCTGGTGATGATAACTCTTGCCTTCCTTACAGTTGGGTTACTGCAATGCTCTGTAGCTAGGGTTACCTGGGAGCTTGTGCGTCACCTGCAGCTAGTCCAGAACGCAGCGGCACATTTGATCTCTGGTCTTCTTGAAGAGATATCACACCAGTGCTGTGTGAACTGTACTGGCTGCCTATTTGGTGCTGCATTAACTTTAAGATATTCTTGTTGGTCTACAAGACCCTACAAGGTATGAAACCTGGTTACCTGAAAGATCTCCTGACTCCACACACCTCATTTTTTTTTCATCCAATGTTTATGCTCCTTGGCCATGGCAGGACAGGCTCCCTTCAGCTGACATCACCACCACTTTCCCACCATTCACAGTCCCCCAGCTTACCTGATGGCCGAGTATCCCATGGATTGCCCCCTTGGTGGGATGAGGAGGGGGGGGTCTGCCCCCCCCCAAATCCATATCCAGTATTGTTGCTGCAGACTTCAGTGACATGGTGGGTGGAGGTGTGGTGCGCAAGCTTCATTTTCTCCCTGATGTGCCTTCCATTCTCCACCATTCGTTTTCTCCCCTAGCCCGGAGTTATGGCATGTGGTGAGTACATGCAGATGGAGATACGCATGCGCTCCCAAGCCAACTTCCCCGTCTACCCACCCAACATTACGTCAGCCTCCCAACATCCTTGCTCTAACACCCAGCCTCCACCAAGTGTCAGCACAGATGGAGACAACTTACCACCCCGACCCAGGATCGGAGAGCTACCTAGCAGCTAACTCAATCCTGCTCCCATTCCCCCCCTTGCCGACCCCCATCAACCAAAGATTGTAACCAAAATCGGGTTGCCAGTGTGGCATGCGGTAAGGCACTTGGCAGCACCTCAGCCCTCAGTGCCACTGAGCCGGCTGACTCCACACACCTCTGTCTGTGCTCTCTGCTCCACCTATGCTGGCCTGTTGTCCATGACTCCAGTCAAGGCTGACATATCCAGGGACAGATCATTTATGGTGGTGGCTCCCATACTGTGGAAGCTCCTGCCTGTCCACATCCATCACAGCTTACTGCCTGAGTTAATTTCATTAATTTTATCAAAGTAATTTATTGAACTGCTGACAGTGGATAGTCTGCCCCCTTGGACTTATTGCCTTTGTCCCATTTCTTATTTATTTTGGTTGTTGTTTTGTTTTTCTTCGTAAGATGCACTGAGCCTCAGGGAAAGGAAGCCTGAAAAATAAAACTGTGTTCCCTTTGTCCCATAAGCACTACATCCCTAGTGAAGCACGCGGACTTGTTTCATGTTCATTCTGCTGCTTGGCCCTATAGTTGCATAAACCAAAAAGTGCTGCTCTTGGAGCTACAGCGGTCAACACAGTGTAGTGAACAGGCATGCTGTAGTATGGGGTTGTGTGTAGCCCACCAAACAGGGTGTTTCAATAGCAACACATTTCGGGTGTGGACTCTCTAACACTGTTCCAGAACAGCCTTGAGTTCTGTACAAGGAGGAGACCCATCTTCCTTTTTTTAACTTTATTTTTATTAATTGCTGGGGGGAAAAACATGGCAACAGAGAAATCCACTGGGTACAAACAAAAACAATGCATCCACTAATTGCTGACATCACACATTTGGTTACCATATAATCTTGTACAGTAGAAGTAGATGGAATCCTTTTAAGAGTCTACAATTTAATTATCTCCAAAACAGTCCAAGCAGTTGCCAGCCTTTTCAGTGGCTGTAGAATGGGCCCCATCTTCTAGGAATTCCCGCTATGTGGGAATGGAATGGAAGAAATCCCAAACCCTGTGAAATTGTTGTGCAAAGCTGCCTGTTACTGTCAACGACATGAAATCTATTCAACATTATATACCATCAACTGGGAATACATGAAGATTGAATTCTCAGTCCAGGTTCACTTTATGAGCATTGGCCCTCATGTGTGGGTGTCACCTTATAAAGATCAAGCAATAATCTGATCAATAACAGCAGCTCAAAGGGCTCCCTGTTCTTCAGTGATACAGCTATGCACTGACTGCCCAGATTCTCAAAGTCCTATTACACATCTAAACAGAATGACACCAGTTAATGTCGTGTCACAGAACGCTTAAGAAAAGTAGGTAATTATATATACGAAGAAAAAATATACTGCAATTTTACAGCTATTTACATGTAAAACACATCCTTTATGCCTCCACTTGCTACTATTATGACATTACAAAGTACTGCAAATTACAACAGATAGTCTAAAAAACACCTACAATACTGATTCACACTGCCTCACAGCAGGTAAATGAGTCATACCCCAAGTTTTCTTAATGCCAAGTCCAAAGAAATGCAAGTTACTATTGTGGCAACTGCAGAATTCCTCACTCTGCTGCTAGCTTCATACATGCTACATGTGATAAATGTATCTTGTGAGATCACAAATCGGCATGAACTCTTCCTCTGCAAGCAAGCTCCAGACAGTGATCGATTTACAGTCCCATCCCTTGTGGTATGATAGGTGAAGACTATAGCACTCTGGCAATCTAGCACAACTGGACACATCTGGGACTCAGGAGGTTCTTGGCTTACAGTAATGGTAAGCTAAAAATAGATCACTCTTTTCTTTACTAAGAAACAGATGCATAAAAAAAACTAGAGAGCTATAAATATTCAACCTAGTTTACCCTAAGGTGGGGAAATAAATAAGCAAACTATTACACTGCTCTTCTTTTTAACATTTTAATTAAATTATAAACCTAGTACTCTTTTCTAGTTTAGACAAGAGTACAGTTGGAGTCACTGTTCGGACTGAGAGGTCTACTCTGGCCATGTGTTTTTACTGCTGGGGACTTTATCTGCAGTTACGGACACAGAAAGAAAAGCTAGGCTGAAGGTTCTCTTGTTTTTTTTTTAAAACAGATGTGGCACAGAATTTGTGAGCTACAGCGCTGTGCAGCATATGAGGGATTAATTTTTTCCCAAATCCCTACAATGGGATACTGTGAGCAGTGTACATATAAATGTGTTTGTGTGTAAGCTGCGACTTTGCAGTCACTACAGTCCTAGACAAAAGGTACAAGTAACATACAAACAAAAATATTTAAAACACTTTGCCTTGAGGGGGTGGTAGAGAGTCTTCATCCAGGTTGGAAGCACTCCTTTGGAGCCCTCTCTCACAAGGCAGCAATATCACTTAAAGGAAAGCAGGCCAAATCTGTAGTTTCCCACCCCCAAAGGCTTACCCCCGATTAAGCTTTCTGCAAGGAAAAGCCTTTGTTTTATAAGCTGGAACTTAACTTTATTTTATTTTTGTACACTCTGAGTCTGGAACACGGTGCATGCTGCGCGGCTCCAGCGAGTGTGAAAGTGTGGAGCCACACTGCTTGCTTCAATACATCATCTAGCTACAGAACTCATTCCAGTATGACTTACTGAATCGCCAGATACCACATTTGCATGGGCCGATCAAAAGCACAGCAGCAAGGGCCGCCTAAAGATCCACCATCTAATTCCAGCAAGGCCACGGGGTGGAGGTGGCACCAGCAACCCAGCTCTGCCAACAGAACCACCGTGGCAAACCAGGCCTGAATCCATGAGGGCAATGGATTCAAAGATTGAGAAAACCCTGCAGAAATTGGAACATCACTATGCTGCCATACTCCAATTAAAACAATTTGTAGCTGAATTGGAAAAACGGATGGTGTCTACCTTAGCTGGCGTGGCCTCCCTCACTAAAGAAAATGGCCAGCTTTGAGGCTGCATGGAGGCCTCGGAGAATGAACTCTGGGCTGGGAACCTTCGTATAGCAGGGGTTCCTGAAGGCACTGAAGGGACGGCATTACTACCATTTTTACTGAACTGGCTCAAGGGCAAACTCAAACTGCAGGACGGGGTTTCCTGGTCCTCACATACCAAAGCATACAGGGTCAACACGAGGGTCCGTCCAGCTTTTTCTCATCAGCCACGCACCATCTTGCTGAAATCTTCAGGATCTGAGATCCGTGACATGACTCTCCTTGCAGCCTGAGTAAGCGAATCCACTGGAAATCAATGGCGCAGATATTAAGCTGTATCCAGACCTCTCCTTTCAGACTCATGCCAGGAGGAAGAGCTTCAACGCCGTGAGGCATCGACTTCGAGCTTTAGGAATTATCTACTCTTTTTTGCTGCCGGTTAGGCTTTAGGTAGTCTGTAAGTCCTGGCAGTTTACAAATCCCTAGGATGCTGGCAGTTCGACCAACAAGGTCGAACAGGAACTTGCTGCACGTCGGGAACCCTAACTCTGGCCCTGAAGATACCTGAACTGTGAGTCTCTCAGCTGCCTGTTGAATCAGGTCTGGGTTAAAAACTGCAGTGTTCATGTTTCTAATGTTCCCCTATGTTTCAGGGGTGACAGTCGTTATTTCTATTTTTCTATAACTGTATGTTAAGAGTATATGTGAAGGGATCCAATAGTTCAATCCTATTTGTTGTATTAGTCTTGGTAGTTACGCCAAGTGGCTTTTGCGGGAATTCTTGCTATTTTTGGAAGTCCCTTCATGTTCTTTCCCACATTCAAGAGCACTGCAGTCTGCTCTAATGCTGGATCTGTGCTAACCATAGTTTCATTATTACTATGCTAGAACGGAGTTTGCTTTTCTCGTTAAACTTCTGCCTACTTATTATCAAATTTCTCCTATTTGCTGTGCCTTATGCTACACTTGTGGGTAGGGGGGTTCTATAAGGGGGGTATGTTTTACTGTGCATTCTCTCTAGTCATGCAACAGGTTTAAATAGCAGTCTTAGGATTATGTTTATTCTCCCTTTCTGATTCTCCCTAGTGGACATGCCTTTTGCCTTTGAAAAGGCTGGCAAATCTCGACTTTTGGACTTGATTACACAAACTTATTGTCCAAGTTCCTCCCTATTCCTTCTGTACCAGATTACATGGGTTTTATTATTTGTTAATCAACCTTTTGAGGCTGTAATGTCTTATCAAATCTGTACCCTGTACAAGTTTTGTGGATGTTAATTGTCTGCTTATACAGAAATGAATAAACATAAAGTTAAAAAAAACAAAACACCCATACCCGGATTAACCACTGGGCAGACGGGGCAGTTGCCCAGGGCCACGGTACCCTGGGTTTTCTGAGCAGGCCCCTGGATTTTCTTAATTTTTTGCAGGGGGTCCAATGTTTTTTTTCCTGCAGCTGCCACCTGCCGTGCCAAAAAGTATCACCGGCGTGGCGGGGTGACCATGCGGCATGCCATCCATATCCCTACCTCGCTATTTAAAATGTTACGGTACCTCCAGTCTCTTGACCACAAAGTTGTCCGCAGACTTCCAGACCCAGTCCACTAGTCAGACTCCATCTCACTCGCTCCTGAACTGATGTATGTCATCTGTAGGTGCTGTAGTATGCAGCTGGCAGCTGCCCCATTGTCCCAGACCCGTACAGTCGGTGATGCCCGGTCGCTCCGCTCGCCGACTCACCGGTGAACAAGTTACAGTCAGATGACTAAGTTCCAATAGCCTGCACCTTGCTGCTGTCCTTTGTTTCCTTATGGGTGCTTTTTCAGGTGGACCCCTCCAGCCGTGCATACATCATCAGACGTGATGATGTAAGACTCAGCTACCAATTACAGCTGCCTGCTGGGTCCGTTCCTGTTTTTGGCACCTCCGCCCACTGGACCTAAACTTTTCTGTCCCCCCTCAGGTCCATGGGCTATACTTAAAAGGAGCCTCTCCAGCACTCTGGGAACAACTACAGCTGAGGAGAGTTCCAGAGCGCTGGAGAGAAAAATCACCTGAGAAGCTGCTGACCACTCTCATTTGACAGAGTTGTACTGCCGTTCGCCGCTGATAAACTGCCTCCAGTTCCGTCACCGACCTGGACCTTCCTCACCGATCGCATCCTTTGTTGCTGCTAGCTGTGTAAGACAAAGCTGTGAATTCATTTTTATTGAAATAAAATACTGTCTTGGCCAGCAGCACAGTAGCACAACGGAGCCAGTGAGGGAGTAGCAGCAACAAGTGAGCGCCAGCAGTGTCCCGGTCTGCCAGCAAGCAACGGAGAGAGAGAGAGAAAGAAAACAGGAGCCAGATAATTTATTTTACTTGTCTTGAAGTAAGATTTAAGATCTGGTCTGGAAGGGCAGGGGATTTATTATTTTTTGCAGGCTTATGACAGCATATTCCTATCCTGACCAGTGTCCTCCTACAGTATATGCTTGCAGCCTTTGCTGATTCATGGATTCATTTTGCTGTTTTTTTTTTGTTGGTTACTTAAGTTGCAGTGATTGGGTCTGGGCAGCAGTCTGGGCATTTATTTATATTATTTATGTGTTTGTTAACCTCTGGTATGTAAACGCACCCCGATTATATGGCAGAGAATCTAAGTTTTGATGCTCAGTGCTTGACTTTTTTCTACTTTTTTTTGATCCCATGATCTCCTCAGGGGGGCTGTTCCATGCGTCCACCACCTTCTCTGTAAAAGAAAACTACTTCACATTGCCTCTGAGCCGCCCCCCCCATCTTCAAATTGTGTCACATTGTCCCTTTTCTGAAAAGATGCTGCCCTCTTGGACTTTGATTCCCTTGAGGTACTTGAAAGTTTCTATCATGTCCCTCCCCTCCTTTTCTCTCTGTGTATGGCTCCTGGTGCAGACCCTGCACCATTTAGTTGGCCTCCTCTGGACTGCCTCCATCCTGTCTATGTCCTTGTGGAGATGGGGTCTCCAGAACCAGGCTAGGGAAGGCCACTGTCTGATCAGGCAGTGGGATATTGGTGTGGAGGGGCCAATAATGCATGGTTGTGCTTTAGTGCTGACACTCTGTGGGAATGTATTCCAGCCATTCAACAGTAAACTAGTATTTACACCCCAAGAATGGCATGCAGAATAGCTGGAAACCACTCCAAATGCATTTTAAAACATCAAAAACTGATCAGTTTTTGGAGCCCTACACGGCCCCCGAAACCCCGGCATATTGGTTAAGTCACAGGGGGCCACACAATTCCAAGTGCCCAGGGCACCGTAACTTGTTAATCCAGCCCTGAAAACACCTAGCCATATCCTGATAGAGCAGTTTTAAAGTAGGCATGGTGTTGCACCACCATGCATAAATTCCAGGTCACACCTTTTTTTTTCTTTAATTTAGGTTTTGTTTACCCGGTAAGTGCACTAGCCATAGCAATGACTATTTTCAGGCACAACCCGGGAGAGTATAGAATGACAAATACAGGCAAATACATTACAAAATTGGTTTGACATATTTGACAATATATTACAGAAAGTGTAGATAATTAACTGCTTAAAGCCATATTCCATGTTCCTATACAATGCTCATGTTACATGACAAACATAAATTTCTAATGCTCTACATTGTTTTAGTTTAGAAACACGATCTCATGCACCTTATCCTAATGACATTTATCGTTTTACATTTGTAATATGTTAATGAGGAAAGGTACACTGAGCTGGGAAAGCTCATTTCCATGTGCTTCGGGGGGGGGGTGTTACATGGACTTTTTTTTTTAACTGATGGCAAATGTCAGCCATGACACCAGAGAAACCCCCCATCTCTTATGGTAAGTGCCATGTGGAAAGCCACCACAGGATGGCAGAATGGACACTGGTCTAACATCTCATCTGACTGAAAGCACCTCCAAAGTGCAGTACCGCCCATTGCTGCACTACAGTGTCAGTATTTGGTATAGGCAACACTCCTGGTGTGGGACTGGAACCCATGATTTTCTGGTCCTCTGGCATCCGAGCTGAATGTGCAACAGCTGAGTCACTGACACTAAATAAATAAAAAGCTAGGTAATACCGTCCCATAATTGCTGACCCAGGACATCCCAGCTAAGATTCAGTACCTCATTGTTGGTGGGGTCCTACTTCTACTCCATAGTACAGCTTGGGAGACCTGCGACACAGGGAGGCTGAGTGACTTGCTCAGGGTCAGACACTGAATCAGTGGCTGTGGAGGGACCGGAACCTGAAACCTCCTACTCTACTGTTGAGTGCTTTAAGTGCTAAGCTACACTGCTGTCATTGTATATAAACAGGAACAGATTTCTGATCCACAGCAAGAAGTAGCGACACAGTGAAAATTTTATAAAGAACAAAACTGCTGATGTGTGTGCTCGTGCACACACACACATTTTCAGTCTGAAAACCTACTACAGAACCAATCAATGCTACAATTTTTGTTAGCATTGCCATTAACGTCAATAATTATGAGCAGAATATAGCACTAAGTGGCAGAGCATCAATGGAAAACACTATGCATTTTGCTTTACAATGTAAAAATGATACGTTTATGATACATACTAGAAAGTGACAATTTTTATACAACTCCGTCAACTGCAGCAGCACCAGTAAGGTACTGTATAAGTGGACAGACTGGTTTGTTACTGAACCAGAAATATATCACAGTTGCCAGGCACGAAAATGTGTTTAGTGTCTGACATTATAAGCAATGGACTGCTGACATAATCAGGTAAACTTTTTAATTCAGTCTGATAGCTTCCTATGAAACCAACCGCCTTTGATTTTTTTTTTTTTTGAAGCATCAGCATGCTTAAAGAAGAACTGTATCGTATTTTCCGTACAAGCCATTTTTCAAATACAGGTTAAAGTGGTGTTACTGTTCCCCCTTTAGTGGCCTTTTCCTAAACGTAATGAGTGTTTCTGATTCACTCATTGCAGGTAAGGAGCATTTCAGAACTGTGTGATGTTGTTTATGTCCCTGCACAGCACTTTCCATTGTTGGCTCAACTCACCCGTTTTCTACTATAGAAATGTGTGGCTAAAAGAGGATTACTCTACATCACACACAGTACTGACCACCAGTGTGACTCTGAAACACCCACTTTGTTTTTTTAAAAGGGCAGTAAAGATGGAGCAACCTCAGAATGGGAATCAGTATTTAAAAAACAGCCTCTACAGGAAAAAATTACTTACAGGATAATCACAGTTCTCTGACCCAATTCTAATATCACTGTGTGATGACGGTGAAAATGTTTCACTCTTTTATCGCCCAGTCCTTGGGATCCAAGTACTTGTTACGTTAGTGCAGCTGCATGTTCCAGTGAAGGAAATAGTAGCAGTCGAGGTTCAGTATGACTGGCAAGCTAGATACAGCAGCCTAATACCGCACCAGAGGCACAGCAATAGCTCAGAATGATGATGGGCAGCACGGCCCAGCAGAATGGATGGTCTGGAAACCAATGGCTGCATTCTACCAAAATGCCATCATGTCGCTCCCTTCTCAGCTGTGGGCATTTCCAATCTCCTACTGTCAAGTGTGGGCTAGCTAGCAGGGAAAAAGGACCCATCTGAGTTAGTCTGCAATGATCCGTCACGACAAGACTATACAGTCCTGTGGCAGTGTTAACTGCATAAAGAATGGCTTCAGAAACATGGCAAGGACTGCACAGTCAAGGGTCACATTTAGAATCCTTACAAAACTTTCCAATACAGAACTGTGTGTGTGTGGGGGTTGTGGGGGGTGTCAGTGAATACACAGAGCTGCAGCTGGGTTCCAAACTCTGCACACTACTCATGGTTCCCAAACTTCCGTACACTGTTCAACGTATCTGTTTAACTTGAGGCAGAAGCATATGCTACTGAACAAGGCCATGGTTAAACTCTGCAGGAAAACAAAGCATCTTGAAAAGTTCAACATGAATTAGACTCGGTGTTCAGTAAGCCGAAAATAATGAGTAGCAGCATTGTGCATGACAGTGCTAATCAACTATATAAAAAAGGAAAGCACCTGACACTGAATGAGTAGCAAAATTAAAAAAAATGCTATTTAGTTTTTTTTCCTCATGTAGTATTTTCCTGTTCCCCGACTCATGCAGAAAATAGTAAGCAGTTCACTGCTATGCACTGCTGGAAATTGTTAGCATTTTTCCCCATTTTGTGCAGACATTTTGGCAGGCTACACCAGCTATTTAACACCAAGGGACTTCACTGGAACTTAGGCAATAAGAAAAATGAAAGAGGTTCTGTATGGTGCTACATGGTTTGCTCCTGAATGTCACAAAACGAAGCTGGAAACACTGGTTTTACAACTAAGTCCCATCTGCCTCATGGATATAAACGATTATAAAAGATGCCTCAACACTTGTCAGTGAGAGGAGCTGGGATGTTTACCTCAGGGGCCCAGGCCAGATCTCCTACCCTTCCATTATGCAGCAAGGGGGTGGAGTCATATTGTTACTGATTATGTAGGGGAAAGGGGTTCACCTGAACCAAACTGAAATCCCTGCACTTAGAGAAAAGTTTATGGGACTGCATAGTCAGTAAAATATGTTCTAAAAGCTTTTAAGACTAAAGAACACGGACAATCTAGTAATTTTAAAAAGTGAAATACATATTTTGTTAAGAGAGGAATAGCATCTTTTTTAATTTAAGCCCAACACTGTATTCACTTTTTCTTCTAAATTAAGGAGGCACTACAACTATCAGAAACATCAGATAGAAATTCTTAGTTTTGCCTAAACTCTGGACAGCACAAAGAGTATATTCTTTTTAAATCATGCGCTATCTAAAAGAAACACACAAGGCACCCCTTACCTCTGATCACTCCCTCTAACTCAGACTATAGACTTAGAAATGCAGTGTCTTCAAGGTATACACTCACCTTGCATAGCTTCTGGTAGCGCGGGGAAGAAATTGCCATCCTCTGCAGGCGATGCAACAACACCACAACTTTCTGCAGAGAGCTTCTTACCAAAGCCATCATTTTAAGTTTGCCACACTTCTGAAGACTCCTCGAAATTTGCATTATAAATGAAAAGCGGCAAGCATTTTCCTTCTGGTCACTGTGCAATGATATGCCAGCAGTCTAAGCATACTCACTTAAAATAAACTAAACAAAACAAAACAGAAAAAACAACTTCCGAGAGCGCAGAGAGCTTAAATGTCCTAAAGGCCGGGCTAAGGCTGATGTCTCAGAAACTGAAGAAATACAGCCCTCCAAAATAAGCACAACTCAACCACACAGAGTTTAGTCACACAGCTCAGCACCGCAAGTGCTGTGAGTGAAGGAAGAAGTTCAGTACGCAAGTGCCTGCTACTGTATAGGAGTGCCCTCCACAGTGGAGGAGATTATTAATTGAAACATGAAGGCTGCCGAAACAAAGCAGCTGTCTCTCGGGAAGCAGGTCTCAAAACGCATTATGAGCGTTCCTCCCTTGTAGCTGTTTAATATGAAAAGGGAGGATGGCGTTTTGTTTCTCTGCAGAAGAATGTGTTCTCCTCAGACCAAATGCAGCTCTGACACAGCTGTAGAGTGAGTGAGGAGGAGTGTGTGTGTGTGTGTGTGTGTGTGTGTGTGTGTGTGTGCGCGCGTGCCATGCGCTTGTGCTATAAATCTCTGAAAACGAAGAGGGGTACCTGCTCCAATTATAACAGCTGTACACTGTGAACTAATAAATCAACAAGAGAGAGCATGCAGCTCTCGCAATAAGAATGTCCCGCACAAAGGAGAAGACTGGATGTCAGGAGCAAGCCAGGAAGCCTTACAGCACACAACTGCTAATAAATCCAGCAAATACACTGCACCCTTATTAAATGGGTGCTTTAGCCAGTGCGTTTCTGGGACTCTGTTCCAGTTTATATTTACACACTTGTTCTTTAACTTTCTATAACAGAATGACAATAGTCCAGGCAAAAATGGAGTGTTTGACAAATGAAGTACAAAGCTATGCATGAATTCGGAAGCCCCATTTTAATTTGTGACCTAAGAATTGAGCCCAAGACACAGATGAAAAATAATGGCCATTATACACAGATGACAGGCAACAACACACTGCATCGCAGGACTAGCAGGGTCCTACAGCCACACTCCATGGTAAACAGACGACAGTTGGTGGTGGAGTGATAACTGGTGAGCAGAAAGACAGCTCCAGTACTGTACTATTCTGATTTTCCACTATGGGGTAGGAAGAAGAAAAAGTATCCCACGTAGACCAAAGTGAAAATACCGCATGAGTTTGGCATTGCCCCCCTTCAGCTATGTGGATTATAATATATATGAATGGATATTAAGATCAGTTGAAAGGTTGCCTGAATAGTACCCTCCACTAAAAAAAATACTAAATAAATTAACATAATGACAGTACTAATTTTATCATGGTGGATTTTATGTTTCTCTGTTACTTTCTCTTCTCATTCTTTATAATTTCTCTGATACAGTGCATTATACAGACATATACAGTATCATTTCCTGTTGCAAATATAATATGAACCAATGGCTCGACCACTGGCCTGAACAACTGTGGCTAAGGGGGTTGGGGCTGCTAAATGCACTGCGTGCCATGACAACTGACTAGTGTTTCAGAATATAACTCGTTCAGCCCATCCATGTCATACATTGTGCAGATCAATATAATCAATCCTATTAGAAAGGCCAGCTATAATGCCAAGCATCATATATAGTAATCATGCAAATATTCCCTTTTACTACACATTGACTAAGTCTCAGCATTACACTTCATGTTTGACATTTAGTAATTCATGTTGAGACAGCTGTACTGCCTCTGATTGACACCACCACCACTTAAAAGGGGGACTGAAAAGCTACATGACAAAACATTTCAAAATTTGAAATTAATTCCCCCTGCAAAGGGGAGAACCTGCTAAGCCTGCTGAAATGGGTTGCCCAAGAGACAGAAAGGTAGCTAATCCCTGAATACATGTCAGTGTGCTACCATGTACTCAAAAGTCCGCTATGGAGGTCAGCCTGTAGTACAGTAGCAGGGAGGCCACTTGACGCGATGGTTTACAACCCTAGCTTAGATTATCATATTAGGTTGGCAAAGGAAGACCAAGTATCCTCTAGGGTTAGTGTTACCCTACTTCTCTTTTATCCCATGATGCCCCAGAGTGTAGCTAGGAGCAGGGGCCAACCCGGGGCTTCACAGGGCACTGTGAGTGATATCACAGACGCCTTGTTGGTTGACCCTAGTTGTTTGGAGGGGGGGACTAATGAATAGAGATATAGAAACAGGCAGAACCAGAGCATTAAGGGTCTGACCCCCATCACACCACAAAGGGCTGCTTTTGCACCCCCCCCCCCAAACAATAAGGAGTTTGCCCAATTAAACCTGAGCAGGATGGGTAAGGAGCTTATCGAGTCTAATGCTGGGAGTAAGTCAATCGCCAGTGTTTTAATGCTGGGGAGTTTGTCCAGCCCACTGCTTAAGGACTGGAAGAGGGAGTAAGTCAACATCATGCAGGCAGACTAACATGGAAGGCAAGCTGAACTGGGAGCAGCACTGGATACACTGACAGGCACCTGAGCAGTGAGACTGAAAGGCACCGGGAGAGTTCTGCCTCCCTGAAGAAGGTACTGGCTCTATGCTACAAGGTGAAGAAAAAGATGAGACTGAAAAAGGCAGCTAAAGGTGCACTGCAGAGTTGATGTAATCAGTCGTAAGTAGAGCATGACAACTGGCCATCCTACACATGAACAAACCCCTGCCAGTCAGTGAAGTAGCAGAACTAGGCGCTCGGCTTGTTCCTTGACCAGGAATCCATGCTCGAACACCATGGAGGGCAGGCAGCCCAGCTGTGGTACATTTTCTAAAACTAGCCTGCAGTTCAAGTGCACAGTTTAATACTGCGCTAAGTGCTGCTAAAGTAATTCCAGCTTTTTTAATGGTCTGCGTAAAAGCAGTGTATTAAAACTACAGTCTCAAAACTCCAGAACATTTTACACAGCAGTGTATAGCTAAACCTTTTAAACATCTAAAACATGCACATAATGAATCAACTTTCTCATTTTCATCCTTGATTTAAAATATGCATGCCAGGGGCTTAGCTGCACTGAGAAGTGGCCTGTTTGTATTTCTGATATGTTCCTAAGTTGCAGGGTTGTGCAACACTTGAGAAAGGAATTTGTGTGGATTTAAGGAAAGACTAAGGCCTACTGACCATATAAGCCCATAACTTAAAGGTTAGAGCACTGGAACAGTATTACCAGGGGTCTGAGTTCAATTCCTGGTGAGCCACACTTTTCCTTTCTCATTTCCATCCTTGATTTAAAATATGCCTGGCAGAGGCTTAGCTGCACTGAGAAGTGGTCTGTTTGTATCATTAATAACAGGCATGCTGGAAGCGTAAGTTTAAGTTTACTGATGGGAGACAAAGCCATTGCGCTGAAGCACTTTTCCAACAGCGTCCCTTATAGGCATACACTAATGTGCACAAGTACATTCTGTTTCATCGATAATTAATAGACTAGATAAATACATACAGACAAGAATTTATCTAAAAATACAGCAAAGAATTACAGACTTACAAAATGCAAGACAGCCACAGCATGGTTTTAAAAATAAACCATTTTTAAGCTATCTGGAGAAGGGGAAACAGATCACAATGTGGCCTTGGTTCCAGTGGAATACAATTCCAAGTCAAGGGGCCATGTGTAGCAAAGGATTGTCTACCTCCAACAGTGGTTAACCTTGGGACCTCAAATTCCAGCCTAAAAGATAAGTGCATACTTGAATGGGTATGCTTTTTACTTAACAGGTCTCTGATACAAAGAGGAACTTCCTCACTAACACATTTTAACATCAGGTCAAATGCAATTCACTCCTGTGGCCTAATGGCAGCCACGTTAGCTGTTCAAACAGACCACAGTGGTGAGCATCCCTTGGAATGTTCAACATACAGTGAGCTAGTCTGTTGATCAAAACAGCAAGTTTACTCAACAGACTGGCCTTAGCTCTACCATAGGCAAGGCCCTCATACTCAAAACTTGGCATTCAGATGTATGCTCTCTTTGGGGAATACTGTACTTCTTAATCTATCAACACCCTTACACTGGGGTACCAGCCTTCACAATGTGTGTGTGTGGGAGGGTTATTATGGCAATCCCAGCTAAAAGTTCTAAGAAACCCAAAATTTGGTGACCAGTAGTTTCACTGTTACTTAGCATCATAGTTCAACACAAGATTTAAACAACCTTCTCCACATTTGGTGGTCAGGTGGCCACTAGACCAGAATGTTCAGTGGCCGAAACTTCTGTAACGGTAGCCACTTCATGCAATTCTCTGGGGTACGCACCTAGAATCAAGTGGCCATATTTCCACTAAAGCACTCTTTAATGGCCACAGGCCAACTCTTTTACAACCATTCAGCATAACTTCCTGCTTTATAGACTCAAAGCATGGTGCACATCAGCCCCTCGTCCACGTGGGAGGATGGAGGAATTAGTAGTGGTGGGATGAGGTATTTCCCCTCTCAATGTGGGGCAGCTGAGATAGAGCTTTGGGTTGGAGTTGATAACTACTGCTTAGTTACTGACTGATTTATAAGTACTGCTCACTGTAATGGCCCCATTGAGGTGCACTGCCTAGTTTACACGGGAATGGAGTGGAAATTCCCAATCATATAATGCTTAGTCTTATTAAAGCACAAAAAATTACATCTCACAAAGTCTTGTGCCATGTGATCAACATCTGGATAACTGTTCATATTAACAGTCTTGTTTCCAGGTGTTTTGCTAACCAAGGTGCTCCATACAGGGTGAACAGTCACCTCCCCCTCAGTCTCAGAAAGAGTATTGCTGAACAGATGAGTTGCCAACAGTGGATTATGGTGATGTGCTTTTCTCTGCTGCCTCTCAGTCTTGCATCTCCAAACAAACTGCCTCATTCAATGCTCTTTACAGGATTGCCATGGCTTGCCCTCCCACCTATCACTGCACCGTACAAAACAAATTGGGGTGGGCTCCCCAGAGTTGAGGCACGCTCTTCACACCACACTCCTGGGAGTTAAATTCTGGGTAGGGAAACTCACAGGGTACCTAAATGGCAGTAGTAGTAGTAGTAGTTTTATTTATAACTGGCGCCCTACATAGATCATTGTGCACCCCAAGTAGAGCAGTCTCTGTACTGTGCCTAGACCTAAAACCAGACTGGAGAGGCTCATAGATGTCAAAGGCAGTGATGTGTGCCTCAAGCTGCAGTGTAACCACCTTCTCAATAACCTTGTCCAAAAAGGGAAGGTTAGAGACAGATCAGTAATTCAACAGAATGTCCAGCTCCAGAGATGGCTCTTTCAGAAGCGGCATCACAGTCCACTTTTCAGTAATACTGGGACCACCAGACAATCTCTGTCAACATCAGGCCAGCTGCCCCACACAGCTCACAAGCAGACGTGTTGGGCCTGGGTGCAGATCATAGAATGTCATCTGCAGCTCTGAGATCACCTCACTCACCTCTTCCATCATCACTGTTCAAAACTTTCCCCAAGACCACTGAAAGTCTCCTTGACTCGCTGGCTCAATACTACTGGACTGTAATGGCCCACATAGCAAAATCCCAGCCCTAACAGAGGACACCCTGCCTGAAAAAAAAAACGAGCAAATGCCTTACATTTCATGGCTGAAAAAGCTCTTACAGGCTCCAAACAGGCCGGATGAAGAAGCTATCTACGATCCAAAAGAGTAAGCCAGTTGGTTCCTCCTGCCAGCAATCTCCCTAAGACCGGAACACTGCCTTTTTATGGGTAACTGCCCTTTAATACCCACCACAGTGAGCTGTCAAAGTCAGTCTATCCTCCTGGGCCCGGATTTCCTCCAGCCTCCATTCCTCTGCTTTCAACTCCCTCAGTTCTCTGTCAAATGACGAGCCAAAGCATGAAGCCAATGGGCATACATGAATTGGTGCCACTAGATCAAAAGCCACAATGACCACCCCATGACATGCCACCACTTCTTCTTCCGATCTCTTGGCACATGCAGCCAACACATCTGAGGTATCAAGAATTGCCAAGAGTCCCTCCTGCAGGCTGGCCCGGTGGCACAGAGGGTTGAGGCGCTGGACGCCTTACCTCACACTACACTGGCGACCCAGGTTCAGGAATGACCTCGGGTCGTCAGGGTGCCGGTGTGCCGGGGAATGGGTGGAGCGGGATTGAGCATGCCAATGGGCAGCTCTCCTCTCCTGATGGTGGTGAGGGTGGGTTAGCATCCCTCCCTGTAGTTCTACTCCCACCAGGTGGAGGCCCAGTGGGTAGCATAGGCAGAGAGGGGGTGGCAAACAATTACGGGAGGTGGAAGGGGCTAAGCAGGTGCCACGGGGTGCAAGTGTGCCTCCATACACTCACACGGCCGTGTGCCATGGGCCTTGGGGGAAGGGGGGCAAGGGGATAGAACCTGTAAAAAATATATATACCTATGTGTCCCCATCGCCAGTTGGCAGGAGGCGGCGAAGGGGACCAAATAGCTATATTAAAAAAAAAAAAAAGAGTCCCTCTTGCCAAAGCCCTTGCAAAAGCCAGAAATGAAAATTACATACCCACCGTAATTCTTGATCTTTCTGTGCATCTTCACAATTCACCACATGTGGGTAAGTGGCCAGAGGTCACGACCCTGCGGGAGCTCTTTTTTGGGGGGAATGGGCGGAGCAGACGCAGTGACGGTGCCGCCCTTGAGGCCGACGCATTGCGTGGTCTTGCAGGTTGACCATTAGCTGTCCTCGGCCCCGCCCCCTACCACCAGTTTTGAGTTGCCATAGAGTAAGAAACAGGGTTTGGGAGGGTGGGACAAGGAAGTCTAAGGGACAGACAAAGGAAAAAAATATACGAAACAAAAGGAGGAATAAACGACTGAGAGGACAGAAAAGGAAGAGAGAGGAAAACTAAGGGGATTGGGAGGGGCCCCAATCTCTGGAAGAGAAGGAACATAGAAACATAGACTTTGATGGCAGATAAGGACCACTTGGCCCCTCTAGTCTGCCCATTTCCCTACCTACAGGATAGGCCGCAGATCCTAATTAACCAACAGCCTATTTCTTCCTACCCCCCCACAAGAATTGCCTTATGTCTGTCCCATGCATTCTTGAATTCTCCCCCAGTTTTAGACCCCACAAACAGGAAGGGAAGGAAACATTAAGTGGGAGGGGAGAGGACAAACCCAGGGCTAGAAGTCTGGTCCCCAGCTTTAGACGGACTTACTGCCCAGGAGTAGCAAGAACCTGAGAAGGCTGGCAAAATCAAAGGCATGGAATTCTGGCCAAGAGGCACTCTGGCAGAATGACTTCCTAGGGTCGTGGATTAAATAGGACGGGGACAGGGACCAGGGGATGTCCTCTCCCCATACCAACAAAAATAAAAGGGGGAGGAGGAAAAAAACACCTCTTAACAGAAGAAAAGGGATTAGTCCCGAAGAACAAGGGTTAAGGGAGAGGAGGCGGGGGGCAGTCACTAGCATCCACCCCTAAGCGGGTGGAAGCCAAAGGCGATGAGAGAATAGCCCCCGACTCCCCTGCCAGACAAGGTAGAAAAGAACCCCCGTGTGCCCAAAGATCACCTCCTGACCAATGGAAAGGAAGAGGGAGGGAAGGAAGAGCTCACAGATGGAGGGACCCAGAGACTGAGGCCCCAGGGGATGATGGGTAGGAATTGTGATGAATGGTGAAGATACACAGAAGATCAAAATTACGGTAGAGTGCGTAATTTTTCATATCTTATATATGTCAATCTTCACCATTCATCACAATAATAGTGATACCGAGCCCCGAAGAACCCCAAGACCTAAGGGACTAAGCCCCTTGGCTCCCAGTGGGAAGACACTGGGAGGAGAACACAATGGGCATGGCTAGGCCCGAGCCTGTGGGGAGTGAGATGGGGACCCCCCAGAGGGGAAAGGAAGCTGCCTCAACAATTGCTGCCTCACTCTATCGGAGAAAAGATGGGCTGTCTGGTAAGTGGAGGAAATCACCCTACGCCGGGCCAAGGGTGACAACTGGGAGAGATGCAGCCATGCCGTCCGCCTGATGCAGATCGCTGACCCTACGACTCTGGAAGCTACCTCTTTGGTGTCATAGGATGCCCTCGTTTGTTGTCAGTGTTAAGATATGGTGAGTTAATATATAGAAATGCAAATAAAGTTCTATTGTCTAGATTAGATCAAATTTATTATCGTGTAGCAAGATATGTATTACAGGGAAATTATCGGACTCAACATTGCCTATTGTTGAGGAAAGTAAACTGGTCACCTTTAGACATAAACTATCAGTACCATTGGTTATCTTTAATACATAAAAATGAAATACTCATCGGTAAATCATCCAATTTCACTAATATTATTTACAGTGAAAAATTGTCAAAAACGGTTATTAACAAGATCAGTTCACTTAAACAAAATAGTTCTGGGTAAATTTCATAACAAATACTGGGATAGGTCTTTGTTATATTTAGCTGCTGGTTTCTGGAATTCTCTTCCTGATGAGGTAAGAGAAATTACAAGTCATTCCTTATTTACTCAAACTATAAAGGAGCTATACGCTCACATTTGTGAGTGTTGAATGGTCCCTGGAGATGTTTTGGGAATTAGTTAAGATCTTACCTATAATCTAGTCATTGAAAGCATTCTAGGTATACTGTGTTGTCTGTATTTATATCGGTATATTGGGTAGATTGTATTTATATGTATTTAATATGGAACTTATTTGTAAGTACTTAGATAGGAATTTACACAGGTCTGTCTTGTAAACTGGATTATGTCCAAATGACATGTATTACCTGTATAAAAATAAATTGTACCTACCTACCTACCTGCTAGCTCCAGGCCCTGAGTAGTGAGTGCAATGGCTTGTCTGACTACCTCCAAATCAGGCAAGGAGGCTAGGTTCTGACCTAGCCTGGACCATAAGAACCTATCATAGGAAGCATAGTGGGCCTGATGTGCAGCAATGGACAGTAAAATCCATGCCAAGTAGAAGGTCCTCCTACCCCAGAAGTCAAAATCTGCAGTCTTGATCTGGGGGCCGGTCACGGTGAAGGGCGCGAAGCCCATCAGGAGTGTCCAGTTGCGTCAACCCTGACTGGGGATGAGGCATTTGACCTGGAAACTTCGGAGGAGCACAATCCCTCTGGCTCAGTTCCCTGGGGGCTGGGACACCGGAGAAGGGACGTTGCCAGAATCGCAGTGACGCCTCCCAGAAGGAAGTAGGCCAGGCGGGCACCACAAGAGTGGCCGCACTGAATTCGCCTAGGAAGGTATGCGCCACATGCTCAGGATTGTGTTGGGAGGTAGGGGTGATGCGAAGGTTTTCCAACATCCTCGTGAGGAAGTGCTGATACTCAGTCAGATCTTATTTATTTATTTTATTTAAAATTTTGGTAACCGGGTAGGCCTACTGGAACCTTGCGGTTCCTTTTTCAGGGGCGATCCGGGATTAGTTATATGTACCTAGAGGGAGGGGAAAAAACAATGCTTTTGATAAGTACAGTACAGCAAGGCTTACACTGAGTGTGAATATACATTACAGCACAGAAACTGTTACAACAATAATCAAGACTTTTTATTAGGAGCGCGGCAGGGGAGATGTGGACGGACGGTTCCTCTTCCTCAGAAGAGGGGGATGAGGAAGTGGAAGACTTCGGAGAGCCACGGGGCAACTGCTCAGGGGGAAGGTGGAACACCCGCTTGTCTGCTGTCCTGACGTAAGTAGGAAAATGAGCAGCCGCATCTCTGAATTGCTCCCAGGTCAAAGGTCCCCTAGGGCTGGAAATATCAGGGAGAGAAGAAGAAGAAGGCAACAGGGGAATGGGGGCCAGGTCCACAAGAGATGAGGAACGTTCTCTGCCCAGGCAAGAGTGCGCACGGGATGCCCCCAAAGAGGGAGAAGCTCTGGGAAGCCCAATAGCCAACAGCTGGTCAACCACACTGGAACTGCCTAGACCATGCCCTGAAGAATTCCCTCTGTGAGGCAACCAGGACCATGTGAGTCCAGAAGGACGGTCCCTGGCCTTCAAAGAGAAGGGCCCTCTCAAGGAGACAGAGGAGGAAAGATGAGGGTCTGCACTGCGGCTCCTCCCTGAGCCTGGGTGGATCCCAGAGAAGGGCTGCCACACTGAACCCAGACCCCTAAACACCTCAGACTCCTAAAGAGCCCTCCGCCTCGAAAACACCAGCCTAGGCAGCTGGCAACTCCAAGCAGTCCCTGAGGAGACCATCCAGGGTGCAGCACCCTCCCCTTCTGCGGGTGCCCTGGTTGGCCCTAAAGTTGGGCAATCCAGGCACACCACAGGAGGGGGTACTCCAGCTGAGGGGGGCAGAAGGTCCCCCGACTCCAGGATGCATAGCCATGGCCATCTGGACCGTTGCCTGCTGGTCAGTGCCACTGACCCCAGAACTGGGGACCACTGCCCGCTTCTCAGAGGGAGGCTGGGTCCAGGCCATCGAAAAAACTACAGAGGTGTCAGCAGATTGTGAGGAGTCCAGTAGCCGGTCTGAATCAGACCTGGAATCCCCCTCCAAAGAGGTGGAGACCAAGGTCTGATGCCAGACCACCAGCTGATGCTTGCCCTCACATGTGCCAACTTGAGGCCTGGCACCACAGCACTGATTCCCTCCTCGGCACCGTGAATGGCGCCAGAGGAAGAAACAGTTCCAACTATGGTGCCGAGGCCAGAATCAGTGTCAGACATGGCGCCATCCCCACCGAGACTCCCCTCGGCACTACAAATGGCGCTGAGAGCAAGAATCATGCCACCCACAGCGGCGAGGCTGGAAATAACACCATCTCCAATCTTGGTGTCGTCCACTAGAGACAGCCACAGAAGGTGCCGTAGAAGTTCCCATACTGCTGTCCCTGCTAATGACGCCATGAATGGTGCCAACCAAAGAAATGGCGCCGGGCGGTGGACTAATGCTGACTACGGCGCCGTCAGGGCCCCCAGTGCCACAAGAGACACCGAGACCCAAAAAGGCACCGGCGGACGGCGTCAAGGCTGAGTGCCTTCGCCCCCCCCGGGGGGTGATTGCCAGAGTGGTGCCTCCTGCCCGCCCCCTGAAAGGGATGGACTGGGCCTCCTGCACCGTGGAAGGGGCCCCCGCCGTGGCAAGGCTCAAAGAGGTGGACGCTCCCTCCTCCGCGGTCCATATACAACCAGGAGAGGACCCACAGGAAATGATGAGAGACCATGTCTTGGCCTTACGAGTGCAGGCCCACCCTCCAAAAGTTGGTGGCACTCGTTCGACCTTCCACGCGCAAAGCTTGACAACTCGACAGTCCAAGGAAAAGCAGGTGTCACACGAATCCATGTTGTGAAGCAGGCCAAGACAAGTAAGGCAACAATCCTGCTGGTTGGTATCGGAATATTGACGGCCGCACAGGCATCGACACATAGGAGGCCGCCCCATTTTCGCTGACTTCTTGCCCCCCAATACCAGACATGATCAATGGTAAAACAATCAAAAAACAGACTCAACATCGCTGGAAATAATAAAAGGAATGGTCTTACCAGTCAGTGGCATTGAGTAGGTGGGAAAACAGAACCAACGGTACTTTTTTCAACGGGACAGGCTGAAAGCAAAACTAGGCCACAGCTCTGACGCAGTCTTCTCTCAGGAGCTCCACACAAGGTGTGACCTCTACGGCAGAAGACGAAGAACTGGCGGGAGGGCAGGGCCGACGACAGTTAACGGCCAACCTGCGAGCACCACGTAATGCGTTGGCCTCAAGGGTGGTGCCATCGCTGCATCGGAAGCTCCCATGGGGTCGTGACCTTTGGCCCTTAACCACATGTGTTGAATGGTGAAGACTGACACAGATAAGATCTGGCCCACCTCCACAGGGATGGTCTACAAGGGGGAGGCCCAGAATGCGAACCTGATGGAACAGTGATCTGAGCAGCTGATCAGATCAAACTTGAGAGTTACCAATCTCGTGGACCAGAGAGAATACTAAATCCAAGGTGTGACCATGTTGGTGGGTCACAGAAGTAACAGCTTGTACGAGGCCCAGGGACTGCATACTCTGGAGGAAATCTTGACCAAACTGTGAGAGTTTGTCATTGACCCACTCAGGCATTGAAATTACCCAGAATAAGTCATCTGGGTGACACCAACACCATGTCGGTGACAAAGTCCACAATTTCCTGTAGAAATTTCCCTCGCACCCCAGAGATAGGTACATGAGGAGGATTCTGCAACCTGGACCCCAGACATCCACACATTCAAACAACGAGTTATCCCCACTGTGTTTACCACCAAGTTATAGGTTCATAGAAGTTTACGAGTACAGTAGGCACAAAGCCCTTTACTGGACTCGCCACCCACACGCCTTATAGCTAGAATTCAAACTATTTATCCCCATAAAGTCCTCCTGCTTAAACATTGTTATATTCCTGCTATTAACAACATTATCTGGCAAGGTGTTCCACATTCTGACCACTTTCTGGGTATAGAATCGACTCCGTTTGATTGAGGCACACTTTGCACCAATAAGTTTATAGTTGTGACAGCTAGGTGATTTAGTGCTAGTGAATGATGTTAATCCCACTGTTGTTTTTAGATAGTCGTCAGCTAATATTTTATATATGAGGCATAAATCTTCCCTTATCTGTCAGCATTTAGCAGAGTAGAGTTTAAGTTTTCTTAGTCTATCATCATAATTAGTATGTTTTAAGGAATTAACTTTCTTAGTAAATCTATGTTGAACACCCTCAACTAATCTCAGACTCCTAATAGACGTTGGAGCACAGAATTGGGAGTAGTACTCCAAATGTGGACGTACCAGACTAGTATAGAGTGGCATAATTACTTCAGGGTCTCTACTTTTAATATTACCCAAAATGGAGCCCACAATTTTATTACATTTTTTTTAATATTAATTATGGTGTTTCTATCAAAGGTTAAGTTGTTAGAGATTATAACTCCCAAGTTTTTTTTCCTCAACAATATTTTTAAGTGATATATTGTTCAAATTATAATCGATGAGCATATTGTTCCTACCCAGGTATAAGGCTTTACATTTGTCCTCATTCAAAAACATTTTGTATGAATCTGCCCAAGATGCTAAACTGTTTAGTTGAGTTTGCAGGAGAAGCCCATCGGATATTGAACTTACAAGACTACCAATCTTACAATCGTCTGCGTACTTGGATATCCATATTTTGTCAGTAGCAGACATTGTGGACACTAAAATGTTAAAAAGAATGGGTCCCAAAACTGAGTCCTGAGGGACTCCACTAGTCACCACACCCTCGTCAGACAGATGTCCTTTCGGCTCAGATCTAAAGCAGATGCCCCCATGTCTCTTCTTTGGACAATGCACTATGAAGTACCAGGTTGGGGCACAGGACTCCAGGACTGGGATGGCATCATCACCCAGCTAGGTCTCCACAATGCAAGCCAGATCGACAGACAAAATAAGATCCAGCATAATAGCACACTTATTTCTCATTGATCTAGCGCTGCTCAGCACCGCTCAAAGAGGAATGCAGGTGGCAGTCAACCACTCAGCTACCCACTCACTCGGTCTGCTGGGCTCTCTGAGTATGGGGACTAAACACATCTGGTCTCTTTCAAGACTCCATTTCATCCCAGGGCATCTTCTCATCCTCATAAGCCTAACAGCACTCTCCCAATCCACCTGCTCCATCTCCGCTCCTCCTCCTCCCGATCCCCACCTCCCTGAACTGCAGGTGACACATCCCAGATCCAACTAACAATACTACTTAAAAACACCCTCCCACCCACAACAAACTCTCCTCCACCCAGTAATAATATATAAAACCCATCACACTCACTCCTAATCCCTAATTACACATCCCCAACACATTCGCATGCTATCACATAGTAACCCTACGCATGCAAAAACCAATCACTCCTAGCCTACCAACACACAACACCCATCCCAAAAATAACCTCCCATCTAACCTTCCCAATGATAATCAAGCAAAATAATTCATTAAATAAGAAGGAAAATCCACGAGTCACTCAATTAATGGTGCACCAATCAAGACTTCAAGATGGAAATAATGAAAAGCCCAGAAACAGTACTTGCCACAAAATGTATAACCCTCTTCTCACACAAAAAAGAGCAATTTTTCTTTGTAAAATAAGACAGCAACATTATAATTCCCAGATGATTCTCTCACCAGCAGCAAGGACAGTTATTATTAATGGAAGTCAGTCACATAATTTAAAGCCTGAGGGCTCTCTCACCACTTTCTGCCAGACTTCAGTAGCTTCCAGGGAGAAAGCATCCTTGTAATCCTAGGGTCAAAAGTCCTTGATGATACGCAAGATTAGTGTTCCAAAGGGCAGATCACACACCCCTATCACCTATAGGCAAATCACTGAAACAGATGCCTGGTCCTGACTCGGCTGCAGACGCTCTTCCCCCTTTCATTGCAACTCCCAAAATGTTCAGTTCCAGCCTCATCTACGAGCGTGCCAGTCCAGGCATACCTCCACTTCACTCCACAGCGTAGCTCTGGTTCCACTCCTCTGACTCTAACCTCTCCAATCGAGCAGCTCACCTGATCATGCAACTCGAGTGGCTCACCCAATCACGCAGAGTCTCAGATGGCTCACTCCAGGACACCTCACCCAAAACTACTGAAAGCCAGTGAGTCGTTAATCTTAGCTGGCACCACAAAATACAGTGCTGCACCAGCCAGCTTGACAGCTCTTACCAATGGAAATATTAGAAGATTCACAGCACCACGAACTGAAGTGACATGGGCTTTTACCTAAAAACAACAGTTAATGCCTACTATACCTCACTTTATGTCCTAACTAAACTTTAGCAGAACTACTACCTCTAATTGATAGCTTTTTTTTATTACTGACTTTATGCCCCTATGACACCCTACCTGACATTTCAGCCTCCACTCCCTCAGCCCATTGTGCCACTGACCCTGCAGTGCCCCAGAGTTTACCCCTGTGGCAGAGCACCCCCCCCAAATTCCCTAAGCCTTGGAGGAGTTTAGCTTGGGTGCAGGTCAGAAGCCCAGTGAGCGAGTTTGGGTCCTGCGAGAACAGGTGGCTTCATTCTGCAGGCTGGGGGATTTTCCTTGCCCCCCCCCCAGTGTCTTGTGGGCTAAGTGTGCTGACATACCCAGTCAGGAGGCGTCCGTCCACCCATCACGACTCCACCTGCACTGCCACCTGTGGTCATCTGCATGGCAGTACTACAGCGCAGCACCCACACCTCCCTCCGCCGAACAGGAGAGTGTCCTCTGGGATGCTCGATCCTCCTCCCCGGCCGGACGCTGATGACTCGACTCGCTTCCAAACTCTGGTCACTCACATCGCAAGTGGTAGCACTACCATAATCAACACCTTTTAAAATAACAGTTTAAAATCAAAGTTTGAAACTAATAGCTATAAAATGAAGCAGAATATAATTTCTTACAAACACCAGTGGATTCTCTGCTATATAGCCACTGCAACAGGTTATTTTATTTTATTATTTTTTTTAATTCAGAGCTCATAACACAGCCACAAAAGGAGGGTCTGCCCAGCCTGGCATCCATCTTGTCCATGGGATCTCAAGCCCTACATCTAATGACTTCTGTTCCTTAGATCAGCATCGGAAAACAGGTTGCAAACCCCCCACTGCAAACACAATGCAGGCCAAGGCTCAAATTGTTACTGACCTCCACTTGTGGTATGGTCCAACTACTACCCCTGTCCACTTCCCCAAGCTTACGGTCTGCCAAGGCCTGGCTCAAAGAGTACCATTCGGGCGCTTTGGTCCTGCCACAACTGCATCTCCTACAGTACCGGCTACAGTACTTGAATGTGCTACTCGCCGATTATACTGATCCTGGACTGCTCTGCTACGTCACACTGATTCTTCGAGCTGTTGATTTGTTTTTATACATTTTGCATTCCTTTTGCTGCTTTTGGTGTCCAAGGATGTTATTGTAACTTGTAAATCTTGTACATTCTGTTACTCTGTTTCTTGTACAGTGTTATTTATACTTGTTGTTTATAGGGTGCTTATTTCCCATGCTGTGGTTAACTGCTTGTTGTATGTACTCATGTAAATTCCTCTGTACCCCCAACCCCCCAACCCCATCGCAACTGGATCTAGCCTTTCAGAGCTCTGCTTTCTAACCTGGTAAAATATGTTTAACTAGTTAAGATGTTGGGGAACACATAGTTAACCTAATGCTAGCCAAACCCCCAAATGAAAACACACTTCCAGTTCAAGGTAAAGAATCAGTTTCCTTCTCTCTTTTAGGTCTGCCGCAAACTTCTGGACAGCACAACCATTTAACAAAGCATGCGTGAAAAACCACTATAAAACAAGCACAGCTTGGGTATCAGGTAAGAATAGTGAGGACAGCAGTTAACATCTCTGGCTCTTTTTTTTTTTTTTAATGACTGGTTACTTCCCGGCTATCACAGTAATGCTGGGGGTAGCTGTCAAGTGGTGCACCATGTCAGGTTTGTGTCAGTAGCCCAACTCATATTCCCTGGCCTGTGAAGTCAGGGAAATACTGTGCATGAGAGGTGGTGGGATTAGCATACCCAGCTGTACAATGCCCCCTACTGTTGCTCTTGAGTGGGCTTGGGCATTGAGAGTGGCCCCTCCCACCACATCACAGGCAAGGCATGAGCAGGCTCAACACTGGGAGCAAAGTGGGGGATTTACAAGGGCAAAAACAACTGCTGGAGCCTAAGTCTGATGACGTTTATCTCAGCTCACATGCTCACTGGACTAGACAAACCCCCTCACTGCTCCCCGGGTCCCGAGAAGCCCCAATCTGGGGGCATGCAAGGGTGTTAGGTCATGGGGAAGCAAGCTACTGTAAGGCAACTACAGAGAGAAGCAGGCCATGCTGGGGTGTGAAATAAAGGAAACCACCAAGGAGCTGATGGTAAGCTGTGTCCACCACAGGGGGAAAATGAAAATATCGAAAAGAAAATTGCTGCTCACTAAAGCATTCAAATTGCAGCACAGTCAAATGTCATGTTCTGTAAGTCTGCTGACTGAATTACTTCACTGGCCTCTTCTTCCCATAACCGTGACAGGCATATACATCACGTCAGCAGTCGCTTTTCTCCACACAGGAGACAGCTGAGTTATGAACCACAATAAGAAGTAATGCTGCCGTGCAATAACAGAAATTACTAAGGAATACAGTCTGATAGACAACTTCATGTCACGCTATGAACAACTGATAATTCCTGTTCCTGAAAAAGCTGGGGGGGGATGCTTTATATGGCTTACCCTTTGGATTCCAAGTAATTGCTTTCACAGAGATGAAGGGTCCTTAAACCTTTCTAATTGGTTCTGTATGTTTTTGAAGAGAGGCAACTGGAAATGGAATTCTAATAAATGCAGCGGAAAGGTGCTCAAGCACTGCCACGATCTTAAAGGGTTAAGCACCGGTCGACTAAATACAGTGCTTCCTCAAGGCGGCTAGCAGCAACATTCTGCACAGCCACATAGGATTCTGCAACCTGCATTAAACATATGCAAAGGAATCAGCAATGCTGTACTTCATAAAACCAACTGGAGATACAGTTCCAAGGGAGCAGGCAGCAGAGGCTTGATCTGTTGTGCATAGGGCCATTTTATCCAACCCAGGGTTCCTGTATCTCCCCATTGCTCTGCTGCATGCATTTTTCATTTTTGCAATGAAGAAAGACTACACCCTCATAACTTGCAAATGTTGTTACTGTGTCAACAAACCACTCTTTTTGAGTGGGTATTAGGGATATATGTGATTGCTTTTGTTTATTTTCACTGTTTATACTAGTCCCTGTAACTATCTTGGGGGTCTCCATTTTCTGGTTGCTGAAAACTTGTCCCTGAGAGCTGCATTAGCATGAGAACATTGTGTGTCAGCGCACCCTGTAGATTCCACAGTATGTCTGATTGCTTAATTAGAGGTCCTCAATGCAACTTGCAGCATAGTGTGAAATACCAGTTACCTTCAGTTAGCTTTGCAAACTGTATGAGTTGTAACGCAAGGGTTTTCCCTTTAAATTGCTTCCAATTTGTGTGATTCTAGAGAGTTTTTTTCAGTATATTTGTACTTTCAGCATAGAGATGGTAACAAATGGGTGATGTGACATCACGTTCTCATATGCTAATGCAGCCCACATAGACAATGAGACTTCGACAACCAGAAAATGAAACCCCCCAGGATAGTTACAGGGATTAACAAACTAAAGCAAACGCGTATATCCCTAACAGCATAGGAAAAATGTGAGGAGGCAGTATAGAGCAGTAGTTTAAGGCTCTGAGCTGCAAACCTGGAGACCTGGCTTTGAATCCTACAGCCCCCACTTACATACTGTGTAACCCTGAGCAAGTCACTTAACTTCCTTGTGCTCCCAGGTCGCACCTGTAAATAAGCTACAGCTTAGAGTGTCTCTCCAGGTAAAAAAAAAAAAAAAAGTTGTTTACTGACATGGAAACAAATAATATTTACAAGATATAGGAATGTCGTTTTCCTTTAAAGACCTACGCAGCTGCTTTCACAGATGTCCTTTTGTATTTCCAAAACATCCACTTATTCCCACTGGTGTCCGAGTTTATGTGTGGCATTTGTTTAATGTGTTTATACCATTTTCTGTTAGATAAGCATTTCATCCTTAAATACGTACATTCATTTATTAGCTCCAGTTGCTTGCCATTAATATACCATTAATGCTTCCTGGAGTTTGAATAAATGATCACTGCTCTTGTTTTTCCAACATTAATTGTGAGTTTTAATTCGTCAGAGTTGGTCACATTTTGTTAGTTTCCACTGCAGACCTATGGGTGCCAAGGAAACGAGAATCTTGTTACTGGCAAAATCTAACGAACTACAATTCATGTCAAATACTGTTGGGGGGGGGAGCATTGATCATCATTAAATCTGTTAAATATGTTATTCCCATCTACAGTAATTTAAAAAAGAGTAGGTGCTAATGTACACCCTTATTTGATACCTCTGTTTGTTTTGAATGAACTGGTTAATGTACCAGCTGCTGAGTATCTTAAACTCAGCCATGTGTCACAATGATAATTCATTATTTTTCCCCCCACAGAGCCTCTCCTTTGTGTGCAGACCGGCTCTCTGCTCCTTCATGCTTCCCCAACTGCCTACCATCTCCCCAGGACTTATCGGCTATACAGCCCCACAAATCACCCTCCCACACGCCGCATGGTGGGGACAGGAAAGGAGCTCCCACACGCTGGGTGGGGACAGGAAAGGAGAGCTACACACACACACACACACACACACACACACACACACACACACACCACATCCAGAATTTGGGCCAGGGTCAGGAGTGATGGTGTAGACAAGAAGGGCTTCATGTACTCTGGCCTACTTTTCCACTTCCCTCCCCCAACCAGGCAGAGCGCAATGACGCAGACCCATGTGTGCAGAGAGGAGCACATGTACCATCCCCCGCCGCTGGCAGTCTCATTCTGCACTACTCCTGCTGACTAGCCACTAAGCATCCATGGGGAGCCAGTATCAGAGCAGTGCAGTATGCCCCCTCCCCAGAAGAGCAGAGCAGTCCACTAGATGCTTAAGTCCCACCCCTGGACGACCCCCAGCAACCTGAATCCATTCCCAAACATGGGTCACCGGTGCTGCGGACAGCAGCACAACTGCCAAGCCAGTGGGCCGGCATACGAAAATTCAATATTACAGATAATATTTCGCTGTCAATCCCAGTTTTTAAAGGCAATTTTATAATATTGCTCTAGATACTGAATCAAATGCTTCCTTGGATCAATGTCTTTTAATGGCACTAATGCTAGCGTATAGCAATGATCTGTGGTTGAATAGCCTCTCCTGTTATCTTGCCTAATGTTTACAATAATGTCATTTTCCTGTACCTAGGATGTAATTTTGTCTGTTAAGATACCATCAATTGTGAATGTCCCGTTTGGTTTATAACATGTTAATGCCCCATGTTGATCTGTTTTCCCGTTCATTACCATTAATTCTGCGTTATCAAGGAATTCCATTAATCTTACATCATTTTTATTCAGTCTGTCAGCACACCAATTTCTATTATACCACTACGATATCAAGGTCATCGATTTCATTACACACAATCTAAAATCTTAGTCACATCACTATACTTCCTGATTCTCAAACTGGAAATCCCCCATAAAACGCTCACATTAGGCTGCAGATGTTGAGCTTCCCTAGCCATTCTACAAATAGCTTCCCAAATTATTTTTTTAATAGTATTCTGAATGCACTGATGGCATATAGTGATTTGTTCCGAATAACTGGTTGAAAGAAGATTTCATTGCAAGAGCAATAACACTGTTAAATCTGGAGATTATGTTTTCTGGAATCAAGCCCTTTAAAAACCATACAAACTACTGGAAGTCCATCGGTATACATACCTTGCTCATCTGCTTTCATCTGTACCAAAGTATACTGTACTACTGTTAGGTCATCTGTATGCAACCATGTTTCTTATAGAGATACCATGTCAAATCCTCTGATAAACTGCAGAAATTTCTTGTCAAAAAGTGTACTGCTGATTCCTGCTATACTCCAACTCAGTGTTTTTGCCTGGGATTTTCCTATTACACTTGTTTTCGATTTCATAACTACAGACTGGACATTCCCTATCGAGTCATAAGGTTATACGGATCTAAAACTGCACATCTGTTCTGAACACTGATTCCTTCTGGAGTCTTGTATTCCTATCTTGGATAGTTGGGCGTTTCTAGATTTCTCACTCCAATTAATTTTCAGACACAAGGTATAAAGTTCTCCAGTACTGCTGGTATCAATTCCTTTTCTCATTAAAATCCTGCCGAAGAAACAGCGGTGGATTCTGCTTGTTGTAACAATGTCACACGACTGTAGTAACCACATTTTTTTATTTTTTTTTTAACTTTCTTTCTGCACTCCACGATTCCTGAACTCTTTCAGGAGTGGTCACTTGGGATCTTGGTCCTGATCCCGCCTGTCTGAAGCCCCCTTCCGCTTCTTCCAACTGCTCTCGCTGCCACCTGGCACCCTGGCTCTGAGTCCCCCGAGGCAGGACCACCAGATACACTCCTCCTGGCGCTCTATCTTTCAATCTAGTCTGGTGGAGCAGCGAGGCAGTGGAGAGCACACAGAAGGGCCCGACATTGGGCATGGTGGACTGATCCGCCCCTCGACCCTCCATCACCAATCAGGGGGTTGAGGGTTTTCTCTGTTTTTCTGTTCCCCCCTCCCCAACTTGCACCGGCGCCGAGAAATGTCCTGTCATGGCTCGCAACCCTGGAAGGCGAACCCTAAGCTTGAAGTACCTCCGGTCTCCACGAAGGTCACTGCTGTGCCGAGCATAGTGCCGGAACCCCGAGGAAGGAGGCTGTTCTCCAGACACTTGATCCTTCCTCTCTCCTGCCGACCCCCAGCGGCCCAGGCTCGTTTCCAAACCCGGGTCACCAGCGCTGCGCAAGGTGTGGCGTCCAGCGCCTCAACCCTCAGCGCCACCGCTGAGTTCTGAGTAACCGAATGTTGTATGTTCTTCATTGTATGTGTTTGTGTCCAGGTCACCCATGAAAATGGCATGCCTAACCTTGGGCTTTTACCTCATTAATAGATAAATAAATAACTAGTTTCTGAAATTAAATGAAAACATTTACTACACATTTAAAATAATTCTCCTGCAACACAAATACAGGTTACTCACCTGTAACAGGAGTTCTAGGAATGGTATATGTTGTTCATCCACACTCATTGGCAGTATCCTTGCCGCTTTAAATCTTGCCGGAAGGTCTTCAAGCTTGCTCCTCCCACCCAACCGGGTGGTATAACTCTCGGCTCCGCCCCATGACGCTAGATCTGGCCCGCTGGAAAGCTCAGGTTGTGCGTCGATGGCCGGGAGGTTTGGAGCGTGGATAGAACAACATATACCATTCCTAGAACTCCTGTTACAGGTGAGTAACCTGTATTTCTAGGGACATGGATATGTTGTTCATCCACACTCATTGGCAGACTCCTAGCAGTTCTCCGGGAGGAGGGAGGCAAGACGACACCCCACATATACTTACTTGGGAAAGAGAGACTGGAGAACCGAGGCCCCAAAACCAGCATCCGGCGTGACTCAAGGTCGATGTGGTAGTGGGTAATGAAGGTGTTTGCTGACTTCCAGGTAGCAGCCCTGCAGATTTCCTGGATAGGGACGTCCCTGGAAGCAGCCACCGTTGCAGCAGTATGGTGGGTAGAATGAGCTCTTATCCCTCTGGGAGGCTCCATGCCCGCTAACTTATAGCAGAGATCTATGCAGGAGGTTACCCACCTGCTTATCGTCCGCTTGGCTGCAGGTCTGCCAGATGCGGCTTCAGCGTAGGTGACAAACAGCTGGCTAACCTCTCCCGAATTTCAGCCGTGCGCTCCTTATAATAAGCGGCCCTTCTAGGATCCAGAGTATGGAGCTATATTGACCTCCGAGGTGATTGGGGTAGAACACCGCAGAGTCAACACCTGGTTAAGGTGAAACTCCACACCACCTTGAAGGAATTTCGGTGGGCGCAGGACAACCTTGTCCCTGTGGAAGACCAGGTAAGGAGACTCGGAAAGCGCCCCTGGAGCTCTCCCATCCTTCTGGCTGACGTGATAGCCACCAAGAAGGCGGTCTTCCACGACAGGTGAGAGAGAGCACACCTGTGCATAGGTTCGAATGGCTTTCCCATGAGCTTTGCCAGTACCAGCAGTAGATCCCACGGAGGTGGGGGTTCCCGCACTGGAGGGGAAATGTGATCAAGGCCTTTGAAAAAGCGCCAGACCACCTTCTCCTGCGCCACCGACTGCTTCCCGGCCCGCGCCCGGTAAGCAGAGATGGCTGCCAGGTGCACCCTTAGGGTCGTCGACCTAAGCCCTTGACTAGAAAGGGACCATAAATAGTCCAAGATGCTTGCCAAGGAACAGGAGGAAGGGTCCAAGCCCTTGTCCTGACACCAAATGGAAAACCTTTTCCATTTGAAGGCATAGCATTTTCTGGTCGACTCTTACGGGACGCCTCAACTACATTGAGGACCTCGTCGGAAAGACCCAAAGCCTGGAACTCTAGCCCAGGAACCAGGCGTCAGGTGCAGGGATTGAAGGTCCGGATGGAACACCTTCCCTGATTGACTGAGAGCAGGTCCGGCGAGCTGGAAGCTGCTGGAGTCCTGGAGCTGAGACTGAGGAGATCTGGGTACCAGAACTGGCGAGGCCAGTCTGGGGCTATCAGAATCACCTGCGCCTTGTCCCTCCTCGCCTTGAGAAGCACCTTGTGGATCAAGGGAAATGGGGAAAGGCGTAAAGAGGCCCGGGTCCATTGCCTCGAGAAGGCATCCCCCTGCAGCGAGCCCCGCTGAGGGGGGCGGGCATGGAACAGACTCAGCTTCGCGTTCTCCATGGAGGCAAACAGGTCCACCTGAGGTGTGCCCCAAAGGGAGAACAGATGCTGTACTACCTCCGGCAGGAGAGACCACTCGTGGGATGCAGCCCCTATCCGGCTCAGGGCATCGGCCAGGGTGTTGGAGGCTCCTGCCACGTGAATGGCTAGGAGATCCGCCTCCAGGCTGCGCACGAGTGACCAAATGCGGAGAGCTTCCTTGCATAGAAGCATGGAGCGCGTCCCGCCCTGGCGGTTTAGATAGTACATGGTCGTGGTATTGTCCGTCTGGACTCGGACCACTTGACCCCGGAGGAACGGAGCAAAGGCGGTAAGAGCTAGGCGGACCGCTCGGAGCTCCAGCAGGTTGATGTGGCATCGGGACTCCCGCGGGGACCAGAGGCCATGAGCCCGGTGTTCCCCCAGATGGGCACCCCAACCCATCAGAGAGGCATCGGTCGATAGAGAGACCGTCGGCTCGGGGCGGACGAACGGGATGCCCTCCTGCAAATGATCTGGAACGGTCCACCACTGGAGAGCTTTCCACATCCCCTGTGTCACCGACACAAGCTGGTCCAAGGGATCGCAGCGTTGTGACCACTGGCTGGCCAGTCCCCACTGAAGGGGACGCATGTTCCAGCGGGCCCAACGGACCACGCTGGCACAGGCCGCCATGAGACCCAGGAGGCGAGGAAGTCCCGGAGGAGGAATTGCCCAACCAGAAATGATCGGGCAAAGGAGGAAAGAACCTCGGCCCTGTCCGCCGGAGCCGCCTGGCTCGAAGAGAGTCGAGCCGCGCCCGATGAATAAAATCACCTGCTTCGCTCGAGTTCGACTTGGCCTCGTGATAAGGAGGCCCAGTTGAGAGCAGACCTGGAGGGCCAGATCTCTGGACCACTCCGCCTCCTTCCTGGAGGGAGCTGCTATCAGCCAGTCGTCCAGGTAAGGTACACCGGACCCTCGGCGCCGCAGGAATGCTGTCACCACTGCCATGCATTTGGTGAAGACCCTGGGAGCTGGAGACAAGCCGAAGGGCATGGCTTGGAACTCGAAGAGATCCTTCCTTTCGAGCGAAGGAATCTCTGGTGAGACAGACGGATAGGGACGTGGCCAGCGTCCTGCAAGTCCAGAGAGCAGAACCACGCCCGGCGTTCAAGGATGGTATTATCTGAGCCAGTGACCATCCTGAAGGTTCGAGACCTTAGGAACTTGTTTAGGTCGTAGGTCGAGAATGGGGCGCCAGCCCCCGTCTGCTTTGGAACCAGGAAGTACCTGGACACAAACCCTGGGTCTGAAGGAGGGTCCACCACCTCTTACCACCTCCTTCTGGAGGAGGAGAGTGATGTCGGCTCCGACGAGCCGCCAGTGAGGCTGGGGATCCGCGAAGCCCCGAGGCGGCGGCTCTGAAGGGTGGTGCCTGCTCGAATTCAGAGGCAGGCCTCTTCCCACCACCTCCAAGACCCACCTGTCCGTGGTAACAGCGGACCAGGCGGAACGGAGTGCTGGAGCCGTCTCCAAGGGGACCCTGGGTGGGCAGGACGGGATGGGGCACCCCAGCCCGTCCACTGGGCAGGCTTGGAGGAGGGACCGCCGAGGGACCTCCTGGGCCCTTTCCTCCTGCCTCCTGTTAGAGGAAGCCGCGGCTTGGGTTTGGGATGCCAAGGCCGAGCCTGCTGGCCCTGACGTTGCTGGGCCAAGGCTGGGGCACAGAAGGACGAAGGGCTTAGGCTGTGGTTTGGCCTTTGTCCTTCTGAGCGGAAGAGACCGAGTCCAAGGTGGCATTGGACTCCCGATCCTCTGCAGGTGACCTTCCACCCCAGGGCAAGAGGTCAGTCCCAAAAGGGAACATCCGCCAACTTGTGCTGGGTATCCAAGTAAAGGTGGATATCCTCAGCCAAGCCCGCGACGCATAGCCACTGCGGCCGCCACCGATCTGGCACATGAGTCCCTACATCCAAAGCAGTCTGAGCTGCTGTTTGGCCACTGCTCCTGTCCCTGGTCCCGCACCTGCTTAACCGTAGCCTGCAGATCGGCGGGAAGATGAGGATGACCTCATCCAGGAGCCCAACAGGGCATGAGAAAATGTGCCATGAGGACGGCTCGAACTGGCCTGACGAAGGCCGAGAGAGGACGAGCGTATTTTCCTCGACATAGTCCAATTTCTTGGACTCTTTGTCAGGAGGTTTGTCCACATCCTGGCGTTGCCGGGCCGGAAAACGCTGTCGGTAACCAACCCCTCAGCAGAGGGTGTTCAAACCGGACAAGGAACCGTAGGGACCGGATACTTCCTGGCCATCCTGGCCGAAGGCGCAGGGCAGGAAGCAGGGCGCCAAAGTTCCAGTGCCGGGACCCACTATGGCCTCGCCACCGGAAAGGCCTCCGTCGGAGAATCCCCTCGGTCCAGAATCTCCGTGAGGGGATACCTGGCCCGTTTGGAAACGGGTTCGAGCTCCATCCCGGTAGACTCCGAGATGAGCCGAAGCAGTCCTAGGAAGGACGACGGGCTATCGCCCATTGACTGACCTCTCCTGAAGACTCCAAGTCCAGTCGCTGGAGAAGAAGGAGGAATCATCTTCGACTCGGAAGAGTCCTCGAAGAGCTGCTCTGGCCTGAGCCACCCTTCACCTGCCAGGTCGGGTCGGGAGTGAGGTAACTGACAGCCGATGGGGTAAACCCTTAGTCGACCGAGAATCCTTGGTCGGAGCCCCAATTGGTGGCTGTGGAGGCGGAGGTTCCACCGGAATCGGTGGAGCAGCTGGTTTTGGCCGAACAACCGGCCTGGGTATAGGCTCCTCGGACAAGTCGAGGGGTTGTGTCGGCCGTTCCGGTGACAGCCACTTAATGGCCGGGGAAGGCGCCGAGTCGGCTTATTCCCGGCCAGGAGGAGCTGTTGCAACATAAGGTCCTCGTACCGTCGACGTAATTTACGCCGAAGCCTCCCCTCATCCGAGGAGGAGGACGAGGACGAGCGGCGACGCCGCTTACCGCGGTGCTGAGACCGAGACCGCCTATGACGGTGGGAACGGCTGGACCGCGAAGAGGTCCGAGACCGAGACCGAGAGTCCCGGAATTTCCGGGTCGGTGCGGGGAGGTGTCGGCCGGAACCGGCACTCCCTTCGGCTCGGAAGGTCCATCCGAGGGCTCCGGAACCGGAGGCACAGGCGAGCCCACGGGATCCTCAACCTCCCGGGAACCGAGAGGGAATCTCGGCTGCTAAAGGCGACAGCCCGTCCAATGGGTCGAGAAAAATCTCGACTTCATCAGTGGGAGTCTCGGTCAACTGACCCGACGGGGACACCGTGAGGCCAGTGGCCGAGGCCGAGCGGTCGACCGAAGCCGACGGTCGACGGCCCGGGGAGAGGGACCTTTCCCGCTCCCAAGAGCGTCGACGGAGGGACTTACCCTTGTCCCTCTTTTTGACCGAGAAAAGGTCCAGCAGACGAGGCCCTTCTCCTTTAGTGGAGAGGGACAGACAAAGCTCCTTAAAAGAAGCCGTAGGAAGAACCCAGAGAGAGCGGATAAATGCCGCGCCGAGGAAGATATCCGCCCGCCCCTTCTCGAGGACGACCATCCGCTTCGAGTTGATCCGCCGAAAGCCTACCAAGGACACCGCCAACCGGCCTCCTTGGACTTCACCGAGGAACGCCTGGACGGCCCAGTGTAATCGGGCAGCACGGTGCTCGAGGACGAGGCCGAGAAAGATGAGCACAGGTCGCAAGCCCGCGGGTCGTGCTCAAGGCCTAGGGTAGACACACGTGGAGTGTGGATCCGTCTGAGACATCTTCACCCGCATGGGCATCTCCGAATCTGGAGTCGATTGTCCCATCGCAGAGCAGAGGGATCAAGACTGAAGTCTTTTGCAAATTTTTATTTTTAAATCGCAAAGCGGAGAAATAGGAACCAGTCGCAAACGCAGAGCGTTAAGGAGGGAACCTGAGCTTCCAAGCGGTAAGGAAGATCTGGCGTCATGGGGCGGAGCCGAGAGTTATACCACCCGGGTGGGTGGGAGGAGCAAGCTTGAAGACCTTCCGGCAAGATTTAAAGCGGCAAGGATACTGCCAATGAGTGTGGATGAACAACATATCCATGTCCCTAGAAATAACAATTGTAGTGCCTCTAGGTAAACAGGGGTTTCACTGTAACAAATGTCATACCTCGAAATACTATAGTATGTCCCACATAAACACCTATGACAAATGCCAACATCCTCACAAATTCAAACAGGGTTCCCCTGCAAGCTGGCCAGCTGTTCCCCAATGCTTGCTGAACTACAAGTATAAGAAGTACTTCCTTTCAACTACAAGAACTTATAAAATGGGCTTTGAAATTCTCCAGAATCCTAGCATCTTCAAAACGCACCGCCTAACAATTATTTCACAGTAAATGCATGGTTTGTCACCAACCTAACAAAATTTACCTAGCAACAGCCTACCACATAAATAAAACCTTTTCCATTACAAAACAAACAAGCAAAAAAAAAACACCTGAGGGCAATAACCCACTTCTGGACATGCACTTCTTGAGAATTACTGCACTTAAGGCCATGACATCCAGTTTCACCTGGGGCATGCATTAATTCTGTAGAAATACTCACCCTATTGTGGCTTACCGCTTGCTTACTTTTTGATTAGCAAGATATGTTATGAATGGGGATTTGCAAAATGATTTATTTCAGCTCAAGCATTCCACCCACATTTATTTCACTGTTTTGTTGTAGTAGATGTAGATTTTATTTATGGCGCCCTTCCCCGAAGGCTTAGGGTGCCCTTACATCATAAAGCATCATAATAAGATCATGTTTGCATGTTAGTTTGTAGAGGACAGCCAAGTCCAAGAAAAAAGTGGCAAAGCCCCCCAAAAAACGTCCTTTTGAAAATACATCCCTGATCTCCAGACGTACTCTGCTCAAGTACAGGAAGTCCATCCTTTTGTCCTGTACTACTGCCAATTTCAAATGTATTTATTTTTATACAGGATATGATCACTGGGTACCTGGGCTGTGCCTGAAAAAGGTAACTTGGTGCCAGTGTACTTATCCAGTTAACAAAATGAAATAAATACTGGGAAGTCATCCCATTTTTGGGATTGTCCTGCTGAAGAGCATATAGTAACTACAAACAATGAAAACATCATAGGCACATTTAATCATAGCTAAAACACAGGATCCACAGGAAGCATTCTGTGTATCTTAAATTGACAAGCACAAAGACTCTAGTGTGATGACCTGGTCAATATTTGTGGACACTGGACACAAAGGGGCACTAGGGTGACCATCTAACCAGCTATCTCAGACAGGAGTTTCCTACCTGCAGTTGGCTCTTCAGCTCTTTAACTTGTGCACTGTCTTGGGCAACACCTTCACTCTGAGATGCATTGGCGAGGACATTCACAGTGGTATCAGCCTCCTGCAGCCATTTGAGAAAGCTCTCCAGCTCCGTGAGTGAGGTCTGAACCTGCTTCAGCTCAGTCTCCAAGAAAGCATGTCTATCACTAACTCTGAAAGTCAAAAAGACAGTCCTGGAATCACAGAAATGTTTACAAACATTGCTGGGACAACTGTTTGATAACGGGATAGCAACAGCATCATACTGGAGTATACATGAACAAAAAGAAAGATATCATTTCAACTCTTACCTGAAATTCCAGTTAAAAGATTTTCTTTTAACCTTCCTGGCACAATTTACAATAATTTAAATTCTCTTCCCTTGCATGAAAATTCAGAGTGAACATCTTCCTGTTTGCCAGCTGGTTTACAATAACAGAAGATTTTTTTCTAACCTTCACCTAAAGTCAGTTGTCTTTCAAAGGTACATGAAGAAACCTCTAGAAATGTGTTTTTGGGTTATTAACAAGACTGACCCCTAAATCACAAAAGCCTGTATGAGAAATGAAAGGGAAGGGCAGGGCACACAAAACTCTGAACCAAGATGGTTGTGATTTTTCCCTTTACAATATGTCCTACAATAACATTTCAAAAGATCTACCCAGAGACAGTAAAGAAGTAAAAAGTCAGAATACTGTTCACCATACCTCTCAACCTTTTGTCCCCTAAATGTGGAACACTGCCTCTCAAAATGTGGAACACTTAAGCAAATCTTTACCTCGAGGCTTAGAACACTGTTAAAATGTTCGCATTTATGTTCAGAAAGTCTATTATTAATTGAATAATATATCGTTTGCATCATTTACTATAGATGTTTGCTTTAAAATTAGGGAGGCAGTATAGCACAGTGGTCTAAGGCTCTGAGCTGCAAATCTAGTGACATCCAGCAGCCCAGACCTGGGTTTGAATCCCACAGCTTCCACTTGCATACTGTGTGACCCTGAGCAAGTCACTTAACCTCCTTGTGCTCCCAGGTTGCTCCTGTAAAAAAGCTTTCAGCTTAGTGTGCTATACCTGGTTAAACAACTAAATAAAAAAAATGTTACTACTGAATGTGGAACAAGTCCTCACAATGTGGAACAGGGAGCTTTTGTGAAGTAAAATGAGGAACGTTGAGAGGTATGCAGTACAGTTGAGAGGTATGCTGTTCACATGAATGGTTGTCTGACGTGTGGCAGCTTGACGGGAGCAGAGACACATTTTCACATACTACTGAGACTGGTACAGTGCAGATGCAATAGACATCAATGAGGCATAAAAGCTAATGGAGGATCACCAGCAGGCAGCAACAAGAAGCCCATCTCAGAGGAGAGAGTGCCAAAGGGTCAACAAGGCACTGAATTTGAATAAATCATCAGACCCATGTGGGATGCATCGGAGGCTATTAATGGAGATGGAGCAAGTCCTGGCTGGTGGACCTCTTTAACTGCTCTTTAGAGACCGGGGAGATACCAGAGGTTCGGAGGATAGTGAATGTGGTCCGCCTACTGAAATGTGGGGGTCAAGACAAGACAGGCAAATACAGTCTGGTCAGTCTGACGTCTATAGTAGGTAAACTACTGAAATGCATTATAAAGGAGAGGCTAGTAGGGTTCCTGGAAAGCCTACAGGACTCCAGTCAGCATGACTTTACCTTTGGGAGGTTATGCAACACAAACCTGAATTAATTCTTTGGGTGACAAAGGCCATGGATGGGGTCGGCCTGTAGAAAGTACCCAGATTTCAGCGAAGCCTTCTAATCTGCCCCATGTGGGAGGATGGTAAGAAGCTAGGTGATCTGGGAGTAGGGGATAAGAAAACAAGTTGGGTAAAAAACTGGTAGGGTTGAAGGACCCAGAGGGTAGTCCTAAATGAAGAGCTCTGGGGAGGGTAAAGGAAGTCACGAGCAGGGTGCCCCAGGGATCAGTTTTAGGAACAGTCCTCTTTAAGATATCATTCTGTGACATACAGGAGGGGGTGCAGGGTAAGATATGCCTCTTTGCAGATTATAGCAAGATCTGTGGTAGACTGGACACGGGGGGGAGTGCGACAAAAGCTCTGGAAAGACTAAGTGGTTGAGGGTAAGGCAGCACACATTTGATGCCAAAAAGTGCAAGGTAATGCACACAGGTGGCCAAGAACCCAAAAATGGAATATCACACAGAATGAGGTTAGTAGCGGAGAGACCAAAGGATTATGGGACACTCTTGAAGAGTGTAGAGATGCTGTGGTGTCCATATTTACGGATACTCCAGCACCTACAGGTTAGCCTCACATATAAATTCACCACTTCCCCTTTACCTGGTCAGTTTCAGAAAAATGAACAGTCAGAATCTGATGGCCCAGACAGAATGGCAAAATCTTATTTAAATAATGCGCAAAAAAAAAAAAAAAAGTTCTTCTGCCCAGAAACGGACTCAAAATTACTTCTACTGTAGCAAAAAATGGTTAACTCTTGTAAACCCTGCAGCTTTGTCAAACTCACATATATGTTCAGCCTCCCCCCCCCCCCCTTTTGATTCTCACTATGTATTGTCTCCTTGGGCATCCTGGCATTTGCCTTCTGTTACCCCTCCCCAGCCCGATGCCTCGCTTTCTCCAGGACATAACTCACCTCTTGCAATGGGTAACTCAGTGGGTGGGTGCCTTGGCCTGTGGACTGCTGGCACTATCCTGTCTGCCAGGGGTTTTCCCCACCATTTTCTCCCTCTGGGGAGTTGGTCTGCAATGACACACACTTCCATGTGCATGCCATTTGCCAAATCTGCCAAGAGAAGTCTGTCATCCAATCACATGACTGCTACTACACGTACTTTGGCTACTAATCCCAAAATAAAGTCCTCCGCGATGATACAGCAGAACATCTGATGCCAGGCAACCAAGAACCACATAGTAAATTGTATCTTACAAGGTTTGTGTCTAAAAGCTGCACATTTAATCTCCAGCTGTCTGCATTCAGTTTTGCTTTCCCCATAGTTGTCTCCACAGATGTCATTCATCAATATCACTCTGCAAAGCTCTATTTTACTTGTTTTCGCTAAACAGTAACAGTGGCTTCCACAATCTAAGCTCGCATCTCCCATTTCATCTTACTTAAAGCAGATATGTACCTTTTGGTAAAACCTTGAAAAAAATAATATTTAGACACAATTCAACTTGTATTTTACAGTTTTCTGTACCTCTATTCCATTTATTTTTCATAACTAGGGTAATTTGTGTCACCCACATTTGATAATTTGCTGTTTTATCCTTTAATGAAGTCACAGTTTATGACATCCTAATATCTGCCATAGCAACAACACTGCAACCGGATTCTCAAACTGTCGTGGGACTTAGTCCCACTTCACAACTCTAACTGCGGACTGAAATCTCCGCAGCTGCAGAGACTGGCATTGTCAGTCCACTGCAGCTGCGGGACATGTTATGCCTGGTCCCACCAGCTGTAACATTTTTCCACAACTGTGGGGAAAAAAAACAGCCAAAGCTGCCGTAAATTGTGGACCCGGTCGTAAACCAGCTTCACATTTAAGAATACTGTAGCTGCAGGAAAAATTAAGGTCCTGCAAGTGGCAACTCACTAGCGCAGAGTTTTTCCTACAGCTGTGGGATTTCCAAGGGCTTTGAGAATCCGGCCCTGATGTCACACACAGAAGATTAGGACTTCAGCGAAGGACTGAGCAGCAGAAGCAGATAAACTCAAAGGGATCAGGATTCTGTTTCCGTGCAAATGAGCCTTGTATGAACAAAGGGAAGATAAATGCAGACAAGTGGTCCAAGCCCGAACTGTGTCTAATGTTTGTCAAAGTTTTCACAAAAGTACCGTAATCACTGTGGCATTTCCCACAGCAGCACAAAACTCTACGTATGGAACCAAAAAAAAAAAAAAGACTTGCCAAGGAAACCCATCTGATTTACATGGTCCTCCCAGATTCAGTCTAGCTTATTCAGAAGCATCTGGGAATGCTGTGGAAATCTATTATAAACCCTTAAGAGCACAATGCTTCCTGGGCAATGCAAATGGCAGCTTTATTTTTTTTTTTTTTTTTATTTTCATCTTTATCCCTCCTTACTGCCTCCGGTACCCCCTCCTTCCGTCCGCTCATGTCCCCCCGGTACCTACCTTCAGGGATCTGCCCCTAGAGTGCCCAGCCTCCTCTCCTTTTTGCACATCGGGTCTGTCCTATCGGTGGTCCGGGCGGACTTAGGTGAGACTTCATCTAGGGCTGCCGGAGGCCATTTCAGTTTCTCCCCTAGTCCCGCTCCCCAGGGCGCCTTGCGCTGGGGACGTCGTCTCAGTGGTAGCGTGTTACGCATAGCAGACCCTCATGCGCCGAGGCGTCCCCTCCCGACTCGGCAGCGAGCCGCCTCCACCCTTTCCTCTGCCGGTGCTTCCACCGGCTATGGAAGGAGTGCAGAGCGATGCGCTCTTGGTAACCCACCCTGAGGAGGAGAGCATCCGTTGGGACGCTCAATCCTCCTCCTCGGCAGCGACTCCGGCGACCAGTCCGCTTCGAACCCGGTCGCCGGGCGTGGTACGAGGTGTGGCGATGCCTAGCGCCCAACCCTCAGCGCCAATTGGATGGGTTGGCAGCTTTAGTTTTAACGCCATACAAAATGGACTGAACACATGGCACCCCCTGTACAACTGGCTGTACCACTCATTTGCCAATGTTCCCTTTAATGTTTTAAGAATTCAGAAGCAATCGGTCAGTCCTTTCCTAGTCTACCTCAGAGACATGGATCCACTTACCTTTGATTAAGATTTGTCCAAGATTCATTCAGGTGGTCTCTGGTTTCCTTCACCCTCCGAGTGTCGTCGTTGGCGTAATCCTGAAGTAGTTTGTTTGAGAAGTCGCTGAAGGCATTCACTGTTGGTTGCACTTTGTGTAGCTCTTGCAAGAACATCTAATAGACAAAATGGGGGCCAAAAAACAATATTGATACTGGTGGTGGAATTAGAAAGACTGATACGGAGATGTCAGAATACAGAAATCTAGGGGTATGACAATTGTTAGGAATTATATAAAACTATAGCATTTTGTCACTGCAACCAACTCCTCTGAAACAGCTTGGGGAGGGGAGAAGAAAAAAACCTTTGGCAGTGCCTAGCTGTTCTGAACTGTGCAAAAAACGGAGTAAATAAATGTAGCTACAGCTGTAACAGGAAGAGAAAATGTCAGTGGCCTACATGACAGAAATTTTAACCACACAGTCCTGTCCAGATTGTACACATTCTAGCGTGCCTCTTTCAGGAATGTTGTCACCATACTTCCCTGCCTCTTCTAGAATTAGTGTTCCTGTCACTGAAGAGTGGGAATTTGAAGCATTATTGTTAGAACTGAACTTTACAGTCTACTAAACACTCAGAAAATGTGTCTTAGCAATCGGCTCTCAAGAAGGGACCTTGCAGCCAGCCTCATATTTGTGCATCCTCTTCTTGGGCAACAATGGAGCCAGGGACATCGTGCCAAGAGGATTTCTGGGGGGCGGCGGCACACAATTAAACAGCGGTCTGGGGACAACCTGAAATTACACTTTTACATCCTTCCTCAGTCCAAAAAGCACCACTTGGAACACAACAGAGTGTGTGTGAGTGTCTATGTGTCTGTTGGAGAGGCTAAGGGCATTATGGCATTACATGGAGCAGCACTGACTGTGAGGCCCAGCACCCTTATCAATGCAAGAGTGAAAACATGTCAACCTCATTGTAGGGGGTGAGAGACAGGTAGGAGGAAACAATCACGAGAGAAAAAAGAACATGCTCTCCCTACTAAGTCATTCATTCTGATAGTTTCCTGAACTGATATTACCATTTTAATGGTGCTGTCCCAATTGTTCTGGATGTGTGTGCCGTCAGACAGCTCACAGTTACACATTCCAGTTTAGGCACACTGTCCTCAGTCGGATACAAATGGAACTGCACGAGATGGCAGAACAGGGTCTTTTGTTTTTTACTGCCATGAATTAGCACAAAGGCTTAAATACAAGAAAAGGCCCTCTATACACGTTTGTTCTAAGACCTGCCCCGCATGGCCCTGAGTCACAGAACACCGGTGGAGGGTGCTAACCATACTTCACATACCAGGTTCTGATACAACTGCCTAGAACAAGAATGTAGCCGAATTCAGAAACTATAAAACACAATCCCATTGTCACAGTCTATCACAAGTCAAAAACAAGAAATGGCAGGGTTCATCAATCTCACCTAGAACAATGCTGCTTATATCAGAATACTGCAACTAACAAAATTAAACTGCGTACAATAACAAAAATCAAGTTCGCCTCATTATACTGCTGACTTGGTACTTTCTTCCACAAACTGCAACATGAAAACAGTAAGAGGTTGAAAGAAAATCCTAGAAAATAAGCATATTTCACCAGGGTTTTTTGTGTTAAATTATTTCAGTTATGCTCATTTTACCTGTGCTATATTGCAGAAAAACAAGCGTTTTCTCTGTCTATCTATGCCACATTTCTTCGCTTCAGAGAAGTCGCATATACAATATGAAAAAATGACTGGAGTTAAGAAGATGCAAAACAAGTACTCATGAGTCGAGCGGTTGACAGTTTAAGACCCCAGAAGTTTGAGACTTTTGCAGTTCACATCCTAAATTTGAGCCCATAAAGATCAACAAGAGAAAAAGGAATTAACTTTGTTAGCCATTTACCCAGAAGGGACGACTAGACCAATCCAGAGAATATGAAAAATAAGTACTAAAAACAAGTACAGCTGGGGCCACTAGTACATCGGTAGAGTACTTCTCTGTCACCTTAGAGACTGAGGTACATGTGTGAGCCCTAGAATCCTACACTGACCACATATGTAAGTAAATAAGATAAATTCCACTAAGATACCGCAAGCTTAATTTTAGTGTGTGATGGGGTCACGTTTCTTCCTAGTGTTACAGCTGTGGTCAGGAGGGGAAATGGACATAGGCTGTGTCTATGCCAAGGGGAGGAGAGTGGGACTCGTGGATGTAACTGAGAAGAAAGTCCTGGCCTTCATCAGGATGAAGGCTGCTGGTACACTCAGGTCCCACACCATGCACTCCCGGCGCCCAGATCTCTAACTGGAAAGGGGAGGGCAGCCCGGCCCATAACCTCCATCATGGAAGAAAACCCATGGGGATGTGTAGTAGGGTTAGTGGCCAATGGGGAAGGAGTATTGCGGGTCACCATCTGAGGTAAGAAATGAGTTACCAGAGGGAAGAAAAAGTACAGTTACGTAGGAACTTACCATAACAGTAGATCTTCGACAGAAGTTCCTTCAGTTGGTCAACATTACATATAGGACTGGTGCCACCTGGCGTTGGGCTGCACAGCAGACTTTTCTAGCAATCCCTGATGAGGGACCGCCTACCCGATGTCACGTGACCGATGTCAGCGTGGTCATATATAGTAAGCGGTCCCCAAGCCCGCCTCCTCCAGTTCTCTCTGGCTGAGCCAGCAAGAGGCCTGACAGCAGGAGCGAACGGGATTTGGAGTCCCTGTAAGAAATAAAATGAGGAGAGGTAGGGAAAAATATGACCTACTGAAGTACCTCTCTCGAAGATCTACTGTTATGGTAAGTTCCTATGTAACTGTACTATCTTACTTCGAGAGGGTTCCTTCGGTAGGTCATTACATATAGGACAAAGTCCCAAGCAGTCCCTCCAAAGAGAGACTGAGAGAAACCAGGGAGGAGGAGAAAATAGCTCCAACAGAAACTGGGAACCAGAGTGGACCCAGCCTAGGACAGAAGGCCTTGCAAGACAGCTAGGCCGAAGCCAGTCCTTTGCCTAGAAGCAATGTCCAGACTGTAGTGTTTGGTAAAGGTATGGACAGAACTCCAAGTGGCTGCGGCACAGATATCCACTGCAGAGACGTTCTGCAAAAAGGCAGCGGAAGCAGCCATGCCCCTAGTAGAATGACCTCTGATGGGACCCGGCAGAGGTTTTTCGTACTTTTGATAACAATACCGAATATAGTTGCCTAACCATTTGGAAAGGCACTGCTTGGAAACCGCTTTTCCCTTAGACCTGGGAGCAAAAGAAACAAAAAGCTGATCATAGCTAAGGAAATCCTTAGTCCGGTGTGTGTAGCACCGTAGGATCTGATGCACGTCCATGATGTGCAGGACTGCCTCACCTCTATTGGAAGGGGACGGAAAGTAAACAGGAAGCTCTACTGATTGGTTCAGTGTGGCTTCTGACACCACCTTGGAAAGAAACTTAGGATTTCTCACGAGGACCGCCCAGTCCTTGTGGAAAATAAGATAAGGCTTTTTACAAACCAGAGCATGAAGCTCCAAAATCCTTCAGGTTGACATAATGGTAACTAAAAATAACGTCTTCCAGGAAAGGAAGTGCAAATCACAGCTCATGGCTGGCTCAAACTGGGGAAGAGTGAGCTTCTCCAACACAAAGTTCAAATCCCAAGGTGGAGTTGGGCTGTGGATGGGGGGGTTTCAGAAGGAGGATCCCTTTCAGAAAGGTTTTTGAGACTTCCAACTGAGCCACAGATTTACCATCCACCAGCTCCTGGTACATCGAAATTGCGGAAAGGTGGACCTTTAAGGAGGAATATGACAGACCAGAGTCTGACAGATGAAGGAGGTATTCCATGATTTGAGGGGCAGAACAAGAAAAAGGGTTCCAATTCTTGGAAGTCACCCAGATGGAAAAACGTTTCCACTTCATGTGGAATGTGTAGAGGGTTTTCTAGCCTTAAAAAGGACTTGAGCAACTCGGGAGGAGACCCCAAAGTGAGAAATCGCCATGTCTGCAGGAGCCATGCATGAAGATGCAGTGTCCTGAGCGCCAGATGTACAAGACTGCCTCGATCTTGGGTCAAGAGGTCATGTAGGTAGGTAGGTAGGTAAAATTAATTTTTATACAGGTAATACATGTCATTTGGACATAATCCAGTTTACAAGACAGACCTGTGTAAATTCCTAACTAGTCACATACAAATAAGTTCCATGTTAAATACATATAAATTCAAACACCACAATATACAAACAACACGGTATACCTAAAAGACTTACAATAGCTAGAAGTGGAACCGGTGGTTCCCTGGATAGCTGTTGTAACTGCAGAAACCAAATTTGTCTCAGCCAGAGAGAAGCAATGAGAATCACTCTCACCTTCTCTGCCTGAAGCTTGAGAAGGACCCTCTGGAAAATGGGAAATGGAGGGAAGGCATACAAAAATTTCCCCGTCCAGGAGAGAGACAGCACGTCGTACCAGAAAGCACCATGTCCTGGAACGAGCGAGTAAAAACTGGGAAGTTTTGCATTGTAATGGGAAGCGAAAAGGTCGATTTTTGGATGCCCCCAATTTAGGAAGAGAGATTCTACCACTTCCTGATTTAATTCCCACTCAAGAGCTAGGGTCCATGACCTGCCGAGACTGTCCGTGAGGACATTTAGAATGCCTGGAATGTGCATGGCCACAAGAGTCAGATTGTGCTGGACCGCCCAGTTCCAAACCTGCATCGCCTCCCTGAACAGGGGGTACGATCAGGTTCCTCCTTGTTTGTTGCGGTACCATACTACCGACATGTTGTCCATCTGGACCAGCAGTGATCCCTTGGGAAGGAGGGTCTAGAATGCTTGCAAGGCATACAAGACCAGTCTCATCTCCAGAATGTGATGTGCAATGGTGCTTCCAAGTTGGACCACAGTCCTTGAGCTTGGTGCTCCCTCAGAAGCGCTCCCCATCCCATGTTCGAAGCGTCCGTAGTTAGGATGCCAGAGAAGCAGGGCTCCTGAAAGGGAGACCTAAAGAAAGGTTGCAGAGGTTTCTCCACCAAAGCAATTCTTTCTGAACTGCTGCAGAGACCAGTACCGGATGGTCCAGGTTGTCCAGGAGTTGGTCCCACTGCACACACAAGGATCACTAAGTAACTCTCATGTGAAGCCTCGCCAGGGGAACAATAGTGATGGAGGCTGCCATCAGGCCAAGAAGACAGAGGATCTCCTGGGCCAGGATGGTCCTGGATGAAGCCGCTCACAAAGCCTGATGGATCAGGGTCTCCACCCTGTCTGGAGGAAGGAAGGCTCTGCACTGGACCGTATCCAAGACTGCCCCAATGAACTGTAGTCTCTGGGACAGGATCATGGATGACTTGGGAATACTGACATTAATCCCTAGTCTGCCAACGAGGTCCAAGGTGAAAGAGAGAGCCTCCAGTAAAGAGTCCATGGACGGGACTGAGATCAGCCAGTCATCCAGGTAAGGGAAAACCGTAATACCTCAGCGGCATAAGGAAGCTGCCACCACCACCACCAGGCACTTGGTAAAGACCCAGGGTGCTGAGGACAGACCAAAAGGGAGATCCTGAAATAGGAAGTGTTCCCCTTGGAATTGGAACCGCAGGAAATGGCGGCAGCTGGGGAAGATCGGGACATGCAGGTGAGCATCCTGCATGTCCAGAGTGCACAACCAATGATCCTCCAGAAGGAGTGGGAGGAGACTCTGGAGCATCAACATCCGAAACTTTTTGTACTCGACAAACTGATTGAGGTTGCTTAAGTCAAGAATGGGCCTGAAGTGTCCCATCTTTTTTGGAACCAGGGAAAAATAGGAGTAAAACCCCCTGCCCCTTTGCTGGAGGGGAACGTGCTCTATTGCTTCCTTGAGCAAGAGGCTTTGAACTTCTTCTCGTACGAGAAGAGCCTGATCCCTAGAGTAAGAAAACATTTTTGGTGGAGATTCTGGAGGAAGTTCCACAAACTCTATGGTGTGTCCAACGGACACTAGTTGCAGGACCCATGCGTCGGAGGTTATTGCTTTCCATTCCTGCGCATGGCGGGTGAACCTCCCCCCACCTGCTCCTCATCGTGAGACTGAGGAGGTAGTAGGGATAGTAAGTCAGGAAGTGGCAGGACGTTCAGGGGGAGGGCCCCCTGCGCCTCTCTGGTTCTTGGAGGCTGGAGCAGTGGCGGAACCCGTGGACTTGCATTTGCCCTGGTGCCGAGCTGGGGCCTGCTTCCCCTGCCTCCAAGTCCTTTTCTGAAAGGGCTGCTGTTGTTGTTGAGTGCCTGATCGGTACATGGACCTCACTGATCTGAGGGCGAGGCCTCTGCCCTGGAGATCAGTGATGATATCTTTGGTGTCCCCACCAAAAAGTACCGAGCCCCGGAAGGGGGCATCCTGAATCACTAACTGTACCTCGTTGGCAAGGCCAGAGATGCGAAGCCAGGAATGCCATCTTAGGGCAATGGCAGTTGCTGAGGTGCAACCTACAGAGTCAACGGAGTCGTATGTAGCCCGCAAGGCATGCCTACATGAAAAGTGAGAGAGGCGAAGGTCCTTGGCAAGCTCTTCTTTGAGGCTTGAGGGTCCATAGCCTGGACACAAGCCTCTAACCAGGATAGGATAGTCTTTTGGTTGGACACCATGTGGGCCACATAGTTGAGGGATCTGAGCGTGCATGTGGCCGAGGAGTAAACTTTTCTACTGAACTGGGCCATCTGCCTAGACTCTTTGTCTGGAGGACAGGTGCTCATGTGCTTGGGTGCAGTGGAGCAGTCATGAGCAGCTGAGATGACAACAGTTTCTGCCTTAGGATGCGCCTTTAGGAACGGGACGTCCTTTGGCACCTGATAAATCCTGTCTGCCCTCTGAGGGAGGAGATCATTGGACTCCAGGCCAAGTTGGTTAGGATACAGGGGACCTTTCCCTCTACCGATGTTAGGCTTGGTGCAGGAGGAGGTGCAGCATACTAACTAGCACTAAACCTCAGGGCATAAGAGAGCACTGGTGATCCATGTAAGAAGGATTAACAAACCAGTAACACAGTGTCTTCACTGCCTAAACCAAGGACAAGGGGTGAAAACCAATAAACAGACTGGAATGAGCCTGGGGAATGGTGGACAGGCATGTGAATCAATGGTGAAGATATTTCTAGAAAATCAAGAAATACGGTGAGTACGTAATTTTCATTTCTTCCAGGAATCAATCTTCACCACTGCTTCACGCTAATGGGTCAGACTGTCAAGCTCAGGCTAAATCCCCCAGACTACGATAGCAGAGCCGAGGTCTCACTCAGGACAGAAGTCCATTCAGGACAGTCTACACAAATGGGGTATGCTGCTTGGCGTGTACATCCAAGACATAGTGCTTAACAAAACTGTGCACTGTGCTCCACGTTGCAACTCTGCAGTTATCACTGATAGGCACAGGGTAAATCTCTGCCTGGGAAGTGGCAAATGCTCTGGTGGAGTGGGCCTGCATCATGGCACAGCAGTAGCATAGAGAGCTTGCAATCCAGGCAGATATTACTTGACTGTAATAGGCCATTCCTTCTGACTTAAGATTGCAGGAGACAAAGATCTTGTTTGGATTCCCTGAAGTCCTTAGTTCTGTCCAGGTAAAACTTAAGGATCCTCTTAACATCCACAGAATGCAGTGTGTGTTTTCCTTCACTATGAAAGTTAGCAAAGTATGTAGGCAGTACAAGTGGCTGATTCAGATGGAACTCAACACCACTCTAATAAGGAACTTAGAGTGAGTGCGAACAACTACCTTGTTATTGTGGAAAACGGTATATGGGGATCTGTGACCAAGGCATAGATTTCAGACACTCTGCAGGCAGAGGTGATGGTCACTAGAAAAACTGCTTTCTAGGTTAAAAACCTAAGCTCACATGTTGCAAGGAGCTCAAAGGGCTTATGGGTGAGCATATCAAGCAGAAGGTTGATGTCCTAGGTAGCCTCTGGCTTCCAGAACGGAGGCCGTGTGTGAAAAATGCCCTTAAGGAACCTCTTGAAGAGTAGCAGCTGTGCCAGGTAGAGGGTACTGACAGGCTCGTGGCATGCAGAAATAGCACACAAGTTTACCTTGACTATGAAATGCTGCAAGCCAGCATCAGAAAGGTCCAGCAAATACATCAGAGCCTTGTCAAGTGGGCACTGAAAGGGGTCCATGCAGGTTTTGGAGCACCAGATGGAAAATCTTTTACACTTGGTTGTGTAAGTCTTTCTAGTGCAAGGTGTTTCAGAGACCCTCTGAGATACCTTATACCCATTCACGTCTATCTCTGCAGGAGCCAGGCCTGAAGGTGAAGGGGGAGCATGTTGGAATAGTCCAGGTGACCCTGAGTCAGTAAGTCCATTGGAAGGATCCTCAGTTTGCTGACTGACAGTGTTTCAACAGAGAAAACCATATTTGTCAAGGCCAGCAGGGGGCCACCAGTATCATCCTGTCCCCATGCACATTCAATAAGAGCAATACGCTCTGCACTAGGAGGGACTGGAGGGAATGCATACAGAAACAGATTTTGCCTTTGCAGTCTGAGTGGATCCTGACAGAAAATGCCAAGCCCTGGATTTCAGGAACAGAATCAAGGCAGTCTGGCATTGAATGGGGATGCAAAAAGGTCCACATCTGGGGTGCCCCAATCATTGAATAGTGATCTCATGATATCTGGAGCTAGTGACCACTTGTGAGGATCGGCCTCTGTTCGGCTGAGCTCATCTGCCAAAGTGTTCTGAACTCTTGGCAGGTAAATGGATAGGAGCAAGTTCTCTTGCTCCAGGAACCATTCGCACACTCTCACCGCTTCCCTGCAGAAAGGATAAGCGTGTCCCCGCTTTGATGATGCAATACATCACAGACTTGATATCTGTCTGGGAGAGGACTGTTTTGTGGTTGATGAGATCCACTAGGGCTTGCAGGTCATACAATACAGCTCGTATCTCCAAAACACTAATGTGGAGATGAGTCTCTGATGGATCCCAGACACCTTGTATCCGAAGGCTTTGACAGTGGGCACCCCAACCAAAGGGGGAGAAGTCTACAGTGAGAGTCACCTGAGGCTCCGGTTGGGAAAAGGGAAAGCCCTGGAGGAGACTCTACTCCACTGACCACCATGTGAGTGACTGAACCAGGGGCTTGGTCACTTGTATGTGGTAGCTCTGAGGGTGTGATGCTCGTGACCACTATGCAGCAAAGCATCCACTGAGTCATTCTCATGTGTAGTTGTGCCAGGGGCACTGTGAACACTGAGGAGGCTATCAGACCCAGCAAGTACCGCATGGAGTGAGCTTGAACAAATCTGCACTCCATTATATAGCATGCCATGTGCAGAATTGTCTGCATTCTGCTCTCTGGCAGGAAGGCCTGCACCTTGTTGTATCCAGAAGAATGTATACGTACAGCAGTTGCTGTGAGAGTTGGAGCTGAGACTTCCCTAGATTCAGCAGAGCCCTCAAGGAGGTAGGAAACTTGAGAGGCCATGGCCACTGCCTGTTTCCGCTCCTGCCTGGATGTACTATCAGTCAATCCTCCAGGAAAGGGTAAACCTAGAGTCCTAGTGTTTTGAGGTGCGCTACAAGTACTGTGAAGCACTTTGTAAAGAGTTGAGGTGTCAAGAAGGGCCCAAAAGACAAGACTCTGAACTGGTAATGCTGCCTAGCACAACAAATTGTAGGTATCTGTGGTGACTGGGGTGTACCCATATGTGTTGGTAAGCATCATGCATATCCAGGGAAGCTAACCAATACTGAGGTGTCAGAAAGGGAAGCAGCGACCCCAGAGAACAGGTTACTCACCTGTAACAGTAGTTCTAGAAGTGGTATATGTTGTTCATCCACACTCTTTGGCATGTCCCTTTCCCCCTTTAAATCTCGACGGAAAGTCTTCAAGCTGGCTCCTCCCACCCACCTGGGTGGTATACACCTTGGCTCTGCCCCATGATGCCAGATCTTAGCCCGCTAGAAGCCAGGTTGTGCATGTCCGCAGCTGGGGAGGCCGGGTGGGTCCGTGTAGATGAACAACATATACCACTACTAGAACTACTGTTACAGGTGAGTAACCTGTTCTTCTAAGAGCATGGATATGTTGTTCATCCACACTCTTTGGCAGACTCCTAGCAGTTCTCCAGGAGGAGGGAGGCAAGGTGCACACTCCCTACTTAGGGAACAGACTGGAGAACTGAGGCCCAAAACCAGCATCCCGGCGTGACTCAAGGTCGATGTGGTAGTGGGTGATGAAGGCCTTTGCTGAGTTCCAGGTAGAAGCCCGAGAGATTTCCTGGATAGTGATATCCCTGGAAGCAGCCATCGATGCAGCAGTATGGTGGATAGAATGAGCTCTTATCCCTCTGGGAGGCTCCTTGCCCACCAACTCATAACACAGACCTATGCATGATGTGATCCATCTTGCAATAGTCCGCTTCGCTGCAGGGCTGCCAGAAGCGGCTTCAGCTGGCGAACCTCACCCCAAATTTCTGCTGTTCTCTCCTTGTAATAGGAGAGAGCACGTCTCAGGTCCAAAGTATGGAGCCTGTACTCAGCCTCTGAGGTGTAATTAGGGTAGTATACCGACAGAGTTAACACCTGGCTAAAGCGAAACTCTGACACCACCTTCGGAAGGAATTTCAGGTGGGGGCATAGGACAACCTTATCCCTGGGAAGACCAGATAAGGGGAGTCCACCAAAAGCGCCTGGAGCTCCCCTGTCCTTCTGGCAGATGTGATAGCCACCAGGGAGGCTGTCTTCCATGACAAGTGTAACAACTCACACCTGTGCATGGGTTCGAATGACTTGCCCATGAGCTTTGCCAGTACCAGCAGTAGATCCCACGGAGGTGGAGGTTCACGCACCGGAGGGGATATGTGATCCAGGCCTTTGAAAAAGCGCCTGACCACTGTCTCCTGCGTCGTCAGCTGACCGGCCCACGTACGGTAAGCAGAGATGCTGCCAGATGCACTCTAATGGTCGATGACTGGAGACCCCCCTATGGATAGAGACCAAAGGTAGTCAAGAATGTTAGCCACTGAACAGGATAAAGGGTCCAGGCCCTTACCCTGACACCAGATGGAAAACCTTTTCCATCTGAATGCATAACATTTCCTGGTCGATTCCTTTCTAGATGCCTCCACCATGGTGTAGACATCTTTGGAAAGATCCAAAGCCTGGAACTATAGCCGCTCAGGTACCAGGCTGTGAGGTGCATGGATTGAAGGTCCGGATGGAATACCTTCCCCTGATTGAGTGATATCAGGTCCGGGCGTGAGCAAAGCCGCTCCGGGTGCCTGCAGCTGAGGCTGAGGAGATCTGGATACCAGAACTGGCACGGCCAGGCTGGGGCTACCAGGATCACCTTTGCCTTGTCCCTCCTCACCTTAAGAAGTACCTTGTGGATCAATGGAAATGGAAGGAAGGTATACAGGAGGCCTGGGGTCCATGACCTCGAGAAGGCATCCCCCGGCAGTGAGTCCTGCTGAGGGGGGTGGGCATGAAACAGCCTCAGCTTGGTGTTTTCCCTGGAGGCAAACAGGTCCACCATTGGTTTGTCCCAACGGGAGAACAGGCTGTAAGCTACCTCTGGATGGAGAGACCACTCATGGGATGTCTGGCCTAAGTGGCTGAGAGCATCCGCCAGATGGTTTGAGGTTCTTACCACATGAATGGCTAGAAGATCTGCTTCCAACTGGCTCAGGAGGGTCCAGATGCAGAGCACCTCCTTGCACAGCAAACCGGAGTGCGTGCCGCCCTGTTTGTTGCGGTAATACATGGTTGTTGTATTGTCCGTCTGGACTTGAACCACCTGACCCCGGAGCGGAGGAGCAAAAGCTGACTGCTCTGAGCTCCAACAGGTTGATGTGGCATCGAGACTCCTCGGGGTTCCAGAGCCCATGGGCCCTTTCGTGCCCCATGTAGGCTCCCCAGCCCATGAGAGAGGCATTGGTCGTGAGGACGACCGTCGGCTCAAGGTAGACAAATGTGATCCCTTCCTGCAACCGGTCTGGGGCAGTCCACCATTGGAGAGCACCCCACATCTTCTGGGTTACAGTGATCAGCTGGTCAAAATTACCAATGGCACTGAGTCCACTGGGCGGCCAGCTCCCACTGGAGGGGGCGCGTGTGCAACCGGGCCCAATGAACCACTTGGGTGCACGCCGTGACGTAACCCAGAAGGCACAGAAAGTCCTGGGCAGAGCACAAGTGCCCAACCAGAAATGATTGGGCAAAGGAGAAAAGAACCTTCGCCCTGTCTGCCTAGAACTGAGTTCTGGCTTGGCAAGAGTCGAGCTCTGCTCCGATGAAGCCCATCACCTGAGAAAGCATGAGTTACAACTTGGCCTCATTGATCAGGAGGCTGAGTTGAGAGCAGGTCTGGAGGGCCAGGTCCTTGGACCTCTCCACCTCCTGTTGGGAGGAACCTGCTAGGAACCAATCATCGAGGTAGGGGTTAATTCTGACCCCCTCACGGTGCCGGAGATGGGCCGCCACCACTGCTATGCATTTGTGAAGACCCGTGAGTCTAATGACAGGCCGAATGGCATGGCTCGGAACTCATACAGGTCCCTTTGACCCTGAAGCGGAGGAACCGCTGATGGGACAGACAGACTGGGACATGAAAGAACACGTCCTGCACATCCAGTGAACAGAACCACATGTTTCGCTCCAAGGACGGTATGATCTGGGACAGAGTGACCATCCGAAAGGTGTGTGACCTGAGATATTGATTCAGGTTGTGCAGATCTAGAATGGGGTGCCAGCCCCCCCCCCATCCACTTGGGCACCAGGAAGTACCTGGAGACAAAGCCTGGGTCTGCTGGAGGATCTGCCACTGGAGCTACTGCCTCTTTGAAGAGGAGCAGAGCGATGTCGTCTCTGAGAGCCGACTGGGTCTGAGCGGATACTCGTTCCTCCTGAGAGGCGCGGGCTCGGCTTGGAGGGTACTGCTCGAATTCCAGAGGCAGTCCCTGGCCAACCAATTCCAGAACCCACCTGTCCATGGTGATAACAGACCAGGCGGAAAGAAAGTGGCAGAGCCGGACCCCCATGGGAGGACACAGAGCTGACATGATGGGAGCAGGGTTGGCAGCCCCCGCCCCGTTACTAAGCAGGCCTGGAGGAGGAGGATCCAGACCTGAACCTCGGCCTCCTTTACAGGCCAGCTGAGGACCCTGCTTGAGCCAAGGGCTGATGTCCACCTTGAAAGGAGGACTGCGGAGTCGCAGGGGCAGAATACCAAAAAGGCTTTTCCTTTTTCCTCTGCTGGTTCTTGTCCGAAGAACTCTTGGCAGAGGTAGCGTCCAAGGTGGCATTGGACTGCTCAATGTGCTGAAGATGACCTGCCACTCCCAGGCCGAGCAAGTTGGTCCCAAGGAAGGGCACATCAACTAATTTATGCTGGGTATCCGCCAGGAAGGAGGAGAGCCTCAGCCAAGCCCTGCGATGAGAGGCAACTGCAGTGGTCATCGAATGGGCACAAGAATCCCCAAGGTCCAGGGCCGTCTGGAGCTGCTATTGGCAACAGCTTGGCCCTGATCCCAGACCTGCTTGACCATGGTCTGCATGTCCATGGGGAGATGTGGGAGGACTTCGTCCAGCAACCCCAGAAGAGCATGAGAGAAGTGTACCATGATGATGGCCGAACTTGCCTGACGAAGGCCCAAGAAGAAAGCCGCATAGACCTTCCTGGCTGAATGGTCCAGAAGTTTGGACTCTATCAGGTCGGTCAGTGTCAGCAGAACTGCCAGTACGCCTGAACACAGAGGCGGTCACCAGGCTCTCGACCGAAGGGTGCTCTGTGAACCCCGCAAGGGACCCCATGGGCACCGCGTACTTGCATGCCATGCAGGCAGATGGAGCTGGACAAGAGGCAGGATGCTGCCAAAGTTCTAGGGCTGGCCCAACAATGGCCTCAGCCACAGAAAAGGCCTCTGTGAGTGTATCCCCTCTCTTAAGGATATCCGTAAGAGGGTACTCTGCCTTTTTCTGGATTGGCTCCAGGGGCATCCCTGTAGACTCAGAGATGAGGCAGAGGATCCCCTGAAAGGACGAGGGACCTTCCTCTGTCTGTAGGCCAGCGGTTGAGTTATCATCTCCTGGATGTGAATGTAGACCGGTGATGTCAAAATCCGATGAATCTGGATACAACGGCCTACCGCCCATGTCACCTTCGACTCACCATAGGCGGTCTGGGGTGACCGTGACTGACAATCACCAGGGGAGTCCGGTGTCTGGTCGATCTTCCTTGGAAGTAGCCCCTCCCACAGGCTGCTTGGGCAGTGGTTCCACCACAATAGGTGGAGAGACCATTTTGGGCCGAACAGGGGGTCTTGCTGGCTCCGTGGCCTAGGGAACCAATATAATCAGCACCGAAGGAGTTGGCTTCGGCCAGGGAGGCGAAAGCCAAGTAATGGGCAGGGAGGAAGCTGTGCAAGGCTTGTGCCCAGACAGAATTAGCTGTTGCCACATGAGGTCCTCGTGGCGCCAACAGAGTTTCCGTCAGAGCCTCTCCTCATCCGAGAAGGACAAAGACGACCGGTGGCATCGCCTCTTCTTAGAGTGCCTGTAGCTGTTCCTCGGCCTGTTGGATGAGGGGGTCCTAGACCTCGACCGAGATCGGGCAGGCCGATTCGGTCGGTCGGGATCGATGGCTGAGAGGGACCTGGGGGTGGTGGTGGATGTCAAGATGAACAACTCTGAGACTTGTAGGAGGGCAGCAGCCAAGGCCAACAGGATGCTGGGATGCATCGCTAGGGGGATCACCTCCAGAAGGAGGGAAGTGATACTCCCTCTGTATAACTGCTTGGTGAGGCCGCACCTTGAGTACTGCATGCAGTTTTGGAGGCCACACTTAAAGAGGGACATTGAACTCCTGGAGAGGGTCCAGAGGAGGGTAACCAAAATGATCTGGGGCTTGGGGGACAGGACCTATGGGGAAAGGCTCGAAGAGCTAAATATGTACACATTGGAAGAGAGAAGGGACTGGGGGACATGATAGAGGTCTTCAGGTACATGAAGGAGGTAAACAGGTGAGGAGCAGTCAGGGTGCTCTGAAGGAAGAGAGGGGGGCAACTAGAGGGCATGGGTGGAAGCTGGAGGGGGGAGATTCAGGGAAGAAAGGAGGAGGTGCTACTTCACTGAGAGGGTGGTGGAGCCATGGAATGCACTGCCCAGGGGGCTGGTGGAAGCAGAGATGGTGGAGGGGTTCAAGAGGGGGTGGGGCAGGAACAGGGGAAGGATTCTGGAAGCAAAGTACTGTGCAGCGAGAAATATCCGGGACTGGGAAGGGAGAAGCCAGAGAGGGCGACGGGGGCAGCAAGGTCAGCTCCCAGGGTGGGGGCTGACCAAACGAGCAGACGTGAAAGACCGTTAGGCCTATTCTGCTGGCATTTTAGGATGCTAACATGTTAATGTTATTCCAAGAGTGAACAGATTGTGGCAGAGCTCCTCCTGGCAACCACTGAGCCCACAGAAATAATCTGTGGTAGTAACCAGTCGGGGACCTGCTGGATAACATTAGAGTCAACCAAGGCCAGTAGGGGACCGGAAGTCCCAAACCCTCTCCCCGACAAGGAGAAATCCATCCCCCTGGCCCCCACCTCCCAAAGACCAAAGGGGACGCACCTCTCTAGTGTCTGTAGCAGGGCAAGGACCTGGGGGCGTCAGAGGAGGCAAAGTCCAACCCTCGTAGTAGAAGAGGGGCCGGGGCTCCATTTTTCCAGGCAGCTCTGATTAAGGGGAATTCTCCAACCCTTTAGAGCAGACACGAGTCTAGAATTCAGCCTCAGGATGAACCCTGCAGAGACCAGTGTAGTGTCAGGGCTGTTAACTTATTACGTAAACTAATTAGGAAACTTACCCCTCCCCCCCGAGCCACCTCTCCATCCTCCCCTATAGGTTGTTGTGCTTTCGTTTTTGTCCCCAATTAAAATATAGATGCAAATTATATTATCCAAGTTTCAGCATAGATCAAAATAGAGGACATTTTTCAAGCCAGTATGCAAAACACTCGGACTGGAGGGATAAACGTTCCACTGGCATCCAGAGTTCGGCATCCACATATCTATCCTTTTGGAAGCGAGTCCGAGGTCTGGAAATACCTCTCACTGCGACAAGAACAGCTTGGGGGGAGCCCGCCCCAGGGCATGGATAGAAGAGCGGGAACCCCAGAGAGAGACAAATAAACCACGAGGGCACAAGAGACAGGAGGCCACAGTCCTCAAATAGTGATACACCCCGGTTTGGGAAGATCCCCACCATCTGGGAGCTCATAACGGTCCAAATGGCAACCCAATACCGAATTTGTATTAAAATAAATTTATTTAGCTGCCTGAACCAGTTGAAGACGCACCCCTCCCTCAGCCCCCTCAGACCCCTGGCATCCTCCCCAGACTCCCCACCCCACTAGGTAGGAAGCCACACCAAGCTCATAACAGTAGGGTAAACAGTACCTCAGTGTTCTTCAGGGAGGCATTGTAGGGTTGCGGTATCTCTGTAATCGGTGTATCTGTGGCTTGGGGCAAGTTAGAACGCTCCAGTCAATTAAACTGTTTCTGGCATAGTCTCACCACCTCAGCTGCCTTCTCCGTGATGATTCCTCTGAGCAGGAGGTTGGATGTAGCCTCTGTAGCTGAAGTGTATGTTTGTTGATCTGTTAACAAGGTAACCAGCAATTTGGCAGGGTAAGGAATTCAAAATCAAATTTTCTGAGATAAGAGGATGGAAAATAAAGGGCTGTATTCTCTGCGTTGCCGCTGTGTGCACGGAGCATGATCATTATTAAACAGAATTCTTTGTTAGCCCCACATTACTTTGCCCTTCTGCCAGGCTTTATTTAGGAGAGTTTCTTTGATCTGGTAGCTTAGGAGGCGGACAGCTAAAGAACAGGGTCTGGCTTCAGGGTGGGTAGGCTTTGGACCCAACGCATGATGGGCCCTCTCCACATCGAGTTGAAAATCTGGGTCCAGTTCAAGCGATAAGTGAAGGACGTAATCTGCAAAGGCTCTAGAGTTGTTTCCCTCTTCCCCCTCTGGAAGTCCAAAAATTTGTATATTTCTTCTTCTGCCTCTGTTCTCTGCGTCTTCCTGCCTGATGGAAATTGCTGATTGTTCAGCAGCACGAGAACGAACTGTTCATCTAATCTGGAAGCGTTCAGAGAAATCTGGTGGTCTGCCTCAGAGACTCTGCTCTGCAGGCTATTTATTTCATTTCAAATATCTTTTAGCGATTCACGGACCTCTCCATGGAAGTCCGTGATCGCTTGCAGGATAGTTTCGGAGGTCGGCTCCGGGGGTTTCCTTTGTCCAGTAGGTTTAGAAGAAGACGGTTTTTTATCCGAGCTCGGAGTAGGCTTAGACTGGGCCTCCCTCTCATCTGACACAGGATCCTCCGCTTCTGTATATTCTGCGATGGGCTGAAATCTGTTACGGTGTTGTTTGGCCATGCTTTAAGTTATCGGAGCATAGCAGTTTGATAGTTGTAGGACAGAGTCCCCTATTTTTTAGATTAGGACTAAGTTTGCACTCTTTTAATTAATTTCAGGTGGGAGCCTCGCGCAGCACGTCTTCACCCAGGCAGAACTGGAACCGGAAGTCCGGCACCATGTTTTTTGATACCGTTATTTTATTTTTCCAAGTCTTCACATCAGGTCAGGAGGAGGAGGAGGAGGAAAGTAAGAAGATGAAGAAGAACTGCGCCCCGGTGTTGGTGCTCTAGTGGGGGTCATATTGCTGTCAAGGACCAACATGAGGACTGTTGGGCCTGCCGTGGTGCTGATCATGACATAGACAGGTGAGATGCCTGCTCCTCCATGGACTATCATACCCTTGTGAAGCTTGCATTGAAGTGGAGCTGTGATCCGTCCACCTTTGCAGACAGACAAATGCCAAGGTATGATCCTTGAGCTCTTCCCCGGAGCCCCATCCCAGTACTACATGTATTGAGGGAGTCCAGGGAATTCCCTGCACTCACCCAGGGTTTTAAATAATTGATTAGCAGTTTTTTTCTTGGAACAATGCTAACTGTACAGAAAGTATTTATATAGGTTTTCTAGAAGTGTTATGTTTGTTAAACACAGTGAGGCAAGTGCTGTACATTTTCATAATGTTTTAGCACTTTTATGAGCAAAATGCTAATCAATTTTTAGAGTTAAATAAAACCCTGTTGCCCCACCAGGACACTGGAGGCTGGGGAGGGTCTGGGCAGCGGAGACTCCAGGTGGTGCCATCACTTTCCCTAAACCTGGAGTTCCTTCTCCATTCTATTCTGTCCTGTCCCATCCTTCTCCTTCTCCCCCTCTCTCTCTCTTCCCTGATCTCTGTACATATCACCATGCTCTGTGGCTTCTTCAGGGGTCTCACTGAAGAAGCCACAGAGTGAGGTTATACACAGGGGTGGTTGGTCAGCGATTCATTGTTCCTTGCACCAATAAATTCATTTAGCCTTCTGCGTCTGCGGTGTATACCATTTTTGTGTTTTCCTATGCATCTCTGCTGCTACATCCTGGCTGGGGCTGGCAGTATACATTAGAGTAACGAACTGTGAATGAGCTTGGTACATCCAGCAAACCTGGGTTTGATTCCCACAATATCCACTTCATAGTGTGTAACCCTGAGCATGTTGCATAAGCTCCCCAGTGGGCCTTCCCGGGTTACCAAAGAATAACATTTAAAAGACAAACAAAACAAACAACAACAAACTGTTAGAAATGGGAAGCAGATCCACCTGGAGTACCGGGTTAATAATGTTTAAGCCCCACAACGAAGTGATTCAAAACAAGAAGCTGGCTGGGATTTTGTAGCTCCACTAATTATGGGATTTAAGGCACAATGAAAAACTAAGGGCATTCTCGTTTCAGTGATTGGGAGGGGGCTCTCATTCTGTGCATTGCTGCCAGACTTCTGTTCTGAGCGGTCTCCCAGTGTCTCCTGTGCTTCACTTCTGTGGCACTTGCACTCCCTCTACTGGCAAAAGGTGATAATTCCAGCCGAGACTTGAAGTGTACCCCACTGATCAAAGACAAGCCTGGCTCCTTTTGTTCATGAAAATAAAACTCTTGCATAGTGAAACTCTAACACTAACATATAAACCCCACCTGTATAACTATACTCAAAACAACTATTCAAACTTAAACCGAAACCAAAATCATTTGCATAGTACATTTCAACTATAATCAATGTAGACTTCATATTTGTGATGTAGTGTAATTATTTTACGAAAGCAAAATAAAAGATTTTAAACACCTTACTACTTTGTTTTCAAATAGGTACCATATGTTGTAAATGGATACCAAGATAAAGCACAATATATAATATAGAGGATAACGTATGGTCCCTCATCGGTAACCTGTTTGTTAACCGTTGAGAGGTTGCTAGGGTTACCAGGTAAACCTCGTGAGCGAAGCTCGAGAGGTTTACATCTCCATGGCAACCTTGAGACGTTTAATCAAACGGGTTCCCGATAGAGGGACCATACATCATATTTTATAGTGTATGGTCTCCATAACAAGTATCAAAAATGAAGCAGGCTCCTTACTGTTGTAGTTTCAGTCACCACTGCGACCGTTTCGTGTCATGCTCTCACCACTGCAGTCATTTCTGGAAGGCCATCAGCTAAGCACTAAAAAGGTGTGCACATGTGCAGATTGGCTCCGGTTGTAATCCCATCGCTATGATATACTCAAGAGGGGTTAACAACCCCTGACATCATAGCGATTGGATTACAAAGAAAAAATCTTGCCGCATTTTAGGGGTAATAAGGACGCCCCATACATTATACTGTGATATATCTGCTAATGGCACATAGCAATAAAGAAAATTAAATGTAAAAAAAATTCTTCCTATTCACTCTGGTAAAGCAGTACGGAGGCTCAAGGCTGATAATGGGCTAGCGCATGGGATCAAAAGCAAGCTGTACTGCAACATGGGAGAGCTGCGTTTGACAATGGACTAGTTAGTGCCTAAGTGGGACTCAGTATGTAGCACATCTTCCTGAGTCAGAAGGTTGTGAGTTTTATTCCCACTGCGGGATGTGGGCTAATAACCCAAATGGTAATAAAGTGCAATAATAAGAGGCATTGTACTGTTTGGGAACGATGACTTTCAGATAAGACGTTAAACTGATGTTCCTTCTGGTACTCTCTGGTGCTGTCCTAGTGGGTGTCCAAGTGAAAGTAACAGAACTCACCTAGCACATTTTTTGCAAGAGATGGGTATTTTACCACTGTCCTGGTCAACATTCCCCTTCCTATAAGACTGATTCAGGCAATTTGATGACTGTGCGTAGATGCTGATGTGTGTAATGGCTGCCACTACACATTTACAGTCACTTCACTACCTTTGTCTCTCCACTTGTAAAGCACTTTGAGATTAATGCAAATTCTTCTACTTGTTCTCAGCAACAACCTGGACAGCAACATGGGAGTCCAGTGTTTGCCAATGGACTAGTGCCTAGGTTCAAAAGAAACCTGCATTTCAACATTGGAGATGCAGGTCTACCAATAGGCTAGAACCCGGAATCAGCAGTAAGCTGCACAGCAACAAGGAAGACCTGCATCTGACAATGGGCTGGTACCTGGGCTCAGCAGCAGGCTGCATTGTCACATGGAAGATCCAGGTTTGATAATGCACTAGTGCCTAGGCTCAGCAGCAAGCTACACTGCCACATGGGAGATTCAGGTCTGATAATGCACTGGTGCCTAGGCTCAGCAGCAAGCTGCACTGCCACATGGAAGATCCAGGACTGATAATGCACTGGTGCCTAGGCTCAGCAGCAAGCTGCACTGCCACATGGGAGATCCAGGTCTGACAATGCACTGGTGCCTAGGCTCAGCAGCAAGCTGCACTGCCACATGGAAGATCCAGGTCTGACAATGCACTGGTGCCTAGGCTCAGCAGCAAGCTGCACTGCCACATGGGAGATCCAGGTCTGACAATGCACTGGTGCCTAGGCTCAGCAGCAAGCTGCACTGCCACATGGGAGATCCAGGTCTGACAATGCACTAGTGTCTAGGCTCAACAGCAAGCTGCACTGCCACATGGGACATCCAGGTCTGACAATGTACTAGTGCCTGGGCTCAGCAGTAAGCTACATTGCCACATGGGAGATCCAGGTCTGACAATGCACTAGTGCATGGGCTAAGCAGCAAGCTGTACTGCCACATGGGAGATCAACATCTGACAATGTGATAGTGCCTCAGCTCAGCAAGAAGCTGCACTACAACACAACAGAACTGAGTCTGATAATAGGCAAGAGATTGGTCTCAGCAGCAAGCTCCACTGCAACACAGCAGACCCATGTCTGACAATGGGCAAGTGCATAGGCTCACTGCAAGATGGGGACCTAGGTCCTACAAATTGCTAGTGCTTGGGCTCACTGAAACATGGGAGACCCAGTTCCAACCATGGGCTGGTGCTCAGTCTCACTGCAATATGGAAGACTTGAGACTAAGAACTTACTGTAACAGCAGCTCTTCCAGAGAAGTTTCTGCAGTAGGTCATTACTTATAGGACTGCACCCTCTGGTGTCAGGACCACACAGAAAATTCTAGCTAGCAATACCTGGCATGGGTCCATCCACTCGATGTCATGTGACGAAGTCAGCGTGAGCCTATATAGTGGGCAGTCCCCACGCCCACCCTCCAGTTCTCCCGCTGGAGACCAAGAGCCAGGTACAACAGGAGAAAAGGAGATAGCCCCTGAAGCCCAAAAAACAAGGCTCAAGAAAAATAGTTGCAGAAGCTGGGGGAAGGTGGGAGGGGAAAAAGGTGACCTACTATAGGAACCTCTCTTGAAGATCTACTGTTATGGTAAGTTCTTACGTAACTGTACTATCTTACTTCGACAGGGTTCCTGCAGTAGGTCATTACTTATAGGACCAAGTCCCAAGCAGTGATAAATCAGAAAGGACTGAAACCCGGGAGGCAGGGAAAGATTCCTAGATAAATAGACCTTCCAGACCAAGACCCCTCTCTGTGTCTGGATGTAAAGACTAGGCCAAAAGGCTCCAAAAAAATTAGACCTATACCAGACTGTCTCTCAAAACCCCAGCAACCCGTACAGATTGTACAAGGAGTGGGAAAAAAGAACACCCTTGTCTCCCCAGGAGAATACCTGAAGCTTCCCTCTGAAAGGGCTAATGGAGTGTCTGTTAACTCCACAGACACAATGTGGACAAAACCATGTGGACACACCCACGTCCTGCAACAGTGCCTAAAGGCAAAAAATGTACAAATGCTGCTGGAAACTGACAAATAGCAGGAAAATGACTGCTTCTCAATAAAAGCTCAGGAAAACATCTATATTTGAGTAGCCTGACTCAACTGAAAACCCAAACCTAAACAAAAAATGTGGTGGCCTCTTATAAACCATGGAAAGGGCCCACTGATGGAAAACCTTACCCTTCTAGATAAAGGGGAAGGACACAAACCCCTTTCCTCACTGGCCCTACCAGAGGATCAGGTAGAGGTAAGGGGGTCCCTCACTAGCCAAGAGGCCGACGCATGGGAAAACATCGCTCCCCCTGCAGTCTCATGAGAGGCTATCTGGGGGTTGGAGCCCTCTGACGCTGGAGTCTGTCGTTTGACCTGACGTCTGGATGAAGCCTGTTTCTTCTGACAACGAAAAGACTGCCTGAAGCAAGAGCCCACATGATACCTGGGGCGGACCGTGCGCAATGCCGTTCCTCTGTTCTGGAACCTCAAAAGAATGTCCCTGGAGTTTCCGCCAAACAATACCGACCCCTGAAAAGAGCGACTAGTACTGCAGGCTGGATGCTCTGTGTTAACCCAGAATTCCAGAGCCACGAATGCCTGCAAAGACAGATGGCGGTGGCAGTAGACTGAGCTACCGAGTCTATGGAGTCATAGGTGACCTGTAGGGCATTATGACAGGAGAGCCAAACTGAAATCACAGCCCTAGCAATCTTGGACTTAAGCCCGGAGTCCTGGAAGGCCTCAAGCCTGGATTCCACAAGGCCCAAAGTGTCGCTCTGGAAGAAGACCATATGGGCTACGTAATTAAAGGATCTAAGGGTGCAAGTGGACGAAGAATAAATCTTGCACCTCAGGAGATCCAACTAGCTAGAATTTTCCGTGTGGTCCTGACACCAGGGGGAGCAGTCCTACAAGTAATGACCTACTGCAGGAACCCTCTCGAAGTAAGATCTTACTGCAACCTGGTTGAAGGACAGTGATGACATGAATGCGCTGAAGATAAAACAGAGTTCTACATGAAATAAACTTGGTCTCAAATTATGGATAATTACAAAAAAAAAATTCTCTGGGAAGAAATTCTGAACAAACTGCTGCACTCCAGTAATATAAAAAATCTATGAACAGTGGGCTAGATTTTACAAGGGCCGCTAGATCAGTACAATGTGCGCCAAACCCCAAGCTGTGGCAAACCAAGGAAGCACCAGGGACACTGCGCATAATTTTAGAAAAAGAGGGGTCCCGGTGCCTAAGTGACCGGGAGTGCTGCAAGCCGCTGACTGCATCACAGAAATGGCGCATGGGGAATGCCGCAAGCTGCAAAACGAGCTTGTGCAGCAGCGGCGCATGGTGACCCATTGCTTATCACCGTGGTGGCCAGCACTTGTCAAGGGCATGCACTGGCTCATGGGGGGGGAGGTCAGGTTGAGGGGAGGAAGTGATAACTGCCCCTAATGGGGCAACGGCAGGGACAGTGTGGGTCCATGTGTGCAAGGGCAGACACACCAGTGCCACCACGGGGAGGGAGAGATTGCAGGCTCTGATCTGCCATGTACCACCAGCCACTCCAGTGGTGGCCTGGTAGATGTTGGGGGCTGCATGGGCACCTTCCCCAGGGGGACACAGGGTTGCCCCATCCAAAAAGGGCTCCTGCAGTGGTATAGGGTTAGTCAGATCAACTCCAGGCTGGTCTAATGGCAGGGGCCATGAGTCCATAGGGGAGCTTCCAAAATCTTTACTAAGGGGATATGGTAGCCAAGCCATGGTGCAAGCCCCCTTCCATCAAGGCACACCGGAATGGCCATCGAAAGGATGGCACAAGCCCGCTTGGTGCAAGCGGTCCCCCCAGTGGTGCAGGCTGTGTTAGAAAACTGGGACTGGTGCAAGGTGCGGTGCAAGGAGCCCCTTGTGCCATTTCTCCATGACGCAGCCCCTCGTGCTAGTCTCGATTGTTTTAAAATCAGGCCCAGTGGTTTTTATTTTAACAAGAAAAGTTTTAGGAAAAAAAGTGACTCAATAGTATTATAGTCCATAGACTAGCCATGTGCTATAAAAATGAGTCACCCTTCATCAACCAAGGGATGTGGGGAAATGGCATTACCTTGTTTTCTGCCAGTTGCTTAGTAAGTGGTTCTTTTGAGCCCTGCAGAATGTTATGCAGAGCCATCTCTTTCTGTCCAGTTAGGGTTTCCACTTCTTGCCTCTGCTTTTCCCACTGGATACTGTTACTCAGCATTTCTTCTAACTGCTTCTGCCGTGCCTCTACGCCATGCTGGGTGGTGTCCCACTGGCTCTGCACCCGCTCCACTGCAGGAAAGTGACAGAAAATGAAGCAAGTTACAAGAATTCTGATGTTGAAATTTAGGCTTGATCAGGATGATCAGTCCCCTTAAACCCTGGGTTGGTGGGAATCTCCAATCAAGGACAAAATTAAGGGAGACAGAGTGTGGGACAGTAACCTGGAGGAATCCTTGTATCCGTGCAAGAGCAGCAACTCAGTGAGTATAGCCAAGGGACGGATTAACATTTCCAGTCAATTCCACTAATAGCCACTAGAGGGCAATGTTGGACTGTATCCACTTTTCTGAAATGTACCAGCTACTGTATTTAGCCACCACAAACCCAAATCAGCTGTATAATGTCAGACCAGCTACCTCTGTTTTAAGTTCTCTAGTGTTGTATCCGTTTAAGACTTATTATTTCATATGAGCCTTTGAGTAATGTCAAAAGAAACAGAGCCAATACACTAATTTTAATATGCAGGATATACCCCATCTCTTTTTGTCAAAAAGGTGTTTATTCCACCAACTAGCCAACTGTCTAGCAGGAATATACCCTGATTCCAAGAATATACCCAGTCTCTTAGGCTGAAAGCGTCAATCTGATGGCGGCTGTCTATTGTTTTCTAAGCTTCCTCATTTTCTCCCCAATAGAGCCACTTTGGCACATGTACAACTGGCACACACTGCAGGGGAAACAAACTCCTTGGCTCTCCTGCAGGTGTCACTGTGGCACTAGAATCGGATGCCAGCCTCCCTGGGTAGCGTACATAGCTGTTGCTCCAGTCCAGGGCTTCATCCAGACCCAATTTTCCAAGTCAGCTCCATATCCCAGGTTGCCTGCCTGCATGGAAGCCTGATGCTCCATCTTTTTTCTTGTAAATCATATTTTATTGAATATCCAACTTATGGAACAGCACATAGGTAGAACAAATATAGAAACAGGTTACACACCTGTAACAGTAGTTCTAGGAGTGGTGTATGTTGTTCATCCACACTCTTTGGCATGTCCCTTTCCACTTTAAATCTTGCCAGTAGTTTTCAAGCTGGCTCCTCCCACCCACCTGGGTGGTATAACCCTCAGCTCCGACCCATTATGTCAGATCTTAGCCCGCTGGAAGCCAGGTATTGTGCGTCCGCAGCTGGGGAGGTCGGGTGGGTCCGTGTGGATGAACAACATATACCACTCCTAGAACTACTGTTACAGGTGAGTAACCTGTTTTTCTAGGATCGTGGATATGTTGTTTATCCACACTCTTTGGCAGACTCCTAGCAGTTCTCCAGGAGGAGGAAGGCAAGGTGCACACCCTATACTTAGGGAATAGAGATTGGAGAACCGAGGCCCCAAACTAGCATCCCGGCGTGACTCAAGGTCGATGTTGTAATAGGTAATGAAGGTGTTTGCTGACTTCAAGGTAGCAGCCCAGCAGGTTTTCTGGATAGGGATGTCCCCTGGAAACAGCCACCGATGCAGCAGTATGGCGGGCAGAATGAGCTCTTATCCCTCTGGGAGGCTCCATGCCTGCCAACTCGTAGCACAGACTTATGCAAGATGTAATCCACCTTGCAATAATCCATTTTGCTGCAGGTCTGCCAGAAGCAGCTTCAGCATAGGTGACAAAAACAGCAGGTGAACCTCTCCCTGAATTTCCGCCGTCCTCTCCTTGTAAAAGGAGAGAGCTCATCTCAGGTCCAAAGTATGGAGCCTGTAATCGGCCTCCGATGTGTAATTTGGGTAGTAAACTGGCAGAGTTAACACCTGATTAAGGTGAAACTCTGACACCACCTTCGGAAGGAATTTCTGGTGAGGGCGCAGGACAGCCTTGTCCCTGTGGAAGACCAGAAAGTGCCTGGAGCTCCCCTGTCCTTCTGGCAGATGTGATAGCCACCAGGAAGGCCATCTTCCACGACAAGTGCGACAATGCACACTTGTGCATTGGTTTGAATGGCTTGCCCATGAGCTTTGCCAGTACCAGCAGTAGATCCCACGGAGGTGGAGGTTCATGCACCGGAGGGGATATGTGATTCAGGTGTTTGAAAAAGTGCCTGACCACTGTCTCCTACGCCAACATCGGCTGACCGGCCCGCGTCCAGTAAGCAGAGATGGCTGCCAGGTACACCCTAAGGGTCGATGACCAAAGACCCCCTTTGGACGGAGACCAAAGGTAGTCAAGAATTTTAGCCACTGGACAGGACAGAGGGTCCAGGCCCTTGCCCTGACACCAAATGGAAAAACTTTTCCATTTGAAGGCATAACATTTCCTGGTCGATTCCTTTCTGGATGCCTCCACCATGGTGAGGACATCCTTGGAAAGACCCCAAAGCCTGGACCTCTGTCCACTAAGGTACCAGGCTGTGAGGTGCCGGGACTGAAGGTCCAGATGGTATACCTTCCCCTGATTGACAGAGATCAGGTCCGGGAATGCTTGAAGCGTTCCGGGGGCCTGCAGCTGAGGCTGAGGAGATCTGGATACTAGAACTGGTGCAGCCAGTCTGGGGCCACCAGAATCACCTTCGCCTTATCCCTCCTCACCTTGAGGAGCACCTTGTGGATCAAGGGAAATGGAGTGAAGGTGTAGAAGAGGCCTGCGGTCCATGGCCTCGAGAAGGCATCCCCCTGCAGTGAGCCCTGCTGAGGGGGTGGGCATGAAACAGCCTCAGCTTGGTGTTTTCCCTGGAGGCAAACAGGTCCACCATTGGTTTGCCCCAGTGGGAGAACAGGCTGTAAGCTACCTCTGGATGGAGAGACCTCTTGTGGGATGTCTCGCCTAAGCAGCTGAGAGCATCCGCCTGATAGTTCGAGGCTCCTGCCACATGAATGGCTACGAGATCCACCTCCAGACGGCTGACGAGGGTCCAGATGCGGAGCACCTCCCTGCAAAGCAGACGAGAGTGCATGCTGCCCTGTTTGTTGTGGTAGTACATGGTCATGGTATTGTCCATCTGGACTTAAACCACTTGACCCCGGAGGAGGAGCGAAAAGCTGACAGTGCCTGTCTGACTTCTCTGAGCTCCAACAGGTTGATGTGGTATGGGGACTCCTTGGGGGTCCAGAACCCATGGGCCCTTTTGTCCCCCACGTGGGTTCCCCAGCCCATGAGAGAGGCATTGGTTGTGAGGACAGCCGCTGGCTTGGGCGGACAAATGGGATCCCTTCTTGCAAATGGTCTGGCACGGTCCACCATTGGAGAGCGTCCCACATCTTCTGGGTTACAGTGATCAGCTGGTCCAAATGACCATGGCGCTGAGTCCACTGGGTGGCCAGCTCCCGCTGGAGGGGGTGCATGTGCTACCAGGCCCAACGGACCACAGAGGTGCATACTGCCATGTAACCCAGAAGGTGCAGAAAGTCCCGGGCAGGGTGCAATTGCCCAACCAGAAATGATTGAGCAAAGGAGGAGAGAACCTCTGCCCTGTCCGCCAGGAGCCGAGCTCTGGCTTGTCAAGAGTCGAGCTCTGCTCCGATGAAGCACATCACCTGAGAAGGCATGGGTTCCGAGTTGGCCTCGCTGATTAAGAAGCCAAGTTGGGAGCAGGTCTGGAGGGCCAGGTCCCTGGACCTCTCCACCTCCTGTTGGGTGGGACCTGCTAAGAGCCAATTGTCAAGGTAGGGGTTAATTCTGACCCCCAGACGCCTGAGATGGGCTGCCACCACTGCTATGTAGTTGGTGAAGACCCGTGGGGCCGATGACAGGCCGAACGGCATGGCTCGGAACTCGTATAGGGTCCCTTCGGCTCTGAAGAGGAGTAACCACCAATGAGACGGATGGATTGGGACGTGAAAGAATGCGTCCTGCAGATCCAGTGAACAGAACTACATGCTTTGCTCCAAGGATGGTATGATCTGGGACAGACTGACCATCCAAAAGATGCGTGACCTGAGATACTGATTCAGGTTGTGCAGATCTAGAATGGGGCACCAGCTCCCTGTTCACTTGGGCACCAGGAAGTACCTGGAGACAAAGCCTGGGTCTGCTGGAGAATCCACCACTAGAGCTACTGCCTCCTTGAGGAGGAGCACAGCAAAGTCATCTCGGAGAGCCAACTGAGTATGGATGGATACTCTTTCCTCCCGAGGGGCGCGGGCTCGGCTTGGAGGGTACTGCTCGAATTCCAGAGGCAGTCCCTGACCAACCACCTCCAAAACTCACCTGTCCCTGGTGGTAGCGGACCAGGCGGAAAGGAAGTGGTGGAGCCGGCCCCCCACAGAAGGACCCAGAGCTGGCGTGATGGGAGAGGGGGTGGCAGCCCCCGGCCCGTCACTGAGCAGGCTTGGAGGAGGATGATCCAGGACCTGAACCTCGGCCTCCTTTACAGACCTGGGAGGGTCCGGGCTTGGGCCGAGGGCATCAAGCTTGAGCCTGCTGCTGCTGCCCTCCTTGAAAGGAGGGTTGCTAGGCCGCAGGGGAAGAGTGCCGAAAAGGCTTCTTCTTCTTCTTCTGCTGCTTCTTACTTGAAGAACCCTTAGCAGAAGTAGCGTCCAGTGTGGCATTGGACTGCTCAATACGCTGAAGGTGACCAGCCACACCTGGGCCGAAAAGGTTTCTGCCCAGGAAAGGCACATCAGCTAGTTTGTGCTGAGTATCTGCCAGGAAAGAGTAGAGTCTCAGCCAAGCCCTGCGGCGAGAAACAACTGTGGCTGCCATCGAGTGGGCACAAGAATCCCCAATGTCCAGGGCTGTCTGAAGCTGCTGTTTGGCAACAGCCCGGCCCTGATCCCGGACTTGCTTGACCGCGGTCTGCATGTCTGCGGGGAGGTGTGGGAGGACTTCATCCAAAGACCTCAAGAGGGCACAGAAGAAGTGTGCCATGATGACGGACAAACTTGCCTGATGGAGGCCTAAAGATGAGGCCGCATAGACCTTCGAGCCAAATCGTCCAAGTTTTTGGATTCCTTCTCGGAAGGTCGGTCAATGTCGGCAGAACTGCCAGTGCGCCTGAACACAGAGGCGGTCACCAGACTCTCGGCCGAAGGGTGCCCTGTGAACCCCGAAAGGGACCCCATTGGCACCGCATACTTGTAGGCCATGCGGGCAGATGGAGCTGGACAAGAGGCAGGGTGCTGTCAAAGTTCTAGAGCTGGGCCAACTATGGCCTCAGACACCGGAAAGGCCTCATTTGGGGTATCCCCTCTTGAGGATGTCCATGAGAGGGTACTCTGCCTTTTTCTGGATAGGTTCCAAGGGCATCCCTGTAGACTCAGAGATGAGGCAAAGAATGCCCTGAAAAGACAAAGGACCTTCCTCCGTCTCTATCCCACCAGACGATTCGTCATCCCCAGGATGAGAATGTAGGCCGGTCTCATCCAAATTTGAGGAATTCGGATACAGTGGTCGATCGCCTAGGTCACCTTCAACCCATCAACAGTGGTCCTGGGTGACAGTGACCGAAAGATGTCAGGGAAGCCTGGTGTCTGGTCTAGCTCCCTTAGAAGGAGCTCCTCCCACAGGCTACATGAACGGCAGTTCCACCACGATCAGTGGAGAGGCCAGTATATGCCGAACCGGAGGTTTCGCCGGCTCCATGGCCAGGGGGACTGACTTAATCGGCTCCGAAGGAGTCGGCTTTGGCCTGGGAGGTGAAAGCCAAGTAATGGCCAGGGAAGGAGCCGTGGTCGGCTTGTGCCCAGACAAAATCAGCTGTTGCCACATGAGGTCCTCGTAGTGCCGACAGAGTTTCCGCCAGAGACTCTCCTCATCCGAGGAGGACGAGGACAACCAATGGCGTTCCCTATTTTTCGAGCGCTTGTGGCTCTTTCTCAGCCTCTCGGTTGAAGGGTTCCTTGACCTCGACAGAGATCGGACGGGCCAAGTCAGTCGCTCAAGAGACACCAGTGGGGCTGGTAATTTCCCGGGGTCAGGGACCACTTCCTCGATGGGATTCCCAGTGGGCTGGGTCTCCTCATCAGGGAAAGAAAGAGCCGGAGTCCGACTGACAGAATCATCGACCGGAGTTGGTGACAATGGGTTGATCAGGTCGATGACTATTTCGACCTAAGCCGATTGACATTTGATCGACTGGCCAGGCCAGCAGGCCAAGAAGCCAGTGGCCAGAGAGGCAATTTTGACTGAAGCGGAGACTGCCAGTTCCTGGGACCGAGATCTCTCCCGTTCCCAAGAACATCTTTGCCGAGACGAAGACAATTCCAGGTCCTTTTCCTGCTTATGGGACCCAGAGGGGTGCATGCCCGTGGACCCTCTCCCTTAGTCAGGAGAGACTGGCACAGCTCTCGGAAAGAACTCGAGAAGGTGGAGCCCAGGTTGAATGGAAAGAAGAAGCTTCAAGAGGAAGATTCTGCGGCCTGAGCCATATCCTCCTCGAAGGCTTGCATACGTTCCAATTGCTTGCTGGATCCCGTGGCTGTGGAAACCGCCCACCGAGCCTCCTTTGATTTCACTGGAGGGTTCTGTTCTTCTGGCCTTCCCAACTTCAGGATTGTGAGATGGTCGTCAAGGACGTTAGGGTGAAATGCAAGACAGAAGTCAAGCGCCCAGTGTCAGGACCAACACCCAAGCATTATATGCACGCCGTGTGGGGGACTGATGCTAAAGTGATATTTTCATTGAATGAACACAGGTGAAATCCAGTGGAAGACTTGCTCTTCCATAATCAAGCAGAGGAGTCGCAGTAGCTAATGCAAACTAGATGAAGTTTCTGAATAACCGAAGGTTTAGAAGCCAGGGCCTACAAAATACAGGAGCATGAAGGAAGCAACCTGAATCTTCCAGCGGAAAGGAAGATCTGGCGTCATGGGGCGGAGCCGAGGGTTATACCACCCGGGTGGGTAGGAGGAGCCAGCTTGAAGACTTCTGGCAATCTTTAAAGGGAAAGGGGTCATGCCAGTAAGTGTGGATGAACAACATATCCACAATCCTAAAAATGCTGATGCTATAAAGGTGAATGTTTCCATAACCTCAGAACAAACTGCAGACATTTGTAATGTGCTAAAGACATTTAATAGTACTTTTGCCACTGTACCAGGCAGAGCAAAAGGGGTTGAGCACATAAGTGACAAGGAATGCTCATCCTATTAGGCAAAAGACATACAGGTTACCAGGGTGGTTAAGAGTTAATGTGGATAAGGAAATACAAAAAATGAAGGAATTGCATATCACAGAGGAGTCAAGGAGTGCTTGGTCATCTCCCGTGGTAATTGTAAGCAAAAAAGAAGGGGGGGGTGTTAGAATCTGCCTTGATTTTAGGAAACTTAATCAAATGTCAGAATTTGACAGTTATCCTACGCCCAGAATAGATGATTTGGTGGACAGACTGGAGAGTGCAAAGTATATAAGTACCCTCGATCTCACCAAGAGTTACTGGCAAATACCTTTAGCTAAAGAATCCAGAGACAAAACTGCATTTGCCACCCCTGGTGGATTCTATCAGTTTGCCACCATGCCATTTGGTTAACATGGTGCGCCAGCTACATTCCCACGGTACATGGATGTCATTTTATCCCCTCACACTGGTTATTGTGCTGCGTACCTGGATGATGTCATGGTGTACAGTCCAGACTGGAAAAGCCACCTGGAACACCTATGAGCAGTTATCCAAGCTATCAAAAATGCAGGACTGACTATTAATCCTATCAAATATGCACTGGGCATGCAGGAAACCAGATATTTGGGCTATGTGTTGGGAAATGGTGAAGTTAAGCCAGACATTTCTAAAATAGAAGCTGCAGCTAACGGCCCTGTCCCTAAAACAAAGAAACATGCCAGGTCATTTTTAGGGCTGGCTGGTTATTATTGGAGATTTGTTTCCAACTTTGCTGAGTTAGCTACTCTCCTCACTGAACTCATGAATGGTACTCACATAATGTGAAATGAACCCCAGAGTGTGATGAGGCTTTTCAAACCATAAAGGCTGTATTATGTTCAGCGCCTGTTTTGAGAAGCCCAGACTTTGAGGAACCACTTTTGCTACAAACAGATGCATCAGAGGAAGGCCTAGGTGCAGTACTGAGTCAAAATATAGATGGGAAGGAACATCCTAGCCTGTACATAAGTAGGAAGTTGCATGACGGAGAGAAAAGGTACTACACCATTGAAAAGGAATGTTTAGCAGCAAAGTGGGCCATGGAGTCCCTTAAGGTTTATTTGCTAGGAACTGACTTTGTTCTTGTAACAGATCACAATCCCCTCTGTTGGCTTAACCAAAGGAAAGATAAAAATTTCAGAATCACAAGGTGGTATCTGGCACTACAGCCATTTAAATTCACGGGGATACACAAATCTGGTAAAGACAATAGCAATGTTGATTTTCTGTCAAGATATGGATCAGGAATTGAGGATTCTGAAGGCTGAAAAACAAATGTATGGGTTTGAACTTTACTGTCTGCTGTACTGTTATAGAAAAAAACAGATGATGTATATGTGCTTAATATCTGAAAGCAGCAACTGTTAGTGGAGAATTAACAAAAGGTTTTGGAAACCTGTCTGATGAAACAGGTTCCCTCTTAAGGAGTGGGGTGTATGTGACAGGGTAGAATAGGGCCCTGTCCCAGTTGTTATGGAGAAAGTGTTTCAATGCAAAGATCTGTTCTGTTCTTTTCTGTCTCTTCTCTGTCTGGTTGAGCAACCAAATTTTCCTGTGAGACTTGGGACTTGATCAACCTGAACAGTCTCGCAGTTTGTTGCATCTCACTATCACTCAGTTTTCTCTTGCTGTCTTTTTCTCCCTTGCATATCCGCTGATATAAAACTATATGCAAATCAGAAGAAGCCAGAAGGTGAAGGAAGGAAACATATTCAATTCAGTGCTTCAGAGTAACTGGTAACTGGTATTTTTCTTTTAAACTTAGATTGTAGGCTTGTAGTGACACTATACTTTCTTTCTGTGTTGTCTTTACTTATAATTGTTTTTGGGCTGTTGAAAATTTAAAAAATAGTGGTGGTGTAATTCTGTGCTGTCTTTAATTGCTGCAAATTTTATCTTGGCTTGTCTGACTGTCCTGTAGCTGGGTGAAGGTGTTAATTGTCTGGCCTCTGACCTCAGCTACGTGATAACTGAAGGTGGGGCTTAGTCACAGTTAAAGCAGCAAACAGAAGTTCATCTTCTCAGAAGAAGCCAGAAGGTGAAGGAAGAAACATATTCAATTCAGTGCTTCAGAGTAACTGGTAACTGGTATTTTCTTTTAAACTTAGATTGTGAGGCTTGTAGTGACACTATACTTTCTTTCTGTGTTGTCTTTACTTATAATTGTTTTGGGCTGTTGAAAATTTAAAAATAGTGGTGGTGTAATTCTGTGCTGTCTTTAATTGCTGCAAATTTTATCTTGGCTTGTCTGACTGTCCTGTAGCTGGGTGAAGGGTGTTAATTGTCTGCCTCTGACCTCAGCTACGTGATAACTGAAGGTGGGGCTTAGTCACAGTTAAAGCAGCAAACAGAAGTTCATCTTCTCAAGAAGCCAGAAGGTGAAGGAAGGAAACATATTCAATTCAGTGCTTCAGAGTAACTGGTAACTGGTATTTTCTTTTAAACTTAGATTGTAGGCTTGTAGTGACACTATACTTTCTTTCTGTGTTGTCTTTACTTATAATTGTTTTTGGGCTGTTGAAAATTTAAAAAATAGTGGTGGTGTAATTCTGTGCTGTCTTTAATTGCTGCAAATTTTAGCCCCCCCCCACCCTTCCCCCAACTCTTAATTATATGCCCTGATAAATCTGATTGACAGGAGCTAAACACAGGGTATAGTAAGAGGTGTGAAGTAGGAGGGGCATAAGGGGAAGAAGACCACCCTCAACACGACAAGTGTTTTGACTCATTTATTTATTTATTGGTTTCTTTTTCCTTAAAAAATATATATCTGAGGATCAGTTACAGGATTTTAATACTGTAAATAAATAAAAGAGAACTAAGAGAGCTTCAGTAGCAGATAAGTAGTGGAATTGCAGTATAATGTGGGAGTGGTGCAATGTAGTGGCTCAGGGCAGCCATATTCAGGCAGACCTTCTGGACACTGAGGTGCTGCCCTATCTGCATGCATCTCTCAGGACTGAGGGATGAGGTAGCCAGACTCAGGCGGAAGTAAACTGGGTCAGGAGTACCATCACCCTGTCCAGGAATCCACCCAGTCCAATGCAGCTGCCTCAAAGGATGCCGAGCGAGGAGCACTTGGATGACAGTGGGCTCAGGGAGGTTAGAGCAGTCAGGCAGAGGCACATCCCAGATCCTATTCCTCTCAAGAACTCATATGCCACACTGGCAAATGAGGACAACCAAATAGAGTACCCAGGAAGTGGAAGGAAAGGATGTGGAGGTTAGGCAAGGAGGTGACCTCAGTGGGGAAAGCAGTGGACCCCAGAGGAGGAGAGCGAATCCTGGTGGGGACTCCATCATAAGAGGGATCCAGCTAGGAACACAGGAGGGAGGACAGGGAGGTGAGGTGCCTACCAGGTGCCACGGCATGGAGGGATGGAAGGAAGATACTGGGGATCACTGGGAAGGCAAGACAGGAGGGTGAGCTGGATGTCATTATCCACCTAGGTACTAATGACTTGGCAAATGGGGAGCCAAAGGAAGTTCAGGAAGAGTTTAGGAAACTGGGAGGGGTCTCAAGCAAGTAGCTACTTCTGTCACTTTCTCAGAAGTACTACCTGTGAGAGCAAGGGAGAACATAGGAGTGCATGCACGGAACTTTAACTCATGGTTGAAGAACTGGTGCTGTGAGGAAGGGTTTGATTCATTGGTGACTGGGGACCCATCTGGAGGGATGGAGGTTTGTTCAAGCCTGGCGGCCTGCATCCATCCTGGAGGAATCAAGCACTCAATGATAAGTTTAAATGCTACATTGACAAGCATTTAAACTAGCAAAGGGGTGGCAGGCCAGCAAGGATGGTACCTACTTGCTCACCCCACAGCTAGTAATGGAACCAGTGAACCAGAGAGTGGCTATCTCTGCAAAGCAGTGTGCAAAGTTGGAGATTAGTGTCCAAAAGGTGGATAAGCAGAAAAGGGGCAAAATTCAGCAGAAGGGCAGACAGCAAGGAGAACCAGGGATAAATGACAACCAAGGAAGGGCTGGAGTAGAACAGTGAAGCAGTCTAGGAGGTCAAATCATGGAAAGCCATGTGTGCAAATGCCAGGAGCCTTAGCAACAAGATGGAAGATCTGGAGGCTGTCATGGTACAGTCAGACCTGGACATTGTGGCCATCACTGAAACCTGGTGTAATGATAACCATGACTGGAGATGGCCATACCTGGCTACAACATATTCAGAAGAGACAGAGCAGGCAGGAAGGAGGAGGGTGGCACTGTATGTGAAAAATGACATAAGGGCCACACAGATCCAGGAGGAACAAAATGGGAGAGATACTGTGGGTTAAGCTGGAAAGGAAAATGGGGCCAGCCATCCACAGGTGTGGTCTATAGACCACCAGCCCAGGAGGAAGAAACAGATAGGGAGCTGATGCTAGCCATCAAAGGATGGCTGACAGAAATGAGGTAGTACTGGTTGGAGACTTCAATATACCAGATGTGGACTGGAGCATCCCAGCAGCAGCATCAACTAGGAGCAGATTTATCCTGGACTCCTTCAGGGTGCCTTCCTCAAGCAACTGGTCATGGAACCAACTCGGCAGAAGGCAATACTGGACCTTGTGCTCACAAACAGGGACAGTGTGATGGGGGTAACAGTGGGGAGCACCTGGGTAACAGTGACCACCAGTCATTGTGGTTTGAAATCACAGAAAGAGCAGAACCAAACCACACAAAAACCGTATCCTGGATTTTAGGGGCAGACTTTGGGAAAATGGGGAGATGCTTGAAAGAGGCATTAAGGGAATGGGACAGGAATCAGGGATTGAGGAACAGTGGGCAGTATTTAAAATGGGGATTATAAGAACAACAGAATTATGCATTAAGCAGGTTAGCAAGAGGAAAAGAAAGAGAGACCATTATGGTTTTCCAAGAGGTAGCAAGAGAAAGTGAAAGCCAAAGACTGCATTCAGGCAATACAAAAGACACAGGCAGAGGGATAGGAGAAGTACCAGGAGAAACAAGGGAGGCAGGGAGTCAGTAAGGAAGCCAAAGCTCAGACAGAAGAACACATTGCAAAATCAGTGGTTAAAGGGACAAAACCTTTTACAGGTACATAAGTGAAAAAAAGAAGGACAAAGGGAGGGATAGTTAGACTGAAGGGGAGGATGGAGCAGCGTGGAGGATGACAACAGTAAAGCTGACATATTGAACAGGTATTTCTGCTCAGTCTTTACTAAGGAAGAGGGGGGTAATGGGTCTGAAGGGAGTACAAGGGGTGAGAATGGTGCAGAAATGGACACAAGTCCCTTTACACGAGAAAGGGTCCTGAAGGAACTGGAAGTAATAAGAGTTGACAAAGCAATGGGGCCAGATGGGGTGCACCCCAGGGTCCTTAAAGAACTAAGAGAGGTGGTGGCTGAACCTCTGGCTATCCTGTTCAGCCAATCACTGGAAACAGGGGAGGTACCCAAAGACTGGAGGACAGCAGATGTAGTCCCTTATACAAAAGTGGGAACAAAGAGGAAGCAGGGAACTACAGACCAGTCAGCCTCACCTCGGTAGTGGGAAAGATCATGGAAGCACTACTGAAGGAGAGATTGGTGGAACATCTGGTTGTCAATGGACTACAGGACCCAAGGCAGCATGGTTTCACCAGGGGGAGGTCATGTCAGACCAACCTCATTGAATTTTTTGACTGGGTGACTAGGGAGTGGATCAGGGGAGGGCAGTGGACATGGCCTATCTGGACTTCAGCAAGGCCTTTGACACTGTGCCACATAGAAGACTATTACACAAACTGGGGAATATGGGTGTGGGCAGGACAGTAGTGTGGTGGGTGGTAACTGGCTGGGTGGCAGGACACAGAGGGTGGTGGTAAATGGCTGTCACTCCACAGAGGGAAGAGTGACCAGTGGGGTACCACAGGGATCAGTGCTGGGACCGGTCCTATTCAACATCTTCATCAGTGACATTGCACAGGATATAGAAGGCAGAATTTCACTGTTCGCTGATGACACAAAGCTCTGTAACAGAGTAGACACACCAGAGGGTGTAGACAGAATGAGAAGGGACCTGCAGAAACTTGAAGAATGGTCAAGGGTTTGGCAGTTGAAATTCAATGCAAAGAAGTGCAAGATAATGCATATGGGGCACAAAAACCTGGCACAATATATCAGTTGGGGGTGAGGATATAGCATGCACCAAGCAGGAAAGGGATCTTGGGGTTGTCATCTGATGACCTCAAGGTAGGAAACAGTGTGACAAGGCATCAGGTAAAGCAAATAGGATGCTGGGATGTATAGGCAGGGGCATCACCAGCAGGAAAAGGAGGTCATAATTCCGCTATACAAGACACTAGTGAGGCCCCACCTGGAGTACAGTGTACAGTTCTGGAGACCATACCTACGTAAGGACATAGACAGGGTGAGAAGGTTCAGAGGAGGGCAACAAAGATGGTGCATGGGTTGCATCACAAGTCCTATGAAGACAGGTTGAAGGAACTGAACATGTACTCCCTGGAGGAGAGGAGGGAGAGGATATGATAGAGACATACAAGTATCTTACAGGGAGGAACAGGGTGCAGGAAAACACTATTTTAAGCGAAAAGATGTTTCAGGATTAGAGGGCATGGGATGAAGTTGGAGGAGGGACGATTCAGAGGAAACATGAGAAAGAATTTCTTCACAGAACGGGTGGTGGACAAGTGGAACACCCTGCCAGAGGAAGTGGTGGGGGCTGAAACAATCACGGGATTTAAGAATGCATGGGATAGACATAAAGGAATTCTAGAGGTCAGGGGTAAGGGGAAATAGACTTCTAGGAAAACAAACTGAACTTACAAGCTCAAATGGGCAGACTAGGTGGGCCATAGGCCCTTATCTGCCGACACTGTCTATGTATCTATGTATAATATGTGGAAATGTAACTGATGCTGGGATCTCTTTTGCTTAGAAAATATATAGTGTTACTGTTGACATGTATATATTTATAATTTGAGATGACTGCAAAAAGCTGTTGGAAATTAGAGGTTACCTTAGTGCAAATCTTTGAGCCTTTTGAGAAAGCTGTGCAAAAGGGGCCTCAGCAAGCACATGGTTGTTCTTCCTGCCTGATATTTACAAGGACAGAACACTCTGGAAGAATCAGGATGCTTATTAAGAGTGGGGGTTGAAAGGATTTATAAAGGAGCTAGGCTGCAACTGCTGAAGAAGAAAAAGGGACACAGAGACTAAAGGAAAACTACTGTTTTTTCTCCTTTGTACATAGCTTGCCTATACTGAACAAGTTTATTTTTTTTATGTTCTGCTAATGTAAATAAATATTTCGGAGAATTCTATAACTGCTCCTGGTTTTCCCTGTGCTTCCTGACCTGTGCCTCGACGACAGTCATAAACAGAGCTGTGATGTTAGAGATAGGCATCCAGCCAGAGCAGAAGCAGTACAGTTCCTATTTTCATGCATAAGTCTGTTAATAATATAGAAATAAGGTCCAGAATCACAGAAAAAAAAATATGAACTTTAAGATAAACTGTCTCTAAATTTTACATTTTTCCAATTACCCCAACAACTTCTGGAGCTCTTTAAACCTGTGTATGCTAGTTCATCTCTTGTTCTCTCCAAGTATTATTCCCCTCTCTTATTTTATCTCACTTTGCGTAAAAACTGCCACACAATTTTCTCACAAGTTTGGAAAAATTAGCTCCTATACTGAGAGATAAAACCCCCAACTGAGTGTTTACATATCTATAATACTGTATATGATCAGTGTTTTTGCACTGAAATAAATGAGTGCAAAAACACTGGTGTATCACCATAGTGATGTGACTGCTATGGTACAACATCAACCAGAAGTGCCAACTGTTTTTCAAATTTAAAATAAACAACCCACACCCAGCTGTGGAATATCTCTCCCACCAGATGCTCAAAATAACCATTAGAAGTACATAACATTTTTTTATATTTAAATTACTTGCTTTTAATGTCTAATTCTGAGTTGTGACTCTTGAGAGGATGGGGGGTGGCCGAAAGGTATTCTATGGAGAAGAAGATACTCAGGAAGATAGTCAGTAACATTAAATACTGTAACTTTCTATCTTCCTTGAATCAGTCTTGTCCATAGAGTCACTCAGATCTGAGTACATGCTGTCCCTTCATGAAGGAGGAGGCTGCTCACCCTGCAGCTAGAAACCACCTCAGCAACCTAAGTGGGGGAGGAGGCACTCTGCTAAGGACTGCATAGGTTCAGGTGGCTGTTCCTGAGGTACAGAAGTTGGACAGTCCTCTTACAACTGCCACCTCAGCTGCAGGGAAAAGAAATTAGCCACCGGAACTGAGATTAGCACCTTACTTTGGGCCAACAGTGCTAGCTGGGCCAGTCAAAGTCAGGACAGCCACCTGATACCGATGGCTAATCTGACAGTCCTGGAGGTCACTGCTTGGCACAATACCTTACTATGAGGTCCGGGGGGGTGGGCAGTGTGCTGAAGGGATATCTCAATAGTTCTCTGCTTGCCTCCTCCATGACTCTGTGCCAGGAAGGAATGACACTAGTGTGTGTACTGTGTACCCCGAGAAGTCCCAATGACAACAACAAGATTGCAACTCGCGTAAGCAGGGATTCCCACTGTATGCAGCATCTCCCCCATGAGTCTCTGGTACAGAATGTTTCAGCTGACAAGGCCTGCTGCAGACAAGATTCACTGTCCATGTTGAGGGAAAGAAGATGGGAAGACTACTCGGGGAGAGAACCAAGGAGGGTGCCCTGAATTTGGCCACGTACTTGCTGGACCACGCATCTACGGTGTTAATTCAAAAGTGGTATTGCTCCAACATTAGTGGGCTAGGTGGCCTAAAGAACATGGGCATTCTGTCAATCCACTCCAGAAACACATGACTTAAAGGCCTAAGCGGGGATGGGGCAGCATGCTGAGCTACCAGACCCATGACTCAGGTTGGGTTCTAAGGCTCTGCTGACACCCATGCCCTAGGGGAAGATCAAGTAGAGATTCCACACACTGACACTCTGACAGCGTTGGAGGTGGCAGAGCAGCAGCCCAGGGAAGGAAGTCCCAGGAAAGATGGTGAATGTCTGTGATGGGATGGACCCCACTGAGAGGTGTGACTCCAGTCCTGTACCAATGCCAGAGGTAGTAAAGAACTCCGCACCAAAACTGTCTTTGCTACGTGAGTGGGCACCACTAGAGGCACCGACATCAGAAGCACCAACAGCCTTGGTGCTGAGCTCACCCCTGGCACAGCACCAAACCCAGCATTGTGCCTGACATCAACCTGCACTAAGTCCAATGTCAGTACTGTGGCCAGCACCGACAATGACCCCGGCTTCAACACCACAAATGGTGTCAACCCTATAATCAGGGTCAGTGCCTGTGCTTCCCTTGGTGACATCACAGCAAAGGATGATAACAGTTATGATGGTATTAACATCACCAGAGAATTGGACAAGGCTGAACCACGTGAGACTCCAATACAGCTCCTGAATGGTGGTGTGGGGAGGAAGAGAGCTCCTTATCTCAGCAGACTACACAGAACACCCGCAGTGGAGACCAAGGAGGATGCTGGAAACCTCCACAAGGGAGACCCACAGGAGGGTGGCATGGGACCCCACAGGGGAAGGAAACAACTCCTGTTGGGGGACTCCATTGTTAGGAAGATGGAACTGGGGCAGGGAAGGGAGAGGGAGGTAAGGTGCCTGCCTGGCGCCATGGCTTGGAGGGACAGGGAGCGAATCCTCAGGATCGCCAGAGCAGCTGCACAGGGGAGGGAGCCGGATGTCATTGTCCACCTAGGAACAAATGACCTGGCTAAGAAAGGGATCAGAGCAGTGCAGGAAGACTTTGTGGAGTTGGGGAGGGGTCTTAGACAAGTAGCATGCACAGTAACCTTCTCAGAGGTGCTGCCTGTCTATGGCGTAGGTAAGACTAAGGTGCTCCACACCATGGGACTCAACCAGTAGTTGAAAAACTGGAGCAGAGCTCAGGAATTTGGCTTCACTGGGGACTGAGGGTCCACCTGGAGTGATGCAGGCCTATACTGGCATGATGGTCTGCATCTGTCCAGGAGGGGAACCAGGATCCTAGGTGATCGGTTTAAATATTTCACTGGCAAGCATTTAAACTAGCCAAGGGGGGGGAGGCACTGGAAAGGAACAGGGAAATCCTAGCTCCCCAAAAAAGTCAGGGTAGTAAGTGAGGTAAACACCAAGATAAAGATGTCGATAGGGAGAAGGGCAGGGGTAAACGGAGAAAGTGACAAAGGCAATAAGGACGGGGATGTGGCAAAAAGGAGTAAGGCCATCAGGAAATGGAGGGTAATGAGTACCAACGCCCATAGTCTGGGCAACAGGCTGCCTGAACTGGTGGCCTTGATGGAAGTGGGATGCCTGGATATTGTAGCAGCCACAGAAACATGGTACACAGAGAACCATGACTGGGATGTTAACATACCAGGGTACATAACCTACAGGAGAGACAGGGAGGGGAGAAGAGGGGGAGGAGTAGCTCTCCGTGTAAAGGAAGGGATAAAAGCAACTGAACAAAAGAGTAAACAGGGAGGAGAGGAGGCACTGTGGGTCACCTTAGAGACTGGAAATGGCACCACAATCTACACAGGGGTTGTATACAGACCCCCAAGTCAGGGGGAAGGAATAGACAAGGATATGACAGATTGCATTCTTAGGATGGCAGAGTAAGGGGAGATACTGTTGATGGGGACCTGAACATGCCAGATGTTAACTGAAGCACATTTGCTGCAGCCACATCCAACAGCAGAGCCATTCTCAATGCCTACAGGTGGCATGCCTCAGATAGCTAGTTTCGGAACCCTCTTGGGAGGGAGCAATCTTAGACTTCATACTCTCAAATGGGGATAGTGAGAGGATCTCAGATCTAGAAGTGGGTTGCCATCTGGAAACAAGTGACCATCACACAGTGTGGTTCATGATAAACTCGGCTACAGAGTCAAGCCATACAAAAGAGAGAGTACTGGACTTCAAGAGGGCTGACTTTGGCAAGATGGGAGAGTGCCTTAGAAAAGCACTAGCAAACAGGCTAGAAGGACGGGCGGAGCAACAATGGGGAAACATCAAAGCTGCCATCACAGAAGCAACAAGCCTTTGTGTGAAGCAAATAAATCAAAACAAAAGAAAAAGCCACTATGGTTCTCAAAAGAGGTGGCAGGGAAAGTCATCGAGAAAAAGATAGCATTCAGGAAGTATAAGGAAACACAGAAGGAGCAGGACAGAGAACCGTACCAGTTAAGGCAGAAGGAAGAAGGGAAGACAGTCAGAATAGCAAAGGCCCAAACTGAGGAAAAGATAGCCAACTCAGTTAAGAAGGGGGAAAAAACCTTTTATAGGTACTGTACATCAGGGAACGTAGAAAGACAAAGCGAGGGATAGTGAGACTGAACAGAACAGACTGTGGGTGGGCAGAGAGGGACAGTGAAAAAGCAGGGATACTGAACGAATATTTCTGCTCAGTATTCACAAAAGAGGAGGAGGGGGAGGTGCCTAATCCAATTAACAGAAGCACTCTTGATGGGGGGGTCGATCCCAGTTCTTTCACAGAAGAAAGGGTTCTGAAAAAACTCCTAAAACTGAAGATGGACAAAACAATAGGGCCTGATGAAATTCACCCCAGAATTCTAAAAGAATTAAGGGGAGAACTAGTGAAACCACTGACTACCCTTTTTAACAAATCATGGGCGGATGGTGTGGTACCTGAGGACTGGAGGAAGGCGGATGTGATTCCCCTTCACAAAACTGGGACCATGACAGAGGCAGAAAACTACAGACCTGTCAGTTTGACCTCTGTGGTAGGGAAAGTGATGGAATCACTTCTGAAGGAAAGAACTGTTGAGTACCTAGAGGCCAGTGGGGCACAGGACCCAAGGCAGAATGGGTTCACAGCAGGAAGGTCATGTCAGACGAATCTAATGGATTTCTTTGACTGGGTGACCACAGAAGTAGACCAGGGAGGGGCTGTGGACATTGCCTACCTAGACTTTAGCAAGGCATTTGACATAGTCCCACACAAAATATTAATTGTCAAATTAACCAGCCTGGGAGTGGGTCCTAGGGTGGTAGCCTGGGTAAAACATTGGCTGGACAACAGGACACAGAAGGTAATTGTAAATGGAGTCCATTCAGAAGAAAGAGAGGTTACTAGTGGGGTACCGCAGGGTTCAGTACTGGGTCCAGTCCTTTTTACTGTCTTTATAAGTGACATTGCAGAGGGACTGGAAGAAAAAGTATGCCTCTTTACAGATGACATAAAGATCTGCAACAGGGTTGATACACAAGGAGGCGTGGAAAGGATGAGAAGGGACTTGGCAAGGTTGGAGGAATGGTCAGAGTATGGCAGCTTGGAGTCAATGCAAGAAGTGCAAAATAATGCACCTGGGAAATAAAACCCAAGGAAGATTACACAATGGGGGCAGGGAGTAACAACAACAAAATGGAAAGGGACCTGGGGTAATCACATCAGATGACCTAAAGGTTAGCAAGCAATGTGAGAAGGCAGTAGGGAGGGCTTAGGGGTATACTGGGCGTATGGGAGAGGCATCCCCAGCAGAAAACAGGAAGTTGTTATCCTCTGTGCAGACAGTTGGTGAGACCCCATCTGAAGTACTGCGTCCAGTTCTGGAGACCCCATCTCCTAAGGACATAGACAGGATAGAGGTAGTCAGAGGAGGGTAACTAAAATGGTGCAGGGTCTGCAAGAGAAGCCATATGAGGAGAGACTAAAGGAGCTTAATATGTATACCCTTGAGGAAAGAAGGAGAGGGGGACATGATAGAAACTTTTAAGTACCTCAGTGGAATCAACAAAGTCCAAGAGGTAGCATCTTTCAGAAAAGAGATTGCAAGAACAAGGGACACAATTTAAAGATAGAGGGGCAGTTCAGGGGCAATGTGAGGAAGTATTTTTTCACAGAGAGGGTGGTGGATGCATGGAACAGCCTTCCTGAGGAGGTTGTGGGGTCTAAAACTGTGGAAGAATTCAAGAATACATGAGACAGACATAAGGCAATACTTGTGGGGGGTAAGAAGAAATAGGCTGTTGGTTAACTAGGATCTGCAGCTTATTCTGTAGGTAAGGAAATGGGCAGACTAGTTGGGCCAAGCGGTCCTTAACTGCTGTCAAAGTCTATGTTTCTATGATCAGTGAGAGGACATGATGGAACAGTCCAAAGTCCTGTCCAGTGACCTCCTGGACTGACACCTATGACCTACCTCCAAAGGATAAGACCTCCCAGCCCAGCTTAAGGCAACAATTTTGCAGCATGTGGCCACTGAAATGTAAGCAGGCACTGCAGGAGTCTATGTTGTGGCTAGTCCTCTGGCAGGAAAAATAGCCAGAAAGCCTGCCATCCTTACTAATTTTTTAATCGCAAAGAAAAAAAACACAGAAAGGGGCAGCTTTCTTCCCTTTCTTTGACAACTTAGGTATGCTCAATAAAATAAGAAAATTAATAGGAAAAACAGCAAAGAGGTGAACCGAGGTAATGCAGTTCACTCTCGTAGAGTACCCTTACAGGTGGGAAAACCAGAACTGAAGTAGGCAAGGGAACCAGCAACAGTTATTGTCAAGCATGCATCACCACTCAGTACCATGGAGGCGTCCTGAACTAGAAGGTGGTGTTGGTGACCTGGACCAGAAGTTTGCTCCCTCTGGATCCCAGTGTATCCGGCTTAGACCCAACAGTGGGACTCGGAGAAGACTGATACAAAGAAGCTCTTGCTTTATGCCAGAATTACTGGGTACAATTTTTAGAGCATTCAGAAAAGCAGATGACCTTACATTTCTCAGTGATTGCTGTCCTTACATCTGAACTAGACGTTTTGTTTTTCAAATTTTGAGACAGGGTGAAAACAGTATCCAGCTGTGGATGACGCTGTTCCAGATCATTCTTTGTCACCTGTTGAAAGAAAACAAAAGTTACGGAGCAGCTTTCTTGTAATCGTATCACAGATCACTGTACACAGTACATGTACTTCATAGTATTAGCAAACCAGAACTGCACTTTGCAATGGGTATCTCACTGCAGTTTTTGGAGTAAAAAAGACATCTCTTCCTTCTTCAATAAAAACACTGACATATCATGTCCATAGAGAGTCCTGTCTCTAATAAAACTGTACATGGGCCATTGCCAAGCAATGAGGTGTCCACTTGGTGGGAACTGAGAGGTGGGTTGGGCCACAGAACATGGGACAAAGGCCTGCCTGGCTGCTCCGGATGATGTCCCCCACGAGGTACAGCCCCCACACCACCAGACCATGTTCAATGGTGCACACACTACCCAGCCCAGTGACAAGGACTCCAAGGTGCTTCCCCCCGCCTCTTCATTGGCTGCAGAGGAGCTAGGGGGGTTCCCCATGGAAGGAAGATACCCAGAACCAGGGCTAACACTGGAAGTCAGGTGGCATGAGTTGGCATCAGTGATTTTAGTGAGCAGAGATACAGACCGAAAGGAGGTTCAGATGGACAGGAGCACCAGGGGCCATGGACAGAGGTTAAAAAAGAAAAGAACTGTGCAATTGGGCAGTCTGATTATACAGCAGCTGCTGGAGTCACCTGCCAGGCTAGTGACCAAGATACATGCACAAAACCTGGATCATGACTGCAGTCTAATCCAAAGTGGAGAAGGCATTTCACAGGGTGTGCTACACCTCCAAGATCTGTGGGAATAAGCACACTACTATCCAATCCCCCTCCCCTCTGGTGATAATGATGGGTAGAGGCAGCAAAACAAGTACCCTGCATAAGCAGCATCTTACTGATGTAAGCATGCCCAGACAGCATGAATTTACCACTGGGTGGTCATGCCAAACAAACCTGACTGAATTCTCCAGTTGGGTGACAAAGACCATGAACAGGGGTCTGGCAGGGCAGTTGATGCCTTTTACCTAGACTTCAACAAAGCCTCTGACTCAGACCCACATGGAAGATTGATAAAGAATTTGGGTAACACAGGAGCAGGTGGACAATATTACAGATTAGTTGTGTGGGAGGACCCCGAGGGTGGTTCTAAATGGAGAACCTTCAGTGAAAAGGTAAGTCAATGGTTTTCTTCAACGTATTCATTTGTGATATAGGGGAGGGTGTTCAGGGAAAGCTATGCCTCTTCACAGACAACACCAAGATCTCTGGAAGAGTGGAAACCCAAGAGGACATAAGGGCCATAAAGAAAGATCTGGAATATCTGGAAAGGTGGCCCAGGGTGTGGCAGCTGAAATGTAATGCAAAAAAAGTGCAAGATAATGCACATGGGGCCAAGAACGGAGTGCAGGATGAATAGGGTGGTTGTACTGGAGAGCACATCAGAGGAAAAGAACCTGGGGGTGTCAACAATGGAGAATGTGAAGGTATCGGAACACTGCAGTAGGGATGTGGGCAAGGCCAATGGGATGCTGGGTGCAAAAGGAGAGGGACCACGAGCAGAAGGAGAGAGGTAATACTGCCCCTGTATAGATCACTGGTTCACCCTCATTTGGAGTATGTTGTTCAGTTTTGGAGCCCATCCTTGAGGAAGAACAAAGACAGCTTGGACACTGTGCATAGATGAGGCACCAAAATAATACAGGGGCAACAGGGCAGATCCTATGAAAAGTGCTTGGAGGATCTAAACATGTGCACACTGGAAGATAGGACAAAGAGACGGGGCATGACTGAGAAGTTCCAACAATCTATGTGGAAATAAAGTGGACGGCAGTAAACTGTTTGCGAAGCATGGTAGTATGAGTAACAGGCTTAACTCCCTGAAACTGGTGGGGGAGGAGGCTCATGAAGAATGTCAGGATGTACTTTTTAATGGAAAGAGCAATGTAGGACTGGAGCAAGCTTCCGGAGGAGGTAATCAGGGCTGAAACTGTGGGAGGGTTCAAAAGGGGATGGAACAGGCACATGGGAATAGTGTGTAAGACGGCAAACTGGGGGGAAGGGAGGGAGGACTAACAGAGGCACAGTCCCAAAATAAGACAGACTGGATGGGCTGCTAGGCCTTTATCTGCTGTCGTGTTCTATGCTTCTAGGCCTACCACCAGGGGAAAGGCTTACAGGAAGGAAAAAAGTAGTATGAAATGGCACAGATATAGTCCCAGTACTTTCTCCTGTGTCATTCTGGGCAAATCAGGCCATGTCTACTGAGGCAACCTCCTTCACTCAGCCAGGACCTGAAGCCACAACTGAAATACAGTATGTACCTTGGAAAGAGGCTCCAAGGCCTCACTAATAAAAGGGGTGTGGGGACCCGGGGGAAGTCATGCCCTGGACATGAGATACAGTGGCAAGCCAGGGCTCTGGAGATGGAAGGATAGGGACATGAGCAATGGGGGTGGAAGGAGGCTTCTTCTTCCTGGGTGGGAGAATGACAGACTATAAAGAGAATAAGTATATAAAACAAGCTGTACAGTAACCTCTCAAAGTAATTCAGACCTGCTGATTGTCAAAGTAGGCACCAAATGAACAGTAGTCTACCAAGCAGACAGACATTAGTAATGTGTCACACAGCTAGTCCACTGTAAAGCTTACCAAAACAGACTGTAGAAGCCAGACCACTTTGTGGAAACAGGCAGACAGAACTCCTTTGCAATCCTCTATGATGGTTTCTACAGTCTCACTCAGCTGCAGCGCTGTGGGTAGGGACATCCAACCGAGCATCTGAAATTTTCATACCCATCGTGGATCAGGGATGGGGCACAAGTGCCAGTACTGTTTGTTTTGCCCATTCAGGGTCAGGGTTCGGATAGGAGAATGTATTTTAAAGAATTAGGGTAGGAGATTATGTTTTAAAGATGCTGCTGATCACTGTCTGTCAGCACAGTGGCAACAATGGCCCTTGTAAAGCTAGCGACACCACTGAAGTCCTACTGTGGAATGTAAACAGTGGGACAGGCAATGATCCCCAGGGGAGCAGGGCCAGGTTACAGGGCAGGGCTGTGGCAAGGAGGCAGAAAGGGACCATTGCAGGCTAGCTGAGGGAAAACAGTAATAACAAAAAAATTTGAAAATAATGTGTGTGTATATATATATATATATATATATATATATATATAACCAGTAGCCGCTATTAACTTTAGTGCCCCTCCTACCCAATCATGATCAGGGGTCAGGTTAGGGAGGAGGGTGGTTTCTTCATGACAGTTTTAGGGGAGGGGGAAGAAGTATAATGGCAGACAGGGTTTTTAATTTTGTCAGACAGGATGAACAGGGAGGGAATTATGCAGGAGATGAGTGAGGGAGTGGCCACTGGACTAGCCCTGACCACCTGGGGAGGAGGCAGGTTTAATTATCACTTTGTTTTTAAATCCAGATTATGAATCCCCCATATAGTGCATACTATTCTTTATTTGACCCTGAAAAATGTACAGTAGTATTCAGAAACTGATATTCATTACTCGCACAGCCTTATCCACTCACCAACTTTTCAGTAAAAATAGCTAACTGCACCAAACCAGGCAAACTTCTCCACGGTGGAATGAAGAAACGGGCTATTGAGAATCCTCTCTGCTAACCTGCGGGGAGGGGGGGTAAGCCTGGACATGGGGGGATGACACGCAGGGCAGGTCAGACCTCCAAATGGAGGACTGGGGGACCTGGGGCTCAAAAATAAAGATGTAGGCTACTGAATATTAACTATGGAATATTACTTCGCTTGCCCTGGGACATAGCTGGAAATGAGCCTTGGCTCAGTGTGCCATTCCTGGTCACCAGTTTTCAAATAAATAAAATATAAAAAAAAAATAAACTAGGAACTCAGCAAAGGCTTAAGGCATGTTTACACTAACTTGACTGCACTGCTCTGAGTGGTGCTGAGGTGCTGACCCACTGTGAGCAGAACAGTATGGTCGCCTCCCACCACACTGCAGAGGTGACCTGTTTTTTCATTCACTGTGTGGTGAGGAGCTGGAGCGCTATAGGCATTTTCTGTCCTTGTCTGGACACTCCCCACCACCAGCAGAAGTGGAGCTGCCTCGTTTGGGTTGGGGGATCAGCGGTTGGGGGGAGGGAGCCATGCAGAGCTAGAGAGTGGGAGGGAGGGAGAGAGTATTTTTATTCCAAATATATGGCACAGGTGAAGAGATAGAGGGAGTCAGCAGAAGGACAGAGTCAAGGGTTTAAAAAAAAGACATTAATATTAGAGCAACACAACAGAAAACAATGGGATCAGGACGAGGGAGACAACCCACCCACATCACACTGCAGTGGTATGCTCCACACATAGGAGCTGATCTGCTGCCACAATGCAGCAGCAGTGTAAACACACTTTAAGTCTTAGATTTACTGTCTTAATAAGAAAACTGCGCTTGAAAGTTTTAGCTCTTAAGCCTTATCCAACTTTGACTATTTGACAATGTCTGGTTCATCTTTTCTAATAGCACTACTAAGAAAATTCAGATCCTTCAAAAGATGACAGGTAGAATTATCGTATAAAAGGATTAGTGTAGCTCAAGCACCAGGGGCAAGATTCACAAAAAGCACAAAGTGCAGCACCAAATTTTGCATTGTGCTTGCATCTGCCCAGGCGTCAAAAAGTGCTATTCACAGATGGACAGCGCATTGTGAAACATAGCAACATAGACTTTAATGGCAAATAAGGACCGCTTGGCCCACCTTGTCTGCCCATTTCCCGATCCACTGGATAAGCTGCAGATCCTAGTTAACCAACAGCCTAGTTCTTCCTACCCCTCCCCACAAGAATTGCCTTATGTCTGTCCCATGCATCCCTGAATTCTCCCACAGTTTTAGACCTCACAACCTCCTCAGGAATGTGGTTCCATGCATCCACCACCCTCTCTGTGAAAAACTACTTCCTCACATTGCTCCTGAGGCATCCCCCCTCTATCTTCAAATGGGGTCCCCCTTGTTCTTGCACACTTCTTTTTCTGAAAGATGCTACCCTCTTGGACTTTGTTGATTCCACTGAGGTACTTAAAAGATTCTACCATGTATCCCCTCTCCCTCCTTTCCTCGAGGGTATACATATCAAGCTCCTTTATTCTCTCCTCATATGGCTTCTCTTGCAGATCCTGCACCATTTCAGTTACCCTCCTCTGGACTGCCTCTATCCTGTCTATGTCCTTGCGGAGATGAGGTGTCCAGAACTGGACACAGTACTCCAGATGGGGTCTCACCAACTGTCTGTACAGAGGGATAACAACTTCCTGTTTTCTGCTGGTGATGCCTCTCCCTATACATCCCAGTATCCCCCCAGCCCTCCCTACTGCCTTCTCACATTGCTTGCCAACCTTAAGGTCATCTGATATGATTACCCCAGGTCCCTTTCCATTTTTGTTGTTGTTACTACCTCCCCCCCCCCCCCATTGTGTACTCTTCCCCTGGGTTTTTGTTTCCCAGGTACATTATTTTGCACTTCTTTGCATTGAATCCAAGCTGCCATATTTCTGACCATTCCTCCAACCTTGCCAAGTCCCTTCTCATCCTTTCCATGCCCCCTTGTGTATCAATCCTGTTGCAGATCTTTGTGTCATCTGCAAAGAGACATACCTTTCCTTCCAGTCCCTCTGCAATGTCACTTTTTAAGACATTAAAAAGGACTGGACCTAGTACTGAACCCTGCGGTACCCCACTAGTAACCTCCTTTTCTTCAGAGTGGATCCCGTTTACTATTACCTTCTGTGTCCTGTTGTCCAGCCAATGTTTTACCCAGGCTACCACCCTGAGACCCACTCCCAGGCTGGCTAATTTGTTTATTAATCTTTTGTGTGGGACTGTGTCAAATGCCTTGCTAAAGTCTAGGTAGGCCATGTCCACAGCCCCTCCCTGGTCTACTACTTTGGTCACCCAGTAAAAGAACTCGATTAGATTCATCTGACATGACCTTCCCACTGTGAATCCATGCTGCCTTGGGTCCTATGCCACACTGGCCTCTAGGTACTCAGCAATTCTTTCCTTCAGAAGTGATTCCATCATTTTCCCTACCACAGAGGCCAAACTGACAGGTCTGTAGTTTCCTGCCTCTGTCTTGCTCCCACTTTTGTGAAGGGGAATCACATCTGCCCTCCTCTAGTCCTTAGGTACCACACCATCCTCACATGATTTGATAAAAAGGGTAGTCAGTGGTGTCACTAGTTCTCCCCTTAATTCTTTTAGAATTCTGGGGTGAATCCCATCAGGCCCTATTGCTTTGTCAACCTTCAGTTTTAGGAGTTCTTTCAGAACCCTTTATTCTGTGAAAGGACTGGGATTGACCACCCTATCCAGAGTGCTTCTGTTAATTAGATTAGATACCTCCCCCTCCTCCTCTTTTGTGAATACTGAGCAAAAGTATTCGTTCAGTATCCCTGCTTTTTCATTGTCACTCTCTGCCCACTCACTGTTCATTCTATTCAGTCTCACTATCCCTCCCTTTGTCTTTCTGTTCTCCCTAATGTACCTATAAAAGGTTTTATCCCCCTTCATAACCGAGTTGGCTATCTTTTCTTCAGTTTGGGCCTTTGCTATTCTGACTGTCTTCCCTGCTTCCTTCTGCCTTAACTGGTACAGTTCTCTGTCCTGCTCCTTCTGTGTTTCCTTATACTTCCTAAATGCCATCTTTTTCTCCATAACCTTCCCGGCCACCTGTTTTGAGAACCATAGTGGCTTTTTCTTTCATTTTGATTTGTTTATTTGTGTCACACAAAGGCTTGTTGACATACCTCTCAACCATTTGTCCCCCAAATGTGGAACATTGCCTGTCAAAATGTGGAACAAATGGGCAAAATGTGGAACACTTGATCAAATCTTTACATAAGAAGCTCAAAACACTGTTAAAATGTTGCATTTATGTTCAGAATGTCTGTTATTAATTGAATAATATATTTTTTGCATCATTTACTATGGATTTTTGCTTTAAAAATGTTGACTTTGAATGTGGAACAAGTCCTCACAATGTGGAACAGGGGGCCTTTGTGAAGTAAAATGAGGAACGTTCCTTGTAATGTGGTACAGTTGAGCGGTATGCTTGTTGCCTCTGTGATGGCAGTTTTGATGTTTCCCCATTGTTGCTCCACCCCACCTTCTTGCCTGTTTGCTAGTGCTTTTCTGAGGCACTCTCCCATTTTGACAAAGTCAACGCTCCTGAAGTCCAGTACCCTCACTTTTGTATGGCTTGACTCTGCATCTGAGTTTATCGTGAACCACACTGTTTGGTGGTCACTTGTTCCCAGATGGCTGCCCACTTCTAGATCTGAGATCCTCTCACTGTCTCCATTTGAGAGTATGAGGTCTAGATTTGCTTCCTCCCAAGTGGGTTCCAACACTAGCTGTCTGAGGCATGCCACCTGTAGGGCATCGAGAATGGCCCTGCTCTTGGATGTGACTGCAGCAAAGGTGCTCCAGTTAACATCTGGCATATTCAGATCCCCCATCAACAATATCTCCCCTTTCTCTGCCATGCTAAGGATGCCTTCTATCAAATCCTTGTCCACTCCCTCCCCGAGATGGGGGTCTGTATACAACCCCAGTGCTGATTGTGGTGCCATTTCCAGTCTCTAAGGTGACCCAAAGTGTCTCCTCTCCTCTCTGTTTACTCTTTTGTTCCATTGCCTTTATCCCTTCCCTTACACAGACAGCTACTCCTCCCCCTTGTCTACCCTCCCTGTCTCTCCTAGGTTGCGTACCCTGGTATGTTAACATCCCAGTCACGGTTCTCTGTGTACCATGTTTCTGTGACTGCCACGATATCCAGGCATCCCTCTTCCATCAAGGCCACCAGTTCAGGGAGCTTGTTGCCCAGACTATGGGCATTGGTACTCATTACCCTCCATTTCTTGATGGCCTTACCCCTTTTTGCCCCATCCCTGTCCTTACTGTCATTGTCATTTTCTCCATTTACCTCTGCCTTTCTCCCTATCGATGTCTCTGTCTTGGTGTTTACCTCACTAACTACCCTGATTTTTTTGGGGGGAGGGGCGCTAGGATTTCCCTGCTCATTTCGAGTGCCTACCCCCTTGGTTAGTTTAAATACATGCCAATGAAGCATTTAAACGTATCACCTAGGATCCTGGTTCCCCTCCTGGACAGATGCAGACCATCGTGCCAGAATAGGCCTGTATCACTCCAGGTGGACCCCCAGTCCCCAATGAAGTCAAACCTCTGAGCTCTGCACCAGTTTTTCAACCTCTGATGGAATCCCATGGTGTGGAGCACCCAAGCCTCACCCATGCCATAGACAAGCAGCACTTCCGAGAAGGTTACCGTGCATGCAACTTGTCTAAGGCACCTCCCCAACTCCACAAACTCCTGCTGCACTACTCTGATCCCTCTCCCAGTCAGGTCATTTGTCCCTAAGTGGACAATGACATCCAGCTCCCTCCCCCATGCAGCTGCTCCCGCGATCCTGAGGATTCGCTCCCTGTCCCTCCAAGCCTTGGTGCCAGGCAGGAACCTTACCTCCCTCCCTCCCTCTCCCCTTCCTCCCCCAGTTCTACACTCCTAACAATGGAGTCCCTCACCAGGAGTTGTTTCCTTCCCCTGTGGGGCCCCATGCCAATCTCCTTTGTGGAGGTTCCCAGCATCCTCCTTGGTCTCCACTGTGGGTGCCTCCATAGAGGAACCACACTCTGCCACAATGGCATATGAATTGTGGAGAGGTACAACTGGAGGGATGCGCCTCTGTTCCACCACCCTCACCCTCCCTGAGACCACTGTGGTCCAACCGCTCCTCTTTCTTGGCAACCTCTGAGGCAACGGCGGTGGCCCTGGTGGTCCCTGGGGGGTGGGAGAGGAGTCCTCAAATCCTGGCCAACTCAGCCTGGAGATGAGCAACCTCCTCCCTCAGCCCAGAGAGGTGCCTGCAGATGGGATAACACCGCATCCTCCAGAATGTCTCCCGGAAGACTGCTGCTCCACAGCCACTGCACTGCACCACTCCCATCATGTCTTATTTCTGGCCTCTTAACTGTTGTTTTGAATACTTACTCTTTCCTCTGTTTATTTATTTATTTTTCTCCCTACTTACCTACTGCCTCCGTGCCCTTAAAGCTCCCGATCTTCCTGTTCTGAGACAGGAAGTTCCTATATTTCTCAGTAGTCTCCTTACTTGCTCAGAATCAGACCTCCAGCAGCTGGGAGAGCTACTCTTTCCTTCTAGGATGGTGAGCCTTTGTGGCTCTGTGATCACTCCTTCCTGCTCCCAAACAGGAACTTCCTGTTGTCAGTCAAATCCTGTGCCTACAAAAGTAGAACTGGCTAAAGGGGGGAGGGCAATTTTGTCCAAGTGGAGAAGTATAGTTCTAACAGCACCTCCTTCCTCTTGCTGTTCTCTGCCAGAAGCTATCTAGGGCAGTTTTTAAATCCAAAACACCTGGCTTCCTTCTAGCTAAGCCACTCCCCCTAATTTACAGCTCCTTCTACACCTAGATAACTGCACAGATAACAATTCACTTCAGTCAACTCAAACAAATACACTAACTTTTTTGTTTGTTTGTTTTTACCCTAAATTGAAGGTCCCAGTAGTAGAGTTCTAGTTCTTTAGTTCCAGTAGAGAAAGTACAGTTACGTAAGAACTTACCGTAACAGTAGATCTTCGAGAACAGCTCTTGCAGAAGGTTACACCATTAGGACTGAAGCCGGCAGACGCCAGGACCCCACATAAATTTTCTATCTAGCAGTATCCAGTGGGGACCGCCCCCGACGTCGGCCCCAACCCCGACGTCAGGCATTATACAAAAGGGGTCGTCCCCCAGAATCCCCAGTTCTCCCGCCGGAGACTCCCGGCCGCTAGATGACATCAGAAGTGGAGACCGAGGATCCACCTTCAAAGACGGTATTCAGAGAGGTGTTACAAACACCGAATCCTAGGTAGTGACTAAAGGAATAACTCTATCTCCAGAGGGGATGGTGGGAGGGAAACTACCTGCTGCAAGAGCTGTTCTCGAAGATCTACTGTTACGGTAAGTTCTTACGTAACTGTACTATCTTACTTTGAGAAACAGCACTTGCAGCAGGTTACACCATTAGGACTGATTCCCAAGCAATTACGGAAATCTCTCTCAAATTGGAGGAGGCCATGGAGAGAACAAGAGTTGAACCGAAGCCTAGGACAGTAGTCCCTGAAGGACTACTAGACCAAAACCAGCTCTTCGCCGTGATGCAACGTCTAGGCTATAATGCCTGATAAAGGTGTGCACGGTGCTCCAAGTAGCAGCTGCGCAGATGGCAGAAGCGGACACGTTCTTCAAAGCAGCAAAGGAGGTAGCCACCCCCCCTTGTGGAATGTCCCCTAACTGAGCCCCGTAGGGACTTGTTACGCTTCTGGTAACAGAACATGATACACTGGATGAGCCACCTAGAAAGCGATTGTTTGGAAACCGGAGCACCCAGCATCCTATGGGTGAAGGAAACAAAAAGCTGATCAGATTTATGGTGTTGCCTGGTTCTGGTCAGGTAGTACCTAAGACACCTATACAAATCAAGGGTGTGCAGCAGGGCCTCTCCTCTATTGCAGTATTTAGGAAAATACACTGGCAGGTCGATATCCTGATTAAGGGTGAGGGCTGAGACCACCTTAGGTAGAAATTTTGGACTGGTCCTTAGGAACACCCTGTTCTGGTGAAAAATCAAATAAGGTTCTTTGCACATAAGTGCGTGTAGCTCAGAAATCTTTCTGGCCGGAGTAACAGCAACTAAAAATAACGTCTTCCATGCCAGAAGACGTAGCTCACAATCCGCGGCTGGTTCAAAAGGGGGCAGCATAAGCTGCTCTAGGACAAAGGGTAAGTACCACGGAGGAAAGGGACCCTTAATCGGAGGCCTAAGGTGGAGGATGCCTCTCAAAAAGGCTCGTGCGGTATCCAACTGAGCTGCAGACCATAGGCCTATAGGAATGTGATAGGCCGAGATGGCACAAAGGTGTACTTTTATTGAGGAGTAGGCCAAGCCTGCCTGAAATAGGGACAGGAGGTAGTCTAGAACCGAACCCTCAGAACAATCCGGCGGGGAAGTCCCCGTGCTTGAGCCCAGAGACAAAATCTGAGCCCTTTCATGGCGTATGTGGCATGAGTGGCTGGTTTTCTAGCAGTCGCTAGAACATCTGCTACCTCTTGTGAGACCCCGTAACGCATGATAGCTATGTCCCTAGGAGCCAGGCATGCAGGTTCAGAGAGCGAAGGTCCGGGTGGACCAAGGAGCCTGCCTCCTGGGACAATAAGTGAGAGCTGATTGGCAGAGGCACCGGAGGTTCCTGAGACAGTTGGTACAGCAGAGGAAATCAGATCTGCCGGGGCCAAAAGGGCGCGATTAATATCAGCATCGCCTGCTCTCTGCAGTTTCAGAAGAACCCTCTAGATCAATGGAAAGGGAGGAAATGCATAGAGGAATCTGCCCGTCCAGGACAGGGGCAACACGTCTCACCAGAAAACACCAGGCCCTGGATCTAGCGAGCAGAAATTGGGCAGTTTTGCGTTGGATGGAGATGTGAAAAGGTCTAACTCTGGTGTCCCCATCTGCGAAACAGATCCTCTACAACCTCCTGGAGTAGTTCCCATTCGTGGACTCTGGCCTGAGAAAGACTCAGACCATCTGCGATGACATTGTCCACTCCTGGGACATGTACAGCAATAAGGTTTGCGCCGTGTTGCAGTACCCAATCCCACATCCTCATGGCTTCCCTGCAAACAGGGTAGGAATGAGTGCCTCCTTGTTTGTTGAGGTAATACATCACCGCGGTATTGTCTGTTTGCAGCAGCAGAGTACCTGGTGGAATCTCCGATTGGAAGGCCTGCAAGGCATAAAGGACCACTCTCATCTCCAAAATATTTATATGAAGATGAGCTTCCTGGGACGTCCACGAGCCCTGGGGCCTGACCCCGTCGAGGTGTGCTCCCCAACTGGACCCTGAAGCGTCCGAGGAGAGTGTCACAATTGGAGACGGTGCAACAAAGGGGGCTCCCAATGACAGGTGCTCTGGTTCGAGCCACCGTTGTCAATCCCGGATGATGGCATTCGTGATCTGAATTGGAAGCTGCAGATGGTCTTGCTTTTGATCCCACTGCACCCGTAACATCCACTGGGTCACCCACATGTGGAGATGGGCTAGAGGGACTGTCGCAATGGCCGCAGCCATGTGTCCAAGTAGGCAAAGATATCCCTTATGAGGGATCTGTTGTGCTCCACTCTGTCCTGGGGCAAAAAGGCTTTCCCCTGGATGGTGTCCAGGACTAAACTTATGAACTGCAGTCTCTGAGACGGAACCAGGTGTGACTTCTCCTGATTGATAATGATGCCCAAGAATTCGAAGAGGGAACGAGTACAGTGGATCGCGGACATCAGAGACTCCAGAGAGGGAGTCATGAGGAACCAGTTATCCAGATAGGGGAACACATAGTGGCCTTGTCTCCTGAGAGCCGCCGCTACAACTGCCATGCACTTCGTGAATACCCAAGGTGCCGAGGACAGTCCGAAAGGGAGGGCTCGGAACTGATAATGGCGACCTAGAAACTCGAAGCGCAAGAATTTTCTGTGCGCCCGAGCTATCGGTACATGCAGGTAGGCATCCTGCATGTCCAGTGACGCTAAGAAGGCACCCTGCTTGAGCATGGGAATTAAACCTGGAAGAGTCACCATGCAGAAGCGTTTATAAAGCATTGAGGTCACTGAGGTCCAAAATCGGACGGAGATCCCCTGTCTTTTTGGGAACCAGAAAGAAGTGGGAATAGTATCCTGCACCTCTCTGATTCTGCGGTACGTGTTCTATAGCCTCTTTTTTTCAGAAGCGCTAGCACTTCCTGCTGGATGAGCAGTACGTGCTGACCCGAATAACGGGAAAGCAGGGAAGGCCTTGACGGTGGGTGGTTGAGGAATTCTATAGAGTGTCCTCTCTCGACCAATTGGAGGACCCACCGGTTGGCGGTTATCGTCTGCCACCCTGAAAGGTGGTGAGAGATGCGACCCTCGACCTTCTCTTCCCATTGATCCAGAGGAGGGGCGGGGCCCGGGAAGGAGTCATGCTGTGGTGGCGTTGCCTCCCGTAGGCTGGGTCAGCTTTGTATATCTCTGACCTTGGCCTGGGGAAGATTTAGGTTGGGCCTTGCGGTTAAAGTTGCCCCTTTGCTGCTGGCCGGGACGTGGCTGCTGCCGTTGTTGCCGGCCGTGAAAACGATTCTGGTTCCTATGAAAGGAACCAGTCTTAGGTCTGTATATGGCCTGCACAGTCCTCACCGCCTTCCCAGCGTCCTGTAACTTGGTGATGACTTTTTCAGAATCCTCACCAAACAGGACTTCTCCGTTGTAGGGGACATCCACGATATCTTTCTGGACGTCCGAGGTAAATCCGGAGACGTGAAGCCATGAGTGTCTCTGGAGACAGACGACCGAGGCTGCTCCCCTAGCCACAGAGTCCGCCGAGTCATAGGCGGCTCTCAAGACTTAGGTCCCCACATCTGACCCTGTGTGAAGAAGGTTCAGAAGTTCCTCCTTCTGTTCGCCATCCGGAAGGACTTTAACCAGGTCCTGGCCCTGTTCCCATAGGGCGTTCTGAAACTGAACCATGTGTGTCAGATAGTTCAGTGACCTAATGGAGCATGTAGCAGTTGCATACATGCGCCTAGCCAGTGAATCCAATTGCTTAGATTCCTGGTCCGGAGGCTGTGTGCTCAAATGCTGCGGTCGTTGAGACCAGTCATGAGAGGCCGTGAGGACCAATGAATCAACCAGGGGTTGTGCGCCAGATATGGGTCCTCCGCAGGAAGCCTGGCACAGTGGTCAGCCTTCTTCGTCCTTGAGCAGAGTGAAATCGGATGTTCCACGCAGCATTGGTGACGTCACGAAGGTGTCCACCAAAGGTGGCACCATCACAGGCTTAGGATCTTTCTGCTGAAGGTATCGAGCTAGGCGCTGTTGTTCAGGATCTAGATCTTCCGTTTCCCATCCCATATTTTCCTTGATATGCCTCATGATCTCAGACAAAGAGTGATCATTTGGAGGTGACCTGGGGAGGTCTCGTGGGTCTGGTGATGGGATACTTATCGGAGAAGGAGACTGGAGGTGTCCGAAGAGTCCGGTCTAGAGTCGTCTCCCCGCAGAGTGGACCTTCTTCCTCTGGGTCACTCAGGACTGGGAGACCCTGAGGGAGACCATGAAGGGGGCCTTCTCCTGTCTCTGGATCTGCCCCAGGAGGTGATGTAGGCTCCTTGGGGGTCGGGGGTCTTCCTACTGGACCCTGGGGAGGAGGAGGAGGATGACGACAACAGATCTTTGACCTCCTGGATGTTCATACCGGACGACGGTCCCGGTGTCGGGGTGGGTCTGTCGCCGGTGTCGGGCGTTGGGTCTGAGGGCGTCACTAGTTCGGGCAATGGCTCCTGCGGGAGCCCAACGTCCTCAGCGTCGCCTGCCTGGTCGTCGGGCAACATCAGATCCTCCTCGGAAGAGCCCCGGCGACCGGTATCAACTAGTGGGGGGAGGGCAGTTGTTGGCTCCTCAGGTTGTTTGCCCGACATCAGGTGCTGAAAGGATGTCTGGTCCGACGGGTGTTTGGCCGGAGACGGGTCAGCAGCCTGCTTGTGGTCCATCATTCGTTTAAGGGATGTCAGGTCCTTGGTCTTCCTGGGAGGGGGATCTGGTTCCCTGGGAGGCCGATCTGATGTCGGGTTCCCGGTGTCTGTCCGAGGAAGCAGAAGATTTGGAAGAGGACTTGGACCGATGATGGTTAGAAGACTTCGCTGAGGCCCGGGAGGGCGCTGGAGAAGGGTCCAAAGTCCTGGGAGTCTTGAGGGGGTGAAGAGAAGCCGAAGAGCCGCCTGAAGTCCTAACTTTAACAGGAGGGGGCTGCGAGTGAGCCCTGGAGGGACAGCGGTCGGAGTGCGTGGAGCTTGAGCTGGTGCGCAAGTCCGAGACCCGGTTCGGGGGATCTGGACCTGGCCTTCTCCCGGGTGTTTTTCTCTGTGTTTTTGGAACTTAGAGGTAGACTCACCTCTGGAGGCAGGGTCTTTGTCCTACTTTTTAATTTTTCTTCTAGCAGGAACCCCTGAAGTGCTTTCTGACGGTGGATCCTGGTGTGGCTGTTGAACCGCTGACAAAAGGAGCAGGCCTTGGTGTCGTGCTCCGGGCCTAGGCACTGCAAACAGGCTGAATGGAGATCCTTAAAAGGGATCTGTTTGCCGCAGGCACACTTGGAGGGGTGTCCTTCTGTAGAAGGAGTAGAAGATGCTGACATTTAATAAAATAAATGCCGGAAGTTCAAATCGTCGTTTGCTGAAACAGTCGTCCGTGAGGCCGATGCTGGCGAGTCGACGGCGGGAAAAGAACTGCGGATTCTGGGGGACCGCCCCCTTTTGTATGGTGCCTGACGTCGGGGGTGGGGGCAGATGTTGGGGGCGGTCCCTGCTGGATACTGCTAGCTAGAAAATTTCTGTGGAGTCCTGAAGCCTGCCGGCTTCAGTCCTAATTGTGTAACCTGCTGCAAGAGCTGTTTCTCGAAGTAAGATGTATAGTTCTAACAGCACCTCCTTCCTCTTGCTCTTCTCTGCCTGTTCTCTCTGTGCTATCTGACTGTGAACAGGGCTAGGATGAGGCAGAGGAAACCCCATTACCACTAGTGCTACCTCACTACCGCTGCCCCGACATGCATCAAGGAGTATGGCCCCGCAAAGAATACTGCAGGTGTGCTATTTCTAATTCACAAAAGTAGCCTATGTAAATGAGCCCACTGGGCATGCAAGGCATTAAGTTGCCATTTGCATGCCCAGTAAGGGCCCATTTACATAGGCTGTGGTGAGGATAGTGAGACCCCCCCATCCCTGCCTCAGAGGCAGTCCTGTGTCCCTTGTAGTTCCGCCCCCCAATCCAAGAAAGTACCCTGGTGCCAGCGCCCCCCTCCCCAGCAATCAGTGGCCTGATGTGGCAAGTACATATCCTGGTGCTTGTGGTCTCACATCCCTCCCCGTGATTGCCGGCCCCAGTATGAAAAAGCAATTTCGCTGGTGGCTAGTCCCCCCCAACCCCCACCCCAGTGATCGCTGATCCGATGTGCCAAGTACATATTACCTAGTGCCAGTGGTCCCCCCCCAGTGATTGCTGTCCCAAACACATGTATAGATACAAATTCTCTGGTGGCTAGTTGTTCCTCCCCCCATCGATCGCCTGCCCAGAATAACAGACAGAGTTTCCCTGGTGTCCAGTGGTCCCTCCCCCCACCCAAACTGTGTAATGGTTTCCCCGGTGTGCAGTGTATGCTCCCCCCATCCAATCCCCAGCCCTGGTGTGACAAGCCCCTCCACTCACCCCCACAAGCACAGTCCCAGTCCCGTTATATGATCTCAGCCTCCCCAAGCCCATCTCTCATGGTGGGTAGTGGCCCCCCATCCCAGATCCGCTCCTCTCTCTCTCTCTCTCTCTCTCTCTCTCTAACATAATTACCTCCCTGGTGTCTAGTGGACCCCCCGTCCCTATCTCTGATCTGTGGTAAAAGAATTATCATCCATTCCATGGTGGTCTAGAGGACTCCCCCATCCCTGATCCCCAGTACAAGAAATATCATCCATTCTGTGGTGGGCTAGTGGACTCCCTTCCTATCCCTGATCCCTAGTACGATAAATATCATGCATTCCATGGTAGTTTAGTGACCACCTCAACACGTCGTGCGCCACCTCTTGCCCCCATTCTTTCCCATAGCCGGTGACCAGCAGCCTCCACCTCCATCACAGTCGACACTGACTTGAGTTGTCTTTGAGCACATACTGGCATGGCACGTGCTCCTTGACACTTCAGTCGGTGGCTGGCAGTGGTGGAGAGCAGAGGGCTGTGCCAGTCACCAGCTCACTGAAGGGATGGGGGAGCATGGTAGTGGGGTACTGCCTGCCGGGGTTGGGGGTCCACTAGACCACCACAGAAAGGATGATATTTCTTGTACCAGGGAGTGAGTATAAGGAAAGGAGGGGGGTCCACTAGACCACCATGGAATGGATGATAATTATTTTACTGGGGATCGGGGACAGGGTGGGGGTCCACTAGACACCGGGAAAACTGTTACACAGTTTGGGCGAGGGATCAGGTGGGGGGAGGAACTGCTAGCCGCCAGGGAATTTGTATCTATATAAGTGATTGGGATGGCTATCACGTGGGGGTGAGGGGTAGACTGCTAGGAAATTGCTTTTTATATTTATACTGGGGCCGGCGATCGGCAATCAAGGAGGGGAGGCAGTACCTCCACCGACCACTAGGGAGACATGGACTTAAAGCAAGGTCTCAATCGGCGGTATTTGTCTGTACAAGGGGAGCCCACAAAAGGCCCTTGCATGGAGCAAATACTTTGTGTATCGGACTGCGCCGACATGCAGGACCCCCCCCATCTGAACTGTGGCCCCCTTCACACTTGGCCCCAGTGCAAGCCCAGTTTGAACGGGCAAACTGGGCTTTTGTGAATACCAACTTGGCGGAAAACCCAGTCTGCTCACAGTACCCTCCACCCTGCCAACCACTAGGGTTGCACGGAATTGAAGCAAGGTCTCGGTCGGCAGTATTTGCTCTGCACAAGGGGATCCCGCAAAAGACCCTTGTGTGAAGCAAATGTTTTGTGTATCGGACTGCGCAGATATGCAGGTCCTCTCCCCCATATTTGAATTGTGATGCCCTCCATACTTTGCCCCAGAGCAAACCCAGTTTGAACGCACAAACTGGGCTTTTGTGAATACCAACTCGGCACAAAGCCGGGTTTGCACCAGGACAAAGTTTTGTGAATCTAGCCACAGGTGTATTGTAAAGTTACAGTAGCTGGGTCCCATGTGAATACAGACAATGAACTCAATTGGCTGCTCTCATGTAGTAATTAAACATTCTCTCCTTCTCTTTCGCTCCTTACTGGCAAATTTCAGAGCTGTGCAATGTCCACAGTTATACTACATGATCTGGTAACAGAAGAAACTTCCAAAGCCAAAAATGCAGGTAAAAAATTGATAAACTGAGGGACTATGCTGAGAAAAAAAAACATTAAAACTTGGAATTCAGCCATGCCAGCAGTGTGACATATTCAAGAATCACACAGCACTTTAAACAGCAACCACCAAACAGCCAGTAACTTTAGTGGTAAACTGACATAACCACTAGCCAGAGTCTGTACTAATACGTTCCTTGAGCTCCTGATGTGGCATACATCCTGTTTCACAATAACTATACTGTCAAACATTTCAGGACTACTGTACGAGCTATGCTGTCTGTCAAATGTTTACAGTCATTTCATTTCTGTCCCCATCTACCCATCATACAGTACATACCTTCATACTTGTGATGGTCTGACTGATCTCGTCAGTATCCCCCACAGTAACTATGTTGGATTTCAGCATCTGGTCAATCAGTACCAACCAGTCTGCAAGCTCAGTGGCAGTCTTATCCAGATCAGCAGGCATGTTGGTGTCAAAGGTCCTTAGGGACGCATGGGTAGACTCAGCTGCTGGGGCAGATGATACCAAAGTGACCATTTGGACTGTGAAGTGTTATTTTGGGGAGGAGGGGGAGAAAGAAAATCAATTATGTTAGAGTTGGTAAATTTCATCAGAAAGCTCTTCAAAAATAAATATCTAGAAAAGATGGTATTATCGTTGGGAACAGAGGTCATCACATCCAAAGCAGGATCAGAAACAGTGATCTTTGAGAAACTTACAGTGAAAGGTAATTCGATATACAAACACATGGCATGTGATGTCTTGTATTTTCTTTATTTTCAAAGTATTTACTTGTGATACTTACAGAAAAAGACAGATTCTCTGTCAAATCCAAAAGCACTGAGCATGCTTTGGATGTCTCAATCTACAGGATAGAAATCCTCAGTGGTTAGCACTCGTCCATCACACAGCAGCGTCGACCTGGACCATGTGTACCTGTTCATTTACTCAACGATCAGGCCAGTTCGACTTTCAGGAGAAAAACCCTGGTTATAAATAACCACGTGCCTTGCAAATGAACATGTAATCGTTACCCACATAAGCAAAAGCACTTCCTTATCTTACTGGATTTTCTGCTGCTTCTACCACAAAATATTACAACAGTCTTAACGAATTCTTGTTCTACAAGTTGCAACCCCAATATGAGAGTCTGAACCACCACCATCAAATGTGTTGCACAAGCCTCCTCAGAATCTGCATGGCATTGCAAAGGAATACCTTAACAGCAGCTAACCTCACAGTGCTCCAGATGTTTTAACATACCATGAAAAAACCCTCAAGTCCCAGGAAATGCAAGGACAGTTGTTTATTTTGAAATAACTAACCTGGGATACTGAGTTCCACAGAGGTGTTCCTGATTGAAGGTTTTTCATGAGAGTAAACACAAACCACAAGAGAAATCCTGTATCATGCCGATCCACAAAAGCAAATCTCCAAGTCACTTCAGGAGTCTTTTGCCCCTTAGTTTTAAATGGCTCTGAATGGTTACGCTCGGCATCCTCTCAAGGCAACTCTCAGCTGAGACTGAACTCCCTCTGTCTCTATGATCCAGATATTTTGTTTCAAACACCAACTGCTCAGGCAGGCCTGGCAGCACTACGGTAGTGCAACTGTCCTCAATGGCAGTGACCCAGGCTCAGAAACAACTCTGGGGATGTCAGCGGAGAGGAGGAGCGAGCGTCCCAGTGGACACTCTTCCCCCTCCGGGGAGGGAGGGCTGCACAGCCTCATTCTGTCACTGTCTCCAGTATCAGTACAGGTGGTAGTGCAACAGACTGAGCGTTGGGGACAGGGACACTGCAGATAGCATGGAGCGGTGCATATGTCCAAAGAGAATTGCAAGGGGGGGGGGGGGCAGCAGTAGGACAGAGTATGTATAAAACTGAAATTTCTGCATACACACCTGCTTGATGGGTCACTGAGCTCAAACCATTTAATTCCATTTGAATCCTTGGGACCAAATACACCAGAAATGACCAAGATCAGCTTTTGTGGGTAGGTGTGACATAATATTTCTCTTGTGTTTGTGCTTATAGTAGTTCATAGACATATTTATCATTTAGGAAATAAGGGCTGAATTAATCTCAAATCGAGAAAGGGTTTCAGGTTATTTTAACCTAGTTATTTTACTCACACTATTACAAAGGGGTAATTTTGTCATTTCTAACTGGCTTTGCACCTAACCCTATTCCTTTGTTCGTTAAAGCAGCAGTGCAACAAAAAATGCTTTCCAAAAAAGCTGGTTTCATTTACAGTTAATAAAACTATTAGCATTCCTGTCAAGTGCACTCTGCTAGGTACCTCCTATGCGGAGTAACACACATTTTATTTATTTTCCCAGTTCTAATAGTTGTCAGGGCTACAATGCTATCTCTAAGCTGAATGTGGCAGCCATCTTTTTCTTGGGGGAAAAAAGGGAACACATTTATAAAATACATAGATTTCAGTGGAACTATAAAATTGTACTACCAAATAAAACTGGAAGAAGTCTGGAATCTTTTATAGTTAGAAAAGGCAGGGTCAGTTTTTTTTTGCCAAACTTTGTTGCACTGCTGCTTTAACCAGTTTCCCAGAAGGGAGCCACCTGAATGGGTTATCACCAGTGAGTATATTATGAGACCCTGTGTAAGCAGTTGATGTGTTTTTCCTTTATGACTGTTTTAGGCTCCTATGTCTGGCAGGTGGATATACCACCTTAGTTCAAAGGGTTCCAGCGCTCACCGGGCAATGGTGTGGTGCTGGTTGAGGGTTGTGCTAACCCCTGTCAATCAGTGACATCACAAGATGGCCACACTCAGGAGCTAAGTATGTGGTAGATAGCAGAAATACACAGAGTCGCACTCTGGATAATACTGTCCAGTCAGGGCTCCCTGAGGAAGTTCTAACAAGCAAAGCGCCACGGCATCTGGGTATGGTATAAAAGGCTGCTAGAAACGTATGCGTGGCTTATAACTTGGTGAATTTATACCAATAAATTGGACACCATTATCCAGAGTGCGACCGTGTATTTCTATTATCTACCACATACTACAGTTCCTGAATGCAGCAGTCTTGTGATATCGTTGGATATACCATATTCTGGCCAAACTGTCCGTCATCGTGCACAAATGGTGGGGATTTACCCCCCTTAGTTTCTGCTGCTGCTATTCCTTTCCCTCATAGGATGCTGGCATCATAACAGCTTTCCTGCTGGAAGCACACACATGCACACACCCCTACATGAGCTTCACCACGTCCCCCTCCCATAATTCCCAGAGATCAGAGTTCCAAGCTGTGCTGCCGAAGACTCAGCAGATCTAGGTTTGAATCTCACAACCACTATTTGAATAATGTGTGACCCTCAGCAAGTCATTTAATCTCCCTCCACTCCCAGGATGCACCTGGAAGCAAGTTTCAGCTCACTGTACCATTCCCAGCCAAAAAAGTAAAACAAACAAGGCCTGTGTATACTCTTTTATGATGGCACACCATCATATGATGTCTCTTACATAGCTGTTTTCTTTATGTCCCCTCTCACTCTGCCAGACTGAATTTTTATAATCAGTCACTCACCAGGTACTTTATGAGGAGTCACTGGACTACAGCTGTGCAAATTAATCTCTAGTTCCTTTATTCTCTCAGGCAGATCTTTGGTCACCTACACAAGGGAAGTTAAATACAGGGAAAAGCATTTAAAACCACTTCTGTTAGTACCTGATGTAGCACAGATTTCTATAATCAACAACAACAGTATCAGGATAAACAGAATTTATCAGCAGCAAAGTTAATATTTTACAACATTCAGTTTTAAAATACTGAAACAAAAATAACAGTCCACATGCCTGCCCTCTTCTCGCGTATCAGGACATGTGGGTCCTCATGTCCATTCCCTCCCCAGTCATTAGAACACGTCCACCAGTATCAGGTGTTCCCATGCTTGCTCCTGCCTTGGGTGTCTAAACATGTAGATTCCCCTGGCTGTTCCCTCATCAGATATGTGGACATGTGGGCCCCATGCCTGCTTCCAGCTCAGGGATCCAGAGATGTGGGTTTCCTTGCCCACTCTCTCTCTCTTTGGGTATCTAGACAGGTAGGGCCCTATGCTGGCTCCCACCTTGGGTATCAGGACATGTGGGCCCCCCATGCCTGCTGTCACCATGGGTATAAGGACATGTGGATCCCCATGCCCACTTTCTCCTCGGTTATCAGGACATATGGGTCTCCATGCTTACATCCTCCTAGGGTATCTGGGTACAAGACCACATGCCCACTCCCTCCTTGGGTATCAGGACATGTGGGTACACATTCAATCTAGGGATGGTGGGATGTTTTTACTCCGAGTTTCCTGAGTGGGCACGCATGTCTCAGACAGTCAAAAATCTGGAATGAAAAAGAGCAAGAGCAACATCGATATCTGAGGCAGCGAGGATGTCATACCAGTTGGTAGCAGTAAGGTCACTCTGTAGAATGTTGATATTTAGTGACAGGACAGACCTAGCCCAGATATATGTAGGTAGCAAGGGAGGGTGTCAGATTCTTCTGACATAGAGCGTCATACAGTGGTCACTAAAGGCATCTGGCAAAAAAATACCAGCAGCCACGATGCGGTGGGGGTGGGAGGTTAGAACCCAATCAAACAGGGAATGGTTAGCAGAATGGGGATTGAGCTGGGTGCATTCTGAAATAACCTGTGTTAAACTAAGTGACTCAATCTAGGTCTGCAGGATGGGCAAATCCAACTAATACTGAAGTCCCTGAGGAGGATGAGTTCACCTTTGGAGGAAACAGAACCAATGGTGGAAAGAGAGAGTCTACCAGGGAAGAGTGAGAAATCTTAGGAGAAGCGTAAAGAATGCCAATGAAAATGGGTACTGAGAAGGGGAAGGAGAGTTTGACTAAAAGGTATTTGAGGGAAGAGGTATAAGCCTCCTTGCTGGCCACAGTGCATGTCACACTCTGGCGAATGTAAATGGCCACCCCTCCACCACATTTACCCCATCCAGTCTGAAAATATGGCAATCAGGAAGTGACAGAATATGGCTGGGAATACTGCAGGAGAGCGAAGACTCACTGATACATAGGACATCAGGGGAGTGCTACTGCAGCCAAACAAAGAAGAGGTCAAGTTTCGGTAGCAGGCTCCTAGCATTTAGAAGGAAGACTCTGAGGCCCTTGGAGGTGGTGGTGGGGGGGAAGTGGTACAGAATTTGGCTCCATGTTACCAGATAAGAGGAGGAGTAGGAGAAGGAGGAGAAGGATGAGGTGGGGCTTCTTACCCCTCAGAGTAAGAAAGAGAACAATGTGAGGAGGAGTGGCAAGGAAAAAGGAGGACACAGTGGAGGAACTCCAGGTTAAGAATGGGGGAAGGCAGGAGACCAGAATGAACAAGAAAAGAAAAAGGAAGGCAGAGCATGGGGTGGGTGGAGAGAAAGATGAGCTAAAGGGAGTTGGATGGGGGGGAGGGAGGAGGAGGAAGGAGAAGGAAGGAGAGGTGGAAGGAAGGGAGGGGAAGAAACAAGCAGAATAGGGCTAGGAACATTATGGCTGAAGGGGAGAGGAATGTAACTGGCTATACAGAGACTACTGCGACTGAACAAAGCACAATGGTAATCAGAACACCACCAAAGTCTCACTTACACTGCTGACTTTGCAGCACATCATCCCACGTGCACTGGTTGATGCACTGCAAAGTCATGTGTGTGGACACATTCCAGAGTGCTGCAAGTGCAGCTCCTATTCATTTTCTGCACCAACTCAGTTGCCGGTACCTGTATTGGAGCTAGTGCAGCAACCGGCAGTGTGGACACTTTGCTGTACTTGCTTCTCTTCTTTCCCCATGTCTTCTGGCATTCTCCTTGGCATTCATAGCCCCTCCTCGGAGTGACCTGCAATGCTGTGAGGGCAGGCTGTGTAACCAATGGATTGCTGACAGAGCAGCCACTGCAGCGGGAAGGAAGCAGCACTTGGTCTTCCTGATTTCACCCTCCTCCTTTCCCTTTCCCAAAGTTCCACCTTATTGTTCTTTTTTCCTCTACAAGACTATGTTTTTTATTTTTTTTTATTTTATAAACTGTTATCTTTGCTTATGTTTGCCTCAATTGTACCAATGACGTGGAACCTTTGTAAAAGAGCCTCGGCTCAAAGGTATTTGTAATCCTAGAACAAATAAATAAATAAAAATAAATAAATTAAATAAATGCCAGAGCACTGCGGCCATGTAAACACGGCTCCAGACTGTTCTCCTCCTTGTCTGCTGATACAATACATAACAGACTTGTCTGTCTGAAGGAGAACTGTCTTTTGGCTCACCAAGTCTACTAGGGCTTTCAAGCTGTAAAGGACTGCATGCATCTCTAACATGTTTATGTTGAGATTGTTTCTGCTGAGTCCCAGATTTCCTGTATCTGAAGACTCTGGCAGTCAGCTTCCTACCTCAGTAAGGAGACATCTGTAGTGAGGGTCACCTCTGGCTCAGAAGGAGGAAGGGAAACCCTGGAGGATGTTATCCCCCACAAACCACTACATCAGGGACCTTACCAGGGGCTCGGTCACTTGAACAGAGTAGCTCCGAGGATGGGATGCTTGAGACCATAGGGCACTGAGCATCCACCGAGTTGTTCTCATGTGCAGCCTTATTAAAGGGTCTGAGAACACCAAGGATGCCATGAGTCCCAGCATTCATGGCAAAGAGTGAGCTGGGACAATTTTGTGCTCCATGATGAAGCATGCCATCTGCAAGACTGCTTGTTCTCTGCTATCTGGAAGGAAGGCCTGTGCACAGGCCATGTCTTGAACAGCTCCTATGAACAGAAGTACCTGGGAGGGCTCCAAATGAGGCTTGGTTGGGTTCAACAGAACTCCCATGAATATCAGAAACAGAAAGGCGGTGGCCGTTTCCTGTTCTGTCTCGTGTTTGGACAGTCTTGTTAAAAGCCAGTCATCTGGGAATGGGAAGACTTTTAGTCCTAGCTATCTGAGGTCTGCTGCATGTACAGCAAAGCAATTTGTAAAGACTTGCTGTGCCAAGAAAAGCCCAAAGCGTGGGACTCTGAAATGGTAATGCTGTCACTCCACACAGAAGTAGAGGTACTTGTTGTGGTTGGGGTGCACCAGTATGTGTTGTTATGCACCGTACATATCCCGAGATGCTAGGCAATCCTGCTGCTTCAGGTAGGGCAGCAAGGATCCCATGGAAACCATCTTGAATTTTTCTCAATCCATGCACATGCTCAGTTTTTTTAAGGTCGAGAATGGGGTGTGTGCCCATGATTTTTTGGGTACCAGGAAGTAGTTGGAGTAGAATCTTTTGTTCCATTCTGACTCTGGCACTGTTTCTACTGCCATGTTTCTCAGCAGGTCTACAATTTCCTTTGCCAGTAGTTCTCACATGTGAGCTGAGAAGTGGAATTGCCTCCGGGCAGATTGGCTGGCTGGCTGGCGTCGGGGGTGTCTCCAACAACCTCAGGAGCACCCTTCTCGGATAATCTGTAAAACCCATCTGTTCACTGAGATGGCTTCCCACTGAGGGTAATTCTGAGTGAGGCACCCCCCAACTGAGGGGGAGGAGTGGTCTGCCTCGGGCAGCGGAAGTGGACCTGGGGCTGGAGCTTCACATACTTGTTCTTGTTTCATTAGACTCTTTAAGAGACTGCTCTACCTGCTGTCGAAACAGATAAATATGAACATATGAAGAAGCCAGCAGATGAAGGCCATTTTGTCTATCTAGTCTGCTCGTATGCAGGGTCCACAGCTTGAGCTGCTGTCCCTGCTCCCCCACTCCTCCCATCCTCCCTACCCATGATCCTTACCTTCCCCATTACCTATCCCAACTTCTCTCGAAGCTGCCCACTGTCTTCAATGAGACCACCTCTTCTGGCAGTGCATTCCAAGTGTCCACCATCCTCTCTGTGAAGAAGTGCTTCCTGACCTCTCTCTAAACTGCCCCCCCAGGCTTAAGACTGTGCCCCCTCATGTTATGGTTGCCACTTAGCTTAAAGAGACTCTCCTTATCCACCTTATTTATCCCTTTCAAGTACTTGAAGGTCCCAGTCATGTCTCTCACTCTCTCTCTCTCTTTTCCTCCAGGGAGTACGTGTTCAGCGCTCTCAACCTTTCCTTGTATGTTTTGTCCTGCTGACCCACTATCATCTTTGTAGCACTCCTCTGGACCTTCTCCAGCAGGTTAATGTCATTTTTGAGGTGTGGGAGCCAGTACTGAACACCATACTCTAGATGTGGCCTCAACTGTGAACTGTACAAGGGAAGTATAACCTCCTCTCTCCTACTGCTGATTCCGCTAGCTATACATCCCAGCATTTTGTTTGCCTTTGCTGCTGCTTTCTTGCTTTGTGTGAAGTGCTTCAGGTCACTAGTGACCATCACTCTCAGGTCCTTCTCCTCCTCTGATGCAGATACCTGGACTCCATCCAGGTGGTACTCCGGCCTAGGATTCTTAGCTCCAATGTGTATAACTTTGCATTTCTTGGCACTGAAGCCAAGCTGCCAGATTCTGGACCACCTCCCCAGCTTTTCCAGATCATCCTGTAGGTCCTGTGTCCCCTTCAGCCATGTCCTGCAGAGCTTAGTGTCATCCACGAATAGCCACATTTTGCCCTTAATGCCATCTCCAATGTCACTGATGAAGACACTGAACAACACCAACCCCAGCACCAAGCCTTGTGGGACCCCACTGGTGACCTCTCTGGTGCCAGATAACTCTCCCCCCACAACCACCCTCTGGGTTCTGTCCCTCAGCCAGTTTTCTATCCATCTGGACATCTTATCCCCAACCCTGAGATCCGCAAATTTCCTGATCAACCTTTTGTGGGGCACAGAGTCAAAGGCCTTGCTTAAATCCAGATAGAGGATGCCTACCACTTGGCCCCTGTCTTAGTGACCCAGTCAAAGATAGTTGCCATCAAAAGGCACATTCATGACCTGTTGTTAAGTCATCTGAGATGAAGGCAGCACTGCCACCTGATGCAAATACCTGCAGCCATGGAGCCAGCTGTTGTATCAAAGGAACCCACAGAGAGTTTAAGGTGGTGTCTGTCAGATTCAGTACCTTTCTTAACAGCTAGTTGCATCTCTTGTTTAGTCTCTGTGTCTGGCAGAGCCTCTGACAAAGATCTGAGCTTGCCCCAAAGGGCATACTCATGCTTAGAGAAGTGGTCGTGATAGCTAGCTATCCTCACACCAAACGTAGCTGCAACATAAACCCACTTACCCATCATGTCCACCTTGCACAACTCCTTGTTAGTGGGGTATGCAGCGATCTCCTAGGGTACTATGGCTTTGTCACTCTCAGCCAAAATGACAATGGTAACTGCTATTTGTAGAGTGAAACATGTGGGCTTAGACTTAGAAGCCATGTATTTATCTGTCCTCCTGTTTGTGGACTGCTGCCACAGCAGCAGAACTCCTCCAGTCGGCCTCTGAGAGGGTTTCTAATGTTGGCTGGATGGAAGGAACTAGAGAAACTGGGATATTGGGCACATTCAGAAACTCCAGTTGGAGGTGCCTAGCCTGGTCTATGGTTGCTGGCTTGAAATTCAGGGCAGTATATGTATTTCTGAGCAGAGCCTGTAAGGAGAAATCCTCCTGAGATACAGTGACAGGAACCAGTTCCGAGTTTTCTGACCCTAGCATGAGTCCTTATCCTCTTCATTGGTGGTGATGATGAGGTCGTCTGAACCTAACTCATTTTCTTCCACTTTAGGGGGGAGTAGAGAGGAGGTGACTGAAAGGGTGACAGTGCAGGCTGTGGCCTCAACAACACAGCCAGTGTTGGCCCCCACTGTGAATATGGTCTCAGAAGCGGCACCGCAGCACCGAGGACAGTCCTGGGAACAGCCCTGAGGGGAATGGTGCCAGCACTGAAGACCTACACAGCGCCATCTGCAGTGTCAGCACCAAGGCAGATCTCAAAGACCCAAAGCTTTGCACTGGATGCAGCACTACCAACAGTGCTGATGACCCTGCTGGCCTTGAGGGAACCGTCAGTAGCACAGTGGCTTCCCCCCCCGTCCCTCAAAGGGGTCAGAGGCAACACGGCAGGTGGGGCAAGTGTCAGTGGCACTGACACTGAACCCAGTCCAAAAATGGCGCTGACTCAAGTGATCCGGAAAGGGTCAGGAGCTGTCATCAAGAACAGCACCACCACACTTACGAGCTGCACCCACCACTCCTAGTAGCTGCCCAATGGCCAAACTGCCTATCAAAGTACCCTCTGTTGGATAGAGAGGGGTTGCAGGACAGAAACCTCCACCTCTCAGGCCCAGGTGTCCCCCAGTGTCATTGGTGATGACGGTGGGGTAGCCGGGTCCACAAACGTCAACTGCCACACAGCAGATTGAACAGAGGATGACCTCAACCAGTGCCACTTCTTCCACTTAGGCTTTCTGTTGGAAGAGATTGATGCCGACAAAGACCAGATGCCGAGCACGTGTGGGATCAGGACCATTTCTTTTTGTAACTCTGGAAGGACTGTCCATCCACCTGGATACTGGACTGCTTATTACCACAGCACCCACCCAGAGAGAGGTGGTGGGCAGAAACAGCCCCATTGCCAGAGCAACTTGGCCTTTCAGGCTCTCCACCGTCTTCCACGGTCATCAACCATTAGGATGGGGCAAAGCTGAGTGGAAACTGTAGAAATTTTTGTGTTACGAAAACTGACACAAAATAACAAACTCTAATGAATTTAATCTATAACTGAAGAACTGACTGCTGTCATTATACAGACAGTGAAGTTCTGGCCCTAACAAAGAGAGTGGCGACGCTACTGCAGTGCACGCGATGGAAGGAAAAAAAAGGAACTGAGACAGTTGGGGGTTTGTGCTCCTGTATAGCAGTAGGCATGTGCACTGATGCACCAGAGGGGCCTACTCGAGTTATTAGCCCCCTCCAGAAAAGTTCTGCCTCCCGCTGAGTCCTAGCACCTCCCACTCAGACCCATTCGTGGGAATCTATGGAAAAGGCTGATTCTTGGAAGAGCTTAGATATGCAGTGCCAAAGTACCATCAATGGACAAAACAAAATTCTGATGGTTTCCGATTGATGAGCCAAGTGATGTACTAATTACACAGACACTAAAATCAGAGCCATGATTAAAGAACAATAAAACCACTACTATGCTAGACTAAACTGGAAATTAAAATAATGAGCAAAAAAATCAAAGCTGAATTTTTAGAAGAGGAAAAAACTCTACGTTTAATTGCATATTCTATGCCCTGGGACTATAGCTACTTACTACATGTGCTAGGTTATAATTAAAGGTAAAATGATCATAGTATTCAATATGTTTTAAACAGAAAAATGAGATCCCTTCCGAAAGTACATGTAACTGAAATAAGTTCATCCATGTTGTGAAGAACACTATCTTTCAACCTTTTAATCCCTAAAAATTTAGGGCACTATCCTTCAAAATGTGGGGGAGAAAACTAGAGACTAAATATAGGACAGTCTTAGTGCTTTCAGGCTCACAAAGTTTAATTTTAATTAAGCAATCAAGATTAACTCTGGATTTCAACTCTGAAAATATCAATGTACCTTGTGGGACTGAACCTCTCCATGTGGGACAGAGCTGATTTGAATGGTGAAAAAATGGAATGCCCTTCCTAATATAGGACAGCTGAGAGACATAGAAACACACAACTTGTCATCGGCAGAAAGCATTTTCCTGCTGTCTCTCTTAAATGTGCTCCCCTCAGCTTCATGGGGTTACCCCTGGTGTTTGTGTTCCCACTCAGTCGGAACAATTCACTACTATCCAGTTCGTTTACCCCTTGTAGATATAAACAGCTTACTCACCTGTAACAGTAGTTCTAGGAGTAATATATGTTGTTCATCCACACTTCTTGGCATGTTCCTGTACCCTTTAATTCTTGCCGAAAGGTCTTCCAGCTGGCTCCTCCCACCTACCTGGGTGGTATAACCCTTGGCACCGCCCCATGATGCCAGATCTTAGCCTGCTGAAAGCCAGGTTGGTGTGCCGCAGCCAGGGTGATCGGGTGGGTCAGTGTGGATGAACAACATAGACCACTCCTAGAACTGCTGTTACAGGTAACTAAAAACAGGTTACTCACCTGTAACAATAGTTCTAGGAGTAGTATATGTTGTTCATCCACACTTATTGGCATGTCCCTTTCCCTTTTAAGAATCACCAGAAGTCTTCAAGATGGCTTCTCCCACTCACCTGGGTGGTATAACCCTCGCCCCCATGATGCCAGATCTTAGTCTGCTGGAAGCCAGGTTTGTGAGTCCGCAGCCGGGGAGGTCGGGTGGGTCTGTGTGGATGAACAACATACACCACTCCTAGAAATACTGTTCTAGGTGAGTAACTTGTTTTTCTAGGATCGTGGATATGTTGTTCATCCACACTTATTGACAGACTCCTAGCAGTTCTCCAGGAAGAGGGAGGCAAGGCACACCCCTCCACTGATACTCAACTGGGAAACAGAGATTGGAGAACTGAAGCCCCAAAACCAGCATCCTGGTATGACTCAAGGTTGATGTGGTAATGGATAATGAAGGTGTTTGCTGACTTCCAGGTAGCAGCCCAAAAGATTTCCTGGATAGGGATGTCCCTGGAAGCAGCCACCGATGCAGCGGTATGGTGGGTAGAATGAGCTCTTATCCCTCTGGGAGGCTCCACGCCCGCCAACTCATAACACATACTTAGGCAAGATGTAATCCACCTTGCAATAGTCCATTTTGCTGCAGGTCTGCCAGAAACAGCTTCAGCATAGGTGACAAACAGCTGGCGAACCTCTCCCTGAATTTCCGCCATCCTCTCCTTGTAACAGAAGAGGGCTTGTCTCAGGTCCAGGGTATGGAACCGGTATTCGGCCTCTGAGGTGTAATTAGGGTAATATATAGACAGAGTTAACACCTGGTTATGGTGAAACTCTGACACCACCTTCGGAAGGAATTTCAGGTGGGGCGTAGGACAACCTTGTCCCTGTGGAAGACCAGATAAGGGGAGTCCACCGAAAGCACCTGGAGCTCCCCTGTCCTTCTGGCAGACGTGATAGCCACCAGGAAGGCCGTCTTCCACAAGTGTGACAATGCACACTTGTGCATTGGTTTGAATGGCTTGCCTATGAGCTTTGCCAGTACCAGCAGTAGATCCCACAGAGGTGGAGGTTCACGCACCGAAGGGGATATGTGATCCAGGCCTTTGAAAAAGCACCCAATCACTGTCTCCTGTGCCAACGTCATCTGTCCAGCCTGCGCCCAGTAAGCAGAGATGGCTGCCAGGTGCACCCTAAGGGTCGATGACTGAAGACCCTCTCTGGACAGAGACCTAAGGTAGTCGAGAATGTTAGCCACTGGACAGGACAGAGGATCCAGACCCTTGCCCTGACACCAAATGGAAAACCTTTTCCATTTGAAGGCATAACATTTCCTGGTCAGTTCCTTTCTGGATGCCTCCACTACGATGAGGACAGCCTCGGAAAGACCCAAAGCCTGGAACTCTAGCCGCTCAGGTACCAGGCTGACAGGTGCAGGGACTGAAGGTCCGGATGGAATACCTTCCCCTGATTGAGAGAGATCAGGTCTGGGCAGGCTGGAAGACGCTCCGGGGGCCTGCAGTTAAGGCTAAAGAGATCTGGATACCAGAACTGGCACGGCCAGTCTAGGGCTACCAGAATCACCTTTGCCTTGTCCCTCCTCACCTTGAGGAGCACCTTGTGGATCAAGGGAAATGGAGGGAAGGCATCCCCCTTCAGCGAGCCCTGCTGAGGGGGGCAGGCATAAAACAACCTCAGCTTGGTGTTTTCCCTGGAGGCAAACAGATCCACCATCGGTTTGCCCTAGTGGGAGAACAGGGTGTAAGCTACCTCTGGATGGACAAACCACTCGTGGGATGTCTCGCCTAAGCGGCTGAGAGCATCAGCCAGATGGTTTGATGCTCCTGCCACATGAATGGCTAGGAGATCCACCTCCAGATGGCTGATGAGGGTCCAGATATGGAGCACCTCCCTACAAAGCAGATGGAAGTACAAGCTGCCCTGTTTGTTGCAGTAGTACATGGTCGTAGTATTGTCCATCTGGACTTGAACCACTTGACCCCAGAGCTGAGGAGTGAAAGCTGACAGTGCCAGTCTGACTGCTCTGAGCTCCAACAGGTTGTTGTGGTATTGGGACTCTTCAGGGGTCCAGAAACCATGGGCCATTTTGTCCCCCATGTGGGCTCCCCAGCCCATGAGAGAGGAATTGGTCATGAGGACGGCCGTCGGCTCTGGGCGGACAAACAGGATCCCTTCCTGCAACCGGTCTGGGGCGGTCCACCATTGGAGAGCATCCCACATCTTCTGGGTTACAGTGATCAGTTGGTTGAAATGACCATGGCACTAAGTAAACTGGGTAACCAGCTCCCATTGGAGGGGGCGCATGTGCCACCAGGCCATATGGACCATGGAGGTGCACACCACCATGTAACCCAGAAGGTGCAAAATGTCCCGGGCAGGCTGCAATTGCCCAACCAAAAATGATTGGGCAAAGGAGGAGAGAACCTCCGCCCTGTCTGCCGGGAGCCAAGATCTGGCTTGACGAGCACATCACCTGAGAAGGCACGAATTTCGACTTGGCCTTGTTGATCACGAGGCCGAGTTGGGAGCAGATCTGGAGGGCCAGGTCCCTGGACCTCTCCGCCTCCTGATGGGTGGGACCTGCTAAGAGACAATCGTCAAGGTAGGGGTAAATTCTGACACCTGAAATGGGCTGCCATGTCTGCAATGCATTTGGTGAAGACCCGTGGGGCTGATGACAGGCCGAACGGCATGGCTCGGAACTCATATAGGGCCCCTTCAGCTCTAAAGCGGAGGAACCACCAATGAGATGGACGAATTGGGACATGAAATAATGTGTCCTGCAGATCTAGTGAACAGAACCACATGTTTCGCACCAAGGATGATATGATCTGGGACAGAGTGACCATCTGAAAGGTGCGTGACCTGAGATACTGATTAGGTCGTGCAGATCTAGAATGGGGCGGTAGCCCTCCATCTGCTTAGGCACCAGGAAGTACCTGGAGACAAAGCCTGGGTCTGCTGGAGAATCCGCCACTGGAGCTACTGCCTCCTTGAGGAGGAGCTGAGCAGTGTTGTCTCGGAGAGCCGACTGAGTATGGACGGATGCTCTTTCCACCCGATGGGTGCAGGCTTGGCTTGGAGGGTGCTGCTCAAATTCCAAAGGCAGTCTCTGACCGACCACTTCCAAAACTCACCTGTCCAGGGTGATAACGGACCAGGCGGACAGAAAGAGGTGGAGCCGGCCCCCCACGGGAGGACACAGAGCTGGCATGATGGGAGAGGGGGTGGCAGCCCTCCACCCCATCACTGAGCAGGCTTGGAGGAGGAGGAGGACCTAGAACCTGAACCTCGGCCTCCTTTATAGGGCTGGGAGGGCCCGGCTTGGGCCGGGGGCACCAAGCTAGAGCCTGCTGCTGCTGTTGCTGCAGCCCTCCTCGACAGGAGGGTTGCTGTGCCGCAGGTGAAGAGTACCGAAAAGGCTTCATCATCTTCTTCTGCTGTTTTTCGCTCGAAGTACCTTTAGCAGAAGTAGCGTCCAAGGTGGCACTGGACTGCTCAATACACTGAAGGTGACCAGCCACACCTGGGCCGAAAAGGTCAGTGCCCAGGAAGGGCACATCAGCTAGTTTGTGCTAAGTATCTGTCAGAAAAGAGAAGAGTTTCAGCCAAGCCCTGCAATGAGAAGCAACTGCGGGTGCCATCGAGTGGGCACAAAAATCCCCAATGTCCAGGGCTGTCTGAAGCTGCTGTTGGGCAACAGCCTGGCCCTGGTCCCGTACATGCTTGACTGTGGTCTGCTCGTCTGCAAGGAGGTGTGGGAGGACTTCATCCAAAGACCACAAGAGGGCACTAGAGAAGTGTGCCATGATGACGGCCGAACTTGCCTGACGAAGGCCTACAGATGAGGCCGCATAGACCTTTCGAGTTGAATGATCCAAGTTTTTGGATTCCTTCTTGGGAAGTCGGTCAGTGTTGGCAGAACTGTCAGTACGCCTGAACACAGAGGTGGTCACCAGGCTCTCGGACGAAGGGAGCTCTGTGAATCCCGTAAGGGACCCCATGGGCACCGCATACTTGTGGGCCACGTGGGCAGATGGAGCTAGACAGGAGGCAGGGCACTGCCAGAGTTCTAAGGCCAGGCCAACTATGGCCTCAGCCACTGGAAAGGCCTCTGTCGTGGTATCCCATCTCTTGAGGATGTCCGTGAGAGGGTACTCCACCTTTTTCTGGATAGGTTCCAGGGGCATCCCTGTAGACTCAGAGATTAGGTGAAGAATGCCCTAAAAAGACGAAGGACCTTCCTCCATCTCTATCCTACCAGCTGATTCGTCATCCCTGGAAGGAGAATGTAGGCTGGTCTCATCAGAATCCGAGGAATCCGGATACAATGGTCAACCGCTCAGGTCACCTTTGACCCACCGAAGGCGGTCCGGGGTGACAGTGACCGAAAGATGCTGAGGGAGCCCAGTGTCTGGTCTATCTCCCTTAGAAGGAGCCCCTCCCACAGGCTGCTTGGGCAGCGGTTCCACCACGATTGGTGGAGAGACCGGTTTAGGCCAAACCAGAGGTTTTACTGTCTCCGCGGGTAGGGGAACCGACTTAATCGGCTCCAAAGGAGTTGGCTTTGTCCTGGAAGGTGAAAGCCAAATAATGGCCGGGGTATAAGCTGGGGTTGGCTTGTGCCTGGACAAAATCAGCTGTTGTCACATGAGGTCCTCGTAGCACCGCCGGAGGTTCCACCAGAGACTCTCCTCATCCAAGGGCGACCGATGGTGTGACCTCTTTTTTTGAGCACTTGTGGCTCTTCCTCAGCCTGTCTGTCGAGGGGGTCGTAGACTTCGATCGAGATTGGACGGGCCGATTCGGTTGTTTGGGAGACACCGGCGGGACTGGCGATTTCCTTGGGTCGGGGACCACTTCCTCAACAGGATTCCCAGCGGCCTGGGTCTCCTTATCAGGAAAAGAAAGGACTGGAGTCCAATTGAGAAAGTCGGCGACAAGGGATCGATCAGGTCGATGATTATTTCAACCTCATCGATCGACACTTTGGTCGACTGGCCAGATGGCAAAGCCAAGAAGCCAGCGACCAAAGAGGCAATTTCAACCGAAGTCAAGACTGCCGGTTCCTGGGACTGAGATCTCTCCCAAACCCAAGAACATCTTCGCTGAGACGAGGATGATCTCGGGTCCGTTTCCCGCTTATGGGACCGAGAGGAGTGCATGCCCACAGGACCCTTCCCCTTAGTTGGGAGAGACTGGCACAACTCTCAGAAAGAACCCGAGAAGGTGAAGCCCAGGTTGAGTGGAATGAAGAAGCTCCGAAAGGAAGATTCCGCAGCCCGAGCCGCTTCCTCCTCGAAGGTTTGCATGCGTTCTGATTGCTCAGCAGATCCCACGGCTGCGGAAACCGCCCACCGAGCCTCCTTTGATTTCACCAGAGGGTTCTGTTTTTACGGCCTCCCCAACTTCAGGCACGGAGCGGTTGTCGAGGACGTTAGGGTGAAATGCAAGACAAAAATCGCACTCTGAGGTGTCAACGTCGACACCCAAGCAATAAAGATGCACGCTGTGTGGGGATCATAAGTGGACATTTTCTACGCACAAACACGGTGAAATCGGGGAAGACTTGTCTTCCATAATCGAAGAAGAGCAGTTGCGGTCGCTAATGCGAACTAGATAAATTTTTTGAATAACTATAGGTTTTGAAGCCAGGGCCTACAAAATGCGGGAGCACAAAGGAGGCAACCTGAATCTCCCAGCAGAAAGTCAGATCTGGCGTCATGGGACAGTGCCAAGGGTTATACCACCCGAGTGGGTGGGAGGAGCCAGCTTGAAGACTTCCAGCGACTCTTAAAGGGGAAGGGACATGCCAATAAATGTGGATAAACAACATAACCACAATCCTAGAACCTGTTTCTCTAGGGACATGGATATTTTGTTCATCCACACTTATTGACAGACTCCTAGCAGTTCTCCAAGAGGAGGGAGGCAAGGTGCACACCCCCTACTTTGGGAATAGAGACTGGAGAACTGAGGCCCCAAAGCCAGCATCCCGGTGTGACTCAAGGTCGATGTGGTAATCAGTGATGAAGGTGTTTTCTGTCTAGCAGGTAGCAGCCTGGCAGATTTCCTGGATAGGGATGTCCCTGGAAGCAGCCACTGACGCAGAGGTATGGTGGGTGGAATGAGCCCTTAGCTTTGTGGGAGGCTTCCTTCCCGCCAACCTATAGCAGACATCAATGCAAGATAATCCATCTGACAATTGTCCGCTTTGCTGCAGGTCAGTGTAGGTGACAGACAGCTGGCGAACCTCTCCCCGAATTTCTGCCGTTCTCTCCTTGTAATAGGAGACAGCTCACTTAAGGCATGAAGCCTGTACTCGGCATCCGAGGTGCAGTTCGGGTAGAATACAGGCAGAGTCAATACCTGATTAAGGTGAAGCTCTGACACCACCTTCAGGAGGAATTTTGGGTGGGGGCGCAGGACAACTTTGTCCCTGTGGAAGACCAGATAAGGAGACTCCACCAAAAGCAACTGGAGCACCCTGGTCCTTCTGGCTGATATGACAACTATCAGGGAGGCCATTTTCCACAAGTGTGATAGCTCGCACTTGTGCATTGGTTCGAATGGCTTGCCTCTGAGTTTAGCCAAGACCAGCAGTAAATCCCACAGAGGTGGAGGTTCACGCACCTGAGGGGATATGTGATCTAGGCCCTTGAAAAAGCACCAGACCATCTTCTCCTGTGCCACCATCTGCTGACCAGCCCACGCCCGACAAGCAGAGATGGCTGCCAGGTGCACCTTAAGGGTCAAAGTCTGAAGACCCCCTTTGGACAGAGACAAAATATAGTCTAAAATGCTAGCCACAGGACAGAGGGTCCAGGCCGTTGTCCTGATACCAAATGGAAACTCTTTTCTATTTGAAGGCATAGCACTGTCTGGTCGACTCCTTCCTGGATGCTTCCACTACTGTGAGTACATCCTCAATGAGACCCAAAGCCTGGAACTCTAGCCGCTCAGGTACCAGGTTGTCAGGTGCAGGGATTGAAGGTCCGGATGGAATACTTTCCCCGGACTAACAGATATCAGGTCCGGGCATGCTGGAAGATGCCTCGGGAGCCTGCTGCTGAGGCTGAGGAGATCTGGATACCAGAACTGGAGGGGCCAATCTGGGGTTACCAGGATCACCTGCACCTTGTCCCTCCTCACCTTGAGGAGCACCTTGTGGATCAAGGGAAATGGAGGGAAGGCGTAGCTGTGGCCTGGGGTCCACGGCCTCAAGAAGGCATCCCCCTGCAGCGATCCCCGCTGAGGGGGGTGGGCATGAAACAGCCTCAGCTTGGTGTTTTCCCTGGAGGCAAACAGGTCCACCATCGGTTTGCCCCAGTGAGAGAACAGGCTGTGAGCTACCTCTGGATGGAGAGACTGCTCATGGGATGTCTCGCCTACATGGCTGAGAGCATCCACCAGTTGACTCGAGGCTCCTGCCACATGGATGGCTAGGAGATCCACCTCTAGTTGGCTCACGAGTGTCAAGATGTGGAGCGCTTCCCTACAGCGCAGCCCAGAATGTGTGCCGCCCTGCTTGTTTAGGTAGTACATGGTCATGGTATTGTCCACCTGGACTTGAACCACTTGACCCCAAAGCTGCTGAGCAAATGCTGACAACGCCAGTCTGACCGCTTCAAGCTCCAACAGGTTGACATGGTATCGGGATTCCTCAAGGGGTCCAGAATCCGTGGGCCCTGTTGTTCCCCATGTGGGCTCCCCAGCCGATGAGAGAGGCACTGGTCGTGAGAATGACTGTTGGCTTGGGGCGGACAAATGGGATCCCTTCCTGCAGATGGTCTAGGACAGTCTACCACTGAAGAGCATCCCACATCTTCTAGGTCACAGTGATCAGCTGGTCAAAATTACCTAGTCGCTGAGTCCACTGGGCAGCCATCTCCCATTGAAGGGGGTGCATATGCCACCTGGCCCAATGGACAACAGTGGTGCAGGCTGCCATATAACCCAGAAGGTGCAGAAATTCCCGGCCAGTGCCAAACCAGAAATGACTGGGCAAATGAGAGAACCACCAACCTGTCTGCCACGAGCCATACTCTGGCTCAGCAAGAGTTGAGCTCTGCCCTGATGAAGCACATCACCTGAGATGGCACGAGTTCTGACTTGGCCTCATTGATCAGGAGGCCAAGTTGAGACCAGGTCTGGAGGGCCAGGTCCCTGAACCTCACCATCTCTTGCTGGGTGGAACCTGCTAAGAGCCAATCATCGAGGTACAGGTACACTCTGACCCCTCGACACCTGAGATGGGCTGCCACCACTGCAATGCATTTCGTGAAGACCTGTGGAGCCGATGACACGCCGAATGGCATGGCTCGGATTTTGTATAGTGTTCCCTCTGTTCTGAAGTGGAAGAACCACTGGTGGGATGGACGGATTGGGATGTGAAAGAACGTGTCCTGTTGATCCAGTGAGCAGAACTACATGTTTTGCTCCAGGGATTGTATAATCTGGGATAGAGTTACCATCCTGAAGGTGCGTGGCCTGAGTTACTGATTCAGGTCATGTAGGGCACCAGCCTGCCCCCCCATCTGCTTTGGGACCAGGAAGTACATGGAAACAAACCCTGGGATGACTGGAGGATCTACCACTCGAACCACTGCCTCCTTGAGGAGGAGTTGGGCTATGTCGTCTCTCAGAGCCAACCAAGTGTGGGCTGATACTCTCTCCTCCCATGGGGTGTGGGCTTGGCTGGGAGGGTACTGCTCAAACTCTAGAGGCAGATCTTGACCGACCACTTCTAAGACCCACCTGTCCGTGGTAACAGCGGACCAGGTGGAAACGAAGTGACGGCGCTGACCTCCCATGTCAGAGCTGGCGTGATGGGAATAGGGGTGGCAGCCCCTATCCCAACATTGGGCAGGCTTGGAGGAAGAGGGTTCAGACTGGAAACTGCCTGAACCCCGACCTCCTTGTCTGCAGGCCGGTGGAGGCCCAGACTTGGGCCGAGGGCGCCATGTCTGTGCCTGCTGTTGCTGCCCACCCTGAAGGGAGGGCTGCTTCGCCACAGGAGCAGGGTGCTGAAAAGGCTTCTTCTTCTTCTTCTGCTGCTTCTTAGAGCCAGGGGAGTCCTTTTTGGGCAGAAGTAGCTGAGTCCAAAAAGGCATTGGACTGCTCGATTCGCTGAAGGTGACCATCCACACTTGGCACAAAGAGATCGATACCCAGGAAAGGAACATCAGTGAGTTTATGCTGGGTATCCACCATAAAGGTGGAAAGTCTCAGCCAAGCCCTGAGGCACATGGCAACCGCATCTGCCACTGAACTGGTGCAAGAGTCCCGACATCCAAGGCCGTCTGAAGCTGCTGCTTGGCAACGGCCCAGCCCTGGTCCCGGACCTGCTTGACCATAGTCTGAAGGTCCGCAGGGAAATGCGGGAGAAAATTGTACAAGGAGCCCAGGAGGGTGTGGGAGAGGTGCGCCATGATGATGGCTGAGCTTCCCTGACGGAGGCCTAGAGAGGAGGCTGCATAGCCCTTCCTGGCAGTGTGGTCTAGTTTTTTGAACTCCTTGACCAGAGGTCTGTCAGTGCCAGCAGAGCTGCCTGTGCATCTGAACACAGAACTGGTCACTAACCCCTCAGGGAGGGATGTTCCGTGAACCCCAAGAGGGACCCAATGGGCACGGCATACTTGTGGGTCATCCGGGAAGATGGCGCTGGGCAGGAGGCAGGGTGCTGCCATAGCTCCAAAGCTGGGCCAACAATGGCCTTGGCCACTGGGAAGGCTTCCGTGGGGGTATCTTCTCTCTTAAGATATCTGTAAGAGGGTATTCCGCCCTTTTCTGGACAGGTTCCAGGGGCATTCCCGTAGATTCAGAGATAAGGCAGAGAATCCCCAAAAATGACGAAGGGCCCTCCTACATCAACAGACTACCAATGGACTCATTATCCAGCGGATGAGAGTGGAGGTCGGTGTCATCCGAATCCGCAGAATCCGGATAAATCGGTTGGCCAAAAAGGTCCCCCTCTTCACGCCTGGGGCGGTCAGGTGTAATGGTGACCAATAACCTACACGGAAGACCCGAAACCGTCCGAGCATCCTTTGTAGAAGGCCCTCCCGAAGGCTGTTTAGGCAGCGGCTCAGAGACTGATTTTGGCAGAACTGGGGCAGGTTTAGCCGGCTCCGCGGGTGGGGGAACAGATTTCACCCATTTTAGTGGAGTCGGCTAGGAGGCGAAAGCCAAGTAATGGCTGGGGTGGAAACTGAAGCAGGCATCTGCCTGGACAGAATCAGCTATTGCCACATTAAATCCTCGTAGTGTCGACAGAGTTTCTGCCGAAGCCTCTCCTCATCCGAGGAGGATGAGGATGAACTGTGGCATTGCCTCCTTTTAGAGCGTTTATGCGCTTTCCTCGGCCTGTCTGTCGTAGGGGTCTGAGATCTCTACCTCGATCGGACTGACCAAGTAGGTTGCTCAGGAGACACCGGAGGGAACCGGTGATTTTCCCGGATCAGGGCCAGTTCCTCTATGGGATTCCCAGCTGGCTGGGTCTCCTCATCAGGACCGAAGTCCTAGTCAAAGAGTTGTCGGCCTCGTCGGGCAGCAACAGATCGACAGGATCGAGAGTGATCTCAACCGCATTGTCGACTGGGGCCTTAGACGACTGACCAGATGGCAAAGCCAAGAAGCCAGCGGCCAAGGAAGCAATTTTTACCGAAGTTGAGACTGCAGTTTCCTGGGACCGAGATCGCTCACGATCCCAAGAACGTCGCCGCCAAGATGAAGAATCTCTCGGTTCCTTGTCCTTTTTACGGGACCGGGAGATGTTCGAGCCCGAAGGTCCCTCGTCCTTAGTGGGGAGAGATTGGCACAACTCCTGAAAGGAACCAAAGAATGTTGAGCCCAGGCTGAGAGGAACAAAAATCAGCTGACAGGAGAGTTCCGCAGCCCGTGTCGCTTCTTCCCCGAAGGCCTGCATTTGTTCTAACTGCTTGGCGGACCCCACGGCCATGCAGGCTGTTCACTGGGCTTCTTTGGATTTCACTAGAGGGTAACGTTTCTCTGGCCTGCCCAACTTGAGGCATGTGAGACAATCGTCAAGGACATTTGGATGGAAAATGAGACATATCTCGCAAGTCTGGGTGTCATGGTCAACACCCAAGCAGTACATGCATGCGGTATGAGGATCAGTGCGTGACATTTTCTGGCCGTACAGGCACAGGCGAAAACCAGGGGAAGATTTATCTTCCATGATCGAATAGCACATATTGCAATCGCTAGCTCGAACGAGCCAAACCTTCAGAGGATTCAAAGAATTTGAAGCCAGGGCCTACCAAATGCGGTATCTGGCATCATGGGGCAGAGCTGAGGGTTGTACCACCCGGGTGGGTGGGAGGAGCCAGCTTGAAGCCCTTCTGGTAAGAATTAAAGGGGAAAGGGACATGCCAATAAGTGTGGATGAACAACATATCCACGGCCCTAGAATTGCATGTTTCAATCCTCTCCCCTCTCACTTTTCTCCTCCAGCGTGTCAGTGTTTAGATCTGCCAGCCTCTCTTTATAATCCTTTTGTGCTGTTCCTGGATCATCTGAATTATCCTCCACTGCACAGCCTCCACCCTGTCCTTGTTCTTCTTTAAATGCGGACTCCAAAACTACACACAGTATTCCAGGTGAGGATGAACCACTGGCAGCAACACCTCCCTGCTCCTGCTACCAATCCCCTTCCTATGCATCCTAGCTCCCTTTCCCACCACTCAACTACATTCTCATGATGTCTTCAGACTGTCTAAAATTATTTAACCCTCCCCCCAAGTCATTTTCCTCAGTGGTACCTTCCACCACTACCTCCTCAATTCTCTCTGCAGTTTTAGGATTTTGTGCCCATTCTGTTCATCACTTTGCACTGTTTTGGCATTACATTTTAACTGCCATACACTTTCTTTTCATATAGATTTTTCTTTCCCCAGCCAGCAGCACATCTCAGGGATATACCTTGATAAGGTCGTACCCAGCTGTCACTTAAGACAGCTACTGCGGTTTATTCCTCCATTTTTCTCCTTCCTCCTCCCCCCCTGGTGGGGGTGATGCTATTATTGGTCTTGCATAGCCACAGCTCACACCCTGCGGCACAAGAAAGTTCTGTGGCCCAGTCACAGGGGTTGCTGTGGTAGCAAAACCAGCTGTCAATCCTCCCCAGCCGAAATGTACTGCCAAGTGGTAGCTGTCTCTGCCTCAGTCTGCCCCCAAATGTGGCTTCCTGGACTTTATTTCCAAACAAGGTTGCCAGCACAACAGCTATATGTACTGCTGCTGCTGGGTGATCAGGGCAGCCAAAATGTCACACTTCTGTCCACTTTTCTAATAGAACTGGGCCCTTCCATAATTCTGACACCCTCATCACTATCCATCCAGACACAGATCTTAGTATCACCCGTAAAGAGGCATGTTTCATCCTGCGTCCCTCAGCATTATGTCACAGATAAAGATACTCAAGGGGGCTGATGCAAAGATGGATCTCTGCGGCACCCCAGTAGTGACCTCTCTGTCCCCTGAGAACTTCCCATTTATTATCACCCTCTGGGTTCTGCCACGTAACCAGTTCCCCACTCATCTAGTGACTTCTTCACCCACCCCATGGTCATGTTTCTTACAACTGTCCATGTGGGATGTAACTGAAGGATTTACTACTAGTATGTCCACAACCCGTCCCATGTCCATTGTCTTTGTCATCCAACTGAAGAAATCAGTCTGGTATGTCTGACAAGACCCCCACCAAGAAACCATGCAGTCTTTTGTTCCACAATTCATTTGTCTCCATGAAACTTACCATTATTTCCCTAATGTGGTCTCTAGCAGCTCACCAGCAAGTGACATTAGGCTACAGGTCTGAAGTTCTGTGGTTCATCCCTGCTCCTGCTCTCATGCAGGGAAATTACAATCAACGATATCCAGTCCCTAGGTTCTATTCCTCTCACCAGTGAGCGACTTAACAGCTCAGCTAGCAGTTCAGCTAGGACCTGCCCCATCTCTTTAAGCAAAAGGGAGTGTAGCCCATCTAGGCTCATGGACTTATCCACTTTCAGATGGCTTAAATCTTCTAGTGCCCTTTTTACTGAAATGGGATCCTCATTAGCCCCTCCTGGTGCTGACGGCACAGTCAGGCACTGTCCCCTTTTTTCTCCACTGTGAACAATGAGCAGAAACATCTGTTCAGGATGTCCACCTTACCTCTGTGCTCCTCTTCCTACTCCTCTGCCTGCTTCAGTCTATGTCTTCCCTAGTTTTCTTCTTCTCCTGTATGTAACGAAAGAAGGCCTTGTCTCCCTTCTTCATACCATCTGCAACTTTAACTCCTGTGTCAACCTTAGTCTTCCTCACGGCCCTGCTGGCATCTTTCATCTTGCTATGAAACTCCACACTGTCCTCTGCTGCTTGGCTGGCTCTGTAATTTTGAATGTTTTTTTTTTTCTCTTTATAGCCCCCCCCCCACACTTCTCTCTTGAATAATATTGGTTTCTTACCCTCTTCTTCCCGATTATCCTAATACAAAAGATTTGTAATCTCTAGTATCACATTTTTTTTTATTACTTCCCACTTTCCTTCAACCCCCGTCTGCTCCTTTTACCCCGTTTAGTTAGTTCTGCAACAGCTCCCACATCCTTCCAAAAATCAGCTCATTAAATCCAGAATATAAGACTGGACTGATTTATCTCTGCTTCATGTTTAGTGTTATACCAAACTGTCTGATGGATGCTGGCTCCCAATGGATCCAGCACTGTGACCTCCCCCCAGTGCTGTCTCTACTGGTAACTCCTAAGTCGAGGATGTCTGCCGTCCTAGTAGGCTCTTCTACTTTCTGTACTAGGAATGTGTCCTGAAAGTCTTCTACCAGCTGTGGGCTTCTTGTACTTGATACTACTGGGGTACTCCAGTCCACATCTGGAATGTTGAGGCCCCCCATTAGCAGCAACTCCCCAAGCTTGTTGCCTTTTTAATCTCCTCCCCAAATCCCCATCTACTTCATCCTTTTGAGATGGTGGGCTGTCCATGCATGCAACCATGGGGGGGGGGACCAGCCCCCACCCCCAAACTTCTTAGGCACTGTAAAATGTCCAATGACTCTGGCATCATTGTGAAAAGCTCTGGTTGACCCATGCCCCTCCTGACTTTTTAGCCATGGTTGCACCCATGATACTACCCCTATTCATTCTACATGTACCCATATTGTTTCTGTGTGCTCACCATTCCCCATATCCTGGATCTCCGAAGCCTTTCTACTCTCTCATACATATAATGCCACCTGTCCTTATCTCTTTCCCATGCTACCCTTTCTGAATGTGGTATACACCAGCATGGTCACACATCTCAATCGTGGTACTGGGTTGCCAAGGTTTCTGTGATTGCCAACTGGTCCAAGCATGCCTCAGCCACCACTGTCTCTAGTTAACTGATCTTGTTCCCCCATTCTCCTTGCATTTGTGCACCTAGCCCTCTAAGTCACCTGCTAACCTTTCTATCTCAAATCCATTCCTACCACCCTCGATTTCCTATTCAGCCTTGCTGATTTCCCTTCTCCCAACTCCTACCTGGATCCTTTGCAGTCTCTCCTCTGCAACTTTTCCCAGGTTCCCCCTATTTCCCTCTCTTTATTCCCTCTCGCTCCTTCCTTGTTTTCTAACACTGGGGGAGGTCATCTAGGACTCCATCAACTGAGTAGGTGCACCTATCTACCCATGTCTCCAGGTGCCTTCCTCCGAGGTGTGAAGCACGTTCCGCTTGAATAGACTTCTATCCCTCTAAGAGTGGCCTCAGTTGCCCTGGTACCCCAATTCCTCCTCCCTACACCACTCCTTCAGCCATGCCTTGAAGCAAGTGACTGCACAGTTTCTCTTCTCTCCCCTGTCCCAAACTGGCAGGACCTTAGAAAAGTTCAATGAAAGTGCTGCCTACTAGAGCCTCAGCCTACCTTTCTAATGCTATCAAAAAGCTACCACATGTTTATCTGCAAATCAGGCCATTTGTCACAAGGTGGACTATGTCACCAAGTCCACTCGACCTTTGCAACTCCATTGATTATCCTTTCTGCCCTGTTTCCATCCCTCCCAAATGACACTCCTGGCAGGCACTGTTCCCCTGTCTTCACTTTCCCTACTACCCCTATCCATCCTCCTTACAAAGAAGTCCCCCATCACAAGTACGTTCCCAATGCTCTCCTCTCCCTTGAGCGCCAATCGCACGTCAGGTGTCTTCTTACTGGCAGACCTGTTGTTGTTGCCTAGCTGGCTACAAGCTCTGGCTTCACACTGGGGAGAACAGAGCAAGCAAATTACACAGGGTGCAAATCTGCTTGCTGTTGTGACCACAGGGTCTCTACCCATCTGGTCTCTTCTTTACCCACCCTCCCTACCAACCACAGTCCACCCCCTAGTCTGGACCAAAGGTGTCTGCTGGGGAAGCAGAGTAGTGGCTGCCTGCACCAGTGACCATTAGATCTTGCTCCAAAGGAGGCCAAGTTCAGCCTTTACAGCAGCCAGGTCCTTGGTGGGTGCCACAAACCTGATGCCCGCCGGGCAAAACTGTCTCCTCTGAGGACTTCCCTGGAGATGACTGCACCACAGTTGCTGCAGCCTATCAGATGCTTCCCCCTCAGCTCCCCACAGCCTCCTTTTCTGCTTCTCTTATACTGTTACCCTTTTGCTGTAGGCCTTCTTGCCCAGTACTTTTCCTGTCTTCACTGACATATTTCACTGTTCAAAAAATTTTTTAACCAAGGTACCCCCAGAACATTTTTTTTCTAGGGCTCTTCAATACATCATATCTTTATCTTTACTACCAGTGCTGTTGGTTCGCTCCACCATTTACCTCCTTACCTCCCTTAATCCCATATTGCCTTTCCATTTATTTTGCTTGCCGACACCTACACACAGGACCCCCTGATGTATCAATCCTTTTCTATATTCCCCACTGCCTCACAATGCTTTTCTAGGACCCAAACTCCCTCTGTGGGCGGACTCTGTGTCTTCCCTGAGACCCTGGCCTACACTGAGCAGAGTCCCATGCTGAGCTGTGGACTACCTGGGTCCTCACACTCCTGTTGTTGTCTCTATGGGAATAAATACAAGACTACCAGGCCGTACTGTTCCCACCTGGTGGTAATGTGACCAACCCCCGCAACTATGGCACTGCTTCTCCAGGCAGCCTTCCTTGGTGTGAAAAAGAATGAAGGTTATGAAAAAGATGCGGCACAGTTCCTACCTTGCTCCAGTTCAAATTGACTGTCCTTAACCTAGCAGAAATGTTGTCCCTTTCTTGTAAGCTGAGAGTGCGGTCTGAAAACACTTCAGGTGTTGTCCTATTAAGCCAGTTCAGTTTGTCACTCTGTGCTTCCATATCTTCAGCATAAGCCTGTGAGGCAGTAGAGATCTTCAGCAGCAGGCAAAGCAAACAGTTTACATTCACATACAGTACATGGACATCAGCAAGTGCTTCCTCAGCAGGTTTAGACAGCTACACTAGGTAAGTGGCTATCAATTCTGACTGACAACAGGTAACTGATAACTGCATTTACAATGCTTAAGCTGTCCAGCCCAAAGTTCCCTGGGTGTCATCTCTCTCTCTCTCTCTCCTCATCTGTGCCTCTGGCTGGACAGGTACAATTACATGCCAGACCAGTTAAAAATGCTCACCACAGAATACAGGGTAACAGTAGTCTTCAAACTCTGACAGAAACAATTTGTCATGCAGTAGTTACAGTCACAGGGTATGCCTCCTAAAATGGAGTCATTCTTCAAGTCATTAAAAGGGAAAGCCTATGACCTTCCCAAAACAGCAAAAAAAAAAAAAAAAAAGTGTTACAGACCTCAACACCTCTTATACAAGTTATGATCATAAATTTAAGCAATACTGAGCAGACAAGGGTTACTGTCTTTAAATGGAATCTAGCTGACACCAATAAACCACCTTTCTTGTGCATGAGTAAAAGGGAAATTTCTCAACAGTCTGCCTTCACTCCCCTTTAGTTTACTGTTTTTTTGTTTTTTTTTAAACTACTGCATTTCATAATCTTCAGAACAGACTAGAGCCAGACTGCTGAAGCAATCCACAGATAACAAGCATTTGTCAATGCCGAATGTTGTCGTGCTGGCATGGGCATTGGCAGTGGCGGAGGTAGAGAGGCATAGCGCTGTGAGTTTGTTAATGTGTCCCAAAAGGTCATTTTGCACAGCGAGTACGCCACTGTGTGGCCGACCTGCGGAAACACGTTTTGGGCAGGCTGTGATAAATGGCAGCTGGACAGTTGATAATGAGGTGTGCACAATTGCCAGTGGTGAAAATGTGGCATGAAAATATTGCAGATTGACGAGGTTACAAGGGTGCATGGAAATTGCGCAATTGCAACAGTCACTGTCTGGACTTTCTCCACCAAATTTTCAACATAGGCATTTTAGGACCTCTGCTGATGAATAGTGTCACCGTCATTTCCTCAAAGTGTCCCGAAAAGTGATTCTGCACAGTGACCATGCAATTCTGCACCGGACGTGCAAAAACACATTTCAGCCAGCTGTGCTGTTCATAAGGAGATATGGAAAAATGCCAATGATAAACAGCTGGAGTGAAAGTATTACAAATTCACAAAGTCACGAGCGTGCGTGCAAACTGCGCAACGCGCACTCGTAAAACACTAATTTTATTGATTTTCGTCCCTACATTTTCAACATAGGCATTTTAGGACATCTGCTTGTGAATAGTGTCACTGCCATTTTCATAATGCGTCTCGAACACGGGCTATCCACAGGAACCGCGCTATTGTGCGCTGGAACTGCGAAAACAGATTTTGGTCAGGCTGTGAAAAATGACAGCTGTAATGTTCATTAGGAGGTGTAGAACAATGGCACTGCTGAAAATGTGGAGTGAAAATATTATAGTTTGAGAAATTACGAGCGTGCGTGCAATCTGCACAATGCACGCTTGTAACACAGTCACTTTATGGACTATTGTCACCATATTTTCAACAAAGGCATTTTAGGACCTCTGCTCATGAACAGTGTCACTGTCATTTTCGAAATTTGTCACAAACAGTGATTTCACACAGCGACCACGCTATTCTGTGACGGAAGTGTGAAAACACATTTTGGCAAGGATGTGAAAAATGACAGCTGTACGGTTCACAAGAAGGTGAGGTAAAATGCCAATCTTGAGAATGTGGCGTGAAATTATTGCAAATGCGCTAACTTACGAGTGTGCGTTGCGCAGTTGCTACGCATGTTCGTAAAACAGTAATTTTACGGAGTATTGTTACCAAATTTTCAACACAGGCATTTTAGGACCTCTGCTCATGAACAGTGTCACTGTCATTTTTGTAATGTGTCATGAACACTGATTTCACACAGCAACCGCGCTATTCTGCGCAGGAAGTGCAAAAACACATTTCGGCCAGGAGGTGAAAAATGACAGCTGTACGGTTCACAAGAAGGTGTAATAACATGCCAATGTTGAGAATCTGGCATGAAAATAATGCGAGATAGCTAGCATTACCGGCATGCACTGCTGGTCACATACACACTAAATAAAACTGTCATTTTGGGATTTTTCCCACAAACTTGCAACATAGGCTTTTTGAGAGCCCCTCTCATGAAAACAGTGGCACTGTCATTTTGTTACTCAGTCCTGAAAGGTGATTCCACGCAGTGACTGCAAAATCACCTTTCAGGATGGAATATCACCCGCGACGGTCGCGAGAATTCATTAGAAGGGGTTCCAAAAACCCCATGTTGAAAATTTGGGGCCAAAATTCGCAGGCGCATGCCCTGCATTTGCCCAACAGTGACCCTGCCTCCAAAGCTGCATTGTCCCACGATGTTGGCAGCGCAGGCGTGCCAACATAAAAAGGTTGAAGAATGTCAAATAACAACAAATAGGTATTACTGCAGTAAGATTATATCATTCAAAGCAGCAATGCAACAAAAAGTGTTTTTCCAAAAAAGCAAGTTTCAGCTACATTTAATAAAAATATTACCATATCTTTCAGATGTAACTGTCTAAGTAACTCCTATGCTGCACACTGTGATTTTTTTATAATTTTCTCGATCTTAACCCTTGCCAGGTCTACAATACTATTTATAGGCAAAATGTGGTGGCAACGTATGCAAATGCTCAAAGTCGGGGCAACAAAATGGCAGACCTAGAGGCCACAATGGCAGCAGTGGATCTGGACATAGTCACAATTAAAGAGACCTGATGCCATGAAAACCAGGACTGGGATTTAGCCATACCAGGGTATTCCCTATTCAGGAGGGACAGGGTAACAAAAAGGGAAGTGGCGTGGTTCTTTATGTGAGAGAGATCATAAAAGCTACGGAAATACAGAGGGAATAGGGAGAAGTGAAAGTACTGTGGGTCACCCTGGAGATAAGGAAGAGGGCAGCGCTCAAACAGGGGTGATCTACAGACCTCCAGCACAGGGGGAAGAGGGGGATAAGGATATGATGGAAGAAATCCAAAGGATGGCTAACAACAGGGAGGTATTACTAGTGGGAGACGTCAATCTACCATATGTGGACTGCAGCTTACCTGCTGCAGCAACAGTGAGAAGCAGGGAAATCCTAGACTCCCTGCAGGGGGCATTCCTCAGGCAACTAGTTAAAGAACCCACTCATTGGTGGATGGCAGTGCTGGACAGTACAGTTACATAAGAATTTACCATAACAGCAGATCTTCCAGAGGAGTTCTTGCAACAAGCCAGCACGGGTAGGACTAAGCCACCAGGTGCCAGGACCACACTGAAACTTTCTAGCTAGCAGTCTACCACGGGTGACCACCCACCGCCGACGTCACCCTCTGATGTTGGTCTATCCTATAAAGGCAGGTGGCATCCCACACCCTCCTCATTTCTCCTGCCGGAGACCCAGAGTGGGCAACAAAACAAATACCTAGGAGGTTCCCGAGAGCCAAGAGGGAAAAGGGAAGCAGAAAACCTATGGAAAAGAAATACAACAGAGAAAAAAGAAGGGGGAAGGAGGGAAGGAAAATTAGGACCTGCTGCAAGAGCTCCTCTCGAAAATCTACTGTTATGGTAAATTCTTACGTAACTGTACTATCTTACTTTGAGGGAGGCTCTTGTAGCAGGCCAACATCAGTAGGGCCGAGTCCCAAGCAGTTCCAGAAGTGTAAAGGAAGCAGCACCCCGAGGAGGACAGACAGCAGTCAATGGCCTAAGAAAGAAGGTCCTTCAGAATGGCTAGGCTGAAACTGGCCCCAAGTCTAAAAGCACTGTCTAGACCAGTGTTGGAATTCCAGGGGGGCTTGCCAGGGCTCAGTCCCGGTAGCTCTGAAGTGTGCCCCAGTAGCTTACACATCGCTGCCCTTGACTTGTAATAGGAAGGGGGGCTCAGTTTAAAATAGGACCCTTATGGGCCCCCTAGCTTCCAAAGCTCATAAAGTGCACTACCAACACTGGTTCAGACTGTAATGCTTGGTGAAGGTGTGGACAGAACTCCAGGTGGCGACTGCATAAATGTCCACAGCAGAAACATTTCTGAAACAAGCAGCGGAGGTGGCCATACTCCTGGTGGAATGGCCCTTAACCACTCCCAGAAGGTCCTTGTTGTACTTACAGTAGCAATAAACAATGCAACTGGCTAACCATTTAGACAAATACTGTTTGGAAACTGGAGCACCCTCTCTCTTGGGGACGAATGAAGCAAACAACTGATCAGACTTCCTTGAAGTCTTGGTCCGTTGGGTAGAGCATCATAAGATTCTATGTACATCCAAAGTATGGAGCAAAGCCTCCCCCTAATTAGAATACTCAGGATAATAAATGGGAAGGTGGATGGATTGGTTTAAAGTTAACTCCAACACCATCTTGGGAAGAAACTTAGGATTAGTACACAAATACACCCTGTCTTTGTGAAAAAACAAATAAGGCTCCTTATATATGAGAGCCTGAAGCTCGGAATCCTTTGAGCAGAAGTGACAGCAACTGAAAAGAGCACTTTCCATTACATAAATCACCGCTCGCAGCTCACGGAAACGTGGGTAATGGTGGTCAGCTGTAGTTGAGGGATGGCAATACTGGACAGTACAGTTACGTAAGAACTTACCGTAACAGCAGATCTTCCACTAAGGTCCGACATGCGTTGGTCGACGTAGGATAGGCCAACGTCAGAGGATGATGTCGACAGTGGAAAGTCCCTCGTGGTAGACTGCTAGCTAGAAGGTTTCCATGTAGTCCTGGTGGCTTAATCCTACTGGTGCTGGCCTGCTGCAAGAGCCTCCCTCAGAGTAAGATCTGGTACTGTCAAACGGGGACAGTGTCGCTGACGTCAAAGTGGGAAGCCACATGGGGACCAGTGATCATCGTACGGTGTGGTTTAATATAAGAACTGGGCTAGAATCAAACCACATTAAAATGAGGGTCCTGGACTTCAGGAGGGCAGATTTCAAGAAAATGGGAGCATGCCACAGGGAAGCCCTAGCAGAAAAAGGGGAAACTGGAGGCGTAAAGGAACAGTGGGAAAAAACTAAGGAAGGTCATTGAGAAGGTAACTAACCTTTGTGTCAGGCAGGTTAAAAAGAGCAAGAGAAAGAAGAGACTGCTATGGTGCTCCATGAAAGTAGCAGAGAAAGTAAAGGCAAAGAAGCTAGCATTCAAAAGGTACAAGTCAACACAGAAGGAAGAGAAAGGGAGAGTTATCAGGAGAAACAAAGGGAGGCAGGGAAAGCAGTTAGGAGCGCAAAGGCACAAATGGAGGAGAACACTGCCAAGTCAGTAAAAAAAAAAGGGGGATAAAATATTCTTTAGGTACATAGGCGAAAAGAAAAACAAGGCAGGGATAGTAAGACTGAAAGGGGGAGGGGGGAAGTGTGGAAGAAGACCAGAAGAATGCTGACATATTGTACAAATATTTTTGTTCAATATTTACGAAGAAAGGGGTAGGTGACGGGCCACAGACAGTGGAGAAGGGCATTAAAGGACGGGAGGTAGACATTAAAGTATAGAACTCTCTACCTCCCTAAATCCGACACTCCTACTCCCTCTATTCCACCAACACTGCCCTCTCCAACTGCACCTAACTGTTCCTGTCATGACCTGCCTTAATTTCCTTGTCTTGCTCCTTACAGTTCGTCCCCCTTCAGAATTTAGCCAATGTCTCTATTGACCCTACTGACTCTACTGACCCCAGCCCCTTCTAAGTGCTAGTTCTCATACCTTTCTCTCTTCCCCTATTCTCTCCCCCTTTTTCCCTAGCCTTCACACTCCCCTTGCATGGTTCTCAGCATCCTGAAGGGGTCCTATAGTGCCTAGGCTTGGCTCCTTTTCTTCCCCCGTCTACCTGTCCTTGGCCTTCCAGGTCCCCCTGCAGGGTCCCCAGCATCCTGGAGGGCTCCTTGGATCAGGCCTCATCCCCTCCCAGGTGTTATTGCTCATTCCCTCCCTCTGACTATCTCTCTAGAATTACAACGCCTAACCACATGAGGGTTTACAATCGCCTGAACTTCCCTGCCCCTTTGCAGGGTTCTTCGCATGCTGAAGGGTTCTCTTTTTGGGTCAGACCTTATTTCTCCTCCTAGGTGTTAATCACACTTACTTCCTCTCTCTCGCTCTCTCCCTCTCTAATCCCTACTCCAGTCGCCTGTCCTCTTGCAGAGTTCTCCGCATCCTGAAGGGGTCTCTCCGAGACACGATTCTGCACTATCTGTCATCTCATCCTCTCTCTCTCCTTCACCCCTTATTTCACGATAGCCTTATTCACTTATTACCACTGCACTCATTAACTGTTCTCACAAATTACATATGTATGCAACACTGTTTGTAACAACTGTCTTAATTAAGTGTATGCTATGTTGATCTTTGTAACATGAATGTAAAATGTCTCATTCCTGTTGTACCCCTTCCCCCAGGTCGCACCAGGAGACGAGCAACCTGTGGCTCAGTGTGCCTTCCCGGTGAAACATTTCAATAAATAAATTGGCCCTTTTATGGAGAAGCAAGTCCTCAGGGAACTAGCGAAACTGAAAGTAGATAAGACAATGGGGCCAGACGGGGTTCACCCCAGGATACTGAAGGAACTAAAGGAGCAATTGACTGGGCCTCTGACAGCCCTGTTCAATCTCTCACTGGATATGGGGGTAGTTCCAGGGGACTGGAGGAGGGCAGATGTGGTGTGGGAATAGGGAGGATGTGGGAAACTACAGACCCGTAAGCCTGCTTTCGGTGGTGGGAAAAGTTATGGAAACACTACTAAAAAAAGGATTGGGGAATACCTTATGAGGTGCAGTGGATGTGACCTACCTGGATTTCAGTACGGCATTCGACACCATTCCACACAGAAGGCTGGTACACAAGTTGGGCAGTCTGGAACTAGGTCCAAAGGTATCAAAATGGGTAAGTAACAGGAGTCAGAGGGTGGTAGTAAATGGGGTTCACTCAGAGGAAGGCACAGTAACCAGCAGGGTGCCACAGGGTCAGCACAGTGACCAGTCCTCTTAAATGTCTTTATCAGCGACATCGAAGAGTGGCTGGAAGGGAAAGTATGCTTGTTCGCGGATGACACAAAAATCTGCAACACAGTGGACACACGGGGGGGGGTCAGAAAAAATGAGAGAAGATCTGAGAAAGCTGGAAGACTGGTCAAAGGTTTGGCAACTATGCTTCAATGCCAAAAAGTATAACATTTTGAACATGGGGCACAGAAACCCAAGGGCAACGTATCAACTTGGGGGTGGGGTGTGGGGTGGTAACTACCAAAAAAAAGGAAAGGGACCTGGGGTTCATCATATCTCATGACCCGAAGGTAGCAAAGTAGTGGGAAAGACTAGTAGAATGCTGGGGTGCATAGGGAGGGGCATCACAGCAGAATGAGGGAGGTAGTGTTACCCCTGTACAGACTGATGGTGAGGCCCCACCTGGAGTGCCGTGTCCAGTACTGGAGGCCCCATCACAGGAAAGACATAGATCAAGTGCAGGCAGTGCAGAGAAGGGCAACCAAAATGATGCATGGCCTGCATCAGAATAAAAAGCCCTATGAGGAAAGACTCAAGGAATTAAATATGTACTCTCTGGAGGAAAAGAGGGAAAGGGGAGACATGACAGAAATGTTCAAATACCTCAATGGTATTAATAAGGTACAGGATGGCATTTTGCATAGAAAGAGATGCTCAAGGACAAGGGAGCATGATATGAAGCTGGAAGTGGGGGGAGACTTAGAGGGGATATAAGGAAATACTTCTTCATGGAAAGGGTGGTGGACATCTGGAAAAGCTTTCAAGCAGAGGTGGTGGGTACTGAAACGGTAGCAGGATTCAAACATGCATGGGATAGACATAAGGGGACCTTAGTAACATGGCGGGGGGGGGTAAGGTTGGAGATCAAGTAGGGTCTACAGTCGCACAGTAGGTAGGGACTTTAAAGCAAATTAGGTGGGCTTAGGGGTCCTTTTCTGCCAACAGCTTCTATGTTTCTTTTTTTCTTGAGGAAAAAAAATCAAATAAAAAATTAATAAATTACTAACATTTTGGTGGAATTAGAAAACTGTACCACAAAATAAAACCTGAAGGTGCCTGGAATCTTTTACAGTGAAAAATAGGCAGGGAACATTTTTTTGCCAAACTTCGTTGCAGTGCTGCTTTAAGGGCCCTATTCATGAAACTTCTACACCCTGTTATGTGAAGTATGAGTGGGAGGGAGTTCCGAGAATGTAAATGGCAATTGTTATATATATTGTAACTGTAGTCAAGTGGTTATCAGTGTTGTATGGAACAGAAAAATAGGTTACGGACCTGTAACTATAGTTCTAGGAGTTGTATATGGTTCGCATCCACACTCTGGCAGTTCCACTGGAACAGTCTGACCTGCCAGACACCTTCAAGCTAAGTTCCTCCCACCACCCAGGCATTATATCCCCCAACTCCACCCTGTGACATCAGATCTTGCATGCTGGAAGCAGGGATCCGTGTTCCACTTGCCAGGTGGGTTGTGTGGATGCGAACCATATATACCACTCCTAGAACTAGAGTTACAGGCGAGTAACCTGTTTTTACAGGGTGTACATATGGTTCACTAGCCACACTCTAGCACACTCCTAGCAGTTCTCTGGGAGGAGGGGGCAATGCAGGCACCCCTACTTTGGCGAACAGAGACTGAAGAACCAAGGTCCCAAAACTGGCATCCCAGTGTGACTCAAGGTCAAAAGCAGTAGTTGGAAATGAAGGGGTGTGCTGAATTCCAGGTAGCTGCCCTGCAGATTTCTTGGATAGGGATTTCCCTGAAATCAGCCACCGAGGCAGCGGTATGTCTGGTGGAATGAGATCTAAACCCTACAGGAGGCCTCCTACCAGCCAACTAACAGCAAAGGTTGATGCAGGATGTGATCCACCAGCCAGTCGTCCATTTTGTTGCTGGTCTGCCAGGCACAGCTTCTGTGTGCAACACAAAATGATTATATTAAATGCACACTGAAAATAGAGTTAAAAATCTATGTTTCAACCTTAGGTCTTCTTTAGGAAATATCTTTACTAAAAGAGAAAAATACAAAATACAGCTTCTGTGTGACAAGCAGATGGTGAGTATCTTCCCGACCTCCAGCCATGTGCTCTACATAATGAGAGAGCACACTCTGCAAGTCCAGGGTATGCAGCCAGTGGTCAGCCTCCGAACATGGGTCAATGAAGTAGACCGATAAGTTAATCACCTGATTAAGGTGAAACTCTCTGACACCACCTTCAGACGAACTTTGGGCTGGGCGAGGGACAACTTTGTTCCTGTGGATGGCCAGGTAGAGAGACTCTACCTAGAGCACATGGAGCTCCCCAATCCTTCTGGATGACATAATAGCCACCAGGAAGACCATCTTCCATGATAAGTGTGACGTCTCACACCTGTTCATTGGTTTGAAAGGCTTGGGAAAGGGGAAATTGTTTAACCAGGAAAGGCACACTAAGCTGAAGCTTGTTTCCAGGTGCAACCTGGGAGAAGAAGGAAGTTAAGGGACTTGCTCAGGGTCACACAGTATGCAAGTAGGGGCTGAGGGATTCAAACCCAGGTCTTCAGGTTTGCAGCTCAGAGCCCTAAACCTCTGTGCTATACTGCCTCCACTTGCCCATGAGCACGGCCAACTCCAACAGTAGGTCCCACAGTAGAGGTGGTTCACGCACTGAAGGGGACAGATGGTCCAGACCCTAGGAAAGGGGAGGCATACCAAACTTCCCTAATGGAAGCAGGGAAGGCAGCATGGCAGGCAAAGGCCCAAATGGAGGAAACACTAGCATGAACAGAAAAAGGTGACAAGACTTTCTATAGATACATTAGTGAAAGGAGAAAGTCCAGAGTGGGGTATTGCTAAGCTCAAAGGGGATAAGGGGGAGTGTGAGGAGGAGGAGGACCAAGGAAAAACATCTATCCTAAATAGATACTTCTGCTCAGTATTTTGGGATGGAGAGTCCACTCATGAGGTGCCTCGCTCACCTGGCTGAGAGCATCCGCCAGCTGGTTGGAGACACCAGCCACATGGATGTCCAGGAGATCGGCCTCCAGGCTGCACACGGGAGTCCAGATGCGGTGAGCTTCCCTGCAGAGCAGAAGGGACTGCGTTCTGCCCTGCTTGCTGAGGTAGTATGTAGTCGTGGTGTTGTCCATCTGGATCTGAATCACCTGACCATTGAGATGTGGAGCAAAAGCAGTCAGCGCCAGCCGAACTGCCCTGATCACCAGCAGGTTGATGTGACACCAGGACTCCTCTGGGGGGCCAGAGCTCGTGGACTCGCTGAACCCCCAGGTGGGCTCCCCAGCCCATGAGAGAGACATCGGTCATTAGGATGACCGTCTGCTTCAGACAAACAGGATACCCTCCTGCAGATGTTCCAAGACTAACCACCACTGGAGCATGTCCCACATCTGCTGGGTCACAGTGATCGGCTGGTCAAAGTGACCCCTTCATTGACACCACCGGCTGGCCAGCTCCCACTGTAGGGAGTGCATTCTCAAGTGAGCCCAATGGACCACACCGGTGCAGGCCGCCATGTAGCCCAAAAGACAAAGAAGGTCCCATACAGGGCATAATTGCCCAATCTGAAATGATCAGGCAAAGGAGGTAAGAACCTCCGCCCTGTCCACCGGAAGCCGAGCCCTGCCCTGATTAAATGAATCACCTGTGAGGGCATGAGGCCCAGAGAGATGCAGATCTGGAAGGCCAGGTCTCTGGACTGTTCCACCTCCTGCCTGGAGGGACTCGTGATCAGCCAGTCATCCAGGTAGGTATATACCCAGACTCCCCGGTTCCTCAGGTGGGCTGCCACCACTGCTATGCATTTGGTGAAGACCCTGGGGGCCAAGAACAGGCTGAGTGACATGGCCTGGAACTCATAGAGGGTTCCTATTGCTCAAAAGTGGAGGAACCACCGGTGTGATGGACAGATCAGGATGTGGAAGAATGCATCCTGGAGATCCAGAGAGCAAAACTACATGTTTTGCTCGAGAGATGGTATGATTTGGGACAGAGTTACCATCCTGAAGGTGCAGGACCTGAGGAATTTGTTCAGGTCGTGCAGATCTAAGATGGGGCGCAAGCCCCTCTGTTTCAGAACCAAGAAGTACCTGGACAGGAACCCTGGTTGAGGTGGATGGTCTGGGATGGGAGCAACTACCTCCTTGCACAGGAGCTGGGCAATGTCATCCTGAAAGGCCAACTGAACGTCGACTGATGCCATGTCCTCCCGTGGGGCGTGGGCTCGGCTGGGTGGGTAAGCCTCGAATTCCAGAGGCAGGCTTTGGCTGACCACCTTGAGAAACCACCTGTCCATCGTAACAGTGGACCAGGCAGAAAGGAAGTGGCAGAGCCGGCGGGAGGATCCGGGGGTTCAGGATGGGAGAGGGGAAGGCATCCCGTCATTGGGCAGGCTTGGAAGTGGAGGAGGGACCAGCTGAGGGACCACCAGGACCACTTCCTCCAGGCTTCCTGACAACCGAGACCATGGACTTAGGCTGTGGGCACCAGGTCGGGGGCTGGGCAGGTTTGGCCAAAAGGGCTTCTTCGTAGAAGATCTGGAGCCCTTTGAGTACTTCTGGGCAGAAGTCACCAAGTCCAAGGTGGCGCTGGACTTTTCAGTCCTGGTGAGGTGCCCCTCCACCCTGGGCCTGAACAAGTCAGTCCCCAAGAAGGGTATGTCTGCCAACTTGTGCTGCATATCTGCTGTGAAGGTGGGGATGTGCAGCCAAGCCCTGCAGTGCATAGCAACTGCTGTGGCCATGGACGGGCACAAGAATCCCAGATGTCCAGGCCATTTGGAACTGCTGCTTCATAACGGTGCATCCCTGATCCCATACATGCTTAATGGTAGTTTGTAGGTTGGAGGGGAGGTGGGGGAGCACCTCATCCAGGGACCCCAGGAGGGCATGCAAGAAGTGGGCCATCAAGAGAGCCAAGCTCACTTGCCCAAGGCTGAGCGAAGAGGCAGCATACGCTTTTTTCACCATGTGGCCTAATTTCTTGGACTCTTTGTGGGGGTTGTCCACGTCCCCGACATTGCCTGTGCGCTGTCAGCAATGAGCCCCTCAGCCTAGGGATGCTCTGTGAATCCTGTAGGGACTGCATACTTGCAGGTCATCCGGGTCGACAGTGCAGGACAAGACCCGAGATGCTGCCACAGCTCCAGGGCAGGATTCCGAGGAATCATGAAAAAGTGGCTGACCGCCGAGTCCCCACTCACCCGGCAAGGGTGGTCTGGGATGATGGTGACCGACAGCCAATTCTGAAAACCCTTGCTTGGCTGGGCATCCTTAGTCGGGGCACCGGTTGTTTACAGTTTGGGCGGTGGCTCCACCAGGATTGGCAGAGAGGCCAGCATGTGCCCTGCTAGGACTATACGAACTGACTCCTACCGAGGTGGGGTCTGCTGCAGCTCCAGGAGTGGCACCCAAGAAAGGGTTGGGGAAGCCGGGATTGGCTTGATTCGGGTCAGCCAGAGCTGCTGCCATACAAGATCCTCATAGCACTGATGCATCTTGTGCCAGTGCCTCTCCTTGCCCGAGGAAGATGAGGAGGATGAGGAACAGCGGTGGTGCCACTTGCCCGAGTGCCTGGAGTGCGAGCAACGCAAACTACATGGGCTGCCCATGTCCAGGTATCTGGAGTGGGACCTCAACCAGGATCACCGGGGGAACTGGCGGCGGGTCTCAGAGGGGGCTAGTGATGACCAGCCCACTTCAAGTCCCGGAGCTCTGAAGTGGGGAGAGGCGGAACAGTGGACTGCCCCACTCCCCAAAAAAGGTCAGGACTGGAGTCCTGGACAAGGAGGTATCCACTCCTCGGTAGACAGTGTGTCGACTGGGTCGAGAAAAATCTTGGCCAGAATGTTGACCTGAGTCTCAGCCAACTGGCCCAATGGAGAGACCATGGAGCCGGCGACCAGATCCAAAACACTGGCAGACACCAAGTGTTCAGGTGAAGCACGGGAAGGGAGGCCCAGAAGCGCTGCCAATCTCACAAACACTTCTTGGTCTCTTTCTCCTTTTCCTTTTTTGGTTTCTTGGATTTAGCGCTATTAGGACCCTGCCCTAGGGTGGACAGAGACTAGCAGAAATCCTTGAATGCTCCTGTAAAGGAAGCACCCAAAGAGAGCGGCAGAAAGGCCGAAGCCATGGAGGTCTGCGTTGCAGCCTGGCTGCGGCCTCCTCAAAAACCACAAGTTGCTTGGTGGACCCTGCAGCCATGGACACCACCCGATGAGCGTCCTTTGAATGAATGGGCAGATCCCTGATGTCCAGACAGCAAAGAAGTAGGCATGTTTGGTGATCCTCGAGAGTTCCTGGTAAGAATGAACAGCACTGAATGCAGGCCTGATGATGTGCTCTTGGCCCAGGCAGTAGACACACGAGTTGTGCAGATTCGATCATGACATAAGCTGCCTGCAACCGCATTTCCAGAACCCCGGAATGGACTTCGCATTGTCCATAATGGCGATGAAAAGAAATTTGAAAAAAATCAAAGACGAAGGTCTTTTATTTGGAAAAGTTGGCAAAGGACTTCAGTATACGCAAGAGCAATAAGGAGGGAACCTGCTTCTTCCAGCAGAAAGGAAAAACTGGCATCATGGGGCAGTGCTAGGGGAGTTACCACCCTGGTGCGTAGGAGGATCCAGCTTGAAGACTTTCCGGCAGCCTTTAAAGGGGAAAGAACACCGCCAGAACATGTGTATAAGTACACCATATTCTCGTCCCTAGAACACATATTCTACTCCAGTGATAGAATGATCTGATTCAGAGTGACCATCTGGAACGTGCATTTCCACATGAACTGGTTCAGATCGTGCAATCCAATATGGGGCACCCACTCCCCATCAGTTTTGGGACAACAAAGTACCTGGAAACGTACCTCTGACTGGCCAGGAAGTCCAGGACACAGGCTACTGTCCCTTCTGCAAGGAGCTGAGCAGTGTCCTCCCAAAGGGCAGACAGCATATCCTGAGATGCCCCAAAGTCCAGAGGCATGTGCAGGCAGTAAGGCGGGGGAGCCTCAAAGTCCAGAGGCAACCCTCTGCACATTACGTCCAATTCTCACTTGTTAGCTATGACAGCAGACCAACATGGCAAGAAGTGATGTAGCTGACTTCAGATAGGGAGTGCAGACTAGGACAGGATGGGTGGACAGATGACACCCCTGACCTGTCACTGGGCATCTTTTGCAGGGGACATTAGTGGCTCCTTCCAGAAGGGTACCACTATCCTTGTTTCTCCCCTTTTCTTAGGACCCTGACACCCAGAATTGGGCTTGGGGTGCCAGGCCTGGTACTGTCCTGTTGTGGCAGTTACCACGGAGGATGTGGCTGAAAGAATCAATATTGGAGAACCTGTTTCTTGGCCTTCTTTTTTGTGTCCTTCTGGGATGATGCCACAGAATCCAAGATAACTCTGGACTTCTCAATACACGTGAGATGACCTTCCATCCCGGGGCCAAATAGGCTGGTGTCTAAGAAGTGAAATTAAGCCAACTTATGCTGGGTGTCTGCCATAAAAGAAAGATTAAGAAAGAGTTGAAAACATATTTATTTAATTTAGCCTTCCCTAATGATTAATGTATTTTAGCTTCTTGTTTTAATGGTTAATCTGTAATTGGTTTTATGTACAGCGCCTTGATTTTTGAAAGCCGCTATAGAAATAAAGTTTGATTTGATTTGATGAAGGTGGGCAGATGCAGCCAGGCCCTGCGATGCATGGAGATTGCTACTGCCATGGCAAAGGCACATGAATCGCCCATGTCCAAGGCCAACTGGAACTGGTGTTTAGTTAGTGACTGACCTTGATCACTGATGACTGTTATCGTCGAATGCCAAGCAGCTGGGATGTGAGGGAGGATGAAATCAAAAATGCCCAGTAAGGAGTGACCAAAATTGCCCATCATCATAGCACAGCTAACCTGACGTAGATCCAAGGATGCTGCAGCATACACCTTTTTAGAGGCATAGTCAGTCTTAAGGGACTCCTTGTCTGGAGGCTGATCCACATCCCCCTCGTGTCCAAACTTGCAAAACACTGAATCCGCTACCAGCTCCTCTGTGGAGGGGTGGTCCGAGAACCCAGAAATGGACCCAATATGGACCTATTTGTGGACCATATGGGCAAAGGGTGTGGGCAGGATGCTGGATGCTGCCAAAGATCCAGGGACGGTCCTAAAATGGTTTCAGCCACAGGAAAGGCAACTCCCTGGAATAGTTTCTGTCCAAAATGTCCATAAGAGGGTACTTAATGGGGAACTGTCAGCAATAAGAGCCTCACACCCAAGCGTGAGGCTGATCTCAATTAGCACTTTATGTGCAAAAACATTTTTATTTTCTTACTGTTTACTGCAGTGTAGTAGACTGTATCAGGCTAATTTCACTGCCTTGTAAGGTGACATTTCCTATAACCAGAAATCCCAGAATCCCCTGTAGCTGACATCAGAGGAGGGCCAAGCATTTGCTAAAGATCAGTGGTATAGAAGCCAAAGTGCAATACTCTGAACTGCTAATGTTCTTCTTCCAGCACAAAGAGGAGGTACTGTTAAGTTAACTTTATTTTAAGTAGCCTTCTACACATGTAATTACAGTACCTGGGGACTTAGTTTCAGGTGCTCCAGTAAGAGGGAGTTTTTGTGAGTTAGCACTTCCTGTGGCTGTGTGGAAGGTCTATAAGCTGTTATCACTGGCCTATCTAGTAATAAAAAGGTCTTTGCCGCGCCCCTGTACAGTGTCTTCTGGAGTTTTATTTGAACATTGGTAGCAGAGGATGGTTAGCAATTACAGGGTCCCGCCTGCATTTGACGAGAAGGGCGTATGAAAGCTGGAAAAATGAAGTTGGAATATGGCAACGTGTTACCGAACTGGAGAAAAAAAAACAAGCGCTAGCGGTCATACTTTTGCTCAAGGGTAGAGCGAGGCACATTGGATTGGAAATTTCAGCAGAAGATTTAAACAAAGATATGGGAATGGAGACATTAATCAGAGCACTTGATGATGTGTTTCTCAAGGAGGAGAAGGATCGGATTTATGACGCATATACTAATTTTGACCGGATTGCTGGAGGCAGCTCAACGTCCGTGACGGACTACATTATTGACTTTGAGCAAAGGTACACTGTCATGCGCAAACATGATATGATTCTGCCAGATGCTGTGCTAGCTTTCACGTTGTTAGATACTTCATGCTTAGATGTGAAGGATAAACAGTTGGCTTTAACTGCCTGTACAAGCCTGACATTTGCATCAATGAAGTCAGCATTAAAGAGGATTTTTGGCGATAAGACATCTATTGTGCCAGTCATAGAGGGAATTCACATGGGTCAAGATGCAGCGTATTTCACTGAGCAAAAGAAAAAAACAGGATAGCATGGCACGCTATCAAAATGACCACAAGAGGGCGCCATTGCCTGGCAAAAATCCGTTGGATAGATATGGGAGAAGATCAAAATGTGCCATTTGCTAAAGCACTTATCATTGGGCCAAAGATTCCCAGGACAAAAATGAACAAGTGAAGTTAATAGAGGAAAAAACAAATATAGAGGAAGTAGAGCAGTGTAACATCACATTGTTTTCAAAGGAGTTCGCTACTATTGCAGAGGTATTTATGGTAGAGTCTTTAGGATCTGCAGTCATTGATACTGCGTGTACACGCACAGTCTGTGGAGAAAAATGGCTAGATAGCTATGTAAGTGAACTTAGACAAGATGTAGTGCACCAAGATGGTGGACATACCAAATTGCAGAGCTTTCAAATTTGGAGATGGAAGAGTTGTGCATTCTATCAAAAGAGTTAAAATCCCAGCAAAAATAGGTCAGACAAAATGTCACATAGAAACAGAGGTTGTCCCTGTAGATATTCCTTTGTTGTAAAGCAAAACTTCCTTAAAGAAGGCAGGGGCAGTGCTAGACATTAAAAATGACAAAGCGGTGATGTTTAAACAACCAGTCATACTTCAGCTTACTACTTCAGGACATTATTGTGTCAGCATTCTAGACAAAGACATTACAGAGAGTCCATGTGAAAATGAGATTTTAACAGTGACAGAGAACATGTCCACCGATGAAAAGCACAGAGTTTTGTTAAAACTTCACAAGCAATTTGGACATGCTTCAGTTGATAAGCTTTAGAAATTACTGCGAAGTTCTGGTAATAATGATAAAGAGAGTGTTTCCATTCTACAACAAATAGTGAACAGCTGTGAGACATGCCTGAGATACAGCAAACCCAAGCCCAAGCCTGCTGTTGGGCTACCAATGGCTTCCAAGTACAATGAAACAGTGGCTGTGGATCTTCATGAGCTAGGCCCAAGTGTGTGGTATCTTCACATAATTGATCACTTCACACGTTTCAGTGCTGGAGGCATTGTGACTACAAAGAAACCTACTGAAATTGTGAAGCAGTTTATTCATTCCTGGATAAGTATGCATGGCCCACCTTGAAAATGATACAGCGACAATGGAGGAGAATTCAACAATGATGAAATCCGTGATATAGCAGAAAATTTAATATAGAAGTAAAGATAACTGCTGGGTACAGTCCGTGGAGCAATGGAATTTTGGAACGACATAATTTAACACTCATTGAAATCCTATTGAAAGTAAAAAAAAAAACTAATCAATGTGACTGGAAAACAGCCCTAGATTGGGTACTTATGGCAAAAAACTCAATGCAGAATGTCCATGGCTATAGCCCATACCAGCTAGTGTTTGGACAGAACCCTAATCTTCCCTCCGTGTTGGTTGATAAGCCACCTGCTTTGGAAGGGACGACTATGAGTGAATGGGTAGGACAGCATATTTCAGCATTGCATGCAGCGAGGAAAGCATTCACTGAAGCAGAATGCTCAGAGAGAAGTCGCCGGGCTTTGCGTAAACAACTTCGGCCCACAGATGAAAAAATATGAGACTGGAGACAAAGTCTATTACAAACGCATGGATTGTGCAGAGTGGAAAGGACCTGTGTCGTCATTGGTCAGGATGGCGTGGTAATATTTGTGAGACATGGAGGCACCCTATGTCACGGGTGCATCATTCAAAGTTACTGAAAAGTGAATAATGCGAACAAATTGAAGGAGCGGTGGCTGACCATCAGCATGCTACACAAAGGTCGCAGAAGGTAAGACAGACTTACCAGATGCAGAACACAATAACGTGGACACTATGAGTGGCACAGACAATGATGAAGTAGAGGACTTCACCAATGACACAGGAAATACTGATGAAGTGGACATTCAACAACCCCATGTGTCAAGACAAGACGGCTGTGTCAATCTAAAACCTGAACAGATTGTTAGATATACAGACAGAGAAAGTGGGATTCCATACACAGCAAAAGTTCTTGGACGTGCAAGAGAAGTTAAGGGGAAAAACAAACACTGGTACAATTTACACTACTTGGAACCCTCTGCCATTTCAGATCAGTTGACTTGTCACGTGTAGACAATCTTCACTTCGAACCTATGGACAATCAAGTGCAACACTCTGAAGATGATGTACTAGTTACAAAGGAAGTATCTTTTGATTATGCGAAATAAGATGAGCTCAGTAGCTGGAAGAGCAATGGAGTGTTTGACGTAGTCAAAGACAATGGACAAAAGTGTATTTCTACAAGGTGGGTTTGTTCCAAAAGCACGTCTGGTGGCCAGAGGTTTTGAGGAACTTGACAATAAAGAACTTCCAAAAGACTCACCAATGTGCACCTAAGAGTCCTTAAAATTGCTTCTAACTGTAATTTGTCAAAAACAATGGAGACTTCATTCCATGGACATTAAATCTGCTTTCCTACAAGGAACAGAGTTGTCTCGAGATATTTACATCAAACCTCCACCTGAAGCTAAAGGTGAAGGAACACTGTGGAAACTTAAGTGTGTCTATGGTCTGGCAGATGCATCTCTGTACTGGTACAACAAAGTTAAAGAAACTATGCTGAATACAGGTGGAAAAATGTCACAAGTGGATCCTGCCATCTTCTACTGGTTAGATCAAGATAGCAATGTAGCTGGAGTGCTCTGCCATGTTGGTGACTTCATTTGGGGTGGCTTATATAACTTTCACACAATAACACCACACTTAAGAAATGTCTTAAGACTGGCGTGAGGAACATGACAGCTTTGTTACGTGAGCATAGAGTTCAATACAGTTGATAAAATCGTACAGTTACAACAGCAACACTACATACAAAATCTTCATCCCATCCACATGGATTCCACAAGAGCGTTACACCGTGATGATCCTCTCACTGAAAGTGAAAAGGATCAACCTGAGGTCAAAGACAGGCCAAATTCTCTGGATTGCCAGACAGAGCAGACCTGATGTCATGTTTGATGCTTGCAACTAGGCATCTAACACGAAACAAGCCACTGTTCAAACCATACATGAGGCAAACAAAATTGTTTGAAAACTGAAATAAGAACAAGTGACTTTGAAATTTCAATGTTTGGGAAAAGATGCCTCCTTAAAATTGGTAGTTTTTAGTGATGCATCACTAGGCAACCTCCCAGATGGGGATACTCAGGGTGGTCACCTGATTACCTTAATGGGTGAGGAAGGACGCTTTTCACCACTTTCCTGGCAGTCAAAAAGGATAAGAAGAGTAGTCCAGAGCACGCTTGCTGGGGAAACCCTTGCTCTGGCTGAGGGAATTGACAATGCCATCTTTCTGGCAATGCTCTACGCAGAGCTCACTACCGGTGGAGCCAAACACATCTTACCCGTGACGTGTGTTGTGGACAATCATTCACTAGTTGATGCTATCAAGTTGACCAAGTCGGTTTCAGAGAAAATGCTTCGTCTTGAAATCAGTGGCATTAAAGAACTTATCCAGGCCAAGAGGGTTCAGCGTGTTCTCTGGTCTACCACAAGGAACAGCTGGCTGACTGCTTGACAAAAAGGAGACGGGTTCTTGTGCTTCTAAAAGCACTCAGTAAAGGGATGTGGCAGCTTGAGGAAGAAGACACTTAGCCATGTGGACATTAAACTTTTCTATTATGGGGCTAAAATTTAAGTCTTTAAAGAAAAGTGGGAGATTGTTAAGTTAACTTTATTTTAAGTAGCCTTCTACACATGTAATTACGGTACCTGGGGACTTAGTTTCAGGTGCTCCAGTAAGAGGGAGTTTTTGTGAGTGAGCACTTCCTGTGGCTGTGTGGAAGGTCTGTAAGCTGTTATCACTGGCCTGTCTAGTAATAAAAAGGTCTTTGCTGCGCCCCTGTACAGTGTCTTCTGGAGTTTTATTTGAAAAGTACTGCCTGTGGGATTTTCCAATCTTGACATGAAGGTAGGTATCCTTCATGTCTGGGGAACAAAGCCAAAGGAAAATATCCCTGAGATCCAACACAAGACTCAGATCCCCTGTCCGTTTTGAGACTCAGAAGTATTTGGAATAGAACCCTCCATTTCTCTTGTTACAGAGGAACTGGTTCTATAGCACATTTTTGGAATAACGAGTTTCTCTGTCATGGAGGAACTGGTTCTGTAGCAAGTTTTTGGAATCATGACTTAACTTCTTCCTTCAGAAGGGACAAATGACCCGGATGATAGCAACAAGGAAGCAAAGGATGATCTGGAGGGGGTTCTAGAAGCTCCAGAGCATGTCCCCTTGCAATTATCTCTAGGACCCAAATGTCCGTTGTAATCTCCTGTAACTGTTTCACATGCAGGGAGAGTCTGCCCCCAAGAAGCACCCCTGCAGGTAACAGTGGAGGTGGGGATGTGTTCAGGAGAGTGTCAGGAGGAACCGGTGGGGGCAGTGCATGTGCACTTGGGAGTAGTGGACTCAACAAAGTTCCACCTCCTGTGTCATGGCCTTGCTCACGGTAGGCACGGCCACCTCTGGCAGCAGGCTGACAAAAGGATCTCCTCCCACAACACCTGGCAGGAGTGGGTTACAGGGATATGACAGATCTTAGTCATTTTTGTGGTCTGAAGGCCTCTTAAAGCCTCAACAGGGCCACCCAATGGCTCAGTAGAAGTGCTCTGTGCTTCCGTACCAACAACCCAAGTTTGGAAGTCAGCCTTGGTCTGCTGAGATTGGGTGGCCAGGCTGGGGAGTCCTCCTGACCAGAGTGTAAGCTGGCCAGGAAGGGAGATGGCTGGCTCCAACACAGCAGTGGCCCCTTGCGGTGAGCTGGTGAGCTTGTTCCCTTGTGAGGGGTAGCACTTGCCCAGAGTGTGTTGCTGCTGTTGAGGTTGACAGAGATCATGCCAGCTGTCATGGGGTGATGGGCGGGACATAGGGAGGAAAATGCCAGAGGAAAAATGGAGCCCAGACTACATGAAGCTCTGCTTGCTCCCCGCAATCCCGCAGTGTTACCCTGGGATGCCTTCGCTGACAGTTGGATAAGTACTTGGGGGAGAGGATATCTTTCCCTCTCCACTCTGCCATGGAGGGGTAATTCATGGAGAGCAAGGCCAAAGGTAAGCACCAGGTAGAGATGGACACCAGTGGTGTGGGGGCAGGGCAGGGGCTGAAGCAGCCACCCAGGTTTCCTCAGAGGATAAAAACAGAATGGAGAAGGCCTCTTCAACATCATAACCAAACAGTTTTTGACTCTGTGAAAAGGGCATTCAAAACTGCTTGCTGCACATCACTGGCAAAGCCAGTAACTCTAAGTGAAGAATATCTTCTCATACAAATGCAAGAAGCAGCAGCTCTGGTAGAAGCATCAGATACATCACAGGCTGAGCATAGCATAGCAAATGTCTGCCAACTTCAGCACCAGAAGTTAAGGTTTTAAGTAACGTATTCTTGGCAAAGCCTGGGCTGCGATTTCTGCAGCTTTCCACAGGCTGTTCTGACACTTTATCATATGGGCCTAGTAGTTTGCAATCCTAAGACCCAATGAAGCAGAGGCATACGTGAGCTTGCCCATCACATCCAGCCTCCTAGATTATTTGTTAGGAGGCAAAGTACTCATATGTTTAGGTGCTCTAGACCTATCATGAGCCACTGTGATGACTGCAGAGTCAGCTTCTAGCTGGTTAACATAATACAGCTTAGCAGATTGAGCAGGACACTGCTTGTCAGCCTTTCTAGAAACTGCAAGCAGTGAGTTCGGTCTGTACCATGCAGCAAAGGTAGCATCCTCTAATGCAGGTTGTACTGGTGTAATTATAATGGAGGGTGTGCAAGGGACCGCCATAAATTCCATCACATTTCTTTCTGAGGAATCGTTCTCCTCCACAGCAAAGCCCATGGCAGTCTGCATTTGCTGCATCATGGCCTGAAAAGTAGGATCCTTAGGAGGAGACCTCTGGGTGTAGACTACAGAGTCCTCACTGCAGGATGAGAAGGTAGAACTAGACTGAGGTACAACATATTGTTCTCCCTCATATTCCTCCTCTAAAGCATGAGGTCAAGATTATATTACACTTTGTCAATGTCTCTATCGATGACGGGTGCCGCAGAGGGTACCAGTGAAGCTGTTGGTGGCTATGGGGAAGGAATCTGTGGTTTGCTACTAGAGGCGGCTGACGAGGGTTGCAATGCATGAGGCCCCATCAGTGGAATTAACGGCTCTAGTGGTAGTCCAGGCAGAATGCGTCTGATCATTTCTGAGACTGATGCCAGCACAGTCTGAGAGTAAATGGCACCCTATAAAGGGGCTGAGACTTGTTGCGTCGACAGGGTTTGGCCCAGCGACGATGGCGTTATACCGCCCATGGTAGGTATTTATTTATTTATTTATTTAAATGTTTCACCAGGAAAGGCACACTGAGCAACAAGATGCTCGTCTCACGGTGCGACCTGGGGGAAGGGGTACAGCTGGTAGACAATCAAGCTTTACATTGTACAGGATTAAAAACAACATGTGAGATGGCAATAACACTAGGTTACATTATTCCTAGTAGTACATAGGGTTAAACAGAATAGATGCACTAACTTACTACTCAACTAATAACAGACATTTAGCAATGAGAACTTAGGCATATACATTGACAATGACAATTAAGTGCAGCAGGGTAGCAAGTGCAGCTGTTGTAGAATATATGCCAGCCACTAGGCTGCTGGTCAGGCACCAGCAGTAGGGGGACGCAGAATAACCCGGGGGTAAGAGAGACTGAGGATGAGAGGGGGAGGGAATGAGAAGGTGGGGCTAGGTGGGGGGATGGATCAGGCACAGTTGCAGTTTACCGTGTAATGGTTAAAAAGGGCAGAGGAAAGGGAGTGTATGGTGGAGGAGTGACGAATTTGGTGCGGGAGGTTGTTCCAAAGTTTAGAGAGGCAGTATGAGAAGGTGGCTTGACCCGCTGAGGTCTGTCGATGAGGGACTGACAGTATGGTACGGCAACGCCTAAAACCAATCCCCAACCTTGGTGTCTGATTGACAGTCCGGGGGGGGAAGGGGCAGTTGAAGCTATTGTCAATGCCCACTGAGTGGGCAATGATGCTGTAAATTTCCCTTGAACTCAACGGCAACCGGGACTTCGACGACAAAGCAGATCTCTCTTTTTCTGTATGTTTGTGCTATTGGCCAGGTGATGAGGAGGGCTGCAACGATAACCGTTCCCTGTCCCAGTCCTTCCAACTTCAGCAGTCATTTCTCAGACAATGGTGAGGGAGACACAGATTCTGGGCCCTGTTCCTTCTCCATGGCTTTCAAAGTTTTAAGGAGAAGGAAACTTTCTAGAGCTTGCTTGTGGCACTGCCTTGCAGGCTGGTCGAAGCTCTGGCGAATCTCACAAGTCCTCGTAATAAACCCAAGCAGCACACACAGACCACATGTGTTTTCTTTCTGAATTTTCTCCCCTCACTCACAATACCTAAATTTCAGTGGTATGCACAGATGATGAAACAAACTGTTAAATAAAGTAAAAGACTAAATGTCAATGGCTAGTTGACAGCATTTCCTTCAGCAGGTCCGACAAGGACGATCAATGGTGAGAAAACGACTGAGGAGTGATGGAGCTGACCATGTTTAAAGACACAGGCATGGGACATCATTGTGGGTGGCCTCCTATCAAAAGTTTCCGTGTGGTCCTAGTATCTCGTGGCTACAGTTCCAAAAGGTGTGGCCTAATGGAGGAGATAACCTCAAAGAAGATAAGACGCTAATCCTGCTACTTGCACAGGCTGTTACATATGGCTGAAAATGATGCACTCTGAGGAGGAGCGGCTCCATTTTCATCACTAATGCAGCCCATATAAGCAGTGGTATTAGCACTGAGAACTACTGACTGACTGCAACTGATAATGTCACCACTGAAACACTTACAGTATAATAATGCAATTGGGAAACTACATACATAGTTTTTTTTTTTTGTTAATTTGTTTTTATTGAGTGGGAAAAAGGGCTTGAAAATGCTTCCTGTTTTCAGCTCCATCCCTGGGGAAGGAGGATACAGATGCAGACTGACTGATACAAAACCAGGTTAAGCTGTTGGTGGTTTTTGGTGAATGGGGGGAATTGGATCATAATACCAGGGGAACTCCCCAACTGTTTTTGAGATGTGCCATGGGATCTTTAGCATTCATGTAAACAACCAGTAGAACAGGCAGACAGGACCTCGGTTTAACATCTCATTTGAAGGATGCCACCTTTGCTGGCCCGCTGGCGCAGCGGTAGTGCTACCACTTGTGGCACTGCTGATCCGTGTTCCAATGCAAGCATGGGACATTAGAGGGTCGGCCAGGGGCAGGTAGGATGAGCGTCCCACGTACAGCTCTCCTCCTCCAGGGGGAGGGTCGTGGTTTCCCTGGCATCTAGTGACACCCATTGGAGGCTGGGTGTGCAGCAGCTGGGGCCACTTAGCAGCTGGAAGGCAATGGCAGACATCTGTAGGGCGGGTGCTGGAGTGCACCCACCCCGCGCTGACATCACTACATGTCTGCACCTCTGGGGGAGATGTAGAAAGGGAAACCCTCTGGGCCGAGCATTGTGATGCCCCTGGACCTCTGCCCAAATGACCCCACAGGCTGTAGCCTCGGCTGGGGCCTCTAGTGGATCTCAGTCTCTCCCCCTCTGTCCCACCCACCCTGGGAGGGGGGAGCCCCGCCACAGGGGGCAAGCTGTGGACCTCCCCACACTGTGGCAGGCCTGGAGTGGGATACTGGGTGTGGGGTTTGGGCGCAGAAGTAAGCATTAATGCCTGACGAAGGAGGCTTCTACTGGGGAATTAATGCATGGTTTGGGGGGGTTGTGGCACGAGGCCTTGGCCGAGTGCCTACAACCACCCAACCATGCATTAATTCCCCAGTAGAAGCCAACTCCGGAGGGCATTAATGCGTTTGTAACATGGGAATACTTGCACTGTTGTTGTTCCATTTTGACAGTTCTGTTCGCTGGAACTGTTTGGCTTTGTGTCGGCACAGTGAGATCCTGTGTATTCACCGTGATGTGTGTTCTGTTTGCTGCTGTGACAGTTAGTGGTGCTAGAGCCTGACCCGGCGACCCTGTGATTAATAGCTGGAGCAGGCATTACCAGTGCGTAATCCCCGCTCCAACTTTGATCATGTGGTACGTTTTGTCCAATGGCGTTGCCTTATTTCAGGCTCCTCTTTTTTGCCGTGTTACAAAGGGACATATCCCCACTGACTCAGGGGTGAAAAGAAAGTTGAAAAACAAATGCCACCTCTGACAGGACCCAAACATCATGCTGGGGCATCGGAACGGTCATTTATTATTATTTTTATCCCCTATCACCAACGCTGCCCCCTTCTGCCCAGATTCCCAGCCCCACACCATCCCTTATCTGGCACCTACCTCCATCTTACAATGCCACAGTGTAGCTTCCGCTTTTTTTTTTCCTTCTTCAGGGAGGTGTTTCGTTCAACAGTCCATCTTTGGCACTCTAGTGTGGGAGATGGTGTGGCCGGTTAAGAGGACAGGGCACAGGAGCTCCAGATATCATCCTGCTTGTATCAGGACTCCTCCACCTGCATTATTCCCTTAAATCTTAGCAGCAAGGACACCATGTACGCATGTGCACACACATGAACTAGCCACCATCCTCACTCCTCACAAGCTGCTCTGACTGCACTGTTACCTGTGGTCACCTAGGTAACAATATTGTAGCAGAACCTGAAGCCCCGTCCCTCCCCACAAGGAGCAATATGTCCTCTGGGATGTTTAATCCTCCCCTTCCCCCGATGTCCTGGGCTTGTTCCTGAACCTGGGTCTCTTGCACTGTGAGTGGTAGCCCTACTGTTCTGCAGATGGGCCAGCTGGTATGGTTACTTTTAACCAAGGGGAGAGTGCCCACTGCAGAGCTACCAGCACCACTTCCTATAGCGCCTCGTGTTTCTTAGATGTCTCCCATCCTACTATTGACCACATCCAACTTTGCCTAGCTTCTGGGATATGAATGTTATATACCTACCGTAACTGCAGATCTTCTGGAATCTCTTTTCCATTGGTTACCACTTATGGGTCTTGTGTCAGAGGCACTAGGACCCAGCAGAAGCACAGCTTTTACCAGGGGGCTGGCCAAAGTCAGTGGGCGTGGTGCCTGCATGCCCCCCACCTGATGCCGTGCACCAGCCAGTAACCACTGCTGGCTGCCTACTAATCTCAGTTCTGTTCACCAGAAAAGGAACACAGTTGGGGGAAAATAAGAGAGAGCTAGGTATTTTCATAGCCCAAAAGGAAAGGACATGGAGAATATAAATAAACAAAATAAAACTCAACTACTAACCTTTGAATAAAAGGAAAAAGAGCACACTAGGTGACCTACAGGGGTAGTTGAGTATGGAAGCACAGCCTGGCACCGTTAGCCAGACAAGAATGGACAGTGATCTTTAAGGCAGCAGCCCTGAAGTACGTGGCTCTGGCAGAAAAGGATGATACCCAGAACTGGGATCCTCTGGCAACTGAGATGGCACAATGTACAAAAATAAAAATTAATCACACAGACTCCTGGAAAAATCAAATCCCATGCTACCTGGAGAATTCACAAAATAGCTAGTCAAAATATGTCTCCCTTTTTCCCATGTCAGAAAAAATGAAGGAATCACAGAAACATAGACTTTGACAGCAGATAAGGACCGCTTGGCCCACCTAGTCTGCCCATTTCCCTACCTACTGGATAAGCTGCAGATCCTAGTTAACCAACAGCCTACTTCCTCCTACCCCCCATCAGAACTGCCTTATGCCTGTCCCATACATTCTTGAATTCCTCCACTGTTTTTGACCCCACTATTACCTCCTGAGGAAGGCCATTCCATGCATCCACCACCCTCTCCATGAAAAAATACTTCCTCACATTGCCCTGAATCATCCCCCCATCTTCAAATTGCAGCCCCTTGTTCTTGCACATTTTTTTTTCAGAAAGATGCTACCCTCTTGGACTTTGCTGATTCCCTTTGAGGTACTTTAAAGTTTCTATCATATCCCCCTTTCCTCTATGGTATACATACTAAGCTCTTTAGTCTCTCTTCATATGGCTTCTGGTGCAGACCCTGCACCATTTTAGTTGCCCTCTTCTGGACTGCCTCCATCCTGTCTATGTCCTTGCGAAGATGGGGTTTCCAGAACTGCATGCAGTACTCCAGATGGGGTCTCACTAACTTTCTGTACAGAGGGATAACAACTTCTTGTTTTCTACTGGTGATGCCTCTCTCCATAGATCCCAGTATTCCCCATGACCTCATTACTGCCTTCTCACATTGCTTGCCTACCTTTAAGTTGTCTGATATGACTAACTCCAGGTCCCTTTCCATTTTTGTTGTTATTAGCACCCCCCCCCCATTGTATACTCTTCCACAGGGTTTTTGTTTCCCAGATGCATTACTTTGCACTTCTTTGCATTGAATCTAAGCTGCCATACTTCTGACTGTTCCTCCAACCTTGCCAAGTCCCTTCTCATCCTTTCCACCCCCTTCCCACTTGTGCATCAACCCTGTTTCAGATCTTTGTGTCATCTGCAAAGAGGCATACTTTTCCTTCCAGCCCCTTTGCAGTGTCACCCATAAAGACATTAGAGAGGTCCAGGCCCAGTATTGAACCCTGCGGTACCCGGCTAGTAACCCCCCTTTCTTTGGAGTGGACTCCATTTACTGTTATCCTCTGTGTCCTGTTGTCCAGTCAATATTTTACCCATACTACCACCTTGGGACCCACTCACAGACTGGCTAACTTGTTTATTAATCTTTTGTGTGGGAGTGTGTCAAATGCCTTGCTAAAGTCTAGGTAGGCCATGACAACTGCCCCTCCCTGGTCAACTACTTTGATCACCCAGTCACAGAAATCTATTAGATTCATTTGACATAACCTTCCCGCTGTGAACCCATGCTGCCTTGAGTCCTGTGCCCCGCTGGCCTCTACGTACTCAACAATTCTTACCTTCAGAAGTGATTTCATCATTTTCCCTACCACAGAGGTCAAACTGACAGGTCTGTAGTTTTCTGCCTCTGCACTTCTCCAACATTTGTGAAGGGGAATCACATCCACCCTCCTCCAGTCCTCAGGTAGCACACCTTCTTCCCATGATTTGTTAAAAAGGGTGTATGTCGAACCGTAAAAGACCAAACAGTCCAAAGGAGTCAAGATGTGTTCATCTCCACAGGCACCCCTTAGGGTAGTGGGCTAACAGCCCAACCGGCATAAGAGAAGAAGAAGGGCATACCAACCACAAGGACAGTCTGGTGTAGCCAGAAAGACCTGCTTCTCCTGCAAAAGCAGGGATGTATCCTGTGTAACAGCTAGTATACCTGATCCAATGCAGTGCACAGCACTCTTCCACAGACAGTGTAACTGGCAGGTGAAGGTAGACTGACCAGTGCCTAGCAGCACAGACATCGCTTAGCAACTAATAGGGATCTATCCCACAAAAGGGCTATACCCTGAGCAGGGCGAAGGAGGTCAAGACAGAAAAAGGGGAAAAGGAGCTGTCCTCTCTTTCTTTTTCGGTTGGTACGAGGGACCTAAAAAAAAAAACCACCCCAGTATTATTTTTTCTGTGGGAGTGGGAACCCAGATATGGGTCCCAAACCCTTATTTTTCACCTCCTAATCACCTGTCTTGCCTACACAGGTGCCGCTCCACTTACCTTACAGTGGTTTAACAGTTATCTCACAGGAAGGATACAAAAAGTCAAAGCTGATGGCCTACTATCTGCCCCCCTTCCAATTGCCAGAGGAGTCCCTCAAGGCTCCATCCTAGGACCAATCCTTTTTTCCCTGTACCTCAACAACCTTGACTCCCACATAAAGAACTCTAGCATACATTTCTTTGCGGACGATACAGTTTTGTACGCATCAGGCTCGTCCTTAACTGAAGTCAGGGAAGCACTCCAAGCTGACTTTATCCAGTTAGAAAGCAACCTTATCAATGCCAAGCTTCTCTTAAATGCCAAAAAAAAAACAAGACAATTATTTTCTCGAGACTTGCCTTGTCTGGTGCCCTACCTACCCCACCTAAGAACTTCATAGTTACCTTCCTAGGCGAACCCTTGGAAGTCGTACCTAAATTTAAATATCTAGGTATGTGGATAGACAACAAGCTTTCCTTCAACGGCCATATCGAGGATCTATCAAAGAGGCTTAAAGCACTTTTGGGTTTCTTCTTTAGAAATAGGACCCTCTTTTCTCTCGCGACCCGCAAAAGACTTGTCCAAGCAACATTCCTTCCCTTGCTTGACTACGGAGACATTATCTTTATCTCCTCCCCAACCTTGAGCCTATCTAAACTGGACATACTCTATCACCGTGCTCTTCACTTCATTACTAACTCTGCGTACAGGACCCACCACTGTGATCTTTATGCAGCAGTTAGGTGGACCTCTCTTGCCACCAGACACCTCCTGCATGCTGGCATTTGGACCCCCAAATTACTACTCCACAAACTGCCTATCTATTTAACGTCTCTCATACACATCTTGCATAGTGCCTACTCCCTAAGGAAATCTGACCTTATCCTACTAGATGTTCCCAGGACACGTACCAAGGCTGGCCAAAGAGCTGTCTCATATGCTCTCACAAACATTTGGAACCAACTACAAGCCACGCTGAAGCTAACCAGCATCGTATCCATTAACTCCTACAAAACACTAGCTATCTGTAAATTAAAAGACATATGTAGGTGCTACTAGGCCCCCAATGCCAAGTCAACTTCCCTGGTACCAACTGGCCCTCTACTTATTAAGCTGAAATATGTTGCATAATTGAGGGCAAAGTTAAAGCTGGAATGTACTGCTGCATATATAGCATAAGGACTTCTATTGTGTATACCTCTTGTATTATGTATTTTTTTTTCTTTGTCGTTCTACATTTTATATCTCCTGTCTATGTAATTGCGAACTGTATGTGTATGTGCCTCAGGACCTCCTTGTGAAAGAGCTTGCTCAATGGAGTCTTTCCTGCAATAAACTTGAACTTATTTTTTAACATGCACTCCATAGGGAGTACAACTGGGAGATGCCATAGAACTAGATGGTGGCAGCTAGCACTATTATAGTGAGCAGCCCAGAGGCCCTGGCTCTGCTACAGCAGGGAATGGTGGAGTGGTGGTGGGGGTGGTAATCAATGGGGAAGGTTACTGTAGGTACATAACTCTCATATTTTCTATGAATCAGTCTTCGCCACTGATTCTCACTTATGGGTCTAAGTACCAAGCTTCCCTTATTATCTGAGGGAGCAACTAGCTCACCCTGCGGGTAACAGATACCCTCAGCGCTCTGGTGGGGGGGGAAGGAACACCTGAGTTCTGGACTCCTTACAAGTCTGATGAGACCGGACATTAGTCAGGACAAGATGGAGGATCCTGTGACAAAGGAGTGGGATGGTTCCCTGACAGCTCCCCGACAGACCCTGGTGGAGAAGTTAGCCCCCTAGTAGTGCGAGTTAAGCACCCTGCAGCAGGCCAATGAACATCTTTTTTTTTTGTCAACTCTTTTTCCCTCTGGTCACAGCCCCAAGGTCCTTCTCTCAGGCATCCAATCCTTTTTCCTGCTCCGCCTGAGGTCCCTTGAACTGTGCCTCTCTCTCCTTCCCCTCTAATGCCAGCACTCCTGGCTAACCCTATACGGGGTGGGTCGCCCTCCTCTTACCTGGGCACCTCTCATCATGTCAGTCTCCAGCACCGGATCTGGGGAGCGGTCGTGGAAATCAAGGCCAGTCGAGAAAAACCCGACATTGGGTGTGGGGGACTGGTGCTGTCGCCTGATCCTCGGCGCCGGGTTTTTCCTTACTCTGGTACCCCCCCCCCGACGTAAGGCATGCAATGTCGTCAGCCCGTGACGTAAGTGCTCCCACCCATGTCTAGAGACGGCTGCCCGACGTTGACCCCAATTGTACACACCCGAGCGCATAGCAGTACCACCGGTTTCCACCGGGGGCCACTGCTACACCAGGCTACCCTGGATCCCACTCCCGAGAAAGGAGAGCCGTCCATCAGACGCTCGATCCTCTCGCTCCCCTACCGACCCCCGACAGCCCGGGTTCGTTCCCAAACCCGGGTCACCGGCGTGGCGCGAGGTGTGGCGTCCAGTGCCTCAACCCTCAGTGCCGGCCCATTATAGGTCATCTTATGGACCTGATGTGCAGAGATACACATTAAATCGCAAGCTGAGGAAAAAGCCTGCATGCACCTTGTGACAGGGCTGAATAAGACCCTGTCCAATTTGTTATGTAGAAAGATTTGTTATGCTGAAAGAGTTCAATGCAAGGATCTGTTTTATCCTCTTCCGTTCTGTGTCTTGTCTGTCTGACTGCGCAGTCAGATTTTCTTGTGAGACCTAGGAACTGGTCACTCCGACGGTCTCGCTATTCCCCCTCCCGCTATCTCTTTACCTTCAATTGTTGTTTCTATCTTTTCTTCCCCCTTGTGTATCTTAAGTTATAAAGTATGTGTGAATCTTTATGTGAAACTTTTGCATATCTGAAGTCGTAAAATATGTGTGAATCTTTATGAGAAAGTGGGATCCCTTGATTTTAAAATGGATACAGTTTTATTGTTGAAATGATTGCAAAAAGCTATTTGGAAATTAGGAGGTTAACCTGGAATGCAATACTAGCTCTTTTGCAGAAGCTGTCAACAGGAGGTCATTTCTGGGACACCATGTACTGTTTTGTTGCACTTGCAAGGAAGGAAACTGACAACAGCATTTTCTGAAAAACAGTTCTCTGGCAAAGGCTTATTATAAAAAGAGCAGCAATATTTGTGCTGGAGAGACGAAGATTAGAAATTGAGAAGAAACACTCAGACGAAGGACTTTGTTTTCTCTGTTTGTACTGCCTTTGTAAATAGTTATTCTGAACAATTTTATTTTTTATTTAAATAAAATGCTACTTGCAACTTTTACACCTGCTCCTGGTCTTCCTGTGCTTCCTGACCTGTGCCTCAATGACACACCTGAGCGAAATCACCTGGAGGTCAGTCAAGTGCAAGACGGCATGGCCCAATGGGGTCTGCAGTACCTCAAGCCCTGAGAAGGGGTAAAGTATCTCACTGCAGACCAGGCAGGTGCACAATACCGTGTGAAGAGGTCCATGGGGATAGCCAGGTTGGAGAGGGGACATCTCTACACTGCCAAATATGAGTACTCCATGGCCCTAGGGAAAGGAGGAATAACTACAGTGTCAATGTTGGGAATTCCAAAAAGTCCCAATGGCAGAGATACCAGATTGAGGCTTGCATGGGCTTCAAGGTCAAGCGCCTGGATTATGTCCACCAGGAACTACTGGTACAGAGCATCCTTGGTAGAAGAAGGGTGGCTGACAGATGATTTGCTGTCTTCACCAGAGGATACTGATGGAGACACGTACTGCCTCCAGGCAGGGTCAATACCACAGAGAAGGGCCTGGACTGGGCCCTGCCTGACTACCTGTACCAATCATCTAAGGCACCAACCACACCTGGTGTTGTTTCCACTTTAAGACCCCTTGGGGCCTATCAATGAGGGCATCTTTTCTAAGAAGTGACAAAGCCCCTCTAGAAGGGGTTGAGACTCAAGGTCTCTGAGGCCTTCGTCCTGGACTGCCAAACTGCACAGAGAGCCTCATCTGAGGGGAGGGCCTAGCAGAGTCACACTAAGGGTGTCCTGTATCCAAGGAGTGACCTGAATGGTGTCCATGGGGGGAACCCCCAGGTGAGGACAGTGGAGCAGTACAGATTCACAGGGCAACCCCAGTCCTCACTGGTGGTGGTGACATCCAATGGCTTCAGAGAAAACTCCATCTCCAGGCCGCCATCTAACTTAAGAGTCTGTGCCACCCCTGGCTCCAGGCCCAGGACTGGTAACAGCTGCAGAGAAAGGGTCATCCCCATCACCATGGCCGGCATTACCCTCAACACCATGCTTAGTGCCGATTTCAACAATGTACCTGGGGCCATCACCTTCACTGATGTCACAAACACCACCAGAGTCGGGGAACGACCTCTGGGACAACACAGTCATTGGCACCTCACCCAGAGCCAAACCCAGGACTGATACCATGGCCATCGCTACCCCCATCACCGTGCCCAGAATCATCAGCTTTCTTGGTGTTGCTAGTAAGACTATGGATGGAGACAATATCCTAACTGGCAACAGTGTGGACAACAGCCTCAGTACCAGTCCCTCTTCTGATACCGCAAACAGCGCCAAGAGGGAGCACTGCATCAATCTTGGTGCCACCCAAAGAGTTATCATTGAGAACAGAGTCAACAGCACGGGGGACGCCAGAGGAAGACGTTGATGTGTCCACCTGTGTAGATCAAGTGTATAGCTTGCGGCCTCACTACTGGGGATGTCTGCTGCTCGAGGAATGCAGACAGTGGAGGGTTCACAGTCAACCACCCAAAAGAAATTGACTGTCCACGAGGCCCATCCACTGCAGTCTTCGACACATCAGGTGAGGTAGAGTAGAACTCCATATTTCCATGGAACCAGAGGTCCATAGAAGAGACCCAGGGGAAAGGCCTAATGACCTGTTCTTGGGCACGTGTGTGAGACCTGCCTCTGAAGGTGGGGATCATATATGTCATCTTTTTATTTTGTTCATACAGCTGTTTGACCTCCACCTGCCACCCTCTGCCTTCATCTGGCCCATTCCTTGGGACCCCCAGTCCCATCTGCCACTCCCCTGCCATCTTATCCGGTGGAGATCTACACGGTGAGGAACCTGAGAGTGCTGAGCAGCCGTCATACTCAGTGACAGGGGACACACTGTTTTTCCTGGTTTTCTTCCCTTACACCCAGGGGCCCGGCAGACAGCATGTGCATGGAGGCGCATATGCACTCCAGAACCAGTGACCCTGCTCCACCCACCCAGTTTAGCGCTAGCCCCCCATTTGCCCTACATTACCACTGACCCCCTACTCAGTGGCAACCAAGGGCCAGAAAACCAGTCCAGGAGAGGACAGTTGCCAAGCGGCTGCTTGATCCTATCCCTGCCCCCCGTGGCCCGAGCTTGTTCCTGAACTTGGGATGCCAGCGTGGGAGAGGTAAGGCACCTGAAGTACCTCAGCCCTCTCCGCCACTGGACTGGTTATATACTCCAACTTTAAACGCAGTTTTCGACGGTGTGGTGGTCTGTGGAGATGCAGGCATGGCACATATCTATGTCACACTCTGGTCCAAGACAGGCCACACAGGTCTGATGCTGGTCCAGAACAGTCATCAGTTTCCCACAGGGGCAACAATGAATACTAGGTGACTGTCAGACTTTCTTGTACAGTCTGTCCCCTTTTTTAGCAGACTTCGGCATCGTGGTCAAAAAACAAACACAGGCGACACTACAAAGAAAAAGAAAATCATAGTGATGCAGATAGAATAAGCACCAATGAGGTGAACTGAGGTGCTGTGCTCCTTCAATGTGCACTCAATGGCAGGAAGAACAGAACTGAGGCTAGTGAGGGAGCTGGCAATGGTTGCTGGCAGTGGCCGGCTCCCTGGCAAAAAGGTTTGCTGCCACGGGATCCTAATGCCTCCGGGCCAAACCCATAAGTAGGAATCAATGATGAAGATGGTTCTTGGAAGTTCTGACAGAACAGAATCAGGCTGCAAAGTAGGAAGGCTGCAGACAGGTTTTAAAGATGAAGAAGAGAGAAAACAAACAAGCATTTGTCAATGCCAAATGTTGGCTTGCTGGCATTGGCATTAGTAGTGCAAGAGTTAGAGAGATGCATAATAGGAATGGCAGTGAAGTATTGAAGTGACGCCAACGCCATCCCCACCATGCAGAGACTGACAGGAGTTGGAGGGGGGTGCCTTTGGGTCGTTGGCCATAACGTTCAAGCCATTTCACCTCACCCTACCGTGCAGACACAGACAGGTGTCGCGGTGTGCCCTCGGGTCTTTGGGCCTTATGCTCACTCCATTCCATAAGGAAATACGCTGAGATGGGTGCAGTATAGAAGAATGGGGTGAACTTTGAGGACAAAGACTCCAAGGCACACTTCAATGCCTGTCACTGGCTGCAAGGTGGGGGTGGAACGGCATGAGCATTACAGCCAACGATCCCAAGTCACACCCCCAACGCCTGTCAATCTCTACAGGATGGGGTGTTATGCTTGGAAACTCTAATGCCCCAGATGTTTGCTGGTATTTTCACTCCAAATTTTCAACATGGGCTTTTTGTGACCCCAACTCATAAACAGCGGCACTATCAGTTTGTTAGCTGAAAGGTGATTTTGCACAGCGACTGCACCATTTGGCGCCACAGGTGCGAAAACACATTTCAGGCAGGATGTGAAAAATGACAGCTGTACTGTTCACGAGGAGGTGTGAAAAAATGGCAGTGTTGAAAATCTGGAGTGAAATTGAAAAATTGGTGAAGTCATGAGTGTGTGTAGAAACTACGCAACACACACCCATAACACAAACATTTTTTGGATTTTTTTTAATCAAATTTTCAACATAGGCATTTTGGGACCTCCCCCTCACGAACAGTGGCACTGTGATTTTGTTAATCTGTACCAAAAGTTGATTTCCCACAGTGACTGTGCCATTGTATGCCACAGGTGCGAAAACACATTTTGGATAGGATGTAAAAAATGACAGCTGTACTGTTCATAAGGAGGTCTAAAAAAATGGCAATGTTGAAAATCTGGAGTGAAAATATTAAAAACTGGCAAAGTTACAAGTGTGTGTGTAAACTGTGTAATGTACACTCATAACGCACTCACTTTTTTACCAAATTTGCAACATGGTTTTTTTGGGACCCACCTCGGAACAGTGGCATTGTCATTTCGTTAATCAGTCACGAAAGGTGATTCAGTGCAGTGACCACGAAATCACCTTTTAGGATAGAGTAACAAAATGACAATCACGTGTTCATGAGGCGGGGTCCTAAGAACCCCATGTTGAAAATTTGGAGCCAAAATTGAAGAAAATGGCTGAGATAGCCACCTAAGTTGAACCCCCACTGATGCCATTAGAAAGCTTACCGTGTTTTCTTCAGTTTACAGTTGGCTTTTGAAGAGTTCAGACATGTCCTACTCCACCAAAGATCACAGTGTCGGATCTCCAAGCTAAGTGTGGGGTGAGGGGGGGCTGCAAGGAGGTGGGGTGTGCAGAGGGTGGGTGCGGGTTGGGAGCAGCAGCGGGGCGACAAGGGACTGCTTTCTTTTTACAGGGACAAAAAAAAAAGGGCGTCGGTGGAAGGTTTTCTTTATTTACAGGTTTAAAAAAATACTTTGGGGCACACTGGTGTGGGCTCCCAGTATGCCACATGAGTTTGAGGTGGGGGGACTGATGCTAATGGGGACTGGGCACCCAGTTGGCAAACAAAGTTGGGGCAGGCAGAAGCCAACGGGGATTGGGCACTTCACGTGCAAAGAAATTAAACTGGGGGGACATGTCGTATATTAGGGATTGGGCACCCCTAAAGATGGCTTTTCTGGGATTGTGCGGTGAATGGCAGGAGCCGCCATATTTATTGACATGTTTCACCAGAAAAGGCACGTAAAGGGAGTCTTGTCATCTGATGCTCTAGTGTGGAAACTGCACCTCACTGGAGCAGCAGATTTATTTCAGCTCCGTGACTCTCTTTGAAACTGCTGTCATCAGCAGCATGCGCGCTAATTGGTGGCTGAGGGACGCACCGACTAAAGCATTCCCTGCATTGGTGACAACATTGACACACCACTGAAATGCGCTACTTCCACAAGATGTTGCTTGCACACGCACAAGCCAATATAAAAAGGAGAGATGTACAGAAAAAGAACAGGTAAGCAAATGTGGAATGCAGCAATGCTCTCCTGTCCCTTTTAAAACGTAGCTATCCTTTATAAATACAGTACTCCACAAAAATGAACTACATAAGACAAAAAAAACAGGGACTTTCTGTGGCTGCTAAACCAGCAGTTGATAAAACAAGCTATCACCAAAAAAACTCTTTGTGGTTCTTTTTTTGCAGCCCCGGCCTAGCATAAAACAAGATGTGAGATAAAGCCTCTTAAGAGTTGGGCAAAATCAATTGCAACTTGCCTTAAGTTCAAGCAGACTGTGCTCACTAGCAGGTACTGGCATTGTTCTTGTAGTTCTGTCCAACTTCTCCATCCAGGAACTCAGTTCGTCCAGGTTCTTCCTGTAATCAGACAACCGTCGGTCCTCTCCTCGCAGCCTGAGGAAATGAAGCAACAATGATCAGGAGCCAAAGCAAACTAGGCCTCCTACTTATAATATAACCACTACAGCCTGGGCACATACAAGGCAACAAACAGATCCCCACATAATCCTCACTATTAATGGGGAATGCTCAAGTAAAAACAGGTTACTCACCTGTAACAGTAGTTCTAGGAGTGGTATATGTTGTTCATCCACACTGTTAGCAGGTGGAGCTGTCTCACAGCTGCTTCTTCAGCAGTCCTGTATAGGGGCTGCACCAAGACATCACTTCTGTAGGCGGAGTATAAGAGGGGGCGGCCCCTAGTACTCTTTGTTCACCATCAGCACACATTGAGAGGACTGAGGTGAACTGAGGGAAGGAGGAGTCCCAACCCAACGTCCGGATCTGCAAGAACTCCGAGAATACCCCAGAAACAACAAAGGCAGGGGGATGGAGGGTGGGGTACTTACTGCAAGAGACACGTCCTGGAAGATCTACTGTTACGTTAAGTTCTTCCGTAACCGCACTATCTTCCATGGACTGGTCTCTTGCAGTAAATCATTACTTATGGGAGCTTGCCAAGCAATAAGATCCATAAAGGAGGATCAGTAAAGCCTGGAGCCGGGCACGAGGGCACAGCACAAGAAAGCAAAGAGGACTGTTCGAGAAAGAACTGGAAAGAAAAGGCAAGCAGAGTCCAGGTGAAAGCCATGGAGGAGCCACAGACCCATGCAATGGATAGCCGTGTAAGCCCCGACAAGGGACAGCGTCACAGAGCCAGAGTCAAGTAAATACATGCCACTCCTGCAGGTGGCGAGTAAAACAGTGATCCTGAAGGAATAGAATGAATAGGGCCATGCCAATGATACACCCTGCTGTGCAGGGGTGCGAAAGGCAATGGCTTGCAGCAAGCGCCCCAGGGCATCCAAAGCACTGGAGAGACAGGTGGGGAGCCTGACAAGGTGGAACAGAAAGCTGCAGGAGGCCAAGCACAATGATACATCCTGACTAGGCAGGGGTCAAGAGGACATGGCATGCAGACAATCCAGTAGCACTTCCAAAGGCACGAAAAGTGCAGGAGGTAGTGGATAACCTGAAAGTAAGGGGACAATGAAGGGAGATTAGCAGAGGTCCCCAAGAAATTTGCATGGAGCGTCAAGTCTGGCAATAGAAGCAGGCCTCCACAATAAACGGATGGAGTCCCCGAGGCCTGCAAGAGGAGAATGGGGAAACCCTATGGAGAAGCTAAGGTGTAGGTGAGGGCCCGGGCCCAGGAGGGGGACAGGCACAGGGTGGAGGGGCAGAGCAACAGGAAGCCTGACCGCAGCCACAAGACGCCCTCCAGAACGAGGCCCGGAAGCATGGAGGCCCACCTGCAGGAGTGGGAGATGGGCTCCGCAGTGTACCACGCTACAGGTCCTGGATAGACCGTAGGGCATGGCCAGAGGCCTGGAGAGAATCCAGAATGGACTGGGTACCGGCACCAAAGAGTTGGGCCCTGCAGAACTGGGTGTCAGACACTGACAACTGAATGTCGGGGGCCAAATCCGACACCTGAAGCCAATATGGCACTGCAATGCGACACCAGAGGCAGAGAGCAAGCTGCGGTATCAACCGCATCACAGCCAACCCGGAGAAGGTGTCAGGCAAGGGAGAGCGGGCAGCTACTGACTGGGCAACCCGCGTCAAGGCCGGCAAAGAGGACAGTGCATCCGCAGCCAAGGCATCAAGGGTGTGCACAGAGCGGACCATGTGGCCCAAATAATTAAGGATGCGCAGTAGAAGAGTACTGGAGGCACAGACCTTCTTGCCAAAAAGATCTAGGCACTGGGACTCACCATCCAGCAGCACCAGACTAGTATGGCGAGGCCAGGCGGCCCAACTGTGAGCCGCCACAATGATCATGGAGTCAGCTGCAGGGGCGACAGACAACCAAGGGTGATCCAGGGGGGCACGGTAAAGCCAGTCAGGCCCAAGTGGGAGGTGGGCACAGCAGAAGCATGGTGGCGCTATGCCTGGGTTATGGCATTGGCATAAGCCGGAATCATGGGAGGTATAACCTGGACAGGTACAACCGGTATGCCAAGATAGTCGGTGAGGTCCCGCCGAAGGAAATCTGGGTTCTCATTGGAAAAGTGGAAGACGTCCCGGATCTGCATCAAAAGATCCATGAATGAGGCATCCACAGAAGTGGGGGCATCTGGAGGGGCAGGCGGTACATCCGCTAGCAGAGAGGAGAGAGAGAAGGGGGAACTAGGGTCCCCATAGTCCGAACAGCCAGTGTTCGAGCCCGGGACCCCAAAGGGGTCCTCCTGTCCAAGGCTCCAAAAGGGGAGGCCGGACATACGGGGGGGGGGTCAGGCAGAAGCACTTGGGTGAGGGTAAGGGACAGCGGTGCGGCAGGAGGCCCACAGGGAGCCCGAGGCCTGGCCGTGATACAAGGAACGGAGGACCTCCTGACGACATGGGTAATGCCCGGCACCTGGGAAGGGGGGAGGTCGATAGAAGGAGGGTGCCGAAGGGCGGCGCTTGGAGGAGGGTGGGGTACCACGGGGTGGTCACTGCTGCCCCCCCGACAGGTGGCATCCCCACACCCATAGGGTGGCACAGGAGTGGCAAGGAAATCGGGGTGGGCACCCGGGCATCTGGCAGCAGGCACCAAAAAGGGATCAGCTGCAAAGCAGGCAAAGGGGGGCGAACCCCAGCCAACGCCGCAGCAGGATGCCCATGCCAGGGCTAGAAGGGAGGATGACCCCGTAGTGGACCCACGGTCTGGGAAGGGGCTGGACCGCCAGAAGGTGCCATCAACGGGGAAGCATCCCCATTAATGAGGGAAGCATAGCATGACTTCCTGGTGATGGAGGATGCCACCCCATCGACAAGGAACACTCGGTCGACGGAGAAAGCCATCTCATCGATGAGGAATGCTCTGTTGACAGGAGAGGAGCTCCTATCGATGAGAGAGAGTGCCTAGAGCATCCCATCGATGAGGAATGCATCCAGTCGCTGGGGAAGAAGGAGTAACAAGCTCCGTCAATGGAGGGAGGTCCCCCATCGACGAGTGACATGCTGGTGATGAGGGAATAGTGCCCATCGACGATACATGTCCCATTGAGTGCTCCATCAATGGGGAAGACCCCGTCAACGATAGAGGGTGCAATGAAGGCTCCGTCGATGCGGGGTGCAGCCTTGTCGACACAGAATACCACATTGATGGCAGAGGAGCCACCGACGATGGAGAGGATCGGTAGGGGTGTGAGGAGTTTGTTCTGCACCCTTCGATGCTGGGAATGAGAGCTCCTAGCAGGGGTACGCTGAAGACGGGTTTCCAAGCCCTGCCCTGGATTCCCGAAGGCTGCCTTGTCAGCCATGGAAGAGGTCCCTGACCCAGGCTGGGGCAAGGAGCAGCGGGGGTACTGTGAGTGAACAGAGGCTCGCATACAAAAATTGATGGGGGTACTGTGAGCAGCACAGGCCCGGCACTGAACCTAGAAGGGAAAAAAGATCTGGGGCCTGGGAGCAAGCCACAGACCCAGGAAAGAAGAAGAAAATCGGGTTCAGGTTCCGTTGAAGACTGTAACTCAGGAGACTGAGTTAACTGCTGTGTGAGCTGAAGCCGGTGAGAAAGCGAAAGTACAGTTATGTAAGAACTTACGGTAAAGAACAGTTACGTAAGAACTTACCGTAACAGCAGATCTTTGAGAACAGCTCTTGCAGCAGGTTACACCATTAGGACTGAAGCTGGCAGGCACCAGGACCCCAAGGAAAAATTCTAGTTAGCAGTATCCAGCAGGGGACCACCCACAACGTCGGCCCCTCCCCGACGTCAGGTATTACATAAAAGGGGGTGGTCCCCCAGCATCCCCAGTTCTCCCTCTGGAGACTCCCGGCTCAAGTGTGACATCTGAAGGGGAGACTGAGGATCTGCTTCCAGAGGAAAGTTAGAAAAAAAGGTGTCAAAGGACACTGTAGCCTAAAAACTAGGTCAGAAGACTGAACCTGCAGAGGGGAAGGTGGGAGGGAAACTACCTGCTGCAAAAGCTGTTCTCAAAGATCTACTGTTACGGTAAGTTCTTACGTAATTGTACTATCTTACTTCGAGAAACAGCTCTTGCAGCAGGTTACACCATTAGGACTGATTCCCAAGCAGTAAGGGAACAATTTGCTACCGGGAGTAGGGTAGGAGAGATGACTCAGACTTCAGGACAAGAGTCCTTGAAGGACTGCCAAGCCGAATCCAGCTCTATGCCTAGAGGCAATGTCCAAACTGTAGTGTCTAATGAAAGTGTGCACAGCGCTCCAAGTCGCTGCCGCACAGATGGCTGAAGTGGAGACATTTTTGAGCGCAGCGAAAGAGGTAGCCACCCCCCTCGTAGAAAGACCCTTCACTGGTCCTGGTTAGGGTTTAATGCGCTTCTGATAACAGAACATAATGCACTTGACCAACCATCTGGAAAGCGACTGTTTCAAAACAGGAGCACTGGCATCCGCTGTGCGTAGGAAACAAAGAGCTGGTCCGACTTACGATGGGCCTTGGTTTTGGTCAGATAGGAATATTTGAGACATCTATGCACATCTAGAGCGAGCAACAGGGCAGCCCCCGTTACCGTAATTCAGGTAATACACGGGCAGGTCTATATCCTGGTTGAGTGTGATCGCCGAGACCACTTAGGGAAGGAACTTAGGATTTGTTCTTAAGGACACTCTGTCCTTGTGAAAAACCAAATAAGGATCCAAGCACGAGTGCATGAAGCTCAGAAACTCTTCTGGCAGAAGTAACAGCAACTAAAAGGAGCGTCTTCCAAGCGAGTTGACGCAGCTCGCAATCTGCGGCTGGTTCAAAAGGAGGTACAGTAAGCTGCTCTAAAACAAAGGGGAGATCCCAAGGTGGAACCGGGTCTCTGATAGGAGGTCTCAGGTGCAGGATGTCATGCAAAAAAGCGCGTGAAGCCTCTAGTTGAGCTAGAGCTATGACCTATCGGTGAATGATACGCCAAAATGGCGCACAGATGAACCTTAATGGAAGAGTAGGCAAGGCCTGCCTCATACAGGGTTAGAAGGTAGTCTAACACTGACCTCTCTGAACAATCCAATGGGGTGAATCCGAGAGCTTGAGCCCAGATGCAAAATCTGCGCCACTTCATAGCGTAAGTGGCGTGAGTGGAGGGTTTTCTGGCTGCCACCAGAATGTCCGCAACTTCCCGAGAGACCCGATATCTCAGGACTGCTATGTCTTTAGGAGCCAGGCATGCAGGTTCAGCGACCAAAGATCTGGATGGACTAAGAAGCCTGCCTCCTGGGACAGAAGTTGAGAGATGAATGGCAGAGGCACCGGAGGTTCCTGGGTCAGCTGATGTAATACAGGGAACCAAATTTTCCTGTGCCAAAAGGGCACTACCAGAATCAGTGATGCTCGCTCTTGTCGGAGCTTCAGTAAAATCCTCTGGATCAAGGGGATGGGCTGGAAAGCATAGAGGAATCTGCCCGTCCAAGAGAGGGACAATGCGTCTCACCAGAAAACACCAGGCCCTGGATCTAGCGAGCAAAAACTGGGCAGTTTTGCGTTGGATGGGGATGCGAAAAGGTCTAATTCTGGTGTCCCCCATCTGCGAAACAGATCCTCTGTGACTTCCTGAAGCAGTTCCCATTCACGGACTCTGGCCTGTAATCGGCTGAGACTGTCCGCGATTGTGTTGTCCACGCCAGGAACGTGCACTGCAATAATATCTGCACCGTGTTGCAGTACCCAATTCCAAACCCTTCGAGCCTCCCTGCAAAGGAAGTAGGAATGAGTGCCTCCTTGTTTGTTGAGATAGTACATCACCGCAGTATTGTCGGTTTGAATCAGAAGAGTACTCGGTGGAATGTCCGTCTGGAATGCTTGTAGGGCATACAGGACGTCTCTCTTCTCCAGAATATTTATGTGCAGATGGGACTCTAGAGACGACCATGAGCCTTGAGTCCTGACCCTGTTGAGGTGCACTCCCCTTCTGGATCCCGAGGCATCCGTGGAGAGTGTCACTAAAAGAGGTGGCACCATGAAGGGGACTCCTTTCGAGAGATGGTCCGGGACGAGCCACCATTGCCAGTCTCGGATGACGGCATTTGTAATCCGGACTGGATGCTGCATATGAACTTGCTTCTGGACCCATTGAGCCCACAACATCCATTGGGTAACCCGCATATGGAGTCAGGCAAGGGGAACCGTCGCAATGGCAGCTGCTATGCGTCTGACCAGGCAAAGAACGGTCCTGGAGGGCACCGCTGTCTTCGTCATTGTGTCCCGTATGAGGGATCTGATGTGTTGCGCCCTGTCCAAAGGAAGAAATGCTCTCCCTTGAGTGGTGTACAGAACTGCTCCAACAAATTGCAGAGTCTGAGATGGGACAAGGTGCGACTTCTCCTGGTTGCTGATGATGCCCGATGACTGTAAAAGAGAACGGGTATCCTGAATTGCGGACATCAGGGCCTCCCAAGAGGGTGCCATGAGGAGCCAGTTGTCAAGGTACAGAAAAACACAGTGGCCCTGCCTCCTGAGAGTTGCTGCCATGACTGCCATGCACTTCATAAACACCCGCGGTGTGGAAGACAGTCCGAACGGGAGGGCTCGGAACTGGTAGTGGCGTCCCAGAAACTCGAAGCGCAGAAACCTTTGATGCATTCGAGCGATCGGAAGATGTAGGTAAGTGTCCTGCATGTCCAGTGACGCTAGCCATGCGCCTTCTTTGAGCATGGGGATGAGACCCGGTAGGGTCACCATGCGGAAGCGTTTGTATAATACAAACATGTTGAGATTGCTGAGATCTAAGATCGGGCGCAAGTCCCTTGTTTTCTTTGGGACCAGGAAGAAGTGGGAATAATAACCTTTTCCTTTCTGGTCCGGTGGAACATACTCTATGGCCTCCTTGTCCAGAAGGGCCAAGATCTCCGCTGGATGAGCACAGCATGCTGACCCAAGTAACAGAAGAGCAGGGGAGGTCTGGATGGTGGGTGGCCGAGGAACTCTAGTGTCCTCACTGTACCAACTGTAACACCCACCGGTCGAGGGTGATCCTCTGCCATCCCAGAAGGTAATGACAGATGCGACCCCCGACCTTTATCCTTTGATCCAGAGGAGGGGCAAGGACCGGGAAGGAGTCATGCTGTGGTCGCATTGGGTCCCGTGGGCTGGGCTGCCTTGTGATGCTTTGAGCCCTGGCCTATGGGGAATCTGGCTTGACCTTTGCGACCAAAATTGCCCCGGGGTTGCTGGCCAGAATGTGGCTGCTGCCATTGTTGCCTGTCATTAAACGGTTCTGCTTCGGCCTGAAAGGAACCAGATTTGGGCCTGTACATAGCCTGTACAGTCCGAACTGCATTTCTGGCATCCTGTAGCTTGGTGATGACCTTCTCAGATTCCTCACCGAACAGGACGGCTCCGTTATAAGGGACGTCCAGGGTATTCTTCTGAACATCTGGAGTGAAACCGGGGACTCTCAACCAAGAGCGTCTCTAAAGACAAATGCCAGTAGTTGCTCCCCTGGCGGCCGAGTCCGCTGAATTGTAAGCGGTTTGGAGAACCTGGGTCCCCACGTCTGACCCAGTATGAAGGAGGTTGAGCAGCTCCTCCTCCTTTTCACCATCCGGAAAGTCCTTCAAAAGGTCTTGGCCCTGCTCCCAGAGGGCGTTTCGAAATTGCACCATGTGCGTGAGGTAATTCAAAGACCTTATCGAGCATGTAGCAGCCACATACGTGCGTCTTCCCATAGAATCTACTTGCTTAGATTCTTGGTCCGGAGGCTGGGTACTCAAGTGTTGTGGTCATTGAGACTGATCATGAGGCGTCGTGATGACCAGTGAGTCTGCCAGGGGTTAGGAGCTCTGCAGAGGCGGTCAGCCTTCTTAGGAACAGCTGGTGTCGAGTGTGGACACTTCCAAGCCACCTTGGCGACGTCCGTGAAGGTGTCCACTAGAGGTGAGACCACCACAGGCTTTGAGTCCTTTTGCCGAAGGTAACAGGCAAGGCATTATCTCTCGGGATCCTAGAGTCATCCCCCGGTGAGTGGCGTCTGCCCTTGGGTGTTTGGGACTTGGGGACCCTGAGGGAGACCATGATGGGTGTCTTTTTCTCTCTCTCTCTCTCTCTCTCTCTCGATCTGTCCTAAGGAGGTGGAGTTGGCTCTTTAGGGGTCGGGTGTCTTGAACCTTCAGCACCCCAAGGAGGAGGTGGAGGTGGTAGAGGCTTAGAGGGAACCACGTCCTTCTTTATGGTCTCCCACCAAAAGGTGAACAGTTCTTTCACATCCTGTATATTCAAGCCGGCATCCTAAGTGTCGCCCGTCTGGTCATCCGGTGGCACTGTAACCTCTTCTCCTGATGACCCCTGACATCCGATATCCACCGGCATCGGTATTACTGGTGTCGGTGTAGTCCGTTTTGTGGGTGCTGGGTCGGATGCCTTCTTAGCCTCTGACATCTGCTTGAGGGACGTCAGCTCTGCAGTCTTCCTTTCAGAAACCTTTGGAGGCTGGGAGATGGACCTGATGTCGGTGTCCCAGCATTGGTCTGATGCTCCGCTGGATTTTGAGGAAGACTTCTTGTGCCTGTCTGAAGAATCAGGCCGGGAGGTGGCGTCAGGTGCTCGAGTAGTCTGGAGTGGGTGTAAAGAGGCAGAGGAGCCCCCTAAAGACCTTACCTTAAGGGGAGGAAATTGGGGGCGAGCCCAGGAAGGAGATCTGTCGGACCGTGTAGAGCTGGAGCTGGCCCTGGACTCAGAGGCCCGGCTGGGGGATCTCGACCTACTCGAGTCCCGATGTTTTCCTGTCTTATGGTAAGATTACCCTTTGGAGGAAGGCCTTTTCTCCATTTTCTTTAATTTCTCCTCAATGAGGAACCCCTGAAGGGCCTTTTGGCAGCAGATCTGGGTTCTGCTATTAAATTACTGGCAGATTGGGCAGGCCTCGTTATCGTGCTCCGGGTCTAGGCACCTTACACAGGCCGAATGATGGTCTGCAAAAGGGATCTGCTTGCCACAGGTGCACTTAGAGGGGTGTCCTTCGAGAAAAGGGGTTGGAGAAGCAGACATGGATTGAGATTAATCAAAATAAAGATTTCACACGTCATTTCATTGATGTAGGTGTCTGTGAGGCCAATGCTGGCGAGCTGACGGCGGGAAAAGAACTGGGGATGCTGGGGGACCGCCCCCTTTTATGTAATGCCTGGCGTCGGGAGGACCGGCGTCAGGGTGATCCCCGCTGGATACTGCTAGTTAGAATTTTTCCGTGGGGTCCTGGCCTGCAGGCTTCAGTCTAATGGTGTAACCTGCTGCAGAGCTGTTTCACCGGTAAGATCAAGGGTATTGGGGCCACCCCCTCTTATACTCCGCCTACGGAAGTGATGTTGTGGGGTGGCCCCAATACAGGACTGCTGAAGAAGCTGCCATGAAACAGCTCCACTTGGTGGCAACTCCCATAAGTAATGACTTACTGCAAGAGACCAGACCGTGGAAGATCTGCTGTTACAGGTGAGTAATCTGTTTTTCTAGGGATGAGGATATGTTGTTCTATCCACACTGTTTGGCAGACTCCTAGCAGTTCTCCAGGAGGAGGGAGGCAAGGCGCACACCCCCTCTAGATGATACTTACTTGAGGAACAGAGATTGGAAAACTGAGGCCCCAAAACCAGCATCCCGGCGTGACTCAGATCGATGTGGTAGTGGGTGATGAAGGTGTTTGCTGACTTCCAGGTAGCAGCCCTGCAGATTTCCTGGATAGGGATGTTCCTGGAAGCAGCCACTGAAGCAGTGGTATGGTGGGTGGAATGAGCTCTTATCCCTCTGGGAGGCTCCTTGCCCACCAACCTACTGCAAAGATCAATGCAAGATGTAATCCATCTGCCAATTGACTGCTTTGCTGCAGGTCTGCCAGGTGCTGCTTCAGCGTAGGTGACAAACAGCTGGCGAACCTCTCCCCGAACTTCAGCTGTCCCCTCTTTATTGTAAGAAAGCACTCATCTCAGGTCCAAAGTATGGAGCCTGTACTCGGCCTCCAAGGTTAAGTGGGGTAGAACACAGACAGAGTCAACACCTGGTTAAGGTGAAACTCTGACACCACCTTCGGGAAGAATTTTGGGTGGAGGCACAGGACAATCTTGTCCCTGTGGAAGACCAGGTAAGGAGACTCTACCGAAAGCACCAGGAGCTCCCCAGTCCTTCTGGCTGACATGATGGCCACCATGAAGGTGGTCTACCATGAAGATGGTCTTCCATGACAAATGTAACATCTCACACTTGTGCATTGGTTTGAATGGCTTGTCCATGAGCTTTGCCAGTACCAGCAGTAAATCCCACAGAGATGGAGGTTCACGCACTGGAGAGGATATATGGTTGAGGCCTTTAAAGAAACACCAGACCACCTTCTCCTGTGCCACTGTCTGCTGACTGGCCCATGCCCAGTAAGCAGAAATGGCTGCCAGGTGCACCTTAAGGGCTGAAGACCGGAGACCCCTTTTGGACAGAGACCAAAGGTAGTCTAGGATACTAGTCACTGGACAGGTTAAAGGGTCCAGGCCCTTACCCTGACACCAAATGGAAAATCTTTTGAAGGCATAGCCCCTCCTGGTCGACTCCTTTATGGATGATTCCACTACTGCGAGTACATCCTCAGAGAGACCCAGAGCCTGGAACTCTAGCTGCTCAGGAACCGGGCTGTCAGGTGCAGAAATTGAAGGTCCAGATGGAATACCTTCCCCTGGTTGACTAATAATAGGTCCCGGGGTACTGGAAGATGCCTCAGAGGCCTGGAGCTGAGGCTGAGGAGATCTGGATACCAAAACTGGCGAGGCCAGTCTGGGGTTACCAGGATCACCTGTGCCTTGTCTCTCCTCACTTTGAGGATCACCCTGTGAACCAAAGGAAGTGGAGGGAAGGCATAGAAGAGGCCTGGGGTCCATGGCCTCAAGAAGGCATCCCCCTGCAGCAATTCCTACTGGGGGCGGTGGGCATGAAACAGCCTCAGCTTGGTGTTCTCCCAGGAGGCAAACAGATCCACCTGAGGTTTGCCCCAGTGGGAGAACTGGCTGTGTACTACCTCTGGATGAAGAGACCACTCGTGGGACATCTCGCCTACACGGCTGAGAGAGTCCGCCAGTTGATTTGAGGCTCCTGCCACAAAGATGGCTAGGAGATCTGCTTCCAGTCGGCTCACGAGGGTCCAGATGTGGAGCATTTCCCTGCACAATAGCCGGGAGTGCATGCCGCCCTGTTTGTTGAGGTAATACATGGTCATGGTATTGCCCGTCTGGATTTGCACCACTTGACCCCGAAGGAGCGAACCGAATGCTAACAGTGCCAGTCTGACTGCTCTGAGCTCCAGCAGGTTGATATGATGTCAGGATTCCTCAGCGGTCCAGAACCCGTGGGCTCTGTGGTTCTCCATGTGGGCTCCCCAGCCCGTGAGAGAGGCATCGGTCGTAAGTACGACCGTCAGTTCGGGATGGACAAATGGGATCTCTTCCTGCAAATGATCCAGAACAGTCCACCACTGGAGAGCATCCCACAACTTCTGGGTTATGGTGACCAGCTGGTCGAAGTGACCGTGATGCTGGGTCCACTGGCAGACCATGGTGGTGCAGGCCGCCATGTACCCCAGAAGGCGCACAATGTCCCAGGAAGGCGCAAGTTCCCAACCAGAAATGATTGGGCAAAGGAGGAGAGAACTTCCGCCCTGTCCATCGGGAGCCAGGCTCTGGGTCAGCAAGAGTCAATTTCTGCCCGGATGAAACATACCACCTAGGAAGGCATGAGTTCCAACTTGGCCTCGTTGATCAGGAGACTAAGGTCGATGCAGGTCTGGAAGGCCAGGTCCCTGGACCTCTCCACCTCTTGCTTGGTGGAACCTCCCTAAGAGCCAGTCGTCAAGATATGGATAGACTCTGACCCCTCAACGCCGAAGATGGGCTGCCACCACTGCAATGCATTTGGCAAAGACCCGAGGGCCAATGACAGGCCAAACGGCAAGGCTCAGAACTTGAATAGGGATCCTTCTGCCTGAAAACGAAGGAACCTCTGGTGAGACGGACAGATTGGGATGTGAAAAAACGTGTCCTGGAGATCCAGACAGCAAAACCATATGTTCTGTTTGAGAGATGGTATGATGTGGGACAGAGTTACCATCCTAAAGGTGCGGGACCTAAGGAACTGGTTCAGGTCATGCAGATGTTGAATGGGGCACCAGCCCCCCATCCGCTTTGGAACCAGGAAGTACCTGGATATGAACCCTGGGTTGATTGTGGGGGTCCCATGACTCTGGTCACCACCTCCTTGCAGAGGACTGGACAATGTCATCTCAAAGAGCTGACTGACTGTGTACAGACACCATATCCTCCCGTGGGGCACTGGCTCATCTTGGAGGGTACTGCTCGAATTCCTGAGGCAGTCCCTGACTCACCACTTCTAGAACCCACCTGTCCGTGGTAAAAGTGGACCAGGTGGAAAGGAAGTGACGGAGTCGACCCCCCACAGGAGGACCCAGAGCTTGTGTGACAGGAACAGGGGGTGGCCACACCTATCCTGTCACTAGGCAGGCTTGGAAGAAGAGGGTCCGGACTAGGGACCACCGGAGCCCCATCCTCCGGGCTTATGGCCCGCCACAGGCCCGGACTTGGGCCGAGGGGGCCAAGGTTGAGCCTGCTGTTGTTGCTGCCCCGCTTAGAAGTGGGGCTGCTTGGCTGCAGGGGCAGAGTTATGAAATGGCTTCTTCTTCTGCTTTTTGGAACCCTGGGATTCCTTTTGTGCAGAAATTTCTGAGTCCAAGATGGCATGCGCTGGAGGTGACAGTCCATATTTGGGCCGAAGAGTTTGTTCCCAGGAATGGGACATCCATTGGGACATAGGACATCTGTTAGCGTGTGTTGGGTGTTCGCTGTGAAGGTGCAGACCCTTAGCCAAGCCCTGCGTTGCATGGCAACCACGGCTGCCACCAAATGGGTGCATGAGTCTCCAAGGACCAGAGCCATCTGGAGTTGCTGCTCCGCAACAGCCCGACCCTGGTCCCGGACATGCTTGATTGTGGTTTGGAGGTCTGCAGTAAGGTGAGGGAGAACCTCATCCAAGAAGCCCAGAAGGGTGTGAGAGAAATGCGCCATGATGACAGCCGAGCTTGTCTGACGGAGGTCCAGTGTAGAGGTGGCATAAACCTTGCGGGCAGAGTGGTCCAGTTTTTGGGACTCCTTGTCCGGTGAGCTATCAGTATCTGCCGAGCTGCCTGAGTGTCTGAACACAAATTCGGTCACCAGGCCCTCCGTGGAGGGATGCTCTGTGAACCCCACGAAAGGGACCCAATGGGCACCGCATGTCTACAGACCATCCAGGCAGAGGGCGCAGGGTAGAAGGCAGGGTGCTGCCATAGCTCCAAAGGCGGACCAACAATTGCCTCGACCACGGGAAAGGTGTCCTTTGGTGAATCCGCCCATTTAAGGATATCTGTGAGGGGATATTTGGCCCGTTTTTGAATGGGTTCAAGAGGCATCTCTGTGGATTCAGAGATAAGGCAAAGGACGCCCATAAAGGAAGAGGGGCTTCCTCCATCGAGAGACTGCCAACGGATTCCTCATCCAAGGGATGGCAATGAAGGTCCGAGTCCTTGGACTCCGAGGAGTCCAGATAAATTGGCCAACCACTGGTGTCTCCCTTCACCCACCTAAGATGGTCAGGAGTGAGGGTAACAGAAAGCCTACGCGGGAGGCCTAGAACAGGCCAAGACTCTTTTGTAGGCACCCTTACCGGGGGCTGTTTGGGAGGTAGCTCCACCAAGATCGGTGGAGAGGTCGATTTTGGACGAACCATTTTGACTGGCTCCAAGGGAGCAGGAACGGTGCATGCCAGCTCTGAAGGAATCGGCTTTGGCCTGGGAGGCGAAAGCCAAATGATGGCCGGTGTGGAAGCTGGAACCGACTTCTGACCGGACAGAATCAGCTGTTGCCACATTAGATCTTTGTAGCATCACCATAGTTTCTGACGAAGCCTCTCCTCATCCAAGGAGGATGAAGAAGAATGTCGGCAATGCCTCTTTTTGGAGTGCTTGTGCGCCTTCTTCTGCCTGTGGGTTGAAGAGGTCCAAGACCTCGACTGTCGGGGAGACTGAAGGGGTTGACTGGAAGGCACCGGGGAGACTGGTGGTTCTTCCTGGTCAGGGTCCGGTTCTCCGATGGGATTCCCAGCAGGCTGGGTCTCCTCGTCGGGGAGAGCCAGGACCAGTGTCGTAAGTAGAGAGTTGTCGGCCTCATCGGGTGACGATCGTCAACTGGGTCGAGAAATATCTCAAACAAATTGTCGTCCAGTGTCTGGGCCAGCTAGCCTGACAGTGGAACCATGAAGCCAGCAGCCGAGGCCGCAACCTCAACCGAAGTCGAGACAGGAGATTCCTGGGACTGAGATCTCTCACGATCCCAGGAACGTCATCGGTGAGCTCAAGATTCTCTCGGTTCCTCATCCTTTACGGGGTCGAGACATATCGCCAACAGGCCTTGCCCTGAGTGGGAAGGGATTGGCACATCTCCCAAAAGGATATGGAGAACGTGTAGCCCAAGTTGAGCGGCATGAAAAAGGTCTTAGAAGAGCGTTCCATGGCCTCAGCTGCCTCTTCCTCAAAGGCCTTCATCTGTTTGAGCTGCTCAGTGGACCCCGTAGCCACGGAGACCACCCATCGGGCCTCCTTAGATTTGACTGGTGGATTCCATTTCTCCGGTCTACCCAGTTTCAGCCGTGCAAGACGATCGTCTGGGACATTCGGATGAAATGTGCGACACACATTTCACAGGTCTGGAGTGTCTGGCGATACTCGGGCAGGTACTACGCATGTAGCATGCTGGTCTGTCGACAGACATATTCTGCCCGCACAGGCAGCGACGGAAACCTGGAGAAGATTTATCTTCCATAGTGGTCGAGATCACAAAGCGATCGTCGCTAACTCTGATGAGTTTATGTTTGAGCAAATCCGAAGATTTTGAAGCTAGGGCCTACTAAATGTGCGAGCGGTAAGGCGGGAACCTGTATCTTCCAGCAGAAAGGAAGATCTGGCATCATGGGGCAGAGCTGAGGGTTATACCACCCAGGTGGGTGGTAGGAACCAGTTTTAAGACCTTCTGGCAAGATTTAAAGGGAAAGGACAATGCCAAACAGTGTGGATAGAACAACATATCCACATCCCTAGAACAACAGGTTCATGTCATGGGACCAGGAGGTCCCCATTAACTCAAGTGCCCTGAAACACTTTTTTTTTTGTTTGTTTTAAACATACTTCCTTCATTTGTTCAGTTTTATCTGGTTGATCCTGTGCCTATCCCCTCGCTGTCCCAATGTAAGTCATATGCCAGTGTCTCTCTGTGGTTGGCATGTTGAGGGAGATTTGTACCATTAGTGGCGGCAGCATTCAGCATTGAGATATGCTCCAATCATGATGGCAAGGGATTTCAGCCACTGCAGCTCTTCGATGTTTCTGCAGCTTGATCACCTGCACTCATCAGTGGGTATTGGAGGAGGGGCTTCACAGTTTGCAGCACTAGGATATTATTTACATATGGACAGAGACGGGGGAGGGGAGCTGCAACAACTATGGAACAGCTAAGAAAGTAAGTAAAAAAACCTTGTTTTCAGTTTTTTTTTAATATTTATACAGGGTTAGATCGCTAGATTTCCATATTTGCACAGTCATCCTGTTTAACAACATGTACAAAGTTTACAGCATTTACTAAATGGTTTCAGGGCAGTTTTGGTAATTAGGATCTTCAGGTTTTCCTACAGGAATCTGCTGTACATCAATGCTCACCTTTAAGTAAGGTTCGGTACTTTCTAGCTTACTTAGGCTGATAAAAGTATTTTAAAAAATTAACCTCTCTTTCTCTGCGCTATATATCTTGTCATTTTAGATTAATCTTCCATATCAGAACTATTCCCCCACAGTGGGTATATCATAACAGCCTTTCAGAGTTACTCCTTTGGTCATATCAAAAGTTAGCATGAGGCTTTCTATGCTCAAATGCCCATATTTAAAACCAGGACCTTTTTTAAATTGGTTAAGCTACTCAAGCTTTGCGCAACTCCACAGTACCGTGGTTCTATTCTTTCGATGAGAATACTGGGGCTGAAAGGAAGACAATTAATCTTTGCAAGTTACATGTCCATGTCCAAAACGCAGGATTCATAGTTAGTAGCATCAAAACTAGAAGACAGAAGATGTTAATTTTTAAAAGTAGCAAAGTTGTTAACTTATTTTTGAAGCATCTTGCCTTTTGTCTTCCAGCAGACAGTAGTAGGTGTGATGTGGTGAGCTGTACTTTAACTGTTGGCTGTCATATCTAGTTCTAATAACCTTTAATGTGACATCATTAGTGAAAAAACTACCCTCCTGTAACCTTAGTTGTGCTAGCGATGTACAGTGCACATTCACACTCTGACAGTTCTGCTGGAGACAGCAGTCATCGGACATCTTCTAGATAAGCTCCTCCCGCCACCTGAATGGTATAACCTCCAGCTCCATGATGTCAGATGTTTTGCATGCCAAAAACTGCTACCCGGGTAACACACTGCCAGAGGAGGCCAGGTGGGTTCTGTGGATGTGAAATGCATAGCACTAGCAGAACTACCATTGCAGGTTAGTAACCTAAATTTCCAACAAGGTAGATACAGTTCACTATCCACACTCTGGCAGACTCCTAGCAGTCCTCCAGGAGGAGGAGGCAAGGCACACCCCTGTTTGGTGAACAGAGGCTGGAGGACTGAGGACCCAAAAGCAAAGTACAGTTACTGCTATGGTAAGTTCTTACATAACTGTACTATCTCACTTTCAGGGGAAGCTCTTGCAGCAGGTAACACCATTAGGACAGAGTCCCAAGCAATGCTCAAGAAGAGACCTAGGTCGGAAGGGTGGAGGACAAAAGGCTGTAGGAAATTAGGACAGAAGTCCTTGAAGGACTGCTGGGCCAAAACCTGGTCTCCTCCTGGAAGCAATGTCCAGACTGTAGAGCCTCACGAAAGTGTGCACTGAACTCCAAGTAGCAGCTGCACATAGGTCAGCTGATGAAACATTCTGAAGGGAAGCGAAGGATGTCGCTATCCCTCCAGTGGAGTGGCCCCTAACCAGTCCTGGTAAGGGTTTGTTGTGGTGCTGGTAGCAGAAAGTGATGCAATACACAAGCCACTTAGTTAGAGTTTGTTTTGTGACTGGTGCCCCAAGTTTCCTGTGGGCAAAAGAGACAAACAACTGGTCTGTCTTTCTGGAGGAACTGGTCTTGGCCAAATAGTAACGAAAAATTCTATGTACATCCAGAGTGTGTAACAAGGCCTCCCCTTTGTTCGAGTACTCTGGGTAATAAACTGGTAGTTGGATCTCCTGGTTCAACGTGAACTCAAACACTACCTTTGGTAGGAACTTAGGGTTTGCACGCAGGGCTACTCTGTCCCAGTGAAAAACAAGATAAGGCTCTTTATGCATCAGCGCCTACAGCTCGGAAATCCTCCGGGCTGAGGTAATAACAACTAAAAATAACGCCTTCCAAGAAAGAAGATGGAGCTTGCAACTTGCGGCTAGTTCAAAGGGTGGCAAGGTGAGCTTTTCTAAAACAAAGAGGAGATCCCAAGGTGGCACTTGGTCTCTCCTGGGGGGTTTAATACGCAAGATATCTCTTAAAAAGGTCTTGCAGATGTCCAGCTATGCCAGAGTCTTCCCATTTATTGGTAAATGGTAAGCTGACAGCACAAAGATGCACCTTAAAGGACAAGTTCAAGTTTATTGCAGGAAAGACTCCATTGAGCAAGCTCATTCACAAGGAGGTCCTGAGGCACATACACATACAGTTCGCAATTACATAGACAGGATATATAAAATGTAGAACAACAAAGAAAAAATATATAATACAAGAGGTATACACAATAGAAGTCCTTATGCTATGTATGCAGTACATTCCAGCTTTAACCTTGCCCTAAATTATGCAACACATTTCAGCTTAATAAGTAGAGGGCCAGATGGTACCTAGGAAGTTGAGTTGGCGTTGGGGGGGCCTAGTAGCACCTACATATGTCTTTTAATTTAGAGATAGCTAGTGTTTTGTAGGCGTTAACTGATACAATGCTGGTTAGCTTCAGCATGGCTTGTAGTTGGTTCCAAATTGTTTGGGAGGGCGTATGAGACCGCTCTTTGGCCAGCTGTGGTACGTGTCCTGGGAACATCTAGTGGGATAAGGTCGGATTTCCTTAGGGAGTAGGCACTATGTGAGATGTGTATGAGAGACGTTAAATAGACAGGCAGTTTGTGGAGTAGTAATTTGAGGGTCCAAATGCCAGCATTCAGGAGGCATCTGGTGGCAAGAGGGGTCCACCCAACTGCTGCATAAAGATCACAGTGGTGGGTCCTGTACGAGTACGTCCAGTTTAGATAGGCTCAAGGTTGGGGAGGAGATAAAGATAATGTCTCCGTAGTCAAGCAAGGGAAAGAATGTTACTTGGACAAGTCTTTTGCGGATCGCGAGAGATAAGAGGGTCCTATTTCTAAAGAAGAAACCCAAGCGTGCTTTAAGCCTCTTTGATAGATCCTCAATGTGGTCATTGAAGGAAAGCTTGTTGTCTATCCACATACTTAGATATTTAAATTTAGGTACGACTTCCAAGGGTTCACCTAGGGCGGTAACTATGAAGTTTTTAGGTGGGGTAGGTAGGGCACCAGACAAGGCAAGTCTCGAGAAAATCATTGTCTTGGTTTTTTTGGTATTTAAGAGAAGCTTGGCATTGATAAGGTTGCTTCTAACTGGATAAAGTCAGCTTGGAGTGCTTCCCTGACTTCAGTTAAGGATGAGCCTGATGCGTACAAAACCGTATGTTGTTGATGTACAGGGAAAAAAGGGTTAGTCCTAGGATGGAGCCTTGAGGGACTCCTCTGGCAATTGGAAGGGGGGCAGATAGTAGGCCATCAGCTTTGACTTTTTGTATCCTTCCCGTGAGATAGCTGTTAAATCACTGTAAGGTAAGTGGAGTGGCACCTACGTAGGCAAGACAGGTGATTAGGAGGTGATGGTCTACAGTGTCGAAGACCTTACTGAGGTCTAGAAAGACTGCACCAGTAACCTTCTTGGTGTCCATAGCATGGATCCAGTCATTAGAGACTTTAGCCAAGGCTGAGATGGTACTGTGCTTCGACCTGAAGCCAGATTAGGCCAGGTTTAGGAGTGAGTGCGCTTCAAGGTGATTTTTTAGTTGGTTGCATATAAGTTTTTCCAGCACTTTGGAGAGAATGGGCAAGATAGAGATAGGACGGTAGTTATTTAAGTCACAAGGATCTCCTGATTTGAAGAGAGGAAGAACATGGGCAGATTTCCAGCAGGATGGAACAGCGGCTGTGGTAATAGAGAGGTTAAAGATGTGAAGGATGGGGGCTGTGAGCTGGGCATAGCCTAACTGCAAGAAAAATGATTCAAGGCCATCGTCCCCTGCACTTTTCTTGGTGTCAAGGCTAAGAATTATGTCTTCAACTTCTTTGTAGCTAAACGGGCACAACTGGAAGGGATAAGGTGGAGTAGCATGTGTAGAATCTGGGCCAGTGTTGCTATTCACTCGGCTAGCGTATGGGGAGGAGTCGTATGCCAGCCCGGCAGTGCCAAAGTGAAGGTTAAGTTCTTCAAAGATTCGCAGTTTATTTTCAACCATCCCGTCCTTGGCCAGAATCTTGGTGGGAAGGGAGGAAGCAACAGGATGGCCTTCAATGGATCTCAGTGTCTTCCAGATTTTTTGGGAGTTCCCTTTGGCCTGCTACAGTGTGGAGATGTAGAAGTTTGCTTCAGTAGCATGTACACTTTTAACACAGGCATTTCTGGCAGTTCTAAATGCCTGCCAGTCTGCCGGGTTCTTTGTGTGCCTGGCCCTAGCCCATAGCTTGTCTCTACTGGTAAGTGCAGATTTGAGCTCTTGGGTGAACCACGGATGCGAGATTTTCCGCACCCTCATTTTAATAATAGGAGCATGCTTGTTAATTAGGGTGGTGAGGTTGTCATTTAGGACAGAGACGGCGGCATCAGCAGATTTGGCAAGATATAGGTCTTGCCACCTGATTGTAGCTAGATCGGTTAGGAAGTTTACTGAGTTGAATTTACGGAACAAGCATTTGATTCTGAATTTAGGGTGCTGCTGGGTTTTAGATTGGAATCTTGTACATACAACGATACTGTTGTCACTCATGTCATTATGGAAAACTGCAGAATGTGAGATTTTATGGGGATGTGAAGTTAAGATGACATCTAAGAGTGAGCTGTTGGCAGAGTTAGAAGCATTGATTCTTGTGGGTTCAGTTACTATCTGTGTAAGACCCAGCTCATCACAGATGGCTTTTAGGGAGTGGGATTTAGCAGTGAGCCAATCCATATTGAAGTCCCCTAAGATTATTGTTTCCGTGTTAGCAGCCAAAGTTATGGATTTCAACACGTTAAGAATTCTGTGCTTCCTGACGGGGGTCTATAGCCACCAATGATTGTGATGCACTCTGAGGATGGAAGGTGAAGTTTAAGCGAGACAATCTCGTATTCCTTGGGCTTAGTTTTACAGGAAATGCTGCTAACATCAAATTTTGATTTGGCGTATACAACCACCCCCCCTTGAATCCCTATCAGCCCTAAAGAGCTTGAAGCCCGGTACAGTAATTTGCGAGTAACTGAGACCCAAGTCCAAGAGGTGGAGAAGGTACTCCAGCACAGATTCCACTGGACAACTGAGGGGATCTAGAGAACGGGGAATCGCCCACAAGCAGAAGCGCTTCCATTTCATGGCATATGTAGCCCTGGTTGAGGGTTTTCTTGCTGCCACAAGCACCTCTGCCACTCTGAGGGATACTCCAAATCTATCCCTAGCTAAGTCCACAGATGCAGGGACTGAAGGGCTAGATGGACCAACGTCCCTTGCTCCTGGGAGAGCAAGTGAGTGGAGAGGGGCAACGGAACTGGTGGTTCCAATGCCAGCTGTTGCAACAGCAGGAACCAAATCTGTTGAGGGCAGAAGAGCACTACCAGTATCATCCTGGCTTCTTCTGCCTGCAGCTTGAGCAGGACCCTCTGAAGAAGATGGAAGGGAGGGAAGGCATACAGAAACCTCCCTGTCCAAAAGAGGGACAATTCATCTCACCAGAAAACACCAGACCCTGGATCTAGCGAGCAGAAATTGGGCAGTTCGGCATTGCGTGGGGATGCAAAGAGGTCCAGTTCTGGCTGACCACACCTTTCAAAGAGGTCATCTACGACTTCTGCTGTAGTTTCCACTCGTGATTCTGAGACCGAGAGCGACTTAGTCTGTCTGCGAGGATGTTGTGAATCCCTGGAACATGGACTGCCGTAATGTCTAGGTTGTGATCCACTGCCCAAGACCATACTCTCATTTCCTCTCTTCATAGGGGATATGAATGTGTACCCCCTTGCTTGCTGAGATGGAAGACTACAGGGGTATTGTCCGACTGGACCAGTAGAGGTCCAGGAAGGAGCACCCCTTGAAAGGCTTGAAGGGTGTACAGCAGGGGTGTAGCCAGAAAATACAGGTTACTCACCTGTAACAGGAGTTCTAGGAATGGTATATGTTGTTCATCCACACTTATTGGCAGGTTCCTTGCCGCTTTAAATCTTGCCGGAAGGTCTTCAAGCTAGCTCCTCCCACCCACCCGGGTGGTAAAACTCTCGGCTCCGCCCCATGACGCCAGATCTGGCCGCTGGAAGCTCAGGTTGTGCGTCGAGCCGGAGGTGGGGTGGGTTCGATGGATGAACAACTATATCATTCCTAGAACTCCTGTTACAGGTGAGTAACCTGTATTTCTAGGACATCAGGATATGTTGTTCATCCACACTTATTGGCAGACTCCTAGCAGTTCTCTGGGAAGAGGGAGGCAAAGGCACACCCTAATACTTACTTGGGGAACAAAGATTGAGAACCGAGGCCCCAAAACCAGCATCCCGGCATGACTCAAGGTCGATGTGGTAGTGGGAAATAAAGGTATGTGCTGACTTCCAGGTAGCAGCCCTGCAGATCTCCTGGATAGGACATCCTGGAAGCAGCCACCGATGCAGCAGTATGGCGGGTAGAATGAGCTCTTATCCCTCTGGGAGGCTCCATGCCCGCTAACTCATAGCAGAGATTTATGCAGGAGGTGACCCATCTGCCTATCGTCCGTTTGGCTGCAGGTCTGCCAGAGTGCGGCTTCAGCGTAGGTGACAAACAGCTGGCGAACCTCTCCCCGAATTTCAGCCGTGCGCTCCTTATAATAAGCGGCCTTCTAGGGTCAAGTATGGAGCCTATATTAAACCTCCGAGGTGTGATTGGGGTAGAACACCGGCAGAGTCAATACCTGATTAAGGTGAAACTCCGACACCACCTTTGGAAGGAATTTGGTGGGGCGTGGGACAACTTCTGTCCCTGTGGAAGACCAGGTAAGGAGACTCGATGCTCAGCGCCTGGAGTTCTCCCATCCTTCTGGCGTGATAGCCACCAAGAAGCGGTTTTCCACGACAGGTGGGGAGACCACACCTGTGCATTGGTTCGAATAAGCTTGCCCATGAGCTTTGCCAATACCAGCAGTAAATCCACGGATGGGGGGTTCCCGCACTGGAGGAAATGTGATCAAGGCCTTTGGCGCCCACGACCACTTTCACTCGCCACTGACTGCTGACCGCCCGCGCCCGGTAAGCAGAAATGGCTGCCAGGTGCACCTTAAGGGTCGCCGACTCCAAGCCCTTGACTAGATAGGACCATAGATGTAGTCCAAAATGTCAGCCACAGGACACGCAGAAGGGGTCCAACCTTTTTCCCACACCAAATGGAGAATCTCTTCCATTTGAAGGCATAGCATTTTCTGCTCGACTCTTACGGGACGCCTCAACGACGTTGAGGACCTCGTCCGAAAGACCCAAGGCCTGGAACTCTAGCAGCTCAGGAACCAGGCCGTCAGGTGCAGGATTGAAGGTCCGGATGGAACACCTTCCCTGATTGACTGAGAGCAGGTCAGGCGAGCTGGAAGCTGCCTGAGGAGTCCTGGAGCTGAGACTGAGGAGATCTGGGTACCAGAACTGGCGAGGCCAATCTGGGGCTATCAGAATCACCTGCGCCTTGTCCCTCCTCGCTTTCAGCAGGACCCTGTGAATCAGGGGAACGGGGGGAAAAGCGTAAAGAGGCCCGGGGTCCACGGCCTCGAAAAGGCATCCCCCTGCAGCGAGCCCTGCTGAGGGGGGCGGGCATGAAACAGCCTCAGCTTCGCGTTCTCCCTGGAGGCAAACAGATCCACCAGAGGTGTGCCCCAGCGGGAGAACAGGTCTTGTACTATCTCCGGCAGGAGAGACCACTCGTGCGATGCAGCCCCTATCCGGCTCAGGGCATCGGCCAGGGTGTTGGAGGCTCCTGCCACATGAATGGCCAGGAGATCCGCCTCCAGGCTGCGCACTAGTGACCAGATCAGCGGAGAGCTTCCTTGCATAGAGGCGAGGCGGCGTCCCGCCCTGGCGGTTTAGATAGTACATGGTCGTGGTATTGTCCGTCTGGACTCCGGACCACTTGACCCCGGAGCAGGAGCAAAAGCGGTGAGAGCTAGGCCGGACCGCACTGCGACTCCAGCAGGTTGATATGGCATCAGGACTCCCGCGGGGACCAGAGGCCGTGCGCTCGGTGTTCCCCCAGATGGGCACCCCAACCCATCAAAGAGGCGTCGGTCGATAGAGAGACCGTCAGCTCGGGGCGGACAAACGGGATACCCTCCTGCAGATGGGACGGAACGGTCCACCACTGGAGAGCGTTCCACATCTCCTGGGTCGTCCACACGCGCTGGTCCAGAGGGTCGCAATGCTGTGACCACTGGCCGGCCAGACCCCACTGGAGGGGGCGCATGTGCCAGCGTGCCCAACGGACTACGCTGGTACAGGCCGCCATAAGACCCAGGAGTCGCAGGAAGTCCCGGGCAGGGCGCGATTGCCCAACCAGAAATGATTGGGCAAAGGAGGTAAGAACCTCGGCCCTGTCCGGCGGGAGCCGTGCTCTGGCTCGAAGAGAGTCGAGCTCTGCCCCGATGAAGGATATCACCTGCTTCGGCTCGAGTTCCGACTTGGCCTCGTTGACCAGGAGGCCCAGTTGAGAGCAAACCCGGAGGGCCAGATTTCTGGACCGCTCCACCTCCAACCTGGAGGGGGCTGCTATCAGCCAATCGTCCAGGTAAGGGTACACCCGGACCCCTCAGCGCCGCAGGAAAGCTGTCACCGCTGCAATGCATTTGGTGAAGACCCTGAGAGCTGAAGAAAGGCCGAAGGGCATGGCCTGGAACTCGAAGAGGGATCCCTCCGCTCTGAAGCGGAGGAATCTCTGATGAGACGGACGGATAGGGACGTGAAAGAACGCGTCCTGGAAGTCCAGAGAACAGAACCACACGCCGTGTTCCAGAGATGGTATTATCTGAGCCAGAGTGACCATTCTGAAGCTTCGAGACCTTAGGAACTTGTTCAGGTCGTGTAGGTCTAAGATGGGCCAGCCCCCATCCGTTGGACCAGGAAGTACCTGGACATGAACCCTGGTTCTGGTGAAGGGTCCTCTATCTCTTTATCACCCTTTTCTACGGAAGGAGGGCGATGTAGACTCGGCGAGCCTGTAGAATTCTGGGGACCCCAAAGCCCCAGCGGCGGCTCTGAAGGGTGGAGCCTGCTCGAATTCCAGAGGCAGGCCTCTTCCCACCACCTCAAAACCCACCTGTCCGTGGTGACACAGCGGACCAGGCGGAAAGAAGTGTCGGGCCGTCCCCCAGAGGGAACCGAGAGGCGAGTGGCGAGGATGGGGGCACACCTCAGCCCGTCACTTAGCAAGCTTGAGGAAGGACCGCCTGGGGACCACCAGGGCCTTTTCCTCCTTGCTTCCTATTAGAGGAAGCCGATGGCTTGGGCTTGGAATACCAGAGTCTAGCCTGCTGGCCTGACGCTGTTGTTGGGCGGGCGTGTGGCAGGGAGTAGAGGGACGAAGGGCTTAGGCTGGGCTTATGACCCTTGTCCCTCTGTGCGAGCAGACCGAATCCAAGGTGGCATTGGATTTTGATCCTCTGAGGTGGCCTTCCACTCCAGGGCCGAACAGGTCTGTTCCCAGGAAAGGCGTCCGCCAGCTTGTGCTGGGTATCCGCGGTAAAGGTGGAATTGCAGCCACGCCCGACGCGCCAGCCACAGCGGCCGCCACTGACCGAGCACATGAGTCTCCCTATATCCAGAGCAGTCTGGAGCTGTTGTTTGGCCACTGCCCTGCCCTGATCCGCACCTGCTTGACCGTGTCTGCAGGTCAGTGGGAAGATGAGGACCGCCTCATCCAGGGAACCCAACAGGGCATGGGAGAAATGTGCCATGAGGACGGCGAACTGGCCTGGCGAAGGCGAGAGAAGAGGCAGCATACACTTTCCGCCCGAGTAGTCCAATTTCTTGGACTCTTTGTCGGGCGGTTTGTCCACCGTCCCTGGCATTACGGCACGCGAAAAACACTGTCCGTGACCAGCCCTTCAGCCGGTGTTCAGAAACCCGGACAGAGAGCCAGTAGGGACCGCGATACTTCCTGGCCATCCTGGCCGAAGGCGCAGGACAGGAAGCCGGACGCTGCCAAAGTTCCAGGGCCGGCCCGACAATGGCTTCGGCCACTGGAAAGGCCTCCGTGGGAGAATCCCCTCGGTCCAGAATCTCGGTGAGAGGATATCTGGCCCGTTTGGATACGAGTTCAAGCTTCATCCCAGTGGATTCTGAGATGAGCCTAAGAAGTCCTAGGAAGGACGAAGGGCTATCGTCCACTGACTGCCCCCCAGAGGACTCCAAGTCAAAGCGCTTGGAGAACAGGGAAGAGTCATCCGACTCCGACGAGTTGTCGAATAGCTGCCTGGAGCCTGAGCCACCCTCCACTTGCCGAGGCTTGTCAGGCGTGAGTGACCGACAGTCCACGGGAAGGCCTTGGGCCAACCGCGATTCTTTAACGCCGGAGCCCCAGCTGTCGGCTGAGGTGGGAGGCGGTTCCACCACAATTGGTGGGGCAGCCGGAATAGGTCGGACAACTGCCTGGAAACAGGCTCCTCGACCACTACCTGGTCGGTGGCAACCACTTAATGGCGGAGAAGAGGCCTGAGCCTGCTTATTGGGCAGAAAAAATTGTTGCCACATGAGGTCCTCGATTTTCCGGCGTGGCTTACATGAAGCCTTCCCTCCTCGGCCAAAGGAGGAAGAAGAGGAAGAGGCGGCGCCCTGCCATGATGCCGAGACCGAGACCGTCTGTAGTAGCCAGGGAACGGCTGGACCCCGCGAAGATGTCCGAGACGAGACCGAGAAACTCCAGCTGGGCCGAGGTGGTGAGAGGAGGCCGAGCCAGCGATCCCTCGGTTTGGTCCGGCAAAACCGACGGCTCCTGATTCACCGGGCAGGAGAGCCGGCGATATCCTTAGCCCTCACCGGGGAACCGGGGAGGAGGAATCTCGGATTCTCCAGCCGACAACCCGTCTAGGGTCGAGAAAATCTCAACCTCGTCGTGAGTCTCAGTCACCTGGCCTGGCGGGGCACCGTGAAGCCAGTGGCGAAGCCGAAAGTCGACCCGAAGTCGATTATCGGCGAGGGAGGAGGATCTTTCCACGCTCCCAAGGCGTCGGCGATGAGACTTACTCTTAGACTTCTTCGACCGGTGAAAACGGACTCGAAGAAGTAGGACCCTCGCCTTTAGTTGAGAGGGTCGGCAAAACTCCTTAAAGGAAGCTGAATATGAGGTCCCGAGCGATACAGGGACAAAGGCCGCGAGAGAGGAAGCGCGTGCCTGAGCCGCCTGCTCTTCAGGCGACCAACCTCTCTAGTTGTTCGGCGGGATCCGCATCGCAGAAACCGCCAGTCGGGCCTCTTGGATTTGACCGAGGAAATCTTCTTCGGACGCCCAGAAGTAGCGGGCAGCGCGGTCCTCGGGGCGTGGACCGAGAAGGAGGAACACAGGTCGCAAGCCTGCATGGTCGTGCTCCTGGCCAAGGCAATAAGCATGCGTGGAGTGCGGGTCCGTCGAGACATCTTCTGCCCACAGGGACATCTCGAAATCCGAGGTCGGTTTGTCCATCGCGGCATGAAGGAAGAAGATCGAGAAAGATATAAAAGTTTTTTTTTCTCTTTTTAAACCGAAGGATTTTAGGCCCAAAACTTAATCGCAGAGCGTTAAGGAGGGAACTTGAGCTTCCAAGCGGTAAGGAAGATCTGGCGTCATGGGGCGGAGCCGAGAGTTTTACCACCCGGGTGGGTGGGAGGAGCTAGCTTGAAGACCTTCCGGCAAGATTTAAAGCGGCAAGGAACCTGCCAATAAGTGTGGATGAACAACATATCCATGTCCCTAGAATTTCCATTTTGTACACTGTCTCCAACAGTTACACCTCCCCATTAAAAAATGTACACATCCTTTCCAAATGGCACCCCCTTCCAAACAAGTCAGATTGTTGTCAGATGATTCCTCTAATTTCTAAAAAGAGGTTATACATGTATCTGTCTCCTAAACAACAGAAATTTAACTCAGTGGCCTACACTAACCCAAATACTACAGATTAGAACGAAAATGTTAACAGAAAGGCATATGGTTTGTGACAGGCACTCAGCAAAACTGAACACAAATGTGTACAGTGAGTATGCCTGTCTACACCCTTGGTGTACGGTACGGTTCTCATCTCCAAAATGTTTAAGTGGAGAACTTGTTCCGTAGAATTCCAGGAATCCCTCATCTGATGAGAGCGAGATGTGCTCCACATCCCAGTCCGATGCATCGGTAGTAAGAGTCTGCTGTGGGCTGGGCCGCTGAAAGGGAACCCCTATGCTCAAGTGGGCTGGGGTGAGCCACCAGGTCATGGATTGCTGGACCGCAATGGAGATCCAAATGGGCTCCTCTAGCTTGTCCGTGCCTCGATCCCCTTGAACTCTGAGGTGCCACTGCAGGATCCTCATGTTCAGACGTGAGAGTGGAACTGTGACTATGGCTGCGGCCATGTGACCTAGCAGTTGTACAACCACTCTCGCTGGGACTAAGTCCGAGTCCTGTACCCTGTGAGTTACTTCTCTTAGCCGTGATGCCCTGTCTGTGGACAGAAAGGCTTTCCCTTGGACTGTGTCCAGGACTGCTCCTATGTATTGTAGCCTTTGAGTTGGCCATGGTTGTGACTTGGGCAGGTTTAGGGTAATGCCCAGAGTCTGGAATAGACTGAATGTCTCCTCCAAGGTTCTGTTCAATTGGCCTTCTGCTGAAGTGGTAAGAAGAAGCCAATCATCCAGGAAGGGGTATACAAAGTGACCCCTCTCCGGAGGGCCACCGCTACCACTGCTAGGCACTTGGTAAAGACTCTTGGTACCAATGATAAGCTGAATGGCAGCACCTGAACTGGTAGTGTCCTCCTTGGAAGGTAAAGCAGAGGTGCTTCATGTGGGATGGCAGGATCTTGCAAGTCTAGAGAGCAAAGCCAGTCTCCTTGATGGGACACTGGTAAAAGGCTCACCAAGGTCACCATTCTGAACCATTTGCATTCAATAAAAGTGTTCAGATGACTCAGATTCAGAAATGGGATGGACGGCCGTCTTTTCTGGGACAAGAAAGAACTGGGAGTAGAATCCTTGCCCCGTTGAGCAAAAGAAACCTCCTGTATGGCTCTTTTGTCCAATAAGGCCTGTATCTCTGCCCTCAGGAGAAGTGCATGGGAGGGTGAGCAATGGGAGCGTCTGGTGGTTTGTCCGGTGGAATCTGGGTGAACTCTATGGAGTATCCCCTTTCTACTATCTGGAGGACCCATTGGTGTGATATTATACTGGACCATCCGAATAGGTAAAGGGAGAATCTCCCTCCTACCGCCTTCCCCTGTACTACCTGCGGTGGGGGGGGGTCGGTATGGAGTCATGCTGTGTTGGAGGGTGTAGGCAGGGGCAGTCTGGGCACCTTGGGATTTTTGGGGCCCTGGGTGCCTGAAGGGACAGGCTGTCCTTTTCTTTTAAAACCTCCCTTGTGTTGTGTCTGGCGTCTCCCTTGCTGTCCCTGATTTTTCCGAAAGGGAAGGCGACGTGTGGATTGTGGCTCCAATCTGTACATCCTGTGGACTTCAGATACAGCTTTGCTCGAATCTTGACGTCCAGTAATCAGTTTCTCAGTGTCCTGATCGAACAGGATTGGTCCCTGAAAAGGGGCATCCAGGATAGCATCCTGAAGATCCTGTTGGAAGCCCGAAACTCTGAGTCAAGCATGCCTTCGCATGCAAATGCTGGTGGTTGCTGCTCTTGCTGTCATGTCCATGGAGTCATAACAACTCCTTAGGACGTGTTTGTCCACGTCCATGCCAGACTGAATGACAGCAAGGAGTTCCACCTTACCCTCCGAATCTGGCTGGGCCTTGGCCAGGTCCATTGCCTTTGCCCACAAGGACTTCTGGTACATAACCATGTGGGCAAGGAAGTTCAATGACCCAACGGTGCAAGTTGCCGAGGAGTACACCTTGCATCCCATCTGGTCCAACTTTTTGGATTCAGAGTCCAGTGACTGGGCACTCGTGCGACGTGGTTGCTGTGCCCTGCCATGGGTAGCTGTCAGGACCATAGAGTCTGCCTTCGGGTGTTCACCCAGAAAAGGCTCCCCTTTTGGTGTCTTATAAAGCCTATCGGCCTTGTGTGGTACTGCAGTCGTAGTGGCTGGATGTTTCCATGCGGACCTGATCACATCTTGAAAAGGCTCCACCAATGCGGGGATGACCAATGGTTTAGGGTCAGCGGCCCCCCAAAAATTTAGCCAAGCTGCACCTTTCTGGGTCCAACTCCTCCGTGTTCCACTGGTATAGTGCCTAAATATGCCGTATAATGTCCAGAAAGGATGGGTTATTTGGGGGTAACCTCAGCGAGTCCCTCGGATTAGGAGACGGAATGGGTAGCTCGTCCTCTGAGGAGTAGTCTGAAGACGAGTCCTCTGCATCGTTTCCTGAAGATGACGGCAGGCGTCCGCTGGAGGAAGGGATGGATGACAGGTGTCTTTGATGGGTGCCCAACCCAGGCATCTACCTGTCTTCTTTGTCCAGCGGCGGAAGCTCCTTCGGTGGTAAAGGCCGCTCAGGGGGAGATCCGTAGGTGGTGGCCATTCTGGGGCTGGATCCCTAGGTCTGGGGAGAAGATCCCCTTTAATGGTATTCCACCATGCATTAAAGAGTGCTCCCACCTCAGCAAGTGGAATGAATGGTGGTGGGGGCGTCTGGTTTGAAGTGCCGGAGGGCCCAGGCATCTGATCCGGGGGCACTGATGTCCCGCCCTCGGGCACCTAATCAGTAGGTATTACTGGTGTCAGATCCGCAGTGTCTGGTGGTCTGGCATCCAGTTCCTTGGCAGGAGGCTGCTGGGCGTCCGGTATCCCTGTGTCTAGGGAATCAGTTGCTGGGGCCGACAGATGATCCTTTGGGGCCAATGGTCGGTTCTTCGGGGCCGACGGACAGTCCGCCGGGGCCAATGGCCGTTCTTTGGCCAGTGGTGCCTGCTCCTTCTCCGATGCAGAGTTGAAGTGTCTGGTGGTCTGCCTTCCTTCGGAGGCAGATGACACCTGTTCCTCTGGTGGGGGAGGCGTCTGGTACCTGATGACCTCCTGGCATTTTGTGGATTTGTCCGGTTTCTTCTGCTTCTCAGATGACCCAGAATGCTTGCGTGTGCCGGACTCAGTAGATTTGCCTGAAGCTAACACCTGTCCCTCATGTTTGTGGTGTCTGTGGGCCAAGGGGACCGGGGTTGACGGCTGTCCCTGGGAAGAAGACTCCATACCTTTTGCGTGTGTTGAGGTGGTCGACTTCTTGTGGGTCTCCCCCGAAGCTGCCTCGGTATCTGGGGGGACAGACTCTGACCTCCTGGCGGAGGCAGTAGATGCCCGGTGAGGGGACTTTGGGTGGGACTCTGATCTGGCCTTCTCCTTCTCCCAGTAGTGGTGTTTCCCTTCCGATCTCTCCTCCTTGGGGAAGGACTCCCTAGATGAGGAGGACGAACTATGTCCCGATGGGGCCTTCTGCATGGCGGCTACCTGCTGCTCGAGTAGATAGGCCTTCAGAGGGTTGGCGTGGCAAATCCTGGTTTTGCTGTTGAACTTCTGGCAATGTGGGCAATTGTCAGACTGGTGGTCTGAGCCTAGGCAGATCAGGCAGGCAGAGTGGCCGTCCTTTGCCGGGATCTGTTTCCCCACACGCACACTTTCGCTGCTGTGTCGATGAAGACATGCACTTAAACTGAGGAAAACTGTAGAAGAAAAATACTATTTTATAGAAAAAACTGTGTGTTGCATGAGAAAAAGGTGGTTGACTGTGACTATGGCGTCTGTGGATCTGATGTTAGTGGGTCGATGGCGGGAAAAGAACTGAGGTGGTGCCAGGGGACTGCCCCTTATACCACATCTGATAAGGCGGAACTGACGTCGGTGGCATCCCCCGCCACAGACTGCTAGCTAGAAGATTTTTCCATGGGGTCCTAATGCCTGGTGGCCTTAATCCTAATGATATTACCTACTGCAAGAGCTCCCCCTCGAAGTGAGATCATTCCGATGACTCATGCTGTAAATGCTGTAATGGAAGATGAAGGTGTGTGCTTTATTCTGAGCTGCAGCTCTACATATCTCCGCAATGGGGATTTCCCTGGAAGCAGCCACAGAGGCAGGAACCCTGTGCCCCTTGGGCGATGCACTACTAGACAACCTATAGCAGAGACTGATGCAGGATGCAATCCACCTGGCTACTGTCCCCTTTGCTGCTGATCTGCCACGTATGGCTTCAGTGTATGTAGCCAACTAGTTGGCGAGCCTTACTTTGAACTCCAGCCATGCACTCTTGTAATAAGAGAGCACCCTCCACAGGTCCAGAGAATGCAGCCTGCAATCAGCATCTGAGGTCACATTGGCAAAGTATACTGCTAAGTTAATCACCTGCTTAAGGTGAACCTCCAATACAACCTTTTGGAGGAACTTTAGGTGTGGGAGAAGGACGACTTTGTCCTTGTGGAAGACTAAATAAAGAGACTCCATTGGCAGCACCTGCAGCACACTGATCCTTCTGATTGTCATGATGGCCACAAGGAAGACGAGCTTCCATGACAAATGTGATAGCTCACATTCATGCATTGGCTCAAATCTTGCCCATGAGCACTGCCAGCACCAGCAGTAGGTCCCATGGAGGGGGAAATTTGTGCACCAGAGGGGGCAAGTAATACAAGTCTTTGAAAAAGCACCCAACCACTTTCACCTGGGTCACTGTCGACATACTAGCCCTCACCAGATATGCAAAGATGGCTGCCAGGTGCACCTTAAAAGTCGTTGCTCACAGTCCTGACTAAGAGATGGACCATAGGTATACGAGGATGCTCACCATGGGGCATGTAAGGGGATTTATTTTTTATTTGTTAATTTATTACTAGGATTATAATACCTTTGAACCAGAGGTTCGTTTAGAAAGGTTCCGCATCAGCATAACAATAAGGTGGTAACATGAATATAGGTATAAGTACAGTAAACACAAAGTAAAGACAAGGTGCAACATTGCAGGCTGGCACATGTACAAACAGGTTAGAAGGTTTCAAGGGAACTTAAAGCAGCAGTGCAATGAGAAAATGTATTCCAAAAAGCCAATTTTCTGCTAAGGTTATGAAAAATATTGGCAGAACTGTTGATTTGGGTTTTCTGGATGCTTCCTATGCTGTGTACTGTACATCTGCATTTTCGTCTAGACTCTTACCCTCCACGATTCCTCAATGTTATTTCTATGCAAAAATTAGGTGTCCATCTTTTTTTCTTGAGAAATAATTATTTTAAAACTTTAATAAAATTCTTAAATGATGATAAAAACTGAAAATTTTACAACCAAAATAAACTGGAAAACATCTGGCATCAATTAGGAAAAAAAAAAGGTGGGGTCCAATTTTGACACATTTTCGTTGCATTGCTGCTTTAAAAAATCCAACAATATATACAGTATTTGCTATATTTTACACAATAAAGTATGTCAAGAGACCCAGCCTTACCATGCCTTTATTAGGCGGTAGGCAAGGCTGAGGGAAAGGCAATACTGACATCCAGGAGCACAGGGTGCATAGAATTAGTAGAGGGGAGGAGCCAAATATGAGGTCTGGGAACAGAGGAGAGAGCAGAGAGCAGGGTGGTCAAAGGGGGTGGAGGGATGGGGAAGGTTGTGACAACAAAGGGATCAAGCCCCTTACCCAGGCACAACATCAAGAATCTCTTCCACTTAAATGCAGAGCATTTACAAGTCGACTCCTTAAGTTATAGGATGCCTTCACAATATGAAGGACGTCTTCCGAAAGGCCCAGAGCCTGGAACTCTAGCCACTCAGGAACCAGCCTGAGAGGTGCAGGTATTGAAGGTCTGGATGCAGGACCTTCCCCTGTTGTCTGCTGAGCAGATCTGGGAGAACAGGCAACGTCCACTAAGGCCTGCTGCTGAGGAGATCCAGTTAACAGAACTGCCTGTATGAGTCTGGGGATATCTGGATCATCTGCACCTTGTCCTTATGACCCTTGACTGCAATCTTGTGGACCAAGGAGAAGGGAAGAATGGTGTATAGAAGGTCCAGGGTCTTGCGAAGGCATCCCCCGGCAGTGACCCAGACTGTGGGAGGTAGGCACTGAATGGCCTCAGTTGTCTATTATCCCACAAGGCAAACAGATCCACCAGAAGGGTGTTCCACTGGGAAACGAAATGGTTTACCACCTCCTGATGCAAGGACAACTTATGCGATATCTCTCTGACCCAGCTGAGAGCCTCCTGCAGCTGGTTGTTTTCTCCCACAGCATGGATAATCAGGAGATCTGCTTCCATGCTGTGCACAAGTTTCCCAGGTGTGGAGAGCCTTTGGATACAATGAAAAGGAGCGCCCTCTGCCTTGCATGTTCAAGCAGAAAATGGTGGCTGTGTTGTCCATCTGGACCTGAATGACCTGATCCTGAATTAGCGGAGCAAATTCAGTCTGAGCAAAATGCACTGTACAGCTCTCCAGCAGGCTGATGTGATGACGGTACTCCCAGGGTGACCAGAACCCATGGGCTCTGTGGCCTACGAAGTGTGCTTCCTACCCTACCAGAGATGCATCTGTCATGAGGAAAATGCATGGTTTTGGGCAGATGAATGGGATTCTCTCTTCCAGCTGTTGCTGGATCAGCCACCACTGGATGCCCCCCATTGACGACTTGGTCACCAGGACCAGCTGGTCCAGGCAACATAAACATCGCAGTCACTGCTGGTCCAACTCCCACCACAGGTGGTGCATCTGCCAGTGAGCCCAAAAGATCACACTGGTTGAAGAGGCCACGTACCCCAGCAGAAGCAGGAAGTCCCAGGGCAAGGCTTGAGCACCCAACATGAAATTATCGGCCAAAGGAAGTAAGATCCAATGTCCAGTCCTATGGCCACAGACAGTGTTGTTCTGCCCTGATAAACTCTATCAGCTGCAAGAGAACCAGCTTTGTCTTAGTCAGGCTGACAAGAAAGTAAAAGTTCTGTCAAGTCTGGAGGGCCAAATCCCTGGCCCTCTCTTAGGCCTTACTGCATGACCTGGCTATCAGCCAGTCATCTAGGTAGGGATACACCCTGATGCCCTTACACTGCAGAATGTCTACCACCACTGCCATGCACTTGAAAACCCTGAGCGAGGACAAGAAGCCAAACGGCATGACCTGGAACTAGTACAGTATCCTCCCTGCATGGAACCGAAGGTAGCGGCAATGGGACAGATAGACTGGGATGTGGAAGACTGTGTCCCGTAAGTCCAGAAAGCAAAACCACATGCCCTGCTCCAAAGACAGTATGATCTGATTCAGAATGACCATCCAGCAGTGAAAATTACGTACTCACTGTATTGTTTGATCTTCTCGGAATATCTTCATCATTGCATTAGATAACTGAGTCTGAACTGAAGGTGTTAGAACCCTGCAGGAGCCAGGACTTTAGAGGAGGGCTGGCACCGAAGTAAGCTACAGGCATGCCTGCTGCCACAAGAGAGAGCTCACAGCACAGGCTTACCTTGGCATTAGCCTTCAACTGCCTCAGTACCTTTTTTACCAAGGAAGTGCAACATAACCTCATGAGTACTTATGCACTTAACCTAAAGGCATAAGATAGTCATGTTGACCCATGTAAGAAGGATCAACAAACCAGTAACACTGTGTCTTCACAGCCCAAACCAAGAGCAATGGGTGAAGACCAATAAAACATACTGGGATGAGCCCTGGATATGGTGAGTGGGCGTGTAAACCAATGGTGAAGCTATTCCTAGAAGATCAAGAATTATGGTGAGTACATCATTTTCATATCTTCCAGGAATCAAACTTTACCACTGATTCCCACTAGTGGGTCAGAGTACCAAGCACAGACAAAATCCCCTGGGCTAGGGCAGCAGGAGCCAAGGGCTCACTCAGGATAATAATCCATTAGGAATTGCCTGACAAAGGTGACATGCTGCCTGGCAAGGACATCTAGGGCATAGTGCTTAACAAAAAAAAATGTGCACTGTGCTCCAAGTTGCACCTCTGCAAACAACAACAGGCACAGAGCAAATCTCTGCCAGGGATGTGGCAACCACTCTGGTGGAGTGGGAATGTACCTGGCCCTCCAGCTTTACCTGATCTAAGGCATAGCAGTGGCACAGGCAGCTGACAATGCAGGCAGAAATGCACTTGACTGTAACAGGCTATCCCTTCCAACTGGGATCGACGGAGACAAAGAGCTGTTTGGATTGCCTGAATTCTTTGGTTCTGTCCAAGTAAAATGTAAGGACCCTTTAAACATCCAGAGAATGGAGACTGCACTCCGATTCGTTCTGGAAGTTGGCAAAGTAGGTAAGCAGTACTAGTGGCTGGTTAAGATGGAACTCTAAGCCAGCCTGGTGGTGCTGAAGGTTGAGGCGCTGGACGCCACACCTCACGCCATGCCAGCGACCCATTTTCAGGAATGAGCACGGGCCACAGGGGTCAGCAGGGCAGGAGAATGCTGGAGCAACCGCTGACAGCTTACCTTCTCCTGAGGAGGGAGGGTTGCAGGGCTTGGCATTCTCGTGCCTCCCAGTGGCAGCTGGGGGGGAACTGTGTTGCAGCCTGCAAGTGGGGAGGAGGAGCATGACAGACATCGGTAGGAATGCACTTGGGAGCGTGAGCGCCACCTCCACCGGATGTCATTGCACATTCGTGCTTGCCTAGTGGAGGGCTTGGGGCAGACCACCAGAACAAGGAAAAGCCCTGGGGTGATAGTAGGGGACAACATGCCCTGGCTGCCATGATCACCACCGGACCCTGCCCACCCGGGTCCCAATCCTCCACGCATTACCTCGCCTGGATGATATTAGATGTCTTGAGTGCCTGTGGGAGTGGCAGCCCCATCCTGAGGGGTAAATCAGGGGGTCCCTCGTCAGGCAAAGGTAGGTGTCTGTGAAGCTCCGGGGGGGGGTTTCAGGCTGGGTGGGAGACAAGATGATGCCCAGAGGCCACCATCCCGGTGACTGGAGGAAAAAGACTGCATAAAAAAAAAAAAAAAAAATGGAACTCCGACACCGCCTTCTGGTGAAACTTGGGGTGTCGTACCCGCCAGCATAGCGGTGGGATTTCTGCTACTGACTCAGGCGACCGGGGAGGAAACGGATTGGCGAAGGCGTCGGGCACGGGGGAGTAGGATCCAGCGTCGATGGGCAGCTCTCCTACTCCGGGGGGAGGCGCGGGCAGCATTCGGTGCGATAGGGACCCCTGGTGGAGACCAGGAAGTTCCACGCAACCGACGCTCGACGTGGGGGGGGGGAAGGCTGGGCGACGCCGGCGTCATTGCGTCCCCGCCTCCTCCGGGAAAAATCTGGTGGAAAAGAAGGCGGCAGGACCACCGATCTATGAAGCCCTCCTGGAGAGCCTCTACATTGCCTCCGCCGCTGCGGGACCCCGACCAGTTACAGTTCCGGGTCACGGTTGGGTGGCCCGCGACCCCACCTTCCGGGGGGCAAGCCGGGGGTGACTGTGGGTCCCCAGCAGCAATTGACGGAGGTAGAGGTCTCCGGGGGCCGTGACCAGGGCGGATGGCCCCGGTGGTCCTGCCAGGAAAAAAGGGAAAAAAAAAAAAGAAACTTGGGGTGTGAGCAGAGGACCACCATGTCCTTACGGAAAACAGTACATCGAGGACATCTGACCAGGGCATGGATTTCTGACACTCTGTGAGCAGAGGTGATGGCCATGAGAAAGGATGATTTTCCAGGATAAAAAATTAAGCTCACAAGTCCCAGGGGGTTTGAAAGGTTTGCGAGTGAGCATGTCCAACAAAAGGTTGATATTCCAAGCAACCACCTGCTGCATGACTGGAAGCCTTGTGTGCAAAATACCCCTAAGGAACCTCTTACACAGTGGCAGCCGTGTCAGGTAGATGGTACCAATGGGCTCATGGTATGTAGATATAGCACACAGATAGACTTTTGCAGTAGAATACTGTAGGCCAGCATCAGAAAGGTCCAGTAAGTACTAAGACCCTTGTCAGGTGGGCACTAGAAGGGGTCCATGCAGGTTTTGAAGCACTAGTTGGAAACTCTTTTTCATCTGGCTGTGTAAGTTTTCCTAGTGGATGGCTTATGAGTAGCCAAAAATAATTCAAAAACACTCTGAGATACCTTGTACCTGCCCACTTCCAGCTCTTCAGGAGCCAGGCCTGTAGATGAAGGGAATGCAGATTGGGATGGACCAGGTGATCCTGAGTCAGCAAGTCCTGAGGGGAAAAATCCTCGGTTTGCTGACTGACAGTCTGTTCAACAGAGGAACCCATATCTGTCAAGGCCAGCAAGAGGCCACCAGAATCACTCTGCCCCTGGCGCCTCTAGTTTCAGCAATACCCTCTGCACTAGGTGACTTGGTGGGAATACATACAGAAAAAGATTTTGCCATTGCAGTCTGAATGCATCCTGACAGAAAATGCCACATCCTGGATTTCTAGAGTTGAAACGAGACAGTGTGGCGTTGAGGGGAGACGCAAAAAGGTTCACATCTTGGGTGCCCCACTCGTCGAACAGGGATCTCATGATGCCTGGAGCTAGTGATCACTCATGAGGATCACCCTCCATTCAGCTGAGCTCGTCTACCAGTGTTTTGGACCCCTGCCAGATAAATGGCTTGGAGCAGGATTCCTTGTTCCATGCACCACTCTCACTGTCTCCCTGCAGAGAGGGTAACAGTGTGCTCCTTCCTACCTGTTGATGTAGTACAACAGACTTCCTGTCTATCTGGAGGAGAACTGTTTTGTGGCTGACTAGGTCCAATAGGGCCTCAGGCTGTACAAAACAGCTTGCATCTCCAGCACACTGATGTGGAGATGAGTCTCTGATAGGTCCCATACTCCTTGTGTTTGAAGACTCTGACAGTGGACCTCCTGCCAATCCCGACAGGGGAGGCATCCATGATGAGAGTCACCTGACGCTCCAGTTCGTTGAAGCAGAAGCCCTGGAGGAGACTGTCCTCCTCTGACCACCATGTGAGTGACCGAACTAGGGGTTTGGTCACCTGAATGGGGTAGGTCTAAGGGTGTGATGCTTGTGATCACCGAGCATTTAGCATATGCTGTGTTGTTCTTATATGCAGTCATGTCAGGGGCACTGTGAACACTGAGAAGGCTATCAGACCCAGAATGCAGAGGGCAACTAAACTGGTGCAGGGTCTGCATCAAAAACTCTATGAGGAGAAAGGACCTCAATATGTACACAATGGAAGAAAGAATGGAAAGGGGTGGGGTGATATGACAGAGACTTTCAAATACCTCACGAGTATAAATATGGTACAAGAGGAAGGCATTTTTTAGAAAAAAAGATACTCAAGAACAAGGGGATATGCAATGAAGCTGGAGGAGGCAGACTCCGGAGATGTGAGGAAGTACTTCTTCTTCACAGAAAGAGTAGTGGATGCCTGGAACAGCCTCCAAGTGAAGGTGGTGGGGACAAAAATGGTAACAGGATTCAAGAATGCCTTGGATAAGCACAGGTGAACCTTAGTGGTAAGGAAAGGGGGGGGGGGTAAAGCCAGGGATCAAGTAGGGTCTGCAGTGTTGCAGTAGCTAGGAAAAATGTGCAGACTAGGTGGGCCAAATGGTCCTTATCTGCCGTCAAATTTTATGTTTCTATGTGCTGTATGTTGTAGGCTTGCACAGTCTTGCGCTCCATGATGTAGTATGCCATCTGCAAAACTGCCTGCAGTCTGCTCTTTGGAAGAAAGGTTCTGGCCTTGGTCATATCCAAGAGACCTCCCATGAACAGCAGCTACAATGAGGGTTGGAGCCGAGACTTCTCTAGATTCAGCAGAACCCCAATTTAGGTGAAAAACTAAGAGGCGATGACGACTGCCTGTTTCATTTCCTGCATGGATTTACTGGTGGCCAGTCAGTCGTCCAGGTACGGATAGACTTGGGGGTCCTTACTTTCTCAGGTGTGCTGTAAGTACTGAAAAGCACTTTGTAAAGACTTCAAGCACCAAGGAAAGCTCAAAGGGTGGGACTCAACTGGTAATGCTGCCCCAGCACTACTAAGCAGAGGTATCTGTGGTGGCACAGGTGTACCAGTATGTGCTGGTATGCATCCTGCATATCTAGGGATGCTAATTGATCCTGAGGTTTCTGGATGGGAAGCAGAGATCCCAAAAAAACCATTTAGAATTCTTCTCAATCTATGAATTTGTTCAGATTACTGAGGTCGAGAACGGGTGCATGTCTCTTGATTTCTCTGGAACTAGGAGGTTGTGGGAGTAGAGGCCTGTGTTTCTCTCTAACTCTGGTACTATTTCCACTGCATGTTGCTCAGGAGGCCCACAATCTCCTGTGCTAGAAGCTCTGACATGTGAGCTGATACAAGGGACTGCCTTCTGGGGAGAGATGTCTGTAAAGTCCAAGAGAGCACCCCTCCTAGATGATCCTGAGGACCCACTCCTATACCTGCTAGCCAAGCGGGTAAGTTCTATCAAGGGGACGTTCATAACCTGTTGTTGTACATCTTGGGAAAAACTAGATATTCACAGCCAGGAATGCCGCCTGATGCAGATGCCTGCAGCAAAGTGGGAGGCAGCATCAAAGGCATCCACAGCAGCTTTGAGCAGATGACTGCTGGATTCAATTTCATGTTTGACAGTCAGTAGAATCTTTTGTTTAAATTCTGAAACTGGCAAGGACTCAGCCAGGGACTTAACTGTGCTCCAAAGAGTATATTCATATTTAGGAAAATGCCCTTGGTAGCTGGCAATCCTCCTGCCTACAGTAGCTGCTGCATAAGCTCATTTGCCTCTAGTCTCACTCTTGCGTGACTCCTTATTAACAGGGTGAGCACTGACCTCTTAGGGGAGAACAGCCTGTCAATCTTACTGAGAATAGGTTGAGAAACATACACTGGCCTGTCCTTACGGCAGTGTATTTCTTGTCAATCAGCTTGCAAATGAAAGCTACTGAAGTAGGCCTATTCCAGACCGCATCAGACAAAGTTTCAAAAGCAGGCAGAATAGGAGGAACTAAGTTGACCAGCATGGTAGAAATGTTTAGCCACTCCAGATGGAGATGTTTACCCTGGTCAATGGCATTAGGCTTGAAATTAAGTGCAGAGTGTATATTTCTGAGCAACACCTGGAAGGTTAGTGCCTCCTAAGGCACAGTTGTGGGACCTGTGTACAAAGTTTCTAGGCTGAAAAAAAGACTCATCTTCCCCGCCCTCAGAAATGATAAAGTCATAGTCAGACTCAACCCTCTCTACATCTCCCTGGAAGGAGAGTCGTGGAGAGGTGTGGATCACAGGACCCCTAATTCAGCATGCAGTCAATGCAACACCACAGACACCATTTAACCAACCAACCAATTATTTTACCAGGTGAGACACACTAAGCTGAAAGCTTGTTTGCAGGTGCAACCTGGGAGCACAGGAAGTTAAGTGACTTGCTCAGGGTCACACAGTATGAAGGGATGAAGGGCAGCACCAGTACCAGAACCGGACTCAGAACCAGAGCTACTGCCACTAACCTAGCCGGCACCTAAGTGACTGGCAATCGTACCATGGCTGGTCCCATCCAAACCTGGGATGGGGGTGCAGCTAGAGGGACAGGAGTCAGCAGTGTGGTCACTGACAAGAACCCAAGGATTGCTGATAGAGACAAATGCTCTACCTGGCCAGATGGCCCTGCCCGCAGGTCAAGTTCCACTGGCCTAGGGCCATGGACTAGCTCCGCTGGCAGTGGCACACTGGCCAGACACTGCACCCACTGCTCCATAAGAGCGGTCCAATGGTGGAACTGCCCACTGTAGTCCCCACATACAAAGAGACAGAGGGACTTCGGGTCCGAGACTCTGACCTCCTGGACCTAGAAGCGCCCAGCGACACCAACTGTGCCAGTTAGGGCATGAGGCTCTGAGAGACTATTAAGATCTTGTGGCAGACCTTACAGAGGACAGCCTTGAGTGGTACCATTTCTCCCCCTTTTGTGGGAAAGAGGAAGATCTTGAGGCCTAGTGGCGCAGAGAACCCAACCAGGATAGGGAATGGGACTGCTTCTTCTTGTGCTTCCAGGAGGACTGTTTTTCCTCCCAAGCACTGAGTCACCCATGGGCAGAACTCTTCTCCAATGGGGAAGTGGACTGGACATGGCCTCACTGCCAGAGCAGCCTGTCTCAGTAGGCTCCCTACGGTCCTCCATGGTCTTCAACCATTGACTTGGTAGGGCTGCAGGAAACTGACAGAAATATTTTAGCAAAAACATTAAACTGAAACAAAAATAAACTCTAGCTTTAAACATTAAAACTTAAGAAGAACAGAATGCTGTTGTCGCATAGACATGAAGTTCTGACTCAGCAGGTGAGCGACGTCACTGAGGTGCACTAAACGGCTGGAAAAAAGGAACTGAGGTGGTCAAGGGCTGGTGCAGAGGTCAGTCTGTGCCATGAGCTCCCCTCTTGCAGTGCCACGCATGTGCGCAGCTTACCTTGGCACCAGACTGCCTGAAAAGTTCTGGCTTCCTCAGGGTCCTAGTGCCTCCAACTCAGACCCACTGGTGGGAGTCAATGGTGAAGACTGATTCCTGTGAGATGTTGCATTTCCGTATGTACTGGTTCAGATCGTGCAGATCCAGTATGGGGCGCCAGCCCCCCACCCCATCAATTTCAGAACCAGGAAGTACCTGAAAACATATCCTTGAGTGGCCATGACATTTAGAACATGGGCTATCATCCCATGCTCAAGAAGCTGAGCGATGTTGGCTCACAGTGCAGATATCATGTCCATCGATGCCCTGGGCACACCTCTTCTAGAACCCCCCTGTCCAAGGTAATGGTGGACCACTGTGGCAAGAAATGGTGCAACTGACCTCCTACCAGAAGCTGGGACAGGGACTGGAAGTGAGGCAGTATGACACTCCACAAGCAGTCACTATGCAGCCTTGGAGGGGGCTCTTGCCACTGGGGGTGCAGCAGCACAACCACCTCAGCCCCCTCTTTCTGCCCATGTCCGCCAAACCTGAGTTCTGGACACCAGTACTAAACTGCCCCTACTAGGGATGCTGCTGAGGCTGTTGTGGCTGAAACAATCAATACTCAAAGGTGTTTTTCTCAGACTACTGGGTGAGGGTGCTGGGTAGAATGCTGGATGCTGCCAAGTTTAAGGGCCAGTCCTAAAATGGCCTCAGCCAAGGGAAAGGCAACCCCTGGGGATTCGTCCCTATCCAGAATATCCTTTAATGGCTATTTAGCCCATTTCTGGACTTGATATAAGAGAACCTTCATGGACACTGACATGAGTCAGATCACAGTGCCAAAGAACACTGTCCTGTGGGCCGTGGTCAGCTCTTCAACTGACTCCCAGTCAAAAGTATGAGTCCTGGTCAAAGCCATCTATGACTTGCCTCCAGAGACAGAGGATTTCTTGAAGACAGCTCTCAACCACCCTTGCCACCATAGACCACCTTGGTATCTTCATTCTGGGTAATCTCCACTGAGAGTCGGCCTGGCAAGCCGGCAGAGGATCAAGACTCCTTGGTAAAAACCCGAACAGGGGCTGAGGTGAAGGTAGCACCACTTGAAGTGGAGGAGAAGTGGGACTGCTGGGAAGCATGGATTGCCACTGCAAAGACCACAAAATGCCACGGGACCAAAGCTCCAGGAGGCAGAGCTCTATCCCTCCCTGCAATGGTCCTTTGCTGCCAAATAATCTCTTCATAGCACCGATGTATCTTGCACCGATGCCTCTCCTCACCAGAAATGGTCGAGGGGCACTGACCCACAACTTCTAGTTGAATGAGATTGAGAGCAGCACCTCAACCTAGACCGCCAACTCAAAGACCAGCATCGATGGGAGCCCTCCAGAGAATTACTGTAAATCACCTTCTTTGGCAGGGTAATCCTACTAGGGTTCGGAGACACAACCACCGGTGAAGGCAGCTCCAAAGTAACTCAGCCAGGGGTACCACCTGGGTCTAATCCTCTTGGGTGAGGACAGAGAGCACAGGGGTCTGGGAGACTGACTCCTCATCGATCTCCTCTGACAACTGGTGAACCAATTCCAGAAAAATCTTGACCACTTGCTCTACAAGAGTCAATGCCAACAGGCCTGATGTGGTTACCATGCAGCCTCCAACCATTCCCTAGACTGAAGGAAGCTCAATCAGAGTCAAGCAGTCATAGGAGTCGAACGAGCAGGAAGAGATATGTGTTTCCCATTACCACGACCTGTGGCAGTGCTGTTTTTTATGCCAGCACTGGTGCTAGTACTTGCATTAAAACGCTTGCTCCCATAGGGTCCTAGCACCTGCAGCCCTGCAACCAAACAGTGGGGCTCTATGCAGAAGATTTTTTCTTCTCAGTTAAAAAAGATCTAAAAATTGTGAATTCTGGCAAGCTGTAAGTTCTGTAGCCAGCAGAATTACAGAGAATTTGACCAAATATAACAAATTACAGTGGCCAGAACACAGAATTGGATGATCCCAGTTTTAAATTCCACTACATCGCCTGTCCTGCTGAGCGATCTTGAGCAAGTCAGTAGATCTGTGCTCCATCCCCCACCCAGTTAAATTCGGTAGAAACAGACTCCACTGAAAATGGAATGTTATATCCCAGCTGGATTATCCTGTGTAAATAAACTTTATCGGAAAAATGTACTTCAAAATCAGTAGACTTGGAACTCCAAATGTTCTCTGGCTGAGTGAGTTGATATTGCAATGGTATGAAACTATTTGACTTTAGTGCAGAAGTATCTTTAAAAAAACCCACAAAAAAAGGTTTACGGGCTGCACAATATAACAGTGGAAGAACTTTGCGCTTCCGTGCTGGTAACCTGATTTTAGAAAAGGAGATTCTGGAGCTGTAGTCAAACAATGCAGGGTGAAGTGCAACCTAGTACAGAGTATCCAGCATAGATAAGGGGAGATGTTCCCTGCAATCACAGTGACCGCTCAAGGTAGGATAGAAAGTTTGCTCCCTTGTTAGGCAGATGCCTGGAACCTGTAGTGTGCAAGGCCCATCATGGACAATATCGCACAGATGGGAGGGTTCAGGGGTCAGGCAATAGGGTTATCACCTGTCCCTATTTTTGCAGGACAGTCCTGATTTGGGCTGCTGTGTCCTGCAAAAAAACATGAAAAATACTAAATGTCCTGATATTCAAGTAGAAAAAAATTGTTTCTGACTTTCCTTTAAATGCTGCAAAACAACATAATACCTTAACTAAAATACCTTAAAATGATAAGAAACACTAGAAACAGCTAAAAAAACTATGACACAGTCTTAATTCTGATTATTTGGAGAAAACAAGTCTGTTGCATTGGTCAAGAGTACATGTTGTGCTGTGAAAAATCATGTTTCAGTAAGAAATGTCCCACTTTGGGCTTCTTAAAAGGTGGTAACCCTATCAGGCAATAGAACAAGAACAGAAGCCTACTCTGGCTCAGACTTACAGGAGAGAAATACTACAGTGCACTTTACTGTCTGCATGAAATGTGGCACACTTGGGCCCTGTGCCAGAACAACTGGCCCACCAAACCAAACGTAGACAGCTGGGAAGGCGGGGGGATGCCCTGCCTTGAAGAGTCCTGCCATAGGGTTGTAAACTGTGAAGCAGTAAGGAGGCTGATGAGTGGCATTGAGACAGTGTAGTCAGTCCCCATGAACGGAATGAGTGAAGGGACTGTTAGGGCCAAAAATAAATTTGATTAGAAAAATTAATTTTACCACCTGGTGAACAGAAAGGGAGCACAACTCCTCTCCCCTGGATCTCCATCAGTGTAAGCACCTTAAGTTAAACACCTTGATTACCTTTGCTGTCTATCTGTGACTTCAGCAACAATTGTCCTCCAGCGTTGGTTTATCCCACCAAGTTTCTCCTGGAGAAGATGTCTATCTGCAGTGGACAGCTGCTGGATGATTCTGTCTCCAGTTTTGTTCAGAGCGGAGTGCGTGGGCTGGTGGCTGCTGATCCCCCTCCTCAAGCTCCTGTTTGGGCAGAAAGTAGAGTCACATCGGTACATTTAGCTGCAATCACTTCTATTCTTCTTTTACAAGCAACATGTAATAAAGCATCTACAACAAGAATCAATACATCTGATATACTGCAAGCAACATACCTCAGCATGTGATTCAACTGCCATATTACCTGGTTCCAAAATGAACTTCCTATACTGCATAAAAAGTTACTAGTGCTGTCCTAAAACATTTCCATGTACAGGTTTAGTTGCTGTCTATTAAAGGAATGTTCTAGGATACGTAAGCAATAAGCCATGACAGGGTGTGCGTTAGACAGTTGTAATACATGGCGGCTAGGGGGCATAGTAAGGAAAGAGGCTGCTTTAAGTGCTACCCAGCCCCTAACTGTGCATCAGAACTGTAGAACGCACACCTCGGAGTGCCTTATTGCATTTAAGAAATGGGCATCTACATTACAGATGCATGCAAGAAGTGAACTAACTGTATTAAGTTATAAAAAACTTAAATCTTTCTCTTTAATTTAAATAAAATAGTTCCGCAGCATTCAGATTACTGTGTTGTTGTTGTTTTTTTTTTTTTGAATATAGGACTTTTGACCTGGAAAGGCTGCCATAGCTGCAGTTTCTTTACTTGTGTGGTTGTCATAGCAATACCCCCCCACCTGCCCGCTAGCCCCAGTCCTGTTTGATATTTGAAGATGGTAGTGAAAGCGATGCCTGTGTTTGTTTGTTTGTTTTTTTAAGCAGGGATTTCTATAATGTTTGAGCTGCAGGCAGTGCATGCCAGTGATGTTTCAGCCAAGTGAGGGAAATCGGGTGCGGAACTGCAGCTGGGAACAGTAGCGGCAAGGATGTGGGAACTTCAGCATGACAGTAACAGCACAGAGCAATATAATGTTATCGCATAAAAAAATGAGAGTAATGTCACAGAAATGGCTAAGGAAAGGAAGTGCTGAGCGGGTGGTGGGTCATTCATTGATAAGGACTGCGAGTGGGCGGGTAGGACGGCAGAACAGAAAGATCTCGGCATTCATGTGTTTTTTTTTTTTCTTTTTAATGTGTTGCAATGAAGTGAAGAAGGTCATCTGTGATTGAGAGCAGTATGTGAGGTAAAATGAGAAAAATGGGAGGAAGGGAGGGAAGTAGCTAGTGGCTGGCAGGTTGGCCGTTGAGAACTACGAGTGAGCGGGGGAGGCGCATGTGCTGAGAAGAGACTGTGGCAGTCACAAGTTTTTTTTCATTCTGTTTTATTCATTATGTGTTAGAACCAACTGAAATTGGTGGTTTTATGTTACAGTTGGACTGTGGCACATATTACATTTCTGTGAATGGACAGCGAGTTGCTTAACTTGCTGTTTGGCTACCGTGACTTGTGTGTGTGTGTGTGTGGGGGGGGAGAATGGCTGCCGTTTCAATTCTAAACTTTTGAGGTGGTAGAATAAATACCCAGCTGGACACTGTTGGTCTTACTCCCGTGCATTAAGACACTTCTAACGCATGGCTACTAACCAATGAAAATCCTTGAAAGTTAGTAGCCATTTCATAATGTAGATTGAAATACTGCACTTTTTTAACCCCATATGCACCTACATCAATGGAGCTGGAGTCATACAATCTAACAAGCATCATTTTTATTCCATTTCTCTTTGGGAGGGAAGGGATCGTAAATTGGCCCAGGATGATGGCCAGCTGATCCCTCCCACTTCCCGGCATGTCCCCCCCCCCCACACTCAAGACATTTTGCAGTGTCCAACCAGAGAGAGCATGGAGGCATGCCCTATAGAACTAAATGGGACTATTTTAAAATATTAATTTGTAAATGCTACCGTAGCCTCGTGTATACATCAACACCACTTCTCGACTAAATGCCCAGATGCAACTACCAGCACCATGTCCTCTATGCTATGCAATAAGGAAGCAACGAGGCTAAGAGAATGCTGGGTTGCATAAGGAGTGGGGCTCACAAGCAGAAGAAAAGAGGTCATACTATTGCTGTACAGATTAGTAGTGTGACTGCACCTGGAGTACTTCACACAGTTCTGGAACCCGTACCACAAAAGGACATGAAACAGCTGACGCCTGAGCAAAGAAAAGCCATAAAAATTATTCAGACACAGCAAGGGCTCTCTTATGAACTTATACTGGAGAACTTGAGTGTGTACTCTCTGCAAGACAGACAGAAACAAGGGGACGTGACAGAGACCTTTACATATCTAAAGGACATCAACAAGGTAGATCCACGTGAACTTTTCAGGATCAGCATCAAGAGAAACACGACGGGAAACAACAACAAACTGGACAGTACTTCTTCACAGAGAGAGTGGTGGTGGGGTGGAAAAGGTAGTGATTGTGTAGCTTATCGGACATGCATAGGAAGCTTCCTGAATACAGCACTGTTTGGGTCATGTGCCTCCCACTAGTTTCTATTTTAAGCTGCATTATTTTTGTGCTTGTGCTTGTCAGTTTATTTGAGTTGGGGTCTTGCCCCCCCTTATTTTCTTTAAAGGGGAGCATGGGGGGGGCAAAGCCTCCCAACTCAAATAAACAAATAAAAAGTAATGGAATGGGTGATTTGGCCAAGTTCTTGTGCCTGCATAATTTTGCTTTTGTCAGTTTATTTGAGTTGGGGGGGGCTTGTTTTTTTATAAAAAGGCGTGTGAGGGTCAAAGCCCCTGACTCAAACTATAAAAAGTAACAGAACAGGAAATTTGACCAAGTAGCATAACCTGAGCTCTACGCTAATAGCGTAGGTCCTACGCATGTCCGATAGTCTACACAATCAGGGTAAACACAACATTCATGGACGGCTTCAAATGGGGGTGAGACAAACTTAAGGGAGAGGGTAAAGGTGTCTGGGGAATGGGAGTGGAGCAGCAGATAACTTAATATACATGGGCTCCACATTAGGCACTCCTGATAAACTGCAAGGCCTTTTTTCTACTGGCAAACTTCTTATGTTCTTAGCATAAAAAGCTAAAAAAAGCAGGAACTTTCATGGAAACAGACTGTGTGATGATCAACTGACAACTGTACCTTGACAGGTTGCCATTTCTCAGCATACAACAAGAAGGATTCAGGTGAGGCACACAACACAAAACATTTAAAATGGTCTTCTACCTTTTCAAAGTTTGTGCAGGTCTGCTGATCTGCACAATAACATGACTCCATGCTGAACTGTCTCACAGTACATTGCCTTTTTGCTTTTAAACCGGACAGAGAAGTTCAACAACATGTAATAAGGAACAGGGGGTGCTGACTGAACTTTACCTAGAAGGACAAGAAACATCAAATCATGACCATGGACTGGGTTGTCACCAGTTACCCTTACCATGGAGGACTATGAGGAAAATCCAAGTGCCTTTGTACCCCTAGGGTTACACTAATGACAGTATGCCAACCCCTGTAGCTCTCAGTGCCATTATTAAATTTAACTGATCTTTGTTTCAGAAAATAGGTTGGAGAAACCTAGTTCTATATTTAGCTGAGTGCACCATTTACCTGGACGGGTATCAGACAACAGACATCAGTAAATAAACAGTCCATGTGCCAGCCCGCCTGTTTATGACATCACCATGTGCAACAAATTTAAAAAAAAAACTGTGCTGTCTGCCATATTTTTCCTCTCTTAGTGTGCAACTCACAGCACCCCCATCCCAGAGCCATGCAGTCTTTCACTTCACCACCAGCAATGACTTAAATATAATTTTTTATTATGTTATCCTCTCTCACAGCAGAACAGCTCTCACATTCTCAATTCAGCCACCTGTCGCACTCCCAAGTCTCCACAGAAAGATGGAGTAGGCTCATTACCAGCTGATCACCAGTGCTGCTTCTGATGTCCTGCTCATTATTCCCATTCTTGCCTGCATACATATCACTGGCTGTTGCCGATCAAATGGCCAATAAATGTTAACGGGTATAAATAATGAAACGCAAGCCTCAACTTTATTTGAAACTTTCTCTAGTTGTAGTTTTGTACAACATTAAAACATGCATTGAGACAACAGTGGAACATATAACATGTGTCACTTATTTCATACAGTAGATTTCAATTGATCCAAGAGATTCAGAATGTTAACTATTTAGGGGAAGTAATACATTTAATAGTGCATCTTTAATATTGGGGACAAGGTGGCCCTTGCCAATGTGAAATAGGGGATGATAATAACATAACATAATAGTATCCCACCAATGCATAAGACAAAGTAGAAATCCCCTCAGGACAAGCCAGAGAAGCTGATTATCTGGTTAATTATGTGCTAATATCTCGCAGTCAGCCCAAATCAAGTGTCAGCCAGACTCACAAGGCATAGCCTGGTCGTGATGCTAGCCTAGGGTCAGATTAGGGAGCTGGGGCTGGGTTTACCAGGGACATTCAGATAACTGTGGCCTCTCGGGTTATTCAAGCCTGATCAGGGAACAAAGTCAGGCCTTTCCCAGGCCATATATAGTACCCATCTCCTCCATAATATTTCAAATTGGGGAAATCTTGTATTGAGGGTTGCTGTGAGTGTTTCCATTCTATATATGGAGATCATGATTCCGTGCCAACTGTGTAGGGAACCACTGTGTGTAGAAAGCCAACTTTTTCTAATTGCTTTTTGGGCTGCAAGGCAGATTATTTTCAAATATTTACTTGTGAGATGGTCCCTATACTCTTTTGGAAAGTCCAGAAAAAGTAAAGTGTAGGGGTTAGAAATAGACCAGGGCCTATTATGGAGTGGGGGGCTTGTTGCAGATCCTGAAAGAAGGGCGCTAGTACCGGGCAGCCCCTCATTATGTGGGCCAGTGCTGCTGGGGAGTACCCACAGTTTCTCCAGGAGGCTGGAGGCCCCCGGAACTTCACCTGAATAGCTGGCATCCTAAAATATCTGATAAATCTCTTCCAGGAGTACTCCCTCCAACTCACTGCAGATAAGCCCCAATGTATCCTTTTTTGAGTCCATGCCCACATTTCCTCCGTGATCTGGAGTCCCAGGTCATGGTCCCAGGCCCTTCATATCGCTTGAGATGAGTCTCCTTTCCAGGAGAGCAGAGCTTTGTACAGATAGGAGATGATGTGAGCTGTAGGTGTTCTACCTTCCACCGCTAACCTTAACAGGTTGGCTGTCTGTGGCGGGAGAGGGTTTCATCTGTCAATTTGGATTGGAGGGTTCTAATGTAGTCTCTGATTTGGAAGTATCTAAACCTGTCTTGCCAAGAAACCCCATATTTATTAACTAAAGTCTGGAATGCCTGAACCTCATTTCCCTCTAAGAATTGCCAAATCAGGTGTAGATTTTTATCCTCCCACATCTTAAACCCTGCATCCCACCTAGCAGGAGTGAATTCTTCTATGTAAGGCACAGAGAACAGGAGATATCTCCATCTCCTAGAGCCTTTATCTGCTAGCATCCCATACCAGATTTTCAGGGTAAAGTCTGTGTATGGGTTCTCTCTATTAGTGAGAAGAATGCTGTTCAGGTTTCGTGAGATCCTCTTCCCTTAATTCCAGTGTTTTTTTTTTATTTTATTTTAGTCTTTGGTAACCGGGTAAGGCCCACTAGGAACAAGTGCCTGTTTTCAGGGAAGACCTGGGAGCACTGGCCAGTTAAGTGACTTGCTCAGAGTCACAAAGTATGCAAGTGGAAGTTGTGAGAATCAAACTCAGGTCTGGTCTGTTGGATGTACCAAGCTCGTTCACACCTCGTTCCTCTAACCCCTAGGCTATACTGCCAGCCCAATGTCTTCCACTTAGCCATGTATTCCCCATTTAACCAATAAAAGGCTGTTCTGAGCTGGGCTGCCTGATGATATAGTTTTAGGTTAGGCAGTTATAATCCTCCCCCCGCTTGGGTATCTGGAGAGCCGAGAGGTGAACCCTCGGCCTCTGAGAGCCCCACAGGAAGTGAGAGATTCCCCTGTTCAAGGAGCTAAAAAATGAATCTGAGGGTCAGCCCACCAGCGCAGTGGTTGGATTTCCGCTTGCAGCACTGGCAACTCAGGTTCGGGAATGGACCCGGGTTGCTAGAGGGCCAGCCGGGGGTGAAGGATGGAGCATCCTAAGGACTGCTCTAGAGGGGATAACGCCCGGTGCTTGACGGACTCCAGGCAGAAGCCAGGGGCACCACAGCTACCAGCACGCCACAGAATTCAGGGGGCCGGGCGGACGCAGGACGTCATTGCATGTCCCCGCCTCCTGGGGAAAAAGGAGAAGAAAAACACGCTGCTCCTGCCGCCTTGATGATGCCCGCTCCGGCTGCATTGGCTCTCAGGTCGACTCCCGCCTCTCCCACGTTCGCGGCACCCTTGGCCCGGACTGCCATGACCCTGCCCTGGGGGGCAAGCCAGGGGGTCTAATATGAGTAGCCATAGCCGGAGTCCGTAACTGGGCAGATGGTCCCGGTGGTAGGGGAGAGCAGGGTCAAAAATACAGAATTAAAAAAATAAATAATAAAAAAATTTAAAAAAATGAATCCGGGATATGTATGGGGATGGTTTGTACGAAGTATAGGAATCTGGGGAGAAGCACCATTTTAATCGCCTCGGCTCTTTGAACCAAGGGAATAGGGATAAGGGCCCATCTTTCCAGCTCCATTTTAAGTTTTCCCAGTATCGGGATAAAATTAAGGGAAAACAGCAGATTAGTGTGTAAGCCTACCTGGACCCTGAAATATTTCACATGATTTAAATTCCATTTAAAAGGGAAGGCTTGTTTGATATGTCCTAAGTTTTCATAATGAATCTGAAGGGCTTCTGTCTTAGCAGTGTTTATTTTATATCCAGCTAACTACCCAAGTTCTTTCAGAGATTCCCATAAAGGAGGTAGGGTCTGTTCTGGGTTTTTAAGATATATCAGCAGATCATCTGCGTAGAGAGCTAATTTATGCATCTCTCCTCCCAGTTCCCAGCCCTGTACTTTCTCCTCCTGTCTCAGTGCCTGGGCTAAGGGTTCAGGATATAAGAAAAAGAGAAGGGGGGAGAGGGGACTGCCCTGCCTGGTTCCTTGTAATAGGGAGATTGGGGAAGAGACCCTACGATTAATTTTAACATAAGCTTTGGGGTTGGTGTAGATGTTATTTATGATGTTAATAAAGGGTTCCGAAAATCCAAAACTTCTTGATGATAAACTCTGAAAACTCCATGCTTCCTGGTCGAAGGCCTTTTCCGCAGGATACCCCGACTGGGCAGCATGGTGCAGAATATGCAGGATTCTTTTAATGTTGTTCTGGGTTTGCCTGCCCAGGACAAAACCTGTCTTGTCGAAATCAGTTAGCCTGGGGAGGGCAGCCTCCAGGCGTTTTGCTAATATTGTGGCACATAACTTGTAGTCAATGTTAAGGACTGAAATGGGGCAATATGATTTACATTGTGTGGCACCCATGCCTGGTTTCGGTATACTTGAGATAACTGCATAATTTCATGTATCACAGTATGCTTCCACAGATTGTGCTGCTATACAAGCCGCCAGTAAATGATTCTCTAAGTCTTTTTTAAAGAACTTAAAGAATTTTGAAGTATATCCGTAAGGGCCCGGGGATTTATTAGTTTTAAAATTTTTAATAGCATATAGCATAATAGTTCTATAGGGGTGATGGGTTTATCTAAGTTGTTTCTAAGTTCCTGTGTAAGTTTTGGAAGTTTTAACCTTGCTAAGTATGCTTTGTTTGTGGTCCTGCTGGCTGCTACTCCGGGGTGTAGAGATTTTGATAAAATTCCCTAAAACTGGATAATATTTTCTCAGGGGACTTCACCAGTTGGCCATTCCTGGGCTCTCTAATCTGAGTGATCGTGTTCTGAGATGTCTGCTGTCTCAGAAGGTGAGCCAATGGACGAGAGGCCCTTGGGCCACTCTCATAATACCTCTGGGGAAGGCGTTGTAAGGCTTGCTCTGTTCTGATATCCAGTAGTTTCTGGATCTGTTGTCTCATAGCCTGCAGGAATGGAAGCACCGTGTTATCCCCATTAGCATGCTGTGATTGCAAATCGTGCAGCTGTTTCTGAAGGTGCTCCGATTGTTTGTTTTGTTGCCATTTAAGATGAGCAGTATATTTAATGCAGTCTCCCCTTAAGACTGCCTTCACTGTGTCCCATAAGGCTTTCCTGGAAATATCTGGGGACTTGTTTTCCTGCACAATCTGCAATATTCTTGATTTAGACGTGTCCATAAATTCTTTCAAATTCGGTAAATAGTTATTACATTTCTAAAGTGATTGCCCCCTTTCTATATTCCAGTTCAACTTCAATAGGAGCTGTGAGTGGTCTGGGAGGACTAACAGGATATGGTCACACTCCCTCACTTGGCCTTGATGCTCCCCAGAGACCCAAAAAATAATCGATCTGAGCATACAAGCCATGAGGAGGAGAAAAATGAGTGTACTCCCTATGTCCTGGGTGTTGAAGCCTCCATGCATCCACCCAAAAAGCCCCTTTCAAGTATACCCTGATTACCCTACCAGCTGGAGTTTTCCTTAATGGACTAGCCTTGGAGGTATCCACTTTCTCCCATACCTGGTTTAGATCTCTACCCACCAGTAACACCACCGTGTGATGTTCTGTTATTTTCTGCATCAGGGAGCAGATAAGAACAGGTTACTCACCTGTAACAGTAGTTCTAGGAGTGGTATATGTTGTTCATCCACACTTCTTGGCATGTCCCTTTCCCCTTTAAAACTTGCCGGAAGTCTTCAAGCTGGCTCCTCCCACCCTCCTGGGTGGTAAATACCTCGGCTCCGCCCCATGATGCCAGATCTTAGCCTGCTGGAAGCAAGGTTGTGCACCCGAAGTAGGGAGGTCGTGTGTGTGTGTGTGGATGAACAATATACCACTCCTAGAACTACTGTTACAGGTGAGTAATCTGTTCTTCTAGGAGCATGGATATGTTATTCATCCACACTTCTTGGCAGACTCCAAGCAGTTCTCTGGGAGGAGGGAGGCAAGGTGCACACCCCCTACTTAGGGAACAGAGATTGGAGAACCGAGACCCCAAAACCTGCATCCCGGCGTAACTCAAGGTCGATGTGGTAGTGGGTGATGAAGGTGTTTGCTGACTTCCAGGTAGCAGCCCGACAGATTTCTTGGATAGGGATGTCCCTGGAAGCAGCCACCGATGCAGCAGTATGGCAGGTAGAATGAGCTCTTATCGCTCTGGGAGGCTCCTTGCCCACCAACTCATAGCACAGACCTATGCATGATGTAATCCACCTTGCAATGGTACATTCGGCTGCAAGTCTGCCAGAAGTGGCTTCAGCGTAGGTGACAAACAGCTGGCGAACCTTTCCATGAATTTCCGTCAGTCTCTCCTTATAACAGGAGAGAGCACATCTCAGGTCCAAAGTATGGCGCCTGTACTCAGCGTCCGAGGTGTAGTTAGGGTAGTAAAGAGATCCAAATGGAGCACACTGCGAACAAACAGTCCAATTAACGACCATGCAGCTCTCAATAAGGGCGGCCAACCCTAATTACAAATTAGATCCAGACACAGAGAGAGCAACAGTACCTCTAGCACTGGAGACAAAAATTTAGAAGTGAAGACTTAATCACAAAAAAGAGCGTCTTATAATAAAAAACACTCAATATTTTATTAAAGTCTCCACAGTGACAGTACAAAAATGTAAATCAGTGCAAGGTGATCACTGCAAGAAAAGAAAACACCCCTAGTGCCTTGACTTGTACGAGTCTTTGAAGAGACTTTAATAAAATATTGAGTGTTTTTCACTGTAAGATGCTCTTTTTTGTGATTAAGTCTTCACTTCTAAATTTTTCTCTCCAGTGCTAGAGGTACTGTTGCACTCTCTATGTCTGGATCTAGTGAGGGTAGTATACCGGCAGAGTCAACACCTGGTTAAGGTGGACCTCTTGCACCACCTTCGGAAGGAATTTCAGGTGGGGGCGCAGGACAACTTTGTCCCTGTGAAAGACCAGATAAGGGGAGTCCACCGGAAGCTCCTGGAGCTCCCCTGTCCTTCTGGCTGACGTGACAGCCACCAGGAAGGCAGTCTTCCACAAGTGTGAAAGCTCAAACTTCTGCATGGGTTCGAATGGCCTGCCCATGAGCTTTGCCAAAACCAGCAGTAGATCCCACGGAGATGGAGGGTCACACACAGGAGGGGATATGTGATCCAGGCCTTTGAAGAAGGGCCTGACCACTGTCTCCTGTGCCAATGTCAGCTGACTGGCCTGCACCAGGTAAGCAGAAATGGCTGCCAGGTGCACCCCCAAGGGTCGATGACCACAGACCGCCTTTGGAGACAGAGACCAAAGGTATTCGAGAATGTCAGCCACAGAGCAGGATAAGGGGTCCAGACTCTTACCCTGACACCAAATGGAAAATCTCTTAGAGGAGGGCCTGGGGTCCATGGCCTCGAGAAGGCATCCCCCTGCAGCAAGCCCTGCTGAGGGGGGCAGGCATGAAACAGCCTCAGCTTATTTTCCCTGGAGGCAAACAGGTCCACCATCGGTTTGCCCCAGTGGAAGAACAGACTGTAAGCTACCTCTAGATGGAGAGACCACTTGTGGGATGTCTGGCCTAAGCGGCTGAGAGAATCTGCCAGATGGTCTGAGGCTCCTGCCATATGAATGGCTAGGAGATCTGTCTCTAATCGGCTTATGAGGGTCCAGATGCGGAGCACCTCTCTGCACAGCAGACGGGAGTGCGTGCCGCCCTGTTTGTTAAGGTAGTATATGGTCATGATATTGTCCATCTGGACTTGAACCACATGACCTCGGAGCTGAGGAGCGAAAGATGACAGTGCCAGTCTGACTGCTCTGAGCTCCAACAGGTTGATGTGGCATTGGGACTCCTCGGGGGTCCAGAGTCTGTGGGCACTTTCATCCCCATGTGGGCTCCCCAGCCCATGAGAGAGGCATCGGTCGTGAGGACAACCGTCGGCTTGGGGGTGGACAAACGGGATCGCTTCCTGCAACCAGTCTGGGGCGGTCCACCACTGGGGAGTGTCCCACACCTTCTGGGTTACAGTGACTAGCTGGTTGAAATGACCATGGAGCTGAGTCCACTAGGTGGCCAGCTCCCATTGGAGGGGGTGCATGTGCAACTGGGCCCAACGGACCACTGAGGTACATATCACCATGTAACCCAGAAGGTGCAGAAAGTCCTGGGCAGGGCGCAATTGCCCAACCAGAAATGATTGAGCAAAGGAGGAAAGAACCTCCGCCCTGTCCACCATTAGCTGAGCTCTTGCTTGACAAGAGTCAAGCTCTGCTCCAGTGAAGCCTATCACCCGAGACGGCACGAGTTTTGACTTGGCCTTGATCAGGAGGCCCAGCTGGAAGCAGTTCTGGAGGGCCAGGTCCCTGGACCTCTTCACCTCCTGTTGGGTGGATTCCGCTAGGAGCCAATCGTCGAGGTAAGGGTAAATCCTGACCCCCCCCCCGACATCTGAGATGGGCCGCCACCACTGCAATGCATTTGGTGAAGACCTGTGGGCCGATGACAGGTCAAATGGCATGGCTCGGAACTTGTACAGGGTCCCTTCAACCCTGAAACAGAGGAACCACTGATGGGATGGACGGAGTGGGATGTGAAAGACCGTGTCCTGCAGATCCAGTGAACAGAACCATAAGTTTTGCTTCAAGGATGGTATGATCTGGGACAGAGTGACCATCCGAAAGGTGCGTGACCTGAGATATTGATTCAGGTCGTGCAGATCTAGAATGAGGCGCCAGCCCCCCCATCTGCTTGGGCACCAGGAAGTACCTGGAGACAAAGCCTGGGTCTGCTGGAGGATCCGACACTGGAGCTACTGCCTCCTTGAGGAGGAGCTGAGCGATGTCATCTCTGAGAGCCGACTGGGTCTGAGTGGATACTCTTTCCTCCTGAGGGGCGCGGGCTGGACTTGGGGGGTACTGCTCGAAGTCCAGAGGCAGTCCCTGACTGACCACCTCCAAGAACCCACCTGTTCGAAGTGACAACGGACCAGGCAGAAAGGAAGTGGCACAGCCGGCCCCCCACAGGAGGACCCAGAGCTGAGGTGATGGGAGAGGTGTTGACAGCCCCGGCCAGTCACTCAGCAGGCTTGGAGGAGGATTCAGGACCTGAACCTCAGCCTCCTTTACAGGCCTGTTGGGGTCCAGGCTTAGGCCAAGGGCACCAAGCTTGAGCCTGCTGCTGGTGCTGCTGTCCACCTCAAAAGGAGGACTGCTGAGCCGCAAGGGAAGAATGCTGAAAAAGCTTCTTCTTTCTCTTCTGCTGGTTCTTGCCCGAAGAACTCTTGGCAGAAGTAGCATCCAAGGCGGCAATGGACTGCTCAATGTACTGAAGGTGATCGGCCACTCCTGGACCGAACAAGTTGGTCCCAAGGAAGGGCACATCAGCCAGTTTGTGCTGGGTATCGGCTGGAAAGGAGGACAGCCTCAGCCAAGCCCTGCGACAAGAAGCAACTGCGGAGGCCGTTGAGTGGGCACAAGAATCCCCAATGTCCAGGGCCATCTGAAGCTGCAATTTAGCAACAGCTCAGCCCTGATCCCGGACCTGCTTGACCGTGGTCTGCATGTCCGTGGGGAGATGTGGAAGGACTTCATCTAGCGACCCTAGAACGGCGTGAGAGAAGTGTGCCATGATGACGACTGAACTTGCCTGACGAAGGCCCAAAGAGGAAGCCGCATAGACCTTCCTGGCTGAATGCTCCAGAAGCTTGGGACTCTTTATCAGGAGGTTGGTCAGTGTCAGCAGAACTGCCAGTATGCTGGAACACAGAAGTGGTCACCAGGCTCTCGCCCAAAGGGTGCTCTGTGAACCCTGCTAGGAACCCCATGACTTGCGGGCCATGCGGGCAGATGGAGCTGGACAAGAGGCAGGACACTGCCAAAGTTCGAGGACCAGGCCGACAAAAGCCTCGGCCAAAGGAAAGGCCTCCATCAGGTTATCCCCTCTCTTAAGGATGTCCGTAAGAGGGTACTCCGCCTTTTTCTAGATTGGCTCCAGGGGCATCCCTGTAGATTCAGAGATGAGGCGAAGGATCCCTTGAAAAGACAAGGGACCTTCCTCCATCTCCAGGCCAATGGTTGATTCATCATCACCTGGATGTGAATGCAAGCCAGTGATGTCCGAATCCGAGGAATCCGGATATAGCAGCCTACCACCCTGGTCACTTTCGAGCCGCTAAAGGCGGTCCAGGTGACTGTGACCAACAATCGCAGAGGAAGCCCGGTGTCTGGTCTGTCTTCCTTCGAAGGAGCCCCTCCCACAGGCTGTTTGGGTGGTGGTTTCACTACAATTGGTGGAGAGACTGCTTTGGGCCAAGCAGGTGGTTTTGCCAGCTCTGTGGGCTGAGGAACCAATTTAGTCGGTTCCAAAGGAGTCGGCTTTGGCCTAGGAGGTGAAAGCCAGGTAATGGCCAGTGTAGAGGTCGGAGTGGGCTTGTGCCCATTCAAAATTAGTTGACGCCACATGAGATCCTTCAGCCCCAACAGAGTTTCTGCTGGAGCCTCTCCTCATCCGAGGAGGATGAGGACGATCAATGGCGTTGTCTCTTTTTAGAGCGCTTATGGCTGTTCCTCGGCCTGTCGGATGAGGGGGTCCGAGACCTCGATCGAGATCGGGTGGGCCAACTCGGTCGCTCCGGAGACACTGGCAGGACCAGTGATTTCCTGGGATCAGGGATCACATCATCGATGGGAGTCCCAGCAGGCTGGGTCTCATCATCTGGAAAGACCAGATTAGGGGTTCAATCGAGGGAATCATCGACCAGAGTTGGCGATATCAGATCAATTGGATCTATCACGATTTTAACCTCGTCGATAGATAATTCAGTCGACTGACCAGATGGCAAAGCTGAAAAACCAGCAGCCGAAGAAGCGACCTCAACCAAAATTGAGACCGCATGCTCCTGGGACCGAGCTCTCTCCCACTCCCAAGAACGTCTCTGTCGAGACGAAGATGCTCCCGGATCCTTCTCCCTTTTACGGGATTGAGAGGAGTGCGAGCCCGCAGGCGCTTTTCCCTTGGTTGGGAGAGACTAGCACAACTCTCGGAAGGAACCCGAGAAGGTGGAGCCCAGGTTGAGTGGCACGAAGAAGCTCTGAGAGGAATCTGCAGCACGAGCCGCTTCCTCCTTGAACACTTGCATGCATTCCATCTGCTCTGCGGATCCCGCAGCCGCGGAAACCACCCACCAAGCCTCCTTGGATTTCATCGGAGGGTTCCTCTTCTCCAGCTTCCCCAGCTTCAGGTGTGCAACATGGTCGTCAAGGACGCTGGGATGAAAGGCAAGACACAGATTGCATTTCGAGGTGTCATGATAGATACCGAGGTAACAGATGCACATGGTGTGGGGATCGGTGCGTGACATCTTCTGGCAGCAAGGGCACCGATGAAATCTGAGGGAAGACTTGTCTTCCATAATTGAAGCAGCAAACTTGTGATGCTAACGCAAACAATGCGAATTTTCAGTGAAACTGAAGGTTTGAAAGCCAGGGCCTACCAAATGTGTGAGCACGAGGGAGGCGACCTGAATCTTCCCGTGGAAAGAAAAATCTGGCGTCATGGAGCAGAGCTGAGATGTATATCACAAAGGTGGGTGGGAGGAGCCAGCTTGATGACTTCCGGTGAGATTTAAAGTAGAAGGGGGACATGACAAAGAGTGTGGATGAACAACATATCCACAATCCTAGAATAAACTTTATTCAGATCTTTCCTTCCAGACTCAAGCTCAGCGGAAGCATTCTGATGCAACTTACCATCTCCAGGTTCTTGGGATTATCCATTTGTTTCTACTGCCAGCCAGGGTCCACACTGTGTACGATGGCAAGACCTGTCAGTTTTCTGATCCACAAGATGCAAAAAGATGGCTTCAAAAGATTGAGGTCGAATTTATGGCTTGGTTGACAGAGCAGGCTGGTGTGTAGTCAGAATCGGATGAAGACTAACCTGTCTGGACTTTTGCTTTGGCATCCTACTGGACTTGAACCTAAACCATTGGTTTCTGTCTTAAATCATTTTTTGTTGTTTTTTTCTTCCATAGTATGACAAATACAATACTATGGAGTGTTGGGGCGGTGGGGCAGATTTCGGCATGGGGGATTCAATAATCTTATTCAAGCTTACCTTTGTTGTGCAAGCTGTTAGTCAGCCATTTTAGGAGACTCGCACGTCTTTCAGCCCTATGCACTTAGCAGATATGTTTAGTCTATTCTATGTCAGGGGGGAAACTTAATATTTAAACAATACCGACTGCATTGTTTCTAGCTCAATGTTAGCAATGGTCATTCTTAATTTGCAGTTCTGTGTTGCAGAAGGTCCACTTTAAAGCTATTTACTGTTTCATGTTAGATCAAGGATGGACAGAGGGTTTTGGTTGTGGGTTCACTATCCCTAGGACATGTCCCAAGCTTTAACCAGGTTTAAATAACAATCTTTAAATTGTGTTTTTTACCATTACCTTTATGTCCTCCCTTCGTAAATAACTTAAAACTGTTAAAGATGGGTAGCATTTTCCTAAGACTTTTATGATAAGTTGTATTTTAGGGTTACCCCCAACTGCTATTATTCACGATTATATGACCATTTAATAATGTACATCAACAGTAACTATTGTACAATATTTAATGTATGTTTATACCTAATGCCATGTATGAGGATGCTGGTTATGGTTTTTGTATACCTCATGAAAACTAATAAATAAAAATTAAAAATCTGAAAAATGGTAAAAGCCCGGACTCCAATGGGCATACCAGGGAATTTTATGAACACTTCCATCACATTCTATTACCCCCTCTACTACAAGTTTGCCGGGAACTTCAGGATGGATCCCCTATTCCCCAGTCTTGGAATCAGGCCACCATATCTGTCCCTCCTAAACCTAATTAAGATAAAACCCAATGCCCTTCATATTGCCCTAGTTCTATTTTTAAATATTGATTATAAAATATTTATAACTATCCTGGCAAAGAGGCTGGACATGCTTCTGCCAGGCCTAACTGATGGAGACCAAACAAACTTTGTTCAGAACCACCAAACCCAGGATAATATAAAACGCACACTCCCCATGTTACACCATGCCATCCGGTCAAAATTCCCCTTTCTGTTACTCAGCCTGGATGCTGAAAAAGCTTTTGATTGGATAGCATGGTAGTTTTTATTCTCGGTTATAAAATGGGCAGAAAGTTTCCCCCGAGTCCTGACTGGCTGAAAGCCTTTTTCAGCTGTGTCCTTATAAGGACATAACCCTGCAACCGGCACTAATTCTGCCAACCAAAACACAGCACAGAGTTAAATCAATGCCTGCCACCTGGCATGACACCGCTCTCCTGCTGCAGCTCCTCAGCTAGCATCTCATTGAACCATGGGAAAGTGGTGTCACAGCACTATAAAATCAGTACTTGCAGCCCTCACGAACAGTCTCGAGCAGTAAGGACACCGAATCACATCATCCACATACCTTTAATTTTGGTTCTATAAACTTCCTGCCAGGCTGCTGATCTGCAGCTCTCCTGCTATTTTCTGTGAACTGCAGCAGGTTGTCACAAATCCCCTCTGCGACACTACCCCCCCCCAGCATAGGACAGAAGGCCCTGCAGAACAGTGAGGCTAAAGCTGACCCACCGCCCAGAAGCAATGTCCAGACTGTAGTGCTTGGTAAAGGTATAGGCAGAAATTCATATTGCTGCTGCGCAAATATCTGCTGCAGAAACATTAAGCAGAAAAGCTGCAGATGTAGCTATGCCTCTAGTGGAATTACCTTTAACAGATCCCGGCAGAGGTCTGTCATACTTCTGATAACAGTAGCGAATGCAGTTGGCTAACCACTTGGACAGGCACTGTTTGGAGACAGCTTTCCCCAAGGATTTGGGGTGAATGAAACAAAGAGCTGGTCTTCCTTTCGGAAATCTTTAGATCGATGGGTATAGCACCTGAGGATACAGTGAACATCCAAGGTGTGCAGGAGCGCCTCATCCCTATTTGTGGGAGTCGGATAATAAACCAGAAGTTCCACTGTCTGGTTCAGTGTGAACTCCAACACCACCTTGGGCAAAAACTTAGGATTTGTTCAAAGGACCGCCCAGTCCCTGTGAAAAATCAAATCTTGCACACAAGAGCCTGAAGCTTGGAAATTCTCCGAGCAGAAGTACTGTAACTGCAACTAAAAATAGCGCTTTCCAGGAAAGATAGTGCAAATCACAGCTCATTGCTGGCTCAAAAGGAGGGACAGTGAGCTTCTCCAACACAAAATTTAAGTCCCAAGGTGGTGTACGGCTGCGGATGGGGGGGTTTCAGGTGGAGAATCCCTTTTAGAAAGGTTTTGGAGACCTCCAACTGAGCCACGGGTTTACCATCCACTAGCTCGTGGTACACTGAAATGGCCAATAAGTGTACCTTCAACGAGGAATAGGAAAGGCCTGAATCTGAAAGATGAAGGAGGTATTCCTTGATCTGTGGGGCAGAACAAGGAAAGGGGTCCCAACTCTTGGACACTGCCCAAATAGAAAAGCATTTCCACTTCATAGCATAAGTGGACTGGGATGGAAGGCTTTCTGGTCTCCACTAGGATCTGAGCTACAGTACTTTGTTGGAAACCTCAAAGCCATAAATCGCTATATCTGCAGGAGCCACACATGTAAGTGCAGGGTCCTGAGCCCCAGGTGCATGATCAGGTCTTGATTCTGTGTCAAGAGGTCGTGTGACAATGGAAACAGAACTGGAGGTTCTTTCGCTAGTTGCTGCAGTAGCGGGAACCAAATCTGTCTCAGCCAGAGGGGAGCCATGAGAATCATTTGTTCTTTCTCTGTCCGAAGCTTGAGAACCCTCTGAAGAACGGGAAATGGAGGAAAGGCGTGCAAGAATTTCCCTGTCAAAGACAGAGACAACGTGTCATGCCAAAAAGCACCATGCCCTGGAACAAGCAAGCAGAAACTATGAAGTTTAGTGTTGGATGGGAAGGCAAAAAGGGCAAGTTCTGGTCACCCCATCTTTGAAATAGAGAATCTGCCACTTCCTGATTTAGTTCCCATTCACGGCTGAGGGCCTGAGACCTGCTGAGACTGTCAGCCAGAACATTCTGCACCCTTGGAATGTGCACAGCTGTCAGGGACAGGCCATGCTGAACTGCCCAGTTCCACAATCTCATCACCTCCCTGCAAAGGAGCTATGATCGAGTTCCTCCTTGTTTGTTGATATGCCGGACTGACAGACATGTTGTCCGTCTGGATGAGCAGTAATCCCTGAGGAAGAAGCATCTGGAATGCTTGTAGCGCATACAAGACCACTCTCATCTCTAAGATATTGATGTGTAAATACATCTTCAAGTGGGACCATAGTCCCTGGACTTGGTGTTCCCCCAAGTGGTCCCCCTAACCTAGGCTGAAGGCATCCATGGTCAGAGATGCCTGATGGACCAGACCTCTGAAAGGGAGGCCTACTGAAAGGTTCAAGGGATCCTTCCACCAATACAAATCTTTCTGCAGGGTGGATGACATTAGGACCAGATGGTCCAAATCATCCTGAAGTTGATCCCACTGGACCCGCAAGGACCACTGAGTAATTCTCATGTGAAGCTTTGCCAGAGGAACTGTGGAGATGGAGGTCGCCATCAAGCCTAGCAACCGAAGGACCTCCCATGCTGGGAGGATCCTGGAGGAGGCCACCAAAGTGGCCTGCCTGATCAGGGTCTCCATCCTATCTGAAGGAAGTCAAGCTCTGCTCTGGACTATATCCAATACTGCCCCCAATAAACTGTAACCTCTGAGAAGGAATAAGGGATGACTTGGGGATACTGACTTTTAATTCCCAGTCTGGTGAATAAGTCCAGAGTAGTGGATAGAATCTCCGAGAGAAGACTCTCTGGATGGGGCTGAGATCAGCCAATTGTCCAGGTAGGGGAAGACCACTATGCCCTGATGACAAAGGGCTGCAGCTACCACTGCCTGGCACTTGGTAAAAACCTGAGGTGCCGAAGAAAGGCCAAAGGGCAGAGTCCGAAATTGGAAGTGCTCCCCTTGGAAAAGGAATCGCACGAATTGGCAGTGGCTGGCAAAAATCGGGATGTGCAGTTAGGCATCCTGCACACCCAGAGCACAAATCCAGTGAGTCTCCTGAAGAAGGGGGAGGAAACTCTGGAGGGATAACATCCGGAATTTTTTGTACTCGACGAACAGATCAAGTCTGCTGAGGTCGAGAATGGGTCACAGGTTGCCTGTCTTTTTTGGAATCACAAAAAAATGGGAGTAAAACCCCCTTCCCCGGTGCTGGAGGGGAACTGGATCTATGGCTTCTTTGAGCAATAGGGCCTGTATTTCCTCCCATACGAGTTGAGTCTGGTCTTGAGAGTATGTGGACCTTCTGGGAGGAGACTCTGGAGGAAGCTCCAGGAACTCAAGAGTGTGTCCTTGGGACATCAGCTGCAGGACCCACATGTTGGAGGTGATGCTCTGGCACTCCTGCACATGGTGAGCAAACCTCCCTCCCACCAGCTCCTCACACTGGGGCTGAAGAGGAGGTGGGGTGAAGGAGTCAGGAGGTGGCAGGATGGGCAGGGGGAGGTTCCCCTGAACGTCTCTGGTTCTTGGAGGCAGGAGGGGTGAGAGTACCCATGGTCTTACGCTTGCCCTGATGCCGAGACTAGGCTTGTTTTCTCTGCCTCCAGGTCCTCTTCCGAAAGGGTTGCTGCTGTTGGGTGCCTGATCAGTACATGGACCTTACAGACCTCAGGGCTTGGATGCAGTCCTGAAGGTCCATAATGTCTTTGGAGTCATCACCAAAAAGCACTGAGCCCCTGAAAGGGGCATCATGAATCGCTGTCTGGACCTCATTTGCAATTCCAGAGATGCAAAGCCATGCATGCCACTGAAGGGAGACAGCGGTCGCCAAGGTGCGGCCCACTGAATCGACAGAGTCATAAGTGGCTCATAACGCATGTCTACAAGAAATTTTGGACAGGTGGATGTCCTTGGCAAGCTCCTCCTTGTGGTCCGAAGAGTCCATGGATAGAAGTCAGGCCTCGTGCCTGGCCAGGGTGGCTTTTTGGTGCAACACCATGTGGGCTACACAATTAAGGGATCGTAACACGCATGTAGTCATGGAATAAACTTTCTTTCCATACTGGTCCATCTGCCTTGACTCCTTATCTGGAGAAGTGCTCATATGTTTGGGAACTGAAGAGTGGTCATGAGCACCAAGATTACTACGTAGTCAGCCTTTGGGTGCGCACTGAGAAAGGGGGCATCCTTGGGCGCCCAGTAGGTCCTGTCCACCATAGTGCTGTTGAATGGACCTCAATAGGTCAGAAAAGGAAGGATCCTCTGGGGCAGACTTAGGAGAATCCTTACCCTTAGGGACCTGTGGCTGTACATCCGACGGCTCCTCCGATGAGTCATCCCAGAGTCCGGACTGTCTCCAGAACCAAGATCCAGAAGGATAATTTCCCAAGGGGTAGTCCCCATGATGTGAACTGTGGACAGTGGCGAGCTCACCGGGGATAAGGGCCTGGGAGGACAGCGAGGAACTGGGAGTCTGCTTTCCAGGTCTGTGACCAACTCTGATCATGCCTCCTTCCACCAAGACTGGATAAGGGTCTTGAAGGCCGGTTGGGTCACCGGAGGGGGTGGGGGACGGAGAAGGAGGTGGAATAGCATGGGGAGGAGGGTAGTGGTACCCATGATATCCCAAACATGAATATCCTGGGTAAGGAGCATAGCCCAGGAAGCAGTGTCCCCTGCCGGGGGAGTGGTCCATAGGATACCCAGAGGGGTAATGCGGAACGGACCAGGGTCTAGAGTAAAGACCCAGTGTCAGGGGACCTGACGATGGGGGAACCCATGTAGGGCCTGCCGTGGTGTATATAGGCAGCAGGTCCAGTGTAGGGGCAGCTGGCTGTCGGGGCTACAGTCATCGGAACCGACGCCGCCGGGTATGGTGTCGGAAAGGGATCAGGCATCAGATAGGCTGATGCCGGAACCCAGTGAAGGGGTACTGATGAAGGAACCTGGTCTGCTGAGGGAGTAGGCAGCAGAGGCAGAAGAAAAGGTTCTGACGTGGAGACAGACATCGGAGGGTCCAGCATGAGGGAAGGTTTCATCAGCTCCAACAGAGGAAGAGTGTCCGGTGGATGTAGGGATCAAAGCCGGATCAGGTGCTATCCTCCCGGACGGGACCAGAGGCACCTCCGGCATACAGCCAGATGGCTGAGGAAGGACCTCCATCCCTGAGACCCCAGAGGGTGAGCAGGGGTTCGACCCTGAGCTGTGTTCCACATCCAGGGGACCTGCACTGTCTTCGTCCGGGGTAGCTGCCATTGAAGGGAAGGCTACCGGCAAGGGAGAAAGGAGGAGAGGGGCAGTCTCCCCGGGCTCGTCCAGACGTGGGGGGATGACAGAGGGCTCTGACGGGAAAGCTGCATCTGTGCGGTCACCGGAAACGGCCGTCTTACCAGACAGTAGAGCTGGGCAGAAGGGGGAAGATCCCCCTGCTGACTTATCGACTGTGGCCAGGCGGGTCCTCGCTGAATGGGGAACTGACTTATTGGCGGCCGAGCAGTCCCCGGAGGAGCTGGTGACTGACTTAACGGCAGAAACAGTGCGGCCGTCGGAGGAGCCGGTGGCGGACTCACCCGTTAAGGCAGAGGGTTGAGCCTTCGTGGTTGTACCAGACTCCCTGGTTGCAGCCTGGGCCTTAGCTGTAGGGGGCGGCGGAGAGGCCTCACTGGTAGAGGGCCTGCTGGACTCAGCCCGAGAACCGTCCGAAGAGTGCTCCCACTCCTTGTGCTTCTCTTTTTTGTGCTTCGATAGAGAAGGAGAGGAAGATTCCCTGATGCGCTCCATTTGCTTTTCGAGTGACGCCAACTGGGACGTAAGTAGATGGGCCTCAAGAGCCTGCCGCCTCCTCTAGCGGGTGGCCTAGCTGAAGGGCTAGCAGTCTGGGAAAGTAGTGGTTGGATGGTCCGGGCCTAGACAGAGGATGCAATTGAGGTGGTCATCCTTGTGGGGAATCTGGGCATAGGTTTGACACTTTTTCTTCCAGAGAGAAGACACAGAATCAAAAGATACCAAAAATGAAGCAATAAGGCAGTACTAACTACCGATGAATACTCTTTAAAGGCGATCACTGTGTAAGTCTACCATGAGGTAATGACACAAGGCGACAGCTGGGAAGAACCAGAGGGCAGGCATGGGGACCACCCACTATACAGGTTCATGCTGACGTCAGTCACGTGACGTCAGGTGGGCGGTCCCTCATCAGGTATTGCTGGAATAGTCCTACATGTTATGACCTACTGAAGGAACCCTCTCAAAGTAAGATCTCAGATTACCTCTTTAGATTGAGACAGGCATCTGATTAATGTGTCATTATAGTGTCAGTGGCTCAGTAGGTAGCACACTTGCCTCTAAGGCCGGGAGATCAGAGGGCTGTGGGTTCAGTTCCCACATCTAGCACTTGGGTTACTATCCCAGTACTGACACTGTAGTGCAGCATGAGAGGGGTGATGCACTTCTGAGGTGTCATCTTTCGGATGAGATGTTAAACCGAGGTCCCATCTGCCTGGATTGGTGGTAGTTCAGGTGGATGTTAAAGATCCAATGGCACTTATCGAAAAAAGTAGGGGAAGTTTTTATTGAACATCAACTGAACAGAAAAAGGAAAACGAAAATGATACAGAGAAAAATATAAAACACAAAATTATTAAGTAACAGGAAAATCAGAATCAGTTATCCAAGGTAATAGTGTCCATAATTCCAACAAAGAGTCAGACGGCAAATGCTCTGCCTCTGAAAAATATATGGCCTTCACATCATGTTCGATCCTTCGAATAATGGTAAGAAGAGGCACATCCTGAGTCTGTAAATTCAACAGACAACGAGCATTCCACACATGCCATTTGATTACTACAAAAATCAAATTTAACGTATTAATATTCCAATGAGACCAAGTGAGGGGGAAAAAAACATACATCAAATTGTCATAAGTAATGAGAGCAAACAAGGGTTCACGCCATCTGGCAGCTAATAGAGTCCAAAAAGAAACAATAAATGTACATGAAAAAAAAGGTGTGAAATAGTTTCTTCTTGTTGCTGACATTCAGGTCTGGAACAAAACCTGTCCTGTAGTGATTTGTGTTTATGGTTACATTTGACGTTGATACATTCATGGCAGCTAAGCCAATGCAAGTCCCACATCTTTTGGGAACCCTAGAATTACAGTAAAGTGAGGCAAAGCAGGGAGATGTTAGCTGGGACATTTGGGAAAACAACACTCTCCAAACATACACGGTCCACAAATACTTATACAATGATTTTCTGGAGACAGTTACTAGCATATGGCTAGTAATCTGCCAGTGTTTCAAACGAAATAAACTATCCGTAACATAAGCAGAAAACTAGGGGGAATGTGTTAAAACCGTCAATTTGTTAAGTTCCCATTTATGAAACCAAGGACCACAGGATTCAAGAAACCAAGGTTCCCAACCTCGATCTTGGTTAACCAGTAGGGGTCTAATATTATAAAACAAGAAAAAACTAGTATAAAAAAAACATGTTGGACCATAGCTAGGCCTCCATCCCGAATAGGAGATAGGTGATCTGACGTTTAATGGGGTTCAGGTGGCTACCCATAGGGCTTGAAAAAGAGGCTAAGCAATCTGGTTTCAAATTGCCGGGAGGAAAATAAGCAGAAATGAAAAGGGAAGCAGAAAGGTTTTAATCATGTAAATCCTTTTTTTCTTACTCATCTGTCATGAATTCCAACGTGCAACCATAGTCTGAGCATAATCTAATTTGGGAATCCAGTTAAGGACATCTAAAGGACCAGTACCGTATAAAATGCCCAAAATCCTAATAGAGACATCACAAAGTCTAATGTCAACAGAAGACTCATCTACAAAAGGGGAACCTAATCTACGGCCTACACATTTATCAAGATTAAGGGCTGCGCCAGAAACAGCCCCAAACTTGGAACAATGCCATAATGCAGACAGTGGAGGCAACATTACCACCATGAGACTCATATCGTCTGCATGGGCCAACACAGAATATGGGGGGCTGGGGAAGTGGCATAATTGTTATGAGACGAATTAATAGAAGCAGTAAGGGATCCAAAAAAAAAACTTATAAAAGTGGACTAGGGACAGCCCTGTCTAACCCCTCTGTAGAGGAAGCACAGGCCCTTCCATCCATTGACCAGTGGGACAACAGTTGCAGACCGATATAGCAACCGGAGTCTAGTCAGGGTATAATCAGGTACTTTATAATATCGAGAGTAGACCATAAAAAATCAGGATGTACAGAATCAAAAGCCTGCCGTTGGTCCAGTGAGAATATGAAACCATGTAAAACATTAGAATTTCGACGTCCAATCATTTCTCTAAGTAAAATTAGATGGTCCTGAATACATCTCCCAGGGACACTGCAAGATTGTGCGGTAGAAATCACATATATGGCCAGTTTTGAAAGTCTGAGGGCCAAAATTTTGGTCAATATTTTAAAATCAGTATTTAAGAGGCATAAAGGTCTCCAATTGGAGAGCAATCTTCTATCCCCTTTTTTATGTAAGTAAAATAAACAACCCATGTTAAAGTCTGAAGGAAGATGTTCGCTACTGTAGAACAGAATTATAAACTGTAGCCAATTCAGAACTCAGGTCAGCAGAAAACAATTTATACAGCTCACTGGAGAGACCATCCAGGCCCGTGTCACTCTTGGACGTAAGACTTGATTACTGCTTCAATTTCATGTGCTTGTATCTCAGTATCTAACATATCTACAACAGAAGAAGGTACATCAGGAAGTTGTAAAAGGAAAAGTAGTCCATTATGGATGCAGATGGGGGGCATGGGACCAAACAGTTTTTGTGTATAACAGGTAACATGGTGCCTAATATCCAAAATATCAGTGAGCTCGGTGAAACTGTAGTCAAACAGCGTAGTAAAGGTTTACTCTCTACTGTTCACGAATAAAGCATATGGACATACTAAGTCACGGATACCAGGGTCCAAAAATGCTGTTGATGCTGAACAGAGTAGCCTTCAGAAGGTGATAATCCATCATACGCTCCTTAAGAGTACTTATTTGGGTGGAAAAATCATAGCCAGTTTCATGAGATAAAAGTAAAGTAAATTTATGATGAATTAGTCTGTTAGTGTGATAAATGAAATACAATGAATCATGATGATGTTTACTAAATTTTTAATAAAGTTCGAGTCAGATTTACGTATCCGCCACCAATCCCAGGGCATCATATAAAAAATACAGTCTTTCGATTATGAATATACTCAGTTAAGTGACTTAACAAATGTGAATCAGATAACAGGGGAGCATTCAGTTTCCAAATGCCAGGGCCAAAACGAGATGTCAAGGAAGGGCCTAAATAAATAGATAATAAATTATGATCCGAAAAATCCGCAACTTGAATTACAGCATCAGAAAGTTGAAGGTGGGAAGAAATAAAAAAAAAAAATCAATACGGGTTGCAAGGGGGCCTTTGTGAAAAGTAGGAGTATGCCGACCCGTAAAAGATAAATATGCATCCTGTAAACCTGTGGAATGGAGCAATTGTTTCAGAAAATTCGTGTCACAAAACAACTTAGTAGTCTTTGAAGTAGAAGACTTATCTTTAGTGGATAACCCACAATTGAAATCACCCCCAAAAAGCACATGCATTGACGTGTATAAATAGGGTTGAATCAGTTTCAGTAGTTCAATTCTGTGGGATTTCAATTGAGGGGCATAAATATTAATAATCCGGAAAGGGACAGAAGAAATCAAAATATCCAACAACAGAAGCCGACCCTGGTAGACATCCAACAGTTTAACAACAGTAACATCAGGTATACTAAATAAAATACCCAAACCAGAACAAGAGTCCTGTCAAAGGACAAAAGAAGACCCAGAGGTCCAGGCACAAGTGGCCCTGGAAATTTCTGGAGAGCATGAAACGTACATCTTGCAAAAGATGAGACCAGCTGTCAAGCCAGATAAAAAGGAAAAACTGCATCTCTTTAGCATGCTTCTTCATACTGTTACATTAACAGTATGCACTAGAAAACAGAAGACATGAAAGCAGGAAAGTGAAAACAAAAAACACAAAAGTCACCTTAACCTACCTTTCCTAGGGTACCTTCCTTATGTTTCAGTTTTGCCTTAGCTTTCCTTTTTTGGAACCAATATTATCAATGGGTACTTCAGTGTCATGAGTTACATCAGGGTGGGTGGAAAGAACAGAGGACGTATCAGAGTCCGTGCTGTCCTGAGGGTGGCGTAAAACCTCAAATTTATTCATATAGTCACAGTAGAGGATTTCAGGGCCTTGAAGAGGAGAGTCCTTCTTAGATCCTCGTGTAACTCTAACAAAGGTTCGGGGGTCCGAGGAAGACCCAGAAATACTAGACAAGACAGGAATAGGGACCTCTTCCGAGGGGTAGAAATAGCAAGATCAGAGGAAGGGGAGGGAGCTGTAGTAAAGGTCTGTGGTTCCAAAACAGGAGCTGACCGTTCGTGTAAAGGAGAAGAGGGGTCAACAGCAGGTACAACAGGGTGAGGAGGTGCGCATTGAGGTCTAGAAAGGTGTCAGATAACGCAGCGTTGTGCGACAGTAATAATCAAACATTGTTCTTCCCCCATCGGCAAAGAGTCGGGGAGTTGTGAGCTGCCCAAGTACAAGTCTGGAAAGGTGTGCCCCAATTACGTACAAAGGACGCAAAGAGGTTCATCTATTACTGGGAACCTGCATGGCCAATGTTACCACAAACAGAGCATTTAATCTTGTCACAGACACTACTGATATGATTCTGAGGCCACATCTGTTAGCAAGCTTTTAGGCTGGCCGTGGTAAAAAGAACTCCCTGTCTTTCCCAAGCATAAAAGCTGTTAAAGGTGCTGTATTCAACCTCCAAGTCTGACATAACCTACGCTCTCCACCCACCCGTCTAGATATTCTCAGAATCAAAGATAGTCTCTGGGTCAGAAAGGACAGTACATCTTTGCTTTAACCAGAACAGTAATATCATTAAGACTGACACCTTCATTACGAAACAATATAGTAAGTTTTCTGAGTAGGTTTAGTTAAGGGAATGGCATTAGCGGTGACCATAAAGGAGAAGTTTAAGCTCTGATATTTTCTCCAAAACTTTTCTAAACCAGTGATAGTTTTAAAACTAATATCAAAATGAGACTCTGAAGAAACATGAATTAAGGCATGAATCTCAAAAGCAGCAAATTGCATAGAATCCTTCAAAAGTAGACCTACCAAAAAAAATCGGTCAGGAAGATCAGGTAAGCCCCCAAATAATGCAGCCGAACAGCGTTGTGTCTTTTAGCTTGATGTACAGGGTTGAAAGCATGCAACATAAGTTTTAGGCGAAAAGCAGTAGAAGTAGCAGGAACTGGACGAGACACAGGGTCCCGAAGAGTCCGTTGTTCTTGAGGCATCGAGGAAGCAGGACCAATTGCAAAGTCAGGTTCTGAGTCAGAAAGAGTTCAGTTAAAGAAAGATCAAGAGAAGCAGCAGAGTCTTTCAAAACAGGAGGCCAGCAGTTTGTCAGGTGGCCCAGTACAGATTGGGGAAGAACCAGAACGCCAAGTCCCAACGATAGGATCCTTCTCCCACCCAGCCGCTTCCAGGGCCAACTCAACAGACCAGTCCATCGTGTGCAAGGCATCAGGGAGAGCAGAAGCAGGCACCTGTACAGAAGAAATTTCTGGAGAAAGCTGAGCAAGAGGTGCAGTCAGTACAGGCGGTAGGGAGTGAGGAGGTCCGCAACAGGCAAAAGAATACGAAGTGTCAGAATCGGTGAAGAGACAGTAAAACAATCTTTCCCAGGCGGTGAGTCAGTAGCAGCAGGTACAAAACCAGACTGAGGCTTCAGGGCTAACAAACGCTGTCTAGCAGTGAAATAACGCTGTTCCTCGATTTTAAGTAACATATCTACATCCATAGAAACAGGAGGAGAAGACTCACGTATCCATAGTAGCAGGGCTAGAAGACGTTGTAAGCACAGTTTGAGGAATAAATGAAGGATCCACAGGCAAACACTGCACAAAGTATCCACAACAGCAGCAGAGGAAGTATCCAAAGGCACAGAAGAACCATATTCAGTAGATTACAGCACAATAGGCATAGAAGATGGGGTCTCTCTCAGAACAGAGACAGGGGAAGAGACCAGCTCCACTGCCTCCAACACCTCCATGTCCTCCACAGCATGTCCAGCGGCAGCCATCTTGGTCCCACATGAAAATGGGACCCCTCTGCTTACAGGAAGCAGAGTAGGGGAATTTCCCTGGTGTCCTGGCCAAATTTCCCTCATTCACTAAAAACTACCACCAACAGCTTAATTTGGTTCAAGATCAGTTCGCATTCATCTGTATCCCCCTCCCCCGGGTCGTGCCTGAAAATAGGCAGGATTTGTCTAGTGCACTTACCTGGTCAACAAAAGCGAAATAAAATAAATAAATATACCCAGGGTTACCTCCTTTTTATGGAAAGAATTCCCCCTGGAAGACCTGCATAAGGTTTTTTCAGACTCCCCAAATTGTTGCAAAATTTAAACCTACATTGACTGTGGTCTGTTGGTGTGAGTGTGGGACCATACCAGCAACTCATGGGCATATTCTGTGGGGCTGCCCCCTACTTCAATCCTATTGGGATCAACTCACATTGACCCTAAGGGATATTTTTGGGGGCAGACTTACAATCAACAGGCCACACCATCCTTTTTCTAGATCTTCCGGAAGGGTTCAGGGGACAAAACACCTGTAAACTGTTAAACATTTGCCTGGTGGTTGTGAAAAAAAACTGATAACAAAACTGTGGCTTACAGATCAGCTACCCTGTGTCCAACCATGGCAGGATCTCATTTGGAATTTTTATAAACTGGTAAAATTAACAGCAAAATTAAACCATGCTGACCTAGATTTGACATGTTATGGGCTCGTTGGGTCCACTACACGCTAAATCATAGGGCTTGTACCTTGAATTTTCATGACCAGTATATGTTAAGTGAAATGATACCGTTAAAAAACATGTGTGTGGTGTGACTTCTGGATGTTATGCTTTACCACGTCTGCTGTGTCCTTTGTTTTGTACTGTATAACAATGCAAAGCCTTTAATCAATAGAAATAAAAAATAAAATAATGTAGATTGCTGCGCTCTCACGTTCATATAGGCTTGCAGATTTCTATACTGTTATTTCCCCTTCCCGCAGAAGATGAAAAGTCATGAGAAGGGCTGAAATGCCCAGGGAAAAGACCCAGTAATGAAGTTCAGATGTCCTGGGGTCACGTAAGTTATACTGCATCCCACCGCTGCGGCCACGAGACTGGCCAGAAGGCAGGGACAGACAGATAGCATAGCATCCTTTTAAAAGTTCACAAACTGAGCAAGCATGTATTTTCACGCCACACTGTACCACTGCCTGTAGCCTGGATATAAATAAAGAACAAGGCAGCAGGAACATCTGACTTAAAGAACATGCAAGAACATGGAGAAACTTCAACAGATGTTTATAGTCTTACCATTTGATTGAAGTCCAGCTATATATTTTAAAGCCAATGTAACTGGCTTCCCTTGTCTTAGAAAAGTAGATAAGCATAACAGTAGACCAGAATCTACAAAAAAAAGTCTAATTTCATCCCTCTTCAGGCTCTTCGGGGTTTTCCTTTACCGTGTTGGCAATAATCTTGTCTGCAAATGCATAGGCCAATACTGGCTTTGTGAGCATGTGGGTTTTATTCTGGTAGTGTACCTTGTGTCAGACTGGAAAGGAAAATTACGTACCTACCGTAATTCTTGATCTTCTCTTGTATCTTCACCATTCATTACTTCCTGGGTGTAAGCGGGACGCGCGCACCATAAACTTTTTTTTTTTTTTAAAGTCTAGCTAATGGCACCGCCCTCGAGAGTGACGTCATCGCTCATGCTTGCGCGGCGTGCTAATAGCGACGACTCCTCCTCCAACTCAGTTCTGTGGGCGGAGGCAAAGAAAAGCAGAGAATATAGATAGCGAGGCAAGATAGCCGAGGGATAGCAAGCAAGGAAGAATGAACTGAAAAGGAATAAGCCGATGGAGGGAAGGACAGAGGAGATAAGGTATCCTAGCCTAGGGACTGCAGGGCCTCCTTACCTGGGAGACTCTGGGAGGAGAGTAAGTAAGGAAATGAGAAAATAGAAGAAGAAGAAAGAGAAGAGAGATGGGATGTTGAAGGACCAGAATGCCCAATGAGCATAGTTAGCTTACAGCTGAAGGCACTGACTAAAGGGAAGCAAGATCCCGGATGGGGAGAGCTGAAGAGAAGGTTCACCAACCCGCTAGACAGACCTCAGGAGGGCATGTCCTCATCTTCAACATGCCATTGTTCTTGATACCCACCTCGGGCTCCTGGCTGCGGAAGGCCTTTAACTGGAGGACACCCGAGGAGGGAAGAATAAAACCCAGGCAGCATGAGAGCGCTGCTCAGGGGTTTAGAAATGGAAAATGTAAGCCTTTCAGGCATCTTAAGATAGAAATGGGACTCAGACTGACTGGCCAAGGCAGGCCAAGGCTTAGGCTGGCTGGGATCGGATATGGTCAGCACTGCTCTTCTGCAAAATTGTCAGGAGGACACTAAAGGAGAAACCAATAAGCAAACCAGCGAGAAGGATAGCCTACCTTCTCATTGCCTTCTTGTTTATTTTTCCTTTTTTTTTTTCAGATAAAATTTTGTAGACTAGATGCATGACCCCGATACAAGGCGCCTATAACAGTCGAAGAGATTCCCTCAGCATTTATTTATTTTTTTGCAAAAAAAAAAGGGAATAGCGTGCCGTTCCTCTGCTCTGCAAGGCAAGAATAGAGGAGTTTGATTTCAGGGCAACAATCTGGAACACGTTGCAGGATCAAAACTGAATAGCCTGAGCCAGGCCAAAAACCCAGAGGTATCTTGTCAGAAGAATGGCAAGAGATAGTTGTGCAGTCTGATCGCCAATGCAATCCACGAGATGGCCCATGAATCTTAGAGTAAGTAATTTTTCTGGAAAAATTAGAACCCCCAAAGAAAGATTTTTTTTTGGAAAAATTAAGCAACTTTTCCTATATTTTAAGAAAAAAGTTTTTTTTTTTTTTGTTTTATATGCAGAGAGAGGAAGGAGACGGGAGGTGGAGAAGCCACAGGAAGAGGCCACTGAGGGGATGGTGGGCGGGTGTAAGTAATGAATGGTGAAGATACAAGAGAAGATCAAGAATTACGGTAGGTACGTAATTTTCCTATCTTCCCTTGTCAATCTTCACCATTCATTACTTCCTGGGTGAGTACCAAGCTCTTCTTCCCCTGGAGGGGGAAGAGGCCATACCCTGAGGAACAAGACCCCAGCCTTCTGTTGGTGAGAAACAGAAGGAGAAGACCTAGCTTATTCAGAAAGCCTAAGTGGGAGAAAAGCTAGGAGGTGCCTCCCGAGGCGAGGAGGCGGATGGAGCCCTGTAAAGTCTCTAGCTCTGGATGAGAAAAAGGCAGGTCCCCGGAGGCGGAGGCGCATCACCCTCGCCGGGCCAGGGTGACAACCTGGAAAAGCGAAGCCATGCCATCCGCCTGATGCAGATCGCTGTCCCGCAAAGCCTGGAAGCCACCTCATTGGCGTCATAAGATGCCCTTGCGGTGTCTTGCCAGCTCCAGGCCTACCGCAGAGAGACAGCGGCTTGTCTGGTTTGCTCCGTGTCAGGCATAGATGCCAGCAGCTGGGACATCATCAAGCCACAGATGCCGGTTGTAGGCAGCGTGGTGAGCCTGATGTGATGCAATACATGCACTCACTACGAGAAGAAGAACACTCTACGCTAACGGTCGAACTGGAGAGTCCGAATCCGGTGGTGATTCGGTCAAATCGCAACATGAACACCAGAAGGAGTATCAGGTATACAAACCTGAGGACGGGTTGGGAAGGAACCTAGAGACTCAGAGGGGCACAATACCTCATGGCAGTCCGCGGGGCTGGGAAAAGCGGCAGGGAACTGCCAGGACGGATAGGCGCCTCCTGGAAGGATGAGGCCAGGAAGGTACCACCAGATGCTGGGCACTGAATTCACGCGTCTCCCGTTCGGTATTGTCTCTCCGAACGTAGGAAATCCGGAGAGCCCTCACCATCCTTGAGAGGAAACGCTGATATTCTGTGAAATCAGCATCGGAGGACAGATGAGCAGGGTTCCTCTCCCTCAGAGGAGGAGGCGAGGATGATGGGGAACTGGAATGTCAGAGGATTCCTGCGGCGGTGGGGAGAGTGAAAGACCGGCTCATGCATGTATCTAACATGAGGGAAGGCCACGCAGAACCTCTGAACACTCCCCAGGATCAGCGGACCCGTGCAGGACCGACATGGCCTGGGGAGGCGTGGAGGAAGGCAGAGAATGGGAGAGGGCACCTCCGAGGGAGGCAACTTCTCTGCGAGGGCTCTGGAATCGGGAAAGGGCCCTAGTAGGAGGATTCGGATATCAAACCAGGCCGCAGAAGCGGAACTCTGGGGAGGCGGAGCCTGGAAGAGCCCTGAGGAGATCCCCTGTGGCCAGCCGCCCGGGACTGCATGGATCAGAAGGGCAGTCCGCACAAACGCCCCGCCCGGACACCCCTAGAACCCTGGGGGAGGGCGCAGGGCTCTGCACTCTGACTCCTGGCCACCCCTGGGGTGGCCAAAGAAGACGGGCAGCAGACACGCCTGCCCCTCAACCCCTGGATTCGAGGCCCTCCTCCTCGACTGCAACGTCCCCCTGTCCCTAGAGGCAACAGCACCCGGGGTAGCTGTCACCGGGCCTCAGGAGGCCTCCCCTCCGTCACCCCGTCTGCCCCAGGGCCTCGGCCACCCCAGCCGAGGAACCCTCAGGAGACAGACGGCAAGGGGGACAGAGGAAGGGCCCACTGTGCCGCCTGGTACCCCTAGCCACAGGACCCAGATTCGAAGAATAGGGGTGCCAGGATTGGTCCATCTGAGTCATCGTCCTCCGAGGAGGCCGAGACCAGCTGGGACCTCAATGCTTAGCCACCCAGGGTCCGAGCCGCAGGGCCGTGACGGCCCGGTACCAAGTGCACTTCCGCTGCCCCCGCCGGCAGCAGGAAGGCCCTAACCCCCACCCCCAGCGGCTCCGGCAGGCCAGGCACGCCCGAGAGGAGAAAGCCCAGCAGCGCCAGCGGCGGCATCAGGCGGTAGCACCGTCGGCGGGCGCCACCATGTCCCACTCCGGCTGGACGGCGCCGAGGCCAAAAAGCACCGCCAGCGGCGTGGGATCAAGATCACCGGCGCGCGATCGCACAACACCGAGGCGGAATGCCGCCGATCACGGCACATGACGCGCGGGATCGCAAAGCAGCGGCGGCGTCGAGGTCCACACAAGCCGGGCCCAAAGCCAAGGGCCTCGACACGAGGAGCCTGCACCTCCGAAGGGTGACTGCCGGCGGTGTCAGCGCCCTGCCCGGGAGAAACTCGGCGCTCCCCAACACATGAAGGGCCTCCTCCCTCGGCAAGATAGGATAGAAACCCCTCCTCCTTGGACCCGTATAGGCCCGGGAGGGACCGGGGAAGGGCCTAAAGATCTCGCCCCGAGATTCCCGTGGCGACGCCGTCCCGAGTCGGCGGGGCCTTGCCGAGCTTGAGCGCGTGACTTCGAGGACGCCGACGGTCCATCGAGAAACAGCGCCGCATGTAATCCATATCATGGTTGGGTCCCAGGCAACGAAGGCAAGCGCCATGCCGGTCCGGAGACGTGAGAAGTGCCGCCACAGGAGCACTGACGCATAGGGGCGCGGCCCATCTTCGAAGAACGCTTAGCTCCAGAACCGGACACAACGCGAAACCAACGAGACTAAAACACAGTAGGAAATACACCCAGCGCCGAAAGATAGAAAAAAGAACAGTCTTACCGTATCGGCGTGAGGTGCAAGGAAAACGGAGTCGGGAACTGAAGAAAAACACTGAAGTGCTACGCGGACAGGTGCTGCCTCGGACGGCGGAGAAACAGAACTGAGTTGGAGGAGGAGTCGGTCGCTACTACGGCCGCCCTCGCGCATGGCGTCACTCTCGGGAGTGCCGTTAGCTAGACTTTTAAAAAAAAAAAAGCTGGCGGGGAAGCCTCCGGCATACCCAGGAAGTAATGAATGGTGAAGATTGACAAGGGAAGATACAGGAGTTACGTACCAACCCCATGAACCAGGAGCATCTCCTTAACAATCTGTAACTCTTTTTCTTTGAGTTTAGGAGGAAATGTCAGGAGAGCAATCGATTTTGCTTTCCTCTCATACAATGTCCCCACAGTGTCAGGCTGCTTGAAGTAAGGGAATACATGCTTCAGTGCTCGGCAGTGCGACCACAACTGTTAATGGCGTCTACTGGTCTCCTCCATGTGGCCCAACTTGCACTGGGATGGTGAAAGCTCGGGTAATCTTGATTTCTGACTCTGCCAACAAACAACTTCAAGTCAGTGAAAATCATCTGTTCTATCAGTTCATTACCAGTCAAGGAGGAAAGTCCACAGTATGAATGTTTGCCTGCTGTTGGGTGTTTTTAGGGCTTCTGTCTCTGCCCTAAGAAAGTTCATGTCCTTCACCAGTGCCACATTTGTATCCCTTTGCCTCTCAGACCCTTGATTAAGCTCCTGAATCGAGTGACATGTTCCCCAATTTTGTTATCCAGCTCTCCCAGTTTTGCTTCTACTACTGCAAGGTGTTTCTCGGTTGATTGTACTTTATGGAGCATGGCCATTATCTGAGCTGTTGGGAGGGTGTTTTTTCCTCCGGTTGATTGTACTTTATGGAGCAAGGCCATTATCTGAGCTGTTGGGAGGGTGTTTTTTTCTCCGGTTGATTGTACTTTATGGAGCAAGGCCATTGTCTGAGCTATTGGGAGGGTGTTTCTTCTCCGGTTGATTGTACTTTATGGAGCATGGCCATTGTCTGAGCTGTTGGGAGGGTGTTTCTTCTCTGGTTGATTGTACTTTATGGAGCATGGCCATTATCTGAGCTGTTGGGAGGGTGTTTGTTCTCCGGTTGATTGTACTTTATGGAGCATGGCCATTATCTGAGCTGTTGGGAGGGTGTTTCTTCTCCGGTTGATTGTACTTTATGGAGCATGGCCATTGTCTGAGCTGTTGGGAGGGTGTTTCTTCTCCGGCTGATTGTACTTTATGGAGCATGGCCATTGTCTGAGCTGTTGGGAGGGTGTTTCTTCTCCGGTTGATTGTACTTTATGGAGCATGGCCATTGTCTGAGCTGTTGGGAGGGTGTTTCTTCTCTGGTTGATTGTACATTATGGAGCACGGCCATTGTCTGAGCTGTTGGGAAGGTGTTTCTTCTCCGGCTGATTGTACTTTATGAAGCATGGCCATTACCTGAGCTGTTGGAAGTGCTGCACCACTCAAGCTGCTAGGCGGCGTAGGCCCCGCTCCTTTCTGTGCCATCACCAATGATAAATATACATCCAGATTTTGAGCTTGCTGTTTCTGGTGTCACCTGCACCCCACATCTGCTCCAGAATTGCCAGCTCCATCAGTTGAATCCTTTTTAAAGCAGATTCTGACACATAAAACTGCTGTTTTAAACTTTTAACCATAGACGGACTTGGAGCTTGTAAAAAAAAAAAAGCGTCCATCATGTTTGCTGGCTCAAAGGAGGCTTCTCAGATATTTGAAAACAGCTTTTAAATCTAATTTTGTACTTAATGACTCACATTATTTATTTATTTAAGTCTTTGTTTACTGTGTAAGTGCGCTGATCCAAGGACCGTTTTCAGGCATAACCCGGGCCACAAACAATGGCATGGAATCAAACAGCTAAAATAATTTACAATACAGTAAGAGTAGCAAATTACAAGCTGTACAGACACAAGTCCCAATAGAAACATACATAGCATAAGCAATGGTACAAAGAAACAACAGAACAATGTACAGTTGTAAGCCCAATGAAAGCAGATAACTGGCTGTACAACAATAGATTGACACAGAGTAGTGGAAAAAATCAGTTACAAGCAGTAATACTAATTTGAAACAGGGTAAACAGACCACCACAGTAACCTCTGTAAACTATGTTAACCATGTGTGTCCTCTCTGTGACGAGGTATCTTTGTAAATGAACCGCTGGCTCAAAGGCTGCACATCTGATTATACAATAAATAAATAATTAAAAAACCTAGGAGGATAAACAGTTCAATAAGCAATAATACCTAGATGGAGGTGAATAGGGAGGTAGCAGGGAAGTTAGGTGCTGGAGGTGGTAACTAGAGGCACACACCAAGGGTGCTAGGGAAGGGATGAGAAAAGCAGAGGAACTAAGTGCCAGTGGTGACATGGAGGCACATACCAAGGTTACTATGTACTAGGGTAAGGAGGAGGGAAAGTAGAGCAGGAGTACAAGGGTAGGGCAAATAGGGAATAGATCTAGGGAGAGGAGGAGGTGAAGACACGGGGAAACAAGGTAACTAGTAGGGATAGGGATAGGAGAGGGAGGGTAGAGAGAGCACTAGCACATAACAGTGAGGAGAAAAAAAAAAAGGGGCAGCAGGAGTGAGGGAAAAGAGGATGTAAGTACTTGCACCCCAGTGGGAGAGGGTTTAAATCGGCGAGCCGGTGGATTCCAGGAGTAGCCAGGATCTGAGCTGCGATTTGAAGGAGTGGTGTGAGGCAACCGTGTGGATACTCGCCCATTATGAAAGATGGATGTCATTCACAATTTTTTTTATTTAGTATACTTTATTGGTTTTCAGAAATATTCCAAACAGGATACAAAATGGTAACAATTACCACCAGAGAACAGTAAAACAAACAACACAAATGAACTCATAACACTTAACAAGAACAACACACATAGCAGAAAAACATTTTTAAACTCCCCAGTGCTGCTCTATAACAACCATAGGGGAGTAAAAATCCTTTAAGATGCAATATGAAATGCTCAGAAAGAAAAGTCAGCGCACACAATAAAAAGGGGAAAATTGAGGATCCTATAAAAAAGAGGAAAAAGTAGTATGTAATTCCCGGTGAAAGATTAAATAACATAAACAGTTACAGAGTTGTTAACCACACATATAAGAGTCCCCATTTTTCACAAAAAGATTAGAGATCTGTGCCTAACATTGAGAATATGTAATTCAGCATTTAAGACGCCAAGGAGTTCTGCATACCATTCTGACCAAAGTGGAGTTATGTCAGATAACCAATGGTGAACCATCTTAGCTGCAGCAGAAATCAGGGCAATGTAACCTTTTCGATATCCCGGTGTTAACCCTTTAAAATTCTCCACTAAGCAAACTTCCAGAGTAAAGGCTTCAACCAAGTGAAAAGACAGATCTAAACGAAATTTAACAGATGTTCAAAATGGTATAACTTCTTGACTTGCCCACAGCATATGTAGTAAAGTACCTTCTAGCTGTTTGCACCAGAAGCAGAGGGGATGAGCCTGTTGACCTGCTTGATGAAGTTTCTGTGGCGTAAAAGAACGATTATGTAGTATATTAAATTACTACAGCCTACAATGGTCTTGTTTAATATATTTATATAGATCAAGCCAAATCATTTGTCAGTCTGATGGAGACCACTCGAGGAGAGAGCGTTTTACCAGCAGTAACAAACACCAGATAATTTTGTAGGGTCATTAGTCTGGAATATTGAATATAGTTGAGAAATAGCTGGGAGGCAGTATAGTGCAGTGGTTTAAGGCTCTGAGCTCCAAATCTGGTGACATCCAGCAGACCAGACTTGGGTTTGAATCCCACAGCTTCCACTTGCATACTGTGTGATCCTGAGCAAGTCACTTAACTTCCCTGTGCTCCCAGGTCACTCCTGTAAAAAAAGCTTTCAGCTTATTGTGCTACTTCTGGTTAAACAACTAAAAAAAAAAAAAAATAGCCTGGTGGGAATGTGCCACCTGTAGCTATTCACAGTTTTTAAATATCTCTTCCACGGAGGGTATCTGCTGAATGTACACACTGCATTCATTATATGGATGTATTAGGATGGTGCTGCCACATGTTTCTGATGGTAAACAGTGCAGCACTGTACCAAGATATTTTATATTTTAATGGAGGGCATGGCATGGGAGTGGGAATGTTTTTGCCAGGGGGAAACATTACTCCTGAAAAACACTACAAGGCGACTATAAAACACTGCCGCTTTAATGCAACGTGATGCTCAAGATCGCAGTGGAATTCTGTTGTGATTTTAATATCAAAAGTTCCATATTCTTTAAGGTAAAGGCATACCTGTCGCTGTATCCTCGCTTTCTCTAAATCCAAGGCACCATCCGAACTGCAAGAATCGGCCAGTGTCTGTTCTGCTTCAGTTACCCACTGAGTGAGGTCATTTAGATCACAGTGGAATTGCCTCCATTCCTCCACCGCCTTGTCAAAACAGCTGCCAGAAATACACACAAAAATACTGTTGCGTCATAAAAAAATGTTATCACAAAGCACCTTATTATCAAAATTGTTCTAGAGTTCAAACTAACAGCTAGCCAGTTAACAGTACACTGTTGACAGCAGTTCTGTGAACATCCTTCGTTTTGGAAGTACTCCAGTGTAACAGCTGAGAAAAGGAGGAGGGAGGGGTACAGTTTGCTTCCCCTGTTAAGGAAGTCAAAACCGACTGTGGCAATGAGATGTGCCAGGGAAGAATATAACAAAGCAAAGAGAAAGTGATTAACCATCTTGGGTCTCCAAAGTACTCAGGAGAGAAGCGGGGAAATATTATTGGGGAACACAGCCCCTTTCAAGCAGGAAGGAAAGTCACAGGGGGTTCTAGAGGCATAATTTTCAATTGAATATCGCATTTAGACTGTATTTAGTACATTATTTCTATATTCTTGGGTGGGATGTTACACATCAGCTATTGTTTCCTTACTTTCTTCCCCTGATAACCTTTGCTAAAAGCCAGATTTCCTCTGGGACTGACATGGTTCTTGACTAAGACTGAGACTCTGCTGCACTAAGAAGGGTGTACCAAGAGGATGGTATATGATACACATGGCAGACTAGACGCACCATGGTCTCCTTCTGCTGTCACCTTCTACGTTTCTATGTAATTATGCTTTTCAGTCTGGGTTGGAACATTTATAAATGCCTTTGTAAAAGGTTTTTTTTTTTCCTGGATAAGCCTTGTCCACCTGCCTCACACAATGATTCCATAGTCACAATGCTTTGCACTGGACTCGAGGCTTTAGTGTATATGCCTGTGGTCTGGCAAGACACTTAGCAACCAGACAATGTAACATAGAAACATAGACTATGACGGCAGATAAGGACCACTTGGCCCACCCAGTCTGCCCATTTCCCTACCTACTGGATAAGCTGCAGATTCTAGTTAACCAACAGCCTACTTCCTGCAACCTCCCACTATAATTGCCTTGTGTCTGTCCCATGCATGTTTGAATCCCCCACTGTTTTAGACCCCACAACCTCTCCAGGAGCAGCGGTTCCATCGTCCACCTCTCTCCGTGAAAAGAATTTCCTCATATTACCCCTGGCCGTCCCCCTCTAACTTTAAATTGTGCCCCTTGTTCGTACACATCTCTTTTCTGAAAGATGCTACCCTCCTGGACTTTGTTGATTCCCTTGAGATACTTAAAAGTTTATATCATGTCCCTCCTTTCATCAAGGGTATACATATTAAAGCTTGCTCAGTCTCTCTTCATATGGTTTCTGATGTAGACCCTGCACCATTTTAGTTGCCCTCCTCTGGACTGCTTCCATCCTGTCTATGTCCTTGCGTAGATGAGGTCTCCAAAACTGCATGCAGTACTCCAGATGGGGTCTCACCAACTGTCTGTATAGAGGGATAACCACTTCCCTTTTTCTACTTGTGATGCCCCTCCCTATGCATCCCAGTATCCCCCTGGCTCTCCATACTGACTTCTCACATTGCTTACCCACCTTTAGGTCATCTGATATGACTACACCCAGATCCCTTTCCATTATTGTTGTTGTTAGTACCTCCCCTGCTATTGTGTACTCTTCTCTTGGATTTTGATTTCCCAGGTGCATTACTTTGCACTTCTTTGCATTGAATCTATGTTGCCATATGTCTGACCATTCCTCCAACCTTGCCAAGTCCCTTCTCATCCTTTCTACCCCCCCTTGTGTATCAACTCTGTAACAGATCTTTGTGTCATCCGTAAAGAGGCATACCTTTCCTTCCAGACCCTCTGCAATGTCACCTATAAAGGCGTTAAAGAGGACTGGACCCAATACTAGACCCTGAGGTACTCCACTAATAACCCCTTTCTTCAGAATGTGTCCATTCACTATTACCTTCTGTGTCCTGTTGTGCAGCCAGTTTGCTACCCAGGCTACCACCCTGGGACCCACTCCCAGGCTGGCTAACTTGATTACTAATCTTTTGTGTGGGACTGTGTCAAATGCCTTGCTAAAGTCTAGGTAGGCCATATCCACAGCCCCTCCCTGGTCTATTACTTTGGTCACCCAGTCAAATAAATCGATTAGATTCATCTGACATGACCTTCCTGCTGTGAATCTATGCTGCTTTGGATCCTGTGCCCCACTGGCCTCAGGTACTCAACAATTCTTTCTTTCAGAAGTGATTCCATCATTTTCCCCACCATTGAGGTCAAACTAACAGGTCTGCAGTTTCCTGCTTCTGCCTTGCTCCCACTTTTGTGAAGGGGAATCACATCTGCCCTCCTCCAGCCCTCAGGTACCACCCCATCTTCCCATGATTTGTTAAAAAGTGTGGTTAGTGGTGTCACTAGGTCCTCCCTTAGCTCTTTCAGGATTCTAGGGTGAATCTCATCAGGCCCCATTGCTTTGTCCACCTTGAGTTTTAGGAGTTCTTTCAGTACTCTTTCTTCTGTAAATGGACTGGTGTCAACCCCACTATCCAGAGCGCTTCTACTGTTTGGTTTAGGTAACTCCTCCTCATCTTCTTTTGTTGAATACTGAGCAAAAGTATTCATTCAATCTCTGCCTTTTCACTGTCTCCCTCTGCCCACCTCCCCTCTCCTTTATTAATCTTCACTATCCCTCCCTTAACCTTTCTATGCTCCCTAATGTACCTATAAAAGGTTTTATTCCCCTTCTTAACTGAGTTGGCTATCTTTTCCTCGGTTTGGGCCTTTGCCTTTCTGACTGCCTTCCCCACTTCTTTCTGCTTTAATTGATACAGTTCCCTGTCATGCTCCGTCTGTGATTCCTTATACTTTCTGAATGCAGCCTTTTTCTCCTTAACCTTCCCTGACACCTCTTTTGAGAGCCATAGTGTTTTTTTATTCCGCTTTGTTTTCTTTATATGTTTCACACACAGGCTTGTTGCCTCCATGATGGCAGTTTTGATTTTTCCTCCATTGTTCTTCCACCCCTCCTTTCTGGCCATTTGCTAATGCATTCCTCAGGTATTCACCCATTATGCCAAAGTCAGTCCTTCTAAAGTCCAGTATCCTTGTCTTTGTATGGCTTGTCTCCATGGTTGTGTTTATTGTGAAGCACACTGTGCAGTGGTCACTTGTTCCCAGATGTCTACTGACTTCTAAGTTTGTGATCCTCTCTCCATTCATACCAGGTCTAATATTGCTCCCTCCCGAGTGGGTTCCACCACTAGCTGTCTAAGGAATGCTCCCTGTAGGGCATCGAGAATAACCCTGCTCTTGGATGTGGCTACAGTCAACATCTGGCATATTCAGGTCCCCCATCAACAGCATCTCCCCTTTTTCAGCCATTTTGAGAATGCCCTCTATCATTTTCTTGTCCATTTCCTCCCCCTGAGACGGGGGTCTGTATACAACCCCTGTGCGGATTGTGATGCCACTCCCTGTCTCCAAGGTGACCCAGCGTTCCTCTTGTCCTCCCCCTCTACTTTTTAGTTCTGTAGCTTTGATCCCTTCCCTTATGTAGAGAGCTACTCCACCTCCTCTTTTACCCTCCCTGTCCCTTCTGTAGATTGTGTATCCTGGTATGTTGACATCCCAGTCATGGTTCTCCGTGTACCATGTTTTTGTGACTGCCACAATATCTAAGTGTTCCTCTTCCATCAGGGCTACTAGCTCTGGGCTTGTTCCCAGACTACGGGCATTGGCACTCATTGCCCTCCATTTAATGTTGGCTTTATCCTTTTTGCCCCATCCCTGCTCTTTTGCCCTTGTCCATTTTCCATTTACCCTGTCCTGCCTCTGTCAAGCTCTGTACCTCAGTGTTTACCCTACTACCTGCCATGTTTTGTGGGGGGAGGCTTGAACTTTCCTGTTTCCTATCAGCACCTCCCCCCTTGGCTAGTTTAAAAGCTTGCCAAGGAAGCCTTTAAACCTGTCACCTAGGAGCATGTTTTCCCTCCTGGGCAGATGCAGATCATCATGCCAGTATAGACCTTCATCTCTCCAGGTGGACCCCCAGTCCCCAATGAAGCCAAAGACCTGTGCTCTGCACCAGTTTTGCAACCATTCATTAAACTGCATGGTGTGCAGTACCCTAGCCTCACCCCTGCCATAGACTGGCAGCACCTCTGAGAAGGTTACCATGCTTGCTACCTGTCTGAGGCTCCTCCCCAACTCCACAAATTCATCCTGCACTGCACTGATCTCATGCCTAGCTTGGTCATTTGTCCCGAGGTGGACAATGATATCTAGTTTCCTCTCCTGTGATGCTGCTTCTGCAATCCTGAGGATTCGCTTCCTGTCCCTGCAAGCCATGACACCAGGTAGGCACCTTACTTCCCTCTCTCTTCCCCAGGTCTACACCCCTAACAATTGAGTCCCCTATCAGAAGCTGTTTCTTTCCCCTGTGGTGTCCCTTGCCACTCTTTTGTGGGTCTCCCTTGTGGATGTCCCCAGCATTCTTCTTGGTCTCCAATGAGGGTGTCATCATAGAGGAACCTTGACTTGCCAGACTGACATATGATTTGTGCAGAGGTGCAACTCGGGGGCTATGCCTCTGTTCCACCACCCTCACCCTCCCCGAACCTACTGTGGTCCATCTGCTCGTCACACATGGCAACCTCTGAGGCAGTGGTTGTGGAACTGGTGCTCTTTGGGTGGGGGAGGCCTCCTTAGTCCTTGCCAGTTCAGCCTTGAGATGGACAACCTCCTCCCTCAGAGCTGACAGTTGCCTGCAAATAGGGCAGCAACGCAGGTTCCAGAATGTCTCCCGGAAAATTCCTGACCCACAGCCAGTGCACTGCACCACTCTCCACATGTCCCTCTTCCTTATAATATACAATGAGTAATATATCATTTTTTTGTGTGTGTGTGTACTTACCCTTTATGCACTGTGCTGGGTAATTAAGAATATGACAGTTCTGCTCCAAGACCTGTTGAGAGTGATGTCAGAACCTTGGCTATAAAGGAAATGCCATGCCTGGTGTGGGCGGGGTGAGGGGAAGGGTGGGTGGGTAGGCCACAAACACTGGTGACTGTTAGAAACAATCAAATACACCACTGCTCCACCACCCTGGTGAGTACTGTCCTTTATAGTAAGTCAACCAACACCACAATGTACTAGACCACTGCTCCTACACAAACCACTCTACTGAGTCCAGGGATAAAAACAAACTCACTGTTCAGCCAGCAGGACACCTCTAAAATACTGCACAAATATCCTTTCAAATCCTATGTGTCTAGCACAGGAGTCAAGCAACTTCAGTTGTTTTTCAACCCCTCTGGTTATAAAATTACTACACTTTAATGGAATCCTGCAATTCTTAATGCCAATAAGAAAATAATGAAACTTTCTGTAGAAAGTGTAGCTTACCTTCCTAGTCCCCTACAATATTATGTTTTACCAAGTTCCCAGTTCCTCAAATGTGTTCTAGTTTGTTCTCTGCAGTATAGCAAGTTTCTCAGCTTCTAACAGGAGCAGGCAAGTCTTTTCTGACTGGCTTTTCTCTGTGTAGTTTGCTTAAGGCAGCACAGTGATAAAAGCCCCATCCAGAATCAACTGATTGACTAGTGACACCTGTGATGTAAGCAGGCCTTTCAGTGAAGACAACCTGCTATGTCTGCTTCTAATACACACACAAACCCTTTATCTGAAACCAGGGATAAACTCACTGCTTAGCCAGCAGGACACTTCTAAAATATTGCACAAATATCCTTCCAAATCCTGTGTGTCTAGCACAGAAATCAAGCAACTTCAGTTGTTTTTCAACCTCTCTGGTTATAAAATTACTACACTTTAATGGAATCCTGCAATTCTTAATGCCAATAAGAAAATAATGAAACTTTCTGTAGGAAGTGTAGCTTACCTTCCTAGTCCCCTACAATATTATGTTTTACCAAGTTGCCAGTTCCTCAAATGCGTTCTAGTTTGTTCTCTGCAGTATAGCAAATTTCTCAGCTTCCAACAGGAGTAGACAATTATTCTCTCATTGCTTACATTTCCTATCCTTCCTGCTGCTCTTCTTCAAACTCCCTCTCCAGTATGCTAACTCAAGGTGTAGTAAATACCTTTTTTCCTAGAACCGAGATAGGCATTTATCTCCTAGAACATTCAAGTCACTGTGGGTTGCCACTCATTTCCACCACTGACCATACTTCAATCCTACCTGAAGTTGGAGCTCAGGCATGAAGGGAACTGGCAAAATTCTCCTAGCACCACCACTTAACCAGTCATTCCTTCTGTAGCTCTCTAAGGAGCCCAGCTCCTTAGTGAGGACTACTAGAGAATTTATAGCTTATTAAGTGGCCATCCATACAACAAAAGGTTAACTCATGGCTCTTCTGGAGGCTGATCCAGCAGGATTGAGCCAGTGTTCCAAAGAGTGGTGCCAACTGCTGAAGCTAGAGAGCTCAAGCAGACTGCATCATTCTGGAGGGAGCCATGTGGCTGACAAAGATTGTCAGTGCTCCCTCCTGTGAAATACTTTTACAGACAATGAGACCAACTAAAATTTGATGGATAGTCATGGCGGCTGCTGTTGACAGGTACCCCAGTGTGGGCTGACCCTCAGCACAAAAGAGAACGAGGAAGCTGAAGGGAAATTGTGCTTCAAGAGAGAGAAAGAGGGAAGCTAGGAGAATAGGCTGTAAATATTTATTTATTTATGTGTTCATTGGGAAATAAACTACAAGTGGTCTTTTACAAAGGTTCCACGTCAAGGACAAGGTACACAGAGAGACTAACAAAATAAAAACAAAATGGCTTGCAAACGGATTGCCCTCTCAAAGCTCCTGAAAACCATCCTGCAAATCATGATAAAAGGGAGTAAGATCAGGGCAGGTCAGAGAATATGGCCTAACTTGGCCACCGGTGCTGCGAAGAGTCATCAACACTGGGCCTCTCTGTGAGGCAGGTACTTGGTCTGCTTATCAGGGGTTATAAAAAAGCATGCAATGGTTTTCCATGTGTATTTTTTCCATATGTCGGGTGAAGTTACCGTATGACAACACATGAATCCCATTGTCTGTCTGAGAGTGTAACTTTAAGTTCTGGGTATATCAAAACCCCACACCAGATCCTCAAAGGACAGAATCTGCGAGTCCCTGAGCAGCTGAAACCAGTAGACAAGGCCTAACTGAGCCCAAGCAAGGAAACCTGCATCCAGTCATCAGACAGCTCTCCAAGGAAACCTGCATCCAATCATCAGGTAGCTCTCCAAGGAAACCTGCATCCAATCATCAGGCAGCTCTCCAAGGAAACCTGCATCCAATCATCAGGCAGCTCTCCAAGGAAACCTGCATCCAATCATCAGGCAGCTCTCCAAGGAAACCTGCATCCAATCATCAGGCAGCTCTCCTCTCCCAGACTGGAGAAGTTGGCCTTCCCGGCACTTGGCTGCCACCAAGTGGAGGCCCAGTGGTAGTGCCGTGCAGGTGAGGGGGCCAGGTGCTAGGACCGGGTGGGTGAAGCAAGGCCACCAGTTCTGATGCACATGCGCACCTCCACGCACGTGCACAATCAAGTTTGCTGAGGCCCTGGGAAGTAGTCAGGGAGAAAAATGAAAGAAAAAGGATGAGCACAGCAAGGGTGTATGATGCCACTGGTCACACCTCCACATCACTGGGCAGCCTATGGCAAGGCTTAGATGCATGTAAAGGCTCAGAGCTGGTCATGGGGGGTTATATTCCAGTAACATCATCAGATGATAAAATCCTAGGCATTACATTTGGTCCAGGGGACATGGCATGTAGGAACTGGGAAGGTAAAATACAGGAGGGTGAATGAAAGGTGGCAGGTTGGAAAAACCTGTAGGTATCAAAGAAAAAGAAGGTATACCTAATTAAAACTTTTCTTTTGCCAGTATTTTTAAGTTGTGTTTTTCCTCCGACTCTGGATATGGAAGTACAAGTACACAGTAAGTTATTTTAGTTATTGTGGGGGAGGAGATTGAACCACGTGAAAAAGAATGATTCTTACTTGGCTTTGAAACAGGGAGGTTGGGCAATGATGAACTCAGTTGTGCCTTTCTTTTCATTATTTTTCAGGAATAATATTTTTTGCTTATTCTCTGAAACTGTAACACAAGGTGCTACACTTACACAAGAATGGTTAAAGACATTTTATGCCAGATGGGTAAGGTGAAAATGGGTGGTTCCATCAGATAACAGGGCATACCTAATCTCTGCCTACATCTTGGTTACCTTAGGGAAACTGAAGTTGTGGAAACTGACTTACAATACGTTTCAATCTTATACCAGAAACCAGTTGCATTAGAAAATTATCCATCAACATTTTATGAATCCACTGGAATTTCCAGGTGGGTTTCCCAACATTACGAACAATACCTTGCATCAATTATCTGAACTAGGATTCTGATTTACAAGTGGGACACTGCTTAGCTCTGCAGCCATGGCAGATAAGTGTGCACAATAAGCATAAACCAGGTGTCTCTCTGGAAGGTTCTGCCTAAGAAACCCGTGCAATGGGGTCTTAGAAACCCAGTCTCACCTGTTTTAGACTGTCCTTATGCAAAGGCATTTTGGAGAAAATGTTTTCACGTTAGAAAATTCCAGAGTTCCACTCAATTTCCTATGCTTTATTTATTTATTCATTTATTTAAGAATATAGGAATTACAACCCTTTGAGTCATAGATGCATTTCCAAAGGCTCCTCATCAGGTACAGAGTAAGAAACAATAACAAGAACAGATACTAACAGGATTACAGTTGCAACAGTTGATTACAGGAAGGTGTCATACAAGTGTGTAAACAGTTGATCAGTTAAGGAACTTGTCCTATACATGTGGTAGCTAAGTAAGGTGGTTGAGACACATGGCTACATTCATATAACAGGGTGCTGCCTCAGGAAGGCACTGTCAAGCATTCCTATCACAAATAAAAGCTATGATAAAATATGTTAGACATAGGGCCAGTAGGCTTCAGAGGAGGAAGACTGTGTGCTGCCTCAGTGGAGACATTGTCAGTGGAAGGCCTGGTTCGACCAGAGTGCTACAGCAGGGCCTTGGATTAGAAGTAGCAAGCACACTGGTAGTTGCGAGAGGACAAAATATGAGTTTTCAGAGCAGCCTTAAAGGGATCTAATTTGGATACGGAGGAGATAGCAAGGTGGAGGGCACTGTACCAGGAGGAGTCTCTGAAGGGGAAGGATCTTTGAGCTAATACAGTCCTAACCCTGGGTACCTTCCAGACGTTTTTGGTGGCAGTGTGAGTAGCCACTGAGAGGGGGGCCGAGAGAAATGAAGCTGTAACCCCAGCTGGGGTCAAACCCAGGTGGATTTTTCTGGTAAGGAGACATGTCTGGTATTGAAGCCTTTCCTCTAGCGTGAAAACACTGGCGAGGGAGTAAAGGGTGCAGGTATGCATTTGCTTGTCTGTACCAGCAAGGAGCCGACATGCTTTATTGATAGCCAGCTGGATTTTGTTCAGTGCAGTGGGGTCAGACTCGGCATATATTGTGAGCCCGTAGTCCACAAGTGACAGGCCTGAGGATGTGACTGCCACATGGAGGGCTTCAGGCAGTCCTTATGCCAATATAAGAGGTCAAGTCAGGTATTGGTGGCAGAGGAGAGAATTTTGAAGGAGTCTTGGAGGGAGGACTGGAGTGCAGAAGGGTCAGGGTGGGAGGCGAATATGCTGTTCTAGTAATTGGAGTGTACGAGCACAGCACAAACTATGTTTGATATGTGACTGTTTTTAGCCACTCAAAATAGAAGCTATAAAGCTACTTAAGTTTTCTGTAAAATGTTATACTGGGGTCTCACTTACCCCTTGCGATCATTGTACATCCTGTTAACTCGGTCCCATTCTGCATTCAGCTGTGTCAGTGCATCTCCAATTTGGACAACCTCTGCTCCAGATGCTTCCAAAATGACATCTGGTTGCTTCTCGTGGATGCCCGTAATCTGCTCACCCAGTTTCTCCAGCATGTCCTTTATATTCTGCAAAGAAGTGCAAGCAATAAATGATTAACAAAATCAACATCAGTGGGAGCCTGCTGATTATACAGCAGCTGAAGCAACAAATAGTAAGTCAGACTGACTGAATATTGCCAGTTCCTCATACTGTGGAGAAAGAAAGGATTGGATGCTGGCCTCTGACTGTCCAGCTTTCAAGGGAACAGGCTCCAAAACACCAGTGACTGACAGACAATGTTAACTTTATTCAAGTCCGTGGACATGTAATAATCAACAATGCCTTGTTATCATCTATCTTCCCCTTAGCTTTTTTTTTTAAAGGAGAAGTCTCTTCAACCTATTTCCTATATACCTGTGTAGTTTGTAAGCACAAACAATGAATCCCTATACATCCCCCTAATTTCATCCTAATTTAAATATAAATGAGGTTGCTTCACTCTGTTTTGCCATGGTGCGAAAATCTGTTTGGCTCCATTGCAAAGGTCATGACTCCACTCGTGCAAGGTATCATGGTAGTTGATTATGCATACATGCATAAGCTAGCAGAAGTTATATACTTTTTCAGTTCTGTTACACGTCTGAAGTCATTATATACTTTAAAATCTTTTTTTTTTAAACTCAGATACCTGGTCAACAAATTTTTTTAAATAAATAAAAATAAACTACAGAAAACAGCAGGCCACTTATTATGCCTTGAAAAGTTTCATAGCTAGCATAAGACAAGACCGCAGAGGACAGCAACAGCCCTGACTAATACAGGCTTTAACACCAAAACATCATAAAATTCCAGGATGCCTTACATAAATCAAGTCATAACCTCTGTAATGGAGTTAAGCAGGTTTTCATACCAGATTTAAGCATCTTCATTTCTATTTAAATCCTGATTAAATTAGCAGGGTGCAACAGAGGAAAGCATTATGTATGCCTACAAACTACACAGGGAAGCAAAATAAAAGGTTGAGGGGATCTGCCCTTAAAGACACCAAAAAGGATCAACACCCAAGCAACTCAACTGCTGATCTCGGCAAAGGAACATCTTCAACTTGTCATAAAAGAAACCCAATTATTCTTGTAAAATTAAACATGAAGTGTGCCTATTACCTTTTCATAATATATGTTTTCCAAGCGAAAAGGGGGGCTGACTCATCTGACTAGTGTTCTGACCACAATGTGGCTAAATGAAATGACCTGTAAAGCATGTTTATAACTCCAGCAGCACACAGTATGACTTCAGTCTGTACATAATCCACTCCTCTTCCAATGAAAATGAAACCAAAGGAGCAGTACTCTTCGGTTTCAGAGCACGCAGGTCCTCGCTGATTATACAATGGAAGTAACAAATCCACTAATCTGATTGGTAGGCTGGGGTCTTTACCCATGGGTGAATTCCAGCATAACCCTAGGGTAATGTTCCAGTCGTCCCAGCAGACTGCTGAACAAAACCAAAATAAATCTACCCACCTTCTTTACCCCTCCATATACCCATCGTGAATGCTTACCCATGACTGTCACAAAACTACACAAGTTCCAAAAAAATTTCTGTACAGAAACATTCTCCAAACCCACTTTATAAAATGTCAACAGAAAAAAAACAAGCTAAAACAAGAACACAAATCACACACACAGCTCATAATCTTCATAAGGGACTCCTTAAGGTTCTGCAGACTGTTTCTATCATGGTATTAAACAGACTGGCCTTCAGATTGTTTTAACAGTGTATGAAATCCATTAAACTTTGCTTTAATAAGTTCAATGTAACCCCCCTACAAATGGGGGTTCCCAAAAAGTCTTCCTTGAGCTTGCCTAAATGCTCACTGCTGGGCTGCTGTCCTGCATTTCAGCAGATTAAATGTATTGCCAGAGTGCCTGTATTTCCTCTGTGTACTGTCTTTTTAAGAGCTGCCTGGATTGCAATCATAATTAATCTGGGAGGGATCTCTGTTAGAAGATATACTTGTTTGCTGATCATTTATTAGAATAGTAATAATACTGCAGTTTGTCTAACTTGCCTTCTTTGCAGCATAGATATTTCTGCTTATCTCCACCATCTTGGTCCTGGACTGCTGAAATGGGCCAATCAGTATATCTGGGGACTCTCCAGGGGCTTTGTGGGATCAAAATTCTGTAGGAATTGTAGTTTTGGCCTTTTGGTGCCTAAATGAACCTGGAGGGTGAGCCCTTGTTGTGACTGACAGAGGAATCAGCCAACTGAACCTTTTGGATCCTGGGGAAAGTCCCAGACTGCTTGCAGTTTCAGTTCAGATCTGAGTTGGGAAGTGAAGGAGTAACAGCTTGAGACAGTCGAGCAGTAATCCTGCATAGATTTGCGCGGGAGAACTGTGAAAGGGCAAATTTTGGCCTGCCTGCTGTCCCTGGAAGGGAAACTGAAGTTCATTCGGACTGAATCCAAATTGTGAGAACGATTTAAGCCACAGAACTGTAACCAGGCTTTAACCTGAAGAAGACGAAAGATTTACTGAATGCAACTGGCCTGTCAGGAATTCCAGCCACCTTTGAACTCCCGGTTTGAGCAGAGACTCTGTAATTGCAACCGGATAGCAATCTGCCTGGTACAGTAGAATTTCTTACATGTAAATGTGCTGTGTGCTGTTAGTGGGTCATGATTTGGTTCCCCACAGTGTGCGGAACTGTGTTCTGCTTGCTGGAGGCTACATCCAGCTCCAACGGACTATATCCGTTTGCATCTCCATTTGGCCTGAGCCTTGCCACACTGACCCAGCCAGACTTCCCGCTACACAGAGAAAGCCATCAACAAGAGATCTGCCTGGGGATCAGCCCCCTGCTCAACGCCTTGAACAGGAAAAATGCCTTGGTGATTCGTGTGGGCCCTGCTTCTCCTGGCACTCCAATTAAACAACAACCAGTCTCAATTTCATCCTGCCTGTGTCCTGTACTGGGTATTGTGAATAAACATCAGGGTAGCTCCTTGCAACAACAGCTAAATCTAAAGTGTTGTCATTTGATAGCTTTGTTGTCTTTTCCTTCACGAACTGAGCCCTCCGGCTCAGGATTACATATAGTGTGTGTTGTGCATGTTGCTTTCTTCCATCTCAGGGCCCCAACCAGCTGTGACGCCGGCCTACACCGGGCAACAGGTCCTGGTTAGCCCACCTTTTTCCTACCTGGGTACCCAGAGTGTGTGACTGTGTAGGGACTCTGAAGTGCATGCATAACTGTCTGATTGATTTAGCCTTTAAGCCAATCAACCGGATTACGCCCCTCCCTTGTTTAAGTCCCCTGAATAAATCAGATATAACTTTTTTTGCATTTAACCTGATTGTGGTTCCAGTGTGTGCCAAGTGTACTGTACTGTTGCTATTTGCTGTGCATAACCTTGTTTTACAGGGGGTCCCCAGGGTTGAGCTAGAGGAACCAGCCCTGGTGGTAAGTGCAGTGTGGGCAATTGCATGGTGAATAAGGGTCAGTGTGAAAGTGATTACTGTATATTGTTCAGGCCACTAGAAGGGAAAGAGGGGGGTTACAGTGTCCTGGAGGGCTGTGCCCAGGTTAGCCTGACCAGAAACAACCCTGACCTCCAAGTGGAGGCACCCGTTTCAGTACCCAGGCCCCTTAACCTGCCACTAGCCAAGCAGGCAGGGGTAGCAGCCCTTGGGATAGCGCCACCTAGGGGTTACATAAACATCATTTACTAAAGCAGACAGACATTACACAATGTTTCTAGCCAGAGTGGTCTTTTTGCAAACAGGCTTTATTTTAATTAGTGAAACTGAGCTAAGGAGGGAATAGCATCTACTTCTCAGCACAGACTGCACTGTGCAGAACAGATGGTTTTGAGTTGATGTGACTAGTTTCCACTGAGAATGAAGCAGACTCCCACATTTATTTTACTGGAGGCCGGAGTCGGGACTCACACCAAGGCTGCCAGCAGCTAATCTGCTGTACCAGGAAGCTACCCAAACAGTGAACTAACCACATTCTTGTTCTGTGTTGTTATCAAATCACTGCTGAATTTAAAAAGACTCATGATTTTGGTGAAGCTTAACTGTAATTAAGGTGGGGAAAACAGAAAAAACCTTTGCACATCAAAAATAAGAAAATCTGTTGGACATGTAGTCTGAAACTTGTGTGGTAGATGGTGAAGAGTATAACACTGATTCTTCAATTTTTTTTACTATGTTAATGTAATAGATGGTAGCATGTGAGGACAGCAAGTGAGGAAGGGCGAAGCATCAGAATAGTGACAGAATCACAGCGCCGCCACACTGTGCAACCACGGCCCTCCATCCCCGAGTTGTGTCCCCCGAGTTAGTTTCTAAAATAAGGGGGTGTGGAGGGCAAAGCCCCAAAAAAGACATTTCCCAATGCGGCTGCATTGTGGACTCGGCGACGTGCGAGAACAGCACCGTTTCTCAGTCGCAATTATGATACGGAACCAAATTAGACTATTGCCTGTCACAAAAACAGGCTGTGCTTTCACGAATCATAAACCCACTTTTATGAAATACAACATCCACTTTCATGACAGTTTTAAAACGAGAAGTGAAACTTACGTATTCACTGTAATTCTATTTGATTTCTTTTAATTCTCTGTTTTTGCAGTTCCCTTCTACACCACTGCCTCGACTTCCCTCAGGGTCCCGAGGTGCCTGACTTTACTGTACCCTGAACCCCTCCAGCTACCTACCTTCATGCCGCTCCAGTACCAGATTCCCCCCTCGAGGAGGGAGGGTCTCCCTCCTACCTGAACAATTCTTGTCAGCCTGGTAGCTGAGGATTTTTTGGCTAGTCTGTCTTGGCAGTGCAGATTTTTTCCTCAGTTTCTCCTGGCCTCAGGGATGCAGGGGAACAAGGGAGGTCCAAGGTGCTATTGCGTGCTGCCCCACTGAACCCCCGGCCTGTGTCCTTCCCTCCCACAGTGCCCTCGGCTGCACTGCCACCTCCTGTAACCCACTCACCCCAGAGGAGGAGAGAATTCCCATGGATGCTCAATATACCTCCCCCAGCTGGCCCCTGACAACCCAAGTTCATTCCTGAACTCAGGTCGCTGGTTGTCACAAGTGGTAGTGCTACCACAGCACCAATGGGTCGGCCTACTCAGCATAATTCTGTACCAACAGGCCATCCCACTCACCATAATTCTGCACCAATGGGCCAGCCCACTCACCATAATTCTGCACCAATGGGCCAGCCCACTCACCATAATTCTGCACCAATGGGCCAGCCCACTCACCATAATTCTGCACCAATGGGTCAACCCACTCACCATAATTTTGCACCAATGGGCCAGCTCACTCACTATAATTCTGCACCAATGGGCCAGCCTACTTGCCATAATTCTGCACCAACAGGCCAGCCCACTCACCATAATTTTGTACCAAAAGGCTAGCCCACTCACCATAATTCTGCACCAATGGGCCAGCCCGCTCATCATAATTCTGCACCAATGGGCCAGCCCGCTCACCATAATTCTGCACAAATGGGCCAGCCCACTCACCATAATTCTGCACCTACAGGCCAGCTCACTTACATAATTCTGCACCAATGGGCCAGCACACTCACCATAATTCTTGATCTTCTAGGAATTTCTTCACCACTGATTTGCACTAGTGGGTCCTAGTCAGGGACGACAGGATCCCATGGGAGCCAGAACTTTTTCATTAGAGCTATAGCTGAGGTAAGCTGCCTGAATGCATGACACCACAAGACTGGCTCGCACTGCAAGGCTTACCTTGGCACCAGCCTTCAACACCTTTTTTACTGAGGAGATGTAGCATAACCTAACAAGTACCTATGCACTTAACCTAAGGGCATAAGGTAGCCCTGCTGACCCATGGGAGAAGGGTCAACTAACCATTAACAGTCTCTCCATAGCCCAAACCAAGAATAAGGGGTGAAGACCAATAAAACATACTGGAGTGGCCTGAGGGAGGCAGCTGTGTGAATCAATGATGAAGAGAGTTCTAGAAGATCAAGAATGACAGTAAATATGTAATTTTCATATAATCTAGAAATCAGTCTTCACCAATGATTCACACTAGTGGGTCAGAGTACCAAACTCAGGAAAAATCCCCCGGACTGCAGCTGCTGGTATCAGGATCATCATGCCAAAGGTGGCACGTTGCCTGACATGGCCATCCAGGACACAATACTTAACAAAGGTGTGCATTGTGCTCCACATCGCAGCTTTGCAAATATCACCCACAGGTAAAGAGCAAAATTCTGCCAGGGGCTTGGCAACCACTTTAGTGAAGTGGGCACATACCTGACCTTCCAGCTTGACCTAAGCAATGGAAAAGCAGTGGCATAGGCAGCTCACAATCCAGGTAGAAATGAACTTAATTGTAGCAGGCAGTCCATTTCAACTGGGACTGAAGGAGACAAAGAATTGTCTGGATTGTCTGAAGTCCTTAGTTCTGTCCAGGTAAAACATGAGGACCCTCCTAACATCCAGAGAGTGGAGAGTGTGCTCTCCTTCATTCTGGAAGTTGGCAAAAGTATGTAGGCAGCACTACTGGCCGACTCAAATGGAACTCTGACAACACTTTTGGTAAGAACCTGCAGTGTAGGCAAAGAACTACTTTGTTCTTGTGGGAAATCAGAGGATTTCAGACACTCTACAAGCAGAAGTGATGGCCACTAGAAATGCTACTTTCCATGTTAAAAAAAACAATCAAGATGCCAGACCTGACACAGATTCGCTAAAAGAAATGTCCAGGTTTGTTTTGGAAAGTAGCGCTTTTATTTTTATGGGTAAGCATTGTATACAGGAAAAAGTTACAGTAATGGGTGCAAGTTTTGCATCCAGTTATGCAAACCTTTACCTCGGCTACTGTGAGGAGTCATATATACGGAACCATAATGCCAACGTCTATATGCAAAACATTAGGGTCCGGAGGCGATATATTGCTGACATTTACATGGTGTGGCAAGGGAACATGGCAGAGCTGGAACCTTTTATGTGGTACCTTCAGGAGAGTGATAAGGACCTCAGATTTACCTGCAATAAGTGACAATGAAGCTCCATTTCTGGGTATCAAAATCACTGATGGTACTGAAGGTATAGACTGTACAGGAAACCTGTAGAAAACAACACTATTCTTTCTTGCTGGTAGCTGCCACCCCTGCTACACAGTAGAGAATATACCCAGGAGTCAGTATTGCTGCGTAAAATGTAACTGCAGCAATGAAGCCACTTACAAAGAGGAAATCATCTCTTCTCGAGGGAAGGTTCCTTGAAAGGGGCTTTGCTATGGACATTACTGAGACAGCTGAGACAGCAAAGATGTGCAGCGATGGGAGAAGTAGGGAGTCCCTCACAGCTGAACAAACAGAACAAGAGGAAGAATGAAAATGAGATAACTAATCAGTTTAATTTTGTCACAATTTACAGCATGAGGACTTGGAACATTTGGGGAAATACTTCACAAAAATTGGCATGTGCTAGTGTCTGATACATACCTTAGGGAGACTGCAGGGACACCCCAAGGGTAATGTACAGGAGGGCCAAAAACCTCAGGGACCACCTAATTAATTCAGTCCAACCTACTGTGAGACCTAGAAACTGGTTGTCAGCCCAAAGGGTGTAAATGGCAGGCGTATAAATACAGGCCATATATAAAGAATACACCACTTTGTAGAGCCCAGTACCAGATGAAGACATGGGCATATTTAGAACTTACTTCAAGGGAGGCTCTTGTAGCAAGCCAACACCAGTAGGATTAAGCCATCAGTCGCCAGGACCACACAGAGACTTTGCATATTCAGCTTTATAAACTGTGATACCATGTTTGTTGTCTACATGGCAAACAGCATGTGTGGGGTATACTTATGTAGGCAGAACTCATAGAAAGTTCAAAGAACAAGTGGGGAATCACATTCGAGCTGTAAAAAAATGAGAATATGGACTATGTGCTAGCTATGCACATAAATTCAGAAAATAAAGCAGAACATGTGTTGTTCTTCATAGGAAGGAACAAGTGTGCAAGGGACCCAGGGGTGGAAATAGGGAGATGGCTCCAGAAAAACAGAATCCTTTAGGATCCACAGACTGGGGGGGGGGGGGCATGCAGTGGGAAAGGCCTCAGTGATCAGATATTACTTACTCCATTTCTGATTGACAGATGAATAGTCCTTGGCCCGATCTGCACTCTTGCTAACCACTGCTTCCTTTCTGTATGCACTGTTTTTCACGATTTACTATGAGAGACTGACAGGCTCTTCCCCGACACTCAGAATCCTGAAGCTGCATTCCCGACGCTCGATATCCCAACAGTGAAATTTTGATGGAATCGAGGCAGTCTGATGTTGAATGGGAATGCAAAAAGGTCCACATCTGGGGAGTCCCACTCGTCGAACAGCAATGTTTTGATGTCTGGAGCTAGTGACCACTTGTGAGGATCAGCCTCTGCTCGGCTGAGCTTGTCTGCCAGTGTGTTTTGGACTCCTGGCAGACAGATGGCTTGGAACAGGATCCCTGCTCCAAACACCATTCCCACATGCTCATGACCTCTCTCTCCAGACACCATTTCCACACTCTCATTGCCTCTCTGCAGAGAGGGTAAGAGTGTGTTCCCCCTCGTTTATTGATGTAATACACCACAGGCTGGTTGTCTGTCTGGAGGACCTTTTTTTTTTTTTTTAGTTGTTTAACCAGGAGTAGCACACTAAGCTGAAAGCTTTTTTACAGGAGCGACCTGGGAGCACAGGGAAGTTAAGTGACTTGCTCAGGGTCACACAGTATGCAAGTGGAAGCTGTGGGATTCAAACCCAGGTCTGGTCTGCTGGATGTCACCAGATTTGCAGCTCAGAGCCTTAAACCACTGTGCTATACTGCCTCTTTTGTGGCTGACAAGATCCACTAGGACACTGAGGCTGTACAGAACAGCTCACATTTCCAACATATTGATGTGGAGATGAGTTTTGGATGAGATACACACACCCTATGTTTGGAGACCTTGACAGTGGGCTCCCCATCCCAACAGGAAGGCAACTGTAGTGAGCATTACCTGAGGCTCCGACTGGGAGAATGGAAAACCCTGAGGGAGACTGTCCTCCACTGACCACCATGAGAGTGAACTAGGGGTTTGGTCACCTGAATGTGGTAGATCTGAGGATGTGAAGCTTGTGACCACTATACACTGAGCATTGTTTTTTTTTTTTGTGGCAGGGCTCTCTGCCAGATTTCTGCTTTGGTCACACCCCTGGACTTCCACCTTCTGTCACTGCTGTGATCCCCCGGTCACCCCCGGCTTTCCCCCCAGAGGGCGGGGCCATGGAGCTGGTCCCCATCCAGCCCGCGGTACCAGTAACTGGTTCGGGGATCCGGCGACAGAGGCTAACTGAAGCCCGGGGAGGGCTTCACAGAGGCGGAGGCCCCACCTGGATTTTCTGGTGGGTTCCCCTGTGGAACCGGGTGCATACAATGATGCAAGCCGAGGGGGACCTGCATGCATCCATGCATGCTCCCCTCGAAGTGTCTGCACTCGGCTCCCCCCACGCTCTTGCCCAGCGCCGTGCACCTCAACTTCTGCCAGGGGACAACATGATGCTGGTGCAGTGCTTCCCCCCCTCGCCGGAGGAGAGCAGTCCTTCAGATGCTTAATCCTTCCCCTTCCCTGCCAACCCCCGACAGCCCATGCCCGTTCATGGGTCACCAGCGTGACGCAAGGTTTGGCGTCCAACGTTTCAACTCTCAGTGCCACCAGGTCGGCACACTGAGCATCATTTGAGTCATTCTTGTGTACAGCTGTGCCATGGCACTGTTAACACTGAGGAGGCTACTACACCCTCCATGCTCTGCATGGAATTTTGTGCTCCATGATATAATATGCTCTCTACGGGCTCACCTGCATTCTTCTCAGTCGCAGAAAGGCTGGGGCCTTGGTTTTACCCAGAACAGCTCCTATGAACAGTAGCTGCTATGACAGTTGGAGCCGAGACTTCTCTATATTCAGCAGACTCTCCATTGAGGTGAGGAGCTGGGAGGCAGTGGCCACTGCTTGTTCCATCTACTGCCTGGACAGACTGGATATCAGCTAGTTGTCCAGGTAATGGAAAACCTGGAGTACCAACTTTCTCAGGTGTGCTGTGAGTACTGCGAAGCACTTTGAAAAGACTTGAGACATTGAGGAGAGCTCAAAGGGCAGGGTTCTGAACTGATAGTGCTGCCCCGGCACAGCGAACCAAAGGTAGGTGGGGTTTACCAATATGTGCTGGTATGCATTTTGCATATCCAGGGAAGCTACCCAATCCTGAGGTTGCAGGAAGGGAAGCAGGGACCCAGGGAAATCATTTAGAATTTTTGTCAATCCATGCACTTGTTCAGGTTTCTGTGGTCAAGAATGGTGCACATGCCTCTGACTTCTTTGGTACGAGGAAGTAATGGGAGCTGAAGCCTGTGTTGCATCTGACTCTGTCACTACTTCTACTGCCCTGTTGCTCAGAAGGCCCATAATCTCTTATTCCAGAAACTCTGACGTGTGAAATGATAAGAGGGGTTGTGTTCTGGGTGGATGCTCTGGAATCAAGGTCAACAAGCCTGATGGGAGTACCGTGGAGCTCTCAACCATCCCCTCAACTGTAGGGGGCTTGACTAAGATTGATCAGTCAGGAGAGTTGGAGGAGGAAAAGAACATGATCTTTCCCGATCCCATGACTGAAGATGACATCTCTTGTATTTTCTGCAGCAGTGAGAAGGGCTCTCCCTGAAGATCTAGAAAGTGAGACACATTTCCCTGAACTCATCAGAGAATGACCCTCTGATGCTGACCCCAGTCGGGAACAGTGCCGAGATCAATGAGGAATTCACTACCGCCTCTTCTTCCATGACTGCAAGTTGAGCAGCTGACCTGGCAGCTACAGAGACCTTTTAGCAGTCTTTTGGGCGACCAAGACCAAATGAGCCTTCCACTCTTTGATGCACGCTGGCAGCATGGCCCAGTACAAACTGCGTCCATTGACATTGTGTTGACTGCCCACACAGTATCCACATTGTATGGGTTGGTGGCTGAAATTTTGTGCCTGCAGTGGGTGCAGAAACACAGGTTACTCAACTGTAACAGTAGTTCTAGGAGTGGTATATGTTGTTCATCCACATGTTCTGGGATTGTCCTTTCCCCTTTAAATCTTGATGGAAGTCTTCAAGCTGGCTCCTCCCACCCACCTGGGTGATATAACCCTTGGCTGCGCCCCATGACACCAAATCTTTGCCCGCTGGAAGCAGTGTTGTATGCCTGAGCCAGGGTGGGTCTGTGTGGATGAACAACATATACCACTCCTAGAAAGATCAGTTACACGAAGACTTTTGCCATAACAGTAGATCTTCCAGGAATGTCTCTTGCAGTAAGTCATTACTTCTGGGAGTTCCCGGAAGGTGGCGCTGTAACACAGCAGTTTCTTCTAGCAGTCCCCACACCAGGGACCACCCACACGACCTCACTTCCTGGGCTGTGCCTATAAAGTGGGTGGTCCTGGTAGTCTCCTTTCCCTCCTGGTTTCAGCTCATTGACGGCGATCAAGAACAGTGCCAACCTCCCGACCCTACATCATTTTCCCTGTTACAGAATGGCAGACGGTCAGAGGGAGGGAAGCTACTTACTGCAAGAGACATTCCTAGAAGATCTACTGTTATGGCAAATGTCTTTGCATAACTGATCTATCTTCAATGGAATGGTCTCTTGCAGTAAGTCACTACTTCTGGGAGATTCCCAAGCAGTTATATGGCAGTGGGGTGGCCAGATATGGCATTCTGCCTTACATATAGTGTGGTTTTAGGACCGACAGGAGCTGAGAGCAGTATATCAGCATATAAAGAGAATTTTTGTATTCTATCTGTAAGTACTCCATTATAGTATTCATTATAGGGTTGTGGTTGAAAAATAGGCTGGACTGGCTATTACTGAGCATCGTCAGATGAGTTAAGCAGATGTAAACCTGATCAGGGTATGGCATATCAGATATTGTAATAAATCAGAAGAAATTCAGCCACATAATGGAGTAAATAGAAGGTCTCAGTGGCATGCACTGGGAAGGCAGTATATGTCAAGTCTTGTGGGTTCTGAATTTTTAACAGTAACTCAAATAATACAGTTATTATTTTGTAGTGCTACAATGTGGCAAGTTAGTACAGTGTTTTGTCATGTCTGTCAAGTCATTATTGAAATGTATCCATTTTGGCATAATTATGCTACATAAGTAGCAAACAATGAAGTTGTGAAATGAAACAATGTATCCATTTCATAATGGAATCCAGTGACTCTTCAAGTCAGTAGTACTGTTGTAGTCAATATTGTACTCATTCAACAGAGAGATGTAGTCAGTTCCATCGTGTATTACTAATCTCATTTGCAAGGGGGTCCCAAGTATGCCAGGGCCTGCAGCCTTGTTAGGTGTAAACCCTTTATTTATGCTGTCGGGTGAACAGACGTTTACATGGTGATCTGGATAACTGCAAATTATGAGCCACTGGATCTCATCTTTGAGAGTCCAACCATGTTAATCTGAGAAAAGTCAAAGTTTGTGACATGCCCACATTTTGTTGTCCAAGTAGTGTGGGAGAGAAAATTGATAAGTCTTGCAGAGTTTGTAATGGACTCACCATTGTTTCTGTGGCCTTTATCTATGGCCAGGTGAAGACCGCATGTATCAGTAGAAGTTTGGTAATAATATTATGATCCATATTATAATATTTTCAGGATATATCGATTGTTTCTCAGTATGTGAGTAGCAGCAGGACCTGTTTGTGGAAGGGACATGAGGGTCTGATGCACAACAGGCCGAGAGGCATCCTGATGGAATGTCCATAATGGTCTGTAACAGTGATACCTCAATAAGTGGCTAGATGTATAAAGCCTCATGGGAAAGGCCTCAGTATAATTTCGAATCAAAGCCCCCAGAAAAAGGTCTCCGAGGCTTAGAAGAGGAGGAGATCGGGGAATAGTTTGAAGTTTTTTAACAAGAAGAAGAGGCACCCGGCCGTCCTAACGGGCGGCCATGGGTCGGTTTAGATGTATTCCTTGTCATTCATTCTTTGCCTCTGAAGCTTCCTCTCTGGTTAGAGTAATTTCTAGTTTTATATGAATAATTATACTGAGGACGTAGTTTGTGGTACATAGATTGTACTGATTTTAGTTGTCTGCCTGAGGCTTACAGGTTGTCCAGTATCGTTTATGCCCCTAGGCCAAACAGATGGTCACCAGAAAAAGGGGCATTAGCCACTTTATGTTGAATATCAAGTGCTAGCCCTGAAAGTCGGAGCCATTCCTGACGGCATATGAGAATTCCGAATGCAGAGGCTCTAGACGAAGCATCAGCAATGTCATATCCTGATCTTAATAAATGTCGAGAGAGGGAAGTAAGTGTGTTTATTACTGATGTGAATTGCTCTTTTTCAGGGGATATAGGTAGTTTACTTATAATGTCCCCAGCAGAGGTGCCCACCGTACGCTGGAATTTCAGCATATGTCCCATGTAGTTAAGTATTCTAAAATTTAATGTGTTTAGAGCAAACACTTTCTTCCCCATATAATCAAAATGTGAGTCTTTTTCGGCAGGTACTGTACTTGTATGTTTAGGTTTGCCATGCGGTTGTGAGCAGCTGCAATCACCACAGAATCTGTAGTGGAAATATTTGCAAAATATCGATACTCTAGAGGAGCAGGATAAAGACTGTGCGCAGTGGCGGAGCTGGGGGGGGCTGGGGTGGCAGTTGACCCTCCTGGCTGCCCCAGTGAGAGTAGTGGTGCCCCACCACCACCTTTATTCAATGTTTAGTGCCCACTGTGGAGCCCATGATTGACTGAATGGACCCCCCCGGCTCCCAAACCTGGCTCTGCCACTGTCTGTGCACTTTTCTAGGTAGCTCTTGTGCAGCTATGGGCTGACTCCACGCTTTTGTAATCGCATTTCTGAACATTGGTATAAAAGGAGAGACTGCCCGGATAGTTTCTTCTGGGATGTCAAGATATTCAGCCATATCCTTACTTAATCTGTCTTGTTCTGTTGTGGTAAACCCCACTGTTTTTTGTATTTGTAACATCATTTCTGAGAATGATTGGTCATCTGGTGGGGAAATGACTTTTAGTTGTTGTAATATTTCTTCATCCCAGTATGATGGTATAGAATATGGAGACTCAGGCCCTCTTCTAGTAGAGGAAAGTACAGTTACATAAGAACGTACTGTAACAGTAGATCTTCGAGAACAGCTCTTGCAGCAGTTTACACCATTAGGACTGAAGCTGGCAGGCACCAGGATCCCACTGAAATTTTCTAGCTAGCAATATTCAGCAGGGACCACCCCCTACGTCGGTCCTGCCCCCGAAGTCAGGCATAGTTCATAAGGAGGCGGCCCCCAGAATCCCCAGTTCTCCTGCCGGAGACTCCCGGCCACTGGATGACATCAGAAGAGGATACTGAGGATCCGCCATCAAGCGACAATCAGAGAGGTGCTGAAAACACCGGATCGTAGGAGAAGGATATCAGAACAAAATCTACCTCCAGCAGGGGTGGTGGTGGGGAAAGTACCTGCTGCAAGAGCTGTTCTCGAAGATCTACTTTTACGGTACGTTCTTACGTAACTGTACTATCTTACTTTGAGAAACAGCTCTTGCAGCAGGTTACACCATTAGGACTGATTCCCAAGCAATATTGGAAATCCCTCACCATTGGGAGGAGGCAAGGTAGAAATCCCTAGTAGAACCGAGGCCTAGGACAGAAGGCCTTGAAGGACTGCTAGACGAAAACCTGCTCTTCGCCTCGATGCGACGTTCAGGCTATAATGCTTGATGAAGGTGTGCACAGTGCTCCAAGTGGCTGCTGCACAGATGGCTGAAGTGGACACATTCTTTAAGGCCACAAAGGAGGTAGCCACCCTCCTTGTGGAATGACCCTTAACCGCACCCAGTAAGGGTTTGTTACGCTTCTGGTAACAGAACGTGATACAATGTATGAGCCACCTGGACAGCGACTGTTTGGAAACGGGAGTTCCCATCATCCTGTGGGTGAAGGAGACAAAAAGCTGGTCAGATTTTCGGTGGTGTTTGGTTCTGGTCAGGTAGTATCGAAGACACCTATGCACATCTAAAGTGTGCAACAGAGCCTCTCCTCAATTAGAATATTTAGAGAAGTACACTGGTAGATCGATATCCTGATTAAGAGTGAGAGCTGAGACCACCTTAGGCAGAAACTTCGGATTAGTCCGTAGGGGATACCCTGTCCTGATGGAAAACCAAATAAGGTTCTTTGCACATCAGTGCGTGAAGTTCAGAAATTCTTCTGGCTGAAGTAACGGCAACTAAAAACAACGTCTTCCATGTAAGGAGGCATAGCTTGCAATCTGCGGCTGGTTCAAAAGGTGGCAGCCTAAGTTGCTCCAGGACAAAGGGTAAATCCCATGGCGGAATAGGATCCTTAATCAGAGGTCTAAGGTGAAGGACACCTCTCAGGAAGGCTCGTGCAGTGTCCAACTGAGCTATGGGACATTGGTCTATAGCAGTGTGATAGGCTGAGATGGCACAAAGGTGTACTTTTATTGAGGAGTAGGCCAAGCCCCTCTGAAAGAGAGACAGGAGGTAGTCCAAGACCGACCTTTCTGGACAATCCATTGGTGAAACCCCCTGCGCCTGAGCCCAGAGGTAGATTCTGCGCCATTTCATGGCATAGGTAGCATGGGTGGCCGGTTTTCTAGCAGCTGCTAGAAAGTCTGCTACCTCTTGCGAGACCCCGTATTGCATAAGGCCTATGCCTCTAGGAGCCAGGCATGCATGTTCAGTGAACGAAGGTCCAGATGGACCAAGGAGCCCACCTCCTGAGACAGTAAGTGAGAGCTGATTGGCAAAAGCACTGGAGGTTCCCGGGACAGCTGATGTAGTAGAGAGAACCAGATCTGCCTGGACCAAAACGGCGTGATAAGTATCAGCGTTGCTTGCTATCTGCGAAGTTTCAGAAGGACCCTCTGGATCAATGGAAAGGGGGGAAGGCATAGAGGAATCTGCCCACCTAGGAGAGGGACAATGCGTCTAGCCAGAAAACACCAGGTCCTGGATCTAGCGAGCAAAAATTGGGCAGTTTTGCATTGTATGGGGACGTGAAAAGGTCTAGCTCTTGTGTACCCCATCTGCGAAACAGATCCTCTACTACCTCCTGGAGTAGTTCCCACTCATGGACTCTGGCCTGAGAGTGACTCAGGCCGTCTGCGATGACTCTGTCCACTCCTGGGATATGAACAACAATGAGGTTTGCGCCGTGTTATAGAACACAATCCCAAACCCTCATGGCCTCCCTGCAAAGTGGGTAGGAATGGGTGCTTCTCTGTTTGTTGAGGTAATACATCACCGCAGAATTGTCTGTTTGTAACAGAAGAGTACCTGGTGGGATCTCCGACTGGAAAGCCTGCAGGGCGTAAAGAACTGCTCTCATTTCCAGGATATTTATGTGGAGATGAGTCTCTTGGGCTGTCCACAGGCCCTGAGACCTGACACCGTCGAGGTGTGCTCCCCACCAGAGCCCTGAGGCATCTGTGAAGAGCATCACAATCGGAGACGGTGCAATGAAGGGGACCCCACCAATAGGTTTTTTGAATCTAACCACCATTGCCAACCCGGATTACAGCATTCGTGATCCGAATTGGGAGCTGCAGATGGTCTTGCTTCTGATCCCACTGGACCCGTAACATCCACTTGGTCACCCGCATGTGGAGATGGGCTAGAGGGACTGTTGCAATGGCCGCAGCCATATGTCCGAGCAGGCAAAGGACCTGCCTGGCTGGGATAGTCTTCTTTGCTGAAAAGTCCCTGATGAGGGATCTGATGTATGCCACCCGGTCCCGGGGTAGGAAAGCTTCCCCCTGGACGGTGTCCAGAACTGTGCCTATGAACTGCAGAATCTGTGACGGAACCAGGCATGACTTCTCTTGATTGATAATGATGCCCAACTTCTCGAACAGAGACTGAATGATGGACATCAGGGCTTCCCGAGAGGGTGCCATGAGAAGACAGTCGTCCAGGTACGGGAACACATAGTGGCCTTGTCTCCTCAGAGTCACCGCTATGACTGCCATGCACTTCGTGAACACCAGAGGTGCTGATGACAGTTCGAAAGGGAAGGCTCAGAACTGATAATGGTGACCCTGAAACTCGAAGCGCAAAAACTTCCTGTGCGATTGAGTGATGGGTATATGGAGGTAAGCATCCTGTATGTCCAAGGATGCTAGAAGGGTGCCCTGCATGAACATGGGTATCAGATCTGGAAGGCTCACTGTGCGGAAGCGTTTGTATAGAACCGAAGTGTTGAGGTCATTGAGATCCACTATCGGACGGAGGTCCCCTGTCTTCTTGGGAACCAGAAAGAAGTTAGAATAATAACCTGCACCTCTTTGGTTCCGCGGTACATGCTCTATAGCTTCTTGTCCGAGAAGCGCGAGCACCTCCTGCTGTATGAGCAGGGCGTGCTGAACCAGATAACAGGAAAGCAGGGGAGGTCTTGACGGTGGGTGGTCAAGAAATTAGATGAAGTGACCTTTCTTGACCAATTGGAGAACCCACCGGTCAGCAGTAATCGACTGCCACCCTGAAAAGTGGTGAGCGATGCAACCCCCGACCTTTTGCGCCCATTTATCCAGAGGAGGGGCGGGGGCCGGGAAGGAGTCATGCTGTGGCAGCACTAGTTCCTGCAGGCTATGCCGGTTTGGTGTAACGCAGGCCCCTGCCTGGGGCAGGCTTAGCCTGGGCTTTATGCTGGAAAATGCCCCTTTGTTGCTGGCGGGAACATGGCTGCTGCCATTGTTGCTGGCTGCGAAAATGGTTCTGGTTCCTACGAAAGAAACCAGGCCTTGATCTGTACATGGCTTGTATGGATCTAACTGCCTTCCCAGTGTCCTGGAGTTTGGTGATAACCTTCTCAGAGTGTTCACCAAATAGGACTTTGCCATTGTATACGACGTCAAGAATGTTCTTCTGTATGTCCGGGGTAAAACTGGAGACACGGAGCCAGGAGTGTCTCTGGAGACAGAAGCCCAAAGCTGCAGCTCTGGCAGATGAGTCCGCAGAATCATATGTGGCTCGTAGCACTTGGGTTCCCACATCAGACCCTGTGTGGAGGAGGTTTAGGAGCTCCACCTTCTGATCACCATCCGGCAATTTGTCGACAAGGTCCTGGCCCTGTTCCCACAGGGCATTCTGAAACTGAACCATGTGAGATAGGTAGTTCAGGGACCTGATGGAGCATGCAGCAGCTGCATACAAGCTCCTCCCCAGGGCATCCAACTGTTTGGATTCCTGATCTGGTGGCTGTGTGCTCATATGCTGCGGTCGTTGGGACTGGTCATGAGAGGTCGTAATGACCAGGGAGCCAGCCAGAGGTTGTTGTGCCAAGTACTGGTCCTCTTTCCGGGCCTTGTACAGACAGTCAGCTTTCTTCGGCACAGAAGGGGTGGAGTGCGGATGCTTCCATGCAGCCTTGGTGACGTCTGTGAAAGTGTCCACCAAGGGTGGTACTACCACAGGCTTGGGATCTTTCTGCTGAAGATAATGGGCAAGGCACTGTCTCTTGGGGTCGAGATCTTCAGAATCCCATCCCATGTTCTCCTGGATGTGCCACATAATCTCAGAGAAGGAGGGATCATCCGGAGGTGACCTGGGTAGGTCTTGTGGGGTAGGCAATGGGATGCTGAGTGGAGAAGGAGATCTGGAGAATTCAGAGGTATCCAAACTGGAGTCTTCCCCTGACAGACGTCACCTGGGTTGCTTGGGGCTGGGAGACCCTGAGGGAGATCTTTAGGGAGGCCTTCTCTGATCTTTAGAGCTACCCCTAGGAGGTGGAGTATACTCCTTAGAGGTTGGTGGTCGTCCTGCTGGCCCCTGAGGTGGAGGAGGGGGCATAGGAGGTGAAGGAGAAGGAGGTTTTATGGGGATCACATCTTTCTGGATTGTGTCCCACCAGAAAGTAAAGAGATCCTTAACCTCTTGTATGTTCATGCCCGACGACAGGCATGAAGCCGGTGGTCTGTTGCCGGGGTCGGGCATTGGGTCCACAGGAGTCTCCAGGGTGGGCGAAGGTTGCCTTGGAAGCCCGGCATCCTCTATGTCGCCTGCCTGGTCTTCAGGCAATATGGTATCCTCCTCCGTGGAGTCCCTGCGACTAGTGTTCACCAGTGACTGGGGGGCAGTCTTCGGCTCTGGCGAGTGAGAGGCTGACGTCTTTGGGTCCAGTGAATGCCTGGCCGACGTCTGGTGCTTGGCCAATGTCCTCGGCTCTGGCGAACGCCTGGCCGACTTCAGGTGCTTGGCCAACGGCGGGTGCTTAGCCAACGTCGGGTACGTCGTCCGCTTTAGGGAAGTCAGGTCTTTTGTCTTCCTGGGTGGTGGATCCGGACCCCTGGGAAGCTGGGAGACTGATCTGGAGTTGGGGTCCCGATGTTGGATGGAAGAGGAAAACTTGTGACTGTCAGAAGACTTGGATGAGGCCCGGGAAGGAGTGGAGGAAGCCGAAGGCCTGGAAGTCTTCAGGGGTTGAAGCAAAGCCAAAGAACCGCCTGTAGCCTTAACCTTAACTGGAGGAGGCTGGGAATGAGCCCTGCAGGGAGAGCGGTCAGACTGTGTGGAGCCTGAGCTACGGGAGTCCAAGGCCCGGTAAGGGGATCTGGACCTTGCCTTCTCCCGGTGCTTGTCCCGGTGTTTGTGGGTTTTGCAAGGAAGATTCACCTCTGGAGGAAGGTTCTTTATCCATTCCGCTAAGTTTTTCTTCTAAAAGGTAACCCTGAAGTGCCTTTTGATGGCGGATCCTGGTGCGGCTGTTGAACCCCTGACAGAAGGAGCAGGCCTTGGTGTCGTGATCCAGGCCTAAGCACTGCAGGCAGGATGAATATGGATCCTTGAAGGGGATCTGTTTTCCGCAGACACACTTGGAAGGGTATCCCTAAGAAGAAGGAGTTGGAGATGCCGACATTAGTTTCGTAAAACTAGTGGGAGAAGTTCTTAGTCGTCATACGCTAGAGAAAGACCGAGAGGCCGATGATGGCGAGTCGACAGTGGGAAAAGAACTGGGGATTCTGGGGGACTGCCTCCTTATGTACTATGCCTGACGTCAGGGGCGGGACCGATGTCAGGGTGGTCCCCACTGAATACTGCTAGCTAGAAAATTTCCAAGGGTCCTGGCGCCTACCGGCTTCAGTCCTAATGGTGAAATCTGCTGCAAGAGCTGTTTCTCAAAGTAAGATCCATCATAATCTGTGTCTTTGGAAGGTTCCAAAATTATATGAGAATCTGACAAACATTTCTTAGAATATTCATGAAGCAGAAATGACGAGCATTCTAGCTCTGTGCATGCCTGTTTTGATGGAGACGGAGACACAGTCTGTCTAGGTGTATAATTAAAGCCTATCAAATTCAACACTTTATTTACAATTTCTTCTATATTTGGCACATGTGAGGATGGAATTGCCATGTACGCAGGTTCTGATCCCTGTGTACTTGAAGTCGGGGGATCAATTTGTGCCTCCCGATAATGTGATCCAGTACATCTTTGAGAATTTTGCTCATCACGGACTGGTGTCTGAGCATCATGCATGAGTGCAAATGAGGCTGGTTTGCCTCTGTGTTCCTTAGTATACGATTCTTTATTTTGTGGTGATGCAGCCCCGTAAGTATCTTTTGATACGTTTTTATAAAATATTTCATGTTTTTTCATGGTTACATTTTTATAAGGATCTTCCATAAATGTATTATACGCTGATAAAGGTTTTTTTTTTTTTTTGCTGTTCTATGATGTACGGGCTGCTCCGTCAACTGTGGGATCAGTCCTGTAGACGGAAGAGGAACAGAAGCATGCCTCATCGACAGTGTAATGTGTCTTATTGATGATGGATAAGTGAATGTATGCTCGGTTGACGGTGGAATACTCCACATCAATGATGGGGATGTCAGTGCATGCTCTGTCGATGATGGGATGCTCTTTGTTGATGACAGAACAGTAGGGACATGCTCAGTCGATGATGGAAAGTGTGTCATTGACAGTGAGAAGGCAAATGCATGCTCCATCAATGGTGACATACTTCTCGTCGATGATGGAGGTTTAGGAGCATGTCTCGACAACGGGGGAGGAAGCCCCATCGACGATGAAGCAAGTAGAGTGTGCTCCATCAACAGAGGTGTTGTTCTTGCCGATGAGGATGTTTTGTGGTGTCCTCTCATCGATGGGCAAGTGTGCACCGTCGATGATGAATGCAGCAGGTCGTCGATGATGCATGTGGTTTCATCGATGGGGGAGCTGAGGAATGACGTCCTGTCGACGATGAATGTTCCTTTCTATATGAAGTTGAACTTCTATGTTTTTTTGTTAAAGAAGTGCCTGCCATTGACAAGGGGATATTGCTCATCGAAGAAGAATGTTTTCTTGATGGCACATGTTTAGGAGATATGACCGTTGAAGGGTGGGGTCAGGCAAGACTTTAGGTGAAGGTATTTCCTTCCCTATTTTGCTTCTTGAAGAGGACTCAGAGGTTTTGGAGCCCTTTGATCAAACACCCTGAGTCTTTAACAGGGAAACATCCATTGTAAAGCTCTTGGACAAGCACAGGAATATGGTGCCGTGTATGAAGCCCAGGCCCCTATGCTATGGGTTCAATCCACATCGTACACTGCTGGCAGAAGAGTAAGCCACTGTCAGAGCTGAAGCCGGTGGGAAAATGAACGGAGACTACCAGGGACCACCCACTTTTATAGGCACAGCCCAGGAAGTGAGGTCATGTGGGTGGTCCCTGGTGTGGAGACTGCTAGAAGAAACTGCTGTGTTAGAGCACCACCTATCGGAAACTCCCAGAAAAACAGGTTACTCACCTGTAACAGTAGTTCTAGGAGTGGTATATGTTGTTCATCCGCACGCTTTGGCATGTCTCTTTCCCCTTTAAATCTTGCCGGAAGTCTTCAAGCTGGCTTCTGCCACCCACCCGGGCGGTATACACCTCGGCTCCACCCTGTGATGCCAGATCTTAGCCCGCTGGAAGCCAGGTTGTGTGCATCCTCAGCCGGGGAGGTCGGGTGGGTTAGTGAGGATGAACAACATATACCACTCCTAGAACTACTGTTACAGGTGAGTAACCTGTTTTTCCAGGATCGTGGATATGTTGTTCATCCACACTTATTGGCAGAATCCTAGCAGTTCTCCGGGAGGAGGGAGGCAAGGCGCACATCCCCTACTTAGGGAACAGAGACTGGAGAACTAAGGTCAACGTGGTAGTGGGTAATGAAGGTGTTTCCTGACTTCCAGGTAGCAGCCCAACAGATTTCCTGGATTGGGATGTCCCTGGAAGCAGTCACCGATGCAGCAGTACGACGGGTAGAATGAGCTCTTATCCCTCTGGGAGGATCCATGCCCACCAACTCATAGCACAGACCTATGCATAATGTAATCCATCTAGCAACAGTACGCTTCGCTGCAGGTCTGCCAGAAGCAGCTTCGGCTTAGGTGACAAACAGCTGGTGAACCTCTCCATGAATATCTGCCGTCTTCTCCTTATAATAGGAGAGAGCACATCTCAGGTCCAAAGTATGGAGCCTGTACTCGGCCTCCAAGGTGTAATTAGGGTAATATACCAGCAGAGTCAACAACTGGTTAAAGTGAAACTCTGACACCACCTTCGGAAGGAATTTTGGGTGGGGGCGCAGCACAACTTTGTTCCTGTGGTAGATCAGATAAGGGGAGTCCACCGAAAGCGCCTTGAGTTCCCCTGTCCTTCTGGCAGATGTGATAGCCACCAAGAAGGTCGTCTTCCACGACAGGTGTGACAGCTCACACTTGTGCACTGGTTCGAATGGCTTGCCCATGAGTTTCGCCAATACCAGCAGTAGATACCACAGAGGTTGAGGTTTATGCAGGGGATAAGTGATCCAGGCCTTTGAAAAAGCACCCAAACACTGTCTCCTGCACCAATGTCAGCTGACCGGCCCATGCCTGGTAAACAGAAATGGCTGCCAGGTGCACCCTAAGGGTCGAAGACCGCAGACCCCCTTTGGAGAGAGACCAAAGGTAGTCGACAATGTCAGCCACTGAACAGAATAAAGGGACCAGGCCCTTACCCTGACACCAAATGGAAAACCTTTTCCATTGGAAGGCATAACATTTCCTGGTTGATTCCTTTCTAGATGCCTCCGCCACGGTGTAGACATCTTCAGAAAGACCCAAAGCCTAGATCTCTAGCCACTCAGGTACCAGGTTGTGAGGTGCAGGGATTGAAGGTCCGGATGGAATACCTTCCCCTGATTTAGAGATATCAGGTCCAGGCGTGTATAAAGCCGCTGCGGGGGCCTGCAGCTGATGCTGAGGAGATCTGGATACCAGAACTGGCACAGCAAGTCTGGGGCTACCAGGATCACCTTCGCCTTGTTCCTCCTCACCTTGAGGAGCACCTTATGGATCATGGGAAATAGAGAGAAGGTGTAGGAGAGGCCTGGGATCCTCAGCCTTGAGAAGGCATCCCTCTGCAGTGAGCCCTGCTGAGGGGGCGGGCATGAAACAGCCTCAGCTTGGTGTTTTCCCTTGAGGCAAACAGGTCCACCAACGGTTTGCCCCAATGGGAGAACAGGCTGTAAGCTACCTCTGGATGGAGAGACCACTCCAGGGATGTCTGGCCTATGCGGCTGAGAGCATCTGTCAGTTGGTTCGACGCTTCTGCCACATGGATGGCTAGGAGATCCGGCTCACAAGGGACCAGATGTGGAGCACCTCCTTGCACAGCAGACAGGAGTGCATGCTGCCCTGTTTGTTGAGGTAGTACATGGTCGTGGTTTTGTCTGTCTGGACTTGAACCACTCGACCCCGGAGCTGAAGAGCGAAAGCTGACAGTGCCAGTCTGACTGCTCTGAGCTTCAACAGGTTGATGTGGCATCGAGACTCCTCGAGAGTCCAGAGCCCATGGGCCCTGTTGTCCCCCATGTGGGCTCCCCAGCCCATGAGAGAGGCATCGGTCATGAGGATGACAGTCAGCTTGGGGCGGACAAATGGGATCCCTTCCTGCAACCGGTCTGGGGTGGTCCACCATTGGAGAGCATCCCACATCTTCTAGGTTACAGTGATCAGCTGGTCGAAATGACCACGGCCCTGAGTCCACTGGGCTGCCAGCTTCCACTGGAGGGGGCATATATGCAACATGGCCCAACAGACCACTGAGGTACACGCCACCATGTAACCCAGAAGGCGCAGAAAGTCCCAGGCAGGGCCCAAGTGCCCAACCAAAAATGATTGGGCAAAGGAGGAAAGAACCTCTGCCCTGTCCACCGAGAGCTGAGCTCTGGCTTGACAAGAGTCGAGCTCTGCCCTGACGAAGCCCATCACCTAAGAAGGCACTAGTTCCGACTTGGCCTCATTGATCAGACCAAGTTGGGTGCAGGTTTGGATGGCCAGATCCCTGGACCTCTCCACCTCCTGCTGGGTGGAACCTGCAAGGAGCCAATTGTCGAGGTAGGGGTAAATTCTGATGCCCCGACACCAGAGATTGGTCGCCACCACTGCAATGCATTTGGTGAAGACCTGTGGGGCTGATGACAGGCCAAACGGCATGGCTCGGAACTTGTACAAAGGTCCCTTCGACCGTGAAGCTGAGGAACCGCTGATGGGACAGACGGATTGGGACATGAAAGAATGCGTCCTGCAGATCCAGTGAACAGAATCACGTTTCACTCCAAGGATGGTATGGTCTAGGACAGAGTGACCATCCAAAAGGTGCGTGACCGGAGATACTGATTCATGTCATGGGGATCTAGAATGGGGCACCAGCCCCCCGTCTGCTTGGGCACCAGGAAGTACCTGGAGACAAAGCCTGGGTCCACTGAAGGATCCACCACGAGAGCCACCGCCTCCTTGAGGAGGAACTGTGCAATGTAGTCTTGAAGAGCCGACTGGGTGTGTGCGGAAATCCGTTCTTCCCGAGGGGTGCAGGCTCGGCTGGGAGGGTACTGCTGAAATTCTAGAGGCAGTCCCTGACCGACCACTTTGAGAACCCACCTGTTCGTGGTGATAGCGGACCAGAAAGAAAGTGGTGGAGCCGGACCCCTTTGGGAAGACCCAGAGCTGGAGTGATGGGAATAGGGGTGGCGACCCCCACCCCATCACAGAGCAGGCTTGGAGGAGGAGGAGGGAAGCTCCAGGATCTGAGCCTCGGCCTCCTCTGTGGACCTGTTGGGGTCCAGGCTTGGGCCGAGGGTGCCAAGCTTGAGCCTGCTGCTGATGCTGCTGTCCCCCTTGAAAAGAGGACTGCTGAACTGCAGGGGAAGCATGCCGGAAAGGCTTCTTCTTTTTCTTCTGCTAGTTCTTGCCTAAGGAACTCTTAGCAGAAGTGGCGTCCAGGGTGGCACTGGACTGCTCTATGTGCTGTAGGTGACCGGCCACTCCTGGGACGAACAAGTCAGTCCCAAGGAAGGGCACATCAGCAAACTTGTGCTGAGTATCCGCAGGAAAGGAAAAGGGCCTCAGCAAAGCCCTGTGGTGAGAGGCAACTGCAGCGGCCATCGAGCGGGCACAAGAGTCCCCAATGTTCAGGGCCATCTGGAGCTGCTGTTTGGCAGCAGCTCAGCCCTGGTCTCGGACCTGCTTAACCGTGGTCTGCATGTCCATGGAGAGATGTGGGAGGACTTCGTCTAATGACCTGAGGAGGGCATGAGAGAAGTTTGCCATGACGATGGCCAAACTTGCCTGACGAAGGCCCAAGGAAGAACCCACATAGACCTTCCACGCTGAGTGGTCCAAGAGCTTGGACTCTTTGTCAGGAGGTCAGTCAGTGTTGGCAGAACTGCCAGTATGCCTGAACACAGAGGTTGTCACCAGGCTCTGGGCTGAAGGGTGCTCAGTGAACCCCGCAAGGGGACCCCATGGGAACTGCATACTTTTGGGCCATGCAGGCAGACGGTGCTGGACAAGAGGCAGGATGCTGCCATAGTTTGAGTGCCGGATCCACAATGGCCTTGGCCACAGGAAAGGCCTCCATTGGGGTATCCCCATCTTGACGATGTCCGTGAGAGGTTACTCCGCCTTTTTCTGGATGGGTTCCAGGGGCATCCCTTTGGACTCAGAGATGAGGCGAAGAATCCCTTGAAAGGAGGAAGGACCTTCCTCCATCCCTAGGCCATTGGACAACTCATCATTTTCAATTCAATTCATCTTTATTTATATATAAGAGATGTTTCCCCAGGATGAGAGTGAAGCCCGGTGACGTCCGAGTCCAAAGAGTCAGGGTACAGTGGCCTGCGGCCCAAATCACTCTCGACCCACCGAGGGCAGTCCAGGGTGACCGTGACCAAGAGACATTGGGGAAGCCCGGTGTCTGGTTGGTCCTCTTTGGAAGGAGCCCCTCCCACAGGCTGCTTAGGCGGTGATTCCACCATTATCAGTGGAGAGACCAGTTTAGGCTGAACAGGCAGTAGTGCCAGCCCCGTGGGCAGGGGAACTGAATGTTTCATCTCTGAGGGGGTCAGCTTCGGCCTAGGAGGCGAAAGCCAAGTAATGGTCAGGGTAGGAGTCGAGGTCGGCTTGTGCCCAGACAATATCAGCTGTTGCCACATGAGGTCCTCATAGCACCGGAGTTTCCATCAGAGCCTCTCCTCATCTGAGGAGGATGAGGACAAGGACGACCAATGGTGTCACCTCTTTTTGGAGTGCTTATGGCTCTTCCTTGGTTGTCCGGATGAGAGGGTTCTAGACCTCGACTGAGATCGGGCAGGCCAACTCGGTCACTTGGGAGACACCAGCAGGACCGGTGATACCCAGGGGTCCAGAACCGGGTCCTCGACGGGGACACCAGCAGGCTGGGTCTCCTCATCGGGGAAGTCAAGGACTGGAGTCCTTTCCAAGGAGTCATCGACCGGGGCCAGCGTCAGCGGGTCGATTGGATCGAGAACAGTCCCAACCTCATCATCCATATCCTCAGTCGGCTGGCCCGACAGAAGATCGGTGAAGCCTGCGGCCGAGGAAGCGATCTCGACCAAGGTTGAGACGGCATGCTCCTGGGACTAAGACCTCTCTCGGTCCCAAGAGTGCCTCTGCCGAGATGAAGGCTTGCTTGCTTCCTTCTCCCGCTTGCGGGATCGGGAGGAGTGCAAGCCCGCAGGTGCCTCTCCCCAGGTGGGGAGAGACTGGCACAACTCCCCTGAAGAAGCCTGAGAAAGTGGAGCCCAGGTTGAGCAGAACGAAGGAGCTTCAAGTGTCCGAAGCATGAGCAGCTTCTTCCTCGAATGCCTGCATGTGTTCCAGCTGCTTGGTGGAACCCACCGCTGGAAACTGCCCAACTAGCCTCCCTGGACTTCACTGGAAGGTTCCCCTTCTCCGGTCTCCCCAGTTTGAGACGTGCAAGGTGGTCATCCAGGACACTGGGATGGAAGGCCAAACAGAAGCTGCAGGAGCAGGCATCATGGGCGACACCGAGGCAGTAGACGCACATGAGGTGGGGATCAGTGTGCTACATTTTTGGGCCACAAGGACACAGGCAAAATCCAGAGGAAGATATCTCCTCCATGATCGATGACGCGAAAAGGTGATCGTTAACTCGAACCATTTTTAATTTCGGTAAAACCCAAGTTTTGAAAGCCAGGGCCTACAAAATGCATGAGCATGGGGGAGGCAACCTGCATCTTCCGGCGGAAAGGAAGATCTGGCATCACGGGGTGGAGCCAAGTTATATACCACCCGGGTGGGTGGGAGGAGCCAGCTTGAAGACTTCTGGCAAGATTTAAAGTGGAACGGGACATGCCAAGAAGTGTGCATGAACAACATATCCATGATCCTAGAAATCCACGTCCCTAGAACTTAAAATTTGGTTTCTTGCTCTCCACTGTGGATCACAACTGTGAAGGAGAGCTCGAAGGCTGCAGAGCAACTTTAAAGTTGAATACAGACTTGAAGAGTCAAAGATTCACCAAAGGGAGCACTTGAACAACTCGAAATCCTTAAATGTTGCAGAGCTGCGAAGGAGGAAACCTGTCCCTTCCAGTGGGGAAAAAAGATCTGATGTCATGGAACAGAGCTGGAGGATATACCACCCAGGAGGCAAGAGGAACTTAGTTTGAAGACTTCCAATGACACAGCTGTCTCTAGCACAACTGCCAAAGTGGGAACAGGAAACTGAATCCACATTATTAGAAAATATAATCAGTACACCAGAACCCTTTCTTTTTTTTTTTTTTTGCATTATTTCTTTATGCCACCCCTACATTCCCAGGATCCACCACTCCTTCAGGCAGCCATGGTCTCTGATGCCCTCCTACTAGTCATCCTCCCAGACCCCACCTCACCTCACATTGCAGCCAGGTCCCTGGGGTAGTCCGGCGTAATCCTTCGCTGGATGGGTCCCGCTCCTCCGAGGAGGAAGGCACCAGTGGGGGAAACCCAGCACGTTCTTCACTTGGTCGGCCCCAGGGCACTGCTGAAATGGGCAGAACATCCAGGGGAGGTTCTATGGAGGCGCCGATAGGCCGGCTGCCGTCATCCGGCCAATCCCAGGCTTTTTCCATTTTCTTGGTTCCTCCCACTGCAACGACGCTCCTGCAGTGCTCCCGGTCTCCACGGGGCCGCTGCAGAGCCGAAGTGAACTCACATTCCACCCCAGGAGAGGAGAGCAGTCCCACAGACGCCAACCTCTCCTCCCCAGCCGCCTCGCCCCGAGTCCATTCCCGAACCCGGGTCGCTGGCGTGGTTCAAGGTAAGGTGCCAGTGCCTCAGCCCTCTGTGCCACCGGGCCGGCTCAGAACCCTTTCTTAAACAACCCCCCAGTTAAATACATAGCCCTACTGCTCTGCGCCTTGTATACCCCACTGCATACTTAAGGAAGTGCATAGTAACAGCAATATTACAGCAGTACAGGGCACATAAGTGATATTATGGGCCGTGTTCATTTAAGTAAACAGCATACACATGATTCTTGGTGGGCAGTATAGTATAGTGGTTAAGAGCTCTGAGCTGCAAACCTGGAGACCTGGGTTTGAATCCCATAGCCCTCAGCTGCACACTGTGTGACGCTGAGCAAGTCACTTAAAATTCCTTGTGCTCCCAGGTTGCACCTGGAACAAGCTTTGGCTTAGTGTGTCTTTCCTGGTTAAACAATTTCTCCTTTCCCTTACCTGTCCTCTTGACACCCCACCCCATGGAGAAGTGTACTGTGATACAGACTGCATTGGAAGAATTCACTGATCCCTGGTGTCCCCCTGTACCCATGCAGAGCACATCAAGGAGGAAGGGCATGGCCACGAGGGCAAAGCGGTGTTGTGCACCACCAAAAAGTAGATCCCTTGCTCCCGGACACCAAGGAACCACAGGTTATGGCAGTCTGTGCACAGGACTGCCATATCCCCATAGGAAGATCAATACGTAAAACAAGGTAAAAATAGGTCTGCTTACCAGTCTCATCCCCGTTAATAGCAAGAAGGAGGGCTGGGAACAGGCAGGCACTACTGATCCCAGTAAATGCTGCACTTGGGGTGGGTGCATAACACTGAGTAACTTTCACGTCCTATCGGGTGCTACACAAATGCGACATTCTGAATTTCATGCTCCCCTTCCACAATGCAGCTGCCACTGTAGCTCAGCAAAAACATCCATGACTGAACTGAAAAGGGTATGCAAGACTGTCCGTAGGCATTTGGTGAACACCGACTGCTGCCACCCTCTCGCATGGCAGGACAAAAAGATGCCTATGTACCAAGTACATTTATGTGGTGCACAGGTTCTGTGCATACGACCCTATAACATCATTAGCTGTGGGGATTAGGCAGTAGAGTCAACTAGAAACACATGGCTAGGACACAGAGAGTGCCACCCGAAAATAATCAACTTGTAGTCCACAACGTACACACTCCTGCGCCTATGCCTGCAGTGTATTCCCCACAGTATGCAGACCCTGAAAGGAAACCTGTGACATACACAAACAGATGCAGCTCTTCTGTATCCACAGTGCAACAAACATATCCATTAACTGCTAGTTTACCAGCGGACAAATGCTACTGTACCTTAAGTGCATCTTCCTGACCAGAGAAGTCTTCATAGAGGCCGCTATTCAGCTCGGATGCGTTCAGCAGCAGTTCTGTGTCAGCCATGGCCAGTAACACCTTGTTGATTTCCACCAGGTAATCAGAGGGATAGAGGCTGAGTCCAGGACTGACTGTGTATTGGCTGGTTACCCCCTAAGGGCACAAGACAAGCCAGGGCTGGATTAGCATAATGATGTGCTACTTAAAAATCAAATAAGAGCCATATTATTTTGAATGACAACCTTGCTTATGTTTAATACTATACATGATACTAACTCTGCACACTTACTTTTTCATTTCAGGTGTTCTTTACACTGCTTTAGGTGGCCAGTAAGCCAAATGATAACAGAAAAAAGGGGAAGTTGAATGTATACTCAGGACCTGGTACTTCAATAGTTAAAACTAGGAGAACTAAAATGAAATGTGTCCCATGGACAATTTCACTTGAAAAGTATTGTTAACAATATAATGAAGAAGAAGAATCTTTATCCAGGTAAAGGAACCCATTGAGATTAAAAATCTATTTTAAAAAGGGCGACCCAGCCAAGCAGCAACCTTAAAATCTAATTAACATATAGAGAAAAACAGTGCAGATGATAACTGAAACTGTGAAACTGGTTACTGTTAGCGCGGTTGTTCTTTGGCTACATCACAGGGCAGACCAAGCACTTTTTCATGAAGGAGTTGACAGCAGGCAGGTCAGCTAGAGCACTGGCTTGGGAGCAGCTTGCCATGATAACACTGAACCCAGAAGCACCACTGGGGCTGGCAGAACCTGGAAGAGACATCTGATAGGATGCTCCTCTTCGCAAGAGAAAGAGAGTAGGTGGTTGTCAAGCTGCGTACCTGCACCCTGATGCACCAAAGAGAAATTTTGGGGAGCAGACCTTCATATTCCATGGACTCCACCTTGGATGATTCTAAAGGAAGAGTAGAATCCCTGAAAAGGAAGCAGGGAGAACCATGACATTACAGAAGCACCAGGGAAGACTGGACAGGGCAAAGAGGGGACAGGAGGATGCACAATGGGAAAAGAGGTGAGGGCAGGAGAGGGGAATGCAGAAAATGGAAGGACATGTGTGCAAATGCCCACAATCTGGGAAGTAAAATCCCAGACATGGCAGCCTTGACAGTGGAGGAAGACCTGGATATTGTGGATATTACCAAAACATGGTACAATGGGAACCATGAATGGGACATAGCTATTCCAGGCTATAATTTAATCAGGAGGAACAGGAAAGAAAAAAAGGGGGGGGGCTCTTTACATCAAAGAAGGGATAAAGGCAGCAGAGGTGCAAGTAATGCAGAGGGAAGCACAGGCACTATCGGTCATCCTGAAGACAGGTAATGGCACAGTCATCCGCACTTTAGTGATCTACAGACCCCCAGTGCAAGGGGAGGAACTGGACAGGGAGCTACTGGAGGCCATACATAAAATGGTGGCAAAGGGGGAGGTGATGCTGGTAGGTGACTTTAACCTGCCGGATATAGACTGGAACATCTCAACAGCAGCTACAGCCAGAAGCAGGGACATCCTGGACTCCCTGCAAGGAGCAGGCCTCAAGCAGCTAGTGCTTGAGCCAACCCCGGAGGGAGCGATTTTGGACCTGGTACTAACAAACGGGGACAGAATTACAGATGGCAAGGTGGGACAGCACCGGGAGACCAGCGACCATCGCACGGTATGGTTCAAGATGAGTACAGAGACAGGGTCAAGCCACACAAAAGTGAGGGTCCTGGACTTCAGGAGGGAAGACTCACCAGGATGGGAATATGTCTTAGGGAAGCCCTGGCAGGGGAAAAGCAATACGGGAGAGCTGAGGACCAATGAACCCATCTAAAGGAAGCCATAGAGGAGGTAACAAACTTTAGTATATGACAAATACACAAAGGCAGGGGAAAAAGAAAGCCACTGTGGTTCTCATGGGAGGTGACGTGGAAAGTAAGGGCAAAAAGAGTGACTTTCAAGAAATATAAGGAAACACAAAAGAAAGAGGACACAGCAATGTATCTAGAAAAAAAAGGGAGGCCAAAAGAGCGGTCAGGAGTGCAAAGGCACAGACAGAGGAAAACATGGCGAAGGAAGTGACTAAGGGGAACAAGACCTTCTATAGGTACATTTGTGAAAGAAGGAAGACCGGGGGGTGGGGGGGATAGTAAGGATAAAAGTGGAGGAGGGAGACTGCGTGAAAGGAGACCAGGAAAAAAGCATCAATCCTGTACAGATATTCCTGTTCAGTTTTCATGGAGGAAGGTGTATGGGAGGGACCACAGCTAGGAAACAGAATTGGAAGGGATGTGGACAAAGGACAGTTCACAGAGGAGAATGTCCTAAAATAACTCACAAAACTAAAGGTGGACAAAGCAATGGGACCAGACAAGGTACAACCTAGAATATTGAATTATCTGAGGGGGTACTGTCAGCACTGTTTAGCGAGTTTCTCGACACAGGAGTAGTTACAGAGGACTGGAGGAGGGCAACAGTAGTACACCCTCTCCACAAGAGTGGAAGTAGGGAGGAGGCTGGAAACTAAAGACCTGTCAAGTCTGACCTCAGTGGTGGGGAAAGCTGTGGAAACATTACTTAAAGAAAGGTTAGTGGAGCACCTTGAGTCTAGCAGAGCACAAGATCCGAGGCAGCACAGATTCACGTCAGGACAGCCGTGTCAGACGAATCTGATAGACTTCTTTGACTAGGTGACCAGGGAAGTGGATCAGAGGGGAACAGCGGTGGATGTGGCCTACCTGGACTTCAGCAAGGTGTTCTACACTGTTCCATATAGGAGGCTGATAAACAAGTTGGGCAGCCTGGGACCGGGACACAAGGTAGTGAACTGGATTGCAAGTTGGTTGAGGGAAAGAAAGCAGAGAGTGGTAGTAAACTGAGCTAGATCCGAGGAGGGGTGGGTGACCAACGGGGTGCCACAAGGGTCAGTTCTAAGGCCAATCCTGTTTAATGTGTTCATCAGTGACATTGCAGAGGGACTGGAGAAGAAGGTATGCCTCTTTGCAGATGACACAAAGATCTACAATAGGTTAGATACACCAGAAGGGGTGGAAAAAATGAGAAAAGACCCGGCGAAATTGGAACAATGGTCCAGAGTGTGGCAACTGAAATTCAATGCGAAGAAATGCAAAATCATGTACTTAGGGCACAGGAACCCAAGGGCGAAGTACATGATGAAAGGGGAATTTCTGACTGTCACAAACAGGAAAGAGACCTGGGGAGTTATCATATCTGATGACCTTAAGGTGGTCAAAGAATGCGCCAAGGCAGTGGGAAAAGCCAGCAGGATGCTGGGGTGTATAGGGAGAGGTATCACCAGCAGTAGAAAGGAGGTGGTGCTTTCACTATACAAGTCTTTGGTGAGACCACATTCAGAGTACTGTGTCCAGTTCTGGAGACCACATCTCCGTAAGGACATAGTCAGAGTAGAGGCAGTTTAAAGAACAGCAACTAAGATAGTGCAGGGTCTGCGCCAAAGGTCATACAAGGAGACGCTGGAGGCACTCAATATGCATACCCTGGAGAAGCGGAGGGAGAAGGGAGACATGATAGAGACCTTCAAGTTCCTAAAGGGAATAAACAAGGTCCTGGAGGGTAGCATCTTTCAAAAAAGGAGTTACAGAAGAAAAAGAGGGCATTACATGAGATTGGTAGGGGGCAGACTAAGGGGCAATGTGAGAAAGTACTACTTCACAGAAATGGTGGTGGAGGCATGGAACAGCCACCCAGGAGAGGTGGTGGGGGCAAAGTCAGTGGGAGAGTTCAAAACTGCACGGGATAGTCATAGGGGAACCCTAGCAGTATAAAAAAGGAGATAAGGCTGAGGACAGTACAAGTATCAGTGGCTTGTCTATGGAGATAGGGAAAAAAAGGGCACACTGGATGGGCCAAATGGTCCTTATCTACCATCAAATTCTATGTTTCTATATGCACATAAATGCAGAGGTTGGAGTTCTTTAGCCACATCTGCTATACAACTCCCTCTACCTACACACAAAAACTAACCTGCCATAACTAATAGTGTTCCCCACCACCAAGCAATTATCCCCCTTATAAAATTGTGCTATTGAATGGAGTACTTAGAAATAAGTGATCCCAGATTAATGTCCCACAAAATCAAGATTATGTGGCTAATGGGACACAATCAGAGAACACAACAGGCCAGTTTGCACTTTTGTGGGTTTTTTTCCTTAGTCCAGTACAAGGTATCACCTGTAACGTACTATTTTTTTTTCCTTAACTAAAATGGAGACTCCGTAGTGATCGCTGGTAAGCTCCCACCTGGAGTACTGTGCCCAGTTCTGGAGACAACATCTTTGGAAGGACACAGACAGAGTGGGGTCAGTCCAGAGGAGGGCAACTAAAATGGTGCAGGGTCTGCATCAGAAGCCCCACAAGGAGAGACACTCAGTATGTACACCCTGGAAGAGAGGAGGGAGATATAACATTGACCTTTAAATACCTCACAGGGTAAATAAGATAAGGGGGGGTGGGACTATTCTCCAGAATAAAAGGTGCTGTAGAACAAGGGGACATGCTATGAAGCTGGAAGGACGTAGATTCAGGAGAGATGTGAGGAAGTACTTCTATGCAGAAAGAGTGGTGGATTCCTGGAACAGCCTTCCAGCAGAAGTGGTAATGGCGAAAACAGTGGTAGGGGGTCATGAACGCATGGGACAGGCACAAGAGAATCATAGTGAGAAAGAAGGGGTAAGGAGAAAGAGCTGTAGTTCAAGCAGGGTCTGCGGTGATACTGTAGGTAGGGAAAACTGGGCAGACTGCGTGGGCCAAGCAGTCCTCATCTGCTGTCAAATTCTATGTCTCTATGTCTGTTTCTTTGAAGGACTATAGATCTTTCATGTTTCAAAACCTAGTCCAACTTCCTGTCCTACATTTCCAAGTATAGCCCTGATACTTCCTTGGCTCCTTCAGAAACTGATTCACTGGTCATCAAAGAACAGGAATTTGAAAGTGTAGCCTAATACCCAACATTAATGTTGTGTTCTAAGTCTTCAGAAAAACAATAAATGTTTTGCACTAAGTCAGTCATTCTGCTTCCCAAAAAATAGGTTACTCATCTGCAACCATAGTTCTAGGAGTGATACACAGTTCACATCCACATTCTGGCAGTTTCACTGGAAGTGCTGATTCATCAGCTGTCTTGAAGCTAAGTTCCTCCCACCACCCAGGCAGTAAATCCCCTGACTCCACCTCTTGACGTCAGATCTTTGCATGCTGGAAGCAGGGATCCATGTGCCACTTGCCAGGGGAGACCAGGCGGGTTGTATGGATATGAATTATATACCACTCCCAGAACTATGGTTACAGGTGAGGAACCCTTTTTTCTAGGGGTGTGGATTCAGTTCACTATCCACACTCTGGCAGACTCCTAGCATTTCTCCAGGAGAAGGGGGCAAGGCATGCACCCCTACTTGGTGAACAGAGAATGGAGAACCGAGGTCCCAAAAGCAGCATCCCGAAGTGGCTCACGGTCAATGCTGTAGTAGGAAATGAAGATCTCTGCTGACTTCCAGGTAGCAAGCAAAAAAACCAAGGCACTGCAAGGTAAAGGAAATGAATTTAATCGCATAAAGAAAGAATAAACAGAGCCACCCTGTAGTACAGAAGCACCAACACCTGAAGTGTTGGTACTCCTGTACTACAGGGCGGCTCTGTTTATTCTTTCTTTATATGATTGAATTCATTTTGTTTACCTTGCTGTGCCTTGGTTTTATGCTTGCTGTTTGGATTTACTTTTGGCATGTGCGTGAGTGGAGTTAAGGATTTTCTTTTGATGATTTCCAGGCAGCAGCCCTGCAGACTGCCTGGATAGGGAGGTCTCTGGAAGCAGCCACTGAGGCCACAATTTGTCTCGTGGTCGGAGCCCTAAGCCCTTTGGGAGGCTCCTACCAGTTAGCTTATAGAAGAGGTCAATGCAGGATGTTACCCACTTGCCAATCATCCACTCTGCTGCCGGTCCACATGGCGTGACTTCAAGGTATGTCACAAACAGCTGGCAAGCCTCACCCTGAACTCCAGTCTTATAATAAGAGAGCACTCTCCATCGGTCAAGAGTATAGAGCCTACGGTCAGCCTCTGAAGATGGGTTATTGAAACAGACCAGCAGGTTCATCACATGGTTAAGGTGGAACTCCGATACTACTTACAGGAGGAACTTCAGGATGGGGCAAAGAATGACCTTGTCTCTATGGAAGAGCAGATAAGGAAACTCCACCGAGAGTGCCTGGCACTCACTAATCCTTCTGGCAGACATGACTGCAACCAAGAAGGCCATCTTCCATTACACCTAAGACACCTCACACCTGTGCATAGGCTCAAAAGGCTTGCTCATGGCCGGCCCGGTGGCACAGAGGGTTGAGGCGCTGGACACCACACCTCACGGCATGCCAGCGACCCAGGTTCGGTAACAAGTCTGGGTCGTCAGAGGTCGGCACGGGGGTGGGGGGGGGCAGAGCTGGATGGAGCTGCCGGCAGGCAATGCTCCCTTCCTGGTGCAGCGGCATCCCTCGGCTAATGGCTGCACCCTGGTGGAGGCTGGGAGGCAGCACATGCTCTGAGGGTGCCAGGCATTAAGCCAATGGGGTGGGCGGAAGGGTCATTACCGGGGTATAAGGCGCATGCATCCTTCTCCTGGGGCCCTCGGGAGAAAATTTAGGAAAAATCACTGGTGGCAGGATGAAGATTGACTCCTGGCAGGCGCCACTCCCAGGCTGGGCATGAGGTAAGCGCTGGCTATTCCAGGTGATGGGGCTGGGGGAGCCAATTGGATGGGGGCCGTCGGCGGAGGGGCACAAAAATATATATTTAAAAAAAGGCTTGCTCATGAGCACTGACAGCAGCAGCAATAAATCCCAAGGTGGTGGTCTTTCATGCACTAGAGGGGACAGGTGGCCAACCCTTGAAAAATCACCTCACCACCTTCTCCTGGGCCACCACTAGCTTACCAGCCTGCGCCCTGTAGGCAGAGATGGCAGCCTGGTGCACCTTAAGGGTCATCACTTACAGACCCAACTGAGAGAGGGACCAGTGGTACTCCACGATGCTTGCCACAAAGCAGGCAAGGTGATCAAGCTCCTTGCCCTGATATCAAATGGAAAAAGATATTTTCCATTTAAAGGTGTAGCACCAGAAAGTTGACTCCTTATGGGAGGTCTCCACAATGTGGAGCACAGCTTCCAAAGGGCCAAAGCCTGGAACTCTAGCCACTCAGAAACCAGGCTGTGAGAAGCAGGGACTGAAGGTCCGGGTGCAGGATCTTCCCCTGTTGCCTAGTCAGCAGGTCCAGACAAAGCGGCAACCACCATGGATCCAGGTACCAAAACTGCCTCTGCCAGTCTGAAACTATCAGGATCATCCATGCCTGGTACTTCTGGACCTTGACCACCACCTCACGGATCAAGGGAAAGGAGGTAAGGCATACACGAGGCCTGGATCCAGGGCCTCTCGAAGGCATTCCCTATCAGTGTCCCAGACTGTGAGGGGCGGGCACAAAACTGCTTCGGCTTCCTGTTCTCCCACAACATGTCACCAGGAGATCTGCACTAGCCTGTGCATGAGGATCTGGGCAGGAAGGGTCTCCTGACACAGGGGAAAGGAGTGAGTACCGCTCTGACTGTTCAGGTAGAACATGGCTGTGGTGTTGTCCTTCAGAACCTGCATGACCTGACCCCTGACTACAGGAGGAAATTCCAGCAGGGCCAGCTGCACTAAATGGAGATCCAGCAATATGATGTGGTGATGGGATTCCCTGGGTGACCAGAACCCATGAGCTCTGTGGTTCCCCAGGTGCGCTCCCCACCCCACCAGACATGTCAGTCATGAGAATGATGGTTTACTCCAGGCATAAAAATGGGATTCCTTCCTCAAGATGTTCCGGCACCAGCCACCACAGGATAGCATCCCACATCAACTGGGTCTCAAAGACCGGTTGGTCCAGGTGACGTAGGTGCTGGGACCACTGATGGTCCAGCTACCACTGCAGGGAACACATATGTCAGTGTGCCCAACAGACCGTGCTGGTGGTGGATGCCATCTACCCCAGCAGCTACAGGAAATCCCAGGCAAGGTGCAAGCACCCAAAATGAAATGATCAGGCACAGGAAGTACGGTTCTGAGCCTTGTCTGCAGGGAGATGGGCCTTGGCCCACAGGGAGTCTAGCACTGCCCTGACGAACTCTGATGACCTGCAAAGGGATCAGCTGAGACTTGTCTGGGTTGCCTAACAGGCTCAAGTCTCTGCAGGTCTGGAGGGTCAGATCTCTGGACCGCTCTACAGCCTCTTTGGATGGCCTATCAGCCAGTTGTCCAGGTAGAGGTACATCCCAACACCCTTGTGCTGCAGGAAGGCTGCCACCACTGCCATGTAGCTGGTGAAAACCCTGGGTACAGACGCGAGACTGTAGGTCATAACCTAGAAGTGATAAAGAACCCCTTCTGTGTAGAACTAAAAGCACTACCAGTGGGATGCACAGACTGGGATGTAGAACAACACATCTTGGCAATCCAGGGAGCAGATGCACATGCCCTGCTCCTGGGATGGTATAATCTGGCTCAGAGTGACCATCCTGAACTTGTGTTTCTTCATGAACTCGCTCAGCTCATGCAGATCCAGTATGGAGCACTAGGGTGTCTGGAATGCAGGCTATGGCTCCATTTGCATGGAGATGAGTGATGTCCTCCCATAGGGTGGACAGCATGTCCTGCAACACCAAAGGCTCCCGAGAAGCATGGGGAGTGGGAGAGTCTCGAAACTGAGAAGGAACCGTCTGCTTCCACCTCTAGTACACATCCATACTGCAATACCATGCTACAGGTAAGGGGGAAGGTGAAGGCCAAAACAACAATAAGCAAAAACACAAAACAAGTTGCACTCACTGCTGAAGGAAAGAAAGGCACACAGGCAAAAAATTCAATAACACCAGTGCAAACCGATTTATTGGAGCCCAGGTGAGACATGCCCTCAGTGCTTCGTGTCTGTGCATGACGCTTCTTCACGAGGAGGAGGAGTCAATGACCAGAATACATGTCATTTAAAGTGTAGAACTGAAGTGACAATGCTTGTAGTGGTACAATTCTCCAAAATATGTGTAGTCACAGAGAATAATAATAAGAAAAACAATTGAGATCATTTTGTGGTAGAAATCTGCAAAAAGAGTAGCCAAAAAATGCGATCTGAAAAACGAATTCTGGGAGCTGTACAGAAACCTAGAACAGAGTGCCACCAACGAGGAAAGTGTTAATGTGTCAACAATAAAAACAAACTCGAAAGGACACCAAAGTGGAAAAAAAGTTGCTTACAAAAAAATGTTACATGCTAAAAAAGGCATGCATTTAAGATATTCAATTATGTAAACTCATAAATTCAGTTAGTTGTTGATGTGAATATTTATTACACTATTTTTTGCAGAAATAACACTACATGTAGACACAAACATAAAACAATCACAAGGCAACTATTGGAGGGCACATACTGAGGTCCAGCAAGGCAAGGATACCCTCAGGCCTCTATATCAAAACAAATCTATACATTATTAACTCATTTAATTATACATCTTGGGACAAATGACCTGGCTGACAAGACAGTAGATACAGTCCAGAGGAGGTTTGAGGAACTAGCACAATTATGTGAGGGGGCGGGAAGATCAGTAACTTTTTCAGAGATACTTGTGGTGCCAAAGGCAAGCACAAGAAGAAAGCTGAGAATAGAGGAATTTAACGGATGGCTAAGAACCTGGTGTTGTGCTAAAGGATATGGGCTGTTGGGGGGGGTGGGGAGGGACCTAGGAGGACAGTAGTCTCTATGCCAAGGACAGACTACACTTGAGTGAGGAAGGAAAGAAAGTGTTGGAACAGAGGATGGAGCAGTACATAGAGAAAGTTGGGAATTTAAACTAGGAGTGGGGGGTGGCAGTTGGGGAAGAGATATGCAGAGACCACAGGCTGGGAAACCATATGAGCTTAACCCCCATAACAGAGACAAAGGACAAATGGCAAGTACTATTGGTGATGCTAGGAAAGGAGGGCAGGATGGGGGGGGAAGGTGGAAGGTGGTTACCCTTAATGCTAGGAGCCTTGGGAGGAAAACTGCAGAGTTACAGGTTCTCATGGCAGAGGGAGAGGTGGACACTGCAGCCATCACGGAAACATGGGCCACCCAATACAATGACTGGGACCTGTCTGTACCAGGGTACAGGTTATTTCGTAGGGACAGGGTGATCGGGAAGGGGGTGGCACTATATGTGAAGGAAGGACTGAAGTGTGTAAGGGAGGAAGGGAGGAGGGTAGTAATGGAGTCACTTTGGATGTAAATTCAGGATTCCAAGAATAGGATTCTTAGAATGGGAGTGTGTACAGGCCACCATCCCAGACGGAGGAGTTAGACAGGGAACTAGCAGGGACAGATCAGGAGGACCTGCGAGAAGGGTAGTGTGGTGATTGTGGATGACTTCAACTTGCCAGGAGGTGGACTGGAGCACCCCAACAACCAGGAACAGAAGGGAGCAGGTACTGCTGGATGCCTTCCAGGACAGCTTTCTGCTGCAAATGGTCAGTGAACCAACCAGGTTAGGGAATACCTTTGACCTTGTGCTGGCAAATGGGGACTTTGTGAGAGAACTTACAGTGGAGGAACCGCTGTCAGGAGTGACCACCACCCAGTATGGCTCACATTGGATATGGGCAAGGAAGGAGTGGAATCTGGTACAATAGTGCTGGAATTCAGGAGGGCCGACTTTGGGAGGATGGGGGAAGTGGTAAAAGGGTACCTTGCCAGAATTCAACCCAGTATGGACACTAACCAGAGGTGGGACCTCATAAAGCTGGGGATAGTGGAGGCAACCAAAACCTGCTGCAAAGCCCAGAGCAGAAGGCTAGGGCTAAGAAACCCACCTGGTTGAGCAAGGAGGTCATGGAAAAGGTAAGGAGGAAAAGAGCTGCCTTTAGGAAGTACAAGAAAACAAGGAGGGGAGGACAGGGAGGAGTACTTGACAGAATCAAGGAGGTGACAATGGCAGTAAGGGGAGCCAAAGCATCTACGGAACTCAGGCTGACACAAGGCATTAAGAATGGGGAGAAGGACTTCCTTAAGTACATCAGGGAGAAAAGGAGCTGTAAGGACCACGTAGTAAGGATTAGGAAGGAGGGGAGTTGGGTGGAAGCAGGGTGCAATAAGGCGGAAGCACTAAATGAGTACTTCTGCTCAGTATTTACTAAAGAGAATAGGGGGGTGACACCCAAGGTGTGGAGAAATGGTTGGTGGAGCAGGGGCGTGGTGACAGATGGGGAAACCATGGAGGCAGAGTTCGAGAGGGTTTGAAGGCACTGAGGGTGGACAAGCGCCAGGCCCAGATGGCATCCACCCCAGGGTACTGAAAGAGTTGGCAGAGGTCCTTGCAGGACCTTGGCAGACGATTAATGCCTCACTACATTCTGGGGTGTACCTTAGGACTGGAGGATGGCTCATGTGGTGCCCCTCCACAAGAGTGGCCCCAGGATGAACCAGGAAACTATAGACCAGTGAGCCCTCACATCCATCGTGGGGTAGCTTATGGAGACTATCCTGAAGGAGAGGCTGGTGGCCCTCCTAGAGGCCAAAGGACTACAGGACAGCAGACAGCATGGTTTACACATGGCAGATCCTGCCAGACCAACCTGGTCAAGTTCTATGACTGGGTAACTAGGCAACTGGACAGGGCCATGCAGTGGATGTCCTGTATCTGGACTTCAGTAAGGCATTCGACTCAGTGCCACATGGAAGGCTGGGAAGAGTTAGTAGGCACAGGGGCAGGTGCAAAGCTGGTGAGATGGGTAGGAAACTGGCTGCAGGGAAGGCAACAGAGGGGTGGTGGCGGCGGTGTCCCACAAGGCTCCGGTGTTGGGACCAGTGTTGTTTGGGATATTCATTGCAGACATATCATGGGACATCAAGAGCAAGATCAGTCTGTTTGCTGATGATACCAAGGTAGGCGCGGTGGTGGATGACCTAGGGGGATGGCAGGGGTTGCAGGATGATCTGGCAAAGCTTGAAACCTGGTCAGACACCTGGCAATTGGGCTTTAATGCCAAAAAGTGCAAGCTGCTGTATTTTGGGATGAAGAACCCAAGGAGGAGTTACCAGCTAGGGGGAGTGCAGCTAGCCCAGACAGAGGAGGAGAAGGATCTGGGTGTGCTCATTACAGGGTCGATGAACAACTCGGCACAATGTAGGAAGGCAGCTGCAAAGGTCAACAAAATGCTGGGTTGTATTGCAAGGGGTATATCCTCGAGGAGGAGGAGGTGATTCTGCCACTGTATAGGTCATTAGTTAGACCACACCTGGGTACTGCGTGCAGTACTGGCGTCCGATCTGAAGAGGGACATTGTTACTGAGGGGATGCAGCGCAGGAGCGACAAAGATGATCATGGGGCGGGCAATTCTATCAAGGAGAGGAGGTTGAAGGAGTTGAACATGTACTCACTGGAGGAGAGGAGAGACAGGGGTGACATGACTGAAACCTTTAAATACATGAAAGGAATAAACAAGACAGGTACAGAGGGGCTGTTCAAAGTAAGGAAGGGGAGGGACACCAGGGGCCATGATATGAGACTGGAGCGAGGAAGGTTCAGGAGGGAGATGAGGAGACACTTTTTTACAGAGAGGGTGGTGGCTGGGTGGAATGCGTTACCTGCTGAAGTGGTATGTGGTAGAACAGTGGACTGCTTCAAACGAGGATGGGACAGGACAAGGGGGAGGGTTAATAAAGGGGAAGGGTGGAAGGGAGGGGCAGCTGCAGAATAAGGGGTGCTAGCCGCACATTCGAGCAGACTTGATAGACCTCTAGGCCTTTATCTGCCGGCAAATTTCGTATGTTCGTATGTTCTTATCTTCAGTTATGCCACTGAGAGAGAAGATGTCATGTCAGCATTTCTGCAGTTCAAACGTAAGACAGAATTTGCCCTCAAGGTAAAGATCTGTCTTGATTCTTTTTGTAACAAGGTATTTTGTATGTTACCCACTCTGGGGTTGGGCCAAACATGTTCAATACCCATGAAAGCAAAACCTTCCAGATTGCTATGATGCATTTCTACAAAATGTAATCCAAATGGGCCATCCAAACCAACATTCAGAATGGAGCGAACATGCTCCTGCCTCCTCTCCTTTAATGGTCGTGTAGTGCATCCTACATAAACTTTTGGACAGTAACAAGTCAGAATGTAAATAACAAGAGGTGTACTGCAGCTAATGAACTGTCTCACATTAACTTCCTCGTCCAAAATAGGATATTTGAAAAACTTAGCCTGATTGCAATAATGACAAACATTACATTTGCTACACGCATCCCACTGGCAGTGGAGGCATCCATTTTGGTCTTATCTCTGGTCTAGCCATAACAAAAAAGTTGTTAGTGAGACTGTCCCTCAGATTTTGGCCACGTCGAAAAGTAATCCATGGTGCCTCCTCAACTGCTCTAAAGAGAGCAGTGTCTCCCCTTAGGCCAGGCCAATGTTTGTTAATAATGGATGAAACCTTGTTTGAAACTCTATTATATGTGGTTACCAAAGTGACCGTTTTTTCTCCACTATGTCTAGATTCTGGGGATAACAAATTGTTCCTGTCCAAATTCCTAGCCCTATTTACAGCACCATCTAATAAATGTTCAGAATAACTTCTAGAAAACTTTTTTTAGATCTCAATCCTGCTGTTCAAAAACTGATAAGCTACAACAATTTCTCCGAATTCTGGCAAACTGTCCAAATCGGATGGATCTAATGATATGTTGAGGATGTGCACTTGAGGCATGCAGATGCATGTTGACTACGGTCGGCTTTCTGTAGGTAGAACTCTGTACTGGCATCCCATCAGTTCCCACAAATGTCAGATCCAAAAAGGAAATGACATTGGGATCTGATGTATAAGTAAAATGAAGGCCAATATCACTGAGATTTAAAAAATTCAGAAAAGAATTCACTGATGCCTCATCCCCATTTCACATTATCAAAATGTCATCTATAACTCTACCCTATATAACTATGTGGGGTAGACGGGGATTACACCCATGGTTAAACACGGATAAGCTAAGGCCCCCATGATAAGTTTCCAGGTTACGGCTTGATATATATGTCTCAAATATATGATGTCTCTTTAGGTACCACAAGATCCACACTGTGGAAAGCCATGAAGTCCCCAACTTTGCACACTAGGTGAAGAAGGTTACCCCCTTCCGTCTGCCATTATGGCACGGCTTAGGATCAGCCTGCATCAATGATATATACTACCAGATAGGGCTCATAAGGGTAAGTTCAGCATTCATCTTTTCCATTGTCTAAAGACACTGCCTGTTGCTTTATGGCTCCACATACTGTATGTTATGTTGACTCAGAGTGGATTATGACACAGAACTTACATGTATATGTGTTACTGGATACCATTGTATGTATAAAACTAAATACTGCTCAATAAAAAAGATTAACTGTAAAAAATGTCATCTATAAATCTACCCCACATAGCATTTACGTCCATGGTTAAACACAGTGGTCCCTTCCCACAATGCTATGAAAAGACTAACATAGAAGGGGGCCACTGTGGTCCCCATGGCTCTACCATGTTTCTGCAAGTAATACTTTTGATAAAAAAAAATTAGTTAGTGGTCAAAATAAGCTCCACTGCCTCCATAATGAAGTGTGCTGGTAATTCACGTGTTACATCAGACTGATATAGATGATAATCCAGTGCCTGTAGGCCTAAATCATGGTTGATGGAAGTGTATAAACTTTCAACATCCACCGCAATCCACCTATATTCACTGGACCAGACAAACCCACCAAGTTTGGATAAAATATCCATGCTGTCTGTTATATAAAACAGCTGGCACTGTACAAGTTGTTTTAGAAAATGATCAATGAAAATAGACATCTTTTCTGTTAGGCAGCTGCAGCCAGACAGAATTGGTCTACCGCGTGGGTTTGTCTCGTCCTTGTGAATAAAGGCATAAATAAGCAAAGGCATAAGAGCCAATATATAACAAGTAAAGGACTGCACATTTTCACTGTTTCTTGAGGTGAAAGTGTGATTGTGATTCATGAGAAGACAGCCACAACTGACAGAAAGTACAACCCACAGCGGTAAGAAGGATGACCGCAGTGCAGTTCTACTGGCCAAAAAGAGGTGACAGAGTGGACTACTATTAACAGTGCTTTGAGGAGCATGCCAATTCTTCTGGAAGTTTTAAACCACATTTTGTTTCTGACAAAGGGAAAAGCACCTACTTAAAACCGGAAACATGAAACCAGCAGAATATTCTAAGCTAATAAACCTGACTGGGATTACCTCAATAATTTCTACCTGCATGGTGATGGATGCCAGGCTCTGAATTAGTATGATGATCTAAGTTTGGGAGGGGGGGTTGTCATACCAGTACTGTGGCAAAGAACTATTTTTCTGTTTAAATTATTGCTCATCTAAAGGGAAACTTAAGTATACTTTTCTTAACAGTTTGAATTAAACCATGCCATTTACTCATAACATTATCATAGCACTACTGAAAGTACAAGTGTCTGGCCATGACAACACAAGCATGTTCATTTGGTTATTTCACAGTAAATCTATTATACATGTTTTCTTAGATTAGACATTTTGTTTAGTGCTAATTCTGGTTTGGGCATTTTTCCTTGTGTCTCCAATCTGCAGTCCAGTACTGAACTTAATGCAAAGTGTAAATATATTACATCGTTGCTCAGTACTAAATCAGAATTAATATTAACACAAAAAAGTCTGAAGTTTGAACTACACTGGTCAGGAGATGTTTTTGATCAAAAGTGATCCTGAGTAACGAGTAGTGAGATTGATGGTTCACCCTTAAGTCATCTGGAGTACATTACAAGAGTTCCTAAACACATACGTACAGTATATTGGCATGCTGTAGTGAGGTTAATGATTCAACCTTAAATCATCTCATGCTCAAACAAAATTATTAACTGGTCAACACCACAACACAACTGTTACAATACCATTTCTCATCTGACTCTGGTTTCCTGCCCCAAGACCAGCAAGGAGAGAACATACTGCAGAAGTGAGGCGCACACACACTACTGGGTGACCACAGACCTGCATCTGTGTCAATTGCCAAGAAAGCTGTTCGTCTTCCGTCTTGGCAGCAGAAGGCAAAGGCGCAGCTGTGAAGTCCCAGCAACAGGATTGGAGCCGGGGAAGGGGTGCTGGTTTACAGAAAAGGGATCAATTCAAACCAGGACAGTGGTGCAACAAAAGAAGAAAAGTGAAGGTTCATGCTGTATTTGGCTTGTGGATAAAAAAAAAAAAAAAAAAAAACAGTAACTTGTGGCAAACTTTCTGCAGCTACAGACTGCTAAAATACAGCATATGCTTGTAAGCCACACACTACTGTACACTAACCACTGCTTCATTCCTGTGAAGAATGTGCCACTTTCAACTCAAGAAAACAACTGCATTTCAGCAGAACTGACTAGATATCCAAAAGGCAATATTACTATATTAATTATGTTTCTAAAAATGCAACTTGCTGGGAGGGGGCGCTTTCTGAACAGGATCTGCTTCTCATTGGCTCTGTAAGGAAATGGCAAGAAAAAATAAATAACTTCATTTTTAACCAACACTGCACTTCAACATCTGAATATTAGTACTTCTGAAGTCAAACTGAGAATTTTGATGCAGAACTCCACTATGGGACATGCCTCTAAGCTGACATCAGAGGTAGGATCAAAGCAGCTGCCAAAGGCCACATACGATGCATAGCATGGCACTGGCCTAGCGATTTGGAACAGCAGGGGCAAGAACGCACACGGAAATGTATACTGGACGCAATGAAAGTGCTCAATACCAAGAAGGAATGTACACTGTAATTGCTTGAAGCTTAGAACACTCAAATTAAGGGCCTTTCGGCCACAGTTTCAGAAATGAAGCAGTGCTCTGTTACCACAGTGACGCCGGTGATAAAGCTCACACAAGAGAATTCATAGCACATACAGAGGCCCTGAAGAATAAACCCCTGGTCCACCAATGTCAGCAATGTGGGAGTACCAGAAGGCTCGGAAGTCGATGATTTAAAAAAGAGTGTTTTTTGAAGGTTCTTCAAGTATCAAAAGGCTTTGGGTACGTGCAGCTATGGAAAACCTATCTCATTAACATGCCGGGTCCCCAGCTAACCTCAACTGGCCCAGAACACTCCTACTGAGGGCCAGTAGAGCAGACACATGTGACATACTACAATTAGCCACCAGCTCCAGCTATTCTCTGAATACAGAGACTGTGATGTGAAGCTTTATCCTGACCACTAATTTCAGACCAGATAAAAGAGGAAACAGTTCGATTCTATGCTGTAGCAGCCTCGAACGCTAGGAATTGGAATCCATAACTCCTTCCTGACTACCTTCTCATTATGTATGGAGGAAATGTTTTTCAGTTTTTTTGATGTGAAGGACACAGGGAGGTGGCTGGAAAAGACGGGAAAATTTCTAAGCAAGACAGTAGCATTGCTGTAAGCAAGACTGAGTTTATATTTGAGGGGCACAATAATGATATCCTGCATTACCGCACAGATTTTTTTCATTTATTAAGATGGCAACGACCATGCGACAGTTTCCAAACTGCTGCAGCATGTCTGAACTTAGATGAGAAGTATAATGTCCTGGGCCTTATTTAATCACCCTGCATTGTTGCACTGCACCACCATCCACTCTTGGGACAATTTATGATTAACATGAAACTTCAGGCTCAGTTAGCCAATGCACACAGGCAACCTTGTGAGGGAAAATTTGACAGTAGAAAGAAAACAAGTGGGAAAGAAAAAAGAGACAGGGTTATAGACTCCTAGCCCAAAGAGACAGGAAAAGAATAGAGGATATAATACAATAAAATCTGACTACCAACATAGGAGAACTAAGGGTTGGGCCTAAGGGTGGCACGAGAGTAGTGGGTATAAGAGCCAAAGCCTATTACCGGCTGCCCGGACAGGAAGTTACAGACAGAGAGGGGCAGCAGCCCTGACATACAGTACAGCTTTTGCTAGTATACTTAGGCATGGAAAACCTCCATATAATTACAATGGCAGAATGCCAACTAAACTAAAATAGCCTCTGCACTCCAAAAAGGACAATAAATTTAGTAGGGTAAGAACCCTAAAACTCCTCAAGAGGGGCAACAGCAGGTGTGATCGGACAGAGTCTGAGAGCACAGAAAGTATCTTCATGCCACTCCAAAAGGAGTGAAGAAAAAGGAGATAAAGAACATGAAAAATGTCAATGTAAAAAAAGTAGTTACATAAGAACTTACTGTAACAGTAGATCTTCGAGAGGAGTTCTTGCAGCAGGTAATACCAATAAGACTAAGCCGTCAAGCATTAGGACCCCATGGAAAACTGCCAGCTAGCAGTCTATAGAAGGGGACCACCCCCGACTCGGCTCCACCCATCAGCTGTGCAATAAAGGGGGCGGTCCCCCAGCACCACCTCCGTTTTCCTGCCGGAGACCCGGTGGATATGAGGGCGAAGAACCAAGGAGGATCTCCCATTCCCCAAAGAGAAAATGAAACACAAGTATCCGGGGGCAAGTGGGTGGAAAAGTCACTTGCTGCCAGAGCTCCTCTCGAAGATCTACTGTTTCGGTAAGTTCTTACTTAACTGTCCTATCTTATTTCGAGAGGGAGCTCTTGCAGCAGGTAATACCAATAGGACTGAGTTCCAAGCAATACCTAAAGAGAGACCCAGGTCAGGATGGTGGAGGACTGTCCAAACAAAAAACCCTAGGCACCTCGGGGAGAAATCCCTTAAGGACCACTAGGCCAAAACCTGCTCTCCTTCTGTAGGCAATGTCCAGACTGTAGAGCCTAACGAAAGTGTGTACTGAACTCCAAGTAGCAGCTGCACAGAGATTCGCTAACGAGACATTCCTGAGGGACACGAATGATGTTGTGACCCTTCTGGTGGAGTGACCCTTGACCAGTCCTGGTAAGGGTCTGTTGTACTTCTGATAACAGAACATGATGCAATTCACAAGCCACTTGGTCAGCATCTGTTTTGTTACTGGTACCCCTACTTTCCTTTGGGCAAATGAGACAAACAACTGGTCTGTCTTTCTTGAGGAACTAGTATGAGCAAGGTAGTGACAAAGTATTCTATGTACATCCAGAGTATGTAGTAAGGCCTCCCCTCTGTTTGAGTACTTTGGGTAATAAACCGGTAGCTGGATGTCTTGGTTCAAAGTGAACTCAGACACTACCTTTGGAAGACACTTAGGATTTGCACACAGGGCTACCCTGTCCCTGTAAAAAATGAGATAAGGCCCTTTACACATCAGAGCCTGCAGCTTGGAAATCCTCCGAGTGGAAGTAAAAGCAACTAATAATAATGCCTTCCAAGATAGAAGGCATAGCTTGCGGCTGGTTCAAAGGGGGGAAAGTACAGTTACATAAGAACTTACTGTAACAGTAGATCTTCGAGAACAGCTCTTGTAGCAGGTTACACCATTAGGACTGAAGCCGTCAGGCACCAGGACCCCACGGAAATTTTCTAGCTAGCAGTCTTCAGCTGGGACTGCCTCAGATGTCAGTCCCACCCCCGATGTCAGGCGTAGTACATAAGGAGGCAGTCCCGCCATAATCCCCAGTTCTCCCGCCGGAGACTCCTGGCCGCTGGATGACATCAGAAGAGGAGACCGAGGATCCGCCATCAGATGGCCAAGGCTAAAAACAAATTGTCCCATCTCGTAAGATGAATGTTAGGCTATGGTTAGGCTATGACCTACCTTCTCAAGAAGGGGGATGGTGGGCGGGAAGGTACCTGCTGCAAGAGCTGTTCTCGAAGATCTACTGTTACGGTAAGTTCTTACGTAACTGTAGTATCTTACTTCGAGATACAGCTCTTGCAGCAGGTTACACCATTAGGACTGATTTCCAAGCAATAGCGGCAATCTTATGCCATCAGAAGGAGGAAAGACAGAGATTAAAACCCTGCCCGAGCCTAGGACAGAAGTCCCTGGAGGACGGCTAGGCCGAAACCTGCCCTTCTCCAGGCTGTAATGCTTAATGAAGGTGTGTACCAAGCTCCAGGTAGCCACAGCACAAATAGCTGAAGTGGAGACATTCTTCAGCGCTGCAAAGGAGGTAGCCACTCCTCTGGTAGAATGACCTGTGACGTCCCCTGGCAAGGGTTTGCTGAGCTTGTCATAACAGAAAGAGATACACTGGATGAGCCAACGCGAAAGAGACTGTTTAGAAACAGGAGCTCCTTTCACCCTCTCAGCAAAGGAGACAAACAGTTGATCCGATTTTCGAGATTGTTTGGTTCTGGTCAGATAATATGAGACACATGTGAATATCTAGGGTGTGAAGCAGTGCTTCTCCTCGATTGGTGTACCTGGGAAAGTACACTGGTAAGTCGATGTCCTGATTAAGGGTGAGGGCTGAGACCACCTTAGGCAGAAACTTAGGATATGTCCTCAGGGATACCCTATCCTGATGGAAAATTAAATATGGCTCTTTGCACATAACTGCATGCAATTCGGAGATTCTTCTCGCCGAAGTAACTGCAACTAAAAACAACGTCTTCCATGACAGAAAATGTAGCTCACAATCTGCGGCTGGTTCGAAAGGTGGCAGCGTAAGCTGCTCCAGGACAAAGGGCAAGTCCCAAGGAGGAACCGGATCCTTGACAGGTGGCCTAAGGTGGAAGACCCCCCCTTAAAAAGGCATGAGTAGTGTCCAATTGAGCCACCATACGATGGCCTATGGGGGCATGATAAGCCGGAATTGCACAAAGATGCACTTTGATCGAGGAGTAAGCTAGTCCAGATTGGAAAAGTGAAAGCAGGAATTCCGGAACCAGCTTCTCAGAACAGTCTAAGAGTGAGAAACCGCGAATTTGCACCCATAAGCAAAACCTGTGCCACTTTGTGACGTATGTTGCATGTGTTGCTGGTTTTCTAGCGGCAGAAAGTACTTCTGCCACCTCTTGCGAGACCCCCTGTCGCATCATGGCTATGTCTCCAGGAGCCAGGCATGTAGGTTCCATGAATGTAAGTCCAGATGGACTAGTGAACCCTCCTCCTGAGACAACAGATGGGAGCTGATTGGCAAAGGAAGCGGAGGTTCCCGGGGGTAACTGATGTAAAAGCGGGAACCAGATTTGCCTGGGCCAGAAAGGCACTACCAAGATAAGCGTCACATGCTCCCTGCAAAGTTTGAGAAGGATTTTCTGGATCAACGGGAAAGGAGGGAAGGCGTAAAGGAATCTGCCTGCCCAGGAGAGCGACAATGCATCTCACCAGAAAACACCAGGCCCTGGATCTAGCGAGCAAAAATTGGGCAGTTTTGCGTTGGATGGGGACGCGAAAAGCTCTAATTCTGGAGTGCCCCATCTGTGAAACAGATCCTCTGCCACCTCCTGTAGAAGTTCCCACTAGTGGACTCTGGCCTGAGAACAACTCAGGCTGTCTGCAACGGTATTGTCCACCCCGGGGACGTGAACTGCAATAAGGTTTGCGCCGTGTCGTATTATCCACTCCCACACTCTCATGGCCTCCCTGCAAAGGGGGTAAGAGTGCGTGCCTCCTTGTTTGTTGAGGAAATACATCACCGCAGTATTGTCTGTTTGCAACAGGAGAGTACTCGTTGGGATCTCTGACTGGAAGGCTTGCAGGGCGTAAAGAACCGCCCTCATCTCCAATATGTTGATGTGGAGATGAAATTCCTGGATTGTCCATGTGCCCTGAGACCTCACCCCATTCAAGTGTGCTGCCCAGCCCAGCCCTGAGGCGTCTGTGGAGAGAGTTACCGCCGGAGATGGCGCTGTGAAGGGAACGCCCCTTGGAGAGGTTTCCTGGGTCTAGCCACCATTGCCAGTCCCGAATCACGGCCTTCGTGATCCGAACTGGCTGCTGCAGATGGTCTTGCCTATTGTCCCACTGCACCCTCAACATCCACTGGGTTACCCGCATGTGGAGTCTTGCCATCGGGACTGTTGGAATGGCTGCAGCCATGTGTACAAGCAGGCGAAGGACCAGTGTGGCCGGGACGGTCTTCTTCGCAGACAGGTCCCTTATGAGGGATCGAATGTGTTCCGCTCTGTCTGCAGGAAGAAAGGCTTTTCCCTTGACGGTGTCCAGAACTGCACCTATAAACTGCAGTTTCTGGGACGGTACCAGAAGAGACTTCTCGTAGTTGATGAGGATACCCAGAGATTGAAAAAGAGTCTGGGCACAATGAATGGCCATCAACAATGTTTCCTTGGAGGGAGCCATGAGAAGCCAGTCGTCCAGGTACGGGAACACATAGTGGCCTTGTCTCCTCAGAGACGCCGCCATGACTGCCATGCACTTCGAAAATACACGGGGTGCCGATGACAGCCCGAAGGGAAGCACTCGGAACTGATAATGACGGCTCTGAAACTCGAAGCGCAGGAACCTCCAGTGCGCTTGAGCAACAGGGATGTGCAGGTAGGTGTCCTGCATGTCCAACGATGCCAAGAAGGTGTCCCTCTTCAGCATGGGTATAAGACCTGGGAGGGTCACCATGTGGAAGTGTTTGTAGACGACTGACAGATTGAGGTTGCTGAGGTCCAGAATTGGACGGAGGTCCCCTGTTTTCTTTGGAACCAGGAAGAAGTGCGAATAGTATCCTAACCCTCTCTGGTTCTCTGGAACGTGCTCCAAAGCGTCCTTTTCCAGAAGTGTGAGCACCTCCTGTTGTATCAGTAGGGCACACTGACCTGAGTAGCGGGAAAGCAGAGGAGGCCTAGTGGGTGGGTTGCCTACGAATTCTATATAATGGCCTTTTTTGACCAACTGTAGCACCCACCTGTCGGTGGTGATCAACCGCCACCCTTGCAGGTGGCATGCGATGCGACCCACGACCTTCCTTTCTCGTTGATCCTGAGGAGGGGCCGGGCTGGGAAGGAGTCATGCTGTGGCAGCATTGGATCCTGCAGGTTGGGCCGACTTTGCAAGTCGTTGGCCTCTGCCTGAGGATGTCTTAGCCTGGGCTTTTCGTGTGAAGGAGCCCCTTTGTTGTTGGCCAGAACGTGGCTGTTGCCTTTGTGTCCAGCCACGAAAACAACTCTGGTTCCTGCAAAAGGAACTAAGTCTAGACCTGTACATAGCCTGCACAGTTTTAACTGCCTTCCCGACATCTTGAAGTTTGGTGGTCACCTTCTCCGAGGCTTCGCCAAACAAAACTTCGCCATGGTAAGGGACGTCCATGATATTCTTCTGGATGTCCGGGGTAAAACCATAGACACGGAGCCAGGAGTGTCTCTGGAGACACATGCCTGAGGCTGCAGCTCTGGCCGAAGAGTCCGCAGAGTCGTATGCAGCTCTGAGCACCTGGGTCCCCACTTCCGAACCCGTACGGAGGAGATTTAAAAGCTCCTCCTTTCGACCACCATCTGGCATTTTTTCAACCAGGTCCTGTCCCTGCTCCCACAATGTGTTCTAGATTTGAACCATGTGGGTGAGGTAATTTAATGACCTGATGGCGCAAGTCGCAGCCGCGTACGTGCGCCTACCCAAGACATCCAACTGTTTGGACTCTGGGTCCAGTGGCTGTGTGCTCAAGTGCTGAGGTCTTTCAGACCGGTCATGTGAGGCCGTGATGACCAGGGAATCGGCCAGAGGATGGTTCGCCAGGTACTGGTCCTCACTTGGAGCCTTGTACAGGCGGTCAGCCTTCTTCGGCACTGCCGGAGTTGAATGTGGATGCTTCCACGCAGCCTTGGTGACATCCATGAAGGTGTCCACCAAGGGTGGCACTACCACAGGCTTTGGGTCTTTCTGCCGAAGGTAGCGGGCAAGGCGTTGTCTCTCGGGGTCTAGTTCTTCAGCGTCCCACCCCATATTCTCCTGGATATGCCTCATGATCTCAGCGAACGAGGGGTCATCTGGAGGGGATCTGGGACGGTCATGTGGGTCTGGAGAAGGGACGTTGATGGGAGAAGGAGATCTGGAGCACCCAGATGGTGTCAGACCTGGAGTCCTCCTCGGACAGGGTATACCGACGCCGTCTGGGTCTCTTGGGGCTGGGGGACCCTGAAGTCGATCTTGAAGGAGGCCTTCTCCTGTCCGAAAATCTGCCCCTAGGAGGGGGTGTTGGCTCCCTGTGGGGTCGATGACCATCCTACTGACCCCCTGGGTGGGAGTGGGGGTGAAGGCGTTGGAAGGGGTAGCCAGTGTAGGAGGAGATGTGGTGACCACATCCTTCTTAATGGTGTCCCACCAGAAGGTGAAGAGCTCCTTCACCTCTGTCAGATCCCGTCAATCCTGACGGACGGGCCAGGAACCAGTGGTCTGTCACCGGGGTCAGACGTTGGGTCCCCGAGGGGGTCTTCCGCTCCAGGGAGGGTTCCCGTGGGAGCTTGACGGTTCCAGAGTCACCTGCCTGGTCTTCAGGCTGAGTAGTATCCTCTGACGATGACGCTTTCCGACCAACGGCAGTAGACGGTGGTGCAGTCCTCCCCTCTGCAATGGCTGACGCCAGTCCCCCGGCCGACGTCCTCGTGGGTGAATGCCTGACCGGCGATGGGTGTCATATGGTAGCCGGTGCCTATGGAGCTTGGCCGACGTCGGGTCCAACGTCCGTTTCAGGGAGTTCAGTTCCTGCATCTTGCACTGGGATGGTGGCGGCTGGGAGACTGACCTGATGTCAGAGTCCGGGCGATGGGAGGAAGACTTGTGGCACTCCCCAGACCTGGACGAGGCCTTGGAAGGAGTGGATGAAGCCATGGGCCTGGAGGTCTTGATAGGCTGGAGGGAGGAGGAACCACTAGATGATCTAACCTGAACCGGGGGAGACTGACAGCAAGCCCTTGAGGGAGAGCGGTCAGACCTGGAGCCGGAGCTGCGGGAGTCCAAGGCCCTGGAAGGGAATCTGGGTCTTGCCTTCTCTCAGTGCTTTTCACGATTCCTATGGGTCTTCCCAGATGACTCCCCCTGGAGGAAGGTTCTCTATCCATGGCCTTGAGTTTTTCCTCAAGAAGAAAAGCCTGAAGGGCCTTCTGGCGGCGGATCCTGGTGCGGCTATTGAAGCCCTAGCAGAAGGAGCCGGCCTGGGTGTCGTGTTCGGGGCCCAGGCAGCGCACACAGGCTGAATGAGGATCCTTGAAGGGGATCTGCTTGCCGCAGGCACACTTCAATGGATGACCCTCCAAAGAGGTGTTTGGAGTGGACATCAGATGAATCCAGTAACAGAAGAAAGGAAGAACGTTGAAGTTCCTAGTCGTCGCACGCTAGAAAGTGACCGCGAGGCCGATGCTGCGTTGTCGACGGTGGGAAAAGAACTAGGGATTGTGTGGGCTGCCTCCTTATGTACCTAAATCTGGCGTGGGGGCAGGACTGGCGGTGGGCAGTCCCGCTGAAGACTGCTAGCTAGAAGATTTCCGTGGGGTCCTGACGCCTGACGGCTTCAGTCCTAATGGTGTAACCTGCTGCAAGAGCTGTATCTTGAAGTAAGATGTAAGTTTTTCTAACATAAACAGGAGATTCCACGGCGGAACGGGGAAACTCCTGGGGTGGGTTAATATGCAAAATTTCTCCTTAAAAAGGACTTGCATAGGTGCAACTGTGCCACAGTCTTTCCATTTAGAGATGCATGATAAGCTGATAGCACACAGAGATGCACCTTAATGGACGGGTAGCTAAGACCCAAGTCCGACAGGGAAAGGAGATACTCCAGCAGATTCCACCAGACAGGTGAGGGGATCCAGAGATCTGGGGGATGCTCACGAGCAGAAACTCTTCCACTTCATGGCATACAAACATACGAAATTTGCCAGCAGATAAAGGCCTAGAGGTCTATCAAGTCTACTCGAATGTGCAGCTAGCACCCCTTATTCTGCAGCTGCCCCTCCCTTCCACCCTTCCCCTTTATTAACCCTCCCCCTTGTCCTGTCCCATCCTCGCTTGAAGCAGTCCACTGTTCTACCACATACCACTTCAGCAGGTAACGATTCCACCCAGCCACCACCCTCTCTGTAAAAGTGTCTCCTCATCTCCCTCCTAAACCTTCCTCGCTCCAGTCTCATATCATGGCCCTGGTGTCCCTCCTCCCTTACTTTGAACAGCCCTCTGTACCTGTCTGTTTATTCCTTTCATGTATTTAAAGGTTTCAGTCATGTCACCCTGTCTCTCCTCTCCTCCAGTGAGTACATGTTCAACTCCTTCAACCTCCTCTCCTGTGATGAATTGTCCCCAGCCCTAGATCATCTTTGTCGCTCTGCGCTGCACCCCTCCAGTAACAATGGTCCCTCTTCAGATCCGGACGCCAGTACTGCATGCTGTACTCCAGGTGTGGTCTAACTAATGACCTATACAGTGGCAGAATCACCTCCTCCTCCTCGAGGATATACCCTTGCAATACAACCCAGCATTTTGTTGGCCTTTGCAGCTGCCTTCCTACATTGTGCCGAGTTGTTCATTGACCCTGTAATGAGCACACCCAGATCCTCCTCCTCTGTCTGGGCTAGCTGCACTCCCCCTAAGCTGGTAACTCCTCCTTGGGTTCTTCATCCCAAAATGCAGCACCTTGCACTTTTTGGCATTAAAGCCCAGTTGCCAGGTGTCTGACCAGGTTTCAAGCTTTGCCAGATCATCCTGCAACCCCTGCCATCCCCCTAGGTCATCCACCACCGCGCCTACCTTGGTATCATCAGCAAACAGACTGATCTTGCTCTTGACGTCCCATGATATGTCTGCAATGAATATCCCAAACAACACTGGTCCCAACACCGAGCCCTGTAGAACACCGCGTCACTGCCCTTGGGTGTGAGAGCTCCCACCACCACCCAATCTGTTGCCTTCCCTGCAGCCAGTTTCCTACCCATCTCACCAGCTTTGCACCGCCCTGTGCCTACTAACTCCTTCCCAGCCTTCCATGTGGCACTGAGTCGAATGCCTTACTGAAGTCCAGATACAGGACATCCACTGCATGGCCCTGTCCAGTTGCCTAGTTACCCAGTCATAGAACTCGACCAGGTTGGTTTGGCAGGATCTGCCACGTATGAAACCATGCTGTCTGCTGTCCTGTAGTCCTTTGACCTCTAGGAGGGTCACCAGCCTCTCCTTCAGGATAGTCTCCATTAAGCTTACCCACGATGGATGTGAGGCTCACTGGTCTGTAGTTTCCGGTTCATCCTTGGGGCCACTCTTGTGGAGGGCACCACATGAGCCATCCTCCAGTCCTGAGGTACACCCCAGAATGTAGTGAGGCATTAATCAGGTCTGCCAAGGTCCTGCAAGGACCTCTGCCAACTCTTTCAGTACCCTGGGGTGGATGCCATCTGGGCCTGGCCTTGTCCACCCTCAGTGCCTTCAAACCCTCTTTAACTCTGCCTCCTTGATTTCCCCATCTGTCACCACGCCCCCTGCTCACCTACCATTTCTCCCACTTGGGTGTCACCCCCCTATTCTCTTTAGTAAATACTGAGCAGAAGTACTCATTTAGTGCTTCGCCTTATGCACCCTGCTTCCACCCAACTCCCTCCTTCCTAATCCTTACTATGTGGTCCTTACACTCCTTTTCTCCCTGATGTACTTAAAGAAGTCCTTCTCCCCATTCTTAATGCCTTGTGCCAGCCTGAGTTCCAGAGATGCTTTGGCTCCCTTCGCCCTTGTCACCCTCCTCGATTCTGTCAAGTACCCTCCTGTCCTCCCCTCCTTGTTTTCTTGTACTCCTAAAGGCAGCTCTTTCCTCCTTACCTTTCCATGACCTCCTTGCTCAACCAGGTCGGTTTCTTAGCCCTAACCTTCTTGCTCTGGGCTTTGCAGCAGGTTTTGGTTGCTTCCACTATCCCCAGCTTTATGAGCTCCACCTCTGGTTAGTGTCCATACTGGGTTGAATTCTGGCAAGGTACCCTTTACCACTTCCCCATCCTCCCAAAGTTCGGCCCTCCTGAAGTCCAGCACTATTGTTACCAGATTCCACTCCTTCCTTGCCCATATCCAATGTGAGCCATACTGAGTGGTGGTCACTCCTGACAGCGGTTCCTCCACTGTAAGTTCTCTCACAAAGTCCCCATTTGCCAGCACAAGGTCAAGGGTATTCCCTAACCTGGTTGGTTCACTGACCATTGCAGCAGAAAGCTGTCCTGGAAGGCATCCAGCAGTACCTGCTCCCTTCTGTTCCTGGTTGTTGGGGTGCTCCAGTCCACTCCTGGCATGTTGAAGTCATCCACAATCACCACACTACCCTTCTCTGAGTCCTCCTGATCTGTCACGCTAGTTCCCTGTCTAACTCCTCCGTCTGAGATGGTGGCCTGTACCACTCCCATTCTAAGAATCCTATTCTTGGAATCCTGGATTTACATCCAAAGTGACTCCAGTACTACCCTCCTCCCCTTCCTCCCTTACACACTTCAGTCCTTCCTTCACATATAGTGCCACCCCCCTTTCCCAATCACCCTGTCCCTACGAAATAACCTGTACCCTGGTACAGACAGGTCCCAGTCATTGTATTGGGTGGCCCATGTTTCCGTGATGGCTGCAATGTCCACCTCTCCCTCTGCCATGAGAACCTGTAACTCTGCAGTTTTCCTCCCAAGGCTCCTAGCATTAAGGGTAACCACCTTCCACCCCCCCCATCCTGCCCTCCTTTCCTAGCATCACCAACAGTACTTGCCATTTGTCCTTTGTCACTGTTATGGGGGGTAAGCTCATATGGTTTCCCAACCTGTGGTCTCTGCATAGCTCTTGCCCAACTGCCACCCCCCACTCCTAGTTTAAATTCCCAACTTCCTCTATGTACTGCTCCATCCTCTGTTCCAACACTTTCTTTCCTTCCTCACTCAAGTGTAGTCTGTCCTTGGCATAGAGACTACTGTCCTCCTAGGTCCCTCACCCCCCACCCCCCAACAGCCCATATCCTTTAGCACAACACCAGGTTCTTAGCCATCCGTTAAATTCCTCTATTCTCAGCTTTCTTGTTGTGCTTGCCTTTGGCTCCAGAAGTGTATCTGAAAAAGTTACTGATCTTCCCACCCCCTCACATAATTGTGCTAGTTCCTCAAACCTCCTCTGGACTGTATCTACTGTCTTGTCAGCCAGGTCATTTGTCCCAAAATGTATAATTAAATGAGTTAATAATGTATAGATTTGTTTTGATATAGAGGCCTGAGGGTATCCTTGCCTTGCTGGACCTCAGTATGTGCCCTCGAATAGTTGCCTTGTGATTGTTTTATGTTTGCGTCTACATGTAGTGTTACTTCTGTCAAAAATAGTGTAATGAATATTCACATCAGCAACTAACTGAATTTATGAGTTTACATAATTGAATATCTTAAATATATGCCTTTTTTAGCATGTAACATTTTTTTATATGCAACTTTTTTTCCACTTTGGTGTCCTTTCGAGTTTGTTTTTATTGTTGACGCATTAACACTTTCCTCGTTGGTGGCACTCTGTTCTAGGTTTCTGTGCAGCTCCCAGAATTCGTTTTTCATATCGCATTTTCTGGCTACTCTTTTTGCAGATTTCTACCACAAAATGATCTCAATTGTTTTTCTTATTATTATTCTCTGTGACTACACATATTTTGGAGAATTGTACCACTACAAGCTCCTGGGACAGCAAGTGAGTGGACAGGGACAACGGAACAGGCGGTTCCGATGCCAGCTGTTGTAACAGCGGGAACCAAATCTGTCAAGGCCAGAAGGGCACAACTAGGATCATTCTGGCACCTTCTGCCTGCAACTTGAGCAGGATCCTCTGAAGAAGAGGGACAGGAGGGAAGGCATACAGGAACCTCCCTGTCCAAGAGATGGACAAAAAACACCAGGCCCTGGATCTAGCGAGCAGAAACTGGCAAGTTTGGCATTTTGTGGGGATGCAGAGATCCAGTTCTGGCTGACCTCACCTTCCGAAGAGGTCGTCTATGACTTCTTACAGTAGTTCCCATTTGTGGCTCTGAGACTGAGAGTGGCTTAGGCTGCCTGTGAGGACATTGTGGATCCCTGGAAAATGGACTGCTGTGATATCTAGGCTGTGATCCACTGCCCAGGTCCATACTCTCATTGCCTCTCTGCACAGGGCTAAGAATGAGTGCCCCCTTGCTTGTTGAGATGGAAGACTACTGGGATATTGTCTGACTGGACCAGAAGGGGCCCAGGTAAGAGTACCCCTTGAAAGGCTTGTAAGGCATACAGGACAGCTCTCATCTCTAGAATGTTTATGTGGAGAGACCGTTCCATTGAGTTCCAGGAGCCCCTCGTCCGATGAGATGCCAGATGTGCTCCCCATCCCAATCCCGAGGCATCTGTCATCAAAATTTGTTGGGGACTGGGATGCTGGAAGTGAACCCCTTTGTCTAGATGAGCCGGGGTGAGCCATCAAATCAGGGACTGGTGCACTGCACTGGAGACTCGGATCAGCTGATCGAGATAATCTGTGCCTTGATCCCACTAAACTATGAGGTTCCACTGCAGGACCCTCAGGTTCAAACAAGCGAGAGAAACTGTGGCTATGGCTGTGGCCATATGGCCCAGGAGCTGCAGAACCACCCTTGCCGGGACCTGATCCGAGGTCATCACCCTGTGAGCAACCTCCCTTAGCCTGACTGCTTGGTCTTTGGGAAGAAAGGCTTTTCCTTGGATGGTGTCCAGGACTGCTCCGATGTACTGTAGCCTCTGAGCAGGTCACGGGCAAGACCTGGAAAGACTGAGAGTCATGCCCAAAGTTTGAAATAGACAAAGTCTCCTCCAACGTCTGATGCAACTGGTCTTCTGAGGAAGCTGTGAGAAACCAATCATAAAGGTAGAGGTAGACATAATGACCCCCTCTCCTGAGGGCTGCTGCCACTACTGTAAGGCACTTGGTAAAGACCCCTGGTGCTGATGAAAGGCCAAATGTAAGTGCCCTGAACTGGTAGTGCTCTCTTTGGAAGGTGAAGCTAAGTTACTTCCCGTGGGATGGCAGGATCGGTCCCCTGTCTTCTTTGGGACTATGAAGAAGTGGGAGTAATACCCGTTGCCTCTTTGAGCTCTGGGTACCTCATGAATGTCTCTCTTTTCGAGCAAAGCCAGTATCTCTGCATGTAGAAGAGTTGTGTGGGAAGGGGAGTAGTGGAAGGGAAGGGGTGGGCTGTCTGGTGGAACCTGGGTGAACTCCAGAGAGTACCCCCTTTCGACTATCTGGAGGACCCATTGGTCTGTGGTGATGCTGGACCATCCTGATCAGTAAAGTGAGAATTTCCCTCCTTTCCCGCCTCCCCTTGCACCTTCACCAGAAGAGGGAATGTTGGCAGGGAGTCATGCCGTGGTGAAGGGGGTGGGAAAAGGGGGCCTAGCTGTCTTTGCACTTTTGGGGCCCTGGGCACCTGGAGCAAAGGGAGAATCTCTTCTCTTAAATCCTCCTTTATGCTGTGGCTGGTGTCTGCCCTGTTGTCCTTGATTTTTACGAAAAGGACGGTGCCGAGCTGCCGGTGGTTCTGACATGTACATTCAGTGAACATCAGACACCACCTTTCCTGAATCCTGCAGCCCCATTATGAGTGTTTCTGTGTCTGTGCCAAAGAGTACGGACCCTTGAAAGGGTGCATCCAATATGGCATCCTGCAAGTCTTGGCGGAAACCAGAGACCCTGAACCAGGCATGTCTCCTCATGCATACCCCAGCTGCTGCCGCCCTGGCTGCAGAGTCATTGGAACTCCTCAGCACGTGTTTGTCAACGTCCATGCCCAACTGGACGATGGCCAGGAGCTCTGACTTGCTGTCTGTGTCTGGTTGTGCTTTAACCAAATCCACAGCCTTTGCCCAAAGTGAGTTTTTGTACATGACCATATGAGCTAAAAAATTCAGTTACTTGACCATGCAGTTGGCCAAAGAATAGACCTTTTGGCCCATTTGGTCCAGCTCCTTTGACTCTGGATCTGTGGGCTAAGCGCTCATGTGTCTTGGCTGCTGCGAGAACCACAGAGTCAGTCTTCGGTTGTTTGCTTAGGTGGGGCTCTCCCTTGGAAATTTTGTAGAGCTGATCTGCTTTCCTTGGCACTGCTACAGTAGTAGCTGGGTGCTTCTAGGTCAACTTTGTAACATTCTGGAAGGGTTCAATGAGATGGGGGGATGACCAGAGGTTTCAGGTCATTTGCCCCGAGATATTCTGCTAGGCAGTGGCATTCTGGATCAAGTTCCTCCATATCCCATTGATTAAGGGCTTGGATGTGTCTCATTACGTCCAGGAAGGAAGGATCATCTGGGGGAGTCCCTTCTTGGATCTGGAGAGGGTAGGAGTAGCTCATCTTCTGAGGAACAGTCTGAGGAGGAGTCCCCTGCATCTTCCCCTCAGGAAGAGGGCAGTCTTCCTATGGAAGAAGGAATGATGAAGAGTGCCTCTTCCGGTCATTTGGGGCCGGCGACCACCGGTCATCGTTGCCGGGCGGCGGATAATCTGATGTTGAAAGAGGCTGCCTGGGTCTCTGAGGTGAGGGTGCCCTGGGTGGTACCTGAATAGGGGATGGCTCTCTGGGCTTTGGCAGCAAGTCCCCCTTGATAGTGTTCCACCATGCATTAGAAAGAGCTCCTACTTCCGCCAGCGGGGCAACTGGTGGAGGAGGCGATGGGGTAGGGACATTTGAGGAGCCTGGCATTGGACTCTGTGGCAGTTTGGGTGCTGACGTCTGGTCCTAAGGCTAGTTACCTACTGGTGCCTCGGGCATCAGAGCCAATTGGGCCTTATCTAGTGGTGCTGAGCCTCCTTGGAGTCTGGTGTCCGCCCTTAGGAGGAGGCAGAGGAGGGGGGCATCCGGTAATCTGCAGGCCCAGGTGCCTTACCCTTTGTGGCACTGGGTGTCTGGACTGACGTCTGGTCTTTCGGGGCAGATGGCCACTTTTTCAGTGGCGGTGCCTGGTCCATTTCCGACATGGAGTCGGAGTGGCCCGTAGTCTGTCGACCCTCCGAGGCCGACATCACCCTGTCTTCGGGAGGAGGAGGTGTCTGGCACATGACGACCTCCTGGCATCTGGAGGCGTCGTCTGACCCCTTGTGTTTGTCAGACGACCCTGAGGGCTTTCGGGCAGCAGTACCTGTTTTATAGCCTGAAAGAGTCACCTGTCCCTCTGGTACCGACCCATGCAAATGCTTGTGGGACCTATGCACCAAGGGTACTTGGGCAGATGAACGCCTATGAGAAGACTCCTTCTTACCTTTAGAATGGGAGGACACAGTCATTTTCTTAGAGGAAGCCCCGGCAACAGCCGTTGAATGTGGGGGAACGGGTTCTGACCTCCAGCCGGAGGTGGAAGAAGCAGAACGCCTGTGAGGAGATCTAGGGCGGGATTCAGACCTGGCTCTCTCTTTATCCCTGTGGTGATGTTTCCTGCCTGATCTTTTCTTCTGGGGGAAGAGAGTCCCTAGCTGAAGAGGAAGAACTCTGCCCCAAATGGGTCCTCTGCATGGTGGCCACTTGTTGCTCCAGCAGACAGGCCTTGAGTGTCTTGAGGCAGCATATGCAGATCTTGTTATTGAACTTCTGGCAGAGCGGGCAGTCATCTGGGCGGTGGTCGGGGCCTAGGTAGATCAAGCAGGCAGAGTGGCTGTCCCTCACCGGGATCTGCTTGCCACACGTGCACTTCGACTTCTGCCACTGAGAAGATGAAGAAGACATGCACTAGAAATAGAGAAAAAACTGTTAGGAAAAAAGTTGCCGAACAGTAACTGCGCGAGGCGCAAAATGGCAGTCGACTACGAAGAAAGGCGTCTGTGGAGCCGATGTTAGTGGGTGGACGGCAGGAAAAGAACTGAAGTGGTGCTGGGGGACCGCTCCCTTTATACCACAGCTGATGTCAGGGTGAAGCCGATTTCGGGGGCGGTCCCCCACCATAGACTGCTGGCCAGAAGTTTTCTGTGGGGTCCTAATGCCTGGTGGCTTAGTCCTATTGGTATTACCTGCTGCAAGAGCTCCCCCTCGAAGTAAGATCATGATTTCCCACAGCTGAGTGTGGCATAACGCACCCAGCTCAACAGGCTGCAGAGTACAGCAAAGAAAATCCGACTGCATCTGTCTCTACCTGCAATCCAGGAAGAGTGAAGAGCTGCACCTTGTCCAAAGTTCCAGGTCCTGCCACACAGCAGAAGCTGAAGAGGTATGGTCAATGTAAAGACAATGTTGCAACAGTAGCAATAGGGATATACCCTAAGAAATGTCCCTTAGTAAGGAGAGGAAGAGCAGTTTAAGGGAAAAATACATCCCAAAGATTTTTTTTTTGCTTGGCAGAGAGTATACGACCCCATATCACAAGTCAGTCTTTATGAAAAAGAAAAATTAAATGTACCCTTAGAGAGAGGTAAAAGCAGTTTCTGAGAGGAGTGGCAACAAGGATGCCAGTGTGCTGAGGCACAACAGGATAAGATGCCAAGAGGCTCTGGCTCTTACCTGAGCAGGGGATAGTGGGCAGGCGTGTGAATAAATAGTGAAAATATTCTTAAAGATCAATAATTATGGTGAGAATGTAATTTTCATATCCTACAGGAATCAGTCTTCACAGTTCATTCACATTGATGAGTTAGAGTACCAAGCATTCCCCAAAAAATGGGAGGAGCTGGCTCACCCTGAGGGAAGATATCCCTCAGCACTCTATGTGAGGGAGAACCACCTGAGGGCAGGTACGGTTCTGGTGGGACCTGAGACTGGTCGGGGCAGGTGGAGAGTCCCATGGCCCGGGAGTTAAGAGGACATTCTGACAAGTCAACCCTGATCCTACAGGACAAGAAATGAGCCCACTGGAAATATGAGTTGAGCACCTTATGCTGGGTCAGAGGTGCCAACTGGAAAAAACAAGCTATGCCGCCTGCTGAATGCAGACTGCTGTTCTACCACCCTGAAGCTACATCACCTATACCTGCATTTATGATACCCATGATTGCTGCCTCACCAGCTCCAAGCCCAGGGTAGAAAGTCGAATGGCTTGCTGATCTGATTCATGGTGAGGCACTGAAGCTAGAACCTGACCTACCTTTGATGACAGGTGGTTGCCGTAAGTTGCCTTATGTTTCTGGTGTGCAGCAGTGCACACAATGGTGCATGCTGCGGTAAAACCCCTCTTCCCCAGGCATCTACCGCTTAAGAGTCAGGCTCAGGAGGATTGAAACGTACAGCAGGTATAGGCCCAGATGAGGATCTACAGTACCAAAACCCCCTAAGTAGTGTGCAAGTACAGCTTCTGCAGACCCTGTGGGAGTGCAATACTAATTCCAATTCACTTTAACCATGCACACTGCTATTTATCTGTTGAAGCAGAATGCATGTTTAGGGCACCAAGCACTATTGGATAATACACCCAACATCATTATGGTTTAGTAAACACAAACTGGTCCTAAATTATGAGAAAACCAAGTCAATGCTTTTCAGCAGCTCCCACAACAAGTACAGGCTACACCCCCCGATTATCACAAACTGCCTTGGAGCTGCCCTCGAACAGGTGCAATCTTTTAAATATCTTGGGATCTCTAGACTGTAACCTATCCTATGGTGCCCACATCGACAGCATCGCCAAAGCTGCAAATACTTGCATTGGACTACTCTACAGGCACAAGCAACACCTTACTCCAGAAGCCTTAAGGGTCGCTGCTCAGAGCTCTGTTGTCTCCACAATTGACTATGGCCTGATCATATATGGCTCTGCTACTGTAACTGCCCTCAGACGCTCATCCAAGTCTCTCAATAAAGCTTGTCGGCTCATCACTGGAGCTCACCATCTCACTCATACGTGTGACCTCTATGCACAAACTGGCTGGCTACAACTTTCAAACCGCATAAAGTACCAAACCAGCCAGCCTGGTGGTGCTGAGGGTTGAGGCGCTGGATGCCCCACCTCGCCCATGCGGTGACCCGGGTTGGGAGCGAGCTCAGCCCACTGCTGGTTGGCCAGGGGAGATAGGCTGGAGCATCCATGATGGCTCGCTTTCTCCGGGGAGGAGGGTTCACTATCCCGATGAGCAGCGACCTCTGGAGGAGGCTGGGGGCTTGACGGTAAGTTGGGGTCCTAGGGGCTAGACTGGTTGAGGACGAGTTCAGCAACCAATCAGCCTCAGGACTACAGGGAGGGACGCTGCCAACGCCAGCATTCACCCTGGACGCATAGCAGGGTCTGCATAGTCGTCCCGCGAGGGGAGAAAATTGCATACCCCCACTGGAGCTGAGAAAGACGGAGTGTTGAGCCAGGGTCTCTATGTGTGGAGCCAAGCCTGCAGCCCCGCAGCCCCTGACACTTGCAAGATCAGGGATTGCCCCACCAAGGTTTCGCGGCAGAATGGAGGGACCTGGGACTAACCGGTAAGGCTCCGGCAGAGATCAAGCTTAATGGACGACTCCTGATGATGCGGGTCCAGTGGGTAGTAGGGGGACATAAACTGTGGGAGGGAAAAAAAAAAAAGTACCAAACCTGCATTATGGCAAAGAAAATAACCATGGGCTAAGCAACCCCGGGAGTCCAAGCTCTCCTTTGCCCCAGTAGTAACCCTCGCCACACTAGGGGATACAAATCTCAACTCCTGCAGGTTCCTCGCTGCTGTACCACCCAGGGACAAAGATCCTTTGCTCACAGATGGTTGAATGGACTCAGCAATGACATCTCCTCCGTACCTAAGCTTCACCCGTTTAAATCCAGACTCCACCTACTCCTCTCTGCCTCGAGCACCTGCGACCGTCTCCTTTAATCAGCCCTCCTTACCATTACTCAATCCTTGTCTCAGCTCTTTCTACTCAGCACTTCTATCATCTATCCCCAATCTCCTACAACCCCTCCGCCTCCCAGCACCTCACATCCTGTTGCTCTCTGTGATGTGACAATGCCTTTGGCTGCTCTTACCTTTTGTGTCCTTGCCATGTCTTGTAACACTATTTACCCCGACAATGCCTCTGGCTTTAGTTTAACCCAAATGTATGCATTCATATTCATGTAACTGATTGTTAACCTGCCTTTGTTACTTAATTGTCTTGTGTTTTTTTTGTTATTGTACTGCAACTGACGTGGAACCTTTGTAAAAGAGCCTTGGTCCAAATGTACTTGTAATCCTAGATTAAAATAAATAAATAAATTATTAACAAGGCGCCAACAAGCAGTACTTCTACCTTGCTGCTGGATTAAATTCAGCTGGGATGATGTCATATCTTGAATGCTTTAAGAAGACATGTAAAGGTACACAGACCTTGCTTCCAGTCCTGACAAAGCCCCATGTGAGGGTGAAGCACTGAGATGTCTGTCAACTCCACAGTGTCCAAAACGTAATACTATATCTTAGCCGATGATATTATGCAATGCCAAGCACACTGCTGATACTGCGAACACAAGAGCACCTTGGCATACATGCTGTTTGTAACTGACTGACAGTCACCTAAGTTGCTAGCTACCAACAATTTAACAGTAATGAATTCTAGTGCTGCAGCATAAATAAATTGTACTGAAGAGCACCGTACGAGATTACCTCCTTTTTACTGCTCTAGGATCACTGAGTGCCCCTTGCCACATTGCTCTTTCTGGGGCAAACTATATGCACTTTATGCCTTGCCATAGGATTAGCTCCCGGATAAGCTCGAAACGGAATGCATTTTTTTCTCTGAGTGTCACAACTGTCTGTAACACTATATTCAAGCAGCCTGTATGATTGACTTTCATGCACCGATTGTAACTTGCCTGCTCTTGTGTACCTCTGAGTAATTCTCTTCCCCCATGTACACCAGTTTGGGGCATGTATTCGTCTGCTTGATGTGTTGTATCACTTTTGTATGGTTTAACTGACTAAAACAAAGATTATTAAACTTCAGGAAAAAAAAAAAAGGCCCTCTTTTTTTACCCTTTCAGAGAGCCAAACTGGTCTCTTGTACGTGTTTCTCTAGATAACTGTTATTGTGCACATTTCTATTGCCTCGAGAACAGCCCCTATTATAACCCCCCCATATTTTCTCTGCTCCTCTTGACTCTGTCTACCACAGCTACCCTGTCCAGCACAATTTCCCTCATATGACAGTAATCAGCCCTCCTGAAGTCTAACATCATTGTCAACACTACTTCCTCAGGATAGGCTGGTGTGTTTATCTTAAGTTTCAAGGGGAGATGCTGGCATGACATCAGGAGCTAAAAGGCATGGACATTTTTTCTCTTGCTTGTGAAATCTATCAGAGCAAAGCTGAAACTTTTCAAAGGCGTAGCACAAAACAAAGTTTCATTTACTACCTGTAGTTTTTGATCATCTTCAGCCCCATGCAGTCCTGTAAGACGAGGCTCGCTCTCACTGAGCCAGTCCAACAAACTGTCCTGATTACGCTGGTACTGGGAGAACACTGGAGAGATCTGCACTGCCTGCTTCCTTTGAATTAATTTAAATTCCTGCAGAAATGAGAGTGAGGATGGGAAATACTCCTTTAAAATATGGAGGTATAGTACAATATAATTCAATCTCGGGTTAAAGTGCTAGGGTTCCACTGTTGGCATAAGGTGTCAAGGCATGCAATTAATATCACATTAGAGAGGAATTTCTGTTAGGATTATTCATAGAATCCAACAACAAATTAAACAGAACGATGATCACAGCCCATAACACTAACATCATTCTGTGGCAACTATTTATTTTATCATTCTGTGGCAACTATTTATTTTATCATTCTGTGGCAACTATTTAGTATATGGGTGGGAGTAGCCATTCTCTGCACAGTACTGTGTGCATAGCTCTTTGACTGCACACTGAACCTAAACCTCTATGCGAGGAGAGTTTTATATCATGTATTGCTGTTATACATTAAAATCTACTGATGTTAAATTAAACTACGTGAAGTCCCATTACCACTACTTATATGTATACAGAGTTACCGTCACAATATTTTAATTAGTATTGCAAACAGGGTACATCCTAAGTCTTCTGTTGCTGATAGGGGTGGCCAGTGAAAGACAGCTAAGTCAAAACAGCCAAAAAAATATAGCTAAGTCAAATACAGCAACCGAAAATTGCCCCCCTCCCCAAGGTTCATCCCCCTCCGGGGTTGGTATATAGAAAGAGTGTGTAGAAGAAGCCCCCACAAGGGGGGTGCAGAGGGCTTGCCCCCAGCAAAAACTAAACTTGCTGTATTTGACAGAGCTGTTTTGTATTAGCTGTTTTCACATGGCTCTGCTGATAGGTACGTATTCCAAGGCTTGCAGCCTGCTTAAATAGATTCTTCCGGTTTCCTGCTAAAACGTCAAAGCTGGCATGAGCAGAACTTAATTACAGAAAAATCCCCACCCCCAAATTTGCATTTCATGGCCTCCTGTTTTTTATTACTGAAGATGAAGACATTTTCATTAAAACAACAGCATATACCTTTGGCTTCATCTGTTCACGTTGGCTGCCATAGAGTTAAAATCCTCTGCTCAGGACATCACAAGCTGTTGCCACAGAAAGTATTCTGTTGTCACAAGCAGAAGATCATGACTTCAAGGCAGGAAGTGAAGTAGACACAGGTGACGTCTAAAGGGTTGCAAATTTCCTTAGTAATTAAGAATGGGATGTCCTGAAATTAATTTATTGGAATCTTAAACAAGATTTGAATTCTACCAAAGCCCACTGTCATTTTATTTTAGGAAACTGAAAACCTGAATATGAACTATTACTTGAAACAAGATCAATGTCCCATATAAAACTTCTTTAGCATGCCCCCCCACCCACCCACGAAGCCTTGCTTATAGAAGTCATGGAATTTTTACACTGTACCTTCACATTACTGTATCTGGCCTGCAGAAGCAGCAGTCTCCTGCGGAGCTCTTCTCGTTTGTGCTCTGCCATTGGCTGCTGCAGCATCTGTTCTCCTCGCTGCAGCATCTCCTCCACTTTAGCTTTTTCCTCGTCCATCTGAAGACAGAGGGCAGCCCGTTACCATCACTGTTCTCTCTAATCCTCTGTATATCAAGTAACTCTTTATATTGTATGCCAAGGATTCATTCGTCTCTAAGCTCACTGTGTGATTTGAATATCATTTAATGGAAAATGTCAGTTTCATGCTCGGTACCCCTGTGGGGCTCAAGTGATCAAAATACAGCTGCAAGTTAACTGTACTGGGGTGCCTAATAGAAACACAGAAACATAAAAACTGACAGCAGATAAGGACCGCTTGGCTTACTTTAGTCTGCCGATTATCCCTACCTACTATAACACCACAGACCCTGCTTGATCTCCAGCTCTACCCGCCCCTACCTCTGAGGTTCCCTTATGACTATCTCATGCATTCTTGAATCCTGTTACCATTTTTGCCCCCACCACCTCTACTGGGGGTCTGTTACAGGCATCCACCACTCTTTCTGTGAAGAAGTACTTCCTCACATCTCCCCAGAGTCTGTCCCACTCCAGCTTCATAGCATGTCCCCTTGTTCTTGAGCATCTTTTTTTCCTAAAAAATGCCTCCCTCCTAAACTTTATTTATACCTGTGAGGTATTTGAATGTTTCGATCTTATCCCCTTTCCCTCCTTTCCACCAGGGTGTACATACTGAGGTCCTTCAGTCTCTCCTCATAGGGCTTGTGATGCGGACCCTGCACCATTTTGGTTGCTCTCCTCTGATCACCTCCACCCTATCTATGTCCTTCCACAGATGTGTTCTTCAGAACTGGACACACTACTCTAGGTGAGATCTCACCAGTGATCTATACATCAATAATACCACCTCTCAGTCTTTCTGCTGGCGATACCTCTCCCTATGTACCCTAGCATCCCACTAACTTTCCCCACTACCTTGTCACACTGTCTGGCCACCTTTAGGTCATGATATATGATTACTCCCAGGTCCGTTCCTGTTTGGTTGCAGTTAATACTACTCCTCCCCCTATTCTGTACCCCACCCCTAGGCTTCTGTGCCCCAAGTGCATTATTTTGCTCTTCCTCGCATTGAAACCCAGCTGCCACACCCCTGACCACTCCTCTAACTTTCCTAGACCACTATTCATTTTTTACACACACCCTCCCCCGGGGAATGTCTACCCTTTTACAGATCTTAGTATCTTCTGCAAAGCGTTCCCATCTAGCCCGCAGCAATGTCACTAATAAAGACATTAAAAAGGATCGGTCACAGTACTGATCCCTGTGGCACCTCGCTGGTCACTCTTCTTTCCTCGGAATGACCTCTGTTTACCACTACCCTCTGTCTCCTGTCCCCTACCCAATTTCTCACCTAGTTTACCACCTTAGGACCCATTCCTATTCTTCCCAGCTTGTTTACATTGGCCAAGTGGTATGTGACATGCTCAGCCATGCTGACAATTTGGGCTTGGGCCCGAGGCATGACGCATGAGGTGGCAGATACAGTGCTGAGTGTCAATATTACTCTGTTCTTAGTTTGAACTGCACGACTGTCGTCACAGAGGTGGTATGGCTGAGTGTCAATATTACTCTGTTCTTAGTTTGAACTGTATGATTGTTGTCACAGAGGTGGTATGGCTGAGTGTCAATATTACTCTGTTCTTAGTTGGAACTGTATGATTGTCGTCACAGAGGTGGTATGGCTGAGTGACAATATTACTCTGTTCTTAGTTGGAACTGTACGATTGTCGTCACAGAGGTGGTATGGCTGAGTGACAATATTACTCTGTTCTCAGTTGGAACTGTACGATTGTCGTCACAGAGGTGGTATGGCTGAGTGTCAGTATTACTCTGTTCTTAGTTGGAACTGTACGATTGTCATCACAGAGGTGGTATGGCTGAGTGTCAGTATTACTCTGTTCTTAGTTGGAACTGTATGATTGTTGTCACAGAGGTGGTATGGCTGAGTGACAATATTACTCTGTTCTTAGTTGGAACTGTACCATTGTCGTCACAGAGGTGGTATGGCTGAGTGTCAATATTACTCTGTTCTTAGTTTGAACTGTACGATTGTCGTCACAGAGGTGGTATGGCTGAGAGTCAATATTACCCTTTTCTTAGTTTGAACTGTACAATTGTCGTCACAGAGGTGGTATGGCTGAGAGTTAATATTACCCTGTTCTTAGTTTGAACTGTATGATTGTCGTCACAGAGGTGGTATGGCTGAGAGTCAGAATTACCCTGTTCTTAGTTTGAACTGCACGATTGTCGTCACAGAGGTGGTATGGCTGAGAGTCAATATTACCCTGTTCTTAGTTTGAACTGCACGACTGTCGTCACAGAGGTGCTATGGCTGAGAGTCAATATTACCCTGTTCTTAGTTTGAACTGTATGATTGTCGTCACAGAGGTGGTATGGCTGAGTGTCAGTATTACTCTGTTCTTAGTTTGAACTGTATGATTGCCGTCACAGAGGTGGTATGGCTGAGTGTCAATATTACTCTGTTCTTAGTTTGAACTGTATGATGTCAGAGAGGTAGTATGGCTCAGTGGCCTAAGGCACTAGATTAAAGCTCCAGTCTTTTTAGGGATGCAGGTCTTAATCCCATCACTAGCAACATATTTAATTGTTTAACAGTACCAACCTGTTCTGTAACATGGCTCTCCACTTAATTACTGTTACTCAGCTAATTGTTCCTGATGCACTATGTTCAGAGACACTAGGGGCCCGATATTCAAACATGTGCCTGGCAATGGCACAAGTGGCTGTGCAGTGCAACTGAGTTGCGCTGGAGCAACAGAGGGACAAATTCTGAAGAGAGATGTGAAGTGTTGCAGTATACACTGCAAGCCCAATGATTCACAGTGTGGACCAATGAGCTTGCAGCCACTACTGTAAGCTGTCATTTGGTAGGCAGCCGCGGTGGTATGCGGGTGGGTATGCTGCCCGCCGATGACGGAGGGGCTGGGTGGACTAGGGGTCCTGTGTGGGTGGGGGGACCCACTGGACCACCAGGGCAATCTGTTTAAGTAATATGACAGCGATCGTGGATTCGGGCGAGGAGGGGAGTTACCATTGGCCTACCACGGATATTACCAAGGCCCACAGTCGGCGATCGGAGGGTCGGGATGGGGAAGGGGGAGCCACTGGACCACCAGGGTTATGTATTTTATCACCGTGATTGGTGGTACAGTACGGGAGGGGGAACCACTGGACCACTAGGGTTATGCATTTTATTGTTTCACTGCGAACGGCGGTACAGTACTGGAGGGGACCACTAGACCACCAGGGTTATGTATTTTATTGTTTCACCATGACTGGCGGTACAGTACGGGGGGGGGGGACCACTTGACCAGGGTTACGTATTTTATTATTTCACCACGATTGGTGGTACAGTACGGGATGGGAGAACCACTGGACCACCAGGGACATATGTGGGTGCTTGTGCACGGTGTTCTGGAGGGGTAGCCACCCACGGCTGGAAGCTGCTGTGTTGAGCACTGCAGTACAGCAGCATGCCTGTGGGTGGCAGGCACTTGAGCCTTTTTCTAGGGGCTCAACTTTGAGCCCAGGTATGCAGCAAATCTCTGGATTGTGACTGCAGATGCTGCACACATCCCGGGCTGAATATCGGGATGTGCTGCATATGTATGGGCATGCCCCCTTGAGTTGTGATGCATACATTATCTTTGCACCCCGGCACATTGAGAATTGCGCTGCGCAAGTCACCCTTCTGAATACTGCCCTGGGGCACAGTTCAGGGTTGCGCTGGTGCAACCCCTTTGAATATCTAGCCCTAAGTCTATATGTTCACCCCTAGTTGTATCCTGTCAAATCATGTGCCCATATGTTGTCTTTGCTTACTGTATTCCTGAATTGTTTTTACCACGATGTGCTTTTTACATGTAATTAATCCCAGGTCACCCCTAAAAAAGGGACTCTTGACGGCCTGGTGGCGCTGAGGGTTGTGGTGCTGGACGCCACATCTCGCACCACACCAGTGACCAGAGTTTGGGAGCGAGCTCAGGTGCCAGGGGTCGGCAGGGAGGGAATGGTTTGAGCATCCTCAGGATGGCTCTCCTTTCCCGGGGGTTGGGGGTAGTTTGGGGATGGCCAGTGTCCCAGCGACCCCCTGTGGAGACCAGGGGCATGGCAGGATAGCGGTCCAGACAGTTGTGTGGGTTGAGCGTGGCAGATGCCAGCAGGGTTGCCATGTGCCATGGCATCACTGAACGCTATGCATGGGGGGGGGGGATGTACCTAGAAAACCCTCCGCCAGCTGGATAGGTGATGGCTCTACAGTGCCTGACCGCCACATGTCCGTAACTGGATCTCCCCCTCTGCCCCTTGAACTCCCCGTGGACCTAGGGACTGGGGGTCCCATGGGGAGAGCTAACGACTTTGAGGAGGTTGGAGATCTCAGTGGGAAGTAGAGCAGCAGGTGAGTTGGTAGCCTAAGAGAGTTCCAGTTTGGTGGGGCGTCATAAAGAGTATCGAGGAAAAAAAAAAAAAAGGGACTCAGTCTCAGTGGGCCTACTCGGTCAACAGAATTCAACAAATAAATAAATAATGTATTGTTCTGTCTGTACAGGGGCTCTGAGCCTTGGAGGGGTGCCTTTTATAAGTGCAATAAACCAAACCAGCCAACCAAACTAATATCTGATGCATTGAGGAGGCTGGTGGCGGCTCCTGCTGTTACACAACAGCATCCTGGTGGCCAAGGAGGTGGGAGTCATGTCAGCAAGAATACAAGGCTCCAGACAGATTGTGAGGGAGGTGGGATTATTGCTGTGGGCATGCAATGGGATGACATAATAGAAAACAGGGGTATTACATGTTCAGCCCTGTGCTGGTGAGTGCCTGTCAGAGTGGTGGGTGGGCTTATTTCCAACTCACCTCTGATTGGTCAAACAGGCTGCTAGTCAAGGTAAATGGTTTGCATGGAGTGGGGTATAAAAGGGGATAAAAATCAGGGGGGAACAACAGTGAAGCTCAAAAGGGTGATGCTGCCATGCTCTCTCTGACCAGCTGTACTACTAGTACCTCTGGGTCCTCTGCCCCCCCCCCAAAAGGAAAGCTTCAGCCGACTCTGCTCCCAGAGAGTCCCACATAAAGGGGTAAGCCTGGGACAGTGTATATACACACGAGTACAACCACAGGCTGCGCTTCACTTGATCCGCAGGTGCTGGAAAAATATAAAGAGGTAAAAAGTAAAGATACCCAGTGCTCCAGACCCCGAACAATATTCAGTACGAGTATTTTTTTATTCAATGAAATTAATATTTACAGATTGTAAGCAAGATGATAAAACACACTAAGGTGCTACATTACTGCTTCACACCCAAAAAACAAAAAGCAAGTAATGTAGCACCTTAGTGTGTTTTATCATCTTGCTTACGATCTTTAAGTATTCATTTCACTAAATAAAAAATACTCACTGAATATTGTTTGGAATCTGGAGTGCTGGGTATCTTTATTTTTTGACAGTATAAATGAGGACAGGTAATGGCTATCTGGGAGCCAATGGCAACCAGACCAATAGATGTGGAATCAGCACCTTGTCAATGGGCTGAACGGGAGTCCGGCCCACACAGAAAAGAGAGGAAAAACAGAAAGTAAAAGAGAAGTGGCAGCTTCAGGTTCAACAATTACTGTTTGTACTAACAAATGAGTTACTAATAAATCTGTTACGCAGAACTAGAAAGAGTCACACTTACAAGGAAAAGATGAGAACTAGAGTCCCTAATGATGTAAAGGGTAAAAGTTATATTTAAAAAAATAACACATCGCCCGGCCTGGTGGCGCAGAGGCTGAGGTGCTGGACATCTCACCTTGTGGCATGCCAGCGACCGGGTTGGGAGGCGGCCGGGTTGCCGGAGGTCGGCATGGGGGTAGTGCTGGATGGAGCAGCTGATAGAAGCTCTCCTTCCGGGGAGGTGGGATGGCATCCTCACTAACGGCTGCACCCTGGTGGAGGCCAGGGATGCGACAGGTGCCAGGCAAGAGGCCAATGGGGCGGGCGGAGGAGGATCGCCACTGGGCGCTAGGTGCATGCATGCCTCCACATGCATGTGACCTTCTCCTGGAGCCTTCAGGAACATGGGAGAAAATGGAGGAAAAAGGACACTGGCAGCAGGATGGCGATCAACTCTCCGCTGGCACCGCTCCTGGACCGGGTGTAAGGTAAGCCCTGGTAATTCCGGGGGATGGAGCTGGGGGAGCCAGTCAGATGGGGGCCATACAGGAGGAGGAGGAGTAGAAATAAAAATAAAAAATAACACACAAACAAGTCACGTGAATGATATGGGCCATGGTACTGTATCCAAAACTAGTTGTTCAGTGAGCTGTAAATAAATTAACTACCATGCGACAATGCTTTTGCAGAGGTTTACAGAAGAACTTATCTATTTATTTATTCACTGGTAACCCACTAAAGCCCACTGTGGGGGGAAAAAAAACCCAAAAATGCACAGTACTCCAACTTTTTTAAAAGGCTTACGAGTCGGGGCTGACCTAGTGGTGCAGAGGTCTGAGGCACTGTATAACACCTTACCTCGTGCCACACCCACAACCCGAATTATGTAAGGAGTTTGGTCACTCAGCGACTGCCAGATAGCTCTCCTCTCCTCTCCCGCACTGGGGTGCTACGCTTTCCCGGCTCTCGGCTGCCACCAGGGGGAGGCCTTTTGGCAGAGCAGACATCTGAAAGGCTGACAGAATGTCAGCAGGGTGGAAGGAGCTGTGGTTCCGGAGCGCATGTGTGCCTCCACACACGTGCGTCATCCATGCCGCCACAGCTCTGGGAACATGGGGAGGAAAATGGCAGATCTGGGCTCCATGAAGTCTCACCCAGGGTGTTTTGGCCTGCCCTGCCACTTTGGGGTCCTGAGGGCGAATTCTGGATGTGAGGCGCTTGCGGGAGGGCAACCCCTGAGGGAACCCAGCCCTGGCCTGTGAAGGGAGGTAAGGGATGGCTGACAGCACCCAAGGACAAGGCTGTCTAGCAGCCTGGTCTGACCAAAGGAGGATAAAAACCTTTATATGTAAGGAGGTGCTGTGGAGCCAGGGCAAGGTAACTGCTCCATATATAAGCTCTACATCAGAACTGTGAATTACTGTCTAAAAACTATATTTTTCAGACAGTACTGACTGGGATACAAGGGTTACAGTGTTGTCTGAAGACTTCTGGAACACAATGGGCAAGTCACAAAAAGAGAAACGGCAGCAGGAGGGAGCAAACATTAAAACTGCCTTGATGGCTTGGATCATGTGGTTGGCAACTGCAAATGAGGAACAATCTGAAGGTATGCTCCAAACTCTGGCCATTAAAATCAACAGACTGATTCAGTCTGCATTGGGGCTATCTAATAAGTTTGAGACACTTACTAATACAGTGGTCACTCTGGAAACTTCTATGGATGCCCTGAAAAAATCGCAATACTAGAGGCTACTAAGAGGTCTGAATTGGCCATGGGAGCTGCAACTTCTATAGTAAAGGATAACACTCACCGCTGCACTTAGCTCGGAATGCTTGAAAATCAAGCTAGGGCAGCTACTTCTCACCTCACTGGGATGTCAGAATGGTGTGAGGGGGATCACCTCCTGTTTTTGAAGGACTGGTTTGTGCACCAGTTCGGGGATGAGACTCGAGACAGGCCGCTGACCTTACATAAAGCCAATCATGTCACTCCTCAAGGAAAGGTTAATAATTCAGAAGCTCTGCATGCTACAGTGGTGGTCACTGATGGGGTCAGAACAAGGTATTTTGTGCTTGAGCTTTGTCAGCAGAAAAAAAACAACACTTTTTTGAAATGGGCAACAGATACAAATATTCCTGGACATCAGTTTTGCCACGAGACTAAAAAAAAGAAATGATTTAACAGGGTCTGAGCCATGTTCGGGGAAGCAAACATCGCGGATGGCATGGTGTTCCTGGCAAGGCTCAGGACTGTGTACAACTGAAGTCTTTTTTGTTTAATGATCCCACGGATGCCCTTGAATGGGCTCAAAAGCATGCAGCACGCAGACCTGAATCAGAAGCACAGAGGGACTCAGATTCGGAAGCCCTCACCTGAATGGGAACAGACTTTGTACACTCCAGGGACTGAGTTCTCATATAGTTTCCTAGACTTGCCAGCTTTCTTGAACCTTAAGACTGTTTGTTCCAGTTTTTTCCTCTGCTCTGAAGTTCCATTTATGGAACATAAGTCTTTAAATCTGATCTTTCACAGTGACTGGACTATTGTGTTTTTTCAAAACAACTGTCAGTGTCCCTTCCTCCACATTGGGAGGGAGGGATATTTAATACAGATTTCCCTTTTTTTTTTTTTTGTTAACCTGTTTATGCCCCGTGGTGCAGCCTAGCTCTCCACTGACCCCCACAACACGGCGCTGGTACCCTGGGACAACCTCAGCTCCCAAACTTCCTCAATGGCTTATCTCTCCATGGTGGGGTTGACGAGGATCACCCCATCACCGATTACATGGATCTGGAGTACCTCCCCCATGGCTGCCCCCCGTGACAGGCTTCGAGGGCAGGGACCACCCGCTGAAGAACAGATTCAGTGTGGGAGAGGGGTACTGTAGTCCGGCGTGGAGCCTGTGCGAGGGCTGGCATCATCCATACAGCACCTGGCCATTTTTCCCCTGCTGTCAGCATGGACAGATGGACGTGCAATGCTGTCTGAGACACACTACGTATGCTACCATGTGTGGGGCATCGATGGCCGCCGTCCCTCCAACCCCTGAGTTGCACTAATCGTCCCTAACCTCCTCCAGGGGTCACACCAGCAATAAGAACCCACAACCCTCCCTCCCACGCAGAGGAGGAGGAGATCCATTCTCTGGACATTCAATCCTTCTCTCTCTGGCCAGCCCCCGACAAACTGAGTCCATCACCGAATCCGGGTTGCCGGCATGGTGGCAGGTGAGGCACAGATGCCTCTACCCTTCTTGCCACTGGGCTGGCCACAGATTACCTTTTTATTAGTACTGTTCTGCTATTCAATCAACCCTTTCCACGTTGTATTTTCAGGTGCCTAATATTGATGGTTGTTGTGGATATTCTGTGTTCAGTTTCAGCTATACTGGAATTACAAATGATAGTGTGCAACTCTGCAATAGCAAGGCTTTATTCCACTCTTTCTGTAGGGAGGTAAGGACTTTGCTGGACATTTTGGTTTAATATTAATAGTTTACAGCCATGTAGCTCAATCACACAGTATTTCACTAGCGTACCTGATTCATCGTTGTTATTCCACATACTTCCCCCATATGACATACCTGTATGACATACTGTATGACGATACCCTTGTTTATATCGAATGGTGCCCTCAATATATGGTTGTTAATCTTACATGTCCTATGTCTGCATATTTTTACTGAATATGATTTGGTAAATTCAATAAACATATAGTTGTGTTTAAAAAAAATATATATATATATAATATATATATAAATATATGTATAGTGTGTGTGAATATAGGGGATATCACTGGCCTCTCGTGAAGATATTTCACTGGCCTCAGTGAAGATAAATATGATATCTTCAGTCAGGCCATGTCATATTCTGTTTATACAATGTATGCTTTGCCCCCACCAATACAATTCACCACATGCCCTCTCAATGCAATGGGTGATATAAAGATGATGGCCCTAGCAATACAACCCCACTTACAGAAAAGCTGTCAAACAGCAGATGTCATTTATTGTTTAAAAATATCTGGGTGGATCCTGTTATTTATGTTAGTTTTAAAAGTCTTATCTGGTTCATCCTGCCATGCCCCCAACAGAGCTCCACATGCCCCCCAACATAACAGATTACATAGGGTTTTTAAATATTTGGTTGATCCTGTCAATTTAAATTACTAAAATATCTGGTTGAGCCTGCTATTATTGTGGTGAAAAGTGATTTTTTTTTTTTTAATTCTTATCTGCTGAAAAGCTGCCGCCTTCGTCACTGCTGCAGTCGTGTTTTTCAACAAGATACTTACAAATAAGCATAAAGGAGGGTTTTCTCAGTTACCGGAACCTGGGGCTCCTCAGAGAAAACATTTGGCAATGTGCCAGTCGAGTGTGGATAACGCCGCCACGCTACAATTACAGGTAAAGTGAAAGTGCTCAGAGTGGCAGGATCAACCAGGTGTTATTTAATTTTTTTTTTTTTACTTAATTTTTTTTTAAGTATGGTAGGAATAAAGAGATGAGTGAGATATGTGGTGGTGGTGGGGGGTGCAGGTCGTATAGGCACAGCAGCTTGTTGTTTGTAGGTGTAATGAAGATTGAAAGTGAAACGATTTCACTTTCAGAATGAGGTATAGGAGTGTGAAGATATCTCCATGACGTATAGGAACATGGAGATATCAAAGTTATCTTCACTGCCTAGCTCAGATATCATGTTTTACACTTCTATTTTATTCCAACACATACATTGTATAACTGTATATATATAGATATAGATATACATATAGATATAGATATATATAGATATAGATATATAGATATATAGATATCTATAAATACTGGAGTCTTTTGGCTGCAACATTTTTTTTAGGCTTTTTTTTGTTTGATTTTTAGGCTTTTTTGTTAATTTACCCACCTTTTCTTTTTGCTTCCACAGTCTGAGCACCCCTTCCTTCAGGCACATGCCCACCTCTTAACATCACTTACTCGCACACTGCGCCAAGACTTCGCCCACCCTCTTCCCCAGCCCATTCTGCCTCTTGCCCACTCCTCCCTGCTCTCCGCCCCACCCATCTCCATCACCATCTCCTCCCTTGGACCATTTCCTTTCCTTCTATCCACCTGTCCTAGGCCATCTGGGCTCCTTCTTTCCTTGCACTCAACTACTTTCCTCTCCCACCCCCTCTTCTGCCTCCCTCCCTCCCCTCCTAACTATGCCTTGGTTGACTATCTCCTCCTCCTCTCCTAGGCTACTATCCCCCTTGTTTGCAGTATCTTTGTAACAACTGACGATGGCATACTTTGTACAATGCCTGCTCAATACTGCCACGTCCCTTTGTTATCATTGTTAGCTCATTTCTTTGTGTCATTTCCCTAGGTTAAATGTCTTTATTTTTGGTACCACTTACCTGCTTGTAATAGCCTTATGTCGACTGCCTGATGACACTTGCAATATAACCTGATGCATGTAACTGTTTCCTGACTACGTTATCTTCTGACGAGGAACCTATGTAAAGAGCTTCTGCTCAAAGGTCTTAATCCAAGATTTCAATAAATAAATAAATAACATGCCTTGTTGCCTCGACTCACCCTGAGCTACTGGACCTGCTGCCAATCCCTGAGTCTTCTGTTGGCTAGAGAGTCAGACGATTCCTATCGGGGGGGGGGGGGGAGAGAGGAGAGTTCCCTTCTGCTGACACCAGAATAGAAGCAACTTTATTTATTTATTTATTAAGAAGTTTCACCAGGAAGGCACGCTGAGCAAAGTACTGCTCGATTCCAGGTAAGTCCTGGGGGATGTGGACAGTGGAGAATGCATGACATAAATACAGGATACAATCAGTGCAGACAATGAATGTAACAGAGGACACTGGTAAACATGGCAGAACAATCAAGTAGGTGCAACTGCAATTTCAATTACAGCACATGTCGTTCTGTGGCAAGGTAGTAGTGAGGACAGGCAAAATAAGTGAACTAGGCCGTATTGCAGGAAAAGACTCCACCTAACCGCAGGCACAGGGGGAGAAACAATGTGCACTGATGAGGGAGTTTAGGTGCAGTGTTGGAGGCATACACCTTAAGTCCGTGTGGGGGGGGGGTCCACAATTTGGGAATGCGATGTCTGAAGGCTGCTTGCCCAGCTGCGGGGGACATGTGCGGCACAGCCAGGAGTCAGGTGTCGGAATTTCTGAGAGAGAGTACACTGGAGGGGCATGAGCTGTTAGGGCGGCGGCAAGGTACGGTGGCAGGGACTGAGACCAGAACTTGGCTGTGAGCCTTGGGCAGTGGGACTGTCTACAATCCTGGAGCGAGGGAAGGTTTAGAGATTGGTACAGGATGCAGTGGTGAGTGGTGGGCAGGCAATCCAGGGCGAATCAGCAGAAAGAGTGGAAAAGGGGGTCTAGTCTGGCCAGGTTGGACTTTAGGCCAGTACTGTAGACTACATCCCTGTAGTTAAAAATAGGGAGAATCATTTCCTGTACAAGTGCTCGGCGAGCTGGCAGCAGTATGCTCCCATGGTAGCAATATAAGGCACCCAACTTGGGTGGAGTTTTTTGTGAATAACTTTAACATGTACAGAAAAGTCGAGGTGCCGTTCAAGCCAGAACCAGAGGTATCTAAAGGAAGAGCAATCCTCCAGAGTGGTGCCGTCCAGGGTGTGGAAGGAGGGGGTGATGGGGAGCCGAGAGAGCCTCTGCCTCGCACCAAAGGTCATCGAGAATGTCCTCTTGGCATTGAGGAAAAGCTGGCTGGTGCAGAACCAGAGCTGAACATTGCTGAAATCCTGCTGTAACCTGATCTCCACTTCGGCGTATGAGGGACCTGATGTATACAGTACCGTGTTGTCCGCATACATATGTATGGAAGTGTGTGGACAGGTAGAGGGCAGGTCTTTAAGGAAAATGGAGAACAGGAGCGGGCCAAGGACAGAGCCTTGGGGGACTCCAGAGGTGACTGGAACGGGGGTGGAGGTGGACACACAGATTTTAACAGGGTGAGACCTACAGACCAGGTATGAGTGGAACCAGCTGGTGGCAGCAGTGGAAAGCCCTGCAAGGGAAAGCTTGTCCAGGAGGAGAACGTGAGAGATGGTGTCAAATGCCTTTGCCAGGTCAACAAAAATCGCTGAGGTGATGTGGCCTTTTTCCATGACATCAAGGATGGAGTCAGCGAACTGCAGAAGTGAAGTGGCGGTGGAGTGGGCCTTCCTGAAGCCAGACTGGTAGGGTGAGAAGGAGGAGGAGGAGTTTAGAAAGGAAAAGAGCTGTGCAAGGACATGGTGGTCCTGGAGTTTTGCCAGTATGTGAAGGAGCAAGGCAGCGAGATAGGATTAGAGTTGCCTGGAGCTGAGGGGTCACCCCCTTTCAGAAGCAAGGATAACAGTTGTGTGCTTCCATTCCGATGGGATTGATATTAGGGGGAAAGAGAGGTTGAATAGGGCAGCCAGGGGGGTGGCGATAGCAGGTGCAGGCAGGTAGTGCACCTTAGAGTCAATCCCAGAGGGGCATTTACCCTTGGATGGATTTCGGGAACGCAAGACATTGTAAACTTCTGGTGGAATTATTGGGTGGAAGGAGAAGGGAGGAGCAGGAGAAGAAGGCTGGGCAGGGGGGCTAACTTTCTGCTAGTAATGGGGAAGGGTGGATAGCAGCACTGAGGTACAACTTGTAAAGAAGGAGATGAATTCTGTGACTACTGCAGGAGGGTCTGTCACATCAGTACCGCCGACGTTTAAGGCAGGGGTGGGTAGGGTGGTGAGAAGAGGGATTTGACAACCTTCCAGAATTTAGCCAGGTGATTTAAGTTGGATTAAAAGGAAGCTTTGAAGAAATTTGGTTTAGCTTGCCATATTAGTCTAATACAGGCATTGCATAAGGAACAATAATTTAAGTGATCTGCGGGGGAACCAGAGGTTTTGAGCACCTTCCTTGCCTGATCTCTGGCTCTGATATGGGACATAATGTTGGCTGTGATCTAAGGCAGGTGAGCACCTCCTCACTCGAGCCCATCTAACTGGAGCATAGTAGTCCCATGCAGTGAGGAACTTGTCATGGAAATACTCCAAAGCGGAGTTAATAGAGATTGCACTGGGGATAAAAGATCCGTCTGTGGCAGCCAGGTCACCTAGGAGTGAGGCAAGATCCAGGGAGTTGTATGACTGTGTGAGAATGGTCTTTTTTTTTGGGGGGGGGGGCGCGCCTTGGGCCTGAAAATCTTCTGCACCATGTATATCACGTGGTGATCACTTAAGGAGTCAGGTAGGTGGCCTGAGGCAAATAACCGGTGCAGGTGAGAGGTAAGGGACCAGTCCAGAAGAGAGTGGTTCTGTGATTTGTGGTTCAGACGAGTAGGTTCAGTAATCAGTTGTGCCAGGTTTAGAGCGGCTACCTGGTTGTGAAACTTGCATAAGGCCACGGAGAGCCAATTTAAGTTGAAATCACCCAGAATACTGTATGTAGTGCGCCCCCTGATTTTAAAGTGCTCAGATGGTCCAGTATAGAGGACGTAGGGGAGTCGGGAGCAGTAAGAGCCAACTATAAACACTGGGTTAGTGTGGGGGAGGGAGAGTTTAATCAGCAAGGTGTCGATGGACTGCATGGGCAGCGGCAGACTGGAGGATGGACGAGATAGCCATAGCTAGGCCACCACCTCTTCTGTTGCCTGGGTGGTCGTGGTGGATAACGGAGTAGCCAGGGATGGTGATTTCAGCATCAATATTATGAGGCTTTAGTCAAGTTTCAAGTATAATTAGTAATTCCGGTTTTAAGGATAAGACAGTTGGCTGCAGCTTGGTTAGTTTACTCAGTAGACTACAGATATTAAGGTGCATTAATTTTAGGCCCTTTGGTAAGAGGGGAGGAGGGGTGGTAGGCCCTAGTTCGGCTCAATGTCCCCAGATGGTAGTAGTAGTAGTGTTGCCAAGATCTTTACAATTTGCTTGGAATGCTGGAGCCTGTGAACTTGATCAGCCTGCCAATGGTAAGGAAGTTAGCCAGCTTGCTTTCGGCCTGGTAGCATGGGAGGGGCTGCCAGAGGGGCTGTCATCTAGCATGCAAAGCACTATCCCTTCCCTTCTTCCATTTTTATATGAGCTACTGTGTGATGTCCTGGGGAGGCGATGCTCGGCAGTGTATGGTCAACATCACCACTGAGAGCACCTCAGCAATGCTACCACCAGGAGCTGCTAAACAAGCGAAGGTGCACCAACCACCCTTCAGGAAGGAAGCATCTGAGAGGCATTCTGAATCCTTCCCTGCCAGCCTCAACTCCTGACATCCTGTGCTCGGGTACCAACCTTTTCATCATCGCTACCCAATTGAGTGCCAGATTCAATTTGTCTTTCCAAGTTCTTCAACATGGTCTGTGCATCAGTTTCAAAATGTTCTAGATCTGCATGTGGCTTGTCAGTCTTTTGGACTTCTTGTATGAAGCTAAGTTCATAACTCAGAGGTTCTTGGCCAGATGACATCTGTATAATAATAATAAAAAAAAAAGTCAACACGTTTGCAATCTTAGGCCCACAATGTTAGAGGTAGAAATTTAGTTTTTGTTTTATATACAGTCAGGCTATCAGCTCAACATGTTCAGCTGCCATGTCTAGTGTAGTCAAAATGTATTACACATATGTTTAAAAGTTTGAAAAGTCGAAGCAAAAAATATCATCTGATTATCGACTTTGATTCTGCATAGAAACTGCTGATATAGCGAAAAAGTTGTCACTTCTCTCAACAGGTCACAATCTTTGTTCCCGCTCTGGAAACATATTCCATACTCCCAGGTGCAAACTTACATAAGTCTGGTTGGTTGACTTTCCATTACAGACTCCCCAAGCTTTGAAACAACCTAGCTCGGGGGCTGTCCACCTATCAGTTTACTCCGCCAAACACTCCCTTAGCTGATGCTTGCACCCCGCTGTGACTCCACATGATTTTGTACCTTTGTTTGTCCTCGTGTACAATCTGTTTGCCTTGCACCGTGCTGGCTCTGTACCTACTAATGTACATACTGTAAAACTACTATTTCATACATTGCATATTTTTGTATCGCTAGTATGTTACTATATACATTTCTGTACTGCTCCTTTGCTCCAATTTCGTATTGCCAAATCCACCCACCCACCAGTCTGCATCTGTAAGTAAGATTCCTGCTGTACTTCTCTATGTTTTCCTGGTGAAATAATTTCAATAAATGAATACATGTATACACAAATAGATTAATAAGTAAATAAATAAGCAGAAAGTTTAAAACAAAGGCAGTCTGGTGGAAATCATTCAGGTGTCCTCCTCTGGCATTCTGGCATCTAAGTAATTATTTGGGAGCTTTTAGTTGCCAGGCTTTGACAAGTGGGACTCTGTTACAAGACCAAAACAAATAGGGGCCGGTGCATTTGAAAGTTTGGAGAATTCTGCACAGCACATGCAAGGTGTTTAACACAGTAGGATAAAACACAATACACTGTAGTAGGGCTGGCCCATCAGCGGAGCTGCAGTACTGCCACTCTTGATGCTGGCAACTCGGGTTTTGGAATAAGCTTGCCACCTTCAGGGAGGAAGGGTCCCTGCCTCCGCTACAGTACTGCCACCTGGGTTACCATGAGTGGCAGTGCAGCAGAGGGAAGTCACCAGCCGGGCCTTGCATCGGCATGCTTTGTGTGCCCGCATTCAGAGCCTCTAGCTTAATGGCATCATGGGGACTGGGGAGAAAAACAAGGTACATTTCCAGCGCGAGCAGGATCACACAGGGCACTCTTGGGTCCCAACCTAGCAAGTGGTTATCCAGGCTGGGAGTCTCTCTGGCAGAGAGAGAGAAAGGCAGATAACACTCTGAAGGGCTTCATCGCCTGGCCTGGAGGATACCACTACAGGCAAGTCATACAGCATGGGGCAAGTGCCAAAGGACAGACAAGGTGTGGGGCATGGGGTAAGTGCCAAAGGACAGACAAGGTGTGGGGCATGGGGTAAGTGCCAAAGGACAGACAAGGTGTGGGGCATGGGGTAAGTGCCAAAGAACAGACAAGGCATGGGGTAAGTGCCAAAGAACAGTCAAGGTGTGGGGCATGGGGTAAGTGCCAAAGAACAGACAAGGCATGGGGTAAGTGCCAAAGAACAGTCAAGGTGTGGGGCATGGGGTAAGTGCCAAAAACAGACAAGACGTGGGGCATAGGGTAAGTGCCAAAGAACAGACAAGGCATGGGGGTTTGTGAGTCACCCTGGCAGATGGGGCAGCACGGCTGTGTGACTCTATTCTGGGAGGGACTGCAGCACTATACAGTTTCTTCTAGTACTGCAGCCGAAGCTTCTTGTCCTGGGTTTAAAAAAATGAACTGGCCACACTGGGCAACATGGAGGCATGTGCCACAAGCCCAAGGCAATCTGGACTAAGCCTTGGGTCAGCACAAAAGTTAGGATCAACCTCTATTAAAGTATGACATTTTCTTCATGTGGGTTAAGTATACAACATAGCACCAGGGAGCAATAATCTAGCAAATGCAAAAAAAAAAAAAAAAAAAAATTATGAGAGTCAAAAAATGTCAAGTTTGTACAGCTGGAATGACAGCATTCATGACACATGCCCAGTGTTCCCGACTATCAACAGTGACTAGGACAGGAAAGTTATTTACCTCCAGTCTCTGATCTTCTAGAATATCTCCTCCATAGGGCAACACTCTTTGGTCTGAGTGCTGGAGGCACCAGGATCCTGTGGAAACCAGAACTTTTGGGGCTGATGACATCCATGCAAGGCGCCAGTGTATTATGCCAGGAGCACACCCCTCAGCATGTAACACTGTCCCAGCCCTAACCACCTCAGTACCTTTTTACTGACAGAAGAGAAGGAAAACAATAGAATGGCAAACTCCTAAAATTAAAAAAATTTTAAAACGGCAAACATAACACAACAAAAACATAAGACAGCCTAACTACCACTGGCACGACCTACACAGCCCATGCACTGTGATGAATAAAAGGGAGTAGACAGACAATACTCATATAGTGTATGGTGGAACCTTATTATGCCACAAATTCGATTGAAAGACAACCTTGTTGTACTATCGATGTGGCATAATCTTGCTGTTGTACCATCTTGAGTACATTACACAGATGGTACAACAGCAGCTTCATAATGCAGCGTTTACTGTAAAACACTGCACTTCAGGGATTGGTCCACACTGGTAAGTCGGGACCTGGGAGTGATTGGAACATCGACTGGAGTAAGGGGAAATGAAACAGTATTAGTCTGTCTCCGGGTCCATTTAGTCTGTGTGATTGGGAGACCAGGACGGAGTGTGACTCCTTGGGGAGGAGGGGTTGAAACTTAAGCACGTTTTTTCATTGTTGGAGACAAGGAACTAAAAAGTAAAATGCTCCAGGAAGTGAATTCACCTTGTACTGTGCCCATACACTAAATAAGACAATGGATGGGCATCAGGTAACAAGGCTGAATTCACTTCTTGAGTTTGCCATTACAACGGTAAACCTCTCGAGCTTCACTCTTGAGGTTTACTTCGTTGTCATGGCAACCTCTCGTAGTGAACACAGCCTTGTTGTTACCTGATGCCCATCCATTATCCTCGATAAATTAAATGCCAATAAGTCCAGGGGACACTGATCAGATATGTGTTGCTCTGCAGAGGAGACACTCTAGCTAGATCAAGAGTTGCAGGTAAGTAACTTGCTTCTCTTCTAGGAGTCAATCTCTACATACAGAACCACACCTTCAAGTGGCAAGCAAAAAAGATCACCCAGAAGACTATCGGTAAGAAAGTAGGGCTTACAAGGAGAGCACAACATTGTTGTCCCACCAGCCGAGACCCTGTGTGTTTTTTGGACTCAAATCCCAAGTGTAGTGTTCCATGTTAAGGCTCTAGAGATGTCTGCAATGAAAACTGCCCTTAGTGAAGTTACAGATAAAACTACAGCTCACGTGGAAAAGGTTTTGACTGAACCCTTTTGATGCTTCCCTGCGAGAGAGTCATAAATGCAAACTGCAGCTAACAAGCTACTTGGGCAGGCATGGTTGGATACAGGTCTACTTTCATCTTTGGCATTATGGGATATAAAAAGCTGACATTTTTTTTTTAGGTTTTGTTGACCAGGAAAGGAGGACTAGACAATTCTGCCTATTTTCAGCCTCATCCTGGGGGAGGGAACTACAGATGGATGACAATTGACATTGAACCAGATTAAGCTGTCAGTGGTATATACAGGTTACTCACCTGTAACAGGAGTTCTAGGAATGGTATATGTTGTTCATCCACACTGTCTGACAGGTTCCTTGTCGCTTTAAATCTTGCCGGAAGGTCTTCAAGCTGGCTCCTCCCACCCACCCGGGTGGTAAAGCTCTCGGCTCCGCACCATCTCGCCAGATCTAGCCCGCTGGAAGCCAGGTTGTGCTTCGAAGCCGGGGAGGTCGGGTAGGTCATATGGATGAACAACATATACCATTCCTGGAACTCCTATTACTAGTGAGTAACCTGTATTTCTAGGGACATGGATATGTTGTTCATCCACACTGTCTGGCAGACTCCTAGCAGTTCTCCAGGAAGAGGGAGGCAAGGTGCACACCCCCTACTTAGGAAATAAAGTCTGGAGAACCAAGGTCCCAAAACCAGCATCCCAGCGTGACTCAAGGTTGATGTGGTAGTGGGTGATGAAGGTGTGTACTGACTTCCAGGTAGCAGCCCTGCAGATTTCCTAGATAGGGACATCCCTGGAAGCAGCCACCGATGCAGCGGTATGATGGGTAGAATGAGCTCTTATCCCTCTGCAAGGCTCCATGCCCGCCTACCTATAGCAGAGATCTATGCAGGAGATGACCCACCTGCCTATCGTCCGCTTGGCTGCAGGTCTGCCAGGTGCGGCTTCAGCGTAGGTAACAAACAGCTGGTGAACCTCTCCCTGAACTTCAGCCATCCGCTCCTTGTAATGAGCGAACTCTCTTCTAGGGTCCAAAGTTTGGAGCCTATATTTGGCCTCCGAGGTGTGACTGGGGTAGAACACCAGCAGAGTCAACACCTGGTTAAGGTGAAACTCTGACACCACCTTTGGAAGGAATTTTGGTTGGGGGCGCAGGACAACCTTGTCCCTGTGGAAGACCAGATAAGGAGACTTGATGGAAAGCACCTGGAGCTCTCCCATCCTTCTGGCTGACGTGATAGCCACCAAGAAGGCGGTCTTCCACGACAGGCAAGAGATGTCACACCTGTGCATCGGTTCGAATGGCCTGCCCATGAGCTTAGCCAATACCAGCAGTAGAACCCACCGGAGGTGGAGGTTCTTGCACCGGAGGGGATATGTGATCAAGACCTTTGAAAAAGCACCCGACCACCTTCTCCTGCGCCACCGACTGCTTCCCGGCCCACGCCCAGTAAGCAGAGATGGCTGCCAGGTGCACCTTAAGGGTCATCGACCGAAGCCCTTGCTGAGAAAGGGACCACAGGTAGTCCAGAATGCTTGCCAAGGAACAGGAGGAAGGGTCCAGGCCCTTGCCCTGACACCAAATGGAGAATCTCTTCCATTTGAAGGCATAGGATTTTCTGGTCGACTCCTTACGGGATGCCTCAACGGCGTTGAGGACCTCTTCGGAAAGACCCAAGGCCTGGAACTCTAGCCACTCAGGAACCAGGCCGTCAGGTGCAGGGATTGAAGGTCCGGATGGAATACCTTTACCTTACTGACTGAGATCAGGTCTGGGTGGGCTGGAAGCCGCCTCGGGAGCCTGGAGCTGAGACTGAAGAGATCTGGATACCAGAACTAGCAGGGCCAGTTTGGGGCTACCAGAATCACCTGCGCCTTGTCCCTCCTCTCCTTGAGAAGTACCTTGTGGATCGAGGGAAATGAGGGAAAGGTGTAGAAGAGGCCCGGGGTCCATGGCCTCGAGAAGGCATTCCCCTGCAGCAAGCCCTGCTGAGGGGGGTGGGCATGAAACAGTCTCAGTTTCGCATCCTCCCTGGAGGCAAACAGGTCCACCTGAGGCATGCCCCAGTGGGAGAAGAGATCTTGTACTACCTCCGGCAGGAGAGACCACTCGTGAGACACAGCCCCTATCCGGCTTAGGGCATCAGCCAGGGTGTTGGAGGCTCCTGCCATGTGAATGGCGAGGAGATCCGCCTCCAGGCTGCGCACGAGTGACCAAATGCGGAGAGCTTCCCTGCACAGAGGCATGGAGCGCGTCCCACCCTGGCAGCTAAGGTAGTACATGGTCGTGGTATTGTCCGTCTGGACCCGAACCACTTGACCCCGTAGAAACGGAGCGAAGGCGATGAGGGCTAGACAAACTGCTCGAAGCTCCAGCAGGTTGATATGGCATCGGGACTCCCGAAGGGACCAGAGGCTGTGCACTCTGTGCTCCCCCAGATGGGCACCCCAACCCATCAGAGAGGCATCGGTCGATAGAGAGACTGTCGGCTGAAGCAGACAAACGGGATACCCTCCTGCAGATGTGCTGGAACGGTCCACCACTAGAGAGTGTTCCACATCCCCTGGGTCACTGTCACTAGCTGATCCAGCGGATCGAAGTGCTGTGACCATTGGCTGGCCAGTCTCCATTTAAGGGGACGCATGTACCAGTGGGCCCAATGGACTACGCTGGTGCAGGCCACCATGAGGCCCAGGAGGCGCAGGAAGTCCCGGGCAGGGCACGATTGCCCAACCAGAAATGATCGGGCAAAGGAGGAAAGAACCTCGGCCCTGTCCGCTGGGAGCCGTGCTCTGGCTCGAAGAGAGTCGAGCTCTGCCCCGATGAAATGTATCACCTGCTTTGGCAGGAGTTCCGACTTGGCCTCATTGATGAGGAGGCCAATCTGAGAGCAAACCTGGAGGACCAGATCTCTAGACCGCTCCACCTCCGCTCTGGAGGGGGCTGCAATCAGCCAGTCATCCAGGTAGGAGTACACCCAGACCCTTCGGCGCCGCAGGAATGCTGTCACCACTACCATGCATTTGGTGAAGACCCTGGCCCAGAACTCGTAAAGGGATCCCTCCGCTCTGAAGTGGAGGAATCTCTGGTGAGACGGACGGATTGGGACACAAAAGAACGCATCCTGAAGGTCCAGGGAACAGAACCACATGCCTCGTTCCAAGGATGGGATTATCTGAGCCACAGTGACCATCCTGAAGGTCCGAGACCTTAGGAACCTGTTCAGGTTGTGCAGGTCAAGAATGGGGTGCCAGCCCCCCCATCTGTTTTGGGACTAAGAAATACCTGGACACAAACCCCGGGTCTGGAGGAGGATCCGCCACCTTCCAGATCACCTCTTTTTCGAGGAGCAGGGCAATATCGGCTCGGTGGGCCGACAGCGAGGCTGCGTAATCCGTGGCCCCTCCAAGGGGCGACGGCTCGGAAGGGTGGGGCCTGCTCGAACTCCAGAGGCAGGCCCTTTCCTACCACCTCCAACACTCAGCGGTCCGTGGTGTTAACAGACCAGACGGAAAGGAAGTGGCTGAGCCATCCCCCCATGGGGGGAACCCGGGGGGGGGAGTGACGAGGCTCGGGGTGACACCCCTCAACCCGTCACTGGGCAGGCTTGGAGGAGGGACTGGCCGAGGGACCTCCTGGGCCTTTATCTTCCTGCTTCCTATTAGAGGAAGCCACGGGCTTGGGTTTGGGATGCCAAGCGCGAGCCTGCTGGCCCTGGTGCTGGTACTGTTGGGCCGGACGTGCCGCAGGTGCAGAAGGATGAAAGGACTTGTGCTGCTGCTGTTGGCGGCCTTTGTCCTTCTGGGTGGAGGTGACTGAATCCAGAGTGGCACTGGACTTCTTGATCCGCTGGAGGTGACCTTCCACTCCACAGCCGAAGAGGTCGGTATCCAAGAAGGGGACGTCCGCCAATTTGTGCTGGGTATCTACCGTGAAGGTGGATATCTTCAGCCATGCTCAGCGACACATGACCACCGTGGCCTCAATCGATCTGGCACAGGAGTCTCCTATTTCCAGAGCTGTTTGGAGCTGCTGCTTAGCCACTGCCCTACCCTGGTCCCGAACCTGCCGAACCGTGGTCTGCAGGTTGGCCGGGAGATGAGGGATCACCTCATCCAGGGAGCCCATGAGGGCGTGGGAGAAGTGTGCCATCAGCACGGCCGAGCTGGCCTGGTGAAGGCCAAGGGAGGACGCAGCGTACACCTTGCGCCCGGGCGTAGTCCAGCTTTTTGACTCCTTGTCGGGGGATTTGTCTGACGCCTCTAGCGCTCCCGAACGCCGGAAAACGCTGTCGGTGACCAACCCCTCAGCAGAGGGATGTTCCAAAAACCCGGGCAAAGAGCCAGTAGGGACCGCATACTTCCTGGCCATCCTGGCTGAAGGCGCAGGCAGGAAGCAGGCCGCTGCCAAAGCTCCAAGGCTGGGCCAACAATGGCCTCAGGCACCGGAAAGGCCTCCGTGGGGGAATCCCCTCGGTCCAGTATCTCCATCAGGGACACTTGGCCCATTTGGATCTGGGCTCGAGCTGCATCCCGTGGACTCCGAGATGAGCGAGCAAACTCATGAAGGACGATGGGCTTCATCCAACGACTGGCCCCTGGATCACTTCAGGTCATATGGGCCTGAGAACAGGGAGAGTCGTCGTCGGACTTGGAGGAGTCCGCGAAGAGCTGCCTGGGATCTGAGCCACCCTCCACCTGCCGAGGACGGTCGGGAGTGAGGGTGACCAACAACCTGTGGGGCAGGCCTTGACCTGACCAAGAGTCCTTGGTCGGTGCCCCCCGATTTCGGTTGTGGAGGCGGAGGTTCCACCACAATCGATGGGGCAGCAGGTTTCGGCCGAACAACCAGCCCATGCTTTGGCATCTCAACTACGGTGAGGGGTTGTTTTGGCCGCTCAGGTGACAGCCACTTGATGGCCGGGGAAGGCGTCAGTGTCGACTTGCTCCCGGACAGAAGTAACTGCTGTCACATCAGGTCCTTGTAGCGTCGATGCAATTTGCGCCGAAGCCTGTCCTCTTCCAAGGAGGAAGACGAGGACGAACGGTGGCGCCGCTTACCTCGGTGCTGAGACCGAGACCGCCGATGTCAGCGGGATCAGCTGGCCCGAGAAGAAGACCGAGACTGAGAACCTCGGTGTTTCCGAGGACAGGTCTGGGAAGAAGTGGGGCACACCAGCTCTTCCCTCAGCTCAGACGCCTTAATCGGGGACTGCAGCACTGGGGGTGCAGGCAGATCCTCTGTCTCCACCGGGGGAACCGGTGAAGAAGGGTTGTCAGCTTCAGCAGTCGACAGCCCGTCCGACAGATCGAGAAGAATCTCGACTGCGTTGACGGGTGTTTCGGCCGGCTGGCCTGACGGGGACACCATGAAGCCAGCGGCCTTAGCCACAACCTCGACCGAAGTCGGCAGTCGGCAGTCCGGGGAAGGAGACCTCTCCCGCTCCCACGAATGCCGACGATGGGACTTACCCTTAGAGTCCTTCTTTTTGGACTGAGAGGAATGTCCCAATGGCCCCCCTCCCTTCGTGGAAAGGGATTGGCAAAGCTCCTTGAACGAAGCTGACACAAGCTGGACAATTAAGATTTATGTATATATTAATGCCCCATTTTATTCTTATATAAGTGGTTGATTATATATTATTTGCTTGTATTTGACTTGTTTATTGTATATTGTTTTTGTATTATTTATATAATGTGTTGGGGTGATTTAGCGACGGTTGGGCATTATTCCCCCACCAGACTCAGGGAATTGCGTCCCTTTGAATGTCCACCACTACCATCCAACACCTATTTTAGGGTCGTGCTTTGGGCATTTTAAGGAAACATAAAAGAAGGTGGAGAGCGGAGCATGGTGGGGGACAGGAGAGGGAAGGGGAGGGCGGATTGGGGCGGTGGGATCCAGGAGATGCCCGGGGCGAAATGGGGCCAGGATAGAGGTCATTGTTGTCTTGTCCCCATACCCAAGGGTTCCGATTTTAGTAGGCAGGAGCCGAGGTCTTCCCAGACAGCTCATCCACCTGTGGCGGTGTTATGCAATGCCAGATCTATTAAAAACAAGGCAGCTATTATAGCTGATCTTGTTGGGTCAACTGATCTGGCTTGCATCACCGAGACCTGGCTGGATGAAACCAGGCCCTGTATTGGCTTCTTCAGCGCAACACCGGCCGGTTCTCGGTGACACCGCCCGAGCTGGATCAGAGGGAAGGTGTAGCCATTATGTTTAAGATTGAGCTGGGCCTTGTGGATGTGCCTCTAGGAAGTACCAGATCCTTTGAATATATCTTGGGTGAGGGTGTAGGTTGCGGAATCCTCCTCATCTACTGTCCACCAGGAGATGGTAGAGAATTCCTGCAGGAGAAAGCAGACTTCATCGTCGACCTGGTATTGCGTCCTCAGATTGTTAATTTGGGGACTTCAATGCCTGGGTCGACGATGAACTCTCATATTTTGGTCAAAATCTCCTCCAGTTGATGACCTCACCAGGCCTAACACAGGTAGTTACCTCTTCAACCCATATAAAACGTTATTCATTGGACTGATCTTCCTTTTGGATATGAAGATTGCTGACTTGGGGGTGGAACCAGTCAGCTGGTCTGACCATCACACCATAAGGTTCAGTTTCAGGTCTCCCCCAATAGGTCTGCCCCTACGGAGATGGTTCAGTACCGCCCTTTAAGGGGTATTAGTCCCAGTGACTTGATGGCGGTACTGGATCTATCGAGCATGTCTGGTGAATGCATGAGTCCAGATGATCTCATATTAGCCTATAATAAAACTGTGGGAGATGCTCTAGACAAGACTGCTCCTGTTCGTGTTTGGCCTCTCACCCTCCATTCAAGGAGCCCCTGGTTTGATGGCTCCTTGAAGGAGTTAAGGAGAGTCGGCCAAAGGTTGGAGAGAGTCTGGCAGAAGTCCGGTAATGATGCTGACAGGATTAGGTTGATGGCACATTATGATGGCTATCAATCAGAAATTAACCGTAAGAAGGCAGAATTCCTGTCCACGGAGATTTCTGCTGCACAAAATTGACCGGCTCAGTTTTTCCGGACTGTTGACAGATTGTGCAATCCAATCTGCCTCTAGCCCAGAGAAGCTTTTTCTCAACTAAGATGCGAGGAGTTCGCTCGATTTTTGCAGATAAGGTTGCTAGCATCAGATCTGGTATCGGTCCGACTTCTCCTCTGAGGGATTGCAGTTGTCGACAGGAAGTGTTATGCACCCGGTCTGTCTGGTCAGATTTTCGCCAGCTGAAGTTCACTGACATTGTGAAGATCATCCAAACACTGCACTAACCAGTTGTAGTTTGATCCGGGTCCTACACCCCTCACAGTAGGATGTGTAGAAGTTATCTGCCCGATCCTTGCCGACATCGCCTGGAAATCCTTGGTGGGGGGTCTTTCCTGATCCCCTTAAGGAGGCGGTAGTTCACCACTCCAAAAAATCCTCCTTGGATCCAGATTATCTAGCTAACTACCGCCTATCTCTAACCTGCCTTTTGTTGGTAAGGTTATTGAAAAGGCGGTCACGTTACAATTGGATGATCATCTTACAACTCGCAATGTCTATGATACTCTCCAATCTGGTTTTAGGAAGAAGCATAGCACAGAGACTGCCCTTGTCTGGGTGTTGAATGACCTCCTAATGGCTAGAGATTGAAAGGCATGTACCATTCTGGTCCTTCTCGATCTCTCTGCAGCATTTGACACTGTAGACCATGGTGTGCTGTTGGAGCATCTGCGGATTTATTGTGGACTGTCTGGAATAGTCCTCAAATGGTTTCAGTCTTACCTCACAGACAGGTTTCAGAGGGTTACCACTGGAATTTATTCCTCTGGCGCTCACTCCCTGCCTTGTGGGGTACCGCAGGGTTCCATTTTAGCACCCATGTTGTTTGCAGTGTACATGCTGTCTTTGGGAGATATCATTAGGCGATACAGTCTGGGTTTTCACTGCTGTGCAGATGATACTCAGCTGTATTTGTCCTTTCCGCCATGGCAAGATGGTGCTCTCTCCGTGCTAGACAACTGCCTTGCTGAAATCAGATTATGGATGAGTTCTAGCTGGCTGAGACTGAATCCTGATAAGACTGAGGTGTTGGTAGTGGATCCACGTCATCCGGTGCTGGGTTTGGGGGCTGGCCAACCACAGGGCTTACTGCTCGGTGGTATGTCGCTCGCTACCTGTGATCGGGTATGGAACCTGGGCATTATTTTTGACGATGGCTTGACCTTAAAATCTCAGCTATCAGCCGTAGTCAAATCCTCTTTTTTTTCATCTGAGGAATATCGCCCGGGTGAAACACCTGGTCCCACCGGGTGATCTGCCAACGTTGGTCCATGCCTTTATCACTACCCGTCTTGATTACTGTAATTCCCTCTACCTAGGGATATCTGGGGTTGATATCCGCCGCCTGCAGCTGGTGCAGAACGTGGCAGCAAGGCTTCTGACAGGGATCTCTAGACCCAGCCATATTACGCCTGTGCTCCACGAACCGCACTGGCTGCCTGTTAGGCGGCGGATCATCTATAAGGTTGGTTTACTAACCTTTAAAGCCCTACATGATCAGGGACCCGGCTACCTGAAAGATCTCTTGGTACCCTATTGCCCCCTCTGTCCTCTCCGCTCCGCCAACAAGCGATTGCTGGAGATTCCCAGGGTTCAATTAAAAACATCAGGATCCCGTGCTTTTGCTTTTTCAGCACCAACCCTGTGGAATTCTCTACCTCATTGGTTGAGAGACTGTTCAACCATCGAGAGATTTAAAAAGGAGTTAAAGACATATTTATTCAGTTTAGCATATCCTAGCTATGGTTGTTAATTTATGATTATTTTAATTTATATGTATGTGTATTTTATTGTACAGCGCCTTGGTTTTGAAAGGCGCTTTATAAATAAAGACGATTTGATTTGAATACAAGGTACCCAGAGAGAGCGGGATAAATGCCGCAACCGAGGAAGAGGATGATGTGGCCTGGGCCACCTCCTACTCGAGGGCGATCATCTGCTCAAGCTGCTCAGCCGAGCCAGCCGCCTCGGTAACTGCCCAATGGGCCTCCTTCGACTTAACCGGTGGGTAGCGCTTCGCGGGGCACCCCAGCTGTAACCAGGCAGTGCGATCCTCCAGACGTTGGCCGAAAACGAACGGCATGACTTGCAGGCCTGCGGGTCATGTTCTAGGCTGAGGCAGTAGACGCATGTGGAGTGTGGGTCCGTCCTGGACATCTTCTGCCCACAAGGGCTCTGCTGAAAACTGGGAGTCGATTTGTCCATCGCAGCCACGAGGGAGAAAGCTGACTGAAGTCTTGAAAATTTTAAAATGAGTTTTGGGCAAACCGAAGAATTAGGATCCAGTCTATCACGCAGAGCATTAAGGAGGGAACCTGAGCTTCCAAGCGGTAAGGAAGATCTGGCATCATGGGGCGGAGCCGAGAGTTTTACCACCCGGCAGGGAGAAAAGGGTCTGCAAGGACAATATAGTAAAGATTAAGAGGGAAGGGTGATGGGTGGAAGAGAGGGGGGAAATGGAAGAAGGGCTAAACGACTACTGCTCAGTATTTACAAAGGAAAAGGGGAAGAGATACCCAAGGGGGTGCTGAAGGCAGGTAAGGAGGGAGAGAGTGTGACAGACAGGGAAATCACAGAGGACAGGGTGCTGGAAGGGATTGAGGGCACTGAGTGTGGACAAGGCACCAGGGCCGGATGGCATTCATCCCAGGGTGCTGAGGGAACTGGCAGAGATACTAACGAAGCCCTTGGCAGACCTATTCAATGCCCCACTAGATTCAGGGAGTGTACCTCAGGATTGGAGGATGGCTCACGTGGTACCTCTCCATAAGAGCGGCCCCAAGGATGAACTGGGGAACTATTAACCGGTAAGCCTCACATCCATCGTGGGGAAGCTGATGGAGACAATCCTGAAGGAGAGACTGGTGTCCTGTCTGGAGGTCAATGGGCTACAGGACAGTAAGCAGCATGGCTTTGTTGGGTAACTAGACAACTGGACAAGGGCCACACAGTGGATGTCCTGTACCTGGACTTCAGTAAGCCATTTGACTCAGTGCTGAATAGGAGACTGGGAAGTAAGCTACAAGCTACAGGGGTGGGTGCAAGGTTGGTGAGCTGGGTGGTGAACTGGCTGCAAGGAAGGCAGCAGAGAGTGGTGGTGGGTAGGGAGCTATCATCCCCAAGGGCAGTGACGAGTGGAGTTCCGCAGGGCTTGGTGTTGGGACCAGTGCTGTTTGGGATATTCACTGCAGTCATTTCAGTGGGCATCAAGAGCAAAATCAGTCTGTTTGCTGATGACACCAAGATGGGAGCAGTGGTCGATGACCTAAGGGTCTGGCAAGGGCTGCAGGAGGATCTGTCTAAGCTGGAGTCCTGGTCGGACACCTGGCAGCTGGGATTCCATGCCAAAAAAATGCAAGGTGCTGCATTTTGGGGCTAAAATCATAGGAGGAGCTACCATCTGGGAGACGAGCAGTTGGAGGTGACTGAGGAGGAGAAGGATCTGGGGGTGCTCATTACAGGGGCAATGCACAACTCAGCACAGTGTAGAAAGGTGGCTGCAAAGGCCAACAGGATGCTGGGTTGTATTACTAAGGGTATATCCTCAAGGAGGGGAGAGGTGATTCTGTCACTGTATAGATCACTGGTTAGGCCACACCCGGAGTACTACATGCAGTTCTGATGCCCATACCGGAACAGGGACATTAAGTTACTGGAGGTGGTGCAACACAGGGTGATAAAGATGATCGAAGGACTGGGGGACTTACCATATGAGAGTAGGCTGACGGAACTGAACATGTAATTGTGGGAGAAGGGAGATATGATTGAAACCTTCAAGTACATGACACGGATAAACAAGTTTTGTATGAATGGGCTTTTCAAACTAAGGGAGGGGAGGGACACCTGAGGCCATGATATGAGACTTGAGTAGGGAAGGTTCAGCAGGAGATGAGAAGACACTTTTTACAGAGAGGGTGGTGGTTGGGGAACTGCCACGCCGGGCAGAGGTGGTATACAGTAGGAAACTACAGAGAAAGACACTAACCCTCTTTAAACAAGTGCATAGTTTCAATTCAGCATACAAAGATTTTTATTTCATAGTAAAACAAATGAAGGCATCAGCCTGACATGTTTCGGATGATCAAACATCCTTTCTCAAAGGCTCAAGATGTTTGACCATCCACAAACACATCACGCTGATATCTTCATTTGTTTTACTATGAAATAAAAATCTTTCTATGCTGAATTGAGACTGGTGCACCTGTTTAAAACAGGTTGGTGTGTGCTCTTTTTTTTTTTTTAATCACAGCTGCTGTTTTTCATCTTCCCCGCCAGTCAGCCCCTATCCAACTGACCCCCAGCCCCGTCCCCCGGAATTACCGGATCTTACCTTGCTCGGCCACGTCACCTGCAGGGGAACGGTCTTCATCCCGTTAACTGGCATTTTTCTCCACCTATTTTCTCCCGGAGGCCCCAGGAGTCAGCATGCATACGCAGGTAGGTCCGCATGTGCCAAAAGGCCCCGGTTACAGCCTCCTTCCCCCACCCCTGGCCTATTGCCTAGGCGCTCTCTGGCCTGAGCTTCCCCCAGCCTCCACTGGGGGTCACCATCAGCCAAGAGAAGCTGCGCTTCCTCACCCGGAGAGAACTTGCCTGTCGGCAGCTCTATCCAACTCCCCCACCCCGGTGCCAACCTGCGACGCCCCATGATCGTTCCCAAACCCGGGTCACCAGTGTAGGCTGAGGTAAGGCACAAGCGCCTTAGCCCTCTACGCCACAGGGCCAGCTCAACTCTTATTTTTTTGGATGTTTTAGTGTTGAGTATTGTAACACCACAGTCCTTGTGCCCACTCCTGTCTGCTTTTGGTATCCAGTAGAACAGTCGCGAGCTTCAAGAGGGAATGGGACAGAATAAGAGGGAAGGTCAAAGGAGAGGTGTCAAGAGAGGAAGGGGCAGCTGCAAAATAAGGGCTGCTAGCTGCACAATGGAGCAGACTTGGTAGACCATAAAAACAGGTTACTCACCTGTAACAGTAGTTCTAGGAGTGGTATATGTTGTTCACACTTATTGGCAGAGTCCCTTTCCCTTTACAATGGCTGGAAAGTCTTCAAGTTGGCTCCTCCCACGCACTCAGGTGGTATAACCCTCGGCTCCGCCACATGACACCACATCTTAGCCCGCTGGAAGCCAGGTTTGTGCGTCCGCAGCCGGAGAAGTTGGGTGGGTCCGTGTGGATGAAGAACATATACCACTCCTAGAACTAGGGATATACTGTTCATCCACACTTACTGGCAGACTCCTAGCAGTTCTCCGGGCGGAGGGAGCCAAGGTGTACAACCCCCTACTTGGGAAACAGAGACTGGAGAACTGAGGCCCCAAAACCAGCATCCCGGTGTGACTCAAGGTCTATGTGGTAGTGGGTAATGAAGGTGTTTGCTGTCTTCCAGGTAGCGGTCCAACAGATTTCTTGGATAGGGATGTCCCTGGAAGCAGCCATCAATGCAGCAGTATGGCAGGTAGAATGAGCTCTTATCCCTTTGGGAGGCTCCTTGCCCACCAACTCATAGCACAGACTAATGCAAGATGTTATCCACTGAGCAATCATCCACTTTGCTGCAGGTCTGCCAGAAGCAGCTTCAGCGTAAGTGACAAACAGCTGGCAAACCTGTCCCGGAAATCTCCACCGTCCTCTCCTTATAATAGGAGAGAACTCATCTCAGGTCCAAGGTATGAAGCCTGTACTTGGCCTCCAAGGTCTAAATGGAGTAGTACACTGGCAGAGTCAACGCCTGATTTAAGGTGAATTCGGAAAGAATTTCGGATGGGGGCACAGGACAACTCTGTCGCTGTGGAAGACCAGATAAGGGGAGTCCACTGAGAGCACCCAGAGCTCCCCTGTCCTTCTGGCAGACGTGACAGTCACCAGGAAGGCCATCTTCCATGACAAATGGGACAACTCACACTTGTGCATCGGTTCGAATGGCTTGCCCATGAGCTTTGCCAGTACCAGCAATAGATCCCACGGAGATGGAGGTTCACGCACTGGAGGGGATATGTGATCCAGGCCTTTGAAAAAGCACCCGACCACTGTCTCCTGCGCCAATGTTGGCTGACTGGCCCACGCCCGGTAAGCAGAGATGGCTGCCAGGTGCACCCTAAGGGTTGATGACCAAAGACCCCCTTTGGACAGAGACCAAAGGTAGTTGAGGAATATTAGCCACGGGACAGGACAGAGGGTCCAAGCCCTTGCCCTGGTACCAAATGGAAAATCTTTTACATTTGAAGGCATAACATTTCCTGGTCGATTCCTTTCTGGATGCCTCCACCACTGTAAGGACATCCTCGGAAAGACCCAAAGCCTGGAACTCTAGCCGCTCAGGTACCAGGCTGTGAGGCGCAGGGACTGAAGATCTAGACGGAATACCTTCCCCTGGTCAACTGAGATCAGGTCTGGGAGTGCTAGAAGCCACTTCGGGGGCCTGTTGCTGAGGCTGAGGAGATCTGGGTACTAGAACTGGCGTGGCCAGTCTGGGGCTACCAGAATCACCTGTGCCTTGTCCCTCCTCACCTCAAGGAGCACCCTGTGGATCAAGGAAAATGGAGGGAAGGCACAGAAGAGGCCTGGGGTCCACGGCCTTGAGAAGGCATCCCCCTGTAGCGATCCCCACTGAGGGGGGCAGGCATGAAACAGCCTCGGCTTGGTGTTTTCCCTGGAGGCAAACAGGTCCACCAACGGTTTGCCACAGTGGAAGAAATGAAAATTACGTACCTACCGCAATTAAGATCTCTCTGTGCATCTTCACCATTCATCACTGTTGGGTACTTGGCTGGAGGTCAGGATTTTTTTTTTTTTTTTTTTTTAGGTAGGTGGAGCTGACGAACCATCGACGCCACCCTCGAGGCTGATGCACTGCGTGGCGCTCACGGGTTGGCCATTAGGCTGCGTCGACTCTGCCTGCCTGCCAGTTCTGAGTCGCCAGAGAGGTAAGAGGAAGGGTGTGGAGGGTGGGACAATGAAGTCCAAAGGACAGAAAAAGGAAAAGATATATGAACCAAAAGGAGAAATAATGACTGAGAGGACAGAAAAGGAGAAAAGTCAGAAACTAAAGGGATTGGAAGGGGCCCCAATCTCTGGAAAAGGAAGAGGGAGGTAGGGTGGGTAAAGAATTTAGGAGGGGTGGGGGGTTAAACATCCCAGACTCTGGTCCGTCTCCAGATTACATAGGAACTGCAAGGAGCAGCCAAAGGCTTTCTGCCAGAATTCAAGGCCTCAGCGCCGTGGACCCTGATGGAGCCGTCGTTGGTACTGACTTGTCACACGGTGCCATGGCTTCTGTCGGAGCTGTTCACGGCACCGACGCTGTTAGCGGTGCCGTGGGAACTGCACCTATCCAGTGAGTCCAAGTGTTTATGGGACTTAGAGTTAGACTGACCTCTGCAGGCAGGGTCTTTATCCATAATCTTTAATCTTTCTTCCAACAGGAACCCCTAAAGTGCCTTCTGGCGGCGGATCCTGGTGTGACTACTGAACTGCCGGCAAAAGGAGCAGGCCTTGGTGTCATGTTCCTTGCCTAGGCACCGCAGACAGGGTGAGTGAAGATCCTTAAAAGGGATCTGTTTGCCGCAGGCACACTTAGGGGGGTGTGTCCTTCTGAGGAAGAAGTAGGATATGCCAACATTTAGTAAATAAATGCTGGAAGTTCTAGACGTCATTCGCTGGAGCGGGTCCGTGAGGCCGATGCTGGCAAGTCGACAGCGGGAAAAGAACTGGGGATTCTGGGGGGGCCACCTCTTTTTGTATGATGCCTGACATTGGGGGTGGAGCCAACATTGGGGGTGGTCCCCGCTGGATACTGCTAGATAGAAAATTTCCATGGGGTCCTGGCGCCTGCCAGCTTCAGTCTCAGTGGTGTAGCCTGCCGTAAGAGCTGTTTCTCGAAATAAGATCGTACCTGTAAAAAAAATGAGTAGCAATTTGCTGTCATTTTTACACACACATACACACACACACAAATCAGCAATTCTAGAACTTACATTGAAAACATGCAAACTGCACTGCAATAGCTTTGTGTCATAACAGAAGCAACATTTACTCCCATTTTATGATGAAAAGCCACTCTGTCCATCCTTGGTACAGTCACAGCAGGAAGTTAAAAAAAAAAAAAAAAGCTGCAGGTTTGAACAAAACTCTAAACTCTCTTTTTTCCCCTCACTATGATAGCCTAGTGGTAATTACAGTGGCGTGAAAAAGTATTTGCCCCCTTCCTGATTTTCTCTATTATTACATATTTGTCACACTGGATGTTTTCAGGTCTTTAGACAAAATGTACTATTAGATAAAGGGAACCTGAGTGAACAAATAACACTTTTTTTTTTTTTACTTATTAGGGGGCAATTACTTTTTCACAGTGCCAGTTGGTGTTGGTTAACTTTTTTTCATTATAAATGAAATAAAAAAAAAAAACAAGTGTTATTTGTTCACTCAGGTTCCCTTTATCTAATATTACATTTTCTCTAAAGACCTGAAAACACCCAGTGTGACAAATATGCAATAATAGAGAAAATCAGGAAGGGGCCAAATACTTTTTCACGCCACTGTATGCTATTTACCACACTGAAGACCAGGATTTAATCCCTATCCCAGATCAAGTCTACTGCAGAACAGCAATGTAACACAGAGGTTGCGTCAGATATTTGCCAACCGAGCAGCCAGAGTTTGAATCCTGACAGGAACTCTGAAGTGATGGAGTATTCCCACTGCTGGTGGAAGGGAGGGAGGGAAGGAGGAACTCAGTATCGTCTTCTTTCCCCATAAATATTATAGTGGTGCGATAGCATCACTATAGTTAGGGTTGAGAAGCCTGTTTAATGTTAAACCTAAAGGTTTTAACATTATTATCTTTGACTCCCTTTGACGAAATGAGCTGAAATTTTCTTTGTGTGGTCTAGGAGGCAAGGTCTTGATGAGTGAATCTTTTTTGTGATGGCAGCTTGTGAGTTTTCTGAGATACAGCTGTGTCATTTCTAGAAATAAAACTGCATTTGTTCCTATACTTAACATTGGTTTCTTTGTTCTCGTCTACAGCCTACAGGGAAAGGAATTTTTCCTCCAAACTTGCAGGGGACATGTGTCATGCCCCAAAGCATTGCCTTTGACAAGTCTGGTGAAAAAATATGAAGGGGTTCCGGAGTTACAAGGTTTTAAATGTTAGTGTTTTCATAACATTTTTTTCTGTGTTGTGATTTTTTTGCTATTGTGGCATCAAAAAAATTATTGTAGTATCACAAAAGTATCACGGCATCATTTATTGTTTTGCAGTAGAATAAATAGTGTCACACCACTAAATTTGTGACACTACTTTTCCAGATATGTCTGACACAATATCCTGTGTTGTACTTTTTTTTTGCTATTGCGGTATCAAAATAGGTATTGCAGTATCACAAAAAGTGTCAAGGCACCATTTATGGTTTTGCAGTAGAATAAATAATGTTGCACTACTAAATTAATTTGTGACACTACTTTTCCAGATATGTCTGTTTCTTTGTCACTTCATTGCAAACAAATGGTTTGCACTTGTGGGCTGAAATTTTCAGGGTACAAAGGGCTTACCCCACAGATGTGCCTTTTGCTGGTTTGTTGAGCAACTTTTTATCTGTTGCATAGTTGTAAGATTTTGAAGATTTGTGATTTCCCATAGGATAACATTGCAATGGTCAGGGTACCTTTTGGAAGCTATATCTCAAATGCTTCGAGATACGAACTTGCTGCGACACATACAGAAGCTTAGTGCACTATTGTACATGACTCCCGGCCTTGTTTACAGCTGTGGGGTAAATTTTTTTGAATGGGCCTGCAGTGACTGTGATACTGTGCCATGCATTCACGATGTGACATTTGTACTGGTTTGCCTATAGGAAAATGAGGGCCACTTTTTTTGCTAATGAGGCATCAAAAAAGGTATTGTGACATCAAAAAAGGTGTCACGGCATCTTTTATGGTTTCGCAGTAGAATAAATATATTGTGCCACTAAATTAATTTGCGATACTACTTTTTCAGATATGTCTGTTTCTTTGTCAGCTCATTGCAAACAGTTTGCACTTGTGGTCTGAAATTTTCAGGGTAGAAAGGGCTTTCCCCACAGATGTGCCTTTTGCTGGTTTGCTGAGAAAATTTTTATCTGTTGCATAGTAATAAGATTTTGAAGTTTTGTGATTTCCCATAGGATAACATTACAATGGTTGGGGTACTTTTCGGAAGCTATATCTTGAAAACACTTCAAGATATGGACTCGCTGTGACGGGCAGCTTAGTACACCTTTAAAGGTACTAAGCTGTTATGCATATTTCCAGGCCTTGTTTACAAGTGCATGGAAAATTCTTATGAATGGCCCTACAGTGACTGTGATACTGAGCCATGCATTCACAATGTGACATCTGTACTGGTTTGCCTACATGAAAATGAGGGCTACTTACAATATGCATGTATGGGAGCACATGGACATATAACATGGACTGATGGCAACGCAGAGCCCTAAGGGCCCTGTGGTCCCACAAGGAAATGAGGGTTCATTATAATCTCTATAAACTTATGGATAGATGGGAGCATTACAATTTTCAAAGCTAATACCCCACACCCACCCTGCACACACCAGCAGGTGTCGGGGGGTGCTTGGGGGTAGTTGGCCCCAACTCTCACCCCATTCTCCCATACTGTACCCATCTCAGCTTATTTACTTATGGAATGGGGTGTGCGTTCGGGCTGATGACCCCAAGACACCCCCCCCAAACACACGCTGCTGTGTGCAGGGTAGGTGTGGGGTATTAGCTTTGAAAACCTTAATGCCACATTTCCCTACTTTTGTGGCTTTGACCTTAACTAGAGCATTAATGCAGTTTTTTGCAATCTATATGTTATTTACATACGTTCCCTACTATCCAAAGGTAGTCCCTTGTTTCTTAGGAAAACAAATGCCTGTATATATTAAGAGTAGGGGCCAAAAATGATTATATTGCACAACTGTTGTCCAAACCCATTCTCACACAGTCATGTCTTCGCATTGCCTGTACCAGTACTTACTTTCGCAGCCTTAATGTGCTGTGACACTTTCTCATAATTGCGATTCAGCTCAGCCAATTTGGGTTCCACCAGTTCCCGGCAGGTCACCCCACGACTAGTCATCAGAATAATGGCTTGGTCACGGACGCTGTCGACTCGCAGGCTGGCATCATCCAATTCTGCCAGTAATCGCTGAGAATCACAAAATGCATAAGATGGTTACCTACAACTGATCGTATCTAAACAAAAACTACCTTTGTGAAATGGGATAGCATTCTATTACAACCATCCTTGGTGCACATCACACATCTAATTTGCATGCTATATTTTAACTAGAATAAGCAAGCCATAAGACATGACAGGTTGTGGGTTATGCTGAGATACCCACCCACCCAGGTGCACAGTGAGGCCAGATGCCGCAGAAGGAGGGCCCTACAGCCCCTGGAAGGGCAGTTATCAAGCCTAAACCACACCACAGAGTGTCTTGTTATGTTTACAAAATGGTTAAATTGAGAACCAATTTCAATAATGAAAAAATGGCAACTTTTGTTAAATTAAAAACAGGTATTTTCTTTTGTTAAAAGTAACTTTTAAAAAGCACTCAGTCGCCACCTGTCAATCATCTGCCTTTATACACATTCAACAGATGGAATTTTTACTGAAGAATTCCACAGGGGAAATGTACGCCACCTCACACACAACAAAGTCCTTCTATGGAGCCAGGGTCTCAGTTTTATCTGTTTATAGGAGGGGGTGTAGTGTTATTCCATTTTATAACATGGGTTCTGAAAATACTGTCTTCTGATTCGTCCAATCATGTCACCTGACCATTGATTAATCCCTGATATACCCATAGTTGCATGTTCACAGGGCTTTGACCATTTCTTTAGGTAAACCTCAAACATAACATTGCCCAAGTTATAAGAGGATTAACCCACTCCAGGGCATGGGTTTACGGAGCATTAATCCATGCCTGGGTGGTTGAAGTCACTCAGCTTTGCCTCGTTAATGCTCTAGTTAAGGTCGAAGCCACAAAAGTAGGGAAATGTGGCATAAAGGTTTTCAAAGCTAATACCCCACACCTACCCTGCACAAAGCAACATGTGTTGGGGGGGGTGTCTTGGGGTCATTGGCCCTAACGCACACCCCATTCCATAAGTAAATAAGTTGAGATGGGTACAGTATGGGAGAATGGGGTGAGCGTTGGGGCCAACTACCCCAAAGCACCCCTCCCCCGACACCTGCTGGTGTGTGCAGGGTGGGTGTGGGGAATTAGCTCTGAAAATCGTAATGCTCCCATCTATCCATAAGTTAAGAGAGATTATAATGAACCCTATTTTCCCTGTGGGACCCTCCCCCCCCAGGCATGGATTAATGCTCAGTAAACTATGTTGTAGGTTGATCCCTCCATAATAACTGCTGCTCCTTTTTTCCCTACAGGGAAACTGGGTTGTAATTTCACCAGCTGGTTATAATGGCGAACATGCGCCTGATTTCCCTAGCTCTGCGCATGTGCCAGCTGCAATCTTCCTCTCCTGGGTGCAGTCAGCCTTTTGCCACCGCTCCACAGTTTGCTGCACTCCAACTCAGCGGCAGTAAGTTAAACAAACAAATGAGCAGTTTTTTTGTAAAGCAGCTGATGGCTGATTTAAAAAAAAAAGGCGGCTGACTAAAAAAAAAAAAAAAGAAACCGTTTTTGTCACAAGTCGTAAAATAAAGGCTGGATTGGGGTTGTAAAACTCGATTTTACTCACACCCTCCATGTGGGATGCCTTAATAAACTCCTCGAGCTTCACTCTCAGAGTTTATGTTGCATCCCACACCTCGGGGGGGGGGTCAAAATCTCATTATAACCCCCTACCCAGCCATTATTCTGTATATAATGCATCCTGTCATGTATTATTGTTTTAACAAACTATTTACAAGTCTGTGATCTCACTGGGAGATTCTGACACCATCATAAACCACAACAGCAAAACTTGAGTGGTTTGAATGTAATTCAATGTAATCTAATGAAATTAGATTCTTAAGATGGGATCACATGCCTTGTAGTATCTCCCATCCGCCTGTTCCACCTCACATATACACATCTATCTGGATGACATAGTCATCTACACCTCTGGTCCCACCGCTGCATCTCTGGAAGACCTGCTTCAGCAGGATTTTCGTAAACATCATGCACTGGTTCCATTCCAACCATCTTTGAGTCAATGACAACAAAACCATATTCTTGACCTTTGGTACCAGCCAGAAATTGGTCAGGCTCTCGAGACTACTGTTTTTTTGCACAGTGGATGGCAGCCCTCTTGAAGCAGTGCAATCCTTTAAGTACCTCAGCTTGTGGCTCGATAGCAAACTTGAGTTCTCAGCCCACATCGATGCCATCCCTGCAAAACTATGCCAGAGGTTGGGTGCCCTGTACCATAAAGCAAAGACTGCCTTCTGCTGCAAGTCCATCATAAGCTGGTCAAAAAATGGTGCTCCTGGTTTTCAACTATTCTCATGTGGTTTATTGTACTGCCCTTCCATTTACCTAGAGAGACTCGACACCCTCTACAAAGCCTTTTGTCGTTTTGCTAGTAACTCACCTCCTCGTACTCACCATCGTTCCCTCTACGCTTCGGTCTCCATCATGCACTTACCATCACGCCGCCAGCCCCAATGTCCCTCTTTCATCTCAAAATACTGGCTTGGTTCCTTCCCTCCTAAGTCTCATCACTTCTCTCCCCAGTTACCCAGGTTCCATGCTCTCTCTGCTCCAGGGAACACAGAATGTTCTCCTCACCCGTGTTCCTCTGCTGGGCAGTCTACCTTCTCCCACCACCTCCCAGTGCTCTGGAGCCAGCTCCCCTCTTCCCTCCGCCATGCTCCACCTCCTCAGGCTCCTCCAGGCACCTGCAGAAACTCCTCCTACCCACTGCTTGCACCTGTTTTCTGTAGGAGACTGTCCCTGTTTTTGATCTAGCTACGCAGTGTCTAGGTCCTTCTCATTCAACCTCATGTATCTGTGTGTTTATGGTGCTGTGTATTTGTCTCATCTTGCACAAGTACTCTGGGAGACTTTTATCCTGAAGCTGCACTTTAATTTTACACTTGGTATTTACCTGTGAAGTATAACTACAATGTAGTTTATGGCTGCACTTTTTGCTGCACAATCATATGTTTGTATTATGTGTATTTTGTTTTCCCTTCCCCCGGGTCGCACCTGAAAACTAGCCTTGGCTCAGTGTGCCTTTTCTGGTCACCAACTTTCAAATACAGTAAATAAATAAAAACCTTTTTTTTTTTTTTTGCTCCATCCCAGCTCCAGGCCGGCCTCTCCTTCAGGCCACCTATGCCCTCTGTGCCGCACTGCCTCAGATCATCCACCTCTTCACCCCATAATGCAGCCCACCAGGTAACCCCCAGATGTAACCCTTCACCGGTGGGTCCCTCTCCTCCGAGGGAGAGGGCACCGGTGGGGCTACCAGCGCAATACTTGCCCCGGCTGCTGCTGGGATGGTGTATGCACTGTCCTCGGACTCGCAGCAACAGGAGCTGGCAACCGTCATCCGGTCGGCTATGGGGCTCTTTTTCCTATTTGCTCCCCGGGGGGCGTGGTGTGCCACTGATGTAAGGCTGACGCCAATGTTCACCACACCCCCTTGGTGAATGGGACCCTACATATTGTCATTCCCCCAGCCTCCGCTAGTGGTCAGCAATCGCCAGGTCAACCCCCCCCCCGAGACAAGGTGACCCATCAGCCGATGCTCAAGCCTTCTCTCCCCGGCTGGCTCTCCAGCACCAGAGTCTCTTCCCAAACCTGGGTCGCTGGCATTGCAAGTGGAAATCCAACTGCTGCACAGACGGGCCAGCTCAAATATTTTTTAATAGTACATCCTGTAGTTGGAACAAAGTAATGAATGGCATTCACTACTGGGAGTATACATATTCAGGAATCATTTTTTTTTTTTTTTAGTTACAGAAGTAGAAAAAATAATTTCTCCTCCTACAGCTGGCCAAGCTTTAATTCCATGGACAAATTACCCCACTCAACTGCCTTCCATTCCTCCCTCTCCACCCTGGCTCCCCACTGGTCCCACACAGCACAGTCGTAAAATGTAATTATAGATCGACAGAGCGCTACCGACCAATCAGAGTGCTCCTTTCCCCTGTGAGTGAGACACTCTTATTCTGTAAAGAGCGTCTCATGTGCAGATGCCCTGTAAATGGGCACATTCTGGGACAGTTTAAAAACAAAAGAATAGCAACAATGATCCGTCGATCTATTAATATATCAATATGTCCCACTAAGCCACTCGTTGCGGTATATGAGTGGGATCACTTGCGTTCTGCTCAAGTCAGAAAAGCTCAGCTTTGCTTCGCTGTTCTCTCTCGGGCAGAACATGCATGAAACCATTCTTATACTGCAACAAGTGGCTCCGTGGGACATATTAATACTGTACATAAAATGTATCCCCTATCTAACCCAACTCCTCAGTCCCTTAATGAAGCAGACAGGCTACCTCTTAAATCACATAATAGCATCCCCCCGCTTCATTAATAAACTTGAGGGTATAGGGTGTTGGGTGGTTGATGGAGGGGGTATTGTAAAAGATATGTCAGATGAGGGAGGGCCTGGCAAGTCAGCCAGATAGGGCTAGAAGCACTAAAAACCCACCTCTGTCATTTCACCGTCATAAGGGGGGGTTATACAATCAAGGGGTAACTTGCCCTCTTAATAGGGAACACGGTAAGATTTAAGAGATTATGTCACGCTGAGACTAGTGCTGGGGGGAGGTCAGCTTTATTTTTTAAAGTATTGGGGACTAGAAAGAGAGGGATCGGGACAGCACCGACAGAGTAAGGGGTGAGTGACTAGCCCTGGCCACCTGAAAAGGTGGGGAATTTTTTTTAAGCCTTTTATTTTTAACCCAGTTTTGGCCAAATAAAGAACAGGAATAACAATCAGACAAACATTTTGGCATCTAAATACTTAACCAGTGTTCAGGAGAAGGTATTTGAACATCCCTAGAACAAAGCATGAAACATTTCACTACATCTTAGTTTGCTGAGAGTCTCTCATGTTAAAAGCTTCAAAATCCGGACATGTGTGATGGCTCTTACAAGCTAATAAAAATAAAAGCTTCTGAAATCGGGCCACCTTGATGGCCCAGCAGCAGCGGCCATGCTGATGTGCAGGCAACCACTGCTCAGGAGCAGACTCTGGTCGCCACGTTGATGTGCTGGCAACCACTGCTCACGAGCAGACTCTGGTCGCCACACTGATGTGCTGGCAACCACTGCTCAGGAGCAGACTCTGGTCGCCACGCTGATGTGCAGGCAACCACTGCTCAGGAGCAGACTCTGGTCGCCACGCTGATGTGCAGGCAACCACTGCTCAGGAGCAGACTCTGGTCGCCACGCTGATGTGCAGGCAACCACTGCTCAGGAGCAGACTCTGGTCGCCACGCTGATGTGCTGGCAACCACTGCTCAGGAGCAGACTCTGGTCGCCACGCTGATGTGCTGGCAACCACTGCTCAGGAGCAGACTTTGGTCGCCACGCTGATGTGCTGGCAACCACTGCTCAGAAGCAGATTCACTCTGGTCACCATGCTGTAAGACAGGCCAGGATGAGGTAGCCATCGCTCAGCAGTGCGTCTCAGTTGGGGTGGGATGACTGCGAGCTCTGGTGACATAGTGACCCCCTGTGGGTGGGCCAAGAAACTTGTCTCTTGCCACAGGGAGGCCATGACATCTGAGGCCATGCTAAGTACTGCTCTTGGTAGGAAAGCTGGGGGGGGGGTGATAACCAATGATCAGGGAGGGTCTGCAGTGACAGTACAGGCAGCAGCAAAATGGACAGACTGGGTGTGCCAGGCGGTCCTTATTTGCCAACAAATTCTGTTTCTATGCTCATGCCATGCAACAGAGGGAAGCACTTAAGGGGAAAACTGTAATAAAAAACTTTAGAAAATGGGCTTGGAAATTCCCAGACTCTGACTGGATGATACCCCTGGCAAGCTGGGCATGTATCAGACAACAGAGCCCAGGTAAGAAGAAGTGCCACACCCAACTGACCTAAGTACCGAAATTGAGGGGCCATTTCGAATTTTAAACAAATTGTAAGCCTTGATCTGTCGCCATGTTTTTCCTCTCACTTAGCTAACCAAACTCCTTCCCAGGCCCCCGCTTGTCTTATTCAAATTAAAAAAAGAAAACGAAGGATGACAGCAAAAGACACAGCCAGTCTGACTAGCTGCAAAACCACAAATTGATTTCAGCGATAGAAACAGAATGAGCACTACCTCTGGTAGCGCTGCTTTCTGTACCACAATGCCGTGGGTAACCTTACTGCCGACCACAAAGTGACAGGGAGGGTGTGCGAAAGCACAAACTGCCATTTTTCCTTAACTGTGCCTCTCACCACACCCACCACAAAAAAACTATTCATTTTTGTACGGTACCTCAAAGTTGCATATTCACTCTACACTTCAAAGCAGACAGCAGTACTTTTGGGATCGCAAAAATGCTGACAACAACTCCGACTCGCTTAGCAAGCAAGTTAGCAGTCAATTCAATCTCCTCTCCACCTCTGTCTCTCTCAATTTAAGTTCAATAGGGGCCATGAAGAAAAAAAAACAGCAGTTTTTATTTCTGCGGTCGGGAGAGACACAAATAATAATTATCAGCCGTGTCTGCTGTCTCTCGATCGCAATCTCATGCCCGCTTCTCCAGGTGCCCGTCCATTTTGTCACCGCTACCAGCTTGCTCTTTCCTGCTGTTTCATTCTGGGTGTACTGGTAACAACAAGCTGGAGATCCAGATATGGTGTTAGCTCGATGGCGTTTCAGCAGGAGGGGACAGACACATAGATGCAGCATACAAACCGATCATAGCTTGGTGTAGCGTGTGTGTATGTGTGTATAACCATGACAACCAGCTTCAAGGAAGAACACTCATACAAGGCAGAGGAACTATTTTATTACAAAACTTACTGTAAACTAAGTAGTTATTATTTTTTAATTAAACCATTTTTTTTTTTTACAATGCCCATTTCTAAGCACAATAATACCCTCCAGAAGTGGGGCGTTATTAAGGCTATACCGGAACCTTCCAGGGGCTATAAGGCCCTCCGCCTGCGTGTCCGGGCTTACATGCCCCTGGGTGGTCCGCATAGCCTAATACCGCCCACCCTGGAGGGTATTATTACTTACATGTGCATCTAGCCACCTAAAGGACTGGTCAGTACTCTCGGCTCTGTGAGGAACTCCACTGGCTGGGATGGTGCACTGAATGACAGACAGGGCTGAGGGGTCGCCAATAGTGCACAGCTAGACTCATGGAGGAGGAGAAGGTGACAGCTCGGGGGTTGGGGGGAGACAAAAAAATTAATTCTAAAGATCTATGTTTTGTTGGAAAAGACCACTTCTCCCACCAGGGCCATTGGTAATTATTCTGTAACATTAAATATTTTAGCCAGAAATTCTGATTTCCAAAGACAATATCAGTTAGATTTAAGATTCTGTTACTATTAACAGATAATCTGTTTCTTATGTTACAGGAGTGTCTTCTTGCAAGTCTCTTACATAGAGTGGATATTTTTACTACTATGTATGCCCAATACACTGGCCTGCCCTCTTCTGAAGGTCCCCCAGCACCGTAACCTGCCTTCTCCCTGGGCTTACCCCCGCCTCTGTCTACCGTGGGTTGCCCTCCACTGTGGGGCCATGGGGACCTGTAACCCCTGGACTGAGACAGAATCCAAGAGAGGGGGTAACTGATGTCAATGGTAGGGGGAAGGGGCTCAGGGAGCCCAAGTACAACCCTTCTGAGGCTGAGGCTTTTCATGTTCTGTTTCCTAGTGTACCCTGCAGTGAGGGTACACAAATGTGCAGCATGTGGCACCAGCCAGCATTCCTTCCTGCAGTACCGCTGTACAGCTTCACCTGGGGGTCACCGAGGTGGCGCCTGTTAGGCAGTATCTGACACTGTCCACCTCAGAGGAGGAGGAGAGCATCCACTAGGATACTTGATCCTCCTCCCCCATGCCTGGTCCTCGGCGACCCTGTCTCATTTCAAAACCTGGGGGTGCTGGCATCCTGAGCAGTAACCCTATCGTCACATGAAGCGACTGGTGTAAAAATCCAATGTCAAGACTGATGACCAAATGGTCACTTGAGCATCACTGTTAGTGGCTATTAATGTTTTACATTTTAAATGCCCATTGGCTAAGACAACAATGACTGTTATGTAGCAGCTCAGCTTTGCACATAAGATCCACTCAGCTCTACAGCACTCTCCCAAAGTTTTCAGAAGACATATCTGTAAACATAATGTGTGTGTATGTGTGTTATAATATACAGTATAACTCTGTTCTGCAGCCACACTTGGTAACTAAAAACAAAACAAAACCAGGATGGCCGAGTGGTTAAGGCGTTAGACTTAAGATCCAATGGATGAATATCTGTGTGGGTTTGAATCCCACTCCTGGTACAGCTTTTCTCCTGGCAGCTTTGTATGCTCGTATGGTCACCCTTATGAGGGGAGGGGAGGGGAGTGAGGGGCAGCTGCAGTGTAATGTATTGCTAGCTGCGCATCTGAACAGACTTGAAAGACCATATGGCCCACACCTGCTGGCAGTTTCGTATGTTAGTAACTTTTTACTTATATTGCCCTACACCGCTGTACCAGTTTACCTCAAGCCTCCAGTCCTGAAATGAGGTTAGCCACTCATCTTTTTCTAATACTGATTTTACAAGTACGAAGATTACATTGCTTAACACTGATGCAAAATGACCACCTAGGTGAAATTGAGTTATTAAAGAGGAGCTTCGGATAATGACAGGAATGCTGTCCGATTCCACCACAAAAGTTTGCCACTAATCAGCTTATATTTTATGTATATTCTTTAATCTGTATTTTCTTTCCTTCATTCTTTATTCACAGACATCTGCATTAAAACATGCTCTTTATTCATTACAGTTCATGTGTTCCTTCTACTTGTCTACATCTGAAGTCATAGGCCTCTGCTTCTGGCGTCACCCCAATTTCCAAAGCAACACCCTATGATATCACAAGCAGAGGGTTACCACTTAAACTATAGACAAGAATAAGGACCAGAACGGATCCAAAGGATGAAGACTGCGTTTTCCCCCCAGCAATTTCCTTTAGCAACACTAAAAGAATAACAGAAAGAACAAGCATTTGTCAATGCCGAATGTTTGCCTGCTGGTATTAGCACTGGAAATGCAGGAGTTAAGAGAGATGCAGAATAGGAATGGCAGTAAAGTACTGAACTTCACGCCAACCCCACCTCCACCCTGCAGAGATGGACAGGCATTGGGGTATGCTTTTGGGTCATTGCCCATAACATTCATGCCATTTCTCTTGACCCTATCCTGCAGACACCGACACGTGTTGAGGTGTGCCTTGGGGTGTTCAGCTTTAGAGTCACCCCATTCCATAAGGACATATGCTGAAATAGGTACAGTATAGGAGAATGGGGTGAACTCTGGGGTCGAAGAGTCCAAGGCACACCTCAATGCCTGTCACTGGCTGAAAGGTGGTGGGATGGGGGTAGAATGGCATGAGCATTACTGTTGGCAATCCAAAGGCACACCCCTGATGCCTGTCAGTCTGTGCAGGGTGGGACGTTATGGTTAGAAACCCTAACTCCTTGGGCGCTTGTTGGTATCTGCACTACAAATTTTCAGCATGGCCTTTTTGTGACCCCCACCTCATGAAAGCATTTGGTACCTCTTCTCATGAACAGTGGCACTGTGATTTTGTTAATGTGTCCCGAACTTTGAGTTCCCACAGCGAATGTGCCATTTTGCACCAGATGTATGAAAACACAGATTGGGCAGGGTGTGAAGAATGACAGCTGTACCATTCGTAGGGAGGTGTGAAGAGATGGCAATGTTGAAAATCTGTAGTGAAATATTAAATATACTCGAACTTCTACGCTTACGTGGAAACTGCGCCATGCATTCGCGTAACACAGTCATTTAGTGAAATTTTTTTCACCCAATTTTCAACATAGGCATTCTGTGACCTCTGCTCATGAACAGTGTCACTATGATATTCCTGATCTGTCCTGAACCTTGATTCCCACAGCGACCATGCTATTCTGTGCCTCAGGCAGGATATGAAAAATGACAGCTGTACCGTTCATAATGAGGTGTGAAAAAATGCCAAAGTTGAAAATCTGGAGTGAAAATATTACAAATGTGCGAAATTACAAGGGTGCATGGAAACTGCGCAATGTACACCTGTAACACAGTCATTTCATGGACTTTTGTCACTAAATTTTCAACATAGGCATTTTAGAACCTCTGCTCATGAACAGTGTCACTGTGATTTTTTTAAATCTGTCCCAAACACTGACTTCCCACAGCAACCGCGCTATTCTGCGCCGAAATGCAAAGACACATTTCGGTCAGGATGTGAAAAATGACAGCTGTACTGTTCATAAGGAAGTGCGGGAAAATGCCAATGTTGAAAATCTGGAGTGAAAATATTACAAATTTGCAAAGTTACGAGAGTCCCTGGAAACTGTGCAACACATGCTCGTAAAACAGTAATTGTTTTGATTTTTTCTCACCAAATTTGCAACATAGGCTTTTTGAGAGCCCACCTCATGAACACTGGCACTGTTGTTTCGTTAATCAGTCCCGAAAGGTGATTCCATGCAGTGACCACGAAATCACCTTTTGGGACCGAATAACACCATGACAGTGGCTGAATTCATGAGGAAGGGTCCCAATAACCCCATGTTGAAAATCTGGTATCAAAGTTCCCAAAAATGCCTGAGATATGCACCACAGTTGAAAAAACCCTATTTATGCCATTACACAGCTTACTGGCATTTCTTCAGTTCGCGGTCGGCTTTGAAGAGTGCACACGTGTTCCCGGTTCACCGAAGATCGTTGCACCAGGCTCGGAGGTAAGTATGGGGTGGGGTGGGGGTGTGGGGAGGTAGGGTGCGCAGTAGGTGGGTGCAGGTTGGGGGGGGGACAGCGACCGGCGTGGGACCATTTCCTTTCTTTCAGGGAGGAAAACTTACAAACAGAAAGACGTCGCGGGAAGAATGTTTTTTTTCAGGCTTGCTTTTAGCACACTGGGGTGGGCTCCCAATGTGCCACCTGCCTTTTTTGGGGTGGCGGGACTTAAGCCGACGGGGATTGGGCCCCCTGTTGGCAAAGAATGACTGTTTAGGGGCCATGATGCCTAGGGGGATTGAGGCCCCTCGGCACACAACAAATGGGGAGGGGTTACATTATGCTGACAGGGGGGCTCCCCATCTGCAAATAACTGGATTGGGGCATGCCAATAGGGGATTGGCCACCCCATCCACTTTCATGGGCTTTGAGGCAGAGGAAAGCCACCACCATGTTTACAAAAAATGTTACACTAGGCAAGGTACCGCCCTGCAATGACGGGTCGCTCCCTCATTGCAGCAGAAAGGCTGACGCTGCAATGATGAGGCGGCCCTTCATTGCAGTGGCGAAATCGTTTCAACTTGTTGGCACTTTTGGAAACCAATGTCATCAGCACAGTGTGCCTACATTAGTCTACCAGTGCCAAGCCTGTGCCGCCACTGGCTGCCCCAGTGCTACACCTCCACAACCCACTTCTCTCCTAAGCTGCCACATAATGCTTCTTGCGCATGCGCAAGCAAACATAAAAATGGGATATACAATGGCTAGACTCAAAAAAAAGGCATTTTATCTCCAAGTACGTAGGGAAAAGACCATAACTCAAAAGTGGTGAAACCCAGAATAAGTTATCAAAGTCCTGCCTCTCAAAAATGGTGATAAATTGTGTGTTTTGAGTTTGGCCATCGCATAATCATTTAAACATTAGTTAAAAGGTTATAACTTTCAAAGCAGTTGTTTGTGATTATTTACAGTAGCTATTTCTTTCTGAGCTCCACAGCTGGCCTCTGTCAGTTACAGGGCCACTGCGATGCCACTGGCAATGTAACAGCCACTCTCTGGCTGTTCGGATATTTCACTGTCACAGTATTACCCAGCCTTCATGATATCATTGTGACCAACACAATATTCAAAATAACATGCTACCTTTTAGGCTGTATATGGCATCTACAAAATCAAAGAATGTATTTTCACAGATTTATCACAACTGGTATTGTATAAACCCGGGCTGTGCGGATATAGCACTGTCCGATCCACCAAGAGATTTGAAAGCTCGGATACTACACTATCCAAACTCATCCAGACCAGTTAGCCTGGCTAATAGGTTTGGATAGTGCACCCGAAGCAGAATGGACAGTAGTGGCACAAAACCAAATACAAACTGAACTATGCCTCCAGTGGTTTCCATGTGGTTTCAGTGGCTATATGAGGACCTCACCGACCATTTGGCATGCTGTTACCTTAATCACTTCCTCCTTTTCATTTGGTGGCTTCTTCTCAGCCTCATCCAACAAAATCTCAGTCTGGTACAGCCACGTGCTTATGTGGGCAACGTTTTCATCGAATATCTCCAGCTGGTTCTGATGATCCTAGAAGAAGTTGAGAATAACAGTTGTAATTCTGGTAAAATGCCTATCACGGGTGTCTTGACTTTTGAAGTCATATAATAAATTTCAGAGAGCCATGCTCTACTATGCTGCAGTGAATAGAAGGCTTAGAAACAAGCAACACCACCACATTCATGGTGCCACTGTCCTGCACCTGCCCTGGCCTTCACCATCTCTCAGCTGGCATGGAGTTCCCTGACACCTAGGAGTTGGGCTTTCAGATGGGTGGGTGATTCTAACCAGAGACACTCAGATAAATGTTAGTACCTTCAGGATACCCAGAATGAATAGGTTACTGACCTGCAAGTGTAGTCTTACTGCTAATATTCAGTTTACATTCATACTATTGTATGGGAGGTTCCACTGTGCACACTCAGGTTCCATAAACAGCCTTCACGCGTGACTCCTACCACCATTCAATCACATGTCCTCTGTTCTCCGCCCTCACTGCTCTCAGATCTGGATGCTAGAAAAGCAGCCCTGAAGAGCTAGTGTGGTTAGGGAAGATTAGGCAGGTTGTACAGTTGCAAATGAAATACCAGTAGTAGAATTAAAGTTATAAGTTAAGCAAATTATTTTTCTAACTACCTAAATTCAGTTCTCTATACGCACTATGGCAGACTTGCAGCAAACCTCAGTGAGCAAGCAAGGCATGCACCCCTGTTTTAGCAGAAGAAAGACTGTCTGACTGAGGTCCCACAAAAACAGGTTACCCACCTGTAACAGTAGTTCTAGGAGTGGTATATGTTATTCATCCACACTCTCTGGCATGTCGCCTTTCACTTTAAGATGAACTGGAAGTCTTCAAGCAGGCTCCTCCCACCCACCCGAATGGTATATACCTCAGCTCCCTCCCATGACACCAGATCTTAGCCCGCTGGAAGCCAGGTTGTGTGCAACCGCAGCCGGGGAGGTCGGGTGGGTCCGTGTGGATGAACGACACATGTCACTCCTAGAACTACTGTTACAGATGAGTAAATACAGGTTACACACCTGTAACAGGGGTTCTAGGAATGGTATATTTTGTTCATCCACACTTATTGGCAGGTTCCTTGCCGCTTTAATTGTTGCCAGAAGGTAAAACTCTCAGCTCCGCCCCATGACGCCAGATCTAGCCTGCTGGAATCCAGGTTGTGCGTCGGAGCCGGGGAGGTCAGGTGGGTTGTGTGGATGAACAACATATACCATTCCTAGAACTCCTGTTACAGGTGAGTAACCTGTATTTCTAGGGACATGGATATGTTGTTCAATCCACACTTATTGGCAGACTCCTAGCTGTTCTCCGGGAGGAGGGAGGCAAGGCGCACCCCCCCGATACTTACTTGGGAAATAAGCACTGGAGAACCGAGGCCCCAAGACCAGCATCCCAGCATGACTCAAGGTCGATGTGGTAGTGGGTAATAAAGGTATGTGCCGACTTCCAGGTAGCAGCCCTGCAGATATCCTGGATAGGACATCCCTGGAAGCAGCTACCGATGCAGCGGTATGGTGGGTAGAATGAGCTCTTATCCCTCTGGGAGGCTCCATGCCGCCAACCTATAGCAGAGCTCTATGCAGGAGTGACCCACCTGCTTATCGTCCACTTGGCTGCAGGTCTGCCAGGGGTGCGGCTTCAGCAAGCCAAAGTATGGAGCCTATATTTGGCCTCCAAGGTGTGATTGGGGTAGAACACCGGCAGAGTCAACACCTGGTTAGGTGAAACTCCGACACCACCTTCAGGAAGGAATTCGGGTGGGGACAGGACAACTGTCCCTGTGGAAGACCAGATAAGGAGACTCGATGGAGCGCCTGGAGCTCTCCCATCCTTCTGGCTGGACGTGACAACCACCAAGAGGCGGTCTTCCACGACAGGTGGGAAATATCACACCTGTGCATTGGTTCGAATGGCTTGCCCATGAGCTTGGCCAATACCAGCAGTAGATCTCACGGAGGTGGAGGTTCTCGCACTGGAGGGGAAATGTGGTCAAGGCCTTTGAAAAAGCACCCAACCACCTTCTCTTGCACCACCGACTACTTCCTGGCTCGCGCCCGGTAAGCAGAGATGGCTTCCAGGTGCACCTTAAGGGTGGTCGACTGAAGCCCTTGCTGAGAAAGGGACCACAGATAGTCCAGAATGCTTGCCAAAGGACAGGCGGAAGGGTCCAAGTCCTTCCCCGACACCAAATGGAGAACCTCTTCCATTTGAAGGCATAGCATTTCCTGGTCGGCTCCTACGGGACACCTCAACGGCGTTGAGGACCTCGTCGGAAAAGACCCAAGGCCTGGAACTCTAGCCGCTCAGGAACCAGGCCATCAGGTGCAGGGATTGAAGGTCCGGATGGAATACCTTCCCCTGGTTGACTGAGATCAGGTCCGGGCGGGCTGGAAGCCGCCTCGGGAGCCTGGAGCTGAGGCTGAGGAGATCTGGATACCAGAACTGGCGGGGTCAGTCTGGGGCTACCAGAATCACCTGCGCCTTGTCCCTCCTCGCCTTGAGAAGCACCTTGTGGATCAAGGGGAATGGGGGAAAGGATGAGAAGAGGCCCGGGGTCCAAGGCTTCGAGAAGGCATCCCCCTGCAGCAAGCCCTGCTGAGGGGGGAGGGCATGGAACAGACTCAGCTTCGCATTCTCCCTGGAGGCAAACGTGTCCACCTGCGGCATGCCACAGTGGGAGAACAGATCTTGTACTACCTCCGGCAGGAGAGACCACTCATGAGACACAGCCCCTATCCAGCTTAGGGCATCGGCCAGGGTGTTGGAGGCTCCTGCCATGTGAATGGCTAGGAGATCCACCTCCAGGCTGCACACGAGGGACCATATGCGGAGAGCTTCCTTGCATAACAGCATGGAGCGCATCCCGCCCTGGCGGTTCAGATAGTACATGGTCGTGGTATTGTCCGTCTGAACCTGAACCACTTGACTCCGTAGAAATGGAGTGAAGGCGGTGAGAGCTAGGCAGACCGCTCGGAGCTCCAGCAGGTTGATATGGCATTGGGACTCTCGAGGGGACCAGAGGCCTTGCACTCTGTGCTCCCCCACATGGGCACCCCAACCCATCAGAGATGCATTGGTCGACAGAGAGACTGTCGGCCCGGGGTGGACGAACGGGATGCCCTCCTGCAGATGTGACAGAACGGTCCACCACTGGAGAGCGTTCCACATCTCCTGGGTCACTGTCACAGGCTGGTCCAATGGATCACAGCGCTGTGACCACTGGCTGGCCAGTCCCCACTGAAGGGCACGCATATACCAACGGTCCCAACGGACCACGCTGGTGCAGGCCACCATGAGGCCCACGAGGCACAGGAAGTCCTGGGCAGTGCGCGATTGCCCAACCAGAAATGACTGGGCAAAGGAGGAAAGAACCTCGGCCCTGTCCGCTGGGAGCAGAGCTCTGGCTCGAAGAGAGTCCAGCTCTTCCCCGATGAAGAGTATCACCTGCTTCGGCACGAGTTCCGATTTGGCCTCGTTGATAGGAGGCCAATCTGAGAGCAAACTTGGAGGGCCAGATCTCTGGACCGCTCCACCTCCGCTCTGGAGGGGGCTGCAATCAGCCAGTCATCCAGGTAGGGGTACACCCGGACCCTTCGGCGCCGCAGGAATGCTGTCACCACTGCCATGCATTTGGTGAAGACCCTGGGAGCTAGAGAGAGGCCGAAGGGCATGGCCTGGAACTCGTAAAGGGCCCCCCTCCGCTCTGAAGCAGAGGAATCTCTGATGAGACGGATGGATCGGGACGTGAAAGAACGCATCCTAGAGGTCCAGGGAACAGAACCACATGCCTTGTTCCAAGGATGGTTATCATCTGAGCCAGAGTGACCATCCTGAAGGTCCGAGACCTTAGGAACCAGGTCGTGCAGGTCGAGGATGGGGCGCCAGCCCCCCGTCCCTTTGGGGACCAGGAAATACCTGGACACAAACCCCGGGTCTGGAGGAGGATCCGCCACCTTCTTGATCACCTCTTTTTTAGAGGAGCAGGGCAATGCTCGGCTCGGCGGGCCGACAGCGAGGCTGCGGACCCCGTGGCCCCCCGAGGGGCAACGGCTCGAAAGGGAGGAACTTGCTCGAACTCCAGAGACAGGCCTTTTCCTACCACCTGTAACACCCAGAGGTCCATGGTGATAGCGGACCAGGCGGAAAGGAAGTGGTGGTGCCGTCCCCCCATGGGGGGAACCCAGGGGGGAGTTACGAGGCTCAGGGCGGCACCCCTCAACCCATCACTGGGAAGGCTTGGAGCAGGAACCGGCCGAGGGACCTCCTGGGCCTTTACCTCCTTGCTTCCTGTTGGAGGAAGCCAGTGGCTTGGGTTTGGGATGCCAAGCTCGAGCCTGCTGTCCCTGTTGCTGGTGCTGTTGAGTCGGTCGAGCTGCAGGGGCCGAAGGACGAAAGGACTTATGCTGTTGCTGACGGTGGCCTTTGTCCCTCTGGGCAGAGGTGACCGAGTCCAAGTGGCAATGGACTTTTCGATCCGCTGAAGGTGTCCCTCCACTCCAGGGCTGAAGAGGTCAGTCCCCAAGAAGGGGACGTCAGCTAACTTGTGCTGGGTATCCACCGTGAAGGTGGATATCCTCAGCCACGCCCTGCGGCGCATGGCCACCGCGGCCGCTACTGACCTGGCACAGGAATCACCTATGTCCAGAGCAGTCTGAAGATAATGCTTCGCCACCGCCCTACCTTGGTCCCGCACCTGATGGACCGTGGTCTGCAGGTCGGCCGGGAGATGAGGGACAACCTCATTCAGGGAGCTCAAGAGGGCGTGGGAGAAGTGTGCCATCAGCACGGCCGAGCTGGCCTGTCGGAGGCCGAGAGAGGATGCAGCGTACACCTTGTGCCCAGCAAAGTCCAGCTTTTTGGACTCTTTGTCAGGGGGCTTATCCACGTCCCGAGCGTTACCGGAATGCCGGAAGATGCTGTCGGTGACTAGCCCCTCGGTAGAGGGGTGCTCCGAGAAACCAGGCAAAGAGCCGGTAGGGACCGCATACTTCCTGGCCATCCTGGCCAAGGGCACAGGACAGGAAGCAGGCCACTGCCAGAGCTCCAAGGCTGGGCCGTCAATGGCCTTAGCCACCAGAAAGGCCTCCGTGGGGGAATCCCCTCAGTCCAGTATCTCCGTCAGGGGATAGCTTGCCCATTTGGACACGGGCTCAAGCTGCATCCCAGTGGACTCCGAGATGAGTCAAAGCAGACCCAAGAAGGACGATGGGCTATCGTCCAATGACTGGCCCCTGGAGGACTCCAGGTCGACCTGCCTGGAGAACAGAGAGGAGTCGTCATCGGATTCCGACGAGTCTGCAAAGAGCTGCCTTGGCCCTGAGCCACCCTCTACCTGCCGAGGATGGTCGGGAGTGAGGGTGACTGACAACCTGTGGGGCAAGCCATGACCCGACCGAGAATCCTCGGTTGGTGCCCCAGACCTCGGTTGTGGAGGCGGAGGTTCCACCACAATCGGTGGAGCAGCCGGTTTCGGCCGAACAACCGGCCCTGGAACGGGCAACTCGACTGGGGCGAGCGGTTGCTTCGGTCATTTGGGTGACAGCCTCTTGATGGCCGGGGGCTGAACTGGAGTCATTTTAGACCCAGACAACAGTAACTACTGCCACATAAGCTCCTCGTAGCGTCAACGTAATTTACGCTGAAGCCTCCCCTCATCCTAGGAAGAGGACGAGGAGGAACGGTGTCGCTGCTTACTTCGGTACCGAGACCGCCGATCTCAGCGGGCACGGCTTGACCGAGATGAAGTCCGAGACCGAGACCCTCGGGGGGGACTGAGGGCGGGTCTGGGAAGGGCCGGGGGACACCCACTCTTCCCTTGGCTCGGGCACTTTAACCAGGGACTGCGGCCCCGAAGACGCAGGCAGATCCTTGGTCTCCACCGGTGGAACCAGTGAAGGTGGGTTGTCGGCTTCACCAGTCGACAGCCCGTCCAACGGATTGAGAAAAATCTTGACTGCATCGATGGGAGTCTCAGCAAGCTGGCCGGACGGGGACACTGTGAAGCCAGCGGCCTGAGCCGCAATTTCGACCGAAGTCGACGGTCGGCTGTCAAGGGAAGGAGACCTCTCCCGCTCCCACGAACGCCAATGGTGGGACTTACCCTTCGACTCCTTCTTCCTGGGCTGAGAAGAATGTCCCAAAGGCCCCTCTCCCTTCGTGGAACGGGACTGACAAAGCTCCTTGAACGAAGCCGAGTATGAGGAACTTGGAGAGAACGGGATAAATGCCGCGGCCGAGGAGGAGGAAGATGCGGCCTGGGCTGCCTCCTCCTCGAGGGCGATCACCTGCTTGAGACGCTCAGCCGAGCCAGCGGCCGCAGACACCACTCAACGAGCCTCTTTTGATCTTACTGGCGGAAAACGCTTCTCGGGGCGCCCAAGCTGCAATTGGGTGGCGCGATCGTCCAGGATGTTGGCCGAGAAAGAACAGCACAACTCGCAGGCCTGCGGGTCATGATCTAGGCCTATGCAGTAGACGCACGTGGAGTGCAGATACATCCTGGACATTTTCTGCCCACAAGGACACCTCGGAAAGCCGGGAATAGATTTGTCCATCACAGCTGCGAGGGAAGATGAAGACCGAGGTTTAGAGACGAACTGAAGAGTTAGGATCCAGTCTAAAATGCAGAGCACTAAGGAGGGAACCTGAGCTTCCAAGCGGTAAGAAAGATCTGGTGTCATGGGGTGGAGCCGAGAGTTTTACCACCCGGGTGGGTGGGAGGAGCCACCTTGAAGACCTTCTGGCAACAATTAAAGTGGCAAAGAACCTGCCAATAAGTGTGGATTGAACAACATATCCATGTCCCTAGAACCTGTTTTTCTAGGATCGTGGATATGTTGTTCATCTACACTCTTTGGCAGACTCCTAGCAGTTCTCTGGGAGGAGGGAGGCAAGGCGCACACCCCTACTTAGGGAAAGGAGATTGGAAAACTGAGGCTCCAAAACCAGCATTCCGGCGTGACTCAAGGTCGATGTGGTAGTGGGTGATGAAGGTGTTTGCTGACTTCCAGGTAGCAGCCCAACAGATTTCCTGGAGAGGGATGTCCCTGGAAGCAGCCACCGATGCAACGGTACGGTGGGTGGAATGAGCTCTTATCCCTCTGAGAGGCTCCTTGTCCACCACCTCATAGCACAGACCTATGCATGATGTAATCCATCTCGCAATAGTCCGCTTTGCTGCAGGTCTCCCTGAAGAGGCTTCAGCGCGGGTGACAAACAGCTGGCAAATCTCTCCCCGAATTTCCACCGTCCTCTCCTTGTAATAGGAGAGAGCACATCTCAGGTCCAAAGTATGGAGCCTGTACTTGGCTTCCGAGGTGTAATCAGGGTAGTATACCAGCAGGGTTAACACCTGGTTAAGGTGACACTTTGACACCACCTTCAGAAGATAATTTTGGGTGGGGTGTACGACAACCTCGTCCCTGTGGAAAACCAGATAAAGGGAGTCCACCGAAAGTGCCTGGAGCTCCCCTGTCCTTCTGGCAGATGTGACAGCCAACAGGAAATCGGTCTTCCATGACAAGTGTGACAACGCACACTTGTGCATTGGTTTGAATGGCTTGCCAATGAGCTCAGCCAGTACCATCAGTAGATCCCACGGAGGTGGAGGTTCACGCTCCGGAGGGGATATGTGATCCAGGCCTTTGAAAAAGTGCCCGACCACTGTCTCCTGCATCAACGTCGGCTGACCGGCCCACGCCCAGTAAGCAGAGATGGCTGCCAGGTGCACCCTAAGGGTGAATGACCGTAGACCCCCTTTGGAGAGAGAGACCAAAGGTAGTCGAGAATGTTATCCACAGAACAGGACAAATGGTCCAGGCCCTTGCCCTGACATCAAATGGAAAACCTTTTCCATTTGAAGGTGTTACATTTCCTGATCAATCCCTTTCTGGATCCCTCCACCATGATGTAGACATCTTCGGAAAGACCCAAAGCCTGGAACTCTAGCCACTCATGTACCAGGCTATGAGGTGCAGGGAGTAAAGGTCCGGAAGAAATACCATCCCCTGATTGAGTGATATCAGGCCCGGGGGTGTTGGAAGCCGCTCCAGGTGCCTGCAGCTGAGGCTGAGGAGATCTGGATACCAGAACTGACGCGGCCAGTCTGGGGCTACCAGAATCACCTTCACCTTGTCCCTTCTCACCTTGAGGAGCACCTTACGGATCAAGGGAAATGGAGGGAAGGCATAGAGGAGGCCTGGGGTCCACGGCTCAAAGTCATCCCCTGCAGCGGAGTCCTGCTGAGGGGGGCGGGCATGGAACAGCCTCAGCTTGGTGTTGTCCCTGAGGCATACAGCTCCACCATCGGTTTTCCCCAGTGGGAGAACAGGTTGTAAGCTACCTCTGGATGGAGAGACCACTCATAGGATGCCTGGCCTAAGCGGCTGAGAGCATCTACCAGATGGTTTGAGGCTCCTGCCACATGGATGGCTAGGAGATCTGCCTCTAATCAGCTCATGAGGGTCCAGATGCAGAGCACCTCCCTGCACAGTAGACGGGAGTGAGTGCTGCCCTGTTTGTTGAGGTAGTACATGGTTATGGTATTGTCCGTCTGGACTTGAACCACTTGACCCCGGAGCTGAGGAGCGAAAGTTGACAGTGTCAGTCTGACTGTTCTGAGCCATCAGGCACCTCTCCCATGTAAGGGAGAGACTGACACAACTCCCGGAAGGAACCCAAGAAGGTGGAGCCCAGGCTGAGCGGAATGAAGAAGCCTCGAGAAGCCAATGTAGCACAAGCCGCTTCCTCCTCGAATGCTTTCATGCATTCCAATTGCTCGGCAGATCCCACAGTCACGGAGTCCACCCACCAAGCCTCCTTGGATTTCACTGGAGTGTTCCGTTTCTCCAGCCTCCCCAGCTTCAGGTGTACGAGACGGTCATCGAGGATGTTGGGATGAAAGGCGAGACACATCACATTTCGAAGTGTCATGGTCAACACTGAGGCAATAGACGCACGCAGTGTGTGGGGATGGGTGCACAATATTTTCTGACCACAAAGGCACCGATGAAATTCGGAGGAAGACATGTTTCCAAATTTTCGGAATAACCAAAAGTTTGAAAGCTAGGGCCTACAAGATCCGTAAGCATGAGGGAGGCAACCTGAATCTTCCAGCAGAAGGGAAGATCTGACGTCATGGGGTGGAGCTGAGGTATATACCACCCGCATGGGTGGGAGGAGCCAGCTTGAAGACTTGCAGTTCATCTTAAGGCGGAAGGGGACATGCCAAACAGTGTGGATAAACAACATATTCACTCTCCTAGAACCTGTATCACAGCTGGTGAGCAGATCAATGCTATAGTGGAACATGAAAAAATGTGCAGTATTATCAGACAGCAGCCCTGTAGATCTCTGCAATAGGATTGCTCCTGGTAGCAGTAATAGAGGCAGCATTATGTCTGGCAGAGTAAGCACATTGCCCTGCAGTTGGCTCCTGACCAGCCATCTTGTAGTAGTGAGCAACACAGGATCTAATCCAGACGGCAATGATCTGCTTGGATACTGGTCTGCCTTGAGTGACTATAGCATACTGTACACTATCAACAGCTGGTATGAGCCACCAAGAAATTCCACTACACCATTCCTACATGTAGAAGAACATAGTCCTGTGAACATCTAGGATATGGAGTGCACATTAAAAATTCGATGCAGAAGGCTTTGGGGAAAAAAAACACTGGAAGCATCAAGGGCTGGTTTAGATGGAATTCAAACACTACACAGAACAGAATTTTGCTTGAGGCATAGAACAAATTTCTCCTTTTGAAAGGCTAACATGGAGACTCCACAGGCAATGCCTTGTGCTCACTCACATTTGGCCAAAGTAACGGTGACCAGGAACATAGCCTTCTACAACAGATGAGAGAAATTACACTTGCCATAGGTTCAAATGGTTTCTCATGAGCTAGAAAAGCACCACTGTAAGATCCCAAGGTGGTGGAGATCCATACACTACAAAAATTGGGATTACATATTTCTAACCATAGTTCTTCTACTGTACTAGTATTTACTTCACGTCCACACTTCAGCAGTTTTCCAGTGAGCATGCTCAGTCACCAAAACAGTCTTCAAGTCTGACTACTTCTACCACTCAACCTGGTCCTCTGGCTCCACCCCCACTGTACACAGATCTGCCTGTTAGAACAGGAATCTAGTGTAGGGGTGAAAAAAAAAAGGATTAAAGTAAGCAAAATCTTGGGAGTAGGTGACACCCCCAATCTAGGGTTGGGGTAAAAAGGAAAGCAAAGTAGAAGTAGGCAGGTCAGATAACAGATTTGCTGGGAGTGGTGCAGTGCTGTGGCTGTGGGGCAGCAGTTTTCAGGGAGACTTTCTGGAGACTGTGGTGCTGCCCCATCTGTGTGCATCTCTCTGGGCTCAGGGGGGAGGTTGCTACTCTCCAGGCTGAGTTGGCTAGGATCCGGGGGTCCTTCTCACCATCCAATGACCACCAAGTTTGCCACCGCTGCCTCAAAAGGTGCCATGGAGGAGGAGGAGGAGCGGATGGACTATGGTGGGCTCAGGAAGGGTGAGGGTGGTGGGCCAGAGGCACAGCTCTCCTACGGTACTACACAATTCCTACACTGCCCTGGCAGAGAGGTACTGTCCCATGGAGGCACCTGTAGTAGTGACCAGGGAGGATGTGGAGGATCTCTATGGTGGAGTCCCCATGGGGGATGGCAGAGGACCTCTGAGGATAAGGAAGCAACATGTGGTGGGGGACTCCACTGTAAAAGGTATGGATTTGGCGTGGGAAGGGAGGGGAAGGGGGAGAGGAAAGTTAGGTGCCAAGCCAGCGCCACGGCTCAGAGTGATGGAAGGAGGAATGAGAATTCTTAGGGTAGCAGGACAGTAGGGAGAGCTAGATGTCATTGTCCGCCTAAGGACTAACTGGCTGGGGACATCATCATGATAGTGCAGGAGGAGATCAGGGAGTTGGGGAGGAGTCTTAGGCAGGCTGCATGCTCATTTGCCTTTTCTGAGGTATTGCCTGTCTAGGACAGGCAGAAGGATAGGGTACTCCACACCAGGAGCTTCCACAAATGGTTGAAAAAGTGGTGCAGAGCGGAGGGATTCGGCTACATATTTGACTGAGGACCCACCTGGCGAGATAAAGGCCTATACAGGGGAGATGGCCTGCATCCATCCAGGAGGGGAAACCAGGTCCTCAGTGAGCGGTTTAAATGCTACATGAGCAAGCATTTAAACTAGCTGAGGGGGTGGCGGTAGGAAGCAGGGAGACATAAACTTTCCCCCTCCACAAGCGGAAGTAGTCAGTAGGGAGAACCCGAAGGGAGACAAATCCCAAAGGGTACCCAATAACAAGAAAAACAAAGCGGCAGAAATGAAGAGAGATGGGAATAAGGGCAGCGGTGGTAAGGAGAGAAGGCAAAATGAAAAAGGGGGTCTGACAAGCAGGTGGTAGCAGACTTTGGAAGGCCATGTGCACGACCGCTCAAAAGCTGGGAAATAAAATCCCAGACCTAGAGGGCATTATGGCTGAGGCTGACCTGGACACTGTTGCCATTACCGAGTCATGGTGCAGTAAGAACCATGACTGGGACATAACCATACCAGGCTATACTTTGTTTAGGAAGGACGGGTTGGTAAAAAACTTGGAGGAGTGGCTCTTTACATGAGGGACAGTATAAAAGCCACAGAGATACAAGGAACACAGGTAAGGGAGGAGGTACTGTGGATCACCCTAGAGATGGGGAATGGAACTTGTAATTTTACTCTGAGTTTGTTCCCTGTGTCTTTCCTCTACCACCTGCGAGATATGAAAATTACGTACCTACCGTAATTCTTGATCTTCTTAGACGAGTCTCCACCACTCATTCACACTATTGGGATGTGTGCCGGAGGCACTAGGACCCATCAGAAGCAAACTTTTGGCCGGAGGGTTGGCGCCAGAGATGGAGCCACGAGAACGGCAACTGCGAGCCCCAGCTCCAAGGCAGTAATATCATCTCGAATGACCCTCAAACCGCCTCAGTAACTCTTTTTACCAAGGATGCAGCGTAACTAACCTAGAAGGATAGCCTAACCCAAAACCAGACATAAGATAGTCCGGGCGACCCGTATAAGAAGGGTCAACAAAGAAGTCACAGCCTAAAGATTTGAGGGAGTGAAGACCAACAACAGAGGTGAGCTCGGGGGATGGAGGGTGGGCGTGTGAATGAGTGGTGGAGACTCGTCCAGGAAGATCAAGAATTACGGTAGGTACGTAATTTTCATATCTTCCTAGACATAAGTCTCCACTACTCATTCACACTATTGGGAGAGTACTGAGCTAATAATCCCCCGAGAGAGCGGCAGGAGAGACCAAGAGCTCACGTTTCTACGACAGAAGTCCATTAAGGATGGCTCTGCCAAAGGAAGAATGTTGTCTGGCATGGACATCCAGTGCATAATGTTTAACGAAAGTATGCACTAAGCTCCAGGTGGCCTCAATGCAAATATCTGCAATGGGCACATTGCGAATTTCTGCTAGGGATGCCGCGACCGCTCTAGCAGAGTGAGCATAAACCCTACCCTCCAACTTAACCTGCGCCATGGAATAGCAGTGGCGAAGGCATGCCACTAACCATGGTGAGATACATCTGATAGCGACAGGTTGACCCAGCTGGGTCTCGCTGAAGGAAACAAACAGTTGTTGGGCTTTGCGAAAGTCCTTGGTTCTATCTACATAGAAACGCAAAGCTCTCTTAACATCCAAAGAATGAAGAGATCGTTCTTCATTTTGGAAGTCCACAAAGTAAGAGGGAAGGACCAAAGGTTGGTTTAGATGAAATTCTGACACAACCTTAGAAAGAAGTTTAGGATGAGTCCGAAAGACTACTTTGTCCTTATGGAACACAGTATACGGAGGGTCTGTGACCAGGGCATATATCTCAGGGACCCTGTGGGCTGAGGTAATGGCCACTAGGAAGGCAGTCTTTCAAGTGAGAAATTTTAGCTCACAGGTAGCCAGAGGTTCGAAAGGTTTCCGAGTGAGCATGTCTAGCTCAAGATTAATGTTCCAGGCTGCAACTGGACATCTTGAAGGAGGTCTGGTATGCAGAATTCCTTTAAGAAATCTCTTAACCACAGGTAACTGAGCCAGTGTTAAGGAAAAAAATGTCTCATGATACGCTGAAATGGCACTAAGGTGAACTTTGACTGTAGAGTACTGCAGACCTGAGTTTGAGAGGTCCAAGAGGTACTCCAGAACCTTATCTGGAGGGCAGGAAAAGGGATTCAAAGAGGACTTTGGACACCAGAGCGAAAAATGCTTCCACTTGGCTGTGCAAGTTTTCCGAGTGGCTGGCTTCTGCGCAGTCAGAAGAATAACTGAAACCCTTCGAGAGACATTGAACCGGTTTACTTCTACCTCTTCAGGAGCCAAGCGTGAAGGTGAAGCGATCTCAGGTTGGGATGGACCACCGGCCCCTGAGTCAAAAGGTTCATCTGAAGGGGAAGTGGTCTCAGAGGAACCAACAACATATTGTTGAGTAGTGGAAACCACAGCTGCCGAGGCCAGAAGGGAGCAATGAGTATCATCTTGTCCCCCTGGGATTCGAACTTGAGGAGTACCCTCTGAATTAGAGGAACAGGTGGAAAGGCGTAAAGAAAGCGTTTTGTCCACCGCAGCCTGAACGCATCCTGACAGAAACTGCCAGGCCCTGGATTTCTGGAGCAGAAGAGAGGCAGTTTGCGTCGAGTGATGATACAAAAGGTCCAGGTCTGGAGTTCCCCACTCTTTGAATAGTGACTGAACTATGGTTGAGTCGAGACCACTCATGAGGATCTGTCTCTGTTCTGCTGAGATGGTCTGCCAGTTCGCTCTGTATTCCCGGTAGGTAGACCACTTGAATTAGAGCCTTGTGCTCCAAGCACCATTCCCATACCTTCATCGCTTCCCTGCATAAGGGGTAAGAATGAACACGGCCCTGCTTGCTGATGTAATACATCACTGCTTTGTTGTCCGTTTGAAGGAGAATGTTCTTATGACAGAGAATGTCCTTCAATGCTCGGACCGCATAAAGGACGGCTCTCATCTCTAGGACATTTATGTGAAGCTGGGGCTCGACTTGAGTCCACGTACCTTGAGTATGGAGAGATTGACAGTGAGCTCCCCACCCCATTAGGAACGCATCTGTGGTAATGGAAATCTGATGGTCCAGAGGAGCAAAGGGATACCCTTCCAGGAGATTGCTCTCTTGAGTCCACCAGGTGAGTGACCTCTTTAGAGGTTCTGTCACTTTGATGGGATAGGACTGCAGGTGAGTGGTTGGGGACCACTGAGTACTGAGCATCCACTGAGTGGTTCTCATGTGCAGACGTGCTAGGGGCACAGTGAACACCGAGGATGCCATGAGGCCTAGCATCCGCTGCATCGAGACAGCTGGAACTGAGTTGTTTTCCCCGATGTGACAAGCCATTTGAAGGATATCGTTCCTTCTGTCTTCTGGAAGAAAAGCCTTCGCACAGGAGGTGTCCAGAAGAGTTCCTATAAAAACGAGCCTCTGGGAGCTGCAACTCGATTTCTTGAGGTTCAGCAGAACTCCCATGGACGAAGGAAGCAAGAGGTCATCTCTATGGCGTCCAGAGTTCCCTGCCTGGGAGGGCTTGCCAGAAGCCAATCATCCAGATAAGGGAACACCTGTATTCCGACCTTTCTGAGGTGCGCTGCGAGAACTGCACAACACTTTGTAAAAACCCACGGCGCCGAGGATAGCCCAAAGGGCAGGACTCTGAACTGATAATGTTGTCCCAGAGCCACAAACCTCAGGAATTTGTGATGCCTCGGGTGAACAGAAATGTGTTGGTAAGCATCCTGCATGTCTAGGGAGGCTAGCCAGTCGTGTTGATGAAGCAAAGGTAACAAGGTTCCCAGAGAAATCATTTTGAATTTCTCCTTGGGGAGAAATTTGTTTAATTTTCTGAGATCCAGGATGGGGCACATGCCCCCGGACTTCTTTGGAACCAGAAAGTAATGGGAGTAGAACCCTGGGCTCTGTTGATGCAGTGGCACTACTTCTACTGCCCTGTTGTTCAGAAGGCCCTGAATCTCGGTGGCGAGAAAGTCTGACTGAAGGGTTGACAGCCTGGGCTGTCGTTTGGGAGGACGATCCGGGGGGTCTCCACAAGATTGAGCGAATACCCCTCTCGAATTATCCAAAGGACCCATTTGTCTGAGGTTATGGACTTCCATTGGTTGTAGAAGTGCATCAGATGACCTCCCACCGGAGAGGAAAAGTCCACCTCGGGCAGCTGAGATGGGACTTGGGCCAGCAACTCTTAAGGTGGCGCTGGGCGCTTTGGGCCCTTGCGCTTTCTGTTGTGTCTTCTTTTGAGGTTGGGCAGGTTGATTTTTATGGAAACCTCCTCTACCTCTGCCTTGAAAGGACTGACGGTTATGAAACTGACGTTTATTGACACTCTCTCGAGAGAGGACAGGAGGAGGTCGAGCCAACTTAATGGCTGACCTAGTCTTTTGCGTCGCTTCTAGAGCTTGTTCTACCTGAGGGCCGAAAAGATAAGCACCATCAAAAGGGAACGCCATTACCTGCTTCTGTGCATCATTCGTGAAGCCTGAAGTGCGCAGCCAGGAATGACGGCGGGTACAAATACCAGCAGCTGCCAAACGGGAAGCAGTGTCGAAAGCATCCATAGCTGCTTTAACCTGCTGGTCATTAGATTCGATACCTCTGGTAATGGTTTGAAGAAGCTCTGGCTTTGTATCTGATTCCGGTAGAGCTTCAACCATCTGCATGATAGAGTGCCACAGGATATACTTATATTGGGAGAAACAGCCTTGGTAGCTGGCGATACACATACTTAGGGTAGAAGCAGCAAAGACTCTCTTACCTAAGGTGTCTATCTTACGAGATTCTTTGTTAATAGGTCGAGCTGTAGTAGTTTGGGAAAAACGACCATATCATTCTCTTCCAGGACTACAATAGGATCCTCAAAGGCTTGAAACGCCAAAATGGGACGATCCTTAGGGGCTGCATATTTCCTGTCTATGGATTTAGCCACCGAAGGGGTGAGAGCAGGATTATTCCATACCATTTGAGACAGCGTCTCGAAGGAAAGCTGAACCGGAGGAGTCAAATCCATAGGGATCTCCGGGGCATGAAGGTATTGGAGTCTTAACAATTTCCCAGGATTGATGTCTGTAGTCTGGAGAGAAAGACTGGAAATCAAATTTTTCAGCAGAGACTTAAAGGACAGGTCCTCGACCACAGGCTCTGTAGCAGTAATAGACCCTGCTTCCTCCACTTCATCACCCAGCCGAAGGTCTGGGTCAGGCTCAATGTCATCTCCTGACAGTCCAGGAGGGACTGTATGGACAGGAAAGGAATGAAAGTCAGAGGAAGGGATGAAGGAAAAGAGAAAGGAGGAGTCTAAAAGCGGAAGAGCGCATTGAGAGGCGAGTGGGACGGCACCGAGAACTCGCCCGAGGGACCACGCGGCGTCAAAACGGCATCAGACCCACATCGGCACCGAGGACGGTGCCGACAGATGCACTGCAGTGGCTAAGACGGCACCGAGGGTGCCGAAAACACTCCAAGACTCCGAAAAACAGGCTTTGAAGGTAAGGAAGGAAGAAGAGCAGGAGATAAAGGCATCAGTGTGGCCCCCTGCACCGCAGCCATGTGAGGGGAAAACACCTAAGCGCGGAATCGACAGCACCGAAGGCGGTGCCGTGCGACCAGGGAAGTTCAACCGCCCTACCTGGTCTCCCAAGAAGCCCGAAGGCCCCTGAGTGACCGAGCCAGGTAGGTGAACCAACCTCCGAGTCCATTGCTCCATAAGAGTTGCCCACTGACGAAACTGCTCATCTGAAGACCTACCAGCGGGCGGGGTAGGGTTCCGATGTCGAGACATTGGCTACCAGAAACCAGAGGTTGGCGCTCCGAAGGGAGAGACCGACAACCGCCCCAATAGCCGAACATCTGGCGCGAACATATCAGAGGCGACCTCGGTGATGCCTTCTTTTTTTGACCTGTGGGCGAAGAAGGTCGAGGCGAGCAGTGTCGAGAATGCAACGTTTATTTTTATGCTTCATGGCGACCGCCCATCCCCTCGGGCATTGGACTGACCGTTGTCAGACCCCCCCTTCCAGAGAAGGCGGCGGACCGGACCCAGCCCGACTGACTGAACAGCTTTCATACGAAGTCTCCCTACCGTCACCTGACCTGCTAGTTTGAAGTTTGACTCCTGGCGGGCGAGAGACGTCATCACTGAAGTGCACTCGACGGCGGGAAAAAAGGAACTGAGGCGGTTGGAGGGTCGACGCCGAGATAGTCATTACCATGCGAGCTGAGGCTCGCAGTGCTGTTCTTCGCGGCTCCATCTCTGGCGCCGACCCTCCGCCAAAAAGTTTGCTCCCGATGGGTCCTAGTGCCTCCGGCGCAGATCCCAATAGTGTGAATGAGTGGTGGAGACTCATGTCCAGGAAGATCAGACTGTTCTTGCCACCGCCTGTCTTGAGAGCAGTCTTTCCTAGTCATAGATTCAAAGGACCACTACGAAGCTGAAGCGCGAGTGAAACAAAATGCCGTAAAAATGGGTAACCCTGTTATTACATCATTTAAAACATGATGTCAATCCATGTATTAAAGGGGGGCACCAGTAATTATAATTAATTGCAAAAAAACTTTGTCAATGCACCAGTTATGGTTAAAGCGATAAAGGTAGGGAAATATGGTGTTAGAGTTCACAACTTTAACACCCCCCACCCTGCAGGCAGCAACAGGAAAAACCATTACGCTTTCACCTCTTCTGTCTGGCTAGTGGACACTGGTATATTGCAGCCCAAAGACTAGAGATAGTAAATAAATACAGGTTACTTACCTGTAACAGGAGTTCTGGGAATGATATATGTTGTTCATCCACACTTACTGGCAGGTTTCTTGCTGCTTTAAATCTTGCTGGAAGGTCTTCAAGCTGGCTCCTCCCACCCACCGGGTGGTAAACTCTCCGCCCCATGACATCAGATCTAGCCGCTGGAAGCCAGGTTACCGGCCAGGGAGGTTCAGGTGGGTCAGTGTGGATGAACTACATACAGGCCTTCAGAAAGTATTCACCCCCTTGGATTTTGTCACATTTTGTGATATTGCAAACTCAAATTAAAACACATTTATATGGGATTTTTTGTCATGTATCTACACAAATTACTCTATAATGTCAAAGTGGAATGAAACTTCTGGAATTTTTTGTACATGTAATTTAAAATAAAAACTTGAAATGTCTTGATTTGATAAGTATTCACCCCCTTTGCTATGACACTCCAAATTTAGCTCAGGTGCATCCAATTTCCTTGTGAGATCACTCTAAAACTTGAATGGAGTCCACTTGTGGTCAGTTTAAATGGTTTACATGATTTCAGAGGAAATACACCTGTCTATATAAGGTCCCACTGTCAACAGTGCATGTCAGAGCAGAAACTCTACCATGAAGACCAAGGAGCTGTCCGTAGAACTCTGTGATAGAATTGAGAGGAGGCATAGATCTGGGAAGGGGTATAAAAAAATTTCTAGGGTGTTGAAAGTTCCCAGGAGCACAGTCAAGTCCATAATTAGGAAATGGAAAGATTACGGAACCACGAAGACTCTTCCTAGAGCAGGCTGTCCTCCCAAACTGAGCAACCGGGCAAGAAGGACCTTGGCCAGGGAAGTGACCAAGAACCCAATGACCACCCTGACAGAACTACAGAGTTCCATGGCTGAGATGGGAGAACCTGTCCAGAGGACAACAATCTCTGCAGCACTTCACAGATATAGCCTCTATGGGAGAGTGGCTAGATGGAAGCCATTCCTGAGAAAAGGCCACATAATAGCATGCCTGGAGTTTGCAAGAAGCACGTGGTAGACTCTGAGACCATGTGGCAAAAGATTCTCTGGTCTGATTAAACAAAAATTGAACTCTTTGGCCTGACTGCAAAGCGCTATGCCTGGCGCAAACCGAACACAGCTCATCACCCGTGTAACACCATCCCTACCATGAAGCATGGTGGTGGCAGCATCATGTTATGGGGATGCTTTTCAGTGGCAGGGACTGGGGCACTTGTCAGGCTAGAGGGAACAATGAATGGAGCCAAATTCAGGCACATCCTTGAGGAGAACCTGCATCAGTCTGCAACAGACCTTGGACTGGGGCGAAGATTTACATTCCAACAGGACAACGACCCCAAGCATACAGCCAAAGCAACACTGGAGTGGCTTTAGAACAAGAAGGTGAATGTCCTTGAGTGGCCCAGCCAAAGCCCAGACTTGAATCCCATTGAGAATCTGTGGAAAGACTTAAAAGATTACAGTTCACTGACACTCCCCATCCAACTTGACAGAGCTTGAGCAAATCTGCAAGGAAGAATGGGCGAAAATCCCCAAATATAGATGTGCAAATCTGATACAGATATACCCAAGACTCAAAGCTGTAATTGCTGCCAAAGGCACTTCTACAAAGTATTGACTCAGGGGGACGAATACTTAAGTAAACAAGATATTTCAGTTTTTAATGTTTCATAAATTTGTGTTACACAATAAAAATATTTTTGCCCCTTTAAATTGTTGAGAATGCTGTGTGAATCAACGGGGGGGGGGGGAAATAATTTCAATGCATTACAAATTCTGGTAGTAACACATCAAAATGTGACAAAATCCAAGTGGGGTGAATACTTTCTGAAGGCACTGTACCATTCCTAGAACTCCTGTTACAGGTGAGTAACCTGTATTTCTAGGGACATGGATATGTTTTTCAATCCACACTTACTGGCAGACTCCTAGCAGTTCTCCGGGAGGAGGAAGGCAAGGTGTGCACCCCCTACTTCGGAAATAAGGACTGGAGAACAGAGGTCCCAAAACCAGCATCCCAGCGTGACTCAAGGTCAATGTGGTAGTGGGTAATGAAGGTGTGTACTGACTTCCAGGTAGCAGCCCTGCAGATTTCCTGGATTGGGACATCCCTGGAAGCAGCCACCGAAGCAGCGGTATGGCAGGTAGAATGAGTTCTTATCCCTTTGGGAGGCTCCATGCCCGCCAACCTATAGCAGACATCTATGCAGGAGATGACCCACCTGCCTATCATCTGCTTGGCAGCAGGTCTGCCAGGTGCGGCTTCAGCGGAGGTGACAAACATCTGGCGAACCTCTCCCCGAACTTCAGCCATCCACTCTTTATAATAAGAAAGCGCTCTTCTAGGGTCCAGAGTATGGAGCCTATATTCGGCCTCCGAGGTGTGACTGGGGTAGAACACCGGCAGAGTCAACACCTGGTTAAAGTGAAACTCTGACACCACCTTAGGAAGGAATTTCGGGTGGGGACACAGGACAACCTTGTCCCTGTGGAAGACCAGATAAGGAGACTCGATGGAAAGCACCTGGAGCTCTCCCATCCTTCTGGCTAACATGATAGTCACCAAGAAGGTGGTCTTCCACGACAGGTGAGAGATATCACACCTGTGCATCAGTTCGAATGGCTTGCCCATGAGCTTAGCCAATACCAGCAGTAGATCCCTTGGAGGTGGAGGTTCTCGCACCAGAGGGGATATGTGATCAAGGCATTTGAAAAAGCGCCAGACCACCTTCTCCTGAACCACCGACTGCTTCCCAGCTCATGCCTGGCAAGCAGAGATGACTGCCAGGTGCACCTTAAGGGTCCGTTGACAGAAGCCCTAGCTGAGAAAGGGACCACAGGTAGTCCAGAATGCTGGCCAAGGAACAGGAGGAAGGGTCCAACCCCTTATCCTGACACCAAATGGAGAATCTCTTCCATTTGAAGGCACAGCATTTTCTGGTCGACTCCTTATGGGATGCCTCAACAACGCTGAGGACCTCATCGGAAAGACCCAAGGCCTGGAACTCTAGTCGATCAGGAACCAGGCCGTCAGGTGCAGGGATTGATGGTCCGGGTGGAGAACCTTCCCCTTGTTGACTGAGATCAGGTCCAGGCGGGCTGGAAGCTGCCTCAGGAGCCTGGAGCTGAGGGTGAGGAGATCTGGATACCAGAATTGGTGGGGCCAGTCTGGGGCTACCAGAATCACCTGTGCATTGTCCCTCCTCGCCTTGAGAAGCACCTTGTGGATTAAGGGAAATAGAGGAAAGGCATAGAAGAGGCCCTGGGTCCACGGCCTCGAGAAGGCTTCCCCTGCAGTAAGCCCTGCTGAGGGGGGCGGGCATGAAACAGCCTCAGCTTTGCATTCTCCCTGGAGGCAAACAGGTCCACCTGAGGTGTGCCCCAGTGGGAGACTAGATTATGTACTACCTCCGGCAGGAGAGACCACTCGTGAGAGGCAGCACCTATCTGGCTTACGGCATCGGCCAGAGTGTTGGAGGCTCCTGCCACATGGATTTCTAGGAGATCCGCCTCCCAGTCTGCTCACAAGATACCAACTGCAGAGAGCCTCCTTGCACAGAGGCAAGGAGCATGTCCTGCCCTGGTGGTTTAGGTAGTAGATTGTTGTGGTGCTGTCCATCTGGACCTGGACCACTTAACTCATTGCCTCCACAGGATCACTCTGAGATTACACCACTTGTCTCCTGAATCTCCTGTATACTTTTAACAGTGAATCCTGGGCCTTTCTAAGCAAAATCAAGCAGTAGTCAGCATGTCGCAAACAAATGCTAATAGCTCAATAACTGTACATGCTAGACACAAAGTATGAGTGGCAGAGTTATTCAGCACACAATTGCCTTTCCAGTGGTGGCATGCATGTAATGATAAGTAATTTTGTCTTTTTCTATGCTGGTCGAAAGAGCAAACTAAATATTTTTTTCACTAAAAAAGGGCAACATAAGCCATTTTTTGTTGGAAAATATGTAAAATATCAACACCAAATTAAGCATACAGACATTAGATGGTGTTTTAATATTATGTTTGTTAAAAAAAAGATATCTTTTTACTATAAAACATAATTTTTCCCCATTTTAGTCAAGGTGGTTTGGTGAGATTTGAGGGATGAATCTCAACCACACACACCATATCATAAACAAATGCGTATAACTCCAAAAGTATACATGATACACACAAAGTATCAGCATGAAAGTTGATGAGCACAACAATGCCTTTCCAATGGTGGTATGCAAATAATAATACGTAATTTTTTTTTTTTCTATGCTGGTTGAAAGAGCAAAAAAAATTTTTTCACTAAAACAGGCAACATAAGCCATACACACCATACCATAAACAAATGCGAATAACTCCTAAAGTATACATGATACACACACAATATCAGTGGCAAAGTTGTTCAGCACAAAATTACCTTTCCAATGGTGCTATGCAGTCAAATATATATTATATTCTGTTACACTGTATATTAAAATATATAAGTGACTTCTCCAGACGTTGCAAGGGCACACTGGGAGTCAGTAGCCGACTTTTGCAGGCGTCCTCAGGACACACCAGTGTATTTTACTGACGACTACAGGCGTCTGCTAGGAGACAATGAGTTAACCCCATACAAATGGAGCAAAGGCGGTGAGGGCTAGTCAGACCTCTCGAAGCTCCAGCAGGTTGATGTGACATCGAGACTCCTGAGGGGACCAGAGGCCGTGCACTCTGAGCTCCCCCAGATGGGCACCCCAACCCATCAGAGAGGCATTGGTCATTATAGTGACCGTCGGCTCTGGGAGGACAAACAGGATACCCTCCTGCAGATGAGCTGGAATGAGCCACCACTGGAGAGTGTTCCACATCTCCTGGGTCACTATCACTGGCTGGTCCAGAGGACCGGAGCACTGTGACCATTGGCGGGCCAGCCTCCACTGAAGGGGACGCATGTGCCAGCGGGCCCAGTGGACCACGCTGGTGCAATCCGCCATGAGGCCCAGGAGGCGCAGGAAGTCCCAGGCAGGGTGTAACTGCCCAACCAGAAATGACTGGGTAAAGGAGGAAAGAACCTCGGCCCTGTCCACCAGAAGCCATGCTCTGGCTCGAAGAGAGTCAAGCTCTGCCCTGATGAACTGAATCACCTGTGTTGGCATGAGTTCCCGATTTGGCATCATTGATGAGGAGGCCCATCTGAGAGCAGACCTGGAAGGCCAGATCCCTGGACTGCTCCACCTCCAGCCTGGAGGAGGCTGCAATCAGCCAGTCGTCCAGGTAAGGGTACACCCAGACCCTTTGGCACCACAGGAATGCTGTCACCACTGCCATGCATTTGGTGAAGACCATGGGAGCTGGAGAGAGGCCGAAGGGCATGGCCCGGAACTCATAAAGGGATCCCTCCACTCTGAAGTGGAGGAATCGCTGGTGGGATGGATGGACTGGGACATGAAAGAACGCATCCTGGAGGTCCGGAGAACAGAATCACATGCCTCGTTCCAAAGATGGAATGATCTGAGCCAGAGTGACCATCCTGAAGGTTCGAGACCTTAGGAACTTGTTCGGGTCGTGTAGGTCTAGAATGGGGCACCAGCCCCCCCATCCGTTTTGGGACTAGGAAGTACCTGGACACAAACCCTGGGTCTGATGGAGGATCCCCACCTCCCTGATCACCTCCTTCTGGAGGAGCAGGGCAATGTCGGCTCAACGAGCCGACAGAGCAGCTGCGGACCCCGTAGCCCCTTGTGGGGCGACGGCTCGATAGGGTGGGGACTGCTCAAATTCCAGAGGCAGACCCTTTCCTACCACTTCCAGCACCCAGCGGTCTGTGGTGATATCGGACCAGGAGGAAAGGAAGTGGTGGAGCCATCCCCCCATGGAGGGGAACCCGGGGAGGAGTGATGAGGTTGGGGGCAACACCTCTCAAACCATCACTAGGCAGGCTTGGAGGAAGGACCAGCCAAGGAGCCTCCCGGACCTTTCCCTCCCGGCTTCCTGCTGGAGGAAGCAGCAGGCTTGGCTTTGGGGTGCCAAGTGCAAGCCTGCTGGCCCTGATGCTGGTGTTGGTGGGCCGGATGTGCCGCAGGGGCTGAAGGCCGAAAGGGCTTATGCTGCTGCTGCTGGCGGCCTTTGTCCTTCAGGGCAGACGTGACCAACTCCAAGGTGGCGTTGGACTGCTTGATCCTTTGTAGATGACCCTCCACCCCCGGACCGAACAAGTCGGTACTCAAGAAGGGAACGTCTGCCAGCTTGTGCTGGGTATCTGCCGTAAAAGTGGAGATCCGCGTAAGCTCTGTGGCGCATGGCCACTGCGGCCACTACTGACGGGCACATGAGTCAGCAATGTCCAGGGAAGTCTGGAGCTGCTGTTTGGCCACCGCCCTTCCCTGATCCCGTACCTGCTTGGCCATCATCTGAAGGTCAGCCGGGAGATGAGGAATCATCTCATCCAGGGAGCCCAAAAGGGCATGTGAAAAGTGTGCCAATCAGCATGGCCGAGCTGGCCTGACGAAGGCCTAGAGAGGAAGCAGCATAGACTTTCCGCTCAGAGTAGTCCAGTTTGTTGGACTCCTTATTGGGCGGCTTGTCCACATCCTGAGCATTCCTGGAATGCCGGAAGACGCTGTTGGTCACTAGCCCCTCCACGGAGGGGTGCTCCAAGAAGCCGGAGAGTGAACCAGTGGGAACAGCATACTTTTGAGCCATCCTGGCTGAAGCTGCTGGACAAGAAGCTGGCCGCTGCCACAGCACCACGGCCGGGCCAACAATGGCTTTGGCCACAGGGAAGGCCTCTGTGGTGGAATCCCCTTGGTCCAGTATCTCCGTGAGGGGACACTTGGCCCATTTTGAAATGGGTTCGAGCTTCATCCCAGTGAACTCTGAGATGAGTCTAAGCATTCTAAGAAACAAGGATGGGCTCTCGTCCTCCGACTGACCCCCGGTGGACTCCAGGTCAAGCGGCCTGGAGAACAAGGAGTTGTCGTCAGACTCCGAGGAGTCTGCAAACAGCTGCCGAGCGCCTCAGCCCCCCTCCACCTGCCGAGGTCGATCGGGAGTGATGGTGACTGACAACCGATGGGGCAAGCCCTGACCTGACCAAGAATCCTTGGTCGGGGCCCCAGTTTTAGGTTGTGGACGCGGGGGTTCCACCACAATGGGTGGTGCAGCCGGTTTCAGCTGAACTACCAGTGCCGACTTCGGCTCCTCGACTACAACGAGGGGTTGTTTAGGCTGCTCCGGTGACGGCCACTTAAGGGCCGGGGAAAGCGACGGAATCAGCTTATTCCCAGTCAAAAGGAACTGCTGCCACATTAGATCCTCATAGTGCTTAGCGTAATTTGCGCTGAGCCTATACTCGAAGGGCGATGGCGAGGTGGCGTGCCGCTGCTTTCCATATTGCCGAGACCGAGACCACCGATGGCGGGATCGAGACCGAGCCCTTCAGTGTTTCCGAGGGTGGGTCTGAGAGGGGAAGGGGGAAACCAGCTCCTCCCTCGGTTCAGGGACCTTAACCGGGGACTCCAGCACAGGAGGCACAAGCAAGTCCTCGGTTTCCACTGGGGAAACTGGTGAAGAAGGGTTGTCAGCTTCTCCAGTCAACAGCCCGTCTGACAGGTCGAAAAAAATCTCGACTACATCAACGGGTGTCTCGTCCGGCTGACCTGATGGGGACACCGTGAAGCCAGAGGCCTTAGCCGCAACCTCGACTGATGTTGAGTGTTGACTGTATGGGGAAGGGGACCTCTCCCGCTCCCATGAACGTCAACGGTGGGACTTACCCTTAGAGTCCTTCTTTTTGGACCAAGAGGAATGTCCCGAAGGTCCCTCTCCCTTGGTGGAGAGTTACTGACAAAGCTCCTTGAATGAAGCTGTGTAAGAGGAGCCCAAGGAGAGCGGGATAAATGCCACGACTGATGAAGATGATGCTGTGGCCTGGGCCGCTTCCTCCTCGAGGGCGATCATCTGCTCGAGCTGTTCAGCCAAGCCCACAGTCACGGACACCGCCCAATGAGCCTCCTTCAACATGACTGGAAGACAGCGTTTCTCGTGGCGCCCAAATTGCAATCTGGCAGTGTGATCCTCTAAGACCATGGCCGAAAAGAACTTGCACAAGTCGCACGCCTGCGAATCGCGTTCAAGCCCCAGGCAGTAAACGCACGTGGAGTGCGGATCGGTCCAGGACATCTTCTGCCCACAGGGGCACTGACGAAATCCGAGAGTCGATGTGTCCATCGCAGCTGCGAGGGAAGCTAGAGACCGAAGTCTTGTAAATTTTAGAATTAGTGTCGGGTTAACCGAAGAGTTTGGATCCAGGCCTAAAACACAGAGTGCAAAGGAGGGAACCTGAGCTTCCAATCAGTAAGGAAGATCTGGCGTCATGGGGTGAAGCCGAGAGTTTTACCACCCAGATGGGTGGGAGGAGCCACCTTGAAGACCTTCCTGCCAGTAAGCGTGGATTGAACAACATATCCATGTCCCTAGAACTATACATATTTAGGTCTTATATTTAATGCAAACAGCTTTTGGACTGAACACACCAATAAAACCCTAGATGATATGAAAAAAAGTGATTCTGTGACTCTCCAAATTTAATTATGCTTATGGGGGTTTATCTGTAAAAGCAGTGATTAATTCAATCCGGGCAAAATACTACTCACAATTACTATATGAAATACGAGTATGGGACCTGAAAAATAGAGGTAAAGTAACCATGCCACTTTTTAAAAAGCTAAGAACAATCCTAGGGTTAGGCCATTCTTGTTAGGCTAGCTATATCAGATCAGAATTAAGACTTCAAAATGTTAACTTAATCATAGATTCAAGGAAAATTCGTTTTTGGCTAAGAATTACAAGACTGTTACCTTAGACTCCCCTATAAATGACTCATGGAGAAGCGGAACTGGCTGTACTTCCAATCCTCTTGGTACACCAGCATATTAACCAACCTGAATAAGTATAATATTTCAATTCTGAACTACTATGTTGAGAATAATATCACTCTTAGAATTAAATATAAAAAATAAATGAATTTAAAATTAGTAACTTTTAGAAGAAGGAAGATCATCATATTTACAGATCCTCTTATTCAGACTGGTTTGCAAAGAACAATTACAGATTTGGTAACAAACATTATTTATATATTCTCACTGACCCTATATTACCGATAACATTTATAAAATATAAATGTGAGCGTTTCGATATTAATGTTCTCTTAGACACACACAATCAAATAATGGTAACCACAACTGTTTTTATCCCAGCATAAAGAAAATCTCATGCCATGTATTACGGGATTGTGCCTGGTAGAAGAATGAGAGGGCCTCTGGGCTAGGTCCCTATATAAACTCTGGATCTGACTTAGATAAAGCTGTCTTAACTAGGATATTAATGTTCATAGAAGATGACTGGACAATTAAAAGGCTGGCAAAATGTTTCAGCATGATCAGTAAAGTTAAGAAAAGACACTAAAAAAACTATCAAAATATAAATTGTTAAAAAAAGTTTGTTGCTGTATTGGCCCTTGTACAACAAAATGCACAAATTAGGAGACATGATACCTGTTTTATTGGCCCAACAGAGATTACAGAAAACATCTTAAGTTTTCAAACTCATACAGAGTTCTTCCCCATTTCTTCCGAAAAAGACCTCTGTTAGCGTTTGAAAGCTTAAGATTTTCCTGTAATCTCGTTCCAATAAAAGGTATCAAATCACGTAACTGGTGCATGTGAATTGTTAGCAAATGTTTGTTCTAGGACAAAGTGAACCATACTTTCTACTGTGACATGTACTCTGCCTCTATTACTCAACTTTGATCTGTTCCTTTTATTATTATGGGATTAACTCAATGGTCAAAGACTGCCTAGTACGCATCAACAGTGTTGAGGACATTTATAGGCCCCATTTATAGGTGCTAACAAGGAATTAGTACATCTCCTCTGTCCAGTACTTTTAAGGTTGTTGTTTATATTTACCTATTGTAGTTTTGTATTCATTATCTTTATATTTTTGTATGTTTTAAAGAGATTCACCAAGAAAACGCATGGCACCTCATATGCCTTACCAATTCCAAATGCTGGGATGTAGATGTTTTTAAAAAAATTCCTGTAGGTAATTTATTATTTCACTCGTAACCTAACCAGGCCTTGCTAGACCACCGGTGCCCTTGATTAATCGACATGTAATTTCCAAGCAATCCTGGCAATAAAGAATCATTCTTTAGAAGAGCTACCAGCCCGATAAACAGCCAGTTGCTTCTCCATGAAGCAAAAGTCGCTCACTACAGGCACAAGCCCACTCCCAACACTAACACAGCTTACAATTCTCAGTCGAAGCCTTGCACCAGTTATTATAAAATAAAAATAAATAAAACCAGTGCAAGGTTTCTCTTATAAGGATTTTTCACACACCCTCAGTGTGTGATAAATCTCATAAACCTCTCGAGCTTTCTGGACACACACCTTCATGGGTGTAATTCTCTCTCTCTCTCTCTCTATATATATATATATATATATATTGAAAAATGAAATGTTATGCCACATGAATGATGGCATTTAAGCACATTGTTTGTGCAGCACCTGGTGAATGTGAATAGTTTTGAAAGTTCAGCACCGGACTCAAAAGCATTTTCTGTAAATACAGAAAAAGATAAAAGAAAAAAATGTTTTTTTATGAATATGGAAGGTACGTTGGCACTTCAAATAAGATGACTATAACTACATATAGAATTATTTTTTGGAAGTTAAAAAAAGTATTGATTAGTAAGTGGATTTCTTTGTTAACTTGGATCCTTCGGTAACTTATGATTTTACAATACTGTTTAATAAGCAGAAATATCCTGAAGAAATGGTCAGCGAACCATGAAACTCTGATTAATTTTCCGCTTGGCTGATTTACTTTGCTGCTACAAATATTGAAATATGGGTGGTGTAATATCAATGTAAATTTTGAGCTTTTATGCTTACCTACCAGGGCGTGGGTCTTAACTACACTGTGTTCAAGACATCTTAAGGTCACTCATAATGTTAAATGTCACTCCAAGCTTGCCACGGGAAGTGCTCGTGCTGCGGGATACCTGACACCCTCCCGCAGAGTTCAAGAGCACTGCCGTCTCAGAGCTCCAGAGAGACGCCTCTAGCTGGGTCTTGATGTTGGCATTGCAATGCAAACTCAGGTCTTCCACATAGGCCTCACGATGTGCTACTGCTTGCACCACCTTGCTGAGAGACTCTCTTGTTTTTACTACTTACCAGCAGCGTGTTGCACCAGTCATCTGTCCAGGTGCGGACTCGGCTCCATCCAGAATTGAGAACACAGAGTTTTTCCTCCAGCACCGTATCGCTGCCCTCCACCAGGGTTTGTAGTGCTGCGCTGCTCTCAGTAATGCTGCTCAGATCTGCTTTCCTCCTCTCCAGCTCCTTTAACACACCCTAGAGATACACACAGACTGTTAGTGCTGTCACTAAGGAACAACAGCCCTGGTAATGCTCATAACATTTATCAGTGAGTGGCTATACCGAGGTGTCATAGCAATTTAATCTCACTTTCCCAGTCTAACCACAACTGCTTTCCCCTTTCCTGTCTCAAACTATCTTCCTGCAGTAAGAAGGGCAAAGATGGGCTCTGTCTGCTGCCCACTGACCTGGGCCTTTACACACACACATCCTGCACCAGGCAGCGAATCAGGCTGGGCCTTTACATCCATATCCTTGGAGTGGGCAGCAAGCTGTGCTGGGCTTTCACATCTATATCCTGAGTCTGGCAATGAGTGAGTCAGGCTGGGCCTCAACGCCAAATACTGGGGCAGTCAATGAGTTGGGCTGGGCCTTCATATGAATATCCTGGGTCAAGCAGTTAAACATGATAGACCTTTAAACCCATATCCTGCATCAGGCAATAAGCTGGACTAATCCGTTATATCCATATCATGGGTCTGGCAGGCAATGAGTTGGTTTGGCCTTACACCCATATCCTGAGCAGGAAATGAGTTGGACTGGGCCTTTAATTACACCCATATCCAGGGTCAGGCAGGCAAGGAATCAGGTTGGTCCTTTGCACCAATATCTTAGGTCAAGCAGTGAGCAAGGATGGGACTTTACACCCATATCCTGGGTCTGGCAGGCAATGAGTTGGGCTGGGCCCGTTACAGCTAAAGCATATATTGGCACAGGCAAGGAGTCAGGCTGAGCCTTACACCCATATCCTTGGTCAGGCAATAAGACGAGCTGGGTTTTAAGCCCATATCCTCAGTCAGGTAATTAGTTGGGCTAGACCATTACACCTAAGTATACCCTGGGACAGGCAAGAAGTCGGGCTGAGCTTTATGCCCATATTCTTGATCAGGCAATGAGTAGGGCTGGGCTCTACACCCATATCCTCAGTCTGGGAATAGGCACGACTGGACCTCTACACCTATATACTGGTTCAAGCAGTACATTGGACTAGGCCTATATACCCATATCCTGGGTCAGATTATGAGAACCGCTGGGCCTTTGCACCCATATCCTGGGTCAGATTATGAGAACCACTGGGTCAGGCAATGAGTAGGACTGGGCCTTTACAACCATATAATGGGTCAGGCAAGCAATGAGTCTGGCTGGGTCATTACACCTATAAAAAACACAAAAGAGAAGAGCACGGCTAACAACGGGTGCCAGCTCAAGAAATACAGGAGAAGACACAAAAACAAGCAGCAAACCGGTGGCAGCAAAGAAAAAATTCCAAAATCAAATAAACTGCATAAATGCAAAGGAGCCCGCAGCCACTTTCCCTAGCTCTTCGGGTCTGAATCGTGACCCTTTCTCAAGGGGTTGTTGCCTAGGTGCTACCTGTGCTCTTTTTATTATTCAATCAACAATTGAATTGATAGTGCACACATGTCAGCTATTTAATTAAAGTAAAAAACATCTGAATGAATCCAGATAAACATGCACATAATAGTACAGGCACAAATCTTTAAAGACATGTATTGCAATGCTTCATTTCTGATATAGAATACATTTCTATATTACAACATCCATTTCTGATACTAGAAAAACCAAACAAAATATATTATACAAACGGGGGGGGGGGTACTGAAAAATGTACAAATCATGAGAAACCAGATACCTTCGGGAATTCATTATGGCATACTAATTGTGATAATATTATTTGTAAAAATGAAAAGGAGAGATCCCATAGTTATACAAAATTCTAGTCCTAGCTATTTACACACAGAAAGATAATTTAAAAACAGAAGCATCATGAGAATCATAAATGTAAAGAATGCAGTCTTGTGCATAACAAGTTTATTTTAAATTGTATCGTCTCCTCATGTTTATTTCCATTTTCAAGACAGTTTCTAGCATGAATTAAGCCAATTAAGTATATTCCCAAAGGGAATTAAATATTATAATGGTTTGGGGGGGGGGGGCAGAAATAAAAAATAAAAACTTGAAAAAGGTATTATTTAGAATTTGCATCTAGCTCAAAGGAGTTTTACAAGAACACAGTAACATCCAGACTATCATTTAAACCATTGGGGTGTACAGCCTTCATTGTATAGCTCCATCTTTGCTCACATTGAGCTAATTTCAGCACTCTATCTCCCCCTCTGATGTTGTCTGGAATATGGTCTACCCCCATTAATTTAAAATGCTTGGTATCTTTTTGATGGTATTGCTCAAAATGTATTCCAATTGGTATAATGGCTTCTTGTTTTTGGATTGCTCGGACATGTTCCTGCATTCTCTCTTTTAAACTTCTTTTTGTCCTACCAACATAAATATGTGGGCAGGTACACTCAATAATGTAAATTATATGTGTTGTAGAGCAATTTATAAAATATTTAATTGCAATGTTTTTGTTATCCATAGTAGGATGTTGAAAATTAGCTCCCTGTTGACAGTATTTACAAACACTGCAGTGACCACCATTGTAGCACCCTATGGGTTTAGGGGGTAGGCATGTTCTAGTCCCTTCAGTGTTCTTAATGTACATACTTTGTGTTAGAAGATCTGCTAGATTATTACCTCTTTTATTGGAGACAATTGGTTTGTTTCCTATAATACCTCTCAGATCTCTATCTGCTTCCAGCACATTCCAGTGTTTATTAATGCTTTCTGAAATGCCATTACTAGCTCTGTTATATTGTGTAACAAAAATTACAGGCCGTGTATTAAACTGCACATTTGTCTTAGGTTTCAAAAGAGTATCTCTATTTCTTGATTTTGCCTTTAAATTGTCTCCTTTGCATTTATGCAGTTTATTTGATTTTGGAATTGTTTTCTTTGCTGCCACCGGTTTGCTGCTTGTTTTTGTGTCTTCTCATTACACCTGTAACCTGGGTCAGGCAAGCAATGACTTGGGCTAGGCCATTACAGCCTTAGTATATCATGTGTCAAGCAACGACTTGTGCTAGGCCATTACGGTCATAGTATGTCATGTGTCAAGCAACGACTTGTGCTAGGCCATTACGGCCAGAGTATATCATGTGTCAAGCAACAACTTGGGCTAGGCCATTACAGCCAGAGTATATCATGTGTCGAGCAATGAGTCAGGCTGGGCTTTACACTCATATCATGGGTCAGGCAATAAGATGGGCTGGGCCTTTACAGCTACATCCTGTGCCAGGCAATTAATTCAGACTGATCCTTTACACCCATATCCTTGTTCAGACAATGAGTAGGCCTAAAGAAATGAACGAAACACACACCAGTCGCAGTTACGAACTGTGTTTGGTTGTGTTGTTGTTGCCAGGGTGATGTCCTAGGGCAATAAAGGTACTACTATTACAAGGTATGTAAACTCCCAAAGTGATACATACCACAGTCAAATCCCCACCAACCCCAAAAACAGCATCATCAAGGAGGAGGATGGGCTCAGTGAACCATAACACACAGCAAGGAAGTGCATTATACTACATCACCCAGGAAAATGCAGTGCTCTAGCATAATGCGCACCCTAAGGTGAGTTACTGTACTTATAAAATGACTGTTGAAAAAAATGTGTTTAGGAGTTCAAATAATCATTTTTAAATATGTAAAAATGTGAAACACTGCATACACTGGTTTCATGCCTTTGCTTCTGGACATTTGTCCTAATGTGGCTGCAACAGTTGCAGTTCCTGTAGTTTTTTCCCTGTGCTGCTGTACTGCCACTTCCCAACCCAACCCCCAGGCTCATCTGTCATTTCCAGAATATAGACAGAAGAGAGAGAGAGAGACACTATTATTTAGCACCTGAAAGGTTTTTTTTGTTAAATATGGAAAATTGTGTGTTACTGTAGAGATTGAGAGGAGCGCACTGCAGATTGGTAGCGTGAGCTAAAGTATGAGCACAACTGCACTCGCATCTTTATAACAAAGAAAATTAAAATGCTGCTTTTTTGCTTCACAGCATGGAAGACAAGTGTTCCTTGCATTGTTAATTTGTTTTTTGTGGTTGTGGGGGCTGACTTTTGAACACTACCTACTGTACCGAGTGCACAGTGTGGTTTGCAAGGGAATAGACGTGGCTGCCACATCAATTTTCACAAAATTTTACAAGTGCGGGGATATGTGAAGAGACTAAATGCCAGGATGACTGAGTGGTGAGCAAAATTCCTGCATGATCATGTGACATGTTCAATTAAGCCAATAATGTTTCTCGTTTTCCTTTGCCATTTTATAATATCTTATGTAGCATCCTACACAGTTGGTTAAGTAAGCAGTAATACCTGACAGGGTGACTGGATTTGGGTGGTAGCCTGTGATTATGGTGACCGCGACTGAGTGCTTTCAAAAAGGGTGACTCAATCACGGCACCTGTGCAAAGGCTACCAAGCAGAGAGGGTGACGGATTGGAAGGGGTCATAAATATAGCTATATGTACATGTGCGGGGGACCACACCGTGTGTGATGAGTGGAAGGGAAGAAGGGTTTGTGAGGTGTAATCGGCAGTGGGCTGCCGAACTGGCCATGTGGCATGGTGGGTTGGTGGCAGGCTAGGGCTGGGATGGTGCCGGGTTTGATTTTGGACACGTGTTCGTTTTGCACAGGTCGGGAATTTTATTTTTTGTCTTTTACCCCGAGTTGAGAATTCTTTAGAGAAAAAAATCCAAGTCTCCGGGCCTTTTTGCTGCGCTGGAGTGTAGTGATGTACATTCGCCCTAATGGCAATCGCTTTCCACAAGTGCTGTTATCACATGTAACGATTTGGGCTATATCACACCGCTCATGGATGTAACGTGGCCCAGCACCACAGACAGAGGGGCGTATAGCCCCTGGAAGCTTCAGTATAGCCCATACCGCCTACCCTGGAGAGTACTATTGCACTTAAAAAAAAAATGGTTATTTGTGATATTTATATAAATTATATTAAAATTGTAAAAAAAAAAAAAAAAATACTTAAAAATAACAGAAATAAATAAAAATGCATGTTGTTGCAAAGTAGCCCCTCTACTGGAGTAGCTGCCAGTAGAAGTCACTGCTGTTTTACCTGTGCTTCTTTCCTTGTGGTAACCTCCCCCAATACACATTTGCTAGGAGACCTTTCATTTACACAGTTTATTGTTTTTTTGGCTCCCCTGCCTGGTTAGGTTGTTTTTTTTTTTAATGACTAAACTATTGTTTGAGGATGCGGTCAGAAGACAGCGCAGTCAGCACAGTGGCTGTGCGTGGTGAGGAGAGCGAGGTTATGAGAGTGGCACCAATTACAGTGAGCGCACTTGGGAGAACCGTTGACAGGGAGCATTTTCCTTCATTTTACTATCACCCTCTCCCCGTGGCACATTTTACTTTCTCTTTTTGTGACCTCAGTTGGCATAGCATTGCAGCTAATATTACACTGGGTCCAACAGTGATGGTGTCACAGTACAGAAACGACACTTCTGCTAAGGTCACTTTTACTTCTGTTCCTTTATAATGTTTTATACTGTTCTGCTTATGAGGCATGGGTGTTAGGAAAGGGGAGAATGCAGCGCTGAGCGGGGGAATGAGCGAGTGAGTAAGTGGGGGGGAAATGGTGCCTCTTTAGATGTTTTAAATTCTGCTTGGTTACAGTGATTTAGCATGTGCTAAGGCAGGTTGTCATAGCTCTGCCAGCCTGGTGGCGCTGAGGGTTGAGGCACTGGATGCCACACCTTGTGCCACGCCAGTGACCTGGGTTCAGGACGCCAGGGGTTGGCAGGGGAGGGACAGGATTGAGCATCTGGAGGACTGTTCTCCTCTCCTGGAGTGGGTTACAGGGGACCCCCCAATTTGTAGCAGCCCCCATTGGAGTTCGGGCAGTACAAGATTCAGGACAGATGCATGGGGGAAGATGACGGTAGACGCCAGCAGCAGAGCCATGCAGGGTCATTGCATGCCACGTCTTCAGGGAGAAAACATCAAGGAAAATCCCTGGAGGACCTAAGGAGGCGATGGTAACCCCAAAAGCCGACGCCCACATCCCAACAATGGACCACCTTCCACTAGCTCTCCCAAGTCCCTCAACCCAGCAATGGACCAACCATCTAGATTTCAGAAAGGTCACCAGGTAGGAGAAGCGTTCCTGCCCCGGGGGCTGGCCAAGTCCATGGACTTGGGTAGGGGGCAGCTCAGTCCTTGTACTCCTGGTGGAAGGGGTTTCAGGCTGGGAGTAGAGGCCAAGGCTGAGTGGGTACACCTGAGAGATACCCTGGTCCTCCAGTGAAGAAACAGAATGTACAAAGAAAAAAAAAAAGGTTGTCATGGATCTTATTTTTTCCTGGTCAGTGCTGGCAAATAAATATACCCACTGGCAAAAGGATCTGTCTATCAGAGGTTGAGAAATTTCCAACCCATTTCTAATTACACTTATTACACTACATGAGAACATACTGGTTATAAAAAAAATGTGATACAAACCATAATTGTACCCAAGGCACACTGTTTTCATCCCCCTTCCCCCTACACACATCTGCATTTTAATGTAACTGTTTAAGTTAATACTAGTAAGAGAAATTTGACATGAACAAAACATTTCCTGCTCACCCTTGCTAACCTTTTTTTTTTTTATATCACTAATTTTATCTCCTGTTCGCCAGCCTACCCCCATCTGGTTCCGCTCCCAGCCTCCTCACTTGGCTGCTGCGCGACCCACCATTACTCCAGGTGTCCTCTGTCAGAGAAGCTTTTTCGGAGGTGCCCATTCGCCAGTGTGGGACCTGTGGGGGGGAGGGCCCATTATATAGCCGTGGTCAGGGTTTTTTCCATCAGCTTTTTCACCCCATAGGACCCGATCACATGCAGTGATGTTTTGTGCATATTCCAACTTTGTGGAGATGCCCCACAATATCTTCTGGTGGAAGCCCTTTCCCTTCCGTCCCCCTGTACTGCCACCTTGATTCCTGTAGTTGGCAGCCACCAAGCAGGACATGCGTGCCCCCTCCCAGAGGAAGATCAGTCCTAGGATGCCCAATCCTCTTTCCCCCCTCGGCCACCTTTGTGGAGACGCCCCACAATATCTTCTGGTGGAAGCCCTTTCCCTTCCGTCCCCCTGTACTGCCACTTTGATTCCCCTAGTTGGCAGCCACCAAGCAGGACATGCGTGCCCCCTCCCAGAGGAAGGAGATCAGTCCTTGGATGCCCAATCCTCTCTCCCCCCTCGGCCAGCCCCGAACTGACCTGCAGCCACTCCTGAACCCAGGTTGCCATCATAGCAGGTGGTGAGGCATCCAGCACCTAAGCCCTCCATGCCACCAGGTGGCTCTTACCAGCTTTTTTAACCCTTGTATCCTCTGTAGATTATGGTGTGGGAATGAGTGCCCCCATCGCCCACAATTATGGAGGCTGGCTAAGGGAGGTGTGGGAATGAGTGCCTCCATCACCCACAATTACGCAGGCTGGCTAAGGGAATCACAGGGGCAAGAAGAATGCAGAATGAAAGAACACACAGACATACAGGGACCATGGTACAGACCGTCAGGTATACTCCTGTAGACTACAATATATAAAACAAATAATCAGCAACCATATTTAAATAACATCAGTCATACTGTACGTACCTGTTTTCAAAGCACTCTACTAGATGGCTGCACTGAAGCATTTAAATCTCCGCAATAAATTCACTACCAACCCTTACCCTTGATCTACAAAATGGCAATACATTTTAAACAGGGCAACAAAAACAATCTTTTCTGTATCAATATAACCAGGTTTAATCCTCATGACTAGGGATGTAACATAGAAACATAGACTTCGACGGCAGATAAGGACCACTTGGCCCACCCAGTCTGCCCATTTCCCTTCCTATTGGATAAGCTGCAGATTCTAGTTAACCAACAGCCTACTTCCTGCAATCCCCCACAATTGCCTTACGTCTGTCCCATGCATGTTTAAATTCCCCCACTGTTTTAGACCCAATAACCTCCCCAGGAAGGCGGTTCCATGCATCCACCACTCTCTCCGTGAAAAAAAATTTCCTCACATTACCCCTGAGCCATCCCTCCTCTATCTTTAAATTGTGCCCCTTGTTCTTACACATCTCTTTTTCTGAAAGATGCTACCCTCCTGGACTTTGTTGATTCCCTTGAGGTACTTAACAGTTTCTGTCATGTCCCTCTTTCATCAAGGGTATACATATTAAGCTCTCTCAGTCTCTCTTCCTATGGTGTCTGATGCAGACCCTGCACCATTTTAGTTGCCCTCCTCTGGACTGCTTCCATCCTGTCTATGTCCTTGCGTAGATGGGGTCTCCAAAACTGCACACAGTATTCCAGATGGGGTCTCACCAACTGTCTGTACAGAGGGATAACCACTTCCCTTTTTCTACTTGTGATGCCCCATCCTATGCATCCCAGTATCCCACTGGCTCTCCTTACTGACTTCCCACATTGCTTACCCACCTTTAGATCATCCGATATGCTACCCCAAAGTCCTTTCCATTTTGTTGTTGTTAGTACCTCCCTGCTATTGTGTACTTTTCCCTGGGTTTTGTTTCCCAGGTGCATTACTTGCACTTCTTTGCATTGAATCTAAGTTGCCATATGTCTGACCATTCCTCAACCTTGCCAAGTCCCTTCTCATCCTTTCTACCCCCCTTGTGTATCAACTCTGTCACAGATCTTTGTGTCATCTGCAAAGAGGCATACCTTTCCCTCCAGACCCTCTGCAATGTCACCTATAAAGATGTTAAAGAGGACTGGACCCAGTACTGAGCCCTGAGGTACTCCACTAGTAAACCCCCTTTCTTCCATTCACTATTACCTTCTATGTCCTGTTGTACAGCCAGTTTGCTACCCAGGCTACCACCCTGGAACCCACTCCCAGGCTGGCTAACTTGATTATTAGTCTTTTGTGCGGGACTGTGTCAAATGCCTTGCTAAAGTCTAGGTAGGCCATATCCACAGCCCCTCCTGGTCTATTACTTTGGTCACCCAGTCAAAGAAATCAATTAAGATTAGTCTGACATGAACTTCCTGCTGTAAATCCATGCTGCTTTGGGTCCTGTGCCCTTTGGCCTCAGGTACTCAACAATTCTTTCTCTCAGAAGTGATTCCATAATTTTTCCTACCACTGGGGTCAAACTTACAGGTCTGTAGTTTCCTGCTTCTGCCTTGCTCCCACTTTTGTGAAGGAGAATCACATCTGCCCTCCTCCAGTCCTCAGGTACCACACCATCCTCCCATGATTTGTTAAAAAGTGTGGTCAGTGGTGTCACTAGGTCCTCCATTAGTTCTTTTAGGATTCTGGGGTGAATCCCGTCAGGCCCCATTGCTTTGCCCACCCTGAGTTTTAGGAGTTCTTTCAGGACTTTCTTCTGTAAATGGACTGGTATCAACCCCCTTACCCAGAGTGCTTCTATTGTCTGGTTTAGGTAACTCCTCCTCATCTTCTTTTGTGAATACTGAGCAAAAGTATTCATTCAGTATCTCTGCCTTTTCACTGTCTCCCTCTGCCCACCTCCCCTCTCCTTTATTAATCTTCACTATTCCTCCCTTTACCTTTCTATGCTCCCTAATGTACCTAAAGAACGTTTTATCCCCCTTCTTAACTGTGTTGGCTATGTTTTCCTCGGTTTAGGCCTTTGCTGTTCTGACTGCCTTCCCCACTTCTCTCTGCTTTAATTGATACAGTTCCCTGTCGTGCTCCTTCTGTGAGTCCTTATACTTTTTGAATGCAGCCTTTTTCTCCTTAACCTTCCCTGCCACCTCTTTTGAGAACCACAGTGGTTTTTTACTCCACTTTGTTTTCTTTATTTGTTTCACACAAAGGCTTGTTGCCTCTATGATAGCAGTTTTGATTTTTCTTCATTGTTCTTCCACCCTTCCTTTTTGGCCATTTGCTAGTGCATTCCTCAGGTATTCACCCATTTTGCCAAAGTTGGACCTTCTAAAGTCCAGTGTAACCCCCCCTGCAAATGGGGGTTCCCAAAAGACTTCCAGGAGCTTGCTTGAATGCTCCAAGCCTGAATGGTGTTTGGCGTTTAAGCCATTTATCAGTGAGTGTTTTTAGAACCTCTGGTACTGTCTCTTTAAGAGCTGTCTGCTTGCAGACATAATTAGTTTGTATGGGGGACTGTGTGTTTCTTTGATTGAGTACCACTCAAGCTGCTGCAATTCACTCCATTTTGCAGTCACTAGGGTGCAAAGGGAACCTATCTGAAAGATGTAACTGTTTGCCAGAAACCATTTACAGTGATAATGAAATTACAGTTTGTCTAACCTGCTTTCTTTTGCAGTCAGAACAGTGTCTGCCTAGTTCCCATTTTGGTTTTGAACTGCTGAACTGGACCAATCATGTGTGAGATAGCTAGCTCTAAAATGGTGCCTTGGACGAATCAGAACTTGGACTCATAATCTGAGCCAGCCACAAGAGGATTGTATGGGCAGTGACTCTGGGAGATGTAGTTTAGACTTCAGCGCCTTTTGGACCAACAGCAGCAGTCTATTGTGAGTGACAGCCAATCCAGTCAAGAACTGGGAGGAACTCAAAGGAAGTGCCCGGTTTTGTCGGTTGGAGTTTCAGTTGAGCTTTGGCAGTGAAGAAGGAAGGAGCCCTGTGCTTTTTCAGTGTGCAGTTTTAGTCAAAAAACGTGTGTAAGGCCCAGAGTTCCGGTCTGCAGCTTGTGTAACAGCTTGTTAGGACTGAATCCGTCCTGTGAAGAGAATCAAAGGATATCTGAAGAGTAGAAACCAGGCTCACCCTGTAGAAGACTGGAGGAATTGCTGAAAATTGCACTCGGTCTGTCAGGAACTGAATCTGCTGTGTGTTCTCCCGGGTATTGTGCAGTAATTGCGATCGGGATACAGATGCAGCCTGCCTGGTATAGTGCTTTCTTTTATATAAATGTGTGAAGAGGTTTGTGTACCTCAAGTGAGCCCTGCTGACACTGAAGGACCCTATCTTATTTGGAGGTCGTGAGTACTAATTCAGGGTCGCTCCCTGTTGAATTGCCACATTAAATCCAAATGGAATTACTGTACTGCTGACTGTTTAATTATCCTTTCTCTGTGTGAAAGGGCCCCTACCAGCTGCCACGTTTGACTAGCCACTAGGGCTTGGGTACCCAGGGACAGTAACTGATAGGGATAGGCCTGTGCACAGAGCCATAAGTAGATGAGTAGAGTGATAAGCTAATTAACCTGATTTCCCCTGTCCTTGTTATATCCCCTAAATAAATCAGAGCTGCTTGTTTCAGCAAAGTTATACTGCCTGAGGTATTTGTCTATGTTAAAGTACTGTACTGTGATTGCTGCACTGTATCTTATTTCACAGGAGGTCCCAGTGCCGGAACCAGTCCTGGGGGTAAGTGTATACTGTAAAGGTAATTCTGATGTATTGTGTGGGCCACTAGTGGGAAGAAAGGGGGGTTGCAGTGTCCCAGAGGGCTGTGACCAAGTTAGTTTAACTATTGTAAACCCTGACCTCTGGGTGGAGGCACCCGCCATTGGATCCAGGCCCCTCAACCTGTTAGTGGCAAATCAGGCAGGGGTAGTAGCCCCTGGGATAGCGCCATCTAGGGGTTACACCAGTATCCTTGTTTTTGTATGGCTTGTCTCTATGGTTGTGCTTATTGTGAAGCACACTGTACAGTGGTCACTTGTTCCCAGATGTCTACTGACTTCTAAATTTGTGATCCTCTCTCCATTTGAGAGTATCAGGTCTAGTATTGCTCCCTCCCGAGTGGGTTCCAACACTAGCTGTCTTAGGCCTGCCCCCTGCAGGGCATCGAGAATGACCCTGCTCTTGGATGTGGCTGCAGTACATGTCATCCAGTTAACATCTGTAAGTTTGTCATGGTAGTCATACACATCATGGATTCCATGATGTTTGGTCTTTATCCAGGACTTCCATGACTTCACTATTGTCATCAAAACGTAGCAATGATGACAGTACCACGACGTTTCAAACATCCAAAGGGATGAAGTTGGAGGGAGGACGATTCAGAGGAAACGTAAGGAAGAATTTCTTCACAGAATGGGTGGTGGACAAGTGGAACACCCTGCCAGAGGAAGTGGTGGGGGCTGAAACAATCACGGGATTTAAGAATGCATGGGATAGACATAAAGGAATTCTAGAGGTCAGAGGTAAGGGGCAACAGACTTCTAGGATAACATAAACTGAACTTACAAGCTCAAATGGGCAGACTGGGTGGGCCACAGGCCCTTATCTGCCGACACTGTCTATGTATCTATGTTTACTAATGATTTCATGAACAACCAGTGAGTCATTAAAACCTCATTGATGACAAACTTACATCCCTACTCATGACCCTGCCTCCAAACTGTACAAGAGCTGACAAAGAAACATAGAATGTGTCAGCAGAAAAGGACCAGTAGGCCCATCTAGCCAGTCCTAATTTGTCTGCCTATTACTACACCCTGGACTATGTTTGGTTACTGTACTGAGTAGATCAAGTAGGTCCCCTGTACACAAGTTCCCACATGACGGCTGTTTTTTACTCCTAGAAGGTCTGGGGAGGGAAGCAGTTCAGTATCTGGTTTGTATAGGTGTCCCTTAATAAATGTCCAAAGTTAAAACAATATGGTACAGCAGCAGCTCGACTGCTTGTGGTGCCAACGACCTGGGTTCAGGAACGAGCCTGGTGTGTCAGAAGATCGGCCATTTTTTTTTACTGATCGTCTTACCTTAGTCCAGGCAACCTCGGCATCTATATCAACAGGCATGCTCCCCGCTGTAGATTTGTGAAGCAGTTCATTCTCTGTTGCAGTCAGCCAATCGGACAATGATGTAGCCTCTTTACTGAGCTTGCGGGACAGTTGGAGGGCTCTCTCCAAGTCCTGCTTCCCTTCTGTCACCTGTATCAACAAGAATGAAAGATCACCCAATGTCTCAAGTAGTGTCGTGACCTGCTCTTAGGAGGATTGATTAAATCTGACACAGTAATACATAAATGGATCAATCCCCTGACAAGTGTGCTGCATTGAAAAAAACAAAACGGCATGAACTGAGAGGACAGCTATATTGCAGGAGTTTGGTTGGTATATCATGTAACAGCTGTGGTCTGCAGTGGGTTTTTTGAAGCTACGAAATATCTCCTGGATAAAACCCTATCTTGTGCATGAAAATCTAATGACCCTGTTACAGACCTTTGTTACCTCAAGATCCGACTACTGTAAGAACAGGTTACTCACCTGTAACAGTAATTCTAGGAGTGGAATATGTTATTCATCCACACTCTCTGGCATGTCCCTTTCCCCTTTAAATCTCACTGGAAAGTCTTCAAGCTGGCTCCTCCCACCCACCCGGGTGGTAGATACCTCGGTACCGCCCCATGACACCGGATCTTAGCCCGCTGGAAGCAAGGTGGTGTGCCTAAAGCCGGAGAGGTCGGGTGGGTGCGTGTGGATGAACAACATATACCACTCCTAGAACTACTGTTACAGGTGAGTAACCTGTTCTTCTAGGAGCGTGGCTATGTTGTTCATCCACACTCTCTGGCAGACTCCAAGCAGTTCTCTGGGAGGAAAAAGAGATTGGAGAACCAAGGCCCCAAAACCAGCATCCCGGCGTGACTCAAGGTCGATGTGGTAGTGGGTAATGAAGGTGTTAGCTGACTTCCAGGTAGCAGCACGACAGATTTCCAGGATAGGGATGTCCCTGGAAGAAGCCACCGATGCAGCAGTATGGCAGGTGGAATGAGCTGTTATCCCTCTGGGAGGCTTCTTGCCTGCCAACTCGTAGTACAGGCCTATGCATGATGTAATCCATCTCGCAATGGTCCATTTGGCTGCAGGTCTACCAGAAGCGGCTTCAGCATAGGTGACAAACAGCTGGCGAACCTCTCCCCGAATTTCTGTCATCCTCTTATTATAATAGGAGAGAGCACATCTCAGATCCAGAGTATGGAGCCTGTACTCGGCGTCCGAGGTGCAGTTAGGGTAGTAAACCGGCAGAGTCAACACCTGGTTGAGGTGAAACTCTGAAACCATCTTCGGAAGGAATTTTGGGTGGGGGCGCAGGACAACTTTGTCCCTGTGGAAGACCAGATAAGGGGAGTCCACCGAAAGCGCCTGGAGCTCCCCTGTCCTACTGGCTGGTGCGATAGCCACCAGGAAGGCAATCTTCCACAACAAGTGTGAGAGCTCACACTTGTGCATGGGTTCAAATGGCTTTCCCATGAGCTTTGCCAAAACCAAGAAAAGATCCCATGGAGGTGGAGGTTCAAGCACCAGAGGGGATATGTGATCCAGGCCTTTGAAGAAGCGTCTGACCACTGTCTCCTGCGCCAATGTTGGCTGACCGGCCATGCCTAGTAAGTAGAAATGGCTGCCAGGTGCACCCGAAGGGTCGATGACGGTAGACCCCTTTTGGACAGAGACCAAAGATAGTCTAGAATGTTAACCACAGAGCAGGATAAGGGGTCCAGACTCTTACCCTGACACCAAATGGAAAACCTTTTCCATTTGAAGGCATAACACTTCCTGGTCGATTCCTTACAAGATGCCTCCACCACGTTGTAAACATCCAAGGAAAGACCCAGAGCCTGGAACCCTAGCTGCGCAGGTACCAGGCTGTGAGGTGCAGGGATTGAAGGTCCACTTGGAATACCTTTCCCTGGTTCAATGATATCAGGTCCGGGCATGTACAAAGCCACTTTGGGGCCCTGCAGCTGAGGCTGAGGAGATCTGGATACCAGAACAGGCGAGGCCAGTCTGGGGCTACCAGGATCACCTTCGCCTCCCTCCTCACCTTCAGTAACACCTTGTGGATCAAGGGAAATGGAGGGAAGGCATTGAGGAGGCCTGGGGTCCACGGCCTCGAGAAGGCATCCCCCTGCAGCGAGCCCTACTGAGGGGGGCAGGCATGGTACAGACTTAGCTTGGTGATTTCCCTGGAGGCAAACAAGTCCACCAATGGCTTGCCCCAATGGGAGAACAGATTGTAAGCTACCTCTGGATGGAGAGACCACTTGTGGGATGTCTCGCCTAAGCGGCTAAGAGCATCCGCCAGTTGGTTCGAGACTCCTGCCACATGGATAGCTAGGAGATCTGCCTCCAACCAGCTGACAAGGGTCCAGATTCAGAGCGCCTCCTTGCATAGCAGACAGGCGTGCTGCCGCCCTGTTTGCTGAGGTAGTACATGGTCATGGTATTGTTCGTCTGGACTTGAACCACTTGACCCCAGAGCTGAGGAGCGAAAGCTGACAGTGCCAGTCTGCCTGCTCTGAGCTCCAACAAGTTGATGTGGCATTAGGACTCCTCGGGGGTCCAGAACCCGTGGGACCTGTTGTCCCCCATGTGGGCTCCCCATCCCATGAGAGAAGCATCAGTCGTCAGGATGACCGTCGTCTCTGGGCGGATAAATGGGATCCCTTCCCGCAACCATTCTGGGGTGGTCCACCATTGGAGAGTGTCCCACATCCTCTGGGTTACAGTGATCAGCTGGTTGAAATGACCCTGGCGCTGAGTCCACTGGGCAGTCAGCTCCCACTGAAGGGGGTACATGTGCCACCTGGCCCAATGGACCATGGAGGTGTAGGCCTCCATGTAACTCAGAAGGTGCAGAAAGTTCCGGGCAGGGTGCAAGTGCCCAACTAGAAATGATCAGGCAAAGGAGGAAAGAACTCCGCCCTGTCCGCTGGAAGCAGAACTCTGGCTTGACGAGAGTCAAGCTCTGCCCCGATGAAGCCCATCACCTGAGAGGACACGAGTTCCGACTTGGCTTCGTTGATAAGGAGGCCGAGTTGGGAGCAGGTTCAGCGGGCCAGATCCCTGGACCTCTCCACCTCCTGAAGGGAGGAACCTGCCAGGAGCCAGTCTTCGAGATAAGGGTAAATCCGAACTCCTCAACGCTGAAGATAGGCTGCCACCACTGCAATGCACTTGGTGAAGACCCGTGGGGCCAATGACGGGCTGAACGGCATGGCTCGGAACTCGTACAGGGTCCCCTCGACCCTGAAGCAGAGGAACCACTGGTGAGACGGACAGATTGGGACATGAAAGAATGCGTCCTGTAGATCCAGTGAACAGAACCACATGTTTCACTCCAGAGATGGTATGATCTGATTCAGAGTTACCATCCAGAAGGTGCCACACCTGAGATATTGACTCAGGTCGTGGAGATCTAGGATGGGGCGACAATCCCCCATCCGCTTGGCCATCAGGAAGTACCTGGACACGAAGCCTGGGTCTGTAGGAGGTTCCGGCACAGGAGCTACCACCTCCTTGTGGAGGAGCTGAGCAATGTCGTCCCGAAGGGCCAACTGAGTGCAAGCTGAGATCCTTTCCTCCCAAGGGGTGTGGGCTCGGCTGGGAGGGAATTCCAGAGGCAGTCCCCGGCCGACCACTTCCAGAACCCACCTGTGTGAAGTGATACTGGACCAGGCAGAAACAAAAGGGATGGAGCCAGCCCCTCACGGGAGGACCCAGAGCTGGCATGACGGGTGTAGGGGTGGCAACCCCCGGCCCAACACTAAGCAGGCTTAGAGGAGGAGGAGGCTCATGGACCAGCACCTCGGCCTCCTTTATGGGGCTGTTGGGGACCCTGCTTGGGCCTGGGGCACCATGCTTGAGCCTGCTGCTGCTGTTGCTGCTGGTCTCCTTGAAAGGAGGGCTGACTAACCGCAGGGGAAGAGTGCCGAAAATGCTTCTTCTTGTGCTTCTGCTGGTTCTTGCCCGAAGAACCCTTCGCAGAGGTAGCATCCAAGGTGGCACTGGACTACTCTATGCACTGGAGGTGACCAGCCACACCCGGACCGAAGAGATCGGTGCCTAGGAAGGGCACATCAGCCAACCTGTGCTCAGTATCCACCAGAAAGGAGGATAACCTCAGCCAGGCCCTGCGGCGATTGGCCACTGCGGCTGCTAAGGAGCAGGCACAGGAATCTCCAATGTCCAGGGCCGTCTGCAGCTGCTGTTTCGCAACAGCACAGCCTGGTCTTGGACTTGCTTCACCATAGTCTGCATGTCCGCTGGGAGATGAGAGAGCACTTCATCTAATGACCCTAAGAGGGCATGAGAGAAGTGTGCAATGATCAAAGCTGAGCTGGCCTGACGAAGGCCTAAGGATGAGGCCGCATAGACCTTCCGGGCAGAATGGTCCATATTCTTGGGACTCCTTGTCCAGAGGGCAGTCAGTGTCGGCTGACCTACCACTGCATCTGAATACAGAAGCAGTCACAAGGCTTTCTGCTGAGGGATGCTCTGTGAATCCCGCCAGGGACCCCATGGGTACCGTGTACTTGCGGGCCATGCAGGCAGACGGAGCTGGACAAGAGGCAGGGTGCTGCCATAGCTCAAGGGCCGGCCAACAATGGCTTTGACCACTGGAAAGGCCTCCGTTGCGGTATCCCCCCCTCTTGAGGATATCCGTAAGGGGGTATTCTGCCTTCTTTTGGATGGGTTCCAAGAGCATTCCGGTAGATTCAGGAATCAGGCGGAGGATGTACTGAAAGGAAGAAGGACCTTCCTCCAAATCTGCCACTGATGACTCATCATCCCCCGGATATGAGTGCAAACCCACGGCATCTGAGTCCGAAGAGTCAGGATATAATGGTCTCCCGCCTGTGTCTCTCTCGATGCACCGAGGGCGATCGGGGATAAAAGTGATGGACAGACGACAGGGCAGTCCGGTGTCTGTCCAGTCCTCTTTCGAGGGAGCCCTTCCCTGAGGCTGCTTAGGCGGTGGTTCCACCAGTATAGGTGGGGAGACCGAAACAGGCCGAGCTGGAATGCGTGCTGGACTCACAGGTGGGGGAAGCGAAGCCTTCGGTTCCGGAGGGGTCGGCGTCGGCCTGAGAGGCGGGGGCCAAGTAATGGCCAGTGCTGCCAGCGGAGACAGCTTTTGACCGGTCAGAATCAGCTGTTGCCATATGAGATCCTCATAACATTGGAGTTTCCGTCGAAGTCTCTCCTCATCCAAGGAGGAGGATGAGGATCGATGGTGACGCCTCTTTCTGGAGTGCTTGTGACCTTTCTTCGTTTTTTCAACTGAAGGGGTCCTGGTCCTTAATCGAGACTGACGGGGTCGGCTTGTTCGACTGGGAGATGCTGGAGTCGGAGAGAAACGAGGTTCCGGCACCTTTCCCTTGATCGGGACACCCGAGGGCTAGGTTTCCTCATTGGGGAAGGAAAGGACAGGTGTCCTTTCTAAGGAGTCAGTGACAAAGGTTCAATTGGGTCCAGAGTGATTTCGGACAGTTCAGCAGTTTCCTCGGTCTCAGTGCCTTGGCCTGACGGAAGGTCCGAAAAGCCGGTGGCCAAGGAAACAATCTCGACCGAGGTTGAGACCGCAAGTTCCTGTGAGTTGGACCTCTCTTGGTCCCAGGAATGTTTCCTTCTGGAGGAAGAAGACTTGGGGTCCTTGTCCCTCTTCCGAGGGTGGGAGGAGTGTGAGCCGGAAGGCGCCTCACCCCTGGTGGGGACAGACTGGCACAACTCTCGATGGGACCCAGTACAGGTAGAGCCAAGGTTGAGAGGCACGAAAAAACTTTGGCTGGCCGAAGCTTGAGCAGCTTCCTCTTCAAAAGCCGCCATCTAATCGAGCTGTTCGGTGGACCCTGCCACCACAGAAACCGCTCAACTTGCCTCCTTCGATTTCACCGGTGGATTGCGAAGCTCCGGTCTCCCCAATTTTAGGCACGCCTTGCAGTCGTCCAGGACGTTGGGATGGAAGGCCAGACAGATGGGGCAAGAGGTGGTGTCAGGTATGACACCTAAGCAATAAACACACGAGAGGTGGGGATCGGCATTTGACATTTTCTGGCCACAGGGACACCGGCGAAATCCAGGGGATGATTTGTCCTTCATGTCCGATGTGCTAGGATCAGAATCGTAAACTCTAATGAGTTTTAGAGAAAGCGTTTGCAGTGAAAACTGACGTTGAGAATCCAGGACCTACAAACTGCTGAGGTAGCACGAGGGAACCTGACTCTTCCAGCGGAAAGGAAGATCTGGCATCATGGGGCGGAGCTGAGGCATTTACCACCTGGGTGGGTGGGAAGAGCCAGCTTGAAGACTTTGCGGCAAGATTTAAAGGGGAAAGGGACATGCCAGAGAGTGTGGATGAACAACATATCCACGCTCCTAGAACACTCTATTACCTAAGGCTGTCTGAAAATGCACAATTTAGAATACCTTGTTAATTAATAATGTTTCCTGGGAAGCATTCCCCAGACCCACCTAGTACTGAAGACTGTCCATTATGCTACTGACCCCCCCAACCCCCTGGTTTATGGACTCTGTTCACCCCACTGGACCCGACTACCCTCATTACATGATTCACAAGTTTGAGAAAGACTGAGTAACATATGAGATATTAGATGTTAAGGTACACATTTTCATCTGAAGGGAAGGAGATGCCTAATTAACACCAGCTCCTTCAGCTCTACTGATTATTAAACCACTGACAGAAACGTTTATGGCTGGAGAACTCGAGATCCTGAGCCAAGTGTTAAATGATGACTCCATGTATGGATTTTACACAAACATTCTGCCGAGTACTCACAGTGACAACATAGGTGTGTGGTTTTTAACAAGAGTCTGTACTTATTTACTCTGCAATCCTGTAAATCCTTGCCTTGCTTGTATATTCCTTGTAATCTCCCGGGTCGCACCTGAAAATAGGCATCTGTTTGTCAAGTGTGCTTACATGGTAAATAAAAGCTAAATAAATAAAAAGAGCAAAGAAAAAAAGATCGGGGTGCGGTCATGTCAGAAAAATACTGGTTTATTTATAGTACATGAACCTTTGTGGACCAATATAAGCAAGGTAGCCCAACATTATGTATTAGTTCCTTATAGTATAATTTTATACTTTTGCCCTTGTAGGCTTTGATGACTGTAGGATAAAGTAGTTTTGAGAATACATTCTGCTAGATTCAATCAATCAATCAATCAAGTCTTTATTTATACAGGCGGTCACCGTTGAGCAGAGCTCTTTTTCAATGTGGACCTGTTTGAAACATAGATACAGATTATGGAAACGACATACATTAGTTACAGTATACAGTGTGGGCAAAGCCCCAAAGCGGAATTTATATACAGGTAGTAATACACGTAAATATATAAGAATACATATTAGGTCTGGTCAGTAAAAGACAATTGCATGACAACATTTGAGGACTACAGACCCCTACACGATTAAAGCTGTACGCCGGCTGGTGCTAGGAGATAAAGGATAATTTCACAACAGCGTATAAGGATTACAAGACTAATGGTGTTCTTTTTCATGAAGACATACCTGTGATCAAAATAATGTACAAGATGTAAGATATGTCACAGAGATAGCATTGGTTAAATATGTTTTATAAAATGGGTAAAGAAAATGGCCTCATTTGATTGGCTGAAAGGACTTTTGAGCCGTGTCCTTATCAGCAGAAATCTAGGCCAACTGGCACTTTTCTTCCCTGGGCGACCTCACAACACGGAAAAATCAATAACCTACCGGAGCTTTAAAGTGTTCTCGCAAGCGGGCACACAATGACCAGTACCAGCGAGAATTGCCGCACCGATGTAGGAGTTACCATCAAGAAACACATACCCTGTTTTTCTCTGTCCAAACAGGAAATCTAAGAAAAATAAAGTAAATTCTTCCAGACCATTCTCTTTTTGGCATAAATACCCGAGTAACACCTCAACCGCTGGAACAGTAACCACTCGGCACAGATGGCTTTTAGATTTTAAACATGCTCCTTCCTGTCTCGTTCCCCCATACTCTGCTGTATTCAATCTGTATTTTCTGCAACCCAAGGCCTCTGTACTCCTAGATACACCCAGGAAATGATTACTTTAAAAACAAACCAGGAAATGGCTCTATACGGCAGTCGGAACGGGACACACTTATTCTGAATCTACCAACTCGCTACCAGCAATATGAAACCAAAGCCCAAATCAAATAAATTAAAAAAATAATAACGTCTTTGTGTGTTCAGGAAAAGACACACTTGGGAGAAGAAACACAACAAAACTAAGCCTGCTACTCACTCTTAACCAAAGCAGCTACTGACAGAGTGAGAGTAACAAAATCTGTAAAGCAGGAGCATGGTTGGAGATTAACACTATTTGATGTCTGGTGCGGGGCAGGGGGACACATACTAATCTCCACACTGTATGTCTTGCACGGAGGAGAGCCCTCTACTGGCCAGCTAGCCAGTCTGAAATACAGCACAATACAGTAATAGGGGACTATTTTTTCCTATAACTAGTATTAAAAAAACTCTTTTTAAAAACATTTTGGACATATTCTTTCTTCCTTTTTTTTTTTTTTTAATATTTAGTTACAGGACCCATTTTATAAGTGCAATAAGACACTCCGAGGTGTGGGTTATCTCCTGATAAGAGCACACCCAGGTGCATAAGGCACTAGGCGCAAGCACCTCATGCCTAACAATGCACCTGGGTGTGCTCTTATCAGTAGATAACCCACACCTCATCATGTGTTGCTTGCATAATGCTGTACTATATCAATGGGAGAGCAGCTGAAACAATGCATGATTTAAACACCGATTAACTATGCAGCACTTTCACCAGAGTAGTGGTCAAAATAAACAGCTGTAGCTATAAAATAAGAGTTACATTTGAAAATGTGCGGTATAAACCAAACACATAATAGCCTGACTCGGAATATGACAGTTACTATCATGGGAAGGGCAGTATCTTCACAACCACTCAGTACGATAATGGCATAGTCTGATTTAGGCCACTGTGTATGTGTACTCCTTATTTATTACGTTATCTCTTGGGCAGGTCAATCTTTTAAAAGAAACTGTCATTTAAAAGGGTATTTTTCCTAATTGGATACATTATTGTTATTACTGTTACAAATAGGGTAATTAGATGTGGATAAACCAATGACTACTACTTTGACCATAGTTGGGTACACTTGTGGTGTTTTAACTCTGCCTACAACCCGCACAACCCATTTCTGCTTGAATATCCACAGCCAATTAGGACTTGGGGAGCATCTGCGGAGGCCCCTTTGGAAGACTGTTTTGCATTTTTGCTCTGCAAACTACTTGTAACAAGACTTCAAATGTACTGTATACACCAACCCATTGGAGTAATCTACATTCAGTTCGGAGCACACTGCAGCACAGTCTGTCAAATACTGGAAGACTAACTGAAAATAACTTATTCAGGCATATTTAAATGAAGTTACCAATAACTGACACCCTATGAACTACAGAATGAAGCTATTGTAGAAACACTGCATGTCTAAATTAAAGCTCTTTCAGTAAATATGAGAGACTAAGACAGCACAAACTCCCCAAATCCACTTTCCAGAAAATATTTTTAATTCTGAGCATTTAAATATGAAAACTGTTGCAAGGGTTGAAAAGGTAGGGAATTCAAACCTGGGCCTACAGGTTCATAGACTATGCTCTAAATCACTAAAATACTGCAGGTCAAATTGCCTCCTTTGCTTAATTAAACTTAATCGGTCACCAAAAATCTAACCTCTGTTCGTTTTATTTCTGCCAAACCCAAGTAGAGCTCTCTTGGGCTAATCCCTACATGTATTAATTATTCCTGAACAGGAGTAACAACTGAAAAAACAGGTTACTCACCTGTAACAGTAGTTCTAGGAGTGGTATATGTTGTTCATCCACACTTACTGGCAGAGTCCCTTTCCCTTTAAATCAGCTGGAAAGTCTTCAAGCTGGCTCCTCCCACCCCCAAGTAGCATAACCTACGGCTCCACCCCATGATGCCAGATCTTAGCCTGCTGGAAATAAGTTTGTGCATCTGCAACCGGGAAGTTTGGAATGATCCATGTGGATGAACAACATATACCATTCCTAGAACTACTGTTACAGGTGAGTAAATACAGGTTATTCACCTGTAACAGGAGTTCTAGGAATGGTATATGTTGTTCATCCACACTTATTGGCAGGTTCCTTGCCGCTTTAAATCTTGCGGAAGGTCTTCAAGCTGGCTCCTCCACCCACCGGGTGATAAAACTCGACTCCGCCCCATGGCGCGGATCTAGCCGCTGGAAGCCAGGTTGTGCGTCAAAGCGGGAGGTCGGGTGGGTCGTGTGGATGAACAACATATACCATTCCTAGAACTCCTGTTACAGGTGAGTAACCTGTATTTCTAGGGACATGGATATGTTGTTCAATCCACACTTATTGGCAGACTCCTAGCAGTTCTCCGGGAGGAGGGAGGCAAGGCGCACACCCCCTACTTAGGGAATAAGGGCTGGAGAACCGAGACCCCAAAACCAGCATCCCGGCATGACTCAAGGTCGATGTGGTAGTGGGTAATGAAGGTATGTGCCAACTTCCAGGTAGCAGCCCTGCAGACATCCTGGATAGGGACATCCCTGGAAGCAGCCACCGATGCAGCGGTATGGTGGGTAGAATGAGCTCTTATCCCTCTGGGAGGCTCCATGCCCTCCAACCTATAGCAAAGATCTATGTAGGAGGTGACCCACCTGCTTATTGTCCGCTTGGCTGCAGATCTGCCAGGTGCGGCTTCAGCGCAGGTGACAAACAGCTGGCGAACCTCTCCCTGAACTTCAGCCATCCGCTCCTTATAATAAGAGAGCACTCTTCTAGGGTCAAAAGTATGGAGCCTATATTCAGCCTCCGAGGTGTGACTGGGGTAGAACACTGGCAGAGTCAACACCTGGTTAAGGTGAAACTCTGACACCACCTTCGGAAGGAACTTCGGGTGGGGGTGCAGAACAACCTTGTCCCTGTGGAAGACCAGATAAGGAGACTCGATGGAAAGCGCCTGGAGCTCTCCCATCCTTCTGGCTGACGTGATAGCCACCAAGAAGGCGGTCTTCCACGACAGGTGGGAGATATCGCACCTGTGCACTAGTTCGAATGGCTTGCCCATTAGCTTGGCCAATACCAGCAGTAGATCCCACGGAGGTGGAGGTTCTCGCACCGAAGGGGAAATGTGATCAAGGCCTTTGAAATGCACCAGACCACTTTCTCCTGTGCCACCGACTGCTTCCCGGCCTGCGCCCGGTAAGCAGAGATGGCTGCCAGGTGCACCTTAAGGGTCATCGACCGAAGCCCTTGCTGAGAAAGGGACCACAGGTAGTCCAGAATGCTAGCCAAGGGACAGGCGGAAGGGTTCAAGCCCTTCCCCTGACACCAAATGGAGAATCTCTTCCATTTAAAGGCATAGCATTTCCTGGTCGACTCCTTACGGGACGCCTCAACAACGTTGAGGACCTCGTCGGAAAGACCCAAGGCCTGGAACTCTAGCCACTCAGGAACCAGGTCCGGAAGAATACCTTCCCCTGTTTGACTGAGATCAGGTCCGGGCGGGCTGGAAGCCACCTCGGGAGCCTGGAGCTGAGGCTGAGGAGATCTGGATACCAGAACTGGCGGGGCCAGTCTGGGGCTACCAGAATCACCTGCGCCTTGTTCCTCCTCGCCTTGAGAAGCACCTTGTGGATCAAGGAAATGGGAGAAAGGCGTAGAAGAGGCCCGGGGTCCACGGCCTCGAGAAGGCATCCCCTGCAGCGAGCCCTGCTGAGGCGGGCATGAAACAGTCTCAGTTAGCATTCTCCCGGAGGCAAACAGGTCCACCTGAGGCATGCCCCAGAGGGAGAACAGATCTTGTAATACCTCCGGCAGGAGAGACCACTCGTGAGACGCAGCCCCTATCTGGCTTAGGGCATCGGCCAGGGTGTTGGAGGCTCCTGCCACGTGAATGGCTAGGAGATCCGCCTCCAGACTGCTCACGAGGGACAATATGCGGAGAGCTTCCTTGCATAACAGCATGGAGTGTGTCCCGCCCTGGTGGTTCAGGTAGTACATGGTCATGGTATTGTCCGTCTGGACCTGAACCACTTGACCCCGTAGAAATGGAGCGAAGGTGGTGAGAGCTAGGCGGACCGCTCGGAGCTCCAGCAGGTTGATATGGCATCGGGACTCCTGAGGGGACCAGAGGCCGTGCGCTCTGTGCTCCCCCAGATGGGCACCCCAACCCATCAGAGATACATCAGTCGATAGAGAGACCGTCGGCTCGGGGCAGATGAATGGGATGCCCTCCTGCAGATGTGCTGGAACGGTCCACCGCTGGAGAGCGTTCCACATCTCCTGGGTTACTGTCACGGGTTGGTCCAACGGATCGCAGCATTGTGACCACTGGCTGGCCAGTCCCCATTGAAAGGGACGGACGTACCAACAGGCCCAACGGACCACACTGGTGCAGGCCGCCATGAGGCCCACGAGGCGCAGGAAGTCCCGGGCAGGGTGTGATTGCCCAACCAGAAATGATTGGGCAAAGGAGGAAAGAACCTCGGCCCTGTCCGCCGGGAGCTGAGCTCTGGCTCAAGAGAGTCAAGCTCTGCCCCGATGAAGAGTATCATCTGCTTTGGCACGAGTTCCGACTTGGCCTCGTTGATGAGGAGGCCAATCTGAGAGCAAACCTGGAGGGCCAGATCTCTGGACCGCTCCACCTCCGCTCTGGAGGGGGCTGCAATCAGCCAGTCGTCCAGGTAGGGGTACACCCGGACCCTTTGGCGCCACAGGAATGCTGTCATCACTGCCATGCATTTGGTGAAGACCCTGGGAGCTAGAGAGAGGCCGAAGGGCATGGCCCGGAACTCATAAAGGGATCCCTCCGCCCTGAAGCGGAGGAATCTCTGATGAGACGGATGGATCGGGACGTGAAAGAACGCGTCCTGAAGGTCCAGGGAACAGAACCACATGCTTCGTTCCAAGGATGGGATTATCTGAGCCAGAGTGAGCATCCTGAAGGTCCGAGACCTTAGGAACCTGTTCAGGTCGTGCAGGTCGAGGATGGGGTGCCAGCCCCCCGTCCGTTTTGGGACCAGGAAATACTTGGGACACAAACCCCGGGCCTGGAGGAGGATCCGCCACCTTCCTGATCACCTCTTTTTCGAGGAGCAGGGCAATATCGGCTCGGCGGGCCGACAGCGAGGCTGTGGACCCCGTGGCCCCCCAGGGGGCGACGGCTCGAAAGGGTGGGGTCTGCTCGAACTCCAGAGGCAGGCCCTTTCCTACCACCTCCAACACCCAGCAGTCCGTGGTGATAGCGGACCAGGCGGAAAGAAAGTGGCGGAGCCATCCCCCCACGGGGGGAACCCAGGGGGAGTGATGAGGCTGGGGGCGGCACTCCTCAACCCGTCACTGGGCAGGCTTGGAGGAGGATCCGGCCGAGGGACCTCCTGGGCCTTTACCTCCTTGCTTCCTGTTGGAGCAAGCCGCGGGCTTGGGTTTGGGACACCAAGCGCGAGCCTGCTGGCCCTGCTGCTGGTGCTGTTGGGCCGGTCATGCTGCAGGGGCTGAAGGACGAAAGGACTTATGCTGTTGTTGACGGTGGCCTTTGTCTCTCTTGGCGGAGGTGACTGAGTCCAGAGTGGCATTGGACTTTTCGATCCGCTGGAGGTGTCCCTCCACTCCAAGGCCGAAGAGGTCAGTCCCTAAGAAGGGGACGTCTGCCAGCTTGTGCTGGGTATCCGCCGTGAAGGTGGATATTCTCAGCCACGCCCTGCGGCGCATAGCCACCGCGGCCGCTACTGACCTGACACAAGAATCACCTAAGTCCAGAGCAGTCTGAAGCTGCTGCTTCGCCACCACCCTACCCTGGTCCTGCACCTGACAGACCGTGGTCTGCAGGTCGGTTGGGAGATGAGGGACGACCTCATCCAGGGAGCCCATGAGGGCGTGGGAGAAGTGTGCCATCAGCATGGCCGAGCTGGCCTGTCGGAGGCCGAGGGAGGATGCAGCATACACCTTGCGCCCAGAAATGTCCAGCTTTTTGGACTCTTTGTCGGGGGGCTTATCCATGTCCCAAGAGTTTCCGGAACGCCAGAAGACGCTGTCGGTGACTAACCCCTCGGCAGATGGGTGCTCCGAGAAACCGAGCAAAGAGCTGGTAGGGACCGCATACTTCCTGGCTGAGGGTGCAGGACAGGAAGCAGGCCACTGCCAAAGCTCCAAGGCTGGGCCGACAATGGCCTCAGCCACCGGAAAGGCCTCCATGAGTGAATCCCCTCGGTCCAGTATCTCCGTCAGGGGATACTTGGCCCGTTTGGACATGGGCTCGAGCTGCATCCTGGTGGACTCCGAGATGAGTCGAAGCAGACCCAAGAAGGACGATGGGTTATCGTCCAAAGACTGGCTCCTGGAGGACTCCAGGTCGACCTGCCTGGAGAACAGGGAGGAGTCTTCATCGGACTCCGAAGAGTCTGCAAAGAGCTGCCTCGGCCCTGAGCCACCCTCCACCTGCCGAGGGCGGTCGGGAGTGAGGGTGACCGACAACCTGTGGGGCAGGCCATGACCCGACCGAGAATCCTTGGTCGGTGCCCCAGACTTCGGTTGTGGAGGCGGAGGTTCCACCACAATCGGTGGAGCAGCTGGTTTCGGCCGAACAACCAGCCCAGGAACGGGCATCTCGACTGGGCAAGCAGTTGCTTGATCGTTCGGCGACAGCCACTTGATGGCCGGGGGCTGAATCGGAGTCGATTTAGTCCCGGACAACAGTAACTGCTGCCACATAAGCTCCTCGTAACGTCGACGCAATTTACATCAAAGCCTCTCCTCATCCGAGGAAGAGGACGAGGAGGAACAGTGTCGCCGCTTACTTCGGTACCGAGACCGAGACCGCCGATGTTGGCGGGAACGGCTTGACCGAGATGAAATCTGAGACTGAGACCGAGACCCTCGGGGTGACCGAGGGCGGGTCTGGGAAGGGGCAGGGGACACCCGCTCTTCCCTCGGCTCGGGCACTTTATCTGGGGACTGCCGCCCCTGAAGGTGCAGGCAGATCCTCAGTCTCCAGCGGGGGAACCGGTGAAGGTGGTTGTTGCTTCACCAGTCGACAGCCCGTCCGACGGGTCGAGGAAAATCTCGACTGCGTCGACGGGAGTCTCAGCAGGCTGGCCTGACGGGGACACCATGAAGCCAGCGGCCAGAGCCGCAACTTCGACCAAAGTCGACGGTCGGCTGTCCGGGGAAGGAGACCTCTCCCGCTCCCACGAACGCCGACGGTGGGACTTACCTTTCGACTCCTCCTTCTTGGGCTGAGAGGAATGTCCCGATGGCCCCTCTCCCTTCATGGAAAGGGACTGACAAAGCTCCTTGAACGAAGCCGTGTACGAGGAACTCGGAGAGAGTGGGATAAATGCCGCGGCCGAGGAGGAGGAAGATGCAGCCTGGGCCACCTCCTCCTCGAGGGCGATCATATGCTCGAGCTGCTCAGCTGAGCCAGCCACCGTAGACACCACCCAACGAGCCTCTTTGGATTTTACCGGTGGGTAACGCTTCTCGGGGCGCCCGAGCATCAATCAGGCAGCGCGATCCTCCAGGACGGTGGCCGAAAAAGAGCAGCACAACTCGCAGGCCTGCGGGTCATAATCTAGGCCTAGGCAGTAGACGCACGTGGAGTGCAAATCCGTCCTGGACATTTTCTGCCTCCAAGGGCACCTCTGAAAGCCGGGAATCGATTTGTCCATCGCAGCCGCGAGGGATTATGAAGACCGAAGTTTAGAAAACTTCAAAACTAGTTTCGGACGAACCGAAGAGTTAGGATCCAGTCTAAAACGCAGAGCGCTAAGGAGGGAACCTGAGCTTCCAAGCGGTAAGGAAGATCTGGTGTCATGGGGCGGAGCCGAGAGTTTTACCACCCGGGTGGGTGGGAGGAGCCAGCGTGAAGACCTTCCGGCAAGATTTAAAGCGGCAAGGAACCTGCCAATAAGTGTGGATTGAACAACATATCCATGTCCCTAGAACCTGTTTTTCTAGGATCGTGGATATGTTGTTCATCCACACTTATTGGCAGACTCCTAGCAGTTCTCTGGGAGGAGGGAGGCAAGGTGCACACCACCTACCTGGGAAACAGAGACTGATGAACTGAGGCCCCAAAACCAGCATCCCGGCGTGACTCAAGGTCGATATGGTAGTGGGCAATTAAGCTGTCTTCCAGGTAGCACCCAGACAGATTTCATGGATAGGGATGTCCCTGGAAGCAGCCACTGATGCAGCAGTATGGGGAGTAGGATGAGTTCTTATCCCTTTGGGAGGCTCCTTGCCCGTCAAGGCATAGCACAGTAATCCATCGAGCTATCATCCGCTTTGCTGCAGGTCTGCCAGAAGCAGCTTCAGCGTAGGTGACAGCTGGCGAACCTCTCCCTGAATCTCTGCCGTCCTCTCCTCATAATAGGAGAGAGCTCATCTCAGGTCCAAAGTATGGAGCCTGTATTCAGCCTCCAAAGTGTAACTGGGGTAGAACACTGGCAGAGTCAACACCTGATTAAGGTGAAACTCTGACACCACCTTCGGAAGGAATTTCGGGTGGGGGCACACAACAACCGTGTCCCTGTGGAAGACCAGATAAGGGGAGTCCACCCAGAGCGCCTGGAGCTCCCCTGTCCTTCAGGCAGACGTGATAGCCACCAGGAAGGCTGTCTTCCATGACAAGTGTGACAACTCACACTTGTGCATTGGTTCGAATGGCTTGCCCATGAGCTTTGCCAGTACCAGCAGTAGATCTCACGGAGATGGAGGTTCACGCACCAGAGCGGATATGTGATCCAGGCCTTTGAAAAAGCACCTGACCACTGTCTCCTGCGCAAACGTCGGCTGACCAGCCCGCACCTGGTAAGCAGAGATGGCTACCAGGCGCACCCTAAGGGTCGATGATCAAAGACCCCTTTTGGACAGAGACCAAAGGTAGTCAAGAATGTCAGCCACTGGACAGGACAGAGGGTCCAGGTCCTTGCCCCAACACCAAATGGAAAACCTTTTCCATTTGAAGGCATAACACTTCTTGTTAGACTCCTTCCTGGATGCTTCCACTACTGTGAGGACATCCTCGGACAGACCCAAAGCCTGGATCTCTAGCCGCTCATGTACCAGGCTGTCAGGTGCAGGGATTGAAGGTCCAGATGGAATACCTTCCCCTGATTCAGTGAGATCAGGTCTGGGCATACTGGAAGCCGCTCTGGGGGCCTGTTGCTGAGGCTGAGGAGATCTGGGTACCAGAATTGGCATGGCCAGCCTGGGGCTACCAGAATCACCTGCGCCTTGTCCCTCCTCACCTTGAGGAGCACCCTGTGGATCAAGGGAAATGGAGGGAAGGCGTAGAAAAGGCCTCGGGTCCAAGGGCTCGAGAAGGCATCCCCCTGCAGTGAGCCCTGCTGAGGGGGGAGGGGGCGGTCATGAAACAGCCTCAGCTTGGTGTTTTCCCAGGAGGCAAACAGGTCCACCAGCGGTTTGCCCCAGTGGGAGAACAGACTGTATGCTACCTCTGGATGGAGAGACCACTCGTTGGATGTCTCGCCTATGCGGCTGAAAGAATCTGCCAGTTGGTTTGAGGCTCTTGCCATGTGGATGGCTAGGAGATACACCTCCAGTCAGCTCACGAGTGTCCAGATGTGGAGCGCTTCCCTGCACAGCAGACGGGAATGCGTGCCACCCTGTTTGTTGAGGTAGTAGATGCTCGTGGTATTTTCCATCTGGATTTGAACCACTTGACCCTGGAGCTGAGGAGCGAAAGCTGACAGTGCCAGTCTGACTGCTTTGAGCTCCTACATGTTGATGTGATAATGGGACTACTCAGGGGTCCAGAACCCGTGGCCCCTGTTGTTCCTCATGTGGACTCCCCAGCCCATGAGAGAGGCATCGGTTGTAAGGACGGCCATCAGCTCGGGGCAGACAAACAGGATCCCTTTCTGTAACCGGTATGGGACGGTCCACCACTAGAGAGCGTCCCACATCTTCTGGGTCACAGTGATCAGCTGGTCGAAATGACCATGGTGCTGAGTCCACTGGGTGGCCAGCTCCCACTGGAGGGGGAGCACGTGCCACCTGGCCCAATGGACCATGAAAGTGCATGCCGCCATGTAGCCCAGAAGGCGCAGAAAGTCCCGGGCAGGGCGCAAGTGCCCAACCAGAAATGATTGGGCAAAGGAGGACAGAACCTCAGCCCTGTCCGCCGGGAGCCGAGCACTGGCTTGACAAGAGTTGAGCTCTGCCCCGATGAAGTCCATCACCTGAGCAGGCATGAATTCCGACTTGGCCTCGTTGATCAGGAGGCTGAGTTGGGAGCAGGTTTGGAGAGCCATATCCCTGGACCTCTCCACCTCCTGAAGGGAGGATCCTGCCATAAGCCAGTTGTCGAGATAAGGGTAGATTCGTACTCCTCGACGCCGAAGATGGGCTGCCACCACTGCAATGCACTTGATGAAGACCCGTGGGGCCGATGACAGGCTGAACGGCATGACTCAGAACTCGTACAGGGTCCCTTCGACCCTGAAGCGGAGGAACCGCTGAGGGGACGGACGGATTGGGACATGAAAGAACACGTCCTGTAGATCCAGTGAATAGAACCACATGTTTCGCTCCAGGGATGGTATGATCTGGTTCACAGTTACTATCCGGAAGGTGCGGGACCTGAGATATTGATTCAGGTCATGGAGATCTAGGATGGGGCGCCAACCCCTGTCCGCTTGGGCACCAGGAAGTACCTGGACATGAAGCCTGGGTCTGTAGGAGGATCTGGAACTGGAGCTACCGCCTCCTGGCGGAGGAGCTGAGTTATGTCTTCTCGGACAGCCAACTGAGTGCAAGCTGAGATCCTTTCCTCCCAGGGGGCGCAGGCACGGCTGGGAGGGTACTGCTCGAACTCTAGAGGCAGTCCCTGACTGACCACTTTTCGAGAACCCACCTGTCCGAAGTGATATCGGACCAGGTGGAATGAAAGTGGCAGAGCCGGCCCCCCACGGGAGGACCCAGAACTGGCTTGACGGGTGTAGGGGTGGCAACCCCCAACCCGTCACTGAGCAGGCTTAGAGGAGGAGGCGGCTCCTAGACCTGCACCTCGGTCTCCTTTATGGGGCTGTTGAGGACCCTGCTTGGGCCGTGGGTGCCAAGCTTGAGCCTGCTGCTGCTGGCCTCCTTGATAGGAGGGCTGCCTGACTGCAGGGGAAGAATGCCGAAATGGCTTCCTCTTTTTTCATGCTGGTTCTTGCCCAAAGAACCTTTTGCAGAGGTAGCATCCAAGGTGGCACTGGACTACTCGATATGCTGAAGGTGACTGGCCACTCCTGGACCGAACAGGTCGGTGCCAAGGAAAGGGACGTCAGCTAACTTGTGCTGGGTATCCGCCAGGAATGAGGATAGCCTCAGCCAGGCACTGCAGTGAGTGGCCACTGCAGCTGCTAAAGAGCAGGCACAAGAATCCCCAATGTCTAGGGCCGTCTGGAGCTGCTGTTTTGCAACAGCACGGCCCCGATCATGGACTTGCTTGACCGTGGTCTGCATGTCCACCGGGAGATGAGGGAGGACTTCATCTAATGACCCGAAGAGAGTATGAGAGAAGTGTGCTATAATGACAGCCGAACTAGCCTGACGAAGGCCTAAGGAAGAGGCCGTGTAGACCTTGTGGGCAGAGTGGTCCATATTTTTGGACTCCTTGTCCGGAGATCGGTCTGTGTCGGCTGAGCTACCAGCATGTCTAAACACAGAAGCAGTCACAAGACTCTCGGACGAAGGGTGTTTTGTGAATCTCGGTAGGGACCCCATGGGCACCGCATACTTCCAGGCCATGCGGGCAGACGGTGCTGGGCAATAAGCTGGGCGCTGCCAGAGCTCAAGGGCCGGGCAAGTGATGGCTTCGGCCACTGGAAAGGCCTCGGTCGGGGTATCCCCCCTTTTTAGGATGTCCTTTAGGGGGTACTCTGCCTTTTTCTGGATAGACTCCAGGGGCATTCCGGTGGATTGGGAGATAAGGCAGAGAATGCCTTGAAAGGAGGAAGGACCCTCCTCTAAACCTGCCATGGAGGACTCATCATCCCCAGGATGGGAGTGCAGTCCTGTGACGTCCGAGGAGTCGTGGTACAATGGTCTCCCACCTAGGTCCCCTTCGATCCGCCGGGGGCGGTGAGGGGTAACTGTGATGGACAGACGTCGGGGAAGCCCGGTGTCTGTATGGTCCTCTTTCGAGGGAGCCCTTCCCTGAGACTGCTTAGGCAGTGGTTCCACCAGAATTGGCGGAGAGACCGAGATGGGCTGAGCCAGGATACGGGCCGGTCCCACAGGCGGGGGAACTGAAGGCTTCGGTTCCGGAGGGGTCGGCGTCGGCCCAGGAGGTGGTACCCAAGTGATGGCTGGGATAGACAGCGGAGCCGGCTTCTGTCCAGTCAAAATCAGCTGTTGCCACATAAGATCCTCATAGCGTCAAAGGAGCTTCCATTGAAGCCTCTCCTCATCCGAGAAGGATGAGGATCTGCGCCTCTTTTTAGAGTGCTTATGACTCTTTTTCGGTCGTTCGACCGAGGGGGTTCTGGACCTCAATCGAGATCGAGCTGGCCGACTCGGTTGATCGGGAGACACTGGGTTCGGTGAGAACCAAGGGTCCGGAACCGTTGCTTCGACGGTGACACCAGCAGGCGGGGTCTCCTCATTGGGAAAGACAAGGACCGGATCCTTTCCAAAGAATCGTCGACTGGAGTCGGCGAAATAGGGTCGATTAGGTCGAGAGAAATCTCAACCTCGTCAGCCACTTCCTCGATCTCTTGTCCAGACAGAAGATCTGTGAAGCCGGCGGCCGAGGATGCGATCTCGACCATAGTCGAGACCGCATGTTACTGGGACTCGGACCATTCTTGGTCCCAAGAATGTCTTCGTTTGGATGAAGACTTCGGGTCCTTATCCCTCTTCCAAGGGCGGGAGGAGTGTGAGCCCGAGGGCACCTCACCCCTGGTGGGTAGAGACTGGCACAACTCCTTGAAGGAGCCCAAAAAGGTGGCACCGAGGTTCAGAGGAACAAAAAGGCTCCAACTGGTTGAAGCTTGACCCGCTTCCTCCTCGAAAGCCTTAATTTGTTCCAACTGCTTGGCAGATTCCGCAGCCGTGGAAACCGCCCACCTCGCTTCCTTCGATTTCACCAGCAGGTTCCTTTTCTCCAGTCTCCCCAATTTTAGGCGCGCCAAGCAGTCGTCCAGGACGTTGCAATGGAAGACCAGGCAGAACGTGGAGGTGTTATGTTCGACACCTAGGCAGTAGACGCACGTTAGGTGGGGAATCAGTACGCGACACCTTCTGGCCACAGGAGCACTGGTGAAATCCAGGAGCAGATTTATCCTTCATGTCTGATGCGCTACTATCGGAATCGTTAACTCAATCGAGTTTTAAGGTAAGTTGAGGTAAAAATCGATGTTTTGAATCCAGAGCCTATGAATTGCTGTGAAGCACAAGGGAACCTGCATCTTCCAGCGGAAAGGAAGATCTGGCGTCATGGGGCGGAGCCGAGGTTTATACCACCTGGGTGGGTGGGAGGAGCCAGCTTGAAGACTTCCAGCAAGATTTAAAGGGGAAAGGGACATGCCAAGAAGTGTGGATGAACAACACATCCACACTCCTAGAATTGTTTTTCCTTAAAGAAAACACAACATGATCACAGGAAGGCCTTGTTAAAAGGGACAGAAACAATAATAAACACAACTGACCCAATCCCCCTGCTGTAAGAGGAAAAACAAGGGTTACTCACCCGTAACCATAGTTCTAGGAGTGGCATATGGTGCACATTCACACTTTAGTAGTCTTCCTTTCCCTTTAAACTCTGCCAAAATGTCTTCAAGCTAAGCTCCTCCCACCCACCTGGGTGGTATCCTCTTTGGCTCTGCCTCGCCATGACATCAGATCCTGCAGGCTAGAAGGAGGGATCTGTGTGCACTTGCCAGGGGAGGGTGGATGGGTTGTGTGGATGTGCACCATATACTGTATGAATGTCTACATCCTAATGAGTACTAAGACCTGAACCCAGCTGCGTACTGATCAGGCTGCAACCAAGAATGGTCAGCACACCTATTTGCTCTGTATGTGAAATGTTTGTACTTTGTAACTAAAACCGGCTTGCCCCCTGAAAAAGGGACCTTCAGGACTCAGCGGGCCTACCCGGTTATCAAAATTGAATAAATAAATAAATATACCACTCCCAGAATTACAGTTGCAGGTGATCTACAGAAACAGATTAGTTGCTGCATTGGTCCTTGTAAGAACAGATCCAGAAGCAAATAGTTTGATACCTTTTACTGGACCAACATAGATGAGGAAGAACTTGGTTGGTCTGAAAGTTTAGACATTATTTTCTTTTTGTAACATCTATGTTTGTCCAATAAAAGGTATCAAACTATTTGGTTACAGGTGAGTAACTCTTATTTCTAGGGGCATGGATAGGGTGCACTATCTACACTTTGGCAGACTCCTAGCAGGCACACACCCCTACTGATGAAAAGAAAGGAGGCCCCAAAACTGAAATCCCAGCATGACTCAGGGTTGATTAGGTAGTGGGAGATGAAGGTGTGAGCTGACCACCAGGTAATCACCGTGCAGCTCTCCTGGATAAGGACGTCCCTGGAGGCAGCCACCTAGACAGCAGTATGTTTGGTGAAATGAGCCCATAGCCTCCCAGCCATCCTAAGCAGATGGCAAGGCAGGATATAAACACCTGTCAATTGTCCACTCCGCTGCTAGTCTGGCAGGTGCGTCTCTAGTGTTAGAGACAAAGGAGCTGGCGAACCCTTCTCCAAGCTCCAGCTGCATGCTCCATGAAAGAATGAGAGCATGTCACAGGACCAACATGTGGAGTCTGGGCTTGGCCTCCAAGGTGAAGCAGTGAAGCACTCCGAGATAAAGGCCACCTGAAGAAGGTGACTTCTAAACAACCCTTTGAAGGAACTTCGAGGAGGGTGGAGGACAATGTGTCCCCATGGAAAATCATGAATGGAGACTCCAAAGAGAGCGCCCAGAGCTCGCTGATCCCTCTGGTGGAGAAAGCAGCCACCAAGAAGGTGGTCTTCCATGACAGGTATGGCCTCACACACCTGGGCACTGACTCATATGGCTTGCCTAGGAGTAGCACCAGTACCAGCAACAAGTCCCAAGGTGGTAGTGGTTCACACACCAGCAGGGACAGGTGGACAGGGCCCTTACATAAGTGCCTAACCACCTTTGTCCTGCACCATCATCAGCATACCAGCCAACACGCAGTACGCCCAGGTGGGAGACACAAGTACATGGAGGGTCGATTACCTCAGGCCAGACAGAGAGAAAGACTACAAGACACCAGGATGCTAGCCCTCAAGCAGAATGGGGGGGGGGGGAGAATCCCTGCCCCAGTCCCAAAGGGAAAAGCACTTCCACCAGAAGGCATAGCACTGGCAAGACAGTTCCATCCCAGAGGCCCCTACAACATGAAGGACCTTGTCAGGGAGACCCAAAGCCTGGACTCTAGCTGCTCAAGAACCAGGCTGCCAGGATGAGAGGCCTGAGGACCTACAAGACCAGCCTGTGAAGGCAAAAGAGCAGATCCGGGCATGGATGTATGCACCATGGAGGGCTGGTGCTGAGGCTCAGAAGAGCTGGAACCAGAGCCAGCGCAGCCAGTCCTGGACCACCATGAACCTCCGCATCTTGTCCCTCTGCACCCTGACCAATGCCTTATGGAGTAGGGGGAAGGTGGACATGAGGCGCAGGGACTAGGGCCTCACAAAGGCATCCCCCAACAGTAAGCAGCACTGTGGGGAGCAGGCACAAAACAGCTCCAGCTGTGTGTTCTCACAGGAGGCAAACGGGTAAACCAGGAGAGAAGCCCCACTGGAAGAACAGGTGCTACACCACCCCCTAGTGCAGAAATCACTCGTCAAATGCCTTGCCACGTGGCCGAGGGCATCCGATAGCTGGAGGGAGGCACCGGCCCCATGGATCGCCAGGAGTGCAGCGATCAGGCTGTGCACGAGGGTTCAGGTGCAGAGGGTTCACACCCAAAGGGGGGGTGAGCCAACTCGGGATGTAGTACAGGGTTGTGGAGCTGTCTGGCTGGACTGGAATGACTGAAGCTCCACAGATGGAGTGAAAGCTGACAGAGCCAGACACACTGCACAAAGCTCTGACCTATGGATGTGGGGAAAAAACCTGGGGGGTGCAGAGCCTGTGGGCACTGAGGGTTCCCAGGTGTACACCCATCCCACCAGAGAAGTAGCTGTCATCAAGTGATTATCAGCCCTAGGAAGCCAAATGGGGACTCTCCACTGCAGGTGTTCTGGGAGGAGCCACCCATCGATGGAATCCCCCACCGTCTGCACCACCAGGATCAGCTGGTCCAGGGTACTGAAGCACAGAGATCACTGGTGGGCCAGCCCCCACTGTAGGGGGTGCAACCGCCAGTAGACCCACCCGGACCATGCTAGTGCAGGATGCCAAGTGCCCCAGCAGCCATAGAAAATCCTGGCAGGGCACGAGTGACCAACAAGAAATGACTGGGCAAGGGAGGAAAGAACAGGTTACTCACCTGTAACAGTAGTTCTAGGAGTGGTATATGTTGTTCATCCACACTCTCTGGCATGTCCCTTTCCCCTTTAAATCTGGCCGGAAGTCTTCGAGCTGGCTCCTCCCACCCTCCTGGGTGGTAAATACCTCAGCTCCGCCCCATGACGCCAGATCTTAGCCTGCTGGAAGCAAGGTTGTGCACCTAAAGTCAGGGAGGTCAGGTGGGTGCGTGTGGATGAACAACATATACCACTCCTAGAACTACTGTTACAGGTGAGTAACCTATTCTTCTAGGAGCGTGGATATGTTGTTCATCCACACTCTCTGGCAGACTCCAAGCAGTTCTCTGGGAGGAGGGAGGCAAGGCGCACATCCCGTACTTGGGAAATAGAGACTGGAGAACCGAGACCTCAAAACCAGCATCCCGGCATGACTCAAGGTGGATGTGGTAGTGGGTAATGAAGGTGTTAGCTGACTTCCAGGTAGCAACACGACAGATTTCCAGGATAGGGATGTCCCTGGAAGCAGCCACCGATGCAGCAGTATGGCAGGTAGAATGAGCTCTTATCCCTCTGGGAGGCTCCTTGCCCGCCAACTCATAGCACAGACCTATGCATGATGTAATCCATCTTGCAAGGGTCCGCCTGGCTGCAGGTCTGCCAGAAGCGGCTTCAGCGTAGGTGACAAACAGCTGGTGAACCTCTCCCCAGATTTCTGCCGTTCTCTCCTTATAATAGGAGAAAGCACGTCTCGGGTCCAAAGTTTGGAGCCTGTACTCGGCGTCCGAGGTGTAATTAGGGTAGTATACTGGCAGAGTTAACACCTGAGGAAGCAATCTCGACCGAAGTTGAGACTGCGTGTTCCTGGGACTCGGACCTCTCTCGGTCCCAGGAGCATCTCCTACTGGAGAAAGAAGACTTGGGGTCCTTGTCCCTCTTCCGAGGGCAGGAGGAGTGCGAGCCCGAGGCGCCTCACCTGGTGAGGAGAGACGGTACAACTCCTGAAGGAGCCAAAAAGTAGAGCCAAGGTTGAGAGGAATGAAGAAACCGACTGGCGAAGTCTGGCTATACTTCACTCCTCGAAAGCCGTCGTCTGCTCCACCTGCTTTCGGCAGATCCAGCGGCCGCGGAAACTGCCCACCTTGCCTCCTTCGAATTCACCGGAGGGTTTCTAAGCTCCGGTCTCCCCAATTTTAGGCACACCTTGCGGTCGTCCAGAACACTGGGATGGAAGGCCAAACAGAAGGTACAAGACGTGGTGTCATGCACAACACCTAAGCAATAGACACACAAGAGGTGGGGATTGGTGCACGACATCTTCTGGCTGCAGGTACACCGTCAAAATCCAGGGGACGACTTGTCCTCCATGTCCGATGCACTGTAATCGGAGTCGTGAACTCTGATGAGTTTTAAAGTAATTTGCAGTGAAGACCGACATTGTGAATCCAGGGCCTACGAATTGCTAAAGTAGCACGAGGGAGCCTGAATCTTCCAGCGGAAAGGAAGATATGGCATCATGGAGCGGAGCCGAGGTATTTACCACCCAGGTGGGTGGGAGGAGCCAGCTTGAAGACTTCCGGCCAGACTTAAAGGGGATAGGGACATGCCAGAGTGTGTGGATGAACAACATATCCACGCTCCTAGAAGATCTGTTGCCTGGATCTGTGACAGTTGGGCCATAGCCAAAGGGAAGTTGCCCAAAGAAGTGGGCAACTGTCAAGGGGTGGAGTTCTGACTAGGGTGGGAAGACCAGAAGGCCCAAGGCTGAGCAAGTGTGGAGGGTCAGATCCCTGGACCACTTCACATGCCCCCGAGTGGAACTGGCAAACAGCCAGCCTTCCAGGTAGAGGTACACCCAACCCCACAGCACCACAAGAATGTTGCCACCACTACTAGGCACTCAGCAAAGACCCAGGAGGCCTAAGAAAGGCCAAAGGGCATCACTCAGAACTAAAAGGAACCCCGTTGGTGTAGAACTGAAGGACCCGCTGGCAGGATGGACGAACTGGGATATCCCAGAGGTCCACAGAGCAGTGCTGCATGCCCTGCTCCAGGGAAGGAGGGAACCAGAGATATCTGGAAATGAAGCCCTGACCAGCCAGGATGTTCAGAACACAGGACTACAGCATCAGCTGGAAAGGCTGCACAATGGCCCCCCAGAGGGAAGACAGCAGGTCTAGAGATACCCTGGTCCCCCATGGGGCATGGCTCAGTAGGGCAGGAGAGCCTCAACCTAGAGATAGACCACAGCCCAGCATGTCAAGTGCCCAGGCGGCTGATGGCAGGACATCCAGATGTGCTCAAGATGGCGAAGCTGACCCCCGTGGGGACCAAAGGCTGAGACAGGACAGGCAGGAGGGAGACACCCTGTGACCTGTTGCTGAGCAGGCTGTACAAAAGCCCGGGCCTCAGAGTCAGAGAAACACAGCAACCTTAACCTCCTGGTTTCTTGGAGGTTAGAGGTGGAGGGCTGAAAATGGACTGCTGTACGTCATTCACAAAGCCTTCAACCCTGAGCTAGGTGTACCTCCTGAGGTATATTCTTGAGGCAGCTGCTGTGGCTGAAGCATCAAATATATCATAGGCTGTATAAATTAGGTGTTTTTCTACATAAGCCCCAGCTGTTAGAGCTTTGAGAAGCTCCTGTATAGGTGCAACTTCCGGTAGGGCATGAACAGCTGCTCTACCCTTTCTCCAGAGTGTATTCTGGTATTTGACCATATGGGCCTGGTAATTTGCAATTCTGAGGCTCGGAAAGGCTGAGGTATAGGTTCTCTTACCCAGCACATCTAATCTCCTGGATTTTTTATCAGGTGGAAGTGAGCTAAGGTGTTTTGGTGCCCTGGATCTCTCATGGGCAGTATTTATTATCGCAGAGTCTGCCTCAGGTTGTCCAGCAAAAAAAAATAAAAGCTTTTCCTGAGGTGGTCATAAGCATCTTATCTGCCTTTTTAGGTATGGTAGGAAACACATTTGACCTATGCCAGGCAGCAAAGGTGGCATCCTCCAGGGCAGTGAGGAGAGGAGGAGTTACTACAGGAGGGGCATCAGGCAATTCCAAGAAATCAATAAGGTTTTTCTTGGTTGTGTTCTGTGCCACCAAATTAACCCCATGGCAGCCTGTAATTGCTGCATCATGGTGACAAAAGATGGGTCCTCTGCGTGGGACCTTGGGATGTAAACCACTGAGTCCTCAATGCAAGTGAACCCAGTGGAACTAGTCCTTTCATAATGACTTTCCACATAATCTTAAACCTCCTCCTCCTCCTCATCATCCTGCATCATGAGATCAGGATTGTACTCAAGATTGTCGTAAGTCTGATCAGTGGGTTGGAGGGAGCACACTGGAAAGGCCATCTGCATTTGAAGAGGGGGCTGAGACATGGCCCTAGGATGTGCTGGCATGGGGGTATGAATTATAGTCCCTGTCAATGGAGCTCCTGGTACAGGAGGAGGAAGTAATAGGCACTTCAGCATGTCTGTAAAGGACAATAGCACCACCTGGATGTTGGCGCCCATGTAATCGATGGGAATGCCGGTAGAGGGGGACGGAGGAGGCAATGCCCCTGGCATCGATAGCAATGCACCAGCCGTACTAGGCCTGGTGGTGCCTACAATCTGCCCTGACCTGGAAGTGAGGTTGCTGGTCTGGGTGGAGGTGCTGCTGGAGTGGTGGACAGCACTGAAGTGGTGATATATGTGTGAAGGAGTGACCTAGAGCGGACTGGGGAGGTTTTCTCCTTTTCTCGTTCCTGCTCCAGGTGTTTATGCTTATGGGACCCAAACAACTTTTCCTGGGATTTGGAAGACTTGGACACCGAGGAGTGAGCCAACAAAGCAGTGAAACACTTTTGCTGGAGCTCCTTCTCCATTAGGACTACCTGCTGTTTTAAGAGATGCTTTTCCAAAAGCGCCCTTCTGATGTCACTGGGTGGTTGTGTTGTACTTTTTGCAAATCAGGCATACCTGCATGTTACGGTTCAGGCCAAGGCAACACAGTCACTGTGTGAATCTCCAGTATTTCTTTTCACTGCATTCGCAATAACAGAACAATTACAATAGCTCCTTAGATGACATACACACCATCAAAAATTACTTATGAAAGTGACTGCTTACAATGTTGAAAAATTTACAATGGTGAAAAAAAAGGAAAAGCGGCAACTGTAACACTGTCGCTTCCATGCACAGTCCGATGAGAAGGGTTGATGGCGGGACAAGAACTGAGGAGGAAAGTGGCCGCCCACGTTTATATGGGAAAGCCAACGTCTGACATCATTGTTGGTGGCCCCTGGTGGACTGCTTACAAAAGTTTCCATGTGGTCCTAGTACCTGGTGGCTTATAATTCCATAGGTGTGGCCTGATTAAAGAGATATCCTCAAAGGATATCTATGGTGTCTTGTTCAATGTAGTATTTACCTTGCTTGCCCCACTTACTATATCAACTGTTCATATTAATGGATGTTAAAAACTTAAAACTCTAATGAAATCTTTTATGACAAAAGAAGTTGTGGTCCCTTAAGAGGCAGCAGTGCTCTAGGACAGCCGAGTAAAAAGAAAACGATGCACTGGAGCCAGCGACACTATATATGATACTGACATGCACTTGCACCAGTTGTCAGCACCATATGTCAGCCCTGCCTGACCGAAAAGCTCTGGCTCCCACAGGGTCCTTGAGCCTCTGGCCAATGAGTGCGGCTCTATGAAGATAACTAAGACGACACCCTATTATTTCCTGCTCTGTGCACAACTCTGAATTAAACCACATGTACCACGTTCCCAATCATGTTCTGTAGCATACGGGCTGACAGACTCTTATCCTTTTTTTTTCTGTATATATATTTTTTATTTCCCAGCCAGCTGGCAGTCTGCAGGGATACACCCTGTTAAATAGGATATACACTAGTCAGGTTGAAGAGATCCAGGCCATTCTAGAGATGGCAGTGTTCTCCTCTCCCCAGGCATGAATCCGTGTCTCTGTAGCCTCGCTCATGCATGCCATTCCACTGCAGCAGGGCAAGCTCCTTAGCCAAGCCACAGGGGTCACTGTCCTCCCAGGCCAAGATACACTACTATATAGCAGCTGTCTCAACCAGGCCTGATCCCTGAAGCACCACTTTCATTCCCAGGCTCAGGCTGCCCACACAGCAGTGCAATGCACTGCCCCTGGGCCACCGTGGGGGACTCTCGATAATTTTCTAGCGAAAATTCAGTGCAAACACTGCTGCAATTGACCGTGAGCTCTGAGAGATATGGGCAGATGCAAACTGTGAAGCTCAGTGAAAGATACCATTAATAGCCAATCACAGCTTTCCTGGTGCTGGTGTGACTAAGGGTTTGGATGTCACAGTGCAGAAATACTGGCCATACATTTTACATACATGTATACAGCATTAGGGAAGAAAGAAGACCAAAAATCCATTGAGTTTCTCCCTCCCAGCAGCTTAGTGCCATGACAGCCTTGTGTTTCGGTCCTTATGAGTTGCAAAACTGTGTAGACCAGAACACAGCTGAAAATGAGGTGCTGCTTCTCACTGGAGCTATCCTGTATTAAACAAAATGTTTTTTGTTTTTTTTTGTAAATATGTTTTTATTAACATTTTCAAAACAAGGGAACATGTGCACAGGCTACATTGTAAAAATGCATCGTAAGGATATATATTCAACATACTGGTAAGAAAAAGCACCATCAACAAGTCATCAGCGAATTGTTTCAGGCTCCTGCTCACTCCGGTTCAGCAGTGGGTAGGCGAGGACCCCAATGTCGTAGTATGGCTCACATTTCCCATGCTTTCCTGTATATTAGACAAGATACTAGATGGGGGGGGGGGGCATCGAAGGGCCCCAAATGGTTATGTTGGATATCTCACTCCTATAATCCTCCTGTTCAGCCCTTCCAACACTCTATTGTTTCTTTCCTTACTAAAGCCCCCCAACTGCTATGGAATGAATGAGGGGATGAAGAAAAACAAATGGTTTAAGAACACACCACAGTGGATACTTCCTCTTAGTATGACACACAAAGTACAATTTCCATTTTATGCCTAACGACTGTAAGGTGCAACACTTTGAAAACTGCTGCCACCCTCTCCCCCTTTTGCAACATGATTAGAACCGATCTGCCTGATCTGGAGAGGTGCACCTCCTCAACCTTCTGTCAACTTTAACAACAGAGCAACTACCAATCAAGCACAAAACAAGCTACAGAACAATAACACACTAAAAGAGCTACAGTGGCAGCTGCCTGGCGAGTAGAAGAACCTGATGGACCCACTGCCTAGTTGTCTAGCAATTCCTATATTACTATCAAAGAGCCAACCCCGGAAGTCCTTTATCTGTGCTTTAGGAACAATGGCTCATCTTTGGCAAGTACACCCGTCTACTCTTCTGCAACCATTCACAGCAAGCAGTCAGATGAGATTTTTAGAACTTGGAGTCTGAGAAACAACATTTGCAAATCCAAGTAGCCAGTTCACTGTTGAATTCTCTTGAGGCATAGCAACATACATCATGTTCTTCCGACTGTCCTCATGTGTTTCATCCCCTTGAGGGTGGGGGTGATCCTTCCCACTTTCGTTATTCTGTTTCAAGTGCATGCCTGACCCACGCCACCACAAGATATCATAATGAACTATATACTGTAACAAATGATGCTCATCTGAACATGCCCCTACAGTCTGCTTGTGAGAATGTAATTTGCATTGCCAGAGAGAGCTTATTAGGGAGCACTGTACAACCCCTTATTCTTTTATCACACTTTTTTTTTTGTATTATATTTTTACCCCTGTGCTACCACTCTCAGCCACTCCTTCAGGCTATGCCAAGGCACCTTCGATCCATCCTGTTCCCATACCTCTCCATCCCTTATATCTGCAGTCATTCCCCAGGGTGACCCGGACGTACCCCTTCACCGGGTGGGCACCCCTCCTCCGAGGGGAGAGGCACCTGTGGGGCCGGCAAGCACACTTCTTAGCCCCAGGGTACTGCTCAGGGATGGATGGTGGGACATTGATGGCATCGGACCGCCAGGCGGCTGTCATCCGGTCGAGAGCAAAGCCATTTTTTCTGCTTTTTCTGGTTTGTTCCCTCTCTTGCGTGCATCTGAGTTACCCCTGGTCTCCACCGGAGGTCACCACAGAGCGACGCACTCCACAACCCACCCCAGGAGAGGAGAGCAGTCCTCTGGACGCTCAATCCTCTCCTCCCCTACCGACTCCATTCCCGAACCCGGGTCGCCAGCGTGGGTCGAAGTAAGGTGCCAGCGCCTCAGCCCTCTATGCCACCGGGCCGGCTATCACACATTTTTCAGTAGTTTCATTTTAATTTATACTTAGCCAGGGAGAGTCAAACATTTCAAATGACAAAAAAGTGGATTAAGAAGTAAGCAATAAGACACGACAGGGTGTGCGTTAGACACTTTAACACACGGCTAGGAGGCGTAGTGAGGCACGAGGCCACCGGCTGACTGCGTCCAGCCTCCTAGCCGTGTGTTAAAGTGTCTAACGCACAGACCCTGGAGTGGCTTATTGCACTTATGAAATGGCTATCAAAAATACAGATGTATGTGATAGCTAAAATGTATAGCATTTGAAAGGGAAAAAGTTTAATGTTTGTCTTGGTTTTAAATAAAATAGTTCCTCCGCCTACTGTTTTTTTTTTGTGACTTAAGAAATTTTGTCCTACAAAGTCTTCTGTAGTTACATATGGTTGTCATGACAGTATTCACCCCCACCTCCCCTTGTCATGGAGTCCATCACACTTTTGCAGTCAGTTGCACAATATGGTGCTGTTTTGTTATTTAAAGAAAGCGCGAGACAGATAGAGAGACATGAGCGAAAGTGCACTGTGTGGCCATTTTTCTGAGTAAGTAGCCATGATGTAAGAGACAGTGCACTACTGAGCATGATGGAGCACTTTTCAATTCGGAGGGACAGCGAGCGAGCATGGGCTGTAATCTGCAATTGGAGCGAGCGGGCTGGGAGTGGGAGCGGTTTTCAATTCAGACGGAGAGCGAGATTAAAAGTTTAAACTTCAAGAGCGAGCGGCAGGCTGGTACAGAAATAGAGACAGAGCGAGCGGGTGGGCAGGTAGAGACATAGAGTGAGCGCTGGCGGGCGGGCCGGTAGAGAGATTGCGGTTGTTCCGTTTTTTTTTGTTTTTTTTTTTAAATAGATGAACAAGCAGGCAGGCTAAGAGAGACATCGTGGCTGTTCGTTTGCTTTTTTATTACAATTCAGAGATGGATCTTAAAGCGCGAGTGGCTGGGCTGGTGGAGAGAGCGCAGCTGTTCTGTTTTTGGTTTGTTTTATACATTACCGAGCGGGTGGGCTGTGACTGTGAGAGAGATTGCAGCTTTTCCCTTCATGCTACATCCACAGATTTCACAGACTGAGGCAATGTGAACAGAAGGTCAGATGTATTTGTTGCATTTTTTTGTTGGCATACTGAAAATATAGCCTGGCATGTCACTCGCAGTTGGTGAAAAGAAGATGGCTGATTTTCAGTTTGCCAACGTTCTAAGTGGCATCTTTACTAGAATCAGTGCTCACAGGGCACTGCTGGTCCTTATTCCTGTGCGTAAGACACATTATCACACAGGTATTGCCCAATCAGATTGCCTCAATTTTGAGACCCATTTCATAAAGAAGTATAAGCGACATAATGAAAGGTCAGGAAAGCAAACTATAAGCTACCTGCCTGTAACTGTAGTTTTACTTTTGATATACAGTTCACATCCACAATCTGGCAGTCTTCCTGGAGACAGGCAAGTCATCGGAAGTCTTCAAGCTAAGTCCCTCCCCCTATCAGTGTGGTATATCCTCTGGCTCCGCTATGTGACATCAGATCTTTGCACGCTGGAAGCAGGGATCCTTGTGCCATTTGCCAGGGGAGGTCAGGTGGGTTGTGTGAACTGTACACTACTATTAGAACTATGGCTACAGAAGAATAACCTGTGTTTCAAACAACGTGGCTACAGTTCACTATCCACACTCTGGCAGACTCTAAGCAGTCCTCCAGGAGGAGGAAGCGTGGTGCGCATCCCTATTTGACAAACAGAGACCGAAGGACTGAGAATCCCAAAGAAGCATCCCAATGACTCATGGTATTGATACTGCAATGGGAGATGAAGGTGTGTGCTTTTACTGTAGGTTGCAGCCCTGATATCTCCGCAATGGGGATATCCCTGGAGGCAGCCACAGAAGCAGCGGTATTTCTGGTGGAATGAGCCCTAAGCCCCTTTGGCGACTCCTTACCAGCCAACCTATAGCAGAGGTTGATGCAGGATGTGGTCCACCTGGCAACTGTCCATTTGCTGCCAGTCTGCTAGGCACTGCTTCAGAATATGTAATTAACAGCTGGCAAGCCTCAACCCAAACCCCAGCCATATGCTACTTATAGTAAGAGCACCCTCTTCAGGTCCAGACTATGGAGCCTACGGTCAGCCTCCAAGGTTGTCCTGGTAAAGTATACCAGAAGGTTGATCCCTGGTTAAGGTGAAACTCAGATACAACCTTCGGGAGGAATTTCAGGTTGGGGTGAAGAAGACCTTGTCCCAGTGGGAGACAAGGTATGGAGATGCCACGGAGAACACTTGGAGCTCACTAATCCTTCTGGCTAACGTAATGGCCAACAGAAAAACAGTCTTCCATGACAGATGTGACACTTCACACCTGTGCACTGGCTCAAAAGACTTGCCCATGAGTGGTGCCAAGACAAGCAATAGGTCCCATAGAGGCAGAGGTTCGCGCATCAGAGGAGAAAAGTGATTCAAGCCTTTAAAAAAGCACCAGACCACCTTCTACTAGGCTACTGTCAGCATACCAGTCCACGCCCAGTATGCAGAGATGGCTGCCAGATGCATCTTAAGTATCACTGTCTACAGTTCTGACTGAGAGAGGGTCCAGAGATAGTTGAGGATGCTAGCCATGTGGTAGATAAGAGATCCAGCTCCTTACCTTGGTACCAGATTGAGACTCTTTTCCACTTAAATCTATAGCATTTATGAATCAGCTCTTTATGGGATGCCTCCACAATGTGGAGGACGTCCTCCAAAAGGCCCAAAGCCTGTAACACTAGTCGCTCAGGAACCAGGCTAAGAGGTATAGGGAATGGTATAGAAAGGTATAAGTGACATTGCAGAGGAACTGGAAGGAAAAGTATGTCTCTTTGCAGATGACACAAACATCTGCAACAGGGTTGATACACAGGCTGGAGTGGAAAGGATGAGAAGGGACTTGGCAAGGTTGGAGGAATGGTCAAATGTACGGCAGCTCAGATTTAATGCAAAGAAGTCCAAGATAATGCACATGGGAAACAAAAACCAAGGGGAAGTGTACACAATGGGGGGTGAGATACTGACAACAGTAAAATAGAAAGGGACCTGGGGGTAATTATATCAGATGACCTAAAGGTGGGCAAGCAATGTGAGAAAGGCAGTAAGGAAGGCTGGAGGATACTGGGATGCATAGGAAGAGGCATCAATAGTAGAAAACTGGAAGTTGTTATCCTCTGTACAGACAGTTGGTGAGACCCCATCTGAGTACTTGTGCAGTTCTGGAGACCCCATCTCCATGAACATAGACAGAGTGGAGGCTGTCCAGAGGCAACCAAAATGGTGGGGTCTGCAGAAGACATCTGAAGAAAGACTAAAGGGCTTAATATGTATAATCTTGAGGAAAGAAGGGAGAGAGGGACATGATAGAAACTTTCAAGTACCTCAAGGAATTAACAAAGTCAAGAGGTAGCATCTTCCAGAAAAGAGATGTGCAAGAACAAGGGGCACAATTTGAAGATAGAGGGGATGGCTCAGGGGTAATGTGAGGAAGTATTTTTTCACTGAGAGGGTTGTGGATGCATGGAACAGCCTCCCTGAGGAGGTTGTGGAGTCAAGAACAGTGGGGGACTTCAAGAATGCATGGGACAGGCATAAGGCAGTCCTAGGGGTGGGTAAGAGGAAGTAAGCTGTTGATTAACTAGGATCTGCAGCTTATCTGTTAGGTAGGAAAATGGGCAGACTAGGTGGGCCAAGCAGTCCTTATCTGCCGTCAAATTCTATGTTTCTATGTTTCTATGAATGAAGGTCTGGTTGCAGGACCTTCCCCAGTTGTCTAGTCAGCAGGTCTGGGTTGAGTGACAAACGCCATGGAGGCCTGCTGCTGAGGAGATCCAGGCACCAAAACAACCTCAGCTTTATGTTCTCCTGGGAGGCAAACAGGTCTTCCAGACGGGTACCCCACTGGGAGAACAGGTGGTTTACCACCTCCTGGTGCAGGGACCACTTGTGCGATGTCTCTCTGAGCCAGCTGAAAGTGTCTGCCAGCTGATTATTCGCTCCCGTGACATGGATTGCCAGGAGATCTGCACTCAGGCTGTGCAAGAGGGTCCAGATGCCAGAAGCCTCCCGACACAATGGAAGGGAGTGCACTCTGATTTGCACGTTCAGGCAAAACATGGTCGTGGTGTTGACCATCTTGACCTACACGACCTGACCCACACGACCTGACCCTAAGTCAGTGGGGCAAATTCAATTAGTCAGACTAACCGCATGCAGCATCAACAGCTTGATGTGGTGACAGGTCTCCCAGGGTGAGAAGAACCCACGGGACCTGTGGTCTCCTAGGTGTGCTCCCTATCTCAACAGGGACAAGTCTGTCATGAAAGTGAAGGACAGCTCTTGGTGGTCAGATGGTATTCCCTCCTCCAGATCTTGTGAGTCCAGCAACCAGTGGATGGCATCCCACATTGGCTGGGTCACTATGACTGGCCGATCCAAGTGACCTAGGTGCTAGGCCACAGTCATACCAACTCCTGCTGTATGTGGTGCATCCACCAGTGAGCCCAATAGATCACGCTGGTGGAGGATGCCATGTACCACAGCAGTCGCAGGAAGTCCTGGGCAAGGTGCAAGAGCCCAACCTGAAATGACTGAGCAAAGGAGGTAAGATCCAGGGCCTTGTCCACAGGAAGGCATGTCCTGGCCTGCAGGGATTCTAGTTCTGCCCCGATGAACTTATCCCCTGCGAGGGGACGAGCTAGGAAGGCTGCCACCACTGACATGCATCTGGTAAAGAACCTGGGTGCAGACAAGGGGCCGAAGGGCATACCTTGAACTGATACAGTAGTCCCTCTTTGTGGAATGAAAGGTATCAGCTTTCTGAACTGTGATGTGGGAGAAAGTGTCCTTGAGGTCCAGAGAGCAGAATCATATGCCCTGCTCCAGAGACAGTATGATCTGATTCAGAGTGACCATTTGTAACTTGTACTTCTGCATGAACTAGTTCAAATCATGCAGATCCAGTATAGGGAACCAGCCCCCTGTCCGTTCGGGACCAGGAAGTACCTGGATGCATATCCCTGACTGGCCAGTGCATCTAGGACACGAGTTATCACCCATCAGTCTAAGAACTGAGCAATAACAGCCCTTAGGGCAGAAAATGTGTCCTGCAACATGCTAGACTCCCAAGGAGTGTGGAGTTGGTATGGTGGGAGAGCCCTGAAGTCTAGAGGCAACTCTCTGCCCACAACTTCTAGAACACATTTGTCCAAGGTAACTGCAGACTACTGCGGCAAGCAGTGGTGCAGCCGACCCCCAACCAGGAGCTGGGAAAGGGACTGGATGGGCAGGAGAAGGACACCTCACAGCCCGTCACTGTGCAGCTTTGGAGGGTGCTCCAGGTGCAGGGGCTGGTGGAGCACCATTACTTCTGCTCCCCCTCTTTTTGGCCCTCTTGAAGCCGAATTTAAGCTTCGGTGGCAGTGCTGGTACTGCCCATGCTGGTGCTGCTGCTGAAGTTGTTGTGGCTGAAAGGGCTGACATTGGAAGGCCTTCGTTTTATGCTTTTGGGCCTTATGGGATGAAGCCACAGAATCAAGGGTAGCCTTGGGATTTATCTATTCATAGGTGATGTCCCGCCATCCCAGGGCCAAAGAGGCTGGTGTCCAGGAAGAGGAGAGAGGCCAATTTGTGTTGGGTAACTGCAGTAAAGGTGGCAAGTCACAGCCAGGCCTGTGGCACAGGTGCAGGAGTCTCCCATGTCCAGAGCCATCTAGAGCTGGTGTTTAGCCAGTGATTGATGCTGGTCCTGGACTAACTTCGCTGGCAACTGCTTATCCACAGGAAGGCAAGACAGTTCATACATGATGCCTAGTAGGGAGTGACCAAAGTTAGCCAACATGACAGTGTAGCTGGCTTGACGGGGACTTTTCACTGCTTGGTCAGTCTTTCCGGACTCTTCATCGGGAGGCTTGTCCACATCCTCTTGACCACCTGATTTATGGAAGGCTGATTCTGAAACCAGTCCATCAGCTTAGGTGTGGTCAGAGAACCCTGAAAGGGATCTAGTAGAGACCGCATACTTGCAGAGCATGTAAGAGGAGGGTGCCAGGAAAGAGGCTAGATACTGCCAAGGCTCCAGGGCTTTCAACAGGATGGACTCAGCCACAGGAAAGGCAATCCACAGGGGAATAGTCCATGTCCAGTGTGTCAGTGAAGGGGTATTTAGCCTGCTTCAGAACTGATTCCAAGGACAAATTCACAGATTCCAACATAAGTCAGAGTAAAGCCCCAAGAGAAACTGGCTCATGGTCGGTAGTAAGTTCTTTGACCAACTCTCAGTCAAAAGTGTGCATCCTTGTGGAAGCCATAGATGACTTACCCTGGAAGTAGTCGGAGGACTCTTCAAAAATGCCCCGTGACCGTTTACCGTTGCGGATCATCCTGGTGTCCTTGGACTGGGTGATTTCCACAGAGCTGACCTTGCAAGCCAGCAGCAGCACAGGATACCTTGGTCAGAGCACCAAACGGGGCTGCAGTGGAGGTGGTTCCACTCAGAGGGGTGAAATGCAGACGTCGGGGACATCTCCAAGGTGTGGGCCAATGTGGGAATGACTGGTATGTGCTAAGGGACCACAGGCCCAGGGGGCAGAGCCTTACCTCTCCCAGAAATATTCCACTGTTGCTAGAGGAGGTCCTCCTAATGTCAACACACCTTGTGTCAATGCCTCTCCTCACCGGAGGATGAGAAGGTCGAGGAGTGTCGAGGGTGGTGCCTCTGCATCGAGCGGTATCGAAAGCACAAGCAGCGCCCTCAACCTCGACTGTCAACCCATATTCTCTGGAGGGTCATGGTTGACCATATACCCTTGACATTCTGAACAAGAGTGACTTTGGAGACATAACCACCAGTGAAGACCACTCCCAAGCAATCCAGTCAGTGACACCAATGGGGCCACATCCTCCTGAGTGAAGACCGGGAGAACCAGGTCTGGGAAATTAACTCTTCATCTGTCTCCTCCAACTGCTGGTCAAAAGACTCAAAAAGATCTTGACCACCTGCTCAGCTAGAGTCAAGGCTGATGGTCTCAACAAGGTTACCATGGAACCCTTGACCTTATCCTCAACCGATGGAAGTTCGACCAAGGCCAAGAGGTCAGGGGAGCCGAGGGAGCAGGAACAGCATTTTCTTTCCTGGTCCCACAATCTGTGGTGGCAGAGTTTGTGCTTCTTGCTACGGTGAGATGGACTCTCCCCAAAGGTCTAGGGGGCCAGAAACATCTTTCTGAAATTATCACAGAATGACCCTCCAACGCTGTCCCCAGCCGGGAACAGCACCAAGACCAAAAAGGAACTCACTGACGCTGACAGCACCTCCTCTTCCATGACCGCTTGCCATGCAGCAAACCAGGCAGCCCCCAGAGACTTTCTGCAGTCTTTCAGTTGGTTTTTTGGTTGACTGAGAACGAGCCAAGCCTTCCAGTCCGTGATGGATGAGAGCAGCACGGTCTGGCACATGTTGTATGGATCCATGGTTAACATTTTTTGCTGACACTGGGTGCAGAACTTAAACCTGTGCTTCTTACTCTCCACTGTCAATCGCAATAGAGAACTGGTGCCTGAAGACGAATGGAGTGCAGTAACTTGAAGAATAACTTGAAAAGTAAAAGAATTTGCCAAAAACGTGATAGAAAACTTGATGTCCTTCGATGCTGTAGAGCTGTGAAGGAGGAGACTTGTCCCTTCCAGCGGAAAGAAAGATCTGATGTCATCGGGCAGAGCTGGAGGGTATACCACCCAGGTGGTGGGGGAGAAGCTTAGCTTAAAGACTTCTGACAAGCTGATGGTCTCCAGGAAATTGTAAGAGTGTGGACAGCAAACTGTATCCATGCCCTTAGAACTTTTTTTTTTAAGTAAGAAAAACTGCAGTACAGTGAAATTGCAATCCTGGGTTAATAAGCCTCACATTGCCCAGACAAGTACCCTTACCTGTGCCCCAAGATCATTGTAAAGGAGTTTCAAAGCAGTCAGCTGCTCATCCATGCCTTTGGGATTGTCCGTCTGCTGCTTCTGCACAATTTGACGTCCTGTCTTGATTACAGTCTCCACCTCGAGCTTCACTTCACTGAGGGTTTTGTAGAGCTTCTACAATAGGAGAACATTGGTAGGATTAACCCAGCTACTGGTATAACTCCACTCTCCCACATTAACCCTCCAGCTGAGAGTTCCTACAAACCCCAGAGCAGCAATTTCAAGGAAACATTTAAGCAATAAATTACGAAAGGGTGTGTGTTATGCTAGGATAATATCATGCTTAGGGTGCGCTGTGATGCAAGAGGCATAACTAAGTGCCTTCATCCACAGGAGAAGTGATGATAACTGCAAAACACATGCACATGAGTGCTTTACTATGATTATTAAATGGATCCTGCAGGGGCAAAATAGGCTTTTCAAGCTGTTTTTTCTTTGTACTGGGAAAACATCACAGCTAGAACTGTCTCTAGACCAATCAGATTTCTGAATTTATTCTATACATATAAAAATGCTCTTTCAACTCTTTCAGTGCACCTACAGACAAAGTAATGTGGTACGAACAGGGTACTTACAGATGTATTATCCACATCTGATGATATATATATTTTTAACTCAGCTTTACTGGTGGCATATTCAAGATTTTACATTTGATTACAGCGTATGCATTCATTGCAGATGTCAGAGTAATTCAATCTGCTATTGTGAAACTGAAAAAAGTTTGCGTGTACTTTCAATGGCATCTTCTCTCTACTGCAAGATGAAGTCCATGTTTCCAGAGGTCATATTCTGAGTACCACCTTGAACAATTGGTAAAACAGCAACAGTTCCAAATATTGAACTGCAATAAAACATGTATGTAATAAACTTCACTACCTGTCTCTCCTTGGTGCCAATGCTAAGATTAAGAACAAAGAAATATATAACTTGGCTGTTTGTTCTACTTTTCCCTTGGCTGTAAGTGAAGGCTTTTTATGAGGAATCCCTTCTCTACTCAGGCTTCCCTGTAGTGCACCTGTCCCCCATGTGTTTGGCAGTCATATCTCATCATTAGGGAAGTGGTATTCAGGGGGTATTGGCATAGTGTTAAATGCTATTAGCCTCCTCCAGAGTTGTCCTCCCCTGAATGATCTTTTTTACTGAGCTATATAATTAGGAGGAACATGGATTTCTGTTTTTTAATGCCTGTTTAATCTTGTTACACCGCACTCTCACAGCACTGTCACTGGCTGCAAAGAAAAAATACTCACCGTAGTAACGATGTTTGCTCAGGAGGGTATATTTGTGAGTTATACAAATAGCATCATTTTGAGCCCTGAGTTGTTGCCCCAGGTTCCATGTGATATGAGAGATGGAACAATAGCAACATTAAAATAAGCGAGCGCACATCGCCGTACACATAAAAGCGACGTGCACTACAGTGGAACCATAAACTGTGATGGTCCTCAATATTCTCTCCAGAGGCGATATGTACTAAAAAATTTTATGTAGGGGGCTGTGCCCCCTGCCCCCCCCCCCATTATTATTAATTTTTTTATACTTTGTTTATTGCATTATAAAAATATACAATAACTTACATTTCCAGTATGCCAGAAAACAAAATTCATCTAGGAGCCATCAAATGGAACGAGTATACATAGTCTAAGCATACCTGATAATGACTATGGTGGAAATCAACATGGTGGTAATAGCATATTATACTAATCAAATGGCTGCACCCTACATAAATATAGTGGTTGGTCCCTTAGTAACAGTCCAAACATTTGCAAATCTTCAACAATCAATGGTGCTATGACAACTGTCCTAGCATATAAAAGTCTGAAAAAATTATAGTGTCCCAGTGCTACAACACTAACAAGGGAACAATAAATATAGTACGAGTGAAACTAGGAAATATTGTAAAAATGAATCAAACCCTATAATACAAATAAAGAACGATCAGTTTATTGCCATTATTATTATAATCAATTCCGGGGTTTGGCCTGACACTGGGGTACGGGGAAAATTCAGGGGGGGGGGATCAAGTCATCAGGGGACAGAACGTTGAGGGGGCAACCTGCGGACGGGGGGAGGACTACATTCAGGAGGGTGAGGGAGCACAGAACACAAATTTGGGAGGTCAGGGAATGCAAAAAAACCCAAAACCTTAAGTACCCAAACAACACAAAAAAACCCCATTATTCCCACCCACCTAGCTAGCTCCAAACCCGGGTCCTCCTGCACCAGAGGCAGTGATTGCTACCACAATACCAAATGGCCAGCTGGGAACTGCCTGGCCAAACAAACTATTATATCCTCATTAACTATAGCTCCCTATCACAGTTGCTGTATTCTTCCTGTCATGGTTCTTTTACTCTCACACTCGCTGTTACCGCCCCTCGCTATCCTTTCACACTCGCTGTTATCATAGGTGGTCAAACTGAGTTGTCAATTTGACTCACTCATATCGTGGGATACCGTTGCCCTGGAGATAAAAATTTAGAAAGTTAAGGTTTAAACTCTGCAGCATGATCATAACCCCTAACACTCTATTGGTAGATTTCTGACTGAAGAGCAGAAGAGAGCAGTGACTACTCAACTAACCTATGCTACATATTAGAAAATATGAATGCAATAAGAAATGAAAATTACAATATCAGAATAAAACCTGCAAAGTTTCAAAATGACTTTATCAGAAGAACCCTTTTTATATAGGTTCAAGAAGTGGTGGTAGGGAGGGAGGGTTTGTATGACTCAAAAATATACCCTCTAGAAGAAACATCATTACTGCAGTGAGTATTTTCTTTCTTCTAGTAATGAATGTATTTGCGATGTCATACACACAGCAGACTCCAAGTACAGTAGTACCTTGTGAGGCAGGGTCTAGAACCTATTCAGGAAAAAGATTCTGAAGCACAGAAGTACCAAAGCTGGCACTGTTTGTAGTTTGGCTGTCCCGACAGTAGTGAAAAGAGAAGGTATGCAATGTAGACCATATGTGGCTGCCATACACACTTTTAGCAAGGGTATATACCCCAATGCTACCACTGTTGTGGCAGATGTAGCTCTGGTGGAACATACTCTAAACCCTTTAGTGGCTCCTTGCCAGACTTACCATAGTAGAGAATTCAATACAAGAAACAATCTGGCAAGAAACTGTGCATCACATAGCAGGCTTACCTTTTCCCACCTCATCATAAGTGACAAACAATTGTCTATTGTCAGTTTTGTACTTTTCTGACCTCTGCATGTAGAAACTCAAAGCCCCCTAAACATCCAGGCTACGAAGTTTCACCTCTCCTACGCTAGAATGAGGCTCTGGAAAAAACACAGGCAATATTATGGACTGATTCATGTGAAATGAGGAAACCAATTTGGGAAAACGATTTCACATGCTCTACGTACCAACTTATCCCTATAAAAACACCATAACATTACGGTTCGCACAGTGTGTCTGCAACTCACTGACCTTTCTTGCAGAAGTAATAGCTACAAAAACAGATTTCCAGGTTAATATTTGAGCTCTTATGAAAACATAGTATCTAAGGGAAGATTCACTAATTGTGAGAGAACTAGGTGGTGGGACTGGTTCCCTTACAAGGGGATATAGGTGTTCAGGCCTTTGAAACATTTCTTGAATATTGTATAAACTGCTAAGAATTTTCCCCTTGCCGGCAGATATGAAAATGGAAACATACGAACACATTAGCAGATAAAAGCCTTACAGTCTATCCAGTCTGTCTTGAGTGTGCAGTTCCTACTGCGTTTACAGAGAGAACAGCCCCCTCCCAGTTTCCCTCATGCCCTCCTTCAACAATCCCTTCCCCACTCCCTTTACCCTCCATTTGCCACTTTCCTCTTCATCTGTCCTATCCCCACTTGAAGCTGTCCACCATTTTTAGGAATACCACCTCCTCTGGAAACTCATTCCATTTGGCCACAACCCCCTCTGTGAAAAAGTGCTTCCTGATCCCCCCTCTGAACCCCCTCCCCAACCAACTTTAGGCTATGCCCCCTAGTTCCCTAGTGGTACTGTTCCCACTAGGCTGAAGAGGCCCCTAGTGCTCACCCTGTTTATACCCTTAAGATACATGAAGGTCTCAGTCATGTCATCCCCCCCTTCTTTACTCAAGAGAGTACATGTTGAACCTCCTGTGCCTCTCCTCACAGGTGCTGCCCTGCTGGCCCTGGGTCACGTTAGTGGCCCTTCTCTGAACAGTTTCCAGCATATTAATATCCTTCTTTAGATATGAGCACCAATACTGCACACTGTACTCTTAAGTGTTGTCCTACCAGTGACCTGTACAATGGCAAAATGACCTCCGCCTTCCTGCTGGTAATTCCCCTGGCTTTACAGCCCAGCATCCAATTTGCTTGAGCTGCTGCTTTCTTGCAGTGTGCCTAATGTTTCACGTCACTCGTGATAATTACTCCCAGGTTCTTTCCTTCTTCTGACCTAGTTACCTGCACACCATCCAACCAGTATTTAGTCCCTTAAGTCTTTGCCCCCAAGTGCAAAATATACAGGTTACTCACCTGTAACAGGAGTTCTAGGAATGGTATATGTTGTTCATCCACACTGTCTGGCAGGTATCCTTGCCGCTTTAAATCTTGCCGGAAGGTCTTCAAGCTGGCTCCTCCCACCCACCCGGGTGGTAAAACTCTCGGCTCCGCCCCATGATGCCAGATCTGGCCCGCTGGAAGCTCAGGTTGTGCGTCGAAGCCAGGGAGGTCGGGTGGGTCGTGTGGATGAACAACATATACCATTCCTAGAACTCCTGTTACAGGTGAGTAACCTGTATTTCTAGGGACATGGATATGTTGTTCATCCACACTGTCTGGCAGACTCCTAGCAGTTCTCCGGGTGGAGGGAGGCAAGACGCACACCCCCAGATACTTACTTGGGAAAGAGAGACTGGAGAACCGAAGCCCCAAAACCAGCATCCCGGCGTGACTCAAGGTCGATGTGGTAATGGGTGATGAAGGTGTGTGCTGACTTCCAGGTAGTAGCCCTGCAGATTTCCTGGATAGGGACGTCCCTGGAAGCAGCCACTGATGCAGCAGTATGGCGGGTAGAATGAGCTCTTATCCCTCTGGGAGGCTCCATGCCCGCCAACTTATAGCAGAGATCTATGCAGGAGGTGACCCACCTGCCTATCGTCCGCTTGGCTGCAGGTCTGCCAGATGCGGCTTCAGCGTAGGTGACAAACAGCTGGCGAACCTCTCCCCGAATTTCAGCCGTGCGCTCCTTATAGTAAGCGAGCGCCCTTCTAGGTTCCAAAGTATGGAGCCTATACTCGGCCTCCGAGGTGTGACTGGGGTAGAACACCGGCAGAGTCAGCACCTGGTTAAGGTGAAACTCCGACACCACCTTCGGAAGGAATTTCGGGTGGGGGCGCAGGACAACCTTGTCCCTGTGGAAGACCAGGTAAGGAGACTCGATGGAAAGCGCCTGGAGCTCTCCCATCCTTCTGGCTGACGTGATAGCCACCAAGAAGGCGGTCTTCCACGACATGTGAGAGAGTTCACACCTGTGCATTGGTTCGAATGGCTTGCCCATGAGCTTTGCCAGTACCAGCAGTAGATCCCACGGAGGTGGAGGTTCTCGCACCGGAGGGGAAATGTGATCAAGGCCTTTGAAAAAGCGCCAGACCACCTTCTCTCATGCCACAGACTGCTTCTCGCCTGCGCCCAAGCAGAGAGATGGCTGCCAGGTGCACCTAAGGGTCGCGACCCAAGCCCTTGCTGAGAAAGGGACCACAGGTAGTCCAATATGCCCGCCAAGGAACAGGAGGAAGGCCCAGGCCCTTGTCCTGACACCAAATGGAAAAAGTTTTCCATTTGAAGGCGTAGCATTTTCTGGTCGACTCCTTACGGGACGCCTCAACTACGTTGAGGACCTCGTCGGAAAGACCCAAGGCCTGGAACTCTAGCTGCTCAGGAACCAGGCCATCAGGTGCAGGGATTGAAGGTCCGGATGGCATACCTTCCTCTGATTGACTGAGAGCAGGTCCGGGCGTGCTGGAAGCTGCCTCAGAAGCCTGGAGCTGAGGCAGAGGAGATCTGGGTACCAGTACTGGCGGGGCCAGTCTGGGGCTATCAGAATCACCTGCGCCTTGTCCCTCCTTGCTTTGAGCAGCACCTTGTGCATCAAGGGGAACAGGGAAAGGCGCAGAAGAGGCCCGGGTCCACGGCCTCGAGAAGGCATCCCCTGCAGAGAGCCCTGCTGAGGGGGCGGGCATGGAACAGCCTCAACTCGCAATTCTCCTGGAGGCAAACAGGTCCACCTGAGGTGTGCCCCAATGGGAGAATAGATCTCAACTACCTCCGCAGGAGAGACCACTCGTGGGAGGCAGCCCTATCCGGCTAGGGCATCGGCCAGGGTGTTGGAGGCTCCTGCCACATGAATGGCTAGGAGATCCGCCTCCAGGCTGTGCACGAGTGACCAGATGCGGAGAGCTTCCTTGCATAGGAGCATGGAGCGCGTCCCGCCCTGGCGGTTTAGATAGTACATGGTCGTGGTATTGTCCGTCTGGACCCGGACCACTTGACCCCGAAGAAACGGAGCAAAGGCAGTGAGAGCTAGGCGGACCGCTCGGAGCTCCAGCAGGTTGATGTGGCATCGGGACTCCCGCGGGGACCAGAGGCCGTGCGCTCGGTGTTCCCCCAGATGGGCACCCCAACCCATCAGAGAGGCATCAGTCGATAGAGAGATCCGCCAGGCGGACAAATGGGATGCCTCCTGCAGATGAACTGGAACGTCCACCACTGGAGAGCGTTCCACATCCCTGGGTCACCGCTACTAGCTGGTCCAACGGATCGCAGCTTTGTGACCACTGGCTGGCCAGCCCCCACTGAAGGGGGCGCATGTTCCAGCGGGCCCAACGGACCACGCTGGTACAGGCCGCCATGAGACCCAGGAGGCGCAGGAAGTCCCAGGCAGGGCGCAATTGCCCAACCAGGAATGATTGGGCAAAGGAGGAAAGAACCTCGGCCCTGTCCACCGGGAGCCGTGCTCTGGATCGAAGAGAGTCGAGCTCTGCCCCGATGAAAAGAATCACCTGCTTCGGCTCGAGTTCCAACTTGGCCTCGTTGATGAGGAGGCCGACCAGAGAGCAAACCTGGAGGGCCAGGTCTCTGGACCGCTCCACCTCCTGTCTGAGGCTGCTATCAGCCAATCGGGTCCAGGTAGGGTAACCTGACCCCCGCGTCGGAATGCTGTCACCACTGCCATGCATTTGGTGAAGACCCTGGAGCTGGAGATAAGTCAAGGGCATGGCTTGAACTCGAAAAGGAACCTCCCCGAAAGCCAAGGAACCTTTGATGGGACGGACGGATAGGGACGTGAAAGAACGCGTCCTGTAGGTCCAGAGAGCAGAACCACACGCCGTGTTCCAAGGATGGGATTATCTGAGCCAGAGTGACCATCCTGAAGGTTCGAGACCTTAGGAACTTGCTCAGGTCGTGTACGTCGAGAATGGGGCGCCAGCCCCCCGTCCGTTTCGGAACCAGGAAGTACCTGGACACGAACCCTGGGTTTGAGGGAGGGTCCGCCACCTCTCTTATCACCTCCTTCTCGAGGAGGAGAGCGACGTCAGCTTGGCGAGCTGACAGCGAGGCTTCGGACCCCGAGGCCCCCCGAGGTGCGACGGCTCTGAAGGGTGGGGCCTGCTCAAACTCCAGAGGTAGGCCCTTTCCTACCACCTCCAACACCCACCTGTCTGAGGTAATAGCAGACCAGGCGGAAAGGAAGTACTGGAGCCATCCCCCACACGGGGGGGGAACCTGGGGTGAGGTGACGAGGTTGGGGGCGACACCCCTCAACCCGTCACTGTGCAGGCTTGGAGGAGGGACTGGCCGAGGGACCGCCTGGGCCTTTACCTCCCCTGCTTCCTGGAGGAGGAAGACACAGGCTTGGGTTTGGGATGCCAAGCGCGAGCCTGCTGGCCCTGGTGTTGCTGGGCCGGGCGTGCCGGGGGCGCAGACGGACGAAAGGGCTTGGGTTGAGGTCTGCGGCCCTTGTCCCTCTGAGCGGATGATACCGAGTCCAAGGTGGCATTGGACTTTTTGATCCTCTGGAGGTGGCCTTCCACTCCAGGGCCGAAGAGGTCAGTCCCCAAGAAGGGGACATCCGCCAATTTGTGCTGGGTATCCGCTGTGAAGGTGGATATCCTCAGCCATGCCCGACGGCGCATAGCCACTGCAGCCGCTACTGACCTGGCACATGAATCACTGATGTCCAAAGCAGTCTGAAGTTGCTGCTTGGCCACTGCCCTGCCCTGGTCCTGCACCTGCTTGACCGTGGTCTGCAGGTCAGCCGGGAGATGAGGGACCACCTCGTCCAGGGAGCCCAACAGGGCGTGAGAAAAATGCGCCATCAGTACGGCCGAGCTGGCCTGACGAAGGCCAAGGGAGGACGCAGCGTAGACTTTTCGCCCGGCATAGTCCAATTTCTTGGACTCCTTGTCGGGAGGTTTGTCCACGTCCCTAGCGTTTCCGGCATGCCGGAAAACACTGTTGGTAACTAACCCCTCGGCCGAGGGATGTTCCGAGAAACTGGACAGGGAACCGTTAGGGACCGCATACTTCCTGGCCATCGTGGCCGAAGGCGCAGGGCAGGAAGCAGGACGCTGCTAGAGCTCCAAGGCCAGGCCCACAATGGCCTCAGCCACAGGGAAGGCCTCCGTAGGGGAATCCCCTCGGTCCAATATCTCCGTGAGGGGATACTTGGCCCGCTTGGACAGAGTTCGAGCTGCATCCCGTGGATTCCAGATGAGTCTGAGCAACCCCAGGAAGGATGAAGGCTGTCGCCCAGCGACTGACCTCCAGAGGACTCCAAGTCACTTGCTTGGAGAAGAAGGAGGAATCGTCGCGGACTCGAAGAGTCCGCAGAAGGCTGCCTCAGGCTGAGCCACCTCCACCTGCCGAGGGCGATCAGGAGTGAGGGGTGACCGACAGCCTATGGGCAGACCCTGAGCCGACCGAGAATTCCTGGTCGGAGCCCCAAACCCTGGGCTGGTGGAGGCGGAGGTTCCACCGGAATCAGTGGAGCAGCTGGTTTCGCCGAACAACCGCCTGACAACAGGCTCCTCGGTAAAATGGGGGTTGTTTCCGCTCCGTGACAGCTACTTAATGGCCGGGACACGCGGCCGGCTTATTCCCGTCAAAAGGAGCTGTTACCACATGAGGTCCTTTTCCGCCGACGCAACTTGCGGCCGAAGCCTCATCCGAGGAGGAGGAAGGACGCGGTGGCGCCGCCACTGGAAAGTAAGACTGAGACCGCCTTGTGATGGCGGGATCGGCTGGACCACGAAGAAGTCCGAGACCGAGAACCTCGGCTTTTCCGAGGACGGTGCGGAGAGGGGACAGGTGGAACCGGCTCCTCCCTCGGCTCGGAGGGAACACCCAAGGGCTCCGGAACCGGAGGCACTGGCAAGCCCACGGGATCCTCAACTCCCACCGGGGGAACTGGGGAGAGGGGATTTTCGCTCGCCGGTTGACAACCCGCTCAACAGGTCGAGAAAGATCTCGACTGCGCGGACGACGGAGTCTCGGTCAACTGACCTGACAGGGACACCGTGGAGACCAGTGGCCGTTTAACGATCAACCAAGTCGATGGTCGATAACCGGGAGAGGGACCTTTCCAGCTCCCAAGAGCATCGACAGAAGAGACTTACCCTTGTCTTCTTCTTGGACCGAGAAGAAGAAGGTCCAGCAGACGTTGGTCCCTCTCCCCTAGTGGAGAGGGACAGACAAAGCTCCTTAAAAGAAGCTGTGTAAGAGGAACCCAGGGAAAGCGGAATAAAAGCCGCGGTCGAGGAAGAAGCGGCCTGCGCCGCCTCCTCTTCAAGGGCAATCATCTGCCCTAGCTGATCCGCCAAGCCCGCCACCGCGGAAACCGCCGACCGGGCCTCTTTTGACTTAACCGGTGAAAAACGTTTCTTGGGGCACCCCAGTTGTAAACGGGCGGCACGGTCTTCGAGGACGTAGGCTGAGAAGGAAGAGCACAGGTCGCAAACTTGCGGGTCGTGCTCGAGGCCTAAACAGTACACACACGTGGAGTACGGATCCGCCTGAGACATCTTCGCCCACACAAGGGCACCACAATAAAAACCGGAGTCGACGGTCCATCGTAGCCAGCGAGGGACAGAAGACCAAGTCTTTTAAGCAAAACTTTTAAATTCGGAAAACGAAGAATTAGGAACCAGTCTTATACGCAGAGCGTTAAGGAGGGAACCTGAGCTTCCAAGCGGTAAGGAAGATCTGGCGTCATGGGGCGGAGCCGAGAGTTTTACCACCCGGGTGGGTGGGAGGAGCCAGCTTGAAGACCTTCCGGCAAGATTTAAAGCGGCAAGGATACCTGCCAGACAGTGTGGATGAACAACATATCCATGTCCCTAGAATTTATATTTTCTAGCACTAAACACCAGTTGCCAAATACCAGACCACTTTTCTAGCCTAGCCAGATCCTCCCCAAGTGCCCCTCTCCCCTCATCCATGTCCATCCTACCACAGAGCTTGATGTCTTCCGCGAGCAGGCAGATTTTACTCCGATCCCATCTTCAATGTCACTTATGAAGATGTTAAACAACACCTGACCAAGCACCAGGCCCCGTGGGACCCCACTGATCACAGGACTTTTTTTGGGGGGGGGATTCCCCCTTCACTGCCACCTTTTGGCTTCTGTCCAGCAACCAGCTCCTGACCCATCCCACAAGCTTAGCCCTCACACCAAGATCTTCAATCTTTCCATCCAGTCTCCCATGAGGCACAGAGTCGAAAGCCTTGCTGGTCCAGATATGGGACATCAACCACTTAGCCCTTGTCCACTGTCCTAGTGACCCAGTCAAAGAAGTGAATTAGGTTAGTTTGGCAGGAACTCCCCAACACAAACCCATTCTGTATCATGTCCTGGAGCCCATTATCCCCCACTAAGCTCACCAGTCTCTCTTTCAGGATGGACTGCATCAGTCTGCCACTACTGAGGTCAGACTGACTGGCCTGTAGTTCCCTGGTTCATCCCTCAGCCCACTTTTATAGGGAGGCACCACACACATAGTTCTCTGGTCCTAGGGCATGATCCCAAACTCAAGAGAGGTGTCTACCAGTGGACCCACCAGAATCTCTGCCAATTCTCTTTTTTTTTTATACTTCATTTATTATGGTAGGCCCGGAAGGGCTGAAGAGATCATGTCCATACAGATAGATCATACATCTATTACATAGGTACATAAAACATATCCTGATGACATCAGAGTGCGTACCTACACATTAGCTTTTTACTGAATAAAAGCATTTGATGATCCAGTTAAAGTAAACTACATGTTCTCAAGGATCTATCATATAATACTGCAGATGTTCTTATCTATTACTACTCGGAGATATTAACAGACTGTACAGTTCACTACATAAAATAACAGAAAAATATATATCCTTTCTTATTTTTATAAATTCTTGATGAGAGAGAGAGAGAGAGAGAAGGGAGAGGGGGCCCAGCTCCTCACAGCACCTGCACAGCTTGCAATGGTGCATCTCCTCACCAGAGGATGAGGAGGTCAAGCAGTGTCAACAGCAACACCTCCTGGTTGAGCAGGATCGACAGTGATAGCACCTCGACTGAGACCTCGAGCACTGACTAGACAAGTGACATCAAGATGAGCCTCCTGGCTGGTTGTAATACACCACATGTAAGTCACCACTGAAAAACACAGGCATGGAAGACTAGACTGCCGGTAGAGGCTGTTCCCACAGTGGGCCAGACAGGGACACTGACTGGTCCACGTCCTCCTGAGTGAGGACAGGGAGCACTGGGTTCTGGGAGATCAATTCCTCAACGTCATTTAACAGACTGTTGACAGGCTCATGGAACATCTTCACAACCTGCTCGACCAGAGCTGAAGTTGACAGGCTCAACAGGGGTGCTGAAAAGCCCTTGACCTGCACAACCTGCCCCTCGACTGAGGGGCACTCAACCCCAACTAAGCAGTCAGGGGAGTTGAGGAATCAGGAGAACCTCAATCTTCCCTGGTCCCATGACCAGTGCCTCAGTGATTGGGTTTGGAACCATGGTTTGCAGGACTCTCCCCAGAGTCTAGAGGGCCAAATACATGTCCCAAAAGCCTCAGGTGAATGACTCTCCAACACTGGCCCCAGGGAACAGTGTCGAGTCTGAAGAGGTGCCTTCTGCAGTCGCCGCTGCTTCCACCTCAAGGGCTGCAAGATGCTGAGCCGACCCAGCCACAGCTGAGGCCTTCTTGTGGCCCTTTGGATGATCCTTCAGATCCTGTTCTGAAGGCTGGCCTAGCAAAAGCTGGTGCTTCCTGTCTTCGAGGGACTGAGGAAGCATAGAAAGACAAGAGGCCGAACCTGGCCATGTTGTGTTTTCCACCCAGTCTGTGTATGCACACGTTGTGCTGGTCAGTGGCCAACATCTTCTGCCTGCACCAAACACAGAACTTGAACCATGGCTTCCATTGCTCCATCGATAATCTGTGAGAGAAGCTGAAGGAACCAAGGAATTAAGCAAGCAGAAGTTGACAAACATCGAAAGCAAAGTTTGCCTATGATGCACAAAGTGCTAAGAGAAAGCCACGAAGGAGATGACCTGTTTTTCCAGCGAAAAGAAAGATATGAAGTCACAGGGTGGAGTCAGGGGATATACCACCCAGTTGGTGGGAGGAGCTTAGCTTTAAGACAGCTGGTAAATCGGCAATTCCAGTGGAAAGCAGAGTTACGTAAGAACTTACCGTAACAGTAGATCTTCGAGAACAGCTCTTGCAGCAGGTTACACCATTAGGACTGAAGCCGGCAGGCGCCAGGACCCCACGGAAATTTTCTAGCTAGCAGTATCCAGTGGGAACCACCCCCGACGCCGGCCCTGCCCCCGACGTCAGGCATCATATAAAAGGGGGCGGTCCCCAGAATCCCCAGTTCTCCTGCTGGAGACTCCCGGCCGTTCGATGACATCAGAAGTGGAGACTGAGGATCCGCCATCAAAAGGAATTCAGAACGGTGTTAGAAACACCTAATCCTAGAAAAGAGATATCGGAACAACTCTACCTCCAGAGGGGATGGTGGGAGGGAAACTACCTGCTGCAAGAGCTGTTCTCGAAGATCTACTGTTACGGTAAGTTCTTACGCAACTGTACTATCTTACTTCGAGAAACAGCTCTTGCAGCAGGTTACAGCATTAGGACTGATTCCCAAGCAATACTGGAAATCCCTCGCAGGTGGGACAAGGCTAGGTAGAGATCACGAGTTGGACTGAAGCCTAGGATAGGAGTACCTGAAGGACTGCTAGACCAAAACATCCAGGCTATAATGCCTGATAAAGGTCTGCACAGTGCTCCAAGTAGCTGCTGCGCAGATGGTTGAAGTGGACATGTTGTTCATGGCCGCAAAGGAGGTAGCCACCCCCCTTGTGGAATGACCCTTAACCATGCCTGGTAAAGGTTCAAGTTTCTGGTAACAGAACGTGATGCAATGGATGAGCCACCTGGACAGCGATTGTTTAGAAACCGGAGCTCCCATCATCTGATGGGCGAAGGAGACGAAAAGCTGATCAGATTTACGGTGGTGCCTGGTTCTGGTCAGGTAGTATTTTAGACAACTATGCACATCTAGAGTGTGCAACAGGGCCTCTCCTCTATTACAGTATTTAGGAAAGTACACTGGTAAGTCGATGTCCTGATTGAGGGTGAGAGCTGAGACCACCTTAGGTAGAAACTTTGCATTTGTTCTTAGGGAACACCCTGTCCTGGTGAAAAACCAAATAAGGTTCTTTGCACAGCAGTGCGTGAAGTTCAGAAATCCTTCTGGCTGAAGTAACGGCAACTAAAAATAACGTCTTCCATGTTAGGAGACGTAGCTCGCAATCCGCGGCTGGTTCAAAAGGCAGCAGCATGAGATGCTCCAGGACAAAGGGTAAATCCCATGGAGGAATAGGATCCTTAATCGGAGGTCTAAGGTGAGAACACTCAGGAAGGCTCGTATGTGTCCAACTGAGTTAGGACGCCAGCCCATAGGTGTATGATAGGCTGAGATGGCACAAAGGTGTACTTTAATAGAAGAGTAGGCCAAGCCTGCCTGGAAGAGAGACAGGAGGTAGTCCAGGACCGACCTTTCCGACAATCCATCAGGGAAAATCCTCTTGCTTGAGCCCAGAGGCAAAATCTGCACCATTTCATGGCGTATGTGTCGTGAGTGACTGATTTTCTAGCAGCCACTAGAACATCTGCTACCTCTTGCGAGACCCCGTACCGCATGATAGCTATGTCTCTAAGAGCCAGGCGTGCAGGCTCAGAGAGCGAAGGTCCGGATGGACCAAAGAACCTTCCTCCTGGGACAATAAGTGACAGCTGATCGGCAGAGGCACCAGAGGTTTCTGGGACAGCTGGTGCAGCAGAGGGAACCAAATCTGTCAGGGCCAAAAAGGCGCGTTAAATAGAAGCGTCGCCTGCTCTCTGCAGAGTTTCAATAGGACCCTCTGGATCAACGGGAAGGGAGGAAATGCGTAGAGGAATCTTCCCGTCCAGGAGAGGGACAATGTGTCTCACCAGAAAACACCAGGCCCTGGATCTAACGAGCAGAAATTGGGCAGTTTTGCATTGGATGGGGACGCGAAAAGGTCTAACTCTGGTGTGCCCCATCTGTGAAACAGATCCTCTACTACCTCCTGGAGTAGTTCCCATTCATGGACTCTGGCCTGAGAGTGGCTCAGGCTGTCTGCGATGACGTTGTCCACTCCTTGGACATGAACAGCCATGAGGTTTGCGCCGTGTTGTAGAACACAATCCCAAACCCTCATGGCCTCCCTGCAAAGCGGGTAGGAATGGGTGCCTCCCTGTTTGTTGAGGTAATACATCACCGCGGAATTGTCTGTTTGTAACAGGAGAGTATCCGTGGATCTCCGACTGGAAGGCCTGCAGGGCATAAAGAACTGCTCTCATTTCCAAAATATTTATGTGGAGATGAGCTTCCTGGGGTGTCCACGAGCCCTGAGACCTGACTCGCCGAGGTGCCCCCAACCAAACCTGAGGCGCCCAGTGGACAGCGCCACAATCGGAGACGGCGAATGAAGGGGATCCTCAACAACAGGTTCTTTGAATCTAGCCACCATTGCCAATCCCGGATTACGGCATTCGTGATCCGAACTGGAAGCTACAAATGGTCTTGCTTCTGATCCCATTGAACCCGTAACATCCACTGGGTCACCCGCATGTGGAGACGGGCTAGCGGGACTGTTGCAATGGCCGCAGCCATGTGTCCGAGCAGGCAAAGGACCAGTCTGGCTGGGACAGTCTTCTTTGCCAAGATGTTCCTGATGAGGGATCTGATGTGTTCCGCTCGGTCCTGGGGCAGAAAAGCTCTCCCCTGGACGGTGTCCAGAACTGTGCCTATGAACTGCAGATTCTGTGACGGAACCAGGTGTGACTTCTCCCAATTGATAATGATGCCCAACGTCCCGAAAAGGGACTGAGTACAGTGAATTGCGGACATCAGAGCCTCCCGAGAGGGTGCCATGAGGAGCCAGTCGTCCAGGTAGGGGAACACGTAGTGGCCTTGTCTCCTTAGAGCCGCCGCTACGACTGTCATGCACTTCGTAAACACCCGAGGTGCTGATGACGGTCCGAAAGGGAGGGCTCGGAACTGATAATGGTGACCTAGAAATTTGAAGTGCAAGAACTTCCTGTGCGCTCGAGCAATGGGTATGTGCAGGTAGGCATCCTGCACGTCCAAGGACGCTAGGAAGGCGCCCTGATTGAGCATGGGTATCAGACCGGGAAGGGTCACCATATGGAAGCATTTGTGGAGCACCAAAGTGTTGAGATCGCTGAGATCTAGTATCGGACAGAGGTCCCCTGTCTTTTTGGGAACCAGAAAGAAGCGGGAATAGTAACCTGCACCTCTCTGGTTCCTCGGTACGTGCTCTATAGCTTCCTTTCCTAGAAGCGCAAGCACTTCCTGCTGTATGAGCAGTGCGTGCTGACCCAAATAACGGGAAAGCAGGGGAGGTCTTGACGGTGGATGGTCGAGGAATTCTATTAAGTGACCTCTCTTGACCATTTGAAGTACCCACCGGTCGGTGGTAATCGACTGCACCCTGAAAAGTGGCGAGCGTTGCGACCCCCGACCTTTTCTGCCCGTTGATCCAGAGGAGGGGCGGGGGCCGGGAAGGAGTCATGCTGTGGCAGCGTTGGCTCCCGCAGGCTGGGCCGGTTTGGTATACTGCTGACCTCTGCCTGGGGAACATTTAGGTTGGGCCTTACATTGGAAGGTGCCCCGTTGTTGTTGACTGGAATGTGGCTGCTGTCGTTGTTGCCAGCCGCGAAAACGCTTCTGGTTCCTATGAAAGGAACCAGATTTGGATCTGTACATGGCCTGTACAGACCTTACTGCCCTCCCGGCGTCCTGAAGCTTGGTGATGACCTTTTCAGAGGCTTCACCAAACAGGACCTCTCCGTTGTAAGGGACGTCAAGGATACTCTTCTGTACGTCTGGGTTAAAACTGGAGACACGGAGCCAGGAGTGTCTCTGGAGACAGACGCCTGAAGCTGCGCCCCTGTCGGATGAGTCAGTAGAACCATATGCGGCTCGTAACACTTGGGTCCCCATGTCTGACCCTGTGCAGAGGAGGTTCAAGAGCTCCATCTTCTGCTCGCCATCCAGTAGTTTATCAACTAGGTCCTGACCCTGTTCCCACAGGGCATTCTGAAACTGAACCATATGAGACAGATAGTTCAGGGACCTGATGGAGCATGTAGCAGCCGGATACATGCACCTCCCCAGGGCATCCAGCTGCTTGGATTCCTGGTCCGGTGGCTGTGTGCTCAGATGCTGTGGTCATAAGGACCTGTCATGAGAGGCCGTAATGACCAGGGAATCAGCCAGAGGTTGTTGCGCCAAGTACTGGTCCTCTGTCGGGGCCCTGTACAGGCGGTCAGTTTTCTTCGGCACAGCGGGAGTGGAATGTGGACACTTCCACGCAGCCTTGGTGACGTCTGCAAAGGTGTCCACCAAGGGTGGCACCACCACAGGCTTAGGGTCCTTCTGCCGAAGGTAACGAGCTAGGCGCTGTCTCTCGGGTTCGAGATCTTCCGAATCCCATCCCATGTTCTCCTGGATGTGCCTCATGATCTTGGAAAAGGAGGGATCATCTGGAGGTGACCTGGGCAGGTCATGTGGGTCAGGTGATGGGATGCTGATTGGAGAAGGAAACCTGGAGGTATCTGAAGTGTCAGGTCTAGAATCATCCCCTGGCAGAGTGGACCGTCGACGTCTGGGTCGCTTAGTACTGGGAGACCCTGAGGGAGATCTTGAAGGGGGCCTTCTCCGTTCTTTGGATCTTCCCCTAGGAGGTGGGGTGTGCTCCTTGGGGGTCAGTGGCCTTCCTGCTGGCTCCTACGGTGGAGGAGGGGGAGTAGGAGGTGAAGGAGTAGGAGGAGGTTTGACTGGGATCACATCCTTCTTTATTGTGTCCCACCAAAAGGTAAAGAGATCTTTGACCTCTTGAATATTCATACCAGACGACAGACCGGGTGCCGGTGGTCTGTCGCCGGTATCGGGCATCGGGTCCGAGGGCGTCTCCGGGATTGGCGAAGGCTCCTGTGGAAGCCCGACGTCCTCAATGTTGCCTGCCTGGTCATCAGGCAACGTCAGGTCCTCCTCTGTAGAGTCCCGGTAACCGGTGTCCACCGGTGACAGGGAGGCAGTCTTCGGCTCTGGCGAATGTCTCACTGACGTCGGGTGCTTAGCCGACATCGGGTACTTAGCCGACGTCTGGTCCGACGGGCGTTTGCCCGATGAAGGGTTGGAAGCCCGCTTCGGGTCCGTCGTCCGTTTTAGAGACGTCAGGTCCTTAGTCTTCCTGAGAGGGGGATCCGAACCCCTGGGAGGCTGGAAGACCAATCTGGTGTCGGGTCCCAGCATCTCTCTGAAGAAGCTTTGGAAGAAGACTTGGACTGGTGACGGTCTGAAGACTTCAATGAGGCCCGGGAAGGTGTTGAGGAAGCCGAAGCCCTGGAAGTCTTGAAAGGATGCAGAAAAGCTGAAGTGCTGCCTGAAGACTTGACCTTTACTGGAGGGGGCTGAGAGCGAGCCCTGGAGGGACAGCGGTCTGAGCGCGTGGAGCCTGAGCTGGTGCGCGAGTCCGAGGCCCGGTTAGGGGATCTGGACCTGGCCTTCTCCCGATGCTTGTCCCGGTGTTTGTGGGACTTAGAGGTAGACTCACCTCTGGAGGCAGGGTCTTTGTCCATGCTTTTTAACTTTTCTTCCAAGAGGAACCCCTGAAGTGCCTTCTGGCGGCGGATCCTGGTGCGACTATTAAACCCCTGACAAAAGAAGCATACCTTGGTGTCGTATTCCGGGCCTAATCACCGCAGGCAGGATGAATGAGGATCCTTGAAAGGGATCTGTTTGCCGCAGGCACACTTGGAAGGATGTCCTTCTGAAGGAGTTGGAGATGCCGACATTTAGTGGTAAACTGGAAAGTTCTAGTAGTCGTACGCTAGAGTGGGACCGTGAGGCCGATGCTGGTGAGTTGACATCGGGAAAAGAACTGGGGATTCTGGGGGACCGCCCCCTTTTATATGATGCCTGACGTCGAGGGTGGGGCCGACGTCTGGGGCAGTCCCTGCTGGATACTGCTAGCTAGAAAATTTCCGTGGGGTCCTGGCGCTTGCCGGCTTTAGTCTTAATGGTAGAACCCACTGCAAGAGCTGTTTCTTGAAGTAAGATCTACCAGAGTGTAGATAGTGAACTACATCCATGCCCTGAGAAGCCTGTGTTTCACTCTGACTCCATTTCCACTGCCCTGTTGCTCAAAAGGCCCACTAACTCCTGTGCCAAAAGCTTTGACATCTGAGCTGATAAGGACTGCCTTCTGGGTGGATAATCCAGAGGAAGTACTATGAAATCCAGCAAGTATCCCTCCCAAATGATCCTGAGGACCCTCTTGTCCATCTCAATGGACTCCCAGTGATGGTAAAACTGGGTCAGGCCCCCTCCCCACACTAGGGAGGGAGAGGCCTGAATCGAGCAGTTGAGCAGGACCAGGACTAGAGCTTCTGTGGGTGGCACTAGGTGCTTCCACCTCCTGTACCTTTGGCTGCACCTTTTTCTGAGGCTGCGCTTTGTTTGAGGCTCCCATGCCTATTCCATGAAAGGACTGCTTGTTCTGAAAGGAACCACATTTTTTGCCCTTTTAAGGGTTAGCAGAGGTTGGCCTGGAAGTCTTAAGGGTTGCCGTACTTTTGTGGAATGACTTAAGAGATTCCTCTGCCTGTTGCCCAAACAGGTAAGTTGCATCAAATGAAAATTACGTTCCTACCGTAATTATGATCTTTCTGTGTATCTTCACCATTCATCACTGTTGGGGTACATGGCCGGAGGTCATGACCCTGTGGGAGCTTTTTTTTTTTGGTAGGTGGAGCCGACGCACCATTGGTGCCGCCCTCGAGGCCAACGCATTGCGTGGCGCTCGCGGGTTGGCCGTTAGGCCCTGTCGACTCCGCCTGCCTGCCAGTTCTGAGTCGCCGGAGAGGTAAGAGGAAGGGAGTGGAGGGTGGGACAAGGAAGTCCAAGGTATAGAAAAAGGAAAAGATATATGAACTAAAAGGAGAAATAACGACTGAGAGGACAGAAGAGGGAGAATACGGAAACTAAGGGGATTGGGAGGGGCCCAAATCTCTGGAAATAGAAGAGGGAGGTAGGGTGGGATACAGAATTTGGGAGGGGGTAGTTAAACACATCTCAGACCTTGGTCCGTCTCCAGATTACATAGGAACTGTGAGGAGTAGCCAAAGGCTTCTTGTCAGAATTCAAGGCACAGAACAGCTGGCAAAAAAACTCCAGCTGAGCAGAGTTGGCTATTCTAGAAGAAGGACAGGGTACAGGGAATTAACACCCTCTCAAGGAAAGATTATTGGTGAAAAAAGGAAAAAGGAGTTTGTTTGTTTTTTTTGTAATAAAAGATAGTCCAAGGACAAGGAGAAATAAGTTGGAAGGGAACAAGGAGGAGGAGAGAATGGAGGGCAACTGCCAACTCCCACCCCACGGGGTGGAGCTAACGCACTGGAGAAGGAGTGCCCCCCCCCCATGCTGACCACTCTCCCCAGAACATTATCCTCCTATGTGCCCCTGTTTTACCTCACTCCTGACAAGAAAGGAGGAGGGGAAGGGATGGGCACAGAGAGGGAGGGGGCGAGAGACTGAAGCCCCAGGGGATTGGGATTGTGATGAATAGGTGAAGATACACAGAAAGATCACAATTACGGTAGGCAATGCACTTTTCATATCTTATCTGTGTCAATCTTCACCATTCATCACTGCTGGGTGAGGCGCAGATCCCCAAGGGGTTTTTTACACCCTAAGGGACAAAGTCCCTTAGCTCTCAGTGGGTGACACACTAAGAGGGAGAACCTTCAAGGCCTGGAGAGGCCCGAGAGGGGAGGAGGAGACGGGATCCCGGGGAAGAAGTTGCCCGACAAACGCCATCTCGCTCACGGGAGAAAAGGTAGGTTCTCTGGCGAGCGGAGTTAATCACCCTATGCCGGGCCAAGGGTGACAACCGGGAAAGACGCAGCCATGCCGTCCGCCTAGTGCAAATCGCTGTCCCTACGACCCTGGTAGCTACCTCGTTGGCATCATAGGATACCCTCGCTTGGTGCCTTGCTAGCTCCAGGCCACGCACAGAGAGTGCAATGGCTTGTCTGGTTTGCTCCGTATCAGGCAACGAGGCTAGGAGTTGACCTAGCCTGGACCACAAGAACCTGTAATAGGCTGCATAGATGGCCTGATGTGCAGAAATGGAAAGCAACAACCATGCCAAGTAGAAAGTGCTCCTACCCCAGAAGTCAAAATCCTAGGAATTTTCATCTGGGGGCCGGTCACGGTGAAGGGCTCGAAGCCCATCAGGAGTATCCAACTGCGTCAATCCGGACTGCGGATGAGGCAAGGAACCTGGAGACTCCGGGGGGGGGCGCAATACCTCTGGCTGAGATCCGTAGGGGCAGAAACTCCAGAGCAGGGCCTCTGCCAGGAGCGCAATGATGCCTCCCAAAAGGGAGCAGGCCAGGGGGGCACCACAAGGGTGGCCTCACCAAAATCGCCTAGAAAGGCATGCGCCGAGTGCTCTGGATTGCTAACAGTGGCAGGAGTGAAGTGCAAGTCCTCCAACATCCTCACGAGGAAGCTCTGATACTCAGCGAGATCAGCGGCTGGAGAGATGTGGACAGAAGGTTCCTCTCCCCCAGAAGAGGGGGATGAAGAGCTGGAGGGCACCGGCTGCTCAGAGGGCGGCTGCTCAGGGGGCAGTTGAAAAACCTGACTGTCCATTGCCCTAACGTAAGCTGGGAACCGAGCAGCCACAGCCCTGAACTGCTCCCAGGAGAGAGGCCCACTAGGACAAAGGGTGCCTGGGAGAGCAGACAGAGCCGAGAAGAGATGCCGGCTGACCTCCGCCTGGGCTAATGAGTGGACCGGAAGCACCTGCGGAAGAAGGTGCCCCGGAAGACCCCACAGCCGACAGTTGAACAACCATTTCGGTACTGCCTTGGCTGCACCCGGAAGAATCCCCCCTGTGCGGCGACCGGGGCCATATAGGTCCAGAAGGACGGTCCCCTACCTCAAAAGAAGGGGGCTCTCTCAAAGAAACCGAAGAGGAAGAGCGGAGATCCGCACTATGGCTTCTTCCAGAGCCCGGGTAGGCCCCTGAAAAAGGGTACCATGCAGACCCCACGCGCCTCGAAGCCCAAAAGAGCCCTCCTCCTCGAGAGGGCCAGCCTAGGTAGCTGACAGCCCTGGGAAGCACCCGAAGCAGCTATCCAGGGCACAGTACCCTCCCCTCCCGGAGGTGCTCTGATCGGCCCCAAAGTTGGGCGATCCAGGCACACCGCAGGTGGGGGTACCACTGCTGAGGGGTCAGCGAACCCAACAAGACTGGGCTGCAGAGCAATGGTGGACTGCACCACTGCCCGCTGGTCAGCATCTCTGACCCCAGTCTCAGTAGCCATCGACCCCACCTCAGAAGGGGGCTGACTCCGGCTTGTTGAGGATACTACAGGGCTGCCCACTCCAACAGTCGACCCCAAAGAGTCAGACTGTCTGTCTGACTCACAGCCCGACTCCGCCTCTGAAGAGGTAGAGGCCGAGGCCCTGTGCCAGACTGTAGGAGGGCGTCCACTGCCATCTTTGCCAAAGGGGGTGCCAGAAACCAAAACCATGCCCGAGCCAGTGCCAGTGCCCCCTACAGCACCGTGAGCGGAATCCACAGGGGGCACGGCTCTAGCCTGAACAGGAGCTCCAGACTCGGGACCAGCCACGGCATCATGTGGCACCGAGGACGGAGATGGTGCCGACATCAGCCCCGATGGTGCCGCCCGGCTCCACAGCACTGTTTGGGCACAGGCAGCGCCAACGACGGCACCGACAGTGGAATCCGACAGCCCCACGGCACCGAGTCCCGAGGACACGGCGTCATGCTCAACCTCGGCGCCGTGGATGGCGCCAAAGCGAGATGCAGACAAAGATGGCACCTTAGAAACTCCCACGGTGTTGCTAGCAGTATTGGCACCGCGAATGGCTCTGAGAGTAGCCATGGCACCGCACGACAAACCGGCGCTGACGACGGCTCCGTCAGGGTCCATGGTGCCGTGAACAGCGCCGAGGCCCGCAATGGCACAGACTGACGTCATCGAGGACAGCGCCGACCCGGGCCTTGCGAACTACGGGTCTGACACCGGGGGAGCCTTCACCCCCGAAGGGGCGATTGTCGTGGTGGTGCCTCCCGCCTGCCCCCCGAAAGGAGTGGGATGGGCCTCCTGCACCACGGAAGGAGCCTCAGCAATGGCCAGGCTACTAGTAGCCAAGGCTCCCTCCTCCTCGGTCCATGTAGAACCAGGAGGGGAGCCGGAGGAAAGGGCGAGAGTACGTGACTTGGCCCGACGAGTGCGCGCCCGACCCCCGAAAGTCGGCGGAGCTCGCCCCACTTTCCACGCACATTGCTCAATGACCCGGTCCATGGAGAAACAGGCATCGCACAAATCCATGTCATGAAGTGGGCCAAGACACGAACGGCAACGGTCGTGCTGGGCGGTGACGGAATATTTTCGGCTGCATGGGCACCGTCACATGGGGGGCCGACCCGTCCTGGAAGTTTTCTGCCCTCCGACCGAGGCATGACCTACGGAGAAAAAAAACACCAAAAACAGACTCAACGTCACCAAGAAATAAAATATATGGAAAGATCTTACCAGCGACGTCGAGTAAGCAACTAGAACCGGCAGGACACGGCACCGACGGATTGCGGCACGGGAAATAGGTGAAAACAAACTGCGTAGGCGTTAGGCCTCAAATCAGAGCTTTCTTCCCATGAGGTGACCTCTATGGCGGGAGACGAAGAACTGGCAGGCAGGTGGAGTCGACAGGGCCTAACGGCCAACCCGCGAGCACCACACAATGCGTCGGCCTTGAGGGCAGCACCGATGGTGTGTCGGCTCTGCCTACAAAAAAAAAAAAAAAAAGAGCTCCCGCGGGGTCATGACCCCCAACAGTGATGAATGGTGAAGATTGACACAGATAAGATCAAGAACGTTCACAACCTGCTGTTTATTGTCTTGGGGGGAAAATTAGATGCTCACAGCCAGGAATGCCTTCTAATGCAAATGCCAGCAGTGCCAAAGAAGGAGACAACATCAAAGGCATCCACAGAGGCCTTGAGCTGATGACTACCAGACTCAATACCTTGTTTCACAGTCAGCAGGCATTTAAAGATTGCAGCTGTTAAGAACGGAGCCACAGGGGACCCCACCGGAGTTGGGTCAGGCCTATCACCCTCAACTGCAGATGACCCTCACACATACATACCACAGGGTGACCTCGAGTGGTACTGTTTCTTCTTCGACAAACGGGAGGAAGAAGAACTCTAGGTCGAGCAGAGCCGGGTCCCCCATCGAGGTCATGAATGGGCCGGCTACTTTTTGTGCTTTGGGCAAACTGTCCCCCCCCCCACTCCGAGCACCAGACTGCCCGTGGTCAGACTCCCCCCTCCACAAAGGGTGGCAGACTGGACACAGCCCCACTGCCAGTACAGCTTTCAAGCGAAGTCTCCTTACCATCACCGTTACCGTCTAAGGTTAACTCCGTTGCTGGCAGGCTGAAAATTACTTCAATTAGACTTTTCTTCCTCCTCTTCATTTTTTTTTTAAATATAAAAAGAACACTACAAGTAGTAAGTTAGTTGAATCCTGAATGGCTATAGCTGCTGTCGAATAAACAAAGACATGACTCCCAGCAGGCAGGAGACACTGTCAACGAAGCGCACTCAATGGCGGAGGAAAAAGGAACTGAGGTGGTTGAAGGGTCAACGCTGAGATAGCCTATATGGTGTGAGCTAGTCTTGTGGTGCTGCGCATGAACGTTCCTATCCCATCACCGGCCTTCCTGAAGATTTTTGGCTCCAGCGGGGTCCTAGAGTCTCCGGCGTAGTCCCATTAGTGTGAGTGAGTGGTGGAGACTTTTAGTCCAGGAAGATCAATAGATCTTCGATAAAATCTCTTCCTTTAGGCCAAGCTGGCCCTTTTTCCTTCCCGCTTGTATCAGCTGTAGGGGAAAATGTCATCCAATTCTGACTTGGAACTTTTCAAGACTGCTGTTTCCAGTGCCTGCATCTGCCTAATATCAAAAGCACTGGTATGATTTCCTCATTCCTCAAGAAGACAGTCCTTCAAGCAAAGTCTCCAGCAGGGAACTGAGAAGAGATGGGCTGCCCACATTTACGTAGACAATGATGCGTGACGTTATCATGAAGAAGTCAAGTTGAAGACTGTTCCTATGGCTGAACATGCTCAGTGGAAGATTGCCTAAGTGTGCACAGTGAACTGAATATAGGCAGTTACAAGTGTTGTTCCCTATGAAACATTTAACAGTGTACCATGCAATGGCTGTATAAAATCATGTTTCATCCAAGTTAGTACCATGAACTGATTAGACAGAGCAACTGAGTAGTAGTAGTAAGTAATGTAAGTAGTAATATATTTTATTCGTATAATAATAACTGGCCAGCAATTTTTTGAATGGGTGACCGAGTTATAATTTGCCGTTATAACCAACACGTGCCACGTCAGTCCCAGAGGAGCCATTCCTGGTTGGCTCTCCACTATTAATGGGCGGGCTAAACACTATGAAAAACATGGCAGCTCCTCATCGCGCTTACCGAGGAGCCGCCACACCGGGAGTCGTCCTATTAGGTTTTTTTTAATTTAAAAAACATATCTGGTTGATCCTGCTGTCCACAACCTGTGCTACAGAACAGTTCCCACCAAATGAAACTGCTCAGATGTGCTTAACCACCCAGCAACACCTCTGAAGTGCTTCTCAAAGGTAAGCGTGATCCCAACAGTCTGAAACCCCAAAGTCTTCAAAGTAAAAACAAATGGCTATTAAAAAAAAAAAAAAAGACTCCTCGCAATGAAACTCTCTTTTCTCACAGAGAGCGAGAGAGTGTGTGTGTGTGTGTGTGTGTGTGTGTGTGTGTGTGTGTGTCTCTGTCTATAACAGCAGCACAATCCCCTTAGGCAAAAAATTGCTGTCCAGCAATCATAATTAATAAAAGATGGGGAAGTGTGCTTAAATTCAAAATTAATGGTTGCCCTCGGTGTGGGATGCTTTAATAAAACCCTCGGGCTTCGCCCTTGGGGTTTAGGTAGCATCCCACACGTTGGGCAACCATTAATTTCTCATTAAGCACACTTCCCCATCCATTATTGTATATATTGTAAACAGGAAAGATGTTATATTGAGCAAGATGTTTATTTCCAAGGAGATCTTTCACAATTAAAATGTAGCTGCCCATACAAAAATGTATAAAAATGTTAATTTACACAGTACATCACTAAATAACAAATGATACAGTACAAGTCACCAGACACGTAGAACAAAGTGCATTACAGACATGGCATTTTCTTAGATTTCAGTTAGGTTATGCCCTCATAACAACACTGTGATGATGCCATAGCCCTATCATAAAACCATTGTTTTAGCCAGCCCGGTGGTGCTGAGGGTTGAGGCGCTGGACGCCACACCTTGCCCCACGCCGGTGACCTGTGTTCGGGAGCGAGCATGGGTTGCCGGGGGTCAGAGGGGAGAAAATGGATTGAGCGTCCAATGGACTGCTTTCCATCTCTGGGGGGAAGGGAGGAGGGTACCTGTGGCCACTGCGCACCTGACCTCTACCAGAGGCTGGGAATCGACAAAATGGCCAAGACTTCAAAGGGTGGGAGCACGGCAAGACACTTGAGGTGGTGCACACGGCAGCGTGCACGACCACATCAGAGGCGTCACTGCATGCCACGTCCCACAAATGGGAGAAAATGGGAAAATGGCATCCTTGGTCACGGCGGCTTGATGGCCATCCCATGGGCGCCCTGGCTTTGGAAGCGTCGCCAGAACTGGATCCGGACTTGGCGGGTGAGATGGCGGCTCCCTGCCACCCCGCCATGGGGGGGAAGCCACAGGGGAAGAAGGCAAGGGCCCTACAAGAAGCCGGGGGCAGACTGGATGGTGGCGGGAGACAAGAGGGAACTGCAGATGAAAGGTGCTGACCAAGGAACCAGTGGCAGAAATACAGTGATAAAAAAATAAATAAAAATAAAACCATTGTTTTATAGGGCCTAGGTGAATGTGAGCATTTATACCTTTTAACCTAACAGGCATATAGTTCCACAGTACAAGCCCCCTATACCATGTAGATGACCTCCCAATTCCTAACTGCATTTTGGAAAGATGTATTCCACTACAGAATCTGCAAACAACCCCCCCCCCCCAACACCGCAAATCTGCTTGATTACAATAATAGGGGCAGAAACTCAGACATGTATGGCTCCCCTGATGCTTCCGTTTATACTTGGAAAATGCATATTGTAATAAAGATGCAGCAGAAATTGCATGATAGCAAAGACGACACATAATACCCATTCACCCCCGCCTACTCCCTTGGATGAGATAAATATATACCGTATGTGTGTGTGTGTGTGTGTGTGAGTGATGTAGGTGTGCACTCACGCATGTGTGCATGTATATATCTCTGTGTGTCTAACTAATCAGTGGTCAAAACTGGTACTAGCCTAACAGGTACATGCTGGTAGATTTCATTTTTATTGGGCCAGTAAAAATGTGCATTAACTAATTCTAGAGGCGCTTGTATTACAGAAAACAGCATTTCAATACATGTAACAGCTAGGCTAATGTAAGAATTAGTAGTGGGGCCTGTGGATTTGTCAAGTCACTAGCACGGTTGGCTAGTGGTAGAAAAGCTTAATTTATTTTTCGCAATTATTTAATCTTTATTAACTTTTTCATTTCTGTATAATCCAGTACATTACAAAATAAAGAGTTATTATAATACAACAGCATGGCGCCGGGTCATTTTTTTCAATAGTTCAAAGAAAACAGCAATCTAGCAAACATTCATTATTTCCTACGCCCCCTCCCCCCTTAGGTACAGCACAGGGGTTGGGGGATGCAACCTAAAGTGTCTATTTACAGGAAGCCATTTAAGTAGTTCTGCAGGGTGGGCTACACATCTATGCTCTGATCCTATGTTGGGGGAGGAGAATTCTTGGATGAGGTGGGCGAGTACCCATATGCCAGGAAGGGGCAGCCAGCAAGTCAAAGACAGTAAACATGACTTTTTCAGGGCATCATATTAGCCAAGGCGGGGTGGATTCTAGTGCACACAGGAGGCCAAATCACTGCTTTAAGCTAAGGTGGTTTCTCTTATGGCATAAATTCCCTATCCTTGGATACTGCGTGCAGGAGCCAACCATTCCAACAGGAAGAAAGCAATTCCTCCCTGTCATTCAAGGAGTTGGTGATTTCTTCCAACTTACATATTTGATTTACCATACTCTGCCAGGCTAAGACAGCCAGGGTTTAAGATGTAAGCCAGAGTCTAGTGATTTTTTTTAGCTGCTGTGATTAGGATGCCCAGTAGGTATCATGTGTGTGGGTTAACCAGGTCTCTGGGGAGCTGAAGAAGCAGAAACAGCTCTGCTGTCAGAAGAACTGGCTTACTGAACAGTTCACCCAGTTCACTCTGTAGGACTTGGAATAAAGGGCGTAGCACTGGCAAGCCCACATTATGTGTGCGTGTAATGTGCACAATTGCGCCACAGCCCCTGCAGGCGGAAGAGTCTGTAGAAGTGGAGAAGTGCGCTGTAATGACTGGGGTGTGGAAAAATCACCAGATGCTTCCACAAGTATTCCCGCCACTGGTGGGAGCTTGTGACTGTGGAAGACACATGACGAGATCTCAGACAGGATTCCCAAGAAATCAGGACTCCCAGTTCCTCTTCCCATTTCTGAAGGATGTCCTGAGCGTTGTCTCTCGTGGATTCAGTTAGAGTGCTATATATCAAAGCTTAATTTCAACCCTGTCAATGACTTCTGCTGTTCCTAACGAGGCAAATAAAACCTCAAAATGGAAACAGTTCTAGAATGCACACAGAACTGATCACTACTTGCTTTTAAAGGTGGTTTCTTGTTTGCTGCTCAGTTATTCTAATGGTAAAACAAAGACATTCTCCCAACACTGTCTCACATACTGCACCCACCTACGCCAATTCTGAATTATCTGCAATGCTGTCTCAAAGTCTATGACAATTTCAACTATGCAGCAAATTCCCTGAACACAGCTTACCATGCAGCCATCCAGGTGTGTCTGTATCACTTCGGGCTCTATACCTCTCACATCCAAGACATGCAGCTCAGCCTTCACACCATCCAGCAGTCTCTTACAGTCCAACATGCGTTGTTCAAAGTTAGCAGGCTTCTGAAACAGCTGGTATTTGGTGGATACTTCTCGGAGCTTCCTCTGAGCAAAACAGAATCAATTTGCATAGACATAAAAACATGCACGAGGCATACAGAACTGCTCTCTCATGATTATTATTCTTGTACTTTTTATCCTCTGCTGTTTGCAAAGCTATCCTTTGTTCACTGACTCAACTCTTGTCCTGACATTGCACAGGAGGTCACAGTCACCTTAGCTTTTACTGACTCCCCATGATGCCCCGATGGATCTACCTCCATGCCATGGCCTTCCACCAAGATCAAAGGCAAAGGGGGCGGGAGGGAGCTCAGTAGCCACTGGAAGACTGACGCTCATGGGGATTCATGCTGCATCATCTTGCAGACAGCATTCTTCACCTCATGGGAATCCTCACCTTTCAGCTTCTTCAGACCATCCACAACCATGTCTGTCTGTGTTGTGGGGAGAGGACACTGAATCGTTGCCATGATGTCAATGCCAGACCCTGAACCCATTAAAGAAAGGTGAGCATCATCACAGAAACACAGACAATGATGGAAGAAAAAGACCAGTGGTCCCATCAGTCTGCCCAAGTTCCCTATCTAGCCCTGGGATCTACTGTCCATCCAGGGTCCTAGCCCTCCCCATCCCCCTGATTTTGGCACCCCAAGAAACCACTATACCGTTCATTCTGTCCCACCCATGTTTAAAACCCACCAACAGTGTTCACACCCACCATCTCAGCTGGCAGACTGTTCCACGTCTCCACCACCTTTCTCTAAAACAGTGCTTCATCAAGTACCCCTGAATCTCCCTCCTGTTAGTTTCCACTTGTGACCAAGTGACCATGACATAGTACTAAAGTTAACTAGTTCCCTGCAGTTCACCTAGTTAATTCCTTTAAAGAATCTGAAGATCTCTAGCTTATCTCCCCTCTCCCTTCCATCTCCAGTAAGTACAAGTTCAGTGCCCTGAGGTACTTCTAACTGGACCTGCCCTGTTGGCCCTGAATCATTTTTGTTACTCTGCACTATATCTAGACAATCCTTATTCTTCCTGAGAACAAGATTCTAGAACTGGGCACAGGACTCCAGGTGTGGTCTTACTAAGTATCTACACAGGGAAAATATTACCTCTTCCTTTCTGCTTAACAGTACTCCTCCTGATACATCCCAGGGGAGGAGATCAAAACCAGTCACACCCAAGGTAATAAATGTTTCAGTTGGTCCAAAATATAGTTCCAAAGAACACTCTAATTCCAAATGTAACCCCCCCATCACCCAGGGTTACTAGAATCCCACTTAGATCTAGTGGCAGGCAGGGAAGGCAGCTTGTGAGACACCAGTTAAATGGGTTTCACACTGTCTCACTCTGTTCTCAGCCTCATCTGAGCTGGAGGGATGACATCATATAGAATTCTTGCAGCAACATAAGCCACAGTGGAATGTTGCAGCTGGGAGTTAGGTTAGAACGTTGGGGTTTTCAAAGTCGGTCAGTAGTAGTCTAGTGGGAGACTCAGTGGAGGGAGGAGGTGCGCTGCAGTTGGCAGCCCCTCACAGCCCCAGGTCTGTATCACAGCTACCACAAGAAGAGGGTGTGTGTTCTCGCCTTAGAGAAGGACACATAAAAAGTACAAACAGAAGTGGTTGAGACTGTTTCCCCGTTTGTTCTAGTGCCCCATCCCTGAGAGGGATGGGGGGAAACAAGACTAGCTCTTCAGGGGCAACCCCCTGGCCTGGCTGGAAGAAAAAAGCTGCCTGATGAGAAGATTTGTGCTGAGGTAACAGAAGTGTGTTTTTTCCTGTGAGAGAAGCCCTGGGGCACCTGCGAACCATGGTGAGTCTGCTCTGTCAGAGAGCCTATGTTTTCACAGAGACTGTTGTGTAAAGTATCTGCTACTGTGGGTCAGGAAAGGACAGCCAAGTACAGTACTTTGAAGTTATGTGTATGACTTGAAATGCATCTAACCAGTGGGGATGGACATAGCCACTTAGAGAATGCTGCAAGTCAGGACACCAGTTACCAAAGGCAGTAGATTGTTAAATGTGATATACATTTTGAGATGGCATTCTACAGAGAGACTCAAAGGAAAGGTGTTGACTCTAAATGAACGGCTGGGTATGGATTTGCGGAGAAGAGGTGGGAGACCCCCCCCCATCTGGAGTAACCAGATTTACCTCCACGGACTCACTTTGGGCACCTATAGCTTTCTCCCAGGCACTTGGCCAGTGTCTGCAGAAAGTACCCAGACGTGGGATGAAGGATGTGTGTTTTTCCCTTTAGAGCTAGGAAACGCTCATGGGTGGTTAAGGGAGCCACCAACAGAAATGTCCATGCCATATGGAAAGTGTACCAGTGCTGGCCAAGGGTCATGCCAGGGAATCCAAGATAGAGAGAGAGAGTACCAGTTCAGGCTGAGAGCCCAGTGTGTTCAAAACCTGAGGGTTGTTGTGATGATGAAGAAGATGTGTTCTGACCTCTATAGAACTGCATAACCAGTGAGTGTAGCCCCGTGGGGGTCCATCTTGCTTTGTATTCCTGTGTGTAAGTGAATAAAAGCCCCACTTTAGAATCCCACTCCTGGATTGGACATTCTCAATTCTTGCTTCCTGTGTCCAGAATTACTTGGGTGCCCCTGTCCAGAACTGCAAACCTAGCCCTGATGCCGAGCGCATGTTTTCTCCCCAAACCCAGGCTAACCAGGTAATGGGTTACAAAAATGGAGGCACCGGGCACTAAATAACAACAAAACCCCAACACACACCTTGGTTACACAAAACCAAAGACTTGCTCTGTTGATTGATAGACTGATTTAAAAAATTTCACCAGGAAAGATATACTGAGCTGCTAACAGCTCGTTTCCAGATGAGTCCTGGCGGTGGTGGATGTGGAAAATCATATACAGCAAATACAATATACAGTACAGGAGCATAGCCAACAATTGAAGACAAGTCAGTATAACCAATATGTGTGAGAAAAACTGAGATAATTTAGGTGATGGAACTACTCTTGCAGAACAGTGAATAGGTAATGAAGGAAACAGACTGCCAGGGCAAAACTAGTGGTGGTGGTGGGGGGGGGGGGATTTGCAGGAGGGAGAAGAATAGTCATGAAGGAGAGACTTTAAGGAGAAAGCAGAGCAGGCAGAGTCAACTGACAAGGGAAGGGAGGCCCAAAGTTTAGGAAAGTGGTAAGAGAAAGCAGATTTACCAACAGTAGATTTTCTAGAAAGAACAGAGAGGGAATGGGAAGTATTTTTGTGTGGAGGGTAGTAGGAAGCTGAGAGAGTGGGTAAGAGGAATGTAAGGTGGGAGGGAAGGGAACCAAACCAGAATTTAGATATAAAGGAGGCACAATGGGAAAGGCACCTGGCATCGAGAGATGAGTGAAAGAGTAGAGTGAGTAATGGTGGGTACCAGGTGAACAATCTAAAGCAAAACAACAAAAAGAGTGGAAGAGGAGGTCCAGTCTGGCAAGGGAGTTTGGAAGCTCCACTGTAGACTATGTCACCATAATCAAAAACAAGGAGAATCATCTTTAAAACAATCACTCGGAAGACAGGAAGCGGAATACTCGCTTTGTTCCTGTACAATGCACCAAGCTTGGGGTGGGGCTTTTGGTATATGGCAGTAATAAGAACTGAGAAATCACAATGATGTTCAAAATAAATCCTGAATCCTAAAGACAATACATCCTCAATAAGGGTGGGAAATGAAGAGAGAGGAGTGAGTCTGGAAAGCCTCTGATGGATTCCAAACATGATAGAGACTGTTTTTTTGGCATTAAGGGATAGTTAGTTAGACTGGAATCAGTGCTGAATAGTGTCAAAATCCAGCTGAAGCTGTGAGGTAAGATCATGAGAAGAAGAGCCAGATGCAAAAATAACTATCATCAGCATACATATGAATGGATGAAGAGGAACAGAAAAATGGGAGGTCATTCAGGAATATGGAAAAGAGAACAGGACCCATGATAGACCCTTGAGGGACACCTAAGCAGATAGGAAGTGGTGATGAAATGGAGCTACCTATCCAGACAGCTTGAGACCTTCCCTCAAGATAAGAATAAAACCAGCTGACTGAAGAGTCAGAAATACTTGCTGCTTTAAGCTTGTCCAGAAGAATGGAATGTGCCACTGTCAAAAGCTTTAGCAATAAAAATGGCAATGAAGAGACCCTGATCCATACCTGTGAGGATGGAGTCCATCAGCTGAAGGAGAGAAGTGGAAGTAGAGTGGGATTTCTTAAAACCAGACTGAAAAGGAGGAGAGCTGTGATAATACAAGGTGTTCCTGTAACTTAGCTAAGGTAGAAAGGAGAGAGATAGGACAGTAGTTACCAGGAGAAGAGGGATCACCACCTGTAGGGATGGGAATGGCAGTAGCCTACACTTCCAGGCATCAAGAACAGCAGCAAAGGAAAAAGAAAGGTTGAAAAGCAGGGTAACTGACTGTGCAATGGCAGTGACTGAGGGAAAGACACCAGGGCTACCACATTTGTGATGATTAAGAGCAAGCAAGGACCTAAAGGAAGCAGAGGTGGTGGTAGAAGAGAGAAGGAAAGATATTTAAAGGGGAAGGGAGAGAGAAAGTGAAGGGGAGAGGAGGAGGAGGAGGAAGGGAGGCGAGAGAAAGGGCACATGTAACATAGCAGGAGTTAAAGGAAGAGGCAACAATAGAAGGGTCAGAGATGAGGGAGTCATCAACCTTGAGAACATGAGAGGGAGACTGGGTCAGAGAGGGAGAACAGGGAATGGATAACCTTTCAGAACTTAGAGGGATGGTATGTTGTTCTGAAGTGTGTATGTAAAAAGACTCTGCAAGTCTTACAGCTTTGGTACAGGCCTATCAACAAGTTAACCACAAATTCAGACTTAAAGTAGTTTCTTCATTATTTTATTTTATTTCAGCTGGCCACCAAAACTTCATGTCCCCAACATTTCAATGACCCAACTTGCCAGCTTCTTTAGGGGGAGTGGTCCAACTCTGTTTGCCCTATCAAACTTTAAAGCTCATCTCAGAAGCTCACACTGGATAGTGTGTTACCATGTCAGAACAATGCCACCATTTCAGCGCTAATTTGGGGGGCAATAAATTTTGGTGGCCAGCTAAAATAAAAGAAATAATGAAGAAACTACTTTAAATCTGAATTTGTGGTTAACTGGTTGACAGGGTGACTCTTTGGTTGTTGAATTTCAACTGCCAAACTTCAGACCACCCCTCAAGCTTCTTTAAGACTCTCAGCGTTTCCTCTATTCCCCCATCTCTATAAACCCTCCAACAGACTTTAGTGTCATCTACGAAGAGACACAATTTGCCACAGATTCCCTTGCCAATGTCACTGATGAACATATTGAAGGGTACAGGACCCAGGACAGATCCCTGTGGTACCCCCTCTAATTTAACCCCACTTAACTCACCCACTGCTGCCTCCTCTTAAGTCAGTTACTTATACAGTTTACTATCATCTTGTCACACCCAGATCCTCCATCTTCTTCAACAAGCATCTGTGATGCACTGAGTCGAAAGCCTTGCTGAAGTCGAAGTACAACAAATCCACAACGTAGTCACCATCTTAATTCCTTCACCATCCATTCAAAGAAAACTATCAGGTTAGTGTGACAAGACCTCTCTGCTACGAATCCATGCTGTTTACTATACTGGAGACCATAGCTCTCAATTAGCGCACAAGGTCCTCCTTGACCAATGACTCCATCAGCTTCCCAGCAACAGGGGTTAGACTGAGCTAGCACCCCCCAATGTGGAGCACAACTACATCAGCCACCCTCCAATCCTTCGGAATCACCCCATGCTTAGCAAGCTATTTAACAGACCTACTAGAGGTTCAGCCAGTTCCGCTGCCAATTCCCTGAGTTTCCTCAGATGCAACCCATCTGGTTCCAGAGCCTTATCTATCGTTAGGGCTGTCGACCCCTTTAGGACACTCTCGCTTGAAAATATTGGATACAACATCTCCGGGACCCCCTTAGTGGCCGCTTTGATGCCACTCTCTGGCAACAGCCCATCATCCTCCCTAGTGAAAACTGAGCAAACATAATCGTTAAGGACGGTGGCCTTTTGCCCACTCTCCTCTATCACCTACCCCTCAGCTAGCCTTACTGTTCCCCCTCTCTTCTTCCTTTCCTCCCTAATATATGTAAAGAACTGTTTTTCTCTGCTCTCAAACCCTCTCCACAATACACAGCCCTGTGTCTGTTTCAGCCTCCCTAACCGCCCTCCTTACCTCCCTATTTATCAGTGAATATTCCCCCATTCTTCTTCCCCCTGCTTTTCTTTATACTTGCAGAAGGCCCTTTTCTTAGACCGCACTAGTTTTCTGACTCTTGTTGAGGACAATAACAATCTCTCGAAGTTGTTCTTTTTGGTTACCATTCTCATGCATACCTCAGATGCCTCGAGAATAGCCCCCATACTTCACCTTATTTCTCCTCCACCCCAACTTTACTTCCCCCATTCTCCTCCATGCCACCAATGTTATCCACCCCTACTATGCTATCCAGCTCCCTCAGCCTACTGAAGTCTGCTGTTCTCAAATCAAGGACTTGAGCTCTCAGTTGTGGTTTACTGGATCCAAGGGCCAATTCAAACCAAATGGAGTTATGGTCACTGTTCCCCAGCGGCTCCCCTACTCCCACAGCACCTACCACCTCCGAGTTGGTGAGCACCAGTATTGAGAATTGTGGTCTGCCTGGTGAGTTCCTTAACTAGCTGTACCAGTAGACAGTCTTGGAACATGTCCAGCAAGGCCTGACCTCTGGGGCTCCTGGCCACTAGAACACCCCAATCAATGTGTGACAGGTTCAGATCATCCACCACCACTACTTCCCCTTTTGCTACCTTTCTTTCAGGTTCTTCCTGAGCTCTCTGTCCCTTTCCTCCCCTGCCCTGGAGGTCTACAGATCACCCCCAATCGCAGTTTCTAGCCTGAGGCTGACATGAGTTGCGCCCATGGCAACTCAGCCTCTCCATTACTATCCCTGACTTACACATCTTCCACCACCTCAATGCCCTCCTTGACAAAAAGGGCACCTCCTCCCAGCTACCTGCTCCTCTATCCCTGCCCGGAACACTGGTATCCAGGGACCATCAAATCTCAGTCATTATTTTTACTGAGCACATATCTATGTGGTGGCCACAAGGACCACCTCATCGAGCAATAAGGGTAAGGGACCCTGATAATGCCTTCTCAAGGCATTTATTGGAAGACAAGGACATGTCATAAACAACACTGAATCCAGTTTGTAGGTGTAGAAAGGGTCAAATTATTGTCAAGGGGTGGTAATCTGGGCATGCTCCTGAGGCAAAATCTCTTTTGGATTGTCACTCTAGGACAGGGGTTCTCAAATGGTGAGGCCAGCCTCCCTGGGGAGGCCCCAACCTGTTTCAGGGGAGGCTCAAGCAAGTCTTGAAACAGTATTATATTTCAATTTTGAACTTTATAGATTTTGTGTGAAGGGATAAGGCAAACAGAAAGAGGATGATAGTAGGAGAATTTATGTATTTATTCACAAGTCTGTGACCAGGGAAGGTACTGTACACTGAGCCAAGGCTTATTTCAGGTGTACCCAGGAAGGGTAGTGAGATAATATAATTCAAATGTAACTGCAGCATACTCAAGCAATACAAAATGAATACAAGTGAAACAAATTAAGAACAATAAACTAACAATGTGAGGAACAGTTGATCAATTAGACTGGCAGCAGAACTGTCCAAATACAAGAGTTAACCATATAGGTACTAGAATAAGAGCAGGAGAGCAAAATGATCCCTGAGAAGTTGCTTAAGAGCAGGGAGAGGCAGAGGTTGGCAGGAAGGTTATTCCAGATACAGGGGAAACAGAAAAAGCAGTCTGACCCATAAAGGTATGGCAGTAAGGGGTAACAATGGTTCGAGAGTCAAAATATTGGAGCAAGTAGGTTGTCCTGTTGGGAGGGGGTTACAATAAGCTTAACATGAGAGCTAGCTATGCAAAGAGGTTTCAATGTATTTCTGATGTACTGTGAAAAGTAGGCTATTTTTCTATGGGGAGGCCCCAAAATATTTCAGTATTTTGGGGGAGGCTCAAGATCATTTCCATGGCTTAGGGGAGGCTCACTATGACAAAGTTTGAGAACTGTTGCTCTAGGAGATAGAAAATGGCCAAGTCTAAACAACCAGCTAGAAATGGTACTATTCTACTATAAATGGAGCTGATCTGTACATTTATATGTTTACAATGTGCCATTTACTGTCCAAGTTTTCCACTTACAGCTCCTGTGCAAAGGAATTTAACCTATTATCTGTCTTGTAACCCAATTGAATGTATTATGATTTTCAATCAAGGTTTCTATGATTTTTCAGAGCTCTTTGTAAAGTTTGTTACTGTTTTTCATAACTTATTGTTATCTATGTATTTAATGCACTCTTTGCACTTTCATGTCAGCTGCACATGCCCCACAGTGCCTGCAATGATGTGTTTGTGCCCCTGTAAAACACTAGCATGCTGTATGGGGAGCATTAGCTAGCATTGCAGGCACCTCAAGAAAGCACAAAAAGCATGCACAAAACATTGGTCTGAGGCTTCTTCTGTGAGCAGCTCACCTGTTAGCGTGTGCAAAACATAGATTTTGTTGGCAGACAAGGACCTTTAAGCCCATCCAGTCTGCCCCTTACCTATTCCGTCACCACTGACCCTAGCTGGTCATAGGTGTCAGTCACTCTCTCCCCGCCCCCCCGTTCCTCTACCAAATATGACCCTGTGCTTATCCCACACATGCCTGAAGCTCCCTACAGTTTTTGCCCCTACCACCTCCTCTGACAGGCTGTTCCAGTCATCCACCACCCTTTCCATTAAGAAGTATTTCCATACATCTCTCCTAAACTTCCTGCTCTTAGCTTCACTGCATGCCCCCTTGTTCTAGTGCCTTCCTTTCACAGAAATACACCCTGCAATTGCACCCTGTTCACTCCTGCAAGGTACTTGTAGTTTTCAATCATGCCCCCTCTCGCTCTCCTCTCTTTCAGGGACTACATGCTGAGTTCCTGCGGCCCTTCCTTGTATGGCTCCTCATGCAACCCCCTCACCATTATGGCTGTCCTCCCCTGTACTGCCTCCACCCTTTCAATGTCCTTGTGGAGGTGCGGCCTCCAAAACTGGACACAACACTCCAGGTGGTGAATCACCAGTGAGTGACACAATGGCAGCACCACATCCCCCATCCTACCAGAAATTGCTCTCCCAATGCACCCCAGCACCCAGCTAGGCTTTCCCACTGCTTTGTCACACTGCCCCTCTACCTTGAGGTTATCGGATATGATGACCCTTAGGTCTCCTCCTTGCCTGGTGACTATAAGCTCCATTTCCCCCATCTTATACACAGCCCCTGGGTTCCACGGCCTCAAGTGCATAACTCTGCACTTTTTGGCACTGAAATCCAGTTGCCACCCTGTAGACCATCCCTCTAGTTTCTTCAGATCCCTTTGCATTCTCTCAACCCCTTCCTGAGTGCCCAACCCTATTGCAGATAAAGAGACACACCTTTCCCTCAAGCTCCTTTGCAATGTCACTTATAAAGACACTGAAGAAGATACACATCCCAGCACCAAACCCTGTGGCACCCCACTAGTCACTTTGTATCACCTGAATGGCCACAGTTTATCACCACCCTTTGCCTCCTATCCCTTAACTAGTTTGATACCCAGTTTGTCACTTTCTTCCCCACCCCAAAGCTGCCTAGTTTCATAACTAGCTTTCTGTGCGGCACACTGCCGGAAGCCTTACTGAAGTCCAGACAGGCCATGTCCACTGCTCTCCCTTGGTACTCCTCCCTAATAACCCAGGTCGAAGAAATCTGCAAGATTAGTTTGACATGACCTCCCCACTGAGAAACCATGCTGCTGGTGATCTTGCAGCCCTTTTGCCTCCAGGTGCTCCGTTAGCCTCTCCTTCAGTAATGTCTTCATGAATTTACCCACCACTGATGTGAAACTGACTGGCCTATAGTTGCTGGCAGCCTCCCTATTGCCGCATTTATGCGGAGGGACCACATTAGCCCTCCTCCAGTCCTCTGGAACTTCCCCCATCTCCACTGAAAGCACCGTCAACGGGGCAGCCACCACTGTGCTCAGTTCCTTTAGGACTCTTAGATGAGTCCCATTGCCTTATTCTCCTTTAAGGCTTCCAGTCTCTTCTGGACCCTCTCCACAAAGAATGGACCTGTGTGCACTCTCTACCTATCCCTGGTGTTTACTGCAGCGTGCTGGTCCATCCCCCCAATTCTCTACTCTGAAGACCAAGCAGAAGTACTGTAATCAATCAATATTTTCACTTTTCTCTTGATCTTCCTCTGCACAGTTCCCTCTGCCCTCCTGATTCTCACTATCCTCCCTGTCTTCAGCTTTTCCCTCACAATTACAGAAGGGCTTGTCCTCTTTTCTGACTCCCTTAGTTAACCTTTCCTCTGTTAGTGCTTTAGCTGCCCTAACACTCCTTCCCACCTCACTTTGTTTTGCCAGATATACCTTCCTGTCTCCATCCTTCTGGATGGATTTCCTTGTACTTTCTAAATGCTGTTTTCTTCTCCTTCAGTATCTTTGCAACCGCCTTAGAGAACCATAGTGTCTCTTTCTCCTCCTTTCCTTGCTCACTTCCTTCAAACAGTATGCTGTTGCGTGCACTATGCCCTCCTTAATTTTTCTCCACTGAATCTCCACTCCCCTGTGCCCCGGAGGCACTCTTTAAAGCAGTTTCCCATTTCTTTAAAATCTACCCTCCTGAAGGCCAGGGCCCTCGTCTCAGTGTTGTTTTTTTTTTTTTTTACTGCCCTATCCACATGTCAACCCACACAGTAAAGTGATCCCTTGTACCCAGAAGAACTACCCACTGTGATGTCGGCAATGCTGTCTCTGTTTGCAAGTATCGGGTCCAGCACTGCCCCACCCCTAGTGGTTCCAAAATCAACTGCCTGAGAAATGTCCCTTGTATGGAGTCGAGGAAGGTGATGGCTCTTGATGAGCTGCGGCCAGAACACCCCAATCTACCTATGGCAAATCAAAGTCCCCCATAATCAAGACTTCGCCCTTGTTGGTCATTTTGCTAATGGGTTCACCCAGGACTTTATCTAAAGCCACCCCTTATGTCAGAAGCCTATTACCACCCGCTGTCTCTAGGCCAACCCATAGTACCTCCAGCCCTTAAATATTCTCATGCTGCCCCTCTGTCTTAGTGATCATTATACTCCTACTTCACATATAAAACACCCCTCCGCCTTTCTTCCCTGAGTCTGACCTGTCCATCTGGAACATGGAATAAGTATGTGAGGATTTATGCTGTATTGGACTGGTACTCAGTTAAACTGTTTGCAGAAAAATGTTCCAGTGCTTTCTCTATGGTGGTGCGCTATTGGTGCAGTTTTCTTCTTTTGTTGTTTTTTCTTTTGTTTGTTTGCCCAGTTGGCTCAGTGCACAGATACCTTTAAAGTAGCCATCTTTTCTGTTTAGTCCAATACTCTGCCCTGCTGGTGGTTCTAGAATCATTGACTTTTCTTGGATTCCTACCTGAAGAATATCAAACTGGTTTCCACCCCGAGGAGACTTGCAGTCTAGGGGTGACAAGGGCAAGGACCCCATGTTTCTCCTCAGCTCGTCCACTCTTTCCTCATGGGCCGCAATGTCAGTTTGAATTTTCTGTCCAAGTAAAAAGAGACCATTGTTTACACAAATTAATATCAAGAGTTGCTTGCATAACTGTGACTCAAACAAGACTGTTCAAAATAGGCACACAAAATTCTGAGAATCATAGAACACTATACCACTGAAGTGATTTTATTTATAAGTTAAGCAGAAATTCATCAGAATGAAATCATAACATCAATGCTGGTTTTCTTTTTTTTTGTGCAAGCCCCCTGAGTCTCTGGCTGGCCCTCCAGCCCACCGCCGCCGACCTGCCCCCATGGACCTGCGGTTATCCTCCGTGCTGGGGCAAGGGACAGCCAGCTACGCCCCCAACACATCCAGGCGTCCAGCAGGCCTTAAGTGGAGGTAGGAAATCGGTCAGGGTATGTGTATTTTTTTCTAGTTTTTGGAATCAGGAGGCATGGTGTGCAATGATGCAACGGTGGAGCCCTGCCTAGTGTCCGCACACCTCCCAGCCTCAACCTCGGTCCCACCAGCAAGCCGCCCCCATGGTCACACAGGAGTGCTACACCTGGAGGCACCACCACCCCTCCCTGCCCCAGAGATGGAGAGCGTGCAACTGCCACTCAATCCATCTCCCCCAGCCAACCCTCCAGCCTCCTGGGCTCGTTCCCGAAACCAGGTCGCTGGCATCAAAAGCAGTGGCTCCACCACTGTGCTGCAGGCTGGCATCATTGCTGCTTTTCAATCTTTTAATTTGTAATTACCTGAGGTAGAGATGGCACGTACATGTGCTTGTATGCTTTTCTGTCACTGTGAAATCTCATTCAAAAATCAACATAGCATAACAAAACACTTCAACAAATTTGTCAGTCTATCCACCCACGTGCGGAGCAATTTTTTTTTTTTTTATGTATGGCCAATAGTAGGGTGTTTTGTTACACTCTAAGATCAACAGAAAACTAGTCTGGGTGTCCCTTATTTCAAGCACTGGAAGACAGTCATTCTAGCTGACAGAGAGGAGTAGACCTAACTAGTAAAATGAGCACTTGTCAATGCTGAATGTTTGCCACTTGCACTACTGTTATACTAGGTCCTGCTTGTACACAGGTTTTAATATATATCAACCCAAGATAGACCAGATGAGATGTAATATGTCATTTGCAATGGGGTCCTGATTTTTTTTTTTTGTGTCGAGGTCTTTTTGGTCCCACTCTGATGAACATTGTGACTGTTAACATTCAACTCCACCTTGCATGTTTCATGTGAATCGTGGGGATAGTGTGCACCATTATCGATACAGCCTATTGTAACACAGAGGTCAGGTTACATTGTGGCCTAGTACATTAGTTACGTGTCCCCTAGATAGATTAGCAATGGATATTAACGAAGGATACGTTACACTTAGTAATGGAAATGCTGCCTTGACTTGCATGAGCTGTAACAGCTTTTCTATCCCCGACAATTGTGAATCAGACGAAACAAAATGTAAACAGTGTGGACAGGTTGTGGGATAACAAATAGACCAGACACTGAACTTCAGGTTCAACACATAATCTCTATGCAATGTTTATTCAAAATAAAAGAAATAACCTTCTACAATCGCATATTTCTTCTTCAGTGTATTAGTTTGCAATAACAGACTACGAAAGTCTCTGCTCTGCACTTACACAACAGCTGCTGATCTCTGATCCCACTTAAGATTTAGCCTCTTCTATACAGACCTTGTTTGCTTACGTAGTGGGGGCTCAAAAAATAAACAAGCTATAAACAAAGAACCTCAACGCAGAATCACTGAAAGAAGGGTTACCCCAAAGGGCATTGGCAACAAATCAAGTTTCAAAGAAATACATCAGCATACATACTTCCATAATGCAATGCGTCATGGGATATATGCAAATCACCATGACATTTAGACTTTTTCAGTTTACATCCATATACAGGCATTTTAAATAACACAACTAGCTTAATTTCTACAATAGTCGCCTAGTACTTTTTACCATTATCAAAAATACCTACTGCCATGGTATTATTAACAATACAGGTTTCATAAACACAAGGTATATTATGACACAGTGCTATTACATACTAAACAGTTCTGGGAGCGAAAGTTCTTTAAATTTGATGGACTGCATCTGACTAAAGAGGGAGTTCAGTGCATTGGGGCAGAAGTTTGATGTCTTTGCAGAATATTTAAACTAGCAAATGGGGAGAGGGGTGCAGCACCCCATACGTCGAATGGGAAGAACACCCTTCCCCCCTCAGCTAGTGGTCAAACAGGAATTCAGCATGTTTGCCTTTCATTTACATCACCAGGTAAGAAAAAAGGTTTGTCTCCCCATACGACGCACAGCGGTAATGCCAAACTTCACCCAACAACTAACACACCAAAATCTGGCCAATGGAAAATCATGTACACAAATGCTCACAGCCTGGGAAATAAGATCCCAGACCTGCAGGCAATAATGTCAGAGGCTAAACTAGACATAGTAGCAATTAGTGAGGCGTGGTTTACCAGTAACCACACTTGGGAGACTTCAGTACCTGGCTATGTATTGTTCAGAAGAGACCAAGGTGCAAAAAGGGGAGGAGTGCCCTGTATGTTAATGAAAATATCAAAGCTACAGAAATTTAGAATACACATAAGGAGCCAGAAGAACTGTGGGTCACCCTGGAAACAGGAAATGGGACAGCCATAAGAACTGGGGTTGTCTACAGGCCCCAGACCAGAGGAGGACATAGACACATTACTGTTAGAAGATATACAAAACATGACAGCTAAAGGGAGGTTCTGATAATGGGAGACTTCAACATGCCGGATACAGACTGGTCAATACCAGCAGGAACATCTGCCAGAACTAGACACATAGTGGATTCCCTGCAGGGGAGGGCCTCAAACAACTGGTACAGCAACCCACAAGAGACAGGGCTATCCTAGATCTAGTACTGACTAACAAAGAAGGGATCACAGATCTCCAGGTAGAAGGTCACCTGGGGGCCAGTGACCATCACATGGTATGGTTCAATTTGGCTACTACATCTAAATCATCCCATTCCAAGGCAAAAATATGGGACTTCAGAGGAGCTGACTTTGATAAGATGGCCAGAGTTAAGCTAGCCCTGGCAAAAAGAAACACAGGTGAGGGGGTACAGGCAAAGTGGGCAAGCATTAAGGATGCAATACTTGAAGCAACATCCCATGGTGTCAGACAGAAAAGGAAGTGCAAAAGAAGAAGGAAACCACTTTGGTTCTCAAATACAGTAGCAGAAAAGGTCAGAGCCAAAAGGCTGGCCTTCAGGAAATAAAAGGGAACACAGCGGGATGAAGATAGGGAGGCATACCAAACTGCCCTTAAGGGAAGCAGGTAAGGCAGTAAGGCAGGCAAAGTCCCAAACTGAGGAAACACTAGCACGAACAGTAAAAAAGAAGGTGACAAGACTTTCTATAGATACATTAGTGAAAGGAGAAAGTCCAGAGGGGTATTGCTAAGCTTAATGGAGAAAAGGAGCATGTGAGGAGGAGGACCCTGTAAAGGCATCTATTCTAAACAGATACTTTTAGCAGTATTTACTGAAGAGAAGGTAGGGCGGGCCCACAGCTCAGCATCATGGACACAGGGGAGGGAGGGAGCACTACTCCCTTCACAAAAGAAAGGTCCTACAAGAGCTTGCTAAGCTCAGGGTGGATAAGGCAATGGGACCTGATGGCATACATCCCAGGGTACTTAAGGAGCTAAAGGAGGAACTGGCAGAGCCATTAGCAGAATTGTTTAGTGAGTCTCTGAGCACAGGAGAGGTCCCAGAAGACTGGAGAAGGGCTTCATGTGATCCCGCTCCACAAGAGTGGTAGCAGGAGGAGGCGGAACTACAGACCGTCAGTCTTACCTCAGTAGTGGGCAAGATTATGGAGGCACCCTTAAGGAAAGGATAGTGCAACACCTGGAATCCATAGGGGCACAGGATCCAAGACAGCATGGGTTTACAAAGGAAGGTCCTGTCAAACTAATATCATAGATTTCTTTGACTGGGTAACCAGAGTGGTGGACCAGGGAGAGCAGTTGATGTCGCCACCTTGACTTCAGCAAAGCTTTTGACACTGTTCCACATAGAAGATTGATAAATAAGCTGGTAGGCTCGGGGTGGGTCAGAAGTTGGTCAACTGGGTGGCAAACTGGTTGACGGACAGAAAACAGAGAGTGGTGGTAAATGGTATACAGTCAGAAGAGATGCAAGTCACAAGTGGGGGTACCTCAGGGATCAGTCCTGGGGCCAGTCCTCTTCAACATCTTCATTAGTGACCTTGCAGATGGACTAGAGGGTAAGGTTTGTCTGTTTGCAGATGACACCAAGATCTGCAACAGAGTAGATGATCCAGATGGGGTGGGCAGAATGAGAAGAGATCTGGATAAACTAGCAGAATGGTCAGAAGAGTGGCAACTGGGATTTAATGCAAAGAAGTGCAAAATCATGCACATAGGGACGAGAAACCCTGAGCCACCTATAGGCTGGGAGGGAGTTGCTAGCAGTCACAAAGAAGAAAGAGACTTGGGCATCATCATCACTGATGACCTAAAATCATCCAAGCAGACCTCTAAAGCAGTAGAGGTAAGGCTAGGGGGTGTTAGGGTGTATAGTAGGGTAACACAAGTCGTAGAGGGAGGTAATAATCCTCTGTACAAGACACTGGTTAGGCCCCATCTGGAGTACTGCGTGCAGTATTGGAGGCCACACCTTCACAAGGACATTAACAAATTGAGGCAGTCCAGAGAAGGGCAACTAAAATGGTGCAGGGACTGCATCAGAAGACATATGAGGACAGATTAACGGAGCTCAATATGTATACCCTTGAGCAAAGGAGGGAGAGAGGTGATATGATCGAGGCATTCAAACACCTTAAGGGCATAAACAAGGTGAAAGAGTCTAACATGTTTAAATATAAGAAAATAGCAGGACAAGAGGACACAGCATGAGATTAGAGGAGGCCGATTAAGGGGAATATGAGAAATTCTTTTCACAGAAAGGGTGGTGGATGCATGGAATGGCTTACCACAAGAAGTGGTGGCTATGAATACAGTGCAGGGCTTCAAACAGGCATGGGATAGGCATAAGGAGTAATACAAATGACTATGAATAGATAGACCACTGACAGAGCAAAGGCCGATGGCACATTTATAAGGTAGAAAAAGAAATGGGCAGACTGGATGGGCCTTTCGGTCCTTATCTGCTGTCAACTTCTATGTTTCTATGTAAATCCAACAACAATAAACACAATCTGTTTTACATACATCTGGAGGTCACCACAATAACCTCCCTATATAAGAACCTGAGAGGGAAAAGGAAAATGAAAAAGGACACCATAGCATAGTCAAGAAAGGGGAGGGGGTGCCCATAGGTGGCCAACCTTATGGACTAGAAATTGTAAAGGATAGATTAGGCTTAGAAACAGAAGAACTGTTGCAACAGATTTTAGAAAAGGTCGGTCCTCAAGAGTGGCAGGAGCTCCCGGTCACATATCCCCCACCTTAAGAGGGAAGCAGTTATTGCAGACTGCTTACCACCTTTCTGTCGCAGGAAGGGATGGAGCTTCTACCCAACCATCTTCAGAAGCTGCGTCTCAGGGTCCCTATTAACGATACACATTCTATCATAAACACAGTGGATATCATCATTCTTTACCCGGAGGCATAAACACATTTCTCAACAGAGACTAACGGTACCTTCTCAGCTATGTTATATTTCTTAACCAAAAATCTGGACGGCTGTAAAGTCCAGTACCATAGAAAGTCTTTCTCTGGGGTGAGTAACTACCTGCTCCAACCCCACCAGACATGTCAGTTTTAAGCAGGGGCCCATTCCTAGGTTCAACCCCTCTACATAATGCCACTATGACTCTTGATTCATTTCACTTTTTACAGATATACACACCAGAGGGTAGACACTCATTGTGTTACCCCAGCACAGGTTCCGATCCATTTTCCACCCACTTCTCCTTTGTAGGTTTTTACTCATAAAAGAATAAAACACATGTACCACCTCAGATTCCTTGTCTGCCCTTGGGTACCTCTTTCTTTGACAACAGGCCTACCCCCTGACCAAATATGCTACACTTTTGCCTACAGAAAGGGACCATTGCAGAGCCACCTCTGGCCTTGCCTGCAACCAACTTGACCCCTCTGTCTTACACAATGTGTTTGCAAGAATATGGAAGGAGCAATAGTAGTTTCTACCCTCCTATGTCAACCTTTTATAACTTACAACCCCAAATCATCTTATCCCCAGGTAGGTCTCAACAGAAACCTACAGGAAGCCAAGGAACCTCCCATGCTGAATATCCTGCAATGTTAAACAGCAGGTTCCTAAACTTTTTAACTTTGGGGTGTCTTAATAAACATCCTTTTAATCATTGTGCTATTTTCAGCCATCTGTTACCATCCAGTACCTTGTAACCTATGTGAATTTTCCCTTTTTTTTCCAAGTGTGCCATTTTTTTTTCTTTAAATGACCTCTACCCTCCTAACTTTAACATACTGTAACATTTTGGCAATATTAGCATTTTTAGCCTGCAGTATGCCCCAGTCAATACTGTTAATAGATTTAGCTGCACCAATACAAGAAAAGTCCCTTCAGCCTCATAGGCTTCTCCTTGCTTGCTTGGAGTCTTCAACCCCAGCACAATTCAGCACAATATCACTAGGCACAGTCATACCTGGGGTCTCACATTCAAGTTCCATACTTGTATCTCCGACCTCCAAAAGGTAACATCCTGGGAACACAGGAAACAAAGGAATGTCCTACCCAGTCAAGAGTGTCCTCCTCAAACTGAGCCCACGAAAAATCCTCCTCTGACTGTTTGTCCAAGCTCTCCAGCAGGAATCTCTCGAGCACCTGGCACCAGTGTTCCACCTCTCTGCGTAGTCGGTCTGCCTCCAGCCATTGTCCACTCGTCCAGTGGATCATCCTCATCTGGGTCTCTACCTCTGGGGTGTTGTCTCTTGCACCTCCAATCTGCCTCGACCTGCATCTCTTCGTCATCTACAGGCTTGGCTTTCCTCCGAGCTCTCAGGTCCAGGCAGCAGATTCTCTCCGTCTGTCAGCCATAGTTCTGGGCCAAACTCCATGGACTTTCTTCTCCGGCAGCTCCTAGTACATCAGTCCACCTGGGATATCTGGGCTATATCCACCAGAAAATGTCCTTCTTCGCCCAGTCTAGATGCTTCCAGCAAGTTATCCCACTTCTGACACCAAGTCTGTGGAGGAGTTGTGGGATAACAGATGGACCAGACACTGAACTTCAGGTTCAACACACAATCTCTATGCAATGTTTATTCAAAATACAAATAACTTTTTCCAATCGCATATTTCTTCTTCAGTACATCAGTTTGCAGCAACAAACTATGAACGACCCTTCTCTGTACTTACTCAGCACCTACTGACACTGATCTCTGATCTGACTTATCAGTTAAGATTTAGTCTCTTCTATGCAGGCCTTGTTTGCTTACGTAGTGGGGGCTCAAAAAGAAAGAAAAAAAACAAAATAAGCTATAAACAAAGAGTCTCAATGCAGAATCACTGAAAGAAGGGTTACCCCAAAGGGCATTGGCAACAAATCCAAGTTTCAAAGAAATACATCATGCATACTTCCATAATGCAATGCATCATGGGATACATGCAAATCACGATGACATTTAGACTTTTTCAGTTTACATCCATATTCAGGCATTTTAAATAACACAACTAGCTTAATTTCTACAATAGTCGCCTAGTACTTTTTACCATTATCAAAAACACCTAGTGCCATGGTATTATCAACAATACAGGTTTCAAAAACATAAGGTATGTTATGACATAGTGCTATTACACACTAAATCCAACAACAATAAACACAATCTGTTTTACATACATCTGGAGGTCACCACAATAACCTCCCTATATAAGAACCTGAGAGGGAAAAGGAAAATGAAAAAGGACACTATAGCATAGTCAAGAAAGGGGAGGGGTGCCCATAGGTGGTGAACCTTATGGACTAGAAATTGTAAAGGACAGATTAGGCTTAGAAACAGAAGAACTCTTGCAAAAGATTTTAGAAAAGGTCGGTCCTCAAGAGTGGCAGGAGCTCCTGGTCACAAACAGTGCCAGGAAATAGATAGGTTAAAAGAGGGTGACCAAAGAACTAGAATTAGAAAATAAAAGCAAAACAAATAGTGGACAAACAAAATCAGTCTCTGTGCAAACTACAGATCCTATACAGATGTCACTACCCAATAATCCTACAGATTCATCACTTAATTGTAGTAGATATAAGTGATAATGACTCTGACTGGTCCCCAGTAGTCAAGAAATGTTCAATAAAAAAGGAGAGAAGGGCAATGAATGTTCTAATTCCACAGCAAAACACATATGGACCACTAAGAAATTTAAGATCCAGATACCAATTTACCTATACATTCAGATTTAGAGCATGAATCCCAGACAAGTACTGCCAGTGAGCTAGGCCCAAACACAATAGTTGCCCAAACAGCAAACAAGTGTAATGTGCCTAACAATCAGGGAAGGATTTCAGACAACGCATTAGAGAGCAATGAAGAGCCAGGGCCCGTTATGAATGGTGTAACTGGCTCTGATTTTTATATATCTACTAATCATACCACGGAGGGGATGGCTTTGGGTAGAGAACACATTACAGTGGCAAATATGATATTGGATCCATCAGTAGAAGTAACACAATTGGAACAAGCATTTGTCAGTGCCGAATGTTTGCTTGCTGGCATTGGCAGTGGTAGTGTAGAAGTTACAGAGCTGCGTAATAGGAATGGCAGTGAAGTATTGAACTGAAGCCAACCCCACCGCTACCCTGCAAAGAGTGACAGGCATTGGGGTGTGCGTTTGGGTCATTTTTAGGAATTTCTTCACCAAATTTTCAACATAGCCATTTTAAGACCTCTGCTCATGAATAGTGTCACTGAGATTTTCTTAATTTGTCCCGTACATTGATTTCGCACACCGACTGCGCATTGTGCGCTACCTGGGCCGAAACACATTTTGGGCGAGATGTGAAAAATGACAGCTGTACTACTCCTAAGAAGGTGTGATAAAATGGCAATGTTGAAAATCTGGAGTGAAAATATTGAAAGTTCGCGAACTTACGAACGTGCGTAGGAACTGTACAAAACAGTCATTTTTTTTGAAGTTTTTCACCAAATTTTCAGCATAGCCATTTTAAGACCTCAGCTCATTAAAAGTGTCACTGTGATTTTCTTAATTTGTCCAGTACATTGATCTCGCACACTGACTGTGCCACTGTGCGCTACATGGGCGGAAACATGTTTTGGGTGAGATGTGAAAAATGACAGCTGTACTACTCCTAAGAAGGTGTGGTAAAATGGCAATGTTGAAAATCTGGAGTGAAAATATTGAAAGTTCGCGAACTTACGAGCGTGCGTAGGAACTGTACAACGCACGCTTGTAAAACAGTAATTTTTTGGAAATTTTTCACCAAATTTTCAACATAGCCATTTTAAGACCTCAGCTCATTAACAGTGTCACTGTGATTTTCTCAATTTGTCCAACATTGATCTCACACACCGACTGCGCCATTGTGCGCTACATGGGCGGAAACATGTTTTGGGTGAGATGTGAAAAATGACAGCTGTACTACTCAAAAGAAGGTGTGGTAAAATGGCAATGTTGAAAATCTGGAGTGAAAATATTGAAAGTTCGCGAACTTACAAGTGTGTGTAGGAACTGCGCAACGCACGCTCGTAAAACAGTCATTTTTTGGAATTTTTGCACCAAATTTTCAACATGTGGTTTTTGGCCCCTTCTCATGAATGATGTCACTGTCATGGTGTTATTCAGGCCCGAAGGGTGATTTCGCAGTCACTGCACGAAATCACCCTTCGGGCCCGAATAACGCCATGACAGTGACATCATTCATGAGAAGGGGTCTCAAAAACCCCATGCTGAAAATTTGGTGCACAAATTCCACAAAATGCCTGAGATATGCAATAAAGTTGAAACCCCCCTATCTAGCCCATTATACAGCTTACCGGCATTTCCTCAGTTCGCGGTCGGCTTTGAAGAGTGCAGACGTGTTCCCAGTCCATCGAAGATCATCGTGCCGAGGTCCGGAGGTAAGTATGGGGTGAGGTGGGGTTGAGGAGGGTGTGGGGAGGCAGGATGCGCAGAGGGTGAGTGCGGGTTGTGGGAGGTGTGTTGGGAGACTCATTGGGACGTTTTATCTTGAGTTTAAAAAAAAAAAAAAATTAATGACAGCGGGGCGTTTGCCACGCTGGGTGGGCTCCCAGGGGCACAAGGACGTGAGGGCCTTCAGCCGACGGGGATTGCACCTACGCGGCCATGATTTTGTTGCCACGCTGGGGTGGGCTCCCAGCGTGGCACCTTGTACTGGGGGGGAGTGAAGCCGGCGGGATTGGGCACCCCGTCGGCGATAGTATGGGGGAAGAGACACGGTTCTGCTGGACGAAGTTGGGCACCCCGTCGGCTTTAGAGCAACATTTGGGAGGCTTTGGGGCGCACAAGCTGACAGGGATTGGCACCCTGTCGGCTATACGTAAAGGGAGGGGAGGAGTTTGTGTGTGTGTGTGTGTGTGTGTGTGTGTGTGTGTGTAGGGAACTGCGATGAGCAGGCGATATCTTATCGCTGCTCACTCAAGCGTAGCTCCCCTTTCAACTGTATGCCACTGCATTTTGGAGCTTGTCATAGACAGCTCCAGCATGCATTGGCTTACAGGGGCCGCGCCTGCCAACACACTGACTGAACTGGAGGAGGAGGTGACACACCTCCAAAATCTCGGATGATGGCACTATGTTTCTTGCACATGCGTGCAAGCAAACATAAAAAAAAAACAGACAAATAGTAGTACTTGGTGATTCTATCGTGAAATATCTAGATAAAATTATATGCAATGGAGACAAAACCAATTGTACGTACTCCAGCTTTAGTGGAGCCAAAATTAAAGACATCAAACAGATGGCAAAAAATATCTTACCTAATTCGGGCCCCTAGTGGTAATACATGTTGGAACCAATAATATAGGTAACAGTACTATAGAAGAAATGAGGGTCGATTTCCTATCTCTAGTTAATACCTTAAAACAATCTGGCTGTGAAATACGTATATCTGAAATTTTACCAGTCCCAAGTGCAAACCAAGCAAGAACATTCAAAATCAAAACATTTAACGAATGGCTAAGAAAGTTCACACTGAAGGAATCTATAGCATGCATAATTCATTGTAAGAGTTCATTGACAATCATGGCCTATATTGCTGGGACGAGCTCCATCTAAGTAAAAGAGGAAATTTTCTTCTGGGAAAATCCATACACGTATATCAGCAGTCCTCTAAACTGAACGCTAGGGGGCATAGAGGTTCTATTGATGGTAGAAAGAATATCACAAACCGTAATAAAGAACTAAAGATCCTGTCTACTAATGCAAGAAGTTACATTTTTTTTTTTTTTTTTTACAGTTAATATCTTTATATTCCTTGCCCGGGTGGTATTTCATTTTGCCTGATCCCCCAGCTCCGTCCCCGCTCACAGTCTATTCAACCATACCTCTCGCTTTACCTCTGCTTACCCCCCTGCAAGGGGCGGTAGGGATCCTCAACCCATCAAACATGGATCCTGTGCCGGTGGTTCCTGATATTCGCAGGGGTGGTGCCTATGGGGATCGGCTTCATATGGTTGTGCCCAGGACACTTTTCACCTCCGTTATTTCTCCCCTTAGGAAATGAGACATGCAATGATGCCCCACAGAGTAAGCATGCATGCGTCCACACACGCTCCTCCAAGTGTCTGCCTCTTCTCCTCCCCTTTCAGGAGCGTCAGTGCACTGCCCCCCCCAGCCATTGCTAGGGGCCAGTTGTGCACCGACTGCTGGTAACCCCCCTCCCCGGGGAAGGAGATAAGTCCATCGGGCATTTGATCCTTCTCCTCCCCTGCCGACCCCCAGTGGCCCATGTTCATTCCTGAACACGGGGTGCCAGCATAGTTCGAGGTAAGGTGTCCAGCACCTCAGCCCTCAGTGCCACCAGGCTGGCAAGAAATTTAAATTTAATAAAAAAAGAAACGTGAATTAGAGATAATAATCCCCCAGCATGATATAGACATTGCGGCAGTGACCGAAACATGGTGGGATGAAACGAATGATTAGTCCAATAACATTCCAGGTTATTTATTATATTATCGAAATAGAGAACATAAATGGGGGGGGAGGGTGTTTATATGTAAACGACCGATTAGAGTCCTCCAAATTGGTACTAGATTCAGACTTGGTAGAAAATGTATGTGCTCGGACTAAACTCCATAATGGAAGTTACTTAGTTGTTGGTAATTTCTACAGACCCTCAGCTGTTGACAAATTCTACAATCAAGAACTCAGATCATTAATAACTAACTTGGCTGAACAGAAAAACCTAGTCATACTGGGAGACTTGAATTTCCCAGGCATTGACTGGGCTTCTCTTAATGCATCCACTAGTCAAGAAGTTTCTTTCTTGATGCAACAATAAAGTGTGGATTGGAACAACTTGTCCTAGTACCAACTAGAGGGCACAACAGTCTAGATCTGGTTCTCGACAATATGCCAAATGAGATCTCCAATATGCTCTCTCTACCACTGATTGGCAATAATAGTATGTTATTTAGTATAAATAAACAATCCACAGTTATTAACTCCTCAATGGTTCGTTATTGTTACACTGAGGGGTACTATAAGGGTATTAGAAGCGTCCTAAAATCTATTGATTGGATGGATGTACTGGACACTTGTTCTGTTGAGGAAAGTTGGATAAAAATCAAATCAGTTATAAAATGCTAAAAGAAAAATTTATTCTAATCAAAAGATACTCTAATTCTAGGGGCAAAATACCACCATGGCTAACAAATAAATTTCAAAGGAGTATTAAAAGAAAGAAAAGAGCTTATACTTTATATCATAGGAACCCTGACAAAAATAATAGAATCAAGTATAAAAGACAGTTACAACTAACCAAAAATATAATCAAACAAGAAAAAAGTAAACTGGAATTTAAATTAACTGTCAGAAAGGACCCTAAAGCCCTGTTCTCCTACATTAACAAAAATATGAAGTCAAAAGCCAAATTAGGGCCTATTATGATAATAATCTGGAAATCAGTAACCCTATCATTGAGAAAATGGTGCCTCAGACAGGGAATACACTGCCTAAACCACTGGGAGGATTTCCACCTCAATTCATCACTTTACTGTTGGGATGGCCTTCACCTCAGCAGAAGAGGTAGTGCCATACTTGGGAAAAAGATTGTTACTCATATAAACACTCGCTTAAACTAGTGAACAAGGGGGAGTTTGGACGACCGCTCAAAACTCTTGAAAAAGGGCCTGAGCTTGTTAATCTACATTTAAATACTTATCTCTCAACGCACGATCACTGAATATAACCAAAAAGTAGAATTAGAATCAAAAGCTCATCTTTTAGATTTGTCACTTATTCGGTCTCTGAAACCTGGGGAAACTCCAATAGGAACTGGTCAACTGAGATACTCGGCTATAAACATTACTATAAAAATAGGCCAGACACAAAAATAGGGGGAGGAGTCAGTCTTTATGTTAAGGACAACATACCCTCATACCAATCACCAATAGAGCAAAACTCTGAGAGTATATGGGTATATATTCAACCAAAAGGTCTTCCCCAAACTCTAGTAGGAACCTGTTATCGTTCCCCCTCATCAGATAATGCTCAAAATCTCAACCTACTAGAAGATATCTCTCAGTTTCTGGTAAGGATCATCCTTCTTTTAGGCGACTTTAACCTCCCAAACATTAACTGGGAAACTCTGACGGTTCGAATAACATCAAAAAATTTCTTAGCAACTATCATCGACTTGGGTTTACACCAACTAGTCAAAGAACCTACAAAGGGAAAATAATACTTGACCTCAAGTATAACTAGCCAAGATGTACATATTAACAACTTACATAACTGATTCTCTTGGTAATAGTGACCATAACTCTATATTCTTCTCCATATCCTACCTGACTGTTCAGCCCTGGTAAAAAAAATAATTAAACACTATGAGAGGGCAGATTTCAGAAAATAAACGAACAATTAACCAAAAATCAATTGGGACCACGCCTACTCCCCTTAATACCATTGAGGCATGGAACTTTCTAAAGTCACAAATAGCCTCTATAGAACATAAACATGTTCCTAACAAACGACTTTATAACTGTAAAGGTAAAATACCCCATGGTTTAACGCCCATTAAAACAAATACTCCGTAAAAGAAATTATTCATACGCCTAAAAAAGAGCAGACAAAACACGCTGACTGGTAACAATAAGTTGTTATTACAGTACAGAGAATCAGTAAAAACTCTCAAAAAATCTATACTATTAGCAAAACGGAATCTTGAGTTTTACATAGCACATTCCAAAGACTCTCATAAATCCTTATATGCTTATCTAAACAGCAAAAAAGGTAATAAACAAACAATTGGTCCCCTCATGCTTGACAATAAAATAATAAAATCTGATTCGGCTATAGCATCAACATTAAATAATTACTTTACCTCAGTATTTACACAAGATTCTCCTCTACTCACCTCAGTAAGACCACTTAAAATTATTAATAAACAAACAATTCAATTAAGCGATGTTTACAATCTTCTTACAGCTTTGAAGAAAACTACCAGCCGGGTCCAGATGGCATAAGCCCAAAATTTCTTCTGGGCACACAACAAACAATTGTAAAGCCACTAACAATGATTTTCAACAAATCTCTCAATGAATCTATAGTTCCCTTGACTGAAAGCTGCAATAATTACCCCTATATTTAAACAGGGTTCCCATTCACAAGTAAATAATTATCGCCAATCAGTTTAACATCTATTCCGTGTAAATTGCTTGAAAAATTATTAAAACACTTCTGGACAAGGAGATTACATCTCTAAATCTCATAGATAGTACCCAACATGGGTTTAGACCAGGCTTGTCATGTCACTAACCTATTGACCTTTATAACTTCATTAGTTTAAATCTAGATTCAAACATCCTTCTGATGTTATTTTGTTGGATTATAGCAAGGCTTTTGACAAGGTAACCCATTCGATTCTCATTTCCAAACTCATCAACTTAGGTTTTTCCAAGACACTAGTTTCATGGATATAGAGTTGGCTGACAAATAGAACACAGAGGTTAAGAGTAAATGGTATGCGTTGTCAGACACGGGTCGGGTCACTGAGTGGGTACCATGAGGGTTCTGTCCTGGGACCCATATTGTTTAACATATTCATCAGCGACATGAAAATTCATTCTTCTAATACTCTTATAAAATTTGCAGATGACACCAAACTGGGTGGTGCGGTTAACAATGCTGAAAACAAACAAATCCTACTTAATGATCTATTATCTATTAAACACTGGGCCTCTACAAACAAAATGGAATTTAATATTACCAAATGTGCTGTCTTGCACTTTGGGAATAACAATCCTAAACAGATTTACACATTGAACAATAACATAATCAAGGCTTCATGCCTTGAAAAAGATCTTGGGATTATAGTTAACAACAAACTTACTTAGGTTTCGCACTGTAATAAGACAGCTATTCTAGCAAACTCACTATTTCGTAGAATTAAAGGTACTTTTGTCTCTAGAATTGAGCAATGTATTATACCATTGTATAGAGCATACATCCAACCTCATCTTGATTATGGTTCACCATTCTGGAGTCCTTACCTTAGTGGAGATGTGGTTAGTTAGAAAAGATACAAAAAAGTTACCAAATCCATATACCTCATCTAACGCATCTTGATTACGAAACTAGGTTACACAAACGGGCTGCACTCCCTTAAACTAAGAAGACAGAGGGGATTTACTACAACTTTACAAGATTATCCAAAATCCAATACTAATGAAACAGTGTGGTATTTCCGTTGCTAAAAGGAAAACTGGACCCAGATTGCACAACAAACAATTAGATATAGCAAATGTAAAACAAAAAGACAAAACTTTTTTACAATACGTACACCAAGACTTTGGAATACACTTCCACAGGATGTTATTGATGCCCCTTCCTTTACTAACTTCAAACTTAAACTAGATAGATGGCTAACTAGATAGGGTATATCACCAATGATCCACACATGTGGAGGACAATGCTCATGGGCTTCGGCCTTCTTTTGTCCCTCTAACCAAGTAACCAAGTATCGAAATAGCTAACTCATTTAACTCCTTTTCTGGGGTCTGTTTTTTCCTGTATCAGATCAACGATTATTTTTAATAGAAATTAAACAAAATGAAATGTATAGTCCCATCTTAGAAAGCGAGGTGTTTAAGGACCAGATGAAATAAATGCAAAATTTATTAAAGAAACAGCTAGGGAATTGACCATTGTATATAACAAGTCAATGTCAACTAGCGAAATCCCGAATGACTGGAAAAATGCTACTGTGGTGCCCATATGGTATATAAAAAGGGTAACAAGGGGTTGGTAAATAATTATAAGCCAATCAGCCTTACCTCTATCATATGCAAGTGTATGGAGGGGATATTAAAGAATAGAATAGAGCAAGAGATGATAGACAAAAACTTTACTGACCCAACTCAATATGGTTTCCCTCTTTCCACCTGTAATTCTTTATTTTTCCATTTCTGAGATATCGCCACCTCTCCCCTTCCCCGTTCACCACCCCGCCACTTTCCGTTGATTAACTGCACCTTCCACTCCCTTCATCTTTCCTGCCCCTCCCCAAGCATTTCCTTTTCTTTTATTTAATTTTTTTTATCACCTCCGCCCCCACTGACGGACTGCTGCCAGCCTCCCGCCCTGCTTCCCTGTGACCTAACCTAACCCGTCTCTTCTTTCTGGCCCCACTAGGATCCCTGGCCAAATCTCGGCGCCATCGCCATTAGCGGCGCTCAACAGCCACTGTTGCCGACTCAGCAAGCAGAATCTGCCCGCCTCTCTGGAACTCCTGCATGGATCACTGAAGCAGGTATTACTGCCTAACTCATTTGGAAGCTCCATACTCGGCAGCTGCCTCACGATTGGTGCGGCACTGCTGCCACTTGTCTGTGATTGGACGGTACAGCTGTAGCTTCTCAGCCATTGGTGCGCCCAAGATCTGCTGCCAATTTCTTCCTTTCGGGTCGCCTCTCTGACCAGGTTTTTTTGTCCCACCCCCACCACCCTCCCAGACCTCCATTAAATACTCTGATGCCCCTCCCTACCTGGACTGCCCCCACCTATCAGAAGCAGCACTCGCCAACTCACCCATCCTACTGGTCTCTGCTGACTTCCCCAGCTTTTCTAATAGTTGCTACTCTCATCTCAATCAGTGCCCTCTCTTAGTCTAACTGTGTCTCCCGCTTTCTCCTCAATATGGCTGCCTATAACCTGCACCCAGCACTGCTATTTTTTAGTGATGACTGTGCTGCACTGCCCCAACCAACATATGACTACTACCTGTCATTCCCAAGGCCAGCTAATACCTGCACCTGCTCTGCATTACTCACTGGGAATGATTACTGGGATTCAGTTTTATAACTTAGTGCCTTTCAGCTCCACAACTTGGCACACTAGCTCCACTCTGAAACACCAATGTCATAGCACCCAGGGGAGTATTTAAGTACTTGTAGCTCTCTGTAATAAGCCAGGCTCGTACCACTACTGTAACATCCAGGAATGCAGACGGATATCAAACAAGCAAGCCCTCAAATTTTTCATACCTCCCTCTTGAGATTTCTCCTACTGCTTCTGCTCCTCTCTGGAAACATTCACCCTAACCCAGGCCCAAATGGATCGACTACCTATTGTCAGAACCTAAAGTCAGGGTAACTAACCTTGGTGTCCATCAATATATGCAGCCTCCTCAGTAAACTTGACACCCTCCAAACCTGGATCCACCATAACAATCCTGACATCCTCTCAGCTGTTGAAACCTGGCTGAATCCAAAGATCCCTGACAGTGCAGTTGCCATTCCCGGCTACACGATTTTTAGGCAGGACAGGAGCTCTAAGCGGGGTGGTGGCTGTGCCATCTACCTGAGAGATACTACACAGAAACACAGAAACATAGAAGTTGATGGCAGATAAGGACCGCAAGGCCCATCCAGTCTGCCCATTTCTTTTTCTACCTTATAAATGTGCCATTGGCCTTTGCTCTGTCAGTGGCCTATCTATTCATAGTCATCTGTATTGCTCCCTTATGCCTATCCCATGCCTGTTTGAAGCCCTGCACTGTATTCATAGCCACCACTTCCTGAGGTAGACCATTCCATGCATCCACCACCCCTTCTGTGAAAAAGAATTTCCTCACATTCCCCCTTAATCGGCCTCCATGTAATCTTATGCTGTGTCCTCTTGTCCTGCTATTTTTCTTATATTTAAACATGTTAGACTCTTTCACCTTGGTAATGCCCTTAAGGTGTTTAAAAGTTTTGATCATATCACCTCTCTCTCCCTCCTTTGCTCAAGGGTATACATATTGAGCTTCGTTAATCTGTCCTCATATGTCTTCTGATGCAGTCCCTGCACCATTTTGGTTGCCCTTCTCTGGACTGCCTCAATTTGGTTAATGTCCTTGTGAAGGTGTGGCCTCCAGTACTGCACACAGTACTCCAGATGGGGCCTAATCAGTGTCTTGTAAAGAGGGATTATTACCTCCCTCTTATGACTTGTGATACCCCTACTAATGCACCCTAACATCCCCCTAGCCTTACCTACTGCTTTAGAGGTCTGCTTGGATGATTTCAGGTCATCGGTGATGATGATGCCCAAGTCTCTTTCTTCCTTTGTGACTGCCAGCATCTCTCCTCCCAGCCTATAGGTGGCTTCAGGGTTTCTCTTCCCATGTGCATGATCTTGCACTTTGCATTAAATCCCAGTTGCCACTCTTCTGACCATTTTGCTAGTTTATCCAGAACTCTTCTCATTCTGCCCACCCCATCTGGATCATCTACTCTGTTGCAGATCTTGGTGTCATCTGCAAACAGACAAGCCTTACCCTCTAGTACATCTGCAATGTCACTAATGAAGATATTGAAGAGGACTGGCCCTCTGGACTGATCCCTGAGGTACCCCACTTGTGACTTGCATCTCTTCTGACTGTATACCATTTACCACCACTCTCTGTTTTCTGCCCGTCAAACAGTTTGCTACCCAGGTGACCAACTTCTGACCCACCCTGAGCCTACCCAGCTTATTTATCAATCTTCTATGTGGAACAGTGTCGAAAGCTTTGCTGAAGTCAAGGTAGGTGACATCAACTGCTCCCCCTTGGTCCACCACTCTGGTTACCCAGTCAAAGAAATCTATGAGATTAGTTTGACATGGCACATGTCATCCCACTTCCTAGACCAGGATCACCAACTCAGGTCCTGGCTATCAAAGTTCTCCTTGGTGCCCACAACAAAAACCTCACTATAGTCTCTGTTTACATCTCCCCAAAGGACCTGGCTAATGGCTTCAATAATGTCATGGAATGTCTCAAGGGTCTGCGCCACAGCTCCCGAGTCCATCATCTTGGGTGATTTTAACATCAACTGGCATGCACCGGAGGTCTGCTTCTACAAAGATGCAGTTACAGCACAACAATTCACACAGCTGGTCCTCTCTCTGACCAGGTGTAACTACAGGATAGGGACTTTCACCCAAATAGACTGGATACTGGCCAACCACCCTGGAAGAATATCAATGGTGTCTGTACTCCCTGACTCCTTAAGTTACCATTCACCTGTTATCTGCACCTGGGCTAATAACTACATAAAGCCCCCACCTAAAATAATACACACCAGGGTACTCAATAAGGGGCACCTACACCTACTAAAATCCCACCTAAGTAGAACTGATTGGTCAACTATAGACTCACTCAAGGATGTAAACAAAGCTCTTGATCTGTTTATCAGCCATTTCACTGAGGCATGTGATATCCATGCACCAGTAAAAAAAATGAAGGTTAAAGGTAGATCTAACCCATGGATTGACACTGAGCTTATCACTCGTCTCAAACAGAGGGATCACCTCTGGCACTGTGCTCGAGTCACGGCTGTCCAGGCAGATATTGAAAAATACAAGCAAGCAAGAAATTGCTGCAGCCGTGCTATAAGGATGGCTAAAAGCAAATACTATAGAGAAGCGCTCTCAAACTCGTGGGGGGATGGGAAAAAATTCTGGAACACCTTAGGACCTCTCTGGCAAAGAAATCAAGTCTCCACCCTCCATGCTCAACACTGATGGTACTCCAACGCTAGACCTACATACCATCACCAATACGTTCATCAATGCTTTCTCCAACCTAAGCAGTGTCCTCCCACCTGATTTCTTCAACGCTCCTACCACTAACCCCACCCCTGCTGCTGCATCATAAGCTCACCCAGCTCCGCAGTTCTTCTTCAAAAGGATCCCAATGCACTGTGCCAGAACATATATTTGCAAGGCTACCGGCAAAACTGGATATAGTGGTGACTCTCTCGACTTGAAACTGCTTTCACTTGTCCTAGATGAGGACACTGAACCCCCGACTAAGATAGTCAACCTCTCCCTAAGGTATGGCAAATTCCCATCACTCTGGAAAAAGGCTTCCATCACACTTGTGCATAAAGGTCGTGACAAGTCACTGCACACCAATTACAGGTCCATCTCTATCCTCCCCCCACTATCCAAAGCACTTGAATGTATAGTCTATGACCAGCTTGTAGAATTCCTTGAAAAACATAATATTTATTGCCCTGAGCAGCACGGCTTCCACAAAGGGCACAGTACCACCACGGCTCTGTTGGAATTCACCGGCTACATCCATGATGCCCTGGACCAAGGACTTTGTGGGGAGCCATTTCCACTGACCTGACAAAGGCCTTTGATACAGTTAATCACCACCTTCTACTCAGACAACTGACAGCTCTTGGGCTCTCTAAGGATGCAATGCCCTGGTTTGCCAGCTACCTTGGGGAGAGTGTTCAAAGTGTTAAAATTTCTGGAGTCTCCTCAGTTGAAAAACCAGTCCTCTCAGGTGTCCCTCAGGGGTCTATACTGGGCCCTTTACTATTTTCTCTCTTCCTAAACCACCTCCCTGGCATCTGCCAACTGAAGATACTACTCTACGCAGATGATGCGGTCCTCTTTTCTAGCAACTGGGACTTTAAGCTACTTGAGAGTCAACTGCAACATGATTTCGGGCTGGTGGAAAAATGGTTCAGCTCCCACAAACTTGTCTTGAATTATAGCAAGACAAAAGTCATGACATTCTGCAATGCTCATAGTATGTATAAACCTCTACCCCTCATCATCAATAATCAAGGGGGGGGACCACACTTGAACAGGTTCATGAGTTCAAATACCTTGGCATCACCCTGGACAGCTCACTCGCCTACCATCAGCACACTGGGATGGTTGCTAAGTCTGCCAACATACGTCTTGGCCTGCTCCATGAGTATAAACACTGTAAGACCCCTGAAGCCCTAAGACTGGCCATCCACAGCTCTGTTACCTCCATTGTCGACTATGGGCTAGTCATCTATGGCTCGCCTTCCCCCACTGCACTTAGGAGAATATCAGTGACACTTAACAAGGCCTGTAGACTTCTCACAGGGGCTGACCGCCTAACGCACACCTGTGACCTACGCCAAGACCGGTTGGCTACTGCTCATTAGCAGAATACAATACCAGACCTGTCTAACAGCCAAAAAAGCTCTTCTTGGACTCATGCCAACAGGTGTTGCAAGTCTCCTTACTACCAACAGCAGCACCCAGTCAACTCGCAGTTCTCAATACCAGACTTTCCTTGTCCCCAGGCGCCGGACCTCATTGGGCCAGAGATCCTTCATGCACAGGGCTCCGCAGTGGTTCAGCATCCTTAACAAAGAGACTCTTGTTGCTGCAACACTAACCCACTTTAAAAGGAATCTGCGGCTATTCTTCCCCTCTACCTCAACTTGTGACTGCCTCCCCTAAGAAATGGTCACCACCCTCTATTTGTGGCTGCCACCCCTAAGAAGTGGTCTCCACCCTCTACCCTAGCTATAGCTACAACTGGACACGCAAGCCTCACTTTCTTGGCACCAGCCTTATCCTTCTCACCCTTTTGCCCCCTCTCGCCCTCCCATCCCCTCTTCTTGGACTAACTCACTTACTGGTATGGCCACTGGCCCCTGTCCCTCTCGCTCTTTTTATCCTTTTCTGACAACGGCACCTATCGGCCGGATTCCTACTGACTTTTCCTACCAAGTATACTGTTTTCACCATGAATCCTGTTAGAAACTAGCTTGTGGTTGTTCTTCTGCAACAGATTGACTGAACTATTTCATGTACTTGTTATTCTGTATGTTACAACTGTTACCATTGTTGTATGTTACCCCCATCCTCTGACGCAGAACCTTTGTAAACGAGCAGTGTCTGCTCAAATGTAATTGTAATCCTAGAGTTTAATAAATAAATAAATAAATAAATAAATAAAAGGGAAAATCATGCACCAATAATTTAATTTCATTTTATGAATCAGTAATAGTATTGATAAACGCATACCAGTCGACGTTCTGTTGTTCGACTTCAAAAAGGCATTCGATAAAGTTCCACATACCCAACTTTTAGCCAAATTAATTAAAATGGGTTTCAACCTCTATCTTATTAGATGGATCTCTGAATGGTTAACAGACAGATCCCAGAAAGTTTGGGTTAACGAACAGTTATCAGATGATATCAAAGTTGTCAGTGGTGTACCACAAGGATCCATACTGGGTCCAATATTACTTGGGAACTCCATGAGTGACATGAACATATTCAGTGCAGACTTTTTAAATTTGTGGTTGACACAAAGTTAAGTTTCGAAGTTGATACCCAACATACAGTTGACTTAATCAGTACAGGTCTGATTAGATTACAACACTGGGAACAAAAAAAATGGAATTCAACACTGATAAGTGCTCAGGTATTCATTTTGGAAGACGAAACCCACAGGCTAGTTATTATTTAGAAGGGACCAATATTAAAGCAGTTGAGTCTGACAGAGACCTGGGGGTTATAGTTAATAAAGACATGACACACTTGGATCAATGTAGACAGGCTGCTGCAAAAGCAAATAGAATACTGGGCCCAATAAGGAAGGTGTTTATTAGCAGAAGTAGAGCCTGTATACTCCCCATATATACCACCTATGTAAGACCATATGTAGATTGTGCAGCATCCTTTTGGACACCATATTTAGAGAAAAATATCAAGTTGACTGAGTCAGTGCAAAGGAGTGCCACTAAATTAATTTCTCCCTTGCAAGATTCTTCATATCCAATGAGGTTAAAAGCCCTTAATTTATACAACCTGAATCTTCGAAGAGAAAGGGGAAATCTGCTTTTGCTTTTTAACATCTTGAAGGATCCTAACATCATGAGAGAGCATAATCTCTCACAGGCAACCAAGCCGGTAGCACTCAGATCCCAGGATAAGCAACTACGAATCCCAAAAGTAACGCAGATAGAAGGTTTAATTACTTCACCATGGAATGCCCTACCTGAGTACCTGGTTAATATAAATGCACAAGATTTGTTTAAAAAGACACTGGATAGAATGTTATTAACCGATATAAGGGAATAAATTCCCCCTGCCAGTGCAGTGAAGGTGGTCTCGATGGGCTTTGCTTCCTTCCACCTTTTAGCACCGAGTAACCAAGTAATACATTAAAATGGGTGTTTAAGTATGTTGGCATACTTCACCAGCACCCATTTCAGGGTGGATTTCAACACTGGCACCCCCAGTTTTCATCAGAGTGGGACTAAAAAAAGACCTCAACAGAAAAAAAGTAGGTAAAACTATTAAGAAACAAAAATGTTATCAACTAAAGAAAAAAACATTGAAATAAAGGGTTGTGTGAGCCCATTCTTTTCAACTGGTTCCTTTAGTTCGTGACTTTTTTGTTTTTTAATATGTTTACCTACTTTTTCCCACTAAGGTCTTTTTCAGTCCCACTCTGATAACATTGTGGGTGTAGACATGCAAATCCACATTGAAATGGGTGTTTGTGGTGCATGGCAGCATAATCAGCAGGGTGGATTTGAACACCGACACCTACAGTGTTCATCAGAGAGGGACTAAAAACAAACATTGACAGAAAAAATGTATGTAAAAATATTTTTAAAAAAAAGTCATGAACTAAAGAAGAAACCCACTGAAAAGCATGGGCTTACACATCCCTTTGTTTCAACTGGGATGGAAGAGTCATGGTTGGCAGTTGCCAGGCAGAGCTTTCACAGCAGAAAATACAACGAAGCCTGCAAGCAAAACATGCAGCTCCATCGTGAACATTAGCTTGCTGCTTGTTAAAATGTTTTTGATTGCTTGCCAAAAATGTTCAGTGTTAAAATCACATCAGTGAGGGATATGTCGTTTGAAACACTCTGCGTACTTCACAGATACAGCCACCTTCCTTTTCTTTTTATAACAGCCCATTAGGTCCACAGAGGGAGGATCAGATTTCCCCATCTGCTCATTTCTGGGAGTCATCAGCACATTTTAGTTTTTTCGATAACATTAATGGAGCAGCAGGTCTCACCACTGTTATTTAGGGGCACTTGCTCCCCTCGTTTTATGCAGTTTAGCTGCATTCAGGCGTTTAAAGAGTTTTGTGATTGCAAACTGCTATAAGAGACTTCCATGAATCATTTATGGTTGCAAACAGACTGCATTTTGGAAAGCTGAGTACCATTTAAAACTAGAAACTGTATGGCCATGGAGAAAAGAACTGACTGCAGGATGAGGGTGATATTAACATTTGTACGTCTGACAAATAACATAAGTAAGGCGATGGGGAAATGGGAGACTCTACTGATCTGTTTGACACTCACTCTGAATCCTTTTCTATTCAGAAGTGGCAAAACTCCAGAGATTGTGGGTGTGTCACTGGAAATGAGAGATTGGATGCGTGTTTAAAAGGCCACTGCAAGGAGTCGATTTTCCAGTTCACCTCTGCAGGTGCAAATGAGAACCCTCCATCTTCCTGCATGGTGTGAATGGGGACAGACAACAGGAATAAATCTCAAGTGTTGCAGGTGACAACCTTTGATTCTCACCACTGGGGGACGCACACTGTTAACAAACAGTATTCTTCTGCTTTGTGTGTCTAATTCAGAAATATATTTTGTTTTCCAGTATAGTCGAGCCTTGATGTAAAAGGACAAGGGGGCACAATTTGAAGACAGAAGGGGGGGAAAGCTCAGGGGCAACGTGAAGAAATATGTTTTCACGGAGAGGGTGGTAGACGCATGGAACCGGCTCTCCTGAGGATATCGTGGGGGTCAAAAACAGTTGGGGAATTCAAGAATGCATGGGACAGACATAAGGTAATTATAGTGGGGGGTAGGAGGAAGTAGGCTGTTGGTTAACTAGAATCTGCAGCTTATCCAGTAGGTAGGGAAATGGGCAGACTAGGTGGGCCAAGCGGTCCTTATCTGCCGTCAAAGACTATGTTTCTAAGTTTCTTCCCTAAATACAGTAAATATTGTTTTTAAGTCCATATATTATATTGGTCCCCATTACTAATTATGGCATGCTGATGATACATTGTTACAATGGCAAGGGTTAGAGTGGGGGTCATCTGGTCTTTCATAAGACAGGAGACTTGCTGGAAGCTACAGGCTACAGACTGGAGGACCTGGCTGGGTAGGACCATATGTCCCTTGTTCTCCCTTTTTACTTTCTGCTGCAACTCCCTCCTTGGTGCAGCTCACTGTGTCTGTACACTGAACTGAGTTTCTCTGTTAACCATCATGTCCATATACATTAGGACAGAAAAGGCACAGAAATTCAGTAGACTTTTTCCCTATTTTTCGCACTTCACAGAACTATCCTGATTAGAGGCAAATGGTACTAGATTTCAATCTATGTATTACTCTTCACTGCTGAGCCAGTTGGTGGGCGGCATCATGCAGATGAAGGTAGGTGTAGGCAGACACAGTCCGTTAGACACTGCTACTTCTTTTCAACTGCACAAAGTTTCTGCCCATCAACCAACAGAGCAGCGTCATTATCAGCCTCGCTGATCATTGGACTGTCATGGTAGAGCCTCCTACAGCTTGAGCTACATTGGACCCGACAGTGACACAACTCTGAAAACCAGTATCACAGCAATATGTTCGCTTAGTGCAATGGCAAACATAAAAAAGAAAACAAATTCTTTTGAAGCTGGCTGTTTCTTTAAATTCAGAATAGAAAAAGAACCTCTGCTACAAAGCAGCATAAGTGGTTTGAAATACCGTTAATTAATTAAAAAGTTATTAATGTGCATGCTAGCATGTCATTATTCTTATGCATTAATGTTTGCAACTGTAGTGTTGCTATGTATCTCTGCTGTTACCACACTTGTTTATATTACTGTCCATCTGTTCTTTACACCAAACTGTAACCACCTGGGACATGGCTGAAAAAAACAGTTTACTCACCTGTATCAGTAGTTCTGGGAGTGGTATATGTTGTTCATCCACACTCCTTGGCATGCCCCTTTCCCCTTTAAGGATCACCAGAAGTCTTCAAGCTGGCTCCTCCCACCCACCCACCCGGTGGTATATACCTCAGCTCCACCCATGACGCCAGATCTTAGCCCGCTGAAAGCCAGGCTGTGTGCATCCGCAGCCGGGAGGTCGGTGGGGTCCGTGTGATGAACAACATATACCACTCTTAGAACTACTGTTACAGGTGAGTAACCTGTTCTTCTAGGAGCGTGGATATGTTGTTCATCCACACTCTTTGGCAGACTCCTAGCAGTACTCTGGGAGGAGGGAGGCAAGGCGCACAACCCTACTTAGGGAATAAAGACTGGAGAACCGAGGCCCCAAAACCAGCATCCCGGCATGACTCAAGGTCGATGTGGTAGTGGGTGATGAAGGTGTGTGCTGACTTCCAGGTAGCAGCCCTGCAGATTTCCTAGATAGGGACGTCCCTGGAAACAGCCACCGATGCAGCAGTATGGCAGGTAGAATGAGCCCTTATCCCTCTGGGAGGCTCCATGCCCACCAACCTATAGCAGAGATCTATACAAGAGGTGACCCACCTGCCTATCATCCACTTGGCTGCAGGTCTGCCAGGTGCAGCTTCAGCGTAGGTGACAAACAGCTGGCGAACCTCTCCCCAAACTTCAGCCATTCACTCCTTGTAGTAAGCGAGTGCTCTTCTAGGGTCCAAAGTATGCAGCCTATATTCGGCCTCCGAGGTGTGATTGGGGCAGAACACCGGAGGAGTCAACACCTGGTTAAGGTGGAACTCCGACACCACCTTCGGAAGGAATTTCGGTTGGGGGTGCAGGACAACCTTGTCCCTGTGGAAGACCAGATAAGGAGACTCGATGGAAAGCGCCTGGAGCTCTCCCATCCTTCTGGCTGACGTGATAGCCACCAAGAAGGCGGTCTTCCATGACATGTGAGAGATGTAACACCTGTGCATCGGTTCGAATGGCTTGCCCATGAACTTGGCCAATACCACCAGTAGATCCCATGGAGGTGGAGGCTCTCGCACCAGAAGGGATATGTGATCAAGGCCTTTGAAAAAGCACCCGACCACCTTCTCCTGCGCCACCGACTGCTTCCTGGCCAGCGCCCGGTAAGCAGAGATGGCTGCCAGGTGCACCTTGAGGGTTGCTGATCAAAGCCCTTGCTGAGAAAGGGACCACAGGTAGTCCAGAATGCTAGCCAAGGAACAGGAGAAAGGGTCCAGGCCCTTGCCCTGACACCAAATGGAGAATCTCTTCCATTTAAAAGCGTAGCATTTCCTGGTTGACTCCTTACGGGACGCCTCAACAATGTTGAGGACCTCGTCGGAAAGACCCAAGGCCTGGAACTCTAGCCGCTCAGGAACCAGGCCGTCAGGTGCAGGGACTGAAGGTCTGGATGGAATACCTTCCCCTGTTTGACTGAGATCAGGTCCAGGTGGGCTGGAAGCCGCCTCAGGAGCCTGGAGCTGAGACTGAGGAGATCTGGATACCAGAACTGGCAGGGCCAGTCTGGGGCTACCAGAATCACCTGCGCCTTGTCCCTCCTCGCTTTGAGAAGCACCTTGTGGATTAAGGGAAATGGGGGGAAAGGCGCAGAAGAGGCCTGGGGTCCATGGCCTTGAGAAGGCATACCCCTGCAGCGAGCCCTGCTGAGCTGGGCGGGCATGAAACAGTCTCAGCTTCGCATTCTCCCTGGAGGCAAACAGGTCCACCTGAGGCATACCCCAGTGGGAAAACAGATCTTGTACTACCTCCGGCAGGAGAGACCACTCGTGGGACGCAGCCCCTTCCGGCTTAGGGCATCGGCCAGAATGTTGGAGGCTCCTGCAACATGGATGGCAAGGAGATCCGCCTCCAGGCCGCACAAGAGTGACCAAATGTGGAGAGTTTCCCTGCACAGAGGCATGGAGCGTGTCCCGCCCTGGCGGTTTGGTAGTACATGGTCGTGGTATTGTCCGTCTGGACCTGGAGCACTTGACCCCGTAGAAACGGAGCAAAGGCAGTGAGCGCTAGACGAACTGCTCCTAAACTCCAGCAGATTGATGTGGCATCGGGACTCCCGAGGGGACCAGAGGCCATGCGCTCTGTGCTCCCCCAGATGGGCACCCCAACCCATCAGAGAGGCATCGGTCGATAGAGAGACGGTCGGCTCGGGGCGGACAAACAGGATGCCCTCCTGCAGATGTGCTGGACCGGTCCACCACTGGAGTTCATTCCACATCCCCTGGGTCACTGTCACTAGCTGATCCAAGGGATCAGAGTGCTGTGACCATTGGCTGGCCAGCCCCCATTGAAGGGGACGCATGTACCAACAGGCCCAATGGACCATGCTGGTGCAGGCCGCCATGAGGCCCAGGAGGCGGGGAAGTCCCGGGCAGGCGCAATTGTCGAACCTGAAATGACTGGGCAAAGGAGGAAAGAACCTCGGCCCTGTCCTTCGGGAGCCGTGCTCTGTCTCGTAAAGAGTCGAGCTCTGCCCCGATGAATTGTATCACTTGCTTTGACACGAGTTCCGACTTGGTCTCGTTGATGAGGAGGCCAACCTGAGAGCAAACCTGAAGGGCCAGATCTCTAGACCTCTCCACCTCCATTCTAGAAGAGGCTGCAATCAGCCAGTCGTCCAGGTAGGGGTACACCTGGACCCTTTGGCGCTGCAGGAATGCTGTCATCATTGCCATGCATTTGGTGAAGACCCTGAGAGCTAGGGAAAGGCCGAAGGGCATGGCCTGGAACTCGTAGAGGGATCACTCTGCCCTGAAGTGGAGGAATCTCTGGTGGGACGGTCAGATTGGGACGTGAAAGAACACGTCCTAGAGGTCCAGAGAACAGAACCACATGCCTCGTTCCAAGGATGGAATGATCTGAGCTAGAGTGACCATCCTGAAGGTTCGAGACCTTAGGAACCTGTTCAGGTCATGCAGGTCTAGAATGGGACGCCAGCCCCCATCCGTTTCGGGACCAGGAAGTACCTGGACACAAACCCTGGGTCTGGTGGAGGATCCGCCACCTTCCTGATCACCTCTTTTTCGAGAGCAGGGCAATGTCGGCTCGGTGCGACCCGACAGAGAGGGCTGCGGACCCCGTAGCCCCCTGAGGGGCGACAGCTCGGAAGGGCGGGGCCTGCTCGAACTCCAGAGGCAGGCCCTTTCCTACCACCTCCAACACCAAGCAGTCCGTGGTGATACCGGACCAGGCAGAAAGGAAGTGGTGGAGCCGTCCCCCCATGGGGGGAACCCGGGGGGAGTGACGAGGCTGGGGGCGACACCCCTCAACCCGTCACTGGACAGGCTTGGAGGAGGGACCGGCCAAGGGACCTTCTGGGCCTTTATCTCCCTGCTTCCTGTTAGAGGAAGCCGCAGGCTTGGCTTTGAGATGCCAAGCGCAAGCCTGCTGGCCCTGATAATGGTGTTGTTGGTCCAGACGTGCCGCAGGCGCAGAAAGGCGAAAGGACTTACATTGTTGACGATGACCCTTGTCCTTCTGGGCGGAGGTGACCGAGTCCAGGGTAGTGCTGGACTTTTCGATCCACTAGAGGTGACCTTCCACTCCAGGGCCGAACAGGTCAGACACCAAGAAGGGGACGTACACCAGTTTATGCTGGGTATCCGCCGTGAAAGTGGATATCCTCAGCCATGCTCTGCAGCGCAAGGCCACTGCGGCCGCAACTGATCTGGCACAGGAGTCTCCAATGTCCAGAGCCATTTGGAGCTGCTGTTTTGCCACCATCCTTCCCTGGTCCCGCACCTGCTTGATCGTGGTCTGCAGGTCAGCCGGGAGATGAGGGATCACCTCATCCAGGGAGCTCATGAGGGCGTTGGAGAAATGTGCCATCAGCATGGCCGAGCTGGCCTGGCGGAGGCCTAGGGAGGATGCAGCCTACACCTTGCACCTGGCATAGTCCAGCTTTTTGGACTCCTTGTCAGGGGGCTTATCCACATCTCAGAACGCCGGAAAATGCTATCGGTGACTAACCCCTCCGCAGAGAGGTGCTCCAAAAAACCGGACAAAGAGCTGGTAGGGACCGCATACTTCCTGGCCATCCTGGCTGAAGGTGCAGGGCAGGAAGCCGGCCGCTGCCAGAGTTCCCAGGCTGGGCCAACAATGGCTTCAGCCACCGGAAAGGCCTCCGTGGGCGAATCCCCTCGGTCCAGTATCGTCATCAGGGGATACTTGGCCCGCTTGGATACGGGCTCGAGCTGCATCCCGGTGGACTCCAAGATGAGCCAAAGCAGACCCATAAACGACGATGGGCTCTCGTCCATCGACTGCTCACCAGAGGACTCCAGGTCAAGGGGCCTGGAAAACAGGGAGGAGTCGTTGGACTCCGAGGAGTCCGTGAAGAGCTGCCTGGGGCCTGAGCCATCCTTCACCTGCTGAGGACGGTCAGGAGTGAGGGTGACCGACAACCTGTGGGGCAGACCCTGACCCGACCGAAAGTCCTTGGTCGGCGCCCATTTCGCCAGGAGGCGGAGGTGCCACCACAGTCGGTGGCAGTTGGTTTCGTCAACAACCGGCCCAGGCTTGGCACCTCACTACAGCGAGGGGTTGTTTCGGCCTTTCGGGTGACAGCCACTTGATGGCCAGGGAAGGCGACGGCGTTGGCTTGTTCCCGGACAAAAGAAACTGCTGCCACATTAAGTCCTCATAGCATCGACGCAATTTGTGCCGCAGCCTCTCCTCTTCTGAGGAGGAAGACGAGGATGAGCAGCGCTGCCACTTACCTCGGTGCCGAGACCAAGACCACCGATGTCGGCGGGATTGGCTGGACCGAGACCAGGTCCGAGACCGAGACCCTTGGTGCTTCCGAGGGCGGGTCTGGGAAGGGGAGGGGGACACTCTCTCTTCCCTCAGCTCGGGAGCCTTTTCCAGGGACTCCAGCACAGGAGGCACAGGCAAGTCCTCGGTCTCCACTGGGGGAACCGGTGAAGAAGGGCTGTCGGCTTCACCAGTCGACAGCCCGTCCGACGGGTCGAGAAAAATCTCGACCGAATCGACCGATGTCTCGGCCGGCTGACCTGACAGGGACACCGTGAAGCCAGCGGCCTTAGCCGCAACCTCGACCGACATCGAGCATCGACTGTCCGGGGAAGGGGGCCTCTCCCGCTCCCACGAACGCAGACAGTGGGACTTACCTTTCAAGTCCTTCCTTTTGGACCGAGAAGAGTGTCCCGATGGCCCCTCCCTTGTGGAAGGGGACTGGCAAAGCTCCTTAAAAGAAGCTGTGTAGGAGGATCCCAGAGAGAGCGGGATAAATGCCGCGACCTAGGAAGATGAAGATGCGGCCTGGGCCACCTCCTCCTCGAGGGCGATCATCTGCTCGAGTTGCTCAGCCGAGCCAGCCACCGCGGACACCGCCCAACGGGCCTCCTTGGACTTTACCAGCGGGTAGCGCTTCTTGGGGTGCCCAAGCTGTAACCGGGCAGCACGGTCTTCTAGGGACGCTGCCGAAACGATCGACATAACTTGCAGGCTCATGGGTCGTGGATCTGGGCGGCAGTAGAAGCAAGTGGAGCGCGGGTCCGTCCTGGACATTTTCTGCCCGCATGGGCACCGCCGAAATCCAGGAGTCGACTTGTCCATCGCAGCTGCGAGGGAGTAATTAGACCGAAGTCTTGAAAACTTTAGAATTATTTTCAGCCGAACCAAAGAATTAGGATCCAGTCTATACGCAGAGCGTTAAGGAGGGAACCTGAGCTTCCAAGCGGTAAGAAAGATCTGGCTTCATGGGGCGGAGACGAGAGTTTTACCACCTGGGTGGGTGGGAGGAGCCAGCTTGAAGACCTTCCGGCAAGATTTAAAGCGGCAAGGAACCTGCCAGACAGTGTGGTTGAACAACATATCAATGTCCCTAGAATATACACATCTGGCGCAGAATAGCACGGTCGCTGTGGAAAATCAATGTCCAGGACAGAGTAAGAAAATCATAGTGACAGTGTTCATGAGCAGAGGCCACAAAATGCCTATGTTGAAAATTTGGTGAACTAATTTCACTAAATGACTGTGTTATGCGCTTGCGTTGCGCAGGTTCCACGTACGCTTGGACGTTCAAGCATTTTTAATATTTTCACTACAGATTTTCAACATTGCCATCTCTTCACACCTCCCTATGAATGGTACAGCTGTCATTCTTTACATCCTGCCCGATCTGTGTTTTCGTACATCTGGCGCATAATGGCACGGTCGCTGTGGGAACTCAAAGTTCAGGACACATTAACAAAATCACAGTGCCACTGTTCATGAGAAGAGGTCCCAAATGCTTTCATGAGGTAGGGGGTCACAAAAAGGCCATATTGAAAATCTGTAGTACAAATACCAACAAACACCAGAGGCGTTAGGGTTTCTAACCATAACGTCCCCCCTGTACAGACCGATAGGCATCAGGAGTGTGCCTTTGGATTGCCAACTGTAATGCTCATGCCATTCCACCCCCTCCCACCCATCCTTCAGCCAGCGACAGGCATCGAGGTGTGCCTTGGACTCTTCGGCCCCAGAGTTCACCCCATTCTCCTATACTGTACCCATTTCAGCATATGTCCTTATGGAATGGGGTGACTCTAAAGCTAAACACCCCAAGGCACACCTCAACAGGTGTCGGTGTCTGCAGGACAGGGTGAGGTGAAATGGCATGAAGGTTATGGGTGGCGACCCAAAAGCATACCCCAAATGCCTGTCCGTCTTTGCAGGGTGGAGGTGGGGTTGGCGTGAAGTTCAATACTTCACTGCCATTACTATTCTGCATCTGTCTAACTCCTGTATTTCCAATGCTAATACCAGCAAGCAAACATTCGGCATTGACAAATGCTTGTTTAGAACTGTAACTACACGCTCCATTGGGTAAAGTATGATCTTTAGCTGTTCGTTTCCACTGGTTGCAATTGTCTCAATAAACCCAAACAGGCTAATGCTTTGGTCTCCACCTAGATCAGCCACACATGTATACATCCGTAAGAGCTGGGGCCACCTTAACAGCTTGAAAATCCTGAACTGTTAAAAGTGTCCAGTTACTTTTTTCTTTCTTTTGTACTTTTTCTGGGATAAAAAGGCCGGGGGTTAGCTCCAGGTTGCCCATTTTAAGTATTTTCTCCTGCCAATGCATGTATAGTCCCAGGTGACTTACATGGCATGTGCGCCGTGTTATTCAAGCCCCAGCAGTGTTCACCCTCTATTAAACCACTTAAGATGAATACTCAACTCTAAGTTTTGGCATGGCACTTACATTACCTAAGACTTTTCTCAGCTGCAGGTCACACTGTCCCTAGTCATCAAGATTTCAGCTCAGTCACTTTTACCAATGCACAAGATTCCCTATGTGAGACGCTGCAGACAGCTTACTCTACCTCTAGTGAGCCTCACTTTGTTAGTAGCCGTATACATGATCACTGCTGGGGTTTTGACGAGGTGGCACACATGCCACAAAACATCACATGGGATTACATATACAGTGGCAGTAAAAGATAAAGACATAAAACAGTTAGACATTCATTTAAACCCCTTCCTTTTTGCCCTTTTATACTTTTTTCTCTCATGGAAATTAGAAATATTCTGGCCAACAGGTTCAATATGACATGCTTGTTGCATTGCTGAGGTCTCTAAAAAATATAGTGCAAGCCTGCCCATCTTCACAGTTACTCATGGCGCATATTTCATTGAAGTCAATCTGCAGGCATAATACGCGTCGGGTTGATTACCTGTGCTTCATGTGGAATTTGGAAGGCATCTACTCTGTCAGTCAGGTATGTGGTTAATTTTTTATCCAGCTGTGTCAGTGACTCTTGTAAGGCCTGCAGTAGCTGGTCACTATCCCGTAACGACTGGAGATGTTGTTCCAGGGAGATCTGCTTGCTCACAGCCTGCACATAACAAAATTCAACAACATTTTAGTTCATCAACTTCCAAAGCAACTCTGACATACAAGGAATTTCTCATCATTATCTCAGTGTCTGCTTCTCAAAATATATACAATAAGCCAGCTTATAAGAAAAGAGAAGCTGCATGTCATAGCATCTACATAATGCTGAGTTTGAAAACTCATTACAGATGAGTTATGCCCCCAATCATCAATTACAAACCTTTATAATACTTCTAGACTTTTTATGAACATTATAAGTACAGAGGCCTGCAAACTTGGGACCTCCAGCAGACCAGGGGATGATTCCCAGAATCTCCGCTTGCATACTGAGTGACCATGAGCAAGTCACTTAAACCTCTCTGTGTTGCTGGGACACACCTAGAAATGAGGTTTGGCTCAGTGTGCCTTTCCTGAACAAAAAATCGTAAAATAAATAAAATAAAATACGAACATATGAGAGTTGCCAGTAGCAAAATGCCATTCTGGTATATCTAGGCTGCTCGAGATTGCAGCTAGCTCCCTATTCAGCAGCTGCCTCCCCTTCGCCCTGTCCCACTGCTTCTTGAAGCATTCCACTGTGTTACATGCCACCACCTCAGCCAGTAGTGCGTTCCACTTCGCCACCACCCTCTCTGTAAAGAAATGCCTCCTCACCTCCCTCCTGAATCTACCCCCTTCCAATCTCATGTCATGGCCCTTAGTGTCTCTCCCCACCATCCTCCTAAACAGACCCTCTGTGTCTGTTTTGAGTATTCCCTTCATGTATTTGAAGGTCTTAATCACGTCCCCCCATCCCTCCTCTCCTCCAGTGGGTACATGTTTAACTCTCTTAGTATGACCTCATATGGCAAGTCCCCCACAGACTCAAAGTGTACAATGGTGCTGCAAACACTGAACCTCCCAGATGAATGAAGGCCATCCTTCCAGGGCTTGTGGTATCAACACTGAGCACTCGCTGTCATGTGACACTGCCCACATTATCAGAATCACTGAATAAGACTACAGTATAGGTTACCACCTTTTCATTGTCCTGAACTGAGAAACATAGAAGTTGACGGCAGATAAGGACCGCAAGGCCCATCCAGTCTGCCCATTTCTTTTTCTACCTTATAAATGTGCCATCGGCCTTTGCTCTGTCAGTGGCCTATCTATTCATAGTCATTTGTATTGCTCTCTTATGCCTATCCCATGCCTGTTTGAAGCCCTGCACTGTATTCATAGCCACCACTTCTTGTGGTAAGCCATTCCATGCATCCACCACCCTTTCATGAAAAAGAATTTCCTCATTCCCTAATCGACCCTCTAATCTCATGCTGTGTCCTCTTGTCCTGCTATTCTTCTTATATTTAAACATGTTAGACTCTTTCACCTTGTTAAAGCCCTTAAGGTGTTTGAATGCCTCGATCATATCACCTCTCTCCCTCCTTTGCTCAAGGGTATATATATTGAGCTCTGTTAATCTGTCCTCATATGTCTTCTGATGCAATCCCTGCACCATTTTGGTTGCCTTTTTCTGGACTGCCTCAATTTGGTTAATGTCCTTGTGAAGGTGTGGCCTCCAATACTGCACGCAGTACTCCAGATGGGGCCTAACCAGTGTCTTGTAAAGAGGTTATTACCTCCCTCTTCGACTTGTGATACCCCTACTAATACACCCTAACACCCCTAGCCTTACCTACTGCTTTGCAGGTCTGCTTGGATGATTTCAGGTCATCAGTGATGATGATGCTCAAGTCTCTTTCTTCCTTTGTGACTGCTAGCAACTCCCTCCCAGCCTATAGGTGGCTTCAGAGTTCCTCTTCCCTATGGCATGATTTTACTTCTTTGCATTACATCCAGTTGCCACTCTTCTGTGCTATTTTGCTAGTTTATCCAGATCTCTTCTCATTCTGCCCACCCCATCTGGATCATCTACTGTGTTGCAGATCTTGGTGTCATCTGCAAACAGACAAGCCTTACCCTCTAGTCCATCTGCAAGGTCACTAATGAAGATGTTGAAGACGACTGGCCCCAGGACTGATCCCTGAGGTACCCACTTGTGACTTGCATCTCTTCTGACTGTATACCGCTTACCACCACTCTCTGTTTTCTGCCCGCCAACCAGTTTGCCACCCAGTTGACCAACTTCTGACCCAACCCGAGTCACCCAGCTTATTTATCAATCTTCTATGTGGAACAGTGTCAAAAGCTTTGCTGAAGTCAAGGTAGGTGACATCAGCTGCTCCTTGGTCCACCACTCTGGTTACCCAGTCAAAGAAATCTGTGACATTAGTTTGACAGGACCTTCCTTTTGTAAACCCATGCTGTCTTGGATCCTGTGCCCCTATGGATTCCAGGTGTTTGCACTATCCTTTCCTTAAGGAGTGCCTCCATAATCTTGCCCACTACTGAGGTAAGACCGACTGGTCTGTAGTTCCCCACCTCCTCCCTGCTACCACTCTTGTGGAGCGGGATCACATGAGCCCTTCTCCAGTCTTCTGGGACCTCTCCTGTGCTCAGAGACTCACTAAACAGTTCTGCTAATGGCTCTGCTAGTTCCACCTTAGCTCCTTAAGTACCCTGGGATGTATGCCATCAGGTCCCATTGCCTTATCCACCCTGAGCTTAGCAAGCTCTTGTAGGACCCTTCTTTTGTGAAGGGAGTAGTGCTCACCTCCTCCCACTGTGTCCATGATGCTGAGCTGTGGGCCCTGCCCTATCTTCTCTTGGTAAATACTGAGCAAAAGTATCTATTTAGGATAGATGCCTTTACAGGGTCCTCCTCCTCACATGCTCCCTTTTCTCCATTAAGCTTAGCAATACCCTCTGGACTTTCTCCTTTCACTAATGTATCTAATAAGTCTTGTCTCCTTTACTACTTTCATGCTAGTGTTTCCTCAGTTTGGGACTTTGCCTGCCTTACTGCCTTCCCTGCTTCCCTTAGGGCAGTTTGGTATGCCTCCCTATCCTCATCCACTGTGTTCCCTTATATATTCCTGAAGGCCAGCCTTTTGGCTCTGATGTTTTCTGCTACTGTATTTGAGAACCAAAGCGGTTTCCTTCTTCTTTTGCACTTCCTTTTCTGTCTAACACAATGGGATGTTGCTTCAAGTACTGCATCCTTAATGCTTGCCCACTTTGCCTGTACCCCCTCACCTGTGTTTCTTTTTGTCAGGGCTAGCTTAACTCTGTTGGCCACCTTATCAAAGTCAGCTCCTCTGAAGTCCCATATTTTTGCCCTGGAATGGGATGATTTAGATGTAGTAGCCAAATTGAACCATACCATGTGATGGTCACTGGCCCCCAGGTGACCCTCTACCTGGAGATCTGTGATCCCTTCCCTGTTAGTCAGTACTAGATCTAGGATAGCCCTGTCTCTTGTGGGTTCCTGTACCAGTTGTTTGAGGCCCTCCCCCTGCAGGGAATCCACTATGTGTCTAATTCTGGCAGATGTTCCTGCTGGTATTGACCAATCTGTATCCGGCATGTTGAAGTCTCCCATTATCAGAACCGCCCCTTTAGCTGTCATGTTTTGTATATCTTCTAACAGTAATGTATCTATGTCCTCCCCCTGGTCTGGGGGCCTGTAGACAACCCCAATTCTTATGGCTGTTCCATTTCTATTTCCAGGGTGACCCACAGTTCTTCTGGCTCTTATGTGTATTCTGAATTTCTGTAGCTTTGATATTTTCATTGACATACAGGGCCTCCTCCCCCCTTTTACCTTGGTCTCTTCTGAACAATACATAGCCAGGTACTGAAGTCTCCCAAGTGTGGTTACTGGTAACCACGTCTCACTAATTGCTACTATGTCCAGTTTAGCCTCTGACATTATTGCCTGCAGGTCTGGATCTTATTTCCCAGGCTGTGAGCATTTGTGTACATGATTTTCCATTAGCCAGATTTTGGTGTGTTAGTTGTTGGGTGAGGTTTGGCATTACCCGTGTCGTATGGGGAGATAAACCTTTTTTCTTACCTGGTGATGCAAATGAACTGCAAACATGCTGAATCCCTGTTTGACCACTAGCTGAGGGGGGAGGGGTGTTCTTCCCATTCAACGTATGAGGTGCTGCACCCCTCTCCCCATTTGCTAGTTTAAATATTCTGCAAAGACGTCAAACTTCTGCCCCAATGCACTGACTCCCTCCTTAGTCAGATGCAGTCCATCAAATTTAAAGAACTTACGCTCCCAGAACTGTTGCCAGTTCCCTACAAATCTGTGTCCTTTTTCCTGGCACCAGTCCTTGAGCCACGTGTTTAGCTCCCCTATCTCCCCTTCTCTGACCTTCCGTCCATCTGCTCCCCTCTCCCAGACTGGCAGGATCTCAGAGAAGGTGATGCCAGATGAAATAGATGATAGTTTGTCACCCAGCCTGGTCAGGTGCTCCTTGGTCTCCACAACTGACCGGCTGGCGAGATCATTAGTCCCTATGTGTACTAGGACATCAATGTTTTCTCCTGCTCTGTGAACAATTTTAGCAATGCGGTCAGTGTCTCTCCATGCTGATGTACCTGGGAGACATCTGACCATTACCCCTGGCTGGAGATGGGTATCAACTACCCGAATCATGGAACTGCTAAATACATTCCTAAAGATGGTCATTATCTCTCTGATCAGCCTTCTGTATGCCTTAGTGAGGTTAGCTGCTAGTTCTTCTCTTGCTCACTGCTAAACATTTTGTTCTCTCTGAAATGACATGGTGAGAGTCCAACCCCACCTCTATAGCCAGAAGGGCAGGTCAGCAACAGACTTCACAACTGATACCAGTGCCACTCCTTGTTCTGCCAGCAGAGGGCACTCAAACATCACAAAGCCCATGCACACATATCCATCCATCCGACTCCATATATTTTGGCATCAACACACTGGGCTTCCTCTACTGTACAGGATCACTTCAGAGACATTATGGCCTGATGGGTAGGTTATATTAAAAGTACATTTTCTGCCCTGCTTATAATCCCGCAGTCTTAAGAAGTACAAACTTGGAAATGTTCAGGGTTTGCTCTCAGATACTATATCTTTAATTAGCCTTTTGGGGGTCTGTAATAATTACAAAATTAATCTGATCTCGTAAAATGATTAATCTGACAAATATGGGTCATTTTTGAGATTCTGTGGACCACAAAATAAAAATTATGTGCTTACCATAATTCTTTTTTTTATACTCAGCTTTATTTCACCGTGTAGTGCAGCATTAAAATTCAACAGTATACAGTAAGACCGCACATTACATCATATGAAATTCAAATACTGAATGTACAAGCTTCAAGTGAACATGCAGTCTAATCCATTATAGAGAAAAGAAAAAAACTGTTGCAGCAAGTACTAAGCTGCTGCACATATAAGTGTGATAGTGCTGCGCTCATCAAAACATGCATACAGTAGTATCCTTAACAGATCTACCAATGGTCAAAATAACTCTGGGTAAACAACTGTAGATAACCATCAAGAAATGAAAAAAACAAAAAACAAACAAAAAATAACTTTGGGGCCTAACATAGCCCATTTACCATAATTCTTGATCTTCTAGGAACATCTTCACCATTAATTCACACTAATGAGTCTGTGCCAGAGGCATTAAGACCCCACGGGAGCCACTCATTTTCAAGAAGGCTAGTGCCAAGCCATGCCATATGCATGCATGGTGCCGCGAGAGGCTTGCGGTGCCAGGCTTACCTCGGCACCATCCCCCAGCTGCCTCAGTTCCTTTCTTAATTAGGAGGTGCAGTATAATCTAACTATTGGTCATGCACCTGTGTTAAGGGCATAAGGAGCCTTAATGACCTGTGCAAGAGTGATCAGTACGAGAGTAAAATAGTGTCTTCACAGTTCAAGCCTTGAACAAGGGTGAAGACCAATAAGATACTGGAGTGAGCTTGGTGGATGGTGGACAGGCGTGTGAATTAATGGGGAAGATATTCCTAGATCAAGAATTATGATAAGTACACAGTTTTCATATCTTCCAGGAATGTATCTTCACCATTAATTCCCACTAATGGGTCAGAGTACCAAGCTTAGATAAAACCCACCAGTTAGGGAGGTAGGAGTGAACAGCTCACTCAGGACTGGAATCCATCCAGGGCAGGCTTGCCAAAGATGGCATTCTACATCCAGGGCAGAGAGCGCACTGTGGTGCAAGTTACAGCTTCGTAAGGTATCACCGACAGCCACAAGAGAACCCACGTGAACGACGTGATAACTGCAGGGGTGAAATAGATGCATAGCTGACTTTTCAGCGTGAGCTGAGCCATGGCATAGCAGACGTGCAGACAGTTCGCCATCAAGGCAGAAATGCGTCTGACTGAAAGTGGCTGGTCTCTAAAAATGGAGGGGAGGAGATCAAAAGCTATCTGGATAGCTTGAAATCCTGTATCTATCCAGGTAAAGGTGAGCCCCCCAAAAAAAAAAAACACAGAGAATGGAGAGAGTGGTCTCTGATCCTGGAAGCTGGTGAGAAGGTAGGTAGCATAGTGGCTGGTCTGGAGGAACCCTGATGCCACTTAGGAAGGAATTTATCATGTGAGGGGTACTGCCTTGTCCCCGTGGAAAATAGTAATATAGGGGATCTGCAATCAAAGCACTGATACAGATACTCTGCGAGCAGAAGAGATAGCTACTGGAAAGGTGCTTTCCAAGTAAGCATCTTAGCGCATATGTCACAAGAGGCTGATGACTTGCTGGTGAGTATGGGAACACAAGGTCGATACTGCAGACAACCAGCAGCTTCCATATAAGGGGGCTTGTGAGAACAGATGCCCTAAAGGAACCTCAAAGAGGTAACAGAGTTAGACAGAAGGACTGAGGGCTCAAGAACTTGCAGGTATAACACACAGCAAGACCCTGAGTGTGGAATCCCACAATCCAGCATCCAAAAAAAAAGGGGCCAGCAAGAGCTCCAGAACACAGCCAGCTACACACAGAAGGAGTTTAAGTGAGTTTTAGAGTGCCAGATGGAAAAACTCTTCCATGTGGCTGAGAAAGTTTTCCTAGTGGAAGGATAGAGGCAGCAGAAGTGCTTCAGAGACATACTGAGATACCGTGCACCAATTCACTTCCTTCTCTTCTGGAGCCAGGCCTGAAGGTGAAGGGAGCGCAGGCTGGGATAGACTAGGAGACCCTAAGCCAATCGTCCAACCTGAGAAGAAGGACCCCCTGTTTACTGATTTATAGTCTGTTCAACAGAGGAAAACATATTTGTCTAGGTCAGAAAGTATGCTCAGAATGATCTCACCCATGTGCCTGTGGTTCAAGCAATATCCTCTGCACTGGGTGGGGGGTGAAACTGGAAGGACTGCATGCAGAAGAACTGTCATAGCAGTCTAAAGCATCTAGACAGAAAACACCATGACCTAGATTACTGCTGTAGAAACAACTGAGGCAGCTGGCATACAGTGGGCATGCAAAAGACCCCCATCTGGGGTGCCCCTCTATCAAACAGTGATCTCATAAAGTCAATCGTGAGCATGGGCCTGAAGCTAGCCGAGCTCATCTTGCAGAACACTCAAGATTCCTGGCAGAAAGAAGTCCTGCTGTATGATCCCTTGCTCTAGGCCCTCTTCTCACATTTCCATAGCTTCTCTGCAGAGGGGGAAAGACCGTGCACTTTGTTGTTTGCTTGTGTAACATGTCCCAGACTGTTGTCTGTCCTGAAGGGGACTGTTTTGTAGTTGCAGAAATCTACCAAGGCCCTGGGGCCACATGAAAAGCAATCGCACCTTCTAAATACTAAAAAGGAGGGGAGTCAAGAGTTGGGTTCCAGACACCTTGTGTTTGGAGCCCTGATAGTGGGTTACCCACTCCAACACGGAGGCACTGAAAGAGTGTCAACCAAGGCTCCAGTTGGGAAAGGGGAAACCTGGAGAAGACTGACCTCCATGGACTATCAAGCGAGTGATCTAACTAGGGGCTTGACCACCTGCTGTCAGAGCCAGTCTGCGTTGCATGAAAGAGGTTTAAAAAGATTGTGCTTCAAAAACTATCTGCAGAAGATGCAGTATTCTGCCCTCTGGAAGGAGGGTGAGCTTTAATCACAGCTAGAGACTCTATGAACCACAGTTGCTGAAAGGGTTAAAGATGAGATCTCCAGACTCTGCACAGCTGCAAAAAGAAGGAACCAAGGCAACCTGGAGACTAAATTCCTTGGGGATGTAGCAAGGCACCTTGCCCAGATTTTTAAAAAGCATATTCAGGGAAGCAACCCTGGAGAAAATTAGAGTTAGCAACTGCTAAGGCCACAGTCTGCATACGCATAAGCTGAACCCCCTGTCTGCCAGGGGAAAGAGAGCTCCAAAGGGACAGAATAAATGAAAACCCCAGGAGTTAGGAAATACCAGAAGAGTGCAGATCTGAGGCACAGCAGAAGGGCCTGCATCTGGAGAGACCAAGCTAGGGAAGTCATCGTCATCCTCAGGGAGATGAGGATGGGGTTAGACTCATAGTCCGAAAGACCACCTTGGAGGGAGGTTAAGGGGGGGGTCCCTGAAGATAAGAACCCTAAACAGGACCAGATTAGACAGGGCATCGGACACAGCACCAGAGCACTGACAGATATGGCATCATACCCAGAGGTAGAAACAGCAGTGGATACAATGGGAGACGCAGTGCTGAATCCTCCCAGACAGCACCAGGCCCAGATAAGACACCGGACAAGGCGCTGGGCCAGACATGGTGCCAAGTCAACATGGCACCAGGCCAAACAAGGCACTGGGCCAACACGGTGCTGAGCCAATCACGGCATGAAGCCAACACAGCACAGGTCCAAATGCAGTGCTGGGTCAAACATGGTGCCAGTCCGAAAATGGCACTTGGTCAAACATGGCACTGGGTCAAACACAGCACCAGAACAGACATGGCAGCAGGTCAAACACGACACCAGGCCAAACATGGCACTGAGCCCAGTGCCACACACTAAAGGCACTGAACTGGCATCATGGCAGGAGAAAGATAGAGAAAGGCACTCTGGCACAAGGGAGATGCCAAAAAGAGCCGAACCAGCACTACAGCCAAGGCTGAGAAGGCACTTAGAGAGGCCTAGAAGGCTGAACTCAGCTCCAACACCAGCCCCAGAGCACCAATGACTCCAGCAGCACCAAGGTGATCACAGCAGTACCAGGACAGTCCCACCAAAAGACACAAGGTAGGGATGCAGCCAGTGGGGCAGAAGTCAGCATGATGGTCATCGGCAAGGGCAGAAAGCCTTTGACAGATGCTCTACCTGACTTGAAGAGCCTCACTTGTGGGTTCAGTGCTATCAACCTACAAGGGCCAGGGAAGGGACCCACCAGCAGCAACACCACAGCCTGACGCTACATTCGCTGCTCCGAAGAGCAGCCCAGGGAAGACTGCTCACTGGAGACCCCCCAAAGAACTGAGGGGGGACTTCAGGTCAGAGATCTCAATGTTCCAGCACCAAGACCCACAATGATGTGGATGGCACCAAAAGAGCCACAGTCCCAGGAGCCAAGGGTCTTGCAGAAGACTTCCCGGACAGCGACTTCGATTGGTACCATTTCTTTCCCTCCCTGATAGGCAAGAGAAAGAACTCAAGGCCAAGTGGTACAAAGAACCAGACTGGAATCGGACCAATCTTTCATGCTCCAGAGGACCACCCATGGTCAGAACCCTTCTCTCACAGGAAAGTGGATTGGACATGGCCCCTGCTGCCATAGCAGCCTGCCCAAAGGCTCTCTACCATAATCCTGTAGAAACGTTCTGACGAGGCTCGGTATGGCTGAGAGAAAACAGACAGAACATTTCTCATAAAATCACTAAACTGATACAAAAATGACACATTCTAGCTTTAAACAGCTAAAACTGAAATTAACTGAAAGTGGCTGTCATATAGACGTGAAAGTTCTGATTCCCGTAGCGTGAGTGATGTCATCACTGAAGTGCACTCGACGGTGGAAAAAAAGGAACTGAGGTGGTTGGGGGCTGGTGCTGAGGTAGGGTTGGTGCCGAGGTAAGCCTGGCGCTGCAAGCCACTCTAGTAGAATTGTGCATGCGAATGGTTTGCCTTGGCACCTGCCTTCTTGAAAAGTTCTGGCTCTCACGGGGTCCTAGTGCTTCCGGCACAGACCCATTAATGGGAATTAATGGTGAAGATACATTCCTGGAAGATCAGCCAGTTTTTTTCTCGTGTCACAAAAAAATTCAATGGACTAAGATTTTCTCAAAAATCACAAGGAGTTAAATCTTGTAGTTTATTACGGTTTCATCTAAGATAGCATTTGTGTGTGTTTTTTGTTTTTAGTTTCCAAATTAAAATTCTTACTAAAGTTTCCACATGCTCATTAGTGCAAAACACTGAAAAATGGATAGTGTCCCAAGAATATAAACTCAGGGGGAGATTTTTCATTCACTAACAAATCTGCAAGCATGTAAAACTGGTTAGATTTTGGATGCTAATTAGTAAAAATATATCTGGTGTTGAATATACATAGTTTTGTGTACTTGGTATACCTTAAAGGTGAGGAACAGACCACTATAGTCCCTGGCAGCTTGTCAGGCAAAACATTACAATAAAGTAATGTTCAGCATTAATAAGGTTACCATATCTTCACAGACAATACTTTTTTTATAGTTATTAATGCTCCTGGCCTGAACTACTCCTCCCAACCCCTAATAACTTCCCATATCCATCACCACTTTTGGCACTTACCTTAACCCAAGGGGTGGCGGTCCAGCAAATGGATGGTCCCAAGAGTGCTGGAAATGTTTCCTCCTGCATTTCTTCCCTCAAAATGCCCTCTGACCCACCCTTCTCCCCAGCAGTGCCTTGCATTTACGCAGTGACAGCAAAGCTTCTACCCTACTATTGAGGGAACTAACTCCCTCAACCCTTGTGAGGGGCCGCTATGGAGTCAGATAGTTGCGTCAGCCTTCCCCAGGCTAGTTTGTGCTGCAATGGGCAGTGTTCGCTCCAGTCCTGACTGCACAGCTGAAGAGACCAGAGTCCACACCTGAACCCAGGACACTTGCTTGCATGGATGGGCACTGTGCTTCCTCTGAGCCACCAACGGGCCTTTCATATGCTAACTGAGGTGGTTCCTTTTTTGCTCTGGGATGGAAAATGTAGATGATGGAAATGAAAATATATATTTTTTTAAATATATTTTTATTGAAAATAAAGAACAGAGAATACGCAAAATCCTGCAGGGCATACAGAAGGATCAACGTAGATTACATTTAAGTACACAGGCATTTCACATAGGGAATAATAAAATGTCTTTAATTTCATAATCCACCCACAGCCCCATCACACCGTAATCAGTAATTAACCCAGATCATGTAGGCTCCTCTCCTTGAGTCCCTACCATAACTAACATCTTAACTGCTGATTCACACTAATGTGTTGAGGGCTGGAGCCACTGGACCCTGTGGGAGCTTTTTTCCCAGGAGAGCTGATGTCGCCACTGCTAAGCCAGGACTCTGCGTCGCGCGCACTAACCAATAACCACTGTCGGCCCCTCACCCACCTCAGTTCTGTCTACCAGGAGAGAAGCAAAGTGGAGGGAACTAAAGGAGAGGACTAGATACTTTCTAGCCCTAAGGGATAGTAAAAGGTTATAAGAAGTACAATAAACAACCAGTTAGAACCAGATTACCAATTTAGAGACTAGAGGTTGGCACAAGAGTAGTGGGTCCAAAAAGAGCCAGAGCCTCTTACCACTAGCCAGAGTCAGTGTGGATAGGGACAGGTATAAAGACAGGGCAGCAGCCCTGAGCAAATGGCCCAGGCAGAAGTAACAAAAGGGAAATCTACCTTGGGACCCCCTTGCAAATGAAATGGCAAAAATGCCAAAAACAGGAAACATGACATCTGGACTCCCAAAAGTAATAGCTCCATGCCACCAGGTAGAACCTGAGTAAACCCTCAAGAATAAACCCGTAACACTCTTTTCTCTATGACAGATGGGAGAAAATAGGGATAAGGAGCATAAGAGCTGTACGGCTAGCAGTCCCAGGGTGGCAAGTTGCAGTTATCGCCTCTGGCATGCTTGAAACAGAGTGGGTGAATCCCAAAGCACAGAGTGCAGTGACAAGGAATAACAACCACAATTCCAACATGAGAGGAAGAACATGCCCTGCTTCTCCCAGCAATCACAGGGATCTACTCAGTGTTAAAGCTAGTACACTGGTCCAACAAGGCACAGAGCCCCTCTCCAGAGACAGAGCATCTGCTTAGTGGAGTTAGACTGGATAGTGCCCAGGACGCATGTTGCATATAGCCACTAACAGGTATATACCACAGAGGGTATATGCCCTGGACAGGGAGGAGGATATAAAAAAAATGGAGGGAAGGGGGCCATGAAATCACCAACAAAGGACCATGGCAGAAAAGACAAAGCAGACTGGTCTGCTGCCAGTTATGACAGGGTGAGCTACCAGAGGCCCTGACGCTCAGATGAGTGGGGGATGCAGGGTAACCATATGAATCAATGGTGAAGATGTCATGGAAGATCAACAATTATGGTAAGAATGTAATTTTCACATTTTCCAAGAATCAGTCTTCACCACTGATTCATACTCACCCTTCCAAACCAAGGGAGGAGCTGGCCCACCCTGAGGGTAACAGATACCTTCAGTCCTCTGCAAGGGTGAGAACACCTGAGGGCAGGGGCTCCTTGTGGATCTGGTGAGAACTGAGACTGGTCTGAGTCAGACAGATGAGTGGGAGGGTGCCCTGATAGCTCATGCCTGACCCTACGGGAAAAGAAGTGATAACCCTGAAACTGGGAGTTAAGCAACTTTTGCTGGGCCGTAGGTGCCAGTTGAGAGAGGTAAGAGAGGTAAAGCCATGCCATCCAACGACTGCAGTTCTCACCAGCCTGGTGGCCGTCTCACTAGCATTGTATGATGCCCCTGACTGGTGCCTTGCCAACTCCAGGTCCTTGGTACTAAGGGAGATGGCTTGCCTGACTAACTCCATATGTGGCATTGCAGCTAGGAGCTGTCCAAACTGCACCCACAGGCACTTGTTGTAAGCTGCCTGATGTGCAGAAATGCACATCAGGGTGCAAGCCACGGTAAATACCTTCCTGTCCAAGGCATTTGCTTGAGCAGAGTCAGCTTTAGGAGATCAGTCATGCACTGGCCACCAAGACCCTGTTGGGTTTACATGACCTCAGTCACCTAAGTGGGGTGAGGCACTGTACGTGCAGAGCCCGAGGGTGAACAGTACCATTGCTGAACATCCACTGGGGATGGAGGAAGTTCAAAGGGACATCTTAAGTCTGTCCTTGATCATTCCTCAAAGGCTCTGGGCTAAGGAGAGATGACACAGTTGGTGTTGCTGAAAAATCCTAGGCGTCCCAGCTGTAAGGGCATGGTGTTGCGGGTGGCAATTGTGCCAATGTACAGCACCTGCACCATGTCCACCAGGAATTTCTGGTACAGGGAGTACACAGAGGCCAAGGACATGTGAAGGGAAGATTCTGTGTCTTCAGGGGAGGTCAGTAACGGAGAGGAGGCACTGGGCATGGAAGTGGGTGGTGTCAATGGGCTGGGTTGGAACACTGAAAAAACACTGGTCAGTGATCCTGTTTTGAAGGAAATGTGGAGTAACGCCCCAGGATGGTGTTCAGGATGGGCTAGGAATATAGGAGATCTGGTTACAAGAAGTTATTATTGAACTCCACAAAGGAAAACTTGGCTATTAGATTCCTTGTAAGCACCCACAAATGCGGCAGATGTAACTACTGCCTGTCATCAGATCAAAAACGTTCCACCAGATGCCCTAAAGTTTAAAAAAATATGGCTTTTCCTGAGTTTATCAGGCTTCCCCAGATAAAAAAGGAAGCAAGGGGTGCTTACTCTGACTGCAGACACTCTCCCTTTAGAGGAGGGAGAAGTGGTGGCCAACCCCGAGTAGATACCAGACAGAAGACACAAGTTACTCACCTGTAACAGTAGTTCTAGGAGTGGCATATGTTGTTCATCCACACGTCTGGCAGTGTTCCTTTCCCTTTAAATTTTGCCAGAAAGTCTTTAAGCTGGCTCCTCCCACCCACCCGGGTGGCATAATCCTTGCTCTGCCCCATGAGGCCAAATCTTGCCTGCTGAAAGCGGTACTGTATGCCGAAGCCAGGGCAGGTCGGGTGGGTCAATGTGGATGAACAACAATACCACTCCTAGAACTACTGTTACAGCTGAGTAACCTGTATTTCTGGGGACGTGCATATGTTGTTCTATTCACACGTCTGGCAGACTCCTAGCAGTTCTTCCGGGAAGAGGAAGGCAAGGTGCACACCTCCAACTTAGGAAATAAAGATTGGAGAACTGAGACCCCAAAACCAGCATCCCTGTGTGACTCTAGGTCAATGTGGTCATGGGAAATGAAGGTGTGTGCTGAACTCCAGGTAGCACTCCTGCAGATTTCTTGGATAGGGACATCTCTATAAGCAGCCACCAACGCAGCATTATGGCGGGTGGAATGAGCACTAAGCCCCCTCCAGAAGGCTCCCTACCCACCAACTTATAGCAGAGATCAATGCAGGAAGTGATCCACCTGCCAATCATCTGCTTGGGTTTAGGTCTGCCGGGTGCGGCTTCAGCATAGGTGACAAACAGCTGGTGAACCTCTCCCCGAACTCCAGCTGTGAGCTCTTTGTAATATGCGAGCGCTCGCCTCCGGTCCAATGTATGGAGCTTGTGTTCGGCCTCCAAGGTGTGATTCGGGAAGAACACCATAAGAGTCATCACCTGATTCAGGTGAAACTCCGACACAACCTTCGGGAGGAACTTCGGGTTGGGGCACAGTACAACCTTGTCCCTGTGGAAGACCATGTAAGGAGACTCCACTAAGAGTGCCTGGAGCTCACTGATCCTTCTGGCTGATGTGATAGCCACCAAGAAAGCAGTTTTCCATGACAGATGTGACATCTCACACATGTGCATCAGTTCAAATGGCTTGCCCATGAGCTTTGCTAAAATCAGCAACAGATCCCATGGTAGTGGTGGTTAACGCACCAGAGGGGATATGTGATCTAAGCTTTCGAAAAAGTGCCAGACCACTGTCTCCTGTGCCACTGACCAGCCCGTGCCCAGTAAGCAGAGATGGCTGTCAGGTGCATCTTAAGGGTCATCAACCTAAGTCCCCTTTTGGGGAGAGACCACAGGTAATCCAAAATGACAGCCACTGGACAGGTCAAGGGGTCCAACCCCTTGCCCTGACACCAAATGGAGAATCTCTTCCATTTGAAGGCATAGCATTTTCTGGTCGATTCCCTTCTAGATGCCTCAACTACAGTGAGGACATCTTCAGAGACCCAAAGCCTGGAACTCTAGCCACTCAGGAACCGGGCTGTCAGGTGCAGGGATTGAAGGTCTGGGTGGAGAACCTGCCCCTGATTGATGGAGAGCAGGTCCAGGTGTAGGGGAAGACGCCTTGGGAGCCTGTTGCTGAGGCTAAGGAGATCGGAGTACCAGTACTGGTGGGGCCAGTTTAGAGCCATCAAGATCACATGTGCCTTGTCCCTCCTGACCTTGAGTAGTACCTTGTGGATCAAGGGAAGTGGAGGAAAGGCACAGAAGAAGCCTTGGGTCCACAGCCTTGAGAAGGCATCCCCCTGCAGAAAGCCTTGCTGGGGGTGGGTGGGGGTGGGCACAAACAGCCTCAGCTTCGTTCTCCCTGGAGGCAAACAGGTCTACATGAGGGGTGCCCCACTGGAAGAACAGACTGTGGTTTACCTCCAGATGGAGAGACCACTCGTGAGACACCTCACCCACCCGACTGAGGGTGTCCACCAGCAGACTGGAGGCTCCTGCCACTTGGATGGCTAGATCATCAGCCTCCTGGCTGCGCACGAGGGCCCATACATGAAGAGCTTCCTTGGACAAAGGCAAAAAGTGCATCTCACCCTGATTGTTGAGATAGTACACGGTAGTGGTACTGTCCATCTGGACTTGAACCACCTGACCTCAAATAATCCGAGTGAATGCAGTCAGTACCAGCCAAACTGCTCAGAGCTCCAGCAGGCTGATGTGGCATTAGGACTCCTTGGGAGTCCAGAGTCCTTGGAGCCTGTGTTTCCTCATATGGGCACCCCAGCCCATGAGAGAGGCATCAGTCATCAGGATGACCGTCGGTTCAGGGTGGACAAACAGGATCCTTTCCTGCACATGCTCTGAGATAAGCCACCACTGGAGGGCATCCCACATCCTCTGGGTCACAGAGACCAGCTGGTTGAAGTAACCTTTGCGCTGAGACCACTGATTGGCCAGCTCCCTTTGCAGGAAGAGCATAGGCCAACAGGCCCATCAGACCACGGTGGTGCAGGCCACCATGTAACCTAGCAGGCGCAGAAAGTCCTGGGCAGGGTGCAAGTGATCAACCTGAAATGATCGGGCAAAGGAGGAAAGAACCTCTACCCTGTCCGCCGGGAGCCTGGCTCTGGCTCAGCAAGAGTCAAGCTCTGCCCCAATGAAGCTGATTACCTGCGGGGGCACGAGTTCTAACTTGGCCTCACTGACTAGGAGACCGGGTTGGATGCAGGACTGGAGGGCCAGATCCCTGGACCGCTCCATCTCCTGCCTGGAGGGACCTGCTATCAGCCAGTCATCCAGGTAGGGGTACACCCAGATCCCTCAATGCCGCAGGTAGGCTGCCACCACTGCTATGCATTTGGTGAAGACCCTGGGGGATGAGGAGAGGCCCAATGATATGGCCTGGAACATGTAGAGGGTTCCCTCAGCTCAGAAGTGGAGGAACCTTTGTTGGGACGGACAGATTGGGACATGAAGGAAAGTGTCCTGTAGATCCAGAGAGCAAAACAACATGTCCTGCTTGAGAGATGGTATTATCTAAGACAGAGTTACCATCTGAAAGGTGTGAGACCTGAAGAATTTGTTCAGGTCATGCAGATCTAATGGGGCGCCAGTCCCCCATCTGCTTTGGCACCAGAAAGTATCCGGAGACAAACCCTGGGTGTTCCAGAGGATCCGCTATTCTGACCACGACCTCCTTGAGGAGGAGCTGAGCTATGTTGTCTCGAAGAGCCGACTGAGTGTCTGTGGATACCAAGTCCTCCATCTTGGCTGGGAGGGCACTGCTAGAACTCCAGAGGCAGACCCTGGCCGACCACTTCCAGAACCCACCTGTCCGTGGTAACAGCGAACCAGGAGGAAAGGAAGTGGCGGAGCTGGCCCCCCACAGGAGGACACAGGGGAGGTATGACAGGCATGAGGGTGGCAGCTCCATCCCATCAATGGGCAGGCTTGGTGGAGGAGGATTCACCTGAGAAGCCACAGGGTCCCTTCCCTCCTGGTTTCTGGATCACTGAAGCCACTCACTTGGGCCTATGGTGCCAAGGCTGAGCCTGCTGGCCCAGCTGGTGCTGGGCTGGTTTTTCCGCAAGAGTGGGGGACCGAAAGGACTTGCACTTCTGCTGCGTGGAGCCCTTGGGATTCTTCTGAGTGGATGTAACTGAGTCCAAGGTGGCACTGGACTTCTCAATATGCTGGAGGTGACCCTCCACACCAGGCCCGAACAGGTCGGTGCCTAAGAAGGAAACATTCACCAGCCTGTGCTAAGTGTCTGCCATGAAGGTCGAGATCCTCAGCCAAGCCCTACAGTGCATGGCGACTGCGGCCACCACCAAGCAGGCACAGGAAGCCCCAATGTCCAGAGCTGCCTGGAGTTGCTGTTTGGCCACAGCCCAGCCCTGGTCTCAGACCTGCTTGACCGTGGAATGGAGATCCATAGGGAGATGAGGAATCACCTCATCCAGAGAGCTCAAGAGGGCATGGGAGAAGTATGGCATCAGGATGGCCGAGTGAGGAGGCAGCATAGACCTTTTTGGCCGAGTGGTCCAATTTTTTGGACTCCTTGTCTGGTGGCCTGTCGACATCACCTGTGTTGCTCAAGCACCAAGACATCTAATCAGCCACCAACCTCTCAGCAAAGGGGTGTTCCATGAACCCCGAGAGGGAACTGGTGGGTACCGCATATTTGCAGGCCATCCAGGCCGAGGGCGTCAAGCAGGAGGCAGGGTCCTGCCAAAGCTCCAAGGTCGGGTCAACAATGGCCTCGGCCACTGGGAAAGCCTCCGTCGGAGAGTCCCCTTTATTCGGAATCTCTATGAGGGGATAGCGAGCCCACTTCTGAACAGGCTCCAGAGGCATCCCCATAGACTCGGAGATGAGATGGAGGATGCCCATAAAGGACATGGGTCCTTCCTCCGTCGAGAGAACCCCCACCGACTCCATGCCAACTGGACAGTGAGGAGTCCTTGGACTTAAAAGTGTCCGTATAAAGCAGCCAACCACATGAGTCATCTCGACCACTGCGGACGGTCAGGCGTGAGAGTGACTGACAGCTGATGAGGAAGACCCCTAGGTGGCCGAGACTCCCTAGTCGCTGCCCCAGTCAGAGGCTGCTGGGGCAGTGGCTCCACCACAATCAGTGGAGAGGCCAACATTGGCCAAACTGAAGTGGCCTGAACTGTCTTCACAGGTGGAGGAACAGTGTCGACCAGCCCCTCCCGGGGCGTCGGTGTTGGCCTGTTGGGTGACAGCCATGTGATGGCTGGTGGGATCGGCTTTGGACCCAGACAACACTAACTGTTGCCACATGAGGTATTTGTGGCATCGACGCAACTTGTGCCGAAGCCTCTCCTCAGCCGAGGAGGACGAAGACAACGAATAGCGGTGGTGCCACTTCCCACAGTGTCGAGAGCGGGACCGCTGATGTCAGCAGGATCTGCACGACCCACTGGACAAGAAGACCTAGACCTTGACCTCGGCCACGAGTGGTGCCGACGGGGGATCTCAGAGGGAGCCGGGAGTGCCACAGCTCCTCTTGGTCTGGGTCAGTGACCGGAGGGTCTGGCACAGTGGGCTGATCTGCCCCTTCAGTGGTCACTGGCAGGACCAGGGTCCTGAATAGAGAACTGTCAGCCTCACCTAGCAACAACGGGTCAACAGGGTTGAGAAAAATCTCAGCCGCATTGTAGACTCATGTCTCGGGCCGGCTGACCTGACGGGGGCACCATCAAGACAACTGCCAAGGACGTAGTTTCGACCATGGTCAAAACTGGGGATTCCCGAGACCGAGATCACTCTCGATCCCAAGAACATCAACGGTGAGCCTTTTCCTTGTCATGTCGAGACTCCTTGCAAGAGTGCAAGCTGTGCGAACCTGAAGGACCCTCTCCCTTAGTCGGGAGATACTGGCACAGCTCCTGGAAGGAGCCTGAAAAAGAGGAGCCCAATTTGAGCAGAACAAATGCAGCAGCTGAAGAGGACTGCATGGCAGCCCGAGCCTCCTCCTCCTAGAAGGCCTTAAGTTGCTCCAACTGCTTGGCAGATCCCATGGCCATGGAGACTAGCCAACAGACATCCTTGGATTTGACTGGCAGATTCCGTTTCTCCGGACAGCCCAATTTCAGGTGGGCAAGGTGGTCCTGAAGGACCAATGGCTGAAACGAAAAGCAAATGTCGTAGGCCTGGGGATCATGCTCATGGCCCAGGCAGTAAACGCACGTGGTGTGTGGGTCAGTGCGTGACATCTTCTGCCCACATGGGCAATGACGAAATCTGGCAAGTTTTCCTCCATTGCGGTCGAGATTCAAGATCGTGCTGAAGATGGAACTATAATGAGTTTAAGTTTTGGAAGTAAATCCGAAGATTTGAGCTCCAGGGCCTACTCAATGCAGAAGCGGTAAGAAGGGAACCTGCTTCTTCCAGCAGAAAAGAAGATCTGGCATCATGGGGTGGAGCCGAGGGTTATACCACATGGATGGGAGATGAGGATGGGGTTAGACTCATAGTCCGAAAGACCACCTTGGAGGGAGGTTAACGGGGAGAGCCAGCTTGAAGACTTTCCAGCAAGACTTAAAGGTAAAGGACACTGCCAGAAAGTGTGGATAGAACAACATATCCACATCCCTAGAATGGAAGCTCAAATGGTTTGGGAGAAACTCTGGTTTATTGGGTGCATACTATATATGTAAATGACTGTTTGCAAAGACAGACCTTTTCTAACATCTCAGGGTTCTCATTTGAAATGGAAACAGCTCCTCCTTAGTTTTAACTGTCCCCAGCCCAAACCAGCTTACACTTACCAAGTGACTCAGCTCTTCATAACGTGCGTTAAAGGCCTCCAGCCTCTCGCTGATGATCTCATCCAGAATTCCACCATCAATCAACGTCTGGCCCAGCTCACGGATCTGTGTTCGATTATCTGCCGGATGGCGTAGGACAGACTCCAGGGACTAGCAAAACACAAATGTTAATATTTCTTCAAAAGATAGTGGGACTTGTTGGCTCCCTGCCAAGCAGTATCATCAGGAAGTCATTAACTGTGAAGAGGGGCGTAAATCATTGTGGCTGTAAATGTTATACGCCTATTAGGGCAATAAATGTACAAATACCGGACTTGTGAAGATTGTACATTATATTACTACAACTATTTTATTACTCAAGCACAGGTAAGTGCACACCACAGTCCTCAAAGGTGGCAGCAGTCAGAAACAACTGTTAGTACAACACAGAAAGGCTTGGCACACACCAGACTTTTGAGTGGACTCAGAAAAGTGAATCTTCTTCAGGGGTGTTAACTTAGCAAGTGTGTTGTGCACTTTTATTTAAAATTAAGTAATAATTATCTCCACTCCAAGTCTGGTGTATGCCAGTACTAATACACTGGTAAGTGATGGTGGACTCTACAGCTTGTCAGACGAGAAGGCCCCCCCCATCAAACAAAAGGAAGAAAAATAACGTCCTCTAATTGGGTAGACACCCAATCAAGCAGCAGGATATTGCTCAGTTAGGCAGCTACTGCTGTACCTCTCAACCTTATACCTAGGAATAGTCGGCCCCCGTATATTTAGTGTTAAGAAATCTTTCTATCAGCTTAGTTCAATGTTTTAATATTTTGAGTCCAGAAATAGCTCGAACATTATGAAGAACATCAGTAAACCTTTGCAGAGCAAGGTTAAAATTTGAGTGCAAAAATCATAGCACTATGCGAAATTCATGTTTTAATAGTTTGTGTGTCCAGAAATAGCGCTAATATTATAAGGAACATCAGTAAACCTTTGCAGAGCAAGGTTAAATTTGAGTGCAAAAATCATAGCGCTATGTGAAATTCATAGCAGTTGAGAGGTATGGTTGCTATCATCCTCCAAGAAGAGCCTAAGATGGTACAACCACTCCTTTGTCCCTGCTCCCCTGAAGCTATAAACTATAATTCTACCCTTGAGAGAGTGAGACTGTTGACTAGATCAGCCATACCACGAGAAAACTCCTTCTGTATGGTACCCAAAACCTTTCCACACACACAGCTAAACTGCTACAATGGATACCCTGCTGATGAAGAAACATTCCTCCATAAGTCTTATTCTAACTTGAGCACAGACCAGGTAACAGTTGCCCTTGACACGGATTCCTGTGATATGATTGACAGATATGTAAACCAAACACACGGGCACATCACTTTATTGAAAAGTTTCTCCTTTTGATATACTACTCTATGAATGGGGAGCCTTGCTTGTTTTTAAGCATTTAACAGCTTGTGGAAGGTGGGATGCTGACACATCACACTAGGTCTTAGGTCCAATTCCTGAAACTATGGAAAATCTTATACTTTCGTCACAATAAATGGCAACAAGGTTCTAGGTGTAGGTGATATCCATGAGGCTTGCTGCTCAAGAGACTTCAGCTGCATAGGCCAAAGGCTTTCCTTATACTAAGTTATTACTACATCACGCTACAGGAGACAGCAGGCTTCTAAACTGGAGTGGAGCCCCTTGAGTCAGTACTGTTTTTTCAAGATGGGCACCTTCATCCAAGGCTAGGAAACCATGCTTAATTCAGAGAATACTCCCTCTTAAAACATACTTTCAGGAGTCTCTGGCAGGGGCTGAAACCAAGTTTTGCAGAAGTCAGCAGGGCAGGTAATGGGGACAATCTACTAGCCCTACAGACTTTTCTACTAGCCCAACTGGTGTACTTACTTAAATGTTACCTTCTGTAGTACAAGCCAGCAGGGTTAGTTAAAGGAATCTTTTACTAGCCCAGTAAAAAAACTGCCAGCATTCTGCAAGTGGGCTGATGACAATTTTGACCCTTGCTCTGGTTATGAGTAAGGGACAGGATTACAGTAATTACTCTGCACACTTCTAGTAATATACATTTTTATATTCAAATTAATACGACTATTAACTCTGATTAACACAACCTAATAATATGGTACCACAGACAGCCCAATCTATTATATGAAGACTCTACAACCTTTCATATCCTTCACCACCCCTGAAAGGCAGCCTAGGAGTTTTTCTTCGGTCTCCTCAATGCTTCCTGTGACAGAAAAGTTTAGCATGGGTAGAACAATAGGCCATCAATTAAGAGGACAGATCTTTTTCTTAACAATGTTTATCACTTTTAATAGTCTTCTCCTGCGCCGGCCTAGTGTCGCTGAGGATTGAGGCACTGGATGCCACACCTTCCACCACACTGGTGACTCGGGTTCAGGAACGAGCCTGGGTTGGGGGGGGCACTTGGAGATGGATTGAGTGACTGTAGGGCAGCTCTCCTCTCCCAGTTAGGGACTCAGTCATGCCCACTGCAGGGCTGTCCCTGAGTGGAGGCTCGTGGGCAGTGCAGACGGGAGTGGGTAGACTAGGGAGGGTGCCGCGGATCGCTGCGTGCTCATGCCTCCACACGTTTGTGAGCAACCACAGCAAGGGAGGAGGAGAAAAGTGGAAAATGGAGCTGGCAGGCTCCATTACAGCCCCACAGCGCCTGCAATGGCCCCCCCCAGAGGTCTGGATGTTGGTCTCCGCGGGGGGGGGGGGAGTTGACGCCCTTCAACCCTCTTCCCTGTCACGGGGGGATGGCAACCCATGGAAGATTAACCAGGAAGGGTCGGGTGAAGGAGAGTCGGGGACTGGAGGACGAGCCCCTCCAAGGGAGGGGCTGGAGCCACCTGCCAGCAGGAGCAAAAAAATGTAGGTAGAAAAAAAAATCCTTCTCTTCCACAACTGGCCTATTTTTGTGTAAAAAAGACAACAGACAGTGTAACAGAATATAAAAGAGAGAGTATACATTTCTTCTCTTCATGGTGTCCAGCTGAGTTCATACCTCAAGGGCTTCACTTGCAGCCTCTGGATTATCAGGCAAGTTCGTGGTGCTCTGTATCCTCTCCTCCAGGGTATTTAACCAACTTGTCTCCATGTCCAAATACTGAAGCAGTTCAATCCAGCAGGACCACACCTCCTGCAAGTAAAATAACTCAGTCAGTCTGGATACACAGTAAAGTACAGTTACGTAAGAACTTACCGTTAACAGTAGATCTTCGAGAACAGCTCTTGCAGCAGGTTACACCATTAGGACTGAAGCCGGCAGGCATCAGGACCCCACGGAATTCTTCTAGCTAGCTATCTTCAGTGGGGACCGCCCCCGACGTTGGTCCGGCCCCCAATGACAGGCGTAGTACATAAGGGGGCAGTCCCGCCAGATTCCCCAGTTCTCCCACCGGAGACTCCCGGCTGCAGGATGACATCAGAATGGGAGACCGAGGATCCGTCATCAAAAGACCAAGGGCGTAAGCCCCTGCCCAAGGCTCGGTAAGCCATGCCTCCTCCAAGGGGGAATGGTGGGTGGGAAGGTACCTGCTGCAAGAGCTGTTCTCGAAGATCTACTGTTACGGTAAGTTCTTACGTAACTGTACTATCTTACTGAGAAACAACTCTTGCAGCAGGTTACACCATTAGGACTGATTTCCAAGCAATAGCGTCTGTAAGCATTCTGGGAGGAGGAAATAGGAAAGATCTTGACAAGTCCTGACTCTAGGACAAGAGACCCTGTAACACGGCCAGGCGAAGCAGGCTCTCCGCGTGATGCAATATCAGGCTATAGTGCCTAATAGATGTCATAGGCTCCAAGTAGCTACGGCACAAATGGCAGAGGTGGAGACGTTACAAAGTGCTGCAAACGAGGTCGCCACTCCCCTTGTCGAATGGCTCCGGACTGTACCCGGGAGGGGCTTCTGTTTGTTGTCCTAGCAGAATGAGATACACTGGACAAGCCAGCGAGAAAGAGACTGCTTTGAGACAGGTTGGCCCAGCATCCTCTCAGCAAAGGAAACGAATAGTTGTCTCGACTTCATGGTTGTTTAGTTCTGTTCAGGTAATACCTTAAGCAGCAGTGAACATCCAGGGTGTGAAGCAGTGCCTCTCCCTATTGGAATATTTTGGAAAATATACAGGTAAATCGATGTCCTGGTTGAGAGTGAGGGCAGAGACCACCTTAGGCAAAAACTTAGGATTCGTCCTCAGAGATACTCTGTCCTGGTGGAAAATTAAATAAGGCTCCTTACACTTGAGAGCGTGGAGCTCGGAAACTCTCATTGCTGACGTGACGGCAAACAAAAATAACGTTTTCCATGACAGAAAACGCAGTTCGCAATCCACGGCAGGTTCAAAGGGGGGAAGTGTGAGTTGTTCCAGGACAAAGAGTAAGTCCCATGGAGGAACTGGATCCTTAATGGGTGGCCTAAGGTGTAACACCCCTCTCAGAAAATCTCGAGAGGCATCAAGCTGTGCCACTGTGCGCTGTCCCACCAGTAAGTGGTAAGCAGAAATCGCGCAGAGGTGCACCTTAATAGAGGAGTAAGCGAGACCCGAATGGAATAGGGAAAGCAGGTATTCCAGCACCACTTTCACCGGGCATCCTAGAGGGGAAAGGCCGCGTGCCTGCGACCACAAGCAAAAGCGGCGCCATTTCGTTGCATGCGTTGCCGGCTTTCTGGCCGCGGAAAGAACTTCTGCCACTTCTTGCGAGACTCCATGTCGCAAAATGACTATGTCTCTAGGAGCCATGCATGCAGGTTCAGTGAGCGTAAGTCCGGGTGGACTAGAGAACCTTCCTCCTGAGACAAGAGATGGGAGCTGAAAGGCAACGGAATTGGAGGTTCCCGGGACAGCTGCGTTAGCAAGGGGAACCAGATCTGTCTGGGCCAGAATGGGACTACCAGGATCATTGTTGCATGCTCCCTGCACAGTTTGAGAAGAACTCTCTGGATCAACGGAAAGGGAGGGAAAGCGTAGAAGAATCTGTCTGCCCAGGAGAGGGACAACGCGTCTTGCCAGAAAACACCAGGCCCTGGATCTAGCGATCAAAAATTGGGCAGTTTTGCGTTGGATGGGGAAGCGAGTAAGTCCAGTTCTGGAGTGCCCCATCGAAGAAACAGATCCTCTGCTACCCCTTGAAGAAGTTCCCACTCGTGGACCTTGGCCTGGGAACGACTCAGGCCGCCTGATTGTATTGTCCACTCTGGGAACGTGAACTGCAATCAGGCTCGTGCCGTGTCGGATTACCCAATCCCACACTCTCACGCTTTCCCTGCAAAGGGGTAAGAGGTGCGCCTTGTTTGTTGAGGTAATACATCACGCTGTATTGTCTGTTTGGAGCAAGAGAGTATTCGGGATCTCTGACTGAAAGGCCTGAGGGTGTAAGGACTGCTCTCATCTCCAGAATGTTGATGTGGAGATGAGCTTCTTGAGGGGTCCACATTCCCTGGGATCTCACCCCGTTCAGATGTGCTCCCCACCCCAGCCCTGAGGCGTCTGTGGAAAGAATCACCTCCGGGGACGGCGCTGCAAACAGAACACCCACAGAGAGTGTGCCTGGGTCTAGCTACCACTGCCAGTCTCGAATCACGGCACTCGTGATTCTGACCGGTTGCTGCATGTGGTCTTGCCTTTGGTCCCACTGCACCTTGAGCATCCACTGAGTTACCCGCATGTGGAGCCTTGCCAAAGGGACGGTTGGAATGGCCGCAGCCATGTGTCCGAGCAAACGAAGGACCAGCCTGGCAGGGGCAGTCTTCTTCCGAGAGGTCCCTGATGAGGATCTGATGCATTCTGCTCTTTCGTCGGGAAGAAATGCTTTCCCTTGACGGTGTCCAGAACTGCGCCTATGAACTGCAGCTTCTGTGACGATACGAGAGAGACTTCTAATTGATTAGATGCCCAGACTGGAACAGGTCCTGGGTGTTCGGATAGCCAGCAACAACGCTCTCTGGAGGCGGCCATGAGAAGCCAATCGTCCAAGTACGGGAACACATAGTGGCCCCTGCTCTCAAAGACGCTGCCACGACTGCCATGCACTTGGTAAAGACCCTGGGGGTCAATGACAGTCCGAACGGAAGAGCTCGGAACTGAAAATGGTGGCTGAGAAACTCGAAACGCAGGAACCTCCTGTGCACTTCAGCCACAGGGATATGCAGGTATGCGTCCTGCATGTCTAGGGACGCTAAGAAGGCATCCTGCTTTAGCATGGGAATGAGACCCTGAAGGGTCACTCTTCGAAAATGTTTGTAGGCGACCGATGTATTTAGGTTGCTGAGGTCCAAGATTGGACGGAGGTCCCCTGTTTTCTTCGGAACCAGAAAGAAGTGGGAATAGTATCCGGATCCTATCTGGTTCTCTGGAACATACTCCACCACTCCCTTCTGCAGGAGCGTGAGTATTTCTTGCCTGATAAGCAATTTGTGCTGACCCGAGTACCGGGAGAGCAGAGGAGGCCTCGAGGGTGGCTTGTCTGCGAATTCCATAAAGTGGCCTCTTTCGACCAACTGAAGGACCCACCTGTCGGTGGTTATGGACTGCCACCCTGGTAGTCCGTCAATGCACCTCCGACCTTGATGTCCCGTTGATCCTGAGAGGCGGGGGCCGGGAAAGAGTCATGCTGTGGCGGCTGAGGGTCCAGCAGGCTGAGCCGGCTTGGCTGGTCGCTGGCTCCGGCCCGCGGATGACTTCCCTTGGGCTCTGCGGGAGAAGGATCCCCTCTGTTGCGGGCCAGCACGGGACTGCTGTCTCTGCACCCAGCCTCGAAAACGGCTTTGGTTCCTACAAAAGGAACTAAGCTTGGGTCTGTACATAGCCTGGACAGACCGCACCGCCTTCCCAGCCTCTTGCAATTTGGTGAGGACCCTCTCTGAGGACTCACCAAAAAGAACTTCTCCATGAAACGAGGCGTTCAGGATGTTCTTCTGGACATCCGGGGTGAATCCGGAGACACGGAGCCATGAGTGTCTCCGGAGGCATATGCCTGAAACTGCCACTCTAGCCGAGGAGTCCACGGAATCGTACACGGCTCGCAGCACCTGGGTTCCCACGTCCGAACCCGTATGGAGGAGTTGCAACATCTCCTCCTTCTGCTCACTGTCTGGCAATTTGTCCGCCAGGTCCAATCCCTGCTCCCACAAGGCATTTTGGAACTGTACCATGTGGGTTAAGTAGTTCAGGGATCTGATGGCGCAAGTAGCGGAAGCATACGTGCGCCTGCCTATAGCATCCAGCTGTTTGGACTCCAGGTCCGGTGGCAGGGTGCTCAAATTTTGCGGTCTCTGGGACCGGTTATGAGAGGCTGTGATGACCAGAGAATCGGCCAGAGGATGTGAAGCCAGATACTGGTCCTCCCTAGGGACCTTGTACAGGCGGTCAGCTATCTTCGGCATCGCCGGGAGCGAATGTGGACACTTCCACACTGTCTTGGTGACGTCCACGAAAGTGTCTACCAAGGGTGGTACCACCACAGGCTTAGGATCTTTCTGCCAAAGATACCTGGCGAGGCGTAGTCTCTCAGGGTCTAATTCTTCCGCATCCCAGCCCATGTTCTCTTGGATATGCCTCATGATCTCTGAGAATGATGGGTCATCCGGAGGATGAGATTTAGGAAGCTCACGTGGGTCCGGAGATGGGATGTGGATCGGAGAGGGGGATCTGGATCCTTTCGAGAATTCCGATCCCGTGTCCTCCGTCGAAGGTGAACGGCGGCGTCTTCTGGGTCTCTTAGGGCTGGGTGAACCTGAAGAAGATCTGGACGGAGGTCTCCTTTTGTCTGGTCTCGCCCTAGGAGGATCCGCCAGCTCCTGGGGGGGAAGGTACTCGGCCTGCCGTCCCGGATGGAGTAGGAGGCTCAGGGGCCATTGGGGTCGCAGGTGGAGGAGCAGGAGGAGGAGGAAGAGGAGGAGGAGTGGGAACCACATCCCTTTTTATGGTGTCCCACCAATAGGTGAATAACTCCTTGACCTCAGATATGGAGAGGCCCGACGACGGACCAGGCTCCGATGGCCGCTCGTCGGCTTCCGGCGTCGGCTCCCCTGGGGCCTCAGGTTCCGGAGAGGGCTCCCTGGGGGGTGCGACGGGACCAGGTTCACCTGTCTGGTCCTCAGGCTGGGTCAGCTCCTCCCCCGTAATCGTCTCCTGACCGACGTTGGTGGGAGGCATCGGGGTCCTCTTCTCAATGGGTATGGGTACGGACGTCGGTCCTCCAGCCAACGACCGAGAAGACGTAGGCCTGACCGGTGATGGGCGGTCGACGGTTCCTGGGACCTATGGTGTAGGGCCGGCGTCGGACGGGCCGGGCGCTGGTCCGACGGCCTCTTTAAGGAGGTAAGCTCTTGGTCTTCCTCTGGGAGGCGATGCAGACCTGACGTTGGGTTCGGAACAGCGGGAACCGGACTTATGGTGATGATAACAGTCCCCCAACCTAGCCAGGGCCTTAGAAGAGGAAGATGAGGAAGGCCTGGAGGTCTTAGCCTGTGAGACAGAAGATGAGCCCAAAGGGGTCTTCACCGCTGCGGGGGGAGGCTGAGAACGGGCCCGGGAAGGAGAGCGGTCGGACCGGGAGCTGGAGCTACGGGAGTCAGAGGCCTTAGATGGGGACTTGGATCTACTCTCTCCCTGTGCTTCTCAGGGTGTCTTCGGGCCTTCTCTGAGGATTCCCCCTTGAAGGCTGCGTCCATGGTCCTGATTTTTTCTTCGAGCATGAACGCCTGAAGGGCCTTCTGGCGACGGATCCGGGTCCGGCTGTTGAACCCCTGGCAAAAAGAGCAGGACTGGGTGTCGTGGTCTTGGCTCAGGCACCGGACGCAGGCTGAATGCGGATCCTTAAACGGGATTTGCTTTCCACAGGCACACTTCGAAGAATGGCCTTCAACGGAGGTTGGAGAGGACATCAGACAGCAAAAGAGCCGAAGAAACAAACTTTTTCCCAAAGGAAGAACTTAACCGAGCGTGGCACGCTAGAAACGAGCCAAAGGGTAGAGACATGCAAGTCGACGGCAGGAAAGAACTGGGGAATCTGGCGGGACCGCCCCCTTATGTACTACGCCTGATGTCGGGGGCGGGACCGATGTCAGGGTTCGGTCCCCGCTGAAGATAGCTAGAAGAATTGGGGGTCCTGACACCTGCTGGCTTCAGTCCTAATGGTGTAACCTGCTGCAAGAGCTGTTTCTCAAAGTAAGATCTAGCATTCCTATAGAGGTAGATGGATGCACTGGAAGTAACAGGAACAAATCCATGGGGGGGGGGGCGCACTGTAATTAACATAAGAAAGAACATCCCAGGTGGGAGTCTGATGGCATGGTCCCTAATTAAATGTTACAATCTACCTTTTCAGTGCAATTTTATGCAGTTTACATACAGAAACAACATTTCCTTCCCCACTTTGTTCCAGTAGTAAAGTCAAACTTTAAACTTTTCTTTTTAAGTTTCCTTGTGCTTGCGCAAGAAACATCTTAGGACAGTACCACATTTGAGAGGTGTGCCAGGGATGAGTCCAATGCAGAGCATTGTACAGTGTGCTTAAGCCTGACACACCAATAACCACTGAAGCCAAGTGTGATGGCCATTGGAATTTCACAGCGGGGAGCTGGCCGCACTTGAGAGAAATGAACTGCACCAATGAGAGAGTGCACTTAATTTCTCTCATTTGCATAGCTAGCACTGCAACTCTGCAGACCCTACTGCTCCCTCCCACTGCTGCAGTCCGCCCTGCACCCTCCAATCCCATCGGCCCCGCCGGCATCTTTCGTTAAAGCCTCCCTCTCTCTCCAACTGCTGCTGTCCTCTACGCTCCCATGCCAGCCCCGGGCATCTAATCAAACCCACCCACTGCCTCCCACTGTGTGCTGTCTGCCCCGCACCCTCCATTGCCGTGCCTACATTGGGGTGCCCAATCCCTGTGCCAGCATCTTGTACCCCCCCAACTCATGTGGCACACTGGGAGCCCACCCCAAAGTGCCCAAATTTATTTATTTTTTGTACCTGTAAATAAAGCAAACCGTCCCCTGACCTCTTTTTTTTTTTAACCTGTAAAAAAGAAAACGGTCCCTCGTCGTCCCCCCTCCCCCATCCTCCCGCTGAGCACCGACCTCCCCCGCACCCTTCCCCTACCTACCTCCAGAGGTCGGGCGTTGTCATCTTCTGAGGACTGGGACATGTCTGCACTTTTTAAAGCCGACCGGCAAACTGAAGAATCAAAGGTAAGCGCCGTAAAATAGCAGTCAATGGAGTTTTCAACTTAGGTTGATATCTCAACCATTTTCAGGAATTTTGACCCCAGATTTTCAACATGGGGTTCTTGGGACCCCACCTCATGAACACTGTTACTTTATTTCATTACTTGATCCCAAAAGGTGATTTGGTTGCTGCACGGAATTAATTTTCGGGACCGATTAACGAAATGGCAGTGCCACTGTTCATGAGGTGGGGACTCAATTTCCATGCAAGTGATGGCGTCAAAAGTACTGCATTACGAAGCGTGCATTGTGCAGTTTCTACGCACGCTCCTCTCTTCGACAATTTTTTATATTTTCACTTCAGATTTTCAACATTGCCATTTTTCCCACCTCCTTATGAACAGTACAGCTGTCATTTTTCACACCTGTGGCGCCACATGGCGCAGTCGCTCTGCGAAATCGCCTTTCGGGATGAGTGAATGAAATGACAGTGGCACTCTTCATGAGGTGGAGTCCCCAAAAGGCCATGTTGAAAACTTGGTCAAACAACTCCAAAAAATGACTGAGTTACACCTGGTCATTCAAAATTTTCTACGCACGCATGTAACTTGGTAATTTTCAATATTTTCACTCCAGATTTTCAGTGTAGCCTTTTTATCACACCACCTCATGACCAGTACAGCCGTCATTTTTCACATTCTGCCCAAAATGTGTTTTTGCACCTGTTACGTGGAATGCCATTTTCCCAAGGATTTGAAAATGTTCACCTACAGGGTTCATGAGGTGGGGTGATAAGAAGACAATGTTCAACATTCAGGGTCAAAATATGAAAAAATTACAAAGTTATGGCCACTTGTTGCAATTTCGGTACGCATGCTAGTAACTGCGGAAATCTTAAATATTTGAACCCATCATTATTTAATTTTTTTTATTATTTGTACTCCTGCTCCACAGCCCTCTCTATCTGGAGGGAGCCGCAGCCCTACCCCCGACGCCGACCAGCTACCCCAAGGGCTCACCCCCCCCCCGGCGGCCACCCCCACCAAGAATGGATCCAGTACAGTGGTTGGCGCCGTGACTATTCGGGTCTGGAACCTGCACGCTCCCTCCATGAGCTTATTTCCTCCAGGTTTCTCCCCTTCAGGGGTGGGTTAGGGTCTAAATCCTGACTGTACAATTCCTGACAGTTTAAATCCCATTTTTTATCCCGAAATTAATAATACCAACACGCTGTAAAGCTCAAACGTCAGCATCCCAATAGCATAACACTCGCTTCTAGTTACTAAAGCACCAGCCGTACAGCCTAATAGGCTGTTTTTTTTTGCCACAAAGTAGAACAGTCAATTCAAACAAATTAAGTAGATTATAAATAAGAAGGACAGTAGAAGCAATATTTTGACAATAAATAAAGTAGTATATTTTCCATTACACAGCACAAAAAAAGTGACAAAAAAATCTGGTGGATTGTGAGTTTTAATGTTGTGCCTTTACTCAAAATGTATCAGCAAAGTATACCTAACAGGAAAACCTAGAATGCCTCCCTTTCTAGGATTTTATTTTGCAATGTAAGCTCCTAAAACAGGCTTACCTTGGGGAGCTCTTGGTCTGTGTCTCCCTTAGGTGTCGGGGTGGATCAGTGGCCCTGGTGGGATTCAGACCCGTGGGTCCGTGGGCGGTCCTTGAGGCTCTGTGCCACCCTGATGTGGTGTCCCGACTCTTGGCAGGTTGGCCGTGCTCCGCTTCTTTGCTTCCATGACTCTGGGCACATATTTGTTCATGGTTTCAGTTGGGAGGGGGGTTGTACAGGCAACAGGACCATGTGTTTGTGAATGCAGATGGTGACTGCACCTTGGGGTGCATTCACAGCCGCCAGTTCTAAAAAAATCTGTATCGGAGCAGCTGCCATGGGTCCTAGGTGTTTCTGGGTTCGGCTGGGCCCAGAACCATTGATCAGGTAAACAGTTTGTGGTCCACGCTGGGGATCATGTGTGTGGGGAGGGGGGATGTGTGGCTGCTCCTGTAGTTTTGGCACTTAATGTTAATAGTTAATAGGTCCCGAAGGTCTGTTCGAGTTCTGTTGGGATTTGCTCCAGGATTGGACTTCAGTTTTGGCAGGGAATAAAGGGTGCTGTTTGGTGCCAAATGGGGAGATCGAGGAGGAGAGGGGTTGACTGCCAAAAGTAATACATTGCACATTCTGTGTACATCTACCCACACTGACCATCTGCAAGCTATTAGTCGGGATTTTCAGTATTTCGGTAATTCAATACGCGGTGTTATTTCAGTAGGGCTTTCCATACAATTGGGATTTCAGTGACAGGATATTTTCTGTCGGGCTTTGGGATGTTGGGATTTCGATGATCCCCTCAGGGCAGAATGTGCAAGGATACTCCCGTGCAAGTGCTGCACTCCCATCAGATCGTCTGCCCCTGACCCGATGTCTGCAGCATCGGTGTGCCAACAGCCGCTAGGGGCCAGGCATGCACCGACAACTGATCACCCCTCTCACCGGAGAAGGAGAGCTGTCCCTGAGATGCTCGATCCTTCTCGACCCCACCGACCCCTAGTGGCCTGCACTCACTCCTGAACATGGGTCGCCGGCTGTCGTCGAGTCACAGTTCAGGAAGCAGAGAGAAAACCCAGGAGCAGTTGTAAAATTCCACAAAACTGTTTATTTGTAGTTGCAGTAACATAAAACAAAATAAACCTGTTCAGAATAACTATATACAGAAGCAAAATAAAATCTTTTGTAAAAAAAAATCTCCCTTGCAGCTCAGCGTAGCTGTTTTTATAAGATTTTTTTAATCCCCATCCTTTGCAAGCATCCTGTTCTTTGTAAATTTCAAGAGCTGCTAGAACATTGAGAACTTCCTGAGGTCCCCACAGCAATTGCAAAAGGCTCAGCCATTTGCACCCAAGTAACCTCTAGCTTTTTACAGTTATAGCAAATTATAAATATATATATTTCAACAATAACACAATTTTCTAAACAAAAGTGATCCCAATATCAGCTACATTTCCATATGTTGATTCTCATATATTTTATTTTAGCAGATATAGATATGCAAGGAAGAAAGACAGCAAGAGAAAACTGAGAGACAGTGAGAGGCAAAGGATTGCGAGACTGGTCGGGTTGATGAAGTCCAAGGTCTTGCAGAAAAATTTGGCTACGCAACCAGACAGAGGAGAGAGAAAAGAAAAGAATACAGATCCTTGCATTTACACACTTTCTCCAACAAATGGGACATGGTTCTATTCTACCCTGTCACACTGGCGTGGCACGAGGTGTGGCATGCAGCGCCCGCCCACTTAGACGTCATATGCTGATGTTACCCTATCATATAAACGTGGGTGGCCCGCTCCCCTCCTCAGTTCTTTCATCTCTGGAGACCAAACAAGCTAGGCCTCCCAGTAGGGAACCAAGGAGAGAAAAAAGGTGCCCAGCTGCAAAAATGGCTGGACCAACAGGACAGCCAGTCCAGAGACAGAAGGGCGATGGAAGGTGGGACAGCATGACTTGATGAAAGAGATTCCCTCAAAAATTTAAAAATCTACTGTTGCAGTAAGTTCTTACATAACTGTTCTATGTTCTTCAGGGACATCTCTTTCATCAGGTCACACCTATGGAATGAGTCCCAAGCAGTTCTGACAGTAAGACAGTCTCTGGGTGTCAGGAGACAAAAAGCCTAAAAAAAGAAGGCCTTATAGCACAACTAGGCCAAATCCCGCCCGCCTTCTAGAGGGAATGTCCAGACTGTAGTGCTTTGTGAAAGTGAGGACAGTACTCCAAGCAGCAGCAGCACAGCTTTCTGCAGCTGACATATTCCTGAAAACAGGCAATCGAAGTGGCCATGAACAACTCCAGGAAGTTCCTTACCATACTTTCTGTAACAAAAAGTAATACAACTGGCCAACCATTTAGACAGGCACTGTTTAGAAACTGGAATGCCACAGCCGGCCCACTGGTGCAGTAGTGCTAGCACTTGCGATGCCGGAGACCCTGATTTGGAAATGAGCCATCAGAGTGCCAGCCGAGGAGGAAGACTGAGCAGCCATGGGACTGTTCTTCTCCGGGAATAGGACTTGGTGTTTGACTGGCCTCTGCCAAAAGCCAGAGGAAAGCCAGCCCCAGCTTAGACTTGGAAGCATGATGGATAGCGGCGCATACACTTTGACATCATGTGCATGTCACATCTCTGGGAGAAAACTGGGAAAAATGGCCCCTGAGTTCTGGGATGACAGAGTATCTGGCACCACTCTAGATCTCTCCTGCCTACCCCATGGCCCCAGACTCCCGACAGAGTGATGGACGTTCGAGGGAGGGGGCTCCCTCATCCCTGCTTGGGGGATAAAGCACAGCTCCATGGGGGAGGGCTGGCAGCACCGAAGTGCAGGTACGGAGGGATGCTACCTGCAGGGATACTTTGGAAACTCCCAAAGGAGTTGGAACTTATGTGGCTGGGGGGATAAAGCATTCAATCAAAAACATATATAAAAAAAGAAACTGTAATGCCCTCTTTCCCAGGGGTGAAACAAACAAACAACTGAGAGAAATGGAAATGACATACTTACCATAATCAGTGATCTTCTTGGACAGTTTCCATCACTCATTCACACTAGTGGGATAGTGCTGGAGGCACTAGGACCAAGCAGGAGCCAAAGATTTTCTGAAGGGTTGGCGCCGCAGTAGGACCACGCATGCGAGACTGACTCGCACCTGTGTAGGCTATCTCGGCGTCGACCCTCCAACCACCTCAGTTCCTTTTCTCCCACCGTCGAGTGCGCCTGGATGTCGACATCGCTCGTCTGCCAGAGTCAAAGTTTTCGTCTATACGACAGCAGCTTTTAGTGTTTAATTTACCTGTTTAATTTAACTATTTAGTAGTAATTTCTTATTTTACGAACAAGAAAAGAAAATTCTAAAGAAAAAGAAATTTCTTCCTGCCATCAACGGAGTCATCCTTAGACGGTAGCGGTGATGGTAGGAAGACTTCGTTTGAAAGTTGTTATGGCAGAGGGGCTGTGCCCAGTCCGCCGCCTTTAAGTAACTGGGGAGGGTCTGACTATGGATAGTCCTGTGCTCAGGGGGAGGACAGTCCACCGAAGCACGAATCTAGCGGTGCCGGGGATCCAGCTCCGCTTAGCCTCAAGCTTTTTTCCTCATTTGGGGAAGAAGAATCGGTGCTGCTTGAGACTGCCCTTTGCTACGTCTGCACAAGGACTGTTCGTCAGAAGGGGCAATAGGCCTGAACCGACTTTCGTGGGTTCCCCTTGGCCCCACTCCTAACGGCCACATTCTCGACTCCGGACTCCATCTCTGTCCTCGTTGGGGTTCCGGTGAGCAGTTTCACCTGTGGGCCACTCCTGTGGAGCAGGGGGTTTGACTTTCCTTTTTTCTGGCTGTGTTCCTGTTTTCGGGGCCTCCAGGCCTCGGAGCCATTGGACCGGAGCTGGGTCAACTGGATCAGGATGAGTGTGGTTCCCTCTTGGTGCCTTCACCATCCTGTCGACCCCTCGTGCCTACCCCCCTCTTCCTTTTCCATGCTGGGGCCAGCACGGGCACCACCTTTTTCCTTCTCCCCATCTTCTCCACTGGCTTTTCCATAGTGTTTTTCCCGGCAGCGTGCCCCACGCCGCGGTGGTACCGCATGTCCAGCGCCGTGGCCACTGGTTTGGCATCAGTGCCGTAGGCGGCGCCACTGGTGTTTGGGTCGGCACTGTGAGTCGGCGCCATGGATTGGTGCCATGACTCGGCACCGTGCTTGGTGCAGCACTCGGTGCCGTGGACTCTGTGTGGTGCCGTAGGTGTCTCACATTGCCGCGGATGCCCGTGTGTGTGGTGCAGGCACCCGCAGTGGTGCTGGGCACCAGTGGGTGGAGCCAGGCACCTGCAGGTGCCATGGTATCTTTGGTACCATGACTCCATGGTGGTACCATGAGTCCTTGGGTGTCTGGGGTGCCATGGGTGCCCTCAGGTGCCATTGCTGCCATGGGTTTCCTCAGTACCATTGGTGCCATGGGCGTCGGGGGTGCCCTTGCGTGCCATTGGTGCCAAGGATACCTGCGGGTTCTGCTGTGGGTGCCCTCGGGTGTCTCCCAGGTTGGCACAGGTACTGCTTGGTGCCCTCCTGTGCCATGAGTGCCACTGGTGCCGCAATGGTGCTAGTTGGTGCTGTCCGACAGAACTAGGGACAGATCTCCATTTGCAGACCTCTTTTTTCGCAGGATTTGTAGCAGGATGTTTCCGCAGAATAAAGTGCTTTTCTGCGGATTATTTTTTCCATACATCTTAGTGGGTGGCGGTCTGCATCAGGTCTTGTGTTATCCAGCAGTTTTCTGCTGATGGGACTCTTCTGTTCTGTTCTGCCAGCGGAATCTCTCATTCTGCTCAGCACTTTCTCAGCTTCCTACGCGGTGCCAAGCTCCTCGACACCCTTGCTGGTGGTGGAGTCTCTAATGGCTCTGACCTGGACCTCTCTTTGGGGTCCTTCTTCGGTAGAAGGGCATCTAGATGAGTCTCCCCCTGTCCTTCTGATCAGTGATACAGTGGATGACTCATTTTATATACTGAAGGACACGCCCTCTCTATCGTCAGAGTCTGTGATGGAAGCTCTTTTCAATAGTTCCTCAGTAATGGGGTCCACCATAGTGTTCAGACTGCATCCATGGACCATACACCTCTGCATCTAGACTCTTTCAGTCGTCAAGACAATTACACTTTGTGGAACATTCTGTCTCAATGGTCGGGAGCTGCACAGACTCTTCTGCTCCTTTGATAGGGGTATACTGCTCCCCTCTGATGCTGCCCCTCTGGTGGCTGCTTCGGCACAGGTGGTTAATATCTGTCTAGCTATTATTATTAGTCCAGTCAAGAGTTCAGTTATGGATCCTCAAGCTCCTCCTGCTCCTCAGAGGGATGACATCCTTGTCATTTCTGTATCAGGCAATCCTTGTGAAATAGCAGCCTGCAACCTTGTCAGGCTCGGACTAATAATGAAACAAAAAAAAAAGGGGCTTAGAATTATCACAGCACAGGGCCTAGTTGGAATTTCCCGATACCACACTTTGGAGCTGGTCAGGTTCTGCTGCAACTGAGGCGGTCATCTCTAAACTAACCCTGAGGCGGTCATCTCTAAACTCTGGTAAAGAGTACCTGATTTCTTCTACCCCTAGGGGCAGACCGATCCAGCGGTGGTATGGCTCACCTATTTTCTCTAGAGAGCTTTCTCTTATTCCAAGATATTTCCAAATCCTAGGTGTCTAAGTAGTATGTTAGTTCCTCCTTTTTTTTTTTTTTTTATTAATCAGGCTTTCTTCTCTTGATCAGAGCCTCGCAGCAACAGAAGTGACTCTTCAGCGAGTCGGAACTTAGATTCCTACTTCCATGCTTGCTTCAACTTAACAGACGACATGCTCCTTTCTTGACCATAGGTCAAGTAGGTCTTTTTCTGAGATAGCTTCTCAAAGATTCACACCTTTAGTTCCTGCGCACTGGTTCTGTGCCAGTTGCACATAAAGCTATCCTCTCCGACCGCGTGACGGAGCTGTGATGTTTCTGTTTTTTTCAACACAGCAAACTACAGTCCTTCATACTCCCTTCAGGGAGGCTGGAGTAAGTAGTGCCTCACTGCACTGAGCCACTTCTGCCACTATTCGGTCAGTTCAACGAATGGGTTAGCCCTAACTTGGTCCTGCTGTGTCCCTCTTCGATGCACATCTGCCTCTACTGACCTTAGAAATCCAGCCCGTTTTTTTTTCTGTTGGAATGTTTTTTTCCGCAGTGGACACATCCTCCTGTACACTTCTTCCTTTCTTCCCTGAGTTCAGAGACTGCTACTACAGTTATACACACAGGGGCAGTAAGCAGTTTATTACCCAGGCATGCTCTGGGTAATAAACAGGCAAACTGATTTAAAGTAAACTCAGATACCATCGAAGGAAGAAACTTAGGGTCGGTACACAAAGACACCCTGTCACTGTGGAAAATCAAATAAGGCTGCTCACATATGAGAGCTTATAGCTCTGAAATCCTTCGAACAGAAGTAACAGCAACTAAAATCAATGCTTTCCATGTCAGAAAGCGTAGCTCGCAAGATGCGGCTGGCTCAAAAGAAGGCAGTGTCAATTTTTCTAGTACAAAATTCAGGTCCCAAGCTGGGAATGGATTGCAAAATATGAGACTTCAGATGAAGAATGCCTCACAAAAAGTATGGGTCACATCTAGCTGGGCCAAGGTGCACCCTTCAATGGGCTCATGGAAGGCCAAATGAGAGACAGGTGCACCTTAATACAGGAGCACTGGAGATCACCCTCTAAAAGGGACAGAAGGTGTTCCAGAACCAGGTTAACTGGACAGGAAAAAGGGCCGAGACAGCAAATCTCTTCTACTTCATTGAGTAAGTGGCCCTGGTGGATGGTTTACTAGCAGCCACCAGGACATCACCCACCTTCTGGGAGACCACAAACCGGGCAATGGATATGTCTGGGGCATGGATGGAAGCTGAGGGGTGGGGAATTTAAAAGGGATCTTAAGAAACACTATTTCTTGGAAAGCACAGTAGAGTCATGGAACAGGCTGCCCACGGATGTAGTGGGAGCTAAGACCGTATCAGCCTTCAAACGAGGTTGGGATAAAGAGTATGTTCAAATTAAATCCACGGGAAAAAGTATGGTTTAGGTCCTGGGCACTCACAGGCAGACTTGAAGAACCTTGGTCTCCTTCTGCCATCACCTTTCTATGTTTCTATGTCTTCAGGAGCCATGCATGCATTTGGAGGGACAGGAGATCTGAATGGCCCAGGGTTCCTTAGCCCGTGTCAATACTCCCTCTCCCAGTGTGGGGGAGGAACGGACCCCTTGGAAGGTCCTTGGGGAAGCATATCGTGCCCCGTCCTGAAACCAGAGGGCTCACCCCTGGTGTCCAGAGGTGGGGAGGGAGTCTGTCGTCGCGAATGTACGGGAGCTGAAATCAGCACCATCGTCATGAGATGACTCTCCACCTCTCTGGTGAGCTGAGCCTTGGCCTCAGTCCACCAGGGGGCCAGAGTTTCCTTCAAATCCACCAGTGGCTGAGGGGGTGGTGGAAGAGGAGGAGGAGGAGGATATGGATGTTGATTGTACCCGTAAGGCGCGTATCCATAACCCAACGGCGGGAAACCTGGCATCGGGTATTGAGGCACCGGGTACTGCGGTGTCGGATAGGCCGCGTTGAGTACTAGGGCGTCGGATACTGCGGAGCTGGGTAAGACGGGGTCAGATACGACAGGGTCGGATACCCGGGAACCGGGGGGGTCTGCTGGAGATGGCCTGGCCGAAGGGCCCATGGGCGGGCCTGGTGTGGAAGGCCCAGTGTTGGAGCGGCATCAGGGAGCGAGATGTTGCCCGGCATCGGAGTTGGCGTCCGGGGAACCAACGTCAGGTCAGTCAACCCAGCAGGTGGACGGCCTGACAGGGGTGCAGCAGGAACCTCGGCATCACCCAGGGATGGAGGGGAAAAATACCCGGGGTCAGGCTGAGGAGACCCAGGGTCCCTGGAGGGCAGCGAAGGCTGCGGGGAGCCAGAAACAGCGGATGTGAGCGGGTCTGGCGTCAGCTCAGCCACTGGGCAGGCATCGGGCAGGCCAATGTCTGACTTATCAGCGGAGTCTTGGCAGACGCCGGAGGAGCCGACATCTGACTTATCGGACCCATTGCCCAAGGCAGGTCGTGAAGAAGGAGCAGCCTGGTTAGGCGGAGGAGGGGCCGTTCGCCGCCCCAACGGGTTGGACGACTTATCGACCGTCTCCGTGCGGGCGTCAGAGGAGTTGACATCCAGCTTACCGGAGCCGCTTGAACCAGTAGGCTGCACGGTGTCTGCTTTGCTGGAAGTGGAGGCCTCCAATAGCCCGGAGGTGCACAAAGAGCCCGAGCTCGAGCCAGATGGGCGGGCCGACGCCACCTTGGATGCAGTGGATGAGGAGCCCTTATCCTGGTGCTTCTCCTTGTCTTTCTTTTTACGATGGCCTTCGGGGTAAGTGGACACCTGCCGGAGCTTTTTTAACTCCTTCTCCACGGAGGACATTTTCTTCTTTAGTATGTGAGCCTCCAGGGACTGCTGCCTCCGTCTGCGGGTGGCGGCGTTGAATTTAAGGCAGTACTGGCACTTCTCCACTTGATGATCTGGGCCTAGACAGAAGAGGCACTGGGAATGGCCGTCCTTGTGCAGGAGTTGGGCGCCGCACAAGTTGCACTTATTTTTGTGCTTGGAAGGTGTAGAGGACGACATACACCGACGAATGCCTGACGATTTAGTCGAAGAATCGAAAAAAAGACGGTAAAAACTACCAACGACATAGAGCTGATTTAGTGTTGAACTTACCGCTTAGGCATTGACATGAGTTAATGGCGGAAAGAAAAGGAAGGTGGCGGGGACTGCCCTTTATACTGACGCCACATGACATCAGTCATCTGATGTGGGGGCGGTCCCCCGCCAGAGACTGCTAGCTAGAAATTTTTCCGTTGGGTCCTGACACCAGCCGACATCAGTCCTATATGTAATTACCTACTGCAAGAGCCCTCTCGAAGTAAGATCTGGAGGTGCTACAGCCAATTGTTGCAGTAATGGAAACCATATCTGATGTGGCAGAATGGTGCTACCAAAGTAAGAGTGGACCCTTCCATCTGGAGCTTGATCAGCACCTTCTGAATTGGGGGGGAGCACAGAAAAATATCCCTTTCTAGGAGAGTAACAACGCATCCTACCAGAAAATTCCAGGCCCTGGATCTGGCGAGCAGAAATGTGACAGTTTTGCATTGAGAAGGGACACAAAAATGTCCAGCTCTGGATGACCCCATCTGCCAAACAGGACTTCCATGACCAAGGACGGCAGTTCCCACTCGTGCATTCTGGACTGCAGTCAGCTGAGGCTGTCTGCCAAGGCATTGTGTTTGCCTGGAACATGGATGGCTGACAGTTCTAGGCTATGATCTAGAGCCCAGTGTCAGACTCTCATCACCTCTTGACACACAGGGTATGAACGAGTCCCCCTTTGCTTGTTGATGTAATGGACCACACTGTTCGACTGCACCAGCAGGAGACATGGAAAGAGATGGTTCTGAAAAGCCTGAAGGGCACACAGGACTGCCTGCATCTCTAAAACGTTTATATGGAAGTGGGACTCCATCATGGACCAGGTAACCTGGGTCCGATAAGGACTTAGGTGCTCTCCCCAACTGAGGCCCAAGGCATCATTGGTGAGGATCAGCTAGGGAGATGGAATAAAAAGGAACCCCTTTTAGAAGGCTGCTGGGTTCCCTCCACCACTGAAGCACCTTGTGCACCGGGGAAGAGACCAGGAATTGCTGATACAGATGAGATTGTCAGTGCATTGGTCCCATGTATTGCAGTCACTGGGATGGGATCAGTACAGACTTGGGAAAGTTGACAGTTATCCCCAAGGACTGAAACAACTGAAAGGTACACTCCAGGGTCAGCAGTAGCATGTCTCGGGACTGAGCTTTCAGCAGCCAGTCATCCAAGTACGGAAGATGTACAGGCCATCGCATCTGAGGGCTGCAGCCACTGCCGCTAAGCATTTGGCAAAGACCCATATTGCAGAGGATAAGTCAAAGGGCAAAACCCTGAACTGATAGACCTTGATATGCAGATATGCATCCTGCATATCCAGGGAGCATAACCAACCTCCCTGTTTCAACAGAGACAGAAGGCCCGACAGAGTGACCATCTGGAACTTTTTGTACTGGATGTAACAATTTAGCTCTCTGAGGTCTAGAATAGGCCTCAAATCCCCCATGCACTTGGAAACCAGGAAGAACTGGGAGTAGAAGCCTTTGTTTCATTGCTGCCTAGGTACTAGTTCTATAGCCCTTTTTCTCAATAATGAAGTGACCTCCATCCGGAACACTGAAAGGTGATTTGGGGGAGGGGTGAAAGGAACAAGGGGGAATGACCGAAGGCTGTTCTAGAGTGTGATCCTGTTTGATTATCTACAGAATCCAAGCATCTGTGGTAATGGCCCTCCACTGATTCAGATGATGGGGAAAAATGACCCCCAACCATCACCCTTCTTGCTTGGAAGAGGAGGAAGGGGATCCAGCCAGGAGTCAGGGTGAAGTGGAGCCACGGCAGGAACTGCATCTCCACCTCTGGGACATCTGGCTGGAACATCAGCGGTGGAGAAGGGGGTAGGCAAGGCAGAACTGACTCTGCATTTGCCCTGTGGTCTGATCCCTGACCTAGACTCGTGAGAGACCTTACAAAAAGAGAGTCTTGGCTGACTCCTGGGCTGAGTGGGAAACAGAGAGTGAACACACCTAACAGCCCTACCTGAGGCCTGCAGGTCATTCGTAATATCCTGCACATCAGGGCCAAAGAGCTTGGAGCCTACAAAAGTGGCATGTAGAACTTTCTGCTGGACAGCAGCAGCAAAGCCCGAGACTCTCAGCCAGGAGTGTCACCTAAAGCGAACGCCAGTGGCAGCCGCCCTGGCAGTGGTATCTGCGATGTCATAAATGGCCCTGAGTAGATGTTTGCTGACATCCCCTGCAGCTTAGAGAGACTTTGAGGAGCTCTTGCCTCTGTGGGCCCACTGGAAGGGCTTGGGCTGCAGCTTTGCCTTTCTTCCTGAGGGTATTCTGATACTTGACCATGTGGAACAGGTAGTTGGCAATTCTAAGGCCTAAACTGGCTGAAGCTAATGTCCTCTTGCCCCAAAAGTTAATCCTTCTGGATTACCTGTCGGGGACTAAAGTGCTTGGGACCTGGACCTGTTGTGAGCTGCCTTTATAATCACTGAATCAGTGTCTGGTTGGGCAGCACGGAAGGGGTGCCCCAGAGAGGCATGACAAAGCCTGTCAGCCCCATCAGACACGGCTGGAATCATGTTGGGTCTGTGTCGTGCGGCAGTGGCAGCATCCTGCAAGACTGGCAACAGTGGAGATTCAGGAATCTCCAGTCCACTAGGTTCCTTCTGGTGATGTCCTCCTCTTTAGTCTGGAACCCCATGGTTGCTTGGGGCTGTTTCATAATACTGAAGAAGGAGGGGTACTCTGGGAGGGCTCTTGGGGTATGTTTCACAGAGTTCTCACTTCCTGAAGAGACAGTGGACCTATCTGAGGAAAGGGCCTCCACATCAGGAAGGATAAGGTCAGGGTGGTACTCCACCTCCATTTCCACCTGTTCTGGAACAGGGACTGACAGCAAAGACGGAGATGATGTCCGTGAAAGTGTTGAGTGGGAGGGCCAAACTGGCATCGACCCTGATGCAGCATTTGACAGCAGTAGCAGCAAAGGCCCTGGCGGTGGAACAAGTTGCTGAACAAGGGCCATGGTAATGGAGGCACGTACTGCGTTTAGATCAACTGCAGGCATAGGAAGTACCACTGTCACCAGCTGCAATGGTGGGAGCATGGAGCCCAGCATCATCAACTCAGTACCTGACATTACAGAGCCGGAGGGGCACAGTGCCTGAGGCCACTGTGGCAATGCAGGGGTGGCAAGCAACCTGGAGGGTCGATGGGCCTTCACCAGCCAACTGAGGGCTGAGAGAACTCACTGCCGGGGAAGACCTGGAGGAAGGAAAGGCCTGGGCAGCAGGAGAGGGGTTCACGAACCTGTAGATGGTGCTAACCTGGATAAAGATATGGAACTCAATGGGGACCAGGGGTGCCGCCGTGGAGAACAGGTCTTGGAGCATTCCTTGTAGTGGTGAGAGTTTTTCCCCCGAAGACGTATCCTGGGCCTTGGTAGTCTGACAGCCCAACTAAGAAGCTGGCGACTGGGAAGGGGGGAGCCACAGATCGTCTCTGCTCTGACCTGTCTTGCTTGCTGCTCCATCAGGAATTTTCTGCAGGACTTTCTTTCGGCGTCACCAGGGAGTGAGACTGAATTTCAGGCAAAGCTTGTAGGCAAGGGTGTTGTGGCTAGGCCTGAGACAGCACACACAAAGATCGTGGTCATCTAATGAAGCAATCTTCTTTCCGCAGTGGCAGAGACGAAGAGGGCAGAAAAAATAGTTCTCGACATACAAAAGGAAAAGGAGTCCCTTTTAAATAAAGTGATTTCAAAAGCAAAGGAAAATAAAAGGTAAGTAAACTTTTGGCGGGCAACTGAACGACTAAGCTTCTGTGGAGTCCATGCGCATTAGATTGACGGTGGGAAAGAACTGAAGAGGGAGAGGGGCTGCCCATGTTTATAGAGCAGGGCGATGTCAGCATATGACTTTGGAGTTGGAAGCCCCTAGTAGACTGCTACAGAAAAGTCTTCCATGTGATCCTGGTGCCTACAGCAGTAGTTCCGTAGGTGTGACCTGATGAAAGAGATATCCCCGAAGAAGATCAGTAATTACACAAAGTAGAAAAAAAAAAAAGCCGTTTGTTCTCCAACCCTCTCCATCCAGTCCTCAGAGCTGCAATGAGGTATCCCCCTGGTGAATGCCCCAGCCTTGTCCTGCACTAGCCCCGACCCTCCCAGTTCATGGTGGAGGATACACAGCGCGTGACTTGAGACAATCATTGCAGGCCATGCAACTGTTTGGCCTCACATGTTGCTGCACACTTCACAAAGAAGCAGACTGGATCCCTGCAATGGCACAACTAGGCTGTTTCCCTTCCTGGGCTGGCTCACCTTGGACTTGGCAGCCTTCCCGGCCCTGGCCACTACAATCATGGCTCCCCTAGTTCACTCCCAAATCTGGGTCCAGAGCACAGAGGCATGACGCACTTCTACTAGGCCACTGGGCAGTCCTGCAAAGCAGAACCGTTGCAAAAGTCCATAAATGCAGAAATGTAAAATTCCATGAATTAGGTATGTGGAATTGCTCTTTCCACACAGACCTTATCTGGAGTAACTGCTTTGTCTTCAGGACAGTGACCAATCCATGGCAAGCAGTGGCTAAACATTAACAGTGTTTTTTCTTTTCTGAAATATTTATAGCATCTGTATCAGCGTGTCAGGCAAATGTATCACTAATCACCACCCAACTGGGCTTCTGTGTTTCTTGTTATTTATTTTTTATTTTCCTCTTTATCCTGCTGTCGCTTTATCAGCTCTGGTCACGGCCCCTGGGACTTCCACTACCATCTACTGCCGCCATCCCCAGTTATCCCCTGCCTTAACCCCCGGAGAGCGGGCCGCAGCATCGGTCCCCTTTATCCGTGCTGAAACTAGAATCTGAGTCGAAATGCGTGATGGCAGCCAATCAGGCCACAGGGGGTTTACATACAGCGACCCGCCTTTTATCATCTTTTTTTCCTGGTTTTCAGAGGCGGACGTAATGACGCCAGTGTCCACCCCGCCTCCTGATACCGAGCACCAGTAGCGTGAGTGACTCCCAGCCTCGCCAGGGTCCCCTTCTGCGCCAGACACTGCCCTCCCTCGGAGAAGGAGATGGAACATGGGGCGCCAACCTTCTCCCCCTGACTGCCTTCTATCTACCCAGGTCCGCTCTCGAACCTGGTCGCCAGCGCCACAAGTGGAAATCCAACCGCTGCACTGGCGGGCCAGTCCTGTATTTCTTGTTATATTGAACAGATGTTCTGCTAACCCCATAAGAAGACACCCAGGACTCCAGAATTTTGCTCAAGACTCTTGCTCTGAAGGAGGGGGTCCATTGTTTTCACCCCCATTGTTTAATCAGACTTTTTCCCCCCTCAAATGTATTTTTTAGGGCTGGCAGTATAGCCTACAGGTTAGAATAATGAGTTGTGAACAATCTTGGTATATCCAGACCCAAGACTGATTCTCGCAACCTCTACTTGTATACTGTGCGACTCTGAGAAAGTCACTTAACCACCCTGTGCTCCCAGGTCACCTCTGTAAACAGGTCTTGTGGTCCAGTGGGGCTTACCTGGTTACTAAAAGAATAAAATAAAACATAAATGATCCCCCTAACTTCTGGTCCCCTTCAGCCTCTAGCCCGTTCAGCCCTTCTACCACCATTCCTGGGATTTACCGGCTACAACGATGCCCATGGATTGCCCCACCACCACACCATGGTGGGGCCAAGGAGGAGAGCTACCAGCCCCCCACCCCCGGTGCTGTTATCCAGATAGGAGCCTGCTCAGTCCATTATGCAAGGCCTGCAGCAGGATGGTGCATCGTCCTGCCATGGGGGATTTTTCTTCCCTGTTTTTCTCCCCTAGGGCTCCAGTGTGCAAAAATGCACTGCATGTGTGTGAATACACACACAAACACACACACACTGTTGAGGGAGCCCTGAGTATCTCAGAATCCATAATATACTGTCACCTAGTCTCCATCGGGTGGCTGCCTATGAGAGGGACGTTTGTCCCCTGCCCCTGAGGGAGAAGAGCAGTCCTCCTAAAAATGAAAACTACGTACCTACTGTAATTATGATCTTTCTGTGTATCTTCACCATTCATCACTTTTGGGGTAGATGGCCGGAGGTCATGACCCCACGGGACCTCTTTTTTTTTTTAGTAGGCGGAGCCAATGCACCATCAACGCCGCCCTCGAGGCCAACGCATTGTGTGGCGCTCGCAGGTTGGCCATTATGCACTGTTGACTCTGCCTGCCTGCCAGTTCTGAGTCACCAGAGAGGAAAGAGAAAGGGAGTGGAGGGTGGGACAAGGAAGTCCAAGGGACAGAAACAGGAAAAGAGGTACAAACCCAAAGGAGAAATAACAACTGAGAGGACAGAAGAAGAAAAAGAAGTTGGGAAACTAGAGGGATTGGGAGAGGCCCCAATCTCTGGAACTAGGAGGGAGGAAGGATGGGATAAGCATTCTAGGAATTAGGATGAGGATGAGAAGGGAGAAAGGTTTAACCGTACCCTGGACCTTGGTCCGAGTCCATATTGTATAGGAACTGCAAGGAGTAGCCAAAGGCTTCTTGCCTGACTTCAAGGCACAGAATGTCTGGCAAAACTCCATTTTAGCAGAGTCAGCTTACTCTGGAAGAAGGACAGGGCACAGAGAATTATCACCCTCTCAAGGAAAGAATTTTTGGTGAAAAAGAAATTTTTTTTTTTAATAACAAAGAATAGTCCAAAGGACAAGGAAAATAAGATGGACAGGAACAAGGAGGAGGAGGAGAGAATGGAGGGCAACTGCCAACTCCCACCCCACAGGGGTGGAGCTAACGCACTGGAGAAGGAGTGCCCCGCCATGCTGACCACTCTCCCTGGAACATTATCCCCCTATGTGCCCCTGTTTACCCTCTCCTGACAAAGAAAGGGGGGTGGCGGCGGGCACAGAGAGGAAGGGGGACCCACAGACTAAAGCCCCAGGGGGATGGAGGGCAGAATTGTGATGAATGGTGAAGATACACAGAAAGATCATAATTACAGTAGGTATTTAATTTTCATATGTTATCTGTGCCAATCGTCACCATTCATCACTTTTAGGTGAGTGCCGAGCCCCCCAAAGGGGGATTTCTTTTTAACCCTAAGGGACAGAGTCCCTTAGCTCTCAGTGGGTGACACACTAAGAGGTAGAACCTTCAGGGCCTGGAGAGGCCCGAGAGCAGGGAGAGAGACGGGAACCCCCTGGAGGGGTAAGAAAGTTGCCCCGATAAACGCCATCTCACGCTATGGGAGAAGAGATAGGTTCTCTGGTGAGCGGAGTTAATCACCCTACACCGGGCCTGGGGTGACAACCGGGAAAGATGCAGCCATGCCGTCCACCTAGTGCAGATCACTGTCCCTACGACCCAGGTAGCTGCCTCGTTGGCATCATACTATGTCCTTGCTTGGTGCCTTGCTAGCTCCAGGCCACGCGCAGAGAGTGCAATGGCTTGTCTGGTTTGCTACGTATCAGGCAACGAGGCTAGGAGCTGACCTAGCCTGGACCACAAGAACCTGTCATAGGCCTCATAGTGGGCCTGATGTGCAGAAATAGAAAGCGGCAACCGTGCCAAGTAGAAAGTCCTCCTCCCCCAGAAATCAAAGTCCAAGGAATCCTGGTCTGGGGGCCGGTCACGATGAAGGGTGCGAAGCCCATCAGGAATATTCAGCTGCGTCAGTCCTAACTAAGGCTGAGGCACAGAACCTGGAGACTCAGGGGGTGTGCAATACCTCTGGCAGAGATTCCTAGGGGCAGGAACTCCAGAAAAAGGTCTCTGCCAGGAACGCAACGACACCTCCCTGAAGGGAGCAGGCCAGGGGGGCACCACAAGGGTATCCTCACTGAAGTCACCTAAAAAGGCATGCGCTGAGTGCTCAGGATTGCTCTGAGTGGAAGGGTTGAGGTGCAAGTCCTCCAACATCCCCACGAGAAAACGCTGATACTCAGCGAGATCAGCAGCTGGAGAGATGTGGACAGAAGGCTCCTCTCTCCCAGAAGAGGGGGATGAAGAGTTGGAGGGCACCGACTGCTCAGAGGGTGGCTGCTCAGGGGGAGGTTGAAAAACCTGCCTGTCCATTTCCCTGACGTAAGCTGGGAACCGAGCAGCCACAGCCCTGAACTGCTCCCAGGAGAGAGGCCCCCTAGGACCAAGGATATCTGGGAGCACAGGAGAACGTGGCAGAGGGATGGGGACAGAGCCGAGAAAAGAAGTCTGCCGACCTCCGCCTGGGCTAGGGAGCGGACCAGGAGCACCTGAAGAAGAAGGTGCTCTGGAAGACTCCACAGCAGACAGCTGAACAACCATTTCGGTACTGCCTTGTCTGAGCCTGGAAGAATCCCTCGTGAGCCGATCGGGCCATATAGGTCCAGAAGGATGGTTCCCTACCTCAAAAGAATGGGGCTCTCTCAAAGAGATCAAGGAGGAAGAGTGGAGATCCGCACTATGGCTTCTCCCAGAGCCCAGGTGGGCCCCAGAAAAAGGTCGCCATGCAGACCCCATGCCCCTTGACCCCTCGGAATCCGAGAGAGCCCTCCTCCTGGAGAGGGCCAGCCTAGGTAGCTGACAGCCCTGGCTAGCACCCAAAGGAGCTACCCAGGGTACAGTACTCTCCCCTCCCGTAGGTGCTCTGATCGGCCCCAAAGTTGGGTGATCCAGGCACACCACAGGCAGGGGTACCACTGCTGAGGAGTCAGTGAACCCACCAAGACCAGGCTGCAGAGCAATGGTGGCCTGCAATACTGCCCGCTGGTCAGCACCCCTGACCCCAGTCTCGGCAGCCACCGACCGCACCTCAGAAGGGAGCTGACTCCGGCTTGTCGAGGACACTACAGGGCTGCCCACATGAACAGTCAACCCCAAGGAGTCAGACTGCTCGTCTCACTCAGAGTCCGACTCTGCCTCTGAAGAGGTAGAGGCCGAGGCCCTATGTCAGACCGTAGGAGGGCATCCGCTGCTATCCTTGCCAAATGTGGTGCCAGAAAGCGAGACCGTGCCCAAGCCAGTGCCCCCGACAGCACTGTGAGCAGTATCCGCGGAGGACACGGGCCCAACCCGAACAGCAGCCCTGGAGTCAGAACCAGTCACGGTGCCATCTGGCCCCATGGCGCCGAGTGGGGATGGCGCCGAGTATGGCTCTGACAATGCCATCGGCGCCGCGGATGGTGCTGCCTGGCTCCATGACACTGCAAACAGCACCAAAGGCAGGGGTGGTACCAACGACGGCACCAACAGCGGAATCCGAAGCCGACACGGCGCTGCCAGCCAACCTCGCGCCATTCGAGAACAGGACAAAGATGGCACCATAGAGACTCCCATGGCACCGCTAGCACTATCAGTGCTGCAAACAGTGCAGACAGCAGCCACGGCGCTGAGCGACAAACAGTCGCCGATGACAGCTCCATCAGGCCCCACAGCGCTGACCAACAGCGTCGAGGATGGCCCCGACCCAGGCCTTGTGAATCGCAGGTCTGACACTAGGGGAGCCTTCACCCCCGAAGGGGCGATTGCCTTGGCAGCACCTCCCGCCCTCAGCGGGAGCGGCACAGGCCTCCTGCATCATGTGGGAAGGAGCCCGGCGACGGCCAGGCTACTGAAGTCAGAGACCTCCTCCTCAGTCCGCATACAGAACCGGAGGGGACCCGGAGGAAAGGCCAAGAGTACGGGGTTTGCCTGACGCGTGCACGCCCAACCCCCGAAAGTCGGCGGAGCTCGCCCCACTTTCCATGTGCGTTGCTCGATGACCCAGCGGTCCATGGAGAAATAGGCGTTGCATGAATCCATGTCGTGAAGCATGCCAAGACATGTAAGGCAACGGTCGTGCTGGTCGGGGACGGAAAATTTACGGCCACAAGAGCACCGTCGCATGGGAGGGCCATCCCGCCTTTGAAGTGTTCTTGCCCTCTGACCCAGACATGACCTACAAGGAAAAAACACCAAAAACAGTCGCAGAGAATAAAATAATCGGAAAGGTCTTACCAAGCGATGTCGAGTAAGGTGAATAGAACCGGCAGGGAAAGGAGCCAACGGACTACAGCACAGAGGAAATAGTCAACGGAGTTGATACTTTGCTGTGTAGGCGGTAGGCCTTGAAGTTTTTTTCTGTAGAAGTTCTATGGAGCTTCCCACAAGGCGACCTCGACGGCAGGAGATGAAGAACTGGCAGGCAGGCGGAGTCGAGAGCACATAACGGCCAACCCGTGAGCGCCACGCAATGCGTCGGCCTCGAGGACGGAGCTGAGGGAAGGCCGGCCTGCACTAAAAAAAAAAAAAGAGAGAGAGTCTCATGGGTCATGACCTCCAGCCATCTACTCCTAAAGTGATAAATGGTGAAGATTGACACAGATAAGATCCTGATACTCTTCCCCCCCATGCCAACCCAACACCCAAGGTTCTCCCCTAATCCCCAATGTGGCAAGAGGTACTGCTACCATGGATCCAGCCCTAAACCCATTTTCCTGTCAATATTTTCCATACAAATTAGCATAAAGTTGAGATCCTTGTTGACTGAATACCACCAGCATTTTCCACATACTTAACCCCAACTATACAGGGAATTTTTACTTTTCCCATTTTTGGCAAAGGAGTATAAAAAAGTTCAGCTGCCATAACTACAGGATCAATTTCCTAAATATATGCCTTATTACTACAGCTTTCATATGGCTGCTCCAAGTGGATCTTACCACCCTGCAGGAGTCAGCAGACATCACAAACCAAATTCAGATTTCAGAAAAGACAGCCCTTAATGTACAACACAGGTTCCCAGCATACACAGATTGTTGGACAAACGAGACATGTCCCAGCTGGAAGAGGACCCAACACACAGAGGAACCTGAGGCTATCTTTGGTTCAGTGCGTCTGACTATAGCCACTGGGGGGCACCATTTGTATACGAGTATACAGACTTTTTCTGCATTGGCCTTGCAGAACCAACACCTGTGGAAATTTCATGGACACCCATGAACTTCGATAATGAACTTATAACTGCAAAACAATTGAACAAAGAAAATGTTTCATGACCTTTTTTTTTATTTTATAAAAAATGTTTACATATAATACATGCAAACAGGTAATAAGAATTGTTATGCTGTGTTATACAGTTCAAGTGCCTGATGGTACACAGTAGGTCATCTTTGTAATAAACAAAAAAATAAAGACAGCATAAATAATTCCTATGACCGGAGAAAATCAAGAAAACTCATATAGCAGCTTCAAGCTGTTTTACCAAACATGGTATATCCTGGCTACACCATAACGAAACAAAAATATGATAGCTATCATACTATTCATAAGGAAATACAAAATTAGAGTGTCTCCTGACATAATCAGTAAATAGTTACATAAGGTATCATCAAATCGCTGAAGAAGCGTGCCCTTTTGATGATTATTAATTTTACTACTCGTACAATACAATGCTACTTAGTAAAGGAAAACTACATCCTCATATCTTGTAAATTTTGTTTCCATGTCAACAGACAACGCTTTTCCTGCAGCTGTTTGGAGATATACGTGTTTGCTTTAGTTTGTTTCACTGCTCATGCTAGCCCCCTTTAACTATCCTGGGTTGGGGTCTGAATCTCATTGTCCATGAAATCTGCATTAGCAATGTGATGTCACTTCACCCATTTATACCACGTGTCTCTGAGCTGAAAGTACAACTATCCTGAAAAAAGTCTTTGGAAACACACAAATTAAATGCAATTTAAAGGGTAAACCCCTGCATTACAACTCAGCCTGCAAAGCTAACTAAAGGTAAACGTGGTATTTCACACCTTGTCTACTGAACTATAAGCAGACATACTGTTGAACCTAAAGGGTGCTTACACATCATGTTCTCATATGCTAACGCAGCTCCCAGGGACAATGAGAGATTTCAACAACCAGAAAATGGACCCCCCTCAAGACTGTTACAGGGACTAGTATGAACAGTGAAAATGAACTATAACAATCACATATATCCCTAACAGATACAGCAAAAGTGCTGTCTGTTGACATGGAAACAAAATTTACAACATATGAAGGTGTAGTTTTCCTTTAAAACTATAAAAATATGACAAGAAAATATAATCAAAAAATTTAACTATATGTTTAACTATAGCTATGGTCCATCAGCAACATCTGCAGAGGCTTTTGATGTCACTTCTATTTGGGTTATATTCTACTCCACATCTGAATTTAATGACGTCACAGATGTTTGTAATCATTCCTCGGTGTTACATAGCTCCTGATGTGCTTCAGTTACACCTGCCTGGTCTCCAAGGCTAGTGTCTGAGTCTGAACCATTATGTGCTCTGTAAGCAGCCTTGGTTGCTTTTGCCACATTTTGCTCCAAAATGTATTTTTAATCTGCTCTTCACTGAAAATGGTTTGAGATGGCATTTTTACTCTGTTTTACATGGGTAAAGCACTGAACGATGACCACCAAGTTCTTCAATTTCTTCCCTGAACTGAAAAAATCTATGTTGCCTCTGCTTTGTGACTGGCACCACATCAGGGTAAATAAAAGCCCACTGATTTTTAAACATATAATGCCCCTTTTATCCCTGCAACCTTAATTACTGCTTCACGATCTAGCAAACAGGCAAAAGTCAAAATAATGGCTATTGGTTTCTCTTTATCAGACTGTGTCTAGGTGTCCACGAAGGTTCTTCTTGTAGCTATTTAAAATGTTCTGATGATAGGAGGAAGGTGGGATTCAGTATAGAAACATAGAAACATAGAATTTGACGGCAGATAAGGACTGCTTGGCCCACCCAGTCTGCCCATTTCCCTGCCTACTGGATAAGCTGCAGATCCTAGTTAACCAGCAGCCTACTTCTTCCTACCCCCATCCCCTAGAATTGCCTTATGACTGTCCCATGCATGCTTGAATTCCACCACTGTTTTTGACTTCACAACCTCCTCCAGAAGGCCGTTCCATGCATCCACAACCCTCTCTGTGAAAAAATGCTTCCTTAAATTACCTCTGAGCCACCCCCATCTTCAAATTGTGCCCCCTTGTTCTTGCACACCTCTTTTTGAAAGATGCTACCTCTTGGACTTTGTTGAGTCCCTTGAGGTACTTGAAAGTTTATATCATGTCCCCTCTCCTCCTTCCTCGAGGCTATACATATTAAGCTCCTTTAGTCTCTCAGATAAGTTTCTCTGGTGCAGACCCTGCACCATTTTAGTTGCCCTCCTCTGGACAGCTTCCATCATGTCTATGTCTTTGCGAAGACTAGGTCTCCAGAACTGCATGCAGTACTCCAGATAGGGTCTGAGCAGCTGTCTGTACAGGGGATAATAACTGCTTTCTACTGGTGATGCCTCTCCTATGCATCCCAATATCCCCAGCCCTCATTGCTGCCCTCTCACATTGCTTGCCCACCTTTAGGTCATCTGATATGACTACTCCCAGGTCCCTTTCCATTTTTGTTGTTAGTATCTCACCCCATTGTGTACTCTCTCCCTGGGTTTTGTTTCCCAGGTGCATTACCTTGCACTTCTTAGCATTGAATCTAAGCTGCCATACATTTGACCATTCCTCTAACCTTGCCAAGTCCCTTTCATCCTTTCTACCATCGTGCATCAACTCTGTTGCAGATCTTGTGTCATCTGAAAAGAGACATACTTTTCCTTCCAGTACCTCTGCAATGTCGCTATAAAGACATTGAAGAGGACCGTCCATACTGAACCTCGGTACCCCACTAGTAACCCCTTTCATCAGAGTGGACCCATTTACTATTACTCTCTGTGTCCTATTTTCCAGCCAATTTTTTACCCAGGCTGTCATCTTGGGACCCACTCCCAGGCTAGCTGACTTGTATATTAATCTTTGTGTGGACTGTGTCAAATGCCTTGCTAAAGTTCAGGTAAGCCATGTCCACAGCCCCTACCTGATCTACTACTTTGGTCACCCAGTCAAAGAAATCTATCAGATTTGTCTAGCATGACCTTCCCTGCTGTGAATCCATGCTGCCTTGGGTCCTGTGCCCCTCTGGCCTCTAGATACTTGACAATTCTTTCCTTCAGAAGTGATTCCATCATTTTCCCTACCACTGAGGTTAAACTAACAGGTCTGTAGTTTCCTGCTTCTGCCTTGCTCCACTTTTGTGAAGGGAATCACATCTGCACTCCTCCAGTCCTCGGGTACCACCACATCCTCCATGATTTGTTAAACAGGGTAGTCAGTGGTGTCACTAATTCTACCCTTAGTTCTTTTAGAATTCTGGGATGAATCCCATCAGGTCCCATTGCTTTGTCACCTTCAGTTTTAAGAGTTCTTTCAGAACCCTTTCTTCTGTAAATGGGCTGGTATCAACTTCTGTATCCAGTGTGTTTCTACTGTTTGTTCTAGGTACCCTCCCTCTTCCTTTGTAAATACTGAGCAAAATATTTGTTTTAGTATCTCTGCCTTTCACAGTCTCCTCTGCCCACCCTCCCCCTTTATTAAGCCTCACTATCCCTCCCTTGGTCTTCCTTCGGCCCCTGATGTACCTATAAAAGGTTTTATCCCCTTCTTAACTGAGTTGGCTATCTTTTTCTCGATTTGGGCCTTTGCTGTTCTGACTGCCTTCCAGCTTCCTTTTGCTTTAACTGATACAGTTCCCTGTCCTGCTCCTTCTGTGATTCCTTGTACTTCCTGAAGCTTTCTTTTCTCTTGAACCTTCACTGCCACTTCCTTTGAGAACCATAGTGGTTTCTTCATCGTTTAGTTTTGTTTATTTGCTTCACACAAGGCTTGTTGCCTCTGTAATGGCAGTTTATTATTCCCCATTGTTTCTTCCACCCTCCTTCCTGCCCATTTGCTAGTGCATTCCTTAGGCACTTACCCATTTTGCAAAGTCAGCCCTCCTAAAGTCCAGTACCTTTGCCTTTGTATGACTTGACTCTATTGCTGTGTTTATTGTAGAACCATAACTGTTCGATGGTCGCTAGTTCCCAGATGGCTACCCACTTCTACATCTGTGATCCTCTTCATCTCCATTTGAGAGAACTAGGTCTAAGATTGCTCCCTCTTGAGTGGGCTCCAATACTAGTTGTCTAAGGCATGCCCTCGTAGGGCATCTAGAATAACCCCACTCTTAGTGGCTGCGGCAACTACACTCCAGTTAACATCTGGCATATTCAGATCACCCATCAGCAATATCTCCCTTTTTCGCCATACTAAGTATACTTTCTATCATTTCCTTGTCCATTTCCTCCCCTGAGAAGGGGTCTATATAACCCCTGTGCGGATTGTGGTGCCATTGCCGGTCTCCAAATTTACCCACAGTGCTTCTTCTCCTCCCTGTTTCTCTTTTTGTCTGTTACTTTGATTCCTTCCCTTATGTAAAGAGCTACCCTCCCTCTTTTACCTCTCTGTCTCTCCTGTAGATAGTGTATCCTGGTATGTTTACGTCCCAGTCATGGTTTTGTGCGAACCATGTTTCTGTGACTGCCACGATATCCAGATGTTCCTCCTCCATCAAGGCCACTAATTCAGGAAGCTTGTTACTCAGACTACGTGCATTGGTACTCATTGCTTTCCATTTTTTGATGGCTTTACTTTCTGTTGCAGCATCCCCCACTGACCTTTCTACCTTGGTCTTTTTCCCATTTAGTACCCTGTTTTGTAGGGAGAGGCTGGGATTTTCCTGCTGCTTATCAGTGCCTCCCCCCTTGACTAGTTTAAAAGCTTGCCAATGAAGCATTTAAACCGATTGCTCAAAAGACTTGTTCCCTTCCTGGACAGATGCAGACCATCCTGCCAGTATAGGCTGGTGTCCCTCCAGGTGGAACCCCAGTCCCCAATGAAGCCAAACCCCTGTGCTCCACACCATTTTTTCAACCACTCATTAAACTGCATGGTGCAAAGTACCTTTGCCTCACTCATGCCATTTACAGGCAGCACCTCTGAGAAGGATACTGTGTGCTACTTGTCTTAGGCCCCTCCCAGTTCTACAAAGTCCTTCTGTACTGCTCTAATCTCATGTTGCACCAAGTCATTTGTCCCTAGGTGGACAATGACATCCAGCTCAGACTCCGGCAGCTGTTCTCGTGATCCTGAGGATGCGCTTCCTGTCCTCAAGCCATGGCACCAGGCAGGCACCTATCAGTTTTCCTGCTCCCCAGTTCTATCCCCTAATAATTGAGTCCCCACCAGGAGCTGCTTCCTTTCCTTGTGATGTCCTCTGCCTCCTTCCTGTGGGCCTCCTTGTGACAGTTGTCCTCAGCCTCCTTAATCTCCTCCGTGGGTGCATCCATAGGGGAGCTGTGCTCCCCAGAATGGTGTATGGATTGTGGAGGGAACAACTGACTGGGTGTGCCTCTGTTCCACCCTCCTCACCCTCCCTGAGCCCACTGTGGTCCAACTGCTGTGCTTTTTGCAACCTCTGAGGTAGTGGTGGTGGCTCTGGTGCTCCCTGGATGGGGAGGTTCCTTCCTACCATCCAGTCTGGCCTGGGGAAGGTTCTCTTATTGCTGTCCAGTGTGGCCTGGAGGCGGGCAGCTTCCTCCTCAGGGCAGAGAGTTGTCTGCAAATAGGGCAGCATCTCAGCCTCCAGAAAGACTCCTGGAAGACTGCTGCCCCACAGCCATTACATTGCACTACTCCCCACATGACTATGTACTTTTTTTTTCTTGTGTGTGTGTGATTGGTTTGTTATATAGAAATATATATATATATTATACAATGTGTATACGTATATTTTCAGAGCTGTGTGCTAGAGAGGATATAACATTGATATGCACTTTGCACTCTTAAGGAAATGATGTCAGAACCCCAGGTATAAAGGAACTATTTCCAGGGGTGGGTGGGGTGAGGGTGGGAAGGGTTGGGCCTAAACTGTGCCCTCACACAAAACAATCAGCTAAGGCTCTGACCCACCGCTGCGATGAGTACCTTCCTGAGTTGAGGCTCAGGGTATGACAAGTCCTGCAGCTGCAGAAAGGACTGGTCACAGAATGTGGTGGACGTCACATGCAGGGGAGAAAACGGAGGAACTCAGACTCCTTGGGAACACCTGGGAGTCATCCCTCTGCCAGCCACCCTACCTGGATCCGCTCCTTAGCCCCGTGGAGCTGCGGTTTGCCCCCCTGGGACGAGGTGGGGCCCCAGCACCCTGACACTTTCTGGTTTTGTCGGTCAAGGCGGTCCAGTGGGTGGTGGCACACTGAGAGCACGCTCCTGGTGCTCCGTCTTCCCAGAGATGGAGGCCTTTTTTCCTCCGTTGCTCCCTGCATGTGGTGTAAGCCTGGCGTCAGGCGTATACCGCAGACGCCCACCACATGCTGCGACTCAGTCCTTTCTGCAGCTGAAGGACTTGTCATACCCTAAGCCTCAACTTCGGGTATATTTTAATTGTTCAATGAAAAAGAGGTTAATTAAATCCCTGGTTGTAAACATGTCTGTTTCAAGTGGGGGTAGTACAATAAAATGTAGATTTTACTTCTTCTGGTTGTTTTCTAAGATTTCAACTTTATGGGTTAAAGCAAGTCTCTCACAGAAGAGTAACTGATAGCACAGATGTAGATGTGATCTGATATTTTTTTTTAGCTCAGAGGACTCCTGTAATTCTTTCACCCCAGCACTATTCTCACAAATCTGGGTCTCATTTCAGAGAAGTGTATCTTTATACGTGTAAGCTTACAGTCAATTTTTTCATCTAGCTTAGAAATCATAGTTATCAGAGTGGCAAAGCTCTTATTAACATTGTCAAAGTTCTCCATTTTTTTTTAAATGCAAGAGAGGTTTTAGTTTTGGTTTTAACGGGAAAGGATGCTTCTAAAGATTAATGCTCAAACACTGAAGTTATATTAGCGGTTTGCTCACCTTGCATATGTGTTGTCAGTCTGGTTGCAGTATCGGGTATGGAGCGGATTAAAGTAGCCAACATGCCATCGTCGACTTCAGCTGTAGTAGTAACACTAGTCAGTTTGTCCAGTTGTAAGATTTCAGACTTCAGCACCCGGGATGCTCCAGGTACTAATTTTCTAAGGTCTAGAAACTCTTCGGGGTTGGGGCCGATGCCTCCAGTCACGGCAGCAGGCACCCTCCTCTCGGTGTCTCCTGTGCTCAGTCTCAGATACTTATACATGGGTCTACCTCTTTCCTTTTTGTTGGGGCTGGCTGAGTCAGTTGGGAAAGGTACCAGTACTTACATTTCTTCTCCTTGCTCCTGCAACCTTTTCCTTTCTTTTTCAGACAGATTTGATTCATCTGCAGAGTCCTCCATGAGATATTGTTTTTTTTGTTTTTTATCATCTCCCCAGCCCACCAACTCAGACTCCTCGGGAACACCTGGGAGTCATCCCTCTGCCAGCCACCCTACCTGGATCCGCTCCTTAGCCCCGTGGAGCTGCGGTTTGCCCCGCCCCCGGGACGAGGTGGGGCCCGAGCACCCTGACACCTCTGGTTTTGCCTGTCACATGTCCGTGGGTGGTGGCACACTGAGGGCACGCCTCCTGGTGCTCCGCTTCCCGGAGATGGAGGGCTTTTTTCCTCCGTTTTCTCCCCTGCATGTGGTGTGTGCCCTGACGTCAAGGCGTTGCACGCAGACGTCCACCACATGCTGCGACCAGTCCTTTCTGCAGCTGAAGGACTTGTCATACCCTAAGCCTCAACTCAGGGTCAGGCAAACTGCAGACCATGGTCCCCTTCCTTCCCCAGAGAAGGCGAGCAGTCATGGGACACTCAAGCCTTCTCCCCTGGCTGGCCCTCCAGCGACCCGAGTCTGTTCCTGAACCCGGGTCGCCGGCGTCGCAAGCAGAAATCCAACCGCTGCACCAATGGGTCGGCCATGAGATACCGTTTGAGAAAAAAGATGCTAGAGCAAGAAATAGTACTGTTTTTAGCAAGTTTCAGGAAAACGCACTCAGACAGCTGAAACTCGATGTGAATTCTCTACGGCTCGTGTCACAGTTTTTAATGTTGAATTTATTATGAGCTGCAGTCATAAGTTACTTCTTGTTCTCAGCCAAGAAGTAATTCTGACTTCTCCTTAAATGGTATTCAACCTGGTGTAATCTGAAAGTGTTAGATGCAACTGATCTGTACATCCTGCCCTTACATTTATGAGCATTCAATAAAGAAGTATACAAAAATACAGTTCTTATGCATCATATACATTGCTACACCTGTAGCAATGTTGTCGGAAGTGTACTGATGTATATCACAGTGCATCAACCAGTATTGTGGCAAAGAAGCTATACAGATGTATTCAGTTCACATTCATACTTAGGCAGTTCCATCTGGGCACAGCTCAGTCATCAGATTCTTCAAGTCTGGCCCCTCCCACCACCCATGGTGTCATCCTCCAGCTACGCCACTCGCAACGGCAGATCTTGCACACTGGAAGTGGGGATCCATGGACTAACTGCCAGAGAAAATCATGTGATTCGTATGGATGTAAACAGTTCCATCTCGGCACAGCTCTGTCACCAGATGTCTTCAAATTTGACTCCTCCCACCACCTGTTGTGCTGTCAACCGGTTCCACCTTTACTGGAAGCAGGGATCCATGCACTGCTTGTCAGGCAAAATCAGGCGGCTCACGTGGATGTGAACTGCATGCCAATAGTAGAACTACGGTTACCGGTGCGTAAGTAACCTCTGTGTCTACCAACTTTGATTCAGTTCACTATCCACATTTAGGCAGACTTTGAGCAGTTCTCTAGGAGGGGGCAAGGCACACACCCCAGCTATTTGCGAACAGAGACTGGATGTCTGACGCCCTAAATGCAGTATCACCAAAACTAAGCATGTCAGTGCTGGAAAGGGATGTAGACATATGCCCACTGACCCAGGCAGAAGCCCTGCAGATCTCCTCAGTCAGGATGTACCTAGCAGCAACAACAGAGGCAGCGGTATGTCTGGTGGAACTAGCCTTCAACCCTCGGGCAGCTCCATACTAGCCAATCTGTACCACACATTAATGTAGGAGTTCATCCATCAGCCAACTGTCTGTTTTGCAGATCTGGTCTGCCCATGGTGGCTTCAGTGTAGGTAAGGAACCGCTGGTGAGTTTCGCTGCAAGCACCTGCCGTATGATCTCTACTGCATATGTTTTATACAATAGGGGCGCGGTAACTGGAGATAACTCCAGTTATCACATTCTGGTGATGTCAGCAGAGTATGATATCTCATGGTGGTGGTTTTATACTGAATTAAAGAATGGCATATCATCTCACTTCTATTGCATAATAGGGGTTATGGAATCTGCCTAACAAAAACACAGCACTGCATAATGCTGTGCTCCTTTTGCCTGGTACAGATAACAGAAAGATATCATGTGAAAAATGGAAAACTAATGCTTATCTGGAATGCACTGTAACTGGGCATCAGAGTTTTTATAATCGTGTGTTCTTTCCATTGTCAGACTGCTGTTTGAATTTCAGTCTTCATATTTGTTGAACACCTTGTACCATGTAGAAACTGTGTAATTCTCCAGCCTTTGACAAACATTAAAATATAATAATAATAATAATAATAAAAAAGGACAGGTGGAGAGGTGAGAAAGCACACGTTTTTCTTGCACTTTGGACAGGGCAGGAAGTAACAAAACGGAGAAGGGGGGGGGGGAGTGGTTATTTTCCTGAGGAACAGTCACCTTCCTTCTGTAGGGGAGGACAAAGCGAGGTTTCCACTCACCAGAAACATACCTTTTAAGTATGGAGAAGACAGAGCCAAGAATGGCAGGAGCAGAGGCAAAGAAGTTTGAGTCTGAGTACAGCATCCAAACTTTGGTTAATGCAGTACAGAAAGTATATTGAAGAGGAGAAGACCCAGAACTAGGCCACAAAGCTGAATAGTAACTTCGGTGGCAAGAACTACAAGAAGAGACTGGACATATTCAAATGATTCAGCCTAACGAACAGAAGGCTGAGAGGGGACATGATCATGGTGTTTGGATACTAGCAAGAACAGATAGGGTGAAGTATACACAGATATTTGAGCTGGTGAGTGTACAAAAAAACTTGTGGACATGTTCTCAAACTGGAAGGGGTGGATAAGTGGAACCATTAGAAAGCACTGCTTACCACAAAGGGTGGTTAATGTCAAGTAGTGTAACCAATGAGGTTGTGGAAGCTAATACTATTCAGGACTTCACAGCAGGACTACATGGAGAGCAATTCATGAGGGGCAATAGCATTGAGGGTTACTGTAGCAAGACAATGCGGTTATGTTGGTTTGTGGGTCAGTTCAAACAGAAACTAAACCCATGCTCCCTTCACATATTTGTTTTACCTATGACATGATTCACAATTAGAACTCAGACCCCCACTGGCAAAGGGCTACTGCACTGTCTACTACTCACCCAAACCCCCTCCGCCGTCATTCCATATCTTGCCTTATCATTCATTTTCACTTTGTCATGCAATAGGTTAGTTTCCCCAGACTACAGAAACAGCATCACTACAAAAAACACTAAACTATAGTCATACATTTCAACAGTGATTCTGTTTCACTTTTATCGCTTTACCTCCAAAGTCTGGCACTTGCCCCTGATTCGACTACACAGTCGCTGGTAGTTCTCCAGCACAACATCAAGTTCCGATGTCAGGTCCCCACCACCAGGTGGCATGCTTGCAGCCAGCATCTTGATGTTGTCCTTTAGGATCTTCACCCGCACCTCCTTCTGCAACACATCCTCCTTCGCTCGCTACAAGAAGAAATGTCTAGTTTAATCATAAGTTCAATTCCAAATGGCTTTCTTATGCTGTCTTGTAAACGTCTCTTCACTATATAATCAGATCGACTTCTTATAATTATGCTCTTGTCAGAAATCCAAGCATCTGTTGAGAGCTATAGTTAGCAAGTCACAATTATTTACAGTTAATTCATGTCACAAAAGGGTACGTGCCAGCCTGACTTAAGACAGGTCTCAGTGCTTCAAGAAACAACAACATTTTGAAAGCTCTCACACGCTGTAACCAAGGACAGGACTAACACACTATACTCCTTCAGGAAAAACTGTAATTTCCATGGTTATTTCAATTTAAACAAGAACAAATCTGTCCATTTGTTGTTTGCTTTAAAATGACTGACACGTTTATTGGGGGTGGGGTGGGTGGATGAGGGCATATGATTGCTAGTGTAATGCATTGCAGTTGATTCTCACTTTCCTTTTTATGTACCAGTTGATAACAGGAGTTGCAAATTACATCTTTGTTCCTAGGTGTCCCTTTCTGCAACCTGTAATTATTTGCTGTAAATGACAGGATTTGCTCAGTCAGGGGAGTGTTTTGCATTACAATATGAAAATGGGTTTTATTTTTTCCCTCTCGTTACTCATCTTGATGCCTTTAACACACACCAACACATATTATTATGCTATTTCAGATCAATCATTCCAGATGTACAATCCTAGTCAAGCTACTCCGTATAGCTCCAATTTACTTACAGATTCTGAGATGAAGAAGTTTTGGAAACTGGTTCAAACTACAGAGTAAATATTTAAAGCCTCCTCAAAAACAGCCATTTCAGACTATGTTCTTACACTTTTTTTTTTTGGGGGGGGGGTTACTTTCCTCATCTGCCCAGTGCAGCTCTGACAGACATACACACACACACACACAAATCCCATATGGCTTGCACCCATAGGGAAGTACAGCTGGGGAACCAGGATCCAGAATGGGGGGAGTGGGGGCTAATTATTTTTTCCTTTGTGTTAGGTCTCCTCTCCCAGTGTTGTCACTGGCAGTGGTGAAAGCCCACATCAGGTCAGCACTCATGGCTACTTAAGCTAGTTACTGGAAGGTGATCGAACAGTAAGCAGGCCCCCCTCCCCCGCCCCCGACTGAGCTATGTTTGAGCTCCTATGCCTGGGTCTGAGAGCTGGATCCTAGGATCACACCGAGGTGTCCTCTGCAGCAGTGCAACACTCAGCCTGACACGCCACCCTTGCAACCTTAATGAAGCTACTACAGCACATCTTCATGTTAAGTTTACTAATTCCACCCCAACCACAAAAAAAAACCTAAAAACTCAGAAAACCCACTTTTACCACAGTGAAAGCTTCACTTGAGTCTAGGCGAAACAAATCATAAGTAACGGAATCATAAATGTACTGAACTCATGCAAGGTCATTTTAACTCATGGGGAAGCATCACTGCATGCATTTTTAAGTTTATTTACGCTGCAAAGACGACTCACAATGAGGCTGCGTCAGCTGCATAAAAGAAACATACCACATAAGGCAGGCAGCTGGCCTGAGAGCGGGCTATATTAAAGAAATCACAGTTCAATATGTGGAACCAAGCGCTGAGAACTGTGGCAGCAGTGGCAATGAGCTTCACCAGTCTAAACAAACAAGGGGTAATCCTCTCAGGTGGCTGTCATCCATCTCACACCACACAGGCAGTGCACACTTCAGGAACCACAGTCAACACTGGCAGGGTGTAAGGGTCTTATGTCACGGGTGGAGGTGAAGTCCATCTCTACGCTGGTTCCCTGGTAAGATTGTGCTAATAACAAAGGGTGTTTGGGGGGGGGTCAAGGTCACATGGCATGTGTACAGGAATGCATGCCGTTTCTGTACAATGATCAATACTGTTAGCTTGTTCTTGCCTTCATCTCTTCCACTGCAGCCTGTAACTCTTCTGGAGACTTGTACTCAAAATCTCTCTCCAGATAGTCTTCTTCAGCCTGCATCATCCACTCCTGCATCTCTGCCACATCCTTCTTCAGGTTCACAGCCTTTTCCTGACTCTCCAGCATCTTATTCTTCTGAGACACAACCTTTGAGAGGAAAAATGGACATGACACGTAATGCACACATTATGTATGAAAAGAGTGAGAGAAGCAGCAGTGCCCCAGTAGACCTCACAACCTAATCTTTTTTCCTCCAAGTTTTTGGGGAATAATTTCCTGCATTCTATCTTAGATTCATGCCCATTATATATTTAGCGCTCCGAGCATACCAGACATGTTCACACCATCTTATATTCACTGGTGAAACACTACTGCTGCTCTTATACAGTGATTTGCCTAATATTCGCTGACTCTTTTCATGCTAATATGAAACCAGAGAAAATAGTTAAATTAAAAGGACAGTGAATACCTCCTGTTATACGGTATATTTATTTATTTATTTATTCATTTACTGTATTATGCTTCTGTAGTCGGCACTGGATTTTACTGTGGGGACTTTGTTTATCAAATATATGTTGATTTGTATCTGTGTTTTCCGACTGCCCTACTTACTGCAGTGGCACCCTGCATCTCCGGGGAAGGGCACCAGATACAAATAAATCTACTACTACTACTCCACACAGATTTTGATTATTTCATATATTTATTAAAAATGTTAAAGCAGTACAAACAACAAGACAATATGCAGACACTAAAATACATCATACTACACCATAATGTACAATAACCCATAACAGGAAATCCATATCATAAGCAGGTACAGCCACACCCTGATTTTTTTTTTCTTATTCTATTTTTCCCCCACCGACCGCCCCTTCCACCCCCCTCCCCAATCATCACTACCAGGCTTAATTTGCCGGATATTGCCTCTCAACAATTTGAGGTGTTGGCTGGCTCGGTGTGGTGCGGAGACCGGCTTTATCTCACTGGTTGGCTTATTTTTATCTCCAGTTTTTGTCCTGCCATTGAGCATGGAGCTAAGGCATGCAATGATGCCAATGGTCGAGCCGTGCAAGCTTCTACGCAGCACGCCAGGCGTCCTGCTCGGCTCTGCCCCCTCCTTGTGTGGGTCTACTGCGCTGGCCCCCAGCCACTGTTAGGGGCCAGTCAAGCAGCAGACTCTGTCCACACCCCTCCCCGGGAGAGGAGAGTTTTCCTCCAGACGCTTGATCCTGTCACTCCCCAGCCAACCCCCGGCGACCCACTCGCATCGCAATCATGGGTCGCCAGCGTGCTAGGAGGTAAGACATGATGCTTCTACCCTCCATGCCACTGGGCCAGCTAGCCACACCCAGATTTAAATAATAATGACACCCTACGAGACTAAAAATGAATAATTAGCTAATTGAAATAAATAAAAATACGCACATATAAATTATATGAAATAACGGAAAAAAGACCAAACAAGATAAATAAGTGACCAATATTCCGTTTGCTAAGCATTCCTTTCGTTCTGCCCCACTTATGTTCTGAAAGTAAAGGTAGGAGGGGGTAAAGGCCCCATGTCCATTCCAAAATCCACCCGGAGATCAAAGCCCCTCAAGGAACCAGGCCCCCCCCCCCCATAAATTACACCCTGTCTCAACAAAGCCGACTCCGCCACTAGAAGCATCAAAATATTTCCTCCAGCTCTGGAGGACAAGCTCCTCCTTATTGTGCAAGATGTGGGTTAACCATTCTATGGCCAAAGTTTGTTATCACTAGAGTCTTCCATTGACTCAGTGTGGGTTTAACGTGGGACACCCAAGTATTTTGTATACATTGCTGGGCTAACACTACCAAAACTCTAATAAGTCTATGGTATGTGGCCCACTCCGCCGTGCCCAAATTTTCCATCCCAAAAAGCAGAATCTGAGAGACCTGCTGCACAACCGATGACCAAAACTGCCTTAGGTCTGGGCATTCTCAAAAGTAATGTCTGTAAGTACCAAGAAAATTGTTACAAAATCCACAGATGGGGGACACCAAGGGTGAAATGTATGAACTATGGCTGGAGATCAGTACAGCCTATGTAGAAATTTAAATTGTGACTTTTTTAAATTTATTACAAATTAAGAGTTCCATATGTGATTTAAGCACTGTCCCCCAGTCGTTATCATCAATCATAACCCCCAAAGCCCTTTCCCACAGACGCTTAACTTCTATTTAAAGATTCAGGAATGTGTCCCTATCCTGTTTCGCCATCTGTACTGTTAAACCTTGGGGGTTAGGGCAGGCTCTGAAGACAGCCTGCTCCAAGGAGTACAGGGTTGACAAATCCAGCAGTCCCTTTGTCTACTGCCAAAAACTCTCACCTAGACATTCTTATATCTATGAGTTAACGGGATCCCAAACTGTGCTTGTAGGGCCTCCAGAGGTTTGATCCCCTCATTAGTATAGGGGTCCCCAACACACCGGACCCCCAGACCATACCACAGTTGAAAAAAAGGGTTGTGCAGGCCTGGCAAAAATGATGGATTGCCTGCCACCGGGACCAAGAGGGACAAATCTTCTCCTGCACCTCTGCATTTTATAACTTGCTCCCAGGCCTCCAAAGTCAGGCCCACCATGGGGTTCTTATGCCTAGTATTACTATACGCTCGTCTTCCTCTGGGATCTAAGTGGGCTGCCAGCTTGACTGGGGCTCTCTCCCCTTCCAACTCGACCTAGCTGGCCACCTTCCCCCGGTTAACCCAGTCTTGTGTATATCTATGCTAGATAGAAAAGAAATATCCCTTAAGGTAAGGGAAGTTCAAACCTCCCTTATCTGTACTCCCTTTAAACGTTGCAGGCTTATCCTGGGCTGCTTATTTTGCCAGATAAACTGACTAAATTCCCGTTCCAACTTTTTAATATCCTCCCCCATGAGCCCCACTGGCAGCATTTGGAGGATGTATCAACCTACTATCTACATGGTAAAGAATTAATAAAATGGAATTGGAAAAAGACTTAATGGGTGTCCTGGTATTTTCAAAAAAAAAAAAAAAAAAGAACAGATTAAGGCTAATAGGAAACATGAATGAAGTCTGAAAGGTGAACAGTATTAAAAAAATTGTTAGGGGGTCTTGGGTAAACCAGAGAGTGGTTCAATTTGGAATAGGTTGCCCAGATAAGTTGTATCAAGCAAAGGTATATATCATTTTAAGACTTCAGTGGATAAGTTCTTAAAAAGTCAAGGTGTGTTACATTATGTTTAAAACATCCAGTCATAATGGCTCAAGCTAACTGACTTGTTTCCATCTATGGTTCTATGTACAGAATGCGTGGCAACACCTTCATCTTTATATAGTTGCGGTCTATTCAGAAGACCGTCAAGGCTTTCCAGTGGTCCAAATCAGCCATATCCCGCACCAGAGACCTATAACTTAGATTATAGAGGCCATCTACTGTAGATCCTGACCCACCTTGATATCCAAGTATGTGAAAATGTTCTTCACTTCCTCAAACCCCCAATTACTGCCAGGATCAACTCCTTTCCCTCGACATTCTAAGTAGTTCAGACCTGGACACGTTCAGTTTGTAGCCTGAGAAGGTTGCAAAATCCCCCACCACCTGTACAGTACCAGGATTGGTTTCCATAAGTTCCATGACATGTAACAAAAGATCATCCACAAACACAGTGAGCTTGTGCTCCTGACTGGAACTGCTCTCCGCCCCCTTATTCTCCACTCTGCCTTAATGTGAATAGCCAGTGGCTCAATGGTTAATGCAAACAGTAACAGGGAGAGGGGGCATCCCTGCCTCATCCCTCACTGCAAAGCAAAAGCCTGCAACACTTCCCCATTCACCAGAATCTAAGCATGAGGATCTCGGTAAAGAAGCTTCACCATATCTATGTATACTTCACCCAACCCAAATCTCTTCAGTGTCTCAAACAATGAGGGCCACTCAATGCAAATTAAATGCTTTCTTGGCATCCACAAATATCACCACCACTTGTCCTGGATGCCGACAGCCCCAATGGATCACATTCAACAGGCACCGCATGGTGTGGTAGGATAAATGCCCTTTAACAAATCCAGCTTGATCTGGATGCACTATGAAAGGGAGGAAGTTCTCCAAGCACTGGGCAGGTACCTTAGCATAAATTTTCAAATCGCAATTTAAAAGAGAAGAGAAATGGGCCGGTATGAGGCACACTCCAAATGATTCTTACTCTGCTTCGGCAAAACACAGACCAGGGCATGTAAACAGGAGGCAGGTACCCCCCACAACTGCTGCCTCTAGCATTGCTGCTACAGGACCCACCAGGTCCACCCACAGTTCCTTATAATATTCCATAACAAACCCATCTAGACCTCCAGCCAGCCCCTTCTTAACTTCCCCAGCAGCTCTCCTAGACACTGCTGGGGCCACCAGCACCCCTAAAATAGCTTGCTGGTCCCCGTTAAGTGTGGGAATCTGGAGCCCACCCAGAAAAGCGGTAGCTTGTGGCACTGTTCCTATGCATTCCACTTGATACAGTTTTGGATAAAAGAAACAAAATATTTCCCTGATTGCCTCCCCTTTATTTTCCACCTTGCCACTGGCCCCCCACAGAGATAGAATTGCAGATGACACCTTCCTGCCCTGTGTAAGCCTCACTAGGAGCCCTCCTGGTTTGTTCCCCCCACTTGTAGACTCGCTGCCGAGCATAGTATAGTGATGTGCTTGATTCTCCTGTGAGCAGCAAGTTCAGAGCCACCCATGCCACTAGCATCTCCCTCTGTAGGGCCATAGACTAGTCAGTCACGAGCTTCATGTCTAAATCCTTTAATTTCTGTGTAACCCCCCTGCAAATGGGGGTTCCCAAAAGACTTCCAGGAGCTTGCTTGAATGCTCCAAGCCTGAATGGTGTTTGGCATTTAAGCCATTTATCAGTGAGTGTTTTTAGAGCCTCTGGTACTGTCTCTTTAAGAGCTGTCTGCTTGCAGACATAATTAGTTTGTATGGGGGGACTGTGTGCTTCTCTGAGTACCACTCGAGCTGCTGCCAATTCACTTCATTTTTGCAGTCACTAGGAGTGCAAAGGGAACCTATCTGAAAGATGTAACTGTTTGCCAGAAATTATTTAGAGTAATAATGAAATTACAGTTTGTCTAACCTGCTTTCTGCAGTCAGAACTGTGTCTGCTACTTCCCCATTCTAGTTTTGAACTGCTGAACTGGACCAATCAGTGTGGGTAAGCTAGCTCTAAAATGGTGCCTTGGACTAATCAGAACTTGACTCATAATCTGAGCCAGCCACAAGAGGATTGTATGGGCAGTGACTCTGGGAGATGTAGTTTAGACTTCAGTGCCTTTTGGACCAACAGCAGCAGTCTATTGTGAGTGACAGCCAATCCAGTCAAGAACTGGGAGGAACTCAAAGGAAGTGCCCGTTTTGTCGGGTTGGAGTTTCAGTTGAGCTTTGGCAGTGAAGAAGGAAGGAGCCCTGTGCTTTTTCAGTGTGCAGTTTTAGTCAAAACGTGTGTAAGGCCCAGAGTTCCGGTCTGCAGCTTGTGTAACAGCTTGTTAGGACTGAACTGTCCCTGTGAAAAGAATCAAAGGATCTCTGAAGAGTAGAAACCAGGCTCACCCTGTAGAAGACTGGAGGAATTGCTGAAAATTGCACTCGGTCTGTCAGGAACTGAATCTGCTGTGTGTTCTCCGGGTATTGTGCAGTAATTGCGATGGGATACAGATGCAGCCTGCCTGGTATAGTGCTTTCTTTTATATGGATGTGTGAGGGTTTGTACCTCAAGTGAGCCCTGCTGACATTGAAGGACCCTATCTTATTTGGAGGTCGTGAGTACTAATTCAGGGTCGCTCCTGTTGAATTGCCACATTAAATCCAAATGGAATTACTGTACTGCTGACTGTTTAATTCTCCTTTTCTCTGTGTGAAAGGGCCCCTACCAGCTGCCACGGTTTGGACTAGCCACTAGGGCTTGGGTACCCAGGGACAGTCACTGATAGGGATAGGCCTGTGCACAGAGCCATAGGTAGATTAATATTAGAGTGATAAGCTAATTAACCTGATTTCCCTGTCCTTGTTATATCCCCAAATAAATCAGAGCTGCTTGTTTCAGCAAAGTTATACTGCCTGAGGTATTTGTCTATGTTAAAGTACTGTACTGTGATTGTTGCACTGTATCTCATTTCACAGGAGGTCCCAGTGCCGAACCAGACCTGGGGGTAAGTGTATACTGTGAAGGTAATTCTGATATATTGTGTGGGCCACTAGTGGGAAGAAAGGAGTTGCAGTGTCCCAGAGGGCTGTGACCAAGTTAGTTTAACTATTGCAAACCCTGACCTCTGGGTGGAGGCACCCGCCATTGGATCCAGGCCCTCAACCTGTTAGTGGCAAATCAGGCAGGGGTAGTAGCCCCTGGGATAGCGCCATCTAGGGTTACATCTTGGAGGCTCACCGCTGGGATTGTGTGTCCTCTAGTGGCCATATTTACTGAACCACTGTTAAGAAAAAAATGGGTACCCCGACAGAAGTGGCTGTGCACCGGCTGGTGGAGTGGTGTACTGGGGAGGAGATCGACCCCAAAATGCTATGCTTATCCTGGACATCCCCCTAAGTATCAATACGGACACTGTGCAGGAGTACTTTCCAAGGTGGAAGGTTTACAAAACCCTGTGGTGGTGGGTCGGCATGCTAATCTGCTCACCCACACTTTCCTGGCCCTAGTAGAGTTTAAGGATCCCATAGATAGCTCCAAAGTGCCACAGACCATTACCCCAGAGGGAGCCCTCACTGCTTGGAGAGTGATAACTAAGGACAGTAAGACCGGGGAATCAGCCCCCACCACTATCTGAAACTTTTGAGGAGAAATTTGCTGAATGGTTGCTGGGGAGGGAAAACTGTGGAGGACTTGAAGAAACTATTCTTGCCACCTGGGGTGTTCGTCCCCAACACCCTCTCTGCTCCAGTGCCCGTAATGGTGGCTGAACCAATGCAGACTCCTATTTCTGCACCTGCCATTAGTCACGACTCTTACCGAGGGTTGAGGATCTTCTCTGGCACCCTCCCCACCCCCCAAGGGGAGGATGACTGGGAGACCTGGATAGACTATGTTGCCCCCCAAGTGCTAGAATGGCAATGCTCGGAAGGCGAAAAGCGAAAGAGGGTTAGTGAGAGCCTCCGAGGTCCTGCCCTGGCTACCATCCGTGGCTAAACGGGCCAGTAACCCTGAAGCGACTGCACAGGCCTATCTTGAGGCCTTGGAGAATGTGTATGGAGCCCAGATTCTGATGAGGACCTATGGTGGAGAGTAAGAGATGCACAACAGTACCAAGGGAGTTGTTGTCTGTGTATGTATCTCGGCTGGAAAAATTGTTGCAAGAATGCCTCAGAAAAGGTAGTTTGCCAGCGATTGAACTGGACGAACCAGGCTGGACAGGATCCTTAAGTCTGCCCCTTCTCAGAACTGCTGTTGCTTCAGTTCGCCTGGCAGATCGACTGGAATCCCCACCCTCCTATGATGAGTTAATGAGAGAAATTGAGGAGTTGAGAAAAGACGACCTCGGAGGGACCTGCACCAATAGCTGCGGCTACGACACGAGTGACTGAGGGTGACCCATCAAGTGAAGTTCAAGGGCAGAGGTTGGCAGTCAATGAGTGCTCTGACAAGGAAAAAGATATGTCACAATGGAGGTGAACTGTTGAGAGATCGAGAATTCAAAACAGTCCCTTTATGAAGGCCATGCCTGCAAGTACGGGCCCTGACCTATATCCGACTGCATCTGCTGTGGGGTGGGGTACCCACCCATGTGTCTCCTGCTGATAACAGCTCCGAACTCGATTCCTTGACCATGGAAGTGGAGAAACTGACAAGATGTCTCCAAATGCTTATCACGCAAGAACAGAGATGGCACCAAGGTTTCCAGTTAGTAATACCCCGCCTGGCTCCCAGTGTGGCGCCCGGCCAGCTCAAACTCTAGAAAGTATGTTTTGCTATAACTGTGGGAAAGATGGGCACATGAAAGGGAATGCCAGTCCCCAAAAGACACTGACAAAGTTGCATATAGGCTACAAGGAGAGCTTGGAGAAAAAATCAGTGGTTAAGAGGTGCACAACATGATCCCAGTGAGGGCACCAAAAATGCTAATTCACGTCCTTTGTGGCAAGGTCAGTTGCCCAGGCCCCACTACCGCCTCTCCAGACTGGTCCAGAATAGTGGGTCCCTCCATGGAGACCACTGTAAAGGTGAATGGAGTGTCTACAAGAGCTGTATTAGACAGTGGCTCCCAAGTGACAATTATGTTCCAGGATTGGTATCAGAAGCATTTGTCAGGCGTACCCTTACAACCATTAGAAGGACTGCATGTATGGGGTTAAGTAGAAGGCCTACCCCTATTCGGGTATATCCAAATTTGGCTGTCTTTCCCCACCTCCATGGCTGGAGTGGCCGAACAAGTAGAGACCCTAGCCTTAGTGTGTCCCCCCACTGGACTGTATGATGGTGTGCCTTTGTTGATTGGAACAAATGCTCATATGTTCGGAAGGCTGGCACAGTTATGTTATGAAAAACAGGGGTCAAAGACTAGTAGAGCTTTAAGAGTTCCGGCTTTAATTAAGAAGGCCTATGAGGCACAGAGAGATGCTGAAAAACTAGAACCAGAGGAACCGGTCGGAATTGTATGGAAGAAGGATCCTGAGTCTCTGATCCTGGCGCCAAATGCCCAGTGTACCTTACAGGGAGAGGTCCGTATCAGAAAGGATGTTAAGAATAAAATATTAATGTTGGACGCACCAGGCGATGGAAAATTGCCAGAGGGACTGCTGGTCAAGCCTAGTATTTTGCCCGCTAGAACCCATGCTTATGCCAGAAGGGTAATGGTCCAAGTTCATAATGTGTCTGAAAGAGACATTCGAGTAAACAGAGGTTGCATCCTGGCTAATGTGCATTGTGCAGACACTGCAGTGCTACCCAGCAGCAAGAGTTCAAGGAAGAATGACAGAGTAACGCCTGACTTGTTTGATTTCGGCAACTCCCCGCTGCCAGCTGAATGGAAAGTGAGGATCAGTGAGAAGCTTGCCCAGAGAGACCAGGTGTTTTCTTTAAAGGAATGGGATGTAGGATGCGTGCAAGGAGCTGAGCACAATATCCGCTGCATGACTAAAGACCATTTCGTGAGAGGTCTCGACGCTGGCACCTGCTGACATAGATGATGTGAGACGGCATCTGCAAGAGATGTTAGCTGCTGGTGTAATACAAGAATCCAGAAGCCCTTATGCTTCCCCATTGTGGTAGTGAGGAAAAAGAATGGAACAGTAAGGATGTGTGTGGATTATCGCACCTTAAACCGCGGACTATCCCTGATCAGTACACAATGCCCCGCATTCAGGATGCTTTGGACTGCCTAAGCGGGAGCAAGTGGTTCTCTGTGCTGGATCTCCGAGTGGGTACTACAGATCCCGATGGCCCCAGAGGGACCGTGAGAGGCGGCCTTTATCTGTCCGCTTGGCTTCTATGAATTCATGAGGATGCCTCAGGGATTTGCAGGTGCCCCAGCCACTTTTCAACGATTGATGGAGCGTGCAGGGGGGACATGAACTTACTAGAGTGCCTGGTATACCTAGATGATGTCATTGTGTTTGGCAGCTCACTGGAGGAACATGAGAGCAGATTATTTAAGGTATTGGACCGACTGGAGGACTTTGGCCTTAAACTGTCCATTGATAAGTGTCAATTTTTCAAACATCAGTAAAGTATGTGGGACACATAGTATCCACCGAGGAATAGAGACCGACTCAAGTAAAGTTGAGGTCTTGACCACCTGGCCACAGCCCAAAAATCTAAAAGAACTGCAAAGATTCCTGGGATTCTGTGGTTATTATCGGCGCTTCATCAAGGACTATTCAAGAGTGATCCGCCCTTTACTTAACCTTACTCAAGGGTATCCCCCAACCCACAAAAAATACCAAAAGTCAGCGTCCCTCAAGACTGAAAATACAGGTTACTCACCTGTAACAGGAGTTCTAGGAATGGTATATGTTGTTCATCCACACTCATTGGCAGTATCCTTGCCGCTTTAAATCTTGCCGAAGGTCTTCAAGTTCGCTCCTCCCACCCACCCGGTGGTTAACTCCGGCCCCCCCCATGACGCCAGATCTTGCCCGCATTGAAGCTTTGTAGAAAAGGTCAGTTGAGAAATGAGATGTAGGGATGAACAATATATACCATTCCTAGAACTCCCGTTACAGGTGAGCAACCTGTATTTCTAGGGACATGGATATGTTGTTCATCCACACTCATTGGCAGACTCCTAGCAGTTCTCCGGGAGGAGGGAGGCAAGACGCACACCCCCAATACTTACTTGGGAAAGAGAGACTGGAGAACCGAGGCCCCAAAACCAGCATCCCGGCGTGACTCAAGGTCGATGTGGTAGTGGGTAATGAAGGTGTTTGCTGACTTCCAGGTAGCAGCCCTGCAGATTTCCTGGATAGGGACGTCCCTGGAAGCAGCCACCGTTGCAGCAGTATGGCGGGTAGAATGAGCTCTTATCCCTCTGGGAGGCTCCATGCCCGCTAACTTATAGCAGAGATCTATGCAGGAGGTTACCCACCTGCTTATCGTCCGCTTGGCTGCAGGTCTGCCAGATGCGGCTTCAGCGTAGGTGACAAACAGCTGGCGAACCTCTCCCGATTTCAGCCGCGGCGCCCTTATAATAAGCGAGCTCTCTAGGGTCCAGAGTATGGAGCCTATATTCTCGGCCTCCGAGGTGTGATTGGGGTAGAACACCGCAGAGTCAACACCTGGTTAAGGTGAAACTCCGACACCACCTTCGGAAGGAATTTCGGTGGGGGCGCAGGACAACCTGTCCCTGTGGAAGACCAGGTAAGGAGACTCGATGGAAGCGCCTGGAGCTCTCCCATCCTTCTGGCTGACGTGATAGCCACCAAGAAGGCGGTCTTCCACGACAGGTGAGAGAGAGCACACCTGTGCATAGGTTCGAATGGCTTGCCCATGAGCTTTGCCACCAGCAGTAGATCCCACGGAGGTGGGGGTTCTCAGACTGAGGGGAAATGTGATCAAGGCCTTTGAAAAGGCCAGACCACCTTCTCCTCATGCCATCGACTGCTTCCTGCCCGCGCCTGTAAGCAGAGATGGCTGCCAGGTTACCCTTAGGGTCGCCGACCTAAGCCCCTTGACTAGAAAGGGACCATAAATAGTCCAAGATGCTTGCCAAGGAACAGGAGGAAGGGTCCAAGCCCTTGTTCTGACACCAAATGGAAAACCTTTTCCATTTGAAGGCATAGCATTTTCTGGTCGACTTTCACGGACGCCTAACTACATTGGAGGACCTCGCCGGAAAGACCCAAGGCCTGGAACTCTAGCCCTCAGGAACCAGGCCGTCCAGGTGCAGGGATTGAAGGTCCGGATGGAACACCTTCCCTGATTGACTGAGAGGCAGGTCCGGGCGAGCTGGAAGCTGCAGAGTCCTGGAGCTGAGACTGAGAGATCTGGGTACCAGAACTGGCGAGGCCAGTCTGGGGCTATCAGAATCACCTGCGCCTTGTCCCTCCTCGCCTTGAGAAGCACCTTGTGGATCAAGGGAAATGGGGAAAGGCGTTAAAGAGGCCGGGGTCCATTGCCTCGAGAAGGCATCCCCTGCAGCGAGCCCCTGCTGAGGGGGGGGCATGGAACAGACTCAGCTTGCCTTCCATGGAGGCAAACAGGTCCACCTGAGGTGTGCCCCAAAGGGAGAACAGATGCTGACTACCCCGGCAGGAGAGACCACTGTGGGATGCAGCCCCTATCCGGCTCAGGGCATCGGCCAGGGTGTTGGAGGCCCTGCCACGGGAATGGCTAGGAGATCCGCCCAGGCTGCGCACGAGTGACCAAATGCGGAGAGCTTCCTTGCATAGAAGCATGGAGCGCCCCGCCTGGCGGTTCAGATAGTACATGGTCGTGGGTATTGTCCGCCTGACTCGGACCACTTGACCTCGGAGGAACGGAGCAAAGGCGGAGAGCTAGGGCGACCGCCTCGGAGCTCCAGCAGGTTGATGTGGCATCGACTCCCGCGGACCAGAGGCCATGAGCCCGGTGGCCCCCAGATGGGCAACCCCAACCCATCAGAGAGGCATCGGTCGATAGAGAGACCTGCTGCTCGGGCGGACGAACGGGATGCCTCCTGCAAATGATCTGGAACGGTCCACCACTGGAGAGCGCTCCACATCCCCTGTGTCACCGGCACAAGCTGGTCCAGGGATCGCAGCGCCGTGACCACTGGCTGGCCAGTCCCCACTGAAGGACGATGTTCCAGCGGGCCCAACGGACCACGCCTGGTGCAGGCCGCCATGAGACCCAGGAGGCGAGGAAGTCCCGGCAGGGCGCAATTGCCCAACCAGAAATGATCGAAAAGGAGGAAAGAACCTCGGCCCTGTCCGCCGGGAGCCGCTCTGGCTCGAAGAGAGTCGAGCTGCCTCCGATGAATAGAATCACCTGCTTCGGCTCGAGTTCACTGCCTCTCATGGATAAGGAGGCCCAGTTGAGAGCAGACCTGAGGGCAGATCTCTGACCACCCGCCTCCTCCCTGGAGGAGCTGCTATCAGCCAGTCGTCCAGGTAAGGGTACACCGACCCTCGCGCCAGGGAATGCTGTCACCACTGCCATGCATTTGGTGAAGACCCTGGAGCTGGAGACAAGCCGAAGGGCATGGCTTGGAACTCGAAGAGGGATCCTTCCGCCGAAGTGAAGGAATCTCTGGTGAGACGGACGGATAGGACGGAAAAACGCGGCCCTGCAAGTCCAGAGAGCAGAACCACACGCCGCTCCAAGGATGGTATTATCTGAGCCAGAGTGACCATCCTGAAGGTTCGAGACCTTAGGAACTTGTTTAGGTCGTGGAGTTGAGAATGGGGGCCAGCCCCCGTCTGCTCGTGAACCAGGAAGTACCTGGACACAAACCCTGGGTCTGAAGGAGGGTCCACCACCTCTTACCACCTCCTTCTGGAGGAGGAGGCCGGCTGTCGGCCCGACGAGCCGCCAGTGAGGCTGGGGATCCGGCCCCGAGGCGACGGCTCGCAAGGGTGGTGCCTGCTCGAATTCCAGAGGCAGGCCTCTTCCACCACCTCAAGACCCACCTGTCCGTGGTAACAGCGGACCAGGCGGAACGGAAGTGCCGGAGCTGCCCCCACGGGGACCTGGGTAAGGTGGACGGGATGAGGGCGACACCCCTCAGCTCTCACTGGGCAGGCTTGGAGAGGGACCGCCGAGGGACCTCCTGGGCCCTTTCCTCCTGCCTCCTGTTAGAGGAAGCCGGTGGCTTGGGTTTGGGATGCCAAGGCGAGCCTGCTGGCCCTGAGCGTTGCTGGGCGGGGCGCCGGGGGCACAGAAGACGAAAGGGCTTAGGCTGTGGTTTGGCGGCCTGTCCTTCTGAGCGGAAGAGACCGAGTCCAAGGTGGCATTGGACCTCTCGATCCTCTGCAGGTGACCTTCCACCCCAGGGTCAAGAGGTCAGTCCCCAAAAAGGAACATCCGCCAACTTGTGCTGGGTATCAAGTAAAGGTGGATATCCCTCAGCCGTCAGCCGACACGATAGCCACCGCGGCCGCCACCGATCTGGCACATGAGTCCCCATATCCAAAGCAGTCTGAGCTGCTGTTTGGCCACTGCCCTGTTCCTGGTCCCGCACCTGCTTAACCGTAGTCTGCAGATCGGGCGGAAGATGAGGGATGACCTCATCCAGGGAGCCCAACAGGGCATGAGAAAATGTGCCATGAGGATCGGCCGAACTGGCCTGACGTAAGGCCGTAGAGAGGACGAGCGTAGACTTTTTCACCGATATAGTCCAATTTCTTGACTCTGTCAGGAGGTTTGTCCACATCCCTGGCGCTGCCGGGCGCTACCGAAAACGCTGTCGGTAACCAACCCTCAGCAGAGGGTGTTCCAAACCGGACAAGGAACCAGGGACCGGTGATACTTCCGGCACATCCTGGCCGAAGGCGCAGGGCAGGAAGCAGGGCGCCGCCAAAGTTCCAGTGCCGACCCACTATGGCCTCGCCACACCGGAAAGGCCTCCGCCGGAGAATCCCTCGTCCAGAATCTCCGTGAGGATACCTGGCCCGCTTTGGAAATGGGTTCCAGCTCCATCCCGTAGACTCCGAGATGAGCCGGGCGCAGTCCTAGGGAAGGACGAGGGCTATCATCCATTGACTGATCTCCTGAAGACCCCAAGTCCAGTCGCTTGAGAAGAAGGAGGAATCATTCGACTCGAAGAGTCCTCGAAGAGCTGCCTCTGGCCTGAGCCACCTTCACCTGCCGAGGTCGGTCGGGATGAGTGGGTAACGATAAGTCGATGGGTAAACCCTTAGCCGACCGAGAATCCTTGGTCGGAGCCCCAATTGGTGGCTGTGGAGGCGGAGGTTCCACCGAATCGGTGGAGCAGCTGGTTTTGGCCGAACAACCGCCTGGTATAGGCCCTCGACAAGTCGAGGGTTGTGTCGGCTGCCCGTGACAGCGATTTAATGGCCGGGGAAGGCGCACGGAGTCGGCTTATTCTCTGCCAGGAGGAGCTGTTGCAAACATAAGGTCCTCGCATCGCCGACGACTTACGCCAAGCCTCCTCATCCGGAGGAGGAGGATTTAGGACGAGCGGGCGACGCCGCTTATCAGCGGTGCCGAGACCGAGACCGCTATGACGGTGGGATCGGCTGGATCACTGGCGAGGTCCGACCGGGAGTCCCGAATTTCCGAGGTCGGTGCGGGAGGTGTCGGCCGGAACCGCACTCCCTTCCGCTCGGATGGTCCATCCGAGGGCTCCGAACCGAGGCACAGGCGAGCCCACGGATCCTCAACTCCTCCCGGGGAACCGGGAGAGGGGAATTGCTGCTAAAGGCGACAGCTCGTCTAATGGGTCGAGAAAATCTCGACCTATCGGTGGGGGAGTCTCGGTCAACTGACCTGACGGGACACCGTGAGGCCAGTGGCTAGCCGCCGGGTCGATCGGGCCGACTGGTCGACTTCGGCTCCGGAGAGGGACCTTTCCTGCCTCCCAAGAGCGCCGACGGAGGGATTCTACCCCTGTCCTCTTTTGGACCGAATAAGGTCCAGCAGACGCAGGCCCTTCTCCTTAGTGGAGAGGGACAGACAAAGCTCTTAAAAGAAGCCGGTAGGAAGAACCCAGAGAGAGCGGGATAAATCGCCGTCGAGGAAGATACGGCCTACGCCGCCTCCTCTTCGAGGGCGACCATCCGCCGAGCTGATCCGCCGAAAGCCCGCCGCTGGACACCGCCAACCGGGCCTCCTTTGACCCCACCGAGGAACGCTCGGGACGCCCAGCGTAATCGGGCAGCACGGTCCTCGAGGACGAGGTCGAGAAAGATGAGCACAGGTCGAAGCTCCGCGGGTCGTGTTTCAAGGCCTAAGCAGTATACACGTGAGTGAGGATCCGCCCGAGACATCTTCTGCCCGCATGGGCATCTCCAACTGGAGTCGATTTGTCCATCGCAGCCATGAGGGATAGAAGACTTAAGTCTTTTGCAAAATTTTATTTTTAATCCGCAAACGGAGAAATAGGGAACTAGTCGTGAACGCAGAGCGTTAAGGAGGGAACCTGAGCTTCCAAGCGTAAGGAAGATCTAGCGCCATGGGGGCGGAGCTGGAGTTATACCACCCGGTGGGTGGGAGGAGCAAGCTTGAAGACCTTCCGCAAGATTTAAAGCGCAAGGATACTGCAATGAGTGTGGATGAACAACATATCCATGTCCCAGAAGAGTGTATTTTCATCCGAGTGAAGTATTTGGGGCCCGCTGTGACTCTGATTGTGAGACTGCTTTTCATGAGATCATATATCAACTTACCCATGCTCCAGTGCTGGCCTATGCCGATCCAAGAAAACCTTACGCCTGCACACATGATGCTAGCTTGCAAGGGTTGGGGGCTGTGTGTACCAAGAGCACGAGAATGGCTCTGAGACCAGTGGCCTTTGCCAGTGAAGCCTGACCCCATCCGAAAAGAACTATCCTGTACATAAGTTAGAGTTCCTAGCTTGAAGTGGGCTATTGTTGACCAATTCCATGAGTACTTGTATGGGGCTAAAATACTAGTAAAACTGACAATAATCCTTTGACCTATGTGCAGACCTCAGCTAAGTTGGATGCCACTGGCCATAGGTGGCTTTTCTGCATTATCTACATATGACTATGCTCTCGAATACCGAGCAGGTCTGAACCACATAGATGCTGATGCTCTCTCCGAGGCCTGTTCCCCAGAATGATTGGGTCCGAATGGCAGAACCTGACATTCGGGCACTCTGCGGAAGTTTGACAGGAGGAACAAATGTCCACGGACGAGTGGACTGCATGGTGGATTGCTTGGGAGCCTCTGAGAATTGCATACCTGCTGCTTATTGCCACTTTTCTGCAATAGACATTGGTGCACTGCCTCAGCTGGACAATGACAGTGATTCAGGCTTCAATCCGTTGATCCCATGATCAAAGCAGCTTTAGAAGCCCTCTATGCAGGAAAAGATGTGTCCAAATTACGCCCACTGATTTGAGAACTGCACTGTTATACAAAGAAGGTCCTAAGTTGAAACTGATCAATAAACTGTTATACAAGAAACAGTAGACAGAGGGGACAAGTAGACAAACAACAACTAGTGCTGCCCACTGCCTTTCGAGACTCAGTACTGAGGTCCTTGCACAACCACATGGGGCACCTTGGTATAGACAGAACACTTGACTTGGTGAGATCCAGATTCTATTGGCCTAAGATGGGGGCTGATGTGGAGCAACACATTCGAACTTGTAGTCGCTGCTTACAGAGAAAGCTTTGCCCCAGAGGGCTGCCCCTTGTTAACATCACCACCAGTGCACCCATGGAGCTGGTCTGTATTGATTTTCTGAGTTTGGAGTCAGATCAAAGAAATATCAGTAATGTGCTGGTGGTCACTGACCATTTCACTAGATATGCCCAAGCTTTCCCCACCAAAGACCAGAAAGCATCCACTGTGGCCAGTACTTGTAGAAAACTTTTTGTTCACTATGGGGCTCCACAAAGAATCCATTCTGATCAAGGAGAGACTTTAAGAGTCGTCTGATCAAAGAGATGCTTTCTCTGTGGGGAGTGCGAAAGTCCAGAACCACTCTCTTACCACCCCAGGGGACCCACAGCCTGAACGCTTCAACCGCACTTTGCTAGATATGCTAGGCACCCTGCACCCAAAGGACAAGCCTAGATGGAGCCAACAAATTAGCACCCTGGTACATGCTTATAACTGCACCAAAGTGATGCCACTGGATTCTCCCCTACCGCTTGATGTTTGGAAGAGAAGCTCGACTACCAGTAGATGTGTGTTTTGGGGTCTCTCCTGATGGGGTTCAAGCTGACAACTATTTACAGTATGTGCAAAGTTAAAGGCCCAGCTAACTCATGCGTACTAACTGGCTCAAACCATGGCTGCCAAAAGAAATCTGGCCAACAAAGAAAGGTATGATAAAAAGGTGAAAGCACAGGAACTCCAGGAGGGAGATCGGTATTGCTAAGAAATCTGGGACTGCATGGCAAGCACAAGATTGCTGACAGATGGCACCATCTCCCTCACATTGTAGTGGGCAAACTAGATGATCTGCCAGTGTACAAAGTAAGGCCTGAGAATAATTCAAAGATGTAAAAACAATGCATAGAAATCATTTACTGCCCATTGGACAAATCTTAATTGAGTCTGAGCCCCAGAAGATGCCCTCTGGACCAGTGACTGGAGCTGCTGCTAAGAAAAGATCAAGAAAGTCTGCACCTACAGAAGCAAAGTTAAAGTGTTCCCTCCACAAGTCCCAGTTGAGCATGACTGTCAGTCCATATCGGAAGAAAGTGAGAGTGACTTTGAATACTATCCTTCTTACTAACTGAGTCAATTGTTTCGGGCAATCCCTAGTCAATACTGGAGACAAAGCTGGGCCTTCTGGACTGTCTAAGCCCCCAGCTTCATCCCTGGAGCCAATGCTCCCAGAAAGTGAAGAGCAAAGCATCAGATCAGATGAAATGGAATCATTGTGCATGGTTGAACTGTTTGAGCTTTAGGGAGGAAATGATAGATTGGGGCAGACTGGTGATACACCAACAAGAAGAGTATTTTGAGTGCTCTGACAGTCCACTGCCAGTGTCCAAGCTCTCCATGCGAGCCAAATGTTGTGGACTCAGAAACTGTAACTCCTGGAGCTGAAAGTGCCCCAAGTTCTAGCCTCTCTACCCCCATGGAGACTCCCTGACAAGTGAGGACAATGCTGAAAATGAGGCTCAGAGTGCAGAGACTATAACAGTTCCCCTAGAAAGACTGGTCGAGCTGTAAAGCCTGTGGTGCACCTCAGTTATGATTCACTTGGGAGGCCTGTGGACTTGCCTCTCAATGTTGTCCATAAAGGAATGTATGTGTCCCCAGCTCATTGCCCAAACTGAGCATCAGTGCTAACTCCAAGTTACTTGTGTTGCCTCTAGTATGGTGCCCTTGCCCCATCCAGCCCCAAGGTAACTGATAGGGAAGGGCCCCTCTCTTCAGGTTTCATGTACAAGAGGTAATAACTTGAGTTATGGTACAATGTGTGTAATACTATGTAAAGAGACGTACTGCAATGTTTCAGAAATGTGTTCTTGGTAAAATGATATATTGACTGATGATTACATGTGAGCCTAATGCAAATGTATATGGTTGCAGTTAAAACTTATGGGGTACTTGCTTGACGCGATGTCAAGCTTTCCCAGGCCAGGAGAGTGTAACCCCTGCAAATGGGGGTTCCCAAAAGACTTCCAGGAGCTTGCTTGAATGCTCAAGCCTGAATGGTGTTTGGCATTTAAGCCATTTATCAGTGAGTGTTTTTAGAGCCTCTGGTACTGTCTCTTTAAGAGCTGTCTGCTTGCAGAACATAATTAGATTTATATGGGGACTGTGTGCTTCTCTGAGTACCACTGAGCTGCTGCCAATTCACTTCATTTTGCAGTCACTAGGAGTGCAAAGGAACCTATCTGAAAGATGTAACTGTTTGCCAGAAATTATTTAGAGTAATAATGAAATTACAGTTTGTCTAACCTGCTTTCTTTGCAGTCAGAACTGTGTCTGCTACTTCCTCATTCTAGTTTTGAACTGCTGAACTGGACCAATCAGTGTGGGGTAAGCTAGCTCTAAAATGGTGCCTTGGACGAATCAGAACTTGGACTCATAATCTGAGCCAGCCACAAGAGGATTGTATGGGCAGTGACTCTGGGAGATGTAGTTTAGAACTTCAGTGCCTTTTTGGACCAACAGCAGCAGTCTATTGTGAGTGACAGCCAATCCAGTCAAGAACTGGGAGGAACTCAAAGGAAGTGCCGTTTTGTCGGTTGGAGTTTCAGTTGAGCTTTGGCAGTGAAGAAGGAAGGAGCCCTGTGCTTTTTCAGTGTGCAGTTTTAGTCAAAAAACGTGTGTAAGGCCCAGAGTTCCGGTCTGCAGCTTGTGTAACAGCTTGTTAGGACTGAATCCGTCCTGTGAAAAGAATCAAAGGATCTCTGAAGAGTAGAAACCAGGCTCACCCTGTAGAAGACTGGAGGAATTGCTGAAAATTGCACTCGGTCTGTCAGGAACTGAATCTGCTGTGTGTTCTCCCGGGTATTGTGCAGTAATTGCGATCGGGATACAGATGCAGCCTGCCTGGTATAGTGCTTTTTATATGGATGTGTGAAGAGGTTTGTGTACCTCAAGTGAGCCCTGCTGACATTGAAGGACCCTATCTTATTTGGAGGTCGTGAGTACTAATTCAGGGTCGCTCCCTGTTGAATTGCCACATTAAATCCAAATGGAATTACTGTACTGCTGACTGTTTAATTCTCCTTTTCTCTGTGTGAAAGGGCCCCTACCAGCTGCCACGGTTTGGACTAGCCACTAGGGCTTGGGTACCCAGGGACAGTAACTGATAGGGATAGAGCTGTGCACAGAGCCATAAGGAGATTAATATTAGAGTGATAAGCTAATTAACCTGATTTCCCCTGTCCTTGTTATATCCCCTAAATAAATCAGAGCTGCTTGTTTCAGCAAAGTTATACTGCCTGAGGTATTTGTCTATGTTAAAGTACTGTACTGTGATTGTTGCACTGTATCTCATTTCACAGGAGGTCCCAGTGCCGGAACCAGACCTGGGGGTAAGTGTATACTGTGAAGGTAATTCTGATATATTGTGTGGGCCACTAGTGGGAAGAAAGGGGGGTTGCAGTGTCCCAGAGGGCTGTGACCAAGTTAGTTTAACTATTGCAAACCCTGACCTCTGGGTGGAGGCAACCGCCATTGGATCCAGGCCCCTCAACCTGTTAGTGGCAAATCAGGCAGGGGTAGTAGCCCCTGGGATAGCGCCATCTAGGGGTTACATCTGCTCAACAGCTTGTTGCTTCTATTATTACACCCCTCATATACACTCCTATACACGTTGCCAGCCTCCCAAAAAATTGCATGAGATGGAGCTGTAACTCAATTAGCACCACTGTAGGTGTCCCATTGCTTTTCTACGGAGTTCCCAAACTGTTCACTGGCTATAAGGTAGGTGAAGAACCACCACCCTGAATTTGCCCTGGTCTCCCCATCTCAAAAAAGTGTGAGAATGACCACAGCATGGACTGACACATGAATGGGACTGTGCGAGACATCCTACACCTGGGCATATTGCTTGCGGGGCATATAAATGTAGTCCAGCCTAGATCACGTCCTGTGGGGTTTGAATTAAAAAAAACAACTCCTTAGCTCCTAGGTTAGCCACCCACCAAGCATCCAGTAGGTCCAAATCCAGCATCCCCGTGCCCATTTCCTCACTGCCCTCTCATGTCTGGGAATCCTCTCTGAGCGGTCCAAGCTGGGCTCCATACACAACTGAAATCCCCCTTCCCCTGAAATAATCTGTTTTGTAAACTGTTCACTGTGCAAGGCATCCCGCAGCTCCTGGTATAAACCAGTGCCAAATGTGGTGGACACTTATACACTAGTGTACGTCACTGGGGTGCCATACACTCTGCCCTGCACAAAGACGTATCTGCCCTCCTGTGGGTCAGTGACCACTCTCTCCACCTATAACGAAAAGTTCTTATGAATTAATATGGCCACTGCCCGCTTATGGAATTATATGGAAGAGCATAACAAGAACCCGCCCAGACACCCACCAGTTTCTTCTGCTCCTCTTGCATTAGATGCATCTCTTGGAGCAGGGCCACTTGGGTTGCCCAGCATTTCAAGAGCTGTCAGCACCTTTTTGCACTTTATCAGATCTGAAAAGCCCCAGACATTCCAGGAGATAACTGTAATATTAGACCCCATTGCTCAAACTGGGTATCCTAATCCCAGACATGAACAGCTCCCCACCCCCCATAAAATCAAGTACCCAATAAGTGATTCCACTGGTCAGCTGCAAACACAAAATAATGAAAACAGCATAAATCAAAGAAAGAACATGAATCAAGAACCAGCTGGTCTTCTGCAACCAGCAGAGAAACCCAAATACTTGTGTCACGCTCCCACAGCCAGCTGTAAGGAACAAACCATGCCTCCCCCACCACCATTAAGGCAATATATACCCATTAGGTACCACATAAACATTATGCTAACAAACATCCCTTCTCCTGTTGTGTCCATTCCACCCCCCCATCTCCACTCCTACTCAACCTCCTGGATTGAACTCGATTAAAATTATAACACTGAAAACATTCAAGAACCCGCAGTTTCCAGGACCCCCAGAACATTGCACCATGCAACACAGGAGCCCAGGAAGCAGCTGCCATTAGGCCAGCAAAACATGACACTAAAGGATGCAGGCCCATCATATCCAGGGGCCCTTACTGGACCCAAGACTTACAGACCATGATCCAGGTGGTGTTCCCCTCCCCAATGCAGGCAGACTGGCACACTCTTTCAATCAGATCAACGTCCCCCAGCCAAAGCCCAGACCCCAGAATGCTGCAAAACAAGAACTCCCTCTTGGAGCAGGGTCCACAGTGTGGGCATCCCAATGCCCTTCCCCCATACAGAGTCTGGGTCAGTCACAAACCCACTGTGTTAGATCCACCCTTTCAAAGAGACCTGCCTAATGCTGCAGCCACCTGGTGCCCTGAGTGCAGCAGACCAGAAGCAGGAGGCACCCTCAAACACCCATGCCCCCACACCTACCTGGCATGGCGCCGCCATCAGAATCTTGCCATTACAGTTAGCTGGTGCTAAGAAAACAACTTCAGTGATGGCTCCGCCTGAAAAGACATCCAGCCAGCAGTACACTATTCAGCTCAGTATGTGACATTTTAAGTCCCAAAGCTGTGGGTCTCCACACATCTAACAGAGTAACATATTACATCAGTTGCAGGTCAGTTACCAAACCCAGAGTCCACAGTGAAGCATCCACATAGAACCTGCCCAGTGACAAGGGTCTTATGGAAGAAACATAATTCCAGTTTGATTCTCCACATGAAAAGTTACCGCTCTGTCACCATGATGCCCAGATATTGTTGCGTTTGATCTAGGTATTTGCGTTTTATATGTGTGTTCTTGTGTGTATATATATATATATATATATATGTATATGCACATTCCATGTTTATTTTACTTGGCTTGTAATTCATAATGTATATAGATCAGAACACTGTTCTCTTTATTGGTGGCTTTCTCCTACTCCTTGTGTAACCCCTTCCCCTAGGACGCTTTCGGAAATGACCTGTTTCACAGTTCACGTTTTCCTGGTGAATCTCTTCTAAATAAATAAAATAAAAAAGTCACAGGCTAAACGTCCCTGTAGCTGCTGCCAGGGATGTGGTGCAGAAAGCAGGGGTAAAGTAGCCTATGGGTGATCCAGTCCGAAACATGTCACAATCACTAAAGAAAAATGTGTCCGGACATCTCAGCTCTGCTTTTTATCCAACTCTGCGATATGCTGTTTAAGCTTGTCAACCTCCCAAAAAGTATAGGTCATCCCTTCTTGTGTATTATGCTCCACAGCCAGGTAAGCAAACTGAAAATCGATGTTCCATTCTCTCAGGGAATCCAGGACCAGGGTGAAGAGCTTTCTTCTCCGTTGTAGGTGTTGTGAAAAAAACTGATGAATATGAAGGCGGGCTCCTTCATACATCAGTTTTTTTTGCTTTCTATAAGCATTAAGGATGGACTGCCAGTCCCCAAAACGGTGGAGGCAGAAGATAACGTGACAAGGTGGGTCCTCCAGTGCAGGCTTTGGAGGAAGGGCCTGGTGTGCTCTATCAATTTTAAATTTCCCGCCTTTCGGCTGCGGCCCTCACAGACTCGTTAAAAACCGAGGCACAAAAGTCCTCCACACTGCACCCCTCCTTACCCTCTGGGAGAGCACAAATATACAGGTTACTCACCTGTAACAGGAGTTCTAGGAATGGTATATGTTGTTCATCCACACTCATTGGCAGTATCCTTGCCGCTTTAAATCTTGCCGGAAGGTCTTCAAGCTTGCTCCTCCCACCCACCCGGGTGGTATAACTCTCGGCTCCGCCCCATGACGCCAGATCTGGCCCGCTGGAAGCTCAGGTTGTGCGTCGAAGCCGGGGAGGTCGGGTGGGTCGTGTGGATGAACAACATATACCATTCCTAGAACTCCTGTTACAGGTGAGTAACCTGTATTTCTAGGGACATGGATATGTTGTTCATCCACACTCATTGGCAGACTCCTAGCAGTTCTCCGGGAGGAAGGCAAGACGCACACCCCATATACTTACTTGGGAAAGAGAGACTGGAGAACCGAGGCCCCAAAACCAGCATCCCGGCGTGACTCAAGGTCGATGTGGTAGTGGGTAATGAAGGTGTTTGCTGACTTCAGGTAGCAGCCTGCAGATTTCCTGGATAGGGACGTCCTGGAAGCAGCCACCGTTGCTGAGCAGTATGGCGGGTAGAATGAGCCTTATCCTCTGGGAGGCTCCATGCCCGCCAACTTATAGCAGAGATCTATGCAGGAGGTTACCCACCTGCCTATCGTCCGCTTGGCTGCAGGTCTGCCAGATGCGCTTCAGCGTAGGTGACAAACAGCTGGCTAACCTCTCCCGATTTCAGCCGTAGGCTCCTTATAATGTAAGCGAGCCTTCTAGGGTCCAGAGTATGGAGCCTATATTCGCCTCCGAGGTGTGATTGGGTAGAACACCGGCAGAGTCAACACCTGGTTAAGGTGAAACTCCGACACCACCTTCGAAGGAATTTCGGTGGGGGCGCAGGACAACCTTGTCCTGTGGAAGACCAGGTAAGGAGACTCGAGGGCGCCTGGAGCTCTCCCATCCTTCTGGCTGACGGGATAGCCACCAAGAAGGCGGTCTTCCACGACAGGTGAGAGAGAGCACACCTGTGCATAGGTTCGAATGGCTTGCCCATGAGCTTTGCCAGTACCAGCAGTAGATCCCACGGAGGTGGGGGTTCCGCGACTGAGGAAATGTGATCAAGGCCTTTGAAAAAGCCAGACCACCTTCTCCTGGCGCACCGACTGCTTCCTCGCCCGCCTGTAAGCAGAGATGGCTGCCAGGTGCACCCTTAGGGTCGCCGACCTAAGCTCCTTGACTAGAAAGGGACCATAAATAGTCCAAGATGCTTGCCAAGGAACAGGAGGAAGGGTCCAAGCCCTTGTTCTGACACCAAATGGAAAACCTTTTCCATTTGAAGGCATAGCATTTTCTGGTCGACTCATACGGGACGCCTCAACTACATTGAGGACCTCGTCGGAAAGACCCAAAGCCTGGAACTCTAGCCTCAGGAACCAGGCGTCAGGTGCAGGGATTGAAGGTCCGATGGAACACCTTCCTGATTGACTGAGAGCAGGTCCGGGCGAGCTGGAAGCTGCCGCGGAGTCCTGGAGCTGAGACTGAGGAGATCTGGGTACCAGAACTGGCGAGGCCAGTCTGGGGCTATCAGAATCACCTGCGCCTTGTCCCTCCTCGCCTTGAGAAGCACCTTGTGGATCAAGGGAAATGGGGGAAAGGCGTAAAAGAGGCCCGCGGTCCATTGCCTCGAGAAGGCATCCCCCTGCAGCGAGCCCTGCTGAGGGGGGGCGGCATGAAACAGACTCAGCTTCGCTGCCTCCATGGAGGCAAACAGGTCCACCTGAGGTGTGCCCCAAAGGGAGAACAGATGCTGTACTACCTCCGCAGGAGAGACCACTCGTGGGATGCAGCCCCTATCCGGCTCAGGGCATCGGCCAGGGTGTTGGAGGCTCCTGCCACGTGAATGGCTAGGAGATCCGCCTCCAGGCTCGCACAGTGACCAAATGCGGAGAGCTTCCTTGCATAGAAGCATGGAGCGCGTCCCGCCCCTGGCGGTTTAGATAGTACATGGTCGCGGTATTGTCCGCCTGGACTCGGACCACTTGACCCCGGAGGAACGGAGCAAAGGCGGTGAGAGCTAGGCGGACCGCCGAGCTCCAGCAGGTTGATGTGGCATCGGGACTCCCGCGGGGACCAGAGGCCATGAGCCCGGTGTTCCCCCAGATGGGCACCCCAACCCATCAGAGAGGCATCGGTCGACAGAGAGACCGTCGGCTCGGGGCGGACGAACGGGATGCCCTCCTGCAAATGATCTGGAACGGTCCACCACTGGAGAGCGTTCCACATCCCCTGTGTCACCGACACAAGCTGGTCCAAGGGATCGCAGCGTTGTGACCACTGGCTGGCCAGTCCCCACTGAAGGGGACGCATGTTCCAGCGGGCCCAACGGACCACGCTGGTACAGGCCGCCATGAGACCCAGGAGGCGCAGGAAGTCCCGGGCAGGGCGCAATTGCCCAACCAGAAATGATCGGGCAAAGGAGGAAGAACCTCGGCCCTGTCCGCGGAGCCGCGCCTGGCTCGAAGAGAGTCGAGCTGCCCGGATGAATAAAATCACCTGCTTCGCTCGATTCGACTTGGCCTCGTTGATAAGGAGGCCCAGTTGAGAGCAGACCTGGAGGGCCAGATCTCTGGACCACTCCGCCTCCTTCCTGGAGGGAGCTGCTATCAGCCAGTCGTCCAGGTAAGGGTACACCCGGACCCTCGGCGCCAGCAGGAATGCTGTCACCACTGCCATGCATTTGGTGAAGACCCTGGGAGCTGGAGACAAGCTCAAGGGCATGGCTTGAACTCGAAGAGAGATCCTTCCGCCGAAGCGAAGGAATCTCTGGTGAGACGGACGGATAGGGACGTGAAAACGCGCCCTGCAAGTCCAGAGAGCAGAACCACACGCCGCGTTCCAAGGATGGTATTATCTGAGCCAGAGTGACCATCCTGAAGGTTCGAGACCTTAGGAACTTGTTTAGGTCGTGTAGGTCGAGAATGGGGCGCCAGCCCCCCGTCCGTTTCGGAACCAGGAAGTACCTGGACACAAACCCTGGGTCTGAGAGAGGTCCACCACCTCTCTTACCACCTCCTTCTGGAGGAGGAGAGCGATGTCGGCTCGACGAGCCGCCAGTGAGGCTGGGGATCCCGAAGCCCCCCGAGGGGCGACGGCTCTGAAGGGTGGTGCCTGCTCGAATTCCAGAGGCAGGCCTCTTCCCACCACCTCCAAGACCCACCTGTCCGTGGTAACAGCGGACCAGGCGGAACGGAAGTGCCGGAGCCGTCCCCCCACGGGGGGACCCAGGGGTAAGGTGACGGGGATGGGGGCGACACCCCTCAGCCCGTCACTGGGCAGGCTTGGAGGAGGGACCGCCGAGGACCTCCTGGGCCCTTTCCTCCTGCCTCCTGTTAGAGGAGCCGGCGGCTTGGGTTTGGGATGCCAAGGCCGAGCCTGCTGGCCCTGACGTTGTGTACCGGGCGCCGCCGGGGCACAGAAGGACGAAAGGGCTTTAGGCTGTGGTTTGCGGCCTTTGTCCTTCTGAGCGAAGAGACCGAGTCCAAGGTGGCATTGGACTTCTCGATCCTCTGCAGGTGACCTTCCACCCCAGGGTCAAGAGGTCAGTCCCCAAAAGGAACATCCGCCAACTTGTGCTGGGTATCCAGTAAGGTGGATATCCTCAGCCAAGCCACGCCGACGCATAGCCACTGGGCCGCCACCGATCTGGCACATGAGTCCCTACATCCAAAGCAGTCTGGAGCTGCTGTTTGGCCACTGCCCTGCCCTGGTCCCGCACCTGCTTAACCGTAGTCTGCAGATCGGCGGGAAGATGAGGGATGACCTCATCCAGGGAGCCCAACAGGGCATGAGAAAAATGTGCCATGAGGACGGCCGAACTGGCCTGACGAAGGCCGAGAGAGGACGCAGCGTAGACTTTTCGCCCGACATAGTCCAATTTCTTGGACTCCTTGTCAGGAGGTTTGTCCACATCCCTGGCGTTGCCGGCGCGCCGGAAAACGCTGTCGGTAACCAACCCCTCAGCAGAGGGGTGTTCCGAAAAACCGGACAAGGAACCGTGGGACCGCGATACTTCCTGGCCATCCTGGCCAAGGCAGGGCAGGAAGCAGGCGCTGCCAAAGTTCCAGTGCTGGACCCACTATGGCCTCGCCACGGAAAGGCCTCCGTCGGAGAATCCCTCGGTCCAGAATCTCCGTGAGGGGATACCTGGCCCGTTGGAACGGGTTCGAGCTCCATCCCGTAGACTCCGAGATGAGCCAAGCAGTCCTAGGAAGGACGACGGGCTATCGTCCATTGGCTGACCTCCTGAAGACTCCAAGTCCAGTCGCTGGAGAAGAAGGAGGAATCATCTTCGACTCGAAGAGTCCTCAAGAGCTGCCTCTGGCCTGAACCACCCTTCACCTGCCGAGGTCGGTCGGGAGTGAGGGTAACTGACAGCCGATGGGTAAACCCTTAGCCGACCGAGAATCTTGGTCGGAGCCCCAATTGGTGGCTGTGGAGGCGGAGGTTCCACCGCAATCGGTGGAGCAGTTGGTTTTGGCCGAACAACCGCCTGCATAGGCCCTCGGCAAGTCGAGGGTTGTGTCGGCCGCCCGTGACAGTTATTAATGGCCGGGAAGGCGCCGAGTCGGCTTATTCTCGCCAGGAGGACTGTTGCAGAGATATTGTCTCTCGCACCGTCGACGACTTACGCCGCTTCCTCACCGGCGGAGGAGGACGAGGGACGAGCGGCGACGCCGCTACCACGTGTGCCGAGGACCGAGACCGCTTATGACGGGAACGGCTGGACCGCCGAAGAGGTCCGAGACCGAGACCGGAGTCCCGAATTTCCGGGTCGGTGCAGGAGGTGTCGGCCGGAACCGACACTCCTTCGCTCGAAGGTCCATCCGAGGGCTCGGAACCGGAGGCACAGGCGAGCCCACGGATCTCAACTCCTCCTGGGAACCGGGAGAGGGGAATCTCGGCTGCTAAAGGCGACAGCCTCGTCCAATGGGTCGAGAAAATCTCGACTTCATCAGTGGAGTCTCGGTCAACTGACCTGACGGGACACCGTGAGGCCAGTGGGGCGCAGCGGCTGATCAAGCCGACGGTCGACGGCCCGGGAGAGGGACCTTCCGCTCCCAAGAGCGCGCGACGAGGGACTTACCTTGTCCCTCTTTTGGACCGAGAAAGGGTCCAGCAGACGAGGCCCTTCTCCTTAGTGGAGAGGGACAGACAAAGCTCCTTAAAGGAAGCCTGTAGGAAGAACCCAGAGAGCGGGATAAATGCCGCGGCCGAGGAAGATACGGCCCGCGCCGCCCTCTTCGCGAGGGCGACCATCCGCCGAGGCTGATCCGCTGAAAGCCGGGCCGCTGGACACCGCCAACCGGCCTCCTTGGACTTCACCGGAGGGAACGCCTGGACGGCCCAGTTGCACCGGGCAGCACGGTCTCGAGGGACGAGGCCCAGAAAGATGAGCACAGGTCGCAAGCCTGCGGGTCGTGCTCAAGGCCTAAGCTAGACACACACGGAGTGTGGATCCGTCCGAGACATCTTCACACCGCATGGGCATCTCCTAAACTGAGTCGATTTATCCATCGCAGCCGCGAGGGATCGAAGACTGAAGTCTTTTTGCAAAATATTATTTTTAAATCCGCAAACGGAGAAATAGGAACCAGTCACAAACGCAGAGCGTTAAGGAGGGAACCTGAGCTTCCAAGCGGTAAGGAAGATCTGGCGTCATGGGGCGGAGCCCAGAGTTATACCACCCGGGTGGGTGGGAGGAGCGAGCTTGAAGACCTTCCGGCAAGATTTAAAGCGGCAAGGATACTGCCAATGAGTGTGGATGAACAACATATCCATGTCCCTAGAAACAGAGGTTACTCCAGCAATAATAGTTTTCCTGATAATCGAGTTTATCACGTAGCTCCTTAAGGTAATTTTCGAGCTTAGCCAGCCTCTCAGGCAGGAGCTGTAAGGCATCCTTCATCGTAGAAATACACTGCTTAACCTTGGCCAGGTGCTTTTCTTGTCCCACTGCGTGCTCTGCCAACTCCGCCAATTTACCAGTGATCACATCCAACTTAGGGCTAAGGGCTTTCAAAACCTCAGACCCCATCTGGAGTATTGTGTGCAGTTCTGGAGGCCCAATCTCCGCAAAGACAGACAGAATGGAAGCTGTCCAGAAGAGGGCAACTAAAATGGTGCAGGGTCTGCACCGGAAGACATATGAAGAGAGACTTAAGGAGCTTAATATGTATAGCCTCGAGGAAAGGAGGGAGAGGGGGGACATGATAGAAACTTTCAAGTACCTCAAGGAATTAACAAAGTCCAAGAGGGTAGCATCTTTCAAAACAAGAGGTGTAAGAACAAGGGGCACAATTTGAAGATAGAGGGGGCAGCTCAGAGGTAATTTAAGGAAGTATTTTTTCAGAGAGAGATTTGTGGATGCATGGAACGGCCTTCCGGAGGAGGTTGTGGAGTCAAAAACTGGTGGAATTCAAGCATACATGGGACAGTCATAAGGCAATTCTAGGGGAAGGGGGCAGAAAGAAGTAGGCTGCTGGTTAACTAGGATCTGCAGCTTATCCATTAGGTAGGGAAATGGGCAGACTGGGTGGGCCAAGCGGTCCTTATCTGCCGTCAAATTCTGTGTTTCTATGTTTCTATTACTGTGCGTCCCAAGGCCTCCATTTCTAGGGCCAAAAGCGTGACCATGACAAGGCCTTCTACAGATCCCGCTGGTGTACTTTTCCTCACACTTTTCAGTGCTCCTTGGGCTGGCTTCCTGGTGGCCAACACCAGATACTCATCCATATTAAGACTTAGATAGCTTCTGAGACACTTTGATGCAGAAATTGCAGGGTAAAACTGCATTTAAATAACTTTTATAACGGCATGGAGACAGAGCTCAGGATCAGAATATCCTGCTGGTTAACTGCTCATCAGTGCCCCCACCCCCACACCCACAGATTTTGTTTTTAATTCATATATACAGTATGTTTCGACTGTACACTGCCATTTTCAATATCTAAAACCATATCAACTTTCAGACTTGCTTAAGACCAAATAAATATCTCCCAATATATATACAGAAAAGCATTGAAAATGTTTGGTTTCATTTTTTTTTATTTCTGTATGTGGAAGTATACTGGTTTAAATAAAGTCCAAAGTTTCTATTATGTGCAGTAAGTGGCGCTACTGGTACTTCTTGTCTTCCCCTGTCCATGTCGTGGTTCTTCTTGTGTGATGGTGGTAGCCCCCCCAAACAGTCTCGGTTCTGTTGCAAACAAGAAGGAAAGGAGGCTTTTGGTCACTGCAGTGAGTGATGTTAGCATACAAACATATGAACTTGCCAGCAGATAAAGGCCCTTTGGTCTAGAGAGTCTGCTCAATTGTGCAGCTTGCAGCCCTAATACTGCAGCTGCCTTTCCCTCCCTTCCCCTCCCCCTCCAGTGATCCTCTCCCTTACCCTGTCCCATCCCTTTTTGAAGCAGCCCACTGTCTTACAGGATACCACTTCTTCTGGTAGTGCGTTCCACCCTGTCACTACCCACTCCATAACAAAGTGTCTCCTCATTTCCCTCCTGAATCTCAGATTGTGCCCTCGGGTGTCCCTCCCCCTCCTTAATTGGAAAAGCCCCTCTGTGCCCACCTTATTTATTCCCTTCATATACTTGAAGGTTTTAATAATGTCCCCCCTAACTCCCGCGGCCTGCTCTCATAGGGCAAGTCCCCTAGCCCCGGATCATTTTTGTTGCTCTGCGTTGCACCGCCTCCAGTAACCTAATGTCTTTCTTCATGTATGGATGCCAGAACTGCATGCAGTACTCCAGGTGTGGTCTAACCAGTGACATATATAGTGGCAGGATCACCCCTTCCCCCTCCCGGAGGATATGCCTCTGGCAATACAATCCAGCATCCTGTTAGCCTTTGCAGTTGCCTTTCTACTCTGTGTGGAGTTGTTCATTGCTCCCATTACAATCACCCCCAAATCCTTCTCCTCTGTTTTGGCTAGCTGAATCCTCCTAGCTGGTAGCTCCACCTAGGGTTTTTTGCTCTGACATGTAGCACCTTGCATTTCTTGGTACTGAACCCCAGCTGCCATGTGTCCAGCCAGTCCTCTAATATTGCCAGATCCTCTTGCAACCCCTCCGTGCCACCCCTCCAAGTCATCCATTACTGCTCCCATCTTGGTGTCATCTGCAAACAGATTGATCTTGCTATTAATGCCCATTGAGATGTCTGCCATGAAAATCCCAAACACTGACCCCAGTATAGAGCCCTGTGGCACTCCACTTGTCACTGCCCTGGGAGATGAGAGCTCCTCTCCCACGACCACATTCCCTTGCAGCCAGCTGACTATCCATCCCACCATCTTCGCCCCCGCCTATGTGTCTTCCAGCTTACTACCTAGCCTGCCATGCGGTACCGAATCGAATGCCTTACTGAAGTCCAGGTATAGGACATCCACTGCATGGCCCCTGTCTAACTGCCTGGTTACCCAGTCACAGTACTCCACTAGGTTGGTCTGACAGGATCTGCCAGAGACAAATCCATGCTGCCTGCTGTCCTGCAGCCCATGAGCCTCTAGGAGCGAAACCAGCTTCTCCTTCAGGATCGCCTCCATCAACATTCCCACCATGGATGTGAGGCTTACTGGTCTGTAGTTCCCCGGCTCATCTTTGGAGATCCTGTTGCGGAGTGGCACCACATGTGCCATCCTCCAGTCCTGCGGAACACTCCCAGACTCCAGGGATGCATTAACTAGGTCTGCCAGGGGTTTTGCCAGGACTTCTGCTAGTTCCCTTAGCACCCTGGGGTGTATGCCATCCAGCCCCGGTGCCTTGTTCACTCTTAGTGCTCTCAAGCCCTCCAGTACCCTACCCATTGAAATTTCCCTGCCTGTCTATTCCTCGCCTCCCATGCACACACCCCCAACCTCCTTGGGTATTGCTCCCCCTTTCCCTTTCGTAAATACTGAGCAGAAGTACTTATTTAATGCTTCTGACTTTTCTGCCTTATCCACCCACCTATCCCCTCCTTTTTTTTTTTTTTTTTTTTTTTAAGTCTTTCCCTCCAGTCACAGCTTGAGGGAACTCTCTCAAACACATCCTCTCCTTGTGCCTGCCTGCTTGAGGTCCTCTGTGGTCTTGCCTCGCCCCCTGCTACCAGCACCCCAGTTTGACCCACCAGGAGGGTAGCCCGACTCCTTCCTTGGGCTCTCTTAGTAAGGCAGACTCTGGCAGCGGAGGGGCCCAGATGGAGGAGTGATGAGGCCTGGCGAGTCGAGCAGCGCTGGGCATGGAGGATAGAGTGCGTTGCCTATCCTACGAGCAGGTTTTCCATGTTCTGTCCTCCCCAATGGCTTGGCGCTGGCAACCCTGCCAGCGTCAGGCACACTATTACGTGCGCTAGCGCCTGCGGCACCCAGATCTCCACCAGGGGCGCTGGGTGACAAGCATCCCAATGCCCTCCCCAGGTCAGGGAGAGCAACCCGCTGGGTGCTAAATCCGATCCCCCTTCGGCCCCCAGTGCCCAGCTTCGCTCCCACCTCGAATCGCTGATTGTGGCTTCAACGCCTCAACCCTCAGCACCACTGGCCCCAGCGCCCCATCCTTTTTATCCTTACTATTTGGTCCCCGTAGCACCGTTTCTCCCTGACAAACCTGAAAAAGTCCTTCTCTCCATAAGTAATGCCCTGTGCTAGCCAGAGTTCCAGGAATGACTTGGCTGCCCTGACTGCCTTGTTGCCTCCCTTGACTCCTTCAGATAATCCTCTCTGTCCTCCCCTCTCCCTGTTCTTTTGTACCGTCTAAAGGTGGCTCTATTCTTTCTTACTTTCTCCATGACTCCCCTGCTCACCCAGCTAGGCTTCTTGGCCCTAGCCCCCTTACTTTGGACCCTTGTACATGTTGCGGTTGCCTCCTCAATACCCTGATTGATGACCTCCCACCTTTGATTAGTGTCCATATCTGGACTAATCCTGGCCATATACCCTGTACTATTTCCCTCATCCTCCCGAAGTCAGCCCTTCCGAAGTCTAACACCCTTGTTCCAAATCCTACTCCCCCCTTCCCCATGTTTAACCTGAACCACACAGAGTGGTGGTCACTCCCTGCCAGTGGCTCCTCCACCCTCAGCCCCCTCACAAATTCCCCATTTGGCAGTACTAGGTCAAGGGTATTCCCTAATCTGGTTGACCTGTTGACCATCTGCAATAGGAAGCTGTCCTGAAAGGCATCCAAAAGTACCTGCTCCCTCCAATTTGGGGTGGCTGGGGTGCCCCAATCTACTCCTGGCAGGTTGAAGTCCCTCACAGTCACCGTACTGCCCCTTCTGCAGGTCCTTCTGATTTGCCCTGCTAGTTCCCTGTCTAACCCCTCAGTCTGAGATGGGGGGCTGTACACCACTCCCATCCTCAGAGTTCTATTTTTGGAGTCTTGGAGCTACACCCATAATGGCTGTGTTGCCTTCCTCCCTGACACACTTCAGACCTTCCCTCACATACAGTGCCACCCCCTTCCCTTTTACACTGTCCCTCTGAAATAACCTATACCCCGGTACAGCCAGGTCCCAGTCATGGTAATGGGTGGCCCATGTCTCAGTGATGGTCACCGTGTCCACCTCCCCATCTGCCATGGGAGCCTGTAGCTCTGCTGTTTTGCTCCCTAGACTCCTAGCGTTCAAGGTTACCACCCTCCACCCTGATTCCTTTGCCCCCTCCCTACTTGCTCTCCCTTTTTTGCACTCCCTCCTGACCTCTCCCTAAGTCCCCTGCTGCTAGGATGGGAGATAAGCTTGTAAGGCTTCCCTGTCTGAGGAGCCTGTCGGACTCCTGCCCCTTTGCCACCCCCACCAGTTTAAATTCTCATTGTTTGCTAAGTATTCCTCCAGTTTCTGCTTTAGGACCTTCTTTCCCTCCCCACTTAAGGTAAGCCTGTCCTTGACACAGAGATGGGATGGAAAGCACTCTTTCTGTGACTGTAGGCAGCACTGCCATTTTAAAAAGCATGACTAAATGGGAGCTGCTGCGGCAATACTTCTGGTTTCCGGTCCAGAGCCGCTAGGTTGCTGGGAAAAGATTGGTATGCTAAGCTGGCTCAGAGTTTCAAAAAAGAAACACTTTTTTTAAAGAGCCTCTGCCTGCGGCATAATGGTGAAACCGCCAAACAGCGAGCCAAGCGCCTGCAGTGCACCTTATGTCAAACTCTCAAGTCATGGCCATTCTGAGCAAAAAAGGATACTTTCCTATTGCTATTTGGGTTTTCGTTAGCAGCTGGGTTTTGGTGACAGGTTCTTTAAAAGGTTTTTTTTGTTTTATTTAACCACTAATACTAAACTGTGATGTGGTGTAACAGAGGTTTTTGCATATGACAGACTGGAGTGTGCTAATCTGATACACTAGAAAATGTGAGCAGGTCACGTGGCTGCTGAACCTTGATACAGTGATGTCATGCTGGAATAACACCACTGTACAAGGTAGCCACTGACCAATCAGCTTTCTAAAAAATGTCTTGCCTTTATATAATATCCGTTTACTTTCTGTCCCCAGCATTCTCTCTGGCTTTTCAGTCTTGTTTTTGCCCTATTTTAAACACATACTAAAATCTTGCCGACTTGCTTGATTCGACTGCCAAAATCACTCGACTCTGAGCTTTTTGTGGGGCGGGTTTTTACTGACCCACTGAAGGCCTCTGATTTTATTAATCGGTCAGTCCTTCTCCAGTGTTTAGCTTATTGTGATTTTTTCCTATAATGTTTGCTTGGTCCTCTCATCTTTCTGGACACACTCGCTTTGTTACTTGGGATGGCTGCTCTTCTTTTAATTCTACGAGTCAATTCTAGGTCTTCTGCTAGTCATGTTTTTTATTCATCTTTTACCGTATTGTCTTCAGCCTTGTTCTATTCAATTAAATGCCAATGATTCTGTTGCACATAAATCTGATGATTTTCTTCAAATTCAGCTGGATCTGGCTAGGGTGCTAACCTGGTTTCCAGATAATTGTTTGATCATAAACGAGAAAACAAAATAAAAGGCATGCTATCTGGTATGCAGGCTGCTCAAAAACATTTAATATTTTTCAACTTCTTTAGCTGGGTCTTGCCTAGAATTAGTTTTCAAATATATCTAGTTGGGGAGGGGGGGGCTCTTGACTCTTTATTATCTTTCAGATCCCATACTCATTCTATTTTAAGTAGCATGAGGGCAAGTATGAGATACCTCAGATGTCTGGCTCAGCCAGATTGTCAAAATAAAATTATTTCTCTGACTCTTCTACCTTAAATCATTTATGCCTCTCTTTTTTTAATTTATATTTTATTGTTTTCTCGTTAAAAAAAACAAAAACAATATACAGTTGATGCCTCCTACCGGGCACACAGAACTAAAAACGGAGGGAGCCATCTAATGGAAGGCAGTATAAAGGTAGCCTTAGTGGCCTTATTTAAGGAGTTGGGGGTAATCCAAACATAGGCATTGTAATTGCCCCAAACGCAGCTGCACCTCGCAATAGTGAGGTGATCCTGCAATATAAAGGGGTACTAGGTTCAAAGCGCAAACACAATAACAGCGCTGTCCAAAACAGTACTGCAACAACTGTGCCCGCAATAACAGTACCCACGGAAAACACACAAATCCACATGGTAGCGGTCCAAACACATACCGAGGACTGCTACCATAAACTCAAAACAAAATACTACATTTATGTTTATGTCCCCATACACCCCGATGTGGGGGGCTCTGCCCTCTACATCCCGTTACTAAAAATAATCAACTCAGAGGGGGAGTTGGATTGCAAGGGAGAAGTGAAACTGGTGGGGGGGGGGTAATGTGAGATGGGACTTGCAAAACTTTTGGGAAACCAGTCTCACAGTAAAAGATGGGAGACCGGGACCAGAACCCTGGTCTCTAGAACTCTGCTTGCCAAGCTGCTCTATACCTTAGCCCTCTCCACCACGAGAACAGCTCAGCCAGCCTCCAACTTTTTCCAGCCCTTCTTTCCACCCTCTAGTCACTCCCCGAGACATGACAGCTACAAGGGTAACGGTAACGGCACTTCGCTGTTCTACCCGTCGCTGTCCATGATACACTCTTCTAACAGCACTGTTCTGACCGGGTAGGTATAAAGGTAGTCCAAAAAGAGTTCAGAATCAATCCAAAGGCTGATATGATCCTATCCCAAACATTTAGTAAGCAACAATACAGGTAGCACTCCCCGCACAACTATTAGACTCCCATAATGTAGAATAAATCCAGAGTAAAATTCTCAGCTTTCAGCAACAATGCTGCCACAAAACAAAGCAGAAATATCAGAGGTATAAAACTGAACTAACTAGTATAACATATATATATCTGCAAGTTCAAAAGATCTAACAAATACAAAACCAGTATAAAGCGAGTATAAATAACAAAAGTTGCACTACAGCGTCAAAGTCTCAAGAAGCTGTAAGCCTCACAGGCCCAGGAAAGTACACGGGCTACTATCAGGCTTCCAGCATAGCTTCCCTCAGATTCAAAGCTGCCAACCCGGCCCTGGGAACAAGTAGCTAGCTGGTGATGAAATGGAAAAAAAAAATCACTGCATCAGGTTTGAGTATGCGTCGCTGATGGTCTAGCTGCTGCAGATTCCCTTTCAAATGCCTCGACTTTTCTTCCAGCTTCTAGAAGATCTGTAAATTGATAAGTGTGGCTGCCACGGTGAATAGGAGACGGGCTGGCATCAGGAGGGAGTGCACGATGCCCAAAGTGCATAGTCAGGCCTGGACAGCACCAAATTTCTAGAGGGGGTGGCAAACGACAGATCAGGGAACAGATGTAAAGTTTTACCATTGAAATTAAAGCACTGTGAATCTATAGCAGCCTGAAGAAAAGAATCTCTAATAGCCACTCCCGTAGTGACAATAAGGATCACTATTGCTAGGTCATTTTGAGAGAGCAGCATCGGGGCCAATACACTTGAATGAACAAAGGAGCCAGCTCTGTACCACTGCTGACTCCAAAAGTGCCAGGCAACCATTTCTGTAGGAAGGCTAGGAGATGACAGCCTTCACTGCCCTCCGGAAACCCCAGCACATGGAGGTTCACAGCCTGTTGAGAATTCTCAAGGGCCTCCAACCGGTAGCGAAATTGGCCATTTTCATGCGTGAGTTTGGTAGTGGCAGTGAGGGCTTTCACAGCTTAGGCTTCTGCAGAGGAGATGGTTTTGGTTACCGCTTCAATTTTGACATCTTGCTCTCCCATGCGGTGAAGGATCTCCTCCACCTTGCCATCGACAGCCCTCCTAGATATAGTCAGAGAGTTCCAGGGTGGGTCACTAGACTCCGAGGCCTCTACGGATGTAGTTGTGACCTGCTGCTCCACTGGCACTTGGGTTTTAGAACCGCCTGGCCTGCCCTTATTCAAATGGGCCATGATCTTGAGCGGTCTCTTTTGATTCCACTAGGAACGAGCTATAAGAGGTGCCCCTTGAAAGGCTAATTTTCACAACGATTTTGAGTATTTCAAGAAATGAAGTCCAAAGTCTGCAGAGACAAGACGAAGTATGTCTGCTTAGTGAGAGTGCTCAACAGTGCCCCCTAAGCCTCTCTTTCTACCTTCGCTTCCCTATGCACCCTACAGTAAACTCTTATATTTTATAATAAATTGTAGTTTTGACACTCTCCACTACTCGTAACTAGAACACGTAGGATGGCTCTCTCTGGAGTCTAGAAGACAGCTAAACTGGCTCAAACTAGTCTTTAAATCTGTTAATAATTTGTCATTCCCATATTTATTTATTTGGTAATTTATTTTGATTACTTTGCATATCTTTCTGATGTACAATACCATACTTAATCACATGTTTTCTCAGATTTAGGCAGGGCCTCTTTTCTTATGCTGCACCTTCTGTACAGAATTTGTTGGACCCTAATACTAGGCATTGTGCCAATTTTGCTGCCATCACTTATCTACTAAACAACAAATTGCAAAATGCACATATTTGTTTCTGTCTTTTTCATGTTTTATTTATTAGTTTTATTAGTCTATATGGTTTGTCTTAGATGTTCTGTTCAACAGACTACATATCTCACGAAGCTTATCCTATCTTTTAATCTATATTTTTCCCTCTAAGTTTGGACATCACATGCGTTCTGCACCAGCAACCCCAGTACCTCTACAGACAGACAATTCTACCTCTCTCTAAGTCTCCCACAGGATTACCCTCCATGGCAGGGCTGGAAGGAAAACAGGTGTCCCCACCCTTACCACCGGAGCACAGATCTGGTTAGGAGTGGGGGTGTCCAGCTTGTTGGCCAGAAAGTGTCATTGCCACCATAGAGGTGCCACCATTTTTCCACCCCCTTTGTATTAAGCAACCCTGAACGAGTAGGGAAAAAGCCTAGAGGCCAAGGAGAACTGCTGTCATCTCTAGAATGTTGATGTAGAGAGAGTGACTAATCAGGAACCAGACACCTGGGTTCGAGAGAGTCCAGGTGAGCACCCAACAAATCTCATGGCATCCTTGGTGAGAACCAGCTGAGAGCGAAGGAGGGAGGAATAGGTTTCCCTGCAACCAGTGGGGCTGGTCTTGTTAAAAGCGAGGACTGCCTCTCAGTGGTGATGTGGCATTGATTAGGTGATCCAGGAGTTGAATAGCCTGGGTCAACTGTGCATGTAGTACCCATGGAGAATCCAAATCAGGAGATGTGCCACTGGGATGGTGAAAGTGGCAGCAACCATGAGTCCTAGGAGCCTGAGCATGGAACTAATTGCTGGAAGCTCCCATGGGATCCTGCTCGATCACGGCAGAGGCAAAGTTCTCTGCTAAGAATACTGCTGCCTGTGTTGTGCCCAGAACTGCACCTGTATATTGCAGATGTTGGCACACAGTTAGAACTGAGTTGGGTTCGTTAACCAGAATGTCCAATTGATTATACAACTGGTGAGTCTAGTTCAGGGTCTGTATAGCCAGATTCCTGGAGGAGGTCTTGAGTAGGCAATCGTCCAGGTACGGGAATACACACAGGGTCTCCCAGCAAACAGCCATGGCTACCACAGCAAAACATTTGGCAAAGACCCACGATGCTAATGGCAAGCCAAAAGACAAGACATAAAACTGGCAGTACTGGCCCTCCAACATGAATTGTAGGTAACACTGGGGGCAACACTTGATCTTGTTATGCAGGTAGGTGTCCTACATATCCAGGGCAAAAAGCCAGTCCCTGTGATAATAGAGGGAGCAGGCATCGCAAAGGGACTATCTGAAATATGTTGTACCCTATGTACTCTTTCAGAGCTCAGAGGTCTTAGACAGGATAAAGATTGCCTGTTTTCTTTGGTACAAAAAAGGAACCAGGAGTAAAACTCTTGGATGTGTTGGGGGGGACAGACTGAACTGCCCTTTTTCCAACAGAATACAAACTTCAAACTATAGAATCGATAAGTGTGCTGAATAGGCTAGCAGGATGTGCTGGAGGTTGTGCCAGTAATTCCAGCACATGACCCTATTGAATGATATCTAGGACCCACCTGTCTGATGTTATCTCCTGCTACTTGGGCAGGAACAGGGAAATCCTGTCCCGTACTTGAACCCTTGGCAATGGGTCATAAGGAGAGGGTAGGGATAACTGAAACACCACTCTATGATCAACATTTGGGGCCTTAAAGGTGGCACCCACGGTCAGCTGCAGCTGAGAGGCCATCTAGGAAGCCTTGTAGAGGGAAGAGTGGAAGCCCATATGAAATACTCCCCGACTCCAACATCAAAGCGGCTAGGGATCAAGGGCTTGAGAGAATGGAGTGTTATCTTAGATGACTACAGTTCCCTAAGGGTCAATTCTACATCACAGCTAAACAGTTTAAGGCCACGAAAGACAGAATTAAGTATTAAAACTGTACATCAATGGCAAACTCAGTACACTAAAGCCACAAGTATCGATGGAGGTGGATACCAAGAAAGCGGCATGGGCAAAAGCATCAGAGGCATCATACGCAAAATGCAATAAATGCTTGCCAGACGCCGAGCCAACCTTTATGGATGTGCCTAAGGCCTTTGCTCTGTCAATGGCCTATCTATTCATACTCATCTTTATTGCTTCCTTATGCCTATCCCATGCCTGTCTGAAGCCCTGCACTGTATTCATATCCACCACTTCCTGAGGTAGGCCGTTTCATGCATCCACCACCCTTTCTGTGAAAAAGAACTTCCTCACATTACCCCTTAATCGGCCTCCCTCTAGTCATATGCTGTGTCCTCTTGTCCTGCTATTTTTCTTATATTGAAATATGTTAGACTCTTTCACCTTGTTAATGCCCTTAAGGTGTTTGAATGTTTCAATCATATCACTTCTCTCCCTCCTTTGCTCTAGGGTATACATATTGAGTTCAGTTACTCTGTCCTTATATGTTTTCTGATGCAGTCCCTGCACCATTTTGGTGGCCCTTCTCTGGACTGCCTCAATCTGGTTAACATCCTTGTGAAGGTGTGGCCTCCAGTACTGCCGCAGTACTCCAGATGAGCCAACAGTGATTGTCCTCCCTCTTCCGACTGAGTACCCTATATCACCCAACATCCCTCTAGCCTTACCTACTGCTTTAGAGGTCTGCTTGGATGATTTCAGGTCATCGGTGATGATGACGACCAAGTCTCTTTCTTCCATTGTGATTAGCAGCAACTCCCTTCCTAGCCTACTGGTGGCTTCAGGGTTTCTCTTCCCTATGTGCATGATCTTGCACTTCTTTGCATTAAACCCCAGTTGCCACTCTTCCGACCAGTTTGCTAGTTTATCCAGATCTCTTCTCATTCTGTCCACACCATCTGGATCATCTACTCTATTGCAGATCTTGGTGTCATCCGCAAACAGACAAACCTTACCCTCCAGTCCAACTGCAATGTCACTGATGAAGATACTGAAGAGGACTGGCCCCAGGACTGATCCCTGAGGTACCCCACTTGTGACCTGCATCTCTTCTGACTGTATACCGTTTACCACCACACTCTGTTTTATGCCCGTCAACCAGTTTGCCACCCAGCTGACCAATGTCTGACCCACCCCGAGCCTACCCAGCTTATTAATCAATATTCTATGTGGAGCAGTATCGAAATCTTTGCTGAAGTCAAAGTAGGCAACATCAACTGCTCCCCTTGGTCCACCACTCTGGCTACCCAGTCAAAGAAATATATGAGATTAGTTTGACAAGACTTTCATTTTGTAAATCCATGCTGTTTTAGATCCTGTGCTCCTATGGATTCCAGGTGTTGCATTATCCTTTCCTTAAGGAGTGTCTCCATAATCTCGCCCACTACTGAGGTTAAGACTGACTGGTCTGTAGTTCCCTGCCTCCTCCCTGCTACCACTCTTGTGGAGCGGGATCACAAGAGCCCTTCTCCAGTCATCTGGGACCTCTCCTGTGCTCAGAGACTCACTAAACAATTCTGATAACGGCTCTGCTAGTTCCACCCTTAGCTCCTTTAGTACCCTGGGATGTATGCCATCAGGTCCCATTGCCTTGTCTACCCTGAGCTTATCGAGCTCTTGTAGGACCCTTTTTTTTGTGAAGGGACTAGTGCACGCCTCCCTCCCCCGTGTCCATGGTGCAGAGCTGTGGGCCCTGCCCTACCTTGTCTTCGGTAAATTCTGAGCAGAAGTATCTATTTAGGATAGATGCTTTTACGTGGTCCTCCTCCTCACACACACACCCTTATCCCCTTTGATCTTAGCAATACCCCCTCTGGACTTTCTCCTTTCACTAATGCATCTACAGGAAGTCTTGTCACCTTCTTTTATTGTTTGTGCTAGTGTTTCCTCACTTTGGGCCTTTGCCTGCCTTACAGCGTTCCCTGCTTCCCTTACAGAAGTCTGGTATGCTTCCCTATCTTCATCCTGCTGCGTTCCCTTATATTTCCTGAAGGCCAGACTTTTGGCTCTGACCTTTTCTGCTACTGTGTTTGAGAACCAAAGTGGTTTCCTTCTTCTTTCGCACTTCCTTTTCTCACTAACACAATGGGATGTTGCTTCAAGTATTGCATCTTTAATGCTTGCCCACTTTGCCTGTACCCCCTCACCTGTACTTCTTTTTGTCAGGGCTAGCTTAACTCTGCTGACCATCTTATCAAAGTCAGCTCCTCTAAAGTCCCATATTTTTGCCTTGGAATGGGATGATTTTGTTTTAGTGGCCAAACTGAACCATACCCCCAGGTGACCTTCTACCTAGAGATCTGTGATCCTTTCCCTGTTAGTCAGTACTAGATCTAGGATAGCCCTATATCTAGTGGGTTGTTATACAAGTTGTTTGAGGCTCTCCCCCTGCAGGGAATCCACCATGTGTCTAGTTTTGGCAGATGTCCCTGCTGGTACTGACCAATCTGTATCTGGCATGTTGAAGTCTCCCATTATCAGAACCTCCTCTTTAGCTGTCATGTTTTGTATATCTTCTAACAGTAACGTGTCTATGTCCTCCCCCGGTCTGGAGGCCTGTACACAACCCCAGTTCGTATGGCTGTGCCATTTCCTGTTTCCAGGGTGACCCACAGTTCTTCTGGCTCCTTATGTGTATTCTGAATTTCTGTAGCTTTGATATTTTCATTGACATAAAGGGCCACTCAACTCCCCCTTTTGGCACCTCGGTCTCTTCTGAACAGTATATAGCCAGGTAGTGAAGTCTCCCAAGTGTGGTTACTGGCAAACCATGTCTCGCTAATGGCTACTATGTCTAGTTTAGCCTCTTTCATTATTGCCTGCAGGTCTGGGATCTTGTTTCCCAGACTGCGAGCATTTGTGTACATGATTTTCCATTGGTCAGATTTCGGTGTGTTAGTTGTTGGGTGAGGTCCGGCGTTTCCCCTGTGCATTGCATGAGAAGCCAGACCTTTTTCTTTACCTGGTGATGCAAATGAACTACAAACATGCTGAACTCCTGTTTGACCACTAGCTGAGGGGGGAGGGACGTTCTTCCTATTCTATGTTTCGGGTGCTGCACCCCTCTCCCCATTTGCTAGTTTAAATATTCTGCAAAGACATCAAACTTCTGCCCCAATGCACTGACTCTCTCCTTAGTCAGATGCAGTCCATCAAATTTATAGGATTTTCGCTCCCACAACTGTTTCCAGTTTCCTACAAATTTGTGTCCTTTTTCCTGGCACCAGCCCTTGAGCTGCATGTTTAGCTCCCCTATCTCCCCATCTCTGACCTTCCGTCCATCTGTCCCCTTCTCCCAGACTGGCAGGATCTCAGAGAAGGAGATGCTGGACAAAATATATGATAGTTTGTCACCTAGCCTGGTCAGGTGTTCCTTGGTCTCCACAACTGACTGGCTGGCGAGATCGTTAGTCCCAATGTGTACCAGGACACCAGTGTTTTCTCATACTTCCTGAACAATTTTAGCAATGCGGTCAGTGTCTCTTCACGCTGATGTACCTGGGAGACATCTGACCATTACCCCTGGCTGGAGAAATGTATCAACTCCCCGAATCATGGAGTCTCCTATGATCAGAAGATTTTTGGATTTTCTTTTTGCTGTTTTTGTTTTGGTTCCTGTTTTGGGCACGTTTTGTTGTGCTACCTCCTGTGCTGCAGTGTCCTGCTCTGCAGTGTCCTCTGCCCCGGGACTCGATTTCGGAGATAGAGGCAGATACCCGTTTGTAGTTTTTATATGGTTTGTGGACGTGATATGTTGGACAGCACCAAGTGTTGGGGCACCCGATTTGCCCCTCCTAACCACCTGCCAACCTCCCAGACTAACTACCCTCTACGGTCGAGGTGTTTCTGTTGGATGTTGGGGAAATGGCGGGCAGTTCTTATATTTCCTCTTGAATATGCAATTTGAGGAGCGCACTCTCTGCCCATGCTGCCTGGAGCTGAGCCCTTAGATCTCCAATGGCCCAGCATGTACGACAATGTCCTAAAACCTGTAAAACTGCCCTTCTGAAAAGTGTTCCACAGTACCTGCAGTTAATGATATCCATTCCAGGTAAGTTGCTTAAGTCATGGTGTACAGATTTAGCAACTTTTTGCTGCACCTCAGGGGTATCATCTGCCTTACCTTTTGATGTTAAGATTTTATTATCTGTGTAGGCACACTACTTTGTAAATGCGTATAACTAGCTGCTAGTTTCATTTTCTTCCATGGTTTATTAAGCACTGGAGAAAGGAAACAGAAGAGCAACAAACAGGGCTATTGTTTTAACAGGATTTAAAGTCCCATAATTAGGCAGGTTTGTGCAGACAGGATGGACTGATAGGCCTTTATCTGCTGATATTTTCTCTGTTTCCATGTTTCTGTAAGGAACAACAAAAGGGTGTACAAATAACACAGATGCAGTGGCAGGGACTGATGAGAAGTCATAGAAGTTCTTTTCAGAAGAGTCCTCTTCCTCAGTAGACAGATGGAGCGTCTCCTAAGTGAGGCATAGGATGTCTCAGAATGAGGCCTCCTCAGCTGGAGACCTGGGAGTGTAAACCACAGTGTCCTTGGCACCACAGGTGACAGTGGAATTGGAATCAAAGCCAAGGTAGAGGGGAACTTCCTCATCCTAATCATCATCATCATCATCCAGTACATCTGAATTATATTTATCCTCTTTCTCCTTAGGTGGCGGAGGCTGCAGAGGAGTCGCATTGGCCAAATTTTTTGGGGGGCAAGTACATTAAAGTATCACAACACCCTGGCTGCACTGACAGAAGTGATGACAGGGGTGGCGTTAATAATAACATTAATGATGGCAATGAAGGCAGTAATCGCTGGATTAATTCAGAGAATGTAGCTAGTACAGCAGCATTAGCAGTGACACAAGTGGGTGATGATGGCAGCGCCAGCTGGGCAGTGCCCACTGATGACTTGCCAGCTGAATCCTTCGGGGTCTGTGTAACACCCAAGCTTCAGCCTGCACCTTACCTTGGTGTCATAGCAATGGTCAGGCCAGCGACAGAGGCCAATGACACGGCCTTGGGACTTACCCTCCTGCATTTTCTGTGCAGACCGGGATCTGGAGGGAGAAGCATGGTGATGATGTTCCAGCGAAGAAGTCCTTTTTGGCTTTTTTTTCTTACAAAGAATTACACTATTCCCGCGAAGGCAACAATGTCACTGAACAGCAAGGAAAGCTGTGGAGCTCCAACTGAGCTTGCTCCTTAGAACAATGAGAGGATCCCACAGTAGAGCCAAATGCTGCAGTTTTGACATGTTCCATTTTTCTACAGAGAATACTCTAAGGATTTTTGTCTGCATCTCCTCTTGGCCTGATTGAAAACCATGGCAGATAGGGCAGGACTTAACGTTGTGCAAAAGGCCCAGACAGTGCACACACAGTTTGTGAGCATGGTCATCGAAAATCTTTATGCTGCACAGAGGCGAAAAAGCAGTGGCTTATTCGATAGCCCCAGTGACAGCATAATATGTTATCATGAATGAAAACTAAAGTAGAACACTTCAGTGATTGAAATGGATGAAGGTGCCTCTTCAGTCCAACAAGAGTAGTTGGTGGTAACGGAAAAGAAACGAGGAGGTACAGGGCTGCCCACAGTATATAGGCACTGACACTGTACATCTCCATGGGCAACCCCAGCTAGGCAAAAGTCTCCAAGTGGTACTGATGTCAACAGATTACACTTCAATATGCGTGGCTCTATGGAAGGAGAGGTCCTTGAAGAAGATGAAAAAGCTGTATGAAACAAACTTCACAAGCAGGTCGAGAGACATTATGCTCCTTTACAGATCCTTTGTCAGGCCCCACTCTGAATACAAAGTGCAGTTCTGGTCCCCATATCTGAGTACTGAAATAACTCAGAAAGTACAGAGGAGAGTGATCAAGGTGGTTGGACGTGAACTATGAGGACCAACAGTCAGAACTGAGACTTTGTTTCCATGAATAAAAGAAAAAGAGTTAGAGGGGACGTGATCAAGGTCTTTAAACATTTGAAAGCGATAACACCATCATACCAAATGTAGCACTTTGCGATGCACAAGGGGATATATGTCGCTAGAAAGAGGAAGATTCAAGGAAAACCATCAGGAAAAGCTACGGCACAGAATATGATGGACACTTGGAATGAACTACCAGTGTAGGTGTGTCACCTGATAGATACTGTTGCAACCTTCAAATTTAGACTTGACAGGTACTTTGAAACAAAAGAAGTGACAGGGTATTCCCATTGAGTAAGGTGGAGGGGGAATTGGAGCAATGGTCATATTTCCTTCTAAAAGCTATATACATGTGTGTAAAGCTGTCACTGTCCATGCAGAATAGAGGAGGCATCTGACAGAAGGACGTGAGTAGCTCCAGGAGCTGTGCACCATAAAAATCTAGGTATAATTCTGTATCTATGGTTACTGCAAACATTCTTTCATAAAAAACGGTTGCTAAAAGTACAGTCTGTCATGGCAGTGGTAGCACTTCTGCTCACGAAGCCCGCAACCTGGATTCAGGAATGAGGCTGGGGTGTCGAAGGGCTGGCCAGAAAGAAAAGGAGGACTGAGCGTTTCTCAGGATCTTGCCTCCTCTTGGGACGGAGGAAGAACTCTCTGCCATACAACCATCACCTAGGTGATTCTGGGTGGCAGTGCAGTCTAGAGAACATTCAGGTGGGTGGAAAGATGCCGATTTGCTGGTGTGGGGTCAGGCACATGATCTGCACAAGCCCCTCCCTCAGCTGGCATCTCTATGGGGTGGGGAGAGACAACAAGGAAACACCCTGACCAACGCAGACTGATGGCCTTGCACAGCTTGCAGACCTGGCACCTATCGACCTGGGCTCTACCTTGGCTGAAGCAACTCAACTGTTCCAGAGGGACCTGGTCCCGACCTGGGCTCTGCCTCAGCTGAAGCAACCTGACTGCTCTAGAGGGACCTGATCCAGCCTGATGGCCTCCATCAGGGGGATACCACGTGGGTACTGGCCGAGGTAAGATAAGTCCTGGGAGATGGCGGGTTGGAGCTGTGCACGGTCCCTATGGGGACTATGAGCCGGTCAGAAGGAGTATAAAACAGAATGGATCAAAAACAAAAAAAATGAAAGACATAGTTGGTAAAGGCTCTCCACTGTATTATGGCTTCCTTGATTCTATGGAATGGTTAACTGATAAAAACTTTGAACACTAGGCCGGCCCAGTGGTGTGGTGGGCTGAGGTACTGAGTGCTATACCACCTGCCTCAAAGGGAACTGGGGTTCGAGAACACATGAGTCATTCAGGGGCTGGCTGGGGGAAGAAAGACTGAGCGTCCACTGACAGCTCCATTTTCTTCATGGTGGGGGGACAGAGCATGCTGCTGCTTGACTGCCACCTAGCACAGGCAAGGTGACGCAGCATGCAGCCACCACTCTGAGGTCTGGGCATAGGCGTATGAGTAAGTGCGATGTCTTCATGCTATACGCCCACACCCTTGCACTGACCTCACCGAAAAGAGAAGATCGAGTTAGAACACCCCCAGACTGACAGGTTGTCTCTGGTCGCCCACAGGCCCTGCACCAGATGCAGGCACCACCACCAGAACAAGGATTGTGAGGTGAGGTGAGGTGAGGACTGGGAGAAGTCCGGCTAAGGAGGCTGGGGCAGCCGGCACAATAGATGTCGGCTGGGGATGGGCAATGCAAAATGCTCTATACAAAAAAACTTTGAACACTAATATTTTCCTGCTCTACTAAACCATTCTGCTTCATGATGCACAACACATTCAGCCAATGTTATAAATCATAGCAATGCTGGTTTACGAAGTTATCCCAAACGCCCACTTACAAGTACAGCAACTGTATAGCGTGAAATTTAAAGTAAACTGCAAATAATCATGCCAGAAGCTGACCTGTTTCCGAAGTTTCTCCCAACGCTCCTGATAGTCTACTAGTCTGGAATGTATCCAGGCAGAAACACCTGGCACTGATCTGCTCCGCAATTCTGCATCTGCTTCTTTCATGTTCTTCAAAGTTGGTTCCATGGTCTCCATTTCATTCACAAATAACTAAAAGGATTTAGCAAATGCATTTTGGAGTCATTTTCTTGCACAATACAAAAATTCATTATATGAAGAGACATTTCATATGCTAATGCCGTAGTCTATATTCAGCAACTTGTGTTTTTGTATGCTGCCTTAGAGTGGTAAGGTCACTAAGGTATCTGGTGAGGTTATTTCTCGAACTGAAGCTTCAGCAGATAGTACTTCATCACTTATAAAAATGGGTGGTGTATCCAAAATAAGAATATTAAAAAAAAAAAAAAGTTACAGGGATGAGTACATTAAGTTATTACACAACCTTCTTAGAAAATAAGGACATGTATGGCAAAAAAAACCTACGTTAATGCTCATTAGGGTTGCTACTGCATGAAATGCAAACCGCAGAAAGGTTGGAAATAAACTATTAGGGCTGCAGACACAATGGCCACAAAGTTTGGAAATGTCTTATTAGGGTTCTTATGTTTAACTCCCACCCACCCTACCATGTTGCCTAACCTCATGACCAAAGGACAGTCTACAGGTGCAAGGCCACAGATCAATGGTATAGTACCTCATACAGGGTCCACATATTAAAACTGGTATATAGCAACCCTAATCCCTACCTCTACCCTACCCTTGTGGCCAGGGTGAGACAAATCAGTTAGTCATACTACCCAGCTGAGTACCTGTCCATGAAGTGATTTTTGAGCCCTACAAAAACTGACGACTATGCAATTTCTATAGTACTTTCAAATCTGTAGCTGTTCTGCTGCTTTGTGGTACGTGTACCATATTGGATGCCAAGTAAAGTAAGGCACAGGTTATAATGGATATAAACCTTCACTGATATACACCCAAAAAGTATTCTAATTATAGATGTACAGTGTGTACAAAATACAAGGCTTGTGTGTGTCATGACTCTGGACATGCACTTTGCCCATCGCTCATGAGTGTAGGGAGGGAGGGGTGGGGAGAGGATTACGGTTGTTATATACCAGTTTTGATAGGTGGATCTTGTATGAGGTACCATATCACTTATCTATAGCCTTGTACCTGTAGACTGCCCTTCAGTTATGAGGGTAGGGGATGTGGTAGGGTGGGTGCGAGTTAGACATAAGAACCTCAATAGGACATTTCCAAACTCTGTGGGCATTGTGTCTGCAATCTTAATAGTTTATTTCCAACCTTTGTGCAGTTTGAATTTCGTGTGGTAGCAACCCTAATAAGTGAAGCAGATACAGGATATGACATGGATGAGAGTGAAACATAGGGGACACGCAATGGGCAGACTCAAAATATGCAATTTATCATCAGATGTGAGGGGCAAGACCATAACTCACGAGTGGCAAAGCCATGAATGAGTTATGAACATCCTGCCCACTCACAAGTGATGATAAATTGCCTATTATGAGTGAGGCTATTATTGTATGTTTGATATCTACAACAGTAGCTTACAACTTACAGTATGTCTTTTAAATCTGCAGTTTAATTGAAGATTTTGCTGTTTTTTCTCTGATTTTAACTGCTGTCTTCAGTGCCACATAGGCAATGTGATGTCATCAACATTGTGAAAGTTGCTCTCTGATTGATTCAGCATTCCAGTGTGATGAAAATAACCTTAAAAATATCCATTGTGACAACAGTAACAATAATATATATATATATATATATATATATATATATATATAATTTTTTCATCATCTGTTTTCCCCCCAGGCAACCGCAGGCAGGACACTCCACCCTACTTGCCAACTGAGACTGTCTACCACTCCCCCCCGAGCCCCATTTCCCCCCATGGTGGGGCGGGAAGAGGGAAGGGCCATCCACCCAGGACACAATCCAGATCAGGGCTATTTTGGGCGGTCTGGCAGTGCAGCGGGATGCTGGTTGGCTGGCGGGGTTTCAGAGAGCCTGTGGTAACCCCTTCTTTTTCTGCTTTTCATCCTTCACCCTCAAGGCCGTGAACACACATGCATGGAGGTGTGTGCGTGCCACGTAGACACGCTCTTGCTTACCTAACTCCAGTGCTGACACCCAGCCTCCACCAGGAGGCAGCCAAGGAGGGGGACAACATTCTCCCCATCCCGAGGAGAGAAGAGCTGTTGTCGGACACTCGAGCTTCTCCCTCCCCTGCTGACCCCAGGCAACCCACGCTGATTCCCAAGCCCGAGTCTCTGGCATGGTGTGAGGTGTGGCATCCAGCGTGTCAACCCTCAGCACTACCAGGTTTTGATATGCTGCTGTCACTAACTGAGATATCTCTTTTTATTTTGTCTTTTTATCTCCACTCCTGTGGTATATGTAAGCAGTAAGACACGACAGGGTGTGGGTAGTAGTGTGATCGCCACATGCCCAGGGGCGTAATGCGGTATGAGGCTGAGGGCTGAGTGCCTTATTGTCCCTGGAAGTGCAATGATTGCACTACCACCCACACCCTATCGTGTCTTACTGCACTTATAAAATGGACTTTTATATTTAACATAGATATAATTATTAGAACACCCATTTTAACAAGACAAAATAGTAACTAATATATGTTTTTTAGCTAAAGTAATCCCTCAACCTACTGGGACTACACTACTTTTACAGTTTTGCTTTAGGTCTTTTGCCCTAATGGAGATTCCTTACTTGTAGTTTTGTAGTTTTCCCCACACCAATGACCCATTGGTTAAAAAAAGTAATATACAAACTATAAAAATAATTCTGAGGTTAAGCTGGGTTTTCACTATTTTGTCACTGAAATCAGTTGTGAGCTCTGCTTTGTGCTCAAGATTGAGTGCTTATATCTGTGTTACACAGCCATAACATGGAGCGATGTTGGCGTTTTGGCAGCTCTCGGGATTACTAAACCTTTTACATTTATGTTGTGCACTTTTCTACCATCTCCCCAACCCCCCCACCCCTGATTAATTAGCTCAATGATTGGAAAACACATAGCAGCGGACCACTGTTTCCCTCCCTACCATTCGAAATCTCACACACACACCAGTACGCTATCGCTCACAGGCTCATTATGAAAGGCAATGGATTAAAAACAGATTTTTTATTATTATTATTTTGTTACATAAATTTTGTTTCAAGAGTTTGGGTAATGTATGAGCACTGCAAGTAACACAGACAAAGTCAGCGCTGTGGCCGGGGTCATGCACCCGAAGCACAAGTAAACTCTAAATTATAGAAGGCTGTTTGCCACAGTAGGGAAGAACAAAATCATCAGGAGCGCTTGATATGTTTCTTTTCTCATGTTGGGTGTGTGTGTGTGTGTGGAGAGTTATATTTTTTGTTGGTCCGGAGGCTAAACACAACAATGGGCTTGCAGGGAGGGGAGAGAGAGAGAGAGAGAGAAGAGACAGGATGAGGCTGGAGATAGTACTGTGTTAACGAGAGGTAAGAATGGCAGCCAAGCATTTTTTTTAATTCTGTGCAGTGCAGGGTTTTGTGATTAGGCCAAATACTAGGATGACCCTCAGTAGTACTGCATTCATGCACGGTCAGATGACTGGTTCTAGCCAATCATAATTTGAGAATTTCGGTGCCCATTTTATAAAGTAGAAAAATCTTCACAAGCTATACTTGAGCTCCTGACCTCACAAGCGGTGAAGCCACAGGTGAGGTCGGGAGAGGTCAAGTATAGCAAGTGAAGGTTTTTCAATCTCACTGTCACCCATATCATATTTGGTTTGTACAGTTAGTGTTTAGGTGGTTTGGGATAAAAAGCTACAAAAGTACAAAACAAAATGTGACACTCAATGCATCTCACTCTCACTCATGTTGCTTTGATTTGCACAACAGTTGTTTAGGCAGTTTTGTGATAGAAATGATAAAACATTACAAAAGGGAAAAAAATGCAAAATTTTGACTGCCTCTCAAAGCATGCTGCATCTGCTGGCTTCATGCTGCACGTGTCTATTGTGATGTCATCAGCACTGTTATAGCTGCCCTCTGACTGGTTCAGTATTTCGTTGTTTCAGTGTGACCTTTCAACTTGCAAAACAGCATTACCATCTTCGCAGCAGGCAGTGAGACGATAGTAGTATCTTGAGCAGTTTTAACCCATGCCAGTTGTATAAATACATACGGGATAAGCAACGGGCTGACTCAAAATGTGAACCTTATCTTCAACTGTGAGAGGGCAGGGCCATAAGTCATGAGTAGCAGAACCATGAATGAGTTACGAAAGTCCTGCCCACTCACAAGTGAAAATAAATTGCCTATTTTTAATCAAATTATTGTATACTCGATATATACAATAAACCTTCAGTTACTTTGAAAATGTTATTTTCCTTTGATTTTTAGCAGCTGGCTTCAGTGTTACATAGGCATTGTGAAGTCAGCATTCTGAAAGCAAATGTCTGATTGGTTCAGTATTCCACTGTGATGACAGTAACCTTAAAAAATATCCACTGTGACAACAATGACAATATTTTTTGATATGTGGCTGTTACTGATGTCATTAGCTATATCATCTTTTTATCTCGTAATTTTTACCCCCACTCCTATTGTATGTGTGTATAGATACAACACACACACACAAACATACACATATTATATATATATATATATATATATATATATATATATATATCAACATTGTAGCACAACTACAGAAAGTAATTAAGAAATCTAAACCTGAAGGGGTGACACAGGTTCATGTCCAAACTCCGTTAGACAGAGGGCTGGGAGGGGGAGGATACAGCATCCCAAGAGAATCTCCTCCTCTGGGGAAAGAGGGTGGTGTGGCTCACTGCATTAGTGCCACCTGGTTAACCACAGGTGGTGGTGCAGTTGAGCACAAAGTATGTCTAAAAGTGACTGAATGCAGATGTTTATGCATCTGGCATCCTGTAATATCAGAGGGCACATCCTTGTGGGTGGGATACAGAGGGAGCAAACCACAGAACTGGTTTGGCCACTCACTGAACAGATGAAAATCTGCCCACCCGCTAGGGTGGACAGTGGTCCTATTTCCCTTGGGTGCCTTCAGCCTCAAGCTGAGATCTGTATCCCCAGCAGTTGCAGGCTAGATAGAGGGACATATTCCCATCAAAGGTGCTGGGATGGTGGGGCCCTATCCCTGGGGAAATCTGGTGAGGCACTGGACTGCTGAAGGGATCCCAGTAGAAGGCATATATTGGGAGGGACACCGTGATCAGCAAACAGGCCACACTGGCAGCAGCAGGAGGAGGTTTAGATGGGGAAGGGGGGTGGAATCAGCCCTTGGCGTAAAAAGTATGTTGGAAAAAGAAAAGGAAAAATTGAGGATGGTGGGCAGGAAGGATAGCTAGGAGTAAATTACACGATGCATTAGGAATCCATCATTATACATCCCTGAGCAGACCACTCAGATGAAACAGTGAGAAAAAGGACCTGGGCATGCCCGATTAGGGATGTCACAGAATCAGATTTTTATAGTATGATAACCATGACAAGTAATACCATGGATCTTCTTCGGGGGTATCTCAGTCATCAGGTAACACCGTAGAAACCTTCGCCATCAGTGGAGAGGAATCCACATGGAAGATTTTCAGCAGTACAACTGGGACCACCCACACTGTTGACATACACTGAAGTCACCAACCCTACATAGGCAAGGGCGGCCCCACTCCCTCCTCAGTTCTTTCCAACCGTCGACTTGCAAGCACAGTCTCCGCAGATGAGCCATCGCAGTGTTTCACGCCTTTTTCGATCTACAGCGTTTTTTTTCTCTAATTCTTCACAAAATCTCTTTCAGAGATTTTTCTCTTTTTTGTTTATGTCAAGAATTAATCTGCAATCTTATTCTCTTTTCCAGCACTGCTGCTGCGGGAAGAAGATTGCCTCCACAGACGAACGTTCCATTTGTGTCTGCTGTCTTGGGCTGGACCACGAAGTCTCTGACAACTCTACCAGAAGTTCAACCAAACCACCCTCAGGTGATGCAAGAAGGCTCTCAAAAAATTCCTGATGGAGCAGCAGGTAGCCAACTCTGGGCAGGGGTCCTCTGGGGACCTGACCGCTCATTGCCCTCTGGGTCCATAAGCTCCCAGATCTCCAAGGCCCAAAACAAGTCCTCGGGGGAAAGTCACAAGAAAGATCGGGATCGTGACAGCTCCCCTGGTGGCTATCCCATTCCCCGCTGGCCCCTCCTTTGAGGGGGCTCTTCATTGATGGCAGCTGCCCCAATAAAAAGACCAGCTGTCCAGGTCTCTATCCCTTCCAGACCCATACTGACAGCTTCTCTGCCCAATACTCAGGGCGCCAGGCTGTCGACCTCTGGGTCATCGGCTCCTCCTCCATCGATGACGAGCTCATCGTCGATGGTCTCCGTTGATGCCTGCCCCTTGATCTCTAAGGACTACGGGCTCATCGGGCGTTCAAGTCAGCGGGTCATCGGCTTCTGTGCCAGGTACTGCTTAAGTTCACCAATGTCCTGGTTCAGCGGTTCAGTGCTTTCAATAGGCCTTCATCACTGGCACCGTCGATGGCAGCTTCGTTGTCAACGCCCCTTCGTCATCCCGGGAACCTCCCCGCAGGCCTCCGACACCAGACCCAGATGAGGAGGTCGACGTCAAGGAAGAGTACCATCCTGACCTCATCCTCCCGGATGACACAGAGGATGAAGAAGAGGAGGAGGAAATCCTCCTTTCTGACAAGTCAACTGCCTTTTCAGTCAGTGAGGACTCGGTTAAGCATACTCCCAGGTCTCCCCCTGAAGATGCTACTTTCTACAATGTCATGAAACAGTTGTCTACCACTATGGGCTTCCAGACAGAGGAGGAGGATATCACCAGGCAAGAGCTGGCTGACTACCTGGAGATCCCAGATTGTCCACCTAAAATTATCCTATGTTGCCAGCACTGAAAAATGCCACTACAGCAGCCTGGCACAGGTCAGATATGGTGCCAGCTGTGTTGCGCAGGACAGATGGGCTGTATAATGCTCCACAGGGCCTTCCTTACTTTGTGGCCCAGGCTAAAACTGACTCTGCTGTCATCAAGGCAGCCCCTGACAGGTCTAAGGTGCCTAAGCACCTTAGCCTCTGGACAAGGGAATCCTACAGGATTGACATCTAGGTAAGAGGGTTTACGCCTTCTCTACTTTAGTTCTGAGGATTGTAAATTATCTGTCACATATGGTCAACTTCCAGAATGCCAACTAGAGGATGGGCAAGGCGGCTGTCAAAGCCCTCTCCGATGGCACCCAGCAGCAAGATCAGCTTCAGTGCCTACAAACTGCAGAGGATGTCAGCAAACATCTCCTTAGGGCACTCTATGATTTGGCCGACATGGTGGCCAGGGCACCTGCCACAGGCATTTGCCTTCACAGGCATTCATGGCTGAGGGTCTCTGGCTTTGCAGCTGATGTACAAAATAAGGTGCTCAACACCCCATTCAATGGCACCAAGCTCTTCGGCCCTGATGTCCAGGACCTCATCAATAATTTACAGGCCTCTGGCACAGCCCTTAAAGTGGTCCACTTTCTCTACCATACTCACCCCAAGATAGAGGATGCTCTACTTTTTGTAGACAGGCCACTGGATCAGGTTCGGGCCCCCGCACCCAGTGTAAGTGCAGAGCCCAGTCTTCCTTGCCCACCCCCTCTCATGCTGGAGTGGCGGCCAAGCATTCCAGAAATGATGGTGCAGCTTCAACAGCTGTCCTGACCTCCACTTGACTCCTTGCTGGACCCCCTCCTCTGGTCCAGACACAGGAGGCGGTGGTTGGAGAATGGTTCTCCCTCCATCTGAATCAATGGAGAACCATCACTTCAGATGCTTGGAGCCTGCAAATCATAGAGTGCGGTCACACCTTAGAGCTCATTCAACAGCCTCCAGATACCCCTCCATCATCCGCAACCTACAGCCCCCCCTCCTATCTGTTCTCCAGAAGGAGGTGCAGTTTCTCCTGCACAAGTAGGCAACTGAGTCAGTGCCAAAGTGACAGAGAAACCACGGGTTTTATTCCAGGTTCTTTCTGGTCCCCAAGAAGACCGGAGATCTGAGATCCATCTTAGACCTCAAGGACCTCAGTCTCTTAGTCAAGTACAAAAAGTTATGGATGTTAACTTTACCAGGTCTCTTGTCCTTCCTCAAGACCGGGGACTGGTTCTGCTCACTGGACATGCAGGACGCCTACCTGCATATTTCGGTCTTTCCTACTCACTATAGGTTTCTTTGCTTTGCCTTTCAGGGAGACCACTACCAGTTCAAAGTGTTGCCCTTTGTCTTATCCTCTGCACTGTATGTCTACCAAATCCTTGGCAGCAGTTGCAGCAGCCCTTTGAAGGGAGGGTCTGTACGTCCTCCCTTACCTGGACAATTGGCTTCTCAAGGCCCCATCCAGGGAACAGCTGTTGCTGGCTCTGGAGGAGACTCTTCAGCTATTCCAATCTCTGGGCATAACAATCAACCTGCCCAAACCTGTTCTAGTACAGTCCCACAGACTGCAATACATTGGGGCGGTTTCAGACTCTGAGCAGGGAAAGGCCTTCTTACTCCAAAACAGGACAGGATGCCTTATAGCTCAGGCTCAGGAAATTGCTCAGAGTCGTTACATCCCTGCCAGGCTGTACCTCCAGCTACTGGGGTTAATGGCTGCAGCCATTCCCACCATTCAACTGGCCAGGCTTCACATGCACACCCTTCAGTGGACCTTCAGAGTGCAGTGGGACCAGCACACGGATGAGTTGGACCAACTAGTCCTGGACTCCTCTCCAGTCCGTAAAGCTTTGCAGTGGTGGATGGACCCCTTGAATCTTCTGCAAGGGGTCCCCTTCCAGATTTCTTCCTTACATCAGATCCTAACCACGGATGTTTCAGGTCTAGGCTGGGGAGCTCACCTGGATTCCATTCAAACCCAGTGCTCCTGGTCCCAGTAGGAAGCTGCTCTGCATATCAATGTCCTGGAAATGAGAGCGTTAATCTATGCCATACAGACATTTCAGGAGCAGCTTGCTCCAAGCCAACTGCTGGTGCAGTCAGACAGTCTGAGTGTAGCCTACAACATCAAAAAGCAGGGTGGGACTCACTCATAGCCCCTTTGCAGGGAGGCCATGCGAGTGTGATACTGGGCACTGGAGCACAGTCTGACACTCTCTGTGGTCCACGTGCCAGGTGTTCTAAACACCCTGGTGGACAGTCTCAACAGGACGCATGCATAAATGGGAGCTTCTCTCATCCATAGCAGATGATCTGTTCAACAGATGGGGTCATCCAGAGTTCGACCCTTTTGCGTCCCCACTTGAAGCAAAACTGCCCAATTTCTGCTCACTCAATCCAAGGCCTGGAGTTTTCTGGCTGGACGTGTTGTCCTTCTCTTGGAGCGAGAGATTTCTGTATCCAATCCCTCCATTTCCACTAATACAGAGGGTGCTGATCAAGACCTTTCTTAGGAGCATCCTGCACCCAAAACCCACAATCCGTTCCCCCGTCCTAGCTTGGGACTTGAATTTTATTTTGGAAAAGTTGACTCGGTCTCCTTTTAAGCCAATCGCAACTTGCAATTTACGCTTTCTCTCTTGGAAAGTGCTCTTTTTAGTTGCAATTACTTCTGCTTGAAGATTTTCAGAGCTTCAGGCCCTCTGGTGCAAGGAACCTTATTTGATTTTTCACAAAGACAGGGATCTTTGTGCACAAACCCTAAGTTTCTCCACAAGGTGGTTTCTGAGTTCACTCTTAATCAGCCTATCCACCTTCCTGTTTATTCTTCTGAGTGTGCCAATCCAGGGGAAGCAGTGCTCCATATACTAGATGTGTGTAGAACTTTGAAGTATTATCTGCTCAGGACTGAGGAGTTGAGAAAGTCTAAGCAGTTGTTTGTTTCTTTCACCCCAGGTAGAGAGGGCGCTTCAGTTTATAAGCAATGCTTATCCAAATGGTTGGCACACTGCATTGTGTTCTGCTACAAAAAGTACAACAAAGAATTGCCTATTGCTGTCAAAGCTCATTCCACCAGAGGCATGGCTACCTCGGTGGCTTGTTTCAAAGGGGTCTCAGCTGTTAATATTTGTGCTGCTGCCACCTGGAGTGCAGTCCACACTTTCACCAAGCATTACAGTCTGGACATTGCTTCAAGAGCCCATTCAGGTTTTGGTAGGGTAGTGCTGCAAGGACTTCTGTCTTAATTTTATGGAGATCCAGCCTCCTAGACTGACTGTTTTTCACTTGTCACTGCTTGGTACTCGTTCCCATGGTGTTACCTGATGACTGAGATACCCCAGAAGATCGAACAGTTAAGTAAGAACTTACCGTAACAGTAGATCTTCGAGAGGATCTCAGTCATCAGGTATAATTTCCCTCCCACTCTCCCCCTTCTTGGGGCTCCTGTTCAGGACCTGGCTACCTGCTGTATTCCATCATTTTTCACTAGAGTCGGGTCCCTCAGGGCATCAGCCTTGCTTCCTTCATCTCCCGAGGGAAAGAACTGAGGAGGGAGAGTGGGGCCATCCATGCCTATATAGGGTTGGTCATGTCAGCGGATGTCGACGGCATGGGTGGCCCCAGTTGTACTGCTGAAAATCTTCTGTGTGGATTCCCCTTCACAAACGACAAAGGTTCCTACGGTGTTACCTGATGACTGAGATCCCCTCTAAGATCTACTGTTACAGTAAGTTCTTACGTAATCGTTCTTTATCATGAATACCGTGGTATTACAGAAGTAGTCATTTTTGTGTCCCCCAAAAAACGTCTCTTTGGGTGTTGTGTTAGGGTCAGCTGACACAGAAAAAACAGATGTTCTTAAAAATACCCCCCAAATTAGTTGAGAAGCCTGAAAACCACAGTATACTGTGAACCACGGTTTTTTACTGTATTAGAAATTGTCCACAGGATCAATACTGTGACTTCCAATGCTGCAGTATACCGTGGAACCATGATACTGTGACATCCCAATGCCTGAATCTCTCTTGTTTTTTTTTTTTTTTAGATTGTGCATGGAGGGGCCATAAGCAGGAATTGATTCTTAAAGTCTGCAACTTTCTATCGGTACTCCCAGTGTTTTGGCCTAAAATGATGAGTTTTGTTTTTAAATGCTACTGCTCTTATCTCCATTTATTCTAAAACTTTTAATTCCACCAGCCAAAACATTAAATGATGACCCCGGCATAGCTGACACTCTAAGTGTACTTCATGACACAGCAGAGCCTTTCTTTGCAATTGTTTAAGTGGCGTTCTACAAACTGTACTAAATATCGTCAAACTTGGGTTTTCAGTGTCTTTGAAAACACTGCACAGTTTATGTTTCAAAAGACAAACACGTACAAACTTGTGATTTAATGCAGCCTTCATGTTACACATTTCAGGCCTAATTTTTGTTTTCTTTATCTGTTCCCATTGCAAATGGTCAGAATTGCAATGATCAGCAATGTGTGCCTTTAGGAAGGAAGGGGTCATCCCTTGCCTGGGCTCATTCCTGTGCATAGCTACAGTAAATGAGGAAAGGAGCAATTCAATAATATCTCTGTCATAGGCTCAACACCTGCTCCAGGAGACGGGGAAAGCCTGCTCATCTAGGCTCAGTTCCTGCTACAATTAGCTTTACAACCAAACACAAAGAGTAGCTGCTGGTGAAGTCATATGGACATAATTTATTCTGTAACAGGGACCAGTCACCAGACAAATAAAACATAAACTCTTTAAGGAACACAGCTGCCTTTGAACACACCCAAACAGTAAACCCACAGAGCTCTCACAAGCACTGCTTAATTAAATGCCCTGGACTGCTCACTAACAGTGTACTGATCCAGTCGTTTCTGCAGCCCTTCGGCACGTCCCAGAGCAGGGTGATCTTCGCTTAGGAATACTTCCACACCATCCATCCACTTCTGAAGTCTCTCAGAATTTGTCTGTATGAAATACAGCAAAACAAGTCATTACAAAGCTAGTCAAAACTGCAAGGCTGTGTCAGTGTCTCCAAAGAAGGGGCCACGGAAAACTACAGGTAACACAGATTCAGCGTGGGTTAAAAAAAAATACATATCTAGGAAGAAGGAAAAACATTTAAATAATGCCACCACACTGATCCACCTCAATTTAAAACCACCACCTATCTGTAGGATGCAATGTTTGAAGTAAGGTTAAAAACAGGAAAAAAAAAACATTTCTAGCAAATTCTAGGCTACAACTCTATTGAATAAGCACTTCTTGCCATCCATTATAGAGCACAGCATGTGAATGACTTGTGGCTGAATTCCTGACATATCTCTGTTCCTCCTTCAGCTGCTGGAATTCATAAAGAATGATTAGGGTGTTTTGTAAAATTAGCTTCATGGCAGGCAGTAGGAGGGGATGCTGTAAATCTATTTAGTAAACGTAAAATAAAAACATAAAAAAAAAAAAACATTAAATCCTGTAACAGAGGACTGCAGGGCTATATATTTACACCTTGCCATGTTGTCGACTATTCATAATATGAAGATATTAAGCTAATCTCCCAACAGCCAGGAGGTTAAGATTAATCTCCCTGCCACACCGTGACAAAGGCATTTTCCAGACCAGGCGGACAATGAAAAGGGCCAATCTCCACATCTGAGATGAATGAGCAAAATGTCTTCCTTGACTCCCTGAAGCAAGGTGTTTCACACACAGGTACTGGGAGTACAGCAATTCCCTGCTAGCCTTGGAATGAACAGACAGACTGCTAGCTTAACCTTTTCTTGTCATTGATAAATGGTCTGCTTAAAAGTGACCTGCAATGCTTCAATATGAACCATTTTAAATTGCATTAAACCTGTGCACAGAGGCCATCCTAGATATTACTGCAACTTGCATACCCCACAGTTCTAAAAGCTGTGACTATATATATATATATATATATATATATCTACACATACATCATACTGGATGGGCAACTATGCACAACCATTGTGTTCTGCCACAGAGGGGTTCTAATTCCCTCTGACCTCAGCAACAAAGCGTGAGAGGGGTACAGGAATCAGAACCCCAAGGTGGCAGAACACACGGGTTGTGTATAGAGTTGCATATACAGTATTTTTTCACAGTGCATGGTGCCCCTAAAAATAATACAAAAACAGTTGGATCACTTTTTTAATACAAAAAGAAATTATCTGCTGCTTAGTATTATTCCAGGATTTAAGGCTGGTTGCTAGGACCAGTGGTGTGGTTGTTAGGGACCAGACATCCCTATGTCTAAAGTGAGAACTTCCACTGGTTGTCAACTACATTTGGGAGGGGTTTAAAAACAAATAAAATATGGCAGACGTATTTCTCACTAAGCGAGCGGACACTTACTGTGAGGAATCACATTTTATTTTGCGAGTAATTTTAAATATCTGGTACATCCTGCACTGGATTTTTTTGTATAAGTGAAAATATCTGGTTGATCCTGCATCTGCAAGATTTATGTGAGTATGCCACCACCGTAACATGTTATCTGGTTGATCATGGATCTGCAGGATTTATCCGAGTGTGCCACCACCGTAACATTTTAACTGGTTGATCCTGCATCTGCAGGATTTATGGGAGTGTGCCACCACCGTAACATGTTATCTGGTTGATCCTGCATCTGCAGGATTTATGTGAGTGTGCCACCACCGTAACATGTTATCTGGTTGATCCTGCATCTGCAGGATTTATGTGAGTGTGCCACCACCGTAACATGTTATCTGGTTGATCCTGCATCTGCAGGATTTATGTGAGTGTGCCACCACCGTAACATGTTATCTGGTTGATCATGCATCTGCAGGATTTATGCGAGTGTGCCACCACCGTAACATGTTATCTGGTTGATCATGCATCTGCAGGATTTATGCGAGTGTGCCACCACCGTAACATGTTATCTGGTTGATCATGCATCTGCAGGATTTATGCGAGTGTGCCACCACCGTAACATGTTATCTGGTTGATCATGCATCTGCAGGATTTATGCGAGTGTCCACCACCGTAACATGTTATCTGGTTGATCATGCATCTGCAGGATTTATGCGAGTGTGCCACCACCGTAACATGTTATCTGGTTGATCATGCATCTGCAGGATTTATGCGAGTGTCCCCCCCTGTAACATGTTATCTGGTTGATCATGCATCTGCAGGATTTGGCGCGAGTGTGCCACCACCGTAATATGTTATCTGGTTGATCATGCATCTGCAGGATTTATGCGAGTGTGCCACCACCGTAACATGTTATCTGGTTGATCATGCATCTGCAGGATTTATGCGAGTGTGCCACCACCGTAACATGTTATCTGGTTGATCATGCATCTGCAGGATTTATGCGAGTGTGCCACCACCGTAACATGTTATCTGGTTGATCATGCATCTGCAGGATTTATGCGAGTGTGCCACCACCGTAACATGTTATCTGGTTGATCATGCATCTGCAGGATTTATGCGAGTGTGCCACCACCGTAATATGTTATCTGGTTGATCATGCATCTGCAGGATTTATGCGAGTGTGCCACCACCGTAACATGTTATCTGGTTGATCATGCATCTGCAGGATTTATGCGAGTGTGCCACCACCGTAACATGTTATCTGGTTGATCATGCATCTGCAGGATTTATCGCAGTGTGCCACCACCGTAACATGTTATCTGGTTGATCATGCATCTGCAGGATTTATGCAGTGTGCCACCACCGTAACATGTTATCTGGTTGATCATGCATCTGCAGGATTTATGCGAGTGTGCCACCACGTCGAACATGTTATCTGGTTGATCATGCATCTGCAGGATTTATGCGAGTGTGCCACCACCGTAACATGTTATCTGGTTGATCATGCATCTGCAGGATTTATGCGAGTGTGCCACCACCGTAACATGTTATCTGGTTGATCATGCATCTGCAGGATTTATGCGAGTGTGCCACCACCGTAACATTTTAACTGGCTGATCATGCATCTGCAGGATTTATGCGAGTGTGCCACCACCGTAACATTTTAACTGGCTGATCATGCATCTGCAGGATTTATGCGAGTGTGCCACCACCGTAACATGTTATCTGGTTGATCCTGTATCTGCAAGATTTATGCGAGTGTGCCACCACCGTAACATGTTATCTGGTTGATCATGAAGTTTCTGTTGCCACCAGTGTTTTCAAACTGCATGACTTGTGCGCTTTCTAAATCAGCTGAAACACTGTTGCACCACAGAAGGGTACAACTGTGATCCATGACCTTTGAACTGTGGTAAAACAGCATTTCTGCTGAGATGGACATCAGGCTGGAACAGCGTTCCACCATACACTGTATATTAAATATTCGATAGGGTAGTTTAAAATATAATTGATGTTCAGTTCAGAATGCTGCTGCCATTGTTCCCTTGCAACAAGTGGCTAAACGAAGCAAAGCCATGAATGCTAGTAAGGTAAAACATCAACAACCTACACTGAAACAATCATATTTTGAGCCACGTCATAGATCATCAGTTATATACTACTAGAATCAAACAGTCACTATTAAAATAACATAGCTACTGGAGGGGGACATGGCTAGCAGCCAGCAGGGACAGATGTTCCAGAACCAATCTTCACCATTGATTCACACCAATAAGCCAGAGGTGTTAGGACCTTGTGGGAGCCAGAATGTTTCAAGAGGGCCGGTACAGAGGTAGGCTACACACATGTCTACACTGCAAGACTAGCTCACACTGCATGGCTTACCTTGGCACTGGCTCTCAATTGCCTCAGTTTCTTTTTTCCTGCCATCAAGTGTACTTCAGTGATGATGTCACTTACCTGCCGCGAGTCTGAACTTCACATCTATACAACAACGTTCAGTTCGTACCATTTTAGTGTTCTAAGCTAATGTTTGTTATTTTTGTGTCAAGTTTAATTAAAAAAATAAAGTTTTTCACAGTCCTACTGAACAACAGTTGAAGATCATGGATGTTGATGGTGAGCAGGGAGCCTCTTCAGGCATGCTACTCTGGCAGCAAGGCCATGTCTGGTCAACTTCCCTCTCTGAGGGAGGGTGCTGAAGACAAGCAGTCCTGTGTTTAGGAAGGATGACAGCCCTCCCGGCACTGCTCAACCTCAAGTCTTTCCTCTTCCCGTCAGAAGAAGAAGAATATTGCTCGAAGTCACCCTCTGGTAGGTCTGCCGTGAGGTCCTCAGTGTCCAGGAGCAGGAGGCCCTCCCTGGCACTGTTGGTATCCCCGACAGCTACTGCTCATGGGCATTCAGAGTCTCAAGCCCTGAGCCCCTCCCTGTCCTCCTGTGGGGAATCCAGTGGGAAGTTTCACCACTGGGCAGCTCTTATGGAGCAGTGAGTACAGTGTCTGGCTCGCTTGCCCCTTCCCACAGAACCAGTTCCAGGTCCCACAGGGCCATGGGGTGCTCGAGCCGCAGTTGCGACACTCTAGCCAGGTAGAGCATTTGGCTCCAGCAACAGTATCTGGGTCCTTACTGGTGACCACGCCATCGATGCCTATTCCACTGGCTGCACCCCATTCCAGTGTCAGTGTCTTGGGACCAGCCCAGGTACCTTTGCCGGTCACTTCTGTGCTGGCTAGACCTACATCGCAGGTAGCACCGGGCTCGGCACTGGGATCAGGTCTCTGAGGGCCTGTTCCAGCACTGCACCCAGCGCCACCTCCAGAGCCAAGAGATTCCTCAGCACTGGGCTCAGTCTCTCTGGCGATGCTGTCTCCAGCGGCACCATCTCCCCATGTGCCAGTGCCAGTGCTGACTTCTTATCTTCTGGCGCTGGGCTCAATGACGGCTTCTTCTGGGCCACTGCTGAACCTGGTGCCCCGTCTGCCAGTGCCGTTGTCACCTGTCTTTCTAGTTCCAAGAGCTGGGTTATGCATTTCTAGGTCCACTCCTCTCCCAGCTCCTCTTTATGGAGAGGAGTTGAAGGGGGATGAGTCTGACCCTGACTCCATCATTTCTGAGAGCAGCAACGATGACTCTTTTTACAGCCTGGATAATCTGACTCCAGGCCCCTCTTCTGTACCACAGGAGGATCTTTCTTTCCAGGCTCTGCTTTACAGTATGTATGTAACCCTTGCTTTCAAGCCTTCTGCCACTGATCTAGGGAAACATCTCCACCTGGGGTGGCTCAATGTTTCCACTATGCCAGTCAACCATATACCTCCCATTCCACCTGCTTTTGAGACTCTCTCAGAAGCAGTGTGGGCCAGGCCTGCATCCATTCCACAAACAAAAATGCTCTTGCACTCCAACTCAGAGCGGGTGGGGTGGAAACCAAGGTAGCCAGCCAGTAGTACAAGAACAATGTGTTGTTGCACTCCAATTAGAAACTGCAAACACAAATTGCAACTAAAAACTTAATTTATTCCATATTGGTGAAAATCAGTCAGTGTACAATTCCACAACCAGATGCCCCTGCGCTTCGGCCATTAGGTTTTCCTTTGGGAGCGGGGAATAAAATTCAGTTTTTACTTGTAATTTCTGTCTGCTGTCTCCTGGTCTAACATGTAATCCAAGATGGCGGCCACGCTGGGCTAGCCATCAGCAGTATAGAGTTACCACCTTTTAAAAAGCCCAAAGTGGGACATTTCTTACTAAAACATGTTTTTTCGCAGGACAGTAGGTAACCTCGACTACTGCAACAGACTTGTTTTCTCTATATAATCAGAATTAAGGCTAAGTATTGTAGTTTCTTGGTTGGTTCTATGGTTTCATATCATTTTAATGTATTTTAGTTAAGGTACTATAGTTTTGTACAAGACTTAGAGTAAAATTAGAAAACATATTTTTTCTACTAAAAAGTCAGGACATGTAGTATTTTTTCTGTTTTTTTTGCAGGACACAGCTTTCCAAACCAGGACTGTCCTGCGAAACGCAGGACAGGTGGTAACCCTACAGCAGTAGCAGCTTAATTTTCTCTAATTTTATGTATTTTTATTTATCTTTAGTTAGACTAGTAAGGGAATTGTAGTGAGGGAGACTAGCGAGGTAATCTGTAATTTTCGGGACTAGGAACGATCAGTGCGGTGTTTTTGGATGCCAGCTCGTTAGCATTAGTAGACCTTCCATAGTGAACACCGAAATTTTGGCAGTCCACACTGTTACTGGGGTTATAACCTGGAGATTTGGAGATGCAGAGGAGCTCCAGTGTGTTCTGATCTGAACTATGGAGTGTGGAGGAGTCCCCAGCGTGTTGTGACTCAAGAACGCTGGCGAGTACCCGAGGACTGGTTTGGAGGGGAAGGTGGTGAGTCCGTGTTCTTTGCTGGTGGATCGTTGAGATTTCGGAGGGAGCCTCTGTGAACTGTGGATTTTGTGAACTGATGGGGTTTGTTCTGGACTTGGTTGCCCTGTTTCAGGCTGTTCTGTAAGAGGATTTGGGGATTTCGGCCTGTCCTGTGATGAGGTGGCTCTGTGTTTGTGGGTAGTTTGGCCATTGGAATCTGTTTCCAATCAGGAGGACCAGTCCTGTACAGGCTGGGGAGTCAGCCTGTAGGGGGTGTGTTTCTCCAAGGCTCCTCGTTGGGCCTATCAGTGGATTGGCTCGAGCAAGGTGTCAAGGTTACAGGGCAGATATCTCCGGCATCCCCTCCCCCCACCTTTTTCTCTTTTTAAAAAATAAAAAAACAAAAAAAGGGCCTTTGGAGCTTCGGAATTATTGTGTAAGTTCTGGATGATCATCAGGAATTGCCTGGCCTAAGGAACTGTATCAATAATGAACTTGTGGTCAGACTTTAAAATTGTCAGTGAAAAGAAACTCTGGATTACTATTGGAAGGTTTCTACAGAAAAATTTACGGTCAGACTTTGAAACTTTTTTCTTACTTGGGCAGTGAGAGTGCCTTTGTTTTATTTTGGACTTCCCAGGGAGTGAGATGGCCTGGGGATCTGAACTTCATTTGACATTATTTATTGACTCTGTTTATATTATTTTGTATACCTCAATGAGAGGGGGGTGTACATAAGTTTCATTTTTGCATTAAAAGGTTTTAAAGTTTAATTTACAGATTGTGAGCATGTCAAAAATCTCACTTCATTTAATGTTTTGCCCTGATAATATGCGAGAGATATTGTTTTGAGAAATTTAATTGTGTTATTTTTTTGGGGGGGGAGGGGGGAGAACTGTAATGTTAGAGATAAATTGTTGGTTTTGATTGTTTTGCTGCTGTTTTGAAGCTTTGTGTTTTGTTTTAGTTTGTTTTTTATTTTAGGGGTGGGGGTTGTATTTGTTATTGATTGTGTTATTTGTGCGGTTATATGTTGTTTGGTTTGGGTTATTTGTTTTTAGAAAATGTGTTGGCCAGGGTTGACGGTTAGGCACTATTCCCCCTCCAGGCTGAGGGATCTTCGCCCTTTTTGCCCCTTTGTCCCCAGAGGTGTATAAATGGTGCAGGGGTCTGGGAATAGCGAGAAGGGTTCGGGTAGGGACTCGGCCCGCTGGGGGAATGGATAGGAGATGATGGATTGGGATAGCGGGGACAAGGAGACGCCCTGGGATGAAATGGGTCCAGGAAAGGGGTCCTCCCTGTCTGGTTCCCATACCCAAGGGTTCTCCATATTGCAGACAGGAAACTCGGTCTTCCCCAGATGCTCATCGAACTCGGGTGGTGTTACGCAATGCCAGGACAATTAAAAAAAAGACCGCCATAATTGGGAATCTTGTTAATTCAACTGACCTAGCTTGCATCACCAAGACCTGGTTGGATGGAAATGCTGGCCCTGTTTTGGCTTCAGCTGTTCCACCCGGGTACTCGGTGATATACCGCCAGAGGATCGATCCTAGGTGCGGGGGTGTGGCCCTTTGTTTTAAATCAGAACTGAACCGGAGGGAAATTCCAGTGGGAACTACCAACTCCTTTGAATGTATCGTAGGCGAGGGTGTGGGGTGCAGGATTCTTCTCGTCTACCGTCCACCAGGAGACGGGAATGTTCTCCTGCGGGAAGTCACGGACTTCATCGCCGACCTAACATTGGGACCCCATAGATGGCTGATCCTTGGAGATTTCAATGCTTGGGTCGATGATGAACTCTCGTAGTTTGGACAAGACTTCCTCCATTGAATGAATTTACTGGGCCTCACACAGGTTGTTTCCTCCTCGACCCACATTGGTAGTCATTCATTGGACTTGGTGTTCCTCCTGGGGATGAAGCTATCCGACTTGGTGGTGGAACCAGTTGGGTGGTTGGACCATCATACCATCAGCTTCAGTTTTGAGACCCCCCCAAAAGGCCTGCCCCTATGGAGATGGTCAAGTACCGCACCTTGAGGGGTGTATCCCCAGATGGCCTGATGGCAGTGCTTGACCCATCGGGCATGCCAAGGGAATGCATGGATCCAGAGGATCTTGTGCTTGCCTATAATAAGGCAGTGACAGAGGTCCTGGATTCTACTGCTCCAGTTTGTGTTCATCCACTCTCCCTTCACCCTAGGTCTCCATGGTTTGATGAGGACCTGAGGGAATTGAGGAGAGTTGGATGAAGGCTAGAGAGGTGATGGTGGAGGTCCGGCCTGGTGTGTGACAGGCTTAGTTTGATGGACCATTATTTTGTCTATCAATCAACAATTTCCCATAAGAAGGCAGAATTCCTGTCCAGGGAGATTGCTGCCACACAGAATCGACCAGCTCAGCTTTTCTGGACTGTGGGCAGATTGTGCAATCCACTCTGTCTTCAGCCCAGAAATGCTTTTTCACAAGAGCAGTGTGAGGAGATTGCTCAATTCTTTGCGGATAAGGCTGCCACAATCAGGTCTGATATCCGCCCGATCCTTTCTCTAGGGAGTAGAAGTGGTCAGCAGGCGACGTCAGACCCCCAGTTTGAGTGGTGTGACTTTGGTCAGCCTACAATCAGTGACATTGTGATGGTTATCCAGACTTTACGTCCTACCAACTGTAGTTTGGATCCAGACTCTATGCATTTGCTGGTTGGCTGCATTGATGTCATCAGCCTAGTCCTTACTGAGACAGTCTAGTTATTCTTGGAGAGGGGAATTTTTCCAGCTTCCCTCAAGGAGGCTGTGGTTCGGACCCTTCTTAAGAAGTCCTCTTGGATCACGACTGTCTTACAAACTACAGGCCAGTCTCTAACCTTCCCTTTTTGGGTAAGGTTATTGAGAAGGCGGTGGCTTTACAGCTGGAGGACCATTTGACCAGCCACAATATCTATGATTCTCTGCAGTCCGGTTTCAGGAGGAGACATAGTACTGAGACGGCTCTTATTCGGGTACTAAATGACCTCCTGATAGCGAGATATCAAAAGACTCATTCCATCTTGGTCCTTCTTGATCTCTCTGCAGCATTTGATACTGTGGACAATGGTGCGCTGTTGAATCGCCTGTGGCTTATCTGCGGACTATCGGGGGCTGTCCTCAGATGGTTTCAATCTCACCTCACAGGTAGGACTCAGAGAGTGGTATCTGGGGTTTGCACCTCAGCTCCATTCTCCCTGCCCTGCGGGGTTCCGCAGGGATCCATTCTAGCGCCCATGTTGTTTGCAGTGTATATGCTCCCATTAGGAGCAATTATTAGATGGTATGGCTTGAGTTTTCACTGCTATGCAAATGATACTCAGCTATACATGTCTTTTGTCCCTGAACAGGATGATGCCATCTCAGTGCTCAACAGCTGTCTGACTGAAATCCAGGCCTGGATGTATATGAGCTGGCTAAGACTGAACCCTGAAAAAACTGAGGTGTTGGTTGTGAACCCAGGTCATCGTGAGGTGGGTGTGTTGGCAGGTTCACCCTCAGGCTTTTGGCTTGGAGGTGTCCAGCTAGCTACCTCAGACTGCGTACGGAACCTGGGCATTATGTCTGATGACTGTCTGGCCTTGAAATTACAGATGTCAGCAGTTGTTAAAACCTCTTTTTTCCATCTGAGAAATAGCTCCTGGGTGAAATATCTAGTTCCTCCCAATGATCTTCCAATGTTGGTTCACGCCTTCGTTACCTCCCACCTTGACTACTGCAATGCCCTTTTTACCTAGGGCTGTCAGGGGTTGATATCCGCCGCTTGCAGCTGGGCAGAACGCGGCTGCCAGGCTGTTGACTGGTGTTTCAAGAGCCAGTCATATAACGCCTGTGCTCCGGGATCTGCACTGGCTGCCGATTAAGTGGCGGATCACCTTTAAGGTTGATTTGCTAACCTATAAGGCCCTACATGACCAGGGACCAAGTTACCTGAAAGATCTCCTTTGTCCCTACTGTCCCTCCAGTCCTCTCCGATCCACCGATGAGGGATTGCTAGCGGTTCCCAGGGTACGTCTGCAGACATCTGGAGCAAGGACATTTAGCTTTGTTGCTCCGTCCCCGTGGAACTCTCTACCTCATTGGGTACGAGATTGCCTAACCATCCAGAGTTTTAAAACTGCATTAAAAACTTATCTTTTTAACCTGGCTTTTGCTAACTGATGTGGTTATTGATTTGTTATGTGGTTTTATACTGTTCTTTGTTGGAATTTATAATATGCATGTAATAACTTATTATATTTCATGCATTTTATTGTACAGGCGCCTTGGTTTTAGAAAGGTGCCTTTTTATAAGTAAAATTGAAGATGATGATGATGATGATGATGATAACTGTAGTGCAACAATATGTTGTTCTTGTACTACTGCATCCATTCCACCTGTCTGTCAGCAGATAGATCGTACGTATACTGCCCCTAAAGACAGGCCTCTTCTGGCTTCCCAGCCTACTGTGGCTAAGACTGTCATTCTGGCCGAGAGTGACAAGGACATTCTCCCTCAAGAGGTTACAGTGCATCCAATGAATAAGGAGTCTCATAAGATAGATATGATGGAGAAAAGAGTTTTCACAGCAGCAACCCTTAGCATATGTATAGCTAGCTATCACAGGGATTTCTCCCAAGTACGAGTATGCCTTCTGGACCTCTCTCAGATCTCTCATGGAGACCTTAACAAATTCAGAGACTAAGCAGAACATTTTTTAGACTGTTATCCATGGCACTGAGTCAAACAGTCATCAGTTGAAGGCAGCTATGGATGCATACGACACTGCCTCCCATTCTACTGTCACAGGAATCTGCATCAGAAGGCACTCTTGGTTTTGGACATTGGGCTTCTCCAAAGATGCCCAGTAGCAGGTCATGAATGTGCCCTGTGATGGCTTCTATCTCTTCAGTCAACAGGTAAAACAGTCCCTCAAGGCCTCTCAGAAGACTAGAATGGCCATTAGGACTTCTCAGCCTGCAACCCCTCACCCTCAAAGAGGAAAAGGGTGAGTCTTTTACCACAATAAGCAGTCCTTTTGTGGCAAAGGCAAGAGAGTCCAAGTCACTCCCAGCTTCCCCAGCAGAAGAAGAAAATGCAATCAAAGGCACAGGCCCCGAAGACCCCTAGTGTTACTCTCTGAAGTTCCAGTCCTGGTCCTGCCTCAGCTGCCTGAGGCAGACCTCTCCTCTATAGTGGGGTGGGGGGCTCTGACTCAGTTTTTCTGTCAGTGGGAGTCCATCACCACAGACAAGTGGGTCTTAAGGATCATCTGGGAGGGGTACTCACTAAATTTTTCATATAACCCTCCAGATTATCTACCCAAAAAGCAGCACCCCCTTTCAGCATCCATGTCAGACCTTCTCGCGATGGAGATTGCGGGCCTCTTGAGCAACTGGGCAGTGGAAGTAGTGCTGGAGGCAGAGTGCAACCACAGGCTTCTATTCCCATTACTTCCTCATTCCGAAGAAGTCAGGGAGCATGCGCCCCATTCTCAACCTCAGAAAACTAACAAGTTCTACACCGGAAGAAATTCAAGATGGTCTCCCTATGGACCCTGCTACCGCTCCTCAAGCCGTAGGACTGAATGACTTCTTGGAACATGCAAGATACCTACCAGCATATTCTGGTCTACCTCAGCCACCACAAATTTCTCCATTTTGTGGCATTGGGCCAGCATTACCAATTCCAGGTCCTGACCTTTGGGCTATCCTTGGCGCCTTGAGTCTTTACAAAGTGATTTTTGATTCTCACGGTGCACCTCCGAAAACTTGGACTCCAAATTCTTCCCTACCTGGATTACTGGTTATTAGCCAGCCCATCCAAGCAGGGCATGGAACATGCAGTGATTACAGCAGCCCTGTTCTTGACCTCCATGGGCGTTCTGTTGAATTTAGAGAAGTCGCAGCTTCAACCCTCTCAGCAGCTTCTCTTCATCGGAGCCCTCTTGAACACCACCAAGGTGAGGGCCTTTCTCCTACAGGACAGAAGGAAGGCAATCCTTCAGAAGGTTCAATTCATCATAGAGAAAAAGTCCACTCAGGCTCACACCATGCAGCAAATGTTAGGTCTTATAGCCTCCTTTGTTTTCACAGTACCTCTAGCATGCCTGCACACGAGGACAACTCAATGGATGCTTAGCATACAGTGGTATCTAACAACACATCCTCAGTCTTACCCCATCAAAGAAATGAAACCTTTGCTTCGATCGCTTGCATGGTGGACACAAGAGGGCAATCTTCTTTAGGGTCTTCCCTTCTCTCCCCAGAGCCTTAGATAACCCTTACCACAGATGCGTCTCTGTAAGGGTGGGGAGCCCACCATCAAGGACACCACACACAGGCAGCCTGAAGCCCTATAGACTCCCGTCTCCACATCAATGTCTTGGAGATGAGAGCAATCCTGTACACCCTCTGGGCCCTGTCCGCCACAAAGTAATACTCCTTCAGATGGACAATTCTGTCACTTATTACATCAACAAACAAGGGGAAGCACACTGTTATCCTCTTTGCAGGAAGCAATGAGTGTGGGGGAATGGTGTCTGGAACAAGACGCTCTTATCCAAGTGATTTATCTACCAGGGACTCAGAACAGTCTGGTGGACGAGCTCAGACGGACAGAAGCAGATCCTCACGAGTGGTCATTAATGCCAGATGTTATGCATTCTCTCTTCGGCGAGTGGGGAACCCCAGAGGTGGACCTTTTATGTGTCCCCACTCAATGCCAAACTGCCTCAGTTCTGCTCCAAAAATACAGAACATGGTGTTTTCTGTCAGGAAGCATTCAGGCTGCAGTGGAAAAAAATAACTTTCTGTATGCATTTCCTCCTATTCCTCTAGTTCAGAGGGTATTGCTCAACCTGGCGGCACAAATAGGCAACGTGATCCTGCTCGCTCCATGCTGGCCTTGGCAGATATGGTTTTTTCTACTCAACAAATTGTCAGTCGCCCCTTCGAGATCCCTTCCCCTCCAAAGTGACCTTCTGACATATGGGTTCCTGGTTCATCCCAACCTGAACTGCCATTATCTCCATGCCCGGCTTCTGAAGAGATATATAAGTCAGCAGGTACAGGGTGTCCAAGTGAGTCCCTGAGAGTCTCCTTGCTGCATGTAAGCCGTCTACCAGAAAAACGTACACAAATGGAGACGTTTCTCTGAATGGTGCTCCAAATCCCATAAACACTCATTCCAATGCCCACCAGACAAGGTTTTGGAGTACCTTCTGGACCTCTCTGATGCAGGTTTGCAATACTCTTCAGCTAAGGTCTGCTTGTGCACTATTTCAGCATACCACGAGCCAGTTCAGAACCTTGTTCTTGCTCAACTGCCTCTTTTTAAGAGGTTTTTGAAAAGCACTTTGCACACAAGACCTCCAGTCAGGAAACTGGTCACTGCCTGGGACCTAAACCTTGTGTTGAATATGCTCACCCTTAACCCTTTGAACCCCTGACTACGTGTGATGTTCAATTCCTAACTTGGAGAACTGCATTTGTGTATGGCCTCACCTCTACCCGCAGGGTCTCTGAGATACATGCTTTGGCCACAGACCCTCTGTATACTGTTTTCACAGAGACAAGGTGGTTCTCTGCACACATCCTAAGTTTTTGCCTAAGGTGATGTCGGAGTTCCACCTGAATCAGCCTTTGGTACTGCATACATGCTTTTCCAATTTTCAGAATGAGGGGGAGCACCCCCTCCACCTTCTGGACGTTAAAAGAGTCCTCATATTCTACCTGAACAGAACTAGGGACTTCCAGCAGTCGAAACAGCTCTTTGTTTCCTTTAACCTCAACTGACTGGGTCAGCTGGTTATCATCAAATGCATTTCCACATGGATTATTGCTTGCCTCTGCCATTGCTATTGTATAGTGCAGGTCAAGTTGGAAGTCCAGGTTCATGCCCACTCCATCAGAGTGGTTGCTACGTCCCTGGCAGAGATTCACTCTGTGCCTATCATTGATATTTGCAGAGCTGCTACCTGGAGCATAATGCACACCTTTATCAAGCACTATGCCTTGGATGTCCACACCAGGCAGCATTACAATCCTTAAAGGACTTATGTCCTGAGTGAGCTCCGGCTCCTACTACCCTACCTGGGGATCTTTCACCTCAGCTTGGTACTCTAACCCACTGTTGTGAATCAATGGCGAAGACTGGTCCTGGAAGATGTGAAAATACATACTCACCATAATTCTTGATCTTCTTGAACCTATCTTCGCCACTGATTCACACTCACCTCCTCCATCCCCTAGGCTCACTCTGTCTGTTCAAGTATCACTCGCTTCTGGTCGGGCTGTGAAGATGCTGTTTTTTTTGTTGTAGACCCTTCTTACACAGGTTGCAAGGGCTATCTTATGCCCGTTATTTAGGTGGGTTACTGTTAGTTAGGTTACACTGCACCTCCTTGGTTAAAAAGGTACTGAGGCGGTTGAGGACCGGTGCCGACGTAAGCCATGTGGCATGAACTAGTTTTGTGGTTCTGGGTATGCATGCAGTCTACCTCGGCAATGGCCTTCCTGAAAAGTTCTGGTTCCCACAGGGTCCCAGCACCTCTGGCTTAGAACCCACTGGTGTGAATCAAAGGTTAAGATGGTCCAAGAAGATAAAGAATTATGATGAGTATGTAATTTTTATGTGTATCCTGATGAAACCAAGAACAAACGCTTTTAAAATACTTTTTTTGCACTCCAACTGCATTTAGCTTGACAAATTTGAATTCTAGAACAACCATTTGTAGTTGTGGCAAATTTTGGACAATACATACTAACATACTAAAATGTCAGCAGAATAGGCCTAACGGTCTTTCGTGTCTGCTCATTTGGCCAGCCCCCACCCTGGTTGCTGACCTTGCTGCCCCCCTCGCCTTCTCTGGCTTCTCCCTTCCCAGTTCCGGATATTCTTGCTGCATTGGATTTTGCTTCCAGAACCTTTCCCTGTACCTGTCCCACCCCCTCTTGAACCCCTCCACTGTCTCTGCCTCCACCAGCCCCCTAGGCAGTGCATTCCATGGCTCCACCACCCTCTCAGTGAAGTGGCACCTCCTCCTTTCTCCCCTGAATCTTCCTCCCTCCAGCTTCCACCCACGCCCTCTAGTGGCCCCCTCCTCCTTCCTTCAAAGCACCCTGACTGTTCCTCCCCTATTTACTCTCTTCATGTACTTGAAGACCTCTATTATGTCCCCCCGGTCCCTTCTCTCTTCCAATGTGTACATATTTAGCTCTTCGAGCCTCTCCTCATAGGTCCTGTCCCCCAAGCCCCAAATCATTTTGGTTGCCCTCCTCTGGACCCTCTCCAGGAGGTTAATGTCCCTCTTTAAGTGTGGCCTCCAAAACTGCACGCAGTACTCAAGGTGCGGCCTCACCAAGCAGTTATACAGAGGGAGTATCACTTCCCTCCTTCTGGAGGTGATCCCCCTAGCGATGCATCCCAGCATCCTGTTGGCCTTGGCTGCTGCCCTCCTACAAGTCTCAGAGTTGTTCATCTTGATATCCACCACCACCCCCAGGTCCCTCTCAGCCATCGAGACTTGTAGCATTTCCCCCCCCCAGGGTGTACACTTGGCCTGGGCTTCTGGCCCCCAGGTGGAGTACCTTGCATTCCTGCATTGAACCTCAGCTTCCACTTTCTAGACCATCTTTCCAGAGCCTCCAGGTCCCCTGTAGGGCCACCCTCCCTCCTCCCCATCCTCCACCGCCCAGTTTGAGTCATCCACAAAGAGACTCATCTCACTCCTGATTCCTGTCCTTATGTCAGAGACGAGGCGTTGAACAGAAGGGGCCAAGGACTGATCCTGTGGGACCCCACTAATGACCCTCCTTGGGGATGAGACTATCCCACCAACTATGACCCTCTGGGTCCGGTCCTGGAGCCAATTACCTATCCATCTGATCATCTGGTTCCCCACCTCCATTTCTCCCAGCTTATCCAACAGGCCCACATGTGGAACAGAGTCAAATGCCTTGCTGAAGTCTAGAAAGAGGACGTCCACTGGTCTACCCAGGTTCAAGGAACTCATCACCCAGTCATAGAACTCCACCAGGTTTGTCTGACACGATTTCCCCGGGATGAATCCATGTTGTCTATCGTCCAGGCACCCTGACTTACGCAGGTCCCCCCCCCAGCCTCTCCTTGACAATGCCCTCCATCACCTTGCCCACCACCGATGTCAGGCTGACAGGCCTGTAGTTCCCTGCCACCTCCCTTGATCCCCCCTTGTGGACAGACACTATATGCGCCACCTTCCAGTCCTGGGGCACCCACCCTGTCCTCAGAGACATGGTGAAAAGCTCCGCCAGGGGTTTCGCCAGGACATCCGCAAGTTCCTTCAGCACTCTGGGATGTATTTTATCCGGCCCCAGTGCTTTCTCCGTCTTAAGGGAGCTAAGGGCTTCCCTCACTCTCTCTGCTGTGATTTCCACTACCGGTACCTCTTCTCCCTGCTTAGTCCTTCCCCCTCCTGCCAGTGATGCCTCCCCCTCTCCCCAGACCTGCCGATCGGTAAGGGTCCCCCCTCCTCAGTATCTCTGTCTCCTCCCATGTATGATGCAGCACCCCCATTTTCCTTGGTGAAAACTGAGGTGAAGTACTCATTTAGTACCTCAGCCTGCTCCCCCGGGTCTTGTGCCCATCTCTCCCCTGATTTAATCCTGCTAATCTGCCCCTTCACCCTTCGTTTTTCCCCAATGTATCTAAAGAACCCCTTGTTCCCTCTCCTAATTTCCCTGGCCAGGTTCTGCTCCTTCCTTGCCTTAGCCGCCCTCACCACCCTAGTGGCCCTTCTAGCCATCAGCTCATACTCCCCTCGATCCCTTTCACTCCTTGAGCACTTGAATTGCTTATAGGCTGCCTTCTTTCCTCGCACCACCTCCTGGACCTCCCTGGTCCACCAGCAGGGTTTTTGGGCCCTATCGCATTTTCGTCTTACTCTTGCACAGGTGCTGGTAGCATCCTGCACCCCTCTCCTGATGATTTCCCACCTACTATCAGCGTCCATGTCTGACCCAATCCCATCCAAATGCTCCTTAAGGATCCTTCCCATTTCCTTAAAATCCGCCCCCCTGAAGTCGGTTACTTCCGTCTTTGTGCAGCCTTCTACCCCTCCTAGGTCCACGAAGAACCAGACCGTGGCATGGTCACTCCCCGCCAAAGGGTCCCTTACCTCCAGGCCCCCAATCTGGTCACTGTCTGCCAGGACCACATCCAGTACCCGCGCCTCCCTGGTCGGTTCCCTCACCTGCTGAGTTAGGAACGCATCTTGAAAGACATCCAACAACCTCTGTTCCCTGGTCACAGAGGATGTCATAGTCTCCCAGTCTGTTCCTGGCATGTTTAAGTTTTAGCAGTGTCAGTGGCTCAGTAGGTAGCACACTCGCCTCTGAGGCCGGGAGATCAGAGGGCTGTGGGTTCAGTTCCCACATCTGGCACTTGGGTTAATATCCCAGTACTGACACTGTAATGCAGCATGAGAGGGGTGCTGCATTTCTGAGGTGCCGTCTTTCGGATGAGACGTTAAACCGAGGTCCCATCTGCCTGGATTGGTGGTAGTTCAGGTGGATGTTAAAGATCCCATGGCACTTATCGAAAGAGTAGGGAATTTCCCGTGTCCTGGCCAAATTCCTCATTCACTAAAAATACCACCAACAGCTTAATCTGGTTCAAGGTCAGTTGGCATTCATCTGTATCCCCCTCCCCCGGGTCGTGCCTGAAAATAGGCAGGATTTGTCTAGTGCACTTACCCGGTCAACAAAAGCTAAATAAAAAATAAAAAGTCCCCCAACACCACCACCGTTCCTCTGCCCAGTCTGCAGTGTCTCCCAACATCTGCCACCAGACTGTCCTCCAGCTCCTCCGCCAGGGCAGGGGGTCTATACACCACTCCTATTTTTACTCTCTTGCCCCTCCTTGTTATCAAGGTGACCCAAATCGCCTCCACGGTTTCCTCTGCCTCCTCTACTCCCCCATGCCAATGTAGTTTTTGACTATCATTGCTACCCCTCCTCCCCTTCCCTCCCCCCTGTCCTTCCTGGACATAGTGTAACCCTCCAGGTTCAGGTCCCAGTCATGTCCTACAGTGGCCCAAGTCTCAGTGACTGCCACCACATCCACTGCTCCCTCAGTTAGCACGCCTGGAGCTCAGGCATTTTATTGCCCAAGCTCCTGGCATTTAGCAGGACTACCTTCCACCCTTTCCCTATAGTTCCATTTCCCCTGCTCATGTTCCCATGGGGATTCTGTTTTCCCCTGGTCTGCACTTTGCCAGTTGGCCTTTTCCCGCAATCCTCCAGCTCCCCAGGCGGGTGGAGACAGAGTCCCTCCTTTATCGGCACCCCCTTGACAGCCTTTTCTCCCATCCCTCTCCCCTTCACAAGTTTAAACCCCACTTTTCACCAATGAACCCCTCTATTTTCATAACGTGAGTAACCTGAAGAAAAATACCCTACAGGATTCTGGCAAGGGGAAAACTCAAGAAGCAAATGGAGCAGGAACATGGATGAAAGCAGACTAGGCCAGGATGGAAGCAGCCAACTCAAACCCTTGAACAGCACCTTTTACAGGCAATCTGGGACTTGGCCATAAAAGCTGAGAACCTGGGCACCAGATTCACAACTATGGAGGCATGTATGGATGACCTGACTACAGATACGATGACTGCCATGGACTCAGCAAACACCTCAGCAGCGACTGTGACGGGCATACTATCAGAAAACAAGCTCCTGCACCTCCATTTAGAATACCTGAAAAACAGGGCAAAGCTAATAAAATCAGGTAATTCACCTCTAACTGTAGTTCTAGGAGTGGTATATAGTCACATCCACACTCTGGCACTTCTACTGGAATTGCTGATTTGTTAGATGTCTGGAAGCTAAGCTCCTCCCACCACTCGAGTGATAAAGCCTCCAACTCCATCCTGTGATGTCAGATCCTTGCTAATTGGAAGCAGGGATCTGTGTGCCACTTGTTGGGGGAGGCTGGGAGGGTTATGTGGATGTGAACTACATACCACTCCTAGAACTACGGTTAAAAGTGAGTAAAGAAGAGCTACGTACTTACTGTAACAGTAAATCTTCAAAATAATGTCTTTCATCAAGCCACATCTATGGCACTTATAGCCGGGAGGCACTAGGACCACATGGAAACTTTTGCAAGCAGTCAGCCAGAGGCCGCCTACAATGATGTCAGATGGCAGCATGTACATAAACGTGGGAGGCTCTTCCTCTCCTCAGTTCCATGCCAGAGATTGCACTCAGAGGACCCCTTGGTAGGGAACCAGGAGAGAACGCAGCACTCTGCAAGACAGGCAAGCCAGAGGGATAGAAAGAGAACAAAATGGAGCAAGGAGCAGCAACACCCAGTGTTGCTGGCCCAAAAGGGGGAAGGAGGGTGGGACAGCACAGCCTGATAAAAGAGATTCTCTCAAAGATCTACGAAGATCTACTGTTACAGTAAGTACACAACTATTTTATCTTTATCAGACAATTGTCAGAGAACACCAGGACAAGGAGCTGTTGTTATGACTGGACTTCTCTACTGGGACTAAAGAAGCTAAACTCTACTACTGGGACCTTCAATTTACTGGGACTTAAGAAGCAGAACTCTACTACTGGGACCTTCAATTTAGGGTAAAAAAAAGTTAGTGTGGTTTTCTGAGTTGGCTGAAGTGAATTATCTGAGCAGTTATCTAGGTGTTAATCTCAGGTGGCTGAAGGGGATTGTTATCTGTGCAATTTAACGAAGTGTGGAAAGATCTGTTAAGTAGGGGGAGTGGCTTAGCTAGAAGGCAGCCAGGTTAAAGCCAGATTTAAACACTGCCCTAGACAGCTTCTGCCAGAGAATTGTCAGAGAACACCAGGACAAGGAGCTGCTGTTGTGACTGGACTTCTCTACTGGGACTGTGTTGCCCTGCGTCCCTCCCCTCCACCCCCCACCCAAAGCCAGTTCTACTTTTATAGGCACAGGATTTGACTGACAACAGGAACTTTCTGTTTGAGAGCAGGAAATGAGTGATCACAGAGCCACCAAAGACTCACCATCCTAGAAGGACAAGAGTAGGTCTCCATCCCCCAGCTGCTGGAGGTCTGACTCTGAGCAAGTAAAGGGACTGTTGAGAAATACAGAATCTTCTTGTCTCACAACAGGAAGATCAGGTGCTTAAAGGGCACACAGGCAGTAACTAAGTAGGGAGAAAAAAAAAAATAAAATAAAATAGACAGAGGAAAGAGTAAGCATACCAAACAACAGTGAAGGGGACAGAAATAAGACATGATGGGAGTGGTGCAGTGCAGTGGTTGTGGAGCGGCAGTCTTCTGGGAGATGTTCTGGAGGTTGCGGTGTTGTCCCATCTGCAGGCACCTCTCTGGGCTGAGGGAGGAGGTTGCTCATCTCCAGGCTGAGTTGGCCAGTATTTGTGGGACCTCCTCTCCCATCCAGGGACCACCAGGGCCACTGCCACTGCCTCAGAGGTTGCCAAGAAACAGGAGCGGTTGGACCACAGTTGGCTCAGGGAGGGTGAGGGTTGTGGAACAGAGGCAGATCCCTCCAGTTGTACCTCTCCACAATTCACATGCCGCTCTGGCAAAGTGTGGTTCCTCTATGGAGGTACCCGCAGTGGAGACCAAGGAGGATGCTGGGAACCTCCACAAAGGAGACACACAGGAGGGTGGCATGGGACCCCACAGGGGAAGGAAACAACTTCTGGTGGGGGACTCCATTGTTAGGAAGGTAGAACTGGGGGAGGAAAGGGAGAGGGAGGTAAGGTGCCTGCCTGGCGCCATGGCTTGGAGGGACAGGGAGCGAATCCTCAGGATCGCCTGAGCAGCTGCACATGGGAGGGAGCTGGATGTCATTGTCCACCTAGGAAAAAATGACCTGGCTAAGAAAGGGATCAGAGCAGTGCAGGAAGACTTTATGGAGTTGGGAAGGGGCCTTAGACAAGTAGCATGCACGGTAACCTTCTCGGAGGTGCTGCCTGTCTATGGGGTAGGGTGCTCCACACCGTGGGATTCAATCAATGGTTGAAAAACTGGTGCAGAGCTCAGGCATTTGGCTTCACTGGGGACTGGGGGTCCACCTGGAGTGATGCAGGCCTATACTGGAGTGATGGTCTGCATCTGTCCAGGAGGGGAACCAGGATCCTAGGTGATAGGTTTAAATGCTTCATTGGCAAACATTTAAACTAGCCAAGGGGGGAGGCACTGGAAAGGAGCAGGGAAATCCTAGGCCCCCCAAAAAAAGTTCAGGGTAGTAAGTGAGGTAAACACCAAGTTAGAAATGTCGATAGGGAGAAGGGCAGGGGTAACTGGAGAAAGGAACAAAGGCAATAAGGACAGGGATGGAGCAAAAAGGAGTAAGGCCATCAGGAAATGGAGGGTAATGAGTACCAATGCCCGTAGTCTGGGCAACAAGCTCCCTGAACTGGAGGCTTTGATGGAAGAGGGATGCCTGGATATCATAGCAGTCACAGAAACATGGTACACAGAGAACCATGACTGGGATGTTAACATACCAGGGTACACAACCTACAGGAGAGACAGTGAGGGGAGAAGAGGGGGCAGAGTAGCTCTCTATGTAAGGGAAGGGATAAAAGCACCTGAACAAAAGAGTAAACAGGGAGGAGAGGAGGCACTGTGGGTCACCTTAGAGATTGGAAATGGCACCACAATCCGCACAGGTGTTGTATACAGACCCCCATGTCAGGGGGAGGGAATGGACAAGGATATGATAAAAGGTATTCTTAGGATGGCAGAGAAAGGGGAGATACTGTTGATGGGAGACTTGAATATGCCAGATGTTAACTGGAGCACATTTGCTGCAGCCACATCCAACAGCAGGGCCATTCTCGATGCCCTACAGATGGCATGCCTCAGACAGCTAGTTTTGGAACCCACTCATGAGGGAGCAATCTTAGACTTCGTACTCTCAAATGGGGATGGAGAAAGGATTTCTGATTTAGAAGTGGGTAGCCATCTGGGAATAAGAAACCACCAAACAGTGTGGCTTATGATAAACACAGCCATAGAGTCAAGCCATACAACAGCAAGAGTACTGGACTTTAGGAGGGATGATTTTGTCAAAATGGGAGAGTGACTCAGAAAAGCACTAGCAAACACGCAAGAAAGAGGGGTGGAGCAACAATGGGAAAATATCAAAACTGCCATCACAGAGGCAACAAGTCTTTGTGTGACGCAAATCAACAAAACAAAACGAAGGAAAAAAACACTATGGTTCTCAAAAGAGGTGGCAGGGAAGGTTAAGGAGAACAGGACAGCATTCAGGAAATATAAGGAAACACAGAAGGGGCAGGACAAAGAACTTTATCAGTTAAGGCAGAAGGAGGCAGGAAAGGCGATCAGAATAGCAAAGGCCCAAACTGAGGAAAAGATAGCCAGCTCTGTTAAGAAGGGGGGATAAAACCTTTCATAGGTACATTAGGGAGCGAAGAAAGACCAAAGGAGGGATACTGAGGCTTAATAATGGGGAGAGAATGTGGAGAGAGGGTGACAGTGAAAAAGCAGGAATACTGAACAAATATTTCTACTCAGTATTCACAAAGGAAGAGGAGGGGGAGGATGGATCTCCATCGTTCATCTAAACAAATTTTTGTTATTGTTGATTCCATTACCAAACATTTAGATCCTATATGTAATGTGGATAAACTTAACCGTACTTGTTCTAGTTTAACAGGTGCCAGAGTATCAGACATCACTTCTGTAGTTAAAAATATATTAGTGGGGGTCGGAGAAAATCATTTGTTTATAATACATGCAGGTACTAACGATGTAAACAGAACCAGCCTTGATGAGCTTAAGCAGGGCATCATTGCACTTAATAATGTACTGGCCCGAAAAAGACAGTCTTGTATGCTTTTCGGAAATTCTTCCTGTACCCAGAGCTAATAATGCCATCAACACTAAGACTAAAGCCTTTAATGATTGGCTGAGACTATGGTGCCTCCAGCAGGGCATTTTATGCCTTGCACATTGGAAAACTTTTTACCTAAAAGATTTATTGTTTTGTTGGGATGGACTTCATCTCAGCCGTAGGGGAAGTACTTTATTGGGTAGAAGCATTACTACAGCCATTAATAAACTTTAAAACTAAGAACTGGGGGTGAGATCAGGAAAAAATTATATTCTCTAAAAAGGCCTAATACTGATTCCATTGAGTGTGAGGTGCTTTCTCTTAATGCAAGATCTTTAAATCTGGTTAAAATGGCTGAACTTGAGGCCAAGTGCCTTTCGAATAAATTTGGACTTATTTCTATTACTGAAACTTGGTGGGACCCCGATACCACCTGGATCCCACATCTTCCCGGGTACAAGTTATATCACAAGGACCGACAAGGCCAGGTTGGGGGAGGGGTTTGTCTCTATGTTAGGGACGATATAACCTCATTCCAACTTCCCCTTACTAGTAACATTGAATCCATTTGGGTGAATATTCAGTTTTAGGGACATCCCCAACTGTTGGTTGGGACATACTTTAGGCCCCCATCATCTAACTTGGAATACTCCATATGCTTGCATAAAGAAATTTCTGATATGGGCTTCTAAAGGAAAAATCCTTGTTCAGGGTGATTTTAATATGCCCTCCATAAACTGGACTTCCTTAATTGGTAGTACGCAGGCCAAAAAAGATTTAATTGCACTTATTGTAGATATGGGTCTTGAACAAATTATTAATGAACCTACATGTGGAGTCAATATATTGGATTTAGTCATTACTAATATAGGGAGTTCCATATCTAATATTCTAGTTGGTGCCCCATTGGGATCCAGTGATCATTATTCAATTTCCTTTACCTTGTTATTTTTTAAACATATCTCCAACTTTTCAGAATTCAAAAACTATAATATTGCTAACTTTAGCACTATTAATGATCAAATAAATTCAATTTTTTGGGATGTAATATTATCTCCTCTCTCCCTGGAGGAATCCTGGGAATATTTCAAATCTTCTATTTACTATCTAGAAGACTTATATGTCCCTACCTCAAAAAAGTATAATAAAAAGGGGAAGATACCTTTGTGGTTCAACAAAACTATAAAAACATTGATAAATAATAAACAAAGGCTTTTTCATGTGTAAAGAATAGTGAGGGAGATGCCAAAGACTTATTAATTATTAAATATAGGAAAACCTTAAAACTTTTAAAGCAAGCTATTTTACAATCCAAAAAGAAACCGGAGTTTCATTTGGCCCATACAAATGATAGCTATAAATCATTATTCTCTGATCTTAACAATAAGAAAATGAATAACAGATATATGGGGCCCCTATATGTAAATAACTCTATTATAGCTACTGATAGGGACATAGCTGACACATTTAATAAACAGTTTTGTTCAGTTTTTGCAAAGAAAGAAGTTCCTAAACTTTTTAGGCAAACAGTTAACAATACTCCCCTCTATACTATTACTGAAGATGATACCCTAGAAGTGATTTTGTCTCTAAAACCTAACTCTAGTCCAGGACCAGATAATATTAATCCTAGATTTCTACTTGAAACAGCTGTAGCTATTACTAAACCCATATCCATCATCTTTAATAAATCTCTGCTTGAAGGGGTTATCCCTCATGATTGGGCAATAGCCACAGTTATTGCAATTTTCAAGAAAGGTAACCATTCCAAGCCGGAAGACTACCGTCCGATAAGTTTAACTTCGGCTATAAGCAAACTCATGGAGAAAATCATTAAGAAAATGTTGTAAAATGAATCCACATCAAGTAATATAATAGACAATACCCAGCATGGATTTAAACAAGGGTATTCTTGCACCACTAATCTAGTAGCCTTTTATAATTATATTAGTATAGGTTTGGATAATGGTATCCCCATGGATGTAATCCTTCTCGACTATAGCAGAGCATCTGACAAAGTCCCTCATGACATCTTGCTTGACAAAATGGTAAAACTGGGATTTTCACAGTATATAATTAATTGGGTTTCAGGATGGTTGAATAACAGACAACAGCAAGTCAGAATAAATGGCATGCTTTCTCAGGTTCCGAGTGTGACCAGTGGGGTTCCGCAGGGTTCTGTGTTGGGACCAACCCTGTTTAATATCTTTATTAGTGATCTGCAGGTTAGCCCCGACAATGTTCTTTCGAAATTCGCTGATGACACCAAGCTAGGAGGGTCTGTTCTTACATCATTAAACAGAGAATCTATGAGCAATAATTTAAAAACTGTTGAAGAATGGGCAGACTCAAACAAGATAACACTTAATCCAGATAAGTGTCATGTTTTACACTTCGGTAAGAATAAAATCAAACAAATTTATTTTTTAAATAATATTCCCCTACATGTGTCACTACTAGAGCATGATCTCGGAATTATCATCAATAACAAACTGTCTTCAACTGATCACTGTACCATGATAGCCAGAAAATCCAATGCAATGCTTACTCGGATCCAATGTTCCTTTGTATCAAGGACTCAGGAATGTATTATTCCTCTGTATAGAACATATGTAAGGCCCCATTTAGACTATGTGTCTCCTTTCTGGAGTCCATACTTGAAACAAGATATGGACAGAATGGAAAAAATCCAGAGGAGAGCTACAAAAATGGTCCCATATCTATCCAAACTGGATTAAAGGGGTAGACTACAAGAAACTGGGTTACATTCGCTTCATTCAAGATGTACTAGAGGTGATCTACTCCTATTATATAAAACTCAGAATTCCCAGGATCTCATGCACCATTGCGGTTTACATTTCTCCAGTAGAAGGACTACCCTTAACAAACAAATCCCAAGGTCCCATAACAAACAAATCGTTTCAAAATCTAAAACAAATAAAAGGTTAAATTATTTTACGGTGAGAATACCTAGAATTTGGAATCTGCTTCCTCACAAATTAGTGGACAGTAGTTCTATTACAGCCTTTAAAAAAGGCTTGGATTGCTGGATGGAGTTTAATAATCTCAGGGTATAACTTGTCCCACCATGGTGGTGGGGGACAATCTCGATGGGCAGTAGCCTTCTTTTGTCCTTTGAAACCAAGTAAATAGGGAGCTCGATACCAACCCATTCACAGAAGAAAGGGTTCTGAAAGAACTCTTAAAACTGAAGGTGGACAAAGCAATGGGGCCTGATGGGATTCATCACAGAATTCTAAAAGAACTAAGGGTAGAACTAGTGACACCACTGACTACCCTCTTTAACAAATCATGGGAGGATGGGGTAGCACCTGAGGACTGGAGGAGGGCGGATGTGATTCCATTTCACAAAAGTGGAAGCAGGGTGGAGGCAGGAAACTTCAGACCTGTCAGTTTGACCTAAGTGGTAGCGAAAATGATGGAATCACTTCTGAAGGAAAGAACTGATGTTTACCTAGAGGCCAGTGGGGCACAGGACCCAAGGCAGCATGGATTTACAGAGGGAAGGTCGTGCCAGACGAATCTAATAGATTTCTTTGACTGGGTGACCAATGTAGTAGACCAGGGAGGGGCTGTGGAGATGGCCTACCTAGATTTTAGCAAGGTATTTGACACAGTCCCACACAAAAGATTAATACACAAGTTAGCCAGCCTTGGGGGGGGGGTCCCAAGGTGGTAGCCTGGATAAAACATTGGCTGGACAACAGGATGCAAAGGGTAATAGTAAACAGAGTCCACAGTGAAGAAAGGAGAGTTACTAGTGGGGCACCGCAGGGTTCAGTACTGGGACCAGTCCTCTTTAATATCTTTATAAGTGACATTGCAGAGCAACTGGAAGGAAAAGTATGTCTCATTGCAGACGACACAAAGATCTGCAACAGGGTAGATACACAGGGTGGGGTGGAAAGGATGAGAAGGGACTTGGCAAGGTTGGAGGAATGGTCAAATGTGTGGCAGCTCAGATTCAATGCAAAGAAGTGCAAGGTAATGCACCTGAGAAACAAAAACCCAGGGAAAGAGTACACGATGGGGGGTGAGATACTAACAACAACAAAAACGGAAAGGGACCTGGGGGTAATTATATCAGAGGAACTAAAGGTGGGCAAGCAATGTGAGAAGGCAGTAAGGAGGGCTGGGGGGATACTGGGATGCACAGGGAAAAGCATCGCCAGTAGAAAATAGGAAGTTGTTGTCCCTCTGTACAGATAGTTGGTGAGACCCCATCTGGAGTACTGCATGCAGTTCTGGAGCCCCCATCTCTGCAAACACATACTGTGGAGGCTGTCCAGTGGAGGGCAACCAAAATGGTGCAGGGTCTGCACCAGAAGACATATGAAGAGAGACTAAAGGAGCTTAATATGTATACCCTCGAGGAAAGGAGGGAGAGGGGGGACATGATAGAAACTTTCAAATACCTCAAGGGAATCAACAAAGTCCAAGAGGGTAGCATCTTTCAGTAAAAGAGATGTGCAAGAACAAGGGTGCACAATTTGAAGATAGAAGCGGGACGGCGCAGAGGTAATGTGAGGAAGTAGTTTTTCACAGAGAGTGGTGGACGATGGAACGGCCTTCCTGAGGAGGCTGTGGAGTCATGAACAGTGGGGGAATTCAAGAATGCATGTGACAGACATAAGGCAATTCTAGTGGGGGGTGGGGTAGGAGGAAGTAGACTGTTGGTTAACTAGAATCTGCAGCCTATCCATCAGGTAGGGAAATGGGCAGACTAGGTGGGCCAAGTGGTCCTTATCTGCCGTCAAATTCTATATTTCTATGTTTGAAACCTATGACTGTGGTGGAAGGGATTGCATTGCGGCAATGGGTGGGAGAATGGGCTTCTTCAGGGCTGGGAGGAGTCCCTCCCTCCCTCCCTTCCGAGAATAGGCACAAACAGTACCACTATTCATTATTCAAATCTGAATAACAAACAGAGCATTATTCATGGTATTCGGGAAATACTATACCTTGCTTACACACCCCTAGTAGACATACTGTATATTTTGAAACTATAAAGGGATGTTTCAGACAACAGATAGAAGCTATTGTTAGTTTATGCATCATTCAAGAGCAATTAGGTATGTTCTTCATGAAAATATTTTTATTTTACTGATTTACTAATTGGTGACATTGCTGTTTCTTTATTCTGTCAGCCCTTGCAGAGAAACAATCATTCTGAAAAGCAAGTACATGAACTATTCTGCGGCTGATGGGGGCCTTTTTCTACACGGGAGGGTTGACAAAAGTCAATTTTAAAGCCCAAAAAAAGGAAAAAAGAACTTTACTATCGGTATAAAAAAACAGGTACGAGTATTCTCATACAGGCAAATACAGTCTCTTCAGGCAAACCTAAAGCATTTGTGTACAGGAACCACGCTCACTACCAGCATCCTTTTGTTTATACACGGCTTCACCGGCATTAACAACTATCCATCTAACAGATAATTTAGGCAATTAGGGTATAATCAGTATTTAAACGGTTGACTTGTCAAAACAGATGTAATCATCAGTTAACAGGATAAAGATTATGCAGTTCACAGCAAACTTTCACTTCAGTAACTTCAAAACAAATAGCTACTTTACTGCTTATATATATCGCAGTCGCAGAAAGACAGGCTTGTTAGCTACTGTGTGTAACAAGCTCCAAAGAGCAAGAAGTACATGGCTTACCTTTCGCAGCACGGCAACTGGTCCCATCACAGCAGCATCCTGCCTTTAGTTTGCGCATGCGCGCACACACACACATATCCTGAGCAGTGTTCTTTACTTTCACAATGCCTCCAGATGGTCAGCAAGTTGGCTTCTGGTATCATACACAAACACTGGTCTAACAGTTGCATTGCCGTTTCATGTCCACTTAAGACACTGTATGTCCAGATGTCTATTTTCAAGCATCCCTTACACTCAGCTCTCAAGGAATATCTTTGCTATGCTCCACAGTGCCTCCTTGTGAAAGAGGCAAAGGTGAATACGCTGCAAGCTTTTCCATAGCCAGTACACTGCTAACTCCTAGCGCTGATAAGCAGAAGGACAAGGCTGCCACTAATTTTACCAGTCAGTAGAGTACCAATCCCAGAAAGCCTGTAAGTAACATCCTGATAGCTCCCGTCACCCCCCCCCCCCAAAAAAGAAAAGAAGTGTAGTGCTAAAATATCAAGGGACAATGTTCAAATGCATTATAACATAGTGCCTTCCAAACTAGCTTACATCCCCCATTTGAGAGCTATCTTGACCTGCATCAGTTATTTATTCCATGCTTTTAATAGGTATTTAGATTTCTGTACTGGCGTTTGACAAGTCTCTTCCACTGACAAATGAATGGTGCTTCAAAATGTCTGCAAGCTAAGGGCTTTCTTACTGAAGCCCAGGAGCACTTGCCACTGACTGTTTGCAGCTTTAAAATTTACACACGCAATGATTCTGATAAATAGTACTGCAGGGAGTACAGGCACCTGTGACTCCTTTACCTGAAATCTTTCCAACTGCGAAAGAACCTCTTCTAATTTGTAAACGTCTTCAGAAACCCTTGTGGTCAGCTTGGTCCATCTTATCTGAATATCATCGAACTCTTGCCTGTAAGTTTTTGCCTTCTCAGCAGGAACCTGCTCCTCTAGTCTTTTGGTGTCCACAGTTAACTTATCTATCACCGACTGCTTCTTCTCCAGGGCTTCATGCAGGGTCTAAGATGGAAACATATGTGTCATTACATGTGACAGTATATATTCAGTGAATACAATAATGGATTGCTGTGGAATAACACATCTAGCTCTACTAGTGAGTGGTTAGACTTTTAACTCGGAAGTGGTGAAGTCACTAGTTACTTACAAAGGTCTCATCACTTATGCGTAGGGAAACATTTGTAATCAACTACATACCATTACAGTGGTAGCCATCTTTATCTTCTGCTTTACCACAGAAAGGTTTACCATATTAAGGAAATGCAATACAGCATTTCTCCCTTATAGTAGTATCATTCAAGGTGCTACATGAGCTGAAGTGTTTATTATGCGCAGTCAACAAAATAAGGTAAGACGTCAAGTAATGTGGTACTTTTGCTGGCCCGCTGGTGCAACAGTAGAGCTACCACTCGCAACGCTGGTGACCCAGGTTCAGGAATAAGCCTAGGTCACTGAACGGCCAGCCAGGGGGAGGATGACTGAGTGACCTTAGGGACACTCTCCTCCTCTGAGGAGGGAGGGTTGCCATTCCCGCTGCATTACTCCCACCTGGGTGACAACAGGTGGCAGTGCAGCGAGTGGCGTTATGAGGGAGGGGAGGACAGCGGCTGGAGTCTGGAGCAGCAGCAAGCTTGTGTGTGCGCATGCCTCCTTGGGCTCCATTGCACGCCATCATCTTCAGGGGCATGGGACCTTATGGGAAGCTAAAAAAAAAAACCCTATGCGTTAGGACCTCCTGGATCGGTGGTCAACCCTGAACCCTGACATGACCACTGTGGGAATGCCATGGTACAGAACCGTCCCTCAGGACAGCCCCACTGCAAGGGAGCGATCTTGCGGGGCTAATATCCCATGACTGGGATGTGGTCTCCCATCTGGGGCAAAGCCATGGCTGGAGTGATAAAAAAGTAAATTTAAAATAAGTAATGTGGTACTTTGAATGATACTGCCATAAGGGGGAAATACTGTATTGCATTTCCTTAATGTGGTAAACCTCTCTGTGGTAAAATAGAAAATAAAATGACCAGCACTGTATGTATTACAGAGGCTTGGTAGCACCCCTACAGTTAGGGTTGAGCGAGAGGTTCTATGTCAGACCCCTAATTTTGCACCTTAAAAGCTTTGGCAGTGTTTGACAAAATTAGCTAAACATTTGCATGCATTGTCTAGTAGGCAGGGTCTAAATATGCTGAAAGTTTCATGATAGCAGCTTGTGCAGTTTTGGAGATCCACATGTCATTTTCCTGTAGACATCTACATTTTTTTACCTATACTTATCATGGGATTTCGGTCTGCTCTCACGGGCATGGGGTCATAATGTCGCAAGACATTATACCGCATGCATATAGTGCACTGCCAGTACAGTGCGATTTCTTGCATGCTGCACAAGTCTTTTTTTTTTTAGCTCCCTGCACTCCCCACAACTAAAATAACTAACTCGGAGGGGGGGTAAAGTAAATATCACACAATGAGCAAAAAATAAATAAAATTTCTATGCATCTGGGACCGGGAATCGAACCCAGTCCCAAATGCTCTGCCTGCGTCCCTTGATACCAGTGGCTCATCTCGTTGAGCCACAGCATCCCTTGATACCAGTGGCTCATCTCATTGAGCCACAGCAGCTGCTCAGTGGAAGCCTGTCCCAACAGAGGTCTTATCCTCTGCCTGGGATAGTGAGAGGGTGCAGTACTGTGCACAGAACCATTTGCGGTATTGCACCCTCTCACTGTCATGTACTGTGCTGTTTCTGTTTAGCGCTTCTGTTGTAGGCCATTACGCGTATGAAATATTGACCCAGTAGGGCTCTCACGTACAACCTACATGGAATGGAATTTTTTTCCATCAAACTTACAGGGTAGAAGCGTGCTGTGCCAAGGTGCTACTTTTGGAAGGTTTCATGAAAAAATATTAAACGGTTCCAGAGTTAAAGTTAAGGATTTAAAGTTTTGTGTTTTTTTTTTCTTGTTCTGAGCATACTCAGCAGGGTGTCGAGGATAACGTTGTGATACAACACCAAAAAGTCTGTGTTGCAAGACCATTTTTGGTTTCTTACCACTTACTTCACACTGCATGAATTATTATTCTTTTTTTTTTGCTGTGAGTACCTCCATCTTGTTTTTTCCCCCTCAAGCTAAAAAATGTGGAAAATACATAAAAAATGTCTAATTTTAGAAAAGAAACACTTGAACCCAGCTAAACAGACTCATTTAGCTAGATTCTGATGTTTGTTTTTTAAAACAATGGCCAGAGATACCTTTTCTGGGCACCCCCAAAATCCAGGGTGCCCAGGGTGAGAGGAGCCATTCACCCATGTTCTCTGTATGAGAACAGTAGGACTTTCTTGAACGCTGAAGCCACAGTTTGAAGTCATGCTGCCAGCTTTAGCTGAAGCAGTGAGCTGGTGATCCCATTACTTATCTCTCTGTGTCTTTCTCTGTCTGCCTATCTATCTCTTTTTTTAAATATATTTTAAGCTACAGCAGGATGGCCACACAGCTGCTCAGCCCATCCATTCAGCTCCGTTTGTTTAGCTCTTTTATTCTTTTTTAAATGTTTCACCTCCAAATGCTTAGCCGTTTAAGTCTATTGAGACTCTATTTGAACAAATTATTTTTCAGCAAGTTTAAGCATGGAGTCTGTGTAAGGAGCTCAGAAGTTAGAAACCCCAAACTGGAAATGTTCCTGCCACCTGACTCTGATGCGGTAATCAGGGCTCGATCTGCTGCCAGTATTGGTAGAATGAGCTCCCTGCATACCACTATCATGTCCTTTTGGAGTAGAAGGTCACTGCACTTTGCAAAGTGTATCCTAAATGTTAAATGTAAGGGAGCTGGAGCCAGCCTGATAGCGAAGAGTGCTGAGGCCCCTTGAGCGCTTTACCTTTCCCAAGCCAGTGACCCGGGTTCAGGAGTGAACTCAGGCTGCCTGGGATTGGCCGGGCAGGAGAGGATTACACGTCCAAAAGATTGCCCTCCTCTCCTGGGAGTGGGAGGCACGCTGTCTCAGCCCTTGTCAGCCACCTGGTGGAGACCGGGTGGTAGCGCTGGAATTAAGGGCGACATAGTAAGGAAGGGGCTGCTGTTCTGAAGCATGTGCGCCTCCATACACACACACTTACATGCCGCCGCAGCTGAGGACAAGGAAAAATGGAAAAGGGTAAGCACTGGCTTAATGAAGCCCTGCCTGCCTACACCTGTTTCCGCATAGCCGCCTGATCGCCGACTCTCGGTTCTGGATATCAGTCTTCAGGTGAGGGGAGGCCAGCCCTCCCCTTCCTGGCTCCACCACAGGGGACTCTACAGGGGAGGCTACAAGGCAAGGTGAGTCGAGCAAGTGGGTGCCTGGCAGAGGAGGCAGGGACAGGGCTGAACCACCTGCTACACACCAGTCAAGGAAGAAAAAGCTAAGTGAGAGCTGAAGATGTGAGGAAATGGACTGCATGCTTGCAGTCTGAAGAGCTTGGGGGAACAGAAAAGCAGCATTCCTCTTGTGTTTTTCTTCACCCCAACTTCTTGAGCTGATTCTGAGCAGTCTTTAATAGCTGAACCATGACCTTTATTTCTGGATAACTTTTGGATAGACTCCAACAATACCCTTGTGTTGCTGCTGGAGTAGGAACAAGAGTGAATGCTTAGAGTACTTCTACAGATAGAATGGCAAGGCAACTTAGTGGTATGGTCATTCATTTTCCTGATAAATATCTTTATTTTCTAAGTCACCGCTAAAAATATGAACTTAATTTCTGATTAAGCTGCCTGCTTGTGACTTTTTTTATTTATTCATTTTTTTAGTTTATTTGTTTCTCCTCAGGTTCCCACCAGTTGGCTTTGATCTTTCAGCCACTTGCCCAGCCCCACACTCCAACATCAGGCAGCTAACCCCTTCTTCCCCCATGGTTTACCCTCTGTGGCAGGGTGGTGAGGAGTTCCCCTCACTCAAACTCACCTCAACTAGGATCCAGATTCCGGGGAGCGCCATTCAGAGTCGGGGCCTGCGACAAGTGGCTGCCATCATACTGCACGACCTGGGACATCAGTTGTCCATGTTCTGTGTTTCCCCTTAGTAGGCGTGCAATGCTGGCAACTGCCATGTCATGCGCTTCCACTCCTGACATGCCGGCTAAGATACTCCCCGCTGGTGACAGGCTCATGGCGTGCTGGCACCCCAGCTTCATGCTAGTTGTCAGGGAAGCGCCAAGCCTGTACTCCCCCTCCCCACTCCCCGTGAGAGGAGAGCTGTCCAGCAGACACTCAATCCTTTTCCGACCCCCGGTGACCTGCTCACGCCATGAACACGGGTCACCAGCATGGCAGGAGGTTAGGTACAGATGCCTCAGCCCTCCATGCCACTGGCCTAGTGACCACTTGGTATTTTTAATTAAATCCAAGAACAAAAATATTGCATAAAGTGGCTGGGAAAACACTTATTAAAACAAAAAAGCTAGTCTCTAGATTACTCAATGTGAAGGGGAGGGGAGGTCTATAATGCCTGGTCTGTAGATTCAGTTCCTTATCGAGAGGCTTTTTAAAAGTAATGTGGAGTTTGCCCTGTTGGACGTTGAAGACTAGATCATTTCAATCGACCGCGAGATGCTTATATTTGGTAGAAGGGAAACACTTGGCTGAGCAAAGGAGAGAACATTAGGAAAAAACAAAGAATACCTGTGCATTCAAGCAAGTGACAGACGTGCATCAGTATATAAAACACACGATCAGTCAGCTGCCGATTCATGACCAGTGGGGATATTTCTTTAAATGGAATTTAGAGTGGTGAGGCGCTCATGCTGGTGACATTCATTCTGTGTTCTGATTACATTAGCTGTGGCATGCATTCTGACTCAGTGGGCAAGCTGATCATTGTCAAGAAGTATCATATTTGGATTGTGTTTTATGTAGTAAATGTCAAACTAAGCCTGAAGTCTCATCCTTTGTTCCCTCTAGTCACAGAGTACGTTCCATCAGCAAGAATTTGTAAACACTGGATGCAGTTTTATGCAGATTTCTACTTATGATAAATAAGCTTCTCATCTTTCTCTCACAGAGCAGCGCTAAGCAATGAGTGTCAGAATCAGCAGCTGCTCCACTCTGTTCAAATTATGTTCATTCTGTATTAGTATTGCATACTGTTATGCTCTTGGGAGAAAGCTTAAATTTGTAATAAAATGTTAGGCTTTTTTAAGTATTAATGTGTAACCCCCCTGCAAATGGGGGTTCCCAAAAAGACTTCCAGGAGCTTGCTTGAATGCTCCAAGCCTGAATGGTGTTTGGCGTTTAAGCCGTTTATCTGTGAGTGCATTTAGAGCCTCTGGTACTGTCTCTTTAAGAGCTGTCTGCTTGCAGACATAATTAGTTTCTATAGGGGGACTGTGTGTTTCCCTTCTTGAGTCCCACTCGAGCTGCTGCCAAATTGCTCCATTTCTGCTGTCGTTAAGTGGGCAGAGTGAGCGCTTTCAAAGATGTAACTGTTTGCCAGAACTCATTTAGAGTAATAACGAAAATACAGTTTGTCTAACCTGCTTTTCTTTGCAGTCAGAACTGTGTTTGTCTAGCCCTCCATTCTGGTTTTGAACTGCTGAACTGGACCAATCAGTGTGGGGGGACCTTTGAAATGGAGCCCACTTCTGGCAAATCAGAACTTGGACTCCCACTGTGGAGCCAGCCACCTATGTACTGCCTGGCCAATGCCTCTGGGAATTGTAGTTTGGACTTTGGCGCCTTTTTGCACCAACAGAGGGAGTCTGATTGTAAATGACAGCCAAACCAGCCAACTGAACTTGGAGGAACTCAAAGGAAATGCCTGGCTCTGTCTACTGAAAAGATCAGATCAGTTTGGGCAGTGAAGAGACAAGGAGCTGTGTGCTTCTTCGGTGTGTAGTTTTAGCGTGGGAAGCACGTGTAAGGCCCTGAGTTTCGGGCTGCAGCCTGTGCAATCGCCCGTTCGGACTGAATCCGACCTGTGAGGAGAATCAAGGAGATCTGAAGAGTAGAAACTAGGCTCACCCTGTAGAAGACTGGAGAAATTGCTGAATCGCGCTCGGTCTGTCAGGAACTGAAGCTGCTGTGTGTTCTCCCAGATATCGTGCAGTAATTGCGATCGGGATAGAGAAGCAGCCTGCCTGGTATAGTACTTTCCTTTTACATATAAATGTGTGTAGTGCTGGTGGGGAATCGCGTTTCAAATCCCCTGTACAGTGAATTGAGTGCATGAAGCTGGAAGTAAACCCCAGCTTAATCTGGACTACATCAATTTGCTATACACTGCAGTGGGGCCCAGTCACAAGGACCTTGTCCACATGGTCTGCTCCTCCTGGCAATCCAGGACAATCTGCCTTCCATCTAGTTTTCAGTACTGAGTTTGTGAGTGCAAGCAGGGTAGCTCCCTGCCATCTGTTTATCAAATTGCAAATGTGTTATCTAATTGTTGCTGTTTTATTTCTTCATGAACTGAGCCATCCGGCTCCGGATTACAATTGGGTATTGTGCAAGCGTTTTTTCCATAACAGGGCCCCAACCAGCTGCACCGATCCTGGCTAGCCCCTTCCCCCATCCCGAGTATCCAGTGAAAGTGACATTTTGGGACTCTGAATATGCGTACAGTACTGTGATTATTAATGTGTTTAACCTAATTAACCTGATTTCCCCCTTCCTTGTTGCAGCTCCTTAAATCAGATCTGTTTGTTTCAGCAAAGTTACACTGACGGAGGTATTCGTTTATGTTAAAGTATTGTACTGTGGTTTTTGCACTGTGTCATCTTGCTTTACATGGGGTCCCCAGCGTCCAGGCGACAGAGCCAGTCCTGGGGGTAAGTGTACATTGTGAAGATATTCCTGATGCATTGTGTGGGCCACTAGTGGGAAGAAAGCGGGGTTACAGTGTCCCAGAGGGCTCTTACCAAGTTAGTTTAACTACCGCAAACCCTCACCTCTGGGTGGAGGCACCCGCCATTGGACCTAGGCCCCTCAACCTGTTAGTAGTTAAGCAGGCAGGGGTAGTAGCCCTTGGGATTGCGCCACCTAGGGGTTACATATGTATAAATGTTGTCCCTGGATTTCATCAGATAGTTGCATCACTATTGCCATGATGAGAGCAGGGAAATGACAATTTCAAAGCGAACTGAAACACAGATATGAGCACAATGGGATCTCTCTGCCTCTTGATTTAAAAATTAAAATCTCTGTGCCTTTTTAGGTCATTGTTCATGATATATTTTGACGTTTGTTTGAATACTGTTAGTATGCACAACTCTTATAGTCTGTTTTCAGATTATGTAAGGAAGTCTGTACAAACAGGAGGAGGCACGCGACTGAGTGACGAGTGCCTATGAACAAACTAAGTATCGGGAGAAAATAAAAGTAATGTTTTTATGCTCACATGTTATCTGCAGTGAAAGAGGCATGAAGTTCAATTTAAATCAGCATTTTTTTTAGTTTATGATGGAGGTTCATTCATCACAGTTAAGATGCTATGTAAAATGTTCAATGCCTTCTGGATTTTCATGGGTATTCAGAACAATGTGTACAATGTGGTTTTCTATTTTATAATGCAAGGTTATCTATGTTGTTACAGTATACAGTATTTGAGTCCACTGCAATCTGTGTTGGCAGGCATCTATATTTTAGTTGAATGAATTGATTTTGCATGGCTTCTTCATGGTGAGTTGTTATATGGCTGTGGGGAGGTGCTGCAATTAAACCAAACAGCTACCAATTCCTCTACTCATCAGATATTACACAATGCAGCTGGGGAGACTGAGAATTTGTCAGCACTTTTCCGGATGAATGAATCCCTCCACACAATCACCATTCCGTGTCACGCTTTTATCACTGTTATAAATAAATACATTAGATGTCACAAGCCATACCAACGGTCCATCAATAAGTGTGTGGGATGGCAGCGACCCTGTTTGTGGAGTCTAATCATTAAAGGAAGTGAACCTGTTTGTCAATTCGTGTAGTGGAAACAACCTTGCCTGATATGTCTAACGTGGGTCCAGCGACTCTTGACAGGTCTAATGGTGGGGAAGTGATCCTGTTTCACAACTCTAGCTATGGGAGTGACAACAATGATGTTTGTCAGGTCTAATGGGTGGAGTGACTATGTTTTAAAAAAGAGAATGGGTGTGCAGAGCACGTTTGGCAGATTTTATGGGTGGCTGGGAACCCTGCAAAACAAATTTAATGTGATGAAGCAACCCTGTTTGACATGTCTAATTGTAGGCTACAACACCGTCTGTAATGGGGTGCAGCAACCCTATATGACAGGTCCAAAGGTTACAAAGTGGCCCAGTTTCATAGGTCTAAATATTGGGAGGGGGTGACAGCACCTATCAATGGTGTACTTGACTGATGCAATGGTGAATATATATGTGTAATTGTTAAGAAACTTGTGGTGTCAGTCTTAACCCTGGCAGGTATGCTTTGTCATCCCATGCTGGTGACCTGAGTTCAAGGGCAAGCTCAGTGATCAAGCTGGATGGGCTAAGAGTGGCAGGATGGTGCTGTTATGCGACCCCCCAGGCAGGGAATGAAAGCTGCAGGGTTGTATGCATGGGCCCTGGTACCATATAGTGAAGACAACTGTCCTCTTGGCATAGGGCTCTGCACCAGTGGGTGGCAGAGGGCCCTGTGCAATGGCTGACAGATGGTCTCTTCCTGTGCATCTGTATGCACGACCACATGCAAGTGCGGGGACCAGAGGACACTGTGCATCCCCAGCCCACCAGACAGCCCTATGAATTTTTGACACCTGTTGCTGCACAGAAGTCCAGGGCCCACAAGAGACCCACACTTCTGTAGGTAGGAGTGAAAGATCATCACATCTGATGTTGATTGTTCAGGGAACAGGGTGGGCATTAGGGTTGACAACACCAAAGACGACCCCACCACTGACTCACCAAGACTCTGGTGATCCAAAACCCTAATGTTTTTTCCTTTTGCTGCTTGGGGTTGGGGGTGGGGAGTAAGGGTTGGAAACCCCAATGTCACATTTCCCTAGTTTTGTAGCCTTAACTTGAGTCCTAACTGGTGCATTAACAAAGTTTTTTCCAAAGAATTTTACATATAAATGTGCTACCCCACTGCAGACCACAATGTATTTATTCCATACATAGTGGTCTACCTACCTAGTGGGTAGAACACAATCAGTCAGAACAGCCGATTCCACATCCCCACCACATCCCATCTCCACAGGTGTGCCTCAAGGCTCTGTACTTGGCCCACTTTTATTTTCTATCTTCCTTAACGACCAACTGTCAGCATGCACATCGTCCTCTATCCATATGAACGCTGATGATACAGTCCTGTTTACCTCTGGCCACTCCCCCTCTGTTGTGACTACCAGCCTTCAGCTCGATTTCAACGATGCTCAACGTTGGTTAAGTTCACATCAATTTTTCCTCAACGCCAAGAAGACTGTCTCATGACCTCTGGCACAAGGCAGAGACTCTCTCTTGGCTGCCCTCCTTCCACACCCTAGAAAGGACCACACTTGAGGACACCACCTCATTCAGATACCTGGGTGTCTGGCTAGACCAACACCTAAACTTTTCTAAGCATGTCGATGCTATCCTGAAAAAACTGCGCCCCAAGCTCGGCGCCATTTACAAGAACCTAAATTGCATACCTCTATCGGCCAGGCGCGACCATGTTAGGAAGATGATTCTCCCTCTCCTAGACTATTGTAACATAGTCTACAGTGCTGCTGACAAGTCTTCCCTTTCCAGGTTGGATTCTCTCTTCAATGCCTTCAGTCACTTTGCTCTCGACTCTCCCTCCCGTTCACACGACTGCACTCTTTACCACTCTCTAAACCCCCGGAAGAGCGACGACTCTCTCACTGCGCAAAATTCACCTCGAAATTCTGGCTTGGTGCTCTCCCCTCCTACCTCTCCTCTTCTCTGATGGTTCCACCCTCCTTCCACCCGCTTAGATCACTGACTCTCGCACTCTGGTTATTCCTCGCCAATACACCTACATAGGCCATGCTGCCTTCTCCTACTGCTTCCCTAAACTCTGGAACTCGCTTCCCCCTCCTATTAGGCATTCCTCGTCCCTCTCATCCCTTTTATTGGCCCTGCACAACTTCTATTTCCTCTGACCACACTTGCCCTTAAATTGTTTAAGGAGTCATGGGAGTAGTGCTCAGACTGCACCTATAAAGCACTGCTCCTCTTCCTGTTACTCACCCTTGCCCTGCATACTTCTAACCCTCAAGCTGCACTTCGTTATTCTCATGAGCATGGTGAAACAGTCTAGTTCGCAAGCTATTCCTGCCCTGTACAACATAGCACCCCAGGGATTTATTTAACTCTAAAAATTGATTAGCGTTTTGCTCATAAAAGTGCTAAATCTTTGTGAAAATGCATAGCTCTTGCCTCACTGTGTTTAACAAACACAGCACTTCTAGAAAATCTATATAAATACTTTCTGTACAGTTAGTATAGTCCAAAGAAAAAAAACTGCTAATCAATTATTTAAAACCCTGCACCCCTCATTTGTCCTTGCATATATATTTATATGTTTTGCCATGTATGTAATTGTTGTCTGAAATGCTCAGTCAAGGGCCATGTAACTCCTTGTACTCATGTATACTGACTATATTCTGATTTTCATTAGTCAGCACTGCTACAATTTACCTATGTAATCCCTCTACCCCCTCCCCCAGGACGCACCGTGAGATGAGCAACTTGTTGTTCAGTGTGTTTTTCTGGTTAATCTCTTCAATAAATAAATAAATAAAATATTTATTCTGCCCTGTTATTTGTCATTTACATGGTATAATGGGGGTATATTCCATAGGGCATGTAGGTATAATGAGAGCCTATCACTCCCTTTCACAATACTATGTAGGTTATAATAATACATGTATCACAAATGCTGAACAGTATGTGACTGGATTAGTTAGAGATGGGATTTATTGACACCAAAAAGTAGAAGTATGAGTATTGAGGGGAATACTTTGAGCTTTGTCACAAATTTTAGTCCACAAAGTTATCTGATCAAATCCTGCTGGAAACAAATGGCATATTTTATAAAAAGAAGATAGACTTAAATCAGTAACATAGAAACATAGAATTTGACGGCAGATAAGGACCGCTTGGCCCACCTAGTCTGCCCATTTTCCTACCTAACAGATAAGCTGCAGATCCTAGTTAACCAACAGCTTACTTCCTCCTACCCCCCACTAGGACTGCCTTATGCCTGTCCCATGCATTCTTGAAGTCCCCACTGTTCTGGACTCCATGACCTCCTCAGGGAGGCTGTTCCATGCATCCACAACCCTCTCAGTGAAAAAATACTTCCTCACATTACCTCTGGGCCGTCCCCTCTATCTTCAAATTCCTTGTTCTTGCACATCCTTTTTCTGGAAGATGCTACCCTCTTGGACTTTGTTAATTCCTTGAGGTACTTGAAAGTTTCTATCATGCCCCTCTCTCCCTTCTTTCCTCAAGGGTATACATATTAAGCTCCTTCAGTCTTTCTTCGTATGTCTTCTGGTGCAGACCCTGCACCATTTTGATTGCTCTCCTCTGGACAGCCTCCACTCTGTCTATGTCTTTGCGGAGATGAGGTCTCCAGAACTGCACACAGTACTCCAGATGGGGTCTCACCAACTGTCTGTACAGAAGGATAACAACTTCCTGTTTTCTACTATTGATGCCTCTTCCTATGCATCCCAGTATCCACCAGCCTTCCTTACTGCCTTCTCACATTGCTTGCCTACCTTAGGTCATCTGATATAATTACCCCCAGGTCCCTTTCTATTTTTATTGTTGTCAGTATCTCACCCCCCATTGTGTACGCTTCCCTTGGGTTTTTGTTTCCCATGTGCATTACCTTGCACTTCTTTGCATTGAATCTGAGCTGCCATACATTTGACCATTCCTCCAACCTTGCCAAGTCATTTCTCATCCTTTCCACTCCATCTTGTGCATCAACCCTGTTGCAGATCTTTGTGTCATCTGCAAAGAGACATACTTTTCCTTCCAGTTCCTCTGCAATGTCACTTATAAAGACATTAAAAAGGACCGGTCCCAGTACTGAACCCTGCGGTACCCCGCTAGTAACCCTCCTTTCTTCACTGTGTACTCCATTTACTACTACCCTTTGCGTCCTGTTGTCTAGCCAATTTTTTATCCAGGCTGGCTATCTTGTGTATTAATCTTTTGTGTGGGACTGTATCAAATGCCTTGCTAAAATCTAGGTAGGCCATGTCCACAGCCCCTCCCTGGTCTACTACTTTGGTCACCCAGTCAAAAAAATCTATTAGATTCGTCTGACACGATCTTCCCATCATGAATCCATGCTGCCTTGGGTCCTGGGCCCCACTGGCCTCTAGGTACTCAACAATTCTTTCCTTCAGAAGTGATTCCATCATTTTCCCTACCACTGAGGTCAAACTAACTGGTCTGTAGTTTCCTGCCTCTGTCCTGCTCCCACTTTTGTGAAGAGGAATCACATCTGCCCTCCTCCAGTCCTTGGGTACCACCCCATCCTCCCATATAGATAAATCACCACGTAAGGTTCGTCGTAGATGGGCTAACACTGCAGATAAAGTGACCAGTAGCCTACACAGTATTGTAAAAGAGATTGATAGGCCTCCCTCCCGACAGGAACATTTAAGTGTGGCAGCTGAAGTTTTTGCCAAATGGTAAAAGATAACGGGGGATTTACACATCTAGTATCGAAAAGAGTCTATACCCAGAGACAGTTTGTGAATTGTAGTACCACTTATTTGGTGTATGTTTATGTTTCTATGGTACCGTATGTCAATGCGACTCCTTTTACATTGTTAAAACAAAATGCCAATTTAAGATTCAGATTTCTGACCTCTTACATAGCATAGCAAGGCAAGATAATAAAATGCATTAGCATGCCACATTTTAAGTGAAGGAACAAGCCATGAATTTACATTTTTTGTTTTGGAAAAAGTAACAGTAGATAACAAATTAGTACAATGGCAAAGGCAAGGCAAATTTTAATTTTCTAGCACCCAATCCTGGAGGCTCTGGGTGCCGAACAACAAGAACAGACTATAAATACAATAATATAAATTCATATAAAAGCAATAAAATATCAGCATACATAAATATAATGAATCAATATACATCTAAAAGCTGATACTCAACAAATAAGCCGGGTGCCCGGGGAGGACTAATGGCTAAGGTCCGAGAAGGCCTGATTAAACAGGAAGGCCTTGAGGTGGGCCTTAAAAGCCTCAACTGAAGGGGCCTCCCGAATTGATGGAGGCAGCAAATTCCACAGGATGGGACTGGCGACACTAAATGCTCTGTCGCTGGCAGTTTTAAGCCTCATCCTGGGAATCCCCAGGAGGCCCCTAGATAAGGACTGGAGGGAGCAAACCAGGACGGCAGGTGCAAGAAGATCCGACAGGTAACTGGGACCCAGCCCGCGTAGGGCCTTAAAAAGAATCCTCCACCTAACTGGCAGCTAGTGCAGCTCAAGCAAGACTGGAGTAATATGAGAATTTAGACTGCCTAGTGAGCAGCCTAGAGGCCACATTCTGCACTAACTGCAGCCGGTGAAGATTACCTCTGGAGACCCCGAAGTAGAGTGTATTACAATAATCAAGTCTGGATGTCATGAAGGCATGTACCAAGGTGGGGAGGGCCATAGATGGAACTAGTGGACTTAACCCTGGCGATATTCCTAATATGGTAAAAGCTAGCCCGGCCAATGGATGACACCTGAAAATTAAATGACAATCCGCTGTTAAAGGTCACACCAAGGTTTCGCACCCTACAGGAGCTCCTCAATGGCACAGATCCCAGGAATAAACTGGTTTTGGTGCCAGAAGATAACCTAGTCTGTCTTCTGTTCGACTTCTCCACCAGCACCTCCATCTTGTCGGGGTTCAGTCGCAACCAGCTGGAGGACATCCAGTCATTTATCTCTGCGAGGCAGCTGTTTAGTACTTCCACCGCACTAGAGGTTCGAGGGGCAAAAGAAAGATACAGCTGGGTGTCATCAGCGTAGCAAAGAAAACCCAAGCCGTACTTTCTAATGAGCTCATCCAGGGGTTGCATGTACACGGCAAACAACATTGGTGACAAGACCAAGCCCTGAGGTACTCCACAAGACTGAAGGCTAGAGAAGGAGGAGAAATTCCCCATCACTACTCACTGCCTCCTGTTGTTAAGTATGACTCAAACCAGCAGATGATGATGATGTGCGAGAGCCTGGCAAATATAGGTAATGGGCACATCAACACCCGGACTTAAATGAGATGTTTAGCTTGGTGCCATTTTTAAAGGGAAAACAAAAGTAATCAATGGAACAAACTGAGAATAACAACACATTTTCTCTTCACAGCTGTAATAATCTTTGTAATGTTTTTAAAGTTTTCGCGTTTTCTATTGATCTACTTAGTGTATAAAGCTGTCTTATCTAAATGCTTACGGGCATCTATGAAAATGGTTTTAAAATATAAAAAGTGTGCATGATTGGACTTTTTAATTGTATAACAGTTTTATTGCTTGATTGACTAATGAGTCTTGGGATATAAAAGAATAGGGATAGCTAATCTATTTTGTACCTTGAAAATGTGCACGTGAGCGTGCAAAACACTGGTATCCTGTTTGGGCAAGTGCTACTATGGATTTTACTTATTTTATTTATAGAAATTGGACCCAATATTTGGAGTTTTTATTTTCAGTACCAGGTAGCCAGAGTCGGTGCTTGTGGATTTCTTTGTTTTTACACCGTGGCTCCGGGCATTTGGGCAGCTACCGTCAGGTTACTGTCTTTTCTGTCTCCTGCCTGGATGGACTGGCTATCAGCCAATCATCCAGGTAAAAGTAAACCTGGAAGGCCGGCCCAGTGGCACTGAGGGTTGAGGTGCTGGACGCCACACCTCACACCACGCCGGTGACCTGTGTTCAGGAATGGGCATGGGCCGCCAGGGGTCGGCAAGGGCGGAGAAGGATCGAGCATCCAGAGGACTGCTCTTCTTCCCTGGGGAGGGGGGAACTGCAGCACCGGCACCTGAGTGCCCCCTGGTGGAGGCTAGGGAGCAAGGTGGCGTGCTGTGACATAGGGAGCTGAGTGCAGATGCATCGGGGAGTGCGCCTTGCAGACATGCGAGTTCTGCCTTGGCGGGCGTCATTGCAAGCACCTGGCTCCAGGGGGAGCAAAACAGAAAATCCCACCGCAGCACCTTTATGAGGATGCCTCGCTGCCCCTTTCATCGCTCTCAGACTGGCTCCCACAGCCCGACCTGTGTCCGTGACACCTTGGCCAGTGCCACGGCCCCACCCTGTGGGGGTAAGCCAGGGGGCAAGGGAGAAGAGCTTATTTGGGAGTGAGAGGCAATGAGGCTGAAAATCGATGCTGAAGCGGACAATAAAAAAAAAAGTAAACCTGGTGAAAAAGTAAACCTGGTGTACCAGTTTTCTCAGATGCGCTGTGAGTACTGCAAAGCACTCTGTAAAGACTCAATGTGTCAAAAGAGCACCCAAAACGCAGGACTCTGAACTGGTAATGCTGTCCCAGCACAACATATCGGAAGGTATCTGTGGTGGCTGGGGTGTACCAGTATGTGCTGGTATGTACCCTGCATATCCAGGGAAGCTACCCAATCCTGAGGTTTTAGTAAGGGAAGCAGAGACCCCAGAGAAATCATTCTGAATTTTTCTCACTCCATGAACTTGTTCAGGTTTCTGAGGTCCAGAACGGTGGTACATGCCTCCTGATTTCTTTGGTACTAAGAAGTAATGGGAGTAGAAGGCTGTGTGTCATTCTGACTCTGGCACTATTTCTACTGTCCTATTGCTCAGAAGGCCTGCAATCTCCTGCACCAGGAGCTCCAACATAACATATGGGCTGGTAAGAGGGGCTGCCTACTGGGTGGATAGTCCAGAAGGGTTTATATGAAGCCCTGGGAGTATCCCTCCTTGATGATCCTGAAGACCCAACTGTCCATCATACTGGCATCCCACTGACAGTGAAACTGGTAAGAATATGTCTCCCTCGGGCAGCTGAGGCTGGCGCTTCAGAGGGTGGCACTGGGTGGTTTCAGCATTTGTGCCTTCGGCTGCACCTTCTTCTGAGGCTGGGAAAGGTGAGATTTGTCTTGGGCTCCCCTGCCTTTTCTATGAAAAGGATTGTTGGTTCTGAAATAAACCACTTAATTTCCCCTCTGAGGGTTAGCAGGAACCGGCCTGAAGTCTTAAGGGTCTTTCTAGATTTCTGAGATGCCTCAAGAGACTTTTCTACCTGCTGTCCAAACAGGTAAGTACCATCAAAGAGAACATTAATAACCTGTTATTGGACACCCTGAGAAAAGCTAGAAGTATGTACCCAGGAATACCTTCTGATACAGATTCCTGGAGCAGCAGAGTGGGAGGCAGTACCAAAGGCATCCATAGAAGGTTTCACCTGATGAATGTTAGATTCAATTCCATGAGTGGCAGTCAGCAGAATCTTTTGTTTAGTTTCAGAATCTGGGACGGACTGGCAGCAACTCTGCCAGAGACTTAAGCAAGCTACAAAGGGTACACTCATATTTGGAAAAATGTCTTTGGTAACTAGCAATCTGCATACTAAGTGTAGCTCTGCAAAAGCCCACTTGCCCACAGTGTCAATCTTGCGCGACTTCTTGTTAATAGCGTGCGGAGTGACCTCTTCAGTAAGAATAGCTTTGTCATTTTCAGTGAGAATAACAATGGCATCAGCTATAGGCTGTGAAATATACACTGGTCTGTCCTCAGGGGCAGTGTATTTCTTGTCTATCTCTTGCAGACAGAAGGTATAGAAGCAGGTCTGTTCCTGACCGCATCAAACAAGGTTTCAAACACAGGTGGAATAAGAGGAACTAAATTGACCGGAATGGTAGAAATGTTTAACCACTGCAGATGGAGAAGTTTACCTGTGTCAATAGCTAAAGGCTCAAATTAAGTGCAGAATGCATATTCCTGATCAAAGCCTGGAAAATTAGAGCCTCCTGTGGAACAAAAGAAGGGCCCGGGTCTAAACAGTCCAGGCTAAAAAAAGTGTCTCTGTCGCTGCCCTCCTAGATGATGAGGTTGGGTTCAGACTCATCCCCCTCTACATCCTCCCTGGGGAGGGAGGGGGATATTAACAGGCCCTCCAATCCAAAACATGACCTTGTCAAGGGTGCCAGAGGTAATGTCCTAACTGGAAATCAATCCAACGCCGCGGAAATCCTTGACACCATGGGTGGCACCAGGACTGGCCCAGAATTGCCTAAACCTAGCGCCAATATCAGCACTGACCCCATCGCCAATTACCCAGCCGGCACCAAAGTGACCGACACTGGTACCACGGCCAGTCCCCATCACATGGACACAGAACAGGGGTGTGACCAGTGGGACAAGAGTAAGTGGCGCGGACACCGGCAAGAGACGAGGGGCTATTGCTGGAGCCATCCACTTTACCTGGCTTGAGGATCCTGCCTGCGGTTTCAGTTCTACAAGGCCCGAAGGACCAGGAACCGTCTCAACTGGCAAAGGCAAACAAGTCAGATGCTGCAGCAACTGCTCTGTAAGAGCTGCCCAATGGTGGAACTGCCCACCGGAGTCCCCACTTAAGAGACAGAGAGGGGCTCCAGGTCCAAAACCTCAACCTCCTAGTACCACAGGCTCCTGATGACACCGATGGTGCCAGTGAAGACTTCTGGCTCCGGAAGACCACAGATCTCATGGCAGACCTTGCAGAGGGTGACCTTGAGTGGAACCATTTCTTCCCCTTCTGACGGGAAGAGAAATAACTCGGGGCCAAGCAACTTGGAGAACCTGAGTGGGAACAGGCCCGCTTCTTTTTGTGCTTCTTGGAGGACTTTCCTTCCTCCTGATCACAGGCCTGCCCATTGTCAGAACCCTTCCTCAACAGGGAAAGTGGACTAGACACTGCACCGCTGAAAGAGCAGCTGGCCTGCGAAGGCTCCCTACTGTCGACCTCCACGGTCATCGACTGTTGACTCAGTAGGGCAGTGACGGATTGACAAATATTTTTATAAATCAGTAAACTGACACAAAAATAAACTCCACCTTTATATACTAAAACTGAGAGGACTGAACACTGCCGTCATACAGACATGACGTTCTGACTCTCAATAGGTGAACAACATCATCACTGATGCGCACTCAATGGCAGGAAAAAAGGAGCTGAAGTGATTAAGGTCTAATGCCGAGGTAAGCCATGCAGCCCGAGCCAATCCTGCAGTGCTGTGCATGCACACAGATTACTTGGTCGTCAGTGTAAATAGTTCTGGCTCCCACAGGATCATAGCACCTCCAGCTAGGACCCACTACTGTGAATCAATAATGAAGACTGATTCCGGGAAGACCTTGTGCTTCTGTATGAACTGGTTCAGATTGTGCAGATCCAGCATGGGGGTACCAGCCCCCAATTCTGGTAGCACATCAAGTCCTTGTGGACAAAAGGAGTGCTGTCAACAGTGCATGGTCAAAACTGCGAAAGTCAGAAGAGCGTGGCATACAAAATAGCGAGGTACCTTAACCGTGCAACCTCAAATTTCACTGGAGTGGTGATCTAAGGCAGCATGGTGTTGTAAAAGTAAATCTGCACTTCCCTTAAATTGCATTGGAGCGATGATCCATGGCGGCATGGTGTTTTAATAGTTAGTCTGCACTTGAGGTACTTGTGCACTGTTTTTGCTGTGGCTGTTTTTCAGACACGCAGTTTTGTCGTTAAGCGGTCAGCTGTATTTTACCATGCTAGATTGTATTTCACTCAGTTGACATGGAACCCTCCATTTCAGAACCAGGACACATACCACTGACTGGCCAAAGCATCCAGGATATGGGCTGTGGCTCCTTTTGCAAGGAGCTGAGCGATGTCCTCCCAAAGGGTGGATAGTGTCTAGCTACACCCTGGACTCTCGAGGAGCATAGAGTCAGTAAGGGGGGATAGCCTCGAAGTCCAGAGGCAGCCCTCTACCTACCACTTCTAACACCCACTTGTCCACTGTGACTGCGGACCAATGTGGCAAGAAGTGACTCAGACGACCAACAACTGGAAGCACAGACAGCAACATGACAGGTGGAGGGTCTGAATGACACCCACCCAACCCATTACTAGGCAGCTTTTGTGGGGGAACCAGCTGCTACAGCTGGAGGGGCACCACCAACCCTGCTCTCAGCTTTCTTAGGGTTCTGGGACCTGAACTTAAGCTTGGGAAGTCAACCCTGGTACTGCCCCTGCTGAGGCTGCTGCAGAGGAAGATGCGGCTGAAAGGACCAATATTAAAAAGCCTGTTAGATTTCTTCTCCATTTGGTCCTTCTGGGACGATGCCACAGAGTCAAGGGGGCACTGGACTTCTCAATGCACTGAGATGTCCATCCACCCCAGGGCCAATGAAATCAGTGCCCAAGAAAGCGGCATCAGCCAGCTTATGCTGGGTGTCCACCGTGAAGGCAGACAGGCACTGTCAGGATCTGCAACACATGATCACAGCTGCTGCCACAGCAAGGGCACACAAATTGTTCATGTACAAAGCCATCTGGAGCTGGTGTTTAGCCAGTGATTGACCCTCATCTTGGATGACCTTCACCACTGACTGATGGTCAGCAGAGAGGTAAGGGAGGATTGTGTCAAAGACTCCCACTAGGGAGTGACTAAAGATAGCCATCATTATGGCGAAGCTCGCCTGACAGAGACCCAAGGACGCTACAGCATAAACCTTTATTTTGAAGCATGATCAGCCTTTATGGGCTCCTTGTCCACAGGCTTGTCCACATTCATAAACCAAACAGTTTTCCACAGCGCTCACAGCGCTTTCGAGTGCTAGGACAGAGATGAGGCACATATGAAGACATAAGTCGAAAAAAATGGCAAATCGTCCTGTACTAATGAAGGTGCTATAGATCCCAAATAAAAGTGAACACGCAGTTTGTGGTGAAGAAGAAACAGCTTTATTGCTGCACTGACTTACAGGTACAGGTACTGGGAACAACCCAACAGCCCCGGCGATCTATAGCAACTTCATTAGTGCAGGACGATTTGCCAGCTTGTCCACATTCCCCTGGCCCCCAGATCTGCAGAAGGCCAAGTCTGACACAAGCCCTTCAGACGAAGGGTGATCTGAAAACCTTGAAAGGGACATGGTACAGACAGTATACATGTGGGCCATATGGGTGAAGGGCACCCAGCAGGATTCTGGACACTGCCATAGCTTCAGAGCCGGCCCCCAAATGAACTCATCCATGGGAAAGGCAACCCACAGGGAATCGTCCCTGTCCAGAATATCTGTAAAGGGATATTTGGCCCTTTTCTAGACTGGCTCAAGCAGGACAGACATTGACTCCAACATTTAGCGGAGGAGAACTCTGAAGGACACTGGACCAGGCTTGGTGGAAAGGTCCTTGACTAAACCTCGGTCGAGGAGAAGAGTCCCAAGAGGCCATGGACTCGAGATCTGAATCATCTGAGGACTCCTTGTAAACAGCTCTCAACCGTTTCTCACCACAGACCACCCAAGTATCCATACTTGAGGTGATTTTCACCAACAATCAGTCTGGCAAGCCAATGGCCAAATGGGCCTCTGTGGTCCGAGTGCCCACCTTTGGCTGCAGTGGTGGTGGCTCTACCCGAAGGGGTGGAAAAGCAGTTACAGGAAGTACCTGCATGGCATGAAAAAGAGAGGCCACCACTGGTGGCTGCCAGGTGACCAGAGGTCTCATGGGTAGAGTCCTACCCCACCGTGCAATCACCCACTACTGCCAGAGGAGCTCCTCATAAAACTGACATCTTACGGCAGTGCCTCTCCTCTCCCAAAAAGGCATAGAGGCCTCAATGGCAATGCTTCCCAGTTGAGCTGGAACAAGAATATGGGCATCAGCAACGAGACTAAGGAGGTGGCTGCCGCTTCCTCTTCAAAAGCCACAAGATGGTGAGCCGACCTGAAAGCCGCTGAGGCCTTCTTGTAGCCCTTGGGACAGTCTTTAGGATCCCTTTCTGAAGGCCATCTGGGAATGAGGAAACACTTCCTGTCTTCTAAAGATTCCAGCAACATCGACATGCAAAGACCACATCTGGCCATGTTATGCTGGCTGCCCAGGCAATACAGGCACACGTCATGCAGGTCAGTGACCGACATCTGCCAGCACCGAACAGAAAACCTGAATCCTGCTTTCGATGCTCCATTGCTGAATCAAAGAAGTGTCAAGGGAATCAAGGAAGTTGAAAAACTTCAAAAATAAAGTTTGTCTATGGCACATTAATCCCTAAACAGAAGCCACGAAGGAAGTAACCTGTTCTTCCAGTGGAAAGAAAGACGTGATGTCATGGGGCAGAACTGGGGGATGTACAACCCAGGTGGTGGGAGAAGCTTAGCATAAAGACGTCAGATGAATCCGCAATTCCGGTGGAACTGTCAAAATGTGAATAGGGTACTTTCTCTTGTTCCCTACTCTCTTTTCATTCTCCTCCCTTTCAACATCCCACCTCTACCTACTGGATACTTCTGCACTTACTCTACCTCCCTGGGTTGCACCATTCTTCTCTCTGTTTCAGCTACTGGGTCCTAGCTGGACAGACCTCTCTCTCTCTCTCTCTTGGTCTTTCCTTTTCCCTACACTGCTATAACCTATTCTCTCTATACCAGTTGCCATGGTTTGTATGAAAAAATTACTCACCTTAGTAATTATGTTTCTTCTAATGGAGTCTTGCTGTATTCTGACTATTGCAGTTAGCCCCAGCACTCAAACTGCCCCGGACAGTAGAAGGTTGATTTCTATGCAGAGCATAGAACGTTGAGCTCGAACTCGGTTCAAACCTCTGACTGCTGCACTTTGAAGCACAACAGTCAGATTCTTACGAGCTAATGCTAACTAACTACTGTGTGGAAATTGTAAAATGTTTACTAGCCAAATTGCATTCAAATATTTTGGATCCCCAAAAGACTCAAGTCAAGAAATCCAAAATCAAAAACCAGGCAGTGAACAACTTAAGACTGTTAAATTAATAAAATAACCCACTCCCCCTCTCTAAAAGGAGGGATTACCCAAATGCACCCCTGGAGTGCAACACTACACCTGCCAGTCCACTTCCCAAAAACAGGTTCTGAGAGGGCAGGCAGGGAGGGAGGTCAGAATACAGCAAGACTCCATTAGAAGAAACGTAATTAGTAAGGCGAGTAATTTTTTCTTCAAACAACATGAAGCCTTGCTGTATTCTGACTACTGCAGACTACCAAGCAATACCTCCATGGAGGAGGGAACTGAACCTACCTTGGGAATAGGTTCTGCAGTACTGCTGTACCAAACCGAGCATCACTCCTAGCCCGGATGTCCATGGAGTGATGCTTGGTAAATGTATGGACTGTTTTCCAGGTGGCTGCTTTACATACAGTGGCGTGAAAAAGTATTTGCCCCCTTCCTGATTTTCTCTATTATTGCATATTTGTCACACTGGATGTTTTCAGGTCTTTAGACAAAATATAATATTAGATAAAGGGAACCTGAGTGGACAAATAACACTTTTTTTTTTTTACTTATTTCATTTATTTAATGAAAAAGTTAACAACACCAACTGGCACTGTGTGAAAAGTAATTGCCCCTAGTTAAATCAACCCAATTAAAGGGATAATTAGAGTCAGCTGATTGAACACAGCTAGGCTTGATTACAGCCAGCCCTGCTCAATATAAACCTCACTTATTTTGCCCTTACCATCAGAGTCACATTGCTAGCACAAAGATTCAACAAGCACATTATGCCATGATCAAAGGAAGTTCCTGAAAGATCAGAAAAACATTTTGTTGCCTCTATCAGTCTGGAAAGGGTTACAAAGCTATTTCTAAGGCTCTGGAACTCCATTGAACCACAGTGAGAGCCATAATCTCCAAATGGAGAACACTTGGAACAGTAGTGAACCTTCCCAGGAGTGGCGGCCTGCCAAAATCACTCCAAGGGCGCAGTGTAAATCATCCAAGAAGTCTCAAAGGATCCTAAACAACATCCAAAGAACTGCAGGCTTTCTTGCCTCAGCTAAGGTCAGTGTTCATGACTCCACAATCAGAAAGAGACTGGGCAAAATGGGCTTCATGGAGAGTAGCATAGGAAACCACTGCTAACTAAGAAGAACATAAATGCTTGTCTCTCATTTGCCAAGAAGCACCTGGATGATCCACAAGCCTTTGGGAAAATGTTCTATGGACATATGAGTCCAAAGTGGAACTTTTGGACAACATGGATCCCATAATGTTCCTCGCGAAGCAAAACACAGCATTCCACAGTAAGAACACCATACCAACAGTCAAACATGGTGGTGGTAGTGTGATGGTGTGGGGATGCTTTGTTGCCTAAGGACTTGGATGACTTGCCATAATTAAAGGAACCATGAATTCTGCTCTGTACCAGAAAATTCTTAAGAGAATGTCCAGTCATCCTTTCGTCAGCTGAAGCTGAAGCATAGTTAGGTCATGCAGCAAGACAATGATCCAAAACACAAAAGCAAATCCACATCAGAATGGCTAAAAGAAGTAAAATTAAAGTTCTGGAGTGGCCTAGTCAAAGTCAGACTTAAACCCAATAGAGATGCTGTGGTAGGACCTGAACGAGCAGTTCATGCTCGAAAACCTACCAAATGTTACTGAATTAAAGCAGTTCTATGAGGAAGAGTGGGTTAAAATTACTCCACAGCTATGTGAAAGACTGATATTGAATTATAGGAAGTGTTTGGTTGCAGTCATTGCAGCTAAATGTGGCGAACCAGTTATTAAGTGTAGGGCAATTACATTTTTTCACAGTGCCAATTGGTGTTGGTTAACTTTTTTCATTAAATAAGTGAAATAAAAAAAAAAAACAAGTGTTATTTGTTCACTCAGGTTCCCTTTATCTAACATTACATTTTGTCTAAAGACCTGAAAACATCCAGTGTGACAAATATGCAATAATAGAGAAAATCAGGAAGGGGGCAAATACTTTTTCACGCCACTGTATCTCTAGTAAAGGAATAAACCTGGCTGCAGCCAGGGAAGCAGCTGTACCTCTAGTCGAATGAGCCCTCAGGCCTGAGGGAGGTATTTTGCCTAGCTTCTCATAGCAGAATTGAATACAAGAGACAATCCACCTGGCAATAGTTTTCTTAGTGGCAGGTTTGCCCTTCCCCACTTCCCCATAAGACAGAAACAAATGGAGGGAGTCAAACCTGTGAGCATTAGTACGCTCAATGTAGAAACTAAGGGCTCTTTTAACATCCCAACTGTGTAAACTTCTTTCTCCTGAAGAAGAATGATCAGTGAAGAAAATAGGGCGAGACAGATTGATTCAGATGAAAATCTGAAAACACTTTAGGTAAAAACCTCTTATTAGTTCTAAGGACCACCTTATCTCTATGGAATGAGATAAAATCCGGCTCCACTGACAGAGCTTGCAATTCACTGATATGCCTGGCAGAGGTAATAGCTACCAGGAACACAGTTTTCCAAGTCAAGTACTTAAGCTCTGCTGAAGACAAAGGCTCAAAAGGGGTTGCATAAGCTGAGCAATGCAAATATTAAGATCCCAAGCAGGGTAGGATCCCTAAAGTGGGATTGGTATGAAGCAATCCTTGAAAATTTACAGAATACAGGCGAGATGACAGTGAGGAAGGCTTTCCCACTGACAGAAAAGGAGAAACAGCTGACAAATGTACTTTGAGAGTAGCTGGTCTGAGGCCTAGGCCATTAAGATGAACAATATAATCCAGAACTGCAGACAATTGAGCAGTGTCTAGGGAGATATGCTTCTTGGAACACCAAATGCTGAATCTTTTCCATTTGGAGTTTTAAGTTTTTCTGGTGGCAGGCTTTCGAGAGGCTTTGAGAATATCCAAATCCCCTTGGGACAGATGCAAATCTGCGTACTGTAACTCTTCAAGAGCCATGCCTTGAGATTGACAGAGCGAAGATTGGGGTACCAAATCCTCCCTGAAAGGAGGTTAACAGGTTGTAATTCCTGGGAAGAGACAGGGGAAGATGGACTGCTAGGGACAGCAGCTGTGGGTACCAAGGCTGCCTGGCCCAGTCTGAAGCAATCAGAATCACTTTGCAAGGTTGTGACCCTACCTTGACCAGAACCTTGAATAGTAGAGGAAAGGGAGGGAAGGCATATAGAAATTTCCCTTCCAGCTCCCAGGTGGCCGAATATGATACGAATGGAGAGTGTGAACAGCTATTGCACACCAGATTAGAAACACTCCTGCATGAAATTAAAGAGTCCAGGAACGAAAACAGGCAAGAATTTCGAACAATGCAAAACCAGTTGGCTACCTCTGAAAATCGTATGGGAGCAGTCGAGGAAAGGGTCTCGGAAATGGAAGACAAGACGGTGCAGCTCATGGATATTATCCAAACCTTGTTACACCAAACTGAAGCTTTGCAAGCTAAATGCCTAGACTTAGAGGGTTGGTCTCAGAGTGAAAACCACCGACTATACGATCCTCCTGAAGATATGGAGAAAGTTCCTTTCCCAATTCAGAATCAGAGCATCCAGAGGGACTGAGACCAAGACTGGGGGTCTGCAACAAAACAAACAGAGGAAGTTGGTGATTGTCTGGGGCTGCAAAGAGATCTATCTCTGGAGTGCCCCACCTTGAAAAAATCACTTTCAACACCAGAGGGTCCAGGAACCATTCGTGACGGCACTGGGAGATCCTGCTCAATGCATCTGCTAGCACATTGTCCTTCCCTGGAAGGTGGACTGCTATCAGAGAGGTCTGCAGAGAATAAGCTAGGGACAACAATTTCATGGCTTCCGTTCACAAGGCCATGGACCGAATGCCTCCCTGCTTGATGATGTACCACACAGTGGTGGTGGTGTTGTCTGGCCTGACCTGAACCCCCTTGTTCTGCACTGACTGAGAGAAAGTTTGCAGGGCCAGAAAGACCACCCTGATTTCCAAGAGATTGATATGAAGAAGGGGATTCCTGAGGGGACCACTGTCCCTGGGCTGTGAGAGCCCCCAGATGGGCTCCCCACCCCAACAGAGAAGCATCCATGGTTAGGACCACAGAGTGAGATTGAGTGACGAATGGGAATCCTTGCCTGGGTTGCCCTGATCCTACCACCACTGGAGAGCCTGGATCAGAGTCTGAGTCACTGGAACTAGTTTTGTTAGAGAATCTTTCTTCTGAGACCAAAGACCCTCAGGTGAAACTGAATGTCCCTCATCAGAAATCTGGCCCCTTGGACCACTGCTGTAGAAGCTGCCGTGTAGCCCAGAGGCTGAAGGAAGTGCCTTGCTAGCTGAGAGACCAGAAGGTGGAATGAAGAAGCCAGCTCTACAATAACCCCTGCCCTTTCAAGGGGAAGAAAAGCTCTTGCTTTGACCGTATTCAGCTCTGCCCCTATGAAGGTAAGGAACTGTACAGGCTCAAGAACTGACTTAGGAAGATTAAGAAGGAATCCTAGGGAAGTGAGCACTTGCTGAGTCACTTGAAGGTCTGACTTGATTTGGTCTGGGGACTGACCCACAATGAGCCAGTCGTCCATGTATGGAAATATGGAAATAGTTTTCCTTCTTAAAAACGCCACTACTACTGTTAGGCATTTTGTGAATACCCTTGGAGCTGATGTCAGGCTGAAGGACACAGCTTTGAACTGATAATGGCCTGTAGGCAATTCGAACCTGAGGTACTTTATGTGGGAGCACCTGATGGGAATGTGAAAGTAGGCATCTTTTAAGTCCAGGGAGGCTAGCCAGTCCCCTGGCCTTAGAGAGGGAAGGATTATTCCCAGAGTCACCATTTTGAATTTTGGTTTTAAAAGATGTTTGTTCAGGTACCTTAAGTCTAGGATGGGTCACCACTCCCCTGTCTTTTTTGGGGTAAGGAAGTACCTGGAGTACAGACCTTTGCCCCTGTGCAATGTAGGAACTCTCTCTACAGCCTTTAGAGCCAGTAGAGATGAAATCTCTGCCTCTAGTGCAATGGTTTCCGAGATGCCTGCAGGTGGAAAAGATCTGGCCCTCAGCTTTGGAAATTTCTTGAAGCTGAGAACCAGCCCCTGGCTTACCACCTCTAGGACCCACTTGTCTGAGGTAACAGACATCCAGTCCTGGACGAAGTAAGCCAGCCTGCCTCCTACAGGGATGAGGGAGTCGACCCGGGCTGACACATCAGGGTTTCTGCTTGGCAGGAGCCTTAGGTTGAGGGATGGATGCAGCCCTGCTGATCCCCCTTTTGCCTCTCCCTCTGAAGAACCCCCTCTGAGGAAAGGGGAAAAGAAGCCTGTGCTTGGTAGAAAGGCATATGAAAAGGTCTGCCCCTAGCTTGCTGCCTTTGAGGAGTTGTCTGCCTTTCCTTGGCCTGTGCACTCCTATAGGTGGTCCTATACTCATCCATCTTTTTCATGTAATTCTCTGTCTGCTCCCCAAACAGAGAATTATCCACTACAGGAAAATTCATGGCCTTAGCCTGGGTGTCCTGTGAGAGGCTAGTACATCTAAATACAAAATCACATATGTCCCCACAATGCAAAGCATCATGGGCTGCATATGCAAATCACCACAGAATGTTATGCTGGTCCAACTTTAAGCAGTGTTTGCGTACAGAGGTTCTTTGTCTAGTACATCTAAGCCAAGCCACTCTCTGAAGAGCCACAGACGTAGCCAAGCCTCTAGATAAAACATAATTGGAGTTCACAGCAGCATGAAATTGTACCTTTGATGCCTCAATCCCATCAGCAGTCACCCCCTCCAGCTCCGAGGCTAGCTGAGGGGAGGCCTGCTTAGCCAGTGCCAGTACAGTGTCCCACCTGAACTTCTGGTACCTGGCTGCATAGGCCATATAATTAGCCTGCCTGAGTCCCAAGGCGGATGCCATGTACTGCTTCTTTGCCATGGCATCCAGCTTCCTAGAGTCTTAATCTGGGGGGGAGGGGTGAAGCTAAGGGTATATTAGCCTTATCACAGGCTGCAGCCTACATAAACCTAACATGGCTGCATTGTTGATACATGTACTCTGTACCCGAACCTGATAAGGTGTACCTTTTGTCCATCCCTCTGTTGACAGGAGGTACAGAATTTGGAGTTTTTAAAATCTTTTGTATCTGTTTCCTAAAAGACTTATGAAGGGGAACAGACAGTCTCGTGGACTCTGGGATGTCCATCATCTCCACATGATCAGTTTCCTCTTGTTCCTCTACAGCTTCTTCCACAGGGAGCTGGAGGGTTTCTGCCACTTTCCTGTAAAATATGTAGTGGGAAGGGGACTCAGAAAGCCTAGAAGGGGAAACACCAGCAGAAGGCCTGTCTGGGGAGATGTCCGGTTCAATGGGCTCAACCAGACCTTCCACACCATCGTCGTCATCATCATCATAATCTTCATCCCCCTCCAAATCCAGTTCATAGAAATCTTCAGGGGCATAATCTTGAACCGGAGGAACTGACCGAACCGAGCGCCTGCCAGAAGGCGCCAGACCAGACGGAACCAGGCGAAGCGATTCAACAATCCTTGTCGCTTTGGCAATCTCTTCGTCAGTTGGAAAATGGGCCTCTGGATCCGAACCGGACAATTTTTCTTTTCTTTTCCTTTTTGTAGGAACCGATCCCTCAGGATTAGCTCTCCTCTTGCCTGAAGAAGTATCGCCCTGGTCAGAGGGCATTCCCTCAGGTTCAGTCGGAACCGAACCGGGCTGGCCATCTGGGTCAGCAGACTTCTCTGCCTCCTTATCCCTAAGCCTACCTAATCTTTTCTCCAGGGTAGACTTAGGGAAATTTTTATAGATTTGGCAGTCTGAATCGAGGTGGTCAAACCCCAGACAATAAACACAGGTGGTGTGGGGGGATCAGCCTTAGCAAAGACCTCCCCACATACACTGCAGTGTTGAAACCCAGTGGGCCCGGTTTTTCTTTTCGGTTTCTCAGACATAGCCATCCTAACCACAAACTTACCCTTTTTACAGCAAACAACCAGGCAAGACACCCTTATTGGTTTGTAACCATGTCACGGGTATTGGAAAAAAACACAAGAAAATGCAGTTTTTTTTTAAACCAATAAGGACCGGTAACCACACTCTAAGTTTAGAAACAAAGAATATATAATTCACTAAACGGACGGTTCAGCTGAACCAGTCGAAAACTCAATTTTTACAATTTCCATAAGTTTACTATGTCTAGTTCACTACTTAGTACTTACTGTACCACAGACAGAGATCTGAACAGAAACTTGCGAAAAATAATCGATAAAACCAAGGACTTTAACCGACTTTCAAACCGCGAGCAAAGGAGAAATCTCCGGAGCGACCGTTCAGTTAGGCAAAGTAAAGAATCTGACGGTTGTGCTTCAAAGTGCAGCAGACAGAGGTTTGAACCAAGCTCAAGCTCAACGTTCTATGCTCTGCATAGAAATTAACCCTCTACTCTCCGGGGCAATATTCAGAATACAGCAAGACTTCACATTGTTTGAATATTGTTTTGCTTGCTTACTAGGATGTAGGTAACCCCTTTGGAGCGCGTAATATCTTACGCTGCCATATGCTGCTTACATTGTAATTTCCACTAAGTTTTGTACTCAAACTGTTTGGTTTCATTGCTACCTGCTGCTCACCCATTATGGACTGTACAATGTTCTAATCTTCCGCATATATTATTTTCTCTTTATGTATTATTTTCCACTGTTAACTATACCTGTTATTATGTAATGTTTTGCACTGATGTAATGTATTTGTCTATCGGTTGTACTCTCTCAGGTTGTGCCTGAAAATAGTCATTCTATGGATAGTACACTTACCCGTTTAACAAAAACTAAATAAATAAATTAATTAAATAAGTATCCACACTCCTAGAAAGAAGGACTTCAATAATTTTTCCCTGTCTTTGTCCTTGGTCCTCAATGACCATGTCAATGACAGCACCACTGAACGTCAGGGAGTGTCCTTCCCCGAGGCAGTCAAGTGAGAGGGGGAAGCCGGCTTGGAGCCCACGGCTTTGGTTTATGTTTCTATTGCCTTTACGGCTTCTAGAGCCTTCTTTCAGCTTCTCCATGTGACCTGGTTGAATCCCTGACAGATCTCACAGGTCCTGATAATGTGGGACAGGACTAAACAGCAAACATAAACCATGTGAGCACTGTTCTTGTAGAGCTTGTAACTACAGGTACAGTACAAAACATAAAGCTTCTTTTGATGGCAGCATAAAAGGGCAATGTTGATCATTTAAACATAGAAATAGCCCATGCATTCTTGAATAAAGTAACTAATGAAGTCAAAGAACAGGAGGGCACTATTTCTCTGCCGGTCTGATGAGCAGTCGACAGCTGGAGAGAGAACTGAGGACCAATGGGACTGCCCACCATTATACAAGTGCCGATGTTGCATATCATCATAATTGGACCCCAGCTAAAGAACAGTTACAAACTTACTGTAACAGTAGATCTTCAAGAGAATCTTTCATCAGGCTACACCTATGGAAGTACTGCCGCCAGGCACTAGGACTACACAGAAACTTTTTGAAAGCAATCTGCTATGGGCCGCCCACAACAACTACCTACACTGGCAATCCCATATATACATGGGCGGCCCCTTCCCTCCTCAGTTCCACCTCGGAGATCATGCTCAGAGGCTCTCCCTCTAGGGAACCAGGAGAGAACAATAGTTCCACCTACCAAGCGAGGCTAGAAACAGTAGGTAGATCATCCTGGAGAATGAGACAGACGTTACAGAGCTCTGAATACAAGGGGAACAGAGGGTGGGTTGGCATGGCCTGATGAAAGAGATTCTCTCAAAGATCTACTGTTACAGTAAGTGTGTAACTGTTCTATCTTCCTTGAGGATATCTCTTTCATCAGGTCACACCTATGAAACGAGTACCAAGCAGTACTGACAACAAAACAGGCTGCGAGGCTGGAGCCTACAGGCCTAAGAAAGGAGGCCTTAAAATACAGTTAGGCCAAAATCTGCACTTTTTTGAAAGGCAATGTCCAGGCTGTAACGTTTAGTGAAGGTGTGGACAGTACTCCAGGTGGCAGCTGCACAGATCTCTGCAGCCAACACATTTTTGAAACATGCATCAGAAGTGGCCAAGCCCCTGGTGGAATGACCATGAACATCAGGAATTTCCTTACCATACTTCCTATAACAAAATGTAATACAACTGGACAGACATTGTTTAGAAACAGGTGCACCATCTTTCTCCGGGGCGAAGGAAACAAAAACTGTGAGGACTTCCTGCAGTCCTTCCTGCAGTATATATATTTTACCCAAGTATTCTCTGTACATCTAAAGTATGGAGCAATGCTCCCCCAGGATTGCAATGCTCAGGAAAATAAACTGGGAGATGGATGGGTAAATTTAAAGTAAACTCAGACACCATCTTAGGAAGAAACTTAGGATTAGTACGTAGACACTCTGTGAAAAATCAAATAAAGAGGCTCACACATTAGAGCATGAAGCTCTGAAATCATTTGAGCAGAAGTAACAGCAACGAAAAATAACGCTTTCCAAGACAGAAAGCATAGGCCACAGGTTGCTGCTGGCTCCAAAGGAGTCAAAGTAAGCTTTTCCAACACAAAATACAGGTCACAAGAGATGATGGAATTGTGAATAGGAGGTTTCAAGTGCAGTATGCCTCTTAAAAGCGTATGGGCTCCCTCCAACTGAGCAACTGTATGACCATCAATAGGCAGATGAAAAGCTGCAACAGCCGCCAAGTGCACTTCGATAGAAGTCTGTACTGCAAACCTGCATCTGACAAGGGCAACACATACTCCATAACCTAACTTACCAGACAATTAAAGGAATCCAATTGATGAGAAGTGGCCTACAAAGCAAACTGTTGCCACTTCAAGGAATAAGTGGCCCTGGTTGAAGATTTTCTGGCAGCCACCATAACATCAGCCACTTTTTGAGACACCCCAAACCTAACAATGGCTATGTCTTCAAGAGCCATGTATGGCGATGGAGTGACTTGAGGTCCAGATGAACCAGGGTTCCCTGTTCCTGGGACAGCAGACCCTTGCACAGTGGCAGTGGCACTGACGGGTCCACCACCAATTGCTCCAGTAAAGGGAACCAGATCTAACAAGGCCAGAGTGGAGCAATGAAAATCAATGTTGCTCCCTCCATCTGGCGCTTGATTAGCAGCCTCTAGATAAGGCAAAAAGGAGGAAATGTGTAAAGAAACTTCTCCTTCCAAGAGAAGAACAATGCATCTCACCAGAAAACTCCAGGCCCTGGAACAAGCGAGCAGAAAAGCGATAGTTTTGGGTTGCGTGGTGATGCTAAAAGGTCCAACTCTGGACAACCCCACCTGTCGATTAGGTCTTCTGCCACCAATGTCAGCAGCTCCCATGCATGCATTCTGGACTGTGACCTGCTTAGCCTGTCTGTCAAGATGTTTTGGGTGCATGGAACATGAACTGCTGACAGTTCTAGATCATGTTCTAGAGCCCAATACCAAACTCTCATCACTTCCCTGCATAGACAGTAGGAGTGAGTCACCCCCCCCACTTGTTTATACAATACATCACACTGATGATGTCTGTTTGCAACAGCAGAGGTACCAGGCATACAGTGAAGCCTGACAGGATGAAGTGCAGTGTCACAGCTTTCCTGCATGACAAAAGTGATTTAACTCCCATTGAAACTGCATTGTTTGCTGCAGTAACTCTACTACAAAATTCTGCAGAGTTGAGCTTCATCCAGATGGACTTTACTGATGGGTCTGGAAGGCTTGTAGACTGTAAAGAACAGCCTTCATCTCTATGACATTTATAAGGAGGGTGCTCTTCACTCTGGTCCATGTTCCTTGTGTTAGATGGGGCCCCAACCCATCCCCGAAGCATCTGTAGTGAGAACCTGATAAGGGGAGGGGATCAAGAACAGAACCAGCTTCAACAAATGGCTGGGTTCCATCCACCACAGCAGTACCTTCTGGGCTAGAGCCTTCTGTTCCAAGACATCTGTGGACTGGCCTACTGAACTCTTATGGTCCATTGTGGGATTCCCATACGCAGTCTGGCCAGTGGTACCGTAACAATGGCTGCTGCCATCAGACCCAGTAGTCTCAGGAATGACCCGGCTATGATATATCTGCTGTTGTATACCACCTGGGCCTGTGCAATCAGATGTTTGGCCCTGTCATGGAGCAGGAAGGCTGTGTCCAAGACTGCTCCCATGTACTGTAGAAGCTGACAAGGAGTCAAGATCAACTTTGGCACACTGACCGTGATCCCAAGAGCATCGAACAGTTGCGTGGTGTGTGCTAGAATCTGATAAAGCTGCTCTTTGGAGTGGGCTTTGAGCAGCCAATCGTCAAGGCAGGGGAAGATATTTTTTTTTAAGTTTTGGAAACAACTTTGAGCTAGAAGCTCATTTACAAAGGTTCCATGTCAAATTACATATAGCAACAATTCATAAAACTCAACATTGTGCAACAAGAAAACAAACAGTGAAACATCAATTGAGGAATTATATACAGTCCTGACAAATTACATAGTCAGCATATTCTTACATGGCAGCAGTAATCACGGTCTAAGTAAGCACTCACAAGCACCCTGAAAGTTAGGGTTTGTCATTAGTGATTAGCTTAAAAGTATGGTAAGCAAGGTGAAGCGCAGGTGGGGAGGAAATGTGGGTGGGACGGGGAGGGGGGGAGCAGGTCCAGTCTGGAGAGGACATGTATGGTTAGGGGAAGGAGAGGGGAAATTGTTTTTTGTTACTTGATGTCAATGTAGTGGAGGAAGGTATGACCTACTTGGAATTGGTAGAGGGGAAACAGGAAGTGCACGTGTGGAATGAAAGACTAGGTTTCAGGGAAGCAATCGCAGCTACAAGTGTTGACAGGGTGAAGCTTTAACTCTTTTTTTTAAACATGCTAACACTTGTAGCATTAGCTGGTTCAGCAGGGAGCTCGCTGAGCCACTGTGGGGCTCTGTAGGCAAAAGACCGCTGTGCAAGTGAGGTTCTCCTGAAAGAAGCCTGGAGTGAGCTATGTGCTTTGCCTCTGGTGAAATGCTGTGATTGGGAGAACCGTAGTAAACTGAGGATAGCTGGAGGGGAGAGGCCTAGTAACACCTTTTTTTCCCCAGGAGACAGACTGGGTACTTTACCCATATGGGTGAGTTTGCCTGCACCCAGGACAAAATGGCAAGCTTTGTTTAGAGCAATTTTAACACATTTAAGAGCCGTTTCAGAGGCAGCACTGTATACTCCCAATCCATAGTCAATTACAGAGAATACAGAGCTTGTGACTGAGAGGTGCAGGACTGTAGGAGTAAGGTAATGTCTGTGTCTATAAAGAATGACTAGCTTGGCATTAACAGTTTTGACTAAATGGTCTATGTGGGTGGTGAAGGAGCGGGTATCATCTAGATGCACCTCAAGACATTTAAACATATAGTTCATCTCTCCTTAAGGATGCTGCCACTACCGCTAAACATCTGGTAAGTACCCGTGGCACAGATGATAAACCAAAGGGCAATACCCTGAACTGATAGTGTTCCCCTGGAAAATGAACCTGAGGGGAGCAAATCTAAATATGCAGGTAAGCATCCTGCATGTTCAGGGAACAGATCCAGTCCCCTCATTGCAGTGGTGGGAGCAGACCTTGTACAGTGACCATTCTGAACTTCTTATATTGGATAAAAAGGTTCAGATCTCTTAGGTCTAGAATGGGCCTCAGATCTCCTGTGCATTTTGGGACCAGGAATGGGTTCTATAGCCTTTTTTCTGGATCAAGCTTCGAACTTCCTCAAGTAGCACCTGTATGCATTCTGGAGGATAGAAAGAAGGCACTGTTGGGTGGTCTGGAGGTAATTCCAGAAGCTCTAGAGCACGGCACTGTTCTGTTATCTGCAGCTCCCAAACATCTGATGTGAACTTCCTCCATTGGTCCAGGTGGAGGGGAAAGGCAACCCCGATCCCTGAAGGCATTGGGGGTCAAGGAAGAAGTAATGCAGATCCAGGTCCTGCGGCTGCAGCTGCACCCCACCTCTAGAGGCTTTGGAGTGGGCACCTGGGGTAGGTCCTGGGGCAGGCAAAGCTGATGCTCCTCTACTTTTACTCTGCTGTCTGGCTGCTGAATGGTGTCTGTTGCTGGCCGGATGAAAGGACACCCTCTACCTACTTCTCGGCTGAGTGTGATAGAGGGAATGCACTGATTTTAGGGTTCTGCCTGAGGCATGTAGGTTTGAGAGGACATCTTGTACGTCTGCCCCAAACAACTTGTATCCTCCAAATGGGGCCCGGAGGATGAACTGCTGTACATTACTGGCAGATCCTTCCACCCTCAACCAGGAATGTCTCCCAAGACAAACCCCACAAGCTGCTACCCAGAAGCATCAGAAATGTTGTATGTAGAGTGTAGGAGATGTTTACCTACATCTGCCCCTGCATGAAGAGCCTTTAATAGCTCCTGCTTAGGAGTAACCTCTGGAAGGGCTTGGGCCACTGCCTTGGACTTTCTCCAGAGGGTATTTTGGTATTTTACCATATGGGCCTGATAAATTTTCAATCCTCAGGCCCAAGGTAGCAGAAGCAAAGGTCCTCTTCCCCAAAACATACAGCCTCCTGGACTCCTTGTCAGGAGGGTGAGAACTAAGATATTAGGCACCTTAAATCTATCATGGGCGGTATCTATTACTACTGAATAAGCCTCAGGCTGACCAGCAAAAAAGAGCTTACCTGAGGGTGCCTGATATATTTTATCTGCCCTCCTAGGTATGACAGGTATCATATTTGGTTTGTGCCAGACAGCCATACTGGCATCCTCCAGTCCAGGGCAGGCACTAAAGAAGGGATCATGATGGGTGGGGAGTCAGGCAGTTGTAAGAAAGTACAGTATCTTTAGCAGCAAGCTGCAGCTATGGAATTATAGATGTCAGGCACTAGGATCACATGGAAACTCTTCTAGTTGGCCAGCCCGGTGGCGCTGAGGGTTGAAGCGCTGGACACCACATCTCGCTCCAAGCTGGCAACCCGGGTTCAGGAATGGACTCAGGTGGACAGGGAAGGACAGGGATTGAGCATCCATAGACTGCTCTCCCTCTCTGGGGGAGGGAGATTCTCAGTCGTCCACACTCCAGTGACCTCTGGTGGAGACCGGAGGGCGGTGCACTGGCACTGTAAGACAAGGGTGAGCTTGGGGCATGACACCGGGAAGGGGCGCATGCAGACGCATGCGCACCCCCTTCCATTGGCATCAATGCACGCCCCAGCCCACGTCGAGAAAAGGGAAAAGTGTAGCGCTTGGTCGCGGCGGCTTGATGGCCGTCTGAGGAGCTGGCTGGACTTGGGGGCACCACCGCCCAGATACTGGATCCTGTGCTGGTGGGGAGTAAGGAGGGGACTCCCTGCCGTGGGGTAGATGGTGGTTGGGGCTTCACTGGGGCCGGGACAGGGCCGAACGGTGGCTGGAGATGGGCGGATGCTGGGACGTGAAGAGGCAGACCGAGAGCCACAAGGTAAAAAGTACCAACTAAAAATTAAAAAAAAAAAAGTCTTCTAGTTAGCAGTCTACTGGAGCTTCCCACGACATCAGCCAACGTCGCTCCTCCTATATATATGTGGGCGGCCCCGTGCCCTCCTCAGGTCCCTCGCTGCAGTCCATCTGCAGAGGATGTCCTGTGTGGGAACCTAGGGAAGTCTGAGGTTCCCGCCACAGTAGATTGAAAAAACAGAAGGTGAAGAATTCTGGAGAACGAGACAGAAACAGAGAGCAAGAAGGGTGGGTTGGCATGGCTTGCTGCAATTGATTCTCTTGAAGATCTACTGTTACGGTAAGTTCTTACGTAACTGTACTGTCTTCACTGAGGCTATCTCTTGCAGCAAGCCACGCCTATGGAATGAGTCTCAAGCAGTTCTGACATCAAAGGACTCTTTGCATCTGGAAGCAACAAGTCTAAGAAAGGAGGCCTTGAAGCACAGCTAGGCTGAAACCTACCCTTCATTTCGAAGCAATGTCCAGACTGTAGTGTAGGGTTGTCAGAACTAGTTTGGTAAAGACTCAAACCCCCCTCGAACCCTGGTGTTCGAGTTCTAATTTAGAGCTCGAACACTAAAGGGTTTGCAAAAGGGTTCAGATCACAGTGCCTATTTCTGCTGCCCAAGTTGTTTGAAAAACAAAAAATATATATTATTACTTTACTGTCAGAGTGTCACTCCTTCTCCCTCCTGGTTGACGCTAATGTTTCCAAGTCATTTCAGCTCAGCTCCTCCCTACTGTGCAGCTCAAGATAGTTGCGGTTGGGGGGGGCACAAACAGCGAGGTTACGCTCTGGAGTCCCCATATCCTGACCAGCTGCTATGCAGTCAGGTGGTGGAAAGAAGGTTGGAGGGGTAAGCCTCTCAGGATCCATCATTCAGGATAAGTGAAGTGCGACTGCACGGCTCCACTCCTGTGTCCGATTCTGACTGAGGCTGCGGAGTGCTCTGCTCCAAGTCTGACCTTGGACCCACCTAACTGCATTTTATCAGGCAGCATTTTATAGCTTTGAATAAAAAAAATTTAAAAAGTGTACTGTCTTGCTGAAAACAAAACAAAAGGTTGCCTAAAGGGGGGATGGGGCCGGGGTTACAGTGGGAAAGAATGGTGAAGAGGACTCAGGAGGGAGATCACCCTGGCTGGGGGGCGGGGAAAAGAGATTAAGGAGAAAGTTGACAATAAACAAGGAACAAGCATTTCCCAGGTCGCACTGGGAGATGAGCAACATGTTGTTCAGTGTGCTTTATTGGTAAAACATTTCAATAAATAAAATAAATTCAACAAATTAAAAAATCGTACCATGACTGTGCTGAAGTGGTCCTTTCACCCCAAACCTCCTGATACATACAACAAGGCAGTTAGTTTTTGATACAGTGTTCACTGTGTTGTTGGTGCTGCTGTGGGGTACTGTGGCCACTGCCAGTCCATCACCCTGCTGTGTGTGTGCCCTCTTACTGCACTGTACCCCAGTGTGTGTTATGTGTGACCGTGTGTAGCCTAGAAGCCAGTTCTGTGATATCCTTATACACATCAAAGCATAAAACTCCCAGCACTGCCACCAATAGCCACACAATTCAATAAGTAGGACACAAGAATGTGCATCAAAATCACATTTATTAAAGCCAATAGTATAGTCGCTGAGGCATAGGTCAGGAAGCAAAGGGAAAACCAGGAGCAGTTGTAGAATTCACCAAAAATATTTATTTACAGTATCAATAACATAATAAATAAACTTGCTCAGTGTAACTATTTACAAAGAAAAAATAAAATAAAATAAAATGTTCCTTCAGTCTCTGTGTGTCCCTCTCTTTTCTTCAGCAACTGCAGCTTAGCTCTCTTAAAAGTCTGTGCAACCCCCATTCTAAACAAACATCCTGTTCTTGTAAATATCAGGCAGGAGCTGCTAGAATACAGTGTGCTTCTTGAGGCCCCTTTTCACACAGCTTTTGCAAAGGGCTTAAAAACTGAACTCAGATAACCTCTAGAGTTTACAATAGCTTTTGCCAGTAATCTCAAACCACAATTCTATATTTCAACAGTAACACCATATATCATCTAAACAAAAGTGATCCCAACATCAGTTACATTTCCATACAATGATTTGCACATATTTTTACATTAGTGGATATGCAAGGGAGGAAAAGACAAGACAGCAAAAGAAAACTGAGAGACAGTGATAGGCAAAGAACTGCGAGCCTGTTGGGCTGATCAAGTCCAAAGTCTCACAGGAAAATTTGGTTGCACAACCAGATAGAGAAGAGACAGAAAAGGAAAGATCCTTGCATTTAAACACTTTCTCCATAACAAATGGTACAGGGTGCTATTCCACCCTGCCACAAGTGTGTAAAAATACCCCTTACCATAAGACAAGGGGGAACAACTCACCACCTCCTACTGGTTTCGCCTGCAAAAGGTTTACTCGGGGAGTATCTTTACACACTATTGGCTTTAATAAATGTGATTTTGATGCACATTCTTGTGTCTTACTTATTGAACTGTGTGACTAGTGATGGTAGTGCCAGGATTTGTGTGCTTTGTTTTAATATGCTTGTCCTGAACACACCGAAGCATTGGGGCGGTATTCCTTCTACGATCTTTAAATACATGCCAGAAATATATTTCCCTGTTAGGAGAAGAGACAGAAAAATCCCTTGCACTGTGTTGTGTAATTTGGTTTCCTGTGGGCAGTCCATCACCCTGATGTGTGCCCTTTGACCAGTCCAGTAGCCAGTTGTGGTGGTATCCTTAAATATATCCCAAAAATATATTCCCCTGGTTGGAAGGAGTGACAGAAAATTCCCTTTTAGAGTGTGTGTGTGTGTGTGTGTGTGTGTGTGTGCGTGCCTCTCTCTCTGTCTTGTCTACTGTGGCCAGCATATCACCCTGCTACTTTGTGCCTTTTGACTGTACTGTACCCTACCCAGTGTGTGTGTGTGTGTGTGTGACCGTGTGCAGCCCAGTAGCCAGTTGTGTGGTAGTATCCTTAAATACATGCTAAAAATATATTTCCCCGTTGGGAGGAGATTCAGAAAAATCCCTTTCACTGTGTTGTGTGACTCCATCTCCTGTGGTGTACTGTGGCCAGCCCATCGTCCTGCTGTGTGTCCTATGGCCACACTGTCCTACCCAATGTGTGAGACTGTGTGTACCCCGGCAGCCACTTGTGTGGTATCCTTAAATACATGACAGAAATATAGCTCCCTGTTTTGAGAAGAGACAGGAAAATCCCTTCAGTGTGTTGTGTGACTATCTCATACTGGCCAGCTCATCATCCTGCTGTGTGCCCTTGCACTGCTGCACTGTACCCAGTATATCAAAGTCACACATGATCATTTCTCTCTCCCCTTATACTGAACAGGTTTTATTTCTTTTTGTCCTCAATTTCACATGTATTTCACCATTGTCTTGATTATTGACAGCATGTGCTCAATTTCATATGTATTTCACTAGTATCATTATTGGCAGCAAAATAAAAAAAATACATTAGAACCCTAGAACTTTTTCAAAAGTTCTAGACTAGAACTAGAACCCAGAACTTCTGAGGGTTCTGACAACCCTACTGCAGTGTCTAGTGAAAGTGTGGATAGTACTCCGGGTAGCAGCTGCACAGTTCTCAGCAGCTGAAATATTCCTGAAACAGTCAGTAGAAGTGGCCATACCTCGAGCTGAGTGGCCATGCACAGCACCAGTAAGTTCCTTACTGTACTTCCTATAACAAAAAATAATGCAGTTGGCCAACCATCTGGACAAGCAATGCTTTCCCAGAGCAAAAGAAACAAACAGCTGTAAGGACTCCCTAATGTCCTTTGTATGATGGACACAACACCTGAGAATTCTATGTACGTCTGAAGTACGGAGCAATACTTCACCTGGATTGGCATGCTCTGGAAAATAAACTGGCAAGTGGATGGACTCATTTAAAGTAAACTACAACACCACCTTAGGTAGAAACTAAGGAATGGTACACAAAGATACCTTGTCTTTGTGAACATTCAAATGAGGAGGTTCACACATGAGAGCCTGAAGCTTGGAAATCCTTTGAGCAGAAGTAATGGCAACTAAAAATAACGCTTTCCATGATAGAAAGCGTAGCTCGCAAGTCATGGCTGGCTCAAACAGAGCCAAAGTAAGCTTCTCTTATACAAAATTCAGACTGCAAAGTGTGGCTGGATTATGAATGGGTGGTTTCAAATTAAGAATGCCCTTCAAGAATGCATGGGACACGTCCAGCTGTGCCACTGTATGGGCATCAACAGATACATGAAAGGCTGAAATAGCCAACAGGTGCACTTCAGTTGAACAGTACTGCAACCCAGTATTGAACAGGGAGCGCAAGTACTCCAGAATCTGATTCACTGGACAGGTGAACGGATCCAGATGATGGGAGGCAGCCCATAGAGCAAGGCGCTTCCACTTTATGGAATAAGTGGCCCTAGTGGAGAGTTTTCTAGTGGCCACGAGGACACAAGTCACCTTCTGGAAAACTCCAGACCTTGCAATGACTATGTCTTCACAAGCTATGCATGAAGATGAAGAGACTTGAGGTCCAGATGGACTAGAGTGCCCTGCTCCTGTGATAGCAAGCCTTGGCACAGGGGCAGAGTAAGAGGAGGTTCCACCGCCAACTGCTGCAGTAAGAGGAATCAGATGTGACAAGACCAGAAGGGAGTGATGAGAATCAAAGTGGCTCCTTCCCTCTGAAGCCTGATCAGAACCCTCTGAATTACAGGGAGGGAAGAAAGGCACAGAGAAACTTCCATTTCCAGGAGAGGGACAACATATCTCTCCAGAAAACTCCAGGCCCTGGAGCGACCATGTTCTACAGCCCAGTACCAGACCCTCATCACTTCCTGACAAAAAAGGTACATGTGGGTCCCCCCATTGTTTGTTGATTAGTGAACTACACTGATGTTGTCCATCAGCACCAGCAGATGGCCTAGGGACAGAAGGGTCTGGAAGGCTTGTAGATCATACAGAACAGTGCTCATCTCCAGGACGTTGATGTGGAGTGTAGACTGCACTGCAGACCACATTCCTTGAGTCTCATGAGACTCCAGATGAGCTCCCCAGACCAACTCCGAGGCATCCGTGGTGAGAATCTGCTGAGGGGAAGGAATGAGGAGAGGAACCCCTTTCAAAAGGCTGCTGGGTTCCATCCACCATAGTAGCACCTTTCTGACAAGGGAGGAAACTAGAACTTGCTGTTCCAGATTGTCAGTGTGTTGGTCCCACTGGACCCTCAGTGTCCATTGGGTAATCCACTTCTGCAATCTGGCTAGAAGCACCGTAAATAATGGCTACAGCCATCAGACCCAAGAGCCTCAGAAAAGTCCTGGCCATGACATAATGGATGTTATACAGCAGCTGGGCTTGGCCCATCAAGCGGTCCACCCTGTCCTGCGGTAAAAAGGTGCAGCCCTAAGCCATTCTCAGTACCGCCCCAATGTACTGAAGACATTGGCAAGGGGTCAAGACTGACTTTTGTAGACTGACCATGATGGCCAGTGTGTGTGGAACAGCTATATGGTGTGCACTAGAATCTGGAGAAGCTGGTCCCTGGATCGTGCTTTGAGCAGCCAATCATCCAGGTAAGGGAAGATGAATAGACCTTCCCTTCTGAGAGCCACAGCTAAGCATTTGGTAAAGACTCGTGGGGATGAGGATAAGCCAAAGGTCAATGCTCAAAACTGATAGTGCTCCCCCGAAACTGGAACCTGAGGTACTGCCGATGGGGGGTACACACAATGATATACAGGTATGCTTCCTGCACGTCAAGAGGGCAGATCTAGTCTCACTCGAGCAGCAGTATCAGCAGGCCCTCTAGGGTTGTCATTCTGAACCTTTTGTACTGGATGTAGGAGTTCAGGTTTCTCAGATCCAGAATGGGCCTAAGATCCCCTGTGGATTCTGGGACCACGAAGAAGTGGGAATAGAAGTCTCTGGTTCTCAGGGATGGGTTCTATGGCCCTTTTCTGTAGCAAAGTGTGAATTCCCCCCCCCCCCCGCAACACTGGAATGTGAGCTGGAGGGTAATGTGACTGAATTGGGGGTGACTCTGGGGGGCCAGTCTAGAAGTTTTAGAGTGTGGCCTTGCTCTATAAACTGTAACACCCATGCATCTGGTGTGATCTCCCACCATCTGTCTAGGTGCAGGGAGAAGTGACCCCCAACCAGCACCTCTTGAGGACCTGGAGGGGGGGTGGGGGTCTAATAAGGAGTCATGCTCAGGCAGCACCTGTGGCCAGGGCCACGGACCCTCCTTGCAGGGGTAGGCAGGGCTGTTGCTGCCTGATGGTTAACTTGGGGTCTGGTGCCCTGCTTAGGTTTGCTGTAGGCTTGATGAAAGGAGGCCCTCTGGGTATTTTTTGGCTGGGTGTGGCAAAGGGAGTGGATCTACTGCAAGGTTCTACCTGAGGCCTGCAGATCAGCAAGAATGTCCTGCACACCTGCGCCAAGAAGTTTACAGCCTTTGAAGGGGGCATTCAAGATAGACTGTTGAATGTCAGTGGCAAACACAGAGACCCTGAGCCAAGAATGTCGCCTGAGACAGGTGCCCACTGCAGTAGTGCATGCAGAGGTACTGGCTGCATCCTAGGCTAACCTTAAGAGATGCTTGCCATCATCTGCCCCTGACTGAAGGGTCTTAAGGGGCTCTTGCCTCTAAGCAACCTCTGGGAGAGCTTTCTGCTGCCACCTGTTCTGGTATTTGGCCATGCGGGCTATGTAGATCATGACTCTAATGGACAGAGTGGCAGAGGCAAATGTCTGTCTGCCTATAAGGTTCAGCTTTCTGGATTCCTTGTCCAGTGGAAGAGAGCTGAGATGTTTAGATCTCTTAGTCCTGTTATGGGCAGCCTTGATAACCACAGAATCTGTATGTGGTTGTTCAGCGAACAAGGGCTTCACAGAGGGAGCCTGGCATAGTTTATGGGCCTTCCTGGGCATAGCAGGAATCAGGTTAGGCCTGTACCAGGCAGCCATGGTCATGCCATCAAAGGAGGGATTATGATCAGAGGAGAGTTTGGAAGCTCCAGATACTCCGTAAGATTCTTCCAAACATTGTCCTGCTCCTCTGCATCAAACCCCATGGCAGTCTGTAGCTGCTTCATAACTGCAATGAAAGAGGGGTTACCAGTGGGAGATCTTGGGATGTAATTAGAAGAGTCTCTCCCCCCCACAGAGGAGATGGCAGAAGGAGGAGGAGCAGGACTGGTGGCTCAATCCTCATAGTCCTCTTCCTCTTCATTCTCTGGAAGGAAATCAGGATGACACTCATCCTTGTCGCAGGTTCAAAAAATGGACCCAATGGCGTGAAAGAGCGGGGGCAAGCAGGACGCAACACTGTGGAAGGCATCAATGGAGAAGTAGGTCCAGTAGGCCCCTGTGTCGCTGGCCCTGATGGAGGGGCAAGACGATGCATAAAGTCTCAGAAGGAGAACAACATCATTGGGATGTCAGTGATGGGCACTGTTGGGATGCACTGCGGCGCTGGCAGGGGAAGCTGAGGACACAACACCAGCGGTGCAGGCTGAGGCACTGACGGCAAAGACTGGGGCCCTGGCATTGTGGGAGCACCTTGAGACATCGACAGGCAGGACTGGGTACTTGCCGCTGACGAAGCGGCCTGAGTACATGATGGGGAGACTGTGTCCCTGACGTCAAAGTAGAGCTCATAGGGAAGGCCACAGGCTTTGCCAGGGGAGACTGGAGCTCCACAGGCGATGGGCCACTGCCGGCCAAGGTTGAGCTGGTGGAGAGTCCTGGTGCAAGGGCCAAGCGTGTCACTTGGGGAGGGAGAACCCCTGACAGCAATCGATCAATGCCAGCTGAGAACGGTCTGGAACTGCAGGGGCTGAGACAGTGGCATGGGTGAAAGAAGACCCAGCGCTGAGGATCCCACACCTGTTACGGAAAGATTGGGGGGGGCTGCAAATGCTAACCATGTAGAAGAGAGGGAGTAAGCTACAGTGGAGGTCATCACTGGGGACAACAACCCAGCCATGGTCGGCGCCCTACATGGTGAGCGAGCCAGGGAGTACCAGTCCCTGTGCTTGTCCTTCTCCCACTGTTCATGCTTCCTGGCTGATTTGTCCCAGGCCTTGGAGGAGTGGAAGCCTGTGGACAGGGAAGTGAAGGGGTTTCTGGACTGGAGTTCCTTCTCCATCTCCTTTACCTTCTGTTCTAGGAGGTAGTTTTCAAGTTCCTTCTGGTGGCGTCGCCTGGTAGCCTGGTTGAATTTGTAGCAGACCTCATAGGACTTCACATCATGGCCCGGGCCTAGGCAGTAGACACAGGTGTTGTGGCTGTCCTTATCAGAGATCTTCTTTCCGCAGTTGCAAAAACTGAGAAGTTTTTCAGACTCAGTAGGCATAAAAGAAAAGAATATAATCACTTTGGAGTAAAAGTAATTAGGGTACTAGGGTGAAAAAAGGGAAGTTTATGGCAGTTGACTGAAGTGGTGGCATCTCCATGGAATCCGACATGTGATTGTTGATGGTGGGAAAAGAACTGAGGAGGGCGTGGGGCAACCTACATATCTATAGGATAAGCGATATTGGCGGACGTCGTCATGAGCAGCCCCAGTAGACTGCTAGCTAGAAAAGTTTCCATGTAGTCCTAGTGCCTGATGGCTATGCTTCCATGGGTGTGGCTTTCTGCATGAGATAACCTTGAAGAAGATCTCTGGTGATGTCCTGCGCTTCAGATTCAAATCCCATAGCAGTCTGGAGATGCTGCATCATGGAGATAAATAAAGGGTCTTCAGGAGGGGACCTAGGTGTATACACAATAGCATCCTCACTCTCTGTAGAGATGGTGGAGCTGGACATCGCAAAAGAGCTCTTCACATACTCTTCCTCATCTTACATGATGAGGCCAGGGAGGGGGTGGGCTATTTTTCAGGCAGACTAGATGGGCCATATTATTTGTATTACTACTGCACCGTACAGTTGTTCTTTTCACATCCAGTATTGTCTAATCCCCCCCCCCCCGGATGCATCTGGAAACAAGCTGCTAAACTCTTGAAAATAAATAACATGCACACTGTGGTTTCCTCGGATTTTTTTTTTTTTTTTTTTTTTTTTCAGGTGATCAGCATACCGTAACAAAACACTGCATGCGGCCGAGGTGGAGGGAGGGTTGTGCCAGTTATCCCTGTGGGACCAAAACATGCATGCGGTGAGGTGGCTAAACACAGGAGGGTGACATGGGTGACAGAGGATGGGTAAAGATACAGAATTAATTAATGTAATGGGCCTGGTGGGAGTAAGAGAGTGAAGGGGCATTTTTCCACAGTGGGTGGGTAGGGCAGGGATTATTCAGTTTCTAACAATGGCATGGGGCTGGGATCCCAGTGTCCGTAGGTGAAGGGGTGAGTCCAACAACAGGATTTGTCACCTGGTATTGGACTCTTGGGGTGGGGGGGAATAAAGCAAGCCTCGGGGGTTGGGCACCTGGTAGTATAAGTCCCTTTTTTTATTTTAGAAAACATCACCAACACCAGGATTGGACACCCCATGTCAGGAAATCAAAAGGTAAGGGTTTCAGCAGCAAAAAAAAAACAAAACATTTATATGCCCTGTTAAATCTGATTGACAGGAGCTAAACACAGGGTATAGTAAGTTGTGTGAAGTAGGAGGGGCATAAGGGGGAAGAAGCCCACCCTCAGCACAAGTGTTTTGACTCATTTATTTATTTATTGGTTTCTTTTCCTTTTTTTTTTTTTTTTAAAGAAAATTATCTGAGGATCAGTGGCAGGATTTTTAGGACAGTAAATTAATAAAAAGGAACTAGAGAGCCTATAGCAGACAAGTAGTGGAATAGCAGTATAATTGCAGTATAATGTGGGAGTGGTGCAATGCAGTGGCTGTGGGGCAGCCATATTCAGGCAGACCTTCTGGACACGGAGGTGCTGCCCTATCTGCATGCATCTCTCTGGACTGCGGGATGAGGTAGCCAGACTCATGGAAGTAAACTGGGTCAGGAGTACCATCACCCCTATCCAGAGACCACCCAGTCCAATGCAACTGCCTCAAAGGATGCCGAGAACGCAGGAGCACTTGGATGACAGTGGGCTCAGGGAGGGTTAGAGCGTTAGCAGGGGCACATCCCAGATCCTATTCCACTAAGAACTCATATGCCACACTGGCAAACGAGGACAACCAAATAGAGGTACCCAGAGAAGTGGAAGGAAAGGATGTGGAGGTTAGCCAAGGAGGTGACCTCAGCAGGGAAAGCAGTGGACCCCAGAGGAGGAGGAAGCGAATCCTGGTGGGGGACTATATCATAAGAGGGATCCAGCTAGGAACACAGGAGGGGGAGGACAGGAGGTGAGGTGCCACCAGGTGCCACGGCATGGAGGGATGGAAGGAAGATCCTGGGGATCACTGGGAAGGCAAGACGGGAGGGTGAGCTGGATGTCATTATCCACCTAGGTACCAATGACCTGGCAAATGGGGAGCCAAAGGAAGTTCAGGAAGAGTTTAGGAAATTGGGGAGGGTCTCAAGCAAGTAGCTACTTCTGTCACTTTCTCAGAAGCACTACCTGTGAGAGGCAAGGGAGCCAGATAGAGTGCATGCACCAGGAACTTTAACTCATGGTTGAAGAACTGGTGCTGTGAGGAAGGGTTTGATTCATTGGTGACTGGGGACCCACCTGGAGGGATGGAGGTTTGTTCAAGCCTGACAGCCTGCATCCATCCTGGAGGGGAATCCAAGCACTCAATGATAAGTTTAAATGCTACATTGACAAGCATTTAAACTAGCAAAGGGGGGTGGCAGGCCAGCAAGAAGGGTACCTACTTGCTCACCCCCCACAGCTAGCAGTGGAACCAGTGAACCAGAGGAGTGGCTATCTCTGCAAAGCAGTGTGCAAAAGATGGAGATTAGTGCCCAAGAGGTGGATAGGCAGAAAGGGGCAAAATTCAGCAGTAGGGCAGACAGCAAGGAGAACCAGGGATAAAGGACAACCAAGGAAGGGGCTGGAGAACAGCAAACAGTCTAGGAGGTCAAATCACGGAAAGCCATGTGCAAATGCCAGGAGCCTTAGCAACAAGATGGAAGATCTGGAGGCTGTCATGGTGCAGTCAGACCTGGACATTGTGGCCATCACTGAAACCAGGTGTAATGATAACCATGACTGGGAGATGGCCATACCTGACTACAACATATTCAGAAGAGACAGAGCAGGCAGGAAGGGAGGAGGAGTGGCACTGTATGTGAAAAATGACATAAGGGCCACAGAGATCCAGGAGGAACAAAATGGGGGAGAGATACTGTGGGTTAAGCTGGAAAGGAAAATGGAGACAGCCATCCGCACAGGTGTGGTCTATAGACCACCAGCCCAGGAGGAAGAAACAGATAGGGAGCTGATGCTAGCCATCCAAAGGATGGCAGACAAGGGTGAGGTAGTACTGGTTGGAGACTTCAATATTCCAGACGGGACTGGAGCATCCCAGCAGCAGCATCAACTAGAGAGCAGATTTATCCTGGACTCCTTCAGGGTGCCTTCCTCAAGCAACTGGTCATGGAACCAACTCGGCAGAAGGCAATACTGGACCTTGTGCTCACAAACAGGGACAGTGTGATGGGAGTAACAGTGGGGAGCACCTGGGGAACAGTGACCACCAGTCATTGTGGTTTGAAATCACAGAAAGAGCAAAACCAAACCACACAAAACACGTATCCTGGATTTTAGGGGGCAGACTTTGGGAAAATGGGAGATACTTGAAAGAGGCATTAAGGGAATGGGACAGGAATCAGGGGTTGAGGAACAGTGGGCAGTATTTAAAATGGGGATTATAAGAACAACAGAATTATGCATTAAGAGTTAGCAAAAGGAAAAGGGAAGAGGAGACCACTATGGTTTTCCAAAGAGGTAGCAAAGAAAGTGAAAGCCAAAAAGATTGCATTCAGGCAATACAAAAGACACAGGCAGAAGGGGATAGGGAGGTACCAGGAAGCAAAGAGGCAGGGGTCAGTAAGGGAAGCCAAAGTTCAGACAGAAGAACACATTGCAAAATCAGTGGGTAGAGGTGACACAACCTTTTACAGGTACAGTACATAAGGGAAAAAAGAAAGACAAAGGGAGGGATAGTGAGACTGAAGGGGGAGGATGGGGGCCACGTGGAGGATGACAACAGTAAAGCTGACATATTGAACAGGTATTTCTGCTCAGTCTTTACCGAGGAAGAGGAGGGTAATGGGTCTGAAGGGAGTACAAAGGGTGAGAATGGTGCAGAAATGGACACAAGTCCCTTTACACAAGAAAGGGTCCTGAAGGAACTGGAAGTAATAAGAGTTGATAAAGCAATGGGGCCAGATGGGTGCACCCCAGGGTCCTTAAAGAACTAAGAGAGGTGGTGGCTGAACCTCTGGCTATCCTGTTTAGCCGATCACTGGAAACAGGGAAGTACCCAAAGACTGGAGGACAGCAGATGTGTCTCCTTATACAAAAGTGGGAACAAAGAGGAAGCAGGGAACTACAGACCAGTCAGCCTCACCGCTGTAGTGGGGAAGATCATGGAAGCACTACTGAAGGAGAGATTGGTGGAACATCTGGTTGTCAATGGACTACAGGACCCAAGGCAACATGGTTTCACCAGGGGAGGTCATGTCAGACCAACCTCGTTGAATTTTTTGACTGGGTGACTAGGGAGGTGGATCAGGGGAGGGCAGTGGACATGGCCTATCTGGACTTCAGCAAGGCCTTTGACACTGTGCCACATAGAAGACTATTACACAAACTGGGGAATATGGGTGTGGGCAGGACAGTAGTGTGGTGGGAAGGTAACTGGCTGGGTGCCAGGACACAGAGGGTGGTGGTAAATGGCTGTCACTCCACAGAGGGAAGAGTGACCAGTGGGGTACCACAGGGATCAGTGCTGGGACCGGTCCTATTCAACATCTTCATCAGTGACATTGCACAGGACCTAGAAGGCAGAATTTCACTGTTCGCTGATGACACAAAGCTCTGTAACAGAATAGACACACCAGAGGGTGTAGACAGAATGAGAAGGACCTGCAGAAACTTGAAGAATGGTCAGGGTTTGGCAGCTGAAATTCAATGCAAAGAAGTGCAAGATAATGCATGTGGGAACAAAACCCGGCACAATATATCAGTTGGGGGTGAGGATATAGCATGCACCAAGCAGGAAAGGGATCTTGGGGTTATCATCTCTGATGACCTCAAGGTACGGAAACAGTGTGACAAGGCAGCAGGTAAAGTAAATAGAATGCTGGGATGTATAGGCAGGGCACCACCAGCAGGAAAAGGAGGTCATAATTCCGCTTATACAAGACACTAGTGAGGCCCCACCTGGAGTACAGTGTACAGTTCTGGAGACCATACCCACGTAAGGACATAGACAGGGTAGAGAAGGTTCAGAGGAGGGCAACAAAGATGGTGCATGGATTGCATCACAAGTCCTATGAGGACAGGTTGAAGGAACTGAACATGTACTCCTGGAGGAGAGGAGGGAGAGAGGATATGATAGAGACATACAAGTATCTTACAGGAGGAACAGGGTGCAGGAATACACTATTTTAAGCGAAAAGATGTTCCAGGACTAGAGGGCGTGGATGAAGTTGGAAGGAGGATGATTCAGAGGAAACATGAGGAAGAATTTCTTCACAGAACGGGTGGTGGACAAGTGGAACGCCCTGCCAGAGGAAGTGGTGAGGGCTGAAACAATCACGGGATTTAAGAATGCATGGGATAGACATAAAGGAATTCTGGAGGTCAGGGGTAAGGGGCAACAGACTTCTAGGAAAACATAAACTGAACTTACAAGCTCAAATGGGCAGACTGAGTGGGCCATAGGCCCTTATCTGCCGACACTGTCTATGTATCTATGTATCTATGTTTTATTTTTTGGTTTCATTTGCCCATTAGCAGGCTCTGAACTAAAAATAAACTCATTACATTTCAATTTGGCCTTTTTGTCACAAAGCCAACAAAAGGACCCACTGTGAACCAATACCTAATGCACCAGAAGGTTTCTGGTTTTAAATCTGTATTTCGTTCATCACCCATGTGCAAAAAAAGCCTTATTTTGTCAGTACTTCAAAGTGCTAAAACAACCTTGCACTTAGCCTCTAGGACTGACAGGGTACACGCCACTTTTCAAAACCCTAGGTCCTAATACGGCTGAGTTATAAGCTGTCAAAAATGGGGTTTTGACACAAAGACTTAACCCTAACTACATACAGTATATAACAAAATGATAAATTGATGTTAATGGATTTCAGTGCTCACGGGGGAGCCCGGTTCCTGTTGCAGGATTAAGTGGCTCACTACTTATTAAAGCCCCGCTGAAACAACTGCTCGACAGCCAAGTGAGACTAAACAGAAGTGATGAGAGGCACACAGGCAACCTCACGCTTGAAACAGCCTCTTTTAATGAACAAGGGGATCTAAATACTTGCTGAATATCAATACGTGGCTGCTCTTGAAAAGAGTTTTTGTAGCAGAGGTAATTATTTTTGAGGGGAAAAGCTACAAAATGATCCCTCCCTTGATATTAGTGGCCAATGCACACAACACAGAACTACCAGTTGTTCACATAAAAAAAGTTGCCCTGCAAAATCTTGTTTTAAAAAAAAAACAGCACCATTTTGACAATTTGTAAACATACAGTAGACTCAATTCAGTTTATAGTTCGTATTTTTCTGTAATTCTCAGTCTAATGTATTGTTAAGGACAACTGCATGAAAACAGGACCCATCTGCTCTGGCTGCCTGTCTACCCCTGACATCACAGTTCTGTTTCCAACATCACAGTCTATTGCTGTGGAGATAACTAATGGCATCCTTTATGGCCTGGAAAATATGCAATTGTTTCATGCAGGTCAGTCTTGCATTGCTAGCTTCTGGATTTTTATTTTGCTAACTGCATCCCTTATTGGGGGATACTTTTTAACCTTCTACAGGTGTCTGGTGCAGTCTTTCGTCACCAAGATAGGGTTTAAAGAGTCCCTGGTTAACACAATTGGGAAAATGTTACAAAACGTAATAATCAGACATAATACAATTTATAATTTATATGTTATCTGTAATTCTTTATCCATTTTCTTTATTACGGAGGACAGCCTCATGAAAACAAGATCCCTGTTCCCTAGACTTTATCTACTCTGGCTGCTTGTCTATACCTGTTACCATAAGCCCCTGTATATGGACTGAAACGTTGTCTCAGAACTTTTAAATGTTAAAATGATTTTAAAGACATATATATTTTCATCGTATTACACTTTCTGAAATGTAATGTTGTTTATTTAAAAAATGCTCAATAAAAAGTTATACTACAAAAGAGTCTAAGAACACATTTCTCTACAGTTAGAAAAATAAAAGGAATGGCTATGCCCCAATGGCCAAGCAGTCACGCACTGTGCTACCGTCTAGGCAACCTGAGTTTGTGAGCAAACTCAGGCTGCTGCACCAGGAGGCACGTTGGGCAGAGACACCTACCGTGCGGCAATACACCTTGACCAGGGAGGGTCGGTGGCAAATGCCAGCACCACAGTGACTCCAGCAGCAGGGCCAGGCAAGTTGCTCCAGCTGCAGGGTTAGCTGTGCGTGTCCCAGGCCTAGGAGCTAAGCTCACATCATGGCAGATGGGAGGGGGCCGACAAAAAGGGAGAAAATCCCCCCTTCCGTCTAAAAAGGGCACCCACAGTGGGCGTCGAAATTAGGTTCTGCAGCCATTAGCCATCAGGGCTCGTGACTGGGAAAATCCACTAGATCAACAGACCTTTCTACTGGCCCAGTTGGTATACTTACTGAAATATTACCTTCTCCATTACACACCAAGAAGGCTACCTAAAAAAAAATTACTTTCTCAGCACAAAATCTGACAGCATTTGGCTAGTGGGTAGGTGCCAGTTTCGGTCCCTGCACCCACCACCAAGGTAGGCATAGGGTTTTCAGATGCCTTTTACAGATGTCACAAAGTATCTGACCCTGCAGCTTCTAGATCAACCTTATGGTGCACTAGCAACTCTCTGGCAACTGTGAAGCTAGTGGTCTGGAATGCATTCCACCACAGTTTATGGTTCACCATGTGACACTGAGCAAGTCAATTAACCTCACACTACTTCCTTCAGTCACTCCTGGCTGCACAATTAGGTGAACGTAGGACCCAACTTGAAATGAGATGCTGTATCTCATTTGGGCTATCCTTATTAGATTGTCAGACATTATTAAAATAAAATACAGTCAACTGCTTATATTGTACATTACAGGTTTGAATGACATATAAATTATTTATGGGAAGTCAAAACCAGGAAGATGCTAGCACTAAGAAAAGGGGGGATGCTCTCAGTAGGCAACTAGCTTTCTTTAATAATTTTTTTCTTGTTTTATTGAACTAGCTTTCTTTTGCCTGAAAGTCATATGTTTGTATGTATGCAACAACACACATCGGTTGTACTAAATATACCTTAATATGGGTGCTTTATTGCCCGTAACCGTGGTATACTGAGCACAACCCACCAACCCTGGAGTATGTTGCTGTGCTTATAAAGTAGGAATTCTTATTTAAAAAGTTAGAAACAGTGACAAAAGAGGATTTTTTTCCCTTTTGCTGGAGTTGGAGGGGGTCTTGAAGAGTAATACAGGTGAAGTTCTATAAAAAGTGTACTTTAGTTGAAGTTACTTGAAACTTTCAAACTTTCAAGGCACCCCAATCACCGTTCATGATTTTGTCAATCAGACTGTTGGATTTTCAGAACTCACTTTATGAGTAAGCAACCAGACACAGCGATCTTGTGGTTGTTCTGGGGTAATACACGCATAGTTTTGTAGCAAGGTACAAGATGCTAGCAATGTAATCCACCTGCTTTGCTCACTGTTGCTCATACCATGTTATTTGTAGGGCATTTCTCAAAAACACCTCAATCTTACAGCACATACAAAACAGGTTTGTTGGGCAAACACAACCCATTTTTCTAAGCGTGATGATAATCTTCAGGGTATGGGGTGTTAGGGGATACCCCCCTTTAAAGAGTTACAAAGGCCCTCTAACTGTGGCACTGGGTCACACCCCAGCAGCAGGTGAATATCCCACAACACCAACCTCCTGTTGGGTCTCATCGCTCACATTCCATTGATGAAGGGGTAGGGCAACACGGTATCTTAAAATGTTACACATATACAGGTGGTAGCCCACCCCCCCCCAAATAAAAATGTTTTTTTGAGATAACAGCATGACAGTCAATGGCCTTGCGCAGCCTGATTAATTATTACTTTGGTGCTTGTACAACCCCCAAAATCCCATCACCAAATACATCCCCCCAAAAAATATTTACTCAACCAAGGACTGAGAGATACTCTGTGAAATACTTGGGTCTCATCTGATACTTGCCTTGGTCTGATGCAGTGCCTCTGCTACTGTGCCAGGAGCCCCCAAAGCACTCAGTGTAGGGTGGACCTTATTCTCCGACTCATCCAACAGATTCTTCAGACACCTTACAGCATCCACATACTGCTGGTTAGGTACGCTGTTCAGCTCTAGCAATCAAAGACATCAAAAAGAAGCCGGATCAGTCGTTAAAATTAAGCTATTAAGATTAAGCTACGCAAACTGCATTCCATTAGTACATAAATCTAACACTCTGTAGTTCTTGCTATTTACCTCTCTATATAATACTACCTGTCATAAAATGCATCCAAGATTGTGCAGCGATTTGAGATGTGACTGCCAGATGAGACCCAGGCAGGTGTGGTATACTGGTCAGTAGTAGATACCTCATGTACAATATTTGGCTGGGGGGGAGTTAATGCAGCAGTGGAGGACTATAATCTGCCACTTCCGTCTGCAGCCAGCAAACCACTGCTAGTCTTCCCCCACCATGTGCATAGAGATACGGACTCACCATGGTATAAAAATGATCTTGGTTACCAGAAGGCTTAGGGTTAGAGACTTACTTCATTTTAGTTAGTTCGTTCAAAACTTTTACCAGAAAAGGCATCCTAAACTGGTAAATTAAAAGTATGTACTTACCATAATTCCTAATCTTTTAAGACTATCTTCACCAATGACTCACACTAGTGGGTCTGAGACATAGGCACCAGGACCCAGTGGGAATCAGAATTTTTCAGAGGGGCAGTGATGTGGTAGGGACTACTTGAATGCCATCGCATGATGAGGCATGCGCCTGCTGGTATAAGGTGGCCCCGTCCATGACAGCCTCAGTACTTTCTTACTGAGGAGGTGAGCAGCAAAACCAAGAAACCTATGCATTTACCTAAGGGCACAAGGCAGCACTGGTAGCCCGTATAAGAAGGGCCACCAAATCCAGTAACACAGTGTCTTCAAAGCCCAAACCAAGTGTAAAGGGGTGAAGACCAACACAGCCATCCTGGAGTGAGTCTGGTTGATGGTGGGCAGGCATGTTAATCAATGGTGAGATATTCCTAGAAGATAAAGAATTACAGTAGGTACATAATTTTAATACCTTCTAATGATCAGTCTTCACCACTGATTCCCACCAGTGGGTCAGAATACCAAACTCAGAAAGAGCCCTCCGAGCTTGGGTGGCAACTTAGAACTGTCCTGCAAAGGTGTCACGCTGCCTGGCATGGACATCCAAGTCACAGTGCTTGGTGAAAGTGTGCACTGTGCTTCATGTTGCAGCTCTGCAAATCTCTCCAACAGACACAGTGTGTACATCTGCCAGGGATGAGGCAACAGCTCTGGAAAAGTGGGCATGTATGCTGCCCTTCAATTTAACCTGAGCCATGGCACAGCAATGGTGAAGGCAATTCACAATACAGGCAGAAATGCACTCGATTGTAACAAACAGTCCCTCTGAAAGAGACAGAGAACTGTTTGGATAGTCTGAAGTCCTTGGTTCTGCACAGAAATAAGGTAGGGAGCCTCTTAACATCCAGTGAGTGAAGAGTCCTTTCTCTTTCATTCTAGAAACCGGCAAAGTAGGTAGGCAGGAATAAGGCCTGGTTAAGAAGGAACTGCCTCATTACTTCTGGAAGAAACTTGGGGTGTCTATGGAGGACTACTTGGACTTTATGGAAAACAGTACACAAAGAATCTATGACCAAAGCATGATTTTAGACACACTGCATGCAGAGGTGACAGTCACCAGAAATGGTGCTTTCCAAGTTAAGAACTTTGAAGTCAGACATCACAATAGGCACAAAGACCTTGTGAAGTGAGCATATCCAACATCAGGTTGATACCCCAGTGAGCTACTGGCTTCTTGATAGGAGGCCTTGTGGGAAAACGCCCTTGATAGACCTTTTGAAAAGTGTTAGCTGTGCCAGAGTGCACCAATGAGCTCATGGTACACTGAAATAGCATATAGGTGGACCTTTGCTAGGGAATACTGTAGGCCAGCTTCAGAAAGGTCCAGTAAATACTTCAGAACCTTGATGGGTGGACACCAAAAGTGGTCTATGTGAATTCAGGAGTACCAGATGGAAACCTTTTCCATTCAGCTGTGTATGTCTTCCATATGGAAGGCTTACAAACAGCCAAAGGTATTTCAGAGACCTTCTAAGACACCTTGTACCTGTTCACTTCTATCTCTTCAGCAGCCAGGACTGAAGGTGAAGGGAGCACATGCTGGGATGGACCAGGTGACCCTGTGCAGGGTATTAAATTGAAAAAACTGATTAGTTATTTTGTACGTCAAAGTGCTAATCAGCTGTGAAAATGCATAGCACTTCACACAGAATGGTTAGCAAAATTTAAAATACTTATATAGTTCTTTTAATTTTGTCTACTGTACCATGAACTTAGTCAAAAAATGGTTAGCAGTCTACTGCTACTCCTGTCTGGAAATAGTTAGCATTACCCCCTGTTTTGCGTAGCATTTTGTTATGCTATAGCAGCTATTTAATACATTGCTGTGTCGGCAAGCCAATTCTTAGTGGCAGAGTCCTTGGATCACTGACTGAAAATCCATTCAACAGAGGAAACCATATCTGCCGTGGCAAGCAGGGGGCCATTAAATTAATCTTGCCCCCATGTGCCTCAAGCTTGAACAATACTCTCTGGATGAGAGGTACTGGAGAGGATGCCTGGAGAAACCAATTTTGTCACTGTGGTCTGAATGCATCCTGACAGAAAATGCCATGTCATGGATTTCTGAAGAGGAATCAAGGTACTCTGGCGTTGAGTGGGAATGCAAAACGGTCCACATCTGGGGTACCACACTCATTGAACAGCGATTTTATGTCATCTGGCGCTAGTGACCACTCCTGAGGATTGGCCTCTGTTTGACTATAACAGAGTGGACACGGGGGGAAAATGGGACAGGATCTAGTCAAGCTGGAGGTGGGCAGAAAGGTGGCAACTTCAATTCAATGCAAAATATCAAATAATGCACATAGGCCATAATAACCCGAGGGCAACATACTGGCTGGGGGGGGGGGGAGTAGGCACTGCAGGTCAAGTAGCAAGAAAAGGACCTGGGAATTTGGATTTCTGATACCTTAAAGGTTAGGAATCGGTGCGATCGAGCAGCAGGCAAAGCAACAAGAATGTTGGTGTGCACAGGAATGGGCTTCACAAGTAGGAAGAGGGAAGTGATCATGCCACTGTACAAAACACTGGTCAGACCACAACTGGAGTATGGAGTACAATTCTGAAGACCACACTTGCAGGGTGACAAGGATAGGCTGGTGAAAGTCCAGAGAAGGGCATCCAAGATGATCCAGGGGATGTAAGGGAGGCAATACAGGGAGAGGCTGGAGGAGCTTGGTCTGTATACACTGGAGGTAAGAAGGGAAAGGGGAGATATGGTGGAAACCTTCAAATATCTGAAGGGAATAAATAAAGTAGGGGGAGGAAAACAAAACCACCAGAGGCCATGCATTCAAGCTGGAAGGGAGTAGATTTTGTGGCGACATAAGGGGCATTGCTTCTCGGTGAATGTTGTAGGACCATGGAACAGTTTGCTGGAATGAGTTGTGGGGGTGGATACAGTGAATAAATTCAAAAGGGCAAGGGACAACTACATGTTGCTAAACAGAGGGGGAGAGGGAGGGCAGCGAGGTAGGAGGTTAAGAGGGGAGGAGGGGGTGGGCTATTTTTCAGGCAGACTAGATGGGCCAGGTGGTCTTTTTCTGCCGACAGGATTCTATGATTCTATATGATTCTATGATCTACCAGAGTGTTCTGGACTGCTGGCAGACAGACTGCTTGGAGCAGGATCCTCAATTGCAGGCTCTATTCTAACACTCTCACTGCCTCCCTGCAGAGAAGGTAAGAGTGTGCACCTCCTTGTTTGCTGACATAATACATGACACACTTGTCTACCTAAAGGAGGACTGCTTTGCGACTACATTCACTAAGGTTTAAGACTGTACAAAATTGCTTGCACCTCCAATACAATGATGTGAAGATGAGTCTCTGCTGGGTCCCAAACACCTTGTGTCTGAAGGCCTTGACAGTGGGCTCCTCACCACAAAAGGGAGGCATTTGTAGTGAGAACTACTTCCAGCTCCAGAGGGCAGAAGAATCTCTGCAGGAGATTTTACTTCACTGGCCATCTGGTCAGGGATCTTACAGGAGGTCTGGTCAGCTGAAAGGGGTAATTGTGAGGGTGTGATGCTTGTTACCATCAGGTACTGAGCATCCACTGAGCTGCCCCATGTGTAGACGTGCTAGGGGCACTGTGAACACTGAGAAAGCTATTAAACCCAGCATGCATTGCATGGAATGGGCTTGCACAGTCCTGCACTTCATGATGTAGCATGCCATCAGCAGTACTGATCACAGTCTGCTTTCTGAAAGAAAAGCCCGTGGCTGAACTGTATCCAGAACAGCTCCTAAGAACAACAGTTGCTAGGAGGATTGAAGCTAAGACTTGCGGAGGTTCAACAGTACTGCTATGGATGTTAGGAACTGAGAGGCAGTGACCCCTACCTGTTCTGTCTCCTGTTTGGACAGGTCTGTTACCAGCCAGTCATCCAAGTATGGGAAGACTTGGAGTCCCAGTTTCCTGAGGTGCGTTACGAGTACTGCAAAGAACTTTGTAAAGACTTGTGGTATCGAGGAAAGCCCAAAGGGCAGAACTCTGAACTGGTAATGCTGTTCCAGCACCACATAATGAAGGTATATGTTGTGACTGGGTATACCAGAATGCGCTACTATGCATTGTGCATATCAAGTGATGCTAGCCATTCCTCAGGTTTCAGGTAAAGTAGCTGACAGACAAGAGAAATCATCTTGAATTTTTCTTGATCCATGAGTACTGGTCAGATTTCTGAGGCAGAGAATGGGGTAGATGCCCTCTGATTTCTTTGGAACTAGGATGCAGAGGTAGTAGAACCCTGTGTTCTGTTCTGACTCTGGCCCTATTTCCACTGCCCTGTTGCTCAGAAGGCCAATAATCTCCTACGCCAGAAGTTCTGACGTGAGCGGACAAAGGGGGTTGCCTACTGAGTGGATAATCCAGGGGGATGGGGGATCTATGAAATCCAAAGAGTACCCTCTCAGATAATCCTGAGGATCCACTTGTCCATCGTGATGCACTCCAACTGACAGTAAAACTGGGTCAGGCTACCCCCACTGGGGAGTAGAGGTCTGCCTTGGGTAGCTGAGGCAGGACTGGGGCCAGAGCTTCATATGGTGGCAATGAGTGCTTTATGTGCCTTTGCCTTCAACTGCACTTTCTTTTGAGGTTGGGGAACCTGGGTTTTATTATTTTGGGCTCCCCTGCATCTGCCACAAAAGGACTGCTTGTTGTGAAAAGACCCAAGTTCCTCACCTCTCTGGAAGTTGTAGGGGAACTGGTCTGGAGGTCTTAAGAATAGTTGTAGTTTCACTGGACACGTTAAAACACTGCTCCACCTGCTTATCAAACAGCTAAGTGCCACTGAAGGGAACATTCATTACCTGTTCCTGGACGTACCGGGTGAAGCCAGCAGTCCACAAACACAAATACCTGCAGCTGTGGAACCAGATGCTGCATCAAAGGCATCCACAGTGGCTTTGAACTGGTGACTGCTGGATTCAATACCTTTCAATACCTTGCTTAACAGTCAGCAGAACGTCTTGCTTAGCCTCTGAATCTGGCAGAGTCTCTGCCAGAGATTTAAGCTTGCTCCAGAAAGTATATTCATACTTGGAAAAATGCACCAGCTAGCTAGCTGTCCTCATGCCAAGGGTAGCTGAAGCATAAGCCCATTTGCCCATGGTGTCCAGTTTGCATGGCTTCTTCCTAGCAGGGCGTGCAGTAACCTCCTTGGGCACAACAGTCTTGTCATTCTCAGCAAGAATAACAACAGCATCAGCTATGGGAAGAGTGAAACACACTGGTTTATTTTTAGGAACAGCATATTTCTTGTCTGCCTGCTTGCTTGGGAAAGCTGTCACAGTAGCAGGCCACATCAGACAAGTTCTCCAGGGCAGGTTGGATAGGAAGAATTAAACCGACTGGAATATTGGGCACATTCAGAAACTCCAGCAAGAGGCGCCTAGCCTGGTCAGTGGCTGCTGGCTTGAAATCCAATGCCAAATTCATATCTGTGAGCAGAGGCTGGAAAGAAAATTCTTCCTGAGGTCCAGACATAGGAACTGAATCTGAGACCTCCTGACCATAACATCAGTCATTGTCCCCACCATCAGAATAATGTCAGGATCTGACTAATCTCCCTCTACACCCTTCACGTAAGGAGAACAGATGACGGTGGGGTCGCAGGGCTGACAATTCAGTGCACGGCTGCAGCAATACTGGTGCCAGGGGTGATGCCAGAACTGACACCGCGGGCAACACCTGGTGCGTTCCTGGCACCACGAACCCATGCATCTTTGGACCTGACACCGGGCCTGGTGTCGATGACCCAGCTGGCACCGGGGTTACCAGCAGTGGCAATATGGCTGCCCCATCCTTTGCCAGTATGGAGGCAACATCACCAGCAGGGCAGATATCAGCAAGGACCCGAAGGCTGTTGCCACAGGTGGACTCAATACCAGGCCCAACAGCATTGCTGGTGGTGCCAGCCCAGTCAACCCCAAGGGGTCAAGGGCCTGAGCAACCAGCAGTGCCACATGGGCCAAACACTGCACCCACTGCTCCATAAAAGTTGCCCAAAGGAGGCACTGCCTACCGAAACCCTCACTAAAAGACAGGTGGGTTCCAGGTTCAAGACACCAACCATGTAGGTCTAGAAATCCCTGGTTTCGCCAGTTATGACAGTGGGGACCTCTGACCCATGGAAGTCCAATGTCTTGCGGCAGAACTCATAGAGGGCAACCTCAACCAGTGCTATTTCTTTCCCTTTAGTTCTGAGTTCGAGAGGTGCCTGTGCCCTGACACCAAGCATGTGCATGATCAGTACCGCTTTTTGTACTTATAGGAAGACTGTCTTTCCTCCTGCGTACTGGACCACCTGTCATCTGAGTCCCTCTCTGGAAGAGAGAGCTGACATGGCCCCACTACCACAGCAGCCTGCCTCTTCTGGCTCCATACCAACCTCCATGGTCATCGACCATGAAACTAGACTAAGCTGACATAAAAATAACAAACTCAAAGTTTAAACACTAAAACTGAAGAACTGAACACTGTCGTAGTATAGATGGTGAAGTTTCGACTCCCAGCGGCCTAGCAATGTCATCACTGATACACATTCAACAGCCAGACAACTGGAACTGAGGTGCTTGGGGGCTGGTGTCGCTGTATACCAGCGAGTGCTTGCATTATTGTGCAACAGTGCACACGTGGTACCTACCACATCACCAGCCCTTTGAAAAGTTCTGACTCTCACTGGGTCCTGGTGCCTCTGACTCACACCCACTAGTGGGAACCAATGGTGAAGATTGATTATTGGAAGATCTGCACATTTCCAGATGCATCTTAGAGCACAGATGGAGGAAATCAGGACCTGAATCTCATAGACCTGTCCTGCTAACCCATTAGAAGGGCTCTCAGGAGAAAGTGATTGTCGTGAGAAGAAATTTCAGTCATCATCAGCATTGTTTTCATTTCAGAGAGGAAATGTGCCACTCCTCTCTTTTCCCCCCACAAAGGATGCTATTCTCTGGTCTCAGTGGGCAGGCTATTAATCTTGTCCTTACCTCCCCCGATTGGCAGCCACCTCCCCCGAGGACTTACCTGCCCTACAGACTCCCCCCATGGATTGCTCCCTGCAGCAGGGCAAGAAAGCAGAGGGCCATCCTAGCCCTGGAGACACATGTCCAGATGGCAGGCCGGTGTCCTTGGGTGACGGCACAGGTTGAGGGCTGCCAGGCAGGGTTTCTCAAAGCCCACACAGCCATTTTTCCTGTTTGCTCCCCAGTACCCTAATACGTCACAGACATCAGTCTGTGTCATGTGGGGGCACACATGTAATGCATCAAGCCAGCTGCTCCATCCCTTAATGTCTTCCTGCCTGTACTACCAACAGACCTCCAACCATGTGGTAGTCGACAGTGAAGCAATAAACTCTACTCTCCCCAGGAGAGGACAGCAGTCCTTTGGACGCTCAGTCCTATCTTCTCATCCCCCAGGCTGACCCCCAGCTACCAGAGTGGTGGGCTGTAGCACTGCCAACAAGCCAGTGGGCCAGACCCATTTCTCTCGTTTGGGTGGTTGACTCTGTTCTTCACCCTGAGTGTCTGTCTGAGCAGAGGAAAGAGGCCTATTGAGAGATGCAAGGCTTTTTGCGATTTCCTCTCTACCAGCATTGGGTTAGACGATAGAATTACAGAATTTGACGGCAGATAAGAATCATTTGGCTCACCCAATCTGCCCATTTTCCCCTACCTAAGTATCACCGCAGACAAAGAAACATAGACTTTGACGGCAGATAAGGACCGCTTGGCCCACCTAGTCTGCCCACTTCCTTACCTAGAGGATAAGCTACAGATCCTATTTAACCAACAGCCTATTTCTTCCTGCCCCCCACAAAAATTGCCTTATGTCTGTCCCATGCATTCTTGAATTCTCCCACAGTTTTAGACCCCACAACCTCCTCAGGAAGGCTGTTCCATGCATCCACCACCTCTCTGTGAAAAAATACTTCCTCACATTGCCCCTGGAGCCGTCCCTCTATCTTCAAATTGTGTCCCCTTGTTTTTGCATATCTCTTTTTCTGAAAGATGCTACCCTATTGGACTTTGTTGATTCCACTGAGGAACTTAAACGTTTCTATCATGTCCCCCCTCTCCCTCCTTTCCTCAAGGGTATACATATTAAGCTCCTTTATTCTCTCCTTGTATGGCTTCTCTTGCAGACCCTGCACCATTTTAGTTGTCCCTCTCTGAACTGCCTCCATCCTGTCTATGTCCTTGTGGAGATGAGGTCTCCAGAACTGGATGCAGTACTCCAGATGGGGTCTCACCAACTGTCCGTACAGTTGGATAACAACTTCCTGTTTTCTGCTGGTGATGCCTCTCCCTGTACATCCCAGTATCCCCCCAGCCCTCCCTACCACCTTCTCACATTGCTTGCCAACCTTAAGGTCATCTAATATGATTACCCCCAGGTCCCTTTCCATGTTTGTTGTTGTACTACCTCCACCCCCATTGTGTAATCTTCCCCTGGGTTTTTGTTTCCCAGGTGCATTGTTCTGCACTTCTTTGCATTGAATCCAAGCTGCCATACTTCTGACCATTCCTCCAACCTTGCCAAGTCCCTTCTCATCCTTTCCACGCCTCCTTGTGTACCAACCCTGCTGCAGATCTTTGTGTTATCTGCAAAGAGGCATACTTTTCCTTCCAGTCCCTCTGCAGTGTCACTTATAAAGACATTAAAAAGGACTGGACCCAGAACTGAACCCTGCAGTACCCCACTAGTAACCCCTCTTTCTTCAAAGTGGATTCCATTTACAAATACTTTCTGTGTCCTGTTGTCCAGCCAATGTTTTACCCAGGCTACCACCCTGGAACCCACTCCCAGGCTAGTTAGTTTGACTATTAATCTTTTGTGTGGGACTGTGTCAAATGCCTTGCTAAAGTCTAGGTAAGCCATGTCCACAGCCCTTCCCTGGTCTACTACTTTGGTCACCCAGTCAAAGAAATCAATTAGATTCGTCTGACATGACCTTCCTCCTGTGAACCCATGCTGCCTTGGGTCCTGTGCCCCACTGGCCTCTAGGTACTCAACAATTATTTCCTTCAGAAGTGATTCCATTACTTTCCCTACCACAGAGGTCAAACTGACAGGTCTGTAGTTTCCTGCCTCTGTCTTGGTCCAGCTTTTGTGAAAGGGAATCACATCTGCCTTCCCCCAGTCCTCAGGTACCACACCATCCTCCCATGATTTGTTAAAAAGGGTAGTCAGTGGTGTCACTAGTTGTCTGCTTAATTCATTTAGAATTCTGGGATGAATTCCATTTGGCCCCATTGCTTTGTCCACCTTCAGTTTTAGGAGTTCTTTCAGAACCCTTTCTTCTGTGAAAGGACTGGGATCGACCCCCTTATCCAGAGTGCTTCTTTTAACTGGATTAGGCACCTCCCCAACCTCCTCTTCTGTGAATACTTAAGTATTCATTCAGTATCCCTGATTTTTTCACTGACCCTCTCTGCCCACCCACCGTCCATTCTATTCAGCCTCACTATGCCTCCCATTGTCTTTCTATGCTCCCTGATATACCTATAAAAGGTTTTATCCCCCTTCTTACCCGAGTTGGGTATCTTTACCTCAGTTTGGGCCTTTGCTATTCTGCCTACCCTCCCTGCTTCCTTCTGCCTTAACTGGTACAGTTCTCTGTCCTGCTCCTTCTGTGTTTCCTTATACTTCCTAAATGCTATCTTTTTCTCCCTAACCTTCACTGCCACCTCTTTTGAGAACCATAGTGGCTGTTTCTTTCATTTTGATTTTTGTATTTGCTTCACACAAAGGCTTGTTGCCTCTGTGATGGCAGTTTTGATATGTCCCCATTGTTGCTCCACCCCCTCCTTCTAGCCTGTTTGCTAGTGCTTTTCTAAGGCACTCTCCCATCTTGCCAAAGTCAGCCGTCCTGAAGTCCAGAACCCTCACTTTTGTATGGCTTGACTCTGTAGCTGAATTTATAATGAACCACACTGTTTGGTGGTCACTTGTTCCCAAATGGCTACCCACTTCTAGATCAGAGATCCTCTCACTGTCCCCATTTGAGAGTACAAGGTCTAAGATTGCTCCCTCACGAGTAGGTTCCAAAACTAGCTGTCTGAGGCATGCCACCTGAAGGGCATCGAGAATGGCCCCGCTTTTGGATGTGGCTAAAGCAAAGGTGCTCCAGTTAACATCTGGCATATTCAGGTCCCCCATCAACAGTATCTCCCCTTTCTCTGCCATCCTAAGTATGCCTTCTATCATATCCTTGCCCATTCCCTCCCCCTGACATAGGGGTCTGTATACAACTCCTGTGCAGACTGTGGTGCCTCCAGTCTCTAAGGTGACCCACAGTGCCTCCTCTCCTCCCTGTTTACTCTTTTGTTCAGTTGCTTTTATCCCTTCCCTTACATAGGGAGCTACTCCGCCCCCTCTTCTCCCCTCCCTGTTTCTCCTGTAGGTTGTATACCCTGCTATGTTAACATCCCAGTCATGGTTCTCTGTGTACCATGTTTCTGTGACTGCTACGATATCCAGGCATCCCTCTTCCATCAAGGCCACCAGTTCAGAGTGCTTGTTGCCCAGACTACGGTCGTTGGTACTCATTACCCTCCATTTCTTGATGGCCTTACCCCTTTTTGCCCCATCCCTGTCCTTACTGTGTTTGTCACTTTCTCCATTTACCCCTGCGCTTCTCCCTATCGACATCTCTATGTTGGTGTCTACCTCACTTAGTACTCTGATTTTTTTAGTGGGGCTAGGATTTCCCTGCTCCTCTCCAGTGCCTCCCGCCTTGGCTAGTTTAAATGCTTGCCAATGAAGCATTTAAACCTATCACCTAAGATCCTGGTTCCCCTCCTGGACAGATGCAGACCATCATGCCAGTATAGGCCTGCATCCCTCCAGGTGGACCCCCAGTCCCCAATGAAGCCAAATCCCTGAGCTCTGCACCAGTTTTTCAACCACTGATTGAATCCCATGGTGTGGAGCACCCTAGCATCACCCGTGCCATAGACAGGCAGCACCTCCGAGAAGGTTACCGTGCGTGTTATTTGTCTAAGACCCCTCCCCATCTCCACAAATGCTTCTTGCACTGCTCTGATCCCTTTCTTAGCCAGGTCATTTGTCCCTAGGTGGACAATGACATCCAGCTCCCTCCCCTGTGCAGCTGCTCCTGCGATCCTGAGGATTCGCTCCCTGTCCCTCCAAGCCATGGAGCCAGGCAGGCACCTTACCTCCCTCTCCCCTTCCTCCCCCAGTTCTACCTTCCTAACAATGGAGTCCCGCACCAAGAGTTGTTTCCTTCCCCTGTGGGGTCCAATGCCACCCTCCTGTGGGTCTCCTTTGTGGAGGTTCCCAGCATCCTCCTTGGTCTCCACTGTGGGTGCCTCCATAGAGGAACCACACTTTTCCAGAACGGCAGACAAATTGTGGAGAGGTATAACTGGAGTGATGTGCCTCTGTTCCACCACCCTCGCCCTCCCTGAGCCCACTGTGGTCCAACTGCTCCTCTTTCTTGGCAACCTCTGAGGCAACAGCAGTGACCCTGGTGGTCCCTGGGTGGGAGAGGAGGTCCTACAAATCCTGGCCAACTCAGCCTGGAGATGAGCAACCTCCTCCCTCTACCCAGAGAGGTGCCTGCAGATGGGACAACACCGCATCCTCCAGAACATCTCCCGGAAGACTGCTGCTCCACAGCCACTGCACTGCACTGCACCCCTCCCATGATGTCTTATTTCTGGCCCCCTAATTGTTGTTTGGAATACTTACTCTTTCCTCTGTTTGTTTATTTCTTTTTTTTTCCTCCCTACTTACATACTGCCTCTGTGCCCTTTTAGCTCCTGATCTTCCTGTTCTGAGACAAGAAGTTTCTATATTTCTCAGTAGTCTCCTTATTTGCTCAGAGTCAGACCTCCAACAGCTGGTGGGAGGGGGGTGCTACCCTTGCCCTTTAAGGATGATGAGTCTTTGGTGACTCTGTGATCACTCACTTCCTGCTCCCAAACAGGAAGTTCCTGTTGTCAGTCAAATCCTGTGCCTATAAAAGTAGAACTGCCTTTGGGTGGGGGGAGAGAAGGAGGGCAATATAGTCCCAGTAGAGAAGTTTAGTTATACCAGTAGCTCCTTCCTCCTGGTGCTCTGCTTGTTCTCTGGCAGAAGCTATCTAGGGCAGTGTTTAAATAAAGGAATAATGCACGACAGGGTGTATGTCGTGCTGGGATAACACCACGCCTGGGGGGGGTTGGGCACGAGGCCGCAGGCCGAGTGCATCCAATGCCCCAGGCGTGGCGTTATCCCAAATGACACACACCCTGGAGTGCATTATTCCTATTATACAATGGCTTGTTGTCATATATAAAATAAAATTATTTTAAAGAATGTTTTTATTAGTGTGGAAAAATACTTTTGTTTCTTAAGAGGAGATGCAAAAAAAGAGCAACAAACAAACATCCAACAATAAATCCTCAATTGATTCACATTGCTGAGACTAGACCTGTGGCGTCGTGCTGGGATAACGCCATGGGTCCAGCCCTAAACTGACCAACCACAGTCCAAGATTCTTTCTTGCCATTGTATAATCTGGTTTTAACCTGGCTCCTTCTAGCTAAGCCACTCCCCCTACTTTGCAAATCTTTCTACACTTAGTTAATTTCACAGATAATTCCGTTCAGCCACCTGTGACAAGCACCTAGATAACTACACAGATAACAATTCACTTCAACTAACTCTGACAAACACTTTTTTTTTTTTACCCTAAATTGAAGGTCCCAGTACAAGAGTTCTAGTTCTTAGTCCCAGTAGAGAAGTTTAGTTATACCAGCACCTCCTTCCTTCTGGTGCTCTGCTTGTTCTCTGGCAGAAGCTACAGGGGTGATCAGACCCATATATTATGCCTCTGTTTCTCTTCAACATTGTGGTAGTCTTTATCTGAATGTGACAAAATACAGGTTACTCACCTGTAACAGGAGTTCTAGGAATGGTATATGTTGTTCATCCACACTCATTGGCAGTATCCTTGCCGCTTTAAATCTTGCCGGAAGGTCTTCAAGCTTGCTCCTCCCACCCACCCGGGTGGTATAACTCTCGGCTCCGCCCCATGACGCCAGATCTGGCCCGCTGGAAGCTCAGGTTGTGCGTCGAGCCGAGGAGGTCGGGTGGTGGTGTGGATGAACAACATATACCATTCCTAGAACTCCTGTTACAGGTGAGTAACCTGTATTTCTAGGGACATGGATATGTTGTTCATCCACACTCATTGGCAGACTCTAGCAGTTCTCCGGAGGAGGGAGGCAAGACACATCCCCATATACTTACTTGGGAAGAGAGACTGGAGAACCGGAGGCCCCAAAACCAGCATCCCGGCGTGACTCAAGGTCGATGTGGTAGTGGGTAATGAAGGTGTTGCTGACTTCAGGTAGCAGCCCTGCAGATTTCCTGGATAGGGACGTCCCTGGAAGCAGCCACCGTTGCAGCAGTATGGCGGGTAGAATGAGCTCTTATCCCTCTGGGAGGCTCCATGCCCGCCAACTTATAGAGAGATCTATGCAGGAGGTTACCCACCTGCTTATCGCTCGTCGGCTGCAGGTCTGCCAGATGCGGCTTCAGCGTAGGTGACAAACAGCTGGCGAACCTCTCCCAAATTTCAGCCGTAGCTCCTTATAATAAGCGGCGCCTTCTAGGGTCCAGAGTATGGAGCCTATATTCGCCTCCGAGTGTGATTGGGGTAGAACACCGGCAGAGTCAACACCTGGTTAAGGTGAAACTCCGACACCACCTTCGGAAGGAATTTCGTGGGGACAAAGAGGACAACCTTGTCCCTGTGGAAGACCAGGTAAGGAGACTCGATGGAAAGCGCCTGGAGCTCTCCCATCCTTCTGGCTGACGTGATAGCCACCAAGAAGGCGGTCTTCCACGACAGGTGAGAGAGAGCACACCTGTGCATAGGTTCGAATAAGCTTGCCCATGAGCTTTGCCAGCCACCAGCAGTAGATCCCACGGAGGTGGGGTTCCCACTGGAGGAAATGTGATCAGGCTGGCATGAACCACCTTCTCCTGCACATCACTGCTTCCGGCCCGCTACCGGTAAGCGGAGATGGCTGCCAGGTGCACCCTTAGGGTCGTCGACCTAAGCCCTTGACTAGAAAGGGACCATAAATAGTCCAAGATGCTTGCCAAGGAACAGGAGGAAGGGTCCAAGCCCTTGCCCTGACACCAAATGGAAAACTTTTCCATTTGAAGGCATAGCATTTTCTGGTCGACTCCTTACGGGACGCCTCAACTACATTGAGGACCTCGTCGGAAAGACCCAAGGCCTGGAACTCTAGCCGCTCAGGAACCAGGCCGTCAGGTGCAGGGATTGAAGGTCCGGATGGAACACCTTCCCCTGATTGACTGAGAGCAGGTCCGGGCGAGCTGGAAGCTGCCGCGGAGTCCTGGAGCTGAGACTGAGGAGATCTGGGTACCAGAACTGGCGAGGCCAGTCTGGGGCTATCAGAATCACCTGCGCCTTGTCCCTCCTCGCCTTGAGAAGCACCTTGTGGATCAAGGGAAATGGGGGAAAGGCGTAAAAGAGGCCCGGGGTCCATTGCCTCGAGAAGGCATCCCCCTGCAGCGAGCCCTGCTGAGGGGGGCGGGCATGGAACAGACTCAGCTTCGCGTTCTCCACGGAGGCAAACAGGTCCACCTGAGGTGTGCCCCAAAGGGAGAACAGATGCTGTACTACCTCCGGCAGGAGAGACCACTCGTGGGATGCAGCCCCTATCCGGCTCAGGGCATCGGCCAGGGTGTTGGAGGCTCCTGCCACGTGAATGGCTAGGAGATCCGCCTCCAGGCTGCGTACGAGTGACCAAATGCGGAGAGCTTCCTTGCACAGAAGCATGGAGCGCGTCCCGCCCTGGCGGTTTAGATAGTACATGGTCGTGGTATTGTCCGTCTGGACCTGGACCACTTGACCCCGGAGGAACGGAGCAAAGGCGGTGAGAGCTAGGGCGGACCGGAGCTCCAGCAGGTTGATGTGGCATCGGACTCCCAGGGGACCAGAGGCCATGAGCCCGTGTTCCCCAGATGGGCACCCCAACCCATCAGAGAGGCATCGTCGATAGAGAGACCGTCGGCTCGGGCGGACGAGCAGGATGCCCTCCTGCAAATGATCTGGAGCGGTCCACCACTGGAGGCTGCCCACATCCCCTGTGTCACCGGCATACAAGCTGGTCAAGGATCGCAGCGTTGTGACCACTGGCTGGCCAGTCCCACTGAAGGGCGCATGTTCCAGCGGGCCCAACGGACCACGCTGGTGCAGGCCGCCATGAGACCCAGGAGGCGCAGGAAGTCCCGGGCAGGGCGCAATTGCCCAACCAGAAATGATCGGGCAAAGGAGGAAAGAACCTCGGCCCTGTCCGCCGGGAGCCGCGCTCTGGCTCGAAGAGAGTCGAGCTGCGCCCCGATGAATAGAATCACCTGCTTCGGCTCGAGTTCCGACTTGGCCTCGTTGATAAGGAGGCCCAGTTGAGAGCAGACCTGGAGGGCCAGATCTCTGGACCACTCCGCCTCCTTCCTGGAGGGAGCTGCTATCAGCCAGTCGTCCAGGTAAGGGTACACCCGGACCTCGGCGCCCAGAGGAATGCTGTCACCACTGCCATGCATTTGGTGAAGACCCTGGAGCTGGAGACAAGCCGAAGGGCATGGCTTGAACTCGAAGAGGGATCCTTCCGCCGGAAGCGAAGGAACTTCTGGTGAGACGGACGGATAGGGACGTGAAAAACGCGTCCTGCAAGTCCAGAGAGCAGAACCACACGCTGCTCCAAGGATGGTATTATTAGCAGGAGTGACCATCCTGAAGGTTCGAGACCTTAGGAACTTGTTTAGGTCGTGGTAGGTCGAGAATGGGGCGCCAGCCCCCCGTCCGTTTCGGAACCAGGAAGTACCTGGACACAAACCCTGGGTCTGAAGGAGGGTCCACCACCTCTCTTACCACCTCCTTCTGGAGGAGGAGAGCGATGTCGGCTCGACGAGCCGCCAGTGAGGCTGGGATCCCGGGTTTCCGAGGCGGCGACGGCCTGGAAGGTGGTGCCTGCTCGAATTCCAGAGGCAGGCCTCTTCCCACCACCTCCAAGACCCACCTGTCCGTGGTAACAGCGGACCAGGCGGAACGGAAGTGCTGGAGCCGCCCTCTCAACGGGGACCCAGGGTAAGGTGACGGGATGGGGCGACACCCCTCAGCCCGCCACTGGGCAGGCTTGGAGGAGGGACCGGCCGAGGGACCTCCTGGGCCCTTCCTCCTGCCTCCTGTTAGAGGAAGCCGGACTTGGGTTTGGGATGCCAGGCCGAGCCTGCTGGCCCTGACGTTGCTGGGCAGGGCGCGGGGCACAGAAGGACGAAGGGGCTTAGGCTGTGGTTTTGCCTTTGTCTTCTGAGCGGAAGAGACCGAGTCCAAGGTGGCATTGGACTTCCGATCCTCTGCAGGTGACCTTCCACCCCAGGGCCAAGAGGTCAGTCCCCAAAGGAACATCCGCCAACTTGTGCTGGGTATCCGAGTAAGGTGGATATCCTCAGCCAAGCACGACGACAGCCACCGCGGCCGCCACCGATCTGGCACATGAGTCCCCTATATCCAAAGCAGTCTGGAGCTGCTGTTTGGCCACTACCCTGCCCTGGTCCCGCACCTGCTTAACCGTAGTCTGCAGATCGGGGGAAGATGAGGATGACCTCCTCCAGGGAGCCCAACAGGGCATGAGAAAAATGTGCCATGAGGACGGCCGAACTGGCCTGACGAGCAGAGAGAGGCATAGCGTAGACTTTTCGCCGACATAGTCCAATTTCTTGGACTCCTTGTCAGGAGGTTTGTCCACATCCCTGGCGTTGCCGGGCGTACCGACGCTGTCGGTAACCAACCCCTCAGCAGAGGGTGTTCAAAACCGGACAAGGAACCGTAGGGACCGCGATACTTCCTGGCCATCCTGGCCGAGGCGCAGGGCAGGAAGCAGGGCGCTGCCAAGCTCCAGTGCCGGACCCACTATGGCCTCGGCCACCGGAAAGGCCTCCGTCGGAGAATCCCCTCGGTCCAGAATCTCCGTGAGGGGATACCTGGCCCGTTTGGAAACGGGTTCGAGCTCCATCCCGGTAGACTCCGAGATGAGCCGAAGCAGTCCTAGGAAGGACGACGGGCTATCGTCCATTGACTGACCTCCTGAAGACTCAAAGTCCAGTCGCTTGGAGAAAAAGGAGGAATCATCTTCGGACTCGGAAGAGTCCTCGAAGAGCTGCCTCTGGCCTGAGCCACCCTTCACCTGCCGAGGTCGGTCGGGAGTGAGGGTAACTGACAAGCCGGTTGGTAGACCCTTAGCCGACCGAGAATCCTTGGTCGGAGCCCCAATTGGTGGCTGTGGAGGCGGAGGTTCCACCGGAATCGGTGGAGCAGCTGGTTTTGGCCGCACAACCGGCCTGGGTATAGGCTCCTCGGATAAGTCGAGGGGTTGTGTCGGCCGCTCCGGTGACAGCCACTTAATGGCCGGGGAAGGCGACGGGTCGGCTTATTCCCGGCCAGGAGGAGCTGTTGCAACATAAGGTCTCGCATCACGACGTATTTACGTCAAGCTCCCTCATCCGAGGAGGAGGACGAGGACGAGCGGCGACGCCGCTTACCGCGGTGCCGAGACCGAGACCGCCTATGACGGTGGGATCGGCTGGACCGCGAAGAGGTCCGAGACCGAGAGTCCCGGAATTTCCGAGGTCGGTGCGGGGAGGTGTCGGCCGGAACCGGCACTCCCTTCGGCTCGGATGGTCCATCCGAGGGCTCCGGAACCGGAGGCACAGGCGAGCCCACGGGATCCCCAACTCCTCCCGGGGGAACCGGGGAGAGGGGAATCTCGGCTGCTAAAGGCGACAGCCCGTCCAATGGGTCGAGAAAAATCTCGACTTCATCGGTGGGAGTCTCGGTCCAACTGACCTGGCCGGGGACACCGTGAGGCCAGTGGCGCAGCTGACCGATCGACGAACCGGCGGTCGACGGCCCGGGGAGAGGGACCTTTCCCGCTCCCAAGAGCGTCGACGGAGGGACTTACCCCTGTCCCTCTTTTTGGACCGAGAATAAGGTCCAGCAGACGCAGGCCCTTCTCCTTTAGTGGAGAGGGACAGACAAAGCTCCTTAAAAGAAGCCGTGTAGGAAGAACCCAGAGAGAGCGGGATAAATGCCGCGGCCGAGGAAGATACGGCCCGCGCCGCCTCCTCTTCGAGGGCGACCATCCGCTCGAGCTGATCCGCCGAGCCCGCCGCCGCGGACACCGCCAACCGGGCCTCCTTGGACTTCACCGGAGGGAAACGCTTCTCGGGACGGCCCAGTTGCAATCGGGCAGCACGTTCTTGGAGGACTGAGGTCGAGAAGCAGAGCAGGTCGCAAGCCCGCGGGTCGTGCTCAAGGCCTAAGCAGTAGACACACACGTGGAGTGGATCCGTCCGAGACATCTTCTCCCCCGATGGGCATCTCCAAATCCGGAGTCGATTTGTCCATCGCAGCCATGAGGGATAGAAGATCGAAGTCTTTTTGCAAAATTTATTTTTAACCGCAAACGGAGAAATAGGAACTAGTCACAAACGCAGAGCGTTAAGGAGGGAACCTGAGCTTCCAAGCGGTAAGGAAGATCTGGCGTCATGGGGCGGAGTCGAGAGTTATACCACCCGGGTGGGTGGGAGGAGCAAGCTTGAAGACCTTCCGGCAAGATTTAAAGCGGCAAGGATACTGCCAATGAGTGTGGATGAACAACATATCCATGTCCCTAGAAATGTCAGTTTTGTGGAAGAATTTCAAGTACACAGACTGTACCAAGTTTTTACAGGTGTTTTCAGAGCTGCATCCCCCCAACTAAACACTTAGATCCAATGTCCTCCCTTCTGGTGGTATGTAGGACTGACTTCTCTGTTAACTGAGATTGTCAATACTTATTGGAAAGAGGGGTCTCTCCCAGTGGTTCTGAAGGAAGCTAAGTGAGACCACTCCTGAAGAAGTCACCTTTACACCATGACAATCTAACAAATGATTAACTTGTCTCTAACCTTTCATTTTTAGGTAAGATTACTGAGAAAGTGATAGTGTCCATTCTGTTTTTTGGCCCAGTGCATTATGGAAATCACCCAGGTGAGGGTAAAGAATTATCTACTCTGGGTAAAGGACCAAAGAGAACCGACTGCTCTGCTCCTCCTCAATTTGTCCTCAGCATTTGTTATGATTCAGCATTAGGACACGATTGAACGCCTGATAAGATGTTGCAGCCAGTGGGGCCTGTCCTTGATTGATTTAGCTCCTTCTTGGTTGATCACCAACTTCCTATAGGGCTGGAGTCTACCTCAGTTGTTGTTTGTGGTGTTCATGCGTCCACTAGGAGTTGTGATACAGAAGTGCAGCTTACAGTTTCACTGCTATGCAGATGACACCAAAATGCATCTTTTGTTTGTACCCAGAAGGGGTGATCTAATTACTTAGGGTGTTACAGAACGGACTTCTCGAGATCAGAAGGTGGATGGCTACCAGTGAACTAATGTTTAACCTAGAGTCCAAAACGGAGCTGCTTCTTGTGGGACTACTACCTCACCTTAGGTCAACCACTGTGGATAAATACATCATATCTACACTTGACAGGACAAGACTGAAGGCTATGTAGCAAGTTTACAACATGGGGAGTATCTCCTGATAATCAGCTAATCCGGAGTTATCAGGGGTCTGCTGTCATTCTGAGCAGCCTTTAGCATCTAAAAAATATTGCTAGGTTCTGCCTCTACCTTAAGAAAACCTCAAATCTAGCACACTCCACCCTTGTTTAATTCACCAAGTTCAAATCACATTTCTTATTAGGGATGTTACTAGTTCTGCAACTTGTAACAACAGAGTCCAGTGTACCCTTCCCCCCACATAGTAGATCTTTTGAAAGTTAACATTTCTTTCTGCCTATATTAGCTATTTTTTTACTTTATCTCCATGAAAAATGGTCTCTCTTACTCTTCATATCAGAGCTCTCATGGAATTAGCTAAACCACCTGCCCACAAGGTGGAACCCGACCATTTGGTCCTTACTATGAACTGTCTGTATAGAGTTAACTGCCTAAACTGGCTTCTTGAACATTCACAAAGTTCAAATCACATTTCTCATGAGCACTGCTACGGTTTTGTGGCATGAGAAATCTGATTTGAACTTTATGAATTTAAAAAGGGTAGGGCAGGTTAGAGCTGGAATTTAAGTGTTGGGAGTGTTTAATACTGTTTTACTGTTGATAAGAACACAGTATTTATTCGTTTGTATGTAGTGCTATTGTCTGTTTCGTGTTTTATATTTTACATACTTATTTTTGTCCTTTTTGTACTTTATGTTTTTGTTGATTTTGCAGACATCCTGAGCAAAACTGGAAAGGTTTCTGAAATAAAATATGTATGTGGTCTGTATGTATGCATCCATCCAACCATCCATCTAGCTGTCATTTCTGACGACCACACGCCAGACCTCACTGGCCGTATCACATCTCTAGAATCACTGTACTCTACTATGGAATTTTATATTCCTTCACACCAGCCATTTTTCACCACCATACAGTACATAGTGCACCACAGAAATAACAGCAAACTTCATTAATTTATGAAAAAAAGTATTTGTACTTTTATAAACTACTGGTTTTGAAAGTATTTCAATATTAAATTTACTAAAAATTTATAGTACTTGAGCATCCACTCCTTGTTTTCATCCACTACAAGTCACGGTTGTGCCACATTCACTGACTGCCCAAAATAGTTACAATTACTGGGTACTTTAAATGTGTACATCTTTTTAATGTTGTATATGCTTGACTGATGCCTGAGATAGAGGCCCTGCCCCCACCCCAAGTCGGCTCTCTATAATATAGTATGTAGTATGTATCACGCCACTATACTCTCGCCCCTACTCCAGCACTCCTACCTAAAAGAAAGGCCAGAGAGGAGCTGTGGCGAATAGCAAGGAATACCATCTGCCCCACGTAGCTGCTAGAATGCTGCAGCCACAAAGACGGCCACTAGCACTGCAGAATACTTAGAACATAATAGAATGCACAGCCAGCTGCAATATCATCAGAATTGAAGGCACAGGCAGCTGCGTTCTGACAATAGAGATCTAACTTCTAGCCCAGACTATGTGGGAAAAGTCAAAATGGACAGAGCCATGCCTAAGACTCACCCAAACCCCCTTGGCCATCCCTGCACAAGCAGGCACGAGTACCCTAGAAGCAAGCCAAACAAGGGGGTGCTCCTGGCAGTTTTTTATATATGCTTAACCGTTCGGATATATAACCTCATGGGCCAACACTGGGCTGGGAACCCAAACAGGTGTCAACAGGAATGCCATTTACCCCACTTACGGCAATGCCCTGCCACTCAGGGGTGGGATTCCCTGACTGTGATGCATGAGTTAACTAGGAAGGGTGCCTCCTATCTGATGTTCCGTGGCTCAAGGGAACATGGGCTAAGGGATGTACTACTTGCCATCCCAAAGCTACTAAAATTTCTCTCAGCTCTGTTACTCCTGGCAGGTGATACTGTGCTGAACCCAGGACCCCCAGTGGCAAACTTTAATACTGGGTCTCCCCAATACTTGAACTGGACCTCTCCTAAAGGATTAGGAATAGCCCACATGAATATCTATAGCCTGCACCCCAAAATACATGAAGTCCAGGGATGGATGGAACTATACAAACCAGACATTCTGACAATCTCAGAGACATGGCTAAAGCCAAACATCCTAACACATGAGACTGAAGTCACTGGGTACTCTATGTTCCGGAACGACAGGATAGGTAAGAAAGGGGAAGGTGTACTCATGTACGTCAAGGACACTTTAGATGCTTTAATCACCCCACTCCCTTACACTCCTTGCGCAGGTAATGAATCTATATTTATCAGGATCACACTAGGCTTTGTCAAGCACCTAACAATAGGTTGCCTATACCACCTTCCTAAAACTGCACTCCAAGCCTTTGAGGCTCTAACTAAGGCAATAGCAGAAATTGCCACTACTGAACTGCTAATACTTGGGGACTTTAACCTTAACTGGGCCTCTAACACTGAGCAGAGCTATAGAATCTCACTCCTGGAGGCACACCTGGAGCAGGTCATCAATGAAAAAACAAGGCATAACGCCAAGATGGGTAACCACACCACACTGGACTGGGTGCTGACTTCCAAGCTCCTAAACATCCAGGTGGCCGGTACTCTGGTGGATGCCCTGAATGACCACTCGTCTATATTCTGCACGTGGAAAAACAGAGCACCCAAGGTCCCTCCTAGGTCCCTTGCAGCTAGAGACTACACAAAGTTCTCTGAGGATGCCTTCCGGCAGTACCTCTGTAACACGGACTGGAGCTCCATTCGGCAACTACCTAGCCTAGATGAAGCCCTGGAGTACTTCCCAAGCTCACTTATCTCAGCAGCCAACCAGTTTGCTCCCCTGAGGAGGCTAAGAACCAAAGGGCATTGTTACAAGTGGATTTCGCCTGACCTGAAAAATCTGAGGATGACCCGGTAAGGCCTGGAAAAATGCAAAACCACAAATCTCCCAGAGGACCTGGTGACCTACAGAACCCAGAGGAACAAGGGCAAACAAGCAGCCAAGACCGCGAAATGGGAGTATGTCAAAGGCCTACAACAGTCCAATCTAGCAGACCCCAAATCCTTCTGGTCCTGCATCAATGCCCTGATAAAAGGCAGAGGCACACCACTTCAGGATCCAATACAATACAGTGGTCGCACTCTTTTACCGATAGGAAAGAAATGGCCTCAGCTTTTAACAAAATATTCATGGACTTGGAGGACAACAAGGTGAACCTCCCACCCAATACCCATGGGACAACAAATCACGGACACTCAGAGCCCAGACAGACCACTCTTTCATTTAAGGCTGGTAAGGGCTAAGGAGGTGCTCCCCCTGCTCATATCCATCAAGGAGAAATGCTCAGCCGGGCAAGATGGACTGGACCCAAAACTGCTCAGGGCAGCTGCTCCAGCCATAACGCTCCTGATCACATGGCTCATAAACAGGTCACTAACTGAAGGGGTGGTACCTAAAAGACGGAAGCAGGCAAATGTGGTTCCCATTCACAAAGGGGGGGGGCCCAGAGAGTCCATGGGCAACCACAGGCCTATCTCTCTACTATGCACGCTAGCCAAAATCCAGGAAAGACTAGTCTACTGCCAACTCAGAGACTACCTGGAAACTAACAAAATGCTAGAACATACACAGCACGGATTCAGAAGAAGTCATGGAATGGACACAGCCCTCATCAGGCTCTCAACTGACTTAATCACTGCCTGGACAAGAGTACCTCTACGGGGCTGTCTTTATAGATCTGACCAAGGCCTTTGACCTAGTGGATCATGACCTTCTGCTAAGCAAACTGGGTAACACTGGGCTCGATCGGCACTCCCTAGCCTGGTTTAGTAGCTATCTGACGGAGTGTTCCCCGCAGGTCAAATGGAGAGGCACTATATCTGATCCGTGCATCCTCAAGGAGGAGGTACCCCAGGGATCCATTCTGGGCCCTCTCCTATTCATGCTATTTGTCAACGACCTGAACAAATTCAGCGGTGGATGCTCGCTGGTCCAGTATGCAGATGATGCAGTGATATACCAATCCGCAAGCAGCACAGCAGATATTGGGGCCCACCTCCAATTGTATTTTGCATCACTAGAGACCTGGCTGGCAGAAAACAGGCTAATCCTTAATGCCATAAAAACAAAGGCCATGGTCTTCAGTCCCAGAAAACTTGGACAGGACTGAACCTCTCTACTTTCTATAGTCTCCTCTATGGGTACCTCTATTGAGGTTGTGAAATCCCTAAAGTATCTGGGCCTGAAACTGGACCAAGGCCTTACTCTGAAGTCTCATGTTGATCAGGTAACCAAAACTCTGCACCACAAACTGGGTCTGCTCTACCGCCTGAATGCTCAGCTAGTCCCTGAGAACAGGATCACAATAGCCAACAGCATACCGCTACTAACCTTGACCTATGCCGCCTCTGTCATGCAATTACTGGGAAAACAGGAGCATGCAAGAAATGGAAATTATGTACTTACCGTAATTCTTGATCTTCTTGGACGAGTCTCCACCACTCATTCACACTAATGGGAGATAGCGCCGGAGGCACTAGGACCCAGCTGGAGCAAACTTTTTGCTGGAGGGCCGGCACCAGAGATGGAGCCACGAGGAGCGGCACCGTGAGCCTCAGCTCGTGCAGTAATGACTATCTCGGCATCAACCCTCCAACCGCCTCAGTGCCTTTTTTCTCCAAGAAGGTGCAGCGTAGCTAACCTAGAAGGATAGCCTAACCAAAAACCAGACATAAGATAGTCCGGACAACCCATATAAGAAGGGTCAACAAAGAAGTCTTCACAGCCTAAAGATTTGAGGGAGTGAAGACCAACAACAGAGGTGAGCTCGGGGGATGGAGGGTGGGCGTGTGAATGAGTGGTGGAGACTCGTCCAAGAAGATCAAGAATTACGGTAGGTACGTAAATACAGGTTACTCACCTGTAACAGGAGTTCTAGGAATGGTATATGTTGTTCATCCACACTGTCAGGCAGGTTCCTTGCCGCTTTAAATCTTGCCGGAAGGTCTTCAAGCTGGCTCCTCCCACCCACCGGGTGGTAAAACTCGGCTCGCCCCTTGACACCAGATCTGGCCGCTGGAAGCTCCAGGTTGTGCGTCGAGCCGGGGGGTCGAGATGGGTCATGTGGATGAACAACATATACCATTCCTAGAACTCCTGTTACAGGTAAGTAACCTGTATTTCTAGGGACATGGATATGTTGTTCATCCACACTGTCTGGCAGACTCCTAGCAGTTCTCCGGGAGGAGGGAGGCAAGGCGCACACCCCCTACTTAGGGAATAAAGACTGGAGAACCGAGGCCCCAAAACCAGCATCCCGGCGTGACTCAAGGTCGATGTGGTAATGGGTGATGAAGGTGTGTGCTGACTTCCAGGTAGCAGCCCTGCAGATTTCCTGGATAGGGATGTCCCGGAAGCAGCCACCGATGCAGCAGTATGGCAGGTAGAATGAGCTCTTATCCCTCTGGGAGGCTCCATGCCCGCCAACTTGTAGCAGAGATCTGTGCAGGAGGTGACCCACCTGCTTATCGTCTGCTTGGCTGCAGGTCTGCCAGGTGCGGCTTCAGCATAGGTGACAAACAGCTGGCGAACCTCTCCCCGAATTTCAGCCGTGCGCTCCTTATAATAAGCGAGCACCCTTCTAGGGTCCAAAGTATGGAGCCTGTATTCGGCCTCCGAGTGTGATTGGGGTAGAACACCGCAGAGTCAACACCTGGTTAAGGTGAAACCCGACACCACCTTCGGAAGGAATTTCGGTGGGGTACAGGACAACCTTGTCCCTGTGGAAGACCAGGTAAGGAGACTGATGCAGAGCGCCTGGAGTTCTCCCATCCTTCTGGCTGACGTGATAGCCACCAAGAAGGTGGTCTTCACGACAGGTGAGAGTTTCACCTGTGCATTGGTTCGAATGGCTTGCCCATGAGCTTTGCCAGTACCAGCAGTAAATCCCACGGAGGTGGAGGTTCTCGCACCGGAGGGGAAATGTGATCAAGGCCTTTGAAAAAGCGCCAGACCACCTTCTCCTGCGCCACCGACTGCTCCCCAGCCCGCGCCCGGTAAGCAGAGATGGCTGCCAGGTGCACCCTTAGGGTTGTCGACCTAAGCCCTTGACTAGAAAGGGACCATAAATAGTCCAAGATGCTTGCCAAAGGACAGGAGGAAGGGTCCAAGCCCTTGCCCTGACACCAAATGGAAAATCTCTTCCATTTGAAGGCCATAGCATTTCCTGGTCGACTCCTTACGAGACGCCTCAACAACATTGAGGACCCCGTCGGAAAGACCCAAGGCCTGGAACTCTAGCCTCTCAGGAACCAGGCCATCAGGTGCAGGAAATGAAGGTCCGGATGGAACACCTTCCCTGATTGACTGAGAGCAGGTCCGGGGCGAGCTGGAAGCTGCCTCGGGAGCCTGGAGCTGAGGCTGAGGAGATCTGGTACCAGAACTGGCGGGCCAGTCTGGGGCTATCAGAATCACCTGTGCCTTGTCCCTCCTTGCTTTGAGAAGCACCTTGTGAATCAAGGGAAATGGGGAAGGCGTAGAAGAGCCTGGGTCCACAGCCTCAGAAGGCATCCCCTGCAGCGAGCCCTGCTGAGGGGGCGGGCATGAAATAGCCTCAGCTCGCTGCTCCCTGAAGGCAAACAGGTCCACCTGAGGTGTGCCCCAATGGGAGAACAGATCTTGTACTACCTCCGGCAGGAGAGACCACTCGTGAGATGCAGCCCCTATCCGGCTCAGGGCATCGGCCAGGGTGTTGGAGGCTCCTGCCACATGAATGGCTAGGAGATCCACCTCCAGGCTGCGCACGAGTGACCAAATGCGGACAGCTTCCTTGCATAGAAGCATGGCACGCGTCCCGCCCTGGCAGTTTAGGTAGTACATGGTCGTGGTATTGTCCGTCTGGACTCGGACCACTTGACCCCGGAGAAACAGAGCAAAGGCGGTGAGAGCTAGGTGGACCGCTCAGAGCTCCAGCAGGTTGATGTGGCATCGGGACTCCCGCGGGGACCAGAGGCCATGCGCCCGGTGATCCCCCAGATGGGCACCCCAACCCATCAGAGAGGCATCGGTCGATAAAGAGACCGTCGGCTCGGGGAGGACAAACAGGATGCCCTCCTGCAGATGAGATGGAACAGTCCACCACCGGAGAGTGTTCCACATCTCCTGGGTCACCATCACTAGCTGGTCCAAGGGATCGCAGCGTGTGACCACTGGCTGGCCAGTCCCTACTGAAGGGCGCAGATGTGCCAGCTGCCCAATGGACCACGCTGGTACAGGTACGCCATGAGACCCAGGAGGCGAGGAAGTCCCGGTAGGGCGCGATTGCCCAACCAGAAATGATTGGGCAAAGGAGGTAAGAACCTCGGCCCTGTCCGCCGGGAGCCGTGCTCTGGCTCGAAGAGAGTCGAGCTCTGCCCCGATAAACAGAATCACCTGCTTTGGCTCGAGTTCCAACTTGGCCTCGTTGATGAGAAGGACGATTTGAGAGCAAACCTGAAGGGCCAGATCTCTGGACCGCTCCACCTCCTGTCTGGAGGGGGCTGCTATCAGCCAATCGTCCCGGACCCCTCGGCGCCGCAGGAAAGCTGTCACCACTGCTATGCATTTGGTGAAGACCCTGGGAGCTGGAGACAGGCCGAAGGGCATGGCTTGGAACTCGAAAAGGGATCCCTCCGCTCGAAAGCGAAGGAATCTCCGATGTGACGGACGGATAGGGACATGAAAGAATGCATCCTGCAGGTCCAGAGAGCAGAACCACACGCCATGTTCCAGGGATGGTATTATCTGAGCCAGAGTGACCATCCTGAAGGTTCGAGACCTTAGGAACTTGTTCAGGTCGTGTAGGTCGAGAATGGGGCGCCAGCCCCCCGTCCGTTTTGGAACCAGGAAGTACCTGGACACAAACCCCGGGTCTGAGGGAGGGTCCGGCCACCTCCTGATCACCTCCTTTGGAGGAGGGAGAGTTACGTCGGCCCGGCTAGCCGACAGTGAGGCTGCGGACCTCGAGGCCCCCCGAGGTGCGACGGCTCTGAAGGGCGGGGCCTGCTCGAATTCTAGAGGCAGGCCTTTTTCCACCACCTCCAGCACCCACCTGTCCGTGGTAATAATGGACCAGGCGGAAAGGAAGTGCCAGAGCCGTCCCACAACGGGGGGAACCTGGGGTGAGGTGACGGGGTTGGGGGCGACACCCCTCAGCCCGTCACTGGGCAGGCTTGGAGGAGGGACTGGCCGAGGGACCTCCTGGGTCTTTACCTCCCTGCTTCCTGTTGGAGGAAGCCCAGGGCTTGGGTTTGGGATGCCAAGCCCGAGCCTGCTGGCCCTGACGTTGCTGGGCCGGATGCGCCGCGGTGCAGAAGGACGAAAGGGCTTAGGCTGTGGTTTGCGGCCTTTGTCCTTCTGAGTGGAAGAGACCGAGTCCAAGGTAGCATTGGACTTCTCGATCCTCTGCAGGTGACCTTCCACCCCAGGGCCGAAGAGGTCAGTCCCCAAAAAGGGAACATCCGCCAACTTATGCTGGGTATCTGAAGTAAAGGTGGATATCCTCAGCCAAGCCAGACGACGCATAGCCACTGCGGCCGCCACAGACCTGGCACATGAGTCCCCAATGTCTAAAACAGTCTGGAGCTGCTGTTTGGCCACTACCCTGCCCTGGTCCCGCACCTGCCTGACCGTGGTCTGCAGATCCGCGGGAAGATGAGGGACGACCTCATCAAGGGAGCCCAACAGGGCATGAGAGAAATGTGCAATGAGGACGGCAGAACTGGCCTGGCGAAGGCCGAGGGAGGATGCAGCATAGACTTTTCGCCCGGCATAGTCCAATTTCTTGGGACTCCTTGTCAGGAGGTTTGTCCACATCCCTAGCGTTCCCGGCACACCGGAAAACGCTGTCGGTAACTAACCCCTCGGCCAAGGGGTGTTCTGAAAAACCGGACAGGGAACCGGTAGGGACCGCATACTTCCTGGCCATCCTGGCCGAAGGCGCAGGACAAGAAGCAGGGCGCTGCCAGAGCTCCAAGGCCAGGCCCACTATGGCCTCGGCCACCGGAAAGGCCTCCGTAGGGGAATCCTCTCGGTCCAGAATCTCCAGTGAGGGGATACCTGGCCCGCTTAGAACCGGGTTCGAGCTTCATCCCGGTGGACTCCGAGATGAGCCGAAGCAATCCCAGGAAGGACGAAGGGCTATCGTCCACCGACTGTCCTCCTGAGGACTCCGAGTCCATTCGCTTGGAGAAAAGGGAGGAATCGTCTTCGGACTCGGAAGAGTCCTCAAAGAGCTGCCTCGGGCCTAAGCCACCCTCCACTTGCCGAGGTCGATCGGGAGTGAGGGTGACAGACAGCCTATGGGGCAGTCCTGAGCCGACTGAGAATTTTTGGTCGGAGCCCCAACTAATGGCTGTGGAGGCGGAGGTTCCACCGAATCGGTGGGGCAGCTGGTTTTGGCCGAACAACCGCCTGGGAACAGGCTCTCGGATAAAGCGAGGGTTGCTTCGGCGCCCGTGACAGCCCACTTAATGGCCGGGAAGAGGCGCCGCCGGCTTATTCCCGTCAGAAGGGAGCTGTGCTACCAGAGTTCCTCATATCTTCGGTGTAACTTTGCGAAGCCTCCTCGTCCGAGGAGGAGGAAGAGGACAGCGGTGGCGCGCTGTCATGTGTCGAGACCGAGACCGCCTATGACGGCGGGATCGGGCTGGACAGTAAGAAGTCCGAGATCAAGAACCTCGGCTTTGCCGAGGATGGTGCAGGGAGGTGTCGCGGGAACCGCACCTTCGGTCTCGAAGATTCAACCAGGCTCGGAACCGAGGCACAGACGAGATGATGGGTCCTCAACTCCACGGGGAACTGGGAGGGATCTCGGCTTCTCCAGCCGACAACCCGTCCAACGGGTCGAGAAAATCTCGACCGCCAAACGGAAGTCTTGGTCAACTGGCCTGACGGGGACACTCGTGAGACCAGTGGCTCGGCCGAGAAGCTTCCACCGGGTCGTCGGCCGACAACCGCGGGAGAGGGGCTCTTTCCCGCTCCCAAGAGCGTCGACGGTGAGACTTACCCTTGTCTCTCTTTTTGGACCGAGAAAACGGTCCAGAAGAAGTTGGACCCTCACCTTTAGTCGAGAGGGTCAGACAAAGCTCCTTAAAAGAAGCTGAATAAGAGGCACCGAGGGAGAGCGGGACAAATGCCGCAGCCGAGGAAGAAGCGGCCTGCGCCGCCTCCTCTTCGAGGGCGATCATCTGCTCGAGCTGATCCGCCGAGCCCACCGCCGCGGAAACCGCCGACCGGGCCTCTTTTGACTTTACCGGAGGAAATCGCTTCTCGGGACGCTCCAGTTGTAAACAGGCAGCACGGTCTTCGAGGACGTAGGCCGAAAGGAAGAGCACAGGTGCTGAGGCCTGCGGGTCGTGCTCAAGGCCCAAGCAGTGAGACGCACGCAGTGCGGATCCGTCGAGACATCTTCTCGCGCAAGGGCATCTCCGGAAACCGGAGTTGATTTGTCCATCGAGTCACGAGGGAGAGAAGACCAAGTCTTTTAGCAAAACTTTTCAATTTGAAAATTCAAGAATTAGGAACCAGTCTTATACGCAGAGCGTTAAGGAGGGAACCTGAGCTTCCAAGCGGTAAGGAAGATCTGGCGTCATGGGGCGGAGCCGAGAGTTTTACCACCCAGGTGGGTGGGAGGAGCCGGCTTGAAGACCTTCCGGCAAGATTTAAAGCGGCAAGGAACCTGCCTGACAGTGTGGATGAACAACATATCCATGTCCCTAGAATTTCCATATCTTCCTGGACATAAATCTCCACCACTCATTCACACTAATGGGAGAGTACCGAGCTAATAATCCCCAGAGGGGGCGGCAGGAGAGACCAAAAGCTCACAGTTTTAGGACAGAAGTCCATTAAGGATGGTCCTGCCAAAGGAAAGATGTAGTCTGGCATGGACATCCAAGGCATAGTGTTTAACGAAAGTATGCACTGAGCTCCAGGTAGCCGCACTGCAAATATCTGCAATGGGTACGTTTCGAATTTCCACCAGAGATGCCGCGACCACCATAGTAGAGTCAACGTACACTCTGCCCTCCAGCTTAACCTGCACCATGGAATAACAGTGGCGAAGGCATGCCACTAGCCATGCTGAGATACATCTGATAGTGACAGGTTGACCCAGCCGGGTCTCACTGAAGGAAATAAAGAGTTGCTGAGCTTTACGAAAGTCTTTTGTTCTATCTAGATAGAAACTCAAAGCTCTCTTGACGTCCAAGGAATGAAGAGAACGTTCTCCTTCATTTTGGAAGTTCGCGAAGTAAGAGAGAAGGACCAAAGGTTGGTTTAGATGGAATTCCGAAACAACCTTAGGAAGAAATGTAGGATGGGTTCTATTGACTACTTTGTCTTTGTGGAACACAGTATACGGAGGGTCGGTGACCAAGGCATGTATCTCAGAGACCCTGTGAGCTGAGGTAATGGCCACCAGGAAGGCCGTTTTCCAGGTGAGAAATTTTAGCTCACAGGTAGCCAGAGGTTCGAAAGGTTTCCGAGTGAGCATATCTAGCACAAGATTAATGTCCCAGGCTGCGACTGGACGTCTTATAGGAGGTCTGGTATGCAGAATTCCCTTAAGAAACCTCTTAACCACAGGTAACTGAGCCAGTGACACGGAAAGTACCGGCTCATGATAAGCTGAAATGGCACAAAGGTGAACCTTGACTGTAGAGTACTGCAGACCTGAATTTGAGAGGTCTAAGAGGTACTCCAAAATTTTATCTGGTGGGCAGGAAAAGGATTTAAAGAGGTTTTGCACACCAAAGCTGAAAACGCTTCCATTTGGCTGTGTAAGTTTCCTAGTGGCTGGCTTCCGCCAAGAGCCAGAAGAATATCTGAAACCCCAAATACATTGAGCCTGTTCACTCTATCTCTTCAGGAGCCAAGCGTGAAGGTGAAGCGACCTCAGGTTGGGATGAACAACAGGCCCCTGAGTCAAGAGGTTCGTCTGAAGGGAAAGTGGTTTCGGCAGAGCTGCCGACGTACTGTTGAGTAGTGGAAACCACATCTGTCGAGGCCAGAGGGGAGCAATGAGGATCATTTTGTCCCCCTGAGATTCGAACTTGAGAAGTACCCTCTGAATTAGAGGAAGAGGCGGAAAGGAATATAGAATGCGTTTTGTCCACCGCAGCCTGAACGCATCCTGACAGAAAATGCCAGGCCCTGGATTTCTGGAGCAGAAGAGAGGCAGTTTTGTGTTGAGTGGGGATGCAAAAAGGTCCAGGTCTGGAGTTCCCCACTCTGCGAATAGTGACTGAACTATGGCTGAGTCGAGAGACCATTCATGAGGATCTGTCTGTGTTCTGCTGAGACGGTCTGCCAGTTTGTTCTGCACTCCCGGCAGGTAGACCGCTTGAATTAGAGCCTTGTGCTCCAAGCACCATTCCCACACTCTCATCGCTTCCCTGCATAAGGGTAAAGAGTGAGCACCACCCTGCTTGCTGATGTAATACATCACTGCTTTGTTGTCCGTTTGAAGGAGAATGTTCTTGTGACAGAGAATGTCCTTCAATGCCCGGATCGCATAAAGGACAGCTCTCATTTCTAAGACATTTATGTGAAGCTGAGACTTGACTTGAGTCCATGTACCTTGAGTGTGGAGAGCCTGACAGTGAGCTCCCCACCCCATCAGGGACGCGTCTGTGGTAATGGAAATCTGACGATCCAGAGCAGCAAAGGGATATCCTTCTAGGAGATTGATCTCTTGCAACCACCAGGTGAGTGACCTCTTTAGAGGTTCTGTCACCTTGATGAGAAAGGACTCATGGCAGTGGTGTGGACCACTGAGTACTGAGCATCCACTTAGAAGTTCTCATGTGAAGGCGCATAGGGTACAGTGAACACAGAGGATGCCATGAGACCTAGCATCCGCTGCATCGAGAGAGCTGGAACCGAGTTGCTCTCCCTGATGTGATGGGCCATCTGAAGGATATCGGTCCTCCTGTCCTCTGGAAGAAAAGCCTTCGTACAGGAGGTGTCTAAAAGAGTTCCTATAAAAAGGAGCTTCTGGGAGGGCTGCAGCTGCGATTTTTTCAGGTTTAGCAGGACTCCCATGGACATGAGAAAGTGTGAAGCCATGGCTACGACGTCCAGAGTTCCCTGCCTGGAAGGACTTGCCAGAAGCCAATCGTCCAGATAAGGGAACACCTGTATTCCGATCTTTCTGAGATGTGCTGCGAGAACTGCACAACACTTTGTAAAAACTTGTGGTGCCAAGGATAGCCCAAAGGGCAGGACTCTGAACTGATAATGTTGTCCCAGAGCCACAAACCTAAGGAGTTTGTGATGCTTTGGGTGAATTGAAATGTGCTGGTAAGCATCCTGTATGTCTAGGGAGGCTAACCAGTCGTGTTGGTGAAGCAAAGGTAACAGGGTTCCTAGTGAAATCATTTTGAATTTCTCCTTGGACAGTAATTTGTTTAGTTTTCTGAGGTCCAAAATGGGGCGCATGCCCCCAGTTTTCTTTGGAACCAGAAAGTAATGGGAGTAGAACACTGTGTTCCGTTGATGCAGCGGAACTACTTCTACTGCCCTGTTGTTCAGAAGGCCCTGTATCTCGGCGGTGAGAAGAAAACAACTCACAGATACACAGCACTACATTTTTCTATCTGGTGTACCTTACCAACACATTGAAAAAAAAGTAAGTTTCAAAGAACCCAGTAATTTTGTATTTATTTTTGAAACAGTACTAAAAATTAGTTTCTTGCTCTATTTGTAGGTTTCATGCAGACAAAGAACCCTGTTTTTTTTTTTTAATTAGATATTAGACTTGGCATAAGTGTGCATGTGCACACAAACTCATGAGTTCATCTTTTCAAACTGACAAGCACTAGATACTCAAAAAGCAATTCATGAAGCAAGCACCGTATTGTTACTTGAATGATTAGCAGATAGCCTGCTCCACTAATCTGCTTAAAATGACCCACAACAGAGGGCAATTAAAGTTTAAAACTTCAAATTATAGTAATCCACTGCCCTTCCCATACCTACTCAATGAAGAGGAAGAGAGATAACATGATACAAATAAGGGGTTTCCAGTAGGGCCCTCTTGAGGACAGTGGAATTAACTTTATATTACACAGACACAGGTGGGAGTACGCTGAAGGAAAACAGTAATCTCTTTTACAGGGCAGTGTATCATGGGTAATCACTTACCAAAGATAATGTATGTAACCCAGAGCCCAAATCTGGGGCTACAACTTCCTAAGTTTGGGCATGCCCAGGTGTCTCCCATCTGGGGAAGTGGCATGAAGGAAATGGATTTTCCAACCAGTGTATAAGGAAGGAGGCACTGCAGAAAAAAAAAAAAAGAGAAAAGGGGAGCCAGAAGAAGAGACAAAGAGAGATGGCCCATACTGTAGGGTCAGATGCCAAGTAAAGGTTCCTCCCCGGGCTGAGATGAAGAGTCTCTAGGAGGTCCAGGCTCAGGGAGCCAGGAAGGGGTATTGAGTCTCACTGAAGGAGCAAAACAGGTTCGGAATGGATCCAGGAGCCAGGATTTCTGAGGCCATGAAAGGCATTTGATCTATTATGGATTTTTCTTTTGGGGATGGAAAACAGAATTTACTTTCAGCTGCAATGGATTATTGGGGGAATAGATACATATTTTTTTATTTATTTTGTTAACCAGGTAAACATATGATCCAAGGCCCTTTTTCCTATGTGACCCGAGACTGTAAAACAGTCACAAGATGTTATACAAAATAATAACTTTTACATTCACTAAATACAAATGTATAACATATTAGACAAACAGTATGAGATATGAAAAAGTAGCACTCTGAAATGGAGCGGTTGGTCTTGCAACAAAACTCTGACTAGGTTCGGGAAACAGGTCAGTACCTGAGGAGAGCTTTGATGGAAAGCTGGCAGGGGAATCCTTGTTTACATCCTGGAGAAACCCTCCACTTCCAGGTGTGACCTGAGCAGGATCCTTGACAGATGAGAATAAAAGCAGAGTTCACCTGTTTACTCTGCAACTATGCCTGGACAGTGTTTACTGGTGACAGGACCAGTGCCATAGGTCACTAGAACAGAGGTGAGTGGATTCACTGGTGCACCTTACATACCTGCAGTACACTCAGGGCAGGGGGGGGGGACATCTAGGTTAAAGATTTGCACTGGAGAGGTCCCCAACACCAAAGTCCCTTCCATATATACATCGAGGGCATCTGTAAAGAACTGTGGCTCAGCCACTCACGTACATTTGGGAGCTGTCCCCAACCCCCAGGTTACATGTATACAGCATATATTGTATGCAATACATACCCTATATATATCAATGACCTAGAGACGGACATTTCCTCAACGCTGCTGAAGTTTGCAGAGGATGCAAAACTGACAAAAGGAGGGAGGGGCTACCGATACGATAGAGCATGGCAATCAAATTCGGGAGGGCCTGGATAAACTTGGATTATGGCTAGAACAGTGAGAGAACTGTTAGGTAATGAAGCTGGGGGACTAAAAACATGTATCAGGGTGTCACACTAAATGCATATGTATTATAGAACACAGAACAGGAGAGACACCAAGGTGCTTTAACGTAATAAATAAAGCTCTCAAACCTTCAGCACAACGTTTGTCAGTGGTTTAAAATATAAAAATCTTCTGAAGAAGCCAGAAGGGTATTAAAATATAAGTCGACATAAAATGTCTACGCATTGTATAAGTGATTAGTGAGGGCAGCCTTGGAACAGTGAACTGAATTCCAGTCACTGAACTATAACAAATATATTTCATGCCCTACTGGTGCAGTGGCTGGTGAGTGCTTGCCATGCTGGGGTTCCAGATTCACTAGTAAAATCAAGCAATGATGCAACAGGTCCACAGGAGAAGGGCCGAGCATCCCACAGGACACGCCTCATCCAAGAGGAGGCCTTAAAGATCAATGGCAAACATGCCAACACATTTTTGCTTTTTACCACTTTCATTACAGGCTGTTTTAATGAAATTGAACATGTTTACAAGAATCAAACTGTCTAATGTGGTCATTTTCTGTCTAAACTTACATTTGCTGTATGTCTCTAAGTTTCTCGTATAGCAACCGGCACTCCTGATGTTTTTCTCCCAGTCAGCACCCTGTGAGACAGCTTGTGACATCAAAGATGGAGTGATGTCATGTGTGCATGCTCATGGCAGCCTGAAGAATGTGCAGCATGGTTTGTATGCAAGAGTTGATCTGCTGTTTTTGTAGCTTGATGATTCGCTGACTTCAGCCAATGATCCCATCTTAACCAGCTCTTCTTTCAGTTGCTGTATTGCAGACATCAGTCTTGAATCCAAATACCGGCACCTTTGAAAATCAGCTGATGAGTTGCAAGTCCAGCTGACTGGCTTCCTCGGGTCCAGGTTGAATTGTAGGTCAATGTTATTTTTTTTTAGTCCAGGACAGTATACAGTTACCATCGCCTTCATAATACCCAATCCGTGCCAATTCAGACATATTAGTCTGAACGAGTCTCACCGCTGTTTGGATGCTCAGATTCAAACTGACTGGCAGTTTTTCTTTTAATTCTGCATTTTTTAACTCTGTTTTTCCTCCTATGTCACTGGCCGGGACCTCCTTTGGCCATCTCCCAGCACCTGATCCTGCCCCACTGAGATCCTCCCTGGCCTGTGACCCCAAAGCCTACATGCCATTCACCTGCTTGGGTGACCCCTCAGCTTGCACCCACGAGGCGGCCCACCTTTAGCTCCTCGGCACCCCTATACAAGTATCTAATTCCCAGCAGGTGGACGTGAAAGCTTGTGGGATGGTGGGGTCCAGGAGGGCAGGACCTGACTGTGGGCATGGTGGTAGGGAGTGGCATCACCTGCCCAGCCAGAAGGGATATCTGCTTTACATGAGTTTTCCCTGATGGGAGCAGACATGCAAGGACATCCTGGAATGTCACACATGCTCCTGTGTATGACATGCCAATGCCTGCCATGACCCACCAATCCCAGCACTCGCTGAGAGCTCGAGGCACAGTGCCCCCAAGCTGCCACCAGGAGGCACACTGATACCAAAGCACTGCATCGGCAAGCTCTCTGGATGCTCCAGCCTCCTCCTCCTCCCCTGCCCCGCTGGCCCTGCGATACTCTGGGCTTGTTCCCAAATCTGGATTGTCAGTGTCGTGAGCAGTAATTCTACCACAGTGCCAGCAGGCTGGCTCTAATTCTGCATTGTTTACTCTGTTGACGATAGAAAAAAAAATTCTAACAGTTACAGAGCCACATTCATAAAGTTCATTATTAATTTTCTCTTTAGGGCATCTGTACATTAGTAGGTTATAGTAGGTGCAGTAGTGGTGGTGGTGGGGGAGTTGCAGGCATGGGTGTGGGTGTATTGGAAGACGGCATGTCCAAAACTATATTTAGGCTGTGTAACCAAGAGGAGATGGGGGTCATGCAACTGTTTATTTTATATTGGGGAATGAAGCATGCTGGGAGAGTTACAGTTCACATAAATAGACAAGGTATCAAGTATTTCATGCACAATGATCAGTAGGATATTTTCAGCATTGGCAAGAATCGAACCCGGGTACCACATGTTTATACGCATTTCATGATATACAGGCTTGTAGAGGTGACAGGCGGGAAGGGAATGTGTATCGATATGACAGATAACTGCCATACAGTGGAGAAACACATCCGCTTTAAACAAAGTTTTAAAAACTGCACAAATGTGCAAAGCTTTCTCCACTGTCACCTATGAACAGTGTTATACTCACAGTAATAAAGGGTAATGACACTAAGGATCTCAGGCTCAAACTGACTTCAATCAATCAAATCTTTATTTAACCAGGTGAACACCATTGAGCAATGCTCATCTGCGAGATGGACCTGCACAGAATATGTAGTCAATATACATACACAATGTTTACATCAAAACCAAAAACAAACAGAAACTGAGCCAGTAACAAATCAATGTATGAGGAAAGCAACAATAACAAAAGCAAAGCAAAGATATCAATATACACAAACTATACAGGAGTTTCCAAGACAAGGTCAGTGTTACCCAAATAAGCCTGAAAAGCACCAGAAAGCAGGAAGGAAAAGGATCTATAGGTAGGGGAAAGGAGTGGAAGGTCGATACAGGCGGGGGGTAGGGGGGAGAACGGTGGAAGTAGAAGGATAGCATAGAAGGAGGCATCTCAAAAAGAGAATATAGTGCTATTAAGTAAAACGGGAAGAGTAATAGGGAACAGTGTATGGACATTTGCTTAAGACCATGCAAATGAGGTCTCAACCATGAAGCGCACTTGTGTGTGTTTTTTTTAATTATCTCAACTGCAGAAGGTATTAGCATTGAAATATTAACTTGAGATCTGCAAAATATAGTGGTTGGTGGGGATCACGCAACTGTTTATTTTGTATAGTGAATAGAGCATGCTTACCAGAGCTGCAATTCACAGAAACAGACAAGATAGCAAGTCTGTCATACAGGCTGATCAAACATGTATCCTGTCACACAGGCCGATACAAACGGGTAGCATGATACCCGAAAGCATGCGGTACCCAGGTTCAATTCTTGCCAGTGCTGAATATATCCTACCAATCAGCCTGCATGACAGACTTGGTATCTTGTCTATTTAAGTGAACTGCAACTCTGGCAAGCATGATTCATTAACCAATACAAAATAAACAGCTGCATGACCATCCCACCTCCTCTAGGTTACACAGCCAGAATTTAGTTTCAGACATGCCATCTTCCAATACACCCGCACCCATACCCGCAAACTACCAACACCACCATTGTACCTGCTACAACCTACCAACGAACACACACCTTAAAAGAACCAATGGTGGATTTTATGAATGTGATTCTGTAACTGTTAGAATTTACTGTCAACATAGTAAACAATGCAGAGTGAAAAAAAACCTGCCAGTCAATATGAATCTGAACGACCCAATGGTGGTAAGACTCATTCAAACGATGTTATTTATTTATTTAATTTAAAGAGCACCTTCCTTGGTGCACTGCAAAATAAACAGGAGGCTCCCTTACCTGAATGGGAGTTCCTCCGTGGCAGCTGTAAAATGTTATGTTTACCCAATGAGGAAGGGAAGGGATCACATTTTGCTCCCAAGGGGGGACAGCCACTCCATCCTTTCCACTTCCTGATCTCTGACACCGTCCCCGCACTCTGAGGTCTTATGATGTCATTATATGACTAGTGCAGGGAAGTGTACCATTCAAGTCTATAGAGCTTCATTTTAAAAGTTATTTTCCCAATTGTAACCAGACTTTTAGTACAAATCAGAGCCAGTACTCAAGTAAAGTACAGTTACATAAGAACTTACCGCAACAGTAGATCTTCGAGAACAGCTCTTAAAGCAGGTTACACCATTAGGACTGAAGCCTGCAGGCGCCAGGACCCCACGGAAATTTTGTAGCTAGCAGTATCCAGCAGGGACCACCCCAGACGTCGACCCCGCCCTGTCAGGCATCATATAAAAGGGGGCGGTCCCCCAGAATCCACAGTTCTCCCACTGGAGACTCCCGGCCGCTAGATGACATCAGAAGTGGAGACTGAGGATCCGCCATCAAAAGGTATTCAGAGCGGTGTTAGAAACACCTAATCCTAGGACAAGGATATCGGAACAACTCTACCTTCAGAGGGGATGGTGGGGGGGAAACTACCTGCTGCAAGAGCTGTTCTCGAAGATCTACTGTTATGGTAAGTTCTTACGTAACTGTACTATCTTACTTCGAGAAACAGCTCTTGCAGCAGGTTACACCATTAGGACTGATTCCCAAGCAATCCTGGAAATCCCTCGCAGGTGGGAGGAGGCTAGTAGATCGCGAGTTGGACCGAAGCCTAGGATAGCAGTCCCTGAAGGACTGCTAAACCAAAACCAGCTCTTCACTGTGATGCAACGTCCAGGCTAGAATGCCTGATAAAGGTGTGCACAGTGCTCCAGGTAGCTGCTGCACAGATGGCTGAAGTGGACACGTTCTTCATGGCCACAAAGGAGGTAACCACCCCCCCTTGTGGAATGTCCCTTAACCACGCCCGGTAAAGGTTTGTTACGTTTCTGGTAACAGAACGTGACACAATGGATGAGCCACCTGGACAGCGATTGTTTAGAAACCGGAGCTCCCATCATCCTATGGGCGAAGGAGACGAAAAGCTGATCAGATTTACGGTGGTGCCTGGTTCTGGTCAGGTAGTATCTTAGACACCTATGCACATCTAGAGTGTGCAGCAGGGCCTCTCCTCTATTAGAGTATTTAGGAAAGTACACTGGTAAGTCGATGTCCTGACTGAGGGTGAGAGCAGAGACCACCTTAGGTAGAAACTTTGGATTTGTCCTTAGAGACACCCTGTCCTGGTGAAAAAACAAATAAGGTTCTTTGCACATCAGTGCGTGAAGCTCAGAAATCCTTCTGGCCGAAGTAACAGCAACTAAAAATAATGTCTTCCATGTCAGGAGACGTAGCTCGCAATCCGCGGCTGGTTCAAAAGGTGGCAGCGTGAGCTGCTCCAGGACAAAGGGTAAATCCCATGGAGGAATAGGATCCTTAATCGGAGGTCTAAGGTGGAGAACACCTCTCAGGAAGGCTCATGCGGTGTCCAACTGAGTTATGGGACGTATGCCTATAGGTGTATGATAGGCCGAGATGGCACAAAGGTGCACTTTAATAGAGGAGTAGGCCAAGCCTGCCTGGAAGAGCAGCAGAAGGTAGTCTAGGACTGACCTTTCCAGACAATCCATCGGGGAAAGTCCTCGTGCTTGAGCCCAGAAGCAAAATCTGCACCATTTCATGGCGTATGTGGCATGAGTGGCCAGTTTTCTAGCAGCCGCTAGAACATCTGCTACCTCTTGCGAGACCCCATACCGCATGATAGCTATGTCTCTAGGAGCCAGGCGTGCAGGTTCAGAGAGCGAAGGTCCAGATGGACCAAAGAACCTGTCTCCTGGAACAATAAATGAGAGCTCATTGGCAGAGGCACCGGAGGTTCCTGGGACAGCTGGTGTAGCAGAGGAAACCAAATCTGTCTGGGCCAAAAGGGCGCGATAAGCATCAGCGTCGCCTGCTCTCTGCGGAGTTTCAAAAGGACCCTCTGGATCAACGGAAGTGAGGAAACGTGAGAGAATTTGCCGTCTGCCCAGGAGAGGGACAACGGCTCACCAGAAAACACCAGGCTCTGGATCTAGCGAGCAGAAATTGGGCAGTTTTACGTTAGATGGGGACGCGAAAAGGTCTAACTCTGGTGTGCCCCATCTGTGAAATACATCCTCTACCACCTCCTGGAGTAGCTCCCACTCATGGACTCTGGCTTGAGAGTGACTCAGACTGTCTGCGATGACGTTGTCCACTCCTGGGACATGAACAGCAATGAGGTTTGCGCCGTGTTGTAGAACCTAATCCCATACCCTCATGGCTTCCCTGCAAAGTGGGTAGGAATGGGTGCCTCCTTGTTTGCTGAGGTAATACATCACCGCGGTGTTGTCTGTTTGTAACAGCAGAGTACCCGGTGGGATCTCCGACTGGAAGGCCTGCAAGGCATAAAGAACTGCTCTCATTTCCAAAATATTTATGTGGAGATGAGCTTCCTGGGGCGTCCATGAGCCCTGAGACCTGACCCAGTCGAGGTGTGCTCCCCAACCAAACCCTGAGACGTCCGTGGAGAGTGTCACAATCAGAGATGGCGCAATGAAGGGGACCCCCCACCGACTGGTGGTTTGAATCTAGCCACCATTGCCAATCCCGGATGACGGCATTCATGATCTGAATTGGAAGCTACAAATGGTCTTGCTTCTGATCCCACTGTACCCGTAACATCCACTGGGTCACCCGCATGTGGAGACGGGCTAGTAGGACTGTTGCAATGGCCGCAGCCATGTGTCCAAGCAGGCAAAGGACCAGTCTGGCCGGGACTGTCGTCTTTGTCAAGAAAAGCTCTTCCCTTGGGACGGTGTCCAGAACTGCGCCTATGAACTGCAGATTCTGTGACGGAACCAGGTGTGACTTCTCCTGATTGATGATGGTGCCCAATGCCCTGAACAGGGACTGAGGACATCAGAGCCTCCCGAGAGGGTGCCATGAGGAGCCAGTCATCCAGGTAGGGGAACATGTAGTGGCCTTGTCTCCTTAGAGCCGCTGCTATGACTGCCATGCACTTCGTAAACACCCGAGGTGTCGAAGACAGTCTGAAGGGGAGGGCTTGGCACTGATAATGGCAACCTAGAAATTCGTAGCGCAAGAACTTCCTGTGCGCTCGAGCAATGGGTATGTGCATGTAGGCACACTGCATGTCCAAGGACGCTAGGAAGGTGCCCTGCTTGAGCATGGGTATCAAACCGGGAGGGGTCACCATGCGGAAGCGTTTGTAAAGGACCGAAGCGTTGAGATTCAGTATCGGACGGAGGTCCCCTGTCTTTTTGGGAACCAGAAAGAAGTGGGAACAGTAACCTGCCCCTCTCTGGCTCCTCAGTACGTGCTCTATAGCTTCCTTTCCCAGAAGCACAAGCACCTCCTGCTGTAAGAGCAGTGCGTGCTGACCCGAATAATGGGCAAGCAGGGGAGGTCTTCATGGTGGGTGGTCGAGGAATTCTATAAAATTACCTCTCTTGACCAGTTGAAGGACCCACCGGTCGGCAGTAATCGACTGCCACCCTGAAAAGTGTTGAGCGATGCGACTCCTGACCTTTTCTGCCCGTTGATCCAGAGGAGGGCGGGCTGGGGGCTGGGAAGAGTCATGCTGTGGCGGCATTACCGCAGGCTGGGCCCATTTGGTATACCGCTGACCTCGGCCTGGGGAAGACTTAGGTTGGGCCTTATGGTGGAAGGTGCCCTTTTGCTGCTGGCCGAAATGTGGCTGCTGTCATTGTTGCCGGCTGCAAAAACGGTTCTGGTTCCTATGAAAGGAACCAGATTTTGGCCTGTATAGTCCTTACTGCCTTCCCGGCATCCTGTAATTTGGTGATTACCTTTCCGGAATCTTCATCAAATAGGACTTCGCCATTATAGGGAACATCCAGGATGTTTTTCTGGATGTCCAGGGTAAATCCGGAGACACAAAGCCATGAATGTCTCCGGAGACAGACACCTGAGGCTGCTCCCCTTGCTGCGGACTCCGCCAATTCGTAGGCGGTTCTCAAAACCTGGGTCCCCACGTCTGACCCAGTGCAGAGGAGGTTGAGAAGCTCCTTCTTCTGTTCCCAATCCGGAAGTATTTTAACTAGGTCTTGACCCTGTTCCCATAGCGCATTCTGAAACTGAACTATGTGTGTCAGATAGTTCAGTGACCTAATGGAGCATGTAGCAGCGGCATACATGTGCCTACCTAGTGAGTCCAACTGCTTGGTCTCCTGGTCCAGAGGTTGTGTACTCAGATGTTGTGGTCGTTGAGACCTATCATGGGAGGCCATAATGACCAGGGAATCAGCCAGGGGTTGTTGCGCTAAGTACAGGCGATCAGCCTTCTTCGGCACCATGGGGGTGGAGTGCGGACATTTCCATGCTGTCTTGGTAACGTCCGCAAAGGTATCCACCAAGGGTGGGACCACCACAGGCTTAGGGTCCTTCTGCCAAAGATAACGGGCTAGGCATTGTTGTTTGGGGTCTAACTCTTCCGTTTCCCATCCCATGTTCTCCTGGATGTGCCTCATGATTTTGGAGAAAGATGGATCATCCAGAGGTGACCTGGGTAGGTCTTGCGGGTCAGGTGATGGGATGCTGATTGGAGAAGGAGACCTGAAGGTATCTGAGGTGTCAGGTCTAGAGTCGTCCCCCTGTGGAGTGGACCATCGACGTCTGGGTTGCTTGGGCCTGGGAGACCCTAAGGGAGATCTTGAAGGGGCCTACTCCTTTCTTTTGACCTGCCCCTAGGAGGCGGAGTAGGTTCCTTGGGGGTCGGTGGTCTTCCTACTGGCCCGTGTGGTGGAGGAGTACGAGGAGTAGGAGGAGAAGTTTTTACTGGGACAACATCCCTCTTGATTGTGTCCCACCAAAAGGTGAAGAGGTCTTTAACCTCCTGAATATTCATACCGGTCGACAGTCCTGGCGTCGGGGATGGCCTGTCGCTGGTATTGGGCGTCGGGTTCCCAGGTGTCACCAGGTCAGGCAAAGGCTCCTGTGGAAGCCCGGTGTCCTCATTGTCACCTGCCTGGTCATCAGGCAATGTTGTATTTTCCTCCCGTAGACTCCTGACAACCGGTGTCCACTGGTGACGAAGAGGCAGTCGTCGGCTCCTTGGAACGTGAGGCCGACGTCGGGTGTTTGCCCAACATCTGGTCTGATAGGCGCCTAACCGGTGACAGGTCAGTGGCCCATCTTGTATCAGTCGTCTGTTTGAGGGACGTCAGGTCCTTAGTCTTCCTGGGAGGGGGTCTGTTCCCCTAGTAGGCTGGGATGCGGATCTAGCGTCGGGCTCCCGGCGTCTGTCCAAGGAAGAATGAGTGATTTTGGAAGAGGACTTGGACCGGTGATGGTCAGTAGACTTCGTGGGGCCCCAGGAGGGCATTGGCGAAGAATCCGAGGTCCTGGAAGTCTTGATGGGATGCAAGAATGCCAAAGAGCTGCCCAAAGTCCTAACCTTCATGGGAGAAGGCTGAGAGTGAGTCCTGGAGAGAGAGTGGTCTGAGTGCGTAGAGCCGGAGCTAGTACACAAGTCCGAGGCCCGGTTCGGGGATCTGGACCTGGCCTTCTCCCGGTGCTTGTCCTGGTGCTTATGAATCTTAGAGGTGGACTCACCTCTGGAGGCAGGGTCTTTCTCCATAAGTTTAAGTTGGTCTTCCAAGAGGAACCCTTGAAGTGCCTTCTGGCGGCGGATCCTGGTGCGACTGTTGAACCGCTGGCAGAATGGACAGCCCTTGGTGTCATGTTCTGGGCCTAGGCACCCCAGATAGGATGAGTGCAGATCCTTAAAAGGAATCTGTTTGCCGCAGGCACATTTGGAGGGGTGTCCTTCTGAGAAAGGAGTAGGAGATGCCGACATTTAGAGTTAACACTGGAAGTTCTGGTCGTCGTTCGCTGTAGCAGGACCATGAGGCCGATGCTGGCGAGTCGATGGCGGGAAAAGAACTGGGGATTCTGGGGGACTGACCCCTTTTATATGATGCCTGACGTCAGGGGCCGGGGCCGACATGGGGGGGGTGGTCCCCGCTGGATACTGCTAGCTGAAAAATTTCCGTTGGGTCCTGGCGCCTGCCGGCTTCAGTCCTAATGGTGTAACCTGCTGCAAGAGCTGTTTCTCTAAGTAAGATTAAGAGCCTTGTTACTTGAATACTGGCTCCGATATGTACTGAAGGCAAAACCTAAGTGTTTCCCAAGACGGGGCTTTACCGCTGCAACTGTTGGGTGGTGCAATGCCACCCGTGATAATTCCAAGTGACCTATTTCCTGTGCCCTAAATGACGTTGCACACACTGCCCGCACACGTCATGTATGAACCCTGCTGCTCTCACATTGCAAACCATACTACTCAATGTAATTAATCACCTGAGTATGTACAACGTTCTCCTAAAGCTTAGCCAATGCAGACAAAATTGAACTAGGACAACAATGTTCAAGTAATTTGTTTACCTTCTAATGTAATGGAACAACTATTGCTGTTTTCCATGAATCAGGAACAATTTATGTCATGAAAGATAAATTGAATATTTTGGCTATAAGGGATGCTATCAGGGGTGGCCATGCTAAGAAATTTGGGAGTTAATCCACTGTTGGAGCCTGTAGATTTATCAGTTTTCAGGGAAGCAAGGAGTTTGAAAACTTCCCTGAATTTAACCCTTTTAAGATAGAAATGGGGACGGTTTAAGTTCTACCGTGTCATATTAGACAAGATCAGAATGTCCGGTAAGTCTGTATTCATCCAAGTCACAAAATAAACCATTAAAGATATTCACTAATATGTCTGAACTGGTACAGATAGGGTATTATGAAGGCAATGATATCTGTACACAGTCTTGGCCTCAACCAAAAAGACCTACAGTTTAACCTAGGGAAGCCAGTCAGCTGAACTCATAACTGATCAGCTGGTTTTCAAAGGTGCTGGTATCTGAAGTCGTGGCTGGTGTCTACAATACAGAAACTGAAAGAAAAGCCAGTTAAGATGGGACCACTAACTGAAGTCAATCAACAAGCCACATAAACTGCACGTCAGCTCCTGCATACAAACCATGCTGCACATTCTTGAGGCTGCCATGAGCATACATACACACACACACAAACACGTCACTCCTTGATGTCACATGCTGCCTCAAACAGTGCAGACTCAGAAAAAAATGTCAGGAATGCGGGTTGTTATACAAGAACCTTATGGAAGCATAAATGTAAGTTTAAACAGAAAATGACCACAGTAGACAGTTTGACTCTTGTAAACGTCAGACTTTATTAGCTTGTAAGGAATGTGGTAAAAAGAAAAAATGTGTTGGTATGTTTGCCTCGGATCTTTAAGCACTACAAAGACCCTTGGTGCTACAGGATGCGTGGTGCACGCACATGATCAAGTACTCTCAGTTGAAGACAGTGGGATGGGCAGGGCTTCTGGCTCCACTTTGGGATGGAAGGGGAAGCTAACATTACTTGGGGTGGCTTGGGTGGATGAAACCATCTTCTCCCTAATACCCAGCACAGGCCTCTTGACCCAGCCACTGAGGGGTGCCCAGCCTCTCTTACCACATATGAGCACTTGACCAGTTTATCAAGGTGTACTGACTGGGTACAACTTGGGGGTTGTTGGGGAGACATAAATCTCCCAGATCCTTAGATCCTTACGGGGGTTCAGTGGCACCACCTCTGGATGGTAACAGGGGTTACCTCAGTCAGCGGCGGACTTGGAGACTGGCTAAAGGACTGCTCTCAGAGTCCAAGGAGGAGGAGATACATAATACTTATGCAATGTAGAGACTGAAAAGCCCCCACAGTTGTGTCAGGGTTCCCCCTCAATGCTCAATGTAGGAACTGAAGTCCAGCAAAGTAACAGAATTGATTCATGGACTTACGTGGTCCAGGAATACAGGCAGGCTACAAAGACTAGAGAAAAGAGAAACGGCAATACACTGCAGGAAAATAACAAGAAACAAGGCAAAGCACTGGGGCTTAGTGCTGTGCTCTCAGTAAACCTCATTTGAAGACTACTACTGCCTTCTTTTTTTCCTGCAGTGTGCTACCATTTGTGTTTTCTTTGTCGTGCCTTAGTTTTGGCTGGTACCCTTCCATCAGTTAGTGTGGGACATTTGTGTTTTGTACAGAGACTAGAGGCCGCATACTCAAAAGTTGGTCACTCAGGCACAAGTAGACACTTTTGTGATTGCTATTTGGCACCCAGAAGCCAAACAGTGATATTGGTACCAATCTATTGCAACAACATTGCAGCATGTGTAAATGGTTTGAGCAGTTAGTGGCCCCATTATGGCACATGGGCCAGTAGTCCAACTGCCCTAGCATTGGTATGGGGTATGGGCCTCATATGCATGTCCTAATTCCCTGCTGGATAGGCCTTGCTGTAGAAATGTGCCTTCTTCCATTCCCGCAAACAAATATATTAATTTTCTATGTTTGTAATGTGAGTGCAACATAGTCCTAGAGTCTATCCCTTTTATTGTTAGCATCACAGCTCAGAACAGCCACGTCGCACCCCCCGCCCCAATACTTTAATGCATGAATCTACCAGCAATCAATACTGCTCCAGCATCAGAACTATGCTACCCTATTAACTGGGTGCCTGCATTTTATAACTGTGGATTCCAAGACTCCTAGACTCCCACCTCCCTGTTTAGCTACAGATGGGAGCATAGTTCTAGATGCCACAACCCCTCTTAATGTTGTGGTTAAAAAAAGGTTAGTAAATAAAAATAAAGCTGCTGTATGTTAGACATTAAAGTTCATAAAGAAGGACCTGGATCAATTTCTGCTGACACTGTAACCATTAACCCATGGAAGAATGCCATACAAGCCATCAGCTATGTTTACACTGCATACCAAGCAGTCGACTACCTACGGCAGCTCTGAAAACGCATGATGCTTTTTAACCATCACATAAGGTCTAATAATACAATCCTGTTAGCTCACTGACAAACTATCTTCTCAGTGTAATGACAGGCAGCTAATGTTCCCAGTTTAAATACAGCTTTTATTTGCCTGAATTATTTATAAAGCAGGTTATCTGCATGACATTCAGGGCTGGCTCTCTCTGATGATGGCATCTCATCATCACTGAAATCTTTCTGTGAAAAATTATTCCTAACTACAAAACTTAAAACAGCAGCAGCCACTTTTCCATGAATCAACTACATCAAAACCTTCGATGAACATGCCCATGATGAAAATAAAAACTTGACACAGCCTTGCACATCTTACACAGCCTGGAACACTAGCTGCCCACAACAACGGAGAACTGAACTCCTCTACTTCAACGCATAACATCAGAAGCACTGACAGGGTCAATAAATGTCAATGACATAATGAATACTACTTGTCTGACTAACCAGCAAAACATTTAGTGCAAATTTAGATCCTTTTCTTTGGAGCAAAGCCACTTATCCTGTGTATTTATAAAAAATCTCCTAGGGAACCAATTGCAAACATGTGTCCTTCTATGGTTAAATTAATCTGGGTGGACTTAACTCCTTCATACCCAGCACTCCGCATTTAAGTTTACTTTGTACGCATCGCTTGTGGGCCAGAGCCAGAACAGGTCAGCCCAGAGAAAAATTACAGCCTTGCCTTCCTCTGCTGACAGTACTAGAATTCAACATGACTGCTCCCCCTTTTATAGTCTGGGCAACAGGAATAGCAATTAAATTGCTTGCTCTAGCAATCTTCAGATCCTACACAGTATATGCAAGTCAGAGTTTGGCTTGCTCCTCCACTTCTGAGCCTCCTGTGGCTGACTTGGAGCAGGCTTGGGCATCTCAGGTGACCACACAATGGCCTACCCTTCCCAACCACAAGTATGGCCTGGCAAGGATGGCTTCCGTCACTGAGTAGTGGGTGGGACACATGAAAAGAAACTGGTTGGCTGCATATAGGAGGATGCAGGAACAGCCCCCACACTCCACTGCCCACACAGCAGCCCCTGCCCACTGCCTTGGCTGGATTCCTGTGATGAGTATGTTTTCCCGGCAGTGTTGGCGGTGGTGGTGGTGGTGGGGCTACAGGAGTAAAGTGGTGTAGGAAGTTAGCTGATGTAGGTTGAGCAGAGGGACTGGCAGCCAGTTTCAAAGTGGGAGACGGGGACAGAAGGAGTAGCTGAAGACAGGCAGCAGGGTATTATGGGAAAAAATAATTAAAAAAATTATTTGGGTTGGGCCAGAACCTCAAAGGATCAGCCCAGGAAAAACTAGAGCTTTTCCTTTCTCTGATAAGAATACTAGTGTCCGATCACTGTCTCCTGTGCCAACGTTGGCTGACTGGCCCACGCCCGGGTAAGCAGAGATGGCTGCCAGGTGCACCCTAAGGGTCAATGACTGAAGACTGCCTATGGAGAGAGACCAAAGGTAGTTGAGAATGTTAGCCACTGGACAGGACAGAGGGTTCAGGCTCTTGCCATGACACCAAATGGAAAATCTTTTCCATTTGAAGGCATAACATTTCTTGGTCGATTCCTTTCTGGATGCCTCCACCATGGTGAGAACATCCTCGGAAAGACCCAAAGGCCTGGAACTCTAGCCGCTCAGGAACCAAGCTGTGAGGTGGAGGGACTGAAGGTCTGGATGGTATACTGTCCCCTGATTGAGAGAGATCAGGTCCGGGCGTGCTGGAACAAAATCAGCCGTTGCTACATGAGGTCCTCGTAGCGCCGATGGAGTTTCCACTGGAGCCTCTCCTCATCCAAGGAGGATGAGGACGACTGATGGCATCACCTCTTTTTCAGGCACTTGTGGCTCTTCCTTGGCCTCTCGGTCAAGGGGGGTCCTCGACCTTGACCTAGATCGGATGGGCCGATTCGGTCGCTCAGGCGACACCGGTGGAACCAGTGATTTCCCGGGGTCGGGGGCCACTTCCTCTACAGGATTCCCAGCAGGCTGGGTCTCCTCGTCAGGGAAGGAAAGGACCAGAGTCCAGAGACAATTGTCGGCGACAATGGGTCGATAGGGTTGATGACTACTTCGACCTCATCGATCGACACTCCGGTTGAGTGGCTAGACGGCAAGGCTGAAAAGCCAGCGGCCAAAGAGGCAATCTCGACCGAAGCTGAGACTGTCGGTTCCTGAGACCGAGATCTCTCCCAATCTCAAGAACGTCTTTGCTGAGATGAAGATGATCCCAGGTCCTTTTCCTGCTTACGGGACTGAGAGAAATGCGTGCCCACAGGACCCTCCCCCTTAGTCGGGAGAGACTGGCACAACTCTTGGAAAGAACCCGAGAAGGTGGAGCCCAGGCTGAGCGGAACGAAGAAGCTCTGAGAAGAAGATTCTGTGGCCCAAGACGCTTCCTCCTCGAAGGCTTGCATAGGTTCTAATTGCTCGGTGGATCTCGCGGCCACGGAAACTGCCCACCGAGCCTCCTTTGATTTCACCGGAGGGTTCAGTTTTTCCGGCCTCCCCAACTTCAGGTGTGCGAGACGGTTGTCGAGGATGTTAGGGTGAAAAGCAAGACAGAAGTCGCACTTCGAGGTGTCATGGCCGACACCCAAGCAGTATACGCATGCGATGTGGGGACTGGTGCACGACATTTTCTGGCCACACGAACACTGGCGAAATCCAGACGAAGACTTGTCTTCCATGATCAAAGCAGAGAAGTCACAGTCGCTAATGCGAACTAGACGAATTTTCAGAATAATCGAAGGTTTAGCAGCCAGGGCCTACAAAATGCAGGAGCACGAAGGAGGCAACCTGACTCTTCCAGCGGAAAGGAAGATCTGGTGTCATGGGGCAGTGCCAAGAGTTGTACCACCCAGGTGGGTGGGAGGAGCCAGCTTGAAGACTTCCGGCAATCCTTAAAGGGAAAGGGGACATGCCAATAAGTGTGGATGAACAACATATCCACGATCCTAGAATAACTTTTTTTATTTTATTTTACTGTTATTCATTTGCACAATACAGGGCATAACAATTCATAACGTGGTTCCAAGACATATAAAAATAGGTTACTCACCTGTAACCATAATTCTGAAGGTGTGGATGTGGTTCATTTATCCACACTCTGGCAGACTCCTAGCAGTTCTCCAGGAGGTGGGGTCAAGGGGCAGTCCCCTACTTAGTGAACAGAGACTGGAGAACCGAGGCCCCAAAACCAGCATCACAGCGAGACTCAAGGTCGATGGAGTAGTAGGAAATTAAGGCGTGTGCTGACTTCCAGGTAGCAGCCCTGCAGATCTCCTGGACAGGATGTCCCTGGAAACAGCCACCAAAGCAGCAGTATGTCTGGTGGAATGAGCCCCAAGCCCAACAGGAGGCTGCCTACCAGCCAACCTATAGCAGAGGTCAATGAAGGATGTGATCCACCTGCCAACCACCCTCTTTGATGTCGGTCTGCCAAACATGGTTTTAAAGTATGTTACAAAGAGCTGGCAAGCCTCTCCCCGAACTCCAGCCATATGCCAGAGCACCCTTTGCAGATGCAGGGTATGGAACATGTGGTCAGCTGCCTTCTGCAGATCCAGGGTATGGAGCCTGTGGCTGGCCTCCAAAGAAGGGCTGGTAAAAAATACTGCTAGGTTAATCATCTGGTTAAGGTAAATGCCAATATTATCTTCAGGAAGAAATTTTGGTTGGGGAAAAGGATGACCCTGTCCCGGCGAAAGACCAGGTAAGAAGACTCCACTTACAACACCTAGAGTTCTCCAAGCCTTCTGGCTGATGTAATGGCCACCAGGAAGATCATCTTCCACAACAGGTGTGATCTGTCACACCTGTGCACAGCCTCGAACAGTCTGCCCATGAACATAGCCAACGCCAGCAGTAAGTCCCATGATGGAGGAGGCTCACACACCAAAGGAAACAGGTGGTCCAGGCCCTTGAAAAAGCACCTGATGACTTTTCTCCTGGGTGACCATCGGCTTACCAGTCCGTGCCTAATAAGCAGAGATGACTGCCAAGTGCACCTTAAGGGTGTTACAGTACCAGCAAAGAGAGGGACCAGAGGTATTCCAAGATGCTCTCCACAAGGCAAGCAAGTGGAACAAGCTCCTTGCCCTGGCACCTCTTCCATTTAAATGCATAGCATTTGAGAGTTGACACTTTTGGGAGACCACTACAACATGGAGCACATCATCCAAGAGAACCAATGCCTGGAACTCTAGCTGCTCAGGAACCAGGTCATGAGGTACAGGGAATGCAGATCTGGGTGAAGACCATCCCCTGTTGTCTGGGGTCTAGTACACAGAAGGGTTATGGGTGCCTGCTCCAAATGGCTAACCCCAGCACTGCACACCCTACTGAAAATGAAAGACCATGTGCAGTGGCTCTACAAGTACTCAGGCCATTTGCAGGACTAACTCGAGTACAGGAGACTCAGAAACCTGTAACCTGTGTAAGTCTGAATTAAAAAAGGCCAAAATGAAAACCTTGAAGGGCCTACAGTCTGACAACCTGCAGAATCCAAAACGCTTCTAGAATCAGGTTAACAGCTTCCTCTAAGGGCAGACTGGAGCGCCTAATTGTGAAATAATGACACAATGGTGTTATGCTCAGTGACCCCCCAACAGAAGCATTCAATAAATTATTCATGGATCTGAATGCTTAGAAGGCCCACACACATCTGGGATCCTCTGGATGCCTTAAGGCCCCCACCCCTATCCCACTCCAGGAGCCTCTCCTCCAACTGCTCATCCAAACTTTCACTTCCGGCTAATTACAAAAAAGGAGGTCCCAAAACAATGACTAAAAATCAAAACAAACAAGACCACTGGACATGACAGTCTAGAGCCTCGGCTTTTAAAAATCACGGCTCCCGTTCTGGCATACCCCCTGACCAAGTTATTCAATCTGTCCCTGCTTCAAGGGCTGGTACTCAAAAAATGAAAGGTTGTACACATGGTTCCTACACACAAAGGAGGTGCAAGCAAAGCCACAGAGAATTAATGCCCGATCTCCATTTTAAGTATCCTGGCGAAAGTACAAGAGAGACTAGTCTATAACCAGCTCCTAATCCATACTGAATTGCACTCTCTTCTCTCTGATGGCCAACATGACTTTCACAAACACTATGGCACTGATACTGCACTGGTGCACCTCACTTCTGATACCAAAGGGCCACTGACCTGCAACACTAACAATAACAAATAAACAGCGGGAATCGCTTGAAATGGTCAAACACTTCAAATACCTTGACATCACGCTCAGCACCACACTCTCCTACTCCCTCCCTCCCTCCATATCGACCAAATTGCAAAAAATGTTAACAGGAAACTTGGACAACTTTACAGGCATAGGCACTGCCTAAATGATGCTGCCCTTAACCTAGCAATCCAGCTCGGTGGTCTCATCCATTGACTATGGAGTCGTCGTATACAGTGCAGCCTTCGATACAACCCTAAAAAGTCTTGCCACCACGCTAAATAAGGTGTGCAGACTTCAGCTTGGTGCCCCTAAACTAACCCATACATGTGACCTTTATGCACAAACTGAGTGGCTGGACCTTAACAATCGGATTCTGTACCAAACATGTATCCAGGCTAAAAAAGCAACCCTCGGGCCGTGCCCAGAACATGCTCTGCCCAGCAACAACAACCAGGCCAACCAGAGCTAATAAGAGAAGCAACTTCAATGTCCCACTTCTCAAAACCTCGCAGGAGCAGAGATCTTTTGGATACCGGGCCCTGCTCGCCATGAACTATCTTGCCCTGGGCCTTCTAGAGATTCCCAGCATTGGCCTATGTAAGTTAAAACTCCGCTCCCATATAACCAGCCAAAGAAAATGTCCATGCTTCATTTACGTTAGCAACCACTCCGAAAGCCTAGCCCTACCCCAACTTGCACTTTGTTATAGCTTCATCAATTATGGAACCTAACTGTGTCATTTTCTGTGCCCTCCTCTCCCCTGTATTGCCTCCCACCCACTTTTCCGCACTGCCCTCCTCACTCTACCCCTTTCACAAACCCTGTCTTGCTCAATGACTCATGCCCCAGTTTACCTCCCCCTCCTCTATCTGTAACCCTCTCTATAATGCCCTCCATTCCCCCAGCATCGACAAACCATCCTTCCCCACTCTACCCTCTGCTCCTCATCTAATCCCTTTCTCTCCTTGTCCATGAGTGTCCCCTGCTGCTCAACCCAAATTATGTCTCTTTAATGTATTGACGCGAGTAAGGTACTTTCTCAGCTGTTACAACTGTGTCTACTGGATTTTCACATTGTCAAATTATACAAATCGACATATGTTACCTAATCAACAATATGTAAAACGTGTAATGTTCCTCGATATCAATGTTACCCCACTTATGCTAATGCTTATTCGTTAGTAAATACAGGTTACTCACCTGTAACAGGAGTTCTAGGAATGGTATATGTTGTTCATCCACACTGTCTGGCAGGTATCCTTGCCGCTTTAAATCTTGCCGGGAGGTCTTCAAGCTGGCTCCTCCCACCCACCCGGGGTGGTAAAACTCTCGGCTCCGCCCCATGACGCCAGATCTGGCCCGCTGGAAGCTCAGGTTGTGCGTTGAAGCCGGGGAGGTCGGGTGGGTCGTGTGGATGAACAACATATACCATTCCTAGAACTCCTGTTACAGGTGAGTAACCTGTATTTCTAGGGACATGGATATGTTGTTCCTCCACACTGTCTGGCAGACTCCGAGCAGTTCTCCGGGAGGAGGGAGGCAAGGCGCACACCCCGATACTTACCTGGGAAAGAGAGACTGGAGAACCGAGGCCCCAAAACCAGCATCCCGGCGTGACTCAAGGTTGATGTGGTAATGGGTGATGAAGGTGTGTGCTGACTTCCAGGTAGCAGCCCTGCAGATTTCCTGGATAGGGACATCCCTGGAAGCAGCCACCGATGCAGCAGTATGGTGGGTAGAATGAGCTCTTATCCCTCTGGGAGGCTCCATGCCCGCCAACTTATAGCAGAGATCTATGCAGGAGGTGACCCACCTGCCTATCGTCTGCTTGGCTGCAGGTCTGCCAGGTGTGGCTTCAGCGTAGGTGACAAACAGCTGGACAACCTCTCCCGACTTTTCAGCCGTGCATCCCTTATAGTAAGCTTGCGCCTTCTAGGTCCAGAGTATGGAGCCTATATTCGGCCTCCGAGGTGTGACTGGGGTAGAACACCGCAGAGTCAACACTTGATTAAGGTGAAACTCGACATCGCCTTCGGAAGGAATTTCGGGTGGGGCCACGAGGACAAACTTGTCCCTGTGGAAGACCAGGTAAGGAGACTCGATGCAGAGCACCTGGAGCTCTCCCATCCTTCTGGCTGACGTAATAGCCGCCAAGAAGGTGGTCTTCCATGACAGGTGAGAGAGTTCACACCTGTGCATTGGTTCAAATGGCTTGCCCATGAGCTTTGCCAGTACCAGCAGTAGATCCCACGGAGGTGGAGGTTCTCGCAACGGAGGGGAAATGTGATCAAGGCCTTTGAAAAAGCGCCAGACCACCTTCTCCTGCGCCATCGACTGCTTCCTGGCCCGCGCCCGGTAAGCAGAGATGGCTGCAGGTGCACCCTTAGGTCGCGACCTAAGCCCTTGCTGAGAAAGGGACCATAAATAGTCCAAGATGCTTGCCAAGGAACAGGAGGAAGGGTCCAAGCCCGTTCCTGACACCAAATGGAAACCTTTTCCATTTGAAGGCATAGCATTTTCTGGTCGACTTACGGGACGCCTCAACTACGTTGAGGACCTCGGCCGGAAAGACCCAAGGCCTGGAACTCTAGCCGGCCAGGAACCAGGCCGTCCAGGTGCAGGGATTGAAGGTCCGGATGGAATACCTTCCCTGATTGACTGAGAGAGGTCCGGGCGAGCTGGAAGCTGCCTCGGAAGCCTGGAGCTGAGGCTGAGGAGATCTGGGTACCAGTACTGGCGGGGCCAGTCTGAGGCTATCAGAATCACCTGCGCCTTGTCCCTCCTTGCTTTGAGCAGCACCTTGTGCATCAAGGGGAACAGGGGAAAGGCGTAGAAGAGGCCCGGGGTCCACGGCCTCAAGAAGGCATCCCCCTGCAGATAGCCCTGCTGAGGGGGGCAGGCATGGAACAGCCTCAACTTCGCATTCTCCTTGGAGGCAAACAGGTCCACCTGAGGTGTGCCCCAATGGGAGAATAGATCTCGTACTACCTCCGGCAGGAGAGACCACTCAGGAGGCAGCCCCTATCCGCTTAGGGCATCGGGCCAGGGTGTTGGAGGCTCCTGTCACATGAATGGCTAGGAGATCCGCCTCCTGGCTGCGCCACGAGTGACAGATGCGGAGAGCTTCCTTGCATAGGAGCATGGAGCTCGCCCCGCCCTGGCGGTTTAGATAGTACATGGTTGTGGTATTGTCCATCTGGACCCGGACCACTTGACCCTGAAGAAACGGAGCAAAGGCGGTGAGAGCTAGGCGGACCGCTCAGAGCTCCAGCAGGTCGATGTGGCATCGGGACTCCCGCGGGGACCAGAGGCCGTGCGCTCGGTGTTCCCCTAGATGGGCACCCCAACCCATCAGAGAGGCATCGGTTGATAGAGAGACCATCGGCTCGGGGCGGACAAACAGGATGCCCTCCTGCAGATGAACTGGAACGGTCCACCACTGGAGAGTGTTCCACATCCCCTGGGTCACCGTCACTAGCTGGTCCAATGGATCGCAGCGTTGGGACCACTGGCTGGCCAGCCCCCACTGAAGGGGGCACATGTTCCAGCGGGCCCAACGGACCACGCTGGTACAGGCCGCCATGAGACCCAGGAGGCACAGGAAGTCCCGGGCAGGGCGCAATTGCCCAACCAGAAATGATTGGGCAAAGGAGGAAAGAACCTCAGCCCTGTCTGCCGGGAGCCGTGCTCTGGCTCGAAGAGAGTCGAGCTCTGCCCCGATGAAAAGAATCACCTGCTTCGGCTCGAGTTCTGACTTGGCCTCGTTGATGAGGAGGCCGACCTGAGAGCAAACCTTTAGGGCCAGATCTCTGGACCGCTCCAACTCCTGTCTGGAGGGGGCTGCTATCAGCCAATCGTCCAGGTAAGGGTAAACCCGGACCCCTCGGCGCCACAGGAATGCTGTCACCACTGCCATGCATTTGGTGAAGACCCCGGGAGCTGCAGATAAGCCGAAGGGTATGGCTTGGAACTCGAAAAGGGAACCTTCCACTCGAAAGCGAAGGAACCTTTGATGGGACAGACGGATAGGGACGTGAAAGAACGTGTCCTGTAGGTCCAGAGAGCAGAACCACACGCCGTGTTCCAAGGATGGGATTATCTGAGCCAGAGTGACCATCCTGAAAGTTCGAGACCTTAGGAACTTGTTCAGGTCGTGTAGGTCGAGAATGGGGCACCAACCCCCCATCCGTTTCGGAACCAGGAAGTACCTGGACATGAACCCCGGGTTTGAGGGAGGGTCCGCCACCTCTCTTATCACCTCCTTCTCGAGGAGGAGAGCGATGTCGGCTCGGCTCGACAGCGAGGCTTCGGACCCCGAGGCCCCCCGAGGTGCGACGGCTCTGAAGGGTGGGGCCTGCTCGAATTCCAGAAGCAGGCCCTTTCCTACCACCTCCAACACCCACCTGTCTGTGGTAATAGCAGACCAGGCGGAAAGGAAGTACTGCAGCCGTCCCCCCACGGGGGGAACCTGGGAGGTGTGGAGGTTGGGGTGACACCCTCAACCCGTCACTGTGCAGGCTTGGAGGAAGGACTGGCCGAGGAACCGCCTGGGCCTTTACCTCCCTGCTTCCTGGAGGAGGAAGCCGCAGGCTTGGGTTTGGGACACCAAGCGCGAGCCTGCTGGCCCTGGTGTTGCTGGGCCGGGCGTGCAGACGGACGAAAGGGCTTGGGTTGAGGTCTGCGGCCCTTGTCCCCTCTGAGCAGATGATACCGAGTCCAAGGTGGCATTGGACTTTTTGATCCTCTGGAGGTGGTCTTCCACTCTAGGGCCGAAGAGGTCGGTCCCCAAGAAGGGGACATCCGCCAATTTGTGCTGGGTATCCGCTGTGAAGGTGGATATCCTCAGCCATGCCCAACGGCGCATAGCCACTGCAGCCGCTACTGACCTGGCGCATGAATCACCGATGTCCAAAGCAGTCTGAAGTTGCTGCTTGGCCACTGCCCTGCCCTGGTCCTGCACCTGCTTAACCGTGGTCTGCAGGTCAGCCGGGAGATGAGGGACCACCTCGTCCAGGGAGCCCAACAGGGCGTGAGAAAAATGTGCCATCAGTACGGCCGAGCTGGTCTGACGAAGGCCAAGGGAGGACGTAGCATAGACTTTTCACCCGGCATAGTCCAATTTCTTGGACTCCTTGTCGGGAGGTTTGTCCACATCCCTAGCATTTCCGGCATGCCGGAAAACGCTGTCGGTAACTTACCCCTCGGCTGAGGGATGTTCCGAGTAACCGGACAGGGAACCGGTAGGGACCGCATACTTCCTGGCCATCCTGGCCGAAGGCGCAGAGCAGGAAGCAGGACGCTGCCAGAGCTCCAAGGCCGGGCCCACAATGGCCTCAGCCAAAGGGAAGGCCTCCGTAGGGGAATCCCCTCGGTCCAATATCTCCGTGAGGGGATACTTGGCCCGCTTGGATACGGGCTCGATCTGCATCCCGGTGGATTCCGAGATGAGTCTGAGCAACCCCAGGAAGGACGAAGGGCTGTCGTCCAGCGACTGACCTCCAGAGGACTCCAAGTCCACTCGCTTGAAGAAAAAGGAGGAATCATAGTTGGACTCGGAAGAGTCCGCAAAGAGCTGCCTCGGGCCTGAGCCACCCTCCACCTACCGAGGGCGATCGGGAGTGAGGGTGACCGACAGCCTATGGGGCAGACCCTGAGCCGACCGAGAATTCTTGGTCGGAGACCCAAACCGCGGCTGTGGAGGCGGAGGTTCCACCGGAATCGGTGGAGCAGCTGGTTTTGGCCGAACAACCGGCCTGACAACAGGCTCCTCGGGTAAAACGGGGGGTTGTTTCGGCCGCTCCAGTGACAGCCACTTAATGGCCGGGGAAGGCGACGGCGTCGGCTTATTCCTGGTCAGAAGAAGCTGTTGCCATATGAGGTCCTTGTATTGTCGACGCAACTTGTGTCGAAGCCTCCCCTCATCCGAGGAGGAGGAAGAGGACGAGCGGCGGCGCCGCTTACCGCGGTGCCGAGACCGAGACCGCCTATGATGGCGGGATCGGCTGGATCGCAAAGAAGTCCGAGACCGAGAACCTCGGCTTTTCCGAGGACGGTGCGGAGAGGGGATGGGTGGAACCGGCTCCTCCTCCGGCTCGGAGGGAACACCCAAGGGCTCCGGAACCGGAGGCACTGGCAAGCTCACAGGATCCTCAACTCCCACCGGGGGAACCGGGGAGAGGGGATTTTCGGCTTCGCCGGTTGACAACCCGTCCAACGGGTCAAGAAAGATCTCGACTGCGTCGACGGGAGTCTCGGTCAACTGACCTGACGGGAACACCGTGAGACCAGTGGCCGAAGCCGAACGATCGACCGAAGTCGATGGCCGACAACTCGGGGAGAGGGACCTTTCCCGCTCCCAAGAGCGTCGACGAAAAGACTTACCCTTGTCTTTCTTCTTGGACCGAGAAGAAGGTCCAGCAGACGTTGGTCCCTCCCTAGAGGAGAGGGACAGACAAAGCTCCTTAAAGGAAGCTGTGTAAGAGGAACCCAGGGAAAGCGGAATAAAAGCCGCGGTCGAGGAAGATGCGGCCCGCGCCACCTCCTCTTCGAGGGCGATCATCTGCTCTAGCTGAACTGCCGAGCCCGCTGCCGCGGAAACCGCCAACCAGGCCTCTTTTGACTTAACCGGAGGAAAACGTTTCTCGGGGCGCCCTAGTTGTAAATGGGCGGCACGGTCTTCGAGGACGTAGGCTGAGAAGGAAGAGCACAGGTCGCAAGCCTGCGGGTCGTGCTCGAGGCCTAAACAGTACACACACGTGGAGTGCGGATCCGTCCGAGACATCTTCTGCCCACAAGGGCACCGCCGAAAACCGGGAGTCGATTTGTCCATCGCAGCCGCGAGGGATAGAAGACCGAAGTCTTTTAAGCAAAAAACTTTTAAATTCGAAACCGAAGAATTAGGAACCAGTCTTATACACAGAGCGTTAAGGAGGGAACCTGAGCTTCCAAGCGGTAAGGAAGATCTGGCAACATGAGGCGGAGCCGAGAGTTTTACCACCCGGGTGGGTGGGAGGAGCCAGATTGAAGACCTTCCGGCAAGATTTAAAGCGGCAAGGATACCTGCCAGACAGTGTGGATGAACAACATATCCATGTCCCTAGAAACCCGTGTTTGTCATTTGTCCTATGTACTTGACGCAGAACCTATATAAATGAGCTATTAGCTTATAGGTAACAATATAAGACTCCAATAAATAACAAAATAAATGTTGAAAAACCTGCAGTGGCAGTATTCATAGCTCTAACCATGGCCTTTGACCTAGCAGATCACAAACTCCTCCTGGTCAAACTATCACACATGGGTTTTGACCACCTCTCCTGCAGCTGGTTTGAGTTACCTCTTGGGCTGCACCAAGCTAGTCAAGTGGAGAATCTGTCTCTCCTCCCAAAGCAGGATCACAGATTGTGTACCACAGGGCTCTATCCTTGGACCCATACTCTGTTCAGTATTTATCAACTAACTCCCGTCCAACTGCAGTGGAGCCAATGTGCTGCTCTATGCAGATGATGCAGTGATTTACAGATCTGGCCATTACCCCAGCGTCATTAACTCTGATCTCAACAAGGACTTTAGAGAACTGGAAGTGCGGTGCACCTCAAACTGGCTTATTTTCAATGCCAACAAAACAAAGCTATGCTATTCGGGAAAAGGAGATTTGGCTCCAACCATAGGGAGCGCCTGCAGATCTCTACCACAAAGGGTACCCACTTAGAGGTTGTGAATGCTATTAGGTACCTCAGTGTTTGGTTGAACCAAGACCTATCACTCAAATCACATACTGAACATGTAATTAAGCTCCTCTCGCAGAAGCTGGGTGTATTCTATATGCTCAGGCCTACTTAACTACAGAAGCCCCACTGCCTGTACACTCTCCCTACTGAAAGGCACCGAACTCAACAAATTGAAGCTGCTCTACCACAGAATTAGCAGATTTGCACTTGGTGCCGGCCATAGAGAACACCACTGTAATGTTCTCACTTCCCTTAATTGCCCCCCCCCCCCAAAACACAGAATTAAATATCCTACCCTATATGCCTGTACTACATGATCCTTAATGACTGCATCCCCAGTCTTAGGGATGCCCTGGTCTGTAAGCCCCAAAGGAGGCATCTCTGCTCATCCTTCCTTCCACTACTGGAGGTCCCTAGGGCTCTGACCAAAACAGGTCAAGACATCTTCTCCCACAAAGCCTCCCAGCTCTGGAGCAAGCTCCCCCTCTCTATACAGAACAACGCACCCCTCTTATTATTAAAAAAAAAAAGCTCAAAGGATGTCACACCCTCAACAGTAACTGTACTTGACACTACTGAATCTCATGTCATCCCACACCCCCTAATGACCACCCTATACAGTTTATGAACTCTGTTTAATTCCTGTCTGCTGACCCACACTATATAAACTGCTTATTTATATCGTATCACTGTTTCTCAACCATACAGCATGTGCATTTGTGACTTCCATCATTGTTACTACTGCTGTCCTTCATTTGTACAGGATAATCTTATTTGTTATTTCAGATGATCTTATTTTCTGTGATGTCTGATGTTGACCACTGCACCTTGTTGTTATGTATGTACTGTGTGTAACTTATCCCGGGTCACTCCTGGAAAAGGGACCCATGTCTCAGTGAGCCTACTCAGTTAACAAAATTCAATAAATAATAAAGAGGCAGGCAGAAAGGCAGCTGCCATGGAGGTCTGCTTCTGAGGCTAAAGAGATATGGGTACCAGAACTGCCATGGCCAGTCTGGCATGATCAGAATCATACATGTCTTGTCCTTCCATGCCTCGACCACCACTCTGTGACTCAAGAGGAAGAGAGGGAAGGTGTACATGAGGCCTGGGGTCCAGGACCTAGCAAAGGCATCCCCCAACAGTGTCCCAGACTGTGGGGAGTGGGCACGAAACAGTCTCAGTTTGGCACCCCCCCTGGAGGCAAACAGGTCCACCACAAGAGTACCCAGCAGGGAGAACAGGTGGTTCACCACCTCCTGATACAGGGACCACTAGTGCGACATCCCTCCTACTCGGTGGAGAGTGTCTGCCGGCTGATTCTGTACTCCCACGAGAGGGATCATTGGATCATCTGCACCCAGGCTGCACATGAAAGTCCAGGTTTGGAGGGTCTCCTGACACATGGGAAGGGAGTGCGTTCCACCTTGCCTGTTCAGGTAGAACATGGTCATGATGTTGTCTGTCTGGACCTGCAAGACCGGACCTGTGACTAAAGGAGCGAATTCCATCAGCAAAAGCCACACTGCACAAACCTCCGGCAGGTGTATGTGGTGGTGGGACTTGCAGGGTGACCACAACTCGTGGGCTCTGTTGTCTCCAAGGTGTGCTCCCAACCTCACCAGAGATGTGTCTATTATGAGCATGACAGTCGGTTCTGGGAGGACCAATGGGATTGCTTCCTCCAGGTGTTCAGGAATCATTTGCCACTATATGACATCCTGCTTCTGCTTGGAAGGAGGGCTGCTGGGCCACAGGGGAAGAGTGGCGAAAAGGCTTCCTCCCCGAAGAACCTTTAGCAGAAGTGGCGTCCAAGGTGGCACTGGACTGCGCAATACACTGAGGGTGACCAGCCACACCTGGGCCAAAAAGATTGGTGCCCAGGAAAGGCATATCAGCTAGTTTGTGCTGAGTATTTACTGGAAAGGAGGACAGCCTTATCCAAGCCCTGCGGCAAGAGTCAACTGTGGCTGCCAACGAGCGGGAACAACAGTCACCAATATCCACGGCCGTCTGAAGCTGCTGTCTGGCAACAGCCCTGCCCTGGTCCCGGACTTGCTTGACCGTGGTCTGCAAGTCCACGGGGAGGTATGGGAGGAGTTCATTCAAAGACCCCAAAAGGGATGGGAGAAGTGTGCCATGATGATGGCCGAACTTGCCTGACAGAGGCCTAAAGACATGGCCACATAGACCTTCCGAGCCAAGTGATCCAAATATTTGGATTCCTTCTTGGGAGGTAGGTTAGTATTGGCAGAACTGCCAGTATGCCTGAACACAGAGGCGGTCACAAGGCTCTCGGCCAAAGGGTGCTCTGTGAACCCTGCAAGGGACCCCATGGGCACTGCATACTTCCAGGCCATGTGGGCAGACAGAGCTGGACAAGAGTCAGGGTGCTGCCAAAGTTCTAAGGCCGGGACAACAATGGCCTCAGCCACAGGAAAGGCTTCTGTTGGGGTATGCCCTCTCTTGAGGATGTCCGTGAGAGGGTACTCCAACTTTTTCTGGATAGGCTCCAGGGTCATTCCTGTAGACTCAGAGATGAGGCGAAGAATGCCGTGAAAGGATGAAGGACCTTCCTCCGTCTCTGCCCCACCGGCCAATTTGTTATCCTCTGGATGAGAATAGAGGCCGGTCTCATCAGAATCCAAAGAATCTGGATACAATGGTCATCCGCCCAGATCACCTTCGACCCGCCGAGGGTGGTCCGGGGTGACCATGACCGAGAGATGCCCGGGAAGCCCGGTGTCTGGTCTAGCTTCCTGAGAAGGAGCCCCTCCCACAGGCTGTTTGAGCGGAGGTTCCACCACAATCAGTGGAGAGACCGGTTTAGGCCGAACCAGATGACTTACCAGTTCCACGAGCAGAGGACCAACTTGATTGGCTCAGAAGGAGTTGGCTTTGGCCTGGGAGACAAAAGCCAAGTGATGGCCGTGGTAGGAGCGGGGTAGGCTTGTGCCCGGTTAAAATCAGCTGTTGCCATATGAGGTCCTCGCGCTGATGGAGCTTCTGCCAGAGCCTCTCGTCATCTGAGGAGGACAAGGATGACCAATGGCGTTGCCTCTTTTTAGAGCGCTTATGGTTCTTCCTCAGCCTGTCAATCGAGGGGGTCCTGGACCTCGATCAAGATCAGGCAGGCCGACTCGGTCAATCGGGAAACAATGGCAGGACTGGTGTTTTCCTGGGGTTGGGGACCACTTTCTCGACAGGTCTCCTCATCAGGGAAAGCAAGGACCGGAGTCCGAGTGAGAGAGTTGTCAACTGGAGTCGGTGACAAAGGGTTGATCAGGTCGAGAACTATCTCAACATCGTCGATCGACACTTCGGTCGACTGGCCAGACGGCAAGGCCAACAAGCCAGCAGCCAAAGAGGCAATTTCGAACGAGGTCAAAACGGCCGGTTCCTGGGACCAAGATCTCTCCTGATCCCAAGAGCATGTTCGCTGAGTCAAAGACAATCCCTGGTCCTTTTACTGCTTACATGACTGAGAGGAGCGCGTGCCCACAGGACTCTCACCCTTAGTCGGGAGAGACTGGCACAACTCTCGGAAAGAACCCGAGACTGTGGGGCCCAGGTTGAGTGGAACGAAGAAGCTCTGAGAGGAAGACTTGGCGGCATGAGCTGCTTCCTCCTTGAAGGATTGCATGTGCTCCAATTGCTCAGCAGATCCCATGGCTGTGGAAACTGCCCACCAGGCCTCTTTGGATTTCACCGGAGGATTCCGTTTTTCAGGCCTCCCCAACTTAAGGTGTGAGAGACAGTCTTTGAGGACGTTAGGTTGAAATGGCAGGCAACAATCGCACTTCGAGGTGTCATGGTCGACACCCAAGCAGTAGACGCACGTGGTGTGCGACATCTTCTGGCCGCATGAACACGGGCGAAATCCGGGGGAAGATCTGTGTTCCACAGTCGAAGAAAAATAGTCGCACTCGCTAATGTGTGTGACATTCAGAGAGCTGGTTCTGATTAATCTATGCTTTTTGTAATACAAAAATGTGTTATTGCATGTCTCTCATGAGAGATGCTGACAGTCTGTGGAATGACAACCCCCCTCCTAGGTTTTAGCTAATAGGTGTTTCCGGGAAGGCCAAGAGATAATTACAGGCTAGAACAGACTTAATTTAGGATCTCCTTGTTATGTGACTAATGGTAGCTTGCTAGCTGCCAAGATAGATCATAAACGTTTATGACGTTCAAAGGAAACACAGTAAAATTCACATGGTGATACAAAGCATGTTGCACCTCTATGAGATCTGGCAGAGACATAACAAGTCCTTTGATGGCCTGGAAAGGGGAAGTTGCTCATAAGATCAAAGAAAGTCATACGAGAAAATGGCTTGTGCTGAGGTCACAGAATTAATACTTTGATAAGACATCCTGTTTTGCACAGATACCTGTATATATTTTTTATATTCTGACAGGGAGGAGCTAGGTGACCTCACGCAAAGAGGTTGGCAAAGCCAGTTTTTAAACAGTATTCTGTTTTCCATTGAAACACAAATGTTTGGACTCTGAAAGCTACAACACCTACAGCATTGTGAGATAAGAATACCTTAGAACAGACAAGTCTAAGTGTATTAGTGGTAGGAATCTGCACTTTTTAAACCTTATTTTTTTACTTGATTTGTATGTTTTGTGATATATGGTTCTGTATTTACACTTTACATTTTTATCTATTTTTAAGTAAACATCTAATTTTTAAATAGATTATTTGTGTCTTCCAAGTCCTTCTGTTTTTGTCTGTGATGTGTGGATGGTTAAGAGTGTGACAACACTGTGCATGAGCTTATATGGTTTTACCAAACTGGGAAAAGGTAAGAATTTATTCTGAGGTCTTTAATAGAGTTTTTAAGGGTTTATTCTGTACACCTGGTTAGGTGCCCGTAGGCAAAAGATATCTGCCCCCCCCCGGAAGAGCAGCTATATCTGAGCCTGTACACTGGGTACGCTAACAAGAGGTTCACATTTTGAATCCCTACAAGACTTGAGACCAAAGGTTGATTCAAACCCACAAAAAACAGACAGGAGGGTTACCCCGTTTCTGTTTCCTGTTCACAAGACTGCGCTCGGAGGTTGGCAATGTGGGAGCAGAGGGCCTGACCTGCTGAGTGGGTCTGTGACAGTGTGAACAAGGCGAATTTTCGGAATAACCAAAGGTTTTGAAGCCAGGGCCTACAAAATGCGGGAGCACGAAGGAGGCAACCTGAATCTTCTAGTAGAAAGGAAGATCTGCCATCAAGGGATATACCACCCGGGTGGGTGGGAGGAGCCAGCTTGAAGACCTTCCAGCGATCCTTGAAGGGGAAAGGGACATGCCAACAAGTGTGGATGAACAACATATCCACGATCCTAGAAGCAGATGTCCATTTGAAAAAAGGCTGAAGGAAAGGGCAGCCAACGGCGCACTAAGTCCTAAGCAGAATCCAAAAAGGAGGTGACCTTTTCTTCCAGTAGAAAGAAAGATCTGACATCATGGGGCAGAGCCAGCGGGTATAGCACCCAGGTGGTGGGAGGAGCTTAGCTTAAAGACATCCTGCATCTCAACTATTCCAGTGGAACTGCCAGAGTGTGGATAGTGAACTATATCTACGCCCCAGAAATGATAAATTAATATAACTGTAGGATTCTTTACTTTTCATCATATGTGACACATTGTGAGGGAACCTTCAATACTTAAAATGCAGTCAATTGAGGAATAATACTTTAAGTATAAACAAGTTAACAAGAGGGAGAAATTGTTTTAAGGTGGTAAGGCAGCAAATTTTTAATACTTATAGGCCAGTCTTTCCTGGTAAAGATTTTTCTTATGATCAGGCTGTTTTTATATCACTAGTACTATGAGGGGACATAGAATTGAACCCAGGACCAGGGGATGGTGTTATTACGATCATTTTAGACAATGCCAGAAGTTTAGTTAAAAAAACGGATTTATTTAGAACATGGGTTGAATCAGAAAATCCCGACATAGTAATTTTAACCGAGACTTGGTTAACAAAGGCAATTCTTCAATCAGAGGTAGAATTGCATGATTTTTATTGTTTTAGACAGGATCGTGGGTCACGGGTTGCAATCTACCTTAAGCACAAATTAGGTCCCTCAGAAATAATCCATTCTGGAAAAATTGAAGGGATAGAATGTTTACTATTAAAATTTCAGATGATAAACCTGATTGTGGGTGCTGTATATTCACCACCGAAAACAAATACCAAACACTTTGAAAAATTCTCTCATGTTATTATGGAATATATAGGTCAGACAAATGTTGTATTAATGGGTGATTTTAATGCTGCTTGGGGTTGCCCAAGAGGGAGGGCTTTAGAAAATTCAATGAGTTGTTTGAATCTGCTGCAAATAATTGACTTACCCACAAGGAAAGGGAAAATAACCAGTAAGGGAAACATATTGGACTTGTGTTTTGTTTCAACAGAATTGGTCGTATTAAGTAAGGATATTGGAGAGCCAAATATGGGGGACCACAATGTAGTAAGGTGCATAGTAAATATAGAATTGAAAAAAGAACCGGTAATTAAAACATCTGTAGTATATAAAAGAAATTATGCCCAGTATGATAGATACTTGTTTTGTGAGCACTTAAAGAGCTTACCATGGCATAGACTCGTTTTGATTCCTGATTTGAACTTAGCCACTCAGGAATTCACAACAATGTTCAATGAGGCATGTGATATGCTTTTTCCATGGAAAAAAGTTAACCAAAGACAAACTCATTTACCTTGGGTTACAGTAACCATAAGAAAGTTAATTAGATCAAAAAAACGATTATGGAAAAAAGCAAATAAATCTTTAAGTCCTGACGTATGGGAAAAATTTAAAAAGGTTAGGAATAGAGTTGTCCAAGAAATAAGGAAATCTAAGGCCTATTACTATAAACAGAAAATTAAAGAAGCTACAGATCCCAGGACCTACTGGACAATGATAAAAAACTTAGTAGATCCGGTCAAAAGTCAAGTAGAAACTAAATTGAAACATAATGGTAAACTTTTAGATGTAGATATAGTTGCAGAACATTTAAATAACTATTTTATAGACCTCCCAGATCTAAAGGCAGGAATTGAAACCCTCCAGGGGAAAATTCAGTCAGCAGAACAAAAAATTGATGTAGAAAGTTGTCAGACCCCAAAGTTTCGATTTAAAATAGTGACCACAGCTGAAGTATGTAAATTAATAAGAAACCTAAATATAAATAAAGCATGTGGCCCTGACAAGATAGAAAATAGGTTACTAAAAGAAGCTGCCCAAGTGATAGCCCCAGTCCTAAGAGATCTTTTTAATTGGCGTCTTAAAGAGGGAGTATATCCTACCTCATGGAAGAAGGCTAAAATAATTCCATTTTATAAGGGGGGGGGGTTCACTGGACACCTTGAGTTACCGCCCAATAGAATTACTGTCAACAATTTCAAAATTACTGGAGCAGATTGTCCATGGGCAACTAATCACATACTTGGAGAAGTATCAAAAAATCACCCATTTTCAGTCGGGTTTAGAAGGTAGGTCCACGTGCTACTGCGCCACCGATCTTTTGATTTAGTTGCTACCCCGAGGAGGGGAGATCGGGTGGGCTGCATACGTGGACCCATCCAAGGCGCTTGACTTAGTAAATCACCACATCCTGATTGATAAATTAAGATGTTTGGGAGTGGACGATGTATCCGGTGGTTGGTTTTCATCCTATGTAGAGGAAAGAACTTAGTTTGTAGCAGTAAACGGTAAAAATTCTAGCTTGGGTTTGGTTACTAGGGGTGTACCCCAGGGATCGATCCTGGGTCCCCTTTTATTTTTGGTATACCTGAACAATCTACCTGGTGTAATTAAAAACTCACATATTAGATTGTATGCGGATGATACTGTTTTAGTCACATCCGGCAAAAATGTGGGTGAATTAGAACAAAAACTACAGAGAGATTTTTTAAATATGCAAAAACATTTTACTGAACTTGGTTTACTGATTAATAATAAAAAAACCAAACCATGTACTTTGGTACAGTTAAGAAGGATAGTGTGGGAACAAACTTGTTAATTAGGACACAGGAGGGGAAAATACTAGAGCAAACCAGGTACTATAAATACTTGGGGGTCATAATTGATCAAGAATTGAACTTTAATCAGCATGTGACTGAACTTATAAAAAAAGTTAATTCTAAATTAGGGGTTATGAGACGAATATCGAAGTGCTTAACAAGGGAGATGCGACAGAATATAGTGAATCAACTACTTCTTCCTGTGATTGATTATGGCTCCCACATTTATAGACATACCTTGAAAAAACAAGAACATAATTTAGATGTTCTATACAACAGATTAGCTAGATTCGTTTTGAGGTGTGACTTTGGTATTCACCATTGTGACATGTACTCAAGATTAGGGTGGAATTCCTTAGAACAGAGGGCTGAGATTTCCTGGTTAATTCAACTAAAGGGTTTACATAAGAATGAATCACTAAATTATTTATTGTGTAACCTAAAAAAACCAGAACATGGATTAAATTTAAGAAATTGTGGAGAAAGAGTGTATCTTACCCCTAAAATTAAAAATAAATATAGTACAATGACCCTCCAGTATAAAGTATCGAAAACATGGAATAGGCTGCCCCCCTCCCTCAGGGACCCTGGCTTGTCATTATCAGGATTTAAATCGGCAGTGAAAAGAAGTTACATTTTAAATGTTTGTGTTATAGGTGATATTTGAATCAATTACTGATGAATGAATTCCTAAATGTAATGTTTGTATGTATTTCATGAGTGTTAATGTTTCATGAAGAATGGATGTATTTATAAATGAAATGTTTGTGAGTTAATTGTATGTTAATATATTTTTTATGAAATGATCAGTGTTATATAACTAGTATGATTGTTTACACAGGGATGCCTTGTAAATAGGGATTTTCGAAACCCTAATGGCATATTTTTCTGTATAAATAAAATTTTACTACTACTACATTGTAAAACCAAATAAACAGTTATGACTACAATGGAAGCATATCAGTCCACTGCAACAAGCAAGATCACGGACAAATACTACTATAATGTTTGTTAATGCCATCAAGACCTTTAAGAGTGGTTTCACAGGCATTCTCAGGGTGTCTGTGAACCGAAGGTGAGCAGTTCTGATACCCTAAGAATCTCTAACCGAATATAGTAATAACAACTATACAATGCCATTAGAACACTCTTTCAAGCCCACCTCTGGCTTTTTTAGTCCATAAATGCTAAAAGTATGGTAATGCAACTATAAGACCTGTAGAGGAGAGCTCCCCCCCAAGCTTAACTCTTTCTTAACTATGCAGTCTATAAATATAACTCTCCTAAACCAATCATGCTTGGAGCTTCTGCGTTCAAATTCTGACTCCTCTGGAAGCAGCTGTTTCATTACTGTACCTGTCTGTAGCTGCCGATGCTTCCCCTGGAGCTTCTGAAGGACGGAACTCCAGCGACTGCTGAACCTGTTGAGGTCATCCTGGAGAAAGCTGGGGGACGAAGTTTGCCTGTTTAGCACTGCACATTGGGAAGTCAGTTTCTGTATCCGTGGGTTAAGCTCTGTCAGCTGAACCACCTCCCTCTATATAAAGAAAAAAATATAAACGCAAAATCCAGCTCAGCATTGTTCACAAAGTATGTCTAGCAACTCTACGTACAGAGCAGAAGACTAAGTTGCAAGAGTAGTAGGAGTTAAGTGGTCTTCTATGGTCATCTTTTATACCAAAGGGTGGGTGGGAGGGTGTTTAGTAATAGACACAACTGGAATCCCGTGGGTGTATGTGTGTAGATATAACTGGAATCCCCTTTTAACCACATTTGCTTTACATTTAAACAAGTACTCAGCACCCTTTATGGAGTACTAAGTACCCATGCTTTAGTTTGTGACTGACTTAATTAGATCACAGTGGAAGGTTTACAGACCTGGCATGATTCTATCATCATATGTAAAGTCTGCATCTCAGATACCGAAGGCGGTAGAGATTTCAGCCATTCTTCCTTCTCCTTCACGAGCCTCTCAAGTTCGTCCAGCTCCCTGCAGTAAGTATTGATCTCATCTTGGCATCTTATCTTCTCCTCCATCTCCTCCAGCTGACGGCTGTTCTCTTTCCAGTCAGCTAATACCTTCTCCAGCACTGTCTTCACTTCCTCTGTGGGCATCCCTTCTGCAAAGGGAAGTGAGTAGGTCATTTTTTTTTTTTAACTTGGCTTTATTAACCAAGAAAACTAGTACACAATTGCTACAGCTCTGACCATTTCAATTTCCCAAGTTTCACACATGTTGGAGTGCATAACTCTGGTGAAGAAGATAAAAAAGACGAAACAAGAAAACAGTAAACATAAAACTGTTAATGTATAACCCTTACGGCACTGACGGTATTTGGGTGAAACACAAACAACCATGTAAAGAAGTAGAAAATAAAGTACAATGGGCATATAGAACGGGGGGGGGGGGTAAGTTATCCATAGTTCAGTGGTTTGGTCCATGTCACTGTGGTGTGGGGGGGGCCTCTACACACATAAGTCCCACGTCACCAAAAGTCCATGAACTGATCTAGCCACAGCCATAGGCTCACAGTGATGCTTCCCACTTCTTGTACTTACACCTTTCTGTTCCACATAGCAGCCTGTGGAGTTCCATCAGACAGTCAAAGCACCATAATACACTTCAGTGCTCCTGTTAATAGATTACACAATAATTTTCTTAACTGCTTATTTTTAATAGAAGATGGCAGGATGCCCAATGGGAAGTGAGTAGGTCAGTTTATAGCAGAACCAGTGCAACTCTATAAATGTAAAATGATAAAAATATAACCACTGCAACTGCCATGTGTTTGTAATCTGTAAATGTTTAATCTGGGAATGTTTCTGTAAATGATGAATTTTTGTAAATCAGTGAATGATGTAAATGCATCTACTGCTACTGCCCTGTCATTGTCTATGTTCTGCACTTTCTGGGTTGCCCCTGAAAAAGGGACTGTAATGTCTCAGCGGTCTCACCTGGTTACCAAAATTCAAATAAATAAATAATAGATAACTCCTGCAAAGAGTAATGGATGTTCATGCATATTTCGTGAAGCAGTAAGTTCTGACCAAAAAATGTTTAGCTAAAACCTTGTGACAATTCTGTTCCTGTGAGAAAAACACTTTTTTTGTAAACGTTATTTGAATTTTCCACACAGTCCTGAGTGATAAAATTCATACAGTTCTGACACATCATTTACACTGGCAGACAGTGAACAGCTCAAAATTGCCCTGGCAGCAGAATAGTGGCTTAGGCTCAAGAGATCCATAGCAGGAGTGACAAGTCAAGAGCCCTGTTTACACTGCCGACTTTGCAGCGCATCAACCCATGTGCAGAGGTTGATGCATTACAAAGTCAGCAGCGTAAACACTGCCAAGAGCACCTTAAGTGCTCATCGGATAATTTTTTTGATCTGACTCAGATGTAGGATCAGTAGTGGAGCAAACGCATTAAATGGCAGTGTGAACACTTTGCTGCACTCACTCCGCTACAAAGGCTGTTTTTTCTTTAGCCTTCAGTGCATTCACAGTCCCTCCTCGGAGCAACCTTCAGTGCTGCCAGGGTGTGCTGTGTAAACCCAAATGCAGTCGGCGGATTGGGTAGGGTGCAGCGCACATTTCACAGCGCTGCCGCCGTGTAAACACAGCAAATGTGTCAGACTGCTTAGCAAAAGCAAAAGAAAGAAGCAGTCACTGTGGATCTCTAAGTCAGTAGCAGAGAAAGTGAGAGAAAAAAAGTAAACATAGAATTTGATTGCAGATAAGGACCACTTGGTCCACCTAGTCTGCCCATTTCCCTACCTAACAAATAAGCTGCAGATCCTAGTTAACCAACATCCTATTTCCTCCTACCCACCGCTAGAATTGCCTTATGTCTGTCCCATGCATTCTTGAATTCCCCCCACTGTTTTTGACCCTACAACCTCCTCGGGAAGGTCATTCCATGCATCTACAACCCTCTCTGTGAAGAAATATTTCCTCACATTACCTCTGAACCGTCCCCCCCTCTATCTTCAAATTGTGCCCCCATGTTCTTGCACATCTCTTTCTGAAAGCTGCTACCCTCTTGGTCTTTGTTGATTCCCTTGAGGTATTTTAAAGTTTCTATCATGTCCCCCCTTTCCTCGAGGCTATACATCTTAAGCTCCTTTAGTCTTTCTTCATATGTCTTCTGGTGCAGACCCTGCAACATTTTGGTTGCCCTCCTCTGGACAGCCTCCACCCTGTCTATGTCTTTGTGGAGGTGGGGTCTCCAGAACTGTACACAGTAGTCCAGATGTGGTCTTACCAACTGTCTGTACAGAGGGCCAACAACTTCCTGTTTTCTGCTGATGATGCCTCTCCCTATGCATCCCAGTATCCTCCCAGCCCTCCTTACTGCTTTTTCACATTGCTGGCCCACCTTTAGGTCATCTGATATGACTACCCTCAGGTCCCTTTCCATTTTTGTTGTTGTCAGTATCTCACCCCCCATTGTGTAGTCTTCCCCTAGGTTTGTGTTTCCCCAGGTGCATTACTTTGCACTTCTTTGCGTTGAATCTAAGCTGCCATACATTTGACCATTCCTCCAACCTTGCCAAGTCCCTTTTCATCCTTTCCACCCCACCTTGCGTATCAACCGTGTTGCAGATCTTTGTGTCATCTGCAAAGAGACATACTTTCCCTTCTAGCCTCTCTGCAATGTCACTTATAAAGACATTAAAAAGGACCTGCCCCAGTATTGAACCCTGCGGTACCCCACTAGTAACCCCCCTTTCTTCACTGTGGACTCCATTTACTATTATCCACTGTGTCCTGTTGTCCAGTCAGTGTTTTACCCAGGCTACCACCCTAGGGCCCACTCCCAGCCTGGCTAATTTGTTTATTAATCGTTTGTGCGGGACTGTGTCAAATGCCTTGCTAAAAGTCTAGGTAGGCCATGTCCACAGCCCCTCCCTGGTCTACTACTTTGGTCACCCAGTCAAAGAAATCAATTAGATTTGTCTGACATGACCTTCCTGCTGTGAATCCATGCTGCCTTGGGTCGGTGCCCCACTGCCCCTAGGTACTCAATTCTTTCCTTCAGAAGTGATTCCATCATCTTCCCTACCACTGAGGTCAAACTGACAGGTCTGTAGTTTCCTGCCTCTGTCTTGCTCCCACTTTTGTGAAGGGGAATCACATCCACCCCCGTTCAGTCCTCAGGTACCACACCATCCTCCCATGATTTAATAAAAAGGGTAGTCAGTGGTGTTACTAGTTCTTCCCTTAGTTCTTTTAGATCTGGGGTGAATTCCATCAGGCCTCATTGTTTTATCCACCTTCAGTTTTAAGAGTTCTATCAGAACCCTTTCTTCTGTGAAAAGACTAATATCAACCCCCCTATCCAGAGTGCTTCTATTGACTGGATTAGGTATCTCCCCCTGCTTTTCCACTGTGACTACTGAGCAGAAGTATTTGTTCAGTATCCCTGCTTTTTCACTGTCGCTCTCTGCCCAACCACCTTCCTCTTCACTCAACCTCAGTATCCCTGCCTTTGTCTTTCTTTGCTCCCTAATGTACCTATAAAAGGTTTTATCCCCCTTCTTCAGGACATACAAAAAGACACAGAAAGAAGAAGACAGAGTGAAATATCTGGAGAAGCAGAGAGAAGCTGGGAAAGCTGTCAGAGGGGCTAAGGCAAGAACGGAGAAAGGAATAGTACAGGCTATTAAGAAGGAAGACTAGACCTTCTACCATTATATTACCGAGAGGAAAAATACCAGATATGGTATTGTTAGACTAAAGAGGAGAGAGGGTGGGTGGGTGGAGGATGACCTTGAAAAAGCTGAGATACTGAACATGTATTTTTGCTCAGTATTTACCAAAGAAGAGGCAGGGGAGGGGCCAAGACTGACGAGGAAAGGTTTACAGGGGGGAGATGTGGACACCAGCCTATTTACGGTGGATAGAGTTTGGAGGAACTAGGGAAAATAAAGAAAGACCAGGCAAAGAGGCCAGACAGGATTCACTCTAGAGTTTTGAAGGAACTCCGGGAAGTCCTAGCAGGTCCGCTGACAACCTTCTTCAACCAATCACTATGGATGGGGGAGGTACCTGGGGACTGGAGGAGGGCAGAGGTGGTCCCCCTGCACAAGAGTGGAAGTAGGGAGGAGGCAGGCAATTACAGACCTGTAAGCCTGACCTCAGTGGTGGGAAGCTGATGGAGTCCATGCTTAAGGAGAGGGCAGTGAAGTTCCTGGAGTCAGCAGTGCAAAAGACCCAAGGCAGCATGGATTCACTGAGGGAAGGTCCTGTCAGACTAATCTTATCGATTTCTTTGACTGGGTGAGCAGGGTGGTGGGTCAGGGAAGGGTGGTGGATGTGGCCTACCTGGATTTCAGCAAGGCCTTCAACACCATTCTGCACAGAAGGCTGCTTAACACACTGGGGAATCTGTGTGTGGGCTCTAAAGTGGTAAAATGGGTTGGAAAGTGGCTAAAAGTTAGGACCCAGAAGGTGGTAGTAAATGGTATAAATCTGAAGAGAGGGAGGTGACCAGCAGGGTGCCACAGGGATCGGTGCTGGGTCCAGTCCTATTCAATGTCTTCATAAGCGTCATTGCAGAGGGACTAGAGGAGAAAGCATGCCTGCTTGCAGATGACACCAAGATCTGCAACAGAGTCGACACACAGGAGGGGAGGAGGGGCTAGATAAAATTATAAATGACCTAAGACTACTTGAGGAATGGTCAAGGGTTTAGCAGTTGGGTTTCAATGCTAAGAAGTGCAAGATAATGCACCTGGGACACAGACACCCAAGAGAGGAATACAGGATTGGAAGGGGGGGGGGCCAGGTTCTAGCCACCACAAGTCAGGACAGAGATCTGGTGGTTATCATACCCGATGACTTGAAGTTGTCCAAACAATAAGAAAAAGTAGTGGGGAAAGCAAACAGAATGGTGGGGTGCATAGGAAGGGGCATAACCAGTAGGAGGAGTGAAATGGTGATGCCACTGTACAGATCACTGGTGAGGCCTCATCTGGAATACTGTGTCCAATTCTGGAGACCGCATCTCAGGAAGGACATAGACAGAATGGAAGCAGTCCAGAGAAGAGCAACAAAAATGATACATGCGCTGCATCACAAGTCTTATGAGGAAAGACTCAAGAAACTTAACATCTATTCAGTGGAAGAGAGAAGGAAGAGAAGGGATATGATAGAGACTTTCAAATACCTTAGAGGAATAAACAGGGTCTAGGAGGGGAGCATATTTCAGAAAAGAAAGTGCACAAAGACAAGGGGACATTGCATGAGGCTGGAAGGAGGCTTGGGGGAATGCTAGGAAGTATTTTTTCATAGAGAGGGTGGTGGATCCATGGAACAGCCTACCAGCGGAGGTGGTGGAAGCAAAAACAGTAAGAGGATTCAAAAGTGCATGGTATAAGCATAAAGGCACCCTGCTGTACAGCAGAGCGGGGGAAAGGCAGTCCAGATAAGAGTAGGGATTGTCAAACCAAGTAGGGAAATGGACAGACAAGGTGGGCTGTATGGTCCTTATCTGTCGACATATTCTATGTTTCTATGTCACGTATGTCTTACAATTTAATTGGAGCTTAGTTTTCCATTTGGTCTCTTAATGATTTAGCTGAAATCCAACAATTAATTACAGCAAGTACCAGTCTGAGTTATTAGGTTTATATAGTTGCCATTCTGAGTTAGCCAGCTCTGGTTTATCTATCTCACCCCAAGTTAGTCCCCTCTTCTTATGCTCTCAGTAGGGGTGCCATATATTTTTGAATTTATCACTTTCCCCATTTGCCCTTAGTTGAGCTCTTTCTAATTTCATGCAGTCCTATAGGGCTGCAATCCAATGTGCAACTGATGGTGGGTCCTCTTTCCCCCAGTACTGTGCTAGGGTTTTCCTGGCATTCATCAGGGCTAACTGCCACAGTGGTTGACTTTGTACCTCTTTCGACCTCAACTCAGCCCCCGGAAGCATTTTCAATGCTGAGTTAGGCAACTCAGTTTGTAAGACTTTTTCCATTATGCTGTGTACCCCCACCAAATATTTCTTAGTTTTTGGGCATTCCAGAACTGTGTGCGCATATGAGCCAACAGCACCCTTGCATCTGAGACAATGCTTACTGTTTTCTGGTTTCAGCTTATGGAGTTTTGCCAGAGAGAGGTATGTTCTGTACAAGAAACTGTAGATTTTGCAGAGCTGACTACATGCTGTGCTGGTTTTTTTTTTCAGATTTCTGGAGCCACTTTGAGGCCTAGGTTTGCTCCCCTATAATCCTCCATTCTAGGAGGTTTGCATCCCCCTATTAAGTTGTAGTATGCTGACAGGGTCTTGTCCCTGGTTGGAGCAACACTAAAATGCTCTTTGCTGGAGATAATGCAGGTTCCAGTTCCCACCCCAGATCATCCTGAAGCATTCTCTGGACACACAGGTAAAAGTAGATGTTGGGTAGCAAGTTGTACTGGGCCCTTACATCCCCTCCCGCATGCAAGTCGCTCATCCTTCATCCAGGCCAATAATCCCTGATGGACTTAGACCGTATACCATCTCCGGTACCAAAGATTTGATGTAATATCCACTAAAGGCTACAGCCCTGGCCAGTGTCCAATATATTTGTCAGTCTCCCCTCACATACCCACCAGTAATCTAGTAAAGAGGTTCTTGATCCTTATATCCAAGTCACCAACCAGGATAGGGCGGAGTATGGATTCCAGGAGGGATGCCTCCTTCAGCTCCTGTTCTTCTAGCTGTCTCCTTGAGGGCCTTTCCTCCCCCCCCCACTCCTGTCCCAGAAACAACAGCTACGCCACCTAATAACAATACTGGATGTGTGGCAATGGTATATCCCCATCCCTTTTAGGCTCCTGTAGCGTGGCCACCGTTATCCTGGCTGGTTTCCCTGTCCAGAGGAAGCTGTGGAATAAGCTATTTACCTGGTGGAACAATCTGTGTGGTGTCTTGATCAGTAAGCCCACAGGAAATATAATAGCCTGGGGAAAATAACATATTCTTAGGGTACTGACTCTGCCAATTAGTGAGAGTGGAAGTGCTTACCATCTCTCACAGTCTGCCCTGATTTCTTCCATCAGGGTTTGGAAATTAGCCTCATACAACTGAGTCAGTCTTTTGGGGATGTTTATATGAAAATATTCAAGTTCCTCTACCTCCCTTAGGGCCAGTGTGGTGTCCACGGGAGTTTCACTTTTCTGTCACCTACGTATAGCATCTCAATTTTGCCCCAACTGATTTTGTGGCCTGACAAGGCTCCATACTCCCTCAGGGTACTGACTATCTGGAGTTATGAGTTCCTGGGATGCTTAACACAGAGAAGGATGTAATCTGTGAACAGGTAAAGCTTGTGCTACACCTCCTCTGCCTGCACACCTCTTATACCCAGGTTACCCCAAACAGCTGCCACCAGCGGCTTCAGCATTAATATGTAGAGAAAGGGGACTAGGGGAACACCCCTTTCGTGTTTCCCACTGCAGCTTGAAGTTTTGGAACAGCCCCCCCTCCCCCAATTAACCATTACCTAGGGTAGAGGACTCGAGTACAACATGTGGACCCAGCTGTGGGATATCTCCCCTACTCCGAAGCACTCCAGGGTGTAGTGCAAGTACCCCCACTCCACGCAGTCAAAAGCTTTTTCAGTATCAACTGCCAGGATCTCCACCAGCTCTACCCCCACCCCACTCTATCGCCACGCCACATTCAGAGTCCTGCAGATGTTGCCTTTCCCCTGCCTTCCTGCCACAAGCCAAGACTGATCCGGGTGGGTCACATATGGTAGAATTTTCTTCAGCATTTGCATTTTATAGGTACCGTGCTGAAGGTGCATGCCAAAACAAACGTGGCAATAAATGTCATTGTACATTAAAAAAAAAATCATACTATAGCCATACCATACAGAGCTTTAAGGATTACAGCAGTTGTTTGACTGCATTTCCTTTAAACAGTAAAGCTGAACTCTGCTCCTCACCCAGCCTCCCCATCTCTCCTTCAGGATCTAGCTTTCCCTATCTCCTGCAAGTGGTACTAAATCCCAAGCTACCTCCTCTCTGCATCTCAGATGAATATGCACTTACCCTGTCTTCATTTCTATCCCAAACATGAGGGGGGTGGCACTGCTTTCTGTGGGAGGTTGCACACGGAAAGGAGGAATGTACTGTAGCTGATGTGGGACAGTATGGGACATCGAAAGATGACCACAGCAGATCACAGACTTGGTACCATGAATGAGGCAAGGTGGTCATAATCAGATAGGGGGCCAACACTTTTCTCTTGTTGGAAACCATCCGCCACATATGACACCAAGCCATGATATAAGCATACTTTTCTGACTGCCAGCCGTCCCCGATGGCCAAAGCTGTGAAAGCCTTATTATGGTTAGTACATTAAGGGAGTCTTAGCCTGCTAACATATCCAGTACGATTCTGTAACTTTCATGGCCTTGTGAGGACAATGTATCATGCAAATATTATCTTGAATAGTATATATTTACTTTTATCTGTATGTCTGTGTGGAATCACTCTCCCTCTCTTTTTCTGCCTTTCTGCAGGTTGTCTGTCCATCAATCTTTGCTTTATGAAAAACTGTTTAAGGATTTATATGCATCATGTAATGGATGTTACTATGGATAGTTTAATTTTGTCTGGAAGACTATGTCTTTAAAAGTGTAACATTATAGCTTTTTAATATGTGTTTGTTTTACCACTTGTACATTAGCACTGCCAGTACTGCTCCGAGCAGAGACATTAATTTTTTTTATTTTGGGGGGGAACACTGTCACTTTAAATGTGGCCACTGAGAAGAAGGCTCAGGATTGTGAGTTGGATCCTTGAAAAAGGGTAAGGTGTTAGAGTGAAAGACTGGGTTTTGTGTTGGGGTATTCCTGCTTGATGTAGTGTTGCCACTTTAATCAAGTTCAAGTTTACTGACGCTGCTGTTGCAACTGTCATAAAAACAAAACTACACATACATGCATACAAATTATTACACAGATCAAAATTTGTATTTCTTTATTTCACAATTTTTGGCCAGGAAAAGCATACTAAGCCAAGGCTTGATTCCAGGTGCATCCCAGGAGCACAAGGAAGTTAAGTGACTTGCTCATGGTCACATAGTATGCAAGTGGAGGCTGTGGGATTCAAACACAGTTCTCCAGGTATGCAGCTCAGTGCCCTTAACCACTATGCTACACTGCCTCCCAGCAGAATGCTGAATTACATTTTAAAATGGGCTTACTGAGAATTCAACTGATGGCCCAGCGGCAGTGTTAGCCACCCAGGCGTGGCAGCTGACTAGGTGGCCGGGGGGAGCGAACTGCTACTCCTGGTCCTAGAAGGAGCCAGCTGGTAGTCACGCACACCAGTATCAAGGAGTCAAGCATCGTAGAGATATTCTAAATAAATCTGAAGCCAGCGATAGATGAGGCAATTCTGAAATTGAGATATCCAAACTTGAAGTAACGTATTAGAGTGGAAATTAAGACTGCACACAAAAGAAACAACACAGAGGGTCTGCCGAAGTGGCGTAGCCACAAAACAGTTGCCCTGTGACTGTGCAGTGAAAAATAAAATTATTTGAAAATGTTCCAACAGTGGAGTTCATCCCATCATTTCCTACATAACTGACTTGTCACTGTGGATGACCCAATACTCGTGAATGACAACTCCTAGAGAGGGAAAAGGACAGCCTGAACCAAAGTTTGAACTATGGCAGTGCTACCAACTAGGGAAAGTATGCACTGGGTCCTGGTGCTGCAGCGCCCCCTGTGGTTGTCAGGAGAGCTTGTTTTGCCACAGTGACATCTGTATCAATGCATGGCTGATGGTTGCCATTACGGATCCAGGTGAAAAGCACGAAGGAAGAACGGCATGGTCAAAACATGCATCGCACGGGCACCAGAAAACAGGCACAGTCAAAAAACGCACTAATACAAATAAACTAACTGCGAAACCATGCCCGCTGTAATGTCAGTGCGGTTTTCAACCGCGAGTTTCCTCCTTTGTGGTTTTGACTGGATACCCGGCATTACTTGGTGCATGGGGAGGAGGGTGGGACAAAACTGTACTACTACTACTTATTACTGAGGTGCGAGTTGTGGGGGGACAAGGATGGGAGCTCCACCATGGGTATACACTTCCAGGCCATAGGGCTGGGTGGATGACACAGGAAGAGAAAAGCTAAATGGGAAAAAAGGCTTTCTGCTAGTACATCCAAGTCCACTACAGTATAAGACTGACTTGCAATACTAATAAAACCCTGCCAAAATAATAAACTGTAACTATATACTGCAGTACACCTTGCACATTTACCACCGCCACATTCATAACATCCTCAGAGGATACATAATGAGAAATCATGACATAAATGTACTGTCCTAAGCATGATGAAATAACTCCAAAGCAGGAACTAATCACTCATGAAAATAATAATAGAGGCCTTGTAGATGCAATTCCATGACACGAAAAACAGGACTCTCAGGATGGTGGTGGTTTACAGGCCACCAACTCAGGAGGAGGACTTGGACAGGGATCTTGCAGAGCAAGTTAGGATGGTGTGCAGGAAGGATAACACAGTAATCGTGGGGGACTTCAATCTGCCAGGAGTGGACTGGAGAACCCCTGCCACCTCGATGCTAAGGAACAGGTACTCCTAGAAGCCTTCCAGAACAGCTTCCTAGCATAGATGGTTACCGAGCCGACTAGGTTGGGAAATTACATTGGACCTCATATTGTCCAATGGTGAGGCTGTAAGGGAAGTGGGGTGGAAGACCAGCTGGCAGGAAGTGACCACAACTCAGTGTGGTTCACGCACAACATGAGCAGAGAAGCAGTGGGTACAGGGACCAGGGTGGTCGACTTCAGACAGGCTGATTTTGGAGGGATGGGTGTAATCTTGGAGGGGCACATGAAAGGAATTCAGTAACACTGGGATGCAAACCAGAAATGGGAAAAAAAACAAATTGGGGCTGGTGGAGGCTACTGAGACCTGTACCAAGTTGCAGAGCAAAAAGGGAAGGGCCAAGAAACCAAGCTGGATGAGTAGGGAAGTCTTAGAAAAAGTGAGGGTGAAAAAAGCAGCATTCAGGAGATACAGGAGGTCTGGGGGAATTACATAAGGAAGTTCAAAGAGGTTACAAGGGGAGTCAGGGCAGCCAAGGCTTCCCGGGCACTAAGGCTGTCACAGGGCATCAAGGACGGGGAAAAGGAGTCTTCAAATATATACGGGAGAGAAGGAGCTGCAAGGACCAGATAGTGAGGATTAAGAGGGATGGGGTGGGCAGAGAAAGAGGCGAAACAGGCAGAAGTACTAAATGAGTACTTCTGTTCTGTATTCATAAGGGAGAAGGGAGGGCAACTACCCCAGCGGGTGGGCAGGAGGGAAGAGGGTGACTGATGGAGTAATCATTGAAGGCAAGGTGTTTGAAATTCTAAGGGCACTGAGGGTGGATAAGGAACCAGGACCTGATGGCATACATCCCAGAGTGCTGAAGGAAATGGCAGAGGTCCTGGCTGGGTCACTGACTGACCTATTCAATACCTCCCTAGATGCAGGGTGCATACCACAGGACTGAAGGATGGCCCATTTGGTGCCCCTTCATAAAAGTGGCCCAAAGGATGAACCTGGCAATTACAAACCAGTAAACCTAACATTCATTGCAGGGAAGCAAATGGAGACAATCCTGAGGGAGAGGCTAGTGACCTTCCTGGAGGACAATGGGCTCCAGGATGATCAGAAGCAGCATGAGTTTGTCTCAGGAAGGTCCAACCTAGTGGAATATTATGACTGGGTAATAAGGGAACTGAACAAGGGCCATGCTGTTTATTTGGACTTCAACAAGGCCTTTGATTCAGTGCCACATGGGAGGTTGGGGGGGAAGTTGAGATATTTTTTTTTATTTCGTTTTTGTTGACCGGTAAGTGCACTAGACAAATCCTGCCTATTTTCAGGCACGACCTGGGGAGGGGGATACAGATGAATGACAACTGACCTTGAACCAGATTAAGCTGTTGGTGGTATTTTTAGTGAATGAGGGAAATTTGGCCAGGACACCGGGGAAATTCCCCTAGTCTTTTCGATAAGTGCCATGGGATCTTTAACATCCACCTGAACTACCACCAATCCAGGCAGATGGGACCTCGGTTTAACGTCTCATCCAAAAGACGGCACCTCAGAAGTGCAGCACCCCTCTCATGCTGCACTACAGTGTCAGTACTGGGATATTAACCCAAGTGCTGGGGGGGACGGGGACAAAAATGGTCAACTGGATTGAGAACTGGCTGCAGGAGAGACAGCAGAGAGTGTTGGTGGTGGGGGTCTCTCATCTACAAGGGCGGTGACTAGCGGGGCCAGTGCTGTTTGGGATATTTATAGCGGATCTCTCACACGACATCAGGAATAAGATCAGTCTGTTCACTGATAACACCAAGTTGGTGGTAGTGGTGATTGACATAGCAGGGTGGCAGGGGCTACAGGACGACCTGACCAGACTGGAGGAGTAGTTGGAAAAATGGCAATTAGGGTTCAATGCTAAAAAGTGCAAGGTACTTCACTTCGGGGCAAAGAACCATGGGAGGGGTTACCTGCTGAGGGAAGTGCAGCTAGGCCCCACCAAGGAGGAAAAAGATCTGGGGGTGGTTGTAACGGGGAGAATGAACAACACAGAACAGTGCAGGAAGGAGGCTGCAAAGACCAACAGGATGCTGGGATGTATTGCGAGGGGAATCTCCTCAAGGAGCAGGGAGGTGATCCTGCCTCTCTACAGGTCACTGGTCAGACCATACCTGGATTACTGTGTACAGTACTGGCACCCATATCTGAAGAAGGATGTCAGATTTCTGGAGGGGGTACAGCGCAGAGCCACAAAGTTGATCCAGGGGTTGGAAGACAAACCATATGAGGAGCGACTTAGTGAGCTGAACTTGTTCTCCTTGGAGGAGAGGAGGGATCGGGGGGATATGATTGCGACCTTTACGTATGTAAAGGGGATAATAAAGACAGGCACTGAAGGGATATTTAAGTTAAGGAGGGGGAGGGACACGAGAGGTCATAGTCTGAGATTGGAGTGGGGGAGATATAGGAGGGAGATGAGGAGACACTTTTTCACAGAGAGGGTTATGGCGCAATGGAATACTCTGCCAGAGGATGTGGTATCCTGTAAGACAGTGGATCAGGGGTCGAAATAACCACCTGTCTGCCTGTCCCAGACACCCGGTTTTCCCCAGGGACAGCTAGTTTAATTTCTCTGCCTGTCCCTGGAACAGGCACAAAGTTAAAAAGCAGATGCTGCTACCTGTAAGGTTGGGCTATGGATGCTCCAACATCAAGGTGTCACATGCTGAAAGATGTCCATTCAAGCCAACGTTCCAGGGTGGGCTGTTCTGTGCAATCAGCAGTTTTGTCAAACAGCGGAAATTAAAACCAAGCTGTGGTAGGAATAGTGTGCATGTGTTCGTTGTCATCGTGCATGTGCAGTTACCTGTCCTCCTTTTGCTTTTTGCACTGCATACCACATTTCTCTGTGTGCTGTGCTTGTAGCAGCAGCCCAAGGCTAGCTCTTCAGGGATTTATTTAACTCCAAAAATTGATTAGCGTTTTGCTGATAAAAGTGCTAAATCTTTGTGAAAATGCATAGCTCTTGCCTCACTGTGTTTAACAAACATAGCACTTCTAGAAAATCTATATAAATACTTTCCGTACAGTTAGTATAGTCCCAAGAAAAAAACTGCTAATCAATTATTTAAAACCCTGCTCTTGTTCACAGGCAGCAGAGTTTTGGGGATGCAAATTAAAAACCCTTTTCAGGGCTGTCTGTTAACTAAGAGGAGCCAGGTAAGGCTCATTAAAAGCCACTGTAAAGGCTAGAAAACCATATTTGAAAGCAGACAGTCAAGGCAGAAAGAGGGGGAGACTCGATACAGTATTTAGAGATTAGGAGAGGAATGTAAAGGGCTCAGACAACCACTTAAAATCTCCTGTAGGGTAGGAAGGGCTCCAGAGACAAGAGATGGGGAGTAAGGTTAAAAGCCCTTCTCAGATTTACTAAGTAGGGGGAGACTTTTAGTGTCTAGGTTATACACAGGAGCAAAGGAAGATTATTGGCTCGTCAGGGCAGAACAGAAAGGAAATTAAGGGCCCTTGTCAGTGCTACTACTGAGCAGGAAGGGGAAGTAAATTAAAAGCCCTCAGGGCAGAGCACTGGGGGCACACTTGTGAAGTCATTTTCTGGGCCATATACCAGCCAGCAGGTAATACATAGTAGCCTTTAGGGTATCAGTTATTAAACCCTTTTCAGGGAACTGCACCAACCAGGGGAAGCGCTATTTATTATTAGCTCGTATTTGTAAACAGAAATGTAAGATTAGTAAACATAAATCAACAGGACAGCTACAAATACTGCAGGACAGTCAACATGAATATTGCACCTGTCCTTGGACAGCCATCCACAAAAAATTATTTCTAGCCCTGCAGTGAATAGTTTCAAAGGGACGGACAGGGTGAGAGGCCTGGGTAAATGTGAGGGGGCAGCTGCAAGGTAAGAGTGCTATAGCTGCACATTCGAGCAGACTTGATGTGGCCTGTTTCTGCTAGCAGTTTTGTATGCTGGTATGTTTGTATAATTTAAAAAACAAGATAGCAGTGATGTTTTTTTTCCACAATGCAAGATGGAAATGAAGAATTAAAAGAAGGAGTACAGAGGGGTGGAGCTAGCAGTCTAGCTGAGAAATGAAAATTACGTACCAACTGTAATTCCTGATCTTCTAGAATATCTTCACCATTCAGTCACAGTTATGGGTCCAAGTAGGAGGGGCTAGGACCCAGCGGGAGCAAAGTCTTCTGCAGCCTAGGAGGGGACCAATATCGAAGCCACCCACAAGGCAGACATAGTGACACTGCACTCGTGGGTTGTCCAGCAACCAAAGCTGGCCTCCTCTCTTCCTTATTTCTGTTTGACAGGAGAGAAAAAGAAAACAAGTGGGAGAAAAAAGGAGAGAGGGATACAGACTTCTACCCCAAAGGGATAGGAAAAGAATATAAATAGTAAAACCCAGCCATCAGCTGAGTAGAACTAAGGGTTGGGCCTAGTTGGTATGGGGCAGTGGGTGTAAGAGCCAGAACTTAACTTAGCCACCTGGACAGGAAGGTGGAGAAAAAGGGCAGCAACTCTGGCTGGAGCCAGAGGCCCAGAGGACCCCAGTACAGTTAGGAAGTAGAATGCTAATTAAACCTATGTACTTGTACTCAGCAGAGGGTAAGAATTCAGGAGACAAACTCAGGAGCTCCAGAACAGCAGAGACAACAGCAATAGAAAAACAAACACAAGGCAGAAGTCTTCTTCCACTTCAAGGAGTGCTGAAAAGCACTGAAAAGGGAACAAACTCAAGAAGGGTGTAGGAACAAACACACAGCCCACAGGCTGAGAAAACAAAGTTGACTTGTTGTGCTTTGATAGGTATCCATGGCACAGGCATTGTGAGGAGCTGTCCTTTGTGTTTTGTTTTGGAGAACAAATAAAACCCCTACTTCATCTGTCTCCCCCTGGCTTGGAGAATAAGGCTGTACCTTGTGTCAGCTCTAGAGACTGCCACATGGCAGAGGCTAAGCAGTACAGGTAAGAAAAAGGTTGCCAGCAGTGAGGGGATGAGTACGGGAGACATCACCATAGACAGCGGGACAGCATGCAAGGGAAAGGGGGGTTAAAAAACACCTCTTTTTTATTATTTGGCAGGAAGAGGGCAGGGGTCTTACTTCCATTTTTTTAAGCTTCCCAAAACAACCAAGGGGAAAAGACCCTTCCTAAGGGACAAAGAAAGGGAGCTACACCTCAAGGGAGAGGAGCAGCTTGGGAAGTGTGGCAAGAAGGGCAACAGCACTATCAAAAAATAGGATGAGCTGCCCAGAGGCCCTGGCTCTTTGCTGAGTGGTGGATGGTGGCCAAGAGTGTGACTGAATGGTGAAGATATTCTGAAAGATCAGGAATTACAGTGAGTAGGTAATTTTCATATCTTCCAAGAATCAATTGTCACCATTCAGTTCCACTTATGGGTCAGAATACCAAGCTTTCCCCAAAACAGGGGAGAAGATGGCTCCCTCAAGGGAAAAATAACCCTCAGCCCTCTGTGGGGGACAATCACTGGAGGGCAAGGACTCCATACAGTTCCAGCGGGACCAGAGACTTGTCGGGACAGGCGAAGTCTCGCTTGATCTGGGAGCAGGAGGGCGCAGCAGCAACTCATGTCTGACCCTATGGGAGACAAAACGAGTCCCCTGGTAATGCATGTTAAGCACCCTACACTGGGCCAGGGTGCCAGGGGGTCTGCAGTACCAGAATCCCTGAAGTGGCATGAGGGATAACACCTGGAGACCCAACTGAAGTGCAATATCTGCAATGGATATCCCTACGGCATCAGAAGGGATATAGGGACGGAGCCAAACATTCCTGGATGCTTCCGTAAAAGGCTGGGGCCAAGGAGGAATAACAAAGCTATCATCAGTGAAATCACCAAACAATCTCAGTGCTATGGTAGCATTATTGCGACCTCTGAATGACCCTATATTCAGCTCCTGCAGCATCTCCATCAGTAACCGCTGGTACTGGGAGTACTCAGCATCAGAGGAGAGATGGTCCGAAAAATCCTCTTCCTCAGCAGAGGAAGTAGGAGTCAGGGAGCTAGATTCAGGCAATGAGGGTGCAGGACCCTCAGGCCTGTAATGGGTCTGGTCTGCCTTAAGGTGGTATTGGTGGAACACACTAGCTGCAGACCTCAATTGTTCCCAGGTCACGGGCCTCAGGGAATCTGAAATACCTGGTAATGCACGGGAGAGGGGGGAGAGGGGCAGAGGAGGAAGAGAAGCATTGTGGATGACCGGGCCACGTCCTCTGTCAGAGCTGCAAGAATGCTCAGGGGACCTCACCCAGAGGGAGAGTCTGGCAGATTTGCCCGTGTGGAGCTGACCAACCTCAAAGGGTTGGTCCAGATGGTGCCCTTGGGGTTAAAACCCTGAGGTGGGGACAGTGGAGCCGTATGAGGCCCACAGGGTGGCCCTGGTCCACACCAGTGACAGGGCCAGCCGGTTCTGGAGAGAAGCTAGGTACAGAGCTAGCATTGGGGCCTCCACTGGAGCTGCCATCAGCACCTGACAAGGGGCCTTCTGCAGGCCCAGCACCATGCCCCAAACCGTCACCTGAGCTGACACTGCCCCTTATGCCAAGCCCAACATCCAAGCCAGGGGTACCCCCCACAGTTGGTCCTGAACCTGGCATTGCCAGCACCACCAGAACCAGACCTGGCACCGTGTACAGCACCGGAGAAAGGCAGTATAACCCAAACCAGCACTGCAAACAGTACCAGAAGGGGGCCGGGCCATCCGCTGAGCCAGTCCAAGGGGCAACCACAGGGGACACACTAGGCCCAGAGTCGGGTTCAGTACCAGGCCCAGAATGGCTTCCATCATCACCAGCTCCATTCCCAGGCACAAGGTCAGCAGCATCATCCTGCCACAGGTCATAAGAGCACTCAGGGGAAGAGACAGCAATAACCTCAGGGTCCGAGACATGGTTTACTCTGGAGTCCTTCCTTCTGGGCCTCCGATGGCTCAGTGAGGTGAGTACAGGGAGTGTCCTGGACCTCCTCAGTACCAGAGGTACTGGAAAGGGGCTCAGGGGAAGAGCCCAGAGACCTTACCTTGACGTCCCTGGTGCAACACCTGCTTGTAACCCCACTTCAACAAGCAGAACTCAAGGGTGCGGTAGTCCATGGAGAAGCAGGCACTGTACCTATCCATGCTGTGGTCAGCACCAAGGCAGGTCTAGCATTCATCGTGTCGGTCCTTGACAGTAATCTGACTCCCACAGGACCACTGATGCATGGGGGAGCTGCCCTTGTCCACCTTCTTTTTCTTTCACTTCAAAGGGCTAAACATCAGACAAAATATAAAAAAAAAAAAAATAGCAAGAGAAGGGGTTTGGTGCTGAACTAAACGTCAAGGGAGAACAGAACTGGAAAAAACATGGTGTCGAAGTGAATTCAGTATCTAACAAAAGAAGTGGCAAACTGAGTAAGGCTACAATGCAGTTTTGGCGACTGTAGCTGCTCCTATGGTGGGTAACTGATGGCGGTAAAAATAAAACTGAGGAAGGGAGGGGGCTGGTGTCAGTTACTGGCCAACCTACGAGCGTGACATCACTACATCTGCCTCAAAGGTAGAGCTGGCACTGATGTTGGTCCCCTCCTAGGCTACAGGAGACTGCTCCCACTGGGTCCTAGCACCTCTGGCTTGGACCATAAGTGGGACTGAATGGTGAGGATTGATTCATGAAGATCTACACTTTTGTCAGATCAAACTTAAACTAACATCTAATTTTGTTATTTTTTTGTGGTAGAAGTCAACAATGTTATTATACTGGGTACCTGCATCTACAGAGAAACTGATTTTCTGGAATTTTGTGCAAAATAGGAAGAAGAGTACCCGTAAACAAACCTGACAGAGGAGACTCAAGTCAGCCAGTTGGGTCAGACCCACTAAACAGGATGCAGGTGGATCACAGATAGCGACCCTTGAAAGTGTGCAACAGGCTGTTAGTGCCATAACACAATCGATCCGGCGCACTGACAACAAATTGGACACCTTCACTGACAAATTGGTGACTGCAGAAATGAAAACGGATGGGCTGGTTACATCCATCACAGATTCGGAGGCAATGTCAATGGCTGCCGTAACTTTATCAGTGAAGGAGCAGTCACTAATTTGAATCATGTTGGAGCAAGTTGAGAATACCGTAAGGGCACTGAATGGGAGACCTTGGGTCTGCCTGAGGAATTCGAAGGTATGGACTTGCAGAGAGTTTAGAATACCTTAGGTACACTGAATGCGAGGATCTTGGTTCTGCCTGAGGGGTCCAAAGGTGTGGAGTTAAAGACTTTCCTAGACAGCTGAATAAAAGAGGCGCTGGAACTGGGTTTCACGCTGCAGATCATCAAAGCATACTGCATAAACCTAAGGTGGGCAACAGCTAGAGACAAGAGTCCCAAAACTGTTCTGATGGTAACAACCTCCTTAGTGATGCAGAACAAGATTTTACATGCCACTCGAGACTAAGGAACAGCAGAATTAGAGGGAAACCATATCCTGTTTTTCCCATTATTCATATTCAACCCGGATCAAAAGGAAGGCTTCCGATTCAATTAGAAGAAAATCAAGAGACGTGGACATCCCCTAGAATTTGTGGTTCCTGGCCAGACTGCAGCCTACTGTGAAAAAGAAAACATATTCGTTTTCAGATCTGAGGGAGGCTGGTACACTCGTAACAAAGATAGAGCAGGAAAGAAGTACTGCAGTGGCCAAGGACGGGGCGCATTCCAAGGAGGAAGAATGATCTGTCATAAATCTCAGATTTACATAATTAATTATGCCACCGGCAGGTTTGAGGGGTATTATAGCCAGTTATGGATGTTTTTCAATATTTTATAACCCCAGACTGAATAAGAGACTTCAACTGGGTATTTGATATCATATGGTCCAGTTCAGTTAAAGGGGCTGAAACCTGTTTAAAAGACTTTTCTCATGTATCCAACTAAATTGTGTTTTTTGATAGCCATGGGTGAAAAAATGTTTATAATGATCTAAATACATGGCACAGTTTGCAGACAGCATTTTTGGTGAGTTTATGGTGACTGCTGAGCAATTCTTTTCGTCCACGTGCACAAGATGGCTGATCCACTATGATTGATTGTGCGACGTAGACCTAGGAAGAGAGGTAACTTGCTTTCGGGGTCAGCATATACAGTAGAACCCTGATTATCTGAACCGCTTGGAAGACATCCGATTGGTTTGAATAACCAGGAGTTCGTAAGATCGAGGTTCCCTATTTTGCTCTACTATATAATCTCCCCTGTCTGCTTGGAACAGACAAAAGGCAACTCTAGTGGCAGGAAGGAGAAGGAAAGCTACAGATCATATAGCATCTGGAGTTTGTACAATAGGCAGGGGAAATGGGCAGACTAGGTGGGCCGAGCAGTCCTTATCTGCCGTCAGATTCTATGTTTCCCCTCATGTACAAACAATGATCAGATACACTAGCTTACACTAACTACACAAACTAAAGTTAACATTACTTGCTGCAGGTATGCCATATTATAAACAGAAAAACATATCTTTATTCTTGTGACAGTGTGTTACTGCAGTTAACGTACAGGTAGCAAGCCACTGTGTTGCAATTACACCTATGTACAGTACTGCAGACTGGAAAGGCGGACGGAGAGTTGGCAACTGAAATTTAATGCCATGAAGTGTAGAATAATGCATATAGGGCACAAGAACCAAAGAGCATCATACACACTTGGAGGAGAGGATGTGGTGGTAACGGAGCAGGAAAAGGATCTGAGGATTATTATTTCGGACAGCCTTAAGGTAGCAAACCAGTGTAACAAGGCGGTTGAAAAGGAAGCAGTATGTTGGCATACATAGGGAGGGATATCACAAACAGGAGACGAGAAGTGATAATGCCCCAATACAGGTCCATGGTCCGTCCACACCTAGAGTAGGGGGTACAGTTCTGGAGACCTCACCTACAAAAGGATAACGATAGGGTATAGAGAGAGTCCAAAGGAGGGCAACCAAAATGGTGCATGGCATGCAACAGAGGACCTATGAGGAGAGGATGGAGGAGCTTGATCCGTATCCCCTAGAAACCAGGAGGGGGGGGGGGGAATATGATATCAACTTTTAAATACCTGAAGGGAACAAACAAGGCGAGGGAAGGGAGTATCTTGAAGTTGAAAGAAAATCCAAGAACTAGAGGGCACAGCTTGAAGCTGGAGGGCAGACAATTCAGAGGCAATAAGAAAGGGCACTACTTCACTGAGAGGGTTGTGGGCCCCTGGAATAGGCTTCCAGAGGGGGTGGTTAAGGCAAAAACTGTGGGGGGGATTTAACAGAGCACAGGATAACTACATGGGTTTAAACAAGAGAGAGAGGGATGGATACCATGACGAGGAAAAAGGGGCCTGGATTCTACAGGGGTGGTGGTGCAGAAGTGGGGGTGTAGGGAGACAGAGTCAGGGCTACCTATGGGGAAGGGAACAAGGGCAGACTAGATGGGCCAATGTGGTCCTTCCCTCTGACAAACGTCTATGATTTCTACACTTTACAGTATGTTATATTGTTCACCTTGATACTGCAGTACTGTACTGATGGTGTGGGACGTTACGGCATTTTTTTTTTCTTTTTGTGTAGTTTCACTTCCGGCAGTGTTCACACAGACCGCATACCGGACACCCTGGAAATGCTGAAAATGCCTGACCAAATGTTTCCAGTAAGCAATGCTTCTCCTTTCAGTTGTTACTTCACAGCTTTCTTTCTTTATTCTAAACTTTCCCCTCACAAAGCACTACTGCATATGCAGCAGGAGAAGAAAGACAGAGTTCTCTCACTTGGTGAACCAGTCGCAAGCCACACTATACCATCCGCTCACCATGCCACCTGGTCTCACAGCACACAGCTACCACTCACAAAGAGCACTGATAAATATACAATACTGATCATATCCAATCATGTACAGATTATAAATAACCTGATCATCCTGAACTCCTAAATACAGCACAGTAAATTTGTGTAATGAGGTAAAAAAAAAACACGGGCGACAAGGAACAGTTTGTTATATAGGGAGTTCCAGATGATTGGGGTTCGTTAAAGCAAGACTGTACTCTAATGGATCCCTGGCTGTGGTATTGTGAGAGCTACCAAATCAGGGAAGGTATATCTTGCTACAGTAAGCCTAGAAAATATAACTCGTAACTTCCTGGTTCACTTTTTGAAGTTCGAGCTTTCCATTGCTTAACCCTGCTACAAAATGGCCGCCAAGGCAAAACTGAGGTCTAGCCTGAGCCTGATGCGTATTGTTTTCAATGTAATGAAAAGTGATATGCTCATGTAACCCCTAGATGGCGCTATCCCAGTGGCTACTACCCCTGCCTGATTTGCCACTAACAGGTTGAGGGGCCTGGATCCAATGGCGGGTGCCTCCACCCAGAGGTCAGGGTTTGCAATAGTTAAACTAACTTGGTCACAGCCCTCTGGGACACTGCAACCCCCCTTTCTTCCCACTAGTGGCCCACACAATATATCAGAATTACCTTCACAGTATACACTTACCCCCAGGTCTGGTTCCGCACTGGGACCTCCTGCAGAAATGAGAAACAGTGCAACAATCACAGTACAGTATTTAACATAGACAAACACTCAGGCAGTATAACTTTGCTGAAACAAGCAGCTCTGATTTATTTAGGGAGATATACAAGGACAGGGGAAATCAGGTTAATTAGCTTATCACTCTAATAATCTACCTATGGCTCTGTGCACAGGCCTATCCTATCAGTTACTGTCCCTGGGTACCCAAGCCCTAGTGGCTAGTCCAAACCGTGGCAGCTGGTAGGGGCCCTTTCACACAGAGAAAAGGAGAATTAAACAGTCAGCAGTACAGTAATTCCATTTGGATTTAATGTGGCAATTCAACAAGGAGCGACCTGAATTAGTACTCACGACCTCCAAATAAGATAGGGTCCTTCAATGTCAGCAGGGCTCACTTGAGGTACACAAACCTCTTCACACATCCATATAAAAGAACGCACTATACCAGGCAGGCTGCATCTGTATCCCGATCGCAATTACTGCACAATACCCGGGAGAACACACAGCAGATTCAGTTCCTGACAGACCGAGTGCAATTTTCAGCAATTCTTCCAGTCTTCTACAGGGTGAGCCTGGTTTCTACTCTTCAGAGATCCTTTGATTCTTTTCACAGGACGGATTCAGTCCTAACAAGCTGTTACACAAGCTGCAGACCGGAACTCTGGGCCTTACACACGCTTTTGACTAAAACTGCACACTGAAAAAGCACAGGGCTCCTTCCTCTTCACTGCCAAAGCTCAACTGAAACTCCAACCGACAAAACTGGCACTTCCTTTGAGTTCCTCCCAGTTCTTGACTGGATTGGCTGTCATCATAATAGACTGCTGCTGTTGGTCCAAAAGGCACTGAAGTCTAAACTACATCTCCCAGAGTCACTGCCCATACAATCCTCTTGTGGCTGGCTCAGATTATGAGTCCAAGTTCTGATTCGCCCAAGGCACCATTTCAGAGCTAGCTTACCCACACTGATTGGTCCAGTTCAGCAGTTCAAAACTAGAATGGGGAACTAGCAGACACAGTTCTGACTGCAAAGAAAGCAGGTTAGACAAACTGTAATTTCATTATTACTCTAAATAATTTCTGGCAAACAGTTACATCTTTCAGATAGGTTCCCTTTGCACTCTAGTGACTGCAAAAATGAAGTGAATTGGCAGTAGCTCGAGTGGTACTCAGAGAAGCACACAGTCCCCCATACAACTAATTATGTCTGCAAGCAGACAGCTCTTAAAGAGACAGTACCAGAGGCTCTAAAAACACTCACTGATAAATGGCTTAAATGCCAAACACCATTCAGGCTTGGAGCATTCAAGCAAGCTCCTGGAAGTCTTTTGGGAACCCCCATTTGCAGGGGGGTTACACTCACGATGAAATAATTAACTACAAGCCTTGAGATGTCGTATAAGTAAGACCGCAACACTGTTTGCATGAACTTTTTGTGTTTCTTTTTTTCCTTATACTACGACTACATAGCTGGCCTGGTGGCGCTGAGGGCTGAGGTGCTGGATGCCACACCTTGTGCCACGTCAGCAACCTGGGAACGAGCCCCGACTGTCAGGGGTCGGCAGGGGAGAGAGAGGATCGAGCATCCGGAGGACAGCTCTCCTCTCCTGGGAGGGATCCAGGGTTCTGCCTGGCTCCGCAGTGGCTCCTGGTGGAGACCAGAGGTACTGTAACACCTAGGGCACTAGTAGAGGGACACTGAGCCGTGGCAGACGTCCCTGGCATCTTTGCACATCCAGGCTCGGCATGGGGATGGGAGGGAGAGTGGGCATAACTTAAGAAAAAAAAACTGCCTCCTGATAGATGAAGGAGGGTCCAGGGGTGTCAGGTCCACCACACCCAAAGTCGGGTTCCACCTAGGGCTTTCTCTGCTCTCCGCCTCCTCGCAGCCAGACTACATTATAGACAGAGCGCCAGGAGGCATGATCTGGTGGTCCCACCTAGGGGGACTCAGAGCCGGGGGGTCGGGTGGCTAGCGGGAGATGGCGGAGCGGCCCTGCCCGGAGGAGTGAGAGGAGAGGCTTCAGGCGGGCGGGATCAGGACATACACTGAGAGACCACTCCGGAAGGAGTTCAGGCAGGTAAGGGTGACAAATAAAGCTGTAAAAAAAAAAAAAGGAGTACATGTCAACAACTAACTTGTGATCAAGTTTGTTTCCTGATACTGGGGGTGCAGAAGGAGCATTTATTTGTTTCTGAAGAGATGAGATACAGGACCAGAGCAGGTCAGTTTCTAATAGCCTAAAATGGAGATGTGGCACATTTTTTTAGGGCACTTGCTGCACTTACAGCATCACTGAAGTGCTAACCATTAATGGTCTGAAGAATTCAATTCAATTCAAGTTTATTGTAGGAAAACTATACTGAGCAAGCTCTTTCACAAGGAGATCCTATCACAAGACAGGCGTACAACAGGTTTACAAAACAAAAGGAACATACTTTGAATAAGATAATGGGTTTCATACATCACAATGTACAATCACAGTAAAAACAAGTCCTGGCAATAAGACAGAACAGCAATGAGGCAATTTACATAATGCAACAATGCAACAATCTTCGGTAGAATGCATAAGACAATGGGTGTAGTACATAACATACTATTACAGTAAAAACAGGTCTTGGCAACAAGATAGTGTAGTAATGAGGCAAATTACATGATGCAACAATGCGGCAATCTGCGGTAGGATGTAGAGAAGGCAAGGAATGCAGCAGTGGGAGGAACAGGACAGGAGTGAGTAAGGACGTGAAATAGTCAGTTAATAGGAAGGGGAGTGCTACAGGAGAGGGTAGGGGACTTAGGAAGTGACGCGATAACATGAGACAGGGCCAGAGGGGAAGGTTAGAGGAAGGGGTTGGGGGGAGAAGACGGATTCAGAGAGCTAAACCGTCAGGCATTTGCAAGGATCCATGAAGAATCTTGAGGTGAGCAACGTGAAGAAACTAATAGTGACCAGGCTGGTGAGCCTGAGTACTGTTTGAACGCTGCTCCAAGCCACAGGGAAAGAATGCGATATAGCTCCCTTGCCAAGGGAGGTTCTAGTTCTGGGGATATCCAGGAGGAAGAAGGAAGACTTCTTAAGGGAATAAGCACAATGCGAGATGTGGACGAGAGAGGAAATATAGTCTGGGAGTTTATTATGCAGTGCTTTGACCATTCATGCACCGAGGTGGAGCAGTCTTCTAGTGGCTAGGGACATCAACCCAGCAGTAGAATATAGGTCACAGTGATGGGTCCTGGGGGATGCGTTAGTAATAAAACGAAGGGCATGGTGGAAGAGGACATCAAGCCTGTGGAGGTTGGTAGCCAAAGTGCAGCTGTATATTATATCACCATAGTTTAAGAGTGGGAGGAATGTTGCCTGGACAAGTCTGAGGATAACCTCAAGTGGGAAGAGGGTTCTATGTCTAAAAAAGAAGCCTAATCTGACTGTAAGCTTGTTAGAGAGATTATCAATGCGGGCACTGAAGGATAGTTTGTTGTTGATCCAGACTCCTAGGTATTTGAACTTGTCGACAACTGCAAGTGGTTCCCCTAGGGAAGTTTTGACAGTTTGAGGTTGGACTTGGTCCCGACAGGGGGTGGGTTGTTGTGTTGTGGAAGTACATTATCTTAGTTTTCTTAACACTGAGCAAAAGCTTGGCACATGTAAGATTATGTTCGAGCTTAAGGAAGCCGGTCTGGAGCTCTTCACGGACATCCAGAAGTGAGGGCTTGGAGCTGTAAAGTACAATATCGTCCGGGAAGAAGTGTAGTTTTGAGTTAGTGATATTGGAATGAAGGTTGTTGATGCAGATGGAGAAGAGGATGGTGCAGGAGTATGGACTCTTGGGGGATGCCTCGAGTTATGGGAAGGGGGTTCGAAAGGAGACCATCTGTTTTTACTTGCTGAACGCACCATGTGAGTTAGCTGGAGAACCAACAGATTGTGGAGGCAGAGGCACCTAAGTTGGAGAGGCTGTGCAGGGATAGATTATGGTCCACAGTGTCGAACGCTTTGTTCAGATAAAGGAACACTGCCCCTGTTACTTGCTTGGAGTCCCAGTTGGAGAACTGGTCACTGGTGCCTTTACCTAGGGCAGAGATAGTGCTATGGTTATGTCTGAAGTCCAATTGAGCTGGGCTGAGGAGAGAGTGGGCTTTGATGTGGTCTTTCAGCTGAGAGTATACGAGTTTTTCTAGGATTTTGGAGAGCACTGGTAGTATCGAGATTGGTCTACAGTTATTTAAGTCATAGGAGTCCCCGGATTTGAAGAAGGGCAGAATGTGGGCCTACTTCCAGCAGGAGGGGACAGTTGCCATTGAGATAGACATGTTAAAAATGTGGAGAATGGGGGCAGTGAGATAGTAATATCCAAGTTTAAGAAAAAAGTTCTCTAGCCCATCAGAACCACCGCCCTTTTTAGTGTCAAGTCTACAAAGGTGGTCTTTGACGTCCTTATACATTACGGGAAGAAGTCAGAGGGGTTGCAGTGAATGGGGTGCAGGAGGGACAGAGGGGGCAGGATATCTCCGCATAGGGGGAGGAGTTGAATGCTAGCCCGGCGGTGGCAGAGTGAAAGTTTATTTTCTCTAAAATAAGGTTGCGGTCTTCAAGAACATTTCCGCTATCAATGATCTTGGGAGGGACAGAGGGGGCTGCTTTACATCCTTCTATGGATTTTATAGTGCGCCAGATCTTGGCTGAGCTTCCTTTGGCCTGTTCAAGAGCGTCGACATCGATTTTGTGGAGCAGATTAGTTTGACACAGGAGTTTCTGGAAGTTCTGAAGGTCCGCCAATCAGCTTGGGACTTGGAGTGCCTGGCTTGGGCCCAAAGTTTATCCTGTGCTGTAAGTGCAGCTTTCAGAGCTGGTGTGAACCAGGGGTGGGAGAGTTTATGGGCTCTAATTTTAATGAAGGGGGTGTGTTGGTCAGCTAGATGAAGGAGATATGTATTGAGGATAGCGGTGGCCTCGTCCACAGTTTTGGCGAGGTAGAGGCTTTCCCAGTTAGGTGCCCTGAGGTTGCTGAGATAGTGACAGGCATTGAATTTATTGAAGCTGCATTTGGTAGCGAATTTTGTGGGAAAGGGGCCTCTCTCTTGGGCCCTTGTGCACACAACAATACCGTGATCACTCAGGTTGTTGTGAAACACTGCTGTGTTCAGGATCTTGTGGAGGTGATTCACCAGGATGATGTCAAGGAGAGAGCTGTTGTCACAAATTCTGGAATTTTCCCTGGTAGGTTCTATGATAAGCTGGGAAAAGCAGACTTCATCACATAATCTTTTTTAAGGCATCTGATTTATGGTTTAGCCAAAGTTTAGATCACCAAGAATGATGGTCTCACTATTAAAGAGGGTTACCAGAGATTTGAGGGTGCTAATAACTGCGTTACTTCCAGAGGGGGGTCTGTAGCAGCCAATGATGTGGAGGACATAGAAGGATGGGAGATAAAATTTTAGTGACACATTTCCATACTCTTTAGGCACAGATGCGATCCGAATATCGAAAACTTTAAATTTATCTTTGTAATAGATGACCACTCCATCCCCCCCCCCCCATGAGGGCCTATCTGCTCGGTGTAGGTTGTAGGCAGGAATAGCTATAGCTTATTCTGAGATTTATTCATTTAGTGATTCAGAAAAGACCTTTGAGCGCACGCTCTTTTACAAAGGTTCCACGTCACAGATTGCAAAACAAAGTACAACTGGAGAAAGCAAATGTACATCACAATGAATGATACAACTTGGACTCAGAACTTACAGAATAACTCAAAACATAGGTACAAGTTAAAATAACAAGAAAAACACTTTATGAGGATGGAGGGGAGAATAAGCAGCCACAAAGTGCCTTGTCAGTAGTTCAGAGGGATGGGGATAGCTGGCAGTGAGGTGAAGAAAGGAGGTACGAGAGAGAGAAAGGTAGGTACTGCGGTGGAGGTGAAGACTGGGGGAAGAAGGACAGTAAGGTATAGGGAGAAATGGGGGGGGTGAGGGAGGCTGAGCAGAGAGAAGACTTGCTGGAGTAAATAGTGGGGGTGTGAGGGGGCATGGTCAGGCAGCCTGCATTAGTAGTGACTGTTAAGGAAACTCACGGGACTGGGAGTTGGGGAAGGGGGAAAGGTGGGGTGGCGGGGGCCAAAGGAGCATGATGCAAACTGATTACTGAGGCAAGTCATGAGAAGGGACAGAGAGAAGGGGTACCTGATGCCTACCTAGTACTTGCTGGGGGGCAGAGAGAGCAGGTGTGGCTGGACTTAGGGGCAGGTGCACTTAGACAGTGTTATTAGGTGCTGTTTGAGGTCAGTTTTGAATTGGGCCAGACAACTGGTGGCCAAGAGGTGCCCGGGGAGTTCATTTATCCAAAGGGGGGCCCAGTAGGCAAATGCACGTTGCCCAAGTGAGGTGCAACGGAAGGGGATAGCCAAGGCCCCTCTAGTCCTCCCGCTAGTGACCTGTAACGAGTTGGCCACCTTGATCAAATTGCCTATAGAAGGTGGTGTTTTACCCAACAGAGCCTTCTTCCCTAGATTGCAGGTCTGGAATTTGACCCTGTTTCTTGATGACAGCCAATTTGCACATTTGTACAGAGTACAGGTGTCCGTGCCACACTCAGCATCCAGGGTGAGTCTGCAGGCTTTGTTGAGCTCAGTCTGAACCCTCTTGAGCGCTGTATCTATTGCCGCCCCATAGATCACTAGTCCATAGTCAATAGTAAATAGAAAGGAACTGTGGACTGAGAGGCAGAGGGCCCCCGGAGAGAGGTATTGCCTGTGCCTGTACAGGACACCAATCTTGGTACTGACTGTCTTGACCAGAGAGTCAATATGGTGTGCAAACATGAGGGTATCATCTATTATGACCCCCAGATACTTGAACAAGTGAACTTGTTCCAGCGGCTCATTGCATAAGTTGGAGATGATGAGAGGGTGGTGCTTATTTTTGTTGTGGGGGCTGGACATAAGCATGGCCTTAGTCTTCTTGTAGTTTAGTAGCAACTTATGACTACAGAACCAGTCCTTGAGTTTGGAGAAGGAGTTCTGCAGCTCAGATTGTAGGGCAGTCTGAGACGTGCTGCTGCTCAGGAGCACAGCATCATCTGCATATAGTATGAGTTTGGTGTCGCAGGCTGTGGAAAGGTCATTTAAGAAGAGGCTGAAGAAGTAGGGGCCCCAGTATTGATCCCTGGGGTACCCCAATGATACCTCTCTTGTGCTGGATACTGTTTGCCCATTTTGACACTTCGATTTCTCCGTATCAGGTAGTCTTGGAACCAGCAAAGGGCATTGGACACCACACCCATGTTTTGCAGTTGGGTCAGTAACAGGGGGTGGTTGACTGTATTGATGGCCTTGGTGAGGTCAATAAAAACAGATCCCACCAGTTTGCCTTCATCCAGGGCCTTACGTGCATAGTTTGTGTAGTCCAGCAGGGCAGTGGAAGTACTGTGATTTTGTCTGAAGCCATGCTGGTTGGAGCATAGTTGATTATACTTGTAGAGGTAGTCGATGAGTTGACCCGCCACAATATTTTCCAGTGCCTTGGACGAGGGGAGAGGATCGAGATGGGTCTGTAGTTGGCTACCAGAGACTTATCGCCTCCTTTATGCACTGGCGTAACTGGGCCTGCCTCCAAACCGCCGGGAATTGGTCAAGGGACAGGGACTTATTATACAGCATGGTAATGGGCACTATAAGAACATCCAAGATGAGGGATAGAGATGGAGTGCTTCAGCCAGGATTCGGTTACGACAATAAGGTCTGGCTTGGTGTGAGCAGCCCACATTTGTAGTTGGTCAATTTTATTGATCAGGCTTCTTCCATTTATTAGCATTAGTTTGAGGCCAGGGGCAGAGGCAAAGTCCAGGGGGGAGATGATGGGGCTGCAGGGGCCGGGGTTTACTTCAACATTTCCCAAACATATAAGGAGTAACAGGATGAGCTTCATGAGGTGCCATTGAGCCATGGATAGCACCTTGTGCTCCTGGGCATGGCCTCTGTGAGTACACGACTTGGTGTGATAGAAGCGACGGGGACAGGTCATGAGGATGAGTGGAAGGGCACCAATGGATGTGGGGGTAGGGATGGTATTGAGTTCCACATGTGTGTAATGGGCACAGTTCTCTGAGGTTTGGTGGGAGGTGTGGGTTGAGGTGGTTCCCCACAAGGGAGGGAGCACTATAGTGCACCTTGAAGGGGAGGAGGGGCTGACTTGATTAGTTGTCTATGGCCGGGCCAGCGGGGTGGCAGTCACAGCACGGGCAAGTGAGCAAGGCAAGGATAATAAGTAGCTGTGGTAACATGCTTAGGGGCGTGAGCGTGGGATAACAGTAGCTGGCCATAGGGATAATGTGGGTGGTTAGGGTCACCGCCTCTAAAACAGGAGGCCGCAGCGTCCTCCACTCCCAGCTGAAGCATCCCAAGCCTGAGCAAGAGCTATGCAAAAGAATGTCAGAGGAATACTCAGTGTGTGAAGAAGGAAACAGTGACCGCTAGGGGTAGGTGGCTATAACCTGCAAATGGGAAACTGGACGCTTTTTTTTTTTTTAGCTACACATTTTTGTTTTTAGCTACACATTTAAATAGCACAATAGTTTAAGCAGTAAAATTTCAGCAGTCTTAGCAAAAATAGGAGTGAGCAGCCTTTACCATTAAAATAAGCTCACAGAAAAAGGTAAATTTGTGGCAAGCCACAGAGTACAGGGCATAGAGAGTAAGGGCCAATCAGCACACCAATGAAATCGAGAAACGGCCAATCAGATTTAAGCCATAGAAGCGCCCCTAATTCAAAGTAAGGAATGCTCTGCTGGTGTTCCGAGGTGGCTTCTGCAGTGGTGGAGGAGCTGAGGCGTACCTGGGATCCAGAGGATGTGGCTGAAGGTCGGGGAGGGGGCGGCTGAAATGCTGGAAGCGCTGTGGGAGACAGGCAGCATCGTTTCAGCCTGGTCAGAGGGAGGCTGGGGTCCAGAGGATGCTGCTGAAGGTCTGGGGTGGGGGAGGCGGAAGACGGGTGGTTGCTGAAATGCTGGAAGCGCTGCAGGAGAAAGGCAGCACCCTTTCAGCCTGGTCAGAGAATAAAAGTGTTATGTACCCTCTAAATATTGTACCAATATGGGAAGAGACTCTAAAATCCTTAATTTGTTTCAACAAGAAAGTATTAGTTTACAGAAAGGGTGGTAGAACCATGGAACAGCATGCTGGCTGAAACCATGGGTGGTTTCAAGTGTGCTAGGGATAGAATAAAAGGTATAGTCATCAATGTCTGTGACAAGGATGGGGAATGAAACAGGATAACTGTTGGGCAGGGGTGAAACCCTGATCGACGCCAGGTCGCGAGGGTTCTATAGAGACCCATGGGCAAACTTGATGGACCCTTGGTCTTTTTCTGTCAACTTATGTTTTTTATGCTAAGATGCACATTCTGATGTATGCCTTCTTAGATGCTCTATATGTTATTTATATGAAAAGCGATAAAGTTTTAAAAAAAAAGTACAGTTACCAAGGCATTACTGAACAACACAGCAGTACAAAGGGCACCCAGGTTCCCATTTCTTCAACTCTTCCACATTAACATCAATATGTAGGCAAGGCAAATTTGTTGCTATAGAGCCCTATCTATCTCTTAGGCACAGGGTGCTTCACAATACATTAAACAACATACACAATGCAAATATTAACAAATACAACAGCATATAAATGAGAGGTCGTAACATACATAGCACAGGGTCAGCCAGGACACAGTGTAGTTAGTACATTTCAGTATTTCTGCTGAGTGCTGCAGTATGCTTCAGGGAACACTGCAATTCAGTGGCAGTGAAGCCCTTCTGTCATGCAGGAACCTGTGACCTGTCTTTCACTGCAAGGTACTGCACTGCATCCTGGCTTGACTCTGCTGTAGAATTAGGCTTCTTCCTTTGCTTTAAATTGCAGGCAGTGCAGCTACACAACCTGTTTTAGTCTACTATCCCCTATTCCAGCTCTACACAGGTGTCAGATCTAAGCCAGTATGGTCCACTTAGCGTTGGATCACCTTTTGTGTTTAAAAATGTTCCTTTTATTTTTCGTAGGTCAGGACTACTCTTACAGTCACTGTAGCAAACAGCATTCATCACAGCTGCAAGACTTGCTTTTTGTACCTAACATTCTGGACCCCAATGCGCACCATTCTGATGAAAAGAGCTGAAACAGGAGTATAGTGTCTTTATCTTGCACAGGACTTTCTAACATCATCAATGTTGAATGTCAATGTTTTTTTTTACTGTATGGTTTGATACTGTATAGTCACTTTTTATACTGGGGCCTATGTAGCCCCATTTTTACAGTGTCAAAGTTATCCGTTTCTGTAACTTTTTTTTTTTTTTTTTAAAGTAATGTTATGGATGCTTTTTACAAACCATCCTTATTTTCTTGTGTCAATCTGTGTAACAATATTCCTGTGTTTACATTAATCCCTCCCATAGTTCCCCTTCTTGGATGATTTTTGCCAGAATCAAAAGCTAGACTTGTATACGAGTATGAATGACACTTACACTCTGACTCTGTCATATGTCCTGTTACTGTATAAAATGTTATGTGTATGGATTTTGAGCAAGTTCCAAAAATTCAATAAAATAAATAAATAAATAAAAAATTTGCCGCGTCTGCCCCCTTTGAAAATTAGTTAATTTAAATGCAACTAAAATACTCACATTTCATCTCTGCATTTAGATCCTAAAACAGAATAAACTATTACTTTTTTTATTTAGATTTTTATAGTACTTTTTACTCTGGTTTTTTTCCCTGTCCCCATGCCCCAGGTATGCTAGGCATGCGCACACCACGTCTCGGGGCATCCTTCCAATACACTGCAACCCCCTCCTGCCTACGCTACCCATCGGGCCTCCACCCAGTGGGAGCGGAACTATGGGGGGACGACAACCACCCTGAAAGAGAGGAGAACTGCCTTTCAGCTGGTCAATCCTGCTTTTGCACCCCCCCCCCCGTGCCGGCTCTCCAACGACCCAAGATTGTTCCTGAACCCGGGTTGCAGGCGTGACACGAAGTAAGGCGTCCAGCACCTCAATGCCATCGGTCTGGCACCTCAAAATAAACTATTAGCTTTGAAATGTGAAGGTTGTCAAGAAAGGGCCATGATATTTCCAATGAAAAATATGCAAGACAGCAGACACGTCAAAGAGCTTCAGTTACTCTGTACTGTAGTTTGTTTATTTGCACGGGTCAGCTGTCACTATGCAAGACAGGTACTATAGACCTGTTACTTCATTTGGTAAGCCAGCATGCATCTGAAAATATTTCTAATAATTGACAGAATAGGATAATGACATACAATATCAACCCCTAATCTTTTTTCCACAATTGTTTTAAAGTCATCTGGTTTCAGAAGTTCAATTTTCAAGTGAAAACATATTTGTATTGTTTACGAGCACATCTGTGCACTGCCGTCTCGCAACTCCTCAACTGGCCCTCAGAACTAAGTTATAATGAATTCACTCATCAGTTACTATACAGTAGGGCCAGCATGATTATCATGTGGAATCTTACTGAGCAACGTGCTACTCTTAACCCTAGCAAACTCTGGGCAAAACCACAACGGCTGCTAATCCAGTACAGTAGTACTGATATAATAAGACCGACATTTACTGCATTTAGAAATAAACACTCTGTGAAAATGCTAAATTATATATAGGATAAATGACAGAAACGTTTTATACACAAAATAATGCCAAAGAGGGGCCATTATGAGTCAATTATCCCACTGTCTCCCTCCATCCACCCACACACAAACAGGGCCATCATCTTCTACACCACCACCCCCCATAATACACTGACATAGAAGTCACTCAAAATCAGGATCTTTTTCTTCTCCCTCCCACCCCAAATACTATTCATAGACAGAGTCCACACACACACACACACACACACACACACACACACACACACACACACACACACAGCACTATGTACAGACACACAGCAGAACATACAGATATTCGGACATACAGAGCACTGCATACACAGTTGCACACATAGAAACATACAGTGCTACGTGCACAGATGGGCACACAGCACTATATATACCGACAAACACACAGATGCATACACACATTACACACACAGATGTATGAAAACACACAGTGATACACATTACTACAAATGCACACACATATACATACATACACACACACACACACACACACACAGAATACATACTACACAAGCAGAGACAGACAGAAGTATACACAGATGTACACAGTGAAGCCACTTATTTATTTGCAATATCTGACCAGGAAAGACAAACTGAGCCATAACAGCTTGTTTCCAGATGTGTCCTGACTCCTGGGGGTGGGTGGAGGGCTGATGGGAATTGCGTCATATATTTATTTAGTTAACAACTGTGCCCACCACCCAAATCATAGATCAGCGGTCAAGAGAGGGGCCTAGCTGTGGCAAATGGGCCCCTTGGGGCCAGAGAGTTGGGCTAAGAAAGGTAGGGGTGCTCAGGGAAATGATGGTGTTAGACCTTGACACCACAGTAGCAGACCAGCATCCTTTTTGTTTAGAGTAACTTAGCTGGAAGACTGGGGAAGGGGGCTGATTGGGAGGGGAGATGACAGTGGTCTCAGGAGACAGTGGCCACAAGACTAGCCCAGACCACCCAGGGACAGCTAGACATTTTAATGTTATTTATGGAACATTTTAAATGTTGTGAAAAATACTCTGTACTTTGTCATGCTTACCCTATTATTTGTAGTATTCAGGAATGAATGTTCATTACTTCAGCAGCCCTAACCAGAGGCTCTTCAAAGTAGACTTCCAGTAAATTCCATCACTCAGTACACATAGAAGTTTGTTTTTTTAACAAGGAATGCACACGGGGATCAGCATTGACCCTCAGATATGGCACGTAAAGGGAAATATTCCCTCTGCTGATGCCCGAAGAGATCTCAAAGTGGCAGGCAGTAATCAACCACTGGCCTCTTTATTGGAATTTGAAGGAAATATCTGAATCCAGATCAGCACAACTTGAAATCAATGACAAGACCGGGGGGGGGGGTTAGAAGGGGCAGCTGCAGAGCAGGGGTGCTAGCTGCAAAATCGAGCAGACTCGATGGACCAAATGGCCTTTTTCTGCTGGCAGTTTCGTATGTTCGTAAAAAAGCCTGACAGCAAGATCCATGCTGTTCTAAATCACTGCACAGTGGTTCAAACCCAAGTCCATCAACAGGGGTTGTGGGAAGCAAACCACTCGGACTAGCCCTATCTAGCTCCCTTGGGATTAAGAAGGTCTAAGTTCACATGCCGACACAAAACAAATAAACATGATGTACCCTGGCAGGCCACCAGGAATCAGTTAACAAGTTGTAATTCTGCTGGGGGAGAGACAGATAGGAGCAGAGAGTGAGAACAAGTCTGTTCCAGTCTAGGATCTTGTATCCCACAGCATCCGATCTCTGAATTTGCCTCACTCCTGCAGGTTCTCATGAACCACTGTGCCTCTAGCTGTTTAAAGAAAACAGAGAAATAGAAGGAGGTACGAGCAGCAGAGGGAAGGAATGGGTTGTATCTGTTTACAGACCAAGACTAGGGTGAGGGAGTGGATAACAGCTGCGGAGGGAGGGAGGTAGGGAGGAAGCAGGCTTGCTGAGGTCCATTTGGTTAAAACTGTATATGCAAAAACTGATGGATCGAAGGATGTAAATTTTTCTTTTCAGATATTTCAAACTCAGCAGTAACATCAGGAAAAGAATTAACATTAGATCAGAAGTGTGCTCATGCCACAACGCTAGCACTGCAGGGCAGCATGGGCTTTCAAAGTTGTAAATCCTACCCGCCATGTTGGGCTGACCATTAGCAGAAGAGTAGTGATAGTTTTATTTTATCATTATTATTTTGGTTTATTTTAATCCCTGTTGTGTCATTAAATTGATTTTTTTGCATAGGATATTAATGGACTTTCGGGTTTAGTCCAGGGCCGATTACTGAGAAGAGGACGGGCTAACTGACACTGGCATCCGCTTCCATTAAAAGTCTCAAAATCATACTTTCTTGGGAGCCATAAACTGGTCTGGAGTTAAAGAAACCTTAAAATACCTGGGTCGGTGTAATCCTGGTTGCAGAGGGAAGCGGCGTGAGGAGTTCAGCGGCTGGTACAGTGGAGTGAACCTGCCCATGGACTGTAGTGTGGAAGAACGTTGTGGAGGGGAGTGCTGGAGCGACCTGGCAGTGGATGCTGGCTTGGTGTTGGGGGGGAGTTCCATCTTGGTCTCTGACCTTGACCTGGTGGTGGCCACAGTGCCGTTGTTGGTGGGCGGCTGCATCTGCAGCACTTCTGATCCGCGGCATGGTGGCTGGTGAGCCGCCAGAGCAGCAGCTGGGTTTGGGGAGAGGTGGGTGTTCTGGGTGGAGCCCTTCAAGTACCGGAAAATACTGTAATCTGAAGCGGCATTTTCCCCCTAACTTTCCAGCCTTATTGGGAGAACTGTGTCTGGAGTTCTTATTGAAATACGATCGTATCATCACTGGTTCCCTTTTGATTGTGCAGCCAACGAAGTAAGAAAAAGGCCACGAGCAGTGGCATGAGTTATTCCATTTCTGCTCCGACTCTAACTGTAGTGCTGTGATTTTCAAGTGCTCTGTTGGATAAATTTTTTTCATTAAACAACTGGGCTGGTATTTGGTTTTTACGTGGTGGTGAGAGCCCATGGAAAACTGAACACTGGCACTGTGCTTTTCAGCAAATGTGAGTTTTGGATTTAAAGAGACTGGGACGTAATCTTCCTCCAGTCTCTATTTCATTTTAATACTGTTGGACCTTTCGGAGTGAGTCCTTTGGGTCTGTAAATGGACAGCTGTTTGGCCCTACGAGGTGGAAGCTCCAAGGACTAAAACTTTTCATATGAACTCCTTTGGACTAGGCTTTGTTCATGATACTTACTTCCTCAATATTTGAAATAATTTCTAATTACAACTGAAGTTAGTACTAAGTTAATTTTGTTAATTGGGGGGTTAAATGTATAGGTTTATTATTATTTGATATTGTATTATCGGTTTTATTAATTGGGGTGGGTTGGGAACTTCGTATCTGTTGAAAGTGTGGTTTGAAATTGTTAGTGTGAGAGTGTGTGAGTTTGATGGTTTGATTTTTACCTGCTCCTGCTCTGTTAGAGAATGTGCTGGGAGGGATTAAAGACGGGCAGGCTTTTGACTGATACACCTAGGGCCAGTCATTTTATGCCTGTGCTGCGTGAACTGCACTGGCTGCCTGTTAAGTGGCGGCTCACCTTTAAGGTCGGCCTGCTGACCTTTAAAGCCCTACATGAACAGGGACCCGGCCACCTGCAAGATCTCCTGACTCCCTACTGCCCCCCCAATGAGGGATTCCTAGAGATTCCCAGGGCTCGTGTAAAAACATCGGGTGCCCATGCTTTTTCTTTTGCAACCCCTACCATGTGTAATTCTCTACCTCGTTGGTTAAGACAATGCCTGACCATCAAGAGATTTAAATCAGATTTTAAAATATATATCTTTTTAAATTAACATTCCCAGACAAATTTTAAGCAAGCTGATGCACTTGTTATGTTTTAGAGTTATTTAAATTGTGTGTGTTGTATTTTAACTGTAAAGCGCCTTGGTTATGGAAAGGCACTATATAAATGAAGCGTTACTTACTTTTGAATGTTCCCCCTGCTGCCTGGTCATGTAACATTAATAAAAAACAGGGAAATTAGTTCTCTTTAAACATTACAATTAAAATATATCTCTCTGTGCAATAGTGTGACAAGAAACACACAGCACAAAATAAGCTAAACCCCAACTAGCAGCTGAGACAGGGGCGTAACTAAGAGGCAAATTATGTACTATAGGCAAGGGGGAGTAAGCTGTAAAGTTTTAGATGCTCCCAATGTATTTTAGGAGTTATTTCGGAGGTAATGACAAACACTTTAATATCATTAATTTAGGGCATACTGCTTTGCTTTTTGTGCTGTTCTTAAGTTCTAACATAGCCAGTCAGAAGTCATGTATTATATGTCACACTTTAAGAAGGCTAGTATCTATAATGTTACCTTATTTTGAGTGTCAGTTTCCCTCATTGCACTCACTGGCAGAATGCAAGGTGCCCCACCTTGACAGCCAGCAGAGGAGCCAAAAGAAAATCTGGCTGTCTAGGCCATAAGGAGTGGAGGGACCGACGGCAGCAGAGACTGGTGTAAAATGTGCCCCAACACACAGCAGTGAAAAGAACAGTCACATAAGAACTTACCATAACAGCAGATCTTTGAGGGGATCTCAGTCATCAGATCACACCATAGGAACTTCACTATCAGTGAAGCAGGATCCACATAGACGATTTTCAGCAGTGCAACTGGGGCCGCCCATGCCGCTGATGTCCATCGATGTCACCAACCCTATATAGGTGTGAGCAGCCCCACTCCCTCCTCAGTTCTTTTCCTGGAGACACAGGGAGCATAGCTCTAGCCATGGGGGACTAAGGAGAGAGAGAGGTGCCCAGGCCTATATGAAAGGCTGGATACACCAGACAGCCAGTTCCAGTACAAGAGCCCCATGAAGGGGATGGAGGGAGAGAAAGCAGACCTGATGACTGAGATCCCCTCGAAGATCTACTGTTATGGTAAGTTCTTATGTAACTGTTCTATCTTCTTCGGCGGTATCTCAGTCATCAGGTCACATCATAGGAACGAGTTCCAAGCAGTTACAGGTGCAAACAGACAGTCTGGTAGGAAGGCCAACCATAAACTTAAGACAGGAGGCCATTCAGCACAGCCCTGCCAAAACCTGCACGGGCCCTTGAGGCAATGTCCAGATGGTGGTGCTTGGTGAAAGTATGGACGGTACACCAGGTGGCTGAGACCCCTTGGAAAAAAGCCACAGAGGTAGCTATGCTCCTTATGGAATGAGCTTTAAACATCTCAGGCAATTCTTTGCCGTACTTCTTGCAGCAGAACACAATGCAACTGGCCAATCATTTAGATAAACACTGTTTAGAAACTGAAAAGCCCTCTCTACTTGAGGCGAAGGAAACAAACAACTGCTTCAACTTTCTACATTCTTTGGCATGGAGCTGGTAGTATGTCAAAGTTATGCACACATCTAACGTACGGAGCAGTGCTTACCCTGGATTGGCACAGCTGGGGAAATAAACAGGAAGGTGGATAGACTGGTTGATTGTAAACTCAGAGATCACCTTAGGGAGAAACTTAGGATTTGTGCACAAAGACACCCTGTCTTTGTGAAAAACCAAACAAGGCTCCTTGCCCCAGAGGACCCGAAGCTCTGAAATTCTTTGAGCAGAAATAATGGCAAGCAAAAATAATGCTTTCCAAGAGAGAAAGCGTAGCGCACAAGTTGTGGCTGGCTATCATACAGTCAACCACGGGCTCATGAAATGCTCGAAAGGTGTACCTTGAGGGAGAAATACTGGAGACCTGAGTCAGAGAGAAAGATCAGGTAGTCCAGAATCTGGTTCACCGGACAGGTGAAAGTGCCCAGGTTATGTTTAGCAGCTCAGATGGCAAACCGCTTCCACTTCATGGCATGTATGGCTCAAGCGGAAGGTTTCCAGGCGGCCACCAGGACGTCCGCCACTCTATTAGAGACCCCAAACCTGGTGATGGCTATGTCTTCAGAAGCCAGGCCCGCAGATGGAGGGACCTTAGGTTGAGATGGACCAGGGTCCTCTGAGCCTGGGTCAGCAGATTCCTGCAAAGGGGGAGTGGAACCAGAGGTTCCTCTGCTAGCTGCTGTAGCAGGGGAAACCATATCTGGTGGGGCCAGAATGGAGCTACCAGAATCATGCTGGCCCCCTCCATCTGCAATTTGATGAACACCCTCTGAATCAGGGGGAATGGAGGAAATGCATAAAGGAACCTCTCGCTCCAAGATAGGGGCAACGTATCTTGCCAGAAAACTCCAGACCCTAGCCCATGCGAACAAGTCGATAGTGGGAAAGAACTGAGGAGGGAGTGGGGCTGCTCACGCCTTTATAGGGTTGATGATGTCAACAGCATGGGCAGAATCAGCTGTACTGCTGAAAATCTTTGGCGTGTGGATCCGGCTTCACTGACGGTGAAACTCCTACAGTGTGAGCTAATAACTGAGATACCCCCCGAAGAAGATCATTATGTGGAATAGACAGAAAGGAGGAAGAGAAGCCTGGCAGCAGCAATGTTCAGCTGATGGGGTTTGGTGACTGTGAGGGAGGACGCACTGAGGATAGAGAGATGGACAAGGTATCGCAGCTTCCTTCCATAAGTGTGTGGACTGCCAACTAACTGATGGCATGGAGCAGCCCTCAGCCTGAGTTGCCTGCACCTCAGGTGAAGAATAGGACCTCTATGCACCTGGAGCCTCACTGCGCACCCTACCAGTATGCACGGCCTCCTCGATCTTTTAGGATCGGGCCCTTAGACAAGTGTTGAGCTGCTAGTCTTATCTTGAACCACAATCTATTGTTTTTGTCTTGTTAGATACAGTTCACAGCACCTCATTTGTTATGCAAGTAAAATGCCTAAAACCTTTATTCATTTACTTTTGTGAACTACATCAAAAGAGATTATTCTGTTTCTTTACTTGACAGGCCACAAGAGGTGATAGTATTTTAAGGTGATGACTTACAGTTTGGAGGTTACCCCATTTTTAGTTGTGAGTTTTCAGGATTAGTGAAAAAGGAAAAAAAGGTACATTTTCCAGTTAACGTTTTAAAAGATATCTCTGACCACAGGGGAAGCAATTACTGCAACGATAATGAAAGACAAACACCTCTACATTTAGTGAAATGCTGGGGCAGAGTCACAGTCACCAAGCAGGGGAGTCCACAACATATCAATTTACAGCTACCTGTCTGTCCGTCAATAAGACTAGCTGGCTGGCTACAAACGGAAGCAACTTAGTTCTCAACCTGCCAATCAGGTACAGAGGTTACATGATCCACACAGTAGGTGGAATGAGTACTTAGATAGTCTGTATGCTGGTTTCCATGTTTTCAATTGGCATGACATCCGAACGTGCCACAGATAGTGTGCTGATTGCCTTGCCATTCTTCAGACCTTTCCCACCCTTCCTCCCATTACAGTACTGGTGACTCTGCCATCAGTGGATGGATGTACTGCGAACTGAAAAAAACAAAGGAGAAAAAAAAAAAAAACACAGCACAACACTGCCTTCCTGCATTTTGAAAAATGCCCCAATTAGAGCACAGACTGATTCACCACTTCTCATGTGTTTATCATCATCATCATCTGTAACTCACACAAAGTGTAACCAACGTATATTTTACTGTTAAATGTTCCGCAATTGATGACCTGCATGTTATCTATCCCCTGTTCCCCCTCCCCCCCAGGTCGCACCAGGAGACGAGCAGCTTGTTGCTCAGTGTGCCTTTCCTGGTAAAACAATTTCAATAAATAAATATCCTAGGACTGCAGTCTCCACAGTGACTGCAAAGCATACTGGCCAAATCAAGAAAGAGAAAAAAAAAAACATGCTTGCCCACCACTGCTTAAATAACAAGCGACAGCTGCTTTTCATTTGGGCTGTGATCACAGATGCATAGTGATCTCCAGGGGCAGACCTGCTTTGTTTGTGATCAGCACTCCTGGGTGCACTGCAGTCTCCAGCAGCACTGCTACTCTGGCTTTAGCAGCGATCCCAGATGCACCAAGATCTCCACTGGCATATCCATGTCTCTCAACACCATGTAGACCGGGCAGTGTCCATGAAGTGGTTATGATCGGCAGCAGCAGGTGGGACTATCCTGAATGTGATGGGACCAGCAGCGTGGAACAGATGCACATGACAACAGCGTGCTATTAGGTGATCAGATTCTGTTGAAGATGTCTAAAACATTGATTCAATTTTCCTATTTTCTCCTGAACACACTATGTTTTGCATAGCTATGCTATGCAGCTGTAAAAAGGGCTCCTAGACTGAACAAGCCTGGGCACTCACCAAACATTACCAGTGAGGCATTCATGGTAGGTTTTAAAAGATGTATTCTTGGGCTCTTGAAAAGGCATCAGCGAGGAGCAGGGGTAACAAAATTAAAATTAGGTACATACCATTAATTCCTGATCTTCCAGAATATCTTCACCACTGATTCCCCACTTGTGAGTCTGAACAGGAAGTGCTAGGACCATACAGAAGCCAGAAGTGTTCAGAGGGCTGGTGACGTGGCAGAAACCGCATGCACCTCATCATGCGATGATTCGCGCACCCAATAGTATACAGCGGCACCAGCCTTCAACCACCTCAGTACTTTTTTTTTTTTTTTTACCGTGGGGTCGAGCAGCATAACCTAACACATAGCTTAAGCCACGTATAAAGGGGTGAAGACCACAAAAATAAGCTACTCACCTGTAACCATAGTTCTAGGAGTGGTATATAGTTCAACATTCACACAAAGGCAGTTCCACTAGAAGTGCTAATTAATAAGAACATCTTACTCTTTCCATCACCCCAGTGATATATCCTCCAGGTCTGCCACGTGACATCAGATCTTGCACGCTGGAAGCAGGGATCCGTGTGCCACTTACCAGGGAGGTAGGGTGGATGGATTGAATGTGAACTGTATACCAATCCTAGAAATGTGAATTACGTTCTCACCGTAACTCTTGATCTTCTAGGAACAGCTTCTCCACCGATTCATAATAATGGGTTCTGAGTCAGCGGCACTAGGACCCTGCGGGAGCCAGAACTTTTCAAGAGGGCTGGCGCCGAGACAAGTTGTACACATGCGTGACACCGTGTGGAAGAGGTCGCAGCACATGCTTACCTCGGCACCAGCCCTCAACCGCCTCAACACTTTTTTTTAAGGAGAAGGTGCAGCATGACCTAACTAGCACTTATGTACATAACCTAAGGCAGTAAAATAGCCCCGATAACCCATGTAAGAAGGGTCAACAAACCAGTAACACAGTGTTTTCATAGCCCAAACCAAGAACAAGGGGTGAAGACCAATAAACAAACTGGAATGAGTCCGGGGGATGGTGGGTGGGCATGCGACTCAATGGTGAAGACATTCCTAGTAGATCAAGAATTATGGGGAGTATATAACTTTTATCTTCCAGGAATCAATCTTCACCACTGATTCACACCAGTGGATTAAAGCAGCAAGCTCAGACAAAGTCCCCTGGACTAGGGCGGTAGGAGCCGAGGCTCACTCAGGACAGAAGTCCATTCGGGATAACCCTGTGAAAGGAGGCAGGCTGCATGGCATGGACATCCAAGGCATAGTGTCTAACAAAAGCAAGCACTATGCTCCAGGTTGCAGCTCTGCAAATATCATTGACAGGTACACAACGAATCTCTGCCATGGACGTGGCCCTTGCTCTGATGGAGGGGGCACGTACCGGAGCTTCCAGCCTGACATGTGCCATGTCACTGCAGTGGCGCAGACAGCTCACAATCCAGGCAGAAATGCACTTGATTGTAACAGGCTGTCTCTTTTGACTGGGACTGAAGGAGGCAGAGCTGTTTGGACTGTCTGAAGTCCTTAGTTCTGTCCAGGTAAAACTTAAAGACTCTCCTAACATCCAGAGGATGGAGAATGTGTTCTCCTTCATTCTGGAAATTGGCAAAGTAGGTAGGCAACACTAGAGGCTGATTCAGATGGAACTCTGACACCAATTTCAGTAAGAATTTAGGGTACATGCAGAGAACTAACCTGGCCTTCTGGAAAACCATGTACGGGGTATCTGTGACCAAGGCATGAATTTTGAGACTGTGAGCCAAAATGATGGGCATTAGAAAACTGCTTTCCAAATCAGAAATTTAGCTCACATGTTGCAAGAGGCTCAAAGGACTTCTGGGTGACCATGTCCAGCACAAGGCTGTTATCCCTGACTGCTACCGGCTTCCTGTTGGGGTGCACAGTGCATGTGAACCTTTTAAAAAGTGGAAGTTCAGTCAGGCAGAGGGTACCAATGGGCTTATGGTACGCAGATATAGCAAACAAGTGCTTCTTGACTGTGGAATACTGCAAACCAGCATCAGAAAAGTCCAGCAAGTACTCCAGAACCTTGTCAGGTGAGCACCAAAAGGGGTCCATGTGGGTTCTGGAGCACCACATGGAAAATATTTTCCAATTGGCTATGTACAGTAAGTTTTCAAGGCGGAAGGTTTACAGCCAACCAAAAGTGTTTCAGAGACCCACTGAGATAGCTTATACCTGTTCACTTCTATTTCTTCAGGAGTCAAGCCTGAAGGTGAAAGGAGCGCAGGATGGGATGGACCAGGTGACTCTGAGTCAGTAAGTCCGTTCTGAGTGGGAGGATCCTCAATGTGCTCACTGACAGTCTGCGCAACAGAAAACTATACTTGTAGAGGCCTGCAGGGGGCGATCAGAATCATCTTGCCTCCGTGTGCCTCGAGATTGAGCAGAACACTCTACACCAGAGGGACTGGAGAAAATGCATACAGAATTAGATTTTGCCACTGCAGTCTGAATGCATCCTGATAGAAAATGCCATGTCCTGGATTTCTGAGGCAGAATTGAGGCATTTTAGTGTTCAGAGGGAATGCAAAAAGGTCCACATCTGGTGTTCCCCACTCGTCAAACAGTGATCTTACAACGTGTAGACCTAGTGACCACTCTTGAGGATTGGTCTCTGTTCAGCTGAGCTTGTCTCCTAGAGCATTTTGTAATCCTGGCAGGTAAACTGCTTGCAGCAGGATCCCCTGCCCGAGACACCATTCTCATCCTCTCACTGCTTCCCTCCAGAGAGGGTAAGAGGGTACTCATCCTTGTTTGTTTATGTAAAATGTGACTGACTTGTCTGTCTGTAGAAGAACTGTTTTGTGACTAACGACGTCCACTAGGGCTCGAAGGCCGTACAGTACAGCTCTCATTTCTACCACACTGACGTGGAGATGAGTCTCTGAGAGGTTCCAAACATCTTGTGTTTAGAGACCCTGACAGTGGACTGCCCATCCCATTGGGGAGCCATCCATGGTGTTAGCCACCTGAGACTCCAGCTGGGAGAAAAGAAAGCCCTGGAGAAGGCTGTCCTCCTCTGTCCACCATGTAAGTGACCGAACCAGGGGCTTGGTCTTCAGAATGGGTAAGTCTGTGGATGCAGTGTTTGTGACCACCATGCACACAGCAACTGAGTCACTCTCCTGTGTAACCGTGCCAGGTGCACTGTGAACACTGAGGAGGCTATCAGACCCAGCATGTGCTGCATGGAGTGCACTTGAGCAGACTTTTGCTCAATTATGTAGTGTACCATCTGTAGAACTGTCTTCCTCCTGCTCTCTGGAAGGAAGGCTCAGGCCTTGTTAGTATCCAGAGTAGCTCCTATGAACAGGAGTTGTTGAGATGGCTGACGCTGAAACTTCTCTAGGTTCAGAAGAACTCCCATGGAGGTAAGGAAGTGAGAGGCTGTGGCCACTGCTAATTCCATCTCTTGCTTGGATGACTTGGCTAGCAGCCAATTATCCTGACAAGGGTAAACTTGGCATCCTAGTTTTCTCAGGTGCACTGTGAGTATGGCTAAGCACTTTGTAAAGACTCGAGGTGCTGAGGATAAACCAAAGGGTAGAACTCTGAAATGATAATGCTGTCCCAGCACAACAAATCAAAGGTATCTGTGGTGACTAGGTACACCAGAATATACTGATAAGCATCCTGCATATCTAGGGAGGCTAACCAATCCTGAGATTTCAGGAAGGGAAGCAGAGATCCCACAAAAACCATCTTGAATTTCTCTCAATCCACAAATTTGTTCAAATTTCTGAGGTCAAGAATGGAGTGCATGCCCCTGATTTCTTTGGTATGAGGAAGTAGTGGGAATTGAAGCCTGTGCTGCAATTTGACACTGGCAGTACCGCCACTGCCCTATTGCTCAGAAGGTCCGCAATCTCCTTTGTCAGAAGTTTGGACATGTGAGCTAATGAGAGGGGTTGTCTTCTGGGCAGATAGTCCAGAGGGATTTCTGTGAAGTTCACGGAGTATCCCTCTCAGATATCCTAAGGGCCTACTTGTCCATCATAATGGGACCCCCATTGACAGTAAAACAGGGTCAGGCACCCTACTACTGGCAAGGAGAGGTCTGCCTCAGACACCTGAGGCAGGACCCGAGAACCAAACTTCAGAGGGTAACACTGGAATTGCTCAGTGCCTGTGTCTTTGGGTGTGCTTTTCTCGGTTGGGAAGACCGAAATTTGTTCTGCGCTCCCCTACTGTTTCCTCGAAAGAACTATCTATTCTGAAAAAAAAACTCATCCCTTCCCTCGCTGAGGATTGACAGGAGCTGGCCTAGAAAACTTTATAGCCATTCTAATTTTCTGAGACGTTTCAAAAGACTTCTCCACCTGTGTTCCACATAGGTAACTGCCATCGAATGGAACATTCATAACCTGCTGTTGGACATCTTGCAAGAACATGAATTACAAAGCTAGGCATGACTTCTGATACAAATGCCTGATGCGGCAGGATGAGAAGCAGTGTCAAAGGCATCCACAACTGCTTTAAGCTGATGACTGTTAGACTCAATGCCATGAGTCACAGTTTGCAGGATCTTTTGTTTAGTCTCAGAGACAGGCAAGGACTCTGTGAGAGACATAAATGAGCTCTAAAGGCTTTATTCATATTTGGAAAAATGCTCTTGGTAGCTGGCATTTCTCATTCCTAGGGTAGCAGCAGCTAAAGCTCGCTTACTCATAGTGTCTATCTTGCAAAACTCCTTGTTAATGGAATGTGCAGTGACCTCCTGGGGCAGAATGGCTTTGTCATTCTTAGCGAGAACAATAGCATCAGCTGAGAGACATAAACTGGTCTGTCCTTAGGGGCAGTATACTTTCTACCTGCTTGCAGATGGATGGAATAGATACAGGCCAATTTCAAACTGCAACTAATAGGGTTTCAAATCCTTGAGGAAAAGGGAGAGTTAAATTGACCAGTATGGTAGAAATGTTTAACCACTGCAGACACAGACGTTTACCTGGGTCAAGAGCTGAAGGCTCAAAATCAAGAGCAGAATACAGTGGATATTTTTTAACAAAGTCTGGGAAGTCAAATTCTGCTAAGGAACAAGAGGGGGGCCTGGGTCTGAAAAGTCCAGGCTATAGAATGAGAAATCATCATCACCCACAGAAATAATGAATTTGGGGTCAAACTCATCCTCTTACAGCACCCCCCCCCCCAGTCAGGCAGGGGAATGGATCACAAGTTCCCCAATTGAGAATGAAGCCCGGGTGACATAAGTGACACCAGCCCCAGATTACAAGAAGCCTGTGTCAGAGACAGCTCCACAGTCAGAACTGAATCCAGTGTCAGAGGTCTCCTGACACCAAAGGCAGCACTGACACCAGCATCAAAACTAGTGCTCAGAAAGGCCCAACCCACCTTAACCTGGTGCCAACCCCGATGATCCAGCCCCCACCGAAGTGACCAGCAAATGTACTGTAGCCGGCCCCACCACAGTGACAGTAAATACGGTTGTGGCCAGTGGGACAGGAGACGGTGGCATGGACACTGACAAGGGTCCTGGGGCTTGAACACCCCACCTGCAGTTCTACTGCCACCAGCCCTGAAGGGCCAAGGATTGGTTCTGCAGGCAGAGGCAAAGGAGCCAGATACTGCATTCACTTCTCCATGAGAGCTGCTCAGTTGTGGGACCAGAGTCCCTACTAACAGACAGGGAGAGACTCCGGGCCTGAGAACTCGACCTTCCATGGACAGACACCCCCAGTGATGCTGACAGTGGTGGTAAGGGCCTCCTCCTTCAAGACATTGAGGATCCTGTGGCAGACTTCACAAAGGGTGACCTTGAGTGGTAGTATTTCTTCCCCTTCCTACAGGAAGAGGAAGAACTTGAGACCAAGCAGCATCGCAATCCCCACCGTGATCGGGAACAGGCCTGCTTCTTTTGTTTTCTTCCATTATCTATTTATCTCTCTTGGGAGCCTGGCAGCTGGCTCCGGTCTCTCCCTCGGAGGGACTCAGTCTCTGACCCCCCATTCCCCTGCCCAACATTCTCTAGACTCCCCACGGGTTTCCACCCATGACAGGGCCGAGGCAAAGGGGCACCAGTGTTCCCCAACCCCCAGCCAGAAATCAAGATGTTTGGGGAGCCGGACAGGTGCTGGGGGGAGGGGGGTGTCATCACGGAGCCTGCCAGCTACATTTTCCTCCATGTTTTTTCCTCCGCACCCCTCTCCACCACCGTTGTACGCTGGGCATGTGCCTCCAGCCCGCATCTCCTCCAGCCGTCACCAGAGGGAGGTCGACAAGCAGGACGGCAACCCTTCCCTCCCCAGGAGACAAGAGCAGTCCTCTGGATGCTCAATCATCTCTCTCTCTCCCCTGCTGACCCAGGCTCGGGTCACCAGAGTGGTGCGAGGTGTGGCGTCCAGCGCCTCAACCTCCAGCACCACTAGGCTGGCTATGCCTGCCTTTTTTTGTATTTATTTTTTAAATTACTTTTTATCCACCTTATCACCTCGACGCTCCACTCCTTCAGGCTTAGCTCATGCCACCCACTCTCTCAACCCTGAGTCTGCTCCTAGAGTGGTCTTGGTGACTCCTACCTCCCTCTCGCCTCCGTGGAGCACCTCGCACAGTGGGGTCTGCCCGTAGTTTCTGGACTGGGCGGCTGGAGTGGCCGTCATCTAGGACCAGTGAGGATACTTTTCGTTTTTCTTGTGATTTCCCCTCCAACCACTGAGGACGCCGGCTCGGGCAGGAACGTGCTTACACACACCTGCCAAGTGCCTAACAGCATCCTCCCCTCCCCGATTCCTCTGTAGAGGAGCCACCAATGTCCCCGAGCGTCGGTGCTTCCACCGGCCCTCATGGACGTCGGGTGCATTAAGCAACCCTGGTAACCCTCCACGAAGGAGGAGAGCATCCGTTGGGATGCTCAACCCTCCTTCCCCCGGTCAACCACTGGCAACCCGAGTCCATATCCAAACCTGGGTCGCCGGCATGGTGCGAGGTGTGGCATCCAGCGCCTCAACCCTCAGCGCCACTGGGCCAGCCCTATGCCTGCTTTTTATGCTTCCGGGAGGACTGTCCTTCCTCCCAGGCACAGGACTGCCCATCGTCAGAACTCTACCTTGAAAGGGGAAGTGGACCAGACATGGCCTGGCTGCTGGAGCAGCTTACCTAAGAAGGCTCCCTACTGTCATCGTCCATGGCCATTGATCACTGACTCAGCAGGGCTATGAAAGATTAAGAGAAATATTTTTGTAAATTCAGTAAACTGACATAAAAATTAACTGATTTTAAACACGAAAAATTGAGAACTGAATGCTGTTGTCATACAGACATGAAGTTCTGACTCCCGGCAGGTGAGCATCATTGTCTCTTAAGCCCACTCAATGGCATGAAAAAAAGAACTGAGGCAGTTGAAGGCTGGTGCCGAGGTAAGCCTGTGCTGCAAGCTCCTTTTTGTGGTACCACACATGCATTCAGCTTACCTCAGAGACAGCCCTCCTGAAAAGTTCAGGCTCCCACAGGGTCCTAGCACCTCCTGCTCAGAACCCATTAGTGTGAATCAATGGTGAAGACTGATTCCTTGAAGATCTGCGGTTACAGATGAGTAAACTATTTTTCTAGGGGTGTAGATATAGTTCATTTATGCACATGATGGCAGACTTTCAGCACTATTCCAGGAGGAGGGGGCAAGATGCACACCCCTACTTTGTGAATAGAAATTGGAGAACTGAGGTCCCAATAGCAGCATCCAGACAAGAGTCCAGGTCGATACTGTAATGGGAGAGGAAGGTGTGTGCTGACTTTTAGGTAGCAGCCCTGCAGATCTCTTGGATAGAGATGTCCCTGGAAGCATCCACAGAGGCAGAGATATGTCATGTGGAATGAGCCCTAAGCCCTATGGGAGGCTCCCTACTAGCCAACCTATAGCACAGGTTGATACAGGTTGTTATCCACCTGCCAATCATCTACTTAGCTACCAGTCTACTAGACGCAGCTTCAGTGTATGTGACGAACAGCTTGCAAGCCTCACTCCAAACTCTAGCTGTGCGCTCTGCATAGCAGGAGAGTGCCCGTCCCAGAGCCAGAGTATGGAGCCTGCAATCAGCTCCAAAGATGGGTTCATGAAATATACCAGAAGGTTCACACCTGGTTATGGTGGAACTGTGATATGACCTTCGGGGGGAACTTCAGGTGGGGGCGAAGGACTATCTTGTGCCTGTGGAACATAAGATATGCAGACTCCACTGAGAGCACCTGGAGCTCACTAATCCTTCTGGCTGATGTGACAGCCACCAAGAAGGTTATCTTCCACATGCCACCTCACACCTCTCCATGGGCTCCAAGGGCTTGCCTGTGAGCACAGCCAGTACCAACAATAAGTCCCATGGTGGTGGTTCACGCACTAGAGGGAATAGTTGGTCCAAGCCTTTAAAAAAGCACCTGACCACCTTCTCCTGGGCCACTGTTGACATACCAGCTCACACCAGCTATGCAGAGATGGCTGCCAGGTGCACCCTGAGGGTCACTGCTCGCAGCCGCAGCTTGGAGAGGGACCAGAGGTAATCAAGGATACTAGCTACAGGCCAGGCAAGCGGATCAAGCTGCCTTGATACCAAATGGAAAATCTTTTCCATTTAAAGAAGCAGCACCAGCGAGTCAACTCTTTCCGGAGGACTCCACAATGTGGAGCTCATTCTCTGAAAGACCCAAATCCTTGAACTCTAACTGCTAAGGAACTAGGCTGTGAGGTGCAAGGACTGATAGTCCATGTACAGGACCCTCTCCTGTTGTCTGGTCAGCAGGTCTGGGTGAAGAGGCAACAGTCACAGAGGCTTGCTACTGAGGCTGAGGAGATCCAGATGCCAGAACTGTCATGGCCAGTCCGGAGGTATCAGGATCATCTGCGCATTATCCTTCTGGGCCTTGACCACCACTTTGTGGAACAGTGGGAAAGAAGGAAAGGTGTACAGGAGGACTGGAGTCCAGGGCCTCATAAAGGCATCCCCATAAGTGTCCCGGACTGTGGGGGCATGGCACAAAACAGCCTCAGTTTTGCACTCTCCCAGGAGGCAAACTGGTCCACCAGAGGTGTGTTGCACAGGGAGCACAAATGGTTCACAACCTCCTGATGCAGGGACCACTCATGCAACATCTTGCCCACCCACTTGAAAGCATCTGTCAGCTATCTGCTCCAGTGACATGGATCGCCAGGAGATCTGCAACCAAGCTGCGCAAGAAGGTCCAGGTGCAGCCAGCCCAGTGGCGTTGAGAGTTGAGGCGCTGGATGCCACACCTCACGCCATGTCGGGGACCCAGGTTCAGGAACAGACTCAGGTCATTCAGGGGGTCGGCTGGGGCGAGGAAGGACTGAGCATCCAATGACAGCTCTCCTTCCTTGGGGGAGGGGGAACAATGCAGCATGCTGTAGACTGATACCCAGCGGAGGCTGGGGGTCAGCACAGGCACGCTGCTCAGAATGGGGTAGACCCACACACAGGGCATAAGACTGCCTACACAGAGGCACAGGCAGTCGCCCTGCCAATTGCACATGCGTGGGTCCAGGGAGAAAACTGGAGAGAAACACCTCGCGGCAGTAGGATGGTGACCAACCCCCCCGCAGGCTCCGCACTTTTGGTCAGGAAGCCGTTCTAAGCTTCGGATGGCTAAGGCAAGTTCCCGGAGCAGTCAGGTGATGGGGCTGGGGAGGTTGGTAGGATGGGGGCCGCCACAGGGAGATCAGGGAGTAAAATCTAAATAAACAAAAAAAAAAAAAGGTCTGGGTGCGGAGGGCCTCCTGACACACTGGAAGGGAATGTGTGCCACCCTGTCTGCTCAAGTAGAACATGGTCATGGTGGTGTTCACCTGGACTTGCACAATCTGATCCCTGACCAAAGGAGCCAATTCCATCAGAGCTAGCCACACTGCACAGAGCTCCAGCAGGCTGATGTCATGATGGGACTATCTGGGTGATTACAACCCATGGGCCCTGCAGTCTCCGAGCTGAGCTCCTCAACCTACCAGAGACACGTCCGTCATGAGAGTGATGATCAGTTCTTGGCAGACAAACAGGATCCCTTCCTCCATATGTTCTGGGATCAGCCACCACTGGATGTCATCCCACATTGGCTGGGTCACTGTAACTTGCAGGACTAAGGGTCCTAGGTGCTGGGACCACTAACAGCCCAATTCCCACTGCAGGTGTCGCAACTGCCAGCAGGCCCAATGAACCATGCAGGTGCAGGATGCCATGTACCCCAGCAGTTGCAGGAAGTCCCGGGCAGGGCACAAGCACCTCATCCGAAATGACTGGGGGAAAGGAGGTAAAGTCCAGTGCTCGGTCTGCAGGGAGGCAGGCTGTGGCCCACGGGGAGTCTACCTCCGCCCAGATGAAGTCAATCACCTGTGAGGGGATCAGTTTGACTTGGCAGAGTTAACCAAGAGACCCAAGTCTCTGCAGGTCGGGAGGGCCAGATTGCTGGAATGTTCCACGGCTTCCTTGGACAGCCCTGCTATCAGCCAGTCATTCAGGTACGGGTAAAGCCTGGTACCCCTGCACCACAGGAAGGCTGCCACCACTGCCAAGTACTTGCTGAAGACCCTGGGTTTGATTTTCAGAGAGCCCTTAGATTGCCACAATTTATAGCAATCTATGGCTATGGCAAACTCCTGGTACATCAGGGACCCTGCACCCTATTTTATAAAAATGAGGGTCCCGGCACTAAAGACCCTAAAGTTGCAACAGCCACAGGGTTGCGCCAAACATGCAGTGTCCCTGCGGGGTTTGACAAAGAGATCCATCACCCCCCTGCCTGGTAACCTGAGAGGGGCCAGGAGTGTGTGTGTTGGGGGAGACTATACCGGCAAGGAAGGGAGCCAGAGGTAGGAGTAGTACCGGTGGGGGCCCCTAGGGAATGACGGGGGCATGGCGGCAATGTCAGAGTGCTGAGGTGGCACCCGGCGTGGGTGCCATGCACAGCCGCAGAGGCCAATTGGCTCAAGCGGGGGGGGAGGTTGGAAGGGATGGACCATGACCCTGGACACAGCCCTGGCACCTGCCCCATAGGTGCACCAGTCCCCAATACTGTAGGCAGCCAGGAGTGGCTGAAGGTTGCGGGGTGCAGGTGGTAGAGGGGAATGTTCCCCAGACACTGCAACAGTCCCCTGGTACTGAGCCCCTTCCCACCCCGCATGAAGTCAGGCTGCTGCCCACCTACTGTGTTGGGGACTGGTGCACCTATGGGGTAGGTTCCAGGGTTGTGTCCACCTGGGGCTGGGTCATGGTCCGTCCCTGCCAGCCCCCCCTCTACCAAGGCCAATCAGCTCTCTGCAAGTGTGCATGGTACCCTCGCCAGGTGCCACCACAGTACCCTGACATTGCCCCCATCATTTCCTAAGGCACTCCATGCTGCTTCTGACCCAGGTCCCCTCCTTGAAGACCACCCCCCTATCGCCACCCTGCTCAGCAGTGCTGCATGGCCTTTAGACCACTTCTTGGCTGGTCTAAAGTCAGCCCCCTGTTGCAACTACGGCAGGGCTTCAGGATTTCCAAAAATGAGGATGGTGCAGCCCTGACATGGAGCAGCCACCCTAGCCACGTGATGCATGCGTGATTCTGCCGCAAAGGTGCCACAGTGTGGCTATGATGCACAGCATCCCGATTTCAACGAAGCTGTTCAAAAATTGGGACTGCTGCAATCTTTGATGCAAGGTGCCACTTGCGTCATGGCTGTTTGACACTGGCACCTTGCACCAAAGTTTTGGTTTTGAAAATTGAACTCCCTGAGTGCGGATGAGAGACCGAAGAGCATGACTTGGAACTGAGGGACAACCCCTTCTGTACAGAACCAGAGGTAACACAGGGTTCCCCACAACCTACAGATATAGAGCAGTTGTTGTCATTGAGGCTGAAGGTGTATTCCTTGGGCCTCCTATATACAACGTACATGTATATACTGGAAGTGGTTTTAAATAAGGTTTAGAGCACTGGTATCAAAACAAGGGTAGTAGTGCAATAAAGGATGGTGGTAAAAGGCAATTTTGGAGGATTTTTTAAAATATGGAGCAGTGGTAAAAAAAATACAGGGTGGAGGTTCACCATGCTAAAATAATGAATGAGGAACACTGTACCACTAGTGGGACAGACGGATTGAGATGTGGAAGAACATATCCTGGAGGTCCAGAGAGTAGAGCCACATGACCTGCCACAAGGATGGCATTATCTGGTTCAGAGTGACCATCCAGAACTTGCGCTGCCACATGTTCTGGTTGAGATCATGCAGATCCAGTATGGGGCACAAGCCCCCATCTGTTTCAGGACCAGGAGGTACCTGGAGATGTACCCCTGACTTACCAGTGCATCTGGGACACGGGCTATAGCTCCTTTCACAAGTAGTTGAGCAAAGTCCTCCCTGAGGGCAGACATGTCCCATGACACCAAGGACTCCCTCAGAGCATGGGATTGGTAAGGTGGAAGAACCTCAAAACTGAGAGGCAGTCCTCTGCCCACAACCTTGAGAACCCATTTGTCCACAGTGATGACGGACCAGTGTGGCAAGAACTGGCAAAGCCGACCCCCACAGGGAACTGGGTCAGGGACTGGAGAGCTGGGAGGTAGACACCCCCTGACCCATAACTGGGCAGCTTTGGAGGGGGCACAGCTACTGGGGCTGGAGGTATACCACTTTCCCTACCCCCATTTTGGGCCCCGGCCAGAGAACATGGCCTTAGAGAGCCAGGCTTGCTATTACCCCTGCTGGGGTTCCTGCTACTGAAGCTGTTGTGGCTGAAAGCACCGACACTGAAAGGCCTTCTTTTTAGGTTTTTTGGACCTTTGTGTCCTTCTAGGATAAAGCCATAGAGTCTAGGGTGGTGTTGGACTTCTCAGTCTGAGTGAGATGACCATCCACTCCTAGCCCAAAGAGGATAATGCCCTAGAAAGGGACATTAGCTAGCTTGTGCTGAGTGTCTGCCGCAAAGGTGGAGAGCCTCAGCCTGGCCCTACATCATACTGCGATGGCCGATGCCATACAAGGGCACAGGAGCTGTACACATCCAAGGCCGTCTGAAGCTGGTGATTAACCAGCCCTTGATCCTGGTCTCTGACCACTTCCATCAGCAACTGCTTGTCAGCAGGGTGGTGAGGGAGGACATTATCGAGCACTCCCAGTAGGAACTGACCAAAGTGGGCCATCATCAAGGCGTAGCTCACCTGACAAACACCGAGTGAGGAAGCAGCATAGACCTTCTGGGCCACATGGTCAAGCTTCTTCCACTCTTTCTTGGGAGACTGTCCAGGTCCCCAGTGTTTCTGGATTTCTGGAAAACTGAGTTAGAGACCAGACCCTCAGTCAAGGGGAGATCCAAGAACCCAGACAGAGAGCCGCTAGGGAGTGCATACTTGTGGACCATACAGGTTGAGGGTGCCGGGCAGGATGCTTGCCAGAGCTCCAGGGCCAGTCCCAAAATGGCCTCAGCCATGGGAAATGTAACCCCCAGGAATTTGTCCCTATTCAGGATATCCATAAAAAAGTATTAGGCCTTTTTCTGAACAAGGTGAGGGACATTAATGGACCCAGACATGAGTCAAAGTAGCGCCCTACATGACACCAGCCAATAGTCGATGGTCAATTCCTCGACTGATTCACAGTAGACGGTATGCGTCCTCAATCACTGCATGGAAGAATCATCTGAGTTGTCCGAGGACTCATCAAAAACAGCCCTTCACCGTTTGCTGCCATGAACCAATCTAAAGCCATCCAACTAGGTGATTTCCACCAAGAGCTGGCCTGGCAAGCCAGTCACAGGACAGGAGTCCTTGGTTGGGGCTCCCCGCAAAGGTGGTGGTCGAGGCAGTGCCACCAGAAGGGTGGGAATACAGGTATTGACGACAACTGTCTTGGGCAGACCGGTGTGGGCTTGGCTGGCACTGGCCAGTCAACCACAGGGGTTGGGGTAGAGCCCTACACTGCCCCACCAAAGCCCACTGCTGCCAAAGGAGTTCCTCATAGTGCTGCCGCATGTGCCAGCGGAGCCTCTCCTCGTCCGAAGATGAGAAGGATGAGGGACACTGAAAGCGATGCCTCCCAGTCGAGCAGGACCAAGAGCATGAACGGCACCTTAACCACGGACCTGGGGGCCAACATAGGTAACATGCATCGGCTTCAGTGGAATGACCTCCGGTGGAGGCTGATCACGAGTGGAAGTGGCCAGGAACACCGAACAATCCAATCCATCTGGGTAAGGACTGGGAACACCAAGGTTTTGCAGGCTGACCTCCTCTGACAACTGTTCAACCAGGTCGAGGAAATCTCGACCACCTGGCTGGCCAGTGTCGAGGCTGACAAGCCCAACGGGGTCATCATGGAGCTAACAACCTGGCCATTGACCAACTTTGGCTCGACTGAAGCCAGGTGCTCCATAAGCCTCGAGAGGTCAGGGAAGTTGGAGCACAAGCTGAATCTCTCCTGGTCCCACATCCAATGTCAGTGTTTCTTGTGCTTCTTATTGTGGAGGGCAGGGTTCTCCCCAGAGGTCTGGAGGGCCTGACATCTCCCGGAATTCACCAGTGAGGGACACTCCAACACTTTATACAGTGCCTATGCACGGTCTTGTCACTGTAAAGGCCAAAAGTAAAAAGAAGTAAAAAGAGCCCTACAAATTAGTTATTTACTCAGTAAAACATGTTGGTTATTATTTAAGTGCCACAGCCCAGCTTTTCTTCACTACAGTACTTATGCAACTACAATCATTGTAAGGGCTGATTTCAACCCATTTCTATGCTCTTTCCACGCCCACACCTCAGTAAAATCCCATTCATTCCAGTAGCTGCCATATGGCGTCAGAATCATCCATTGCTGAACCTGACCCCAAATGGCCACCGGGAGAGAATGAGTAGGAAGGGAGAGAGATAGCTTTGTTGAATATAGCCCTAAGTATTTTTACAATCCTTAAAGAGATCCACCAAGATAGTAGTTTGGAAGTTTTGTATCCCCATGTTAATGTATTTACTCACAGCATGTTGTTTGATTATATAACACATACATCCAGGGCTAAAACGCAATTTCACTGTAAAATTTTGTTGAGCTCAGGCGACTTCCTGTCCCATGTCGCCCATGTCCCACCCCGCGCCCAACATTATGATGACATGCCAGGGAGAGCGCCTGCGCCATTATAGTCAATGGGTGGCGGTTTGTCAATTTTAAATATATAATGGTTACTTGGTATTGAACGTGCACCAGTCAACTAACATAGCCCTTGTTAGTTGACCGGTGCCCATGTTTCATTACCAAATGGCCATTATAATATTTAAAAATGATCCAAAAGCTGCTGCCCATTGACTATAATGGGGCTCGCCCCTGCGCTCTCCCTGGCATCTCGTCATCACATCAGCGAGCGCAGGGGCGGAACGTGGGCAGCACTTAGAACCGGGAAGTCCTTGGAACCTTGTTAATTACATTTTATGAGTGAAATTGCGTTTTAAAGGCCTGGATTATTTGTTGCCATAATGATACTACCAGCATGCTGTGGAGGTAAGCTGACAACATGGCAGATGCAGGGGCTGAGACTGGTAGGGCTCTTTAAACATCTGTGAAATGAAACTGCAGGGTGAAATGATCTGACCACTAACTAATTGCATCAGTCAACAAGGCTGGCACACATTAGGACAGTAATGATCCAGTTCCAATTACTGGAAGACGACCACCAGAAAACACAACATAAAAATTACAGAGATGGCGCTCTGTTTCATGAATGCAGCACCCTGTCAAATTGGCAAGACCAGGAGAGACAATACTTCAAAGCCTAATCTTACTTTTCTGTTCCCTAATAGCTGTTGTCCAGACAAACAAACTGAACTACTTGAGGCTTGACTGGAGAAACATAGGTTACAAATAAAATTTGGTGGTAGTCTTAGACACAATGGGATGGATTAAGAACCAAAGGTCCATCTAGTCTGCCCGCTGCTATCCTACTGTAGCAGTTATAATGGGTGAGTCAAGTCGTCCTATTCTGATGATAAATGCTATGTTTCTGTATCCATGGATACTGTTTTTCATGGCATCATTTCATTTAGGCTGCATGCTCTACACTATCGCCCTGACTCACTGCTCTAGTGGCAGTCTCCCCCACATTCCTTATTCCCTGTATGAAATATTTCCTTGGTATGAAAAGCAGTGTGGCCTAGGGATTATATATCGCAGAACTATGAACCTGGAAACTAAGGTCTTAATCCCACCAACGCCATTTACTTATTGTGGAACCCTGAGCAAGTCACTTAACCTATCTGTGTTCAACTTCCTCTCTGTCTCTGCTCAGACTTCCTGAAGTTTCACAGATCTCCCTCTAGCTCCCTTAACCTACCTGTGCTCTCTGATGCAAATGTTCATAGCTTGTTAAGTGCCCTGGGATAGTGTATAAGGAACACTTTATAAAACAATTTCTTTCCAGATGTCCAACCTTGAGTCAGACCGCTTGTTCTTCTTTTCTGTAACAGCATAAACTACTAACTTCTACCTTTTCCATGCCCTTCAGCATCTTAAATCACCTCCATCATGTCTCCCCTTACATTAGGACGTAACAGTTCACTACCAAGTTGTTATTTCCCTCAAGCAGAGAGTGTTCTCTCCTTGACAAAGGTGAAGCTGTACTGGCACAGCAGAGTCTGGAGAATCCTGCACTGGGGCTTTGCCAAGCAGCAGGGAAAAGATTTCAAGTACACTGTCAATCTCATGCTTCAACTTTAATCACACATAAAACCACACAATCATTTTTTATTCAGATCTGAATATCAAATTATGAACAGCAGGATTTATACAATGTCTCAATAGCTAAATGTGCCCTGATAAATCTGGTAATCATTTATCGAGAGAGAAGATATGAAGCAATTACTATCCCTAACCTAAGAATCAATCAGACACCAGCTTTCCACAATGCTGACGACATCACAATAGCCCTGTGCTGTCCTGAAGTCAGCTGCAGAGATAAACAGTTATTTCTTCACAGAAACAGATGGCGTGACACAGAATACATCATTTATCTCCACTTGTGAGGGGGTGAATTTTCATAATTCACTCATGGCTTCACCACTCGTGTGTTATGATCTTGGCCCCTCACACTGGAGATAAACTACATACTGTGAAGTCAGGCCTTTTTGTATCTCCTATATACAGCACAAGGAATGCCTTAGTTATCTGCAGTTTACAGCATTTTGGTCCCCCATACAATTTGCTCCTATAAAGGGAAGAACAGGAAGGATTGTTATCTCCAGTACTTCTGATATTATGTCAGGATAATACTGTACCCTTCAACCATGAACTCTGTATTAAACTCTACAACGTGGTACATATCACATGCATGCAATACCATGGTAAACTTGCCAAACTGCAATGCAAAGACAGCAGAGCTGTTATAAGTACCATTATTCCGTGAGTGTCTATCTTACCTTTTTCCATTTGCTCTAACAATGTTTGTCCGGCTTGGCTCATCTCAGCTACCTTCTTGCTTTTTTCTGCTTTTTCAGTTTCTAAAGCCTGAGGATTCAAAAGGCACTAGGTTTACAAACTCAGCAACAAATATTCATTTTGTTTTTTAAATCCCCAATCAGGATGCTGAATGCAGGCTGTGTCTTGAAAGAAGACTGTGTTTACCAGGCTTTTCCTTTTGTGTTCCTTTTCATTTATAGGAAATAAACAAAACTTTCCTTACACATAAAAAGATCTCCTCTCAGCAGGCTTTTGTGTCACAGCATACTGGCAGCAGCTGTATTTGCTAACCACATGGCAGGAAGACAAACTACAGCTGTCTGTCGGCATGATGAGTTAAACCTACAGGCCATGTCAACATTTTATGTGCACTGATGAAAGCCTTCTGAAACCTAGGGATCGCCACCACTCATCTAGTAGAGTGAGTCTAAAGTGACGTGTAGGATGGCCATCTTTCTAATAGGCTCAGAATGGGGAACAGTGTGGATAAAAACAGGTAGTTTGTGCACACTGATAAACTCAGTAAAACAATGACTGTCGTTTATAAAAACACGATCTGCTTACCCCATCCTGAGTTACAGAACTGAAATTTCACCAGACCTTTTATCACACATGCCCACGTGTACACATATACGTACGCTCACACACAAAGTTGAAGAACTACGCAGAGTTCTCCATAGGCTGGCTCTTCTGTGCTGTAGGACTCCCAAAATAAAAAAATTAAAAAAATACTGGGGTCCTAGAGAAAGAAACCAGAAGTCCTGCAGAGTTCCTCTGGTGCCCTTTCCCACATGCTGCTGCTGTGCGGTATGGTACCAGGCAGCAAATCAGGGATCCTAATGTGCTAGCAGCACGTCTCATACATGCAATGCACTGATGGACACACCACGTACCGATATGCTGCCAGTAAATGAAGGATGCGGGGCCCTGCATCCCCAAGCGCTCTGCTATGGCTACATCATCATGTTACCCTACAGCTACTGCACGTCAAGCTTGAGATCACCAATGTCAGATTTCACTGTCTTCAGAGGAAGGAAAAGAATCTCAGCCATCACTGAGACAAGGGAGTCTCATACCTCCACAGCCTCCAAGACTAGAAAAGTAGCTGCCTAACATGGGTAACTTTAGTTCAAAATTTAAAGAGCCCCTGACAGCTCAAAGGAAACACTGACAAAAAAACAAATTTTCACTAAGTTCAACTTATGTTTCATATGGTTTCTGTATTTAGCTTTGCTGGTTTCATTACAACTAGCAGAAAAGCAGGAATACTGTCCCCTAGACTTCCACTGCTTTGGTTGCTTGTCTATAACTGACATCACAGCTTTTTTTTTTTTATTCTATGTTCTTTTTCTCCCCCGAGCCACTAGCCACCTGGTACTTTTAGCCTGGTCACCCAAGCCATGGACTTCCCACCTCATCGGCCCACAATGCCCTCAAAGCCCCATGGCTCTCCCCGACAGCAGGGCTGAGGCGCTCTCTACATGCCACAGACTTCAGGATAGGTCAGAGGGCACTGGCCTGAGGGGCTAATCGAAGCCATAATGGGCTTCATGGAGGGCGGCCAGCAGCTGTCCTGTTTTTCCACTTTTCTGGGGAGGCAGAGCCATGCAATGACACCCGGCGTCCACCCTGTCTCCTGTACATACTTTAGCACCAGTAGCTGTGTGACTCCTGGCCTCCACCAGAAGTTCCTCACACACCAGGCACTTCCCCACCCTCCCCCCAGAGAAGGAGAGCAGTCCGTGGGACGCTCTATCCTTTTCCCCCGGACGGCCCTCCAGCGACCCTGGTCCATTCCTGAACCCGGGTCACCGGCGTTGCTAGTGGAAATCCAACTGCTGCACAGACGAGCCAGCCACAATATCACAGCTTTCTGCTTGTGACACTGTAGTCATTTCCACAGCAACAGACTGTGATGTCACACACAGAGGATTCCAATGGAAGGTGTAGATGAGTAGTCAGAGCAGATGGCAACTGTGGGACGGTGATCCCCATTTTCATGTTACCACAACTACAAGGAAACAAGAGGGAGCTAAACACATGGGCCCACATTTTCAAAAGAGATGAGCAGTGCATCTCTGAAATAAATGGAGATGAGCTGCCCATCTCAAAAGTTGCTTCAAACTCCCATATTCAAAGAAGGGAGATGGGCCACGGCCCAAAGATAATGTATGCGGTCCAAGTAGAGGGGGCATGTCCATGAATATCCCGCAGAGTGGGATATTCAGAACAGATGGATCGCTCAAGTGCAGGAGATGAGTGGCGCAAAGTTAGGCATGGAACAAGCATGCCTAACTTCTGGCCACCCACAGGCAGGCTGCAGTAGTGCACACAGGAGCACAGTGGCCTGCCAGTCCCCAGAGCCCAGTGGCACCTCCCAAGCCCCGTGTCCCGATGCCCATGGAAATATAATAACTCTCTGTTTTTCCACAGTGTATGGTCCCTCTGCCCAGCTCCATTCCCCGACGGCCACTGTGTAAAATAAACCCTTTTCAAATTTGAACTCCAGTGGAGGAAATGGGTCCTTTATATGTCTGTACAAGATCCTCACTTTGTCCCATAACGAGTGACAAGAGAAGTGACCTGAAGTTGAGAAAGGCAAGGGGGAGGGAGAGATTTAGTGGGAAGACTTATCATTTTAGTACTAGTATACACGGATCTCTATCAGGATGGATTTATCTATGGCTGTATATGATTTATGGTCTTGTGCTCATAACTGCAATGCACTGTGTGCTGCTTGAGCTGTGCTTGATTGTATTATGTGATCTCTACAATGTACTGCATCCCATATATCTCTTACTTATTTTAAAACAAATAAAAATACAATTAAAACAAAAAATAAATAAACCCTTTTCCATAGTGTAATGGACCCCCACCCCATCTCATTCCCCGATGCCCTTCCAGTATAATGTATAAAACTTCTCCTCAATAAAGCCCGTCGGCTCGTACCAGGAGCTGATCACCCTACTCATACCTGCAACCTCTATTCCTCGACTGGGTGGCTCCCCCTACACATAAGAACTAACTATTAAGCTTGCCTAACTGGGAAAAAAGCAATGAGCTCGTACTATGTACAGTATAGCTCTGTACACTTCAGTCGTCGTCTGGCCATGGCAGGGTGTGGAGGGCTGTGCCAGTCACTGTTAAGGGTGGTGGTGGTGGTGGGGGGTGCGGGAAGGGGGTCCTTCCTACTGGGGGAGGAGGGCCGCTACACTATGGAACATATGCAATGTGGGATTATGATTTGATTGGGGATTTTGGACTGGGGCAGGCGTCTGTTTTTTGTGATCGGGGTTCAGGGATCGGTGATGGGGGGTCCACTGCAGAATGGGAAAGGGTTTATTTTACTGCAAGGGCATCGGGGAATGGAATGGGGTGGGGGTCCACTACACTATGGAAAATATTTGAAGGTGGATTATCATTCAAACAGGGTTTGGGGATGAGGTGGGGTAACCCTACACTACGGAAATGGTGAGGAATGGGATTGTTATTTCGAATGGGAAATGGGGTACTGGGGGGTGACCCTGCACTACAGAAAGGGGCTGTACATATTTCATATACACAGACAGGGATCAGGCAGGGAGGGGGTGCCCTACATTACAGAATGGTGCAGTACACATTTTATTTTACACAGAGGGGGATGGGCAGGCTGCCTGGCGCAGCATAATGGGCATGCATGAGGCCTGTTTTGCTCCATGCATGCCCAATGGGCTCACCTGCATTTACTGGCTGAATATCACCTTTGGGGGCTTGGTGCATTTGGGTTGCACCGGCGCATTCCCCATTAGCGGTACTGAGCCCATCCCTGGATGCACGGACACATTGGTGGCTGCCCCCCTTTGCCCCACCCGCCTAAGTTGCCATATTGATACAGGTTTTGCGATCTGTTGGGATTGTGCATCTTGTATGAATATCCAGTCTGGTTGCACTGGCACAACCTTTTGGGCAGTGCATCTCGATACTCCAAGCATCCCCTCCTGTCTGAATATAGGGGCCATGGAATATAAACCAAAATATGTGTAAAAGTTATGTTTTTCTTAACGCTTCCCCTAAGGTGTCGAGCTCTTTTGTAAAGCATCGTGGTGCAAATGAGCTCAATAAAGGCTGAGGTCTGCAATCTACAACTTGGCACACTCAGTTAAGTTTATTACAGTGCTTGCCCCTTACTAATGACAACAGTAAAATAGGAATATTTCTCACCTGTAACTCTACTAAACAGGAATATTTCTCATCTGTAACTCTACTAAATAGGAATATTTCTCACCTGTAACTCCTGACCTTCTGAACTATCTCTTCATTAGAGCAACACTCTCTGGTTTTAGGTCCAGAGGCACTAGGACCCTGCAGAAACCGAAACATTTTGACCCGCATGCCCCTATGCATGGCACACACATGCACTGCCATGTATATCAACGGTATTAATAGTAGCACCAGCCCCAATCTCATCATTACCATTTATACCAAGGAGGTGGGGGAGAGGGAAAGTACCAATAATAAATTACTTGAAGCAGCAGTATGTGTCAGTATGTCTTTTTTTGTTAGCCCCGATCACTGGCCAACAGAATGCTGCAAGCCCGTGCGCCATATGTTCAGTGCATCAGGGGCTTGCGGAATTCTTGGAGGTTTGAAAATATGGCCTCATGTCTTTTTTTGTTAGCAATGTTTTTCTGGCAAAAACATCAATATACCAATTTTAATTTTTAATTTCTTTCAGTACTGAACTGAAATATGGGAACTTAATGTCTCTGAAAGTTCCTGCTCCTGTGCCATGCCTGCCATGAAACAATTTAGCATCCTGGTACAGTACACTGATGGCAACCATCAAAACATGGGGTAACACCATCCTAGTACATGCACAGCGTGACTCTAGTAGGGAAATTCAACAGGTAACGTCAGTGTTAGAGATTTAAAAAACAAGCATTTGTCAATGCCAAATGTTTGCTTGCTGGTATTAGCATTGGAAGTATAAGAGTTAGACAGATGCATAATAGGAATGGCAGTGAAGTACTGAACTTCACACGAATCCCACCTCCACCCTGCAGAGATGGACAGGCACTGGGGTATGCCTTTGGATCATCACTCCATACCGCTCACACCATTTCACCTCACCCTATTCTGCAGACACTGACAAGTGTTGAGGTGTGCCATGGGGTGTTCGGCTTTACAGTCACCCCATTCCATAAGGGCATATGCTGAAATGGGTGTGGTATAGGAGAATGGGATGAACTATGGGGCCGAAGAGTCCAAGGCACGCCTCGATGCCTGTCACTGGCTGCAGGATGGGTGTGGAATGGCATGAGTAATACAGCCAGCGATCCAAAGGCATACCCCTGACACCTGTCAGTCTGTACAGGTCAGGATGTTATGGTTAGAAACCGTAACACCCCAGGTGTTTGTTGGTATTTGCACTACAAATTTTCAACATGGCCTTTTTGTGACCTCCACCTCATGAAAGCATTTGGTACCTCTGCTCATGAACAGTGACATGTTGATTTGCTACAGTGACTGCGCCATTCTGCGCCAGATGAGCAAAAACACAGTTCGGGCAGGATGTCAAAAATGACAGCTGTCCTGTTCATAAGGAGGTGTGAAAAAATAACAACGTTGAAAATCTGGAGTGAAAATATTAAAAAGTCTCGAAGTTAGGAGTGTGCGTGGAAACTGCACAATGCACGCTCGTAACACATTCATTTTATGAAATGTTCTCACCAAATTTTTAACATAGGCATGTTGCGACCTCCACTCATGAACAGTATCACTATGATTTTGTTAATCTGCCCCGAACGCTGATTTCCCACAGAGACCACGCCACATGTGCGAAACCACATTTCGGGCATGATGTGAAAAATGTCAGCTATACTGTTCATGAGGAGGTGTGAAAAAATGGCAAAGCTGAAAATCTGGAGTGAAAATATTAACAATTCTCAGAGTTATGAGCATGTGTAGAAACTGTGCAATGCACACTCATAACACAGTCATTTTTTGTTGGAATTTTTTACCAAATTTGCTACATAGGCTTTTTGGAAGCCCACCTCATAAATAGTAACACTGTTGTTTCATTACTCGGTCCCAAAAGGTGATTCCGTGCAGTGACCGCGCAATCACTTTTCGGGACTGAATAACGACATGACAGTGACTGAATTCATGAGGTGAGGTCCCAAGAACCCCATGTTGAAAATGTGGTGCCAAAATTCACAAAGATGGCTAAGATATCCACCTAAGTTGAAAACCCCCCATTTATGCCATTATACAGCTTACCGGCATTTCTTCAGTTCACGGTCGGCTTTGAAGAGTGCAGATGTGTTCCCGGTCCACCGAAGATTGTCGCACCGGGCTCCTGAGGTAAGTATGGGATTGGGGTTGTAAGGGATACAAGAAGTTTGCAGAGGGGTGGGTGTGGGCTGGGGAGGGACCCGATGGCAAGGAACCGTTCCTTTGTTTCAGGTAAGAAAAATAAAAAATCATCATGGACAGTTTTCTTTTTTCATAGGTTTTGGCCACACTGGGGTGGGCTCTAGGGTGTCACATTTGGTTGTGGGGGTCATGTTAGCCACACCAGGGTGAGCTCCCAGTGTGGCACACAATCAGTGGGGCAGTACCAGGAAAATGCTGATGCGATGGAGGGGGGGGGGTTAACATGCCGACAGGGGGATTGGGCACCCCCGTCAGCAAGCATGTCTGTGTTTGGGGGCATGATGCCGAGGGGGACTGGGCACCCTCTCAGCAGACCACTACAGTAAAGGGGGCACATATGCCGACAGGGGGATTGGGCACCCCCAAAGTCAGCTTCCAAGGGACTGTGAGTGGTAAGCAGCGAGCCGCCACCCACCATGTTTACTGAAATGTTACACCAGGCAAGGCACGCCATGCAATGACGGATCGCTCCCTCACTGCAGCAGTGAATTCTTTTCAACTTGGTGGCATACTTGCTGAACTAGTGTTAGTAGCAGCATGCCACCACATTGGGGAAACATGGCCAAGCCTCAGAATGCAGTGCCAGCATTGGCCACCACAGTGCCGCACCTCCAAAAACCCACTTCTCTCCTAAGCTGGCACATAATGTTTCTTGCACATGCGCGCAAGCAAACATAAAAATTGTGAGTGGCAGTCATCTTTAATGACCTAAGTCATTAATTACAAAATTAGCTATAAAAGTGGTTTTGACAATATCTGAGAAAACTAAAAATACATTGAGAATACCTCTAATGACTCCAGAACTACATTTTTCACAAAACACTATATAATGAAACATTTTGCCCTTTTCTTTGCTAACAATTACCACTACATTTAAAATGCAAACAATTTTACAAGCACCAAGCACAGAATGGGAAACACATACAATAGCCCAAACACCCCGTAATGGCAAATACAGCCCCTACAGCTGCAAGGAATAAAAAGGGGCAGAGAGACAATACATGTAAAGTAAATGCCCTTGAATCAGAGGCATGGCAGGCGGGTGGGTCAATGTTGCTCAATGGAGGAGACACTCGGAAGTGAATTTCCTATCTTCTAAGAGTTAATCTCCACAGAGCACCACTCTTTGGTCAGGTGGCAAGCACTAAAGATCCCCAGATATAGAGACTCACAGGAAGAGGAAACACTGAAGAAGCACCAACCCAGAACCCGAATGTGATGTGGACCGAAATCCAGAGAGTCATGAAACGACAATACCATGATGCAGCTCTGCAGGGGTTTGTAATGGGGACACAGTAATGAAGCTGCAGCTGTAACTGCTGCTCAGGGATTGGACTCTTGCTGAACCTGTCTGATCTGGTGCGGCAAGTGAATTAAAATGCCACATCTAACCAACAACCCAGTTGGGCCGGTATAGTCTAGAGACAGGTCTCTCTTTGCCAGGAGTATCAGGAATGCCAATACAGATGACGGTATATACTCATTCGATTTACTGATGTACAGAACACCCTGTACTAAGGAGAAGAGGTTGTGTGGCACTCTATTGAACACCCCTTGGCAGAACAAAAAACCTGACAGTTGGACTCCCACCAAAAAGAACTGCAGCGCGGATTTTGACAAATCTAGCAGGTACAAATCAGCAAGTTGTTTACAGTGCACAGGTAAATAAACAAATATTATTAAGGAAAAAGCTGTGAATCGAGATCACAGGCTTTTACTGTTGAAAAGATCCAGAGGACATGATCAGTGGCAACTTGCACATAGAGGTTAGCCTGCGATACAGATAATGAAAACTCATATGAAAGAAGGAGGGGTTTAGTGGGCCCCCATATACACTCCACTGAAGCAGTGTAACTTGGAGTTGCTTTGACCAGCATGACGTAATAATTATCTGAAAGGAGCAAAACTGTTCCTTTTTTCTTGGGACATTGTCAAAATGGGGGCTGTATAATGCTGTCCACGAAATAATCCGGTGGCACTGATGGTTGAGATGCTGGATGCCACACCGGTGACCTGTGTTCAGGAACGAGCACAGGTTACCTGGGGGGGGGAGAGGACTGAGCATCTTGAGGACTGCTCTACTCTCCCAGGGAGGGAGGTCTGTGTGCTCCGCCAAATGCCTGCTACCAGGTGGAAGCATGGTAATAGTGTGGGACAGGAGTAGCCGAAGAAGGGAGGTGCTGCAGGTCTTTGTAGTGTGCATACCTCGACAAGCACACACTGATAAGCATGCCCCAGCATGGGGATGGGAGGGAAAATGGTGGCAAAACAGGCATATATGAAGCCTGCTGCTGATTCCTCAACTACCGCATCTCCAGGACCCGGAGGCCGAAGACTGGATTTGTGCTTCGTGGAGGAGGATGGCCTTCCCCTTCCTGACCCCACCACAGGAGAGGGAATTAATTTGGGTATTTCAGCCCTATGGGAAGTCCTGGGGACATGCAGGATGGTGAGGATCAGGCAGAACTGAGGGGAGCCCAGCCTGTCCTGGCCACAGGAGGATAAATAAAATATGGAGAGAAAGAAAAAACACAATCTGCTGCTGTGAAACTAAACCTGTTGAATAATATACAACGTCCACTCCTACACATGTGTTATGCAGTCAGAGCAGATTTAACTGGGTCTCAGCTGAACAGTGATTTGCCCTCAGCAGCAGGTATATATACACTGCAACTTCTGGCAGTGGACTCCTGATCCCATATAGAACAACCCATGTCACTTACACTAAAAGGTAAGGACAAGGGAAGGAGAAGACCCCTGTGGAGGTACTGCTTCCATCAAAAAGCTACTAACGCTCATCTGTGCAGGGTGGTCCAGTGATAGAGATGCCAGAGAGCAGTTATCACAGAACAACCCGCAGGAGTGCTACAGTGCAGCTTTACAAAAAGGGCTGACATACTGTCCCAACGCTCACCACCATCCGACACTACAGTCTCTAACTGAAGCTGGCGGAGGCTTGACAGACTCCCAACATACTGTACAGGTTTGGAAGTAGGAGTGAACTAGCTAAAGTGTTCCCTCCAATAAAGCACTGGATGGGACAGTATTAGCCTGTCATGCCGAGAAGGAAATACTTGAACCCGTCAACATAAAAGATATGCCGTCAGGAGTGGGAAACACTCTGTAGGAACATGGCATTGAAGTATAGCCTACAGGCAGCACAGTGAACTGACAGCAATACAGATCCATGGAGAGTTTGTAGCATTCACCTCTTCTATGCTCAAAGAAATTAAGTGTGCTGGGGCCAATGGTGTGAAATCCCACAGAGACCTAGGTTAGTGGCAGAAACAATTAGCCTTGCTATGTAGTGCCCCGTACTTCCCAGCATAAGAAAAACACTAATGATGTCGGGCAACATTCATGGGGGCTCAAAGATTCATCTGCTGCTGTCTGCTGTGCCAGCTACTGGTTCAAGTCACTGAGATTAAAAAAATTAGCCAGGCAGAAATCAAATGGAACCCAGTCATGTTAGTAAAACCCAACTAGCAGAGCCTAGGCTGATGACTGAGCACACTGGTGGTGAAAAGCTAAAGCACACATGTTCAAGCTCATCAGAGTATTTGCATCTACCCTACAGGTGTGGCTCATAGGAAACATTTAGCTGCAGCACTCACCATCAAAATCTGCAGCACTAGCAACTAACTGCGATGGGCAAACTTTAGCCCAGAGATAATGCGTTGGGAGGGCATGGTAATACGCCACAGTACTGATGAATGGCACCCAACACCCTGTTTCAGGAACAAGCATGTCCACTATTGGAAGCGGATGGACTGTGTCTGGCAAAGATGGCCAAATGGGGTCTACATGAGCTAAAACATCACAAAAGTTGGTGCGCCAAGAGAAAACTCATGCAGAACTGTGGGACAGACAAAAACTTGTATGAAAAACAGTACAGTATAGAAGACCTCATGTTTAAGATACACTACAAGTTATTAGATAAACTGTATGATAGGTTATTTTCCATCTAAATGTCAAGATCTGAAGTGTAATGAAATGCCTTAAAAAGCCCTTCCTTCTTTTTGTCATATAACTTGTAATGTCGTATTATCTCACAATAAATAATTTGAGCTTTAAAAAAAGAAAAACAGTACAAATTTGTGTGGAACTTCTGTGTTAAATAGCAGGAAAATGGCACAGGCTTATCGTAGAAAATAACACAACATGACCCAAAAGACTCAAATTTGAGTGAAGCAAACCATGTGAACATAACAGGCTTGTGCAAAACCTCTTCCAAGATGCGTATAAAAGAAAGTGTCATTACCCAGTCCAGCACTGTTATGGTATGGGCTGGCATCTAGACGACCATCAGCAACAAGTCCCAGTGGGGCAAAGCACCAAAGCTGCTGCTAATTGTGTCATCGATGCCACATCATGGCATGGAGATAGATGAAGAAGGGCTGGTGCAGATATCTGTACCATTGTCATCCTCTAAGTCCAGTTACAGTACAGGTATAAAGAAAAGCATGGAAGGTCTCAGTACCTGGTGGGATTGACAGTCCCAACCAAGCTCCCCTCAGCACTAATGGATGGTCAGTGTGAGGCACCATATGAGACGCTACTGTATCACAGTTTTCATATTCCATTCATAGAAACATAAAGATAAGAGGTAGAAGAAGACATGAAGTCCATCTAGGATGCCAGACATACCCTAACAACGAATTAATAACTTGTTCCCTTCGTCCATTTTAGGTGGAGCATCCTTCAGATGTCTCCTTACCAGGGATATGACTCCCCCACCCCACCAACTTGCCCTCTAGAACTCCCACTAGCCCTCTGAACCTATTCTAACCCAACTTGAAATTGACTAAAGAACCTGTGTTTACATTTCTAGGCAAGCTGTTCCATTTGCCAACCACCATTTCCATGAAGTATAGTACTTCCTCATGTCCTGACAAAATCGACATCCCACCAACTTGTAACCGTGTCCCCTGGTTATACATTCATATAGGAACATTTCTCTTCACTAATTTAGCATTTGGTGACACCTCCCACCCCAAAACTCCCTACACAGATATTCAAGCAATACTACTATTCACTTGATTTGAGCCCTTTGCTCCATTAGCCTCCAAACTCAGTTTGAAAGCCAAATAAGCACAATCTGAAACACCCCAAATAACTAGCCCACTTTTTGGATGTAACAGGTATATAATTTGATCAGATGCATCATTCATTTTTAAACTTACTAACAATAAAAATCACAGTGCTTTCCTTGATTTGTTTATGCTCACACAGTGAATGAAGCCAAGAACAGATAGTCATGGAATTAAGGCTGCTAGCTGGCCAGCAGTTTGGTGTAGCGCTACTTCCTGCTGTACCAGCGACCCAGGTTCTGGATCAGACTCAGGTCACTCGGTAGCCTCCTGGAGGGAAGCAGGGTGTCTCATGAACCTCCCTCCTCTCCCAGAGGGGAAGGGCTCGTTACTCCACTCAACGACTGTCACCAAGTAGAGTCCTTGTGGCAGTGCTGCAAGAGTGGCACAAAGGGAGGGGCTGCTGTCTGACATGCTGAACATGCGTGCCTCCACATACTAGTGCTCAGCTGTCCCAGAGCAGCGCACAGCAAGGCTGAAATGGTGAAAACTCAGGTAGGGGAAACAGCGGCAATAGAATTAGGCCACAAGCCGTCACAGACCATACCACTGACTGGGTCAAGACCCAATCTGGATGTCAGTCTCCGGGATGGTCCTCAATCTGTGGAGAAACCAGAGGTCTGGAGGGAAGTCCCTTAGAAATTCTGATGGGCTGCAGGCCGTAACATCTCCAAAGTGAAACTGAATTTAACTAAAATCAAGTTTATGCTATTTGTTACAGCATCTACAATTAAAGCATGCACTAATGTATCCATTGTGGATGTAAATGGGGCCTTGCTAGAATGAGTACACACATATAAGTACTTAGGTTTTTGGCTAGACTCTGCAGAGACACAACAGTTATGCAAGCTAGTAAGGGGGCTGGACTTTTGTATAGGAAACAAACTTGTCTGGGTCCTGTACTGATACAAAAAGTCATTCAAGTACAGGTTTTTCCTCAGTTTGACTACACAGATATTTTGTATTATTATGCCACAAGTGATAGGTTACAGAAATTAGAAGTACCATACAATTGCCTAGCTAGGCTGGTCCTCATGTGCACTAGGGAAACCCACCATTACGACCTCTACAGAAGGTTCGGCTGGATTTCCTTACCTTTTTTTTTTAACTATGCTTTTTTCCCCTCCCGCTTGGACCGGCCCAACCTCCGTCCCCAGCCTCGTCAGCCATCCCCACGGGACTTACCTCCAGGGTTGGACCTTTGGAGTGGACCCCTTCTGCTACTGGTCCTCTAGCTCGGTGTTCAGGGAGTGCCATGTATGGTGTGCAATGACATTAGTGGCATCATGCCAACATCTGCCCACCTCTGCAATCAAGTAAGCTCTGGTTGGATCACCGGCTTCCTCCAGGGGTTTGTCGCATGCTGGCAGTTGATCCCCCGGAGGACAGCAGTCCATAGGATGCTCAATCCTCCTCCTCAGCCAGCACTCCAACTCCCAGGCTTGTTCCCAAACCCGGGTCGTCGGCGTTGCGAGTGGCAGCTCTACTGCTGCACCGGCGGGACGGCTCTGTGGTTTTCCCTGCCTTACAGAAGTAGGTTATATAAAGCTGCCCAGTCTTGTAAGAGCATACTGAAGCAAGTGCCAGAATAACTGGGGAACAGATTCTCTGAAAAGAGGGTAAATTTCTCTTTGAGGAGTTTGTACCTCCCTGAAGTGGTTGCTCCTAAAACAAAGACACAAAGGTCTTAGTATTTTATAGTCAGTACAACCCCACTTTTTGGAGTCAACGTCCAGCTAAATCTTGCTTATTGGACTTGAAACCTCCATCACTTAGCGTACTAAAACAATGTTGTTTTTAAATCAGTTTCAGCACAGGGAGGATGTTGCTATAATGCACTTCCAGACTTTACCTAACTGTATAGCTAAATTATGTTTTAATCATATCTGCAGTGATTATTAATGTATGAAAGTTTGAAACGTGTGTTTATAATGTTATATATTTCCTATGGGTCACCACTTTAAATGAGCTTTGCTCACCGATTGTAACTCTAAATAAAATAACATGAAAAGAAATGAAGGTGAGAGATGAAGTCGAGCAGCTGGTGGCAGAAGGGGGCTTGGCAGGCTTGAGCATAAACACCACGACCAAAAAAGGCTGCCGACGTCAACTTGAATTCACAGTTATGAAATAACTAGATATTCTGGATTTCATTATCTTTATAATTTTCCCATATAATGTTTATAGCACAACCTGTTATTTGCTCTCTCCTGACAAGTACACTTAATCATTACATTTTAAATGGAAATCCTGCCCTTCACAATTCATACTGAGTGCTTTTAACATAATAATCCATTCACTACAACACATTGCATTTTGCGTTACCTTTAACTTTTCTTTTATGTCTGCAGTCTCCCTCATCTTCTTACAGTCTTTGATCCCCACAGCTTGAATGGCAGCTTTTGATTTCAAAATCCAGTTCAGCAGCTCCGCAGCATCAGTATCAAACCTGTTTAAAAGGTCAGAATACAACAAATCTCAATCACTTTCATCACCCTACATCTAGTGTGTAGCACAAAAGTGAGAAAAGGCATGCAACACACAGCTGATCACCCACAAAGAAATGGAGGTAAGCCACAATGAAAATGTAACTGGACACACATCTACTCAACAAAGAGGTTTCGACTAAGTTTCTAAAATAACACTTTTCGAAAATATTTTGATGTGGGTAACAAATGCTGCAGTTCACAGTACGAAACTGACCCACTAGCTGCAGAAAAGTAGAACAGTTATCTGGGAAAAATCCATTAAACGCCTCACTTATACTGGAGACATAGAAAGTGTCCTGCCAGCTCTCTGAACTAATGATTGTACTCTGTGGCAGTCATAGCATTAATGAATTTGTGAAAGATTTTCAAAATCGTGCACAGGTTTTCTAATAAAGCTCTGCATGCCTGGCTCAGTGGCACCGGTGGTAGTGCTGCCATATGGGAGACCCAGGTTTCTGTTGTGAGCCGGACTTCACTGCCCTTGGCCACAAGGGTCAAAAACGCACAACAGAGGCAGGGAGGGGAAATGTTGGCTGGACTCCACTTGAGACCAGGAGTTATGATCAAGGGAAAAAAGCCTAGTAGTTCTAAGGCCCAATCTTTGGCCATTTTCCACTCTCTTCTGTACCTAGGAAACTTCTGCTTTTGTTTGCAGCAACAGGTAAGGGCTTGGATCTGGAATGGCTGGACTCTGCCTTGGGTGGGGGGGTAAGCCCATGGAGTTGAAAGCAGCATGAAGTGGCCAGCACATCAGTGCAGTGGTAGCGCTACCACTCATAATACCAGCGACCCAAGTTTGGGAATGAGCCTGGGTCAGAGGGCCAGCTGGGAGAGGACAGTCGAGTGTTGTAGCAGACACTCGCCTCCTTGGGGTAGGAGGGTGCCTTGACTCCACTGCTACAATGCCAGCTGGGTAACCATAGGTGGCAGTGCAAGCTGGAGCCAGAGACCGAGGGAGGGCGATGTCAGTGGTCTGACACTGCACATCAGTGCACATGCATCAGTTACAGGGCCTCTTGATGTTCATGGGATGGGGACTGAAAAAGAGAAACAACTCCTGACTGTGCAGGATGCTGCTTGTTGCCCACCACAGGTACTACACTGCTGACTGGGCTCGCACCCAGGGAACTGACACTAAACATTTGTCAGGGAATAGGCCCAACCTCTAGCAGACCTTCCTGTGAGGGGGTCACCCATGGAGAAACACTGGGGTGGAGATAAGTTTCAGGAATGGCTGATGATGGGGCTAGAGAAGTGGTGAGCCGATGTGGGCCAGTCGGATATGGGGCAGGGCGTATACAAAGTGTGCTAAATTAGAAAAAAGTAAATAAAAGCACGAGGTATGTGGCAGAGGGACCTGGAGGTAGGGCTGGATGTCTCAATAGAAGGGGTCCAGATCATGTAGTGGGGAAGATAAGCAATAAATGATTTAATTTAGAAAAAGGAGTCTGCATTCTCACATTCCCAGAGGAGAGCACCAGTCACCCACTATATGACTGCCTCCTTTTTGGTGGGGTGGATGGGTAGGGAGAGAATGGAGTGGCATAATTGTCCTGGCTGACTATATGACATCAGCCATTCTCCATCCTGCCTAGAGAAGGCTACCATAGGCAGAGGATGTTCCAAAACAAAGGATCATGAACAACGGAGGTAGGAGGGCTTCTACAGCGAGAAAAAACATCAGTACCAGCATAGATGGCACCAAGCCCCTTCCCTATTCTCCAGTGACTTAGCCAAAATTTCTTCACTCACACAGGAGCTGGCAAGAGGATAAGGCCTACTACAGTGATGAAGCCATAAGAATTCTTATTTTTTTTGCCATACAGCTTTTTATCTGCCTCCCGGGAGCCCTGGCAGGTGGCTGAGATCTCTCCTTCTGGAGATATTCACTGTCTGGCTTTTCTGCATCCCTGTATCACCGACCCAGTCAGTCCCCCATGGATCCCACCCCTCCCCGCAGCTGGGCCAGGAGGATGGAACCGCACCCTCCCGAGACCCAATCCAGACACACAGGGCCGACCCCCACAGACACCGGAGCCAGCACGGAACCTGACAGGCTCTGTTTTCAGTTTTCTCCCGTCCTCCCTCCCCACCAACGTGATGACACTGGCACGTGCCTCCCAACTCATACTGCCCTCCAGCCACCACCAGAGGGCTGTCAACAAGCGGGACAACAGGTCTCCTTCCCTCCCACCCCCGAGAGAGGAGAGGAGAGCAGTCCTCCGGACGCTCGATCCTCTCTCACCCCTGCTGACCCCCGGCAGCCCGAGCTCCTTCCCGAACCTGGGTCGCTGGCATGGTGCAAAGTGTGGCATCCAGCTCATCCCTCAGCGCCACCGGGCTGGCCTAAGCCACAGGAATTCTCTGGGGTAATTACTGAAAGAGAACTGGAAACACTCTTATTGGAGTGGGAGACAGAGGACTGGGGAAATCCAGACCACCAAGTATATAAAAACAAAATAATGAACAGCTGTGCAGCAGAGCAATTTTTCACAGTCTGTTTTGTATTATTTTCCAAGGATAACTCAGCATCTAACTCTCCATAGGGGTCTTGCTTTTATCCAAGTTTACAGCTGATTGGACTAAAGCACAGGGAAGTGAAGTTACTCATTCAAGGTCACACACTGATCCAGCACCCTAACCAGTGGACCACACTACTTTCCCAAATCTTCCCCAAACACATATATTGCATCTCCTTTCTATCCATGTAGTGAGCGCAAGCTCCCAGGCTCAACAGTAGAAGTCACTATGGCACTGGAATACACCACAAGCCCTCTTCAGCCAAGAAGCACTGCTGGGTGGCAGCTACCTCAGCCTGGCAAGCCTCTTGACATGGCGACCAGAGTCCACTACTGAATGTGGGTCACCAATACAGCCCTGGAACACACTGCCACTAAGCACAGGGGCAACCGTCTCATACTTTCTTTGATGCTCCATGCTAGTACAGACAGAACTGACTGCACGTTACTATCATGCCTAAATATCCACGTGACAACTGGGTAGATATCCTACAAGTTTAAACGTGGGTGAGTGCAACAGAAACCAAAGCAAGTAAAAAACAAAAAGTCTTCATTAACTGAAAAAACAATGCTGATTTACTCAAAAGGGAAAAAAAGTGAACAGAGTAAAAACATGAGGAGTAAAGGCTGTGTACAGAGTAAAACATGAGGAGTAATGGCTATGTACAGAGTAAAACATGAGGAGTAATGGCTGTGTACAGAGTAAAAACATGAAGAGTAATGGTTGTGTACAGAGTAAAAACATTACGAGTAATAGCTGTGTACAGAGTAAACATATCAGGAGTAACGGTTGGGTACAGAGTATAAACATCAGGAGTAATGGTTGTGTAAAGAGTATAAACATCAGGAGTAACGGTTGGGTACAGAGTATAAACATCAGGAGTAATGGTTGTGTAAAGAGTATAAACATCAGGAGTAATGACTGTGTAAAGAGTATAAACATCAGGAGTAATGGTTGGGTAAAGAGTATAAACATCAGGAGTACAGGTACAGAGGGTCTCCCAACACAATGGAAGGGAGCGCATTCCGTCCTGCCTGTTGAGGCAGAACATGGTCGTGGTGTTGTCCGTTTGGACCTAACCCTTTACTAGAGGAGCAAATTCTGTCACAGCAAGCTGCAATGCACAACGTTCCTGCAGGTGCATGTGGTGACAAACTCCTGGGGTGACCAGAACCTGTGGACTCCTTGATCTCCCAGGTATGCTCCTCACCATATTAGAAATGGGTGCATCGTGAGTATGACTGTTGGCTGTGGGCAGAGAAATGGGTCTCCCTCCTCTAGATGTTCCAGAAACAGCCGTGACTGGATGGCTTCCAATATCGGCTGGGTCACTGTGACTGGCTGGTCCAAGTGGCCTAGGTGCTGGGACAACTGAAGGCCCAACTCCCATTACAGGTGGCACATCCATCAGTGGGCATAACAGAGCACGCTGATGCAGGACACCATGTTCCCCAGTAGCCGCAGTAAATCCCAGGCAGGGGGCCGGTCTGATGGCACAGAGGTTGGATTTTCACTTGCGACACCGGCGACCCGGAATGGACCTGGGTCATCAGAGGGCCGTCTGGGGGAGAAAGGATTGGACATCCTCAGGGCTGCTCTCCTTCTCCGGGGGGTTGTCACCAGCACTAGGAAGCCCTGGAGGGCTGAGGCCTACAATAGCTGGCGACAGCAAGGAACCTAGAGGCGGGACTAACACTGGCATCATTGCACATTCCGCCCCGCCGCAACGGGAAAACTAGCCCACTCCTGCCTCCATGATGCCCACCCTTGGCTGTGATCGTCTCCCCAGGCCAACTCCCGCTCTATCATGTTGACCATGGTGCTCTTCAAAGGGAGGTCGGGTTCCACAGCCCCGCCCTGGGAGGTAAGCAAGGGGGTTCCGGAAGGAGAGACGATATGGGGAAGTCGTAGCAAGAAGGGGTCTGTGACCAGGAGGATAACTGGCAGTGAGGAGGGGTGCAAAAAGAATAAATAACAAAATAAAAAAATGGAAATCCCAGGCAGGGCGCAAGAGCTCAGCCTGAAATGGTCAGGCAAATGAAGTCAGATCTAGTGCCAGGTCCGCAGGGAGGTGGACCCTGGCATGCAGGGAGTCTAGTTGTGTCCGATGAACTTGGTTACCTGTAAGGGGACCGGTTCAGACTTGTCCAGGTTGGTCAACAGGCCTAAGTCTCCCCAGGTCTGGAAAGCCAGATCTCCTGACCTCTCGATGGTCACTTTGGACAGCCCTGCCAACAGCCAGTCATCCAGGCAGGGATATACCCTGATGCCCTTGTACAGCAGGAAGGCTGCCACCACCGCCATGCACTTGGTGAAGACCCTGGCCATGGGCGTGGACAAGAGAGCAAAGGGCATGACCTGGAACTGGTATAGCACCCCTTCTTCCCAGAACTGGAGGTATCAGTGGTGGCATGGACGGATTTATGAAACAACGCATCCTGGAGGTCCAGGGAACAGAACCACATGCCCTGCTCCAGAGACAGAATGAATGATTCAGGGTGACCATCAGGAAATTGTGCTTCTGCATGAACTGGTTCACATAATGTAGATCCGGTATGGGGTGCCATCCCGCCCCCCCCCTCGTCCGTTTCGGAACCAGGAAGTACCTGGATACGTAACCCTGACCGGCCAAGTGCATCCAGGACACAAGCTATGGCTCCTTTTGCAAGATGAGCGTTGTCCTCCTGAAGGGTGAACAGTATGTTCTGCAACACTCTGGATCTCTGATGAACATGGAGCCAAAACGGGAGAGCCATAGAGTCTGGAGGCAGCCCTCTGCCTACCACCTCTAACACTCACCACTCACTTGTCTGTCATGACAGAGGTCCAGTGTGGCAATAAATGGAGTAACTGACCCCCAATGAGGAGTGCAAACGGGGGCAGGATGGGCAGAGGGTTGATACCCCCCGCAACCCATCACTGTGCAGCTTGTGCAGGGGCATTGGCCATTGCGGCCACAGGAAAACAACCACTCCTGCCCCCACCTCACTTGGGGCCCTGGCCACTGAACTTGGGTTTCAGGCACCGGGCCTGTTATTAGCCCTGTTGGGGTTGCTGCCGAGGAGGCTATGGCTGAAAGGGCCGGTACTGAAAAGCCTTCTTCTTAGGCTTTGTTTCTGGTTCTTCTGGGACAATGCCACACAGTCAAGGGTGGCACTGGATTTCTCTGTGCACGTTGGATGTCCCCACACCCCAACACCAAAGAGGTATGTGCCCAAGAAAAGGATATCAGCCAGTTTGTATTGGGTGTCTGCCGCGAAGGGTGGACAGATGAAACCAGGCACTGCGACACATGGAGATGGCCTCTGCTATGGCACGGGCACAGGAATCACCTATGTCTAATGCTATTTGGAGCTGGTGCTTAGTCAGCGATTGACCTTGTTCCTGGACCAACTTCACTGGCAACTGCTGGTCAGCATGGAGGTGAGGGAGGATCTCATCGAGGACTCCCAACAAGGAGTGTCCGAAGTTGGCCATCGTGATGGAGTAACTCGCCTAACAGAGATCTAAGGGTACTGCAGAATACACCTTTTTAGCAGCGTGGTCTATCTTTCTAGACTCCTTCTCCAGAGGCTTGTCCATGTCTTCTTGGCCCCAAAATTTTTGCAAAGCCAAGTCAGAGATCAGTCCTTTGGTCAAAGGGTGGTCTAAGGAACCTGGTAGGGATCACATACTTGCAGACCAAACAGGTGGAGGGTGCCGCGCAGAATGCTGGATGCTGCCAAAGCTTCATGGCTGGTCCCTAAATGGCCTCAGCCATGGGAAAGCAACCCCCAGGGATTCATTCCTATCTAAGATATCCATGAAAGGGTACTTGGCCCTTTTCTGGACAGGCTCCAGAAGAACATATGAGTCAGATTAGAGACCTAAACGACATCAGCCCAGGGTCGCTGTCAACTCCTTAACTGAGCCCCGGTCAACGATATGAGTCCTGGAGGGGACCATGGATGATCAGTCTTAGTCATCTGAGGACTGTTCGAAAATGGCCCTCAACTTGCTGCCAACCATCCGAGTATCCTCAGAATGGGTGATCCCCACTGAAAACCAACCTTGCAAACCGGCTGCCGACAGGGCCTCTTTGGTCAGAGTGCCAACCTTCTGCTCCAGTGGTGGTGGCTCCACCATTAGGAGAGAAGAAGGAGTTGCTGGTATCCCCTGCATTGCACAGACTAGTAAGGGCATAACTGGTGCCTTTCAGGTGGCTGAAGGTCAAGGGAATAGAGCCACACCCCACCCCACAATGGCCCACTGTTGCCAAAGAAGTTCCTCACGTCTGCTCTCATAGCACAAGTGCATCTTCCAATGATGCCTTTCACTCAAGTGGGATCACAAGCATGACGGCCTCGACTGACACCTTGACCTAGACAACAACCATTAAATAGAAAGTCAGTGTCAAGAAGCGCCATCCAGCAGGTCATGATAAACCATGTGCCTCACTACATTTAGCAACAGAGGCTTCAAAGTCATGACCACCGGTGAAGACTGCTTCTGAAGTAACACAGTCAGGGATGCTGACCAAGTCATGTCTTCTTGAGTGAAAACTGGGGACTGGGAGACTGAATCCTCACTTTCATCTGACAGCCAGATGCCTGGACCAAAGAAAATCTCCATGGCCTGCTCAACCAGAGCTGAGGTTGATAAGCCCAATGGGGGTGCTGTAGAGCTCTCAACCTTCCCCTTGACTGAGGGGAGTTTTGACCATTGTCAAGCAGTCAATGGGAGTAGAGGGACTGGGAGGACCTCGATCTCTTTCGGTTCCAAGACTGGTGCCGGCGGTGCTTATGTTTGTTGTCACAGTGGGCAGGGCTCTCCTCCAAGTCTGCAGGGCCATACACATCTCACAGAATCCTTCCATGAATGGCCCTCCAATGCTGGACCCAGCCAGGAGAAGCTTCAAGGCCGAGGAGGTGCCCACTGCAGTGGCTACCACTTCTTTCCTGAATGCCACCAACTGCGATGCAGACCTGGCAGCCACCGAGTCCTGCTTATGGTCCTTACACTGGGTTTTCAGATCCCAGTGTGAAGGCCGGCTGAGGGTGAACCAGTACTTCCTGTCTTCTAGCGACTCAGGGAGCACTGAAAGGCAAAAGCTACATCAACTATGTTATGCTGTCCACCCAGGCGGTACAAGGACGTGTTGTGCAGGTCAGTGACTGACATCTTTTGCCAGCACTGCAAATAAAATCTGAACCCTGGGTTCCATGGCACCATCTTCCAAGCATGAGGAGGAGCAGCCCGATATTGGTGGTGGGAGAGTTAATGAAATCACAACTGAAGGAAAAAACTGTGGAATATCTTGAATCCATGGGTTACAAGACCTGAAGCAGCATGGTTTCACAAGGAGAAGGTCTTGTCAAACAAATCTGATAGATTTCTTAGACAGCTGACAAAGGGTTTGGATAAGCGTGGAACGGTGGACATGGCCTACCTAGATTTCAGTAAGGCTTTTGACACCATTCCACACAGGAGACTAGTAAGCAAGCCGAGTAGCTTAGTAGTGGCTCCAAAGGTGATAAACTGGATAAAAAAAATGGTTCTGGGATAGGCGACAGAGTGTGTCGGTCAATGAAGCTCACTCTGAGAAAGGGAGGGTGACCAGTGGGGTACCTCAGGGTTCAGTGCTGGAACTGGTCCTCTTTAATGTCTTTGTAAGTGACACTGAAGAGGAGGCCTGCCTCTTTGCAAAATACACCAAAATCTGCAGTAGGGTGAGCACTCCAGGGGGTGGAAGTGGAAAGAATAAGCAGAGACCTGTGAAAACTAGAGGAGTGGTCAAGGGTACGGTAGCTGGGTTTCAATGTGAAAAAGTGCAAAATAATGTATTTGGTGTAGAAACCCAGGGGTAGACTGGCTCTGATGACCACCAAGCAGGAAAGAGACCTTGGGGTGATCATATCAGATAACCAAAAGGTGGCCATGCAGTGTGACAAGGCAGTAGGGAGGGTTAGTGGGATGCTGGGTTGCACAGGGAGGGGTATCACCAGCAGAACAAGGTAAATGGTGTTGCCTCTGTACAGGTTGCTGGTAAGACCCCACCTAGAGTACTGCATCCAGTTCTGAAGACCATATCTCTGGAAGGACACAGACAGAGTGGAGGTGGTCCAGAAGAGGGCAATTATGATGGCACGGGTCTGCATCAAAAGCCCTATGAGGAGAGAACAAAGGACCTCAATATATATACACACCCTGGAACAGAGGAGGGAGGGGGATATGACAGAGATCCTTAAAAACCTCATGGGGATAAATAAGGTACAGGAGGAAAATATTATTCAGAAGGAAAGGTGCTCAAGAACAAGGGGTCATGCTATGAACCTGCAGAGGGGTAGATTCAGGAGAGATGTGAGGAAGTACTTCTTCACAGGAACAGTGGCGGTTTCCTTGAACAGCCTTACAGTGGAGGTGGTGAGGGTGAAAATGGTGAAGTTCAAGAATGCATGGGATATGTACAAGGGAATCCCAGTGGAAAGGAAGGGGGAAGGGAGAATGAGCTGTAGATCGGGCATGGCCTGCGGTAATAGTGTAGTTAGGGAGAAATTGGCAGACTGGATGGGCTAAGTGGTCCTTATCTGCTGTCAGACTCTATGTTTCTTTAAGTAGAAAGCAGAGAACTAGCTGAAGAAGACTTCTAAAACTTCAAAATAAGAGATTTGCCGATGGTGCAACTGCAAGCAGGAGATGCTAAGGAGCTGATCTGTACTTCAGGTGGAAAGAAAGATATGACATCATGGGGCAGAGTCATGGAATATACCATCCAGGTGGTAGGAGGAGCTTAGCTTCAAGACGTTCAGTGGAAGGCCTCTTCCAGTGGATCTGTCGAAGTGTGGATACTGAACTGTATCCACAACCCTAGAACTTACATTTTTAACAATGCGGATACAGTTCACTAGCCACAGACTCGCAGATTCCTAGAAGTCCTCCAGGAGGAGGGGGAAGGCGCACACTCATATTTAGCAAACAGAGACTGGAGGACTGAGGACCCAAAAGTGGCATCCCAATGACTCATTATGTCAACACTGCAATGGGAGATGAAATATGTGCTGTACTCCAGGTTGCAGCCCTGTATATCTCTGCAATGGAGATATCCCTGTAAACAACTACTGAGGCAGTGGTATTTATAGTGGAAGAGCCCAAAGTCCCTTGGAGTTACTCCCTACCAGCCAAACTACAGCAGAGGTCAATGTAGGATGTGATCCACTTAGCAATCATCTTGCTTTGCTGACAGTCTGCCAGGCATGGCTTTAGCATACGTCACAAACAGCTGGTGAGCCTCAACCTGAACTTCAGCCATACGCTCCTTATAGTAAGACAGTACCCTCCACAGATTCAGGGTACGGAGTCTGAAATCAGCCTGAGAAGTTGGGCTGATAAAGTTTACCATTAAGTTAATTACATGGTTAAGGTGAAACTCAGATATGACCTTTGGGATGAATTTTAGGTGATGGCGAAGGCTGACTTTGTTGAAGACTAGTTAAGGACAGCCCACCGACAGCACCTAGAGCTCACATATCCTTCTGGCTGACATGATGGCCACCAAGAAGGTGGTTTTCCACAACAGATGTGACATCTCACACCTGTGCACTGGCTTAAATGACTTGCCCGTGACCACTGCCAACACCAGTAGTAGGTCCCATGAGGGCAGAGGTTTGAGCACCAGAAGGGACAGGTGATTAAAGCCTTTAAAAAAACATCCCAAATACCTTCTCCTGAGCCACTGCTGGCATACCAGCCCATGCCCAGTATGCAGATATGGCTGCCAGGTGCACCTTAAGGGCCATCGCTCGCAGTCCTGGCTAAGGCAAGGACCACAGGTAGTTGATGATCACCATGGGGCAGGTAAGGAGCTTAAGCTCCTTACTCTGGCAACAGATCAAGATCCTTGTCCACTTAAATGCATAGCTTTTACAAGCTGAATCCTTATGGGACACCTTCACAATGTGGAGTAGATCTTCCTAAAGGCCCAGAGCCTGGAGCTCTAGGTGATCAGATACCAGATGGAGAGGTGCATGGATTGTAGGTCTGGGTGCAAGACCATTCCCCTGTTGTCTGGTCAGCAGATCTGGGTGGAGAGACAATCTCCGCGGAGGCCTGCTGCTGAGGTTGAGCACATCAAGATACTAGAACTTCCTGGGTCAGTGGGGGCTATCAGGATCATCCATGCCTTCTTCTTCTGGGCCTTGGTCACAACCCTGTAGCCAAAGAGAAAGGGAAGGAAGGCATACAGGAGGCCTGGGGTCCAGGGTTTCACAAAAGCATCCACTAACAGTATCTTAGAGTGTGGAGGATGGGCAAGAAACAGCCTCAGTTTTCCTGCTCTCCTATGAGATAAACAGATTCACCAGAGGGGTGTCTCACTGGGAGAACAGGTGGTCTACCACCTCCTGATTCAGGGACCACTCATGTGACATCTCTCTAACCTGACCGAGAGTGTCCACCAACTGACTGCTCTGTTCCACAATATGGATAGCCAGGAGATCTGCACCCAGGCTGCACACAAGTGTCCAAGTGTGGAGAGCCTCCTGACACAACAGAAGAAAGTCTCTCTCACCCTGCTTTTTCAGGAAGAACATGGTGGTCGCTTTATCCATCTGGACCTGAATTACCTAACCCTGGATCAAAGGAGTAAATTAATTCAAAGGAAGATGCGCTGCATGGACGAGCTCCAGCAGGTTGATGTGGTGAAGGGATTCCCGGGATGACCTGAAACCATGGGCTCTGAAGTGTCTCGACCCCACCTGAAACACATCTACTGTAACGGTAATACATGGATCTTGGTGGAAAAATGGGATCGCCTCATCCAGATGTTGCGGGTTCAGCCACAACTGGATGGCATTCCACATTGGCTTGTCACCACAACCGGCTGCTCCAAGTGACCAAGACACAGTCAGCCCAACTCCCACTACAGGTGGCGCATCCACCAGCAAGCCCAACAGATCATGCTGGTGGAGGATGCCATGTACGTTAGCAGCCACAGGAAGTCCCCCGGCAGGGCATGAGTGCCCAAACTAAAATGACTGGGCAGAGGAAGCAAGATGCAATGCTCAGTCCACAGGAAGGCAAGCCTTAGCCTGCAGGAAGTCTAGTTCTGCCCCAATTAACTTGATCGCTTGCTAGGGGACCAGCTCTGATCTGGCTGGACTGACCAGAAAGCCCAAGTCCCAACAGGTCAGGAGAGCCAGATCCACGGACCTTTCCACAGCCTCTTCTGACTGGCCAGCTATCAACCAGTTGTTCAGGTATACACCCTGATGCCCCTGCACCACAGCAAGACCACCACCATGGTCATGCACTTGGTGAAAACACTGGGTGCAGATGAGAGGCTGAAGGACATGACTTGGAACTGGTACAGGAGCCCCTCTCCATAGAACCAAATGTACCGGAAATGGAACTGATGGACTGGGATGTGACAGAACGCATCCTGGAGGTCCAAGGAGCAGAACCATATGCCGTGCTCCAAACAGAATGATTTTTTTACAGTGACCATCCAGAGCTTGCATTTCTACATGAACTGGTTCAGACTGTGCAGATTTAGTATTGGGCACCAGCCCCACCCCACCCCCATTCTGAAGCCAGTAAGTACCAGGGCATCTGTCTCTGAGTGACCAGGGCATCTGGAACCCAGGCTATCGCCACATGCTCTAGAAGTTGAGTGATGTCAGCTCTTAGAAAGGACAATGTGTCCTTCAACACCCTGGACTCCTGAGGAGCTCAGTCAGTATGGCAGAACAGTCTTGAAATCCAGAGGCAATCCTCCGCCCACCACTTCTAGAACTAACGTATCCAAGGTAACAGCGTACCACTGTGGCAAGAAATGGTGCAACTAATCCCCAGCTGTGAGCTGGGACAGAGACTGGACGGGAGGGAGAGATGACACCCCACAACCCATCACTGTAAAGCCCTGAATGAGACTCCAGCCATCGGGGCTGCGGAGGCACCACCCCCACTGCCCCCCTCCCCCTTTTCCCCGGCCACCGAATTTGGGTTTCAGATACCAGGGCAGAAACTGCCCCTACTGAGGCTGCTGCTTTATTTATTTAGTTATTAAAATGTTTCACCAGGAAGGCACACTGAACAACAAGTTGCTCGCCTCCTGGGGGCACAACTGGCTGAAGAATTAGACATACAGTTTACCATTTAACATAGCCAAGAAATTAAACAGTCAATTACATTTGCTGAGGCTGTTGTGGCTGAAAGGAACGGAAATGAAAAGCCTTCTTTTTAGGCTTTTGATCCTTGCAGGATGAAGTCACAGAATCAGTGGTGCCACTGGACTTCTCATGTGAGTGTCCACTGTAAAGTATGAGAGCCTCAGCCAGGCCCTATGACAGATGGCAATGGCCGTAGCCATGGCACTGGCATAGGAGCCACCCATGTCTATGGCCATCTGAAGCTGGAGTTTAGCCAGTGATTGAGCCTGGTCACTGACTATCTTAACTGGAAGCTATTTCTCACCTGGAACTGGAAGATGGGGGTGGGGAGGAGTTCCTATAAGACCCTAAGAGAGAATGACCAAAATTTGCCATCATGACAGTGTGGCTCACCTGACAGAGACCCAGCGACACAGCTGTGTGAACCTTTTTTGCTGAGTGGTCAATCTTCTAAGACTGTCTGGAGGCTTGTCCAGGGCCCTTGGCTTCTGGATTTATGGAAGGCCGAATCATAGACCCAACTCTACAGAGGGGAGGTTGGAAAACCCAGAAATGGAGCCCAATAGGAATGCATGCTGAGGACCATAGGGTGCTACACAAATGCTGGAGACTGCCAAAGCTCCACGACCAGTCCCAAGATGGCTTCAGCCACGGGAAAGGAACACCCTATGGAATCATCCCTGTCCAGTATGTCAGTAAATGGGTACTTAGCCTGCTTCTGAACTGGCTCTAAGGGGACTTTCATGGACTCTGACATAAGATGGATGAAAGCTCCAGATGACACTGGCCCATTCAACTAATTCCGGGTCAACCGTGTGAGGCCTGTTCAAGGCAATCGATGACCCATCTTTGAAGATGTCAAAGGATTCCTCAAAGATGTTCTATGACCATTTGCAGCCATGAACCAGCCTGGTATCCTCATGCTGGGTGATCTCCACCAAAAGCCGGCCTGACAAAATAGCTGCGGGACAAAACTCCTTGGTCAGGGGCCTGAACAGAGACTATGGTAGTGGTGGCTCCACCTGAAGAGGCAGAGAAGCAGATGCTGGGGTTGCTGCAAATGTGGACTGGCATGGGAATGACCAGCGAAAGCCAAGGGACTGAAGGTCCCGGGGGCAGAGCCCTACCCCTCCCAGCAATGGACCACTGTTGCCAGAGAAGCCCTTTATAGTGCCGATACATTTTTTGTCAAAGCCTCTCTTCACCCAAGGACAAGGAGGTCAAGAAGCATTGAAGCCAATGCCTCCCAGTCAAGTGGGATAGAGAGCGCAAGCAGCATCTGTCTTGACCACAACCACTGACCTGAGAGGTGACAGCAATGGGTGTTCACTGGAAGGTTTGTGTAAACCACCTGCCTTGGCAGATTAAGCATGAGAGGCCTTGGCGACACAACTGGTGGTGGAGGCCACTCCTAAGGCAACTGAGCAAGGGGTATCGACTGGGCCTCATCCTCCCGGGTGAGGACAGGGAGCACTGGGGTCTGGGAGATCAACTACTTTGCAATCTCCAGCCCGTCAAAAAGCTGGGGAAACATTTTTTTTTTTTAATATAAAAGCTTTACTGAAGTTTAAATAAATAACATTGATACATTATAACAACGTATTATTCTGTCTTTAAAACCTGGCTGGGGAGGTCACCTTGGAAATACAATTCTTAATAGTGTGTGCTATTAGCAAGTGACAATACAACAATGGTTTGTGACAACTGAACACAAAGATACATAAACCGGAAATAAATTAAAAACAATTACTTTAAAAATCATATATACTGGAATAAACTGACACAATTAATACGTTCTCTATGACGTTAGCTGTATCCTGCACACAGCCAGTTGCTGTTTGGATCCCAAACTTCCCAATTATCTTGCTCCTTCATTGCTGAGAAGTGGTTTGAACCAGACACGTGTGCTATACTTAAAATGCATCATGCACTGCACTGTTCTTACATACGGATTGTGTTAATATTCGATTCATTTTCACCACCTTCATACACATGCAGGGGTATTTCATGTGCCTATCCCCTTATTAATCCCCATAAATAGTGCAACAGTAGAGGAATATCTCAGCCTCCTGCTCAGAGTCAAGGTCAACAGGCCTGACAGAGTCTTAATGGAGCCCTCGACTGTCCCCTCAATCACTGGGAGCTTGACCAAGACCAGACGGTTGAGGGAGTCAAAGGAGTTGGAAGAGCATGATCTTTCCCAAATTCACGATCTGCGACTGCATTTCTTGTTTTTTCTGCTATGGTAAGAACGGCGCTCCCCAAACATCTGAAGGGTCAAACACATTTCTCTAACTATCAAAGAAAGACCCTCCAATGCTGGCCACAGCCAGGAACAGTGCCAAGACTGACTAGGAGCTCACCACAGCCACCGCTGCCTCATTTTCCACGATCGAAAGCTGAGAAGCTTACCCAGCTTACCAGGGGCCAGTCGAGCCTTCCAGTCTTCAATGGATGAGGGCAGCACTGCTTGGCACAAACTGCAACCTTTGATGTCGTGTTAATCACCCACACAGTATAAGCACATGCCATATGGATCTACAGCTGACATGTTCTGCATATACCAAGTACAGAACTTAAAACCCGGTTTCTTATTCTCCATTGCTGGTCACAAAGCAGAGCTGCAAGACTGTGGAGTGACGTTAAAGTCGAAAGCACGATGAAACAGTCAAAGATTCACCTGAAAAAGTGCTAGAACTACCAGAACCTTTCTACATTGTGTAGCTGCAAAGGAGAAGACTTGTCCCTTCTAGCAGAAAGAAAGATATAACATCACAGGGAGAAGCCAGAGGATATACCACCCGGGTGGTGGCAACTAAGATTCTGCCAGTGCCAAAACCAGCTCCTTTAGCACCTGGAGTGGAACCCATCAGGACTCGGTGTCCACATTCAACCACAATAATCCCTTCAGTACTCTTTCATCTGTAATAGCTCCCCTTATCCATTTAAGCTCTTCCACTTCCTGTATGCCACAGTCGGGGAGAGGGTTTGTTGCTGTAATGACTCATCAAAGTATTTGTTCAGGATTTTGGCTTTCTGGTCATCCACTTCAACCCAGGTGTCTCCCTTTTTTAGCATTCTCGTTCTTTTCTTCCACTTCTCTCTGGTATGCAGCTGAAGAACTTGTCATTAGTCTTCACTCCTATCGCTATTCTTAGTTCCACAGGTGCCTTTACCATTCTCATTACCTTGCTTGTCTTTTTGGAGGCCTTAAGACAACTCTGCCAGCTATCCTCGACCAGAATGTCTTATATTCATGGAATGCCACCCTCTTTACTGTAACCGCCTCCTTCCTCTCTCTCTCTCTCTCTCTCGTGAACCAAGCTGCTCTTGTTTTTATTCTTGCTCTTCCCGATCTGCTTAAGATACCCCTTTGATACTTCTGCTACCCTGCCCATTATAAACACCAATTTATGTTCTACCCTTCAATCTGCTAGTACCTGACCAGGTTTACCCTAGGCAGTTCTTCCAGTTTCTTGAAGTTGGCCTTCCAGAAGTCCAGCAACACCGTCCTAGTGTTTTGCTTCTGTGCTCTTAGTCTGAGATCAAACCACACCATGGAGTGGTCGCTCGTTCCAAGCAGCTTCTATACAAAGCTTCCCGACTCCACTGTCACTGGTCTAGACTGGGTCCAATATGCTCCCCTCCTCCCTTGCGTGTCCCTCTACATGTTTGGTAAGGAAAGAGTCCAGGAAGAAGAGGTCCACCACCACCTGGCTCCTGGCACTCCATGCTACCAGGATGCTCCAGCTGACATCAGGCAATGTTTGCTCTGGGGAAGACTTGTCAGCCTGCATTACACAAGGATCTGCATATCCATAACACCCTGCACTGAAACTGACAAGTTTCTTCAGGAATCTAAAGGAAATAAAATGCATTTCTCATGATGGAATATGGTGCCTCCAATGTTTTCTTCCAGACTGTATGTTGTAATTACACTTTTTTTGGTTCTGGAAGGAAGTACTGGAGGTACCATTTCTTGTCAAGAGAAATATATTTTCTTTCCTTTAGATTCCTGTGGAAATGTGTCACGTTACAGTGCAAGGCGTCATGGGTATGCAAATCCTTGTGCGAGTCAGGCTGACGAGGTATCCCCGGAACAGACACTGCCTTTTAAGCAGGCTGGTACATCAGACCCAGTATAAGCTGAAAAAGATAAACTGCACACATATGTTACATCCTATAGGGTCTCCTCAGTATAGTGCAGTCACTGTGTCAGTCAGGTACTAAGTCAAGTACCACTCCTACACCAAGGAGTTCCAACAACACGAAAAACATGTGTTCAGTTTGTCGCTCTCAGACAATACTGGACTATATGTAGAAGCCATCTGTTCTGGCTAAACCTTGTCAGCCAGCCTTACATAAGGATTTGCACATCCATGATGCCTTGCACTGGGCTTGAGACTTTAGAGTAGATGTGTGGATTGGAGAGCTAAACAAAAACCAAATAACTCTGATATTTCTTCTCTCCTAGTATCCTTTTCATAGAGCCAGTGTTCTACTGTTTCTGCAAACTGCCTCTTCGGTATGCTATCTACAACTTACTAAATGGCTACGGTCATCTTTCAGCTGAAATCTGGCAACTAACTAACCCTATATAATCTAAGATAAGAACAAAAAAAAAATAGGACAAGAGAAAATAATTTAAAGGGACACAGTACCCGGTACTATCAGTTTAGATAACCAAACTCTTACTCCTCCATCTAGGTCTGCAGCAGTGGAGGCTAGAGCAACTAGTACTCCAAAATACTTTTTAAATCGTGTACAAGTCCCCCAGTACTCCGAACACTGTGTCATCTTGAGCTATTGCGATTGTACTTACAACAAGCTTCATCTCTCCCGATGACGTCCATGTCTCACCACCTGGTCAGAGCATGAATGTCCAGCAGCCAGCAGGACCACAAGGCCATGGTGCACAGTACACCTATGACAGAACTGCCACCTCTATCCCACATACCTTGCATCTACTGTTTCTCCTAATGCCCATGTCTGGAAGACATCCTCAAAGTTATAAATCTCTCTGGTCCAAACTCCCAGCGAGACTATGAAGCACTAGCTTAGGAACTTGTGCTGCATGCTCTCCACTATGCTGTGCACTGCGAACAAGCACACCCTCTGCAATGTAGGCAGCCAGGGATCCCCATATATTAGAAAGCCAATTAGGGCAGAATACAAACATGGTGTTATCCCTGCATAATTTCATATAAGACACCTACTCGAACTAGCAGAGTGGTGTCTTACTGTATAACAAGCATGGGGTAAGATAATATCTAAGTTTTAAAGAGATGATTGTGACGGCACATCTCTGTGCTCCTAACCAATGAGGGAGCCACAAGCTCTGCAGTCATGTGGGAGCTGGGCTAACAATCAAGAAACCAGTCCTGGCATCTAAAGACTCTCGGAATGGCACTAAAGCCCACATATATGACCCAGTATTCACCATCTCCACATAACTATGCAGCCAAAAGGAGGAAGCCATGCCATAAAGGGTGGAACAACAAGCCACTACTGGGAACCCAGAAAACAACAGAAGACCAGTAGGGAGCCAAGAAAAGGGAGACCATCGACAGCTGACATCCAGTGATAACACAGAAGCAAGAAGCATTGGCAGCACAGGAAACAACTCCCATGCGGGGAAAAAGAACACATTGCTGAAAACAGAAGATGAAGGCCACCAGAGAAAACATCAATGAAGTCCAGGGAAAGAGTTCCTTGGTCCAGTATGAAGCTGACAGTAAAAAAGGGAAGAACTGAGGAGGTATGGGACCACCTACATTATACAAGTGCAGACAATGCATGTCATTATAGGCACCCGACTAGGCAAACGTTTCTGGATAGGTTTGATGCTGATGGCATCTGCAGTACGTTCCACTGGGAACTAAACCCTAAACAATTTTTCTAGCCCCGTCTAACAAGTACAAACTACAGACATGGTTTTTCCTGTCGGGAACTGTTACATGCAGTGCCATCGTTATCACCACCAAGAAGTCAGTCAGCCTCAGAGGGAATCAGGCATTTAGTACACTGATAGCCTACCCTCACGTAAAACCAAACCAAATCATTTTTGTTTTCCCCTTACATGCATTTTTTGATCAATACTGCACACAAGAGTTCTTGCCTCCCCAATTGCCTCTCCCATATACTACTTCTGAATGGACTAAATGCCAACTTACCTGGTCTGCTTTAGAGTAGTGGGGTAAACATGTATACATCATTTTCTCTTTTGTAGGTACCATGTTTTATAGGAAGGCTGAGTGAAACAATGTGTACAGTCAAGTGGCGTAGGGAGGGGGGTGTTCAGGGTGTTCAAACACCTCCCGAAATTACTCCCAAAATTTTTGTTCAAGCCTCAGCTAAGGTGCCCACCCAGTTTGGCCTTTAACTCACACTGTGGGGTCTGTAGCTGCATGGCACACAGTGCCATTCTCCGATCACCCCTCCCCACCATAGCACAAGCAGCAACAAGATCGGGACGCCAGCCAAAGGAGAATAGTAAGCCTGTGAACGTCCTGTAACTGCTGTGGTCGCAACCCATCTCAAAGTCACGGAAGCAGCTGCAGGCGATTTGCACTGGTGCACCTGTGTGGCTTTGTTTTGCTGTGATTTGTTCAGTGAAAGTCATGCAGCGCGCTGGGTACGGATGGTGGAGAGCAAGACAAGTGTGTGACTGTAGGAAGTGACAGACTGAAGTTTTGAGAGTGAGGGATAGGACTCTAGTGGATCATCAGCAGTGCACAGATAGTGTGAGACTCACCTTTTGGCCAGAAACAGGTACCCAGTTTAATGTTGTATATCTACCCAGAGGTATCCACAGAAAGCAGTAATGCACTGCCGTCTGTCAGAGGCATAGAAAGGCCATTCAAAGCGAGGTTGGAGCTGCCTTACAATGGTGCAGGAAGTGTTAAGACATTTCCACCTGCTCCCCACTCACGGTTCCATTCCACAACGCATTCCAAGTCTTTGGGGGCTGGAAGAAACAACAATGCTAGTGGCAAGGTGTGCTGAAGTAAGCCCAACACATTGGCAAGGCAAGGCAAGGCAAATCTTATTTCAAAGGCACTAGATTGGGGAGGGGGGGAGTTACATTTATGTTTATACAATTCAACCACTCATCTTGCTAAAGCCCCAAGTAGTATGTAACACTGACGAATGAGTGGACCCTGAAATGGCTATCTAACAAAAATATAAATGTTTAAAAATGTGCATGGTAATGAGCTGCTTATTTTTTTTGTTGTTATTTATTTTCTTCCTCTACTCCTTGACTGGCCACTCCTTCAGAACGCCAGCGCCTTCCCTGCCGCCCTCCGACCCCCGCTATCACTACTGGCCCCAACTGAAGCCATCCCGAAACCCCGCAGCATCCCCTGCTACTAGGAGGGTCCCTCTCTTCTGAGGGGAAGGGCCTGGAGGCCAGCAGCATGTTCTCCAGGAGCTGAGTGGCGGTTTCATTTCAACTCTGGGGCTTCAGGTGGCAGGAGCCAAGTGCTCATCATCCGGTCAGTCAGGGACACATTTCACATTTTCTGTGCCCCACCCACACAGTTCTTGGCGTTGCTCGACACCGGAGCAAACTGGTGCGGTAACAAGTGTCAAGGCATCATGACCCCAAGTATGCCGCCAATCTGCTCACAGAGCCCCAGGCAAACCCCTCCAGGAAGGAAGCGGCCCAATGGGCGCTTATGATACCCCTCCCTACCAGCCTCCGCTCCTGGGACCCGGGCTCAGGGCGCGAACCCAGGTCGCCAGCGTGCCGAGCGAACCCCTTTGCTCGGTGCCATGCAGCCTGCCATTGCTTGTTTTTTTAATTTTGACTTTTATTTGACTGTTCCACTGAGCATGCTCTTCCCCAGTACACCAGTGTTTGTCTTTTGTTTTGCATGAGATTTACAAGATCATGGTCTGGGATGAGGTAACAAAAGTATGTTTTATCTTCATTAAAAGCCCCCCAAATTACCACAGAGCATGTAAACCACCCAGAGCTTCTAGGGGGCCTAGTGGCCCCCAGATCCCCAGCCTTTATATAGAAATCTTTCCCAGTATATTATAAAAATGTGTATGGGTGGGTGGTCGATGGCACTGTTGGTCAGCCAGCTGTCAACAACAATTGCAGCTGTAGACTCTAATGCCAGCCAGAGTCTTCCACACCCTGAACACGTAACAAAAGTGTGTTTTTTGTTTAAGAAAAGTCCTAAAACTCACCACAAAGCATGCAAACCCCCAGAGCTTCTGGGGGCTGCTGACGTCCCGCTTTTCTGTGTCCCACTTCACCATTATCATATCCAAACCCCCCAAAAAATCCTGCCTACACCACTGGTACAGTCTACAAACCCCAAAAGCCATTTTTATTCACACACAGGCCTTAAATCATTCACAGATAAATATTTCTGCAATTTAATTAATGATGCATGATCTGCTTTCCTCTTAATTATTAACAAATAATGAAATTACTTCTGTAAAATTTTCACAGACTGGTTAACATGGTGAACAGTACTGCTCCACCTTATAAAAGCTCTTCAAGGAGTGTTCACCCTTTACAAAAACGAAATTTAAGAGTGGAAAGTAATACCCTTTGGTAAATGAAATCCATGGTTAGTTCTTCCCTACACAGTGTTAACTACCAGAAGACCATCAGACTTAGAATTCTAATGGGCCCTATTCACAAATGAGCCAAGCAAAAAGTAGAAAACACTCAATCCTGGTTGCCATTTTATTATTTTATGAAGTAGTTAACCAGCAAAGGAGGACTGTTACATACTTTTTTTTTGGGGTTGAAACAGATCTACCCAAGATGCATCTGCTGAAATACATCCAAACCTGTCAGATCACCTATTAGTTGGCTTAACAGTGTCCAACGTTTGCGATTAAAAAAAAAAAAAAGACAACTGTATCCATTTTTTTGCTTCAAATTGTGACTTTTTATCATAAATGGATGCAGCAACTGAAAATAGCAGGGCTGTCTGGATGCAAGATGAAGCATGCATTTGTGTCCTTGTCTTGCCTTTCTGCAAATCTCACCCTTCCCATTTTCTGCCTTGTCCCAGGACAGTAAATATAGAAGCAAATGGACTGATACTGAACCAGATTAAGCTGTTGCTGATATAGTATTGTGGAGGGGTTGTAGGATAACAGATGGAACAAACACCGAACTTCAAGTTCAACACACAATCTCTGCATGATGTTTATTCAAAATGCAGGAGCTAACCTTTAGCAATGGCAACCCCTTCTTCAGTACATCATGTTGTTGCAGCAGACTATGCAAGTTTTTCCTCTACACTTAGCCAGCACTTACTGACTCTCTGATCTCACTTAGCTGATGAGATTCAGCCTCCCCTATGCAGGCCTTGTTTGTTTGATGGCGGGGGTTCAAAAAATTAAAAAAGACAAAGAACCTCAGTGCAGAAGCAATGAAACAAGGTTACTCCAAGGGGCACTGACAATAAATACAGGTTACTCACCTGTAACAGGAGTTCTAGGAATGGTATATGTTGTTCATCCACACTCATTGGCAGTATCCTTGCCGCTTTAAATCTTGCCGGAAGGTCTTCAAGCTTGCTCCTCCCACCCACCCGGGTGGTATAACTCTCGGCTCCGCCCCATGACGCCAGATCTGGCCCGCTGGAAGCTCAGGTTGTGCGCCGGCCGGGAGTACAGGAAATGTGGTGGGAGGAACAACATATACCATTCCTAGAACTCCTGTTACAGGTGAGTAACCTGTATTTCTAGGGACATGGATATGTTGTTCATCCACACTCATTGGCAGACTCCTAGCAGTTCTCCGGGAGGAGGGAGGCAAGACGACACCCCATATACTTACTTGGGAAAGAGAGACTGAGAACCGAGGCCCCAAAACCAGCATCCCGGCGTGACTCAAGGTCGATGTGGTAGTGGGTAATGAAGGTGTTTGCTGACTTCCAGGTAGCAGCCCTGCAGATTTCCTGGATAGGACGTCCTGGAAGCAGCCACTGCTGCAGCAGTGTATGGCGGGTAGAATGAGCTCTTATCCCTCTGGGAGGCTCCATGCCCGCCAACTTATAGCAGAGATCTATGCAGGAGGTTACCCACCTGCTTATCGTCCGCTTGGCTGCAGGTCTGCCAGATCTTGACTTCAGGCGTAGAGGTGACAAACAGCTGGCGAACCTCTCCCAATTTCAGCCGTATGCTCCTTATAATAGCGAGCCCTTCTAGGTCCAGAGTATGGAGCCTATATTCCGCCTCGAGGTGTGATTGGGGTAGAACACCGGCAGAGTCAACACCTGGTTAAGGTGAAACTGACACCACCTTCGGAAGGAATTTCGGTGGGGCGAGGACAACCTTGTCCCTGTGGAAGACCAGGTAAGGAGACTCGATGGAAGCGCCTGGAGCTCTCCCATCCTTCTGGCTGACGTGGATAGCCACCAAGAAGGCGGTCTTCCACACAGGTGAGAGAGAGCACACCTGTGCATAGGTTCGAATGGCTTGCCCATGAGCTTTGCCAGTACCAGCAGTAGATCCCACGGAGGTGGGGGTTCCCGCGACTGGAGGAAATGTGATCAAGGCCTTGAAAGCGCCAGACCACCTTCTCCACGCCATCGACTGCTTCCTGCCCCGCCTGCAAGCAGAGATGGCTGCCAGGTGCACCCTTAGGGTCGCCGACCTAAGCCCTTGACTAGAAAGGGACCATAAATAGTCCAAGATGCTTGCTAAGGAACAGGAGGAAGGGTCCAAGCCCTTGTTTTGACACCAAATGGAAAACCTTTTCCATTTGAAGGCATAGCATTTTCTGGTCGACTCACGGGACGCCTCAACTACATTGAGGACCTGGCCGGAAAGACCCAAGGCCTGGAACTCTAGCCGCTCAGGAACCAGGCCGCCAGGTGCAGGGATTGAAGGTCCGGATGGAACACCTTCCCCTGATTGACTGAGAGCAGGTCCGGGCGAGCTGGAAGCTGCTGAGTCCTGGAGCTGAGACTGAGGAGATCTGGGTACCAGAACTGGCGAGGCCAGTCTGGGGCTATCAGAATCACCGCGCTTGTCCCTCCTCGCCTTGAGAAGCACCTTGTGGATCAAGGGAAATGGGGAAAGGCGTAAAGAGGCCCGGGTCCATTGCCTCGAGAAGGCATCCCTGCAGCGAGCCCTGCTGAGGGGGCGGGCATGGAACAGACTCAGCTCGTGCTCTCCATGGAGGCAAACAGGTCCACCTGAGGTGTGCCCCAAAGGGAGAACAGATGCTGTACTACTCCGGCAGGAGAGACCACTGGTGGATGCAGCCCCTATCCGGCTCAGGGCATCGGCCAGGGTGTTGGAGGCTCCTGCCACATGAATGGCTAGGAGATCCGCCTCCAGGCTGCGCACGAGTGACCAAATGCGGAGAGCTTCCTTGCATAGAAGCATGGAGCGCGTCCCGCCCTGGCGGTTTAGATAGTACATGGTCGTGGTGTTGTCCGTCTGGACTCGGACCACTTGACCCCGGAGGAACGGAGCAAAGGCGGTGAGAGCTAGGCGGACCGCTCGGAGCTCCAGCAGGTTGATGTGGCATCGGGACTCCCGCGGGGACCAGAGGCCGTGAGCCCGGTGTTCCCCCAGATGGGCACCCCAACCCATCAGAGAGGCATCGGTCGATAGAGAGACCGTCGGCTCGGGGCGGACGAACGGGATGCCCTCCTGCAAATGATCTGGACGGTCCACCACTGGAGGCGTTCCACATCCCCATGTCACCGACACAAGCTGGTCAAGGGATCGCAGCGTTGTGACCACTGGCTGGCCAGTCCCACATGAAGGGCGCATGTTCCAGCGGGCCCCAGCGGACCACGCTGGTGCAGGCGCCATGAGACCCAGGGGGAAGTCCCGGCAGGGCGCAATTGCCCAACCAGAAATGATCGGGCAAAGGAGGAAAGAACCTCGGCCCTGTCCGCCGAGCACGCTCTGGCTCAAGAGAGTCGAGCTGCGCCCGATGAATAGAATCACCTGCTTCGCTCGAGTTCGACTTGGCCTCGTTGATAAGGAGGCCCAGTTGAGAGCAGACCTGGAGGGCCAGATCTCTGACCACTCCGCCTCCTCCTGGAGGGAGCTGCTATCAGCCAGTCGTCCAGGTAAGGGTACACCCGACCCCTCGGCGCAGAGAATGCTGTCACCACTGCCATGCATTTGGTGAAGACCCTGGGAGCTGGAGACAAGCCGAAGGGCATGGCTTGGAACTCGAAGAGGATCCTCCGCTGGAAGCGAAGGAATCTCTGGTGAGACGGACGGATAGGGACGTGAAAAACGTGCCTGCAAGTCCAGAGAGCAGAACCACACGCTGCGTCAAGGATGGTATTATCTGAGCCAGAGTGACCATCCTGAAGGTTCGAGACCTTAGGAACTTGTTTAGGTCGTGGTAGGTGAGAATGGGCGCCAGCCCCCGTCTGCTTCGGAACCAGGAAGTACCTGGACACAAACCCTGGGTCTGAAGGAGGGTCCACCACCTCTTACCACCTCCTTCTGGAGGAGGAGAGCGATGTCGGCTCGACGAGCCGCCAGTGAGGCTGGGGATCTCGGCCCCCGAGGGCAACGGCTCTGAAGGGTGGTGCTGCTCGAATTCCAGAGGTAGGCCTCTTCCCACCACCTCCAAGACCCACCTGTCCATGGTAACAGCGGACCAGGCGGAACGGAAGTGCTGGAGCTGCCCCACGGGGGACCCAGGGTGGGTGACGGGGATGGGGCGACACCCAGCCCTGCCACTGGGCAGGCTTGGGAGGAGGGACCGCCGAGGGACCTCCTGGGCCTTTTCTCCCTGCCTCCTGTTAGAGGAAGCCGGCGGTTTGGGTTTGGGATGCCAAGGCCGAGCCTGCTGGCCCTGACGCTGTTGGGCCGGCGCGCGGGCACAGAAGGACGAAAGGCTTAGGCTGTGGTTTGCGCCTTTGTCCTTCTGAGCCGAAGAGACCGAGTCCAAGGTGGCATGGACTTCTCGATCCTCTGCAGGTGACCTTCCACCCCAGGGCAAGAGGTCAGTCCCCAAAAGGGAACATCCGCCAACTTGTGCTGGGTATCCGGGTAAAGGTGGATATCCTCAGCCAAGCCCGCCGACGATAGCCACTGCGCCGCCACCGATCTGGCACATGAGTCCCCTATATCCAAAGCAGTCTGGAGCTGCTGTTTGGCCACTGCCCTGCCCTGGTCCCGCACCTGTTAACCGTAGTCTGCAGATCGGCGGAAGATGAGGGATGACCTCATCCAGGGAGCCCAACAGGGCATGAGAAAAATGTGCCATGAGGACGGGCCAACTGGCCTGACGAAGGCCGAGAGAGGACTAGCGAGACTTTTCGCCCGACATAGTCCATTTCTTGACTCCTTGTCAGGAGGTTTGTCCACATCCCTTGGCGCTGCAGCCGGCGCGAAAACGCTGTCGGTAACCAACCCTCAGCAGAGGGGTTCAAAACCGACAAGGAACCGGTAGGGACCGATACTTCCTGGCCATCCTGGCCGGCGCAGGGCAGGAAGCAGGGCGCTGCCAAAGTTCCAGTGCCGGACCCACTATGGCCTCGGCCACCGGAAAGGCCTCCGCCGGAGAATCTCTCGTCCAGAATCTCCGTGAGGGGATACCTGGCCCGCTTGGAACGGGTTTGAGCTCCATCCGGTAGACTCGAGATGAGCCGAAGCAGTCCTAGGAAGGACGACGGCTATCGCCCATTGACTGACCTCCTGAAGACTCCAAGTCCAGTCGCTTGGAGAAGAAGGAGGAATCATCTTCGGACTCGGAAGAGTCCTCGAAGAGCTGCCTCTGGCCTGAGCCACCCTTCACCTGCCGAGGTCGGTCGGGAGTGAGGGTAACTGACAGCCGATGGGGTAAACCCTTAGCGACCGAGAATCCTGGTCGGAGCCCCACTGGTGGCTGTGGAGCGGAGGTTCCACCGAATCGTGGAGCAGCTGGTTTTGCCGAACAACCGCCTGGGTATAGGCCTCGGACAAGTCGAGGGTTGTGTCCGCTCCGGTGACAGTTATTAATGGCCGGGAAGGCGCCGGAGTCGGCTTATTCCCCGCCAGGAGAAGCTGTTGCAACATAAGGTCCGCAGACTGGCCGACGCAATTTACGCCAAGCCTCCTCATCCGAGGAGGAAGACGAGGACGAAGGGCGACGCCGCCACCGCGGTGCCGACCGAACCGCCTATGACGGTGGGAACGGCTGGACCGCTAAGAGGTCCGGACCGAGTCCCGGAATTTCCGGGTCGGTGCGGGAGGTGTCGGCCGGAACCGGCACTCCTTCGCTCGGAAGGTCCATCCGAGGGCTCGGAACCGAGGCACAGGCGAGCCCACGGGATCCTCATCCTCCGGGGAACCGGGAGAGGGGAACTTCGCTGCTAAAGGCGACAGCTCGTCTAATGGGTCGAGAAAATCTCGACTTCATCGGTGGGAGTCTCGGTCAACTGACCTGACGGGACACCGTGAGGCCAGTGGTCGAGCCGAGGGTCGGATCGGCCGACAGTCGACGGCCCGGGAGAGGGACCTTCCCGCCTCCCAAGAGCGCCGAGGGATTCACCCCTGTCCTCTTTTGGACCGAGAATAAGGTCCCGCAGACGCAGGCCCTTCTCCTTTAGTGGAGAGGGACAGACAAAGCTCCTTAAAAGAAGCCGTGTAGGAAGAACCCAGAGAGAGCGGGATAAATGCCGCGGCCGAGGAAGATACGGCCCGTGCCGCCTCCTCTTCGAGGGCGACCATCCGCTCGAGCTGATCCGCCGAGGACACCGCCAACCGGGCCTCCTTGGACTTCACCGGAGGGAAACGCTTCTCGGGACGGCCCAGTTGCAATCGGGCAGCACGGTCTTCGAGGACGAAGGCCGAGAAAGATGAGCACAGGTCGCAAGCCTGCGGGTCGTGCTCAAGGCCTAGGCAGTATACACACGCGGGAGTGAGGATCCGCCCGAGACATCTTCTGCCCCGCATGGGCATCTCCGAAACTGAGTCGATTGGTCCATCGCAGCGCAGGGATAGAAGACTGAAGTCTTTTGCAAAATTTTATTTTTAAACCGCAAACGGAGAAATAGGGAACCAGTCGTAACGCAGAGCGCTAAGGAGGGAACCTGAGCTTCCAAGCGGTAAGGAAGATCTGGCGTCATGGGGCGGAGCCGAGAGTTATACCACCCGGGTGGGTGGGAGGAGCAAGCTTGAAGACCTTCCGGCAAGATTTAAAGCGGCAAGGATACTGCCAATGAGTGTGGATGAACAACATATCCATGTCCCTAGAAACTACGTTTCAAAGAAACACAACATCACGCATATTTCCATAATGCAAAGGGGATATATGCAAATCACCATGACATTTCAGACTTGTTCAGTTTACAGCATTTTACATGCATTTTAAATAGCACAACTAACTTAATTATCATACAGTCCCCTAGTAACTTTTTACCTTTATCAAAAACACCTAGTGTCATGGTATTTTCAACATTGACAGGTTTTATACACATAAGGTATATACATTAAAGTATTTTATGACATGGTGCCATTGCATACTAAATCCAACAATGAGGAACACAGCCTGTTTTACATCAGCTTAGAGGTCACCACAATAACCTCCCTGTACGAAGACCTGAGAGGGAACCGGAAAATTAAAAAGGACACAAAAGCATACATAGTCAAGAAAGGGGAGGGGGCCCATAGGTGGCCAACCTTATGGACTAGAAACTGTAAAGGATAGATTAGGCTAAGAAATGGAACTGTTGTAACAGATTTAAGAAAAGGTCTGTCCTCAAGAGTGGCAGGAGCTCCCTGTCACAAGTATTTCGCTACAAGGGGGAATTTGGCCAGGACACCAAGGATGAAAGTCCCCTACTCATTTCGAGAGGTGCCATGGTTGTCTTTAACGCCCACCTGAAATACCATGAGAAAAGACAGGTGAAACCTCAGTTTAAGCTCTCATCTGAAAGACGGCACCTCCCACAGCACAATTTCCCCACAAAAACCATGATGGGGCGTTGATATGGATACTTTCAACCAAGGGGAGAGTGCTCCCTGCAGAGCTACCAAACATTAAGATGTGCCAATAGAAAGTTTGGCTCATATATATGCTCCAGGAGTGAGCATTTAGGCATGACCGGGTGCTGGGTTACCACCCGTTAATTTATCCCTAGAGAAATTGTAAGGTACAAGGCAAAGTCAAGTACATCATGCCCTTAGAGTTAGATTAAAGTAACCCAATCCCTAGAGTGCCTAATGCTATCATTCACTAAACTGTTCATGAATGTTTTATAGCTAGACTTCTAAAGATTCTGCTGTGCATGAGGGTTACTAGCTGTTAACATAACCCTTTTTAGAAGCTAAAGGGGGGAGGTACAGAGGAGCCCACAACCAAACCCTCGACCTGAGGCAGCTCGACCAAGACTTAGCAGTCAGGGGAGTTTAAGAAGTGGGAAAAGAATGTGCATTCCTGGTCCCTCGAACTACTGCAATGATGCTTCTTATACTTTTTCCTATGGAGGGAAGGGCAGTCCCCAAATGTGTAATGGGTTATATAAATTTCTTGGAAACATCCAAGAACGACCTTCCGATGCTGGCCCCAGCTGGGAGCAGTGCTTAGACTGATGAGGTCTCTACTGCAGCTGCTGCCACCTCTTCTTTCAGGACAGCACGCTGTGCAGCTGATCTGGTCGATTTGTAGTCTTTGGGGCTACCAAAGGCAAGCCTGGCTTTCCATTCCTTGATGGATGTTGGCAGAATGGCCCAGCACTTGCTATAATTTTTGACACTATGCTGGTCATGTAAACAGCAGACACATGTGTCGTGCGGGTCCACTGCTGACATTTTCTGCCTAAACCGGGTGAAGAACTGAAACCCCTGTTTCTGTCTTTCTATCATGACTGCATAAAGTTGGAAAACGCAGGATCAACTTATTAATTGACTGTGGAAGTGAAGAGTAGAGATTCACCAAGGAAAAGTGCTTGACAACACTAAACCCTTTGAAGCACACAGAGTTGCGAAGGAGAAGACCTGTCCCTTCTATCAGAATGAATGACTTTGGCAGAGCCAGAGGACATACTACCAAGGTGGTGGAGAAGGCTTAACTTGAAGGCATTCCGGTGACTCAGCTGTCTCCACAAAGACTGCTTATGTATGGATTCTGAACTGAATCTATGCCTTTAGAAAGAACAGTTAAGTAAGAACTTGCCATAACAGTAGATCTTCGAGAGAATCTCTTGCAGTAAGCCACACCTTTGGAACGTATCCCAAGCAGTACTGACAGAATGACAGTCTGGGTAGCTGGAAACGACAAGCCTAAGAAAGGAGGCTTTGTAGCACAGCTAGGCCGGAAGGCTGACCCTTCTTGTAAAGACAATGTCCAGACTGTAGTGTCTAGTAAAGGTGTAGCCATTACTCCAGATAGCAGCTGAAACAATATTCCAGATAGCAGCTGAAACAATTCTGAAACATGCTGCAGAAGTGGCCATGTCTCAAGTTCAGTGGCCACGCACATGACCAGGAAGCTCCTTAATGTACTTACTGTAACAAAAGGTAATACAGTTGGCCAACCATTTGGATGACTACTACTTCAAAACTGGAATGCTCACTTTCCCAGGGGCGAAAGAATCAAACAGCTGCAAGGACTTCCTAATGTCTTTCGTATGGTGAACGTAATACCAGAGTATTCTACATACAGCTAAACTATGGAGCAATGCTTCCCCTGGATTGGCATGCTCAAGAAAATACACTGGTTGGTGGATGGATTGATTTAAAGTAAACTCAGATACCACCTTAGACAGAAACTTAGGATGGGTACACAAAGACACCCTTTCAGCCCGGTGGTGCTGGGAGTCGAGGTGCTGGATACCACACCTCGCGCCACACTGGCGACCCGGATTCGGGAATGCGCTAAGGCCATCAGGGGTCGGCAGGGGAGGGAGAGGATCGAGCATCCAGAGGACTGCTCTCCTCTCCCAGGGTGGGTTGGGGGAGTTCTCGGCTCTGTTGCAGCCTCTGGTGGAGACTGGAGGAAGCACAGCACACAGGGATGCCGTAGCGGGTGGAGAGACAGCAGACTCTGGCTGCTGAGGACTGGCGGGACCCACGCGGGAATCACTGCACACCATGTTCCAGGGGAAACAAAGCAAGAAAATCCCTGGTGGCCTTAGGGAGGCGACGAAGGCCTCAGGAGCTGCGACACACATCTGGACCAGCCTTGCTCCTAGCTCTCCCGAGCTCCTCAACTGGACCAGGACCGTTATCTAATACCAGAACAGGCTGCCAGGTAAGGAGAGGTGGGCCCTCCCCCGGGGGGTGATTCGGGGGACTGAACGATATTGTGGTCCAGGAGGGGGCTCAGCGATGTGTATCTCGATTGGTCAAGGTGGTTTCAGGCTGGGAGTAGAGATAGTGTGCTGTGCAGGCACACCTGAGTGATGCCCTGGTTCCCAGTGAATAAATAAGAATTAAAAAACAAACAAACAAAAAAACACCCTATCTTTGTGGAAGTTCAAATAAGGAGGCTCACACATGAGAGCCGGGAGGGAAGGGAAGATTGTTTAATCAGGAGTAACACACTAAGCCGAAGCTTGTTTCCAGATGTGACCTGGGAGCACAAGGAAGTTAAATGACTTGCTCGAGATCACACGGTATGCACCTAGGCAGCTGTGGGATTCAAACCCAGGTCTCCAGATCTGCAGCTCAGAGCCTTAACCCACTGCGATATACTGCCTCCAAAAATCCAGAAACCCTCTGAGCAGAAGTAACAGCAACTAAAATTAATGCTTTCCATGTCAGAAAGCGTAGCTCACAAGTCACAGTTGGCTCAAACAGAGCCAAAGTAAGTTTCTCTAACACAAAATTCAGATCCCAAGGTGGGGCTGGATTGCAGATGGGAGGCTTCAAGTGTAGGATGCCTCTCAAGAACATACGGCACACATCCAGCTGGGCCACCATACGGCCATCAACACACACTTGGAATGCCGAAACTGCAGACAGGTGAACTTTAATGGAAGAGTACTGCAGCACTGTCAAATCATTGCTGCGCCTCCTGACCTTCCCTAGTTTGTTCCCATAACAAAACATAGCACTTAAAATGTTTTTACCTTGTAGTACCTACAATGCTCTAGGAAATTCTATCTTACCCTGTACCTTAACTGTTTGCATAGCCTGTGTGCTGTATTAGTTATCATTCGATATATTGTCATGTTTTCTATTGTGTACTACTGTATTTGTATACCTTCATCCCATGCTCCCTGCCCCTTGGGTCGCACCTGGAAACGAACCTTGGCTCAGGGCGTCTTTCCCGGTCCCAAATGTTTAATACCATCATCAACTCCAGAACTGGACTTCCATACCAGCTCAAACACTGCCTGCCCCCTGAAGCACTACCCCTCGCTGTGTCATCCTCAGTCCTCCCTGTTTTGGATTACGGAATTGTATTCTACGGGCAGACAGGTGAACTTTAATGAAAGAGTACTGCAGCACTGTCAAATCACTGCTGTGTCTCCTGCCCTTCCCTAGTTTGTTCCCATAACAACACATATCACTTGAAATGTTTGTACCTTGCAGTGCCTACAGTGCTCTAGGAAATTCTGTCTTACCCCGTACCTTAACTGTCTGCATAGCCTGTGTGCTGTATTAGTTATCATTAAATGTATTATCATGTTTTCTATTGTGTACTACTGTATTTGTATACTTTCATCCCATGCTCCCTGTCCCCTGGGTCGCACCTGGAAATAAGCCTTTTGCTCAGTGCGTCTTTCCCGGTCACCAAATATTTAATACCACCATCAACTCCAGAACTGGACTCCTATACCAGGTCAAACACTGTCTGCCACCTGAAACACTACCCCTCGCTGTGTCATCCTCGGTCCTCCCTGTTCTGGATTACAGAATTGTATTCTACGGCTCGACAGATAATATTGCTCTCTCTTGCATTAAGACAGCTCTCAACAAAGCATGTCGCCTAGAGACAGGCTGAGATAGACTGACCGACATGTGTGACCTCTACAGTCGCACCAACTGGATAAACTTTGATTGCCGCCTTAAATATCACACTGTACATGCCTCCTGGCTAAGAAAATTCAGTGCAAACTCACCGCGCCTGGCCTGCTAAGTCTTATCCCCTTCCAAACAGTCTCTAGGAGTACCTCCAAGGCCCCTCCTTTCTGGTCCTCCGCTGCAGGACATCCCTGGGTCAAAGAGCTTTCTATCACAGGGCCCCTTACTGGCTAAATGGCCTACCAGCTGCTTTCTCTGCTGGGACAAAGTCTGGCCCCTTCAAAACCACCCTCAGGGAGTTTCTCTCTGAGAGCTCAACTTGTGATGGCCCCTCGTATCCTTCCACTAAATCATCCCGTTTTCCCTCCCCCACTCTCTAATTCATAGTGTGCTATTTTAATTGGTTTATGTAATTTTAATAGATTATGTAAATATGAATCCTATTCTCTGCTAATCCACCAACTGTATTATCTCTGCATTGTAACAATTATTATGGTGGATTCAATTGGCTTATTACTGTATTCTCCTGTTTTTTACTCGACTCTGGGTTGTCTCTGCCCACGGAATGTATCATGAACTTGCTTTATTTCTTCCCAGTTCTCTTAATGTAACATACTGATTGATTGTGTGATATGCACCTTTTATTACTCAACTGTGTAATTTGCCTGTATTCTATGTTTACTGACGAGGAGCCTTTGCAAAAGAGTCTATAACTCAAAGGGTATAATTCCGATTTCTCAATAAATAAATGAAAAATTAAAAATAAAAAAAGCCCAGCATCGAACAGGGAGTGCAAGTATTCCAGAATCTGATTCACTGGGCAAGTGAAAGGGTCCAGGTGACGGGAAGCTGCCCACAGAGCGAAGCACTTCCACTTCATGGAATAAGTGGCCCTGGTGGAGGGTTTTCTGATGGCTAGGACACTGGCCACCTTCTGGGAAACTCCAAATCTAGCAATGGCTATGTCTTTAGGAGCCATGCATGAAGAAGAAGAGACGTGAGGTCCGGATGGACTAGAGTGCCATGCTCCTGTGACAGCAAGCTGGTGCACAGAGGCAGCAGTACAGGGGGTTCCACTGCCAGCTGCTGTAGTAAGGGGAACCAGATCTGACAAAACCAGAAGGGAGCCACTAGGATCACAGTGGCCCCTTCCATATGAAGTTTGATCAGAACCCACTAAGTTAGGGGGAAGGAAGGGAAGGCACAGTAGAGGAACCTCCCTTTCCAGGAGAGGGACAACACTCCTTGCCAGAAAACTCCAGAACCTGGAGCAAGCAAGTACAAAAGTAGCAGCTTTGCATTGAGTGTGGACACAAAAAGGTTCAACTCTGGACAGCCCCACCTGTCGAACAGGCCTTCTACGATCAAGGTCAGCAGCTCCCACTCATGCATCCTGGATTGCAAGCTGCTAGGACTGTTCACCAGGGTGTTTTGCATGCCTGGAACATGGAATGGCTGAAAATTCTAGACCATGTTCTAGCGCCCAGTACCAGACCCTCATTGCTTCCTGGCACAGGGGGTTTGAGTAAGTTCCCCCTTGTTTGTTGATATAATGGACTACACTGATATTGTCCATCTGGACCAGCAGATGTCCCAGGGACAAGTGGTTCTGGAAGGCCTGAAGGGCATACAGGAGGGCTCTCATTTCCAGGACATTGATGTGGAAGGTACCCTCCACTGGAGACCATGTCCCTTGAGTCTGATGGGATGCCAGATGAGCCCTGCAGCCCAGCCTCAAGGCGTCCATTGTGAGGATCTGCTAAGGGGCAGGACGGAGGAAGAGAACCCCTTTCAATAGGTTGCTGGGTTCCATCTACCACTGCAGCTCTTTTTGACCTGGGAGGAGACTAGAACTGGCTGTCTGAGGTCGTTGGTGTGTTGATCCCACTGGACCCTTAATGCCCACTGGGGAATCGTCATGGGCAACCTGGCTAGTGGCACCATAACCAACAGCCACAACCATCAAACCTAGAAGCTTCAAGAATGCTCTGCCCATTACATACTGACTGTTGTAGAGTAGTTGAGCCTGAGCCCTCACGCAGTCTGCCTGTACTGTGGCAGAAAGGCAAAAACCTGAGCTGTGTCAAGGACTGCCCCAGTGTACTGAAGGCGCTGACCAGGGTTAAGACTGACTTGGGCAGACTGACTGTGATGCACAGCACACGGAATAACTGAATGGTGCGCTGTAAAGTCTGAAGTAACAGGTCCCTAGATGGTGCTTTGAGCAACCAATTGTTCTGGTAAGGGAAAACACATGAGCCCTCCCTCCTGAAGGTGGCCACTACCACTGCCAGACATTGGTAAAGACCTGGGGCGCTGAGGACAAGCCAAAGAGCAAGGCTCAAAACTGGTAATGCTCCCCCTGGAAGTGGAACCTGAGGTACTGTTGGTGCAAGGGCAAAATCCATAATATGCAGGTACGCATCCTGCATGTCCAGAGAGCAGATCCAGTCTCCCTGGTGTAGCAGGGGCAAAAGGCCCTGAATGATCACCATTCTGGACTTTTTGAACTAGATGTAGGAATTCAGGTTCCTTAGATCCAGAATGGGCCGCAAATCCACTGTGGATTGGGGGACGAGAAAGAAGTGGGAATAGAACCCCCTGTTTCTCTGGTGCACTGAAACAGGTTCGATGGCTCTTTTTTGCAAGAAGGTCTGAATTTCCCTCAGCAGCATGGGAATGTGATCTGGTGAGTAATGAGACTGAACTGGAGGACACTCTGGAGGCCAGTCTAGAAGAACCAGAGTGTGGTCATGTTCTAGGATTTGTGACACCTAGGCATCTGTTGTGATCTCCCACCATTTGTCAAGGTATCCCATCCAGGTACTAACCAGGCCAGACCCTGCTTAGCTTCAGAGATCAGACGAGACTGGGTACATTCAGGGTGGTATGGCCGTAAGCATCATTTATCAAGGTGGAGGGGAAGCAACCCCCTCCTGAAGATATGGGAGGGAGTGGAGGTCTGGTAGGGAATCAGGCTCAGGTGGCATCTGTGGCCAGGACTGCACCACCCTCTCTGGGAGCTTTGGCAGCAGAGGCGGGAGGAGTGGGCAGGGCTGAAGCCACCTAGCACTTGGCCTGGGGTCTGGTGCCCTGCTTAGGTTTGTTGTAGGCCCGACAAAAGGGCATCTTCTGGGTATGATAAAGGGAATGAACTGAACGCAGGATCCTGCCCGCGGCCTGCAGGTTGGAAAGGATGTCTTACACATCTGCCCCAAATAGTTTATAGCCTCTGAATGGGGCATTCAAAATGGATTGCTGAACATCAGTGGTGAAACTAGACACCGTAAGCTAGAACACCACTGAAGACTAATGCCAACTGCAGCTGCTCTCGCGGAAGCATTGACTGCATCATAGGCTAACATTAAGAGATGCCTGTCCATGTCTGCCCCTGCCGGAAAGGCTTTGAGCAGCTCTTGTCTCTGGGTACCATCTGGTGGAGCCTCTGCAGCTGCTCCGGCCTTTCTCCAGAGTGAGTTCTAGTACTTTATGATGTGGCCAATATAGCTGAGAACCCTAATTGCCAGGGTGGCAGAGGCAGATGTCAGTTTGCTCATGAGGTCCAGCTTTTTGGATACCTTGTCCGAAGAAAGAGAGCTAAGATGCTTGGGCCTCTTGGTCCTGTTATGCGCTGCATTAATGACCAGAGATTCTGCCTGAGGTTTGCTCCTCACAGAAGGGTTTCCCCAAGTGGTCTGGTATAATTTCTGGGCCTTTCTGGGCATGGCAGGGATCATGTTTGGCCTGTATCAGACAGCCATGGTGGCATCTTCATAGGCATCAATTAAAGGAGGAATTATGATAGGTGGGGAGTCTGTTAACTCCAGGTGCTCTGTGAGGATCCTCCGGAAGATATCCTGCTCCACTGCCTTGCAGCCCATGGCAGTCTGGAGCTGCCAAATGATGGCAATGAAAGAAGGATCACGGGGGCAGGGCTAGCACCACCAACTTCATCATTCTCATCTTCCTCATCCTCTGACAGAAGGTCAAGGTAATACTCAATTCATTGCCATGGTCTAAAATGGGTACTGACAGCATGTTAAGCATGAAAGAGTCAGAATCAGAAGTGGTGCCATGGGAGGCAATGGCATGGGGTTAGGTACTGTAGGCCATGGTGTCATAGGTCCTAGCATCATTGGCCCTGAAGGAGGCACAAGACAATGCATAAAGTCCCAAAATGAAAGCAACATGGTCTGGACATTAATGACAGGCAACGCTGGAGAGGACTGTGGCATCAGTAGCAGAAACTGAGGGCCTGTAGGCATCATCGGGGCAGGCTGTGGTGTCAGTAGGGCCAACTGAGGGCCCAGTGCCAGCAAAATGGGTGGAGGCATCGGTGACAGGAGAGGGGAACCTGATGTCGCTGGAATCGCCTGGGTCATGGATGGGAGGGACGGGGTTCCCGTCACTGAGGAAGTGACGTGGGGCAGCGACGGGGTAGACTGCGTTCCTAATGTCAAGGCACAGCCCACAGAGGAGGCTGCAGATGTTGCTGTGGGAAACTGAAGCCCTGAGGGTGATGGGCCAGTGCTGGCCAAGGGCAGGCCGGTAGAGAGACCTGGTTATGGGCCTGGAATAAGGGCCAAGGGTGATGCCAGTGGAGGTAGAACTCCAGCCGATGACAGTCCCAGGCCTGCCGGGGTTGGACTGGTGTAGCTCCCAGACTGTAGGCTCGCTGAGAAAAGGGGCCACAACAGCAAGGGCTGAGAAAGCAGTGGGGGTTGACAGCAGGCTCAATGCAAAAAAAACTCTCACCCAAACGGGAAAGATGGGGAGGGGTAGCTGCAAACACTGACCCTGCAGATGAAACATGTGAGCTGCAGCAGAGGTTAACACCAGAGATGGTGACAATCCAGCTGCAGCTGTCGCCTTACGTAGCTACCTATAGTGAGCTGGAGAGGACTGGTCTCGGTGTTTGTTCTTCTCACGGTGTATGTGCTTTCCGGCCAATTTGTCCTGGGGCTTGGAGAACTGAAATCTTGAGGGCAGGGTTGGGGAGGCAGAGAAGCTTCTGGCCTGGTGCTCTTTCTTCGTGGCTTTTACTTGATGCTCCATCAGGAATTTCTCAAGGTCCTTCAGGCGGTGTCTCCGTGTGGCCTGGCTGAACTTGTGGCAGGCTTCACAGGCTTTCACGTCGTGGTTCAGGACTAGAATACAGGTGACGTGGCCATCCTTATCACAGATTCTCCTTCCACACTCGCAGAAACAAAAACGTTTATAAGAATCGGCCGGCATACACAAGCGAACAAAAGGATCACTTTAAAATAAAGTGATCTGGCAAACTAGAGTGAGAAAATAAAAAATAAGGTAGAGAAAAGTTTTTTGTGGTCAACTGTAGTGGCATGTCTCCGTGGAGTCTGACATGCACTGGTGAACAGCAGGAAAAGAACTGAGGAGGTTGCCAGGCCATCCACGTATATATGAGTGGCAACATCGCCTGATGTAAGTCATCATGGGCAGCTCCAGTAGACTGCTTGCTAAAAAGTTTCAGTATGGTCCTAGTGCCTGACAACTAATAGTTCCAAAGGTGTGGCTTGCTGCAAGAGATATCCTCAGTGAAAATTTATTATTTTCTGTTTTCTATCCTGTAGGCAGTTACTAACCCACTGCATTACTTAACTGGTTATACCTAGGTTTTCCATATTGTAAAGCCTCCAGTGCTGAACCGTACAAAATGCTTTGCTGAAGTCCAGGTACAGGACATCCACAGGTTTTCCTTTGTCAAATTCCTCTATAACTGTCTCAAGGAATGCAATAAGATTTGTTTGCCATGATTTCCTTTTTCAGAATCAATATGGAGCTTTTGAATCCAAGTTGCTTTTCTGAAAGTGTTTGACAGTTCTGTTTCTCGTGATGGTTTTTCATACAACCTCTAGTACTGATGTCAAGCTTACTGGTGTACAATCATTTGGGGATTTACATTTCCTACTACAGCAAAACTAATACCGTTCCATTTCAACTAGAAAAAGAGCAGCAAACAGTGGCACTGGCATCTGAGATAACCAGGTTTACTACCCACTGCCAGGCATACCAGAAAGATGGGACAAGCATCCTGCCGCCCCGGTTAATCATGAAGCAACACAGACTGAAAGGGCTGGGGTGTTGAGATGCATCAACAGTGCAGTGAGACACAATTTCTATCAATATCTCGCTTCCCTGGATGCCTCAGGAGTCACCACGTGCTGCATGGTGCTCACTCCCGCTGTAACAGGATGCACCACTGGAGGAATTCTGCAGGATACTTGAGATTTGAAACACAACCCCCCCCCCCCTTTTTCATTTATGTTTTGGAAAAACAGGACCTAGATCTTTGGAAGTCCATTCCTACTGAGAGTCTTGGGCATGTAAAAGTAGCAGCTCACTCTCTCCTGATCAGAGTATAATGTGTAGCCACAGTGATCCCCATATCAGGAAGGGGGATGAGAGGGAACAGAATGCAGAGAAAAAGAACAATGGGCCAGTTCCAATGACCTACAGCTGAGCTGCACAAACTGATCAGGCTCCTTACACTAGCAGCCCTGAACAAGTCAGATAAGGACCGCCAGCTGACCTACTGGAATGCTGCTTTTTCAGCAGCATCATTACATGAGGTATACATTTATATGGGCTCTACGAGATGCTTTTTACATTATAGGAGTGTTATGTCAAGCAGTTTGGGCAAGAGAACTGTTATGCGAGGTGGAGTGGTTTTGCCTGACCACACGGTGTGAGAATGTCATAAGAAACATCTTGCTCAGCACATATAAACGTATGATAAATCACTACAGCTGGTTAGTTTCCCATTCATTTTTTTTATTTAAAAAAGCATATGTAGCCCAAGTGCTCCTTCCCCCCACCTGTGAAGTGGATTATTCCACTTTAATGGTCTTTGCATGAGACAACTTTACACAGGATAAGAGGGCCTGCAGTTCTGATTGCTGACCGGCCTGACGTAATGCAAGTAATTTATCATTTATAATACAAACTACTACTGAAACTGAATTTAAAGATAAGGTTCCCCCAGCCTTTTATTCTGTTTACCTGTGTAGTTTGTAAGTATCCACAATGACTGCCTCTACAGCACCATCCTAATTTCATCAGGATTTAAGTGAAAGTACTTAAGTCTGGTGTGAAAACTTGTTTTACTACATTTCAAAGGTCATGACCTGACTCATATAAGGCATCCTGGAATTTTATGATGTACTGGTGCTAAAGCCTGCAGTAATCACACGGTATTACTCAGTGCTGTTGCTGTCCTCTGCAGTCCCTATGTTCTTGTTTTATGCTGGCTGTGAAACTTTTTAAGGCATGGTTAAGTGCCCTGCTGTTTTCTGTAGTTTAAAGTACATCTAAATTAGAAAAAAATTATTTTAAATAATATAGGAACTTCACAAGACATGTAACAGAACTGAATAATAGTATAACTTCTGTTGGCTTGTGCATGTACGCATCAACTCCCATGATGCCTTGCATAAGTCGGGTCATGACCTTTGTAATGGAGACAAAAACGTTTTCACATCAGGGCAAAACACAATGAAGCAACCTCATTTATATTTAAATTAGGATTAAATTAGGGGGATGCAAGAGAAAGAATCATTGTTCAGGCCTACAGACTACACAGGTATATAAAAAATAGGTTGAGGGGACTTTCCCTTTAAAAGAAGTTTCCATGTCTCTCCCTTGAGGCACACACAAGTCTCTCTGTGGCACAATAGAGGCTCCAAACCTTCAAACAGTAAGTTTTAAAATGTAAAGCTTGATTATAAAAAATGCAGCACATCTGGTCAGAAGTGGCCAATCTGCCAAATCCTTGTCAGAAGTATAACCCTCCGACCCCATGAATCAACACAAGAACTTCTGTGTGCCACAGGGTTGGAGTCTAATGGACTGACACAGTGGCAGTATAGGGGAAGATTGTGTTCCCACAATCACAGAGGAAAAAGCAGTTGGAATTCTGCTTTGTCAACTGCAGCATTCCAATCACCAGAGGAAGGGGGGGGTCCAGAATGGAGTTGGAGCGCCACGCTCCACTGGGTCACATGGAGCCACTCCCTCTCCCTCAAGAGACATCAGCCAAAGAACAACAAGCAGCAGCAGTAGTATGTAAAATGTAGGAGAAGCCTAGTATCTACATACCAGCAGAACAAGCTTTTGCTTTGTTTTTTTGATTAACAACATTGCAGGGAGACTCTAAGATAAGGTACAGGTCCTTTTTATACACTCTATAGATCCTAGAGTCTTCATATCTTATAAGTCCCCCTACAAAGGTTAGAAATTCACTTTTTGTTTTAAACTTTGTTTATATTGGGTTATCTGCTTGTAAAACGCAGAACATGTAGCCCATAGGTAGGCACTTAGTAAGATCATAATGAATAGCAAACATCATTGTTACAGCAAGGATTAAGCATGCTCCTCTACTGTGGTACAACACTGGGGGGTTCACTTCAGTTATTACAAAACATTCTAAACACAGGAGTATCAAACAGCCATTACTGCGAGGAGCAGGAATTATAAACATAGGAGTAAAATCAAGATCATGCAACCTTTTAAACAGGTTTAACATCCTCGAACCAACACAGGGAGGTAACTTCAGAAAAAAGCAGTGCCGTACTGTGCCGAAAACAGAGCAGTACAATCATGTAAAAACGTTGCGTCTCATTAGACAATAACTTTTAAGTTTATACAACTGCAAAAAAACCAGATCGGCGTAGAAAATAAAGTAGTGTTTTGAAAGTGTATTCTATATAAAACAATTGGAGAAAAGTGGATCCAAGAACAGAATAAAATGTCACGAACTTAGAAAACAAACATTTAGTCCACTTAAGACCAGGTCTTTGCCATGCACATGCTCCAGTTCATGAAGGTGCCAAAGGCAACCAACTTGGAGAAGAAAGAATACGCCATGTCCCAGAACCAACGAATGCGCCAACAGAAGAAGCCATCTTGACCAATCCCCTCCCGACTTCCCCACTGCCCAAAGCCATATCCAAAATATTAATGGCCAACCTAAATAGATATAATTAACTTGTAGTGGCTGTGGGTCGGGGAGAGTTAGGGACATTGATCACAGCATAGTCTTTACACAAGCATGTCCTTAGTTCCAAAACAAGTAACTAACTGTCCCCAGATCCTGATTCACAACCCTCTCCTTTGGCCCGAAACTCCTTTTCAACTCGGTCCACCATCTTCCCCGCCTCTCTGGCATTTGCATACTAATAAGACTTTTCCCTGTAAACAATGCGCAAGCTGGCTGGTATTAAAAAAAATATGGTGCACCTCCAGCTTCCGCAGTTGGGCTCACACCTCAGCGAAACATTTCTAACGCTGCCTGGTCACATTAGTGCATAGCTCAGGCCAGGAACAGATATACGTTGTTGTCCTGCCAGTCTATTGGGCCACTCTGTTTGGAATGAGCTAAAATCATACCTCTATCCACAGAATTCCTCAATACCACCAGGAGTGTGTGTGTGGTGGAACTTTGTTTGTAGCCATGCAACCTCCCCCCACCTCATGTGCGGATTCTATACAGTTTTACCATAGTAACTGATTACTCCACTTGCAAGATTTCTCCAAAGAAATTAGCTGTAAATGTTTTTCTCCTTCATCACCTTCAGGGAGCCCCACTATTCGAATATGGTCTGCTCGGGAAGTATTTTCCAGGTTTTCCAATCTTCGGCGTAGCACCCCATTTTCCTTTGTTAAGCCGTTACTATCAAGGCTGTCTCAGCTGATTTAGAAGCTGTTTTTATTTCTCCTTCCATCAGTCCCATCCTTGTAACCAAAACTTTGATTTGGGAGGTAAAAATCCTCCACCTTCTGTTCCAGTCTCTGAATTGCTGTTAGTAAGGCAGCGTTTGAGGGTTGAGGTAAAGTTTCAGCCTCCATACCTTGGGTAAGGTCCTTGCTCATACCCGGCTTCGGGTCTTTGGATCAGGCTCCTTCTCCACCAGCTCCCAGTCAGTTTTCTCTACCCATAACTCCAGTCTAGTTAATCCATAAGTTGCCAGAAAAAGATTGATTAGCTCCTCAAAATTTCATTTTGCCAGTGAACCAAACTGGTACTAGGAAAAATGAGTTTAAATACAGAAGATTTACACTTAATAGCAATAAGGCACAGAGCTCTGCACAGATGCTGCTGCACGCTCAGCAGCTGCCCCCCACCCCGAAATTCACTATAATACTGCTAATAACTGGAAAATCTCAGTACAGTCCACTCAAATTTATTTTTGAGTCCTTAATGCACTACTAACAACTAGTTTCCAAAGAGTTACTTTGGAAGTCTTCACTGTCCTTGATGTTTGTACAACTCCAGCAGCTCTAGAAACTGTAGACCATACAATGCTAGATAATTTCCATGCATGCCGTACTGCTAGTGCTTTAACACGATTGCTGCATGAGCCAACCAAACAATGCAGCAGCTGGGGAGTCATTTGCCATGCTGGCAGCCCAGACTTAGCCACGTCATCACTGCGAGCAGGAAGCAACAGAGACATTCACCTGGACCGAATTCACCCTCCCAGCAAGATGGAGGCTATTTGCCAGTTCTGTCACTACCTTCTGTTGTACCCAAGTAACCAATGCAACCAGTGGTATGAAGTGAAAGTTGGAAAAAAGGCATTCTGCAGGGCAGCAGTGCTAGCCACTCTCAAGTCCCAGCATCAGTCCCACACTGGATCCTCTACTGGGGGAAGAAGGGGTCTGAATGTCACGCCATATGGGGCAATCCATAAGGAATAATGGTCAGAAGGTAAATAATTGTTGGTGCTGGAAAGTAGCAAGCAGTCTAAAAGGGGTTGAATGAGTGAAGGGGCATGAACAAGTGATACGTAAAAAAAGGTACAGGTCTGCAGCACAACACAGGAAGACAGCAGCACTCTGCAAATGTGTGTAACACCGAAGCATGGGAAACTGGACTACTGGCTTTCCTGACAGGTACGGCAAATTCAATCCTATTTTCAGCCGCACTTTTCTATCTGTATTTGTAGCATTTCTCTAACTGGCTGGCCGTGAAGCCATAACCTGTTTGTTGTATCTTTGAGAGGCTGTGTTCACTCACCTAATCAAGATGTTACCAACTGTGACAAGAATACACCACTGGTATACCATCACGTTGCATGAGAAACAGGAACACACATTAACTCCACTGTCTGTGTTCTTTTAAACCACAAAACAGTAATATTTCGAGTTTGATAAACGAAAACGAAAAAAAGCTTACTTTTTCTTGACTTCAAGATCTAAATGCATCTGTCTTCTCTTGGGAGGTGGGGGAGGGGGCAACTCCTGCTTGGATTGTTTGATTATCCCTTGTTCCTTCATGGACACCGTCTCTATGACAACCTTCTGTGAAATCTGGGATACCCTTGTCTCAGCCACCGTATGTGTTACCTGAGATAAAAAAAAAAAAAAAGTAAATACCAAAAAGAGAAACTTCACATTCTCTAATATACAGCACTGGTGCATTCATAGTTCACATAAACCTACCTGTAATTAGGTATATCCTGGATCATGATAAATACAGAATAATGCATGGGGTGGTATGCGTTACAAGAATTTAATACACACCCACCCAAGGTGTGTAATGCTACATAAACCCCGAGAGAGAAGCTTAGGGGGTTTAATTAACCATCACAGACCAAAGATATGTATTATTTTATTTATTTATTTTACTTTAAAAAGTTTCACCATGAAAGACATACTAAGCTGATAACAGCTCATTTCCACCTGCATCCTGGGGTAAGGGGATAGAGGGCAGTAATGAACACAATCAAGCAATATTTACATGGAGAATAAATTATACAATCAAGCAATAATTCCATGGCAGGTAGAAGAACAAGTAACAACCACTAAGCTACATATCATATATGCAATTTATACAATATTTATGCAATATGCAAGCTGGGGAGGGAGAACTGCAACCCAGTGGACAGCAAGGAGGTACACGTAAAGTGGATAGTGCTGCAAGAAGCAGGAGACAGAGAAAACCATCAGATGGGTTTCGAGGAAGAATGGATTTAAGGTGCCAGGGGAAGCAGAGGAATAGCAGATGGTGGTCAAGTGAAGAATCGAGAGGAGGTGGGGGTTGCAGGTAAAAAGAAGGGGAAAAGGGACAGTTATCTTGTACTGCATTCCGGCTAATGCTCTTACCTATGCATTTATTAATTTTATTACTACTTGCTTAATGCCTGCCTAATGTATGTACCTCTAGGACTATATATTGTTCATTCACTTGCACCTTATTTGGACCGGGTTGTGCCTGAAAATGGTCTCTTGGACCAGTGCACTTACCCGGTAAACAAAGTCATAAATAAACTGCAGGTGCGGGCAGAGAAGTCATGGGATGGTAAGGACAGTGAGTGCTGGGAAGAGGCAGGGCGGATGTTTAGGGGGGAATTCCACAAATTGGGGAAACAGTAGGAAAAAAGCCTAGCCAGCTGATAATTTTCCAGAAGGGAGTGCAAGAGAGCAATAGCCAGAGTTCGAAGACTGTAAAAGGAGAACTGGGGGGGGGGGGAAGAGCGGCAAGGCTGGAGGGGAGGGAGCTTAGCCAGTATTTAAAGACAAAAGAGGTACAGTGAGTGAGGTATCTGACTTCTAGGGAGGGAAGGGAAAGGGAGGAACAGAGAGAGCGATGGTGGGTGCGGGGCAGACAGTCCAAAGCAAAGTGGCAGAAGGAATAAAAAAAGAGAGTCCAGTCTAGTCAGGGTGGTCTTAGAAGCGGCACTGTAAACAACATCACCAATGTCAAAAACTGGGAGAATCATTTTCTGGACAATAGCTAGGCAGGCAGGAAGAAGAAGAATGCATCCTCAATTCCTGAATAATGCACCGAGCATAGGATGACGTTTTTTTTGGGATGGTATCCACGTGCCCAGAAAATTTGCGGTGATGGTAAACCCAGACTCCTGGATACTGACATGAGGGGAACATCATCAATTGTGGCCCCATCTAATGTGTGGATGGAGGAGAAGGCAGTAAGTTTTTTGAGCTTCTGTCTTGTGCCAAAGGTTAAGGAGACTTTTTGCTTGGCAATGAGTGATAGCTAGTTAGACCGGAACCACTGCTGGATGTTGCTGAAGTCCAGCTGGAGTTTGGCTATCAGGTCAGAGGGGGAGGAGCCAGAGGTAAATAGTACCATATCATCTGTGTACATACAAATGAAGGCAGAGGAACAGGCAGCAGAGAGGTCATTCAGGAAGACCGAAAAGAGTATCGGACCAAGGACAGACCCTTGGGGAACACCAATACTGATAGGATCGGAGATTCCCTATCCTCACACACCTTAACAGACTGAGTCCTATTCATAAGGTAGGAGCGGAACTAATTTGTTGAGGAGTCGGAGAGCCCCGCTGCCTTAAGCTTGTCAAAGAGAAAAGGGTGGGCTACGGTGCTGAAGGCTTTGGCCAACTCGACAAAGATGGCTGAGGAGAAAAGGGTGGGCTACGGTGCTGAAGGCTTTGGCCAAATCGACAAAGATGGCTGAGGTGATATGGCCCTGATCCATGTCTGAAAAAATGCAGTCAGTGAGCTGGAGAACGGAGGAGGAGGAGGTGGAATGGAATTTACGGAAACCAAACTGGAAGGGGTGAAGAAAGAGGAGGAGTCAAGAAAAAGGGACAGCTGAATCAATACAAGTTGTTCTTGTAGTTTAGCTACGGTGCAGAGCAAGGAGGTAGGATGGTAGTTACCAGGGTGGGTGGTGTCTCCTCCTTTGGGAAGAAGTATGACAATGGCTTGTTTCCAGGCATCAGGGACAGAGGCAAGAGAGAAAAAGAAGGGAAGTGATAGGTAGGGCAATGGGAGGGCAGAGAGATGGAGCAGTCTGGGGTTGAGTCCATCAGGGCTCTTGCCCTTCAGAGAATTAAGAGCCATGAGAACTATAAGGGTGTCAGCAGTAGTGATATTAGAGAAGGAGAAGAGGGTAGACGGGGTGGTAGAACAGGAGGAAAAGGGAGAGGGGGGCGAGAAGAAGCATATTAGGTGAAAAAAGAGCTGAACTCAGATGCAACAGAGTGGGGTTCAGAAATTGGGGTGTTTCCCATCTTGATGACTGGAGAGGAGGGTTGGGGAAGAGAAAAGGGTGTGGATGACTTTCCAGAACTTTGAATTCCCACCTCACCCCATGCTTGTTTTATATAACAGCTGGGAATATTTATCTTCCTCTCCCAATTCAAATATTCAAAACAGGCTGCAAACTGCTGTTCACTGTGATCTACTGTGTGTTAAAAAGGTTTGTAAGAACTGCAGTTTCCATTAGCAGTTCAGTGAGAAATCAGAGAACAGAACATCAGTGTCTGTCAACAGACAGTGTGCGCGTGAATGCTGTTATAACCATCCGGTTACCAGAAATAATAACTGGTGATCTCTATGGAAAAAAAAATGATGACCTGTTATTATATTATAGGATAAAGGATGGAGTAGTGTGTGATACAAGAATGTAATGCATACCCAATGAGTGGGATGCTACATAAACCCCGAGAGCGAAGCTCGAGTGGTTTATAAAAGTATCCCACATTGAGGGTGTGCATTAAATTATTGAAGGCATACTACCTCAGACTTTTATTTTATATAATTGCTGGTCAGCAATTTTTTTCCATCCTGAATTCTGTGACCTTGTGTCACACACACACACACACGTAGACTCACAGTCTGTCTCCCTCCATCTCCCTCTCTTTCCAGGTTGAGCTTTTCCTTCTTTCTTTTTGTTTTTACCATTTCTTTTTTTTTTACTCACAGTTTGCAGTCGCAATCTGGCTAACGCTATAGCTAGTCAAGCCATGGCCCCATTCCTGCTCACACCCACGAAGTCCCAAGGCAGACAAACAGCAGGATCAACCAAATAGAACAAATCACTCACCTGTAACAGTAGTTCTAGGAGTGGTATATGATGTTCATCCACACTTTCTGGCAGTTGCCTTTCCCTTTAAGATTGACCAGAATGTCTTCAAGCTGGCTCCTCCCACCCACCCGGGTGGTAACTCCCTCAGCTCCACCCCATGACGCTAGATCTTGCCTGCTGGAAGCAGTGTTGTGCGCCAAAGCCGGGGAGGTCGAGTGGGTCCGTGTGGATGAACATCATATACCGCTCCTGGAACTACTGTCACAGGCAAGTAACCTGTTTTTCTAGGGACAAGGATATGATGTTCTACCCACACTTTCTGGCAGACTCCTAACAGTTCTCTGGGAGGAAGGAGGCAAGGCATATACCCCCCTACGTAGGGAACAGAGATTGGAGAACTGGGGGCCCCAAAACCAGTATCCCGGTGTGACTCAAAGTCAATGTGGTAATGGGAAATGAAGGTGTGTGCTGACCTCCAGGCAGCAGCCCTGCAGATTTCCTGGACAGGGACGTCCCTGGAAACAGCCACCAAGGCAGCAGTATGGTGGGTGGAATGAGCCATTAGTCCTATGGAAGGCTCCCTACCCACCAACCTATAGCAACGATCGATGCAGGATACAATCCACCTGCCAATCATCCACTTTGTTGACGGTCTGCCAGGTGTGGCTTCAGTGTAGGTGACAAACAGCTGGTGAACCTCTCCCCGAGCTCTAGCCCTGCGCTCCTTATATTAGGCAAGAGCTCACTGCAGATCCAAAGTATGGAGCCTGTGCTCGGCCTCTGAGGTGTGGCTGGTGAAGTACACCCAGAGATTAATCACCTGATTAAGGTGCAACTCTGACACAACCTTCAGGAGGAACTTCAGGTTGGGGCGTAGGACAACCAAGTCCCTGTGGAAGACCAGGTAAGGAGACGCTACCGAAAGCGCCTGGAACTCACTGATCATTCTGGCTGATGTGATAGCGACCAAGAAGGCAGTTTTCCATGACAGGTGAGACATGTCACACCTGTATATTAGTTCAAATGGCTTGCCCATGAACTTTGCCAAAACCAGCAACAAATCCCAAGGTGGTGGTGGTGGTTCATGCACCAGAGGAGAAATGTGGTCAAGGCCTTTGAAAAGCACCAGACCACCTTCTCCTGCTTCACCGACTGGGCCTTGAGAAGGCATCACCCTGCAGTGTTCCCTGCTGGGGCAGGCACAAAACAGTCTCAGCTTTGCATTTTCCCTGGAGGTGAACAGGACCACCTGAGGGGTGCCCCACTGGGAGAACAGACCATGTACTACCTCTGGGTGGAGAGACCACTCATGAGACACCTCTCCCACACAGCTGAGGGCATCTGCCAGCTGATTGGAGACCCCTACATATGGATGGCTAGCAGATGAGCCTGCAGCCTGCAAATGAGGGTCCACACATGGAGAGCTTCCTTGCACTGTGGAAGGCAGTGCGTCCTGCCCTGTTTGTTGAGGTAGTACATGATCGTGGTGTTATTCATCTGGACCTAGACCACCTGATCCTGGATGTGCAGAGAGAATGCAGTCAGCATTAGCCAGACTGCTTGGAGCTCCAGCAGGTTAATGTGACATCAGGACTTCGCGGGGATTCAGAGCACATGGACTCTGTGTTGCCCCAGATAGTCACCCCAGCCCATGAGAGAGGCACTGGTTGTCAGGATGACCATCAGCTCTGAGCATTTAAACAGTATCCCTTCCTGCAGATGCTCTGGGACTAACCACCACTGGAGGGTGCCCCACATCCGCTGGGTCACAAAGACCAGCTGGTCGAAGTGACCCCTGCGCTGAGACCACTGGCAGGCCAGCTTCCACTGCAGGGAGTGCATTCTCCAGCGGGCCCACCATACCATGCTGGTGCAGGCTGCTATAAGATCCAGCAGTTGCAGAAAGTCCCAGACAGGGCGCAGTTGCCCAACCCGAAATGATCAGGCAAAGGAGAAGAGAATCTCCACCCTGTCCACTGGGAGCTGAGCTCTGGCTCTGCAAAAGTCAAACTCCGCCCTGATGAAGTGGATCACCTGCAAAGACATGAGTTCCGACTTGGCTTCGTTGACCAGGAGACCAAGCTTGACGCAGGTCTGGAGGGCCAGGACCCTGGACCACTCCACCTCCTGCCTGGAGGGACTTGCTATCAGACAGTCATTCAGTTAGGGGTAAACCCGGACCCCCTTGGCACCTCAGGTAAGCTGCCACCACTGCAATGCACTTGGTGAAGACCCTGGGGGCTGAGGACAGGCTGAATGGCATGGCCTGGAACTCATAGAGGATTCCTTCTGCTTGGAAGCGGAGGAACCTTAGGTGTGGACAGATTGGGACATGAAAGAACGAGTCCTGAAGATCCAGGCAGCAAAAACCACATGTCTTGCTCTAGAGATGGCATGATCTGAGACAGAGTTACCATTCTGAAGATGTGCAAATTGAGAAACTTGTTCAGGTCATGCAGACCTAGAATGGGGCATCAGCCCCCAATCCGCTTTGGCACCAGGAAGTACCTGGAGCCAAACCCTGGGTATTCTGGAGGATCCGCAACAGGAACCACGACCTCCTTGCAGAGGAGCTGGGCTATGTTGTCTCTGAGAGCTGACTGAATGTCTGCAGATACCAAGTCCTCCTGTGGGGTGCGGGCTCAGCAAGGAGGGTATTGCTCAAATTCCAGAGGCAGACCCTGACCCACCACCTCGAAAACCCACCTGTCCCTTGTGACAGCGGACCAGGCAGAAAGGAAGTGGTGGAGCTGGTCCTTCAAGGGAGGACCCAGTGGAGGTGTGACGGGCATGAGAGAGGCACCCCCTCATCCTGTCACTGGGCAGGCTTGCAGGAGGAGGGGGGGTCCAGCTGAGGAGCTACCAGAGCCTCTCTCTCCCCCCCCAGGCTTATGGATGACTGAGGCCACTGACTTCGGGTGAGGTCACCAGGCCTAGGTCTACTGACCAGCCCGGGGTTGGGCTGGTTTGGCCACTGGAGTAAAGGTGGCCTGAAGGGGCTTCCTTCTCTGCTGCTGCTTGGAGCCCTTGGGATCCTTCTGAGCAGATATCATGGAGTCCAAGGTGGCACTCGACTTCTCGATGCAGGTGAGGTGGTCCTCAACCCCAGGCCCAAACAAGTCAGTGCCCAGGAAAGGAACATCTGCCAGCTTGTGTTGAGTGTCTGCCATGAAGGTCGAGATCCTCAGTCAAGCCCTGTGGTGCATGGCCACTGCGGCCACCACAGAGCGGGCACAGGAGTCCCCAATGTGCATGGCTGTCTGGAGCTGTCGTTTAGTAATAGTCCGGCCCTGGTCCCGGACCTGTCTGGTCATGGTCTTGAGGTCTGCCAGTAGATGAGGAAGCACCTCATCCAGGGTGCCCAGCAGGGCATGAAAGAAGTGGGCCATAAGGAGGGCTGGGTTTGCTTGGTGGAGACCAAGCAAAGAGGCAGCTTAGATCTTTTCTGCTGCATGGTCCAATTTCTTGGACTCTTTGTTGGACAGCTTGTCAATGTCCCCAGTGTTGTCAGAGTGCCTACACACAGAATCGGCCACCAGCCCCTCAGCTGAGGGGTGTTACGTGACTCCCAAGGGGGAACCAGTAGGTACCACATATTTGGGGGCCATTCATGCAGAAGGCACAAGGCAAGAAGCAGGGCGCTGCCAGAGCTCCAGGGCAGGGCCAAGAATGGCCTCTGCCACTGGAAAAGCCTCCATTGGAGTATCTCCCCAGTCGAGGATCTCGGTCAACAGGTAACAAGCCCATTTCTGTTTGGGAACCATTTTCATACCTGTGGACTCAGAGATCAGGTGGAGATGGCCCAGAAAAGAGGTAGGGCCTTCGTCAATCGAGAGATCCCCCACTGACTCAACGTTGACCAGACGGGAGTGCATGGAGGAGCCCTCTGACTCTGAGGAGTCGTCAAAGAGGGGTCAACTGCCCCAGTCCCTGCTGACCCTCTGCAGATGGTTAGGGGTGACAGTGACTGACAGTCGATAGGGAAGCCCCTTGGCAGGCCAAGACTCCTTGGTTGGGGCACCAGTCTTCGGCTGGGCAGGTGGTGGTTAAACATGAATTGGTGGAGACGCCAGGGTCTGCCGAGCCAGGACCACCTTAGGAAGCTCCTGAGGTGGAGAAGGTTTCGGCCGATCGGAAGAAAAACAGGTGATGGCCGGCGTAGTAGCCGGAGCCAGCTTAATGCCTGTAAGCACCAGCTGTTGCCACATGAGATCCTCGTAGTGTCAATGCAGTTTGTGCCGAAGCCTCTCCTCCCCCGAGGAGGATGAGGATGAAGAGTAGTGGTGGCACTGCTTCCTGTGCTGCTGAGAGCAGAAGTGCCAATGCCAGTGGGAACCGATCAACCCATGAGAAGAAGACCTAGACCTTGACCTCGACCGCGGGAGGGACCGGTGGTGGAGTGCAGAGGGAGTCAGCTCCTCTGGGTCTTTGTTGGAGGCCAGAGGCGGCAGGTTAGCAGACTGATCCCACCCTCCCATGGTCAGCGTCAGGACCGGACTCCTGGATAAGGAAGTATCGGCCGCTTCAGTCAACAACTGGTCGACCGGCTCAAAAAAATTCTCGGCCAGAAGATCAACCAGTGTCTCGGCCAACTGGCCAGACAGGGTTACCGTGGAGCCAGCAGCCTGGGCTGAGGATTCGACCGAAGTCAGATTCAGAAAAGTGTGGGAATCAGAGGCTCTCAACCAAGAGCACTTCCAATCCCACAAACATCGATGAGACAGTTTTTTGGACTCTTTTTTTTTTTTGGATTTGTGCCCTGAGGGTTCCTGACCGAGGGTCAGCAGGGACTGGCACAGTTCTTTGAAGGACCCCGTGAAGATCAATCCCAGCTGGAGTGGCACGAAGGCAGAGGCCAAAGAGGAGTGGGAAGTGTCCTGGACCACCGCCTCCTTGAAGGCCACAAGCTGTTCAGTGGATCCCCGCAGCCACAGAGACCACCCAACGGGCATCCTTGCATTTGACCAGTGGGTTCTGTTTGCTCAGTTGGCCTAACTTGAGCTGAGCTAGACAGTCCTCAAGGATGGCTGGATGACAGGAGTGACAGAAATTGGAGGCCTGGGGGTCTTGCTCATGCCCCAGGCAGTACACGCACGTGGAGTATGGATCTGTTTGGGACATCATCTGCCCACAAGGGCACCAGCAGAACCTGGTAGTGGACTTGTAATCCATCACGGTTGCAATCGGAGATCAAGCTAAAGACACAAAGTTTTATACTTTTTAGGAAGCAAATCCGAAGATTCAGGACGCATGGGCCTACTCAGTGCGAAAGCAGTAAGAAGGGAACCTGCTTCTTCCAGCAGAAAGGAAGATCTGGCTTCATGAGGCAGAGCTGAGGGAGTTACCACAAGGGTGGGTGGGAGGAGCCAGCTTGAAGACGTTTCCGGCCAGTCTTAAAAGGAAAGACAACTGCCAGAAAGTGTGGATGAACATCATATCCATGTCCCTGGAAAGAGCTTTTTAAAAATGTAAAAGGTAGGGTTAACCAGATAGATTTAATTTATTTATTTAAGTCTTTGGTAACCGGGTAAGTGCACTGATCCAAGAGACTGTTTTCAGGCACGACCTGGGCTACAACAGGTGGCATTACAACAGAAAGAGACAACATACAAAGTAGTGAGAACAACTGCGAGAAGATACGGACATCACGGTGGTCACGGTACATTTACAATAGTGAAAAAATACAGGCAGCACTGGTGAAAAATTATAAATAGTGCAGTTGCAGGCAACTGGTGGGTATGGAAAAAAAGAAATGCATTACAACATAAGAGAAGCAGAAACTAGGAGAGGCTGTACAGCATATCTACTAAAACAAGCAGTTTGCTGGGGTAACTTAGAAAAAGACTAACTGTACATTATTTACAGCAGGATAAGGGGCACCTGTTATTTACTGCTTGCAAACAGAGCACACTAAGGTGCTGACTAGTGGGAGTACACTAACAGATGCAGAGGGCAGTTAGGGGAGGAGGAGTAAAAACAATAAAAAAGGAGAGACAAGTGTTTTTGTGGCAGCTCCTTGGTAAGCAAGAGACGGAGCCGCCATGTTTGCAGGAGTGCTAAGCCTGCCCACACAGAGAACAAGAGCCAATGAGGAAGCGCAATGTTTTGAAAGTGCACATGAATGCTGTATTATACAATGGGCTATGAAAATCCTGTAACCTCACTGGTCAAAACAGATCACATGACTGTGGTAAATCCTCCAGTACACCCACTGTAAAAGTTTTATATCACTATAAAAACAAAAAAACAAGTTGAACGTTGTATACCAGCAATATACCATGACAGAAAGTGGGTATATGGGTGGATTTACCACTTCTGGTGTGGTTAAGTCACTCGGCTGCGCCTCGTGACCGAACCACACCAGGTGTGGTAAATCCACCAATATACCCACTCCCTGTCATGGTATATTGCTTAAATAACCTGTGGGTTATTATGCCATATATCAACTCGGTCAGCCAATAGAAAAAAACTGCTGACCAGTAATTATAATGCCGTGACTACTTCTGAACAACCAGTTCATAACCACCTGCAAGCACATTATGAAAATAACTTGCCTGGTGGTAAATATTTTTTTTCAGTGGAGAGTGATGCATCAAACTGAATAGGAATGACATGCACATGCTGAGAAGAGTAACACATTCTCTCCTCTCTCTCTGTTAATTATTGTTCAAAAGATAAATTCCAGGGATTCTTTACTGTAATTTAAAGCATATACTGCTGTGCTTAGCAGCTGAAACAAAATCCTTAGGTTCTTCAAGGCAACTGTGGAAGAACAAAGCAGGGGAAATACACAATGTTTCTCTTTCAGCAGGTCACAGGTGCAAACTGAAGGAGACACACTTGAAATTCAAGGGAAAGTAGTGATACTGCAGCCTGTCAACACCCTGAGAAATTACCCTGCGGTGGGGCTCAGCCCCTGCCAATTTTATAGCTCAGTCTGTCCTTCACATCCCCTCCCTCAGGTCTGTAATTCAATCATGGCCCATACACCAATTACTTTAGGCCCACCCCAACTCCAGCAGCAGACCAGCCCTTACAGACCCAAGCGAATACTATGGTTTACAAGTCACTGGCTCCATGAATTGAAACAAACAGAACTCACAACTGGTGGTGGTGGGGCAATAAAGAGACAAGCAGAATAGAAAGTCATCAGTCAGCTACCCAGGCCTGCAAGTCAGCTCACAGAAAGTGCCAGTGTGTAGGTAATTAAGAGTGATGCTAACGGAGCAGTTCACCTGCGTGAAGAGCTGCAATTATCACAATTGCAAATTCAAATGGAGGCTTTTCAGGTGCTTCCATATGTATCAAACGCCCCAAAAATGGTACCACAGATCATGTCAAATCCTAGAGCTTGAGGGGAGCCAATCCCCACAAAGAGAGAACATTAGCAACTGTAGACTAAATACTGGCGAGAAGAGTAAACTGGGGTAGGCAAGAGTTTCTCAACCATCATTATGTCTATGAAAGTTATAGATTTACTAAAGTTTTTTTTTTTTTTGGGGGGGGGGCTTCATTTTGTTTTTCTTGAGAGGGAGACTTTACATTACCTGATCAGAGTAGTCCTCCAGCTTTTGCACCAAACTGTCCCACCTCTGGGTCAATTCTTCCATGTCCCTGTCCATCTTCTTTAGGGCCATACTGTTACCGAGTAGCTGTGCTATGCCCTGCCCAGCAGCGCTCAGGTGGTCTAACGTCTGGCGTTTCATCTCCATGTCTTCCTTCAAAATCTGTTGCATTATATAAAAAGAAAACCTTGTGATGAGAAAAATGAAAGTTACTTAGTTACCGTAAATGAAAATGATGTACTCACTGTACTTGCTGATCTTCCAGAATATCTTTGCCATTCATTCCCACTTATGGGTGTAAAACCGGAGGCACTAGGACCCTGGGAGAGCAAACTCTTTTTGCAGCCCAGGGGACTGACATTGGTGCTGCCACCACCCACAAGGCAGATGTAGTGAAATCGTGTTCATGGGTTGGCCAGTAACCAATGCTGGCCTCTTACCTTCCTCGGTTCTGTTAGCCAGGAGAGAAATTAGTGGGAGAAAAAAGAGCAAGAGGGCCATGGATTCCTAGCCCAAAGGGACAGGAAATGGATACAGTATATGAAATCATAAATAAAACCCAACTACCAACTTAATGGACCTAAGTGGCATACGGGTAGTGGTTACAAAAGCCAGAGCCTACTAGCCACCCGGACAGAAAGATGAAGAAGGACAGCAGCTCTGGCATGGGGCTCTGGCTGTCCTCAGAGAGATCTGCAGGAATCTCCCGAGGGCTAAGTTGGCAGAAGCCAAATAGGAAGGATCTTGAGCTAGGAAGTATAAGGATTAACAAAAAAAATTCAAACTACAGAAGAGACTGGAGCAGAGTCGCAGCACGGCTGCTATCCTCCTGCTACTCCAGGAGAGTGAAGGGAGAAGAAAGGAGAACAGACCGAACACCAGGGTGTGGGGCAGTATACCGGTTAGCAGGCTGAGATAATAATAATAATAAAAATCCTGCTAACTGCCCCTTCAAGCACCACAGGTGGGGGCTGCACCTTGACTCGAGGCTATTTGGCAGAGGCTGGAAAATACTATAAGGTAGAGACCGAGGTCACATCAGCCCTAGGGTTAAGCAAAAACGTCCTAGAAGAAGAGGGAATCAAGGGAGTTAACAATACAAAACAAAACAAAAAAGGAAAACAAACTATTTATTACGAACATACGAAAAATGCCAGCAGATACAGACCCTAAGGTCTATCGAGTCTGCTCGAGTGTGCAGTAATCAGATTTTACTCTGCAGCTGCCCCTTCCTCCATTTCCAGTAGTAACCCTCCTCCTGTTCCTGTCCCACCCTCTCTTAAAACTGACCACTGACCTCAACGATACCACCTGCTCTGGCAGTGGCGTTCCACCCAGTTAGCACCCTCTCTGTGAAGTAGTCTTCTCATTTCTCTCTTGAACTTCCCACCTAGAGTTTCAAACTGTGTCCCCTTGTGTCCCTCCATCCTTTTAATCTAAAAATCCCCTCTATGCTGACCCTGTTTGTGCCCTTCATATATCTGAAGGTTTCGATCATAGATAGATAAACACTTTATTTATAAAAGTGCCCATTTCCAAGGACTCTGGGTGCTGTACAACAAAATAAACCACCATATAATGATATACAGTAATGTACAACTATATACTTAACAGTTCAACTGGGAGCGACAATAAAATACACCCATCTATCACTAAAACAGACCACTAGACAGTCAATAAAAGCCTGCTGGAACAGATAGGTTTTTAACCCCTCTTTAAAGGCTTCTACCGAGGCAGCCTCCTTCACAAAAGCAGGAAATCAGTTCCACAGTGTAGGCGTGGCCACTGAGAACACCCTGTCTCTTAAATGCCACAGCCTCACCCTAGGAACTCTAAGGAGGCCTCCCACGGTGGAACAGAGTGCTCGGGGCGGATGGTAGGGGACAAGGAGATCTTGCAGATAGACAAGTCCCCGATCATGCAGGGTCTTGTAGGTCAAAAGCCCTACCTTAAAGAGAATCTTCCACCTGACCTGCAGCCAGTGCAGTCCGCGGAGAACTGGGGAGATATGCTCACACCTTCTTACCCCTGACAAAAACCTTGCGGCTGCATTCTGCACCAGCTGCAGCCTGCAGAGGTTGCCTCCAGATAACCCTGGGTACAGGCCATTGCAACAGTCCAGCCTGGAAGTGATGAAAGCATGCACCAGTGTGGTCAGGTCCTCAGCCAGGATCAGGGCTTGGATTCGGGTGATATTCCTCAGATGACAGAATCCGCTCTTGACCACGGCCAACATCTGCATATCAAGTATCAGGCAGTCATCCAGGATCATGCCCAAATCCATCACCTATCTAGATGGGGCAAGGGGAGCGCCCCCCAACCCCACAACCCCTCCTCCGCCTTGATGACCTGGATTCACCACCAGTACCTCTGTCTTGTCTGGATCAAGCCTAAGCCAGTTTTGAGTCATTCAAGACTGGATCTCCTCGAGGCAGGTGTTAAAAACAGAGGCCGACACCTGGTTATCAGGTGCACAGGACAAGTACAGCTGGGTATCATCTGCATAACAGTGAAAACCCAGCCTGTACCACCTGATAATGTCCCTCAATGGCAGCATGTACACCGTAAACAACAAAGGCGACAAAACCGATCTCTGCGGAACCCCACAGCACAGAGGCTTCGGGATAGATGAGGCTAACCCCACTGTCACCCTTTGCCTGTCAGGCATGACCTGAACCAGTCGATGACATTACCAGACAGGCCACAGCAGAACCGTAGACAGTCGAGCAGCACCTAATGGTCCACGGTGTCAAATACCGCAGACAGGTCCAGGAGGACCAAGATGGTATGGTCACTCCTATCCCTCACCATCAGGATATCATTAAGCACCCTCACCAGGGCAGTCCCCATACAATGCCCCACACAGAACCCAGATTGGAAAGGCTCATAGGTGGAGGAAGAGGTACGATGCCTCTCAAGCTGAATGGCCACCACCTTCTCAATAACTTTCCCTAAAAACGAGAGATTCAAGACCGGCCTGTAGTTGCTGAGGCAGTATGGGTCAAAAGAGGGTTTTCTTTAAAAGGGGTCTAACCAAGGCCTCTTTCAAGACCAATGGGATGACCTCACTCCTCAAGGAACTCCAGATGACCTCAGCAACCACAGGTCCAATTTGGTCCAAACATCCGACCAAAAGTCGGGTTGGACCTAGGTCTAGATCACACTGTGTTGGCTGCAACTTCGAGACTATCTCAATCACCTCCTTCAGCCCAACCATCTCAAACTCATCCCAGACAAGAGGAGTGTTCCGGCACAACTCAGGCCAGACTTTGCATCTCTTTCGAGAGGCACCCGAGGAGACCTCGTCCCTAACAGAGGACAGTTTGTCGGCGAAGAACACAGTCAGCTCCTCACATCTAGTGCTAGAACCCACTCCCCCTTCACGGAGACAGGCAGGGTGTAAAAGCCTGTCTACCATGCAGAAGAGCTGAGCCAGCCTATTCCTCACCACAGCAATCTCCCTAGACAAATAGTCTTCTTGTGGGCGACTGCCCCCTGATAGTCGACATAATGCGACTTCAGGGCTAATTTGTCCTCCAGCAGGTCAGATCTCCTCGAGTGCCTCTCTAACCTCCACCCTTTAGTCTTTAAACCCCGGAGATCCTCATCAAACCAAGGAGGTCTCCGGCAAGTAGACAAAGGGCGGACACAAATGGGTGCGATGGAATCAAAGGCCTCAGTGACAGCCCTATAACAGGCTGCCACCGCTACCTCCGTCCCAACTGCACAAGCTTCCCCAACACTCAGTAGGTCCAGTGTCGCACATAGTCCCCTAGAGGAAACTCCTCTTAACAGGCAATACTGGACCATCTCCACAGGGGCAGGACCAACTGGGGGGGGGCTCTGAACTCGAACCCCACGGTGCTATGACTTGACCAAACCACCGGATCTACTCTGAGGTCGTTTATTTATTTAGTTTTTTGTTGACTGGGTAAGTGCCCTAGACAAATTCTTGCCTATTTTCTGGTATGACCCGGGGGGGGGAGAGGGATACAGATGAATGTCAACTGACCTTGAACCAGATTAAGCTGTTGGTGGTATTTTTGTGAATGGGGGGAAATTTGGCCAGGGCATCGGGCAAATTCCCCTACTTTTTTCGAGAAGTGCCATGGGCTCTTTAACATCCACCTGAACTACCACCAGAACAGATAGATGGGACCTCGGTTTAACATCTCATCTGAAAGACTATATCCAATCCTAAAGAAAAGACCAAATCCAGAGTGTGGGTGCCCTAGTGCGTTGCTGTTTTTACATTCTGTTGCAGGCCCATGGCCCCATGGAGATCGTTCCCAAAACTCGAGGGCCCACCGTCGACCCAGGCATTGAAGTCCCCCAGGATTAACCACCTGGGAGACTCCAACACCAGGCCGGCGATGAACTCTTTGATCTCCCATAAAAAGTCCCTATCTACACCAGGGGGACGATAGAGCACAAGGACTCAGAAGCCCACATCCACGCCCCCTTCAGCGGCCACACACTCAAATGATCATGTATGACTTACAGGTAGCACAATGGGGTTCAGGACAGATTTAAAACAAATAGCCATCCCCCCACCCCTGCGATCCTCCCTTGGGTTGTGTATCACGGAGTACCCATTCGGTACTGTTGCCTCCAAAATGGGGGGCAGCATTTTAACCCAACCAGGTCTCCGTGATGCAAGCCAGGTCAACGGAGGATATCAAGTCCACCATTATAGCAGTCTTGTTCCTCATTTTTTTTTTTTTCATCACTACTTTATTTATGCTCTTTGGCCCCAGCTTGCCCCCTTCAGTCTGACCGCCCCCCTCCCAAACTCCATTACTGGGGATTACTTTATGTCTGGCTCAGGAGTGGTGCCTGCGGGGAGTCGGGCATCATCCTGCCTGCCGGGATGATTTTCTCCTCCATTTTTTTACCCAGGGCCCCAGAAGTAGAGGCACGCATGTGACCTACGGCCCCAGTAATGACCCTTTCTGCCCTCCCATCGGCAAAGCCTACGCACCCTCTAGCCTGTACTACTTCCTGGCCTCCACCAGCAGGCAGGCAATAGCCGAGGGGTGCCACTTTCCTTCCCCGGAGAGGAGGGCTGCCTTCCAGCAGCTCCATCCAACTCAGCCTCCCCCCATGCAGACCTCCGATGGCCTGTGCTCATTCTCAAACCCGGGTCGTCGGCATGGCGTGAGGTAAGGCGTCCAGCGCCTTAGCCCTCCACACCACCAGGCGGGCAGTCTTGTTCCTCATTGACCTGGCACTGCACAACACAACCCGAGTAGGATTAGGTGGGGCAGCTGGACCCACCTGACAGTGGGCAAAAAGAGCCCAGGAAGACATTAAGGTAAACCCCCAAATTGGAAGGGGGGTTACATATGTAATTTTCATATCTTCCAAGAATCAATCTTCACCATTAATTTCCACTTACGTGTCAGACTACCAGTTCCGGAACCCTTTCCTCCTCCAGCACTGGGGGGACATAGTTTTGTGGTCAGCACCACCCCACTCACCACTACCGGCCTTAGTGCCAGGAGCAGAGGCGGCGCTAGGCCACAACACCAAGGTGTCCACTAATGTAGATCAAGTATATAGCTTTGGCGCCAGCCCGGTGGCGCTGAGGGTTGTGGTGCTGGACACCACACCTCACTCTACACAGGCGACCTGTGTTCAGGAATGAACACAGGCCACCGGGGGTTGGCAGGGGAGGAGAAGGATTGAGCATCCCAAGGACTGCTCTCCTTCTCCAGGGAGGGGGTGTTCCAGTAGTCGGCGATTGCCTGCCCCCTAGCAGAGGCTGGGGGCAGAGCGCTGACACTGACAACGACGGCGGGGATGGGGCAGATGCCTGGAGGAACACACATGGGAGCATGCGCGTTGCCTCCGCTGGCATCACTGTATGCCCCACCCCTGAGGGGGAACAAGAGCGTGGAAAATATGGTCGCGTGGCTTGCCAGCCACCCCAGGACACACTCACTGGGCTCCAAGGATGTCACCCCAGCACAATGGATCCATCCTGACGGTGAGTAAAAGGGGGAGCTCACCACCTCCCCACCACAGGGGGCAAGCCGTGGGAGAATCGCTTGTGGTGAGGGCCTTAATAGGAGCTGGGGTGCGCCAGGACGGCAGCCAGATGTGGGCCGACTGTGGGAAGAAACGAAATTTAAAAAAAAAAAAAAAGCATATAGCTTTGGCATCACCACCAGAGGCATCCACTGCCCTGAATAGCTGACAGACTGGGAGGGGGTGCTCAACCAGCCTCCCGGGGGAAACCAGACGTCCACCCAACCCCTCCCCAAGACCTTCTGACATCTCAGTGGGGTGAGTATGTGGAGAGCCCTGGTGTTCCTCAGTACAGGGAAAGGGGCTTGAGAAGATCCAGGATACATTACCTTTGCGTCCCTGGTGCGATGCCTACCTCCAAAGTTGGGAGGCTTGCAACCCCACTTCAGTGCGTGGATTTCAAGGGTGCAGTAGTCCATCGAGAAGCAGGCATTGTATCTGTCCATGTCATAGTCAGCACTAAGGCAGGTCGAACAGATGTTGTGCTGGTCCTAAACTGCAATGTGGCCCCTACAACTGCACCAGTGCATGGGGGTTGGGGGGCTACCATGATGCTTCTTCATTTGTGGGGTCTCTTTACCCATACACTCCTCAGGACCGGACATGGCGCCATGGACAAAAAAACAACAAAATGGACAGAAAAAGAATTTGGTGCCACACAGAACGAAAATGATAAAATAATAAAGTGCACTGAGAAGACCCGGTGTCAAGAGGTACAGCCTCAAACTAACTGCGACAAACTGAGTAAAGTACTGTAATGCAGATGCGACAAAGAAGTTCCCATGGTGTGCACTCGATGGTAGGAAAAAAAGAACTGCAGACGGTAGGGGGTCAGCACTGGTTACTGGCCAACCCATAAGTGCAAACTACGTCTGCCTCATGGGCTGCACCAGCACAGATGTCGATCCCCTAGGATGCAAAATGCTTTGTTCCTGTGGGGTCCTAGTACCTCTAGTCTGGGACCCATAAGTGGGAATGAATGGCGAAGACTGATTCTTGGAAGATCTGGTGATCTTTCAGGTGGTCTTTTCCACTGAGTACCACTTATGGGTCTGGGTCGGTGGAACTAGGAAGGAAGTAAATCTTTCGGCCAGGAGTCCGGCAACGGCTACTGGCTATGGTTCCTGTGCAGCAGTGCGTGGCGCCACATGCCTATCAATTACAGTACAAAATAAACCACTGGTGAATGTGACACTATAAAGACTATGAGGTTACAAGACCCAATTTAGGAGTCATAAATGCACCACTCTCTCATGTGGTCCTCTGACTCTGCTGGACATGCTGGAACAGCACGTAGTCACCATTCGGGCATAGCAATAGGAAAGTCGAGAAAAAACAAACAAGATGGTGCAAAAACACTGGAAAGAAACTACAGCAGCAAAAAGTAATTTGCCTGCTAATATTCACTTCCTGCAAGTTTATCACAGGGGTGTACCCTAAAAGAGGAGCTGGCTGCACCAGCTGAACTTAATATGTTGCTCATAGAGCACAAGTCCTCAGCTAGGGCTACTATCAAGGGTTAAGTAAACACCCAGGAGGTGTATGGTGCATTTAGCAACTAATAGGAATATACCCAAGAAAGATGGGATGTGTCCCAGGCAGGAAAAAAAAAAACGGGTTACTCACCTGTAACAGTAGTTCTAGGAGTGGTATATGTTGTTCATCCACACTCTTTGGCATGTCCCTTTCCCCTTTAAATCTGGCTGGAAGTCTTCAAACTGGCTCTCCTACCACCAGGAGGTAAATACCGGCTCCGCCCCATGGCCTTGAATCTTAGCCGCTGGAAGCAAGGTGATCGCCTAAAGCCGGGAGGTCGGGTGGAGTGGTGTGGATGAACAACATATACCACTCCTAAAACTACTGTTACAGGTGAGTAACCCATTTTCTAGAAGCATGGATATGTTGTTCATCCACACTCTTTGGCAGACTCCTAGCAGTTCTCCAGGAGGAGGGAGGCAAGGCGCATACCCCCTACTTAGGAAACAGAGATTGGAGACCCGAGGCCCCAAAACCAGCATCCCGACGTGACTCAAGGTCGATGTGGTAATGGGTAATGAAGGTGTTTGCTGACTTCCAGGTAGCAGCAAGACAGATTTCATGCATAGGGATGTCCCTGGAAGCAGCCACTGATGCAGCAGTATGGCGGGTAGAATGAGCTCTTATCCCTCTGGGAGGCTCCTTGCCCGCCAACTCATAGCACAGACCTATGCATGACGTAATCCATCTTGCAATGGTCCGTTTAGCTGCAGGTCTGCCAGAAGCGGCTTCAGCGTAGGTGACAAACAGCTGGCAAACCTCTCCCTGAATTTCCGCCATCCTCTCCTTGTAGCAGGAGAGAGCATGTCTAAGGGCCAGGGTATGGAGCCTGTACTCAGCGTCCGAGGTGTAGTAAGGGTAGTATACCGGCAGAGTCAACACCTGGTTAAGGTGAAAACTATGACACCACCTTCGGAAGGAATTTCAGGTGGGGGCACAGGACAACTTTGTCCCTGTGAAAGACCAGATAAGGGGAGTCCACCGAAAGCGCCTGGAGCTCCCCTGTCCTTCTGGCTGACGTGATAGCCACCAGGAAGGCAGTCTTTCACGACAAGTGTGAGAGCTCACACTTGTGCATGGGTTCGAATGGCTTGCCCATGAGCTTTGCCAAAACCAGCAAAAGATCCCACGGAAGTGGAGGTTCATGCACCGGAGGGGATATGTGATCCAGGCCTTTGAAAAAACACCCGACCACTGTCTCCTGTGCCAATGTCGACCGGACCGCCGCTTGGCATGTACGGAAATGGCTGCCAGGTGCACCTTAAGAGTCGATGAGCGAGACCCCTTGAGAGAGACCAAAGGTAGTCTAAAATGTTAGCCACAGAGCAGGATAGGGTCCAGACTTCATTCTGACACCAAATGGAAAACCTTTTCCATTTGAAGGCATAACATTTCCTGGTCAATTCCTTACGAGATGCCTGCACAACTGTGTAGACATCCTCGGAAAGACCCAGAGCTTGGAACTCTAGCTGCTCAGGTACCAGGCTGTGAGGTGCAGGGATTGAAGGTCCGGATGGAATACCTTTCCCTGGTTCAATGATATCCGGTCCGGGCGTGCACAAAGCCGCTCCGAGGCCCTGCAGCTGAGGCTGAGGAGATCTGGATACCAGAACTGGCAGGGCCAATCTGGGGCTACCAGGATCACCTTCGCCTTGTCACTCCTCACCCTGAGTAACACCTTGTGGATCAAGGGAAATGAAGGGAAGGCGTAGAGGAGACCTGGGGTCCACGGCCTCGAGAAGACATCCCCCTGCAGCGAGCCTACTGAGGGGGGGCGGGCATGGTACAGCCTCAGCTTGGTGTTCTTCCTGGAGGCAAACAGGTCCACCAACGGTTTGTCCCAACGGAAGAACAGATTGTAAGCTACCTCCGGATGGAGAGACCACTCAAGGGATGTCTGGCCTATGCGGCTGAGAGCATCTGCCAGTTGGTTCAAGACTCCTGCCACATGGATCGCAAGGAGATCCGCCTCCAACCAGCTGACTAGCATCCAGATCCAGAGCGCCTCCTTGCATAGCAGATGGGAGTGCGTGCCGCCCTGTTTGTTGTGGTAGTACATGGTTGTGGTATTGTCCATCTGGACTTGAACCACTTGACCTCGGAGCTTAGGAGCGAAAGCTGACGGTGCCACTCTGACTGCTCTGAGCTCCAGCAGGTTGATGTGGCATCGGGACTCCTCGGGGGTCCAGAACCCGTGGGCTCTGTTGTCCCCCATGTGGGCTCCCCAGCCAATGAGAGTGGCATTGGTCATGAGAACGACCGTCGGCTTGGGGCGGACAAACGGGATCCCTTCCTGCAGACGACCTGGGATGGTCCACCATTGGAGAGCGTCCCATAGCTTCTGGGTGACGGTGACCAGCTGGTTGAATTGACCCTGGCCGCTGGAGTCCACTGGCGGCCAGCTCCACTGGAGGGGGCGCATGCAATCTGGCCCCAGGACCACTGAGGTGCACGCCGCCATGTAACCCAGAAGGCACAGGAAATCCCAGGCAGGGCGCAAATGCCCAACCAGGAATGATTGGGCAAAGGAGGAAAGAACCTCTGCCCTGTCCGCTGGGAGCCGAGCTCTGGCTTGACGAGAGTGAGCTCTGCGATAAAGCCACATCACCTGAGAGGGCACTAAGTTCCTACTTAGCCTCGTTGATCAGGAGGCCTAACTGGGAACAGGTTCGGAGGGCCAGGTCCCTGGACCTCTCCACCTCCTGCAGGGAGGAACCTGCCAGGAGCCAATCGTTGAGGTAGGGGTATATCTGAACCCCCTTGACGCCGTAGATGGGCTGCCACCACTGCGATGCACTTGGTAAAGACCCGAGGGGCCGCTGACAGACCAAACGGCATGGCTTGGAACTCATACAGGGTCCTTTCCACCCTGAAGCAGAGGAACTACTGGTGGGACAGACGGATTGTGACGTAGAAAAACGCGTCCTGTAGATCCAGTGAACAGAACCACGTTTCGCTCCAGAGATGATATGATCTGATTCAGAGTTACCATCCGGAAGGTGTGAGACCTGAGATGTTGATTCAGGCCATGGAGATCTAGGATGGGGCACCAACCCCCCGTCCGCATGGGCACCAGGAAGTACCTGGACACGAAACCTGGGTCTGCAGGAGGATCCGGCACTGGAGCTACTGCCTCCTTGTGGAAGAGCTGAGCAATGTCATCCCGAAGGGCCGACTGAGTGCAAACTGAGATCCTTTCCTCCCAATGGGCATGGGCTCGGCAGGGAGGGTACTGGTCGAATTCTAGAGGCAGTCCCTGACCGACCACTTCCAGGACCCACCTGTCTGAAGTGATACCGGACCAGGCAGAAAGAAAGTGGTGAAGCTGGCCCCCCACGGGAGGACCCAGAACTGGCGTGACAGGTGTAGGGGTGGCCACCCCTGACCTGTCACTGTGCAGGCTTAGAGGAGGAGGAGGCTCCTGGACCAGCACCTCGACCTCCTTTGTGGAACTGTTGGGGACCCTGCTTGGGCCTGGGGCAACAAGCTTCAGCCTGCTGTTGCTGCTGGCCTCCCTGGAAGGAGGGCTGTCTAACCGCAGGAGAAAAGTGCCGAAAAGGCTTCTTCTTGCGCTTCTGCTGGTTCTTGCCCAAAGAACCCTTTGCAGAAGTGGCATCCAAGGTGGCACTGGACTGCTCTATGTGCTGGAGGTGACCTGCTAGTCCCAGACCGAAGAGATCGGTGCCAAGGAAGGGCACGTCGGCTAACTTGTGCTGAGTATCCGCCAGGAAAGAGGATAACCTCAGCCAGGCCCTGCGGCGAGTGGCCACTGCGGCTGCTAGTGAGCGGGCACAGTAATCTCCAATATCCAAGGCTATCTGGAGCTGCTATTTTGCAACAGCATGGCCCTGGTCACAGACCTGCTTAACTGTGGTCTGCATGTCTGCTGGGAGATGAGGAAGGACTTCATCTAGCGACCCCAAGAGGGCGTGATAGAGGTGTGCCAAGATCACTGCCGAGCTGGCCTGACGAAGGCCCAAGGATGAGGCCGCATACACCTTCCGGGCACAATGGTCCATATTCTTGGACTCCTTGTCCAAAAAGTGGTCAGTATCCACCGAGGTACCCATGCGTCTAAACACAGAGGTAGTCACAAGGCTCTCGGCTGAGGAATGCTCTGTGAAACCCGCCAAGGACCCCATGGGCACAGTGTACTAGCGAGCCATGCAGGCAGACAGAGCCGGGCAAGAGGCAGGGCACTGCCATAGCACAAGGGCCGGGCCAACAATGGCTTCGGCCACTGGGAAGGCCTCCGTCAGGGTATCCCCCCCCTTTAAGGATATCCGTGAGAGGATATTCCGCCTTCTTTTGGATAGGCTCCAAGGGCATACCGGTTGACTCTGAAATAAGGCGGAGGATGCCCTGGAAAGAGGAAGGACCTTCCTCCAAGCCTGTCACTGACAACTCATCATCAGGGTGTGAGTGTAGACCAGTGGTATCCGAGTCCGAAGAGTCAGGATATAAAGGTCTCCCGCCTATGTCCCCTTCAATACGCCGAGGGCGATCAGGAACAACAGTGATGGACAGATAATGGGGCAGGCCCGTATCTGTCCAGTCCTCTTTTGAGGGAGCCCCTCCCTGAGGCTGCTTAGGCGGTGGCTCCACCAAAATTGGTGGGGAGACCGGAACAGGCAGAACAGGAATGCGAGCCGGTCCTACCAGAGGAAGAACCAGAGTCTTTGGTTCCGGAAGGGTTGGCATCGGCCTAAGAGGCTAGGGCCAAGTAATGGCTGGTGTAGCCGGCGGAGCCGGCTTATGACCGATCAAAATTAGCTGTTGCCACATAAGGTCCTCATAACGCCGATGGAGCTTCCGTCGAAGTCTCTCCTTGTCCGAGGAGGATGAGGATCGGTGGCGACGCCTCTTCCGAATGTGTTTGTGACCTTTTTTCAGTTTTTCGACCGAAGGGGTCCTGGTCCTCGATCGAGACCAACAGGGTCGGCTTGTTCGATCGGGAGAGGCCGGAGTCAGTGAAAACAGATTCCGGCTCCTGTCCCTCGATCGGGATACCCGAGGGCTAGATCTCTTCATCGGGAAGGAAAGGATAGGTGTCCTCTCCAATGAGTCATCGATGGGGGTCGGTGACAATGGCTCGATAGATATCTCGGCCGGTTTGGCCGTTTCCTCGGCCTCGGTGCCTTGGCCTGATGGAAGGTCCGAGAAGTGATCTTGACCGAGGCCGAGACCGCAAGATCTTGGGATTCAGACCTCTCTCGGTCCCAGGAACATCTTCTCCGAGAAGAAGACTCAGGGTCCTTGTCCCGTTTTCTAGGGGGGAGGTGTGCATGCCCGAGGGTGCCTCACCCCTGGTGGGGAGAGACTGGCACAGCTCCCAAAAGGATCCTGTGAAGGTAGAGCCAAGGTTTAGCAGCACAAAAAAAACCTCAGCTGGCCGAAGCTTGGGCAGCTTCTTCTTCAAATGCCGCCATCTGGTCGCGCTGCTCGGCAGATCCTGCGGCTGCGGAAACCACCCACCTTGTCTCCTTCGATTTCACCGGTGGATTGCGAAGCTCCGGTCTCCCAAGCTTAAGGCACGCCTTGCAGTCGTCCAGAACACTGGGATGGAAGGCCAAGCAGATGGTGCACAAAGAGCTGTCATGCACGACACCCAAACAATAGACACACGACAGGTGGGGATCAGTGAACAACATTTTCTGTCCGCAGGGACACCAGCGAAACCCAGGGGACGACTTGTCCTCCATGTCCGATGCTCTCGGATCGGAATCGTAAACTCGTACAAGTTGAAAACCGTCGATTAGTATCCAGGGCCTACAATAATGCAGAAGTAGCACGAGGGAACCTGAATCTTCCAGCGGAAAGGAAGATCTGACGTCATGGGGCGGAGTCGAGGTATTTACCACCCGGGTGGGTGGGAGGAGCCAGCTTGAAGACTTCTAGCCAGATTTAAAGGGGAAAGGGACATGCCAAAGAGTGTGGATGAACAACATATCCACGCTCCTAGAACAAGGTTTTTTTTATTTTTTGTTTTTTTTTTAAGTCTGAGTCCTGACAGAGAGAGGCAAGAGAGAAAGTGAAGGGGAGACTGGTAGCAAAAATACTGTGTGGTTACTATGCCTGTCCATGTCCTGGGTGAGCTGCCCAGAGGCCCTGGCTCTACTAGAGAGGGGGATGGTGGGCAGGTCTGGTACTCGAAGAAGAAGATATTCTGGAAGATCACCAGTTACAGTAAGTATGTAATTATCATATGTTACGATAATCAGTCTTCTCTACTGAGTCCCCACTCATGGGTCAGAGAACCAAGCTTCCATATTTATGAGGGAGGGGCTGGCTCACCCTCAAGGTACAGTACTACGTTCAGCCCTCTGAGTATGATAGAACACCTGAGGGAAGAGGGTCCTGCAGATCAGGTGAGACCTGTTACTGGTCAGGTCAAGGCGGGGCTCCTGTGGCACAGGAGCTGGAGGGTTCCCCAATAATTGCTGCCTGACCCAAAGGGAGAAAAAATGAATCCTTTTGTAGTGTTAGTTTAGCATCTTTATCTAGGCCAATGGTGCCAGCCTGGAGGGGGCAAATCCATGCCATCCATCTGATACAAACTGCACTTATAGTAAGGGTGATTCAATCTCTTTGTTCTAATTGGCTACTGACGCTGCAGTGGCCTTACATTAATCTTTAATATACTGTACCTGTACAGCCCCTTCACATGTGCATGTATTCAGTAACAGTAGAGCTGCATTTTGAATTGGAATTCTAAACAGAATTCCAGAACTGACTACTGAGCGCCATTAAAAGCATTGCAATAGCGATAGCAATTTCCTTTGAGAAGCGCATATTACCAGATCACAAAGCAAAGAAAAACTTTGTAGTTGACAGCCCAAAAAAAAAAAAAAAAAAGTGTCCATTTCAGTGACGAGTTTAAAAATGGAGCTGTCTTTTAATATGCTGCTGTTCGGTTTCTGAAAGCAAATCTCATAGCAATGAGTACCAATGGTGCCCCGCACCACCGACAGAAATGCTCAGGTGCTGAAGCAAATGTAGGGTCATACCGTGGTAATTTATTTCAGAGCTAAGGGTGAAATTGATTTCTTTTAAACAACAGCTCCCCCCCCTCCGATACCACAGAAAAACAATGTGTTGAGTGTAAATACCACCACTCTATATGTCACGCACACAGCGTTGCCACACAGTTACAGTACTACGTAAGGGTAGCTGTACATTGCGTGACATACAAGGCAGCATATTTAATTGGACTTCAGCAAAAAAAGTAACAGACTTCTGAGAGGCATCTGTTAGCGTTATTATCTAATCCCTTTCACCCCCCACCCCGACATGTACAAAGCAGACGCCAGGTCAAGGAGTTACTAATTTGCTGTTGCCATGGTAACTGCCACCCTCTCACGCTGCACTGACCAGAATGAACTACGGAAGAACTATTTCACTACGCTGCTAATTGGTAACAAAAAGATAAAGAGAAAAACATGATGGAAGGCATATAATGATGATCTCCCATTACTATCATAGCAATAAGGTATGTCTGAGGGTTACGGTAATGGCCAGTTAATCACACCCTGGGGTTATGTGGCACTCAGCTTTGCCTCGTGCCACATTACACCCCAGGGTGCGATTAACAGACAATTAACATAATCCTCAGACATACCTTATTGCTTAATTCCTACTAACCTAGAGGCCATCTCATTGACATCATAGGATGCCCACACTTGATGCAATGCTACCACTAGGCCCAGAACAAAAGGTCAATGGCTCGCCTAGCTAACTTGCTTTGTGGCATAGCAGCTAGTAAGCCATGGGTCTGAAGCACAGGCCACCATCTGGATCTGATGTATGGCCATCTACATCAGCGAGTGTGCCATGGTAAACATCTTTCATCTCAAGGCATCAGACTTGGCAGAGTCTGACCTATGAGATTGGTCATGCTAAAGACAATGCAGCCTAGATGAGTCTGCAGTACCCAAAGCCATGAAGTGGGGGTGAGGTAAATCTCCTGCACCACCAGTGGTGGTGTATACCCCACATGGAGATCCCTGGGGATGGGTGCAGTAGAGAAGAGATGTCTTCACAAGGCCTTGGATACCACCTTCATGGCTCTGAGCTATGAAGGAATCACACTGGTGTTCATACTGGGACCTCCAAGAAGTCCCAGTGGCAAGGCAACCAGATTGCCACTTGTAAAAGTTGGAAGGTCTAACGCCTGGAGTATCTCCACCACAATATACTGCAGATCACTGACACAGCACGTACAAGCAGAAGAGGCCAGGTGGAGAGAAGATTCATTATCCTAACACGAGGATGTCAATGAAAATGAGGCATAGGCCCCAGGCGGGTTGCATGTCAGAGAAGTAGCCCTAAACTGGGCCCTGACAGACTCCCTATCACTGTTCCATGGCACTGACTCAGACCTGGTGTCGATCCCATGTCAAAGGCCATGGGGGGGGGGGGGTTTAAAGAATATGGGCGGCTAAGACTCCTGGCCTTTGTGGCCTTATCCTAGCCCATGAAAGTCTAGTGACATCCTCACCCTAGGGAAGGAGTGGACAGAGATTCCTGATAATGGCATACCTGCATCAGAGCAGTTGCAAGAACATGGGCCTTTGTGAGATTCCCATTTGTGAGCTGAAGACATAGCTGAATGGGCCTCGCAGGGAGACTTCGGTCCTCACCCACCATGACACTGGAGATGGCTCCAGAGAGAACTCTGAGTATAGGTCACCACTGCCCCCCAAGTCATCACTGCCTCTGGCGACATCAACACTGGCAACGTCATCAGGCGACATCTTCTTACCACAAGAGCATCAACGGAAAAATGGGGGAATTTTTTGGTGTACTTCTTCGACTGCCCAGACATGACAGAAAATAACAAAGAAAACAGAAAGAGTAGAAATTTGGTTCATGGAGGGAAGAGACAACCTGGGACAACTGGGATGACTAACACCTACTGTAGATCATAAAGGTTTTGGTCCAGGTATGGTGGATCTGTATTTTGCACAGTAGGTTGGGAGGCACCTCCAATGTATGGGCAATATGTTTAATCAAGAGACTTTATTAAGTTTTGAACTGAGAGTCAAATTTCACCTTTCAAGGGCAGACCATTTTCAATTTTTGTAGCTCTGGAGTTATATCCAATCTCCACCCCAGAAGAGGGACTTCCACAGAGAGCACACTCCTCTTGAGCAATACCTAATGGCTGAAAGGGGAACTAGAGTGGAGGCTTGGTAAACTTCTTGCCTATATGCCTTTTTAAATGTAAACGAGAGGAGGAGGATCATCCTATTTGGTACAAATGGACCAGGAAGGGGGCTAATGCGGTGGGAGCCTAATATTAAAAAATAGGTATGATTAGAGGCCCAAAAACTACCTACTCTCCACAATGGCGAGAATTTAGATGGACAGTACTAGTACAATTTTTTAGGACCCCTTCACTCACTAAATATTACACTGTTGGGGGGTCGGATGTCTGTTGGAGGAAATATGGTGGTATGGGAGACCGTCTCCATGAATTCTGGTTATGTGCCAAGCTAGGGCCTTTTTGGCAGGCTCTACTTACTGCAATTTCAGACATTTTGGAGACTGAGATTCCACAGACATTTGAGACTCTGATTTTAGACATTCTTCCTCAGAGGAGTGGGTCATCATGTAGGTATTTATTTAGAATTTTTGTGGCAGCAGCCCAAAAAACCATAACTAGAAGTTGGTTATCCTCTGCTGTCCCCACTGTGACAGAATGGATGGGCCTAGTACAACAGCTCCACATTAATTTGTGTTTTAAATGTGATTGGGAGAATATCAATTCCTTCATGAAGCGGGCTACATGGGAGGCCTTCTGCCTCTGAGAGAACCATTCTCATCACAGTCTATCTGTGGATACATGAGCACCTTCACTCTGCATGATGCAAAGGGAGTGGATTAGTGTGGCCTGTTACTTGATCACACATTACCATGCTACGCTACATAGTTCTATACTATAATGGCTACTACTATGTTGTGCTATGACATTGGGATAACTCTCTTTGGTATGAGCTTCTGTTTCGATTCAGATTATTGTAATCTGTGTGTGTGTTTTTAACTTTCAGGTATTCCTCATACAACCCTGAACTGATGTTCTTTGGGACCTAGTAGCATGCTTACAAACTGTCACAGATCATCTTTCTTTGATCTACACCCAGCAGGATGTTTGTAATGTACATTTTGTTGGCATATGTTATAAGTTTGTCAAGTTTTATGTTTAATAAGAACATTCTAAAAAAATTTGTGTTAAAAAAAGAAACAAGAAAGTGAAATTTTCTAAGTAGTCAGTGATGCAGTGAACTGTGGCAACGATTCTACTCCAGCACACCTGACAGTGAGAAGAACAGAACTGAGTTAGGTGAGGGAGCATGCAACAGTTATTGCCAGGCATGTGATACTACGTGGTATCACGCAGCCACAGCTGCTAGTCCTGAGGCCAAAAGATTTGCTCCCGCAGGGTCCTAGTGCCTCTGCCCAAGACCCATAAGTGTGACTCAATGGAGAAGATTGATTCTGTGCAGATCTGCTGTCTTCATCATATCTGTCAATATTTTCTCCAAAATGTAATTTTGCTTTTAATTCTGCCTTATTTCTATAATGCAGGGCAATTCCTCATTTATTTATTTAAATTTTGGTAACCGGGTAAGCCCACTGAGGCCATGCAGTCCCTTTTTCAGGGGCGACATGGGGGAAGGTACAGAGGATACAGGAATACAGCATATGTACTATAACAACACAATATATGCAAGTGTAAAGGTAACTAGCATTGTACAAAATCATAAACAGGAGACAATAATATTGAATAATGATGGTAAGGGTCCAGTAGGGGCAGAATATCAAGAAAAACAGGTTACTCACCTGTAACAGTAGTTCTAGGGGTGGTATATGTTGTTCATTCACACCTGTTAGCATGCCCACTCCCTTTAAGATTCTTGCCAGAAGGTCTAAAAGCTGGCTCCTCCCACCCACCCTGGTGGTATATGCCTCGGCTCCGCCCCTTGATGCCAGATCGTACCCGCTAGAAGCTTAGGTTGTGCATCGAAGCCGGGGAGGTCGGGTGGGTCCGTGTGGATGAACAACATATACCACTCCTAGAACTACTGTTACTGGTGAGTAACCTGTTCTTCTAGGATCGTGGATATGTTGTTCTATCCACACTTGTTGGCAGACTCCTAGCAGCTTTCCGGGAGGAGGGAGGCAAGGCACAAACCCCCTCAATACTTACTTGGGGAACAGAGATTGGAGAACTGAAGCCCCAAAACCAGCATCCTGGCATGACTCTAGGTTGATGTGGTAGTGGGTAATGAAGGTGTTTACTGACTTCCAGGTAGCAGCCCTTGCAGATTTCCAGGATAGGGATGTCCGTGGAAGCAGCCGATGTGCAGTATGGTGGGTGAAGTGAGCTCTTATCCCCACGGGAGGCTCCTTGCCCGCCAACCTATAGCAGAGATCAATGCATGATGTAATCCATCTGCCAATCATCCACTTGGCTGCAAGTCTGCCAGGTGTGGCTTCAGCATAGGTGGCAAACAGCTGGCAAACCTCTCCCCGAACTTCAGCCGCTCCTTATAATAAGAGAGCACTTGTCTCAGGTCCAAGGTATGGAGCCTGTAATCGGCCTCTGAGGTGTAACTGGGGTAGTACACGGGCAGAGTCAACACCTGGTTAAGGTGAAATTCCGACACAACCTTTGGAAGGAATTTCGGGTGGGAGCGCAGGACAACCTTGTCCCTGTGGAAGACCAGGTGAGGAGACTCAACAGAGAGTGCCTGTAGCTCCCCAGTCCTTCTGGCTGACGTGATAGCCACCAAGAAGGCGGTCTTCCACGACAGATGTGACATCTCACACCTGTGCATCAGTTCGAATGGCTTGCCCATGAGCTTTGCCAGTACTAGCAGTAGATCCCACAGTGGTGGTGGTTCATGCACCAGAGGGGAAATATGTTCAAGGCCTTTAAAGAAGCGCCATACCACCTTCTCCTGTGCTATCGTCTGCTGACCGGCCTGTGCCCGGTAAGCAGAGACAGCTGCCAGGTGCATCTTAAGGGTCGTAGACTGAAGACCCCCTTTGGACAGAGACCTTAGGTAGTCAAGGATACTAGCCACGGGACAGGACAAAGGGTCCAAGCCCTTGCCCTGAGATCAAATGGAAAACCTTTTCCATTTGAAGGCATAGCACCTCCTGGTCGACTCCTTTCTGGATGCTTCCATGACTATGAGTACATCCTCAAGAGAGACCCAAAGCCTGGAACTCTAGCCGCTCAGGAACCAGGCTGTTAGGTGCAGGGATTGAAGGTTGAGAATGGAATACCTTCCCCTGATTCACTGATATCAGGTCGGTGTACTGCAAAACACCTCGGGGGCCTGAGGCTGAGGAAATCTGGATATCAGAACTGGCGGGGCCAGTGTGGGGTTACCAGGATCATGGATGAAGTATCCAGAAGAGGAAGGGAGCAGATCAGTTCCAGTATAGTAGCTTCTTCTTGCTGTTTTTACATTGTTTCTTGTGGATTTTACTTCGTAGAAGGTTATTTCTTTTCTTTCTTACTACTTCTAAGGGGCTAGCAGGGTATTGTTTTGGGGCTGTTGGAATTCTGAAGCCTGTTTTGGTGGCTATAAGTGGGCTCATTTGTTTGATGTGTCACTGTGTAGCAGGCTGCGTTTGTGGAGGCCTATTTCTTCTGATTTAAAACCTATATGGTGTGATTTAATTGGGGCAGTTCTTTGAATTGGAGACCTATATCTTCTAAATTCAAGCCTATTCTGATGTTTTGTTGGTGAAGCTGTTTGAATTGGAAACCTGTTTCTTTTGGTAGCAAACCAATTTTTGGGGCTTTGAGTAGAATTGTGATTCCTTTTTTGCTGGCTTCACTAGCTGCAAAGTTTAGTGCATAGTCGGGGAAGGGTGCTAACAGACTGAACAGGGGCCTCAGATACCTGATTGTTTCTGGAAGACTTGAGCTGGTCCAACCCTCTCAGCCCCTCACCCCAGGTCCATGATTTCATTTATACCAGGAGTTCTGACATCACTTCCTCAAACGGGCAAAGGACATGCACCTGTCATAGCAGAAGCAGATATCCAGGAAAGGAACAGAAGCAACTGAAGAGGTGACTGCTGTCTCAGTGGAAGAAAGTAACTGCAAATCAAGGAGTTTGCATTGTTACAGTATTTGCATTGTGGAAAGGAGGAGTAGGAGTTTGAAGAAGGTTGTGCAATAGTTATTTAAAGTCTCTTTTTGGGTGTGGCTAGGAAAGTAAAAAGCAGTTGCTCAATCCATCTAAACGTGTACAACAAAGGGGGTAAGGGAAATTAAGAAAAGAATGTTTTGCACTGATAGAGGTGGGAGAGAGGAGACTTGGGGGAGTGTTTGGTATCCTTCATCTGGAAGGGTGGGGGGTCGCTGGCGGGCAACGACAGCAATGGGTAGGATGGTAGGCTGCAACAACTGTGGTGCACCAATCTTTCTAAAAATTGCCTGGAGTGTGGGGGGAAGTTTAGTGTGCAACCACAAAGAGAAACTCTGAAAGGAGATCGAGGGTCTGCAGGAGGAACTAAGGCAAGGCAGACTGGGGGTGGGTTTAGCCCAGTACTGGAGGGAGGGAGGAGGGGAGATGAGGGAGGGTGATTTAAGGCAGGAAGAATGATTGCCAGGGAAACCAGGTCAGGAGACAAACGACAAATGGAAGGAGGAGATAGGGACTTATGAGGGGAGGAGAAGAAGTGGCAAAAGTCATGGAGTGGAAAGGAGAGAACAGGTCACTATGAAGAGAGAGGGAGTGGGCATTTGCGAAGGGTCTTCAGAAAATAGTTTGCACTGCTAGAGAGGAAGAAGGAGGAGGGAAACGATGCAATTAGAGGAGTAATTGATAAATGCCTAGACCAAACCGGTGCAGGGGGGAAGTTCTGCTGGGAGAATTGCAACAGGGGCAAAAGGGGGAAATAATGTGCAGGAGGAAGAAGAGGAGCCAGAAATGAGAGATGGAGATGAATGGAAGCAAGCAGGGAGTAAGAGGGGTAGAATCTTAGTGCTGGGGGACTCAACACTAAGAGGAGTCAGGTGGGTAGCAAGGGGGAGAGGCATAGTCATATTTGGGTGGAGGCCATGCCAGGAATGACAGCAGAAAGGGTGGGACAATCTGCTCTGAAATATGCTAGAAGGGGTAGGGACAAGCCTCGTTTAATTATACATCTTGGGATGAACGACCTGGCTGACATGACAGCAGATATAGTCCAGAGAGGTTTGTGGAACTAGGACAGCTATGTGAGGGCAGGAAGATAAGTAACTTTTCAGAGATACTTCCGGTGCCCAAAGGCAAGCCAACAAGAAAACTGAGAATAGAGGAATTTAACGGATGGCTTAGAACCTGGTGTTAAGCTAAAGGGTATGGGCTGTTGGGAGACCTGGGAGCACAGTAGTCTCTATGCCAAAGACAGACTGTACTTGAGTGAGGAAGGAAAGAAAGTGTTGAAACAGAGGATGAAGGAGTACATAGAGAAAGTTGGGAATTTAAACTAGGAGCGGGGGGGGGGGGTGGCAAGTGGGCAAGAGACATGCAGAGACCACAGTTTGGGAAACCATATGAGCTCACCCCATATAACAGTGACAAAAGGACAAATGGCAAGTACTGTTGGTGATGCTAGGAAAGGAGGGCAGGATGGGAGGGGTGGAAAAGGGTGGAAGGTGGTTACCCTTAATGCTAGGAGCCTTGGGAGGAAAACTGCAGAGTTACAGGTTCTCATGGCAGAGGGAGAGGTGGACATTGCAGCCATCACAGAAACATGGGCCAGCCAATACAATGACTGGGACCTGTCTGTACCAGGGTACAGGTTATTTCGTAGGGGAAAGGGTGATTGGGAAAGGGGGGGGGGTTGGCACTATATGTGAAGGAAGGACTGAAGTATGTAAGGGAGGAAGGGGAGGAGGGTAGTACGGAGTCACTTTGGATGAAAATCCAGGATTCCAAGAATAGGATTCTCAGAATGGGAGTGGTGTACAGGCCGCCATTTCAGACAGAGGAGTTAGACAGGGAACTAGCGGGACAGATCAGAAGGACCTGTGAGAATGGTAGTGTGATAATTGTGGGGGACTTCAATGTGCCAGGAGTGGACTGGAGTACCCCAACAACCAGGAACAGAAGGGAGCAGGCACTGCTGGATGCCTTCCAGGACAGCTTCCTGCTGCAAATGGTCAGTGAACCAACCAGGTTAGGGAATACCCTTGACCTTGTGCTGGCAAATGAGAACTTTGTGAGAGAAGTTATGGTGGAAGATCCGCTGTCAGGGAGTGACCCTCACTCAGTATGGCTCACACTGGATATGCGCAAGGAAGGAGTGGAATCTGGCACAAGAGTGCTGGACTTCAGGAGAGCCAACTTTGGGAGGATGAGGGAAGTGGTAAAAGGGTACCTGGCCAGAATTCAACCTAGTATGGACACTAACCAGAGGGTGGGAGCTCATAAAGCTGGGGATAGGGGAGACAACCAAAACCTGCTGCAAGGCCCACAGCAAGAAGGCTAGGGCTAAGAAACCGACCTGGTTGAGCAAGGAGGTCATGGAAAAGGTAAGGAGGAAAACAGCTGCCTTTAGAAGGTACAAGAAAACAGGGAGGAGGAGGACAGGGAGAGTACTTGATGGAATTGAAGGAGGTGACTACTGGCAGTAAGAGGCAAAGGCATCTCACAGACTCAAGGCTGGCCAAAGGCATTAAGAAGGAGAAGGACTTCTTTAGGTACATCAGGGAGAAAAGGAGCTGTAAGGACCACATAGTAAGGATTAGGAAGGAGGGGGGTTGGGTGGAAGCAGGGTGCGATAAGGCAGAAGCACTAAATGATTACTTCAGCTCGATATTTAGTAAGGAGAAGAGGGGGGTGACACCCAAGGGGGGAGGAATGGCAGAAACGGGGTAGAAGGGGTGATAGATGGGGAAATCATGGAGGGCAGAGTTCAGGAGGGTTTAAAGGCACTGAGGGTGAACAAGGCGCCAGGCCCAGATGGCATCCACCCCAGGTTACTGAAGGAGCTGGCAGAGGTCATGCATGGACTGACCTTCAAGCAGAACCTATGCCTCACACCTGGGGTGTGTACCTCAAGACTGGAGGATGGCTCAGTGGTGCCCCTCCACAGAAGTGGACAAGGATGAACCAGGGAACTACAGACCAGTGAGCCTCACATCCCTCGTGGGTAAGCTAATGGAGACTATCCTGAAGGAGAGGCTGGTGGCCCTCCTAGAGGCCAAAGGACTACAAGACAGCAGACAACATGGCTTCATATGTGGCAGATCCTGCCAAACCAACCTGGTGGAGTTCTATGACTGGGTAACTAGGCAACTGGACAGGGGCCATGCAGTGGATGTCCTGTATCTGGACTTCAGTAAGGCGTTCGACTCGGTGCTGCATGGAAGGCTGGGAAGTAAGTTAGAAGGCACAGGGGCAGGTGCAAAGCTAGTGAGATGGGTAGGGAACTGGCTTCAGGGAAGGCAACAGAGGGTGGTGGTGGTGGGTGGGGAGCACTCACACCCAAGGGTAGTGACGAGTGGTGTTCCACAGGGCTCGATGTTGGGACAGTGTTGTTTGGGATACAATTGCAGACATATCATTTGACAACAAGAGCAAGATCAGTCTGTTTGCTGATGATACCAAGGTAGGAGCAGTGGTGGATGACCTAGGGGATGGCAGGGTTTCAGGATGATCTAGCAAAGCTTAAAACCTGGTCAGACACCTGGCAACTGGGGTTTAATGCCAAAAGTGCAGGTGCTGCATCTGGGATGAAGAACCTAAGGAGGAGTTACCAGCTGGGGAGTAGCAGCTAGCCCAGACAGAGGGAGGAGAAGGATCTGGGGGTGCTCATTACAGGGTCAATGAACAACTCGGCACAATGTGGGAAGGCAGCTGCAAGAGGCCAACAAAATGCTGGGTTGCATTGCAAGGGGTATATCCTCGAGGAGGAAGGGAGGTAATTCTACCATAGCATAGGTCATTGGTTGGACCGCACCTGAGTACTCGCGGCAGCACAAGCCCCGTATCCTGAAGAGGGACATTAAGTTACTGGAGGGGTGAGATGAGGGAGCACAAAGATGGTCAAGGGCTGGGGAACTTATCATACGAGAGGAGGCTGAGGGAATCTCAACATGCACTCGCTTTGAGGAGGGACGGGGACATGATTGAAACCTTTGAGTACATGAAAGGAATAAACAAGACAGGTACAGAGGGGCTGTTTAAAGTAAGGGAGGGGAGGAACACAAGGGGCCGTGATATGAGACTGAAGGGAGGAAAGTTCAGGAGGGAGATAAGGACACACTTTTTTACAGAAAGGGTAGTAGCTGGGTGGAATGCATTACCTGCAGAAGTGGTATCCAGTAGAACAGTGGACTGCTTCAAAAGAGGATGGGACAGGACAAGGGGGAGGGTCAATGTAGGGGAAGGGTGGAAGGGAGGGGCAGGTGCAGAATAAGGGGTGCTAGCTGCACATTCGAGCAGATTTGATAGACCTCTAGGCCTTTATCTGCAGGCAAATTTCGTATGTTCGTATCAGCCTTGCCTTCTCCCTCCTGACCTTGAGGAGCACCTTGGGGACCATGGGAAGTGGAGGGAAGGCATAGAAGAGGCCTGGGGTCCACAGCTTCAAGAAGGCATCTCCCTGCAGCGAGCCCTGCTGAGGGGAGTGGGCATGAAACAGCCTCAGCTTTGCATTCTCCCTGGAGGCGAACAGATCCACCTGAGGTTTGCCCCAGTGGGAGAACAGGTTGTGTACTACATCTGGATGGAGAGATCACTTGTGGGACATCTCGCCCACACGGCTGAGTGTGTCTGCCAGTTGGTTTGAGGCTCCTGCCACGTGGATGGCTAGATCACCTGCCTCCAGCCAGCACACAACGGTCCAGATGGGGAGCACTTCCCTGCATGGAGGCCGGGAGTGCTTGCCACCATGCTTGCTGAGATAGTACGTGGTCGTGGTATTGTCCATCTGGACTTTTACCACTTGATCTCGAAGGAGTGGAGCGAATGCTGACAGTGCCAGTTGGACTGCTCTGAGCTCCAGCACGTTGATATGACATCGGGATTCCTCTGGGGTCCAGAGCCCATGGACTCTGTGATTCTCCATGTAGGCACCCCAGCCAGTGAGAGAGGCATCGGTTGTGAGAACAACCATCGGTTCGGGGAGGACAAATGGGATCCCTTCCTGCAAATGTGCTGGGATGGTCCACCATTGGAGAGCATCCCACAAGTTCTGGGTCACTGTGACTAGCTGATTGAAATGGCCATGTCACTGAATCCACTGGATGGCCAGCTCCTATTGAACGGGACACATATGCCACCGGGTCCATCGAGCCATGGTGGTGCAGGCCACCATGTACCCCAGAAGGTGCAGGAAGTCTCAGGCAGGGTGCAAGTGCCCAACCAGAAATGACTGGGCAAAGGAGGAGAGAACCTCCACCTTGTCCGTCGGGAGCCTGGCTCTGGCTCGGCAAGAGTTGAGCTCTGCCCCGATGAAGCAGTTCACCTGCGAAGGTACAAGTTCTGACTTGGTTTCGTTGACCAGGAGACCAAGATAGATGCAGGTCTGGATAGCCAGATCCTTGGATCTCTCCACCTGTCTGGATGAACCTACTATGAGCCAGTCGTCGAGACAGGGGTACACCCTGACCCCTCGAAGCTGAAGATGGGCTGCCACCACTGCAGTGCATTTAGTGAAGACCCGGGGGGCAATGACAGGCCGAACAACATGGCGCGGAACTCGAAGAGGGCTCCCTCTGCTCGGAAACGGAGGAACCGTCGGTGAGACGGACGGATCGGGACATGAAAGAATGCGTCCTGGAGATCCAGAGAGCAAAACCACATGTTCTGCTTGAGAGATGGTATGATCTGAGACAGAGTTACCATCCTGAATATGTGTGGGACATGAGAAATTGGTTCAGGTCATGCAGATCTAGAATGGGGCGCCAGCCCCTCATCTGTTTCAGGACCAGGAAGTATCTGGAAATGAACCATGGGTTGACAGGGAGGTCGCAACTCTGACCACTACCTCCTTGCAGAGGAGTTGGGCAGTGTCGTCTCAGAGAGCTGACTGAGTGTGTACAGACACCATTTCCTCCCGTGGGGCACAGACTCGGCTTGGTGGATACTGCTCAAATTCCAGAGGCAGTCCCTGGCTGACTACTTCTAAAGCCCACCTATCCATTGTAACAGCAGACCAGGTGGAAAGGAAGTGGCGGAGCTGGCCCCTCACTGGAGGACCCAGAGCTGGTGTGATAGGTATGGGGGTGGCCACCCCCATACTGTCACTGGGCAGGCCTCGAGGAAGACGGTCCGGCTTGGGGACCACCTGAACATTGTCCTCTGGGTTTATGGGCCACCGGGTGCCTGGACTTGGGCCGAGGGTGCCAAGGTTGAGCCTGCTGCTGCTGATGTTGCCCCAACTGGAAATGGGTCTGCTTGGCCGCAGGCGCAGAAGCCTGAAAGGGCTTTTTCTTCTGGTTTTTGGAACCCTGAGATTCCTTCTAAGCAGAGGTCACAGAGTCCAAGGTGACACTGGACTTTTCTATGCGTTGGAGGTGACCATCCACACCTGGGCTGAAAAGGTCAGTACCCAGGAAAGGGACATCCGTCGGCTTGTGCTGGATGTCCCCGGGAAGGTGGATACCTGCAACCAAGCCCTGCGATGCATGGCAACCGCGGCCACCACTGAGTGGGCGCAGGAGTCCCCACGGTCCAAGGTCATCTGGAGCTGCTGTTTCGCAACTGCCCGACCCTGGTCACAGACCTGTTTGACCGTGGTCTGGAGGTCTGCATTGAGGTGAGGTAGAACCTCATCGACAGAGCCCAGGAGGGCATGAGAGAAGTCCGCCATGATGACGGCTGAGCTTGCCTGACAAAGGCCCAGCGAAAAGGCAGCATAGACTTTCCGGGCCAAATTATCCAATTTTTTGGACTCTTTGTCCGGGAGTCTATCGGTGTCTCCTGAATAACCGAGCGCCTAAACACAGACTCAGTCACCAGTCCCTCAGCCAAGGGGTGCTCTGTGAATCCCGAAAGGGACTCAATGGGAACTGCATACTTGCGGGCCATTCAGGCTGAAGGCGTGGGGCAGGAGGCAGGGTGCTGCCACAGTTCCAAGGCCAGACCAACAATGACCTCAGCCACTGGGAAGGCCTCCATCGGTGAATCCTTCTGTTTGAGGATATCAGTGAGGGGGATATTTGGCCCATTTCTGAACGGGGTTCTAAGGGCATCCCCGTGGATTTGGAGATGAGGCGGAGGATGCCCATGAAGGAAGAAGGGCCTTCCTCCGTTAAAAAACTACCGACAGATTCCTCATCCAAGGGGTGAGAATGTAGGTCGGAGTCCTCAACAGATCGGCCCGGCCACCGGAGTTGCCCTGCACCCACCTAGGATGATCATGTGTGAGGGTGATGGACGGCCTACAGGGTAAGCCCGGAATGGGCCGAGACTCCTTAGAAGGAGCCCCTGAAGGAGGCTGCTTTGGTGGTGGCTCCACCACAATCAGTGGAGAGGCTGGTTTTGGCTGAGCTGGAATGGTCTTGACAGACTCCACAGGCAGAGGAATGTGCAGACCAGCTCCTGAGGAGTAGATGTCGGCCTAGAGAGAGACAGCCAAGTAATGGCCAGTTTAGAAGCTGGAGCAGACTTCAGGCTGGACATAATTAGCTCCTGCCGCATTAAATCCTCGTAGCGTTGACGGATTTTCAGCTGAAGCCTCTCCTCATCCGAGGAGGATGAAGAAGAGTGGTGGCGGCGCCGCTTCTTAGAGCACTTATTAGCCTTCTTCAGCCTGCGGTCGAAGGTGTACGAGACCTCAACTTGGACTGTCGGGGGGACACCGACGGGCTCACTCACAAGGAGCCGGGGAGAACCACGGCTCTTCCTGGTCAGGGATCTGGACCACAGGGGGATTCCCAGTGAACTGGGTCTCCTCCTCAGTGGCAGGCAGGACCGGGGTCCTGAATAAGGAGTTGTCGGCCTCACTGAGTGACGACGGGTCAATGATAATCTCAACCGGATCGTCGTTCCATGTCTTAGCCGGCTGGCCTGACGGGACTACCATAAAGCCAGCTGCCGAGGCCGCAAACTCGACTGAAGTCAAGACAGAAGATTCCTGGGACTGCGATCTCTCACGGTTCAGGAGCATCATCGGCGAGACAAAGTTTCCTTAGGCTCCATGTCCTTTTTATGGGACTGAGAGATATGCGCACCCGAGGGTGCCTCTCCCTTGGTAGGGAGAGACTGGCACAACTCCCGAAAGGAGCCTGAGAAGGTGGAGCCCAGACTGAGCGGGACAAAGATGGACATGGAAGAGGACCGATCCGCGGTCTGAGCCACCTCCTCTTCAAAGGTCTTCATCTGTTCGAGCTGCTCGGCAGACTCCACAGCCACGGAGAACACCCAGCAGGCTTCCTTGGATATGACCGGCGGATTCCATTTTTCCGGTCTGCCCAGCTGCAGTCATGCGAGACGATCATCCAAGACGTTTGGATGAAAAGCGCGACACATTTCGCACGCCTGAGTGTCATGACCGAGACACAGGCAATAAACGCACGAAGCATGCGTGTCGGTGCAAGACATCTTTTGCCTGCATGGGCAGCGGCGGAAACTGGGTGAGGACATGTCCTCCATCGCGGTCGAGATCACAAAGCGACTGGGAGAAACGCTAACGAATTGGAGTTTGGGTAAATCTGCAGATGTAAGCGCCAGGGCCTGCAGTAATGCGTGAGCGATAAGGAGGGAATCTGAATCTTCCAGCGGAAAGGAAGATCTGTCATCAAGGGGTGGAGCCAAGGCATATACCACCTGGGTGGGTGGGAGGAGCAAGGTTTTAGACCTTTCGGCAAGAATCTTCAAGGGAAAGGACATGCCAACAAGTGTGGATAGAACAACATATCCACGATCCGAGAATTACTAATATTATTTATGTTATTATTGTACTTATCAACTGCCTTGTGAATAAAGTCTGATTTTATGAACACTGTGGTGACAGAGCTCAATGCACCAGAAGAGAGTCACCCACCCACCGCCATCACCCTGGAGAGACACTTACAGAGCAGCACTGTCTTCATGAAAACTGAATATATGTATCTATATATATATTTACACCTCAATCATAAAGCTACAAAATTCCACACTTTCATGCCATACTATATGTATGTAAATGCTAGTTGCAGTATTTGTAATATAACCTTATGCCGATGACCCCCCCCACCTCACGAAAAAAAAAAAAAGTGAAATTAAGAACACTGAGAGCAGCGTGCTCCTTAACCATGTGAGACAAGGACATACATCCCGAGCCCGACTCCCATACTGAGCTAGTAGAGTATGGGGCATATAGCACCGCTACTGCACTTAGCCTCCAGGGGGATAAATGAGTTGTGCCATATGACAGTGGGCTGTAGTCCCACACCAGGTACTTGAGGTAACACCCACAGCTGACACTGCAGTGCAGTATGAGGGGAGCGCTGCACAACTGAGGTGCCATCCTTCAGATGAGACGTTAAACTGAAGCCCCTTCTGCCCATCTCTGGTTACTGTCCAGGTGGAAGTAAAAGATCCCATGGCTCTTATTGGTAAACAGCAGGGGAATTTTTTCATTAAAGAAACAACCACAAAAATGCATATTTAGACAACAAAAAACTGATCTGTACCTGTTCGATATCAAGATATTATCCAGTCCATATAATGTACTTCCAACAATCTTTCACTAGTTCTGGAGATAATGTATAAATGGATTTACACTCTGCCGTCACTTTTTCAATTAACCCCTATATTGTCAGATCCTGCTGCTGTAAGACATGCTGGCATCTTCTCTGCCAGACACTACATTTCAAACATGCAAAAATCACCCTTCAAGTACCTACATGGTATCTATCCCAAAACCCCACTAACACCCCATGTACTAAAGTGTCATACTGTATCCAAGAACAAAGTGGCATTCTGCATCTGGAGGCTAGCTGTAACCAAAAGTCTCCAATATCTGCACAATGAAAAAAAGACATTCCATTGTTTCCAACTGGGAAAGCCAAGTGTCTCCATTAATAGGATCTCTCTTCTTCCCTCTAATTCTTGTGATTACTTTCCACATTTAAGTGGTCATGGCAGCAAAGCCACAGTGTCCTTATTTTGGCAGGGGCTCTTTTTTCCCCCTGTAACTGTGCTGTTATCCACTGTTCTGCTATCTTGGGAGTGCATCCAAATATTAGTTCTGCTAAAAAGTGGGCCCTAAGACTTCTATAACACTTTTCTTGTGAGATCCATTCCTTACCATATTGGTCAATATACCCCACTGCCTGATCTTTTTAAACACTCCCACAATGTAAGCTGGAATGTTCACACATAAGTCTTGAGAAGATTTAAAAGCTCCAGTTTCCCATTTGTCCAAAAAATATGCACACTGTAAATCAAAAAAGGGAAGGTATGCCTAAATCAGATACTGTGTCAACGGATGTAAATTATAAATGAAGGTTCACTAAAGGAAAATTAAAGGGTCTGTTATAGATAGCCCTCCATCTTTGACCAGCTGCTTTAATTTATTCCTTTTAACAGGATTCAACCTACTCCCCCCGCACTAATCTAAAAAATACATTATTATATTGGAGCATTCAAAATTGTCAGAGGAGGGTAGATTGTGCGCGCGCACACACACACACACATATATTTAATCAACATACGTCAGGATAAAAAGTGCAGCATAACTCAGTTTATCTGAGTCACTGTGTGGATACATGAGCATGATGTAATCACTATGAGAATAACTCGAAGTTATCCCCATAGTGATTATTACATCATCACTCGTTTATCCACACAGTGATTACATCATACAGTCACAGCAAGAAATCCCTGAAGGACCACACATGACATTAATTATCAAAACTGTACACCTGCCTAATTCATCACGAGAACACTGACTCTAAAACTGTATAAAGCACTCATGCTGCCAGAAACGCCAGCTCTACTCACAACCAACCGCATCTCCTGTACTGGCTCCCAAAAAACGTACTGTAAACTGGCGTTACCGTTGAGAACCCACAAAGATCTTTCTCTAGCAATAAACATTAGTTCAGAAATTTAAAAAGTTACTGCACAGTTTCAAGCATAACAAATTATAGTTCCTAATGTTTTCTTTTTTGCTCTTTAACCACAAATAAAAACACTGAACTTACCCTACCTTGCCTTCATGCGTTTCAAAGTAACTGGACCCTTCAAGTCCTAATCCAGACAGTAGTTTTCCATAAAATTAACCCTCCCCAAAAAAGTAAAACAAGGTACACAATTGGTGCTTCATGCCCTAATCCACAAAATAGCCAAAGGTCCACAATGGGTACTTCATGCCCCAATCCAAAGAAATCATCGCCCCGCCCCCAAAAAAGAAAAATAATCCACAGTGAGAAAATCCACCACAGAGCGTCGATCGCTACAGAAATCCTCCATGAAGCACAAAAATTCAACGCCAAACTCCTCAACAATTCCACGGACACACGAATGAAGCAGACCCAGGCCACAACATCCACGATGTTCCAGCAGCTCCACAACCGACATCCTTCGACAACCACCGACTTCTTTTGCAACCACGACCCGCCAAACTCCGCCGTACCGCCACAACAGGATCCTCCACGAAGCTGCCAACTGAACTGCACCACAAATGAATGTCCTGTCCTCCAGTCAATAAAAACCTTTGCCTCCCTAAAACCACACCCCCAACCAATCGCAGTACATGCCCAGCGATCACTCAAACCACACACATGCCATGCCTCCTACCAATGCTAGCCAATGGGCACACATTGTATGTCCCGTCTCTCCCCATATCACTCTATTTTATCTTCCCCAAGCTGACCTACCCAACCATGGGCATAGCTCAGCAACCATCTCATACCACACTCCTTGTGATATACATCCCTCCTCCATCCCCTTCCCACACTTTACTTACGTCACATCCATTATGATTTATATTTATGCGTCCCTGTCTCCCAGCTACACTTACTACCCTCCTCCAATGCCCATCTGCCCCAGCCCTCGTAAGAGGGCGCATTCCTGCCTGCATAGGCTCCTGTTAACACCCTCACAAAACTCCTGTTGCCGACACTAATTTGTGCAGGTAACATCGAACTCAATCCTGGGTGCCCCCACCTTCCTATCCAGGCTCCTCCGAGCTGCCTGGCCTTTTAAGGCTAAGCCTGATTCACATTACTGCCTGTAGCTTGTTAAAAAAGCTAGACATTATTCAGTCCTGGTTTAGTATTGTCTCCCTAGATATTGTTGTGGCGACGGAAACCTGGCTGAGGCCTTCTACCCTGGACCATGAGATAAATATTTCCTCCTACTCCGTCAACAGGACTGACAGGCTAACTAGGGAAGGGGGCGTGGCTATATATGTCCAGGACAAATTCCCAGCCTCCATCGTTAAATCTACTACTGTGCCCCTGGAATTTGAATGTACCACACTAAAAGTACAGCTTCCCTCTTCAACCCCCTCCATTTATATACTAGGTTGTTATAGTCCTCCCTCTGCAGGGCATAAGGTGTTACAGCACCTATCCAGCATACTATCCTCCTTATCCTCCGAAGTGATTACTGCAGGAGACCTTAACCTGGACTGGCTCTCGACCTCTTCACAACCCTTAAGGAGTTATGTGACAACTTTGGGCTGTCACAACTCATAATGGAGTCCACCCGTCCTAACAAAAAACATCCTAAAAACAGTACCCTACTTGACGTTATTCTAGTTAACAAACTTCACCTATACTCCCACTCTGGTGTTTTCTTTAACAACGTCAGTGATCACTGTGTTATAGCCTGCGTGAGGACCTATCCTAGGTTTATTTCCTCCTCTAGCTATGCCCTTAAAAGATCAAAATGACATTTTGACCCTAAAGCCTACCTATCTGACCTGCAATACGCATACTGGCAGGACTTCTACCTGGCCCCTTCGGTTGAAGAAGTCTTCGCAGTCTTCCAAAACATTGTTCTCGGTTCCATTAATAAATACGCACCTCTTGTAAAAATCTGAACTAATAAGAAAACATGCCCTTGGTTCTCATCGAGCTTGAAAGAAGAGCTGCTCCACAGAGACTCACTTTGGAAGAAGGCCAGAAAGACCAAACAGCCTAACGATTGGTCAGCTTTCAGAGCTGTCAGAAACCGCTGCACGAGAACGGTTAGGGATGCAAAATCTAGTTACTACTGGTCCGAACTTAACTCTTCCTCTAACAGTACAACTAAATTCTGAAAAACCTTAAAGGAAATCCAAGGCCACAGTTCTGCTAGTCCATTCCAGCCAAAAATCTCTTCGGGCGACTCGGTTGTCCTTGACAAGCAAGAAATCCTTGAACTCTTTAATAATCACTTTGCCACCGCAGGCCTAGCATTTGATGACTCCCCTGCTTCTAGCCTACATGCACAACTATTTACTCCTAGCTCAACTTGCTAAGGCCCCGCCCCAACCTCGCCCCCTCCTCACATGACATTCTCCTTCTCCCCTGTCACATTAAAGGAAGCTGAGAACCTTCTACTCCATCTGGATTGTAGGAAAGTGCTGGGGCACACCTGATAGAGCCCTTCTTCCTCAAACCTGGCTACCGTGTTCTGTTGCCTGCAATCACCCATCTCTTCAACACGTCCCTTATCCAGGACTCACTCCCGACCATCTGGAAAACTGGCCACACTATTCCACTATTTAAATCTGGCAGCACTAGCGATCTTAATAACTACTGCCCCATCTCCTTACTCCCTACCCTCTCTAAGCTTCTGGGAAAAGTGGTTAATACCCAGCTTAGACAGCACATCAACAACTTGGACCTTCTAAACCCTGCTCAGTCTGGTTTCCGACCCCACGATAGTACCACCTTAGTGCTTGCTAAGGTCACGAACAACTGGTTGAGAGCCTTGGATGCCAGAAGTTATGTGTGCGCTCTGTTTCTTGACCTTAGCAAAGCCTTTGACACGGTAGACCACTCCTTGCTCCTGATTGCTCTACGAAATATTGGCGTCAGTGACACTGCCCTAGCATGTTTTTCTAACTACCTCTCTGATCGACACCAACAGATCAAGGCTGGAGGGGGGTCTCTCTCCCCCCCTAAAAACACTCTCTAGAGGAGTACCGCAAGGGTCCATCTTGGGTCCTCTCTTGTTTTCCATTTACATAAACGAACTAGATGCTGGAGTGAAGTCAGCTGGCATACACCTCTTTGCAGATGACACTGTGTTGTATGTAGCAAGACCTACTCTGGAACTCACGTATAGTGACCTCCAAATAGAATTTAACCACTTATAGAACAATCGCCTTTACTCTAAACATCTGTTAAACGCTAAGAAAACAAAGGCCATGATCTCCTCCCCTGTAGTAAACTCCCCCTACTCTAGCATGGTGGGGACAGCCCCTCAAATCCACACCTTGCTCAGTGAATCGCTGGACTATGTAGATTCTTTCAAATATCTGGGGTGTGGATTGACTCCAATCTTTCTTTCAAAGTCCATACTGAGGAACTCTCTAAAAAGCTTACACAGAGGCTTGGGATTTTCTTCAGAATCAGGCATCTATTAACGCAGGAGGGGAGAACCAGGTTGGTTCAAACAACGTTCTTACCTCTCATCAACTATGCAGACCTCCTGCATGAGCACTGCTCTAGTGTGGCACTTGCCAAACTAGACACTCTATACCACGAGGCACTCAGGTTCATTACCGGTGCCCCCTACTCAACACACCACTGTACCCTGTACAACACTGTAGGTTGGGGCTCCCTTAGTCTTAGACGACAAGAGAACACCGTGCTCTGGATCTATAGGACCATCTCCAACAAGCTGCCTCAATATATTAAGGATTGCCTACCTTCTTGCATTCCTGGCAGCTTTCTGCTGAGAAGCCAGACTCTATCACCCTTTACATACCCATAGTTCGGACGCGATTTGGTCAGGCGTCAATTAATCACGCCTCACCAGTCCTCTGGAATACTGCTGAAAATTTACTGCAGCTCGTTTCACCTGCACCATTAGCTGCCTTCAAAAATCTTATCCACCAATCATTTATGGAGTCCTGGCAACTGCTTCCGGCACTGGATCTCTGACCTTCCCTCCTATGTGTCTGTCACGTCTCCCTACTAATGACATCTTTTCACCCCCACACCCTCCCCCTTACTCTTAGACCTACCACGCCACCTAATGCAGCTATGACAATCCTGAAAGTATCACAACTGCCCCTTCCCACCCCTCCTAACCTCTCCTCCCTCCACATCCTTGGGCATCCTGTGCCCTCGGTGCCCACTGCTTCATAGTCTCCCAGACCAATATTGCTTTGCTGGTCTGAACCTCATCCAATATAATATTGTACCCTACTGTCTATCAGAGAGCCTGCCTTGCACTTCGCACATAGCAGTATGTGACTATCTTTTGGTACCACATGTAAAATTATGCTGCCTTGTTCTGTTCCAGTGTCATGTCTTATGTTGCCATTTGGAAATTATTGGCACCTGTGCCTCGCCACGCCATTCTCACTTGTAATGACTGTACATAGGCTGCGAATGTTGCTACCCCTACACCACATTGTTGCATTGTGACTTAGAAATATACATACATAGAAACACAGAATTTGATGGCAGATAAGGACCGCTTGGCCCACCCAGTCTGCCCATTTCCCTACCTACTGGATAAGCTTCAGATCCTAGTTAACCAGCAGCCTACTTCTTCCTACCCCCACCCCCTAGAATTGCCTTATGACTGTCCCATGCATGCTTGAATTCCACCACTGTTTTTGACTCCACAACCTCCTCCGGAAGGCCATTCCATGCATCCACAACCCTCTCTGTGAAAAAATACTTCCTTAAAATACCTCTGAGCCGCCCCCCCCCCATCTTGTTTTTGTTTAAACTACCAGGTCCATCTTGTAAATGAGCCCTGCTCAATGGTGTTCAGCCTGGCTAAATAAAGATATTGATTGACTGAGAGAATAACAAAACACACACAAAAAACAGCCAATCAATAAAAAAAACACACATACAAGTCATTCAGCACAAAACAGCCAAACACATTCCATAACAGCCCTCATTTACAAACCAGCACTGCAGGCCTCCACAACACACTGTACCACTACAGCAGTTTGACAAAAGAAAAAACCCATTCAACATATATAAAAACAACCCAACAAAAAACAAAATGCCTGTTGCATAAATCCAATATGCAGTGGGCGCCTGTTGGATAATGAAGTTATTTGTATATAGAAACATACAGTAGACTTTGACAGCAGATAAGGACCACTTGGCCCACCCAGTCTGCCCATTTTTCTACCTACTGGATAAGCTGCAGATCCTAGTTAACCAACAGCCTACTTCTTCCTACCCCACCAGAACTGCCTTATGCCTGTCCCATTCATTCTTGAATTCCCCCACTGTTTTTGACCCCACAACCTCCTCAGGAAGGCTGTTCCATGCATCCTCCACCCTCTCAGTGAAAAATACACACTGCCACAAATGCACTCAGCAGGTCAGGCCCTCTGCTCCCACAGTGCCAACCTCAGAGCGCAATAGTGTGAACAGGTAACAGACAGGGTAACCCTCCTGTCTGCTTTTGGGTCCGAATCACCTTTAGTCTCAAGTTCTGGGGGGATTCAAACTGTAGAACCTTATGCTAGCATACCCAATGAACAGGCTCAGATACTGCCCTCTCCAGGGACTGCGGTACAATCTTTCGCCAGGGGGCACCCAGCCAGGCTTCCAAAATGAATCCTTTTAACTCTATACAAGACCTTAGGTATATTCTTCCTTTTTCCAAGCTTACTAACACCATCAAGCTCTTGTACAGTTTTGTCAGACTTAACCCTCTATATGTCACATGCAAAAAGAACTAGCAGACACCCAGGCAGTCTTTCAAAGAAAAGGTACTTTACTGAAAGATGATAAAAATATCAAAAATGTAAACACACAACAATATATCAAAGAGCTCACAATCCCATAAAAGAACAAGGGAAAATTACAAAGTAAAACCCCTACCACAATACATTTAGATCTTTGATATCTAAGGTATTACCTCTGGAAGTGTGTTTTAAAGTTAGATCAGACAGCTGTGTCTCTCTAGAGTCCCAAGATGATATGACATCCATTTCAGACACAAGTATCAGTTTAAACTCTGTGTCTCCACACCCCTTCTGTGAGTCATCTAGCTCCTCCTTTTAGAATATAAAATTACAAAAAAAGACTTCCTACCACGAGGTATGTTAATAATGTGACAGCAGCAAAAACCCATTTCTCAAATTATGAATCTTTGATCAACCAGTTCCTTTGAGGTTTACAACCCTTCAGTCCGTCACCCAGGTGTGAGATAGCCAACAGGAATCAGCTAAATGACGTTCTGTCCTGATGTAATAAAATGTATATTTAGTTTCCAACTTCAAAAGCATGAAGTCATAAAAAGGCCATAAAATGCAGTTTCTCAAGGAAGTTAATGACATTACAGAGATCTCCTGGTCAGTGTAATACATCCTGTGATTTCAGCTGCTGACACCTTGTAATTTAAAAGGGCTAAATCTCACAGACTGACATTTTATACACTGCCCATTTTTTTTATAACACCAATATCATACAATAATCATAACCAGCTGGCCAAGCATCACACACACTACATAAATACACATGTGAAAAATGTACAGTAGCCTGTGACCTCTAGTAAACCTCACTCATGGTTACCCGAGGTCACAGGCTACTGGATAAAAATATATATATATATATATATATAAACGCACACACACACTTACTTAAAAAAGGGGGATAATAAAGATCCTTTTTTGTTTCATCATTGGCCATGACTTCCACCTGTCCACTTAAGTTTTAGCTTCTTTTATTTCAGCCTCCCAATTCACTGGGGCCAAACGCCCTTTCATAAAGTTGACTCCCAAAATATTTAAGGGCCCTGCTTCTAATCTCACTCCTCCAATCTGTGTAGGTCATCCTTCCATCTGACCCACTCACTACCATTCCTTACTCCTAGTGAGATTTACCAGTGAACCTGACATCTTTCAAAACTGCATCATATAAACTAGTGAGATTTTGCCCATTTCTGCACTAGATACTAAGAGACAGATATCATCTGCATAGGCCACCAACCGGTGCAGCATGGGACCAAGGTAGGATTGTGGGCTGATGTCCTTATGCTGGTCAATCTTTCTTAGTATGAGGTTTATCCCCAGCATATATAAGAGAGGGCTAAGAAGGCAGCCCTGTCTCACTCCCATACCTGGCATGGCTTGTCTAGCTGTCCATTTACAAGGGGAAGCAGTGTCTCAGTCTCATGCAAAGACTGTAGTGAACCCACAAATACTGGAGGAAAACCATATTTTCTTAAGGCTTTAAAAAAGTTTGAATGTGAGATGCAGTCAAAAACCTCCTCCTGGTCAAGGGCCAGGAAAAGGCAGTCTCTATTTTCAATATTACACAGGTCTATAAGATCTCTAAGTAAAACCAGACTATCAATAATATTATGCCCTGATATCGAGCAGGAATGTGCTGGTGTAATCAGATGCCCCGTAACAATTGCCATCCTTTGGCCAAGGACTTTCATCAAAATATTCCAATCGGATTTGAAAAGGCTAATAGGATGCCAATTCTGGAGTTCCTTTCTTGGGCCCTTTTTATATAAAATGATCTACATAACCTTTTGCTAGGGAGCTCTGTACAGTAGTATGCCGCACAAAATTATTAAAAAACATAGCTAATTCTTGTAATAGAGGAGGGATCAAAATGTTACTGACTTTCCCTGGTAAGCAATCCTCACTGGTAAACAATCTTCATTAAAAATATCACCAACAGCTCTTAATCTGGTTCATTTTCAGTTGGTTACCATCTGTATCCCCCCCTCTCCCCGGTCACCCCTGAAAAGGGGACTTCTAGTCTCAGTGGGACTACCGGGTCAACAAAATTCAACAAATAAATAATAAATAGGTGAAACCCCTGTGTTTAAAGATTTAACTATGTCTTGTAACTCCTCACCAGTAATCTCTTTTGTGAATTGAGATGTTTCCAAATCTGTTTAGAGATGCAATTTCAATATTCAACATAAATGGTGCCATCCCCTTCAGTCAGGGTCCCCCCCAAAAATTCTGGATATGGGTATGAACTACCCTCAAAATAGATTGTTGGTCCATGTGCAAATTACCCTCTATCTTTTAGTGAATACAAAAAAATCTGTTTTGTATTCTATTGGCACAACTCTCAAAAGGGTTCACTTGTTGGGCTTTACCTTGAGTCAAACATTTTTGTTCCAGTAAAAGTGACTGTGCGTTATCATACTGAAATGCTTTCATATGTCTCTTAATTTTAGCTATATGTAATGAATAATCAGCACCTGTGTCTAGTGTTAAGCTTTTGCAGCTGTGATCTTAAGGACAGGAACCGGATATATTTTCCGTTACTGAGGCATCCAGATTGTGATTTACAAAAGTCTCTAGAAATAGGTTACTTGCCTGTAACTGCAGTTCTAGGAGTGGTATATAGTTCACATCCACACAATGGCAGTTCTTCCTCAAGAGCTGATTCACCAGAACGTCTTCAACTAAAGCTCTCCCCTCTACCCAGGTGGTATATCCCTCAGCTCCGCCCCGTGACGTCACATCTTGCATGCTGGAAACAAGGATCCATCTGTGTGGGTGGTGTGGATGTGAACCATATACCACTCCTAGAACTTGTTACAGGTGAGTAACCTATTTTTCTAAGGATGTGGATGTGGTTCACTTATCCACATGATGGCAGACTTCTAGCAGTTCTCCAGGAGGAGGGGGCAAGGAATGCACCCCTACTTGGCAAAACACAGACAGGAGAACCAAGGTCCCAAATGCAGCATCCTGGCAAGACTAGGTCGATGCTGTAATGGGAGATGACTCAACTGCGAAATATGGGTGTGGTGCCCAGTTCCCTTTGCTGGTTCCAAGACTACCTGATATGGAGAAATCAATGTGCCAAAACTGGGCACACAGTATTTAGTGCAAGAGAGGTATCATTAGGGGTACCCCAGGGATCAATACTGGGCCCCCACTCTTCAGCTTCTTCTTAAATGACCTTCCCACAGCCTGTGACACCAAACTCATATTGTATTCAGATGATGCTATGCTCCTGAGCAGCAGCACGTCTCAGGCTGCCCTACAAGCTGAGCTGCAGAGCTCCTTCTCCAAACTCAAGGACTGGTTCTGTAGTCATAAGTTGCTACTAAACTACAAGAAGACCAAGGCCATGCTTGTGTCCAGCTCCCACAACAAAAATAAGCACCACCCCCTCATCATCTCCAACTCATGTAGTGAGCTGCTGGAGCAAGTTCACTTGTTCAAGTATCTGGGGGTCATAATAGATGATACCCTCACGTTTGCGCACCATATTGACTCTCAGGTCAAGACAGTCAATACCAAGATTGGTGTCCTGTACAGACACAGGCAATACCTCTCTCTGGGGGCCCTCCATCTCTCAGTTCACAGTTCAGTTATATCCACTATTGACTATGGACTAGTGATCTATGGGGCAGCAACGGATACAGTGCTCAAGAGGGTTCAGACTACGCTCAACAAAGCCTGTAGACTCACCCTGGATGCTGAGCATGGCAATCACACCTGTACTCTGTACGAACATGCAAACTGGCTACCATTAAGAAACAGTGTCAAATTCCAGACTTGCATCCTAGGGAAGAAGGCTCTATTGGGTAAAACACCACCTTGTGTAGGCAATTTGATCAAGGCGGCCAACTCGTTACAGGTCACCAGAGGGAAGACTAGAGGGGCCTTGGCTATCCCCTTCCATCGCACCTCACTTGGGCAATGTACATTTGCCTACCAGGCCCCCCTATGGATGAATGAACTCCCTGGGCACCTCTTGGCCACCAATTGTCTGGCACAATTCAAAACTGACCTCAAACAGCACCTAATAACACTCTCTAAGTGCACCTGCCCCTGAGTCCAGCCACACCTGCTCTCTCTCTGTCCCCCAGCAAGCACTAGGCAAGTCTCAGGTACCCCTTCCCTCTGTCCCTTCTCATGACTTGCCCCAGCAATCAGTTTGCGTCATGCTCCTTCGGCACCCGCCACCCCCCACCCCCAACTCACAGTCCCGTGAGTTTCCCTAACAGTCACTACTAATGCAGGCTGCCTGACCATGCCCCCTCACACCCCACCATTTTACTCTAGTATGTCCTCTCCGCTCAGCCTCCCCTCACCCCACCATTTCTCCCTATACCTTATCGCCCTTCTTCCCCCACCCTTCACCTCCACCGCAGTACATACCTCTCTCTCGTACCTCCTTTCTTCACCCTACTGCCAGCTATCCCCGTCCCTCTGAACTACTAACAAGGCACTTTGTGGCTGCTTACCCTCCCCCCATCCTCATAAAGTGTTTTTCTTGTATTCAACTTGTACCTATGTTTTGAGTTATTCTGTAAGTTCTGAATCCAAGCTATATCGTTCATTGTAATGTACCTTTGTTTTCTCCTATTGTACTTTGTTTTGCAATCTATGACGTGGAACTTTTGTAAAAGAGTTTACGCTCAAAGGTCTTTTCCGAATCACTAAATAAATAAAATAAAAATAAGCCCTAGGGGAGGCTCTCTACTGGCCAGCCTATAACAGATGTCTATGCAGGATGTAATCCACCTGCCAACTATCCTCTTAGCTGCCAGGTGTGGCTTCAGTGCATGTAACAAAGAGAAGCCAACTCTCATCCTAAACACCAGTCGAGCACTCCACATAATAAAAGAGCACCCGCCAGAGGTCCAAGGAATGGAGCATGTTTTTGGCCCCTGAAGATGGGTTCATAAAGCAGACTGGTAGGTTCATCACCTGGTTAAAGTGTAACTCAGAGAAAACCTTAGGGAGGAACTTCAGATGGGGGCAAAGGACCACCTTGTCCCAGTGGAGGACCAGATAAGGAGGCTCCATTGAGAGCACTTGGAGCTCATTAGTCCTCCTGGCTGACAAGATGGCCACCAAGAAGGCCATCTTCCCAGATAGGTGTGACAGCTCACACCTGTGCTTAGGCCCAAAAGGCTTGCCTATGAAAATGGCCAGTACCAGCAATACGTTTCAAGGTGGTTGTGGCTCATGCACTGGAGGGGACAAGACATCAAGGCCCTTAAAGAAGCAATTGACCACATTCTCCTGCACCACCATAAGCATATCAGCCCACGCCCCGTATGCAGAGATGGCTGCCAGATGCACTGTAAGGGTCATCAATAGCAGTCCCAGTTGGGACAGGTACCAGAGATATTCTAAGAGCAGGCAAGGGGATCAAGCTCCTGGCCCTGACACCAAATGGAAAACTTCTTCCATCTGAAGGTATAACACTGGCAAGTTGACTCTTGTTCAGAGGCCTCCATAACCTGAAATACATTCTCTGAAAGACCTACAGCCTGGAACTCCAGTCACTCAGGAACCAGGCTGTGAGATGCAGGAATTGAAGGTCTAGGTGCAGGACATTCCCCTGTTGTTGGATCAACAGATCTGGGTGAAGAGTCAACCACTATGGGGTCTGCTGCTGAGGCTGCAAAGACCTGGGTACCAGAATTAGTGAGGCCAGTCCGGAGCTTTGAGGATCATTTGTGCCTTGACCACTAACATGTGGATGAGGGGAAAGGGAGGAAAGATGTACTGGAGGCCTGGGGTCCAGGGTCTCACAAAGGCATCACCCACCGGTGTCCTGGACTGTGGAGAAGGGCACAGAACAGCCTCCCTTTTGTGTTCTCCCAGGAGGTAAACAAATCCACCAGAGAGGTACCCCACAGAGAGAAGAGGTGGTCTGCCACCTCCTTATGCAGGGACCACACGTGCAACATCTCACCTATCTGGCTAAGAGTGTCTGCCTACTGACTGTCTGCTCCTGCAACAAGGACACCCAGGAGATCTGCACCCACGCTGTGCATGAGGGTCCAGGTGTGGAGGGCTTCCTTATACAAAGGAAAGGAATGCATGGTGCCCTGCCTGTTCAAGTAGAACATGGTCGTGGTGTTGTCTGTCTGGACATGCACAACCTGACCTCAGACTAGAGGAGCAAATTCCATCAGAGTTTGCCGCACTGCACAGAACTGCAGCAGACTGATGAGGTGACAGGACTCCCTAGCTGACCAGAACCCATGGGTCCTATAGTCCCTCAGATGTACTCCCCACCATGCCAGAGATGTGTCAATCGTGAGAATGACGGTAGGCTCTGAGCCAATGAACAGGACTCATTCCTCCAGATGGTCTAGGATCAGCCAACACTGCATGGCATCCCACATCAGCTCAGTCACCGTAACCAGCTGGTCCAGGTGTCCAAGGCGCTGAGACCACCGACGGCACAACACCCACTGTAGGTGCCACACCCACCATGAGTCCACCAGACCACGCTGGTACAAGACAACGTACCCCAGCAGTCTCAGGAAGTCCTGAAACGGTCAAGCAAAGGAGGTAAAATCCAATGTCCAGTACACAGGGAGGAGGGCCTTGGCCTGGAGGAAGTCTAGCTCTGCCCCAATTAAACTGATCCCCTGCAAGGGGATCAGTTTGGACTTCGCCGGGCTGACCAAGAGGCCCAAGTCTCTGTAGGTCTGCAAGGTTAGAGCCCTGAATTGCTCCACTGCCTCTTTGGATGGTCCGGCTATTAATCAGTCATCCAAGTAGGGAAAAAGCCTGATGCCATTATGCTGCAAGAAGGCTGCCACCTCTGCCGTGCACTTGGTGAAGACCTTGGGCAACAAGGACAGGGTGAATGGTATAACCTGAATCTGATATAGCACCCCTTCTGCATGGAACCAGGGGTACTGCCAGAGGGACAGATGGACTGGGATGTGGAAAAAAATGTCCTGGAGGTCAGGGGAGCAGAGCCAAATGTCCTCCTGCAGAGATGGTATGATCTGGTTCGGCATGATGATCGAGAACTTATGCTTCCTGAGAAACAAGTTCAGATCGTGAAGATCTTGGTCGTTGGAAGATCGTGGAACTCTCTTCCAACTAGCACTCACTCCTCTCCCTCACACCGAGCTTTAAAGCCTCCTTCTGGGGTTTTCTCAAAATGGCTGCCACCTGTCTCTGCACTAGACAAACCCTCTCAGCCTGAGATGCTCCAACTAACTGAGATGCTACCTAAACATTACGACTTGGGCAGAGCACAACTGTGCTCATACTCCTCCTGTTCTCACAGCATATATAAAAATGGACCATTTAGGCCCACCGGCAAAACAGGGTGAGCACTATAACTGTGCACTCCTTTTTCTTGCACTGGGCCCACTCTATTCCAACTGTGACTCCTCCTTATTCTAACTGCTAGCCTTACGACTTGCTGTCTGGAGCGATGAATTCACACTGCACTTCTTCCTACTAACTGCAATGTTTAATACTGTATTGTAATACCTGTTTTTGGTATTGTTATCTTACAATGTCCCTGTGTTCTGGTCACTTTATATTAACTCTTCACTACTATTTGCCTGATGAAATCTGATGCTTGTAAAGTCCCTGTTGTGCTAATTCTATGTAATGTAATCCTCTACTTGTATTTGCCTGATGTTCATGTATGTACCTTGTAACGTACCTTGTAATCTCCCAGGTCGCACCTGAAAATAGGTACTTGGCTGTCTAGTGTGCTTACCCGGTTAACAAAAGCAAATAAATAAATAAATCTTATATGGGGCACCAGTCCCCCAGCTGTTCTGGGACCAGGAAGTACCTGGACACATACCCCTCACTTGCCTACGTATCTTGGACACAGGCAATGGCTCCTCTTGTGAGGAGCTGAGTAACTGCCTCCCAGAGGGCAGACAGCATATCTTGTGACACTGAGGACTCCCTTGGAGTGTGGGATTGGTAAAGCAGGAAAGCCTGGAACTCAGGAGGCAATCGTCTGCCAACCACCTTGAAAACCCACTTGTCCATAGTAATGATACCCCAGTGAGGCCAGAAGTGGGGAAGCCGAACACCTCCACCCACCCTCCGGGAGCTAAGTCAGGGACTGGACAGGCATGAGGTGAACAACCCCCCGACCTGTCACGGGGCAGCTTTGGAGGGGGCACCGGCCAGTGAGGCTGGAGGGGCAACACTTCTCCTATCCCTGCCTTTTTTGGGCCGCTGGATGGATAACTTAGCTTTGGGGTGCCAGGCTTGGAACTGCCTCTCCTGGGGCTGTTGCTGTTGAGACTGCTGTGACTGAAAGGGTCGAAACTGAAATGCCTTCTTCTTTTCCTTTTGACATTTCGGGCCCTTCAGGAATGAAGCCATAGAATCCAGGGTGACACTGGACTTCTTGAGTCTCATGAGATACCCATCCACTCGTGGGCCAAAGAGGTCAGTGCCCAAGAAAGGGACATAAGCCAACTTGTGCTAAGTGTCCACCATGAAGGTGGAGATCCTCAGACCCTGTGATACATCACGATGACTGCCACCATGGCACAGGCACAAGAACTGCCAACGTCTAAAGCCATCTGGAACTGATGTTTAGCCAGTGCCTGAATTAGGTCTCGGATGACCTTTACCGGGAGCTGCTTATAGGCAGGCAGGTAAGGGAGGATGTTATTAAGTGCTCCCAGCAGGCAGTGCCCAAAGTCGGCCATCACAACAGCATAACTCATCTAGCAGAGCCCAAGGGAGAACGCAATGCAGACCTTCTTAGCCATGTGTTCAAGCTTTTTCGTCTGGATGTGTGGCAGGCTCTCTGCCTTTGATAGCTTGCAAGGCATCCAGCCATCACTGCTCCTGTTGCTACATCTCTTCTCTCATCTGCTGCTTCTGTTGTTGCATTTCTTCTTTTTGCTGTGCTTCTAAATGCTGAATGTCTTTTTCTCTCTGCTTCTCCATCTCTTTTTGTTGTATAGCCCACCATTTGAAAAAGTCCATCAGACTTTCAGGTTGCCCAGAGTAGAAGACAAAGTCTCCATCTTCCCCCAGGAAGAAACAACTAGGCAAGTGTTTCAAACCAGAATTGGTATGGGGTAGACAAATCCTCACTCTCCATCCCCCATCCACATGTTTTCTGAGTCCATTATGAGTTCGGGTGAGCCCAACACTACACTTGGATTTTAACCAGTATAACATATCACCCATTTCTCACCTTCATTTAGAAGAGGAGGGTCATGGTCTGAAATGCAGGCTTGGTAAGGGGTACTGCAAAAAAAAAAAAAAAAAAGGGGTGGGACCATAAAGAAGTTTTTTAGACTTGCGAAACTTTTTCCAAAATCTCTCAAGCCCAGTTGTGGTTCTTAAACTTATATTAAACACTGTGTTCCCTGCCGTGTGTATTAAGGTGTAGATTTCTTTATCAAAGTACTTCACACTGTCCTTTCAGAGAGTACGGGCCACAAATACCCTATCTGGTGCATCCTCCATTCCTCCTTTTTATTTTATACAGACTGCTCTGTGTTGCCTACCTGGTTACACAGTATAGTGAAAAAAGTCTGGGGCCTTGGTTGATCAAGGTAGTAGTAGGCTTACTGGGTCCAGGAATAGCCCTGTCTGTAGGAGTCTCTTTAATCTGTTCAGAGGAACTTGCAGCAGTAGAAAAGTCAAAGTGTGTTGTGATCTGCTGCTCGACAGTCTGTGCCTGTCTGCTTGTGAGGTTTGGAATTAGATGGGAAGCATTATTCCCTGCTTGCTGAGGGACACAGTCAGCAACCCCAGAAATATGATGAACTCCAGAGACTGAACGTTTTAGCTCTTGAGCAGAGGAAATTGTTGGGTGTGCATTCAGGGCAGTAGAGCCAGTTTTGAAAGGGGGAGGGTCCACATCTGGAATTCTCAGTTCAGTGGCACCATGGGCTTGTAGAGGGTGTCTCACCCTGAAAAGCTGTTTCAATTGTTTCTTGCCCTGGGTCATTAAAATCTCTACAATAGACACTTTCCCTGTCTCCCGACTATCCCCTTCCATCTCAGTAACCCCTTTCTGTTTCCACCTCTATTGCCAGCAGAGCCAAGGACAATAAAACAGGCAGATGACTTGCAGAAGCACTCTGTTCAGTAAAAACGGCAGCAGGTGAGATGTTGCAGTGGCCCATATGGTCCCCATGTGTTTGAACCATCATCTCATAAAAAAAAAAAAAAATATATATATATATATATTTTCCTTGCTGTAGTTTTCTGTTCTCAGATTCTCATGACATTCATGCTGAGTAAGGTCAAAAGAAGTAGGGCTTTGTGAAAGTCGTTCATCAAAGACAGGTGCTGAGGGCTAGCCTCATTCCCGGATCCATTTTTTCAAGTCCTTGTTGTAGAAACCAGCAAGCTGCTGCTAATGGCAAGTGAGACAGGTGCATTGTAGTTGGGTGCTATTGACCAGAACTTATTGCTTGCTGTCTTCTCCAGTCTGCTCGATGTAGTTTTCTTTAATACTCAGCTCACCCTGCCGGCCCAGTGGCGCTGAAGGTTGAGGTGCTGGACACCACACCTTGTGCCACAGGCATGGTGGAAGCCACGCAGGAGTCATTGCATGCTGCGTCCCGAAGGGGAAACATTTCAAGAAAAATCCCTGGTGGACACAGTGAGGCGACGAAGGCCCCAGGAGTCCAGGACCACATCCCAATGCCGGACCTACCTTCCACCGGCTCTCCCAAGCCCCTTGACCTTGACCCAGACCATCCCTCTAATCTCAGACAAGGTCACCAGGTAGGTGAGGAGGGTGATCCAGGGGGCTGGATAAGTCCAAGACACCTGGAGGGGGTGTTCAGTAAAGTATCTCTGAGGGAATGGAGGTTTCAGGCTGGGAGTAGAGGCAGTAGCTGTGAGAGCACTCCTGCGAGATGCCCTGGTCCCCAGTGCAGAAAGCGAATGTAAAAAAAATAAATAAATACTCAGCTCACAGAACGGGGCTTCTCACGTCTTTTAATCTCTTGTGCCAGTCTCCTGGCTGATCTCTGGTGCTTGCTATTGCCGCTCTGCATATATTGTGTTTTTTGGGATGCCAATATCATGCTCTGACCCACTCTTTGCTACTACATCCCCTTTAAGTCTACTCTGTGATGCGGGGAGGCCGAGTTGTCACACAGGCAGGGAGTCAGTTAACTTCATTTTTGGGAACACTTGACTTCCGAAAATAAGGCAATAACTTCCAAAATAAAGGGGAAGGAAGTCACCGACTTCCAAATATGAAACAAAAAATTAGATAACTTCCAAAATTGCAGTCATAGAAGTCGAGAAATGATGGATTTTTCTGAAAGAAATGGTATTTTACCACTAATATTTATATTAACAACCATTAATTGGTCCTTCATAGAATACTGACTTCCAAAATGTTGGTTTTGGGAGGTAATTTCACTTCCAAAAAATTGAAATGACTTTCAGATCTTGACTCATGGAAGTTTTGGACTTCAACTGAAAATAAATTAACTGAATCCCTGCACACAGGATATCTCCAGCTGGGATGCTGTGGATTGGGAGTTCCTCAGATTTGTTTGCTGCTGACATTTGTTTTCCTCATCTGTAATCATTTGCAGAAGCTGTGCCTTTGTTTTTTTGAAGGCCATAATCTAAGCACTCCTCTGCATGAACCGTTGCAACTTCGTGAGCCAAGTCTGTGTCTACCACTGCAGATGGTCTCGGCAGACCGTCTTCAGTCACCTGTTTGTCAAGTAAGGTAACTTTCTTTCTTTTTTTTTTCGAATTCTGTTTTTTCCTCCAGCCAGTGGAACTCTCTCAGGCATCCTGTAGTACCCACTCGACTCTACCTCCGTGCCTGAGAGGCCTCCTGAAACCTGGCACCAGCCCGGCTATCCCCCCGGCTTTGAGCCCCCTGAGGTAGGGCCACCCTATCCACCTAGGGCGCTCTATCTGCAAATTCGAGCCGGGCTGGGCTTGACCCAAGAAAGGAGTGCCCCAACGGTGGAGTGTGGTCCTGGTGGATACAGGTGCCGTCGCCTATCCACTTGGCTGGGTATTTTTGCTTTTGTCCCCACCCCCTCCCTCATTACTCCCTCCCTCTCCTGACAGAGTCCGGTATGCAGTAGCATGAGAAACGTCTTGCCATGTCCATAACCCTCTATTTCTGGCCCTGAGTGTTGCAGTACTTCCAATCTCCGCCCAGAGGTCACACCGCGGTGCCAGGCGGAGAATCCCTGGCCCCCTGAGGAAGGAGAGCTGTCCGCACGCTCAATCCTTCCTCCCCCCGCCGACCCAGAATCACTCCCGAACCCGGGTTGCCGGCGTGGCGCCCAGCGCCTCAACCCTCAGCGACACCGGGCCAGCCATAAGGTAACTTTCACAAGTTCTTTTCCTGTATCCATACTGCATGGTCCTTCAATGTGAATTTCAGAAACAAGATCACAGATGCCTTCCATAGGAGCTCCTGCACTAAACTGGGTGAGGAGGGAAGCAGTTTCCTCCACTGGGTCTCCATTCCTCCACTCTTCTCACCAATATCTGCCATCTTCCTACAGGAAACAGCAAACCTTCTATGGGGCGGGAACACCAAGATGTACAGATAAGCATCCTATATGTTCAGAGAACAGAGTCAATCCCCCTGATGAAGTAACGGGAGAAAGCCAGGAAGAGCGACCATTCTGAATCGTTTGTATTCTACAAACTGGTTTAGGTGGCTGAAGTCCAGGATGGGACGCAAGCCTCCTGTTCTCTTTGGGACCAGGAAGAAATGTGAGTAGAATCCCTGCCCTCATTGTACTGGTAGGACTGTTTCCTCAGGAGCTCTTGGATCTCTTCTTGAATAAGGGCAAGATAGGCCTGGGGATAATGGGAGGGGAATGGAGGATTATCCGGAGGAATCTCCAAAAACTCTAGGGTGTATCCCTGTCCCATTAACTGCAGAACCCACTGATCTGAGGTTATTCTGCGCCAACTCTCCCCACAGAAAGAGAGAAAACCGAGCCCTACACCTCCCCCAGGGATTCAGCTTGGGGAGGGGGGGGTAAGGAGTCAGACAGAGGAGCCAAGGACAGGCAATGCAACCTGTAAGGTTCTGGGAGCCCTGGGGGTAGAATCTCCTGTAGCCTGAGAAACAGTCTTACTCTTAAAGGCACTTCTGGGCTGTTGGCCTCTGGTTTGCTGCTTAGATGTGTGATGAAAGGACTGCCTCTGGGATGATTTAGGCTGGGATTGGTATCATGTTTGAACTGAACGTAGAGCCTTGCCTGACTCTTGGAAGCAAGTGATTATATTTTGAGAATCCTTGCCAAACAAAACGGGACCTCTGAAAGGGGCATCCAGAATCTCAGACTGGACATCCAGAGCAAACTCTGAGACCCTAAGCTAGGAGCAGTGATGAAGGAAACCTCCCATAGCCGCTGCTCTATCTGTGGAGTCCACAGAGTCATAAGAGGCTTGAAGAACATGAGTCCCCACATCCGAGTCCGACTTCAGAAGGTGCAACAGTTCAGCTTTCCCAGGAAGATCAGGCTGAGCCTATGACACTTCAAAGGCCTTCTCCCACAGGGCATTCTGATACTGAACCATGATGTGGGCAAGAAAGTTGAGGGAACAGACTGTGCAGGTGACTGAGGCATAGACCTTTTTACCAAAATGGGTCTATCTGCCTAGAGTCCTTGTTCGAAGGCTGCATACTAAGGTGCTGAGGCTGCTTAGAATGGTTAGGGGCCGTGTTAATAATGACGAGTCAGCCTCTGGTGCTCAGCATAAAAGGGTTTGTCCCTAGGAGCATTATACAGGTGATCCGCCTTCTTAGACATCGCCAGTGTAGTAGATAGGTGTTTCCAAGCAGCCCTATTGATGTCCTTGAGGAAGTCAATAGGAGGACGAACGACTAAAGGCAAGGACTCCTTCTTACAGAGGAAAGTGGCTAGCTGACATTGCTCGGGATCCATTTCCTCCATGTTCCAACCCATAACAGCCTGGATGTGCATCATCACATCCATGAATGTCAGGTCATCTAAAGGAGACCACAGGGTGTCCTTGGGCTTCTCTGGTTTGGACGGGAAGTCAGAGTCTCCAGAATCATCATAAGATGAAGAGGAGAAATATCCCCATGACTCGGCTGAGTCTGGAGAGGAAGAGGGCAAGTGATGATGTCTACATCGGTGGGTCCTCAGACGACCGCCACCGGCTCATCCAGTTGTGGAGTATGCTCCCTAGGAGGAGGCATCAGGGCTTTCCTAGAGGGTACCTGCTCCTTGGTTGGATTGGCAGGAGGGTCCCTGGAAGTCGGAGTTGGGGACTCCTTAGGGGCCTCTTTATCCTTGAAGTATGCCCACCAGGCCACAAAAAGGACGTTAAGATGTGTGTGTGGGTTCTGAGGCATGGCAGGAATAACCAGCATCTGCAAGGTAGGCTGCGAGGGTCCCTGCATCAGATCCTTGGGCTGTGGTAACCCTGGCATCGGATACACTGGCGTCAGGTTAACTGGCATTGGTTCCTGGAGTAAGAAACCATCTGGCATCGGTCTGACTGGAGTCGAGATGCCGGGCATCAGTCTCTCGAATGTTGTCTGAGTAATGACAGGGCCAGCCGGTGACTGTGGAGAGTTAGGGGATGACAGTCGAGGCATCCCCAGGGTCGACTTTGCGGTGGCTGGTGTTGATGGGACACACGTGGGCTGACACCAGTCTGGGGATGCAGCCGGCACCGGCCTAGAAGGGGAAACCTGTCTTGGGGAGCTAGCTCCTAAGCAGGGCAGAGGGGTCACTCTCACGGGGGAGGTGAGCACATGCCCCTGGCGCTGCTTGGAGGTATTGATTCCTGACATCGGAACCAACCTACCACATGCCTTGACCATGAAGGTGACAGCAAAGACCTGCTGCCCAAGGAGTTCCCAGTTGAGACACCTGGCTGAGGACCTGCCTGTAGAATGGGCCTGTGCTTCAGAGGCTGAGAAGCTGGGGATGCAGTTCTGAGCCCCAAAGAACCACCACCTGATACAGTAAGGAGGATGGGTGGTTTGACCACTGGGAGCCTGGAAGGAGAGAGGATTACCAGAATGGAAGAAGCCAACCTCACGTGGGAGGAAGATCCATGATTGGTACCCGACTTCTGCAGGGCCTGGAGTGGGAAGCTGACTAGGGTTTGTCCCTGTGCTTCTCCTGGTGTTAGTGCTTTCCCAAAGACTTCTCTTCCTTGGCTGATGAAGAAGTGGAGGCCCCAGAGACTGGGGAAGAGGAAGTTCTTTTGTGGAGCTTCTTCTATAACGCTGTAAGTATTTGCAGCAGCAGGAAGGCTCCCAGGGTCTTCTGGCGGCGAAGCCAGGTGCGCGCATTAAAATCCTGGCAGTGCTAGCAGGACTGTGTCATGGTCCGGGCCTAGACAAAGCAGGCACAATGAATGGCCATTCTTGTGGAGAAGTTGCTTTCCACAAGCACACTTTGTTCACCGCCGCTCTACTGAAGAGGATGGAGAAGAAGACATGCACAGATCATTGAAATTTTTGAAGAAAAATGGAAAATAATAAAGCATGGGTAAAACGAAGAAAATGGCGGCCAACTAAAGCAGAAGGCGTCCATGAAGGTCCGACTTGCGTGGGTCGATGGCGGGAAATGAACTGAGGTGGTGTTGGGGGACTGCCCCTTTTGTACCACAAGCAGACGTCAGAGGTGGGCCAATGTCAGGAAGCAGTCCCTCGCTGTATACTGCTAGATAGCTAGAAGTTTTCCATGGGATCCTGGCACCTGCTGGCTTCAGTCATTATGGTGTAACCTGCTGCAAGAGCCCCCTCAAAGTGAGATCAACGATACTGTGGTGAGTATCCCCCCCCCCCCCAAACAACAGAAAACAAACAATGAAATCCCTTACAAATGGCAGACTCACTAGCAGTACCGTGGGAGGATGGGAGGATGGGCTCACAACCTATTTAGGAAAAGGTTCAGCAAGACAGAAGTTCCGAAACTGGTATCCCTTCTAGACTGTATGTCCAAGCATTGGTGTTTTGTGAAGGTTTGTACTGTTTTCTAGGTAGCTGCTTTACAGATTTCCACTGGTGGGTTCAAGTATACAATGTGTTTTGGCAGCAAGAACATTAAGGGCCTTTGAATCATGATCATTGGAGCATGTTGGCCTGGGGGCAACTGCCACCGACTGAGGTAGGTCTTCCTTAGTGAGGGCTGGAAGAAGCCATCTACGAGATCGATGACTATTCATTCATCCACTCTGACAGCAGGTCGACCAGTTCGAGAAAAATCTTGACCTGCTGATCTACCTGGGTTACATGGTCCAGAGGGGATACTGTAGGAACCTCGACCTACACTTTGACTGAAGGGGGCCTGACCAAGTCTGAGCTGTTAGGGGAGTTGAGAGAGTGGGAAAAGTGTGACCTACGGTGGCATTTCCTATACCTTCTGTGGTTAGGCAATCTCTCCCCATAGGTGCAGAGACAAATGCATTTCCAGGCCTCTGACATTGGGCCCAGCTGGTGTTGGTGCCAAGACCAAAGTGGAGCCTGCCCTAGCCTCCTCCTTCACTGCCGCGAGCACAGCTACCAATCCCGCTGCAGCCGAGGGTGGTTTGTGGTCTTAGGGCCTACCCAGGAGGAGTTGAGCCTTCTGTTCTTTGAGAGATGAGGCCAGCATGGTATGACAAAGACACCAGTTAAAATTTCATGTTTCTCGCCCAGGCAGTAAACACACATGTTGTGGGTGTTTGTGTCAGACATCTTTAGTCTGCAACACAGCAATCATTTGTCAATGGTGCAAAACTGGAAGAACAATACACTAACAAAGAGCCAAAAATATAACCTTGATTTGAAATTTGCCACGAAAAGCACTTGAAAACTGGAATCCCTACCATGCATGCACAGCTGCGACGGAAAAGACCTGTTCCTTTTAGCGGAAAGAAAGATCTAACATCACAGGACAGAATCGGAGTGTATATACCACCCGGACGGTGCAAGGAGCTCGGCTTGAAGATGTTCCAATGACTCTGCTGTCTCCAGCTAAACTGCCAGTGTGTGGATAGTGCACTGAATCCCAGTCAGCAGAATGTGATATAACAGCTCTGAAATACTGTACTCTTACCACTATAAGAGAACAGCTCTGCACTGCTTTGCTGTCCTCACACCTGAAGAAGGTGCATGAAACCTCCCTTATAGTGGTAAAAAGTACCTCAGGTAGATGTATCAGTGCACACAACTGCAGCATCAGCAGCAGTTTAAAGAGAAGATAAACCACAGCCCTGGAAAAATTAACAACATGTCACAGGATTATCTGTATGAGTTCAAGCTATTAGATGGTCTGTTTTAACAAAACATGCATATTACAAAAAATATACTTACTGCCAACCTCCGTACATTCACATTCATTTCCTTCTGGTCTTTAAAGCCACCTGTTTTAACTTTACTCAGGTCTCCTTCCTTCTCTGTGAGCCATGCTTTGAACAGGCACTAGAAAAAGGAATGATGGATCAGAAACACTAGCTGCAATACCGTTACCCTTTTTATTAGAATAATTTCAAATCTAACAAAGCTCCAACATGTGAACCAAGTGACGTGAAATCAGCGCAATGTGCCACCAAATGGGTGACAAGGATTTGCATGGCAGCACCAGAATCCCATGCACGGACTACCTGGGGACTGGACACATCGTGACAGTGAGGCCTGGTGGTGCCAGGTAATAGAATATAAGTCTGCTGATCTGACAAATAGGAGACCTGAGACAGAGTCTCAGTCCCAATTCCCCCGCCTCAGGTCAGTGGGTAGCACATCCTGCTCTGAGAACGCGTCCTACAATGAGAAGCACAGGAGTGTTGTTGAATTCACATCCACATCCTGAAAGTGCGCCACAGGGTGTCATGAGCAGTTGCACAGGGAGGTGTGACACCAGAAAACATGGAGAAAATCAATCAGGCTGCAGGACAATGGAGACAATGAATTACCACCAAAAATTCCACAGAACACCCGGTGCCTTCCACCAAGTCATGCTGACTACATGTTCTCCCTCTTCCCCTATGTTTATGTATGCTTCTTAACAGGACTTTCGGTGAGCTCTCCTTCCAGTGACAAGATACCCAACGTTTCCAGATGTACAGCTCCATCAGACTACTATACCATCTGCAATGGTGCCAACCTGGTGCCACAGCCCTGGGATTTCCACAGTTATTCCCCTTGGGGGTGAAGCCCTGCTATTTCAGTGTCTCAGCAGGCTTTTACTCATCTGACAAGCAGCCAAGGCAAGCCAGAAGTGCTGACATTCACAAGATGGGACAGCAGCACCCATATTGGCCATGGGGAGGCAGGCATGGCCTCATCCTCCATGCCAGAAACACCTCACTTTCTCACTCCAACCCCAAAGCAGTAGTGGGACTCCTCTAGATGCTATTATGCATGATGTGGTTACACTTATGCACCTTCCCAAAATGCATGCCAAAATGTCCTTGCTGTATTGCAACCTGTGGTCCCCTGGGGGATGGCTCAGAAGTAGAAGGCACAAACCTCCCTCCCCAGGTCACTGGTGTCACAAGTGCCAGCCCTGCTGCTGACCTGAAGGACCAGTCCTAGGAATGCTCTACAGAGGGCAGCATACATGCCATCGGGGCTCTGCTGTGTAAAAGCCAAAGAGGAATCCTATGGCCGCTCAGATCTGGTTGGGTGTGTCAGGTAAGCATATGTGTGCTTGGGGCAGTGTTGGCTGAGGTCACTGACTGTATCACAGAGTTAAAAGAAATAAAAAAAAAATATAATACTGGAAAGAGGCTTAACCAAAAGCTGTTTTTTTTTGTACAGGAATTTGAATTAGTTGACTAATGAAACTCATTTAGTTACAGCAAAACAAGTCTTAATGCCCACACTCGATTATGGTACTATAATGTTTGTTCATAGTAATGGGGTATTTAAATCAAAGTACAATATTTTAACAACATTTGCAGAGTTGTAGTCTAGCTCCATCTCAGACACATCACTGTGAGAAACTGGGAGTATTATCCCCAAAGAGGAGACTCGGACTGCAAGCAGGGAATTTTGTATACAGCGTGGCAAGAGCTGCTGAACCCCTAGTACTCTTGAAGGCACTGGTGCCTGTAAAAAAGGAACAAATTACATGGACTAGTGGGGCATCTGATTAGATTGTTCCTAGATTTAAATTGCAAATGAGTAGGAAAGCTTTTTTCTGATATTCACCTGCCCTTCTGAATGAATATGCCCACCTGACAAATGGAGCACACAGTATACTGCACTTTAGGCATGGGCTGTTTACATTTTTAAACAATGAGAATATATGTAAGTGTGAGTAAATGTATTTAATTCTGTACTTGAATTGTATCTGTTAGTATTTTAAGTGTCAGGCATGGTTGAAAAAGGGCTGTGCCCAGTCCACCCCCTGGTTAAAAATTAAAAAAAAAAATGTATCTGGCCCAATGGCACTAAGGGTTGAGGCACTGGACACCTTACCTCGCACCACGCCAGCAACCCGGGTTTGGGAAAGGATTCAGATTGTTCTGGGGTCGGCCAGGAAGGAAGGCTAGAACGTCTGGAGGACTGCTCTCCTTCCTCAGGGTGGGAGGGATTTGCCCTGTGCAATGTCGATTGACACCTAGTGGTGGCTGGGAGTTGGCACAGGTGCACAGCCATGTAAGGGGTTGGCCCACATCCAGGACGATTGGCTGCCTCCATGGAGGTGGAGACAGCCACCTCACCCCTTGCACAGACATGGGTGCGGGAGAAAATGGCGGAAAATTCCAGGACACGACAGGACCCATGATGGCCAGATTGCTCTGGTGAGTCCACCCCTGACACCAGATTTGATATTGCGAGAAGGCAACTGGCACTCCTCGTCCTGGCCCTGCCACAGAGAAACCAAGGGAGCAACTCAAGGGATGGACAAACTGGGGATCATGGGCTGGAGGATGTACCCTCGCCCCTGTCGGGTCTGCGGCAGTGAGGTAAAACTGTATATGGGAAAAAAATAAAAGTAGTCAATGCCCATAAGAGTGATCCCTGAGGGGCAGGTAGGGGGTGAACAAATATATATTAAAACAGCAGTGTAACAAAATATAGTTTTAGCTACAAGTAGTAAAAAAATAATTAGCATACCTGTCCAATCTACTTGTCTAGATATCTCCTATACTGCACACCATAGTTTTTTTTTTCTATTTTCTCAATGCTTACCCTTGCCAGGTCGTCAGTGCGATTTCTTTTATTTATTTATTTATTTAACCAGGTATAGCACACTAAGCTGAAAGCTTTTTTACAGGAGCGACCTGGGAGCACAAGGAGGTTAAGTGACTTGCCCAGGGTTACACAGTATGCAAGTGGAAGCTGTGGGATTCAAACCCAGGTCTGGTCTGCTGGATGTCACCAAATTTGTAGCTCAGAGCCTTAGACCACTGCGCTATACTGCTATACCTGTTCTAAGAAAACTATGGTGGACATCTTTGTTTCTTGAGAAAAAAACTAAATTAAATCAATAGTAAAATACTCACATTTTGGTGAAACCAGTAAATGTTACACCAAATTAAACTGGAAGATGTCTAGAAACTTTTAAAGCGAAAAAGATAGGGTCAAATTTTTTGCCCAATGTCACTGCAGTGCTGCTTTAAGGAGGTGGTGGAGACCAAACACTTTTCTTCAAAGAAATACTTAAGAGGTGATATCCTCATAGAAACATAAATGATGGTGGCAAGAAATGACCACTGGCCCATCTACAGTTGTCTGCCCATAATGACCTATCCTATCCCCAAGACATAGTGTCTATATGGGTTCTATGCCCACGCCATTCACCCCTATGTTCCCTGCTGTGCTGCTACCCCACTGGGTGATAATTAAGCCCTTAATTCTGTCCCAACCATGACTGAAGCCATAAATGGTCTTGGTATCCACCATCTCAGCCGGCAGGCTGTTGTTCTACGACTCAACCACTCTCTCCATAAAACAGAACTTCCTCACATTCCTCCTGAATTTCCTTCCTGCAAGTTTCCACTCATGTCCTCATGTTCTAGAGTCACCATCCCTGTCGAATATTTCCTCACAGTTTACCTTCTTTAGTTATTTATTTTTTTTATCCCCATTTTTTTCAGAGCTGGCAGGCAAGGCTCTGCGCCCAAGGGGCTTGCATTCATCCCTGGCCTGCGTCCCAATTACCGGGATCATCATGGAGCCTGCCAGCTCCATTTTCTCCCGGCCCCCACTGCAGACACAGGTGCGGGCATGCTGTGTTCCCCGCAACATCCTCCCTTCGTGCACCTCTCCATCCAACACTGCTCCCTGAATGGTCTGCTGGCAGTCACACTGCGGGAGTGACATCGTCCCTCCCAGGGAGAGGAAAGCTGCCTTCTGGCTGCTCAATCCAGCTCCCACCCTTCCCCCCCTCCAGCTGATGCCCGATGACCTAGGCTCGTTCCCAAACCTGGATCGCCAGCGTGGTGTCCAGCACCTCAACCCTCAGCACCACTGGGCCAGCCCCTTGTTCAATTATTTAAAGAACTTGGAGGTCTCTACTGTGTCGCCCCTCTCTCTTCTGGCCTCCAGCATGTGTATGTTCAGTGCCCTACGCTGATTCTTGGAAGGATCTATCCTGCAGGCCACAAATTATTTTTTGTTACTCTATGATGCACGGTCTCCAGCCTGTTTTGGTCTTTCTTAAAACAGAGAGAGTGTGTGTGTGTGTGTGTGTGTGTGAGTGTGTGTGCGCGCACGCACGTGCACATGTTTGTTTGTTTTTCCATGCTACTCTCTGACCTGCTGACATTTGATAGCTGGCACCATGGGAGAGAGCAGCAGGTCAGCACAGGGGATCCCTAGGAAGTCCAATCCCTCCTCTGGGAAAGCAAAGATGAGACAGCAAGAGTAGGCGGCATTTAAATTAAGTTTAATCCATGAAAAAGGACAATCAGAAAGCTAGTTCCTAGGGCTATACACACAGCAATAGATTTTATCTGAAAAAAACTCAGTGGTCCTTGAAAAACAGGAGTCGCTGGACAGTTTGATAATTTTGATGACCAACGTATGTCTTGTACAAAGATGGCATGGTACACAAACTTCCAAGACGACGAGGTCCCTTCATCAAGTGTAAACATGCACTTGATGAAGGAACTTGTGTGGCCCCGAAAGTTTGTATACTATAGCATCCTTGCAGAAGACATGTGTTGGTCCAATAAAACGTATCAAATTATTCAGCAACTCTCGTTTTCTAAAAAGAAAATTTGAGTACTACAGACTGTTGCTTTAAACCTTTACTTTGAAGGTTTCAGACTGCACAAAGACTACCTATTGCACTGTGTACTGCAACAAACCCTTCACCTGGCTTCCAGCTCAAGGTATCAAATGGGCACTGTTGAGTACATGTGTCTCTATTTGTCCAAAAGAGTCCCAGAACTGGCAAATATGGAGACTCATTGATCCTCTTGGCTCTCACCCAAATCAAAGGGTGTCCGTTCCAAGTGAGGGCTGACAGTTGCACTGGCAGAAGAACAGGGAACCTGTGAGAATCCTGACATCTGAGCTGTAGGGAAATAGTGGGATTAAATTCCCAGCACCATCTGCCCCTCACGTTCAGAAGACACAATGCATTCCAACACACAAATCGAAGAAAGAGCTTGAAATATACAGCTGCACCTACATTTCTGTTAAATCCATGCAAAGTACTGTACAACACAGCCAAAACTCAAGTCCAATTTCCAATTACAAAGCAAGGCTATGCAAATTAGTTGATTGATCACGCATTGTCAACAATGTGTCCACATTTTCCCATGGAGATGTCAGACAATTAACAGATAAAAACATCTGCAGCAATTACTGTATCCAAATGCCAAAATAATCATCCAATTGGTACCCCCAAGCAGCTGCGATTTTTAATGGAGAAAATTGATTCAGCTGAGCATGACTTTTACTACAATATGGAAGTGTTTAAAACAGTCTGGAAACAGTCCCTTCCTCAAATGCTATTATATGACATAGAACATTACATTTGCCAGGGCAGAACGAAGGTATCGCCTGTCTAGTCTGCCCAGTTATCATCTCAATGTCTGTCCCCTTCAACTACACAAAGGTTTCCAATTTCACTTTTCAAAACGGTCACTGTCTCAGCCCGTATTATAATTTCTGGTACACTACTCCTCAGTCTGGTGACCCAGTTAACAAAAACATGTTTCCTCAGGCCCAGCCTTAAACCTTCTGATACTAGCGTCATGTCATGGCCTTGTCTTCTCCCATTTAGTTTCCCATAAAGCCACACCACCTATCTTAAGTTGTCCATGCATAATTTTATATACTGTTATTATAACCCCTCTAGGTTACCTATGTCTCAGTGAAAACAAGCTTGTATCTACCAATCCCTCCCTCTGGGTGACCAGAACTGCATTCAATATTCCAAGTGCAGCCTCACATATGTCCTTCATAACTGCAAATTTATTTCAAACATTTCACCAGAAAAGGCCTTTTGAGCGGGGACTACTTAGTTTTCAGAGCATCCTGCAGGAAAGGGTACATGGGAGAAACTAAGCAATACAACAGTACAAAAACGGTGCAATAAAGTGCATTCAGTACGTAAACACCAGTGCAATACAGAACAGATGAGTTAACTGGCTCAGTGCAAAACAGATACACAAATAAACCTGCCTCAGGTTAAAATGGGCTCAGGATAAAAAAATATAAAGTACGTGCTACAGCAAGGTGACAGCCAGGGTAGAAAACAGCTGGAGGAGAAAGTGCAGTGAGCAAGGAGGGATGAAATGGGACTTATTACATACAATAGAAACCTGGGAATCTAGCCCTGCACCCTAGGAAACATGCCACCGGATCAGAGCAGCAGTTCATGGGGCCTATAAACTGTTGGGCCACGGTACAAATATGGTTCACAGGATGCACACAACAATAAGCAGGGGGACTCCAAAGTCCAGGCACGTAGCTAATAATGCACAGTTACGCTGACTGACATTTAGCAGGTCATAATGAGAAACAAACCAATTAACAGGATGCCGTGGGGATTAGCTGCCATCAGGTGCATGCGCGTACACACACGTGACTAAAGGCACAGGATGAAGTCAAGTGCTGTTACCAGGGAAGGGGGGTTTACCAAAAGGTAGCCCACCAATGGGTGCCCTACCACCAATTTAAAATGCTGTCATAGCCGTCCCGGTGGCACTGAGGGTTGAGGCACTGGATGCCACACCAGTGATCCGGGTTCGGGAACAGACTCGGGCCACCGGGGGCTGGCAGGGGAGAGGAAGGACTGAACGTCTTGTGACTGCTCTCCTTCTTCTGGGGAGGGTGGGTGCAACGTATCATGCTGCAGTGGTGACTGGAGGAGGCCAGCCGCATTACAGCTGTGTGCATAGCGGGGGGGGGGAGCCAGCAGGCATCAGCACGGACATGCTCTGATGCCATTGCACCTCCGGCTCCCCGGGGAGAGAAACAGCGGACAATGGCGGGGCGAACTCGGCGGCTGATGGCCGTGCCCCCAGACACAAGAAGTGCCTTCACCGGGATGTGGCCGACCTTGTATGCATGGGGCGATTATCCCCGTGCCAGACCTGGTCCAGGGGTGAGGGTGCCGGCGGCTGGTGGTTGTTGGACCCGCTCCGCAGGGGGAGTAAAAATAGCAGTTAAAAAAATTGCTGTCATATGTTTTAATTATTTTTAAAAAGTCATGTTAACTGCCCTACTCAACAGAAATGGGAATTACGTATCTACCATAATTCTTTATCTTCCTGGACAAGTCTTCACCATTCATTCATACTACTGGGTACAATGCCAGAGGCGCTAGGAGCCAAAAATCTTTAGGAGGGTCAGCACCAAGACAGGACTGCACATGCGCAGTACTGCGAGACTGGCTTGCGCCTGGGTAGGCTATCTTGGCATCAACCCTCCAACCGCCTCAGTACTTTTCTGGCCAAGGAGGTGCAGCATAACATAATCTAGGAAACACCTAACCTAATCTGGGCATAAGATAGCCCAGTTGACCTGTATAAGAAAGGTTGATTCAACAGTGTCTTCACAGCTCAAGCTGATGAGTGAGTGAAGACCAGAAACAGGATGAGTGAGCTCAGGGGATGGTGAGTGGGCATATGAATAAATGGTGAACACTTGTTCAAGAAGATCAAGAATTATGGTATCTTCCTGGACTTAAAGTCTTCAAAATTCATTCATACTGCCGGGTGAGTACCAAGCTAAAAACCAATCCTCGAGCAAGGCGGCAGGAGACAGAACTCACTCGTCAATTAGGGATTGTCCTGCAAAAGGAAGTGTGCTGTCTGGCATGGACCTCCAGAGAGTAGTGTGTCACAAAGGTATGCACCGAGCTCCAAGTAACTGTTTTGCAAATCTCTGCAAAGGGCACGTTACAGATCTCCGCCAGGGATGCTGCCACCACCGCTCTGGTAGAGTGGGCATATACCTGACCTTCCAACTTGATCTGTGCCATTGAGCAGCAATAGCAAAGGCATGCCACTATCCAAGCAGAAATGCATCTCATGGCCACTGGCTGGCCCAGTCGAGACATGCCGAAAGGTAACCCATGATATGGGCAAATCAAACTGAGCATCTCAATTTGAGTGACTCAGTTTGACCGCTTACAATGATAGTGACCATTAAATCATAGCGAGGAGCGGTTATAGCAAGTAAGGTAGCACAAAACGGCGACAGGTAAAATGAAGCGACCAAGCCCGGCCCGGTGGCACTGAGGGTTGAGGCGTTGGACGCCACACCTCGCTCCACGCCGGAGACCCAGGTTCGGGAACAAGCCCGGGGCATCAGGGGTCGGCAGGGGAGGGAAAGGATTGAGCATCCGGAGGACAGCTCTCCTTTCCTGGGAGGGAGGGGGACACACACTTGGCACCTGACTGGCCTGGGGTGGAAGCCGGAGGCACAGCAAGCGCATGAGTGCACAGAGGGGGTTGGGAGCGGTTGACGTCGGCGGTGACGCCTTGACGTTGGGGGACGCACTACTCTCACAAGAAAAAAGGGAAAATCACCCCGCAGCGCTCCCAGTAGACGGAGCACCAGGCCCTGATCCCCAGTGCCTCTGCCTGTCCCAGTACCAGCGTCCCGACGACAACAAGAAGGACTTCGGGGGTGGCCTGGCCCCATGCCCGCCTGGGGGATATAACCACAGTTACATGGGGACGGACTGCACCAGGCTCCAGGTAAGAGGGACTGGAAGGAGGCTATAGGTGTCTCGAAGAGCGGAGTGCTATGGCAGGGGAGTATAAAGAATAAGGAAAAAAAAAAAATGGAGCGACCAGGTTAAGGACCTATAGGGAGCGAGGATGTAGGAGCATATTTAGCAAGGCAGTTCCCAGCTGGCCGTTTGGTGCTGCAGTAAGAGGTATGCTTCTGGTGTGAGCAACCCAGGTATGGAGCTGGGTGGCGGAATGTCAGGGTGCATTTGTTTTGTTTAGGTTTGTGCCATGGGACTTTTTTTTTTTTAATGTCCCCCGCCCAATGTTTCTTTTGTAAGGTCCTCCTCACTGATTACTCCACTCCCCGAATAGCCCCTCGCAAATTTTCCCCTTTACTCTTGTGTCAGCTGCCCCCCTCCCAGTGTTGATTACAAAAGAAGTAGGAGGTGCGGTGGGCAAAGCCCCTGCATAAAAATAATTGTTTAGATGGCTCCTGGAGAGAACGCTGCGGGCCCTCACTGTTTTTGGGTCCACTATTGTGTGCATCGCCTCTGTTGCAAACTGGCGATGTGCCCTCACCAATATTGTAGTCACCTTTGTGTTATAGCTGTTGTCACATGGCACCATGCTGAATGATACAAAGAGTTGTTTGGTTTTAGAGGTCTTCTCTGTTTTATCGATGTAGAACCGAAAAGCCCTCTTGACATCCACAGAGGGAAAGGTGCATTCCCCTTTATTCTGGAAGTTAGCAAAATAAGTGTGAAGAACCAAGGGCTCATTAAGGAGAAAGTCCAAAACCACTTTGGGCAGGAATTTAGGGTGAGTATGAAGTACCACCTTACCCTTGTGAAAGACAGTATATGAGGAGTCTGCAATTAAGGCATGTATTTCAGAGACCCTGCAAGCAGAAGTGATGGCCACCAGGAAGGCGGTCTTACAGGTCAAAAACTTTAAATCACAGGTGGCTGGAGGCTCAAAAGGTTTATGAGTGAGCATGTCTAATATGAGGTTAATATCCCATGCAGCCACCTGTTTCCTGAACGGCTGTCTTCTGTACAGGATGCTCTTGAGGAACCTCTTGACTAGCAGCAATTAAGTCAGCGTCATGTTCTGCCCTGGCTCATGACAGGCCGAAATAGTGCAGAGGTGTACCTTCACTGTCGAGTATTGCAGTCTTGCATTTGACAGGTCTAAGAGGTATTCCAGCACTTCATTTGGTGGGCAATGGAATGGATCCAGATAAGATTTCGCACACCAAATTGAGAAGTGCTTCCATTTAGCTGTGTAAGTCTTTCTAGTGGAGGGCTTACATGCTGCCTAGAGGATTTCCGAGATTCTCTGAGAAACTTTAAACCTACTCATGTCTAGCTGGCCCACCAGCATAGCAGAAACATTTAATAATAATAAACTTTATTTTGCAAAAGCACCTTTCCAATACCAAGGTGCTTTACAATAGATAAAACCAAGTAATAAAATCAATAAATACAATATAAGATAATAACAAAAGTCTGAATGAGGTTATTCAGTCTACTCCATTAAAGGCCTGGCACCATAAGAAAGTCTTTAACGCCTGTTTAAAACTTCCCCCAGTCGTGCACTCCCGTAGCCGACGGGGTAGAGAATTCCAGAGGGTAGGGGCCACATACATAAAAGTCCAGGCCCCAGAAGACTTCAAAGACACCCTCGGAATCTCCAGCAACCCCTCGTCAGCAGAATGGAGCTGTCGCTTGGGACGGTAGGGAACTAGAAGCTCTGTCAAGTAGTCAGGGCCAAGTCCATGTAGGGCTTTATACGTCACCAAACCAATTTTAAAGGTGAACTGCCACTCAATCGGCAGCCAGTGCAGAGTGCGCAGCACAGGAGTAATATGAGAACTTCGAGGAGTCCCCATCAACAATCATGCTGCTGCATTCTGCTCTAGCTGCAGGCGACGGATATCAACCCCAGGAAGCCCTAAGTATAGGGAGTTGTAATAATCAAGGCGTGAGGTCACAAAGGCGTGGACCAATGTAGGTAGGTCTCCTGACGGAACCAGGTGCTTGATCCTGACGACGTTCCTAAAATGGTAAAAAGACGACTTGACGACTGCTGACACCTGAGGTCGTAAAGTCAGCCCATCGTCTAGTACCATCCCCAGCTCCCGCACTCATTCAGAGGTAGGGATTTGAACACCCCCCCCAGATAAATTCCAGATGGCTGACCAGTCCTCAACCCCTCTATCCGATGACCTGAGTCCACAACCATCACCTCGGTCTTTACCGCATTCAACTTTAACCAGCTCTAATTCAACCAGTCCTGGATTTCAGCAATGCACCTGCTGAATACCAAGAGTGCACTATCCTGGTCAGGTGCAAGAGACAGGTAGAGCTGGGTATTATAAGCACAGCAGTGAAACCTCAGCCCATACCATCCTACAATGTCTCCGAGGGCAGTATATACACTGCAAACAACATGGGGAACAGCACTGAGCCCTGAGGGACCCCACATGACAGAGAGAAAGAGTCCAAGGAAAGAATCCCAGACACCGTTCTCAGAGTTCTGCCTGTGAGGAAAGATGTAAACCACCTGAGAACCTTACATGTCAGGCCACAGATGGTCCTCAAATGCTCAAGCATCACCCCACGGTCAACAGTGTTGAAAGCTGAGGAGAGATCAAGGAGCACCAGGATGGAGTGGCATCTCTGATCTCTCGCCATCAGGAGACCACTGAGCACCCGAACCAGTGCAGTCTCGGTACTATGCCTCTTTTGAAAACCCGAATGGAGAGGTACATAGATGTTATGGATGGTCAAGTGGTTCTCCAATTGTACCATCACTACCTTCTCACTAACCTTCCCTATAAAGGGGAGGTTTGAGATTGGTCTGTAGTTGGCCAGGGAATCCGGGTCCAGTGAAGCTTTCTTCAAGAGGGGTGTTACCACCGCCTCCTTCAGGGAGCTTGGGAACTCACCCGAATCAAGGGAGCACCAGACTATCTGTGCCAGGACCGAGCCAATAATATCATAACATCCCATAATCAGGGAGGATGGACCTCGGTCCAAACTACAGCACATAGGGTGCATACTCTGGACAATCCTCATGACATCCAAGAACTCCGGCAGGTCAAAGAACTCCAGAAAGCATGAGGTGGATTGACTGAGCTCTGATCACCAGCATCCCCCACAGAGTGCGTCAAGAGGATCTCTGTGACCTGGTGTTGGCCACCTTATTCGCAAAGAATCAAGCAATCTCATCACACACAACTTGCGAAATACGTCTTCAGAGCTGCAGACAGGATGGGTTGCACAACCTGTCCACAGTTTTGAAGAGTTGAGCTGGTCGATTCTGAGCGGCAGCAATCTCCCCGGACAGAAATTCTGCCTTCTTACAGGAGACTGCTGATTGGTAGGCCTGACAGTGTTCTAACAATCTGAGGTGGTCGACCTCCAGGGTGGATTTCCGCCAATGTCGCTGTAAACTACATCCTTGTCACCGCAACTTTCTCAAGGCCCCATCAAACCAAGAGGCCCGAGGCCGAAGGGAGGAGAGGACAAACACGGACAGGAGCAATCAAGTCTGAGGCCATTGAGATGGCCTTATTATAGGCCAAAACCAAGGTCTCTGGGCTTGTGCTGGCCACAGGAAACTCTGAGAGGTGAATCACCACCATCAGGCCTTCAGGACTCATCTCCCATAAAGGGTGGTAACTGACAATCCCCATGGGGGCAGGCCTATGGAGGGGGACACAAAAGTTAAACCTCACAGTATAGTGATCAAACCAACCGACAGGTTCCACCCCCAAGTCGGAGGCCTCAATCCCCAGGAGGAAAACCAAATCCAGAGAGTGACCATGTTGATGGGTGGCAGAGGTGACAATCTGTGTAAGGCCCAGTGACATCATCAGGTGGAGGAAGTTCTGTCCAAATTGAGAGAGTTCGTCATCTACCCAGGTGTTAAAGTCACCCAGAACCATCAGTCTGGGTGACTCCAGCGCCACGTCGACCACAAAGTCCACTACTTCCTGTAGGAATCACCTCCCGTCCCCGGGTGGATGGTAGACAAGAGCTATCCTACAATCCACACCTGCCACAATGGTACACTCAAAGGATTTGGACTCCTCAGCTGGTATACTCATGAGGCCCAGCTCAGTCTGCAACCCCCTCCTGCGGTCCAGTCTCGAGCAGTGCATCATCAAGTACTCAGCTGGAATTGCTGCCTCCAGTATGGGGCCAGCATTTTCATCCAGCCAGGTCTCGGTGATGCATGCCAGATCAGTTGTTCTGACAAGATCTGCAATAATTACAGTCTTATTCTTAACAGATCTAGCATTACATAACACCGCTCGAGTTGGACGGGTTTCAAGGGCCATCCCGGCTACCTGCCCACCAAAAAAGGTAGTGCCATTGGGTATGGGAACTAAGTATGGAGCACCAGGCTCCAGACTCCATTTTGCCCCAGGGCGTCTTCTAGGCCTACCAACCCCGATGTGAGAGACCCGTTCATTCATTCTCTGATGTCTGCACCCTACCTCCCCTCCTACAAATGATACCCAGCACACGACAGCGCGGTAAGCGGACGCCAATGGGGGGTGGGGGGAAGGAAAACATGGAGGGCAAAGGATGAACAGCACACGACTAGGAAAGGAGGCCTACACATCCAACGGGATAGCCAAGACCCAAAAAACACACAACACCCCGGCAACTGACCCAAGGAGAAAACCCCGAGCAGACTATAACAGAATTATCCAAACTGGATAAATAAACAAAATAATAAATAAATAAGATGAAATTACCCACCTCTAACAAATAAAACCCCAAAATGTAAATCTTTCCCAACACTATACAGAGACTTCAGTCCAACACTTGGCTCATGGAATACATAAAAAAGAAAAGTAACATCAATAAATAAAATCAGAATGAAATCTTCTGCAGTCCCCTCTCACTGGACAGGCAGAGGAATTATAAATTTCACCCCCCAGGTCCTCTCACAACCTGGAAATGATGAATGTTAGAGCACTCTCACTGCCCACAATTAAAAACAGAACAACTTAAAAGAAAAAATAAGACAAAACAATTAAAAAAAAAAAAAATCTTCTTTTATAGAGTTAGCAGAAAAGTAAGTGAATGTGGACACCCGGGTCCTCTCACCACCAGGGAACCACATGAAGAAGAAACACCCTCACTGTCCAGAAGAGGAAACAAAATCCCACATCCAAAGCCAGATCAGGAAAAAAGTCCAAAGAGTGAAGGTAATCCAAATAAGGAGCTGAAATCAGGCAGAGACCGGCCAAAGATTCAGGTCAGTGATTGGCGACACACCATGGTCCACCAAACTCCCTTACCCATGATCACAGCCATAAATATTTATTGCGCCACCTTCAAAACTCAGGGAATAGCCACACCTATGGCCAGACCCTGAGGATTTAGGAGAGGTACAGGCCCGTTGGCCAATTTCATTTACTGATGCAACATGGGTGACCCAGGTTCAGGAACTGACTCAGGATGCTCGAGGGCCAGCCAGGGCAGAGTTGGACTGAGCAGCCATCGCATGCTCTTCACCTCCGGCGTGGGGAAGGGGGTACAGTGTCTCCGGTTCTATGGCTCCCGGGTGACCATGGGATGCCTGGTGCTGGAGCACCAATTAATGTGGGAGGACATGCTGGATGCATGGTGAGGGAGTGCCACGGCATCCATCCCACATGCTTCCAGAAAAAAATCCCCAAGAAAATCTTCCCCGATGAGCCCAATGAAACCCCCAACCCGTGGCGGAACTGGGGTGCCCGTTACAACCCAGACACAGATCCACTGGGGTTAATGGGGAAGGGCTCCAGTGGCTCTGCCCCCGGGGGGGGGGGTAATCCAGGAGGCACTGTGGGAAGAGGTTCTGGGTCCATCAACGGAGGTGGGGAGCCGAGGGGGATAGCCACCGGAGCAAAAAACCTACCCACTTCTATCTCCTCAGGAGCCAGACATGGAGATGAAGAGAGTGCAGATTGGGTTGTAGGATAGGAGGTCTACTCGCAGATGACGTCTCGCAGGGACCTCTGACAATCTGTTGATTAATGGAAACCATATCTGTCGAGGCCAGTATGGGGCAGTTAGAATCATCCTGTCCCCATGTGCCTCCAATTTTAGCAGCACCCTCTGAACTGAGGAGGAAATGTGTACAGAAAGTGTCTTGTCTACCGCAGTCTGAATGCATCCTGACAGAAAATGCCAGGTTCTGCATTTCTGGAGTAGAACAGAGGCAGCTGCATTGAGTGAGGATGCAAAACGACCAGCTCTGGGCTGCCCCATTTGTCAAATAGTGAATGCATTTGTGTGGATCCGTCTCTGTCCTGCTGAGGCAATCCACCAGGTCATTCTGAGTTCCCCACAGGCAGAATGCCTGAATCAGAGTATTGTGCTCGAGGCACAACTCCCACACTCTCATGTCCTCCCTGCACAGGGGGTAGGAGTGCTCTGAGCCTGCTTGTTGACACAGTACATCAACGCCTTGTTGTCTGTCTGAAGAAGGATTACTTTGTGACAGAGGATATCCTTCCGGGCTTGAACACTGTACAGGACAGCTCTCATCTCTAGAACATTTATGTGTAGATGGGACTCCTCCTGGCTCCACATTCCCCTGCGTGTGGCGATTTTGACAGTGAGCTCCCCAACTGATCAGAGATGCATCTGTGGTGATGGTGATCTGAGATTCTGGTGGGGCAAAGGGTAGACCTTGAAGAAATTTGTCTTCCTGAATTCATGCAAATGATCTCATCAGAGGTTCTGTTACTTTTATATGGTAAAACTGTGGATGTGTGATAGGTGATCACTGTGTGCTGAGCATCCACTCGTTGGTCCTCATGTGGAACTAGAGTTACTGTGAACACAGATGAGGCCATGATGCCCAACATCCACTGCATGGAGACAGCCTGCATGGAGGTGTTCTCCCTGATGTAGCAAACCATCTGGAGAATGTTATTCCTCCTGTCCTCAGGAAGAAAAGCCCTTGCCCCAGATGTATCCAGGAGGGCTCTTAAGAAGAGGAGCTGTTGGGAGGGTTGAAGCTGGGATTTTTCCTGATTCAAAAGAACTCCCATGGAGGTGAAGAACTGAGAAGCCACGGAGACTGCTTCCTGCATCTCCTGACTGGATGGACTTGCTAGTAAAATACTGTCCAGGTAGAGGAAAACTTGGATGCTGAGATTTCAGAGGTATGCTGCAAGAACTGCAAAACACTATGTAACAGACTCGAGGTGCTGAGGAGAGCCCAAAGGGCAGGACTCTGAACTGGCAGTGTTGACCCAAGGCTATGAAGGAGAGATACTTATGATGACTTGGATGTACCGGGACATGCTGGTAGGCATCCTGTATATGTAGCCAGCCAGTCAAACTGATGAAAGAGCAGAAGCAGAGCTCCTAGGGAGATCATCTTGAATTTCTCACGGAACAGATACTTGTTCAACTTTCTAAGGTCAAGAACTGGGTGTATGCCGATGGTTTTCTTTGAGACCAGAAACTAATGGGAGTAGAAACCCTTGTTCCTTTCTTCCCAGGGAGCAACTTCTACTGCCCCGTTTTTGAGAAGGTCCTGTATCTTAGAAAGTGAGAAGGTCTGACTGAGCGGTGGACAGACTGTGCTGCTGCTTGGAAGGAAGATCCGGGGGGGGGAGGGGTCGCTGCAAACTTGAGATAGTAACCCTCTCAAATAATCCTGAGGACCCATTTGTCCATGATAATAGACCTCCACTGGTTGTAAAACTGAGTCAGGCAACTGCCCACTGCCACGGAGGTGTCCACCTCGGGCAGCGGAGGTAAGACCGAGGCCAGATTTTCAAAGGGTGGCACTTGGCACTTTCAGGTCCTGTGCCTTTTGCTACATTTCCTTTTGTGCCTGAGGAGCCTGGTTTCTGCTGAAGGCTCCTCAGTCTTTGCCTTGAAAGGAGCAGGCCTGGCTGTTCTGATGGCAGTCCTGGTTTTCTGAGCGGCCTCTAGCACTTGCTCTACTTGAGAGCTAAACAGACAAGCACCATCAAAGGGGACATTCATGACCTGCTGTTGAGCATTGGGTGAGAAATCTGATGTTCTGAGCCAGAAGTGCTGTCTAATACAGATCCTGACGGCAGCCACCCTAGCCACAGCATCACAGGCATCCGTAGACACTTTAAGCTGATGACTACTGGACTCAATGCCCCTGGTGACAGTCTGGAGAAGCTCCACGTTTACTTCAGATTCTGGGATGTTCTCGACTACTGTTTTAAGAGAGTTCCAAAGAGTGTACTTGTATGGAGAGAAATGGCCCTCATAACTGGCAATATGCATGCCCAAGGTTACGACTACAAAGGCTCATTTTCTTAAAGTGCCAGTCTTGTGAGATTCCTAACTGACAGGCTGTGCCTTAGCCTCCTGGGGCAGGACAACCTTGTTATTCTCCGCATGCACCACTAACACATCAGTAACAGGCTACAATACCAAGAAGGGTCTTTCCTTGGGAGGGGCAAAGTTCCTGTCTGTGGCCTTAGCCACAGAAGGGAGAAGCGCCAGCCTGGCCCACAATGCTTGTGACAAGGTCTCAAAAGAGGGTGGCACAGGGGGCGTAAGATTCATAGGAATGTTGGGAACATAAAGGAACTCAAGGCATAAGAGCTTCCCTGGGTCCACAGAGAAGGTCTGAAGGGCCAGGGTGGACCTATGTTGCTAAAGAGAGACTGGAAAGAAAGATCCTATCAGCCAAGACAGAAGGCTTGCCTTCCAAGTCATAGAATGAGTAATCTTTGACGTCATCAGACAAAATTAGGTCAGGATCAGACTCATCATCTTCTACTTTCACCTCAGAGAGTTCAACAGCTAACCCTGCAGGACCGAAGCCTGTCCTAGGCAAAGGGTACACAGGAGACTACAAAACCTGTATTGCGTCGAGGAACTCAGCACCACACATGGCTCCAAAGTGCACGACGCTACCCGCGGCACCAAAGCACTCGACACCGAAGAACCCAACACCACATGCAGCACACAGCACCAGAGAACCTGACGCCGCACATGGCACCCAAGATTCTCACACCGCACGCGGCATCGAAGAACCTGATGCTGCACATGGCACCCAAGAACTTGATGCTGCATGCGGCACCAAGGCTGAGCACAGCACTGAAGAACTCAATGCCGTACATGGCACCAAAGAACCCAGTGCTAAATGCACCTGGACCTCTGTCAGACCTAGAGGAAAAGGGGGAGGAAAGTGGTATCTGTGTCAGCTCCTATGTGGAAACCTGGTGAGGGGATAAGGCACGTGGAACCGGCATCGGAGGTGCCAATACCGGAGAGGGAAAGAACTCCAATCACCAGCACCAAACGCACATCCTGTCCCGACTGCAGGACAGTGGCTCCAATACACAAGGGCCCAGGAACTGGGTCCACCGGCAAGGGCAACTGAGACAGATGCCATACCCACTGCTACATTAGAGTGGCCCAATGATAAAACTGCTCACTGGAAACCACGTCAGAGGACAGAGAGGGGCTCCGGTGTCTGGAATCTCGGCCATTAAGAATGGAGACCACCAAGGACCCAGGAAGGGGCAGGGTGGGCCTTCCGCTCTCCACTATTGAAGACTCCTCGCATACCTACCAGAGGGCAACCTCGAGCTGTACCATTTCTTTTTCTTCTGACGGGAAGAAGAGTTCGAGGTCAAGCAGCGCAGGTCCCCGACTGAGAACGGTAATGGTCCCACTTCTTTTTTGTGCTTCCAGGAGGACTGTCCTCCCAACCAAGCACTGGACTGCCCATGATGCCCCCCCACAACAGGAGGTGGACCGGACACAGCCCTACTGCATAGCAGCTTTCCAGTGAAGTCTCTCTATTGTCACTGATACCATCCACGGTCAAGTCCGTCGATGGCAGGCTGAGACATTCTTTCTTCAGAAAATAAGATGTTATGTGTGTACGTGTATATATATATATATATATATATTTTGTAAATAAAAAAATAATACTACTAAAACAGCTAAACGAAACTGAACGACTATAGCTGCTGTTGTACAGACATGAAAATTTAACCCCTGGCGGGCTAGTGACGTCATCACTGAAGCACACCTGACAGCAGGAAAAAAGGAACTGAGGCGGTTGGAGGGTCGACGCTGAGATAGCCTACACAGGTGGGAGCCAGCCTCATGGTACTGCGCATGCGCGTTCCAACCTCGGCACTGACCCACCTGAAGATTTTTGGCTCCCGCTGGGTTCTAGCACCTCTGGCATAGTTCCCAGCGGTATGAATGACTGGTAAAGACTTTAAGTCCAGGAAGACTAAGAAATGTGTCACATGTAGGTTACTACACCACACAAGACTGGATTCTTTACAACAGCTTCATAACTCGACTCCCATTTGTACTTTTAAAAAAACTATTACTTAACCACTGTCTAGGCCTAACAGACTGCACCGGGCCCATACATTATATGTTTCCAGCACATTTAATGTATTTTATAGTACTGCATCTGCAATTCTTGCATTTCTGCTGTACTGCATTTCTTGGTCTCTTACCTGGTTCTGCATGTTAGCGTATGCTTGAGTGCATTCTGTTACTTCACATGATGTACCTCTGCACCAGATTACCACTACGACAGATTTTTATAACCGGATATCATCATATACTACATGTTTGTTTACTCTGTAATTTCCAGATCTTTCCTAAAACTAGACATTTTACTGCCTAGTATAGTTCCCTGATTACCAATAACTAAAGAATTTTAAACCTCCGACTGAGAATCAGTCTATCAAAATTGTTCAAGAGCGAGTTGTGTCTTAAGATGCATGCAGCAACTTTAAAATGATAGGAAACAAGCCGGTCCATCAACGCAGCAGTTGTATTTCCGCTTGCGACACCGGCAACCTGGGTTCGGGAGCAGACTCGGGTCGCTGGAGGGCCAGCCAGGAGGGAGAAGGCTCGAGCGTCCCACGCCCACAGCTCTCGCTTCTTCCGGGAGGGGCCACAGCCCGCAACTTGCGTGACCCCGAGCGGAGGCTCGAGGTATGGCAAGCCCTGATTTGAAGGGGAAGGCTGGCCATGACGTGTGGTGGACGTCGGCGCATAGCGCCCCAACGTCAAGGGCGCACACCACACGTAGGGAGGAAACTCGGAGGATAACAAACCCTCCATCTCTGGGAAGATGGTGCACCAGGAGCGTGCAATCAATGTGCCATCACCTGCCCCGACCACCTTGTCCAACAAAAACAAGTAGGCATACGGAGCGTAAGAGCTCCACCTCGTTACCCCACCCAAGAGATATAACCGCGGCTCCATGGGGCGCAGGGTGGATCGACAGCTGCTGACTGGCAGAGGGCTGACTCTCAGGTGCCCCCGAAGAGTAGGAGACTGGGGGCGAAAGGAGGAGGAAATAGAAAGTAAAAAAAAAAAAAATGATAGGAAACGAACCTGGGGAGGAAAAAACTACACAAAAAAAAACAGCTGTATAAAGAGGTGTTAAAATAAAATTATTGAAGAATGATCTTGGTCATTCACTCGCAGCTCTACTGTTAAATAATGCCCTTGTAAGTTAAGAAGCTCTGTTACTCTACTGTCACTGCACGCATTCTCTAACAGTATTGCAAGAGAATTTAATCATTCCAACTAAGATTAGACAGTAAAGTTAGTGTCAATGTTTTGATCATTATATCTTCAGCAATTATTGATGAAAAAGTAAGCAGCCTGTTACAGCTTTCATAAAACAGCGGGGGACCATGGCTGGCAAGGAATACCGAGCCTCCAACTGGAAACTCCTCGGGTGGGGATGGGGGTGGGGATGTCCTGTGCTTGCCTTTCATAGTGGTTCCTGGTGGTGGTGTGGTACAGATACCACTGATTGCATAGATGACAATGCACTGTCGAGTACCCATTGCAAGTCAGCCACAAGTGTGTGTATCCACGTGAAAGAGGGGCGTGCGTAAACAGAAAAAAATGTCCCAACTGAGATGCCCGGATGACAGCCTTAATGTATGTTGCTACCCAATCTTCTACTGCCCTGCGTGCACTCCATCAACCATGGTCACAATCTCACATGCTGCAACCTTCCCTCTCAATAGTAGTGGACAGAATAGGCCTCCCAGGAAGGGTCAGACCTGAACCAAAAGACCAGAGAAAACCTGGAGAGTCTGGCAGCATGTATCGGGGAGTCTGGTGGCAGATGAAGCAGGACTTGTGACCAAGTGAAGGACAGAAGCACTCGTGACAGAGTGGGAGGCACTGAAGAGATCACACACACACATATACACACACACACACGCATCACCAGAAACAAAGTACAAAGGACATTCTCTTACTTGTTCTTCCATCAGCTGCTGCCACAAGATGAGGATCTCCTGAAGTCGGTGCCACTTTTCTTCAGTAAAGCGACAAACTGATGCCCAGCGTTCACCAAGCGTCTGTAAGGAAAATGACTCTTCCTAAAAATCTGCCCATCACATGACTCAATGGAGACCGTTCAGGTTTTCTTTGTACAATTATTAAAACATTAGTGTGACAAACTTAAAACACAACTATTTTCACCCACATAATTGTAATGGGCATATACTAATCTCCATATTCCCTTTTTAACAGTTTACCTAGCCAGTATAGCCCTATCTGGTTTTCAATGGGGTCCTGATGTTACCCATTTTTATCGTTGGGTGGACTGAAGCATTGAGAGGTTAAGTGACTTGCTCAGGATCACACTGCAAGTAAGTGGCTGAGCTGGGATTTGAACCTGGGTCTTCAGGTTCCCAAGTCTGTCCTCTAGGTTCTAGACCCCTTTGCTTCACATATTTATTTTATTTAGTATTTGATTACTGGCTAAGTGCACTAGACACAAAGGTGACTATTTTCAGGCATGACCCGGGAGGTTACAACATCAACAGGAAAAAAACGGTGATGATACAGTACAATATAGGAGTACAACACATTAGGGATACAATTAAAATGGATAACAATTTGAGGTGACTGGAGAAACATTCCGATGTCCTTCATATCAGAAATGAAAGTAAGTGCATATTACACTATAGCATTTAAGGATATAGTAGAATTGGATAACGGTTTGAGCAATTGGTGTAACCAGGAGACAGTACAGACATTTCACGTATCAAAGCACAACAACAGTAAGTGCACATATAACAGATGATTATCAATCTAGGCATCAACTCTATGCTACAAAACTGGCTATAACACAAAGAATATGACACCAAAGAGGGAGCAAGTAGGTAGGAAGGATTGAGGTAGTAAGACCTCATGGGGACAAACTATTGGGGGAGATGTGTAAGAGGTGGGGTAGGGTAGGAAAGAAGTGGTAAGACAAGTAGAAAATATGAGGTATAAGTACTGGAGGAGGACACCGAGACAGTAACAGTGTAGGGAGTCAGGAATCTAGGGTGGTTTAAAACAACTGCACTGTGTATTCTCAATAAGCTGAGAGTGATGTCTTTTTAAATGAGGCATGGCCAGATGACTGGCATATTTCAAGGGGCAGCGAGTTCCAGTTACCGGGGGCCACACAGGAAAACCCTGTTTTCCTTTTGGAAGTGTTACATCTGAGAATGTGGAGTAAGGAAAGTATCAGCAGAACGGAGATCACAGGAGGTGATCTGTGGGGTGAGTGCAGTGGCAACAGAGCTAGGCCCATGATGCAATGTATCAGTCTAAGTTGGTGATTTTTTTAAATGTGAATTTGTTGCCTCTACATTCGTACTGTAATGCTTGCATCAGTTCTTTACATTTAGATTCCTAACTTTTAGAAGGATAAGTGATCCCTCTTGGTAATTTATGGGAAGGGGAAATTGTTTAACTAGGAGAGGCACACTAAGCCACAGCTTGTTTCCAGGTGTGACCTGGGAGCACAAAGAAGTTAAGTGACTTGCCTAGGGTCACACAGTATGCAAATGGAGGCTGACGGGATTCAAACCCAGGTCTCCAGGTTTGCAGGTCAGTGCCCTTAACCACTACGCTACATTGCCTCCTAATATTTGATGGCACAGTTTCCTGCAATGGTCTGTTAACTACACCTGTCAAGCTGTCTCTTCACACCTCTAGGGTGACACCTGCAGACCCCCCCCCCCCAGGAGCGCAAACCAAACGTTAGCCATTCTGGCACCTAAATGATGCTCTCCTCTTAAAGGGAAAGTCCCTCAGCTTTTTGTTTTCTGTTTGCCTGTGTAGTTTGTAGACATAAGCAACGATTTTCTCTCTTACATCCCCATAATTTCATCCTAATTTAAATTTAAATGAAGTTGCTTCATGCTGTTCTGCCTCGGTGTGAAAATCCGTTTCACTCAATTGCAAAGGTCATGATGACCCCACTCATAAAAGGAAACATGGAAGCTGCTAATGCATATTTTCACATCAAAGTGCCTGGGAGTAAGCAAAGAGCTCCTAGCACATAAGAATTAATCAGTTGAATAACAAACCGTAAAAGCACCAGCAGCCTTCCAACTGCATTTTTCCAACTCAGACACACTTTAAGCAACAGAAAGCATTAGGGAACTTACCTTAAAATGTTTGATGGCCAGCACAAAACAAGAATACAGGGACTTCTGGAGACATACAACAGAATTTACAGTAGCACTTCTGCTGGCTTATGCATGTATGCATCATTAACTCCCATGATGCCTTGTATGAGTGGCGGCATGATGTTTGCTATTGAGTGAAACAGGTTTTCACACCAGGGCAGAACAGAGTAAAGCAACTTCATTTGAATTTAAATTAGGATGAAATTAGAGGGGTGTAAGAGAGTTTTTTTTGTTCGTGCCTACGAACTACACAGGTATACAGAAACTACGTTGAGGGGATTTTCCCATTAAAGAGTGCAACAGCACCTATACATCCATATTTCTACTTTACAAATCGCCCGATTATAAAATGATAATAAATGTGAACAAAATTTAAAAAATCTTTAGGGGCGGAGCTTGCAGCCAACAAGGACAGATGTGCCTAAAGAGAGCTCCTCTTCAGCGCACTTTATATTGTAGTTTTGTACTGATTTAAGGCATAAATTCAACAAACTTTTGAACACAGATTATAGTTCGTGTCAAGGGATATCGATTCATATCAAACATTTACGGCTTGAACATGAAAAGACTGCAACAGCAGGCCACTGCAGCGGTAAAACTACAGTGCATGGTCCAGCGGAGCAGATCAGCAGGTGGCAGAGACACCAAGTGTAGTGGCATAATACTCGAACCAACCAATTCAGTCATGTTACAGGCCATCAGGGACCTTGATTAGAGTTGAGACCTATAATATACGGCTAAAAACAGTGGAGACCCACACTGATTTAGTCACCTCGGTTGCCAAAGTGGCTCAAGACTCTTAATAAAAATACAGTAGTTGGGTTCGCCAAAGAAAATTAACTTTTGAGACATCATCTTGAGCAACCTGAAACAGCTCAAGGATGGCTAATATCAGAATCCTGGGAGTCCCAGAGCAGAGGGACTGTACTGGTATTGCCTATAAAAGCTGTGTTGGATCTGGACATAACGGACTGTGTGTATACAGTGTACGGGATTACTCCTAGGCACAGATTCAATGACCTGACTAAACCACAGACCCTTATGCTTACTACATACAGCCCACATGTGAGAGACTTAATTTTACAACTGCGAAAAGAAAAGAGTAACTTACAGTGGAGCATGGAACGCTAATTTACATCTTCCTGGACCCGAGTTATTCCACCAGGCAGCATCGTAAAGCCTTTGATGCCATCCGATCAGTGCTGCTCTCTTTAAGTACAGCCCACGCCCTCCAGTTACCAGCTAAATTCAGGCTCTCTTACACTGGGAAAGTCTTTAGTGATCCCGAGGAAACAGGCAAAAAGCTAGACACGATCAAGCTGAACTTTGCTTCTCGCTAAGAAGCAACTGTTGACTCTGATAATGAAGGCTGAACCGTATGCTAAGTCTTAGTAATGTGTTGTGTTACTGTGACCATTTTTTTGTTTACACAGGACATTCTGATCACTGGTGGCAGAATAGTTTGAAAAGTGGTAGGGCCAAGGATGTAAGTGGTTAATTCTTTCCTAATAATGAATTAACATGATTGCAAAACTAATAGGGCCACTTATGAAAGTGGTATGGCCATGGACATAGTGCCCCCGGCGGCACCTATTACTCTGATTAGTACTCTGCATTGTTGTTAAAAAACAAAGGGAGAGAAAAAAGATTTACTTAATTAGCCAACTAGTTCTACCTACTATCAAACTGGGGTCCCATTTATCTCACATAACTATATTCTTTGTTTGGTAGAAATATGGAGGTCTGCCTGACACTCATTTTTTATTATCTTATAATTGACCTAATCTTAAATTCACATGGCAGGAACTGTCACCGAGGGGACCGATTACAAGCTGGCATCTGCCACGTGCCTCACACTGCTTCGTGCTACATGCGCATGGCAGGAACTGTCACCGAGGGGACCGATTACAAGATGGAATCTGCCACGTGCCTCACACTGCTTCGTGCTACATGCGCATGGCAGGAACTGTCACCGAGGGGACCGATTACAAGCTGGCATCTGCCACGTGCCTCACACTGCTTCGTGCTACATGCACATGGCAGCAGCACTTCCAAACGCAGCAAGGTATCACCCTGGGGAGACACTGTGCACCCATTAAGCTACCACTTACTACAGAATCATCTGAGGAATTGTTATGCTGGTAGTGGCCATATATTTTCACACTGTTTAAATTACTGTTTTAACTGTTTACATAAAGTTGTCTTTTAAAAAAACTGTATCGATGCACTTCTGGTGACTGTTCCTACAATGGTTGCTTAATTAGAATTAAAAAAACGCTTTGTCCTTAACTAGTGAACAAAACAAAGAAGCTTGCAGCTATCAAGTTATTTTGGTGTGCTGAGAACGCGCTATAGGTTTGAGCTATAATTTATGTGGCTGGTCTATACCTGCTCTTTCCGATCTTGCAGACTGCACTTTGGCGCCATATTACAATTAATGGCATCACTGTAGTACACGACACTACAATGGACATTACTGGACTTTATTTTGCAGATTCCGTCCAATGCACTGCTGCAACAAGCTCATCCTCTAATTTTTGTATTCTTCAAAAACAAAATGTCTCTTATCTAAACTCTCCCCCCCCCACAATGTGGTACTGACGGGCAAGGAGTTATTTCTCCTACTGTAATGTTTTTCTCACCAATTCTGTACTCCAAACCTCATATTGTTTGTAAATGTCTTGTGTATTTTAAAATGAATGATTATAAATATAAAAACATTTTAAGATCTTAACAAATAACAGTCTCCCCTTGAAAATAGGGCAACATATATGGGCCCTACGAATTTAATATTTTTGCAATCCAATTTAGTTGACAAGAATGCTGACACTAGCAAGTGAGTGCATTCTTTAGTGGATAACAGCCAGGTATAAATTGTTTCCACTCTGATCCCCAATGGCTACTGTCCAATACTGTACAACACTTAAGCTACATGAAAAACAGGTTACTCACCTGTAACAGTAGTTCTAGGAGTGGTATATGTTGTTCATCCACACTTATTGGCATGTCCCTTTCCCCTTTAAGAATCGCCGGAAGTCTTCAAGCTGGCTCCTCCCACCCACCCTGGTGGTATAACCTTCGGCTCCACCCCATGACACCAGATCTTAGCCTGCTGGAAGCCAGGTTTGTGCATCCACAGCCGGGGAGGTCGGGTGGGTCCATGTGGATGAACAACATATACCACTCCTAGAACAACTGTTACAGGTGAGTAACCTGTTTTTCTAGGATCGTGGACATGTTGTTCATCCACGCTTACTGGCAGACACCTTGCAGTTCTCTGGGAGGAGGGAGGCAAGGCGCACCTCCCCACTGATACTCACTTTGGGAAATAAAGATTGAAGAACTGAAGCCTCAAAACCAGCATCCCGGCGTGACTCAAGATCGATGTGGTAATGGGTAATGAAGGTGTTTGCTGACTTCCAGGTAGCAGCTCGACAGAGTTCCTGGATAGGACTGTCCCTGGAAGCAGCCACTGATGCAGCAGTATGGCGGGTAGAATGAGCTCTTATCCCTCTGAGAGGCTCCATGCCCGCCAACTCAAAGCACAGACTTATGCAAGATGTAATTCACCTTGCAATAGTCCATTTTGCTGCAGGTCTGCCAGAAGCGGCTTCAGCACAGGTGACAAACAGCTGGCGAACCTCTCCCCGAATTTCTGCCGTCCTCTCCTTATAATAGGAGAGAGCTCATCTCTGGTCCAAAGTACAGAGCCTGTACTCTGCCTCCGAGGTGTAATTAGGGTAGTATACTGGCAGAGTTAACACCTGGTTGAGGTGAAACTCTGACACCACCTTCAGAAGGAATTTCGGTTGGGGGCATAGGACAACCTTGTCCCTGTGGAAGACCAGATAAGGGGAGTCCACCAAAAGCACCTGGAGCTCCCCTGTCCTTCTGGCAGACATGATAGCCACCAGGAAGGCTGTCTTCCATGACAAGTGTGAGAAGGCACACTTGTGCACTGGTTCGAATGGCTTGCCCATGAGCTTTGCCAGTGCCAGCAGTAGATCCCATGGAGGTGGAGGTTCATGCACCAGAGGGGATATGTGATCCAGGCCTTTGAAAAAGCACCCGACCACTGTTTCCTGCACCCGGTAAGCAGAGATGACTGCCAGGTGCACCTTAAGAGTCAATGACCGAAGACCCCCCTTTGGAGAGAGACCAAAGGTAGTCAAGAATGTTAGCCACCGAACAGGACAGAGGGTCCAAGCCCTTGCCCCCGACACAAAATGGAAAATCTTTTCCATTTGAAGGCATAACATTTCCTGGTCGATTCCTTTCTGGATGCCTCCACCACGGTGAGGACATCCTTGGAAAGACCCAAAGTCTGGAACTCTAGCCGCTCAGGTACCAGGCTGTGAGGCGCAGGGATTAAAGGTCCGGATGGTATACCTTCCCTCGATTGAGAGAGAGAGAGATCAGGTCTGGGCATGCTGGAAGCTGCTCCAGGGCCTGCAGCTGAGGAGATCTGGATACCAGAACTAGTATGGCCAGTCTAGGGCTACTAGAATCACCTTTGCCTTGTCCCTCCTCACCTTGAGGAGCACCCTGTGTATCAAGGGAAATGGAGGGAAGGCATAGAAGAGGCCTGGGGTCCACGGCCTTGAGAAGGCATCCCCCTGCAGTGAGCTCTGCTGAGGGGGCCGGGCATGAAACAGCCTCAGCATGGTGTTTTCCCTGGAGGCAAACAGGCCCACCATCAGTTTGCCCCAGTGGGAGCACAGGCTGCAAGCTACCTCTGGATGGAGAGACTACTCGTGGGATGTCTCACCTAAGCGGCTGAGAGCATCCGCCAGATGGTTTGAGGCTCCTGCCACATGAATGGCTAGATCCGCCTCCAGACGGCTGATGAGGGTCCAGATGCAGAGCGCCTCCCTGCAAAGCAGACGGAACTGCATGCCGCCCTGTTTGTTGAGGTAGTACATGGTCGTGGTATTGTCTGTCTGGACTTGAACCACTTGACCCCGGAGCTGAGGAGCGAAAACTGACAGTGCCAGTCTGACTGCTCAAAGCTCCAACAGGTTGATGTGGTATCGGGACTCCTGTGGGGTCCAGAACCCATGGGCCCTTTTGTCCCCCATGTGGGCTCCCCAGCTCATGAGAGAGGCATCAGTTGCGAGGACGGCCGTCAGCTCTGGGCAGACAAACGGGATCCCTTTCTGCAACTGGTCTGAGGCGGTCCACCATTGGAGAGCGTCCCACATCTTCTGGGTTACAGTGATCAGATGGTCGAAATGACCATGGCACTGAGTCCACTGGACGGCTAGCTCCCACTGGAGGAGGCGCATGTGCCATTGGCCCCAACAGACCATGGAAGTGCACGCCGCCATGTAACCCAGAAGGCGCAGAAAGTCCTGGGCAGGGTGCAATTGCTCAACCAGAAATGACTGGGCAAAGGAGGGTGAGAACCTCCGCCCTGTCCACCTGGAGCCAAACTTTGGCTTGATGAGAGTCGAGCTTTGCCCTGATGAAGCACATCGCCTGAGAAGGCACGAGTTCTGATTTGGCCTCGTTGATCAAGAGGCCGAGTTGGGAGCAGGTCTGGAAGGCCAAGTCCCTGAACCTCTCCATCTCCTGCTGGGTGGAACCTGCTAAGAGCCAATCATCAAGGTTAGGTTAAATTCTGACCCCCGACGCCTGAGATGGGTTGCCACCACTGCGATGCATTTGGTGAAGACCCGTGGGGCTGATGACAGGCTGAACAGCATGGCTCAGAACTCGCATAGAGTCCCTTCGGCTCTGAAGCGGAGGAACTGCCAATAAGACAGACAGATTGGGATGTGAAAGAACGCATACTACAGATCCAGTGAACAGAACCACATGTTTCACTCCAAGTATGGTATGATCTGTGATGGAGTGACTATCCGAAAGGTGCGTGACCCGAGATACTGATTCAGGTCGTGCAGATCTAGAATGGGGTGACAGCCCCGTCTGCTTGGGCACCAGGAAGTACCTGGAGACAAAGCCTGGGTTTGCTGGAGAATCCACCACTGGAGCTACTGCCTCCTTGAGGAGGAGCTGAGCAATGTCGTCTCGGAGAGCCGACCGAGTATGGAAGGATACTCTTTCCTCCCCAGGGGCGCGGGCTCGGCTTGGAGGGTGCTGCTCGAATTCCAGAAGCAGTCCCTGACCAGCCACTTCCAAAACCCGCCTGTCCATGGGAATAACGGACCAGGTGGAAAGACAGTAATGGAGCCGGCCCCCCACGGGAGGAGCCAGAGCTGGCATGACGGGAGAGGAAGTGGCAGTCCCCACCCCATTACTGAGCAGGCTTGGAGGAGGAGGATCCAGGACCAGAACCTCGGCTTCCTTTATGGGCCTGGGAGGGCCTGGGCTTGGGCCGGGGGTGCCAAGCTTGAGCCTGCTGCCCTCCTTGAAAGGAGGGTCGCTGTGCTGCAGGGGAAGAATGCCGAAAAGGTTTCTTGCCCAAAGAATTTTTAGCAGAAGTAGCGTCCGAGGTGGCATTGGACTGCTCAATATGCTGAAGGTGACAGCCACACCTGGGCCGAAAAGGTCAGTGCCCAGGAAAAGCACATCAGCTAGTTTGTGCAGAGTATCTGCCAGAAAAGAGGAGCGTCTCAGCCAAGCCCTGCGATGACAGTCAACTGCGGCTGCCATCGAGCGGGCACAAGAATCCCCAATGTCCAGGGCTGTCTGAAGCTGCTGTTTGGCAACAGCCCGGTCCTGATCCTGGACCTGCTTGACTGTGGTCTGCATGTCCGCGGGGAGGTGTGAGAGGACTTCATCCAAAGACCGCAAGAGGGCATGGGAGAAGTCTGCCATGACGACAGCCGAACTTGCCCGATGAAGGCCTAAAGATAAGGCCGCACAGACCTTTCGAGCCAAATGATCCAAGAGTTTGGATTCTTTTTCGGGAGGTCGGTCAGTGTTGGCAGAACTGCCAGTATGCCTGAACACAGAGGCAGTCACCAGGCTCTCGGCAGAAGGGTGTTCTGTGAATCCCACAATAGACCCCATGGGCACCGCATACTTACGGGCCATGTGGGCAGACGGAGCTGGACAGGAGGCAGGACGCTGCCAGAGTTCTAAGGCCGGGCCAACTATGGCCTCAGCCACAGAAAAGGCCTCCATCAGGGTATCCCCTCTCTTGAGGATGTCCATGAGAGGGTACTCCACTTTTTTCTGGATAGGTTCCAGGGGCATCCCTGAATACTCAGAGAAGAGGCGAAGAATGCCCTGCAAGGAAAAAGGACCTTCCTCCGTCTCTAACCCACCGGCCGATTTGTCATCCCCAGGATGAGAATGTAGGCCAGTCTCATCCGAATCTGAGGAATCCGGATACAATGGTCGACTGCCCAGGTCACCGTCGAACCACCGAGGGCAGTCTGGCGTGACAGTGACCGAAAGACACTGGGGAAGCCCGGTGTCTGGTCTACCTTCCTTAGAAGGAGCCCCTCCCACAGGCTGCTTGGGCAGTGGTTCCACCTCGATCGGTGGAGAGACCAGTTTAGGTTGAACTGGAAGTTTCGTCAGCTCTGCGGGCGGGGGAGCCAACTTAAGCGGCTCCAAAAGAGGAGGTGAAAGCCAAGTAATGGCTGGTGTGGAAGCCAGGGTAGGCTTGTGTCTGGACAAAATCAGCTGTTGCCACATGAGGTCCTCGTAGCGCCGGAGTTCCCGCTGGAGCCTCTCCTCATCCAAGGAGGATGAGGACGACCGATAGAGCTGCCTCTTTTTTGAGTGCTTGTGGCTCTCCCTCGGCCTGTCGGTTGAGGGGGTCCTAGACCTCAATCGAGATCGGACGGGCCGATTCAGTCACTCGGGAGACACTGACGGGACCAGTGATTTCCCAGGGTCGGGGACAACTTCCTCGACAAGATTGCCAGTGGGCTGGATCTCCTCATCGGGGAAAGAAAGGACCAGAGTCTGACTGAGAGAATTATTGACTGGAGTCGGCAGCAGTGGGTCAGTCGGGTCAATGATAATTTTAACCTCGTTGATCGACACTTTGGTCGACTGGCCAGACGGCAAAGCCAAGAAGCCAGTGGCTGAGGAGGCAGCTTTGACTGAAATTGAGACTGCCGGTTCCTGGGACCAAGATCTCTCCCGATCCCAAGAATGTCTTCACCGAGATGAAGATGATCCCGGGTCCTTTTCCCACTTACAGGACTGAGAGGAGTGCGTGCCCACAGGACCTTCTCCCTTAGTCGGGAGAGACTGGCACAACTCTCGGAAGGAACCCGAGAAGGTAGAGCCCAGGTTGAATGGAACGAAGATGCTCAGAGAGAAAGATTCCCTGGCACAAGCCACTTCCCTCCTCGAAGGCTTGTATCCATTTCAATTGCTCGGTGGATCCCACGGCTGTGGAAACCGCCCATTGAGCCTCCTTTGATTTCACAGGAGGGTTCCATTTTTCCGGCCTCTCCAACTTCAGGCGTGTGAGACGGTCGTCCAGGATGTTAGGGTGAGATGCAAGACAAAAAACGCACTTCGAGGTGTCATGGTCGACACCCAGGCAATAGACACACGTGGTGTGAGGATCAGTGCACAACATTTTCTGGCCGCACAAACACTGGCGAAATCCGGGGGAAGACTTGTCTTCCATAATCGAAGAAAAGTAGTCGTGATCGCTAATGCGAACTAGACGAATTTCCGGAATAACCAAAGGTTTTGAAGCCAGGGCCTACAAAATGTGGGAACACGAAGGAGGCAACACGAATCTTCCAGCGGAAAGGAAGATCTGGCGTCATAGGGCGGAGCCGAGGGTTATACCACCCGGGTGGGTCGGAGGAGACAGCTTGAAGATTTCTGGCAATTCTTAAGGGGGAAAGGGACATGTCAATAAGTGTGGATGAACAACATATCCACGATCCTAGAACTGATGTTTTGTTCTTTCCTTTCCTTGCATCTCTCCTACTCCTACTCCTACTCCTGCTCTTCCTCCTCTGCCTTTTTTTGTCCTGCTCCCCATATTATTTTCCAGCTCCTTCCCTCCCTTCGTGTATTACTGACTACAAACCACTTTGTGATTGATGAATGAAAAAAGTTAGTGACAGCACTGGAGGTTTAAAATATGGGTCAAATTAGACCCACTGGTGCAAAAAATGTGGGTCTAAAGAGTAACCAACTGGGTCAAAATATAATCCGTGGCAGATTTTGAACAGTTTGCGTTCCCTTCCTATAGATACTGTTATAGAGTAGGTGCACCAATTTGGACCCACTGGCAAAGGAAAGAGGCGTCAGTTTTGGAAAAGATGCAACTTTTGCCCTTTTGGTGTATGATAGCGCTGTCCCTAAGTGTATAATAGCTCAGGATATTATCAACAATCGTCAATAAATGATGATAGCATGGGTTAATTGTGTGATAAAAATATAAATTCCTCGCCATCACTTGCTGCCCAGTGTTTTACAATATTTTCTAATAAGTCACACTTAATAAAGATATAAAATAATTTGCACGTGTTGCCTACCTGCAATTGTTTCTCCAGTACAGCTGTAGCACTTTCTCCGCTGTTTTCATCGACAATCACCACCATGTGAGTCAAGGAGTTTACCTTGACCTGCTCCATCTCAATATCACTCTGCAGTTTCTGAAAAATGAATGGCAGTACAGCATGAGCTTGTATACAAAGCATTTCCACATTCATCTCAAATCACATAGTCACCCAGCTACTGTAATTCAATACTTAGGCTGCATGCAGACACAGCACAGCATTTTCATTCTCAACCAATTATAAAGGACAGACTACTTGCACACAACCATAAGCAGTGTTTACACGGCAGTAGTGCTAAAACTAAAATACCGCAACAGCGTGATCCCATCCACTTGCCACCCACATCCTGTCTGTCTACATGGCCCCTCTCCGCACTGCTGCAATCTGTGCTGGTGAGCAGCCATGCAACAGGGGGAGCCAGCCATCTGCTGGGCGAGGGACGGGTTGCTGCGGCGCAGGCAGGTCACACTGCCACTTAAGTCGCTGTAAGCCGCTCGCTTCTCTTGGTGCTCCCATCTTGCCAGAGAATCTGGGAGCATCTTAGCAAGCGGCTTACCCCTATCGGGTACATGTCCACACAGTCACATTTGCACTTAAGCAACCCAAGCGCACGGGTTACTCCAGTGCAAATGTGACCGTGTAAACAGGTCTATAGTTTCACTGCTTGTATTCAGTTCACATCCACATTTAAGTCTTCCACTGAGTATACTCTGTCACCAGAAACTACAGTGGCGTGAAAAAGTATTTGCCCCCTTCCTGATTTTCTCTATTATTGCATATTTGTCACACTGGATGTTTTCAGGTCTTTAGAGAAAATGTAATATTAGATAAAGGGAACCTGAGTGAACAAATAACACTTGTTTTTTTTTTTTAATTTCACTTATTTAATGAAAAAAAGTTAACCAACACCAACTGGCACTGTGTGAAAAAGTAATTGCCCCCTTACACTTAATAACTGGTTATGCCACATTTAGCTGCAATGACTGCAACCAAACACTTCCTATAATTCAATATCAGTCTTTCACATCGCTGTGGAGGAATTTTAACCCACTCTTCCTCGTAGAACTGCTTTAATTCAGTAACATTTGGTAGGTTTTCAAGCATGAACTGCTCGTTTCAGGTCCTGCCACAGCATCTCTATTAGGTTTCAGTCTGGACTTTGACTAGACCACTCCAAAACTTTAATTTTACTTTTTAGCCATTCTGATGTGGACTTGCTTTTGTGTTTTGGATCATTGTCTTGCTGCATGACCCAACTACGCTTCAGCTTCAGCTGACGGAAGGATGACTGGACATTCTCCTTAAGAATTTTCTGGTACAGAGCAGAATTCATGGTTCCTTTTAATTATGGCAAGTCATCCAGGTCCTTAGGCAGCAAAGCATCCCACACCATCACACTACCACCACCATGTTTGACTGTTGGTATGTATGCTCTTACTGTGGAATGCTGTGTTTGCTTTACGCGAGACATTATGGGATCCATGTTGTCCAAAAGTTCCACTTTGACTCATCTGTCCATAGAACATTTTCCCAAAAGGCTTGTGGATCATCCAGGTGCTTCTTGGCAAATGAGAGACGAGCATTTATGTTCTTCTTGGTTAGCAGTGTTTCCGCCTTGCTACTCTCACATGAAGCCCATTTTGCCCAGTCTCTTTCTGATTGTGGAGTCATGAACACTGACCTTAGCTGAGGCAAGAGTAGCCTGCAGTTCTTTGGATGTTGTTTTAGGATCCTTTGAGACTTCTTGGATGATTTTACACTGTGCCCTTGGAGTAATTTTGGCAGGCCGCCACTCCTGGGAAGGTTCACTACTGTCCCAAGTGTTCTCCATTTGGAGATTATGGCTCTCACTGTGGTTCGATGGAGTCCCAGAGCCTTAGAAATATCTTTGTAACCCTTTCCAGACTGATAGAGGGCAACAAATTTTTTTCTGATCTTTTCAGGAACTTCCTTTGATCATGGCATAATGTGCTTGTTGAATCTTTGTGCTGGCAACGTGACTCTGATGGTAAGGGCCAAAATAAGTGAGGTTTATATTGAGCAGGGCTGGCTGTAATCAAGCCTGGCTGTGTTCAATCAGCTGACTCTAATTATCCCTTTAATTGGGTTGATTTAACTAGGGGCATTACTTTTTCACACAGTGCCAGTTGGTGTTGGTTAACTTTTTTCATTAAATAAATGAAATAAGTAAAAAAGAAAAGTGTTATTTGTTCACTCAGGTTCCCTTTATCTAATATTATATTTTGTCTAAAGACCTGAAAACATCCAGTGTGACAAATATGCAATAATAGAGAAAATCAGGAAGGGGGCAAATACTTTTTCACGCCACTGTATATTCCAGCCTGACTCCTTCTACCCCCCCCCCCCCAATCATGTGGTTATACTGAAAGAAAGCCTTGCCAAGGGAGGCTGAGTGGGTCGTGTGGATGTGAACAGAATGGATGCCTCCTTCCCAGCCAATTGGTAACACTTCTGTGAAGATTGCCAGGTGTTCCCCAAAAGAGGGTACCTTTCCCACAGCATTGAAAAAAGCTGTGGTGAAGTCCCTCCTGAATAAACCATTTTTGAATCCTGATGTTCTTGCGAACTACAGGCCTGTTTTGAACTTTCCCTTTTTGGTGAAGGTTACCAAAAAGCTGGTAGTGGCACAGTTGGAGTGCTGTCTGGAACAGTATGACATCTACGAGCCATTTCAGTCTGACTTCAGGCCTCATTAGAGTACTGAGACCGCGCTCATCATGGTGCACAATGATCTCCTCCTGGTGAGGAACGGAGGTCAGCATTCCATTTTGGTCTTGCTTGACCATTTATCAACATTTGACACTGGATTATGGGGTACTTTGTAGGACTCTCAGGGATAGTGCTGCAGTGGTTTGAGTCCTACTAATCTGACAGACAGCAGCAGGTGACACTGGGGTCTTGCATCTCGGACAATATTGCTCTTTAATGAAGGGTGTCTCAGGGTTCGATCTTGGCTCCCATGTTGTGCGCTGTGTACATGCCACTGCTGGGGGAGATTATTCAATAGTATGGGCTGGGTCTTCACAGTTATGCTGATGATACCCGATTGTACCTGTCCTGTACCCTGGATGGAGATTATGTGGTCTATGGGCTGAGGAAGTACTATATGAAAATTCAGTACTGGCCGCCAGCTGGCTCAGTCTGAATTCTGCAAAGATGCAGGTGCTACTGGTGTAAAAAGGTAAGTTTGGGTCGACAATGAATGGCATTGGTTTCAGTTTGCATCTCTAAATGGAGCCATGGATAGGGTGAGAAATCTTGGGGTCACTATGGATTCTAAGCTGACAACAGAACATCAGGTGTCAGCGGTGTTCCACAGTGCCAGCTGACTTGGTGACCCTGGGTAATGCCTTCTTCACTTCTAGACTGGACTAATGTAATGCTCTTTGCCTAGGGCTCTCCACAAGGCTGGTGCTTCACCTACAGCTGGTGCAAAATGTGGCAGCCCAACTGATTGCTGGGACTTCCCAGTCTGAGCACACCACACTGGTGCTCCATGAACTGCACTGGTTGCCTGTGGCACATCAGTTTTAAGGTGTGTTTGTTAATTTACAAGGTCCTAAATGGTCAGGGCCTGGGCCACCTGAAAGATCACCAATCCCATTCACTTCCAACACTTCTCTCTGATACACAGAAGTGGGTCTCCTCTGTATGCATTGGTCCCAGCTGAAATCTTTGGAGGAACGTGCATTTGGGATTGTAGCTCCGTTTTTGTGGAATGCACTTCCTTGAAAGGATAGAGATTCCTCACTGGACACTTTTAAATGAGAACTCAAATCCCATCTGTTTACTAGTTGTTATGGAACTGGTGGCTGAACTGTATCATTTTATTGATTCATGCTTTATGTTTTTATTCTGTTTTATGTCTGTATGGCGCCCAGAGCCCCTGGCATTGGGCACTATAAAAATAAAACTGCCTTGCCTATTTAGTGTTCCCTACTAGTATTTTAGTTTCGGCAGCCGAGTGACCCTCACTTGACCCCTCTTTCTCCTCCTCAGCCATTTTCTCCACACCTACATGTCTTTTTTTTTTTAACTCAGTTTTATTATACGACCAAAGCAATCTCCATACCTTTTACACAAATGAATGCTAACAGTCATCATCATTATCTGACAATACATATTTTGGTTAATACCATAGCTGGCAATCATTGTTCACAAGTATTACGCTTGACCAATGGCTAATCAGGGCAAGTTGCTCTGGTTGTTAAAAGAGAAAAGACAAAGCAGTCTTATGGTTCTTCTGGCATTTCTGCTAAACAACATGTTATGGTAATTATGTTCACCAGTCCATGATTAGACAATACTAGTGATAATCTGTGTTTTGGCCTTGTAAAGTTATACTAAAACTCTTGACACAAACTGGTGTCATTAGGTAAACTTAAATCTCAACGTGAGTCTTAACTAAATTTTAATTCTACAACCTGGGGAGACAGAGTCGCACTCTGATGTGTCTTAATCCATAATGGGCTTGCTACTTTGTCCATACCTTTGCACCAGGGGAAAGGGAAAACAAAACAGATTCTGCTTTCCAGGGTTAGTTGCTATGTCTATCTTGCTGGGGGTGATCTGTAACTCACAGTGCTTTCCATTTCTCCCATTGTTCTTCATATTTTTCTACTGTTAGCCTGAGTTTCGCTGTCAGCTCCTCCATCCTTCTGATACTGTCCACCTTATGATTCCAGGAATCCAGAGGGGGAGAGGGACTCTTAACCAGCTGGCCGTGATTTCTTTGTGTGCGGATAAACATAATATCCTGAATAAATTCCTTTGTTTATTATTTCCTACCTTTGGGATGTCTATTCTTAAAATCATTACTTTAAAGGATAATGAAATCTGTATCTCCCACAGGCTGTTTAGTACTTGTCCGATCCCCTTCCAGAAACCCGATACCATCAGACAAGACCAAAAGACGTGGGCGTGTGAGCCCTACTGTCTACACCCTCTCCAACATGAGTCAGAGGAGCCTCCTGGGAAGTGTTCTGTTATTGTTGGAGTATGGAAAAATCTAGTCAAGCATTTCCAGTGGAATTCTCTCCAACCAGGGGATGAGGTTGTTCTCCACCCCCTTTCCCAGGTCTAACTCCACTGAGCTGCTGAGATTGGTTCTCCTATCTCTTCCTCCCATTTTAGCTGCAGGGCCTCAAATTGTGCGCATTCTTCTCCCATAAGGGTTTTGTATGTTTTAGATATTATTTTCCCTCTATCCTCCAGACGTACCAACCAGTATAAAAAGGTCTCCAAAGCCGTTAGTTCCCTGTTAATATGGGGGCTCAGACTATTGTTTGTAAGGTAATGCCTGACTTGCAGATATCTGTGGAAGTCCACTCGGTCGAGGGCATATTTGCCCTGGAGTCCAGCGAAGGAAGCTAGACCATCCCACTGTAGCAAGTTACGAAAGTGTATCAGGGATAAGGTATTTCACCTCCAAAATCTAGTGTCTGATCTGGGAGGGGTAAAGCCTGGATCTCCCAAAATTGAAGTCAATGGGCCTATACCTTCTGGGGTGTGGGTGAGTTTCCTTGCTCTTACTAGTATTCGTAACGTTTGTATGGTCTAGGGGTTTCTCATGTTTCTCCACAGCTGTGGTGTAAGTCAGGCATGGGGAGAGAAGCCAGTGTGACCATTTGCATGTGCTGCTCCTCCATTTCCCTCCATCCCGTAACTCTACTTTGCTTCAGCCAAGTGACCAGAGGGACCAACTGTGCCACTATGTAACAGAGCTTCAGGTTGGGGAGGGCCAGCCCTCCCCAAGTCTTGGGCTGTGTGAGCAGTTTGTAGCGTATGTGTTTCCTGTTCTTTTGCCAAATGAAGGTGGAAAGGGCAGTATTGCCCGATTTAAAGAAATGTTCAGGTTTATTTATCGGGAGGGCTTGAAATAAGAATAAAAATCTTGGAAGTATATTCATGTTGATGGACTCTATTCGACCTCCCAGGGAAAGGGTGAGCAAGTCCCTTCTGGCTAAGTCAGCCCTAATCTCCCCCCAGAGTTTCCCATAATTTATCTTGAAGAGACTCGACAGGTGCGGAGAGATCTTAACCTCCAGATACTGGACTGTGCCATTTGTTGCTCACTTAAGGGGAAAGCTCTGTGCAATCTCTCACGGCAGTGTGCCTCCGAATTGTATTCCTTCAGATTTTCCTTGATTAATTTTGTATCTTGAGATTTGCCCATACATCGCTAGCTCCTCAGTCAAGGCCGGGAGGGAAGTCTTTGCCGAGGTGAGAAAGAAAAGGGAATCATCAGCAAACAGTGAAATCTTATAATTTCTGTTGCCCGTATTAATCCCCTGAGTATGTGCATTCTCTTGCACCGCCACTGCAAGAGGCTCTATGAAGAGGGCAAAGAGGAGCAGTGAGAGTGGGCACCCCAGTCTAGTGCCCCTTGTCAGGTGGAACCACTCCGCGGCGAAACCATTTACCCTGATCGATGCATGTGGGGTCGCGAACAGTGCATCTATGCATGTCCTAAATATAGTACCCAGTCCTATCTCTTCCAGGGTCCTTCGTAGGAACCCCCAGTCCACCTGATCAAAGACCTTTTCTGTGTCCATGAATATTGCCAATGTCAGCTCCCCAGATGGCTGCTGGCAGGCTATAAGATTTAACAGGCGTTTAATATTATCATGTATAAGCCTTCCATTTATGAAGCCTATCTGATCTGGGTGGACCAGACCCCCACGCAGTCCTGTAATTTACCCACAAGAGCCGTTGTGTACACTTTTAGGTCCACATTTAAGAGCAAAATAGGCCTGTAAGAGCCGCAGACCTCCAGACACTTTCCTTCTTCATGTATGACTGAGATCTGGCGTAACTCCAGCTCAGTGCCCCCGGGAGACCTCTCTAAGAAGAGTGAGAATTCCACTGACATTGCCTTATATAGTTTGGCCGTTATGCCATCTCGGCCTGCAGCCTTACCTGTCTTTAGGTCACCGATGGTGATGCGCATCTCTCCAATTCCTCCCTAAAGAGTCTTAGAAGTTTGACCCTCTGGAAAAAGGAATCCAGCTTCTCCTGGTATCCTCCCACCCATTCCTGGCAGTGTAGCTGTTTGTAGTATTTTAGGAACTGATCAGCTATGCCCTCTGGATCTGTGATGTGCCTATTGGGGCACGTGGGGGAATGGAGTCGGATAATTGTCCTGGAGGTCGCCGCCTTCCGGAACCAAGCCAGAAGCTTCCCCACTCAGTTACCAGTCTCATAAAATCCCGGACAAGAATACCTTAGCTGGCCCTTGATTTCCGCATCTAATATCCTGTTAAGTTTCCTTCTAGTTATCTCTAGCTTTTCCTTCACCTCTTCATTCAGAACAATTTTGTGCTCAGCTTCCAAATCAAATATTTTATTCTCCATATGTGTTATGTCTTCCTGCTGTTTTCTCTCAAGGTTGGAGACATAGCTCATGTCTCTACCCATAATGAACGCCTTAAGGGCATCCCACTGGACTGCCTGAGTGGGATCTTGGGTGGGATTATTAGTTCTGAATTCCCTGATCAAGTCCCTCACCAAATCCTTATATTCCTCCTTATTAAGGAGGGAGACATCGAATCTCCAGGAAGAATTTTTAACTTTTGGGCCTGGCCAGAGTTGAACTGCTACAGCACTGTGGTTCGAAATGGTTCTGGGATGGATTCTAGCCCCTGTTATTCTGTGTAGTCGGTCCCCCGGTACCCATATCATGTCAAGCCTGGAGTATGCCTGGTGTGGGGCTGACCAGCATGTATAATCCTGTGTTCTTGGGCGCAACTGCCTCCAGGCATCTACTAATCCCAGGACTCTCATCAGCCTATTCAGTGTAGCAGTGGCTCGTGGGGTGGGGGCCTCTAAAGGCTCCTGACTTATCCAGGGTTGGGTTAGATGCAAGTCACCCCCACAATATACAGGTCTCCCAGTGGGGGTGTTGCTATAAGGAGGACCTCTTGAAAGAACTCCCTTTTCTCAAGATCTTGGTTGGGAGAGTAAATATTAAGGATTGTGCAGGGCATTTCTCTGTAGGTGCCCCCTAAGTATGAGGTACCTCCCTTCTGGATCTGCGTATAGGTCTGAGTGTGTGAAGGGGCAGTTCTTGTGAACAAGAACCGCTATTCCTCGTCTGTGGGGGTGGGCAGTATACGATGCTTGGAACAACTGTCCCACCCAAGCCTGCTTGAGCTTCTTGCTTTCCTTTGAATCTACGTGTGTTTCTTGTAGGAGTGTTACTTCCACCTTCATTTTGTGCAATTCCGTAAGCATTCTTTTTCTTTTGATCGGGCTGCCCAGTCCCCTGACATTGTATGTTGTTATGTTCCCTTCAGCTATGGCCTGTTTCTACCACCACCACCCCATGATAGAAGTGCGATACGGTCGTCCCAAAACCATGAACAGTAACAAAAAAAACGTAAATTTAACCTTGTAACATTTTTTAACTATAAGATGAACTTCCAAGGTAACTCTAGTGCACCCAATCAACCCCATGTTGGAGTTAGGTTAACTGGATGGGGCTCCTAAATAAAGGACCCTGCACTAAACCTGTGCTTCTGGGTGCCTGGGCCTCAGCCCTGTTATGTTTAACCCTTAGTTAGTTGTCCTTCAGATAGACAGAACTAAAGTTTGTGGGCTGATCCACATTTAATTTACTATGGTGCCCACCAGGGCCCCCCAAATCAGATATATAGCAAGGGGAAGGGCGCATATCAGAAAGTGTCGGTATGCCATAGGTCTCCCCTCTCCACCGCCCAGCGAGTGGCTACCGATCCAGCTAGGGGGGACGGCCTCCCCAGCCAAGGCCAGCCCATCTAAAAGGCTTGGGCGTGGCTACCTAATGTATCTGGAGAGAACCCAAACAAAGCATGCGTTGTAACCCACTCGCCACTGCACCCCCACCCCTGCCTTACACTGATATGCTCCCTCTCCCAGCATTCCTTTTCCCGCCCCCCCCCCTTCATCACAGTCACTGAATACAGAAAGTAGGAAAAGACTTTTGTGACCCATGAGTCACTTTTAATCAGTGGCTCAATAAAGTAACTTGTGGCCACCTAGTGGTCATCCCCCAACTCAAATTTAGAGGGGGACCCAGGGACCATCAGGTCAGGCCCACACTCCTGAAATCAGGAGGGAGGGCGGACTAACTGCGCGCAGTGGGCCACACTGCCATCCAGATGAAAAAGAAACTGTTAAGGTGGCTTATGCAAAAGTCATACTCCACTGGCCTGTCCCAAAGTCTGCTGCCTCAATTCCGCCTGCTCAGTCTCTTGTGCCGCGTTACCCTCCAAGTGTCCCAAGGAGGTTGGGTGGCTCCGTTTCCTCGAATAAGGGACCCAGCTCCATGCATCCTTATTCAGCATAGATTCATGGTCTAACGGTCTGTTCATCAGCTCCGGGAGAATTCCCAGCTTCAGTAGTGTGGCTCTTGTGTCTCCCAGGGATTGAAAGAACTGTGGGCCCTCTGAAGTAAAGATTTTGAGCTGTGCAGGGGCTATAAGGTGCATCCGAATATTCTTCATAGCTAGGTGTTTTCTGATCTCCAGCAGCACCTGCCTTTTTTGCTATGTGATGGGGTGTAATCATGATCAAAGAATAAGCGTTTATCACCAAAAACAGTCTTTTTTCTTGCCCAGGCTGCTTGTATCACTTCATTTTTAATTCTGTAGTCCAAGAACTTGAGTACTATGGACCTAGGGGTGGCGTTTAAGGCTGTGGGTTTCGTTGTAAGGGCCCTGTTGGCTCGAACAATGTATAAGAGGAGGTCTTTAGGAATGTCTAGTATCTCCTTCGGAAAAGAGTCTAAAAATACCTCCATTTTCCCTTGCTCTGTGTCTTCAGGTACTCCATATGTCCTCATGTTATCCCTCCTGGAGTGAAGCTCAAGATCATACAGCTTAACCGTCAACTCCCTCTCTTTCTCTCTCTCCACAGCAAATGCTTCGGGACTTCCTAATGACGACCCATAGTGGCACTGATTTCCGAAAGGCCTGCTTCGAGATCTGATATACGATTTTGAACCTCCGCGAGGCCTTTGGCGTTTTCAGCTGCCGACTGCTCCATCTTTTGCAGTGTCTCATTAATTTTCCCCAGCTCCTGAAAGAGTCTCCGTGAGGTAACTGTAAATTCTTCCTCACTTGGCTCATCATCGTCTGGCTGCAGTTGTGGAGCGGCCCCAGCTTTAGGCTTCTGCGGGGCCTTGGGGTCGCTTGTATCTGTTGACACAGTCGGTTTTAAAAAGTCCAACACTGAGTCTTTACTTCTCGACTTTCAGCAGCATTTTAATCTCAGTTTCAGCCCTGTATGTTTCACTGCTTCTGGTAGCAAGATTCGGATGCCTAGAGAGGCAAATTTAGCGTTAAAATGTGATCCGAGGGACGGAGCTACTTAGATCAGTGACCGCTCTGCATGTAGGTGGAACCGGAAGTCCACACCTATGTGTCTATCCCACCCTTATGGGAAACCTGAATATGATTTGACATTAACTACCTCCCGAGTATATCGTTTTACACAGTCGCCACTCTTTCCATGAAGAAGTATTTGCTCATTTCTCCCCTCAGTTCCCCCCTCCTACCCAGCTTATCATTATGACCTTTGGTTGAAGCCCCCTCACTTTCCCTTACTGGAGTACTACAGTCGAAATTTGCAAAAATATATGTTGTGAGGAGTGCTTTGATTTGTGTATGTAGTCCTGGTGTGTCCTTCAATTTGACTACTAGTTTTATGGCCACTGGGAATTTTCATGTTAGCACAGTTTATTGCTTTTCTTTCCATTACAATGCCTCCCATCTTATGTGACAGTGATACATCCAGGACCACTGAGTCAGTGAGGTAAAGTACTGCAGCAGTAATCTGCAGGTTGGAGCCTGACGTTCTGGCCTCAACTAAACTCTAGTTTAATATGTTTGTTTTCTATGTGTGTGTCTAGGTCTAGCCTGCAGGAGTAAATGTTTTGCTTTTAAAGCTTTTCATTTCATCTAACTACACACAGCCATAAAACACACACCAATCACCCAGGTCATCAATGCTATAATCAGTAAAAATTCTAGCTGTTTTCTTACAGAATAGCCCACTCAATCAGCCCTCAAGTGTTTGCTAAACTGTAAATGTAGCCTTCAGTGCTCAGTGAACTAAGAAAATTCAGATTAGGAAAATCACAGTTCTACTGCTGCAAAACTGACTCTGAATCAGTACTTGTTGAATGTATGGTACCAGATGCATTATTGTCACATAGCACAAGAGTTGGACAAGGACGAGCTGTAAAAAATATGAAAATGGAGATCCCATGGGCCATAAAACAAGCAGGTAAATTTAGAAAAAAACTCCTAATAGCAAGCAAAGGGAAGGACACACCTGGACTATACACACACAAATCAAAACACTCTGCACAACATATGTTTTTTGCTAATTTTGACTGTAGTATTCCTTTAAGAGTTGATGGCAATGCACCCTGTTTAATCCCTTCAGATATGTGAAAGTTTTAGTTGTATCCTCCTTTCTTTCCTGGCCTCCTGTGAATACATATGTATATACTGTAGTGATATTAGGCTGCCTTGATCCTTTTTTTAAACAAGAGTTCCACAACTGCACACAGTGCTCTACACGCGGCCTCATTAGGGACCTACAATGGGGCAGGATATGAAAATTACGTACTCACCATAATTGTTGAGCTTACAAAATAATCTTCACCATTTATTACCACGTATGGGTTTGTGCCGGAGGCACTTAGACCCTATGGGAGCAAAACTTCTTTAACCCATAGCTAAGGGGCTGACATCAGTGATGGCGCTGCCCATGAAGCTGACATATGATGTGGTGCTTGTGGACTGGCCAGTAACCGACACTGGCCCCCTGCTCACCTCAGCCCTGTAGCCTGGACAGAAACAAAGTGGTAGAGAAGAAAGGAGAAGTGCAAGACTGCCCAAAGGGATAGTAAAAAGAATACAGGTTATACCAATGATAAAACAATAAAATCTAACTACCATAGAAGACAGGAGGAAGAGGAATGGGGTCCTAGGTCATATTTTTACATTTTTGTTAAAGAGGCCGAAACCATCCAGGCAGAAGGCCTCTCAAAAAGAGGGGTGCCTATACAATATGGAAAAGAACCCCACAGCAAGAAGAACCCATGCAACAGGACAGAGAGGAAGGCAGAGGAAAGTTGAGTGAGGAATCAGAAAATTACACAGACAACCGACCTGAAACTACAGGAAGGCAGAAATTGTAAGACTGGGCACAGAAATGAAGGTAGAAGCCCTGGTGGTAAAGGGGACCAACAGGGGCCTGAGAAAAAAGATCTGTGCCCCTAGGGAGGGTAGGGAGACTGGATCAACTTATACCCCCAAGGCCTAGCCTGGTAAAAGAACACAAGGTCTGTAAAAAAAGCAAATAATGTAATGCAAAAAAAAACAGCAAAAGGAAAAACCTTCTATGGATGCAGGAAACCCACAATGCCACTGGTACAGTGAAGCTCTCTGCTGGAGAAGGAGCTCTTCTCTTGCTCTTTTTTTTTTTAAAGAAAGATGAGCAGAAAAAGAATGCGATCTCAATATTAATATTTCTTTTCTTTTTTTCTTTTCCAAAAGGAACACGTGGTTACTCTTGGTACCCCATAAGAAAAGGAATGGATAAAAGAGAAACCAAAAGAATGGCTCAGATCATTGACAAAGCAGTAAAAGGGAAAAATGAATATGGGTTTCACAGAGTGGGGAAGGGGGAGATCTGCAGAAAAAATTGTTTGTTTTGTTATTTAGATACATAGTTTTTTTTCTCCACACCTTTTTTTGTTTGTTTTTGTAAGAGGGATGGGTTGAGGGAAAACAGACCCATGGTCCCTGTCCCTCACCCCTCCTTTAACAAAAAAATACCCAAGAGTCGAAGAAGGAAGGGAAAGGGAGAGAGTGAGCTCCCTAGATGCCTGGCTCATAGTGAGCAGGGGATGGTGGGCAGGTTGCGGTAATAAATGGTGAAGATCAGATCAACAATTATAGTGAGTACATAATTTTTATATCTTCCAAGAATCAATCGTCACCATTTATTATTATGTTTCGGTCAGAGTACCAAGCTTACCACCCAAAAAGGGCAGTGCTGGCTCACACTGAGGGAAATATGGTTGTTCACTCAGCCTCCTTTGGGGGATAACCACTGGACACATATCGGTACACCTTAAAATGCTACAGTGTAAAGCTCCTCCAGAAAATCACAGCATGTTACTGTACTTCTTGAATGGTGTCTGATCAATTCTGGCACCTTGCAATATGGAGCTATGTTAACAGATAATAAAGCAGGGATGGCGGGCTATGCTTAACAAAACCAATCTCACACAGCTCCCACAATACCAAAAACACATTATGCAAATCTCTGCCTCCCCCTCAGCTACCCATGCAAAGAAATCAAACTTTCTTACACCTCCATAGTAACATAAAAAATAAAACTACGTACAGCACAGAACACCAAAACCTTTTATTAATTTCTTTCTTTTGTTGTTGGTGTCCTCAGGGGTAGTGTTTTGGGGGGAAACAAAAGGTAAAGGCCCCCACTGCTTGCAGCATGATCCCCAACAACTGGAGTGGGGAAGGCGCATGGATGGTCAGTATAACCACCAGGGAGACCGCCAGCAGTGGACAATAAAACATGTACAGAACACCAGAATCTGATAGAAAAATCAACTCTAAACCTTCCAGCAAATGTTCCTTCAGGTAGCAATCAGAGCCGTCCTTCCACCTCCTTCCCCCGATATTTATTTATATGAAATGTTGACCAGAAAATGCACACCAAGCTGTGGTAGCTCATTTCCAGCTGCATCCCAGGTGGTGGATTACATGGACCTGTTTTACTGATGGGAATGTTGCTACAACAACGGGAAAACTTCCCTACTCCTTCAGTAAGTGTCATGGGATTGTTAACTTCCACCTGGACAGTGAAGAGAGGTGTGCAAAAGGGACCTAGGCTTAGTGTCTCATCCGATGGATGGCATCGCTCTCTCTATAGTTCAGCACCTCCACTTTATTTATTTATTTATTTATTTATTGAGAGTATCGGATTACAACCTTTGAGTAATGGACTCCTTTCCAAAGGCTCCTCGACATGGTACACAACATAGAAGGAGGTAGACATTTATACAAAATTACAGTGGGGCGGGTAAGAGATAACAGGGTTAACAATGCGTGACAAGTAGTAGGAAGTATACAAATTACAGTGAGTGTAGGAGACAAGGCAAACAGCAAGGAATGTGAAGTTGCTAATCCTATACATTTGGGTAGCTAAACAAGTCCTGTCAGGCGCTAGTGAACGTCAGCGAACCGTCTATACAGAATATGGTGTAGCATATGCACTAGCAGGTGGTGCGAGCAGTTGGTTACCAACATTGTCAATAGTTCACAGTAACAGTACAAGTGCATATTATCCCATTATCATGCTGCACATAGGCATGTACCAGTTCTAGTGGGAGCAATGACAGTGACGGGCAGAGATTATGTGTTTTTTGAGGGTTGTTTTGAAGAGGCCTAGCCTTGGGATAGAGATGATGGCCTGGCGGAGAGCACTGTACCAGGACGGTGCTCTGTAGCAAAAGGACCGTTGTGCTAGGGTGGTGTTGACCATGGGAACAGTCCACATTAATGTATCCACCTCACGGGTGTTTGTAGAGGTATGTGCCATGCAGAGGGAGGCTGAAACACCAGTGGGAGTGAGGCCTAGCTGGATTTTCTTAGCAAGGAGACATGTTTGGTAACGCACTCTTTCGTTCAGGGTGAGGATTTCTTTTAGGTAATACAGGGTGCAGCTATGAGTATGCCTACCCACTCCAGCGAGGAGCCTACAGGCTCTTTTAATGGACTGATGTATTTTATCTAGTGCCATGTGGTCAGCGGCAGAGTAGACGGCAAGTCCATAGTCTATGAGGGAGAGAACAGAGGAGGTAATTGCAATATTTAGGGCCTCTGGAGGTACGCAGGCTTTATGTCGAAACAGTAGTCCTGCGCGTAAATTTATGGCAGAGGAGAGATTACTAATATGCAGGTGGAATGATAGGTTAGGATCAAAGGTAATGCCCAGGTATTTATATGTGTAGACTGTTCAAGTGGGAGGAGGGCTTTGGAGAAGATTGTTAGCTGGGCCTTGTGTACCTTGCTCTGCCCGGTGTGTAAAGAGCACAGATTAAGTCTTTTTTCATTGACCACAAGTCTGTGGTCAGTGAATCAGTTTTCAACTTGATTGAAGGCAAGTTGTAGGGAAGACTGCAGGATAGTGGGATCTGAGTGGGAGGCATACAATACCGCGTCATCTGCGTATAGTAGAAGGTTGCATGGACAGGATTTAGGCAGGGAATTCAGTAAGATGCTGAATAGCAGTGGCCAAGGATGGAGCCTTGGGGTACCCCTGAGCGGACTGGTAGAGTGGGTGAGAGGGTGCTGTGTATCTTCACACATTGGGACCTATCTGTGAGGTAACTTGTGAACCAAGCGACGGGTCCGGGGGACAGGCCGGAGTGGCGAAGAGTATTTAGGAGCAGGGTGTGGGAGATTGTGTCGAACGCTTTCGACAGGTCGATGAAGACTGCTCCTGTAAGCAGCTTTTTTATCTAGGGCATTGTGCAGTGAGTTGGAGAACTCTGTGAGGGCAGTGGTTGTGCTGTGTCTGGCTCTAAATCCATGTTGTTCCCTACATAGGACGTTGTGCTTAATTAGGTAGTCTGTGAGTTGGGTGGCAACAATTTTTTCCAGTGCTTTCGAGAGGGGAGGGAGTATAGAGATAGGACTGTAGTTGTTAGGTAATGTGGGGTCCCCATTCTTTAGTATAGGTGTGATGGTGGCCACCTTCCAGTCACTTGAGATTTGCTCTAGACATAGGGAGAGGTTAACGGGTCAGTTGGGGGGCACTGAGTCAAGTACCATATTAAGGATTTTCATGTCGAATGAGCCTTTGCAACAGTTTGAGCCCCTAGGGCTTTTTAAGGTAAGAACTTGCTTCATTCATAGAAACAACTCTGAGGTGGGGGGTAGGCATTGCTGGGTTCTGGTGTTTTAGGGTGGGGTCGAAGAAGATGGAAGGCAAAACTGCGCTTAGATCCGAGAAGGCTGCATTTAGACCGTTGGCAATGGTGAGTGGATGTGAGGTAATACAACTGTTTACATTTAATTGGGGGGGGGGGCAGCATCCTGGACTTTCCATTCAGTTCCTTTAGGTTGTCCCAGAATAGCCTAGCATTCCCCCAGGATGAGGCCAGGGTGGACTTGTAATAGCTGGATTTTGCTATTCTAATAGCCCAGGTACACTTGTTGCGGGCCGTTTTATAGGCCAGTCTGTCAGCATCCACATCAGAGGCAACTGCTTTGTACCAGAGGTCATCTCGTTTTTTTAGTTGCTGGAGCAGTGCTGGCATTACCCAGGGAGCGTTTCTTTTTTTTGGTTTGAACCTCAGTGAGTGGAGCAAAAGTATCACAGGCAGCACTGAATTTGCGAGTGAAGTAGTCAAGGGCTACATCTATAGTAGGGGCACATTTGATGGGAGACCAATCACACTGGGTAAGATATTTCCTTAGTATGGTGAGTCCACCAGGTAGGAGACGTCGTCGGATGAAACCGCAAGGTTGGGGTGGTTGTCGCTGACAAGACCAGGTGAAGAGGATTGGTGAGTGATCGCTTAATGAGTCTGGGAGTACTTTTGGGTTTGTGGTTCTATTGGGTTGATTGATGAGTAGGAGGTCGATTAGGGTGCTGGAATGATTTCTGGGATTGACCCTGGTTGGTTGGTTTACTAATTGGGTTATGTCTAGTGCTAAGAGGGTGTCTATTGTAGCAACAGTTGAGCTGGATAACCAATTCACATTAAAGTCTCCGACGATAATGTGCTCAGTTTTGGGTGGGTAGCTGGAGATATAGTTGGCTAGGGCTTGAAAAGCTGAGGCTTGGGTTTTGTGGTGGGATGAACACCACCGTAATGGTTATAGGGGCTCTGGTGGGGTCTGGAGTAAGATTTAGTGTCAGAGCCTGTGCCCCTTGGGTCAGTGAGGGAGTTGGTTGGCTTTGGCATACCAGAGAGTCTCAGATGTAAAAGGCACACCCCCCTCCCCATTTTGCCACACCTATCGGCGCTATACATGGCGAGGCCTGGGAGTGCTATGGAGGAGTCTGGGACTTTCTTTGACAGCCAGGTCTCAGTGAGTGCTACCACATCTGGCTGATGATGCTGAGCTGTTTTTTTGGGTAGGCTGCAGATATTCATTGCGGCTATATTTAGCCCATTGCGTGAGGCGTCAGAACTGATTGAGACAGGGCCTGGGTTAGGGTGAATATTACCTGACATAAGGAGTAGGAGTGCGAAGATTCTGAGGATGGCTAGTATTCTCAGTTTGCTGATATTGGCATGTTGCTTTTTTGCTGGGGTACTGCTTGTGCATGGGACGGCCAGGGAGAGGTGGGGTAGGACAGGAATGCAATGGGATATGGGAGGAAGTGCTGCAAGGAGAAAGGTGGGTGGTGAGAGGGAGGTGGGTGAAGCGGAGTTACCGTGACAGATAGGGTGGGTGGAAGCCGGTGATGCATTACAGCGGTGCCATAGGGGTAGGTCATGGGCGAGGGAGGGGGTAAAGAGGAGAACCAGTGACAGGCAGGGTGGGTGGCAGCCGGGGGTGCATCATAGGGGTGCCATAGGGGTAGGTTACGGACAAGGGACAGGGGAATCCCTGGAGGAGGAAGAGAGAGGTGAGGAATAAGGTAAGCATTTCTGTGCCGGTGGTCTAATTAATGGGGTGGGAGTTGGAAGGCCGATGGGAGTAGATGGTGTGGTACGGGGGGAGGCTATTATGCAAGTGTGGAAGGGAGAGAGAGAGAAGGAACAGGGACCGGGGTCTCAGTATATAAAGTAAAGAAAGGGGAAAACAGTATTTGGAAATGTAGTACAATGCTGCTTCTGGTGGTGAGTTGTTATAGGCTGCTAATGGTAAAGTGGGCTGATTGGTTCTGAATCTCTCTCCTCCCTATTGGTCTGTCTCCAACCCTATATAAGAGCGTGTCGACCAAGGGTGGTGGGGAGCCGACGCTATGTGTCGGCGGGGCCTACACTGAGTCTTTACTGCACCACAGTTCTGTGGCTTGCCGTGCCCGCTCTGGTTCCCGTATTCCCGTACCTGTTCAGTGTCTCGGGGGGTGGGGAGGGGCTGCTCTGGCGCTCGCGACCTCTGCGGTGTGGTGGACCCTCGCTTGGATCCTTTGTGCAGTGGGCTGTGGAGAAGCACGCAACAGTTATTTGTACCGTGTTGTAGGGGAGGAGTTACACAGTCTGAAGTTACATGTCCTTAGCACTGTGAGATTCACTTCAGTAATCATTCAAATTTCAGTAATACAGCCAAATCATTTCTTTAACAGGTCTTGTAAGCACAGTTAACTTTAAGGTACAGAATGCTAAAATTCAGGAAATAAAGCTAAATCAATTCCTTTTTTAGAGGTTTGTAGGCACTGTTAATTCTCAAACAATAAGGCTATATTAGATTTTTCCCTTAAAGTAAATAAGGCTATATTGGATCCTTTTCTTTTCCCTTAAAGCACTTGCATACTTGCATTCAGGAACAGCTAGTAACAGGAGAGTTTTTGGGATTGAGAGACTATCTCCACTGTTGGGCCGATGTAAATTCAAAAAGTAAAAGCGCGTCAAACAACACTGAGTCTTTACTGCACCACAGTTCTGTGGCTTGCCATGCCCGCATTCCGGTTCCTGTATTCCCCTACCTGTTCAGTGTCTCAGGGAGTGGGGAAGGGCGTCTGCTCTTGCCCTCGCGACCTCCGTGGTGTGGTGGACCCGCCTGGATCCTTCTTGCAGTGGGCTGTTCAGCCGCCTCGGGGGTGGGGAGGGCATCTTCTTGGGCCTCGTGACCTCCACGGTGGTGTGCTGGACCGTTGCTTGGATCCTTTGTGCAGTGGGCTGTTCAGTGTCTCGAGGGGTGGGGGAGGGTGTCTGCTCTGGCCCTCGTGACCTCCGCGGTGTGGTAGACCCGCTTGGATTCTTTGTGCAGTGGGTTGTTCAGTGTCTCGGGGGGTGGGCTTCTGCTCTGGCCCTCGCGACCTCCGCCATGTGGTGGACCCTCGCTTGGATCCTTTGTGCAGTGGGCTGTTCAGCGTCCCGGGGGTGGGGGATGGTATCTGCTCTGGCCCTCGCAATCTCCGCAGTGTGGTGGACCCTCGCTTGAATCCTTTGTGCAGTGTGTTGTTCACTGTCCCGGGGGGTGGGGGAGGGCATCTGCTCTGGCTCTCGCGACCACCACGGTGTGGTGGGCCCTCGCTTGGATCCTTTGTGCAGTGGGCTGTTCAGTGTCTCAGGGGTTGGGGGAGGCGTCTGCTCTGGCCTTCGTGACTTCCATGGACATGTGTCTGGTGTTGGGCTAGAACCCATGACCTTCCAATCTTCCCATAAAACAAAACTTTTAAACACCTCCAGTCCATGCAAATACAGCCTCATTAAACCAGCAACTCTCTCCCCAGAACACAGAAAGACAACAAAACTGGAGATTTCATTACATAAACTAACAAAATAAAAATCTGAGTGCTTCTACTGTTTAGTCAGGCTGCCTGGTAATGAAATATAATAAAACACCCACAATCATGGGTCCAATAAAAAACTATTTATTTAATAAATAAAATAGCTTGCGCTTTTATACCCGGACGTAACGGCACATGTGACCATGCAAAGTGTTGGTATATTTGGTCCATGGTAGTGCTGCCATAATTTTAGCTATTTTATTTATTAAATAAATAGATTCTTTATTGGACCCATGATTGTGGGAGTTTACTTTATTTCGGTACTGGCAGCCCGACTAAATGGTAGAAGCACTTTGAGTCGGTACATCGTCGCTCCTGGCATTTGTGCAGCCACCTAGTAATTTTCACCCAAATAAAAATCTGAGCATACCAGGTAAAGCTACTTCCTTTCATCATGGGAACAATATTCAAAAAGATTAAAGCAGGAAGACACAAACAGAAGTAAGTTTCCCTTAATTGTTACTGACTAGCTTACTTCTTGATTTATTCCTTGAACTACTCTTACTCAAACCTGATTAAGTTTTCAATAGACAGTAACAATCCTTTTCTTAGCCTACACACTACCCTGCAAAAGCCATACAAACACAATCAAATTCACTGGCATACCTGGAGGGGCTTATAACACTTATAAAATGGCTCTGAGTAGGTTTCTTTGGGAGTAAATTGAGATTTGGTACCTGACTGTGCGTTTATACAGATTTAATGCACAGTCAGGTGACATCTCTCAGCCAATGGAATTTCTAGATTTTTTTCTGGCCGCTTTGTAAGTATAATAAAGACACTCAAAAATATTTGTTTTACTCAAGGCCCCTGGAATTCTACGATCCGCAGTTGCAGAATTTTCCACAGTATCTGCATCATTCTTCAGAATACATGCAGTGCTGCAGAATTCACTGTTGTTTGTGAATTTTCATTCAAATATACAATTTTCCCATAGTACCTGCCTCCGTTCCTCAGCTCATTTATCCTGAAGCCACTTCTCTATGCTCTGCATGTGATGTCGTAGGTAACATCACGTCATAGTTTATCCAATGGCAGGACTACATTCTGCCACAGAAATTAATAAATCATGCCATGGAAATCAGAAAATGCTGCTGTAGAAGCCTAGGAACCTTGGCACACAAGTCAGGACAAAGTACTGCAGAGCACTAGGGACCCTGGTTATACCCTGCTATTTCATTTCACTCTCATTTTCATTTTTATATATGTTGGTTGATTAAGCACCACGGCACAACAAGGTGTGTGTTATCGTGTAATAACATCACTCTTGGGGTGGGTTGAAGCACAAGACAAAACCGAGTGCTTCCACCACCCCAGGAGTTATGTTATTACACGATAACACACACCTTGGAGTGTCTTATTGCAATTATACAATGGCTCGATGTTATAGAAAACAAAAATAAAAATAAGTGTTTTTAGTAGATTTTTAGTGAGGCAGTATATCTTTGTTTCTGAAAATAAGAAGGTGCACGCTCCATAAAATCAACACAGTGATGTTATTGTGTAATATCATCATTGTCTCAGGCACACACTGACCAATCAGAGTCCAGGAAATTATCTTGCCATTGTATAAGCAAGCAGTAACACACTCCAAGGTGTGGGTTATCTTCTGATAAGAGCACGCCCAGGTGCGTTGTTAGACATGAGGCACTTGCGCCGAGTGCCTTATGCACCTGTGCGTGCTCTTATCAGGAGATAACCTACACCTCGGAGTGTGTTACTGCGCTTATAAAATGGGCCCCTTAGTAAAAACACTAAATACAAATGCAGATAAGAATTTCAAGTAAAATTATTAAAAAATATGATGTTATGAATTTAAAGAGAGAAAAAGTAGTCCAACTCATTTTATTATTGTGAAGATGCTTGATTAAGTAGGAGGCTTTGGTGCACGTTTGTTCAGTCCTGCCATCTTCCACTGAGAAAGAAAATTATGCACAGTGTGTTTTTTTTTTTTTGTGTATGTGTCTTTTTTTATGATTAGGGAGGAAATATTGATTCAGTTACTTACAGGAACGAGAGCACAGGATCTCGTCAGCTGCTGTGGTTCTGATAGTCTGTCTGCCCCCTCCCCCCCAACGCAGACACAGTTGTCAACAATATGCTTTTGGCTGTGTGTGTGTGTGTTTTTCATTTTGTTTTTACGAGGACGTGATGCAACACAGGAGTTTTTCTGTAAGGAGTGGGACTGAGCATGTCCGCTGGGTGCCGTATTCAGCGCTTCTGTGACAGCGCTTCCACAATTACAGTTTCGGCAACTTGGTGTGATGTATTTTTATTTGAAATGGTAACCATGAATGTTTAAATAAATACTCTTATACTGTTAAAGAATTAGTGGAGGTGCAGGACAAGAAGAGGTATGGCGTCTTCTGAAACAGTTTGTTTGGGGTACGATCGTTATTTGAAAGCCGTGGCACTTGCAAATCGCTATGCTGATCAGATCGGGTTGTGCTCAAAGTTTTTTAAGGTCAGATTTTTGTTTAATGAGAGAGAAAATGAATGAAAACATTTTCCTGTGGTGCTGTTGTACCGTAAGCAGTGTGTCTCTGGTGTCTAGACAGCGCTGGCAGTGAGAGTGTAGTGTGAAGGTGCGGGTTTGAATAAGAAGCTGCAAGTAGCGTGAATAGTTGAGAGCAGTGAGCGGGACAGCCTGGCAGACAATTATGTTCAAAAATTGGCAGGCACAGATCTCTGACTGTACTGCATCCTGCTTGGCATAACAAGTACCAGTTGCTATGTATATGTGCTGATAAGGACACAGCTACTGGTACCTGTTAACCAATCAGGATGCAGCATCTTTCGTACCCATTTTATAATGAGCAATATTGTCTTTTTTCACAAGCAACAAGTTTTAAGACATTCAGTATTAGTGCAACAAATACATACAACTGTTAACGTACAATGTTACATATATTAACACTTTTTAACACACACAAATTACTTTAAATTACAAGTGTAGTTATTGGGCGTATCAAGCTACCATTTCAGTCTAAATTTAAAAGATCTAACCGTTGTACAACTGAATATTTCATTCAGAATAGAGTTGAAAAAAATGGATGCCCTATGAAGTATTTTTGACAAATAGTCTTTTTAAACAAAGATATTCTGTAAACGAGTTTACTTTGGGACCTGGTCCCCTTTGTATTAATACATCTAGGAAACAGTGCCCGAACTGTTTGAGGCAGAAGTTATATTCCTGAGAACTCCTTGGGCCATTTAAACTGACCACTTGGGATGTGACGGGGTGGGATCCAAGTCAACCGAGTGCAAACATATTCGTTGTGGTCAATAACGGTGCAACAAAACTGTCGTAAGCAACAACAGCTGATGCCAAATGACGCTAAACCCATAAGGGCGCAAAGTGCGGTCCGTTTTCCAAAACCAATTTATCTAGTTGTGGCATGATCCCCTTACACAAACACATAAGCTAAAAGCTTAGTAAAAATTACGATTGCAGCTAATCAAACATTTATCCTGTCCCTAAAGAGACAATGTCAGACCTTAAACCTGCAAATGTGAGACTACCATGCTGCCACTGAAAGTCTGCAAGAATGCCCCAATAAATCCTTCACTTTATTTGATCCCCCTTGTGTGCACTCGCACTCCCAGCTCTCAGTGCTTGCACTGAGAACTGTGAAAAGTGTGCCCAATGAAGACAGGAAACAGACTAAAACAGATACTTTTTTACACTGAGAATTAGGAAAAGTAAGTATGTACTAAAGTGCCGGGGAGGGGAAGCTGCAAGCGGAGTGAACACAGTCGGGTGGGTGACGGCACGGGAATCCAGCCAAGCAACTCAAAATGATTTCAAGAACGCTGAACGAACAACAACAAAAAAACCCACTACCAGTCTCGAACCCCGGTCTGCCACACATAACTGCACACATGGGCGGTGACTCTACCCAGCAAGCTATGCCACCAGCTCAGATCTGAGTCTACAAAACACTGCCTACAAACTTCCTGAAATGACACTCATTCCTGCAAAAATGTTGCTGAAACTTACTTTGCTGTTTAGTTCAGGTCGCGCAAATCATGTTCACGCTTTCTTACTCGCTTCCTATCATTCACTCTTAATGTGTTATGGCAGGTACTACGATCACTGGAGGCTGCAGACGTGACAGGAAAGCAGATTAAACAATCCTCTCTCTGCTTCAGGAAAAGTGCAGGAAAATCTTGAGCGCATGAAGTAATTGCAGAGGAAAACATCAAGTGATTCAGAGGGCTATGTGCTGTTATGGTGTTACGATGTTCTGTAGCATTAGCGCTTACTGATAATGCGCTTATAATGCTGCGCTGAAATGCTTGCGCTGTAATGATGCGAGTCTGACAGGGTGTAACACATCCTCTCTCATATCCTATTACTTGCACAACACATGCCAACAGCCAAAATAATGTAAACAGCCTAACTTTCTGAAGGGTATGGCTAAGTATCAAATAAACAGTATGTCCTATTGTGGTATACAAATCAATACAAAAACACACAATGCATTTTGATCTCTCTGTCTCTTCCTACAGCCCTGCAATTTCACACACCTCAGAACCCCTATTTCTCCACTGTTATCCCTCAGCTCAAGAGCCCCACCACCATCAAACCATATAAGATAAGGTCACTTCCCTAACTGAAAACTATTCCTTTAATTTATTAACTCATGCTGTACAATACTTCAGAAAATGCAGTACATGACAATTTTGTCCCAGTAGCTAGAGTGCAGAACTGCGATTCCTGAAACCCAGGTTTGAATCCAACTACTACGATTTACTCAATGTAGGACCCTCAGCAAGTCACTATACTTCCATATCGTTTATCTCTGTCCAGCACAAAACCCCCTGTGAACCTGAAATGGCAGTAACATCCCCCCCCCCCGGATTGTAAAATACTTTGGGATACAGTCTGCATGAAAGGCACTGTATAAAATCCCTTTCCATCCTGAACACTGCTGGCACCAAATATCCATCACCATCATGTAAGGAATAATGTATGGACGAGTCAAGCGACCATATATAACAAGCCTGTGTTTCTCTTGACGGGTTGAGATAATAGCACATGGGCTCAAGAGAAAAGTTCAAGAGGTTCATGCTATTATATCAACACCAAGACAGAAACATAGACTTGTTGTGTATGGTCACCCGTAGTTTATTTTTACAGCACCGTACATGGTTTTGAATGAATCTTTACTTTTTTGATATTTTTAAACATACCGCACGTGCCATGACTTTTACTTTAATTTTTCAAGTGTAGCACTACAGTGCTATGGGAGAAAGCGTGAGCAGGGTCACAGATGAAATTGATTTGGGATGTGCAAACAATGTTTTTAGAACATTCACAACAACTTAGAACATGCACAACAAACAGAATAGTGGATGGGTGACTATCCGCAACAAGGCTGCTTCCATCAAGGGATTTGATGACATCATAAAGACCTCAAGAGCCTAGATCTCAAGGTCTCTATGATGTCATCAACTCCCGAGATGGAAACACAGCCTTAGCTGTGGATGCTCACCCATCCACTGTTTCATACAGTACATGGGAGCCCTTGATAGTTTTTTGTGTTTTTCCTTTTTTTGTAAGTTGGTAGTTACCTTCACTTTTATGTGGCATCACTCCTGCTCGCTGCGGCTTCTGTGTGACTCGGACCATGTCAGTCCGGAAAACTGCTGTGTGGTAGTTACGACCAACTGTGGCCACAGTGTTCATTTTTTAAATGAAAATAAAAAAGTAGTTCAGTTTTTGGACACGGAGCCATGTGCAACTCTTAATGTCCAGACTAGGTAGGTCCACTTCTCAGCGCTCGCTAAATTACACCACCATGATTCTGTTAATTCTCCCACTGACGCTGCATAGTGTAAGCCAATCAGGTGGCAGGTCATAGCAGAAACGTTTTTATATTATCAATGTGATATCAGAATGCTAGTTCAATAACTTTTTTGACCTTTGAACTGTTCTACAACAAGATTTCCGCAGCTGCTGAAATCAATGCACAATCGAGGGCTCCCATATACTACAACATTTTTGAATGGGCTGGTTTCCATGCGCAATAAACCCTAACCACAAATGACAGCACTACTATGTGTGTCTGTATCTTTTTTTTTTTTTTAATTCTTTTTATTCACTCCAGGCACTTGAACTCTCTTGGGCTACACAGCGTTCTGCCGTTCCTACAGCCCACCGTGATCCAACCCCCTCAAGGGCATTACTTTCTCCTCAGTGAACCCTCTCCGGCCAGGGTCCATGAAGAGATCGAAGCGGTGGGGCAGAGATCCGGTGTTGGGCATGTGGCGGTAGGCACTGTGAGCCGTCACCTATCCAGTCTGGAGGGCATTTTTCATAAGTTACGCCCCAGACGTGGGACATGCAATGCCACCTAGCTTGTGATGTGGATGCTCCCACCCACGTCTGGAAGGCAGCTGCCAGACGTCTTCTCCTGCCTGAAGTCTTCCCCGGCGTACAAGCCCCTGTGCGTCGCAGTGCCGCCGGTCTCCACCAGGGGCTACTACTATGCCAGGCTGTCCCTGGATCCCTCCCCAAGAGAGGAGAGCAGTCCTCCAGACACTCAATCCTCTCTCTCTCTCTCTCCCCCCGGCAGTCCAGGCTCGTTCCCAAACCAGGGTCGCCGGCACTGTGCGAGGTGTGGCATCCAGCGCCTCAACCCTCAGCGCCACTGGGCCGGCTACACGTCTGCACCTTGACTAAGTAAAGCAAATGGGCACATATGTTGGGGGGAAAGTGATACAAAATAAACTATGCTTTAGCTAAATGTCATTGAGCTAGCTAGCATCAGTGTTCGCATACACAAAGGCTAGGGTCAGAGCCACAGCATTTTCCTGCTGCAGGTCTAGAAGAGGATTACTGTGTGAGTGTGGATACAAACTAGTGGTGGAGTCTACAATGATGATGGTGTCTTAAGACAAAAAGGATAAAATACTTCCAACTGCAGCTGTTCTACATGTTAGGATGTATACTTCCTGTGTCTCTTACTTAAAAAGAGTGCATTTTTGAGTTATCTGTGTGAGAGAATTGCACAGTGAACTGAGCAGTTCTGGCACACTAGAGACTTGAGAAGAAACTCATAAAAATGACAAAGGGCCAGCCTGGTGGCACGGAGGGTTGAGGCATCAGCCTTACCACGTGTCACGCCAGCGCCCCGGGTTCAGGAGTAAGCTTGGGGCACCGGAGGTCGGAGGGGAGGAAAGGATTGAGCGTCCAACAGACTGCTCTCCACTCCTGGGAGGTAGGAGGGACATGGTTCTGTGGTGCTAGTGGCTCCCAGCAGAGGCGGGGTGTACTGCAGTCAGGAACGCAAGTTGGGGAAGACATCGGTGGTTGTCCTGTGGGCAGGTGCGGGAGCAAGCGCGCTGGACAGCATTACATGTCCATGTCTCGGGGGAGAACCCAGAACAAGGAAAATGGCCCTAGCACCCGGGAAAGTGAAGGTGAGTCTAGTGAATGGCCCCCATGCTCACTGCCAGGTCTATTCCAGAAGGTCTCCAAATCTCCTCCCTGCTCCGGCCAACCTACTAGATTGTACAAAGAGTTTCAGAGGAGTAGGCAGTCCCACCTCTCAGGCCTCAAAGCCGGAGGGTTGCGGGTCGGTATTAGGGTGAGGAGTGATCCCGGGGCAGAAACTAGGTCTGGGAAGACCTCAGGCGGAGCGGAAACAGGCCAATCTGAATGGACACACTGGAGAAGAGTCCTAAGGAGCCAGAGAGGGATCATAAAGAAATAAAAAAAAAAAAAGATGACACACGAACTGAACATATAAACATTATAAATCACGTTGAGCATCTCCGTTTTTAAAAAAATGGAACCCGACTCCAAAATCAGAATGTTTTTATTTGTAGAAACTTAGTGAAACCTCGGAGTGGGAAATGGACTATACAAGCTGAACTGAGAACTGCAGCATTTTAAAACTATTTGCATGGACGTTGTCTCATGGTTACAAGTTTACCTGGAATGTTTAGAAATAAAAGAAAATCTGACTGGCTAAGAATCACGTCATAATTTATTATACTGCTGTTCCTTCCACAGTCACATTAATACGGTCTCCACTGAAAACACGTGAAAGGCCAGAATGCTATGATTAAATCTACTGAAAAAGGCATAACGATCTTCTCAGTAGCAGCTATTTGGAATCTCACTCTCACCCTACCAGCCAAGATAGCACTGGTATATATTTATTAAATAGGTCAAGCTGGCAAAGTGCAAATTGGGACTAGTCCCACACTCTGGCGTGCAGCTATTAGTGTTGACTGTTCCCCTGTAATGTTTACCTGTCTAGCTGAACTTGCTCGTGCTACCACCAACTATGAATACTGCGGATATTTATTGACAATAATGCTAAATACACAATGGCCCAACTGTTCACTAGCATGTTTACACTGATCTGCTGATTTTTAATTTATATATGTGTGTATCACGTAAAGTTTATTTAGGCCATAAATTAACAGAACTGGCATGGAATGTGACTATGATTACAGGAATGGTGTTATGATAATTACTGTATTAAGCTGTATTGTGTCGTTAACGTCAACTTTTTTTTTTTTATGGTTGCAATAAAGATTAAATTTACTTGACACCGCTTTCTGAAGAGGTGGCAGAATGAATGGACCTCTCTGGCTTTATCATTGTCATGAATGCACCTCTCTGGCTTTATTACCGGTAGAGAAGAAAAAGAATGTTTTGACTTACTTTATGATCCTCAACCTGCTGTCTAAATGACTGCAAGTCGCTGCCCAAGGGCTGTCCTTCCATCCTCAGAATGCGTTCTTCTGTGGCAGTCAGCCAGTCAGAAAGGTGCTGTAATTGCTGTTGCTGCAGCTCCATTAACACCTCATGCAGCCTGTGCACAGGACAAGAAAGGTGGACATAAAAAGGCTACCACAACACAGTTTTGGAAACACAGATTTCTTACCTTTTTAAGGGTACAACCCTACTGATCCGCACAAGCAGCAAGCATGAATGCATCTGAATTAAACTCACTTTATTTTTATTTTGGCTTGCGTACACGCGCAAGCAACATCTTGTGGTGGTAGCACAAATGCAGAGGTGTGTCAGTGCTGGCCAATGCAGGGGATACTTTAGTGGGTGCGTCTCTCAGCCCCCGACCAGTGAGCATGCGGCTGATGACAGCAGTTTCAAAGAGAGCCATGGAGATGAAACAAATGTGCCACTGCAACCAGAGACAAGCTCATCGTTGCAGCGGCAGATGGCACGCCTCCGTTACGTGCCTTTGCTGGTGAAACATTTCAGTAAAAATGACGGCTCCTGCCGTCCACCACACAATCCACAGAAAGCCGACATCGGGGTGCTCAATCCCCGTGTTGGCATGTTCGCAGCTCCTGCTGCCCGCCACCTCCCGCTCCACATCCCCTGACAGACAATACAACCCTCCCACAACCTCCCACTGTTGTTGCCCGCCACACTCCCTCCATCACCCCGTCAGAACTGTAGCACTGGGACCCTACCCCAGTGTGCCTATTTTTTTTGTTTCTTAACCTGTAACTGAAGAAAACCTTCCCTTGCATTTTTTAATTTTTTCTCTGTAAACAAGAAAATGGTCCACCGATGTCTCCCCATCCCCTCCCTCCCTCCTCCCTCCCTCCTCCTCCACCCCCTCCTCCCCCATCCATACTTACCCTCGGAGGCAGAACCTTAACGTCCGGGCACAGCAACTGTGCCACTGACTCTGAATGGCACAGTTGCTGTGCAAATCACCTTTCAGGATTGGGTAACGAAACGATAGTGCCACTGGTCATGAGGTGGGGTCTCAAAAAGCCCATGTTGAAAATTTGGAGTGAAAATACCAACAAATGCGTGGGGCATTAAGGTTTCCAACCATACACCCACCCTGTAGACAATGACAGGAGTCAGAGGTGTAACTTGGGTTCGTTGGCTGTAATGTTCGTGGCATTCTATCCCCCCCCCCCCACACTACAGCTACTAACAGGCATCAAGGTGTGCCTTGGGGTCTGTCGCCCTAACATTCACTCCATCCTCCTGTACTACATCCATCTCAGTTTATTTCCTCATGGAATGAGGTGAGCATAAGGGCCGATGACCCCAAAGCACACCACAACACCTATCGGTGTCTTCAGGGTCAGGTGAGGTGGAATGGTGTAAGCGTTATGGCCGAACACCCAAAGCCACACTCCCAACACCTTTCAGTCTCTGCGGGGGTGGGATGGGGTTGGCGTTAGTTCAATACTTCACTGCCATTCCTATTATGCATCTCTCTAACTCCTGCACTACCAATGCAAATGCAGCAAGCCAACATTTGGCATTGACAGATGCTTGTTTATAATAGTGCCAAACCACCAGCTGAAGCCAGCTATTTGTATTACTCATAATGTAGCTAAACTGAGAGATCACAGGCTGCATGTTGGTATGGTATTCCTTTATTTACCCAGGTGGTCTAAGTGCGATGTAACCATTAGTCTTCAGTGGGGGTCCCACTTCCAGCCCATTCTACAGGGAGGCCACATGGCTTGCTCACAGTTACACAGCAAGTCCGTGGCTCTTGAGGGACTCAGACTTGAAATCTTATCCTTCTCAATTTTGTGCTCCAACTACTGGGACACACTTCTTTCCCACACATTAGGATCAAGTACAATAGGATTCAGCTTAGATTTATGCAACAGGACAGACAGCCTACAGGTAAACACATCAACATACCAGGCAGAATAACTGGGTTTGTGTCCTGATGGCAGTCAAAACTGGCAGAGGCAAAACATAGTCTTCAAAGGACACACAATGCCTCTGGAGGGGGTTTAAGTTTTTGTTGACAGGGAAAGGAGGACTACGCTATTCTGCCTATTTTCAGCCTTGTCCTTGGGGAGGGGGGATACAGATGGAAACCATCTGACACTGAACCAGATTAAGCTGCTGGTGGTATTTTTTAGTGAATGGGGAAAGTTGGCCAAGACTTTGAGGAAATTCTCTTACTCTTTTTGAAAAGTGCCCTGGGATCTTTAATGTCCACCTGAACAACCACCAAAACAGGTGGAAAGGACCTCGGTTTAATGTCTCATCTGAAAGATGGCACCTCAGAAGTGCAGCACCCCCCTCATGCTGCACCACAGTCTCAATACTGGGTTTAACTCAAGTTTATTCCTGGTATGGGGATGAAACCCAGAGCCTTCTGATCGTCTGGCTCAGAGGTGAGTGTGCAACCTGCTGAGCCACTGACACTGCTTTACGTATCTTTTTAACATCTACCACTTCTTAGCAAACTGTTGTAATGGGGGGGAGACTTAACAGCTGGGGCTTGAAAAGTGGCCCTTGCTTTGCCCCTATACAACTGCATCTCACTTGGAACTGAATGTTGGACACACCTTCTCAACCACCAGAGGTTTGATGGGCTGTCTTCCCCCACCATGGGAAACCCTTCTGTGGGAAAGAAATCTGGCATTGCAGGTGATAAGCAGAAGCAGACAGTAACAGAGGGTCTCCACTACAGCAGGAGACAGGGTGTTCTACAGAGGAAGGGGAGTGGGGACGGTGGGAAGGGAGGGTAAAAACTGAGAAAACCTATAAAGCAAATACAAAAACTGAATTAGTGCCACATCTGTTTGTTTGAACTTCAACGGACATATTTTTAATACAATCTACAAAATGAGAAATGAAACCATGATGTTGCGACTACAACACGCATTTACCAATGCTGAATGTTTGCTTGCAGTGTAACAGGGCTTTAAAGAGCCCCTGATGTTGTTGGGACAGCTCTGAGAAATATAATGTCTAGACACAATTTAGCTCACTTTTCACCCCTTTTTTTATAACTGTTGCCCTTTTTCATTATGAAGGACATTTCCACGGAAACAGGATCTCTGCCCTATTTGCTCTATCTGCTTGTCTACTTCTGCAGTCACAGTTCTGTTTATGACATCCCAATCTGATGCTGTGGAGATAGCGATGTCATAAACAGGGCATTATGGTGCCATCTGTAGACAAGCAGCCAAAGTTAGTAAAGTCTAAGGGACATTAATCTTATTTTTATGTCACTTCCCTCATTAATAAAGAAAAAAGGGGAAAGAATTGCAGAAGATATAGTTCTGGCTGAATGGTACAGAGGGTAAAAGCACTTAACTGTAAAACAGTGGGTTGCAGGTTCAGCCCCCCTCCAAGCCACAAACAATACTGTCTAAGAAAATCTGAGTTGGAGTAAACTTGTAGTCAGGCCAGTGGAATGAGGCAGTGGCCACCTCAACTTCTGCCACACCACCGCCCTGGGGACGGGAATGGACCAAGGTCATTCGGGGGCTACTGCGGGGGAGAAGGGTTTAACGTCCAGCAACAGATCTCCTCCATGGGGGCGGGTGGGGTGTACTGCTGCTTTACTGCCACCTAGTGGAGAGTAGGTGGGTTTGCAGCAGTCAACAAACCTGACAGTCGGAGGTGGACACTGAGACTGTGCACTGACTTCACAGTCTACGTGTGCACCACTGCATGCCAACGGATCTGACTCAAGGAAAGTAATGGGCAGAAAAGAATTCCATCTGCAGGAGGATGCTGTAATCCTAAAGGCACTGCACCACCATCATCCATGGCACCCACTCAAATAAAAAGATAAGAAGTCCTGGAGGTGGGGCAAAGGGGCTGGGGTTCAACAGCAGAAGTGGAAAGGCAGGAGAATAAAGTCAATATGAAAGGATAAAGTCAAGATATACACATACATATACACACTCACACATACATAAAGAACTGCAAAAATATGTGGACATTAAACTGAATTGTGTCTAACTCCAGGAGGAGCCGCACGCCGCACACACACACACACACACACACACACAGTGTGAGGCTTGATGTTCATCTTTAAAGTCTGATGATGTCTGTCAGCTGGCTAATGGGCAAAACCACTGTGATTGGTGGGGCTTTCTCCTTTGAACTACAAGAAGTTTATACTCATCAGGCAGCTAAACACTGCCATCGTCAGCCTTCTCAGAACTGGCTTTTGAACAGCAACCCTCCTGTATTTCTACACCCATTTACTTATACAGTACACACCTACACAGCCCCTACACTACAGTAAATACAGGTTACTCACCTGTAACAGGAGTTCTAGGAATGGTAGATGTTGTTCATCCACACTGTCTGGCAGGTTCCTTGCCGCTTTAAATCTTGCTGGAAGGTCTTCAAGCAGGCTCCTCCCACCCACCCGGGTGGTAAAACTCTAGGCTCCACCCCATGACGCCAGATCTAGCCCGCTGGAAGCCAGGTTGTGCGTCGAAGCCGGGGAGGCCGGGGGGGTTGTGTGGATGAACAACATATACCATTCCTAGAACTCATGATACAGGTGAATAACCTGTATTTCTAGGGACATGGATATGTTGTTTATCCACACTGTCTGACAGACTCCTAGCAGTTCTCCGGGAGAAGGGGGCAAGGCGCACACACCCTACTTAGGAAATAAAGACTAGTGAACCGAGGCCCCAAAACCAGCATCCCGGCGTGACTCAAGGTCGATGTGGTAGTGGGTGATGAAGGTGTGTGCCGACTTCCAGGTAGCAGCCCTGCAGATTTCCTGGATAGGGACATCCTTGGAAGCAGCCACTGATGCAGCGGTATGGCAGGTAGAATGTGCTCTTATCCCTCTGGGAGGCTCCATGCCCGCCAACCTATATAGCAGAGATCTATGCAGATGGTGACCCACCTGCCTATCGTCCGCTTGGCTGCAGGTCTGACAGGTGCGACTTCGGCGTAGGTGACAAACAGCTGGCAAACCTCTCCCTGAACTTCAGCTGTCCGCTCCTTGTAATAACCGAGCGCTCTTCTAGGGTCCAAAGTATGGAGCCTATATTCGGACTCCAAAGTGTGATGTGGGTAGAACACTGGCAGAGTCAACACCTGGTTAAGGTGAAACTCTGACACCACCTTCAGAAGGAATTTCGGGTGGGGGCACAGGACAACCTTGTCCCTGTGGAAGACCAGATAAGGAGACTCGATGGAAAGCACCTGGAGCTCTCCCATCCTTCTGGCTGACGTGATAGCCACCAAGAAGGCGGTCTTCAACGACAGGTGAGAGATGTCACACCTGTGCATCGGTTCGACTGGCTTGCCCATGAGCTTAGCCAATACCAGCAGTAGATACCACGGAGGTGGAGGTTCTCGCACCAGAGGGGATATGTGATCAAGGTCTTTGAAAAAGCGCCCGACCACCTTCTCCTGTGCCACCGACTGCTTGCTGGCCTGCCTGTAAGCAGAGATGGCTGCCAGGGTGCACCTTAAGGGTCGTCGACCAAAGCCCTTGCTGAGAAAGGGACCACAGGTAGTCCAGAATGCTTGCCAAGGAGCAGGAGGAAGGGTCCAGGCCCTTGCCCTGACACCAAATGGAGAATCTCTTCCATTTGAAGGCATAGCATTTCCTGGTCGACTCCTTACGGGACGCCTCAACAACGTTGAGGTCCTCGTCGGAAAGACCCAAGGCCTGGAACTCTAGCCACTCAGGAACCAGGCCGTCAGGTGCAGGGATTAAAGGTCCGGATGGAATACCTTCCCCTGATTGACTGAGATCAGGTCCGGGCAGACTGGAAGCTGCCTCGGGAGCCTGGAGCTGAGACTGAGGAGATCTGGATACCAGAACTGGCGGGGCCAGTCTGGGGCTACCAGAATCACCTGCGCCTTGTCCCTCCTCGCCTTGAGAAGCACCTTGTGGATCAAGGAAAATGGGGGAAAGGCATAGAAGAGGCCCGGGGTCCATGGCCTCGAGAAGGCATCCCCCTCAGCAAGCCCTGCTGAGGGGGGCGGGCATGAAACAGTCTCAGTTTCTCAATCTCCCTGGAGGCAAACAGGTCCACCTGAGGCATGCCCCAGTGGGAGAACAGATCTTGTACTACCTCCAGCAGGAGAGACCACTCGTGAGACACAGCCCCTATCCGGCTTAGGGCATCAGCCAGGGTGTTGGAGGCTCCTGCCACATGAATGGCAAGGAGATCCGCCTCCAGGTTGCGCACGAGTGACCAAATGCGGAGAGCTTCCTTGCACAGAGGCATGGAGCTCGTCCCGCCCTGGCGGTTTAGGTAGTACATGTTCGTGGTATTGTCCGTCTGGACCTGGACCACTTGACCCCGTAAAAAAGGAGCAAAGGTGGTGAGGGCTAGATGAACCGCTCGAAGCTCCAGCAGGTTGATATAACATCGGGACTCCCAAGGGGACCAGAGGCCATGCACTCTGTGCTCACCCAGATGGGCACCCCAACCCATCAGAGAGGCATCGGTCAATAGAGAGACCGTCGGCTCGGGGCGGACGAACAGGATGCCCTCCTGCAGATGTGCTGGAACAGTCCATCATTGGAGGATGTTCCACATCCCCTGGGTCACTGTCACTAGCTGATCCAAGGGATCGGAGTGCTGTGACCATTGGCTGGCCAGCCCCCACTGAAGGGGACGCATGTACCAATGGGCCCAAAGAACCAAGTGCAGGCCGCCATGAGGCCCAGGAGGCGCAGGAAGTCCCGGGCAGGGCGCAATTGCCCAACCTGAAATGACTGGGCGAAGAAGGAAAGAACCTCGGCTCTGTCCGCCGGGAGCCGTGCTCTGGCTCGTAGAGAGTCGAGCTCTGCCCCGATGAATTTTATCACCTGCTTTGGCAAGAGTTCCGACTTGGCCCCGTTGATGAGGAGGCCAACCTGAGAGCAAACCTGGAGGGCCAGATCTCTGGACCGCTCCACCTCCATTCTGGAGGAGGCTGCAATCAGCCAGTCATCCAGATAGGGGTACACCCGGACCCTTTGGCGCCGCAGGAATGCTGTCACCACTGCCATGCATTTGGTGAAGACCCTGGGAGCTAGGGAAAGGCCGAAGGGCATGGCCTGGAACTTGTAGAGGGATCCCTCTGTCCTGAAGCGGAGGAATCTCTGGTGGGACAGACGGATTGGGACATGAAAGAATGCATCCTGGAGGTCCAGAGAACAGAACCACACACCTCATTCCAAGGATGGAATGATCTCAGCCAGCGTGACCATCCTGAAGGTTCGAGACCTTAGGAACCTGTTCAGGTCGTGTAGGTCGAGAATGGGGCGCCAGGCCCCCATCCATTTTGGGAACAGGAAGTACCTGGACACAAACCCCGGGTCTGGTGGAGGATCCGCCACCTTCCTGATCACCTCTTTTTCGAGGAGCAGGGCGATGTCGGCTCGGCGAGCTGACAGAGAGGCTGCAAACCCCGTAGCCCCCCGAGGGCGACAGCTCGGAAGGGCGGGGCCTGCTCGAACTCCAGGGGCAGGCCCTTTCCTACCACCTCCAACACCCAGCGGTCCGTGGTGATAGCGGACTAGGCGGAAAGGAAGTGGCGGAGCCGTACCCCCACGGGGGAGGGACCGGCCGAGGGACCTCCTGGGCCTTTTCCTCCTTGCTTCCTGTTAGAGGAAGCCACAGGCTTGGCTTTAGGATGCCAAGCGCGAGCCTGCTGGCCCTGATGCTGGTGCTGTTGGGCCGGACGTGCCACAGGTGCAGAAGGGCGAAAGGACTTATGTTGTTGATGACGGCCCTTATCCTTCTGGGCGGAGGTGACCGAGTCCAGGGTAGGATTGGACTTTTCGATCCGCTGGAGGTGGCCTTCCACTCCAGGGCTGAAGAGGTCGGTCCCCAGGAAGGGGACATCTGCCAGTTTATGCTGGGTATCCGCCATGAAGGTGAATGTCCTCAGCCATGCCCTGCGGCGCATGGCTACTGCGGCTGCAACTGATCTGGCACAGGAGTCTCCAATGTCCAGAGCCATTTGGAGCTGCTGCTTTGCCACCGCCCTTCCCTGATCCCGCACTTGCTTGACCGTGGTCTGCAGGTCGGCTGGGAGATAAGGGATCACCTCATCCAGGGAGCCCATGAGGGCGTGGGAGAAGTGTGCCATCAGCACTGCCAAGCTGGCCTGGCAGAGGCCAAGGGAGGACGCAGCGTACACTTTGCACCCGGCATAGTTCAGCTTTTTGACTCCTTGTCGGGGCGCTTATCCACATCCCTAGCATTCCTGGAACACCGGAAAACGCTATCAGTGACCAACCCCTCCGCAGAGGGGTGCTCCGAAAAACCGGACAAAGAGCTGGTAGGGACCACATACTTCGTGGCCATCCTGGCCGAAGGCGCAGGACAGGAAGCCAGCCACTGCCAAAGCTCCAAGGCTGGGCCAACAATGGGCTTCAGCCACCGGAAAGGCCTCCGTGGGCGAATCCCCTCGGTCCAGTATCTCTGTCAGGGGATACTTGGCCCATTTGGATACAGGCTCGAGCTGCATCCCGGTGGACTCTGAGATGAGCCGAAGCAAACCCATAAAAGACAATGGGCTCTCGTCCATCGACTGCCCCCCGGAGGACTCCAGGTCAAGGGGCCTGGAAAACAGGGAAGAGTCATCGTCGGACTCCAAGAAGTCCGCGAAGAGCTGCCTGGGGCCTGAGCCACCTTCCACCTGCCGAGGACGGTCAGGAGTGAGGGTGACCGACAACCTGTGGGGCAGACCCTAACCTGACCGAGAGTTGGCACCCCTGATTTCGGTTGTGGAGGCGGAGGTTCCACCACAATCAGTGGGGCAGCTGACTTTGGCCATACAACCAGCCCAGGCTTGCGCACCTCGACTACCGCAATGGTTTCTTTCGGCCGTTCGGGTGACAGCCACTTGATGGCCGGGGAAGGAGACGGCGTCAGCTTGTTCCTGCACAGAAGTAACTGCTGCCACATTAGGTCCTTGTAGCGTCGACGCAATTTGCGCTGAAGCCTCTCCTCTTCCGAGGAGGAAGACGAGGACGAGCGGTGCCGATGCTTACTTTGGTGCCGAGACTGAGACCGCCGATGTCGGCAGGATCGGCTGGACCGAGACGAGGTCTGAAACCGAGACCCTCGGTGTTTCCGAGGGTGGATCTGGGAAGGGGTGGGGGACACCCGCTCTTCCCTCGGCTCGAGAGCCTTGACTGGGGACTCCAGCACAGGAGGCACAGGCAAGTCCTCGGTCTCCACAGGGGGAACCAGTGAAGAAGGTTGTCGGCTTCACCAGTCGACAGCCGTCCGATGGTCGAGAAAATCTCGACCCGTTGGCGAGTGTCTCGCCGGCTGACCTGACCGGGACATCAGAAGCCAGCGGCCTTAGCCGTCAACCCCATCGGTTGAGGGTCGACTGTCCGGGAAGGGGACCTCTCCGCCCCACGGCACCGACAGTGGGACTTAACTTTCGAGTCCTTCTTTTGGACCGAGAAGAATGTCCCAATGGCCCCTCTCCTTCATGGAAAGGGACTGGCAAAGCTCCTTAAAGGCTGTGTAGGAGGATCCCAGAGAGGTGGGATAAATGCCATGACCGAGGAAGATGAAGATGCGGCCTGGGCCGCCCTCTCCAGGCGATCATCTGCTTGAGTTGCTCAGCCAAGCCGCCCGCCCGGACACCGCCAGACCTCCATGGACATCACTGGCGGCGTAGCGCTTACCGAGCAAGCTGTAACCGGGCAGCGCGGTCTTCCAGGACACTGGCTGAAAAAGAACGGCATAACTCGCAGGCCTGCGGGTCATGATCTAGGCTGAGGCAGTAGACGCACGTGGAGTGCGGATCCGTCCTGGACATTTTCTGTCCACATGGGCACCGCCGAAATCCGGGAGTCAATTTGTCTATCGCAGCCGTGAGGGAGTAATTAGACCAAAGTCTTGAAAACTTAAGAATTAGTTTCGGGCGAACCGAAGAATTAGGATCCAGTCTATACGCAGAGCGTTAAGGAGGGAACCTGAGCTTCCAAGCGGTAAGGAAGAGCTGACGTCATGGGGCGGAACCAAGAGTTTTACCATCCGGGTGGGTGGGAGGAGCCAGCTTGAAGACCTTCCGGCAAGATTTAAAGCAGCAAGGAACCTGCCAGACAGTGTGGATGAACAAAATATCCACGTCCCTAGAACAATATGGTTGTTCTGCGCATGCATGCAAACGAATAAAAAATGGGGGGAAAAACTCATCAGCAGGTTTATACTGGCTGTCGGTCACCCCGTCCCCAGAAAACAAGTAAACTCATCCAGTGCATGTCATGAGACTGAACTCTGTTTCTGGATGGAGTTTCTGTGAAAACACCAGTATCAACAGGCCACTGTCCCTATAAATACAGCATGGTCCTACAGCAGGTTTATCTGAAATCAGTACCAGATCAACATCACGACGACTGACACAAGATTCTGTTAAAAAAAATGAAAGACATGGTTAAGGTCTTCATTCTGCAACTTACCTAGCTTGTCTGCTCATGCTGTTCACCCGAAGGGTTTCCCACCGGTTGTTCAACAGTTCCATCTGCTCCCGGATTTCATTCTCCTCTTCCTCGATCAGACTGCCCTGTGCTATTAGTTGGTTGCCTGCTTGCAGTACATTTCCCACACTGCTCTGGTGTGCAGTCAGCTCCATCATAAAACTCTGCAAAGGTGCACAATTAACATTGTGATTTGTGAGTTCCTGTCCCAAATACATAAATTAGAAAGTGATTTCATAAATTGTTAGGGTTCACAGCAGTAACGATGTGTGTTATGCCAACGTTCAACAACAGGCAATCAAAGTGACCTTAATAAAAGGTTGGAAGCCTAACAGATTCAAAACAAAATACTTGAGTCTCTCTTTTTTTTTTAACTTCTGTATTGGATTCTTTGTTTTGAACAACACTTCAGTGTTCATAAATGAAATCCTTGCAGCAAGAAGTCTCAGAACATGGAAAACAGCGGTCATTCCTTTTTTTAAACAGTGCTTTTAAATCAATGTTGCCCTGGTTGAAAGGTGTACCTCTGTCCCTTAGTAGCATTCCTGCCTCTAGGCCAGAAAGTCATGAGTTCAGTTCCTGCATTGGAGACTTGGGATCCTACCTACTACAGATACTAAAGCATGGTACTGGGGGCAGGGGTGCTGCCCTGTTGGGAGGTACCAGTCTTTAGATGAGATGTTCAGCCAAGCTCGCCTATGATCACTTCTGGTGGTTGTCCAGATAGAAGATTATGATCCCGTGGCACAGGGCCAGCCTGCTAATGCAGCGACTGTGCAGCTCAGTTTGCTAAACAGATGACTTTGGCCACACTCCACGCTCAGACTGCTGCCCATAGGCTGGTCTCCTTCTCATTCTCCTCCTCCTCAATTTCCGTATGGGGATGCTGAGCGGCAGCTCTGTGCTTGTGGTAGCAAAAAGCATTCGCAAGAAATCAGTGAGAGGAGGCAGGGGTTCAGTCTGGGGAAGGAGGGAGGGAGTAAGTGGGGAGAATAGCACATAATAAGTGGGGCCACTAAGGCTGGCATCCTCAGACCTGATACACTCCCTCACTAGAATACCTAGTCTTCAGTTCCCTTGGTCTCCACCCCACCCTACTGGAAAGCTGGCTCTAAACCCACTGCCTTCTCAGTGAGGGAGCTCAACGGTGTCCAGGTATCCATTGACTGGGGCAGGAATAGAAGCAAGTAGGAGAATAAATAGAATTTAAAAAATACCATGACAATATTTGAAAAACAGATTGTAGTAAAATGAGGCCACATGCTTTCACAATAAACCAGGTTCTAATACAAATTGTCTGTGGCCATGAGGTGATGCTAAGTGCTTTATGGCTTATGGACCCTGCACTACTGGTACTGAACTCATTTTATATTTAAAGTGCTCAGAGACACTTTGTGTAGGAAATTCATTATATAAAATGAAATTCGATGCTAGGCTAAAAAAACAGGTCTCTAAAGCTGATCACTGAATAGTCTGATACCACAAATCAAGCTGCATAGACATCTGGTGCAATTATTAGCAACATATTAGCAAACAGTATTCCAATATAGTCAGTTGTCACCATGGACTATAGCAAATACAGAAGAGATTTGTTTTCCACCTCAGTTACTGAGAGATGCATTGCCTACACCGCTTAGTACACAGTCATTCTTTATTTTATTTGAGAAGTCGGATTTACAACCTTTGAGCCATGGACTCATTTACAAAGACACCTCATCGCAGGGAGGGTAGACATGAATACAGTGCGAGTACAACAGTGTTAACATACGGTGCAACACAGATAACAATAAGAACGCATTTACAACAGTGGTCTACAGATAAAGTTGCATACAGTAAGTTACAATCGAATAAAATATTACAGTAATAGAAGGTACAGCCCTGGACGTACCAGGGAGGAATACTTATGAGGAAAGGTTGGGGGGATTAAACAGTGGGTGGGGAAAATGGGGATGGGGTGGGGGAAACAGTAGTCCAGCAGACATTTTCTGAGCTGAGGGCCAGGTGGGAGTGACCCCATCATTACATTAATATGGGGCAATTACAGCTTCGGTGTCAAAAAAGAGTTTACGGAGAACAACTTTGAATGGACCAATTTTGTTAAGATTAGTGACAGAGGGCGGGAGGAAGTTGAACCATGTGGGGGCACAGTAGTGGAAGGACCTTTGGGCTAAAGAGGTCTTGGTGCAGGGCACCTGGAAGGTGGCCTTAACTGCGCTGCAGGTGGCGACAGATGGGGATGCATGCCGTAGGGATGCAGTGACCCCGGGTCCCTTGACAGGATTTCACTGGCAACCACAAAGCTCCCTGCTTGACCCCAGAAACCACTACCAGTACTGAACTCTCACCACAACCACTACCCTGTCTATGTTTTTTCCAACAAATAGGTTAGTGGGGAAAATATTTTTCTAGTCTGAATGTTTTATTTGTTAATTTCCATTATTCTACTAGAACAGAGGATGTTGAAAATACCTTTACTATAGGGATGGTCATCTCTCCTAATTGTAAGAGAGAAATGTAGTATTAACAATGCATGTGTAACTAAACGCTAAATAACTCCATGCCTGTACATGCTAGGAGCTAATGCCATACACTGTTGGGAAGGTGAAGACCATTCCTTTACAACGGTGTATGGCATAAGACTCTAACATGTAAGGTTAAAATGATATTTGCTTCTAAAGTTAAATTGTCATTATCGATATGAAGACAATACATCAATGCAAACTATCAGCGTATCAATATTTAAACAGTGCATCAATATGCCACATAGAAACACAGACTTTGATGGTAGATAGGGATCGCTTGACCCACCCAGTCTGCCAATTTCCCTACCTATCGGATAAGCTGCAGATCCTAGTTTTACCAACAGCCTACTTCCTCCTGCCTACCACTAGAAGTGCCTTATGTCTGTTCCATGTATTCTTGAATTTCCCCACTGTTTTTGACCCCACAACCTCCTCAGGAAAGCCATTCCATGCGTCCACCACCCTCTCCATGAAAAAATACTTCCTCACATTGCCCGTGTCATCCCCCCCGTATCTTCAAATTGTGCCCCCTTGTTCTTGCACATCTCTTTTTCTGAAAGATGCTACCCTCTTGGACTTTGTTGATTCCCTTGAGATACTTGAAAGTTTATATCATGACTCCCCTCTCCCTCCTTTCCTCAAAGGTATATATATTAAGCTGTTTTATTCTATCCTTATTCTATCCTTAGTATGGCTTCTGGTGCAGACCCTGCACCATTTTAGTTGCCCTCCTCTGGACTGCCTCCATCCTGTCTATGTCCTTGTGGAGATGGGGTCTCCAGAACTGCACACAGTACTCCAGATAGGGTATCATCAACTGTCTGTACAGAGGGATAACAACTTCCTGTTTTCTACTGGTGATGCCTCTCCCTTTGCATCCTAGTATCCACCCAGCCCTCCTTACTGCCTTTTCATATTGCTTGCCTACGTTTAGGTCATCCGACATGACTACTCTCAGGTCCCGTTCTATTTTTGTTGTCATTAATACTCCCCTCCCCATTGTATACTCTTCCATTGAGTTTTTGTTTCCCAGGTGCACTACTTTGCATTTCTTTGCATTGAGTCTAAGCTGCCATACTTTTGACCATTCCTCCAACCTTGCCAAGTCCCTGCTCATCCTTTCCAACCCCCTTTGTGTATGAACTCTGTTGCAGATCTTTGTGTCGTCTGCAAACAGGCATACTTTTCCTTTCAGTCCCTCTGTAATGTCACCTATAAAGACATTAAAGAGGACTGGTCCCACTACTGATCCCTGCGGTACTCCGCTAGTAACCCCCCTTTCTTCAGAGTGGACCCCGTTTACTATTATCCTCTGCTGCTCTGCGTCCTGTTGTCCAGCCAGTTTGTTACCCAGGTTACCACCTTTGGACCCACTCCCAGGCTGGCTAACTTGTTTATTAATCTTCTGTGTGGGACTGTGTCAAATGCCTTGCTAAAGTCTAGGTAGATCATGTCCACAGCCCCTCCCTGGTCTACTACTTTGGTCACCCAGTCAAAGAAATCTATTAGATTTGTCTGACATGACCTTCCCGCTGTGAATCCATACTGCTTTGGGTCCTGTGCCCCTCTGGCCCCTAGGTACTCAGCAGTTCTTTCTATCAGAAGTGATTCCATCATCTTCACTTCCACCGAGGTCAAACTAACAGGTCTGTAGTTTCCTGCCTCTGTCTTGCTCCCACTTTTGTGAAGGGGAATCACATCCGCCCTTCTCTAGTCCTCGGGTACCAAACCATCCTCCCATGATTTGTTAAAAAGTATAGTCAGTGGTGCCACTAGTTCTCCCCTTAGTTCTTTTAGAATTCTGGGGTGAATCCTGTCAAGCCCTATTGCTTTGTCCAACTTCAGTTTTAGGAGTTCTTCCAGGACCCTTTCTTCTGTGAATGGACTGGTATCGATCCCCCTATCCACTGTGCTTCTATTATTTGGTTTAGGTACTTCCCCTCTTCTCCTTTTGTGAATACTGAACAGGAGTATTCGTTCAGTATCTCTGCTTTCTCACTGTCACCCTCTGGGCACCCCCCCCCCTTATTAAGCCTCAATATTGTCCCCTTGGTCTTTCTTCACTCCCTAATGTACAGTACCTATAAAAGGTTTTGTCCCCCTTCTTAGCTGAATTGGCAATCTTTTCCTCGGTTTGGGTCTTTGCTATTCTGACTGCCTTCCCCACTTCCTTCTGCTTTAACTGGTACAGTGCTCTGTCCTGCTCCTTTTGTGTTTCCTTCTACTTCCTGAATGTCATCTTTTTCTCTCTCTAACCTTCCCCGCCACCTCTTTTGAGAACCATAGAGTTTTTTTCCTTCATTTAGTTTATTTGCTCCACACAAAGGCTTGCTGCCTCCGTGATGGCAACTCTGATTTTTCCCTATTGTCCCTCCACCCCACCTTCTTGCCTGTTTGCTAGTGGTTTTCTGATGCACTCCCCCATTTTGCCAAAGTCAGCCCTCCTAAAGTCCAATACCCTCACCTTTGTGTGACTTGACTCTATGACTATGTTTATCGAGAACCACACTGTTTGGTGGTCGTTTGTTCCCAGATGGCTACCGCTTCTAAATCCAAGAACCTCTCTCCGTCTCCATTTGAGAGTACCATGTCTAAGATTGCTCCCTCCCAAGTAGGTTCCAGCACTAGCTATCTGAGGCATGCCCCCTGTAGGGCATCAAGAATTACCCTGCTCTTGGATGCGGCTGCAGCAAAGGTGCTCCAGTTAATATCTGGCATATTCAGGTCCGCCATCAACAATATCTCTCCCTTTTCTGCAATTCAAAGGATGCCTTCTGTTATTTCATTGTCCATTTCCTCCCCGAGATGGGGGTATGTATACAATCCCTTTATGGACTGTGGTGCCATTTCCTGTCTCCAGGTTGTTTACCCTTTAGTACCCTGACAGTGCGTGGAGTGAGGTCGATCTAGTTCTGCCATGCTGATATAGTTTTCATGCATTGATGTGCATCAGAGCAGATGTCATAACTGTTAAAAGAAGGGACTGCACAATGGCCATGCCAGCGACCCCAGTCTGGAAGCAGACTCAGGAGCTGGCTCACCTGGTTGAGGGGGCTCATGTGGCAGAACACCCAGCTGGGGAGGGATGGCACAGTAGTTTTGCAGCTGCAGTGACCCCTGTGGTGGGCTGGGGAGTTTGACTCCCCCACTGGGGGAACCTGCATGCAGTACTGCCTGGAACAAACGGGAGGAGGACAGGGCTTAGGAAGAAAACCCCCAAAAAGAATTATGCACCAGGCCACCTGAATAATGTTTTCCGGCACCTTTGGGCCCTGCTTTGTGTAGACCCCACCAACTTGGATGATCAGAAGCAAGCATAGGTAGAAGCGCAGGGTCTGAACAGCTATGTGAAAAAAGAACTGTTAATGGAGGTGGACAATGCTTTTTTTTTTCATTTTCCCCAGATCAGCTCCAGTGGGTTATTCAGCCCTGTCCCTGCTACTCCTGTCCAGCACCCCTCCCCACCTAACCACCCTGTGATTCCCCACGGACAGCCCCTGTGGCCGGGGCCAGGAAGGGAGGGCCATCCTCCCCCACCGAGACTCTCATCCAGAATTAGGTCAGTGGTCAGGTGGAACAGGGCAGGCAGGCAGGGCTTCACGAAGCCGGCACCTTCACTTTTTCCATTTTTCTCCCTTTACTGTTTACTGCAGTGCCACGTAAGCATGCGCATGCTATGGAACCGCAGCCCCTCCCTTACTCGGTGCTCAAGACACTGTGCTGTCACCTGGCCTCCACCAGATGGCAGCTAAGGTGCAAGACAGCATCCCTCCTCATCCCCATGAGAGGAGAGCAGTCCATCGCATGCTCAATCCCCCCTCTCTCTGAGCTCATTCCCGAACTTGGGTCACCAGCGTGGTGAGAGGTAAGCCGCATAGCGCCTGAGCCCTCTGCCCCAGCGGACAAAGCTTGTTAAAATATTGGCAGCTGCATCAGGAGATATTTGTGATAGTCTGCCAAGGGGGCCACAACTTTTTTTTTCTAGTTTATTTCACTTATTGCCTTTTTTTTGTTTTGTTTTGTTTAAACTTGCATTTTATCCCCATCCAGATTGCCACTCCACTCCTCCTTGCTTTGGTTTCACCTTTATCCCATGTACTGGCCTTCTAGGTACCCAGCTACTGCCTCTGGCCCACAGCTGCTTCAGTGGCTCCTCTACTCTGCGGGAAAGTCCTCAACAACAGGACTCTACAAACTCCAGTGTGCCCAGGCTTTTGGATCATAGCTCTGAACAGCTGTTAGGGGAGGAGGCGAAACTGATACAGTGAGAGTGGTGCTGGGGTTGAAGCACCATGTGACAACCAGTGTTTTTCTCTGTGTTTTTATCCCGCCCTCTCCCTTCACACAAGGGGCAGCCTGACATTGCATCTAACCTAGAGGCTTTTCTTTCCAGTCTGCTACAGACAACAGGATACGTTAATCCATGTGGTCTACTTTGCAGAATTTTTCTAACAGAAACAGGCACCAAGCAAATACAGTAAATATATATATATATATATATATATAGGGACAAGGACTGTGTGAATTGGAAGAATGATAGAGTGGGAGAAGAGCATGAAAGAAGTCTGCCATCTTGGGGGTAGGAAGTGGGGTTTCAAGTGTTCCAGTGGCACGGCCATGTCACAAAATGTTTCCAAATAGCCAGCAGGATTAAATAACAAACTTTGCAATGCCCACAGGCAACAGGGGTAATTTCTGTGGACCCCCCCCGATCAGCACTTGTTTTTTTCCCTGGATGGTACAGACTGAAACAGAAACTGTACTATTCATCATGCTGTTAGTTCGGTATCTGCTGGCAAACTTGTAAAAAAAAAAAACAACTCACTTGTCCCATGCATTTGTGTAACTAATGCACATGTTAAGGGATGTTTTTTATTCTGTTATTTGTTTGGGCAGATTTATTTGCAGTCTTTTGTACATAACAGCATCACTTTTGCTGAATGACTTCTGCTGCTTTCTCTTCATTGATGTAATCACGCTGCACGTCGGCAGCCATTTCATGGGTTGCTGGGAAGGGAAATTTGAATCAGGAAAGGCTGTTTACATTTCTTATGAAACTGCATTTACTCTAATTAAATAAATGCAGTTTTGGCACAGATGTAAACAGTCTTTCCTTTAAAAGGCTATGGAGTAGTTTTTTTAAATTCACTAGGTAAAAATAAAGGACTTGGGTACCCGTTAATGTAGTTTAAAAAAGGCGAATTTACTGCCTTCTAACATTGAGTTGGTCCTTTATCCATCAAAGTGAACTATATCAATGAGCTAAGTACTTGTATTAAATACAGTATTTCTAAACTTTGGGTAAGGGCAGGAAGAATGCACTTGTCTGCTAATTTAGGAGGAGGAAAACATGTGAAGATTTAACATCTACAGCAAGAGGGCCATATGTCCATTTCTTTTCAAATAAAATGAACTGAAGAAAATAATGATACTGACATGAGCAGCAGTTCCATAGACAACAGCAAAGTAAAGTCATGTTAGAAGGGACTCTAGATCTAGATGTCCATGCAGGTAATGTATGCCTTGTTGTTTTAGGTCTATTTATGATTGTTCCAGTGGTACGTTTTATTGTAGAGGCGCTCTGAGCCGTGGAGGGGCACGTCTAATAAACTAACTAGAGCTATCAGATTTATTTTATTTCAAAACTTTTACCAGGAAAGACAGGCTGAGCTGGCAACAGTTCATTTCCAGATGTGTCCTGGGAGGAGAGGGAAGAGGAGAGAACAGAGCAAACAAAAAGGGCAGCATTCAAAAAAATGCAACAACGGAGACAAGTATAACAAAATGAGCAACTGCAGGCATTGCTTCCGAGCAGGAATTATTCAGTACAATAAAGTGCAGAACAAGAACAAAATGCAGTGAGCAACAGTGGAATAATACAAAAGATGGGGGCAGTCGCTGAAAGCAAGGGGAGAGGGGGCTGTACCAGTGACTGGGTAGGGTGCAGGGCAGCGGGCAAAAGTCAAGACCAGTGTCAGGAACAGCTGCAGGGCCAGAGCAGTGAAATCACGGAGGGGGGATTTCAGAGCACAAAGGAAGGCAGAGTTAATGGAGGGAGCCCAGAGTTTTGGGAAGCAGAAAGAGAAGGCAGCTTGACCAGCAGAGGGTTTCAGTGAGGGAAGAGTGAGAGCAAGAGTTGTGAAAAGGAGTAAGAGGTAGCGGGGAGGACAGACGCAAGGTAAGAGGGTAGGGAGCCAAACCATAAGCAGACCATGTATGTGCAAGACCAATGCTTCATAAGCAGGGACCATTAAGGTTGCTGAGCAAACATGTACTCATTTATAGGGATACCCCACCCACTCGACTACCCAGGGTACACTGTACAGTGTTAAGAAATGTGTCCAGGTTTTCACTGAAGGACTATTCTATCTTTATAGTCACTATCTCTACTGGTTTGCTGTGCCATAAGCTCACTACCTTCTGGGAGAAGAAGTGGCTGCAAACATTACTCCTGTGTTTACCACTCTCAGCTGGCTGAATTCGCAATCTTCCACAAGTATCTATCACTCTCTCCTCACCCCTCCCCCTCTCTCATGCACGATTTGTTTTATATTTCCACTACAATCCCATCAGACATCAACTTCTGCACAGGTATGAGCCAGTATTAGCCTGGTGTACTGAGTCAGTTTCCTCAATGTCGGAAACATGTTCTACTTTTCAGCAGTCTATTAACAGGATTGCAGCTTGCAACACAACCAGCACAAGGACCGCAGTTTGCATTGCTTTGGGTCTGCGTTGGCTCCTCAGTAAAGTATTTCTGCCTCACAATACTGCCATCTCAAAAGGGGGACCAGCTTTCAGAGGCTCTTCAGCTGTGGTGTATTAATAAAGAAGTACTTAACCTAATAAGCCCAGGCCACTCCATTTTAATGCTTTGAATTCCTAGCAAAAATGTAACTATTTCCAAGGTGCTTAAGGGCAAAAGAAAACCTAAACCTCCTAAAGTACTTTAGGCTGAAATTAAACCAAGGTAATCCTAAACATAAGCAATCTACGAATGGGAAGCCCTCCACAAATGGAGTCATGCAAGCTTATGATGTCTGGCTAAAAAGGGATTAGAAAAGAAGACATTCCTTATATTTTAATTAGACAATTACACGAGAGAAAATCAATGATAGGAGGCCTAACACAGATAATAAAATCACAGCTAATCAAAAACAAAACAGTGACAGGCTGAGAACTCGTCCAAAGGTAAACACACTATTCCAACAAGACTTCGGTCCCCATCTCATGCAACCCATGGAATACTCTGTGGGCTGCAGTGCATAGTTATGCCATTCTTGCTAAAACACAAGCAGCTATTGTACTCTGCATGTCGGGTCGGGGCCGGGAAGATGTTGCTTTCCTTATTTGCAGAGGTCACAGCAGAATCATTATCATCAAACCTACAGAACAAGCAAGACCGCTGTGTTCATACAGCATTCATAAGCCACTGCTACCAGCTGATGTGGAATAATTGAGATTCAGCCTGCACTATGAAAGTGCAGCTACTAGGATGGGTGTTCAAACTCTGTGCATGACAAGAGGAGGCAACCAATCTCAGAAGTGTTGAGTACACCTTGAGCTTCACAGGTAACTGTCAAATGATAACTGCAACAAACGAATCATAATACAGAGCTAAATTAAATGAGAACTACAAGTCCTGATCAAGGAATGCTGGCAGGCACCATCTTAAATGGGGCGACTATACTTTAGACACCACAGTGAAGCAGGGTAACTATCTCAAGATATTTGGGGAAGGAATGAACACTTACTTTTTTGTACAGATAATAAAAAGAGAATAGATTATGTCCCCAGCCCCTCTTACCAACTCAATGGTGCTTTCCAGAAAGCAAAGCTATAACCAACTACTATAACCAAATAACCAACTAAAAAGTAAAAATAACATTAAAAATGTATTTTATGGCTGGTCCGCTGGCACAGCGGTAGTGCTACCGCTTGTGACCCTGGCAACCCAGGTTCGGGAATGGGCCCAGGGTGCTAGAGAGTTGGCCGGGGGAGGAGGATCGAGCGCCCGAGGGGCACTCTCCTCCTCCGCGGAGGAAGGAAGGGATGCCGCTCCCACCACAATGCCACCACCTGGGTGCACACAGGTGGAAATGCAGCGGAGAGAGTCATGTGGGAGGGGAAAACGTTGGCTGGGTCTGAAGCAGCATCATGTCTCAGCGAGCACATGCCTCCACGGATCTCCTTGGTCACTGACGTCCTTAGGGATACCAGGAGAAAATGGAAAATGACCCTGCAGTTCCCTCCTGGCAATGGGCCCCAGTTGGGGTGGGGTATGGTCCAGGCTCGGTCGGAGGCTCAACACATGTGGAGTTAGCGGGGAGGCAGCCTGACCTCCCATTTCCCCATCCGGGAGGTGATCCGCAGCAGGATGGGGGCCGAAGACCGAGTCCAGGGTTTAGACTGGCCCCATGCCATGGGAGTACCTGAGGAGAGGAGGACAGCAGAGTGAAAGGGGGCGTGAGTATAAAAAAAAAAAAAAAAAGCATTTTATGGGCTGCTTGCTGACATGGCTGGTCTGCAGTTTATGGGTCCGGTCTGGCAGATGGGAAGTCAGTGATGTCTGCGCACCCAATTACCACCCGATTACACCGAGAAGTTAGTGACGTTCACACACCAGAATACTTCGTGTCAGCACGATCTTTTACATTTCAGTGCTGCAGCATTTGGTATTTCGGGCTTGGCTATAATTGTTAATTTTTTTTAAATTATCTGTAGCACAGCCACTCGAGGTAAAACATACAACTGGATGGGACAGGGTGGGGGCTGGAGAGAAGGGTGTGTGTGTGAGGCGGGCACAGCCCCCCAAGGAACATGTACTTTTACATGTCGGCATTACAACATTTGGTAAGGGAAGTGGGGGGTGCGGAGGGCACAGCCACCCAAGGAAAAATATACTGACGCATTTTAGGGGTTTTAATTTGTGATATGTTTTGGGGTTTACTTATCTGGAGGGCAGAACTTGGTCGGTGCATTTCTTTTTTTTTTTTTTTTTTTGTATGTTGCTTGGATACCAGTCCAGCGTGAGATCCTGGCTGATGACTTGTTTGTAAACGAGACTTCAGATACAAAATCTCGGCTGTCATATTGGACCGGACCCATAAACTGCAGCCACTCCGACCTGGTGGGCTGGGCACTGCACTACCATGCTTGCGACATGGGCTCAGGGCAGACTTGGGCGCTGGTGCAAGTGGACAGGGTGACTGGAAGGTTCTGCCACCACAGCGGCAGGCCGGGGAGCTAGCTCTCTCGCAGAAGGCCGCTTTGACTGTGTGCAACTGCCAGTGGCACCTGCTCATGCTGTACAGGGTGGAGGAGGAGGAGAAAAACAGGAAAAAAAAAATGATATGTACTGAGCCATCTGAATGACACCCACTAGCCTTCTCAGGACCTGCCCTGTGTAGATCCACATCAGCTCAGGCAACGGGACATCACTGGTATCAAGCCCAAAAGAGAAGCAGGTGATGACTCACAGGCCAAAAGGTGATATCAAATATTAATTTAATATTCTTACATTTTTCTTACAGATACCATCTGCACTATTTTACAATTATTTTTATTTCACAGTAGATGCTACATTAATGATGGAAAAAGACAGCTGGCACATATAAGCAAGGTAATATGGCTCACTGCTCCAACTCGTCATTCCTGACTTTTTCTACTGGTCTATAATTAAACCACACAATAAAACACGTACGTGACTCAAAGGCATAAACTGTCTTAAGAACTACCAGTTATAGATGGTAATGGTGCAGGCTTCAATGGATACCTTACAGACGTAACTGAACCCTGATTAAGGTATGTCATCAGACTGAGGGAGTTTTCAAAACATTAAAGAATACATGTGGCCAGGCAGATCATTCATTCATCATGCAGAAGACCCTGGATCAATTTTTGTTGTTGCTGGAGTCTCAGCTAGGTTGACGTGAAGTAGACGTACAGCCCAAGAGATGTGTCTACCTCTCAGGGAAGACTTGGTGAGGCATTCCTGCCTCCTGGTGGTGCAGGGGGATGGGTCATGAGGCATTACTACAGGCCCCCCTCCCTGCTACCCTAATGCCTTCAGATTCATTGTGCTGTTTCCCAAGATTCATCCACCATTAAACAGTGGCTCCCATCTCACCCACCATTAAGCAATGACTTCAACTGCCACAAGATGATGTGCGCCCCTGGCCCCTATGGGAGACAGGGCTTTGTAGGTCACAGAGTCAGGTGTGTTGATGAGCCTGTGGCGGATGGGAGTAGCAGCCCACATGACCCAGGGACATGCCCCAGGGGAGAGCAGAAAACAGGAGGCACAATGACGGGAGGAGGGAGCTGCACAAGGAGATGGGGGGGGGGTGCCAGAGAGGTAGTAAAACTAAAGAAAATAGACCAAGAAAAAAAAATGAGTACTGGGATGAACCAAAATTCTAAACTGTATGCTTCATTCTTAACTTTGAGCAAATGCTACACCAAGATGTTTTAAAACTTAACACTCTGAAAACAATTACCCTGGTACATTACATTCTGTATGCTCTTCTGCTGCAATTTACTCTGATGTTGCAGTTTACTTTACTGCTATCAGAATGGTTAAATAGTTATTGTACTGGACCCAAGATCCAATAACTGAGTGCCTGCAAGGATTCAAACTCCACTTCTACCAAGATGTTTGTACGAGTGAAAGGAATACTTGGCTCTTCATCACAGAAAGGGGAGACTTGGGGGGACAGGACATGATCATGGCATAGAAGATGATTAAAGTATAACCCCTTCACTCATGCCCTACTGGTCCCTGGCTACCCTGATGAGACCACCAACAGGTGGGTGCGTGGGTGGGCATGCCTGTTAGTCCTGGTTGTTGCTCACTGAAAAGTATGCCTTACAGTAAATATTTATATTTAGTCCCCAGATCCCGGCTATGCTATCCTTGAACTGTATTAATCTGTACTCTGTTTGCAATGTCCACATTGTTGTAATGCCTGTCTTGATGTTCCCCATAATTTGTATTTCTCGGACGTGGAACCTTTGTAAAAGAGCCATGGCTCAAAGGTATTTGTAATCCTAGACTTGATAAATAAAAAAAATAAATTGTGGGAAGGAATGTTGACATCTGGAGAGCCAACTAAAGACAGAAGATCTGCACACAGCTCACTTCACTTATAAACTGTTCAAGTTCATATTGTAGTTACAGCTAGGTTCACAGACTGGATACTTGGTCTTACCATTCTCCATATGGATATTCCACTTCTACATTGCGTGAAGGCGACTACATCAGCTCAGACTGTACAGAACATAAAGGCGACAATACAGCAGCTCTGTTCCATCAACAAAAACTTGCAAGGGTGGCTATAACAGCTCTACTGCCTTAGATACAAAACAGGAGAGTGACCACATAGCAGCTCTACTGCCTTAGATACAAAACAGGGAAGGGACTACACAGCAGCTCTACTGCCTTTGACACCAAACAGGCGAGTGACTACACAGCAGCTCTACTGCCTTAGGCAGAAAACAGGAGAGGGACTACACAGCAGCTCTACTGCCTTAGGCACAAAACAGGGGAGTCTCTACACAGCAGCTCTACTGCCTTAGGCACAAAACAGGGGAGTCACTACACAGCAGCTCCACTGCCTTAGGCACAAAACAGGGGAGTCACTACACAGCAGCTCTACTGCTTTAGGCACAAAACAGGGGAGTCGCTACACAGCAGCTCTACTGCCTTAGACACACAACAGGGGAGTCACTACACAGCAGCTCTACTGCCTTAAATACAAAATAGGGGAGGGAGTACACAGCAGCTCTACTGCCTTAGGCACAAAGCAGGGGAGGGACTACACAGCAGCTCTACCGCCTTAGGCACAAAGCAGGGGAGGGACTACACAGCAGCTCTACCGCCTTAGGCACAAAGCAGGGGAGGGACTACACAGCAGCTCTACCGCCTTAGGCACAAAACAGGGGAGGGACTACACAGCAGCTCTACGCCTTAAACACAAAACAGGGGAGTCATTACGCAGCAGCTCTACCGCCTTAGACACAAAACAGGGGAGTCACTACGCAGCAGCTCTACAGCCTTAGACACAAAACAGGGGAGTCACTACGCAGCAGCTCTACCGCCTTAGGCACAAAACAGGGGAGGGACTACACAGCAGCTCTACCACCATAGGCACAAAGTAGGGGAGGGACTACACAGCAGCTCTACCGCCTTAGGCACAAAGCAGGGGAGGGACTACACAGCAGCTCTACCACCTTAGACACAAAACAGGAGAGTCACTACACAGCAGCTCTACCGCCTTAGACACAAAACAGGGGAGTCACTACACAGCAGCTCTACCGCCTTAAACACAAAACAGGGGAGTCACTACGCAGCAGCTCTACCGCCTTAGACACAAAACAGGGGAGTCACTACGCAGCAGCTCTACCGCCTTAGACACAAAACAGGGGAGTCACTACGCAGCAGCTCTACCGCCTTAGACACAAAACAGGGAAGGGACTACATAGCAGCTCTACTGCCTTTGACACAAAGCAGGGGAGGGACTACACGGCAGCTCTACTGCCGTTGACACAAAACAGGGAAGTCACTACACAGCAGCTCTACTGCCTCAGGCAGAAAACAGGGAAGGGACTACACAGCAGCTCTACTGCCTTAGGCACAAAACAGGGGAGTCACTACACAGCAGCTCCACTGCCTTAGGCACAAAACAGGGGAGTCACTACACAGCAGCTCTACTGCCTTATGCACAAAACAGGGGAGTCACTACACAGCAGCTCTACTGCCTTAGACATACAACAGGGGAGTCACTACACAGCAGCTCTACTGCCTTAAATACAAAATAGGGGAGTCACTACACAGCAGCTCTACTGCCTTAGGCACAAAGCAGGGGAGGGACTACACGGCAGCTCTACTGCCGTTGACACAAAACAGGGGAGTCACTACACAGCAGCTCTACTGCCTTAGGCAGAAAACAGGGGAGGGACTACACAGCAGCTCTACTGCCTTAGGCACAAAACAGGGGAGTCACTACACAGCAGCTCCACTGCCTTAGGCACAAAACAGGGGAGTCACTACACAGCAGCTCTACTGCCTTATGCACAAAACAGGGGAGTCACTACACAGCAGCTCTACTGCCTTAGACACACAACAGGGGAGTCACTACACAGCAGCTCTACTGCCTTAAATACAAAATAGGGGAGTCACTACACAGCAGCTCTACTGCCTTAGGCAGAAAACAGGGGAGGGACTACACAGCAGCTCTACTGCCTTAGGCACAAAACAGGGGAGTCACTACACAGCAGCTCCACTGCCTTAGGCACAAAACAGGGGAGTCACTACACAGCAGCTCTACTGCCTTATGCACAAAACAGGGGAGTCACTACACAGCAGCTCTACTGCCTTAGACACACAACAGGGGAGTCACTACACAGCAGCTCTACTGCCTTAAATACAAAATAGGGGAGTCACTACACAGCAGCTCTACTGCCTTAGACACACAACAGGGGAGTCACTACACAGCAGCTCTACTGCCTTAGGCAGAAAACAGGAGAGGGACTACACAGCAGCTCTACTGCCTTAGGCACAAAACAGGGGAGTCTCTACACAGCAGCTCTACTGCCTTAGGCACAAAACAGGGGAGTCACTACACAGCAGCTCCACTGCCTTAGGCACAAAACAGGGGAGTCACTACACAGCAGCTCTACTGCTTTAGGCACAAAACAGGGGAGTCACTACACAGCAGCTCTACTGCCTTAGACACACAACAGGGGAGTCACTACACAGCAGCTCTGCTGCCTTAAATACAAAATAGGGGAGGGACTACACAGCAGCTCTACTGCCTTAGGCACAAAGTAGGGGAGGGACTACACAGCAGCTCTACCGCCTTAGGCACAAAGCAGGGGAGGGACTACACAGCAGCTCTACCGCCTTAGGCACAAAGCAGGGGAGGGACTACACAGCAGCTCTACCGCCTTAGGCACAAAACAGGGGAGGGACTACACAGCAGCTCTACCGCCTTAAACACAAAACAGGGGAGTCATTACGCAGCAGCTCTACCGCCTTAGACACAAAACAGGGGAGTCACTACGCAGCAGCCCTACCGCCTTAGACACAAAACAGGGGAGTCACTACGCAGCAGCTCTACCGCCTTAGACACAAAACAGGGGAGTCACTACGCAGCAGCTCTACCGCCTTAGGCACAAAACAGGGGAGGGACTACACAGCAGCTCTACCACCATAGGCACAAAGTAGGGGAGGGACTACACAGCAGCTCTACCGCCTTAGGCACAAAGCAGGGGAGGGACTACACAGCAGCTCTACCGCCTTAGGCACAAAACAGGAGAGTCACTACACAGCAGCTCTACCGCCTTAGACACAAAACAGGGGAGTCACTACACAGCAGCTCTACCACCTTAAACACAAAACAGGGGAGTCACTACGCAGCAGCTCTACCGCCTTAGACACAAAACAGGGGAGTCACTACACAGCAGCCTCTACCGCCTTAGACACAAAACAGGGAGTCACACAGCAGCTCTACCGCCTTAGACACAAAACAGGAAGGACTACACGCAGCTCTACTGCCTTGACACAAAGCAGGAGGGGACTACACGGCAGCTCTACTGCCGTTGACACAAAACAGGGAGTCACTACACAGCAGCTCTACTGCCTCAGGCAGAAAACAGGGGAGGGACTACACAGCAGCTCTACTGCCTTAGGCACAAAACAGGGGAGTCACTACACAGCAGCTCCACTGCCTTAGGCACAAAACAGGGGAGTCACTACACAGCAGCTCTACTGCCTTATGCACAAAACAGGGGAGTCACTACACAGCAGCTCTACTGCCTTAGACACACAACAGGGGAGTCACTACACAGCAGCTCTACTGCCTTAAATACAAAATAGGGGAGTCACTACACAGCAGCTCTACTGCCTTAGGCAGAAAACAGGGGAGGGACTACACAGCAGCTCTACTGCCTTAGGCACAAAACAGGGGAGTCACTACACAGCAGCTCCACTGCCTTAGGCACAAAACAGGGGAGTCACTACACAGCAGCTCTACTGCCTTATGCACAAAACAGGGGAGTCACTACACAGCAGCTCTACTGCCTTATGCACACAACAGGGGAGTCACTACACAGCAGCTCTACTGCCTTAAATACAAAATAGGGGAGTCACTACACAGCAGCTCTACTGCCTTAGACACACAACAGGGGAGTCACTACACAGCAGCTCTACTGCCTTAGGCAGAAAACAGGAGAGGGACTACACAGCAGCTCTACTGCCTTAGGCACAAAACAGGGGAGTCTCTACACAGCAGCTCTACTGCCTTAGGCACAAAACAGGGGAGTCACTACACAGCAGCTCCACTGCCTTAGGCACAAAACAGGGGAGTCACTACACAGCAGCTCTACTGCTTTAGGCACAAAACAGGGGAGTCACTACACAGCAGCTCTACTGTTCTAGACACACAACAGGGGAGTCACTACACAGTAGCTCTGCTGCCTTAAATACAAAAAAGGGGAGGGACTACACAGCAGCTCTACTGCCTTAGGCACAAAGCAGGGGAGGGACCACAGCAGCTCCACCGCCTTTAGGCACAAAGCAGGGGAGGGACTACACAGCAGCTCTACCGCCTTAGGCACAAAGCAGGGGAGGGACTACACAGCAGCTCTACCTCCTTAGGCACAAAACAGGGGAGGGACTACGCAGCAGCTCTACCACCTTAAACACAAAACAGGGGAGTCATTACGCAGCAGCTCTACCGCCTTAGACACAAAACAGGGGAGTCACTACGCAGCAGCTCTACCGCCTTAGACACAAAACAGGGGAGTCACTACGCAGCAGCTCTACCACCTTAGGCACAAAACAGGGGAGTCACTACAGCAGCTCTACCGCCTAGGCACAAAGCAGGGGAGGGACTACACAGCAGCTCTACCACCTAGGCACAAAGCAGGAGGGACTCACAGCAGCTCTACCGCCTAGGCACAAAGCAGGAGGGACCACACAGCAGCTCTCACCGCCTTAGACACAAAACAGGAGAGTCACTACACAGCAGCTCACCCTTTAGACACAAAACAGGGAGTCACTACACAGCAGCCTACCGCCTTAAACACAAAACAGGGAGTCACCACGCAGCCTCACCGCCTTAGACACAAACAGGGAGTCACACGCAGCAGCCTACCGCCTTAGACACAAAACAGAAGTCACTACACAGCAGCCCACTGCCTTAGACACAAAACAGGGAAGGACTACATAGCAGCCTCACTGCCTTTGACACAAAGCAGGAGGGACTACACGGCAGCTCTACTGCCTGCTGACACAAAACAGGGAAGTCACCACACAGCAGCCTCTACTGCCTTAGGCAGAAAACAGGGAGGGACCACACAGCAGCTCTCACTGCCTTAGGCACAAAACAGGAGTCACTACACAGCAGCTCCACTGCCTTAGGCACAAAACAGGGAGTCACCACAGCAGCTCTACTGCCTTATGCACAAAACAGGGAGTCACCACACAGTAGCTCTACTGCCTTAGACACACAACAGGAGTCACACACAGCAGCTCTACTGCCTTAAATACAAAATAGGGGAGTCACACAGCAGCTCCCACTGCCTTAGCACAAAGCAGGAGGGACCACACGGCAGCTCCACTGCCGCTGACACAAAACAGGAGTCACCACGCAGCAACTCTCTACCGCCTTAGAACACAAAACAGGGAGGGACTCACAGCAGCCTCCACCCCTAGGCACAAAGCAGGAGGGACTACACAGCAGCCTACTGCCTTAGGCACAAAACAGGGGAGGACCACGCAGCTCTACCACCTTAAACACAAAAACAGGAGTCATTACGCAGCAGCTCCACCGCCTTAGACACAAAACAGGGGAGTCACTACAGCAGCCTCCACCTTAGACACAAAACAGGAGGAGTCACCACGAGCAGCTCTACCGCCTTAGGCACAAAACAGGAGAGACTACACAGCAGCTCTACCACCATAGGCACAAAGTAGGGAGGGACTACACAGCAGCTCTACCGCCTAGGCACAAAGCAGGGAGGGACTACACAGCAGCTCACCGCCTTAGACACAAAACAGGAGAGTCACTACACAGCAGCTCTACCGCCTAGACACAAAACAGGGAGCTACCACACAGCAGCCTCACCACCTTAAACACAAAACAGGAGTCACCACGCAGTCCACTCCTTAGACACAAAACAGGAGTCATCACGCAGCCTCACCGCCTTAGACACAAAACAGGAGAAGGACTACATAGCAGCTCTACTGCCTTTGACACAAGCAGGAGGGACTACACGGCAGCTCTCACTGCCGCTGACACAAAACAGGGAAGTCACCACACTAGCAGCTCTACTGCCTCAGGCAGAAAACAGGGAGGGACTACACAGCCCCTACTGCCTTAGGCACAAAACAGGGGAGTCACTACACAGCAGCTCCACTGCCTTAGGCACAAAACAGGGGAGTCACTACACAGCAGCTCTACGGCCTTATGCACAAAACAGGGGAGTCACTACACAGCAGCTCTACTGCCTTAAATACAAAATAGGGGAGTCACTACACAGCAGCTCTACTGCCTTAGACACACAACAGGGGAGTCACTACACAGCAGCTCTACTGCCTTAGGCAGAAAACAGGAGAGGGACTACACAGCAGCTCTACTGCCTTAGGCACAAAACAGGGGAGTCTCTACACAGCAGCTCTACTGCCTTAGGCACAAAACAGGGGAGTCACTACACAGCAGCTCCACTGCCTTAGGCACAAAACAGGAGTCACCACACAGCAGCTCCACTGCTTTAGGCACAAACAGGGGAGTCACCACACAGCAGCCTTACTGCCTTAGACACACAACAGGAGTCACTACACAGCAGCTCTGCTGCCTTAAATACAAAATAGGGAGGGACTACACAGCAGCTCTACCTGCCTTTAGGCACAAAGTAGGGAGGGACTCACACAGCAGCTCCACCGCCTTAGGCACAAAGCAGTGAGGGACTACACAGCAGCTCCACCGCTTTAGGCACAAAGCAGGGAGTGACCACTACAGCAGCTCTACATCTTAGGCACAAAACAGGAGGGACTACACAGCGCCCTACCGCCTTAAAACACAAAACAGGGAGTCATCACGCAGCAGCTCTACCGCCTCTTTAGACACAAAACAGGGGAGTCCACTACAGCAGCCCTACCGCCTTTAGACACAAAACAGGAGTCACTACACAGCAGCTCTACCGCCTAGGCACAACACAGGGGAGTCACTACCAGCAGCCTCACCGCCTTAGGCACAAAACAGGGAGGGACTACACAGCAGCCTCTACCACCATAGGCACAAAGTAGGGGAGGGACCACACAGCAGCTCTACCGCCTAGGCACAAAGCAGGAGGGACTACACAGCAGCCCCCCGCCTTAGGCACAAAATAGGAGAGTCACTACACAGCAGCTCTACCGCCTTAGACACACAAAACAGGAGAGTCACTACATAGCAGCCCACCGCCTTAACACACAAACAGGGGAGTCACCACGCAGCAGCTCCCCACCAGCCTTAGACAAAACAGGGGAGTACACATACAGCTCTACCGCCTTAGACACAAAACAGGGGAGTCACCACGCAGGCTTCACCGCCTTAGACACAAAACAGGGAAGGGACTACATAGCAGCCTACTGCCTTTGACACAAAGCAGGGGAGGGACTACACGGCAGCTCTACTGCCGTTGACACAAAACAGGGAGTCACTACATAGCAGCTCTACTGCCTCAGGCAGAAAACAGGGAGTGGACTACACAGCAGCTCTACTGCCTTAGGCACAAAACAGGGAGTCACTCACAGCAGCCCACTGCCTTAGGCACAAAACAGGGAGTCACCACACAGCAGCTCTACTGCCTTATGCACAAAAACAGGGAGCTCACCACAGCAGCCTCACTGCCTAGACACACACAACAGGGAGTCACTACACAGCAGCTCTACTGCCTTAAATACAAAATAGGGGAGTCACTACATTAGCAGCCTCTACTGCCTTAGGCAGAAAACAGGGGAGTCACTACAGCAGCTCTACTGCCTTAGGCACAAAACAGGAGTGACCACACAGCAGCTCTACTGCCTTAGGCACAAAACAGGGAGTCACCACACAGCAGCCTACTGCCTTGATGCCAAAACAGGAGTCACCACACACAGCTCTACTGCCTTATGCACACAACAGGGGAGTCACACACAGCAGCTCTACTCGCCTTAAATACAAAAATAGGGAGTCACTACACAGCAGCTCCACTGCCTTAGACACAAACAGGGAGTCACTACATTAGCAGCTCTACTGCTTTAGGCAGAAAACAGGAGAGGGACTACACAGCAGCCCTCACTGCCTTAGGCACAAAACAGGGGAGTCTCTACACAGCAGCTCCTACTGCCTTAGGCACAAAACAGGGGGAGTCACCACACAGCAGCTCCACTGCCTTAGGCACAAAACAGGGAGTCACACTAGCAGCTCTACTGCTTTAGTCACAAAACAGGGAGTCACTACATTGTCAGCTCTACTGTTCTCACACACAACAGGGAGAGTCACTACACAGTAGCTCTGCTGCCCTATACAAAATAGTAGGACCACAGCAGCCCTACTGCCTTAGGCACAAAGCAGTGGAGGACTACACAGCAGCTCTACCGCCTTAGGCACAAAGCAGGAGGGACCACACAGCAGCTCTACCACCTTAACACAAAACAGGGGAGTCATTACGCAGGCAGCTCACCGCCTTAGACACAAAACAGGGGAGTCACCACGCAGCAGCTCTCACCGCCTTTAGACACAAAACAGGGGAGTCACTCCGACAGCAGCTCTACTGCCTTAGGCACAAACAGGGAGGACTACACAGCCTCTACCACCTTTAGGCACATAAGCAGGGAGGGACTACACAGCAGGCTCTACCCTTAGGCACAAAGCAGTAGGACTACAGCCTCACCCGCCTTAGACACAAAACAGGAGAGTCACCACACAGCAGCTCTACCGTCTTAGGACACAAAACAGGGTCACTTGCACAGCAGCTCCACTGCCTTAAACACAAAACAGGGGAGTCACTACAGCAGCTCTACCGCCTTAGACACAAACACAGGGGAGTCACCACAGCAGCTCCACCGCCTTAGACACAAACAGGGGAGTCACCACGCAGCAGCCTACCCACTAGACACAAAAACAGGGAAGGGACTACATATGCTTCACTGCCTTGACACAAAGCAGGAGGGACTACACGGCAGCTCTACTGCCGCTGACACAAAAACAGGGAAGTCACCACACAGCAGCCCACTGCCCAGGCAGAAAACAGGGAGGGACCACACACAGGTCTACTGCCTTAGGCACAACAGGGGAGTCACACAGCAGCTCCACTGCCTTAGGCACAAAACAGGAGTCACCACACAGCAGCCTCCTGACCTTATGCACAAAACAGGGAGGAGTCACAGCAGCCCTACTGCCTTAGACACAAACAGGGGAGTCACTACACAGCAGCTCCACTGCCTTAGGCACAAAGCAGGGAGGGACTACACGGCAGCCCACTGCCTGTGACACAAACAGGGGAGTCTCACGCAGCAATCCCCACCGCCTTAGACACAAAACAGGAGTCACCACAGCAGCCCACTGCCGCTGGACACAAAACAGGGAGCTACTACGAGCAGCTCTCATTCCTAGGCACAAAGCAGGGAGGACTACACAGCAGCCTCCACCGCCCTAGGCACAAAGCAGGAGGGACCTCACAGCAGCCTCTACCGCCTTAGGCACAAAACAGGAGGGACCACGAGCAGCTCTACCACACTTAAACACAAAACAGGGAGTCCTACTAGCAGCTCTTCACCGCCTTAGACACAAAACAGGAGTCACTACACAGCAGCTCTACCGCCTTAGACACAAAACAGGGGAGTCACCACGCAGCAGCTCTACTCACTTTAGGCACAAAACAGGGGAGGGACTACAGGCTCCACCACCTAGGCACAAAGCAGGGAGGGACTACACAGCAGCTCTACCGCCTTTAGGCACAAAGCAGGAGGGATTCAGTACAGCAGTCTCTCGCCTTAGACACAAAACAGGAGAGTCACTATATACAGCCTCCACCTCGGCTTTAGACACAAAACAGGGAGTCACCAACAGCAGCTCTACCGCCTTAAACACAAAACAGGGGAGTCACCACGCAGCAGCTCTACCACCTTTGACACAAAACAGGGGAGTCACTCTTGTTGCAGCCACCACTCTTTAGACACAAAACAGGGGAGTCACCACTAGCAGCTCTACCGCCTTAGACACAAAAACAGGAAGGACTACATTAGCAGCTCTACTGCCTTGGACACAAAGCAGGAGGTGTGGACACACGCAGCTCTCTCGTCATGACACAAAACAGGGAGTCACCACAGCAGCCTCTACTGCCTCAGGCAGAAAACAGGAGTGGACTACATAGCAGCCTCTACTGCCTTAGGCACAAAACAGGAGTCACTACACAGCAGCTCCACTTTTTTAGGCCCTAAACAGGGAGCTCTCACAGCAGCTCTGACGGCCTTATGCACAAAACAGGGAGTCACCACACAGCAGCTCTACTGCTTAGACACACAACAGGGAGTCACTACACAGCAGCCTCTACTGCCTTAAATACAAAATAGGGAGTCACCACACAGCAGCCTCTACTGCCTTAGGCACAAAACAGGGGGGTCTACACAGCAGCTCTACTGCCTTAGACACAAAACAGGAGTCACTCACGCAGCAGCCCCACCACCTTAGGACACAAAACAGGGAGTCACCACAGCAGCCTACTGCCTTAGACACAAAACAGGGAGTCACTACATAGCAGCTTTACCGCTTTAGACACAAAACAGGGAGTCACCACGCAGCAGCTCTACCGCCTTTAGACACAAAACAGGGAGTCACTACACAGCAGCTCTGCCGCCTTTAGACACAAAACAGGGAGTGACTACATAGCAGCTCTACCGCTTTAGACACAAAACAGGGAAGGACTACATAGGTGCTCTACTGCCTTGACACAAAGACAGGGGAGGGACTACACAGCAGCCCCACTGCTGCTGACAGAAAACAGGGGAGTCACTACAGCAGCTCCACTGCCTCAGGCAGAAAACAGGGGAGTCACTACACAGCAGCTCCACTGCCTTAGGCACAAAACAGGGGAGTCACTACACAGCAGCTCTACTGCCTTATGCACAAAACAGGGGAGTCACTACACAGCAGCTCTACTGCCTTAGACACACAACAGGGGAGTCACTACACAGCAGCTCTACTGCCTTAGACACAAAACAGGGGAGTCACCTACACAGCAGCTCTCACTGCCTTAGGTCACAAAAGTAGGGAGTACTACACAGCAGCTCCACTGCCTTAGGCACAAAACAGGAGTGGACCACACAGCAGCCTCACTGCCTTAGGCACAAAACAGGGAGTCACCAGCAGCAGCTCCACTGCCTTATGCACAAAAAGGGAGTCATCACACAGCAGCTCTACTGCCTTATGCACAAAACAGGGGAGTCACCACACAGCAGCTCTCCACTGCCTTATGACACAATAGGGAGTCTCTCACACAGCAGCTCTCACTGCCTTAGATACACAATAGGGGAGTCACTACACAGCAGCTCTACTGCCTTTAGACACACAACAGGGGAGTACACAATAGCAGCTCTACTGCCTAGGCACAAAACAGGAGAGTGGACTCACAGCAGCCTCTACTGCCTTAGGCACAAAACAGGGGAGTCTCTACACAGCAGCTCTACTGCCTTAGGCACAAAACAGGGGAGTCACTACACAGCAGCTCTACTGCCTTAGGCACAAAACAGGAGTCACTACATAGCGCCTACTGCCTTTAGGCACACAACAGGGGATTACTACACAGCAGCTCTGCTGCCTTAAGACACAATTTCAGGAGGTCACTACACAGTAGCCTGCTGCCTTAGGCTACAAAACTAGGGAGGACTACAGCAGCCCCACTGCCTTAGGCACAAAGCAGGAGGACTACACAGCAGCTCTACCGCCTTAGGCACAAAGCAGGAGGGGACTACACAGCAGCTCTACTCACTTAGAATAAAGCAGGAGGGACTACACAGCAGCTCTCACCGCCTTTAGGGCACAAACAGGGGAGTCACTACGCAGCAGCCCCACCGCTCTTAGACACAAAACAGGGGAGTCACTTACGCAGCAGCCTCTACCCTTTAGACACAAAACAGGGGAGTCTACCACGCAGCAGCCTCTACCACCTTAGACACAAACAGGGAGTCACACGCAGCAGCCTCTACTCCTTAGGCACAAAACAGGGAGTCACTCACGGCAGCCTCTACACTACCTTAGGCACAAAGTGGGGGAGGACCACACAGCAGCTCTGCCACCACTAGGCACAAAGTAGGGAGGGACTACACAGCAGCTCTACCGCCTTAGGGCACAAAGAGGAGGGACTCACAGGCAGCCCACCGCCTAGACACAAAACAGGAGAGTCACACAGCAGCTCTCACCGCCTTAGACACAAAACAGGAGTCACCTACACAGCAGCTCTATCACCTTAGACACAAAACAGGGGAAGTCACTACGCAGCAGCTCTACCGCCTTTAGACACAAAACAGGGAGTCACCACGCAGCAGCTCTCACCGCCTTAGACACAAACAGGGGAGTCACCACGCAGCAGCTCACTGCCTTGACACAAAGACAGGGAGGGGACTACATAGCAGCTCTACTGCTTTGACACAAAGCAGGGAGTCACTACACGGCAGCCCTACTGCCTCAGGCGAGACAAAACAGGGAGGTCACTACACAGAGCCTCTACTGCCTTAGGCAGAAAACAGGAGTGACTACACAGCAGCTCCACTGCCTTAGGCACAAAACAGGGAGTCACTTACACAGCAGCCTCCACTGCCTTATGCACAAAACGGGAGTCACTCACAGCAGCCTCCACTGCCTTATGCACACAACAGGGGAGTCACTACACAGCAGCTCTACTGCCTTAGATACAACAGGGAGTCACTCACAGCAGCCCCACTGCCTTAAGGTACAAAGTAGGGAGTGACCACACACGCAGCCTCACTGTCTTAGGCACAAAGCAGGGGAGTACCACGGCAGCTCTACCGCTTTAGACACAAAACAGGGGAGTCACCACACAGCAGCCCCACCGCCTTAGACACAAAAACAGGGGAGTCTCACGCAGCCCCACTGCCTCTGGCACAAAACAGGGAGTCACCAAGAGCAGCTCTACCGCCTTAGGCACAAAACAGGATGGATCCACGCAGCTCTCACCGCCTTAGACACAAAACAGGGAGTCACTACGCAGCAGCTCCACCGCCTTAGACACAAAACAGGGAGTCACCACGCAGCAGCTCCACCACCCTAGACACAAAACAGGGGAGTCACTACGCACAGCTCTACGCCTCCAGGCACAAAACAGGGGAGTGACCACAGCAGCAGCTCTACCGCCTTTAGGCACAAAACAGGGAGGGACTACACAGCAGCTCTACTCACCTTAGGCACAAAGTAGGGAGGGACTCACAGGCTCTACCGCCTTTAGGCACAGACAGAGAGTGACTACACAGCAGCTTCTCCACTTATAGACACAAAACAGGAGAGTCACTACACAGCAGCTCTGCACTACTTTAGACACAAAACAGGGGAGTCACTACACCAGCAGCCTTCCACCGCCTTAAGACACAAACAGGGGAGTCACCACGCAGCAGCCCCACCGCCTTAGACACAAAACAGGGGAGTCACTACGCAGCAGCCCCACCGCTTTTAGACACAAAACAGGGGAGTCACCACGCAGCTCTCCTGACCTTAGACACAAAACAGGGAGTGGACTACATCAGCTCCCACTGCCTTGACACAAAAGCAGGAGTGACTACACAGCAGCTCTGCATCTAGTCTGGGACAAAAACAGGGAAGTCACTACACAGCAGCCCCACTGCCTTTGGCAGAAAACAGGGGAGTTGACCACAGCAGCTCCACTGCCTTAGGGTACAAAACAGGGAGTCTACTACAGCAGTGTCACTGCTCTTAGGCACAAACAGGGGAGTCACTACACAGCAGCTCCACTGCCTATGCACAAAACAGGGGAGTCACCACACAGCAGCCCACTGCCTTATGCACACAACAGGGGGAGTCCTCACACAGCAGCCCCACTGCTTTAATACAAAAAACTAGGGGAGTCACCACACAGCAGCCCCACTGCCTTAGACACAACAACAGGGGAGTGACCACAGCAGCCTCTACTGCCTTAGGCAGAAAAACAGGAGAGGGACTACACAGCAGCCTCTACTGCCTTAGGCACAAACAGGGGAGCTCCATACAGCAGCCTCTACTGCCTTAGGCACAAAACAGGAGTCACTCACAAGCAGCTCCACTGCCTTAGGCACACAAAACAGGAGTCACTACACAGCCTCTCACTGCTTTAGGCACAAACAGGGGAGTCATCACACAGCAGCTCTACTGCCTTAGACACACAACAGGGAGTGACTACACAGCAGCTCTGCTGCCTAAATACAAAAATAGGGAGGGACTACACAGCAGCTCTACTGCCTTAGGCACAAAGCAGGGGAGGGACACACAGCAGCTCTACCTCCTAGGCACAAAGCAGGGAGGGACTACAGCAGCTGCTATGCCTAGGGCAAAATGCGGGGAGGGATCACAAGCAGCTCTCACTTTAAGCACAAAACAGGGGAGGCATTACGAGCAGCCCACCACCTTAGACACAAAACAGGGGAGTCACTATGACAGCAGCCCCACCGCTTTTAGACACAAAACAGGGAGTCACCACGCAGCAGCCTCTACCACCTTAGACACAAAACAGGGGAGTCACCACGCAGCAGCTCTCACCGCCTTAGGCACAAAACAGGGGAGTACTACACAGCAGCCCTACCACCACAGGCACAAAGTAGGGAGGGACACACAGCAGCTCTACCACTTACAGGCACAAAGCAGGGAGGGACCCACAGCAGCCCACCGCCTTAGACACAAAACAGGAGAGTCACTACACAGCAGCTCTACCGCCTTAGACACAAAACAGGAGTCACTACACAGCAGCTCTACGCCTTAACACAAAACAGAGGGAGCTCACTACGCAGCAGCTCTCACCGCCTTTAGACACAAAACAGGGGAGTCACTCACGCGCAGCCCCACCGCCTAGACACAAAACAGGGAGTCACCACGCGGCAGCTCTCACCGCCTTAGACACAAAACAGGGAGGGACTACACAGCAGCCTCCACTGCCTTGACACAAAGCAGGGAGGGGACTACACGGCAGCTCTACTGCCGTTGACACAAAACAGGAAGTCTCCATCGCAGCCTCTACTGCCTCAGGCAGAAAACAGGGAGGTCACTACACAGCCCTCACTGCCTTAGGCACAAAACAGGGGAGGTACACAGCAGCTCCACTGCCCTAGGCACAAAACAGGGAGTCACTACACAGCAGCTCTACTGCCTTATGCACAAAACAGGGAGTCACTACACAGCAGCTCACTGCCTTAGACACACAACAGGAGTCACTACACAGCAGCTCTACTGCCTTAAATACAAAATAGAGAGTCACTACACAGCAGCTCTACTGCCTTAGGCTACAAAGCAGGGAGTGACTACCGGCAGCCTCTACTGCCTTAGACACAAAACAGGGAGTCATCACGGCAGCTCCCACCGCCGTAGACACAAACAGGGGAGTCACCACGAGCAGCTCCCACCGCTTAGACACAAAACAGGGGAGTCACTACACAGCAGCTCTACCGCCTTAGGCACAAAGCAGGGGAGGGACTACGCAGCAGCTCTACCACCTTAAACACAAAACAGGGGATTCATTACGCAGCAGCTCTACCGCCTTAGACACAAAACAGGGGAGTCACTACGCAGCAGCTCTACCGCCTTAGACACAAAACAGGAGTCACCACGCAGCAGCCTCACCACCTTAGACACAAAACAGGGAGTCACCACGCAGCAGCTCTACCGCCTTAGGCACAAAACAGGGAGGGACTACACAGCAGCCTCCACCACCATAGGCACAAAGTAGGGAGGGACTACACAGCAGCTCTACCACCTTAGGCACAAAGCAGGGAGGACTACACAGCAGCTCTACCGCCTTAGACACAAAACAGGGGAGTCACTACACAGCAGCTCTACCGCCTTAGACACAAAACAGGGGAGTCACTACACAGCAGCTCTACCGCCTTAAACACAAAACAGGGGAGTCACTACGCAGCAGCTCTACCGCCTTAGACACAAAACAGGGGAGTCACTACGCAGCAGCTCTACCGCCTTAGACACAAAACAGGGGAGTCACTACGCAGCAGCTCTACCGCCTTAGACACAAAACAGGGAAGGGACTACATAGCAGCTCTACTGCCTTTGACACAAAGCAGGGGAGGGACTACACGGCAGCTCTACTGCCGTTGACACAAAACAGGGAAGTCACTACACAGCAGCTCTACTGCCTCAGGCAGAAAACAGGGAAGGGACTACACAGCAGCTCTACTGCCTTAGGCACAAAACAGGGGAGTCACTACACAGCAGCTCCACTGCCTTAGGCACAAAACAGGGGAGTCACTACACAGCAGCTCTACCGCCTTAGGCACAAAACAGGGAAGGGACTACGCAGCAGCTCTACCACCTTAAACACAAAACAGGGGATTCATTACGCAGCAGCTCTACCGCCTTAGACACAAAACAGGGGAGTCACTACGCAGCAGCTCTACCGCCTTAGACACAAAACAGGGGAGTCACTACGCAGCAGCTCTACCACCTTAGACACAAAACAGGGGAGTCACTACGCAGCAGCTCTACCGCCTTAGGCACAAAACAGGGGAGGGACTACACAGCAGCTCTACCACCATAGGCACAAAGTAGGGGAGGGACTACACAGCAGCTCTACCGCCTTAGGCACAAAGCAGGGGAGGGACTACACAGCAGCTCTACCGCCTTAGACACAAAACAGGAGAGTCACTACACAGCAGCTCTACCGCCTTAGACACAAAACAGGGGAGTCACTACACAGCAGCTCTACCGCCTTAAACACAAAACAGGGGAGTCACTACGCAGCAGCTCTACCGCCTTAGACACAAAACAGGGGAGTCACTACGCAGCAGCTCTACCGCCTTAGACACAAAACAGGGGAGTCACTACGCAGCAGCTCTACCGCCTTAGACACAAAACAGGGAAGGGACTACATAGCAGCTCTACCTTTGACACAAAGCAGGGAGGGACTACACGGCAGCCCCTGACCGCTGACACAAAACAGGGAAGTCACTACACAGCAGCTCTACTGCCTCAGGCAGAAAACAGGGGAGGGACTACACAGCAGCTCTACTGCCTTAGGCACAAAACAGGGGAGTCACTACACAGCAGCTCCACTGCCTTAGGCACAAAACAGGGGAGTCACTACACAGCAGCTCTACTGCCTTATGCACAAAACAGGGGAGTCACTACACAGCAGCTCTACTGCCTTAGACACACAACAGGGGAGTCACTACACAGCAGCTCTACTGCCTTAAATACAAAATAGGGGAGTCACTACACAGCAGCTCTACTGCCTTAGGCACAAAGCAGGGGAGGGACTACACGGCAGCTCTACTGCCGTTGACACAAAACAGGGGAGTCACTACGCAGCAGCTCTACCGCCTTAGACACAAAACAGGGGAGTCACTACGCAGCAGCTCTACCGCCTTAGACACAAAACAGGGGAGTCACTACGCAGCAGCTCTACCGCCTTAGACACAAAACAGGGAAGGGACTACATAGCAGCTCTACTGCCTTTGACACAAAGCAGGGGAGGGACTACACGGCAGCTCTACTGCCGTTGACACAAAACAGGGAAGTCACTACACAGCAGCTCTACTGCCTTAGGCAGAAAACAGGGGAGGGACTACACAGCAGCTCCACTGCCTTAGGCACAAAACAGGGGAGTCACTACACAGCAGCTCTACTGCCTTATGCACAAAACATGGGAGTCACTACACAGCAGCTCTACTGCCTTAGACACACAACAGGGGAGTCACTACACAGCAGCTCTACTGCCTTAAATACAAAATAGGGGAGTCACTACACAGCAGCTCTACTGCCTTAGGCACAAAGCAAGGGAGGGACTACACAGCAGCTCTACCGCCTTAGGCACAAAGCAGGGGAGGGACTACACAGCAGCTGTACCGCCTTAGGCACAAAGCAGGGGAGGGACTACACAGCAGCTCTACCGCCTTAGGCACAAAACAGGGGAGGGACTACACAGCAGCTCTACCGCCTTAGACACACAACATGGGAGTCACTACACAGCAGCTCTACCACCTTAGACACACAACAGGGGAGTCACTACACAGCAGCTCTACTGCCTTAGACATACAACAAGGGAGTCACTACACAGCAGCTCTACGCCTTAGACACACAACAGGGGAGTCACTACACAGCAGCTCTACCACCTTAGACACAAAACAGGGAAGTCACTACACAGCAGCTCTACGCTTAGACACAAAACAGGGGAGTCACTACACAGCAGCTCTACCACCTTAGACACAAAACAGGGGAGTAACTACACAGCAGCTCTACCGCCTTAGACACAAAACAGGGGAGTCACTACACAACAGCTCTACCGCCTTAGACACAAAACAGGGGAGGGACTACACAGCATCTCTACCACCTTAGACACAAAACAGGGGAGGGACTACACAGCATCTCTACTGCCTTAGATACAAAATAGGAGAGTGACTGTATAACAGCTCTGTTCCATCGTCTACACACTCATTATGGAGGGGCTTCCTCAGGAATGCTAGATCTAAGGGATCCAATGTATGGTAGCTGTATCCCATCTGTGCCCAAACTTCACACACTTTTCAACACTGTCTCTCAACCAATGACACCCAGATGATCTATGTTTCCATCCCATTAGGGACACCATTGCAAATAAGCTTGCCTCAGTGGTTACATTCCCTAATAAAGCAGAAATGAAATGAAGAAATTTAGACCACACAAGCCTTGGATATTTCTGTCACATCCCAGCAGGTCTTAATGGCCATTAGAGCCAGATAAACACACATTTAATTTTTTAGCAGGGGTGCTTCATCTTCTGTTACAACAATGCCCTGCCACCCCGGTCCTGACGGGCTTTGACATGCTGGACACTCCCTTCATACTATGAGTGAGTTACAGCTGCAGAGGTTAATCAGCGCAATTCCTGCTAAGCCATTTCACAAACGCCAGCACAGCACAACACGGACTAAGGGCCCTTCAGTGGGAGACTGAACTTCTCCTCTTAGAGTTGCACAGCTTCACATGGCTTTCTGAAAGGTCATTCTCTCTGTTTATCCTTCGGCCATCTACTGTGGAGCTAGAACACACACAAGATCACCCCCCCCCCCCAACACCAAGGTCTCTGAGGGAATCAAATCCAAGAGGCAGGCCATCAGAGTGTTCCTCTCAAGGGGCCCCTCCCCCAATGTTTCCATCATCTTTCTAGTAGTCCCAACGGAGCTGATCCAAACCCATCAGGGTCCAGAGGGCCCCGGCCCGCAGGGACTGCTCCAGCTGTGTCTCTCTTTCTCCTCTGTTCTCATGGTTCTTCCTCTCTCCAAAACCCTGGTACTCAGCCATATTACAGCTTCCTGCCTTTCCCCTGCCTTGAATTCCCCAGTTACTTCCTCTCACCCATCTAATATGTCTGATCCCTCTATCCAAGCTCCCTCCCCTATGTTAACCCTTGTCACACTGTAGCTTAAGTACCAGTCTTGGCACTGGCATTTCTAGTAATCAATCTCCTCTCCTCTCCCTAATGGAAATCTAGGATTGGACTACACTGAGCTCTTTGAACTGGTCCAAGGAAAATGTACTTGAGGACATACTTATGCATGTGGAAGAGTTTTAGAGGGAATGAAGAAATGCTACTTCTCCCAAAGGACAGTCAGTGTATAATAAACTATTCATGTTAGTATGTAAGTCAGATAACAGTTGCCATTCAAGACAGTGCTTGTGGTGGTGGTGGTGGGGGGACTAGTACTGAACTCCTGCTCAAGCTGATTAAACAGATGGATAAACTTGATGAGTCATTTTTCCTTTACTCGCCCCTGCACACCATGTTCCCCAGTAAGTGTCTAAACAAAGAAAATGTGGCACACCTACATTATAAGAACTGTGGCTGCAAAGCAATCTGTCAGCTATATTTAGGCTCTTGGTCTTTGGCTTCCCAATAGCTGACAGTTTAGATCATGAGTTCTAGTCCTACACCAGGATTTGGCCCATACCATAAATGCTGGCACCTGAGTGCAGTACTACGGGGATGCTCTACTGTCAGAGGTGCCGTCTGCCAGATGAGACATTAAATCAAGGTCTTGTCAGCCTTTTCTGGTAGATGTTCATGTGAACATTAACGATCCCATAGCATCTTTAATTAAAATAGAAGATAACACCAAATACAAAGCAAAAATTCACAGGATTGCAGAGAAACATGAGTAATATTACATTTCCTGAAACCAAATGTAATGAGCCAATCAGTCAGTGCCACTTTACAAAATAAAAGGAAATACCAACTACAAAGCAAAAAATACACAGGAGTTCAAAAGAACATAGGTAACATTACAATTCCTGAGATCACATGTAATGAGCCAGTCAGTGTCACTTTACTAGCAAATTAGAAAACAAAGGTAAGAAAATCAAACAAGTGAGAAATCAGATGAAAGGTCAAGGAACAATATCATACAATGAAGTCCTATAATAATGAACTGCTCAGCTGCCTGTCACCCAGGTGATGTTTTTCCAAAGCTGGTTCCATACGACAGGGCTCAAAGAACAATATTCTTTTAAATACAGTTCTGGCACAGTGGTCTGGACTTTCTGCAGTAATTCTATTTGAGAAATGTATTGTTGCTGTAATACCAGCTGACACCAAGCCCGTCAGAAGTGACATTTCAGCACCGCAAACAATACAAGCAATATCCTAGCATTATCCCTTCCCCACTGCTAAAGCCCAAGTCCCAGAACCAGTGTGTCACAGGGCATGAAGGCAAACAAAGGTTCTCCCCATTCCTGGGTGGCCTCCTGCCAAAAGGTCAAAACAAATGGACAATTAAGAAATAAATGTTCCTGAGTATTTAATTGTTCATTCCATGCATCTCCATCACAGTACTGCTCATCCTGGCTCTTATGTTTGTATGTGCATTGCCTATTTAGCCTTCCATGGCAATTCAGCCATGTCACTTCCCATATATATTGCGGAATCAGCTTTCTGAGGTCATCCCAGGGGGCTAAAAGAATAGGAGAATTGCTCCAGTCTCCTGGCCAGATTTCCCCCATTTACTAACATACCACCAACAGCTTAATCTTGTTCAATTTCAGCTGGTTTACATCTGTATCCCCCCACCCCCAGGACAAAGCTGAAAATAGGCAGCACTGTCTAGCCCGCCTTCCCTGGTCAACAAAGATTAAATAAATAAAGAACACAGATGAAATATCTGTGTCTCCTATTGCCCTTCATAGAGTACTGGAACCTTGTTATCATATGCACTCCATACTGCTCCTAATGTGTCTGTGTTTCCCAAGCACAGCACTCTGACCATACAATAATTTTACACAAGACAAAAGATACGAGTAAAGCAAAACACAATGTCCACACTTGCAGGCTCTTGTCTATTTAAAGCAATTTTTGTCAAAGTCATATTTGTGCAAAGGCACGCATCACCATTCTTCTTAACTTTCCAGTGGTTGCTGCAACAGAAAGGGTCAAAATTTGTAGGCAAATTTAAGCAGTGTTAGCCTAATCACTGACCTGTGGTATTCATTTCAGGCATACCTCATGAGTGGAAAATTGATCCTTGACCTCCTCAACATTGTCTGATATAGCAGGCTGGTCATTGAGAGTGTCTTCTGCTGAAAGCAGCCAGATGAGGACCTCCTCCAGCGCCCCCTGGTAGCTGTCCAAGTCCACGTCCATCTCTGTCACCGTGCTGGGCGTTTCTGCTCTGGAACTTCCAGTGTCATCCTCTGCCGTCACGCTCTGTGATGGGAGTACACAAATTCACCAAGGGAAATAGTCAGACCTTTCCTGGCAATTGCCAATAACTAAAGAGCGTTCAGCTGTTCTATGAAAGCTGAAAACTTAATCATAACAAAAATACGTTATAAAGAAATGGTGCAACCTTGAAATACTTCAGTTGCCATTCAATGGTTATGGTACAACGCTCTCACTGAACAAGTTACGACTTTATCAAGACTTTCCTGATGTCAGCCAGTTCCAAACAATGGCACTGTGTGTGCTGAAGTTCACAAAGACTATAAGGCAAAAAGCGGTAAGTCTCATGCCAAAGTTATCTGGCCAATGCCACCTTCCTGTACATCGAGGCTCCTCCTTTACCCAGCTTCCAGGGACTCTTGGATTTCCCACAACACATCGTTGTGCTGCCACTTTGGCTTGAGTCCCTAAGGTGAAGTATGCCTTCAGCACCATAGCAGCTCCACCCCTTGGATCCTGCTGCCCATGGTGGAGGTGAAGTCCAGGAACCAGGATGAGAGCCCTAAGAGGAACATAATGGCTGAGCAGGGCCTCATGTGCCCAGCCGGCAGTCATTTCTTCCTGTTTTCTCCCTCCCTCCCTCCCCGAGGATGCTGCCACGTATTGAAACACACATGCATACAGATGCACATGCACGGTGGATGCCAGCAATGGCAGCATTAGATTCCCTTTTGCTATACTTAATGCAGTTAAGATGCTTTTCCTGCAGTATTAGCCACTGATTAGCAAATAAACAACAAATTGTAGTGAGAAAAAAATAATGTGACTTGTTGGGAACTGAACCTCAGCACCCAGAATGCTGTCCCATGCTCTACTACTGAGCTGCCAGGTCACATGGTTGGACCTGGGGTTCCCGGACCCACTTCCTTTCTCTGGTATTGCACATCCTGCAACTAGGAACAATCAAGATGACACTTAGATGTTTCTAGTGCAGTATTAGCCACTGCTTAGCAAATAAATCACAAACTGTAGCTCCGGCCATGTGAGCCTGTAGCTCAGTGGTGGAACACTGGGGCAGTATCTGGGGGTGGGGCGAGGGTTCAATTCCCAGTAGGTCACATTATTTCTTTCTCACTACAATCTGTGATTTATCTGCTAAGCTGTGGCGGCTAATACTGCACCAGAAACATCTAATTGTTTTCTCGACTGTTCCTAAGTTGCAGGATATGCAGTACCAGAGAAGTGTGTCTGGGAACCCAAGGCCCAACCATGTAAGCCTGGAGCTCTGTGGCAGAGCTCCGGGACGGTATTCCTGGTGCTTGGGCTCCGTTCTGAGTATGCCACTTTATTTCTTTCTCACTACTATTTGTGATCCTGCCGTGTCCTCAGGACGTTCAATCCTCCTCCCCGACTGATCGATCCCCCAATGACCTCAGCTACCAGCTGGCCAATTTAAACCTCATATTTGATAAAACAACTTATTGCACCACATGCTTGTAAGGATATTACAAAAACACTCCTAAATAAAATGCTTTCTTAGCAATAAAACACTTTCTGGAATAACTTGTGTCCACTTTCCAGAGAAATCATTCCTGAAAAGGATCTGACTCCTCACAATCTATAATTAACTGTTACTTATGCTACTATGTATGACCTAAACTCATTATGTAACTTGAAACTATATGTTTTTTTAATCTGTGTCTCTGTGCCACCCTCACACCACCCCAGGAATGCTCCTGCTTACTACTACTGTTAGTGGGCCTTTCCAGTTTGTAAACACTGTAAAATAACTAAATAATACATGCTACTTAATTCACGCTCACTGGCAGCAGATTACTATATAAACAGTGTCAGTGGTTCAGCAGGCAGCCTGCTCACCTCTGAGGCTGGACGATCAGAAGATCATGGAATCTAGCCCCACAACAGGTTCCTGTGATAACACCCCTAACTGGCACTGTAGTACAGTATAATGAGGGCGGGGGCTTCACTGCTGAGGTGCCGTCTTGAGACATTAAACCAAGGTCTCTTCTGCCTATCTCCAGTCACTGCTCAGGTAGAAGTAAAAGATCACATGGCTCTTATCAAAGAAAAGTAGGGGGATTTTTTTTTTAAGCAAAAATAAATACTATACAAAGAAATTCAATAGGAAATATTGCCACAATCATTTATCATTCCATAACACAGAAAAAAATACAGTCTAAGCCATCTTCATTTTATATGTACTAGTGAGAAAGAAAAAGAGATGATGACAAAAACAAAATAATGCAGAACAGAGAAGCACATCAAAATTCATATGGACCTGTGCAATCAGGACCATGCCGTCCCTTTAGCAGCAGTGTCAGTGGCTCAGTAGGTAGCATACTCACCTCTGAGACCAGGAGATCAGAGGGCTGTGGGTTCAGTTCCCACATCTGGCACTTGGGTTAATATCCCAGTACTGACACGGTAGTGCACAATGAGAGGGGTGCTGCACTTCTGAGGTGCCGTCTTTCAGATAAGACATTAAACTGAGGTCCCATCTGCCTGGATTGGTGGTAGTTCAGGTTGATGTTAAAGATCCCATGGCACTTATCGAAAAAAAGTAGGGGAATTTCCCCAGTGTCCTGGCCTAATTTCTCTCATTCAAAAAAAAAAAAAAAAATACCACCAACAGCTTCATCTGGTTCAAGGTCCGTTGGCATTCATCTGTATCCCCCTCCCACGGGTCGTTCCTGAAAATAGGCAAGATTTGTCTAGTACACTTACCCGGGCAACAAAAACTAAATAAATAAATAAATAGTGTTGAACCATTTACAACTGTGTCACGATCACAAAAATTGCTTTCTCTGTAACTGATTATGTTCCTCTTCAAAAATTTGCTGTAGTAATTCAGAAATCATCAATCTGTCTTCTGTGTAAGTAATCAAATTTTTTTGTAATGTGTAGAGGAACTTTATTGATAGAAAAGCAAGGCATACAAAACGTGCACATCAAAATGATTTATATACTGTAAGAATAATAAACTATACCATACTGCCAAAATAGTTAAAAAAGGCAAAGAAAAGATCAACAACGTTGGAGATCAAACAATCAAAAAAACACCAAAAGTAAAGCACATTAAAGATTGTTGGACAGAAAAGGAACCTCATCACATAAACAAAAAGAACGAACCTAGGTAAGATGGTGGGAAACCATGTACATGAACTCCTATACTGTAATAAGGCCTGCAACAGTAAGCCAAAAGCAAGATACCCAGTAATACCTGAACTGATGAGGGGGCAGACAAGAAACATTTATCTGACACAGATGCTGCAGTGTTTTAGAAATCTGGTTAACAACCTCAATGCAAGGCAGTTGTTCCTTAGCAGAACACACTAGGCTTGCCACATGTATAATTTACAAACAGCAAAAAATGACCCACAAAGTACAAGAATGAAACTTTCTCCATCTGTGACGAAAAATGCCTATAACCACACTTTCCCGGTCAGAAGTCAAAAACACCATTTCCTTCCAGGTTGCAGTCAGCATACCCCAAAAACTCTTGGGGGGAAAGAAAGGCATTCAAATAAAAAGTGATCTTGTGTCTGTAGGATAGCTGGACAGGTAGCCCTCATGTACTTGTGTTTCTCAACAGCACTGTGCTTAAAAGAATTCTTTATACCTAGCTTGCCACACACACATACACAGCCAGGTTATATCCCACAAACTCAGAGGCAACCTAGTGTCTAGCAAGAGTTGCAGGACATCAGAGTGCAAGGCCAGGGGGCATACGGGGACTATCGCTGATAAAATAAACTGCCTCCACTGTAATTTTATATAGAGCTTTCTGTGACAGGGAGGTTACTTGCCCAGATGAGAGTTTCCATTGCTGCAATTTAACTGGTACATCTCGGATATAGTCTGGAATGTAAGAGCCTCTGCCCACCCAAGGGCTTCTAAGCAGACCTCTGTTCCAGCCAGATCTATAGGTAACAACCATTCTTGTATTAAAACCATCCAGTCCATGAAGGCATAGACCAATACAGGGCTGAGATTACAGGAAATCAAAATGCTAAACAAAATAGCCACTGGGTGCATCATGCCCACCCCGCCTTAGGAAATGGGTCTATAAGTGAACTCCATTCTGACAGGGTTCAACCTGACTTCCCATATGCCTGAAAAAAACAAGACTGTACAGCCATGTCTCACATGCTGCCACTGAAGGGAAAACTTGGCAAAGGTGTTGTGTATGGGATATTTCTAGTAAAAGTAGTAACAACCAAAAATGCATACAATTCATATTCACATTTTTCCTAATACAGTCCCCACTGCTTCAAGCGGGCTAGTCTGTGTTATACTGTTTTGTCCACTATATGAGTTGGATGCTATATCACTAGTCCAATAAGGTATCTTAAAAAAACGGCGCAGTGGGGGTTGCTGATTCCTGTTTCTGCCCCAGTACACAAAACCCCAGCTCAAAGTGTTACTAGTACTAACTAATGTGCTGTGAAGTTTGGTACATCTGCTTGCTTCTTAAAAAAAGCTTATGGCTAGTATGCAGTGTACAGTATTGTAAAAATAAACTTTTTTTTATGATCAGACCATATCAATTCTAGTAGGGACTTGACTAAAATTGTAAAATCCTGGATGCTACTTCCCTCAAATGCTCTCCGCATAAAGCGCCCCATCCACTACTGTCGAGCTTATCGACAGTAGTTAGCGCACCTCAAGGTCTTAATAGCAGTGTCAGTTAAATAGCAGGCATAACACAAGGCACAGTCTGTGAATTAACACCTTGAAGTGCACTAACTAGCAGATAATCTGCCTGAAATAGAAGGCGGGCACAGAACATTACAAGCTGAATTTTTTTACATTATAGTTTATGGCATCAGAAAGTGGCACATATAATCTGCCGGCAAGAGCCGACTGCCCATTTAAACCACGGGTGCTATATGTGGCGGGGACTGTACTTACATTATAGTGTATGGTAGAATGTTATTCTAGGTAGAAATCCATACATAGAACAACATTGTTCTGCTGCAGTAGCTATGTCATTATGCGTGTTGTGTTGCAATAGATATGTAGCTACTGCAGCACGACTTTCAACGTCTTCGCGCATGCACGTTACACGAACTTCCACTTTTCCTAAATGGCAGCAGCGGTGAGAACAGACCCCAAAAGAGAGCGGCGCTAGAAAAGTGAGTGATATTTTAAGGTACACAGACTCATTTTTTTCTTGTGCACAGTGGACCATAGATTACAAAAGATAATGTATGGTCCACTATCCACAACAAGTTTGAGTAGTAATCCTGAGGTTGCCATAGTGACCAAAACCTCTTGAGCATCGCTCTCAGGATTAAACGTTTGCCATAGCAACCTCTTGATGGCTACACATCCTTGTTGTGGATAGAAGACCATACATTATCCTTTATACAACTTATAGATACAAGCCCAACAACAAATCCCAGTCCTTGGACTCCTGATCAGTTATCCAACCACTGAAATCCTGACCACAATTTTGTGTGTGGGAGTTTCCCCCAGTATCGTGGCCAATATTCCCTCTGTCAATAACATAGGACTACATGACCCACCTCCCCAGAATGCATCTGGAGACAAGTTATCATAGCTTAGTGTACCTTTTCTGGTCAAAAATTACAAATACACTAAATCCAAACAGAAGTGAAAAAAGGCATAAAAGTGCCCTTAATGGGATTAGAACTCAGGCCGCTGGAATACTGTTCTGCAGCACTACCAGCTGCACAACCAAAAAACCTGGAAATATGGGACTCATAGAGATTTCTATACAGACAATTTCCTTGTTGTAGGACAGTTCAAAGGTCACCAAACGTTACTACAGCACAGTTCACCGATCGTGAAAAGTTGTTGTAGTATAGCAGTGCCATCATTACTATATTACAACTTTTCCCTTTGAAGTTTGTCTCAACAGTCGCTTCTGGTGAGACTTTCCTGCACCCCACCCATTATCTGAAACACAAATCTGCCATTCACAGTTTACATTTTGATTTTAAAAGTAATTTGTTTTTGTTTTTACTATGAATAGGTACTGCAGCCAGCTCCGTTTTATTCAAGCTTATACAATGAATCCACACACGGTAAAAACAAAGCAGAACTGAGGAAGGGTGGGGCCACATTAGTTACTAACAAACCCACGAGGGTTGAGATAACATCAGGGACCTCTTGAGGGCCCTATACTATTGTATCAATCCCTCGATGAAAACAGGCTTGTTGCATATGGTTGCCTATACACTATTCTATATGTGCCTGTATATCAGGGTTAAGTGTAACACCCCCCCACAAATGTGGGTTCCCAAAAGTCTTCCTTGGGCTTGCCTAAATGCCCACTGCCAGGCTGGTGATCTGTGTCCTAGCGATTTAAAAGTGTTTGCATGTGAGCGCCCTGTTAGCCTCCGTGCCTGTCTCTTTAAGAGATACCTATTTTGTGGTGTAAAATTAATCTGGGTAGGGGCCGAGTGAATTCAGGCTTGAGTCCCGCCAGGGCTGCAATGTTATTGCTCCATTCTGCCATCGCTATTTGCACAGACAGAGTTCTGCCAGGGAACTATGACTGTTTACTATTTATCTGTTTTAATAATAATAATAATATTGTAGTTTGTCTAACCTGCCTTCCTTTGTAGCATGGACATTTCAGTATTGTCCCACCATCTTGGTTCTGGATTGGAAGTTTGGACCAATCAGTACCTTTGGGAGCCCTAAAATGGTGTCTGTCCCCAGGGTCATGTGGGAGTGAATTTCTGCAGGAACTGTAGTTCTTGCACTTTGGTGCCTAAATGGACCTGGAGCGGGAGCTCTAGCTGTGACAGATGGATCAGCCAACCGAACCTTTTGGATTTCTGAGAAACTACCAGTGCTGCCTGCAGCAGAGGTCAGTCTGGAGGTACAGTTTGGGGAGTGAACAGCTCGAGTGATTCGAGCAGCTGCTCCTGCATAGTTCGCGTGGGAGACTGGTGTAAAGGCTGAGTTTGGCTTGTCTGCCTGCCGTCCCTCAAGAGGGAGCCTTTGAAGAAGCTGGATTATATCTGAAATTGAGTGCGACAAAGCCACTGAATTGTGACCAGACTTGAACCTGAAGAAGACTGAAGATTTGCTGTATGCGATCGGCCTGTCAGGACATCCATTCACCACAGAACTCCCAGTTTTGCTCAGAGACACTGATATTGCTGCCCGGACTGCTGTCTGCTTTGTGGTATGGTGATTGCTTTACTATAAATGTGCTGTATGCTGTTAGTGGGTCGCGATTTGGTTCCTCACTGTTTAATTGTGCCACGCTTGCTGGAAGCTGCATCCAGCCTTCCCGGACTGATATCTGAACTATTTTACCCGGCCTGGGCCTTGCCACACTGGCCCAGGAAGTTACTTCAGGCGCAGAGAACACCATCGATGAGAGACTCACCCGGGGATCAGCCCCCTGCTCAACATCTCGAATAGGAACGACACTTTGGTGATTCGTGTGGGCCCGGCTTCTACTGGTGTACCAGTTGTCAACCTGCAGTCTCCATTTCATCCCTACTGTGTCTTGTATTGGGTAGCGTGAGTAACAGTCAGGGTAGCTCCCTGCAACATCAGCTAAATCACAAGTGTTGTCATCTGATTGCATTGCTGTTGTTTTCCTTTCACGAACTGAGCCTCCTGGCTCTGGATTACAAATTGTGTGTGGTTGTGCACGCCTTTTCTTTTCATCACAGGACCCCAACCAGCTGCAACGCCGACCTACCCCGCGCAATGTTACAGGCTAGCCCACCTTACTTCCAACTGGGTACCCAGAGCATGCGACTGTGCAGGGACTAAAAGTGCATGCATAATTGCCCGACTAGATCAGTTTCAGAATCAATCAACCTGATTACACCCCTCCCTTGTTCAATTCCCCCTGAATAAATCAGATCTAACTCTTTTTGCATTTAATCTGTGGTTCCAGTTTGTACCAAAAGCACTGTACTGTTGTTCATTTGCTGTGCCTAACCTTGTTTTATAGGGGGTCTCCAGGGTCCAACTGGTGGGACCAACCCTGGTGGTAACTGCAAACAGTGTGGGGATTTGTATGCTGAATAAGGGCTACTGTGAAAGCGTTTGTTGCACATTGTCTAGGCCACTAGAGGGGAAAGAGGGGGGTTACAGTGTCTCGGAAGGCTGTACCCAGGTTAGCCTTGCTACTAATAACCCTGTCCTCTGGGTGGAGGCACCCGTTTCAGTACCCAGGCCCCTTAACCTGCAACTAGCCAAGCAGGTAGGGGTAGGAGCCCTTGGTATAGTGCCACCTAGGGGTTACATTAGCATTTCTGGCCTGGTCCAGTGGTGCTGAGAGTTGAGGCACTGGACGCCACACCTTGTGCCATGCTGGCAACCTGGGTTCCGGAACAAGCCCAGGTCATCGGGGGTCGTCGGGCAAGAGAGAGGATTGAGCATCCAGAGGACAGCTCTCCTCTCTTTGGGGATGGATCTAGGCTTGCCCAGCGCTGCAACAGCCCCCAATGGAGACTGGAGGCACTGCGCACTTCAGGGCAGCAAAGCAGTGGGGCAGAGCCGCGGCGGGCATCCAGAGATGCCACTGCACATCCAAGCTCCGGGAGGGTAAAAAAACATGGAAATACCCCTTCTTCGGTGATGGGCAAAGGCATCTCCCACTCTGGTCCACACTTCCAATGTGGGCTGCGCCTCTCCGATGCCCCCCAGCCTGGAGCTCAACCCTGTAGATAGAGCGGCCTGGGTGGCTAGGATGGCCCTTCCCCAGAGGGTTCAGACCCTGGGGATGTGCCAGGCTAGGGGGTGCAGAAAAAGGTGGGCATGACGGGAAGTAGAGACCGGGGGTTCAGGAGGATGCTGGAAAGAGCTAATCGAGGAAGGTGAATAAATAAAGCTTGAAAAAAAAAAAAAAGGCATTTCTATGTTAACCCCTAATTTTTGCACTTTAATAACGCTGTGTTCCTTCAACCTAGTTCCCTTAAGTTTTGGCATTTGAGAGTCACTGCTAGGATCCCTGGATCCTAAAAATTCTGATTGACATAGTTCACCGAGGGAAAAGTTCTAGAAGGTCCAAAACACATACATTCAGCAAAACTGAGACCTTTTTTTTTTAATCATCAATAACTTAAAAATGGTTTGGATTTGAAATCTGAAACTTTCAGTGTTAGCATAATTTGGCCCAAGGTGTGTGCCTCTGTAATTTCTGTTCTTTATGCCATTGTTAACATATATGTTAAAAATGTTCATTTTTTTCACACATGCACAGTTTTGAAAATGAACATTTTGAGGATAACTGCATTTTTACAAAACCATAAATGCACATTTCTACATGGTGAAAATGCATTCATAAGGTAACTTTTTAGCATTCACATGGCTTAGCAATACAAACGCTAAAAAGAGAAACATCTTTATGAACTGAAAACAAGAAAATTAGATACAAGGGTGGTCTGTCATTTGAGTGGTTGACAGAGTACTCTTAAAGGAATATACTTTAAAACTTACTACCCCCAAATGTGGTGTTTTTCAGCAAATATTAAAATTTGTTAGCTGGCCCGCCGGTGCAGCGGAAAGATTTACCACTGCGACGCAGGCATCCCGGGTTCAGGAACAGACTCGGGTTGCCGTTGCACAAGGACCGACCAGGGCAGGAGTGGATTGAGCAGCCATACAGCATGTTCTCCGCCTCCTGGGGGGCACAGTGACAGACTGCCTCCAGCTTGGTGCCCTGAGTGACCACAGGATACACTGTTATCAGAGCACCTGCTATTCTTGTCTTGAGTGTGAGTCAGATGTGCGGGGTGGTAATGCTGCTGGCTTTCAGTCGACATGCCCCAACAACACCAGAAAAAGCAGCAGTTACAGCGTGCCCAATGATGCTCCCGCCCCATGGTGGATCTGGAACCCGCCGCAATTGTACTTTGAGATCCTCCAGAGTTAAAGATTGGGGGCTCTGAGGCTCTGCCTTGGGGGGGGTAATCTAGGGGGCACTGCGAGCAGGTGCTTCCAGGATCTGCCTGCAGGTGGAGGAGCAGAGGGGGTGGCCACCAGAGAACTACATAAAGCGTAGTAAGTACAAAAAAACTAAATTTGTTGAAAATCACAAATGATGGAGCTGGCCCAGTGGCGTTGAGGGCTGAGGCAGCACTGCCTTACCTCCTGCCGTGACGGCAACCCGTGTTTGCAGTGCAAGCAGGTTGCCTTGGGTTGGCCGGGGAGAGAGGATTGAGCATCTGGAGGACAGCTCTCCACTCCCGGTGAGGGGTGGGACTGGGGACCGGCGCATGCCTGGCCCCTAGCAGTGGCTGGATGCTGGCACACCGGCTCCATAGATGAGGGGCAGAGACAGAATAGAAGCGTGCGTGGCTAGCCATTGGTGTCACTGCATGCTACGTCCCACACTAGGGGATGGGGAGAAAACCGGAGGCAGAAAAGTACTGCAGACTGGCAAGATGATGCCAGCCTTCCGCAGGCGCCACACCTAGTCAGCTGGCATCTCAAAGCCATGAGGTGAGCACCAGTGAATGCCAGGGTGACAGGGCTGGGGGGGGCTGGAAAGGGGCCAGTCGGCAGAGGGAGATAAAGAAATTAACTTAAAAAAAAAAAAAAAAAAAAAAAGGAAAATCACAAATGACGAACATATAGATTCTTTACGGATCTGTCATTCTGCATTCGTGTTGGTGACACACTTTTGTGATAGTGCACCAAAAATGTCATTTTTAAATAAAGAGATCTCAGAAGTGTTAACACAGAATAGAACCACATGACTATGACACTTTCCCCTTCCAATTTAGTTCAAAAAGGCCATGATCTTCCTGGGTTGGGGTAGCGACAGTATCCCATTAAGTTGATGTGTTGTTTTTTCCTTCTCACAGTGATGTAAAGACATGGAAATGTCTGGCCTCTGTTTAAGATTTTTGGTTTGTCAGTATGTGCCCCTCACAATGCAAAACTGGTAGCTGTTTAGTGGCCAAATACCCTTATGGAAAGAACAAAGACCTGGAATTACATCTTGTTCTCTTGTCATTCAGAAAAGCTGGCAAAGAGAATTCACATAAAGTAACCATTTGAACATTAAAGTGTCTTCCAGCCATTAATTTGCTTACAGGGGAATAGTTGGCACTAAGAGCCCCACGCCCATGTGTAGGGCTGGTCCCAGTTTGCAGTTTTTGTGCAAACTTTAAAAAAAAATTATTTTTTTTTTAATACATACCGTTGACTGCAGTATAGTAGACTGTATCAGACTGTGTTGGCTTGCAAGGTGACATTTTCTGTAAGTACAAACCTCAAAATCCCCTGCAGCTGGCATCAAAGGAGGGCTGCTGCCAGAGGAGGAGACTCAATAGCCTATCGTGCATGCTAGACCTTAGTATGAACCAGTCAGATGTTCTGCCGATCCTGCTGCTCTCCTGGGGCTGAGTACTGTCCTCTGTGGACAGGGAGGACAAAAAAAAAAGATCAGAGCTTATAAAAACTCCAGCGTGCACTGCAGGCTACTGAATCTCCCACTGCTGCAGCCTTCCTCTGATGTCAGCTACAGGGGATTCTGAGATTTATAGTTACAGAAAATGTCAGCTTGCAAGTCAACACAAACAGTCTGGTACAGTCAACCATAAGTGTAAAAAAGGTTTTGCACGCAAAGTGCACTGGGCCAAGTCCCACACTTCCACACTTAGGTGCAGGGCTCTTACTGCTGACTGACTGTTCCTCTTTAATTACAGGTTAGTGAAGAAAAGTAAAACATTTTCTGTTATGTCCAAAACAATCAGTTGTTGCCTTTGGACCATCATTTTTGTGAACCACAACCAATATACCACAAGTGGGTGTGGGTGATGACAAGATTTACCCACCCCTGGTGTGGTTTGGACACGAGGCCATCGGCCAAGTGAGTGAACCACACCTGCAGTGGGTAAATACTGCCATCACCCATACCCTCAAGTTGGATACTGCGATTATACAATGTCCCACTCAATTTTTGTGAGAAAAAAGAAACTATTTTTTTATTTTAAATGATTAATTTATTACTGCGCTGGAAAAAATAGTCCTCCTCAGTTGCAGGCTGCGGCAACTGCACAGACACACAGTTAAGTGCTGTGGCGAGACAGAGGAGACGGGGCCATGTTTACAGCTTCCAGCGCGGGTCTGAGCAGTTGTTTTACAAAACCGGGACCAGTGTCTTTAGTCACTCAGAGGAAGACGGGGATCAGGGTTTGTTAACTGCAGAATACCTGTTGTGGAGAGCGGCCAAGGCAAATGTAAGAGTTGGTGACTGAGCATGTGAGCACATCGTCGTTATTCAGCATGTCCTTCCCAGTGAATCTCGCTGCCTAATAGCGGAAGAAAGCAGCTGTCATGAACAGCCTTGAGGATTCTTAATTTATCAGCTGGTTGGGGAACTATAATGTAGTGCAGTGGAATCAGATGGTGAAAAAAAGGTTTCAGGTGAGCACACGCGTGGAAGCAGATGCAGGGTAAGATTTGTGATGTTTTGTTTGGGCGCAGAGCGGTTCCGATGTAGCCTTCTGGAGTTTTTCACTAATTTTTTTTTTTTGTGGCTGTCTCCTGGTCTTCAATTAAGTGGAACGAGCAGCTGATTTTAGTTTCTGAATTTCCCGGTCTGAGGTTAGCGGGTGTCAACACAGTGGCCGCTACGTTTCCGCGGTTAGCGTTAGTGGGCAGTTCAGGAGGGAACCAGTGTAAGAGCGAGGAATTTTGATGTTGGCAGTGTCGGAGCGATACTCGGTAGGCAACAGATGAAGCTGGCTGGTACTGGGACTTCTTCCCATGGGGTTATACTACGATTTACATGTTGTAAATCGTGCCAGCCAGCCAATCAGGAGCCAGTATTTTTGATGCCGTTTGTGACAGGGTTGAATAGGACCCTATCCCAGTTGTTATGGAGAGTTTGAATGCAGAGATCTGTTCTGTTCTTTCCTTTCCTGTTTCTTGTCTGTCTGGTTGTGCAATCAAATTTTCCTGTGAGACCCAGGATTTGATCACCCTGACAGTCTCGCAATTCTCTGCCTCTCACTGTCTCTCAGTCTTCACTAGCTGTTTCTGTCTTTTCCTCCCTTGCATATCTGCTGGTATAAAAATATATGCAAATCATCATGTTGAAATGTAACCAATATTGTGATCCGTTTGTTTAGAAATTATATAGTGTTACTGTTGACATGTATATAATTATAGTTTGAGGTGATTACAGAAAGCTATTGGGAACTCAAGGGGTTAACCTGAGAACAATTTTAAGCCCTTTTTCAGAACCTGTGGAGAAGGGGCCTCAGTTCTGGGACACTGTGTTCTGGCTATACCTGCCTGAAATTTACAAGAACATTTTACAAAAAAAAAAACAGGATGCTTGTTAAGAAGGGGGGTTGCAAAGACATAAGAGCGAGAGAGCAGCAATGTTCTGGGAAACACAGAGATCGAAGAAAAACTCAGATGGCTCTTCTCTGTTTATTTTGCCTTTGTATACTGAACAATTTTATTTTTTTTAATTTTATCCTTATTCATAATACAACTCTTGTTGCAAATTTTACAACTGCTCCTGGTTTTTCTATGCTTCCTGACCTGTGCCTCGACAACACCGTTGTATAATATATTTTTTAAAACAGTCCATCAGACAGAAACAAACTGAGCAATTACACTGGCCCAAATTATAGCAAGCTCAAAATACTATACTAGGTACAGCATTGTCAAAACACACACACGCGAGTGCACACAAACGCGTACACATAAACACATGTACACATGTTTATCACAAGGCCTGAAACATACAGCATTATGACTGTGTAATAGTAATATACTGTACCTGCCGGCTGCTCAACCGTGACTCTTCACACTCCATTTTGTATCTCCTCGGAAGCATCTCCACCTCTTGGATGTCCTCAATAGTGACCTGCTGTGGCAGCACCTCAAAAAATGAGGTTACGTACATGATGATGGACTTCTTGTCAGGCAGCTGGACTGCAACATCTGACCAGCAAGTTAAAGAGAAAGGCATAAAAAGAGAGCTGAGATGACATCTCAGAAGAATTTTCAGAAAAGTAACCACACTTCTAAAACTCCCACATCCAAGTCATTTGATCTCACATTTATAGGATAATTAATCCCAAGGCCTTTAAAGGGTCTTCAGTAGATGAACTAGTGATTTAAACAGAAAATGAAATTTACTGACAGAATAACAAAAGGGCAGAACTGACATTTTGGACAACTCTGCTAAGATCAGCGTACTCTATTACTTTTATGTGGAAACTAAAGCAATGGGTAGTCACATGTGCCTATGATTTTCTCAATATCAATTAGATCATAATAGAAGGAACAGTACCCATGAGCAGAAGATGGCAGATGTAGTCTATGAATCAAATGTTAGTTAAAGAGTAGCTGACACAATACTGGCAGGCAACCCATACAGTGGAGTCGCCTGCCTTAGGAGCTATCCTAGCCACGTTTGGACATTTTTGGTGCAGTATTAAAAAAGCTATTTGCTCCATTAACACCAAGCTTGTTACTTCCATGTACAAGCCTAGCGGCCGCAGAGTGCTGCAGCCCCACCCCTAAAAACAGCATAATTACAACATGAAGTAGGGAACAGGACTGCAGGCACTCTAGGGACAGTGTAATGGAATTGGGGGAGGGGGCTGCGTAAATGCAGCTAGATTATTTTAACTAGCAGGTTTACATGTATGGGGCTATAACATATGCTATAGTATAGCCCCGTACATGTACACTTGCCAGCAAAGAGAATCAAGCTACATTTAGGCAGACCCCTTCCCCCAATTCCATTACACTGTCCATAGAGTGCCTGCAACCCTGTTCCATACTTCATGTCATAATTATGCGGTTTTTAGGGGTGGAGCTGCAGTGCTCGGCAGCCGCCCAGCTAGTACACAGAAGGTACAAGCCGGGTGTTACACAGCAAATAACTTTTTTAATACTGCACCAAAAATGTCCAGATGTGGCTAGGATAGCTCCTAGGGCAGGCAACTCCATGTTAAGGTTTGCCTGCCCAGAGCCAAAACTGATGTCAACTGCTCTTTAAGCAGAGTTGGTATAGACTGAGACAGTGTTGTTAACATTAGTAAGCTGTAGGATAGCAAAATAATTCACCAATGGCTGGCTACTGGAAGTGATCAACCCAAGTCAGCTTGGGCACATCAGAGGAGTCTCTTCTACTTAAGTTATTGATCAGTCATTGAAGCACTGTCCTAGTGGCCTGAGGTCTCCTGACCAGCATCTGCTGACAGTTCCCACATACAGGACAGCCAGTGGCTCTAAAGCTTCAGAAACATAGAAACGTAGACTTTGATGGCAGATAAGGACCACTTGACCAACCCAGTCTGCCCATTTCCCTACCTATTGGATAAGCTACAGATCCTAGTTAACCAACAGCCTACTTCTTCCTACCCCCCCCACCAGAATTGCCTTATGTCTGTCCCATGCATTCTTGAATTCCCTCACTGTTTTTGACCCTACGACCTCCTCAGGAAGGCCATTCCATGCGTCCACTGCCCTCTCAGTGAAAAACTACTTCCTCACGTTGCCCTTGAGCCGTCCCCCTTCTATCTTCAAATTGTGCCCCCTTGTTCTTGCACATCTCTTTTTCTGAAAGATGCTACCATCCTGGACTTTGTTGATTCCCTTGAGGTACTTGAAAGTTTCTATAATGTCCCCCCTCTCCCTACTTTTCTCAAGGGTATACATATTAAGCTCCTTTAGGCTCTCTTCGTGTGGCTTCTGGTGCAGACCCTGCATCATTTTAGTTGCCCTCCTCTGGACTGCCTCCATCCTGTCTATGTGGTATCCAGTGATAAGGACGCTCGCTACTGTACACACAACAAAAAGGGCGACTCAATAGCGGCACCTTATCAGAGGGCTACTGGATGGGCTGGGCGACTGCAGGTATAGAGACATCCTGTCGCTATATATATATACACATGCGCGCAGAGAGGGGGTGGGAGCGAGCACGGTGGAAGGGGAGGGAGGGTTTGTGTGCTGTGTTGCAGCAACGGGCTGCCGAGCTGCCCCGTGGCATGGTGGGTGGGTCGCACACTTCGACTGTGAGGGTGCTGGGTTCAGATCTGGGCCCGCATAAATTTTGTTGTGCCCGGACCGAATTTGTCTTTTTTTTTTATTTGCACCTCCCCCCCAGAGTTGAGAATCCTTTAGTAGGGGTGTGTGGGGCAGTGCAGGGGGCACACCCCCCCGCATAAACATTAAAAATGTAAGTCCCTGGCACCCTTTTGCTGTGCACCGGGGTGTACATCGGTGAAACTGATTTTCAACGATGTACATTCGCCGTTACGGCGATTGCACAATCACACAGAACCAGTCTACATCCTTGTGGAGATGGGGTCTCCAGAACTGCACACAGTACTCCAGATGGGGTCTCACCAACTGTCTGTACAGAGGGATAACAAAAACAGGTTACTCACCTGTAACAGTAGTTCTAGGAGTGGTATATGTTGTTCATCCACACTCTTTGGCATGTCCCCTTCCACTGTAAATCTTTTTTTTATTTTATTTAATTTATGTTTCTGGTGACCGGGTAGGCAAGCTGATCCAAAGGACCATTTTCAGTTGGAACCCGGGCCATACAGTGGCAGACAATGCAAGGTTAAAGTAATAGACACAGGTTACATTACAGAGAGGGCAATATACACCGAGTAGCATGAAATCAACAGCAATGAAACATTACCCATCAAATCCAACAAACAGGTTTCATAACAAATACAAGAGTGCATGCCTGGGTCTCGGATACATGGTTGATCACTCGTGGAGCGGTCAAATCATAGATCCACACATCACTTGATCAGTCAGGATATGCGACAGTGCAAGATGGAAATGCCTTATTGGGATCCATGTGAACCCAGGAAGGGGCCAACAGCACTAAGAGGTATAAAGTAGTGGTCAGCATCCAGGCGGTAAGTCGAGAGATACAGTATGGTTTCTACGGAGGCTGTTTGGTGAGAGGGTTGCCTAGGGAGCACGCACAGATGGCCTGGGACTTTAGCCACACTCTCAGTTGCAATTTGAAGGACTGATGAGAGGGTGCAGTTCTGATGATAGATGGAAGTTTGTTCCAGAGAGAGGGGGCAGAAATAGAGGGACTTATTCCCCATGACAGTAGATACATGGGAGACTACCAGGGAAGAAATGGAGGAGTCTCTGAGAGAACGAGTAACACACGGGCAGTGAGAATCGGTGATAAAGGCGACTTCGGAGAGTTTCTGAGAGAGGTGTCGACTAGCTTGCCCAAGGCATATTCATAGCAGCCATGAAGGGATAGCCAGCCTAGTGACTGATAAAGAGAGCAGTGATGAGTGGAGTAAGGAACCTGGAGGACGAAGTGACAAATGGAGTTATATGTGGTACTTAGCCGACAGAGAAGTGAAGTAGAGGTGGCGGAGAAAACTGGAGAACAATAGTCAAGGAAGGGCAGGAGATTTCCCTGGGTGATAGCAAGGCAAGCTTGAGGGGTCAGGAGGTGTTTGACCTGGTAGGCTGCCCCCAACTTCTGATGGACCCTTTTTACAGTATTATAAATTTGGGCATTAAAAGTAAGGGAAGGATCAAGAGTCACTCCTAGGTATTTGAAGGAGGATACTACATCAAGAGGAGATCCAGCAGGGGTTTCTATCAGGAGTGTGTCATTTGTATTGGCAACCTTTGCGAGGAATGGCTTTGAGCCAAAGAGCATGGCCTTTGTTTTTTTCTCATTTACCTGGAGTTTTTTGGAAAGGAACCAGTTTTGTGCTTCTCCATAGTTATTGGTAAGGGTGGAGGATATGGTTTTGAGGGATCTGGCACTATGGTAGATGACGAGGTCATCAGCATAAAGGAGGGCGTTGCATTTTATGCTGTCTGCAGGAAGATTATTTATGAAAAGAGAGAACAAGAGAGGCCCCAGTATGGAGCCCTGTGCTACCCAGTGTGGACTGGCAGAGTGTCAGAAGTAACCTTGCCTACTGTGACAAGGGTTCTGTTTGCTAGGTAGCTGCTGAACCAGGCAACCACATCCATGGAGCAGCCAAGGTTAAGCAGGGTGGCATGTAGTAGGAGGTGGTCCACAAGGTCGACAGCTTTGGAAAGGGCCACAAACACTGCACCTGTGGCCAAACCAATGTCCATGTTTCTAAGGACATGGTTGGAGAAAAGGGCCAGGGCTGATGAGGTGCTGTGGTGTTTGTGGAAACCATGTTGGAGTGGGGTCCGAAGGTGGTTGTTCTCCAGATATTCGGAAAGTTGGTGGTGTATGATTTTTTCTAATAGTTTGCTTAGGTGCAGGAGGAGGGAGCTGGGACAGTAGTTTTCCGGTGCAGTCTGGTCACTAGCTTTGAAAATAGGTACCATATGCGCATGTTTCCATGAGTCAGGCATCATGGAGGATGAGAGAGCGAGATTGAAAATGTGGGTAAGTGGCCTGCCAAGGGCTGAGGAGATGACTTTCAAAAAGGAGGGATACAGGCTATCACTGTCTGGGCTGCCCTTAGCAGGTAGCCCTCTTAGGAGTTTGCCAGTGACCCTGTGATCAATGGCCCTTAGGTAGAAAGCAGGGCAAGGTGGAAAAGGATGTATTTGGTGGTTATTTTGGACAGAGGTGGGAGGGATTTTGGCGGTGTAGGATGTGAGGTCAGCGAACATTTTGCTGAAGGTATCAGCAATGATACCTAGATCGCTTGTGCGACCAGCAGGGGACATGAGTTCAGTTATTGGTTTATTCGGCTTCGGGTTCAGGAGGGTGTTTATGGAGGCCCAGAATTTACGGGGGTTACTAAGAGACTCATTTTGCAGACTGGTAAAGTATTTACATTTCAGTGTTTTTACTACCTGCTTACAGGAGTTACGAAGTGACCTGTAAGCGTTCCATAATGGAGGGGAAGGGGAGGCCTTGAAGGTTCTCCATGCTTTGTCCCTTGCTTTCATTTGGGCCAGCAGTTCGTGTGTTAGCCAGCGGGTGTTACCTCCTTTAATTCCCATGGTGGTGATAGGGAAATATCTGTCCTGTAGTGTGTGAAGAGCCTCAGAGAAGGCTGCCACTGCCACTGAGACATCTTTAAGTTGGTAGAGTGAGGACCAATTTATGTCCCAGGCATCCCTTAGCACTAGATTCAAGTTGGAGGTTTTAAATTTCCCAAAAGATATTAATTTGTGAGGTGGCCGTATCAATTTGGTGGTTAATGCAATATATGTGGGGGTGTGGTCACTGATAGCGTCTGCCATAGTGCCTGCTTGGAGGACTTGGTTTGGACAGTTGGTGGCAATACAATCTATGGTGGAATGGTTGGGTGAGCGAGGATTGTATCTGGTTGGAGAGGAGATGACTTTCTCAAGGTGATGCGACTTTAGGAGGTGTTCATATTCAGTGGCAGGGTCTTTAACCTAACTGCCTGTAACTTAGTTTTAATGAAACTGCAGCGTGAACAATGAACCTGACTAGGTGGATCTGTGCTTTCCTACGAACAGGAAACAACTAAAATGGTCTCCTTTAAATCTTATTGGGTTGAGATAACTGTGGGGGTTACCCACTAGGAGAAATCAAAACATCTGCATATCCCTTTTGCAGTGTTTGTAGAACGTAGAAACTTTCTAGTTTTTGAATTTCATTACGTGGTTAAGCAAAATGCAGAAACCAACATCATCCCATTTCTGCATCCTACCACCTGACCTCCAGTACCCCCAACCCATCCTCAGAGAAAACTCCCTTCACCCTCCCATTTACTCCAGATGACAACTATTATTTCACTCTGATTCTCCATTACCACAGAAAGTGCATATCACTCTCCTTCTTCCCCAAGTTGATTCCAAGTACCCCCACCCTACGTTTCATTCCTACTGAAAACACACATCAACCTCCCACTTCCCCTCCAGCTGATACTTACTCCCACCAACACAAACCTTGTCTCACTAACTTGTAATCTCACCACTGCCATCCCAGTCTCCTCAAAAGACAGGATCCATTACATAGATTAACAGACATTGTTGGCAGATAAGAGCCTACGGCCCACCCAGTCTGCCCATTTGAGCTTATAAATTCACTTTATGTTTTTCTAGAAGTCTGTTGCCCCTCACCCCTGACCTCCAACATTCCCTTATGTCTATTCCATGCATTCTTAAATCCCATGATTGTTTCAGCCCCCACCACTTCCTCTGGCAGGGTGTTCCACTTGTCCACCAACCGTTCTGTGAAGAAATTCTTCCTCACATTTCCTCTGAATCGCCTTCCCTCCAACTTCATCCCATGCCCTCTAGTCCAGGAACATCTTTTTCACTGGAAAATAGTGTAAGGTACTCGTATGTCTCTATCATATCCCCTCTCTCCCTCCTCTCCTCCAGGGAGTACATATTCAAGTCTTTCAGCCTGTCCTCATAGAACTTGTGATGCAATCCCTGTACCATCTTTGTTGCCCTCCTCTGAACCTTCTCTACCTTATCTATGTTCTTATGTAGGGAAGGTCTCCAGAACTGTACACTGTACTCCAGGTGGGGCCTCACTAATGTCTTGTATAGTGGAATTATGACCTCCTTTTTCTCACTGGTGATGCCCCTGCCTATGCATCCCAGCATCCTATCTGCTTTACCTGTTGCCTTGTCGCACTGTTTCCCTACCTTGAGGTCATCAGAAATGATAACCCCAAGGTCCCTTTCCTGCTTGGTGCAATGCTATATCCTCACCCCCTAACTGATATGTTTTTCCAAGGTTTTTGTGCCCCATATGCATTATCTTGCACTTCTTTGCACTAACTGCCAAATCCTTGACCATTTTTCAAGCTTCTGCAGGTCCCTCCTGATTCTGTGTACACCCTCTGGCAAGTCCACTCTGTTACAGAGCTTCGTGTCATCTGTGAACAGGGAAATTCTGTCTTCTAGGTCCTGCGCAATGTCACTGATGAAGACGTTGAATAGGACCAGTCCCCGCAATGATCCCTGTGGTACCCCAATGTTCATTCTTCCCTCTGTGGAGTGATAGCCATTTACCACCACCCTCTGTGTCCTGCCGCCCAGCCAATTATCTACCCACCGCACTACTGTCCTGCTCACTCCCATATTCCCGTTTGTTTAATAGCCTTCTATGTGGCACAGTGTCAAAGGCCTTGCTGAAGTCCAGATAGGCTGTGTCCACTGCCCTCCCCTGAGCCACCTCACCTGTCACACAGTCTGAAAATTCAATGAGGTTGGTCTGGCATGACCTCCCCCCAGTGAAACCATGCTGAATTGGGTCCTGTAATCCATTGTCAACCAGATGTTCCACCAATCTCTCCTTCAGTAGTGCTTCAATGATCTTCCCCACTACCGAGGTCAGGCTGACTGGTCTGTAGTTCCCCGCTTCCTCTTTGTTTCCGCTTTTATATAAGGGGACTACATCTGCTGTCCTCCAGGCTTTGGGTATCGCTCCTGTTTCCAGTGATTAGCTAAACAGGATTGCCAGAGGTTCAGCTACCACCTCTCTTAGTTCCTTTAGAACCCCAGGGTGCACCTCATCTGGCCCCATTGCTTTATTGACTCTTATTCCTTCCAGTTCCTTTAGGACCCTTTTCCGTGTAAAGGGACTTGTGTCCATTTCTGCACCGTTCTCACCCCTTGTACTCCCGTCAGGCCCATTACCCTCCTCTTCCTCAGTAAAGACTGAGCAGAAATATTTGTTCAGTATGTCAGCTTTACTGCTGTCATCCTCCACGTAGCCCCATCTTCCCCCTTCAGTCTCCCTTTGCCCTTCTTTTTTCACTTATGTACATATAAAAGGCTTTGTCCCCTCTACCCACTGATTTTGCGATGTTCTCATCTGTCTGAGCTTTGACTTCCCTGCCTCCCTTTGCTTCTCCTGGTACTTCTCCCTATCCCCTTCTACCTGCATCTTTTTGTATTGCCTGAATGCAATCTTTTTGGCTTTCACTTTCTCCGCTATCTCCTTGGAAATTCATAATGGCCTCCTCTTCCTTTTCCCCTTGCTAACCTGCTAAATGCATAATTCTGTTGCTCTTGTAATACCCATTTTAAATATTGCCCACTGTTCCTCAACCCAATTACCTCCCCATTCTGATTAATGCCTCTTTCAAGCATCTCGCCATTTTCCCAAGTCTGTCTCCCTAAAATCCAGGATACGTATTTTTGTGTGGTTTGGTTCTGCTCTTTCTGTGATTTCAAACCACACTGACTGGTGGTCACTGTTCCCCAGGTGCTCCCCCACTGTTACCCCCATCACACTGTCCCCGTTTGTAAGCCCGAGATCCAGTATTGCCTTCTGCCGAGTTGGTTCCATGACCAGTTGCTTGAGGAAGGCACCCTGAAGGGAGTCCAGGATAATTCTGCTCCTGGTTGTTGCTGATGCTGCTGCTGCTGGGGAGGCTCAAGTCCACGTTTGGAATATTGAAGTCTCCAACCAGCACCACCTCACCCTTGTCTGCCATCTTTTAGATAGCTAGCATCAGCTCCCCATCTGTTTCTTCCTCCTGGGCTGGTGGTCTGTAAACCACCCCTGTGCGGATGGCTGACCCCATTTTCCTTTCCAGCTTAACTCACAGTATGTCGCCCCCATTTTGTTCCTCCTGAATCTCTGTGCCCTTTATGCTATCTGCCACATAAAGTGCCATTCCTCCTCCCCCTTCCTGCCTGCCCTGTCTCTTCTGAATATGTTGTAGTCAGGTATGGCCATCTCCCCAGTCGTGGTTATCATTATACCAGGTGTCTGTGGTGACCACAATGTCCAGGTCTGACTGCATCATGGCAGCTTCCAGATCCTCCATCTTGTTGCTAAGGTTCCTGGCATTGGCACACATGGCTTTCTATGATGTGAACTCTCTGGACTGTTTAGCTGTTCTATTCCAGCCCCCCCCTTTATTGTCCTTTATCCCTGGTTCTCCCTGCTGTCTGCTCTTCTGTTGAATTGTGCCCCCTTTCTGCCTATCCACCCCTTTGGTGCTTATCTCCATTTTTTACACACTGCTTTGTAGAGATATCTACTCCTTCTGTTGAATGGTTCCACTGCTAGCTGTGGGGGTAGGCAATTAGGTACCTCCTTGGCTAGTTTAAATGCTTGTCCATGTAGCATTTAAACTTATCCTTGAATGCTTGGATTCCCCTCCAGGATGGATACAATCCATCAGGCCTGAACAAGCCCCCATCCTTCCAGGTGGTTCCTCAGTCACCAATGAATCCAAACCCTTCCTCACAGCACCACTTCTTCAACCATGAGTTAAAGTTCCTGGTGTGTGCACTCCTATGCTCTCCCATGCCTCTCACATGTAGTACTTCCAAGAAGGTGAAAGAAGTAGCTACTTGCTTGAGACCCCTCCCCAATTTACTAATTCCTGAACTTCATTAGGCTCCCCATTAATTGGGCACACGCACAGTACTGCCCTCTACCAGACAGACAACTAAAGACCCTTTCTGTAAAGAAGTAGCAGCAGTAAATTTATGTATTAAACATCCTTCCCTGGAGGCGCAGGGCAGTGCACAGATATAGACAGACAGAAAAAAGAGCAATACATAAATAAACAAATAAAGAACAGCTTAAAATCCATAATACAGATAAAATAACTATTACTAACTACCTATTATTATACAATGGGGCTAAGAAATCCTGTAATCTGCACTGGCCAGCCACTGCAATGGTAGAGCTACCGCTCGCAACACCGTTGACCCAGGTTCAGGAGCGGACCAGGATTGCTGGAGGGTTGGCCTGGGAGGGGGGATGGACTAAGCATCCCTTGGACACCCTCCACCTCCAGGGGGGGAGGGGTTAGCATCTCTGGTGCAGTGCCCCTGGGTGACTGCAGGAAGTACTGTCACTGGGAGGCCTAGTCAAGTAAGGTGGACCCTAGAGTGTGAGCAAATGTGCTGCGACGCACCTAGCTCACCCTCTGTCAATATCAGGGGCTGGGGATGGTAATCAAGTGAAAAACATCCACAGAGAACCCAGGATGACACCCACCTTGTGTGCCACAGGGCCCACACCACCGATCACAGCACTCTCCCCGCTGACCAAACTCAAGTTCTGCCAGGGGGTTGGGGGATTCCTGCTGGGGGGGGCAGGATAGAACCTGCACAGAGAGGTAAGTCCCAGGGAATGCGGGTGACGGATCTGGGCCGAGGTTGGGCCGATGGACGAGGCCTGTGGGGCATCAGTAGGGGTCTTTACCTGTGGGTAAATCCCAACATAACACACAGGTAAAATTCCAACCATCCCAGCCGACCGCTGCACTAGAAAGAAAGATCACTGCCCGTCTTCAAATTTTTCTACTGGTAACTCTCACACCACAACAGTCCTCAAACCCCACTCTCCCTAACGGAAATTATTTTTTTTACAATTGGTAATCCGTAACCACTTTGATGTGCCACACCTGTCTCTGTATGTTTTTATTTTCTCCTGTTAGTGTGGCTCTGTCCCCGCATTCCCCAAAGCTCTTCAACTACCAGCTTAGCCCCAGACTCCCTTGAGAGCTCTCCTACACCTCATCAGCACCTCAGCAACATGGTCTGCAGTACATGGGTAGGCGCCTCGGACAGAAACATACTGGGCTTCACACATGTACAAGGTGACAAAGCTGTATCTTGCCTCTCAGATGCGTGACCTCCACGACTGGCACAGATCCCTCCTTCACAGCACTGACCTCCTCTATCCAAATGACAGAAAGCACTCCCTGTACCTCCATCAACAAGAAGTTGTCCTCCCGTGTGACCTTACACTCAACGTGATAGGGTAGTCCCTCTCGAACATGCGAGAGGGAACAATAGCTGCCGTATGATGAAATGAGCTGCCAGTTTTGCACTACTTTTTCTAGCGGAAGTTTATCTTAATTAAGAATGATGTGAAACACACAAAAATGGCAGATTCTTTATTTTTCTGAAAAAAAAAAAAGATAAGGGAGACGCTGCATAATCGCAATAATCCACTCTAGGGTATGGGTTATGGTGGGATTTACCCACTTCTGGTGTGGTTTAATCACTCTGCCTATGGCCTCATGACCGAACTACACCAGGCATGGGTAAATCCCACCATAACCCACACCCCCGTTTTAGATTATTGCTTAATTAACTACCTCAGTAAGCGTCAGTACAGTAGAAGCCACTTAATCGGGACGTGTATAATAGGGATGTCTGCTTTATTGGGACATCCCGCTGGGTACTAATTAATTGGCTATGTTATCCTATGAGGCTTGTAGCTATTTAAATGGGATGCCCCAGTCACCTAAATGGGAGGATTTCTGGCCAGCTGCTATGCCGCTAATCTCTTTTCACACGTAATTATGTGTGACGAGGGATTAGCGGCTCCTGTTCCTCGCTCCCAACTTGTCACCTCTTAACAACTGCTTAATTTAAACCAATGCTCTAATGTTTTTGTTTTTTTAATGCCTGGGTGAGGGGAGGGAGCAGAGAGAAAAAGTTTGCTGGCATCACTAAAGATTCAATACTTATTCGGCTCTCCGTGAGAGAGACAGAAAAATGTGCACACAATTTTTTTTATGCCTGAATGTCCCTAAGAGTTCCATTGGTGGGGATTTTGTGCTGTTCCTCAGCATGTCCCTCTGTATGTTATTTCACTTCTCTCTCTCTTGCATTGTCTCACACACAGACACAACCGCGCCACAACAGAGTGATTTCTGCACTTTGTTTCCTTAAGAGTTTCATCAGAGAGAGAGAGAGAGCGTGAGAGAAATTCTGTGCTGTTCCTAAGTATGTTTGGAGAGACAGCAAGAGAGATAAAGTATGCTGGCATCAGTCGGCTCTCCGGTTAGATGTTTTAATTCCCTTCCATGGTTGATCTGTGTGCTGTTGCTCCATATGCTCTCTCTCTCTCTCTCTCGCGCTCACTTTCTCTCTCTCTCTCGCACTGTCTCACAAACAGCCATGACAGGGGCAGGCAGGGAAGAGAGCATCCACGGCTGATCTGTGTGCACTATAATGAATTTCAAGTGCCTTCTGTTAAATGGGACAACTGCTTAATCAGGACAAAAAGCCCGCCACTGGGGTGTCCCAATTAAGTGGCTTCTACTGTATAGTGCATCTTGTTCTGTAATTTACCTGTTATTCCAAAGAAGGTCATCGGTCAGAATGGCTGGCAAGGGAATGGCGAGCACGGAGAGGAGACAGTGCCAAATGATGAATTCAGTCCTTTGCTGTTACTAGACAGCTTGCAGTGCTAAGAGTACTAGTAAGTGGGCCACAGCTGAGGCAGGGTTTACTAGGGGTCAGGTGTGGTGGGGGACACAGAAGTGTGAATTGGGTTCTCTATTGGGACAGAACTCAGAAGTGTGTGTGTAAAATTCACAAACAGCAATTTCGTTGGCGTAAAAGAAAAACTTATCACAGCATGAGTCCCAAAAAGGTAAAAATTGTGTCCTTTTGTTGCAAGTTACAGTCCAACAGCAGAATGCCAACAGGTTTCTTCTGTCAGTGACTCTCCTGTGTAATAGTTGTGCAAAACTGAATTAACTACATAAAATACACTGAGTAAAGCAGCATGTGAAAATGCCTGATTGCACCTTTTCATTACTTTCTCAGGAATAAAAACTTATCTTGTCAAAAAGAAAGATATAGTTAAATTCTGTTGTTCTTATGACTTCAAAAAGGTGTTACTTTTATGGGCACCAGTGCTCTTTTAGAGTCAAACTGGAACTGGTAACAGCATGAACATGAATATGAATACATATATACGCAGTAACACTGCAATTTAAGGTCAGAAAGGACTCTTGGTCAATGAAGTCCACCCCTGCTTCGCAATTAGCTATGAATAAGTATACTGTGCACACATATACTAATTTAAAGTTGCTCCCTACCCCCTCTATTACCCAGGGTATCCGGGATCCCATTGGTACAATTTTTTCAGGCTAAACTTTAAGGCTTGTACATGCCGTCATGTCCTCGGTCTCTGCTGGTAGGCTGTGCCATAAATTCACCACTCTCTAGAAGAAGAAGTACTTCTTAACATTACCTCTGATTGTACCACCTCTGACCTTCAGGGTGTGTCCACGTGTCCTGCTGAGGACATCAGATCAAACATCTCTGTCTGTTCTATCTTGTTAATACCCTTGAGTATGCAGAAAAGTGAGACCACGGCTTTGCTCAGTTTCCTTAATTTAAATATGAACATGTTAAGATCTGCCAGAATCTCTTCACAGCTTCTGTTTTCCATAGTCTTGATCATTTTGGTGGCCCCTGCACTAAAATCTCTTTACTGCCCAAATATCTTTTTTTGTATTGAGAAACCCAGAACTGCGTGCAGTACTCCACGGGGGACCTGACAAGGACCTTCTAAAAAAGGGAGGATAACCTTCCCTGCCCTGCTTGTCACTCTCTTTTGATGCACACCAGCATTCTTCCAGTCCTCTTAACAGCATCTGCACATGTCTTGTCACACTTCATCCCCCTGTCTTTTATGACCCCAGGTCCTTTTCTTGCCCCGCTGCAGCAGAAGGAGCCCTGCACTGTGTGTAGGTCCTACTTCTGTATATCCTCTCTAGGTGTAGCACCATGTATTTTTGGCTCACAGAGTCTGAGACTCCAGGAGTCTGACCAATCTCCCAGCTCATTCAGGTCTTCCTTAAGTTTGTCCCCATCCTCAAGGAAGTCCATCACCCTGGCTACCTTAGTGTCATCCCTGAACGTAAGCAGCCTGCTAGTGTTCCCAGCTTTCAAATAAATGATAAAAATGTAATGTCATCTCTCGGTGGTTCAAAAGTACAACGTGTCATTTTTGAACAAAGTCAGAAAAGACTGCACAGCATCCTCAGATGAGCCAATGAGATGATGCCATTTTGCTTACCTTCTGGATCTAGCAATTTTTCTATCCCTAGGTGGTTTTTTGGCCATGCTGAAAGCATGCTCCAGTCTCTCAACTGGTGACATCCTTGTAACATTATCCCAGCTGAACAGACCTGGTCTGGAGGAGAAAACAATACGTAAAATAGATATACTGCTGTGAAACTAAGAGTTAAACAGGGATTTGTCACAGCCAGGTAAGGCCCAATAATTCCACACACCCCCACCATCCTCATCTCTCCATGCCACCTCACTTATCTGTCTCATATTGTCTGGCTTGTAGTGATCAACTTAAAGGAAAACTATACCCTCATATCTTATAAGTTTTGTTTCCATGTCAACAGATAGTGCTTTTCCTGGAGCTGTTAGGGATACACATATTTGCTTTAGTTTGTTTTCACTGTTCATGCTAGCCCCTTGTAACTATCCTGGGGATTTCCATTTTATGCTGTTGAAATGATGAGAACTGTATTAGCATATGAGAACATGATGTAACAGCACCCATCTATACCACATACCTCTAAGCTGTAAGTACAAATATCCTGAAAAAAACTTTCTGGAAAAACACAAACTGAATGCAATTTAAAGGGAAAACCCCTGCATTTCAACTCAGTTTGCAAATGTTCTCAGATGTGAATACAGCTCTCAGGGACAATGGGATTTCGACAACCAGCAAATGGAGACTCCCCCCCCACCAGGAGAGTTACAGAGACTAGTATGAACAGTGAAAATAAACTAAAGCAATCACATACATCCCGAACAGTTACAGGGAAAGAGTTGTCTGTTGACATGGAAACAAACACAATTTACAAGATATGACAGTATAGTTTTCCTTTGATAATCAATAAACAGAATAAAGCTTTATTGCAGAACTGCTCCAGTAACACGTTAATGTAACAGCACGCTTTTTAGTGACGGGGTTAAGCAGTGCAGCAATCTTACAAATGTTTGTACTGCCTGAAACTTTCTGAAACTAATTTATAGTTTCCCTCAACCCTTTCAAGCTAAGAAACTAATGGTACAACTGCACAATACTACAGAGTATGGGCCGGCCTGGTGGTGCTGAGGATTGAGGCGCTGGACACCACACCTCATACTGGCAACCCGGGTTCGGGAACAAGCCCGGACCACCACAGGTCGGCAGGTGAGAAAGAGGATCAAGCATCCGGAGGACTGCTCTCCTCTCTCGGAGAGGGATCCAGGGTAGACCGGTGGCACTGTGACACCCAGGGGCTCACGAGCGAGGGGAAGACGGCAGCTGCCTTCCAAACATGGGTGGGAGCACCCACGTCATGGGCTGGGCGGCACTGCACGTCCAACATTGAGGGCGTAAACATCCAGAAATACCCCTCCGGCTCGGATAGGTGACGGCTCTGCCAGTGCCACCACCACACGCCCAATGCTGGTTCTCCGTCACTGCCCCCTGCGGTTTCCCCAGGTTGCCTCCCCCCCCGACCCGGGGAACCATGATGAAATTGAAGATGTAGGGGAACACAGCGGCGGTAGAGTGAGTCGGTGAGTGTAGTGGCCCGAGAGAGTTCCAAGCCGGAGGACCAGAAAAATAGTTGTAAAAAAAAAAAAAAAAAAAGTACTACAGAGTATGGAAATGAGCCTGTATTTTCAAAAAGTTACCTGGACATAAGATTTAAAGAGGCAAAGGGTGGGAGCATAGTTCTCAGTCAAATTCTGAAACAGCATTTCTGCAACTGCCATGAAGGCAGGAGGGGGGGGCCAGATGGCGAGCCAGTCTGGTTTCATCTAACAATCATACAATCTCATCTTAACCCACTTAATCTCTAGTACATATTTTTATGTGCTCAGAGACTTATGGTGTAAGAGTGTCATCCCCTGCAGTTTGGGCAATAGGACCAGAATTCAAAGCTGCGCAGTCATGTCTGCTCAAACTGTGTAAGATGATGCTCTCATAAAGAAGCAACATCTCTCTCTCAGCACCAATGAATCACTGGGGTCTGGTAGTATGATTTATAGTAAGTTTTATGTTACTTTTTATTTAAAGAGTGGATGTAACAAACTCCTTCCCCCCAACCCTGAAAAGGAATGTTCCCGCAGGATGTAAAGCCCTGTAGTTCTCAGCACTAACTGGTTAACATCATGTAAACGATTGGTTGACATCACATACAGTAAGTGATTGGTTGAAATTACTTAAGTAATTTGTAACACTGAACAATGCTACTGTTAATCAAGAACAAAACATGATATATTTCCTTGCTAATTTTGACAGCAGTGCATACCTGTGCCTGTGAATGATGGCATTAAAAGCAAGTCCATCAGCCCAGCTTGTGGTGAAATTCAGTACGTTGACTTGACTGTACGGCCTTGTTGACTGGCGCACCCAGCTCAGAAGGATTTTCTCACTGTTATTCTGTTGTAGAGTGGTCATAATAGCCTTCATGACATCTTTAATCTGAAAAGGGAAAAACAAGCTGTAACTTGAACTAGCCAACAGCAAGAGGAATTGCACTGAAACAAAAATTACAATTTCTCTCTCCTAAAAAAAAAAAAAAATAATAATAAGAGCAGACACCTGTTACATTTATATATGGTATAGCTTTCTCGTTACAAGTCTCAGGTTTTCACATCAACAAACACTCAATCTGCCAAAAAAAACTGCATGGATCACTTGACAAAACTGTCCAGCGAAACACTGGAAAGACAAACGAAATTGAAAATAAAAATGTTCTCTAGCAAACAGTCCTAGCTGAACAGTTTAGTTATGACACTGTACACTGTTGTAGAGATCTGCTCTCTAATGTCTCTAGGTTAACAATGTACAACAGGAAACAATGCAGCGGTATCCTGCCATATACAACATTCACTAGCTTTCACAGTTCCTGAGTTACACGTGATAATTTTTTGAATTTTTTTTGGCTATCAATTCAAAAAAGGGGAAGTTCTCAGGCAATTCACAGTCTTTGGCTGTACCCTGCTGGTGTCACGACAAACAGAGAAACAAAGAATTTGACAGCAGAAGGAGATAGAAGGTTTATAGAGTCTGTCCCTGCTACACTACCTCACCCCATCGACCTACTGCCCTGATGGGTTGTGTCCTCCCCCTCCCACACTACAGAAACACAGAATCTGTCAGCAGATAACGACCGCTTGGCCCACCTAGTCTGCCCTTTTTTCCCTACCTACATTACCGCAGATCGTACTTGATCTACCGCTCTTTCTCCTTCCCCTCCCTTCCTTTCCCTGAGATTCCCTTATGCTTATCCCATGCATTCTTAAGCCCCACAACTGTCTTCACGCCCACCATCTCCACTGGAAGACTGTTCCAGGAATCCACCACCTTTTCTGTGAAGAAGTAGTTCCTAACATCTCTCCTGAATCTACCCCCTCCAGCTTCATAGCATGCCTCTTTGTTCTTGAGCACCTTTTCTTCTGAAAAATACTCCCCTCCTGTACCTTACTTACCACTGTGAGATATTTTAAGGTCTCTATCATATCCCCCCTCTCCCTTCTCTCTTCCAGGGCGTACATACTGAGGTCCTTTCCTCTTTCCTCATATGGCTTTTGATGCAGACCCTGCACCATTTTAGTCGCCCTCCTCTGGACAGCCTCCACTCACTCTATGTCCTTCTAGAGATGTGGTCTCCAGAACTGCACAGAACATTTTAGGTGGGGTTTTACCAGAGATCTAAACAGAGGTAACACTACCTCCTTTTCTGCTGGTGATAACCCCATGCAATCCCCAATTCCCACTAGCTCTTCCAACTGCCTTGTCATGCTGCCGGGCCACCTTAAGTTATCTGATATGATTATCCCTAGGTCTCTTTGCTTGGTGGTTGTCAATACCACTCCACCCATTTTGTACTCTGCCACTGGGTTTCTGTGCCCTAAGCATAGAAACATAGAAATTGTTGGCAGATAAGGACCGCCAGGCACATCTAGTCTGTCTGTAAACCCATTTGTTTGCATTATTTTGTGCTTTTTCGCATTAAACCCCAGCTACCATACCCTTGACCACTCTATTTTTCTCAGGTCTCTGCTCATCCTTTCCACTCCCCCTGGAGTGTCCACCCTATTGCAGGTTTTGGTGTCATACGCAAACAGGCAGACCTTCCCTTCCAGCTCCTCTGCAATGTCACTTATAAAGACATTAAAAAGAACTTGTCCCAGTACTGATTCCTGAGACACCTCGCTGGTCAATCTCCCTTCTTTGGAGTGAACGCTATTTACCACCACCCTCTGTCGCTTATCCCCTAACAAAATTGTTACCCAGTTTACCACCTTTGGACCCACTCCTAAACTACACAGCTTGCTTACTAATCTCCAATGTGGAACGGTGTCGAAAGACTTACTGAAATCTAAATAGACCACATCTACCACTCCACCCCGATATAACTCCTCTGTCAGGTTCTATGTCATAATAGCGGAAAAATAACCATGATTACCATATACAACGAGTGCACCTCGCCAAAAATGAAAATGGCAATGAGCACAAGATCGACATTCAGAAACAGCTACCAATGCTATCTTTCACACTACTGAACAAACAAAACTCATGTTTTATGTGGGGGGGCTATGCCCCCCCCCCTTTGTGGAGAGCATTGCCTCCCACACCCCCCAAACTTAAATTAACCAACTCTGGGGGGGCGGATGATACTGGGGAAGAGGGAAAACTCAGGAGGGGGCTACAGGAGACATATGTCGGCAGGGGAAAACACTGGGAGGGACCTACGGGGGACAATGTTGGGAGGTGGGTAATGGGAAACATGTAACAAAATACTTCATATTTATATAACATTAAAAAAATGATGTCTACAATCTGTCCCGAACTCACGTCACCTGCTATATAGGTGGTTACCTTAACCACCACACCAGATGGCCAGCTCAGAACTGACCCGACGAACAAACCCACACATACTCCTCTACCTATCTGCAAAAACTATGTGCTACATTTCACTGTGCTTTTAATAATACATAGTTATTAATAGCACATTGCTATTTTGTTGTCGTTCAAATGACCTCTCTCAAAATCATCTGCCCTCTTAACGGGCTACCCCTCTGTCACCTAGTCGAAGAAATCTATCAGATTCATTTGTCATGACTTCCCCCCCTGTGAAACCATGCTGCCACTGGTCTTCTAACCCACTGGATTTGAGATATTCCACAGTTCCTTTCTTCAGCAGTGATTCCATTAATTTTCCCACCACCGATGTCAGGCTGACTGGCCTATAATTGCCAGCCTCCTCCCTGTTACCCCTTTTGTGTAGTGGGACTATATTCGCCCTCCTCTAGTCCTCCAGAACCACTCCTGTTTTCAATTATCTGTTAAAGAGGATTGTCAGAGGTGCAACTAGTATTTCCTTGCGCTCCCTCAATACCCTTGGATGCACCCCATCTGGTCCCATTACTTTGTCTACCTTCAGATTAGCAAGTGCCTTCAGGACTCTCTTCTCCAAAAAAGGACTAGTGTCCCCCTCCCTTCTTCCAAAGTTTCTGTTACTTTTTGTGGTCCCTCCCCTTCTCCTTCCTCTGTGAACACTGAACAAAAGTATTTGTTCGGGATGTCTGCCTTTTCCTGGTCCCCCTCTGCACAGTCCCCCCTTCTCTTTTAACCTTACAATCCCACCCCTGGTCCTCCTCTTTTCACTTACATACCTAAAAAAAAAATCCAACTCTTGCTGCTGCCTTGGGGACAGAGTCCCTTGCCCTGCCCTAACTATGTTTAAACATGGAAAAGGTAGCTGTCCCCACTACTTCTGCTGGCAATCTGTTCCACGGTTCCATCCTCTCAGTGAAATAGTATTTCATCAAGTTTCTCCTGAATTTCCTGCCACCAGTCTCCATTCATGCCCTCTAGTGACTGCATCTCTATTTCATTCAAATAGGTTTTCACTATTTACTGTACCTTCTTTATACCCCTAAGAAACTTAGATGTTTCAATCATGTACCCCCCACCCCACCCCACACCCTGGCCTTCAGCAAATACATTTTTAGGGCCTGCAGGCATTCATCATATGATCTGCCCTGCTGGCCCTGGATCAAATTAGTGAGCCTTCGCTGTACTCTAGTCTGTTGATGTCCTTCCTCAAATGAGGGCTCCAGAACTGGGCACAGTACGCCAGATGACAATTTATCATGGATCTGTACAGCAGCAGAATCACCTCGCTTCACCTACTATGAAAACCTCTCCCTTTACAACCCAAATCCTCAATGTCTTACTGTATGCTCTGTTGCACTAAATTGTCTGCTTGTTAATGTCTTGCCGTTAATGATTACAACCTCCAGATCTCACTCCTCTGTTGAAGAGGCCAGTGTAACTCCTATGCAGTATCGAGTGCAGGGATTCTGTCTACCTAAGTGCATCACTTTGCACTTTTTGGCACTGAACCTCACCAGCCAAACCTTAGGGCACTCTCTAGTTTCTCTAAGTCTTTCTGAAGTTCCTGCACTCCACCTTCCATGATCCAACCTACCACACAGCTTTGTGTCATCAGCAAAGGGGCACAACTTTCCCTGGATACCCTCCTCAATGTCACTTATGAACATAGTAAATAGAACAGGTAACAGGACCGATCCCTGCGGTACTCCACTTGTGACCTCTGTGTCCCCCGAGTTAGCCCAGCTAAACACTACTCTGTTTCTTCCCCCACTGCCAATTTTATACCCGCCTAACTAACCCTGGTCAAATGTGAATCCTCCAATTTTTTCAGCAGCCTCCCTGTCCTGAGTGGTACTAAACTGAAGGCCATGCTGAAGTCAAAGCAGAGCAGTTCAGCCGGCCCGGTGGCGCCAAGGGTGGAGGTGCTGGACACCACACCTCGCTCCACGCCGCCGACCCAGGTTCGGTGATGGATTTGGGCCATCGGGGGTCAGCAGGGGGAAAGAGGGATTGAGCGCCTAGCAGTGGCTCTCCCTCTGTGCGAAGGGCTGAATGCCTGTCCTGCTGCTATGCCACCATCTCCTGGGTGAAGCCGGGATTGGCGGTGCAAGTCGGGACCTGCAATGGGAGGGGGAGCATCAGCCGAGAGCCCTGGAGAGGAACTGCGTCTCGATGCATGCCTCCCAATTGGTTCTCCTAGAGTGCTGACGGCTGCAGGGTAAAAGGGCTCACCAGAACAAGGAAAATGGAGCCCGTCACTCCTAGGTGACGACTCCTCCAGGGCCGAAAGCACATCGCCAGCCGTCAACAAGGGACAGACTCCACTGTGCAGCACCCGCTCCACTGTTGTTCGGGGGGGAAGTGAGGGGAACTTCTCCTCGCCCCACCCGGGAGGTCAACTGGGATACCTAGGGATACTGAGTGGGTGGTTACTCTAGGAGCTGACTCCTGTGGCGCCAGGTGTAGTTGCAAGGCTTGAGGGGCTCTGATTGAGTGGGGTGACGAGGCAAGTAAGGTGGCAAAAAGAGGAAGTAAAGAAAAAAAAAAAGGGCAGAGCAGATCTACTGCATATTTGTCTATCTCCTTGGTGACCCAGCCACAAACAGTGTTAGGTTGGTCTGGCAAGACCTCCCTGACACAAACCCATGCTGCATTTCATCCTGTAGTCCATTGTCTTCAAGGTAGGCCATCAAGCTCTCCTTCACAATGGTTTATATCAGCTTATTTACAATGGAGGTAAGGCTGACAGGCCTGTAGTTGCATGGATCCTCCCTGTCCCTTCCCCTTGCTGGAGTGCTACTATGTCGGCAGATCTCCAATCTGCTGGTACCACTCTGGACTGCAATGAGTTACTAAACAGAAGAGTAAAGGGTACTGCCAATACTGTAGCCAGTTCCCCTAGCACTCACTGGTGTAGGCCATCTGGGCCTGGCATCTTGTCAACCCGGAGAGCTGGTCCCTTTTGTACCCTGTCCACTAAGATGTGTACTCTGCCCATTTCCTGGACCCTCACCCTTTGTGGCAGCCTTGATACCATTCTCTGTCAGAGGACTACTGTCCTCTATCCTGAATACCGAGCAGAATTAATTGTTTAGTACATCTGCCTTCTGCTCATTATCCTTCACTATCCTCCTCCATTTGGCTAGCCTAACAATCCCTTCTCTTACTTTCCTTTTTCCTTTATGTACCTGAAAGATTCTTTTCCCCCACCTTTTACTCCCTTGTCAATCTACAGCTCCATGTTTGCTTCTGCCATCCTGACCTGCACCCTTGCCTCTTTGAGTTTAGCTTGATATTCTTGCCAGCCTTGTTCCTCTTGTACACAGTGAAGGCACTTCTTTTTACCCCCACTGCAACCCTCAGCCCCTTCAAAAACAAGATTGGTCTTTTGTGCTTGTTTCTTTTGGCAACCTTTGCACAAGCTGAGGTCAACTCTAGGAAAGGCCCCCTGATCCTGTTCCACTGAACTTCCACCCCCTCTATCTGGTTGACAGCTGCCAATCTTCTCCTTACTAGTTCCCGCATATTCCCAAAAATCCACCTAAGGTCCAAGAACACCATCTTCAAGGGGGAAGGTTCATTTTCCACCCCATCAGTTCGACCCACACAGTGTTGTGGTCACTGTACCCCAGCGGTTCCCTGACTGTCAGCCCTCGCCCACATCCTCTCTGAGTTGATGAGTACCAAGTTGAGTACGGTGTCCTACTGTGTGTGATCCTTAACCACAGGCACTAGCAGACAGTCCTGAAGCATATCTAGCAGTGCCTTATTCCTGGTGCTCCTAGCTGCAGGATGTCCCAGCCTATATCTGATAGTTTTGGTTCCCTACCAACATCAAATCCACTTTTGCTGCTCCCTTTCTGATTTCTTCCCCCAACTCTTAGTCTCCATCTTCTTTCTGCCCCATGGTCTGTATACCACCCCTTATCTAACCCTCTTACCAATAGCTGTTGTCCGCTGCACCCAGATAAGATTCCACTTCCCCTCCTCCATCTTTTTTTTATAGTCCCATCCTCTGTCACTGTAATTCCTTCTCTCTTGCCCCTGTCTCTCCCAAGTAGCATAGAACCCGGAATTGCTAGATCCCAGTCATTGTTGCCACTGATCCAAGTCTCCATGATGGCCAGTATGCCTAAATTAGCCTCTGCAACCACTGAGTATAGCTAACTGCTCTCACTGCTTAAGCTTCTGGTGTTTAGGCAAAGAAACCTCCACGCCTCTATCTTACTCCCCCTCCACCTACTGAACCTTTTCCTTATGTTGTCTACTCCCTCCCTATCCCTTCCTACTTCCACTTCAATAGTGTGCATTTGCTACCCAGTCCCTTACTTGCTACCTTCACTTGCCCTTGCTACCACCACTGCAGGCCTCCCCTGGACCCATTTCCATGTTCGGGGAGCCTCTACTGGGTTCCCAGCATCAGCCGCCCCCTCTTCAATTTAAGACTGTCCAAGTAGATGTCTAATTTCTACCCCAGTACACTAGAGCTCCCTCCCTCATGAGATGAAGGCCATTCCCCTTAAAAACACTTCTAACCCAGAATTCTCACCACCATATCCTCAACAAATTCATACCCCTCCTCCCTACAACATTCCCTCCACCAGGCATTAAATGCCTCAGTTTGCTTCTGCCTCATCCTACCCCCTTCTCCAGTCCGTACAGGCAGCACCTCTGAAAAGGCCACAGTGGCTGTCGTCCCTCTCAGTATCCTCGCCAGTCTTCGGAAGTTCAACTCAGTAACCTCCAGACCACGATTTGCCAAGCTGTTCATGTCCAAGTGCAGTAGGACACGTAGCACCTCCCTCATCCCCTCAAGCAACCTCCCTATCCTGGCCTCATCCCTCAGGGCTGATGTGCCTGGAAGGCATCTGACCTACCACTTCGCAGACCCATCCCCGCACACCATCCTCTCCACACACCCCTACCACTGAATCCCTGAATACATCTATGAGGCTGATAAGCCTAGAATTAGCAAGAGGCCTGGAGGACTTTATGAAACTGAGCTGGGATGACCACAAGATCTCCCAGAGGGTATCCGCGAGATGGGGCTTTGATTACCCTACTACCCTGGCTGATTGTGGCACACTGTGAAAGAACACAGAGAGGAATGGCTCAGAGAAAAAGCAAAGATCAAGTTTGAGAGGGTAAGAATAGACAGCGCAGAGGCATATAAGACCTGTATTTTGGACATTCTAGACAAATGGAAAACATGTCACAGTATAAAGATGCACCAAGTGATGTACTGAGCACTGGATAAAGAACCCTCCCTGAGGCAACTGGAGATGTTTGAAGAGCAGCAGATGGACGTAAAGCCCCACACTCTTCATTACTGGACTTATGACTTTAAATGGCCTTGAGCAACTTGATGCTTAAAAAAAAAAGGTGACTGCATTTACACATCTTGCCAAGCCTATAGGCATTTAGAATAGAAACACTGAATTTGTCATCAGAAAAGGACCACCTACCCTCCCCCTCCCCGTTTGCCCAGAATGAAGAAGTCCATCCACCTAATGTTCATCCCACTGGCGTAGTTGTTTCCAGTATGTTTGGACATTTTTGGACATTGGGTCCTGACTACCTGAAAGAGCTCCTGGTTCCTTATCTCCCGGAGCGACCGCTCCGCCCGGCCAACGAGGGGTTGCTGGAGATTCCGAGGGTTGTTTTAAATCTTCTGGCGCCTGAGCTTTCATGTTCGTGGCACCGACCCTCTGGAATTCTCTACCCCGTTGGATCAGAGAGTGTGCGACAGTGGGGGGTTTTAAACAAGCATTACAATCCTTTCTGTGGATTAAGGCTTTTGGGGAAGATGCTGACCTGGTTTGATTTTACTGTTTCATCATGTTGTTTGATGTGATTTATTTTATCGGTTTTATTGTAATGTTTTATCTTGATGTGATTTTACAATTTGTTCTGCGCCTTGATTTTTGAAAGGTGCATTAAAAATAAAGATTATTATTATTTTATTAGACTTTGCTTGCAGGACCGATCCTTGTGCCATTTGAATTTCTGGCCTTTTCTTAGACAGCCTATGCTGTTTTGCTATTTGAAAACACACACAAGTTTTTGTCCCTCTTTTACCTTCATAAGTCAGAAGGAGGCACTAGTCCTGAATTGAAAAGGCTTGTGGGCAAGTATTTTTCTCTCAGCCAGTAAACAAATGATATTTGTCTAAACTCTTGTCTCTCTTTTTCTCTGGCAGGAGAAGAGTCCTAGGTACATAGTAAGGAGTTCTCAATAGGGAGCTATTTCAGGGTGTATACATACAGACCCAAGGAGGAGTGACGGTAATGAGGATGGGACACCCTGAATGCAACCAGGGTGTTTGCTGGCTGACGGGGAAGGGGGGGCACCCATATCAAGAAGGCTGGACTATACCAATATACCCAGAAGGATGCACAGCACAGGTCCAGCCAAGTGCCACAGTAACAAGGAGCGATCCTGGTGGCAAGCCTGGCACGGCTGAGTCGGACCCCTGATCTCCTAACTGATAAAGAGTCAAAAGGGAGGACTACAGCCTTTGAGCATGCTAGTCTGGGAGAATAACTGAGTGTACAAATGGGTATCCATGGTGCCCTGGCTCGGTGGGACAGATGGCGGTGGGTTACGTGTGGGGTTACTCCCCTGTAGAGATAGCGCGACTTAGTTTTTATTTGGGGAATATGAATATATATACAGTATATATATATATATATATATTTTTTTATTAAACTTTGCACTGATCCAGCCAGGTACAATAATACATTAATAGTGCTCAGATGTCACAGTACATGAAAATGTAAGTACACATATTTCAGTACCCGGATTTGAGGAGTCTATTAACTGTGATACAACATACAGGGGAACACATAATAAATTCTAATACACACATTTGTATATTTGCAGATATGCTCACCAAGCCATGACCTGTGGAAACTGATCAGGTATTAACTTAAAGGCAGACATTTAAAGTGACCATACTTCAGTCACTGTTTCCACTTAACCCCAATATAGTCAGAAGTAGAAAAACGAAAGGGGTTTATTCAACAGTACCCCGCAAAATTCCACTCCCTATGTTGGAACCAAATTGATTTAAACAGAAACTTCCCCCCAGGCAAGCCTGGTGGCACTGAGGGTCGAGGCACTGGACGCCACACCTCGCCATACACCAGTGACCCGGTTTCGAGAGCATGCTCGGGCTGCTGGAGGTCGGCGGGGGAGGAAAGGATTGAGCATCGGATGGACTGCTCTCCTCTCCTGGGGTGGCTTCCTGGGGCTCTCCCTGGTGGCGGCTCCTAGTGGAGGCTGGGGGCACCATACACTGGGTCAGGGATAGCCAATGGGGGTATGGTGTTGGCGGGCGGCTGAGGGAGAGGGCAGAAGTGCACCCTCCACATGCTGATGCCACTGCATAGTCACACCATGGGGAAGAAACTAAAGAAAACCCTTGGTTCATGGTAGGCGAAGGCGGTTCCAGTGGTCGGCCCCCACGCCCAACGCTGGGTCTTCCCAGCTGCACTTCTGGTACTCCTTCCAAGTCGCTAGTCACTCCACTGGATTTCAGATACAGCACCAGGAGCTGTTGGCGGTCCCGCCCCGGGGGGGGGCTCAGAGCTAGGGGGTCGGGCAGCTAGGCAAGGCAGAGGGAGAAGGGCCCATACTGGAGAGCGGGGTCCTGGAGGCTTCAGATGGGTGGGAGCAGGCCGCACCAAGAGACCATGCCAGAGAGTTAGTCCGGGTAAGCCAGTGCATAAAGAAAGTTCACAAAAAAAGAAACCCCCCATGCCTCTGGACATAACAGGACAATAGAGCACTTCATTTAGAACTAAAGTCCCCACCACACGAAGGGTGAAACACTGTTCTCGCCAAGTGTCCAGGAAAAAAACAAACTGTGAAGCCATGATATTGGCACCATCTTAAGTCCACACTTGCTATAGGGGATGGTTGCCATAAACTAGCAACAACATACAATAAACTCTTAAACTGACAATTCCTTAACTTGTAAGTATGACCACCACCCCCAAAGTCCAGAGCCTCTACAACTAACATAACGTAGGATTAATGTCCACTATAATGTAGGGCTCACAATCCAGTCCAGCATCACTCTTAAAGTTAACAAACATTGACCCGGGATATAGGGAATGGGAAGAAAGAGGTACCCTTTGTTTAAAAAACCTCTTTACCAGAAATGGGCTGGGCTCGTTTGAGAATTTACAGGCCAGGATTGGACTGGTGTGCCAACATTTCTTCCGTTACCCGCAAGTCAGAGCATATGGCAGAGCTACTGGCAGGCTGCAGGGTCTGGACTCCTCGTGGGACCAACTCGAGCAGGTAATACAGGTTGGACAAAAAAAAACTAAGGGCACTATTCACAGAATAGCTAGGAAGGGTGAAATATTGCTTCCAGACATGACACAAAAAACTAGGTTACTTTGGGAGAGTGATTTGGCGACCCCCATCTCAGAGGATAACTGGAAAATAATATCCCAGCTCCACCAGGGTATTTTAATATGTAATAATACAAGGAATCCTACTACAAATTCTGTCACAGATTATACTGCCCACCACTAATTGTCCATAAATACAACCCCGCAGTGTCCCCTATTTGTCCTAGATGTAATAGTAACCTAGCATCTGATTATCATTACTTTTGGGCTTGCCCTGTTCTGCAAGATTTCTGGGGAGAGGTGGTGAAAGAGGAGCAGGCAATTACAGAGAAACAGATTCCACTGTCCCCTCTGTTACTATTGTTTGGGGTAGAAGATACTGGGGAGGAGGAGTGGACCCCCCCCCCCCAAGAGATGGCCTGGAGTCATACTGGTCATGGCCAGACATTGTATCCTTAATACGTGGGTGTCTGCTGTAAAACCTACCATACCCCAATGAAAAGCGTTGATTTTACAGACCCTTACTCTGGAATGAGTAACATATGTCATAAAGGACAAAGGGGAGTTCTTTCATAGAGCCTGGCAACCTTATTTAGCCTCCCTGTCGGCTGCAGATAACATAATGCTGGGAGAAGGCTGGCTCTAAAGCCACGCTAATTGGTATACAAGGCTATTAGCCCTTGGCCCAGGTATGAGTGTGACATCGACCTTATCACTAATATTGGTACTCAAAGAATTGTATGATTGGTACTTGATATTTGATTAAATAAGGAACTGGAGCTTGATGTATATAAGTTATGAATTTGTCATGTTTATGTATGTCTTGTTTATATTCACACATGTATATATGTCAATTATACTGGAAAACTTAATAAACAAATGATGCAAAAAAAAAATTTGAAACTTTTTGGAAAAGTCGTTTGTGCACCTTATGTTTCTGCCTCAGATTCCTCATCTTCTGTGATCCTTTCAGGCATCGCTGACCTAAATTCAGTTTCGATTTTATCCACTCTTTTCCTCGCTTCTTCATTTTATTTTATTTATTTAGTGATTCGGAAAAGACCTTTGAGCACAAGCTCTTTTACAAAGGTTCCACGTCATAGATTGCAAAACAAAGTACAATAGGAGAAAGCAAAGGTACATCACAATGAATGATACAGCTTGGATTCAGAACTTACAGAATAACTCAAAACATAGGTACAAGTTAAAATAACAAGAAAAACACTTTATTGGGGGATAAGCAGCCACAAAGTGCCTTGTCAGTAGTTCAGAGGGACGGGATAGCTGGCAGTGGGGTAAGAAAGGAGGTATGAGAGAGGTATGTACTGCAGTGGAGGTGAGGGGGGGAGAAGGGTGATAAGGTAGGGAGAAATGGGGGTGAGGGAGGCTGAGCGGAGAAGACATGCTAGAGTAAATGGTGGGGGCAGAAGGCATGGTCAGGCAGCTTGCATTAGTAGTGACTGTTAGGAAAACTCATGGACTGGGAGTTGGGGGAGGGGGGGAAGGTGGGGTGGCACTTGATGCTGAAGGAGAATGATGCGAACTGATTGCTGAGGCAAGTCCTGAGAAGGGACAGAGGGAGGGGGTACCTGAGGCCTGCCTAGTGCTTGCTGGGGGGCAGAGAGAGCAGGTATGGCTGGACTTAGAGGCAGGTGAACTTAGAGAGTGTTATTAGGTGCTGTGTGAGGTCAGTTTTGAATTGGGCCAGACAACTGGTGGCCAAGAGGTGCCAGGGCAGTTCATTCATCCACTTGGGGGCCCAGCAGGCAAATGCACATTGCCCAAGCAAGGTGCGACGGAAGGGGATAGCCAAGGCCCCTCTAGTCCTCCCCCTGGTGACCTGTAATGAGTTGGCTGCCTTGATCAAATTGCCTACACAAGGTGGTGTTTTACCCAACAGAGCCTTCTTCCCTATAATGCAAGTCTGGAATTTGACCGTTTTTTAATGACAGTCAATTTGCGCGTTCATATAGAGTACATGTGTGAGTGCCACGCCCAGCATCCAGGGTGAGTCTGCAGGCTTTGTTGAGTGTAGTCTGAACTCTCCTGAGCACTGTATTCATTGCTGCCCCATACACCACTAGTCCTTAGGGTCGCAAACTGATAATTTTTGGCTTCGTCAGTGATTTTGAGCCATTCTGGTGCAAAAAGTGAGCATGCTACTCCAAGGGTTCACAACTGTTGGCGCACTGGATCAAACTGCTTTCTCTGGTTTCAGGCAGCAAATGACTAATCTGGGAAAAGCTGCACATCTATACCATCTAGCTGCAATGGATGATTTTTTCTGGCCCATTGTTAAATATAATCCAGAACCTCCATCCCGGTGGTGACGAACAAGATTGTATGGGGTGTCTCTTGATTTAACTGTCTGGCCCAGAAATTTACTCGGTAGGCTTTAATAATGCCTTGTATTTCTACCCCCATCTCGTTGGGAAAAGCTCCTGACAGCCAGGTCCGAATAAAGGTTAGTAGATCCTCTCTTTCAGTACCTTCTGGTAAGCCAATCATTCGCAAGTTCATGGCTCATGTTCTGTTTTCAGGAATCTCTAACCGAGTGTGGAGATGGGAGTTCTCTATTGTGAGCTAGGCAACCATTGCTTGGGTCCTCATGGAGCGTTCCTCCACGTCTTTTGCGGTAGCCAGTGGTGCCTCTGTCTTGACATCCTGGGAACCCAGTTGTTCCAGAATATTTTCTTCCTTTTTGTCAAGATCACCATCGGCTTTAAACATGCAGTCCCAGGGTGGCATGTCTCCTGCACCACTCGTGTGGATAGGGCCTGGTTGCTGCATGGATTGTTGTGAGGGCAACACTTTTTTTGAGTTTGCCCTCCTGTCACTCCTTTTGGATATCCCATGTTCAAATGTGGTATCAATCTGAAGCTCTAATGCTTACTGAACTAGATCATTATAATCAGTCAGGTTTGGAGTTACTGGATGATCCAGCTGTTCAAAATGCACAATAGGTAATTCATATAGTCCCTTTGCAAAAGTGAAATAAGCTCTTTTTGGATATTATTATGTTAAATTTATTAACTATGTTGCTTCATTGTAGATTTATGTGAAATTGCTGGCACATTTGCACTTCTGTATGTGAATATATGGTGAGAAATATGTTGTGAATATTTTCATTATGATATTTATATATTTAATATCTAAGTACAGCGAATGTTGAATTCAAGGAAATTTTATTATAAGATCTCTGTAATTTATATTGTACGCTTGTCTTGTCTTTTTGTAATGGTCTTGTATGGCCAAACAATAAATGCAATTATATATATATATAGATCTGGTAAGAGTTCCGACCCAAATAAAGAAAATGTCAGTTCAATTCAGCCAAAAGGTCATGGTTATGACGGAGCTGAAGTAAACCAAGTCCAGTCCAATGCTTGGCTCTCCAGTGCCCCCCAATTTGGGGAGTATTTGAGTGAGATTTTGCCCTTGGACTGAAGCTGTGCTGCAGTTGCCCTTGCAGGATGCTGGGCAATTGGTGGACTGATCAACCCCATGGTGTGGTACAATGGAGTCTATTCCTTCAGCCACCTCTTGTCATTTCCAGGGATGTAAATGATTTAACTGCGGAAGGGAATGTGACAACCCCCTCCCCTATGGAGACAGGGTTATTACCAGAGTGCCCACCGAAGGGACATGGTGACTCGGCATCACCATTCACTGCTTTAGTCTGGGTGGAGAAGCTTAAATCCTAGGGTACAAGGAACCAGGAGTTGGGACAGTTCAGGATTTTGAGGCCAGGAGGCTGAGGCCCTGCAGAGTGCGTGGGCCTTGCAGTAAGCAGAGTGATGTATAGGTCCCCTTAGGGGTATAAGGGCATCCTGTTCCCCAGGTGCTTATTAAGGGGTGCTCATGGGCACAGCGGGAAGTTGCCAAGTGCCTTTCACCGAGTAAAGGTCAGGTGTGTTCCTGCAGGCACTGCCAGTGCTAACTTGCTAGATGGCACTTTGGGGTAGGCACATAAGGAGCATGCCGGTGGTTGGCTCAGGACTCTGGCCAATGGTTTGATTCTTACAGCAAAGTTCTGTCTGAGGACATGAGTGCGGTGCCGCCCGTGTCACTGGGTGGCACCAGGTCTGACACCTTACTTGCAAGGGGCTGTCATCTGTCAGCACTGCCTGACTGCGGGGCTTAGGATGTGTCCTCACTCTGAAGGAAGTGGGAGCAGAACTTGTTCAGGCCCAATTAGCCAGGGAAAAGTGAAGGGTTGTACCTGGAGGGAGAAGAAATCCTGGGGTTGCTCCCTCAAGGAGTGCTTCCTGATGGTCCTTAGACCTGAGGCAGAGTTCTCTGAAGAGTGTGGTCTGGTGTGTAAGACTGAAGGGTGGGGATTTGGTGAGGGCCCAAGGACAGCAAAGGAGAGGTATGAGAGGATGAGCCAGGAGATCCACAGCTGCAGGCTGATAAGGTAGAAGTTCTTAGAGAAAGTACAGAGAAATGCATTTCAGTATGGACTCTTTGGGCACCAGTGGCTGTCTGGTGCAGGAGGTTTGGGGGAGGGGCCACGTGGTGCAGTGTAAGTAAATGCAAAGGTCTGACTGATGCTGCCCGCAAGGAGTATATCAGGAGTTCCCAGACACCAGGTGTGTGATTGGGCTGAATAAGGCCCTGTCCCAGTTGTTATGCAGAAATAATTCAAATGCACGGATCTGTTCTATCCTCTCCTTTTTTTGTCTCTTGTCTGTCTGGTTGCGCCACCAAATTTTGTTGTGAGACCTACGAAATGATTACTCTGACGGTCTCGCGATTTCTCTGCCTTCACTTGCTATTTCTGTCTTTTCTCCTCCCTTGCAGATCTGCAGTTGTAAAAATATACGTGTATCTTTATGTGAAACTGGGACCCCTTTGTTTGAAACTGTATATAGTTACACTGTTGAAATTACTGCAAAAAGCTATCTGGAACTCAGGGTTAACCTGAGATGCTGGTTTACAAAATCTTTGCACAGCAGTAAACAAGAGAGCAGTTCTGGGTCACTATGTAAGCATTAATCCACGACAAAGGAGGGATCTACTAGAGAATTAATGTCTGGTTGGGGCACGAGGCTGCAGGCCGAGTGCCTCCATCCACCAACCAGGCATTAATTCCCTAGTAGAGCCCAACTTTGGAGTGGATTACTGCGCTTGTAACATGACTAGTGCAAGGTGATTACTGCTACAAGCGAAGTACATGTACAAAAGAAATGAACAGCACATCACAATATTGCTTAATGCATTATTATATGTTGTTCAAGTCTGCACTTTTGACTTAAATCATAGGCTATGTGTAACCCCTCACTCCTGCCTTTTTGCAAAATGACAGGTGGCATGCTGTTGAAGCTGACAGCAGTACCTGGTGGGGACTGGGTTCGGGGAGGATAAGGTTACTCGGCACAGGGGGCCTACATTTGGCTACTCTGCACAAGGGCACCCAAGTAAATCCGAACACAGGAAGCAATAACTGTAATGTCCAAACCAGGAATGGGATTCTACAGTGTGGCTTTTATTCACATCCAAACTGAACAAACAAAGCACAGACGGACCCCCCACAGGGCTACATTCCTGGTAATGCAGATTAGAGACAACAGAACACTTCTTCACATTTTCAGCCCTCAGGCTCTAAACCCACCAGGCACACAGCCCGGACTTGCACTCAGCTTTGGGTACACAGCCCGACTTGTACACCACGGTTTTTCCCCACTGGCCCGGCCCCCACCGGCCACTTGATCCGCTTGGTCCATTATGGAATGAACCAGTTTTCCAATTGGTGGCTCCCCAAACCACCTTAGAGCCTTCAACTCCTAGAGGGAATTTTCCTTCCAATCCCACGTCTGGGTACTTCCCTCATCACTGGCCAAGTGCATGAGGCAAAGTAGAAATCCACAGAGCAAATCCGTAGAGGTGGACCTGGTCACTAAAGACGGGGGGTCTCCCACCTCCAGCTCCCACAATCCATACCCGGCCATTTCTCTGGAAACTAAACAACTCTTTTATGAAAGCTTGGCAAAGTAGATTACTGGGTAGACGTATGTCACATCTCCTCTACATGTCTTGACTTCCCCTATGTGCTGGACTTGAACATACTTTTACTTTTGGCTAAGCCTATTACTCTAGGCCTCCCACTAATTCGGTAGTCCAATCCCCACTATCACACAAGTCCCAGGATGAAACATGGGCCCTTTAGAAAGAGCAGAAACTCACCCTCCGGTTGCAGGTGCCCCACAGGCAAATCACAAAATCTTCTTGTTTCTCAAACTCTTGGACAAAATAAGGCAGCTTCTCCACTAGCAGTAGCCAGGGGGTTGCCCCTGGAATATGCAGGCTAAACTTTCCTGCCCCATCCAACTGAGACCCGATTCAGCGGTCTCCACCACTTTACAATTGCTCACTGTGTCTCTCTTTATGTGGAAACACACACCTTTTCCCTACCTGTAGCCCTATGTCAGGGCTGAGGCTTCAAGGGCCTAACACAGAGCTGCTCTGCTCCTCTCACAGCAAGCTCCAAACTCTAACTGACCACAGACTACTGTTCAAACCTCCCAACATTCTACTCCAACTCCCTGCTGCAGATTCCATTGTGGCTCATGCAGCTGCGACAGTTCTATGGTGATGTCATCCCTCAGTCTCAGCTGAGACTGAGAACAGAGTGAGACAGTGTGAAATCCATTTAACTGGAGTTTCACAAGCTGCCTTCCCTGCCTACCACTAGGTCTTACTGGGATTCTAGTAACCCCGGGTAACAAGGGGGTTACATATGTAAATGTACCAAAGTGCATGTGCACGTTGACAACTAGTTATACATTAATACTGTGACTGCTTTTTTACTACACCTTGCAGCGTTATGTTTTCAATTAAATAACACATGAAGATAAAAACATTTACTTATGTTTATTGATATGGTGCTCTGTCTAGTCGTTTCATTCATTTTTACTTCTAATTCACTAATGCATTATGGGTGAAGTACAAATATTTACATATCTGGACTTCTGCATGTCCATGTTTTGCAATTTAGACAGATATGCAAATATTGGTACTGTCCCCACAATGCACTACTGACAGGACAGAAGTAACAAAGCTGGCGATCGCTCCACTGTGCTGCAGAAACGCAGAATTACAATGAGAAAGAGACAGACAGTGATTACTGCTGATGTTTCTGTCTGTCTCTTCCTCTGATCAACCACTGCTGGAGTTCCGCCGGGCGGCTGCGTGCGATAAGTACGGGATTTTCTTCGCCCTGGATGTGCCTCTGTGTGCTTTTTCTACAGCAATTTATTTATTTATTAGATCATTGGTTTACAGACCTTTGAGTCACAGACTCATTTACAAAGGCACCTCGTCAAGAGAGCAATACAGCACAGCAAACAAACAGTACAGTACATAACGCTTAGATTAAAAAAGCAACCAGTGTTACAGGCATTCACTGGTGGTACACGCTTGGTAATAGGTAGATCACAGTAGTCATAATATAGGTACACGAGTATCACGTCAGGGAGCAACCAGAGATATTTTATTACATTAGTCAGCAGATGTTGCATGAGACCCCAGGTATATACAGCAAAAGTAGACAGGGCAGACCCAGCTTAGGGGTGAAGGTAGGGGCAAGTGGGGAATTACGTGCAGTTACAACAGCGAGTGCTTGTCAGATGGCTTCTGAGGGAGACCTTGAAATGACCAAGCTTAGTGGAGTCAGCTATATTGGCTGGGAGGGAACTGAACCAGGACGGAGCCTGAAAGCAATTAGTGATGCAGCCAAACTTAACGTCTGCTATCGGGAGGTTCAGAGAGGAAAAAAAAAAAAAAGAGATGTGGGACACGTACTGAATGTTTTCCTCTCTCTCTCTCTTTTCAAGTAAGCCGTTCCGATGTAGCGGTACTAGAAAGATTAATACTTATGATTTTCTATTCTGAGTTGTGTTTCACCAATGGTATTACTGTACTGCACTGTGACATTAATTGCCATGTTACAAGTTCTTTTTGCTGCACCTGCAAGGAAGGAAACTGACGAAGTTCTAATGCACAAAGGCTTGTTATAAAAAGAGCAGTAATATTTTTGCTAGACGGACCGAGATTTGAAACTGAGAAGAAACACTCAGAAGAAGGACTTTGTTTTCTCAGTTTGCACTGCCTTTGTAAATAGTTCTACTAAATAATTTTTATTTTTTATTTTACTGTTATTATTTTATCATTACTGATAATAAAACGCTCATTGTGAATTTTATAACTGCTCCTGGTTTTCCTATGCTTCCTGACCTATGCCTTGACAACACCAGGGTATGGAGTTAGAGTGAGCTAATATCAGTGGGCCTGCAGTACTTTATGTCACCCTGAAACTGGTGTGCCATGCTGCTGTGCTTTACGGCATTCTATATGGGTGCCCAGGAAAATGGGACCATAGAGGCACTAAACGAGGAAAATGGAGATAGAAATCCCTTGAGCTGGATGAGCATGAAGTAGCCAGGGACAGCAAGAGACGTCAAGGAGAAAGATACAGTTTGAGCTGCATGGTGGTGACAGCCTCAAAGCTTAGGTTATGGTAATAGGATCAGCAACAACCATATGTTCCTGAGTAAAAGATGAATTAATTAGCATCTATGAACCTCAGCATTAATTTGCCAAGTACTGCATGCATTTGATCCGTCCCTACTGTGCAAAGAGACTGAAGTGTCTGGATCCTGTCATTTTGTTCAGTACAGCAGATGCTCTGTCCATGTCCCCAAAGTACTCATTGTTTTAATTTTTGCAAAGACTTCCGTGAGTTTACCATTCTATGCATGTACAAATGGGAGCCCCCCCCACCGGGCTATGACTACCCCTAAAGGACATATCACGGGTCGTTTCAGCTACAACATAAGATGGGGGGGCTGCATTATTATGATTGCTTTATATGATTTACTACTGTACTTTATAATTTTTATGTTGTACAATTTAGAATGCTTTAGGACTGTCATATTTTATTAAATATCCACTGCATTGTTTTGTATTCAGGTCATTACTGAAAATAGACATTCAGCCTAGCTGAACTTAACTGGTTAATAAAAATTAAAAAATAAATACAATCCACCCCCTTTTCTACTGGTTCACTGACCAACATGACAGTGCCCAACATGCGAGTGGGCAAAGCACAAGGTACTCCTGCGTCCTGTGTACTCATTTTCTATTGGTTCACCGATCGACATGACTGTGCCCAAGATGAGGGTGGGCAAAGCCCAGGGTACTTCTGTGTCTAGGGGTATCATGATGTTTCAGCTCTCCAGAAGCTCCTTGCAAACAATCACTGTAAACCAGTTCACCTTTCTCCTTTCCCCACAGAGCTACTGAGATAATGGCCTGATGAAAATAATCACTTTGACACAGGGACTTCTAGTCACTTAACTTTCCTTTACTGAGGCTGGCGGTAAGGGTAGCATATAGTCGAGTCATACAGGTCACAGAAACTTAAATCAGTTTGACTTCAATACAATTAATAACAGTATAACTTCCATGTATCTCCTTGGTCCCAGCACAGTAGTCATGGCCTGACATGTACCCATATCCTGAACTCTCCATCTCCCTGTTACATTGCTATCTTCAAGCCTTTTGGAAGATTCCTGGTCCCAACCTTAGCTACCTTGGTACTGGGAACATCTTAGAACCCTTCTGTACCTTTGGGGGTTTCCTTTCCCCAACTGTGGTTGCATTTCTGCCCATAGCCAGCTTTGAACTAGATTTTCAAATTCATACCAATACAATGGCAAGACACCCAAGTCTTTCAGGGCCCACCAGATCAGAATCCCCAGCTGTGCCCCGGCACTACCAATGCCCCACCCCGACAAACCACAGTGTCCACATCAGCTAGAGCTCTGCTTCCACTGCAGCACCTTGTAACTTATGCTCCCCCCCCACCCAACTGCCTGGCATGTCGGCCAGAAGTGCCCAGCTTACCATTTCTGGTGACCCACCTCATATTATAGAATAGAGCAATGGCAGGGGCCCTCGACTCCTTACTTCCTGTCCGCGTTCGCCCCCTCTCCCTTCACCAGAAGACCCCATGGTTTGATGGAACTTTGAAGGAGATGAGGTGAGGGGGCTGAAGGTTGGAGCAGCGCTGGTGGAAATCCGGCCTGGAAGACGACAAATTTAGATTGATGGTCCATTATAAAGACCATCAATCGGCAATCTCCTGTACGAAGGCAGAGTTCCTGTCCAAGGAGATTGCTGTGGCAAAGAATCGACCAGCTCAGCTCTTCTGGACTGTCGACAGGTTGTACAATCCAACCTGCCTTCAGCCACAGGGAGCTTTTTCACAAGTTAGGTGTGATGAGTTTGCTCAGTTCTTTGCACATAAGATTGCCACCATGAGGTCAGAGATCTGATCAATGCCCTCTAATAGGCCTTGCGGTGATGGGCAGGAGGTTGCAAGCACTTGGCCTGTCTGGTCTGACTGCACCCAGTTTGTGACTGTAGACATCGTGCAGATCATCCAAGGACTGCGCTCAACCTACAGTAGTTTGGACCCTGGCCCAACATGCCGCTTACTAGGATGTGTTGAAGTCATCGGCCCAGTCCTTGTTAGGACAGTCCGATGCTCACTGGAGACAGGGGTGTTTCCTGACCCCCTGAAGGAGGCGGTAGTAGTAATCCTCTCTAGATCCGGACTGCCTAGTGAACTACAGACCTGTCTCTAACTTGCCTTTTGTGGGCAAAGTTATTGAAAAGTTGGTGGCGTCACAACTGGAGGACCATTTAACAATGCACAATATCTATGATCCTCTCCAATCCAGTTTCAGGAAGAGGCATAGTACCGAGACTGCCCTTGTTCAGGTGCTGAATGATCTCCTGATAGCGAGGGATCAAGGGAGCCGTTCCATCTTAGTTCTCCTCGATCTCTCTGCAGCATTTTACACTGTGGATCATGGGGTGTTGCTGGAGCACCTACGGATCCTCTGCAGACTGTCTGGTACAGTTCTCAATTGGTTCAGATCATTCCTCACTTGCAGGACACAGAGAGTAGTGTCGAGAATTTATTCCTCTGCACCTCTCCCCCTCTCATGTGGGGTTCTGTAGGGCTCCATCTTATCCCCCATGTTGTGCGCAGTGTATATGTTGCCATTGGGGGACATCATAAGATGGTATGGGCTGAGTTTTCACTGCTACACAGATGATACTCAGCTCTACATGTCTTTTGTGCCCAAACAGGAGGAAGCGGTCTCATTCTTTAACAACTGCCTGTCTGAGATTCGGAGGTGGATGAGTGCTAACTGGTTGAGGTTGAACTCTGACAAGATCAAGGTGTTGGTAGTAGAGCCAGGTCACCAAGGAATGGGGTCACAGGCTGGTCAACCCTCTGGGCTTTGGCTCAGAGGTGATCAGCTGTTTACCTCTAACTAGATGCGAAATCTGGGCATTGTGTTCGACAGTGGCCTGACATTAAAATCTTAGATATCAGCAGTCGTAAAGACCTCATTTTATCATCTGAGGAACATTGCTCGGATCAAGCGCCTGGTTCCACCTGGTGACAGGCCAACTCTGGTTCATGCCTTTGTAACCTCTCACCTTGATTACTGCAATGTCCTATACCTAGGGCTACCACGGGTTGATATCCGCCAACTGCAACTAGTGCAGAATGCAGCAGCCAGGTGGCTGACTGGTTTAACAAGATCTTGCCATATCACTCCTGTGCTCCACAGTCTGCACTAGCTGCTGGTACACTGGCAGATCACCTTTAAGGCCAGGTTACTGACCTATAAAGCCCTTTTATGACCTTGAGAAGTTGATGTTCGAAGAAATTGATATAACATATAACATCCTGACTCTTGAAGAATATTTAAAATGGAATCAGGCACCAAGAGGTTTACGAGTGTCCATTACACCTTCTAGTGGGATAGATGTGTTTCGGTTTAAGGAAGATTGGATCAAAGCAGCCTCTGATTATTCCAAAATCTTCACTGAATTGCTAATTAAGGAAGATACTATTAAATATGAAGAGCAACTGATTGAATTGAAAGCTGCTAAAGAAAGAGCATTAAGTTTCAAAAGTAACGCTGCTTATGAAGAAGCTGATGGCAAGTTAAGATCTAAACTCAGTAAATATGAGACTGAAATAGTTGATCGAAAGAACAGGAAATAAAATCATGATCAGTGCGATTATGACCTGGGAAATGTAATTGAATGGTCGAGTAAAAGATCGCAGAGCCGTGGCAGATCTCGTGTTTGTTTTTCCTAATGAGACTGATATATGCAGCAGCTCAAAAAATCAAAGCGGAATCAATTCTGGAGGTTCTACTGGCAAGAATAAAAGGAAAGAAGTTTTTAGAAAAGGCAAACAAAGGAAAAGGAAAAGCAAGACGAGAAGGGGACACAGAGGAGGCCGAAGAACCAAGAGAAAACGAGACTGTTCTGCGTTCCAAACAGAAAGGGATGGACTGCAGGTCTTGAATCTTTCAGATGTTGTATTATCTGACGCACAGGCAACTGTTTTACGAAGGGGTTTAACGTTTATACCAACACCAATTGTTAATGACTTCGGTATTTTTGTTGATCTTGAGAAGTTCTTTAGAAAATTAAAACTGAGATTGTTTTTTCATCCTAACAAAGAAGATTTGAATACGAACATTAACATGAATGAAATTGTTTCAAAGGAGGACATTGATTATTTGTTGGACTTTGAAGAGGGCTATCGTGGAGGGGGGGGTTGAACAATCTAACAGTATTGATAATTTAGATACTGAATTATCTGATTTGGAAACTTTACAAGATCTCCTTAATGAAAATATACTTTCTGGAATTAGAACTGATGTTATAGACCCATTACATCAACATGTACTTCCTGGCTTATTAGGAGCCAGTAATTCTATTAGCACTTTGAGGGAAAAACATCTTTAAGGTTAGATCTGATTTTTTGTCCCATAGTAATTAATAACTCATTGATTACATATGAGAAAGTGGTAAAGCAACAGGTAACTGATTTGTTAAAAGAAAATGTGAGATTTAAAAAGAATTTGAGTAAAAATGAGTGGAAAGCACTTCAAAGTTTAGCTAATAATGGTGAGATTATTATTAAACAAGCTGAAAAGGGGGGTAATATTGTTGTTCTAAATAAACAGCATTATAGGGAGATTGTTCTAAAATTACTAACGGATGGCCAAAACTATGAAACACTACCCTATGATCCTACATTAAATTTGAAAAAAGATCTATTCATGTTGCTCGAGAGAGCTCGAAGAAGGGGTGAAATAACAGAAAAAGAATTTCAATATGTCTGGTCAGATTTTCCAGTTATTCCATGTTTTTATGCACTACCAAAGGTGCATAAAAATAGTGAAGATCCACCTGGTCGCCCTATTGTTAGTGGTCCCAACTCCCTCACACAGAATCTAGGGAAATTTATTGATTTCTTTTTGCAACCACGTGTCCTCTTTAGAATCTTGCATTAAAGACAGTGGGGACTTGTTGAGTAAATTGCAACATCTTAAATGGAAAGATACCTATTGTTGGTTATCAACTTGATGTAGAATCACTTTATACATCCATTGTTCACCACCAGGGTATTGCGGCTGTTTTTTATTTTTTGGAGAATTCCACTGTCAGAGATCAAATACCTAAAGATTTTTTGATACAAGCCTTAGGATTTATTTTGACACATAATTATTTTGAGTTTGAAGAGAACTTTTTTTTACAAAAACAGGGAACAGCTATGGTGGCTTCAATGGCCCCTAGCTATGCAAACCTTTTTCTCGGTTGTTGGGAACATATTACAGTTCTTAATAAACTTAACAACCCTTTTTTTGGTCGTATTGCACATTGGTTTCGTTTTGTGGATGACATCTTATGTATTTGGGATGGAGATAGTGATCTGATTTCACCTTTTTTGGATTGGTTGAATAATAATGAGTTGCATTTACATTTTACTTATTTGCATGATAATACCTCCATTTCCTTCTTGGATCTTTTACTTTCAGTTAATCCAGGATCAGATGTAATAGAAACAGGTTGTTTCCATAAATCAACTGCAACGAATTCCTTGTTATTAGCTACTAGTGCCCATCCTCCTAGTTTAAAAAACTATTCCGTATGGTCAATTTTTACGTCTAAGAAGAAATTGCAGCTCAGATTCTATTTTTTTCTGAACAAGCAAATGATCTAACTAAAAGGTTTTTGGAAAGGGGCTATGATCCATAGTTATTAGAACAAACAAAAGAAAAAGTAAGTAAAATTTCAAGGAACAGTCTTTTGGAAGGCAAAAATGGAAAAAATAATGTAGAATGTCAGCCTTGTACTTTTATTACTCAGTACAACCATTTGGCAGGACGAATTGGAAATATTATATATAAAAATTGGCCTATTTTGTTGAGTGATAGTGGGGTTAGTAATGCAGTTGGTTTAAAGCCAAGAGTTACATTTTCAAAAGGTGAAAGTTTGAAGGATAAACTGGTACAAAGTCGCATGAAAAAGGATAAAAATGTGAGCCATACATGGATACATGTGAGATCAAAAGGCTTTTACAAATGCTTCAGGTGTAATATATGTAAGTATGCCAGTAGTTGTCATGAGATATTTGTGCACCCGAAAAATCCTAATGATAAAATTCAGATTAGAGAGCTGATCACTTGCGATACACCATATGTGGTGTATGTGCTTTGGTGCACTTGTGATCTAATATATGTTGGCAAAATCATCAGGCCACTTAAACAATGTGTACAGGAACATGTTTGTTCCATTTTGAATAATAATAGAAACACTCCATTAGGTTCCCATTTCTTGGAATTTCATCAATCGGATCCAAGTTCTTTGAAATTTATGGGTATAGAACACATTTATCCCTTGTTTGCAGGAGGTGACAGATCAAATTTATTGCTTCAAAAAGAAAGCAAATGGATTTATAGGTTAAATTCTGTTAGACCGAATGGATTTAATAATCAGTGGGACCTTAAACCGTTTCTTAAGGGTAGTAATCGAGCATGAAAGTTTTTACTGAACCAATGTTTTTTGTTATTTTATGGATTATTATATCAGTAATGTCACAATTTGTTTTTTTCTTTCTAGATTTTCACCTTGAACCCGGAATCTACCCATTTGGACCCCTATTTTTGATTTTTTTGTTTTACTTACTTAGTTACAAGGGGGTCCTAGAATGCTGTTGTAAGAAGAAACAATTTTTTAAGGGTAGATTTATTTTGTTATGGTGTAGTTTTGTTTTGAGTTAATATTTAAAGCAGCAATTTCTTTTTGTATTTGGCGCTGTTAAATATAGCAGCCTTAGAAATGTAATTTATTATAACTATGAACATGATTGTTATTGATACTGCTGCTTTATTTAGAATTCTAAATTTGATGTTTTATTTTGATTAAGAAATGTTAGTTTATTTGATATGACTACATGAACACTGGATTGTTAATTAGGTATTTTAGTTATTTAGTTAGATGTTATTGATGGATAAGGGTTTCTTTAAGAAATGTTTGATCTCCATGTGCTTTAAAAATTAATTGATAAAAGTGTTAATTAAATGCTTTATTTAAGGGATGTTTTTCTTGACTAGCATTACCCCCTGATGAAGACTTGTTAAGAGTTGAAGCGCTGGGTGTCTAGTTGATGTTTGTTCTACCGGTGTATGTTCTGTGATCTTTATATTCGTACACGAATAGTAAAAGTATTTTTATACGAATATTTTTGGTGCTGCTTCATTTGTGCTTTACTGCACAGACAGGGACCTGGCCACTTGCAAGACCTTCTGAACCCCTAATGCCCCCTCCGCTCTGCCGACAAGGGATTGCTGGAGGTTCCCAGTGTACAGTTAAAGACATCTGGGGCACGCACTTGTGCGGCCCCGACCCTGTGGAATGCTCTGCCTCGTCAGATTAGAGAGAGAGCCAGACCACTGACAGCTTTAAGAATGAATTGAAAACATATTTGTTCAGCCAGGCAGTTTCAGATGGGAGTTAAGCCTAGCTGTACTGATTTTCAGTTTTTACTTATAATGATTATATTTATACTTTGTTTTCAATTAGTAATGTTTATATTAATTTTATTAGTACGTAAATCGCTTTGGTCTGTTGGAATTGCGCTCACAAATAAAATTTTGATTGACTGATAATCTCGGAGACAATTCTCCTACCCGCTTCCAAGTGTGCAGCTTCAATCACGATTCTGCTCCACCTTTCAGTTCCTTGGATGGCTGTTGACTGAGTCACTGAGATTCCCAAATTATCCACAATTCTTGATTGCCCCCTCCAAATTATCCACATACCTTGAATGTCCCCCCCCCCCCCAAATTATTCACAATCCGTGATCCAGTTTCTTGGGAACCTTGTTCAGCCTCGAAGGCCATTACACTGCATTATTTCAGGGTGTATCCCCTGGTAATAACTCACCCTCCCCAGGATTCTTCTCACCATTCCCTGCTAGGGCAACCTGGCTCATCTCCCATCTCGGATCCTCTGGTCTCAGAACATTTGAGCACCCAATGTCTGTCGTAGCTGCTCCAGGCTTGCAGATGTACAAAGCGACACACCTGTCAAGCAGGGTGTCTGGACCTCATGCCGCCCCCACCCTCGGATGTGTGGGTGGTGGCCAACCAGCTGGCAAAAGCACCAATGATGCTCTCTCCCATGTCTCCTGGGCTGGTTACCCTGTTCCTCACACCACTCGATTCACACCAGAACAACAACCCCATCTAGCCAGGTCACATGGGCCCCTTTTATATTACCCACATTCCTCTTATATGCACAATCCCTGAGAGCATAAGGCACAGATACCCCATCTTCCTGACAACCCTGTACCCTACCATCAGGATGGGGTCATTGCAGGAGGGAGGGAGGGAGGAAGGAAGGACAATAATCCCTATGTTGATACAGGAGGTAGATAAAACACTAAAATACAATTTAAATATGCTTGGCACTTAATTTTCAACAAATCCCACTAACTACCTAATTTGCATTTCAAAGCAAATCATGTATTACTAACTGAAAGGCTAACACAATGTGTTGAATATGTGTGAGGAGGGTATGATGTAAAGTTCTCCTTAAATGAGTCAACCATCCCTGGTTTCAATTCATGTGTTTTTTAATACTGAACTGTCTGTTTTCTTAAAAAAAGAGTCTTGGAGTGCCTCTACACATTTACCTGCATCTCACCCACCTTTCCACCTCATCCTTTATATTATTTCTTCCATTACACATGCAGTTTTTCTTCTTTTGTCTTTCTGCACACATCCACAAGTGTATTTACCATGGAACACAATAGTTTAAAATTCTTTACAATATAAATCCAATGCTCAGTACCTCACAACCCAACTGAGGTGTGCTGTTATTAAAGAGCTAGTACACTGCCTAAAACTAATATCAGCATTAAAAAGCAGCCCACTATTACCATTTATATCTGAGGTACTCTTTCTTTTCCAGCTGGTTAATTAGAAGATTCATTTTTATCTACTATTGGTATGTGTGATGTGGGGAAAACCACTCTGACTGGTACCTGACATGGCTGGCTAAGTTTCTCCCATTACATCATCAGCATGGTGACCTCACTGACTGTGACATCACAGCTGCTTAGGAAGAGCCACTCAGTAGATGCCAGGTCACTCGCTTGCGATGTCACAGTCAGTGAGAACACAGTGCTAATGATGTAGTGAGAGGAACAGAACTAGACATGTTAGCTACCAGAGTACTATTTCACACATACAGCACAATACTGTCATATAAAAAATGTTCTAATGAGCAAAATAAAAAATAAATACTTCAGACTTCAAAAGTTACAACTGACTAGGTCTTAAAATTTGTAACATTTTCTTGTCGGCTATTTTTGGTTCTGCTAGCTCTTTAACTACACCACACACACACACACACACACCCACCACCCACCCCAAAAGTCCTTACTGGAAGCAGGCCCTCAATGTTTTCCATGGAAAGGTAAGCACCAGAGGTTTCCCCCCTGTAAGCAGGCAAGGAAAAGGAGGGGGCTGTTTCATGGTCAGCAAAGCAATACTGGAAATTCAAACTGTGAGTAGTACTTCAGTTTTTTAAATATGTGTTTGTATGCAAGTAAGGAAGCGATCATGAGGAGAAAGACCATTTATTTATTTATTTATTTATTTTAATTCTCGGGAGTTTCATTTTGAGGGCCTAGCTGAAAGTTTAAGTAAATGTGGTAGCCAAATTTGTGATGGCAATTATGGATAAATGAAATGGCTCATGAATCTGAAAAACAAAGAGTAACATTTTCCAACCTGTGCAGTTCTAGTCTAATAACAACATGAATGTCTGAGATGGTATAGTTCCTTATTATATAATACATTTGGGTAGTCTGTTTTTATCTTTACATCGCATGTGTGATCATTTTAAGTGTTTGCTTTGTTTTTGGTCCCATTCCCTTTGATGAGTGGTGTTCTATGAATTAAGCTAAGATTTTTGTTCCTTAGATTTTCTGTAGTGTAGGGTCCCCCTATGGGGCGGTGTGTGACAGTTCATCCCTTAGCTCAGTGTGGGGGTGTGTATAGTCGGGAACGACATGACGTCTGCAGTCAGGAGTGGAGTTTGCAGTTGTTAGCATCATGTGTCTGTGGTCAGGACCAGGGTGGTGTGTTCGAACGGGAGTGACAATGGCTCAGAGCCAGTGGTAGAGGCAGCAGCATCATGAAGGACACCGTGGCAGCTGAAGATGGTCGGAGCAGGCGACAGCAGCATGGAGGATATGGTGTCTACAAAGGGAGCTGCAGCATTGAGGGACTGGACTGTCTGGTGAGAGGTGAGGTTAGGACAGAGTGAGGCAGCAGGTTTGGTTTTTTTTTGGTCTCGATGGGAATTTTTTAAAGGTCTAACTCTTAAAACTGTGTGGGAACTGATGTAATTAATTTGGCAAGAGTGTCAGTTGCAGTGTTAACTGGAGAAATGATTTGTTAAATAATTAGTACTAGAACAAGGTTTTATGTATTATGGGTACATACTTTCCAGTAATGTGGGTATGTACTTTTGGTGTAGGTATATTCTTTTAATTGTTTAATTAGTGATAGGTATACAGGTAACTAATATAGTTTTCTACAGTAAATAATTCCATCCATGTATTATACACATAAATATATATGAATAAAATTGTCTTTCCTTACATAGTATTCTGAATACAACACACAGCAAAATGCAGTCCTGCTCACCTGCCAGTTTAGAATGATATTCCAAATCAATCCCAATGTCAGCTTGTGGTTTCCATCGACAATATCAGTCCCACCGATGTTCACCAGCTCCACCTGAGAAGGAATTAAGACAGGTCGGTGTAAACCCTAATACCAGCATACCATGATACTGAAAGGCAAAATGTTTTACCAGTCACAGCACAGAAAAGTAAACTGATCAAAAACTGCTCTAACTACTAAAGAACAGAGGAACACAATTATACTGCAGCAAAGTGGCAATTTTGCAGAAACATGACGACTAATATTTTTCTCTTGGTGCCCAGGAAGGACGTTAAATAGAAACAACTCCTCTTCTAACCTTTGAATATGGCACTGCATACTATTTTTAAACAATAAATGGGGCACACATCCCTATCCCCCCTGCACCGAAAGATTTTCCAACATTCTATATTAAGTATATACAGTACTGAACACTAATCATACACAGACAAAAAGGACAATATTAAAAACAAACCCAGCGAAGAAAGGTCCCAATCATTTGCTTTTAAGCAAGGTTGACAAAGAACCGGCCAGAATGGGTTGGGAGAAGGGGGACAAACATAAGGCAGAGATACTGAACTGATAGTTTTGTTCTGCATTTACAAAGGAAAAAAGAAGAACCAGTGCCAGAATGTAGGATGGGAGGGTGGAGCAGTAAAAGCATGGGCAGTATAATGGATGGCAGGGTGAAGAAAAAGTTAGACGGGCTAAAAGTAGACAGATCTATGGGACCCGACAGATAGCATCCTAGAATGCAGAAGGAGACTGTGGAGGTAACAGCGGCTCCACTTGCTGACATATTTAACTGCTCCATGGCCACTGGGGTCCCTAGGGACTAGAGGACAGCAGATCTGATCTCTCTGCACAGAAAGAGAAAGAAAGGCAGGCCAGAAAACTATAGATCAGTCAGCCTGACCTCCACAGTGGGGATGTTAATGGCGTTCATACTAAGGGAGAAACTGGACGAGTTTCCTGGAAGGGAATGGGCTACAAGACACCCGGCAGCATGGGCTCAAGAGGGGAAGTTTTGTGAGATGAATCTAATGGACTTCTTTGACTGGGTGGCCAAGGCAACTAACAAAGGGCAGGCAGTGAATATGTAATATATGTAGATTTTAGTAAGGCCATTATAATTCAGTCCCCCACAGGAGAATGGTCAAGAAGCTAAGGGACCTGGGAGTGGAGGAAAAATTGTTGACTTGTGTAGAAACTTGGCTGAGGTGAAGGAAACAAAGGTTAATATTAAATGGGGAGTTCTCAGAAGTAAAGTACAGTTACGTAAGAACTTACTGTAACAGTAGATCTTCAAGAGAGGCTCTTGCAGTAGGTATTCACATACAGGACTAAGCCGCTAGGTGTCAGGACCCCACAGAAAAACTTTTAGCTAGCAGTTTCTGGAGGGGGACCGCCCCCACGTCAGGTGACCGGCGTCAGCCGACGTCAGTATAAAGGGGCAATTCCTCACACCCACCTTCCAGTTCTTTCCCGCCAAAAGCCAGAAAGGCATGACAGGAGAGAAGAGGATATGCCCCCATAGACAAAAGGAAGAAATTGAGTGGGACGGAGGGAGGGAAGGTAATACCAACTGTAACAGCCTCTCTCAAAGATCTACTGTTATGGTAAGTTCTTACGTAACTGTACTATCTTACTTATAGGACAGATTCCCAAGCAGTCTGGAACAAAGAGATAAAAACGGGATGAGTCGTTGTCATCCACAAATGACTGAAAGTCTGATCAGGGATCACGAAAGGAGTCCCTGCAGAACAGCCAACCCGAAGCCTGTTCTGCGGCGAGAGGCGATGTCCAAACTGTAATGTTTCATGAAAGTATGGACGGAAGTCCAAGTTGCAGCTGCACAGATTTCTGCCGCTGACACATTCCTGAAACAAGCAGCAGAGACAGCTACCCACCGGTGGAGTGGCCTCTGACCTGACCTGGCAGGGTCTTGTTATACTTTTCGTAACAGAAAGTGATACAATTCGCTAACCACTTAGAAAGGCATTGCTTGGAAACAGCATTGACTTCTTTTTTGTTATCGAAAGAAACAAAGAGTTGATCTGTCTTTCTGAGATTCTTAGTCCTATTGGTATAGTATCTCAGTATTCTAAGCACATCCAGGGTGTGCAGAAGATACTCTCCATGATTGGAATGTTCTGTGAAGAATGCAGGAAGTTCAATGGATTGATTTAACGTGGATTCAGCCACCACCTTTGGAAGAAACTTGGGATTAGTGCGCATGGCCACCCTTTCCTTGTGAAAAATCAAGTATGGGATTTTGCATATTAGGGCTTGCAGCTCGGAAACGCTCTGAGCAGAGGTAATAGCCATTAGAAACAATGTCTTCCAAGAAAGAAACTTTAAATCTGCCTCAGCTGCTGGTTCTAAAGGAGGCAGTGTGAGCTTCTCTAGGATAAAGTTTAAGTCCCAAGGAGGAGCAGGATTTTGGATCGGGGGCCTTAAATGGAGAACTCCTCTCAAGAAAGTCTTGGAGACTTCCAATTGGGCAAAAGTCCTGTCTCTGAAGGGGATATGGTAGGCTGAGATAGCTGCCATATGTACCTTCACAGAGGAGTAGCTAAGGCCCAGGTCATATAGATGCCTGAGGTAATCCAGGACTTTGTTTGCTGGGCAGGAGAAAGGTTCCATTTCCTTGGAGCCGGCCTAAATAGCAAAACACTTCCACTTCATAGCGTGGGCAGACCTGGTGGAAGGCTTTCTGGCCTCCACCAGAATATCCGCTACTAAGGGGGAAACGTCAACGCATGCCTTGGCTACTTCTGTAGGAGCCGCGCATGAAGGTGAAGGGATTTGCAGCCTGGATGGATCAGGGTCCCCTGATCCTGGGTCAGCAAATGTTGCAACAGAGGTAGAGGAAGAGGAGGTTCCTCGGAAAACTGCTGCAGAAGAGAGAACCAAACTTGCCTCGGCCAGAAGGGAGCGATGAGAATCATTCATGCCTCCTCCGCTTGAAGTTTGTTGAGTACTCTTGGAATCAAAGAAATGGGAGAGAAAGCGTAAACGAACCTGCCCTTCCAACAGAGAGACAGTGTGTCGTGCCAAAAAAGTCTTGCCCTAGAGCGAGCAAGCAATAGGCGGAAAGCTTGGCGTTGTCAGGAAGGCGAAGAGGAGTCCCCCACTGCTGGAAGATGTCATTTACAACGTCTTGATCAAGTTCCCACTCGTGAGACCTGGACAACAAGTGACTGAGGGCGTCTACCAGACTAGTCTCTACTCCCGGAACGTGGACAGTCATCAGGTGCAGGTTGTGCTGACACGTCCAGTACCAGACCCTCAGTGCTTCCCGGCAGAGGGGATAGGAATGAGTTCCTCCCTGTTTGTTGAGGTACCAGACTACACACATGTTGTCTGATTGGATCAGGAGATGACCGGGAAGAATGTTGGGAAGGGGAGCCTGAAGGGCATAAAGAACTGCCCTCAGCTCGAGGACGTTTAAGTGAAGCTTCTGCTCAAACTGAGACCAGCTGCCCTGAGTCTTGTGGGACCCCAGATGGACACCCCAGCCTGCCCCTGACACATCTGTCATCAGAGTCTTGGGCGGGGGAGAATCGGTACAAAATGGGACCCCTTGGTGGAGGTGTTCCTGAACCGTCCACCACTGCAAGTCCCTGATCATCGGGTCCAAGACTAGGACCTCGCAGTTCAGGTCATCTCAAGACTGGTCCCACTGGGACCCAAGAATCCACTGGGAGATTCTCATGTGAAGCCGCGTTAGCAGGACAGTGGGAATGGCAACCGCCATTAGCCCGAGAAGGTGAAGGACCTTCCTGGCTCCAACCCATCTGAGACTCGACAAGAGATGAGCTTGACTTGAAAGTGTCTCGACTCTGTCCAGGGGCAAAAAAGCTTTGCCTAGGGTCATGTCCAACACTGCCCCTATGAACTGCAGCCATTGGCAAGGGAATCAGGTGGGACTTGGCTTGGTTGACTGTGATACCCAGGCTGGAGAAAACTTGTAGGGTGAAAGAAAGGGAGCATAAGAGTTCCTCCCAGGACAGAGCTGCTAGAAGCCAGTCATCCACGTAGGGGAAGACCTGAAATCCCTGGGTATGCAGGAAGGCCGCCACTATCACCAGGTATTTGGTAAATACTCGGGGAGCTGAGGAAAGGCCAAATGGGAGGGGCCTGACGTGGACGTGTGATCCCTGAAAACAAAAACAGAGGTACTTGCGGTGGGAATGGCACATGGGGATATGGAGGTATGCATCCTGCTTATTCAAGGCGCAGAGCCACAGTCCCGGCCAAAGCATGGGAAGAAGACTCTGTAGCGAGAGCATCCTGAACCGTTTGTACTCCACAAACTGATTGAGAGAGCTGAGATCTAATATGGGTCTCAGATCTCCGGTCTTTTATGGTTCTAGAAAGAAATGGAATAGTAACCCGTCCCCCGCAGGTGGTGGGGGGCAGGTTCTAATCCCTCCTTCAAAAGAAGAGAGCAGATTTCCTCTAGTACCAACTGAAGGTGCAGAGGGGAGTACAAGGACTGAGGGGGAGGGGTCTGCGAGGAGGTTTTTATGATAAACTCTATTGAGTGCCCTACTGATACCAGCTGAAGCACCCAAACATCTGCCGTTATCCTCTCCCAACCCAGCAAATGGGAGGAAAATCTCCCCCCTACTGGTTCCTCTGATACTGACAGAGGCAGTGGGAGACGCAGGGAGTCAGGAGGCAGAGGGAAAAGCAGCGGCTGGAGCTCCGGAGGCTTTTTTGCTGGAGGGATCGCTGGCTGCTGACGTGGCTCTACGCTTATTCGGGCATTTTGCTTGTGTTTGTTTTTGGCGGCTTTGGCGCCGAAAGGGACGTTTCTGACCTTGGGAGGATTTGTACATTGTCTGGACAGATTTCAATGCCAAACCCTTCTCCTGCAATTCGGTAATGATGTCCTTGACATCGCCACCAAAAAGCACAGATCCCCTGAAGGAAGCATCGCGAATCGCAGTCTGCACTTCAGGGGCCAAACCTGACACACACAGCCAGGCATGACACCGTGGGCCTACAAGCTTGACTCCTACCTGTCATGTCACACAGCGTCGTAGATAAGCCGACGCATGTGTCTGCAGGCCGAATGCGTGTAATGGACCAGGTCTCCCAGTTCCTGTTTAGTCTGGGAATTTGGGAGGGAATCCAGTTTTGTTTCCACCTGACTGAGGACAGACTTCTGGCAGTCCCCCATATGACCGACGTAATTTAGGGCCCTCATACCTAGAGTGGAAGAAGCGTAAATCTTCCTCCCATACTGGTCCAGAAGTCATGATTCCTTGTCAGTAAGGGACGAGCTGAGGTGCTTTGCGTTGGCGGATCAGTCGTGAGCAGTGCTAATCACCACTGAACCTGCCTTGGGGTGAAGACTAAGGCAGTCTTTACCCTTTGGAGCCTGGTACATCCTATCTGCCTCCCAAGGAAGGGGGGCTAATGAGGAAGGTTATTTCCAAATAGTGGAAACAAGATCCGAGTGAGGCTTGATCCAGGGTGGAATTAGGGTGGGAGAGGTCTCCGGGAAGTCCAGATGAGCAGCGAGTTTTTTACGCTGGGGATCTGGCTCCACTGATTGCCAGTCACAAGCGGCCTGGATCTTCTTCAACAGCTCCAGAAAGGAAGGGTCCTCTGGAGACTTCGGAGAGCCCTGCGGCCTGGGGTTTTCTGGAGTATGTGGCTCGTCCCCAGGATCAGAGTGGTCAGAATCAGAATCAGAATCTGATGGCTCCAATGAAGATGAAGAATCCTCCCTGCGTGGGGGTGGATCATCCCCTTTGGGGGTACCCCGGAGAAGCATATCCTCCCTAAATCGAGATCCAGATGGTTCTGCCCTGGCGTCGGGTAAAGTTAGAGGAGTCTCTTCTCATTGACACAAGCAGTCCGGCATCAGGACCGGAGTCGACAAACGGCTTTTGACCTCCCTGGTGAGCTGGGTCTTAGCCTTAGCCTACCAGGAGGCCAGAACCTCCCTCAAGTACACCTGAGGCTGCGGAGGAGGTTGAGGAGGAGGAGGGGGGCTCAGATATAGGTAACTTGGAAACCCGTAATAAGGGTAACCATGACCTGATGGCTGGAGGCCCGGCATCGGGTATTGAGGCATCGGATACTGTGGCGTTGGGTACTGAGGAGCCGGATACTGCGGTGTCGGGTATTGCAGCTTCGGGTCTCCAGGCACCAGGGGCTCCGACGGAGCTGAAGGTCCTGGCATCGGCCCTGAAAGCAGACCGGACGGATCAGGCATCGGGCCAGAGGGCATGGGGCCCAGAGTAGGCAGACCCATGGGAGGGTCCGGGAGCGCAGCTGGCCCTGATAGCAGAGCAGGTCTGCCGTCAGGGAGCGGAATGCTGGAGGGCAATGTCAGGTTATCTAGTATCAGGGCAGCATTCCAGCATCTTCAACCCGAGCCAGGGAGGGAGGAGCAGATTCCCTGGGGGAGTCAAAGGAGACCTTGGGACCTCAGAGGGCAACACAACTGGAGTGCGCTGAGTCGACTCCTGGATGTCAGGCGTGATATCAGAGCGTGACGTGGGATAGGACCCGACGGCCGACTTATCAGCTGTGTTCAGACAGACATCGGTGGAACAAATGCCCGACTTATCGGTAGGCCGAGATTAGGGGCTGTAGCAGGAGTGGAGGCCTCTTACTCCCGGAGGCTCCCAGCAGGACCCGCGAGCACAAGCCTGTGGGGTGGGTTTGATAACCAGCTTATTTACCACCAAGGCAGCCATCGAAGGACGATCCCCCAGAGGGGAAGTTACCTAAAGGGCCATGACTCTAGCCGAAGTCGCAGTCGCTGTGGATGATGAGTCCCGGTCTCGGCGTTTCTCCTTGTCCCTCTTCTTTTTATGATGGCCCTCAGGAGAAGTGGATGCCTGCCTCAGTTTCTTCAGTTCTTTCTCCATGGATGCCATTTTCTTATTTAACAAATGGGCCTCAAGGTACTGCTGTCTCCGTTTCCGGGTGGCAGAACTGAATTTGTGGCAGTGCTCGCACTCCTCCACACGGTGGTCCGGGCCTAAGCAAAAAAGACAGAGAGAATGGCCGTCCTCTGCGGAAGCTGGAATCCACATGAGTCACATACCTATGCTATCGAGGCCGGGGACCTATACACATGAGCACAGTCATTTAACAAATATTTGAGAGAAATGAAATAAATGTTGAAAAAAAGAGTAATACTTCTCCAAAATGGTGAGACAAGTGAGCGCTGTTCTTCTGCGAGATGCTTTCACAAGCCGACGGCGGGAAAGAACTGTAGGTCGGGCGTGGGGGACCGTCCCTCTATACTGACGTCGGCTGACACCGGTCACCTGATGTGGGGGCGGTCCCCCGCCAGACCTTGTCAGCTAGAAGTTTTTTCCGCAGGGTCCTGACGCCTGGCAGCATAGTCCTATATGTGAATACCTACTGCAAGAGCCCTGTCAAAGTAAGATCGGACGTTACAAGAGGAGTACTATAGGGACTGGTGCTGGGACCTGTCTTTTTTGCTATGTTAATATACAACATAGGGGAAGGCACAGATGTTAAGGCTTGCCTTTTCACAAATAACATGAAGATCTGTGCAGTGGTTAACACAGAGGGGGGCAAAATGGAACTTAAGGAGGATATGGGCAGGCTGTAGAGCAGCTCAAAGATTTTGGCAGCTATGCTTCAATGCTACAAAATGCAAAGTAATGCACGTTGGGGGAAAAGGACCCAAGAGTGCAGTACAAAATTCTGGGGTGGGGGCAGGCGATTCTGGAACGCACGATGGAGGAAAAGTATCTGTGGGTCATAATATCAGAAAACCTCAAGTCTACAGCACAGTGTAACAGAGCTGTGGGTAAGGTAAACACGATGGGATGCACAGGGAGGAGGATCAACAACAGAAGCCAGGAGGTAATCCTGTCACTATACAGGTCACTGGGGAGACCTCACCTGGAATACTGTGCAAGGTACTGAAATTCACACCAGAGGAAAGAAGACAATGATAAGGTGGAGGTCAGTACAGTGTAGGGCAACTAAGATGGTCCAAGGGCTGGGGGACCATGACATACAAGAAGCGACTGCAGGGCTTGAACATGAATACCCTCGAGAAGAGAAGGGAGAGGGATGACGTGATAGAAGCGTACGAGTACCTGCACGGGATAAACATGGTTCACTTCAAAGTCCTTTTTCCTTTGAGCTGAAATACAGAGAAAAGGGGAAATTCACTCAGCTAGTGGGGGGAGATTCAACAAAGATGTCCGTAAACACTTTTTCACTGAGAGATGGTGGGCAAGTGGAACAAGCTACAGGAAGAAGTGGTAATGACCATATCACAGGGCAGTTTCGGGGGTGAGGGACAGGTATATGGGCTTAGTCAGAGGAAGGGGGCAGAAACTCAGGGGTGGGATGGCCACTAAGGCCAAAGAAGAGTAGTTTGGTATGATGGCTAGACTGGATGGGCTGGGAGGCCTTTGTCTACCGTCAATGTCTATGTATCCAGAACATGTTCAAGAACAAGGAACACGATGCTTTTGTCAGACTATAGGAATGTGGATTTTTGGAAGGATGGCAGGATTACTGCAGGTTAAGCTTCAGGGGGTAGGGCAACTGGATTGCATAGAAGCAAAAGGTAAGTCACTAAAAGCACAGTACCGGAGATTTCCAAATGCTTTAAAAAAAATGGTGGAAAGGCAAAAAAACACAGGAAAACTATAGGGTTCTCCAAGGAGGTAAGGAAGGCTGTAATTGCCAAGATTGCCCTCAAAAGTACAAAATGGATCAGCCAACAGAGTGTAAATAGGTTACTTCTTGTAATTGTAGTTGTACTACTACTGTTCTGTTCACATCCACACTTAAGCAGTTTTCTACTGAGCATGCTCAGTCACCGGAACAGTCTTCAAGCTCAACTACTTTTGTTACTTAACCACATGGTCCTCTGACTCCCCTTTGCAATCAGAGACGCAGACGGAACAGGAGTCAAAGCAAGCCTTGCCAGTCTTGCCAGTGAAGGGTGTGTGGATGTGAACTGAATACTAGCAGTATAACTACAGTTACAAGTAAGTAACCTTTATTTCTAACTACAGTACCTATATTCAGTTCACTATCCATTGTTTGTAAGATTCCCAGCAGTCCTCAGGAGGAGGGGACAAGGTGCGCACCACAATGAAGCAAAAAGAGACTGGCAGACCGAGGACCAAAAACAGCATCACGACCACTGAGCAAGTCGATGCTGAAAAGGGAGATGAATGTGTGAACATTCAGACAGGTAGCAGCCCTACATATTTCAGAAAAGGGAATGTACCTGTCAGCAACAACAGAGGCAGAGGCAGCATTATGACTGGTGGAGTGAGACATCAACCTCATGGGTGGCTCCTCCCCAGCCAACCTGTAACACACAGTGATGCAGGAGATGATCAATCAGCCAATCATCTGTTTGGCAGATGATCTGCCTAGGGCAGCTTCAGCATAGGAGACACGCAGCTGGCGAGCCTCTCCATGAAATTCTACCAACTAACAGGTGATGGATGCTCTGAAAATCCACACAATCTGCCTAGGGCGATCACATACTATAGGTCGATATGGGACAGCAGGAGGCTGGGCACTGCCAGATACTGAGCGCTGGACTCAGAATGGCAGGTGTGATAGGGAAGACTAACCCCGGTAAGGAGTCTCCCTGGAGAAGGTCCATAAGCAGGTAGGTTTCCTTCTTCTTCTGCTCCTCATCCAATGGAGCATTCAGAGCCACAGGCATCTATTCCATAAGGACTGTGAAAGAGGACTGGTCCCCATCAGGGAGGTTGGCTACTGGCTGGTTACCCTTCCTGATGAGTCAACGGGATGGACTATGCATCAAAATCTGAGTCAGAATAACCACTACTGACAAGAAAGTCTGGACTCAGGCATACAGTCCTTTGGTGAAGCGGCCTCCACCAGCTGTAAAGGTGGGAGCACCACCTGTATCAGTTACTGCCACACAGCTGGCAAGTCTAGAGGGGGAGCCGTGGGATGGATGACTGGAGTCAGCACTGGAAGAGGCAGTTAAGGTTGGGAAGGCTCATTGGCTTTGCCATCTGACCTCAACCCTAGGCAAACGTTCTTTAGGTCCACTGCTGATAGGCTGCCATTTCCCATCTGTAATGGGTTTGGCGTTGGTGATGGGAGACAGACGAGGAAATAAATACAAAATTGAAACTCCACTCATAGAGAGAGGATTGATGCATCCCTGGTGACCAGTCAATGCACAGAGAAACAAACAATGGGACCTATTCATGAACAGCCTGGGAAATATGCGCCAAAGGCACGTATCTAAGCCTCGAAGCTCTGCACCCTCGGGAGAGCTCCAGGGTGGCTGTATTCATGAACAGCAGCCACCGCACAGCTCTCATTCGCTGCCACGCCCCGGCATGCAGGTTCACGGGGTGCAGGGTTCGGAGCAGCCAACCCAGGTGAGCAGCAATGAGCTGCCCGACCCAGGTCCCACAGTAGATCACTTAGGCCCATGGGGCGCCATGTTGGCAGCCGGCGTGCACTGCCCCGAGTCCTTCCAGAGTGCCCTGACGGCTGGAGCGGCAGTACTGGGGGTCCCACAATCCCCACCATCACTGCTGCAATCCCAGGGGGCACGTAACTGGCCCCTCAGGGTTAAGTCTCGCCCAACTTGGCATAGCGGCCAGCCCCCTGTGTGCAGCACTCCTTACATTCGTGAATTGTGTGGAGTACTGGCATGCCCCGTGACTGCCCTGGCGCGAAGCTCTGTGATCAGTCAGGGGATCGAGTGCGAAGGGGTGGCAATATTTTGTCTGTGAATCCCACGCTGGGGGCTCAGTGGGCATGGGCAGGTGCAGGGTGGGCTACGTGCTGGAGTTACGCGGTGCGTACCCACTCCACACCTCTGCGAACAAGCCCCAATAGGAACACACTCACTAGGCTGCAGGTACTGTAAAACAAATGCTAATGCAGGAAGATGAAGGGGTCTTTGCAAAGCACAGATTAATTTATTGCCCTTCAGAGACAAATGCACTCAACTGCAGCAGTGCCCTGTGATACACGTTTTTTTTTAATCTGTTTATTGGCAGGATAGACAGGTACACATGAATAACAGTATTAAACAAAATGCATATCATCAGTGGAGAATGCAGGCGAGAGGAAAAGGGCTGCAGACATCAAATGATCAGATCAACATATACAGAAAAGAATAGAAAATCATGGACCCTCCTGGGTTGTGATGACCCTCACACTCTAAGGCAGGGGAGTATAAAGAAGACAGACATTACAGATACAATAAATGCAACATTGGGTAACATCAACAGTTTGGGAACCATGGAGATCACAGCGCATCCTCCAGTTAGGACCATATTTGAACATACTTCTGCATTCTTTGCTGGGTAGAATACTGGAGCTTTTCTATTTTCATGCACACCAACAGGGACTGCACACTGAGAGGGTAGTGTCAGCGTACCAGTGTTGTGCCAATAACTGTTTACCCTTACAATACCCAGTTTCCAAAGGGATGCCGACAGACTCCCCTGCCCGAGGGGCCTGGGTGTAAGCCAAGGAGGATTCCCTCCAGGATGGGGCCATGTGGGGACCCTAATGTTTTTAATAAGAGGGAAGAAATTCCACCCCGATAGGCTAGTACTAAGGAGCAGGGCAATTGCATATGTAAGAAAGTATCATAGAAACATAGACTTTGACAGCAGATAAGGACCGCTTGGCCTACCCAGTCTGCCCATTTCCCTACCTACAGGATAAGCTGCAGAGCCTAGTTAACCAACAGCCTATTTCCTCCTACTTCCCCAAAAGAATTGCCTTATGTCTGTCCCATGCATTCTTGAATTCTCCCACAGTTTTAGACCCCACAACCTCCTTAGGAAGGCTGTTCTATGCGTCCACCACCCTCTCTGTGAAAAAATACTTCCTCACATTGCCCCTGAGCCATCCCTCCTCTATCTTCAAATTGTGTCCCCTTGTTCTTGCACATCTCTTTTTCTGAAAGATGCTACCCTCTTGGACTTTGTTGATTCCACTGAGGTACTTAAAAGTTTCCATCATGTCCCCCCTCTCCCTCCTTTCCTCAAGGGTATACATATTAAGCTCCTTTAGTCTCTCCTCGTATGGCTTTTCTTGCAGACCCTACACCATTTTAGTTGCCCTCCTCTGGACTGCCTCCATCCTGTCTATGTCCTTGCGGAGATGGGGTCTCCAGAACTGGACGCAGTACTCCAGATGGGGTCTCACCAACTGTCTGTACAGAGGGATAACAACTTCTTGTTTTCTGCTGGTGATGCCTTTCCCTGTGCATCCTAGTATCCCCCCAGCACTCCCTACTGCCTTCTCAAATTGCTTGCTAACTTTAAGGTCATCTGATATGATTACCCTCAGGTCCCTTTCCATTTTTGTTGTTGTTACTACCTCCCCCCATTGTGTAATCTTCCCCCTGGGTTTTTGTTTCCCAGGTGCATTATTTTGCACTTTTTGCATTGAATCCAAGCTGCCATACTTCTGACCATTCCTCCAAACTGCCAAGTCCCTTCTCATCCTTTCCACGCCTCCTTGTGTATCAACCCTGTTGCAGATCTTTGCATCATCTGCAAAGAGGCATACTTTTCCTTCCAGTCCTCTGCAATGTCACTTATAAAGACATTAAAAAGGACTGGACCCAGTACTGAACCCTGAAGTACCCCACTAGTAAACCCTCTTTCTTCAGAGTGGACTCCATTTACAATTACCTTCTGTGTCCTGTTGTCCAGCGAATGTTTAACCCAGGCTACCACCTTGGGACCCACTCCCAGGCTGGTTAATCTGATTATTAATCTTTTGTGTGGGACTGTGTCAAATGCCTTGCTAAAAAGTCTAGGTATCCTCTTCCACTTTACACCTGGGGCAATCCTTCATTTTCGTGGGGTCCACTTTGTGTACCAGACTGGGGGTGAAGAATGTAACTTGGAGGATGCTGAAATAAACTTGTCGTAATCTGCTGCTGATAGAACAGGACTCCAACTCCTGTAAGACTTGGGACTAGTCCCCTGAAGATCTGGCCTGCCATGTCCCTCTTCCACTTGTGTCATGGTGCCCCAGGGGGGTCCTGCAAGTTGCCCAACAGCATAGCATAACCCTGTTGCAGTGGTTTAGCACTTAGAGTCTAGCAGGATTTCTTCCACTGGGGAGTGGGTCAGTGTTAAGGGAGGGCAGAGTTTTCTTCAGGCAGCTTCTAATCTGCAAATAGGCAAAGAAATCCAATGGAGCCAGACCATGGTAGACTGACAGTTCCTTGTAGGGTAGTATAGGTCCCCCTTCAAATAAAGCACCTGTATAAGACAAGCCTCCGGTCCTCCACTTCAGGAGTCTCTAACAGATTTGTGTGGGGGGGTTATGACACCAGAGGGTACTAAGAATATCTGAATCAGGGGAAGGACCCTTAGGGTGGCTGATGAGGGAGTGCACTGTCAACCATACCCTCAGTGATGTTCTGGTGAAAGGGTTCACTATGGGGTTGATGAAGCCATCAGTCAGCGCAGGGTCTAAGAGGTGTCTAAAGAGGGAGGGAGCGAAAGGCTCCTCCTCCAGTCAAACCCAGACAGGTCTCTCCTGGTTAGGGAGCATCAGCTCCTTCAGGAACAACACCTGAACTGCCAAATAATAAATACGAAAATTTGGGAGGCCCAGGACTCCTTCCTCAGAGAGAGCCGCTGGGTGTCCTGCATGATTCAGGTCCTCTTACCTTGGTCTGGTAATCCTTAAGAGTAGCAAAGGACAATGAGAAGGTCTACTGGAAGGAACTGGAAAAGGTAGAGGCATTGACGTAAGATGCACATTTTAGTCAGGTGGACCCCGCCAATTAAAGTTAGCGGGAAATTTGCCACCTCTCATAGTCTGCTTTAAGATTTTGCAGCAGAGGCTGATAATTAAGGTGGTCCAAGGTTGAGAGTTGCTTGGTGGGTGGGTGGGGGTGAATTCCCCAGATATCGGAGGCTCTGCACAGGTGTTAGAGTAGTGCCCGATATTTGTATGGCGCTCCTCCACCCACTGGGAGCCCCTCACATCTGACCAAATTAATCTTGTTGTTCGAAAGCAGTCCATACACCCTAAAAAGATCAGTTAGGACCAGAACTGCCACCTCAGGGTCAGCTAAAAATAAAAACGAAAAATATCACCCGCAAAGAATGAAACAGTGTGCTCTGTACCCTGAAAACGTAGGCCCCTGATATCAGAGTAGGTCCATATGGCTCCAGCCAAGTGTTCAATGGTGAGGGCATAAAGCAGGGGGGAGAGGGGGAACCCCCGACACATTTCCCTCGTGAGATCGGAGGGGGCTGACAAGTGCCTGTTGGGCAGGACCTTGGCCTTTGGGGACTTAAATGTGGCCATCCAGGATCTAATCTGTGGGCCAAAACCAAACCTCTCCAATGTGACAAACATGAAGGGCCACTCAACCCCATCAAAGACCTTCTCGGCATCAAGAGCCAGAAGGCCAGGCCGAGTGATCCCCTGCCACATAATGTTCTAGGTGCAGCAAATATTATATTTCGCCCATCTCCCTTTAATGAGGCCTCCCAGGTCTAGATGTATGAAGCTCGGAAGGAACCCTACAGGCAGCCTTCCAGGATGTTAGCTATAATCTGTGTTAAGTAGTAAGATGGGCCAGTACGAGCCGCACAGAGTGGAGAACTTACTCGGCTTTGGGAGAACTGTGATAGTGGCCAGGATTTGGGACTGGGAGAGTCTGCTGGATGCCAGAGCCTCCCAGATCATATCCTCCTATGGTTCAGCCTGGTCACTCTAGAATTCCTTGTAGAATTCAACTGAGAGTCCATGTGTGCCCGGGGCTTTCTCTGAGGTGGACTTCCGAACCACGGCCATGATCTCTGATGCTTCTAGGGGGTGACTTAGCTCTTTAGCAAACCAAGCAAAAGGTGGCTGCACGCTCTGAATACAGAAAACAATTCCACCGTTAGGAAATTATAAAACTTAGCATTTATTGCACATAGTTAAAACAGCAGCACCCACCCCCAGCACCTGAGAATGTTAACATTTCACGTCCCTCTAATGCTTTATCAAGACGTGACATGAACAGGAAAGATGACTTTATATAGTGTGGCTAATAAAAACATACAGATCACCTGTTATTTGATTTCTTAAAGAGACAAACACAATTCAATGCCCAATACATATCTTTACCATTCTGAAATACCAATGTGAAATACAATTTATTATGTGTCCACACTGCTAAAAACATATCTAAAACGGAAGTTTTGTTGCATAACATAGCTAAAACAGACAAGCTGGACATTTTTTTAATACACTACCTGAAATTGTTGAAATCTTTAAAATTTATCTGGTCGATCCTGTGACCCTCCGTACACCATTACTCTTTTGGAGTCCCCCGCAGCCAGCTCTCTGATGACACGACTGATGGGACAAGCCACACGGGACTCCTATCTGCCACTACAGTTGCCCGAAAATAATAAGAGATATGACGTGCATGTTCACGGTTCTAACACTGGTACCAATCGACCGAGGAGAGCGCTTTCCTGGGTCGATCAGCGCCAGCGTAAGAACCATTAACATGCGCTTCATATCTCTTATTATTTTCAGGCAACTATAGTAATAGACAGAAATCACCCCTAGCTTAGCCCATCAGTCATGTCATCAGAGGGCTGGCCACAGGGGGCTCTGAGACAATGGTGGGTAGAGGGTCGCAGGATCAACCCGATACACTTAAAGAGTTCAACAATTTCAGGTATCTAAAACATGTCCAGCTCCTCTGTTTTAGCTAATTGGGACCTATAGGTCCTGTGTTTTTATCTGTACAATGATGCCAGTTCCCCTTTAAGAAACCAAAATGCAAAGATGAGTTAGCTGGCCCAGTGTTGCTACAGCACAGAGTTACCTGGGAGACTGGGAGTCTTGTCTAAGCCCTGGACTGTCATTCTGCAGCGGTTTAGCACAGAGCTCATTTTAGCACTGAGCCGCTTACCAAGGGAGGGTACTGACTGCCCAATATTTGCCCATCCACTACAGGTTAACCAAGGAGCACCAGCTGTGAAGACAGCTGTCCTGTCCCCTCCCCAATCCTCACTGGAGGAAGGATGCTGTCATGACAACCCCAAATGTAAGAGTGCAGGGCAGGGTTAAAATGAGGGTAAACATGGGAATCCACTTTAAAAAGCATGGTCAACAGAACAGAACAAGAGGCAGCACTCTTTAAATAAGGAATTATGAGACATTAATAAAGTTTAGGGTGGCGGGCGGGCTTGTTAACAGCAGATGATGGTATGCAGAGAGCCCAAGGAAGGCTAACCTTTTTTTAATTTAAATCAGAACCTTTTTCCCCCCACTGTATTACAAAGAATAATGTACAGCTATAAGTATCATACAGGGGTTGTTAGGGGTATTTCAGGGTGCTGGCAACATGATAAGCCACCCAAGCATTGCTCTCACGGTTTACTATTGTCACCTAAACCCACCTGATATCTCAACATCCCTGCATTAAATCTTTAACCATGAATCATCTTAAACCTAATAGTCTTGTTTACCACTGCAGTTGAGTAAAACCATATATGTAGTTACTGTACAGGAAAGGGATCTAATAGACAAGAAGGAGAACACTTACATTATTTTGATGTAATACTTGAAGCACTCGGTCGACATTATTAAGGGCATGCACTCTAGTAGAGCCACGTTCTTTGGACTGGAAAGGAAAAAGGATTTTGTCACTACTAACTCAGGTAGCATAACAATATCAACAAATAAAGAAAAGGTTCACAAATAAAAGATCTTCAGATTTCAAAGGCCCAACTGTTGTCTCACAAACTAATTAGTAACTATCAATATGACGTATTTGGTACATAGACAATGACGGCAGAAAAAGACCAAAAGTCCATCCAGTCTGCCCAAGTTCCCTATTTAGCCCTGGAGCCTACTGTTCCTCAAGGGTCCTAGCCCTCACCACACCCCCATTCTCCTCCCTGATTTTGATGCCCTTAGCAGCCACTATACCCTTCATTCTGCCCCAGCCATGCTTAAAACCACAAACAGTTTTTGCCCCTACCACCTCGACTGGTAGCCTGTTCCACGGCTCCTTAACTCTTTCTGTAAAACACTGTTCCCTCCTGAACCTCCCTCCTGTTAGATTCCACTCATGACCACGTGACTGCGAGCTGGTATTCAAGTTAAATAATTCCCCACAGTTCACCCTTTCAATTCCTTTTAGGAATCTGAAGGTCTCTTATCATATCTCCCCTCTCCCTTCTGGTCTCCAGTGAGTACATGTTAAAGGGAAACGTCCACATACAGTCGGGGCCCACCTCCATGTGAAGTGGGGCCCGATTATCAGATGCAATAGAAAAAAGTACAAATAAACTTACTAGCTTCTCATTTATTTGAAATTATATCTGGTTGATCCTGTGCCCTTGTTGTCCCGGCATTTTAGGATGCAGAGCCCTCCCCGTTCGCCCACAAGCACCATGGCTGTCCCGTGATGACGTATCAGGCGGGGAGCAGCCGGGGGCATCTATATACTTAATATGCGACTCATTTTTAAAATAGCTCCGGTTTGGAGCCTGGACATTCTTGGGCATTTCTCTTACAAGCAGTGGATGACCAGTACCCTGCCAGTTGATACGTGGTCTCGATGTAGCCCAGACATGCATAGATTCTAAACCGGAGCTATTTGTTCTGTATTGCCAAATCTTCAAATCTTTGGCAATTTGTTCTGTATTGCCAAATCTTCAAATCTTTGGCAATTTGTTCTGTATTGCCAAATCTTCAAATAGCTCCAGTTTAGAATCTATGCATGTCTGGGCTACATCGAGACCACGTATCAACTGGCAGGGTACTGGTCATCCACTGCTTGTAAGAGAAATGCCCAAGAATGTCCAGGCTCCAAACCGGAGCTATTCTAAAAATGAGTCGATATTAGAGTAGATACCTCGGCTCTCCCACCATACGCCATCACGGGACAGCGCTGGTGCTTGTGGGTGTGATGGGAGGGCTCTGCATCCTAAAATGCCAGGGCAATGAGGGCGCAGGATCAACCAGATATAATTTCAAATAAATGAGAAACGAGTAAGTTTATTTACTTACTTCTTTCTATTGCATCTGCTAATCGGACCCCACTTCACATGGAGGTGGGGCCCGACTGTACGTGGACATTTCCCTTTAAGTTCCTTGAGGCACTCCTCATAGGACATGCCCTGCTGGCCCTGAATAATTTTTGTTTCAAGCCCCGGGAATCCCTCATTATGTTTACAACTGCAGCCAGCCTGATGGCTCGAGCTGCCCCGGAGCGCATGGAAAATAATGAATATTAAAATTAACCACGTGGAGTAGGAACTCCAGGCTCGTGATGGCGCTGTGCTGCAAAGCTTGACAGATCTATTTCTCCACCTGAGCAAACAGCATCACCCTGAGAGCTCTCCTCAGCTTTGCTCTGTCATTGTGAAGTCCATGTTTTTTCCGCTTCCTTTTGGCATCATAATTATTCTTATTATTATTACCTTATTTTGAATTTGCTGCCATTTTTCTCTGGTTCCTTTGGGGTTCAAGGAACCAGAAATACCTTCATGTTGTTTTACCTCGGCAGTCTGAGAGATCGCGTCGTCATTGTTTCTTGTCAGTTTTTCTTAAACAAAAAAACGGAAATTTTTTTTCCTTGTTTTTTTTGGGCATCCCCCTGTATTTCCTCCTCGGGATGATTTCCCTTTTTTTCCCATTATTTGGTAACCTTCTTGGGATCTATCTGAGTACTGGCAGTACAGACAGACCCACACAGACTTGAGACCCCCCCCCCCCACAAAAGAAAAGAATCAGCCATTCTGGCTAACCTGTGTTAACGTTATACTCCTGGTGAGCGCAGATCGCCAGAAGTCGTGTTTTTCAGTTGTTCTGGGTCCTTTCCCCCCTTTTTGGCTGACTATGTATTACAACAAGTTTTGCCCAGGTTTCTTTTAGGGCAAAATTGCTGTTTTTTTTCTATGGCGTCTCAATCTGCCCATTTGTCACATAAACTTAGTGAGCAGGATCCTTCCTCTCATAACAAGCATAAGGAAAGACACCCCCCTCCAAAGATTCTAATGAGAACAGAAATTCTGTTAAATAGAATCTGGATGCTTCTAAGCATAAAAGACCCCCAGAGTAGGTTGCAGATTCGGGACCAGCTAAGAATCAAAAAGAGAAGCACGTCACTGCCCCTCCTGCTGAAGAACCAAAGGAGTCTGCAGTGGACAATATGAAAATGCCCTCTGCAGAGGACATATCAAAATTATGGCAAATTTTTAGAGCTTTTAAAGCCATGGGTTCCTTTATGAATGTACCCCATCCGGCTCCCATTCCTACCCTGGTCCCTGATGCAAAGGGAACCAAGTTTATCTATGAAGAGGAGCAGGACGGTGGGGACTCCATGGACCCCAAGGGCTCCTCAGAGCACGAATTCGGTTCCACTTCTCCTGAGATGAAGGATTTTTCATCCCACTATACTTTCGTGAAGCAAATGGCTAACATCCTCAACTTCTCCACCCAAGAAAATGTGGAGGAAGAGGAGAACCTGACTACTTGGATATGATGGGGTTGCCTGCCTCTCAGAAATCAATCATCCTTGTGCATTAATCTTTTAAAAGAGCAACCTGCAGGGTCTTACAAACCCTACTTCTACTCCGGGGTGGACAAAAAAGTTGAGAAATACCAGCTGGTCAGGCATGATGCTGAGTACCTCTACGTGCACCAGGATCATGAAGGAGTGATCCAGGTGGCCGCCTGTGATAAGGCCAAGGTGGCCCTCACTGCACAGCCTCGGAGAAAGACTCCAAGAAGCTAGACAGTATGGGTAAGACAATCTATACGTCAGCTTCCTTACTGTTGAACGCAAGCTACTTACATAGCTTATACAGCCCAGTACCAGAAGGCACTCTGGAATTCTGATCTAGCCTCCAGTAACAGGATATCTGGTGATGCAGCACAGGATCTGATGGAGTTGGCCAAAACTGCCATCGATGCCACCAAATACCTTTTCCACGTGGCACTGGATGTGAATCACATGGCCTTGAGGGTTATGGCACATGCTGTTTCCTTATGTAGATGTACCTGGCTAAGGACCAGTAACCTATCCCAGGATACCCAGACAAAAGCTATGGACTTTCCATGTGAAAACAATTCCATTTGGTGACAAGACAGAGGCTTACATGAAGAAGGTGGACAAGTACAAATCCACCTACAAAAGTAATGCCCAGAAAGAGAAGGTCTCCATCTCCTTCAGACCCCAGTGAAGGGGAGGTAGAGGCAGGGGGTATTTTCCCCATCCTTTCTATCCCATGCCCTATGACTACTCTCAAATGAAGGGTTTCTTTAGGGGCAGAGGCAGACGTGTTTCCAAATGGGCTAACCCAACCCCAGTCCAAGCAGAACCCCTGACGGTCCTGCCTAGGTCACCAGTCCATTGCCAGTAGGAGGAAGATTGACTCATTTCTTTCAGGAATGGAAAAACATTACCACAGCAAGTTGATGCTGGACAGAAGTGGTGAGTCAAGGTCTCACTCTACAGTTCCACAGATTTCTCAATCTGTAGAACCACAGAACTTTCAAGTCACACCCCAACGGAAAGGATACTGTTGGGAGTAGGAGGTCAGAATAAAGTCACTGCAGGGAAACACAGTGGAGAGGGTTTCTCCCGAGCAACGGGGAAAAGTCTCTACTTGAGAAACTTCATCACGTGAAAGAAAATTGGGGAGCAGCGACCCATTTTGGATCTCAGGTTTCTGAACAAGAACCTAAAAAATTCCAAGTTCAAGATGATCATAGTGATCCCCTCCCTACAGCAGGGGGACTGGATGGCTTCCTTGGATCTCAAAGATGCTTATTTCCACATCCCAATTAGGCCCAGTCACAGAAAGGTCCTAAGGTTCAGACTACTGTCTGGCATTACCAGTTCACAGTCCCTCCCTTCAAACTCTCCTCTGCTCCCAGAGTATTCACAGAGTGCCTGGCGGTGGTAGCAGTGCATCTTTGCAGATAGGGTGTGATGGTCATCCCCCATCTGGATGACTGGCTAGTCACAGAGAAGTCACACCAGCAGGTCAAGAACCTACCCTCAGCTAACTCGAAACACCCTAGAATCTCTGGGATGTCTCATAAATATGCAAAAATGCCAAACAGATCCAGTGCAGCTGTTGGAGTTCACAGGACCAGAATTGGATGCCCAATAAGGCAGGGCATTTCTTCCGCAGAAGAGGATAGAAAATCTATTAAAACTTGGCAAATTCCATTGTCCTGGGTCAGCCCACGCCAGCAAGACTTTTCCTATGGCTACTGGGTCACATGGCTTCTACTGCAAGCGTAGTTCCAGGCGACAGATTCCAAATTAGAGACATTCAGTACCATCTGAGAGCGCAATGGTCTCAGAAAAGACACCCTCTCTCAAAGCTGGTACTGGTCACAAAGACACTGTTACAAGCTCTCAATTGGTGGAAGGAATGGGACTACCTCGGAGAGGGAGTTCCTTTCAACAATGATCCCCCACTGTAGTCCTCACAACAGATGCCTCTCTACTAGGCTGGGGAACACACTTAGATGACCAGACGATAAGCAGAGTCTGGTCTCCTCACAAGTCCAGGCAACATATCAACCTACTGGAGCTAAGGGCAGTCTATCTTGCCCTGTGCTCCTTCACCCCTCAGGTGCAAGGTCAATCTGTCCGACCACCATCATGTATTACATCAACAAACAGGGGCACTAGATCTTCAGGGCTGTGCACAGAAGCCATGAAGGTTTGGAGTCTGGCTTATTCCATGGATACACAACTGTCAGCAATTCATCTCCCTGAAAAGGGCAACACTCTAGCAGACTCCCTCAGCAGAATCAGTCAGGGACACCATGAACGGTACCTAAACAAGCAGGTGCTGGCCACAGTCTTCAGGAGATGGGGCACACCAGAAATATATCTGTTCACTTCCAAAGAAAATCACTAGCTTCCCCTTTTCTGTTGCAGGCCTCTAGCATTGGGTTCAGTGCCCCTAGATGCCCTGGCACTGGACTGGTCAGGGAGGTTCCTGTATGCCTTCCCTCCTTTTCCTCTGCTTCTGAAGATTCTCCTCAAATTGAGAAGCCAGCCTCCATTCATGATTCTGGTAGCCCCAGACTGGGCTAGACAACCTTGGTACTCCCTGCTCCTGGCCTTCTCCACCAGACAGCCTATTCGTTTCCCTCAGAGACACAGTCTGTTGACCATGTCGCAAGGCAAGATAGCCTTTCCAGAACTCAGGTCACTTTGCCTCAAGGCATAGTTCTTGAGGAGCTAGAATTTTCTGCTTTTCAGTTCTCAGACAAGGTCCTCAAAGTCCTTAAAGCAGCAGTGCTAGATAAAAAAAAATATCAGATTGTTTGCAACAGTTTGTTCCCTGTGCTCTGTTGAGCACTTACCTAGTAATCTTTCTTGTTTTCACCATACTATCACCCCATAATTTGCTCAGTTTATCTTTGTTTTTGTTTACATTTCTCCCAGCTATGTTGAACTGGAACCCTCTGCTGCCAACTGTGCATGCGCATGACTCGCAGTACTACACAGGGACAGTGGGAATGCACAGCACAGGGTCCCATAGATGTAAATAAAAGACAATGGACGTGAGCAGGGAGATCGGCTGCAAATTAGTCCAGCAACCATATTTACTGTGGATCGACAGCAATGGAAATAAATGTTAAATGTCTAATAAACTAAAGATCGCTAGAGAAAAATATTTACACATATGGAAACTGGAACTATGGCTGCATGCTTCCAGCAAAAAAGCAGAATTTTGATATTCATTTCCTGATTCTCCAGTACTGCTGCTTTGAGGTTTCCAGGAAGACTGCTACAAGAAAGACATATGCTTCCCAACTGAAGAGGTTTTCTCTGTGGTGTGCTGCTAAACAGCTCAACCATTTACAGGCAGACTTGCCATTACTCTTGGACTACCTGCTGCATCTTCAGGTGCTGGGTCTTAGGCCTTCAACCCTTAAGGTCCATTTAGTGGCTATCTTGGCATTTATCTCTGCAGGTAAAGAGAAAACGGTGGCTTTCCACCCTATTTTCAAGAAATGTTTTAAGTCAAGTCAGATTTTATTTTTAAAAAGCGCTTTTCAAATGCCAAAGCGCTTGTACAGAGCAAAACAAAAGGAAAAAATATCCATTAAAACACCTAAATTAAAACAGGCAGTGCAACTAAATTATACATTAAACAGCATCCGCTAATGCTAAATCAAACAAATAAGTTTTTAACGCAGACTTAAAAGTCTCAGTGTGGACAGGCACTCTCTAACCTGACGAGGTAAAGAATTCCACAGGGTCGGGGGCCACAAAAGAAAAAGCTCTGGCCCCCAAGGTCTTTAAACGGACCCTGGGAATCTCTAGCAATCCCTTGTTGGAGGAACAGAGCAGGCAGAGGGGACAATAGGGATGAAGAAGGTCTTGCAAATAATGTGGTCCCTGGCCATGTAGGGCCTTATAGGTCAGCAAAGCAACCCTGAATGTAATCCTCCACTGCATAGGCAGCCAGTGCAGTTCACGGAACACAGGTGAGACATGGCTGACAAACCCGTCAACAACCTGGCTGCCGCGTTCTGCATCAGCTGCATGCGGCAGATGTCCATCCCCAGAAGCCCTAGGTATAGAGCATTGCAGTAGTCAGGGTCCACTACATCTGTATCCCCCCGTTAGAGATCCAGTCCCTCCATGGGACCTGAATCTGTGCATGGCCAAATTCATGGAGCCCACTTTTGTGCCCATGGCTACTGCAGACTGAAAGTATGTCTCCTAGAAAATGGTATTCCTGGTGACCATCACCTTGGCCAGAAGGGTGAGCGAGTTGCAGGCCCTTTGCACTGACCCAAACTACATCGTCTTCCACAGGGCGAGGTAGTCCTCAGGACTAACAGGACATTCCTCCCTAAGGTAGTGCCCAAATTCCATTTGAACCAGTCCATTACTCTTCTGGTGTTTTTCACAGCAAAGTACAGCTCTGGTGAGCAAAATCTTAAGAGTCTGGATGTCAAAAGGCAAATCAGGTTCTACTTGGACAATACTAAGGACCTCAGGTCTTCCCACTCTCGGCTGTTTCTCACGTATGGCGAACCGGGCAAGGGTAGGCCAGCCTCCAAGAGAACTATCACTCATTGGTTAGTCTCTTGTATACAGTTCTGCTACAGCAAGGATGGCAAGCAACCGCAACAAGGTCTTAGGGCACATTCCACTCATGGCACTGCTGCCTCAGTGGCAGCTGCAAGGGATGTTCCCTTGCTGGAATCTGTAAAGCAGCTACCTGGAAAACTGTGCATACCTTTACAAAGCACTACTGCTTGGACATACAGTCCAGAACAGATGCCAGATTTGTCACGGTCTTGCAGAATCTTTTCCCTAAGTAAGTTCTGTACCCAGACTCCCAAGGTACTGCTTTGTAGTCTGCAACTGTAAGCATAATGACTGATTCCCAGTGCTTGAAGAAAAAATTACTTACCATAGTAATATTGTTTCTTCCAGAGGATTCCTCATTATGCTTACACCTCCCCCCACCACTCCCCTTCTAGAACCTGGAAGAGGTTATTCAAGAATCAGTGTTCTCTTTCTTGTTAAAGTTTCTGCTTGAGCATTTCTTGTTTTTTTCCCCCAAGTCAGTTATCTATGATATTTTGTCAGCCTGTCATAGACTGGGCATTTAGGCCAATCTATTCTTTTTAACATGTTAGACTAATTAAATTATTTTTTTGTAGTATAGGTTAGGTCAGTAGGTTCGTATTTTTGCTTTCTATGTGTCCAAAATATATCTGCAGTCAAGCTGCGCAGCGCCACCTCAAGCCTGGAGGTCTAACTCCATGTGGCTAATTTAAATACTCATTATGCTTCATGCGCTCCAGGGCAGCTTGAGCCATCAGGCTGGCCGCAATAGTAAGCATAATGAGGGATCCCCTGGAAGAAACAATATTACTATGGTAAGTAATTTTTTCTACTCTCTGCTCCACCATCTCAAACCTACCCCTATCTTTCCTGAGGTGAAGACCCCAGAACTGGGCGCAATACTGAGTCTCACCACTCCTATCCAGTACTCTGTCCTTGGATTCCTGTTCCCTAGGTGCATCACCTTGCATTTTTTGACGTTGAACTTCAACTGCCAATCCCCTGACCACCCCTCCAGCTTTTGCAAGCCTCTCTACATTTCCTTTATGCCATCATCACTATCCACCCTCCCACAGAGCTTAGTGTAATCTGTGAAGAGAGACACAGCCGGCCCTGGATCTCCTCACCAATGTTGCTGAAACATAGACTTTGATGGCAGATAGGGACCGCTTGGCCCACCTAATCTGCCCATTTCCCTACCTAGAGGATAAGCTGCAGATTCTATTTAACCAACAGCCTATTTCTTTCTACACATGAAGAACATGTTGAAGAAGACCGGACCCAGGGTAGACCCCTGTGGAACCCCGCTCATGACCTCCCTCTCTTCTGATGTAATCCTGTTGACCACTACCCTCTGGTGCCTCCCTTTAGTCAGTTACCTACCCAGTTTACTATGACCTTAGTCACACCCAGATCCTACATCTTCTTCAGCAAGCATCTGTGGGGTACTGAGTCGAAAGCGCTGCTGAAGTCAAAGTAGAGCAAATCCACAGCATGGCCCCTATTCATTTCCCTTGTCACCCAGTCAAAGAAAACTATCAGGTTAGTCGGACAAGACCTCCCTGCTACACGTATGCTGCTTACTACACTGGAGACTTGCTCTCCAGGTAGTCTACGAGATCCTCTTTGACCAGTAACTCCTTCAGTTTTCCTACAATAAAGGTAAGATGGACTGGTCTGTAGTTCTCTGCTTGTTCCTTGTCTAGCTGTTTACCTGAACATTATCATCACATAAATGAAAGTTTATTACAGGACTGTTGTAGTTATCAAGTGCAGATTTATTTATTTATTTAATTTTGGTAACTGGGTAGGCCCACTGAGACCAGATGGTCCCTTTTTCAGGGGCAACCCGAGGTTAATTACAGAGAGTCATGAGGCAGTAGGCATACACATTATACAAATATGAGCAATAATTGGACATATACAGTATTATAAGGAGTACAACAATAATAGCCAAAATCAGAGCAACTCATTAGGCTTGAGGAACAACAGATTACGAAATAGCAGGCACACAGTACGGCAAAACAACAGATGACAACATCTTAGAGAAAATAGTGCAGTAAGATAACCCCTAATCAGTAACAGCAGGAGCAGTGGGTTGGTTTCTGTACTCCAACAGCTTTCTTGCTGTAAAGTATACTATTATACATCTGTATCTGATATAGATAGATAGATTAACAGACAAACAGATAAAATATTTTCTAAGCATATAAACTATATTTTAATCAATGAGCTATTGGACATCTTGTATCTTGCTATGGGATTTCTAGTTTGTGATGATATATGCTATTCAGCCTTCTCCAAACCATTTACACATGAGATACAAGTGCAGTAAGAACCAATAGCAGCAGCATACCAGCACATTTCCTGTAAGGTCTTCTAGGAGGTCTAGGAGCTTCCTGCCATCTCGGAGGTCACTGAATAGATTCTTGATTGGTGGCTTACCACTCTAAATAAAAAAAGCAAATGTGACATATTACTAAGCAGTGCAATTACTAAAGAGATCTGTTGACATACGGCAGTGTGGACATAAGGCAGATACTCTGCAACAGCATTCACACTATAGTTGTTCCACTCAAGCATCAATGGCAGACTGGCCAACGATCTGTGAAAAATCAAAATGTTTTTCATAGCAGTTCAATAAGCGCACAGCAAACAAGAAACATGAAGATGGGGAAATGGTTTTCTGCATGTGCTAGCCCTGTATGCTGCTGAATGAAAACAATGCAACACTTACAAATTACTGCACAACTAGGGAAATACTATATGGTTATTTAATGTCTGCAGCCATTAGTACAGCCAGATAACATCATGAGACATGGCATCACATTTTCGCAGGAGTCCAGTGCCTTGGTACAAAATGACATGTGTATAATAAAAGTGGTTCCTGACTGGATTACAGTACAACATCGTCACAGTCAATTACAGCTACAAATACAGGATTATTTACATAGGCAATCGGTATACAGAATGCCACACTAGATATACTGTATGCAGAAAGTTTAGTTCAGTTATTATTCTTTGGGTGTACTGATGAAAAACAATGGCATGCATCCAGGAGGCTGCACTGAAGTACAAAGCTAAAGTGGGCTACATTACAAGCTACTCTGAAGATGCCTGGTAGTTTGTGCCATTTAATCAATCCAGTATAGGTGGAGGCTTGCCTGTTGCAGTTCTTCTTATAGTTTAGGATAGGCCAGGTAGTTGTCCTGCAAATCTTAGGAAGTAAAGGTATGGGACCACTGTAAAGTTCTGAGACCAACTTTATTGACCATGCCAAGGCCTTTGACACCATGGACCACAATCTACTCCTGGAAAAACTGGCAACCTCTGGCATCTCCCCCCTCTTCTATAACATAGTTCTGCTTCTATCTAACCAACCAAGTGCAACCAGTCAAGTTATCCAGAACCGTAATCCCCCTCTCACCCCACAATCACCCTTAGGGTCCACCAAGTCTCAGTCCTGGGTCCTTCGTTGTTCACAATCTTCATAAATGATCTCTCACACCGGTCCATCAGCACAGCTGTTGGATTTCAGCTTGTGACGCCGGAGACCCGGGTTTGGGAATGAACCAAGGTTGCCAGAGAGCCGGCTGGGGGAGAAGGATTGAGCGTCCCTTGACTGCTCTCCTTCTCTGGGTGGAGGGGGGTTTGTGCGGTCGGCGCAACAGCAACACCCAGTAGAGGCTGAGTTCACCACATGCATCGACACCCACTTAATTCAGGGGCGGAGCGGATGCTGGTCATCATTGCACGCCCCCGCCCCTGACTACAGGGGAGAAATACCATGTCTCCCTGCCGTCTCCATGAAGGCCTGCCCCCGGGCCTCGATTAGCCTCCGCAACTGGCTCCCCGACCAGTTACTTGTGTCGTGACACTGGAAGAGCGACAGTGCCGTGACCCCACCCTCTGGGGGGAAAGCCAGTGGTGACTGGGGAGTGCAGGCAATAGTCAGAGGTGGAGGACAGGAGGTCCATGACCAGGATGGACACTGATTGGGGGGGCACACAAAAAAAATAAATAAATAACTGATCTCCCGCAAACTCTCTCCTACTGTGACACACACATTCTTGCTGATGATACACTTATCTATGCATCCAGCCCATCTGCCCCTTTCATCAAAGAATCCTTTCAAAAGGACTTCTCCACTGTCTAAAAGTGGTTTAGAGGCCACTCTAAAGTGTGAAGATGCAACTGAAGAGGGAGTGTACAATAAGCATTTGGATCTTCTTAAGTGTATCCACATACATGGCTTGTATTAAAAAACACATTGATAACTTTTGAGAAACAATTTTATTTATTTATTTAGTTTTTGCTGACCGGGTAAGTGCACTAGACAAATCCTGCCTATTTTCAGGCATGACCCGGGGGACGTGGATACAGAAGAATGCCAACGGACCTTGAACCAGATTAAGCTGTTGGTGGTATTTTTATTGAATGATGGAAATTTGGCCAGGACACCGGGGAAATTCCCCTACTCTTTTCGATAAGTGCCATGGGATCTTTAACATCCACCTGAACTACCACCAATCCAGGCAGATGGGACCTCAGTTTAACATATCATCCGAAAGACGGCACCTCAGAAGTGCAGCACCCCTCTCATGCTGTACTACAGTGTCAGTACTGGGATATTAACCCAAGTGCCAGATGTGGGAACTGAACCCACAACCCTCTGATCTCCCGGCCTCAGAGGCGAGTGTGCTACCTACTGAACCACTGACAATTACTGCTGAGGTATCCCTAATGCACCAGCAGAAGCATGTCACCTTTCTGTGCTGGCAGCCAAGTTCAGGTGAGGACTCCGGGGACCCACTATCCTTGCGGCTATGGCTAGGGAGTGCTGATGAGGGAAGCATGAACCAGTCTGGGGGGGGGGTGTCAGGCTCTGCAGGTGCAGTAACCCATTAGGGCAGGTCAGGAAGTCTGCTACATCATGAGGGGTTGCACATGCACACTTTGCATTGCAGCTGGTGAGGCCGACAGAGGCTAATGCCAGATGCTGGAGCGAGGAGAGGGATGAAAGCAAGTGCGGAAACCCTATGTGCTGGACGGGTAACAATGGAGGACAAAAAGCTTAGTAAACAACAACAACAAAAAAAAAAAAAAGGCTGCCCTCACAACAGAGAACAGAGGTCAAAATTCCACAACAGTTACCTACTCACTGTGCGATCCTGAGCAACTCAATTAACCTCCCTGTGCCTTAGTCCACCCAGCTGCATAATGAGCTAAAAGCAGGACCCTACTGTAAATGAAATATTGCATCCCTGCTGAACCACCCTGGGTAAACAAATACTTAAAAGAAAGGGAAGGGGGCCGGCCCGGTGGCGCAGAGGGCTGAGGCGTTGAGCGCCACACCTCGCTCCACGCCCGGCGACCGGAATTCAGGGGCGGACTTCGGGTAGCCGGTGGAGTCGGCAGGGAGAACTAGGCTGAAAGCGTCCGGTGACAGCTACGCCTACTCGGGGTGGGATTTGGCCGCATTCCGCACTTAGCGACTCGGCCGGAGGCTCGAGGAAGTGCAAGTCCTGCAGGATTGGCCGGTGGCATGAGCAGAGCGGATGTCAACGATAGCGCCATGACGCCAGGGGATAGCAGTCTGCTCGGGAGGGAGAAAACGGAAAAGAGCCTGCCGTCCGGGAGGCGAGGACCCGGGGCGTGCCGCATTTGCCAGCGCCCACTCGACAGTCCACGGGGCTGATGAAACACTAAGTTACCGGAGGTTGTCCCCTACCTCGTCCCGGCCCGGGGGGTAAGCCATGGCTCCATGGGGGCCTGTGGACTGTTCGTGTAGGGTTGCGGGTAGTGGGATGTTCGCGGGTCATCGCCGAAGTGTCAGAGGAGGCAGGCTGAGGGAGGAGGATAAATTACGATTTCAAAAAAAAAAAGGGAAGGGCACTTTAATAGTCTGCTGTCTTAGTCTTTCAAATGCAATGAGATTTTCCGGCCCGGTGGCACTGAGGGTTGAGGTGCTGAATGCCACAACTCAGGATATGCCGGCGACCTGGGTTCAGGAACGAGCCTGGGTTGTCGGTGGTTGGCAGGAAGGGGAGGGTCAGGAGCAGGACTGAGCTGCTGCGAGGTGGCTCTCCTCTCCAGGGGAAGGAAGAGGGGTTTCCCCGGCCCTTGGCTGCCACCTCGTGGAGGACGGGTGGCAATTCAGGCAATGGGGAGCCCGGCGACAGCCACGGGGTGGGGTGGAAGGGGCAGAGCCAGTACCCGGTGTGTGTATGTGTGTGTGTGCGCCTCCACCCACACACATGGCCATGTCTGCCGGGTTCCTGGATCGGGGAGAAAATGCTAAAATGTAAATCAAAAAAATAAAATGTAATGAGATTTTCTACCTGACAATACTTGGTGTGATGTGTGGAACCATACCCTACCTGCAGTCTGACATATCTTATTCTATTACATCATCTGCCTTACAACCTCACTGTGACATCACAACTGACCAGGGAGAGTCAATCATCTGCTGCAAGATCAGTCACTTGTGAAGCCCCCCCGATAAGTGTGGTGACAATGCTGGTGACGTATGAAGAGGAACAGAACTAGATATGTCAGTCTCCAGGAAAAGTATTTTTCTTCACATCCCCCTAATACTGTCAGGTAGAAAACCTAATAAGCACATGGAAAAAGAGAACTATTTCAGAAATAAAAAGTATCAACTACTTCTAAACATTAATAACATTTTTTGCTGCTATTTTTAGCTCTTCTAGCTATCTAGTGGTTCTTGAGGCGAATCACACCATTCTGAATTTAAAATGGGGGTGGTCTGAGTAAGCCTGGGATCCCCCCTTCTATCTGGTGACCAATGCTTGGATGTACTGTGACAGCACCTTTTTCTGACCAGGAAGCGAGGTGCTGCATTGCACTGTTGCAGCAACCACTGCGGTAGGCCAAAAGAGAGTTCTGTCTCCTTTTCAGGGACATTTCAGACCTCATGCATCATCTGCGGCACCTAAAGCAGGTGGGAAGGTAGGGAGAACAATGGAAGGAAAAGCCATGTGACCATCAGCATGATGGCAGTAGGTACTCCCGGGGCTTCATGCTGCACCAAGTGTAGCTGCACAGTGGTTGTTGGGGCTGTAAGATTGTCAGTTCCAGCAAAGATGGTATGACAGCTCAGGAAGGTAACATAAACATACAGGGGGGCCTAGCTGGGATTACCCAATGGAGGTACAACTCTAAGATGTAGATGAATAACAAAACACATTTTTATGTGGTTGCTGTAGTTGACATTTCATTCTACTGACAATAACCAGATATGAACAGAGAATGACTGACGTCTTGCCTACAATTAATCTGAAGCTTGTTGCATCTCGACCATATGCTTTGGTTTTGATACCTTGTTAGATTATTTATTTATTTAGTTTTTGTTTACTGGGTAAGGTGCTCTAGACAAATATTTGCCTATTTTCAGGAACGAGCCGGGAGAGTACATGGAGACTAGTGGATGGGCAACTATGCACAACCAGTGTGTTGTGCCACAGAGGTGTTCAGACTCCCTGCAACCTCGAGAGCGAAGCTCGAGAGGTCCATGGGAATCAGAACCCAGAGGTGGCACAGCACAACAGAGCTGCTATCTGGTTGATCCTGCCGTTTCTGTTGCCACAGCTGTTCTGTTGAACAGTGCAGCTCGTGCATGTTCAAAATGAACTGAAATGTTGTTATATCACAGTATGGTATTACCGCGTTCCATGACCTTTGAATGGTGGTACAACAACATTTCAGCTAGGATGGATTTCCTTCCAGAACAAGCCCTCACCACACACTATGAACCACTAGGACAATACAGTGCAAGACAATGACTACAGAGTTGGAGCACATAGTGATGACCTTAGAGATGCAGTACTGTGCATGACAAGAAATTATGCAACAAAGTGAACAGAAAATAAAGAGTAAACAATATGGTACATAGCAATCATTTTAAGAAGCATAGGGGAAAGGTCACAGGCACAATTACATTCATTTGACATCTTCCTACCTTCCATTCCCTAAAGGTTTCAACTGCTATTAGTGAGGACAGTGTACTTGCTGAAAGATGGTTACTAGTTTGCTCTTATCCTTTAGTTTCGGATGGGGGGGGGGGTGATAGACTTGTAAGTGGCTTTAGGTCACTTCTGTTCTGCTGTTTATCATGGGATCAGCTGGGAGGCAGCCCCGTGGGACGATGTCCTGTGGGATGATGCAGTACCTGGTTTCAATGTAGCTCATCCAGTCTGCCCAGTATTGATTTAGTCTGCCCATGTTACTGTAATGGACCCTTCCTAAGCTTACCATCCTACCAAGTTCTGAAAGTCATTCTTCAGCTTTAGGAGGTTCTGCTTGTTTCCAGTGACGTTAACAGGACCCTTTTGGCTATGATGAATGCTCCTGATAATCACATAGAGTCTAAATGCGTTCTCATCCTTTGCGGGGTCTGTTTCCAGCATCACTTATGTAGGGTGCAATTGCAAGGATGTCCTGGGGAGTTCTGTATCAGTTTTTTGTATTTCTGACCAATATTCAGTTTATGGCAGCTCCACATTATAGTCCCCTCTGTTTGTTCATATTCTAACATCTGCCTGATGGCATGAGCCCCCACTTGTGAAGCTTTTTTTTTTTTTTTTTTGGGGGTCTATGCCATCTGTGGATAAGTTTTAATTGTGTGAACCAATTCCTGGTGTCTTTGACATCTCTGACCAGAGTGGGCCAGCACCTTTCCCACTGCTGTGGCGTCAGGTGTGTTCCCAACTCTTCGTTCTACCCATTCAGTGTGGGTAAGGTCGGGTCCAGCACCCAAGTTAGCAGGGACGTAAGAGGCTGTTCATGGCAATCCCTTCTCTTCACCTACCTAACACACTGTGTAGAGGGTTAAACTCCTCCACCTTATACTGACTCCCCAGCCCTTCTTGCAGGGCATGGTGCAACTGGAGGTATTTCCAGTGCTGGTGTTTTGGTATGTGATAATGTGCTTGCAGCTGTCTGAATTACTAATACTCTTGCTTTGTCCTTTAGTATGTCTGTTAGATATCTTATGCCCTGCTCAGTCCAAGTGCACTAATGTATAGGGATGGTGAAGTGCCTAAACTACACTACGCAAAGTATTACGTGAATTTCGGCTGCTTTGTGTAATTTTTTGCCGAGGCGTAATGCAAAATTTCACCAGCGGAAAGGCGAAATTTCGCCTTGGAAGGCAAAATTTCATCTCTAGAGGTGGAATGCTCCTTTTAGATGAGAAATTTCATCTTGGAAGGCGAAATTTCGCCTTCAAAATGTCACCTTCCTGCAAGCATAATTTCACCATCTAAGGCAAAATTTTGCCTTGGTGAAAACGGCCCAAAATAGCCATAATACACATAGTGTTATGCGGTGCGAAATCAGCCACCTTGCTGTAATTCTGCCGATGAATTTTAAATTTGCTGCATCTCTAGTTACTGAACTACAGGTTGGGGTTGTCCTATCCTGAGAAAGGCAGACAGCACCAGGAAGCCCATTCTGTAAGTTTAGAGGCCCAGCACCAGACAGACTTTGTGCGCTGCAGTGTGGGGTAAGTTGATGCATGATTCGGTAGGGAGCCAAAGAGGATTTTATCACATGGAAGGTCAACCACTAAGTGCTGTCTGCCTGCTACCCATTTTGGGTGCTGGGGCTCTGGAGTCACAGGGGTAGCCTGTCTCAGTTGTAACACTGCATGTGTTCTGTGCTTCAATACTTTTTTCTCACCACCACACCTGCAGTCATGATCTGCACCTGCTCCCCTTTGCACTTCACCACACACGATAGCAGTTTTGACAGAACAGCAGGAGTGGAGCTGTACAAGGGTGGCAAGGATAGGAAAGAGACGACTGAGTGGGAAAGTGGTACATCTGCGGGCAGTACTGAAGACGTGAATTCAGCAGCTGTGGCCGCGACTCCCTTGACAATGGAGACAAGAGTCTGGTGTAGTGAGGGGGGGAACTTGATTGGTAGTGAGAGAGTGTAAGTCCTTGGTAAATAGTCCCCAGGAGCAGTCATCCCAGAATTAACCACTGTGGTGATGGGTGGGAGGCCTCCAGAGCCAGGCTCCAGGCTCTGTCTATAGATATTGGGAGTGGCAGGGAAGCATTTGGAATGGAGCTGTGCTGTAACAAAAATAAATTTACAGAGATCCTGACAAAAAGTTTACAGTATATTACAGTAAACTATATTATTTTCTGCAGCACTGTCGGATGTTCAGTGTTCGCTATGTTGTCTTGTCTTGTCTGACTAAAGAGGCTACACATGGGAGGCACGGCATGCTCCGTGGAAACAGTGGATGTAACTCTCATTGTAGCTCACAAAATAACTGTTATTGTTTTTTTATTGTAAAACTGCTGATACTTTTAAGTTTATAGAATCTTTTTTAATGAATATATTTGATATTCACACAGACGTCAACTAAAAGAAGAGTGTTGCTGAGGCCTACGTGAGTACCATTCTGCGGTGGTTTGGGCTGTCTTGGCCACACCCACAAGAGGGGGTTAATCTGGCAGAACTTCCAGAGATATGAATAAATCCAGATGGATGCCATGGGGATGGTGCTAAGGACGCTGAGCAGAGGGGAGCCAACCGAAGATGAGGGGACATGAACAGCAGTAGCTGCAAAAAAAAAAAAAAAAGATACCTAAAAAGGTTATTTAAACGTGACTGTTTTGACAGCAGTGCTGCTGCTTCGTAAGTAAACATCTTACATGGACATGACTGTGTCAAAATCTGCGTGTGGGGTGTGTGAGCGCACGTGTGTGTGTGTGTGTGCTGGCAGGGCTGGGCATGAGGCCCACTGGGCTGTGTCTCCATGCTGCCAGCCTAGTTACTCCTGAGAAACAGCGGCAGGGTCAGCAGGCAGCTGCATACAGCCCTGACTGGGCAGCCTCCATACCACCCTGCCCCCGCCCCAAGTCTCACATACACACCAGATTACAGTCACACCATGGATATGGTTTCTGACTCTTAGCCAAACCACTTACAGTGCGTGTGTATGTATTATCACTGCCAGCGTCTGCTGTATAGCCCCTGCAATTATGTGTGTGTATGGTTGTTTTAAATAAAGTGCTCCTCATTGGATGCCAATTTGTCATTTATACCCATCTGGTTTTACTCACAGCACTTTGAACATGAGGAGTACAATACTCACTCAGAAAAATCTTATCTGGAGCACTGGGGGAGAAGGGGCACTTTCTCTGTGTTTGCAAAAAGGATGGCAGTTGTAGATTTGCTAGGAATTCAGCCATGTCAGTTTTAGTGGCTGTGGATTCTGTTGTCTTGTATGTTTTTGTTTTTTCTTTTTTGCATCATGCATTAATTTGCACTTATCTTTTGTAAATAACTATAATAATTGTTGCTTATCATGATGTACTAATTGTGTTTTTGTCAGGCTCTCATTAATTTTCTTTCCTATGTTACTTTCTTTGCTCACCAATGATGTCTGTATTTCCACTTTGTGCATCAATGATGTCTGTCTATCCACATGGCTTGTACTCATTGTATTACTTGTCACTACCTCTGTAACTGCCGCCTGTGTAGCCCAGGTCATGCCTGAAAACGGTCCCCTGGATCAGTGCATTTAGCTGGTTACCAAAGACTTAAATAAATAAATAAATAAAATGTATAGAGCTGTCTGTAGAATGCTAAGGAAGCATGATTTATGCCTTTGAGACCTCTTCGCAGGTCTCCTATGCTGGTTTTCCCCGTCCCAATTTTAGATCTTTCCTGCTTGTTGTTCACTTGGTTGGCTAGTAGCCTACTAGGCTTCTCCCCGGTCTCCAAAATGTCTGACGTAACCTGAAGCAGACATATTTGGCCTGCTAGTGCAGGTATATGATTATCTTGTTATTGTGTGGCTATGATTTTGGTTAGTAGGGCAGCCTACCATATGGGGTCTGCCCCTGTACTTCCCTTCTAGCTCCTTAGTTTCTGCGGTTGTGCCTCCCCAGGTCGCTTTGGACTTCTTAAGGAAGAGGAGTAGCTCATGCAGCTACCTCTTAGGTACACTTTGAGGGCATCCCATATAATAGCTGCAGATGTGTCCCCTGGTCCATTTAGCTCTAAGAATCTTGGATATCTTTCCAGCTCCTCCCCAACGTTTAGTCCTTCAGCAAGGAAACATTCAATCTCCACTGGCCTTTCTCACAGCACTGTAAGATCTGGGGGGGAGCCATGTGAACCTGTCTCATGCACAGTCCGAGATTAGTATCTGTCCTATATCTTGTGGGGACTTGTGAGGGGAGGCGAAGAAGTGGCAAAAGTCATGGAGTGTAAAGGTGAGAACAGGTTACTATGAAGAGAGAGGGAGCGGGCATTTGTGAAGGGTCTTTAGAAAATAGTTTTGCACTACTAGAGAGGAAAAAGGTGGAGGAGGGAAATGATGAAATTAGAGGAGTAATTGATAAATGCCTGGACCAAACTGGAGTGGGGGGAAGTTCTGCTGGGAGAATTGCAACAGGGGTAAAAGGGAAATAATGTGCAGGAGGAAGAAGAGGAGCTGGAAATGAGAGGGAGATGAATGGAAGCAAGCAGGGTAAGAGGGTGGAATCTTAGTTCTGGGGGACTCAATACTAAGAGGAGTCAGGTGGGGTAGCAAGGGGAGAGGCATAGTCGCATTTGGGTGGAGGCCATGCCAGGAATGACAGCGGAAAGGTGGGACAGTCTGTTCTGAAATATGCTAGAAGGGTAGGACAAGCCTCATTTAATTATACATCTTGGGACAAACGACCTGGCTGACAAGACAGTAGATATAGTCCAGAGGAGGTTTGAGGAACTAGCACAATTATGTGAGGAGGCAGGAAGATCAGTAACTTTTCAGAGATACTTCCGGTGCCAAAGGCAACACAACAAGAAAGCTAGAATAGAGGAATTTAACGGATGGCTAAGAACCTGGTGTTGTGCTAAAGGGTATGGGCTGTTGGGGGGTGGGGAGGGACCTGGAAGGACAGTAGTCTCTATGCCAAGGACAGACTACACTTGGTGAGGAGGGAAGAAGTGTTAAAACAGAGGATGGAGGAGTACATAGAGGAAGTTAGGAATTTAAACTAGGAGTGGGGGTAGCAGTTGGGAAGAGATATGCAGAGACCACAGGTTGGGAAACCATATCAGCACCCCCATAAACAGTGACAAAGGACAAATGGCAAGTACTGTTGGTGATGCTAGGAAAGAAGGGCAGGATGGGAGGGGGGGAAAAGGTGGAAGGTGGTTACCCTTAATGCTAGGAGCCTTGGGAGGAAAACTGCCGAGTTACAGGTTCTCATGGCAGAGGGAGAGGTGGACATTGCAGCCATCACAGAAACATGGGCCACCCAGTACAATAACTGGGACCTGTCTGTACCAGGGTATAGGTTATTTCATAGGGATAGGGTGGTTGGAAAAGGAGGGTGTGTGGCACTATATGTGAAGGAAGGACTGAAGTGTGTAAGGGAGGAAGGGGAGGAGGGTAGTACAGAGTCACTTTGGGTGCAAATCCAGGATTCCAAGAATAGGATTCTCAGAATGGGAGTGGTGTACAGGCCACCATTTCAGACAGAGGAGTTAGACAGGGAACTAGCGGGACAGATCAGGAGGACCTGCGAGAAGGGTAATGTGGTGATTGTGGTGGACTTCAATGTGCCAGGAGTGGACTGGAGTACCCCAACAACCAGGAACAGAAGGGAGCAGGTACTGCTGGATGCCTTCCAGGACAGCTTCCTGCTGCAAATGGTCAGTGAACCAACCAGGTTAGGGAATACCCTTGACCTTGTGCTGGCAAATGGGGACTTTGTGAGAGAACTTACAGTGGAGGAACCACTGTCAGGAGTGACCACCACTCAGTATGGCTCACATTGGATATGGGCAAGGAAGGAGTGGAATCTGGCACAAGAGTGCTGGACTTCAGGAGGCCAACTTTGGGAGGATGGGGAAGTGGTAAAGGGTACCTGGCCAGAATTCAATCTAGTATGGACACTAACCAGAGGTGGGAGGTCATAAAGCTGGAGATAGTGGAGGCAACAAAACCTGTTGCAAAGCCCAGAGCAAGAAGGCTAGGGCTAAGAAACCGAGCTGGTTGAGCAAGGAGGTCATGGAAAAGGTAAGGAGGAAAAGAGCTGCCTTTAGGAAGTACAAGAAAACAGAGAGGGGGAGGACAGGGAGGAGTACTTGACAGAATCGAAGGAGGTGACAAGGGCAGTAAGGGGAGCCAAAGCATCTACGGAACTCAGGCTGGCACAAGGCATTAAGAAGGGGGAGAAGGACTTCTTCAAGTACATCAGGGAGAAATGGAGCTGTAAGGACCACATAGTAAGGATTAGGAAGGAGGGGGGTTGGGTGGAAGCAGGGTGCGATAAGGCAGAAGCACTAAATGAGTACTTCTCTCAGTATTTACTAAAGAGAAGAGGGGGTGACACCCAAGGTGGGAGAAATGGCAGAAGCGGGGAGTGGTGACAGATGGGAACCGCTGGAGGCAGAGTTCAAGAGCGCTTGAAGGCACTGAGGGTGGACAAGGCGCCAGGCCCAGATGGCATCCACCCCAGGGTACTGAAGGAGCTGGCAGAGGTCCTTGCAGGACCTTTGGCAGACCTGTTTAATGCCTCACTACATTTGGGTGTGTACCTCAGGACTGGAGGATGGCTCATGTGGTGCCCTCCACAAGAGTGGCCCCAAGGATGAACCGAAACTACAGACAAGTGAGCCTCACATCCATTGTGGGTAAGCTAATGAAGACTATCCTGAAGGAGAGGCTGGTGGCCTCCTAGAGGCCAAGGACTACAGGACAGCAGACAGCATGGCTTCATACATAGGCAGATCCTGCCAAACCAACCTGGTCGAGTTCTATGACTGGGTAACTAGGCAACTGGACAGGGGCCATGCAGTGGATGTCCTGTATCTGGACTTCAGTAAGGCATTCGACTCGGTGCCGCATGGAAGGCTGGGAAGGAAGTTAGTAGGCACAGGGGCGGGTGCAAAGCTGGTGAGCTGGGTAGGGAACTGGCTTCAGGGAAGGCAACAGAGGGTGGTGGAGGGTGGGGAGCGGTGTTCCACAGGGCTCGGTGTTGGGACCAGTGTTGTTTGGGATATTCATTGCAGACATATCATGGGACATCAAGAGCAAGATCAGTCTGTTTGCTGATGATACCAAGGTAGGCGGGTGGTGGATGACCTAGGGGATGGCAGGGTTGCAGAATGATCTGGCAAAGCTTGAAACCTGGTCAGACACCTGGCAACTGGGGTTTAATGCCAAAAGTGCAAGGTGCTGCATTTTGGGATGAAGAACCCAAGGAGGAGTTACCAGCTGGGGAAGTGCAGCTAGCCCAGACAGAGGAGGAGAAGGATCTGGATGTGCTCATTACAGGGTCAATGAACAACTCAGCACAATGTAGGAAGGCAGCTGCAAGGCTAACAAAATGCTGGGTTGTATTGCAAGGTATATCCTCGAGGAGGGAGGAGGTGATTCTGCCACTGTATAGGTCATTAGTTAGACCACACCTGGGTACTGCGTGCAGTACTGGCGCCTATCTGAAGAGGGACATTAAGTTACTGGAGGGGTACAGCGCAGGGGCGACAAAGATGATCAAGGGCTGGGGGACTTATCATATGAGAGGAGGTTGAAGGAGTTGAACATGTACTCACTGGAGGAGAGGAGGGACAGGGTGACATGATTGAAACCTTTAAATATATGAAAGGAATAAACAAGACGGGTACAGAGGGCTGTTCAAAGTAAGGAGGGAGGGCCACCAGGGGCCATGATATGAGACTGGAGGAGGAAGGTTCAGGAGGAGATGAGAGACACTTTTTACAGAGAGGTGGTGGCTGGGTGGAATCGTTACCTGCAGAAGTGGTATGCAGTAGAACAGTGGACTGCTTCAAAAGGGGATGGGACAGGACAAGGGGGAGGGTTAATGAAGGGGAAGGGTGGAAGGAAGGGGCAGCTGCAGAATAAGGGGTGCTAGCTGCACATTCGAGCAGACTTGATAGACCTCTAGGCCTTTATCTGCTGGCAAATTTCGTATGTTCGTATATCTGCATCTGCATCTGCTGTGAAGTCTTTCAACACCAGCCAGATGTCTAGCTGGGTGTGTACCTGGTGTGGGTGGGAGAAAAATGAGTAGTCTCTCCCTTGGGAGTGGATCAACCTCCAGATATATATTCCAGACCCAGTTCCTGTATCAGATTTTGCAAGGCTACTGCACACTGCAGTTTCTGCCCAGTGGGGTGTGTGTGTGTGTGTGTTTTTTTTTTTGTTTTTGGGGGTGGGTTCCGTCCAGGAATTCATCTGGAACTGCATTCATGTCCCCTCCAACAAGGAGACTACATGTCCCTATTTATGAGAGGCACTGGACCAGGAGGTGGAAGAGAAATCTGGTGGTCATAAGTTAAGAGTGCACATTATAGACTGACTCTTCCACCCTCTAGGTTCAATTTTAGGATAAGGAATCTCCCTTCTGGGTCTCTGTGACTTCCTCTGCTTTGAAATGTACCCCTTTCCTGGTTAGTGTTGCTACCCCTCTGCTTTTGGTGTTACATAAGCAGCTGAAAACTTGTGCAACCCAGCACGTTTTAAAGTTCATCTGCCTCCTTTTGTAACAGGTGTGTCTCTTACAGAAATACTACTCCAGTACGACGGCCCGGTGGAGTCGAGGGCTGAGGCGCTGGACGCCTTGTCTTGCGCTACACCGGCGACCCGTGCTCGGGAACAAGCACAGGCCACCGGGGGTTGGCAGGGCTGAAGAAGGACTGAGCGTCCAAGGGACTGCTCTCCTTCTCCGGGAAGGGGGATGCCAATGGTTAGTGCTCAACTGTCTCCTAGCGGAGGCTGGGGGACAGTGTGCTGATGCTGCAGAAGAGGGGCTGACACCTGGAGGAGCACGTGCGAACACATGCACGCTCCCTCCGCTGGCATCACTGCACACCCCTCTCTGCAAGGGAGAAAATGGAAAAACGGGAGTCCTTGCCACAGATGACTGTTGTCCCTCTTGCAGCGCTGCCGGGAGGGCACCTCCCCTGAACTGGATCCAGTCTGGTGGGTTAGGGTCTCCCAACCCCCCGCCATGAGAGGTAAGTTGTGGGGGCTGAAGAGGAGGGGGTCTCATACCCGGTTGGTGTGGGGGGAGGAGACCTCAGTTGGCGGGGCGGGGACTCCAGCAACACCACAAAAAAAATAAAAAATAAAATACTACTTCAGCATCTAATCTCTTGAAGTGATACAATATTTTCTGCCTTTTTTATATATACATTTTTTGATTTTTCTCCCGTTTTTCTTCCCCAGACCCGGTACCGCGGCAGACACGTATGTCCGCATGCATGGAGACGCACACCAGACACTGGCTCGGCCCCTTCCACCCCACCCCTGGCATTTCTGTCACCGCTTCCCCTCGCCAATGCTTCCCACCGGACCTCCACCCAGTGGAAGTGGAACTATGGTGGGAGTGGACAACCACCCCCGGAAGAGGAGAGCTACCTACCGTAGATCAATCGCAATCCGACCCTCCCCCCCATGCTGGTTCCCTGGTGACCCAAGATTGTTACCGAACCCGGGTCACCAGCGTAGCGTCAGGTAAGGCATCCAGCACCTCAGCCCTTAGTGCCACTGGGCTAGCTGGGAGTGGACCCCTTTGACATGCTATTAAACAAATGTCATGGTGGTGGCTGCCATTGGCATGCAGTATCTGTGAGGGCAGTATAAGGCAGAATAATTACTATGTAGTTTTGATACCCTCTTACCCTTTAGGGCTCCTGTTGGGTTATAAGCACTGTGGCCTTGTTAGGGGTTTTGCCCATTTTCTATTTAAGTGTGGTGCTGCTACACCCTTTCGGTATGGGGTCTGTTTCTCAACAGTGTACACCATGCTCATTGAACTATTTGCAATTTGTAGTATCCCACATATGGCACTTGGGTTAATATCCCAGTACTGACACTGTAGTGCAGCATGAGAGGGGTGCTGCACTTCTGAGATGCCGTCTTTCAGGTGAGACGTTAAACTGAGGTCCCATCTGCCTGGATTGGTGGTAGTTCAGGTGGATGTTAAAGATCCCATGGCACTTATCGAAAAGATAGGGGAATTTTTTATTGGAAGAAAATAATAAAGAAAAACAGAGATACATCATACAATCCATAATAAACAGAAACTGAAAAAGGCATAATATAATCAAATCAAATCAACTCCCCCTTACCCATCAAAAGATATCAGAAAAAAAAGAAATACATCAAATCATTAAAGAAGTATATTAGGCATCATGCACGAACATAAAATTCCTCAAGTAACACCTTCAAAAAGAATTATGGGAAGGGCTCTCCACCAAAATGCTATTAAAGGGGGAGACAATGATCATTTTTCAGTAACATATAACAAAGATACTTCTCTATTTATCTGTTCTATCAAACCAGCTAACAACGTTTGTTTTTGTTGGAGGAAAAAAAAGGCATCTGTTTTGCCAGATACACCATTTGAAAATGGCACAGATAACGCTAAGGGTACCTGGATAAAATATCCCCCCATTTGACACCATATTTCCCATGTACTAACTCAGTATAGGATATAGTAGCTAACACAGGTAAAGACCATTTTTGAGCCAACTGAGACCATAAGGAAGCAATATAAGGGCAATCAAAAAGTAAATGATGCATGGTTTCCACTTGACAAATACAGGAGTCTCAAATGCAGAATCTTTCCTCCAAGCTTTTGTGAGCATGATTCCCCTTGACATTCAGTCTATTTTGACAGCACAACCATAAGGTATCCCATATCTTCCGTGGGATTCTGCTGTCTAGCAATTGTTTTGTGAAATGCTGTTCCTCCACACCTAATGGACATGTAAAGCAGGGTTCCGTTAAGAAATTCTGTGTAAGCACTGATGAATAAAGAGACTTCCGATTTTGCAAAAATGAATAAATGTGATGACACCTTCCATTGTTTTATTTTTTTATAAAATTCAATAAGATACCCAGAAGTCCCAGGGGGGATATTGGTAAAGGGTTTCCATTGTGTCGCTCTCCATTTATCTGAAAAATACTTGGTCCTGGAAGAGAAACTTGGAATCCAAGCATCTCCATGGCCAGCTAAACTAGGATAAATGTTAGAATGAATGAGTAATGAAAAGAAAAACAAAACGGGATTTAACATATTTAAACCCCCCCTTTTTAATTGGCCAGTAAGTAACAGATCTCCTAACTGGATTTAGATGACTGCCCCACAAGAGCTGAAAACTTAAATTATACATATGGCCTTCCAATTTGAGGGGAAGAGGAAAGATGTAACAGACTAGTAATAAAATAGGGATAATAAAAGTCTTAAACATATGAACCATCTTTTGCCGTGACATAGGATAAGATTTCCATTTATTCACCTCACCCTCAGCAATGGAAAGGCGTTCCAATCAATTTCTTTCTGCAGCCTGCGAGCCACCAAAATAAAGGCCAAGAACTTGAAAATTGTGGGGGTGAATACGAATTCCAGCAATCTCCTCCTGTCCGAAATGAAAACGTTCATTCACAAATGTTCCTATACTTTTATGAGTGTTCAAAACCGATCCTGAGATTAAAGAGAAGGATTGTACAATATTAAGGGCCTGTACCCCAGACTCATGATCCGCAACCAACAGGCAAAGATCATCTGCATATGCCATCGCACTGGGGAATTCTACTGCAGCAGTATCCTTTATATGTCGAATAGTGACCTCACAATTTAATCTTCTGAGAAGAGGGTCAATGGAAAAAACACATAAGAGGGGGCTGAGGGGACAACCCTGTCGTACCCCCCTTTTAATGGCAATGTGAGATACTTTGACGCCATTAAATACAGGAGACATCATGGCATACTTATAAAGGATTTTGATCCATGAGATACATTCACGTGGGATGCCATATTGCTGTAATATTGCAAAAAGATAGGCATGGGTAACCCGATCAAAAACTTTCGACTGATCCAGGGTAAGCACATACCCACCTGTACTATGTCCATCAAAAACTTCCCGTATGAGCTTGAGATTGTTTAACATAGATCTATCTAGAATCGCACATGTTTGAGTATAAAAAATTAAGGACTGGGCTACTTTAGACAATCTGTTGTTTATAACTTTACATAATATCTTCCAATCAGAGTTCATAAGACTAATAGATCGCCAATTATCCAAGTTTTCTTTATCTTTATTTCTGTATAAATAGATTAGGTTACTGTCAGCAAAAGAAACTGGAATTGGTAATACGCCTTGAAGGATAATATTGAAAACTGCCGTTAAATAAGGTAACAGTACAGTTTGGGCCTTTTTATAAAATTCATTAGGGATCCCAACTGGCCCTGGTGTCACATTATTTCTTAACTGACCAGTAACAGTGCTGACTTCATCTACCGAAATTGGTTGTATCAAATCCTTAGTATCATCCATAGGTAATTGTGGGAAGTCTAAATGTTTAAAAAAGTTCCCCCAGTCACATGGATGAAACTCATGACCATATAAGTTATTTGTGTGGGTGGAGACTAGTCGTAGAATTCCATGGTTATCCAAAATCCTAATACCGTCATGTGTAACTAGAGAAGGCATATATTTTGTATGTACTTGCTGACTGCATCTATCAAAAGAATTAATGACTTTGGCCGACCCTTTACACCCATATTTTTGTTCTACAAATAGTGAAGTGGATCTGTTGTGCTGGCAAGCATACACATTCTTTTTCAACTGGCGAATCTGTGAGGAATAGTCTAAATTAAATTCTGTCTGCCAGGAAAACAGCTTTTGTAAGTGTCGTCTTTTATCCAAGTAAGTCAAATATTGTGTTCTAGAACAAGATTTTGCTAATCTTCGACAAAAGTGTAGAATTTCAAGTTTTGTTTCTTGCCACCAAAAGGTGGGATTATTGAACAAATCATATACAGACAACTTGTCCTGTAGAACCATGCATAATTCCTGCCAACCAAAATCATTACCTAGAACTATAATGTTCATTTCCAAGAATGAAAGGATTCTGGCCTATTAAAGGGGCGCCCAACAGACAAAACAACCAAACTATGGTCTGAAGCTTCACAGGGAATTACCGTGTGTATTAGAACAGGCAGCCATTCTGAGATAAAAAATAGTCAGTTCTAGTGGAAAATCTCCCATGATGAAATGTATGCCTAGGAGGTTGAGACCCAAATGTAGCCCCATCAATTAAATTTGCCGTTCTATAAAGTGAGTTTAACAAATTAGAATCAGTATATGGTTTTGGAGTCTGGCCAGTTTTGTCTGAAAGTGTAAGAACACAATTAAAATCCCCCCCAAAAACTATAGATTTAGAGGAAAAAAGAAAGGATTGTATAGCTTTTAGGGTGGCTACACGCTGGGTCTTAACCTGCGGATTATAAAAATTAATAAAGCGCCATTCTTGTGCCTGTACAACAGCATCTAATATAAGTACCCGACCCTGAGTTAAATCTATAAGTCTAAGAATCTGAACTTCTAAATTATTAAAAAGAACAGCCGTCCCAGCACATGCATCTTCTGAAAGGGACCAATAAGACAGACCTCCCCTCCAGTCTGAGGTAGCCTGACTAGTCTCTCCAAGGGAGTGAAGTCCGGTATCTTGTAAAAAAAATAACGTGAACATTAGAAGCTGCTAATATAGAAAAAATGGTGCGTCCTTTTTTGGGATTCTTTAAGCTATTAGTATTCAGAGTACCAAAAGACAGCCCATCAACCATTTGAAAAAAAAAGAGTCAAGACTTCTTTTTTCCCTTTCCAGGAGACTTCATTTTACATCTTTTTTTTCTAGAAGCTCTGGAATCACTAGACAATTGATCAGCATCAGTAAACAGGTCATGCTGAGAGGAGGCCACAGATGAGGCATCAGAATCTTCCTCCATCTCAGTGACCCGTTTCTGTTTATGCAGAGGTGCAAATTTATTCCTGGAAAGAAAACCAGGCTCCGGAATGATCTTGGGTAGTTTTAACCCCCTTAGTAGACTTACTTCGGGTTTGTCTCCGAGTACCTATCTGTACCCAGTCTGAGTCATCAGGCGGAGGCATTACAGTTTTATGACCAACGTGAGTGAGCAGGATAGAAGTGCTAGGCTCTGGGTCAGGAACAGCAGGCACCATCGGAGCCAACAAATCAACAGGAGGAGATAAAGTTGTCCCCTCATGAGAAACGTTCAAAGCAGACTGGGATCCAAGGGGTTCTGAATCAGAAATCTCAGGGGCAGAGGCAGGAGTTGAGGACTCAGAGGAGATGAAACTAGAAGACTGAATAGGCTGCAATACAGGAAGAGGCCAGAACTGAGGCCTGGCCTGTGCATTCTGTTGGGCCTCAGAGACTGTGTCATCCTGATCCTCTTGTGGTGTCCCAGGGTTATTATGGGAGGCCCTGGGGCAATCGCAGTAGGAATGGGACGGATCCTCACATAAATTACAATAAATAGGCCAAGGGCAATTAATACTGATATGACCAGAGCCAAAACATAGACAGCATTTAAGTTTATCACAAACACTGCTTAAATGTGTTTGTGCTCCCACATCGAAAACATGATTTGGGTTGACCAGGATAGAAAATAAAACCCCTATTCCTACCCAAGTAGAAACAATTAGGCAAGTGATGAATAGTCCCATTAACTTGAGGAAGCCTAACTTGTAGCTTCCATCCACCAGTCCATAATTGTTCTGAATCAATAATTGGTTCTGGCAAACCCAGAACAGTACATTTGGAAGATAAACATCTTATAATGTCAGTGATTGCAACACCTTTATTTTTGAACAAAACAGTAACAGTTTTAATTGCAGGCTTTGTTAGTGGAATAGCAGAAAAAGGTGCCCACAGAGAAGTATGTTTTACTTGCTGGTATTGATGCCAAAAAGTTTCCAGTCCCACAGATGTTTTAAAACTTTAATCAAAATTATCATCTCCGGAAGTATGGATGAGGGCATAAATTTCAGATGGTAGAAACTGCAAACTGTCCTTAACCAAAGTCTTTCCAACATATATCCGGTCAGAAAATGTATCAAGTCCACCCCTGTATCTTAATCGCACTGCATTCCTCTGTTTGGCTTATTCAGGAGGGGTATGGAACAAACCAGCATAGGTTCTGCCCCCCTGATAATTCCCAGGTTGCCCAAGGGGTTTTTCTGGACGTGTATTATTCCCAGCCTGTGGTTGCTCCCCATGCCTTTCTCGACTCCCAGTTTGATGCTGTTCACAATCTTGGCCTGTAGCATGAGAAGGGTTAATAACAGGAGGTAAACCCTGAGTGTCATTATCCATTGCTGCAGGAGGTAGGCCTCCCTTGTCCAAAGCATTACACGGCATGAAAACATTCTCCCCTTCCCTGCCTTGTAGACCAGAAGTTTCAACTTGAGGGTTGACCTTAGGCCAGACAGGGTTTTGGGTTAAATGAAGCTCTGGTGGGATTTCTAAAGGATCAGACATATCGATTAAGTTGTCATGAGACTCCTTATAAGCATGTTTTGGTGAGGACCAGGTAATAGTAACAGAAGATTTCTCCCAACCAGCCCCAGACAAGGCATCAGCAATAGTAACACCAGTAACAGAGATGTATGCATCATAACTTTCGGGCAGGCCCCTTCGCTGGGGCAGAGCCACAGAGAGACACACGAAGGTGCGGGAATAACAGGGGAACACTGGGAGTTAAGAGGCATATCTTTCACTATCTGTTGCACACAAATAAGTCAGTTCTAGAAGGAAAATCAGTACCTGTAACAGAATCCTCAGTTGAAGGTAAACGAGGAACAGCAGGCTGATCTAGGTGTGGCGGAACTGCAGAGCTGCCTCCTCTGTAGATGGAAGAAGTTTAGGGAGCGGTTCCACAGCCAACAGTAAATCCATAGATGTAGCACAAATGTCTGAGGAACTAGCAGGTAGCAATGTGTGACAGTCTTGGGACTCTAGGCACTCACAAGGAATGGAGATAGAACTGCCAGTCCCCATAAAGACATCTGATAGCGGAGCTGCAGAACCTTGCAAAAGCCCGCCGAAAGCCTTTGATGGTGCTGCATCATCTTGCAGCTGATTCACGTCAAAAGCCAACAGTCCCACACTGACAGAAGGAGCTGAAGGCAATAAAATGGAGGCTTGAACATCGATGCCGGCAGGCGTTGTACCATTAAGCACCACAGTAGTGGGAGAAACTCCCGAACATTTCTTCGGTAATAAAGCAATAGCAGAACAGTCCATATTCGCACTAGAACTTAAGGGAGAAGAAACTGAAGGCAGGTCAGCCACATAATTTCTTTCTGCCGTGACGGTCTCTTGCAAAATCAAGGTAGAGAAGGAGACCAACTCCCCCACCTCCAGCACGTTTGCTCCGTCTGGTACCAGACTCCAAGTGGCCATTACAGAGAACAGCCAAGCCCCCTACAGACAGAGTAGGGGAATTTCACCGTTGTCCTGGCCAAATTTCCCTCATTCACTAAAAAATACCACCAACAGCTTAATCTGGTTCAAGGTCAGTTGGCATTCATCTGTATCTCCTTCCCTCGGGTCGTGCCTGAAAATAGGCAGGATTTGTCTAGTGCACTTACCCGGTCAACAAAAAACTAAATAAATATCAGCTAACAATGTTAGCTTAAACTTCAAATTGCCAAACAATAGTGAACTTTTCTCAGAGTGTGCCATAAACCATTTTAAAAAATTTCAAACTTTTTCCCTCTTGTGAACTGTGAAATGGGAGAGGGTTTAGTCCCTGTGCCCATGCTCCACTGAGACACAGCTAGTGTGCAATGATGCCATATTGTGTTCAGGAGTTCTCCATCCATAATCATAATTTTAACTAGCTCTGTGCACGTCTCCTCCCATGTCTCTATATTGTGACCTTCCCCTCCATAGGGTGAGCGTTGTGCTCCCGTTGGTTTATAATTACATGGGCAGTCCTGTTAACTGCCGTTGAGACAGCTACATCAGGGTGGGAGAGTAGGAAGGGGTGTTGCAATCAGTGCTTGCTGCTCTGTGGCGTATGACTGGTCAGCAGTACGGGTATAAATGTGAGTTCTGGCTCTCACTGCTGACCCAAACTGTATATCCTGTCAGTGGTCCCGGTGGGAGCTGTATTTGTGTGGATGGCTCAGAGTTTAAGGGGCGTAGCTGTACTTCTACCATAGCTGCGCTGCTGTAAGTTCGCATGTAAGCAATAAGACACGACAGGGTGTGTGTTGAACAGATATTACCGCACGCCCAGGGGCGTAGTAAGGCACGAGGCCCTGCCGAGTGCCTTCAGCCCCTGGAAGTGCGGTACTATCTGTTCAACACATACCCTGGAGTGTTTTATTACACTTATAAAATGGTTCTCTCTTTTTTTTTTAAATATTTGTAACCTTAAAAATTTTACTGAACTGAAAAAAAAAACTGAAATCATTGTGTTGATTTGAGATAAAATAGTCCTTCCGCCTACTAGGTGATGACATCATTGTCTTCTGACACATTGACATTTGTACTACTGTTGCCACCCACCCCCAAATCTCACGTCCTGATCGGGAGAACACGCGTGTGGTTAGGAGAGGAAGTAACAGGTTCTCCCTGACGGGTTGCGCCACTTTCGCAATTAAAAAAAAAAAAAAAAGGAATAAGGGATGCAGATTTGTTTTTGTTGTTTTAGTTAAATGTACTGGAGGGAAGTGCAGTTTACTATGAGACAGCACCCTGTTCTGGTCTATTACCAGTTTTGTGCGGCAGCAAGCTTCAGTCTCGCCGAACTAGAAGAATGCTTTATGTAGGATAAAACGCTGGCAAGCTGCTGCTTTCCGATTTTTACTTCTAGCGGAGACGAGGTTTGGAGTGGGACTGTCAGCATGACATTCACTCCCTCGCTTACCGAGACTAAAAACAATAGCGGGCTTTAAAAAATTTACGTTCCACTGACACATCTGAACATTCCATTTGGGTGCATTGTTTTATTTGCCTGCTTTTTTTTTTCCCTATGTGTAATACCTATTTGACACTTCCTTTCTGGCCAATCATGATGCTTCTTTTTACATGCCCATTTTATAAGTTTATTTCCTACACTACAGAGGCCTGTGCTACTGTTTGTGCACTGCCTCAGGATCTGGTACAATGTCACACCCCAGAAAGGTGTTCCCCGGCCAGCAGCGGCTCTAGCCACAAATGGTTACCAGGGCACAGCTGGGACACAACAGATTGCAACCAGGGCACTGATATATTGTTACAATGGGGGAAGCTCTGCAGCATATGGGGCACCAACTGGGGCACAGCATTTTTTAACCGGGGCACGTGCCCTGGCAGGCCCTGGTGTAGAGTCGCCACTGTCCCCGGCACCAGAGTGGCAGCTACGCTGCAACCATGCTGGATGCCATATCCACTGAGAAGACAGAGCCCCTCCCCCAGGTGAGTGAACCTGGCCATCACCAAGAAGCCTCCCGGTTCTGGTCCAAGGATGCGATGTTTGAGCGTGCATCTAGTTTTGCTGAAGACTTCTGTGCAAGGAGAAATTTGTTGGATAGGCAGTGGTGTTCGGAGAGTCAGTGTGCCATTTTCCAATCTAACTGCAGCACGTGCTTAACTTGGCCAATTCCTGGAACATCACAAGTGCCCACTGTTAGCAAGTATCTTACTTACACTCAGGAGAGGGAGAAGGGTTGGTTCAGGAGTTCTTCAGGAGGTCACTGTTCTCAATGTTGTGTGTGTGTGTGGGGGGGTGATCACTAACGCCATAAATGGTGGGGAAGAGTGAGGGGTCATTAGTGACAAGCTGGCTCGGTGGGTGCTCCATCTGTCTGCTGTCAGTGTTATCTACTGAACTAGGCCTCACTCAGGTTGTTAGGCCCTGTGTATCGCTCAAGAAAATCAAAGTTATGCAGATCTGTTGCACAGGCGAGTGCTGCCTTCATGAAGGAATCAGCAGTGTCATCCAGACTGTGGTTGTAGGTCAGTGTGGCTCTCGAAGGAATCAGCAGTGTTATCTGTGGCTGTAGGTCAGTGTGGCTCCTGTCAATGGTCCTGTAAGATCGAAAGTGGATGGGGGGATGGCGCTGGAGTCCCTTAAAGAGACAGCATACTACACAGATCTGCTAAGTGAGGTTAGAAAGCTACCGCTGCTCTGTAGCTATAACAGGTATTGATGTCCTGCCTAATGACAATGATAGCTTTATTTTTTCCCCTAACCTTGTTTATCCTCCCCACGACAGGCAGGACATCCTTCCCCCTTCTGCCACTGTGCCCTGATCCCATCCTATTAAGACTCAGCCATCCATCCTCGCGGGACCCCCAGTATACTGGTGAATCACTGCTGTGCTGCCCCCTGGCTAGCACCCCCCGTGCCAGGTATGCCTTCAGCTCCACTGCATTACTTTCCTGCATCGATCTGGTCACACACGGCGGAGGTCAAGACTGGCAGTGTCCCCAGGAAGAGGGGTCTCGAGTCCAATGCTGGGGCTTGGCAGGCCAGCAGAGGCTTCATCCTCCCAGTCCTGTGCCATTTTTCTCATTTCTTTTTTTTTTTAACTTTGTAGTTATAAAAATTGTTATGACCTTACAGCAAGCTGTAATGCACATAAAAAGAGAAATGAGGTACGTAGACCTCAATAGAACATGTACAAATACAGTGTAGCATAACTGTTATGGTTATATAAGGTCTAGGAATTCATGCACTATTGAAGACTACCAAATACTTGCTAGCAGGAGAAGAGTATGAACTAATTACCCTGTAGAGCAATAATACTCTCACCACAGATCGAAGTCCAAAACTCTATGCAGCCAGGATAGAAGTACTCTCGCAGAACTAGAGTATTGGTGGGCTGAATGACTTAAACACCCATAGACAGAAAGTCACACAATAGTCTGGGCTCGGTTAAGTTATTTAAGAAACCCATTGTCCTGGCAGAACAACGCAATCTGCCCTATGGGTATCAAATATGTTCAGAATATCATAAAAGTCCACAAACTGAGTGGTGACATCACTCACCTCAATACATCAACTACAGTGCTTGTCAAGAAGGTATATTAAAACAGGTCCTTTAAATGGGGCAGCTAGTTTGATGAACTAACCAACAACAGTAGCTATGCATGCAACAGCAAACCCCTTGAATAGAGGTGTAGCAAAATTTTAACTTGCAACCTGAGAAACAGTAGAAATGCAAAAGAGCAGCCTGAGTATTATAAAGCAGATCTGCTAATAACCCTTGTAACATGGCTCTGCAAAGGGGAGTGAAATGGAGCGTTCTGATTGGTCGAAATCGGTCAGCTGAGCGAGTCCTAGCGGTTATTAAGCCAAGAGTAATGCCCGCTAGGCTAGCACCCACAGTCTCCACAGACAGCAGCACTCATTAGAGCCCACTGGGTTAGTACCCAGATTGTCCATCAGCTAGAGGGTGCAGCACTGGGATGGGAATAAAGAGTGTAGAGATGCCATCGGGAATGCGCCGGGGAGCAGCGGCAGACAGAGACAGCACCAGTAGCTATCCGAAGAAGCCAGTAGATGGCAGCAGTCATTAAGCAGCAATGATGCGGCCGGTCGCGCAGACAGCTTCACGGTGGAGTAGGAGACACACAGCACGGGACTTATTGAAGTGTGGCAGGAACGGAAACAAATGCTGAACATGGAGGTATGATGGCAGAGAAACACACAAGGTAGATAAGCCCAGTACAGGCATAATAACTGTCTCAATACTTGGTAGTTGCACTGAATACTTTTCCCATACTGCACTGCTTCCACCGGCGATCAGTATATAACGTCTAACGAGAAATGATACAACACCTCACTACGAAGACAAAAAAATGTACCGTTGTTGTCTCTGTCAGACAGTAATCTTCTGTTGCTGCCGGGTGAGAAATAGGCACCACAATGTAAAAGATTGTGCAGCGTGCATCAGGGACGCGCATCCAGGCACATCATCACAGTGACTGCAATGCAAGCAAAACTAGGATACTGTAGGAGGTAGCAGTATGACTGTCGGCAGGTGTTCTCTATTTCTGACTGATCTACTTCTCGCACAATATCCCCGTCACGTTTGCCATGTTACAAGCGCATTAATCACCTCCAGCATCGGGCTCCACCGTGGATTAATGCCCGCTGGGTGGTTGGAAGCCCTTGGCCTTGTGCCCCCCCCCAGCAGGGCATTAATTCACTGGTAGAGCCCTCCTCTGTCAGTGATTAATGCTTACTAAATGACCACAAGTGCGACAGACATATATCATCAGTCCCTAAATGGGTGCATTTTGTGTTCCCAAAAATCAAGTCAGTACTTCACCTGTCATCGTCAGACGTGGAGTCCAGTGGATGTAATTTTCCCAAGAGTTTTTCGGCAAATTGGGCTGCCGCATTGGGATCCTGAAAAACATGAATTTTAGATTCGTGCCTAATTTGTAATTGTGCAGGGTAGTTTAATCTAGCTTCAATTCCAAGTTTCAGCAGATCTTGTTTCACCACTTGGAGCTCCTTCTTGTGAGCATTTGTGCAGATACATCAGGGAAGAAACCCAGGTGACTGCCCTCCCAAACAGTCTCTCCTCTCGATCTAGCAGCCTGTAGAAGTGAAATCCATGCCTCCAGCGCCAACAATGTGGCTATCGCCATAAATGGTCTCTGCTGTATATCACCGTGCTGTCTGGATCGTTGTGCGATAGTGAAAACCTGCGCAATTTTTAAACCGGAGTCCTGGAGCAGGAGTTGCAAGTCCTCAAAGATCATTTTAGTTACCGCAGATATATTCTATGTTATGCAAATCCCGGGTCGCCCCTGAAAAAGGGACCTCCGGGGCCCAGTGTGCTCATCTGGTCCCCAAAACTTAATAAATAAATAAATAAATAAGATCTTTGTTCCTCTGGCATACCAAGGAGGTAAGCCCACAATATGTATGTATGTTTGCTTGCCTTTGGGCATTTTCAATAGTCTCCACCTTGAACTTCAAGTAAGAGAGGACCCTGATGTAGGCCACATTGCAGTCAGCCTGTCAATCCTGTGACTCCTGAAAGTTTTTAATGGCTGCTGCACTATCTTGGATGAGACTATCGTTGTCCGTGAGCTTTGCCTGAACTGCTGCCAATCTTTTGTTGGTCTCCTCCCCATCTGACTGAATTTTAGCAAGCATTACCATGATTTGTGTGGTTGGGAGGTCAGGCACAGGTGATCCAGTAATTATGGCAGGCCCAGAACCTGCAGAGGAGCTCACGGGGCACAGCAACACTTCTAGGCTATGTGATGCCTGCTTAGTGTCTTTCTTTGTCTCCATTTTGTGCCGAAGAGCTTCTGACAGAGCCTTAGTAGCTTTGTAAAGGTTATTTTAGACAAAATATCAGGTATTAAGCACTTTATTGCAGTATACTGTCAGAGCTGCTTCTAAAAGCTGCCGCCATCTTGCTGCTCCAGAGCATGCCCCCCCCCACTCCCATTTTTCTCATTTCTGTCCCTCTATTCCTTCCAGGAGCATGCCTCACCACTGGGTGCCAACATGCTCATGCACTCAGATGACTCAATAATCGCACCAAGCTGCCGCAGTGATTTCCCCTGCACCACCACCCGTGGTCACCCAGGTGGTGGTGGAACAACAAGTCCCCCTCTCCCCAGAGGAGGACAGCATCCGTTGAAATGCACAATCCCCCCCCCCCAAGCCAGCCGTGGTTCGGTCCTGAACCTGGGTCATCGGCATCACAAGTGGTAGTGCTACTGCTGTGCCAGCGGGCCTGCAACAATGCTAGCATATTTACTTCAATTCCGTTCAGTCACGCAGTCATAATCCATTATACAATACTGTTGTATATAAGAATACAGGAATAACAGTTTGCCAAAAAGAGGGGAGGGGGACCAGAAGCTGCTACTGACCAAATTAGCTCACAGTTCAGAAAACTGAGACCGGTCATAACTGACCTACGTGAAGTTTCCTCTAATAGTTACCTTGATGAAAATTTCCTCTAGCAGTCAGATAGGGGCTGCTGTAGGTCATCCTCATCAGTGTTAAGATTCCCCTCTGCCCGCACCTCTACAATGTCCACCCATGAAGCAAGATATCTGTGAGTTCCACTCAATGAGCCTGGGAGATCTGTGGTGTTCAGCTACAAGTCGGGTTGTAAAGTAGTTGTTTTTGTAAGTAAGGGAGGGCATGGTTTCAACCCTTTTGGGGCAGTCTCATTGGTAGAGTTTATGCTGGCTTCAGACCCTCTGGACTCTCTGCTCCTGTCTCCATCCCGAGGCTACAGTCCTTGCCCACTTGGGACTCTGCGTCTTCCAGTTCTACTGCTCCCTCTCTTTGCTTTCAATGTTTCCCAGTCCGTAGCCTGTGGTTGTAGGTCCTATTATTGTGGGTCCTATTACTGTAAGGAGCTAAGATACATGGGGCCTTGATTGTGGGTGTAAGGACCATAGTTACTGGAATTTTTGCCTCCCTGAGCTCCTTCTGCTGAAATTTTTCCTCTGGTTTGGCCAGTTCTTCTGCATACAAGCAGCAGCTTCCTCCGGGGTTCAGAAGGTGCTAGGCATCCCATTACGCAAAATTTGTAGCGTTGCTGGCTATGAAGTTGGTATTGGACCTCTAAGAATCCTTTTCTTCAATGTGAAAGCTCCAGAGAAAAGTCATTTAAAATGTGAGTTCTGTGGCCCTGCCAGGTGAGTGAGCCTCTGTCTCAGGCCAGGGATAAAATAAACTATTTTTCTGGGATGCATAAGAATTTGGCAATGATAGGCTACAGGTGGCATCCTTGCTTGGGGAAAGAGGGGCCAAAGTTCTGTGGGCCCTCTTGATCTCATGGGCTGGCAGCCAATTATGTAGGAGGATTGTGAGCAGTTCTTGCTGCAGAAATCCTGAGACATCTCGTTGTTTGACCCCTCAGGGAACCAAATAAATCTTAGATCATTCCTGCTGTTCTAATTTTCATTGTCTTCAGCCCTATTCCACAGCAGCCCGACTAGTCGCTCCAGCTCCTGTATTCAGCTCTCATGACTAGAGTCCTTATTCTCTATATAAGACAGAATGGAGTTAGTATCCCTGGCTTTGTTTGTGAGATCTTCTACCTTTCCTTCGAGTACAGTGACCACTGATCTGAAATTATTTATTTCCCTAAGGACCTTCTGAAGGAATTCCTTGATTTTGGCTTCATCCGTGAGGGGAGGGTAAGTAGCAGCCATGGCCATCACTCTAGCTAAGGCACCACTGACAGACCACTACAGTAATTCAGTCGTTTTTCCATGAAGAAAGGTAAGAGACATGTGAACGTTTGTATTTCAATAGACCAAATTTTTTCTGATGGGGCGTATGCAAATTATATCGGTGAAATTGCCAGTTAAAAAGATTTTGATCAAAACAGTTTAGCAGAAGGCAAGAGCTTAGTTTAAGCTGTCATCCCATTTGCACTTTCCACATGCGCCCCTGCATAACAATTATAAAGCCTTAATAAAAAGAGAGTTAAAAATAAAATAACTCCTGTAAATTATGTTTTATTAATAATTGGTACGGTGAAGGACCTGTTTTTATACACGCTGTTTCAGCAAAAGATGCTATTTTATCAAAATTTCTGTGACATAAGGGCGGTCATTCAGTAGCCTGTGTTACATTGGAGCAGTTTAAAAAAAGACTAAAATCCTCATCTGGTCACCAGTTCCTTGCAACTGTTTTCACTGAATCCTACGTCCCAACACATTCCTCCACCTGCTACAACTTTGCAGGCACTAGTATCACAGCCTGCACCAAACACAATATGGAATGCTTTTATTCTATCTACTTGCAGAAGCACTTATCACTTTATTTTATTGTCTATACCTAATTGCTAGCTAGTCTGCCTCTGGCATACGCAACTGTATGTGTATTTTCTTAGTCATTAATGACAATTGTATGTATTGTTCATTGCCATCACCTGTATGTATTTTGCTCATTACTATTAGAAACACAGAAACATAGAAGTTGACGGCAGATAAGGACCGCCAGGCCCATCCAGTCTGCCCATATTACCTACCTGATGCATGTGCCATAAGACTAATCTTAATTATCTGACTGCATACTCCTACCTGTCTCTGATTCCCTTCTGCCTATCCCAAGGCCTTTTGAAGCCCTGTACTGTACTAGCTTCCACTACCTCCTGGGGAAGGCTGTTCCATGCGTCTACCACCCTTTCTGTGAAAAAGAACTTTCTCACATTTCCCCTTAGTCGGCCTCCTCCTATTTTCATGTCGTGACCTCTTGTCCTACTGTTCCTTTTGAGCTGAAACATGTTCGCCCCATTACCTGTAACTAATCTCCTGTTTGGTACAAAAAATGTCTGCATTTATATGTATAAACTTGCATAATTCCCTGCTACCCACTGTATGTAACTAATTCTGGGTCACCCCTGAAAAAGGGACATCTCGTCTCAGTGGGCCCACCCGGTCACCAAAATTCAAATAAATAAATACTTGATCCCTGTTTCAGCATCGGGAACTGTCTTCATGCAGAGTTGCACTTGATTGCTTGATTCAGTGTGAATCTGTGGGGCCAGAGTCTTCAGAAACAACTTTTAGATTGGTTTTAAGATGACCTGTAAAAGTTATCTTCCACACAAAATGCCAAATTCTTCCACAGCATGCAAACAGTAAACAACAGTACTGTACAACAGTACCATGGGAAACTCTTATGGGAAAAACAACTTATAGCACAAGGTTTCTTGGACTAAAAACAGACAAGTATAGCTCACACACTAGTCCATTTCCTGACCAAATGGTTTCTAAAATTAGTCGGTTTAAGGCATTTTTTTACTTGGCTATGGTTTTTGACACCAGGAATAACAAACACAACCCACATTACTTTAACTACTGTGATATGAAAGCCTCACCTCACGTGCAACACATCTGAATCAGATTCCTTTCTACTAGAGGAGTAGGTTTTTTAATTACATTTTTTAAGACACATTCATAGTATCTCTCTAAAACGTACACTAGCTTCCCATAAGCACAGAATCTCTCTGTTTATAGGAAGCAGTCATTACAGACAGAACATCTTAACTCAGTGGAACAGTTCTCATTTCGCAACATTTAAAGCAGAAGTGAATGTTAAGTGAAAATTCTGACCTATACTTTTTTCTATTTTATATTGCCCCTTACCCTCTGTCTTGTATGATACCATTTGTTCCCCGTTCTGAGTCTACTTCAGCAATTGCTTTACATTTGAGATAATAAAGGGAGCACACTTTTTAATATGGGTTGATCCAGGTTTCCATCAGTATTCTCTGTTATTTCAGAACAACAACTGTTTAACATCAATTTTCTTGTGACTGAAATGAACTACCACGCACCAGGCGGTGCTTATTGATTATAGGTTTCATAGGTAATGCGGACAAAAGAAGACACACAAGTGCTGTCAGGGCAGTCTGCCATTACTCAATGGGGGGTATCCTTCTGTTCCATTTTTAACCATAAATTTGAACAGGTTCTTCTTGAATATGTCCAAACTACTACTATGGACTATGTATTCTTGTAAACTACCCCACAGAGAGACTACTCTCTGAGAGAACTATAACCTCCTTCTTACTGTCTTAAACAACTGTCCTTTTATAGTTGTCAGCTGCATCTTCTGGTACTGACACCTGTGTTTTTTATTCCCCAATTTAACAATGTCCCATTCCACTCAATAACAGAATCATAATGAATGTTACATCTCTACTGTAGAAAACATGTATCCTGTATTTGATGTTATCTGTCATCCTGTATTTGACGTTATCTGTGCTACTTCTGTGGCCCGGTCGTGCCTGTAAATGTTCCTCTGGATCAGTGCACTTACCCGGTTACCAAAGACTTAAATAAATAAAATAATATCGCCGTCAATCACCACTGACCTAGGTTGAAGAGATTAAGATCTGCCCTTTAATCCTCACATGAAAATGTCTTGTTTGTGCAAAATCATTTTTGTAGCACATCTCTGAACCCGTTCAAATCTTTCTTCTGGATGTCTAATCTCTGATGGGGTGTCTAAAACTGTTCACAGTATTCGGTATGTGACCTAACCAGGGACATATACAAAGACATAATGACCTCCCTATCACAGCTAGTAATGTTTCCTGCAATACTCCCCAGAATCCTGCTGCATTTTTGACAACCACCTCACACACGGATTAGACTGTTTGAAATCACTGGAAACCATAATTTCCAAAGCTTTCTATTTCCTTCAGATCATCCCCATTCACCCTATATCTGGCATTTGTATTTTAGTTCCAAAGTGTAGAACTGTTCCTTTGCCAATAATGAAGTTCTGTTTGGCTGCAATGAACCACTTTTCAATCTCTGAGCTCTCTCTGCATGTTATTAATTGTCACAGGAGAGTCAACAATTTACCCAACTTTAGTATCGCCGGTGACTTTGGCCATCCAGACACAACGTAAACACTGCATCTCTGACACACAGATAGTGAACAGTGTTGGTTCCACCACTGAGCCCTGGGGTACCCCACTTGTCACAGAATCTCATCTGGAAAGATATCAGTTTATTTTAACTCTTTTATTTTATTTTTATTTTATTTGTTGTCTCAGATAACAATCCTCAAGCTAAAAGCTCATTTACAAAGATTCCATGTCAATGAAGAGCAACTACTGCACGGTACGAGAATAAAACAAGTGAATAACACAGATGGTAGTACAGTACAATGGAAACCTTATATACATGATAAAAACAGCGCAAGTACAAAATGGCATTTATACAAATAATATAAAGCATAGTACATGTGGCAAAAATAGACATAACATAAATGTATAAGAGGGTGAAGAGAGGGCAGCTGGAAGGGAGTGATTGGGGGAAAAATAAGCCAACAAGAAGTGACTTTATGCAGATGATGCTGTCATCTTTGCAATCATAAAGAAGCATCTTGGCCAGGCAGATCTCAGGGAAGGAGTTGAGGAAAAGAACAAACAGTAGAGGGCCAAAGATAGAGCCCTGGGGGACCCCTAAAGGCACTTTTATGACATCCGAGAGTATATTTTGTATTTTTACCTGATGGGTTCTTTGGGCTAGATAACTCTGAAACCACAAGGTTACATCAGTAGGGATACCAAGGGTGAGTAGTTTTTTTTTAGAATACTGTGGTTGACCATGTCAAAGGCTTTTGTGAGGTCGATATATAGACGCCACAAGGTTCCCCATGTCCAGTGCCTCCTGGATATAGTTGGAGTATTCTAGCAGAGCAGTAGTAGTGCTGTATGCCTTGCGAAATCCATGCTGTTGGGGGCACTGGATATTATACTTATTCAGATAGTCCACCAGCTGATCTGAAACTATCCGTTCAAGGGCCTTTGACGGGGGTGGGTAGGATGGCTATAGGTTGGTAGAGTGGATTGCACAGTCACCACTTTTATGAACAGGCGTAACTACAGCTGATTTCCATTTCATTGGGAACTGGGCGAGTTTGAGGGAGAGACTGAACATTTCTGTGATCGGTTAGACTACTTCATAAAGTGCTAGAGCTATCATTTTAAGATCAAAGGAGTTATTACTATGCCTTGTTTACCGAGGATTCTCTGGAGGTATTTTTTTGCTTCAGAAGCCAAGATTTCCTTGAAGTAGAAAGGGAGGGTTACAGTGGCGGGCAGCATGTGAGTAGTCAGTGCGTTGTCAGTGTTGTGAGTTTTGAAGTCAAAATATTCCGGTGGGAGTACTGAGCTAAGTTCAGAAGAAGCTGTGTTGAAAGTGTCTGCAATAGTTTTAGGATCTTGAGTGATATCACCATTAACAAGGAGCACTGAGAGCCAGCACGTCGGCGCAGCAGTGGCGCTACCACTCGCAACGCTGACGACCCGGCTGGGGGAGAAGGTTTGAGCATTCGCAGATGGCTCGTCTTCTCCAGGGAGGGAGGGGGAATGAGGCTTGGTGCTTGTCTGACCTCCAGCGGAGGCTGGAGGAACAGCAAGCACCAGCTATCACAGGAGGGGGCGTGACAGATGTCGGCGAGCTCACCTAGACGTCATGGCACGTGTCAAGCCCACAGAACAACGGAAAAAATAGTTCCCCGCGACCCGAAAAGATGGAGCACCCACACAGATCCCCAACCTCTGCCTTCCTAGTGTCCCAATGAGAACAAGAAAGACTCTGGGTGTACGGTCCCCACCCGGGGGGAGTAACCAAGGCTCCATGGAGGAACATTGAGGGCAGTTAAGAGGGGGCCAGATGCATAGATGACTCCCGATGATGCGGGGTGTAGGGGTCGAGGGAGCATAAAGAGAAAGTAAAAAAAAAGAACATTCAGGGGGAGGACTTGCTGACCCTAAGAGTGAGGTATCTGAGGTTACTCCAGAATTTTTTCCCCATCCCCCCAGGTATTGCTTAGACAGTCTTTGTAGTGCTGTGCTTTTGCTAGCCTGATCTTACAGGTACAACTATTTCTGGCTGCCCTGTATTTCTGTCAGTCTACTGGTTTACCAGTAGCCTTGGCTCTATGCCATAGGTGGCCCCTGGCTCCCATGAGTTCAAGGAGGATTGGGTGATCCAGCCATTGTTTGGGTTTTTAAGCTTCAGCTGTTTTACTGGGGCAAAAATGTCACAGGCTGCATTGTAGGTGTTAATGAAGTGTTCCAGCGCCTGGTCAACATCATGAAAGGTGTCAAGGTGGGATCAGTCGAGCTGCTGAAGGTAGGACTTGAAAGAGTTCAGCTGTCCTTTTTTTAGCACCCTGCTAGCAGTTGTATGGGGAGCAGATTTCAGTGTTTTATTGGACCAGAGACAAGTGATAGGTGAATGGTCACTGAGTGAGTCCGGGTGAACCGAGACCTCAGTTATTCTCTCCTGTTGATTAGTTAGGACCCAGTCAATCAGGGTACGGGTGCTAGTGTGAGAGTTAAATCTGGTTGGATCACCCACCATTTGGCTGAGGCAGAAACTGGCCAGGATGTCTTTATAGGGTGCAGCATCCTGAGATAGCTAACTGATGTTAAAGTCTCCCATGATAAAAAATTCTCTGTCACAGTTGAAATTATTAATATAACTGATGATTTTGTTAAAGTTGTTGTACTGTTCTCTGGGTGGTAAATAGATTGTGAGGACGGTTAACAATTTATTTTGGTTACCAAGTAGTAATCTAATGGCTAGAGCCTGCACCTCTCTACCTAAGTCAATTGGTTCAAGTGGCGTGGCCCCGAAGGGCATCTTTTAGATAAACCAGACAGACCCCCACCTTTTACCTATTCTCTCTTGCCGAAAGATAGTGTAGTCATCTAGGTAAAGTACAGAGTCAGGGATTTTAGGGCTGAGCCATGTTTCCATGATAGCGAGAACATCAGAGTTATGTTGGCGGAACCAGATCTGAAGTTGGTCAGACTTTGGTAGGAGACTACAACATTGATGAAAGCCATAGTCAGTGTACCTCTACTGTTTTCCTGGACCTGTTCCAGTCCAAAGGGACCAAGATTTGGGTGAATATTGCCAGAGAGTAGGAGCAGCATAAAAGTGAAGGGAATTAGTGAGGTTTTAAGCCATCTAAGCCTCCTTTGTTTGTTGTGCCCAAGAGTGCCTCTGCCTTTCATATATTGTATGGTAATGGAGGGGGAAAGGCGGTCAAGCAACCGTGAGTATATTGGTGGGGGATGAAGTACAGGTATGTGCATATTTGTTGTTGGGCATTAGCGTGTTCCTTCATTCATAGTAGCTGATAGTGGAACCATGGGTAGTACAGGACATAGGGTGGTCAGCCAACAAATGGGGAGAGGTATCAAAAGTGCCCTGGAGAATAGGGGGACAGGAGGGGGTGGAAGAGCAGTGGGAGAACCTAAAAGGTACCATAGTGGAAGTAACAAACAAATACATCAGATTGGTATCAAAAGGCAAGAGAAGGAAAAAGCCACTATGGTTTTCAACAGAGGTAGCAGAAAAGGTAAGGGCTAAAAGGGCAGGGTTCCAGAAATATAAGGAGATCCAAAATGAGGAGGAAGACAGAGAGGTGTACTGAGAGTGTCTAAAGGAAGCAAGGAGGGCGGTGAGGTGAGCAAAGGCACAGACTGAGGAAATTTTAACGCAGACAGTAAAAAAAGGGGACAAGACATTCTACAGGTACCTCAGCGAAAGGAGGAAAATCGGGGCGGGATTGTAAGACTTAAAAGGAGTGTAAGGAGGGAGACATGGATAAGGCAGAAATACTGAATAAATACTGCTGTTCAGTATTCACAGAAGAGGGGGAGGGACAGGGACCACAGCTGAGCATCAGATTCCAAGGGGGAAAGAGGTGAACAACAGTCCATTCACAGGGGAGAGAGTCCTGCAGGAACTCACTAAATTGAAGGTGGACAAAACAATGGGACCAGACGGCATGCACCCAAGAATACTATGGGAGCTGCTAAAAGAGCTAGCAGAACCTCTGGCAGCATTGTTAACCAAGTCACTTAACACAGGAGTGGTGCCAAAGGATTGGAGGAGGGCACATGTCATTCCTCTATACAAATCAGACAGTAGGGAGGAGGTGGGCAACTATAGGCCGGTCAGCCTCACCTCAGTAGTGGGGAAGATCATGGAGGCACTACTTAAGGAAAGGATAGTGGGACATCTAGAAGCCATTGGTGCCCAGGACCGTAGGCAACATGGGTTCACAGCAGGTAGGTCGTGTCAGACAAATCCCATAGACTTCTTCGACTGGGTGATGAAGGAAGTAAATCAGGGGGGTGCGGTGGACGTAGCCTACCTCAATTTCAACAAAGCCTTCAACACTGTTCCACATAGGAGGCTGGTTAACAAAATACGTAGTCTAGGCATGGGTGACAAGGTGGTAAACTGGGTTAGGAACTGGCTAACGGACAGGAGATAGAGGGTGGTGGTAAATGGGAGTACAATCTGGGGAGAAAAGGGTGACCAGCAGAGTACCTCAAGGATCAGTCCTTGGACCAGTTCTGCTCATTTTCATCAGTGACATTGCAGAAGGGCTGGACGGAAAGGTCTGCCTGTTTGTGGATGACACAAAGGTCTATAACAGGGTGGATACTCCAAAAGGGGTGGAGAAAATGAAGAGGGACCTGGGGAAGCTTGAGAAATGGTCTACAGAGTGGCAACAGAGGTTTAATTCAAAAAAGTGCAAAATTATGCACCTGGGACACAGTAACCCTGGGAAGAGCTACAGGATTGGGGGTGGGGGGGGGGAAGAGTTGTTGACAGTCACCAAAGAGGAAAGAGACCTGGGGGTTACTATTTCAGATGCCCTGAAAATGTCAAAGCGGAGCACAAAGGCAGCAGGGAGGACCAGTGGCATGCTGGAGTGCATAGCAAGGGGTATCACCAGCAGAAGGTGTGAGGTAGTGATGCCGTTATACAAAACTCTGGTCAGACCGCACATGGAGTACTGCGTGCAGTTCTGGAGGCTGCACCTTCAAAATGACATTAACAGGCTGGAGGCGGTCCATAGAAGGGCGACTAATATGGTACAGGGCTTGCACCACAAGACTTATGAGGAGAGATTAAGGGACCTCAATGTGTACTCACTGGAGGAGAGGAGGGAGAGAGGGGACATGATAGAAACATTCAAGTACCTCAGGGGCATAAACAGGGTGCAGACGGGGAATCTTCCAATACAGGAGGAGTACAAGAACTAGGGGCGTGACATGAAATTGCAAGGTGGCAGATTAAGAGGGAATGTAAGGAAGTTTTTCTTCACTGAGAGGGTGGTGGACGCATGGAATGGTCTGCCACAGCAGGTGGTGGGAGCGAACACTGTGGTTGGATTTAAACATGCATGGGACAGGCATAGGGGAACCATAGAGGTTAAGCGGGGGGAGGGTCAAAAGCTGTAATCAAGTACAGGACTTAACAGGCAGACTGGATGGGCCTAGCGGTCCTTATCTGCTGACAATTTCTGTTTCTAATGATGGACAGCAGTGAGGTAAGAATTCAGGGGTATCACGGGATGGAAGGGCTGCCACTAGGGTTACCAGTATGAGACCCATTACAGTGAGTGACATTGCTCCCCATATTTATTTATTTATTTTATTTATTGAAGTTTGGTAACCAGGTAAGCCCACTTAGCCAGTATAGTCCCTTTTTCAGGGACAACCCAGACTGAAACAATACAACATTTAGGAGAGAACAAATACAATGAACAGTTTGATACAATGATATACAATTACAGGTACAGTTACAAGGCAACCTTGGAGTCAGATCATGTTACAGCACGACAAACGAGCCATTAGGCTAAGTGCATAGTACAAATTCTAAGCAGTGCAGAGATTATCTGGAGAAGTAGGTTAGCGGAAACAGGTGCAGGGAGGAAGATAGCGTGAAAGTTTGTGTTTGAACTGAGTGAGAAGGTAGAGGAGAGAATCTCACATGGAAGTGAATTCCAGGCAGATGTTGCTGTAAAGGCAAACAACCACCTGCCGACCATTAAACGGGGGTTGGGAGTAACCAGGAGAGGGAAGGCCACAGAGCGTAGGGTGCGCTGAGTATGTTTACGGTTGATGAGATCACTCAGGCAGGGTGGGGTATAACGACGAACCAAGTTAAACATAAGGCACACTGCTGTATACAGGATTTTGTTCTCAAGGTGTGCCCAGCCTAGGGAGGAGAGAACTTTGCAGTGGGGAAGACGAGGGTCATAACCGAGAGCATAACACCCAGTCCTTAAGTAAAGTTGATTGATACGTGCAAGAATGGATGCTCGTGCTCGGAGGAGCAGCAGGGCGCCAAAAGCTAGCAGTAGGAGGAGAGTAGACGTCGCTATTTTTAGACATGAGGCTCGAGTCAGGAGGGGACAGGAGACAGAGTCGTTGGTTGAAAGCTTTCAACAAAACACTGACATGGTTCTCAAAAGTGATTGAGGGGTCCAGGCTGATACCTAGGTATTTAAAGGAGGTAACTAGTTCTAGAGGGTTGACATCCTTTGATCTGACTACAAGGAGGTGCTGAGATGAGGGTACAGACCCCAAGTTATGAAACAACATGGTCTTGGTCTTCTTTGTGTTAAGGACCAGACAGTTACCACAAAACCATTCTTCAAGGACATGGAAATCAGATTCAAGGTTCCGGTTTATCCAGCCCAGATCAGAGGATGAGCGATAAACAACTGCATCATCCACACAGAGATGAACTGTGGCACCTCCGCAGTTAAGCGGCAGGTCATTTATAAATGGTGAAAATAATAGCGTCCCCAGTATGGAGCCCTGTGGAACACCATGTTGGACTTGTCTAAGTTCTGAGAGGGCCCCAGACCACTTGACCCTTTGGGAATGGTGCAAAAGGCAGTTACAGAGCCATGCCAGGGCAGTAAAATCCAGGCCCAGGGCATGGAGTTTACACAGTTGTAGATTGTGGTCCACTAGGTCAAAGGCCTTCGTTAAGTCAACGAAGACTGCGCCCGTAGCTTGACCTTGGTCCAAGACAGTGGATATGTCGGTCTTAATTTTATTAGAGCAGTCAGGGTGCTGTGGTTCTTCCTGAAGCCGTGTTGGTACACAGAGAGGAGGCTGTGCAATTCTAGATAGTCCTAGAGTTAATTATCGAGCCTGCATTCTTATATTTTTACAAGTGGGCACAGAATCGAGATGGGTCCATAGTCTTCAACTAAAGTAGTTGGACCTCCTTTGTGGATTGAGACTACCACTGCTACCTTCCACTTGTCAGGAACCATGTCTGTGAGGAAGGACCTGTTTATTAAGTTTCTTACAGGTATGGTGATATCCTCGGCCCCAAGTTTTGGAAACTTAGGTTCAAGGCTGTCATAACCACAGGAACTTTCAGGCTTTGAGGCTGAAAGCAACCTGCATACCCCTCCTTGCTGGCAGCTAGTTTTAGATGAAAGGCAGGTCGTATTCCCAGGTCAGCAGGTGAAGGGGGAACAGGGGGTTAGTAGGGCAGTCCAAGCAGGATGTATATTTATCAATAATTCATTGGGATCACCTGCAATTGATGGGGGATCAGAGAGGACTTGGTCTATGAGGGAGCTGGGATTTACTCTAGTTTTATCTTTCATTAAAGTGTTAATTTGCTTCCAAATGTTCTTTGGGTTGCTACTGGAGAATGAGGGGCTGGCGGGTGTTCATCCAGAGGTACAGAACAGAGAGAATGCATGTCTGGAACTCAGGTACACAGGCTCTCAAGAGCACTTTCCAGAGTAACTCAGGTATAGAGGAGAGGCAGTGAGGGTTCTAATTAAAGTTGTTAGCCAGTGTTGCATGGGGTCCCAAAATGTGGAGCTGATTGAGGCTAAACTCATTAACGTAGAGCAGTAGACTTTGCTCCCAGCTATGTGAAAATTAGAAAGGTAGGGAGCTGGGCAAGGCTCATCGCTGAGAACTGTTACATCAGTTCAGCGAACGGTTAGAATCCAGCCCTACAGGACTAACAACAATGTAGCACCAATTCAGGTTGGGAACAGTAGCATGCTATTAATAAAACCACAAATAATAAACCCTAGTAGTTTCGGGCTATCGGTCCAAGAACAGTGGAATGCTGTGTGTTATAAGACGAGAATTGCTGAGGTGATAAGTTCACCTGACGTAGGGGTTAACAGTAGGGATGTACCAAGAGGGAATGCTCCTGCAGGGGGCAGCAAGGGGTCAACCAAGCAATAAAGCAACAGGGGTGCAGAAGTAGGCTGACTGTTTCACACAGTCTGGCGTGGGACAAAATGGCGCTGCTGGAGAGGTGCTCCTACCTGGGGATGTAGCCGGTGGGACGCTGAGGAGGGTTCTGATGCACTGCCCTCTCTACCCTCCTGCTCAGGATGTAGCCAGCGGGGCGCTGAGGAGGGCACAGATGCACTGCTCTCTCTACACTCCTGCTGGAGATGTAGCTGGTGGGGCACTGAGGAGGGTTTTGATGCACTACTTTCTCACCCTCCTGCTAGGGATGTAGCCGTTGGGGCACTGAGGAGGTTTCCGATTCACTGCCCTCTCACCCTCTTGCTAGGGATGTAGCCAGTGGGGTGCTGAGGAGGGCTCCGATGCACTGCCCTCTCTACACTCCTGCTGGAGATGTAGCTGGTGGGGCACTGAGGAGGGCATTGATGCACTACCTTCTCACCCTTCTGCTAGGGATGTAGCCGGTGGGGCACTGAGGAGGTTTCCGATTCACTGCCCTCTCACCCTCCTGCTAGGGATGTAGCCAGTGGGGCACTGAGGAGGGCTCTGATGCACTGCCCTCTCTACACTCCTGCTGGAGATGTAGCTGGTGGGGCACTGAGGAGGGCTTTGATGCACTACCTTCTCACCCTCCTGCTAGGGATGTAGCCGGTGGGGCACTGAGGAGGACTCTAATGCACTGCCTCTCTACCCTCCTGCTGAAGGTTTTACACAGCTCAGGATGTAGCTGGTAGGGTGCTGAGGAGGGCTCCAATGCACTGCCCTCTCTACCCTCCTGCTGAGGGTTTTACACAGCTGGGTATGTAGCTGGTAGGGTGCTGAGGAGGGCGCCAATGCACTACCCTCTCTACCCTCCTGCTGAGGGTTTTACACAGCTGGGTATGTAGCTGGTGTAGGGTGCTGAGGAGGGCACCAATGCACTACCCTCTCTACCCTCCTGCTGGGGATGTAGCCAGCAGGGCGCTGAGGAGGGCTCCAATGCACTGCCCTCTCTACCCTCCTGCTGGGGATGTAGCCGGTGGGGCACTGAGGAGGTTTCCGATGCACTGCCCTCTCACCCTCCTGCTAGGGATGTAGCCGGTGAGGCGCTGAGGAGGGCTCCGATGCACTGCCCTCTCTACCCTCCTGCTGGGGATGTAGCCAGTGGGGCACTGAGGAGGTTTCTGATGCACTGCCCTCTCACCCTCCTGCTAGGGATGTAGCCGGTGGGGCACTGAGGAGGGCTCCGATGCACTGCCCTCTCTACCCTGATGCTGGGGATGTAGCCGGTGGGGCACTGAGGAGGTCTTTGATGCACTACCATCTCACCCTCCTGCTAGGGATGTAGCCGGTGGGGCGCTGAGGAGGGCTCCGATGCACTGCCCTCTCTACCCTCCTACTGAGGGTTTTACACAGCTTGGGATGTAGCCGTTGGGGCTCTGAGGAGGGCTCCCATGCACTGCCCTCTCACTATCCTGCTGGGGATGTAGCCAGTGATGCACTTCCAAGGGCGCCGATGCACTGCCCTCTCTACCCTCCGGCTGAGGGTTTTACACAGCTTGGGATGTAGCCGGTGGGGCACTGAGGAGGGCTCCGATGCACTGGCCTCTCTACCATCCTGCTGAGGGTTTTACACAGCTCGGGAAGGAATGGAACAAAGGTGAGTGGGCAGGATTACAAGTGGAGGGGTCTGGAAAAGAGCAAGTGAATGAAGCCAGAGACTGAGAAGGGGAAGGGGAGGCCGCAGGCGTGCAGCGGGGGTTGAGAATGTCAAGAGGCGGCCAGGCAGAAACAGAGAGAGTAACTCTTAACACCTTACAACAACTGCAAGCACACTGATTAGCTTTGCAAACTACAACAAACGGTTTATACCCAGTGGCAGAAACAGAGAGAGTAGCTCTACACCTTACTAACTGCTGCAGCCACATGGACTAGCTTTGCGAGCTACAGTTAAAGGTCTGTATTGGTGAAGGACTGAGCAACAGTGGTGGACTATTCATAAGAAACCCGCCAAGCAGTTAAGCTGTACACTGAATTGATTAAGTTAGATAGTAAGAATGGCAATGACCAACCACTGGAGCAGTGCCTGATTCCATGTAGAAACAGCAAAATAATTAAAAGGCACTGCTCCGATGTGGCGGATTCCATGGCTGAAAGAACAAACAAGTGTGGCTACATAAACAGTCACACTATGCCGACCGCTGCCTGAGGTAGAATCAGCTGGACCATGCTGTCTGGTGTGGGACAAAATGGTGCTGCTGGAGAGGTGCTCCTACCTGGCGATGTAGCCGGTGGGGCACTGAGGAGGGCTCCGATGCACTGCCCTCTCCACCCTCCTGCTGAGGGTTTTACATAGCTTGGGATGCAGCTGGCAGGGTGCTGAGAAGGGCTCCGATGTACTGCCCTCTCTACCCTTCTGCTCGGGATGTAGTCAGCGGGGCAATGAGGAGGGCTCAGATGCACTGCCCTCTCTACCCTCCTGCTTGGGATGTAGCCGGCGGGGCACTGAGGAGGGCTCCGATGCACTTCCTCTCTACCCTCCTGTTCAGGGTTTTACACAGCTCGGGATGTAGCTGGTAGGGTGCTGAGGAGGGCTCTGATGCACTGCCCTCTCTACCCTCCTGCTGAGAGTTTTACACAGCTGGGTATGTAGCCGTTGTGGAGTGCTGAGGAGGGCGCCAATGCACTACCCTCTCTACCCTCCTGCTCAGGATGTAGCCAGCAGGGCGCTGAGGAGGGCTCCGATGCACTGCCCTCTCACCCTCCTGCTGGAGATGTAGCCAGTGGGGCGCTGAGGAGGGCTCCGATGCACTGCCCTCTCTACGCTCCTGCTGAGGGTTTTACACAGCTTGGGATGTAGCCGTTGGGGCTCTGAGGAGGGCTCCCATGCACTGGCCTCGCACTGTCCTGCTGGGGATGTAGCCAGTGATGCACTTCTGAGGGCTCCGATGCACTGCCCTCTCACCCTCCTGCTGGGGATGTAGCCGGTGGGGCGCTGAGGAGGGCTCCGATGCACTGCCCTCTCTAAGCTCCTGCTGAGGGTTTTACACAGCTTGGGATGTAGCCGTTGGGGCTCTGAGGAGGGCTCCCATGCACTGGCCTCGCACTGTCCTGCTGGGGATGTAGCCAGTGATGCACTTCCGAGGGCTCCGATGCACTGCCCTCTCTACCCTCCTGCTGAGGGTTTTACACAGCTTGGGATGTAGCCGGTAGGGCACTTCCGAGGGCTCCGATGCCCTGCCCTCTCTACCCTCCTGCTGAGGGTTTTACACAGCTGGGGATGTAGCCAGTGGGGCGCTCAGGAGGACTCCAATAATCTTTGTCTTTGGTGATACAGCAGTGAGGCTACCCAATTTATGATGTGTTCCTTAATGCCATATTTCTGAGTGTAGTCACAAGTTCCAAATGTGGCACTGTGTCGAAAGTCTTACTGTAATCCAGGTACACAACATCCATAGGCTTTCCCCTGGTCATGTGCCCTACTTACAGGGTGAAAGAATTCAATCACACTGGTAAGACACGACCCCCCCCCTCCCCGACGGAAACTATGCTGCTTTTCTGTCTTCAAGCTGGTGTTCTCTTAACTGCTCCCCTAGTATTTCTCTAATGATAGTGTCTAGCATCTTTTCCACTCCCCCAACGCAAGGCTTACTGGTCTATAGTTACTTATGTCGGCCTTTAAACGCGTCTTAAAAACTGGAATCACAGTTACATCTCTCCAACTGCTAATGCAACCCCTTCCTCCAGTGATTTATTATAAATGGTAGTAAGCTGCCCTACAATTTCATTTCTCAGTTCCCTTAAAACCCTACGGTGCACATCACCTGGGCCTGATGATTTTGTTGGATCTAGAACAGATAATACATTTTTTTACCCTGTCTTCTTCAGTTTTAATAGGACCATTCATTACAGTGCTGTTCGCAACTACAGATGAACCTGACTTGTGGAAAACCGAACAGAGTACTGACTGAATACATCGGTCATCTGCTTCTCATCATTTATGATGGCATCATTAATCATAATTGGGTCCAGAGTTTTAGATGCACCCCTTTTAGTATTTATGCACAGCTGCGCCAGCTAGGATGCAGCGCAGTAATGCTGCAATGTAATGCAAAATGCTACAGTATAACGCTAGGAACACTGTCATTCAGTGGCAATGAAGCCATTTTTTAATGCAGTATTTTGTGACCTGTCATTTACTGCAAGGCACTGCACTGCATCATGTCAGGCTATCCTTGGATCTAATATTTCTATGGACAGGCCACATAATTCTGTTTACCTTGGTGATAACTTCATTAGTTTGTTAATGTTATATCCAGATCCCTCTCAGTGGCTGTAACTGATAACATGGTGTCCTGAGCCACAGATATCTGTTCCATGGGGACAAAAATGGAGGACTGGTCCCTCATGGGGGGGCCAGTCTGTCAGCAGACTACCTTCCCAACAATACGGAGACAACGAGATTGATGACATCTCTCAAATCAAATCAAATCAGCTTTATTTATAAAAAAGCGCAATTCCAATTTGTCCAAAGTGCTTGTACAAAATTCCTAAAACATATATCACAATTAAAACAATCTATTTAAAACCAATCCCCATAGTATCTAAAAAATTCAAATGTTAATTAAGTTTTTTCATCAACACACAGCTAATACAATATTAAATAGCCATACAAAATTCAAAAGTGATCAGGAAAAGCCAGGCTAAATAGATGCGTTTTCAAAGCGATCTTAAAACTCTGGATGGTCAGGCACTCCCTAATCAGACAACGAAGAGAGTTCCACAGGGGAGGTGCCACAAAGCAAAAGAGAGGGCCCTCGAGGTCTTAAGATGAATCCTGGGAACATCTAGCAATCCATCATCGGTGGAGTGGAGTGGGCAGAGGGGGGAAGTAGGGACACAGGAGATCTTGCGAGTACCAAGGTCCCTGCCCGTGTAGGGCTTTATGGTCAGCAACCCGACCTTGAAGGTGATCTGCCACTGTATCAGCAGCCAGTGCAGTCCATGAAGCACAGGCGTGATATGGCAAGATCTTGAAATGCCATTCAACAACCTGGCTGCCGCATTCTGCACCAGCTGCAAGCGGCAGATATCAACCCCTGGAAGCCCTAGATAAAGGGCACTGCAGTAGTCAAGGCGGGAGGTCATGAAAGCATGGACCAAAGTTGGAAGATTGTCGGGCGGGACCACATGCTTCACTCGAGCAATATTCCTCAGATGAAAAGAAGAGGTCTTGACAATGGCCGACACCTGAGATTTAAACGTCAGACTGTCATCAAAAAACAACACCCAGGTTTTGCACCCGGTCAGAGGTCATCAGCTGGATGCCCCGAGCCAAAGCCCAGAGGGCTGTCCAGTCAGTGACCCCATACCCTGACGATCTAGGTCCACCACCACTAACACCTCAGTCTTATCCAGGTTCAACCACAATCAGCTGGCACTCATCCAGTCCTGAATCTTGGCAAGACAGTTATTAAAAACCGAGACAGCTCCACCCTGTTCAGGCACAAAGGACATGTATAGCTGAGTATCATCTGCATAGCAGTGAAAACTCAGACCATGCCACCTAATAATGTCTCCTAATGGCAGCACATACACTGCAAACAACATGGGTGACAAGACTGAGCCCTGTGGCACCCCACAGGATAGGGGGAGAGAGGCCGAGGAATAAATCCCAGAAACCACTCTCTGTGTCCTACCATCGAGGAAAGATCAAAACCATCTAAGGACTGTACTAGACAGCCCACAGAAAAGCCTCAGGCACTCCAACAAGTGTCAGTGGCTCAGTAGGTAGCACACTCACCTCTGAGGCTGGGAGATCAGAGGGCTGTGGGTTCAGTTACCACACCTGGCACTTGGGTTACTATCCCAATACTGACACTGTAGTGCAGCATGAGGGGGGATGCTGCACTTCCAAGGTGCCATCTTTCGGATGAGACGTTAAACTGCGGTCCCATCTGCCTGGGTTGGTGGTAGTTCAGTTCAGCTCGGTTCAGTAAAGATCTCATGGCACTTATTGAAAAGAGCAGGGGAATTTCCCCGGTGTCCTGGCCAAATTTCCCATTCACTGGAAATATCACAAACAGTTTAATCTGGTTCAGTCTCACTTGCCATTCATCTGTGTGTGTGTGTGGGGGTAATTGGGGAGTGGGAGTTAACTGGACAGGGGCAGTTGCAAAGTGGGGTGCTAGCTGCACACTCGTGCAGATTTGATAGACCGTGTGGCCCGTTTCTGCTAGCCAGTAATAAGTAAGTAAGTAAACAACACACCATGATCCGCAGTGTCAAACGCTGCAGAAAGATCAAGGAGAACCAAGATCGAACGGATCCTCCAATCACTCGCCATTAGGAGATCATCAAGTACCCGAACCAGTGCCATCTCAGTATTATGTCTCTTCCTAAATCTGGAATGGAGAGGATTGTAGAAGTCATGGATGGTCAAATGATCATCCAGCTGCAACGCAACCACCTTCTCAATAACCTTACCAACAAATGGCAGGTTAGAGACGAGTCTGTAGTTCGCCAAACAGTCTGGGTCAAGGGAGAATTTTTTAAGGAACTGTCACACTACCATCTCCTTCAGAGGGTCAGGAAAATCCACTGTCTCCAATGACCTCCAGACCATCTTAGCTAGGACCGAACTGATTTCCTCACCACACCCCACCAGGAGGCATGTTGGGACCGGGTCCAAACTACAGCAGGTTGGTCGCAGCGTCTAGACGATCCTCACACTGTCAATGATCGCTGGCAGGTCAAAGTCACACCAAGTAAACCGGGTGCCCACAAACTCTTGCCGATCTCCACAACACCCAATAGATGGGGCTGAACAGATTCCAGACCTGATGGTGGCAACGTTATCTGCGAAGAATCAAGCAAACTCGTCACACTTATCTTGTGACAAAACTCCTCCAGACTGAAGACAGATTGGATTGCACAATCTGTCAACAGTCCAGAAGAGTTAAGCTGGTTGATTCCACACAGCGGCAATCTCCCTGGACAGGAACTCTGTCTTCTTAAGGGTGACTGCCGATTGATAAACCTTATAATGGTCCATCAATCTAAATTTGTCCTCAGCTAGATTTGTCTTCCGCCAGCATCTCTCCAACCTTCATCCCACTCTCAACTTCTTCAAGGTCCCATCAAGCCATGGGGACCTTGGGCAAAGAGAGAGGGGGTGAACACACAGAGAGGAGCTATGGAATCCAGGGCCACTGTCACTGCCTCATTACAGGCTAGTACCAAGTCCCTTGGATCCAAGCATTTACTCAGCGTGCCCAATAGGTCTAGTACCACCTTTAGACCATCTGGGGTCACACCCCTTAAAGGGCGGTACCAGATCATCTCCATAGGGGCAGGTGTATTTGGGGAGGGTGGGGGCATAAAACTGAACCCTATGGTGTGATGGTCCAACCATCTGACTGGTTCCACCACCAAGTCGGAGATCTCCATCCCCAGAAGAAACACCAGATCCAATGAGTGATCTTTATTGTGCGTCGCAGAGGTAATTATCTGTGTGAGGCCCAACAAAGTCATCAGTTGGAGGAAGTCCTGAACAAATTGCAAGAGTTCATCATCGACCCAGGCACTGAAATCCCCCAGAATTAACCATCTGGGAGATTCCAACACCATGTTGACGATGAAGTCTGTGACTTCCTGCAGGAATTCCTTCCCATGACGGGGTGGACAGTAAATGAGAAGTAGTCTGCATCCTACACCCGTGCCCACGATACACTCAAAGGATCTGGTCGCCCCCACTGGAACATCCATAAGGCCCAGGTCCGATTTAAAACAAATGGCTACACCCCCACCCCTACAATCCACCCTTGGGCAGTGTATCACTGAGTACCCAGATGGAACCACTGATACCAATACTGGGCCACCATTTTCGTCTAGCCAGGTCTCGGTGATGCAAGCCAGGCCAGATGTACCGACAAGATCCGCTATCACAGCAGTCTTGTTTTTTATTGACCTGGCATTGCATAACACCGCCCGAGTAAGATGAGCAGCCGACGAAGACCGCGCTACTTGCCTACATAAAGCAGAGCCCTTGGGTATGGGAAACAGACAGGGAGGACCCTGAACCAGAGTCAGGACAGAAGAGCGTCAATGGCTGACAAAGAGTGTGGATGACCCTGTCCAAAAGGTTAACCTCCACCAGCAGGAGATGAGACCACCTACACTCAAGCCTAGAGCCCTTGGTCAGAGCGCCCTCCGCCAACTCTTGAGGAAGAGACTCCACTTGAATCCATTACTGCAGCACAGCCAGCAATGCAGTCAGCGCCAAAGACAGCCAAGGCAGCTCTATCAGCATCATCAGTCAACTGCAGTCCTTGGCAGATGTTCTACTGGCCCACTGCTACCAGGCTGCTCTCTCTCCCATCTATGACAAATTTGACATTAGTGACAGGAGCCAAATGATGGTTGACACTGATGGTGCTGTCGGCATCAATGCTGAGAGTAACAACACAATGGAGACCGTGATGACAAATTTCAACTCATAGATCAACTTTGTGCCAGGGCCTTTACTTCTGCATACCCCAGTGACCTTGGGTACTGGAAGAACAAGAGGTGGCACCACGGGCAGGACAACCTGCAGCTACTGTATTAGTAGGGGCCCAACTAGGAGCTCTGTCAGACTCAGGCCTCCCTACTCAAGCTGGGTTGCAGTTTAGCACCACTGAGTGGGAGGAGAGAGGGAGGGAAGAAGGAAGGTAGGTAGATAAGTAGGTAGGAAGGTGTTTCTCCTCGATTCATGTCTTCAGCAAGGTCATCCATCACACTGACCAACATCAACTCAGTTGCCTACCCGACAGAAACACAAAGGGCACACTGACCTGCTCCATGGGCAGCACAACCTCCCTTGAGAGTGACTGACCACATGAATCCTCAGTCTGGGAAGTGCAAGGACAGTCCCTTGACCATCAGTGATCCCATGGCCAGCATCGAGTCTTCTTATGTTTTCACTGATGAGACAAGGGCTCAATTTCCAAGGAGTGGAGACCCAGAAGGGTGGTTTTTAAGCACTTTGTCCTTTTTAACATATATATCAAAGGGACTTAAAGAGAAAGTGTATCTTTTTGCAGATGATGCAAAGTTATATAATAGGGCTGACACAGTAGGAGTTGATGCCATGAGAAGAGATCTGAACACCCTAGAGAAGTGGTTGGACATTTGGCAGCTGAAATTCAATGCTAAGAAGTGTGTAGTAATGCATGTGAGGCATAAAAATCCACTGGCTGAGTACTCACTGCAGGGGGGGAGACTGATAAAGCAAATGGAACAGGAAAGGGACCTGGGGATTATAATCTCAAACAACCAAGAGCAGCTAATGCCTTCAGGAGAACTTTAACAAAACGTAGTACAACTTGTATTTCACATTAGTTCTGTATTCCTCTTCCCCATTATTTATTACTGGTGTAATCTGCATGAAAATAGGATCTTTGCTCCTGAAGAATTAATCTATTCCTGTTACTGTCTCCCTATCTGAGGTCATAATGCACTGTTTGTAACATCACAGTTACTCCCATGGCAACAGATTGTGATGTCACAACACAGGATTACGATTTGAAGTAGGGAATAAGCTAAAGAGGCAGATGAACGCTAAGGTATAAAGATCACGTATTCATGAAAATTTCCTCAGTAATAAATAAGGGGGAGGAGAAATCTATAGAATATATATGGAATGCAAGTGAATTGTACCTAAAGATCATGTTTTTCAAAGTTTTCTTTGAGGCATCAGCAGTTCTTTAAGGTAGGAGACCAATGTAGCAGGGCAGTAGGTAAAGCTAATAGAATGATGGCATGCATAGGAAGGGGTATAACAAGTAGGAAGAGGGAGGTGTTAATGCCTTTATATAAGACCATGATCAGACTGCACCTGAAGTACAGGGTACAGTTGTGGAGGCCTCATGTAAGACAGGATATAGATGAGCTGGAGAGGGTTCAGAGAAGGGCAACAGAGATGGTGCAAGGTATGCAGGAGAAGCCATAAGAGACTAGATGGAGAGAATTAAAACTATACCCGCTGGACGTTAGAAGAGATAGAGGTGACATGATACAGACTTTTAAGTATATGAAGGGAATAAAGTGAATGAAGATGGATTATTCAAAAGGAAAGTAGGAGTTAAAATAAGGGGTCATAATTTAAGATTGGAAGGGAGAAGATTTAAGAGCAATGTAAAGAGATGTTATTTTACTGAGAGGGTGGTGTAACCCTGGCACAGATTACCTAATGAGGTGGTGTGTATAGAAACAGTGCAGGAATTCCAGAGGGTGTGGGACAGACACAAGGGGTTGGCTGATGGGCAGAGGAAAATATCCCTGGGAAGTGGAGACGAGAAGGGGCGGTTGGGAAATGGGCAGACTAGATGGATCAGGATGGTCCTTTTCTGCTGACATATTACTATGATACTATGATAAGGAGTTATTAGATCCAGTATGAACTCCGCCATCGACCGAAGGTCCAGGACTGGAACATTTTCACTAGTCTTCTTTGCCTCTTGGTCTCCTAACTGCCCCTCTGATCCCACCAAGATGGCATGCACGCTTTCAGTTCATCATGGATCACCCTTTGCTGGCACTTTCCATTGGCCAGTGCACGCATAGCTTGATACCTTAAGGAATGTGCCACACTGTGGCCCAGACCCAATCAGAAAGTGCAGGCATCATGTTATAGCTGGTTTCAAACTTCGGGAACCTGCACACAATACAACTCTTTAATGCCAGCTTCTTCTTCTTCTGTTCCGTGGCTAATCATGATGATGGAGCAGGATGCCAATGGAGATGGTACAGCAAGGAGTCCAAAACCTGAAGCAAAACTTCAAAATTGCTGAAAAAAAAGCATGAAAACTAGCAGGCTCGTAATTCACTGGCAGTTAACTGTGAAGGCAGTGAACTGTTCTTTCCAGTGGAAGAAAAGTTCTGAGTGCAAAGGGGGTGAAGCCAGTGGACCACGTGGTTGGGTGGTAGGAGTTGAGTATGAAGACTCTCCTGGTGACCGAACATGCTCAATGGAAGGCAGTCTAAGAACATAAGAATTGGACGGCAGATGGAGACCGAGTGGCCCATCTAGTCAGCCCATGAACCTAACCCCTTCCCCTATATTTTGCTGTTTTTGTTTATACCGTAGTGCCAGTCCCATGCATGTTTAAATGCATTCACCATCTTTGCTGCAACCACCTCTGGGTGCAGGCTGTTCCATGTGTCTATTACCCTCTCTGTAAAAAAGTACTTCCTGATGTTGCCTCTGAGCATTCCCCCTCTCATGCATAGGTTGTGCCCTCTTATATATGCTTCTCCGTTTGCATGGAAGAATATGTCTACTTGAATAGTGTTTATACCCTTGATGAATCTGAATGTTTCTATCATATCCCCTCTGTCCCTTCTCTGTTCCAGGGAGCATACCTCTCAACTATTCCCCAATTTTCAGGGATGCCCCTGATTTTGCCTCAAAATTGTACTCTGCCCCTCCTAAAAATTATTTTTCTGTGACCAAACAGTGGGGGTTGTAAGCACAAAACAATGTCAAACAATAAAGTTACAGACTTGTTCTTCCTTAGAAAACGTATTTTATACTAAGCCCCTTATTCTACCAGCTTATTCATCTTATTTATTTATGTTTTTGATAACCGGGTAAGTGAACTGATCCAATGAACCATTTTCACACACAACCTAGACCACAGCGTGGTAACAAGAGTCAAGAACAAAATACATAACATGGGTATATAACATACAATATAGTTTCAACAGGACAGCTTAGAAGCACATGAGAATACATGAAAGAGCATCAATACATGAAAGAGCATCACTACGCCATGAGGACAGGAACTCAAGACAGTATGTTCTATGATCAAATACAGGTAAAACAGTCAGTAATTGTTACAGGAGAGCAGGATACCCAACATGCAATATGCTGACTAACATATGGTTGGCTGACTAGTACAGAGCGATAAAATAGTACAGAACACAGAAATAGCAAAACAATAATTTCTATTCGTTGTAGCAGCTAGGGTGGTTGTAGTGCTCGAGGGTTATCAGAGGAGCATTTACACACAGACTCAGTGAGAAGCCAGTCCTTCAAGTTTGTTTTGAAAGACAGGTGGGAGGGTGATGAGCAAGGCCACTGATTTACGGTGAATAAAACAATGAAATTCCATTTTGAAGACTTCAGATTCTGGAATTGCACTGGTGATTGTTACTCTAATTTCTGGATTTTACCAGGATTCTGCTATCATTCTTTTAGTATGTGAGTAAAAAAAGCTTAATATACAGAGCCTTAAATAAAGCAAACTGAAACTAGCACAGGAAGGAATTATAAGAAAAATGCAAGTTTTGTAGATTTACTGATCTGATATAAAATGCCAGATTCCATGAAATCTGTGTTTTTACCGGTTTACAGGCAGCCCTAATTCTGGACTTTTACCAGGTTTTCCGTTAAAAACCGAAAAACAGTGGCCTTGGTGATGAGCGAGCGGATGGTGGGAGATGGTTCTCAAGGGAGGGGGCTGAGGCAGAGAAGGCCTTGCTGCCCATCTTTGTCGAGATACGTGGTACTTCCAGAAGAGTGACAGAAGAGTCCCTGAGATTTCTAGAGGTTGTTCTTTCAGCCAGAAGTGGGGCATAGGGGGACTGCAGATAATTCCTTAGAATGCAGTCGACCAGGCAACCCATAGCATAGTCAAATCGGCCTTGGAGAGGGAGCCAGCCAAGAGAATGACACAGCACACAGTAGTGTTTGTTATGAGGAGCTAAGAGGACAAAGCAACATATGGAGTTATAAGTGGTGTTAAGTTGGAAGCGAAGAGAAACGGGCATGACAGAGTAAATAGGGGAACAGTAGTCCAGAAGGGGCAGGAGAGTACCTTGCGCAATCGCCAGACGAACTTCAGAGGACAGGAGATGTTTAATGCAGTAGGCAGCACCTAGTTTTTGGTGAATTTTCCTCACCATGAGATTTAGGTGCTCACTGAAGGTAAAAGAGGGATCAAGTGTCACCCCCAGGTATTTAAACATGGAGACAGTTTCAAGCGGAGAGCCTGCAGGAGTGAGCACAGTAAGTGGCGTATTGGATTTGATGACCTTCGCTACGAATGGTTTGGAGCCGAAGAGCATTGTCTTAGTTTTTTCTCATTTACAAGTAGTTTGCTAGAGAGGAACCAATTGTGTGCGGTGCTGTAATTGTGTGTGAGAGTGGAGGAGATGGATTGCAGGGACTTGTCACTGTAATACAAGACAAGGTCATCTGAGTATAATAGAGCATTGCAGTTCAAACCAGATGCTGGGAGAGCATTGATAAACACAGAGAACAGTAGAGGGCCAAGGATGGAGCCTTGGGGTACCCCAGTGTGAATGGGCAGTGAGGCAGAGGAGTATTTCCCAATTAGCACGGACTGGGACCTGTTGGAAAGGTAGCTGCGAAACCAACCAGCAGCATTAGGGGAACAACCAAAGTAAGACAGGGTGTTGTGAAGGATCTCGTGATTGACTAGGTCGAATGCCTTAGACAAGTCCATAAACATTGCACCTGCTGCCTTGCCTGTGTCCATATTCCTGAGGACATGGCCGGTGAAGAGCGCCAAGTCCGAGGAGGTGCTGTGGTGTTTGCGGGAGCCATGCTGCAGGGGACAAAGGACGCTGTATTTGTGTAGGTGTTCTGACAGCTGGTAGTGCATGATTCTTTCCAACAGCTTGCTAGGGTGTGGAAGGAGGGAGTTGGGCCTGTAGTTTTCTGGTGCTATGGGGTCGCCAGATTTGTGAATCTGCACGACAAGTGCATGCTTCCAGGAGTTGGGGAACCGTTGCTGATGACAGTGTAAGGCTGAATATGTAAGTTAAAATCTGACAAGAGCTCTGGAGATGATCTTCTTGAAGGAGGGGTATAGCCCATCACTGCCCGGGTTCCCACTATTAGGGAGTGCATTAAACAGCTTAGTGGTGACCTTATGACCAATGGTCTTAAAATAGAAGGGAAGAGTGGAGGTGTCAGTTACTGAGGAGCAGGGATTTGCACTGTGAGTCCCCCTGTAAGGTTCAGAAGAGGACTGGTGGGGGGGGAGCTTACTTAGGCATGCGCTTAGGTCAGTAATCAATCAATCAAGTCTTTATTTAACCAGGCGTTCATCGTTGAACAGCAGCTCATTTGCAAGACAGACCTGGGTGGAGCATGAACAATTGTATATACAGGTCAACACATGTATTTACCAGGCAATACAGATCAACATTAATGGTGTGATCTCCTCAGACCCAGCCCTCAGAGCCAACCACCTCAACACCTCATTCACTGACCTTAGCCCTATCCTCCCTACAAATTTTTTTGACCCTCCTCCCCCAGCACCTGCCGTAAATCTTTCTCGCCCTTATTTTCTCCTCCATGGGTGTTTCTGCCCAAGAACTTAGGCCGCACCTTATCACTGCCCTCAAGAGTAATAGTACAGGCAATGACACCTGGATCCGTGTATCCTACGGCTGGTCTTAGACACAGTCCTTACCCCGATCACATGCCTCATCAACCACCTCTTTGCCTGGGAAGGTTCCAACTGCCTTGAAAGTCGCCACTGTCACCCCTATCTTTAAAGGTGGTGATAGGACTGTGGCTGGAAACTATCGACCGATCTCCATTCTCTCCTCCTCCAAGGCCTTGGAAAAGTGGTGGCCTCTCAAATCTCTGACTACCTCTCCACCTACAATGTCCTTTGTCCTGAGCAGCATGGCTTCGAGCGGGCCACAGTACCAACACAGCCCTCCTAGAGTTCTCCAACTTTCTCCACTCCTCCTTAGACACTGGTTCTCTGGCTGGTGCTGTCTTCATTGACCTCTCGAAAGCTCGACACTGTCTCCCACCCCTCCTTCTGATGCCCTTAGTCTCTCTGGTTTTGCTGCTGGGCCTATCTCCTGGTGCACCAGTTATCTGTCTGACTCGCCACAGCGTATAAAACTTAATGGGACCTACTCAGACATCTGTCCCATCTTTTCTGGTTCCTCAGGGCTCCATTCTGGGCCCTTACTATTCTCCCTTTACCTTAACACCCTTCCACGCCTTGCTCGGGAACATTCTATTGTACGCTGATGATGCAGTCATCTTTGCCTCAAGTCGTAACCTACTGCCCTCCAGGACTCGCTGCAGAAGTCCTTCACTGAAGCCGAGGGCTGGTTCAAGGAACATAGATTGTGATAAATCTAAAAACAAAACCATGTTCTTCACTCATCCCCAAAACAAGTCCTGCAACTTCAAACTCCTCATTCACTCTGGGTCCTCATTCCCACTGAACAAGTTTGCTCCTATAAATACCTAGGGATCCATTTGACCCTCCTCTCCTTCCATGGACACATCGCTGCCCTAGCCACTGCCACTAATATCCAATTGGGCATCTTACATCGGTATAAACACTGCCTCCCCTGGAGGCTCTTCACTCGCAGTCACCTCCTCTATCCTGTTCCTAGTGGACTATGGACTGCCGGTGTATGGTGCTGCTGATCAGACCCACCATAAAATTCTGACTACTCTGAATAAGGCCTGCAGGTTAATTACTGGAGCACCTAGGATGACACACACCTGTCACTGTATGCTAAAGTGCTGGTACTTGATCTCGATCGAGCCTCAAATATCTTACCTGTACCCTTACAAAAAAGACCCTCCTTGGGCTTTCCCCACCAGGATTGACCACCACCATACGCCGCTCTGTCCCACTAGTTCATACTCGGACCTCTGGGAAAACCTCTCTTGTTATCCCTAGAGCTAGGACCTCTCACGGCCAAACAGCCTTCAGCTTTAGGGCCCCCTCCTGGTTCAACACACTGCCCCCCTCCATCGTGCTTCAAAACTTCCTTACGTAACCACCTTATTAACACCCGATGCTGTAACTGCCACTAGTCAAAGCCGTACTCAATACTTATGACAAAGCTTATTACTAAGCTGCTAAGGACGACATAACTCTGGTATTGTTTGCATCCATCCTACCTGTACCAGCTTGTTTGTATCTATGTCTTAATTTCACTGTTATACTTATGTGTTGTACTGCTATACTGTGTATTTTGGTTTGTCTTACTGTGACAAGGTACCTTTGTAAATGAGCCTATGGCTCAAAGGTTTTCCAAACTGCTGTTTAAATAAAATAAATAAAAAAATAAATAAACTGTTTACAGAGAGGAAGAAAAAGAAGTTCATATGTACATAGAATTATACAAATATTGTACAGATTACAAGGTATTCACATACATAGAAGTGTCTATAGGAAGATGAAGCAGGTTATCTAAGGTTGCAGGAGGAAGTAACGGAAGAAAAAATATTAAATAAAAATATACACCAGGTAGAGGCGAAGGTAGGGGGGAAGGGAGGGAGGCAGGGGGAGAAAGGCTAGAAGGGCATGGTGCACAGAGAGGAGTTGGTAAAACGGGATGTAGAGAAGGTGGATGGAGAAAAGGAGTATGTGTGAGCCCCGGGATTGAATGCTATAAAGTACGGGGCATGGTAGGATGTCACAACCTCGGGGTAGTGAGCTCCTATCCGAGGTTGGAAAAGGAAGGATAAGGGGATGGATGGGCCTAGTGTTGATAAGACAGGGGGATAAGAGAGAGAGAACAATTAGGCTTGTGAGGAGCAAACATGAAGTTAAAGGTATTGGCGATCTTTATGGGGTCATCGATTGGGCCAGTGGGGGCATCTAGCTGTGTAATTCTCTTATTTGACTTGGGATTCATAAGAGAGCCAAAAGAGGCCCAGAAACTTCAGAGGTTCCTGAAGGAGCTTTTTGGTATGTTAGTGAAGTAGGTGCGTTTCGACATCTTGACCGTTATTTTACAAGTGTTAAGCAGATGCCTATAAGCCTCCCAGAGTTGTGGAGAAGGCAATGATTTGTAGACCCTGCATCTAGAGTCCCTAGCTTTCATTAGAGCCAGTAGCTCTTTAGACAGCCATTTGGTGCAGCCCCCCTGACCCTCCTGGTGGTGATGGGGAAGTGTTTGTCTTGTAGCCTCTGCAGGACATCAGTGAGGAAAGTGACTGCGGAGGAGACATTGTCAAGGAGGTAGAGGGCAGACCAGTTTATGCTTCTGACATCATCCAGGGCAATAACAGAGTCCTGGTTGTTAAACTTTCTGGTGGACAGGAGTTTCTGGGGTAGATGTCTGGCCTTTGTGGTCCACACGAGATAGGTGGGGGAGTGGTCACTAACTGAATCGGCCATCGTGCCTGGAGAACTAGGTCGGACCGATCTGTATTAATCCAGTCTAGGGTAGTATGGTTCGGGGAGCAGTAGTTACATCTGGTGGGTATGGAAATAACCTGCGACATGGTGTAGGATTTCAAGAGCATCGCATCTTCAGTGTCGGGTAAACCTGACCAGTTTATGTTGGAGGGCTCCAAGAAGGATGGTGTCTCACTGAGGAGAGAGAGGCAAGGCCCTCTAGGAGGTTTGATAGGTCCTGTACCCACCCCGGTGGGGAGTTATAGCAGCAGCCTATATGCAGCTTCTCTGATGCCCCAAGGGTTAACTCAGCTAAGATCCATTTGCTTAGGGAGTTAGGGGTAGAGTTATTGATGATGGACGTAGAGATATGCTCCTGTATAAAAAGTACAACACCCCTTCCCCGTGCCCTGCCTGGCCTGTCCAAGCGGAGTAATGAGTACTCAGGAAGTTGGTATGAGGCAGCATCATGGTATGGCTTTAGCCATGTTTCCGAGAGACCGAGCACGTTAGGTTTATATAGGGCCACCCATGCCTCCAATTCAGCGAACTCTGAAGGCAGGCTGCATATGTTCAACTTTGTGACTCTAAGGCCACCTTTCTCAGCCCAGATGATGTTGGTGTGGTTGATCTGAACGTTAGTGGGGCCTGGGTTGCATTTCATATCTCCCGCAAGAAAAGCAAGGAGGAGGGAGAGGAGCAGATGAGAGGAAGGGAGCGAGCAAGGGGGGGATAATGTAGAGGGAGTGGATATAAAGGCCAAGCAAGCGGCGTTCATAGCTGGTCAATACAGCCAGCATTGCCGAAACCATGGGAATAAGATCATCCCTAGGTCCAGACAATGGAGTAGCAGGTAGTGAGTGTGATGAGTGGCCTGGGTAGAGGCACTGCTGTTCAAGCACAACTATGCTTGCACAGTGATCAGCGACAAACAGTAGACCACTCATGCAGACTGGCACCAGAAATAGCAGGCAGAGGTTCATAGTGATTGGATGTGCTGGTTCTAGGCTGTATTAGTCTGAGGTTGCTTTAAGAGGTGGACTGCCAGCTTAGGAGGCAGGAGAAATATGTAATGTAGACAACAGAGAAGAGCATTTAAAGAGTGTCAGGGTGGGGTGGGGGCAGGCCGAAAAAGAGCCCCAGGTATAGTTCAGAACAAAACTTAAGTAAAAATAAAGAACTGATTCCCCCAAAGTGCTCTGATTTTCAAACATGAAGGTCCAGTAGGGCTAATTGGCCACTCTGAAATCCACAGCCAATCAGGCAAAAAGGTGCTCCAGTTGTTTACCTTATGCAGCGGGAAGGGGGATCACTCTTCCTGGGATGGAGAACGCCGGCCACGGCCTTCAGCTGTAGTCTTCGGCCATGCCACCCCTTCGGCAGCAGGATGCCTGGTCAAGGGTAGAAAGGATCTGCCTTGTGCAGTGGGGAGAGGATCACTCTTCCTGGGATGGAATGCGGCAGCCACAGCCTTTAGTTGTAGTTTTCAGCCGTGCTGCCCCCTCGGCAGCAGGATGCCTAGTCGAGGGCAGAAAGGATCCATCTTGTGCAGCGAGGAGGGGACCACTCTTACTGGGATGGAGTGCGGCAGCCATGGCCTTCAGCTGTAGTCTCGGCAGCAGAATGCCCGGTCAAGGGCAGAAAGGATCCGCCTTCTGAGTGGATATCACTAATTGTGAAGATGTGTCCCTGATTATGGTCTTTTGTCCCTGTTTTTTTTAAGCTTTGTCCCTGATTTATGAGGCAGGAGGTTGAGAGGTATGCCAGGGAGTACAAGTTTAGGTCTTCGAGTCTAGACTCATATGGCTTGTGATGGAGGCCCTGCACCATCTTTGTGGCCCTTCTCTGAATTGATTTCAAGTGCTCCATGTCCTTCCTCAGGTGGGGCCTCCAGAAGTGGACGCAGTACTCCAGGTGCAGCCTCATCAGGGATCTACAGAGTGGAATGACCACTTGTTTCCTGCTAGTTATTCCCCTGCCTATGTAACCGAGGATGCTGCATGCTTTTCATGCCACTTTTTTGCAATGATTCCCTGCTTTAAGGTTGTCCGATATGATTACGCCTAAGTCCCATTCAGTCCTGGTCTCTTCAAGTCAATGCCCATCTAGGAAGTATTGAGTTCTTGGGTTCCGTTTTCCCAGGCCCAGCACTTTGCATTTTTTAGCATTAAATCTAAGCTGCCAGTTGTTGGACCACTGTTCAAGTTTCTTGAGATCTTCCTTCATACTGGAGGCTCCCTCAACTAGACAACTAGTACTGGAGCCCACTCGAGAGGGAGCAATATTAGACTTGATACTCTCAAATGGAGATGGAGAGAGGATCACAGATGTAGAAGTGGGTAGCCATCTGGGAACTAGCGACCATCGAACAGTATGGTTCACAATAAACACAGCAATAGAGTCAAGCCATACAAAGACAAAAGTACTGGACTTTAGGAGGGCTGACTTGGCCAAAATGGGTGAGTGCCTAAGGAATGCACTAGCAAATGGAGGGGAAGGAGGGGTGGAAGAACAATGGGGAATAATAAAAACTGCCATCACAGAGGTAACGAGCCTTTTGTGAAGCAAATAAACAAAACAGATTGATGTAAGAAACCACTATGGTTCTCAAAGGAAGTGGCAGTGAAGGTTCAAGAGAAAGAAAGCATTCAGGAAGTACAAGGAATCGCAGCAGGAGCAGGACAGAGAACTGTGTCAGTTAAAGCAAAAGGAGGCTGGGAAGGCAGTCAGAACAGCAAAGGCCCAAACCGAGGAAAAGATAGCCAACTCAGTTAAGAAGGGGATAAAACCTTTATAGGTACATCAGGGAGCAAAGGAAGACCAAGGAGGGATAGTGAGGCTTAATAAAGGGAGGGAGGGTGGGCAGAGGGAGACTGTGAAAAGGCAGAGATATTAAATAAATATTTTTGCTCAGTATTTACAAAGGAAGAGGGGAGGTACATAAAACAAACAGTAGTAACACTCTGGATACAGAAGTTGATACCAGCCCATTTACAGAAGAAAGGGTTCTGAAAGAACTCTTAAAACTGAAGGTGGACAAAGCAATGGGGCCTGATGGGATTCATCCCAGAATTTAAAAGAATTAAGGGTAGAACTAGTGACACCACTGACTACCCTCTTTAACAAATCATGGGAGGATGGGGTGGTACCCGAGGACTGGAGGAGGGCAGATGTGATTCTCTTCACAAAAGTGGAGCAAGGCAGAAGCAGGAAACTATAGACCTGTTAGTTTAACCTCAGTGATAGGGAAAATTATGGAATCACTCTAAAGGAAAAATTGTCGAGTATCTAGCTGCCAGAGAGGCACAGGACCCTAGGCAGCATGGATTCACAGCGGAAGGTCATGCCAGATGAATCTGATAGATTTCTTTGACTGGGTGACCAAAGTAGTAGATCAGGGAGGGGCTGTGGACATGGCTCTACCTAGACTTTAGCAAGGCATTTGACACAGTCCCACACAAAGATTAATATATAAGTTAGCCAGCCTGGGAGGGTCCCAAGATGACAGCCTGGGTAAAGAATTGGCTGGAGAATAGGACACAGAGGTAACAGTAAATGGAGTCCACTCAGAAGAAAGGAGGGTTACTGCGGGAGTGCAGGGTTCAGATTAGGACCAGTCCTCTTCAATGTCTTTATAAGTGACATTGCAGAAGGACTGGAAGGAAAGGAATGTCTCTTGCAGATGACACTAAGATCTGCAACAGAGTTGATGCACAGGGTGGGGTGGAAAGGATGAGAAGGACTTTGCAAGGTTAGAGGAATGGTCAAATGTATGGCAGCTTAGATTCATGCTAAGAGTGCAAGGTAATGCACCTGGGAAACAAAAATCCAGGGAAGAGTACACAATGGGGGTGAGATACTAACAACAACAAAAATGGAAAGGGACCTGGGGGTAGTCATATCAGATGACCTAAAGGTGGGCAAGCAATGTGAGAAGGCAGCAAGGAGGGTTGGGGGATACTGGATGCATAGGAGAGGCATCACCAGTAGAAACAGGAAGTTATTATCCCTCTGTACAGACAGCTGGTGAGGCCCCATCTGAGTACTGTGTGCAGTTCTGGAGACCCAATCTCCGCAAAGACATAGACAGGATGGAAGCTGTCCAGAGGAGGGGACTAAATGGTGCAGGGTCTGCACGGAGGACATATGAAGAGAGACTTAAGGAGCTTAATATGTATAGCCTCGAGGAAAGGAGGAGGAGGGGACATGATAGAAACTTTCAAGTACCTCAAGGGAATCAACAAAGTCCAAGAGGGTAGCATCTTTCAAAAAAAGAGGTGTGCAAGAACAAGAGGGCACAATTTGAAGATGGGGGGGCTCAGAGGTAATTTAAGGAAGTATTTTTTCACAGAGAGGGTTGTGGATGCATGGAATGGCCTTCCGGAGGAGGTTTGGGAGTCAAAATCAGTGGTGGAATTCAAGCATGCATGGGATAGTCATAAGGCAATTCTGGGGGGTGGGGGTAGGAAGAAGTAAGGCTGCTGGTAAACTAGGATCTGCAGCTTATCCAGTAGGTAGGGAAATGGGCAGACTGGGTGGGCCAAGCGGTCCTTATCTGCCATCAAATTCTATGTTTCTATGTTTCCCTCCAGATTGTCCACCCTATTACATAGTTTTGTATCGTCTACGAACAGGCAGACTTTACCCTCAAGACCATCAGCAATGTCGCTGATGAATATGTTGAAGAGGACTGGACCCAACACCGATCCCTGAGGGACTCTGCTGGTCACAAAACCCTCTTTGGACATGGCGCCATTTACTGTGACTTTCTGAGTTCTATCCTGCAGCCACTACACTACCCAGCTTACTATCTTATGACCGACACCTGTGTGTTCCAGGTTATTGATCAGCCTCCTGTGTGGGACAGTGCCAAAGGCCTTGCTGAATTCCAGGTACAACACATCCACTCCCCCCCCCCGGTCCACTGCTTTGGTCACCCAATCAAAGAATTTAATCAGGTTAGACTGACATGAGCTACCTGTGGTAAATCTGTGTTGTTTGGGGTAGAGTTTTCCTGCCCGTTTTAGGAAGCCTACTATCCTTTCTTTAAGGAGTGTCTCCATGATTTTACCCACCACCGAGGTCAAGCTGACTGGGTGGTAATTTCCTGCCTCCTCCCAGCTGCCACCTTTATGCAAGGGTACCAAGGTAGCCCTCTTCCAGTTTTATCTTTCCGCTTTCCAGAGATTCATTGTATAGCTCAGCTAATGGTGCAGCTATTTCTTCTCGAAGCTCTCTCAGTATTATTGGGTGAATTCCATCCGGTCCCATGGCTTTGTCTGTCCTCCATTTTTCTAGTTCGTTCAGCACCCTTTCCCTTGCGAAGGGGTTTGTGTCTGTCTTCCGTGCAGGGTGCTCTGTTCTGTTCAGTACCGGACCACTACCATTCTGCTCATTTGTGAAGACTGAGCAAAATAATGCACTGAGTGCTTCAGCTTTGTCTTCATCTTTTTCGACTATCTGACCGTTGCTTGCTGACATTCTGACTATCCGCCCTTTGCTCTTCCTTTTTTCGCTGATGTATCTAAAAAAAAATGTTTGTCCCTCTTCTTGATTCCCAGTGCTATTTTCTCCTCCATTTGGGCTTTTGCTAACCTGACAGCCTTTCCAGCCTCCTTGAGCTTCTCCTTGTAGAGCTCCCGATCCCCTTCCATCTGTGACTCCTTGAACTGCCTAACGGCTTGTTTCTTTTCTCTAATATTTAGTGCCATCTCTCTAGTAAACCAGAGAGGGTTTCTCTACCTTTCAGATTTAATTACTAGCTGTGTGCAGTCTGCAGTTACCATGTTCAGTGAGTCTTTCAAGTTTTTCCAGCAAGCTTCTAAATCCCCACTGGATCTGTCTCTCAGCAGTGCTTTCATGCTGGATCTCATTTTCTGGAAGTCAGCTTTTTTGAAGTCGATAATCTTTAGTCTGGTGCGTCCTGGAACCACCATATTAATGATTTGTAGCCAGATAGACTTATCATCACTGGTTCACAGACTGATGCCAACCAACATGGACGTTGGATATTCCGGGGCTAGTAGTGAGAACCAGGTCCAGGGTTGCTTTATCCCTGGTGGGTGAGTCCACTAAGTGTGGATAACGAGGAAAAGACAGTCTAACTACCTAGATTCAGTTAATGCTGTAATAAAGAACAGTTACATAAGTACTTACTGTAATAGTAGATTTTTGAGGGAATCGTTTTCATCAGGTCATACCTATAGAATTTAGCTGTCAGGCACTAGGATCCCATGGAAGCTTTTCCACAGCAGTCTACTAGGGGTCGCCCACTTCCAACGTCATATACCGATGTCACTCTACTAATATCTGTAGGTGGCCCCCCTCCCTCCCTCCTCAGTTCTTTTTCCCTGCCGGAGACCAGGGGTGCTAGGCCCCTCTCTAAGAGACAGAGGAGAGAGAAAAGTAGCCCGGCAATATAGCAAAGGCTAGAGCAACAAGGGAGACAGTGAGTAAACAGAGACATCGGGGAATGGAGGGTGGGACAGCATGACCTGATGGAAGAGCTACTTGAAGATCTACTGTTATGGTAAGTTCTTGCGTAACTGTTCTATCTTCTTCAGGGATATCTCTTTCATCTGTCGTCAAGGCACAGGTCAGGAAGCATAGGAAAACCAGGAGCAGTTGTAAAATTTGCCACGTGATTTATTATTAACAGTAAAATAAAAAAATAAAATTGTTGAGTATAACTACAGTATTTACAAAGGCAGTATAAACAGAGAAAGTTCATCTGGGTTTCTTCTCAGTTTCCAATCTTAGTCTCCGTGTTTCTCTCTTGCCAGCAATTGCAGCTCTGTTTTTATAAGTCTTTGCAACTCCCACTCGTTAAGAAAACAGCATGCTGTCTCACATAGTGTTCTTGTAAGTTTCAACAAGTGCAGCAAAAAGAACATTTTGACCCAGAACTGACCGCTTGCTTACAGCTTCACAGAGAGTTTGCGAACAGGTAATCCCCTTGAGATCCAAACAGCTTTCTGCAATCATTTCAACAATATAACTATATACAGTTTTTTTTTTTTTAAACTTTATATTTATTATTTTCAATGTACTCGTACAGAAAATACATTCCAAGCAGAGACATTACCTATGATACCCATTGAGGACGCCACCCCTCTTATTTACTGAACAATTATGTTATTCTGCTGCTTTAAGATACATCAAAGGGGGATATTCAGTTATTTTAAAACAATTTCTAATACAAAACTTGCTAGAGTTTAAGCCCATGAGCTGCATGGAAAAGAATACTAAAACAATTTTTTATAGGCAATCCACCTTTTCATATCCTCTTAAGTCAGAGGATTATAAGATCAACCATGCTTTAGCTGAAATAAAGATCACTATTTGTGATAATTCAATACAGTGTGCCGCTTTAGAGATAACAAATCCCTACCTTGCAGAGGGACTGGAAGGAAAAGTATGCCTTTTTGCAGATGATACAAAGATCTGCAACAGGGTTGATACACAAGGAGGCGTGGAAAGGATGAAAAGGGACTTGGCAAGGTTGGAGGAATGGTCAGACGTATGGCAGCTAGGATTCAATGCAAAAAAGTGCAAAATAATGCACCTGGGAAACAAGAACCCAGGGGAAGAATACACAATGGGTGGGGAGGTAGTAACAACAACAAAACAGGAAAGAGACCTGGGGTAATCATATCAGATGACCTTAAGGTTAGTGCTAAATGTGAGAAGGCAGTAGGGAGGGCCAGGGTATACTGGGATGTATAGGAGAGGCATCAGCAGCAGAAAACAGGAAGTTGTTATCCCTCTGTACAGACAGTTGGTGAGACCCCATCTGAATACTGTGTCCAGTTCTGGAGACCCCATCTCTGCAGGGACATAGACAGATAGAGGCAGTCCAGAGGAGGGCAACTAAAATGGTGCAGGGTCTGCAAGAGAAGCAGTATGAGGAGAGACTAAAGGAGCTTAATATGTATACCCTTGAGGAAAGAAGGGAGAGGGGGACATGATAGAAACTTTCAAGTACCTCAAGGAATCAACAAAGTCCAAGAGGGTAGCATCTTTCAGAAAAAGAGACTTGCAAGAACAAGGGACACAATTTAAAGATAGAAGGAGGGAGGTCTAGGGCAATGGAGGAAGTATTATTTCACAGAGAGGGTAGTGGATGCATGGAACAGCCTTCCTGAGGAAGTTGTGGGGTCTAAAACTGTGGGAGAATTCAAGAATGCATGGGACAGACATAAGGCAATTCTTGTGGGGGGCAGGAAGATATAGGCTGTTGGTTAACTAGGATCTGCGGCCTATCCTGTAGGTAGGGAAATGGGCAGACTAGATGGGCCTAGCAGTCCTTATCTGCCATCAAAGTCTATGTTTCTATGTTTCTATGTTTCCTGCGCAGGCCTCACTTAATTAACCTTGAGAGAGCTTGCTCATCCAGCTTTCTCTTATTTGGACCTAAATCACCCAAAACCAAACAATTAGGGTTTTTACTAGTAAAAGTTATATAACTTTTCATTTCGCATGCCAGTCACTCAAAAGAATATACTAATACGTCCAGTACAATAGGAAGTTTAATACTCTGAGTCAACTGTCCCAACATTAATCCTGTAAAGATGTTCATTCGAACTGCTCTCCCGGCTCAGGAAATGTTAAAGTTATTTGTGAGCAAATGTCTCTCTTCCCTCTCGATCCTCCGTATATTTAATCCCTTCGCAGTCTTCATGCTTCATTTTCATCAGATGACAAATCGCTTTGTTCCGCATTGCACTTCCTTCTCAGGGCATGGCTCTGAACCCATCTGTTAGCTTCCTTCAAATCCGAAAAGACATAGATCTTCCCCTGGTGTGCTATCCTTAATCGAGCTGGGAATATAATGTTGTGCTGGATCCCTGCTTCTCGTAAGACAGCCTCGTACCATCGAACTGTTTATGTCGCTGTCTTGTGGCAAAACTTATGTCTGGGTATAACCGAATAGTTTCGCCCTCATAGAGCAATGGGCGATGTTGCCTGGCTAAAGCCAGCAGATAGTCCCTGGTAGCCACTCCATCAGTAATCGCCAGAACTGTTCGCGGGGTCTCAGGGTTGTCCGGTCTACCTCTGATTGCAATCCTGTAGGCCTTTTGTATGCCCTTTATACGTATGTTGGCTTCCTCCCAAAACTGTTGTAGCATCCAGTTTTGTAGGAAAAGGACTAAATGGTCCCCTTCGCAGCCCTCCGGGATGACGCGGACATTTGAGGCTCTAGTTTGGTTTTCCAGATTTTCCAGACGCATTTGAAACCATCTGTTTTCTCTGATCACCGCATTAACAGCTCCCATTGCCGCTTCCGAGCATTTTTTGCATCCGACGATTCCGCTGATACAAATTCACTTTTTGTTTCCAAGTTTGTGACTCTGTTCACTATACTGTCTATTTTCTCAGCCAGTCCAGATACCGAGGTGATCAGTCTATTTATTTTATGGCCCAAAGATTGTAAAGTTTCCTCCTCTTCTTTTCTGTCGTCTACGGCCTGTTGTTGCGAGGAGGATCACGTGGTAGAGGGCACAGGAGCATTTTTCGATTTTGCTCCTTCATGTGGAGTACGATCCTTTCTGGAGTTCCCCATATTGCTCCTGGGAACTTCCGAATGCCTTATTTGCAGCTAGGTTGGCTCGGGAAAGTCCGAAAGATAAATATTTTATCTTGAAAAGCCTGCCCAAATGATGATCTTTATTACAAAGCAGCCATATTGCTCGGTCTCGCTAGCGCCCCCCCCCCAACTATATACAGTTTTAAACAAAGGGATCCCAGTATCAATTACATTTCCACAAAATGATTCACATATATTTTTATACCAGCAGATATGCAATGGGGGGGTTAGAAAAGACAGAACAGCAAGTGTGGGTAGAGAGATAGCGAGAGGCAGAGAACTGCAAGACCGTCGGGGTGATCAAAGTCCTAGGTATCACGAGAAAATTTGGTTGCGTAACCAGACAGAGAAGAGACAGAAAAGGAGAGAATAGAACAGATCCTTGCATTTAAACTCTTTCTCCAGAACAACTGGGATAGGGCCCTATTCAACCCTGTCACAATCAGGTCACACCTATGGAATGAGTCTCAAGCAGTACTGACAGAAAGACAGTATGGGTGGCAGGAAGACAGAGGCCTATGACAGAAGACCTTGAAGAACAGCAAGGCCAAAGTCTGCCCACCTTCGAGAGGCAACGTCCAGACTGTAGTGATTGGTGAAAGTGTAGACAGTAATCCAAGGGGCAGAAGTACAGTTTTCAGCAACTGAATAGCCGTGAACCACACCAGGAAGTACCTTACCGTACATCCTATAACAGAAGGTAATACAGTTGGCCAATCATGGGGAAAAACACTGTCTAGAAACTGGAGCACCCTCTAAGAGGTGAGAAAAACAATTAACTGAAAGGACTTTCTGCAACCTTTGGTAAAGTGTGTATAGTAACACAAAAGTCTATTCATATCTGAAGTGTGGAGCAATGCTTCCCCTGGACTGGCATGCTCTGGGTAATGAAGAGGCAGGTGAATAGATCGATTTAAAGTAAACTTAGACCCCACCTTAGGGAGAAACTTAAGATTTGTATGCAAAGACATCCTGTCTTTGTGGAAAAATCAAATGAGGCTGCTCGCACATGAGTGCCTAGCACTCTTATATCCTTCAAGCAGAAGTAAAAGCCACTAAATTATCACTTCTCATGACAGAAAGTATAACTCCCGAGACAGTGCTGGTTCATACGGAGGCAAGGTCAGCTTCTCAGGACAAAAATTCAGGTCACAAGGCGGGATCGAATTGCGGATAGGAGGCTTCAGGTGTGAAATGCCTCTCAAAAAAGTATCAGCCACTTCCATCTGGGCCATCAAGGGGCACATGAAAGGCTAATACAGCAGACAAATGCACCTTAATAAAAGAATGCCAGAGACCTACATTAAATAAGGACAAAAGGTACTCTAGAACCTGGCTCATGGGACTAAGTAAAAGGGTCCAGGTGGCAGGAAGTGGCCCAAATAGCAAAGCATTCCCACTTCATCGAATAAGTGGCCCTGGTAGCCACTAGGACATTAGCCACTATCTGAGATACACCAAACCAAGCAACGGCTATGTCTTCAGGGGCCAGGTATGCAGATAAAGGGACTTATGGTCTGGATGGACAAGGGTGCCCTGTGCCTGAGACAACAAATCCCCAGAGAGGGAAGGGGGAACTAGAGCTAACTGCTGCAGTAATGGAAGCCAGATCTAATGAGGCCCGAATGGTGCTACCAGAATTAGGGTGGCACCCTCCATCTGGAGCTTGATTAGCACCCTCTGGAGTAGAGGGAAGGGAGGAAAGGCATAGAGAAACCTCCCCTTCCAAGAGAGGGATGTGCCTAGCCAGAAAACTCCAGGCCCTGGATCTAGTGGGCAGAAATGCATCTGTGTTGCAGTGAGAGGGGACATAAATAGGTCCAACACTGGACGCCCACACCTATCAAACAGGTCTTCGACAACTGAGATCAGCAGTTACCATTTATGCTTTCTGGACTACAACCGGCCAGGGCTGTCCACCAAGATGGTTTGGCTACCTGGAACATAGATAGCAGACAGTTCCAGACCATGTTCTAGAGCCCAGAACCAAGGTGAGGGGAAGGAATGAGGAAAGGTACCCCTTTGAAAAAGGTGGCAGGGGTCCATCCACAACCACAGCACCTAGTGGACAGGAGAGGATACCAGAACCAGCTGATTTAGGTCAACTGTGTGCTGAACCCACTGGATTCTATTGAGGGATCCGCATGTGCTGTCTGGCCAAAGGAACAAAGATAATGGCTGTGACCATTAAGCCCAGCATCCTCAGGAAGGCCCCCGATAGTGGCATACCAATTTTGAGCCACAAACTGGAACTGAGCCATCAGGGTCTCGGCCCTGTCCAAGGGAAGGAAGTCCTTGCCCTGGGCAGAGTCCAGAACTGCCCATATGTACTGCAATTGTAGCAAAGGGGTCAGGACTGACTTGGGCAAGTTGACGGTTATTTCCAGAGAATGGGATAACTGCAGAGTATGGTGAAGGGACTGCACAAGCAAGTCTCCGGACTACGCCTTCAGTAGCCAGTCACCCAGATATGGAAAAACGTATAGGCCTTCCCTCCTGAGGGCAGCCTCCAAAGCTGCTAAGCACCTGGTAAGGACCTGTGGTACTCAGGATAGCCAAAGGGCAAGACTCTCAACTGGTAATGTTTCCCTTGGAACCGGAGACTGAGGTACCGCCTGTGCAGAGAGCAGATCAGGATATGCGGTAGGCGTCCTGCATGTCCAGGAAGCATAACCATTCCTGCCTCAGCAAAGGCAGGAGGCCCTGCACAGTGACCATCCGGAACCTTTTGTACTGCATGTAGCGATTTAGGTCCTTGGGGTCTAGAACAGACCGAAGGTTCCCGATTCACTTGGGGACAAAAATTAACCGGGAGAAGAACCCTGTGTCCCTCTGTCGGTTGGGGACTGGCTTTATGGCCTTTTTGCACAGCAACGTGAGCACTTCCTCCGGCAACACTGGAATGTGGTTTGGGGGTAGGAAGAGGAAACAGGCGGAGTTTCTGGAGGCTGTTCCTGAACTTCTAGAGTGTGACCCTGCTGGATCAACTGCAGTAACCAAGCGGCTGAAATGATGGTTCTCCACTGCTCCAGGTGGAGGGAGAACCGACCCCCGACCGGGGGAGGGGCCGGTAAGGAGTCATGCTGAGGCAGGACCTGAAGCCGGGGCCATACTGCTTCCTCTGGGGCTCTTTGAGAAGGCACCAGAAAAGGAGGAAGGGGAAGGCAAGGCAGAACCGACCCTGCATGCACCCTGAGGCCTGGTTTCCAGGAGTGTACAAAAGGAAGGTTGGGGCCTACTCCCAGGATGAGTGTGGTACAGGGAATGGACAGACCTAAGGGTGCTGCCAGAGATCATAGACCTGAATAACATCCTACACAAGGGGCATGCAAAACCATCAGCTGGATAGCAACAACAAAGTCCAGATAGCTCAGCCAGAAATAGGGCCCAAGACAGATACCAGTGGCAGCAGCCCTGATCGTGGGAGCTGCTGTATCAAAAAGGACCCCAGGGGGCCGGCCCAGTGGCATTGAGGGCTGAGGCGCTGGACGCCACACCTTGCCCCACGCCACCGACCTGGGTTCGGTAGTGGACCCGGGCCACCAGGGGTCGGCCAGGGGAAGATAGGCTACAGCATCCATTGACAGCTTGTCTTCTCTGGGGGGGGGGATGGGGATCCATCCCAGCATGTGATGACCCCTTGCGGAGGCTGGGGGCATGCCAGCATGTCGGCACCCAGGGGCTTGATTGGCCACATGCGGAGGTCTGTGGACCAGTCAGCTCCGGGGGTTGCACCATTGCCGGCAGATGCTGCGGATGTCGATGTTCATGCCTAGATGTCTGATCACACAGCTTCCACATAGAAAAAGGGGGAAATCACCCTCAGGAGCCGGGAGGATGGAGCGCCGACCCAGTCCTAATGTGCCACCGTCTGCCACCGCCGCGGGGACCTGACGCGATGGAGAGATTCGGGGGTGTCCCACCCAACCCCGCCCCCACCGGGGGGGGGGCAAACCACGGCAGGATGGAGGGACCTGAGCAGTAGGTATGAGGGTGGCAGGGATGGGTTCATGGGCGACTCCTGACGAGGCAGCTCCTGTGGGACGTAAGGGGATAAAAAGTAATTTAATTTAAAAAAGGCCCCAGGGAGGTGCTTAGTGACAACTTCCGCAGTCTGGGGAGCTTAAGGAGGACCAAAAGCCCTGGGCGAAGGGGCAGAGGCATAGGCCACTTAGGGGGAGTGTGCAACCAGATGACTCCCTATGGCCAGACCCTGTCCCTGAGGACAGTGTGGGGTTGGCAAATGCTGCCAGCAGGGGGAGCATTAAACACCAGAGAACCCTGCTGCCCAACCATAGGAATGGATGAAAAGACTATGGTGGTGCAGAACAACTCCGCCACTGGAGAACCAGTTGGGGGAGAGGAAGGCACGCCAACTCCCTGTGGCCAGACACCGTGCAAATACCTCTGTCAAATGGCCAGTTAGGGGGAGCATAAGAGCAAGAACTCCCTGTGGACAGCCCCCCCCTTGCAATGAACGCACAGGAGTGGGGAGACAGGTGGAAAAGGAAACCAAGGCGCCAGCACCAGTGGGGCAATTGCAAACTGCCCCAGACCCCCTGCCCAAAAACTAGGCAGCACAAGGAGGGGAGAGACAGTTCTCCGTGCAGATGCCAAGAAGGAGGGACTCCACCCCCCGTAATAGAGCCAAGCAAGGGCCATGCGGGCGGCCTGCCAGAGCCATTCCCTGGACCACTGCAGAAGGAAGCGGCCAGTGCAGGCAGGAGAAGGCAGGAGTCTCCGAAGTGACAAAACCGCCACCTGCAGAAATCCCTGAAAGGAAAACAGCCCTGAAGACTGGTTGGAGAGGGAAAGGATGCCCACTGCAAAAAAAGCCCACCAAAACTGCTCGGGCACTACTGTGGACCACCACAAATACCAACATTTCTTCTGGAAGATGTCCAACAAACACCAGAAACGGAAGAGAAAAAACAGTTTAACTACTGAGATCGCTAGAAACAAAAATAAATCAAGAAAGAAAGTAACAATTTGGCAGTCGACTGAATGGAGAGACTTCCATGGAGTTTGATATGAAATGGTTGAAGGCAGAAAAAGAACTAAGGAGGAAGGGTGGGCCACCCATGCATATATAGTGGAGTGATGCTGGCATATGACGTCAGAATGGGCAGCCCCTAACAGACTGCTGTGGAAAAGCTTCCTTTGGATCCTAGTGTCTTACAGTTAAGTTTCATAGGTGTGACCTGATGAAAGAGATATTCCCGAAGATCTACCATTCTCTGGTGACTGAAGGCAACTGACAGTGTCTTGTGCCTCACAATCCACCCATCCAGGGTTTGAGGTTATTGCAGCATAACCGTGCACCATGTGAAAAGTAAATATTTACACAAATCTTACTGAAAATGCTTAACTAAAGTAAAAAAGAGGTAGCACATTACACGGCCAAGTGGAGGACCAGAGCTCAAGTGCAGTGTCACATCTCTCCCTTACTGGGCCCTGCAGGATGCAGTGGGGAATACAGCCATGCCATGGAGGGGGAATCAAGTATTTTAGGGCAATCCAGTGACACACTCCCACATGCAAAATGTGGTAAAACCCCACCAATTTGGTGTAATTTACTACGAAATGCGGATGATTAATAATGATAGTTGGTTTCTACCCCCCCCCTTAGATCTTCCACTGGTGCTGTTGCATCATGAAGTGATGCACTTACTCTCTGGGGTAGTAAGGCTGGGTCATGTTACTCTGCAGTATTCTGTGTTGTATTTGGTGGCCAAAAATAAGTACCTTAAACACATCAGGATCTTGGTAATAAGAAAACACATCACACAGAAATCTAGGCCTTCTCTGTTTACTTTTCTATTCAGCACAGACACAAGGGGAAAACTAATCTCAACACACACAGAAAGATTCACAGGCTCACAGGAAGTACATTTCTTAAAGCTGCACTACACAGAACAATCCCTCCTGACTTAGCTATAAAGTACATAAGTCAATAATTCAGAAAATAGTATGAAGTTATTAAAGTTATTACTGCGATGTCCCTAGTTAGTCTATGTCATTAGACTATATCTCTACAAGTCCATTCTCTTTGGTAGACGTCTTATACGTCCTTGACTGATGTAGTAGGACTGGAGGCTGTTGCTCTGGAATCTGATTAGCATCAGCCACATCTTGTCTCAATTGCTGTGGTTCCACTTTCTCTTCCTGTTCTTGTTCTGGAAGAAATAATGCTGGATAACTACCCGACTCTGGGTATCCCTTTTTTATTCTGTCTCAATTCTAGTACGTAATTGATCCACATCTTTTTTCACTCTCCTCTGGTTAGTCAGTTGAACACTACAGACAACATTTCTGAACTTTTTTCCACCACGCCTTCTATCCATCTCTTCGGGCCTGCATACATCCTGACCCACACAAGATCACTGGGTTTGAAGGATCTGGTGTTAGGAAGCATTTCAGTTCCTGACTTATAGCCTACAGGGTGAAGAAGGTCCAACTGAGTTTGAATCTGACATCCAAACAACAATTCTGCAGGGGATATTCCCGTGACACAATGTGGTGTTGTGCGATACATCGCAATAAGGTCCAAAAGGGCTATTTGTATTGCCGTCAGTGTAGTAGGATTAGCTTTGTTCAACTCTTTAAAAGTCTAAACTAGGCGTTCCGCTTCACCATTTGAACTGTAGGGAGATGAGAAAATATGGTGGATACCACGTTGCTGGCAAAATGCTTGGAATTCAACAGACATGAACTGTGGTCTGTTATACAAGACAATCACTTGCAGAAAACCATGAGTAGCAAAGATCGATTTCAACACTTTAATGGCATTCTCAGTAGATGTTGAAGACATTTGATGAATTTCTGGCCATTTACTATAAGCATCAGTTAGCAGTACCCACATGGAATTGAAATAGGGTCCTGCAAAATCAATACGCAACCTTTGCCAGGGTTTTTCAGGTCATTCCCAATGGTGAACTGGAGCTCTTGCCGGATTTCCCATCGATACAGCACAACCTTCGCATCTTTTCACAACCTGGTATATGTCTCTGTCAATGGAAGGCCACCATATGTGAAGTCTGGCTAGGGATTTCATTTTAGCAATTCCTGGATGGCCCGCATGCAAGAGAATCAGCACATTTGAGTGATAACATTGGGGTACTATGACATGCAATCCCCGCAGAAGACACCCCTCAACAATGGACAACTGCTGTCTCTTGTTATAGTAGGGCTGTAGTGCAGTCAAAAAAGTAGTGCCTTGCAGCCAACCCTCAAGCGTACACTGATACACTTGTTTCAAAACTGCATCTTGACTAGTCGCTTTTGCAATGTCCTTGGCTAGTACTGGAAGGTGATCTAACTGCTGTAGCTCCATTGAACACACAACAGCAGAGTCCTCCATATCTTTCAATTGCACTGGAAAACTATCTGGCCCCACCTGACATACTAATGGCTCCTCTGTAAATCCCATGTCGAACTCCATTTCTCTGGATATTGGTAACCTCGACAAGACATTTGCATTTCCATGCTGGTCTGTTGGTTGGTATGTAACCTCGAAATTATAGGCACACAAAATTAATGCCCATCACTGAAGTCGGCTAACGGCTGTCTCTGGAATTCCTTTTTCTGGGCTGAAAATTGTCACTAGTGGCTTGTGATCCATCTTCAGGTGAAACTTGCGACCTAGCAAGTATTGGCAAAATTTCTGGACTCCAAACACAATCGCTAATGCCTCTCTCTGAATCTGAGCATAATTCCTTTCAGCTGCAGTGAGGTTGCATGAAGCATGGGCCATCGGCTTCTCCACTCCTTCTGGATCTGTATGGAAAAGGACAGCTCCTATACCCAAAGGACTAGCATCACAGGCCAATGTGATAGGTGAGTTAGGGTCATGAGTTAAATTATTCACATTGGTTAGAGAGAGCTTGCTGGCTTGAACTGCCTTACTGTGGCCCTTGGTCCACTTCCATGGAGTACCTTTATGTAACAGTTCATTTAGGATAGCACATTTAGTGGCTAAGCCAGGTATGAAACGGTCATAGTAGCGCACCATATCCAAGAATAAGCGCAACTCTGAAACATTCTGCGGTTTAGGCATGTGCACAATGACTTCCACCTTTTCATCATTTGGACGAATTCCATCTTTGTCAATAGTGTGACCTAACTACATGACACTTGGTTGACAAAATTGGCATTTTTCTCTCCTGAGTCTGAATCCACTCTGTTGAAGTCTCTCTAAAGTCTTTTGTAAGTTAAGTAAAAGCTCTGCTTCTGTCTTGCCCTTGGCAATGATGTCATTCAAATAACAAGCAACACCTGGTATATCACCCACTGTTTTCACAATCACTTTTTGAAAAATATCAGGTGCAGAACTAAGGCCAAAACATAACCGTTTGTACTTGTACAGTCCTTGGTGTGTATTAATCACTACACAATTTCTGAGAGTCTGTATCCAGTTCCATTTGAAGGTATGCATCCATGAGGTCCAATTTAGAGAACCCCACTCCACTATTCAGTCTGTGAAAAAGTTCCTCAGGTAAGGGTAAAGGAAATACATCTGTGCTAAGTACTGGATAAAGTGTCACCTTAAAATCTCCACATATTCGAACCTTACCACCTGGTTTAGATACCACCACAATTGGAGAGGCCCTATCTGAACTTGAAACCTTTTCCAGCATACCCACTTTTTCCAGTCTGTCCAATTGTGCCCCAACCACCAGTTTTAAGGCAAAAGAAAATTTCTGTGGTTTACAAAACTTAGGGACTGCATTAGGCCTTGTAACTAGATTGGCTTTAACTGTTGTGCAACATCCCAAGCCTTTCCACAACTCTGGCTACATGTCTAAAATCTCCCCAAGCTTGGGCGATTACTGCTTTGTGGTACCTGGACAGCAGTAAGTAGGCCAAAATCTGTTGGATCAATATGAATGTTTAGAAGAACCTGAGCGTCTCTGCCCAAAATGTTGACACCCTTTTCTGAAACCAGAAAAGTTAAAGGTGTAGCAGGAGAATCAGCTCTGCGTACCAAAGTGGTAAACGAGCCCAGTAGCTGAACTGGTTGCCCTTCAAATGCAAGCAACTTATTACAAGGAGACAATGGTGGCTTATCCAGATCAGACCATGTTTGATGGTTAATAAAAGTAACTGGGGAAGCAGAGTCTACCATTAAACGCAACTGACACCTCAGTTGTGGCAACTGAAGTGCCACACAGAAAGGAGGAACATCTTTAGTCTGCATTTGTGGTACAATAGGAACCACTGCACTGTCTGTGCTCTCTGAACTGATCACTGCAGCTCTCCTGCTTCTGCAAACCTCAGCAATACGACCCTGACGTTTACATGCATGACACTGAACTTCTCTGAATTTGCACTGGTCACTGCTATGCTGAGACAACCCACATGATGCACATTTGTACTGGCCATGCAGTCTGAGTGGAGTGGTTGAATTTTTCTTTGAAAACAGTGGTTTAGACTTAGGTTTGAGCTGTTTCAATTTGGGGTTTTACTGTAGTTACTGGTGTTACCCCCCCCCTTACAAATGGGGGTTCCCAAAAGTCTTCTTTGGATGTGCCTAAATGCCTACTGTCAGGCTGGTGTCCTGTGTCCTAGCAGGTTTAAAAGTGTTTGCATGTGATCACCCAGTTAGGCTCCATGCCTGTCTCTTTAAGAGCTGCCTATCTTGTAGTTTATAATTACTCTGAGTAGGGGCCAAGTGTTTCTAGGCTCGAGTCCCGCCTGGGCTGCAGTACAGCTGCTTCATTCTGCCATTGCCGATTGTGCAGATGGAGCCCTACTAGACTCTGTGATTGTTTGCTGATTATATGTTTTAATAATAATGTTAATGTAGTTTGTCTAACCTGCCTTCCTTTGCAGCATGGACATTTCTGTTATGCACCACTATCCTGGTTCTGGACTGCCAATCTGCACCAATCGGTATTTTTGGGGGCTCTAAAATGGAGCCTGCCCACAGGGGTCTTGTCGGAGTAAATTTCTGTAGGAATTGTAGTTTTCACCCTTTGGTGCCTAAATGGACCTGGAGAGGGAGCTCAAGCTGTGACAGACAATGGATCAATGAACCAAATCTTTTTGATCACTAAGAAGCTCCGGTGCTGCCTACAGCAAAAGTCAGAGTGGAGTAAGAGTTGAGAGAGTGAGGAACTCGAGCAATTTGAGCAGCTGCTCCTGCGTAGTGCACAGGGAAAATCTGCGGGAAGGCTGTGTCTGGCCTGCTTGCTACCATCTTCCTAAAGTGAAGAGACTTAATCCAACCATCGGACTTTATCTGAATTTGTGACCTTCGTTCCAAAATTGTGACTAATTTCACCAGAAGAGGACCGAAGACTTGCTTTTGTGCGATCGGCTTATCAGAATTTTCACCACGGCCGCAGAGCACACAGTTTGCACAGGGACACTATGAATTGCAACCGGACTGTCATCTGAACTGCAGTATTTGTCTGCCTTTACTATAAGTGTGCTGAATGTGGACAGTGGGTCGCGATTTGGTTCCCCACTTTGCTGAATGAGTCATGCTTGCTGGAAGCTGCGTCCAGCAACCTTACCGGACTGCATCCGAACTGTTCTCCCAGTCTGCGTCCTGCCATCCAAGCCCAGACACCCGCTCATGCTGCAGAGAACGATCCGATGAGAGACCCACCCGGAGATACGGCTCCCTAATCAACAACACTGAACAGGATCAAGTGCCACATCGCATCGTATGGGCCCTGCTTCTTCTGGCCATCCAGCTCGTCATCTTGAGGTCTCCATTTCTTCCATCCTGCATTCAAATTTGGGTAGCATGAGTAAAATCAGGGTAGCTCCCTGCAACCCAGCTAACAATAACAGTGTATCATCTGATTTAATTGTTGTTAAGCTTTTGTGGACTAAGCCATCTGGCTCCGGATTACAAATTGTGGGTTACAGTGTATGCATGTTTCTTTCCATCACAGAGCCCCAGCCAGCTGCAATGCCGGCCTACCCCAGGCAACGCTCCGGGCTAGCCTGTAGTTCCAACTGCGTACCCAGAGTGTGTGTGACTGTGTTCCAGGGACCTTTGAGTGCATGTCTTATAGCCTGAATCAATCAAATCTAAAATCAACCACCAGATTACTACCCCTCCCTTGTTCACGTCCCCCAATAAATCAGATCAGGATCTTTTTTGCAGTTAAGCTGGGTGTGGTTTACCTCTGTATAAAAAGTACTGCATCAACATTGCTTAATTGCTACAGGTCTTGTTTTCCAGGGGGGTCATCCAGGGCATCCAGCTGATTACAGCCCTGGTGGTAAGTGGTTACAAGGAGGGATTCACTGTGTGTTGCAAAAGTGCATTGGTGTGGGGTAGCTGCAAGATTAGCCAGGCCACTAGGGGTAAAGAGGGGGTATCAGTGTCCCGGAGGGCTGTACCCAGGGCAGTCACATTGCCAACAACCCTGTCCTCCGGATGGAGGCACCTGCTTCGAGAGCTCAGGCCCCTCAACCTGCAGGGGTAGTAACCCTCGGAGTAGCGCAATCTAGGGGTTACACTTGTACTTCCTTTTTAGTGTTCATCTTAGCATGTGCTTCATTTTCTGCAGCCTCATACATTAACTGTAAAAGTTCATCAGCAGACTTCTTGACACTTACAGAAAGTAATTGTTGAATATGATGTTCATTATTCAACCCCATAACAAACTTATCAGCCAGATTAGATTCAAGATGCTGTCTGCTCCACTCACATGTGAGAGCTAAGCTTTTGATCTCAGCCAAATAAGACTGTCATTTATTTATTTATTGGCTTTTGGCAACCGGGTAAATGCATTAGGCAAACATCCTGCCTATTTTCAAGCACGACCCGGGAGGGTAAAGTTTACAAAGCAGTGAACACATTACAAAAACAGGTACATACAGTTTCCAATTACAGGCAAACAAAATACAGGGTGAATACAACTGTACATGAAATCACAGAGTAGTAATTTAAACACAGACTTAACAGAGATGACCCCCGGGGAGGGTGTCATTTGCAATAATGATGCTAGAGACAGGAGGCAGAGTCAGCAAAGTAGAGAGAAACCTAGGTAGAGCAAGGGTAAAGATAAGCAGGACACAAGGTTAGAGAAGAATTAGGTACAGATGCAGGAATCAAGTGCATGGAGGTGGGAGAAAAGTGCTGACTTAAAGGCTGAGTAAGATGTGGAGCCCCGTAAGTTGGCAGGTAGGGAGTTTCAGAATTTAGGGGTGAAATGGGCGAAAGCCAGCCACCCCATTTTAGTCGAGCAGAGAGGGACAGTGAGCAGGGGCAATTTAGAGGACCTCAAGGCTCGGGAATGGGTCATGGGGGTAAGCATGGCCACAATACCGTCAGGGTGGAGGGGCCTGATTCATGGACTCAATAAAACACCCCAGAGAGAAAGAGCACTGTGATTTGGGGGACAGGCAGAGTACAGTGGTGGGTAAGGCAAGGGGCAGAGAGGGCAAATCTACAGATGTTATTATAAGAGGTGTCCCACTTATGAAGGATACCTGCTTTGACATGTGAGAGAGTGGGAAGAGCGTATAGGAGTCTAGGAAGCAGTATACCACGCACTACAGAGATTCTGGTGGCAGGGATAAGGGCATGACGCACACGGTAGGCAGCGCCTAACTTGGCATTAACAGACCTGCATACCTTGTTTATATGCGCAGAGAAATCGAGTACAGGATCAAGAGTCACGCCAACATATCTGACAGCCTCAGTGGGAGTGACTATCGACCCATCAATGCTAATCACATGAAGCTTACATGACTCTGCACGAACTTTCCTGGCAGATCCAAACAGCATGGACTGAGTCTTAGGCAAGTTGAGAATGAGTGAGTTAGAGGTGAGCCAGTGTTGGATCTTGTTGAATGCAGAGGAGAGATGGGTGTTAATGTCCAAGACCGAGCGTGAGGTGGCATACAACACCAGGTCATCAGCATACATGACAGAGTGACAGTGTGGAAGAGAGGAGGGAGTGTCATTGGTAAAGATTAAGAAGAGAAGAGGTCCTAGGATGGAGCCCTGGGGGACGCCACAAGAGACTGTTGCAGGGGAAGAGAGAACTTTGCCAAAGGAGGTGGATTGGGATTGGCTGGAGAGGTAGCTACTGAACCAGGACAGGGTAGATTCAGCGGCCCCTAGTGAGTGGAGTTTGTACAGGAGCAGTGGATGATTAACCATATCAAACACCTTAGTGAGGTCTATAAAGACAGTACCTGTGAGAAGCCCTCTGTCCATGTTGGACTTAATATCACTGGTAAGAAGCGTGAGGGCGGTGGAGGTGCTAGGTCCAGCCCTGAAGCTACATTGAGCAGGCGATTAAATATTAAAATCCAGTAGGTGAGTAGAGATCTGGTGATAGATAAGTTTCTCTAAGATCTTACTAAGAGTAGGTAGTAAGGCTGTGGGCCGATAGTTCGCTAGGACTTTGGAGTCACCTTTCTTGAATACAGGGATGACCTTAGCAGCTTTACAAGCTGTGGGCACCGTAGAGGTGCAGATTAAACAGCCTAGTGATTGGGGTGGTGAGGAGGTGAGCGCCAAGTCTAATAATCCTAGGTTCAATACCATCGAGCCCAGGGCTACCTCGAGGGGGGGAATGGACTGAAGTAACCTGAGAACATCCGACCGAGCAATTTTAGAGAGAATAAGCAGCGGAGGAGCAGAAGAGGGGAGGATGGGGTTAGTAAGGATCCAGTCAACCATTGAGCGACAGAGGTTATTCTGAGTTATCAGAGTGTGGGAAGAGATGAGTTGCTCAAGGTTAGCCATGCTAATTGCCGAAGCAAGTGAGGAGGAGTTTGAACCCAGCCAGTCCAGGTTAAAATCTCCCAAACTTATCACCTCATTGTTCTTAATTAGGGCAGGAATCATAACAGTTAGCTCCTCAAGACCAAGTTTACTATTTCTGGGGGTAAATACACCCCAAGTAGGTGCAACTTCTTGGCACCCCCCATTAGTAAGAGAGAGTGCAGTACCTCACCATACATCAGGCAAGGTGTTGGCAACAGGTGACATTCAGGTGGGACTTGTAGTACAGTATCAGACAACCCCCTCTTTTAGAGGAGGCACGGTCAACCTGGTACATATTATAGCCAGGCAAGGCACAGCTTTGATCAAGAACAGTTGTTTTTAACCATGTTTTGGATAGTACAAGGATGTCTGGGTTATTTGCCAGAGCCCAAGCCTCCAGCTCAGGGAGATTTGCTAGCAGACTGCGGATGTCCAGGTGCACGATGGACAGGCCGTGAGTCTGAGGAAGGAGATGAGAGGTGGTTGGGGTAAGTACATTAGGGGAGATGGAGGGGCCTGGGTTAGATTCAATGTCTCCAGCTAGAGTAAGAGTTAGGGTTATGACCCATAGAAGAGCAATAGTTGTAGCACAAGTGACAATGGCAGGGAAGTAAAGTCTCCTGTGCACCAAGAGCCTTAGTAGAGACCCGAGGAGTTTATAGCTTAGGTAAACTATAGGACGAGGGGAGAGAGAACCTTCAGCAATCATGTTTGAGTAGATAAAATTAAAAGGGGATACTACTGGGGGGGGGTGCCAGCCAATAAGGATAAGGAGCCAAGGGCCAGTAGTGCAGAAAACAGGGGCACAAGGAGATACAAGGATGATCTAGTTTCCGTGGTGGAACGAAACCCAGGAGAAAGAGCTGAAAAGTGGGGGACAACCACAACAGGAGAACAGGAGAGAGGGAGTGATCTGGATGTGGAACAGAGGAAGCAGACAGGGGGAAATCAGAGCCAGACAGGGAGTATAAGTAGCTTAAGAATTCAGCAATGGAGAAATGACAGCAAGTCAGGATGGAAAGAATACGGCACCTAGTGATGGTAAGCTATAACCCGCAGGTGGGATTCAAGACAGAGAGAGAAAAAAAGTTTAATTTCCCGCATCACGTGCAAGCCTGGACCTATATAAGCAAGGACAGCTAAGGGTGGGAGAGTATGGGGTCGGAGAGGAGCAGCCACATTGCGGCTACGGGGCGCTAATAGCCAAAGCAGATGAGGCTGAGAGTGCGGTTGCCAGGAGCAGGGGAAGAGCAGGAGCCGTCTGACCAGCCCTAAGACTGTGGATCCTCTGGAGTGCGTACTGCGTTTTAAATAAATTCTAGACTTAACTGAGCTTCCAAAAATCCTACTGGTAGCCTGCACAATATTACCTTGGAGACTTCCAAAATTAAGTCAACAGCCTCGAGGGGTGAGGAGGTCCAAACATCTAGCCCAACGGGAGACAGTGCTGCTGGGTTTTAAAAACACAGACCACAGAGCAGCAGAAGCAGCTACAGTAAAGTGGTATTTTACATAGAATAAGCTAATATACAGTACAGATCCCAAAAAAGGCTAATATAAAAAGGAACTCAGTCTTCCTAGACCCAGTAGAGCAGTGCTATCACAGTATTAGGAAGGAAACAAATACAGAGGCTTTGGTAGGATTTAACACAAAGCCGCATAGAAAAGGTGCCAAATTTGAATTCAAGGCAGATGCCGTCCGTTCTAGTAGTGAGTGGGAGGGTACAAGGATGAGAGCAGGACAAGCAGATCTCGTTTCAGGGAGAGACTGGAAAACGCAGGTAGATGCACACAGAGAGGAGGGGGAAAGGGGGAGGGTCAGGCAAACCAGAAAGGGTCAGACAGACATGGAAGGTAGATAGGAGTAACAGTTGAAGGCAGGTGGCAGTAAATTCAGAAAAAATATCATAGCAGTGCTTATATTAAAATTGAGTTGCAGCGAGTCTAAGTCTAAGTCAATACAATATGGACCATATGTAAGCAGTTAGCAGTTCAGAGCACAAGCAACTGTACCAGCCTGAGGAATCCTGACCTAACACCAAGCAAGGTGCTAGCAAAAAACAGTCAAAATAATGTTATCAAAAATACAGTGTCAGCCCCAGGTACATTGACTCCGTGTACTAATAAATAATATCCCTATGACTCACTGGGTTGGAATCAAATTGGAAGCATTTTTAACATGAGTGTCCTGGCCAAATCAAGATTATTCTACCTTCCAGATACCCACAGCAGATGCAGCTGAGAGCACGGTCTCCGGAAGCAGGGGAAGAGCAGGAGCCGTCTGACCAGCCCTAAGGCTGTGGATCCTCCAGAGCGTGTACTGCGTTTTAAATAAATTCTAGACTTAATTGAGCTCCCAAAAATCCTATTGGTAGCCTGCACAATATTACCTCGGAGACTTCCAAAATTAAGTCAATAGCCTCGAGGGGTGAGGTCCAAACATCTAGCCCAATGGGAGACAGTGCTGCTGTGTTTTAAAAACACAGACCACGAAGCAGCAGAAGCAGCTACAGTAAAGTGGTATTTTATACAGAATAAGCTAATATACAGTACAGATCCCACAAAAAGGCTAATATAAAAAGGAGCACAGTCATCCTAGACCCAGTAGAGCAGTGCTAGCACAGTATTAGGAAAGAAACAAATACAGAGGCTTCGGTAGGATTTAACACAAAGCCGCGTAGAAATGGTGCCAAATTTGAGTTCAGGGCAGACGCCGTCCGTTCTAGTACCTGGTGGCTTGCTCAGCTGGAGGTCCCACAGCAGCCCCGTGGGCAGAGAGCCCCTGAGGAAAAGGGCTGCTGGTGGTTTGCTCGGCTGGAGGTCCCACAGCAGCATGACTGACCTGATTTCTGACAGCAATTGTAGAATTTATAACATTCAGCCCTTAGAAAAGTTGTTAAAGTGTATTGTGCATTCAATTTAGCTTTTAGTTCTTGATATGACAAATCCTCTGGCCGGTCCAGTGCACACAGACTGCATAAAAGTTTGAAGGTTTCACTCCCCAAGAAAATACAAAGAGCAGCTCAAATAAGCATATCCTTTTGCAGTTCTTTTGCAGATTGCATGGCAGGATTAAGTAATAACCACTGATAAAACCATCTGGACCATGTATCCCAGTCTGTTCCTGTAAAAATCTCAAAGCAGGCTGAAGTTGCCATGATACTCCACAGTTCCAAATTGCTTACTTGCCTCCAATGCAGAAAGTCAGAAAATGGTGTAATTCAGTAAGCTGGAGCTATTAAAATTTCCACCATCTGTCATTGCCAGTTTGTTGTATTTGGTGGCCGAAAATAAGTATCTTAAACACATTAGGGTCTTGGTAATAAGAAAACACATCACACAGAAATCTAGGCCTTCTCTGTTTACTTCTATTCAGCACAGACACAAGGGGGAAAACTTATCTCAACACACACAGGAAGATTCACAGGCTCACAGGAAGTACATTTCTTAAAGCTGTACTGTCTAACATTTCTTAAACCTGTACTACACATAACATTCTGTGTCTGGGTTACCAGCAGGACTTTGCACAGCTTGAAGGGGACTGCCACCCATCACCTTTAGAACTATGAGATCAGGTACTGTCAAATGCGCTCCAAGCATTTCCGACAAGGGATTAAGGGATCTGGGGGCAAACAGGAAGATAGGGGAGGGTCTGGCCCATCACAAACACATATGGATTTTTTCAAAACTGTATGTAATTGTTCTGTCTTAAGTGCTTTGAGCCTGACTCAACTACATTCCCTCTGGAACTGCTTACTGTAATTGTAATATTTTTGTGACTAGGTATTTGATATGGAACCTCTACAAATGAGCACTCGTGCCTAACGGTAATCTCTGAAGTTTTCAATAAATAAAAAAAGAAATAAATAGATGCACTATCATGTTTTAGAACAGTAATTACTTCCCAAATAAAAAATAATCCTTACCTTGGAAAAACGTGCATTGATCCACTTTGTAAAAGTTTTCTTCTGTACATCTTCATGCTTATCTGATAAAACACAAACAAAATGCAATTATAAGGGATAAGCTATTGTGTAATAAATGTTCTTTTTTCATATAGCTCTTTAGCCTCCACCACAGTCTGCCCACACTTCGGGCCTGCGGTCATACCTCCATGGCAACTACCCCAGCCCCATCCACAGGTAGCCCACCTGCCGTTCATGCGGTAGGGGATGCACTACAAGGAGCCTGAGATAGTCACCAGCCGTCATCACACTGGTGGCAAGGTTTTTACCAAATGTTTCTCCTTTCCATTTCCCCGACACTGATTTATGCTTCTGTCGCCTCGGACATCACAGTGCACTTGTTTGATAACACTCATCAGGGAGCAGGCTCTCCGGCCCACCAAAAAAATAACAAACACTGAGCACCCTACGAACATGTCCAATCTGATACATGCGAAACGGCAAAACACAATCAAAGTTTACTCAAGATACGCCATGAGCAGACTATTCAGCAGAAACTATTTTATTGCCATCAAAAACGACATCAATTGGTAAGGGGAAAAAAACAGCGCTTTAAGGCTACTGCCTCTTCAGTCATTTTTGCAGAGTAGCCCTCTCCTTGTGTCTGTCTCTTCTGAGTGCACTTTTATTGTGTTTTGCCGATTCCCCAATCCACCACAACGGGTCGATGCAGCACGGAATCTTGGACATCTCCATCCCTGGGCTGACTTGCGCTGTGCTGATCAGCACTCCCCAGCCCTGGTGGCACTTAATCCCAGCTCCACGAGTCCAGTCCTGAACCCCTGTCACCATAACAGAAGTGATGTGTAAAACACTTCCGCTGGGATGTGGGACGTCCCTTGTGTAATCAAGTAAAAGAAAACAACTGGGCATGGGTTTTAAGTACTGCCAAAAGAATGCAACAACAAAGATAAATTTAAATTAATTCTATTTCCATAAGGTACAGGAGGACAGAGGCCATCACTATCAACTCCTTTGAAACTTTAGACTCAAAGTGAAATTAATTTAGACATGCTGCACTCAAACATAGTGTATGTCAGCCTAAAGCAATACTTTGCGCTTTCACCTTTTTTTTTGTTCTACAGTTCTATTTGTATAGTATGACAGGAACAATGCACTGACAAAGGTATTTGGGAAATGTGATAGCATGCCCCTTTTAAGTGTGTAGCTTAATCTGACAATAAGTCATCGACATTTCAGAGGCAACAAATTAATTACCAGGCTTGCATGAAAATAAGAATCAAGTGCCTGTCAAAAACATGGCTCTCACTGCTTGCCTCACCAACTATTAACCTGAAGTCAAAAGAAATCAACGGAAACCTGTGGCAGTAGTGCTCTGCCAGGCAATCGTTCAGAATGCACAACAGTGGTGTCTAGACATGATCTGATAATATCTTCAGTGCGTTACTGTGCTATCACCTTCAAGCAGTGGAAGAAGCAAAGATTACTACTTACAGTCAGGGACCACAAGGATGAACAAATTAAAAAAACAAAAAAAATGCACACAAATCTGGAAAAACATTATCAGATCAGATGAAAGCAAAAGATTAAAAAAAAAATTAATGCAACTATGAAACAGCAGATTAAAGCAAAAAAAATGTTTTGTTTAAAGGAACACTAAATCTTCATATCTTATAAATTTAGTTTCCATGTCAGACGACTCTTTTCCAGTAACTGTTAGGGATATACGTGTTTGCTTCAGTTTGTTTTCACTGTTCATGCTAGTCCCCTGTAACTATTTTGATGGGGTCTCTTTTTTAATGAAACAAAATTCAAAAAAGCCGAGCACCCACCACCTATCATTACACAGACACCTTGTATATTAAAATCACATATTTATTATTAAAGGGCACAAGACGGCCGACGTGTTTCGCATCAAATACGATCCTTTTTCAAAGGCTTCAAAGGACTTCGCTGAGTAAACGGTCTCTTTTTTTATGGTTGTTAAACTCTCATTGTCCATGAGAGCTGTATTAGCATATCACAGCGTGATGTCTCATCACTCATTTACACATGTATGACGGCATCACAGCGATCGTGGATGGGTCTTCTGACCTGAGTTCAGCTTAAGATTGTTTCTAGTAGAGTAAATAGAGCTAAACTTGGGGAAGTGATTCTTTTAGAAAACCTAGGGCTAAAAAGAGGAAAAAAACACAGTCTCGGAGACGAGCACGACACTGGGCATCGCTTTATGCTACGTGCATGCCCCCGTCACGACTCATCTCCAAACCATGTTTTTCCCACTTTTTAGCCCTTTTTTCCTGTGAGGTAATTTAAAAAAAAATTGTTTCCATTTTTCTCCCCAGTCCCCGAGCCTGCGCATCACCAACGTAATGCAAGCGTGTGGAGGCACGCACACGTCACACCCTATGGGACACCCCACCCTACTTGTCACTCCGTCGCCACCTGCACCTGCCACCAGACCTCCATCCAGTGGCGGTGGGACTATGGACGGGTGAGCCACACACCCAGGAGAGGACAGCCAGTGCTCGATCTTGCTCCCACCCGTCCACCCCTATGCCAGCACCCCAATGACCCAAGGTCATTCCTGAACCTGGGTCGCCGGCATAGCGCGAGATAAGGCATCCAGCACCTCAGCACCACCGGGCCAGTTTAAAGCCCTTGATTTTTTAAAAGAATCACTTCCCCGAGTTCAGCTTTGTTTAGGCTACTAGAAACAATCTTTAGCCGAACTCGGGTGGGAAAAAATCATTGTGCCTGCAAGGGAAAGAAACACAAGTGCAAACTGAGAAAAGTCTGTCGCAATGCTGTGTGTGGTGCGGGTTGTTTAGATGGCACAGTACAATGCCACAAAACACACACACCACAAATTTCGATCCCAAGGAAACAGGGATCGCCGACGTAACGAAACGCAACCCCCAAACGGCGAAACTGTGGCGTTCAGGCGTGCACAGCAACGACCTCACCACTGTGTACCAGCAACAATGCCGCAGATTTGTCAGTGTGAACGGGGCTCAAGCTGAAAGCACAAACATCCTGAAAAACACGCTCTTGCAACCTACAAATTGAGTGTAATTTAAAGGGAAGAACCCTACAATACGACTCAGACAGTTTGCAAAGGTAACGGACGGTAAATGTGATATTTCACATCTTGCTACAACTTGAACTCTGATTAAGCAGACAGACATATTATGGAGTCTAAAGCGTGCTGACATATGTTCTCATATGTTAATGCAGCTCTCAGGGTCAATCAGATTTAAACAACCAGAAAATGGAGACCCCGAAGACAGTTACAGGGACTAGTATGAACAGTGAAAATAAAGCAATCACATATATATCTAACCGCTACATGAAACGAGTTGTCTGTTGACATGGAAACAAATAACATTTACAAGACAAGAGAGTGTAGTTTTCCTTTAAAGGGGCACTGTCAGCTTTGCCCTTGCATTTTTGATTACTTCCAAACAGAGTGCTTGTTGGCACACACCCAATGAAATGTGCACCTTAGATTGCCTCTTAGAACTAGAGTATGTAGCGCTCACCTGTTTTTGTAATATTTTATGAAATTTTTTTTTTTCTCGAAATATCTCTGTCTTTGATTGACTACACCGAAAAGCATATAGTGGTTGGGAACGACATGAATTTAGTGCCGCCTGAAGGCGCTGAGCGTTCATTTAAAATATAGTTTTGGTAATTTCTACTAACGACGCTTATGTTATTTAACACAGTCCACTAAAGAGGATTACACTTACAGTTTAGACCACAGCGAAATCCCCATGCATAAGGGTGGGATACTATTGTGCATGTGCAAGATCTCTGCCCATGTCTCTTTTGTGCATGCGCAGGATTTCGGCTGCGGTCTGAAAATGTAAACTGTAATCCTCATAGTTCTTGGTTTGTATTCGTAAGCTCCAGGAGCGGTTCCATTTAATAGAAATTACTAAGGCAACATATTTTTAGAGTGGGCATGCTGTAAAATCGCACTTCAGGACTGCGCTCGTTCATGATGCACATTCCCAACCATCATATGCTTCCAGTGGCGGGTCAATTAAAGTCAGGACGCTCAAAAAAGGAGTTTCACTAAATATTACAAAAACAGGTAGGGCTGCATACTTTTTAGTTCTATGGGGGCATTCTAAGGTGCACATTTCATTGGTGTGTGCCAATAAGCACACTGTTTGGAAGTAATCAAAAACGCAAGGGCAAAGCTGACAGTGCCCCTTTAAATGACCATTCAATTCTGTAAGACTAACAGGACAGAAGAAGACAGCTATTTATCTGGTGATCATTAGAGCATTCTGTTATTCATTAATTGTTTTCTGTAGCAAGTAGAAATCTGATCAAAAACTGATAAGCAATCTGTTTTTAAAATCTCAGATCTCTGTTTGGCTCTGTGATACTGGGCAGTGAGGGACTGTGCTGACATACTGGTGACTCAGGTGCATGTTTCGAGACTAGGACGTCAGGAGAACAGCCTGCAGATAGGGATTTAGAGCATCTGTGCAAATGTTCTCATCCCGGAGAGGGAGGATTAGCATGGCCACGTATCCAGTGACACCTAGTGGTAGACACAGGAAGCGGTGGATTAGTGGAGGTGACTTTGGCAGCATGGACCACACACAGCCTGGAACCCCCCCCCCCCGGTGGACATTTGTGTGCATGCCTAGTCCAGGGTGGTGGGAGGGCTCCAAAAACGGGGTTAAAATCCCCTCTGATTCTGTGCAGGGTAATGGCACTGGCCTATCACTTCCCATGCTCACTGACACTCAGAAAAGTTGATCCCTTCCCCAATGCTGGCATTTCTGGAATGCCGCTGTCTCCATTCAATTGGGAGGCAGTTCCAAAAGAAGGTCATGAGAGCCCAGCTATGCAGGACAAATAGTAGTCATTTGGAGTTGCTGGGTTGCTCACAGACAGAGGATCGTCTGTGTAATTAGGAGACGTCCTCAAGCAAGTAGAAACCAGAACAGCCGAAACTGGATGGTAAGCACTACAGAGGATCACGACAAAATAAATAAATCTTAGATTATATTTTTTCCCTACTGTATCTGTCTCAATCCATTCCTGTAACTAAGTATGAGTATACTGCTGCCCACTGGCCAGCGACACCCACTTGTAGTACCAGGACTGCAAAGTTCCCCAGGGTACTATCCTACCAATGCTAGGGAGGACTCCAGCAATATGACCAGCTCTAAGATACTCACAAGCTTCTCCTCCATAAAGTCACCCCCCACCCAATCCTGAGAACAAATGCTTGGCAAGGTTCAACACTTCTACCTAGGAAGTTGAGATCTCCAAACATGCAGATGTGAGGTGATGTCATTTGAACCCAAGACACAGAATCACTGAAGCTAGGTGTGCAAGCCCATCCTTAATCATTTCATTTGAAAACTTTGCAGATGAGCTGGTCCCATATGTAACCCACTGAATACAACACTGAAGCCGCCGCGGGACGTTTTGCAGAGGTGAGGAGCTTGGCTCCAAAGAATAAATAGCTAGGCTGTCACCCAGGACGTGCCCCAATTTTTCTCTTGAAAACCAAGAGCCGTGATTGGCAACAGCTGCACTGGCAGCAGCTCACACCCTCATGGCCAAAAAAGAGTGCTGCTGTTTCGGTCCCAAGCATTGCAAGAGGGTCAAGGTGAAAAAAAAATAAGGGAAAAAGAAAGTTTAACCAATAATTTTACAGTACATAGCTATAGGTTATGTTTCAGGAACTAAAAAACATGTTTAAGTGCAAGGATTTAGGGGAAGGGAGATGCAGGAGGACACCGGTAGCAATCCCACCTCCTGAAAGGCTTTCGGAAAGCCTGATAGAACACATTCCACCTGAAGACACAACACTGTTACTGAAACTCAACCAAAAGTAGATTGTATACAGGGCTATGGTCAGCTGGGTCAGTTTTTCAATTCATTGTTTTTCAAGTATTTATTTACGCAAGATAGCCAGCAGAGATATGGCATCTACCCAACTCGCACCTGGGATAAGTGATGCTCAGGGAGGTTAAGACGACTACGCAAAATCACAGCATGGACAAGCTGCTGTGCCGGGATCTGAAACTCTGCTTGAATCTGCTGGTCTACAGTTCTGTGTTCTTCTAAGCAATGCACCACACTGACTTGTGTAACATGGCTCAGGGCATTCACTGAAGAACTGCCAGTGCCCAGAAGCCGCCATATCTCCCAGCAGCCACTTATGAGTAAACGAGTAAAGATATCGGCACATTCCAGAGCAGCCAATGATTAGCTCAAAAGATGGCACCATGTACTGCTGGCCTGCCGCACAAAGTTCAGTGAAGAACCCAACGCTGCTGCATTAGACTCAGGCATTATGTTTTGTAAGGAGAAAGCTGCAGAAACTGGCAGTTGCAAGACTCTCCCTAACTCTATAATCTTTACATACCTCTAACTTGCATTCTTTCTCTCCCACAGAGTTTGTACTGGAAGTCCTAATTTGGCTCTGATGATCTCAAATCAGCAGGAGCTCGACTCATAAGAAGCCCCGCTGAGTTGATATTTTGGTTTCTAAATGAAGAAAACGCCCTTTCCTGTCAAATTCGCACCATCTTTACAGCCAGACCCACCCTCCTTCTGGACTAGCATTTTGACTAGTGTTCTGTTTTTCTTCTGACATTTCATGAGAGAAGGAAGGGGAGGAATGGAGCTATAAAACATTTTATCATCTAAAAATAGAGGCAACGGGGGTGGGGGGGCATGGATAAAAACAAGATGTCAGTGTGCAGATCCCACAGTGATTTGAAGTCTGCACAGTACATGGGGTATTGCTTCAAACTAACTGCTGTTGACATTTTAAATTGGCAGCTCACTTGAAAGAGGGAGTGAATGAACAGTATATGACACTGGAATTAATAAATGCAGGCTTTTATGCCATATCTGAAGCTAATCGGTAGATTAACATTTTAAAACAGCCCAAACCAATATTACATTTCAATCCCATTGAAGACTGGTTTTCCTGCTTCAACACACAATGGATGCACCACGGATCCAAATAGGCTACCTGCCAGAAATAAAATATAGTATGTGGTCGCCCGTGACTGTAGATAGATTTCAGCGACTTTCGAAAAGCTGATGTAGTACCAGTTAAAAGTTTGTGAAAAGTTGTTGCAGTATCGTTCTGACATCTGATTTATGCAACAACTTTCCTTGCCTTTGAACATGTGAGCACCCACTACACACACCTGCAAAAGTGCCGCTGAGTCGCTGTCAGTGATTCTACAAACACCGATTAGGTACATTTTTTTACTAAAATTAACGAATGTGAGCTGAACACTGCCTTGTGATTCTCGCCAAACGTAATAATAATTAAAAAAATTAAAAAAAAAAACACCTTTGAAAGAAGAATTTTGGAAGGGATGGCAGTAGCAAGTTACAGTGCAGTCCAAGAGCTATTTCTAAACACACACTCTTTTTCTCTCCCTCTTTCTAGGTACCAGACATGCAAACCTGCAAACACAGAAACGTAGAATTTGACGGCAGATAAGGACTGCTTGGCCCACCCAGTCTGCCCATTTTCCCTACCTAATGGATGAGCTGCAGATCCTAGTTAACCAGCAGCCTACTTCTTTCTACCCCAACCCCCTAGAATTGTCTTATGACTGTCCCATGCATGCTTGAATTCAACCACTGTTTTTGACTCCACAACCTCCTCTGGAAGGCCGTTCCATGCATCCACAACCCTCTCTGTGAAAAAACACTTCCTTACATTACCTCTGAGCCCCCTCTATCTTCAAATTGTGCCCCCTTGTTCTTGCACACCTCTTTTTTTGAAAGATGCTACCCTCTTGGACTTTGTTGATTCCCTTGAGGTACTTGAACGTTTCTATCATGTCCCCCCTCTCCCTCCTTTCCTCGACGCTATACATATTAAGCTCCTTTAGTCTCTCTTCATATGTCTTCCAGTGCAGACCCTGCACCATTTTAGTTGCCCTCATCTGGACAGCTTCCATCCTGTCTATGTCCTTGCGGAGACTGGGTCTCCAGAACTGCACGCAGTACTCCAGATGGGGTCTCACCAGCTGTCTGTACAGAGGGATAACAACTTCCTGTTTTCTACTAGTGATGCCTCTCCCTATGCATCCCAGCATCCCCCCAGCCCTCCTTACTGCCCTCTCACATTGCTTGCAGACCTTTAAGTCATCTGATATGACTACCCCCAGGTCCCTTTCCATTTTTGTTGTTGTTAGTATCTCACCCCCCACTGTGTACTCTTCCCCTGGGTTTTTGTTTCCCAGGTGCATTACCTTGCACTTCTTAGCAACAAAAGTCCATAATATTCTTTTAAAATTAGCTTTTTTTTAAAAAAAAATATGGACTTAAAATGTTTAATGAAATTTGTTGAATACAGGTTTGTTGAAGAACTGAAACTGAGTATTTGTTTCCTTTAACAGTGAAACAAGCATTTTGGCTGAATTATTTATTTATTTTACAACAGCAACCACATACTATATAAAACAGTATTTGAATACTCATACACAGCAAGGATGAGTTTCCATCTCAAGTCTGAGGTGACATCAAGGACCTCTCAAGGTCCCTATGATGTAATCTGAAATCCTTGATGGAAACACAGCCTTGTTGTGTATGACTACTCATACATTACTGAATACGTATTATTCACTCGTATTCTTTATCAACTTGGGCAGGCAGTGTGGTTCAGCATTTGCAGCAGAAATGAGTTCATCAGATTGGTCCCAAACTCAAATCCAATCATAACCACTGACTAAATGAGTGACCTTAACCACCATGTGTTTTATTTACCCATGCTGGAAACACAAAGGCAGAAGCAGTGTCCCACTGAATATGTTATCTGACATTTCAGGTAGGCTAGCATGGGTCTATAAAACAGGTTACTCACCTGTAACAGTAGTTTTAGAAGTGGTATATGTTGTTCATCCACACTGTTTGGCATGTCCTTTCAAGACTCTTGCCAGAAGGTCTTTAAACTGGCTCCTCCCACCCATCCAGGTGGTATACTCCTCGGCTCCACCCCTTGACGCCAGATCTTGCCTGCTGGAAGCGTAGGTTGTGCATCGAAGCCGGGGAGGTCAGGTGGGTCCGTGTGGATGAACAACATATACCACTCCTAGAACTACTGTTACAGGTGAGTAACCTGTTTTTCTAGGACCGTGGATATGTTGTTCTATCCACACTGTTTGACAGACTCCAAGCAGTTCTCCGGGAGGAGGGAGGCAAGGCGCACACACCCTCAATACTTACTTGGGGAACAGAAATTGGAGAACAGGCCCCAAAACCAGCATCTCGGCGTGACTCTAGGTCAATATGGTAGTGGGTGATGAAGGTGTTTGCTGACTTCCAGGTAGCAGCCCTGCAGATTTCCTGGATAGGGATGAACCTGGAAGCAGCCACCGACGCAGCAGTATGGCAGGTGGAGTGAGCTCTTATCCCTACGGGAGGCTCCTTACCCGCCAACCCATAGCAGAGATCAATTCAGGATGTAATCCACCTGCCAATCATCTGCTTTGCTGCAGGTCTGCCAGGTGTGGCTTCAGCATAGGTGACAAACAGCTGGCGAACCGCTCCCCAAACTTCAGCCATCCACTCCTTATAGTAAGAGCGTGCTCGTCTCAAGTCCAAGGTATGGAGTCTGTACTCGGCCTCAGAAGTGAGGCAGGGATAGAAAACCAGCAGAGTCGACACCTGGTTACGGAGAAACTCCAACACCACCTTCGGAAGGAACTTCGAGTGGGGGTGCAAAACAACTTTGTCCCTGTGGAAGACCAGATAGAAAGACTCAACAGAGAGTGCCTGTAGTTCCCCAGTCTTTCTGGCTGATATGATAGCCACCAAAAAGACGGTCTTCCACGACAAAGGTGACATCTCACACCTGTGCATCAGTTCAAACGGCTTTTTCACGAGCTTTGCCAGTACCAGCAGTAGATCCAACGGTGGTAGTGGTTCATGCACCGGAGGGGAAATATGGTCAATGCCTTTAAAGAAGCACCAGACCACCTTCTCCAGTGCCACCGTCTGCTGACCGGCCCACGCTTGGTAAGCAGAGATGGCTGCCAGATGCACCTTGAGGGTCGTAGACCGAAGACCCCCCCTTGGACAGAGACCAAAGGTAGTTGAGGATACCAGCCACTGGGCAGGACAAAGAGCCTAAGCCCCTGCCCTGACACCATATGGAAAACCTTTTCCATTTGAAGGCATAGCACCTCCTGGTAGACTCCTTTGTGGATGCTTCCACAACTGTGAGGACATCCTCAGAGAAACCCAAAGCCTGGAACTCTAGTCGTTCAAGAACCAAGCTGTCAGATGCAGGGACTGAAGGTCCAGATGGAATACCTTCCCCTGATTGACCGATATCAGGTCCGGGCGTACTGGAAGACATCTCAGAGGCCTGGAGCTGAGGCTGAGGAGATCTGGATACCAGAACTGGCGAGGCCAGTCTGGGGCTACCGGAAGCACCTTTGCCTTGTCCCTCCAGACATTGAGGATCACCTCGTGAATCAAGGGAAGTGGAGGGAAGGCACAGAAGAGGCCTGGGGTCCATGGCCTCAAGAAGGCATCTCCCTGAAGCGAGCCCTGCTGAGGGGGCAGGCATGAAACAGCCTCAGCTTTGTGTTCTCCCTGGAGGTGAACAGTTCCACCTGAGGTCTGTCCCAGTGGGAGAACAGGTTGTGTTCTATCTCTGGATGGAGAGCCCACTCGTGGGACGTCTCACCCGCACGGCTGAGAGCGTCCGCCAGATGGTTTGAGGCTCCTGCCACATGGATGGCTAGGAGATCTGCCTCCAGTCAGCTCACGAGGGTCCAGATGTGGAGCACTTCCCTGCACAGAGGCTGGGAGTGCGTGCCGCCCTGCTTGTTGAGATAGTATGTGGTCGTGGTATTGTCCGTCTGGACTTGCAACACTTGACCCTGAAGGAGTGGAGTGAATGCAGACAGTGCCAGTCTGACTGCTCTGAGCTCCAGCAGGTTGATATGACATCGGGATTCCTCAGGGGTCCAGAACCCGTGGGTCCTGTGATTCCCCCCATGTGGGCAACCCAGCCCATAAGAGAGGCATCGGTCATGAGAATGACCGTTGGCTCGGGTCGGACAAATGGGATCCCTTTCTGCAAATGTGCTAGGATGGTCCACCATTGGAAGGCATCCCACATCTTCTGGGTCACTATGACCAGCTGATCAAAATGACCATGATGCTGCCGGCCCACCGGCGCAGCCGTAGGGTCACCACTCGCGGTGCCAGCGACCCGGGTTCGAGAACGGACTCGGGGAACTGGAGGGCCGGCCGGGGGGAGGAGGATCGAGCGCCCAGAGGCTGCTCTCCTCCTCCGGGTGGGATGCGGGTCCCGCTGCGATACCGCCACCTGGGTGACCACGGGTGGTGGTGCAGCAAGGATGGCATGAAGCAGGGAGGGAGGGAGGACGTCCGCCGGGAGCCGGAGTGTTAGCACGCTATGACGTGCGTCGCTCCTAGGCTCTCCTAGCGTGCAGACATCCTATGGGGATGGGCGGAAAGAGGAAAATACCCTCCGGTGCTCCCTGTAGATGGAGCTTCAGGCCCCGATCCCAAGGCCCCTGCTGGCATGGATGACGGATCCCCGACGAAACTCAGTCATTTGGGGCGGTGGAAAGGGGGGCCCCGCCTTGTACCCACCAGGGAGTCAAACTGAGGCAGCATGGGGGGATGACTGCACCCGATGCCGACAGACGAGCAGGGACGCACAAAGGCCGTAGGAGACTCCCGAAGGTGAGGAAGCACCGGGGTGAGAAGGGGGTGTAAAAAGAAAGTATAAAAAAAAAAAAAAATGACCATGATGCTGGGTCCACTGGCTGGCCAGCTCCCACTGAAGGGGGCACATATCCCATTGGACCACGGTGGTGCAGGCCACCATGTACCCCAGAAGGCGCAGAAAGTCCCGGTCAGGGTGAAAGTAACCAACCAGAAATGACTGGATAAAGGAGGAGAGAACCTCTGCTCTGTCCATTGGAAGCCTGGCTCTGGCTCGGGAAGAGTCGAGCTCTGCCCCGATGAAGCATATCACCTGTGAAGGTATGAGTTCCAACCTGGTCTCATTGACCAGGAGACCAATATTGATGCAGGTCTGGAGCACCAGATGCCTGGACCTCCATCTTCTGTCTGGAGGAACCCATTATGAGCCAGTCATCGAGATGGGGTACACCCTGACCCCTCGACGCCGAAGATGGGCCACCACCATTGCAATGCATTTAGTGAAGAACCAGAGGGTCGAAGACCGGCCGAACGGCATTGCTCAGAACTCGAGAAGGGCTCCCTCTGCTTGAAAATGGAGGAACCTTCGGTGAGATGGATGGATTGGGATATGAAAGAATGCGTCCTGGAGATTCAGAGAGCAAAACCACATGTTCTGCTCGAGGGGTGGTATGATCTGGGACAGAGGTACCATCCTGAATGTGCGAGACCTGAGAAACTGGTTCAGGTCGTGCAGATCTAGAATGGGGTGCCAGCCCCCGTCTGCTTTGGGACCAGGAAATACCTGGAGATGAACACTGGGTTGACTGGGGGTCCATGACTCTGGCCACCACCTCCTTGCGGAGGAGTTGAGCCATGTCATCTCAGAGAGCCGACTGAGTGTGTATGGACATATCCTCCCTTGAGGCGCGGGCTCAGCTCGGTGGGTACTGCTCGAATTCCAGAGGCAATCCCTGGCCAACCACTTCTAAAACCCATCTGTCTGTGGTAACAGCGGACCAGGCGGAAAGGAAGTGGCAGAGCCGGCCCCCCACGGGAAGACCCAGAGCTTGCGTGGCAGGTATGGGGGTAGCCACTCCCATCCCATCACTGGCCAGGCCTTGAGGAAGAGGGTCCGGTTTGGGGACCACCTGAACCATGTCCTCCAAGTTTACGGGCCGCCAGGGGCCTGGACTTGCGCTGAGGGTGTAAAGGTTGAGCCTGCTGCTGATGCTGCTCTGATTGAAAAAGGGGCTGCTTGGCCGGAGGGGCAGAATGCCGAAAAGGCTTCTTCTTCTTCTGCTTTTCAGAACCCTGGGATTCCTTCGGTGCAGAGGTCACAGAGTCCAAAGTGATACTGGAATTTTCCATGCGTTGGAGGTGACTGTCCACACCTGGGCCAAAAAGGTCGGTACCCAGGAAAGGGACATCCGTTAGCTTGTGCTGGGTGTCCCCCATGAAGGTGAAGACCCTCAACCAAGCCCTGTGGCACACAGCAACCGTGGCTGCCACCAAGGGGGGGGCGCAACAGTCCCCAAGGTCCAAAGACGTCTAGTGTTGCTGCCTCGCAACGGCCCAACCCTGGTCATGGACCTGCTTGACCGTGGTCTGGAGGTCTGTGGGGAGGTGAGGTAGAACCTCATCAAGACAGCACAAGAGGGCATGGGAGAAGAGGGCCATGATGATGGCCAAGTTTGCCTGATGAAAGCACAGCGAAGAGGAGGCATACACTTTCCGGGCAGAATGGTCCAGTTTTTTGGACTCTTTGTCCAGGGGCCTATTGGTGTCTCCTGAATTACCCGAGCGCCTAAACACAGATTTGGTCACCAAGCCCTCGGCAGAGGGCTGCTCTGTGAATCTCGAAAGGAACCTGATGGGCACAGCGTATCTGCGGGCCATACAGACTAAAGGCACAGGGTAGGAGGCAGGGTGCTACCACAGCTCCAAGGCTGGGCCGACAATAGCCTTGGCCACTGGGAAGGCCTCCGTCGGTGAATCCCCGTGTTTGAGAATGTCAGTGAGGGCATATTCGGCCCATTTCTGAATGGGTTCTAAGGGCATCCCCGTGGATTCGGAGATGAGACAGAGGATACCCATAAAGGAAGAGGGACCTTCCTCCGGTGAGAGACTACCAACAGATTCCTCGTCCAGGGGCGAGAATGGAGGTTGGAGTCCTCAGACTCTGAGGAGTCCGGATAGATCGACCAGTCACCGGAGTCTCCATCCACCCGCCTAGGATGGTCGGAAGTGAGGGTGACGGAAAGCCTATGCGGAATGCCCGGAACAGGCCGAGGAGCCCCCGAAGGAGGCTGTTTAGGTGGCAGCTCCACCGGGATCACTGGAGAGGTCAATTTAGGCTGAACTGGAATGGTCTTGACCAGCTCCGAAGGCAGAGGAACGGTGCAAACCGGGCTCCTGAAGAGTCGGCGTCAGCTTACGAGGCGACAGCCAAGTAATGGCCGGGGTAGAAGCCAGGGCCGACTTCTGGCTGGACATAATCAGCTGCTGGCACATTAAGTCCTTGTAGCATCGACGGAGTTTCCATCGAAGCCTCTCCTCGTCCAAGGAGGACTAGGAAGAGTGGCGGCAGTGCCACTTCTTTACGGCGCTTATGTGCCTTCTTTGGCCTGTCGGTTGAAGGGGTCCGAGACCTCAACTTGGACTGCCGGGGGGACAGATGGGGTTATTTGGAAGGAGCTGGGGAGAACCGTGGCTCTTTCTGGTCAGTGACCGGAACCACGGGGGGACTCCCAGCAGACTGGGTCTCCTACTCAGTGGCAGGCAGGACCAGGGTCCTGCATAAACAGCTGTCGCCCCTCATCAAGCGACAACAGGTTGACGGGGTCGAGAATAATCTCAACCGGATCGTTGTCCTGCATTTGAGCTGGCTGGCCTGACAGGGGTACCATGAAGCCAGCGGCCGAGGCCACAACCTCAACCGAAGTCGAGACAGCAGATTCCTGGGACTGAGATCTCTCACAATCCCAAGAACGACGTCGGCGAGATGAAGTTTCCCTAGGCTCCTTGTCCTTTTTATGGGACCGAGAGACATATGCGCCCGAGGGCCCCTCACCCTTGGTGGGAAGGGATTGGCACAACTCCCGAAAAGAGCCAGAGAAGGTGGAGCCCAAATTGAGCAGGACAAAGAAAGACAGAGAAGACGACCGATCCGTGGCCCGAGCTGCCTCCTGTTTGAAAGTCTTCACCTGTTCAAGCTGCTCAGCGGACCCCGCCCCGCCACCGCGGAGACCGCCCAGCGGGCTTCCTTGCATTTGACCGGCGGATTCTGTTTCTCTGGTCTGCCCAGCTGAAGTCGTGTGAGACGATTGTCTAAGACGTTTGGGTGAAAAGCACAACACATGTCGCAGGCCTGGGTGTCATGGCCGACACCCAAGCAGTGCACGCACGAGGCATGCGGGTCGGTGCGAGACATCTTCTGTCCACACGGGCAGCGCAGAAACCAGGTGAGAATTTATCCTCCATTGCGGTCGAGATCGCAAAGCAATTAGCATAAGCTGGCATATGTGGAGGGAATATTCGTGGAAACAGTTTATTAGATTTTTTTGTGCCCCAGCAATTACAGCTCATTATCCTCATTCTCTGCCAGCTGATTTTCCTTCCTGTTGGAGACATTGTGGTGAATCAAGAGCAACACATTACCATGTGATGTAGGGGTGCTCTCTTCTCCAGTCCTTTTTTAAGACTCTCGCAGAACAGCTAAAGGCGCTGTTTTGGTCCCTCTCTCTGGCTTAAAAGCACTGCTATTTCTACTACTACAATAACCAAGGGCCATAGGGATATAACCACCGCTATCTCCTAGCAATACTGTTAGTGGCAAAAAAAAGCAATTACCCAATGCTAGTTTACCCCTACCATTCCAGAGTGGCTAGGTGGAGGGTACTGGTGCAACAGGTATACAGAGTGGAAAAGATCACATACTCCCTAAATCACCGTGAGGAAGCCTGTGCATCCCGATGGACTCACAGGCTCATCCACGCCATGAGCAGGGACCCAAAATTGATCTTATAAGGTTCTGGACACCAGGGTCTTGATCATAAGTCCTGGTTTATTATTTCTAAAGAAAACTGTGCGCCCCCTCCCGACCTCCCGACCTGGTCTGGTACGCCTCCTCTCCCCCAGCTGAGCTTGAGCCAGGTCAGGTCTAACTATTTTATTTAGGGAAGAGTCTGTCCTAGATGTCTGCAGCTTTTACAGTTCTAAGTTCCATCACTGTGCATGTGTTAATCTCCCCGTGCTGTGCCTAAGGGGAGAGACAAACAATGACACACAGGCTGGAGATGTAGGGACAATGTAGACTTTATTTTGAGTCCTTCATACAGAAGGAGTAATGGTCATTTGTAATTGTGTACTGTGCCATGATGTACCTGGAAAGTTAAATAAAGAGAGTATTTACAAAAAAATACGTTTTTAAAATCCTAGTTGGGGAATAAATCATATCCTCACTATGGATGGAATGTGACAGTAAAATGCCTATAAATTGTCAACAGCTGAACTACCTCCCTGATAATGGACAACAGACTGTGTGTGTGTGTGTATGTGAGAGCATGAGCTCAGAAGCATTTAAGTGTGTATAAATCAAGTAGTATGAAACCAGCAGACACAGCCTATGATCAAACATAGAAATAGAACCACGTTAATGTTTAAAGGCACACCAAATATATATATATATATATATATATATATATATAACAAATATAAGGCATAATATGTAAATAACAAATAATAGTGTTCAAAGGAACTGCCCATGTACTGTATCTGAGACAAGAAAAACGGCAGTTATCAGTTTAAATTCTGTAATGGGTCATGAAATTAAGGTCCGTATTCATTCTCTCATTAAATAAATTAAGAAAAATAAGTCTGACCTCATAAGACCACCTTTCTTCTCCATTTCTGAAGTGTCCTTTGAGAATCAGGACAGAGAGGTCAGAGGCAGAGTGATCAGACTGAGAAATGTTGTCCCACTGGTTTTACAGTTCTTTTGATTTCAGTGTTGTACCTGTGTGAGTTCATTTGGGTTTGAAGGGGTTGTCCAGTTCCCCCACATGGACACTTCCTGCACTGGATGCGATAAACAACATACTGGAATACACATGTGTAAGTCCCCCATATCTTGCATTACTTGTTTTGGGGGTGTTGATAAAGTCTGAAGTGGAAATGTGGTCACATGTCTTACATTTAAGAATACTGCACGGTGTAGTGCTTCCTAGTGTTCTGTTGTTCTTGCCAGGTTAAGTTTGCTCCCGACAATCAGGCTGGATAAATTAGGTGGTTGTTTGAAAGGCAGTAAATGTAGTTCTTGGAAGATAAGTTTCAAGATGTCATCCTCACTGAACATTGGTTGTAGATCCTAAATGATTCTATGTAGGAGCTCCACATCAAGGCTGTATGTAACAACAATGGGTGCCCGGTTGGTGGTGGTCTTCTCTTTATATTGTGGTAGCTGTTCTCGTGGCATAAACGTGGCACATTCCACAGCTCTGTCAGTTTCTATAAAGGAATGTCCCTGTTCAGTAAAAAAAAAATGTCAGCGTGGCCACGTGTTTATCTCTGTCCTCCTTATTCAAACAGATTCAGTGGTACTGAAGCACCTGGCTTGTTTTTCTTCTCAATACATTTAAAGATTGAATGAATATGGATCTTGGGTTCATGATCCATTACAGAATTTAAAACTGACAACTGCCTTTTTCTTGACTCACATATAGCACGTGGGCATTTCCTGTGCATATTATTATTTTTCATATATATATTATGCTTTAAATTTGTTATATATATATATGCACACACATATATATATTTTGTGTGTGCCTTTAAACATTAACATGGTTTTATTTACATGTTTGATCATAAGCTGTGTCTGCTGGTTTCATACTTCTATAGACAAACTCAGGTAACTCTCACATCTGTATACCTACACACACACACACACACACACACACACACACACACAGAGTCTGCTGTCCATTTTCAGGGCGGTAACTAAACTATTGACAATTTATAGGTCATTCACTGTTACATTCTCTCCACAGGTAGGATATGATTTATAACCAACTAGGATTCCAGAGACTGTTATTTGTCTCTGAATAATATCCAATTATCCTTCTTCTGTATGAACAGAACTGTCACATCCATGTGTATTTTATTTTTAGCCAGTTCTACCCTATGTACTTCAAGTGGGTTCTTTGCATAGCCTGTCATTTTCTGATGAAGAGCACTGTGTAGTTCGAAAGCTTAAAATGTTATAATCTCTTGCTGGTCCAAGAAACACTATCAAATCACCCACTTTGTTCATCTTTCTGTAGAGGCATGACATGGACTTTTACTGTGTGATGTATGCAAGACAGTGACTCTGCAGAGAGAGAGAGAGACAGCACGCACATGTTAGCAAAACATTTATAGGTCAGATCAGAGGGTCCTACTGTTTCTGCTAGCACATCAGCATGTCTGTGAATATGGACAGAAGTTAAAGGTCATGAAAGCCAGCCTCAAGTTTTGCTTCCCTCCTTTGTCTGCCTTTTCATTTTCTGCTGTGCTGGAATTTAGGAACAAAAGAGGGACTTAGCCTGTGGCTTTTCAATAAGGGGATTAGGAATGCAATAACTTTAAAAACGCTAGTCAATCTAGCACTCTGTATCATTACAGTGGTCATAAATACTCCTCACATTGACAGAGAAAAGGAAGCCAGTATGAGCATGGAAAATGAAAAACAGCATGTTCTCACCGATGTACTCTGCTTTGGATCCCTCCTCCAAAAGTGCATTAGCGCTGATGCAAGTTAGCAGTTGGCAAGTTTGTCTAATTTGGCTGACCAACTGACAGGGTCATCAAACATTAAAACTATACTCTGCTTTGGGAGATTTTGGATAAGGTCAAACCATGCTGGGTGTTCTCTGTAGCTTGTTTTCTCAGAGCAGCAAATAAGTTTTCCAGACAGAGTTCATCAGAATGCAAAAAAAAAAAAAGCCAACTACTGCAATAAGGGTAAAAACTCAAATGGAGGAAGCTTCCAGCATGAGCTGGATCAGTGCAACCTCAGGCTTAAAGGGACACTGTCAAGTTCCCAGCCTCAGATTTTAAGTGTTGGGGAAAACACACTGTCTGGTTGCACATGTTGTGCAGAAGAGGCTGGTGTGGCCAAGTAGTTTGACTCTGTTAATATTTTTCTCTTAGTTTGCATAAATTCTAAATCCATGTGGTCTACAGCAAAGCTGCACGCTGGTCTGGAAGCACGGTCACATTTCTAAATGGTGCAAAAGTACCCAGAGGCTCGTGCACACCTACCAATACCCAAGTTCAGCTAAAAATAGTATTTGACAGAGGAAGGAAAGCTGAACTCAGGGAAAGTTGCTCTTATGTGTAAACGAAGGCTGTAACCAGTAAAAATCACGGTCGGAAAGCCGAGCCGTGATACTGGGCATGCGTACATACATATGCATATCCCTGAGGTTTTGTACCTCTAAATATCTTCAAACATTTTGTTACCCACAAATTACATGATTTCTGCACAAGTCACCCACATTGCTGACCTCACCCTTACCCCCACTAGTTCCTTTCTGCTGTGATTATGTCTCTTGGAATAAAACGATCATTCCGGGTAGTGGTCCTCACCCTCCCCACCCTCCACCTCACCCCTTCTGTGCTCTCTCCCCTGCTTCCCATCCATCCCACTCCCTCTGTACTTCACCCTTGTTACCCCTCTAATTTCTCCATCTCATGTTCTTAACTGTCTGCCCCACGTCCCACCCCTATGAGTTTCTACTGCTGAAATACTTCCACTATTCTAGAGTAGGCGATCTATTTATAAATATCATGCACTTTGGCTTTAGCACTTGTACCTAAATTTTATGGGATTGTATATATCATACAAATAGTGCAAGTTGTTGTCTTTTTGTGCCCTTTGCGCTGATGCTTCTCACCCACTGTATTATATGCACCGTCTATGTCTCTTTTTGATTGCTACAGTGTTACTATCCATCTCTGTTCTGTATCGCTCTCCCTGTTTATTGTTGTACCAATGTATGCCATATGTTGTATGTATTTTAAGTGTCTCTCTCAGGTACTCCTTGTAAATGAGCTTGCTCAATGGAGTTCTCCTGCTTAATAAACTTTAACAGAGTCAAACTACTGGCCGCACAAGCCTCTTCTGCCCAACGTGTGCAACCAGGCAATGTGTTTTCCCCAATATGAAAAATTTGAGGCTGGGAACTTGACAGTGTCCCTTTAATACCTCTGAGGAAATGAGAATAGACACTAGCATAATAAAATAGAAACAAAATAATTTGGTTATAATGCATTTTACACATCAGCTATCAGGTGAACACAGGGAGGGCAAGTGAAAAAGAGGGACATTATCAGAGAGAGGAGAATAAGCACAGGGAGGTTAAGTAACTTGCTCAAACCTGAATCTCCAGATTAACAACTAGACATTCTAAACACTAGTCCACACTCCCTTTGTACAACAATGGAATGAGATACTGCACAAGTCGCTCTGTCATGACATCATGGTAAGGCTAAGATACCAACCTCTGAACCCTCCAATCAGTGAAAGTTCAGAGGATCCATAAGTCCCAGTTCGGAGGGAAAAGGGAAAGGTCTAGTTGAAAAAAAAATTATATACTGTATATTATGTGAGGGGGCACTAGAGAGAGTTCTCCTGAGGGAACACAATATCCTTATAGTATATAACTTCCAAATAATTACAATCATACTTAACTTTGGACTTTAAAAACAGATATTCATAGGCCGGCCTGCCAGTACAGCGGTAGCGGTAGCGCTACCACTTGTGATGCCGTCAACCTGGTTCAGGAACAAGCCTGGGGAGGCAGAGGGCTGGCCGGGGGGAGAAGGCTGAGCGTCCACAGGTCAACTCGCCTCCTCGGGGAGGGAGGTTTTTTTTCCGGCTCGCTACTTGACTGGCCTCTGGCGGAAGCCGGAGGAACAGCAAGTAGATAGCATCAGAAGGGGTTGGGCAAGGTGGATGTTGGTGTTCATCGCCTCGACATCAGAGTGCACGCCTTGCCCTAAGAACAGGGAAAAATCAGCACCTGATCATCGGGATGACGGAGCACCGAACAGAGACTCTGATGGCTCACGCTTGCCTGACCCTCCCGTCTTGGGGTGTCTGTGCCCCACCCCATACCTCCCTGGGGGGTATAGCCAAGGCTCCATCGGGAGTCACCGGAGATCAGGTGGGTTGTGATGTGAGGATACTGTAGTGTGTGTCTCCTGAAGGAGCAGAGATCAGGTGCAGGAGGAGAGTACAAAAAGAGATTAAAAAAAACCAAATAAAAAAACAGATATTCATGGGCCACCCCGGTGGCACTGAGGGTTGAGGCACTGGACGTCTTGCCTTGCCAGCGACCCAGTTTCGGGAACAACCTCAGGTTGCCGGGGTGCTGGCTTGGGGGGGGGGTTGGAACAGGATTGAGCTACAGCTCTCCCCTCCAAGGGGTGGATGCCCGCTCTTCCACAGTCCCAATCCCACCAAGTGGCGGTCTGCTGGGATGCGCAGGCGGCAAGGTGCAGCAACATAAGTCTGGGAAGGGGTGGAAGGGACCACCGGATCCTGGCGCATGTGTACACCAGAGACTCCGGGAGAGAAATGGGCAAACTACAAAAACTATATACGGGAAAAAGAAAAAAACAGATATTCAGATATACCAGGACCTTCCTTGACCACTGGCAAAGACAACCATGGTGAGTAATATGAAGATGGGAGGTGCCGTAGGATCAAAGCTAACACAGAGTCATAAGGAGGCTGCAGGCACCTCGGGTCCAAGTACGACAGGTAACCTGACCAGTACAAAGGGGAATACCAAAAAAAAAAAAAGTGAACCAGGCCCAAACAGCAAAGCTGGCACAGAGGCAAGGCCAGGCACCGGAGCTGGTCAAGTCAGAAACCAACCTTGAAGTCCAAAGATGGCTTGAATGGCTTTAGAAGCCACATATGACCAGCACTCATCACTTCATCAGAGCAATGCAGCCACCAGCAGAAACCCATGCCAGAAAGGATCTGATGACAAGTCATCAGCAGGAAGCCGGACAGTTGCAGATCAACAGGGATCTACGAAAGGAGAGACTATCAACAGCCGACATCCAGTGATGACAAAGAAACAGGGAGCATTGGCAGTACAGGAAACAAGGCCCATGTGAGAAGCAGAAGAACAGGCCCTCATCTCCATAAACAAGAGGTGAAAGACAGCAAAGTGCACTGCAACAAAATCCAAGGAGGGAGTTTTTCAATCCGACGTGAAGTTGATGGCAGAAAAACTGAGGAGGTTTGGGAATGCCCATGTTATACAAGAGCCAACCACGTGCGTCATCAGGAGTAGCCTGCTAGGCAAAAGTTTCCAGATAGGTCAGTTGCCAATGGCATCTATGCTCCACAGGTGTGGCTCACTGGAGGGAGACAGCCCCAAAGAAGATCTGAATTTACTAACAATGAGTCCGATTTTGTAACACAGAGTTTGGCCTATCATTCCAGCTGCTTGGATTCGGCAGCACCCACAGGATATCTGCTTGTGCTTTAGTGGTGGACACAGAAACAGTGTGCAGTTAAGAATATTTTTATTTTGAATATTTTGCCAGGAAGCTAGCCTGTCAGCACAACAATAGTGTTGCAGCTTGCAAAACCAGCAACCGTGGTTCAGGAACAAGCTTGAGTCGTTCAGCCGGCCAGTGAGGGGAGCAGGCTCAAGTCATCTTCAGGGAGGGAGGTGCTCTGAATCCACAGATGGCATTACTAGAGGCACAGCACCTGGGTTGTGCAGACATGAGCTAGCTCCACACAGGTCAGCAACACACACTGCCAGGAGGCCACACCAAGCTGAACATCAGCTTGTTTCCAGGTGCATCCTGGGATATGTACAGTAGTTATAAAATCTGGAACCAATATCCTAAAATGCCTGCTTTTAAAGCAAGTAAAATCTGACAAGAATATTTTTGGAGGAAACCGAGTAAAACTAAAATATCTGTTAAGAATTATTTTTCTTTCTCTCAATTCCATTTTCCCCTAGTCCTCTGGCTAGGATCTCCTTTCACCGCTTGCAAGCTCCACCTTCCATCCATCAAAGCCCCCTTACCTGGACTTCTGGGGCCACCTGTGAGTTACTGCTGGCTACTGTTGGGGACAGCGTCAGAGCCATCAGCTGACTGTGCCCCCCCTTGGTAAGACCGATCATTCAGCTCCTTGGCAGCTACACACCACCACATCCAGCCACCCATAGTGGAGGTGAAGCCTGGACGTATACCAGGAGCCAGAGAAAGGAAGCCAGACAGTGGATGTGGGGGGGCAGGCAGGGCTTCATTTGCCCAGCCAGTGTCAATCTGTTCCCCCATGCAGACTTGATGTGGCGCCTTCACTAGGTGGCAGGGAAACAGTGATCTAGTTAACCCCCCCCCCCGCTAAAGAAATGCAGTCTATCTGACCCTCAATATGTCTTTCACCAGCTGTCCCCTCGACGACTCAGAGTAATTCCCAAACTCGGATCACTGGCATCATGAGTGGTAGTGCTTCTGCTGCACTGATGGGCCAGCTTCTGCTGAGAATCTTGAAATGAAAAATACAACCCTGATGGGCGCCTACCATTAACGGAGCATTGTATCTTGAAGCAGTAAGGACCAACATAACCACATATTATCAGACACTTAAGGACTGGATGGCAGGGCCAGAGGCAACACTATGGGTAACACCAGCCACTCCTTAACTGACAAACAGCTGTCATGGAGGTCCTTGCTGCTATTTATTATAAAACAAGATTTTATGTTTACAGTTTATATTTTATGTATTTAAAAGTTTCACCAGGAAGACATTCTGAGCAAAAAATTGCTCATTTCCAGATGTGTCCTGGGGGAGGAGAGTAGGGAAGGGTACAGAGGATGGGGAACAAGATGGTATAGCAAAGCAAAGAGATTACAGTAAGTTCAGAAGCAGTAAGTGCTAGGCATTACATTGTGTACAGGAATAATATACGCAACATTAGACAAAGAGTAGATAAACATGATAGTAAGGACTCAGACATAAATTCAACCAGTGATACAGCAATAGCAAGGATGTGCACACGAAAATTCAACAACTAGTGGATGGTGGTAAGTGCCAGATATGACCACATTAGGTTATTGGTCAATGTGGGGGTGTCAGGTGAGATTAGGAACAGCTGCATGTGGTAGCAGTGAAAGAGCGCATGAGAGAGGGGCAAGGGCATGGGTCGAGGAGGTGTTCTGAATGTTTGTGGGGAGCGAGTTCCAGAGTTTGGGAAATCGGTAGGAAAAGGATGCCTGACCAGCTGGCGATGATCTATGTGGGATGGCAAGAGTGTGAATGTTATGACTCCTGAGAAAACGGGTGGGGGGGTGAGAATGAAGACCATAGGTAGGAGGGTAGCACACTGAACCAGAACTTGCCAGTGAAGATGATGCAGTGAAATGAGTGACGGTCCATGAGGGAGGGGAGAGCAAGGGATTGGCAGAGTGAGCAGTAGTGAGTGTGGGGTGAGCATTTGAGGGCAAAGCAACAGAAGAAGTGGAAGAGTGTGGCCAGTCTGGACAGGGTCTTTTTTTGGGTGGCACTATAGACTACAACACCATAGTCGAATGTTGGAAGGATCATTTTCAGTAGAATTTCATTATATCAGGAAGAGTTGTATTTTAATTTTAAAATTATTGGATGGCAGTGTTGTGGAGGCGAAAATGAGGGATTGCTCAGGTATGTAGGTATAAGTTTGTGCTCCGAGCCTGAAACATGCAGAGTATAGGCCAGTAGAAAGGGTTCGGCGCATCCTCTGGATACTGTCCTCCCTGGGAAGGGTTGCTCACTGAATTGCTCTGAAGCAGCTCTTGGTGACAATGTTGTGCAGGTGTCTTCAACAGACTGGGTAACCATGCCATCAACCCCAAGACCAGCCACAGCATGCCTAAGAATAAGGGAAAATAAGGGAAGGGGGATACAGGTGAAATGCTTAACTGGTACACCACATGATGACCTTGCAGCCCGCACCCCGCACACCATCAAAAGGACCCCTCTGGATAGTATCTCCTGAGTGTTTTCCCCTTCCAGGTCATGAGGAAGCTGTTGGTAGGAACAAGTCAGCTCATCAAGAGGTTGGAGAAGGAGCTCCAGGAAGTGCTCCTCAGCAAGCACCAGAGGGAGCTCCCAGCAGGGACATGCCAACCAAGGATGACCTGTAGAGGTCTTGATAAGGACTGCTGAGTAATGGCAATGAGGGGTGAGTCTGGCAGGCAGCGGAGGCCTGAAGGGATGAGGTGTGCAATGCACAGAGAGTGGATACATTAAGCAAAAACAAATTAATGGAAAAGTGTATTACAAACATTCTGTGTCACTGAAAGTCCTCCAACTGTGAAGTAAAATCCGCTAGTCAGCCAATGGGAATGCTGCTTTGCTGTAGCAGTATTCATTTATATGTATCATCTAAGTACCCTAATATAATGTTGCATGACCTGCTTCTCTACAACTGTCCCTCTGACATATGTTTTAGTGCACAGCACCACAATAGATAATAATCCTAACCTGTGATAAGGTAAACTTTGCCGAAGTGCAAATTTTTAGCCAAAAGATTTTGTCTACACTCTCCACATTTTAGAACAGCAAAGTAGTCAATGCCTAAGCAGTAAGACATGGCTGGGTGTTGGTAGTACCAAGATACCCACACACTCAGGCATCAGGCATATAGGGAGGCATGAGACCACAAGCTGAGTACCTTCAGCCCCTTGGTACGTGGGTATCTCATTACTACCAACACCCAGCCATGTCTTACTGCTTAGGTACTGACTACTTTGCTTTTATAAAATTTGCTCATATAAATGTTTGTTTTTTTTTAATTAAAATGTGTTTAGGAATTTGAAAAATGCCTTTATGCAAAACTGAAAAATGTACTTGCATTTTTCGTTAAGTAGTCCTTCCACCAGCTGGCATGTTATTATTTTCTGATGGGACAGAGGATACTTGTCCTACTGTGGCTGCCATACTTGTAGTTTTTTTACACTGCGGCTACAGCCCCAACCACCCTCGGCCCTCCCCATGTATATCCTCTGCACCCCACCCCATCCCTCCCACATGTACATCCTCTGCACAGACACATCCATAATAGAAAGCTTGAAAAAAAAAAAAATAGACTGCTTCAATTTTTTTCATTGATTAATAAATGCCGCCACCCCAGCGTGCTCAATCTCTGCACACACAGCCAAGGAAACAAACGGGTACTGTATAGAACTGTAATCAAACACAGGATTAGGAGTGCACTGCTGACGACGGGTGCTTACTTCTTTAATCAACCAAAAATCACAAAATATCAAAGCAGCAGCTGGTGAAAGCAATAAATAAATAAGTCGGCATAAATGCAAAGGAGCCCGTGGCTATTTTCCCCGGTGCTTCTGGTCTAACTCGTGACCTTTTCTCAAGGGGTTGTGGCCTGAGTGCTAACAGTGCTCTTTTTATTCACGAGAATTTAAAGTGACAGTGCAAGATAATTGTGAAGAACATCAGTGTATCAAAGTGACAATATCACACAATAAATACATGAATACCTTAACAGTAGAACTCATGCACAAAAACAGTGCAGGTACAAAATGTACACAAGGCTCCATAAATGATGCTATGTACTTTATAAGGCCAATTAATCAAGTATACTTTCAGTATTAAATTATATAGGGAGAAAACAGACATTTCCAGAGGTGTTAGTTATGAATCTTCCACTTGCTATATAAATAGCAAGCCAGGCATAGAATCCACTTTGTCCATTATAATTTATGAATTCACAAGTGGCAGGTTCTAATCCCATCACGTACTCAAATAAAAATGTTTTGTATATTACACAAATTATATGTAAACATATAATATATATGTAGAGAGAGAGAGAGAGTGATTATGAATAACCAAAATTCTGGACATAAAATATACTTTTTAGTCTTACTTTCACTTCTGTAGGTGGTGGGTTCTAATCCTGCCACTTACTCAAATCATGGATTATCGTCTGTTTTATAGAAAATATATCTAATTTGAGAATGTTTTCACATTATACACTCCTAAGGGAAAAACACATAAGTCCATGATAATGGGGGAGGAGAAAGAAGGAGGGGGAGTTTACAAAAATACTGTGATGTCTAAATTGTCATTTTCATATATTGATGTTCTTCACAATTATCTTGCAGTGTCACTTTAAATTCTCATGAATAAAAAGAGCACTGGTAGCACTCAGGCCACAACCCCTTGAGAAAGGGTCACGAGTTAGACCCGAAGCACCGGGGAAAGTAGCCGCGGGCTCCTTTGCATTTATGCAGCAAATTTTGCTAACTTATTTATTTCTTGCTTTCACCTGCTGCTACTTTGATATTTTCTGATTTTTGACGGTATAAAACTGGCTTTGATTTAAAAAAAATAGACCATCCATCTCCTGTTCACAGTGATACATTTGGGTAATGCCATTGAGTAACTTTCAGCTGTATGAGTCGGGAGCTAGAGCGAAAGTCAAATGCACTACACTACTGACTGACAGCGGAGTGAGAGGGAATCAGAGCTCAAAGAGCACAAAGTGACAGACCTCATGCATAAATGTAAAAAGTGATAAAAATTGTGAGCAATGTGTAAGACATGGCTTCTTTCTTTTCTTTTTTTTTTTTTTGTTTAAATAGATTTGTGTGATGATTTGCTTAGAATGAGCCTAGAATGGGGCCTAGTTAGACATGGGTCACATGTGAGGCTGTGACTGTAAAAATGGACCGTTCTGGCTAACATTATCAATTAACAGACTGAAAAAAACATTTTCACTGTGTCCTTTTAGCTGTGTTATGGTGAACAAACAGGAAGGGTGTCACAGAGAGGTAGTGGGTGAGGTTTTGGGGGTGAGTACATTACATACATTAGAAATAAAGCTGTTGTGAATGCAAGGGGAAATATGGCTGCCAGTTAGTAGTTCAACATTCTGATGTAGCGTAGTGATTTGCGAAGAGGCTAAATACCAGGATAACCGTAGGCAGTACTGCATTCATGCACGGTCAGGTGGCAGGTTCAAGCCTATCAGGATTTCAGTGCCCACATTATAAAATGAAATAAAGGCAAGCGAAAATGCGAATTCTTCCACAGATATAGCACTGCATGAAACCGCCTGCCCCAGGGCTTGCTTTAACCCCCTAGTGAAGTCACCAAATGTAGTTTATGAGGAATTTGAAACACATAAATCAAAGCAGGGTTCTGCACCGATCCTATGTAGTGAAAGGTTTGCACCTCAAAGTGTCAGACAATGTAGTACTAAGACACTACAGCAAATGTATGATCCCCATATTTTCTGGACTGACATCCAACATTTACAGCAGACAATCAAACTGACCCCTACTTTACCAGTGCTAATCAAGCCCCGCCACCAAAAATGTGTTGAGACAGCACAAGACACAGGAGTTACATTCTAATGCTATACCTTCAAATTCTGGGTAGGCAGATTTCTGGGGGGAAAAAAAGCTATTTACATATATTTAAAACAGGACATAATAGGAACAACAGCAGTTTTCCAGCATCCTATAGAGGGAGAATCTCAGTTTCAAACCAGAAAACTATTTCTTTAGTACAGTCTCTGAACTGAACAGTCCCTTAGAAGCTGAGACTTGACTAACTCTCGGATTCCTTCACAATTAGCTTACAACCAGACTCTGGGTACCTTTACATATGTGTTATTCTCAGTGCTGTTGTTTACATTCTGCAGCTCCCCTCCCAGGGGTCTCTGCTGCAGGACAGGACAACACTGGGTCATCCCCAAATCCCATAGCAGTCAACACCTTTGAAAATGTCTTGCTTGTACAAGCGCCCATAGTCTTGTTACACCCTCAGTGTAAAGAGATCAAAGAACTGTGCAATTTGCTCTACTAAATGACAACACAGTTCACAGACTTTACTTCAACAAACAACAAAAAAAAGCCTTCCTTTAAATGTGTTCTGAATGCAATGCTTAAGGCAAGAGTTTGCACCCCAACACCCATGATGCGAACTCAAGTCAGCAGTAGGAGGACGAGGGTCCCCTCGGATGCTCTCATTCTCTGGGGCGGTCCCTTTCTGTGATCAAAGCTGGCCATACAGCTTAGTGATAGCAGCAGAGGGAGTGAATGCACAGGTCAAAGTGTCAGGTGTGTTTGCTTCAATGTTACTGGTGGTTGATTTTGTAAGTCCAAAAGACAGACTGGAAAGGGAGATCCCCATTCAGACAGATGATGCTCAACCTTCATGTCACTAAATGCTCCTCCCCTCAAAACATGAATGATGCCCTCTGCCCCACCTGCCTTCACTGTGGGTAGCTATATTATAGAAGCTCTGGAAGGCAGTGCAGGCAAGTGGAAGCCGAAGGGAGGGAGGGCACCACAGCAGCGAGCTGGCCTGAGAGATGTCCCAAGAGTTTATGGTGGTGTTAGAGTATGAGAACTTCCTCTGATTGGCAGAGGCACTGTTGGTGGCCAGTTCAAGTCCCTTATGGGTAAGGACCCCAGGCAGAAAAACACAGTTAAAAAAAAAACAACACATCTTCTTAATAACTGAAAGTTATCTTGCAGGGGCGGTATGGAGTGCAACTACTTGGGGGTGGGTGGTTATGAGGGGGACCAGCACCCCTCAACTTTCTAGGCCCTGCAAAATGGCCAGTGACATTGGTATAATTGTGAAAGACTCAGTTGATACATGCCACTCCTCCCAATGTATTAGCCAGAGTTGCACAAATGGGAGAGGCTGTGCAGCAGAGGTAAGAACTTGTTTTGGTCACAGCACTGATCAGATGATAGCTGTTTGCTAAACATCAGAAGTGCTGGGGGCAATAATGGGAGAGGTTGTGGGCTAAAGGGTGTTGTAACACGGCATTATTCAAAAGTCTAGGAGGGCGTCCCGCGATAGGCTCAACGCCTCACGTGGTGCAGGACCAACACAGCATTGTGAGCCGATAATGCCATGTTGCTGTCCTGGGAAGCGTGTTCACGAGTCCAACACGGCATTATTTCTCATAATGCGGTGTTGGCTCGAGAATCTGAAGAGCAACACCGCATATGAGAAATAATGCCGTGTTGGGCTCGGGAACGCGCAAGACCAACAGGGCATTATGAGAAATAATGCCGTGTTGGAGTCGTGAACGCGCTTCCCAGCACAGCAACACGGCATTATCGGCTCACAATGCCGTGTTGCTCCTGCACCACGTGACGGCATTGCGCCTATCGCGGGGCGCCGTCGTAGAGCCTTCAGTAATGCCGTTGTAAAGTAAGCCTAAACTCTATCAAGATTGCCTCCGTCTCCGGCGCCTTTTTTCTTAATGACTCTGCACTGTGATCGTTCTAGTAGACATCGCGCTTGTCCGTGTTACAAGAGCATTAATCACCGGCAGCCTCGGCCTCTACCAGTGATTAATGCCTGCTGGGGTTGAACCCGGCTTCGCCCCCGTGCAACAACGCCCCCCCAGCGGGCATTAATCCCCGGTAGAGGCCTCCTCTGCCGGTGATTAATGCTTACTTGTTACACTAAACATTATAAAAAGAGCACCACAAAGATTGCAGATGAAGTTCTCAAGTTAAAAAAACCAAGCTAATCACAAAAGCTCATGCACCACAAATCTATCAAACCCTCCCCAGAATAAAAATTGTAGCCAGAAGTGACTGACTTGCTAAAATGTACGATGTGTTATGAAGAATGATCCACATACAATAACAATATCCTTGTCCAACAACAGTGACAGATACACTAAGGCTACAGTGAATAAACCCTGTCAGAGCATCCATAAACCTATTCTAAATTACACCAATATAAACTATATTAGAATACAGCACTGTAAAGTGGCAAAGATAACAGTGGAAAACAAAATATAGCATCTGACATACTCTTTAAGAGCCAAGAGGTCACAGGTGCTTGGGAGTATTATTGCCTCTGCTTTAGAGTGCTGAATCTATTAAGATATGCACATAACAAGGTAAAAAAAAATAATTGTGTAAAAAGTGGTGCAGTCACCACTACACATCTAAATATGTAACATCTAGGTCAAAGGTTGCAGTCACCTGATTTTCTGCTCTGTTGCATAAATCATATCCAGTCAAGCCATCAACACTGAGTGGGTGACACCCACAAATTACTTTCATCTCCCACTGACACTCCTTTGGGCAGAGTGGAGTGGACAATTAACTTAGCCATAACGCTGTTCACTGGTGTTGCTGTATGGTGCTGACACAGAAAATTAGTTTTGTTGCTGTACTGGTCCTTGTGACAAAAGATTCAGAAAAGAACAGAGATGATATGATACCTTTTATTGGACCAACATAGATGTTACAAAAGAAAACCGGTGCTGCTTTAGCTTTCGGACTACATCAAGTCCTGTATGGTGCTGGTAAGCAGCTGAGTGTTGTGTTCAGGAAGCTATGAGGCAGAAGTGGGAGAATGGGCAGTGAGGGAGAAAACAACTCAATGGAAAATGAGGGTGGCCCAGGTGTCTACCAGGGGTGGCTCTGCCTCCCTCCCTCACCAGGCACTGACTTAATCAGTAAAAATAGATTACTCACCTGTAACTGTAGTTCTAGGAGTGGTATACGGTTCACATCCACATTCGGGCAGTTACAGTGGAACTGTCTGATTGGCCAGATGTCTTTAAGCTAAGCTCCTCCCACCACCTGGGCAGTATATCCTCCAACTCCATCCCGTGACGTCAGAACTTTGCATGCTGGAAGCACGGTTGTGTGTGCCATATGCCAGGGGAGGCCGGGTGGGTTGTGTTGATGTGAACCATATACCACTCCTAGAAAGTGCAGTTACGTAAAGTCTTACCGTAACAGTAGATCTTCAAGGAATGTCTCTTGCAGTAGGTAATTACTTCCTGGGAGATTCCAGCAGAGGGCACTGTCGCATGGCAGCTCTTCTAGCAGTTTTCACCAGGGACCGCCCACACATGACATCTTCCTGCTTCTTATATAAGTGTGGGCGGTCCCTGGTATCCTCAGTTCCCCCGCTGGATTCAGCTTGCAAAAGCAAGGACAGACGGGAAGTTGAGGTACCAAAGAGTCCCAACCCTAAGTCACTGTACCAGAATTTGCTCTGTTAGAGAAGGAGAGGGACGGAGGGTGGGATTGCACCTACTGCAAGAGACATTCCTTGAAGATCTACTGTTATGGTAAGACTTTATGTAACTGCACTATCTTCCACGGAATGGTCTCTTGCAGTACGTAATTAGTTCAGGGAGAATCCCCAGCAGTTATGTCCATATGGGAGGACAATTATGATAGGAGACCTTGTAGGACTGCATGGCCTAAGGCCATCCTACCTCGTGAAGCAATATCAAGATTATAATGCCTTGTGAAGGTATGGATTGTGGACCAGGTAGCTGCATTGCAGATATCTGAAATGGAGGCTCCTTTAAAGCAAGCCGCAGTAGTGGCCATGACTCTAGTGGAGTGGGCTTGGACAGGTCCAGGCAGAGGTTTGTTGTACTTTTTGTAACAAAAGGTAATACAATTTGCCAACCATGAAGATCGGGTTTCTTTAGCAATAGGAAGCCCTTCTCTGCCAGAGGCAAAGGTGCCGAATAATTGAGATGTTTTCCTAATCGACTGGGTACGATTAGTGTAGTAGCGTAGGATACGATGAACATCTAAGGTATGTAATAGATGTTCACCGGGATTGGAGTAGTCAGGGTAGTAGACCGGAAGCACCAGGGACTGATTTAGAGTATGTTCGGAGACTACTTTAGCAAGAAAGGATGGGTTGGTACATAGGGCCGCCCTGTCCTTGTGGAAAATCAGGTAAGATTCCCTACACAGGAGGGCTTGAAGCTTGGAAATACGTTGAGCTGAAGTAACAGTCACTAGAAACAACATTTTCCATGAAAGGAAACTGATATAACAGGTGGTCACTAGCTTGAAAGGTTCGAGGGTCAGTTTTTCTGTAATGAAACTGAGATCCCACGGAGAAGTGGATCATCTAATAGGAGGGTTGATAAGTAGCATTCCTCTCAAAAACATCTTGGCTAAATAATGTTGATACAGAAGTTTGCCATCGAAAAGTTCATGGAATGCCGATATGGCAGCCAGGTGGACTTTGATGGAGGAGTAACTTAAGCCTGACTCTGATAATGAGGCCAAATAAACTAAAACCTTCATCAGTGAACAAGAATAAGGGTCCAGGGAGCGAGAGACAGACCATATGGAAAAGCATTTCCATTTGGAATTATATGTTTCTCTTGTTGCTGGTTTACGAGAAGCCAGGAGAATGTTGGCAACAGGAGAGGACACCTGGAGTCTATTTATGAATGCGTCCTCAGGAGCCAAGCGTGAAGATGAAGGGTCTTCAGGCTGGGGTGCATAAGAGGGATCCGTGACACTGAGTCAAGAGGTCCAGTCTGACTGGCAACTGAATGGGTTCCCTTACTGACAGTTGTTGGAGTAGAAGGTACCATGGTTGACGTGGCCACAGTGGTGCTATGAGAAGAATGGTGGTCAGTTCCATTTGAAGTTTCAATAGGTTCTGCTGCAAGAAAGGGACGGGGCAGAAGGCATATAAGCAGAGTCCTGTCCAAGGTCAGGACAGGGCATCTATAGATCGTCCCTTATTGCTCGGGATAATGGAGAAGTAACTGGGCAGCTGGTGACTGACTGGGGAGGCAAACAGATCCAGTTGTGGAGTTCCCCACAGGTCAAAGATTTCTTGGAGTACTTCTTTGTGAAGTGTCCATTCATGAGCAGATGACTGGCGACTTAGCTGGTTTGCTAACTGATTGCACCATCCCGGTAGGTGGATGGCCGTTAGCGTTAGGTCTTGTCTGATGGCTTCCTGCCAGACTGCGAGGGTCTCCATGCAGAGGGTGCGCGATTTCGTGCCCCCTTGCTTGTTGAGGTAAAACATCATTGCAGTGTTGTCTGATTGAATCAGCACTGGTCCTGGCTTGAGATAGGGCTGAAATGCCTGAAGGACTAGATGGACAGCCTTCATCTCCAGGAGATTGATATGAGAGTGATGGGAAAAGGCGGTCCACCAGCCTTGGGTCTGATAAGGACCTAAGTGTGCGCCCCATCCATCCAGGGAAGTATCTATGGTTAATGTCTGCATGGGAGGGAGGGAGCAGAAAGGCATTCCTTGACACAAATTGGTTCTGACAGTCCACCACTTCAGGGATGACTTCAGAGAAGGAGTGACCCTGATTTTGTCATTGAACTGTCCAGTTCTTTAAGACCACTGATTCTGGAGGGTCCACTGGACAGGTCTCATGTGAAGGCGGGCGAATGCCATCGTCGGGATGGCTGCAGACATGTGACCCAGAAGTCTCAGCATCTGTCTGGCCATGACTATTTTCTGGGTTTGTATTCACGAAGCCAGAGATATAAGAGTGCCCTCACAAGCAGGCAGAAGGTAAGCCCTGGCTGTGACTGTATCTAGAACAGCTCTGAAGTATTGGAGAGACTGCGTCAGGTGTGGACTGGACTTTGGCCAGTTGACTATTATCCTTAGATCGTTGAACATGCTCAGAATAGTGGCAAGGAAGGCAAGCAGATCTTCTCTGGATTCTGCTTTGATTAGCGAATCGTCTAGATATGGGAAGACGAAGTGCCCTTTTTTCCATAAGGCTGCTGCCACCACCACCACTAGGCATTTGGTGAACACTCTTGAGGCCGAAAGGGAGTGCTTGAAACTGACAGTTTTGACCCAGAAGGTGGAAGCGCAGAAATTTGTAATGGGCAGGATGAACGGGGATATGTAAGTAGGCATCCTTCATATCCAGGGCATAGAGCCAGTCTCCTTGTTTTAGGATAGGCAGGTTAGTGGGTAGAGTTATAATGTGAAAGTGTTTGTACTGAATATATCAATTCAGGTGTCTCAGGTCTAGTATCGGTTCTGAGATCTCCGGTTCACTTGGGTACCAGAAAAAAATGGCAGTAAAATCCCATTTGATGTTCTGGAAGGGGCACTGGTAGGACAGCCTGTTTGGCTAAAAGTGCCTTCTATTCTTCTTGAAGGATAGGGACTTGAGCTGGAGAATAATGGACTACCCAAGGGGTGGGGGAAGGGGGGGCAGAGAGAAATTCCAGACTATGTCCCCCTTTGGATGATCTGAAATACCAATATCTCCGAAGTGATCGTATTCCAGGCCTCCAGATGGAGGGCAAAACGACCCCCTACAGCCTCCGAGGCCTGGTTGAGGAGGCGAGTGGAAAGCTCTGATAGGTCACTGGGTATTGGGCTGCCCGGCCCCTCCCAAGGGACGGGCATGGGAGCCACGGGTGGCAGAGGTGTTGCCTCTTGCTGCTTGGGCATGACCTCAAAAGCCACCTCTGTTAGAGGCCTTATATTTTCCGCCTCTTTTGGAATAGGAGGAATACTGCGTACGATAGGTGGGCTGCAGAGTATGGTACATGTCATGTACCGTACGAAGGATTCTGCCTGATGCGTGCAGGTCATCTAACAATGTTTGAGTACCTAGTCCAAATAATATTGACCCGTTAAAGGGTGCATTAGCTACTTTATGCTGTATATCAGGAGCAAAACCTGAAACGCGAAGCCAAGCATGGCGACGCAGAGAGACTCCAGTAGCTGAGAGTCGGGTTGAGGTATCAATGGCATCATATCCCAACCTGAGTACGGACGGGAAATAGAATTGCTAGTGGAGACTGTAGCCAATAACTTGTCCTTTTCCTGGGAAGGGGGAAGTTTACTGATAATGTCTATGGCTGAAGCCCCAAGGGTACATTGGTATTTAACCATATGTCCTATATAGTTCAGAATTCGAATATTCATGGTACCTGAGGCAAAACCCTTTTTGCCCAGGTAGTCAATCCTTTGAGCTTCTTTATCAGGTGGTAAGGAACTCCTGTGATTGGGTTTTTTAGTACGATCATGAGCGGCAGTAATGGTCACTGAATCTGCTTCTGGGATGGTGGACAGAAAGGGATGATCCAGGGGAGCCTGATATAAGTGATCTGCTTTCGTGGGACAGCAGTAATCGTCAATGGTTGATGCCAGGCAGCCAGCATGGCATTTTGATAGGTTGGAATCAGTGGGGGCACCACTAAGGCCGGCTCCTCTGGCAGTTCCAGATATTCTGCCATATCCTTATGTTGTTTGTCATGTTCTATGGTAAAGAACCCCATGACTTTTTGTATTTGGACCATCATTTTGCTAAAGGATGGGTCATCAAGAACAGAAGTGGCAACTGGCAGACGCAGGTCCTCGTCCAAGGAAGAGATTTCCAAGTAGGGGGACTTTGGGTTCTGGAAGTCCAGATCTTGGAATTCCTCATCATCAATATCACCGGTAAGTCAGGTTCGTCTGACAAATAATCCTCCATATTAGGAGGAAGCGACCAGGGTGGCAGTGTATCCCTGTCACCATGAAATCTTTTAGGTGGAGGGAAGTGAGACCAGAAAGGATCCTCCTGCTCTTCTGGGTAGGAGGGCTGGGTATACCGCATGGTATGCAAGACCTGCATCACAATTTTGGTGATGTCCCGTTCCAGGGAGGAAGGGGGGGGTAAGAAGCGGAGGATGAGAAACAATGGGGGTGATAGAGGGGATGGGTCAGGCAGTGTGCGCAGATCTTGCCCCAGGGAAGAATAGACCAGGGTCCCAGTCTCTGTCCGCATGCCCTCTATGAGGTAGCACCTGTAAGGGCGGAGGAGCATTCATTTTTTGTAATTTATATTTAGTCATTTTAAAATGAACAGTACAGTACAAGTACATACGTGTAAGAAATTAGCTGAATTACAGTACTTTCAGGGTATTTAATCCCTTGCTAAACAGGATATTTGTATCTCTTACTTATACACTGTATGAGGGGTATCCTCAAACATTTCTACTAAAATAAAGTAATTTCAACACAAAAAGCTGTGGAACTGTAGCCCATAAGCACATGATAATTCCCCTCCAGGTTTTTAATAAAACAAGATGCTTACATTAATCCACTACCCTACTGGGCTAAAGGTATCATGCTATAACTTTATGCTATTTTAAACTAAATACTCTGTTTAGTCTCATTTGTGATCTCTCACCAGGCAAATATTCTCCCAACAATCAAGTTACCTAAGGTACAGTTACACCTTAATTGGTCAACAATTTCCCCTTTTTATTTTGATTGTCATCTTAATAACTATCTTATCAGGAACAAAACAAGCTTCTGGCAGTACTATTAATTAATTAAATATAGAAAAAACAACAGGTGCTAAAGGACAACAATGCCACCATAAAGAGTAACTGCCATAAACATTTTCCATTTTACAGTACCACCTTCGCCTGTATTCTTATCTCCCTGACTCAATTTAAACCTCCTAACTGGCCACCTCTTTATTTACTCCTTCAACCTTTGAAAACATAGCAGATAACTTAAGGGTAAAGTTTTTAAACAAGCCCCTTTAGCCGGCCCTGTGGCGTAGAGGGTTGAGGCGTGGGCGCCTTTCCTGGACCCACGCTGGCGACCCGGGTTCAGGAACGGACTCGGTCAGCCGGGACCGGGTAGTGGCGAGAGGATTGAGCGCCTGTAGGGCACTCTTCTCTCCCAGGGGTGGTTTGGGGAGTCATCGGTCGGCAGCAGCCTCTGGTGGAGACCAGGAGCATTGTGTGACGGTGAAGGAGGGACGTACATAGGAAAGCGTGAAAAAAAAATGTTCCATGTCACGTCGGATGATGGCCGCCTAGCTCTCCGAGCCTGTCAATGCCTCTGCAGCCTTCCGCCTCAGCAGCGTCTCCCTGGGCCAAGATGATGTGCTGGTCTACATCCCCCTGGCTGGTGCTTTCCCCTCAGAGGGGAGGGACCCGTCCGGCAAAGGGATACGCCAGTTACCCGGGGAGATGGCTGTCATTTGAGAGCGGAGGCTCGGGGGACAGGACGGGTCGGTAGAAGCCTTTGCTTGCTGGAAGGAGAGGCTGGCGTGGATGCAAATGGGGAGAAAAGAAATAATACAAAAAAAAAAACACAAAGAACAAGCCCCTTACTCAATACCAGAACTGGTATTCAATGTTGAAAGTTAAGAGAAGAAAAAATAACTTTCTTCAGTCACTTTAAGTTTCCTCGTCGTCGGAGGTCCGATCCTGTAGCTTCTTCATCGCCATCATCTTAGCTGCCCACTTCCCTGCATCTTGAGTATCGGTAAATATAAAAACTTTGCTATCGTATACCACTCGCAGTTTCTCAGAGAATTCAATACTATGTGGGATACTCAACTCCCGCAAGCTGCCATGGACACCGTCAAATTTTTTCCAATGCAATCTAGTGGCATACGCAATACCAGGGAACATGTGGACAGTTACCCCTGCCACACTAAGAGGACCATATCGTTTAGCCAAGTTCAATAGGCGATCTCGAGAGCCCATGCTGTCCTAAACCACCATCACCACTCTAGGAAGATCGGAGGCGGGTGTTACTCGCTGTTGTATTCCGTAGGCCTTGATGATTATAACATCCAAAACAGGGGCATTGTCCCTAAATTGCTCCCTCAGCCTGTCGTTGACAAAAAGGGCCATATGGTCACCCTCAGCACCTTCTGGCATGCCCACCGGTCATATATTTTGACTTTTGACCTGGTTCTCAAGGACTTCCAGATGATTGTTAGTATGTTGGGCCTCCTTAGCAAGTTGGGTCATGTCACTCTTGCAGGTTTCCAAATGCCGACGGACCTCCTCCGTTTCTCCTTGCATAAGGTCCACCGATTTCTTGACTGTGGCCAGTCATCCTGTAATTAAATCCAATTTTTGGCTCACCGCGTTCGATGAAGCCAGTAGTTGCTGCATCTTGCGGCCCAATGACTGAAGAGTCTCCTCGGCACCCTCTCGCTCCAATGGCTCCTGAGCTGATGTATGAGTACTGGGGCCAGCTGCCTGCCCCTTTCCTCCGTCTTTCCTCCCTTTTCCTTGGATGCGATTTGTTTTGCCCATCCTGATCTGCGCAATACAAGCTATCTGCAGGTTAGGATTTTTAACGAAGATTTTGAGTTTAAATTAGTTTTAGAGTTTGCCTTAGTTTATTTGTCCAGGGAGCCAATACAAACGTGACTGCTCTGCTTGGGCTCCGCAGCACCCCCCCCCCCGGGAGGGGCATTCATTAAGGCAAAAGCCATTGGATTGCCCTGTGGAACACGGGATATCATTGATGAGCCCGTGGAATGATTATCCTGAAAGATGTCAGATGCTGTCGACAGGAGAGGAGCCCCTGTTGTCGAAGCAGCCATGTATTTGGCTGTATTAAATATGCTAGATAGCGTCATCGACAACAGGGTATATGCCCCTGTCGACGGAGCAGGCAAAGCCTGCACAGCATTCAAAGCACTGTAAAGCACCATCAACGAGAGGGTGTGAGCCCCCGTCAATGAGGGAGCTGTAAAAAGATGCTCCGTCGAAGGAGGAGGCACAGAAACAGCTGTCGTCGACGGGTGTTTCAGCCAGGAGTGAGAGGGGGGTTTATCCTGCTCCTTACCCTGCCAACAACAAGAACCAGAGCTGGAGAAGCCCTTGGTACGAGCCCCCTGGTTCTCCAACAGAGACATTTTCTGCTCCGTAAGAAGGTGCTGAATTTCTAGCAACCGTCGTCGACGGGTTGCTCTATTAAACTCCTAACAGGAGTTGCAGGAATTGGTGTTGTGTGTGGGTCCTAGACACCTTACACAAAAAGTGTGATTGTCAAAGCCGTATATCTTCCTACCGCAACGGCAGAAATGAAATAGATCTTGTTTGATTGAAGAATCTTTAGACATTCATTTTATTATTCAATTTCTCGTCGAAGACTGCTACACAGAAGTTGAACTAGCTGCTGCGTGAGCTGAAGATGGCGGGAAAATGAACTGAGGATACCAGGGACCATCCACATTTCTATAAGAAATAGGAAGATGATGTCATGTGTGGGTGGTCCCTGGTGAAAACTGCTAGAAGAGCCGCCGTGCGACAGCACCCTCTGCTGCAATCTCCCATAATTACCTACTGCAAGAGACCATTCCGTGGAAGATCTATGGTTACAGGTGAGTAACCTGATTTTCTAGGGGTGTGGATATGGTTCACGATCAATACTCTGGCAGATTTCTAGCAGTCCTCCTGGAGGAGAGGGTAAAGCGTGCACCACTACTTGCAGAACAGAGACTGGAGAACTGAGGTCCCAAAATCAGCATCCCAGCATGACTCAAGGTTGAGGCAGTAGTGGCAAATAAAGGTGTGTGCTGACTTCAGGTAGCAGCACTGCAGATTTCCTTGATAGGGATATCCCTGAAAGCAGTCACAGAGGCAGTGGTATGTCTGGTGGAATCAGTCCTAAGCCCTACAGGAGGCTCCCTACCTGCCAGCCTACAGAAGAGGTCGATGCAGGATATGATCCACCTGGCAATTATCTGTTTAGCTGCCGGTCTGCCAGGTATGGCTTCGGCATGACAAACAGCTGGTGAGCTTGACCCCAAACTCCAGCCGTCAGAACCACATTAGAAAGAGCTCTCCACAAGGTCCAGAGTATGGAGCCAGCAGCCAGCTTCTGAAGATGGGTCGGTAAAGTATACTGGTAAGTTAATCACCCGGTTATGGTGAAACTCCAATAACACTTTCAGGAAGAACTTTGGTTTGGGGCAAAGAACGACTCTGTCCCTGTGGAAGACCAGGTAAGGAGATTGTACTGATAGCACCTGGACCTCCCCAATCCTTCTGGCTGACAAGATAGCCAGCAGGAAGGCCATCTTCCATGACAGGTGTGACATATCACACCTGTGCACTGGCTTGAAAGCCTTGCCTATGAGAACAGCCAATACCAGCAGAAGGTCCTACGGTGGAGGTAGTTCACACACTGAGGGGGGACAAGTGGTCCAGGCCCTTGAGAAGTGCCCACCTTTTCCTGGGTCAATATAAACTTACCAGCCCATGCCCGGTAAGCAAAGATGGCTGCCAAATACACCTTAAGGGTGTCGTCTGCAGTCCCAGCTGAGAAAGGGCCCAGAGACAGTCTAAAATGCTAACCACAGGGCAGGCAATGGGATGGAAATCTCTTCTACTTAAATGCATAGCATCTGCGAGTCAGCTTTCAGGTGGCCTCAACAACATGGAGCACTGTACTGGACAGACTCAAGGCTTGGAACTCTAACCACTCAGGAATCAGACCGCGAGGTGCAGAGACTGCGGGTCTGGGTGCAGGACTGTTCCCCTCAAGTCTGGTCAGCAGATCCAGGTGGATAGGCAGTCTCCAGGGGAGGTCTGCTGTTGAGGCTGAGGAGCTCCAGGTATCAAAACTGCCTTGACCAGTCTGGAGTTATCAGGATCGTCCATGCCATGTCCTTCTGGGCCTCGACCCTGACCCTGTGGATCAAGGAGAAGGGGGTATACGAGGCCTGGGGTCTAGGGCCTCGCGAAAGCATCAGTCAGCAGTGCCTCAGACTGTTGAAGGCACGCATAAAACAGTCTCAGTTTGACGTTCTCCCAGGAGGCAAACAGATCCACTAGAGGAGTGCTGCATCAGAAGAACAGGTGGTTCACAACCTCCTGATGCAAAGACCACTCATGCAACATTTCTCCAACCTGGCTAAGAGTATCCACCAACTGACTGTTCTCTCCTGCAACATGAATGACCAGGAGATCTGTGCCCAGGCTGTGCACAAGGGTCCAGGTGCGTAGAGCCTCCTGATACAAATGAAGGAAGTGAGATCCACTCAGCCTGTTAAGATAGAACATGGTTGTAGTGTTGTCCATCTGGACCTACACAACCTGACCGGACAAAAGGAGTGAAAGCCATCAGTGACAGCTGATTTATGTGGTGACGGGACTTCCTGGGGGACCAGAAACCATGGGCTCTGTGGTCCCCCAGATACGCTCCCGATCCCACCAGAGACATGTCCGTAGTGAGCATGATGGTTGGTTCTGGGCAGAAAAACAGGATTCCTTCCTCCAATGTTCAATCTTTAATAGTTTTTTTTTTTTCATATACATTTTTCCCTCCTTAGCCCTGGCATGTGCTTCAGTCCTCCCAAAGGAAGAACTCTCTTTTGGGTCCTGCTATGCCACAATCAGCTGCCCCCCGATATTTCCCCTGTGGATTGCCCCCTGAGTCGGGGCCAGGGAGGTGGCACCCCCTCCCCAGAGACCCAATCCAGAATCCCATGGTCAGCCCGTGGTGCGGCAGACCGTCATGGAGCCCTGCCAGGCTCTTTTCATCCTGCTTTTCTCCCAACCCCCTTCTCACCAATGTAACCACGTTGGAGCACGCCTCCCAACCCATACTGCCCTCCGGTCACCACCAGAGGGCAATCAGTGAGTGGGACAGCATGTGCCCTCCCCCCAAGAGAGGAGAGCAGTCCTCTGGATGCTCAATCCTCTCTCCCCCCTGCCAAACCCAGATCGCCAGCATGGACCGAGGTGTTGCGACCAGCGCCCCAACCTCCGCCGCCACCGGGCCAGTAATCTTCAATGTTTTTATAGCAGACACTGGTGATGTAATGGAAGGGAAGGTGTGGCTATTTGCAGACGACACCAAAATATGTAACAGGGTGGACACCTCAGAAGGAGTGAGCAATATGGAAACTAGAAGAGTGGTCTGGAGTGTGGCAGCTGAGATTTAAACCCAAAAAGTGCAAGGTCATGTACATAGGAAAGAAAAATCCAAGAAAGGAGTATTGCCTAGGAGGCAAAAGACTGGTGGCCTCAAACCAGGAATGAGATCTGGGAATCATAATCTCAAGACGACTTGAAGGTTAGTAAGCAGCATGACAAGGCAACATTGAAGGCCAACAGAATGCTGGGCTGCATTGGGAGGGGAATCACGAGCAGGAGGAGACAGGTGGTATTACCATTGTACAGATCGCTGGTCAAGCCTTACCTGGAATACGGAGTCCAATTCTGGAGGCCTCACCTGAGAAAGGACACTGACCAGGTGAATACAGTACAGAGAAAGGCCACAAAAATTATTCAGGGTCTGCAGTACATGAGACTTAGGGAACCAAATATGTGTTCCCTGGAGCAGAGAAGAGAGAGAGGACATGATTGAAACATTCAAGTGCATAAAAGGCATTAACAAGGTACAGGCACATGAACTTTTTCACTTCAAGAAGTGCTCCAGGACCAGGGGACATGACTTCAGGCTGCAAGGAAGGAGGTTCTCTACCAACAGCAGGAAACTTTTCTTCACAGAAAGAGTGGTGGACACCTGGAACAGCGTGTCCCAAGAGGTTGTAGGGGTCAACACTGTGCGGGGATTCAAGAATGCATGGGATAGACACAAGGGAGCCCTGACTACAGAGGGCAACTACTGTGTCAAAATAGGTCTAAAACAAATGGGCAGACTAGATGGACCTAGCAGTCTCCTTCTGCTGTCAACTTCTATGTTTCTAGGTGTTCTAAGATCAGCCACCACTGGATGGCATCCCACATTGCCCGGATCACTGTGACTGGCTGGTTCAAGTGTCCTAGGCAATGGGGCTACTGATGGCCAAACTCCCACTGAAGGTGGCGCATCCACCAGTGGGCCTAATGGTCCATGCCGGTGCAGGATACCATATACCACAGCAGGCTCAGGAAATATCAGGCAGGGTGTGAGAACCCAACAGGAAATGACTGGGCAAAGGAGGTAAGATCCAGTGCCCTGACCACAGAAGGCAAGCCTTGACCCACAGGGAGTTGAGATCTGCCCTGATGAACTTGATCACCTGCTTCCGTACCAGGCCCAAGTCTTGACAAGTCTAGACAGCCAGATCTCTGGACATCTCCACAGCTTCCTAGGATGGACAGGCTAACAGTCAGTCATCCAGGTAGGTGTACACCCTGAACCCTAAGTGCTGCAGGTGGGCTGCTACCACTCAATGTACTTGGTGAAAACCCTGGGCACCAAGGAAAAGCTAAAGGCCATGACCTGGAACTGGTACAGCACCCTTTCCACTTGGAACTGGAGGTGCCAACGGTGGAACTGACAGACTGAAAAACATCTCCTGGAGGTCGAGGGAGCAGAACCACATGTTGTGCTCCAGTAACGGAATGACCCGATTCACAGTGATCATTCAGAACTTACATTTGCTTATGAACTGGTTCAGATCATATAGATCCAGTATGGGGCACAAACCACTCTCCCATCTGTTTTGGGACCAGGAAGTACCTAGACACATAACCCTGACTGGTTAGGGAGTCTTGGACACGGGCTATTACACCTTTTACAAGGAGCTGAGAAATGTCCTCACGAAAGGTGAATAGCATGTCTTGCAACACCCTGGACTCCTGAGGTACGTAGATGCAGTAAGACAAGACAGCCTCAATGTTCAGAGGCAACCCTCAGCCCACTATGTTCAACACCCACTTGTCTGCTGTGATAGCAGACCAATATGTCAAAAAGAGACACAGCCAACCTCAGAAGGGGAGTACAGACACGAACTGGGCAGGTGGAGGGAAGACGCCCCTTGAACTGTTACTGGGCAGCTTTTGTGGGGGCAGTGGCAGCTGCGGCCATAGGGGCATCCCTACCCCTGCCCCCTCCTTTCTCAGAAGACTGGCCCCTGGACTTCTGCTTGGGATGCCAGGCCTAGTACTGCCCCTGCTAGCGCTTCTGCTGAGGAGGCTGTGACTGAAAGGACCAAAACTCAGGTTCCTTTTTCAGGTGCTTCTAGGACGACACCACAGGATCTAGCGTGGCATTGGACTTCTCAATCCTGATGAGATGTCCCTCCACCCCAGTGCCAAGACAGTCGATGCCATTGCACAACCGCACAAGTCACCCATGTCCAAGGCCGTCTGGAGCTGGTGTTTAACCGGTGACTGACCCTGGTCTCCGATTAATGTCACTGCCATTGTCTGATCAGCAGGGAGGTGAGGGAGGATTGCATCGCAGACCCCCATCAGGGAGTGGCCGAAGTTAGTCTTCATCAAGGCATAACCAGTCTGACAGAGACCTAGTGATGTCGCAGCTTACACCTTTTTTAGTGGCATGGTCAATCTTGTGGGACTCCTTTTTCAGAATCTTGTCCACATCCCCCTGGTGTCCAGACTTGCAGAACACCGAATCCATGTCCAACCCCTCCATGGAGCGGTGGTCCACAAACCCAGACAGAGATCCCATAGGGAGTGTGTACTTGCAGGCCATATGGTGGAGGGTGCCAGGCAGGATGCTGCATAAGCTCCAGGGCCAGTGCCAAAATGGCCTCAGCCACAGGGAAATTACCCCCTGGGGATTCGACCCTGTACAAAATGTCCATAAGACAGACATGGACTCTGAGGTGAGTCAGATAACTGCCCTGAAGGACACTGGGCTATGCTTTGTGATCAGTTTCTCGAACGATCCTTGGTCCAGGAAGGAAGACCCAGAGGTGGCCATGGCCTCATGATCCGAGTTGCCCAAGGACTCCTCAAAAATGGCCCTCAACCATTTTTCACCACAGACCTCCTCCATGTCCTCTCTCAGGGTGATCCTCACCAACAACCGGCCTGGTAAGCCAGTGGCCAAACAGGCCTCCTTGGTCAGAGCTCCCACCGTCAGCTGCAGTGGTGGCAGCTCCATTCAAAGAGATGGAGAAACCTGTGTGATATGGACTGGCAGGGGTGCCAATGGTGTCAGTCAGGTGACCAGAGGTCAGGGGTTAGAGCCCTGCCATGCCTCAGAATAGACCACTGTTGCCAGAGAAGCTCTTCCTGGAACAGTCGCAGCTTGTGATGGTGTTTCTCCTCACCTGAGGATGAGCAGGTCAAGGAGCATCGACAGCAGCACCTCACACTCAAGCAGGATCGAGAGTGGGACTACCACAATTGAGATTTCAACCACAACCAAGATGGTGAGGGGAGCCACCCAACTGTTCATGGTAAACCACGTACCGATCCATGTCTTGCAGCATGGGCATGGAAGGTTCGAACACCAGTGGAGGTGGCTCCTGCCATGGACCGGACAGGGACAGCGACCGGACCACGTCCTGCTCGGTGAGGACCGGGAGCACTGAGTTTGCAAGATCGAATCTTCAGCCTCATCAGACAATGAGTCGACAGGCTTGAGAAATATCTTGGCAGCCTGCTTGACTGGTGTCGAAGTCAACTGGCTCGACGGAGGTATTGAAGAGGCCCTGACTTGCCTGACCTGCCCCTCAGCCAATAGGCATTCAACAGCCACTGAGCGGTCAGGTGAGTTGAGGGACCAGGAGGACCACGATTTCTCCCAGTCCCAATGGCGCTTGCACTTCTTACCACCATGCATAGCAGGGTCTCCCCCAGGGTCTGGAGGGCCAATTACATGTCCCAGAATCCTCCGGTGAATCACCCTCTAAAGCTGGCCCCAGCTGGGAACAGCGTTAAGACAGAGGAGGTGCCTGCAGCGGCTGGCACCACTTCCTCCTCAAGGACCACAAGTTGCTGAGCTGACTCGGCGGCAGCCAAGGCCTTCTTGCAACCCTTAGTGTGCTCTTTCTGATTCCATTCTGAAGACTGACCTAGCAAGAGCCCAAGTTTCCTGTCCTTGAGGGATTCTGGCAGCATGCTTAAGCAAAGGCTGCACCTGACCACGTCATGTTGCCCATCCAGGCAGTACACACGTTTCATGCGGGCTGGTGACCAGCATCTTCTGCCGACATCGAACACAGAATTTGAACCCTGGCTTCCATTGCTCCATCATAGATCAACAAGGGGAGTCAAAGGAACTGAATGAATACAGCGAGTAAATAAAAAAAAACTTAGAAGACAAAGATCGCCTATGGTGCACTGAACCTAACTGGGACCCGGGAAGGAGGTGACCTGCTCTTCCAGCAGAAAGAAAGAGCTGATGTCACAGGGAGGAGTTGGGGGATATACCACCCTCGTGGTGGGAGAAGCATAGCTTAATGACGTTTAGCCAATCAGACTGCTCCAGCAGAACTGCCAGAGTGTGGATAGTGAACCATATCCAAGCCCTGAGAAGTGGGATCTATTTTTTAAATCTCAATATGGGGCATCACAATCAACATGTTATTTGTTAGGGACACTACTGTTAACAGCCACTGGTCTATTGAGTTGCCAGTCACTATGACCGACAACCTAGTTGCCTAAATGACAGCTCATTTCCTTTAGAAACAAAGGAAATGGGTGTGATGCTGACTACATCTATGGCCTATTTGTTCACCGACCCATTCTACCCACCTTCTATGACTCATGTGTTCCCTTACCTATTTTACCCTCCCTCAGTCCTAGCTGATATTACTATTTCCCTACAACTTGTAAAAAAAACAACACAAAAACAGTGCAATTAGTGTCCTCCTACCATCAACACCTCCTAACCCTTTCTGACAGGAGCCTTCATATTAGGGCCACAAATTACTCCCACCCACACAGTCCCACCTTGGGGGGCAGCATACATTTAGATTCACTTAGGGCAACAAGCTCTGTTTTTTCACTCTCAATCCAAACACAGTGGGGAATACTGTTTTAGGCATCCATTGGGAAACAAGCTTCCTTATTCACCCCCCCCCCAACTCAGTGGGGCATCTGAACTGTGACCCTACTGGCACCACTGTGAAGTGCATTCCCATTCTGGAGTTGGGGGTAAGTGGCTTGCTATATGAACTGCAGGGTTCCATGTCATAACAGCGATCGCTATTATGGCATGTGTATATCGCCAAAAAAGCAAACTGGCGATATATGCTCCCAGGCGACCCAACATCCAGAAAATGAAACAGTGTTTTTTGTGGGGAGGCTGTGCCCCGCATTCCGCTGTGTATGGATTCTCAACTCCAGTGGGGTGCATGTTGGGGAGGGTGCAAAATCCCTCCATCGGAAAAAAATTAAGTGCCACAGCCATAGGCAGCAGCAAAATTTCGACGCACCCAGTCACAAACCCTGCACCTGCTGCACCTCAGCTAGCCACCCACCCCACCACACTACATGGCTAGCTCAGTGGCAGCAGGCACACCAGCCCCCAAAACCCCTTCTCTGTCCCTCACCTTCCCCTCGCAATACCCCACCCCGTCCTGTCACCCATTGCTACCCTTGCGTTCACGTAGGGTCATTACCCTTGCAGGGTAGACCAGGAGGAAAGCACTGAATATGAGTCGCTGTTTTGACAGTCACTCATATTCAGTCGCCATCCTCACTAGATACCGAACTGAAGCCTTGCTACAAGTCTCACATCTGAAAGCTGACAGTAAGTGGTGGGGATGTCAATTTATTTCTTTGCAGCTTTCTCAGCCTCCATTATTTATTTATCTTTATTTACTGACATCTCAGATTAATACCTTTGAGCACCAAGCTCTCTACATAGGTTCCATGTCAGTGAAGTAAACAAACAGATCACTACATAACAGGCAGGTGGCTAACACATGAAAATCTCAACAATGCAGATACATCACTGCTCTCTCTCTCTCCCTCTCTTTTCCCTGGTGGATGCCAACAGCCAGCAAACTTTAGGATGCTCTCCAATCGTAAAGTGAATCACTTTGAAACTTCACTTAATTTTAGAAACTGCTAGCCTGGAATGACATCATGTTGTTTGTGGTTCCTGCCCCCCATGGGTGAGACATATCTGTATAATAAAATAATAATAGTCAATGTTCGAGCAGTAACTTTCAGAGCACTGGCTCAATCATCATTATAGCGGACACAGTTGGTCAGCCAGATTTATTGATTCATTTAAAATATTTTACCATAAAAAAAAAAAAAGGCAATTGAGATGAACTATCTGCTTTACAGTGGTGTCCTGGGAGGGTCAACAATGACAAAATACAAAGCAGAATACAGCTACAAGACACTTTAAAATGGTCTAACAGATAGCTCAGATAGGGTAGCAGCTGGGAAGCTGCTTGCCAATTGGCTGACACTTCCGTGCACAGAGTTTGGGTCTCTGCTGTGGGTCAGCAGCAAAATGATGCAGCAGCACCCACTAGAAGACAAGTGGGAAAATCATCATCAGAAGTTAGATAACAGCTCTGGTGTACTCGGGCTCTGCCTCCAGAAGATGGACCTTCCAGAAGGCTCCACCACAGAGAGAAAGCAGTGGAAGACACCAGCCAGGTAAGGGAGCTGGGAGGTCACCAAAGAAGTGCCCAGTGGTTGTGATCGACAGGAGGAGGAAAGCAACAATAATAAAAACAAGCTGACAATAATGGTGCCCGTCATGGTATTCAGAAATCTGGTGTCATTTGGGATGTGACCCAAACAGTGCCTGTCCAAGGAGGCAGAGCTTCACAGAGCCCACTAAGTACACTGTGGGCTGTAGTATTTTTGGTTGTATGGAGGATAAGATTGCAGCTTGTCAAAGCGGTAACAGCCAACAAAACCAATGGTACAGCAAAGAAAGGAAGCGTGAGATCTTGAAGCATTTGAGACGTGACTCCCAAGTTCTTGCCTGAGGGGGTGCAATCTGCATGATTATCCCTAGCTGATGCTCTCCAACTGTAAGGTAGAGTCCCTTCAAAGTTGTGCCTATTAAACAAACATGAGGACTGGTATTGCTGGAGATACAATACTTCTGTTCATTTGTTGATACTGTGAAAAATGGGATGGAGCACATTTGCCACCATGAAAAATATTGATACAGGATTTGGATCAATAGTGAGTCTTGTTCCAGTAATGGAGACCACAGTGGCACTTGGGGTGTAACCTTCAGAAGCCATGCTGAGCCTGAGAAGCATGTCTCCAAAAGCATACTGCAGTAACTCTTTGACCTGTAACTTTAATACCAGGGCAGGGTACCAGGCTACAAATTAGGACAATGATTAAGGATGCTACAGAGACATACATGGTTTCATTTGGGGTGCGACTATCACAGTTAATGCCTTGCAGGGGCACAGTCTGTCAAATTGCCTTTTGGTATAATGCTGTAAAGTTAAAATAGATTTTCACTCTGAGTACAATGAGGTCAACAGAGAAAGTAGCTTCTTTGTGTGATGACACCTGTGCTTGATTGCTGGAGGCCATTCACACTTCTAGTTCTAGCTTGTGTGTGGTTATGACCATATGTCTGTGAGAGTCCCTATGTAACTGTACCTATTTGCATGCATGCTACCCATCCAACTACTGTTTTATTTTATGGTCTGAAGTGTTCTCTCATGCCAGACCTGCCATGCCACGGCTGAGTCAGCTGGGGCAGAACATGGCTTGTGGGATATATCTGAGTAGCACAGCACTGATGTGAATACTGTGTGAAAGGTGGTAAAACTGATGTCAGCCAGCTGGGAGGGCAGCCTGACCAAAGGCGCTTTTACACGGAGCTTACTTTCAGTGCTCGTTTTGTAATGAGCTCTGCTCCGCTCACAGTCTTTCGCTCCTGGTCCCTTTTACATGCGCCACCTTACACTGGTGTCTCTGCCCTTCGGGGTGCCAAGTGGCTCGGTAATAAAACAGAAAAAAAAAGGAGTGCGGCACAGTAAGATGCAGGATGTGTTTACATGGCATGGCAGAAAGAAAGAGATGACTGTGGACCTAGAAAAGTAGGGAACGCCGTTTCATCGAACGCTCACTTTGATTGAAGAATGGACTGCCTTTACAAGACAGACAGGTACAGTTTCAGTGGGTCTGTATCGGTCATTCTGATACAGACCACTGCGTGTAAAAGCACCTTTAGAGAAGTAGAACAAAATGGCAGAATACACGCACATTTGTTTTCACTGTGCCAGCTTGCATCTCACACTGAAGGGTTAAAAAACAGACTAGCAGTAGTAGTAGTAGGAAGAGTGTTTTTATGTACCAGTTCTTAAAAAAATAATTTTACAAAAGACAAATAATACAGTGTACACTGAAGTTATAAAAGCATGTCTTTAATACGTAATTATAACAGAAGCACAGCAAATAAAGAAAACTAAAATATGCATTTTAACAGTTGTAGGCCTAACTTTCTGTCATTCAAGTGCAAAGAATGTCAGCAGCAACCAGGACCACTACTCTATCCTAGCTGCATTTTGTATCATCTTCTGGAGTTTGTCTCATTTTGCCCCACATTTATCGGCAAACTACAGTGCCTTCACAAAGTATTCGCCCCCCCCCTTGGATTTTGTCACATTTTGTGATGTTGCAAACTCAAATTAAAATACATTTATATGGGATTTTTTTGTCACATATCTACACAAATTACTCTATAATGTCAAAGTGGAATGAAACTTCTGGAATTTTTTGTACATGTAATTTAAAATAAAAACCTGAAATGTCTTGATTTGATAAGTATTCACCCCCTTTGCTATGACACTCCAAATTGAGCTCAGTTGCATCCAATTTCCTTGTGAGATCACTCTAAAACTTGAATGGAGTCCACCTGTGGTCAGTTCAAATGGTTGACATGATTTCAGAGGAAATACACCTGTCTATATAAGGTCCCACTGTTGACAGTGCATGTCAGAGCAGAAACTCTACCATGAAGACCAAACAGCTGTCCGTAGAACTCTGTGATAGAATTGTGAGGAGGCACAGATCTGGGAAGGGGTATAAAAACATTTCTGGGTGTTGAAAGTTCCCAGGAGCACAGTCAAGTCCATCATTAGGAAATGGAAAGATTACGGAACCACCCATACTCTTCCTAGAGTAGGCCGTCCTCCCAAACTGAGCAACCAGGCAAGAAGAACCTTGGTCAGGGAAGTGACCAAGAACCCAATGACCACCCTGACAGAACTACAGAGTTCCATGGCTGAGATGGGAGAACCTGTCCAGAGGACAACAATCTCTGCAGCACTTCACAGATGTAGCCTCTATGGGAGAGTGACTAGACGGAAGCCACTCCTGAGAAAAGGCCACATAATAGCATGCCTGGAGTTTGCAAGAAGGCACGTGGCAGACTCTGAGACCATGTGGCAAAAGATTCTCTGGTCTGATGAAACAAAAATTGAACTCTTTGGCCTGATTGCAAAGAGTTATGCCTGGCGCAAACCGAACACAGCTCATCACGCGTGTAACACCATCCCTACTATGAAGCATGGTGGTGGCAGCGTCATGTTATGGGGATGTTTTTCAGCGGCAGGGACTGGGGCACTTGTCAGGATAGAGGGAACAATGAATGGAGCCAAATACAGGCACATCCTTGAGGAGAACCTGCATCAGTCTGCAATAGACCTTGGACTGGGGCGAAGATTTACGTTCCAACAGGACAACGACCCCAAGCATACAGCCAAAGTAACACTGGAGTGGCTTCAGAACAAGAAGGCGAATGTCCTCGAGTAGCCCAGCCAAAGCCCAGACTTGAATCCCATTGAGAATCTGTGGAAAGACTTAAAGATTATGTTCACCGACGCCTCCCCCATCCAACTTGATAGAGCTTGAGCAAATCTGCAAGGAAGAATGGGCGAAAATCCCCAAATCCAGATGTGCAAAGCTGATACAGACATACCCAAGAAGACTCAAAGCTGTAATTGCTGCCAAAGGCGCTTCTACAAAATATTGACTCAGGGGGGTGAATACTTAAGTAAACAAGATATTTCAGTTTTTAATGTTTCATAAATTTTTGTTACACAATAAAACTATTTTTGCCCCTTTAAATTGTTGAGTATACTGCGTGAATCAAGGGGGAAAAAATCATTTCAATGCATTAAAAATTCTGGTAGTAACACAACAAAATGTGACAAAATCCATGGGGGGGGGGGTGAATACTTTCTGAAGGCACTGTATATTCCACTTCCAAGTGGATTTTGTGTCGCTCTCTGCTGCATTCATGTGCAATCGGTTTTCCCTCAGTCTGACAAAAAAAAAGTTGTCATTCAGAGCTGAATCAAAAAATTGTGCAAATCTATATCCTAACTGCTACAGATCATACCTCCACTTCCCCCACAGCCAACCTAGGCCATACCCAACGCTGGAAAGTCAGATAAACACAACTTCAAATTCTGGGGAGCACAAGGCGTGGTGAAGGATCTCAAGGGAGGCAGTTTCTCCTAGTGGTTAGAAAATGGGCTTTTTATTTCCTGGCATCTGATTGGCTAGTACCCTTGCCAGTGGGGTACATTAACTTTCAATAGATGCCCAGGAAATAAAAAGTACCAGCATATAGTGCCCTTTAACCCAGTGCTTACCTTACCTCCCAATTGGTCAAAATACTTAATTTTCATTTAAAATTGCCGCCATTTTTTTTACCCTCGCTTAGCGAGAGCCACACACACACACACACACACACACACATTCATTCCGTAGCCCAGACACTATATCCAGTAATGTAAGAAAATCACAGCAGTATAAAAAAGAAAATAAATACATATATTTTTTTTCTTAATCACTTGCTGACGGAGTGATAGCGCAAGCGTGCCAGTTCCATGCTACAGCCCTTCCTCACTGTCTTCTGCCCCTGATCTCCCCATGTGTTAAGCAAACAACCCCTTAGAGATCTACCTAACGTTTTGTGTCCACTGGCAGGGATGTTGTTCTTTGTAGCTCCACAGAATCCTATGTCAGTTCTCTTCATATTCCCGGTCCTCAGTGCAGGCAGCGAGGATCGGGAACCAGCAGACAACAAAACAAAAAGTAAACGGTAAGAGCGGACTCCTGCTCCGCAGGGTAGGCAATGAGGACAGCGATACTTAAAAAAAGCCATTAGTGAAAATCCCCACCGCAAACAGCAGAGATCGAAGTGCACTTTCTATTGCCTAGCGTTGACATCCCACTAGGATCCTGGCAGTATTTTAAATCTAAACCACCATCACCAAAACAGCTCGTCTCATTTTATTTTTTCTACCGCGTCAGAGTGCCTCCCAGTCGCAATCATGCTATTAACGGCCACCAAAGTAACACAAATAAATGAACACATGAAAAAACTATTACCGCTGCTCTTATTTCTAGTTCATCTGTCTTTTCTTAAGACAGTAGTGTGTTGGGGGGTGGTGGTGGAAGCAAAACAGAATACCTCTTGGGGGGGGCAACAGCAGATGGAACAGCTCATAAACGGAGGGACTACTTCACAAAAAAAAAAACAACATTTTTCCTGCTCTTTGTGTTTATTTGTAATCAGTTCTTCTGTTATTTAATTACACATTTAAAACTGACACACATGCCCATTTTCTAAGCGCAATAATACCTTCCAGGGTGGGCGGTATGGGCAATACAGGACCGCCCAAAGGCTATAAGGCCCTCCGCCTGCGGCGTCGGGCCTCATTATGCCCCTGGGTGGTCCGGTATTGCCCAATACCACCCACCCTGTCAGGTATTATTGCTTGCTTAGACTACAGAGCTGTAAACCTGGAGACACAGGGCTGGATTCTCACTGCCCTGAGAAGGATGCAAGATGTCTGCGTCAAACATGTCTGACGCAACAGGTACCTTGCGTCAAAGGATGTGCCTGGAGCTATTTTCAAAGCAACTGCGTCAAATGAAGGCTGCATGTGCCAAAGGGGGCTTGCTCCAGCCTTGCGCCACAATATGGTCTGTGTCAGGGTGATGGGGGCTTGCGGTAGATGCAAGCTGCCATATACTCTAATCCTGAATTTCCAAAACCGATCCCAAGGACAAAGGTCCAAGTACAGTTAGACCAGCCAAATGCTGGTCTAACGGTACCGAAGAGATCCTTTGGGAGGGTTGTTAACCATAGGCCACTGTGTCCCACCCCCAACCCCAATCAGCTGGTACCTTACATTTCCAATCCATTACCCTGGTGATCTGGTGGCGCCCCGGATAAGCCATAATGTAAATAATTATGCAACAAGTTAGTCCTCGGTGAACTAGTGCCCCCAAGCCCCAGTAAGCCCCAATGTACATCAATATAATACAAATGTCATTTCATAATAATCTGCTCCCAAAACCCCGGTACGCCCGCAATGCAAAATATACCTCAATGAGTTACACGCGATCTAGGGTCTCTACCCCCAGCCGAATATGCCTGAATCTCAGAACAAGAGATACCATCCCTTTCTGGTGGTCTAGTAGTCCCCCGCCAGCAAGTAATGCCCACCATCCCGCTCCTCCCCATCCCATACCCGATCGGCGACCGCACAGCCCTCCTCACACCACCACAGCCCCCTGCACAATGAAGTGTCAGAACATGGCACTATATACAATCGCACACGGCAATTCATTGTGTGTCAGCCGCTGGTAGTGTGAGGAGGAGCTAATATAATCGCTGAACTGAGATGGGAAGAGAGGCTGAGGTGGTGAGCACTGAAGTCACTGAACCCTGAATGATAGTCTGCTGTTGTCAGGCATATCTGTTGACTAGAGAGAAGTGAGACCCTAGTCTCGCGGTATTCTTTAAGTATATTTTAAGCAAAATACTGGAGCTTTGGGGGGATACAGGAATGACATTTATGACATATACTGATGTACATTAGGGCATACGAGAACTAGATGTAACTCGTTTGTTCTGGGGACTGACTGTTGTATAATTATTTACATTATGGCATATCAGGGTGTGGGGGAGCACTACATCACCAGGGTAATGGTTTGGGAATGCGTAGGGTAAGCAGCTCGGTGGTGGTGGTGGAGGGCGCTAGCCAGTACTGTGCCCTTGTCCAAGAGCACAGCTGCCACCCCACTGTCCCGCAACTGTTGCAGCACAACTTGTGGGTGCACTGTCTGTTGGGCACACAGCCACTGTTGCCACAGGCTGCGGGATGTAGGAGCCGGGATCCTGTCAGAGGAAAATCGGGCATAGGGTCCCTGACACACTGGTACTCTGTGCAAGCTGCCATTGTCGCAGCTTTCGACTGACCTTTGAAAATTCTGCCCATGGGCTTTAATCCATCCTCTACCACCTTTTGTTTTATTTATTGCGTGATCCTGAGCAACTCATAACCCCTTACACTTAGTCTCACTATAATCTCCATAATCAATCTTCGCTCTGATTGAACATCTTGATGGCAGCAACATTCTCTCCCCTCACTCTCCTGGACTGTAAAGCATTATCCTTACAGTGTGTAAAAGGTGCTCGACAAAACCACATTCCTTTTCTTTTTGTGTCCCATTTTCCAGTTCAGCCTCTTTCACTGTACTAGCCCAGGTCCTTGACACCACAGCTGCAAGGGCACAGGTGAGTGGCAGCCCTCAAAACCAGGATGGGGGGGGCAGTGGAGGCAGCTGTGTGACAAGTACTAAGTCTCCCTTCTGAAGAGACAGAAGCGTGTATTCCCTCCCGATCCATTCATATTCCTCATGCCCAGAGAGTGACAGACTCGAAGTAATTCTGTCATGAACCTGGGTCAACCAATCTGGTGCATGAAGTGCAACATGCTGTCAGCTGGCAGAAAAAGCTATTTGCCACCAAATAACCTACTTGAGAGGACTGTTCACAGTGCAGTCACATCCAGGGCTGCTAATGTGCCCCTACATAAATTAGATAAAAGAACAGACATACTTGGCCCATGCAGATATACAGTATAATCATATTTCTGATTTGGAGTTATTTTTTTTTTTTTTTGGGGGGGTGGGATCTTTTTGTTTTAAAGATTCATCAAAATGTCCTGTGATAGCTGCTGGTGTCAGGAAGTGTATGCCGACTGGCTATTTGGTGCAGCGGTAGAGCTAGTGTCCATGACACCAGCCATCCAGGTTCAGGAACGAGCCTGGGCCATCTGAGGGCCATCAATGGGATGAGGAGTGAGCCTCACAGAGGACCCGCTCCCCCTCCGGGAAGGAAGCATCACTGTTTCAGCTGCAGGGCTGCCACCTGGATGACCTTGGGTGGAAAAACAGCACAGACATGTTGGGGGGAAGGGATGTCTGTCAGGCTCACAGCTGGCACACATCTGTGTGGCTCCTGCACTGAGCCCCTTGCACACATGACATCTCAGGAGCTGGAAGAAAAATCAAGGGAAATAGCCTGAGCATGGTGGATGATGGACCCTGATTAATCTAGGCCCCACACTGCCTTCCACCAACCCCCCTGCTGCAACAAAGAAATTTGAGAGGTTGCACCCCATTTCGCCTCTGCCTGGGGGGTAGGAACAAGGCTCGATGGAAGCAGCAGTTGAGGTCAGCGTTGACAGGGTTCCAGTACCTTGGGAACACCTGCAGGAAGGCTGAGCTGGAGGAACAAAGAGGGCATCTATACTAAGTTAAACAAACTGTATGCCTAACATTGCTGATAAGCGCATAAATGGATCCATAATTTTTGTGAGGCACATGCTGTGGGCCTATAAGTGTATCAGAACAATCCTCCCTTCTCCACTATGAAAGTTATACCTAAATTGTTGTTCATCCGCAATCTCCACCCCCACACACACACACATATGCACATACACCCACACACATGCACACACTACGATACCCTAAAACCAGGAAACTAGTTTGGTACAAACATTTTAGATGAATGGCTAGCTAAACAAACTGTATTCAGCTTCTTGAGGAGCTGCATGTTTTTTTATGATACAGATCTTTTGGAAATAACACCTGGCCATTTCTAGCATATTACAGCCTAATTTGTTAATGACTGCTGTAGCTATGACTGGACTGGGCTAACTTACCATGGATTCAAGCTGAACAGGGTGGGTGAGGCATGTGTCTTAGTAACCCACATGCTAGGCACTAATGTCTGTTGTCAAAACTGCAGCAAACTGTGTAATACATCCCCTGGGCCTGACTTTCCTGAGTTAATCATGGCTTCCTGTTCATTTTCCACTTTGCATCTACACTTTCCCTTCTGTGAGAATCAGAATTTCCCAGAGGAGTGTGTGTTTATTTCCCAGCATTATTGTGAACGTGGTGCTCTCCTTAATCAGATGGGCTTCAAGGCAGTTATGTCCTGCTCTGTTTCTGTGACCGTAGAATTGCAGATGGTATGACCTGATTTACTTGGCTGTGTACAAGACTTCATTCACGCCTGCCTCAGGGACTCACAGAGACTTTTTAGGGCAAAAGCACATACAGGATTTCACACTTGTGGGTGCAGATAAATTCATTTAGACTCATAAAAATGAACTTCATTAACATGAACTGCAGCCAGATTGTGCCCACAAGGGCTGCTCCAGGAACAGTTTGCAGTGGATCTTTGAGAATCTCCACCAGACTGCCACACCTTTGGGACTGCAAGTTGTTGGTGTCAGGACCACTCAGAAACTTTTGCTAGCCAGGCATCACCAATGCTGACATACATCGATATCGCCTACATCAGGTGGACGGCCCCACCTCTCCTTATTTCCCCACTGAAGACAAGCTTGGAGGCTAGTCAACCAGCAGGGCCTGCGAGACCAGAACCAGGCATACTTTTAGAGTTGACAGACTGAAAGATGGAGCCTATAATGGTGAGAGAAGAGTGCCCCACATGAAACAGCAGGCAGTACTGCCAGTAACTGCGTTACCCAGAAATGAGACTATAGGGGAAGGTGGGAGGTGAGCTGTGGCTCAATGCAGATTCTCTTGAAAATCCACTGTTACAGTATTTTCAAATCAATTCAATTTTTATTGAAGCCAATAGCCCATGCCTCACGCAAACTCACTGCAGCTGAAAGGAATTATGCCCATATTCAGAGAGAGGCACTAGGTGATTGTGTTTGGAGTCCAGAAATTTCGCCAATACTTGCTAGGTCGCAAGTCTCACCTGAAAACAGATCACAAGCCACTAGTGACAATTTTCAGTCCAGAAAAAGGAATTCCAGAAACGGCTGCTAGCAGACTTCAATGATGGGCATTAATTTTGTCTGCCTATAATTTCGAGGTCACATACCAACCAACAGATCAGCATGGAAATGCGGATGCCTTGTCAAGGTTACCAATATCCAGAGAAATGGAGTTCAATGTGGGACTTAAAGAGGAGCCATTAGTATACCAGTTGGGGCCAGATAGTTTTCCAGTGCAATTCAAAGATATGGAGGCTGGCCAGCCTGGTGGCACTGAGGGTTGAGGCGCTGGATACCACACCTCGTTCCATGCCAGCGACCTGGGTTAGGGACCGAGCCCAGGCCATCGGGGGTCGGCAGGGGAGGGAGAGGATTGAGCGTCTGGAGGGCAGCTCTCCTCTCCCAGGAGGGAGGGGGGGGTCCCTGCTCGGCGTTTGACCAGCCTCTGGCGGAAGCCATTGGCATGGCAGGCGTGGAGCCGATGCTGGGGGGGGGGGAATGGTGACATCAGTCGTGATGCCTTGGCATCAGGCATGCGCCACTCCCACAATGAACAGGGAAAAAGCACTCTCTGAGTTCTGGGTAGACAAAGCACCAAAGCAGACCCCAATAGCTCCCGCCTGCCTGGTCCCAGGGTCTCTCGACGAAAGTTGAATAGTTTGGGGTGTTCTGCCCCACCTCATCTCTGCCCGGGGTGAAGATCCGCGGCTCCATGGGGGATCAACCGTGAGACCAGGTAGGTGGCAGGAGCAGGGGCAGTCCTTCATTAGAGCTCCCAAAGAAGGGGAGCTCAAAGAGAGTAGGCGGGGGATAAAAATAAATAAAAAAAAAGATATGGAGGACTCTACTGTTGTGTGTGCAATGGAGCTACAACAGTTAGATCAGCTTCCAGTACTAGCCAAGGACATTGCAAAAATGACTAGTCAAGATGTAATTTTGAAACAGGTGCATCAGTACACACTTGAGGGTTGGCTGCAAGGCACTACTTATTCCACTACACTACAAACCTACTCTACAAAGAGACAGCAGTTGTCCATTGCGGAAGGGTGTCTTCTATGGGGATTGCGTGGCATTGTACCCTAATGTTATCACTCAAATGTGTTGACTCTTTTGCATACGTGCCTTCCACGCATTGCTAAAATGAAATCCCTAGCCAGACTTCACGTATGGTGGCCTTCCATTGACAGAGACATATACCAGCTTGTGCAAAGATGGGAAGGTTGTGCTGTATTGATGGGAAATCCAGCAAGAGCTACAGTTCACCACTGGGAACAACCTGACAAACCCTGGCAAAGGTTGCATATTGATTTTGCAGGAACCTATTTCAATTCCATGTGGTTACTCTTAACTGATGCTTGTAGTAAATGGACAGAAATTCATCAAGTGTCTTCGACAACTACTGAGAGTACCATTAAAGTGCTGAAATCTATCTTTGCTATCCATGGTTTTCTGCAAGTGACTGTCTTGGATAATGGACCACAGTTTACGTCTGCTGAATTCCAAGCATTTTGCCAGCAATGTGGTATCCGCCATATTTTCTCACCTCCCTACCATCCACCTTCAAATGGCGAAGCAGAACGCCTGGTTCAGACTTTTAAAAAGAGTATGGACAAAGCTAATCCTACTGCACCGACAGCAATACAAATAGCCCTTTTGGGCATTCTTGCGATGTATCGAACAATACCACATTGTGTCACGGGAATATCCCCTGCATAACTGTTGTTTGGACATCATATTCAAACTCAATTGAACCTTCTTCACCCTCTAGGCTATAAGTCAGGAACTGAAATGCTTCCTAACCACCAGATCCTTCAAACCCAATGATCTTGTACGGGTCAGGATGTATGCAGGCCCAAACAGATGGATAGAAGGCGTGGTGGAAAAAAGTTTGGAAATGTTGTTTATCCTGTTCGACTGACTAACCAGAGGAGAGTGAAAAAACATGTGGACCAATTACGTACTAGAACTGAGACAGAACGAAAAAGGGATACCCAGAGTCGGGGTAGTTATCCAGCATTATTTCTTCCAGAACAAGAACAGGAAGAGATAGTGGAACCACAGCAATTGAGACAAGATGTGGCTGATGCTAATCAGATTCAGTGCAACAGCCTCCAGTCCTTCTAAATTCAGGTAAGAGAGCAGATGCTGGCATACCTGTCTTGGTGCTTGGAGGGCAGGCGGGCAGTGGCTGCAAGTTCATGCTGCACCGCTGGGAAGGGCAGGGGATCTGTCTTTGTGCTTTGAGGTCTGGTGGGCAGGTGGGAGGTGGCAGCAAGTTCATGCCACACCACTGGAAAGGGCAGGGGGGCTGTCTTGATGCTTGGAGGTCTGGTGTGCAGACAGGCGGTGGCTTCAAGTTCATGCCATACTTCTGGGAAGGGCAGGGGGTCTGTCTTGGTGCTTAGAGGTCCGGTGGACAGTGGCAGTAAGTTCGTGCCGCACTGCTTGGAAGGGCAGGGGGTCTGTCTTGGTGCTTGGAGGTCTGGCGGGCAGCTGGGTGGCGGCTGCAAGTTCATGATGCACTGCTGGGAAGGGCAGGGGGGTCTGTCTTGGTGCGTAGAGGTCCGGTGGGCAGGCGGGCAGTGGCTGTAAGTTAGTGCCGCACTGCTGGGAAGGGCAAGGGGTACTTGCACTATCTTCTTTGGGGACATCTCCCTCTGTTGAGTCACACCTTTGGAACAATTCCCAAACAGTACAAAAGGTACTTGAGTAGAAGGATGGTGTCATGTAATATAACATTAAAGGAATACTACAGTCAGAATCTGTAAAAACATATGTTTGATTTATGTGTGTAGTGCTCATGTGTCTTTCCCTTTGTTTGCTATTAGGATTTTTTTCTGAATTACCCTGCTAGCTTTATGGTACTGTAATTTTATGGCCCCCGGGGATCTCCATCTTAGCATGGTTTATCATCTTTCTCTTTCCTACAATGCCTCCTGTCTCATGCAACAGTGATGCATCAAGGACCACTGATTCAACAAGTACTAGGAGAATGAAACCTGATGTTCTGGCCTCTACTAAATAACTCTAAGGCTCTGTCTACATTAGTGCTCCTGTCACACTATACTATAAGTATGTGAAAACGTTACAGGAACTCCTAAACAAGGTTCGTGTCCATACCACTAACATTTTCAAACTGTGTTAGAAAACTGTGTTTCAACCCTGACAGTATCAGGGATTTAGCATGGTTTTCAACATGGTTTAAAAATTAAACAAGCTCACCTGACCAGTGTGTATGGGAGTCCATACAATAGCCCTTGTTGGTCTTCCGAGGAGCCAGAATGCACTGCTCATCAATACCAGCTTGTACTGTACCCTCCTTTGGCCCTCTAACTGCTGGCAACCTCCCTCCTTCCATCTCTCCACAGTTCCCCAATCCCAGCAGTTGTGTTTTCTTCTTTTATTTGCAGTATGTCAAACAGGCACTTTCAAAACCACCCCACATAACAATTATCTGGCTGCTCCTGCTCCGTCCACATCCCGCACTCCAGCAGTGGTGGGCACAGCCATGTTTCAAACTCAGCTTGCATGGCAATGCCCACATGCATGCTGTGATTTGCATCATGCTGTCAGCACTGTGGGACAGCTGGAATGCACTGTGGGACAGCTGGCAAGACACTATGAAACACAGTCCTGAAATCATGTTTTCTTGCCACAGGACTGAGCCCAGTGCAGACGTGCTTGAAAACCATATTTAAACACAGTATGGCCAGTGTGGATATAGAAGCACGGTAAGTTCAAAACTGTTCTTTGACAACGTTACACCCCAGCCATGCTTAATGTGGATAGGGTCTAATTCAATATTTTTGTTTTCTATGTGCGTTTCAGTTCTAGCCCGCAGGGGTACACTAATTCAGTATTTTTGTTTTCTAATATTAAACACACTAGTTGTTTTCTTACAGAATAACCCACTCTATTAGCTTTCAAGTACTTGCTAAACTATAAATGTAGCATTTTGTGCTCACTGAATAAGGAAACTTACTGAAGATCACAGCTCTACAATTGTAAAACTGACTCTAAACCAGTACTTGCTGAATCTACGGTCTTGGACACATCACTGTCACGTGGGCCAAGAGCAAAAGAACACTGCAGGAAAAAGAAGAGCAATAAACCATACTAAGATGGAGACCCCAAGGGGCCATAAAACCAGCAGGCTAATTTAGAAATATTTCCTAATAGCAGACAAAGGAAAGGACACACTAGGACTATACACATACAAATCGAAACACTGCAAAACATATGCTTTTGCAAATTCTGACTGTAGAACTCCTTTAAGACAGAAGGCTTTGAAGAACAGCAAGGCCAAAGCTGGTATGCCTGCAAGACACTATGTCCAGACTGTAATATTTAGTGAAAGTATGAAAAGTACTCCAGGAAGCAGCAGTGCATGGGTCCGCTGCAGAAACCTTACAAAAACATGCCACAAAGGAGGCAATGCCACATGTGGAATGTCCACAGACCGAACCAGGAAGCTCCTTTCTGTGCTTCTGGTAATAGTAACACAGGATGCAACCATTTGGACAGGCATTGTTTAGGAGCAGCTGAGCCCTACTTGCAGGGGGCAAAGAAAAAAAAGAGGGAATTCTTACAGTTCTTGGAATGGTCTAGATAGAAATTGTAAGGTTCTATGTATTTTCAAAGTACATAACAAAGCTTCACCCTCTAACACACACAGTACTGCAGCTCAGAATGAAGGCAGTACCCTAGGAGAAATGTAAACAGTCACAGACCTGCATGTTAGCAGCGTGAATGCTTCACCCTTATTAGACTGGGAAGGAAAATAAACAGGAAGATGAATGGTCTCATTTAATGCAAAATCAGAAACCATATTAGGCAAGAAGTGAGGAATCTTTCTTAAAGAAACCATATTCTGGTGAAAAATCCAATAAAGAGTTCAGCCACCAGAGCCTACAACTCAGAAACTCTGCATTCAGAGGTAATGAGCACAAGAAAAAATGCTTTCCGGGACAGGAAACACATTTCCCAGGTAGCAGGGTGCTCACATGGAGACCCTGAAAATGTCTTCAAAACAAAATTAAGGTCCCACAGCAGAACCAGTTTATGGACTGGAGGATGAATATGCAGAATCCATTTAAGGAATCTGCGGAACACTCCTTTTTTTTTTCTATTATGTGTTTATGCCCCGGGAGCTAGCAGGCAGGCTCTGACCATCCCTTGAAGGGCTCACATCCATCCCAACACACAATCTCATCACTGGGACTGTAATCGAGGCTTCACAGAGCCTGCCAGCTTCATTCTTTTCCCGGTTTTCTCCCACTCGAGTTACAGCCATGCACGCATGCGGAGGTACGTACACACCGCAGTTCTGCGACACCCTGCTTTGCATGCCGCCCTCCTGCCTGCACCACCCTCTTGCCTCCACCTGGGGGCTGTGGGATTATGGGGGCGAGATGAGATCCCTCCCCGAGAAAGGAGAGCTGCCAGGCGGCTGCTCAATCCTGCTCCCTCCCCCCCAGCTGAACCTGGCTTGTTCCTGAACCCGGGTTGCCGGCATAGCATGATGTATGGCATCCAGCGCCTCAACCCTCAGCGCCACTGGGCCGGTCTGCAGGACACTTCTAATTGTGCCACCACTTTTCCACTGATGAGGGCATGGAAGGCCGATACAGCTGCACTATGTACTTTAATTCAAGAATACTGAGGGCCAGAGTCCAATTAGGGCAGGAGGTAATTCAGAATAGAGGCCGCTATAAGTGTCCAATGAGCGGAAGGCACACTAAATGGATAGGCGTTTCCATTTTAGAGAATATGTGGGCCTGGTAGGTGGCTTGCAAGCTGCTAAGAAAAGGTGACTGGATAGAATAAGGCCCTGTCCCATTTGTTATGCAGAAAGAGTTAAATGAAAGGATCTGTTTTATCTTCTCCTTTTCTGTTTTTTGTCTGTCTGGTTGCGCAATTAAATGTTCTTGCGAGACCTAGGAACTGATCATTCTCACGGTCTCATGATTCTTCGCCTCTCGTCATCACTCTGCCCTCACCTGCTGTTTCTGTTCCCCCGTTGCTTATCTGCAGTTATAAAAATATATGTGAATTTTTGTGTGAGTGATCAGTTCCTAGGTCTCACAAGAACATTTGGTTGTGCGACCAGACAGACAAGAAACAGAAAAGAAGAGGATAGAACAGATCCTTGTATTTAACCCTTTCTGTATAACAAATGGGACAGGGCCTTATTCAACCCTGTCACAGAGAACATCAGTCACTTCAGGAGAAACTCCCAAGCAGGAGAGTTCTGTCTCCTCAAAAGCCATGCATTAAGGGGGCAGGGATTCTAGATCTGAATGCACCAAGGCGCCCTGGTCCTGTGACAGGAGCCCACTGGTTTCATCTGTCTGACAGGAGGTTTCACTGTCAATTGCTGGAGCAGAAGAAACCAGATTTCTCTGGGCCGGAAGAGGCCATCAGTATCAGAGCAGCAGGCTCTGCCCGAAGCTTGACCAATACCCGATGTTTCAGGGTGACTGGAGGAAGGCATAAACAAATCTCCTCTTGCCAAAAACGTCAAGGCCTGGAGTGAGTGAACAAACAAGCAGCAATTTTGCACTGTTTGGGGATGCAAAAAGGTCCAACTATGGATGACCCCCATCTTGCGAAGAGGTCATCTACCACAGAGCCTAGGAGTTCCCACTTGTGTTAAGACTTAAGACTGGCAACCAGTTTGCCAAGACATTATGAGAGCCTGGGAGAAACACAGCAGTCAGAAACACGCTGCAGTTCACTGGCCAGTGCCAAACTCTCATCACTTCTCTGCACATTTGATAAGCGTGTGTACCTCCTTGTTTGTTTATGTAGTGCATTACACTGCCATTGTCAGTCTGAATCAGGAGTGGACTGTCCTTAATGTGAACTGTAAAGGCTTGTAGGCCAGGAAGAACAGCTCTCATCTCCAGAACACTGGTGTGCAGAGAGCTGTCCATCTTGGACCTAACTTCCATCTGGGACCTAAGGCTCTGCGTTCTGTGATGACCCAGATGTGCACCCCAACCAGAACTGGACACGTCTGTAACTGGAACTTGGAGCGGCATCGGGTGAAAGAAGGGAGTGTCTATCATGAGATTTCAGTACTCCATCCACCAGAGGAGGACATAGCCAGCATCATTTAGTCCACGTTGTCAGTTCCAACTGTACACAAAGCAACCACTGCAGGATAAGCATGGGAAGACATGCATAGGGAATCATGATTACAGCAGCTGCCATCAGGCTCAGAAGTCTCCGCACTGATCTCACTGACACATATGAGCTGTTGGGCACCAGACGTGCCTGAGCAATCAGAACATTCACTCAATCCTCTGGCAGGAAGGCTCTTGTAACAAACGTATACAGTACTGCTCCTATATACGGAAGATGCTAACAAAGAGTTAGAACTGACGTCAGTTCATTTTCCTCAATTCCCAACTGTTCGACTGCTTGACAGGTTCAGACCAGAGTGTACCAGATGGCCTGTCTGGACAGGGCCTTAAGGAGCCAGTCATCCAGACACAGGAAGAAATACTGTACAGACCTTCCCTCCGAAGGGCTGCAACCACTACTGCCAAGCATTTAGTGATGACCCATGGTGCCGAGGACAACCAAAGGGCAAGACATCAGGGTACTAAATAAGCTGAAAAAAATTGATTAGCAGTTTTGCGCGATAAAGTGCTAATCAACTGTGAAAATACATAGCACTTGCCACAAATTGATTAGCAAATTTAAAAATGCTTAATTTTTATTGTTACTTGACTGGGTAAACCTTAATAAAAATGTCAAAAAATATTCAGCAGTCTTGTACTATGCAATTCAGAAAATGGTTAGCAGTATCCTGTGATTTACTTTGTATTTTGCTGTGCTATACCAGTTAATACCCTGAGACATGAAACCGAAAGTGCTTACCCTCCAACGTGAACTAGAGATACTGTCTGTGACTGCAATAGATTCCGATATGAACGTATTATGCATCCATCATGTCCAGACTGGATACATCCAATCCTCCTGTTGTAACACGGGAATGAGGGACTAGAGTGGGAGGTAGAGAAAGAGAGACCAAACAAAATCTCTTGTATTTGACTAACTCATTCAGACACCTTATGTCCAAAACAGGGCATAAACCTCCTGTCCATTTTGGAACAAGAAAATGCAGGGAATAACTGCCCTAATTCAGTTCTGGAACAGGTACGGATTCGATAGCCCATTTTTGAATTAGAGCAGAAGAGACAAGTGCCATGGAGGGTAATGACAGGGAGGAGGAGAAGGCACTGGAGGAGGAGGAGGAGGCGGATGCACTGAAGGAGTTGACAGCAACTCTAGATCATGACCCCACTGACCCACTCATCTGCAGTTATCTTCCTCCATTTTTGTAGGAAACGGGAGATCCTGCCCCCACCAGTATCCTCAGAAGAGCTGGAGGAGGTGGAAGCAGAAAGAAGTCAGAAAGAACCTGGGGTGGCAGGCAACTGGCCTGCACCAGCACCTTTGGGGCTCTGGAATGGGCACCTGGGGGCAAGTGGGGGGGCATACAACCAGCTACATGCATCTGCACACAGGAACCATGGGCAGGTCAAGCAACCTGTCTCTGAAAAGTGGCCCTTCCATGTCTGCAAAATGGCCGAGGGTTAAGAGCTTTCAGAGACCTGAGAGTTATCTTAAAGCAGCAGTGCAAGCTAAATGTTACCTCCGTTTTATGCTCCATGTTGCCGGTCTCAATCCCTGAAGTACTGATCTGTGTTTCCTTTTATCTGGAATGCCCATTTTCACATGCAAAATTTATCTTTTTTTAATCGCGTTTTTGTTTACATGTCTGTTGCGATTATGAGATGGATACTGTGTCGCAAACCTAATTGAGAGGCATTCTGGGTAGCAGCCAGTCACCCCACGTGCCTCCCCTTCTGTTTCATTTGTGCTGTCCTGAGAATCGTCAGTAGCTCTCTAGCACAATTCAGAATGACGTCTTTTTAAATTTTGGCCTGCCGGCGAAACAATGCTTTAGTCTCTCATGCTGGTGTAACAGCCCATGTAACATCCCCCCCCCCAACTCAGTGCCTCTCTGTACTCTGGGATTTATATATTAAAACAGTAACTTACCCAACTAAAAGACAGGGGCACAAACAAAGCTACAGCAATCCATCACAATAACTTGCTGGAAAAAAAAAAAAAAGGCCACAGCTAGAAAGCAAACACTGACAATTTACCTGTCATCCACAATGTACTACACACCTTGCAACTAGTTGCTCCAGCTCTGACCACAGGTGTTACCGATCATTGAGCAAATGGGAACTAAAGGGTAGCTGCGAACTGCATTCTGCGTTGCAGATGACTGGTAAGCAATTGAATGGGACCAAGATTCCGATTTGGAAAAACTGCATTTTTGTGACAGAAAACGGTGTTGTTTGTGCCCCAGTCTGTTAGTTAATATCTTAACTAAGGTTAGGTAATATCACTGCTTGAAGTAGCAGATACACTGATTAGCTCAGTGCACATTATCAACATTAGTGATTCTAACATTTGCTATTTTTGGACAGCAAAATTTGCTTTTATGTGCTTTCGATGTAAAGTTGGCTCACTATTATAACAAGATACCGTCCATATATGGTGACAGTCACAATTGCTGACCACTACTGCTCCACTTGTTTACAGCTGTGCTTGGTAAAATTTCAATCAGCAAGCAGAGAAGACGGGAACCAGGTTCGAGTACCCAAGAATTCCTCTGTAATATATTTCATTCAAATACTTTTACAGACCAAAAGTCAGAAACCTGCAGAACATCCCTTGATAAAGCCATTTAAGCTAAACCTGGTTGCAATGTTCTGCACACTTGTGAGTTCTGCTCTGTGACTGTATTTTAATTAAATATATTAAATTAGGGATTCTTGGTCACTGGAAACTGGTTCTGGTCTTCACTGCTTGCTCATATACAGTGACAGTCCTTGACATGTTGGTTTGGACAGGAAGTAAACATTGCACGTACAAGTCAATGCACAGGAAAAAAAACCAAGCCAAATATGGCAGCTGCCATCTTTCTTGTAGCACCACAACAATGGTAAATTTCTATTAATTTTACTAAAAGTACAGACTGTAGGGCATTCAAAATAACATAACCCGAAATCAGAATTATGGCAGAAGCAATTCAGACAAAAAGTATAATTTTGATACCCACTTCCTGGTTATCCAGTATTGCTACTTTAAAGGACTAAAGTTCATGAAGGTGCAATTTCAACATCATGACCAAAAAGCTTCCATCACTTAAACAGGGAATTAAGGACAGACTGCTGAAAATCAATGGCAAACCCAGTCACTGTAAGCCATGAGTAACAGTAAAGGCAAATACCCAAAGCTGCAGCATGGACTGAAGCATCAGAGGCATTGTAAGCTGATCTAAGCAGATGCTTCCCAGCAAAAGGGCCACGTGTAATGGTTTTGATCAAGTCAGACTTAGCTGATCCATCAGGCAGCTTTGTCAAGTATATGCAACACAGACTTCCTCAGGCTATGCTGATGTTTAATCATGTAAGCCTGGTAGTTTGCAGTCCTCGGGCATACAGACACAGAGGCATACGCTCTTTTGTCCGTAACATCTAATCTTCTAGACTGTCAAGGCTCAGGAGGCAATGAGCTCATGTGATGAGGAGCTTTGCAACTGTCCTGAGCAGTCATAATCACAACTGAATCAGACCCAGGTTGTGAGGAATAATATATCTTAGATACAGAGGCAGGACATTGTTTATCTGCCTTCCTAGGGACAACAAGTAGAGTGCTAGGCTTATGCCAAACAGATATGGTAGCATCCCTGCAATGCTGGAAAACCAGGAGGAATAACAACTAGGGCATTGACAGTATCTCCAAGAATTCATAGAAATTACGTGTAGAGGGGAGTGCAAGACATCAGTTCCCGGGGCTGGGAAAGAGACACCACAGCAGAGCCCACAGTTTTTCTCCAGAACTTTCCGCTGGCATCTCTACATGGCATGTTTGAATCCTTGGCTCATAAAGCAGGCCTGACCATTGGCAGCTATGTCTAAACAGCAAACGCAGATGAAATGAGCACTATCTTTAAATACCTTCAAGCTGGAATGACTGAACCAGAATAATAGCTCCTTTGATTATGGCATACAACGATGGAGTAAGAAAACAGAAAATAAAAGAATAAAGTTAAGAAAGGAATTGGGTTGTTTCTCAGCATGATCTGATGTGTGGCTGATGGCGGAACAAAGAACTGAGGAGAGGCCACCCACATTGTAAAGGCAGCATCGATGTACATGAACGTGGGAGGCCCTAGACAAGCAAAAGTATCTGAATGGTCCTGATGCCGATGGCTTACAGCTCCAAAGGTGTGCCTCAATGGAGGGAGAGATCCTCAAACAACATCAGCCCATTTCCAAATGAGTCTTACAGACAAGTGTACAGGGGAGAGCAACAACTAATACACCATAGTCAACTGTACAGATCCTGACATACAATGTAAATAAAATGGCTTGAGAGCAAATAGAGAAAGTCAGTACAACAACGAAACACAGAAAATGTCAGTAGATTACTGCCTATCAGTCAATCAAGTCTGTGCAACCCTGCTTAGTTATGGTACAATAATTTTTTTAAAACGTCTTTATTGCAATCATTATACGAATCAATATACACTGACTTTAACAGAGGAATAATTAAAACAAGTATATCGGGAGGGAGAGCAGCTCACAAATTATCATAATATAGTGCCCTTACATGCTATCAAGACCAACTCTCTTACTACATGAAACAATAGCTGACCCAGATAAAAGCAAGTCTGACAGACATGCTACACGCAGGAGAAAAACAAATCCAGGCTAGTCTTTTAGTTTCTGTTACCTTATGAGTGTCTCATAGGAAAACCAACAGACTTCTTGTACAATTTAATAAACCACAGTGTACAGTGAACTTTGAGGGAGGCGTATCATTTTTGCTATGGAAAAAAACAGTTTTATAACCGGGTTACACCGTAACAAAGAGGTAAACAGTAAACACTGATAACTAAAATGAGGCTGAATGTATATGTTTAAACCAAGTTTATAAGGGAAAAAGAGAAAAGGGGCCAGGTACTGAGATGCCAACACTGGGACAGGCCAGTACCCCATTGCTACTAAAAGAGGACTGATCCCCACTCCACTTCCTCAGTGTGATGCATACAAGGCAACCATACTCCCATCATTTTATCTGTTTGGAGACATAGGTCAGTGGTGATTTCCTCCATATGGTAGACAGTTTTCACGACAGAGATCCTATCTTCTAATACAGGGAGGGTCGGGGTTAACTATCTCTTAGTGATGGCTTTACATGCTGCTGCCAAGAGGATGTCGAAGAAAGATCTCTGTTGATTTGGATGTCTGCCTTTGGGGAGTTTACCAAGAATCAAGTGTTCAAACCCTGGCGCACCAGATATCCATGCTATGGGGCCATATTTTCTGCCCACGTCGGCCTAAAAAGACAGAATCTGGGGGCAATCCCCAAAAATGTGATATGGAGTTCCTTCCCCCCCCCAAACCCACACCAGCAGTGATCTGTGTGTCCTGGTGCATAGTGTTTTATCCTAGAAGGGGTGAGAAAGAAGTGTCTTACCACCTTCCACCTAAATTCTTCTCAATTGTTGGGTGCAGAGGTGCGATATACCTTCTCCCAAACAGACTTCCATTCTTGAGGAACTAGACTTATCCCCAACTACCATTCCCATGTCAATTGAAATTAAGGTGGAGGATCCCCTCTGTGTTGTTCGAAAGTTTGGACTAACCTTGAGATGCATTTGTTGCACAATTGGCTGTCCGCTGCTTGTTCAATAATTACCTTGACAGTATAGTGCTCCCTCACTATAGTGAACCCCTTTATAAGGAAATTCTGTTATAGTGAACACCTGCAATGGCTCCTATTGTTGCCTAATTAGGCATATTACACCTTGCCATAGTGAACAAAATTTCCGGTTTCACAGGTGTAAAAACATAAAACACATTCACAATAGTGTGAAAAGTGATATCAAAACCAATGGTAGGTATGTTTTCACCGAGTTTTGTAATGTATTTAAAAATAAAAAAAAGTTCTGGAAAAGACTAAAATACTGACAGTGTCCCTTTAAGTTAGTTGTTCTACATTTTAATGCTCCCATGTCTATGAGGTATTCAAAGAATTCCTCGAATGCTGTGCTTCAGAAACTTTTATGACAATAGGAAGGTACATGCTTGAGCTTGCAAGACTTATGATTTTGCTGAATGAATGCTAGTATTGAAAGATTAGGCATCAGAAAAATCTAAGGTATTGAACTAAAATTTCACAGTAGTACACTTGATCTTGCACTCACTGGGATCTCTAAATGATTTTCTAATTTTTTTTTCTCATGTATTTGTTGGTATTTCTGTACAAATAATAAAGCATGGTACTTCAAGGGATAAAATAAGCAGGTTCGCGTCGCAATTTGCGACCCAAGAATTGGGAAATGCAAGTCAATTGTCTGTATGATTAGCAGGGACTGCTAATCATGTAAACTGGCCGTCCCTCTAATTATTTTAATGTTCCCTGGTGTCTAGTGGTGCTGCCCAACCCTCCAATCGCATGCCTTTTCTTTATTTTTCTTTCCCTGGTGTCTAGTGGTCCCCCAACCCTCTGCTGATCGCCATCCCCACATGCTTTTCTAGTGGGACCCCCACCATCCGATCGCGATCCCCGTAGTATGATTTATTGAAGTTCCCTGGTGGTCTAGTGGCACCATACCCATCGCTGTCCTCATAATTCCCTGGTGTCTAGTGGCATCCCCCCTCCCTACCTCCAATCTGTCTTGTTTCTGTAAAAAAAAGAAAACAGTCCATGATGTTTTTGTGTTTTTAAACCTGCAAAGAAAAAAAAATGGTCCCTCACCAATCGTACCTCTTTCCCACCCACACCTCCCACTCAGCAGCTACCACACACCCTCACTCACTCGAGGTTCAAGAGCCACTCTCTGATCCAAGACACGTCTTGCTGCTGGAACCGGCGAATGCAGTATGAGAACTAAGGTAAATGCAGTCCTATGTATTTCAATGGGGGTTTCAACTTTGGTGCATAACTTGGGTCATTTTTTGAGATTTTGACCCCAAATTTTAACATAGCCTTTTGGGGACCTGACCTCATGAACAGTATAACTGTCATTAAGCAGGTCCTGCCCGAAAGGTGATTTCGCAGTCACTTGCACCTTTCGGGCAGGATTTCTGTAATGACATATTTTTCATGAGGTGGGGTCATAAGAAGGCTACGTTGAAAATATGGGGTCAAAATATGAAAAACTGGCAGAGTTATGTCCAATTGTTGCAATTTCGCTACGCATCCTCGTAACTTTGGAATTTTTAAATATTTTGATACCAGATTTTCAACACAGCCTTCTTATTACCCCACCTCATGTATGTCACAGCTGTTATTTTTCAAATCCTGGTGAAAATGTGTTTCCACACCTGTGACTCAGAATGGCATTTCAGTTGCGTAGAATTATGCTTTGGCAGGGAATGGAAAATTTTCTGCACCGGGTACGAGGTGGGATAATGGAACAAGGTTACGCTGACAACTGGGTCAAAATGGTAAACTCAGTCTCAAAAACTATGTCTACAATGTCTATTTTATTAATACATACAATAATAAGTAATAATTGCATGGTTTAAAGTAAGACATACCCATTTTAGAAAACTGCTAATCAAGATTGACTGCGTGCTAATCATTTTTCATTTTGATTAGCAAAGGCCACTAATCAACTCTCCGACACTTATTTATGCCTTGTACATAGTGGACAGCTGCACAAGAGCAATATATCACTAAGTCACATGGTAAAGCCATACAGAAGTGTTCTTTGAAATGTCAGATATCCAAATTGTCATGAGCAGACCATATAGGCACAGTTTCATGCCTGGCATACATCGGCCAAGGCAGTGGAAATACAGATTTCACAGAGATCCTGGAATCCTGTTGTCAGGAGACAATGAAAGCAACTTACTCATGAAATCCACTTTGAATGTAAAAGCCAGCACTGTGACAGAATGAAGTGGCTAGGTCAGTGTTTAAACCAGCAGGAAATCCCATTACCTTGTTTGTTTATGACTGGGAAAGGCTTTTGAGCCAAAGACCTATTTTGAAGAGCCTCCCAGGGCAAAATGCATGCCACGGTAAGTCATGGTTTAATACAATGCACATTAATACATAACTGTGGATCCCCTTTATCATACTTCTTATCAGTGCTTCGAATGCTGGAATAACCAGGTATGACATCATACCCAGTTATTACGGTACTTGAAATGCCAGACCATCACTTTCCCTTCCTACAGTTCAACAGGGGGCTCTTGACTCAGGTAAGTCTTCCTGGTTGTCTTCTTTTTCATGCTTATGTCACTGCATCAGCTTTAGTAAAACAAAAATAAGCAACTGTGTGCTCATAAAGGTTTTTACACACACCCTTAGTGTGTGTGATGTCCTCATTAGCCTCTCGAGCTGTGCTCTCGAGGTTTATGTGGACATCACATATCTTAGGTGTGTAAACAAATTATACATTTTAGTGTTATAAAATGAGTATAAAATTTCCTGGGTTTTGATTGGCTAAGAGGTACTATTTGCCAAGTAAGGTGCCTGCCTGGTGCCATGGCTTGGAGGGACAGAAAGCACGTCCTCAGGATCACGAGAACAGCTGCACGGGAGTCTGAGCTGGACGTCATTGCCACCTAGGGACAAATGACTTGGCTCATCATGAGATTAGAGCAGTGCAGGAGGACTTTGTAGAGTTGGGGAGGGGCCTAAGACAAGTAGCACACACACAGTATCCTTCTCAGAGGTGCTGCCTGTCAATGGCATGGGTGAGGTGAGGGTACTTTGCACCATGCAATTTAATGAATGGTTGAAAAAATGGTGTGGAGCACAGGGGTTTGGCTTCACTGGGGACTGGGGTTCCACCTGGAGGGACACCAGCCTATACTGGCAGGATGGTCTGCATCTGTCCAGGAAGGGAACAAGTCTTTTGAGCAATCGGTTTAAATGCTTTATTGGCAAGCTTTTAAACTAGTCAAGGGGGGGAGCCACTGATAAGCAGCAGGAAAATCCCAGCCTCTCCCTACAAAACAGGGTACTAAATGAGAAAAAGGCAGAGGTAGAAAGGTCAGTGGGGGATGCTGCAACAGAAGGTAAAGCCATCAAAAATTGGAGAGCAATGAGTACCAATGCCCATAGTCTGAGTAACAAGCTTCCTGAATTAGTGGCCTTGATGGAGGAGGGACATCTGGATATCATGGCAGTCACAGAAACATGGTACACACAAAACCATGACTGGGACGTAAACATACCAGGATACACTATCTACAGAAGGGACAGGGAGGGTAAAAGAGGGGGAGGAGTAGCTCTTTACATAAGGGAAGGAATCAAAGCAACAGAACAAAAGGGTGAACAGGGAGGAGAAGCAGCACTGTGGGTAAATTTGGAGACTGGCAATGTCACCACAATCTGCACAGGGGTTGTATACAGACCCCCTTCTCAGGGGGAGGAAATGGATAAGGAAATGATAGAAAGTATACTTAGAATGGCAGAAAAAGGGGAGATATTGCTGATGGGTGATCTGAATATGCCAGATGTTAACTGGAGTGCAGTTGCAGCAGCCACTTCGAAGAGTGGGGTTATTCTAGATGCTCTACAGGGGGCATGCCTTAGACAACTAGTAGTGGAGCCCACTCGAGAGGGAGCAATCTTAGACTTGGTTCTCTCAAATGGAGATGAAGAGAGGATCACAGATGTAGAAGTGGTTAGCCACCTGGGAACTAGCGACCATCGAACAGTATGGTTCACAATAAACACAGCAATAGAGTCAAGCCATACAAAGGCAAAAGTACTGGACTTTAGGAAGGCTGACTTTGCCAAATTGGGTGAGCGCCTAAGGAATACACTAGCAAATGGGCAGGAAGGAGGGGTGGAAGAACAATGGGGAATAATAAAAACTGCCATCACAGAGGTAACAAGCCTTTGTGTGAAGCAAATAAACAAAACGAAACGATGTAAGAAACCACTATGGTTCTCAAAGGAAGTGGCAGTGAAGGTTCAAGAGAAAAAGAAAACATTCAGAAAGTACAAGGAATCACAGAAGGAGGAGGAGGACAGAGAACTGTATCAGTTAAAGCAAAAGGAAGCTGGGAAGGCAGTCAGAACAGCAAAGGCCCAAACCAAGGAAAAGATAGCCAACTCAGTTAAGAAGGGGGATAAAACCTTTCATAGGTACATCAGGGAGCGAAGGAAAACCAAGGGAGGGATAGTGAGGCTTAATAAAGGGAGGAAGGGGCAGAGGGTGACTGTGAAAAGGCAGAGATGCTAAACAAATATTTTTGCTCAGTATTTACAAAGGAAGAGGAGGTACCTAAAACAAACTGTAGAAACACTCTGGATACAGAAGTTGATACCAGCCCATTTACAGAAGAAAGGGTTCTGAAAGAACTCTTAAAACTGAAGGTGGACAAAGCAATGCGGCCTGATGGGATTCATCCCAGAATTCTAAAAGAACTAAGGGTAGAACTAGTGACACCACTGACTACCCTCTTTAACAAATCATGGGAGGATGGGGTGGTACCTGAGGACTGGAGAAGGGCAGATGTGATTCCCCTTCACAAAAGTGGGAGGAAGGCAGAAGCAGGAAACTACAGACCTGTTAGTTTAACCTCAGTGGTAGGGAAAATGATGGAATCACTTCTGAAGGAAAGAACTGTCGAGTATCTAGAGGCCAGAGGGGCACAGGACCCAAGGCAGCATGAATTCACAGCGGGAAGGTCATACCACACAAATCTGATAGATGTCTTTGACTGGGTGACCAAAGTAGTAGATCAGGGGAAGGACTGTGGACATGGCCTACCTAGACTTTAGCAAGGCATTAGACATAGTCCCACACAAACGTTTAATATACAAGTTTGCCAGCCTGGGAGTGGGTCCCAAGACGACAGCCTGGGTAAAGAATTGGCTGGATAATAGGACACAGAGAGTAATAGCAAATGGAGTCCACTCTGAAGAAAGGGGGTTACTAGTGGGGTACCGCAGGGTTCAGTATTAGGACCCGGTCCTCTTCAATGTCTTTATAAGTGACATTGCAGAGGGACTGGAAGGAAAAGTATTTCTCTTTGCAGATGACACAAAGATCTGCAACAGAGTTGATGCACAAGGTGGGGTGGAAAGGATGAGAAGGGACTTGGCAAGGTTAGAGGAATGGTCAAATGTATGGCAGCTTAGATTCAATGCTAAGAAGTGCAAGGTAATGCACCTGGGAAACAAAAACCCAGGTGAAGAGTACACAACGGGGGGTGAGATACTAACAACAACAAAAATGGAAAGGGACCTGGGGGTAGTCATATCAGATGACCTAAAGGTGGGCAAGCAATGTGAGAGGGCAGCAAGGAGGGCTGGGGGATACTGGGATGCATAGGGAGAGGCATCACCAGTAGAAAACAGGAAGTTATTATCCCTCTGTACAGACAGCTGGTGAGACTCCATCTGGAGTACTGCATGCAGTTCTGGAGACCCAATCGCAAAGACATAGACAGGATGGTAGCTGTCCAGAGGAGGGCAACTAAAATGGTGCAGGGTCTGCACCGGAAGACATATGAAGAGAGACTTAAGGAGCTTAATATGTATAGCCTCAAGGAAAGAAGGGAGAGGGGGGACATGATAGAAACTTTCAAGTACCTCAAGGGAATCAACAAAGTCCAAGAGGGTAGCATCTTTCAAAAAAAGAGGTGTGCAAGAACAAGGGGGACAATTTGAAGATGGGGGGGGCTCAGAGGTAATTTAAGGAAGTGTTTTTTCACAGAGAGGGTTGTGGATGCATGGAACGGCCTTCCGGAGGAGGTTGTGGAGTCAAAAACAGTGGTGGAATTCAAGCATGCATGGGACAGTCATAAGGCAATTCTAGGGGGTGGGGGTAGGAAGAAGTAGGCTGCTGGTTAACTAGGATCTGCAGCTTATCCATTAGGTAGGGAAATGGGCAGACTGGGTGGGCCAAGCAGTCCTTATCTGCCATCAAATTCTATGTTTCTATGTTTTTATCAGGACATACTCTGGCAACTGGTACTACTTATGGCAACCAAGACACAGGACACCAAGAGATCAATGCTTGTCAGAAAGCTTTAACTAACAAACAAAAAAACTTCAGGCAGTCAAGCTGGCAATGTGAACACCCTCCTTCCTAAAACCACAAATAACAAGAAACACAGCAGGCAAGCAACAGGATACTGCCGTGGTGCTCTGTCCATACAAGTAAAGCAAATGAAAAAATGGAGCACCCACCAACAAGCACAAAAAAGGCACCACAAAAGTTTCAATTACTTTACCGTTTATTGATGGCGGCGATCAGCTTGTGAAATTCACCACAGTGCAAAGTACTCCTGGCTAGGAGGTCTGACGTGTACTGCACTGTGGTCAATTTCACAAACTGACTGTCATCAATAAATGGTAAGCTAATTTAAACTTCTGTGGTGCCTCTCCTGTCTTTGCCAGTGCGTGCTCAGTTTTTATTATTTGCTTCTCCAAACCATAACATACAATTCCCTACACATTTTAATATATACTCATCACCACCTTACAAGAAAAACTACATTAGGTTTACAAATTTAACTTTCTTGGGTAACTGACATGCTTTGATGTTTTCTACATTTATTTATTTTTGATTAAGCAGGTCTCCGGTCCTCAGACTCTGGTATTCTGAGGAGCACAGGCCACCTGCCAATCTGCCAGCCCGCCCAAGACATTCCCGGCCACATTACCGTTCACTACCAAAATTACGAAAAGTATATTAGAGCGAAGGTTCCGATGTAACCACAAAGATCAGGAAGCCACTCGCTCATACTACAGTGCCACAGCACTGTGATGGGAAAAGCGCAAACCACGACCAGCCGCTAGCTCACAATCATTGCTCACACAGGACCCTCTAAAAAAAAAAAATCAATTTAGAAAACTAAAAATAAACGCAACAGTCTCTCTGTGTGTCTCCGATGGGACCTGGAGGAACACAGCGAGACACACTCACTCACAGTGAAACCGGACACTCCGTTGCTCCCTGCCAAAGACACCCTGCAAACAAACAAACAAACAACAAAAAAAAAAACAGAAAAAGTAAATAAAACTGTGTGTGAGTGTGTGTGTGTGTGTGTGTGTGTGACAGACATCACCTCCCTGAAACAGTAAAATAAGTTTAAAAATCTTCTGTAATTGTGCAGTAAAAGAAACTATATTCAACCCTCAAAAAAACTAAAACAAAAAGATAAAGTAAATTTTACTTTTCAAACTACACTAACTTATCTGGTCAGATTCTGCTTTTGAAACGTCTCTACCCATTTTATAAGCAGAATACAACTCTTTGAGGTGTGGTTTATAGGCTGCTAAGAGCACATCCCAGGTGCATCTGGGGCATGCTCTAATCAGACAGTAAACCATACTTTGTCATGTCCTACTCCTTATATAACACACAGTTCTCTATGCATTATTCTCCATACAGAAAATGGGAAAGTGTGAATCTTAGGCTAAAAGAGTCAACCAGCCGGTCCGGTGTGAGACAAGAGAGATCGGGAAATAACTATTCCCAGTCTCTGTTGCCTCCTCTAGTTCTAAAATTAATGGGCCAGTGGAATGCCCAAAAAGGCAACTACCGCCATGTTTATTCCATCGCTTAATGGTGGCCCAGCCTGTCAGCTGATCTCCTCATTTCCCTCAACAGCATCCATGTCACACAACGTAATAGAAAAAGTAGAAGTCAAACACTAGCAGCTGAAATGAACCTGGGCTACAAAATCTTCCAGGTAATTCAACGACAGCGAGACCACTAGCTCAGCTACAGTGACTGTGTATGAGAGCAATACACTTTCTTTAATTTCCATACTGCAGATGGATGTCCATCTGTGGTATGGAACTTGAAGAAAGTCCTGCTCATCTCACATGCAGCAGCGGTGCCGGAGCTAGCGAACTCTCTGTCATGCTAAACTCAACAATTAATAGCAAATGGATTTTTTTTTCTTTCAAATCAAACACCACTCTGTTCCTCTTCTAAATTCAATAACATGCTAACTGGATGCCATCCCTTCTAGTATCCCCCACCATCTATAGTAGGACTGCACTCGCTTCCGTACTGACCATTGTTCAGGCCGCTCTCACGCTACCTCTCATATGGCTAGTTAGACCCTGTCTCATACAATTTCGATCTCAACCAAGGACACTGAATTTGCTGGGCTAAACCATCTGTGCAGAATTCTTACTTTTGCCTGCTGATAAGGTACGGAAACCGACAGCAACACGGAGCACCGGTGAATGTTTTCCGGGGGAGATCATGATCAGTAACCGACCAGGAGGGTAGAGTAAGATAGTAGAAAAAAATTTAGAATGACTGAATAAATAAATAAATAAATAAACAACAAAAGTGTTTCAACTTAAGGTGTGTGTGTGTGTGTGTTTGTGTGTTTTTTTTTTGTGGTGGGGGGGGGGTCACTGACAGGCTGCTCAAAAGTAAGAACTACAGGGCTCCAGTGGCACAAAGTCCCCAGGTGAAAAAAAACAGCATTTTTTTTCTCCCATACATATTTTGTTTTGCATTTTTCCCTTTTTTCTTCCCGTAATCCGTTCCTGTACCTGGCCATGCGTCGCATGTGGAATGCACACATGCAGCTTAAGTTGCCTCTCCCACCCCCCCTCCTCCTATGCTGACCACCGGATCTCCACCTGGTGGCAGATCTACCGGGGAGGGGGGGCAACTACCCCTAGGAGAGGAAAGTTGCCTTCCAGCCACTCAATCCTGCTCCGACCCTCCCCATGTTGGCTCCCCAACAACCCAAGTCTGTTCCTGAACCCGGCTCACTAACGTGGTGAGAGGTAAGGCATCAAGCACCTCAGCCTTCTGCACCACCAGGCCGGCCAGAAAACAGCATTTTAATGCAGGCAGAGGAACTATTGTGTTACAAAATACATCAAACAACTAAGAGTTTTTACATTTAAACAATTATTTCCCCCGAACATATATAATACAGTGGCCCATTTTCTAAGCGCAATAATAACCTTCAGGGTGGGTGGTATGTGCTATACAGGACCATCAAGGGGCTATAAGGCCTTCCGCCTGTGGCATTGGGCCTCATTACACCTCTGGGCGATCCGGTATAGCCCAATACCGCCCACCCTATTTGGTATTATTGCTTACGCATTTCTTTTTTCTTTGTTACAGGAAGCAATGTAAGAAGCTGCAGCCTGTGAAGACTTCTTAGCCTAGTATCACATACTGCTAAATAACTCATGGATGTAGCACTGGGTGAGTTGATAGCTTGCCAGCTGTAAAGACTGCAGTGCAGTTGTCTCCAAGGTTATCCTTTGGGGACGGGGATACTGCCCTATTTGCAGGACCTTCAGGGAGTTCCATACTCAGTTGGTGGCAGCTAGTGAGGAAATATTCCAGCTGCGACTTAAGTGTCCACCCCAACACCCCTGCTTCTGCAGAGGTCCACTGGTCCATGGGGGTGGAGGGTGGTGGGAAGGGGAAGGAGACTGGGTAGCAGGGAGGGTAACACAACAGTCAGCTCTTCCCATGAGGTACCATTGGCAAACTGCTTTGCGCCCCTGGAGGAGGCACAAAGCCTGACTCTGGCAGGGATGACAACGGGTCAGTTGATGATGATGGGAAGAGAGATGTGGTAGCATCCAGGGTCAAGGGGGACAGAAGATGGCAAGGAGGATTCTAGTGACAGGACATTCTATTACTATAGAGGTGGAAAAGGTGGTGGGTAATGGGAGGGGGGGTCAAATGCCTCCTGGCGCATCAGCCATCTGGTACCAATGAGGGGAAACACTGAAGCAGCACTTGGTCTTTTCTGAGTTCCTTCCTGGCTGGAGTGGGGAGAAATGGGAAGGAAAGCGTGAGGGAGGTAGAGAGCGAGAAGTTAAACTGGTGGTTGAAGGGGTGGTGTCAGGAACAGGGGCACCACTCTTTGTGGGACTGGATGAATCCAGGGCAGGTTGGGTCTATTTGAAGACGATACTAAACTCGGTGGTAAAGTTGACATCATGGAGCGGATAACAGAGTTGCAGAGAGGCACGCACAGGCTGGAGAATTGGTCCAAAGTCTACCAGCCGAAACTCAATGCCAAAAAGTGCAAAGTTATGCACTTAGGGAACAAAAACAACAGAAAAGAGCACTGGATTGGGGAAGGGTTAAGCTGGACACAACATCAGTGGAAAGGGACCTAGGAGTCATAATTAATGACAAATGCTTTTAACAGTAAATGCAAAACCATACCTGCTTTGACCCCCTCCAGGAGCAAGAATAAGAAAGTGGAGGCTAAGAGAAAAAGAGGTGGTCAGCATGGCTTAAAGAAGTGCAAGAAGCGGAGTGGCTCTGTTACAGCATCTACTGGTGACCGGGATTCCCTTCTCAGGCCAACAGGGTATGATAAGGCAGTGTCATGTACCAGCTAAGTCACACTTTAGCAAAAGACTGCAGCAACTCCTGAATGTCTTTCAGCACGCCCGCTGTTTGCGATCCTGAGGGTCCGTGGGAGGTAAAGGCAAGGTGCAGCCACAACTGTTCAGGTTCGCTGGCGCTCTCTACAGCTTGGCAGAGTGCAGGCCTATCTTACTCAGTTCTGTCAGAGCAATGTCTGGGTTCTCATATGTCTCTGTACCCTCTGGGAAAAAATACTCAGAGCTGGGCTGGAACAGACGTATGGAAGTGCAGCTGTTTTTTCCTGAAGAAAGCTAGAATGGGAGTGAACTGTTTCCTTTGTTCCATAACAGTGGCAGAGTAATTGTTATCTGCATAAATCCTGGTTCACTCATAAAAAATCTCTTTCTTTTTCCACAGTCCATTCAGGATAGTTTGTTTGGTGGCATAGGACATAAACTGGAGCACAACTGAATGTGGGCGTTGTTGTTTGTGAGAGGGTATGGGCCCCAAGGCCCGGTGCGCTCAGTCAGTATTAAACCGAAAGTCTGCTGGAAGGTCCAATTGGTGGTGTAAAAAACAGGTTAGGAAACCGGTCAAGTCAGAGCCCTCTACAGCTTCTCTGAAGCCATACTGCCTCATATTTTTTCTTCTAGAGTGTCCTTCTAAGTCCTCGCACTTGGCTGTCAAGGAGGTAATCTTGTGATAGACCTCTAGGAGCAGCCTGTCAGAGTGGTTGGCTCTACTATCCAAGTCTGCGATGGCTTGCTGGTGATCCACGTTTTTTTTTTTTTTGCTGGAGTTCAGAGATGTCGACCTGTATTTGTGTTAAGGCAGTTTGTGTTTCCAAGTGGAAAGCTCGTAATTCCAACAGGATTAGGTCGAGTTTCTTTTTCTTTGGCTGCGAGGAGGAACCCGCCTTTGCCATGCTGGTGTGTGAGGAGGCCTCGCTCACAGTACTGATCGAGTCCCAATCTGGCAATTCTCTGCAGTTTTTTTTATTTGGAGCAGGCCGTTTCCCCATTCAGGCTGGGCAGTCAAGGGTAGTATTCTGGCTGGTTGAAAATAAAAAAGAAGCCGATTGTTGACTGCGGGCTGGGAGTAGGAATCGGAAGCAGTCTCTCTAGCCAACCATCTTGAGTGGTGACATCACCGGAAGTCCCAAGCTGAACAGTTTACATCCTTAGCTGCCAGACATGAAGCTGCAGGGACCAAAAGTCCAGGTGCAACAGAATGCCACTGTCCTGAAACAGCAATGGAGTTTGTAAAGGGTGCGGGACAGGAGGTTCTGCTGGAATCCATCAGTGCAGAGGAAACCAAAGTTGTCTGGGTTAGAAAGGAGATACCAGTATCACAGTGACCCTATCCACTCGAAGCTTGACAATTTCCTGTTGAATCAAAGGGACTGGGGGGAAGGGGCACAGAAACCTACCCTTTAAGGAGAAGGACAAGACACCTCACCAAAAAAAACTGCCCTGTGTGGGTACGCAGAAAGATCTAAGTCTGGATGACCCCAACGGGCAAAAGGGTCCTCAACCATGGTGTCCGGGAGCTTCCATCTGTGGGACTGACCTGAGAGAGTTCCCCAGGATCTTCAGAGAGCTGGGCAGACATGTGGCAATGACGAATAAATTGCATGCCAGAGCCCACTCTTGCACTCATATAGCTTCTCTACAAAAAGGGTAGGAGTGTGTACCTCTATGTTTGCTGAGGTAGTGCATGACACTAAGGCTGTCCACCTGTACTAACAAACAGGGGCCCTAATCATAAGAATGAAGGCCCACAGGCCAAGAAGAACAGCACTCATCTTCAGAATGTTGATGTGCAGAGAGCAGTCCAAGGGGAACCACAAACCCTGGTTCTTGAGTGCACCCAGAAGGGCCCCATGTCCAAGGGGTATCCATGGTTACGACTTCCCATGGAGATGGGTGGAGAAATGGTGATCCCTGAAGCAGACAGGAGTGGTTTTGCCCCAGCAAAGAGCTCTGCATAAGGGGACCAGAGCAGGGAGATTCAGGGACTGGGAAACCTCAGCAACTACTGGGCATGAAGCATCCACTGAGGAATGTGAAAGTGGGCCACTAGTAGTGTCACAGTGGCAACTGCCATGAGGCCTGGGATTCGAAGATGAATCTCGCCATGACCCAGGCGCTGAAGGCAATTAGCATCAACTGGGCTATCGAAGTGTTGGTAGAAGAGTCCGGAAGTAACACCTGAGCTATATCCAAGACAGCACCAATACACTTAATATACTGGTAAGCGGTCAGAACGGATTTGGGTTTGTTGGCCAGAATACAGAGTTGGTCGAATCCACTGTCCTGGATGAGGCCTTGAGGAGCCAATTGTCTAAGTTAGGGTAGACACACAGGGTGTCTTGACACAATGTCCTGACCACCACAGCTAAGCAACTGGTGAAGACCTACAGCACCAAGAACAAGCTAATAGGAAAAACACAAAATTGGTAGTGACAGCCTTCCAAAAAGGAGCCCAAAGCTTGAAATCTGGTCAGACACCTGGCAACTGGGGTTCAATGCCAAAAAGTGCAAGGTGCTGCATTTTGGGAGAAAAATCCAAGGAGGAGTTACCAACTGGAGGGAGTGCAGCTAGCAGAGACAGAGGAGGAGAAAGACAGAGGAGGAGAAGGATCTGGGGGTGCTCATTATGGGGTCAATGAATAACGCGGCATAATGTAGGAAGGCAGCTCCAAGGGCCAACAAAATACTGGGTTGCATTGCAAGGGGTATATCCTCGAGAAGGGGGAGGTGATTCTGCCACTGTATAGATCATCAGACCACACATGAAGTACTGGCGCCTGTATCTGAAGAGGGACATTAAGTTACTGGAGGAGGTGCAGCATAGGGCGACAAAGATGATCAAGGGGCTGGAGGACTTACCATATGAGAGGAGACTGAGGGGGCTGAACATGTACTTGCTGGAGGAGAGGAGATACGGGGGGGGGATACGATTGAAACCAAGTACACAAAAGGAATAAACAAGACAGGTGCAGAGGGGCTGTTCATAAGTAAGGAGGAGGGACACCAGGGCCATGATATGAGACTGGAGGAAGAAGGTTCAGAGGAGATGAGAGACACTTTTTACAGGAGAATTGGTAGCTGGGTGGAATGCGTTACTGGCGGAAGTGGTATCGAGTAGAACAGTGGACTGCTTCAAAAGAGGCTGGGACAGGGCAAGGGGGAGGGTCAAGGGAGGAAAAAGGAGGGAGGGAGGGGCAGCTGCAGAATAAGGGGTGCTAGCTGCACATTCGAGCAGACTTGATAGGCCACTAGGAGGCCTTTATCTGCTGGCAAATTTCCTATGTTCGTATTGTCGATGACTGCACTGAATTAGATGTGCAGATAAGCATCTTGCATGTCCAGAGCACAGAGCCATACCTCATGCAAACACAGAGAGAGGAGGGACTGAAGAGAGACCACAAAAAATTGTTTATATGCAATGCATTCAGTCAGGCCTCCAGTCCAGACAGGGCATAGACTGCCCATCTTAAGCAAGATCAGGAAATATTTGGAATAGAAATTATGGTTTATTTAGGCTACAGGCACATGCTTAATAGCCCATTGTTCCAAAAGAGTGAGGACTTTAGTCAGCAGGACTGACAAGTGCTCCAGAGGGTAGTGACAAGGGCTGGGAGGATGCACAGGAGGGGGTGCTATTAATTCCAACACATGACCCTCCCAAGTAATATTGAGGACCCACTCATCTAACATAATCGCCTATTTTTCTGCCAGAAACATAGGAGATCCTGACCTCTACTTGAATCCCCGGGAGAGGGATAGGGGATTGGGGGGGGGAGTAAGAAGGTCTAGGGAGCAGTGGGAACACCACAGCACCCAAAACTTTGGGGATCTTAAAATGCACATCCGAGGACTGAGGCTTGGGGACAGAGAACCCCATGGCAGATTGACCAGGACTCCATGCATGGGAGGAGTGGAAGCACCAATAAACCAACCATGACCATATAATGGCTCCTTCATCGGTCAACTCCTTGCCACCATAGCCTCACACTTTTCCTCTGGTTAACTGCTCATCCTAGGTGACTTCAATCTCACTTGGCTCTCCCCCTCCCTTCAAGAATTATGTGAAAACTTAAAAGTCCCTCCAGCTCTCACAACTAATCTCGGATCCCACTTGGCTCAGTAACAAATCCCTCCTGTACTGGGTCCTCTCCTCTCACTCCCATTGTACAGTGGTTGCTGGTACCCTCCTCGATGCCCTCAGTGACAACCATATGGCCTAACTGTGTGTGAAAGATACATCATCCCAAAGTTCCTCCCAAACTCAAAACAGATCCAAGCCTTCCGATCTCTGGATCTATCCTCTCTTCATGCTGACTTGGTGGCTACTGACTAGCCACCCATTTCAGCTGCCAGTAAATTCAACATGGCCCTCAAATTCTGTAACGCATAGATCTTGTCTGTCTGGGGTCACCATGTCCCTTGAGAAACACTAGGGTCCAAGAATATCACCTACACTGGATCTCAGCTGAGTTGCTGGCCTGTCTTCACACACATGACTTTACCTGACTGACTTACAATTCCACTGGTTCCCCATTTGCTCTTTCTAGTTACAGGGCTCTTCACAATACCTGTATCCCCTACCCGGTGGCCTCGCTGATCCAGTACCACACTTCTACCTGACAGACTCCTTCACCCAGGAGGGAAGCTCCGCATAGTGGACCCTAAGCACCCCAGTGACCCTGGCTTTCGAGATGCAAACTCTGGGCAATAACCAGGGAGGAGGTGGCCCTGGGATCTGGGGTTGATGATGTGTGAAAGAGACACTGTGCTCTGCCAATCAGGGCTTTCCTTATTTTGTAGATCCTCCCCCTCTCCCTGGGGATGTCTGACATGACACAGAGACAGAGGTGGGGTTGTCTGAACATCCCAACTCCCTGCAGAAGGTGCTCTAGTGGCAGGAGTAACCCCCCCCCCCCGAGTGCTAAAAGCAGTGGGCTGTGACCCCAGTTGCTCACACTAGAGTGAAACCCACTCTGCTGAAGCAACTAAGCTCAACTAAAACTAAATTTTTGAAAGTGCCTTTAATGTTACTGCATTTTTCCCCCATTTTTGTTAAGTGTTAACCCCTATACAATTTTTCATCACTTTGTTCAATGTTTGGCAGCTTGCAGAAACAGCAGTGCTACACAGGAATGTAAACGTAGGTGTAAAGAGGCCTTTTGTCTAAAACAGAAGGCATGCTGTCAACAAAGTATGTGAATGTTTTTTTTTCCTTCCCTTTGACTTCTGCTCTACTTTTCCTATATCAGGAATGGCAGGGGGACACATCTGATGCTGAACTGTGCAAATAGTTATGATTACATTTTTGTTCTTGATTCAGCACATAATACATGAGCCAATGGCCTCATTGTTCTAATGTTATACTTGCATTTGTACTATGCAGCAGTTAGCAATTTTCATTAAAGCCTGCTTTTCTTGTTGGAATATTTTAACCCCCCCCCCTTCAAAAATACTTTTTGCTTTTCCGTAAATGCCCACTTAAACTATCCAATCCATGCTGTATTAAACAGCCTCTGCACAGTGCCAAGACTACAGTTACAGTAGCTATGCTATCAATACGCACTGGCTTGGATTTGAGAGCGACTTGTTAGATCAAGAGAACAGATCATGGGGTCAGTTCCTTCAAAGTCTTTCTGCACCTCCACCTCTGCATGCTAGCATGTGCATACAGTACGTGCACTGCACATTCAGGGGTTTGATCTTAACTTTTTTCTTTTTTTTTTTTTTTTGTTCGCACTGGGCAGCAGGATAAGTTAATTAAAAAGTACACTAGCTTGTAGAAACCAGTGTTAGTCTGCAGTCACAGCCAAGTGGGGATTTCACAGGACAGACAATAAAGACAAATGCAAGCACAGATTGTACTGAAAGAGATTGAGTAAGCAGTTCAATTCTTTTTTTTTTTTGTTGTTTTTTTTTTTTTTATTCCTTGCCCCATTTTTGTGCTCCCTTTGTTTCCTCCTGTCCTACAGTATGAGGATCAGGACTGCACGGCTGCCTCCACAGCCAACGACGCTCCTCTGGTCAGTTGGCAAGGGCATGTGTGCAGTAATGTCTCTGCCTGCATCCTTCCACCCTAGGAATACAGCACCTCATGAAGGTCTCAGAGTGCACTGTCACCTCCTACACTGTCAATAAGAACTCCAGGCCAGATCCGAAATTGCTGCCTATCGCTACTGGAAGTGAAGAGAAGCAAGCATAGACATGAATGGGGGTAACCGAACTAGCCAAAGACAATTTGCACTATGCCCTGGACTAGTCAATTAATGTTAAAATCAGTCCCTGATTATTGTACTGCAGACATATCCATCAGTGATTTAACATTTTCTATAGTGACTGATGGAAACCGACCTTTTTTTTTTTTTAACTGATTTTTCAACCTTAAGTGCCAGACTGCAAAACCACAGAACATGTCAACCTCCTCTGTGGTTCTGGTCTACGCTGCTCTCAGGGGAGGATAAAACCTGCTTCAGTGGAGACTGCACAGGAACACGCACCTCTATTCAGAAGGCAGCAAAGGTTCCTAGGCACTGCGCCAGCTCATGCAGTGGTTGGTGCCCCAAGGACACTCAGGAGGAAAATCTATGTTCTGAAATCCAAAGTATTTTTTTTTTTTTTATGAGCATTATATATCCTGAAATCTCTTCAGTCCAATTAGTCACAAGAACCTGGATCACGGGGGAAAAACTGTAATCTTGCAGAGGGATGAGTTCTGTCCTTTCACTCCAAAACCGTTCAAGACAGCACCATCACACCAGCATGCAAATGCCAACTCAGTTCATGATCTCAGAAAAAAAGTGCAGAAGGGATGCCTCTCTCAGCTTAAAAAGCAGCCCCCCCCCAAAAAAAAAGAGCTTAACCTGCACCTTGTTGCTGTTGTTGCATAAGCCATTACAGATACATAATATAGCAGAGGGGGCGCAATACAGTTACACATCTGTGTTGGCTTAGCTGCTCTGGATGACCAGGTTTCAAAATCCCTCCTCACTCTACTATAGGGCGCAGACTATAAATGGCTAGAATGAAGGTGTCATCATGGGCGTGGCTTTCCACAGCTAGAGGTCAAGTTGTACTGGCAGTACGGTGATCAAGTAATTTGACACCATGGTACTTCTGCAGGGTACCGGCCATCAAATATAAGAACACTCATCAGCAAACCTCCTTTAATTCAATAATCACTTAAAATGGAATCAGAAAAGTATGACACAAAGTTTATTTACTACTATTTCCTATTTGTTGCTATGCTTACATTTGTTTCTGTGTGTGTGTGTCTGTGTCACGAGGCATGAATTCCAAAGTTATAATATCTATTTTTTGATAGGAAGTGTATTGATAACCTTTATTTTAATGATCAAGTTACTGAACCTGGCAGTGCAAACATCTAATATTTTTGTGTTCAGCTAACCATGTTCTTTGTCCATTAATACTCTTGCACCACTAATTTATTACACAGATTACACAGAAATTGCTGGCAGATAAGGATTGCTTGGTCCACCCAGTCTGCCCAGATTCCTTAACTACTGTAATATCGCAGACCCTACTTGGCCTCCGGCTATACCCCTCCCCCATTCTGAACTAATAAAATTCCCTTATGTCTATCCCAGGCGTTCCTGAAACCTGTTACAGTTTTTGCTTCGACCACCTCTGCTGGGAGGCTGTTCCAGGCATTGGTCACTCTTTCTATGAAGACTTTCTAACATTACCCATGAAGCTCCCTCCCACCCCTCCAGCTTCATAGCATGTCCCCTTGTTCTTGAGCATCTTTTACTGAAAACTACTTCCCTCTTGTACCCTGTTTACACCTGCGAGGTATTTGAAAGAGTCCATCATATCCCCTCTCTCCCTCTAAACTGTACATATTGAGGCCCATTAGCCTTTCCTTATGGGCTTCTGATGCAGGCCCAGCACCGTTTTGGTTGTTCTGCTCGGAACTACCTCCATTCTGTCCATGTCCTTTTGGAGATGTGGTCTCCAGAACCAAACACAGTATTCCGGGTAAGGTCTCACCAATATTTTATACAGTGGTATAACTACCTCCCTCTTTCTGCTGGTGGTACCCCTCTCTATGTACCCAAGTATCCCACTAGCTCTCCCCATTGCCTTGTCACACTGTTTGGCCACCTTTAGGTTGTCAGAAATGATTACTCCCAGGTTCCTCTCCTGCTCAGTGGTTGTCAGTACCACCCCCCCACATCTTGTATTCCTTCCCTGGGTTTCTGTGCCCTAAGTGCATGACCTTAACACTTCTTCACTTTGAATCTCAGCTGCCACACTTCTGACCACTCCTCAGGCTTTCTTAGATCACATTTCATTCGCCCCGGAGTGTCTACCCTATTACAGCTCTTTGTGTCACCTGGGAAAGGCATACCTTCTCTTCTACTCCCTCTGCAATGTCCTTAATAAAGATACTAAAGAGGACCGGACCCAGTACCGATCCTTGTGGCACCATGCTGGTCACTCTTCCTTCCCCAGAGTGCACTCCATTTACCACCACCCTCTGTCTCCTATCCCCCAACCAATGTCTTACTCAGTTCACCACCTTAGGACCAACTCCCATACTGTTTTGCTTACTGTTGTAATGTTGTGGTCTGTAATACCTGTTGTACTCTCCCGGGTCGTCCCTGAAAATAGGCATACAACTTGTCTAGTGTACTTACCCGGTAAACAAAAGCTAAATAAATAAATAAATTTTCGAGTGTCCTATGTCGAACGAAGTCGAAGGCCTTAATGAAATCCAGGTACGCCACGTCCATGGCTCCACCTTGATTTACCTCCCTGGTCACCCAGTCAAAGAAATCTATCAGATTTGTCTAACATGACCTCTCTGTTGTGAATCCATGTTGCCTCGGATGTTGTAAGCACCTGGTTTCAAGAAAAGCCACAATCTGCACCTTCGGTAGTGATTTGATTAATTTCCCCACCACCGATATCAGGCTCATTGCTCTGTAATTTCCAGCATCCTCACTGCTACCACTTTGGGAAGTGGAACTACTTCAGCCCTCCTCCAGTCCTCCAGAACCACTCCGGTCTCCACTGAGTGGTTGAACAAAACAATCAGAGGTGCAGCTAGCACCTCCCTAAATTCATTTAATATTCTGGGATATAGACTGTCTGGCCCCATTGCCTTGTCCCCTTTCAAATTTGCACATACCTTCATGACTCTCTCGACTGTATATGGACTTGTGTCCACTTCCTTCTCTCGATGCCCCTGTCCCTAATCTGTGGCCCCTCGCCTTCCCTTCCACTGTGAACATTGAACAAAAAGTATTGGTTCAGAATGTTTGCTTTTTCTTGTCCTTTCCATATGCCCTTTCTAATAATTCCTCCTCGATCTTCTCTTTGTTTACATACCTAAAAATGTCTTGTCCCCTTTCTTTATTGCCTGGGCTATTTTCTCCTCTGTTTGCACTTTTGTACACCTGACTGCTTTTTCTGCCTCCCTCAGTTTCTTCTGATACACCCACCTAGCCTCCTCCCTGTGTGACTCCTTATATCTTCTGAATGCTACCTCCTTTGCCATAACCTTTCTAGCCACCTCTTTTGAAAACCGAAGTGACCTTTTTTCCCTCTTACTTTTGCTAACTTGTCTGATGCAGAGGTTTACTGCCCTCTCTACGGACACTTTTATTTTTGCACATTGTTCTTCCCTCCACCCAACCCCAGTGCACCTCTGAGGCATTCTCAATCTTTGTAAAGTTGCCCTTTTTTTTTTTTTTGCTGTTATTTTTCCGAGTCCCCACCCTGCCATCTGACGCCCCCCCATGCCGACCAGGCATTAGACCCCCTCCCCTTCAGCCCCAATGACTTACCCCTCATGGCGGGGGGGGAGGCGGGGACACCCTCAACCCACCAGTCCGGATCCAGTTCAGGGGAGGTGCTGCAAGGGGGGACAATTGTCGTTTGTGGCAAGGACTCCATTTTTTCTAGTTTTTCTCCCCTGCGGAGAGGGGCATGTAATGACGCCAGTAGAGGGAGCGCGCACACATTCTTCCAGGTGTCTGTCCCATCTCCACCCCTCTTCTGCAGTGTCAGCACACTGCTCCCCAGCCTCCGCTAGGGGCCAGTCAAGCGCCGACCACTGGCGTCTCCCCCCTCCCCAGGGAAGGAGAGCAGTCCCTCGGACACTCAATCTAAAGTCGTCCCTTTTGAAGTCTAGGACCCTTGCCCTTGTGTGGGTTGACTCTGCCCCGGTTCTTATGTTAAACCACACTGTATGATGATCACTGGTCCCTAGGTGACCACCTACTATGACGTCTGCAATTCTCTCCCCATTGGTGACTACAAGGTCCAACACTGCTCCCTCATGAGTAGGTTCTCCTACTAGTTGCTTAAGGAACGCCCCCTGCAGGGAGTGCAGGATGTCCCTGCTCCTGGGATACTCAATCTAAATCTGGCATGGTTTCCATCAGAACTTTATTCATCCCCCCGCTGGTGGTCTGTAGATCACTTCAATGCATATAGCTGCCTGGAATAGGACTACTACCAACCAAATACCCTTAGTTGTCACACAGCATCCTGATCTGGAGCTTCTACATAAACTTATTAAGGACTTCCAACCAACATTCAGTAATGATGACACCCTGAAGTGTATTTTTCAAGAACTACCTCTACTGTATTTTAAACAACCACCTAATTTAACCAACCTGATTGTTAGGAGCAAACTTGTACCTGAACAAAGTAACAGAACATTAGGTGTCACAAGACCCTGCAATGATGCTAGATGTAAGACTTGTGAGCACATTTCCACTTCCGATTGTATCAATACCCCACAGAACAAACAGTTCAGGATACAGGGGAATTACACATGTACATCTCGGAATGTTGTTTATTTTATTCAATGCAAGAGATGTCCACAAACAGGGTATGTGGGAGAGACAGGACAACCTCTCCACACCTAAATGAACTCACACAGACATGCTATTTAAATGAAGAAGACTGAAAAATCAGTATAACACTTCTCTCAGTCTGATCACTCCATCTCTGATATGTCAGTACTGGTTTTGAAAAGACATTTCAAAAATACACAACAAAGGTGGGCTTTTAAGGTCAAACTCATTTTACTTTTGAACATGACGGGGGACGGGATGATAGAGATTTGGGTTTTATGTCACATTACACAGCTTAAACTGCTCCTGTTTTTTTCACCTGCTTCAGGGACAACACATGGACATATAATTGTGGTACATGGTGGTATTGCAACAGGTTTAGGTACAAAATGGAAATATGGATTCCTTTTATCTGGTTATCAATACACTGGTTTCACGGGTTGGGCTATGGTGGCAGGATGTTGATTCCCCAGTTTCCGATTCAGATTTATAGAACTATTATTTAATAGTACAGAATATTAGGTAAATACGGACCCATGTTGATACATGGACATATTAGGATAACAGTATCTCACTTAGAAGGGGGTCTGTGTTAGGTTTGGGTTTTGAATGTGCACAGACACTAGTCACTTGTTACAGAGTTGCAGATCATATTTAAACAGTATAAGTTTGTATATTCATGAATAATATTGATTTTTTCAACACATAGTTTAAGACAAACATATCTGAATAGTGCTTATACTGCATAAATGTGGGAAGCAGCTTGTTATAAAATGACAGGGTAAAATTGTGTAATCTGATTGGCTATTTATGTGTAAAATATGGTTTGCACATGGTTAAAAAAAGGACTGCTCAGCAGTGAAGAGTCTGCAACATATATCAATGGGCATTTGGAACTCAGGCATTTCAGTTAGCCCCCTGCTACCAGAACTGATCTTCCACCACAAACAGGGCTGCTGGGTCCTAAAAATAAAACTACCTTAAATAAAAAATAAAACTAATTAATTGTTGTTTCCTTGATTATCACATTCTCCTTACATACATAAACAAATTAGAAACAATAAGTACTGTTTATAGTTTTCACTACAACTGTTTCTTTACTGACAGTGAAAATTCCCCCTTCTATCCTTACCTGCTTATCAGGAAACTCTCTTCTTCTTGCCCTGACAGTGAGATAACTGAGTCTCTGGCTGTAACAAAGGCCTTTATAGTATATGGTTAGTGCTTATTGTGGATAAAAAGCAGTGGCTTTCGAAAAGTTGTTGTAGGGCAGTTCAAAAGTCAAGAAAAGCTGTTGTAGTATCGTTCTGATGTCACAATGATACTACAACAAGTTTTCCCCTTTGAGCTGCTGCCTGATTGGCCAAAACAGCGCTGTGGTAAAAATGAACAGAATAAAATGGCGGCGTAAGGTTAGCAGTGGTCTGGAGAGTGGTGGAATCGGTAGTTTGGACACTGACTACCTTTGACTCTGTGTGTCCAAACTATCAGTGTGGCAGTTTTCTTTTACTTTTTAAACACCGGTGTTGTAGATCATCGCGTCGAGAGCAGAGTCGGCACTGCATCGAGAAAACGCTTTGTTGTCGGAGAGTATAGCGGAACTTCACCATGGACCTGGAACAAGTGAACATGACCACAAGGTATGAATCCTTGTGAAATTAAAGTTTTCTACAGTCTAGGAACCATATACTATACAAAATAGTGTATGGATGGCCATACACAACTAACGCTGTGTTTCTATCTTGGGGATGTGATGACGTCATTCAGACCTCTCGAGCTTCGCTCTCGAGGTCTGTATGCCATCATCACATCCCCTCGATAGAAACACAGCCTTGTTGTATACGGCCACCCATACACTATTCTATATGTTGTCTGTGTGTACAGTGTGTTGGGAGAGAAATATTCTGTCAGTGGAACTGAGCAGAATTTTGAATCCATGTATTCTGTGGTAAACATTCCATGATAAACATTCCATATCTTGAATGAGGAGAAAAACAGGGGAGAAAAAAAACAGGAAGAAGAAAGTAGGCAATAATATAATGACATCACCTGCAGTGTGCGGAAGGACTATTTTATCACAAATCTATTTTTTCTACATATAAATATGCTTTTCCCAATAGTCAAAAGTAGAAAAAAAGGAGTCAATTTTATAAATGCAATAAGGCACTCAGGGGTGTGCTTGTAAACCATATTTTACAGCACGGCCAGGAAGTCACTTGGCCTTTGGCCTCGTGCCTTACTACGCCCCTGGCCGTACTGTAAAATATGGTTTACACACACTCCTTCGTGCCTTATTGCTTACTTATAAAATGGCACTGGCCATGCTGTAAAATATGGTTTACACAAACCCCTTCATGCCTTATTGCTTATTTAATGTTTAATTTACACTAGGGCAGTGTGTCTTTAAACCCACTTTTTGCCTAACACAACTATATTTTATTATTTAGAAGACTTTTAACATTATATACTATGTATTTTTCTGCTTTTTTAACTTGTGGTTTAAAATCACAGTCATTTACTAATGCATGCACAAACACATACACAGGCATAGCTTTAAGATGCAGCTTTAGTATGTTTTATGACTTTTCTCAGGGAAGAAGCTATCCTGTGACATTTGACCTTGAAATGCCTTTCCTTTGATGGAACTCTGTTGTCTTTATATGTCTCTGTATTGATTTTTAAATGACAGATTAGGCCAATGGGATTTCTAACAACTTTTTATCTGTTTTTTTATGTATGATCTGGGTTTTAAGAAAGTGCATTCTTCATAACCAACTGTCATTGATTTTCTGATAAAGGATTCTGTGTGGTTCGAAAGCTTGAGGCACTCATTTTCTTTTTTAACAACTCTGCTGGTCCAATAATAGGTATCAAATCATCTATTTTTGTAGATCTTGTGTTACAAGGACCAATATGGCAACAAAAATGTCTGTGTCTTCCTTCCTGATATCAGGTAGTCAGAAACCACGTATCAATTTAAGCATAGGTCAAAAAAAATTCTTACCGATCAGTTATTATGTACCCATTTTAAAAAGACATTTTCCCATACAAATTTTATGCTCCATATTTTTCCCTTTTTTTTGCCCGTCTCTGCTTCGGGTCAAGATGATGCATGTGGGGCATGTAGATGTTGCGTTCAAAACACCCTCCCGTGATTTGCTGCTCTCTTCCACCTACACTAGCCACCAGACCTCCACCCAGTGGCAGCAATAATACGGGGAGTGACAACCACCCCAGGAGAGGAGAGCTGCCGCACAGCTGCTCAACCCTGCTCTCACCTCCCCACCCCGTGTCGGCTCCCCTATGATCCAAGTCCGTATCCGAACCCGGGTCGCTGGCGTGACGAGCGATAAGGTATCCAGCGCCTCAGCTATCCAATAATCAAATATTTATATATGTGCAGACTAATGAGCCATTTTATTTTATATTATTAGTTATTATATGCCTGCTTTTAGTTCATGTATTTTTTGTTTGACTGTAATTCTATATTGTTGCTAGTGATTTTTCTGCATTTTGTGTATTTGTGTCAAATGTGTTTTGTGTAAGAGGTTTTATATTTGTGAATTCCCGGACTGTACCTGAAAATCGGCCCTGGGCACAGTTGTGCTCAGCTAGTTAACAGTAATTTACTGTACGTAAACAAACATGTTCAAATGCTTCATGGGATTCAGGACAGAATGGGGCAAAAGAGTAGCTAATTATAGATATATATATATATATTATATAATATATAATAACAAAGGTTTTATTCTGCATCACAGACTAGCACGCTGATATCCGCGATCCACTAATGCCACATTTTGTATGGGAGGAAGGTGAATTTAGTACAGCTGTCTGACAGAAACTACCACTAAACTCAGCAATTTTGGTTTGCAAGGCTAGCCACAACTTATTTCTTTTATTAGGACTACCAAATCACCTGACTGAAGCAAAGTAAGACAGAGCATCTAAGCTGCACTGGAAAAGGAATGAAAGGAATTTGGTTTATAGAATACCTTTCATATACACTATAATCCCACTGCAGCGCTTAACAAGTGATGAAGACAGAAACGGGGCTAGTTGTTAGCACATAGAGCTTAAATGACTTGCTCAGGGTCACACAGTAAGTGGCACCCATGGGATTCAAACCTGGGTCTCCAGGTTCACAGTTCTGCACTCTAATCGCTAGGCTGAACTGCCTCTATCCCACCAGATCAAAACTGCTGCCTTAGATCCTGCACTATTTGCACACTACATGTTACACACAGCACTACAGTATATGGAACTAAAGTGGTTTGGATTGGCACTTAACAGCCATGTTTCTACTAGCTAATGAGAACAGCTAAACCATAACCCATCCTTTTTGTTCCGTAATGAAATCATGTTGCTTAAAACTCTGACCAAAATAGTGATTAATCACCTGGAACAAAAACAGATCACATGGAAACTTCCAAACATGTGCACAGCATTGGAAAGCGCGGGTCGCTCTGGGTCACTTAACAGATTTACATCCAGAATGTGACGCTTTGCTAGTATTGATCTCAGTTGTTCTCTCAGCATCTCTGCCTGCTCTTCTTTTCAGTCCAACAAGAAGTTTGTTTAGATGCTATGATTACACAGTAGAAGGGTCACCAATACCAACAACTACTACGCTCACCAAAAAAAACAGACAGCATGCCAACACGCTCATTTTGGTTTTATTAGCAGCCCCACATTCATGCAGACTCCCTTCCACCCCCCAAAAAAACAAGCCAATGATACATACATACGCACAGACACACACAAATAACCTAAAGGGCCCTACAAGAAGCAAGTTAAGACTCTTCTGCAACAGACACACACACATACTTTGCAAATAAACTGCGTCAATACACCAGTTAGGGTTCAACTTAATGTAACAAAGTGAGAAATGTGGCATTATGGTTTCCAACCCTCACTACCCACTCCACACCCAAAGCAACAAAAGGACAATAACCACACAAGCAACCCCACAGCCATCATCAGGTAAGACAAACAACTGTTTCCAGATGACAGAAATGCAGTAACACTGATATGCTACTTTTGCAGATTTGTATTTGTGGCATGCACACCGCAAGACATACACAATCACTTGTCACTGCGGATACAAATCAACAACACTGCTTCTATGTGCAGAACCATTGACCCTTGCAGGCACAGATACAAATCCACAATACCCAAATTACAAGAGTTCTTTTGTCTGCAGAAGTGCATGCCCTATTGGGGGGGGGGGTCAGCCCTTCTGTAGCCACAGGACTCATACACACTGTAAGACATGCACACACTTGACAGGCCTGTGCTTGTGCAGCCACAGGTGTCAGACATACACACTGACGAGTGGCTGCAGAAGCGCAGGTGACACAAAATCAATGATACCAAAACTTGCAACACTACTACTGTTTGCAAAAGCACAGGCCTTCTTCAGCCACAGGTGTAAGACATACACACCGACTTCTGGCTTTAGAAGGGCAGGCCCCAAAGGGGCCTGCAGTTATGCAGATGGAGTCACTGTTGCAATATGGGTATAATGGTATCAACGGCAGATGGAGAAACTGGTTGGAAGGGTACAAGTTTTTCAGTTTGGTATGGTTTCAGAGTTGGTCATAGCAGTACGACTGCCCTCACAAAATTCGCTAACTCCCTGCACTCCACGCTTGAAAAGGGGCACCTCGCAGGGGCTGTGTTTATAGACCTCTCATAGGCCTTCGACTTGGTTTCTCACCTCGTCTTTCTTAACACATTACAACACACTGGGGTCTCTCATTGTCCACTCTCATAGTTCTCCAGCTATCTTTCATCTAGAACCCAATGTGTTAAAACTAATCATACCATATCTACTATGCTGCCTGTGCGCTCAGTAGTTCCCCAGGGATCTATCCTGGTTCCCCTGCTATTCAGCATCTACCTCAACGCCCTGCCTAATTCTTGCTCCGGCAACCTTCTCCTCTAAGCGAACAATGCTGTTCTTTATGCCGCACATCCTGATCCTCTCTCTCTCTCTCTCTCTCTCTCTCTCCAGCGTACCTTACAAAACTCCTTCTCTCAGACTGAACACTGGTTTGCTGAACACAGATTGGTGGTCAACATTAAAAAAACTAAAACGATGCTCTACACCCACCGCCAAAACAGATCAAAGAATTTCCCCTTGGAAATACTCTCCATCTCTCTCATCCCACTGGAACAGGTCCAAAAGTATAAGTATCTAGATATTACATTAGACTCTTCCCTCTTATTCCACGAACATATAAAAATCCTCACCTCCACCATCAACATCCACATTGGTCTCCTTTACAGACATAAAAACTGCATGCCACCTGTAGCACTTCACCTAGCCATTACCTCCCCAGTCTTATCGCTGGTGGACTATGGCCTCACAATCTATGCTGCCGCCGACCCTACGATGCTTCATCAAATACAAGTAGTCGTCCAGAGAAGGCCTACTGGCTCCTCTCTGGTGCTGACAGAAATACACATACCCGCACCCTATACAAGCTCACCAATATCCTCTCCCTTGAGGAAAGACTATCATACCATACCTGTCTCTTCACAAAAAAAATCCACCTAGGTTTAACCCTAACAGGTGTCATGGCTTCTCTTCAGGCAGCCACCATCTCAGTGTCCACGTGGGCTGCCCAAAAACTATCTGGAAGTTGCCTAGGGTCAGGACCACCCTGGCCCAGCAATCCATCCCCCTTAGAGCTCCATCTGGTACAATGCCCTCCCTCCAGCTGTCACATCAATCACCAATCTAGGTCCTTTTAAAGCTCCTTTAATGGCCCATATCCTCTCCTCATGTTAATGCCAGTGTAACCCAGTAACCTGTGGATCCTGCACCACACCGCTAGGCCATGCACCCGCCCTTGGCCAGGCAGTGGACAGCCCTCACTATTTATAGTCTACAGGCTCCTTACCTCCCTTGGTTACCATATAGTTGCACTGGACTATGAATGCATTGTATTATGTATAAGACAAGGCCTCCCTGAGGCGGCTTACTACCAACTCATTTCATGCATTGCTTTAGCTACCAATTGTATAGGTCTTAACCACTCATTAGGTAAATATGTCGATAGCTCTGCCCTGTTTTAGCTACCAACTGTATAGGCATTAACCCATGCTCATTGTACTTATACTCTGTATGATTGCTCACCCACATTTATTCTATGTATGGACTGTATGAATGTCTATGTTTTATTCTGATGTGGAGCCTTTAGAAACACGTCTATGACTCAAAGGGTTATAATTCTGATTTTCTAAATAAATAAAATAAATAAATAAGTTACACAGATGCACATATAGAAAAGCATGCATTAATGCATCATGCTATCTAGCGAAGTAGCTCATACAGCCTGCATGAGTACAGTGGAGCCAGCCACGATGCACTGCAGTAACTTGCAGTAAATGACATGTCACAAAACACTGCAGTAAAAAAGGGCTTAACAGCCAGTGGATTAAACTGTTCCCTGCAGAGCAGTGCAGCATTTTTGTGATGCACTGAAGCAGAACAGCCACAAAATCACCTTCTAGGCAGCATGTGAAAAATGTCACATTCTTAGTTCATGAGGCGTGGTCAAAAAAAGCCATGTTGAAAATTTAAGGTAAAAATCTTTTAGAATGGCTTTGTTATAAGCAGCAGTTGTTTTTCTATACAAAGTTCTTCTTTTCTGAGCAGATTTTCTTCTTTCATATGGTCTCACAAAAGAAGAAATCTCATGAAAGAAGAATCCATCTTACAAAAGCACAAAAGGAGAAACCTCACGAAAGAAGATCATGAAAGAACAATCTCACCTCACAAAAGAAGAAATTCATCTTTCATTAGTTTCTTTTCTACGAAACAAGAAAGCTCACAAAAGAAGACATTTCTTCTTTGAGGAGATTCAGTTCTTCTTTCATGAGACTCACGAAAGAAGCATTTCAGCTCACAAAAGAAGAATCGAAAGCCCTCGCTAAGCCTTCCACCTAGCATTTTGGGGATGTCCCAAAACCATATTTTTGGTGTAGTTTTTTTTTTTTTTTTTAATATCCAGAATCAAGCCAAATGGATCCAGTTTAGCTAGATTCATATGTTTGTTTGTTTTTCAAGACATAATTTTATAGGTTATCAAATTTTTTTTAAAATAAAAAGCAAGATTGGCTGCCAAATTAAATAAGATTTTTTTCCTCACGACAGAAGAATTTCGGCTCACGAAAGAAGAGTATTCTTTCGTGTGCTGAAATTTCTTCTTTTGCATCAGACATATAAATTAAAGACCCTACTGAGCATGCTCAGAATTGAAATTTCAAATCCTTGTAACTCGGGAATAGATTAATATTTTTTCACCAAATGAAAAAGGCATCTTCCTTAGGCAAGCCTTTCTACCCTGAAAATTTCAGAGTAAAAGTCCAAACTAGCTGGGCTATAGTGATAGCCAAAAAAAAACAACCAACCCAAACTCCAGATATTTCCACTTTTTGTACTATCCAGATCTTGAAATCTGGACATCCAACCATTATGAAACTTGACAAGTCAAGAGACCTTCCCAACGCATGCAACATTTCATGTAATTCTGTTGAACAAGGCCAAAGTTATTAAGGTACAATTAAGGTACAATGTTTTAGTAAACACCCTACTCAACCCTAACTATAGAGGAGCTACCGTGCCCCTATAATATATAACCCAAAGAGCTCTACACAAAGCAAATTAGGACTCTTCTGTTGCTTTGTGCTAAGCAAGTTAGGATTCATCTCCTGTTGCAGGGCCTGCGTAAAACACCCTACGAGGAGAGACTCAAGGAACTGAATATATACTCTCTGGAGGAGAGGAGAGAAAGGGGGAATATGATAGAAACATTTAAATACCTAACAGGCATTCATAAGACACAGGAAACAATTTCCATAGAAAAAGAAGCTCAAGGAAAAGGGGTCACACAATGAAGTTGGGGAGGGGGACTCAGAGGAAATGTGAGGAAATACAGTACTTCTTCACGTAGAGGGTGGTGGATGCCTGGAGCAGCCTTCCAGCAAAATAGTGACAGAATTCAAGCATGCATGTGATAGATACAAGGGGACCTTGGTAGTAAGGCAAGGGGAGGAGATGACTGGAGATCAAGTAGGGTTTGCTGTGGCACAGTAGGCAGGGAAAAATGGTCAGACTAGGTGGGCTATGAGGTCCTTACCTACCGACAACTTCTATGTTTCTATGCTTCATGAGTTACGATTATGCTTTCTCAAAAAGTAAGGAAAGTCATTGCAAAAACTATGTTAATGCATCGTTTGAGTTCTAAACTCACAAAAGTAGGAAAATGTGGCGTTAGGGGTTTTCAACCCCTGCACTTTCCTGCTCCCAGCCTTATGACCCTAAGTAAGCTACAGTTCTGGAGTTTGTGCCCCACGAGTCTGCTGCTTCAAGTTACAGGTTGGGGGCCAGCATTAAGAAAGTTCTGACTCGTCTCCTGCACAAAGAAAGTAATGGTTCATCTCCTGCTTCCCACAGGGCCCTGCAGGAAGCAAAGTATGGCTGATGCACTACTTCACAGAGAAAAATTACAACTGATCCTACGAACCCTATGTAAAGCAGCGGACTTGTGACACATGACCCCAGACCTGTAGTTCGAAGCAACAGATCCTGTGGGCCATGGCCCACACCTGTAACTTGGACTTTGGTCACAAGGCTACTGGATGGGGAGGGAAGTGGATGTTACGGTTGAAAACATTCTTATACCACATTTCCTTTCTTCTGTGGCTTTGGACCCCCCTAATGATGCATCAATGTCATTTTTTGCAATTAATGTGTATATCTATATATAGTACATTTGCAAAACTTTTATATAGCCATTAATAATAAAAGGTTAGGTCTTCCCAACTGGGCATCACTACACTAAAAAGCTAGAAAACTCTGCACAGCAAATTAGGAGGAAATTATTTATTAGAAGCTGAAGACCCAGAAGACACACTGAGCAGGGGCCATAAGAAATAAAATATGCAGAAATACCGCAGCAGTTGGATTTCCGCTTGCAGCACTGGTGATCTGGGTTCGAGAACGGACCCGGGTTATCGGAGGGTCGGCTGGGGAGAAGGAATGTGCTAGGGCGGCTCTCCTTCTCCGGGAGGTGGGTGGGAAGTGTTCGGGCGCACTGAGGACTCCTGGCGGAGGCCAGGAGACACTCACGCTACCGAAGCTCATCTGTTAGGGAGGTGGGGTGGATGCTAGCGTCATTGCATGTCCCCGCCTCCGAAAGAAAAAGCAGGAAAAACAGTAGGCAGGCAAGATCCACTGTCTGAGTGAAGCCCTCCCTGGGGCTTCGATCAACCGCCATCGCTGTAGTCCCCCAACTAGTTACTGGTTCTGCGGTGCGGATAGGGGGCCGTCGCCTTGGCCCCACCCGCCAGGCGGCAAGTGGGTGATTGGGGACGCTACAGCAATGGATGGGGTTGAAGCTCCTTAGGGACCATGACCAGGGCAGATGTGTGATAGTGGATCTGCTGGAAAAAGAAGATGAAAAAAAAAAATATGCAGAAATACAGTACTTTAAACAAATATAATACTGCATGTGGACCCGTCCTCCAATCACAAGCCAAGATTTAGTTTACAGACTACTATTACCCAGAAAACTAACTGTTATTTTATGTTCAATAAAAGGAGTGCTCAGTGCTTAGAACAGTCATTTTATGGACAATAAAATTACAGTAGTGACATCATCATCTTCTCACTTTGCCTTTTCATTGGTCAGCACTCTGACCAGCAACTAGACATATAATGGAGGTCAGAATCTCTCACATCAAGCCTCACAAGAATTACACAACATAACCCCCAGCTTCCAAATACCCTCCACCTAATGTAAAATCATTGTTTTCTTTAATGAATTACAACATTCATGCTGTTGCTGCTGCACATATCTGGAGGGAAAGAGGTAGACCACACTTCTATTTTTCAGATGTACTGTAAGTGGCAGCAGCACAAACATCTTGCTTCACAAGCAATAGTGATTTTACATTCTCTGAAGGTATGAGATGTGCAGGGTGGGTATTTGGCAGCTGGGTGATGGCTACATTCATGTAATTTACTGTGGCACATACGTTTGGGGGGTGTACAGGAAACTAGCATTAACAACAACCAGTTGGGCAAAAAAGGCAAGGAGCAGACATCATAGTGAACATCAAACTTAAAAAAAAAAAAAAATCACAAAAACCATAAAACGTGGTGATCATAGGACAGCAGCAGTACTATCACTGGCAATAATCCAGTTGCTTCGTACATATAAAATACTTGACCTTCGCCACTGTACTTTCTGTACTATGCAATTAGATTATTGCCTCAAACGGTATTACTGCTGTTCTGTTATCACTCATATAAAATGAACAAGATAAACAAAATATATGTACAGTGAAGTGCATTACACTTAAAACAGTATTTATAAAAGCCAACCCGCCTCAGCTGAGGTGGAAGGTGACAATGTGGTCTGTGCCTGTGCATGTACAGCAGCAATTTACACTTCCAAGGGGAGGGAGAAAGCCCGACTTCATACCAAGGAGAAGGTCAAGTAGGTAGCAGGGAAGTAAGGGGAAATGGGAGGAAGAAAATGATAAAATCAGAAACAATCAGTAGTCCAAAAATGGCATACTGACAGCCAAATTTAAAAGTCAAGGGGGCTAGCAATTCAAGACATTTGCAGGTGTAATTAATTTTTATCACTGACCATTATTTGTCGCGTCTCTCAGCACCGCTTGACGAGGTATCCAGCCGTCAGCCCCCATCGCCCCGGAAAGCAGCAGGCTCACTCACATGATGGGGGCCTGGCACGCCCACCCCAACCCACTGAAGGGCCTCCCCCATACCTCTCCGAGCTGGACCGGACCCCCCAGCGTGATTCCACGACAGTCCTCCGGGTCGGCGGGAGCATGGCCATCAAGCTGCCTCGGTCGCGCCCAACCATTTCTTCCATCTTTTTCCCCTAGGAGCTGGCAGTGCAATGATGTATGGCGCGTAAGCCGACGTCTTGCTGTGCTCCTCCCCTACTGTGCACTGCAACTGTGCTGCCCCCGGTCGTTACCACGGGCTGCTACAGCACCACGTGCTTCCTCTTACCCACCCCAGAGGGAGGAGACCAGTCCTGGGATGCTCAATACATCCTCTCCCCTGCCGACCCAAGTCCATTCCCGAACCCAGGTCGCTGGCATGGTGCGAGGTGTTGCATCCAGCGCCTCAACCCTCAGCACCACCGGGCCGGTTAGCAAGTGCAATTTGTTAGCTCCTGAATATTCTGAAACTCTTCACAGTCCAGTCTCCCCAAAAGCTTCATCCAAACCAATCACTGCTGCAAACTCTGGTGATGCCACTAGGAATTCTGTACATCCACGTTTCTACCACAGTGCTTTCAAATGTGCTGTAGCAACCGAACTATACATGCAAATGTTTTGTGCATCTTCTTCTCTAATGTTACATGCTCTGCAGCTTGACAGCAGACCCCAGAGGATGTAAACCAATCTCAGTGGAAGTAAGAACACTGGACCAAAAAGCAAGCCAAGTTTAAAGCAGCAGTGCAACAAAAATGTTTTTTTCCAAAAAGCTAGTTTCAGCTACAATTAATGAAAATATAAGCATACCTTTCAAACCTACTTTTCTAGGTACCTCCTATGCTGTGCACCATGCCATTTTTGTTATTAAGCAAAAAACTGAACTAAAACATTTACAAAATACTCAAATTTTATTGGAACTAGAAAAATGTACCACCAAACAAAACTGGAAGAATGCCATGAGAAAAAAAGTAGGCTCAAATGTTTTGCCCAATTCCACTGCACTGCTGCTTAAAGTTACAGCAAGGGGTCAGATTTTCAGTACTATCTGCGTGAATGCTAAGAAAAGATCAGGATTAAAAAAAAATCTGAGGGAGGATGTTCTTACCTTTATCTTGGTTTACAGGGTTCCCCACTGCCTGGGAATATGGGGCGGTGGCTGTCATGATCGGGGCCAATTGTGTATTTTTCCTTGGACCTCCTAAATGCACTGTGCATAAGTCATTTTTAAGTAATATAGAGTACTGGTATCAAACAGGGGTAGTAGTGCAGTAAAGCGTGGTGATAAAAGACAGTTTGGGAGGCTTCATAAAAAACAGTTAGGACGATGGCCAAAAATATAGAGTGGTGGCAAAAAAATACAGGGTGGTGGCAAAAAATATAGAGTGGTGGCAAAAAATTATAGAGTTGTGGCCCACCGTGCTAAAATAATGAATGGGGAACACTGGTTTATTATACCATAACAGCACAATATGAAATATCAGTTTAATGTAAATAAATACCAATGATCACATTTTTATCCCTGGAAACCACATTTACCATATGCGCATTATGCAAGCACAGTCTTTTTATTTAAATAAAGCAGATGTTTAACTCCAATTAATAAACATGCTGCCATACTTGTCAAAATTTGATTGTCATAGTATTGCACATCATATTTTATACATTAAAGCTACTCCTGTGCCATGTTCACTACGTCATTCTAAGACAGTGTCGGAAGAGCAGGACTACTGGGACAGCTGAACAGCATTACCTGTAATGCGAAGACTGCACTGACTATATGTTAATGGATAGCAACTGATGGAGACCACAGTGGAATACAGAAAGATAACCCAGGCAGGGTGTAAGGCAAGAGGCCAAGCATAAATCCGGGGATGGAGGGGGTTAAATGGCATCTGTCACTGCAAGACTGCCTCTGGTGGGAGAAAGGTTATCCAGGCAGAATATTCCTTGTGATGCCTCTCTCGGAGCTGATGGGATGTTGGCACCAAGGACGTATGCACTGTCATGGAAGAACCCTGTCCTGCAGTTGGTGTCACACATACTGCTGCCTGGGGAGCCTGTCTCTTCTGAGCTTGGGCAACAAGTACTGCTCCCTACCCTCCAAGGGCCTGCCGCCGTGGTGATTAGTGGTATGCAAGTTGTACTGCAGGCAGAGGGTTTCTCAGGGCGCTTCTGCAAAGTCTAAGCTTGAGAGAACAAGGTGCCATGAGAGCAGTGGGTGAAATTCAGAGAGAAATATACAGAAAAAAACAGAACTCAAAACAAGGCATTGAGTTGTTACATTTTTCATGGAGAAGAAATCTGAATACGTAAGGATCACCCACCCTCCCGTCAGTAAAGCCCGCCTATCATTCTGTTGTAATACAGAAAGTTTTAATTCATTGTTGTGTACAGGCCTTACCACAACATGTGCATACAAGGATCTGTATCAGGATCTATTAGTACCTTTTACCCACAGAAGGCTTAACAGTCATTACAGAATGTACTTTTTATTGCTGAGCGGTGTTTTTTATATGGTGTTTTTAACTGAAATTCAGTTTTCAGAGTTACAATTCAATACTTAAAAATGAATTGGTTGCAGAGGAGACACTGAAATCTGCATTGGGTTGACCTTAGGACAAAACACCTACAAACAAAATACTTGAGTTTGGCTGAAGTTTTTACAGAGATAGCTTTAAAGCTGATCAAACATTGCTTTATAAGACGATCCATGGCAACCATTTGCATTAAGACGTTGGTCTATCACCATATAGCCTCTTCGGGCAGTTTGCTGTCTACAAATAAAAACACAAAGCCACAAATAGTTCCTGCTGGCACTGGTACAGCCGCTGTAATCTCGCAGATTATGGTTTCAAACAAAAGCCTTGCTGCTCTAGGTCGCTGGATGGCTTTAATGGAATTGTTTATGAGCGTTATTAATTTTTTATCTCCTTATTCAAGCTACTTATGTTGCTGATAATTTTGACAGCATATAAATATTTTTTTAAGCAGAAACTAAGCTGAGTCTGTCCCATCTTGGCTGATTTTATTTTATCTACTGGGATTACTTTTCAGATGACAGTACCATCAGTGCATTGTGGCACCAATGCTATCCCAAGGTTGGCCAGCAGGGGCTGCTTAAGTGACAGGCAGCCTGCATCCTCCTCCTGGAAGCTGAACGCCATATCTCTGTGATGCACTCTACCCCGGCGGGGCAGGAAGACATGGACCTGGGTCTGCACGATGGTATCATATAGCTGTCCCACCACACCGCTATGCCAGGGTTGTCCTCTCATTCTTACCCACTACTGTTGTCTTACTTTAAAAATTTCAGCTGCTCTTTGAATTATTTCCAGGCATTTACTTTTCTAATGGGAATGTTCATCATTCCTCAGGACAGTTTTTTTTACTACAACTGAAACACATGAATAAAGACTGTTAGATCCTGCAAACATCTTCATTTAATTCTATAAAATCATCTTTAAAGTAGCGGTGGGCAAGGAAGGAATCCACTTAGTGGGCAGCACAAATACTAAATTAATCACAGAAAGAACAATACATATTCCCTTTAATGTTTTCTTTTCAGACTCTAACTCCGGGATAAGGTCAGTGAAGTGTGCCGCCAACAACCAGCCTCACGGGGATGGCCTGCCATTGATGAAAAACCAAAAATGGCTGCTAATCTCACTATCTGCAGTCAAGATGTTCTAGATGGTACACGTCATTATGAGATGTCCAGAGACTCAACATGGTTATGTATGCAGATAAATAAGTAGTTTATATATTAAGCTGTTCTCTTAATATCATAGAGTTCTGAACTGAATAGGAGAGCAAGGCCCAGAAGCCATTCCATTACAGCTCTCAACATTCATACCAGAGCCTCACAAAATTCTCTACTGGTCCAGGGTTTGCCTTAGTGCTTTCTACCCACCCAAATTGAACTGGGTCCTCCTGTCTCCTGCAAGCCACTCCCACCCAGGAAACAAGTCAATCCATTAATCTCACCCACCCCCAGTACCGGGGGCGGGGGGGAGCACTGATACTCAAGTTACAATCAGAGTACGCTGGGGGCACCTACTGGAGTGAAAGCAAAGCTCCAAGTCAGGATTAGGCATATGGGACTTCATTACCCCGGCCCATCGAATACTTACATAGCCAGATTCCTCTCCTCCCACTTTAAGTGAGCCCTGTACAGGGCCAGTCTGATAAACTGTGAGGTTATGGATCTCGCCCATCCACCAAACTCCAGGGCTTCCCAGCACTGAGCACAGTCTAGAGACGTCTATGCCTCTGCATTGATACATCAGGCAACCCAGGTGACACTGGTAGCAGGGCGCATCCTTTGCTGCTCAAATTCCTGCCCACATGCTTACCTTTCCATGGGCTACAAGGAGCACAAATGTAGCGACAGGAACCTACTTTCCTTATGCAGGAAGCATTCACATTGGATGTTCACAGGGCTCAGGATGGAAGCACAGGCCATCTGCATTGTAAGCAAATACTTACCAAAACTTGGGCATGCAGCTGTTTGCACATCCCCTTTGACTGCCAGTGTTTGCATTTTTACACTTAAATGCTTAATGCATTATTAGTGTGCTGCTGGTTTACCACTAAATGAAGAAAACAGGTGTTAAGCTTTCCGTTTTCTTGCCTTATGGGTTTAGGTCGGTACCATGCTGCTGCAGGACAGAAGAGGAGTCCTGGCGTGAAAGAGAAGTTCTGTATCACAACAGTAATACTGCCCAACAAATTAACAGGGATGAGACATTTTCCTTTCTTGATCGGAATAGCTTTTTTAGGCACTGAAATTAAGTGTAGTTCACCCACAATTTGCAAAAACAAATGCTGTGCAGAGTGTTTTGATTTGTGTGTGAAGTCCTAGTGTGTCCTTCCCTCTGTCTGCTATTAGGAGTTTTTCCTAAATAAGCCTGCTAGCTTTATGGTAGTTGTACGACCCCTGGGTATCTCCATCAGAGATAACTTAACTGCATTCCTTGTTCCCACAATGCATCCAGTCTCACGTGACAGTGATGTAGCAGAGACCATAAATTCAGCAGAAAGCACTGCTTTACAATCAGGTCACAACAGTACAGATGGCTATACTTTAAAATATATACACAGTTCAGCTTAGTGACTACCCTCATCGTAAAAAGTCTTTCAGTCCTGAACAACTCTGCTGCTGGGCATTTCTGTGCAGCTTGTAAAGTTTCCAAAATATTTAGTTTGTTTGGCATGTGTGTGCTGAATCATGGGGCTCTGCTATATCACTGTCACAAGAGACTGAACGCATTGTGAGAACAAGGAATGCAAGTAAGTTATCTCAGATGGCGAGCCCCAGAGGTTGTAAAACTACAATATAGCTAGCAAGCTAATTTAGGAAAAACTCCTAATAGCAGACAGAGAGAAGGACACACTAGGACTTCACACACAAAGCAAAACACTCTGCACTGCATATGTTTTTGCAAATTTTGGGTGGACTACTCCTTTAAGTCCTCTTGGTGTAATTTCCTCAACAATGCACTGACTTTGTGGTGAGGCACCCTGTAGAGATGCTTCCACATGCAAACAGTTTCACATCGGGGGTCATTTCTACAACTGTAAAGCTTTTTTTTTATTATTATTAAAAGCCATGATTTTTTTGCTGTTTGTTAAAAGTTACTAGGTTGTCAGAACAGAAGACTAATATATTTCATCTTTCCATATGACAACTTCAACAAAGGCAGTGGAAGCGCAAGCTTCCCTATAAATGTCCCTCACCCATATCATGGAGATAAGGGAATGATGCTAATGGATGAGACAGGCATTCAGATTCCATGCCCATTCAGTGCTTGGCATCAAATGTTTCATTACCAAAAAATGTACCAGTTATGATGGTGCTTTTTTGGACATCTATTCACTCCAAACTAGACTGAGCCCACCAAATAGCAATTGTACAAGGGAGGGAGGGAGACATGCAGGCATTATACGTGTGATGTGAATATATCATAAAATCTCCCTTTGGGTACTTCGCAATAAAGAAAGCAGCATTTTATGTTTGCCGTTTCAGATGGTGCACCGCCTCAAACAATACCAGGATGTATATTAACCAAATATTAGCGCATGTATAATTTTCTTTAATAAACTAGTTCCACATACCTACGGCGACCAACAGAATCCTTCATTGGGTGAAACTGGTATATCTCGTGTTGGAATATTTTGCAGGGCCCAAAACTGGCACCTGCCTACCAAATGCATTTGTGTTCAGTAAGTAAAATCACACTTTAACTGGCCCTGCTGTAACATATTGGACATGGCAAATCCAGTTACAGTGTTGAAAATGTGTTATCCAAGAACCTTTGAGGGAATCTGTCCATCCAAAATTGGAAACCAGAAGTATGTGTAATGCCAGTTAGAAGTATAAGAATTTTTTTCCTAACAGCTAGCAAACTCGTGTAGTAAGAATACATTTTGTCTTTTAAATACCTTTGGGAGAAAAGCAGAACCATCTTGGTATTTAGCGAGCACATGCATTCTCTGAGTTCCATAGGGTCTACAGCCTGTGACAGCTGTCAACCACACCCCCATTCACCCACTGGTTCAGTTCGACATACTTCAGCACCTCTTTACGCAGCACTGATCTTGTTTCTCATGTGGGGTCAAAACCCGTTGTGTCACTTACAATCATTATTAAAATTACCAGGACTCTTATTTCAACCCATCCGCACTGCCCTGAAAACAAAATGGGACCAGACTGCAGCCACCCTCTGCATAAAAAGGAGTTTACAAATTTAAAGCGATGGGGAAAGGGTATATTAACAAGCATATAGGGGACAACTAACGCAGCAAGCAAAGCGGGTTCAACCGTGAACCTGAGCCGCTGGAGCCAGGTGGCCAGGCTGTGAGTAAGTGCTGTCCATGGCAGCTTCTTCCAGCCAGGGTGGGTTTATGTCACTGTTCGCTGTAACACTATCTCACTTACCAGATATATTCTTCTCAGAAGGGTGGGGGCACCCTCAGGGTGAAGTCTTTGCTGGGTGGGGGGTGTTAACATGGAGGATACGGAAAGGTCTGATGTAGCTGGGAGGCCACCAGGAGCCTCTCAAAGGCAGGGTGGCCCATAAGAAACCATAAACAGAGAAATTAAACAAAAAACAACATGGAGGTAAAAGGAACCACATTACAGAGCGCCACTTACATACCTTGAGGGGATTCCACGTTATTTCAGAAATCCTACAGTATCCCTTAAATTGATAGAAACAAAACTACTGGCATCAAAATAAAATTAATGTACAGTAGGTGCTTTAAACATCCCAGGATACAACTGCTACAATGAACCACTGCTCTTCTTCCACCACATACGATACCTACGTATCTAAGTAATCTCTCCAGCCAGCGAGTTTACCTGCTACCCATAATTTCCACTAGAACTTAATGTCCCATATCCAGTTACAAAAAGAAAATTCTGAAATTTGCCCTTTATTAGAAAGGTATGGTAAGTTAATTTTCATCCCCACTAGAGCTGTGTCACACAGTCACGAACTTGACAAGTAGATTTCTCTATTTCACGAACACCTTGTCTACACTTGACAGCAAGTATTCAGCACTCCACACAGAGGGCGAGTTTTAAACAAATCATCTTTATTCTTGTAACTTTAAATAACCATGAGAGGTTTTCTTTGTGTTTGCTTTAAAGCCCTATCAATTAAAGTTTTCATCAACACTTGTCCCTCTGCCCCCTCATTTTTATGCAACCACATTCCAGACTGATAGGAAGCAAACCTACACAAGCTTAAACAGACCTGCTGCTGTAAAGGGCAATTATATTCCTGGAAGAGCCTTAATACAGTCCATCGGAGAGATCTTCAAGACAGTACCCTCTAAAACAAGGGGTAACAGCATCTACCTATACAGCAAGGTAGCAGATAAGCAGCTGACCTTTTGGAGAGTTTACTTTTATTCCGGCGAGTTGCAAATATGCAATACTTTACTTCCCTCAAACATCTCTTCTTAGCTCACTCTACTCCCGTCCTGTGGCTGCCAATACTTTTTAGTAGTGTAGTATCCCACCTCAATGCTTGGTTGCACTTGATAGCTGCTTTCTACCGCCATCATTCTGCTCCACCCAGTTCATCTCACTGGGGTACGCTGCATCGCTGCTGCCAAAGTATCTGCAGTGATATTTGTGGTTTGCTTCTTACGGGTAATCACTATCACTGGTATTTGCAATCGTTACAGTTGCTGCTAAATGTGGACGCCTGATATGTCCAGCTGGACTTCTGAGGTATTGCTTGTGTTTGTTGCTATAATGTGGGGTTTTCTTTTTAGTTTACTGACAAAACCAGGTTGAGTTATTGACGTTAAGGCATCTGCCTACGCTGCTTTGCTCCTTGGTTGAATGTGCTTCTTCCATGAATCCCTCCCCTGGGTGGTGCCTGGAAATGAGTCATAGCTTAGTGTACCCTCCTGGTCATCCATTTTAAATATTAAATACAGAGCAATCTGTGATGGGTATCATACTAGTACCCACTAGGGCTGAAAAGATACTTAAATGTGGACAGTCGGAGCCAAAGGCAGGTTAGTGAAATTCCTCCATATGACTGGGGATATGCAATATCATACTGCAAGTCACTAGGTACTGTTATATTGTATGCTTTGTATACACTGTGTGAATCGTCGTCCCCATTGTACTATTCTTTGTGCTCATGTTATACTCTTGACAGTCTAACCCTATGTGCCATCTGTATGGCCTGGTTCGCGCCTGAAAACGGTCCAAGGGATCAGTGTGCTTACCCGGTACACAAATGCATAAATGAAAAACAAAATACTCAAGGTCATTTTTGTTTTGTAATTCTGTTTATCCGACAGCTTCTGGCATTTTGGGAAAGGTATTCGCTGGCCTTTCCAGCCTCAGTCTACTGTGAGGGTATATGCCTTGAAGAAGGAAGGATCTAAAGCAGAGATTCAGGTGACAAGGTCTGAATCATGGTCTGGAAGTTTATTTCACTCTGACCGTAAGGCCCGGGCCTCTCTCAACTAGTGGAGCTCCAATGCTGCATCCTACCCTTGGTCACAGAGGCTGAAAAGCATGCATATGTCACAAACCCCATCTGTCCCTCCCCCTGTCCCCTCTCGCATACACCAGAATTCTCTCAGGACCACTGCACTCAGGAGCCCAATGTACCAGTTTCCATTATTAGTACAGGGCTGAAGCTTCAGGAAATGACCAGATGTGCAAACACTCTTACCCTTTTTAATAATGTGGAGGGCTTTACTTGGTTATTTGCTTCTATAAGGCATATACAAGGATCATTAACCTGTTACCCGTTCCCTTAAACAAAATTGTTCTTCCAAACAGTCACTGATTTCTGACGAAGGATTCTGTGTAATCCGAAAGCTAAAAGCATCTGTTTTCTTTTGTAACAACTCTGTTGGTCCAATAAAAGGTATCAAATTATCTGTTTGTGTGGATCTTGTGTTGCAAGGACCAATATGGCAATAAGAATTTCTTTAACAAAAGTGCAGTCATAACTAATTTTTAAACATGTAGTAAGATATCCCCAAAGTACACACACCAAATAATCAATGAACACCAATGTTGAAAGTAAAAGTACTGTTACATGGACAGCTGGCTTTAAGAAAGGAAAACAGCTTAACTAAAACATAAATAGTCTTAACTGGAAAATACTAATTATAATAGTAATATTAGAGGAAAAGAGAACAATGAACTGAATCTGAAAGTCTTACTCCCATTCTATGGGCTTCCCTCTTTACCTGGGCCTAACCAGGGGACTGTCCTAGGATCCTCTGCAACACTAGTAGACTGACCTGGAATAACAGACACGTGCTCAATTTAAACACCCTGCTTCTCCATTGAAGAACAGAGACTGATCTTATCTTTAAGTACTAACATCATTTTCATAATAACAATATTTAGGGTGATCAGGTCAGAGAAGTTTCACTTACACATCCCCTTTTTCAGGTCTCGGGTGTTCCAAGGTTATTAATATATTTGTATGTAATTCTTTAACCAGGAAAGGCACAATGAGCTGTGACAGCTTGCCTCCAGGTGCCTCCACAGGAGTGTGTTACGTAGTCTTTTTTGTTTTTAACAGGAGTCCATGCTAGCTATGACACTGGGGGAAACCCCTACTGTTCTTTGGTAAGTGACAGGATATCTTTAACATCCACGGGAGCAATAACCAGAGATGGGAAGACAGGACTTCAGTTTAACATCTCATCCAAATGATGGTACCCAAACAGTGCAGCACCCCCTTCCTTGTACTGCACTACAGTTTCAGTTATGGGTATTACCCCAAGTACCTGGTCTGGGGCTAGGACCCACAACCTCCCGGCCCCAGAGGCAAGCGTGCTACCCACTAAGCCACAGACACTGCAGTATCTCAGAGATTGGCAGTTGTTAAGACATCTATAACTAAGAAGAATATAAAACCAAATGGCCTCCTATCTGTATTCAACTACAATACCCTATTCATCTACAAAAACAGGCTGTCCCATAGTAGGGGTCAAACAGACAAATAAAACGTGAACTTGTGTCTACAGTTTAACTCAGAGAACACAGGAAACAGAAACCCACAAAATAAAAAAGGATGGCTATGGAATTATGTACCAATTTCATCACAGCATCTTTCAAGTATCTAATCCAGGCAATCAGGAATGAGGCACTGAGGGTGCATTCTCAACCCGCCCCCACCGGAACTTGAGTACACTGCCTCCCTCCTCCCTAGCTCGCCAGGAAATCCACCCAGCCTAGGATGGGAGTTTCACTCAAGAATCAAGTCCAGGTCTCCCAAACACACATTTCTGCCCGCCACAACACCAGGACAGTTGTACCAGATGTAGCCATTTCCATTCTTTTCATAAAGAAAATACCCACACATATTTCTTGGGTTCACTGAGACAGATGCCCATTTTTCTTGATCACTTAAAACCAGTGACAGTGTTTTACAGATGGTTACATGCATGTCTACCAGGCAGTTACTGGTTTTCCCCTCGTTCTCTGACCTCAACAATTAGAGGTACCACGGCTACACCATTCCTTCAGGCGGGAGGGGAGGCAGATGGCTGCCTGTCAAGCTGACGCTAATTCCCCTCCTTAGACAGTCACCAATTGATACATGAGTACCAGGCAGTCTGTGCCCTCCTTACCCCCAGGAGCTACGGGCCTCACCACCATTTTGTGTTTGGCTCCATAGCTACTCGTAATACGGGTTTTCAGGGCTGGAAATAGCCCAGGAAGCTCCTAATTTATTTATTTACTTATTTTTTTTACATTCTTGGTGCCTACCATTGTGGAGACAGGCACAGCTTTTGCCCATTCTACAGGCTTACCTCCATACTTCTGGAATGGATGTGAGTAGTCCCAGGTAGCCACATCTCCTCTTCCACCCTGGGTCAGACCAGCTAGCTGAGCAGGAACAGCAGCTGGCACCATCCAAACGAAAGCAAGAAATGGAGAGCCAGCAGTCTCAATGCCACAGCTACTATATGCCACCACCTTTTCCTTTAGGAGGCAGTGTAGCGCAGTGGGTTAAGGCTCTGAGCTGCAGATCTGGAGACCTGGGTTTGAATCCCACAGCCTCCTAGATGCATACTGTATGAGATCCTGAGCAAGTCACTTAACTTCCTTGTGCTCCCAGGTCGCATCTGGAAACAAGCTTTGTCTTAGTGTGCTACTCCTGGTTAAACAATGTTCCCTTTCCCTAGGTGGGGAAGCGTGGCAGAAGCAGCCACTGGGACACGGACCATTTTCACATTTCTTTCCCAAACACCCATACCCAAATGGATCCTGGTATGTAGCAGGGGCTTACTGGCTGGTCAAAGTTGGCTGGGACCAAACCTACCCACCACACACCAGATCTTTGCCAGAGATGGGGTTGGATGTCCCAACGTCTTCATGTCAGGCATGAACGCCCCACACTGTGATGGCAGCTACACCCCTGTAATGAGCTACTTATTTATGCCCGACTAACAAACTTTCCTTTTTTCTCTTTTAGATAATTTCTGAAGAAGACCTATGGTTAAAATGTTGATTCTGACTCTATGGTCCATCTTCAACATGCACTTAATATTACCTTTTGGTTTTTGGCCTACACGTTAATGCAACGCCTCTTTTCTTGTTCTTGTATTTCTGCCCATATGGGGCCAATCTTGTAGATGCAGAAATTGACCACCCTCCTCAAGGCATAAAACATAAAAATGGGCACTCACTGTGATCATTGCTGCCTGGTGCACAACTTCATGGATCAGGGACTAAATCCTGGATCAACACTTCAGCAAGTGAACACACTTGCCCCTGGACCATCGGATGGCCAGACTCTAACACACAGACAGTTTTTTTTATTTATTAGGTCTAGGATTACAATATCTTTGAGCCAGGGCTCTCTTACAAAAGGTTCCACGTCAGGTTGCAATTCAAAACGTAAGACATGTAAGTCAGATTACAAATTCAATACACAGGACATGATTACAAAAGTGTAAGCTAAACAGAGTTATAAAGCATCTGATAAACAAAACAAGTTTTGGAGGCTAGGTTACAAGGAGATAGCGGATGAGGTGCAGAGAGCATAGAGGACAAGAGAGAGGAAGAGTAGAGGGGAGCTATAGAGGAGGAGCGCAGCCAGAGGCATTGTCACAGACATAACATGGGGAAGTTTGTGCTAAGGGGTATTCAAGTGCTAATCGGAGAGAGAACTGCATAAGGTTAGGGAAAGACAGTGGTTTTAGAAAACAATGAACAATCTGGTAAGCTTATTTTGTAGTTTATTAAGCCATTTGGAAAAAAAGTACATTTATTTCTCACTGACAATTCAGAACTGGCACTTAAAGCAGTTCAATGTACCTTTGTGAGTCTGTTCTCAATTACAGAACTCCTGGTCAGAAGCACAATATGCTGTTTCTGCCAAACCACTAGGACAGCTAAGTAGCAAACTGGTCAAAATAAATATTTTTGAGTGTTAGCATATGCAGCTTCCAGACGATGCCATATTAAGAGCACCATGCACACCCCCACACCCCCCACGATATTCAAAAGGCAGACAGTCCCTTTCACCGAGTTCCAGATTTCTACAGTGAAAATGCATACATGAGCTTCTGTGGCTCCCTCAGTGCTCAGGGCCTAGTATAACTGTCCCATTTGCTGCTGCCACCACTCACAGTGTGTGTGAGAGAGAAAGAGAAACAGAGAGTGTGTGTGTATATGTGTGTGGATGGATAGACAGATGATGGTTCAGACTTTATCACGGAGCTATTGAAAGTAATGAGTTAACCACCCTGTGCTCGCCTAAGTGCTGATGCCAACTGTTTGTGGCTTGTGAACACTTCAGAATACAGCGCGCACGAAAAGCTAAATAAGATCATATTATTTTGGGGAAAAATTAAGCAATAAGGCACAACAGGGTGTGAGTGTTATTGTGTAATAATGTCACACCTTGGAAGGCTGAAGCACGAGGCCGCAGGCAGAGTGCATTCAACATGCGAGAAGTGACATTATTACACAGTAATACACATCCCTGGAGTGCCTTATTGCTGTTATACAATGGCTCATATATTAATTAAAAAAGAAGAAAAAAAGACTTTTAACGCATTTTTTCTTTGATTTTTGTGGGTGCAGGAATACCTTTTTTTTTAAAAAATGTCTGGAATACTTCTTCCATCACAAGGTGGAGCTGCTGGCAGAATGATCTTGTCTGCTGAGTCCTCAAAGCTTTTTCTTGGTTTGCTGCTGTGTGCTGTTTCATATAAGCCTCCCCTCTGCCCTTCCCGGCCCTTGGGTTCTACTTACTAGTTGACATTGCTTGAAGGGGAGAGTGTTTTACAGTTTTTTTGTTTGTTTTGTGTTGTGTTGTTTTTTTCATTTTAAATTGAGTCAGTTCAGGAACTGTGCAGCACGACTCCAAGGTGTGTGCGTGCATGCGCTGACATGATGTGGGTACTGGGCGAGAGAAAGAAAATTATTTTTTTTTAAAGTGTTGGCTTTCTTTTTCATTTATATTTTATTTTTTCTCAGTTGGAAATGCTGTTCGGGCAAACAGGTGACTGAGCGCAACCATCAATGAAGTGTGCTGTGTGAACAATGGAGCTGCATGAGTGGAGCAGCATGCAGCCACAGCTGAAGGTGCAACTTGCGTTTTTACAAAATCACAGGCAGTGGTGCTTGGCGAAGGATTTGCAGTTTTCGGTCTTGTGATTTTACTGAGAGCTGCTGGGAGGCAGGAATCAGGGAGGCGAACAGATCTTGAGGTGAACTGCGTCGGCTTCGGGGTACTGAAGTCCCAGAAATGAGGGATCTGTTTTTTCTGTTTTGTGGTCATCTTTGTGCCTCCCCTTGATACAGTGATGTTATTGTCTAATAATTCTGTAGTGCAGTCATCCTAGTGCCTGCCCTTGATACAGTGATGTCACTGTCTAATATCATCACTGTCTCAAGGAGTCAGCAGCCAATCAGGTTGCTAGAATTTTTTCTTGCCATTGTATAATGTAATTTATTTATTTATTTTTTTTATACAATTTATACTCCTTCTCCTCCTGCATCTGGTCTCCACTCCTTCAGGAGACACATCGTAGTATCCCCGCTCCACAACCTGCCTGGTCCCCCACCAAGTCCCCATGGAGCCTTGGCTATACCGCCCAGGCGGGCATGGGGCGGGGCAGGTACACCCCGAGAAATTGGGTTTCGTCGGACCTCTGACAGGTTGCCAGGCAGGTGCGGGCTACCAGGGTTTCTGCTCCATCATCTAGGAGACCGGCCGCCGATTTTCCCTTGTTCAAGGGGGAGTGGTGCGCACCCTAACATCATGGCGTCACCACTGACGACACCATTCTCCATCCCCAAGTTGTTGCTCTACGCTTGCCGTGTCCCCGACTTCTGCCAGAGGCCAGTCATGCACTGAGCGCAGACCCCCCTCCCTCCCGAGAGAGGAGAGCTGTCCATCGGACACTCAATCCTCTCCCTCCCCTGCCGACCCACAGTGACCTGGGCTCGTTCCCAAACTCGGGTCACCGGCGTGGTGCGAGATGTGGCATCCAGCGCCTCAACCCTCAGCGCCACCGGGGCCAGCAATATAATGTAATTTAACACATTAACAAAATACCTAAATGCTGTTGCAAATATAGACGACCAGGATCATACAAGAAAAATGACACTGGAAAATGGCTGGAATCTCTTACAGTAACAGTAAAAGAAAAGGTCAACGTCATGTCCTGTGCCAGGTTTCACTGCTGCCTTAAAAGAGCAGGTTCCAACTATGACCCCCACCCCCACCCTGGGCATGGTCAATAACTGACCTGAAGAGGAGTCCGCAGGCAAAATGTGGCATTTAAATTCCTTCTGGTGAAAAAGTAATTTCCCCTCGTAAAACTGCTTTTCAGCATAATGCCAAAAAAAGAACCAACTTCCAGGTCTGAAAACCACGCCCCCACGCCGGCCCACACAGCCCAGCTTTGTGATGTCACAAAATGAAGGCTGCATGAGTGCACCCCATTGACTTCTATGGAGGCGATATTTCCAGACATTTTTATACTACTTACTGTTGCAATTCTCATAAATCAAAGTGACCGATCGACTAATAGGGTCCTTATTAGTTCATCGGTCACTTTGATTAGTGAAAATCACAACACTAAGTAGCATAAAAATGTCTGGAAATATCACCCCCATAGAAATCAATGGGGCGCGCTCACGCAGCCTTCATGGGCCAGTGTGGGGGTGTGGTTTTCAGACTGGGAAGTCGGTCCTTTTTTGGCGCTATGCTGAAAAGCTTGTTCCTGACCCTCTGTTTAACTTACAGGGAACAGGAATTGATAATTTATGTGTAGCTGTTTGAAATGTCTCTATTTTCATAAATTATAGTCATAACTCTGAAGTATTCCTATTTAACTGTGCCTGAATAAAAAACTGAAGCTGTCACTTGTGTTTTGTACTGTTTTCTTTGAATGGACAACATTCTGTGCAGTTCCTTTCATGGAACCAAGAATTTTGGAGTTTTGACTGTCACGTTATGGTTTCAGAACCTTGGGCACTGTGCTGATACAATTCATGCTCACATTTCTTAACCATGAAGTGACATAGTCAGAACTCCAAACTCTTGGTTCCATGAAAGGAGCTGCACAGAATGTTGTCCATAAACAATACAAAATGCAACCGACAGCTTCAGCTTTTATTTAGACACAGTTAAATAGGGATCCTTTAGAGGTATTAATATAATTTATGAAAATAGAGACATTTCAAACAGCTGCACATAAGTAAACAGTTCCTGTCCCCTTTAACCACACTATCTGATAAACTGGGTGGAAAGCTAGATTCACCTGGTTGAAGTTTTGAAAATCACGTGCACTGTCTAATATATGGTGCAGTTACAAACCAACCTCAGTCATCAAATTAATTCCGGGTAGGGAGTTTTGTGTTACACAGTTCATTTCATCTATGTAGTCTTTAAATTTCAGCTGTTTTTTTTTCTATAGATTAAGCTGAAATTGCAGTCTTGTGAAGAAATAATGTGACTCATAGAAACACAGAATTTGATGGCAGATAAGTACCGCTTGGCCCACCCAGTCTGCCCATTTCCCTACCTAATGGATAAGCTGCAGATCCTAGTTAACCAGCAGCCTACTTCTTCCTACCCCCACCCCCTAGAATTGCCTTATGACTGTCCCATGCATGCTTGAATTTCACCACTGTTTTTGACTCCACAATCTTCCTCCGGAAGGCCGTTCCATGCATCCACAACCCTCTCTGTGAAAAAATACTTCCCTTACATTACCTCTGAGCCACCCCATCTTCAAATTGTGCCCCTTGTTCTTGCACACACTCTCTTTTTTGAAAGATGCTACCCTCTTGGACTTTGTTGATTCCCTTGAGGTACTTGAAAGTTTCTATCATGTCCCCCCTCAACTGGGATCAGAACCCAGTGTCCTTGTGTAACATCCAGTGGCTTTACCAGCTAAGCCACCAAGCAAATGGATGATCCTGGGCATCCTGTTGCCACAGCCTTTTCCACACTGTCAATTTAGTAGCCCCAGCACTGAATATTTAATTCCTGGTACAGTAACATTGCAGTCGCTACGTGCTGCAAACACAGACTGCAGTGGAAAATAAATAATGCGCCTTTACTGGACCTGAAGCCCCAAGTCCCCCCACCCCACCCCACCCCACAATCTCATCCAGATACTGCAATATAAACCAGGAGGAACAGTATAGCCACTCATGACATTTACATTCTGCAGGTAAAAGCAAAATGAAAATATCCACACAGACTCATACAATGTATGGAAAATAGTCAGTCTGGTGACAGTATATGGTTTAACAGAGCAGGTACACACACCGTCCCCATGCAATTCTAGATTTAAAACAGACTGTTCTGCACTTACATAAGTCAGCCGGGGGCCCACTGTTTGAATTATTAACCACACAGCACTTTCTCCATCGAACTATTCCGCCACTCTGAATACTCATTATTAACTTATGTTGTTTTGAACAGGAAAAAGGTGCAGAGGAAGCGGATATTTTAGCTACCCTTCGAAATGTATGCTGGGAGTATCTATTACCTACCAGAGAACTGGGTGACGTACCAGTCTGACCACACGAAAGTTAAGTACGGAAACATTTAACCATAACCAGTACTTTTAGTTTTAAATAAACTAAACTCTTACTGTAATGTTAAAAGACGAAGTTTAAAAGTTTTATATGTTATCCTCCACTGTTATAAAAGGCAAGGATACAGTCATGGGGCAGCTACAAAGTGTCAAAGAGTGAAAAATGGATGGTAACAGTCTGCGAGACCACATCTTGCCACTGCTGGGTTTATAGAAGTCAGCACAGTGCAGAGAATAAAGATTTAGGAGGAGTGATGACAGAATTCTGCAGAACCATGACACCTGCTCCCGCATGAGATTTTCAAGGGGTAAAACATTAACAAAGCCGTCTCTAAACTACATATTTGCTGTGTTTTGACTGGATGGAAAATGATCACCAAAAGGCAATGCAGAAAGGCAGAAATTAGCTTTTCATTTCCTGAGCATGGGAGATGTGTGTGAAGTTAAATGCAGGATTCTGTCCTGCTGAGCCACAGTCTGCACCTCTAAGTCAAGAGATTGGGCTGATACATCGGAATACCGGGCGCCAACACAAGAGCTTGGACCTGGGCAAACTCTGCACAGGTATTAATTTGAGATCCACCTGTTTAAAGCTTTTGCACTTTCAAATAGAAACGTAAACATACACAACTGACCAGCAAATGTTAGAGGATAGTTATTTAACCTGATCATTACTGTTTTCTGATTTTAAGAAGCAAATCATTTTACCTCCTTTTTACCTACAGAGCTTCAGGTAGAGAACTGTTTTAAAAGTCTGCACCCTTCTCCCCTCACAGGTTTTCAAGGGGTCCCATTCAGACAAAATACCTTATTTGCACAGCAACGACAAGAAGAAAAGCCAGTTTTAAGAGCCTGGGGAAAAGGCTGTCCTGGTGGCATGGCGGTAACTACCATCTGCCATGCCGTGATCCAGCTTCGGAAATGGACTCAGGTCAGTTGGGGTTGGGGGGTGAGGGAAGGAGTATTGAGCATTCCATCGACTGCTCACCCCATGGGGGGGGGGGTAGTGCATCTTGCTGCATCACTTAGAGAAGGCTATGTGGTAGGGCAGCAAGCGTCACACAGAGGGGCACTAATGTGGATGTCTGTAACATGGTTATGTCAGCGTACGCACAAGCATCACTGTACACAACTCGGCCCCTGGGGAAACGGGACGAAGATTACACCAGGCAATCACCCCTACCAGGATGAAGGCATGACCTTGCAGGCCTGCACTACCAACCCACCCACTACACAGTGGTTCTGGACAAGTGGTGGGGTATGTACAGAAAAGGTAGGGGACAGTACTGGGAGTCGCATTCCAATGAGGGATGGTGGGGGAGCAAGGAGTATAAATAAACAATGGCAAAAGTTCTGGGGAAAACATGGTGCATCTTTGCACTCCCAACTCATCGTAATGAGAGTCTCAAGCAAACTGCAGGGATCCTGGGACCCTTACTATGGGATTAACAGAAGGTCTGACCCCGAACCCTTGGCTTAACATTTTAATTAAAGCTCTGCCCCTTCCACAAGTAAATGCTTAAAGAGTCACTGACGTCTCCAGTGAAACTTTTAATAACATAACATTTAGATACATTTCAGCTTATCTTTCTCATTAGATCTGCACTGCTTGTCACCATTAGTTATGTCTGAGATGATATGCATGAAAATAGGATCTCTGCTCCATCAGAGTTCATCTACTCCTGTTGGTTATTCCTCAGCTGATGTCATAATGCTCTGCTTATGACATGACAGTTATCCCCACGGCAACAAACTGTGACGTCACAATAGAAAATGATGATTTCAAGTAGGGACTGAACTGTAAGGGCAGATTAAGAAAGAAAAAGATGCTGTTTTTTTGTGAAGTTCCTCTGTAATAAATAAGGAAAAAGAGAACTCTATGGAAGATGTATGCTATACAAGTTGTTCTGTATCTAAATATTACTGTTTTCCAAATTATTTCCAGAGGCATCAGCAGCTCTTTAATTAGTATATAATGAATGGGGAGGGTTTTCTCCCACAGGGAAATCCAGTTATAATTTCCCCATTATAACCCGCGGGTTAGAACGGTGAACACGCGCCGGGTTTCCCTTGCACTGAGCATGTGCTGCCACTGCTCTTCCACTCTTTGGTGCCGGTCCGCTACACAGTTCACCACACTCTGAGCCAGCGGCGGTGAGTTAATTTAAAACAAAAAAAACAGCAACTGGACTAAACTGTTTTACTTCGGCTAACTTAAAAATAGAAAAGAAAAAAAAAAAAACAAGTACTGTTTTTTGATCGCGAGCTGCAGACCGCACTAAAACCCAACCAGTCTGTGACTCCGTGGGGATATCTTTATTTAATATAAGTGCTGTGGCGAGAAAACACTTCCAAGCAATTATGTAAAATAAAGGCTGGGTAGAGAGTGTAAAACTCAAATTTTACACCCCTTCCCCTTGGTGTGGGATGCTTTTATAAACCCCTTGAGCTTCGCTCTTGGGGTTTATGTGGCATCCCACACCTCGGGGTGCATAAAATGCTCATTATAGCCCCCCACCCAGCCATAATTCTATATGTATTTTGTTCTTATGTTACCACTATCAACATATTTTACACACATACACACACACACACACACTAAAATACATCAAATATTGCAGCTCAGTGGTCGAGTAAGGTTAGTGATTGCCTGTCTATAGCAAGTGAGCAAATTATACATTAGTAAAATTAAAACCAAGTAATGGTGCTGATAAAAACATCAAAGAAATAATGTTTTAAACTGCTTCTCATAGTTTTCTGTTTGCAACAATTATTGCCAACAATAAGGCCAGAAAAAAATGATATGCTGGTCCTTGTTTCTTTCTGAAGTGGCAAGCAGAATCCATTTTATTTTCCCTCCACGGGTTCAGCTGCAATAACAGAAAGGCTGACATCTTTTGATCAGGGGGAATACTGGGGACAAAAACTTTATGTTGACCTCCTGTAATGTGATAATCCCATAAATATTCATAAGAACTGAGACAAGGGAAATACAGTTAATTTGGGACAATTATAAAATGCGAATCCAGAGGATTTACTTATTTTTTTTGTCAAGGCCTTGTGGTGTTTCCTCTAGGTACTGCCTTGTTACTCCTGCCCCAGGTGTAACTGAAAATACACAGGACTGCTGTCTCAATCTACCCTCCTGGCAACCCATGAATAAACTGTTTCTCAAGGTTTTCATTGTGCGGAGAATATTTTCTCGTAAAACAAACAAGCATATGTATGCAAAATACAGATACGTAATACCAGGGCCTGGGTCAGTGCATTACAGAGGTTGTGCTCAACCTTCAAAGGATTTCAGTGGCTCATGTCACCACTGCACACTCCCTATTGACCATGGGGAGAGTCAGGGACTATCCTCTTATCCACTGGGTTGGCATGGAATCAGAGCACTTGCAACGGGGCAGACTGACAAAATCCATTCTAGAATTTTGGAAAAATCCAATTGTTAGGGGACCCAAAATAGCTCATCTCCAACAGTTAGGGCTGTACCTGTGTTATGGAATTCCCAAATGTCTTGGATGATTTTGTCTGACTTCAAGGTAAATCAAGGGATCTTTCTGAAGTAGTTGAGCAGGCTTGTGCTTCCCCTCCCACCAGAAAGAATTTGCACCCAACGTTCAGCTGAAGGGGACAGATTTGTTTTAACCTGGGAGAGCAGTGAGGCAACTTCCAGCACCATTCTGTCTAACATTAGGGAAAATCAAAGGACCTTTTCTACTCAAACCTCATATATCTTTGACCCCCAGGAGAGTGAGGACCACAGGAGTAGGACAACAGCATCTGCAGGGGATCCGCAGGTCAGCAGGAAACTCCGCTTTGGGTTTCCTGCTTTGGGAAGATCAGGTAAGTCTCCACTAGGAGGGACAATTAAATAATCCAGTTTACACCATATGTAGGGCAGGGTGAAAAAAATAATTAGGAAAGGGACATTGGTTGGTAGAAATAGGAAGCAACCTCTAGGGGACAATAAAAAGAATAGAATGCAGGTATGATGGGGCTAACCGCTGCAGGAACTGTGGAGCGCTCATTCACTGGGCTGTGCTCTGGAGGATGGGCCACTGACCATCTGTAGGAGGTTTGCAGAACTCCAGAAGTGTCTGGTGGCTGCTTGGAATGAGATATCGCTGCTGGAAAACCAGCTGAGCAGAACCTCAAAACTACATTCAGCACATACCCCTCCCTCAGAGGCCAGCTGATCCCAGGGGTTACAGTATAGTGGGGAAGGGTAAGAGTGGCAAAAAAACAGTGCAAACTAGTGTACATCAGCATCCTTCAGTAGCACTACAAACCGTTCTGCATGACTGAAAGAGGCGCAGGTACCTGACTACCCGACGGCAGCTGTTTAATGGTCGCAAAAGACTGAGTGCAACACCGAACGGGGGGGGGGGGAGGTGTCAGAAAGAAAAAGGCAGCCAGTACAGTTCTGATACTTGAGGAGTCCATAACAAAAGATGTGGAGAGGGTGATGTGTGGAGAGGGGAAAAAGGAGAGGGTTGGTCAGAGAACCATGACTGAGATATCAACATACCAGGGTACACAATCTACAGGAGGGACAGGGAGGGTAAAAGAGGAGGAGGAATAGCTCTCTTCATAAAGGAAGGGATCAAAAACAATGGAACTAAAGGGTACACAGGGAGGGGAGGTGGTACTGTGTGTCACCTTGGAGACAGGAAATAGCACCACAATCCACACAGGGGCTGAATACAGACCCCCACCTCAGGGGGAGAACATGGACAAGGAAATGATAGGAGGCATCCTTAGAATGGCAGAAAAAGGGGAGATATTGTTGATGGGGTACCTGAATATGCCAGATGTTAACTGGAGCACATTTGCTGCAGCCACATCCAAGAACAGAGTCATTCTCGATGCCCTTCAGGGGGCATGCCTCAGGCAGCTAGTGTTAGAATCCACTCGGGAGGGAGCAGTCTCAGACCTGGTACTCTCAAACGGGGACAGTGAGAGGCTCTCGGATTTAGAAGTGAGTAGCCATCTGGGAACAAGCGACCACCAGAAAGTGTGGTTCACAATAAACAGCCATAGACTCAAACCATACAAAAGCAAGGGTACTGGACTTTTGGAGGGCCGAGATTGATAGAATGGGAGTGCGCCTAAGAAATGCACTAGCAAAAAAGGGCAGGAAGGAGGGGTGGAGGAACAATGAGGCAAAATCAAAACTGCCATTACAGAGGCAACAAGCCTTTCTGTGAAGCAAATAAACAAAACAAAATGAAGGAAAAAAACACTATGGTTCTCAAAAGAGGTGGCGGGGAAGGTTAGGGAGAAAAAGATAGCATTCAGAAAATATAAGGCATCACAGAAAGAGCAGGAAAGAAAACTCATCAGTTAAAGCAGAAGGAAGCGGGGAAGGCAGGCCGAATAGCAAAGGCCCAAACCGAGGAAAAAATAGCCAACTCAGTTAAGAAGCGGGCTAAAACCTTTTACAGGTGTATTAGTGAGCGAAGAAAGACCAAGGGAGGGATAGTGAGGCTTAATAAAGGGAAGGGAGGGTGGACAGAGGGTGACAGTGAAAAGGCAGAGATAGTGAATGAATACTTTTGTTCAGTATTCACAAAAGAAGAGGTACGGGATCTACCTAAACCAAACAATAGAAGCACTCCGGATTTGGGGGGGGGGGGTCGATACCAGTCCATTCACAGAAGAAAGGTTCCTGAAAGAACTCCAAAAATTCAAGGTGGACAAGGCAATGGGGTCTGATGAGATTCACCCCAGAATTCTGAAAGAACTAAGGGAAGAACTAGTGACACCGCTGACTACCCTTTTTAACAAATCAAGGGAGGAGTGTGTGGTACCTGAGGACTGGAGGAAGGCGGATGTGATTCCCCTTCACAAAAGTGGGAGCAAGGTGGAGGCAGGAAACTACAGACCTGTTAGTTTGACCTCAGTGGTAAGGAAAATGATGGAATCACTTCTGAAAGAAAGAATTGTTGAGTATCTAGAGGCCAGCGGGGCACAGGACATCATGGATTTACAGCGGGAAGGTCATGTCAGACGAATCTAATAGATTTCTTTGATTGGGTGACCAAACTAGTAGACCAGGGAGGGGCTGTGGACATGACCTACCTAGACTTTAGCAAGGCATTTGACACAGTCCCACACATAAGATTAATAAACAAGTTAGCCAGCCTGGGAGTGGGCCCCAAGGTGGTAGCCTGGGTAAAAAAGTGGCTGGACAACAGGACACAGAGGGCAACAGTAAACAGAGTCCACGCCAAAGAAAGGGGAGTTACTAGCGGGGTACCGCAGGGTTCAGTATTGGGCCCGGTCCTCTTTAATGTCTTTATAAGTGACATTGCAGAGGGACTGGAATGAAAAGCATGCCTCTTTGCAGATGACACAAAGATCTGCAACAGGGTTGATACACAAGAGGGGGTGGAAAGGATGAGAAGGGATTTGGCAAGGTTGGAGGAATGGTCAAAAGTATGGCAGCTTAGAATCAATGCAAAGAAGTGCAAAGTAATGCACCTGGGAAACAAAAACCCAGGGAAAGAGTACACAATTGCAGGGGGATACTAACGACAACAAACATGGAAAGGGATCTGGGGATAATCATATCAGATGGCCTAAAGGTAGGCAGGGAATGTAAGTAGGCAGTAAGGAGGGCTGGGGGGATACTGGGATGCATAGGGAGAGGCATCATCAGTAGAAAACAGGAAGTTGTCATTCCTCTGTACAGACAATTGGTGAGACCCCATCTCTGCAAAGACATAGACAGGATGGAGGCAGTCCAAAGGAGGGTAACTAAAATGATGCACGGTCTGCACCAGAAACCATACGAAAACAGACCAAAGAAACTTAATATGTATACCCTCCAGGAAAGGAGGGAGGGGGACATGATAGAAAACTTCAAGTACCTCAAGGGAATCAACCAAAGAAGTCCAAGAGAGTAGCAACTTTCAGAAAAAGAGATGAGCAAGAACAAGGGGGTACAGGTTGAAGATAGAGGGGGGACAGCTCAGGGGCAACGTGAGTATTTTTTCATAGAGAGGGTGGTGGACACATGGAATGGCCTTCCTGAGGAGGTTATGGGGTTAAAAACTGTGGAGGAATTCAAGAATGCATGGGACTATATTAGGGCTAATGGTCATATCTCATTCAATTTTAAGGTGGGGAGAGGGACCAGACAGGATGTCCTCTGTCCCCACTCCTATTTACCTGATACATCGAACCACTGGCCCAGGCCATAAGGCAAAATGAGGCAGTAACAGGTATTAGGGTGGGCGGAGTAGAATACAAGTTAACTTTGTGTGCGGATGATATACTTCTATATATATCAAACCCAGATACAACCATGAAAAAGGTGTTCAACATAATTGAACTTTTCTCTACTCTGTCTGGCTATACGCTAAACAAAACAAAAACAGAAGTACTTAGCTTTAACTATACTACCTCTGCCCGTATAAGGGAAAATATCCAATGAACTGGGATATGGACCCCATTAAGTACTTAGATTTAAGGATGGGAACATCGAATAAACAACTATATGACCTGAACTACCCTCCGTTAGTGGGCCAGCTATAAGTGGACCTTGGGAGATGGGTCCTTCTACCCCTCCCACTGCATGCGAAGGTGCAGTCATTGAAAATGAATACATTACCTCACCTATTGTACTTGTTTCAATGTGTCCCGTCTTTAGTGCCGGGGAGGGGGAATTAGAGAAATGGCAAAAGATGTTCATAGACTTTATCTGGGGTAGGGGACCCCCCCCCCGGATTAGGAGAAATCTCCTGTATTTACCCAAGGCAAATGAGGGATTGACGCTCTCAAATCTGCAAGGACATTGGTGTTCTGCAAGGATGAGGGTGGCTCTGTTATTGGGTAATTCCAAATATGACGCACTTTAGAAAAGGAGAGACATATCAGAACAAGTAGGCCCACCGCTGGGTGCTGTCCTGTTCATGAGGGGGGAGGACAGGCATTTATAAGTGGATTATACTGGCACATGGGCGGTGTTAGAGGGATGGAGTAGAGGAACCAGAACGGGAAACACATCGAAGCAGATGTGGAGGCATAGATGGCTGGTGTATGACACTCAGTTCATGCCAGCAAAACAAGACTTCTGGTACAGAAGACAGGCACAAGGGGGTATGGTATCTCCAGGGCAGCTGTTTATAGGATCCACCATGCTGTCGTTTGAGGCAGCTAAACAAAAATTTGGATGGGAGGAAGGGGACCGCCTAAGATTCTATCAAACCGGGACTATATACAGGACACAAGGAGGAAGCTTGGCCAGGAAGGACTAGAGATGGGGGATAATACATCATTCCAGAGGATTTGGGCATCGCCAAATGGTGGAAGAACTATTTCACTTCTCTACTCAAGCTACATAACCGATCTACAATTCTCCCCAGAATACATCAAGAACAAACGGGAGGATGATCTGGGGTGGCTCTAACAAACAAACAGTGGGATATAGTCTGGGAAAATACTTGGCACACATCGGTCTCTCCCACGTGGAGGGAATTCGGATGGAAGATCCGAACTAGATATTTCCTAGTACCCACACAGGCAGCACATAGGGGACAAGGGAGTTCAAAGGCTTGCTGGAGGGGATGTGGAGAAACACAGGCTCACATTTTTTGGCAGTGCCCAGAACTCAGGGAGTATTGGAAAGAAGCGAGTGTGCATCTAACAAAGGTATTTATAATACCAACACCACCAGGCCCAGAACACCTAGTGCTGGGCATACACCCACTGGGGATGAAGGGAAAAGATGAAAAATACTTATGGGCCATCCTCATTATTGCAGCACTGAAGGCAGTGACGAGGAAGTGGATGAGAATAGAACCACCATCCACAGTAGAATGGAGGGGGATAATTTCTGAAATCCAGAGACTGGAGACATTAACTCTGGACCTTAGACAACAGACACACACATTTCAAAACCAAAGGACTTGGTGGCTTTTGTATGAGGGACAGATGGATTCCCCATAGATGCGCAGTTTGATACCAGGGGAGTAAGGGAGAGGTGCGGTATCCTGAAGAGAGAGAGGGATTAATAAATAACAACAAGTATGAGATGCTAGTAATGGATAATTGTTATGGGACCAAAACCAGACCAAAGTGAGGAACAAATTAAAACTCAGAAACCAATTGCATCACAGACAGATATTTTTATTCAATGACCTATTATATTGTGAATATTACCTTTTAATTTTTACTTTTATTTTTCATGCAAAGTTTATGTATGATTTATACCTAAACAAGGGGATACATACTACAGATGTCAATAATGACAGGTATGATGATATTATGGTTGAATACAATTTACAACAACAGAAAGTACAATATCAGTTATGGATGTTAATATAGTGAACCTTGTCAAAATTGTAAGACTATATCTGATGTTAATACTGAAAAATGTGTACTGAATAAAAGAAGTATAAAAATTAAAAAAGAATAGTGGGACAGATGCATGGGTGCACTGAGCCAAGGGAAACCCTCTCGGGTGCCAGGGAGGGAGGGAGGAGGAGGAGCTAGCAAACAAGAGGGGCTGGCTAACGAGCAGACACGAAAGACCATCAGGCCTATTCTGCTAGCTTTTAGTATGTTAGTATATTAGTGGGGCCTGGTATTAAATCAAGTGTATGTGTATGGTTTCTTTGAGGTAGGGGATGGCGGCACACTTTAAACTATGACGGAAAGGTTTTCTGTATAATAAGACCATAGGGTCGCAATAACTGATCAGTAATGGCATGTATTAGAAAAATTATTGATTGGAGGTCCGCTTCTGTAATGGCAGAATCAGTTCATGATATCATGATATCAGATATGTCATGATGACCGAGGTGCAAAAAGGGGGGGAGGAGTGGCCCTGTATGTTAATGAAAATATCAAAGCTACAGAAATTCAGAATACACATAAGGAGCCAGAAGAACTGTGGGTCACCCTGGAAACAGGAAATGGGACAGCCATAAGAACTGGGGTTGTCTACAGGCCCCCAGACCAGGGGGAGGACATAGACACATTACTGTTAGAAGATATACAAAACATGACAGCTAAAGGGAGGTTCTGATAATGGGAGACTTCAACATGCAGATACAGATTGGTCAATACCAGCAGGAACATCTGCCAGAACTAGACTCATAGTGGATTCCTGCAGGGGAGGGCCTCAAACAACTGGTACAGCAACCCACAAGAGACAGAGCTATCCTAGATCTAGTACTGACTAACAAAGAAGGGATCACAGATCTCCAGGTAGAAGGTCACCTGGGGGCCAGTGACCATCACATGGTATGGTTCAATTTGGCTACTACATCTAAATCATCCCATTCCAATGCAAAATATGGGACTTCAGAGGAGCTGACTTTGATAAGATGGCCAACAGAGTTAAGCTAGCCTGCAAAAGAAACACAGGTGAGGAGGTACAGGCAAAGTGGGCAAGCATTAAGGATGCAATACTTGAAGCAACATCCCATTGTGTTAGACAGAAAGGAAGTGCAAAAGAAGAAGGAAACCACTTTGGTTCTCAAATACAGTAGCAGAAAAGGTCAGAGCCAAAAGGCTGGCCTTCAGGAAATATAAGGGAACAGCGGGATGAAGATAGGAGGCATACCAAACTGCCTAAGGGAAGCAGGTAAGGCAGTAAGGCAGGCAAAGTCCCAAACTGAGGAAACACTAGCATGAACAGTAAAAGAAGGTGACAAGACTTTCTACAGATACATTAGTGAAAGGAGAAAGTCCAGAGGGGTATTGCTAAGCTTAATGGAGAAAGGAGCAAGTGAGGAGGAGGACCCTGTAAAGGCATCTATCCTAAATAGATACTTTGCCTGGGGCATTTACTGAAGAGAAAGGTAGGGCAGGGCCCACAGCTCAGCATCATGGACACAGGGGGGAGGGAGGTGAGCACTACTCCCTCTCACAAAAGAAAGGGTCCTACAAGAGCTTGCTAAGCTCAGGGTGGATAAGGCAATGGGACCTGATGGCGCACACATACCAGGGTACTTAAGGAGCTAAAGGAGGAACTAGCAGAGCCATTAGCAGAATTGTTTAGTGAGTCTCTGAGTACAGGAGAGGTCCCAGAAGACTGAGAAGGGCTCATGTGGATCCCGCCTCCACAAGAGTGGTAGCAGGGAGGAGGCGGGAACTACAGACCGGTCAGTCTTACCTCAGTAGTGGGCAAGATTATGGAGGCACTCCTTAAAGAAAGGATAGTGCAACACCTGGAATCCATAGGGCACAGGATCCAAGACAGCATGGGTTTACAAAGGAAGGTCCTGTCAAACTAATCTCATAGATTTCTTTGACTGGTAACCACAGAGTGGTGGACCAAGGGGAGCAGTTGATGTCGCCACCTTGACTTCAGCAAAGCTTTGACACTGTTCACATAGAAGATTGATAAATAAGCTAGGTAGGCTCGAGGTGGATCAGAAGTTGGTCAACTGGGTGGCAAATTGGTTGACTGGCAGAAAACAGAAGTGGTGGTAAATGGTATACAGTCAGAAGAGATGCAAGTCACAAGTGGGGTACCTCAGGGATCAGTCCTGGGGGCCAGTCCTATTCAACATCTTCATTAGTGACCTAGCAGATGGACTAGAGGGTAAGAGCTTGTCTGTTTGCAGATGACACCAAGATCTGCAACAGAGTAGATGATCCAGATGGGGTGGGCAGAATGAGAAGAGACCTGGATAAACTAGCAGAATGGTCAGAAGAGTGGCAACTGGGATTTAATGTAAAGAAGTGCAAAATCATGCACATAGGAAGAAAACCCTGAAGCCACTTATAGGCTGGGAGGAGTTGCTAGCAGTCACAAAGGAAGAAGAGACTTGGGCATCATCATCACTGATGACCTGAAATCATCAAGCAGACCTCTAAAGCAGTAGAGTAGGCTAGGGGGGTGTTGGGGTGGTATTAGTAGGGGTATCACAGAGTCGTGAGAGGAGGTAATAATCCCTCTGTACAAGACATTGGATTAGGCCCCATCTGAGTACTGCGTACAGTATTGGAGGCCACACCTTCAAAAGGAGACAACCAAATTGAGGCAGTCCAGAGAAGGGCAACCAAAATGGTGCAGGGACCGCATCAGAAGACATATGAGGACAGATTAACGGAGCTCAATATGCTACCCTTGAGCAAGGAGGAGAGAGGTGATATGATCATATTCAAACACCTTAAGGGCATAAACAAGGTGAAAGAGTTTAACATGTTTAAATATAAGAAAAATAGCAGGACAGAGGACACAGCATGAAGATTAGAGGGAGGCCCGATTAAGAGGGGAATGTGAAATTCTTTTTCACAGAAAAGGGTGGTAGATGCATGGAATGGCTTACCACAAGAAGTGGTGGCTATGAATACAGTGCAGGGCTTCAAACAGGCATAGGATAGGCATAAGGGAGCAATACAAATGACTATGAATAGATAGGTCACTGACCGAGCAAAGGCCAATGGCACATTTATAAGGTAGAAAAAGAAATGGGCAGACTGGATGGGCCTTGCGGTCCTTATCTGCCGTCAACTTCTATGTTTCTATGTTTCTAACTTTTATTTAGAAAAGAAAAGCATCTCTTTCTCTCCCTTTTGGTTTAATAACCTGAGTGATACTATACTGACTCCTCATGTAAGAATATGTGAGTGTCCTATATTGTATTCACTATGGATACTGGTTTCTAACATGTTCTGCAAAAACTAATATTTTTTTTTTTTTAAAGAGTTAGAAGCTGAAATCAATCCTTCATGCAGAAGTTTTCACACCCCCAGCACAAGCAAGAATGGGGCTGAAGGTAGGGCAAGGGATCAATCAGAGAGAGAATGGTAAACCGGGGTCACAAAAATGGGTTTAGTTGGGGAACTAGGTATAAAATACACACAGCACATGCGCGCACTCCACACACACACTCACTCACTCACTCACTCAACAGCAACCTCCTCTCCACATACTTTAAAAAAATAATGAGCAATCCATCATTCATTTGCCAACTTCAAACAAACGTAGCATCCTCCACTCCAGCACATTCATAATGATGGGTCATTTTTATGGCTGCAAGAACTCAGCAGACGTATTTTTACCATTCTGTTTAGAAGCACTGTGGAAGCACGTGACTGGATCGCTCTCCGACGGGCTTCCACAGTGCTGTGGCACAGTTCCAGTTCTCATCTTTTGGTGGCTCTTCCACTCTGCCAGCCACAAAAACACACCCCCTTCGTAAGGCACTACTTTTTCTTCAGCAACTGCTGAAGTGATGGCCGCCATGCTGAAGATGGCCACCGAATCAAACTGTGCATGTGCGAGTATTGTGCATGCGCAGGTTTGTGATGGCCACCATCTTGGGTATGGCAGACTCTGGTGTGGCAAGAGCTCAGAGTATTCTTTTACTTGGTCTCACCACCCTGAGCAGCCACGCTGGCTCTGACTAGAGTTTGTTTATAACACCACTGTCCTTAAAGGAGAAGTCCACCAAGAATGTGCAAAAACATATGTTATGTAGAGTGTTTCGATATGTATGTTAAGTCCTAGTGTGTCCTTCCCTCTGTCTGCTATTAGGAGTTTTTCCTAAATTAGCCAGCTAGCTGTATGGTAGTTTTACGACCCTTGGGGATCTCCATCACAAATAGGTTTACTGGCTTTCTTTCTCCTACGATGCACCCTGGCTCATGTGACAGTGATGTAGCTATGCCCTTAGATTTAGCAGGGTCTGTCACAGCTCAGCCACAAAGATAATACTTCTTTCAGAGAAGTCACACCACTAGATTCTGGGTGAGTGTAATCATTATTTTTTGATATTAGTGCCGTGTCCTGATATGTTATAACCTATAAGGTGATGTTCAACTTTTGCTACTTAGTACTGGTGCAAAAACTGAAAGTGACTGAGAGGAATAGAGTAAACAGTGACATGATTCAAACACACACACACACACACACACACACCAGAACAAGGTACTGATATCAAAAAAAATAATGATTACACTCACCCAAAATCTAGCAGTGTGTCTTTTCTGGAAGAAGTATTTTCTCTGTGACTGAGCTGTGACAGACCCTGTAACAAGACACTGGCTTCCTGCAGGGGCAATGACACATCACAGCAAAGGGCACTCTGGGAAGATTATCTGGGACACGAGGCCATGAAAGAAACCAGAATGGCAACCTCCAAGGGCAATAAAACAGTTAGGGAAAGTTAGAAAAAACATCTCTCACAGTCAGAGGAAAAGAAAACACTGGGAACTGGTTAGAACACAGAAAAAAAAGACTACTACATATCTTTTTCTGATTTTAACATGGAGTTTTCCTTTAACTTTGTGATGACTCAGAACACTGTGAGGTACATTCTGTATTTAAACGTATTACAATACTTATTCTGGTTTTAAAAGGATATTTTTATTCTGCTAACAGAGGGCAGACAGTGTCTAAGGAATTTGGAGAAAGACACCGTAAACATGTTGATAAAAATCAGATTTACTAGCATGGTATTAGAAAGACTTGGCAGCTCTCATGCAATACATCATCCACAAACTACTCCATTCATGCAGAAAAGGTGGACAGCAGCCCTACTCGTTGATACATCTGTTCCTTTATTTAGCAACTATCTGTCTAGGGCAAGGGTTCTCAGACCTTGCCATGGTGAGCCTCCCCTACTGGGCCTGAAAAATGTCAGGCCTCCCCATGTATCATGACCTCATTTACATACATATTTCCATACTGTGGTAATTGTGTAAGAACTGCCATTGCGCATCTGCACGTATATGCACTAAATAAGATTTCTGGTCAACTTTGCATGGTTACCACTGTGCACTTGCCAGCTACCTGTAATAATGAATAACACATTGGCACTTTGTAAACTTCCATTCATTTGAATCCAACAGGCAGGTTTGCTGCTTTTGAAGTGAAGTGCCAGGGGGGGGGTGCTCCTGGACTTAAGACCTGCAGAATACACCTACCCCCTCAAGCCATACCAGAAGGCCCTTTGCCCAAAACGTACCCCATAGAAACCATCACATATGAAGCCAGCACAGGCAGGGTCCTCCTAAAGATCTGCAAAAGACCCCTACCCTTCAGCCATCAAAAATAGTGTCATTTCAACTCTCTCAGCACAAACAGAGACATCATATATGCCCCCCCAGCTATCAAAAACAAACAGTGAGCAGTTTCAACTCTCTCTTTTAGTACAAACAGAGACACCATATATAAGCCCCCCAGCCACCAAATCAGTGGGCCATTTCAGCTTTCTTTCAGAGCAATGAACCCATATATGACCCACCAGCCATCCAAAACAAACAGTGAGCCAACTCTCTGTTTCAGGACAGAGACACCATATATGACCCCCACCAAAAACAGTGTGCCATTTCAACCCTTCTTCCCCCCAACTGCCACCATTTAAACCCCCTTGGGCATACAAACAAAACATATATACAGTACAGAACAAGTCCTTACCAGCCCTTTACAGAGTGGGTCGGGAGAAGTCTGGAAGGCAGAAGATGGCCAGTTTGGAACTCAGGAGGTCCGAGGCAGCAGCTACAGGTGGGAGGTGGGAAGCCACAATGAGGAGAGCTTCCAGGCAACAGCTAAGTGGGTGGAAATGCAGATCACAGGCGGCAGTCAAGGCGTGGGTCCCAGGTGCAGCGGCCAAGCGTGAAGGTCTGAAGACGGCAGCTGGCGGTGGATCAAATCAACAGCTTTAGGCAGGCGGTCCAAGTTAGGGCAATCTCTGCAAAGTTGGAAACTCCCGACTTTCAGCATGCTTTACTGCGGGCGATGGCGACACTGTCCTGAGATGGCCTTTGATTGGCCGAGAAAAACCGCGAAGCCAGCCGATGATTGGCTAGCTAAGTTTGCCTACTGATTGGCCAAACCAATCTTGCTCCCTATTGGTCTGATACAGACCTACTCCCTATTGGTCTGATACAGACCTTTCTGCATTGTTTGGCGGCTGTGGATCCCTTCCTAGCCCACTAGGTTCAAACTGTTTGAGGCGGGGGAGTGTATATAGCTAGGCATTGCAGCACAGCCTCTTGCAAGCAGGGAGATTGTGGGGGAGGATGGTATTGCACACATACGGTGAGTGGAGCTGATGGGAGGTGTGTTAGTGATGTGACCAGTCAGGAAAGGGAATCGGAAGGCGCACATAATGCAACTACACTTTTTTTTTTCAAAACATCCCGCGCCTCCCCTGAAACAGGTACGCGCCTCCCTGGGGAGGCGCGCCTCACCATTTGAGAACTCCTGGTCTAGGGGATGTTCCCTCTTATTTACTGTTGTGCTGACAGCAGTAATCACATTTTGTACATACCGCTGGCTCCATTATAACCAAATGGCCACTGGCTGCTTGCCTGGTTTCTTGTGTCATCACACAGCAAGGAACGAGCCAAATGGCAGGGCTGTAAACTGCTTTCCTGTTCTTCTTACCCAGCAGTTACAAAGGGCTCCTCTGAACTTCAGCTACTTCCAAGTCACCAGTGTGTTGAAAAGCCCAAATGAAAAAAAGCCTGTCAGAAGTGCAGACATAACATCCACATACACTTGACACCTCCCCTCGCACTTTTGAAAAAGAAATGCATGAACTAATCTTCAGCTGCTCACAACTGCACCTTTTCTTCCTTAATACGGTCATTATGAATGTGATGGTATTGTCTATTAAAGTACAGGTTTCTCAGTTGTGCTTGTTTCACTTACTATGTACTTGGCTAGAGTTGGAACTGAAGAGGATTACAGGCCCTCTGGTGAGGAATTCATACTATTTCCCAAGACCTCAAACCCACTGCTTCAGGCTCCTACTAAGCCTACATTGCACAGAACAGATCACAGATGCAGCTGGATCACACCCCACCTCAAATGCAGAGCACAGTTCTGGTGCACGTAGCTAAGGAAACATACTTACATAACTGAAAGGGAAAGACAGGCTCAGATGGTTGAAGGCTGAAGGCTATGAGGACTGGCTGGATGTTTTTTTAACTACTTCAGAGAACAAGAAGAAGACACTTTAACTAGACTTCCACAGCAAGTGGTATCTCCCCCTACTGTAAGGACCTTCAAGCTCAGACTTGACATGTACCTTGAAGAAAATGGAACGATGGTAGGCCCAATGAGCTAGTGGGAGGTAGGAACTCAATGGGCCATTTTGTTGTAAGAGCATTGCTAAAGTAAGTTCTGCAAACAGCGGTAGCAATAACAACACTGATGGGAGTTACTGCTGATACACGTAGAACACTGCCAGTCACTTCACAACTGAATGACGATGCCTAACAAGCATTTGTCAATGCCGAATGTTGTCACGCTGGCATTGGCTTTGCTAGTGCTGTGCGGAAACACATTTTGGGCAGGATGTGAAAAATGACAGCTGTACTGTTCATAAGGAGGTGTAAAAAAATGGCAGTGTTGAAAACGAGGCATGCAAATATTGCAGATTTGTGAAGTTATAAGGGTGCGTGGGAAATGTGCAACGCACGCTTGTAACACAGTCGTGTTATGGACTTTTGGGACCAAAATTTCAACATAGGCATTTTAGCACCTCTGCTCATGTACAGTGCGACTGTCATTTCCTTAGACTGTTCCAAAAAGTGATTTCACACAGCAACCGCGTTATTCTGTGCCAGACGTGCGAACACACATTTCGGGCAGGATATGTAAAATGACAGCTGCACTGTTCATCAAGAGGTGTGGAAAAATGCCAATGGTGAAAATCCAGAGTGAAAATATTACAAATGCTGCGACGTTACAAACACATGCGTTCAAACTACATAACGCACGCTCATGCATAAGTCATTTATGGAGTATCATCACCAAATTTTAAACATAGGCATTTTAGGACCTCTGCTCATGAACAGTGTCACTGTCATTTTCGTAATCTGCCCCAAACACTGATTTCCCACAGCGACTGCGCTATTGTGCACCGGAAGTGCGGAAACACATTTCGGCCAGGATGTGAAAAATGACAGCTGTACTGTTCACAAGGAAGTGTATTCTTGATTTATAGTATGAATATTGATAAAGGAAATTCATTATTATTATTATCTTTTATCATTGTATGAATACTATTATGAACTTGTTTTTTGGTGTTATTGGTGCTATTATGGTTTCTCACAAATTAACCTTTTTGCTGCACTGTCACTTTAAATTGCATTTCCTATTTAAAGGGTTTTTTGTAATTACCAAACCAGTCCCTGAGGAGGTGCTTTTGGCGTGAAACTGGTCGGGCTGTTCTTTTGTCTGGGAGCTGTTGTTACCTTGCATGGCGCCACTGTATTTATTATCGTCCATCATTTGTATGTGAGTTTAATACAGTTATTATTTTTTTCAAAGAAGTGTTGGTGCTATGTTTCTTTTGATTGCAATGTTGAAAATCTGGCATGAAAATATTGCAAATTTGCGAAGTTACAAGCGTGCGTAGCAACTGTGCAACGCACGCTTGTAAAACAGCCATTTTTTGGATTTCTTCCACCAGATTTGCAACATAGGCTTTTTGAGAGCCCACCTCATGAACACTGCCACTGTCCTTGCATTACTCAGTCCCGAAAGGTGATTCCGTGCAGTGACTGCGAAATCACCTTTCGGGACCAATTAACATCATAACAGTGAAAGAATTCATGAGGAGCGGTCCCAAAAACCCCATGTTGAAAATTTGGTGCAAAAATTCCAAAAAATGCCCGAGATACGCATCAAAGTTGAAAAAACCCTATTTATTACATTATACAACTTACCAGCATTTCCTCAGTTTGTGGTCGGCTTTGAAGAGTGCAGACATGTTCCCGGTCAATCGAAGATCATCGTGCCGGACTCCGGAGGTAAGTATGGGGTGAGGGGGGTGTGTGGGGAGGCAGGGTATGCAGTGGGTGGGTGCGGGTGGTGGTTAGGGAGACTACGAGGGACCGTTTTTGTGTTACAGGGTGAAAGAAAAAAAAAAACATTGTGGGACAAATTTATTTTACAAGGTATTTGGCATGCTGCAATGGGCTCCCAGCATGCCACCTAACTGTTTGGGGGGGGTTGCTGCAGCCGAAGAAGGATTGGGCACCCTCGTCAGCACACAACGCAAGGGGATTAATTTATGCCGGCGAGGATTGGGCACCTCCGTCAGCACACAAGGAAGCGGGGTGGGGGAGAGCCGAGAAGTTAGGCACCCCCCCTCAGCCATATAGCGAATGGGAGGGAGTGCTTTATGCCAGGGAGTGGACTCCCTGTCGGCATATACATTGGGGCACGGAAGCCGGCAGGGGGATTGGGCACCCCCGAAGTCGGCAGTTGGGTGGCCGCCACATACACAATGTTGGCGAACACGTCCAGGGAAGGTCCGCTGCATCTGACAAGCTTTGCTCGGACTGCAGCGAACCTTTTCTTAGATGTGCTTGCCACATTATGTATGCATGGTGTGGTGCCAGCATGCAGGCTGACTGGGGAATGAGGGACGCACCTACTGGTGCGTGCCCTGCATTTGCCCAACAGCGACCGCGCCTCCAAAGCTGCACTACTCGCAAGATGTTGGCTGCGCAAGCGCGCCAACATAAAAATCAAAGAGGTCATGGAACATCAGTTGTGCCTATTGTGAGAGCTGACTCTGACTGCTGCTGAAGGCAGCAGTAAGTGACAATGTGACCAGATGAAGGGCCTGTGAAAGGATACTAGGCCACATCCTGTCAATCAAGTCTCATGCGGAGGCTCTAATGTCTTTCAGTTTTAATTATTTTAGTGTTATCTAATTTTAACATTTTTTTGACTAACATTAGTGGTACTGTATATTTATTACTCCATGTAATGCTAATATCTACTTAACTAGCTGTTTAGAATGGGTACTTGGTTTTTCGGTTAAGCATCTTAATATTTACTAGTAATTTATTTTTTCTACTTATTTTTTATCCACTCCTGCTGTCCCTTCCAATCACCACTCCTTCTGTCCTGCAAGGAGTGACGACTCCCCCCAACCTCTGCCGACCAGCTTGGTCTGCCCCTAGAGTGCCACACTGCCATTGGGGGCACTTTGATGGCCTGGATTACCCCTCGGGTGGGGCGAGGAGAGGATCCCCTCCCCCCCTTCCTCCTGCGGCAGCTGCATATTGGGGTCTGCCCCTGGTCGGAGGGTGGTAAGGCCGGCTCCAGAGGACTTCATCTAGGCGACCGGAGGGCATTTTCCTCCGAGTAGCTCCCCCCCTTAACCCCGCCCTCTGAGACGCCGGCGCAGAGAGTCTGCATGCTGATGCACGCCCTCCTAAGTGCCTAATGACGCCCCTCCCGCCCGCAGACGGAGTTGCCGCGTTCTCTTCGAAAGAGTCAGTGCATCCACCGACCCTCTCAGGACATCAGGCGCCCAACGCCGCCCCTGGTATCCCACCCTGAGGGAGGACAGCATCTGTTGGGACGCTGCATTCTCCCTCCCCAGCCGACCCCCAACGACCCGGGTCCGTTCCTGAACCTGGGTCGCCGGCACAGCGCGAGGTGTGGCATCCAGCGCCTCAACCCTCAGCACCACCGGGCCGGCCTAATATTTACTAGTAATTTTAATTGCATTTCAACAATGTCTTTCCCAGATTTCTCAGTATCGTCTGATTTGGATAATTAATGTCTATCATCTGTTTTTCTTATCTATTAGTTCTCTGTTCTTGCTATGGAACCCTTGATTTATGTAAAGCTACTGTTTGTTATATTTCTATGACAAGTTCTAATCTGTTGTTTTAATCTAATTTATTATACATATTTGTAAAGTCTCTTCTGTTTTTACTTGTTGGCTCATTTTATTGTTACTTTAAATATCTGGTGACGTTAAAAACTAATCCAGGTCCTGACACTGTGCCCTCACTTTCTTAGTCTGATTTTTGACAACGACATGCTCTTGATTTTTATGGACCCTAATTTTAAAAGTTCAGTATCCAAGTTAATCAAGATTAAGTCTTATCTTTCGGCCTCTTCCCTTTATGCGTTTTTAGCCTCTGAGACCTGGTTAAATAGCTCTGTACCCAACGTTGATATTTCTGTGCCTGGTTATAACCTATTTAGGCAGGACTGCTGCTCTACCAGGGATGGGGGTGTACTGATATATACAAAATCCAATGTTACTGAACAGGTGACTGTTATCAAATCTGTATCTGAAAACTTGATATTCTTGTTATCAAGCCACTGTTTGCTGCTAATTTATTTATGTATCTCTCTGCATGTTATTATCCACCCACGGACTCTGCTGATACTTTGTCAGTTCTTAGCAATCGTTTTGCTCCTTATACCCAAGCTAGATTTCTCCTATTGTGATTTAAACTGGGGGCACGTGATACGTCTTAGTCGCTGGTGTAACCCCCCCGTTATCCAGGGTTACAAGAATCCCAGTTAGACCTAGTGGTAGGCAGGGAAGGCAGCTTGTGAAACTCCAGTTAAATGGATTTCACACTGTCTCACTCTGTTCTCAGTCTCAGCTGGGACTGAGGGATGATGACATTTTAGAACTGTCGCAGCTGCATAAGCCACACTGGAATGTTGAAGTTGGAGGTTAGAGTAGAACGTTGGGGAATTTGAAGTCAGTCTGTTGCAGTCTGTAGTAGAGGAAGGAGGTGCTCTGCTGTAGGCAGGCCCTCAGAGTCCTAAACTCTGTCAAAGAGCTATTTTTTTTTTTTGTAGAGGTGTGTATTCTCACCTGAAGAGAAACACAAGAAGAGCCAAGTGAAGTGGTAGAGACCGCTTTCAGTGGTTCAGGGCCCCATCCCTGCAGGGATGGGGGGAGGGAATCAGCCCGCTTCCAGGGGCAAACTCCCAGTCCGGCTAGGAAACAAGAAGCTGCCTGAGTTTAAGTTCATGCTGAGGCACCAGAAGTTCTTGACGAGATTTCTTTGAAGAGAAAACGCCTGTGGAGCACCTGCAACCAAGGGGTGAGTTCGCTCTGCTAAAGGGCCAATGTGTTTTCACCTGAAACAAGATGAAACCAAAGTGACTGTTACTGTGGGGTCAGGAAAAGACAGCCAAGTACAGTTTGGAAGATTTGGGGATTGGACTGCTTAACCCTGTGGGGGGTCTAGAGTAATGGACACAGCCACTTATTAAGTATGTTCAAGTTCAGCACAAATGGGATGTAAAGACAGTAGAATGAATGTGAATACATTTAAAGAGAATCTACACAGCAAAGTGTTTTCAAGGATGAGGTGTTACAGTCCAGAGAAATGGCCGGGTATGAATTATGGGAGCAAGAGGTGGGAGACTCCCCATCAATAGTAACCTAATTTACCTCTACGGGTTTGCTTTGGGACACCTGTTGCTTTCTCTCAGGTACTTGGCCAGTGCCTGAGGAAAGTACCCAGACATGGGATTGATGAGGAAGATTCCCTGATGGAGCCAGAAGTGATCATAGGTGGTTTAGGGGGCCACCAGTAACTGTTCCCATGCTATATGGAAAGTGTCCAAAGGGCTGGCATGATAGCCGAGCCATGGAAGGAAGGTAGTCCAAGTGGCTGGCAAGGGAGCCGAGACAGGGAAACCCAGAGCAGAGTACAAGTTTGGGCTGTGTGCCCAGTGTGTTTCAGACCCTGAGGGCTAAAGTGAATGAGGATGTGTTCTGATCTCCATAAATCTGTATTACCAGGAGTGTAGCCCCGTGGGGGTCCATCTATGCTTTGTTATTCTGTTGGATGTGAATAAAAGCCACACTTTAGAATCCCACTTCTGGTATTGGACATTAAAGTTATTGCTTCCTGTGTCCGGAGTTGCTTGGGTGCCCCTCTTGCAGAGCAGCCAAACCTAGCCAATGTGCCGAGTGACATATTTCTCCCTGAACCCAGCCCACCAGGTAATGCTGTCAAGATGGAAATGGCATACCTGGGAGGGGGTTACACTGGCTGTGAACACAACTACATTCAAATTATAAAAATCCAGCAAAGAATTCTATAATTGATCTTGGCGAATCAAAAATTTCTCATGACAAAGCCAGCCACACAAAAGTTCAGAGTTCATCTCCATTCAATATTTATCTTCAACACATGCCCTCCAGTTCTGGCCAATTTTGGCTTCATGAGTGTCTTCACATATGTGCTCATGCTCCGTGACCGTCAGACAGACGAGAAGGTAAGAAAAGGGCTGTGCCTGACCGCCACTCTGCATCAGTAGTGGAGAGCGGGGTTAGGGGCCGGGGTGGGGGTCCTCAGTGAGTGGTAATGGGGAGGGTAGTGGGCTGATGATCAGTCACAGGATGGGGGGGCCACTAGACTACCAGGGACTTACTACTAAAAGGCACGATCGGTGATCGGGGGGGGGCCACTAAACTATCTGGGACTTACTACTAAAAGGCCAGATGGGTGATCAAGGGGTGGGGAGATGGCTAGACTACCATGGACCTAATTTACATTTTAAACTGCATGGTGGGTGATCAAGGGAGTGGGAGGACCATCAGACTACCAGGGCATGTTCGCTGCCACACCACAGTGGCGCTAGGGGTCCTGTGTGCATGTGCAAATCAGCCCATAATGGGCACGAAGATGGCCCCTTAGTGTCTTGCATGCCCAATGAGCTCATTTGCATCTTCGTGCTGAATATGGCCCACAGGAGACCTGGCACTATCCCATTTCCAGCAGCGCGATCTCTGGTGGGCCATATGCAGCCTTGGTCCATGTCGGCACAGTGCAGATCCACACAACGCCAACATGGCCCAATATTCAGCTAGCGATGCTCTGCTAGCAAGCATTAACTGGCTGAATATCACTCAGAGCTGGCCGTTAGCTATCACAAGCGCAACATAACAGGCTGTGCTGCAGCCGAGTCCATCTCAGAGTACGAGCCCCCAGTCTGGACATGACCTATACGGCGGGAAAAGAAATCTATTGCAGCTGGTTGGCTCTCTTAATTTCATAGATAACTTTCCGGCATCTGTATGCACTCTGAAAGAACAATCCACATCCAGTAAGGACGAGGGAGAATAGAATGCAGTAACTGGTTGATAAAACTGCTTCAGATACATGGGAATGGTGCCAAGCTGACAATGATATTGTAACAAGCTAAAAACTAGCATATGTCGCATCTCTTCTGTAGTGAAGGCAAGTTTCATACTTAGTGTAGCTCACAGCTGTAGGCTGTAAACTCACTGATGTGACAAAATTGCAGAACCACTGGTGACATGTACCGATGTAATAATGGTAGTGCCGTTTCATTTTTTTTCCAACAGTTATTCTGTTTAAATCAACGCCTGCCTCTAATTTACCCTACAGTGTTTCCTCCCCCTTCCTCTTTTTTATTATCTCATGCCTTACACATTTTAAAAATTAGGATTTACACTGACAGGCTGGTGGTATACACAAGGAATAACATACAGCAGGGTGTGTGGGGAATCCGGATATATTTTAACTTTTGTATCTATCAGTACAAGTTGAAATCACAAGGATACATTCAAATACATCAAACAGCCATCATTTTACAGTAGGATTTGACATTGTTTTCTGTAGTGCTACATCTAAGCAGAGGTCACTGAGCTTTAGTAACCACGAAATTTTCCCCAAGAACAGTTCGCTGCAGCGAATTAGAACATCTCTAGTAACAGTATCACAACTGAATGTGATCATTTAAATTAATAAAAATATGCTTCAGCAGTAAATCCAGGCGCATAATTTAAACCACAGATACCTTACTATCAGGATTACAGAAATATCAACAGACCCTTGTCAACCATACATAGGACTCGAGAAGGGGTGGGGCGGGGTGGGGGAGACAGCAAGAGAAAGAGAATTTTCTTTTCTATGGAACATTATAACTAAAGAGAGAAAAGGTAAAATGTGAATAGTCCAGCCACATTAAAAATACATGCATAACTGTAAGGAGAACACTGCAGTCATGGAGGCACCACAAAACCCCTTTGTAAAGAGGGTATGCGAAGTTCCTCAGAACTGCAATCCTGTATCCACAATCTGCCTCTCAGTAGGTGTGGCACCAAAAATGCAAATGAACTTACAAGACTTCTTTGGAATGCTGGCCCAGTGGCACAGCGGTTGGATTTCTGCATGCGATGCCGGTGACCCGGGTTCGAGAATGGACCGGGTCGTTAGAGGGCAGTTGGGGGAAGGATGGAGCATCCTAAGGACTGCTCTCCTTCTTGGGGAGTGTGACTGGTGTATGACGGACTGGATGGAGGCCGGGGCACCGCAGTAACTGGTACCAGAACATAGTTCGAGGGTGGGGTGACGACGCCATCATCGCATGTTCCGCCACCCACACACAGGGGAGAAAATACAGCTGCCTGTCACCTTGATGAAGCCTGCCCTCCGCCGATGGAGCTCCCAGGCCGCTCCTGACCTATTCGATATTGGCGGCATTCTAGCCTGGTGCCGCAACCCCACCCCTGGGAGGTAAGCCAAGGGTATCAGAGAGTCGCAGCTAAATGTGGAAGTGGGAGCGGAGGGGGCCGTGACCAAGGCTGAGGTAACGGTGGCAGGCAGCATGAAAAAGTATAATAAATAAAAGAAAAAAAGACTTCTTTCGAAAACATAAGTTCTGTTCTCCCCAAAACATGGGGAACCACCATTATAATTCTGCAGACAGGTTGATTTAACAATTAACAAAGATACCAAAATCCATCTCATTATTGCTGATAGTGCAAAAAAAAAAAAAAAACATTGCGTGCATACCACCTCCCCTCAGAGTCTACTTTATATGCTAAGCAAAGTCCCCTTTACTTATCTGCCTTGTCTTCAGACTCCAGCTACTCTCTCCAGGCCTCAAATTCTGTACGGATGTTGATTTACCCACTTCTGATGGGCCGGTTAAAAAAAAAAAAAAAAGGCATGCCCCCCCAGGCAATTTTCAGACACACTGTATCGTGAGCTCATTATGAACACGAAGCTTTGCCAGTTCATCCAGGTGGCATAACTTAAATCTGGAAATATCCAAACCACCGTTCTTGCCATTCCACCTGACCATACTGCTCAGCTGCAGACTGACATCTCATTCAAATGCATTGCGCAAAACCACAAAGAGGGTCCTTGCCTGTGGGGCTAGTTCTTTCACCTTCCATGGAGTAAACCTGTAGGCCTCTGTAACATAAATCTCCCCCTCCAAGGGCAGAACCTCCTCTAGCCCCAACTGTGAAAATGTCTCCAGCTCTCTGCCTCCACGACTTGTGGGAGCCCAACAATCTGAAGGTTTGAAGCTCACACAGTATTTTCAATATTTTAAAGGCAAATCTACTGCAGCCTGTTTTCTTTGACAAGCCCTGCTGATGTCAAGTGAGCACCATCAATGGTAGCAGTGGCTAGTTTCACTTCATTCTGCACCAGCCCTTCTTTTGTGTCCAACATAGTCATCTTCAGGGCACAGTCTTCCAGTTTTGCATCCAAAGCGTGTACAGTCTGAAGTAATGCTTCATTTAAGGGCTGGGGGTCAACGCTGGTGATTGCTTCCCCAACTTCCTTGCTGGTGCCTGCCTTATCTTTCCATTGTCCGATGCCCTCTTGTGTCGCAACCACAATTACTTTGTCATTTCTTACCAACTTCTTGACCCGAATCATTACAAAAAACTCCTGACTCTTCTGCTAACAATGCTCTATATAGTGATGATAAGGAATTTTAAGTCTGTAAAAATTCTTTTTAAAAATTCTGTATAAAAAGCTTCAATACTGAAAAGCTCAAGAAAACTGCAACCATACCTCAGCTGCTTGCTCCGTCCCTGTCCCCAAGACATTTTCAACCACCCAAGAAGTGCAGTCATTATAGCATAATGAACACCTTTGGGGCATCATTCTACCATACCTCCTCAAGTGCACTGGATTTTTTGCGTGACATCCCAAATTTAGACCTCCTGTACCATCAACCCGCATTTCTGTTCAAATTTCCATGCTGCCACTCCGAACGCCAAAACCACGCTGGTCCCTTTGTCTGCCTTTGTTTCCAGTTTCATCTCAGTCATCACTGAGATGTTCACTGAGTGACGTGGTGTGCTTTGCAGGAAGGCTCCTCCCTCCTCGATGTCATGAGAGCCCCGGCCTTCCCACAGCCCACTGATTAAGAGACTAATCCTCCCAACCTCCCCACTCAGGTCCGCTACCACGGTATATAGGTAGCTAGGAGGCTGGAGGAAGAACCATAAGCCCAGTAGCTTTTTTTCAGGAGGAGTGCATTCACCAACGGACTGCCTGAGGGAAGAAACCAGGAAGAGAAGCCAGGAGAGGAAGAGGACTCGCCTACTCGGAGCGCCATCAGCCAACTGAGCCCTATAAAATGGAGAGGGTCAGGAGATCATCATCTGCTGCAGCAAGAGGAGCTGGGAGCCCAGAGAAAGAAATTAAAATGCCGCAAAGACCCACCAGACCATCCACGTCCAGTTACGGCGCCTCTGCGCTGCACCAGCACCCCAACAAAAAGGAGCAGCAATCCGTTTCATTTAAACTGAACTGTTCGCACTGGTGCAGGCCGGTACTAGCGCACTGCTGAATTTGTCCTTTTCTGAGTGACTGTTTTTTGTATTTGAAGGGGAGGAGATGGTCCGGGAGTGTGTTGTGTACTATTTCAGTGATCCAGTCCACCTTTTCAGAGCAGGGTACTGGCTGGCCCAACAAGCTAAAGCTGCTGTGTGCTGCCTAGTTACTCAAGTTGGCCCCTTGGGTGGGTGACTATTTGTGTCTGTGCCTTGCTACCCCTATCATATCTGTACTGGCTGCTGCTGCACTTGAGCACTATTGTAACAGAGCTGAATTAGTGCTCACAAGAGTAGGCAGCAGCAGCACCACTTCAAAGTCATCAGTTTTGCTGGTGCTGGGCCGGGACAGGCTGATGATTTTTTTTTTGTTTGGGGAGGGGAAGGCTGGTTGGCTGGCTTCAGAATTTGGGGGTGCTGGCCACAGGGTCTGTGCTGCTATTTAAGAGCAGTATCCATACTTAAAGCACACCACTTCACTCACTGCATTTTCTGTGGTGCTGAGAGGTGGGTCCCTTGCTGCAGTAACTGCTGCCCCTGGCTGCCCTTCAGCCACCGTGCTTCTACAGACAGTCTCCTCTCCAACAGTGCTGCCGGGGAGGGCTTGTGAAAACAGCTGTGACTGTATACAGAAGCTAATTATTCTTTTTCCTTCACATCAGAAATCTGCTGGTGCTGCCCTGAGTGTGAGTGACCCTGCTTCCATACTAGTTCAGGCTAGCCTAGTGACAACCCAGAGCCGAAGGAGTGACCTGCTGCCTGCTGAAGTCTACTTGAAGGGAATCTGTCACTGCCAGCAACACAAAGCATCCAGACTACGCCACCATGCAAGCATTCATCACCAGCAAAAGGAGGCGCTCGTCGGAGGAGGAGCAGCAGCTGAATGTGGCCAGTGTCTCAGGTATGTTACTGGGGATATTTAGAATGTTTTTGGCCTTATGGGGAGGGGTCAGGATTGTTGCCTCAAAGTAGCCATATTTCTGATGTGTATTATTGTACAGACTAGGATCAGGATGTGGTACAGCCAGGTATACCTTGCGTTAATGGTGGTGGTGGTGGTGGGCTTGCTGTGTGACCTCTGGTATATTAGCTAAGGTGATGCACAGTAAGCAGGCAACCCCCTCCACCACCACCACCAAAATGACATTCATGGACGTTTATTGATGGTAATGCTGTATGCTGTGATTTGCTATGTGACGTCACCCGGTCGCTGGATTACTAATCTTTAAGTGTGTAACAGAATTGTCTGCAGTGGTATTTGGGTGCATGGGTTGGGGGCTGCTTGCTGTGTCCAAACAACGTCTGATGGTTTATTAATATAACTGTAGTGTAAAGGAGCTTAATATGTATACCCTTGAGGAAAGGAGGGAGAGGGGGGACATGATAGAAACGTTTAAGTACCTCAGTGGAATCAACAAAGTCCAAGAGGGTAGCATCTTTTCAGAAAAAGAGATGTACAAGAACAATGGGACACAATCTGAAGATAGAGGGGGGAGCGGCTCAGGGGCAATGTGAGGAAGTATTTTTTCACAGAGAGGGTGGTGGATGCATAGAACAGTCTTCCTGAGGAGGTTGTGGGGTCTAAAACTGTGGGAGAATTCAAGAATGCATGGGACAGACATAAGGCAATTTTTGTGGGGGGTAGGAAGAAATAGGCTGTTGGTTAAATAGGATCTGCAGCTTATCCTCTAGGTAGGGAAATGGGCAGACTATGTGGGTCAAGCGGTCCTTATCTGCCGTCAAAGTCTATGTTTCTATGTTACAGTGTGACCCACTACAGTCATGTTCAGAAAGAACAGGTTACTCACCTGTAACAGCAGTTCCAGGAGTGGTATATGTTGTTCATCCACACTTCTTGGCATGTCCCCTTCCATTTTAAATCTTGCCGGAAGTGTTCAAGCTGGCTCCTCCCACCCACCCAGGTGGTATATACCTTGGCTCCACCCCATGATGCCAAATTTTAGCCCACTGGAAGCAAGGTTGTGCGCCCAAAGCCGGGGAGGTCGTGTGTGTGTGTGTGAATGAACAACATATACCACTCCTAGAACTACTCTTACAGGTGAGTAACCTGTTCTTCTAGGAGTGTGGATATGTTGTTCATCCACACATCTTGGCAGACTCCAAGCAGTTCTCTGAGAGGAGGGAGGCAAGGCGCACACCCCCTACTTAGAAAATAAAGATTGGAGAACCGAGGCCCCAAAACTAGCATCCCGGAGTGACTCAAGGTCGATGTGGTAGTGGGTAATGAAGGTGTGTGCTGACTTCCAGGTAGCAGCCCGGCAGATTTCCTGGATAGGGATGTCCCTAGAAGCAGCCACCAAAGCAGCCGTATGCAGTAGAATGAGCTCTTATCCCTCTGGGAGGCTCCTTGCCCACCAACTCATAGCACGGATCTATGCATGATGTAATCCATCTTTCTATGGTCCATCTGGCTGCAGGTCTGCCAGAAACGGCTTCAGTGTAGGTGACAAACAGCTGGCGAACCTCTCCACGAATTTCCGCCGTCCTCTCCTTATAGTAGGAGAGAGCACGTCTCAGGTGCAAGGTATGGAGCCTGTACTCAGCGTCCGAGGTGTAATTAGGGTAGTAAACTGGAAGAGTCAACACCTGGTTAAAGTGAAACTCTGACACCACCTTCAGAATGAATTTCAGGTGGGGGCATAGGACAACCTTGTCCCTGTGAAAGACCAGACAAGGGGAAACCACTGAAAGTGCCTGGAGCTCCCCTGTCCTTCTGGCAGACATGATAGCCACCAGAAAGGCCGTCTTCCATGACAAGTGTGAAAGCTCACATTTGTTCATGAGTTCGAATGGCTTGCCCATGAGCTCTGCCAAAACCAGCAAAAGATCCCATGGAGGTGGAGGTTCACGCACCGGAAGGGATATGTGATCCAGGCCTTTGAATAAGCGTCTGACCACTGTCTCCTGTGCCAATGCTTGCTGACTGGCCTGCATCCGGTAAGCAGAAATGGCTGCCAGGTGCACCCTAAGGGTCGATGACTGTAGACCCCCCCTTTGGAGAGAGATCAAAGGTAGTTGAGAATGTTAGCCACAGAACAGGATAAGGGGTCCAGACCCTTACCCTGACACCAAATGGAAAATCGCTTCCATTTGAAGGCATAACATTTCCTGGTCGATTCTTTTCTGGATGCCTCCACCATGGTGTAGACATCTTCGGAAAGACCCAGAGCCTGGAACTCTAGCCGCTCAGGTACCAGGCTGTGAGGTGCAGGGATTGAACGTCCAGATGGAATACCTTCCCTTGGTTCAGAGATACCAGGTCCAGGCATGTACAAAGCTGCTCCGGGGGCCTGCAGCTGAGGCTGAGGAGATCTGGGTACCAGAACTGGCGCGGCCAATCTGGGGCTACCAAGATCACCTTCACCTTGTCCCTCCTCACCTTGAGTAACACCTTGTGGATCAAGGGAAATGGAGGGAAGGAGTAAAGGAGGCCTGGGGTCCACGGCCTTGAAAAAGCATCCCCCTGCAGCAAACCTTGCTGAGGGGGCCGGGCATGAAACAGCCTCAGCTTGGTGTTCTCCTTGGAGGCAAACAGGTCCACCATTGGTTTGCCCCAATGAGAGAACAGGCTGTAAGCTACCTCTGGATGGAGAGACCACTCATGGGATGTCTGGCCTATGAGGCTGAGAGCATCCGCCGGCTGGTTCGAGGCTCCTGCCACATGGATGGCTAGGAGATCCGCCTCCAACCAGACTACGAGAGTCCAGATGCGGAGCACCTCCTTGCACAGCAGATGGAGTGCGTGCTGCCCTGTTTGTTGAGGTAGTACATGGCCGTGGTATTGTCCGTCTGGATTTGAACCACTTGACCCCGGAGCTGAGGAGTGAAAGCTGACAATGCCAGTCTGACTGCTCTGAGCTCCAACAGGTTGATGTGGCATCGGGACTCCTCAGAGTTCCAGAACACATGGGCCCTGTTTTCCCCCATGTGGGCTCCACAGCCCAAGAGAGAGGCATCGGTCATAAGGATGACCGTCAGCTCGGGACGGACAAACAGGATCCCTTCCTGCAACCGGTCTGGTGCGGTTCCCCCATTGGAGAGTGTCCCACATCTTCTGGGTTACAGTGATCAGCTGGTCGAAGTGACCATCTCACTGAGTCCACTGGGCAGGGCGCATGTGCCACCAGGCCCAACAGACCACTGAGGTGCACGCTGCCATGTAACCCTGAAGGCGCAGAAAGTCCCAGGCAGGGTGCAATTGCCCAACCAGAAGTGACTGGGCAAAGGAGGAGAGAACCTCCGCCCTGTCAACCAGAAGCCGAGCTCTGGCTTGACAAGAGTCGAGCTCTGCCCCAAGGAAGCCCATCACCTGAGCAGGCATGAGTTCCGACTTGGCCTCGTTGATCAGGAGGCCAAGTTGGGAGCAGGTTTGGAGGGCCAGATCCCTGGACCTCTCCACCTCCTGAAGGGAGGAACCTGCCAAGAGCCAGTTGTCGAGATAAGGGTAGATTCTGACTCCTTGATGCCGAAGGTGAGCCGCCACCACTGCAATGCATTTGGTGAAGACCCGAGGGACCGATGAAAGGCCGAACGGCATGGCTCGGAACTCGTACAGGGTCCCTTCAACCCTGAAGTGGAGGAACCGCTGATGGGATGGACGGATTGGGACATAAAACAATGCGTCCTGTGGATCCAGTGAACAGAACCACATGTTCTGCTCCAGGGATGGTATGATCTGGTTCAGAGTGACCATCCGAAAGGTGCGGGACCTGAGATATTGATTCAGGTCATGGAGATCTAGGATGGGGTGCCAACCCCCCGTCCGCTTGGGCAGCAGGAAGTACCTGGAAACAAAGCCTGGGTCTGTCGGAGGATCCAGCACTGGAGCTACTGCCTCCTTGTGGAGGAGCTGAGCCACGTTGTCTCGAAGAGCCGACTGGGTGCAAGTGGAGATCCTTCCCTCCCGAGGGATGTGGGCTCGGCTGGGAGGGTATTGCTCGAATTCCAGAGGCAGTCCCTGACTGAGCACTTCACGGACCCACCTTTCCGAAGTCATAGCAGACCAGGTGGAAAGGAAGTGGCGGAGCCGACCCCCCATGGGAGGACCCAGAGCTGGTGTGATGGGTGTAGGGATGGCAACCCTCAACCCGTCACTGAGCAGGCTTGGAAGAGGAGGAGGAGGAGGCTCCAGGAACTGCGCCTCGGCCTCTTTTACAGGGCTGTTGAGGACACTGCTTGGGCCGCGGGTGCCAAGCTTGAGCCTGCTGCTGCTGTTGTTGCTGACCTCCTTGATAGGAGGGCTGCCTGACTGCAGGGGAAGAGTGCCGAAATGGCTTCTTCTTTCTCTTCTGCTGGTTCTTGCCCGGTGGCATTGGACTGCTCTATACGCTGAAGGTGACCGGCCACTCCTGGACCAAACAAGTTGGTCCCCAGGAAGGGCACACCAGCAGACTTATGATGAGCATCTGCTGGGAAGGAGGAAAGCCTCACCCAAGCCCTGCGGCGTGAAGCCACTGTGGCTGCCAACGAGCGGGCACAAGAATCTCCTATATCCAAGGCCGTCTGGAGCTGCTGTTTTGCGACAGCATGACCTTGGTCACGGACCTGGTTGACTGTAGTCTGCATGTCCAGTGGGAGATGAGGGAGGACCTCGTCCAATGACCATAGGAGGGCATGGGAGAAGTGTGCCATAATAACAGCCGAGCTGGCCTGATGAAGACCCAAAGAAGAGGCAGTGTAGACCTTGCGGGCAGAGTGGTCCATATTTTTGGACTCCTTGTCCGGGGGTCGGTCAGTGTTGGCCGAACTACCCGTACGCCTGAACACCAAGGCAGTCACCAAGCTCTCGGCCGAAGGGTGTTCAGTGAACCCCGCAAGGGACCGATGGGCACCGCGTACTTGCAGGCCATGCAGGCAGATGGTGCTTGGCAGGAGGCAGGGCGCTGCCAAAGTTCAAGGGCTGGGCCAACGATGGCCTTGGCCATTGGAAAGGCCTCCATCAAGGTATCCCCTCTCTTGAGAATGTCAGTGAGAGGGTACTCCACCTTTTTCTGGATGGGCTCCAGGGGCATTCTGGTGGAGTCAGAGGTGAGGCGGAGAATGCCCTGGAAGGAGGAAGGGCCTTCCTCCAACCCTGCGCCGACCGTCGACTCATCATCCCCGGGATGTGAGTGCAAGTCGGTGACGTCAGAGTCCGAGGAGTCATGGTAAAATGGTCTACCGCCTAAGCCACCCTAGATGTGCCGAGGGCAGTCTGGGGTGACTTACTGACAGACGTCGGGGAAGCCTAGTGTCCTAGCGCCCCTCCCTCAGACTGTTTAGGCGGTGGTTCCACCAGAATCAGTGGAGAGACCGGAATAGGCCAAACTGAGAGACGGGCCAGCCCCACAGGCAGAGGAACCAGTGGCTTTGGTTCCGGAGGGGTCAGTGTTGGCCTAGGAGGTGGGAGCCAAGTAATGGCCGGGGTGGGTGGTGGAGCCGACTTCTGCCCAGTCAGTATCAGCTGTTGCCACATGAGGTCTTCATAGCGCCAGAGTTTCCGCTGGAGTCTCTCCTTGTCCGAGGAGGATGAGGACCTGTGGCAACGCCTCTTCTTAGAGTGCTTATGGCTCTTTCTTGGTCGTTCAGCTGAGGGGGTTCTGGACCTCGACCGAGATCAGGGAGGACAACTTGGTCGATCAGGAGACACCGGGGTCGGTGAAAACCAAGGGTCCAGCACCGGGTTCTTGATGGGGACACCAGAGGGCTATATCTCCTCATCAGGGAAGACAAGGACCGGGGTCCTTTCCAAAGAGTCGTCGGCCATGGCCAGCAACAAAGGGTCTATCTGGTAGAGGATAATTTTGACCTCGTCGACCACGTCCTCAGTCCCCTGGCCAGAAGGAAGATCCGTGAAGCCGGCGGCCGAGGTGCAATCTCAACGGAAGTCGAGACTGCGTGTTCCTGGGACTCAGACCTCTCTCGGTCCCAGGAACGTCTTCACCTAGATGAAGACACGGGGTCCTTCTCTCTCTTCCGAGAGCGGGAGGAGTGGGAGCCCAAGGGCACCTCACCCTGAGTGGGGAGAGACTGGCACAACTCCTTGAAGGAGCCCGAAAAGATGGCGCCAAGGTTCAGAGGAACAAAAAAGCTTTGACTGGCCGAAGCACGAGCTGCTTCCTCCTCGAACACCTTTGTCTGTTCCAGCTGTTCGGCGGATCCCACAGCCGTGGAAACTGCCCACCTTGCTTCCTTTGATTTCACTGGTGGGTTCCTTTTCTCCGGTCTCCCCAGCTTCAAGCGTTACTTGCAGTCATCCAGGACGTTGGGATGGAAATCCAGGCAAAAACTGCATGATGAGGTGTCAGGGCTGACACCTAGGCAGTAGATGCACGTGAGGTGAGGAGTGGTGCGTGACATTTTCTGGCCGCAGGGGCACTGGCGAAACCAGGAGAAGATTTTTCCTCCATGGTAGCTGCGACGAAAGCACAATCGCTAACTCGAACGAGTTTAATTTTCTTTAAAAAATGACGGTTAGAATCCAGGGCCTACGATACGCTGAGAGCATGAGGGAACCTGTATCTTCCAGCGGAAAGGAAGATCTGGCATCATGGGGTGAAGCCAAGGTATATACCACCCGGGTGGGTGGGAGGAGCCAGCTTGAAGACTTCCAGCAAGATTTAAAGTGGAAGGGGACATGCCAAGAAGTGTGAATGAACAACATATCCACGCTCCTAGAAACATCAGCATTGATTGGACATAGCAAGCAGGGTCCCCCCTTCCACGAACCCAAAAAACAAGGTACATCATGGCCTATTTTTGATCGTGATGTTGTAGTTCGCTGCGTGACACTGCGTCGGATTACTTTGAATGCATTTTTGTGGCATACTCATTTGTCCTTTGCCATCTCTTGGCCACGTTGGCTCTGGCTTGCTACGTGCCTGCGAGTTACCTTGGATGCATTTCATGGAACTCTCATTTGTCCTTGCCATGTCTTGCCATGTTGGGGCACACAAGTCTGTTTCTCCAGCTTTCCTAATCTTATTGGATGACACTTTTTATTGTGGACTGAAGCAGGCTGGCTCAGTGGTAAGGTGAGGAGGGCTGAGGCATTACACCTTACCTCCTGCCACGCCAGTGAACAAATAAGTATTTGAAGTTGAAAATTATTGTTGCTGTCTTATTGGATGCCTGAAGGGATTAGTCTCTGAGAGCGGTGGTCAAGTTGAGGTGCATTGCCTTTCTTTTGTTTAGATTGTTGAATTTTATGTTTGCACAGAGTGCAGGGGCGATTCAGAATTGGATAATTCCAGTGTGCACAGCCCAGCGAAGAAGCAAAAACGGGACACAACATTCCAGGCTACCTGGAAATCTTCCTTTGACTGGGTCGGTGAGAGCAGGAAAGGGAGAACATATGGATTCTGCAAGATATGCTCCTGTAATTTCACCATAAGCCATGGAGGACGCCATGATCTACAACGCCATGCAGCTTCAGAGAAGCACTGCAACAATGCCAAGCATGCCACATCTGGACAGAAGCTCTCCAATATTTTTGCAGCACAAGCAAGCTCATAAGTTACAGAGGCCGAAGTTGCTTTTGCTGCTATGCTTGCAGAGCACAACTTGTCATTTTCATGTGGGGATCACATTATTAAACATATGAAGTAGTACTGCTCTGATCCTGAAGTACTGAAGAAGATGACTAGTGGTGCAACGAAAGAAACCTGTATAGCAAAGGACGTCATGGGGCCTATGTACCAGGAAGATGTACAGCAAAGTGCCGAAAATTGCCGTACTGTGTCTACATGGATCAGCACAGTCATGAAAGATGAAAAACTGTTAGTTATTCTTGTGGGTTATTTTGATGAACAGCAAGGAAAGCATGCAATAAAGTTCTTGGATATGCCTGAGTGTGTCTCAGGAACTGGACAAGGCATGTTTGACTGTCTTATGGAAACCCTAAACAAATTTCACATCCCAATGGACAATCTTGTTGCACTGTCAACTGACAATGCTACCTCCATGATCGGCAAGAGGAACCCCGTGTTATCAAGGCTCCAAATCCTAAATCCACATATTGTCAACATGGGCTGTCTCTGCCACCTGGCAGATATCTGCAGCAAAGCCTCTGACAAAAATTAAACAGCTTGTATCAGATGTTTACTGCCACTTTGCTTCAAGTGCACAAAGACAACAAAAGCTAAAAGAATTTGCACTGTCCGTGGATGTGGAACCACTCAAGGTTATAAAGCACGCATCAACACGATGGCTCAGCTTGAACAAGGTTGTTAAGAGGATGCTGGATCTATGGCCTGCACTGCTATCCTATTTCCGGTCAGCAGAACAAATTCCAGCAAAAGTGGACAGTATCACCAAAAGGCTGGAGAGCCATGAAATCTGAATGCAGTTTATGTTCCTAAAATATGGACTTGAACCTCTGGTGCCAGTTCAACCAACAGATGCAAAAAGGTGACAGCCAACTAATGACTTTGCACTCTGACATCTCTTGACTCCTCCGTATATATGCCGGCAGAGTCCTGCGGCCTGAGATGGCCAGGAAATTGCTAAATGACTGTGGTGCTACCATTCTGGACACTCCTGAAAGCTTTTCTTTGCCACAGTGACCTTCGTCTAGGGGCAGAAATATGACAGTACATGAAGGACCAGGAAGACAGCATTGCTTGGACAGTCATAGAAACCAGCATGTACCAGAAAACAGTTTTGTTTAGTTCTACTGTCTTATCTAAAATACTAAAAAAAATTTCCTGTGAACAACAAGTTTGTGCAAAATGTAGGACCTGTTCTCAATCCTTCATCGAAGCTCAAGGTAACATCCTCTATGATAATAGACTTGGCAGATCATCTGGGAATCCGCAAGACCACAGAAGAAAGGGACATATTGCTGGATGAATTTTCTGTGTACCAGTTGTCTGATACAGGGACCCTAACTGGACCAATAAATGGACCCCATTCAGCCCTCCCAAAATATTGGGCCACAGTACTCAAAACTGTTGGTGGAGACAGTTTACTGAAGGGCTTCAAAAGATTGATGATGGTACTACTTTGCTTGCTTTATTCAAACACAGAAGCAGAGTGAGCTTTCACCATGGTGCGCAAAGTCAAAACAGAGCTACGACATTCCCTGCATCTCAAAACACTAAACTCTTTCCTGCCAATCAAGATGAATGAGGAGCGAGACTGCTATGATGTTCAGTATTTGAAGGAGACTCTTGCTGCTGCCAGAAAAGCACCGGCCGCCTATAATAAAGAACACCAGACCACAACACAGACAACTGCCCCACACTCCCAGTATTTTGAAGGAAGACATTTGACATTTTGTGGTCCTACAGCTGTGATTTACTGTGTATTTTTGCAGTTGCATATACTGTTTTTAGTGTCCAGCCGCCAGCAGGTGTTTGTGGTTACATGTGAATACACTTTTATTATTTAAGTTTAATAATTGCTTACTTGGGTTTTTAAGGTTTAACTTTCAAGCACTTTGTCATTGTTTTATTCACTGGTGATACATTTATATAGTATAGTTAGTATATTACAGTATAGTATTATAATTGCAGTATTCAACACATATTTTTATATATTATAGTGTAGTGTTAGCACAGTTTCAATACACATTTAGTTTTATAATTGCTTCAAACGCTCTACAAGTAGTTGTTTTTCTTTCATTCAGTAGTACTGCATTAGCATAGTTTCAATAAACTGTTTCATGATGTCCTCAAATAAGTGGTCGTTTTTCATTCTCAAGAGGTGTATTCACAGATTAAATCAATAAAATGTTAACACACATTTAGGCTTTCCATCACTCTTTATTTTAATTAAGGACACACAGACACAACACATTTTCATTTTCTCTTTAATTTGCTACACAAACCACATGTCAAGCATACAAATAATAATTTTACTGTGGTAAAATCAATTTCATTCATTTTACGTGAAAAAGCCAAGTGTGCAACTCAACGCGCTGTGAAAAATCAGGCGTACCACATTTTTGCCATCTGTCACACATTTTGTAGCCCTCTGTCACACACTGGCAAGTTGGGAGGTTGAGAGGTATGCATTCCACTGTAACATGCACAAAGAGATCAAATGTGTTAAAATTGTTGTAAATCACACATGAGTTCAGCCAATCAATGCACAGAAGCACTGTACCGCTTATCTTGCATATTAGTATCTCGTGCAACAATAAGAGTGCAGCATTCCACTTCCAATCTGGGGGAAGAGGGACTTTATTAAAAATTAATTAAAACTTATTTTAAATGCTACTACAGATCATAACAGCTGAAAAGGCATAAGTGCCTATACTGACAGCTCCCCATTATTTCAGTGGCGGTATTTTAAGTAAACTGATTCCCTAACTCAAGTGATTAATAATAATAATAAATATATGGCCTCTGAGGGATATGTCTTATGGTATAAGAGACTAATCTCGTGAGGTTTGGACAGCCAGAACCACTCGGCTTTGTAGTCCTTTTGCCCAAACCTCATGATCAGAGCCTCTTATACTATAAGGAACACCCATTGGAGGCCCTATTAACTTAGGTATTAAAGGGGAACAGTCCGCACAAAAGGCCCCACACTCAAGCATAGGGCTGGTCCCAACGTGTAATTTGTGTGCAAAAATATTTTGGTGTACTTACTATTTACTGTAGTATAGAAAATAGATTGTGTCAGACTTCTTTTGCTTACTTTTAGGCTGACATCTGCAACTACAAGTCTCAGAATTCCCTGAAGCTGACATCACAGCTGCACTGCAGCAGGGGGAGAGTCCATAGCTTGCAGTGCATGGTAGAGCTTCGCTCATCTTTGGCCATTCTGATTCTGCTTTTCTCCAGGGGCTAAGTGCAGTCCTCTGTAACTATATGTAACCCCAGTGGGATCAGCAAACAAAAGATAAAAGCTTATACAAACTTTAACATGCACTGCAGGCTACTGAATCTCACACTGCTGCAGTACTGCTCTGATGTCGGCTGCAGAGGATTCTGGGATTTGTAGTAACAGAAGATGTCAGCCTAGAAGTAAGCAGCATTAGTGTGATACAATCTACTATGCTAAGTAATCCCAAATGTTTTTGCACCCAACATGCACATTGGGACCAGCCCCATACTTGAGTGTGGGACCTCGGTGCTGACTGTCCTCCTTTAATTCAGCGATCGAACAGAAGCAAAAATAAACATCCATTCCCAATCAGGACTATGAGAAAACCATGTGGTCATCAGGTATTTCACAATTTTGACAAACCAGTAGGACCACGCCATCAAATTCCCCGTTTAGATTACTTAACTATTTATTTTGTAATTTTGCTTCCCAAGATTATACCCCTTGAGGTGCACCCTCACATTTACAATTGGGGGAGGGGAGAGAGGGCTTGGGGATGGTAGCAGGAAAGATATGTGAAACAGACTGACAACAGCCCTCTTCCAGTTTTCAACATCTGTAACAAAATGTTACTGATTGTCATCTATGAATCTTAAAAATGTACTTTCACAAAGACTAATCAACGGCTCAAATTATGTACCACATGCAGATATCCTCTTTTGGCATGAGATGAGGCTCTCGGCAGCTGGTATGCTAAACTGTACTTAATAGCTTTTGTTTATTTTCATCTCTTTCATTTTTTTCCTTCAAATTATTTCCTTAATACTTTTATTGCAATCAGACTGCGACTATTTGCCATTCTTGCTTGCTTATCTGTTACAAATACTGAAACCTGCTGTAAACTGCAGCGGTCAGTTATGGGTCATCATACAGCAATAATACAACACATACAACATGTATCTGTATTGAAGCATGCACATCCATATACAGCTGATTTATGTTAAAACAGGCATTTTGCAGTAATGTGCTTAGTTATATTGATGTTACTGTTTTAATTGCATTTCCTCGTTTTAAAGCTGCACCCGTGGGCCGGCCCGCTGGTGCAGCGGTTAGATCACTTGCGAAGCCGGCGGCCCAGGTTCGAGAGCGGATCCGGGTCATCAGAGGGCCGGCTGGGTGGAGAAGGATTGAGCATCCCTCGGACTGCTCTCCTTCTCCGGGGGGAGGGGGGCTGTGTGCTTGGCACAGGAGCGACACCTGGTGGAGGCTGGGTCATCGCCCTGGACCGACGCAAGGTCGAGTAACTCTGGGGCGGGACAGACGCTGGCGTCATTGCACGTCACCGCCCCAGCTTACAGGGGACAAAATCCTCACGCCTGCCGCCTAAATGAAGCTCTGTCTCTGGGCTTCAATTAGCCTCCTGGCCCCACGCTCTCCCAATCAGATCACGGTACCGGTTCCCTCTACGGTGCCGTGACCCAACCCCCTGGTGGGTAAGCCAGGGGTAACCAGGGAACACGAAGGGCTTAGTAGGAGGTGGAAGCATCAGGGACACCGTGACTAGGTCAGATAACACTGGTGGCACGTGAGTGGGCAAAAATAGCAGAATATATAGAGCCGCACCCGTATTGTAATCATTCCAGTTTTAAAGTTGTACCTCCATACACAGATTGAAAGAGGCCACCCTCGTACTGGACCTGCACAATGAAGAAGCACACTGGCTGCAAGCAAAGTGAGGTGCTTTAGTTCATGATTCCTACATGCCAGACATTAAATCAGTCCTGATATGACCAGCAAATGCTCAGTTAATGAAACTACTAAACTCCAGAAATCCAAAACATAGCACTGTAGGGAAGAGCCTTACCTAAATGTGTTTTAATGCATTTTCATCAGGCTTAAAAGATGTATCCAAATGTAAACGAACCAAGAAATGCCATACACTAGTACATGCCTAAAATGGCCACAACGTCAGTGTGCGATTACATCATCGGCGCGAGCATTCACTCTGAACAGGGACATTAAAAATATAGTTATGCCATTATGTTAAGATTGCATTTCTCATCAAAATCCTTTACTGTGCATGTGTGATAAGGTCGTCACACATGCACTGTAAATGATTTTAATGAGAAAAACAAGTTACTCACCTATAACAGTAGTTCTAGGAGTGGTATATGGTGTTCATCCACACTTCAGGCAGTGTTTCTTTCCCCTTTAAGGCTTCAAGCTGACTACTCCCACCCACCTGGGTGGTACCTCCCTCGGCACCACCCGGTGATGTCAGATCTTACCCACTGGAAGCAAGAACGGTGTGCCACTTGCTGGGGGAGTTCGGCTGGGTCAGTGTGGACAAACACCATATACCGCTCCTAGAAAGTACCGTTACATAAGAACTTACCGTAACAGTAGATCTTCCGAGGGCTGTCTCTTGCAGTAAGACATTATTTATGGGAGTATCCACCAGGTGGCGCTGTCACACAGCAGTTTTTTCCAGCAGTCTTCCGTGGGGGGCGCCCACACGACATCACTTCCTGTGGATGTGTATAAGAGTGGACGGCCCCCAGTATCCTCTGTTCACGGTCGCCTTCGGCGAGCACGGCCTGGACCGAGGTAAACGAGGGCCAGAAAAACAGAGAACAGCGATACCACCTAAAGTCCTGAGTTGCAGATTCAAGGCAACAAGGCAGGGGGACAGTGGGTGGGGGACTTACTGCAAGAGACAGTCCTCGGAAGATCTACTGTTACAGTAAGTTCTTACGTAACTGTACTATCTTCTACAGACTGGTCTCTTGCGATAAGTCATTACTTATGGGAGATTACCAAGCAGTAAAATCCAATGGGAGGAAAGTCAAAGCCACAGATGTATAAAACGTCAACTTCAACCGCACATCCAGAGGCAGACAGGCCGGGGTGGGGTAAGGACTAAATGTTTGATAAGTAAAAGAAATGTCAAATTCAAACCTCTTCTATGCAGGCGGATAGGCCAATGGTTAGGGGAAAACATTTGGCATGAAACCAGGTGAAATGTCAAACTCAAACCCCTTCCATGCAGGCAACTACGCCACCGGTTAGGCAAACACATCTGGCATGAAACTAGGAGAAATGTCAACTCAAACCACACCAGCTCAGGCAGAAAGGCACAAAGGTGGGTGAGGACAACATGCAGGAAGCATGATGTAGAAGGAACTGTACGTGGCCAGGCACAGTGATTCATCCTGACGAGGCAGAGGTCGACAGGCCCTGGCATAAAGTCAAAGTCAGTAAATAGACAAGGAGAGCGGATCAGATAGTAGAAAGAGGAGCACCAGGAAAAAAACATCCCAGATGGTCATAGAAAGGAACAACTGAAGGGCTCCAGCAAGGAGAGTGGCAGGAGTTCCAATCAGATCCGCATGGAGGAGTGAAGCCGTCCAGTCCGGGACAAGCCTCCAAGAAAGGTAAAGAGATCCCCAGGCGCCTCTGAGGCCTGTAAGAGGAGGTGGGGGATACCCGAAAAGCAGGTTAAGGCGCAGAAGCGGGTCCCGGCCCGCGTGAGGGATGGGGATGCCGCAGAGGGGCAGACTGAGCCACCCCTGGAGGCCCTACTGCGGTCCCGAGAGGCACCCCGGTAGGGGGGCTGGGCAGGAGAAGACCTGCCCGCGGGGGCATAGGGTGGGACCTGGAGGCATGATAGAGGTCCTGAACAGACCGGAGAGTATGCCCCGAAGCCTGAAGGGAATCCACGATGGACTGAGCACCAGGTCCAAACAGCAGGTTCCCAGAAAAAAGGGGGCATCAGTGACCGACAGCTAGACACCAGGTGGTAAACCCGAAACCCGCAGCCAGGTGAAGCACTGAAGGGCGACGCCGGAGGCTGAGTGGTGGACTGATGCGTCGACTGCATTGAAGCATGTGACTGGAAAGGGAGGGCATGGCAGACAGCGGCTGAGCTGATCACGGGCCACGAGGGGCAGGCTGAGCGGAAGCAGGATGAGACCAAATATGAGAGAATGCGTGAAAATACGCAGGAATCAAAGGTGGGACAACTATGGCAGGCCCCTCGGGAACGTCAAGGTAGGCAGCCATGTCCCGACGAAAGGAGTCCTGATCCGCAGCATGGAAGCCAAAAGCATGCTAGATCTGCAGCATGAGCTCTGTGAAGGAGGGATCCGGCAGTGAGGAGGGATCAGGCGAGGTGGCCTCCAAAAAGGAGGACCAAGGTCCCCATGGTACGAGAGGTCCCCGCCAGAAACATCCCCCACGAAAGGATCCCCCATCCCGGAATTTCCATAAAGGGAGTCCACATAAATGGGAGAAGAGGGGGGGACCAGGCGGGAAGTGCCGGATCCAGGCGCAGGTGCCGAGGCAGAAGGGAGGGGGAACGGAACAAGGCTAGACCCTGGCCCATGGACCGTAGGATCTCCAGCACAATGCGGGTGATGCCCAGCACTTGTGACAGGGGGAGGTCCAGAAATGGAGGGCGCCCAAGTGTGGCACTAGGAAGAAGGCGAGCCAGCCCAGGAACCGCTGACCCTGAACAGTGGGAGATGGCACTCCAACCCCTGTGGTCTGGGACCGGCAAAGGGGTAAGGGACTTAGGGTTGGGTCCCCTCAGCGGGGCCAAAGGGCTGGAAAAAGTCACGTCCAAAGGGTGCAACACGGGCAACAGGATGGAGACCCCCCCCCCCCGAGGATGCTGAAACAAGGTGCTGAGATGAGCAGGGGGGCTCACGGGAGCAAAGTCCCAAGCAGGGGGTGTCCTAGGGTGGGAGTCCCTCATCGCCAAGGAAGCATCCTGTCGAGGAGGGAAGGAGGAGAGGTCTTCCATCAACGGTGAATCAGCCCTTTGATGAGAGACCAGAAACAGTTTTCTCTTGACAGTAGAAGCTGTCCCGCTGATGAGGCATGCAAAACACCGCTCACCCGCAAGGAGAGGTTCTATTGACGGAGAATAAGCCTCCGCCAATGAGAGAACAGCAGAATCATGTCCCGTTGACAGGAGAAGAGCTCCCATTGATGAGGGAGAGCAAAGAACACGTGTCATTGATGGGGAAAGCATCCCCATCAACGAGGAACCTTCTGTTGAGTGGACAACACAGCCCGTTGATGGGAGATGTTCAAAAACAAGCTCCGTCAATGGGACGAGGACCGTCAAAGATAAAACAAGCCCAGCAGGCTCGGTCGACAGGGGGAGCAGCCCCGAAGACGAGGAGCCACCGTCAACAGAGTAAGGTGGAGGGAGTGTGAGCAGTGTGAATCCCGCTCCCTCCTATGCCTGGAATGAGTGCCCTTGACTGGGGAACCTTTAAGGTGGCCCCCCCAAGGTCCGTCCCAGCCTGGCTGGATGATCAGCCATGTGCAAGTCCCAAGGCCCAGCAAGACAGCCTGGGCTAGGGAGCAGCACTATGAGGAGCACAAGCCCGGCCTAGTGGTAGTAGAAGAGCCAGGGCCTGGGAGTAGTACACATACACAGGACCAGAGGCAGGAGCCAGGGGTGCAGTGAGTGGTGCACAGGCCCGGGTCCTGGAAGTAGAAGAGCCAGGGCCTGGGAGTGTTCCACAGGCCTGGCAGAGAGAAGCAAAATTGAGTTGGACTGTTAACAGAAGGCCTAGTGAATCCCCAGACCCAGCAAGAGTGCCTGGGCCAGGGAGCAGCAGGTGTACCGGGAGCTCTACTGGAACACCGGGCCTGCTGTAGAAGAAAAAAAAAAATCAGGCTAGGCCCTAAAGAAGCCCCAGACCCAGCAAGAGAGCCCGAGTCTGGGAGCAGCAGGGTTACTGTGAGTGGGTCACAGGCCTGCAATGGAAGTCCAGGGGTGCTGAGAGCAAGTCCCAGGTCCTGGACCCAAAGGTAGAAAATCAGTTCAAGTTCAAGTCGAAGACTGTAACCCAGGAGGTCAGGAGAGCTGAGTTTGCGAGCTGAAGCTGGCAGAAAAATGAACAGAGGGTACTGGGGGGTCGCCCACTCTTATACACATCCACAGGAAGTGTTGTCATGTGGGCGGCCCTCACGGAAGACTGCTGGAAGAAGCTGACGTGTGACAGTGCCACCTGGTGGATACTCCCATAAGTAATGACTTACTGTAAGAGACCAGTCCATAGAACATCTACTGTTACAGGTGAGTAACCTGTTTTTCTAGGGATGTGGATATGGTGTTCTAGCCACACTCCAGGCAGACTCCTAGCAGTTCTCTGGGAGGAGGGAGGCAAGGCGCATACCCCCTACTTAGGGAAAAGAGATTTGAGAACTGAAGCTCCAAAACCAGCATCGTGGCATGACTCAAGGTCGATGTGGTAGTGGAAATGAAGGTGTGTGCTGATTTCCAGGTAGCAGCCCTGCAGATTTCCTGGATAGGGACGTCCCTGGAAGCAGCCACCAAGGCAGCAGTATGGCAGGTGGAATGAGCCCTTAGCCCTATGGGAGGCTTCCTACCTGCCAACCTATAGCAGAGGTTGATGCAGGATACACTACATCTGCTTAGCTGCCGGTCTGCCTGGGGCAGCTTCAGCGTAGGTGACAAATAGCTGGCGAACCTCTCCCCGAACTCCAAAGCAGTGCGCTCCTTATAGTAGGACAGTGCTCTTCACAGGTCCAAGGTATGGAGCCTGTCCTCCACCTCCATGGTGTGGTTGGTGAAGTACACTGGGAGAGTAATCATTTGATTAAGGTGAAAATGTGACACAACCTTTGGGAGGAACTTCGGGTTGGGGTGAAGGACAAACCTTGTCCCTATGGAAGATCAGGCAAGAAGACTCCCACCGAGAGCACCTGGAGCTCACTGATCCTTTTGGCTGATGTGATAGCCACCAGGAAGGTGGTCTTCCAAAACAGGTGAGAAATGTCACACCTGTGCGTTGGTTCAAATGGCTTGTCCATGAGCTCTGCCAAAACCAGCAACATATCCCAAGGTGGTGGTGGTTGACGCACCAGAGGGGAAATGTGGTACAGTCCTTTAAAAAAGCACCAGACCACCTTCTCCTGTGCCACCAACTGCATACCAGCCAGTGCCCAGTAGGCAGAGATGGATGTCAGGTGCACCTTAAGGGTCACTGACCAAAAGTCCGACTGGGAGAGGGAGCAGAGGTAGCTGAGAATGCTAGCCATCGGACAAGATAAATGGTCCAGACCCTTGATCTGGCACCAAATAGAGAACCTCTTCCATTTGAAGGTGTAGCATTTTCGGGTCGACTCATTCCGAGATGCCTCAACTACAGCAAGGACATCTTCAGAGAGACCCAAAGGCTAGAACTCTAGCCACTCAGGAACCAAGCTGTCAGGTGCAGGGACTGAAGGTTTGGATGGAGAACTTCCCCTGACTGAATGAGAGCAGGTCTGGGTGGAGAGGAAGATGCCTCAGGGGCCTGCTGCTGAGGCATCAGGGTACCAGAACTGGTGTGGCCAGTCCAGAGTCACCAGGATAACCTGTGCCTTGTCACTCCTCACTTTGAGCAACACCTTGTGGATCACGGGAAATGGAGGGAAGGCACAGAGGAGGCCAGAGGTCCATGGCCTCAAGAAGGCATCCCCTGCAGCGTTCCCTGCTGAAGGGGTTGAGCACAGTACAGCCTCAGCTTTGTGTTCTCCCTGGAGTCAAACAGGTCCACCAGAGGGGTGCCCCACTGGAATAATAGGCTGTGTACTACCCTCTGGGTGGAGAGACCACTTGTGAGACGCTTAGCCCACATGGCTGAGTGCGTCTGCCAGTTGACTGGAGACACTGGCCATATGGATGGCCAGGAGATCGGCCCCCAGGCTGTGCACGGGGGTCCAAGCATGGAGAGCTTCCCTGCACAGAGGAAGGGAGTACGTCCCACCCTCTTTATTGAGGTAGTACATGGCTGTGATGTTGTCCATCTGGACCTGAACAACCTGACCCAGAATATGTGGAGCAAAAGCAGTCAGTACCAGTGGAACTGCTTGGAGCTCCTGCAGGTTGATGTGGTACCAGGACTCCTCAGGGGTCCAGAGCCCGTGGACTCTGTGTTCCCCGAGATGGGCACCCTAGCCTTTGAGAGGCATCAGTTGTCAGGATGACCGTCAGCTGTGGGCAGACACATGGGATACTTTCCTGCAGATGTTCAGGGACTAACCACCACTGTAGGGCATCCCACATCAGCTGGGTCACAATGACTAGCTGGTCGAAGTGGCCCTTGCACTGAGACCACTGGTGGGACAGCTCCCACTGCAGAGAGTGCATTCTCCAATGGGCCTAATGGACCATGCTGGTGCAAGCCGCCATGTATCCTAGTAGGCACAGGAAGTCCCGAGCAGGGCGCAACTGCCCAACCCAAAATGATTGGGCAAAGGAGGAGAGAGTCTCCTCCCTGTCCTTCAGGAGTCAAACCCCGGCTCTGTAAGAGTCGAGCTATGCCCCGATGAAGGTGATCAACTGCAAAGGCACGAGTTCCAACTTGGCTTCTTTGACCAGGAGGCCAAGAGAGGTGCAGATCTGAAGGGCCAGATCTCTGGACCGCTCCGCCTCCTGCCTGGAGAGACCTGCAATAAGCCAGTCATCCAGCTAGAGGTACACCCGGACTCCTCGGAGCCTCAGGTAAGCTGCCATCACTGCTATGCATTTAATGGAGACCCTGGGAGCCAAGGACAGGCTTAATGGCATGGCCTGGAACTCATAGAAGAGCCCCTCCACCCGGAACACCTGGCAGTGGGATGAATGGATTTGGACATGAAAAAACACATCCTGAAGATCAGGGAGGATCGAGGAGACATGACAGGCATGATGGAGACACCCCTCATCCCATCACTCGGCAGCTTTGGAGGCGGCGGAAGGCCCAGCTGAGGAACCGCTGAGGGCCCGGCCACCAGACTTATGGATGACCGTGGCCACAGACTTTGTTCAAGGTCACCAGGCCTGAGCCTGCTGCATAGTCTGAGGCTGGGCTGGTTTGGTTGCTGGGGTAGAGAGGGGCCAAAAGGGCTTCTTCTTCTTCTGCTGTTTAGGGTCTCTCTGGGCAGATGTCATGGAGTTCAAGGATGCACTGGACTTCTCAATGCAAGTGAGGTGCCCCTCCACCCCAGGCCCGAACAAGTTGATACCCAGGAAGGGAACATCCGCCTGCTTGTATTGGGTGTCTGCCATAAAGGTAGCAATCCTCAGCCAGGCTTTGCGGCGTATAGCCACTGTGGCCACCACGGACCGAGCGCAAGAGTTGCCAATGTCCGTGGCAATGTCCGTGGCAGTCTGGAGCTATTGCTTGGATACTGCTCAGCCTTGATCCCAGACCTGTTTGACCACTGTCTGCAGATCCGCTGGGAGATGAGGAACCACCTCATCAAGCCTGCCCAGCAGGGCATGCAAGAAGTGGGCCATCAAAAGGGCCGAACTTGCTTGCCGAAGGCTGAGGGAGGAGGCAGCATACAACTTTTTGGTCATATGGTCCAGTTTCTTGGGACTCCTTATTGGGTGCCTTGTCAATATCCCCCACGTTGTTGGGACCCCTGAACACAGAGTCAACCATGAAACCCTCAGCCGAGGAGTGCTCTGTGAATCCCCAAAGAGAACCGTTGGGGACTGCATACTTGCAGGCCATCCAGGCTGATGGTGCAAGGCAAGAAACTGGGTGCTGCCACAGTGAGACCAGTAGATTCCGAGATGAGATGGAGAAGATCCATAAAGGAAGTATGGCCCTGCCCTGTCGACAGATCCTCGGCCAACTCCAAGTCGACTGGACGGAAGTACAAAGAGGAATTCTCCGAATACGAGGATTCATGGAAGACAGGTCAACCATTAGAGTCCCCACTGACCCTCTGGGGACAGTTGGGGTAGAGATGACCGACAGCTGATGGGGAAGACCCAAGGCTGGGTGGGCCTCCTTAGTCAGAAAGCTGGAATTCAGCTGTTTTGGTGGTGCCTCCACCAGAATTTGCAGAGAGGCCAAGCTGGGAACAGATGAGTCAGCTCCTGCCAAGGCAGAGAAAGCTGCGGCCTCTGTGGTAAAAGCCAAGTAATGGCCAGTCGAAGCTGGGATGGTCTTCACCCCAGTGAAAACGAGCTGTTACCAGATCAAGTTCTCATAGCACTGACGCAGCTTGCACCACAGCCTCTCCTCACCTGGAATAATGGCGGCGCCACTTGCCCAAGTGTCGAGAGCTTGAGCGTAGATGTCAACGCGGACTGCTCAACTTGGGATTCCGAGAGCAGTCCCAAGACCTTGACCACTCCATCCATTTTGTACCCTGCCCCTGGGTTTCTGTACCCTAAGTGCATATTTTGCACTGTATCACATTGAAACCCAGCTGCCATACCCCTGACCACTCCTCTAGTTTTCTCAGGTTTCTGCTCATCCTCCCCACCCCCCCCACCTGGAGTGTCTGCCCTATTACAGATAGTGGTGCCATCTGTAAAAGACAGACTTTCCCTTCCAGCTCCTCTGCAATGTCACTTATAATGACATTAAAGAGGACCGGTCCCAGCACTGATCCCCTCAGGCACCCCACTAGTCATTCTCACTTCCTTGTAAGTGAACTCTGTTTACTACCACCCTGTGTTGCCTATCCCCTAACCAATTTCTTATCCGATTTACCATCTTGGGACCCACTCCTAAGCTACCCAACTTGCTTACTAGTCTCCCATGTGGAAAGGTGTTGAATGCCTTACTGAAATCTAGACAGACCACATCCACTGCTCCACCCTGATCTAGTTCCTTAGGCACCCAGTCAATGAAATCTATCAGATTCGTTTGACATGACCTCCCCGCTATGAAACCATGCTGCATCGGATCTTGTAACCCACTGGATTCAAGATATTCCTCAATCCTTTCCTTCAGCAGTGATTCCAGTTTATGGATAACACTGCCTTTGAGGCACTCAGGGGATTGCCCTCTCTTAGAAAATGCATTTGCCTGGCACTACTTAAAAAAAGCAAACTCGTTACACGCATGTATTTACAAACGCTTCAGCGTCATGTTACTAGTGCACAAGCACTGAGAGCAGGCTGCTGGAGTTTTGGACGGGACGGTAAATATTGAAAATATCAAACTGCTTCTTTTCAACTCACTCTGAAAGTGTGCTTTTTAATTTCAACCATAAAGATTACATGTCTGTTGGTATATTTTTGCAATGGGGCACAAAAATCAGCTAAAAGCTGACTGTGTTCCTTTAACTCTGGCTCAATTATATCACTGACCCAACACATATATGAAAAATAAAGAACTTAGGCTTGATATCCTACTTACATTCACTCATGTCATGGGGATCCGGTGGAGGCGCAGTGCCCGACAGTAAAACAGCTGTCTTCCTAGCTGCAGACATTTTTCCTCCCGTCATTTCTATGCCCAGTTTTCCTGTCCCTCCTGCCATCTGCTGGCACTCCACTGGTGTCCTGTAGCCTGATGAGCACACAGCATGCCCTTGCAGAGAAGCGAGCTTCCACCATAAGGGGTCACAATGTGGCAGCAGAATGTGGAGGTGCCACCCTCCCCAGGTCCCTAGAGCCTTATGCTTTTATCTGAACCGCACAAAGGACAAAAGAAAGTCATCACAGTTTTTTATTTCATTTGCCCCTTGGATGGTGGGTGCCCCTGTCTCTAAACAGTGCATTTCCAAATTATTGGAATCTTGCATTTCTTTTTATTACCAGAAACATGGTACGGCGTTTCCTGGTCCTGTCCACGGTCATGCCACCCCTGGCATGGAAACTTCTGTGGATGCTTTTTTTTCTGTTTGTTTTTACCAGGAGAGACAAACTACGCTGAAGGCTTGTTTACAGGTGTGACCTGGGAGCACAAGGAAGTTAAGTGACTTGCTCAGGGTCACACAGTATGCAAGTGGGGGCTGTAGGATTCAAAGCCAGGTCTCCAGGTTTGCAGCTCCAAGCCTTAAACCACTGCGCTATACTGTCTCCCCATTGTTCACTTTCAGCAGCTGATATCTGCTTTGCTGCCACATGGAATGCTGCCCATACTTCCACTAAACACTATAGTTCACATCTGGTGTCCCATAGGCTGTCTGGCTTTGGCCTTGCCATTCTTCCAAGACTGCTGTCATGGGGATTTTCTATGTGTCTACTGCCTGGCCTTCCTCCAGCTCTGCAGTTTTGTACAGCTCTGGACTCATTCCAGTGCTGTGGCTCTATGGAGGGAGTTGTCTTTGAATAAGACAGTTACCATTAAAAGATCTTCGAGAGATTCTTCTCCGTACAGCCACAGCTCACCCTCCCAACTACACCTTCTGTATTTTCAGATGATGTAATCTGGATGACCACAACCATTATATGTTTGCTCTTCTCCTTTCTATGCTCTTCCAAATGGGCTTTCTTACTGAAACCACTGTATCTCCTGTAGGGCAGGTTGGGGTTCTGGTCTCCCATTCCTGTCATCATGGCACAACTCCGAGCTTGTCTCTGGTGGGCACGAGAGGAGGTATGGGGCCACCCATGTTATATAGGCAGCACTGTCATGTGTCAACGTGGATGGACCCAGCGAGGCAAAAGTTTCTGAGTGGTCCCAACCAGACACCTTACAGTTCCAGAGGTGTGGCTCTTTGGAGTAGATTCTCTTGAACTATTGTTATTGGTAAGTAACTAACCTTTAAAACTGGTTTCCTTAAAGTAAAGTGGAAAAACTGAATGCATTCTTAAGCAGCAAATGTTGAGGGGAGTCCAAAGCAAGGGGGCTAGGTTAATATTCAACTAGCTGCTGAAGGAAACTGAGGACATGCCACTGGACAAACTCAGCAAGACAATAATCTGTTGAGTTAGTGAAAAAGTACTGAGGGTAGACAACAACAACATAACAGGAGTGAAAACAGCAGGAAGAATATAATGAGCAAAAAGTGAAAGTCATACACACCATCACAGCAAACTCTCTAGGCAAATATTTCCCCCACCCTAGTTTTTAAGCTGCTTTTAATCTTGATCTAAGATACTTTTTAAGGTATGCCGGATCTAAAGATGGTTACTTATCACAAAAGAATGTCATGTGTTGAAGGCAAGTCTATCACTATTGCTAGTACCTGTGTTTACAAATTCCCATTCTAGGTAGATCATCTCTCTAAACTGTACCTGATTTTGAATGTTGTACCTGATTTTGATTCAAAAATGTTCCCAGTTCTTCCTAAATTTGGCATTTTTGATGCTAAAAAGTATGGGATTTGAAGCTTGCATTTCTGCAGACATTTATGTTACTTTCCAGTTCTCCTTCAGAAAATGTTTTCACACCAAGTCCCACACTACAACAGGCTGTCTGTGCAGACAGTTCCTTTCCGTAAAACGTGTCCCTTATCTTAGCCATTTGACCCTGATTATTTTCAGCCTTGCCCCTGACTTGTAAGGAAGGAGGTTAAGAAGTATGATGCAGATCTGAAGGAGGCCAGCCCATCCCATTCAGCCACTAAAGACGCTTTTACACACTGATGTCTATAACGGAACGACCGTTACAGAACCAGTGTAACGTTACCTCTGTTGCTGTGTAAAGTTGATCTCTGCCGCTACCACAGAGAATGTTCAGCCAAATCAAGTTCTCTGCTTGCCAAAGTTCGCCCCGATGTGTGCTGGTTCACCTAGCGGTGTAATCAGGACATTCTGTTCACCTCCTGAGGAAATCAATAGGATTACACGTTGTCTGGAAACTTCGTGGGGGACGCTGGAATAAAGAAAGACACAACAGAGGGAGATTTTCCGAAATAGGAGCCGCGTGTACATCGCAGCACAGAACGACACAGGCTGCAATGGCGCCACACATTTGGTGAAGACCCTGGGAGCTGGAGAGAGGCCGAAGGGCATGGCCCGGAACTCGTAAAGGGATCCCTCTGCCCTGAAGCAGAGGAATCGCTGGTGAGACAGACAGATTTGGACGTGAAAGAACACGTCCTGGAGGTCCAGACAGCAGAACCACACGCCTCGTTCCAAGGATGGAATGATCTGAGCCAGACTGACCATCCTGAAGGTATGAGACCTTAGGAACTTGTTCAGGCCGTGTAGGTCTAGAATGGGGTGCCAGCCCCCCATCCATTTTGGGACCAGGAAGTACCTGGACACAAACCCTGGGTCTGGTGGAGGATCCGCAACCTCCTGATCACCTCCTTCTGGAGGCAGGGCAATGTCCCATTTCGCAGCCGACAAGAGGAACCTGAACCCATAGGCCCCCTGTAGGCACGGCTCGATGAGGGGTGGGAATGCTCAATTCCAGAGGCAGACCCTTTCCTACCACTTCCAGCACCCAGCGGTCCGTGGTGATATCGGACCAGGCGGAAAGGAAGTGGCGGAGCCGTCCCCCCCACAGGGGGAACCCAGGGAGGAGTGATGAGGTTGGGAACAACACCCCTCAACCCATCACTGAGCAGGCTTGGAGGAAGGGCCGGCCGAGGCGCCTCCTGGACCTTTCCCTCCCGGCTTCCTGCTGGAGGAAGCTGCAGGCTTGGCTTTGGGATGCCAAGTGCAAGCCTGCTGGCCCTGATGCTGGTGTTGCTGGGCAAGGCATGCCGCAGGGGCTGAAGGCCGAAAGGGCTTATGCTGCTGCTGGCATCCTTTGTCCTTCTGGGCAGACGTGACAGAGTCCAAGGTGGCATTGGACTTCTCGATCCTTTGCAGATGACCCTCCACCCCGGGGCCGAACAAGTCGGTACCAAAGAAGGGAACGTCTGCCAGCTTGTGCTGGGTATCCGCTGTAAAAGTGGAGATCCACAGCCAAGCTCTGCTGCACATGGCCACTGCGGCCGCTACTGACCGGGCACATGAGTCAGCTATGTCCAAGGAAGTCTGGAGTTGCTGTCTGGCCACCGCCCTTCCCTGATCCCGCACCTGCTTGACTGTTGTCTGGAGGTCAGCTGGGAGATGAGGAATCACCTCATCCTGGGAGCCCAAAAGGCAGCGCGAAAAGTGCGTCCTCAGAACGGCCGAGCTCGCCTGACGAAGGCCTAGGGAGGAAGCAGCACAGACTTTCCACCCGGAGTAGTCCAGTTTCTTGGACTCTTTATTGGGTGGCTTGTCCACATCCCGAGCATATCTAGAGCGCCGGAAAATGCTGTCGGTCACTAGCCCCTCCACGGAGGGGTGCTCTGAGAAACCGGAGAGTGAACCAGTGGGAACGGCATACTTCCGAGCCATCCTGGCCGAAGGTGCTGGACAAGAAGCTGGCCACTGCCACAGTTCCAGGGCCAGGCCAACAATGGCTTCAGCCACCAGGAAGGCCTCCGTGGGGAAATCCCCTCGGTCCAGTATCTCCATGAGGGGATACTTGGCCCACTTTGAAACGGGTTCGAGCTTCATCCCAGTGGACTCTGAGATGAGCCGAAGCATTCCGAGGAACGAGGATGAGCTCTCGTCCACCGACTCACCCCCAGTGGACTCCAGGTCGAGGGGCCTGGAGAACAGGGAAGAGTCACTGTCAGACTCCGAGGAGTCTGCAAACAGCTGCCGAGGGCCTGAGCCACCCTCCAGCTGCCGAGGCCGATCGGGAGTGAGAGTGACCGACAACCGATGGGGCAAGCCCTAACCCAACCGAGAATCCTTGGTCGGGGCCCCAAATTTAGGTTGTGGAGGCAGGGGTTCCACCACAATGGGTAGCGCAGCCGGTTTTGGCCGAACAACCAGTGCCGGCTTCGGCTCCTTGATTACAACAAGGGGTTGTTTTGACCGCTCTGGTGACAGCCACTTAATGGTTGGGGAAGGCGACGGAGTCGGCTTATTCCCAGTCAAAAGGAGCTGCTGCCACATCAGATACTCATAGCGCCGACACAATTTGCACTGGAGCCTATCCTCCGAAGAGGATGAAGACGAAGATGAGTGGCACCGCTGCTTTCCACAGTGCCGAGACTGAGACTGCCGATGTCGGCGGGATCGGCTGGACCGGGAAGAGGTCCGAGACCTTTGGTGTTTCCAAGGGTGGGTCTGAGAGGGGGCAGAGGAAACCCACTCCTCCGTCGGTTCAGGGACCTTAACCGGGTACTCCGGCACAGGAGGCACAGGCAAGTCCTCAGTTTCCACCAGGGGAACTGGTGAAGAAGGGTTGTCGGCTTCTCCAGTTGACAGCCCGTCCGACGGGTCGAGAAAAATCTCGACTGTGTCAACGGGTGTCTCGGCAGGCTGACCTGACGGGGACACTGTGAAACCAGTGGCCTTAGCCACATCCTCGACCGAAGTCGAGTGTCGACTATCCGGGGAAGGGGACCTCTCCGGCTCCCACGAACATCGATGGTGGGACTTACCCTTAGAGTCCTTCTTTTTGGACCGAGAGGAATGTCCCGAAGGCCTCTCTCCCTTGGTGGAGAGGGACTGACAAAGCTCCTTGAACAAAGCCGTGTAGGAGGAACCCAAAGAGAGAGCGGGATAAATGCCATGACTGAAGATGATGATGATGTGGCCTGGGCCGCTTCCTCCTCGAGGGCAATCAGCTGTTCAGCCGAGCCCGCCACCCAACGGGCCTCCTTCAACTTGACCAGAGGATAACGTTTCTCGTGGTGCCCAAGCTGCAATCTGGCAGCGTGATCCTCTAAGACCATGGCTGAAAAGGACCTGCACAAGTCGTAGGTCTGTGAATCGTGCTCAAGCCCAAGGCAGTACAGGCACGTGGAGTGCGGATCAGTCCAGGACATCTTCTGCCCACAGGGGCACCGACGAAATCCGGGAGTCGATTTGTCCATTGCAGCTGCGAGGGAAGATAAAGACCGAAGTCTTGTCAATTTTAAAATTAGTTTTGCGTAAACCAAAGAGTTTGGATCCAGGCCTAAAATGCAGAGCGCAAAAGAGGGAACCTGAGCTTCCAAGCGGTAAGGAAGATTTGGCGTCATGGGGCGGAACCGAGAGTTTTACCACCCGGGTGGGTGGGAGGAGCCAGCTTGAAGATCATCTTGGAAGATTTAAAGCGGCAAGGAACCTGCCAGTAAGTGTGGATTGAACAACATATCCATGTCCCTAGAAATATTATTTTATGGAAAGGGTGGTGGAGCCGTGGAACAGGCTGCCAGAGGAAGCGTTGGGTGCAAAAACTATCAGTGGCTTTAAGCAAGGTTGGGACAGAATGAAGGGTATAGTGGTTGCTCAGGGCATCAGAACTGGGGAGGAGAACGAAAGGGAGGTGGGGAGGGTGACTGCTATTTTAAGCTTCACCGCCAAGCTTGTTTGTTTTGTTTGTTTGTTTTATTTTGACAATTGGGTTAGGACACTGGGACAGGCCCATTGTCAGTTTGGATGTATTGCTCTAATAAAGTTTTTCTAATTTTTCATTAATGGCGTGGTAGCAGTACACCTGTTGTGTGCAGGAGCTACTTGTAGCATTGCTAAGGGGAGGAGGCTAAGATCCTGGAGGAACAGTAGGCCCCAGGGTTAAATAGGGAACTCAGAAAGACTGGATAGACCTTTGGCCTTTTCCTGCTATCACTGTCTGTTTCTAGCGGCTGATCGCACACTGCATGAGGTGCAGCCCAAGTGTACCTGCTGTCCTTCAAACTGACAGAGGCTGGGGTTATCCCTCCCCTGTATGTCCCCTCCATTCTCCCATACAGCATGGGCACAACCCTCTGTAGCAGAGCATGATTCCTGCAGTACTAGAGTCTAAAGCCAAGCATCCCTAAGTTGAGGTTCCTGCCATCAGCAGCTGCCTCAGCTCTGGCTTTACCCCAATGCTAGCGATGCATGTCCACCCCCGCCACCCCCTGAACCTGGGTCATCTGCCAGGAAGCCAAACTGGGATATAACATCTTTCCAGTGGAGACTGGCTAACAAGGTCCTTGTTAGTTGAGCGGTCGCCTTGATCTGATATAACTGGAATTCTAAAGTATAATAAAAAGCAATTAAAAACCATCCCCATTCTACTCTATGGAGCGCACCCTCACGCTTTCCATTTTCTAACATGATAAAATGTGCGCACGTGGGAGCGTGTCTGGTAATATGGAAGTGGAAGCATTTTGGCTGACAGCTTCATAAAGCCAAATACAACTTACTATATTATAAAATACAGGCGGCATGCCCGAACTCTGAGCGCTAGGTGCTACTGCGCATGACCAAACTCGGAGCTGCAACTTTCATAATGATTTTAAATACATTAGACTGCTCTGTTTTCCCCAGGAACTGGTTGTAGAGGTTCAGGTAATATACCTCTACATGCCTCAAAGTTTTTTTTTTCCTCCCATATAGACATGCCTCGCTCGTCATTTTTACGAGCCTTCCGGCACAGGACAGGATGCCAGGGGCACACTCAGTCTTCCGGTGCGGCGGCAGTTTTGACATGGTGCATCCAGGAGCAACATTAAAGAGCTAAATAACTCAAGAAAGATTAGCTGCATTTTTTTTAAACCATAAAGGTTGTTTTAATCGGGCATTTTTGCAGCCCTGGTGATTGCCCCCACTGTTTTTGACTGTTTTCCTTTAAGAGACCAAGAGATAGACATTATCACAGTAGATACACTCTATGTGTGCCTTCATCAATAACATTGGGGATGGCATTAAGAGCAAAATGTGCCTATTTGCAGATGACACCAACCTCTGCGGGAGTGTGGACACAGCTGAAGGGATATAGGACCTACAGGAAGATCTGGAAAAGCTGGGGAGGTGGTCCAGGATCTGGCAGCTTGGCTTCAATGCCAAGAAATGCAAAGTTATGCATACTGGAGCCAAGAACCCCAGGACAGAGTACTATCTGGGTGGAGTCAGAGGGTCTGCATCAGAGGAGAAAAAGGACCTGGGAGTGAAGATCACTAGTGACATGAAGCACTCCACATAGTGCAAGAAAGCAGCAGCAAAGGCAAACAAGATGCTGGGATGCATAGCTAGGGGAATCAGTAGTAGGAGAGAGGAGGTTATACTCCCCTTGTACAGGTCACTGGTAAGGCCGCATTTAGAGTATGGAGTTCAGTACTGGTGCCTGCACCTCAAAAATGACTTTAACCTGCTGGAGAAGGTCCAGAGGAGGGCTACAAAGATGACAGCAGGTCAGCAGGGTAAGACATATGAGGAGAGTTTGAAGGCACTGAACATGTACTCCCTGGAAGACAGGAGGGAGAGAGGAGACATGATTAGGATCGTCAAATACTTGAAAGGAATAAATAAGGCTGATAAGGAGAGTCTCTTTAAGTTGAGTGGCAGCCATAACACGAGGGGGCACAGTCTTAAGCTGGAGGGTGGGAGGTTTAGGAGGGAGGTCAGGAAGCACTTCTTCACAGACAGAGCACTGGACACTTGGAATGTGCTGCCGGAAGAGGTGATCTCGTTGAAGACAGAGTGCAGCTTTAAGAGAGGCTGGGATAGGCATGGAGAAAGGTAAGAATCATGGATAGGGAGGATGGGAGGAGTGGGGAGGGAGGGAGGGCAGGGACAGTAGCTCAAGCTGTGGACCCTGCAATACGAGCAGACTAGATAGACCAAATGGTCTTCTGCTGGCTTCTTCATATGTTCGTAGAATACATCGGAGCGTACAACATTTTTACAGTGAGGAAAAGCCTATGCCCCAAACCCTGTTACCTCACTGGGGGGGGGGGTTATGAAATAGTAAATTACATCTGTGGCTACCAAAAAAGGGGCCTAATCTGCCATGAGCAGGGGATACTACATCCATATCACATAGAACACTGTTTTCCCTTATCTGATTTTAAGGCTTACTCCCCCATATCCATCATATCGTGTATACAAATAATTGGCAACTTCTTATGTAAAACCCTGCACGATCAAGGGCAATATCTGAAATGGGTGAAAATACTGTAGTCCGTTGTACTTATCAAAAGCACCCAATATAGTGATAAAGTTATATAGTAGGTAGTATAATCACTATTATTGTAACTAGTAACACTTAAACACACAGGAACAACATTACAAAAAACATAATATAAGCAATAGTCTCTCAGTCTATATTGCTCTAGATAAGGTCAGAGTGCACTGCACGCACATGGAGTTGTTACAAAGCGAAGTACATCTGTGCTGGGAGTGACCTCCTAATGGCGCAAAAATGGCTCCTCCGAGAAGTTAAAGAAGGATACAGACCTTGCGGTCTTTAGCCAACGCCATGCAGTGCTGCCATATTGTTTAATGTGTGCCACAAACAGAAGATGTTAACCATCTTGAACACTATGGGAGTAACATAGGACCAAACCATATGTCCCTGTAACAGTAGCATGAACACAGTCTCCATGACCAGATCCAGAAAGTATATTCAGTTGTAGCACCAACCAAAAGCACTCCTCCAACCAGTCAGCAAGCGATCTGTAGGAAAGTCCTCGCTCAGTCATTTACACATTTACTGTCTCCGCTTCCTCGGAGTCCTGGTCACCTCCTTGGAAATCCTTTTCAATTTTGTCCATCAACTTCGCTGCATCCTTGGGATCAGAAAGCTGGTATCTTATCCCCGCACATGACTTGTAAACTAGCTGGCATCAGAAGAAGATATTGAACACCCAACTGCCATAATCTTGAATGCACCCCATCGAAGCCTTTATACCTTTGTCTGGTTTCGAAGCTGAGATCGGGAAAAAAGATGGCCTGATTCTCCTGCCACTCTGATGGGCCCTTTTGCTTAGCTTTTAGCAGGAGAGCATCTCTCTCTCTCTCTGCAACCGACCCCAGTTTTATTAGAACAGTCCGTGGCGGGTGATCATTGGTCAGTCTACGGTTGCAGGCTCCTCTGGGAGTGATCCTATAACTTTTAACCACAGATGGAGTAGATGGTAGCTGGTAATGATTCATTAACCATGTGGCAATAAAATCTGGTAAATAATCCCCTTCGGCACCTTCCATCAAGCCCAGGACTCTGACATTTGTTTCCCTTATGGAGTTTTCTAGGTTCTCCAGCCATTTCCTCAGGAGACCATTTTCTTCAGTTAGGCCACTGGAGACAGTGAGGGCTCAGTTGGCTGTCTCTGTTGTGGTTTGCGTGTCCGCTGTTAAAGTTCCAAGTTTTAGGTCCATTGACTTAATTGATTTTGAAAATCGGCCATCTGCTTGTCTAAAGACTGGATGGCTCACAGTAGTGCCGCATTAGTAGGCTGCGAAGGATCACCATCTGATGTTGGTTGCTGTTTGTCTTCGTTGTGCCCTGAACGCAGCTCTTTCGTCCAGGTTCCATCTCCACCAGCACCTGCTTGTTTATTCGTTTGCGCCATACCGATCATTGATGGCCAAACTGTATTCTGTTTGGTATCAATGGAAGCAGCTTCACTTTCCTTATTGACTGAGCTGATTTGAGTTAACGCTTATTTTCCATATTTTCAGTAAATACATAAAATGCCCTTGTGCTTTGCAGAGCCACTTGAGGTTTGCTGCTCCATGCTAGACAGTTTCCCCCAAAGTCCATGATAAGTTTGCTATATGTACAAACTGAAACCTAATGTGCATGTTCGGTGTCAATTTTCAAACCATAAATAAACATGGTTAGAATGCTTGTTTTCCAAAACAAGATACACTGCCATCATATATGCAGGGTAAATGCTAGCACTGGGTATATTTTTTTTCATGAATTTCAAAATATGCAAAACTGGCATGTGAACGAGTTTCCCCAAGGCTTGGTGCTGTGGACACACGGGATCATCAGCCGGCGGCCTTCCAAAGCAGACCACTTCAGATATATTCTTGTATAAATAAAAGGGATCATCAGCCAGCGGCCTCCCAAAGCAGACCACTTCAGATATATTCTTGTACAAATAAAGGAGATCATCAGCTGGCGGGCTTCCAAAGCAGACCACTTCAGATATATTCTTGTATAAATGAAAGATTACTACAAAGTTTTAATTAATGTCCTGTGGCATTTCAGTATTATATGCATGTCTGAAGGCATTATAATGTAAACAGGCTAAGTAAAACAAATTATACATCAGTTAAAAAAAAAAAAAAAAAGACAAATCTGACAGTGTCCCTTTACTCTCCCCGGCAGGATGTTAATGTGAGTGGCACCAAGGGAAAAGATGCAGATTACAAAACAGTGGGTGAAGTAGTGAAGTCTCATATGGTAAATGCGTTGCTGCTGCAGCATGATGATTCTGGGGTGGAAGAGTGCAGGGCATTGACTAACTAGACCATGACAACAGGAATGCTGTTAACATCTTTATTACAGAAGTACACTGTCAGGTTATAATGTAATAATTTATTGATCAGCAATTGCCATTTCAAAAAGTAATAAGAAAAAATGCATCACACACATCATATTATCAAGGACAGCCATGTACATTTACAGACATAATTAAAACCAAAGTAGCCCACAAATGGACTAATAAAACATAACTGTAAACAAATAATACAGCAATTTATGCAAAGCATTACCATCACCCCCTTCAGGCTAGAATAACAAATGAAAAGCAAAAGTGGCAGCATATCTCAAGGTGTAGAGCATTTAAGGTGTGATTACAGAGAGCAAGTTATACTTGTGCCACCAATAACACAGGGTGTGAGCATAGCCACTCTTTTCTTCCGGATCTTGGTGATGATAATTAGATAAAGAGCTAGATCTGTAAGTATTTCTAAGTTTTCAGAATTGTATAATAGATCCAACATAAACCCATCAGAAATATTGCAGGCATTTAACTGTTTCCTCAAAAAACTGTTCCTCAGATTATCATACCATGGGCACCTCAGCGTAACGTGCTTGAGGTTCTCAATTTCCTGTGGCTTGCAATAGCATAATTTAGAAATGGTATGTTCTTTATGGTATCTTACCTCCAGTGTAATTTCGAATATGAATCTGGCCAAAAACACCCTATGTTCATTAGTCTTTACAATATTCAGATATGGCTTTAAGCTAAGCTCTATGGTATTACCCACCAGCCAATTAGAGATTTTGATTTGTTTTAGATCAACAAGATCTTTCTGTCTGGAGATTTCATACGTTTATTCGTTATAAACCCAATATATGTTACACTAATATTAATATTTTGTTTATCCCAACTTCTAAGTATATTAATCTGCTATGTTCCAAGAGCCCTTCTACTATACTTAACCAACCTGACTTATTATAGCAAGATAGTTTTTCTTTCTCCTTTATACATATTTTAATAAGTTGGTCTGACATAGCTGTTTTTGTTTTTACCCAGAAGTTAATTTGCCTTGCTTGAATCATATAGCTAAGGCTAGGTTGACCAAGTTGAGATTTAACCAGTGCATTGGGAGTACCCAATGGAACTCTAAGCAATCTTTTATATGCACTGTTTATAACCGATTCAACCTGAGTTGTATTAGTAACATCCCAGACTTCAGCTGAATACAGAATTTGTGATATTACTTTGGCATTCACAGTACTTATAAATGGTGCAACCGTAGGCCCGCCATATAAATAATTAAACCTATTTAAAGATTTTATTGTGTTTTTTGCCTTATTAATAATGTATTTAATATGTTTATTCCATTGCAAGTTGGTCAAAAACCAGACCCACCCATATATTGATATTCCTTAACATATTTCTGTTTTCTATTAGCAAGATATACTGATCTATATTTCCTATTACTTCCAAAAACCATAACTTGTGTTTTATTGATATTAGGCTTCAAGTTATGCATGTTACATAGACTTTCCATCAAATTTAAGGCCTTCTGCAGCCCCAGCCTACTAACAGATATTACATGCAGGTCGCCTGCATATGTAAGCACTGGTATTTTAAGATTTCCAATTTAGGGCATGCTGATCGTGGTTCTCCAGTGCAACTATAATATCATTGATACAGATATTGAAAAGCGTTGAAGCCAGGACACACCCCTGATGAACACCAAGGTTTGTCTTGATCTCATCAGTCAGGTCCCCCCCCTTTTGAACATTTGACCTGTACCCAGGTATCCATATACATTCTTCTAATTAGGTTAAATTATTATCGATACCTAATTTTTGCATTTTTCCCCTGCAACAAATCAAATGCAGACTAAAAGTCTACATAGGCAACAAAGAGTGGCTGCTTTCTAGTAGTATAGTACTTTTCCAACAGATGATCTACTAGAAAAATCTGTGTAACAGTACCTTTGTTTTTTATAAAGCCGGCTTGTAATTGGGATAATATTTTATTTTGTTCAAGCCAAGTAGCTAATCTGTCCAGTAATACATTTGCAAATAACTTTGACAGGTTATCCAATAAACTAATCGGTCTATAATTACAAGGCTCTAATTTAGAAACTTTTTGTGTATAGGTAATATGCAACTACCGTATCAAGTAGGCGGGAAATATGCATACATTATCAGCTTATTAAATAAATCTGTAACAGCCTGAGACCACCAGTTTTTATTCAGTTTGCAAAAATCTACTGAAAATGTGTCAGGCCCTGACGATTTTCTTTTTAAACTATCAACGGCTATTCCTATTTCATAAGCTGTGAACCACTTGAAATCCCCATGAATGTCAGTGCTCACAGACTCCATTTGTATTACTCACCCCAAAATATTTTAGAAAAATAATCAACCCATATATCAGGAGTGATGTAAATATCCAATCTTGATCTAACTGTATCCATACCAGAAGCCACTAATGTCCAAAATGTTTTATCGTCTTTTTTAATTATTGCCTTATACATTATTTCCCATAAGTGCTCCTGATGTTCAAGTTTCTTTTTATTAACATGAATTTTGTAATATTTCCTGACCAAATTAAGATCAGTTATATTTTTCTTGGTGGGATCCTTTTTGGTAATTCTTAATTAATTATTTCATTTTCTCTTCTGTCTACAGTATTCTCAGAACCAATTCTCATATTTATGGCTTGTCCCATGCTTTTTTTTTTTTTGCATTATATTTTTTATTCAGCCTTTTTGCAAGTGAAAACTTACAGAAGCAAAAATTCACAGGCGAATCCAAATTACAAATGTGATCCACAGGAAGATATACATATATCCACAAGAAATAGAAATCACCCCAATCAATATGGCATAGGGGAAGTAACCAATGCTTTAGACTAAAATATTCCAAAAGCATGCAGCCCAGGGATCAACCCGGGGGGGTGACACCAACTAGCCAGCCCAGGCAACAGAGCCAGACAGCGTGTAGGCCAAACAGCCTACAGATCCCCCTACAAAACTTAAATCAAAATTTTGAAAAAACAGCTCCAGAAACTTTAAACAGTAAAACCAATCTGAGCAGAAACATGTGCCCAATTACCCAAACTGGAATTTTACAGCTTACTTTCATTTCTTTAATGCAGGGCTAGTTCCTATCATCTTCTAAGTGTAACCAGTACTGTAGTAAATATGTCAGGGCTCAGTTATATATACGTAACATCTAAAGGTTAAGGCAGAAGCTACTCATGTTAGTAATCTCTAATTATGGCCTTACTAGGATGTGAAATAAAAGTTCATAATATCGCAGAATCAAGAAGTACTGTTCCCCGACCATTGTCCATCCATGCCCTATCCTACAAGTCCCAAACAATACAGTCCAAGAGCCTTCCAAAAAGTATAAAAACTAATAATTGGTACTGTAGGTTACCCAGGCTCAAAATAATATCACCCACAGCTAAATAATGGGGGGAGAGACAGGCTAAGAATACTTTACAGTTCAACAGCTAGATCATAAACCAGTCAATCTCCATTCAGATCATCCTCTCCGTTTTCTTGGCACAGCTCCTGTTCGATTACAGATAGCCTCTTTTCTGCCTCTGCTGGATCATTAAACATATACTGTAAATCTTGCCCTTCCAGGGTAACTTTAGTCTGGATGGAAACAACAGCTGGTGGGAAATCTTCAGTAGACGAAGATGGCTCCTCACCCTATCGAAGGACTTGCGGCGCTGACGGGTTCCAAACGAGAGGTCAGGGAAAATAAAGATCTCAACAAGACCCTATATTTGATTTGGCGATGCCTCCTGGCTGCCGACAGCACACAGTCCCTGTCCCCCACTCCTGTGCAGACCACAACAAAGGCTTGGGAGTTGTCAGTTCTGAGGATGCTCTACAAGGGGTGATACAAAAAGCTTTTTCCAAAGACAGAGGGGGCTCCTCCTCAGTAAAACCAAGCAATCAAGGCAGGACGGCATGAGCAAACTCAAGAGGATCTTCTCCCTCCACAGACTCAGGCAGGCCTACGACTCTTACATTCTTCTCCCAGACTTGGTTCTCCACCAGTTCCAACCATTGGCATAACCAAGAATCTTTAATCAATTTAGTGGAAACGTCCATGGTTTTGTTGAAGTTAGTCTCCAACTTAGAGGCTGTCTGGTCCATAGAGTCCATTTTTGTTTCATGAGCCACCACTCTGGGAGTTAATGTGTCAAACTTATGGTCCAGGTCTTGGACCATCCTTACCAGCTGCCTCAAGGTCACATTAACAGTGGTGAGAGACACCTCCTGTGAATCGTTAGTGCTAGAGGTCCCTGCCACACTGCCCTGTGCAGGCCTTGTTCCTCATTTATTCTTTGGGTGGAAAAAAAAAAATCAGCAGGAGCTGCCACGGTTCCTTTTTTTTTCCCCCATTTTGGCTCCCACATAGACTCTCAAGACTCAAATAGGGCAATTGGCGCAAGAAAAGGTGCTACAAATATATTTTGATTATAAATTAAAAGAAGTTTTTCCAGCGCGCCAAAGAAACGCTGCCTCCCACGTGGCTGCTCAGCAGCAACCCCCCCCCCGTCCCAGGCTTTTTGATATCACTTAATAATGTTTCCATACAAATGCAGTACATTTGCTGTACTATATAATTTCTCTGGTTCCAAGTCATTTTGTAGGTGCACCATCATGATTTCAATGAACCGATCAGATGCTGCATCTATTTTGTTCGCAGGAAGCCTGTCCCATCTAACTCTATTGTTCCTAACATTTACTACTTCCTCCCCAGGATGTACAGTAGGTGTACTGGTGGATCTGTACAATAACAAAGGCATACGATCGCTCTCTGTTCTTTGTAGAACCTTCAGGTCCAGATATTTTGACAACTCATATATCAAGCACAAAGCAAAGTCTATGGTAGTAGACACTCTTACATTTAGGCAGGTAGCCTTTCCTTTAATATCAAATGGTAATCTGCCATTCACTACAATTAGCTGTAATGAGTTCAGGATGTTTACCATTTGTTGATTTTTTATCTGTATTTTTCTTATCAATAGAATTTGTGTCTGGTATATCCAAATTCAATGCCATATCATTTAAGGCATCATTCTGTTTATCATTAGGAAACCTGATATTAAAATTTCCCATAATCAGAATCTCAGTACATGAATTATCAGACATTATAGATGTATATCATGTATCATTTTATTTATCAAATCTTTATCATACTGAGATGTAGTTGAAGGAGGGTTGTAGAAATTCATTAATAGAAATAAGTCATTCCAAATTCTGGTTATCACTAGAAGATAGTCTGGTTTGGCTATAGTATCAATAACCTTGATGTATTCAGTTATCCTCGTATATGTTATTAACCCACCCATATGTCATGCCTTCTTTTTTAATTTTAACCCACGGCTTTGTATTTGGAAATAGCCATTTAACTTTGTTTTCTCCACATCGTCCGTGCTATGCCATGTTTCCTGCAGTAGAATAATATTGCATTGATTAAGAAATGTCATAAATTCGGTATCTACAAATTTAGTTATAATGCCTGCAATATTCCAAGTCAGGTATCCTATTTGCTCTTTATACTTTTCCAAGTAAACTTCAGTAGAAGTATTCAAAGGAAAATCCTCCACTTGTTTAGGACCACCGTTACTGGACCTATGACACCCTGGTTTCAAAAAGAGACGATCATTCTTATCATGTAAGGCTTCATTTCTGTTGGCCACTTCCACGTTATATAGAGTATTTGTATTCTCATACGGCTGCTCAACATGATTAACAGAAATATTTTGCAAGGCATTCATTTCTACAATATAGATTCCCAAATTATCTAATTTGTAGCTAGCCTGTAAAATCTTTTCTGTTAACAAATAATTATTTAACGTCAAAACAATCTGGTTACCATCCTTTTTTAGATAACATCAGAGCAAAGGAAGACTAAGGGAAGGATAGTGAGGCTTAATAAAGGGAGGGAGGGTGGGCAGAGGGGACTGTGAAAAGGCAGAGATACTAAACAAATATTTTTGCTCAGTATTTACAAATGAAGAGGGGGAGGTACCTAAAACAAACAATAGAAACACCCTGGATACAGAAGTTGATACCAGCCCATTTACAGAAGAAAGGGTTCTGAAAGAACTCTTAAAACTGAAGGTGGACAAAGCAATGGGGCCTAATGGGATTCATCCCAGAATTCTAAAAGAACTAAGGGTAGAACTAGTGACACCACTGACTATCCTCTTTAACAAATCATGGGAGGATGGGGTGGTACCTGAGGACTGGAGGAGGGCCGATGTGATTCCCCTTCACAAAAGTGGGAGCAGGGCAGAAGCGGGAAACTACAGACCTGTTAGTTTAACCTCAGTGATAGGGAAAATGATGGAATCACTTCTGAAGGAAAGAATTGTTGAGTACCTAGAGGCCAGAGGAGCACAGGACCCAAGGCAGCATGGATTCACAGCACGAAGGTCATGCCAGACGAATCTAATAGATTTCTTTGACTGGGTGACCAAAGTAGTAGATCAGGGAGGGGCTGTGGACATGGCCTACCTAGACTTTAGCAAGGCATTTGACTCAGTCCCACACAAAAGATTAATATACAAGTTAGCCAGCCTAGGAGTGGGTCCCAAGATGACAGCCTGGGTAAAGAATTGGCTGGAGAACAGGACACAGAGGGTAATAGTAAATGGAGTCCACTCTGAAGAAAGGGGTTACTAGTGGGGTGCCACAGGGTTCAGTATTAGGACCGGTCCTCTTCAATGTCTTTGTAGGCGACGTTGCAGAGGGACTGGAAGGAAAAGTATGTCTCTTTGCAGATGATACAAAGATCTGCAACAGAGTTGATGCACAAGGTGGGGTGGAAAGGATGAGAAGGACTTGGCAAGGTTAGAGGAATGGTCAAATGTACGGCAGCTAAATTTAATGCTAAGAAGTGCAGTAATGCACCTGGGAAACAAAACCCAGGGAAGAGTACACAATGGGGGTGAGATACTAACAACAACAAAATGGAAAGAGACCTGGGGGTAGTCATATCAGATGACTTAAAGGTGGGCAAGCAATGTGAGAGGGCAGTAAGGAGGGCTGGGGGGATACTGGGATGCATAGGAGAGGCATCACCAGTAGAAAACAGGAAGTTGTTATCCCTCTGTACAGACAGCTGGTGAGACCCCATCTGGAGTGCACTGTAGCAGTTTTGGGAGACCCAATTCCACAAGGACATAGACAAGATGGAAGCTGTCCAGAGGAGGGCACTAAAATGGTGCAGGGTCTGCACTGGAAGACATATGAGGAGAGACTAAAGGAGCTACTATGTATACCCTTGAGGAAAGGAGGGAGAGGGGACATGATAGAAACTTTCAAGTACCTCAAGGGAATCAACAAAGTCCAAGAGGGCAGCATCTTTCAAAAAGAGGTGTGCAACAACAAGGGGGCACAATTTGAAGATGGGGGGGGCGGCTCAGAGGTAATGTAAGGAAGTATTTTTTCACAGAGAGGGTTGTGGATGCATGGAACGGCCTTCCGGAGGAGGTTGTGGTGTCAAAAACAGTGATTGAATTCAAGCATGCCTGAGACAGCCATAAGGCAATTCTAGGGGTTGGGGGTAGAAAGAAGTAGGCTGCTGGTTAACTAGGATCTGCAGCTTCTCCATTAGGTAGGGAAATGGGCAGACTGGGTGGGCCAAGCGGTCCTTATCTGCCGTCAAATTCTATGTTTCTATGTTTCTATTCTCCCAATTTCTGTGAACTCTATATAGATTCACAATGTCGTCTTCATAAAATTCTATACCCAAAAAATTAACCATTAGTTTGTTTAGTAAACATGGTTAATCTCTCATTAGTTTCATGTCCCCACCTGATTAAGCCCAAAGATAGAAATTATAATGTTAGAAGAAGCAGCTGGTACATTATCTGAGAACATAATATCCTGCAATGTATATACATTTAAAAAGCTTTTTAATCAGGTCTAGTTCAGTTTGAATCCCCCTACTTAACAGGCTAGAAACTGGAACTGGGTAATCCATACTCATATTCATTTTATGGAGGTAATTAAAGTTCCTGTCAGATTAGAAGTGAGCACAGAGAGAGGGATGAGGTTAAAGGATTAACGTAACAGTTTAGACTAGTATATTTAGAAATGAGCAGGTAAAAAAGAATCAGACACAGCAGTAGTGGGGGTACAGATCAGGGACCAGGGGACTGCTGAGATTCAGTGCAATTAATACTTTCCTGAGACGGAACAAAAAGAGCTCAGTGCAACAGAGATCAGCACATCAAAATGTGTAATTAAAAAATAAAGACTGCGCTCTCACTCTTCCTTCCTATGCCACACACAGGATCATTAGACACAGAAAATGCAGTACAGTTAAGTGAGGGGTGAGATTGTGATCACATTAAAAAGCAATAAACAGCAAAAGCACAACAGGTTTTGGTGACTTACTAGCCAAAAACTAAACTGATTTTAAATATAAAGAAAACCAATTTGGCTCGATCACGAACAACTGTTTATTCTTAATTACTCCCCTCTTTTAAATAAACTAGCTTCAGATATGGAGAGGTGGAAGGCATTCCCCCTTTCTTTGCCACAGAGGACTTAGGGTATCACAGGTGGGAGAGACAAGGCCTATATTTGGTATATCAGTTTGTGAAAGAAGGGGTCCTTCTCAGCCTATCAGACCTAGAGATACAATATGGGATCACCTCTCCAGACAGATTTAGATATTTAGAAGTAAGAGATTTTATAAGAACATTGTCCCGGGACTTACAGATGAACACCCCCCACACACACACACACACACAGATTTTGGACACCCTTAAGATAGCCCTAGAGGGAAGGGCCCCTTTTGAGCACATGATGTCATACATATACGAAGCATTACATACACTGGAAGGGGATTCCAGATTCAATTAGGCAGGCTTGGGCCTCTGACTTAAACATACTGATTTCAATGGATATATGGGAAAGTCACTTAAGCAGACTTCATAAAGGGACTGCCTCTGTGTGTTGGAGAGAATTCTCATGGAAAACCACTGTTAGGTGTTTTAGAACACCCGCAATACAGGCCAAATATATACAGAAAAGGGGAGCAGACTGCTGGCGAGGATGTGGGCACTCTCTGGCTACACATGTACATGTATTTTGGGGTTGCCCCAAGCTCCTCCCTTTTATTAGGGACATACGGAAAGCCCTGTCGATGATATTTACTCCCTCATTACAACTTACCCCTTCCCTATACTTTTTTTCTCAGTTCCCAGTGGGATTTAAAGACCCTCACACAGTTAAATTGCTAATGGTTTCCTTGTTGGCAACTAAAAAAGCTATTACCAAGAGATGGCTTTCTCGAGACCCTCCATCCTTGTCACTTTGGCATGACATAATGATTGGAATATATAAAATGGAGAGGTTAACGGCCACCTTAAATAAAACACAGAAGCAGTTTGAACTGATATGGAGAAGGTGGGTACTATACCATGCCCTTATTAGACAGGATTTTGTCCCCTGAAGTTCTACTATTTTCTAAACCTTTTATTAATTTTTAACCTTATGTAATACCCTGCTCTGAACATAGCTTACCGACCGTGCTGATGTACTGATTTTACATCCTGATTTAAGGACTGCATGAAATGATACGTATTGTAAGCTTGATTTTGGTTGTCTTTGTACTGTTATATCTGGATGTTTTAAACTAAAAATCTTTCTCTACAAATAAAGTTAAAAAAAAAAAAACTAATTCAGTGGTGTTCACAGATGGGAAGGTGGGAAACGGCACAGTGCCACCAAGCTTACTTATAAATTCTGTAAAAGGTCATCCTCTGGTCCAAGCTACTAGTTAGAAGTACTTAGGACTATGGGCAGACCTTCATTTGACTTTTGATACACATATTGGTTACATCTCAAAAAGGGTTTCACAAAAATTAGGAGTCTTATTTAGGCACAAAACAACGCGTGAACCGAGAAAAGCTGGTGAATTCATTAATACTGCCTTTTATTGATTTTGGCAGTGTGGTGTACTGGCATGCAAATAAAGGTACACTGCAAAAGTTAGACAGACATCAATATCGTCTAGCCAGATTCATCTTGGGCCTTACAGGTCCTTACATACGGTATCACCACTGTGACTTGCTCTTGCAACTTCAATGGACACCACTGGCCCATGGAAGGAATAGGTCTTTACTTTGTTTTTTATACAAATGTGTAAATGGTATAGTCCCAGAATATCTATCCTCTAAAATGTTGCCTAAGAAATCTAGCTATACTCAACGTGATATCAAGGGTGGGAGGTTTATAGTTCCATGAATACATCCAAAATACGGACGTATGCGCTTTGATTACATTGTTTCCGCTTTCTGGAACTTTCTCTCCAAACTTTCATAATTTGCCCACATATTCAAGTTTTAAAAAAAGTCTACACTAAATCACATCATTTTCACTGTGACTGTTAATTGTTATTTTGAATTATATTGTATTGTATTTGCGATGTTTGTATTTTAAATGGTTCCATCACTACAGAGCACCGGCGGCAGTGCGCCCAGTCATAACGGCGCCAAGTGGGAAAATCACTGTGCTCTCTTTTTGCAGGAGGCTGTGCCCAATGCGCCCCCCCCCCAAGGATACTAACTCGGGGGGGGGGGACCTCATAGAGAGGGCAGCGAATCAGGCATTGGGTGCCATAATGACCCGGCACTGTAGTGCCGATGCCCTAATGGCCGGAAAGGATTTTAAACTATGTTTGTATTTACAGTGGACACCCAATTTTACAAATGCACTGGGGGACACCGAAAACATTTAGATAATCGAGAGTTCATAAAATCAGGAGTCCCACTGGAACCAAAGAGCCATGAAATGTTATGCAAGCTAGGGGTACTTTATTCAAAAATAAATGAAGAAAATGTAGAAAACAATAATAAACAGCACACCAGCAAAAATCAGAACATGTTCACTACTTGAAAAAGTCAGTAATACTTAGCTGGTGTTTGGATTGATTCATTTTTTTTTTTTTTTAACTGCCTTTAAGTGCAGTTGCCACAACAAAAGCATGTTCAGGTAGTCCGTGTCCAGTTGGCTTTCAAGCCATTAAAGGCATGTATCAAAAGAGGACATGGCTTCAGTGGCCATTGGAACTTTGACCTCCTCACTGTCATCCTCGTCATCACTGAGGTCAGGGGTTGTCTCCTCCTGGATTGTCATTTGATTCATTGCAACAGTGATGATGTCCCCATCAGTGAGACTGCAGTATCCATCATCGTCACTGTCGCATGTCATCCAGTCCTCCACGGTCGCCTCAGGAATATCCAAGGGGGCGACCACTTCATGGATGATCTGGGCAGCTTCATTCAGTTGTGGCACAGGTGGCTCATTATGGGTCACAGGGGCAGACAGCACAGCACAGCAGATTTCTCCCAACAATGCACTATGGTTTCAGAGTCTACCTCTGACCAGGCTTCCCCAGTGATGTAGCAGGCATCCTTTACAGAAATTTTTTTTATCAGTTCTTGCAAAGACAGTTCACTGTTTTCCTCGGCAAGCACAGAAAATAGAAGCTTGCCACAGTAAATACGCTTTAGCATTGCAAAACTGCCATGGTCCATAGGCTGTAACTTAGCAGTAGTGTTTGTGGACAGAAATAGGCACCTGAATAGGCTACCGAGCAGACATGAAAGACCATCAGGCCTATTCTGCTGGCTTTTAGTATAACAGAATCTCTTGTTTTGAGCAGCTCGCCATCAGGGTGTGCACTGGCATTGCCAAGGAGCAGAATGGCCTTAGGGGTAGTTTCAGGGACCTGATGTGTGTGTGAACTGTGGGGACAAAGTCGTCAAAGAACCAGTTCTTGAAGATTGAGGCAGACAACCAGGCACTTGATTGAGCCCTGTAGGTAACTGGCAGCTGCTGGAGGTTGATGTGTTTAAAACACCTCGCCTTTAGTGATTTGCCGATGACCAGCAGTTTGAGTTTGTGGCTCCCTGATGCATTTGTGAACCCCAACACCGTGAGCCTGTCTTAATTCTTTTTAAAGCCTGGGGCAAACTTTTCATTGCTGGCAGCCAAGATCTTATCTGGCAAAAGCTTCTGGAAAATGCCAGTTTCATCTACATTATAAATCTTAACCGGTGACAACCCCTCCATTTCCATGACTGTAGTGAGCTGACTTCGGAACGGGGCTATGGACTCACTGGCAGCCGACAACAGCTCTCCGGCAACAGACCACTGCCGGATACCACGATGCTGCTTGAAATCATTTAGCCAGCCCTCACTGGCATTGAATGAGTCATTCTCGCCATTCAGACTGCAGTGAAATATCAGGGCTTTTTCACGCAAGATGGACCCGGAGGTAGGAGTTCCTCGGGCACGGTTCTGCACGAACCACAGGTAAAATGCCCAATTAAGTTGGTCATCCCGACACCCCTTCGTGGTTTTACATTGCCTGGGGGAATCACTACAGTCAAGGGATGAGGCAAAGTCTCTGATCTTAGACTTTGCTTTTTTGATGTTGCAGACTATGGAGTTGCCAATGCCAAACTTACGGGCAACGTCCACAGCTTTCTCCCCCCTCTACAGGCATGCCAAGATCTCCAGCTTCTGGAAGATATCAATCGCAGTCCTCTTCGCTTAGCCATTTCAAAAATAAGTTGGGCAGTGCTGGACTGGGTACTGGCTAATATGCTTAAGTACCAACAGTAATTAGTACATATTTAATTGGAGTACAGGTACAGGTAACTGTAAACAGGATTTTAATTACTGACTGTAACACTTAACTGCAATGCGCATTAAGCTGCAATCATCACTCAGCTTGGGAGACATGAAACAAATTTGTATTAACCGGAGATTCAGTTAAATCGGAGTTCATAAAATCGTGAGTGTACTGTATTGTAATGTTCTCAAACAAAGGATGACTCTGAAAACAGGTCTTGCCTAGTGCCCATCCTATATAAATAAAAACAAAATTTTAAAAACTAGTGCCAGTCCGCCGACGCAACGGTAATGCTACTGCTCACGATGTCAGTGACCCGGGTTTGGGAATGAGGCAGGGACGCTGGAGGGCTGGCCGGGAGGGGAAGCTTGGCGCCCACGGGCAGCTTGCTTCCCTGGGGGTGGGTGGGGTCACAGGCCCGGTGCTGTCCTGGATCTCTGGTGGAGGCTAGAGGTACAGCAGCCCAGGCCGCGGGGGAGCATGATAGGACGTCATTGCTCACGCCGACGCTATGGCGCAACCATGTCTCCGGGGCAACATGGGGGAAATGGAACCGGCTTGAGCTCCACCGACGCCAAGAGGTGCCTTTCTACTGCTTGACCCATGAGGCCCAACGGGGCCTGACAAGACCAGAAGGACATGGAGGTTCCTCCACCCCAACCTCACCTGGAGGGAACGCCATGCTGTACGGGGGTGCCTGACTGGTGGATCGTGGCGTGGAGAGGCTCAGGGGAACCCTGGCTGGATCCAGGGGACAAAAACGGCAAAAAAAAAAAAAAATCAAACTAAATCTACTGACTGCTGGGTTATGAGGCCTTGAAGAAAAGTGAAACTGGAGCTAGAGGTAGAGGGGAAATGGGAAGGAAAAGGAAGAGTGAGCCGTCCCCAGCTTTGAGTTGCGTTCCTGTTATCATAGCAGTTCAATGCAAACTCAAAAAGCCAAAATCTTTAGCAAATAAGAAAATATTTGATCAGTCCAACAAAGACCAGTGACATCTGATGCATAATACCACACTGTAGAGTCTTCCAGGGCTGTGTGTGGGGTCAAAAGTCTGTATAACTTTTTGGCGTGGACTGTGGAAGCTAGTCAGCTACTTACAGTACGTGTTTGTCCTCAGCACCCCTTCCCCCACCAGCAGTCAAGTACTCTACTGTATTACAGTCGTCATCATCACATGCCAGGGTTAAAAAAAAAAGTAATTCATTTACCAAGGATTTCTCTCTGCTGAGATGCAACATCTCATGTTCAGTGGGGTTCTGCTTCTACCCGTTTCCACAGCTGGGTGGATCAGAGCACTGGACAGTAATTGTCTTTCTCAAGGTTAAACAGTAGATTTTTTCTAGGTGAGACCCAAATCTGTGATGATCTGCTTCCCGAGCTGGTGTTCTCCCCACAAGTCCACAGTACCTACTTGTACTGAGTACTATTAGTGTGTCTGCATACAATATCTCATTAAATTCACTAAAGGCACACACAGCCTGTTTTATTAACGTTTCCAAAATATGCCTGTTCATGACTGGACTACCAATGTGAACACTCGGACCAGTGATCCAGAGAAGGCACGTACAAGCCCAATTTACGCTTCACCAAATAGCATTTCCGCATCCCTTTTGCAGAGTTTCACATACTAAATACATTGTTTATTTTCTGTTTAACTCCAGGTCATTTCCTGGCCGTCTGCATTCAGCCTCTATTATTGTTTTCCCCCACCCAGCCACACCTCGAGCATAGAGTTTCATAGCTCTGACTTGCAAATCGTTGTATTTTGTACCTGACTGAGTGGAGTCTTGGCTGTGCATTGACTGGGACGGCACTGTGCTATATATTAATACGTATACGTGTGTGTGTGTGTTTCTTACTGCACAAGAAGGTCATCTCATTCTCTTCGGGCAAGAGGACAGAGAAGCGAAGCTGAGTGGTTCAGTCAGTCCAAACAGCATGAGATAACATTCTTATGCAGTAAGAAACACACACAAGTAGACATATTAATACATTATGAAGCAGTCGGAAGATTTTTCAGCAACATAAAATTGACAGCGTAGCTGTTTAAAAGGCATTTTATTTGTTTATAGATTTCTGTCTCCCCTCTTGTAATTCTGACAACTGGTACAGTCCCGATATGCTCAGATGTGGTAGCGGGCAATGGCTGATGAAACTAAATTTCCTGCTGTTTGTTTTACATTAAAAACAATTTAGGGAGGCATTTTTGTTTTTTTTTACAGTTTCTTAAGTAAGTTTTGAAACCCACTGGCATTCTAGAGGCAGGCAAATTTGGAGCTGAATGGTGTGCAGAGAGCGGCAGTTGACAGCAGGAGGCAGTGTAATGAAAGTTGAGCATACTGCACTAGGCAGCATCTGTATGCGCAAGGAAAATCTGAGACTGCTTTATAATTTAAAAATTAAAAACTTTCTTATTAACCATCATACACCCCTGCATGCTTGCTTTGCCTTTATATATGTATTTAGTAGGCTTTCTGCTCCTTGCCTGCCAGCCCCATTGGTCCTACCCTATTCGTCCAGCCCCATGACCCACCTTCTCCAGGACTTACCTCTCCCTCCTACAGAGCTGGTTTACCACCCCAGGGGCAGGGTCGTCAGGAGGGCCCCTCAACCCTGATGGAGACTGAGTAAGTGCTCGAGGGAGAGCGCCACGGTCAGCGGTGTGGGGCCTGCGACGAGGGTGAATGTCTTCCTGCTGTAGCCGGTGCTCTTTTTTTTCTGGTTTTCTCCCCCTATGGATGCCAAGAAGGACTCCCACCATGCACACATGCATGACTGTGCATGTGTCACGCTGGGCTGTTGGCAGTTTCGAGCTCCACTTCCGTTGCCACCTGTGGTCACCTAGGTGGCAGTAGCTCAGTGGAGACAGACTGATCTCCCCCCCCCAACTGGTGAGTGTCCTCTAGAATGATCAGCTCACCTCCCACAACAGGCCAGCCTCTGGGATACTCAGCTCACCTCCCACGGCAGGCCGACCTCTGGGATACTCAGCTCACCTCCCCCAGCAGGCCAGCCTCTGGGATACTCAGCTCACCTCCCCCAACCGGCTGGCCTATGGGACACTCGGCTCACCTCCCCCGGCTGGCCAGCCTCTGGGATACTCAGTTCACCTCCCCCAGCTGGCTGGCCTCTGGGATACTCGGCTCACCTCCCCCGGCTGGCCAGCCTCTGGGATACTCAGCTCACCTCCCCCAGCCAGCCAGCCTCTGGGATACTCAGCTCACCTCCCATGGCTGGCTGGCCTCTGGGATACTCAGCTCACCTCCCCTGGCTGGCCAGCCTCTGGGATACTCAGCTCACCTCCCACGGCTGGCCAGTCTCTGGGATACTCAGCTCACCTCCCACGGCCGGCTGGCCTCTGGGATACTCGGCTCACCTCCCCCGACAGGCCAGCCTCTGGGATACTCAGCTCACCTCCCATGGCCGGCTGGCCTCTGGGATACTTGGCTCACCTCCCCCCAGCTGGCCATCCAAGGACCTGAGCTCATTCCCAAACCCGTGTCACCAGCGTCACGAGCAGTAGCGCTACCACTGCGCCGGCAGGCCGTCCCCTTGCTCTGCATTTCTGTCATGATATGCTCAATCCCTCCTGCTGTAATGCTCATGCAAGTCGGCCAGTTAAGGAGAGTTAAGTAAGTGGCAGTGGCACACTTAGGACGATGAGTAAGGGTAGGCAAGCAGGTACATGGACAGCAAAGTCCCCACAGTCCCACTCCATCCCAAGGCTTGATGGAGTGGCATGGTAGCAGTAGGATTTGAAACTGAACAGCAGTAAGGTAACATATGTAGAAGTCAGGCGGTCACAATACATTACTGAGGTGAGCAGGAGTGAGTGAAGCTGATGACAAAACGGTAGCATTACAGGTCGCCGGCCTCATTTATTTTATTTTAAAGTAACAGGCTGTTGGCTCTGAATGGGTAAAAATCAAGAACTGGCTAAAGTATGTAGAGATAGCTGGCTGATTTTCAAATTTTTTTTCTTTTTTTTTTTCACATTCCAGCAAGCAACTTTTAATATGCAGCAGCCTCTCGGTCGGACTTTATATATTCTGGAAGTTAGAACTTGAAGCAGGCAGCACAGTGTGAAGGGGAAGGGAGTCTGGGTATGCAAGATAATTAAAATTAAATACTTTATTTGCTGACATTGCGTGACCAGCAGCTGTTGGAGTCAGAGAAGCTAAATGGACTTGGTCGGACAAAGCTGAGAGGGGGAAACATGGCTGCAGGAACACACAAACAATCCACAGTCCAGGCAGAAATAATAATGTAGGTACAAACAAACCCAAAGTAACTCAGTGGTTACAAAAAAAAAAAAAAGAAAAGTGTTTTTATTTAACAGAAAATGGCTCAAACATCAAGTGAGTGGTGCTAAAAAAAATTTTGACTAGATAACTTGGGAGATGGATCAGGGAAAGGCAGTGGATGTGGCCTATCTGGCCTTCAGTAAGGCCTTTGACACTGTGCTGCAGAGGAAGCTGATAAAGAAACTTAGTAGCCTGGGGGTGGGGGCGAAAGTGGTGACCTAGGTAGCCAACTGACTGAAAGATAAGCAGAGGATTGTGGTAAACAACAGTCACTCGGTGGACATGAGAGTGACTAGTGGAGTGCCACAGGGATTGGTACTGGGCTCTGTCCTCGTCAATGCCTTCACAAGTGGCATTGCTGAGGAACTGGAGAAGGTGCGTCTCTCTGCAGATGAAACAAAAATCTGCAACAGGGTGGACACCCAGCGGGGGTGGAGAGAATGCAAAAGGGATCTGGGGAAACTAGTGGAATGGTCTATGGAATGGCAGCTGGATTTCAATGCCAGAAACTGCACATGGCTGAATATAAGATTGGGGGGGGGGTAATCGCAGTCACCAAGGAAGAAGGAGACCTTGGGGTGATCCTATCTGATGATCTCAAGATGGTAGGGCAGTGTGACAAGGCAGTAGACAAGGCGAGCTGGATACTGAGGTGCACAGGAAGGGGTATCTCCAGCAGAAGTGAAGTGGTGTTGCCTCTGTGTCACTAACCAGCAAGACTCCACCTGGAGTACTGTGTCCAGTTCTGGAGGCTGCACCTCTCCAATGACATCAACAAAGTGGAAGCCATCCAGACGAAGGCTACTCTGGTACATGGGTTGCATGAGAATCCATACAAGGAAAAGCTGTGGGAGCTCAATATGTGCTCCCTGGAGGAGAAGCAAGAAAGACGGGACATGACTGAGACCTAAAAGTACCTCACTGGGATGTACAAAGTGCAGGAGGGGAGTCTCTCTCACAAGGGGAAGAGCACCAGAGCATAGAGGCATGCTATGGCATTTGGAGGAGGGAAGGGGGGGGGTTAAGAGAGATGTGAGGAAACACCTCTTCACAGAAAAGGTGGTGCACACCTACAACAGCCTGCCACAAGAGATGGTAAGGGTGAAAATAGTGAGAAGCTTCAAACATGCATGGGATAGGCACATGGGTATAACAGACTTAGGGGAGGGGCACCTTTGACCAAATAGAGTACAGGGTGTAGTGTTAGGCAGTGAATATAGAGCAGACCAGATGGGCCTACCAGTCCATTTCTGCTGACACATTCTATGTTTCTGTGTTCCCAACCCTGGTGCTTCACATAAAAGGCATGACGCTTCGTCAGGGGTCCTTACATAACTTATTTTTGCTACTTGGAGTACAGATTGTTCGTGCATTTTATGTGGGGATTCAATCATCCTGCATCCACTATTTCAGCCAGTGTATGTGCGGACGGCTGTGTTCTATGAAAGATGACTGCAGTGTACAGCTTTAAATAAAGTCATGTGGTGGGGCTGACGCTGCAAAGTGGGTGTCTGCATACATGTGTGCTCGCAGTGTGCCGTGACACTGCATGCACGGCTAAACATTTTGGTTTTATTTGTGGTGGTGGGACAGGCCTCCATGAAGAGAGTTACAGAAAGCACAAGCAGGCAACAGTATTGTCAACTGCAGCCTGCAGGCACTTTCTCAGCTTCTCAGCATTGTTGGGTTTTTTTTGTGTTATTTTTGTTTGTTTGTTTGTTTCAAGAATGGTACTCCTCACCTTATGGATTTCAACATCTGTACCCTTCCAAATTTGGTTTTACTAGCCTCACTTTGTAAAGGAGTACAATACTCAACACCCTCCCCCCCAAAAAAAAATCATATCTGGAGCACTAACTCGGATTGCTACTTTTAGTACAGCTACATTTCCATACAAATACTTAAAAGATTGGACAACCCCTCTCCTGCACTGTGATTGGTAAAATCTGATCACATGGCCGTGCAGGGATTTACCTAGTCACGGGGTTGTGTGAACAAACTTCTGTATCTTTGCAATGTTCTATGAAACTCTATAGTAACAGTATACCTGCGGTCTAAAAAGTAAACAAAACAATACTACAGCAATGTAAGCAAATGACTGTTCACTTTTTAAACCAATTTTGAAAAGAGTTTTAAATTCATGACCATTTTGGAAGAGTAACAGCACGCTCCAGGGTGTGCCAAGCTACACTACCACACTTCTCAGAAGTGTAGGTACAATGCACCCAGAGTGCATGACATTATAGCTAAATGCACACCCTGCTGTGGTTATTGCTTACATAATCAAACGATACTACAGAACTGTGTCAACAATGCAATTACATTCTAAAAGAAAACAAAATACATTCATTTTGAGAGGCAGTGTAGAACAGAGATTAATCACTAAACTGTAAGCCTGGGGAATGCCACAGACCTAGGTTTGAATCCCACAGTCAGCACTTGCATATTGTGTGATCCTGAGCAAATCACTTAACTTTCCTCTCCGGAGTTGCACCTGGAAATGGGTTTTGGCTCGGTGCCTTTCCCTGCCAACAAAAATTCTTAATATAAATAAACCAAACAAATTATTTAAGCATAGCAACGTGAACAAGTGTCAATTCACTGCTTAAATAAACTTTAAATGTGATGTGTTTTTTTCTTACGTTAATGCGACCATTCTTTAAGAAAATGAACACTATGGTTTAGGTCATATTGCCCCACTTTCATGAAGTAATACAGCCTAATCCATACCCTAGAATATGTTCTTGTTTACGTAATCATGTTAAATCAGAATTTAAATTCTGCATAACTGCACCAGTTTCCCCAGTGCTCTGGGACTGTATCTCTGCGGTATCATGAAGTGCCTCACATTTCAAGGGGGAGTGCTCCATATTTTTTGTACAGATGCTTTGGCCAGGAACAGCATATATTGTTATAGGTTATGCCCCACCTTCTCAAACTGGATTTTGAAGTGTTGAAAATAAGATAAAGACACCATACCTTAATTTAGGCAAGAGGATGCCTTGCACATTTCTATGCAAGCTTCAGGGGTTACAGTTTGTTTAATTCTGTATGCAACGCCCAGCCTAGAATTTACAGACTTACAGACTGATTTTATGTATACTGAGAAATTGGGGGTTTTATTATCAAACGTAACACTCAGATATTTAAGAGTCAACCACCTTAAATGAGCCATCAAGACACATTATTTGTTGTCTACTGGTTCTGCCACCTAGTTTCTGTGCAGATCCAAACAACATGACCCGAGTTTAGCTTACATTTGAAACTAGCTTATTTTGTATCATTTAGAGAACTGGGTCATTAGTCACTGGAATGTGGGATACTGACAGGGAGGTAGTGTAGCAGAGGTTAAATCATTGATCTGTGAACCTTGAGACTTGGAAGATCTGGGTTTGAAACCCACAACTGCCACTAGCATACTGTGTGACCCTCAGCAAATCACTTCACTTTTCTGTGCTCCTGGGGCAGACGTGGAAATAAGCTAAAGATCAAAGGGCCACTCTGCCTTGTCTACCTAGCATCAAACACATCTCCATTTGCCTTATTCCAGCCTGGGTTTCCGTTGCTGCTAGATGGACCTTTCACACTGGATGTCTACTTTGACACCAACCCCCTGAGCCATACTTCTTGTAAAACTGGCCTGGGACCAGTGGCTTCCAAAAGGAAGACCAAGTAGTCATCTATGGGAAGTTCTGCTTTATGCCAAGAAGGGGATTGTGGGATGTCAGTGTCAGTGATTCAGCAGGTAGCACACTCGCCTCTGAGGCCGGGAGATCAGAAGGCTGTGGGTCCTATCCCTACACCAGGCACTTCGGTTAATATCCCAGTACTGACACTGCAGTGCAGCATGAGGGGGTGCTGCACTCCTGAGGTGCCGTCTTTCAGATGAGACGTTAAACCGAGGTCCCATCTGCCTGTTCTGGTGGTAGTTTAGGTGGATGTTAAAGATCCCATGGCACTTCTTGAAAACAGCAGGGAATTTCCGGTGTCCTGGCCAAATTTCCTCTATTCACTAAAATACCACCAACAGCTTAATCTGGTTCAAAGTCAGTTGGCATTCATCTGTATCCCCCTCCCCCAGGTCATGCCTGAAAATAGGCAGAATCTGTCTACTGCACTTACCTGGTCAACAAAAACTAAATAAATAAATGTAGAAGTCCAGCTACGCCCAAACGTGAGGCCAAAATGAGGAGTGCAGAGCAATATGTCAGGGTTTGCCCCCCAACATAAACCCTCCATGTTTACCTGGCTTTGAGAATACTGTAGAGTGTGACCAACCAGCTCTTCTGACGCCTCAGGTCCAACAAGAACAGTGCATTGTAGTAATGGGGAGACTCGGTGGGCCAAAGACCCTTATCAGCCGACATCTATGTAACCGGATGCACAGTGCTAGTGGGGACATGGGATCGGGTCAGATGCAGCCATTTGTGGAACAGAGGGTTTGTGTATACCAAAGAAGCTTCCATGGTACAGGGGATGTCCAACGCATCCATGCAGGAGTGCAATGACCCTAATGGATGAATTATTAATTAATGCCCACATGAAAGTATGAGCAGGAAAATGTTCAGCTGAAGAAAATCTAAAGCAAACAGAAGTGTCAGCAGCCTAAGTACAAGGAACATGTGACTCATCTTTCCCTTTCTCTCTTAGCAGCTCACAAGTGAGAGGCCCTGTCCAACACATGCACATCGCTCCAAGTAAAACATTAACAGGACATGATTAAGTCTGAATTAATCCCAGTTAAACTACAAACAGGGAAGGGGTGGGGAGAGGAATGGGCAGACAGTCCTAGCTACTAAAACCTAACTGCTCTGCAGTGAGCACTTCAGAGTGGTTTTTGCAAAATCCTGAAGTTCTCCTCACATATACCTGATATTTCAATCCATTTACATCAGGGCATGTGTGATCTGCACTGAAATGTGCAGCGACAAGAGACAAACAAAAGAAGCGTTACACAAAAGGTATTGCCATGGTTATAAGTGATGACCAATGAGGAATGAATGGTAGCACATGACATGGTCTGAGCCAGCAAGTAAACAGTTAACATTTGGACCTACCATGTTTGTGGAGTCCTGTTCTACAAATATTTTAGTAAGGGAGCCCAGGAGAAACCCCTTCACATGGGTTGCCTTGACTGGGCATTGTTCTTAACCACAGATTTATTTTGAATCCTTTGTATTAGAGGTATCTGAAACGGTTTCTGATATTCTTTACGCAATGAGTATAGTACAGTATTCTTTTGGTGTCTCTAGCGTCACCCGTTTTATTATTAAATGATTAGCAAGAGTTTATTTTAGATTTACAGAGCCCAGGCTAGTGTCATGTCATCTTGGTGTTTTTTTAAGGCTGCTTAGCGAAGCCAAACGCAGTCTGCTTGTCAGAGGGAAAAAGGCAGCAGCACACAGCTGTACTGTCCTGGTATACATCTGGTAGTGATCTATACCACTGCCTACAGCTGCTCCCTCCCCCTCCTCTTCAGTTAAAAGTAGTTAAGGGAGAAAAAACTAGGGTTCAAAGCACAAAGTGCAAAGTCATGCATACTGGCTGCAAGGACCTGAGAGCCAACTACAGACTTGGGGAGGAGGATAAAGGTCACGGTGTCTGAGGAGGAAAAGAATGTGAGGATAGCTCTAACAAACTAAAGCCACCGATGCAATGCAAAAAAGGTAGCAGTCAAGGGTAACAGGATGCTACGGGGCACAGCTAGGGGTTCCCCCAGAAGAAGGAAGGAGGCAATCCTGCCACTGTACACATAGCCATGGTGTGTCCGCACCTGGAGTACTGTGTACAGTAGTGGAGTCTCTAGCTGAGAGATAATATAAACCAGACTGAGGCGTGCAGAGAAGGGCTTTGAAGATGATCCAGGGTCGACATGATAGCCTGTATGAGGAAAGGCTGATAAACCTGAATGTGTACTCCCTGGAGAAGAGAAAGGAGAGGTGGCACATGGCAGAAACCCTGGAGCACCTGAAAGAGCAACTCTACACGTCAGGATGCACTTACATACATATGATGGTTCAGCTCTTGCAGTTTAGTAGAGAACCCATCTTTTGCTTTTTCAGCATTACTTACCAGGGTTTCACACACATCTTCGTAGTCTATCTAAAAAGTCTGTCTAAAAGACATTTGCTTCTCCCCAGTTAACTTCACAGTGCCTTTATGACATCATAGTGTTCACCATGAAAATAGAATGTGGCGTTACAAACAGCAATTTTGAGGTCAGCAGGGAAGAGTCAGATACAGTTTGAAAGATTGGTGAAATAACTGCAGCATTACCTGCAATATTTAGTAAACTAACAATAGGAAAAGGTAAAAAAACAACTAGGAAACACTAAAGTTAAAACATAACAGGTGTTAATTACATAAATGGTGTAAAACTAGTGGTTTAAAACATTTTACTCTATGAGACAGATGCTCTTTAAAGGTATAAACAAGGTTGATATTGGGAATCCCTTTAGCACAAATGAAAATAAGAACATAAGCGGCAGCGGCACAGTTACAAACTGGCATGGGGATTCAAGAAGTAAGTACGGAGAACATCTTTACAGAGAAAGTGCTGACAGTGTAGAATGAGCGTCAAGCAGTCTGTCAGTCAGAAGACAATCAATAGCTTCAATATTGGGTGGGACAGGGTAAAGAGGAAGGTAAGAGTGGGGTGGGGGGGCAGGGCCCAATGTAAACACAAGGACATGGGTCTCCACATGTGGCAGACCTGGTGGTTTTCTTCTGCTGGCAATGCCCTATGTTCATATATAAGTGCAGCTCCCTTTTGTGCCACTCGGAGTAACAGGACTCACGTCATACCCTCGGAGCTCATTTGTGTCCATATCACTGACCAAATCTGAATACTTTTACTGCTCCCCATTTGGGGTGCAAGTCGTTATTTTAGACTCAACACAACCCAGTTTGGTATCATGTCATCTTGGTATTTTTTAAGGCTGCTTAGTGAAGCTAAAAGCTGGCTTTTTGTTTGGGAGAGTTGTGGGCATGGCCAAACCTGGGCAAGGTGACTGTATTCCATGTGTTGTTCCACCTTGTCACTGGGCTATTCATTTAGTGCTTTGTAGCACAGGCATTCATAAAAGGGACCAACCCCACCATCACATTCAAAGCAGTGACATCATCTAGGAACTGTGACATCATCTAGGAACCATGACTCCTCCCCCTTCTCAGCGACAGCATAGAGCCTTCCGTTTTTGTGTGCATTGACTGGACAAGCAGCATACCCTGAGGGTTCCGAAATGTATTTTGCAAATGTTATTTTTTTCCACTGTAGTAACTCTTAAAAGCATGTTTGTTTTTTAAAACAGAATTTTAAATTCAAAGCATGCCTTTTTTTTGTTTTTTGTGTTTCACTAAACTGGTTCCTGCTTTTTAACCCCCCCTCCATGGAATTATTTTCTCCTCAGCCATGCCCGTCCCAGGGATATACCCTGATCCTAGGGATACAACCCACTCAGGTCTGCAGACACCACCACCACCAACTTCCCCCTTCCCATCTGGGGCAGTGGCTCTGGGGCAGGGGTAGATACCCCCTCCCTAACAAGGCAGTCCACTGTGTGAACTGGTATCCATAGAAACATACACAGACTTGTCAGCAGAAGCCCTCGAACAAGTAAGGACATTCAAGTACGTCAGAGTACATCTGGCCCACCAGCACAGCAGTAGTGCTACCGCTTGCGACACCAGCGACCAGGGTTCAGGAACGGACTCGGGCAGCTGGAGGGCCAGCCAGGGGAAGAAAGATCGAGTGGCCACAGGCTGCTCTCCTTCTCCGGGGAGGTTGGGGATGCCTGTCCCGCTGCTCCACCACGGGTGGAGGTCCAGTGGGACAGCATGAACAGGGAGGGAGGATGTCGGCCGAGAGCTGGGATGACAGCACATTGTTATGTGCCCAGTCCCTTGGCTCTCCAAGTGCATCGGCATCCTGAGGGGAAGGGCGGCACCAGAAAAATGGGAAAAACCCCGCAACGGATGCCTGGAGACGGGACCCGGCTGCCCAAGAGAAATTCGCAACCAGGCTTCAGGATGGGCTTACGCAGCATACCCGATGCACACTAATGGACTAAAGGGGACTATTGAGGGGGACGGGACTCTTTCCTTCCTGCCCGGGGGACAAACCAAAGCAGGATGGGGGCAGTGCTGACAGGACCCAGAATGGAGATACCTGGGGAGGACTTACGGGAGCGTGCACAGCCTAGGGATCCCCAAGGATAGGGGCCAGAGTGGTGAGTAAGGAGGCATAGACAGAAAATGAAAAAAAAAAGTAAAAAAAAAAATAGTACCTCGGAGTACATATTGACGACTCACTCTCCTTCCCCTCACATATTGACAGCGTAGTCAGGGCTGTCAATGTCAAACTTGAAAACCTGTATAAGCACAGAAGCCACCTAACCCCAGCTGCCCTGCGTCTCACCGTCACCAGCTCAGTCCTGTCAATTATTGACTATGGGCTGATTGTATATAGTGCTGCCACCGACACGGCCCTAAAGTGTATCAAAACAGCACTCAGTAAAGCCTGCTGACTTATCCTGGGTGCCAACCAGCTCACCCACATGTGCAAGCTGTATGCCGAAACACAATGGCTAAACCTACCAGGACAAATAAAGTACCAAGTTTGCCTCATGGGAAAAAAAACGCTTCTTGGTCTCTCCCCACCTGCCATCCGCAACCTATTGCAATTCTCCCAAACCCAGCACTGCACCAGGGGTGTTGCACGATGCTCATTATCTGAACCATTCAGGAGAACCTCTCTTGCTCAGCGCTCTTTTGCTTACAGAGCCCCACACTGGATTAAAGAACTTACTACTGAACTAGCCAACTCCAACAACATCAGCTCTTTTAAAAAAGAATTGAAGCACTACATAGCTACCTCCAGCAGCTGTGACTGCTAAACGACCTCAAACTCTTCACCCTCGAGACTGCTTTCTCCCCTCTGCTTTTGCAAAGCTGACCTCACCCCGTCCTTATACCAGGGACCTCTAATTGACCCTTTTACATCACCCTCATCTCCCTGCCACCAGCCTCCTCTACTTCCTCTTCACCACTGCCTTCCCAGCCTCAACTGCACACCTTTAACCCTGTACCCATCCCACGGAACCTCCCCCCTCCCCTAACCACCTGTACCCATCTCTCACTTTCTGGCCTCCCATCCTCACTTTACTGATACAACTGTGAAAATCCCACATCTCTGGATGCTGGCCTATGGATATCCATACCCTCCCTTATTTTTTTATAGCTCGTCTATGTATCATATTTTTATCTTATTGTATAGCGTTACTTGTACTTGGTTTGACTACTGATGTTATGTGCTCTCTAAATTCATACTTGCTGCTGTGTACCCAATATGCTTGTCTGCCTTTGTACTGTTCTCCCTGTCGTGGAACCTTCATAAACAAGCTCTGAACTCAAAGTCTGTATCTGAAAATTAAAAATATATAAAAAAAGACCAGTAGGCCCATCTACTCGGCCCTATTTTCCCTGCCTGTCACTATGCCTCCTTTACTCTGATCTGGGGTGGCTCCCACTACAAGCATCATGGTACTATGCATATGGCATCATCATTGACAACATTATCAGATCACAGATACCCAAGCCACTGGCAACTCTCTTCCGAAACCACACTTCCAGCTATGGCTTACGATCGATGGAAGATGTCCTTGTCCATATCCCCAAACACAGTACCTCCAAAGGTGCGAGTGCATTTGCTTGTCACGCACCCCCCACCCCGTACTGGAACTCCCTCCCTCTAAAATTACGCCAAGCCTCTTCCCATGCCACGTTCAAGAAGGAGCTACGTAATCGTCTCACCACTTCCAGCATGTACTCCTGTTTCAAACCGCCTTAGCTTACGTAACTCTTCCTAACCTTCACCACCCAGGCCATTTCTGTTAGCCCAGCTTAACGCTCTGCACTTGCTCCTACCTTCTCTTACTGCCCTTACATCAACTAATTTCTCCCTCTTATCTTGTTCCAAGCGCTACCCCATCCCACCCTCTACCCTCCTTGCCTTATATTATCTCTGCTACACCTACCTGATATTGGCTATTTTATAGGTTACAGTCATCATTGTATTTTCGTCCCCTACTTTCTGCAAAACTTATGATTTAATGTATAGCTGTTAGTATTTTTGCTGTACCTTCACACTGTTATATATCTACCCTGCCTTATTGTTTACGCCTGTTGATACTGCTCATATGATATGTTGTTGTCTACTATGTACTGTAATTTGTACGAACTGTAATTTGTTTCCTGTTGTTTGCTCTGTACCGTCCCGGGTCGTGCCTGAAAATAGTCGTTGCTATGGCTAGTGTACCTACCCGGTAAACAAAAACTAAATAAAAAAATAAAATAAATAAATACTCTGGACCCTATTTGGTCACAGGTGTCCCTCCATCCCTCCTCCTCCTCCCTTTCCTCTACATATTACACCTCTGAGTCTATCCCAGACAAGCTTGATGCTTCCCACTGTCTTTGCACCCACCACCTCTCCTGGCAGGCTGTTCCAGGGGTCCACCACCCTTTCTGTGAATAATTATTTCCTGACACCCCTCTTGAACCCCCCTTCCACCTTGAGCTTCATAGCATGCCCCTGTGTTCTGGTGTTCTCTCCCTCTGAAAAACACTCACCTCATGCACAGTGTTCAGCCTTGTGAGGTACTTATAAGTCTCAATCATGTCCCGTCTCGCTCTGCTGTACTTCAGGGAGTACATGTTAAGATCAGTAACGGAAAAGAGGGCAGCCTATGGAAATTCAAAAGCACAGCAAAGGAAGAGGATGAGGAAGATTCCGGAAAGCTGGCTAAGGTGGCAAGAAGGGGGGTGCAGCAGGCAAAGGCACAGAAAGCGCTCCAAATAGCCGAGGGAATAAAGAATGAAAAAAAGGCCTTCTTTCACTACATAAGTGAAAGGAGGGACAATAAGGACACCACTGTTAGGCTGAAGAAGGGGATGGTTGCGTAGAGGAAGATGGGAGCAAGGCAGAGGTATTAACGTATACTTTTGCTCTGTCTTTACAAAGAAAAAGGATGGACCGGTGCCACGTATAGGGAAAAGAGGAAGGGAACAGGGAGGAAGCATTAGGTGTAATTGGGATTGAGAGAGTGAGAGAGGGTCTGATGGCTCTGAGGGTGGACAAATCCCCGGGACCAGATGAAATACACCCCAGGGTGCTGAAAGAGTTAGTAGACAATCTGGTGGGGCCACTGGCTGTTCTTTTTATTAGATCTCTGGAGTCAGGTGTGGTGCCGCAGGAGTGGAGAATGGCACAAGTGGTGCCACTCCACAAGAGCGGAACCAAGATGACCCAGGTAACTACAGGCCAGTCAGCCTGACATCAACAGTATGTAAACTCATGCAGACCATACTAAAGGAGAGGCTGGTGAAGTACATGGAGGAGAATGGTCTGCAGGACGATAGACAGCATGGGTTTGTGGCAGGCAGATCATGTCAAATGAATCTGATAGAGATTTTCATTTGGTTCACGAGGGCAGTAGACAAAGGCCAAGCGGCAGACATCATGTACCTGGACTTTAGTAAGGCCTTCGATTCGGTGCCACACGAAAGTTGATAATGAAACTGAAGGACCAAGGGGTGCGGGAGAATATGGTCAGATGGACTGAAAATTGGTTGAGGTGCAGAACCCAGAGTGTAGTGGTTGACAGCAAGTTCTCAAGCATCAGGAAGGTCACTAGCAGGTCCCGCAGGGATCAGTGTTGGGGCCAGTGTTATTTAATGTCTTCATAAAAGACACTGGGGAAGGTATTAAAGGCAAAATATGCCTGTCTGCGGACTACACCAAACTTTGTTGGAGGGTGGACACCAAGGAGAGGATACAGGACCTGAGGAGGACCTCACCAGACTAGAGAGAGGTCAGGAATCTGGCAACTTGGTTTCAATGCAGCAAAGTGATGCACATAGGGGCCAAGAACCCTAGGACTCAGTATTACATAGGAGAGGTTCAGGTAAATGCTTCCAAAGAGGAAAAGGATCTAGGGGTAGTGATTATGAGTGAAACGCACTTCCCAGTGTAAGAAGGCAGTGGCGAAATCTAACAGGATGCTGGGGTGTACTACAAGGGGATTCAGTAGCAGGTGGAGGGAAGGAGGGCGGTTGGGGGGGTAGGGTCAGTGGCGTAAATGTAGGACTAGACCCTGCATCATTACGAGCAGATGCAATAGACCAGGTGGTCTTCTTCTGCTGGCTCTTTTCATATGTTTATATGTTGAGCTCCCATAGCCTCTCCTTGCATGGTTTCTCATGCAACCCCAGCACAATTTGGTAGCCCACCTCTGGACCGCTTCCACCCTGTCAATGTCTTTGCGGAAGTATGGCCTCCAGAAATGGACACAGTACTCCACGTGGGGTCTCATTGGTGAGCAGTACAGTAGCAGCACCACCTCTATTCTCCTGCTATAGATCCCCTTGCTATGCACACCAGCATCCAGCTAGCCCTGCTTACTGCCTTGTCTCACTGCCCCCCACCTTGAGATCATCAGATATGACTACCCCCAAGGTTTCTCTCTTGCTTGGTGACTGCAAGTACCCCCTAACCATATTACACACAGGCCCTGAGTTTCCCTGCCCTAGGAGCACGGTTTTGCACTTTTTGACACTGGAACCCCGCTGCCCACAATAGACCACTCCTCTAGTTTCCTCAGATCCCTTTGTGTTCTCTCCTCTCCTTCCTGGGTGTGCAGCCTGTTGCAGATTTTTGTGTCATCCACAAAGAGACACACCTTCCCTTCCAATTCCTCAGCAATATCACTTATGAAGCCACTGAAGAGGGCAGGTCTCAGTACCAATCCCTGTGGTATGCCACTGATCACTCTCCTGTTCCCCTGAGCAACTGCTGTCTACCACCACCCTCACCTCCTATCCTTCAACTGGTTTGATACCCAACTTACTACCTTCTCCCAACCTCCAGGTTCCTATGTTTCTTAATTAGTATCCTATGCAGTACAGTGTCAAAGGCTTACTGAAGTCCAGATAGGCCATATCCATTGCCTTGCCCAAGTCACCTCCCTAGTCACCCAGTCAAAGACATCTATGAGATTTGTTTGACGTGATCCCCCTCACCCCCCATGAAACCGTGCTGCCTGTGGTCCTGTAGACCATTTACCTCCAGGTGCTCCATCGGTCTCTCCTTCAGCAGGGTTTCCATCAAATTTCAACACCACTGATGTGAGACTGACTGGCCTGCAACTCCTAGCCTCCTCTCTGCTGCTGCTCTTATTCAGAGGGACCACATCTGCCCTCCTCCAGTCCTCTGGCACTGCCCCATCTCCAATGAGGTGCTGAACAGTGTTGCTAGAGGGGTGGCTAGCACTGTGCTCAATTCTTTTAGTACCCTTGGGTGGATCCCATCTGGCCCCATCACCTTGTTTTTCTTTAGGGCTTCCAATCCTCTTGGGACTGTCTCCTCCAAAAATGGTTTGTGTCAACTCCCCCTGGTGCCTGCTGATACAGGTTGGTCTTTCTCCCCTTCCCCCCAACTGTGAAGACCTAGCAGAAGCACTCATTTAAATGCTTAGCATTTTCTTGATCTTCCTCTGCAGTTCTCCTCCCCCTCGCTTTCCTGATCATTACTATCCCATGCCTTGCTTTCCACTGTTCACTCACATACCTGAAGAATGTCTTATCCCGCTGGCCCGGTGGTGCTGAGGGTTGAGACGCTGGACACCTTACCTCGCACTGTGCTGGCGACCCAGGTTCGGGAACGACCTTGCATCATCGGGATGCCAGCATGGGGGTGGGAAGAGCGGGACTGACTGAGCAGCCAGGCTGTTCTCTTTTATCAGGGATGGTGTGGGTGGGTTGTCACCCCTTTTGTAGTTCTGTTCCCACCAGGTGGATGTCTGATGGGGCAACGTAGGTGGGTGGGGGCGGCAGTATGGGTGGGTGGAAGGGGCTGAGCTGGTTTCCGGTGTGCATGTGCACCTCCACGCGCACAAACAGCCATGTGCCGGGGCCCCGGGGGAGACACGGGGAGAAAAACAGAAAAGCCTATTTAAAAAAAAAAAAAAAATCTATATTTAAAAAAAAAAAAAAATGTCTTATCCCACTTCTTGACCTCCTTGGTGATCCTCTCCTCTGTTTTAGTGATTGGCAGTCTCCCATTTCTTTCAAATCTGCTCTCCTGAAGTCCAGGACCCTTGTCCTAGTGTAGTTTTTCTCCTGCTCAATCTGTATACCAAAACACACTGTATGATGATCACTTGCAACCAGGGGGCTACACACTGTGATGTCTGAAATGCTGTCCTTGTTCGTAAGCAGCTTCCTGAGAAATGACCCCTGTAAGGAATCTAAGATGGCCCAGCTTCTTCTTGTAGTTGCAGCCAGAATACTCCAGTCTCAGGGTTTTAAATAATTGATTAGCAGTTTTTTTCTTGGGACTATACTAACTGTACAGAAAGTATTTATATAGATTTTCTAGAAGTGCTGTGTTTGGTAAACACAGTGAGGCAAGAGCTATGCATTTTCACAAAGATTTAGCACTTTTATGAGCAAAACGCTAATCAATTTTTAGAGTTAAATAAATCCCTGAGTCTACATCCAAGTCCTCCACAATCAAGTACCTCCCCTTTGCTTGCCATTCTACCAATGGCCTCCCCAAAAACACTGTCCAACTCCTCCCCCCGAACTGGTGGTCTGTATACCTCCCCCACGTGGATAATGGCCCCGGATCATGTCTCTAAGCCAACCCAAAACACCTCCAGCCTTTCCTTGTCCCTGCTGTATCTTTTTATCTGTGGCCTTTATACCTTCCTCACATATAACCACCACCCCCCAACACACAAGACACACATATACACACACACACACACACACACACACACACACACACACTTTCCTCCTACCCTTTCCTTCTGGAACATGCTGTAACCCGGCATGGCCACATCCCAGCTGTGGTTGTTGGTGTACCATGATTCGGTAAGCCTCAAGATTAGGAACTTTAATTCCTATGCTTCTTTTGTTGGCACCCATGGCTCTCCACCCCCTCTGTCTCTCCATACCCTTACACTGCTCTCGCCTCCAGATTAATTCCTCCACCCTTCCCTTGTCCCTGGCACTGTTTTCCCATTGTTTATACTCCCTCTACCCCATCCTCCTTAACTCTTCTCTCAACCTTGGAACCAACTCCAACCCTCAGGCCCCTTCCTACCCTTTATCCCTACATCCATCTACACCTAGGGAATTCACTTCCCCTGGCTTCTCCTCTCTGCTGTTTCATTTTCGGAAGGGGGGCATTTACTACCGCCCTCTTCTACCTCACCTCTTGGCTAGTTTAAACGCCCAAAGTAGCATTTAAACCTTCAACCCAGGACTTCTGTTCCCCTCCTTGATGGATGGAGGCCATCTCCTTTGTACAGGCCTGCATCCCCCCAAGTAGGACTCCAATTCTCTATTTAGCTAAAACCCTCCTCCCTGCACAAGCCTTCAACCAGTTGATGAAAACTATGGAGTGGTGTTTCCCAGACTCCCCCCTCCCACACAAGTAGTACTTCAGTGAAGGTCACTATGCAAGTTATCTGTTTCAGGCCCCTCCTCAGCTCCCTAAACCTATCCTGTACAACCCCTGCTGCATCCCTTGCCAGATCATTTGTCCCAAGATGGACAATTATATCCAGCTCCCCCTCCTGCCCTACCACCCTAGCGACAGTAAGGCTCTGCTTTCCATCCCTCCTTGCCGAGTCACCAGGTAGGCAATTCACCTCCCTCTTTCTCTTACGGTCTGCTCCAAAAGTTACCCCATAACAACTGAATTCCACACCAGAAGCTGCCCCCTCTTCAACTGAGGCCTTCCTCCTCCCCGGAGGACCCTCACATCCTCCCTTGCCACTATCACGAGTGCCTCCTATTGGCAGTCTCATCTCACCAGAGCAGTGAGAGAGTTGTGCAGTGGCACCGGCTGAAGAATGTGTTCTCGACTGCCCCCCCCCCACCCCTACCCTCACTGAGCCCACCACAGTCCAGCCATTCCTCCTCCTCCTTCTTGGCACCCTCTGAGGCAGCAGTGGAGGACTTCATGGCCCCTGGGTGGGGGATGAGGTCCTCCAAATCCTAGCCAACTCAGTCATTACAGATGACTATATTGCCGTACCTTCAAATAGCTCCTGTTTGGAGCCTACATGTGTCTGTGCTATACCGAGACCAAGTACAGACTGGCAGGCACCCTGTCAGTATGTAACTGGTGTTAGAACAGCATAGACCGCCATTGGCTCCAAACTGGAGCTATTAGAAACTACAGGACTACAGTAATCCTATGGAGGCACCCGGGCTGTTCCCCTCAAAACACGTCACACTGGGGACAGCCGCAGGGTGTTGTGGGCACGCTGGGAGGGAACTGCAGTTGTAAAATGCCAACGGGTTGGGCGCAGGATCAACCAGACACAATTTTAAATATAAAATGTCACAGTAAGTCAAAAAATTGATGCTATTTTCTAAACAGCTAATCAGGCCCTGCTTCACACGGAGGTGGGGCCCGCTCAGACATGGACGTTTCCCTTTAAGAGATTAGTGGGACACACAGACAGAAGTGGGGAAGGGTTAGCGATCAGCCACTAGCATTATGAGGTCTCTAAATCCAGCTCAGAAACAGGCCAGGCATAGAGGTAGGCTGGGAAATGGGCATCTGGATTGATTTCAGGGCCTTTTTCTGCTGACGCAATTTACACGTATGACATTCTGATCACAATATGCTGCACAACTATTATCCACAATCCACTGTTCTACACACAATCCAACAGCAAGGTTGCTGTTACAGTGCAATCTGTCTGAACCGAGTGCTGCAACTGGAATGGGACAAAATCTGATTTCAAAGATCATCTAAAATAATTGTGCCTAACATGATAGATTAGGAATGGGCACATGTCTGCAGAGGTCTCCTCCCACCACGAATGGCAGATTCAGGCTTACTGCACACTTGCCCGACACCTGCTGCAGCACTCAGTACAGACAGTACTGTGACATCAGCGCTGCAGAAGCACTGTGGGTAGAACAGTGGAGTATTGGTAACTACAGTGCAGCACACTCTCTGACAGGAGTGCCGTCCCCAAAAAATTAAAAAAAAAAGGGATAACAAGAGAATTGGGCACCAGGATATTTGTAACCATACTAGTATCTGCTAGTTGGGTGTGCCTTATGTGTAGACTAAACCCTGCAGGAATGAGCCCTTCCCTTAAACTGTCTCTAAAGACCTTTTTACACAGAGCCCTTACTCAAAACACTGCAGTTTCCCAACCACTCACTCTGCTCTGTCTGCACCACTGTGTTTTCATTATACACAGCAGCCCTAAAGCAGTCTTGTGGCTCTTTCAGTGTTTTTGTTAGCTTTCCAGCTGGCCAAGAGCACAAGACTTGCTTGTGGGGTTGCATCAATGTGAGTGCTACACTGTGATTATACAACAGCAGAATGTGATGCAAAATGGAAAACTGCAACGGTGAACCCAAGAAAGCAGGGTAAGCCAAGACAGTGAATTCTACCCTTGGATGCGGTGCAGCTCGGCTTTACACGGCAAGCAGGGTAACGTTCTAGTTGCTGTGCACCAATCGCAGCGGTGTAGAGCAGATAATGAAAAATGGCCTTAAGTTGTAAATGATTCAGCTGGGCAAGAAGGATACTCTACAGTGTAACCACATCTCTTTCACTAAGTTTATGGACTCAAAGACATAAAGAAACTGTTGAGGGGGCTTCTTGACCCTGAAATCACCTTTGCTGATTATATCCATAAATCATGCTATGACCACCTATGACATTGCTCACATCCAGAGTATCTTCAAGAAGACCGTGCTAAGGCAACACGGTAATAACATACACTATGCTTGTTTGTCTGATTCAAAAAACTTTTATTGCCCGAGTACTGGCTAGCAGCACTTTCACCATGCACTGCCCAACGTTTTCGAACACACCTGTGTTCTTTCTCAAGACATGAAGAGGAGAGGCTGTTACCTGTTCGTTATTTAAAGACAAACTATTAAAAGGAACATACACCAATTATTTCATTAACATAGGAGCTTAACGTTAAAACAAACATCCTCCTCATTATAATAATACTTTAATAATAATAATAATAATACTTTTAATTGTGCGCCTTTCGAAAATCAAGGTGCAGTAAAAAAAATAGTAAAATAAAAAAGTAAAAAAAAAAAACCATCATAAAAGCAAACAGAATCAAGTCAGTTAAACAGTACCACCATAAGCTTTTTCCCAAAGTACAGTCGTGCACTCCATAATCCGAGGGGGTAGAGAATTCCAAAGGAAAGGGGCTGCAAACATAAAAGCACGGGCCCCGGCAGATTTAAAATCACCCTTGGAATCTCTAGCAACCCCTCGTCGGCTGAGCGGAGCGATCTCACAGGGTGGTAAGGATTCAGGAGTTCTTTCAGATAATCAGCGCCCAGTTCATGCAGGGCTTTAAAAGTCAGTAAGCCAACTTTGAAGGTGATCCGCCACTGAACTGGTAGCCAGTGCAGTTCCCGCGGCACCGGTGTAATATGGGAAGATCTAGGGGTACCCATCAACACCCATGCTGTGGAATTCTGCACCAGCTGCAAGCGGCGGGTATCAACCCCCGGAAGCCCAAAGTAAAGCGAGTTGCAAGTTGCAACAGCAACATGTTAGCATGTTGCGAGCTGCAACAGTCTAGGTCCGAGGTCACAAAGGCATGGATTAAAGGTGACTGCGCTAGATAAAGACTACTACTCCTCATGTCCATCCTCACATCTGAGGCCTCTTCCTCCCTGACTAATGAACCCTCTGGTACCTCTACTACTTCCTGTCTCCCACCCAAACTCACTCCCCCCCTTTTTTTCCTGTCCCCTCTCACTTACTCTCCCGCTCACCACCTTTTCCTCCTCTCTAGCCTCCTTTTGGCGCCTAATGATCACCCTCTCCTGGAAGTTTCCTTAACCTCGAAATTGTCTACTCGCTTGAACCTGTTATAGCTTGTTTTTCTATGAAACTTAAAAACGTTACTGCCTTAAACTGTTAATAGCAAATTTATGATGTAACTTTCCTGTCTGGTTTTACCTGTAATGTGTATCGTGCATTGTTAAATCTTCTTTGTGACGTGGAACCTTTGTAAAAGAGCCCTGGCTCAAAGGTATTAATTCCTAGACTAATAAACTAAACTAAACTAAAGTTGGCATATCACTGGACGGAACAAGGTGCTTGATCCTGGCAATGTTTCTTAGATGGCAGAAAGATGACATAACCACCGCTGACACCTGGGACTGAAGAAATCTAGATTTAGTAGTTGCCATATTGGTCCTTGCAAGACTAGATCCAGAAGCAAATGATTTGATACCTTTTAATGGACCAACATAGATGTAAGAACAAAGTGCTCTAGCTTTCGGACCAACCAGTCCTTCTTCAGAAGCTCATGGCAGTTGCGACAGTTGTGGCTGGGACTGAAGAGTTAGCCCCTCATCTAATACCACCTCCAGGTCTCGCACCCGTTCAGAGACCTGTAGCTCGACATCCTCAAAAAACAGACCAGATGAGGAGTCGACCTCAGGTCCCCCTATCTGGCGATCCGGATCCAAAACCAACACCTCCGTCTTCCCAGAGTTCAACTTCAGCCAATTGGACCTCATCCAATCCTGGATTTCATTGAGGCAGCTGTTAAATACCGAGACGGCTCCTTCCTGGTCGGGTGCAAAGGACAGGTATAGCTGGGTATCATCAGCATAACAATGAAACCTCAGCCCATACCGTCTCACAATGTCCCTGAGAGGAAGCATGTACACCGCAAACAACATGGGGGGCAATATAGAGCCCTGAGGAACCTCACAGAACAGAGAGATGGGATCAGAGGAAAAAAAACCTGAAACCACCCTCTGAGTTCTTCCGGTGAGGTATGAAGTGAACCATCTGAGGACCACCCCAGAAAGCCCACAAATACATCTCAGGTGCTCAAGAAGGACCCCATGGTCAACGGTATCAAATGCAAATGACAGATCTAATAGTACCAAAATGGACCATTTTCTCTGGTCTCTCACCATCAGGAGCTCATTAAGAACCCGAACCAGCCCCGTCTTGGTACTATGCCTCTTTCAAAAACCTGACTGGAGAGGTTCATAGATGTTATGGATGGTCAGGTGGTTCTCCAGTTGGGCCGCCACTACTTTCTCGATCACCTTCCCCACAAAGGGGAGATTCGAGATAGGCCTGTAGTTAGCAAGACAGTCTGGGTCCAAAGAAGCTTTCTTCAACAGGAGTGTCACCACTGCCTCTTTCAAGGAACAGGGATAGTCAAGGGAGCACAGACTATCTGTGCTAGAACCAGGAGAATGGACTCCCCACACCCCAAAATTAGGGAAGTAGGGCCTGGATCTAAACTACAGCAGGTAGGGCGCAACCCTTGGACTTGGATTATCACAAAGCTAACACTATAAAATGTACATTGATGTTAAAATCCACTACATATCATGTGCAAACACAACACTTATTGATCCATAAGAAACAATCAGGACTTTGGGGTGGAGGGGGACAAATCAAATCGGATAAAAAAAAAATACATCTATCTGGTACTATTATTTCATACTAAACTCCATCCCTCAAAAACCTGATTATTAAAAATTACATGATCATCCAATGTTTCTATATATACATATCCTCGGTTCCATCTTTTTTCCTTATGGTCGAGTCTTCACAAATCAATCAGTCAATCAATCAATCTTTATTTAGCCAGGTGAAACTCTATTGAGCAAGCTCATGTTCAAGGCAGGCCTGGTAGGTACAGAATAAATAATACAGTAGCACAATAGAACATATAGCACAGATGGGCGTAGTAATGCAATACATAACAATAAAAACAAGGTACAAGAATAGTCAATGAGGCCTGGTCGTAAGGTGAAGCCTCATCCCAGTAAACAGTACAGCAGAGAGGTGGAAGCAAGTCAGCACCAGTGTGCCAAACCAGTAATTTTAGACACTGATAGCTCTAGTAGAGCAGAGTTAATGCTAGTGACAGTGCAAGCTGGGGGCTCAGCAGCAAGTAGAAAGCATGGATGAATCCAGGAACATGGCTTAGGGTAATTCTAATGAGAGGATAGAAAGTGTAGAGTGTTGACTGTAAGAACATCAATGTATGGCTACAGTTTAGTGACAGGGAGGGCATTAACAAGGCTCCGAGAAGTATCTCGAATAGAGTGACTTGAATTCCTCAAAACCAATAGGATGCACCAGTTTTGTGGATTTCTGGATGTTGTTCCACAGCTGGGGCAGCACATAGCTGAAGGAGGCTCTATCAAAACGGGAAAAGACTTTAGGCACAGCTAGTGAGATGTACGAAAGGCTTCTCAAGGCATAGTTTCATAAGGTGCAGGAGGGCAGACAGAAATGTAGGAGAGTAGCATCTTGGATATAGATCTATAGGTCCATAGTATAGCGTTCCTTTGCCAGTTGGGGTCGACTGGAACTTTTCATTCAATCCCAGGCCCGCCATGACCCTAATCTACACTGCCACAAACTCTCCCTTCTGAAACAATTTCTCCTCAAGCTGTTAAGCATGCGTTCATTTCCTCCCACACCGACTACTGCTGCACCCTCTGCTGCCTACCCAAGGCCAAGCACAATAGTTACATTTGTTAAACAAAAGGCATCACACTAGTCCAGAGGTCAAAACTAAGTTTTGCAGCCAACAGCAAGCAGGGCTAGTGACTTAGAAAATCCATTAGCCCCACAAACTTTTCCACTGGCCCAGCCAGTGTACTTATTAGGATATTACCTTCTCCAGTACAAGCCTGCAGGGCTAGTTAAAGGAAAATCTTACTAGCCTGATACAAAATCTACCAGCATTTGGCTAGTGGACCAGTTCTAATTTTGAGCCGTGCCAGCCAGTTAGTCGAATTTAAATCTCGAAAATGTCTGGGCAAAATACAGACATTACTCCCTGCAACCTGAAATGGTCCAATACCTGCTATACCCCTTCTGGTGGCCAGTAAAAGCTTCAAGATACAGAAATGGAAGGATGTCCGACATGGACACAATTTGGGGGTAAAATAAATGACCTAATTTCAAAAATAATAAGACTTAACTTTCTGTTTGATTCTGAAATTCTCATGTTAGGTTTACTGATGAATACTGATCTAGAAAAAGATTAATAAATGTAATGCTGGCAACTGCAAGAAAGTTAATTTCACTTCAACTGAAGAGTTAAAAAAACACACCATATGAGCAGTGGATGAATACAATAACAGGTATTACTAGAACAGAAAGAATGTTCTTCATACTGGAAAATAAACATAGGAACTTTGATGATCTGTAGAACCCTTCTGACAAAGCAACTGGCTAAAACTACCACATTAAGAAATAAAGACCTATTGGAATGTCCACCAAAAAAAACTGGTAGGTAGAAGCCAATGATTCTGGGCAGTTATCTCATAGCTTCAGTGAGCAAACACTGAAGGAGTTAAGTCAGAAAGTAGTTCCCCATTCTGTGCTAAAAAAAAATCAATAAAAAAAATAAAACCAGAAAAAAAAAAAAAAGGATACAGAAATGAAAACACCCATGATGCCACTGTTGTACTTCCAGCAACCCTGCCAAAATTAAGGATACCCACTTTAGTTTATGGTGCTTTATCACCCCTGAAAATACCACAGTGCAGGCCCTCAGGTACTGTTTCTTTCTTTTTTTTTTTTTACCATATTTTACAAATGACCTGCATTTTAGGTAGTATAACTCTCAGTAATGTACTGTCCTTTTCAAAAAAACATTCAAACCACTCAAGGTGGTCATTTTGCTATGTGGAGTATATGTGAAACTTTGACTGGCTGAACAGATTTTGATGAAAGCTTCCGGGTTTGTAGTCATGGACACTGACCACTTCCCTGACAACTTTCAGACCTACTCCAAAAGAAGCCTATGATATTGCCGCTAAAGTGAAAAAATCTGGCCTTTTAGAAATGGAGGTCGACACTGAACTGTAACAGCTCCACCTCACGACTGTAATGAGTCAAACTGTCCTGCAATCAAAGAAAATATCAAACTGTTTCATGGCTAGGCATAAAATACAATCCAAAGTCACCAAACATGTTCTACAGTGAAACAATGAGGTGCCAACCAGGGAGGTGTCAGGCTGTCCAACTGAGGAACAGTTTTAGTGGACAGGAGAAGGGGGCAGAAGCCCAACTCAAAAAGCACAACAGAATGAGTTGGAATAAACATAAGACACTTCAGACAATCAGCAATGGCAATGGAATTAAACAGCAATTCATATAAAACAGGAGAACAAGGGTTTGCTGAATAACTAAAGAAATTAAGTAAACAAATTAAGAACTATACAGATATGGGCAATACAGTAAATGATGGGCAGGGAAACGTAGGGTGAGAAAATGATGCCAGTCTCCAATGCCGTCTTTGTGTGTGTGTGAGAGAGATGCATCCATGCGAACAGAACTGAAACATAAAGGCAGAGTAATCATATTTAAGGTATAATCCTGTAATTATATCTGTCTGTGTATAATAATAAGTTATTACATTTAAGAAGTACTTTATGTTTAATGTAACTACTGTACCTTCAGGTTCATATTTGCAATTTATTTGCTAGTAAGTGATTTAAAACTTTAATCAAGTCAAAACCCTTTTAGTGTAATTTACAGTCAATTTGCCACATGAGAAGGGAGATGTTCTGTAGAGAATAACTGACAAACAGTCGTGTATGACAAAGCTATACTTCTGCAACGGGGTAACGGTGGCATTATAAACCACAAGAGTAAATACGGAGTGGTTTATTCATATCATCATAACCCTGAGATGAAATTACGTGGTAAACAAAATGGCCTTCCAAGTGTTATTTTTCATAATATATGGATGAAGACTTATGATACACGAAGTTAACCTCTCAGTAAAAAGTACTCATTCAATGGAATAAATATCAAATAGCGTTTGACCATCATGTTTTTTTTTTTTTTTGTTTTTTTTATTTTATCTCTTTATCTCTCCTTGCTTGCTCTCGGAGCCCACTCCTTCCGTCCACTCAATATTCCCCCATTCCACCTCCGTGGGATCTGCCCCTAGAGTGCCTCCTCTATCCTCCTGCACATTGGGGTCTGTCCCTCTTGGTGGTCTGGATGGAACGGAGCGGCTTTCATCCAGGGCTGCCGAGAGGTGTTTTCAGTTTTCTCCCTTATGTCCCTAACCCTCTGGGGCGCCGAGCGCTAGGGCGATGCGTCCCGAGTGGTGGTGCTGCTGCACGACGCCAAACCTCCTCTCATGGCGCCGGGCGACGCCCCTCCCCGACCCGGCGAACAGAGCCGGCCCATCCCTTCCTGATATCGGTGGTTCCACCGGGCTATGGAAGGGATGCAGAATCAGGAGTATTCTTGGTCTCACTCCTCTGAGGGAGGAGAGCATCCGTTGGAACGCTCAATCCTCCCTCTCCCCTGCCGACCCCCGGCCACCCGAGTCTGTTCCCGAACCCGGGTCGCCGGCGTAGCACGAGGTGAGGCACCCAGCGCCTCAACCCTTAGCGCCACCGGGCCGGCTCGACCATCATGTTTTTATTTTAATTTTTTACTGAAGTTTTGATTTAATTCAATGCTGTCTTACCAATATATTCAATAAAAACTTTTTTTTAATTCTAATCTCAGTAGTTTTGAAATTACATTAGTCTGTGGATGCCACGAAAACAGAACAAACGGTTATGCCACATAAACTGCTGTGGGAAAAGTATGACTGTCTGCCTTCTATTTTCGTGCATTTGTCTGTAAGGATGTTAGTAGAGGAGCCAGCCTGGTAGCACTACTGCCTGCTGTACTGGTGACTTGGGTTCAGAAATGCACTCGTATCGTTCGGAGGCCAGCTGGGGGTGGGGAACTGAGCATCCCTCCTTCAGGGAGGAAGGGCAGCACGCACTGCTGCACATGCACCAGCAAGTGAAGGCTGGGTGGTGCAGCAACAGACGCCGTACTCGGAGGGCCCTGATGCAGGTGCTAGTAGTATGCCATGTGTGAGCACGTGCATCACTGCATGCGATGCAGACTTCTGGAAGGGGAGTGAAAATGGAGGTACAGATGAAGCCGCTCAATAGGGATGGCTCCGTTGCTGCTCATTCGTCCCTATTAAGTGGTCGTCCCCATTACCCGAAGTAACTCAGTTAGACCAAGAACGCAACAAAGAACGCATGTTAATCGCGTCTTAGATTTAGATTCAGTGGCCCCCCAAACACAATGCTGTACTCAGTATTTCATTTGTTGTCACAATTTAATGTAGCACTTCTAAACTGTTACAGACATACAGTACATGTAAACTTTATTTGAATGTTACTAAAAATATTACACTAAAAATCGGAAGTCACTAAGCACAGTAAGCACAAGCGTTTACAAAACAAAATCAGTCATTTGGCTCTGCCTAGAATTGGAGCACATCTTACTTGCGACTGCCATTTGTACACTTTGTAGAATGTTCCACTCATCTACCTTACTGTGGTACTGGCACCACGCCATGAGAGAATGCAGATGGGCCACTGCCTCACGGTTAGTTGGAGCCACAAGCTGGGTATCCTGGCTGTCAGCTTTAGCTTCTGAATCTGGTTCCTCGGTGCGCAGCCTCTTAATAACGAACAGATCTCTTTGTTTGTTAGTTCACCATCTGTAGGTAGGGTAGCATCCATATCGACGAACTCCACAAAGTCGACTGCCGACATGAATTCTGGCGTCACTACATCATCCAAAGACGACTGGTTGGATGGTACATCAGCGTCACCTGCAATGTTGAATGCTTTCTGGAAACAGTTCATTATCGTGACAGGTTTTACACAGTTCAAGGCTTTAGCCACCATGTAAATTGCATCCAGCAGTGTTATAGCCTTAGCGATTTCGGATGCTTGTGCGTTCCTGCCCTCCTGACAATGTGTGTGGCCATCAACACACGGTAATGCCCCTTTAAATTTCGAATAACCCCCATGTCCATAGGCTGTATTAGACTGGCTGTATTGGGTGGCAGAAATACGATTTTTATATGAGGGTAGCGGCCAATAATGTCTTGGGGATGGGCAGGGCAATTGTCCAGCAACAGTAAGATTTTTCTTCTCCTTCGCTTCAACTGCTGTTCCCATGTTTCGAGCCACTCTCCGAAGATCCAACCAGTCATCCAGGCATTTGCAGAGGACGTGTATATGACTGGTAGTGATTTTAAGTCCTTCAGCAAACATCTGGGTTTTTTGCTTTTGCCGATTAAGAGAAGTGGCTGCTTGTAAGTCCCATCCACGTTAGCACAAACCAACAAAGAAACACGCTCTTTTGCCTTCTTTCCCCCTAACAACTCTGAGTGTTTGTGCATGTGGCCACGATCTGGGTACCCTCTATAAAACAATCCAGTCTCGTCTCCATTGTATACATCACTAGGTGGGTATTCATGCAATAGAGTTGGTAGTACGCTCTGCACCCAGTCCCATGTGGCACTACTATCAGCATCACTACGCTCTCCTTGTTCTTTTTTTACAAACGATACTGTGCCTCTGCTTCCACTGTAAGAGCCAGCCATCAGAAGCAGCAAATGTTTCGTGGTTCAGCTGTGCTGCCAGTTCATTAACTTTTTTTTTTTCATAAGTGGACCGGAGATTCAAGCACCTCTGCTGACTGCATTATTAAACCAGGTGAATAATGCTTCTTCCATCTCGGAGTCCTTTCCATCTCTCTACCTCTTTCTCTGAGGGTTGCTGTTTGAGAGCCACTCAGCCATGATTAGATCACAATTTTGGCTGATTCTGCCAGTCCAGCTTTTCGATATCCCAAAGGCAGCAGCTACCTTTGACAAGGAGGTTCTGGATCCTTGAAGGGCTTCAAGAACCTTAACACGCTCAGCAAGGGAAAGCTCTTTACGTTCTGCATCCATGTTCACGTCCTGCAAGGAATGGTAGTTGGAAAACACTGCTCACAGGATCGGATTTTATGAGGAAATTCCCCCAAAAATGTCCCAATTAGCCGAAATTAGCGTCCCAATTAAATGACAGGAGCTCCCATTTACTATAATAGGGGATTAATCGGTTACCAGGGAAACATCCTAATTAAGCGGACGTCCCTATTAACTGCGTCCCGATTAAGTGGCTTCATCTGTAAATCACAACTGGCAGGAGGACGCTCTGCTCTCCTGCAGGCCCCACACCACTAACAGGGCCCCCCTCTGCACTCTGGAATGTGCTCCAGAGGGGTCTAACATGCCCCAATTGCCCCGCAATAGTGGGATCCGTGGGGGTATGGCAGAGGAGGAAAGTCTCAGGGAAGGTGGATGACAGGGCTGGGGGGACCAGAGCTGATGGAGCAGGCTGGTGACCAGGAGAAGTAGAGTCACTAGTAACAACACAGTGTGCTTCACTCCCACATAGGCAACTCAGATCCTAATCGTGAACCACTCACCACTGTGGGCTGGTGGAGTCTAGGGAACTCTGCCAAGCCAGCGTTCCCAGACTTTGGGAAGACGGAGGGTATCATCGTGCTACTTGATTACCCCCTGTGGTGGGCTAGCTGCAGCCTTGAATGTCGTAGGTGGCCCTGTGACATCCACCTTCCCCCACCATGCATGGAATCAGTTGTGCCCGGGAGACCAGGGTGGGACTTACCCGTACTATGTGCTCCGACTGGCACATGATGCCACTGGCACCTCCTACACCATGGGCCAGCATAGTTGCCTTGCCTTCTTCCTGGTGACATCCCCATCTGACAAGTAAGCCTGAGTACAGCTTGATTTGTAGGTATAGTCCTAGCGAGCCCTTCTTTTGGTTTGCTGTAAGGAGTCTTTTTTTTTTTAAATCTGCCTGCTAATTTTATGGCTCCTGGGATTTCCTTGTTCACATTTTTATGGCTCTTCTTTTTCCTATACTTGCCTCCTTTCCCGTGCAACAGTGATTGGTCCAGGACCACTAACTCAACAAGGGCTGTTTTTTTGTTTGTTTTTTGTCAGGTCTGCAGCAATACAGCTATGATTTTAAGTAACTCTCCTTGTCCAGTGAGCTCTCATGAAGGCTACATTTACAAATGACTGAGGAATAACCAAGCAGGCTTTTCCTGTAGGTAAACAGCTAGTCTTCACTAATTATAGCATTGGTGATTTGTGTGCTTTTTAGTTGCTGTGTATATGCAGTATGATCAAATGACAAGCTTTAAAACCAAAAACCATTCACTCCTGTTGGCTAACCCTAGACACATACCTAGAAAACAAACTCCGGATTAGAAAGAGTTATTTAGTTGAAGTCAGAATATCAGGGACATAGCAACAGATTGCTGCTGCAGCAGTTATTACTCTCCGAATCACTGATATTGGACACAAACTGTCACATGGGACAGGAGGCACTGTAGGAAAAAAAGAGTCATGAAAATAAGAATACTGTGAATCCCAGGGCCCATAAAACTAGCAGGCAAATTACAAAAGGAAAAAAAAATTCTTACAGCAAGCAAAGGGAAGGACATAACAGTATCAAAACACTCTGCACAACATTTTTTTTTTGAGCAAATGTTTACTTTGACTTGGGTTAAGAGAAGCAGGCAGATGAAAGCAGCAAACACAAAAAAATATTGCTAGCAGAATTATAGTATTACAGAAATAACAGAATTACAGTATTGCAGCAGTATTCAGAATTCAACACACTGCAGCAAAATCTTTTGAATCTAAAATTACTACTTAACACTAAAAAGACTAAATCCATGTACTTAGCCCCCACCCACACACACACACACACACACACACACACACACTAACTCCACCTCCCCATGGAGTCAAAGCCTCTGGTCACCACACTACTAGGAGAAACACTGGAGCCAGTAGACAGATTTAAATATCTTCGTGTGTGGATTGACTGTAGATTATCCTTTACAGTCCACGTAGAGCTAGCCAAAAAACTTAAGCAGAGACTGGGTATCCTTTTCAGAATCCGTCCCCTACTCACACACAATGCCAACATCAGGTTAGTGCATTCTAAATTCCTCCCACTCAGAGTACGTGGACCTGATCTACTGTCATGGCCCAAGTACTGCTCTGGTCAAGCTGGAAATGCTGTACTATAGGGCCATAAGATTGATTGCAGATGCACCCTACAACACACATCACTGCTCCCTCTACTCCCTCCTGGGCTGGCCTTCGCTTAAAACTTGAAGGTTAAGAAACGTGGTCATCTGGACCTATAAAGCCATAACATATAAATTACCTGAGTATATCACCAGCCTTTTAAACATCACTCATGGGAGTTACTCGCTTAGAAGATACTCTCACATCTCACTCTGCACCCCAAGAATCAGAACTCGCCATGGCTTGCATTCAATAAGTCATGCACTTTCAGCTGTTTAGAACAACATACAAAAGACACTTAAACTCTCCAACTTTGTCAGCCTAGCAAAATTCAAAATGCCCCTCAATCAGTCAGTACAGGACACACGCACCTGTTTCAACCAAACCCCTTCTGCCCCCACCTAGCCTCCCTTGGGCCTCCCCCTAAGTCTCAGCCCTCCCATCTCAACTGATGGAAAAGCTATCCTCCATCTTTTCTGCCCCCTCCCTGCTACTTGATCTCCTTTCCACCCACCCCTGCTACCTCCTTTTTATCCCCTACATCATCCTTTGATGGCTGCCTGTCAGCCTGTTGAGCCATTACCTTTTCCCTTCTCCCCTCAAGCTAGACCTGGCATGCATGCCCCTGTAAGGTTGTGTTGTGTTTGCAAAAGAATTTTACTCGAGCCTTCAGATTTTTACTAAGAGTTTATTGTGGTCTATTCAGATTCACATGCATGTTCACTCTGTTTACCAATTTGCAGATGAATTATTTAGCTTATATATAGTGTTTATATAAAGATTTGTTATCTTGAAAAATGCCAGCACCCCATTACAAGCCAATCATATAACAAAATTACCTATTAATCTTAGGGTGTGGTGAATTTTAGTCAAAACCTAGGTATTACCTTATTTTCTGTGCAACATCATAGGTGTTTACTGCCTTTCTGGCACAATATTAATTTATGCACACCATCCTAATATTACAAAGTTATTATAGGATAGCTAGTGGAAATATACAGAATAAGTAATATTAGAGATTGTGAAACTTTACATGGAATTTTTTACTTTGGACACTACAATCCCTATATATTGTGCAATAATATAAAAGATGAAAGCTAAACAAAAGCTAAACGTATTAAGATATGAAATATTACAAATATATATAAATGTTACGCTACACCCCCTGTCCTGGAAGTGAGTTTAGCAGACTGCTACTTGATGCTACGAAAATGTCTACTGCGCAGCCAAATCTAGCCTGTACCCCCAGCTGGCACTTCGCTGGCGTAGCAGCCACAAAGGACTCTTCCATAGCTACTGCTGTCGTTTATAACTATTGCTCTGTGTAGAAACTGATAAGTGTCCAAACCTGTAAATCTTGCTTGCATGATTGCGTAACAACCGACATGCTCCTTCTGTCAGAATACCCATCCTTATATGTGTTATTATCCCTGATTGCACCTACTGATCGATGCATCATCTGGTTGTTTGTATCTTCTATTTAACATATCTAGTGCTTGTAAATTGTTTGTGTCATTGAGGACCTTAGCTCCTACCTCCGTTAAATTGATACTGTCCCAGGCCCACCCTGTAAATGAGTTTTCTCTCCATGGCGTTTCACCTGGATAAATAAAGATTCTGATGGATTGATTGATTTAAATTATGGCATTACTGCTTCCTTCTCTTTTACTGTTGAGCATCTTCCATGTGATCGATGTCTACACTAGGTTTGGTCCCAGTGTTCACTCATGACTGCTCCCACAAAAAGGCCACTCTCCTCTTGGACTGAACACAGTCCTACAACACAAAGTGCTATTTCTCATCCCTGCTGGCCTTGCTGTGCTGCCTGATCTAACACACTCAAAACTAGAATGTGCACGTGCGCCAGACTCCTTCCACCTTGTTCTCCACAGGATCACTGCCTCATTTAACTCTCTGCCCCAGTCTCTGCACTGAGGTCTCCTACCACTTTCTGTGCTTTTAAGCTCTGAGTCACAACTCCTCGCAATTCAGACTTGTTCTGATGTTTCACAGCACTTATTTATTGCTCAGCTAAGTTTTGCTTTGTATTTGCCCTAATCCCCCACATCACCTATGTCCAATATAGTTTTTGCTCTATTTCCCCAACTGCCATGGTTTTACTGTTGAACATTTTTGTGGCTTCGCCTTCGCTAATCCCCCACCCCTTCAGTTTAAAAAAAATACATACAGATGTTTCTGACCGACTGTAAGATTGTTAGTAAGGAGCTAGTTTTTCTCTACCAGCAGTATACTAGTCATATTTTAAAAGTCTTTCTTTATTCAGTGTTCTGAAATGTTTAATATTTTGGTATGGAGACTCAAAAGTTAATGTTTAGTGGAAATAAATGATTTTCTTGCCATGACTGGAATACTATGTTATGTGTGTAGCGAGCTGCAAAGCTGCACACGGAAGAGTGACATTCTGATGTTGGGTTTGGGGGGATATTAAACCCGTCTGATCTTATTTTTACTTGTATGAAGAAAATCCCTGCTCGTGGCAGTAATGGTCATCTATTATTTTACATCTTTGAAATGCTTTAATGTTCATGTAGCTAACCCCCAATGATGTACCATCATATAGGGGAATACTAAATCCTATTTGTAACATAGGCAAAACATGAATAGGCAAAATAAAGGAGGCAACTGGTTCAATTGCATCAGGTGTTACAAGAACAACATGGCATTATGGCACGATAATGCCATGTTGCTTCTGAAATGCAGAAACTAACCACAGGGGAGAAATCAGCAGTATACAGAAAGACAACAGGTAAATCACGGTAGTGAGCAAGTGTTGTGAGAACAAGTAGGACGACTCAACGGGGAGTAGGAGAAGTGTAACGAAGACACAGCACGAGACAAACAGAGAGAGAAGGAAGTGCAAATGGAGAAAATGTGGGTAACTTGCAGCGTATGTGGAACAAGAGATATGGAGACATGGCTAGATGACAAGTTTAGAAATGAGGAACAAATGGCAAGATGTGTACAGATACGGAGTAGGGCAGTGTGTGAAAAGTGAGGAACCTCGGACAAAAGGAGCGAGTGAGATGCCAGGGAGCGGAAGGGAACAGAGAGTGGCACAGCAATGAAAGTGGAAATGCCTGTGATTTGGAGATGGTGACGGCATATGGCACCAGTAAATTAAATAATCGTGGAGTATCGATGGAGTTGGAACAGAAGAAAGAGAGCTCAAAATTCTCAGCGGCATAATACAGTGAGCAGTCTGAAGACAAGCGTATCAGTTAAAGACCATGATCTAATGTTACTAACCAGCTAACGCTGTACACAAATGAGACACAGAGCCTCAGAGTGACGGAGTAAAACTAGCAACTCGGGGTCCTCCTGACAATGATCGGATATGAACAGCTGTCAGAAATATTGAACAAGTTACAGTAATTGTTAAGCAATACATGTATGTATTTATATGCAAAAGTATTGAAAGGACATATATGTATGCAACATAGGGTCACCTTAACCTCTCAAAGAAACAGTAAAGTTTACTGTATCTCAAATGGTATAGTCGTGTAATTGATCACAGCAGTGAAACTGATGATGTGTGAGACCCATATTAATATGCACCATGTTACAAGTGTATAAATCCTCCGAGGTGGCATCCAATGGGGAGTTTAATGCATGGTTGGTCCGTTGTAGGCACTCTGCCTGCGGCATCGAGCCACAACTGTCCCAACCATGCATTAACTCCCCATTAGATGCCACCTTCATCGTGGATTAATGCTAACATGTAACAATGTTGTTTTTTGTATGACAACTTGCTATGCGTCTACCAATAGGAAAATGTACTCTGTTTTATATACAGATAACATAATGAAAATAAAGTTAAAAAAAGATATACTGTATATACAGATCCCATAAATGTAAGATCACAGGGAATCAAAAACTAAACTCCAGATCAAAGGGGTCAAAATTAAACTTCAGATCGCAGGAGTCAAAATTAAGCGTCAGATCACAATGGTTAAAGCTAGCACCAGCCCACCAGCCAAATGCTGGTAGATTTTATATTGGGCTAGTACAGTTTTTGTTCAACGAGCTCTGCTGGATTGTACAGGGGAAGGTAATATTGCAATAAATACACCAGAGGGCCAGTGGAAAAGTCTGTGGGCCAAATGGCTTTTCCCACCTACTTGCCCAATTGGCTAGTGCTACAAAGCTGAAGTTCCCCCAATCATTTTTTTTACTTGCAAAAAGCTTTTGTGCCATCAAAGATGGAAGTAAACCTCAGCCACCCATGACTCAGGACCAAAAATATGTCACTGTAAACCCAGTTTCATCACCTTTTTCTCCTATAGCAGCACTGGATGTTTCCCATCCTTTTAGTCTGCTTAGGGTCCAGCTGCTGTCCTAGGAATGCAGAAGCCCTGTGCCAATTTCCTCATAGGGCCCCTTATTAGATTGCAGAGCCCTAAAAATATCCCCAACCCTGTGTTTGTCTCTTTATATATCTTTTTAGTGCAGTTAAGAGATTCTTGCTCATTTTAGCTCTCTTCCAGAATTAGAAAACAGCCCTGAGGAGATGACAAGACACCTAAACAGCAGCAAATTCTTTGGAAAGTTGGACACACTTACAACCTCATAAAAGGTCAACTGGACAGTAATCATTTCAGCTGAGCAGGATTCCGTTTGCAGGCAGCAAGCCTGGACAAATTGCTCATTTCTCACTGAGAAAAGGAACAGGACAATCTGTTTTGTTCTCCTGATTCTTAGGGGGTGGATAATGGACTGTTTAATCACTTCTAACACTACAAAACATAAATTCTTTGTTCTACTGCACTCATACAACTGTGTTTGTCTATTTATTTAATCTGCTATTAACACAAGTTACACTCCCGCCTTTCGGACCATTTTATAAGTGTAATAAACCACCTCAGATAGTAGTTTAAGGGGTTGGAGAAGCACGTCCCAGCAGTGCAAGGATACTAAGCTTTGTATCTTTTACCCCTAGGGTGTGCATCTCAAAGCCTTTAAACCACTCTCTGGAGTGGTTTGTTAGTTACATATATGTTGTTTTGCTCCTTATTTACCTCCCAGTGTCATTCTGCAGGCTTAAAGAGCCCTGAATCCTGCCTTGGTACTCTGTCCAGGCTGCCTCCCTACAAGCATCACGTTATCAGACACAGAGGAATGCTGTTTTGGGGCAGGATATTTATGGTTTATTTTTTATTCTTATCCAACACCTGCTCACGCTACATTGGGCCTGCTCCATGGTGTGGCTGCAGCATTCTTTGCAGACATCTGGGCCCCCCACCCCCCGAACAGTGGCAGCCAAGGGAACTACAGAAGTAAGATTCTTGAGTGACAGGGACAATGCAGGTTATTTCTGGCAACAGGAGCAAAATAAATGAAGTTGGTCACAGGGCATGCTCAGAAATTTATTTCACTCATTTTGGCCACACTAAGCATGTTCAGAAATTAATTCTTACATGTAAGATCTGTTCCATTTTTGACTGTATTGAGCACAGTATACATACTGTACTTTTATCCCCATTGTAACTTTTTTACTACGTATTGCACAAAACCAACACCTTTTTCACAAATCGAATATGACATGGCCTTCATATGAAGGGCAACAGGTCTATTGTTATCTAATTTGTAACTATTTATTTTATTTAGTTTTTGTTGACCGGGTAAGTGCACTAGACAAATCCTGCCTATTTTCAGGCACGACCCATGGGAGGGGGTTACAGATGAATGCCAACTGTCCTTGAACCACATTTTTTTTTAGCTGTTGGTGGTATTTTTAGTGAATGAGGGAAATTTGGCCAGGACACCGGGGAAATTCCCCTACTCTTTCCGATAAGTGCCATGGGATCTTTAACATCCAACTGAACTACCACCAATCCAGGCAGATGGGACCTCGGTTTAATGTCTCATCGGAAAGACGGCACCTCAGAAGTGCAGCACCCCTCTCATGCTGCACTACAGTGTCAGTACTGGGATATTAACCCAAGTGCCAGATGTGGCAACCGAACCCACAGCCTTCTGATCTCCCGGCCTCAGAGGCGAGTGTGCTACCTACTGAGCCACTGACACTGCAACTGCAACTATGCCACTTGTAAGCTACCAACAGACCAATATCCTCTCATGAAGTTAAAAAAGATATGTTAGGTAAGCCCCATCATACCCTCTATGTAAACAATAACAGGGTGTGCAGTTACGCTATACTACATTGAGGTACTGAAAATATCCCATCAGCCAACTGGAATGCAGGGTTATTATCTAGTTATTCTGCCAAAATCATGCAGCAGACTCAGTCATGGGAATGTATGCTAAATGCTGCAAGTGCATTCTGACTGACTGACACTCCATGAACCATTCTACACTGTCAACATTCTGTCATTCTACGTACCATCCACTTCTGATAATGATCACCAACATACACACCCTGGCCAAAAAAAGGTTAGTATGTAACTTTAAAACTGTTTACGGTACTCTTTAATGTTTTACATTATCCAGTTGTTTTAAATATTTTAAAATATGTGGTTACATACATTTTTGTTTTATTATTATTTAAACATTTGTTGACCGGGATAAGCACACTGAGCCGAGGCTTGTTTCCAGGTGTGACCCAGAGGAGGGGAGTGTAGGAGTACATCCAAAAATAATACATAACACTATAGTTACAGGCAGTAGTACAATCAGATTCAGCAGAGTCTGACAACATTACAGGTCTTAGAGACAAAAAGACCTCAGTTACAGCAGCTAGATCAAAATTAACAGAGGAAGAAAAAAAAGGCAAACTTGATAACATTTCCAGAACACGAGACACTGGGAAACCAGAGTTGCTAAGATAAGTGCACCAGCATGGGCTAGGACACGTAAGTGCTGTGGCATGGAGCTAGACCACCTGGGACAGCGGGGTTGGGGGGGTGATGGCAGGAGGCGTAGTTGTGTCTGGCAAGCGAGGTAAGAGGACGCGCTTCTAATGGAGGGGGTAAACTTATTCCATAAGCTGGGGGAGCCAGCAGGAAAAAGCAGCTTTGCCAGGTGACAAGGCTGGGCAAGGTATAAGAAAAGATCTTTCGTTTCTGTGCCTCAGTATATAAGGGGTGTCCAGGGTCAGAGAGAGAGAGAGACTGCCCACCAAACAGGAGGGTAGCAAGTTAAACCAGAACTTAGCTATGAGGTTGAGAGAGTGGATTTAGGGCCGGTGGGACAGCGGGGTAATAACTAGAAGGGAGTATAGATCGCAGTGATGGGTTCTGTAGGATGAGTTGGTAGCGAAGTGGCAAAAAGAGTTTAGGAGGGCGTCTAGCTTGGATAGGGTGGTGCCTGGGGCAGTGCCGTAGACTACATCTGCATAATCAAAAATGGGGAGGATCGTTTTTGTTATGATTTGACGTCTGGCAGAAGTGGGAGGGAGCCTCTGTGCCGGTAGAGCATACCAGGTTTGGGGCATAGTTTAGAGGTGGTTGCATCTATGTGAGGTGAGAAACATAAGTAAGGGTCAAGCCACACACCCAGGTACTTGTATTTACTGACCCGGTCTAGTGGAGTTCCATCTAGGAAAACGATGGGGGAAGGGTGGAAGGATCTGCTGATTTTCTGTGCTGTGCCAAATAGCATGGAGACAGTTTTGGAAGTGCTTAATTTTAGATGGTTTTGTCTAAACCAGTGTTAAATATTGCTGAAGTCACTTTGGAGGGTAGCTTGAACTTCCTTTATAGAAGGGCCTGAGGTAAAGAGGATAGTGTCATCCGCATATATGTGTATGCTGGATTTAGAGCAGGAGGAGGGGAGGTCATTAATGAAGAAGGAAAAGAGAATGGGACCAAGGACAGAACCTTGTGGAACGCTGCTAGGATAGGAAGGGGTGGGGATGAGACGTCAGTGATTCTGACAGACTGTGACCTGTTGGAGAGGTAGGAATTGAACCACTGTATGGTGGTAGGGGCCAAGTCCTGCAGCTTCGAGTTTTGACAGGAGGAGGGGGTGGGATACGGAATCGAAGGCCTTGGCCATGTCGACGAAAACTGCTGCAGAAAGGAGGCCTTGGTCACAGGCAGTGTGGATATGGCCTGTGACATGCAAGAGAAAGGAGATAGTGGAATGTTGTTTCCTGAAGCCTGACTGATGTGGAGATAGGAGGTTGTTCATGCTGAGATATTTTCCGCCAGCCTGGAGTGTGCCAGGGATTCCTATGGCTTTGCGAGAGGCGGGAGGACAGAGATCGGGCCTACAGTTCCCAGGATTTGCGGGGTCCCCGCCTTTATGGAGAGGGATACCTGAGGCTGATTTCCAGGTCTGAGGGACTGAGCCTGAGGCGAAGGAGAGGTTGAGGAGACGATGAGGAGCTTTGTAACTGCAGGTGCAGAGATTTGTAGGAGTTTGGGGTGGATCCCATCTGGGCTGGATTTGGTGGTATTTAATCAGCGGAGGGCTGTGAGGACTTCATGTTCTGAAATGGGTGAGAAATTGAAATTGTACAACAGAGAGGTGGGGGGGGGGACAACGGCATTTGGAAAGGGTCCGTGAGGCATGGCGCAAGATGTAAAGAATTCGTTAAGGAATCAGCAGTGATGATAGGGTCAGTTATAGACTGACCATTTCTCTTGATGGCAGGGGAACGGAACTGGGTTGTGATGGGGGGGGGGGTCTAGGAGTGCATGTACAACATTCCAGAAGTTTGATGGATGGCATGGGTCAGTTGTGACTTGATGAAGTCCGCTTTCGCCTGTCTTATGGCCTTTGTGCAGGTGTTGTGGAGGGTGTTATAGGCTTGCCTATTTTTAGGGTTAGGGAGGGATTTGAAAGCAGACCATGCTTTGTTTCTGGCCTTGCATAAGGCGAGAGTGGGGGGAGAGATCCACTTGTGGTGACTCTTTTTTACCCAGAGCTTTTTTGTGGGGGCATGGGAGTCCAGATACTTGTGACAACATCATTTCAATAAACCTTGTTAAGCAAGTTCTCTTCAGTGCATTTTTGTTTTTACATTTTCTTTTTTTTCTGTGTAATAGCTGTAACAGCTATAGAGGCTGGGGCTTACTTGGTACTATAAGTGGACCCACTAGTCCTGTCAGAAGCAAGACCTAAAACTGGGGGACACAACCTCTCACTTCTGGATCCTAAGAAGAAGAAGGAATAGAAGACAAATAAATAAACAAATAATTAACAGAGGGCATGCTACTCCACCCAGCTGTAAAGTTCCCTTCCTCCCCATACACAAGACAGGCCCCGTCGAAGTGAGGCAAATAGGACCCAGCACCCCACCAGTAGTTTGTATCATTAAGGACAGAGATGATGAACAGATTTATGGCTATACCACCCCCCCCACCTTATTTATCCTTTTGTTATCGAGTGCTGCCAAGTAACTTCCCCCCACGTCCCATACCTTAAAAATAACTTCACACTCGCATTTTGTTTCCAAATGCAGTGTTCGTACTGCCAGCTCCTATTCACATGTGAAACAAACTGAAGTGGTGTGGCCTACTGGTCTATTGTGGGCCCCCACAAGGCAGTGGGAGCATCCCACTTGGGAACAAAACACAAGTGTGAATTAATCTGAGGTACTGTATGGGAGATGGAGGAAAAATAAAAGGCAGGGATGCGGGGTGCATGTTGAATTGATAAAGGGATATAAAAGAAGAGAGGAAAAGCTTTGCATCAATCAGTTTGCTGGCTACGTGTGCTACCATGGTAAAATGAAATGTCACATCCAATCCAAGGTGAAAGTAATGGTGTTCAATTTACTAAGAAGGAGTGGTAAACAAGGAGGAAAACAAATCAGACAGCTCGCTGACAAATTTTATTCAGTATAAATAGTTTCCTTTTGGAGGGGTTACATCGGTATAAAAGCTTGTGCTTTAAAAAAAAGTGTATAAAATGTTGTAAGAGTTAACAGAAAGGTTTTATAATCCTGATAATATGATAGTGGAACCATAATTCGCAGCAGTAACCCAACAGTCTCGCTGAGTTAAACTACTCATATTCACCTTCAGCCTCAAACTTTATTCACTCAACAATAAGATTACTGCCTTGTACAGTGAATCCACTATCATATTATCATTTATACAGTCATATCTGAGAGAACATAACATCTAGGCCTACAACCTCGGTGTTCATGAACTCCCAGATTCAGTCATTACCTCTTAAACTGCAACCACTGTACTGTTATTGCTTCTATGTGAACACACTCAGTTAATCCGAATGCAGCGCCACCAGACAGTTACTCTGACATTACTTACTGTACAGCACAGACTGATAACGGATCTCTCCCAGGCAGCTAGGAAGGGAGCACGTCACTTGAAGGGGGGAGTCGAAAATAAAATAAGTGAGGATATTTTCACAGATACTGAAAGATAATAATTTAAACAGATAATTACAGATATGTACTGCCAACATGTTTGTATTGTGCTTTGTGTGTGGAAAGGCAGTGGTTAAAGAACTGTACTGTGTAACAGGAAATCCTAGGTTCAGCTCCTACCTCAGCCACTCAGAACCACAACAGTGCCAAACAATAAGAACTATAATAATAATATAATAATAATCTGTACAACACCTTTATTACAACGCAATTGAAAGTGCTGAGCAGAGAGGCACAAACAGTAAAACAGACAGTAGCAAATGCAACATCAATACAGTTCCTCAGCTAATAATGGTACAAGCAAATAAAACAAAATAATTAAGATGCACAGTAAAAACAGAAAATAATAAAATCAGCATTTATATAAGAATGATCCCTAAAGAAAAAAGCAAGTTGGTTATTAACATTTAAAGTTAAAAGCAACTTCAAATTACTTAATTAACTTATAATCTGATACCTCAGCAAAGCCTCTGATGTGGGAAGGGAGACTACACCACCGTCAGGGACCATACAATGAAAGGACTGACTGCCAAATGTGGGGAGCCTGGATCAGGATACAGACCAAAGGTCTGTGCTGGAGAAGCACACATTTCTAGGTGAGGACAGAAATAAATCAGTCCATTAAGACAGGAAGGGGTGGCTCGATGAAGACATCTGGAAACTAGTAACAGGGTTTCCAAACTGATGTTCAAAAACATGGGTATAGGCACTCGCAGGCCGCGTCAAGGATCTGCTGCCAAACTGGCAAATAGGACAAACAAAACCGCAGCGATACACTCGACCAGAGACAATACGAATTCGGTGTTCAAAAAACTTTATTGTGAGGATGCATCCTCACAATAAATTTTAAACGCTGAATTTATATTGCCTCTGGGCGAGTGTATTGCTGCATATTTGTTTGTCCTACTTTCCGAATTGATGTGCTGGTTGGCTGTGGCACCAATCTGCACTGAGCCTAAGTCACAGACTTTTCAGATAGGGAAAACGAAGTCTCAGCTCTATGGTGGGGCTTGCCAGGGAAAAGAGATTATCCACTAGATTCATGCTGAACCTGGGTCCAGCTTATAGATGATCCCTGGAGAGGCCAGTAAACTGGCACAGCAGTAACACTACCACTTGCCATCCAGAGGACCTGGGTTTGCACCCCAAGCCCGGAACATCTGATGCCAATCAACATGGCAGGGATCTGGCGTCCATCTCAGACACTGCCTGCCTTGAAGGGGGGGGGGGGCACCACCTTCTGCTGCATGACTGCCCCTGGTGGCCTGGCTGGAGGGTGTGTAATGTATGTAGGAAGGAATAAGTGGTTTCTCTGGAGTGGACTTACATCATCTTACATACACTTGCCTGGCGAGTGACAGAGGCATTGCACACCCAGAGTGGGACCAGAAGATGAGTTCTGACAGTAGAGCGGGGCTTATCCACACTTCTGACAGCCCTTTAGCCATTCTGCAGAAATACTCCTCAGGAGCATGACTGCCTCCTGATGGCCCAGGTGAAGGGTATGTCATGCAGGAAGGAAAAAGTGGTTTCTCTGAAGCAGACTCAAACTGGCTTGCACATGCTCACCTGGCGAGTGACACAGAGGCATCACAAGTTCTGAAGGTAGAGCAGGGCCCAATCACCCTTCCAATGTCCCTTTCAGGCATTCCACCAGAACATTCCTCAGAAGAGTACCCAGAAGAGGGATAAGGGAGAGCTTAGTTGGGGGAAAAATATCTCGGCAGCCACAGGCAGACAAATCCAACCCACCTACCCTTCACACCACAGTAGGGTCCTACCAACTCCTCCTGTAATTCATCAGCTCCTCCTCCCAAACCTCAACCTTTGACTGAAATATGTTACTTTCTGCTTGGGGAATCAGGGGTCATGCCCACAGGGGGTAAACTATGGATTAGAGTCGGGATTCCAATGAGGATATTGAGGAAACGCTGGTGGCGAGTTGGACCATCAAAGGACTTCTATGGTGGGTAGAACTGCTTGGACAGGTAGAGAGAGGACCTGGCAGTGGATAAGGAAAAATGGGGGCAAAAATACTGAAAGTACAAAAAAAAAACAACAGATCCCAGGTTATACAGCTGAGTTTAACCCTCTTATTCAGTGTGAATTCATGGGACAAAAGCCACCTGAAATGTCCCCACAATCTACTTTTGCGGGCAAGCATTTGAAACACCACCAAGAATGGAATGCATGAGTAATATGTCCCAGGATTTGATAAGAATATGAGCCACTAAACACAGAACTGACTGAAGTCAATGAACAATAAAAGGCCAGCAAGTAGGAAAAAACACTGTATCTAATCCAGAGAACTTAAAAGTGTGGAAGCAGCCTGACTCAAGATTGAGGTCCCCCCAATATGTTAAAGATCACCAACTGAGGGCTGTCCCACTGGCGCAGAGGCAGAGCTACTGCTCGTGACGTTGGCGACCCAAGTTTGGGAATGAGCCTGGGTTGTCAGAGGGCCGGCTGGAGGGGAGGAGGATTGAGCACCTTGGGGCCGCTCTGCTCCTCTGGGAAAGGAGGGATGTTTCGCCCACTGCATTACTGCCACCTGGGTAACCACAGGTGGTAATGCAGTCGGACACCATGTGGGAGGGGAGGACGTCGGCAGGAATCCAGAGCGGCAGCACATCTCGGCATGCACATGTCTCCCTTGTGTGCTGCCGTCCTCTGGGGTCTGGGGAGTAACATGAGGAACTGGACCCCCCTAACAATAGGACCTCCGGGATCGGTGGTCATCCCAACCCCTGGAATGGCATGGTAAGGAACAATCCCTTGAGATGGCCCCACCGAGAGGGGGAGAACTCACGGAGTTCATGTTTTCTCGACTGGGATGTGCTCTGGTGTCTGGCTGATCCAGGGGTGAAGCCGTGGCTGGGGTGAAAAAACTATAAATTACAAACAACAAAACAAAAAAAAAGCACCAATTGCAGGGGTAGAAATTATCTTCTTTTAGTACTTGCACCATGGTGCCTATGGTGAAAAATGTACACGCACCCAAGTCAGGTTACCTGCACCAGTCAAAAAATGCTAAAAATAATTGAAAAACTGTACTGATTTAAAAAAAAAAAAGAGAGGGCTTAATTTTATTCTGCCCAAATTTACCAATGGGGCCCAGAAGAGCTTTACACTTCTCCCCAAGCACTGAAAAGGACTTTTATATCTTTTTTGCTATGTAACAGCTCTCAAGAGGGCTTAATTGTTTCTGCCCAGCCTGAATGTATTACTGGGGCTGTCCTGAAAAGGGCTTTTATATCTTTTTTTATATAACAGCCTTTAAGGTAGCTTAATTGTTTTCTTCCTAAGCCTATCATTGGGGCCCAGAAGCTACTGAAATGCTTTAAACATCCCCCCCAAAGTCCTTAAAAAGGCTTCAATATATTTTTTTTTGTCTTTCTTGTACAATTGCTCTTATGAGGGCTTCACTTTTCTCCCCCTGCCTAAAGAGTTTTTTTTCCAGTTAAAGCTGAAGATGTCCGTGTGCTCTTATGCTTGCCTTGCACTGCTCTCCCTCATGTCCTCCCGAGTGCAATGAGGGACACAGCAACAGAGGTGAGTGTGAACTGTCAATTGTGCGTGCACACTCGTGCTTTGCACGTGAAGTTGGTACTTCCTGCATCTCTCACACTCTTCCTGGTCATTGGTGGGCATGAAACCTGCAGAAGCCCACTTCAGAGACTTGGTGGACCACGTGACGTCAGTTCGGGACACCAGAACACTTCCAGCTGGCCCAGCCTCAACAACGTGCAGAAGCCTTCAGAATCTGTTCCCACTTGCATAAGGAGCAAGCTATGTATGTTAATTTCACCCCTTGACCAACTGTGCTCACTTATTAAAAATGCCCCCCAAATCCCCATGCACGCCTTAACTCTATAGGACTTATCTATTTTTTTCCACCAGCATCTTTTAGCTTCCTATTTAAAGCAGAAGTGCAACGAAAATACAGGTTACTCACCTGTAACAGGAGTTCTAGGAATGGTATATGTTGTTCATCCACACTTATTGGCAGGTTCCTTGCCGCTTTAAATCTTGCCGGAAGGTCTTCAAGCTGGCTCCTCCCACCCACCCGGGTGGTAAAACTCTCGGCTCCGCCCCATGACGCCAGATCTGGCCCGCTGGAAGCTCAGGTTGTGCGTCGAAGCCGGGGAGGTCGGGAGGGTCGTGTGGATGAACAACATATACCATTCCTAGAACTCCTGTTACAGGTAAGTAACCTGCATTTCTAGGGACATGGATATGTTGTTCATCCACACTTATTGGCAGACTCCTAGCAGTTCTCCGGGAGGAGGGAGGCAAGGCGCACACCCTCTACTTAGGAAATAAAGACTGGAGAACCGAGGCCCCAAAACCAGCATCCCGGCGTGACTCAAGGTCGATGTGGTAATGGGTAATAAAGGTGTGTGCTGACTTCCAGGTAGCAGCCCTGCAGATTTCCTGGATAGGACGTCCCTGGAAGCAGCCACCATGCAGCAGATATGACGGGTAGAATAAGCTCTTATCCCTCTGGGAGGCTCCATGCCGCTCAACTTATAGCAGCGATCTATGCAGGAGGTGACCCACCTGCCTATCGCCCCGCTTGGCTGCAGGTCTGCCAGGTGCGGCTTCAGCGTAGGTGACAAACAGCTGGCGAACCTCTCCCAATTTCAGCCGTGCGTCCTTATAATAACGGCGCCTTCTCAAGGTCCAGAGTATGGAGCCTACATTCGACCTCGAGGTGTGAGTGGGGTAGAACACCGGCAGAATCAGCACCTGGTTAGGTGACACTCCGACACCACCTCGGAAGGAATTTCGGTGGGGCGAGGACAACCTTGTCCCTGTGGAAGACCAGGTAAGGAGACTCGATGCAAAGCGCCTGGAGCTCTCCCATCCTTCTGGCTGACGTGATAGCCACCAAGAAGGCGGTTCTTCCGACAGGTGAGAGAGTTCACACCTGTGCATTGGTTGAACGGCTTGCCCATGAGCTTTGCCAGTACCAGCAGTAGATCCCACGGAGGTGGAGGTTCTCGACCGGAGGTGAAATGTATCAAGGCCTTTGAAAAGCGCCCGACCACCTTTTCCCTGCGCACCGACTGCTTCCTGCCCGCGCCGGTAAGCAGAGATGGCTGCCAGGTGCACCTTTAGGTCGTCGACCCAAGCCCTTGACTAGAAAGGGACCATAAATAGTCCAAAATGCTTGCCACAGAACAGGAGGAAGGGTCCAGGCCTTGCTCTGACACCAAATGGAGAATCTCTTCCATTTGAAGGCGTAGCATTTTCGGTCGACTCACACGGGACGCCCAACAACATTGAGGACCTCGTCGGAAAGACCAATGCCTGGAACTCTAGCGCTCAGGAACCAGGCCGTCAGGTGCAGGGGATTGTAGGTCCGGATGGAACACCTTCCCCTGACTGACTGAAAGCAGGTCCGGGAGAGCTGGAAGCTGCCTCGGGAGCCTGGAGCTGAGGCTGAGGAGATCTGGGTACCAGAACTGGCGGGGCCAGTCTGGGGCTATCAGGATCACCTGCGCCTTGTCCCTCCTTGCTTTGAGAAGCACCTTGTGAATCAAGGGAAATGGGGGAAAGGCGTAGAAGAGGCCCGGGGTCCACAGCCTCGAGAAGGCATCTCCCTGCAGCGAGCCCTGCTGAGGCGGGCATGAAACAGCCTCAGCTTCGCGTTCTCCCTGGAGGCAAACAGGTCCACCTGAGGTGTGCCCCAGTGGGAGAACAGATCTTGTACTACCTCCGGCAGGAGAGACCACTAGTAAGATGCAGCCCCTATCCGGCTCAGGGCATCGGCCAGGGTGTTGGAGGCTCCTGCCACATGAATGGCTAGGAGATCCGCCTCCAGGCTGCGCACGCAGTGACCAAAATGCGGAGAGCTTCCGCAGAAGCATGGAGCGGCCCCGCCCTGGTGGTTCAGGTAGTACATGGTCGTGGTATTGTCCGTCTGGACTCGGACCACTTGACCCCGGAGAAACGGAGCAAAGGCGGTGAGAGCTAGGCGGACCGCTCGGAGCTCCAGCAGGTTGATGTGGCATCGGGACTCCCGCAGGGACCAGAGGCCGTGCACTCGGTGTTCCCCCAGATGGGCACCCCAACCCATCAGAGAGGCGTCGGTCGATAGAGAGACCGTCGGCTCGGGGCGGACAAACGGGATGCCCTCCTGCAGATGAAATGGAACGGTCCACCACTGGAGAGCGTTCCACATCTCCTGGGTCACTATCACTAGCTGGTCCAAAGGATCGCAGCGTTGTGACCACTGGCTGGCCAGTCCCCACTGAAGGGGGCGCATGTGCCAGCGGGCCCAACGGACCACGCTGGTACAGGCCGCCATGAGACCCAGAAGGCGCAGGAAGTCCCGGGCAGGTCGCGATTGCCCAACCAGAAATGATTGGGCAAAGGAGGTAAGAACCTCGGCCCTGTCCGCCGGGAGCCGTGCTCTGGCTCGAAGAGAGTCGAGCTCTGCCCCGATGAACAGGATCACCTGCTTCGGCTCGAGTTCCGACTTGGCCTCGTTGATGAGAAGGCCAACTCGAGAACAAACCTGGAGGGCCAGATCTCTGGACCGCTCCACCTCCCGTCTGGAGGAGGCTGCTATCAGCCAATCGTCCAGGTAAGGGTACACCCGGACCCCTCGGCACCGCAGGAATGCTGTCACCACTGCCATGCATTTGGTGAAGACCCTGGGAGCTGGAGATAAGCCGAAGGGCATGGCTCGGAACTCGAAGAGGGATCCCTCCGCTCGAAAGCGGAGGAATCTCCGATGTGATGGATGGATAGGGACGTGAAAGAACGCGTCCTGTAGGTCCAGAGAGCAGAACCACCTGCCGTGTTCCAGAGATGGTATTATCTGCGCCAGAGTGACCATCCTGAAGGTTCGAGACCTTAGGAACTTGTTCAGGTCGTGTAGGTCAAGAATGAGGCGCCAGCCCCCCGTCCGTTCGGAACCAGAAAATACCTGGACACGAACCCGAGTCTGAAGGGGGGGTCCTCCACCTCCGTGATCACCTCCTTTTGGAGGAGGAGAGCGATGTCGGCTCAGCGAGCCGCCAGTGAGGCTGTGGACCCCGAGGCCCCCCGAGGTGCGACGGCTCTGAAGGGCGGGGCCTGCTCGAATTCCAGAGATAGGCCTTTTCCCACCACCTCCAGTACCCACCTGTCCGTGGTAACAGCGGATCAGGCGGAAAGGAAGAGTCTGAGCCGTCCCCGGGGGAACCTGGGGTGAGGTGACAGGGATGGGGGCGACACCCCTCTGCCCATCACTGGGCAGGCTTGGAGGAGGGACCAGCCGAGGGACCTCCTGGGCCTTTACCTCCCTGCTTCCTGTTGGAGGAAGCCGATGGCTTGGGCTTGGGATACCAGGTCTGACCTGCTAGCCCCTGGCGTTGCTGGGCCTGGCGCGCGCATGGTGCGCAGAAGGACCAAGTGCTTGGGCTGTGGTTGCGCCTTGTCCTTCTGAGCGGAAGAGACCGAGTCCAAGGTAGCACTGGACTTCTCGATCCTCTGCAGGTGACCTTCCACCCCAGGGCCGAAGAGGTCAGTCCCCAAAAAGAGAACATCCGCCAACTTGTGCTGGGTATCCGAGTTAAAGGTGGATATCCTCAGCCAAGCCCACCAACGCATGGCCACTGCAGCCGCCACAGACCTGGCACATGAGTCCCCGATGTCTAACGCAGTCTGGAGCTGCTGTTTAGCCACTGCCCTGCCCTGGTCCCGCACCTGCCTGACCGTAGTCTGCAGATCTGCGGGAAGATGAGGGACAACCTCATCCAGGGAGCCCAACAGGGCGTGAGAAAAATGTGCCATGAGGACGGCCGAACTGGCCTGACGAAGGCCAAGAGAGGACGCAGCATAGACTTTTCGCCCGGCATAATCCAATTTCTTGGATTCCTTGTCGGGAGGTTTGTCCACATCCCTGGCGTTCCCGGCACGCCGGAAAACGCTGTCGGTAACCAACCCCTCGGCCGAGGGGTGTTCCGAAAAACCGGACAGGGAACCGGTAGGGACCGCATACTTCCTGGCCAACCTGGCCGAAGGCGCAGGGCAGGAAGCAGGACGCTGCCAAAGTTCCAAGGCCGGACCCACTATGGCTTCGGCCACCGGAAAGGCCTCCGTAGGAGAATCCCCTCGGTCCAGAATCTCCGTGAGGGGATACCTGGCCCATTTAGAAACGGTTTGAGCTTCATCCCGGTGGACTCCGAGATGAGTCGAAGCAACCCTAAGAAGGACGAAGGGCTATCGTCCATTGACTGCCCTCCCGAGGACTCCAAGTCCATGCGCTTGGAGAAGAGGGAGGAACCATCATCGGACTCAGAAGAGTCCTCAAAGAGCTGCCTCGGCCCTGAGCCACCCGCCACCTGCCGAGGTTTATTGGGAGTGAGGGTGACAGACAACCTATGGGGCAAACCCAAAGCCGACCGAGAATTTTTGGTCGGAGCCCCAACTAATGGCTGTGGAGGCGGAGGTTCCACCAGAATCGGTGGGGCAGCTGGAATTGGCCGAACAACCGGCCTGAGAACAGGCTCCTCGACTACAACGAGGGGTTGTTTCGGCTGCTCCGGTGACAGCCACTTAATGGCCAGGGAAGACGACTGGGTCGGCTTATTCCCGGTCAAGAGGAGCTGTTGCCACATAAGTTCCTCGTACCTCCAACGCAACTTGCGCCGAAGCCTCCCCTCGTCCGAGGAAGACGAAGAGCGGCGGCGCCGCTTGCCGCAGTGCCAAGACCGAGACCGCCTATGGCGGCGGGATCGGTTGGACCGCGAGGATGTCCGAGACCGAGAGTCTCGACTAGGCCGAGGAAGGCGAAGAGAAGTGTCGGAAATCGGCACTCCCCTCGGCTCGGACGATCCCACCGAAGGCTCCGGAACCGGAGGCACAGACGAGCCGATGGGATCCTCAACCCCACCGGGGAACTGAGAGGGGATTCTCAGCTTTGAGCCGACAACCTTGCTCAACGGGTCGAGAAAAAATCTCGACCGTCGACAGGAGTCTCGTCAACTGGCCTGACGGGACACCGTGAAGCCAGTGGCTGAAGCTGAGGGTCGATCGAAGTCGACTGTCGAGCAAGCGAGGGGATCTTTCCCGCTCCCAAGAGCGTCGACGGAGAGACTTACTCTTGCTCTTTTTGGACCTGGAAAAAGATCCCGAAGAAGTTGGACCCTCTCCTTTGGTCGAGAGGGTCAGACAAAGCTCCTTAAACGAAGCAGAGTACGAGGCACCGAGGGAGAGCGGGACAAATGCCGCAGCCGAGGTAGAAGCGGCCCGCGCCGCTCCCTCTTCGAGGGCGATCATCTGCTCTAGCTGATCTGCCGAGTCCGCCGCCGCGGACACCGCCAATCGGGTCTCTTTAGATTTCACCGGTGGAATTCTTTTCTCGGGGCGCCCCAGTTGTAATCGGGCAGCACGGACTTCAAGGACGTAGGCCGAAAAGGAAGAGCACAAGTCGCAGGCCTGGGCGGGTCGTGTTCGCGCTCCAGGCAGTAGACGCACGCGGAATGTGGATCCGCCCTAGACATCTTCTCGCCCGCAAGGGCACCTCCGAAACCAGGAGTCGACGGTCCATCGCAGCCGCTGAGGAGAAGAAGACCAAGTCTTTAGCTTAAAACTTTTAATTTCGAACTTTCAAGAATTAGGAACCAGTCTTAATCGCAACGCGTTAAGGAGGGAACCTGAGCTTCCAAGTGGTAAGGAAGATCTGACGTCATGGGGCGGAGCCGAGAGTTTTACCACCCGGGTGGGTGGGAGGAGCCAGCTTGAAGACCTTCCGGCAAGATTTAAAGTGGCAAGGAACCTGCCAATAAGTGTGGATGAACAACATATCCATGTCCCTAGAACTTGTATTTCTGGAAAAATAAATAAATAAATAACTGGTTTCAACTACAATGAAGAAAAATATTTATACCTGTCAAATGTACTTGTCTAGGTACCTCCTCTGCTGTGCACCATGAGTCCTTTTTTATTTTTTCGATCCTAACCCTTGCCAGGTCTACAATGCTATTTCCATCCACAATGTGGCAGCAATCTTTTTTTCTTGAGAAGAAAATTATACCATTTATAAAAAAAATCATTAAATTCTGGTGGAACTAGAGAATGTTACCACCAACTAAAACTGGAAGATGCCAGGAAGCTTTTACAGTGAAAAAAAGGGCAAGGTCAATTTTTTTGCACAGCTTCGTTGCACTGCTGCTTTAAATAGGAAGCTAAAATATTCTGGCGGGAAAACTACATAAATCCTATAGAGTTAGGGCAAAGATACATTCATGAAAGCAAAAAACAGAGCCCTCTCATGGGACAGAGCAGATTTACTTAGATCCAGAAATGTGCCATCACAGACACACCAGGAAAATCCACCAGTCGCTTCTGTTACAGAATATAATGGAATAGCAGGACACATAGGGAATATTGTATATTTATTTAGTTTTTGTTGACCGGGTAAGTGCACTAGACAAATCCTGCCTATTTTCAGGCATGACCCGGGGAAGGAGACTACAGATGAATGCCAACTGACCTTGAACCAGATTAAGCTGTTGGTGGTATTTTTTTTTCAGTGAATCAGGGAAACTTGGCCAGGACACCGGGGAAATTCCCCTACTCTTTTTCGATAAGTGCCATGGGATCTTTAACATCCACCTGAACTACCACCAATCCAGGCAGATGGGACCTCGGTTTAACGTCTCACCCAAAAGAGGCACCTCAGAAGTGCAGCACCCTTCTCATGCTACACTACAGTGTCAGTACTGGGATAGTAACCCAAGTGCCAGAAGTGGGAACTGAACCCGCAGCCCTCTGATCTCCCAGCCTCAGAAGCGAGCGTGCTACCTACCGAGCCACTGACACTGGCTGCATATATAAAACTGGGGCATACTGATGAGCGATACAGAAGTCCAAAAAGTGGCGCAAGACAAACCAAGGATCTCTTTCAGCAGGGCTAGGAACATCAAGGACCTAGCAGTCCATAGTAGAGTCTCAGCCTCCCTCCCACATTTAGGAAATGGCTGCCAAACAGACCCACACAGGCATCTTTCAATGCAAAAGATGTAATATCTGCAAACATGCAAAAACAGGGAAAACATTTGTACACCCTCAACACAGTGAAATTACTCTTGATTTGGAAAAAATGCATTACATGTGACACTGTATGTTCACTGTTTATGCACTGTGGTGCCCCTGCAAAAAACTTCATGTTGGATGTGCTTGTTAGACCTTTAAAACAGCACATCCAGGAACATGTAAGAGCCATACTTAATACTGTGTTTGACACACCAGTAGGGGCACATTTTTTCAATTGTCATGAGTCCAATGTGGATTTATTAAACTTCATGAGCACTGAAAATGTAAAACCTAAAGCAAAGGGTGGTAATAAAATGAATGACCTACTGAGACATGAAAGTTTTTGGATCTACACTTTGAAATCAGTCAAACCTAGGGGTCTGAACAACGCACGGGACATCAAACCCTACCTGTTATAATTAAGTGAAATTCTAGGATCTGAATATTTTTTTCTTCACTACACAGATATTTAGTTATATTCATAAGCCTACACATCAGGAGTTCATACCCTCAATGGGAATAATATCATTAAATATATATCTGAACCACCCTATTGGGATATGAGAATCTCCTGATGGTCACCCATATTATTTTTTGTTTATACCCATTTTTTGACTTATGAATTCCTTCTGAAGTGTCTACAGCATGTTCAAGATTGAATGCTTAAAGATTTTAAATTTAGCATATATCTATATGACTTGTGTACATATGTTGATTAAGAAGACAAAGAACCTCTGTGCGTAAACACTGAGGCAAGGGTTACCCCAAAGGGCATTTGGCTGGGAAGCCAAGTTTCAAGAAAATACAAAGTCACACATGCCCCCACAATGCAAAGCATCATGGGCTGCATATGCAAATCACCACAGAATGTCATGCTGGTCCAACTTTAAGCAGAATTGCATGGTGCGGAAAGGCCTCTCACACAGTTTGCAAAGGGTGCTAACAGAAGACATAGACACGTGTTCTGTCTCTGGAAACTTGGCTTCCCAGCCAAATGCCCTTGGGTAAACCCTTTGCCTCAGTGTTTACGCACAGAGGTTCTTTGTCTTTAAATGTTTTTTTATTTTAATGGGTTCACCACAATATATCCCAGGCACACTGCCTTAGGGTAGCTGGTCCAGTGCACTGGGGTGTTAAACAGGCAGGCATACTGATGAGTCCTGGTAGAGACGAAACACGTGTCTATGTCTTCTGTAGCACCCTTTGCAAACTGTGTGAGAGGCCTTCGGCACCATGCAATTCTGCTTAAAGTTGGACCAGCATAACATTCTGTGGTGATTTGCATATGCAGCCCATGATGCTTTGCATTGTGGGGGCATGTGTGACTTTGTATTTTCTTGAAACTTGGCTTCCCAGCCAAATGCCCTTTGGGGTAACCCTTGCCTCAGTGTTTACGCACAGAGGTTCTTTGTCTTTTAAATGTTTTTTTATTTTAATGGGTTCACCACAATATATCCCAGGCACACTGCCTTAGGGGTAGCTGGTCCAGTGCACTGGGGTGTTAAACAGACGAGGCATACTGATGAGTCCTGGTAGGATGAAACACGTGTCTATGTCTTCTGTTAGCACCCTTTGCAAACTGTGTGAGAGGCCTTTCGGCACCATGCAATTCTGCTTAAAGTTGGACCAGCATGACATTCTGTGGTGATTTGCATATGCAGCCCATTATGTTGATTAAGCTATAGTAGCCTTTCTCTATTTCAGTTCATTTTTTAATTTTAACAAAAGCTTTTCTGAGGAGGCTACAACATTTGTTATAAAAAGAATATCTAATCTGATGTTCACCTAACTATGATGCAAATATACGAATACTTGATATTAATGTACTTGTTCTATTTTTGCAGGGCATGTATGTCTCTGGCTCCCTCTTTGCTCACCACATGGAGACCTCAAGCTGATCGCAGGGATGGCAGATCGCTTTCACCTCTCTCTACCCTAAAATTTCTTCTTACCTCTGTTGGGTATCCTTTTCCAAAGTTTTTGTTCATTATTGGAGGCATGGCTCTTAAATGGCTAATTCAGCCTTAAATACATAAACAATCAAATGTTTTGTTTTGAATAGTTAGCAGCCAGCCTTGGTCAAATCTTGATTTAATGAATAAGTGTTTTTTGTCATATATTTTTTTAAGGCAAAACTGGCTGTCTCATTAACTAATTTATAACACCAAGAAATAAGAAACTTGAAACTGAGAGCACTATGACCTTTGTCACTACTTATGGTGGGGGTAGTAAAGAACTGGTTAACATTGTAAAAAAACAATTTGGGTATCCTAAGAGAATTAACTCCTTTGGCCCCCATTTTTGAGAAACTACTCAGAGTCTCCTATTGTAGGGGTCCACATTTACAGGATAGATTTGTGAATAGTTATCAAGCAGAAATCAGAAACCCGAACACCGATCAGACATTTGGATCTAGACCATGTGGATTCTGTGGTACATGCTCCTTTATGCAGAAAAAGGATAGCTTCTGTAACCCCAAAAACTGGCACGGTAAGAGAAAGTTGGGGGGTCTATTAATTGTAATACTGAGCAGTGGTATACATGCTCACTTGCTCATGTGGTAGATTCCACACTGGCAGGACCAAACGCAAGCTGCGCCTGAGGTTAAACAAACACATACTGGCTATAAAAAAAACAGAACTGTGAATATGCTATGGCTCTCCACATCAGATCATGTGGAGACCCCAAAAACCACAGAGTGACAGCAATGGATCCGGAAAGTGTTCCCAGGAATGCCAGGGGAGGAGATACTGAGGGCCTCCTTAATGAAAAGGAACAACTTTGGATTTATAAAATGGGGGCTGCAAAGTATCCCGGCTTAAATGGTAAAATAGAATTAAAAGCCTTCCTTAATAAAAGAAGAAAATGAGGGGAAACAGGGGTGGTAAAATGTGCCCCGCCCCGGTCCCAGCCCTGATTATGTGAAGTTCACCTCACAAACTGGGGACTTCAGAGATTTTTGTTTTAACATCTCCTTAATAAATTGACCTGGATATTATTTTTCATATATATATATATATATATATATATATATATATATATATATATATATATATATATATATATATATATATATATATATATATATATATATATATATATATATATATATGTGATGTTATTTCATCTAGGTCTCTGGAACAGTTGTGAATAATATTCAGAATTAAGAGAAAGGAGGACCAGAAGAAAGTTTTTCATCTGGACTGATCGAATACATATTTGGTTAAGTTTATTTATGGACCTATATAAATGATGAAACGGAATAAACACCAAAGGTCTTATTTCATACTTGTTGTATAATGGATTACACAAATCCCTAACTGGATTGGTTTAGCACTTATGCTTCCTAACACTGCTATTGGTTAAGCAATGAATATTGTCACAGGTGTTTGTATATTTAAACTTAAGCTTGTAATAGTTCACTATCTCTGAGGAAGCCCGAGATGTCGGGAGAAACGTAAGAGGTGGTGCGTGGTGCTGCCATTCCTGTTATTGCAGTGTCTTGGTCTGATGAAATGGAAGAAGTAAACACTGCGTAAAACACTTTTTTTGTGTTGGACTGTTTTGTTTTAAATTTCCTTGGCAAGTGTGAGTGCACTCCATTAGACATCTAAAATCGCTACCACTGGAGAAGCACCACTTTCCCTGTGCTCATGTCCAGTACATCGTGTAATTTATGACAGTTTTTTGAATCACTGTATAAAAATAGCACATGACTGCTCTGTACCATGCCCCCTGATGAAGGGTTTCTACCCGAAGCGCTGGGGCAAGTGGAGTGTGATGTGTTCCGACCTCGCACACTTGGCAATAATCTAGCAATAAAGTTGCTTAAACTGCAATTTATTGAGTGGTGTGAGTATTTTGGTGTACTTCTGAAGTGCTTTACCTTGGACTGGTTGTTTGTAGACAGGGCTGGCTGCCCTTGTTCAGCACGCTCACCTAGAAGTGTTCGCGGACCAGTTCATCTGGATCTATGCCTTAAGAAAGAGAAGGGATCAGGCTGCCCGATGGCCCAGCAGGTACAATGCGCACTCCCATGTCAGCAAGTCAGGTTCAGAAATGAGCCCAGGAAGCCAGTTGAACCTAACGGCTGGGCAGACACTGTTGGGCAGTAGCGCCACCAGCCATGGAGGGATGGCGTCAGGTTCCACCAGTCAAGTGGGCCAGAGAGCTTGCTTCTCCCACACGCCGCCTTCAGGCTAGGCCTGATGCCAGGGAGCTTGCCTCTCCCATGCGCTGCTTCGAGGCTAGGTCTGATGCGAGGGAGCTTGCCTCTCCCACATGCCGCCTCGAGGCTAGGCCTGATGCCAGTGAGATTGCCTCTCCCACACGTCGCCTCGAGGCTAGGCCTGATGCCAGGGAGCTTGCCTCTCCCACGCGCTGCCTCGAGGCTAGGCCTGACGCCAGGGAGCCTGCCTCTCCCACATGCTGCCTCGAGGCTAGGCCTGACACCAGGGAGGACAGCGGGGTCAGAGAAGCAGAAATACCCACGCTAGCCACAGGATGATTCCCCGATCGTCACAGCCCCCACACCACCTACAGGGCCCTGGGGACTTCTGGACTGTGCTTCGGAGGTGGGGGAGAGACCTCCCACCCTCGACCCCACTATGGTGGGTATACCCATGGGGGACCTTCCCCAGGTAAGTCCCTGACATGGTGGGTGATGGACGTGGTTGATCGGGGAGGAGGGGAGGATAAAAGTTGGCTAGATGGGATCTTTTTTTCTTTAACACTTTCTTTATGCCCCCTCTCTGATCACTTGGACTTTCTCCGGTGTGGTCACTCGGCTCAACCCATCCCACCCACCTGAAGTCCTCAGCCTTACTTTACCAGTGGGGGGACCTCCGTTCCGCTCGTCTGATCCACCGACCCCCTGGATCTAAGTCCCCCCTGGAGCGGGACCGCCGACTCCTCTTGGCGATCTTTCTGGAATCTAGTTGGTGACCAGGGAACAGGTGGAGCACTGAAGGCAAGCTGGAGGACCCAGCGATGGGCGTGGGGGGTTGACCACTGAACCCACCTTCACCTACCAAGGGCCAGAGCCATTTTCCTTTGTTCTTTCCTCCCTCCCCACTGGCTGGGACATGCAATGCATCCAGTGCGTGGGTTGCCACCGGTCAATCCCCTTACAGAGGATTACAATGGCTGTCGTACCCCCGTCACCACTGGGAGTCACCTAAGGCCTGGGATCTAAGACCCCTCTCCCTCCCAGAAGAGGCAAGCAGTCCTACGGACGCTCAATCCTCTCCTCCCCTGCCGACCCATGACCAGCGCTCTCTCCCGAACTCGGGTCGCCAGTGCAGTGCAAGGTGTGGCGTCCAGAGTGTCAACCCTCAGCGCCACCGTGCCGGCCAGCTAGGTGAAATCTAAGGGAAAAAAAGTAGGAGAAAAAAGAAAGAGAAGGATCATAATTTTGTTTCACAGTAACTGTCTACCAGATCCCTTCCACTTCCATGTGTGTCAGATCACCATAGCCCAGCCCCAGGATCCCTTCCACTTCCATGTGTGTCAGATCACCATAGCCCAGCCCCAGGATCCCTTCCACTTCCATGTGGGTCAGATCACCATAGTTTGGCCCCAGGATCCCTTCCACTTCCATGTGTGCCACATCACCATAGCCCAGCTTCAGGATCTCTTCCACTTCCATGTGTGCCAGATCACCATAGCCCAACCCCAGGATCCCTTCCACTTCCATGTGTGCCACATCACCATAGCCCAGCCCCAGGATCCCTTCCACTTCCATGTGTGCCACATCACCATAGCCCAGCTTCAGGATCTCTTCCACTTCCATGTGTGCCAGATCACCATAGCCCAGCCCCAGGATCCCTTCCACTTCCACGTGTGCCAGATCACCATAGCCCAGCCCCAGGATCCCTTCCACTTCCACGTGTGTCAGATCACCATAGCCCAGCCCCAGGATCCCTTCCACTTCCACGTGTGCCAGATCACCATAGCCCAGCCCCAGGATCCCTTCCACTTCCACGTGTGCCAGATCACCATAGCCCAGCCCCAGGATCCCTTCCACTTCCATGTGTGCCAGATCACCATAGTCTGGTCTCAGTGCTCAGACTTTGGGCGATGTCTTAGTTTGGAGATTGCAGGAGCATGCTTCACTGAAAATCATGTGAGTGCCTTTCCACCTTTTTTTGTTTTGTTTTTGTAATATGTTACACATCCATTTATTCAAAATCAAAGCCATTACTCAACTAACAAGCTCTTTCCATACACTACAAAGTCACCAACTCCCACTTTTACCTTCCCTGTCCTCTTTAAAGGGCCAGTATGGATGCTGTTTACAGGGGAACAGTCAGCACAGTGGCCCGCACTCAAGTGTGGGGCTGGTCCCAATGTGCACTTTGCAGGCAAAAACATTTTGGTTTACTTAGAAACATAGAATCTGACGGCAAATAAGGACACCCATTCCTCCCTACCTACACTATAACTGCAGACTGTGCCCAATCTATAGCTCCTTCTCCTTCCCCCTCTTCTAATTTTCTCAGATCTCTGCTCATCCTTTACACACACACACACACAGACGAGTGCCCACAAGTGTCCACTCTATTGCAGACTGTGGTGTCATCCACAAAGAGACAGATCTTCCCTTCCAACTCCTCTGCAATGTAATTATAAAGACATTAAAGAGGACTGGTCCCAGCACTTATCCCTGAGGCACCCTGCTGGTCACCCTCCCTTCCTCAGAGTGAACTCCATTTACCACCACCCTCTGTCACCTAACCCCTAACCAATTTCTTATCCAGCTTACCACCTTTGGGCCCACTCCTAGGCTACCCAGCTTGCTTACTAGTCTCCTATGTGGAATGGTGTCGAAAGCCCTACTGAACTCTAGGTAGGCCACGTCCACCGCTCCACCCTGATCAAAACCCTTTGTCACCCATCTATTAGATTTGTCATCTATCAGATTCGTTTGACATGACCTCCCCCCTATGAATCCATGCCGCCTCAGGTTTTGTAACCTACTGGATTCAAGATACTCTATAATCCTTTACTTCACCGGTGACTCCATTAACTTCCCCCCACCAATGTCAGATTGACTGGTCTATAACTGCCAGCCTGCTTCCTGCTACCACTTTTGTTTAGTGGGACTACATCCGCCCTCCTCTGGTCCTCCGGATCCACTCCTGTTTCCAGTGATCTGTTAAACAGAACTATCATAGGTACAGCCAATATTTCCATGAGCTCCCTCAATACCCTTAGATGCATCCCATCTGGCCCCATTGCTTTGTCCACCTTCAGATAGGCAAGTCCCTTCACGACTCTCGCCTTCAAAAAAGGATTAGTGTCCACCCCCTTCCCTCCAAAGCTTCTGTTACTATTTTGTGGCCCTGCCTTTCTCCCTCCTCACTGAAAACTGAACAAAAGTATTTGTTCACAATGTCTGTCTTTTCCTGTTCTCACTCTGCACAGTCCCCCCTTCCCTTACCTTTTTAACCTTACAATCCCACCCCTGGTCTTCCTCTTTCCACTCACATACCTAAATAATGTCTTGTCCCTGTTCGTTACCTCCTGGGCTATTCTCTCTTCAGTTTGTGCCTTTGTGCTCCTTACTTCCTTCCCTGCTTCCCCTGATACACCTCCCTATCCTCCTCCCTCTGCGTCTCCACATACCGTCTAAATGCCACCCTTTTAGCCTTTACCTTTTCAGCCATCTCTTTCAAGATCCTTAGTGATCTCTTTTTTTCTCTTGCTTTCGCTCACTTGTTTGACGCTGAAGTTTGTTGCCTCTGCTATCCTTTTATCTTTGCCCACTGTTCTTCCACCCAGGCCATCCCTCCCACCAGGTCATCCACTTTCTGTTTACTGTAGTACGGTAGGTTATAGCAGATTAATTTTGTTTAGTTCTAGCCCGACATCTTCTTTTGTTACAAATTCCACAATCCCCTGCAGCCGATATCAGAGCAGTAGGCAACAGTGGGAGATTAAATAGCCTGCAGTGCATGTTAAGAGTTTTTCTAATCTCTGATCAGAAGTTTTCTGGGTCTGCTTTTCTCCTAGCCCAAGAAGGACAGTGGGACCAGCAAACAAAAGATCAGAGCTTGTATAAACTCTAATATGCACTGCAGGCTATTCAATCTTCCCGCTGCTGCCTACTGCTCTGATGTCATCTGCTGGGGATTCTGGCATTTCTAGGAACTGAATAGGTCAACCTAGAATGAAGCAAAATCAGTCAGATATAATCTAAGGTACTGCAGTAAACAGTAAATAAGCCAAAATGTTTTTTCCTCACAAAGTGCACGTTGGGACCAGCCCTACACTTGAGTGTGGGGGCCCTTGGTGGTGCATAGTTCCCCTTTAGAGAGTATGCAGACTGGAAAAGGATAGCAAACACCGAAGACATTTGTTAACTTCAAAGCCCTGCTTCACTGTGTGCTGCTTACATATCTTTCTGGTCTATAGCGCAACACTGGCCCAGCTATCTGAAAATGTTATTTGGTCTTCAATTAGTATCAAGGACAAGTTCTACAAGATGAATCATAAATGTATACCGTGTAACTGATTCGCAGACATTACTACACAAACAGGCTGTAAAATGCAAACCAAATGTTTATACGTGTTAAAAGAAAAGAGAAAGCTGAAATCATACTGTTCGATTACAGGCATATTCTTGTTAAGACATGCTCACATCCACTATTAGTCCAGAAAAATAATATATTGCTCTCAGATCTTTCTGGGCATTCTTCTGAAGTGGCAAGCAAAATTTGTTTTCTGTAATTCCTCTACAGGCTTAAACTGGTTTGTCACAATAACAAAAAAGTGCATCGTAGCCGGCTCAGTGGCGCAGAGGGCTGAGGCGCTGGCGCCTCGAACTCACGCCCAACCCCGAGTTCGGAAGCGGACTCGGGATGCGAGAGTCGGCAGGGGAGGATAGGATTGAGCGTCTGAAAGACTGCTCTCCTATCCTGGGGTGGGGTTGGGGACTGCCTCACTTAGCAGCAGCCCCCAGTGGAGAGTGGAGGCACTGCATGAGTGTCACGACAATGGAACCTAGAAAACCGGAAATACCACTCGGTGGTGGCTGCTGGATGATGGCTCTCCATCCCCTGATTCTTCCAGTGCCTTCGGTGAGCCTCCTTCCCTCAGCAGCATCCTTGGGCCCTATTGAGAGTGCGCTGGACTCCTCCCTGGTGCCTTCCCCCTCGGAGGAGGGGGACCCGCCCAGTGAAGGGTTATGTCCGGGATACCCCAAGGACCAGCTGCATTGTGAGAGTTAGAGAGAGAGAGAGCTCGGGTAAGGTCAGCGGGGAGGGGATCAGTGAGGACTTGGTAGGAGCCTGAAGGAGTGGGGGTCACCAGGAGCACGGAGGGGAATAAACAAATAATGCAAAAAAAGTACATCTTTTGTTCTGTGGAATACTGAGGTCAAAGGCTCAACGTTAACCTCCTGTGACACAATGATCAATCTTTATGTGAAACAAAGTAAAAAAAACAAACCTTAATTTTTTTGAAAATAAGAAGAACCAAATGCAATAGATTTTTTGTCATGACATTAAATGGAAAAAAGGTCCCTTTCTAGAGTGTGTGTGCGTGTGTGTGTGTGTGTGTGTGTGTGTTGTTTATGCTTGTGCCTCCCTCTGTCCACAATGCTTTGGGTCACCCCCTGGTTACTGGACCCCTGTCACCGTAATACCTACTGCCCACCTCCATGTAACTATGACTATACTGCCAAGCAAGAGTTGGGGGCAACCATTATGGCAGGAGACAATGCAGTGTATGGATATACTGGGGATCAACATTCGCTGCGGCAGGAGGCAGTGCAGTATCTGGATATACTGGAGATCAACATTCACTGCGGCAGGAGGCAGTGCAGTGTCTGGATATACTGGGGAACCATCATTCGTTGTGGCAGGAGGCAGTGCAGTGTCTGGACATACAGGGGACCATCATTCGCTGCAGCAGGAGGCAGTGCAGCATCAGGATATACTGGGGACAGTCATTTGTTGTGGCAGGGGGCAGTGCAGTGTCTAGATATACTGGGGACCATCATTTGCTGTGGCAGGAAGTAGTACAGTGTCTGGATGTACTGGGGACAGTCATTCACTGTGGCAGGAGGCAGTGCAGTGTCTGGATATACAGGGGACCATCATTCGCTGTGGCAGAAGGCAGTGCAATGTCTGGATATACGGGGACCATCATCTGCTGTGGCAGGAGGCAGTGCAGCATCTGGATATACTGGGGACCATCATTTGTTGTGGCAGGAGGCAGTGCAGTGTCTGGATATACTGGGGAACCATCACTCGCTGCAGCAGGAGGCAGTTCTGTGTCTGGATATACTGCGGACCATCATTTGATGCAGCAGGTGGCAGTGCAGTGTCTAGATATACTGGGGATCATCATTTGTTGCAGTAAGAGGCAGAGCACTCGCTGTTGCAAGAGGCAGTGCAGCATCTGGATATACTAAGGACTGTCATTCACTGTGGCATGAGGCAGTGCAGCATCTGGATATACTAAGGACTGTCATTCGCTGTGGCAGGAGGCAGTCCAGCATCCAGATATACTGGGGACTGTCATTCGCTATGGCAGGAGGAAGTGCAGCATCTTGACATACTGGGAACTGTCATTTGCTGCGGCAGGAAGCAGTGCAGTGTCTAAATATACTGGGGACCGTCATTCACTGCAGCAGGAGGCAGTGCAGTGTCTGGATATACTGGGGACCATCATTCGATGAAGCAGGAGGCAGTGCAGTGTTTGAATATACTTGGGACTGTCATTCGCTGCGGCAGGAGGTAGTGTATCATCTGGATATACTGGGGACCATCATTTGTTGTGGCAGGAGGCAGTGCAGTGTCTAAATATACTGGGGACCATCATTCGCTACGGTAGGAGGCAGTAAAGCGTCTGGATATACTGGGGACCAGTGTTCATTGCGGCAGGAGGTAATGCAGTGTCTAGATATACTGGGGACAGTCATTCACTGCGGCAGGAGGCAGTACAGTGTCTGGATATACTGGGGACCATCACTTGATGTGGCAGGAGGCAGTGCAGTGTCTGGATATACTGGGGACTGTCATTCTCTGCAGCAGGAGGCAGTGCAGCATCTGGATATACTGGGGACTGTTGTTCATTGCAGCAGGAGGTAGTGCAGTGTCTGGATATACTGAGGACTGTCATTCGCTGCAGGAGGCAGTGCAGCATCCAGATATACTGAGGACCGTCATTCGCTGTGGCAGGAGGCAGTGCAATGTCTGGATATACTGGGGACCATCATTCGCTGTGGCAGGAGGCAGTGCAGTGTCTGGATATATGGGGGACCATCACTTGCTGTGGCAGGAGGCAGTGCAGTGTCTGGATATACTGGGGACCATCATTTGTTGTGGCAGGAGGCAGCGCAGTGTCTGGATATACTGGGGAACCATCATTCGCTGTGGCAGAAGGCAGTGCTGTGTCTGGATACACTGGGGACCATCATTCGATGCAGCAGGCGGCAGAGCAGTGTCTGGATATACTGGGGACTGTCATTCACTGCAGCAGGAGGCAGCACAGCATTTGTATATACTGGGGACCGTTCTTCATTGCAGCAGGGAGGTAGTGCAGTGTCTGGATATACTGGGGACTGTCATTCACTGCATCAGGAGGCAGTGCAGCATCCGGATATACTGGGGACTGTCGTTCGCTGTGGCAGGAGGCAGTGCAGTGTCTGGATATACTGGGGACTGTCATTCGCTGTAGCAGGAGGCAGTGCAGCATCCGGATATACTGGGGACTGTCGTTCGCTGTGGCAGGAAGCAGTGCAGTGTCTGGATATACTGGAGACCATCATTTGCTACTGCTGCTGGGGTCATTTTCTTCCTTTTTCTCCAAGACCCTAGGACACCTGCAAGTAACTGGCAAAGTGGGATGGCGAATACATTGGCATGGTGAGGATAAACCCAGCAGACTCCCCCCCATCCCAACGTGTCTCTCATGTGCTTATACCCGTGGTCACCCAGGCTGCAGCACTGCAGCGGAGACAGTGAACCACCGTCCCTCACTACGGGAGGTCAGCGTAGTGTGGAATGCTTAAGCCTCCTCCTTCTGGCTCACCTCCCAACTTCTCTGCCTCATTATAGAACATGGTCTGCCAGTGATGCAAGCAGTTGTTATACCACTATGCCAACAGGTCAACTCCTTGGTGCACATTTTTTAATGACACAAAAATGCTACTTGTAGGAAAAACAAATATTGCCTGGACAAACAGCAATGAGCATGAAGTGAAAAAGAAGCATGTACCAATGCAAAACGATAAGCCTTATTTACATTCAGCTGCTTTTATCTGGCACTTAACCACTCGTTACAGCTCAAATGAAAATACTGTTACTGCAGGTTTTACTCAGGTTACTCACAAAACTAGGAAATGAGCAAGCACTAGAATGTTCCACTTTGGCCTTAACATAGTCTGTGGAAATCATCAGAAACCCAAACACCTACTTCCAGTTTCACAGGTTCTGCACTGAGTGAAGCCATTGTACACAATACAAAAAGTGAATTTTGTGTGACATTCTAAAGCTGACCAGAACCCAATGTTCCACTTTGGTTCTGATTAAAAAGACTCACGTTCCAACCGTTAATTTCTTTTCTTTTTTTTTTTTTTTTACTCCTTGCCCTGCCAGCATATTCAGGAATATAACATGTTACAAGGGATACACCCCACTAACAAGAGATATACCCTGTTACAAGGGATACACCCCGTTAACAAGAGATATACCCTGTTACAAGGGATACACCCCGTTAACAAGAGATATACCCTGTTACAAGGGATACACCCCGTTAACAAGAGATATACCCTGTTACAAGGGATACACCCCGTTAACAAGAGATATACCCTGTTACAAGGGATACACCCCGTTAACAAGAGATATACCCTGTTACAAGGGATACACCCCGTTAACAAGAGATATACCCTGTTACAAGGGATACACCCAGTTAACAAGAGATATACCCTGTTACAAGGGATACACCACTCAAGTGATTTCTACCATCATTCTGATGGCAATAGGCTTTATGTCCCTGTTTCTCCCTCAAGCCTACCTCCTCCCTTTGAAGTGAAACACTCACTGTCGGCCTCCACAACACAGCATACCTTCTGCGGAGAGAGCAAGCTCCCTGGCCAATCCACAGGGGCTGCTGCATCTGGGAACCTGCCATCAACCCTCCCCAGCTGAGGCATACTGCCCACCAGCAAGTGTCTACAGCCGGGTCTGCCTGGTGCAGAGAGCCGAGCCTACTCCTGCACCAAGTTCACCTGCATGGCTGCCACCAGGCAATGTGGGGGCAAGCACCAACCATTCATTCTTCACGCAAAGTCAGCCAATCAGAACAGGATGTAGACTTTTTACCAAAGAATAAGTAGACACTAGCTGATATACGTGGACTCATCAGCCAGACATTAGAAATCAGCAGGCAGGGGCAAGCCCATCAGCAGTGCTTTGTGCTGTCACACGGGAGATTGTAATCCACATGCAAATTCCAGAATTCAACGCAAAGGAAGGTGTAAGGCAGAGAAGAGCAGGGGTAAGGTGCACGGATCCTGGGAGAGGGAAGGTGCAGACCATTTGCTGTTCACACACCCGCTGCCAGCTGAGGAAGGATTAGCACTGGTGGGGCTGGGGAGACAGCTACTCACCCGCATTCTCAACCAGAGGAAGAATGTAACCTCAGTGGCTGCAATGTTCAGGGTGGGGGATGGGAATAAATGGGCATAACAATAATGTAAAAGAAAATCAGCAGCCAGAATTGATTACATCTGGCTAGCTGGCAAGTCGGTAGAGCACTCCTTAATGACCAAGGATACCATAGGCTTCATCCACCTCAAATTTATTTATTTGTTGATCAAGAAGAGGCACACTAAGCCAGGGATCTTTTCCAGGGGCAACCCCAGGGGTTGAGGGAGACATAATCAGTAGAAATACAAAAGCAAAAAGAAAGTGCAGTAGTGCAGATATTAAGCAATAAGACACAGGAGAGTGTGGGTTGTGCTTGGTTTGCCGCATGCCCCGTTGTGCCTTACTGCTGTACAGTACATAGGCCATGCTTCCTGTGCTATGTATAGGATGTGCACTCCCTGCTTTGTTATACGGCAGCTGTCCAAGGAGGTGAGTGGTGGACTGTGTTGGTCACTGTATCAGCACGGCAGCACCAGTACCGGTGGTGGTGGGGGTTGGCTGGGTGCATGGGCAGGGCCTAGACACTAGACATTATGCTTAAAGTGCTACAGGCATGGGGACCCATGGCTGGGGGGAGGGGGACCTCTGATCGCCAGGGACACTGCTGTATTTAGTTTAGTTTTCTGTTTTTCTAGGGCCATTTTGCACGTCTGTACAGTTCTGCAGGTGTGCATGCATACAGGGCCAGCGATTGGAGACAGGGGAAGGGGGTCACGACATGCCAGGGACATGCAGGCTGCCTACAGGGATAGGGACTAGAGGATGGGAGGTGGCCACAGACCACCAGGGTACTGGGGTTTTGAACATGGGATTGTCTTTGGTGACCAGGTGGACCACAGGATGCCATGGTAGGTTTGTGGCATACAGGCTGTAGATCGGAAGGCGGGGGGGTGTCCACTAGCCATCAGGGCATATCACAGTCATATGAGGGCTGGCAATCAGAGGGTGGAAGAGATCACTGGACACCAGGGACATGTCAGATTAGCACAGGGCTGGAAAACGGAGGTTGGGAGGGACCACTGGACACCAAGGACATTTATGATTCTTACAGGGATAACGATCGAAGGGAGAAGGGGGCCACAGGGCACCAGAGATAGTGTTCCTCAACTGTCAGAGCTGTGTTCTGGGGAAACCACTAGGCATCAGGAATGTGCTCTAGAACTTTTGGGACAGCAATCCGGGGGGGGGCATGGACCACCACAGGGCAGGTGTGCTCCCCCACAGGCCAACTTGGTTGTTGGCTGCAGTTATTCCAGTGACCACTAGGGTTGCCCGGTGTAAAACAGGGTTTTGTTTTGCTGCATTTGCACTGTGCAAAATAACCTCGATAACCCCTTCTGCACAGAACAAATGCGCTGAATATAGGGTTGCATAGGTATTCCTGTCCCGGCCCCTCCCTTTGCCCACCCCCACACATTATGTTTTGTGTGCGCCCTAATGCTGTTAGCATGCGCAACTGCCCCTTTTGAAAATCATGCTCTAGCACAAAACCCAGCTTGCACGCACATACACCCCTTTGAGCATGCAAAACCTTTTGAATATCAGGCCCCAGGAGTTTTATCTTTGAATATGGATGCAACTGCTTCTTTCATTTCTAATTCAGTACTTTCTTTTGGTAAAGTTTTCTTGTGTTTCTACTGGGATAACAGCACAGTAAGGATTGATAGTGCTGATAATTATGTTGGGATTAGCCTTATGTAAAGTGTTCTAAAAATAAAGAAAAAATGTTTTTACTCGGTTTGGCAAATGTCTACTTGTTACTGCCCCTTCCAAAAGACTGTTTTTCTTAATTGTGAACCAACGTCTCTCAGCCTGGATAGTTTTCAAACACTGTGGTCTTATCTTTATTATTTCTATTCTTTTTTATTAGTTCCTATAGCTAACCTGTGTTCGCTATTCATTTCTTTGAGTTTATTGCTCAATTCTCGATATTTTTCATTTCTTATTCCTCCACTGATGCTTCTGCTGTCATTACTCCCCAAAAAGATACCTTAAAATCATCCAGATCTCTGTTGCTTCTTTTCCATCTCAAGGATTTTAGCTCAAAAAATCATGTTTTGTTTTCTTGATCAGTTCATGTGTTATTCATTTCTCTGTACGAATCCTGTCTTTTTTGCCAAACTGTTACAAAATTTGACAAAACTGGACTATGATCGCAGATATATGTTGTTTCGACAGCAGCCCAGTGTGAAGTACTGCTGGTTAGTCAAAACATGGGAGATATGTCAGGGATGTGGGGATCCTCCACAGTGGAGACCCCAAGGAGGGTGGAAGAGGACCCCAGAGCATGAGGGAGAAACTCCTGGTGGGGGACTCCAATGTGAGGGGGATAGATTTGGGGAGGGAGGTTAGGTGGCTACCTGGCGCCACAGCCTGGAGGGATGGCAAGCAGATCTGGAGGATCACTAGGGCAGCAGGACGTGAGGGAGAGCTGGATGTCACTGTCAACCTAGGAACTAATGACTTGGCTAGGGATGAGGCTAGGATAGTACAGGAAGAGTTCAGGGAGTTGGGGAGGGTCTTAGGCAGATAGCATGCTCAGCGGCCTTTCGGAGGTGCTACCTGTCTATGGCGGGGGAGGCTAGGGTATTCCGTACCAGAAGCGTCAATGCATGGTTGAAGAAGTGGTGCAGAGAGGAGTGGTTCTGCTACATTAGGGACTGGGGTCCCACCTGGAGGGATATGGGCCTAAACTGGGGAGATTGTCTGCATCTATCCAGGAGGGAAACCACAGTCCTCCGTGAATGGTTTAAATGTTATACTGGTGAGCATTTAAACTAGCTGAAGGGGGTGGAGAAAGGAAGCAGGGAGACATAAACTGTACCCCCCTCTACAAGCGGAAGTAGTCAGTAGGGGAAACCGTAAGGGATAGAAATCCCCAAGGGTACCTAACAACAAGAAAAACAAAATGACAGAAATAAAGAGAGAGAGGAATGAGAGCAGTGAGGATAAGGAGAGAAGTCAAAATGGAAAAGAGGGGTTGACAAGGAGGGTGGTAGCAGAACATGGAAGGCCATGTGTGTAAATGTTTGAAGTCTGGGAAATAAAATCCTGGACCTAGAGGTCGTTATGGTAGAGGTGGACCTGGACATTGTCACCATTGCCGAGTCAATGAAAACCATGACTAGGATATAGCTATTCTGGGCTACAGTCTGTTCAACAGGGGCTGAAACAAATTTTTCAGCTACTAGCCAGCAGGGCTAGTGACTGGAAAAATCCACTGGCCTGACAGGATTTTCACCAACCCAGCAAGAGATGAGAAAAAAAAAATCAGTTTTTAACAAGTTTTATTGCACTGAGTTACCAACATTATTAAACTTTTAATGTAAAAATTAAAATACTTAAATGATTCACCAAGAAAATGCATGGCACCTCATATAGCGACACCTTACCGATTGCAAATGCTGGGATGTAGATGGTTTTACAAAAAATCCTGTGGGTAATTTATTATTTAACTCGTAAACTTGCTCCTGCTGGAACACCATACTTCCCAATTAGTAGAACCGCCTAGGACCAGCCCCCACGCACAGCCACGTTCTAATGCAATCCTAGGGAGAGCGCGGGGATGCGCTCCATTATAGTCTATGGGGGGGGCGGTTTTCTCATCATTTTTAAATATAATAATGGTCATCTGGTGATTAATCAAAGGCACTGGTGGACTAACAAGGCCCTTATGAAATCCACTGTGTTTACGTGTCCAAAGTTTATTTTTCTAAGCATATACAGTTCTGCTTTTAAGTCTGACTTTACAGCACATTTTCTGTGTCGGCAACACCTTTTCCATGGGGGCAGAAAAAGAGGTACAGAGCAATTTTTAGGGGTCACATAAGGGAAGTACCTAAATCAGGGACAGCTGTGGGATATGGCACTGCTGTTTCCTGTGTGCTATCCCCCCCCCCCCCGGGTTTGCGCTAATTAAAATACAATCAGAGAGAGAGAGGTTTCTCAGGTCCCAGGTTTCAAGGGCAGCCAGACAGCACAGCAGAATCTGATGGACCTGTACAGAACTCCTATCCCCTGCAGTCAGGTGACGTCAGTGAGCAGCACCCGTTCCCCATCAGTCTGAACAGTTTTCCCACAGCAACTGCAGTCAGTCTTACCAGCAGGCAGACCTTCCTGGCTTTTTTCCTGTGACTCGCTGGACTCCTGGATTGCAACTCCCCTCTCAAGCACTGTAGATCACGGTGCTTGACTCCCAACCATTCAAGGCTCAGTATGGCACCGAAGAGATCTCCTCTTCCCTCCTCGACGCATGACAAGACCAGCAGTCACTCAGTGACTGTTTCTACTCCACAGCTCCTCCTCTCATGTTTTCTGGTGGTACCGTCTACCCTGGTGTTCTTTGTGAGCATCCAGAGCTCACTTCAACAATTTTAAGCGGTCGCACACTAGTCGCTATCCTTGAAACTGCAGCAATCAATAAAATTGTCCTAGCTCAATAAAGGCTCCCAGAGGGCACACAACACAGCAACTTTTACCTGCCCGACCTGAAATCCACCCAAATTTGGTGGGTGGGTGCCAATTTTGAACCCTGGTTCAGGACGGACAGGGTGGGAAAGAAAGGGGTAGGAGTGTCTCTTTGTGTGAGAGATAGCATAAAAGCAGCTGAGGTACGAGGAATACAGGGAGGAGCAGGGTTAGTGTGGGTCACTCTAGAAATGGAGAATGGAGCCGCAATTCACACTGGTGTGATCTACAGACCTCTAGCAAGGGGACTGGGGGGGGTGAGGGGAGTTGGACAAGGTTCTGGTGGAAACCATCCAACAGATGGTAATTAAGGGAGGTGCTGGTGGCAGGGGACTTTAATCTGCCAGATGTAGACTGGAGCATCCCAGCTGCAGCTTCAGGTGGATTTTAAAAGAGTTTAAAAGATAGGGGAATGCCTTGGGAAAGCCCCGTGGGTGGGGGAGACTTGGGTGTAGTGGGGAACAGTGGGCAAACTAGAGGAGGGGATAGTGAAGGCAACAAACGTTTGTGTCAATTAAGTTAGCAAAAGGAAAAAGAGACCACTATGGTTCTCAAAAGAAGTGGCCGGGAAGGTGGGGGCAAAAGAGTTAGCATTCAGGAAGTATAACGAGACACAGAGGAAGGAGGATAGAGTGGTTATTAGGAAAAACCAAAGGAGACAGGGAAAGCAATCAGGTGAGTACAGGCACAAATGGAGAAGAAAATAGCCCAAACAGTAAAGAAAGGGGACAAGACTTTTTTTCAGGTATGTAAGCGAAAAGACAAAGACCAGTAGGGACAGGGGGTGGGGAGTGTGTGGAGGGGGGCCAGAAAAAAGCGGACATCCTGAACAAATACTTTTGTTCAATGTTTACATAGGAGGGGGAAAGAGAAGGCCCACAGGTAAGAGCCAAGAGCATCGAAGGAAGGGAAGTGGACACTAGTCCTTTTACAGAGGATAAAGTCCTAAAGGAACTTGCAAATCTGAGAGTGGACAAGGCAATAGGGCCAGACGAAAAGTACATCTAAGGATACTGAGGGAGCTCAGAGAGGTGCTGGCTGAACCTCTGGCAGCCCTTTTCAACCATTCATTAGAGATGAGAGTGGTTCTGGAGGACTAGAGGAGAGCAGATGTAGTCCCACTTCATAAAAGTGGTAGCAGGGAGGAGGCTGGCAACTACAGGTCAGTTAGCCTGACTTCAGTAATCAGGAAATTAATGGAACCACTCCTGAAAGAAAGGACTGTGGAATATCTTGAATCCAGTAGCTTACAAGATCCGAAGCAACATAGATTCACTGTAGGTAGGTCATGTCAAACAAATCTGACCAAGTTCTTTGACTGGCTGACCAGGGAACTGGATCAGAGGGGAGCGGTGGATGTGGCCTACCTAGATTTCAGTAAGGCCTTCAACACCATTCCACACAGAAGACTCGTGAACAAGCTAGGCAGCCTAGGGGTGGGTCCAAAAATGATAAACTGGGTAAAGAATTGGTTAGGGAATGCCAGTCCACCAGTGCAGCAGTACAGCTACCGCTCCCGATGCCAGCAACACTGGTTCGGGTATGAGCCTGGGCCGCCAGAGGGCCAACTGGGGGGAGGACTGAGTGACCAAAGGGATTCTCTTCTGCTCCAGGAAGGGAGGGAGGGCTGCCACACCCACTGCAATACTGCCACCTGGGTGACCACAGTTAGCAGTACAGTTTGGGATGCTACGGGGGAGGGGGATGTTGGCTGAGCCCAGAGTGGTAGCACGTCTCTGCGTGCACGTGCCTCCTTGGACTTCACTGCATGCTATCGTCCTCGGGGAGTGAGAACTTATGGGAAGCTGAAAACCTCCCATGCCTTAGGACCTCCTGGATCACCAGTCACACTGACTCCTGGCATGACCACCGCAGGAATGTTGTGGTATGGAACCATCCCTTGGGACAGCCCCACTGCAAGGAGGCAAACCTGTGGGGTTGATATTCCATGGTTGGGTTGTGTTAGTGGTGGTAAACGGAGTTCACTCCAAGGAAGGGAAGGTATCCAGCAAGGTGCCACAGGGATCATCAGTACTGGGACTGGTCCTCTTTAATGCCTTTATTAGCAACACTGCAAAGGAGCTAGAAGTGAAGGTATGCCTTTTTGCAGATGACACTAAAATCTGCAATCAGGTAGACACACGGGGGTGTGTGTGGAAAAAATGATTAGAGATCTAAGAAAGCTAGATGAGTGGTCAAGGGTATGGCAGCTATGTTTAAATGTGAAGAAGTGCAAAATTATGCACTTGGGGCACAGAAACCCAAGGGCAGAGTACAAAATGGGGGGGGGGGTTAATAATAACAACCACAAAACAGGAAAGAGACCTGGGGTAATCATATCTGATGACCTAAAGGTGGCCAGACCATGGGACAAAGCAGGGTGGGAGAGCTACTGGGATGCTGGGGTGCATAGGGAGGGGTATCACCAGCAGAAAGAGAGAGGTGGTGTTACCTTTCTGTAGCTCACTGGTGAGACCTCACCTAGAGTGCTTTGTCCAAATTCTGGAGACCACATCTCCGGAAGGACACAGACACAGTAGAGGCAGTTCAGAGGAGGACAACTGAAATCTTGCAGGTTCTGTACCAAAAACCCTATGAGGAGAGGATAAAGGACTTCAACATGTACACACTAGAGGAAAGGAGGGAGAGGCAGGATATGATAGAGACTTTCAGATACCTCACAGGTATAAATAAAGTTCAAGAAGGAAGCATTTTTCAGAAAAAAAGATGCTTAAGAGCAAGGGGTCTTGTTATGAAGCTGGAGTGGGGTAGACTTGGGAGATGTGAGGAAGTACTTCTTCACAGAAAGGGTGGTGGATGCTTGAACAGCCTACCGGTGGAGGTGGTGAGGGCAAAAATGGTAACAGGATTCAAGAATGCATTGGATAGGCATAAGGGAACCATAGTGGTAAGGCATGGGGCGGGGGTAGTGCCATAGATCAGGTAGGGTTTGTGGTAATACAGTAGGCAGGGAAAATTGGCAGACTAGGTGGGCCAAGCAGTCCCTACCTGCCATCAGTATCTATGTTTCCACGCACGTTTCTGTGTGAAGGTACTGGATTCTATTAGCGTATACAGTATATTTGATCACTGATGCAATGTGTTTTAACCTTTGAAACTAACCTGTATGTAACATGCCTTTAAGACAACTGTATGCCTTTATTTATTTATTGTACAGTACAGCAACTTTGTGCTTACCTTGTACTCATTCTAACTGGAACACCACTATAAATCAGCATCAGCCAGTTGTATTTCCTTTTTGATAACTCAAATAAAATGACTGATTCCATTCAATCTACTTCTAATACACCTGTATAATTTTATTTATTTTTTGTTAATTTAAAAATGTTGGTAGCCAGGATAAGCACACTGAGCCAATGCTCATTTCCAGGTGCAACCTAGGAAAAAGGGAAGGGGGAGTACAGAATTACAAAACTACATTAAGTCACAGAATGTGATTATATTGACAAATTACCAAGTCCGATAACAGGATGCAAAACAAGCAGGTGAACACTGCCATGACAAGTGGAGAATCTTGAGTCGCAGAAGGGAGGTGGTGCTGCCACTTTACAAGGCACTGGTGCACCCCCACCTGGAGTACTGTGTACAGTTCTGGAAGTCACACCTTAGGAGAGACATCGATAGGATTGAGACGGTGCAGAGGAGAGCCACAAAAATGATGCAGGCTTTGCATCAAATGGCATGTGAGGATAGGTTGAGGGACTCAACACGTACTCCCTAGAGCAGAGGAGGGAGAAGGGGGACATGACTAAGACATTCAGGTATATCAAGGGTATAAATAAGGTAGGGGTGCAGGAGCTCCTTCAGGAGAAGAAAAGCATCAGAACTAGAGGATATGATTTGAGGCTTAAGGGTGGGCGATTCAGGAGCAATGTTAGGAAGTTCTTCTTCACTGAGAGGGTGGTCGACCCATGGAATTGCCTGCCCCAGGAAGTAGTGGAGGCCAAAATGGTAAATGGGTTCAAAAACACCTGGGACAGGAACAAAGGTATCATTTCACAGAAAGGATGGGGGGGTAGTTACCCATATCAGGCAGACTAGATGGATCTTGCAGTCCCCTTCTGCCGCCAATTTCTATGTTTCTATAGACCATAAAGTTAGCTTACAGGGCACTGTGCAATGCAGTTCAATAAATGGTACTGTGCCTGCTGGAGAAACCAACACTGCTTTGGCAGTGCAGACAAGTTAAAACGGTCAGTTTCAGTTCACTGGTAAGAGCCACAATTCACTGAGAGGAGTGTAGGACAGGAGTGGGGGGAGGCTCAGGTGGAGCGTCGATAGGCGCAGGAGGAAGTGGGGAGGCACTTTAGCAGGTAGCTATAGATGGAGAGAGAGGCGGGAGAGGCAGAGAGAGGAGGGGAAGAGGTTCTAGAGGCACAGAAGATGATAGAAGAAGGCAGCCTGTCCAGCAGAGGAATGTGGGTCGGGAAGGGAGAAGGTGCAGAGATCCCTGGAGTAGGAGGAAGAAGGGTTCGGAGAGAAAACAGTGAAGACGGTGGGGGGGGGGGTTCAAGCTAGTATTTTGAGATGAAGGAGGCACAGTGGGACTGGTGATGTGAAGGGAGAGGGAAGACTGAAAGGGAGGAGTAGAGGGAGCAATGATGAATACGAGAGGGTGGGTTGGCAGAAAGCACTGCACAGGGTCTCCAGTCTGGCAAGAGAAGAGGAGGGACAGTGTGATAGATCACATCTGCTTAGCTGAATATCTGAGGACTGTTTTGGTGACCAGCTCCTGGTGTACCTGGGGAGAAAGGCAGTTCTTACTGTGATATAGGGCACTGAATTTTGGGGCAGAGCTTGGCATGGATGGCATCAAGCATGGGAAGAGAAGTCCAACTTACTCTATAGCCACACAGTGAGGTACTTGAAGACGAGGACTACTTCAAGAGGGGTGCCGTGCAGAGTGCAGAAGATGGGTAGGAGCGAGAGCCTGGCCAGTTTTTGGCTGGTGCCAAAGGTCATGGACACTGTTTTCTTTAGTGTTGACCTGGACTATGTTGGCATGGAACCAGTGCAATACATTGTGGAAGTCTTGCTATCGCAGACCTTCCACAGCAATGGCCGAAGGGACGGAGGTGTAAACGACAGTGTCACCTGCAATACATGTGGATATGTGAACAGACACAGGCAAACGGCAAAAGCAATTTAAGCAGTATAAACAATACTATTCATTCAATTACTGTTATTATTATTATAATGGGTAGTTTCACGATGAGTATATTTTGCATAGACTGTTTATGTTGTAAAATTTGATCGCATGGTTTAGTTGTATTGTTTGTACAGCCAGTAGTTTTTCTTTTACCCATGTTGTATCCCATATAGCTTTTTCTCTGATGTTACTCTGTTCGCTCTGTAGTTTGTCTTGCTGTTTGCACGCCCCTACTTTCTGAATTTCCCCACTCCCTTCCACAGGGCTGCACCTAGGAAAAAAAAAAAAACCTTGGTGGAATGTGTGGATAGTCTGTTATGCAACACGATCCTGCCCTTGTTCCGTAGATGTGGGGGCCATCCAGTAATGGGAGAGGGAGCAGTGAAGACAGAGGATGGTCTAATTAGGGGAAGGCAACAAATAGATAAACAGACCCTGAGGTTGTACCCCCCGGCCCCACTGCTGTTACAGGGAAAGCACCAGCCACATATATCAAATCACCTACTTGGCGTCATGCCCCCACACTGCTAAACCAGAGGAGGTGAACATCATGGATTTAGTTATCACATAGCTAGATTGCCTATGTATTTTTAATGTCACTGTATCCTCCTGTTTATGAAAATAATGTAATGTACAGCGTGTGCACCCCCCTGGGTTGGAAAAAGTTGAAAAGTCTTGGCCCAGTATGCTTTTTTCCCGGTTACCAATTTCAAAATTAACTATATTATGTGTGTGTGTGTATATATATATATATATACACACACACACACACACACACACACATACACACACACACACACACACACACACACACACACACACACACACACACACACAAAATTAATTATCAGTATTGTTTGAGCAGACCAGCATTCAGTTGACTGGTTCAGACTGCGTATACCCACATTATGACTAGAATGGATGATGTGAGAGTCCCGGATGTGGCACAAACACACATCAAACTTTAGAGCTGGCTCTATTCACAATAAATGGTGCTGTGTATGGAGGAATGTGCTCTTTCCTTCTGGGACTGTACCGCTGCAGAGATCTTCAGAGGAGATGCTCCAAAGGTGGAACCCTGTATAAGCTACCTGAAGCTGATCAAACAGACGTCCAATATAACTGAGCAGCATATACTAAACTAATCAGGTGCTTGAAGCCCCTTTCTTGATTTTGTTTAGCAGACTGCCTTCACCAATGTGCCAGTGCTACCCACATTTTCCTCTAGACTACAGTGATGTTATGCTTCACAAGTTAGCACCCTTCATTACAGTTACAACAGTAGCCATCAAGCTGTCTGGACAGTACGTTGTCTGGAAATGGCACTTGATTTTCAGCAAGTATTTGAAGTGTTCTTTGTGCTCATTCTCTGCATTTCATATATCATCAAAAGGCTGTGCACTCTGGGCATTTCAACACTCGAAAGGTTAAAAGAAAACAAAAATGCCCCCCCCTTACAAAAATCCAATCAGATGGCTAAAGGAATGTCTGGGACTTCTGTCCAAACATGCTGTACTTATCACACTTTTTGCATTCTTCTGCTATCGACACAGACAAGCATGCAGGATAACTTGTAAAAAAAAAAAAAAAAAAAATTGCCAGAAGAATGGAATATGAGGCACAATAAGGCTGTGGTTACTGGCCTATTATAAAGCACTGGTTTTGAAAAAATAAATGCAGTGTTTTTGACCACCCATGTGTATTCAGCTTTAGGCTACAAATTTACATAGCATTTAGGAGATCAGATACAGAAAAAAAGGGAACAAAAAAAAAAAACATTTGTAAGGTTTCCAAACCAACAGTTTTTACTTGGATGTCAGAATCATAATTATTTTGGAATCGCTAAGCTTACAAGTTACTAGATTAGCGAGGTACAATATGCAAGAAAATTAGCAGCTGCAAGTCAGGGTATTAAATAGCTGGTATAGCACAGCAAAATGCTACACAAAAGAGGGGGTAATGCTAACCATTTCCAGAAATGCATAGCAATACACTGCTATCCATTTTTAAAGGGAGTCCATCCAATAGTGAACAAAATTAATAAAAATATATAGATTTTCTTAAAATGTTGCTACTCCTTTTGTGCCAGGTGCTGTGCATTTTCACAGCTGATTAGCACTGTCATGCATAAAACTGCTAATCAATTTTTCAACTTATTTAATACCATGTAATAGGGTTGTCAACACTGCATTTCAAAATAAGGACAGACCGCCCCACCGGGCCACTTCCGAGGCCAACATCATGGAAAGATATTGATTATGTTCAGGTATGGCGATCTGAATAATCTGTTTTCAACAGAAATGTGAGGTGTAGGTGTAGTAGAAAGGGCCCCTACATTTCCCAACTTTGTTCCACAGAGCTCTTGCTTAATTCTCAACTTTTATGCAGTGCATATCCTGCTCCTCTTAAACAGCTGTCAGGTACTAACTATAGACATCTGGAGGAACAATTTCAAAAGAGATGCTCCAGAGGGCGCTCCAAAGGAAGAAGGGTGGAGCAACAAGAGGGCATGGGTGTAAGCTGGAAGGGGCAGGCTCAGAGGGAAGGGGAGAGGAGGAGCTGTTATTTCATTGAAAGGGTGGCGGAGTCATGCAATGCACTGCCCAGGGAGCTGGTAGAGGTGGAGACTGTGGACGAGTTTAAGTGGGGATGGGACAGGTACGGGGGAGGGTAAATCTAACCATGCCCAATACAGGTGGAATGACTGGGGAGGGTATAACCCAAGGGGAAGGGGAGGACACAAAAACCGGCCCTCAGTGCGGGTGCTGAAAATCGAGCAGACTCGAGAGACTGTTAAGCCTATTCTGCTGGCATTTTAGTATGTTAGTATCTCAGGAGATGCTCTGAAGTGTGATATTCAAAGATCAGAGCTGCTCCATGCATCTCTGGATGGGCCAAAGACAGATTATAATGTATTCAGAGCATCTGGAATGGGCGTGCCCATGAATGTTCCACTCATCTTTATATTCAGACCAAATGGTCAGAGCATCTTTGGAGCATCTCCAAAGATGCTCCGAACAGAGATAGGACTAAAAGAAACAGGCCTAAGTGCAGTCTCCCAACAGGCAGCTACCGGGATAGCAGGCTTTGTGAGCACCAGTGTGGTAGCTGAATGCACTTGTTATCACTAAAGAAAGTACACTGATCAGTGCTTGCTATTGTGCAGTGCACATTATAAACACATTCTGATATGAACAGTTAAAAAACATACTACTGCAGTTATCAGGAGTGCTGGTTGTGTTATTATATTGACGTACTAGAAAGGCAGCACTGGGAAAATGGATGGGTCACCATTCCTGATAGTGGAGATAAGAAGGGGTGTGAGGAGAGTGGGGACATCCCAAGCGACCATCTAGTGGGTGGGCTGTGCAGGACACCATGCCCACACAATGCACTGTGTGGCACAACACATGGCAGGAGGCAGTGCTGGAGGGGCAGTGACAGGGAAAGTGCAAGGGCCAACACCCATCTGGAACTGTGGAACTGGATGGCCTGCCAGAATAGGGCCCTCAAACACAGTGACACTGGTGTGCCATAGCATAAGGTGGGCTGGGCAGGAGCTTGGCATAACAGGCACAGGTGGCAGGGCAGCAGGCAACACACTCCCCCAGGCACAAATAATGTCAGGGGTATGGCAGAGAACCATAGCTGGACAGGACAGTGGGAGGTAGGGCCACTAGTAGGGATGGGGTGGTGCAGGACAGGAGAGTGGCATGCATGTGCTCAGTTCCAGCATATCTGGATGTGGGCCAGGTCCCATTGGATGCAGTGCAACACAGGCTGTAACATGAGGAATGTAAACAAATGTACCTCCAGGGCTGCAGTGCCTGTTGGTCACCTGTGGTGTGGGGCGGTGCAGGGCAGCCAGAGTATAGCTCAGAACATACAAATGAGGTGTGGAGCAACCTGTAATGAGATGCTTTGCAGTTGAGATGCTCCTGAATTGGGCAATGAGGCCATTTGCATACTCTGGCTGAATACTGCAGATCTGCACCCGGCCCGTCTCATTCTGCAGGGAGCATCTGATCGGCCCTCATTTCCCACCTGCACTCCTTCCCTGTTGCTCCACTGACACTAGCTGGGTTACCCCTTTTGTTATGTTCAGTCCTGCCCAGATGCTGCGGAGCATTTCAAGTTGGGCCATGCAGCATCTTTGGTATATTCAGCCTGAGATGCTGCAGAGCATCTTAACCCACATCTTCTGAATATACCAATATTTTGGGGCAGTGCATCAGTTGCTCCCTTTCAGAGCAGTTTGAAAATGCCCCCAGTGTTTGAGGACTCAGAAAACTGAAACTGCCACAGTATTCTGCAGTTTATCGAAAGCAGTGGAGGCTAGAATCATAGCAGTCTTTTTTTTTTTAAACAGAACTGCCACTACTGCAGAACAAATTTACTTGTGAAGCTGAGAGCTCACATTGTCCCCTGGCCTGACAACAGTGCCCAGCCATCAGCCGCACTCCCAGCAACCTGCCCTGCTGATTTGACCCTCGCCTCTGCTCTGTTGTTCCAGCCCCGGAGTCCTCCACCGATCACCTCCCAGGCCGGCCCAAGCTAAGCCTGCAAGCCACCAGCCAGGACCCACACACTTGTCCTCAGACAGCAGGCTGCAGCAGTGCACTCTTCCTCACAGTCTGCCCTGTCCAGGCCTTCGGAAGTTCCTGCCTAGTAGTGCAGAGTGGAAAGAAGACAGGCTGACCCACCCGGAAAAAGCACCCATACCGAGACCAGACCACTGACGGCACTTACTTGTTTGCTCACTCCAGTCGCTCGCTGGCTCAGATGTTCCTCCTCACTTTGTCTGCATGTCACTCCCTCTGCCTCCAACGTGGACTCCAGTTGATAGATTTTCAGGCCAGCCAGGCCCAGGGCAGCTTATTCCTCTCTTCTCCTCCTTCCTCGACTTCCACCAGCAGCAGTAGGGCAGGAAACTTGGAGACTATTCCACCAACCCACAGCCTAGCATTGTGGTAATGACTTTGCCGGTACTTGCAAACGGGGGGAGGGGGGGATCACAATCTTCCACACTGCACCATGAAATCTTGCACGGATGACAGACATAACTCTACTCACAGCAGCGTACAAGCATGGCATGCAGCAGCAGCCCTTCCTGCTCCCGCTCTCTGATGATGATGTCCAGACCCTCAACTGTCCCTCATGCATAAGCACTAGCTCCACAACCACTAGGAAAACTGGGACACTGAGTTTTTAAACGTAGTATAGTAGACAACACAAAAATATGGGCTAATGGGCATCCTGTATGGATTTCTTATGGGACAGGTAATCTTACAATGAAATACGGGACATCCCGTAAAATACAGGACTGTTGCCAACCCTACCCTGCAAGTGGTTGCAGTTTGGGAATGGTTGCTACAAGTCTTGGATTTATATGTCCTTTCTTCATATACTTTTTAAATTTAAGGGTTTATCAGCATCACCAACCTTCCCTCTTTCAGCTAGTCACTCCACCCCATCATTCACTTTTCCCAAGCACTTACCCCATTCTCCAAACTCCTATGGTTCACCCCTCATGGTGCGGCCTTCAGGGATTGCCCATGCGCCTCAGGAGAGCCAGATACAGTAAAGTAGGGTACCCAGTCAATGGTGCAGCGCCTGTGGTGGGCTGGCCTTCCTCCTGCACCCGTTGGGTTTTTCCTCGATTCCCCAGGCGGTATGCACAGTGTCGGTGTATGTGGGTGGGCTGGCCTTCCTCCTGCACCTGCTGGGTTTTCCCCGATTCCCCAGGCGGTGCAGTGTCGGTGTATGTGGGTGGGCTGGCCTCTCCTGCACCTGCTGGGTTTTCCCTCGATTCCCCAGGCGGTATGCACAGTGTCGGTGTATGTGGGTGGGCTGGCCTTCCTCCTGCACCTGCTGGGTTTTCCCTCGATTCCCCAGGCGGTATGCACAGTGTCGGTGTATGTGGGTGGGCTGGCCTTCCTCCTGCACCTGCTGGGTTTCCCTCGATTCCCCAGGCGGTATGCACAGTGTCGGTGTATGTGGGTGGGCTGGCCTTCCTCCTGCACCTGCTGGGTTTTCCCTCGATTCCCCAGGCGGTATGCACAGTGTCGGTGTATGTGGGTGGGCTGGGATGCATGCAGCATGCTCCCACCTAAAAACGAAGCTACTCAGCCTGCAAGTCGCTGCAACACTGTAGTTATGCCAACTTCCTCCCCCTCGCTAGGATACACTGCCAGCAGCAGAGTGTCTCTCAGCCTGGCTGCCCAAGCACCACCCCTCCTACGTTCCCTCTTGAACAGGGCTTGCCAGTATGAAAGCTCGATGCACTTCCATTGGGCCATCAGATGGCATATACTTTATTTAAGGACTCGAGAGGTGATGTTGTGTCTATGGCAGAACTCTCCAGACATCCTAGAATCCTTGCAGGGGGCAGGCCTCAGGCAGTTAGTGCTAGGACCCACCAGGGACAGTGCGATTCTGGACCTAGTACTGACACACATGGACAGAATCATGGAAATCAGGGTGAAGGAAATATAGGGTCCAGCGACCACCACACAATGTGGTTTATTACGAGTACAGTGTCGCAGTCAAGCCACACAAGGGCAAAGTCTTGGATTTCAGGACATCGGACTTTGCTAGGATGGGGATATGTTTAACAAAGCACTGGCAAGGAAGTAGTCAGGGGTGGGGTTGAGGAACACTGGGAAAACCTAAAAGGAGCCACAGTGGTGGCGACAAACCAGTGCATTGAACAGAGAAACAAGGGCAAGAGAAGGAAAAAAAACACTACGGTACTCAAAGGATGTGGCAGAGAAAGTAAGGGCCAGAAAGATGGCTTTCAAAAAATACAAGGACATGGAGGTGTATTTAATTAGACAAGAGGGAAGCAGAGAAAGCAGTTAGGAGGGCAAAGACACAAATGGAGGGAAAAAGAGCGCAGAAGGTAAAGAAAGGGGATAAGACATTCTACAGGTACATTAGTGAAAGAAGGAAGACCAAGGGTGAGATTGCAAGGCTCAAAGGGGAAGGAGGGGAATGTGTGGAAGGGGACCTAGAAAAAGCATCAATACTGAACAAATATTTTTGTTCAGTGTTCTCTGAAGAAGGGGAGGGAGGGGGACCACAGCTAGGTACCCGAAACCAAGGGGGGATTAACACCAGACCATTTACAGAAGACAGAGCCCTAAAAGAACTCACAAAACTTGAGGGTGGACAAAGCAATGGGACCAGATGGCATACATCCTAGGATATTGAAGGAACTATAGGCAGTACTGGCAGCACCACTGGCAGACCTGTTCAGTGAGTTGCTCGATAAAGGAGTGGTTCTGGTGGACCGGAGAAGGGCACATGTGGTCCCTCTTAACAAAAGTGGGAGCAGAGAGGAGGCTGGTAATTACAGACCAGTCAGCCTTACCTCTGTAGTGGGGAAGATTATGGAAGTGCTGCTGAAGAAAAGGGTAGTGGAACACTTGGAATCCAGCAGAGTACAGGATCTGAGGCAGCATGGATTCACTGCAGGAAGGTCATGTCAAACAAATCTGACAGATTTCTTTGACTGGGTGACAAATGACGTGGATCGGGGAGGGCAGTGGACATCGCCAACCTCGGTTTCAGCCAGGCCTTCGACACCGTTCCACATATAACACTGGTAAAGAAGCTGGGTAGCTTGGGTGTGAGTCACAAGGTAGTTAACTGGGTCAGAAATTGGTTGAGTGACAGAAAGCAGAGGGTGGTGGTGAATGGGGTTCAATTTGAGGAAGGGGGTGACCAGTGGGGTACCATAAGGTTCAGTCCTGGGCCAGTCCTTTTCAATATCTTCATTAGTGACATTGCTAAAACACTGGATAGGAAGGTTTGCCTCTTTGCAGATGACACCAAGATCTGCAACAGTGCAGACACTCCAGCGGGGTGGAGAGAATGAGAAGGGACCTGAAAAAGCTGGAAAAATGGTCTGAGGTGTGGCAGCCAAGATTCAACGCAAAGAAGTGCAAAGTCATGCACTTGGGGCACCAAAAAAAAAGGGGGAATTTACAGGATTGGGGTGAGGTTTTTTTTTTTTTTTTTTAAACTTTATTTATTCTTCCGGATCCCCCCAGGCATCCTTCAGGAGTACCCACACGGACGCTACCCTAACTCCCGGCTTGAACTCTTGCTTCTCCCAGGCTCCCTCCCCCCCAAACAACCAAGGCAGGCTGGACCCCCGGATCACCTCTGGGTCTGGTTCTGCCCTCCCCCTGGTGGTCAACTCTCAAGCGTGAGTTGCCTTACCTCCGTCGTCGGGTCGGCCATGGAGAGGCTCGGGCGTGCTGGACCGGCACTGGGATGTGGGTGCTCCACTGGGGCCACTGTCATCTCACTGGTAGACCAGAGACTTTTTCCTGGTTACTTCACCTCCCCCCCTCACCAGCCCGGCAGTGCAATGCTCTCCAGTGCGGTACATGCTCCTGCCGCATCGGCCCACAGGAGAGCTCAACCGCAATTATTGACCCCGAACTGCTGGATAGGATCTCCAGTCTCCACTGGGGTCGCCAGAATGGCGAGGTCGTGTCCCCCCTCCCTCCCAGGGAATGAGAGCAGTCCTCTAGATGCTCAATCCTTCTCTGCTCTGCCGTCCCCAGATGGCCCGAATCCGCTCCCGAATCCGGGTCACCGGCATGGCGCGAGGTGTGGCGTCCAGCGCCTCAACCCTCAGCGCCACCGGGCCAGCCGAGGGGGCGAGTTCTTGATGGTCACCAAGGAAGAAAGGGATCTGGAATAATCATTTCAGATGACCTAATAGTGGCTAGGCAGCGAGCTAAGGTGGTGGGGAGGGCCAGTGGCATGCTGGGGTGCATAGGAAGGGGTATCACTAGCAGAAGAAAGGAGGTGGTAATGCCACTGTAAAGAACACTAGTGAGGCCTCATCTGAAATACTGTGTGCAGTTCTGGAGGCTGCATCTCCGTAGGGACACAGGGTGGAGACAGTTCAGAGAAGAGCAACTAAAATGGTGTAGAGCTTGCACCAGAAGACGTATGAGGAGAGAGAGTAAAGGACCTCAATATGTATATGCTGGAAGAGAGGAGAGAATGGGGAGATATGATAGAAGCCTTCAAGAAGCTTAAGGGCATTAACAAGGTGCGGGTGGGCGACATCTTTCAGTTTAGGAGATGTACAAGAACGAGGGCACACAATATGAGATTGGGGGGCAGGCTACAGGGCAATGTGAGGAAGTTTTTCTTCACAGAAAGGGTGGTGGATGCATGGAATAGCCTACCTTGGAAAGCAGTGGGAGCAAACACGGTGGGCGAATTCAACAATGCATGGGATAGGCATAAGGGTACCTTAGCGGGGGAAAGACAGGCTAAGCTGAGGACCAAGTAGGGTCAGCGGCTGCTGATACAGGTAGGGAAACGGGCAGACTCGATGGGCCTAGTGGTCCTTATCTGCTGGCAAGTTCTATGTTTCTATGTTTCTTTTGGAACAAGGTCCTTTTACGGTATTGTTTTGACAAAAGAGTTATTATGATTGGAGAGCAGCATGGAAAAAGTGAGAGAGGAGAGTCTGAAGCATGGCTAAATATGAAGCTTTGGTAAAGAAATGTAGTGGCACGTAACAATAAGGGTTTTGTCCCTCTAAATCCTCAACATACTTTAGCTAAATCAGCCTCCTGCAATAATTGGGGCTACCAGCAATTTGAATCCTTGACAAATCAGCTATCCCAGTGCTACATGACAGCCTGCTGCTACCTCTGAATTGTTAGCCTTAAACCAGTATGGCTCTCAGGGCAACAGTCTATTCTTTATATACATTGTACTTAGTAGGATCTTTTTCCCACAGTTCTGGAGAATCCACTCTCTCCACACATAAATAAATTGCCAGCTTAAGTTTCCAGGAGCAATCTTACCAGAAAAGGTTTCACACACTCGCTGGCCCCAAAATGACCATGTAAGCATATGGTACACCTAAATGACACTTTCAAGAAAATCAGCAAGTCTAATTAAACTCCACCACAAATAAAGTTTTTTTTTTTTTTTTGCACAATACATGTTTCCACTTTATAAAAACAGAGTAACTATTTCCACACCATCCTGTAAAAGTGCTGTCTCAAGCTATGAGCGAATGTCCATTTGAATTATGGATGATTTACAACAAACATTCAGACTTACAACATGGAAGCTGGGGATGCTGAATCCTTTCAATTTTAATCTGGGCAAGGTTAGTATGGAAACATATTGGGTTAGTACCTTACTAATTTGGAAGGAGGATCACAAGGAGAAGGTTACTAGCAGCTGGGTTCCCTTGGTGATGACAGGAAAACAAGAACGGTAGGTAAATCTCATCAGGAGGTTAATAAAATGTACAAAAACCTGATACTCAGCAAGTGGGTGGAAAAATGGCACGTAACGTCAACACACTGAAAATGTAAGGTAAACCAACTATTTATGAAGACTATGAATACAAAATACTGTCTAGAGAGCACAATTACTGAAACACAGCAAGAAACGGACCTGAGAGTAACTATTTATGTATTTAATAATTTTAAAAGTTTCCCCAGGATAGACAGACTGAGCCTGTAACAGCTTGTTTCCAGATGCATCTAGGTAATAATCAGTAACAGCTTTAAATAGGGACACGAGTGAGGGGCTGCAGCTACCAAAGCCAAGAAGATCAGGGTGTGCATCGACAGAAACCCTGTAAACAGGTCAAGAAATATTGCAGTACTGTACTTCAGTTACTATTCAGGCCCAATCTTAATAGCGTACACTACTGGTCTGGTCCCCATAATTGAGGAAAGATCTTGACAGGGTTTAGGAGGAGTAACGGAGAACAACCCATTAGGCTGTAGTCTTGGAAACATTTATGTAGGTATGCATTTATGTATGTATTTTGGCATTATTGGCCATGAAAGGCACACTGGGCCGAAGCTTTTTGCCAGGTGGATTTCAGGAATTAATGGGCTATGGAGACAGACTAGCAGAACTGGTACTATTCACTGTAACAAAGACAAGACTCGGGTGAAATATTTAGAGTATTCAAATATCTGAAAGGGATAACACCATCAGACCAAGCGCAGCTCTCTGAGATAAATAATGAGCAAAGCACAAGGGAACAACCTGCACCTCTGTAAAGAGTAAGATTCAAGGGACATTACCGGAAGGTCTATTTTACAAAACAAATGGTGGGCACCTGGAATAAACTTCCACAAGTGGTGGCATCTGTCCACATGGTTTCTAACTTCACGCGCAGACTAGTTAACTACTCTGAAGGGGTGACAGGGCATGCCTGCTGAGCTGGAATAATCTGTGACCATTTCACATGAATACCTTGTCTTTGCAGCACATGTTTTTATTGTCACCTATTTATTTTGTTACCTATTATTGGGATTATCCACTGTATTTTTCACAACTCAAGCTAGATATAATGTTATAAATGATACTTTTGCTCAACTTGCTTTCTAATAAATAAATTGATTAAAAAAAGAGCGAACACAAAAAACCAAAAAAGACTTGTAATAACTTCTGTTGGACAAACAGAAACTTATTTTACAAAGTTTTAAGGCCACATAGGCGGCCCCTTCATTCGGTATTGTGACATCACAGCTACAGAGAACTCAGTGTTAATTAGAATAATCCATTCAAGCATTTAGGTACAAATCAGCTTTTTGCACAAGAGTGTGATAGTTCTGTTGATAGGAAGTATTCTAACAAGAGGGCAGCAAATAAGTAAGCATTACGCTATGAGAAAGGAGGCATCTACTAGGAATTAATGCATGGTTGGGGGGGGTTGGTGCACAGAGCCGAAGGCTGAGTGCCTGAACCACCCAACCATGCACCGACTGCCATGTTACAAACTGATTTATGTATAGACCAAAGGCAGTCTTTGAAGTACTAGGTTATAAATCAGCTTGGAGATGGAGACCCCTTTCTCAGGATGGGATGTGACAGCAGGATGCCTATCTTACACAAATAAACAGTTTTAATGTGACTTTCTTTCATGTTACAATTTTTGTTTCCATTGCTAGGCAGTGGTGAACACTGCACCAACACCTAATTACCATCTCCAATAAACTGAAAAAAAAAACACCTGAATTGAGTTAGTAGGGTTAGAAGCTTGATGGGCCAATATTTGTCATTCTTTCCTAAATCTGTGTATTTGTAAGGAGCCCACTCCACAGCAGCATTATCATGTCTAGGGGGATCAGGCAGATTACTCTGGCTCACGTTCCCAGAGGTTTCCGTCACTGACCATGTCTTTTATCCTAAGTGCCAGGAACGTACAATAGAATCAATTGGGAACAGCTCCCATTTAGCACCATCTACAACAATGTCTCAGGCTGCTCTTTGATTCTACATACTAATCTTCTACATTGGATATCACTCCAAAGAGCCACACTCAATAGACTGTAAGTCACTGGTGTCAGGAATTTGCGGGGGAATTGTCATACACCCTCACATATAACTGCCTTGGCGTCACCTATATAACCTGGGAAGCCCCATTCACTTCAGTTCCTTTTTACTCGCTATCAAGTGCACATTGGACCAGTGGAGACCAGTTCTTCATCATCGTTTGCTCACTGTGAAAGATTCTTTCTTGTCAACTCTGTTCATTTTGCTACTATCTGTATGGCAACACCGTTTTTCTACACTGCTGTTGACATTTTCTTCTCTGTGTTGTATGATGTCAGGTTCATCACCAAAAAAAGTGCTTCTTTTTCATTTTGTTGTGGTAACAAAATCTCCCATCACTATACCCATGGCCACTGCATTCAATGCCTCAGTACTGGCTGGCCACAATGTTCAGAGTTACCCAGCTAGCCCACCATTCTACCACGCCATTTGGAGACAGACAAAAGTCATTAGAGTCATTTCTCGAAAAAAGTATGCTGAAGGACTGTGCAGTCACCAGTAAGCAAGTCGCACTACTGAACACCACGTCGTTGACGGAGTCACATCACCATGCCTCAAAAAAGGTTAAGGAAGGAGCCGTGCAGCTGGCCTCAGAAATTGCACTGTCATTCACCAAAACTTTGGTCACAGTCCCTAGAATCAAGGTAAGAATAATCAAGGTAAGAAGGCTAAACAGATGCTGGGCATCTGTCATGGACTCCTAGTTCAGCCACTGAATGGTCAGAACCCAGGATGGATTGGCACGCATCACCATCAATGGCGCCAAGGCAGCCTTTGAGTTCTGTAGTGCTGCACAACTCATGTCACTAAACATCTGTGTCAACAGCAGCAACTGCGTCTATCAGCATAGGTCCAGGCAGTGTCACCATTTAGACCCAGTTCTCAGAGCTGATATAGAGACTGCTGCCTCAGTTGTTGTCATCACGGTCTCTGTTGCCAGAACCATACATATTCTCAAAACTGCAAATTATCAGGTGTACCTTGTAAGATACATTGTAAGATATCAGAATTCCTTGCAGAAATCCACATTCACCGGGCGGGTCCAAAAAATGAAAATACAAGACACCTTTTCTGAAAACCGTAGAGTCAGCACAGGGGTTCCCCAAGGCTGTATCCTTGGCCCCCTACTGTTCAGTTTATTTCTAAAGAATCTCCCACAATCTATAAACGATCACATTCTGCTTTACGCAGATAACGCGGTCCTATATTCATGCAATGCTGATCCCACTATACCTCAAAAGCAAATGCAGGCTAATTTCTACTCTGTAAAGCATTGGTTCCTTCAATCCAAATTACTCCTTAATTACAAAAAAAACAAGACCATGTTATTCATACTTCACATTCTTAACAGTCAGAACTCTCCCCTTGAAATGGTCCGAATATTTAAATACCTGGGAGTGACACTAGACAACACCCTATCATTCAGCCAACATATTGACTCAGTTGCAAAATCATGCAATGCAAAACTGGGACTACTGTACAGACACTGTCAATGTCTTACTGCTGAAGCACTAAAAATTGCAGTAAACAGCTCAGTGCTCTCAGTGATCGACTACGGTCTAGCAGTCTATGGAGCTGCCTCCCAATCCTCACTAAAACATATCAGAACAGCGCTTAACAAGGCATGTCGTCTAGTCCTAGGCGTACCCCGCCTCACCCACACCTGTGAGCTATACTCTCAGACGAGGTGGTTCAACCTTGATTGCCACATTCAGTATTAAGTTTGTCTTCTCGCCAAGAAATCTACTTTTGGACTTACACTCCAGGACAGCAAAGCCTCCTTAACTGGCCTAATACCACAAGATTTATCAAGGGGTAAACAATTTGACCCTAAGCGTCCCCTTCCACCAAACCACGCAAGGTCAACAGTCCTATGAGTATCAGGTGCCACTATGGCTCAATGCGCTTGACATAGGCATTACAAAAAGAGTAAAGCTAGGAACTTTTAAATCTAAACTCCGTACGGCCCAAGCCTCAAACAGCAACTGTGATTGTGGGACCTGATCCCCCTCCCATTTACTCTCCTCTCATCAGTCTTCCACCTTCCTACTTGCCCTCTAATCTTGCTCCTCTCCCCTCCCTACTTTCTGTTCTACTCCCCGGCTCTCCTCTTCCTTTCCCTCTCATTTCTACCCTTTTGCCTCTCCACCCCCGCTGTCCTGCGTCCCAGTGACACTCCTATTTCCCTCATCCCCTCTCCTCTCCCTCCCCTGTGTACCTCCTCCCTATTTCCTCCCCTTTGTTTCCCCCCTTCCTCCTACCCCCACCCCTCTGTTCCTGGCTTTCCCATGCTCTTCCATCCTCCCACCCCTCTCTGCCCATAATCATTCCTTTGCCCCTCCCTCCACCTCTCTCTCTTCTCCCCATTTTCTCATTTCCCAGACCCTCCCCATCTCCCTCAATTTCTCTTAGCCGTCCTCTCATTTTTACTTTTGTTCTCCTCCTCCCACCCCGGTAAGTCACTGCCCCCTTATAAGTTTCAGCATTTCTGCCTTGTAATTTCTCACTCTGGCAACATGTGCCTCCCTGCTGTCTATTCTTATTAGCACTTCATACAATAGAACTGATGCTTTAACAAGTTCTGGCAACCTAGATAAGTGTTTTCATAGCTTACCTAATTCTAGTTCTAATGCTCACCATGTTTCCTGAAACATCCTATATTGTTAACTGCCTTATTTTCTTAACTGGGCCAAGTGTAGAACTGTATCAGTTAAAGCAAAAGGAGGCTGGGAAGGCAGTCAGAACTGCAAAGGCCCAAACCGAGGAAAAGATAGCCAACTCAGTTAAGAAGGGGGATAAAACCTTTTATAGGTACATCAGGGAGCGAAGGAAGACCAAGGGAGGATAGTGAGGCTTAATAAAGGGAGGGAGGGTGGGCAGAGAGGTGACTGTGAAAGACAGAGATACTAAACAAATATTTTGCTCAGTATTTACAAAGGAAGATGGGAGGTACATAAAACAAACAGTAGTAACACTCTGGATACAGAAGTTGATACCAGCCCATTTACAGAAGAAAGGGTTCTGAAAGAACTCTTAAAACTGAAGGTGGACAAAGCAATGGGGCCCGATGGGATTCATCCCAGAATTCTAAAAGAACTAAGGGTAGAACTAGGACTGACTACCCTTTTTAACAAATCATGGGAGGATGGGGTGGTACCCGAGGACTGGAGAAGGGCAGATGTGATTCCCCTTCACAAAAGTGGGAGCAAGGCAGAAGCAGGAAACTACAGGCCTGTTAGTTTAACCTCGGTGATAGGGAAAATGATGGAATCACTTCTGAAGGAAAGAATTGTCGAGTATCTAAAGGCCAGTGGGGCACAGGACCCTAGGCAGCATGGATTCACAGCGGGAAGGTCATGCCAGACAAATCTGATAGATTTCTTTGACTGGGTGACCAAAGTAGTAGATCAGGGAGGGCTGTGGACATGGCCTACCTAGACTTTAGCGAGGCATTTGACACAGTCCCACACAAAGATTAATATACAAGTTAGCCAGCCTGGGAGTGGGTCCCAAGATGACAGCCTGGGTAAAGAATTGGCAAGAGAATAGGACACAGAGAGTAATAGTAAATGGAGTCCACTCAGAAGAAAGGAGGGTTACTAGCGGGGTACCCGGGGTTCAGTATTAGGACCGGTCCTCTTCAATGTCTTTCTAAGTGACATTGTGGAAGGACTGGAAGGAAAAGTATGTCTCTTTGCAGATGACACTAAGATCTGCAACAGAGTTGATGCACAGGGTGGGGTGGAAAGGATGAGAAGGGACTTGGCAAGGTTAGAGGAATGGTCAAATGTATGGCAGCTTAGATTCAATGCTAAAAGTGCAAGGTAATGCACCTGGAAACAAAAACCCAGGGGAAGAGTACACAATGGGGGTGAGATACTAACAACAAAAATGGAAAGGGACCTGGGGTAGTCATATCAGATGACCTAAAGGTGGGCAAGCAATGTGAGAGGGCAGCAAGGAGGGCTGCATAGGGAGAGGCATCACCAGTAGAAAACAGGCAGTTATTATCCCTCTGTACAGACAGCTGGTGAGACCCCATCTGGAGTACTGTGTGCAGTTCTGGAGACCCAATCTCCGCAAAGACATAGACAGGATGGAAGCTGTCCAGAGGAGGGCAACTAAAATGGTGCAGGGTCTGCCCCGGAAGACATATGAAGAGAGACTTAAGGAGCTTAATATGTATAGCCCGAGGAAAGGAGGGAGGGGGACATGATAGAAACTTTCAAGTACCTCAAGGAAATCAACAAAGTCCAAGAGGGTAGCATCTTTCAAAAAAAAGAGGTGTGCAAGAACAAGAGGGCACAATTTGAAGATAGAGGGGGGCTCAGAGGTAATTTAAGGAAGTATTTTTTCACAGAGAGGGTTGTGGATGCATGGAACGGCCTTCTGGAGGAGGTTGTGGAGTCAAAATCAGTGGTGGAATTCAAGCATGCATGTGACAGTCATAAGGCAATTCTGGGGGTTGGGGGTAAGAAGAAGTAGGCTGCTGGTTAACTAGGATATTCAGCTTATCCAGTAGGTAGGGAAATGGGCAGACTGGGTGGGCCAAGCGGTCCTTATCTTCCGTCAAATTCTATGTTTCTATGTTAAGTGACCTTGTCCTGGTTATACTACTGTGTGATACTCTGACCCCAAAGCCACTGTCTATATCAGCAAATGTGCATAACTTTACCAACTGAACCTGTTCTAGCATTTTCTGCTCGGTATTTTGTACTTCTTGTGTGATACTTTTACTGGTTGTAATATTGCTTTACTGTAAACTGAAAATTTGATGATTGTGTATATGTAACCTCTGTATTTTGAATTTGTACATATGTGATTACTATGACATAGAACCTTTGTAAAAGAGCCTTTGACTCAAAGGTACTTCTCTAGATAATAAATGTTCAAATTTGTGGATAACCTGCCTGAATGTTTGGGCAAAAGTGAGGCTAAACAGTGTGTAGCCCAGGGCATAGAAGCTGGCAAGCAATTATTGATGTGCTACTTCTTCAAGGCAGCTGCCGCAGGACTGTATGCACAGGTATTTCTGGCCCAGAGTGGCTGGCTCTGCCTCTGATGTGTAGCATATTGGTGCTGAACTCCACTTCTGGGGCTGATAAGTTGTTTGGTCCCACTGTGGACGACAGGACCCCCCCCCTCCACAGCAGGGACCAACTAGGATGTGGTGCACAGCCAGACAGGATTACCTGTTTGAGTGTCTGGGAAGGGCAGTCAGACGGAGGAGCTCAATCTTGTGATGTGACATAGCCGCAGTCATTTTTGGTGCTAGGTACTTTCTTCCTTGTCTCCCACCCACCACCCTATGTCTAAGCCCAGCTCTCAGATGCCTAGTCTGGGAAGGCAAGGACTGATGCCACGTAGTGAACCACAGCACCAAGAGCACGCCACCAAACAGTAAGAGGCACACAATTTGTGAGCTGAACCTCGCCCCTTCCTGGAGTCTGAACATGACAGCTAATCAGCACATCCAAACTGACCCAGGACAGGACACCAGGCTTGGAATATGAACGCAGGTCTCCCATACTGAAGCACAATGCATTCTCCCCAGTGCCACATGGTTGGACAAAAGATCTGCTGTAAATACTCAACTGCAGAATCAGCTGCTGACAAGCCCAAGGGACGAGCCGCAATATTGGTTATTTATATTCTTGATCACAAATCATTCGGCTTGCATCATCCTTGCCATTTAGCACTTGTGATGTTTTATGCTATATTCCAGAAGCTAAACCTGAATACTACAGCCTAAAATGAATAATAAAAAAAATGATTGCTATGCACTCCCACGAGAGGCATCACTGACCGCTGACATGCTCCCAATATCTGGTCTCACCTGGAACCTCCCTGTTACGCATTTCTAAAACCAAGCTCAAAGCCACTGCTAAAAATATGAATTAATTTCACTTGATTATTAGTCCTTTCTCTAGGGAAGAGGCCTTTCTCAATGTTCCCATGCATCTTGTATTTCACAGTTTGTTTTAAAGGTGGTGCCACAGAGTATATCTGCATATGAAAGGACCATTTTAAATGTCAACCTGCAAGCCATTTGAAAGTGATTGTTTATGTTTAGACTCCCCTCCACCACCCCACCAATGAATTAAACTTTGTTGTTACATTTTTAAGACAGCAGTGGGTCTTGAGAACAAACTTTTCATTTAGAAACAGATGCCATTGGATTAGCTGCATCCTTTCTAAGCCTTCGGAAGCTTTGAAGCCACAGAAAGGAGCAAGCGGAAACTGAAGCACAAGATAACATCATTTTTAACTTATAGCAGCAGTATTTGTTGGCCACTGCAGAATTTCTTTCTTTCCACAATAATGTTTTTTTTTCCTGGCAAAAATATCAAAATATACATTTTTCAGCCGGCCCGCCGGCACAGTGGTACAACTACAGCTTGCAACACTGGGGACCTGGGCTCGTGGACAAGCCCAGAGCATCTGAGGGCTGGCCAGCCAGAGGAAGGTTGGATGAGCATCCCAGGGACAGCTCTCCACCTCTGGGGGAGACCAGCAGTATATCAAGCCGGGACCACACAGCAGAGGGAAGGCAGCGGCAGATGTCTGCGAGGCATGCATTGGAGCGCGCATGCTTACATACTGATGTCACTGCATGACCCTGCCTTGGGAGACTGACACAAGGGAAAACCCCTGTGTGGCAGCACAGCATGAAGGCCTCCGACCCTGAGCCGAATGATGCCGCAGCCAGCCCTGGGACCGAACTTGTTTGATCTCTGTTTCCTATTCGGTAGCTCCACCGTGGGAGGAAAGCTGCAGGCATTGGTTTTGGGCAGCTGCTGGGGATGCTGGTGTTGGGGGCGGAGACACAAAGTAGAGGAATATCCTCGCCTGAAACAGAGATAAATAGAATAAAAAAAAGAAAAGTTTCTTTTGTTTTCTTTTGGTTTCCTGAACCAAGATATAAGATTTTGAAGTTTTTAAGAGCTCCCACTCCCATGCCATGCCCACCATATAAAAAGGTAAATATCTTGGAACAGTGTTGTGCTGTCTACCATCAGGGGGTTTGAGGGGTACACAGCATCAAGGATAGATTTAAACTAGGTGGGGGTTGGGGGGAGGACAGGGAGGAGTCATCGTCAGACTCCGAGGAGTCTGCGAAGAGCTGCCTAGGCCTGAGCCTCCCTCCACCTGCCGAGGATCCTTGGTCGGAGCCCCCGATTTCAGTTGTGGAGGTGGAGGTTCCACCACAATCGGTGGGGCAGCTGGTTTCAGCCAAACAACTAGCCCAGGCTTGGCCACCTCGACCACCGCGAGGGGTTGTTTCGGCCTTTCGAGTGACAGCCACTTAATGGCCGGGGAAGGCGACGACGTCGGCTTGTTCCTGGACAGAAGGAGCAGCTGCCACATTAAGTCCTCGAAGTGTTGACGCAATTTGCGCCGAAGCCTCTCCTCTTCCGAGGAGGAAGACAAGGACAAGCCGCGCCGCTGCTTTCCTCGGTGCCAAGACTGAGACCGCCGGTGCCGGCGGGATCGGCTGGACCAAGACAAGGTCCAAGACTGAGACCGTCGGTGTTTCCGAGGGTGGGTCTGGGAGGCAGCGTGGGAAACCCACTCCTCCCTTGGCTTGGGAGCCTTGACCGGGGACTTCAGCACAGGCGGCGCAGGCAAGTCCTCGGTTTCCACCGGGGGAACCGGTGATGAAGGGTTGTCGGCTTCATCAGTCGACAGCCCATTCGACGGGTCGAGAAAATCTCGACCGCGTCGACAGGTGTCTCAGCAAGCCGCAACCTCGACCGAAGTCGAGTGTTGACTGTCCGGGGAAGGGGACCTCTCCCGCTCCCACGAACGCCGATGGTGGGACTTACCCTTCGAGTCCTTCTTTTTTGACCGAGAAGAGTGTCCCGATACCCCACACCCTTCGTGGAGAGGGATTGGCAAAGCTCCTTAAAAGAAGCTGTGTAGGAGGATTCCAAGGAGAGCGGGATAAATGCTGCGACCGAGGAAGATCAAGATGCGGCCTGGGCCGCCTCCTCCTCAAGGGCGATCATCTGCTCAAGCTGCTCAGTCGAGTCAGCCGCCCCGGAAACCGCCTAACGGGCCTCCTTGGATTTCACGGCAGATAACGCTTGGGGCCTGTTGGAGCCGGGCACGGCCTCGAGGACATTAGCCAAAAGACCTGCATAACTTGCAGGCCTGCGGGTCATGGTCAAGCCCGAGGCAGTAGATGCACGTGGAGTGCGGATCGGCCCTGGACATCTTCTGCCCGCATGGGCACCACCGAAAACCGGGAGTCGATTTGTCCATCGCAGCCACGAAGGAAGAAGTAGACCGAAGTCTAGAAAACTTTCAAATTATTTTCGGGTGAACTGAAGAGTTTGGATCCAGTCTAGATGCAGAGCGCTAAGGAGGGAACCTGAGCTTCCAAGCGGTAAGGAAGATCTGGCGTCATGGGGCGGAGCCGAGGGTTTTACCACCCCGGTGGGTGGGAGGAGCCAGCTTGAAGACCTTTCGGCAAGATTTAAAGCGGCAAGGAACCTGCCAGACAGTGTGGATGAACAACATATCCATTTCCCGAGAATTTACTGTTCCCCATGTTTCTGCTGGGTTATTCAGGAAATGTAGGCTGGTGGTTGCCAGTCATGAATTGTGTGAAAAGAGAACTTACCCCTGGTGTCAACAAGATTTTCTTGTGAAAAGACGAATAAAAAGGGGTTTATAATGCACAGTTCCAAGTTACTTACTAATATTTACTGTCATACTGAAAAAGATCCCTCTCAGCCAATCAGAACACAGAGCTACCACTACTCTACGATCAATGGACAGGAGAGGCAATAATGGGAATATGTGTTGATCCCTGGGTTCAGATTAGCTAAACTAGTGCTGCAGCACATCTGTAAGGACATGCCTACCATGTCTAGGCTTTTCACGTATGTGCTGTAGAGCTAAAGAGAGAGAGAGAGAGATTACAGCACTCTTTTTTCAAAACCTTCTTTTCTTTCTTTCAGTATAATGGTGCTAACAGATTTAGTGGTCAGGGGCTTTACTCAGTAATAACTGGACCAGTGCATACCCCCATGTACAGTTACTAACCCCCAACCACTATACTGTTATTGCTTAAATAAACCAAATTATGCCCGCTGCAGCCGGCAACACCAAATATTCTGCAGCGCTAACAGTAGCTGAGGTATAAAGCAGAGAATAGGGCTGTATGTGACAATGCAGTGTGGGAGGGAAACAGCATCCAGTGCTGATTGCAAGGGACCAACAGCACTAGGTATTTGAGGTTATGCAAAATGTGAATGTCCATTCAGAATTTGCCTTGAAGTTAGTTTCTCTAAACCAGTTCATAAACAAATGGTTAAAATGTCAGGGATCCCTTCCTGAACTAAGATCCACCTCTTAAAGACAGCCAATCCTATTCTCTAAGAAAATTAATCTCAGATGCCTTACCTCCAGGTGAGGCAGTCACTGTATAGTAATATATTTTCAAGTGACGCTGTATTGGGAGGGAAGATGATCCTAATTTTGCTCCAAGAAGCTATCAGTACAATCCCCTCCACTAACCTATCAAGATGGCCTGCCTCCAGACTCCAATGTTCTGTGACATCTGCATAAGGAGAGCACAGGTGTGCGTGCCATTGACGTGAATGAAGACTGTTACACAGAAACAAAAGAATCCATCAGGGGAAAAGGACTGTTTGATCCACCCAGTCTGACCAGATGTTCCCTGCCTAATCTGCCTCCACAGATCCTAAATGGTGTCCAGAGACCCTCCCTCCTCCTTGGCTGTTTTCTAATACACCCCTGTGTCTATCCCATGCATGCCTGTTTTTAATTACTTACACGAAACCTACTGCTCAACGAACACGAGTCTTGCTGGCTGAAAGCCTGAAGTAAGGCATATGACAACATTTTTAAAAGGATTCTTTACAGAATTTGTGTATTAAAACTTTAAACTGTATTAGCCAAAATGCATTCCTTGGTTGTAAAAACTGTCCTAAGAGAACCAGAATAGTTTTATGGGATAATGGGTCACTAATAATTTTAATGTAACCTACAAATAGTCATAACTTGTTGGGGCAAGATCATCTGCTTTAGTGACCTGTTGAGCATTACAGATCAGATACATGAGAAAGCATGTGTTGTCTATTAGATATAAAACATTTTTAAAAACTTTCAGTGCATTACCTAGTGTAAGATTTTTTCTTATTATTTTATTTTCAAGAACAGCAGGGGTAAAACTCTTCAGTTCCCTAGTTCATGTGCTGCCTTCCACTGGCTTGTAGCAAAAATAATACCATGCTCTCATTAGCTGTTTATTGATTTCAAGATCTTTATTTGGTACCATAAATGCATTTATAACATGGTGTTGGAAAAAAAAAGAAGTCCAATTGGTCAAACAGCATCAGGTGACCATGGATTAAGTACTATTAAATGCACAGTTGCCGTGAAATGCCCCGAGCCAATATCCCTCATCAGAATCAGGACTTGTTCCCTGGTGAAGCAAACTGAATCAGCATGGCAGTCATTGAAAATGCGAGAGATAGGCAACACATTATGTGGTGAACTCCGGTGGGGACAGACCAACTGTTTCTCTTCCCCTTCCCGTTCCTTCTCTGGATGTTTGTTCACACATAAGACATACAGTGAAGCTCCGACTGTTTCTCTTCCCCTTCCCGTTCCTTCTGTGGGTCTGTGTTCATTTTTAAGCCATGCAGCCAAGCTCCTCGCCGTGCAGGCAGCTGGCAGTCCATATGAAGAAAGAGAGACCACCCCAATGATAGGATCACAACACAACCAGGGTGTTGATTAATCCCCAATAACCCTATACCCCGTCATGGGTTATTGCTTGCGTGTAACTGAAATGCAGTTTTCTTTGAGTGTTCCTATGCTGTTGCAATTTACATGTTACACAAAATACAGAAGATGTGCTGATTTAATGATCCTCAGATGCAAGCTACTTTGGTCATAAGTTGTTTCAAATATTACTGTTCTAACAAAATATAAAACAGGGCTAACAATGAACTTAAAAAGATAATGTCAGAATTTAAGACATACTCTGGTTCTACAAAAATGAAATAAAAAAAATCTCTAGTATTTTTTGATCAGTAAATAGGGCTATGTTATACAGCAATAAGAAACTGTTCATGACACAGCAAACATTTACAGATCAGATAATGATCATGGCAAAGTTATGTGAAAGTTGTCATGAACAGAAGCAGGATCTAGCAATTATGAAGGTATATGCCAGCTGGACTTTATTACTTATATTGAACTGGCAAAATCTAAACCTGTATCCTTTAATACATTTCATGTACCATTTTGCAGTTTGTCACATAACGAGCATTCAAAAAACAGTAACCACTTACTTGTCAGTGAATTCTTGACTACTAGCTCTCCATTGTAAAACTGCAACAACAACAAATAAAAGGTGCACCCTCTACCATTCTGACTGGCTATATAGATTCATCACTAACCAGTAGCAGTTGATCTTCAAGCCTGTGTAAAGTGTCAGGACATTGCAGGAAACTTTTCACTGCTGGGGCTGACAACACTGACATCTTCACGTCAACGTCAGACACACTGTCACTGCCTATATAATGTGGGAGACCCCAAACACTTTGGTTCCCACTGTTGATAAACAGACTACCAACATTTACTGACCAACAGGAACAAGGAATCCCTCCCTGGCCAATCATGCAGGAGAGGCAAGGAAAACGGATCACTATAGAGTCTGCCCATTAGATCGAACAGGTCACTAAAAGTCAGATCATGCAGTAACCCTTAACAAACAAAAGAGGGAGGACCACCTGATGACTCAACAGAAGCACTCTGTGTTTCAGTGATGGTCATCTGGGTTCATGAGTGGACTCATGGAGCTGGGGTCTGTGCGGTTAGGGCTGGGGAGTGCTGCTGAATGCAGTGTGAGCCAGACCAGGGAGGAAGACATCTGGGTTCTGGCGTCACAGAGGCCCCTTGCAGTAAGTTTGCTCTCTTGTGAGCAGGGGGTTTGCTCAATGTGCACTATGTCAAGGCCACCAGAGACATGGTCCAATGTCAGAGGTGGTTGGAGGGACTTGGGGTGGGGAAAGCAGAAATCCCAAAAGGAATGTGCTTTGTGCCATCCAAACGATGGTCACCAACTCCCTTGGGCTCTGCTCTGTGCGGTTTCCCTGGCTTCGACAGCGGGGAGAGAAGATGGCAGGGCCAGGAGTGGTTAGCAGGGGCCTGGACGGTAAGCTATGGTGCTGGCTTGAGGGTGAAACAGCGATATTTAAAAACAAGATGAGGAAGGGAGCTGTGTGGCTCTATGGAGAATATTATTTTGAAGATCTAGTGCTAATGACAAGAAACTACCCTACATTCTTTGAGGACATACTCTCCACAGAAACACAGATACTGTATTGGTCGAATAGATAACAGTACGGTAACCCCACATGGGAGGCATGGCACAGAGGAGGACAGTGCCCCTAAGAAAGGAGCCTTGAAATACAGCCAGGCCAAAACCAGCTCTCCTCCTACAAGAGGCCAGACCCAGACTATAATATTTTGTTAAAATATGGATCTTTTTCTCCAGGTAGTGGTTGAACAGAGTTTGTATGTTAAAACTCACCTGCAACAAGCCACGGAAGCTACCATATCCCGTACCCAGTCAAAATGCCGACAGCACATTCGTACTGTCAAAACCCACACAGCCATAAACACGTGCGCAGTCCTGAAGTTTGTAACTATGATCTAGTGTGGCTTCAGACCACGCTTAGATTACACAGGGACCACGCCGCACAGTTTTTCCCCACAACAATTTTACTTTCAGTGAATTGACCTGGTGCTGCCGTATCCCTAGCAGCATGCACTCACTGTAACCATGTTGGGAAGTCTCTGACCAACCTTCTGGTACCCCACACGCATGCAAGAAGATATCCATCTTGAAAGACACTGCTTAGAAACCAGCTTACCCACCATACACGGGGTAAATGGGTTCAGGATGAAAATAATCAAAAGGATCAATTCAAATTGAACACAGACACCACCTTAAAGGGAATGTGTACCACTGTGTTGCTCTTTACAGTTATCCAACCTCTACCACCTGATTCAGCCATAGAATATAAAAGGCCCTATATACGGTTTTATAAACTTGCACAGCCCCCCCCCCCCCATTCCCAGAAGCACCACGCCATCTTAGACTAGGGCTGTTGTACATTTCAATATTCAACATATTCTCTTATCTGGTGAAGTCCATGCCTCACCAGCTGGTGAGAGCATAGACATATAGCTGCACAATGTGGACCTGTTACAGCGCAAGTCCCCAATATAGAAAGCACACATACCAGAGTACAATGTTATAGTGCCTAGGGTCAACCGGTAGCATCAGCTATTCCTGGTTACAAGGTCAAAGCGCTCAGTCCGGTTCATTTGTATCCTGGCAACAGTATCACCTGTACATGCCACTGCTGCTGCTCTGCAGTAAGGGCACATGCCTGGATAAGGGCTAGGCAGCCAGGAATCTGGCTCTATTACAGTAAATGGGGCTCAAAAATGAACACTGTCTACTGACTGCATGCTCTGGTAAAGGACACCTACCAGACCTGACAGAATGGGGCAGGAAGTTTAAATAAGCATGGAATAGGTTTATTCAGCTATTCTAAACTGATTACCGCAAACACACGTAAGTGCACTTCATTGATGCACGCTTGCATAATCAGTTTGGAATAGCCAGATAAACCTATTCCATGCCTGTTCTCACTTCCTTCCCCATTCTGGCAGGGCCAGTAGGCATCCTTTACTACAGCATGCAGTCAGTAGACAAAGTTTATTTCTAAGCCCCATTCACAGTTATAGAGCCAGATTCCTGGCTCCCTAGCCCTTATCCAGGCGTGCATACTCGCTGCAGAGCAGCGGCAGCGTGTACATGCGGTGCTGCTGCTGCTAGGATAGCAGTGAGGATGGGATCTTCGCCCATGCAACCGAGAATAACTGATGCTACTAGCAGACCATGGGCACTATAACATTGTACTGTGGTATGTGTGCTTCAGTATTGGGGACTCTACTGTAACAGGTCCACATTGCTACCATAATATTACGGTCTCTGATGGTCAGAGAACCATGCTCTCACCAGGTGGTGAGAGCATGGACGCCAATCAATCAATCAGTCAGTCAATCTTTATTTAACCAGGTGGAACACCATTGAGCAAGCTCATTTGCGAGGTGGGCCTGGGTAGTACACATAAGCGATTAACAGAACATCAATAACACAACTCAGCACAACAGGAAAACATTGACAACCTGTAACATATTAAGGCAGAGGGTAATACAACAACTCTAAGTACAACAAGAGTAAGGAATTAAATACAGTAAGTATACATGAAAATAACAGTAAGCAATAAAGCAATGTCTCAATATAGGAGTCAGCCTGCTAGGAAGAGTGTCAGAGATGTAAAGAGGCACAAAGGATAAGTGAAACAGAGAGATGAGGGTAGGATGGATGAGGGTTACAAGTATCACAGTAGCGGCAGTGGTGTAATTAGTGACAGGGGAAACATTTACAGGGCTCAGAGAAGGATCTTGAGTAAAGGGATTTAAATTCCACAAGATTAATTGGGTTAACCAGTTTTAAAGTTTTCTGGATTTTATTCCATATCCCATGGCTTGGTGCTTCAGGGGCTGTACAAGTTTACTAAACAGTAAGTAGCAGTACTAGAAGTATCAACCCTTTATATTCTATGGCCATATCTGGTAATAAGGGTTACATAATGTAACATGCAATAGAATGGTACACATTCCCGTTTCAGCAGAAACTTAGATGAGTCCTAAGAGCTACCCTATCCAGATGAAAGCACATATGTTGGGGGGGTTCAACCAGAGTCTGAAGCTCAGATTCTCAGCAACCCAGGATGATGGCTATCAGAAACAGGATTTTCCAGGACAAAAACTGGAGTTCAAAGAAGTCAGCAGGTTGGAATGGAACCCAGACCAGGAAATCCAGAATTAGGTTAAGTCCCAAGCAGGACTAGGGGATTCATGTGGAGAATACCTTTTAAAAACCAGCAGAAAACCTCCAGGTCAGATTTTTCCTATAGGAAAGCATGATAAGGCAAGATAGCTAATAGAAGAACCTTGACAGGGAAGTACTGAAGTCCTGACAGTGACAGGAAAAGATGACATTCCAGTATTCTGATAGCACACATGAATGGACCTATATCCTTAGACTAACACCACATGCTAAAGTGCTTCTACATTAGCCCATAAATTCACCTGATAAAAAAAACATCTATCAGTCAACACATCTGAAGAAATGCCAAATTGTGCCAGCTGTATATCCTCAGGAGACAGACATGCAAATGCAGGGACAGAAGGCTTGACAACTAAAACGTTAAGTGTAAATGCAATGGGCTGACCCAGTGGCGTTGAGGGCTGAGGCGCTGGACGCCACACCTCGCGTCATGCTGGCGACCCAGGTTAGGGAACGGACTTGGGTCATTCTGGAGTTGGCCGGGGGAGGTAAGGATTGAGCATCCAGAGGATTGCTCTCCTTCCTCGGGGAGGGGGGCTTGTGCTGCGAGCGTCAGCACAATAACAAGGGGGGTTCGGCCTGCACCCAGAGTGCTTGGCTGCCTCGATGGAGGTGGAGACAGCTGCTGTGCCCATTGCACAGGTGTGGGGGAGGAAAAAAAACAGAGGAAAATACTGGGACCCGGCAGGACCCGTGATGGCCCGATGGGCCGGAGGACATACCCCTCCGAGGGGAGGGGTCATAGCCCCTGCCAGGTCCGCGGAGGTGGTGACAAATAATGTTGTGATAAAAAAAAGTGTAAATGCAATGAAATGCAACACAATCTTTCAAAATCCTTACTGAAACTAAAGCAATCTGTAACTTCAACAACCCGAGCACTTGGGTTGCTGTAGTGCAAGTCTGGCAGTATGGACACTTACCAGACTATGCCAAGTCACTCCTTACTCTGCACCCACAGTCGCAGCAAAGTTGGGAACACTCAGCGATGTGAGCGGTGTAAGCTGCCATCTGGACTGGCAGCACCACTTGCATCACTCCAACACGCACATCTCCCTCAGAACTCCCATAGCACACTGATGTTTTGAGCAAAACAAATATTGCCATATACTTTGCATGATGAACAGACAGCTGTACTACACTGACAGTTGTTCCTGGTGCTTCCAGCTGAAGTTGCTCATGTGATAGAGACTGCAAAAACCACTGAAACTTGTTTTGGGCACCATTACAAGATATTTTCAGTTTTCCAGATTACAAGCCTCCATTTCTGAAGACTTCAAGTAGTTTGGTAGCATAATCCATGGCATGACTTGTTCCAAGCAAAGAGCAAACCACACTGCAGATCATGTTACCAAACTAAGTGAAGCCTTCAAATGCTACCATGCACACTCCCCACCCCTCTTCAGCATGACCTGCCTCAGCACAGAGGGGGGATGTGTAGACAGGACCTCCCATTGGCTCAGGAGATGGGAGCTACATCGGAGAAGAGATCAGGAAGAAGTGGTGCATGGGAGGTTTGGGCGTTCAGGTTTACAATGGTAGGTATCAACTGTGTGTGTGTGTGTGTGTGTGTGTGTGTGTGTGTGTGTGTGTGTGCACGTGCTCGCACACCTGTTTTAGTTATTTATAAAATGGCAGGGAAAAAAAATCTAGAAACGTCACTGCACCAGAGACATCACCCGACTGTGCATTAAATCTCTTTAAATGCATGGTCAGCCGTCGAATCTTATTTTCCTCCCCCACAAAAAAAAACTACTTATCAAGCAATATCGCTAAGCCTTCCTCCAAAAAACAAACACCAAAAAAAACACAGTAGCTGCCATACTAGAAAAACTAGCCTTTACTACCACAAAATTTCAATCTCTTGTAAAATAAACACATCTTTTTACCAAACTACAACAACAGTAAAATAGGACATTTCGAAACATTCCCCCCCCCCCACCTTAAACAAACAATTTTCAGTTCTGTAAGTTGAAACTACAGCTTCTGGCATCTGATGAAAAATTGTTTTCCTCACTATCCTGCTACCATGCAGCTGGGTTGGACGGAGCTGGGAGCAGTGCAATCCTATTTCTCTCTGACATAAAAAAATCATGTTTATTAGTGTCACCTGCATATTCTACTTCCCTCATGTTATATCAATTACACGCATCTCACACAACATGGCATAACATTAAAAAAAAACAAAAAAACACTTGTTTCCTAACCATGGTCTCCTACCAGCCGCCAATGTCACCAGCGATGTCTGCTTCCATTTTGAACCAACCAGACAGCTGTCTTTGTTGGGCACACACTAACCTTAGCATCGGGCCTCAGCAGCTGATCTCACTTTTCAGCACCTGTTCTCTTGTTTGCCTTGTCTGCCTGTGCTCTACAAAACCAGTGTACTTCCTGAGTGCGGGGAGATCAACTGACCTCTGGTTTGGGACAACGCTGTTTGGAAAGGGGAGTGGTGATGGAAATTCATCTCCTCCTAAAAAGCTTTCTGGCCCCACTCGAGCAGGTTGTAGTGGCCAGGACAGAGCCACTTTACATTCTTACAACATGCCATCCACTGACTGGGAAGACATCAAGGGAGCACCAACAAGAGCTAGGCGGGTGGGAGGGCAGCCAGTAACTGTTCTCCGTTACCTAACCCATCCTTTTCACCACTGCAGGGTTTATTTAACTCTAAAATTTGATTAGTGTTTTGCTAATGAAAGTGCAAAAACATTGTGAAAATGCATAGCACTTGCCTTACTGTGTTTAACAAACACAGCACTTCTAGAAGACGTATATAAATACTTTCTGTACAGTTAGTATTGCCCCAAGAAAAAAAACTGCTAATCAGTTATTTGAAACCCTGTAGTATTAGGAACATGTTCTGTGGGAGGTTTGAGGCCAACCATTAAATTCAATCCTGTTTGTTTTGTTTGTTCACTGAAGACGGTTTACCAGGAAAGGCCTGCTGAGCTAGTTTCCAGAGGCGTCCTGGGGAAGGGGGTACAATGGAAACAAGTACAGCAGTGCTGTTACAACAGCAACAGCGATGCAGAAGCATGACAGCAGTAGGCACGGATACATGGATAAGGAAATAAAAAAAAAATTTACACTTGTGCAATTTACAATGCAGTACATTCCACCTGTATGCACATTTCAATTATATGCACACAAATGGCACAGCCCAGTCCCAATCCCATGTACTTAATGATAAAAAAACCTGCTTACAGTGCCTTCAGAAAGTATTCACCCCCCCCTTGGATTTTGTCACATTTTGTGATGTTGCAAACTCAAATTAAAATACATTTATATGGGATTTTTTTGTCACGTATCTATACAAATTACTCTATAATGTCAAAGTGGAATGAAACTTCTGGAATTTTTTGTACATGTAATTTAAAATAAAAATCTGAAATGTCTTCATTTGATAAGTATTCACCCCCTTTGCTATGACACTCCAAATTGAGCTCAGGTGCATCCAATTTCCTTGTGAGATCACTCTAAAACTTGAATGGAGTCCACCTGTGGTTAATTCAAATGGTTGACATGATTTCAGAGGAAATACACCTGTCTATATAAGGTCCCACTGTTGACAGTGCATGTCAGAGCAGAAACTCTACCATGAAGACAAAGGAGCTGTCCGTAGAACTCCGTGATAGAATTGTGAGGAGGCACAGATCTGGGGAGGGTATAAAAACATTTCTAGGGTGTTGAAAGTTCCCAGGAGCACAGTCAAGTCCATCATTAGGAAATGGAAAGATTACGGAACCACCCAGACTCTTCCTAGAGCAGGCCGTCCTCCCAAACTAAGCAACCGGCAAGAAGGACCTTGGTCAGGGAAGTGACCAAGAACCCAATGACCACCCTGACAGAACTACAGAGTTCTATGGCTGAGATGGGAGAACCTGTCCAGAGGACAACAATCTCTGCAGCACTTCACAGATATAACCTCTATGGGAGAGTGGCTAGACGGAAGCCACTCCTGAGAAAAGGCCACGTAATAGCATGCCTGGAGTTTGCAAGAAGGCACGTGGCAGACTCTGAGACCATGTGGCAAAAGATTCTCTGGTCTGATGAAATAAAAATTGAACTCTTTGGCCTGAATGCAAAGCGCTATGCCTGGCGCAAAGCGAACACAGCTCACCACCCATGTAACACCATCCCTACCATGAAGCATGGTGGTGGCAGCATCATGTTATGGGGATGCTTTTCAGCGGCAGGGACTGGGGTACTTGTCAGGAGAGAGGGAACAATGAATGGAGCCAAATACAGGCACATCCTTGAGGAGAACCTGCATCAGTCTGCAACAGACCTTGGACTGGGGCGAAGATTTATGTTCCAACAGGACAACGACCCCAAGCATACAGCCAAAGTAACACTGGAGTGGCTTCAGAACAAGAAGGTGAATGTCCTTGAGTGGCCCAGCCAAAGCCCAGACTTGAATCCCATTGAGCATCTGTGGAAAGACTTAAAGACTTTCGGTTCACCGACGCTCCCAATCCAACTTGACAGAGCTTGAGCAAATCTGCAAGGAAGAATGGGTGAAAATCCCCAAATCCAGATGTGCAAAGCTGATACAGACATACCTAAGAAGACTCAAAGCTGTAATTGATGCCAAAGGCGCTTCTACAAAGTATTGACCCAGGGGGGTGAATACTTAAGTAAACAAGATATTTCAGTTTTTAATGTTTCATAAATTTTTGTTACACAATATAAATATTTTTGCCCCTTTAAATTGTTGAGTGTGCTATGTGAATCAAGGGGGAAAAAATCATTTCAATGCAATAAAAATTCTGGTAGTAACACAACAAAATGTGACAAAATCCAAGGGGGTGAATACTTTCTGAAGGCACTGTATATGTGCACACGTTTTTCTTCCAGACAGGGGTTCCACAGACATTAATACTGTCAATCACACTTGTTAAACATGTGCTAACTGTACTGCCAGTGGTAAATACATGCAAGTTTTAATCAGTTTCCACCTGCCTGTCAGAGGAAGCAGCCATGGAGAAAACAAACGGCTTAAATAGCTGAGTGTGTCAGATTTGATGAACTGGTGTGTTTTTAAATAATTTTGATACATTCATTAAAAAGAGAAACTGAGCAGTAATTGAAAAAGTACATTTTACAGAGTAGCTCCATTGATTTTGATACAATTTCAGTTGTATGCAGTTTCGGATGCACGCACAAATGTGATGTCCCATGCACGTGCACACATCAGGAATAGATTGTGTACAGAAAGCTCCTCTGGGTTAGAGGACCAGGAAGAGAGACTGCAAGGGAATTATGGAGAACAAACTGAGAGTGAAGCTCTAAACTGTATCCAGGAGGGCAAGTAAAATACAATTACAATAGTTACAACAATAATTCAAGTAAATACGACGACATGACTGGTACAGCAAATGGTTCCATAAGTGATGTGATGGCAAATATGCAGATCAAGTTAAAGCAGCAGTGCATGATGTCAGGTTTTTTATCCTCGTACCTTGGCCTCTTTAACAGTTTAGAACAGGTCTATGCTGTAACTGTGGGCGATGAAATCCTTTATAAGCATTCCCTATGAACTGTATGTAAAATACTCATTATGTAACCTTACTTGTATGTAACTTGCTTTGTTTCAATGCTGAGCTATTGTTTCCCTGCATCTCTGTCAGGTGTTACTGGAAATGGGTTATTACCTAGCCCACTTCCGGCTAAAACAAATAAATAAATGTGAGTTTTGTTTTGGTCCATTAATAGGCTTTCCCAGGATTTATGAAAATAAAAATATAAAATGCATCTTTTGAATCACTGGTTTCATGAGCGTGATGCTAGAATGCTACAGACACACCTCTGCTTGTGAGCATGCATTTAATAGAGTGAGCAAAGAACTCTTATCTGTCTGTTACAATTTCTTGCAGCTTGTGCCCCCAACCCATCTTTTCACAATACCGCTGGAATTATTGTGATACCTTACACGGGGAAAGTACACGGGGCCACCCAGTGATCTAACAGAAGTGTGCTGCGCCTCCCCTGTTGCGACTCAGGATTAGGAGCAAACTTGGGAGCCAGACGCTCAGGTGGCCAGGCTCAGGGAAGCATGTTGCCAATGGCTGTGTGTCCAGTTTAAAGATGAGATGCAGCACGTTCCATGCTTGAGAGGCTCCTGCTGGCAGGCTGGGAAACTGGTTCTCCCAGTGGAGTAGGATGCATGTGACTGAGGCATTCCCCAGACACACGCTGCCTGTGAAAAGAGGGACAGAAAATGGTGGAAAAAACTCATCCAGTGCTGCCTGAAGGTCCGAGACTCACACACCCCACACCAACCAAGGCATTCATCCGCCTTCTTTGGATCCTAATACCCGAGAGAAGGGACCACCTGAGGTGTTCCATGATACCACCATGGAGGACAAAAAATAAGTACCTGGATACCTGGAGAAGATGGATGATGGGGTGGGGGGGGAGATGAGGAGCATTAACACTAAATGTAAGAAATAAAAAAGGGACATCCCTTATTAACTCCTGTCCCCTGTCCTAGTACCACATATGTGGGTTGGTAAAATGTCTTGTTTCCATGTATCATTGTCAACATTACATAATATCCAGCGAACCCCCTTCCAGTCTCCTAATTCACAGACATACACACTCACCCACAAAGTGCACACCTATCACACTCCTCCTGAGCTAGTCGCCATGTGATTTACAACATCGCTGTAGTGAACAGCATATAAATCAGATGGTAGTCAACAGAGAAGGCATGTGGAGGAATGTGCCAGTCACCGTCCCATGACAGAGTGGACAGTTTTTGTGCACTGAATCTGTAAATGTGTACAGTACATCAGGAGATGGGGCATCCACTACAAGCAGGTAATGTTGGCAAGGGCTCACAGGAAAAACATTCTGCCAAATCATATATGTGGCACTTGTAATGGGGCCTGAGATAGCAAAGGATTTCCCTTTTAACAGATCACACTAATTCCAGTGGCAGTGAGCATAACAGAAACATAGAAATTTGTCAGCAGATAAGGACCGACAGGCCCATCCAGTCTGCCCATTTTCCCCACCTGATTTAGCTGCCGGTGACACTATATGGCCATCAGTCTAGCTCCACCTTCCTGTATCTAGTGTTCCTTTATGCCTATTCAATGCCTGTTTGAATCCCTCTCCCCCGTACTTGCCCCCACCACTTCTTGTGGAAGGCTATTCCAGGCATCCACTACCCTTTCACTAGCTGGGAGGAATCTGTAAGTCACAGGAGACGGACTGTAGCAGACAGATTGGAGGGATTAATGCCCCCTCACAAAGAAAAAGCATATGTATGTATCTGTAAATCACAGTGAGTACAGACAATTGACAGGACACATTTTTTGTGACCGTGCAACACAACTGCGTAATAGAAAAATGTGCACTAATGCACACAGTACATGTGTCCACAATAAAGTTATTAGGCCAGGACAACTGGAGTGTAACACTCAGTTCAAGACGGCACTCCTAACAAAAGGCTGTGCTAAGCTGCAAAATACAAATTAAAGTGACATCAATTGGTTTATGTTAATAAAAACAAACAGAAAAAACCCACAATGGGCACGATTCTGTAACAGCCCGGTAGACAGACGCAAGCTTCTGTCTGCAACAGCTTGCGCTGATGCCAGGTGCACCAGGGACCCTGCAGCCGATTCAGAAACTGGCGAGGTCCTGGCACCAAAAAAAAACCCAGATTTGCCGCAACCGCAGCTATGTGCCAAAGAGATGGCATATGGGAGGGGACTGCCGCAAGATGTGGCATGGTAGTGCGGTATAGGCAGGACAGGGCACCAGGAAGTACATGCAGTAACAGCAGACCAGTGAGCCCCCAGTCATGCCAGCATGCCAGACCGACTTTGGCTCCTCCTTAGATGCACAGGATGACGTGCAAATGCTGCCAATACTTCAGCTATATGACTGCAGTCCACTGTGGTAGTTCTCTGTGTCCACGCATTCTCCATCACAGCTGTCATCCAATGGGTTACTTCCAGTGACCCCTTTATACAGTTGCCAAGCACAGGCAACACATACGCATCAACCAGCCTTTGTCCCTTTCAGGTTCAGTGCAAGGTCCTTGGACCAGCCCTGGGGTAGTCTAACGTCGGGGGGGAGGGGCACGGGGGACAGCCAGCCTTTCTGAATCCAAAGTACACGGATGCCACAGTTGTGTGCCAGCACATGCCCTCACCCACCAGGCCACAACCTTGCAGATGCAGGGTCAGCACAAGCCCAACTGGCACAGGCAGTCCCCGTACTAATGCAGGCTGCATTGCTGAAATCAGGAATGATGCAAGGTAAGGCGCAGTGCCCCTTGCATCAATTCTCTCTGATGCAAGAACCTTGCATCATTCCTGAGGCCTTTTGAGTTGGGCCCCCATCAGTCCCTGCCCATCACAACAGATGATTCCAGGCAAGTGACTGTGAAAACTACTAACATGCACTGCTGCTTTAACTTCTTTATAGCAGAGGATTTGTACAAAATGCGAGCAACTGTACTTTTTTGCAGATCATTTCAAGTCTGGGAGGCAGAGTACTTAAAAAGCAAATCTCTACTAAAATAAAAGTCTAACTATGATATTTACAACAATTATGTTTCCGGATTTTTAGCCAGTAAACAAAGTTTGGAGCCTTTTGTCAATGGTATGACTATTTTATGTAGATTTACAGTGTGAAATCAAGTGAGTAGGGAACTATTCCCTATTGACACCCACGGAGGTAAATTGGCCCTGTGATTTGACCAGGTTTGCCCAATGGACTTGCATAGGCATAGGTCTTTTGTCTGGTCTTTCTGCAGTGCTTGCTCTGAATAATAAGTAAAGTAAGTAAAGTAAAAATGTATTTATATAAAGCGCCCTTCCTGGGCTCAGGGCGCTTTTACAATATTCCATACAACAACAATACAATGCAGTTTAAAATCGAAAAAACAAATAACAAAAACAATACCAACCATTCACCAAGTCTCTGAGAATGCCTGGTTAAATAGGAAAGCTTTCAAAAATGTTTTAAAGTCTTGTACGGTCAAGCTATCTCATATCTGGCGGGGTAGAGAATTCCACAGGGTAGGTGCCATAAAGGCAAACAATCTTCCTCCAGATATTTTTAGGGATACCCTGGGAATCTCTAGCAATCCCTCGTCAGAGGATCGGAGTGAGCAGGAGGAGCAGTAAGACAACAGGAGTTCTTTCAGGAAGTGAGGTCCCAAGTCGTGTAGGGCCTTATAGGTCAGCAATGCGACCTTAAAGGTGATCCGCCACTGTATAGGCAGCCAGTGCAGTTCACGCAGCACAGGTGTTATATGACTGGATCTAGCGATTCCAGTCAGCAACCTGGCCTTCGCGGTCTGCACTAGCTACAAGCGGTGGATATCCACCCCCAGCAGCCCTAGATAGAGGGCACTGCAGTAATCAAAACGACTGGTAACAAAGTCGTGGACCAAGGTAGGAAGATCTTGAAGTGGGACCAGGTGCTTCACCTGGGCTATATTCCTTAGATGGAAAAAGGAAGACTTGACTACAGCCAACACCTGCGCCCTCAGGGTCAGGCCCTCATCAAATACCACGACCAGGTTGCGCACCTGGCCAGAGGCCATAAGCGGGGCCCCCCCAAGATATAAACCTGAAGGTTTCCCCGTCCATACCCCTGTTCCTAAAACCAGGGTCCACTACCAATACCTCGGTTTTACTTGAATTCAACCAAAGCTAACTATACTCATCCAATCCTGTATCTCCAGCATGAAGTTATTAAACACTGATTGAATCAGACTTCTGTTCAGGTACAAAAGACAGGTAGAGCTGAGAATCATCAGCATAACAATGAAAACTCAGCCCATACCGTCTAATAATGTCCCCCAATATAAGCATACACACCGCAAATAACATTGGGGACAGCACCGAGCCCTGTGGAACCCCGCAGGGCAGCCAGTGATGGCCAAGGAATAAATCCCCGACACGACTCTCTGTGATCTGCCCTCAAGGAAAGATCGAAACCAACTGTGGACTGCTCCCCTCAGTCCACAGAAAAACCACAGGTGCTTGAGCAACACCACATGATCCATGGTGTCAAATGCTGCTGAAAGATCAAGGAGAACCAAGATAGAACGAGCTCTCCGATCTCTCGCCGTCAGATCATTTAGTACCCGCTCAAGAGCCATCTCAGTGCTGTGCCATTTCCTGAAGCCAGACAGGAGAGGGTCATAGATATTGTGGCAGGTCAAATGATCCTCCAGCTGCAGAGCGACCACCTTCTCAATAACTTTCCCTACAAAGGGCAAGTTAGAGACTGGTCTGTAGTTTGCTGGGCAGTCGGGATCAAGAGAGTTTTTTTTCAAAAGGGGCCGTACTACCGCCTCCTTTAAGGGATCTGGAAAGATCCCTCTCTCTAATGAAACCGCCACTATCCCAGCCAGGACCAGGCCGATGATCTCTACACACCCCACTAGTAGGCGAGTAGGGCCCGGATCCAAATTACAGTAGGTAGGTCACAGAGTCTGGACGATGTTCACTATATCTATGACTGTTGGTTGGCTAAAGGTGAACCAAGTCAACTGGGTATTAGTACCACCCAATTGATCAGTGCAAGGCCCAATGGAAAGGCGCTGGCTGATCTCATCTCTGATGGTGGATACCTTATCAGTGAAGAATTTCACAAACTCCTCACACTGTATTTGTGACAACGCTCGACCGACATGTAGACAGGCTGGATTGCACAGTCTGTCCACAGTCCGGAAGAGCTGGGCTGGTCTATTCCTTGCTGTAGCAATTTCCCTGGACAGGAACTCTGCCTTCTTATGGGAAATTGCTGATTGTGAGATCCTATAATGATCTAGCAATCAGCCTATCCACCTCCAAATGAGTTTTCACTTGAAGTCGTTCCAATCTTGCCCCTGCCTCTTCAACTCCGGACCTCCCCGTTAAACCAGGGGGCCCCCGGGCGAAGAGTAAGGGGACAAACATGAATTGAAGCAATGACATCCAAGGCCCCTACCACAGCCCTATTATAGGCCAGGACCAGGGGCCCTGGGTCAGTGTTATCCATTGGAAATCCCGAGAAGTCCAGCTCCGTCATTAGGCCTTCTGAGGTAACCCCTCTCAAAGGACGGAGCTGCACCAACTCCTTAGGGGCAGGCATATTTCGTGGGGGCTGCAAAACTGAACCTTAGGGCGTGATGGTCAGACCAACCGATTGGCTCCACCTCCACATCAGAGATCTCCATCCCCAGATGGAACACCAAGTCCAATGTGTGCCCTCCCTCATGAGTTGCAGAGGTAATAACCTGTGACAGGCCCAATGAATCCATCAATTGGAGGAGGTTTTGTTCAAATGGCAAGAGTTCATCATCGACCCAGGCATTGAAGTCCCCCAGAATTAACCATCTGGGAGACTCCAATACCATCTCAGCGATGAAGTCCACAACCTCCTTCAGGAACTCCCATTACCTGGTGGATGGTAGATGAGAAGGGTCCTGTAGCCTGCACCTGCACCCACAATACACTCAAAGGAGTTGGTGCATCCAACTGGCACCTCCCTGAGATCCAGTTCCTGTCTAAAACAGACTGCAACCCCTGCCCCTATGGTCCACTCTCAGGCAGTGAATCATCGAGAACCCAGCCAGAACTACAAAGCCCAAAATAGGGCTCGCATTTTCATCCAGCCAGGTCTTGCTGATACAAGCCAGGTTGACAGAGGCAACAAGATCCTCAATATTGTGAAGCAGCAGCAAAAGCAGACTTTCTTCACTTTTTTTTTTGTACTCTAGAAAATTTCCAGTCAAAACAGACATCAGTTGGTTCAAATGCAAGTATGCAGCAGTCTGAAAAAGTTCTCAGATCTGCAGATTGATCTGAACTCACTGGTTGTTTATTGTAGGAGTGCAATGCTCAGCACATCTCACTTAAAACTATTTATGTTGACTTCCTTCTCCCCCTAACCGGTGCAGGCTTGCCATCCTAACTCAACCCCACAGCTGCACTACCCGGCATCCCAGGGGCTTACCTTCCAATCCTGGTCTTCCCCCACCCCACCCCCACGGTGTGGTCATTGGCGGGGTCAGAAAATCCCCCTGCTCACCGTCAACAGATCCAGTGCCTGGAGAAGGCCCTCTATCAGGTACGGAGCCTGCGAGGGGTTGGTCTGCCATCCTGCTCTGCCTCCAATTGTGTTTTCTCCTCTATTTTCACCCCTGGAGGGATGGACATGCAATGCTGTCCATATAACCCCATGCAAGCTCACGTGCAAAGAAAGTTTCCCAGCTGCGGCTCCTCCACTCCCCAATGTGCAGTCCATGGCTACCTTCACATGCAAAGGACGTCACTGGCTGCCACTCTTCCACTCCCCAACGTGGAGTCCATGGCTAACCTTGCCCCTAGCCTCCACAAAAGGCCAGGCTGATATCGGGCACTGCAGCGCTCCCTCCCCAGATAAGGACAGCAGTCTGCTGGATGCTCCATCCTCCTTTTCTCAGCTGACCCTCCCAATGCCCAGAATTTGCTTCCAATTTACCGATTTTAAATCGGGTTTTGAGAAAGACTGGTGCCAGGGTTCAACTAATAAGGCTTGTTAGTTGAATCTTGGCATCACACTTTCCCAAAACCAGATTTAAAATTGGTAAATCTCCTTTAGAAATGATGCTCCATAGAAGTGCATGGAGCATGTCCTGCACTCCCCCTATACACATGTCATAAAATGTCAGAACGTGGGGGTAGAGCGGGCTAGCAGAAAGTGGAAAGAGATCATGCTGCTAGCCTCTTGGGGGCAAATTATGATCCCCTCCCTTCCTGTAGGAACTACAGAGAAAAATTATTTTACAACACACAGGAGCTCCCATTCAGGTAAGGGAGCTCCCTGCTCTTTGTTGAAAGCACTGAGAAAACTGCTCTTTAAATTGTGACCATCTGACTAAACATTATTTGCATCAGCGGTTATCTGATACTGCAATTATACCATCTGCATCTGTGCCATGTAAGTTTTTTTCCTTGTCTGAACTCGAAGTCACAATTAAGTTAACAAAATAAACATTTTCAATGCAAACTGTTTACATATAACTGCTATCGGAAAAATTTATCCCCCTCCATCTTTACTAATTATGCCCCAAATTGCTGTAGTTTCAAACATACAAGAAGCCAGCAGAAGAAGGCCGTTTGGTCTGTCTAGTCTGCTCGTATGCATGGTACACAGCTTGAGCTAATGTCCCTGCTCTCCCTCCCTCCCCACTCCTCCCATCCTCCATACCCATGATCTTTACCTTCCCCATGTCTATCCCAGCCTCTCTTAAAGCTGCCCACTGTCTTCAATGAGATCACTTCTTCCAGCACCACATTCCAAGTGTCCAACACCCTCTCTGTGAAGAAGTGCTTCCTGACCTCCTTCCTAAACCTCCCACTTTCCAGCTTAAGACTGTGCCCCCTCGTGTTATGGGTGCCACTCAGCTTCAAGAGATTCTCCTCATCCACCTTATTTATCCCTTTCAAGTACCTGCAGTTCACAATCATGCCCTCTCTCTCTCTCTCTATCTCTCTCTCTCTCCTGTCTTCCAGGGAGTATATGTTCAGTGCCTGCAACCTCTCCTCTTATGCCTTACCTTGCTGATCCGCTATCATCTTTGTAGCCCTCCTCTGGACCTTCTCCAGCAGGTTAATGTCCTTTTTGAGGTGTGGGCACCAGTACTGAACTCCATACTCTAGATGAGACCTTACCAGGAACCTGTACAAGGGCATTATAACCTCCTTTCTCCTACTACTGATCCCCCTAGATATGCATCCCAGCATCTTGTTTGCCTTTGCTGCTGCTTTCTTGCACTGCGTGAAGTGCTTCAGGTCGCTAGTGATCATCACTCTCAGGTTCTTCCCCTCTTCTGATGCAGATATTCGGACTCCAGCCAGGTAGTACTCTGTCCTGGGATTCTTGACTCCAATATGCATAACTTTGCATTTTTTGGCATTGAAGCCAAGCTGCCAGATCCTGGACCACCTCCCTAGCTTTTCCAGATCATCCTGTAGGTCCTGTATCCCTTCAGTTGTGTCCATTCTCCAGCAGAGCTTAGTGTCATCCGCAAATAGGTACATTTTGCCCTTCATGCCATCCCTGATGTCACTGATGAAAACAATGAACAACACCTGCCCCAGCACTGAGCCCTATGGGACCCTACTGGTTACCTCTCTGGTGCCAGATGACTCTCCCCCCCCCCCACAGCCACCCTCTGGGTTCTGTCCCTCAGCCAGTTTTTCACCCATCTGGCCTCTGACCCTCAGCCAGTTTTCCAACCATCTGGCCATCTTTTCCCCAACCCTGAGATCCATCAACTTCCTAATCAACCTTTTATGAGGCACAGAGTCAAAGACCTTGCTAAAATCAAGATAGAGGATGTCTACCGCTTGCCCCCTCTCTACTGTCTTAGAGACACAGTCAAAGAAGTCAATCAGATTCATCTGACACGATCTCCCCCCCATCAGCCTATGCTGCCCTACATCCTGGAGGCCATGCTCCTCTAGATATTCCACCAACCTTTCCTTTAGTATGGTCTCCATAAGCTTGCCCACAATGAAGGTCAGACTGACTGGTCTGTAATTCCCTGGGTCAACCTTGGGAACACTTTTGTGGCGGGGCACTACATGTGCTGTTCTCCAGTCCTGCGGTGCCACGCCTGACTCTAGTAAACTATTAAACAGGTCTTCCAGTGGCCCTGCCAACTCCTCAGCCAGTTCCTTTAGTACCCTTGGATGTACTCTCTCCAGGCCTGGTGTTTTGTCCACCTTCAATGCCAGCAGCCCCTCCCTCACTCTATCGTCCTCTATTACAACATCTGTGTTCTCCCCCCCCCACCCCCACCTTTTCCCTCCTGAAGGCATTGGTCTGTCCTTCTCCCTGGTGAAGACAGAACAGAAGTATTCATTTAGAATCTCTGCTTTTCCCCCCATTATCCTCCACCCACTCCTCCCCTTTCTTAAGCCTAACAATCCCTTCCTTCTTGTCCCTTTTCTCATTTATATAGCAAAAGAAAGCCTTCTCCCCCCTTCTTAATTCCTTTAGCTAACTGCAGATCCTTCTGTGCCTTTGCTCACTGGACTTCCTTACTTGCCTCACTAGCCAACCTTAGATAATTTTCCCTATCCACCTCTCTCTTGGTCTTCCTGAATTTTCTATAGGCCAGTCTCTTTTCTCTCACTGCCTGGACAACCCCAGAACTGAACGAGATGTGCACCTTGACCCTTGTGTTTTTCCTCCTGAGCCTAATGCACTCATCTGTGGCAACCAGTATTCCTTCCTTAATGATGGACCACCTTTGATCCACTCCCATATCTGCTCTGATGCCCACCAGGTGGCTGCTTAGCACTTCACCCATTTTCCTGAAGCCCGCCCTCCTGAAATCTGAGATTTTTGTCTTAGTCGGGATGCTTTCCCTGCCCATGTCCAACTGGAACCACATTGCGCAATGGGCACTTCCATGCAGTGGCTCCCTGACCATTACTTCCTGTACATGCTCCCCATTTGTGAGCACCAAATCAAGAACTCAAAGATAAACAAATATGAAAATCTCAATTTATTTTTAAAACTCCCACCTCCTCTTCATCCTTTTGTCTCAGTCGACATAGTAAATGTCACCAATCCTCCCTCATCCCACTCTATATATCCTTCTGAAAAATATGCCTCCACTTACAGGGAATATAGTGGCAATTACAAAGTGAGTATATTACAAAGCATGTGGATTTTTGTAAAGCACTGAGGGAAAGATATCGGAAAGTGGCTGATTGCAATGTCCCTGGTGGCAGTGGTCCCCCCATCCTCACCCGATTCAAAGAATAAAATTAGCATAAAGGCTATCCCTGGTGCCAGTGTTTCACCTCACCCTCACTCAATCATAAACTCATTACCACTTCCTGGTAGTCTAGTGGCTCGTGTCCCTTGCTGTGCAAGTCTCCAGTTCCAACACCCCACGGCCCTGGAGACAGTAGCCAGTACTTGCCCTCTACTCACCTCCGCTGTTGGCTGTCTTCTCATTCAAGCGAGTATAGCCCTGTGGCTATACAATCCACAGTAATGATATTGTACTAATAGAAACATAGATGTTGATGGCAGTTAAGGACCGTTTGGCCCACCAAGTCTTCCCATTTCCCTACCTACAGGATAAGCTGCAGATCCTAGTTAACCAACAGCGTATTTCTTCCTACCCCCCACAAAAATTGCCTTATGTCTGTCCCATGTATTCTTGAATTCTCCCACAGTTGTAGACCCCACAACCTTCTCAGGAAGGCTGTTCCATGTGTCCACCACCCTCTCTGTGAAAAAATACTTCCTCACATTGCCCCAGAACCCCCCAATCTTCCAGTTGTGTCCCTTGTTCTTGCACATCTCTTTTTCTGAAAGATACTACCCTCTTGGACTTTGTTGATTCCACTGAGGTGCTTAAAAGTTTCTATCATGCCCCCCAAGGGTATGCATATTAAGCTCCTTAGTCTCTCCTCATACGGCTTCTCCTGCAAACCCTGCACCATTTTAGTTGCCCTCCTCTGGACTGCCTCTATCCTGTCAATATCCTTGCGGAGATGGGGTCTCCAGAACTGGATGCAGTACTCCAGATGGGGTCTCACCAACTGTCTGAACAGAGGGATAACAACTTCCTGTTTTCTGCTGGTGATGCCTCTCCCTATACATCCCAGTATCCCCCCAGCCCTCCCTACTGCCTTCTCACATTGCTTGCTAACCTTAAAGTCATCTGATATGATTACCCCCAGGTCTCTTTCCATTTTTGTTGTTACTACCCCCATTGTGTAATCTTCCCTGGGTTTTGTTTCCCAGGTGCATTATTTTGCACTTCTTTGCATTGAATCAAGCTGCCATACTTCTGACCATTCCTCCAACCTTGCCAAGTCTCTTCTCATCCTTTCCACGCCTCCTTGTGCATCAACCCTGTTGCAGATCTTTGTGTCATCTGCAAAGAGGCATACTTTTCCTTCCAGTCGCTCTGCAATGTCACTTATAAAGACATTAAAAAGGACTGGACCCAGTACTGAACCCTGCAGTACCCAACTAGTAACCCCCTCTTTCTTCAGAGTGGACTCCATTTACAATTACCATCTCTGCTCTGTTGTCCAACCAGTGTTTTACCCAGGTTACCACCCTGGGACCCACTCCCAGGCTGGCTAATCTTTTGTGTGGGACTGTGTCTAATGCCTTGCTAAAGTCTAGGTAGGCCATGTCCACAGCCCCTCCCTGGTCTACTACTTTGGTCACCCAGTCAAAGAAATCAATTAGATTCGTCTGACATGACCTTCCCGCTGTGAACCCATGCTGCCTTGGGTCCTGTGCCCCACTGGCCTCTAGGTACTCAACAATTCTTTCCTTCAAGTGATTCCATCACTTTCCTACCACAGAGGTCAAACTGACAGGTCTGTGTTTCCTGCCTCTGTCTTGCTCCCACTTTTGTGAAGGAATTACATCCACCTTCCTCCAGTCCTCCGGTACCACACCATCCTCCCATGATTTGTTAAAAAGGGTAGTCAGTGGTTTCACTAGTTCTTCCCTTAATTCTTTTAGAATTCTGGGGTGAATTCCGTCAGGCCCAATTGCTTTGTCCACCTTCAGTTTTAGGAGTTCTTTCAGAACCCTTTCTTCTGTGAAAGGACTGGGATTGATCCCCCTGTCCAGAGTGCTTCTGTTACTTGGATTTGGCACCTCCTCCTCCTGCTCTTTTGTGATTACTGAGCAGAAATATTTGTTCAGTATCCCTGCTTTTTCACTGTCCCTCTCAGCCCACCCACCGTCCATTCTATTCAGCTTCATTATCCTTCCCTTTGTCTTTCTACGCTCCCTGATGTACCTATAAAATGTTTTATCCCCCTTCTTAACCGAATTGGCTGTCTTTTCCTCAGCTTGGGCCTTTGCTATTCTGACTTCCCTCCCAGCTTCCTTCTGCCTTAACTGGTACAGCTAACATACTAACATACTAAAATGCCAGCAGAATAGGCCTAACGGTCTTTCGAGTCTGCTTTCGATTGGTCAGCCCACCTAGAGTGCTGACCTTGCTGCCCCCCTCGCCTTCTCTGGCTTCTTCCTTCCCAGTTCCAGATATTCTTGCTGCATTGGATTTTGCTTCCAGAACCCTTCCCCTGTACCTGTCCCAGCCCCTCTTGAACCCTCCACCGTCTCTGCCTCCACCAGCCACCTAGGCAGTGCATTCCATGGCTCCACCACCCTCTCAGTGAAGTAGCACCTCCTCCGCAGCCCTCTGCCTCTGCTCTCTGTCCTGCTCTTTCTGTGTTTCCTTATACTTGCTGAATGCAATCTTTTTCTCCCTTACCTTCCCTGCCACCTCTTTTGAGAACCATAGAGGCTTTTTATTTCATTTTGATCTATTGATTTGCCTCACACAAAGGCTTGTTGCCTCTGTGATGGCAGATTTGATGTTTCCCCATTGTTGTTCCACCCTCCTTCTAGCCTGTTTGCTAGTGCTTTTCTGGAGCACTCTCCCATCTTGCCAAAGTCAGCCCTCCTGGTCAGTGCCTCACTTTTGTATGGCTTGACTCTGTAGCTGAGTTTATCGTGAACCACACTGTTTGATGGTCACTTGTTCCCAGATGGCTACCCACTTCTAGATCTGAGATCCTCTTACTGTCCCCATGTGAGAGTATGAGGTCTAAGACTGCTTCCTCAAGAGTGGGTTCCAAAACTAGCTGTCTGAGGCATGTCACCTGTAGGGCATCGAGAATGGCCCTGCTCTTTGATGTGGCTGCAGCAAATGTGCTCCAGGTAACATCTGGCATATTCAGGTCTCCCATCAACAGTATCTCCCCTTTCTCTGCCATCCTAAGAATGCCTTCTATCATATCCTTGTTGATTCCCTCCCCATAACTTGGGGGTCTGTATACAACCCCTGTGTGGATTGTGATGCCATTTCCAGTCTCTAAGGTGACCCACAGTGCCTCCTCTCCTCTCTGTTTACTCATTTGTTCAGTTGCTTTTATCCCTTCCCTTACATACAGAGCTACCCCCCCCCCCCATTGTCTCTCCTGTAGGTTGTGTACCCTGGTATGTTAACATCCCAGTCATGGTTCTCTGTGTACCATGTTTCTGTGACTGCTACGATATCCAGGCATCCCTCTTCCATCAAGGCCACCAGTTCAGGGAGCTTGTTGCCCAGAATACGGGCATTGGTACTCATTACCCTCCATTTCCTGATGACCTTACCCCTTTTTGCCCCATCCCTGTCCTTCTTGCCTTTGTCACTTTCTCCATTTACCCCTGCCCTTCTCCCTATTGACACCTCTACCATTGTGTTTACATCACTTACTACCCTGACTTTTTTTTTTGGGGGGGGCTAGTATTTCCCTGCTCCTTTCCAGTGCCTCCCCCCCTTGACTAGTTTAAATACTTATCAATGAAGCATCTAAACCTATCCCCTAGGATACTGGTTCCCCTCCTGGACAGATGCAGACCATCATGCCAGTATAGGCCTGCATCACTCCAGGTGGACCCCCAGTCCTCAATGAACCCAAATCCAAGAGCTCTGCACTAGTTTTTCAACCACTGATTGAATCCCATGGTGTGAAGTCTAATGACACTAAAATATTGACACTGTTAATAATCTTGTGTGAATAAGGCAAAGGCACGCAGCAGAGGTGAGCAGAAGGTAAGTACAGCCACCATCTCGAGGATGAGGTGTGTGTTGGGACTGGAGACTGGCACCATGAATGGGCAAACCTCTAGATCACCATGGAATGGTCATATGGTTACAATCAGGACTGGGTGGGGGAGGGTCCACAAGAACCACGGATAGCATTTGGGCTTATTTTATTCTGAAAATTGGGTTCAGGTAAGGGCAGGGAGAGCCACTGGCAGCAGGGATAGTCTTTGGGCTAATTTTATTCTTAAAATTAGGATTGGGTGAGGGTGGGTAGAAACACTGAAACATAGAAACATAGAATTTGAAGGCAGATAAGGACCATTTGGCCCACCTAGTCTGCCCATTTCCCTACCTAATGTATAAGATGCAGTTCCTAGTTAACCAACAACTTACTTCCTCCTACCCCCACTAGAATTGCCTTATGTCTGTCCCATGCATTCTTGAATTCCTCCACTGTTTTTGACTCTACAACCTCCTCAGGAAGGCTGTTCCATGCATCTACAACCCTCTCTGTGAAGAAGTACTTCCTCACATTACCTCTGAGCCATCTCCCCTCTATCTTCAAACTGTGCTCCCTTGTTCTCGCACATCTATTTTTCTGAAAGATGCTACCCTCTTGGACTTTGTTGATTCCTTGAGGTATTTGAAAGTTTCTATCATCTCCCCCCTTTCCTCAAGGTTATACATCTTAAGCTCCTTTAGTCTTTCTTCATATGTCTTCTGGTGCAGACCCTGCACCACATTAGTGCCCTCCTCTGAACAGCCTCCACCCTGTCTATGTCTTTGCGCAGATGGGGTCTCAAAACTGTACACAGTACTCCAGATGTGGTCTTACCAACTGTCTGTACAGAGGGCCAACAACTTCCTGTTTTCTACTGGTGATGCCTCTCCCTGCCATCCCAGTATCCCCAACCCTCCTACTGCCTTCTCACATTGCTGGCCCACCTTCAGGTGCGTCTGATATGACTACCCCCAGGTCCCTTTCCATTTTTGTTATCAGTATCTCATCCCTCACTGTGTACTCTTCCCCTGGGTTTTTGTTTCCCAGGTGCGTTACTTTGCACTTCTTTGCATTGAATCTAAGCTGCCATACATTTGACCATTCCTCCAACCTTGCCAAGTCCCTTTACATCCTTTCCACCCCACGTTGCGTATCAACCCTGTTGCAGATCTTTGTGTCATCTGCAAAGAGACATACTTTCCTTCCAGTCCCTCTGCAATGTCACTTATAAAGACATTAAAAAGGACCAACTCCAGTACCGAACCCTGCGGTACCCCACTAGTAACCCCCCTTTCTTCACCGTGGATTCCATTTACTATTACCCACTGTGTCTTGTTGTCCAGCCAATGTTTTACCCAGGCTTACCACCCTGGGACCCACTCCCAGGCTGGCTAATTAGTTTATTAATGTTTTGTGTGGGGCTGTGTCAAATGCCTTGCTAAAGTCTAGGTAGGCCATGTCCACAGCCCCTCCCTGGTCTACTACTTTGGTCTCCCAGTCAAAGAAATCAATTAGATTTGTCTGACATGACCTTCCTGCTGTGAATCCATGCTTCCTTGGATCCTGTGCCGCACTGGTCTCTAGGTACTCAACAATTCTTTCCTTCAGAAGTGATTCCATCATTTTCCCCTGCCGCTGAGGTCAAACTGACAGGTCTGTAGTTTCCTTCCTCTGTCTTGCTCCCACTTTTGTGAAGGGGAATCACATCCACCCTCCTCCAGTCCTCAGGAACCACACCATCATCCCATGATTTATTAAAAAGAGTAGTCAGTGGTGTTATTAGTTCTTCCCTTAGTGATTTTAGAATTCTGGGGTGAATCCCATCAGGCCCCATTGCTTTATCCACCTTCAATTTTAAGAGTTCTTTCAGAACCCTTTCTTCTATGAAAGGACTAATATCAATCTCCCTATCCAGAATACTTCTATTGACTGGATTAGGTATCTCCCCCTGCTTTTACACTGTGAATACTGAGCAGAAGTATTCGTTCAATATCCCTGCTTTTTCACTGTCGCTCTCTGCCCACCCACCTTCCTCTTTATTCAGCTGCAGTATCCCTGCCTTAGTCTTTCTTCGCTCCCTAATGTACCTATAAAAGGTTTTATCCCCCTTCTTAACAGAGTTGGCTATCTTTTCCTCGGTTTTGGCCTTTGCTATTCTGACTGCCTCACCCGCTTCCTTCTGCTTTAACTGGTACACTTCTCAGTCCTGCTCCTTCTGTGTTTCCTTATACTTCCTGAATGCTATATTTTTCTCCCTTACCTTCCCCGCCACTTCTTTTGAGAACCATAGTGTTTTTTCTTTCATTTTGATTTATTTGCTTCACACAAAGGCTTGTTGCCTCTGTGATGGTGGTTTTGATGTTTCCCCATTGTTGCTCTACCCCACCTTCTTGCCTGTTTGCTAGTGCTTTTCTGAGGCACTCTCCCATTTTGACAAAATCAGCCCTCCTGAAGTCCAGTACCTTCACTTTTGTGTGGCTTGACTCTACAGCTAAGTTTATCGTGAACCACACTGTTTGGTGGTCGCTTGCTCCCAAATGGCTACCCACTTCAAGATCAGAGATTCTCTCTCCGTCCCCATTTGAGAGTACCAGGTCTAAGACTGCTTCATCCCGAGTGGGTTCCAAAACTAGCTGTTTGAGGCATGCGCCCTGTAGGGCATCGAGAATGGCCCTGCTAACATACTAACATACTAAAATACCAGCAGAATTGGCCTAATGGTATTTCGTGTCTGCTCATTTGGTCAGCCCCCACCCTGGGAGCTGACCTTGCTGCCCCCCTCGCCTTCTCTGGCTTCTCCCTTCCCAGTTCCAGATATTCTCGCTGCACTGGATTTTGCTTCCAGAACCCTTCCCTGTACCTGTCCACCCCTCTTGAACCCCTCCACCGTCTCTGCCTCCACCAGCCCCTGGGCAGCGCATTCCATGGCTCCACCACCCTCTCAGTGAAGTAGCACCTCCTCCTTTCTCCCTGAATCTTCCCCTCCAGCTTCCACCCATGCCCTCTAGTTGCCCCTCCTCCTTCCTTTGAAGCACCCTGACTGCTCCTTCCCTATTTACCCCTTCATGTACCTGAAGACCTCTATCATGTCCCCCAGTCCCTCCTCTCTTCCAATGTGTACATATTTAGCTCTTTGAGCCTCTCCCATAGGTCCTGTCCCCAAGCCCCAAATAATTTTGGTTGCCCTCCTCTGGACCCTCTCCAGGAGTTTAATGTCCTCTTTAAGTGTGGCCTCCAAACTGCACACAGTACTCGGGGTGTGGCCTCACCAAGCAGTTATACAGAGGAGTATCACTTCCTCCTTCTGAAGTGATCCCCTAGCGATGCATCCCAGCATCCTGTTGGCCTTGGCTGCTGCCCTCCTACAAGTCTCCGAGCTGTTCATCTTGACATCCACCACCACCTCCAGGTCCCTCTCAGCCATCGAGACTTGTAGCATTCCCACCCCCCCGGAGTGTACACTTGGCCCGGGTTTCTAGCCCCAGGTGCAGTACCTTACATTTCCCTGCATTGAACCTCAGCTTCCACTTTCTACTGCTCTTCGATGTGGCTGCAGCAAAGGTGCTCCAGTTAACATCTGGCATATTCAGCTCCCCCATCAGCAATATCTCCCCTTTCTCTGCCATCCCAAGGATGCCTTCTATCATCTGCACTAGCAGAGGAGCTGGAGGAGAGTCTGTTGGCAGATGTTGGGAGACACTGCAGATTGAGTAGGGGAAGGGTGGTGGTGGTGGTGGTGTTGGGGGGCTTAAACATGTCAGGAACAGACTGGGAGACTATGACATCCTCAGTGGCCAGGGAACAGAGGTTGTTGGATGTCTTTCAGGATGCATTCCTAACTCAGCAGGTGGGGAAACCGACCAGGGAGGCATGGATACTGGATGTGGTCCTGGCAGACAGTGACCATATTGGGGGCCTGGAGGTAAGGGACTAGTTGGCGGGGAGCGACCATGCCACAGTCTGATTCTGCTTGAACCTAGGAGGGGTACAAGGCTGCACAAAGACGGAGGTAACCAACTTCAGGGGGGCGTATTTCAAGGAAATGGGAAAGATCCTTAAGGAGCACTTGGATGGGATTGGGCCAGACATGGACACAAACAGTAGGTGGGAAATAAGCAGGAGGGGGGTGCAGGATGCTACCAGAACTTGCGCAAGACTAAGACGAAAATGCGGTAGGGCCCAAAAACCCTGCTAGTGGTCCAGGGAGGTTCAGGAGGTGGTGAGGGGAAAGAAGGCAGTCTATAGGCAATTCAAGTGCTCAAGGAGTGAAAGGGATCGAGGGGAGTATGAGCTGATGGCCAGAAGGGCCACTAGGGTGGTGAGGGCGGCTAAGGCAAGGAAGGAGCAGAACCTGGCCAGGGAAATTAGGAGAGGGAACAAGGTGTTCTTTAGATACACTGGAGAAAAACAAAGGGTGAAGGGGCAGCTTAGCAGGATTAAAACGGGAGGGATGGGCACAAGACCCAGGGGAGCAGGCTGAGGTACTAAATGAGTACTTCACCTCAGTTTTCACCAAGGAAAATAGAGGCTGCATCATACATGGGAGGAGACAGTGAAACTGAAGGGGGACCCTCACCGATCGGCTGGTCGGGGGGGCATCACTGGCAGGTGGGGAAAGGCAAAGCAGGAGGACGAGGTAGCGGAGGTGGAAATCATGGCAGAGAGAGTGAGGGGAGCCCTCAGGTCCCTTAAGATGGAGAAAGCACCGGGGCCGGATAATTACATCCCAGAGTGCTGAAGGAACTGGTGGATGTCCTGGCAAAACCCCTGGTGGAGCTCTTCAGCATCTCTCTGAGGACAGGGTGGGTGCCCCAGGACTGGAAGGTGGTGCATATAGTGCCTGTCCACAAGGCAGGAGCAAGGGAGGTGGCAGGGAACTACAGGCCCGTCAGCCTGACATCAGTGGTGGGCAAGGTGATGGAGGGCATTGTCAAGGAGAGACTGGGGGGACCTGGAAAAGTTGGGGTGCTTGGACGATAGACAGCATGGATTCGTCCCAGGGAAATCGTGTCAGACAAACCTTGTGGAGTTCTAGGACTGGATGACAAGTGCCTTGGACCTGGGTAGACCAGTGGACGTCCTCTTTCTTGACTTCAGTAAGGCGTTTGACTCTGTTCCTCATGAGGGCCTGTTGGATAAGCTGGGAGAAATGAGGATGGGGAACCAGATGATCAGATGGATAGGAAACTGGCTACAGAACTGGACCCAGAGCGTTGTGGTTTGTGGGACAGTCTCATCCCCAAGGAGGGTCATTAGTGGGGTTCCTCAGGGATCGGTCCTTGGGCCCCTCCTGTTCAACGCCTATGTCTCTGACATAAGGAAGGGTATCAGGAGTGAGAAGAGTCTCTTTACGGATGACTCAAAACTGGGGGCGGTGGTGGATGGGGAGGAGGGAAGGGTGGCCCTACAGGGGGATCTGGAGGCTCTGGAAAGGTGGTCTAGAAAGTGGAAACTGAGGTTCAATGCAGGGAAATGCAAGGTACTGCACCTGGGAGCCAGAAACCCAGGCCAAGTGTACACCCTGGGGGAATGTTACAAGTCTCGATGGCTGAGAGGGACCTGGGGGTGGTGGTGGATGTCAAGATGAACAACTCGGAGACTTGTAGGAGGGCAGCGGCAAAGGCCAACAGGATGCTGGGATGCATCGCTGAGGATCACCTCCAGAAGGAGGAAGTGATACCCCACTGTATAACTGCTTGGTGAGGGCACTTTCGAGTACTGCATGCAGTTTTGGAGACCACATTTAAAGAGGGACATTGAACTCCTGGAGAGGGTCCAGAGGAGGGCAACCAAAATTATTTGGGGCTTGGGGGACAGGACCTATGGGGAGAGTCTTGAAGAGCTAAATATGTACACATTGGAAGAGAGAAGGGTCTGGGGGCACATGATAGAGGTCTTCAGGTACATGAAGGGGGTAAATAGGGGAGGAGCAGTCAGGGTGCTCCGAAGGAAGAGTGGGGGGCAACTAGAGGGCATGGATGGAAGCTGGTGGGGGAGATTCTGGGGAGAAAGGAGGAGGTGCTACTTCACTGAGAGGGGGTGGTGGAGCCATGGACTCGCTGCCCAGGGGCTGGTGGAGCAGACAAGGTGGAGGGATTCAAGGGAGGGTGGGAAGGGTTCTGGAAGCAAAATCCAATGCAGCGAGAATATTCGGGACTAGGAAGGGAGAAGCTGGGGGGGGGGGGCAGCAACGTCAGCTCCCAGGGTGGGGGCTGACTAAACGAGCAGACACGAAAGACTGTTAAGCCTATTCTGCTGGCATTTTAGTATGTTAGTATTTCATTGTCCATTTCCTCCCCCTGAGACGGGGGTCTGTATGCAACCACTGTGCAGATTGTGGAGCCATTTCCAGTCTCCAGGGTGACCCACAGTGCCTCCTCTCCTCCCTGTTTACCCTTTAGTTCCGTTGCTTTGATCCCTTCCCTTACATAGAGAGCTACTCCTCCTCTTCTTCCCTCCCTGTCCCTCCTGTAGATTGTATACCCGGGTATGTTGACATCCCAGTCATGGTTCTCTGTGTACCATGTTTCTGTGACTGCCACGATATCCAGGCTTCCCTCTTCCATCAAGGCCACTATTTCGGGCACCATGGACAGTCTTCAAGGTAATTTTATTCTGAAGATCTGGACCAGGAAAGGGTGTGGAGGACCTCTGACACCAGGGATAGGCCTTGGGCTAATTTTATTCTTTTTAAGATTGGGTGAAGGTGGGGAGTTCGGTACCTTGAGTACTTTGATGTTTACTTCCTCCCGTTACTGGACAACTAAATATTTCAAATGCACTACTTACTTCCCCTGTGTCTTTCAGAAAGGCTGACTGTCTCCCAACTGACCTCATAGCCTGTTATGTTAAAGAACAACCAACATGTTCTGGGCAGGCAACTCATACTAAGCAGTTGCCTACCTAAGGAGCTAATTTAGCCCAAAACAGATTTTGTTCATACAGTAATTAAACAACCATTTAGATCTGTATGCCTGGCTCGTAACTTCTGACTACGAGCTGAGCAGCCGGCCAGTGCTGCGGCCTTCCCCCTAAAAACCGCACTTTGATGACATGAAGTAGGGGACAGGGCTGCAGGCATGCTACATATAGAATAATGATATTCAGGGGTAGGGGCTCTAAATATGCATACCGTTTCTTTGCTTCCACTTATACGTTTATGGGGCTAATATATGATACATATTATAGCCCCACACATGTGAGTAGAAGCAAAGAAACAGTATGCATGTTTAGAGGGCCTCCCATGCATTACTCTACATGTAGTGTACCTGCAGGCCGTCCCCTATACTTCCTGTAATCAAAATGCAGTTTATAGGGGTAGGGCTGCAGCACTTGCTGGCTGCTCAGCTCACAGTCTGAAGTTACGAGCCAGGCATACAAATGTAAGTAGCTGTTTAACTATTGCATTCGAAAATTCCATTTTTGGTTAAATTAGTTCCTCAAGCAGGCAGCTCCTTAATATGACTTGCCTGCCCAAGACTTCAAATCCTGTCAGTTGCTCTTTAGGCAATTTGATGTCATCAGTAAAGACACCGTGAGGTTAGTTGGGGAATAAGCAAATGGCTTTCATACACACTTCTTAGACAATCAAGATGTGTTCTAAACCCAGGAAAGGAAAATTTAAAAACTCCAGTGTTCTTACTGTCACTGCAACGCTGGTTTCTGTTTTTAGGGCATTATTTGTTGCTGTAGTGAACAGCACCCTGACTAACACCAAAAGAAGGGTACCAAACAATGATATACAGCATATTTGTGAGTTTAAATGTAAAAATAAACACATTATTTGTGCTTCTGACATCACTAAAATGAAGATAACATGTTTATTTCTACTTTGGATAGGTCATCAGAACTTATTAACAGTTTGGGTATACATCTTAAAGTAAATGTGTCATGTCACACTTGGGCTTCATAGCTCGCTACCCTGGGGTGGCGATAGCCCCGCTGTGTAAAAATAAAAATGCTGTACTCACTGATTAAAGTTTGGGAAGGGACTGTAATTTTTCCAAACTTCGAGCTAGCTGATCCCTTCCATCTTCCTAGACTGCCTGCTCTGCCCCTGCGCGCCCCCATTTTGTGATGTACCACCAGGGAAAGTGCGGGGACACACCCCATACAAGTCTATGGGGCTTATTTTCAGAACTTTTTTTTAAACTTCAAACTACCTTTTGATAAAAATGAAAGACACTGATCAACTAATAGGGACCCTATTAGTTGAGCGGTGTCTTTCATTTGGGTCTGGTACGAAATATCGACTCCTGTTATCTCGACACTCAAAATATTGTCACCGAAATACTGACGCGTTCACAAGATCGGCAAAATAAAGAATGAAACCGAATGACCGACAGACCTTTACTTTACTTTCCGGTGCTTACTAGCACTTCCAAAAGCATAGCATATTATGATAACACACAAATCAGATCTCTGCCCCATTTCCTCGGGCTGTGCCCTGTTATCTCGGGATGCGCCCCATTACCCAGATCTATGCCCTTGGCCTGGCACCTAGACACGTACCTTTGACTGTCTGAACCTGGTACATCCACGTTGCTGTCTGGCTCCCCTCCTGCACAAATGGATCTCCCGTTTAGCTCAGATGTAGTAACAGTGCCCAGCCTCTCTCTCTACAGGACAAGCCCTGTTTGCCACGGCACCGAGACTACAGTAAGGGTGGTCAGCTGGGGCCAAGCTGGCAACGTTATGACTGCTGGGCATTTCCAGGAATTCCCTGACATTATATGAAGATTTCTCCACCCTCCCCTTATTCTCTTTGCCCTCTTTCCCCGTATAGTATCCATTATTAGAAAGACTGAGATGTAAAGGATTTTGCCGTGGAGTGTAGGAGGGATTTACTTTGTCAAAATCTCCCGTGTGCATTGGCTGTTACCTGCTAACGCTGGGAATGATATCAAAAGACCAAAAATCTCGATGTGAGCTGCTTGTCTTGGGTCTTCCTCAGCTGCCTCCTTCTTGATCTGAACCTGCATTCCATTTCTCCTCCCCTCCTATAGCAAGCAGCTCAACTCCTGCTGTTAATTTCTTAATATCTTAAGTGCTAACTGCTTCTTAATGTGCTCGTAACTGATCTTGCTCTAGTAATCAAATCTGCTCTGGCTTTCGGTCATTTGTTTTTCTGTATTTATGTTGGCGATCTCATAAGTGCGTCGGTATTTTGACGTCGGTCAAATCAATGTCGACCTTTTAATAGTCGATCATTCAGTCTGCCCCCTTTCATTTTTATCAAAAGATAGTTTAAAAAAAGTTCTGAAAATAAGCCCCATATACTTGTATGGGGCGTGTCCCTGCACTCTCCCTGGTACCATGTCACAAAACGGGGGAACGCAGAGGTGGAGCAGGCAGTCTAGGAAGTGGGAAGGGATCGGTTAGCTCGCGGTTGGAAAAATTATGATCCCTTCCCAGGTTTTAATCAGTGAGTAGAACATTTTATTTTTATACGCGTGGGGCTGCCGCCGCCCAGGGCAGCGGGCTACGAAGCCCAAAGTGTGGTTTTCAGCACATCACACATTTCCTTTAAAAGAACACTTTACCAATGGGAGAGCAGTTAGCGCAATCCCCAATGATGTCAAAATGGCTTTTGCTGCACTCACAACAGAGCGGTGAAATCAAACAGAAACTTAATTCTTTAGAAAAAAACTAATTTAAATGTTTTGCCATTTAAAATCCACTGTATAAAACGGACACAATGACTGACAATATGCCATTGTCTTTAACTATGTTAACATATGCCATCAAATGTTGAGGTCGATTTCTGTTTCTCGCGCAAATTTATTTCCATTTTTAATGTATTGTTGAGTGCTATCCTGTACAGCACAATCCAGTGAAGCATTTTGTGATACTGCATGAAAGAATGGTTTTGCAAACAAAGAACTGTATCGTATGATTTGCCTTGGAGCAGTGAGAGGTTAAGGCAACAGAGCAATGAAAAATGTTTTTCTAAGCAGCTAGTTGGAGCTACAATAATAAAAAAAAATGTCAAAATACCTGTCAAATTTAATATTCTAGGTACCTCCTATGCTGCGGAACATTAGTTTGTTTTTTTTAATTTCTTGAGCCTAACCTTTCCCAGATCCACAATGCTATTTCCTTTTTTTTTTTTACTGTATTCAAAAAAAAGAATACAGATATCAGATACATTTTACCATGCTCCCCTGTTCAACTCAATCATTACAATTCTGTAGGCTACTAAAGTTCTATAAGCCATCTCTCTATACCCAAGCATGTTTGTCTATGCTCCTTTAAAATAAGGTATTGTAGAGAGAGAAAAAAAAAAGGGGGGGGGGGACAAGAGTAAACTACATCCCTTCAAGTTTACACTTCACTAAAGCATTGAAATTCTCTTACAGCCAGAGGATAAAATCATTTAATACAAGCCATAATGTCACTAAACAGTGAGATTAATACAACAGATTGTCCCCTCTTAATAGCTGAGCAGAACTAATTAAACAATATGAACTAGAGAAACCTAGAACAGGTCCAAATTAATGGCTGCGCATCCCCTCCCCTGGGCCCCAAGCAATTTCCATGAGAGTGCTGGACAGAAATCCAAAGGTCTCCCCCCTTCGGTCACCGCTGATTTAGCCTACTGCCTCACTCACACTGGTCTGTTGTAAAAGAAAAAGGTGCATTATCAGCACTTCCCTGCCTCATATAATGGATCCGAGATACCCAGTAGTCCCCAGTGTCCGTTTCCATCCACAAGTCCTCAAAAGACCATCACCATTTGTTATGGCCAGTTATCCAACCCCCTCCCTCTCCAATACCCACATCTCCCAGCCTCTCCATCTCTCCACATGCTTGTCTGTTTGAAGACTGAGTTTAGCAGTCATGGCTTCCATCAAATGTACTTCTTTAACCCTTCTAACCCACTCCTCGACCCCTCGTGGGTTCTGTTTTAGCCAGTGTGCAGTTATATACTCCAGAGCCACCACTAGCAGGGTCAACAGGACTTTATACAAGTACCCCTTCTGGTGAGTGAAGATGGGGATGCCTACACAATGCTACTTCTAAGCAAAAGGTGGCAGCCATCTTTTTTTCTTGAGAAAAAACTAAATTAAAACATTTATAAAATTCTCAAATTTAGGTGGAAGTAGAAATTGTTATCACCAAATAAAAATGGAAGAGACCTGGAAACTCTTATAGTGCAAATCAGGTAGGGAAAATGTTTTGCTGAATGTTGTTGCCCTACTGCTTTAAATGACTTTCTCGAGGTCACAGTGAGCATGGCTTTGATGGAGTCTAACCCGGTGTGCTCTCCTGGTCTCCAAGCAGTGCCCTAGCCACCAGACCTCACTGCTTCACAGCATGCCCACAAGGAAGCGTCAACTTTCTTGGCCTTGGGCCCTCCACAAGATTCCACTACCGAAGGGTTTCCTCGCCATGGTGCGATGGCCCATAAAAATACTGTCAGCACTTCGCATTTAGAGAAAGGAGGGCTCTGAATGAACTAAAGGGCTGCCAGGATGGTAGGAGACGAACATGATGGACGGTCCACAGTCTTTTTTCATCTAGCATTTCCTACGTTCATTATTTTGTCTATCTAAATGGTCAGTAAATTAAAATGAGGGCATGTGAGAGCTCGAGACACTAAAAGCTAGAAATAGTGGCAGTATTTGAAAGTCTTCACTCGGAACTGCCAACATCTTTGCAGTAGTCAATATGGTCATACATTAAAAGCAATTTAAAAAGTTTGGCCTTGCCAACTGGCATAATTCTGAAACATTAACGGAAAAGAAAGCAATTCCATTAGCTACTTAAGCTAACCTGTAAAATTAGACTATTAAATGTACAAGCACTAGACTTCACCAACCATTTTACTTTCGAGCAATTCAAACTTGTAAGTTGGACTACCACTCCTTTCTTATTTCAATGCTTTCAGCTAGGGTGCTTTTTTATCGAAGGCAGGACATGGAGTTGAGAACGCACCAAGGAAAATAGCAGTGCCGAGCGAATGAGTTCAAGCTACAGGAAATGTGGAGGTAGCCAGCACCTGCCGCCTGCCAGGATGCTTGTTAGCAATCACATGAACTATTTCAGTTCTAATGCTGGATATATACTGGTACTTTAAATGAAAAGAGAGCAAAGCTGTAGGATGTCACCAGTGTGCTTCACTTTATTAATGTGCAGAAAAACTATGTTGTTTGCAGGCGTCCTGGCAGGTGGCAGGTGCTGGCTACCTCTACATTTTCTGGTGCTTTTTTATCCCTAAAATATAAACCTTACAATGGACAACAGACTTTTTTTTTTTTTTTTTTAATCCTCTTCCCTGTTTGTTTTCATTTCCCTGCTCATCTATTCCTCTTCAGTCCCCTTTATCCTTCACTTTTCTTTCTTTATTTATGTACTTTTAGCCCCAGTGACACCAACTTGCCCCCTTTAGCCCCACTGTTCTGTCATGCCCAGCCCAGTCACCCACCTTCTCTGGGACTTGCCTCTCTCCTGTGTTCCCCCTTGGATGGTCCCCTCATGGGAGAGCCGCCCGAGGGGGTGGGGAGACCCCACAACCCCGAGCGGAACTGAGGTGTCGATTGAGGGCAGAGAGCCTCAGTCGGCAGTGCGGGATCTGTAATAGAACAGCTGGCAGCATTCTGTGAGGTGGGGGATTATCGTTTTTTTCTTCCCCTTCCTCTGAACATTGTGAGGATGTCGCAACTGATGTCGAGACATCAGAATGCTGACGCTCCCTCCCTGCACACTGGCTCCATGGCATTACCACTTGTAGTCACCCAAGTGGCAGTGCTGCAGCGGAAGCCAGAATTCCACCCACCAACGAGGAGGTGAGCATCCATGGGACACATCACTATCCTCCCCCAGATGGCCCACTAGCAGCCCAGGCTTATTCTCGAACCTGGGTCACTGGCGTCGCAGGCGGTAGTGCTACCACTGCGCTAGCAGGCCAGCGTTTTATCCTTCCTTTTAAATTACTTTTTTTTTTTTTTGCATCATTAGTTTCTCCAGCCTCCGGTCTGTCCCACCCTTGGTGACACCCTTCCCAGCCCCATCAGCGACCTGCTTAGGGACTCACTGTCTCAACACTTACCCAGAAGCACAGCTGGACCACAGCTGTGGTGGGTGGCCTGCCCTGCTGGTCATGTGAGAGCCTGCAAGAGATGGCAGCATCAACCTCAGTGGGCTGCAGAGCTTTTCCCTCCTGGTTTTCTCCCCTAAAGGTACCGCCCTGCAGTGACGCGGTCACATGTGTGCCATCATCCTGTCCGGCAGCTGCCCCTCGCTTCTTTCTGTACGCAATCACTACACTGCCACTAAGACTCCACTAGGCGGCAGCCTATGAGCACAACATTATATCACCCATCCTTATGGAGGACAGTTGCCCTTGGGACACTCGAAACTCCCTCTTATGGCAGGCCCCCCAAGTGACCCAAATCCATTCTGGAACTGGGGTTGCCAGCAAATTAATAACTGAAACATATTTAGCACAGTAGATGCCGAAGTGCAGAGTTTGCCTTAAGCACAAACTGAATTGTTTCAATAGCAGCCAAGTAAAGTTAAACTGAAATCACATTTTATCACTGACACAGTGGTACTACTACTGCTTAGGTCGCTGGAAGGCTGGCCAAGGGATGACGGTTCAGTGTCTCACACATGCTCGCCTCTACAAAGGAGGGTGGGCTCATAGTCTCCGTCACATTACTGCCACCTGCATTACCACAGGTGGCAGTGCAGGCTGGAGTCAGTAACAGGGAGGTGAATGTCATTGCCCTGACACCTCTGCGTCAGATGCAACACCCTCACGACATGAGAGGCAGGGCAGAAAGCAGGCAAATCCTGCTGCAGGCCCCACACCGTTGACGGACGCTCTTGCCTTTCTCCCCCGAAACTTCAACTGTGTCCGGGGGGGGGGGGTGTCTGGAGTGGCACCCCGGGCAGCCTAACCCATGCGGAGAGGTCAGGTGATGGGGCGGGAAGGGTATAAGGACCAAAGTGGGCTGTTTTGGGAGTAAAGGAAAAATAGTAAATTAAAAAAAAAAAAAAAACAGAAGTCATATTTTATGTAAAATGATGACGTACAGATATATGGAGGTTATGATGATGCAATTTCCCTCCCCCCCGCTGTACTTATCTGGGGCATCATAACACATGTCATAGGACAAAATATATTGTTTTACTGTTCAGGATGTAACAGTACTCACTAGAGAGACAAAATGTACTGCTCTGCAACAAGCTCTGCCTAGAGAGATTCCCCACAACACTACAGTATTACACAGACACTTAAAGAGCAGCTGGCGCCTTTGGGAAAACTTTAAAAAACATAATATTCAGACACAGTTCAGCTGTTATTTCATATATCTTCTATACATTTATATAGCTTTCTCCAGTTCAGATTTTATTACTGAAGAAATTCCAGCAAAAACAAGATCTGCATCCCTCAGTATCCATCTGCCTCTACAACTCATTCCCTACATGAAATTATAATGCTCTGTTGTGACATCACAGTCTGTTGCAATGGGAATAACTGTGATGTCACAACCAGAGTATTGGGATATCAGATTGGGAAGAAGCAATAGCAGCTGATGAACCCTCAAAGAACAAAAATCCTGTTTTCATGCTTATGACCTCCGTAATAAATAATGGGGATAAGAAATACAAAGTCAGTGAAAAATCTAAAGCTGCTTTGTGTCCAAACAGAATGCTTTTTTAGAGTTCTTCTTGAGGCATTGGTGGCTCTTTAAATTTACCAATACAAGCACAATTCACAAGACTAGCTGATATACAAGACATGCTATTATACAGTATTAAATGCAAGCCTATTTGCGAACACAGACAATTTCTGTCAACCACCAATTTTACTTACAAACTGTGAAAATCCACACCTACTACCCAAATGCTCTTGCACTGCCCCATCCTCAGACTTTGCACACTGCTTCCAAATAGAACTGCAATACGTGCACTACATTAATAGTTCTAAAAAGACCCTCAATGAAACACTAGTGCTGCCTGCACTGAAGCAAAAGAAATGGAATTCATCACATCCTTTTTTCCCCCCAAAGGGGTCGTTGACAGCTGTAAAAACAAGAGTTTCACAGATCAGAAGGTTCCTGGTAATTGACATAACCCCTTCCTGCCCTTGATCCCTGTGTTACAGAAATGAGTGGCAGCCTTGATTATCACAATGCCATAAATGAGTTTTCAGACAAGTGTTTATGTCTGGCATTAGCTGTTCTGCGTCTGATTTTGTTATACTCTGGACATCAGCTGAGGATAGCTAGTACAGGCTGTAACCACTGGTTTCCTGCTTCTAATTCAGTAAAGTGCTCAAGTACATGCTGCTGAAACTCCTTAGCCTTGTGCCCAAGCTGTTGCTGCACCCATAACAACTCTCCTTTACCTCATCTTATAAAATGGCTTGAATCAAACAAGCAATCTGATTGGTCAAAACGGGTCACCTGACCATGTGGTAATTTTACCTCACAGCTCAAATTTTGCTTCATTTTTTCTTGTTTTTTTTAACTGTTAAAACCATTTTATAAGAGCAATAACACATTCCAGGGTGTGTGGTAATGCCATACATTACCGCACTTCCCAGGTGCATGCAGCAATTAAGCATTATCGCACACCCTGTCATGTGTTGTTGCTTACACAGGCTGCCTACCAGTGGTCTGGATGAGTGCAGAGGTCCCACAACTGCATAAAGGCAGCACTGGACAGGACAGCAACGTTTGCCATACATACAAACATGCCAGCAGATAAAAGCCTTATGGTCTATCTAGTCCTCTTGAGTGGGCCATTCTCCCATTTCCCTTCTGATCTGCCTCATCTTCCCCTCTCCCCTTCCCACTTGCCCCCCTTCTACCTGCAACTTTCCCCTTCACCCTGTTCCACTCCCTCTTGAAGCTGCCCACCATTTTTACGGAGACCACCTCCTTTGGCAGCTCATTCCACTTGGCCACCACCCTCCTGGTGAAAAAGTGCCTCCTCATCTCCCTCCTGAACATTCTCCCACCAGCTTTAGGCTGTGCCCCAAGTGGTCTTGTTCTCACTATCGCTAAAGAGGCCCTCAGTGCTCACCCTGTTAATACCCTTAAGGCACCTGAAGGTCTCAATCAAGTCTCCCCTTTCTCTTCTTTCCTCAGGAGAGTACATGTTGAGCCCCCTGAGCTTCTCCTCATAGGTGTTGCCCTGCAGGCCCTGGATCATCTTGGCTGCCTTTCTCTGGACTTTCTCTGGCAAGATGACATCCTTCTTAAGATAGAGGCACCAATGCTGCACACTGTGCTCCCGGAGTGGTCTTACCAATTACCTGTACATTGGCAGAATGACCTCTGCCCTCCTGGTAGCAATTCCCTTGGCTATGCAGCCCAACATCCGATTTGCTTTGACTGCTGCTCTCCTGCAGTGTGCAGAATGCTTCAGGTCAGTTGTGATTATTGCTCCTCGGAGGTCCTCTTCTTTTTTTGACCTGCTTACCTGCACACCACCTAACCAGTATTTGGCCCCTGAATTCTTCGCCCCCAAGTGCATAACTCTACACTTTTTAGTGTTGAACCCCAACTGCCAAAAGCCAGACCACTTTTCTAGCCTAGCTAGGTCTTCCCTCTTCTGTGCCCACCATCACACAGAGGTTGATGTTGTCCATGAACAGGTAGATTTTACCCCGATACTATTCATGATGTCACTTACAAAGATGTTAAACAACACCAGATCGAGCATGAGCTGTGTGGGACCCCACTGGTCACAGGCCTCGCATCTGAGAATTCTCCCCCAACTACCACCTTTTGGTGTCTGTCCTGCAACCAGCTTTTGACCATCCCACAAGCTTAACCCCAATCCCCAGGTCTTCCAGCTTCCTGACCAGTCTCCTATAAAGCACCAAATCGAAGGCCTTGCTGAAGTTCAAATATAGGAAATCAACTGCCTGACCCTTGTCCACTGTCCTAGTGACCCAATCGAAGAAGTCAATTAGGCTAGTTTTTCAGGATCTAAACAACACAGACCCATACTGTCTCATGACCTGGGGCCCATTTTGTTCCAGAAAGCCGATCAGTCTTTATTTCAGGATTATCTCCATCATCTTACCCACTACTGAGGTCAGGATGACTGGACTGTACTTCCCTGGTTCGTCCCTCGGCACACTTTTTATGGAGAGGCACCATGTGTTGTTCTTCAGTCCTGGTGGTCATTTCCCAACTCCAGAGAGGTGTTAAACAGGTCTGCCAGAGAACCCACCAGAGCCTCTGCCAGTTCTCTTAGGACCCTCAGGTGCATGCCGTCTTGCCCTGATGATGTGTTCACCTTTAGGGCCCAAAGGCCCTTGAGTACTCTGTCAAACTGTACTGCGTTGTCCAAGACTCCCCCCAGTCCCTGCCCCCCTGTGGTACTGGTCTGTCACACTCCCTGGTGAAGACTGAACAGAAGTACTTGTTAAGCACCTCCACTTTTTCTTCACTACCCTCTGCCCAACCCCCTCAGTTTTTAACCTCACAATCATGTTCCTTATGTTTCTTTTCTCCCTTATATACAGTGCAAGCCTGTTATAACGGACGCATCTGTGCACACAACATTTGTCCGTTATATTCACTGTCCAGTACATTAAAAGGAGGTGGAGTCTGTGTGGCAGTGTGTGTGAGCAGGGGCTCAGGGTGAATGAAAACCTATTATAAAACATCATAGATTACTCATAATCCTGCCTAGCATATATGCTGCTGTATTCTGTGTGTTTATTTAAAGTTATTTACCTTAACATGAGTTTGTCAAGGAAGTTTATTGCAGAAAATAAGAAGACAGTAACTCTAGTGGTTGGATGTTGGGGATCTAAGACAGTAAGAACAAAGGCAATTGTACTGTAAGGGCTTTATTGAAATATAATTTTCTTTTAGTGTAATTAACTAATAAAAGTTTTGCAGCTTATGTACCAGAAAAAGGCCTACTCACCCACTTTTATCCTGTGCTAGCTGTATGTCTCACAGCCTTTGCCTCTCTTAATGCCCTGCTTGCCTCCCTTGATTTAATGGAGTAGTCAACCCTATCCTCCTGTTTCTGAGTAAGCCTGTACTTTCTGAAGGCTGCCTTCTTGTTTCCTGCTACTTTTGCCACCTCCTTGCCGAGTCAGCAGGGATTTTTGGCCTTACTTTTCTTACTTTTGAGTTTGGCACACTCACTATGGACCTCCATCAGTCTCTTCTTTATTATGGCCCATTTCTATTCCATATTCATCCCCACTCTGATCCCAGCAGGTGTCCTTTAAGAACTTTTCCCATCCTACCAAAGTCAGCTCTCCGAAAGTCTAAGACCCTCGTCTTGGTCCTGACCTTGTCCATGTCCAGGTGGAATCCTCATATCCTGAACACTGGCACAGATGGACAAGACCAGGTCCAGGATAGATTTCTCCCTAGTGGGCTCAATGACACCTTGAGTCAGGAAAGTACTCTGCAAAGCCTCCTGCAGTACTTGTTCCCTAGTGCAGGCAGTAGCAGGGTTTTCCCAGTCCACCTCAGGTAAACTGATATCCCCTATTATTACTACTCCCCACCACCCCCACCGTGTATATATATACACACATATATATATATATATATATATATATTTCATGATTTGGGACTCCAAATCCATGTCTAATTCCTCATCTTGGGAAGGAGGTCTGTAGTCCACCTCTATCCTTAGTTTCCTCCCTTTAGTGGATTGTACCTGTACCTACAATGCTTCAGTCTTACCTGCTGCCTCTTCCACTCTGGTACAAGTTATCCCTTCCTTCACGTGCAGAGCCACTCCCCCCCCCCCCCACATCCCTCCTGTTCCCCTATCTTTTCTGTACAATTTATACCTGGGAATTCCTACTCCAGTTCTTCCCCCATCCCTCGCATCAAGCTCCTTCTCATTCTATCTTGACTTGGGGGGGGGCCTATCAGCCTTCTCCACCAGGTGACTAATTAAGATTTTTCATCATAAAGTCCTCTGGGTTACACTTCAGAACCCTTGTGCCCTTCCTACTTTGATGTAACCTGTCCGATGCATACAGGTATTGGTTATCCCATGATCCCCCCAAACCACCAATGCAACTGTACCCTTCCACTTTGCACCATCCTCTAAATCATCTGTTAAACTCATCAGTCCTTACCTTCCTTGCCCTACAAGCATTAAGGAGTGAAAGCACCTCAGAGAAGGCTACTGACTTCCCTTCCATCCTGCAAATTCTCCTTACCTCCTTGAACCTCTCTTGCACAACCCTCACCTCACATCCTGTAAGGTTATTTGTAGCCAGATGCACTATAATGAGAGGTTTCCCCTCCTTCCTATCCCAAGTGCTACATTACTAGAGGTCCCACTCTTCCTGCCAACATCCCTGGCAAGCATCCTACCCACCTATGGTTTGCCCCAGACCCGTCCCCCATCGCATCCCCTTCACTAGCGAATCCCCCCACCAAAATGGGCCCTCCTTCCCTTCTGTCCATACTGCTGCCCATTTCCATCTGCCTTCTCCTTTCCCTTCTGTCCCTCTTGTAATCCCACCCGACACTCGACATCCGCTATCCCTGTCCCTCCTCCTGGACCTTTGTCCCCTCTGGCACACCTCCATCTTTCCCTTCTGCTCCCCCCACCTGCCCCCACCCTTTGTTTCTGCCCCCCACTGCCTATTCCCCTCATTCTTCCTAGCCCACCTCCCTCTTGCCTGCTCCACCTGCCCGCCCCTCTCACCTGTACTCATGTCCTCCCACCCCTTCTTCCTACTTACCCTGACATCTCCCACCACCATCTCCACCCCCGCTCCATGCTGCCCATTTCTCTATCCTACTTTCCCCTTCCTCCCTCTAGTCAGGTGAAAGGAAATCTGTTCCACACCAGCAATTCTCGAGATGCTCCCAAAGGTCCCCCTCCCATTCCTGCTTTATCCTCCACACACACTGTTATCCACTACCCCCTCCTTGGGCCTCCTCTCCTGCTGGGGGAGGGGTACAAAGGAGACCTGCCTAATCTTCTGTTCCCTCCTACCCCTCCACCTTGGTTCCACTCCCTCTCCTCCGTTACCTGCCTCCAAACCTACGGACCCTCTGCCCCTTCCCCCATTACCCAATAAATCCCCATGCCACCAGTCCACCTATCTCCACCGAACCCGGGTCGCCGACGTGGCACAAGGTAAGCCGTCCAGTACCTCAGCACCACTGGGCTGGCCTCCTACTGATATTTCTGATGAGCCAGGGTCGGAGCACATGAAGGGGATAATACAAGGCAGAGCAGATTTAAACAATGAGCGCCGCAGGGCTCCTAATGCTAGAGAGAGCACATGCCAGCTCGCACATTCGAGTAGGCATCCTGCTCAAACACTCACACACTTTGCTGTGCAGCATTTGGTGAACTGCCAAGTAGCAGTTCAACTTTGAATCTCGCTCCTCCAGTCTCCCACTAGGATTTACAACACTGTGGCCTGGCAGGAGCACAATAAGAGAGCAGACCAGGACAAGAACTGGTGGACCAGGGGCTCCAGGAAGCAGCAAGATAAGGCTCAACCCGTGTGTGTGATTGGGGGGGGTACATAAAAAAATAAAAATATGGGGTTCCCAAGCAAGAATTTGAGAGTCCCATTATTTGCAGCAGCAATATTCTCTTCCTCCTTCCTGGACTGTACAGTGCATCTCCTTTTTATCAAATAAACAAACAACTAAATAAATAAATGCATGGTCTTCCCCCATCCCCAGCACTTCCGCCTCACACTTTTCAGTAAATATGGTAAAATCCACCTCCGCCCATCTGGGACCCTCTTTGCCCTCCCTACCCAGTCCACAGACACCCCATTAGCACTTAAAAACATATTTAAAGCAGCTGTGCAATGGGCAATGGTTTCCACAAATCTACAGTAGTCTGAGCTACAATTAATAAAATTACTTGCATGCCTGCCAGATCTACTTTTCTAGGTACCCCCAACGCTGCACAACATGAATTTTCTTCTCTTGATTCTAGCCCTTGCTAGGTCTGCATTGGTATTTTTAAGCCAAATGTGGTGGCCATCTTTTGTTCTTGGGAAGAAACAAAATAAGACATTTGTAAAAGCCTGAATTTGGTGGTAAAATGAGAACATTTTACCACCATGTGAAACTGGAAGATGCCTGGAATCTGTCAAACTGAAAATATGGGGTCAACTGGTTTGTCCAATTACGCTGCACTGCTGCGTTAAATACAATTCATGTCACCAAGCTGCAGCATGCTGACCCTGAGCCCCACTCTCCTCCTTTTTCTAATATCACTGGGCCCGAATGCCAGGATCTTGCCCGATGGGGTCAGATACCAACATTCGGGCCTCGCAGTGAGAGACCGAGGATAAAAATTGGTGTGCTGCCACTGGACAGTCAAAAACAACAACAAAAAAAGCTATTCGGATATTTCTGTAAGTGATAAAGGTGATGGGTGGAGCTCAGATGGGCAGGATGTCTGTTTTGGGAAACCAAACATGCCCTGATCTACTTACTGAGTATACAGGATTACTGAGTATACAGGATATATGTAGGTACCTACATCCCCACAAGCCCTGCACAGCAAGGTAAACATTTTTAGTGTCCCGGCCGCCTAGGACCCCCTAAATCTGGGCTAACTGTGCTCCTGGCCCTCAGTCTGCTCTCTGTTCAGCGCAATGCTTAATTTATGCACTCTAGCAGGGATTGGTCAGTGCCCATGTACTGAATCCACACTCTGCTCATTGTATTCAGTGAAAATGCCCATACTGTTGTTAGTTGATGTGGGGCTTCTTAGTTAATCTCCACACTTCAACTACCTATATATTTCTGCACTTTGTATTTCTGCACCATGGATGTCTGCAATACCTTTATATCTGTACTCCCATTCCCCCACCCCTGCGTCACACCCGGAAACGAGCTTTGACTCACCGTGCCTTTCCCAGTTACCAAAATTTTAAAATAAATAAACAAACAAGCATATATTTATAGTGTATAGCTGGCAAATGTTCTGCACCTACTGTAACTGTGTCCTGCTGCGATTGTTTATGCTAGTAAACCATTATAGACTAAAGTCCGTTAATCGCTGAACAAAAATATCTGATGAAACTGTAATTGCAGTGTGTGTGTTTGTTTGAGTACTGTATTTATATTGTTTTTTCTTCTGGTACTGCTGCACACTTGTTCCCCCTTTCACCCTCCCCTAGGTCACACCTGTAAAAGAGACTGTATACCTCTGTATGTCTACCTGGTGAAACACTCTGAATAAGTAATAAATAATCCACCTCAAATGAAATGTTGTACCACAGTTCAAAGGTTACGCAGTCCCTGTAGCCTTCTATAATACAACATTTCCAGCTGCTTACAACCCTCGTGACACCTGTTGTTTCCCCCACAGCATTCCTGCACGCACATCCTATCAGTTTGACTCAAGTTCAAACGCAGCAGTGGTGGGTTTTTCAGAAGTAGATTTTTCTTTCTCTACAGTTCGCCAGCAAGCAAGAAGAGATGCACCGAAATTAACACCACATGATAAATGAACAAAAATCTTTGCTGCTTTGCTTTTACTCGTATTTTGGGCTATGTGCCTGTCAGGGGTATTACTTTTCACATTACTGATACCAATGCCATTATTACTAACGCTGCTTTTATTTTGTTTTCCTGTTAAACTAATTTAAAGATCAATGGCAAATGTTGGCATGTTCTGTCAATAGGTATTCTTGTTATGGCTGTGCACATTAATGACAAAAGTGGTCTGGGAGGCCATAAAATAGAGCATGTAGAACCACCAGTTGGGGGTGGCGATTATGAAAACTTATTGGCAGAAAGGGAGCAAATTTGGATTTTTAAAAAGGGGGCCTTAGGACCACCGGGGTCTTAGTGACAAGTTTGAGATACAAGCTTTTTTGAAATATTGAATGGTGTCATAGTAGTGGTCTATCCCCCCCCTTGCCTGTGTTTGTTGTTTTATATTGTGTCTTTATTCCAGTATTTATGTAAATATTTAGTGACATTGTGGTATTAGCCAATATGCATATGTTATTTGAATGTTTGCATTTTGTTTTCTCTTTCTTCTCTTTCAGATTAATGTATGAGGCACAGCTCATACACATGTATTCAGAGCTTTGTCACAATCTCATTTTGAATGCAGTTTTTGTATCAACATATGGTGTCTTTATGTCCTAGCTTTTGTATTTTTCGTTTTCATTTGTGCTCTGTATGTGTTGTTTATTTATTTAGTTTTTGTTTACCAGGTACATATGCTAGCCAAGAAATGACTATTCTCAAGCACAACCGGGAGGTTACAAGGTCAATACAGCATAACAAACATAACAGTGGCAGGGCATGAGAATCAATTGAAGACAGTTACACAGATGGATGGTATATACAAGAACAAGGAGATTTCAACATAGCGAGTGACCAGTGATAAACAAGGACCATGTTTAAAATTATACAAAAAAATTTAAATACTAACATGTTTTTTGAGAGAGTATACATACTTGAGTAAACATTTCAACAGAAATAAACAATAAAATTGTCAGCAGGAAAGAATCTTAGTAACACAATTCAACATAAGTGCATGGTAAACTATGAGGCTTAGGTATTGGGAAGATATGCAGGGAATGGGAGAGGGTAGAGAGGGAGAAAACAGTTCAAGGTACAGAACTGCACTTTATCACTGCCCTAGCAAGGAGTCAGTCCTTAGCTAGAGTAGTTAGCAGGAGAGGGTGGACTGAAGTGTAAGTGAGAAGCAAGAGTAACTCTGGCAGAAAGAAAAGGAGGAAAATGCTAGGAGAACCAGGTTATGGAGGCTTAAAGCAAGAGCAAACATCAGAGAGAGACAAGAATTTGCAGAGGTCTTTTTTGAAAGTGGCATGTGATGGAGCCTGGCGGACAGCAGAAGGCAGAGAATTCCAGTACACTGGGGCAAAGTGGGAGAAAGCACAAGAGCCTTTTGAGGTTTTACATCTTGGGACATGGAGGAAGGATTTCTCAACCGAACATAGGCCGTATGGGGATGACTGGGGAAACAGTACAGCAGCAAGTGCTGCAGGACTTTGGGACCTCATGATACTATCAACCAGTGAGCCAAGGGAGTGTAGTCTGATAGCTGAGGGTGATAGCCAGCCTAGAGCTGAATAAAGCTGGCAGTGGCGCTTTAGCCGCGGAGATGAGGAGGCATACTAACAAATGTTGTTATATGTAACATCCCATCTATGCAGTGTAGACTTTTGAATGGCAATGCAAGTCGGCACCCCATAGGTCAGGGAAGGAAGCAGGATACCCTGTGCAATGGCCAGCCTAGCTGAAGGGGCAAGGGTGCAGCTAGTTGTGAACATGGATTGTTTGTATTCATTTTTAAGGTGCTCTTTTGCAAGTAACTGATGTCCGTTGTGACCTCAGGAGGTGACCATGTCTTTATTTTGGCCCTCCTTGGGCTGCTATACCTCTGACAAAGCTCTGGGAGGGGGTGCGCAAGCGAAACATTAGGTGGGGGTGGGGACAGTCATTACTGTCCTGCCAGAAGTTACCCCTGTCTGTTTGTGTCAAGGTTTCTTTTTACTGAACTGTGGATGGTTTTAAATATCACAGCACCAAATAAAATTATTTTTGGAGCAAGAAGTTGCAGTTGATGTTGTTTGTGATTTTCATATTAAGGACTAAAGCTTGGTGAGTACTGCCTACAGTGTTTTTTAATTTTTACATCTTTCTTTAATATTCGCATAAGTAAGAACCAATATTAAGTTTAAAAGTGCTTGCACTGTAATTCTGCATAGGATCCAAATGATGTGATTTGTGACTGCCTCATGCATGATGTCTTGTTTGAAACTATTGGCGTAACTAAACAAATATCAGCAATACTAGATCACATAAATTCAAAATAAAAGCGGACACCAACAGGACTAACAAGCATAAATTTTGGTTCACAGAGAGAATAGTTAGTGTCTGGAATAGCCTGACAGCGGAAATCATGGAGAGTGAAACTATGTCCTCTTTTAAAAATGGACTGGATAAATACATGGGTAGTCAAAAAGTTTTCTTCCACCAGTAATCTGGTGGCAAGTTCTTAACAGGTTAGCCTCAGAACTCGTAATCCTTCTATGATTCTATGGAAGTCCTTAAATCATGCATAGTTTACTGAATGACAAACGGAAAAATGAACAGCACATCTTTTGACAAAGTAAGGCAACGGCTCAGTACATAAAACCTTTCCAGATATATCCGATATAGAAAGTAGCTTATACAATGTATAACCACCACAGAAAATAATGCATCTTATTCAAATTCACTAGTGAGCAGTTAAGTAACTAGGTTACCAGCTACCCAAGGACACCAGGTGTGTGTGTTTATTTATAGGCAATGTCACCACTAGCAACAAACGACAGAAAGACCTGGGGGTGGATTTCAGAAGCAGCTGGGCACTCTTTCCAGTTGGTCCTGCAGTTAGTTGTAGGGTCACCCTTTGACATCTATGTACTGAATAGGCTTTCTGACTGCTGGTTTATGTTTAAAAAAATACTGCTAAAGCCCAAGGGGAAATCAATATTACAATATGCTAATTTTCAAACAGTCTTGAATTAATTGGGGAGTGTGTGTTGTGGGGGGATGGTAACAGAAAGTAATAATACAAAATTAACCCTTTCATTACTTAAGAAATGATAAACTACCACACGACTGCAACCTTAATAAGTTAAACAGAGTGCTACTCTGAGGAAAGGAAGGAGCTGGACCTTAATACTGTACTGAATGTGCACAGTACAGAACAGAAGGTCACACTGTACATCAATTTGCCAATTTACACAAAAAGCAAAGTCAATTAGCACTACCGTTTTTAATCCTTCCAAATGGTAACTAGCACATTTTAAAGGTACTGTATATATGAACTGATCTTTTCCGGTAGTTCTTGCTTGCCTCCCTGCCTGCAAGCAGCAGCAAATTCATTGTATAAGCACTGGATTTTATAGTCCTTTGTGCATTTCTGTGCCAGACACAAGTCACTGTGAAATTCCTATTGGCAGACATCATGTGCAACTCTAAAAGGCAGCTGCCATAAAACATGTGTTTCAATTGGACAGTACAAGCCCCAGTACAGAACCACCTTTCAAACAGAAAAATGCAGTATCCTTAAGCCAATCATAAATAATTCATCAAGTACTAAATGGAAAATGGGCTTTAAAATTCACGTTTTGTTTCTTCATTAAGTAACCAGACTGCAAGAAAGAGTAGCCTTTTCCTTTTTTTTAATTCCGTCTTGCTTTTAAACCTGTCGTATGTCCTCCCAACCACTGTCAAGGCTGGCGCTCCAGCAACCACCCAGCTCCTTCAGCCGCTAATTCTGCCATCACGTCTGGTGGAGCTTCATGGAAAGGAGTACAGGTGGCCATCATTCTGAGGACGATAGGAATTTTCCATTTTCCCCTAGCTTCTGCCTTTGTTACCTACCACCATCCTGCAGTGGCACTCAAAGCCCCATTTGGCTAGATTGAGCACAGACAGCTTTCTCCCCACTGGGAGAATGCTCCCTGGTCCACTGTCTGCGGTCGCTGTGATGGCAGAATGCACCACAAGACCTTCCCTGTTGGAACACTGATGCCTGACTCCTGGGTTCACTCCCGAAACCAGGTCACTAGTGCATCAGGACAGTGCACTGCTGCTGGGTCACCAAGTGGCTCAATAACTCCTTTTTAAGAGACAGTTTTCACCACGTCCCTCCTTACATAAACTAATAGGAACTGGAACCACGGAGGGGGGCAACAGCCCCCAATTTTTACACTCACATATAACGTGCCTATTAAAGCAGCAGTTCTAGTTAATAAAAATGTTCTTTTTACAATAGTTATGTCAAACGAGCAACACAACTGACAACACCTGAATTGTTTGCTTTTAACTGTTTTTTGTTTACTTATTATTCTTTATTTTTTCTGACAGTTTAGCACAGACCCTTGCCGGGGCACCATGCTGGATTCTGAGGGGAATGGGATGCTGCCATTCTCTCACTGGTTATTTTATTTGATGTAAGTAGAATGTACCACCCCTTCCTTTGCCTGTTGAGTGTTTATAGGACAAGCAAGGCCTGTAGCCTCGTGCCTCACTACGCCTCCTTGCCATGTGTTAAAGCATATAATGCACACCCTGTTGTGTCTTACTGCTTACTCAGCATATGAAGTGCATCCAGTTTATCGAGTCAGGACATCGGTGGCCTGAGAGTTCAACAACAGTAGGTAAAAGAACATCAACAAACCAGGATGTACGGTACTGTGTGTACTTGTGTTTCGTCACCTTTACTGCTTACAGATAAAACAATGAGCACTCGTTTTCCTTCTTGCAGCTTGCCTCAAACCAGGGTTTGGTGGCAGAGGAAGGTTCTCCATTATTTGAAATTATTCAACTGGATAGCTAGAATGAACTGTTTTCTGGCATCTCATATAAAACCAATATATTTTTTAATCACTTTACCAATGCTATTATTGTTGTTATTAACCACAGCATTAAAGTGGCATCTCTAAGTAACTTTGTTAGAGAGACCCACCAAGGTAAACTTGAACAGCCCCTGCACCTGATATATAGGCACCTTACCCCATCGAACTGCTTCTAATGTGGAGATTGCCCCAAATAATCCATCTTTTAAAAAGTAGTAACACTTGTAAAATTAGGAAAACCGGGTCCCAAAGACTTCCCGTGTTAAGTGCTGCCCACGCTCCGCCCGCGTGCTCTGCCAAGTTATCAAGCGATGCTAGGGAGAGTGCAGAGACACGCTCCATTATAGTCTATGGGCGGCACCTTTCAGATCATTTTTTGATATTATAATGGCCATTTGGTGATGAAACGTGGGCACTGGTCGACTAACAAGGGCGTTGTGCCCCTGGATCTGAGAGGTGCACCCCCAGGTGGTTCCAGGTCCCGGGGGGGGGGGAGAGACACTGTGTGCGCCAGCCTGCTGAGGAGAGTGTGTCGCTGGCCAGACAGGGTATGGGGTGCAGGTGCCGGTGGCCAGACAATCTGCCATGCCTGTGCCGCAGGAGGAGAAACTATAACATGATAAAAAAAGTGCCAGTCACTGTCCATCTCTAGGGGAAGGGTGGGCACTGCTGAGTGCCAACCAGCCACTTCACATTTAATAAAGATTGTACATCACCTCAGATCCTTTGCCCACTGGACTCCCTGGCACCAACCTCCTCATAGACAGACCTTTATCTTCTCTTCAGATGAGCTTTTCTCCTGCTAGAGGGGGGCACCCCCCCCCCAAAGGCTGCTGATGACAGCAGCCACTACAATCAGGCACTTTTTATCAATGCCAATCTCTACTGAGAAACTTTCAGTGCAGTGGGAACTGGCACAGTGTGCCAGTCGTACCTCTCCCACCAACTCTGACTCAGCAGTCCCTTCCCTTTAGCAAAGAACACAGAGTCCTCCCCTTTGGAATGCACAAATCAGACCAGCTGACCCAGTCCTCCAAGGACATAGAAAACTGGCACACCCTAGAGGTTGGCAGACACTCTTAAAGGGATATACATAGCTTCAGGGGGAGGGCAAATGTAACAAAAGATGTTAGCCCACAAGTAAACAAAATCAGTCTGATACAATTTACTGTACTGCACGAAACAGTAAGTAGACCAAATGTTATGCAAGTAAAGTACACATTGGGGGGGGGCGCGTAGCTAGCAGCTGAGCTGGAGACAGCTTCTTCTCATAGGTCCGAGCTCTACACTTCTAATTACCGGATTTTCACTGCTGGAAACCCTTCAAGCTAAATAAAACTACTGAATTACAAGATATTACTGCCTGATGACTCTTAACAATACCAAAAAGCGCAGCAAAAGTCCAGTGATTGGCAATTGGTGAAATTGGCCGTACAAAAACCACCACAGGTGGAGATGGAACAGAGCAGAGAGACACGAGGCAAGGCCTGGATAAAGCTGGGAAGACGCCTGAGAATGCCCCGAATCAACCTTCTAATGCTACACTGATGAAAGTGATCCAAGCGGTCGAACAAAAAATGGATGAGTTCACTACTAGAATAGTGGTGGTGGAAACTAAACTTACTAAAGTGGAAGAGAAAGCTAAAGGAGCCACTCTGACTGCCGAGAAAGCTTTAGTAACAACAACAACAACAACAACAACAACAACAACAACAACAACAACAACAGGCTTAACAAAAGAAAACTTGTTGCTCCAATGCCATCTTGAGAATCTAGAAAATGGGGTGAGGGTGTAACGTCTGCATATCCTGGGTATACCGGAGGAGTCGGGAAGCTTTGGACCGCTCCCTCGAACACTGGCTACGGCAAGGCATAAAATAAGCAGGTTCACATCGCAATTTGTGTTTCAAAAGACGGCGAATGTGAATCAATTTCGGTTTTGATTAGCGGTAGGTGCTAATTGAGTTCTCCAGGACCGCAGAGCTTCGAATGCATGAACAGCACTATTTTTCACTATTTTTAGTGCCCTCCTCCACATTCTGGACCCCTAAATGCTAATCAACTTCGATCATTTTTCATTTCGATTAACAAAGGCTGCCACTCAAGTCTCTCACACTAATGTATGCCTTGTACGGGAATTTTTTGAACTGTCCTCCCTGGTAAATGTGCAACGAGTCTACCGGGTCAATGCAAGAGGGGCCTGTCTTTGTTCAGATGCAATTCACCCACCAACATGAGCGATCATAGTAATCTTGAGGTCAATTTGGGAAAGAGATATCATCCTGTATGAGGTGAGGTGAGGAGAAGGGGACCAACAAAGTGGCAAGGAGTACCAGTCCATGTCTTTCTGGATTTGAGTTACACCACCCGCCAGCATCGTAAAGCCTTTGATGGCGTTCACTTAAGGCTTCATCAATTAGGGGTTCATCATGTACTTTAAATGCCAGCGAGTTTAAAGGTGGTTTACAGGACAAAAACATACCAATTTTCAGACTTGACAGATGCCGGCAAATTACTAGCTAAAACTGAACTGGACTGCACAGTCAGGGGCTCTGAATCAGACTCTGAGGGAGACCAGAACACATGAGAGCTGGAGACTGCGGGTTCAGTAAGTCATTATTTACACTAATGGCTGAATCAGGACTGGGGTATAAATGTGCTTGCACAAACTCTCTACGGCCCTGTCCACACTACACCCGAAAACACCCTCTGTAATGTTACAAAGTGCTTGTAATGTTACTGTAACGGATAGCGTTTACACTGGTAACATTACAGAAGGCGTTACCATAACCGCTGTTGAAACCTGTTAGCAGGTGGTTTCACCAACGGTTACTGTAACGTTTGCAGTTCTGTAGTGTTGCAGAACGCCATGTAAACACAACCATGTAGTCACCACTCCCCCTCAGTCTGCCAGCTTACCATCATGCTGTGCAGAGGCTCCACGATGCCAGCACCCAGCTCCCATCATGGGAGACAAATACGGAAGGAGGCAGGCAATCTGCCACTGACAATGCACTTCCACGTCAGTACACCCCGAAGGCAACCTGACTCCGTGAACACGTCCCACACAGCCCTGGTTCAATACCGTGACACAGCAGCTCAGTGCGGGTGACCGGTCCCACAGGGGATATGTCGAGGACTTAGCAAAAGAACTACACAACTATATTCCCCACCCCTGTGTTACAGCTCTCACTCTGGTTGGCAACTGTACTCGGTTGCACACTGAGAGCCATACAGAGCATACATGCCCATGTCCAGCAACCAGGGCCTGGGAAGGATACCACAATTGGAGGGATGATGGCAGGCAGAGTGTGCAGTAGCCATGACCACAGACAGGGTGGGTCGGGGCTGGGTAAGCGTAGGCAGGGGCCAGCGGGGGAGGAATGGGAACTGGACATATGGCGCACACTGTGACCACCTGGACGCCCAGCACACAACATTCTGCATCTCCCTGCACCACGACTGCTGCAGGAGCATACTGACCGGCATGCACAGTACTGGTGTGAGCTGGCGCCGGAGCAAGGGTTGTTGGGGAGGGCACAGACGTGGCACGTTGCCACGGGACGTCTTGCAGATGTGTGTGCACTTGTAAGTGCAGGCACTACACAGTCCGGTGCCCTTCTGTGGTGTGGGGCAATTCTGCACTTCTCTGACGCTGCTCCTCTGCCACATGCACATGGAGGTGCAGAGCAATGCAGATCGCTACTATATCCCGGGCTTGTGGCAGAGGTACCGCAGCACAAACGTGCGAATTTGCCCCCCGCCGCATATGGGCACCTGACTGCTCATTACGTGCACCTACAGACACTACCTTATCTGCAGGATGTCCCGCAGCAGCATTTAGTGGTGCCTGGTGCAGGGGGCAGTGACCATGGCAGCCCACTGAACTGCTGTACTGGAAGTTCTGCTGCCACGGCGTTTAACTGCAGCAGCAGCTGCACCCAACCTCTCAGCATGGCACTATGGTATGCACCTGCTTGGGGCTTGGTAGTGCCATTGTGCTGGGGTGGATATACCGTGGCTGGGACTGGTGCTCTGCACACTGCTGCATCATGGGATGTGCCCAGCTCTGCACATGTTGGAAGCTATTTCCGATCCATTAGCAGTATGGATGGGCTGTAATGGTTTGACACAGTTTTCACATATAGTGTGGACACACTGTACCGTTTTCAGTCTGTAACGGTTCTGAACTGTTACAGCACTTTCCAGTGTAGTGTGGACAGGGCCTTAGTCTTGCATTCAGGGGTTTTCTTCCTAAGTCCTATAAAAGATTGTATGCGTTTTGCCTGTAAATTGCTAAAGGCACAGTTTAATTCTCATGGATTAACCTGTTATGCATATGGACAGGGACATGTAAGGCATGCTGCTTTTTTCTGTTTTCCTGATGTGACGCAGTTAAGTAAAACTGTTCAGCTCAGTTCTATAATACCTAGTTTTTCTTTTTAACATGCACAGTTGGTACTGAAGTGCAAAGTTTTGGCATTCTTTCTCTGTTACAGGAGAGAAGGTGGTAAGAGGTATACCATCAGTGTTTAAAATTAAAATACTAAATAAATAAATGTTCAAGGTTTGCCCTTCTAAGGGTGAGAGTTGATCACAAATTAAGGGAATAAGTGCAGGGAGAAGAGGAGCGCTGAGAGGAGGCTGTGCTATTAAATGGTACCATATTGTGTTAATAAAAGGGGGAGTTGTACACCTTTGAAAGGGGTGTCTCTTATGGGAGTCAACTGAACTGAATTTTTCTGTTATTGCATTTCCCCACTCGTGGCAGCAATAGCCTTTTGTATAACCTATCAGGTTAAAGTACATGTAATAGTGGTAACCCTCACATGATGTATCAATTCAGGAGTGGGGAAAATACTGTTTTATCAAGGTGCTGTATTATATGTTTTTATTGTGCACTGTCCTGCGGGCTGTGCTTGTATCGACTGCATTAAAATCAATAAATATGAGTTACAAAAAAATTGTACACCGGGACCGGCCCCACACTTGAGCGTGGGACCCTTGGTACTGACTGTTCCCCTATAAATGTGAGCAATACCTTATGTTCAGTTTGTAACAAGTTTTTTTTGTACATATATTATCCACAATGTATTCTTTTCAGTTTAAAACCTAGGGTTCAACACCGGTCGATGGGCCAGTTGCAGTGCACTGCACTGCTCTGTGGATGACATGGGTTCAGGAACAAACCTGGTGCATCACGATGGGGGGGGGAGGAGGCAAGGCTGGGCTGAGACAGCTGCCACTTGGCAGTGCGTCTTGGCCGACTAGGGCTGGCATTGGGATCTGTGTCCACTGTGATCCCTGCAGCTGGGACAGGGAACTTGTTCCTGCCACTGTGGGATATTGTGTAAGAGTAAAGCTGACACAGGCACTGGACCACAGGGGGGACATGACAGAAAACACTGGCTGCTGTCTATATGATGGCTGGGATCTCCTCAGCCTGCCCAAGGTATATCATGGAGAACAGGAGAAGATCCCTGTAGGCTGATAACCAGCTGTGACTATACATATATATATATATATATACATATACATATATATATATACATATATATACATATACATATACATATATATATATATATATATATACACACATATATATATATATATATATATATATATATATATATATACACATATATATATATATGCATGCATACACACACACACATATATATACACACTGACTGAAATCATGTATGCATGTGTAATATATACACATGCATGTACATACATCGATATTATTGTTATAGCTTGTATTGCTTAATGACTTCCTATTTTATTTTGTTATGTATCATGTAATTTTATTTATTTTTGCTGCACCTGTTTATCATGGGGGGGAGCCAGCAACCATTTGCTTCGCTGCCCCCCACTTACCTTCGACAACCATGCCACCGCTGTGGGACACCCCTTCACTGCTGTTACTGCCCCCAGGGCTTTCCCCCCTGGCAGGGGCAGCAGGGTCACGGCTGAACTCAGGATCCAGCTTCGTGCCATGTAGGGGACCCACCATGGCTGGGTGCACAGGGTGGAAGAGCTAGCATCATACAGCCATCTCTCCCTGATTTTTCCCCCAGATCCCACACCAAGGGCCATGAACATGAAAGGACGTCAATGCAGCATGTGCATGCACCCACATGCATGCCGCAGACATCTGTCGATGGCTCAAGCACTTCTCCGTGCAGTCCTGGCTTGGTGCCCAGCCTCCGCTTGGTGGCACCCAGAGTCGGACCACAATGGATCCCCCCCGGGGTGCAGAGTGATCCATAGGATGCTCTACCAACCTCCCCCCTGGCCAACCCTTGGACTCCCAGACTCATCAAAAGCTAAATAAATAAACAAATAAATAAATTTCCAAACCCGGGCTGTCAGTGTCGCGAGTGGCAGGAATACCGCTGTGCCAGCAGGCCAGCCATGTTTCATGTAATTAATTCTGGATTGCCCCTGAAAAAGGGACTTTTAGACCCCATCTACACTACACTGCTCAGGCCAGGTAACGGATGCAAACCGTTACGGCTGGGGAGTGGTGCGGCGTGTCCACACTATGGCGGTGTCCGTTACGGGACCAGTACTGCCGGTCCACACTATGGGAGCCGGGCGACCATTACGGCGGCACCCAATCCCAGAATGCAGCTTGCGCTGCGCTACGGGCCCTGCAGGAGACCATAACCACGCATCCACACTATGGCTGGTAACATTACCGAGGCGTAACCGGTTTCATAACCATTGTTGAAACCACCTCATAGGTGGTTTCAACAACGGTTACGAAAACACCTTCTGCAACGTTACAGGTGTAAATGCAAATTGTTGTGGTAACGGTTTGGGCACTCTGTAACGTTAGAGAGGTGTAGTGTGGACAGGGCCTTAGTCTCAGAGGGCCCACCTGGTCAACAAAATTCAATAAATGAAACATACATACCACATGCATGTGCTGATAAATTGCTACATAAAAAGTGTTAGCGAGACCCAACATAGCAAGACAATGTTATCTTGCAAAGATGGGTACGTCACAAGGCTGAAAATATTATCTTGCGATGTCGGGACTGTCATAATGCATACTGAACCAATCAGAGAGACGCTTTCACAATGCGGATGACAGCACAATAGCCATGTGCAGCACTAAAGCCAGCAAGTGAAATCAAACAGAAGCCATTACTTCTTCAGACAAACAGCAGATTTAAAAGCTATAACCAGTAAACTGGCACTTTATAAAACCAAATATGTAATGGTCTAACTCAAAATACACAGTTTATCATCACTTGTGAGGGGGCAGGATGACAACCCCCAGATAAACTGCATATTTTGAGCCAGTCTATTGCATATCCCATATATATGTGTGCATGTTCTATATAGACACAGACACACATGCACACAAATAACTTCAATCAGTGCACTCTCGCTTCAGGAAGTTCACCTGGCAGATTCGCCACAGTCCAACTATAAACTCAACTGACATTTTTGTCTCCGTGATGGGGGATTACATGATGACAGCCCTTTACACTATGAGATCATCAGCTGTTTTCCAAGGAGTAACTTGGGTCAAAGTAACCATTCATTTTCCTGTCTCAGCTGTTTCAGTTCCCTGTGATGGCAGGGTAATGCATTTTCTGGTGGAAACTTTGGAATGTTCCCATCACTTTCTTATTTGTCGGAAATCACGTCAGAACCCACTATCAGGAGACATTGTAAACCATTTCCTGTAAAGGCCTCCTTTACAGTTAAAATTAAAGTTTACAACGATGCAACCTTTTACTAGATCTACAAGGTATGCTTCTTCAACAGGATCCAGCTCTTCCTGTTCTTTCTCCTGTGCCGCTTCCTCCTCTGGGAATATCAGAAGTACAAATGCCACAGGGATAAGCACGTCACCAACATATAAGAATTCTGCGGTCTTCAGCTAGCAGATTTCTAGCCATGCTCCTTCCGAATCAAAGGAATCTTCTGAATGAAAACCTGTTATTTCTGAGATGATACCCTTCCTGGCATACCCTATGAACCCGAGAGTTCAGATTCATAGGAGCTTCCACTACACATTTTATAGTCTTGCAACCCTTCCCCTCGCAGACTTTCAAAGGGCCTCTAAACCATTCCAGGAATGGCTCTCCATAAATAACTTCTTTGTGAGAATAGGCAAATGAAGTACAGTTTAGAATAAAGTGTCCTGGGACCTTACCAGTTAAGTTCACACAAGTACTTTTGACTCTCAGAATTTGACACTTTTCCAGCCTCGATCCCCATACAACCTTAATGAGCAAAGTAAAGCACATGCCGCCCACAGATAGAATTCTAAGTACAGTAAGCGCCTTCTGTACTGCATTGTTGGTATACTGACATTATTCCAATGTCACAATCCTTCTCCATTCAGTGTGACAGGCTGTCACTCCTACTACAATGGAAAAAAAAAACCTGCAAGCTTCAGTTATAGTGAACACAATGTTGCATGCCACATCTGAAGCACTGTTACTACATTTTACTAACCATTTTATTTTACATCTACTTTTGAAAAAACTTGAACTGAACATAATTTACCTCAGTTAAATACTATACTTGAAAGAATACTGTATAACTACAACTGTCCCTTACTGCACCCCACTCAAAGGGCCTCTTGATCAAGCACATACTATTACTACCAACTTGCTGAGTTTGTTTTTTGTTTACCAGGTAACTGCTCTAGACAGAAGTTACAAAGGCTACCAATGTGATCAAAGCATAAGCAACAAGCCGAACTGTATATTACAATGTCAACAGGAAAGGGCAATACATATCAAACAATTTCAGGAAACGGTACAGGAATACAGAAATCACAGTACAGGAAAACACACTGAATAAAGTGCAGATATACTGCAGTAAAGTGCATTAAAGTTGGACAAGTACAAGATAATATGAACAAACAGGTGCAAGTACAAGCTAACACTGACATGCATACAGTCACCTATCAATATCCACAGAACACAACTTCAAAATAAATTAAACAGACTGTCTCAGTCGGGGCTTAAAAGCTGAAGAGAGATCATCACCATTATTTTGTATTTGCACATGCAGACGCTTTACTGCCAAAGCAGCAGAAACACAGCAGGCTCAAGTTTCAGTACTGATGCACATCTTTATGACCGGAGGTACTGAAAAGCAATGAAGGGTACTCTTGCTTCTTTGATGGTAGAGCACCTCTATTGACACAAAGTGAAATAAAGGTGAGAGCTCTGCTTCCAGTGGGAACTCCTGAAACCGTCTGTTTTATTATGAAGTTTTACATACACTCTGGAGCAATGCCCTTCTGCTGCAAGAGTGAGCTGTAATGACAGTGTCAATGTGGCACAACTGGTAGCACACCCACCTATGGGCTAGAATGTTGTGGGTTCTTGTCCCGCATAAGGGCTCAGGCTCATACCACAAAAGTAGGCCCTCCTGTGCAGTATCATGGGGGCACTGTACTGTAGGGGCCTGCCATATTTCAGATAAGATGTTAAACTGAGGTCCTTTCTGACCATCTCTCACGTCTAGGCAGAAATCAAAGAATCCATAGCACTTTTGGCACAAGTAGGAGATATTCCCTAGTGGCGTGGTCAACATGCCACTACTCCTCCCCACCAAAAAAACAAACAAACATGCAGTTCATGCAATTCTCCCTGGGTGTGTGAATGCTGAGGAACGGAACGGCTGACACTAAACGTTTATGGTCACTACTCTACCAGTCCCTCTTGTTACGTGTAAAACTGTTTTGGAATATAGTATGCATGAATTAGTCTTCTTTGATTATATTTTTAAATGTTCAATCTTGCTGTAGTTTTCTGCTTAACCTTGTGGTATGGGAAGTAGAAAGGAAAAAGAAGCACAACGTGGCAAAGACAAGCCTGTTAGAGTGGAGAAATGGTAGCGTCACAGTTTGCTCTAAGCCCTGATAGGATCACTTCATAAACCTCCAGCTGTTTTTGCATGTCAGAGGCAGTGATACCACTGCCCTTATTAGAGCTAATTTGGGTATTTTTCACGTTTTTTTGCCACTCAACCAAATTTCACCAAAACTAGCAGATAAAGAGATTTCTGTGCCACAATACATTTTGAAAAATGTCTTGAAATTCCATCAAGGAACAGCAAAGATATACTGTATGCGGCTGGAAATAGGCATTTAACATTAAAATTCCTACCCAACACGAACTATAGTAGCACTAGTATCGAATAACAGGAAGGAAAAACAGAACGATAAATTAACTGTTTGAAGGTAAAAGTATTTTAATGCAAAAGCCCAATGTTCCTTTTAATACTGTGTATGAATAATACGGCCAAAATCAGAGTTAGAAAAATGAAGATTTTGAAGGGGATGGTCTTTTTTTTTTTTAACTCTATTAGTTATCGCTGTTTTGCAGGTTACCCCTTAATTGGCCTCCCTTGAGATTAGAGGGAGGCCAATTAAGGGGTAATGTGAGGAAGTTCTTTTTCACAGAAAAGGTGGTAGATGCATGGAACAGCCTACCTCAGGAAATGGTGGATATGAATACAGTGCAGGGCTTCAAACAGGCATGGGAAAGGCATAAGGGGGCAATACAGATGAGTATGAATAGATAGGCCATTGACAAAGTAAAGGCCTATAGCACATTCGTAAGGTAGAAAAAAAAATTAAAGAAAAAAAAAAAAAAAAAAAAATCAGCAGACTGGATGGGCCTTGCAGTCCTTTTCTGCCAACCACTTCTATGTTTCTATGTAGGCACTCGACTAGACTCTGAGCCAGAGACTGTGATCCACTCTGAGGCTGGCACGAGCCTTACTCGATCCCAGCATCATTCGTTAAGGGCAGAGACCATCATACTGCTGATGGTTCACAAGGTTTCCCGAGGCATGGAGATGCAATGACATCAGTGTGTGGGGATACATGCTCCCACACATGCCCCACAGACAACCGCCGCTGCCTTCCCCAGTGCTTGTGGTCCCAAGCTTGGTGTACTCCCAGTCGCCACTGGGTGTCACCCGAATGCCAGGCACCACTGAACCTACCCCCTTCCCCCCGGAGGTGGAGACCTGTCCCTGGGATGCACATCCAGCCTCCCCCTGGCCATCCCTCTGATGCTCTGGGCTTGCTCCCAAACCTAGATCATCAGCACTGCAAGTGGCAGCGCTGCTGCTGCACTGGCTGGCATGATCTTCTCTTCAGACAGTTAATTTTAAACTCAGTTTTGTTTTTGTCCCTTAAAAAATACTAAAGGGACAACTGTCAGCTTTGTTGGTCAATTTTTTTATGTATGGCTGCAGTGTGCCTCCTGGCACACACATACAACTGATTGTCCCTAGTATGCCTTTATGCATGTAAAACTTAAAGAACTGTCTTACTTTTGCTTATTTTTTAATTAGAACTTGGTCCACGTATATAAAATGCCTAACTGTATGAAAAAACAGTAGTTTTATTTGCTTCATCCTTGAGCCTCCTGGGTGCCCACTGATCATTCAGGCCTCATAAGAACTTGAACGGGAGAAAAAGCACAGCCTGACCTTCTGGATGTGCAAGCTGGGGCAATTGGGGCGATGGCCTCTGCGAGCATGGGAGGACAAGGTCTGTCATCTGGCACACCCTGCAAGGCCATTTTTTCCTGAGGTTCTCCCTCAATCCCGCCTCCACTATATCACAACATCCTGGGGGAACACGTGGCAGTGTGTGGTCACCCACACCGCCAAACATCTCTCTCCTGGAGCCACTGCACAAGTGGAACATGGCAGACTTCCTCCCCAACCCCCGAGGAAAGCATTTGAGCAGATGCTGTTTAAACCTCACACTGGCCTCCATTTCTATCATCCTGTGCTTTGTGTGCAATTCCAGCTCGCCAGTGTGTCAAGCGGGAATCTCACTGCTTGGAACCACAGAGCCAGTGTAAATATTTTTTCTTATATAAAGACTAAAGAAACAAAAATGATCTCTCACCCACCTCAGACTTTACTTGTAAAGCTCACAGGAGGACCCATGTGCTTGTTTTACAGGTATGTATCTGTAATATATTATTGTGAATACTGTGTGCTGTAGCATTTCCCTGCCATTGCCAGTACAGTATTACATCAGCTGATGTATTCTGGAAACTAATTTTAAATAATGGTATTTCCTCTTATGTCTATTACAAAAAACTATGGTTTGAAAAGGATATCAAGTGCATATCACAAGATGGAATGCTGGAATAAAATACCAGTGCTAGTACCATAATAGCATAGCAAAGATGGGCATCACTTCCCATACTGGTCAGCAAAAATTGTGCTCCATGCCCAAGATGATGCAGTGAATGGCAGGAAGAGAAGAACTGAATACCAGAGGACCTGCTCCTTCTCCAAGGTGGGTGGTCTGCATCTCCCCCTGCTTTATCGCCACAAGTTGCGGTGGTGCAGTCGGGAGAGCATATATTTAAGAGGTGAAGATTCAAACGCCAATAACTGTAGCGAATGGGCCAAAAATTACCTGAATAGATGTTATCGTATATAGCACCTTATGTGATTAGTATATTGTATTTGTAGAAGCACTTTAAGAACTCTCTCTACTGTACCTTGTTTTAATTATAATAATAATAATATATTTATATAGTGCTTTTTTAATATCAAGACACGTAACAATGAGACAGCTAAAACAATAAAATAAATAGATCAATAAAATACCCAATATTCAGAATGATTACTTAAGTAAAAACAATTAGGGTACGTGTTGTGCCAGATACTGTAGAACTAGTTATTTTCATGCAAAGTAAATTTAGCGCAAACACAAATGCAGCCATAATTGCGCAAATTTATTTTAGCGCTAAGTCATAATCACTACATTCACTATAATAGAAAAAGATACTAAAAGTGCCAGTTAGCGCAAATTTATTTTCACGCAAGTTGGTACTTCAGCGAAAATAGTGAAAATTATTTTACAGTGAAAATTTCAAGTTCTACAGTATGTGTTTTCAGTGCCTTTTTAAAGCCCTCCATGGTCGTGCACTCACGTATCTGATGGGGTAAAGAATTCCACAGGGCATGGGCTGCGTACATAAATGAATGGGCCCCAGATGACCTAAGGCTCACCCTGGGATCTCTAGCAAACCCTCATCAGCTGAGTGGAGCGGTCGTCCAGGGGAATAAGGAACCAGGAGCTCTTTCAGATAGTCTGTACCCTGTCCATGTAGGGCCTTGTAGGTCAGAAGCCTGACCTTGAAGGTGATCCACCACTGAATAGGCAGCCAGTGCAGTTCGCTCAGCACCGGTGTGATGTGACATGCACGCGGAGTCCCCATCAATAACCGGGCTGCAGTGTTCTGCACTAGCTGCAAGCGGCGGATATCAACCTCGGAAAGCCCTAGATAAAGGGAGTTGCAGTAGTCAAGGCATGAGGTCACAAAAGCGTGGACCAATGCTGGAAGATTGCCAGAAAGAACAAGGTGCTTAACCCTGGCAATGTTTCTCAGATGACAGAAAGTGGACCTGATGACTGCTGACACCTGTGAACGCAGAGTCAGCCCATCGTCAAGAATTACCTCCAGGTTTCGCACCCATTCAGAGGTAAGACACTGGATGCCCCCAGAAAAAGTCTGGAGGGTTGACCAGCCCTCACCCCTACTATAATCAGCTGGAGCTCATCCAGTCCTCGATTTCAGTGAGGCAGTTGTTAAATACCGAGCACGCACTATCCTGGTCAGGTGCAAAAGACAGGTAAAACTGGGTATCATCTGCATAGCAGTGAAATCTCAGCCTATACCATCTCACAATGTCTCCGATGGGCAGCATATATACCGCGAACAACATGGGGGACCCCTCATGGCAGAGAGAATGTCTCAGAGGAAGAAATCCCTGAAACCACCCTCTGAGTTCTGTCAGTGAGGCAGGACTTAAACCACCTCAGAACTGTGCCAGACAGGCCACAGATGAATTGCAGGTGCTCGAGAAGTACCCCATGGTCCACGGTATCAAATGCTGAAGAAAGAGATCAAGAATGACCAAGATGGAACGACGCTTCTGATCGCTTGCCATCAGGATATCACTGAGCACCCGAACCAGAGCGGTTTCGGTACTATGCCTCTTATGAAAACTGGACTGGAGAGGTTTGTAGATGACATGGATGGTCAAATGGTGTTCCAATTGCAGCGCCACAACTTTCTCAATCACCTTCCCAACAATGGGAAGGTTAGAGATCGGTCTGTAGTTTGCAAGGCAGTTTGGGTCCAGAGCAGCTTTCTTCAGGAGAGGTGTCACCATGGTTTCCTTCAGGAAGTAAGGAAACTCAATGGACTCTAAGGAGCACCACACTATCCTTGCAAGGACCAGGCCAATGATACCACAACAACCCATAATCAGGGAAGTTGGGTCCGGATCCAAACTACAGCACGTTGGGCACATACCCTAGGCAATCTGCACAATATCCACGATTTCCAACCGGTCGAAGGAACTCCAGGTAAACCGAGGAGAAGTGACCATACACTGACCACTATCAGTTCCCATACAGTGTGCTGGTTGGATCTCCACCCTGATGCTGGCCACTTTATCCACAAAGAACCGAGCAAGCTCCTCACACTCAACCTGTGAAAAGGCTCTTCGGACCTGAAGAATTATTGATATTAATTATATTGTAATGGCTATATAGCCGATCAATAAATTGATTGACTGCTTGAACACCAGTGTGTCTGACTTGCTGACACCAGGATCTTCATGGGGCAGGCTCCTAGTGAGAAAAGGGTGGGAAGACGATGGCCAGCCCTTCCCCAGCTGTCTTCCTTCAACCCCATCCCAACTGCAGGCAACTGGATTTAGGGGACTCAACAGCCTAGGAGTAGAGCAGCATGGCCTCCCCTGGAGGGAAAACAGGGGGAGGAGTTGTGGATCAGCATCTTGGAGTCCCCAGAGGTCTGGTTTGGAGACGGCAGGGAGGTGCAGGATGTGACTGAAGAAGGTCCAATGTGGGATGGACCAACAAGAGGTACAATGGAGATGAAAAAAACAAAATCCTAGCACAGTACAGAAGGCTAGCATACTTGTAAGCACATGGCCTAAACTGACTATGTGAACATTCTCAAGATACTGCACAGTGCAGTATCATTATCTGGTTTTGCTGTTAATACTGGCACTGTTCATATATTCAGAAATAAAATGGATAGTTTCACTTGCTTTAGATCTTTTTATGTAGTGTAAGACATATAAGGGAACCATAAAATGACTAAATTCTTCAATAAGTAACTTCTTTTACTTGGATTTTCAACTGAAGAAGCCCCCATCTTTCCAGCATAAGATGCTATTACTGCAGGAAAGGACAACTATAAGCGACCTGCAAATGTAACCTTCAATATTCCATTCTATTGAGAGACAATAAAAATTACTAACTGAACAGAATACAAAACAAATAAGTTAAACATGTCAGTAAATGCCTACCATAAAGTACCTAAGTATACTGTTATACTGAGTACTTTACTATAAGTGCCCAGATTATATTTTGGTGCAAGATAACCCTAAAAGGAACACTCAGTTCCATAATCATGAGTCTAGAAACAGCGAAGGTCGTAATCAATGTATTAAATTACTGGTGCCTTATCCATAGTGAAAAAAAAAAAAAAAATATTTATTTTTCAATAGGATTTAACTTATGGGACTTGGTGAGCCTTATTACCAAAGTTGTAATGCATATGAATTTGCTGCAATGTTGCCATCACATACTGGTTTAGTGGCAATTACAGTTTTCAAATCATTCATTATTCAAAGCAGTTAAAAAAGCTTCCAGTTCTGTAATTTTCCTGATCTCAAGTGAGAGTGCATTCCACATTTTACGGATGTACCAACCTGATACAACCCTCCCATAAGAAGCTGATGTTTTGGACAGACTCACCCTCCCTGACAGAGGGGCACAAATACAGTGGGTCAATTACATGACAGAGAGAGCATTACAGCTAAATTGTACATGAGGGAAGACAATCATCTCAACAGATGGCAGGCCTGGCAGCAGTCGACTGCAAGGGAGGTACCTAGAGAAAGGCCCCCCCCCCAACCGGAGTAAAGTGAACAGGACAGGGCATGGGGTCTTCTACCCCGACAGGAGAAGCACCCACTAATCCCTGACATTCATGGCCCATTAGGGACAGTCTCCCGTACCTCCTTTATCAGTATTCACTCCACCACCTAGGTAAGACACACAGAAGCTCATATGTGACACAAGTGCACAATTGGTTAAGTCAAGTTTGGATTTTTTGTTTTTATATAAAAGAGCTCATCTTCGGAGTTCAGTGAACAAAGGGATAGGGGAAGGGGAAATTGTTTAACCAGGAAAGGAACACTAAGTCAGAGCTTGTTTCTAGGTGTGACCTGGGAGCACAAAGAAGTTAAGTGTCTTGTTCTGGGTCACGCAGTAGGCATGTGGGAGCCGATGGGATTCAAACCCAGGTCTCCAGGTTTGCAGCTCAGTGCTCTTAACCACTACGTTATACTGCCTCCTAATCTAAGAATAAATCTTTTTACTGAAGAACTGTTTATCTAAAGCTGCTATACAACTAATAATATGTAGAAAATTATTCCACGAGTAATAACTGTACAGGCATATCACTGGTTAGGGGCACTGACAGTGATTGCTGAATGTTGGATTATTGTGTACTGTAATGTTCCTTTCTTTGAATAAAAGATGAGTTTAAAAAAAAATAATAATTCTGATGTTTGCAGACAATGAGCCCTCTATGTTTAACACGCATAAGACTGTGTCTGTGTGCAGGAGTATCAAATTAAAAAATGGGTGCCCCTTGGATCAGTTCTTCTAATCCTCTTCAATGCCATACAATTGCTCCTAAGTTCTTTCCTCATAAGCACACCGAGTCCTGGTTTAACTTTTGACAACTGGTGCAGTGATGGCAATTAAATTAACATCTTAATAAAAAATGTTTATGTATGTCAAACGTTATTATTCATTTCAAAAACTTTCACCAGGAAAGGCATACTGAGCTACTAAGAGCTTGTTTCTAGATGTGTCCCAGGGTAGAGGATGTGGAAAATCATATACAGCAAATACACCCGATCAAGGAAAATGATCAAAACTGAAGACAAATCAGTATAACAGATACGTGTAATAAATAAATTGGGATACTCTAACAGAACAATGAACAGGGAAAGAAAGAAACAGATGCCAGGACAAAACTACTGGGAGTGGGGGTGGACAGAAAGAGAGTCATGGACAGTTACAGTAGAGAGAAGAACAGTCATGAAGGAAAGACTTTAAGGAGAAAGCAGAAGAGGCAAAGTGAACTGATAAGGGAAGGGAGGACCAGAGTTTAGGAAAGTGGTATGAGAAAGCAGACTGACCAACAGTAGATTTTCTAGAAGGAATAGAGAGAATGAGCAGTATTATTACACAGAGGGTAGTAGGAAGCTGAGAGAGAGAGAGAGAGAGGATAGAAGGGTTATTAGGTAGGAGGAAAGGGAATCAAATCAGAGCTCAGATATAATGGAGGCACAATGGGAAAGGCGCCTGGCATTGAGAGAGGGGAGTGAAAGGGCAGAGTACAGTGAGCAACGGTGGCTACGCGGGGAACAGTCTAAAGCGAAACGACAAAAAGAGTGGAAGGGGGGGTCCAATTTGGCAAGGGAGGATTTGGGAGCTCCACTATAGACTATGTCACCATAATCTAAAATAGGGAAAATCATCTTAAAACAATCTCTTGACAGACACGAAGTGGGATACTCGCTTTGTTCCTGTACAGTGCACCAAACCTAGGGTGCAGCTTCTGGTGTATGGCATCAATATGAAAGGAGAAATCAACATGACAGTCAAGCCAGACCCGAGGTACTTAAAAGAGGAAACATCCTCAATAACAGCACCATCAAGGGTGCGAAAAGAAAGGAAAGTGACGAGTCTGGAAAGCCTCCAAGGGGTGCCAAAATTCAATTTGTTTAGGAAGGCAAGGTTTAAATGTTGGTATACTATAATCCCAAATTCTACAACTGACAAACAAATGTGTGGCCATAGTTTTCCTACTGTCTTTGGGTTATTGGAAAGGCTCTGCAATGCAAACCCCCTACATGACAATTTATCTTTTTAACTGTATTATTTATATATCATTAAAAAAAAAACCATTATCAATAATCACTTCCAGACACTTACATACACAGATACTATATTAGTTAAATTTTTACTGTTTCTTAATATCTAGCTGCGGGACCACCTTGTTTTTGTTATTTGTAGTATTAAAATACATAACCTGGGATGTCTTAGCACTAAGCACCATATTTAATTGGGTAAACAAGCTTTGAAGCATACTGAAGTTCTTTTGAAGTTTGTATTCTAAAATAAGGATGACTGTTTGCTCTACCAATCAAGAAAGTTTCATCCGCATATCGTTTCATTTCTGTATGGGTGACAAAATTTGGAAGATTGTTGATATAGATCAGGAACAAAAGTGGTTCTAAAATCGGGAGCCTTGAGGGCCTCTCCTATGCAACAATCCTGGATACAAGTTTGCTCACGATGGCTACCTGCTGGGATCTACTAGTTACGTACAACTGGAACCATGCAACGTCATTTGACATTACTACTTGTTCCGGTCTTTCCAGCAGAAATGAATTATATACTAGATCAACAGCTTTACCGGTCTGTGACTAACCCCTCTTCTCCTGCCCCCAGACCTCTGAGCCTGTACAGAGGATTGGAGGGTCATACCGGCACAGTCCAGTATGTATCAGAAACAAATGGTGTTTCTGACGTCCATATGAGACTGCTGCATCCCACAGCCCTTGCTCCTTGTGGGACTCATTATCCACCCTGGAACTGGTCCAAGCATCCAACTGGATGCCTGGTGTCCAGCATGGCACCTCCCTCTGACTCGTCTATGGCCTGTCCATACTGCACTCTGTGCGCAGATGCTGAGGGGCCAGGGGACAAAAATACCAGCCTGTGTGTCAGCAACCTCAGTTATGGAAGTAAGCACTCCAGATAGCGTGACCTGCAGTCATCCGAAGCGCCTTTGTGGATCGGGCCTTCAGTATTCCACACTTTCATCTGCTGCTGCCCAATGCTAGTAGGTTTGAAATTAACCTGCAGAGCAGCGATGCACATTAAATGCAAACATAGATCAAGCCAGACTATCCTAATATATGTCCATTCAAAGCTACGTCATATAGCCCTACAAACACATGAACCAGTGTGGAGAAATATTGTTACTGCAAGAACCCTCAAAGTGTGATTCCCAGTTGTTCCAATCAGCCTAGAGTCTGAGCTGACAGCAATGCAGCCAGTTTCTAGATCAGTCAAGGAAAGCTGTTCCTCCTTGACTGGTCCCTCAAAGGCATGTGTGTGTGGGGGGGTGGGGGGTAGTAATCAAAGCAATATTTTGCAGATATTCACAAGCTGGACTGTGGCCTGAACTGGCAGTGTGTCATGAGTGAAGAGGAGTTTACAGTGGCATTGCAGCTGTGGTATGGTAAAGGGTCCCATGCATAGTGGTGATGGAAGCAGTAACTTTAGGAAAAGGGTGAGGCTGGATCATGGGAAACTGAAACAAAACTACTGTAAGAAAAATGATTGTGATTAGTAACTGGTGCAGTGTTAGCCACTGCTTTGCAATTAAAATACGAACTGTAAAGAGAAAGAGAAATGATGTGACCTGAGAATTAAACACAGTTTCCCAGAACATGAGCCATCAGGCTCATAAAGGAGCAGCCTGACTACCCAAACGGTATTCCAGCGACCTTGGTTCAATTCCCATTTAGGTCACATTATTTCTCTTTTATAACATTTTGTATTTAAATTACTATGAAGTGGCCAATATTGCACCTTATTACAAGGTAGTATACTAAGGGCAAACTTGATGGACCTTTGTTTTCCTTCTGCCATCAAATTCTATGTTTCTATGTTTTTAATTAACATGTTAACTGATCAGAGGAGAAGAACATGCAATCAGAAAAAAAATGGATGACTGAGGAAACCACATGCTGCTTTCACGTGGCCTGATAACCTCAGAGGTAGAGCAGCAGGAAGACATGCCAGGCGTCAGGGTTTAATTCCCAGTTAGGTCATAGTTTTATTCCATCATTACAATTTGTGTAAAACAGTAAAACAAAAATTGTTAGAAAGTAACTTCTGCATGGGAAATAGATTGCTCAGTGGACTGGTAGCAAGTTACAGTCTCTTTCACCTCTAGGTCACTGGTTCAAATCCAGCATTGGTTGGCAGTGGTCAAAAGTCATCATCACCTAAGGACTGTTCAGTGGCCTATGTGAAATGAGTTGTGGTGGTCTCAGTCCCATTTCCAGTAGGTAGGTGTCCACATCACAAAACTACCAACATGTCTGGCACTATTTCTACACCCTTGTCTGCAGTCTCACATGAGAGCCCAAGGACTGAATGGTTATGGAGTCTGAACTGCCCTCTCAACTACACAGTAGTCCCTCCATGGTAAGGACGAGGCACACTGGCAGAGCAGTGTGGAGAAGCCTGCACTGTGATTGTTCATGCTGTACCTGTCATATAGATAAGCAGAGGACTTCATGCTCCGGTGCTATCAATCCAACACCTTTCATGTGCACTAAATTCACACAAAGGGGAAAAAAATAAAACACAACTGCTCTGGGCAACCCTGATGGACCCGCAGCAGCACGGCATGCTGCTGTGCGGATGACCCAGGTCTGGAAGAATACTCGAGTAGCTGTGTCAGGTGGTAGGCCAGGATAAGGTTGCTGCTGTGCGGCAGAGTGCATCAGTCAGGGAGGGTCGATGGCAAACTCTGACACCACACCATCTCCTGGGCTGGGCCAGAGAGCTTGTTCTTGCTGCAGGGGGCATGCTGTATGCGTTCGCGGCTGGAACAGGCTGTGTTCACGCCGGGGAGGTGGGAGAGAACAACGGGGGGAGGGGGGGGGACACATTCATCTGAATAAATGTCTGGGCCCTGTATTCCCCTGGGTCCTAGTGCTTGCGAGCATTGGCTCCCAATCCACATAGTAGACTGCCTCTGGTGAGGGGGGGGCCCTCCCCCAGAGCCTGAGGGGGGGACCCTCCCCCAGAGCCCCTGCCATGCGAAGTAGAGCTCTGAGGGTAATTGGCAGGATGTCTCGATCAGGGAAGATCCAAGACACAGGCCTGAACAGGGTACAGTTCTGAGACCAGAGTATATCCCTGAATGACAGCCATGACCGGGGCAGAGAAACCTCTATGAAGAAAAAAAAGCAACTAATTTAGTATTACACCTTGCACTTCTATGTTTCATTTAATACATATTTTAAAAGGGGGAGGTGTGGTGCTGGTTTGCTTTAGTGACACCTTTTGTTTAATTTAGCAATGGTTTTAGATAGGTTTCCGAACAGTCTTTAATTTTTTTTTTTTATTTTAGTTGTTTAACCAGGTATAACACACTAAGCTGAAAGCTTTTTTACAGGAGCAACCTGGGAGCACAAGGAAGTTAAGTGATTTGCTCAGGGTCACACAGTATGCAAATGGAAGCTGTGGGATTCAAACCCAGATCTGGTCTGCTGGATGTCACCAGATTTGCAGCTCAGAGCCTTAGACCACTGCGCTATACTGCCTCCTGATTAACATCTATCTTCACAGACTACACTTCACAAATTTCAACATGTAATCAGACTTTACTCATTAAAATATTTTAGGCCTGATCCAGTGGCGTGGCAACAACACACTGCAATGCCACCTAGAACCCCAGGTCACATGCGATTCCTGGAATCCCATGAAAAAGCCAGCTGGGGTCTGGTTGTATTGCACTGGCACCTAGAAATCCTATGTCACATGCAATCCCTGGAATTCCATATGGAGGCCAGTTGTGGTCTGGGTGCATCACAGAAGTGAGGCATTTGACTCCTAGTACAGGAGGCGGGGGTACATAAACTCTGTGACAGCTGACCGTGGAATGGCACCGACAGCAGCCAAGGCGGCCACAATCATCAGATAGGCACAGACAACAATGGTAAAAAAAGCATTAAAAAGAGACAGCATTAAAAATAAAAAAAATTAAAAACTTTATGTCCTGGGCCCAACCTGGCTGTAGCAGAAGCTGGCAGGGAGGGTGAAGAAGCATTCCTACTAAGATGCTCACCTCCTAGGGGAGCACACAATACACCATTCTCCTAGCAGCACCTGGTGCAGTTACAGTCATGGTGCCCTCAGAAGCGTGAGTGACTACATGCCACTAAGATCCCCACCAATCAGGCTGCCACTAATATTTACCCACTCATGAAGTAGCGGGTGGGGGTTGTAGAAAACCATATAAAAAGGAGGCCCAGCCAAGCACTCTAGAAGATAGCTGCACTGCCCCTCAAGCCACCAAACCCTCCAATGTTCCACACCCTCACTCTGGACCCATTGGCTGTCACGTACAAATTAACTTCCCTGGCGGCAAGAAGGGGAGCGTCCAGTAAGGGAATGACCTGGACCAGCAGAGCACAGAGTACCTCAAAAGACTGGAGAACATCATTGGTGACTGTGGAGCAAATCTAGTAGACACTCAAGGGCAACAGGTGGGGGACGGAAGGAGTGGAATGCTTGGGGAGTATAAATAAAAGAAGCAAAAAAAAAATAGCACTGACGGAACTGGAGGATCACGCAAGTAAATGAAACTGTAAAATGTCTGCAAGCTTTTATACTAAAAAGGTAAGGTCAAATATATTTCCTGTTCTATACTGCACTACTTCAACTTGCTTCAAAAGACTGACACTGCCAAGAGCGCTTTAATCTTTTGACATACTGCACACTGCATCTTCCCACTGCCAAATATTTTAAAGAGGACAGAAAATTATTTCTAACTAGTGGCGGTTTATAATGTTCCTAGTTTTGAATATAACATTCCTACCCTTAAATGATCCATGTTTAACTGTACCTGAATAAAAAGTTATGTGAACTATGGTTTGCATTGTTTTGTTTGTATGGGCAGCATTCTGTTACAATTCTCTTCATGGAACCAATGCTCTGGACTTTGGACTATGTCATGGTTTGTGATTCTGAGCATGGTTCTGATAGGACAATAGCTCATGCTTAGTATTCTGTACACAATTCACACAGAGGGGAAAAAAACAGAACACAACTGCTCTGGGCCGCCCTGATGGACCTCCCAGAGACACAGTAAAAATTCCAAATTACACGTTCCATGAATAGAACTGTGCAAATGTTGTCCAGAAAAAGAAAGCAATTGAAAACAAAGGTTTTCACAGCGGTGTTTATTCAGGCACAGTTAAATTTAGATCATTTGGAGGTATGAATTTCATTTCTGTAGAAAGGAACATTACTATCTGCTGCCAGTTACAGCACACATTTCCTGCTGCCTTTAATTAACTCCTTTATCCAAAGGTCTACCAATGGTGTAGCTTCCCGTTCCATATCTTCCAGAAAGGGTGGTGGAGCCATGGAACAGGTGCTAGCTGAGGTGGTGGGTGCAAAAACCGTGAGTGGTTTTAAGCATGGCTGAGACAGAATGAAGGGTATAGTGATTGCTCAGGACATCGGAATCAGGAGGAGAATGGGGGTGGGGAGGGATAGGACCCTGGAGGAACAGTAGGCACCAGGACTTACTAGGGAACTCGGGCTGACTTGATGGACCTTTGGTCTTCTGCTGTCATTGACAGAACTATATGTCCCTTATTATTAACAGCAAAAAATACCAAAAATGTCAAACACATACAGAATAAATGATGGGTAAGTGTGGTATACAAGGAATTATACAATGGGCACTTAAACACACATCAAATCTTCCATCCTGATTGGCTCACTGGCACCCCTCTCCCGTTGTAAACCCTAGCATCACCCCATGGGAAGAGGTGCCAGCTGCCAGTCAGCAGAATCAGTAAACCCACCCGAAATTACTCCGAGCAACAGAAATCCACAACTGCTAAACTCGTGAATCACCGCTAAATGACTATCTCTCATGACTGCTGCTTTGCTTCCATTCCCATACGCAAACCGCCCTTCAAACCACAGCACTTTTTTTTTTTTTTTTTTTTTTTAAACAATCATTTGTCCGAGACACGTCCCTGATACAACCCCTTTTTCAGAAACCCTTCCGGGCTAAAACGGCTGTCCTCTCACATCTGTCTCCTAACATCTTCACCCTCCATTACAGCACTGCCCCACAGACCTATTAATGAAGATGTCATCTCCAAAGTTGAAATTCCACGTTAGCCTTTGACCTTACCTGCTCAAGAAGTCAGACTCAAAACAAACCACATCTAAAATCGGAAAAAATACAGTACTTGCTTTCTCCGTTCTCGATATTCCCCGACATAAATTAAAGCCTACCTGACCCTTTCTCTGTCTTTACCAAAGTCGTCCCACGTGAATGCCAACCCGGAATGCCGACTGATTTCCAAACTTCTATAAAAGTTGGTACCAACATTTTTTTTACGTTTTACTACACACAAAACACTGAGCCCCATCATCGGAGGACACAGACCCACACTCAACTCCTGGAACCTGACGCTGGAAACTCTCTCTCTCTCTCGTTATAACAATCAAAGCAGCCTTTCGTTTGTATCAGCTCAGTCTTCCACTTTCCTACCCCCTTCCTTATCATGGAAACCAACCCCAGAAACCACGATGATCCAGCCTGCTAGTTCCCACTCCATCACACTCTCTTTCTACAAACAGATGCTACTGCACTTTTTTTTTTTTACTTATAAAAAAAAAAAATGTCTTGATCATGGCTAGGCACGGAAGAGAGAAATGGACACTCGCTATCACACACTCCCATGATTAGAAAAACAAACTGCCAGCCTCTCCCTAGCAACACAGGACTACTTTATCTTCCACACTAATAAATTAATAAAAGAAAATAATTTAAAACACAAATATTTCTTCTTTATTTTTTTTTATCATTGATAAAAATGGACACATTGTATAATAGCAATATCCCACTCGAGGGTGTTGGTGATGCCAGGATTTACCCATGCCCTGGGGTGTTGTTCAGTCATGCGGCTACGCCTTGTGACCGAACACACCCCCAGGGCATGGGTAAATCCTGGCATCACCAACACCCTCGAGTGGGATATTGCTTAAATAAACCCATCGAGGGTTTCGGTGTGGGTTTCCCCTTGCCAATTTATAGCTACTATATAACGGGCCACTAGTGAGATAGTAGTGATATCTTGATGCTGGCTGGGTACGTTATAACTGATATCTTTTCATGCTGGGTACGTCACAATTGCAAGCTGCTGTATTGTACAGCGCGGCTAGATTGTGAATGCAGCTGATTCGCACTGAACATGACTTGTATCTCATTTCAAAAAGAAACCGCTCAGCACAAAGACGGACTGCAGCCTAGATGCTGGCACACTAAAATAAACCCCCTCCCCCACCAAACATACATACATACTATTTGTTTTTAGAGGAGCCGTTTTATAGGGAGCGAGCATGTCCTTCTTTAGCCGCCATAGTGCACAGCTGCTTTCAGTTTCAACTCATCTCGCCGAGTCAGCCTGTTTATGAAATAGAAGCTGCACAGTGTCAGCGTGCAAATTTTAACTCCAGGATAATGTTTCTGCAATTGCTTATGTCAAGAGTACTCAGATACTAAGATCAAAGACAATCATGCTCTGTTGGGGTAGGAAAAAGCTCAACTGGATTCTGTCTTGTTATACAGCTTTCCTATATGATCCATATAATCTCAAACGTTCATCAATTTCTTGTATTCTGGTAATGTTCCAGTAATCTTTCTTCTTTCTCTCCTCAGGCTCCCTGAGCTCTTCCAATACCTCTTGCTTCTAGATAATCTGCTTCACTCTACTGCTACTACAGGACAGTTTAAAGCACAGAGTTCTTCTCAGTGACTGGCTGAATTGAAACTCACACCGGTTGTACAAATCGAATATGCCATGGTTGATCAAGAGACAGCACAAATATCTCCACTCATTGTCAGTGAACTCGTGGGATGTCAAGAGTTCAGTGACAGCTCGTGGAGATATTTCTTCCATCTCACTCTCACCCATGGCATATCCCATATATATATTCTAGTGGTGCTACAGCACCACTATAGTTAGGGTTGGTATAGCACTTCAATGTTAAATCTGAACTTTTGCACCTTAAAGAGATTCACTAAGTTAATACCTTGCACCACATACAGTGGTGCCTTACCCCTGCAAGAAGCATTTGGTGCAGATGGTACCAAAAAGAACACAGTATTTTTCCTGTAAAATCGCTCGTAAAACTGCTGCCATCGGGTCCTGTTACTTCCAGATATATAGCGCCTTCCCCACACACAAACACGTTATAATGCAAGGCCAGGGACAGCTCGGGGATGTTCTCTATTATAGTCTATGGGGGGGCTACTTTCTAATCGATTTTTTTTTTTTTTTATGCTCCCCTCTCCTCGCAGCTCTCCCCATCTTCGGGAGACACCTATGGCCTTTTAAGCCCTCGCTCACCTGCCAGGTGGCCGGAGCAGTCCGTCCCCCATGTAGCCGTGGCTGTACCCCCCAGGCGGGTACGGGGCGGGGGCTTCTCACCCTGGAACATCTGCTTTCGTCGGGACGCTGTCTCCGGGCCTGGCAGGGGCACTGAGGGTCGGGCCTGGTGCTCCGTCTACCGGGAGGCCGCGAGGCATTTTCCTGTTTTCTCCTGACGTGCCATGTCCCTGATGTCAAGGTGCTCAGGCGCCAATGTCTGGCACGTCACCCCTCCGTTCTGCATCGGACTTGCTGATCCTCGGGTCTCCACCCAGGGCCAGGCAAGAGCCAAGCTCTGGCACCCCGGACAAGACAAGCGGTCCCTAGGATGCTCAAGTCCTCTCCCCAGCCCGGCCCTCCAGCTCCCCAGGCTAGTTCCCGAACAGGGCAGCTGTATCATAGCCAAATCCAACTGCTTTCGCCGGCGACTAGCCTCTAATTGATTTTATATATTGTAATGGTCAACCGGTGATCAATTAAGGGCATGGATCAACTAACTAGGGCCTTGTTAGTTGATTGTGCCCTGACTGAAAACCAGTTGACCATTACAATAAAAATCGATTAAAGCAACCCACAGGCTGTAATTGAAGTCGTCCCGGCTATCCCTGGCCTTGCATCATAATATGGCTGTGTATGGGAGGGACGAGGCAGCACTATATACCGGAAGTAACAGGGACGCAGTGGCTGCAATTTTACCGAGAAAAATACAGTGTTCTTTTGGTACCATCTGCACCAAACACTTCTCACAGGGGTAAGGCACCACTATATGTGGTGCAAATCTGTATCTGCATAACTTGGTAGATCTCTTTAATAACTTTGGCGTAGTTCAAAGAAATAACCTGAAATTAGGCATATGCAATCACTCTACCCGAGTCTAAAGATGTGAAAAGTTTTTGTGACGGCATCTTGCATGGTTTTTGAGATATAAAGTGGTAACCCCCCCCCAAAAAAATATTGGTTAACATGGGATTTTTGGCCGTCATTTACAGCCCAGAGGGAATTACATTTAATTTCTAAAAATTTTCACAGATGATGGGGTCTGTGCCAAGAGTGTGCCTTTCAATAGTTTCATGAAGTAATAATATTTACTTTTAGAGTTATAACACTGCTTTAGATAGCTGCAAGACAGGCAGGTAACTGAGAACCGTTTGACCTGTTAATACTTAAGGATTTACTGGTCGTGCTCAGAGAAATGCTGTTTGTGATGTCAGCCATCTTGTTTTTCTAACAATTTTAAAAATAGCATTGTACATAACTACTGTGTGATAAGGACAGCACAACACCTGTATTTAGATCTCAGTGATATGCTTAGTTTGATGTTGGTCTTAAAATTAGTATATGTACATGGCAAACATTATGTTTTTTTTTTTGTTTTGTTTTTTTTTACTGAAAGTCATGTCTCCTGTCACTCGCTAAGTAATTACCGTTCATGATTAACAGTTCAAACGTTACTGTTCGAATGGTAAATAGTCCAGTGGTCCCTCCCCAGCTATCCGATCGCCATTCCCATAGCAAAAATAAATTTCCCGGGTAGTCCAGTGGTTCCTCCCCCCTCCCCCATTCTCCAATCACTGTCCCTGTATTAAATAATCTTTCATTGGCAGTGCAGTGGTCCCTCTCCCCTCCCCTCCCCCATTCTCCGATCACTGTCCCCATGCTGCAGTTTATGTCCCTGGTGTCTAGTGGCACAACACCACCACCCCCATAAGCGTCCATCCCTGTAATAAAGAAAACCATCCCTCGATGGCCCCCCTCCCGCAAAAAAGAAAACAGTCCCTTGCCGATCAGCCCCCTACCTCCTACTTAGCACCCACCACCCCACACACCCCCAGTACACCCCCACTCACCCGAACAGGTCCCAGGTTCAAGATCCACTCTCCGATGGAAGACACGTCTTGCTGCTGGAACCGGCGACTGCAATATGAGAAACTAAGGTAAATGCGATTCAATGCATTTCAATAGGGAGTTTCAACTTTTATGCATAACTCAGACTTTTTTTTTACATTTTGGCACTAAATTTTCAACGTGGCCTTGTGGGGACCCAGCTCATGAACAATATGACTGACATTAGATAGATAAAATCTTTATTTTTTTGACAGGATGAAAGTATTAGGACTTTTTCAGCCCTGTTTACAAAGTTGTTCTTTTTAAAAAAGAGGTAACATTTGCTGTATTGTTGCACAGTTGACATACAGTTTATAGTTAGCATACAGGATGCGTTTCAACATTAAGTGGTTTTTGAACCTTGTTTTTTGGAACAATGACCAAGTAGCCAGCATAGCCATCTTACTATCCCCACCTCATGTGCCCAGTACAGAAAATGTTCAAATCCCTGCCAAAACGTTAATTCAACACAACTGAAATGCCATTCCGTGATGGTTGCCTGGAATAAGTTACAGAGCACACTCAAACTTAGCTCTCTGGTTGGGAGAAGGTACTTTAAATCCCTCATAAATAGCATCTGTCCTGAAGCATGTACATGTAAACAGGCTGTACCATTCCATGAATCAAATATGCTGTTCACATGGCATGCTATTTAGTTACCTAGCTGAGTACTACAAATTCAATGACTCCACGGTGTATAGCCATATTTAATTGCACTGAAAACGGCTGATCTCGCACTACTGTTTATTCTAAGTAGAACTACCTCATTGTGTTAGTTTTTCTAAAGTACCCTGCTCTCTTCCTTGTACAACTGAATCTCTGCTGTACTAAATTATATTATTGATATGTATTGTGAATTTAACACATGTACTATTTCACTGTATTTTTTTCTTGTTCACTGTACTTTGTTGTATTTTAGCCTATCCTACCTAGGACCTCCTTGTGAATGATCTTGCTCATTGGATCCTTTTCCACACCTTCGCAAAAGGTGGATTTTGCGGTCAGTTGGCAAATTCACCTTTCAGGCGCGATTTGAATATTTTTCTTGCCCTTGTTCATAAAATGGGTCATAAGAATGCTATGCTGAAAATGTTGGGTCACAATATGTAAAAATGCCAAAGTTATATCCATTTGCAGTTTTGCTATGCATGTTCGTAACTTTGGAACTTTAATATATTTTGACGCCAAGTTTTCAACATAGCCTTTTTATTACCACACATCATAGCTGTCATTTTCAAATCCTGGCCAAAATGGGGTTTCGCACCTGTGGCACAGAATGGTGTTGCAGTTGCGTAGAATTTCATTTTGGCAGGGATTTGAATTTTTTTGGGGGAATGTTGACATCCAAGTCCTGCTGAGGCCAGCTGTGTTTGCAGAAAATCAGAAAAATAACTTTAACAATAATGTGGTATATAGAGGGTATGGCATGGATGGCTTTTAGATAACCTGTTTATTTGCATGAGTGTCTGCATGATTTCAGGACTTCACATGTGCTGAAGGCACGAGTAAGGTCCCGAGTTCATTCACGCATACAAATAAAATGGGTTATTTGAAACCCATCCATGCCATATGCCTTGTATTAGGTTTCAATGTGTCTGGCTCATTTTTCATGTTTTAGTTGGCTTTTAATTTACTAATTGTTCCCATTTTCTATTAAAATGTTATTAGCCTGTTGGTAGTATGCTGCTGTTTTGGAATCGCGGAGCGGTTTCCATTAGGTGAAGTGGAGTTAGCGTGATTGGCTGAGGTGCTGGATTGTGTGCCTTATAATTGATGGATGTGGTATGAATTGGTGAGTCCTGTGACTGGTGTAGAATTGACTGGGTCATTCTTTTTGGCTGGAGTACCATTCGCTCAATGTGCATACACTAATTCATTTTGTATGTGGACAGGGAAAAGTGAAGGTGGGGCCGAAGTGGCAAGGAAGAGGCCCTGTATGAGAATCGAACTGTCCTGAGGATGTGGTGGCGTTTGGTGAGCAGAGGTCTGGTAAGCCACGTAATGGAGTGTCCGGAGTCAGCGGGAAGTGGAGGTTTGATACACCTTGGCAGGAAGAGTCTGGCATTAGGAGGAAATGGTATAATTTAGGAAACTGGTCTGATGTTTCAGTAAGTCAGGCACACTGTAAAAAGACACTACAGATTTTGCTTTACTAAATGTATATTTTAACACACACTGATTTTTGTCCATTCAGTTTAGCTGACACTGTAGGCAGATAGAGATCACTTCGTTTACGTTCAGTGGGCATGCTGTGAAACATTAACTAACGGGAACACTTGAGCCATACTGTGTGCAGTTATAGATCAGAGGTTTATTTTAACAGAAAGTGCATTATTATGAGTGTTTTTTATAGCACTGTAAGTGAAAACATTTTCACTTTCAGCATATGGCAGTCTGTGGAGCAGAGAAACAGAAGCACAAACTGCTCCACGGAACACTACCAAAACAAAGCATACAAAATGCTTACATCATTTGTAGGACTTCATTTCATATTTATTGTAATTTATCTCACATGTGCTGCTCCAAATAATCTGATTTTTCATGGCCTGACCAAGATCGTATGGTGGTGGGGGAGTGCAGTTACTGTACTGGTTAACTGGGTACAGACTTGTACAGCAACACTGATTACATTATAATCACACAATTAGATAGAGTACATTAATTTTTTTCTATGTATTGTTGTTTCTGATTGAAATGGTGGTATCGGTCAGGTGTGGGTGGGGTGGACAACCTACAGTGAAATTCAAAATGAGTATGGAATGTTCTTTCAGTGATGTTCTGCAGTTCTACTATTCTGATAATGTAGATCTGGCAGCATGTGTCTATTTGTGACATATGCAAGTGAAAAATAAATGGAGTTATTGATATAGTATGAGAATAACATGTTTATTTTTCTTTTGGGTCACCATGCTAGTAAATTACCACATTTATTTCAATTCTCAGATTGAAACCTACGTAGTATGCATAAAACTACATAATGGTTTGAAAGGGAATGACACGTTTGTCCACACATGAGTAGTAAGACCTTCATAACTGATGTGTAGCTTCGTCCCTTGTCAGTTACAAGGCTTACCACTCACTGGTGGAGACAACTGTGTTATTCCACAGCAACCCATTATTTATCTCCTGTTTATGTAATATCAATGATGTACATACATTATTATTCAATGTTATCTTCCAAATACACGCCAGCAATAACCTATTTGCCTACAGTTTACCAGGTCTCCAAACTCCATTACAAGCAAACCACCAAGAATACCAGATCACCAAATGATGCCTGGCAGGCCCACAAGCCTAGTGGCAGCAGGCACCACTTGCCAGCCTCATGACTGAGATTCACACACCAAGCTCAGGTTCTCCACTGCAGACCAGCAAGAAAAGGACTGAGCACAATAATAAACACTCTCCTCCATGGAGGGAGATCAGAGTTCCTTGCTGTGCAGCCAATACATGGTGGCCACAAGGAATGGTGTCAATGGAGAACCTAACATATGACCATAAGAAACTGCCTGCAGAAACAGGCCTCATGATCTATCGAATCTGCTCAAGTGTACAGCTAGCCCCTCATCACGCAGCTGCTCCTCCCCCCACCCTCTCAGTATCCCTTACCCTGTCCCAACCCCCTCTTGAAACTGCCCACCATGTTACAGGACACTATCTCATCTGGTAAGGTGTTCCACTTGTCCACCACTCTTTCCGTTAAAAAATGGCTCCTCATCTCCCTCTTGAATCTTCCCCCCTCCAATCTCATTCCATGCCCTCGTGTCCCTCCCCCTTCTCACCTGAAAAATCCCTTCTGTGTTGGTCTTGTTTACCCCCTTCAGATAGCTAAAGGTCTCAATCATATCACCCCATCTCTCCTCTACTCCAGTGAATACATATTCAGCACTCCCAGCCTGTCCTCGTAGGACTTGCTCTCCAATCCCTGGATCATCTTTGTGGCTCTTTGCAGCACCCCCTCCAACAATCTGATGTCCTTCTTAAGTAATGGGTGCCAGTACTGCTTGCAGTACTCCAGGTGGGGCCCGACCAATGACCTATACAGGGGCAGGATAACCTCCCTCCTTCTGGAGGATATCCCTCCTGCAATACACTCCAGCATTTTGTTGACTTTTGCTGCCACCTTCCTGCACTGAGCAGAGTTGTTCATGCTCCCCATAATGATCACCCCTAGGTCCTTCTCATCTATGGAGCTCCCTAACTGAATCCCATTCAAGTGATAATCCCTCCCCTGGTTCCTGGCTCTGAAGTGCATAACCTTGCACTTCTTGGTGTTAAACCCCGACTGCTATGTTTCCGCCCACTCCTGCAGCTTTGTCAGGTCCTCCTGTAACCCCTTCAACACCTCTGCATCATCAACAACAGCTCCCATCCTGGTATTGTCTGCGAACAGACTGATCTTGGTCCAGATCCCGTGTGAGATATCTGCAATAAAAATCCCAAATAGCACCGGTCCCAGTACCAATCCCTGTGATACCCCGCTCGTCACCACTCTCAGTGGCAAAAGGCCCCTCTCACCACCACCACCACCCTTTGCTACCTTCCCCTTAGCCAGTTTGGGATCCATTTTACCATGTTTGGTTCCATCCCCACATATTCCAATTTCCTCCCCAAGCTCCCATGCATCACTGAATCAAAGTCCTTGCCGAAGTCCAAATACAGGACATCCACTGCATGGCCCTTGTCCAGTTCTCACGTCACCCAGTTGTAGTACTCTACAAGGTTTGTCTGGCAGGATCTGTCCACTATAAACCCGTGCTGTTGATCATCCTGAAGATCATTTTCCTCTAAGAAGCTCACTAGCCTCTCTTTTAGTATGGTCTCTGTGAGCTTTCCCATGATCGATGTGAGGCTCACTGGCCTATAGTTTCCTGGTTCATCCTTTGGGCCACTTTTGTGGATGGGCACCACATGGGCCATTCTCCAGTCCTGTGGTACACATACTGTGTCCACGGAGGTATTGAACAAGTTGGCCAGTGGCCCCACCAGGACCCCTGCCAACTCCCTTAGTATCCTAGGGTGAATGCCATCAGGTCCAAGTGCTCTGTCCACCCTTAATACCCTCAACCCATCTAGTACCCTGCTGTCTATAATCCCTACATCTGTCGTCCCCTCCCCCCAACCACCCCCTCACCCATCTGCCCCCCTTTTCCTGCATGAATACAGAGAAGTATTCGTTCAGTGCCTCTGTTCCTTTCTCCACACCCCCCCATCCTTCTTAATCCTCACCAGCTGATCCTTACTCTTTCTTCTCTCTCCGATGTACAGGAAGAAATCTTTTCTCCACTTTTGATTCCCTGCACCAGTCTCAGCTCCTTGGACGCCTTGGCTGCCCTGACCAGTCTGGTAACCTCCCTGGACTTCTCCACATATGTATCCTTATCTTCACCCCTCCCCGATTTCCTGTACTTTCAAAACGCTGCCCTCTTGGCCCTCACCCCCTTCCATAACCTCCGGTGTCAGCCAACTGGGTTTCTTTGCTCTTCTCTTCTTGCTTTTCTTCCTAGTGCAAGACTCTGTTGCCTCCGCCAGCCCTTCCTTTATGATGTCCCATTTCTTGTCTGTAGCCATGTCTTGTTGCATTCCTGCCAGGTGCCTACCCCAAATTTCCCCGCATCTTCTTAAAGTCTGCCCCTAAACTAAATCACCCTTTTAACCTAAGTGGGTGGAGATGAATTCTGGCTTCCTGCCTGTGATTCTATGCCATGGGTTTGATTTGACATGCATCCTCCAAACTGTAAGGATAAAAAACAGTAAAAAAGAGAAGGCTCTGTATAGATATTGCTGTACTGTCTAACTCGCACTCTCAGGATGCCAAGTATTTGTAGCCGTGTCTCCACCCACCATGTCACCTATAATACTCCTGACCTAGCAGGGGGAGGGTAAAGCCCCATCGAGTGGGGACAAGCTGTCAGGGTTATCTGAGAGATCACGTAGGGGACTGGGGACAGAAACTAGCAATCCCACCAGAGACGGGGGAGGAGGTTGGGAGGGTCTGGGATGGTTGACGAAGAAGACACCAGTCACTCACAAAGAAAAGCAGGGGACAAAAATGGTGACAGTCTCAAGTAAACCAACCCCTATGAATTACACATCTGAGTCTTGTTTATTTTCAAGAGAAAGCTTAGGGTGAAGTGACCCAACTGATAGTCCCACAGCCTGAAAAATCCAAGTTTTGCACTAGGTTACTTATTTTTAGGACACACATTATCCACTGGTGAACCAGTGCTTCTGCGGTTTAGTCACTTGTGTTAGACAGCAAGTGTAAAAATACTGTGCTGGCTATCAAACAAGCTCTAAGCAGCAGCTCTGCAGGCTTCGAGGTTACAGCATGGTCTCTACTTCTGAAATAGGGTGGAAAATGTAGTCATGTCATTTACGTTCATACCACCTGGGAGACCACTCTAATGGTTATAGGAGTGGGCTCATGTACATTCTTGGGGTATCAGAACTGCTCACCATATATTACTGAGGACAAGCAATAATACAAAAAAATTTACAAAAAAAAAATACTATGCAAAATAAGAGCATCTCACATACAGAGGAGTCGTCCGTCAAGACATCTCTCTTAACCTATATGATCTTTAAAAGACTAGCTACAGAGAAGAATGCAGTGAAAAAATTTTCTTTTATTTTTTATATAAACTGCAAAGCAAGCAGTTCGTATCCCTACATAACTCATACAATGCTGAAGACCAACATGCAGTACATATCAGTTGAATTGCCATCTTCAGCCTACCTGATCTGCACTTGATGATGTCACTAAATTCATTATTTTGCGACCCATCAGGACTGTCCTCTTTAGCTCTGACCTTCGCCATTGTGTCACAGCTCTCAACTCTTAGTTCTCGTACTAGTAATTCCTTTCAGCACTGGATTTAAAATCAACTTTACAAAATCCTCTTCGAGCAAAATTCCTTCATGGACTCAATCAGCCAACTCACAATACCTAAGGGGAAAAAAAGAGAACCGAAGACTGAATATTTATGTTCCACAAGAGGTTTACATGAAGCATTGGTATCTGGCAGATTCTTTTCATTTCCACGAACTCACCAACTCTAAAATCTGCATGATTTTTGACAGATCCAGACTGCTGTGTACCAACCACACCCGTAAATATGCTGACCATAACCTTTGCATGGAGTTACTCATAATACTGCAACTATGAAGGGGTGGGCGTTTCTATCCTTCACATTTACTATCATTTCTTCACTTCTGTGTTTTGTGCCCAGGATGAAATTCTTACTTCTATAGATTAAAATGTTCTAGTGGTGCTTCTCTCCTTCCTTGTACATAGCACTGAGACTGCTCAAAGGCTTTCTGCATGCTGCAGTTCAGTGGAAATTTTGCTTTGCCACAGTCCTTACATGATGGAAATGTTCCTCTCAATATAATTTTTTGGCCTCCCGAGGTGCCGCCTACTCTTGCCATTCTGATCTTGCTGCGGTGCTGCTCGCCCCCCCCCCCCAATGTCCAGCTAGTGGGGATTTTATTTATTTCTTTATTTAAAAGTTTTACCAGGAAAGGATACAGAGCAGAAAATTGTTTATAACCAGATGCGTCCTGGGGGAAGGGCAGAGGAACAAATGGTACAGTACATGCACTTTATAATACAAGAATATAATACAGTTATAGATGCGGCACAGATTACAGTAACAGTGCTTCAAAGTACAGCACATGTACTTTATAATACAAGAATATAATACAGTTACAGATGCGACACAGATTACAGTAACAGTGCTTCACAGTACAGCGCATGTACTTTATAATACAAGAAAATAATACAGTTACAGATGTGACACAGATTACAGTAACGTAGCGTTTCATAGTACATGTATGCAGAACAGTGGCTACAGCGTAAGTGTGAGACATATAAGAACGAGTACAGAATTATATGCAACAATTTGGAAACAAATATTGTTGGTATCTTTTATGGTAAAAATCTGTACAGTAAGGGCAAAATAGCCTACAGACCATTCCAAGGAGTAGCTTTGGATGAAGGGGGTCAGAGTAGCAGCTGAAGTGTTTATTACCAGGCTTCCATCTGGGATGGGGAGCTGGTGGGCGGAAATGAGGACAGGGTTGCAGACTGGGAAGAATAACATATGTCATAGGTATGAGAGGGAGCTGTGGTGTGGACTGGGCAGATCGCTGAGGGAGACATCTCTGAGGTGCAGGCGCAGTCATCAGCTTAAGTGCAGCCACAAAACAAACCAGAGTGGGTAGGAGATATTTGCTGGGATGTGTTACTGACAGTTGCAGACTGGGGAGATGAAATCTCATAGTTTGTAGGATGATTGGGGGTGGAGGCAGAGCAGATGGCCGGGGGGGTTCCGTAGCTCAGGGTCTCGATATGAGAAGGTGGTCTGTCCAGCAGTGATGAACCTGGGAGTTAAGGGCTAGGGCTCTGGGGCTAGAATTTTGAAGGGTGCAGGTAGGTAAGTGTGTGTGTGTGTGTGTGTGTGTGTGTGTGTGTGAGTGAGTGAGAGAGAGAGAGAGAGAGAGAGAGAGAGAGAAGAGAGAGTGTTGTGTATAAAAAATGGTACTGAATGGTACTGATGTAGGACGATAGGGACCTGAACCAGAATTTGGCAAGAAAGTTGGTGCTGTGGGCAAGACACCTATCTTTGAGAGCTGGGAAGGAGAGGGATTTGTAAAGGTCCCAGTGGTGAGTCCGAGGCAGTCCATCTATGGCGAAGTGGCGGAAAGAGTGAAAACGGATATCCAGTCTGGCTAGGATGGACTTTGGAGTGGCACTGTAGACTACATCGCCATAGTCAAATGTGGGGAGGATCATTTTCTGTACAATCGCAAGTCAAGCCGGCAGGAGGATGCACCCGTGGTTTCTAAATAGAGCGTCTAGCTTGGGGTGCAGTTTCTTGTGGATGGCATCTATACATACAATGAAGTCCAAATGCTGGTCCAGCCAGACCCCTAGGTATCGAAAGGCGGTAACATCATCTGATGTAGTCATGTCCAGTGTGTGGAAGCGAGGGAGGAAAATAAGCTTGGAGAGTCTCGGCCTTGTACCGAAGGTCACTGAGACCCTCTTCTTGGGGATACACACAGTGTAGGACAAGAGGGTGCAGATGAGTGTCATACAGATGGCTTGATGCACATTCTTCTTCCCTAGTTTATTCCCCAAAGTCCTCTCTCTACCAAATGGCATGTGCAATGCCTTCATCAGACATTACCATCTTAGCATCCCTGCGGTGAAAGGCTAGCTCCCTGACCCATCCACAGGGGGCCACTGTGGTACCAGAAGTCACAGCCAAATATCCCCAATTGAGGTGTATTGCAGCATGGCAAGTACTTCAGCCTGGCCTGTCATGGTTGACTGGAGAAGGGTGCCCAGTAGGTGGTTTGAAGCCTGCGGAAAGTCACCACTTCATCCTGCCGCAGTTGGGTGGCATTACGACATTCCCCCCCCCATTCCCTTGTCCCCCAGGATGTCTTCTGGGGTAAGACGGCAGTGGTACTCACATATGAAGCGTGCTCATGCCACCTTCAGAAGGCATCTTCCCACCCATTATGGCTCTGGCTTCCACCACCACCACCTGTAGTCACCCTGGTGGTGGTATCGTAGCAGAGCATGTTCTCCTTCTTCCCTGGAGAATGTCCTGTGGGTCACTCAATCTCCCTCTCCCTGGTTGGCTCCTTGATGACCCACGTTCATTCCCGAACCCAGGAAGCCGTCATTGAGAGCAATAGCACAACCACTGCGCCAATGACAGACATTTTAAAAGAGATTCACTGGTTTCCAGAAGAAAGAAAAAAATCACAATTGGCATTAGAAGAACTCAAGTTACACATAAGTCCCTCATAAATGACATTTTAGGTTTTATTACTGAAGAAAGATTCACTGAAGTAGGATTGTTAAATATCATCTGCTGATGTTGCTTATTCAAGCAGTGAAGTCATGCCGACCCGGTGGTGCTGAGGGTTGAGGTGCTGGATGCCACACCTCGCGCCACACCGGTGAACTGGGTTTGGGAATGAGCCTGGGCCACTGGGGGTCAGCAGGGGAGAGAGAGGATCGAGCATCTGGAGGACTGCTCTCCTCACTCGGGGGGAGATCCAGGCATCTGCCTGGCACCGCAGTGGCCCCTGGTGGCAACCAGATGCACTGCAATGCCTAGGGCACAACAAAGGGGATGCAGAGCCGCAGACGTGCCTGGCATCATTGCACATCCGGGCTCTGCTGGGGAGGGAGGGAGGGGATGTAACCAATCAAATCCCCACCCTGGGGATAAGCGACTGCACCACCCTCTCAGCCACACCCACTGGCCAGACTCACAACCCCGGCCGAGCCTAGCCCGCCCGACCCCAGAGAGTGCCCTGGGGATAGGGGTGGCCCCACCTCAGGGGGCTCAGAGCCGAGGGGATAGCCAGGCTGGTGCCTGAAAAAGAGCAGTTTCAGGTCTGGAGGTAGAGCTGAGGGTAAGTGAATGCCCGAGAGAGTTCAAAGCGGAGCTAGAAAAAGAACTGTAAATAAAACCTAAAAAAAAAGTGGTGAAGTCATAATCATGTGCTTAGGATGTTGCAAACTGTTGCCGTGCAAGTTATTCTTTAAAATGCAACTTTTTATTTTGAGATAAAACTTCACATACATAATCAAAATTTAAGCAACATATTAGTTGTTGAGATTCCTTGTTACAGCATATATAAGCAATTAATTTATACATACAGGACTGTTTAACATATCCCAGATGTGACATCATACTATCTATCTCTATATGGTAAACAGACCAGGATAGGATCCAACAGACTATAGTCTAGAGTAAATAATGCTCTCTAGCTTCCCCTTCCGATGTTTTCCAGACCAACCTCCTCCTCGGTCTGGGGCCTCTCCATACAGAACCAAAAACTCCAGTAGAATATAATTTCCCAACTATGAGTAACTTTGAAATCATACAATATTCATCCTTTCGTTTCATGGGACAAAGTCCGGATAGGTCTCTAACTGGTAGGCAACCAGCCGTGCAAGTTATTCTGCAGTCACATGGGGATTATTTATGATTCCAGGCTGTGAAAAGCAGCAGGGACAGATGATGTCTCAGGTGTAAAGAGCCTAGTTTTAGGCAAATATTGTAAGAAATAAAGAATGCAATATCCTGAGATTCAACTTTTTTTTTTTGTTTTGTTTTTTAAATGTTATGAAGAGTGACTCCTGCTGATGCCAAAAAGATGAAAAAACAAACAAACTGGCAGATCAAGCTAAACGTATAAACAGCATGGATAGAGATGGGGTGGAAGGAACTTTAAAAAAAAGTTACACAGTTTAAGAAAATAGCAGCCTATTTAAATGTAAAACTTTCAAACTGGAGTTGTATATAAAATAGTGAATTCACAAATTGCAAACCTCGTGTCAAGCAAGATTCATCTGACAAGAGCGCTGGCACTTTCAAACTGGAGGCTGCTACATGCTCTCACTTAATACAGCACTTGCAAAACCAACAAAAGGGAAGCTTGGTTTACTTGAGGTTAAGGCTAGTGAATCAGGGTTTTTATTTTTGGTTACAGTTTATTGACCCAGGATAACCCAGCTTAGATGCCACTCTCGTTTCCCAGTGGGGTCCCGCTTTTACCCACTTCTCCAAGGCAGTGGACCAAAACACTAGGGACAGGATTCTCAAAGCTCTTGTGCTCGGCACAAACGGGAATGCACTGAGTACCAACTGTGGTATTCACAGAAGATGCGCTGGGGGATACTGCCAGAGCATCCCCTCTGTGAATACCACAATGTTGCCCAGCCCAAGAAGCACCGGCGCATCCCTGCACCCAAAAGTGTCATTCACAGCCACTGACATGCAAATGGAGCCATTTGCATGTCATTATAGCCCCATCTGCATGCGCTGTGCAGGGATGCGCCCGGCGCTCTGCATGAGTGGCAGTACTGCCAAGCTCAGCATCCCTGTCGGATGACTGCCACCTCCCTCCCTGCCCATATCCCCCAGTCAAGCCGCCACTGCAGCAGTACTGTCAAATGCACAGAACCCCCCACCCTGCCCGTAACCCCTCATGCAAACCGCACACTGCGGCAGTACTGTCAATTGCACAGAACCCCCAGGAATGCCAGCTCACTGCGGCAGTAGAAGAAAAGAACCAGAATCCCCACCCCCTCCCACCCGACTGACATATGGCCAAGAGTCCCACCCTTCCCTGGCAGCCAAGTGGACCCCCGTCCCCCAACCACTCAGGCACGTCAAACCACGCACCCCATCTAAGCAGGTCGCGGTGTGTCAGCTAACCACCCACAGTCCGCCACAGCTGCCCACAGACAGAGCTGTCTGTGAATGAGCTGCTAGTACTACTGAAAGCCCATTGGTGGACCCTGTCAACCAATGGGCTTGCAGTGGTACTGTAATCTGTCATATGTTGTGCCATATCTACCGCAGTAGCGGCATTGCAACGTGGACTCAGACCGGGGTGGAGGCACACTGGGTGGGCAGACTGCCATGCTGCTATCTGCAGTCGGCAGCCTGCCTGTGGGTGGCCACCCACTAAAGTCTATTTGAAGCAGACTTATCTTTGGGAGGCGCATCTCTGGACTTGCCCCGGGGATGCGCCTCCAAGTTGGGCTGTGAATGGGGCTGCGCTCCATATGCATGGACATGCCCCCCTTCACAGCCCCTCCAGATGCATCGCAAATCATTATAGGCAGTATGCAGTGCATCGGCCCCCTTCCAGGATCGCGCCGTAGCACAAGTTGGGGATGCACCAGTGCATTTCGGATGCACTGGGCGCATTACCTTTGAGAATCCTGCCCTTGGCTAAGTGACTTACACAAGGCCACACACTGTTTATTTGGCTCTAGTAAGGTTTGAACCTGCAGTCTCCCAGTTCCCAAACCAGTGACCCAACTGCTAGCCCACACTGCCTTCTTAATTTGGAGACAACCATTGTGATGCTCCATGCTGAATCTGGTAACAAGTCATGCCCTTAGTCCTACTGAATGATAAATGTGAATGGCCCTTGTGTTCCCAGGTGGTATTTCTATTTTTTTTTTGTGTTTTGTAATGGGTGTTTACTCACCTGGTAAAGGTGATTGTGTTGGTTGGCATCCATGGCACTCCAGACATTACCTCATGGGTTTCAGCCCACCTGATAGGCTAGTGATGCACTGACCCAGATCAAATTTCCAGCATATCCAGGTCCCAGAAACCCCTGCTCTCCAGTTCGAATCTTCCATAGCTGAAAATAAGGTTAATTAGGATACAGCAAGACATGCAATGTAACGTTTAGCATAGATACCAGGAGTTGGGAACAGGATACAAAAAGAGTCGGACTACGACGTGACAGAAAGAAGGCCCTGGGGCCCGAACTTTATTCCCCTCTTTTAACAATCTAACTCGAACCCGGGAGTTCGACAGGTCACCTGTTATGTCGTCAGTATGTTGTCTGACCCCCAATAAAACTGGATACTAGGTATCCCCTTTCTTTTCTTTCTATCTTTCCCGGCGCTGGCCATTCTAGCCGCTCTGAGGCAGGGCCTTGGAGTGCCATGGATGCCAACCAACACAATCACCTTTACCAGGTGAGTAAACACCCATTGTGATTGGTTGGCATCCATGGCACTCCAGACCTCATGGGTAGATAAGAAGCAGTTAATCCTCTGGGAGGAAAGAAGCGGCTCACAGTGACCGGCTGAGGAAGCTGCAGCTAGAACCTGGAGTTCGCGAAGGAGGGTGGGCGGCCGAGCTGCTCCAGCCTGTAGTGTCTGGCGAAATGTGTATGGAGGACCAAGTGGCCGCCCTGCAATTGTCCTCCGTGGATACACTGGCTCTCTCCGCCCAGGAGGTGGCCATCGCTCTGGTGGAATGGGCGCTGATCCCCTGTGGTGGGATCAGTTAGTTGGCTGTGTAAGTGTTCTGGATGACCCGTCTTAGCCATCCAGCGATGGTTGACTTGGAAGCGGCGAGCCCCTGCCTCTGGCCCCTAGCAATGATGAACAGCCTCTCTGTCCGGCGGATGGGGCGTGTTCGGGCCAGGTATACCGCGAGGGCGGATCCCACATCGAGGTGGTGAGGGGTCCCGCCTTGACTCTGATTAGGATCCTCTTGGAACTTGGGTAGCTCGATAGGCTGTTCCCTGTGAAAGTTGGTAGGGACTTCGGTTTGAAAAGCCGGGACCGTCCTTAGGCTAACCCCAGTGGGTGTGAACACTGTGTAGGTTCGGCACAGGACAGTGCGCAAGCTCTCCAATCCTCCTGGCCGAGCAGATAGCTACCAGGAAGCAAGCCTTGAGGCCGGCCCAAAAAAGATCAGTCTCTTGGAGGGGGCTCGTAGGGAGCCGATTTGAGGGATTCCAGGAACAACGGGAGATCCCACGGGGCGATCACCATCCTTGTTCTCAGACGCATGATCTCCACCGCCTCAAGAAGCGAATGGAGTCCGGTGGGCGCCTGGGGTACTCCTTCCACGAGGCCTATGGCTGCCCCTATGGCCGATAGCTGTACCCTGAGCGAGGAAGTTGCCAGGCCCTTTCCACTCCTGCTGGAGGAAGAGTAGGATGTTGGCCAGATTGGTCTGTTGGTGCTGTGTCTAGTTCTCCACACAGCCAGAGGGTGTGTGCCTTCTGTATGCAGAGCGTGGTGGAGCCCGTCTGGAGTGAAGTAGGGTACTGATCACAGATGCGTGGTACCCCGTTGCTTTCAGTCTCCTCCTTTCAGAAGCCAGGCCGTGAGTTTCAGGGTCCGAGGAGCTGGGTGCAGCACTGGTCCCTGCGAGAGCATGTCTGGCCGGTAGGGTATCCTGAAGTTGTCCACGGTCATTTCTCACGCAGCAGCGAACCAGGCTCTGCGTGGCCAGTATGGGGCCACTAGGATGACCGTGAGGCCTGTTTCCTGGATTTTGGCCAGGACCTGGGGAATCAGGGGAAGAGGAGGGAACACGCAGGCGTTCCTCCCCCTCCAGGTCTGTGACAGAGCGTCCGTCCCTTGGGCGAGACCGTCTTTGAAACGCGAGTAGTATTTGCTGACCTGGGCGTTCTCCCGAGATGCCATGAGATCCATGGACACGGGACCCCATGCCGCCTGGATTTCCTGGAATAGCGCTGGGTGTAAGCGCCATTCCCACCGGGTGCACTTGTTGTCTGCTGAGCCAGTCCGCCCTGACATTCAGTTTCCCTGCGAGGTGAACTGCACTCAGGTGGATGAGGTGAGTCTGTGCCCAGTTGAGGACCGCCGCTGTCTCCCTCATCATGGCCCTGCTCCTGGTTCCGCCTTGTTTCGATATGTAGGCTACCGTCACGCGGTTGTCGGAACGGATTAAGACCGCCCGACCGGTTATCAGGTGCCTGAATGCCCTCAGCACATGGAACACGGCCCTCATCTCCAGGATGTTGATGGAGAGACTCGCCTCCACTGGTGACCATCGGCCCTGCGCCGTTGACTCTCCCAGGCAGGCTCCCCATCCCGAAAGGCTCGCGTCCGTCTCTATGGCGACTGGGCGGGGTGGTTCGAGGGGAACTCCCCTGGATAGATTTCTTTCCAGTGTCCACCAGGCTAGGGAGGATCTTACTGCCTGGGGTAGAGGTACCACGCAATGGAGGTTGTGCTCGCCCGACGCTCCGCTGGATAGGACGTGATTTTGGAGCGGGCGCATGTGCCACCTGGCCCAGGGCACGAGGTCTATGCAGGAGGCCATACAGCCCAGCAATTGGGCGATCTTTCCCATTGTGGAGTGTGGACTGGCCTTCATCTTGCGCGCTAGTTCCTTGAGGTTGTGGACTCGCGCTGGGGCGTTTTGCCCATCCTTGGCCGAGTTGATGATCGCCCCTAGATGTTCGATCTGTTGCGTGGGGCTGAGATGGCTCTTTCTACATTCACCACCCAGCCGTGGTCCGCTAGTGCCTGGATGGCGATCGACTGTGCGTCCGGGCCTGGACCTCGGATCGAACGCGAATGAGCCAGTCGTCTGGAAGTGCGGGATGATGTCCAGTCCCTGTTCCCTGAGTCTGGCCACTAGGTTATCGAGACCTTGGTGAAGACTCTCGGGGCTGACGACAGTCCGAAGGGAAGCGCCTTGTACTGGAAGTGATGGCCCAGTACGTGGAAACGGAGGAATTGTCTGTGCCTCCAGATGATGGGGATGTGTAGATAGGCGTCCTTCAAAATCGATAGATGTCAGGAAGTCGCCTACCCAGATACAACGAAGAGTGGACCGTATGGTCTCCATTTTGAACCGGTGTTGGACTACGTGTTGGTTTAGGAACTTTAGGTCTAGGATTGGCCTGAGCTCGCCCGTCTTTTTGGGTACAAGAAAAAAGATGGAGTAGATTCCTTCTCCCTGTTCCGGAATCGGTACGGGTTGGATGGCACGGTTCTGGATCAGCTCTGATAACAGTTGCTGGACCTGGTGGGGGGACGCCCTCCTCCTGGTTATGGGAGAAGAGACGAACCTGCGAGGCATATGTGTGCGGGTCAACTCTATGGAGTAGCCCTTTAATACCACGTCTTGAACCCATCTGTCCGACGTTGTGGTCATCCATCGGTGGGCGAAGAGGGCCAGTCTTTGCCCCACCGGTGGGTAAGGATCCTGGCCTTGTGCTGGGGGTGGGAAGCAGTCACTGCTGTTTCCCCCTGAATAATCTACCTCTCCCTCCTGGTCTTTGGGTCCGTCCTCGGAATGCTGAGGGTTGGAAGTTCTGAGCGTAAGGGCCACGGAAGCCGGTGGAAGAGCTTCTTCCTCGAAAGGGTTGAGACCACTGGGTTGAGTCTCGGCGGGGTTGGTAGGTTTTGCTCCCCCCTCGAAATCTCCGTCTAGAAGTGGCTGGGTAAGCAGGCCTGTATCTGTTCTTGAGGAGGTCCCTACCCTCCTCTTTCTCCTTTAAGTAGTCTTGCAACCCCTCCCTGAACACATGCTTCCCCCGTAGGGGCAGGTTCTGCAACAATGATTTTGATTCATGGTCTGCGTCCCAGAGCTTCAGCCACAGGGCCCTACGGGCCCGGTTTGTGATAGCGGTGGCTCTAGCTTGGAGACGCAGAGAGTCCACTGCCATGTCGGCCAGATACCTGGCTGCGTCCAGAGTGCACTCCAATAGCTCGGCCTCCCTTGACTTAGGGGTAGCCTGTTCCTGGAGTTCTTCGAGCCAACGGATCTGTGCCCGAGAAGTGTAAATGGCTGTGGTAGCGGCCTTGGCTGCTATGCCCCCAATCTCAAAGGCCCTCTTCAACATGTCCTCAACCTTTTTATCTGCAGGGTCTTTGAGAGCTATCGTGCCGCAAGGAAGCACGGTCTTCTTGCTGAGTGCCGCCACCTGGGGGTCGATGGTGGGAGCCCTGCACCAAGCGTCCGATTTTACCCCTTGGACCGGGTACATCCTGTCCAGGTTCTTGCGGTTTGGCATCCTGCCTGGGTCCGACGATTGCCATTCCATATTAAACATGTCCTCAATGGCGGGCAGACAGGAAAAGTCTCAGTGTTGGCGGTCTTAGCTGGATCATCGGGTCGGAGCTTTGATTCAGGTCCGCCTTCTTGGGTTCTTCAGGTCGAATCCCATCGTGGCCTTGATCACCTTCATGAGCCTGGGATGGTGTCGAAGGGCATAACTTCGAAGTTAGTGAAGGGGCCGACTGTAGCTCGGTGTCCTCTGTGTCCGGCTCCGCGTCCTCCTCGTCCCCAGCGTCATCTCTCTCTCCGTCCTCATGCGAGCAGTTGACAGGGATGATCGGGAGAGGGTCCTCAGGAATCGGGAGTTCTTCCGTCTGGCCCCCCGCCTTTTCGGGTTCCGGGTTGGATGGTCTTGTCCTACTTTGGGTAAGGGACTCCAGCTTCTCCATGATCTTGAGCATAAAGTTCTGCTGGCTTTCCATCATGGCCACCGCGGCCCATTGATTCTGGATCAGAAGGGCCGGGTCCATCCATGTAGAGTTGCTGGGGCCAGGGTTACTGGGGGCCAGAGGCAGGGTCCGTTCTAAGGATGAGTCGTTGTCTAAAAGGCAGGCCGCGCAGCGGGGGCCCGGGGTTTGGGGGAGGAGGATGGCGCTGCACGCGGAGCATTTCTTTGCTTTCACCATCTGGAATAGAGAGAGGTAGATTTAGGAGGCCGTCCTGCTTTTACCCCCCTCTTTTTTTTTTTTTTTGATAAGGTATCCCGCATCACAGAGGCTGCAGATGGTGTGCCCGAGGTTGGGGGGTGCTATGTGAGGACCCCTGCAACGTCGGGTGGTGGTCTGGTGCCAGGGCCCACTATGGGAGGTGGCCGAGGCACTGAATGAGGACCATACGAGGAAAGAAACACCTGCCGGGGTCGCTGTGTGAGGGACCCGGGTGGTGGAATGGAACCCTGGCGTGGAAGGGAGTAAGGCCCCGATCCTTCTCTGTCAGCTTCTCCGGGGCCAGGTTCGGCCTTGCCTCACCCCTAAACCTCAGGTACACAAAACATTCTAATTACCCAAAGAGGGCTAGGCAGTACCTAGTTCAAGATACTCTGACCGCTACTCATTCTAAAAGGGCCAAAGATGCAGGCCACACACCAGGCCGTCCTCTGAGTAATCCATCGAGGGTAGTCACAAATGATCCTTCCGGCGAGGCAAGGCTTTAGGATTTACTTTCATGAGCCTTTCTCCTTTGAACGCTATACTGCTTCTGGGAGAAAGTTAAGCGACTTGCTCAGCGTCACACAATATTCAAGTGGGGACTGTGGGATTCAAACCCAGGTCTCCAGGTTTGCAGCTCAGAGCCTTAAGCCACTATGCTGTACTGCCTCCCTTTTTTTTTTTTTTTTTAACTTCCACTGAGGAGGTAGAGAGGACCAACCTGGGTATGCATAGAACTCTATGCTATCCTAGAACATTTGCCTGATCTCATCCATGGCCCTTCTCCCCCCCCCGGATCCCTCTGAGTCCTTCTGCATCGCTCTCAGGAGCTTTGGCTCTCTCTGACTCTCTCTCTCTCTCTCTCTCTCTCTCTCCTAAAGCTGTAATGGAGGATGTCCGCTGGCCATCCATGCGCCTTGATAGCGGCGGCGACCGGGTAGTCACGAGAGGGAAGGGAAGGCTGAACCTCCCTCGCAGGCGCGAGAACCGCTGGGAACAGCGCTCGGTGGAGGGAGGGAGGCGATGGGTTCTCCCTGCGGGAGCCGAGGGAGACAGCGTGGGGATGTCGGGCTGGCGCACGGGAGGCCTAGCGGAAGCCTAGGCAGGTGCGCCAGTGCGAGAGGGGCGAGGCCCCAAGCTAGGCCTAGCGGATTCCTGCCCCTCTCACTCTCTGTCCGCCTACGCGGAGGACCGCGGTGCAACGGCGCTGAGAGGAGGACACGGCGCAACGGCGCCGAAGGGACGACCGCCATCGGGTGGCGGAAAAGAAGAGAAGGGAGGGGGAAGATGGAAGGGGGGAGCGAGCGCAGACGCGGACAGGGGCCGCGTGGCGGCCACGCTACAACAGCCTGCGGCCTAGGGCGGAACGCCCTGAAGGCAGAGGGCTAAGAAAACAACAGCTGCTGGGTCCCACTGCAGGCGGGGGACCTCTCCCCATGGAAAAAACAAACGCTGGGAGAGATGCCAGCCAGGGGAGGAGAATTCCAAGTGCTCCACCACGCGGGGCATTCTGGCACAATACAATAAAACATAATAAGGGGCAATTAGCTGCCCTAAGCAATAAATGGAGCTAGAAATATGGTATCTAGATGTTGTATGCTAAACAAAAACTCAGTCTTTATTTTTTTAAAGAGGTTCTTACCTTGAGGAGCAGAGAGGGGTTCCTGGTGTGCTACTGCCTTGTTCAGATGCACGATTCAAACTGGAGAGCAGGGGTTTCTGGGACCTGGATATGCTGGAAATTTGATCTGGGTCAGTGCATCACTAGCCTATCAGGTGGGCTGAAACCCATGAGGTAATGTCTGGAGTGCCATGGATGCCAACCAATCACAAACACAGATTTTAAAGCAACGTAATAAGTGGAATTTCCCATTCAAATCATGATATTTGCAACTTTTATTTATCAAAATTTTCAGATTATCTGCTTTACTTTCAAGTCCCCCTCCCCTTTTTACAAAAACAATGAAAAGGCCAGCACGTTGGCACAGCGGCAGGGCAGTGCTTGCGATACCAGTGAACCAGTTTCGGAAACAAGCACAGGGTGTTAGTGGCCAGCCTGGGGGAATCAAATGTCCCAGACAACTCTCTCCTCTTCCAGGGATGGAGGGAGGGCAGCAGTACGAAAACCCCAGAGGCAACACAAGAGTAACGAATGTATTCACAGTCCCCACCAAGCTGACTGGCCCGAGCTGCCCACATTTTAGTTTTTTGTCACAGGTGCCCCATCCATGTCCCAAAAGGCTCTATCACGGGGGGGGGGGGGCTGTGGAGTGAAGAGGTATGCAAGCACCACAGTAAGTAAAGACAGAGCTGAGAGGTGACTAATTGTTGGGGTAGCACTGGTGACTGAGGGAAGAAATAACATTTAAAAAAAAAAAAAAGCTCAAAATGCAAGCCTGATAGACTATGACTGAGAAGGATGCTGCACACCTTGTCAGTGTTTTTAATGTTTCTGTAAGGTTTTTACTGCACTGTGTACTGTAATAGTTTTGTATTTTGTCCAAAAATTCAAAACAAAGTTTTAAAAAAATGAAAAAAAAATGTCACTTTTAAATGTTAATTAACATTATACTTTTTGGCATTCCCACCCCATACTCTTCTTCTCAACCAACATTATCAACTGCATACTCCACCACACCTCACACCTGCCCTGTGCCACCCCTCCCCCTTCTAAGTTTCTGGATCTGTCCTACTTTTAGTCCAAGATTTTGCTAGGCAGTAGTTATCACCACTTCTTGACAACTGTGCTATTCCCAGTGTGCAAGTAAGGATAAACCCAAGCTAAGACCAGCTCAGGACACCAAAATCGTAAGCATAACTGCACTGTCAGTCTCCCAAATGTGTCCACAATAAAAGGCACTGGCGTGGAACCAGCACCAAGGGTGTTTTTCCCCTAGGCATTATGGAAAGATAGAAGAAATTTTCCTGTCTTACTTCAAGTATCCTAAGTCATTTACAAACAGATCTGAACAATGACTTTTGAACATGATACAAGCCAGATAAACACCGATTTGCACACACATATTTAGCACAATGACATGTAAAGTTACTTTCAGTCTGTAAAAATACCCATGCCAGATACCTTTAAAACCATTTATTATTTAACTGGTCTCTTGTGGTGCCATTTATTATTTAACCGATCTCTTATGGTGTATATTCCCTTTTAAAGTAATCAATATAGAAGCCACTATTCCAGAAATGTCCTTACATTGCAATCATACTGCTCAACCTTTTGTCACTGAAACGTGGGACAATTACACTCCTAATGTGCAACACATCTCAATCATGACAGAAGTTCAGGAGAGCGCTGTGGAAACCAGTGCCTTTGTTTGTGCAAAGTTTCTGCTTTAGATATCTGAGTTTACAACATCGACCCTGGGAGAGCAGTGCCTTCCTTCCCCTTGTGGTACGAATGTGGGACAGAACAATTCTAAGGGGGTAATGACGGACGTCCCAACATTTGACGGGTATGAGTTGCAATCAGTTTCAACCCCCAAAAAAAAAAAAAAATAGGCATCCCTAGCTGCAACCACTGCTAACTGCCCAGGAATTTGCTCTCAGTACGAGCTTGTTAACAATTGTCAGTTGCTGACAGCTCGACATCAAGCAGAACCCCATGTTCGACAGGAATATTTTAATGAGACATTATAGGTCTGCTGTATTTCAGATCACTCACGTCTGGAGGAGCTAGGACACTGAGACACCGATCCAGCTCAACGCACAGATGCGCAACTGAAACTTTGTAACATCTTACCCCGCTGACATCAAAGCCTGCAAACTGCAAAATATATCTACTGTATACCAATCCACTCCTTTGAAACTGTGCCCCTTTCCGACCGCCACGCCTTATTTTAAAATTATGAAACTCTCCTCAATGACACTTTGTTATAGCCATTGATGTAACCCACGCGGATGAGTTACAAACTAATGTACTCCTGCTGACCTACACGTTACCCAGCCCCTACGGACATGCCTTCACTATCTCCTCTCCCGAGTCCTCTTTCACTTTTTGTCAATTATTCAGCACTCTCTCTTACCTGCCTGGCAACCATTGTTTCAGTCGCCTTGCAAAATGGAAACACGTCCCCACCAGAACCAGAAGAGGTTGCAAAACTCCCAGACGATTCCACCTAGAACCCGCTTCTTATAACCACAGCAATCCCGATGGGGGACAAAGGTCCAGCAAGAAAGCAAAACTTGTAACTTTGTTGTCAGTCAACGGCTACTGCCTTGTGAGTGTCACTGCCGGGCTCTCCGACTCCGCTGAACTCCTGCTGCACGGTGTCTGATTCCGAGCTGCTGCTCCCCGTCGCCTACAGTTGTCAGGGGTGGGGTTCGGGTCTATTTTTGCTTGCTTTCGCGACCGCTCTCCTCGAGCTCGCTTCGTGGCAGAGTGTAGTATTTTTTCTCACTGCGAGGGCTGCGCTCTGTCAGTTCTTCCTAACTTTATTCCTGAACTCGTTTCCCAGCCCTGCTGCTACCCTATGCAGGGAACATCATGGCGCGACCGTGTCACGTGCCACCCCGCCCTGTCAATCACAGTTCGCCAGGACACGAAAGGCTGGGATAGAGCGCGCGAGACAGATAGGAGACGGAGCGCGGGCTGGAGACAGGCAAGAGAGTTGTGCGAGTGAGGCCAGAGGTGAGGAGGGAATCGGAGTAACGGGCAACTCCCTCCTGAAGGGAGACTGGAAAATAGCAACAGACAGTAGGTGAGAAACTGCAGAGACAGACGGGTTCAGGTGTGACTCCCCCCCTTCCCAATTCTGTACAAAAATCTCTACTCTTTTCCACTTTCCGTCTGATTTTAGTTTCTTTACCCGTATTAACTCAGCTGAGATGCTTCTACCAGTCTCCACAGCTAGGTGGACAGGACCACTGGGCGTTGAAGTCAAGTGTCTTGCTAAGGTAACGCAGTGAGTATAATTTGGTGACCTGCGATCTCCTAGTTCAAGATTACTGCTCTAACCATACCTCTCAACCTTTTGTCCCCGAAATGTGGAACATTGCCTCTCAAAATGTGGAACAAATGAGTAAAACGTGGAACACTTAATCAAATCTATGTAAGAAGCTCAGAACACTATTAAAATATTTGAATTTAAGAAAATCTGTTATTAATTGAGTAATATATGTTTTACATCATTTACTATAGATGTTTGTTTTAAAATGTTAACACTGAATGTGTAACAGGGAGCTTTTTGTGAAGCAAAATGAGGAACTTTCCTCATAATGTGGTACCACTGAGAGGTATGGCTCTAACCACAATGCTACCCCTTTTAAAACAGCAGTATGGAAACACATTTCAACAGTTTTTTTTCGGTGTATTTCTGGCAAAAGAAACATAGACTTTGACAGCAGATAAGGACTGTTTGGCCCACCTAGTCTGATCATTTCCCTACCTACAGGATAAGCTGCAGACCCTGTTTAACCAATAGCCTATTTCTTCTTACTCCCCACAAGAATTGCCTTATGTCTGTCCCACATATTCTTGAATTCTCCCACGGTTTTTGACCCCACAACCTCCTCAGGAAGGCTGTTCCATGCGTGCACCACTGTCTCTGTGAAAAAATACTTACTCACAGTGCCCCGAACCCCCCCCATCTTTAAATTGTGTCCCCCTTGTTCTTGCACATCTATTTTTCTGAAAGATGCTACCCTCTTGGACTTTGTTGATTCCACTGAGGTACTTAAAAGTTTCTATCATGTCCCCCCTCTCCCTCCTTTCCTCAATGGTATACATATTATGCATCTTTAGTCTCTCCTCGTATGGCTTCTCTTGCAGACCCTGCACCATTTCAGTTGCTGTCCTCTGGACTGCCTCTATCCTGTCTATGTCCTTGCGGAGATGGTGTCTCCAGAACTGGATGCAGTACACCAGATGGGGTCTCACCAACTGTCTGTACAGAGGGATAACAACTTCTTGTTTTCTGCTGGTGATGCCTCTCTATATGCATTTTGTTCGACATCTCCTTCTCTGAGATCTTGCCAGTCTGGGAGAGGGGGGCAGATGGACGGAAGGTCAGAGAAGGGGAGATAGGGGAGCTAAACATGTGGCTCAAGGGCTGGTGCCAGAAAAAAGGACACAGATTTGTAGGGAACTGGCAACAGTTCTGGGACCGAAAGTTCTTTAAATTTGATGGACTGCATCTGACTAAGGAGGGAGTCAGTGCATTGGGGCAGAAGTTTGACGTCTTTGCAGAATATTTAAACTAGCAATGGGGAGGGGGTGCAGCACCCCATACGTTGAATGGGAAGTACACCCTTCCCCCCTCAGCTAGTGGTCAAACAGGGATTCAGCATGTTTGCAGTTCATTTGCATCACCAGGTAAGAAAAAAGGCCCGTCTCCCCATACGACGCACAGGAGAAATGCCAAACCTCACCCAACAACTAACACACCGAAATCAGGCCACTGGAAAATCATGTAGACAAATGCTCACAGCCTGGGAAATAAGATCCCAGACCTGCAGGCAATAATGTCAGAGGCTAAACTGGACATAGTAGCAATTAGTGAGACATGGTTTATCAGTAACCACACTTGGAAGACTTCAGTACCTGGCTATGTACTGTTCAGAAGAGACCGAGGTGCAAAAAGGGGTGGTGGATTGGCCCTGTATGTAAATGAAAACATCAAAGCTACAGAAATTCAGAATACACATAAGGAGCCAGAAGAACTGTGGGTCACCCTGGAAACAGGAAATGGGACAGCCATAAGAACTGGGATTGTCTACAGGCCCCCAGACCAGTGGGAGGACATAGACACATTACTGTTAGAAGATGTATAAAACATGACAGCTACAGGGGAGGTTCTGATAATGGAAGACTTCAACATGCCAGATACAGATTGGTCAATACCAGCAGGAACATCTACCAGAACTAAACACGTGGTGGATTCCCTGGAGGGGGAGGGCCTCAAACAACTGGTACAACAACCCACAAGAGACAGGGCTATCCTAGATCTAGTACTGACTAACAGGGAAGGGACTACAGATCTCCAGGTAGAAGGTCACCTGGGGGCCAGTGACCATCACATGGTATGGTTCAATTTGGCCACTACATCTAAATCATCCATTCCAAGGCAAAATATGGGACTTCAGAGAGCTGACTTTGATAAGATGGCCAACAGAGTTAAGCTAGCCCTGGCAAAAGAAACACGGGAGGGTACAGGCAAAGTGGGCAAGCATTAAGGATGCAATACTTGAAGCAACATCCCATTGTGTTAGACAGAAAAGGAAGTGCAAAAGAAGAAGGACACCACTTTGATTCTCAAATACAGTAGCAGATAAGGTCAGAGCAAAAAGGCTGGCCTTCAGGAAATATAAGGAAACACAGCGGGATAAAGATAGGGAGGCATACCAAACTGCCCTAAGGGAAGGCAGTAAGGCAGGCAAAGTCCCAAACTGAGGAAACACTAGCATGAACAGTAAAAGAAGGCGACAAGACTTTCTATAGATACATTAGTGAAAGAAGAAAGTCTAGAGTGGGTACTGGCTAAGCTCAAAGGAGAAAAGGGGGCGTGTGAGGAGGAGAACCCTGTAAAAGCATCTATCCTAAATAGATACTTTTGCTCAGTATTTACTGAAGAGAAGGTAGGGCAGGGCTCACACCTCAGAACCATGGACACAGGTGAGCACTACTCCCTTCACAAAAGAAAGGGTCCTACAAGAGCTCGCAAGCCAGGGTGGACAAGGCAATATGACCTGATGACATACATCCCAGGGTACTTAGGGAGCTAAGGATGGAACTAGCAGAGCCATTAGCAGAACTGTTTAGTGAGTCTCTGAGCACAGGAGAGGTTCCAGAAGACTGGAGAAGGGCTCATGTGATCCCGCTCCCCAAGAGTGGTAGCTGGGAGGAGCCAGGGAACTACAGACCAGTCAGTCTTACCTCAGTATTGGGCAACATTATGGAGACACTCCTTAATGAAAGGATAGTGCAACACCTGGAATCCATAGGGGCACAGGATCCAGGACAGCATGGGTTTACAAAAGGAAGGTCCTGTCAAACTAATCTCATAGATTTCTTTGACTGGGTAACCAGAGTGGTGGACCAAGGGCGAGCAGTTGATGTCGCCTACCTTGACTTCAGCAAAGCTTTCGACACTGTTCCACATAGAAGATTGATAAATAAGCTGGGTAGGCTCGGGGTGGGTCAGAAGTTGGTCAACTGGGTGGCAAACTGGTTCACCGGCAGTAAACAGAGAGTGTTGGTAAATGGTATACAGTCAGAAGAGATGCAGGTCACAAGTGGGGTACCTCAGGGATCAGTCCTGGGACCAGTCCTCTTCAATATCTTCATTAGTGACATTGCAGATGGACTAGAGGGTAAGGCTTGTCTGTTTGCAGATGGCACCAAGATCTGCAACAGAGAAGATGATCTAGATGGGGTGGGCAGAATGAGAAGAGATCTGGATAAACTAGCAAAATGGTCAGAAGAGTGGCAACTGGGATTTAATGCAAAGAAGTGCAAGATCATGCACATAGGGAAGAGAAACCCTGAAGCCACCTATAGACTGGGAGCGGAGTTGCTGGCAGTCACAAAGGAAGAAATAGACTAGGGCATCATCGTCACCGATGACCTGAAATCATCCAAGCAGACCTCTAAAGCAGTAGATAAGGCTAGGGGGGATGTTAGGGTGTAGTAGTAGGGGTATCACAAGTCGTAAGAGGGAGGTAATAATCCCACTTTACAAGACACTGGTTAGGCCCCATCTGGAGAACTGCGTGCAGTACTGGAGGCCACACCTTCACAAGGACATTAACCAAATTGAGGCAGTCCAGAGAAGGGCAACCAAAATGGTGCAGGGACTGCATCAGAAGACATATGAGGACAGATTAACGGAGCTCAATATGTGTACCCTTGAGCAAAGGAGGGAGAGAGGTGGTTTGATCGAAACATTCAAACACCTTAAGGGCATTAACAAGGTGAAATAGTCTAACACGTTTAAATATAAGAAACATAGCAGGACAAGAGGACACAGCATGAGACTAGAGGGAGGCCGATTAAGGGGGAATGTGAGGACATTTTTTTTCACAGAAAGGGTGGTGGACGCATGGAATGGCCTACCTCAGGAAGTGGCTATGAATACAGTGCAAGTTTACAGGCACGGGATAGGCAGAAGGGAGCAATACAGATGAGTATGAATAGATAGGCCACTGACAGAGCAAAGGCCGATGGCACATTTATAAGGTAGAAAAAGAAATGGGCAGACTGGATGGGCCTTGCGGTCCTTATCTGCCATCAACTTCTATGTTTCTATGCATCCCAGTATACCCCCAGCCCTCCCTACTGCCTTTTGACATTGCTTACTAATCTTAAAGTCATCTGATATGATTACCCCAGGTCCCTTTCCATTTTTGTTGTTGCTACTACCTCCTGCCCCCCATTGTGTAATCTTCCCCTGGGTTTTTGTTTCCCAGGTGCATTATTTTACACTTCTTTGCATTGAATCCAAGCTGCCATACTTCTGACCGTTCCTCCAACCTTGCCAAGTCCCTTCTCATCCTTTCTATGCCTCCTTGTGTATCAACCCTGTTGCAGATCTTTGTGTCATCTGCAAAAAGCATACAGTACACGATTTTTCATTTAATTCCTAAATTTGTATTTCTAATACATCTACAGTGTTGTTAGTGGTGGCCATCTTTAATGACTGGAGTCATTAAGTATAATTATAAAATCAGTATTATACAATGGGGTCCAAAAATGGCAGGTTCCGATTGGTTAACAAGCACCTTGTGCCCATTGTAAATCCTCAACAGTACCAATGGGAAGAGGTGCCAGCCGCCAGTGAGCCTCATTAAGAACTCCCCCGAAATCACTCCGACCCAGGAGTGGCAAAGACACCGAAACTCCCTGCTTCTTAGCGGTCGGGAAATCACACCAGGAAACACACACTATCCCCACCAGCCTCCATACCAGTCCAAGCACTTGCTGCTTAGCGCCAATACACCGTCCCTTAACAACTTGAGAGGAAAAAATTCAACAGTTTACTCTTTCCACTCACAGTTTAAAAAAAAAGAAAGTTTTACCTGAGATGGTTACACGCTCCACACTCTCCCTCTCTCGTCACTGGCAGCCCCCTCTTACTGCCTCCACAATTTAAATACTTCAGTGGACCATCTCCTGATACCAACTGAGATCACAAAAAAAAATACCAATATAAAAAAATGTCATTGTTTCCCACACCCAAAAGTAGAAGACAACCCGTAGCTTGAGTGTCCACCTTCGACAAATGTGTACATGACCGCATGCGTCTGAGGAGCCAAACCAGTCTTGTAACACACAAACCCAGGACAGCAACCCAAGCACCCTCCTGGGACTGTTTTTTTTATCGCGGAGCAACAAATTAAAAAAAATTAAACTAAAATATAATAAAATACTTTACTTTTTTCTGTAAAAAAAAAAAAAAAATCAAAAAAATGGTATAATAGCAATTTACCACGACCAGGGTGTGGGTTACATTAGAATTTACAATGCCTAGTGTGTTTGCAAACAACACACCAGGTGTTGTAAATCCTAGTGTAACCCACACCCTGGTCATGGTAAATTGCTTAAATAAAAGCTGTTTTCAGAAATATGGGAAATAAAAATTTGCTGGTAATACACATAATTATGTCCGTAATAAATTATAACTAAAACCTAATGACATTTTTTGCTAACAACTAGTGCTGTAGATATATATGTATATATATTTGTATATACATACAGTATTACCTATAGGAATTCTTTTTTTTAATATCTATTCAGACGGTTAAGTCTGACAATTTCTGAGAAATTTTGAATTCGGTGTGGGTCAGTATAGGGAACTCTGCCCCTGTCATTGCAATGGTCAGTAACAGCTGCCCTGTTAATCAGATTAGGTCAGACGATGATGTAGTCAGTGGTCATGCAACCTTTCTAAATGTAGAGTCTCTTTGTCCAGGTGTTTAGTCAGCCTTGCCTAATTTTATGTACAGTTAAAAGACAGGTGGTGCTCACCCTCCTCCTCTCAAGATTAAAATCAACTGTTTGTGCAAACCAATCATATCATCTTTTCAGTCATTCACCATTCATGAGAAACCTTATCTTGTCAACTACAATTCAAAACCTGAAGGTCTCGCTGCAGCTGCCCTTGTCCTTTATCCCAGTTGGGACAGTTGAAACAACACATGCAGATAAAAAAGAGTGTGCCCCGAGATTTTATATTTTAGCAATGGGACAGGAGATTAATATTACACAGAGAAATTATTTTTTCAAACGCTTTTGTTCCCATAGACGCCATATGGCATCGGAACCATCCATTGCTAGATCCAACCCAAAATGGCCTGGCCTAATTTTGTAATAATATATAGGGAACAATTATTTAGCATAAAATAAACTCCCTTAATTTCCTAAACATAGAAAGTAACAGCAGATAAGGGCCTTAAGGCCCACCCAGTTTGCCCTATATTTTCTCCTTTATCCTGTTGTGATACTGTAGACCCGACTCTTCCTCTGGTTCCTAGTAAATAAGTCTCTACCACAATGAGAATATTAACTGGCATATATCAAAGAGGGAGTAGACTAACCTCTGCCTATGTCATTACCAAAGTGATTATACTAACATGTCTATTTTTCATGCTTGCAGTATATGAAAATTATCCAAACTCCTTAAAACATAATATGTAAGCAATAACCCATGACAGGGTGTGGGGTTATAGGCATTTATAACATGGGTACCAAGAAACGTGCAAGCAGGATGTTCTGCAGCTTGTGGTAGAAGCTGTTCTGCTTGGGGGTCCCACCACTACTCGCCATATCTCCGGAGGATGAGTGACACTTGTTGCTGAACATAATTGCGCTGTGCCTCACTTTCCAGGAACCTTGGGACAAATACCGTGTGTGTGTGTGTGTGTGTGTGTGTGTGTGTGTGGTGATTATGGAGTGGGGAGACAGCAACACACACCGGCATCACTACACTTGATAGGACACTGCACAACGTGTGACACAGAGAGAGAGAGAGAGAAAACTGCAGCTATCATCCAGGATGAGCAGCCGGGCGCTTGTCACTGAAATACACAGCGGAGTGGTTCCTCCTTTGTTGCACCTCACTCCTGTTGTCTCTCTCTCTCTCTCTCTCTCTCTGCTCACAAATGCTACTTACTGTGGGATACAGACACTTATTAAAACAGGTGCAGACTATGCACACTGAAGAGTGTACAGTATGTCACGAGAATGTAAAAATTACACTGGTAGGTTACAAGCACTGCTGTGTCTTGCCTCCCCACCAATTTCAATAGCTGCCGTTCTGTTTGCTGCTTTCTGAAACTGGGAAAAAGTACCAACGGTAGTTTCACTAAGTCCCTCCGTGGAACTGTGCATTAAAAAGGGAATTTAGGGCCAGCCCGCAGGGGCAGGGTGCTGACCTGTGATGCCGGTGACCCGGGTTCAGGAATGGACTTGGGACATCGGAGAGCCGGCCGGGGGGAGAAGAATTGAGCATCCGGTGACTGCTCTCCTTCTCCGGGGGGGGGTGGCAGAGTGTTCGGCGCTGTGCGGACACCTAGCAGAGGCTGGGTGTACCACATGTGCTGACACCGACACGTCCAGGGGTGGGACGGACGCTGGTCGTCATTGCACGTCCCCGCCCCCTTACACCGGGGAGAAAATGCCACTGCCACCATTTAGATGATGCCGCCTGCTTACCGCTCTGATTAGCTCCCAGGCTGACTCCTGACCTATCCCGACTCTTGCGGCACTTAGTCGATGCACAATCCCCACCCTGGGGCACGCCAGGGTATGGGGTGCGGCTCATGTGGGAGTGGAGGCGGCGAGGTCCATGACCGGGCTGAGGTACCGGTGCTGGTGGTGGAAATAAAGTATAATAAAAAAAAAGAATTTAATGCATAACCACGCAGAGGGACTCCACCAATGGGCTGGCATGTTTCTTGGTGCCCATGTTATAAAGTCCCATAATACGAAGTCCACTATGCATTATTCTCTGTGTAACGAATGTCCCTCCAAAATGATAATACTATCCTGTCTATGTCATCAGCTGAATATACAGTGGAAACACTGGAGGTGGGTCATTCATTACAATTCAGGTCCTACTGTTACAAGTACTGTGTATGACTTGATCCAAACAAAGTCAGGAATAGTGCACCTTTTTTTTTTCTTCTTTGGTAACTGGGTAAGGCTCACTAGACACAAGTGCCTGTTTTCAGTGGAGCACAGGGTTGGTTAAGTGACTTGCTTAGAGTCACATAGTATGCAAGTGGAGATTGTGGGAATCAAACCCAGGTCTGCTGGATGTACCAAGCTCACTCACGGCTGGTTACTCTAACCTGTAGGCTATACTGCCAGACCCATTCAGGTTCAAATGCTTTATTTACTTAATCTAATGCAACAATGCTGTAAAAGTACACATAAATATAAAACTACGAGACATCAGTCTTCTTATTACTACTGACACCTGTACCTTAATTTAAGTGGCACCTTGCTTCTGTATCTGGTTGTGGAGACAGACCCCAGCCTTTTCACATAAGTAGTCCCACATTGGATGAGACAGTAAATAGAGATTGTAACATGGCAGTAAATCTCTACTGAAATACTGTATTTACATTGGTTGAAACACAACATATGATGCAAGGTAAAGCAGGCATTAATTTTCTAGTAATGCCTGCTGCTGCAGTACCACACTAAACCACTGTTACCGCACTAAACCACTGTTACCTCATCACAGAGTACTATATAAACAAAGCACATGTTCTTTCCCACCCACCCGCGCTGCGGTATTCTGACAACCTAAGCATAACCTGTAATCTGCTCAAGATGAATAGCTACATTGTTACCTTCTCGCTCTGCAGTGTCATGGGTATCAATCACTTCATGGGTCGAGAAGCAGTTCAGCGGCAAAATAAATCCTCCAGCTTCTTAAGTTAAAAATAAATCATTTCCAGAAAGTAGGTTCCTTGAGCTCAAACTGTTTGCAACATCTAGGAGTCAGACTAATGCATATGCAAATATATTCGATAATCAATCCCACAATGCAATGCAATGCATCACTCCAGAGAGAGTGTCAGCACCATTTAGGGAGTAACACAAAGAGGCTGTTCTTCATTTTTGTAAAACTTTAAAAGTAGTTTCATTATCATTACACAAGTGCTTTTGAAATCCTAATATTGTTAATCGTAACATACATATAGTACCCACAATATTAGTCAATGTTACTCATTTGATAAAAAGCCATTGATCACTTAAGGTCAGTGACTGCATACAAATATAGGGCTTACGGGCAGCCTAGATGGGCCTAGCTGTCCTTATTTGCTGACAATTTCTATGTATGTCTGAAAATCATATTAAACACTTTTAAAGTGGTAAAAGATAGAAATTATTATACCAATTTTTGTAACAACGCTTGCCATGTTACAAGCGCATTAAGCCACTCCAAAGGAGGGTTTTACTAGGGAATTAGTGCCTGGTTGGGTGGTTGGACCACCCCAACCAGGCATTAATTCCCTAGTAGAAGCCTCCTTTGTCGTGGCTTACTGCTTACTTATAGCATGTGTACAAAGAACCAAGCATCCTGATTGGCTAAAAGAGAAGTATAAGAGTGTAATTATCTGACTATAATTACACTCGTGTACTTCTTTAGCCTGTGCACCAGTTCAGCTGCAGTATCACCACGTGTTTCACACTGTAATCTAGTGTCAACATATTCTGTATTTAATAACGCTACTATACCACCATAATATCTTGCAGTCTTGCTTCTTTCTAACTAAAAATGACAGCACTCTAAAACCTCCAGCCTTGCACACTGTTACAGAAACAAGAGTTTGCGAGTGTCCTGCCATGTAGTTTTAAAACCATGGCACTATCCTTAAGGTCACAGTCATGCTGCTCTCTTTCACGCTGCACTGAAGATGCCAGCTCCGAAACTGCTGTCCTGCAAGGGACTTTTTTTTTCTTTTCCGTAGGAAAACACACTGAAACAGTATTTTCCAGCTTAAACCCCTAAACTTTTTGTTTTGTCTGTTTTGTTATTTCTTTTGTTTTTACACTTTTAGGTAGGAAGCATTTATAAGTGTGATAAGATACTTCAAGGTTTTATAATTATGGTGTATACTGTAATTGCACTTTGCTCTCAGGTGTTTAAAGGTACTCGGTGCAAGCACCTCATGCCTAACAAACACCTCTGAGCTGTGCAATTATTCCCATATAATTACACACCCTGGTGTGTCTTATTGCATTACACACATCAGATGTGTAATGCTACATAAAGCTCGAGGGGTTTACCCAGCATCACACACTAAGGGTGTGTATTAAATTCAAGTTGTCCTTCAACCCATGCATTTAGAAACATAGAAACATAGACTTTGACGGCAGATAAGGACTACTTGGCCCACCCAGTCTGCCCATTTCCCTACCTACTGGATAAGCTGCAGGTTCTAGTTAACCAACAGCCTACTTCCTGCAACCCCCCACTGTAATTGCCTTATGTCTGTCCCATGCAGGTTGGAATTCCCCCACTGTTTTAGACCCCGCAACCTCCCCAGGAAGGCAGTTCCATGCGTCCGCCACTCTCTCCGTGAAAAAGAATTTCCTCACATTACCCCTGAGTCGTCCCCCCTCTATCTTTAAATTGTGCCGCCTTGTTCTTTCACATCTCTTTTTCTGAAAGATGCTACCCTCCTGGACTTTGTTGATTCCCTTGAGGTACTTGAAAGTTTCTACCATGTCCCCCCGTCCCTCCTTTCATCAAGGGTATACATATTAAGCTCTCTCAGTCTCTCTTCATATGGTTTCTGATGCAGACCCTGCACCATTTTAGTTGCCCTCCTCTGGACTGCTTCCATCCTGTCTATGTCCTGTGTAGATGGGGTCTCCAAAACTGCATGCAGTACTCCCGATGGGGTCTCACCATCTGTCTGTACAGAGGGATAACCACTTCCCTTTTTCTACTTGTGATGCTCCTCTCTATGCATTCCAGTATCCCGCTAGCTCTCCTTACTGACTTTTCACATTGCTTACCCACCTTTAGGTCATCTGATATGACTACCCCCAGGTCCCTTTCCATTATCGTTGTTGTTAGTACCTCTCCTGCCATTGTGTACTCTTCTGTTTTTTTTTTTTCCCAGGTGCATTACTTTGCACTTCTTTGCATTGAATCTAAGTTGCCGTATGTCTGACCATTCCTCCAACTTTGCCAAGTCCCTTCTCATCCTTTCTACCCCTCCTGTGTATCAACTCTGTTACAGATCTTTGTGTCATCTGCAAAGACGCATACCTTTCCTTCCAGACCCTCTGCAATGTCACCTATAAAGATGTTAAAGAGGACTGGACCCTGTACTGAGCCCTGAGGTACTCCACTAGTAACCCCCCTTTCTTCGGAATGAGTTCCATTCATTATTACCGTCTGTGTCCTGTTGTGCGGCCGGATTGCTACCCAGGCTACCACCCTGGGACCCACTCCCAGGCTGACTAACTTGATTATTAATCTTTTGTGCGGTACTGTGTCAAATGCCTTGCTAAAGTGTAGGTAGGCCATATCCACAGCCCCTCCCTGGTCTATTACTTTGGTCACCCAGTCAAAGAAATCAGTTAGATTCGTCTGACTTGATCTTCCTACTGTGAATCCATGCTGCTTTAGGTCCTGTGCCCCACTGGCCTCTAGGTACTCAACAATTCTTTCTTTCATAGAAACATAGAAGTTGATGGCAGATAAGGACCGCAAGGCCCATCCAGTCTGCCCATTTCTTTTTCTACCTTATAAATGTGCCATCGGCCTTTGCTCTGTCAGTGACCTATCTATTCATAGTCATTTGTATTGCTCCCTTATGCCTATCCCATGCCTGTTTGAAGCCCTGCACTGTATTCATAGCCACCACTTCTTGTGGTAAGCTATTCCATGCATCTACCACCCTTTCTGTGAAAAAGAATTTCCTCACATTCCCCCTTAATCGGCCTCCCTCTAATCTCATGCTGTGTCCTCTTGTCCTGCTATTTTTCTTATATTTAAACATGTTAGACTCTTTCACCTTGTTTATGCCCTTAAGGTGTTTAAATGTCTCGATCATATCACCTCTCTCCCTCCTTTGCTCAGGGGTATACATATTGAGCTCCGTTAATCTGTCCTCATATGTCTTCTGATGCAGTCCCTGCACCATTTTGGTTGCCCTTCTCTGGACTGCCTCAATTTGGTTAATGTCCCTGTGAGGTGTGGCCTCCAATACTGCACGCAGTACTCCAGATGGGGCTCAACCAATGTCTTGTACAGAGGATTATTACCTCCCTCTTACGACTTGTGATACCCTACTAATACACCCTAACACCCCAGCCTTTACCTACTGCTTTAGAGGTCTGCTTGGATGATTTTAGGTCATCAGTGATGATGATGCCCAAGTCTCTTCTTCCTTTGTGACTAGCAACTCCCTCCCAGCCTATAAGTGGCTAGGTTTCTCTTCCTATGTGCATGATTTTGCACTTCTTTGCATTAAATCCCAGTTGCCACTCTTCTGACCATTTTGCTAGTTTATCCAGATCTCTTCTCATTCTGCCCACCCCATCTGGATCATCTACTCTGTTGCAGATCTTGGTGTCATCTGCAAACAGACAAACCTTACCCTCTAGTCCATCTGAGGTCACTATGAAGATGTTGAATAGGACTGGCCCCAGGACTGATCCCTGAGGTACCCCACTTGTGACTTGCATCTCTTCTGACTGTATACCATTTACCACCACTCTCTGTTTTCTGCCCGTCAACCAGTTTGCCACCCAGTTGACCAACTTCTGACCCACCCCGAAACTACCCAGCTTATTTATCAATCTTCTATGTGGAACAGTGTCAAAAGCTTTGCTGAAGTCAAGGTAGGCGACATCAACTGCTCCCCCTTGGTCCACCACTCTGGTTACCCAGTCAAAGAAATCTATGAGATTAGTTTGACAGGACCTTCCTTTAGTAAACCCATGCTGTCTTGGATCCTGTGCCCTATGGATTCCAGGTGTTGCACTATCCTTTCCTTAAGGAGTGCCTCCATAATCTTGCCCTACTGAGGTAAGGCTGACTGGTCTGTAGTTCCCGCCTCCTCCCTGCTACCACTCTTGTGGGGCGGGATCACATGAGCCTTCTCCAGTCTTCTGGGATCTCCTGTGCTCAGAGACTCACTAAACAATTCTGCTAATGGCTCTGCTAGTTCCTCCTTTAGCTCCTTAAGTACCCTGGGATGTATGCCATCAGGTCCCATTGCCTTATCCACCCTGAGCTTAGTAAGCTCTTGTAGGACCCTTTCTTTGTGAAGGAGTAGTGCTCACCTCCTCCCCCTGTGTCCATGATGCTGAGCTGTGGGCCCTGCCCTACCTTCTCTTCAGTAAATACTGAGCAAAGTATCTATTTAGGATAGATGCCTTTACAGGGTCCTCCTCCTCACATGCTCCTTTCTCCATTAAGCAGCAATACCCCTCTGGACTTTCTCCTTTCACTAATGTATCTATAGAAGTCTTGTCACCTTCTTTTACTGTTCGTGCTAGTGTTTCCTCAGTTTGGGACTTTGCCTGCCTGCCTCTACCTGCTTCCCTTAGGGCAGTTTGGTATGCCTCCCTATCTTCATCCCGCTGTGTTCCCTTATATTTCCCTGAAGGCCAGCCTTTTGGCTCTGACCTTTTCTGCTACTGTATTTGAGAACCAAGTGGTTTCCTTCTTCTTTTCACTTCCTTTCTGTCTAACACAATGGGATGTTGCTTCAAGTATTATATCCTTAATGCTTGCCCACTTTGCCTGTACCTCCTCACCTGTGTTTCTTTTGCCAGGGCTAGCTTAACTCTGTTGGCCATCTTATCAAAGTCAGCTCCTCTGAAGTCCCATATTTTTGCCTTGGAATGGGATGATTTAGATGTAGTAGCCAAATTGAACCATACCATGTGATGGTCACTGGCCCCTAGGTGACCTTCTACCTGGAGATCTGTGATCCCTTCTTTGTTAGTCAGTACTAGATCTAGGATAGCCCTGTCTCTTGTGGGTTGCTGTACCAGAAGTGATTCCATAATTTTCCCTACCACTAAGGTCAAACTAACAGGTCTGTAGTTTTCTGCTTCTGCCTTGCTCCCACTTTTGTGAAGGGGAATCACATCTGCCCTCCTCCAGTCCTCAGGTACCACCCCATCCTCCCATGATTTGTTAAAAAGTGTGGTCAGTGGTGTCAGTAGGTCCCCCCCTTAGTTCTTTTAGGATTCTGGGGTGAATCCCGTCAGGCCCCATTGCTTTGTCCACCTTGAGTTTTAGGAGTTCTTTCAGGACTCTTTCTTCTGTAAATGGACTGGTGTCAACCTCCCTACCCAGAGTCCTTCTATTGTTTGGTTTAGGTAACACCTCTTCCTCTTCTTCTTTTGTGAATACTGAGCAAAAGTATTCATTCAGTATCTCTGCCTTTTCACTGTCTCCCTCTGCCCACCTCCCCTCTCCTTTATTAATCTTCACTATTCTTCCCTTAACCTTTCTATGCTCCCTAATGTACCTATAAAAGGTTTTATCCCGCTTCTTAACTGAGATGGCTATCTTTTCCTCAGTTTGGGCCTTTGCTATTCTGACTGCCTTCCTTGCTTCTTTCTGCTTTAATTGATACAGTTCCCTGTTGTGCTCCTTCTGTGATTCCTTATACTTTTTGAATGCAGCCTTTTTCTCCTTAACCTTCTCTGCCACCTCTTTTGAGAACCATAGTAGTTTTTTACTCCGTTTTGTTTATTTGTTTCACACAAAGGCTTGTTGCCTCCATCATGGCAGGCAGTTCTGATTTTTCTCCATTGTTCTTCCACCCCTCCTTCCTGCCCATTTGTTAGTGCATTCCTTAGGCACTCACCCATTTTGCCAAAGTTAGCCCTTCTTAAATCCAATATCTTTGTTTTTGTATAGCTTGTCTCCATGGTTGTGTTTATTGTGAACCACACTGTGTGGTGGTCACTTGTTCCCAGATGGCTACTGATGTCTAAATCTGTGATCCTCTCTCCATTTGAGAGTACCAGGTCTAATATTGCTCCCTCCTGGGTGGGTTCCAAAACTAGCTGTGTAAAGCATGCCCCAGTAGGGCATTGAGAATGACCCTGCTCTTGGATGTGGCTGCAGTACATGTTGTCCAGTTAACATCTGGCATATTCAGGTCCCCCATCAACAATATCTCCCCTTTCTCAGCCATTTTGAGAATGTCCTCTATCATTTTCTTGTCCATTTCCTCCCCTTGAGATCAGGGTCTGTATACAGTCCCTGTGCGGATTGTGATGAAAGTTTCTTGACCAGGATTCAAACCCTGTACCTTTCACTTGGGAGGCATATATCTTCCACATTGAGCCCTTATAAATTCTGGTGAGCAGCTATTCCCAACCAGAAACTATAAAAACAACTCAAGCATGGCACTGTGTGAAAGTAGGATTCAAACTGGAATCATGGAAAAACATTAAAAATACAATAGGAGTATGCAGTTTGAAATACATTTATTGAAGTAGCTTTGCAGGAACCTTTGTCAACTTTCTGAAGCCAAGAATCATGCTGAGTTAACAAACTGGGTAAACAATGGTCCGAGAGGCAGCCAAAAAAGCCATTTTTTTAAAAGTCTGATTTTAACTTTGGAATGTGCACTGCTTGTGGCACAATGCTGAGACTATTTAGATTCTGTAATAACAGTTTCAAAAAACAGTTCCAAATGAAGAAAACCAATAAAGTCTGTTTCTGACAGGAGCGCGTCCTGAAGCGGGAAGTGAAAGTATCAGCAGCTCTGCGGCTGTTGGACCATAGCTTTCACTTGTTGTGGCTGAGACAGCCCATGTCTGCAGTAATAATCAACTGGTTATTACAGTAAATATAAACTGGTTATTACAGTAAATATGAACTGGTTGAGCCCATAGAATAATTGCTCACCAGTTATTATATACTGACAATCCTGTGATACGGCAGGGAACAGTGCTGGCCGTCTGAAGTCTGAGCTCTGTGATTCGTGAATCCTCACTTGTCATTCGGTATTTTCAGAAGTTAGTCGTGTGTCCTAACCCCTTACATTCATCAGCCAGATTAATTAGACATGTCGGGCTCCTCACAATTTCACAATTGCCCGATACTTCTTCCTGTGATTCCAGAAAGGACCAGATATGTGGGCCCACACAGCAGCCTTCCTCTGTGTGTGACACGAATGTAGCTGGGGTGTAAATCTCTGCGCTTTTGCAAATGGTCTGTCAGGATGTTTCCTCAATGTGAGCTGCCGTCTTTGGGATGCAGACGGCAATCACACAGCTGGACACATGCTGCTCTGAGGTGGAGGGCAGGCTGTTGTCCTTGGGGGACTCTACAGCGATGGCTAGTGGGACACTGGGTGATGTCCTGCAGCAACTGTGTCCTCAAACCCAAAGTGGTGAATCTGGAAGGTCGATCACGTAGGAACAATTGGTACCTTGTGGGCCTTCCAGAGAAATTGGGGCCCCAGCATGCTGCAGTTTCTTGGCAAGATGCTTCAGGAGTTGTTCGATCTACCTAATGATATTTATTTGAGGCTTGAAAGGGCCCATCATACTGCAGGTCTGCTTCCTGCAGTGGGCTGCACAGCCCCCGTGGTAATGTATTTTTTTGCAGTTTACAGTAAAATAATGAGTGCTGCAAGCTGTGAGGAACAAGGGGAATATTTGTCTGGGAGAATCTTGGGTTCACATTTTCAGGATTATGCACAAAAGGCGGTCATGGAGCACTATGCCTGCTGGGGGAGGGAGGGGGCTGAGCGCCAGGTGAGGGAGACGGGCTGGCAGTTTATACTAGAATACTTAGCTGTCTTCCAAGTGTTCACTGAGAGAGTCCTCTCACCTTTAATTCTCCTGATGATGTGATTTCTTATATGAAAAGACAGCCCTGCCACCTCTCTCGTCAAAACCAACTGGCTTCTGACAACCCTGGTTGTGGAATGAGCCTGGGACTTTGGGGGCCGCCGAAAGGGAGGAGGATTGAATGTCCCAGAGGATGCTCTCCTCCCAGGAGGGTTTGTTGCCATCCTCACTGCAATACTGCCATGGGACTTACCACAGGTGGAAGTGCAGTTGAGGGCACCATGGGAGGGATGGACGCAGGCCAGGGGTTTGGTGTGGCAGCACACTCAGTTTGCACATGTGCCTTGGACCTCCCTAGCACATTTATGTTGGAGGGACAGGAGAAAAAAAGAAAATGGCCTCACTGCCCAAAAGATGACAGAGCCCTGTGGACTGGTCCTAGTCCCCACAGCTAGCCACGTGATACACATTACAATTGGTGAACTTCTCACCTGGTATCAAGACATAGCAAAGGCCTTTCAATCTTACTATGAAGCCTTATACACCCCGGACCTCCCCCCCAGCCACATGACTGCATTGATGCCTTCTTACACCCCCAAAGCTCCTGTGGCTTGCCACAGGAATAGATCAGTTGTTATGGCTTGTTACACCTGAGGAATTGGACTCCACTATCAGATTCTCCAAAATTATGAAAGCCTCGGACCCAGAAAGTTATGGGACAGAATTCTATAAAACACTCCAAAGGTCTAATCATCCCCTCATTAATAAATATATTCTCTGAAGTGCTGCAGGGAGGCGACCCTCCTCCCACATGGTTTTATGCGGCGGTATTGGTCATTCTTAAAGCTATTAAAAACCCACTCCACTGTCCCTCTTACCATCCCGTCTCAGTTCTCAATACAGACTACAAATACTTTATGTCTGTTGTTGCGAATCGGCTTGACAGGCTGCTACCTTCTCTTCTTCATAGGGACCAAACTGGGTTTGTCAACTCCTGCACCACCACAGATAATATTTGATGTTCCCTACATACATTGCACCACATGCAGCAGGACCTTTCTCCCACTGTACTTGAGTTAAGGTGCTGAAAAGGCATTCAACCAGATTTTCTGGACGTTCCTGTACTCTGTGCCAGGGCTGCTGGGATTCCTGGTTGATTTTGTGGAGCTCCAACACCAGATATATTACACACCAAAGGTGTGCGTTAAGATCAGTGGACATCACTCTGATGACTTCCTGTTGCTCAGAGGGACCAGCCAGGGTATACATCAAACCCTTAGCCCAAGCAGTAAGAGAAGCGTCAGTGTTTCAAGGAGTCAGGTCAGAAGGGGAAGCGTGCCGCATCACAATTTATGCTGACGATGTGCTCCTCTACCTTAGTGGCCCAGAGAAATCTCTTTCCAGTGTTTTCTAAATCACTGGTGGATTTGGAGAGTTTCCAGGGTACCGAATAAATACATCGAAGATGGAGACACTTAGCTTTCATTTCTCTTCTAGTCAGCAACTCCAAGAGTCCTTCCTTTCCAGTGGCACCTGAAGAAACTAAAATATTTAGAGATTTGTGTGGATTAATCCCAGTGTCGACATACCATGATTACTCTCCTTTTGAACAGACCATGAGACAGAATTTCAATCGCTAGGGAACCCTGCCCCTCTCCTTGACCCGATGAGTGGAAGTGGTACGTACAGTAACCTTGCCCAGGGCACTAAACCTGTTTCAAAATGTTCCTATCGCTGTTTGGGCATATACCTAGAGGACTTGGAATAAAGAGATTTACAGATTTATTTGGGTAGGTCAAAGACCATGTGTCAGACTTCAACAACTCTTTCTCCCTAAGATGGCTGGAAGTTTGGCACTCCCAGATCTACAGCTATATTACTGAGTGGCCCCCCTGCATTTCCTTCTACTCTGACACATGGAGAACAATGACACGGCCTGGCTGGATATTGAATGGGTGTTGTTCCCCAATTGACAATTTGTGTCCTGACAAAACCTTAGGAAGCAATTACACACAACACCGTTTTTGACCCTCCTGTGCCCTATTTCCCAGCTGGAAGATTTTCCACCCGTCACTCTGGACCATGACTACTTAAACTGGGAAAGGTATTCCCTACAGTACATATTCCAGTTAATTACAGATAATATGGTCCAACAGTTTGTTACTCTACAACTCCAGTACAATCTTCAGCAATTAGAGTTCTACCAGTATCTCCAACTTTGGTACTACATTCTATCCCTCCCGGTAGGGGTCTGTACTCAGAACAATATCCTCCAGTAATCACCTGCTGTGTTAACCTCCTACTTGCCAGTGTTGGGCAACACATGATCTCCCAGCTTTACCACCACCTGCAGTCTACGGTCGGGGGAAACTCCGTAGATTTTGCAGCTAGATGGGAAGAAGAGATAGGCCAGTCAGTAATGAAGGAGATCTGGGAGTGTGCATGCCAGACGCCAGCTAAGATCACAAGCTCTCATCAGTGGAGAGAATATGCATGGAAATCCTTTATAAGGTTTTTCTCAAACCCCGATGATAGTGACCCATTATCCCCCCGCCCATTCCTCGACCAGCTGAATGGGCTGTGGGGAGTCTAAAGCTACCCATTATCTTATCATATGGGCACATCCCGGACTAAAGCCCTTCTTTTATGAGCTCAAGAATGAGCTAACTGAATTCTTTGGAAGGTCAGTATCATTTACTCCCACACAGTATCTTCTTCTACAATGCCCGAGGGGCCTGAATGATCCCATTTCTCTCTACCTCTGGAGAATTTTTATCACGGTTGCCAAAAAGGCAATAACAAAATACTGTCTAACTCCCACAATTTCTATTGTGAATTCTTGGAGAATGAATGTCAATATTATACAGTATACCAAATGGAGAAGATAACTCACTCAAATGATCATACAGAGCTATGCTTCTTGCGCTGGAACATGTGACTCCTTCACACCATGAGCAAAGATCCCCTCGCCAGTATGTAGGCTTTTAATGACATTATTATTAGCTCAGTCTGTAATGGGTCATTGCGTCCAAAGAATCTGTTCATCCTGAGTGTATTCTGAAGTATTGAAGATGCAAGTTCAGATTTGGGCCCCCTGGGATCCACCACCCACGGCGTGCGCTCATCCTGTCATAGCCACACCTCAGGGCATTTCACAAATAATGTATAAATTCTGTATTGTGCAGCTTTAGTCAAAGTTATCTGTAGCAACCTATCACGATGCAATGCTCCCATCCCCTGAGTTATCCCAGAACAGGGTAGAGAGGTCTTAAAAGTAGATGTTGTATAGAAACATCAGCTTGATTGATGTACTTGCAGTTGCCCACTGTAAAGATGCTGTTTTCAGTGTAACATGTAAATGCACCGCATTGACCAAAACATTTTCCCAATAAAGAATATGTTAATAGCTAGCCACCTGATGAGGACAACACAGTCGGAGGGGTATATCCCCTCTACCCACCCCGGGGGCACAACCGAGGCAGCATGGTGGTAAGGCAGCTGATGGAGGGGCAGGGTCCAGCAGAGCCAGGCATTGGGATTCCAGAGGGAGTTTGGACAGTGGTGTGCAGTAGGCATAAACATAAAATTAAAAAAATGACTTTAAGGATAAAGCATTACTTCACATTTGGGATCTCAGTTTCAACAGTCTTCCATGGTTCTTCCCTTCCCAAGATGTCATCATGGGAAGTGTTTTTTTTTCTTTCATGGTTTCCTATCCAGCATGATGGTCTGTACACTAGGACAAGCACGACCTGAACCCTGTTGGAACATACTGTCTTTTGGCCGGGGGTGGAGGACATGGGGTGCCACTGTTTGTATTGTAGATCCTGGCAGGGGTCCTGTATTGTTGTCTTGCCTGCTTTTGCATATATTGCGGCTGCCACCTGGGTTATGGGCCACTGGAGGTAAAGAGCTTGTCAGTACAGGGATAAGAGCAGAAACTGCGTGATAAGCTTTTCCTTGTTGCCAGCACCAGTAAGGGCTGGGAGACAAGGGGCAGTAATAAGTCACGGCTTCTGAATGTACGCCCCTGGTGAAGCAGTAGGGTGATACGGTGAAATGTTTCTCTTTGGCTCCAGCTGGCATACTGCATGTGTGTTATATGCTTGTGAAATTTGATAAGTTGCTGTGCAGTGGAACCTGAGGACTTTACTCCACTCACCAACGAGTGCCGACTTCCTTCTATGTTCTCCGTGCTTCCTGCTGGACTAATGCTCTCCCTTTGGGACAGAGTCAGACTTTGCCCCTTACAGCAGTGAGTGTGGCCCTTGGACTCTTTGTGAATGGTGCACCTCCCCTCCCCCCGTATGCATCACATGTATTGGCAGCCAATGGAATCGAGTGTTACCCAGAAGATGGACTTGGCCCTTGGGGATCTGACCCAAGAGGAGTTGGACAAGCTGTCTGGATCCAGTGAGGGTGCACAGCAGTTTTCCAGGAGTGGGTCTTGCTGCAGCATCGTCATGGACCATGATTAGAGCTCTACCTGCATCTCAAGTCATAGTGAGCCTCTCAGTGACTCATTAGGACAATTTTTTTTATTTCCTTCTTGTTTGCTTGTTCTAGTTCATGTTTTTCTGATGGTTCAGGTTATTTGTCCTGGTTATGATGGAGGGATATATAGTCTACCAGAAGTCTGTTGTGTTCGTTTGTATTGCTGTTCCATGTTCTCCTGTTTTTGGTATTAAGTTGGAAATTGTGAGAGATGTGCCTGTTGTATGCTTCACTTACTTTTCTTACTGGGTGTTACATTGGGCAGATGTGCTGATTTGACACTTGGTGTGGGGAGCGGGGTCTGTGTGGAGCAATTATATGGGACCTGTGGCTTGTGCCATGGTCTCATGGAACATGGGGGATCCAGAATCCCATTAAACAGAAGAAAATATTGGAGTAGCTTAAGTCACTTCAAGCTTCTGTGGCCTTCCTGCAAGAGACACACTTGGTGGAGAGTGAAGTTGCAAAATTAAAGTGGGAATGAGTGGGCTAGGTGGATAGTAGCTGCTATTCCACTAAAGCTCTGGGAGTGGCCACCTCGGTGCATGAACAGCTGGACTGCCAAATCGAGGCCACCAGGTTGGGAGGTTTGGGAGGTGGGTAATTGCACAAAGCCAGACTGCAGGGTTGTATGGTACATTTGGCCAACATGCATACCCCTATGGGGACAGCCCAGATTTTACAACAACTGCTCTCACAACCTTCAGAATTTTGAAGATTTCCCTATTTTTTTTTGGGGGGGGGGGGTTAACCAGGCTTATGGCTGTGAACATGCCTTCTGCCAAAAGATGTGCCATGCAACTTTTGTAGGTTAACCTGGACCCTGTGGATGTGTGGGAATGATGTTGTCAACCTTACTTTGAAGGGGTTCTACACTACAGGGTTTCATTACAAATCAGATCATGCTCCAGTGTCCATAGAGATGGCTCCTTAACCCAGGCTCCTCATTCACCCCAGTGGAGCTTCAATGCCTCCTGCCTGGAGGTTGAGTCCTACCAGCAATTCAATGATACAGAGATTAGGGTGTATATAGTTACCTGTGACACCTCTGAAGTGGACAGCGCATTGTAGTCTGATAGTCTCAAGGTGTACCTATGAGGGAGGTTACCACACCACTTATAGGAAGAGGATTTGGAGTGGGAGGTCAAGTTCCAAACTCTGGAGCAGGTGCACATCCAGGATTCCACACCTGAGGGTTTCCGGAAGATCATGGCAACAAAGTCTGAGCTCAGCAAGCGCTATAACCATGTGATGGAGTTCAGTTTATTTCAGACCCCCCAGAGATTTTTTGAGAGTAGGGAACAGGTGGGTCAGCTATTGGCTTACAGATTGAAGCAGACTGAACTGAAATCTAGTCTAACACTGATTCTTAATACGGGGAGGGGCGGGGGGCAGTGCTCGTGAAGGGTGAGGATATTGAAGACAGGTTGTTGGGAAGTGTGGGTCCTCTCCAGTGTCTAAAAAGGATGCAGTTTGTAGTGATAAGGCCTCTCGTAAGATATCTGTTCGCCTACATTGGGAGAATGGGAGGCCTGCAGGGTATGGGTCAGTCCCTAGCATCACTAGGGGTGCTATAAGTGTGAGCTGGGTATGCAGAATCAGTATGGAGAAAATTAAAGTGATCATGGGTGTGCTGTATCAAACTGGGAATGCTAATATTGAGGATATCGGTGGCAGAGGAGCACATTGTGGCTGCTGAACAGAAGGATTCCCAGACTGCTTTTAAGCAGGCTGCCCCACAACTCCAGTAAAAGCTGGACAGCTTGGAAAACTTTGGGAGGAGAAGAAGAATAAGGTTGGTCAGACTTCCAGATAGCTAAGGGCAGCAATATCAGGGATCAGAATTTAAGTTTTGTAGCCACTAGCCAGCAGGGCTACTGACTGTGAAAATCCACTCCATCCAGACTACAGCTTTTCCACTGGCCCAGCTGGTATACTAATTTAAATGTTACCTTCTTCAGTACAAGCCCACAGGACTAGTTGCAGGAAAATCTTACTAGCTTGTTACCAAATCTACCAGCATTTGGCTAGTGGTCAGGTGCTAATTTTGACCCCTGCAATATGGTTGATTTCCCCAAAACTGACCTTGCTCTTGCTTTGCTCCTACCCAAAATTGTGGCTTACTGATAGAGTGGGCACACCAGCAGCTTAGACCTGAACCCAAGCCGGGGGAGAGGCTATGTGACATAAATAAAATGCATTTGGTTCCCAGTCAAGGAACTCCTGTTAGAAAAGCATGTCAGGGGCCACCCTGGTGGCCCAGCGATAGTGTATCATGCTGCAGGTGATCCAAGGTCAGGGAGCTAGCTCAGGATGTTGGACCTGACTGCAGCAGCTGTGACTGAGTTGTGTATTGTGGTCAGGAAGAGTTGGTGCTACACAACTGGTGCCACAGTGACCCCTGCAGTGGACCAGGGGGCTTGCACCCTCCACAAGGATATCGCTGCAGACATTCAAGGCCCAGATGTTGGTGCACATCAGGGGAGGAGGTAGGCAGTGAAAAAACCCATGGCACTGTCCCTATAATAGCATTGGTTTCCTGGCTCCCCTCAGTCCTAGCACCTACTGGCACTGGATCCTCACTCACTTAGCTGCCTTGGGGGGAGGATGGCTCTTGCTTTTGGGCCCCTGCTGTGTGAGGAATAGCCATGGAGGACGCCGGCTAGTGGTTGGAGACCCAGGGTGATCCTGCGGACCAACAGGTCTGATAAGGGTATATCCATGGGACCAGGGTAGATACCTGGCAGAGCGAGTCTGGGAGAAAATACTAACAGAAAAAAGGAAAACGTGTCTGCTAGGGAAAGTACAAATAAATGAGCAGCTGGTAATGCTATTCCATGTGTTTTCTAAACAGCTGAGTGACCAAAGGATGTACTTTACTTAACCTGAAATTATTGGCCATGCAAAGTATGCCTTATGCCCACAAATTCCCATTGGTTCTTCAGGTCATAGTAAGTGGAGCATCTCATAACCTGAGCTGTGTATCAAGCACTCACTGGATATGTATATAATTCATGTTTGGTGGAACTGGCTATCACAAGACATGAGGGGACTATATTTTTTTTACTGTAATGTGAAATTAATCAGTTCTGCTCAAGCCATTTTTTTCACAGAATATTCCCTGGCCTCTGGGGCTGGGCAGCCAGCTCTTAGTGTCAGTTGTGTCATGGGTGATATCTTGGAGATTTTCTTCCATTTCCTCCCCTACTGTGAGTGCCTGCCGAATCACTTTCGCAGGTTCTACGCCTACAAGTGGGTATGGCAAACCTTGATGCACCACAGTTTCTGGAGGGGGGAATAGTTCTTTCTTCCCTTCTCTTTGCTGGCCTTGGGTATTTTGGGGTAGCTCTCTAGATGGTGCAGTGGCTAACATTTGCTATACCATCAGGAGACTGCATCAGGAGCACACTCTTTCAGGTAGGCAAGATGGGCCTGGCAGACAAAGATGGAGGTTTGTTAAATTTTAATATTTTGTTTTATGTTTGGCTCATAGTTCTGTTTTGTTTGTGTGTTATTTCTGACAGTGCTAATATTGGTATCCATGTAGCTGTAATTTGTGCTATGAATCACCCCTGTATAGGGTCCTGGTTGGGAGAGAGAGGAACAGAAACATGGATATTGTTCACTGTTTCATGGATTATTTTGTCAAAGTCTGTGGCTTAATGGTTAGAACATATAACTTGGAATATTAAGGAACTGAACCACCCAATTAAATAAGAGAAGGTCTTGCTCGATCTCAGCTTGCAGAAAGTAGACATTGCATTTCCGAAGGAGATGCATTTATCTAGTGCAGAAATGAAAAAGCTAAAGAGGGCCTGGGTGGGTCAGGTCTTCGGAAGCATCTATAATACTAAAAGCAGTGGATGGCAATTTTAATTCATGGTACGGTACCATTTAAAATGTAATAATTTGCTGTAGCCACAGAAAGCCAATGTTTGTGTGTGAGGAACAAGTGAGGTCTGGGGTGATCCTGTACAATGTTTGTAGCCCAACACAGGATGATGCCGACTTCTTCTCATAGCTATCGCAGTGGACGGCTGTAATGGGAGCAGCTCCAACTCTACTGGGTGGGGACCATAACATGGTCTGGAATGAATATTTGGGCTGTAGCAATTAAGCGATCCACCAGTTGTCCTTGAGAAAGAAGTATCTAAACAAATTAGAAATATGTGTGGGAATCTGGGGGTGGTAGATATATGGCTTCTGGAGCACTCTAGTGCCTGAGACTATGCACTTTACTACACATTTTATTCTGCTTGGCATGACATTTATACCAAGTTGGATATGTGGCTTATCCTGTGCTCTTTAAGGTGGTACATATGGAGACTGGAACTCTGCATATCTTCGACTATACTTTGGTTACCCCGGATTTATTATGGATAGCTGAGGGTGGCAGGGGAATGAAACTCTGGTTAGAGATTCGGTGCCTAGCTGTTGTATGACCCTGACTTTGCCCCCGTGCTTAGGAAAGATATATGGACTTATGTGCACTTAAATTTGCCAGTTGCTATGTGCTCTCTCAGTGGTGCTGCTGCTAGAAGCCACAAAAGAGCAGAGCACATGGAACAAATCACTGCAAGTGCAATTATTATATCAAATTAATTACAGACATAGAAACACAGGCAAAGTCACCATCTGCCCTGTCACGTTGAGGATGTTCTGCTTTTTTTCTCAGGGGAAGTGGCAAACCGTGGAGACACCTAACCTTGAACACCACTGCCCAATGCTATGTTAATTGTTCGATCTTTTCAAACTAACTGGATCTGCCTTTAAAGGCAATCTACATTAATTACAAAAATGCTGGTAGTGGACAAAACAGGTATTGGGTGAGAGGGTTCACAGAACAAAAGTCACATGTAAATATAAATGTATAGATAATGATATTTGTTGCAAAGAAATTCACTAATGCATCAGTTAGGGAACCAGCAACAAAAGTTAAGAAATGTGGTGTTAGGGTTTCTAACCCTAACACCCCACTGCCACCCTACATGCACCAACAAGCATCGGGGGTGTGCCTTGTGGTTGTCAGCCCTAATGCTCACCCAATTCCATGAGTAAATAAGCTGAGATTGGTATAGTATAGGTGAATGGGGTGAGCATTGGGGCTGACAACCCCAAGACAGCCCCCGACACCTGTTTGTGTGTGCAAGTTAGGGATGCGGTATTAGAGTTGGAAACCCTAACACCAAATTTCATAAATGTTGTCATTGGAACCCTAGCTGATGCATTAACAAAGTTTTTTTGTAACAAATTTGTTTACTTTTTGGGAAAGTATAATCAAGCCTTATTTGTCAGTGGCTCAGCAGGTAGCACACTCGCCTCTGAGGCTGGGAGATCAGAAGGCTGTGGGTTCTATCCCCACACCAGGCACTTGGTTTAAATCCCAATACTGACATTGTAGTGCAGCATGGGAGGGGGGTGCTGCACTCCTGAGGTGCTGTCTTTTGGATGAGATGTTAAACCGAGGTCCCATCTGCCTGTTCTGGTGGTAATTCAGGTGAATGTTAAAGATCCCATGGTACTTCTCGAAATGAGCTGGGGATTTTCCACGGCACACTGGCCAAATTTCCCTCCAATCACTAAAAATACCACCAACAGCTTACTCTGGTTCAAGGTCAGTTGGCATTCATCTATATCCCCAACCCCCAGGTCATGCCTGAAAATATGCAGAATTTGTCTAGTGCACTTACCCAGTCAACAAAAACTAAATAAATTAAAAGTTGCTTGTGGGAGCGCAGGGCCCACTGGGCCTTGCACTCCCATCCATCCATAATTTTAGAGAGACTGTAATTGTATCCTTATTTCCCTGTGGGAGCACGCTGCCATCAGTCCGTAATGCTGTCCGTACTTACATGTTGCTCCCATCCATGCATAATTTTTGAGATAGTGTAGTGGTATCCTTATTTGACTCTGGGAGCACATTGTCTTCTGGGACCTACGCTTCCATTCCGTAGTATCCAGTGCCAAAAAACACCTCACATTGCAATGTTATCCTATAGGAAACACAGCAACATTTGAAACCTGTGTAACTGGACACCAAATCTATATTTTTTTCACAAAACCAGCAAAAGACACATCGGTGGCAGAAGCCCTTTTTACCCTGAAAGTTTCAGACCAAAATTGCAAACCATTTCTTCATAACATAGTAACAGAGAAATGCCTCTGTAAACCTCACAACATAATGTTATCCTATGGAAAATTAAGCAAAATTTAAACCCACAGAACTCCACAGCAAAGTGATATATTTTCACCAGACTATCAAAAGGCACGTCTGTGGGGCAAGCCCTTTGTACCCTGAACATTTCAGACCAAAATCAACAACCGTTTGTAAACTGTGGAGTTACAAAGAAATATTTATTTAGTTTTTGTTGACCAGGTAAGGTGCACTAGCCATAACAATGACTATTTTGAGGCACAACCTGGGAGTTTACAGAAACAAAACATGTTAAACAATGACAGTACAATCATATAAACAATAGGTGCTTAGAAAATAGTACTACAATACAGGCAGTAGAAGAAAATAGATACAACTGATTCTGTAAGATATAGATGTCTTAAATGTTTTTTAGCAATTTGCAGGAAAAGAAAATCCTTTTTCACAAATTGTGAAAAAGGATCCTGTTTTGCAATTCCTTTTTTGCGATTTGCGGTAAAAGAAAATCCTTTTTACAAATTGTGAAAAAGGATCCTGTTTCAAAGCTTTTTTTCTGCGGTTTATGAAAAGGTTTCTACATGTTAAAATATATATATATATATATATATATATATATATATATATATATATATACATTTTAAGTGGCTTGACTTATCAAAAATCTAACCCAAGAATCAGATTGTACAGGTCCTGATTAGGTAAAGACAACAGCTGTAAAAAAACAAAAACAAGGCGCTGCATCAGCATGTGGTCTAAAAGCAAAACAAAATGGTTATATTAAATGCATGCTGAAAATAGAGTTAAAAATCTACATTTCGACCTTAGGTCTTTTTCAGAAAATATTTAAAAGAGAAGAAAAAAACAAAGTTAATGTAGACAAGACAACAGTTGTCTATTAAACCGGTGTATTTTTAAAGTTATTTAATTTTATTGTCACCACTAACTTCAAACAAGGTGGTGGCTGCACAAAAAAAGATTCCACATTTGTGTCATGAGATTCTGCATTTGCGAAAAAGGATTCCACATTTGTAATAAAGAATCTTTTTTCAAGCAGAACATCTAACTGCTCCGATAGGAAATAATGGGAAACTTTAACATTTAATAACTTTGGAACTGATTCAAATATTTTCACCAAATCTTCAAAAGGCACATCTGTGACTAAAGACCTTTATACTCCAAAAATTTCAGACCACGATTTCATACCGTTTTTGCGCAGCAGCATGACAAAGAATTTGACCAAAAATGGTAATGTTTGACACTCCGTATCTCTGCAGCCACATGTCCGACCAGAACAAAACTTCCCATGTCGAGATGTCTCTGGTCCCCGATGGTGCATACAAAATGTCATGCAAATTGCTTGTACAGTTGTGAAGTTGTTAAAGTTCAAAATTATGACAAACAGAAGTGAAGACTGGAGCATGACTATAGAGGCGCGACTGCGGCCGTATAATCACTTATGCTTGAAGTTTAAAATCCAAGTACAAGTTGCACTCAAGAAAGAGTGCACTAGGAGGACTTCCGGTGACGTCACCACCCGGTATGGCTGCCTAGCTCCTAGTGCGACAATCCACTGAAATCCAGTACCTTACCAAGACAGAGCGGAGACTTAGTTGAAAGCCCAGCAAAAGAGATGAGTCAGTTAGCAAATCCAAGGGCCAGGAGTGCGAAAAAGAACACAGCAAGAGGTAGATAAGACAGGAACGCAGCCCGAGTATTACCCGATCCAGGGCCTCGGAATCGGCAGCCGGCTCTGGCGGGGAAGAAGAAGAAGAAGAAACTACTTTGAGGGGAAGCTCTTTGGATGGTTGGGCTACGGCACATATGTTCAGAATGCTTCAGAGGATCGACACAAATGTTAGAGACATGAAACAAGATTTGAAGCACTTGGAGAGGAGAATGGAGGATCTTGAATCAGGCCTAGAGGGGCTACAAGAGGATTCGATCAAACTTACAAGGGTCATCATGTATCTAGCCAGGAGGGAGAGAGAACTTACTGCCAGAGCGGAAGACGCTGAGGCAAGGGGCCGAAGGAAAACACTTAGTATCTTTGGCTTTCCTGAAGGGGCTGAACAGGATAACCCAGTAGAGTCTGTCAAAACCTGGCTGAGACAGGAATTGGAAATCCCAGATTCGGAGCCCCTGGAACTCGAGAGGGTGCACCGGGCCTTAGGCCTCAAACCAAAAGGTGAAGCTCACCCCCGTTCAATCCTGGTCAAATTTAACCGCTACCCAGTCAAGGAGATGGTATTACGGAAGGCCTGGAGCAAGAAGGACTTCAATTTAGATGGGAGACGAGTATTTCTTGACAATGATCTCCCTCCCTCTACGATGATAGAGAAAACGGGTTTTAGCGGTTATTAAACAATTGAAGGAACAACAGATTAAAGCTTTTCTACGGTACCCAGTGAAACTACTGGTGCAGTGGCCCACGGGTAGCAAGCTCTATGATACTCTCCCGGATCTACAGTCAGACCTCTCAGAGCAAAAGCTTCTGCAGCTGCAGTGGTCTACAGTGAAGAATGGATCAACAAGAGGCGGATCTGGAAGAGGGATGAGCCCCGACCACCAGCTATGTGACGACTTGGTGCACCTGAACAAGGGACTATTAGCGAACCAATGGAAAGGAAGCCTGCATTGAATGATTCGGCGGCAGGCCAGTACTGAAGTTTGCTGCCCCTCCTGAGACATCATGGGGGAGAGCTGTTAACTATCCATTCCTGATGGGCAGGCAGGCTGGAGACAATATTTGAAAGGGTAAAAGGCTTAAGGAGAGCCTTAAGGAAGGGGAAACATCAAGGACTTAAAAACAATATCCTGGATTTGGAACTCAGCTGAAGGGACACCAAACTTTATGGGAACAAGTTGTGACTAATTTGGGAAATGCTTAAAAAGGCCTGTGGAATGTAATGGCACTTGGGGGGGGGAGGTCTTGGGGGAGGGGCCCCAGCATCCCACTCCCCACTCGGAGTTCTCAAGGCAAGGTAATCTGGTATAAAGTACCCGCCTCTCCCACGGAGTAAATAAGGGCTACTCAAAGAAGGGTACGGGAGGTCAAGCGGAGCCCTTTGGAAAGTTTTGAAGAAGGGCTCATGTTGAGGGAGTTGGGCAGAAATGCATATCTCTACACGCTCTACTGTCTTTTCAAAACTGAATGTTAAGTTAATATTAACACTGGACTTGCTGATCGAGGAAATTGGGTGGGTGTGAGGCTTTTTATATCGAAGCCTGCACCTACCCAGTACGCAAGAAACACACTCGAACCGGATGTCCCTACAAGGGATAGGTTGCCCATCGGAGGTCACCCAGTCTTACGGGTTCTGGTTTTTTGATGGTGTGACCCTCGAGGGGGATTAACGCCTTCCCAGTTGTACTCCACCACAGGAGACCACCTTTTTGGCTACTTCCTTGGAAGGGCGGGAGTGCGGAGCTTAGTTGAAGCTCATGCTCCTGGATGGAGGGAGCTTCCCTCCGATTGAGGCCTCTCGGGGCCTATGTGTAAATAGTTAGCTGAAAGTTATGTTTGTTGTACTTAATCATTTGCTGTTGTGTTGTAAGGGGGGGAGGGGGGTACAAAAAGGGCAAAGGGGAAATGGTGGTGATGCCAAAACAAAAAGGGTAGAAACAAAGGGGTCAGTACCTGTGTGTCATCCTTCAAAGGAAGGAGGCGAAACAGGGGTTTATCCGAAGGAAAGTTTTGAGGATGGGTCTACCCCCTCTTAAGAGAACCTAACCTGAACTTTCCATGGGTACCTTAAAAATAATCTCTTTCAATGTTAAGGGTCTAGGATCCCCAGTGAAACGGCACAACATTCCAAGAGATTTAGCGAGAGTTAAGTGTGACATAGGTCTACTGCAGGAGACACATCTCTCCACATGGGAACATAAAAAACTACGCCGTTTATGGGTAGGAGAGGTATTTGCCTCATCTCATAAGAAAGCAAAGAAGGCAGGGATGGCTATCTTGGTGTGAAGGGGCTTGGGCTATACCCAGCTGGATTTCATATCAGACGAAGAGGGTAGATGGAGGATCCTGTCGGGTAGGGTTGGAGATAGGGTGATACATATTGTAAATGTATACGCTCCTACCCCGGCTAATCCAGAATTTTTCAGACAAGTCTTTGGGGTAACAGCGACGCTCCCAGAGGGACAGATTATTATAGGAGGGGACTGGAATTGTGTAGAAGATGCCAACAAGGATAGGTCCTCGGGGAAGGGGGGACAGGACAATGGGAAAGGGTCAAAGGTCCTCTCAAATCTGTGTGTCGAGGCAGGGTTGGTGGATACGTGAAGGGATAGCTATCCATCAAGTAGGGACTTCACCTTCGACTCGAATTCCCAGGATTCCTATTCCCGGATAGACAGGTTCTATACCCAGAAGGGATGGTTAAACTCCATCACAGACCAGTAGATCTACCCGATATGTCTATCTGACCACGCCAAAATCAGTCTCACGGTAAATTTAGGGCCCCAACAGAAACAGTCCTTGTGGCGTTTGAATGCAGGACTACTGGGAGATAATAAATTTGTGGATAAGGTGAAAAAAGTGATAGAAAACTATATTAAGGAAAACTCAGACTCTGTAACAAAAGTAAAGTTTATATGGGATGGTTTAAAAGCGGTAGTAAGGGGGGACATAATTTCATATGCAGTTCAGCAGAAGAAGATAAGGCAACAGAAGCAGGAGGGGTTGGAGCAGAAAGTTAAGGAGTTAGAAGATATTCATAAAAAAACAGGGCAAGCAACGGTACTAACCGAGCTGAAGTTAGCTAGAGCTCAATTACACCAGCTCTTATTGGTAAAGACTGAGAATGCTCTCAGGTTTACAGCCCAGAAATACTACACTGGGGGAAACAGAGCCGGGAGGTTACTGGCGTTCAGATTACGAAAGCAGGAGGCAGACAGATATGTTTCTGGAATAGTTACACCTGGTGGGCTGGGGAAGTTAGTTACGAAGCCCATGCAGGTAGCAGAATGCTTTCCAAAATTTTGCGAGGACTTATACAGGTCCGAAGCCCCCACTAATCAAGTAGAAATGATTTGAGAGATTCCTCTTGAAAATAAAATTACCATGCCTCTCAAGTGCTCTTCAGAAAGAAGTAGATCAACCTTTTACCCAGTCAGAATTGGTGGAGGTAATTAAAAAACTAAAACATAATAAAGCCCCAGGCCCAGACGGCTATATTGCCGAATACTACCAAAAGTTTAATGAGGAACTATCACCACTATTGCTTCAAATATGTAACACAGCCCATGTACCCTCCGAGGCTCCAGACACCTGGGCCCAAGACTTAATTTCGGTAATCCCCAAGCAAGACAAAGATACCACGCTATGTGGGAGCTACCACCCAATTTCACTGTTAAACGTGGATGTCAAGATTTGGGCAAAGATGATAGCCAATAGACTTCAGGGTGTGATAACCCAGCTGGTCCACCCAGACCAAACGGGTTTTATGCCAGGGAGACACCTCCACGATAACGTCAGGAGATTACTCACCATTATGGCCCACTCCCGACTGAAAGGGAAAGAGGACACCCCATTGGTAATTGCTTTAGATGCTGAGAAGGCGTTTGATCGCCTTGAATGGAGGTACCTAAGAGAGGTCCTCCGAAAACTGGGACTGGGTCCGAAGTTTCAGGCATGGGTGAATGCTTTGTACAATAACCCTTCAGCTAGGGTCAGGATAAATGGAGTAATCTCCCAATCATTCCAAATCAGAAGAGGTACAAAACAAAATACTAATATCTTACAGACAAACAGTTAAAAAGCTAAAAAGGCACATAACTACGGGCAGGCGTAACCTGGAATTTAAGATAGCCCACACGAAGGACTCCCATAAGGCTTTATATTCTTACTTAAATGAAAAAAAGAACTGTAACAATCAAATCGGACCATTAGTTATAAATGCACAAACTATCACTTCAGATAGTGAAACTGCCACCGAACTAAATAACTATTTTTCATCTGTTTACACACACAAACTAGACTTTACACCTATCACTGTACCCTCAAATGTTGATCTAAATGTAGATATAATTTCAGAAAAGGATGTTGAAAATGCACTAAATACCCTAAAAAAATACACAAGTCCAGGACCAGATGGGATTAGCTCCAGATTTCTAATAGAAACAAAAAGCGCCATTATCCAACCATTAAAAATATTATTTAACAAATCCTTGAATGAATCATCAGTACCAAATGACTGGTGTACCGCAACAGTTACACCCATCTTTAAAAAATGTTCTCACTCAAAAACTGAAAATTATCGATCCTTAAGTCTCACATCCATTCCATGTAAACTTATGGAAAAGATCATTAAACTTAAAATTGAAGATGAAATATCAACATTAAATATAAATGACACATACCAACATGGCTTCAAACAGGGCTTTTCATGTGTCACAAATCTTATCTCTTTTTATGAGTATATCAGCTATCATCTGGACGATAACACCCCTATAGACGTTATACTACTTGACTACAGTAAGGCGTTCGACAAAGTTTCTTATTTTTCACTAATTAAAAAACTTATTAATATAGGACTGTCATCTACACTAACCTCCTGGATTAGTCAATGGCTGGATAAGAGAACACAGAGAGTCAGGGTCAACAACGCAATGTCTGGAGAGAGGAGAGTGAACAGTGGGGTCTCCCAGGGCTCTGTGCTCGGACCGGTCCTTTTCAACCTGTTTATTGGTGATATGCACATACCCTCTGACAACAAAATGGTTAAATTCGCTGATGACACAAAACTCGGGGGAGCTATTAATCAAAACATAAATCTGGACTACAATCCAATCTACTACTAATAGAACAGTGGGCACGCACAAATGAGATGCACTTTAGTGTCACTAAATGTGCAACATTACACCTGGGAAGAAATAATCCGTTACAAACATATTACTTAAACAATATGGCCATTAAAATTTCAACTGTAGAAAAAGATCTAGGAATCTTGATCAACAATAAATTATCTTCTACCTCCCACTGCACTAAAATAGCTAATCAAGCTAACACCATTCTCCGTAGGATAAGTAAAACATTTATAAACAGAACAGAACAATGTCTCCTGCCACTTTATAGATCTCATGTTAGACCACTCCTCGATTATTGCTCCCCTTTCTGGAGCCCCTATTTAATCTCTGACATTAACAGAATTGAAAACATTCAACATAAAGCCACAAAGCTCATACCCCACCTTTCAAAACTCAACTACACCACCAGATTAGAAGCACAGGCCTACATACATTAGTCCAAAGAAGACTTAGGGGAGACTTGTTACTACTATTTAAAATAACAGCAAATAGAGAACAGATGCAAATTTGTGGTCTCAAATACTCTACCAGAAAAACAGTAGCTAGATTGCATAATAAACAATTGGAGATTATGAGGGCAAAAACTAATAAAAGAATGAACTATTTCACTATAAGGACACCCAGAATCTGGAACAAACTACCGCAGGAAATAGTCGATTCTCCAAATATTCTGTCATTTAAAAATAAACTAGACAAATGGTTGATCGATCGGGGACCCATTGAATGATCCACAAATGTGGAGGACAATCGTGATGGGCTTTCCGCCTCCTTTTGTCCAATAATACCAAAGTACCAAAGACAGGGTTGCCCACTTTCACCTTTATTATTTGCCCTCAGTATGGAACCATTGGCCGAGGCATTTCGGTCCCATTGAGATCTCTCAGGTATTGAAGTGGACAACCGCATATCCCTTTATGCAGATGACACCCTATTATAGTTAAAGAACCCAGACTCCTCATTACCAGCAGCTATGAACCTCCTTAAGGAATTTGGAGCCATCTCAGGCTTCAAAGTTAATGAATCCAAATCCGAAATAATAGCATTGGGAAATTAAGTGGCAGGGCATGTGAAGACCCTTACAAATTTGAAGTGGTGCACTAGTAGTTTCAGATACCTGGGAATACAAATCCTGAAGAATCTGAGTAAGCTATACCAAATTAATTATATGGCACTCTTAAATAGCATACGAAAGGATTGTGATAGATGGGCGGCTCTACCTCTCTCAATCACAGGAAGGGTAGAATTGGTTAGAATGAACATTCTTCCGAGGTTGCTCTTCCTATTTGATGCTCTCCCTTTGACCCCTCCAAAGAAATTTTGGCAAGAATCCCAAAAGGTGGTTAATAAGTTTATCTGGGCCGGGAAGAAGCCTAGACTTGGCTGGGGTCTCCTGAAGTTACCTAAAGGGAAGGGGGGGCTTGGAGTCCCAGATTTCAAATGGTACCACAGAGTAGCCCAATTGCAACATTTAGGGGCATATATCTCTCCCCGGGAGATGCAAAGCTGGGTTAAGATGGATGTGCAGCTGCTAAAGCCATTCACTGTCACTTTAGTCCTATTTAATAGGATTACCCCTAGGACAATATACGAATTGAAGAGCCCAAGTTTTAAGACCCTGGTGGCCCTGTGGGCGCAAACCATAAGAGACCTGAAAATATAGCCGTGGGTACTGAGGCAAGGAAAATTGTAGAGAGGGCAGATTTCCTGCCTGGGAGAGAAATGTGCTTTAAACGCTTGGCAGGACTGGGACTGGAGAGGTTCTCACAGCTCTTTGAGGGGGAGACAGTTAGGAGCTTTGCTCAATTACAACAAGAATTTGGCATTCCCTCCTCAGATTTCTATGGCTACTTGCAGATCAGACACTATGTCCAGTGTGTAGAGAAAGGCATGGGGGAGCTGAAGACAAATTGGCCCATTCCGTTCCTGGAATTGCTCCGGGAAATCTGTGGTGGGTTGATTCCCCAAAACCACTTAATTTCCAAACTGTGTGCGACGGGGTACCAAGTGGTTTGGAATCCAGACTGCGAATACAAGCACAGTGGGAGAAGGACCTGGGACTAGCAGAGGAGGAAACTCCGAAATGGGAGGTAATATGGAAGATGGCGCACAGAACCACTGCCTCACCCACTTGGAGGGAGTTTAGATGGCAAATGCTGACGAGATTCTTTAGAACTCCAGTGGTAGTTAAGCACTTTGCCCAGGCTCTTTCAGGTAAGTGCTGGAGGGGCTGTGGGCAAAGAGGCACATATGAACATATCTTCTGGAGTTGTCCTAAAGTTAAAGGTTTTTGGAGCCAGGTGGCTCGGAGTCTAGGGCAAATCTTCCAGATGGATATTCCAGAACAAGCCCGATGCCTATTATTGGGGGAGCTTCCACCTGGCCTGAAAGGTCCAAAGGCCCAATACTTGTTCCCACTACTAGTGGCAGCAGCCCAAAAAACAATTACGAGGCTATGGCTAAAAGAGACCCCTCCAGGGGAGGAGCAGTGGTTGGAGAGCAGCACTCAGATTAAGACAATGGAGAGGCTTACGGCCAACCTTAATCTAAGGCTTGAACAATTTAAATCTCGCTGGTTTCCCTTTTTTGAATGTTGGGGAACAAGGGAAGGGATTGACACTATAGGAATCTTGGCCAGAGAAGCTCTAGATTGAAAGTAGGAGGAAGGTTGGGTATGTTGCCTCACTGTTTAGGGAGGCGATGGAGTGGGAAAGTAGGGTAAAGATATGACTCCTGGAAATAAAGAGGCTCACCACCTAAAAGGGGGGGGGGAGGGAAGTTGCGAGTGGATGTTATAATTGGTTGGCTGATTCATTAACCCCCCCTTTTTTTTCTTTTTTTTTTCTCTCTCGGTCTCTATTTTTCTTTTCTCTTTCTTTAGTCCCATCTCCTTTCTCTGGGTCCATATAATATGGATCAGGAGAATTAGGATGGAGGTGGTGTGTTATAAACTAGGCAGATGGACCAATCTGATGAAATACCAGCTTGAATTTTACATTAATTGAATGAAGTAATAGGGGGTTACTCAAGGTTAAAGTCATAAATGAGTTTGATACTTCTAGGCAGTGAATGAAGTTTATGAAGGAGGGGTTCTGGTGTAATGCATATACTGTTTTTCTTTTTCCTTTTGGTAATCGGTTATTTTAATTTTGTACCTTGACTGGTTTTTTAATGTAAAAATAGAATAACAATAAAAAATACAATCTCAAAAAAAAAAAAGAGTGCACTAGTTCATTACAAATATGAATGTTTACAAACAATTTCAGAGAGCCCAGCATTTTATCATTAAATCCTAAATATTCAAGTCCATACTGACCAAGATTCATATGAACAGAGATAAAGACGACTAATCCATTCCAGAACATCAGAGAGAGAGCTACCTGTAATACAAAAAAGTATAACCCATTATAAGTATGCTAGTAGTTTTGCTTATGTTAACTTCTCTGTCACAAAAGCCTCTCCCTGCATTAATTTCTATGTTAGTGTATGATTTAGGCGTATACCCCCCGACAGCGACACCAGTGCAGCGAACGACACTACAGTGACTACAGCACTACGTCACTGTAGTGTCTGCACTGGAACCCGGCACTGTCTGTTGGGGTCTTGCACTTCAATCAGCTCCGACTCGAGTTGATAATCCTTAGTGGGGGAGTGCGGGCAAAACCCTGAAGAAAAACACTTTGTTTTCTTTGCAACCAGCAGCCAATCGCGAAAAGCGGTCGACCTGCCAGTTTCGATGTCTGGTCATTCAACAATATTTTTGTTGACGACCAGTCATGGATCCTGATTTAGGATCCAAGTCTCCATGTCTCTAATAAATTTAATAAACACTCGAGCAGTAGTTTTTTCTGTGTGCTCTGCTCTTGTGTGAAATTGTCATTTTGATCTCAGCAAGATGGGGATACTTCCAAATCTGTTAGGTGGGATGCCTTTGAGGCATATGTACTGAGCTGCGTTATAAGTTATGCTTTAACTAAGAAGAAAAAAAACAGCTAAACCACTGAAGGTGTGGGAATCTTGGCTAAAAAGGGCTAGAAGCAAAGTACAAATGCATGAGAATTCTAGAGCCTGCATTGTTTAAAAAGATTATTTTTTATACTTGTATTTTAATTAGTTATATAAGAAAAACCTTTATACATGATCCACAGTATTGACATTAACAAATACAAGTATATAAAATAGATCACAATAGGAAACAGAATATCACATACAAGTGCTTCAGTCATCAAATCACAGGGGTGGCATTTGTGCTAAAATTATAAACAAAACCATAACACAGTGATAGGAATAGCCTGGGCTTATATACAGTACCACATAACAATGAACTGACTAAGGGAATCCATATAATCAAAAGCCCATTGCCTCTTCACTTGCCATATTAGGTCCACAAACCCTAATATATTTATTTATTTATTTAGCTTTTGTTTACCGGGTAAGTACACTAGACAAGTAGTATGCCTATTTTCAGGAACGACCCGGGAGAGCACAAAACATACAGTATACATACATGGCAACATTGGAGAAACGGCATGATACAGTAAAAAACAGCTATAACAACGCTTGTATGAGGGCAGGGATACTGCCACACATAGTACAAATTGTTACAGGACATAGATACACATAGATCCACTTACACTTACATTGAAATCCCTTTTAGATAGATATATAATATACTTTGCAAAGAATGTTAATACACCATTTAGGGTTCAGATTAAACCAACAAAAGTAGGGGAATGTGGTGTTAGGATTCCCAATCCTAACACCCTACCCCCACCCTGCAGGCAGCAAAAGGAAAACTATTATGGTTTCACCTCCTCTCCTGAGTTTTGCAAATCAGGCCTGGGGTGTTCCTTTGGGGTTGGCCAATCCTGACACTTACCCCATTCTCATATAGTCTGCACAGCTGAGTTTTCACTGATGGAATGGGTGAGCATTAGGCTGACAACCGCGAGCACCCCAGGCCTGATTTACGAAGACTCTGGAGTGGTGAACCCGTCAATTTGCTGCCTGTAGGGTGTTAGGACTGGGAACCCTAGCACCACATTTCCCTACTTTTGTCAGTTTAATCTGAACCTTAACTGGTGCATTAACAATGTTTTTTTTTTTGCAAAAAATATCCTTATTTTGAAATGGCATAATGGTATCCTCATTCACGCAGGTCCAGAAGCGACCTGCATGAACATATTTATTTGCCTATGGAGGGCCCTGTGCTTCCAATTCTCCCAAAAAGCAGTTTATTTGCTTGTTGTATGGCTTGTTAAACTTCCAATGTAATCCTACAGGAATTTAGATTTGTTTTACTTTTAATGTTTTTTTTTATATGACCCCTAAATTTTTGGTGGGGTATTATGTGTTATTCTTGCAGTACTCATTAAGACATTTTCTTTGTTGTATAGATTGTCCCTTAACTGCAAATATTGAGGGAGTTATGGCTTGTTGAAGAGTAGGGAAAGAAAACAAAGTCCAAATTCTTTTTTCATATGAACGGATTCTTTTTTTTTTTTTTTTATGAATGAGACAACCTCATGAAAAAGATCCCTTCATATGAAAAAATGTGTTTTTTTTTTTTTCAGATTCTTTTTTCGTATGACGAGATCCTTTTTTGTGAGTTTTTTTTTTTCCGTTCATACAAAAAATGAACCCCAGGTCTTTAGCTACTGCTTGCCTACCAGAGCACTCTCAACCTAATCACTAACTTGGGATGTAAAACGGTTCATTATTATGTAACCTCTATGTCCTTACTGCCTGCATGTCTACACTACCTGCGTCTAAACCTATGTATTCTTATTGTTAAATACTTTACAATTACATGACTGTACTGATCTGTTACCTGTAATTTGTTGTCTCACCTGGTCGCCTTGAAAGGGTGGGATCGGCCCAGTGGGTCATCCCGGTCATCAAAATTCAATAAATCAATAAATAAATGATTTCATATGAAAAAAGAATTTGGACTACATTTTTCTTGGATTCCTTTTTTGTATGAAGTCATCCTTTTTCGTATGAACCAAAAAAAACTCACAAAAAGGATCCCTTCATATAAAAAAGAATCTGAAAAAAAATATTTATTTTCTCACCACACTGGTTCCTTAGGTCTCTCTCTCCAGCTCTTGCTCACTTACCCCCGATGTCCCGCTCTGCCTGAAACCTCCTGGTGCACTGTCTGTCTCTCTGAATCCATTCCATTTCCTCCAGGCTACAAGCCTTCCCGACTCTGAGTCCCCTGGGTAAGGGCTGCCAACTCCTCTGGCACTCTATCTATAAGGTCCAAGCTGCAGTTCAGAGGTCAGAAGGAAGGAGAAGTGCTAAAGTGAATCCGGCATTGAACATGGTAGGGGAGTGGTGAACAGGCCTTCGCCTACCCAGGTGCCAGCTGTTTTCCCCTTTTCTTGGTTGCCTGGGAGATCAGACGTGCAGTGACATCCAGTGTGAGATAGGCGCTCTCCTGCACCCGCCCACAGGACATCCGCCGCATCTCCCATACCCCTACGTTTGTCTCCACTGTTTTGGATCTCCAGCCACTGCTAGAGGTTGCTGCTACAGTGACCAACATTGCCTCCCTCCGCCCAGAAGAGGAGAGCAGTCTATGGACACTCAATCCTCCCTGCCCCTGCCAACCCCCGACGGCCCGAGTCCACTTCCAAACCCGGGTCGCCGGCCTGGTGCAAGGTGTGGCGTCCAGTGCCTCAACCCTCAGCACCACTGGGCCGGCTCCAAATTCTTTTTTTTTATCTCCACTATTTTTATCCTCTTGCAGCCACAGTCCTATCTACCTCCAGCCACGACTCCTCCTCACTGCCGGCCCCAGAGTTGTGCATGCCCAGCTGGCATGCGCATCTGTGCCATTGAATGGGGCCCCGTCCTATTATCCTGCATCTGGCCAGGATCCAATACCGGCACATGCCTCTATCCAGGCATTCGCCGGCCAGTGAAACTGCAGCCATCAAGCTGCCGCGGGCTTGTGCTGCCATTTTTCCTCCTATGCTGTCCCCGGAGTGCAAGCGTGCAATGATGTCGCAACGCGCTGACGTCTGCCGCACTCCACCCCTTGCTACACCACTCTAGTAGTGCCCCAGTCATCACCAGGGGCCGCTACAGAGTGGTGGTTCCCTGGATCCCTCCCTGGGATGGGAGAGCAGTCCTCTGGACGCTCGATCCTATCCCTCCCCTGCCAACCCCTGGCACCCCGGGCTCACATCTGAACCCAGGTCACCAGCGTAGCGTGAGGTGTGGCATCCAGCTCCTCAACCCTCAGCGCCACTGGGCCGGCTTCAAATTCTTTTTTTATATGAAGGGATCCTTTTTCATGTGATCTAATTGAGAAAAAGTGGAAACATGATGGTGTCCATACGAAAATAGAATTGTTTCTCACAAAAAAAGATTACCCCTGTACAAACGAGATCTGGCAGAGCCACTGTGACTGTGAATGCATTAACTAGATAAGGGTGTTTAATGGGCTTAAACATTAACATTCATTTATTTATTTAAAAAATATCAGATTTACAAACCTTTGAGTCAGAGACTCATTTACAAAGGCATCTCGTCGAAACAAATACAAAGACAGCACAGTTAACAAGTTCAAAAACAATGGCTCAGAGAGCAGACAGTTATAACAATCATTCACTGGAGATACATGGGTAGCAGTAGATAAACAGATTACATAGTTTAGGCACACAGGCGCCACATCAAGAAGACCAAAGCAGTTTAAACAATATACAATAGCTAACGCAAATAGACATCAGGAGTCAAAGAGAAGCCCAGAGTGTTCACATGAAGGCTGTTGCATACACTAACTGAATCAAAGTATAGTACATTGAGAAAGGGCATATTTAAGCAATAAGGCACAACAGGGTGTGTGTTATCATGTAATAATGTCACTCCTGGGGTAGGTTGAAGCACGAGGCGAAACCAAGTAATTATTTATTTATTTGCAAGTATTTATTTGATCCACTGGATCAGCAATATTTGCACAAGCTGTGCCCAGTGCAGATTTTACAGCACTGGTCCTGGTCTGGTGATCTGGGTTTTACCCATACCACACTGCATATGGCTTAGTGATATACTGTACAGATGGCTGCAGAGTCTAACCCATTGAAGGTTGAAGTTTCAGAAAACCATTATGCTACAAATATCAAGACTCACTCCCTCACCCCCCCAGTCACAATTAATCCTCTACGAAAGTCATGCTTAAATACTGGTGCCTCTACATCCATGCCACTAAGCTTTTAATGCCAACATGCTTCTTCTGTTGCTGTGAGTTAAACTCTTTATTTAAAACCATTTTGTTGAGGAATTTTTGTTTTAGTATTTATTTATTTACGAGATTCACCAGGAAGGCATACTGAGCAATAAAGCTCGATTCCAGATGCGACCTGGGGGCCAAGGCCCGGTACATAACAAAAACATTTGGGCAAAACAGGCCCGGGTACATAGCAATACATTTGTTCAATACAGTGCAGTACAATACAATAATTAGTTACAGGCAGAATTATACCTGGCAGCCATGGTCAGGAGTTACAGATAGAGACAAGTAAACAATTGGATAGTAGTTGTACACCCTAAAGAGTGGTGATAGAGTTAACTAGCAGGAGCAGTTGGAGGAGAAATGAGTCTTGAGTAATTGAGTACGAAGGTAGGGGTTGTTCGCGTGTCGTATGGGGCCGGGTAGGGCGCCCATAGCTGTGGGATACGGTATTTAAAAGCTGCCTGTCCCTTGGTGGAGCGCATGAGTGGAACATGGAATAGTCTGGGGTCTGTGTCTCTTGATGAGTACGCTGGAGGAGGTTGTTGGGAAAGGGTGGCTTCCAGGTAGGGAGGGAGGGAGAGGGACCAGTATTTGGCAGCGAACCGTGTGCAGTTAATTAATCTGCGATCTTGGAGGGATGGCAGGTTGAGGGAGCTATATAACGTGCATTGGTGAGTGGTTTGTGGGCAGTCTAGGATGAAGCAGCAGAAGGAGTGGAACAGGGTGTCTAGGCTTGCCAGAGTGGTAGCTGTGCGGGTGTATACTATGTCCCATAGTCGAGGGCAGGCAGTATCATTTTGTACAATGGCTAGTCTCGTTTGCGTGGAGAGGCAGTTCTTGTTACGGTAAATTGCACCCAATTTAGGTAGCAGCCTCTTGTGTAGGGAGTCAATGTGAGACGCAAAGTCTAAGTATTGGTCGAGCCAGATGCCTAAGTACCGATAACTAGTGCATTGCTCCAGTGGGGACCCTTCCAGTGTTATGAACGGGGAACAGGGGGTTTGTCGGGAGAGTCTTTGTCGAGAGCCAAATGTGACCGACACTTTTTTTTGGATTTAGGAATAGCTGGTTTGTTCTGAACCAAAGCTGGATGGCAGAGAAATCCTCCTGAAGGAGAGGTGCCACACTGCAAGTGGAGGGTCCAGCAGCGTACAGGACTGTATCGTCCGCATACATTTGAATGGATGAGTGGGAGCATACTGATGGAAGGTTGTTTAAAAAGATGGAGAAGAGTATGGGTACTAATATTGACCCTTGGGGGACACCAGATGTTACTGGGAGGGGTTCCGATGTGTAGGAGGCAATTTTGACCGCTTGTTTCCTCCCGGCTAGGTAATCTTGGAACTACTCTGTGGCAGGCGGTGCAAGCCCTGCGTTGGTAAGTTTAGAGATGAGTATATCAATGGTCAGGAAAAATGAATTTGTAAAAGAAACCAAAATCCCAATTTATCAGTTCATTGAATCACAATACAGCATGTTATGAATTTTTCAGATTCTATGTGTAACCTACAGTAAGTCAAACAGAAATTAGACACAAATGCTTACCTATTTGCAAGTGAAGCAAATGTGATTATCATTCAGTTGTAAACACCTACAGTCACAGCCAGGATTCACATTGCTAGACTCTGGGTAGGTATGACAAGTTTCCTAAATACTGGTACCTTATCCAGCTGTGTTCTGCTTGGATATGTGTGTGTGTGTGTGTGTGTGTGTGTGTGTGTGTGTGTGTGTATGTGTTTAAACATGTAACTGTCTCTAGTATATTGTATAGCACTGTGAATCATGGCTGCAGTGTTTTTTCTCTGCTGTGGCTAAGCAAGACACTGTAACAAGACACTGGCCTGCTATAGGGGCTATTAGACATCAAACCAATGGGTAAGCTGTGAAGACTAACTTGGAGAAGATGCAATAAAACAAACTTGAATGACAGCCCCCAAACGTCATAAAATACCCTGGGAAAATTAGAAAAACTCCTCTAACAGCCTAGGCAGAAACAAAACACTGGATTGAAGTGAGAACTCAAAACTGGTAGTAATACATATATTCCTGATTTTAACATGCAGTTTTCCTTTAAGAAGATTCAGTAGAATATAAATTGTAGCCCAGAACTGCCTGCCTGAGAATGAAGTTGGTATATTATTTGGAAAAAGGGAAGGCTAGATCTCTTGCTATGCAATGTCCTGTAAAGTAACTGCACTGACTGCTCTTAGTGTGGTAGTGTGAAATGCTGTGAGGTGCGATGGGGAACTTGTTATGCAGAAAGTTCCAGGAAGTCACCCCATTCTACTTCTAGAAAGAACTGGAAGGGGACAGGATCAGTTGTGTTCCAGGACAGTAGCTGCTGCTGTTGTTTTCACAGGGTTCTTGTGGATTTTACTTGGTAGGTTAGTTCTTTTCTTTCTTACTTCTAAGGGGCTAGCAGGGTATTGTTTCTGGGGATGTTGGATGTTTGTAAACTGATTTGGTGGCTGTAAGTGGGGCTCTTTTTGTGGATGTTTCACTGTGTAACAGGCTAGCGCTGGTAGAGCCTATTTCTTCTGATTTCAAACCTATTTGGTGGGATTTGCTTGGGCCTGGTTCTTTAGCTGCAGGGCTTGGAGGGAGACACAGGGCTGATACACCTCTCTTGTCAGGTGTCTGCAAGACCACCCTCCCCACCCCTCCCTCCCAGACGCCTGCAAATTTATGGGGAACACCTGCCCTGCAATTGAGGAAAAGGCTGCTGGTGCAGCTCATGTAGTTCTAGCCACTGGGGGTTGGATTTAAAGGCTGGAGAGAGGAGCTTAGGAGTTGTTCATTTCCTTATAAGTTTAATGTGTTGTACTGCACCTAGTAACAGAGTTACTGGTGTACAGTGGGACTGTCTCTAAGATTAGTGGGTGACCTGATTAGGCAGTAGGGGTATCTTGGACTAGGGGGAACTGGTAGTTCACCCAAGGAAACCTATTTGGAAGGGGATGGAACCACATCATTAGGGCGGCATCTTTGGGAGGGTGGTGGAGTGCACAGGGTGTGGAGCAGCCATGATACTGGACTGGGCTTGGAAGTTTGGTGGTTGCCCAGTATGCTGCCAGCTAGCACAGCAAGGGAGGAGGTTCTTGGGGATGAGGAGAAAGCTGGGTAAAGGGGGTGGTATGGTTGGGGAGGGGCTGGAAATCTCCCACAGGGTTGCACCAAGCACTGGGGTGGGGTATAGGGAAAGGGGTGCAGGAGAATACTCAGGGGTCACATAGGGACCCTGGCAGAGGGGTCCAAAGGACACTACCAAGGAAGCAGGCAGGTAACTGGGGACCCTCACAAAGGGGGGACGGAGGGACAACTTTCTCAGGGAAGTAGGTAGATGGCCAGGGCTGGACAGAAGGAAGCAAGGCGGGGAGGTGGATCAGACCTTATACTCAGTAACCGCTTCAATTCTCTTCTTCTGCTCAAGGATGAGGGGGGTGATGTAGCCACGACAGAGGTGGTTAGAAACGGAAAGGGTGTGGGAGTGGGAGGCAGGAGGCAGGGGCCAGATAGCAGGAAGAACAGGGGGGGACCTGGAATGCAGGAGAACGGGGGGAGCAGTGAATCAGAGCAGGAGGAAGAGGGAGGAAAGCGCAAGGAGAAGGACCAGTTGGGAGGAAAGGTAAAGGAGAAGGACCAGAAGTACAAGGAGGATTCAGTAAAGGGAGCTGAGGGTTTAGGCCAGGGGAGCACGACGAGCAAGGAGGAACTAAATGGAGACAGGAAGGAAGGGAGGATGAGTCAGGCTAGTTTAGCAGATGGGGGAGAAGGACCAGTTCGAGCAGTGAGGGGAATGCAAGGTACAGAAGGATACTCAGAGGAGGAGAGGCATAGGATTGGAGGGAGGAATGGCCATGGTAAATAAGGAGGGGTGGCATGTGGCACCCAGATGAGGGAGGAACAAGGAGCCAGCTGGGTGGAGGGCGGTAGAAAGGATGAGGGACATGGAAGGGGGAATGGAGGAAAGGGTGGTCAGAGTGCTCCTGCTGGGGATTCTGTGATCAGGGGTATCAAATGGGATAGGGAGGGAGAAGCCTGGCCAGTTAGAACAAGATGCTTCCCTGGACTAATGGTGCACAGGGCTAAGCCGAGGTATATCAGCTGGCAAGGACTGTGGGGTTCCCCAGACATACTGGTCCACCTGGGTACAAATGACATTGAGGGAAATAGCGAGCTAGAGATACAGGCAAGATTCAGGGAGCTCGCCAGGGTCTGTCATGACATAGGATGCACAGTTTCCTTCTCAGAAATCCTGCCAGTGCCAAGGGCTAGTGGGGAACACAAAAGGAAAATGAGGGAGATAAACCAGTGGCTCAGGGAGTGGTGTGAGGCCAGAGGGTATGGGTTGATGGGGAATTGAGGGGAGACCTGGGAGGATAAGGAGCTGTATGCTAGAGATAGACTACATCTCAATTTGGAGGGGAGGGGAATCCTTAAGTTGAAAATAGAGGAGTTCATTGGTGAAAAGTGGGGTTTAAACTTGTGAAGGGGGTGGGATGGGAGAAAAGGCTGTCAAGGGGGTGCCGATAAAGGAGGGACTCTGTCTCCACCCCCCTGGGGACCAGGAGGATTGCAGGAAAAGGCCAACTGGCAAAGTGCAGACCAGAGAAAACAGAATCCCCATGGGAACACGAGCAGGGAAATGGAACTATAGGAAAGGGTGGAAGATAGTCCTGCTAAATGCCAGGAGCTTGGGCAATAAAATGCCTGAGCTCCAGGCGATGTTAACTGAGGGAGCAGTGGATGTGGCAGCAGTCACTGAGACTTGGAGCCACTGCAAGACATGACTGGGACCTGAACCTGGAGGTTACACTATGTTCAGGAAGGACAGGGGAGGAAGGAGGAGGGTAGCTATGATAGTCAAAACTGCATTGGCATAGGGGAGTAGAGGAGGCGGAGGGAACCGTGGAGGCGTTTGGTCACCTTGATAACAAGGGGGCAAGAAAGTAAAATAGGAGTGGTGTATAGACCCCTGCCCTGGCGGAGGAGCTGGAGGACAGTCTGGTGGCAGATGTTAGGAGACACTGCAGACTGGGCAGAGGAAAGGTGGTGGTGTTGAGGGACTTAAACATGCCAGGAACAGACTGGGAGACTATGACATCCTCTGTGACCAGGGAACAGAGGTTGTTGGATGTCTTTCAGGCGCGTTCCTAACTCAGCAGGTGAGGGAACCGACCAGGGAGACACGGTACTGGATCTGGTCCTGGCAGACAGTGACCAGATTGGGGGCCTGGAGGTAGGGACCCATTGGCGGGGGGACCATGCCACGGTCTGGTTCTGCCTGGAACTAGGAGGGAAGAAGGCTGCACAAAGACAGAAGTAACCGACTTGAGAGGTGATTTTAAGGAAATTGGAAGGATCCTAAGGAGCATTTGGATGGGATTGGTCAGACATGGACGCTGATAGTAGGTGGGAAATCATCAGGAGGGGTGCAGGATGCTACCAGCACCTGTGCAAGAGTAAGACAAATGCGGTAGGGCCCAAAACCCTGTTGGTGGACCAGGGAGGTCCAGGAGGTGGTGTCGTGGAAGAAAGCAGCCTATAAGAAATTCAAGTGCTCAAGGGTGAAAGGGATCGGGGAGTACGAGCTGATGGCTAGAAGGGCCACTAGAGTGGTGAGGCGGCTAAGGCAAGGAAGGAGCAGAACCTGGCCAGGAAATTAGGAGAGGGAAAAGGGTTCTTTAGATACACTGGGGAAAGGTGAAGGAGCAGATTAGTAGGATTAAATCAGGGGAGAGATGGGCACAAGACCCAGGGGAGCAGGCTGAGGTACTAAATGAGTACTTCACCTCAGTTTTCACCAGGGAAAATGGGGATGCTGCATCATACATAGGAGGAGACAGAGATAATGAGGAGGGGGGACCTTTACCGATCGGCAGGTCTGGGGAGAGGGGGAGGCATCACTGGCAGGTGGGGGGGCTAAGCAGGAGAAGAGGTACCGGAAGTGGAAATCACAGCAGAGAGAGTGAGGGAAGCCCTCAGCTCCCTTAAGACGGAGAAAGCACTGGGGCCAGATAAATTACATCCCAGAGTGCTGAAGGAACTTGCGGATGTCCTGGTGAAACCCCTGGCAGAGCTTTTCACCATCTCTCTGAGGACAGGGTGGGTGCCCCAAGACTGGAAGGTGGCGCATGTAGTGCCTATCCACAAGGGGGATCAAGGGGCTGCAGGGGAACCAGGGCCTGTCAGCCTGACATCGTGGTGGGCAAGGTGATGGAGGGCATTGTCAAGGAGAGGCTAGGGGGGACCTGGATAAGTCAGGTGCCTGGACGATAGACAGCATGGATTCATCCCAGGAAATCGTGTCAGACAAACCTGGTGGAGTTCTATGACTGGGTGACAAGTGCCTGGACCTGGGTAGACCAGTGGATGTCCTCTTTAGACTTCAGCAAGTTTGACTCTGTTCCTCACGTGGGCCTGTTGGATAAGCTAGGAGAAATGGGGGTGGGAAACCAGATGATCAGATGGATAGCAATTGGCTCCAGGACCAGACCCAGAGGGTCGAGTTGGTGGGATAGTCTCATCCCCAAGGAGGGTCATTAGTGGGGTCCCACAGGGATCAGTCCTGGGCCCCTTCTGTTCAACGCCACGATCTGACATAAGGACAGGAATCAGGAGTGAGATGAGTCTCTTTGCAGATGACTCGAAACTGGGGGCAGTGGTGGATGGGGAGGAGGGGAGGTGGCCTGCAGGGGACCTGAAGGCTCTGGAAAGATGGTCTAGAAAGTGGAAGCTGAGGTTCAATGCAGGGAAATGCAAGGTACTCCACCTGGGGGCCAGAAACCCAGGCCAAGTGTACACCCTGGGGAGAAATACTACAAGTCTCAATGGCTGAGAGGGACCTGGGGGTGGTGGTGGATGTCAAGATGAACAACTCTGAGACTTGTAGGAGGGCAGCAGCCAAGGCCAACAGGATGCTGGGATGCATCACTAGGGGGATCACCTCCAGAAGGAGGAGTGATATCCCTCTGTATAACTGCTTGGTGAGGCCGCACCTTGAGTACTGTGTGCAGTTTTGGAGGCCACACTTAAAGAGGGACATTAACCTCCTGGAGAGGGTCCAGAGGAGGGCAACCAAAATGATTTGGGGCTTGGGGGACAGGACCTATGAGGAGAGGCTCGAAGAGCTAAATATGTACACATTGGAAGAGAGAAGGGACCGGGGGGACATGATAGAGGTCTTCAGGTACATGAAGAGGGTAAATAGGGGAGGAACAGTCCGGGTGCTTCGAAGGAAGGAGGAAGGGGCCACTAGAGGGCATGGGTGGAAGCTGGAGGGGGGAAGATTCAGGGGAGAAAGGAGGAGGTGCTACTTCACTGAGAGGTGGTGGAGCCATGGAATGCACTACCTAGGGGGCTGGTGGAGGCAGAGACGGTGGAGGGGTTCAAGAGGGGTGGGACAGGTACAGGGGAAGGGTTCAGGAAGCAAAATCCAATGCAGCAAGAATATCCGGAACTGGGAAGGGAGAAGCCAGAGAAGGCGAGGGGGACAGCAAGGTCAGCACCCAGGGTGGGGGCTGACCAAACGAGCAGACACGAAAGACCGTTAGGCCTATTCTGCTGGCATTTTAGTATGTTAGTATGTTAGTACTTCTAATAGCTTTAAGTCAACTCCACTTCTCAAGCTTAAAAAGAAAAATACACTTCATCACAGACTGTGTTTACCAAGCACTGTGCCCATGATTAAAATAATTTGAACCCCATCCCCCCAAAAATGTGCCCTCACATGAACATGCATGATTTATCTGTAGAGACAATTAAAAAAATATATTTCTAAATGCATTACTAACTCCCATGCTTTCAAGGTTATCTGTAAAGACAATTTAAAAAAGTATTTCAAAATACATTAGTAAAACCAATGCTTTCAAAATTTTGAAACTACTAAAAAGACAAACTATATATAGATATATAGAATATGGTAAACAAATATTGTTAATCCCAAAAGCTGAACTTTGTTTTTAGTATATAAATGTTTAAGAAATACCTGAAAGCTGTCTTGTTTTCCTGAGTTTTTAGACACTTCTTAGTCTTTCCTTTTGAGACACCAAGTGACTCTGAAAATAATTTGTTCCAAGGCTTTTTAAGTCAGTTTGAAGGCATTTTAAGTGTCTTCTGTTCTAGTCCTTAACAAAATGCAGGGACTCCACAGACTTCTGTTCCTTGGTCCACATCCCAAATATGTGAGTCTTCTTTCAGGATGATAGATCCACCTCATGCCCCTCCTACATGAATAAAAAAAAAAGGTGGGATGGACCTTTTTGGAGCTTCTTGGGTGGAGGTGGAGTGGACTTTACTTCCCCCAAAAAAACAATGCTCCCTCCCACTACTCAGGTTCCAATTCTTGTACCACCAATTTAAGAAAGAAAATAGAACCCTGCAACCATTGACTAACATGAAAGTATATTTATTTGAGGGCACAAAACCTTTCTTGGAGGAGGTTAAGGCGGAAGAGACTATTTACACCTTCAGTCAGTTCCACGGACAGAAAACAACATCACTCCTTTTGTACATGCAATACTCCTGCAGGCTCCGTGCACATTCATAAAAAGGATCTTTTTTTTAAAATGGACCAAATTCTTTTTTCGTTCCAAGCAGCTATCCAAAAAATCATACTGAGCATGCTCAGAAATGAAATTTCAAATTCGTATAACTTTAGAATGGATTAATATTTTTTCACCAAACCAGCAAATGACACCACTGTGGCCCAAACCCTTTCTACCCTGACAGTTACAGAGCAAAATTCCAAACCATCTGGGTGCTAGGCGATCACAAAAAAAAGAGCCTGATTTATTTGTTCATTTTATTTTGCTACAGTGTCTGAATCTCAGAATTTATACATCCAGTAAGAACAAAACCTGGTACTTCAAGAGATCTTGCCTCCAAGACTGCACATGCAACATTTTATGCAAATCCATTGAACGGTTGTGAAGCTATTAAAGTGTAAAGTATCAACCCTAACTATAATTATTATAATGATACACTGCACCTGTCATTTAGCCCCACATAAGAACATAGCGTGTTAGAAACCAGATTGTTAGCAATACACAGTTTAAATATCGGCAAATTATCAAGTAAAACTAGAAAAGATTACTGGAGCAATATATCATCAGTACCATAATCACAACCCCTTCCCCAGGTCCACCCAACCAGGTCCAGGCTATTACATGGAACAGTCCATAAAGTAGAAAACCAAAACCATCCTGCAGAGCAGTAAAAGAAAAAACATATTAGATTCTGGAAAGACAGAGACTGACAAAGTGGGAATGGGAGGCCAGAGGGGGAGATACACATTCAGTTATCCTTCAGGTGTTTGCCAAACTGTGAATGACGCCTTTATTAGATAACGATAGGCACTTACCAACACAGTTGTACCTCTGCAAACTGGGCAGTAAGCCATGACTTACTAATTTATTTATTAAAAGAGATTTACCAGGAAATACATACTGAGCCATAAAGCTATTTTCCAGATGTGTCTTTGGGGGAACGGGGGTGGGAATAAATACATAGTATAAGCAAAGCTCAGTAATCTGATAAGCAAAAGGCAGAGCAATGTACAGTATATACAGTAACATAAAGGCAAATTGCTAAACAAAAAAAAAGGGAAAGGAGGAGAAAAAAGGAGGGGTAGGGAGCTGGGAGGAGGGATAGGATCAAAGAGATTGTGAATAGATTGGAGGTAGTAGTGAAGGGGAGAGGGGGAGATAGGGAGGAAAAGGGTTGAAGGGAAGGAGGTAGTAGAAGGAGGGGGAAGGGAAGAGGAAGAGGAAGATTGCAGAGGTTGAAACATTTAGTAGTAGAAGTATAGTAACTTGGGGACTGGCAGCAGATGGGGAAAGATAAAGGGGGCAAGACAGTAGACTAAGGGCAATTGCAGATGGGAGATGTATGGGCTTGGAGTAACAAGGAAAGAGAATAGACTCCAGTGCATCACTGCCACATGGGACAGGAGGTGTGAGAAAAGTAAAGGTGATAAAAGAAGCAAGCATCGAGATCCCTAGGGACCATTAAATAAGTACGTAAATTTTAAATAAATCCTAACGGCAAACAAAGGAAGGGACGCACTAGGACTATACACACAAATCAAAACACTCTGCACAACATTTTTGTTTTGTAAATTTTGACCGTCTTTCTCCTTTAAATGGCCTGATGGTGCGAGAAGAGTCGTGACCAATAAGTTTAAGTATTTCTAAGATATCAGTCAAGTATTTGGGAATAAATGTGATACAACATTGGAATGATCTAGTGATGGCAATTCTGGGACCCCTTGTAGGTAACATAATGGTGGATCTGAATAGATGGGGTATATTACCTCTCATCCACTGGGATCCTGTTAATGCATTTAAGTTAATATTAGGCTCAAAAATACATTATGTGTTGTCCAATCTACCTTTGCCGATTAAGGATCAGTGGTTTGGGGAACTGAATAGATACATGAAGGCATTTATATCGAGGATAACCACACCAGGCTCAGTCTCATGAAATTATAACACCCACCCAGTGGAGGCCTTAACTTATGAAATTTCATTTTGTGTCATTTTGCCCTCCCTCTAAGGGCACTTAACTACTTATGGCATACAAATAATAAGGGGCAGGCTCCCAAGTGTTTCGGTATGGAAAGGTCACTTTTGGGCACAGAGGTGTAATAGTGGTTGTCTTATAGTGGTCCTTCATTGTCAGAGTCAAGGCATCCCACTTTGGTATGTGACATTTGTTTAAGAACAATGATATCAAGTTTAATGCCTTAGAAATAAATATGTGTACAGAGAGTGATCATGCCCCCTTGACATAACATTTAAAATATCATATGGGACTGTAAGACCTCAATTAATTTATTTTACTAATTTGAACTCCCAACAACAAATATCTGGGGAAAAAAGGGTTAAAGTATCCCCTTTGATTGCAGATGAACTTGCTCAGAAACTACATAACCTAATGTCACTCTCCATATAGCAAAAAATCTGTAAGCTGAAATCTTAATAATCATATTAAAGTTTTAGGGTATCAGTTTGTGAACTTGATTCCCACCATATGCTGGCATAAAAGAAATTACGCTGGTGGCAATACTTGGTTAAATACAAAATCTAAGAAATATAAAAAAGATCTAACAGGATTAGTGAGATGAGTGAAAAATAATCCCTCAAGAGAAAACTTTAATGTGCTTGATAAATGTAGAAAACAATACTACCTTATACCTAAGAAAATCAGAAGGTTGTGGGTTGTAGCCCCACATCAGGTACATGGGACAATACCCATAACTGACCCTGTAGTGCAGTACAAGAAGTATGCTGCACTGGTTAGGTGTCATTCTTTGGACGAGTCATTAAACTGAGGTCCCATCTGCCCATCTCTGGTCACTGTCGAGGTGGAAGTAAAAGATTCCATGGCACTTATCAAAGAAGAGTTGGGGAATTTGTATTAAAAGAAATCATACTATGAACGAAACCAAAAATACAGAAACTAAATACAAACACAAATAAAATTTACTGAAAGATTTCCTAAAAAAGAATCCCCAAAATAGATACCTCACAGTAAAAAAAAAAAAGAAAGAAAGAAAGCTGTTGTATAGTGTATCACAACCAGTCCACTCCCTTTCAGTAATTATGGAGTTGTGGGGCAATTAAACATATTCCTTCTCATAAATTCCCCAGATTTCATTCTGGATTGCATATACTGTATTGAGTTTAAGGGCACTGTTTTTTGTTTTGTTTTTTGCTGTAAAACAAATCTACATCAATTGTGCCAAACACACCATTTAAAACATGTCATAATAATGAACAGTGTACTTCCCCCGCAGTTCCACCAATCTCGTCCAAAACTACCATAGATCAAGTTTTCATATGTGATTGTTGTAAAAACCAGGTGTCTCCATTTAACATTTAACACTGACCAGATTTTTTAAAGCATTTTTCCCTGCCACATAGCTGCCCTCTTTCCTCTCCCACCACCCACCCCATTACCCACATCTCAGGGACTTGCCTTGGGGATGGTCTCCCACAGATTCCCCCCATGTGATGGGGTCCAAGGTGGGAGGTCTGTCCTCCCAACCCCAGAAGTACAATCTAGAAGTCCCCACGGCCCTGTAGGTGGCACAAGGGCTGCGACAGTAGTAGAATTATCCTGCGGCTAGTGTGGGTGTTTTCCTTTTACTGACCCTGCCCTCCTCCCCAACGTCAGGCCTAGCCCCAAGGCAGCCTCGCATGTTCTAGAATGCCCCTGCGGAGAGACAAGTTCCTTGACTCACCACAGTGGTCACTACAGTGGAAGGACCTGATGTCTTTCCTCCCCGACTGGGAGTGCTGACATGTGGCAGCACCTGCCCAGCCCTTAGGGTCACACAACCGGCTTCCCAGGTCACCAGCATGGGGGTGTGCAGCCCTTTCCACTAGACCATGGAGCAGCTGACTAAAATTTTTTTATGTAAGAACAAGTAAAGAAGAGATGGTCCATTGTTTCCATCTGTTGTGTGCTGTGTAGCTTAGTAGACTGTTTGTTAGGTAAGATTTTATGTTTGAAATTCCTCTTCCCTTGTAATGTACAGTACTACGGGCACATAGCCACAGCATGTCCCACAGTTTTGCCAGAATGTGGGTATCCAGGAGCTGTTTTGTTGTGATAGACATAGAATGTGTAGACAGTGGTCAACTACTGGATTTGTCTTGTATGTCTGGTCAATGACATTCTTATAAAGTTTATTCCTTCTCAGAGTCAGGAGATGATCATGGTTGATAGTCCACTGTGTGATTTTCTTAAAATTGTATCTAAAATATTCTGGTGGAGAATGCAGAGAGGCCCAAGTAAATAAGCCCTGGTCGGATCCCCAGGTGTCCAAAAGAGGTTCAGACCCAACTCTTCCCAGAGGAACCCACAGTTTTAAAGTAATAAAATCATAGGTCTTATTGTTGAGAGAGAGAAAAACACACACATAGTGAAAAAGACCACCAGATTAATAATATTTAGGCCTCTAGCTCATATCTCTAAGTATGGCTTAATTTTAAGGTGTTTAACCTGTTCCTTCATAACAACTGAAAGAAGACACTAGCATCTTAATATATTGGGAGGGGGTAAACATAACTTATGTACAGTAAAATTGGAATAAAAAAGTGTGCATTATAAATATTTTCTTTTTTTCTCATTGGCCAATATTTCCAACTATGTACTTTTCCTTTGGCATTGGTCAACTTTTCAGTCTACTTTAGCATGCCCAAATTACCAATGCCAAATGTAACCCTTAAAATATACACACAGTTTCTCAGGATATTGCTGCCCTGGCTATATGATCCACAGATACCATTTCTTGGTTCCCCAAAATGATCCCTTTACTTCTGTCCAGATTTATATTAGTGCCTGCTATTGCAGAAAATTGTTTAAAGACATCTAGTGCCTGATGGACTGAAGGCACATCTGCTACCAGTAAACCAATATCATCCACATATGCCAGTACCTTGCAGGGCAGGGGGTCTATCAGAGTGTTCAAATTTTGTCTTTCAGGGGCTGTATTTATGCAACTTAAAAGAGGGTCGGGAGGGGAATAAGGCTCGGTGGGTAGACCTGTCTGACACCCCTCTAGATCCGATAGGATTTGCCCAACCAACGATTGACTAGGAGCATGAGTTAACAGTGCTATGTGAAAACTAACCAAAAATTAAAAGAACCCAGATACCATATATTTCTAAAGCCAGCCATAAGAATTAATGAGATGCTTGGTTGAAGGCCTTCTTGTGATCTAGTCAGTAGAAGGCTGTCCGTTTGTCCTTTGTTTCCCAACTCGGATATTTCACAGAACAAACCTAAATGATCCAGTATCTGTCTTCCTGATACAGAACAAGACTGTGGCAGAAGTAGCATCATTTTATATAGATACTTCAGTCTTTTAGTAACATTTTTGTTAAGATTTTGAAATCAGTGTTAAATAGACTGATTGATTGGTCTCCAATTCCATGTTTTCCTTATCCCACTTTTACTATAAATAAATGAGGATACCTTGCTGCAGACTGTTCCCTATCATGGCACTTTTTTAAGATCTAATGACAAACCTCTGTCAGCTTTTCCAGAGTGTCCACTGGAGCCAGGAGCTGTGCAAGTACTAAGAGAGGCTACAGAAGAATGTAACTCCTCATGTGATATGGGTGCCCCCAGTCTATTTTTGTATGTCCTGGAGCAAAGAAGGAATACTGTAGGAATCCATTCCAAACAGGATGCATCCTTACTGGTACTAGTTACCCGAGTACCCATGATAGCAAAACTCTATCTATTTACATCATCCAATTGATCCTGAATTGTATTAAGAATCTTAACTGTTCTCATTTCAAAGGGATCCAAAATGTTTATTTTCCACCCATTCTCTACAGATTCAAAAGGGTTAACTTGAGTTTTCTTTCCTTTCCTTTTGTGTTATATTTAAGTTCCACGTAAAGCAAGGCCATCTGGTTATATTGGAGACTGAACATATCTGATTTAAGCTTCTTAATATATTCTAAGTCATTATCCCCTGTGGTTTTAGAGAGACAATAGTCCCTGGAATTGCTGTCAAATTTTTAAATATGAGAAATATTTATCCTTGATGTCCCTTTTTTCCATGTTTTTGAACAATTTAGCTCCTATTTTACAATTTTCCCACCACTCCAAGCACCACTCTAAGGAATCTTGCATTTCAAAAGCTATCTTTTGTAGCAGTTATTAACTTTTATTTTTCTTACCCCATGTGGGAAAAGAAAGGGAAAATAACTAATAGTTTCTTAATATATAAACTAAATATATCACAAACATATTTCAGATATATGTGCATTTTTCCAGATGTATTTTAGATATTTTCAGAATTCACTGGGCTATGTCTTATATTTGGTGAGCACACACACATACGCATAGGTTGTTTATTATCAAAACATGATTTTTTTTTAGTTTTTGTACTTTTTCTTGTTTTTTGTACTTTTTCATGTTTTATAGACTATGTAATTAATAATTCCTATAAAATGGACATCCAAAATAAATAAATCTCATTGGTCAAAACATATCATGTGACTGTGCATTAAATCTCTATAAATGCACAGTCATCCTGGTCCTGAACCATATCACACAATCAGGAAATCAGCCCTTCTACAACCAGAACTATCTTCTATCAGTCCCCCAACAACCAGAACTGATCTTCCATCACAAACATGGCTGCTACAGTAATTTTACCCTGTAAAAACCTTAACAGGGCCCTACAAATAAAACTTCCTTAAATAAAAGATAAAACAAATTAATTAAATGTTTCCCTGATCATCACACTCTCCTTAGACACATGAACAAATTAGAAACATTAAGTATTGTTTATAGTTTTCATTACAACTGTTTCTTTGCTGACAATGAAAAATTTGTGTTCTGTCTTTATCTGCTCATTAGGGAAGTCTCTTCTGCTTGCCCTGACAGTGAGATAATTGAGTGTCTGGCTCTATAAGAGGCCTTTGTTTTGTGTGTGTGTGTGTGTGTGTACAGTATGTTGGGAGAGGAACATTCTGTCAGTAGAACTGAGTAGAATTTTGAATCCCTGTTTTCCATAATAAACATTCCATATCTTGAATGTGAGGAAAAACAGAGAAAAAAAAAAACAGGATGAGAAAAGTAGGCAATAGCACTTTATAAACAAAGAGAAAAGGTAGGAAAACACAGTTACGTAGGCAGAGGCAGACCCAAACTGCTCAGATACATTCCTGAAGTTTGTAAAAGCACGTATGTTTGAATCATGTATGGGTATTTTCAGGTGAAATCTATTACCCCCCTCCACCAAAAAAAAGACAACCTGGTAGGTTTAAAGTTTTTAACACATTTACATTAAGAGACAGTACTGTGCTTGTATTGATTTGAAATGCAAAGTAACATGTTTTTTTCTTACTAACATTTCATCTCAGTCCTATAGTAGTTTTCTTCTTAAGTACTAGACCATGATACATAACTAAAAAGACAACAATAAAGAGAATGTTGCCTTCAATGAAACTGTATTACTACAGTGTAATGAAAATAAAGTTTTAAACACTGCTTATGTTTACAAATTTACAGATGTTACAGTGCATCTACATGAGAATTTATATGTTACAGAGAAAATATATACAGTATTTCAACTAACACTACTAATAAACACTTATACTGCAAAGTACTAGTTAATCACTTGCTGAACTATGTTGTTATTTATGCATCAATTGAGACTACCTTTTTCAGTTTTTAAAAGTTTTAGAGTTAATGGGCTTGATTTTCAGTTGGGTGCGCCTGACACAAGGGAGTTGCGGCAAAGATGTTTCACACAAATAGTGAGTTGCATCAAACAGAGTTTTCCAGCACAGCTTGCATCTGTGTCAGACACAGCTGTGTCCAAGCCCACTTGCGCTAGGTTGCGTCCAACCCAGGGCGCCTGGTCACAAGTGGGCTTGTGCCATGGCGGGGTTGCCACATCCCCTTGTATGGGATTTTGGAACCCCAGCATAGACGCAGGAGGGCTGCCATTTAGACCTGTGAAGAGGTGGTCTAACTGTCTTGTGCCACTGGGGTGAGGTGGTACAGGAGCCTGTAAGGGCACACCAGGGCTTGACATGTCATGGTAGGGGCATGTATGGGGGGTGGCAAACCACTCCCAGCATGTGGCATGATGGTGACTGGTTGAACCTGCATACCACTCAGTGGGCACCCCTGTGCCCAGAATGTAGGGCATGGTAGCCATCATCCCCCCCATCCCCCCTGTGGTTTCCCAGTACATTGGTGGACTAGTGGCCCCCCATCCACGATCTCCCCTAAGGTGTATGACAATCGCCCTGGGCCCCCTACCCCATCCCAGATCTCCCAGCAAATAAAAATATTCCCGTGCTCCATGTAGTCTAGTGCCCCCACCCTCCATACTCTGACAGGTAGTGCACCCACCTCATTTCTCCCATCCCCAACATGCATCTGCAGCTGGCACAGCCTACACACACCACCACGGCCAGCCGCATAATGCAATCTTACAGACCATGTAAGTGTACAGTACACTTACACGGCCTGTGAGATTGCATTGTGCGGCTGTCTATGGTGATTTGAGGAGGGCTATGCCAGACACAGATGCGTGTTGAGGACGGGGGGAGTGGGGTGGGGTGGGTGACCACTGCCTGTTGGGGTGTGGATGGTGGGGGGGCCACTAGACCACCAGATACCATGTCGCTATGTCTGTGCAGGCATGTTATGTGCAATAGGGAGGGACAGACTGAGACAGTTGAGTATTTCAGTGGCATGCACACATACACAGGGATTGGGGCCCCTTGTGGGTTGGGGCAGGGGGCAATACACCACCAACCAACTGTGGTTTGTCTGGCCTCCAGGGGGTACACACGGCTGCCCTGACAGTATTGGGATAATGCCCTGGAACAGCCAATGAGCCCATGCCACAGCCTTGTGGCGGCTGCCCCTTCCATGCCCGGGTTCTGGAGTTTGTGCTACTCCTGGCCCTTGGGGTGTCCTCCTGTACACTTGTCTGCAGATGTGTCCATGGACTTGTGCCAGGACCCCCAACTGTGTTCAGCTTTCGGCTGTAGGCCGAATTTTGCAGCTATTCCAGAAGGTTTGGTGCAAGACGCCAACCTTCTGGAATAGCAAGTTTTACATTTGGCACACCTGCATCGGACGCAGACCCCTTTCCTGCCGCAAATTGCATCTGATGCAGATGGCTTCGAAAATCGAGCCCAATGTATAGTATACTTGTCTGAAAATAGTAAAGAAGTTTTAATTGCCTTCAGAGTGACTCAAACTAATTCTTTTCTGATGGTGGCCCATTTTATAAGTGTGATAAGCCTCTCCATGGAGTGCATTAAAGGATTTAATGCACTTCCCAGGGGTATAAGGACACTTGGCTCTTGTTACTTGAATACTGACTCCGATTTGTACTAAACGTTTGGTTAAATTCGTAAAAATAACTTTTAAAATTACGCTCCATTGGCTTGCATGGAGCATGTCCCTGCACTAGTCATATAATGACATCGCAAAACAAGAAAGCACGGGGACAGTGTTGGAGATCAGGAAGTGGATGGGATTGAGTGGCTAGCCTCCTCGGGGTCAAAATATGATCCCTTTCCTTTTTTTGTGGGTGCTAAAGAGAAAATTTTACAGCTACTATGGAGGAATTCCCATTCAGATAAGAGAGCCTCCTGATGATTTGCACTGCACCGAGAAAGGTTTTCTTTAAAGGGGAACAGATGGCACTACCGGGCCAATTGGGGCTGGTCCCAATTTGTACTTGGTATGCAAAAAAAGTTTTGTTTTACTTTTTTACTTACTGTTCACTATAAAATAGTAGATTTTTTTTAAACTTTATGTTTATTATTATTATTTATTAGACGTACAGTCACAGTCACTTACTTTAGATATTACAGAGAGATACTTTCTTTCACCTAGAGGGCGCCACTCTTAATACAATCAGTTAGCCCATCCAAAATTATAAGATAGGTCATATGGGGTATCACTAATATATTTCCGTAGTTAATTAAAAATAAAAAAAATCCAAGACTGTGTATAAACCCGGGAGCTGTATGATTTTTATACCCCCAAATGTCTCAGTAAATGTTCCAGTCCTTGTTTCTTTATCCCCCAAGAGGAGACAGAAGAGGTCCACCATGCTATATCTTTAATATTAGCACAGTAAAGTGCAACCCTCTAACTGATAGACAATGCCATCTCCCCCAAAAGTATATTATCTTACTTTAAACAGGAACCTGTGAGTTAACATAACTAAATATGATATTATGCAACAGCTTGTATATGAGGCACAGTTGTATTTCTTTAAAGTGGGCTAGGCACTTTTAGCTTCTATAGAACTGAAACATTTCTGTCAGCATGTTATATTGGCACTTCATCGGCCCAAAGTAAAGAGAATTTTTTTTATTTAGGTCACCAAACTAAACAATTACTAGAGCTGCAAGGCCACATGAACTGTAGCCCCTCTAAGTATCTTTATTTAAGAAAAACCTGGTGAATAGTCCCAAGGTGATCAAAGTGTCAGGTCTCATCTTCTTCAAAAGAGGAGTGATCTCGGGTGCTGTCTTTGAGCTTGTTGGCATTCTTTTGACACCATCGAAGAGCATCTGCAGGATCGGAAAACAGGAAAACATTTCTGTTGTGAGCTATTCGGAACCGGGCAGGGAATACCATACCATGTGGTACTCCTGCTGCATGGAGCATTGCACGAGCTCCGTCAAACTTTTTCTGCTTCTGTTAGGTAGTGTACCCGATGTCTGGGAACATCAAGATCAACTGGCCTTCACAGAGGAGCATCTACTTATGCCTGGCTGCAGCTAGAAGGAGGACCTGAGAGCACACCCCATCAGTGACAACAATTACAGTTCTGTGGGTTATTGGGATGGCCCCTTGGGGTGACTCGGTAGGCCTTCTGAAATCATTGTGCTGTCTGGGCCACTTCTTCGCCAAGTTGCTGTACAATCCAGTCCTGTAGAAAGAACAGTAAATGATCCCCCTCCGCCTGTTCCAGCAATCCGATAAAACAGAGATTTGCCGCTCGGGTTTTGGTTCTCCAAAGTCTCTAGTCTGGCTTTCAAATGTCCATTTCCTTTAGGGACAGATGGGACTGCCTCCATTGCAGTGTCTGCTCTTTTGGAGGCCTCAGAAGAAGCCAAGATAATTGATTCCATGTTGGATTCTAGCCCAGCCACCTTGTTTGTCAGGATATTGAACTTGTCTGCAAGACCAGCTACCGTGGAAATTAATCAGGTTATTTTCACACCCAGAGACTGCAATGTTTCTTTCCCTGCTACAGTGCTTTCTTGATCTTGGCCCTGTGCCGAACTCGTGGCTGGAGCTGTGGGGAGAATTTTTGACTTTACTCCTTCTCCTGCCATTTTATCTTTTTTTGGGTTTCCCATTATGTTGAGGGAGTCTTCCGATACACAGCAGTGCAAGTTAGGAAAGATTAGGTTCTGAAAAAAGCAAGATTTAAACTTAGTTTAGCCCTATAGGATACAGAGCTCTATTGGGAAACCGCCATCTTGCTTGGGCTGCACAGCCCGCCCCAGTAGTATAGTAGATTGTATAAGACTAATTTTGCTTACTTCCAGGCAGTCATTTTCTTTCTACAAATCCCAGAATCACTTGCAGCTTACTTCAGGGCTGCAGAAGTGGGATGTTCAGTAGCCTTCAGTGTATGTTGGAGTTCATGTAAGTTCCAGGGCTAGATATTCAGAACTTTGCCATGGGGGCAGAGTGATTGTGATTTGCTTGCCCGGGGTTTGCACCTGTGCACAATATTCAAAGGGGGGTGTGGAGTGTGCTAAAAGGGTCAGCACATGCAAAAAAAAAAAAATGTATGTGGGGGGCAAAGGGAGGGCATGGACCTGAATACAGGCGCAGCGCATGTGCACTGGGCAAAAGGGTTAGAGGAGACCACTTTGCACAGCACAGATACTGCCAAGAAGAAGCCTGACTTAAATCTGGGCAGCTCTAGCAGCTGGCAGAGCAGCTGCAGCCAATGACCATGTTGGCAGTGGGGGAGCACACCTGCTCCCTGGTGGCTAGTGGCACCCCCCACACTCCGAACCCTGACCCTGTTAAAATGCAGTAAGTCCCTCATGTCCAGTGATTTTCCCCCCCCCACCCTTCAGTCACCAGCGCTGGTATAACATACATTCCCTGGTGCCTAGTGGTCCCCCAACTCTCCAATAGCCAGCCCCAGTATAGTACTGTAGATAGTACGTGCGCTTCCTTTACAATCCAGAGGATGCGCGCTCCCTGTCATCGCATATGTCAGCTGGCTGAGGTGATGAGAGGAGGGCTGTGCCAGTTGCTTTATGGGCTCCCTTGGCACAAGAGCTTCAAGTAAGGGGGGTTGGCAGAGTGAGTTGGTCAGTGCCAGTTGTGCAGTGCGGGAGATGCTAGATGCCAGGGAAACAGTACATTGATACAGGGAAGGAGATCAATGGGTGGGTATGCCACTAAAACCAGGGAGTGGGGCCGGCCCGGTTGCACTAAGGGCTAAGGCGCTGGATGCCTTACCTCGTGGCACGCCAGTGACCCGGGTTCGGGAACGAGCCTGGGACGTCGGCAATGGGGGGGGTGAAGCTGGATGGAGCTGCTGGAAGGTAGCTCTCCTCTCTGGGGAGGTGTAGCGGCATCCCTCGGCTGATGGCTAGGGACAGCATGGGCTTAGAGGGTGCCAGGCGTTAGGCCAATGGGGTGGGTGGAAAGGGGTCATTACCGGGGCCGTAAGGTGCATGCGTGCCTCCATGCGCATGTGCTCCTAATCCTGGGGCCCCTGGGAGAAAACCGGAGGAGAAAATCACCGGCAGCAGGATGATGACCAGTTCCCTGCAGGCGCCGCTCCCAGGTCAGGCATAAAGTAAGCCCTGGTAATTCCAGGTGACGGGCGGGGGGGCAATCAGATGGGGGCTGTCTGACAGGTGCAGAAAATCTTAAATGTTAAAAAAAAAAAAAAAAAAAAGGAATTATTTTTTATACTAGGGCTGGTGATCAGAGGGTCGGGGGAATCCACTGGATACCAGGGAGTTATCTGTATATACCTGGGCTGGTGATCAAAGGGGAAGGGGACCACTAGGCACCAGGGAATTATTTGTGTGTACCTTGGCTGGCGATTGGAGGCGGGGGGGCCACTAGGCACCAGGGAGTTACTGTGTGTGCCTTGGCTGGCGATTGGAGGGCGGGGGGGGGGCCACTAGGCACCAGGGAGTTATTGGTGTGTACCTTGGCTGGCGATTGGAGGGCAGGGGGGCCACTAGGCACCAGGGAGTTATTTGTGCATATCTGGGCTGGCAGTTGGAGGTTGGGGGATCACTGGATGCCAGGAAATATCTCCATTTTATATGACCGAGCATTCGGGGTGGGGGCAGAGCTGTTCACAGGGGTGCAAACCTGCAACCGCTTCCCATGGAAATGTACCCATAATGGGCATGCAAATGACACCTTAACACCTTGCATGCCCAATGGGATCATTTGCATGGGTCCATCTGAATATCACTCTGGGAGCTACCAGTACTACTGGGTTTGAGGGTGCCGTTCCCTGTACTGCCAGAATCCATGTTTTGTCAGCGCTACTCAGCTTAGTGCTGCACCAACATGCCCCTATATTCAATCGAATAGCACTGGTGCACTATCCAATTAAATATGGCATCCTCAGGGTCCAAGGCAATGGACAAGCATAGCACAAACCTTTGTGCTTAGTTTTGCCCATTTTTGAATATCTGGCCCCTGATGTTTTATTTGCTGGTTCCACTGTCCTACCGGGGCAAAGTGCAGTCACAGAGGACTGCACTTAACCCCAAGGAGAAAAGCAGGACCAGAAAACATCTGATTAGAGCTCATAAAAACTCTAACATGCACTACTGGCTATTGAATCTTCCACTGCTGCAGTCCTGCTCTGATGTCGGTTGCAGGGGATTTTTATTAATTTATTAATTTTGTTAACCGGGTAGCCCACTGAGACTCAGGAATCCTATTTTCAGGGGCAACCCAGAGTTAATTACAGACACAAAGCAAAAATACAAAGAGTCAAAATATAAAGAAAAATGTAAATAGTAGTGCAAAGAGTCCAAGAACAATACAGTTATTGTAATCACAGTGGCACCGACGTTCAGCAAGAGTGGTACAACAACAAGACTAACACAGGTTAGGTTATATCATGCTGTAGGCTCAATAATCAGAAGCAGACAAACCGTAAACTGGCACAAATCAGAGGATGAGCAGCATTTAGAGAAAGCCAAGGATAGACACAGTCCAGCAATTAGGGTCACCGAGTGCAAGAGCATAGGGCATGCTCTGTCAGCACAACTTTAATCCCTTTCTTGAATCCTCCTAGTGAGGAAGTCTTGTGGGGTTGATAGTAAGGAGTTCCAGAGGGAGGATGCTGAAGTGGCAAAGGGTGCCTTGCCTGCACTGGACCTCAGCCTGGGTACCTCTAATAGGGTACTACTAGAGGGCTGAAATACCGAAACATACACTCTGATGGCAGACAAAGGCAGCCTGGCCCACCTAGTCTGCTCTTTTAATTTTTTTACCTTTCTTTTTGCTGCAGACCCTACTTTATCTATGGTACTTTTTCCTTCAGAGCTCACTTTGAGGATTTAATTACCAGGATGTCATGGAGGCTAGGGGAAGGGGTTGAACACTTGACTAGTTTAAAGGCCAGGCAGAGAGAGGGTACTCTGAATGCCCCTCCAAGGAAGGCCAGTTTAATAGTGAAAGATATCACAGTGATGCTCCCTGGGTGGGGCTCTGATAGCAAAATGACCAAGATTATCAGAGAGAATTTTGAGCTTGTTGATCTCCATGCACTTCAGGGACTGAATAATGGGAACACTGTAAATACTAGCCATGAGATAATTACCTAGATGGTGAAGCAGTCCAGTTTTTTGATGAAGGGACTGGAGATATAATTGATGTGGGTTTCTGAAGGTGACTTCTTGGTCCAAGTAAACCCCAAATTATTTAATAAACTCCACCACCTCAGTGTGGGCTGCAGAAGACATGGAGGTGGTTAGCAGCTGCTGCCTAGCTACACCCAAGTTTCTGCGGCTAAACAGGATCACTTTGGCATTTACGATGAATTTATTTGCAGAAAACTGGTTTTCAAGGAGGTCTCCAGTGAGCTGTGTACTGATTTAGGCTGGGATTGCTAGAACATCTGTAAAGCCCAGCATCGTCAGCATAAAGCCATATGCTAGCCCTTCCACAGTTCCCAGGCATGTCATTGACAAAAAGGGAGAACAGCACTAGGCCAAGTATGTAGCCCTGAGGGACACCATCAGTGATGGGCCTTTTCAAGGATTGCAGACCCTTTAACCTCACTAGCTGAGACCTGTTCATCAAGTAGTTGGAGAACCACCGGAAGGATAGGTTATCGAGGCCAAACAGCTTTAGCTTTGCTAACAGAAGACCATGATTCACCAAGGTGAAGGCTTTGGTGAGGTCTGTGAAGACAGCACCGGATAGAAGCCCCTTGTCTGTGGTACCCTGGATGTCTGTTGTCACTTTAACAAGGGCAGCATCAGTCCCTTGGTATTTTCTGAAGACATGCCACCTGTCAGTCAGCAAGTGCCTCTGCTCAAGGTAGTCTTGAAGCTGGTTTTAAACAAATCTTTCCTGTAATTTTACAAAGGAGTTGAGAAAGGAAATGGGGTGGTAATTTTCCATGGGCTGTTTGGGATCACCTTTGTGCACTGGTACCACAAGGGCAATTTTTAGCATTCAGGAATTCTCCCTTCAGCAAGGGATTTGTTAGCCGGCCCACTGGTGCAAGCGGTAGCGTTACTGCTGGCAACACTGACCCGGGTTTGAGAATGAGCCCAGAGCATCAGAGCATTGGCCAGGCAGAGGAGGATGGCACGTCTAGTGGACAGCTCTCCTCCTCTGGGGCAGGTGGGTTGACACGCTCAGTATTAGTCCAGCTCCTAGCATTGGCTGAGGATTGGTAAACCAGAGACCGCAAGAATAAGGGGATAGGAGAAGAGATAGACATTGATGAGTCAGGTGTGGGAGCATGCCTGATATCACCAGGATGTCTCTGCACATTGTCTCATCTGGGTAGCAACAACACAAGGAAACCCTCTGTCTTGGGTGCAAAATGATAGCTGCACTGATCATGCAGCCATGGTTCTCCCGCGCGAATGACACCAGCCTAGCTCATCGGAGTCTTCAAGGTTGATCTTGAACTCTCCCCTGCTTCCCAAGGGGAGCCCCACTGTGAGACATAAGTCACAGGCCTCCCTGTGTGGGCAAGACTGGGGGATGCCAAGTGGGAGGAAGTGGTGGCTGAAGGGCAGGGTATGGTGAGGTACATCCTCACCATAGAGATGAATGCAGAAATAAAAGTTAAATAAAAATAAGAAGGTATTTGTTAAGGAGCATGGCAACGGGGAGGCAATGACTGGGGCAGCTATTTTTAAAAGCTTTGGAACACATTTGTTGAACCACACCGAGCCTTCCACCTTTAGTTGTTTAAGGAGAATCAGCACTTCTTTCCATGTAACCCTACAAAAGTGGAATTCTGGTGTTAGGCTCTCAGTACCATAGGGCAGGGTGGTGAGAGGGAGGTTCAAAGGAGGAGGGTTTTAATCTATCTAGGTTTGTGAAAAAGTTGTTAAAGACATTAGCCATACCCAGGGGTCACTAAAGGTCACACCATCTGCCACTAATTCATATTCAGACATACTAGTACAGCCCTTTAGAAGAGCATTAATTTGTACTCAGAACTTCTCAGAGTCTGATCATTTTTTATTTTGCAAGTCAGCTAAGTATTTACTTTTGGCACTTTTGAGGTCTTCTTTGTAGGTGTTTCTGAGCACCCTGTACTTGACCCAGTCAGACGAGAGGCCAATGGTTTTAAAGAGCCCCCATGCCATATCCCTGAGCTTCAGAATTTTCCTAAGTCAGTGGTCCAGCCATTTAGAGTGCTGACCTTGTACCCTGATCTGTTTAAAGGGGGCATGCATGTTGACAGCCAAAAGGAAATTAACAACAAAGAAATCCAAAGCAGAGTCAGTGTCAGGCAGATTTTTATTAGAGGCCCAGTGGATGTCAGCTATAGTGGCCAGATAGGAGCGTGGATCAAATTTAGAGAAATCACGGGCCATGAATATCCTGCGTGGAGGTTTGGGAACATTGTTCTTCCAATTGCAGTAGATTGAGGTGTGGGCACTGTGAGTCTGCAAAAATCCCTGCGGCTCTGATTCTTTCTGGTTTGGTGACTAGAGCCCAGTCAAGTAGTGTGTGGTTGACAGTCATGTTATTTAACCTTGTAGGTTCACTGAACACCGGGGCAAGGTGGGCCTCAAGCACAGCATACTTGGGTCTGCTTCCTATACTAGGAGACCAATTTATGTTCAAGTCACCAAGGAGGACTAGTTCACCTAAAGGCCTGTCAGCGATAGCCTTACAGAGAGCATCAAGAGCAGAGGTAGCTGTACGGGAGGGGAAGTTATAGATGCAGCCAACAGAGAGAAGTTTGTAGCCCTCCAAGCAGAACTTTAACAATTATAACTCCACATTCTGACCCTTCTAGGGCAGGATAACAAGCTAACAAGCATTAAGTATTGATTTGGTATAGAGGAGGACACTTCTTCCTTTATTGCCCATTTTATCTGTCCTAAAGAACGTAAACCCAGGGAACTCAACCTCATGAGAGAGCACAGAAGGCTTAAGTCAGATCTTAGATATTGCAACTGTATTGGAACTTACAGGTCAACCCAGCCTTCAAGCTGTTGAAGCTTGGGCCTAAGGCTACTAATGTTCATATGGACATACCTCAGGTCCCACGTTCTGGACCACCCTACATCAGATGGGGAGGAGATCCTATAATTAGGTAGGTTAGGGCCTGGATTTTGCTCAAAATCACCAGCTAGGAGCAGCAGGAGGGGTAGCAGAGCCCTGAAAAAAGGATACTGGATTAGCCAGGTAGGTCTTTTTTCTGCATCCTCCAGGAAATAAAATACTTTACAACAGTGACCTCTGCTGTACAGACCATGGAGTGCTAGCAGAAGTGGATCAGGACCATGGGAGAAAGGGAGTTGAGGCAGCAGTGGAGACTCCAGGATTGGGTGCATAAATAGAGACATATCTGGAGGTATAAATAATGCATTGGTCTAGCCCTAAGACTAGAAGCAAGTACATAACTGCAGCAAGCATCCCTTTCAGGACAATTAATTAGTAGAGGATCAGCTCAGGCACCGAATCAATGGAACGGGAGAGGGCAGCTACACTCCAGCCAAAAAGGGACATGCTAGACACCTAAGTAATTGACTCTCAGGACAAACTGTGCACTCCGCCCAAGGAATAGTGTTAGTTGGGTAAATGTACCAGATTTATAGCACTCGCCAAGGATAAATAAAAATCTCAGCACATTTATGTAGGGCTAAGGATAGCAACGTACACTCCACCCAGATAGGGTGTCTGCATGCTCTAGGGAATACAGGGCTAAGGATCTAACAAAACGCATACAGTATTAAGCATAGCTGATAAAAGCAGTGTTAGGGGATCCTAACCACATATCACAAAATAAATGCAGATAAAAATGATCACACAGAACCCAAACGAGATAAGTTCAGATAAACGTAGGCCAAGATTAAACACTGTGTTGATACTAAGCAGTAGAAAACAGTGATCCCTCTGCTCTGGACATAACTAATCACACACCACCCAAGTAGTATCCTGAATAGGCAGTAGTTAAAGAGACAGAGCCAGGGTCAGTGGTACAATTCTGGGATTTAAGAATCATAGAAATAGACTTTGACGGCAGATAAGGACCGCTTGGCCCATCCAGTCTGCCCATTTCCCTATTGGATAAGCTGAAGATCCTTGTTAACCAACAGCCTACTTCTGCCTACCCCCACCAGAACTGTCTTATGTTTGTCCCATGTGTTCTTGAATTCATCCACTGTTTGTGACCCCACGACCTCAGGAAGGCCGTTCCATGCGTTCACCACCCTCTCCATGAAAAAATACTTCCTCACATTGCCCTTGAGCCATTCCCCCCCATCTTCAAATTGTGCCCCCTTGTTCTTGCACTTGTCTTTTTCTGAAAGATGCTACCCTTCTGGACTTTGTTGATTCCCTTGAGGTACTTGAAAGTTTCTATCATGTCCCCCCTTTCGCTCCTTTCCTCAAGGGTATACATGTTAAGCTCCTTTAGTCTCTCTCTTCGTATGGCTTCTGGTGCAGACCCTGCACCATTTTAGTTGCCCTCCTCTAGACTGCCTCCATCCTGTCTATGTCCTTCTGGAGATGGGGTCTACAGAACTGCACACAGTACTCCAGATGGGATCTCACCAACTGTCTGTACAGAGGGATAACAACTTCCTGTTTTCTATTGGTGATGCCTCTTCCTATATAGTCCAGTAACCCCCCCCACCAGGCCTCCTTACTGCCTTCTCACATCGCTTGCTTACCTTCAGGTCATCTGATACGACTACCCCCAGGTCCCTTTCCATTTTTGTTGTTAGTACCTCCCACCCCAATTGTGTACTCTTCCTGGGTTTTGTTTCCAAGGTGCATTACTTACACTTTTTGTATTGAATCTAAGCTGCCATACTTCTGACCAATTCTCCAGACTTGCCAAGTCCCTTCTCTTCCTTTCCACCCCTCTTTGCATATCAACCCTGTTACAGATCTTTGTATCATCTGCAAAGAGGCATACTTTTCCTTCCAGTCCCTCCACAATGTCACTTATAAAGACATTAAAAAGGACCAGACCCAGTACTGAACCCTGCGGTACACCACTAGTAACCCCCCTTTCTTTAGAGTGGACTCAGTTTACTATTAGCCTCTGTGTCCTGTTTTCTAGCCAATTTTTTACCCAGGCTACCACCCTGGGACCCACTCCCAGGCTGACTAATTTGTTTATTAATTGTTTGTGTGGGACTGTGTCAAATGCCCTGCTGAAGTCTAGGTAGGCTATGTCCACATCCCTACCTGGTCTGCTACTTTGGTCACCCACTCAAAAAATCTATTAGATTCATCTGACGTGACCTTCCCGTTGTGAATCCATGCTGCTTTGGATCCTGCGCCCCGCTGGCCTCTAGGTACTCAACAATTCTTTCTTTCAGAAGTGATTCCATCATTTTCCTTACCACTGAGGTCAAACTAAGAGGTCTGTAGTTTCCTGCCTCTGCTTTCTCCCACTTTTGTGAAGGGGAATCACATCCGCCCTCCTCCAGTCCTTAGGTACCACACCATCCTCCCATGATTTGTTAAAAAGGGTAGTCAGTGGTGTCACTAGTTCTCCCCTTAGTTCTTTTAGAATTCTAGGGTGAATCCCATCAGGGCCCATTGCTTTGTCCACCTTCAGTTTTAGGAGTTCTTTCAGAACCATTTCTTCTGTGAATGGACTGGTATCGATGCCCTTATCCAGAGTGCTTCTACTGATTGGATTAGGTACCTCCCCCTCCTCTTCTTTTGTGAATACTGAGCAGAAATATTAGTTGAGTATCCCTACTTTTCACTGTCACCCTCTGCCCACCCACCCTCCCTTTATTAAGCCTCACTATCCCTCCCTTGATCTTTCTTCTCTCCTAATATACCTATAAAGGTTTTTTAACCGAGTTAGCTGTCTTTTCCTCAGTTTGGGCCTTTGCTATTCTGACTGCCTTCCCTGCTTCCTTCTGCTTTAACTAGTACAGTTCTCTGTCCTGTTCCTTATACTTGCTGAATGCTATATTTTTCTCCCTAAGTTTCCCCACCACCTCTTTTGAGAACCACAGTGTTTTTTTCCTTCATTTTGATTTGATCATTTGCTTCACACAAAGGCATGTTGCCTCTGTGATGGCAGTTTTGATGTTTCCCTGTTGTTCCTCCACCCCTCCTTCTTGCCAGTTTGCTAGTGCTTTTCTGAGACACTCTCCCATTTTAACAAAGTCAGCCCTCCTAAAGTCCAGTACCCTCACTTTTGTATGGCTTGACTCTACGGCTGTATTTATCATGAACCATACTATTTGGTGGTAACATGTTCCCAGATGACTACCCATTTCTAAATTTGAGATCCTCTCTCTGTCCCCATTTGAGAGTACCTGGTCTAAGATTGCTCCCTCCCGAGTGGGTTCCAACACTAATTGTCTGAGGCATGTCCCTTGATTTGTAATTACAGAAGAGGTCATCCTGGAAGTAAGCAAAATTAGTCTAATACAATCTACTATACTACAGTAGGTAAAAACAAGCATTTGTCAATGCCAAATGTTTGCTTGCAGCATAACAGAGCTTTAAAGTGCCCCTGATGTTGTTGGGACAGCTCTGAAAAACATAATAGCTAGACGTAGTTCAGCTATATTTCACCCTTTTTTGTAACTGTCATCCTTATTTGTTTATTACTAAGGACATTCACATGGAAACAGGATCTCTGCCCATTTGTCCACTTCTGCAGTTACAGTTCTGTTGATGACTTCTCAGTCTGTTGCTGTGGTGATAATTGTAATGTCATAAACAGCGCATTGTGATGTCATGTATAGACAAGCAGCCAGCTACTTAGGGAGAGTAGTCTTGTTTTTACATAACTTCCCACAATAATAAAGAAAGAGGATAAATAATTGCAGAACTATAATTCTCACTGAATGGCACAGATGGTAAATGCACAAAACTGTAATACAGTGGCTTACAGGTTCATCTCCCCAGGGCCACAAACAATATCGTCTAAGGAAATGTGACATACGGTAAACTTGTTTCCAGGCCGTCAACATGGAGTGCTGAGGCGCTGGATGCCTCTCCCACTGCCACGCTGGTAACATGAGTTTGGGAGTGGACCAGGGTCGCTCAGAGGCTGGAGCGGGGAAGGAGGATTTAGTGTTCATCGACAGGTCTTTTCTGTTGAGTTGGGGAACAGTGAGTACTGCTGCTTGGCTGCCACCTCATGGAGGGAAGATGGCACAGCAGCAGTCACCAGAATTAAAAGTCTGAGGCAGGCGTTGAAAACAGGGTCACTACCACCTCTGGGTGAGGTGAAAACTGGATGCTAAACCACACCCCAAACTCCTCCTCTGGCTCCACCCCCTTTTTATGACTGAAGAGTATATCACTCCTCTTCCAAAGCCATGTATAATCTCAGAATATACTTCACAAGTGATAGGATCATTTTATACTGTATTTATTTATTTACATTTAGTTGTTTGTATATTTTTTATTCTTTGGTAACCAGGTAACTCCCTTTAGGCACAATACCCATTTACAGGGGTGACCCAGTAGCACAGGGAGGTTAAGTGACTTGCTCAGGGTCACACAGTATGCAAGTTGAGGCTGTGGGAATTAAACCCAGGTCTGCTGGATGTACCAAGCTTGTTCACAGCTTGTTGCTCTAACATCTTTTAAACACTGTCCCATTTTTCTTTGCATGTCAATCATGCATTCTGATATGCTGTGACCAATTTTTGATAAATGAATTCTCAATATCTGTGGTGCCCTCAGTTCTGCATTGTGTTCCCTTTACTTCTGCAGCTACTGTTGTTTCTTTTCATATTTCTGAAACATCCCACAATTTCAGACACAGAACTCCACGCCTTTCATCTGAATGGCCTACAGTGGTGTACTGCAGCTAATATCATGGAATGTTCAGGTAGCATAAAACTGAGAGCAGTAGCTGCTGTGTACCCAGGAGAAAGGTGATCAATGTAGTGATAAAGGCAAAGATTAGAGGATTACTGTAACAAAAATGGGTCTAAAACATATTGGAACATATGACAAACAAAAAGGAACAAATAGAAGCATATACACTTATAAAAACTGTTCACTAGCTTAGCAGTAAAAGACCATACTTAAAATTCAGAATGGAAAAGATTAAGGCTGATTTACTGCTAATGGACTTAATGGGCATACTTTACACCTCTCAGATAGACTGGCTTTACAAACAAAGGCCTGTGACATCAGAATTTCTTTGTAACCTGAACAAGACACCAAAAGAGTGAATCATTTGAGACAATCAGTTTTAATAGTGGTATGTGAGCACTCAAAAAGGCCCCAAAAATGGACTACATTGAAGCAAAACTGGATGACTTAAAAAGGCCCCTAAAAATGGATTATCTGTACTAGCTGCACATCTGAGCAAACTTGGTATACCATATGGCCTTTTTCTGTTGGCAAACTTCATATGTTCATAGCTGGTCTAAAACTGGACAGGTGGCAACTGTAGTTGAAAGCGTGCATTGTCATCACTGTCTGCATGTGCACCATTGCATGCCACTGGCTCTAATTAAGGGGGTGTAACGGGTGGAAAAGAACCACTCTGCAGGATGATATGACCCTGAAGGTACTGTACCACCACCATCCATGACACCCATTCACACAACAGGGTAAGAAGTAGATGAGTGAGTCCTGGGGGGGGGCTGTGGTTCGTCAGCAGAAGGAGGCTGATAGGGAGGGGCAGGACTATAAAGTCCATATACAAAAAAAAAAAAGAATACAAAAATATTTGACCGATAAACTGAATTGTGTCTAACGCGCACATTTTTCAAAGTTGTCCATCTGGTATCTGGTGTTTTCTGTTCATTATTAACATGCTGTTAACATATCTGATGCTATTATTTTTGCATTCTGCATGCTGTTTTTTCCCCCAGTTGTTTATTGCTTTCAGATAGTGCTTCCTATCTGTAACAGGAACACACACACACACACACACACACACACCCCGTGCGAGTCTTGATGTTTATCTTCAAAGCCTGATGATGTCTGCTAACTGGCCAATGTGCAGAAAACCAGTTTGATTGGTGTGGCTTTATCCTTTGAACTGCAAAAAGTTGACGCCCATCAGCCAGTTGAAAACTTTCATCCTCAGCCTTCTCAGCATTTGCTTTTGAGAGGCAAGTCTACAGCATTTCTGCATCCATTGGCTTGTACAGTGTACACCTACATAGCCCCCTACACTACAGTAAGCGTATGTTCGCTTTGCACATGTGCACAAGTAAACATGCACACAAATTGCAAATTGGGACTAGACTCACACTTGGGCATGGGTTTCTTAGTGCTGACTGTAATAGTGCCACATGAAGTTCGAGCCATCCATTGCTTAACATGACACAGAATGGCCACACAGGACAGAATGAGTCAATGTGTTCTTGCAATGTGGGACATGAGGAAACTCTGTATCATATAACTTTTATTTGCCTCTTATATTTCAGATGGAGGCAGAATTATCTTCTTGATCTGATTATAATAAAAAGCTCCTTGGATACATGTATGGAAATTCTTTGAAATCCTTATGATATTCCAGTGGTTAAAAAATTAGTAGGATTCTTTTAGGCCATTGCCATAATTAGAAAAACTTATATTGCCCAATTAAGCAAGTGAGGACTATAAACTTGCTAACCTCAGTTTTAAATTCTTCTGGTTATCTGTCTATTTTTGTTTTAGAGATTTCTCCTGTAAACTTATAGGAGGATGTGTATGCTGCCATATGAAATTGTGTATAACATATTGATGTGAAGTTTTGGTTTTCTAATGTGTTTTATGATTGTAGTTGTATCTATAATTCTTTTCAACTGTTGTGATAACTTATTTCATCAATAAACTTTTAAAAATGTGGATTTGACTGGTGGGACTGGTGACTGCTGGCTGGATCTCTAGTTAGAGGCCAAGACCCATCTCCAGATTTTCCCTCTGACAGCATCCTTATTTGAATACTAATGGCCAGGGAGTCCCTGGCAGTATTTGAAACACATGTGGGTTATCAGATTTAGGGGGTATAACTTACTTGATTTGTGGAACCGTTTATTCTTTTCGACATGTTTGCAAGGCTTTCACTTTCAACATACAAAGCTTTGGAAATACCTGGGACCCTGTAAGGAGACTGTTCCGGGACCTCTAGAAGAAGGAAAAATTACTCACTGTAGTAACATCTTCTTCCTAATGGATTAGGACTGCCCATCAAACTCATGCTTCATCCCCAGCTAGTGCATGATGTCCTGGAACGTAGAATTATTATTTTTTTTTTTATTCTTCTGTTTATGCCTCCTTCGCCCCCTCGGCTCTGGTCTTCCTCAGGAGCACATGGAGTCATCCCCCTATGGCTCACCCTACCCAGCCATCCTCCGTCGCCCATGTAGCCTCAGTTATACCCCAAGCGGGACCCAGGCGAGTCTAGCTGCCCTGACACAGCAGTGGCGTCAGTGGGAGGGGATGCCAGGTGGGCGGCCGTAAATCAAGGGCAAACTCCTGGTGCTCTGTCTCCACCGGAGCCGAGAGGCATTTTTCCCTGTTTTTCTCCGGGGAGTGGCTGGTGCCCTGATGTCAAGGTGTATCCGAAGTCTGCCACTCCCCCACTCCTCTCTTCTCCGCAGTGCCTGCTGTATCTCTCCAGCCTCTGCCAGAGATCAGCAGAGCACCGATCTGGGACCCCTGTCCCTCCTCGGGAGAGGAGAGCTGTCCTCCAGACGCTCTGTTCTCTCCCTCCCCTGCCGACCCCCAGCAACCCGGGTCGCCGGCGTGTCACAAGGTGTGGTGTCCAGCGCCATAACCCTCAGTGCCACTGGGCCGGACCTTAGAATGTTTTTCAAAGATACTCTCAACATAAGATTTTAAAAAGGACATGACACTGGCAGTTAGAGAGCTCTATAAAAATTGAAAGAACTACAAAAGAATCCCAGAGTAAATGCACTGGGGTATGGGTTATCCCTGAGGATATTGGCCATACAGCCAAATTTCAAAGAAAACACAAATTGCACATACCCCAATAATGCATAGCATCATGGGAAGCATATACAAATGCCCATGAATTAATTTGGACTGGCTCAACCAAATAAGATCCCCTATAGGGTGGCTGGCTCATCTCCCTGGGCTGAGATACAGATATGGCTCACTGATGAGTCCAAATGAGGATGAAACACGTGTCTGTGTCTGCTGTTCTCAGCCTCTGCTGATTGTGTTGTGAGGCCTTTTGGCATCATGCAATTCAGCTTAAAATTGAGCCAGTCAAATTAATTGTGGGGCATTACATCCCCATGATGCTCCAAATGAGAGCAACAAAGCAATTGTGTTTTCATAAAAAATAGATGCCTTTACCATCAGACTCTTAACTGTTGAAACCTACATGGACACTGTTGAAGCAACTTCAAAACTGGCCTCCAGCTTGGTGAGTAAATCCAGTGCTGTGGTTTCAGGCCTGGTTTCAGAGAGCAAAATCCTTAGGATGAAACTGGAACACCTTGAAAATGGTGTTAGATCTGTGAGTGTCCAGCTGCTGGGAACTAGAAGGGCCTGACTTGAAATAGCTTGTGATCGCTGTGCTGAACTCTCTCTCTGAAAACTTGACTTATCCTCCTCTGTTGTTGAAACTTGTAGAATCACACCCCAGAAGCGTCCTGTTAATACAGAGCATTTACTCATCATTTTAATTACTGTCAGTGGTGCCCATATCAGGAATGAAGTTTAAATGCTGTAAAAAGGCAAGGTTCACTACAACTCGGCAATGGCACAGCAGTCTGTCTGTTCCCGGACATCAATTTTGCCATCTGCCAGCGATGGAAAGGTCTTGGTGCTTGTGACAGGACTGAATAGGGCCCTGTCCCAGTTCTGGAGAAAGAGTTTAAATGCAAGGATCTGTTCTATTCTCTCCTTTTCTGTCTCTTGTCTGTCTGGTTGTGCAACCATATTTTCTCATGAGATCTAGGACTTGTTCACCCCGACTGTTTTGCAGTTTTCTGCCTCTCGCTATCTCTGTGCCTTCTCTTGCTATTCTGTCTTTCTTCCCCCCTTGCATATCTGCTGGTATAAAAATATATGTTAATCATTCTCTGGAAATGTAACTGATACTGGGATCCCTTTGTTTAGAAAGTATGCAGTGTTACTGTTAAAATGTATATGATTATAACTTGAGATAGTTGCAGAAAGCTATTGGGAACTTGAGGGGTTAACCTGAGAGTAGTTTTTAAGCCCTTTTTCAGAAGCTGTGGAGAAGGGGCCTCGGTTCTGGGACATTGTGTTCTTGCTGCACCTGCCTGAAATTTGTAAGTACATTTTAGAAAAAAATAAGATGCTTGTTAAGGAGGGGGGTTGCAAGGACTTATAAGAGAGAGCTGCAGTGTTTTGGGAGACACACAGAGATTGAAGGAAAATTCAGATGGATCTTCTCTGTTAATTCTGCCATTTAAATAGTTATACCGAACAAGTTTATTTTTTTATGTTACTGCTAGTACTAATAAACACTTTTTGCGAATTCTACAACTGATCCTGGTTTTTCCTATGCTTTCTGACCTGTGCCTCAATAACAGGGTGTCAGCTTAAGTGGGATTTAAGCCATGCATACTCTAAGCCAGGAGCTTTGTGCTTGGGTACTAGACCTGGTACCAGAGAAACATAGAGAAAAGGTATGGATTCTACAGCAGCAAGACCAGGAGTGGTTACCAGGAGAATGGCAGCCAAACTAGCAGAGACAGAAGTCCAAGCTGAGACTGTATAGCTAGCACCAGCTATAGAAAAGGAACAGGCAGTGACAGAACCTGAAAACCTGACTGCCTTTTTCAAATGGTGGGCTATACAACAAAAAGAGACAGAGAAGAGCGGAGATGCAGCAGAGAGAACAAGAAATTCAACATTTAGAAGCACAGAGAAAAGAAGAAATACAACAACTCAAACAGCAGAGAAAAGAAGAGATGCAGTGTCGGGAGCACTGATGGCTGGATGCCTTACAAGTTCTCAAAGCTGGAGGATCTGGCACTGGTCCAGCAGAGCAACAGGACACAAACAACTTAAAATACCTCAAACTTACAAAGTTGTGTCCCACGGATGATATCAAAGCATACCTGACAGTTTTTGAAAGGGCTGCCGCAGCCTGCCAGTGGCCAAAGCAGCAATGGGCAGTCAGACTAGTACTTTACGTGACTGGGAAAGCCCAACTTGCCTACAGCAGTATGGACACTGCACAGTCAGAAAACTATGACCTGGTGAAAAGTGAAATCCTGACAAGGTATGACATCTCAGGAGAGACCGACAGGCAGAGATTTCGATCTCTGAAGTATAATTCAATTGACAATCCTCAAGAAGCTTTCACCCGATTAGAGAGCTCCTTATTAAATGGCTCCAACCAGAGGGCAAAACAATCCCACAGATCATCGAGACATTTGCAATGGAGCCATTCATCAACATCCTGCCTACAGATGTGCAACTTTGGGTGAAAGAACATCGACCAGAAAGTGGGGAAAAAGCTGTTTCTTTGGCCAAGGACTACCAAATGGCCAGACAGAAGTCACATCAGCGATGTAACAGCCAAGCACTGGTAAGACCCTCTTTTTCCCATTTAAACTCAAAGTCTGATAAGAACTCTGGTGGGAGTAACAAATCTGCCCCCGAAGACTATAATTTTTTATAATTGTAACAAGCCAGGCCGTATTGCAAGAAACTGCTGTAGTAAGGAGAGTGGCACTGGAGCAGATTTGTCCTTAGCAAATTGGGGCAAGTACTTAACAGATGTGAAGGTGGGGGATACGACTGTAAAGGGACTCATTGATTTGGAAAGTAGACAGACCCTAGTGCATTTGTAACAATCACACAGGAGTGTGGTGCACATATTTTATGGAACACATACAAACAGAGGTGAGAAGAATAAGTGCCTCAGCTGAGACTTGAACTCAGGCCACCCCGAAATACCATTCCGATTGCGCTAACCAGCTGTGCCACTGAGACAACTGGAACCTGGGCCTTCCCCAAGCATATTACACTTTCTTAAATGCACAACCCAATGGCAACACAAATATTTATGTGTAACAATCACACAGGAGTGTGGTGTACATATTTTATGGAACACATACAAACAGCAGTGAGAAAGAATAAGTGCCTCAGCTGGGACCTGAACCCAGGCCGCCTGGAATTCCATTCCAATTGCGCTAACCAGCTGTGCCACTGAAACAACTGGATCCTGAGCCTTCCCTGAGCACATTACTCTTTGTCACATGCACACCTCAATGTGTTGCCATTGGGTTGTGCATTTGAGAAAGAGTAATGTGCTCTGGGATGGCCCAGGTTCCAGTTGTCTCAGTGGCGCAGCTGGTTAGCACAATCAGAACGGTATTCCAGGCAGCCTGGATTCAAGTCCCAGCTAAGGCACTTATTCTTTCTCACTCTGTTTGTATGAGACCCTAGTGCATGTTGAAGTGCTGGGAAAACACTGTGCGAAAGGACCAGGTACTGGTGTCATCTGCATCCGCTCAATACTATCCCACCACCCAAGTGACTCTGAACATTAAGGGTGTGTTGCACCAAATGAAAGTAGGGGTAGCACCTAAGTTACCTGTACCCGTGATTATTGGAAATGACTGTCCAGGATTTACTGAGTTAATCTCAGAGGAACTGAACCCTGCAGTTTCAGCAGCAGTGGTAACAAGAGCTCGGGCAAAGAAAATCTCAAGTGGTGGGGACACTTTTCCTTTCAGTGACTTTGATTCGGACTTGTTTGAGAACAGCTACAAGATCCAGAAGTCCAGGAAAGACAGAAGACGTCTGAAACAACAGTGGCAACAAAAGACTGATGGACATAAAGGGTTAAAATATGAAAATGCTGAAGTTAAACTGATAACTGATTGTGATTTTGTTTCAGAGCAAGCTAACAATGTTTCTCTCCAGGGTTATTTTAAACAGCTGGGGGTGAAACCAAAACAGGGTGAACCAATGTTTAAAAAAAAAAAAATGTAATGAGTTACTGTACAGAGTTTGGGTTAAACCTCAGACACAGGAACAGACAGAACAATTGGTTATACCACAGAAGTATAGAACAGAGTTGTTACAGATAGCACATGATAGTCCTATGGCTGGTCACTCAGGAAGGGATCGCACCCTTGCCAGATTGCTGTATAGATTTTACTGGCCTAGAATTCATGAAGACGTTGCTGCCTATTGTAATTCCTGTGCTGAGTGTCAGAACATAGCCCCAGACACTAGAAAAGACAAGGTGCCCCTACCCTTGATAGATGTGCCTTATGAGAGAATTGCAATGGATGTGGTTAGTCCTTTAGACAAAAGTAAAAAGGGTAATAGATTTATCCTGGTAGTATGCGACTATGCTACTCGATACCCAGAAACAGTTCCAATGTGTACTGTCACAGCTTCAAAAGTGACAGCAGAGTTTGCAAAAATTTTCAGCCAAGTGGGCATACCTAAAGAAATTATTACTGATCAGGGTAGTAATTTTGGTGCTGCATTACTTAAGGAGCTGTACAGACTACTTTTTTTTTTTCTGAACTTTATTTCTTGCACGTACCCTAGTAGCCTCTCTCCAGTGGGATACTTAACTCACGGTTTCTGCTGCACGCCTGAAGCTCCTTCCACCTCACCCCTCTGGCCGGGTACTTGCTCTCCTGCCTCATCCAGCCACTCACTCACCCAGGCTCTAAGTCCCCCAGTGCAGGACTGCCATCTCCTTCCGGTGCTCTATCTATAATCCAGATGAGCGACCGTAGAGGAGGAGAGAGACATGGACGCACGTGGCAGAGGAGCCCGGCATTAGGCATGGGACTGTGGCCACTGACCTAACCTTCACCTACCCCCAAGGCATTTTTTTTTCCCTTGTGTTCACCCTCCCGAGCTCAGACATGCAATGGCGTCTAGTGACACCCGCTGCAGCTCTGCCCCACTACTTTGCTGCCCCAACGTGCGTAGTACCTTTGGTCTCCACCGGGGGCCACTGCAAAGTTGGGCAAGCCTAGATCCCTCCCCAGAGAGAGGAAAGCTGTCCTCTGGATGTTCAGCCCTCTTCCTCTCCCCTAATGACCCGAGCTCATTCCCAAACCTAGGTTGCCAGCGTGGCGTGAGGTGTGGCGTCCAGCGCCTCAACCCTTAGTGCCACTGGTCTGGCTACTGTACAGACTACTAGGTATCACTGCCATAAGAACCTCCCCCAATTGCCATCAGACAGATGGTCTTGTTGAGCATTTTAAACAAACCCTAAAATGCATGTTAAAAAGGTTTGTAAAAGAGGAAGGGAAAGATTTGGACCAATACCTGCCTTACCTACTTTTTGCTTACAGAGAAGTGCCACAGGCATCAACATGGTTTTCACCATTTGAAATGCTGTATGGTAGGCTACTATAAGTTTAAGTCATTACAACTCCCATAAGTCACTAAGTCCATAAAGTACCTGGTACCCATTATACCTCTGGCTGTATACATGCACGTTCCCGCCTCAGCTCATCCTCTTCTTTGCCATGACCATATTAACTGGACACCAAACTGTCCTGAACTGAACTGAACTGCAACAGCACAACTGGAACGTGGCTGGAAACACTGAAACTCGAACTAACTCCCATGTTCCTGGTTATCCATAATCTCTACACGGCTCATGCTGGGCCTGATAAAGACAAAGTACATGAGGAGTGAGAAGGGATTATTATCTCCACCTCTGAGTCATTATTAAAATCAATTGCTTTCCAGCTGTGCTCTAGGAAAATTACCATTTTAAGACATGAGCTTGGAGGCTTCAGTAATAGGCTTGTTCAAAACCTTGTAAAGCACCACATTCATGACACTTTGTTCCACTGGTCTGTGACAAAACAATTCAAATGAAGCATCCTTGGACCAGTCTGTTGTTATGACAATGTCACCCAGGCAAATGCCTTAGCGAAAGGCCTGGCTCACCATGGCACTCCTGGTTGAGTGAGCTCTAAACTGCATCAGGTGGGTCCCTGCTTCTGCCATGGTCCATCTCACCCACCTGGCTATAGTCAGTGCTGAAACTGGGTTGTGAGGTTTTGCCAGTGCAATCCGAAGTTGGATCTGGTTGTGGTCATGCCAGACCCACCTTCTTTCCAGGTATACCTGAAGGCACCGGACCACACACAGTTTGGGTTCCTCATCAAACCTAGCATTCACGACCCCAGGAGTGGAGGTCTTAGTATTGCTTACCAGCTCAGAGTGAATGTCCTCCACAGTCTGTGTCATTCCAGAGACCTCCAGAGCTCTGACATCAGAGACCCACTTTATGGAGACCAAACACAGTAGGGTTGCCAATTTCATGGCTGTTTCATAGAGAGGTCCTGGTTAGGAACCCACTCCTGAAACAATCAGAAAACCCTGTTCACATCCTAGTTGAACCTGTATATCAGCTGAGGGTGTCTTGACCACCGGATAACCTTGAGGAATCTGCAAACCAATGAGACTTGACCTACGAACTTGCCCTCTGCCAGGTCATGCTCAGCTGAAATGGCCTATTGGAGTACATTGATGTACCTGTACAACTTCTCTGTAGAGTACACATTATACAGAAACTCAGTAATTTCTCTCACAGGTGCTGAAATGGGATCCAGATGTCTTGAAAGACACCAGCTAGACCCTCCATTTCAGGTAGACTTGTACATTATCCTGATCTCTCTGACCAAGACTGTCTGAAAAGGCAGGCAGCTCCTTCCAAAAGGCCCATAGTTGCCCAGGAACCCCAGAAATTGTCCATGCTGCCAAGATCAAAGACCCTTCCATGATTAGGGGATAAGGGAGGCACGCCAGATCCATCAAGAATTCCGAGACCTGGGGAAATAGGATCACAAGATCCACTGAAAACTCCAGTAATACTGAATATCACAGTTCAGCTTGCCACAGTGGATCACCACCACTACAGAAGCACTCTGTCTCGTGATCTGGGCCACGGTTCTGCATATCAGCATGAAATGGGGAAAGGCATGTGCCTTGTCCCCCTCCCAGTTCTGCAAGAATACATCCATGGCCTCCACCATGGGATCTGAGCACCAGCTGAAGAACCTATTCACCTGGTTGTTGAGGCTTGAAGAAAAATAGATCCAGATTCAAAGGACCTCTCCTTTTGGCCACAAGAAATATGTCATGGTGAAACTGAAAGTCACTTGAGTCCGTTATATACCTCTAGCTCCAATCCGCTGCCCATTGGCCAGGCCTAGAATGTGAATAGCCTGGACTTGCAGGCTGACTTTAAGGCAGAAGTCCCAAAAACTCTTCGCTGCTATTAGTCTTTGGGATCCGGTTCCCCCCAGGCAGTTGACATATCTTACCACTGCCATGTTGTCCATGTAGAGGAGGATTGTTGTGCCCGGTCTGTCCTTCACAAAGCTTTGGATTGCAAAGGCAGCACTCAAACATTTTGATGTCAAGGGAGCTCTGTGCCAGGGATCATTTGCCCCCAGTGAAAACTCCCTCGCACCAAGCGCCCCAGCCTGACAAACTAACACCTGAATCGATTGTTAGTTCTGAACTTGTTCCAAAAATTGCCCAGCCATTCCAAGACTCCATCAGGCAAAGCCACCAGATGATTTCCAACCAAACTGAGTCAGGGAAAGGTACACAGGTGTCGAACAACCCCGTCTCTCATAAGGAGTTGATCTTCAACTCCTGCAGGGCCCTATAGTGGAGTGGGGCTGGGAAAGTTACTTGAACCGAGGAGGATGAGAGTTGTATGATTCTGGCTATGTCCTGAAGAGGAGGGAAGGGGTCCTTCTTCAGGAGCCTTCTGATCTCCCTCTTCATTTCCTTGATCTTTTTGGCAGGTTGTTTTTGGGTTGCTGATATGGAATCCACCTCAAATCCCAGAAAAGTCAGTCTGGGGAAGCTCAAGGATCAACTTTTTGGCATTGATAATGAACTCTGGGACTTCCGGTTGGGACACCCACCTAATGGCAGCCTAAAAGAAAGCTCTGAGCCAACCAACTCTGAATCCAATGGCATTGGAACCGGGGTTTTTCATCCTGTTGACCAAACGCTGAATATCTGACTACTTTATGCCTCCCAAACATAGATGGAAATTAAATCCCTCAAACACGGCCGCAAAACAACAGAAAATGAACGATCACCAGAATCAGCAAGAGGAGACCTCTGGCTCTGCAGGCTTGCAGTCGAGGAGTCAGTGGGAGGGAACCCAGGAGGAACCAGAATGCATGATAAAGTCCAAGGAGCTGTGCCTGATGCTCAAACAAATCAACCAAACGCTTTAGCGACTAGAAACAAAAGTCTCAGATCAATGCAAAGATATTTCTGTCTTGTCTCTGCGTACCGGAGAAATAGAGGAAGTTCTGACTGACTACACGACTACTACAGACTTTCATAATAGGGCCCTACTCTACCTACATCACCGAACTATCTCTCTCGAGCAGCGCCTGGAGGAGCTCGAAAACAGAAACAGAAGGAATAATGTTAGGATACATGGTCTTCCAGAGTGGACTGAGTCTGGCACTATGGTCAGTTTTATTGACTATTTTCTTCATGAGATACTTAACTTGCCAAATGAAAAAAATCTTAACATTATACGGGCACACAGGTCCTTGATCCCAAGGCCCCGGGACCTCAAAGCCAAGCCACGTTCAGTCATCTTAGCATTCCTGGACTATCATACCAAGGAAGAGATTTTACAGATGGCATGGTCTAAGATAACAATCCAGTTTGGGGATGTAAGGCTTTATTTTGATCATGACTTCACCCCACAATTGCTGTCACAGAGGAGGAGGGTACTTACGGTGGTCAGGCTTTTGCAGCAAAAAAACATGAAAGTCTTCGTTGAGTACCTAGCATGCCTGAAGGTGATGTTGGAAGATGGCCCAAAGCGTTTTCCCGACCTGCAAGCCACCGGATCTTTCCTGCTACAGATGTGCATTCAGTTACCTGTGGAGGAGGGTAGTGTACAACAACAGTGCCTAGAGGACAGGGGCTGGAGTGTAGACAGAACAAAAAGGCAGGGAACTGCAGGCAGTACCGCCACTTCCGCCCTGTGGGACACTATGCGCAATAAGAAGAGCTCGAGAGGTTTGAACGGAGAGAAGGATCCCAAGGAGATAATTAATTTGCAGGGGAATGACTCTGCTTTTGTACAAAGTCAAGTGACCACATGAGAGTCTGCAGGTAATTCCTTTTCTTTTTACTTGCTTGATTTTTGCCTGCTTCTACCTAATAGGACAGTTGGGTGGAAAGCGCCTTGGGGGTGGAACGTCCTGAAGGGGACTTCTTTCTCATCAGTTGAAAAGGGGCTGTAAAAATCCCTTATGTCTTCCCTGAAGGATGCTTGTGTCGAACTTTTAAGTATGTTTGTCTTGTGAGTTTGGGAGGGGTTTTGGAACTACAGGGAAATGTCTATGGGATGGAGGAAGAATATTATGATAAATAGTTACATATTCCACCCTGGCCCGGTGGCACTGAGGGTTGAGGCGCTGGACGCCACACCTCACACCACGCCAGCGACCCAGGTTCGGGAACAGACCCGGGCCGCCGGGGGCTGGCAAGGGAGAGGGAGGATTGAGCGTCCGACGACTGCTCTCCTTCCTCTGGGGTGGGTAGTGGGGCTCACATCACTCTGTAGTGGTGACTGACAGAGGCCAGATGCACTACAGTGGCATGCAAAAGAAGGGGGAGAGCGCAGCAGGTGTCGGCACTGTCACAGAGTGACTCTGTGATGGATTAGGGGCCCTGGAACTTTTGGACTTAGTGCTTTACTTAAAGCCTTTTGATACTATAACTATGTAAAATCAGAAATTAAATATATAAATGTAAGCTTTAAAAGTTGAGACTAAGTTAAAAGATAGTGTAGTGGAGAGTAGCAAGGTAGAAAAAAATAAAGCAAAGGGAGGACAGAAGTAAGAGTGAGTCATTTAGTAACCCCCCTCCCCCAAGGTAATTCCATTAAAGAGAGAGGGAGAACTGAATCCCTTGTGTAAAGGTAGTTGAGATTCTTTACATGGTAATTGAGTTAATTTGGAGCTTAAATGAGCAGCACCAGCAATCTGTTTCTACTTGGGTTGAAAGAACACTTTTAGTCCTTCTTTTTAGAGGTGTTTGGTAGCACACCAGAATACAGGAGCTGCTTGACTAAGAGGAAGAATGGGTTGCAAGTGAGGGGAAATAAAGTAATTTAAGTCACTGTTCTGTTTTAAGTTTCAGTCTTTAAGGGACGGTATTATTTGGAAGCCATTCCTTCTCCAGTGGTTGTAAATATTAGCAGTAGCAAAAGTATTGAAATGCAACATGTGCTAATTGCACATTTAACTTCCTCTGGCAGAACGTCAGTGCAATGTTAATTCATACACATGTGCTCTCCTATCTTTTGATAAAATAAAGACTAGGGACAAGGTACTGGTAGTGGGCTGTAAAACCATTTGTAAAAGGCTGGTTAGTCTGAATTACTTCCTGCTCAAAGCTCCCTGTTTGAAACAACCAGTTAAGGCACAAGTTGGTAACAGCCTGGCAGTTATGTTTAAGTAAGCAGGTTATGAAACTATATGGGGATTGTACACCTCAGAGAATAACTGTATAAATTGTGTGGTACAGTTCTCACTTACAGAAAGGGCACCTGTTCGTGTGTCCTTGGATTTTCAGCATCAGCTTCTGACTCTCCTTGCACCACACCCTTCCAGGACAGCTATAGTGCTGACCAGCCCTTTGTTCCTTTGTTTTATGCTATCTCTTGTTGGGGGCGGTGCCTGATGGTCAGAGCTGTTTGTAAAAGAGCCAGGAATTGAAATAAAATGGACTGAATATGTATATAAATATATGTGAATTATAAACTGTTTAGTTAGATAGTTAAAACAAAATAATTTTCTTTAAATAAGAAGTTTTACTTTAGGATTAATGATGTGGGTGGAGTTGGGGAGAACACATGATCATGTCCCTGTATAAAAGGACTGTCATTTGAGGTTGTTTTTTAGATTGTGCTCCTGGATCTGGAGGTAAACTCCATGGAGCTCTGTGAATTGCTCCAGCAGGTGTTAGGAGAAGAACACCTTTCAAGCCATGTAAAAGTCATGGGATGAAGTTTATTTGCCATTCTGATTATTTTATTTTGTTGTCATACCATTCCGCTGATGTTATATTTGTCGTGCTATGAAGAAATTTTGAGATAGAAGTGAATAAATGTCATTCATTTACAACTGAAACTGTGTCACGCTACCAATTAGTCCACAAAGAGACCTGCGCCCGCTCACAGGCACTATGTGCTCGGACGCCATTGCACGTCCGGCTCTCTGTCAGGGGAGAAAATGTGGAAAATTGTAGAGTGCGATCTCCGCAGCTGATGGCCGTGCCTTGCACCCCCGGTAGGGGAACCCAAGAGAGGCACATAACCAGGGGTACGTGAGTGACGAAAAGGTCGGCCCTTGGTGGTGCGGGTTCGTGTGGCTCGTGCACACGACCGGGTCCAGGGGTGCAGGGCCGGCGACCAGAGATCAAGGGGGCCGCTCTGCTGAGGAGGCATAAGGTATAATAAAAAAAATAGTTACGTATTCCCTGCACTGGTGCGGGGGGGAGTCTCGAGGCCGAGGGGCCCCCTGGGGGCCTTGGGGCAGGGATTCCTACCTGGGAGCTGTGGGCTACATGTTCTTAAAAAAAAACTGTCCCAAAAGTATCTTGGAGGTAACAGAATTATAAGACCTGGTTATTTGGATTGACCTGGCCTGAGCGGGGGTTCGGGATGCACTAAAAGGGCCTACAAAGCTATGTAGGAACAAAAAGGGACTTAATTGACCCGCATGATCCAGTCTTTTGTAGAGAGTCAGGGGTTTGGATCCCTGCCGTGGGGGGATTGAGAGGTCCTCCAGGGGGGATTTTGGGCCTCTTGGTTAACTGTGTTGCTGGAGGGGTCGGTTCTATGGGTAGGCAACTGTGGCACTGCCCCTGTTCGGCCCAGCGAAAAGATGATTAGATTAATCATTGTTTTTTGTTGCTGTACACTTGGGAGGAGATTGGAGGTGTTGTGTGGCCTTATAAATATCCTTCTGATTATAATGGGATGTGGCGGGCTTAGCTGGCTCCTGGGTGGGACTGACCTGCTTGGGTTTTCTGGCCGGGGGCTCCTGCCCAGGGATTCTGGGAAGGTCCATGGCCTCCTGTCCCCCACGCCTCTGCACTGAGGTTCACAATGTTACAGATCAGTTCACTGAAGGACATATGAGTTGGTCGGACAGACCTAGTTGATACAGCTGAAGGGACAGAATCCATATAGATCTGGACTACAACATCAGTGGAGTCCATGGGGTGCCTGGTTAATTGTACACCCAATATTTTGTGTCCTTAAGCCTTCTGTAACAACAAGGTTGGACAAAAATTAATTTGGGTGTCTTTTTTTTCTTTAGAGCTCTACTTGTGATTTAACGGCAAAAGCTCTAGGGGGGAGCCCCTCAGCAGAGGGGTGGTACAAATCCTATCCCCTATATCTACACCCCCCATTTAGGGGAAAAGTTTAGACAGAGATCCTATAAACTGGATCTCCTACCTAGGAAGTCAGATTCTGATTTAACATCTGTGTTGATGCTACCTTGGCGTTTTGAAAGTTCATGTTGTATTATAGTTATTAGTTTGGAGATGAACCACATGAGGAGAAGTTACATGGGAAGAAAAAAAGTATGTTGGTGGGAGTTAGGGTCAGGGGCTGGTCCTGGCATGAGCAGGTGCACTAAGTCTATATTTTGTAATGATGGCTAAATCAGGTACAGTAGTTTGCACCTGTAATGTGAATGGATTAACAAGTCCTGTTAAAAGAAGCAAGGTGCTAAGTCTTCTGAGGAAGTCAGCTGCTGACTATAAACTTCTTCAGGAGACCCACTTCTCTGAGATGGAACACGGAAAATTTCTTAGACTAGGGTTTAAAGACATGGCAGCCTCATCATACATGAATGGCAGAAGAAGGGGAGCGATGGTTTTGATACCTAATAAATTTCAGTTTGAAACAATGGATATAAAGGTGGATATGGAGGGACGTTATGCCCTTAAGAAAGGAAAAGTGGGAGTTCAGATGCTAACATTAGCATCGGTTAATGCCCTTCAGGGACGCTATACCAAGGCTATCGGTCATTCCTTTTGATGTTGCAGGAGTGGGGGAAGGGGGTGATGGTCTGCGGGGGAGATCTCCACTTAACCCTCAACCTATCCTTAGATACGACCTCCAGGATCCCGAGGAGGGCACATCAGGTGGCGAAGAAAGTCTATAAGTTATTGGGAGAGTTAGGAATGATTGATGTGTGGTGACATCAACATGGGAAAGAGAGGGATTACACTCTTTTTTTTTTTTCTGCCACGCATAATATGTATTCCAGGATTGACTACTTCTTGGTCCCCAGGGATGAGATAAATAGGGTGCAGGACTCCTGGATTGGAGATTTCGGTCTCTCCGACCATGCACCACTGTATGCGAGATTGGATGTGGGGGAAACACGTAGAAATACTTTCTGGCAGCTGAATGTTTCTTTTCTCAAGGACAAAGAGACATGGGATAAGATAGTGGAGACTTATGAGAAATTTCTTGTGGAGAATGAGGACCAACAGACAACTCAAGCTGTTTTATGGGACACAGTTAAAGCAGTCCTTAGAGGTAAATTTATTCAGATAGCTGTGGGGGAGAAAAGAGAGAGGGAGAGCCGGCCCTCCGGCGCAGCGGTGGGATTTCCGCTTGCAACGCCGGCGACTCGGGTTCGGGAATGGACTCTGGTCGCTGGAGGGCCGGCCGGGGGGAGAAGGATAGAGCGTCCCACGGACTGCTCTCCTTCTCCGGGGGGAGGGATGGGATGTGCGCGGAGTCTGTGCGACCCCTGGTGGAGACCAGGAGTCACACGGCTGCCGACACCAACAGCGCCACTGGAGGCGGGCAGGGACGCCGCTGGCCACACGCCCCCGCCTCCCCAGAAAGGGAAAGGAGAATGCCGCCGAGCCATTAATGAAGCCCAGCACAGCTTCAATTAGCCCCTCAGACCAGCCCTCTGACCCAGTCCGACGTCCGCAGCATGTGTCCCCAGTGCCGTGGCCCCACCGTGGGGGGAAAGCCACGGGCTATCAGAAGGGGCCGTGGTCAATGTGGGGGGGTGGAAGCGCGAGTGAGCTGACGTCACGGGCTCCTGACGGCTAGAGCCGTAAAAAGAAAATAGAAGAAAAAAAAAAAAAGGGAGAGGGAGAAGAGATGGCAGACACTGATGGAGTGGATTAGGGTCTTGGAGGAGGCACAGAAGCAAAAGCTAGATAGGGAAAGAACAAAACAACTTAAGTCACTTAAACAGGAACTTGAAGAGATGCTTGACTATCAGGTAGAACAGAGACTCCTGTTCCTAAGACAGAAATATTATGAGGGAGAACCGAAGTTGGGGAGGTTATTAGCTAGTAGTCTTAGAGCTCAATGGGCAAGGGCCACAATCACTGCTCTATGGTATGAGAAACAGGAGAGGATGGTATATACTGCAAAAGAAGTGGCTGAAGCCTTCTGAGAGTTTTGTGAGGAGCTTTACGCCAAGGAGCCAGCTCCGCAAAAGTGGAAAATTCGGGACTTTTTAAATAAAATGAGGCTACTAAGTCTGTCTAGAGAACAGGGAACTAAACTGATGGCCCCAGTAACAGCAGAGGAAGTTAAAGGAGAGATTAGAAGGTTAAAGACAGGGAAGTGCCTGGGCTCTGATGGCTTACCGGCAGAGTTTTATAAAAAATTTTGGGGACCAGGTCCAACCCTTGTTACTAAGAGTATTTGCAGGGGTTGTGAGGGGGGAGGATGGGCCCCCCCCCATGGACTAGGGCTGTGATCTTGTTGATACCCAAGCTGGGAAAGAACTCCAGTAAGTGTGCCTCTTATCGTCCAATTTCATTGTTAAACACGGACTGTAAGATCCTGTCGTCCATTCTGGCCAAACGCATTCAGCAATATCTCCCCTGTTTGATACAGTTTTATCAGAACATTTTCATACTGGGTAGACAAGCCCAGGATAACCTTCATAGAATCACCCACCTAATTGATTATATAGATTTGTTGAAAACTCCAGCTCTCTGAATGAGCTTGGATGCAGAAAAACCTTTTTACGACCGAGTGGCCTGGGACTTTTTGAGGTGTGTCCTTTCCCGCTTTGGGTTCCTGAGAGAATTTATGCAGTCTATATTTAAACTTTATGCTTCTCCCAGTGCGTATGTCAAGGCCAGTGGGCACATATCTGGGGCCCTGAACTTGGGTAGGGGAATGAGACGGCCGCCCTCTATCCCCACTGCTGTTTGTTCTTTACATAGAGCCGTTGGCCCAGTATATCAGAGAGAATGCAGGGATTAAGGAGATCAGGGTAGGTGACTTTAAACACACATTAGCACTATACATCGATGATGTGCTCCTGTATATATCCGATCCCGGGTCTTCCCTGCCAGCCATGTTTCAACAACTCAAGGAATACTCAAATCTCTCAGGGTATAAATTAAATAAAAGTAAAACAGAGGTTCTGTGTCTCCACTATGTCCCAAGCCCAGAGATTAAGCACAGCTTCCCTATGAGATGGGGGATGGAGCATATGGGCTATCTTGGGATCAGGTTGGGGAGGGTTACTGGTTAATTGTGGGAACTTAACTACCCACCCTGATTGGGCAGTTGAGGGCAGATCTTAGGAGGTGGGCTTTACTGCCACTTTCCTTATACAACAAAACACAAGCTTTGAAGATGAACACCCTGCCTAGATTGCTGTACTTATTTCAGTGTGTCCGGTGCTTAGTAGCACAGAAGGAGTTAGAAGCATGGCACAATATGTTTTTTGCTTTTCTATGGGAGAAAGAGAGACCTAGAGTGCAGCGATCGCTCCTCTTTGCACCTAAAACTGAGGTTGGGCTTGCCTTCCCCCACCTACAGGGATACTGGGCTGTGGCCCAGATGAGGGTTGCCTTGCTCTGGGGGCTGCCCAGGATTTGACTCGCATTGGAAAAAAAAATTGATTTGTGGAAACAAAGCGACCCACCCCTACAGGCATTGCTTTTTAGTGAGGGTGATCAGGGAAGGATAGTTGGATATTCTGGGACTATGGCAGTCCTAGAGGGATGGAGAAGGGGCACAGCCAGGGTACAAACTAAAGAAAAAATATGGCAGTTTCAATGGTGGACCTACGATCCTCGGTTTGCCCCAGCATCACTGGACCCCTGGTTCAAGAGATGGGCTCAGAAGGGATTCCACTGACCTTATCAAATATTAAATGGGGGAACAGTTTTGTCATTCGAGGCAGCCCAGCAGAGATTTGGTTTGAAGCCCGCAGACACCCTATGGTATTACAAGATCAAGGACTACTTATATAGACAAATACGAAATTTTGATAGAGGGGGACAGGGAGACGGGGGCTCCCATTTTGAGGAATTTGATCTTCATGCGGGACGGGAGGTGCAATATAAAGGTTATATAGCGGATTTATGCCTCTCCACGACATACCTAAAGCTAAATGGGAACAAGAGTTGGGGATGGCCTTAACAGAGAAACAATGGGCTGGGATATGGAAAGGCACATGGAGTATAATAGGGGCACCCATTTGGAAGGAGTTTGGCTGGAAACTGAGGACCAGATTTTTAAGGGTCCCAGCCCAGGTGATACACTATGCTCCAGGGGCAGAAATGGCCTGTTGGAGGAGATGTGGGGAGGGTCACACTTCCCAGGCATGTCTTCAGGAATTGTCCAGGGATTTCAAGATTTTGGACAGATATTAAACTACACCTAGGAGACATTTCCCAAATACATGGCCCACTGGGTCCAGAGCATCTGATTCTAGGGTCACTCCCCAGATAAATCAGAGGTAGAGAAGCAATATACCTGTGGCAGATATTGATTATTGCTGCCATCAAAGCGATTACTAAAAAATGGAGACAGGTGACCTCACCCTCGAGAGGGGAATGAAGGGAGGTAGTGGGTGCCATACACCTGATGGAAAGAGTCACCTTTGGTCTCTGTCAACAAACCCACCTTTTACAAAACAGATGGACTAGATGGCTCCTGTATGAGAATAGTATGGACTTAGAGATGTAAAGTTAGACCTTGGTGGGAGGGATGGCACATCTAGATGCCCTAGGAGGCGATTGCTTCCTTTGCCCTGATGGACTTATTTTAAAGACAACTGGTATTAAATTTCCCCTGCTTCTACATGTATATTTGTATTCTTCTTTATTCACACTGATGTTTATGTGGTTCTCTCCTTGTGGTTAATCTACTGGGTACTTATTATCTAGTACTTTAAGCTGTTGGTTGGTTAAGTAGCCTTAAGCACTGCGCCACCACCTCATATCTTCCTGTATTTGCTCCTGTTTCAAACCTCCATAGACGCAAGACTTTATTCTGACTCCCCTTGCCTCCCTTTTAGTTTTGACCACATTTCTGCCTCAGCACTTTCTCTCAATCCAACAGGGTTACTCCATACCCAGCTGTTGTGCAGTTCCTAATCCTATTCCCTTCACACACCCCTCTATCTGTTTCCTGCAATGCAACTTGCTACTATTTACTTCCCTAACTTTCTTCTTTCTCCCATACCTCTTCTGGTCGTTGAAAGATTACTTTCTCCATTCCTTCCTCTCAAATCTACCCAGTTATTGTCTGCTTAAAGTGACACTGCATTTTTCTGTAATTTATTTCCTCCTCATGTTAGTATAACCCCTAATTTTTCTTGCACTTGTTTGTGTTGTTTACACTTACCTGTGATACTGTATTACCAATGTTGCTACCTGCTTGTATGTACCCATTACTTTGACTATTTCTAAAAATTTACTGTTAGTTCCAGAAGTTTGTTTTGTATTCTCCCAGGTCGTGCCTGAAAATAGTCATTGTTATGGCTAGTGCACCGACCCAATAAACAAAAACTAAATAAATAAATAAAAAGTTGATTGTTGATGGAAAAATGCAACTGATATTGGGTTGGTAGTGTTTTCTTATAAAAGATGTAGATTGTAAGCAAACCTGTAATGTAGAAGCTGATTGTTAAGAAATGTATACTGTATGTTTAATATAGCCCACTCGGGTGCAACACAATAAAGTAAGTATAAAAAAAAAAGATAATGAACTCCAGACCTTCCAGGAGAGAGACTTTGATGCTCAAATGAGTCATCAGTTAAGCGAATCCTGGCCCCCTAATTAACCAGTCATCTGGGCAGATGATCAGTCTAATCCCAGCCACCCTTAGCCATGCCACCACCGGTCTTAGTACCTTGGAGAACCACCATGGGGCTGAAGTCAGATCATAGAGTAGGTAAATGAAGTGCCGAAGTTCCCCTTCCCAGAGAAACCCTAACCAATTCCAATCTTCTTAGTGGATGGGCACCAAGAGGTAGGCATCCATCAGATCTAGTCTGACTATCCAGTCTCCGTGGATTAGGGTATCTGTCAGGAGGTAAATGTCCTCCATTTTGAAGTGTTTGTACACAGTGAAGGAGTTGAGATCCCACAGGTTCATTACCGCATGGGGGAGACTTCTTTTTTTGGTACGAGGAAAATTGTACTCTATCACACGTCGCTACTCTCTGTCCTTGAAATTGCTCCTTTTGCAAGCAAGGTCTCCATTTGTCAGTTGACTAGTATTTGCTGTTTGTCTGAGAAGTGGGGTTGTGCCTGACCTAATGTTTGTGATGGTGGATGGATCTTGAACTCAAAGTAGTAGCCCCAAATAGCATCCAGAAACCACTGGTCTTGGGTGACACTTTGCCATTTGGCCACAAAGTGTGCCAACCTCCCTTCCCCCCTCCCCCCCCAACTGCAGCGGTCCTGGTACCAAGATAAGTGGAGGATGGATGTGTTCCATACTTACCTGCTCTGGCTGGGGGGTTGGACTGGTATGTTTCCTTTCCACTTCTTGCACAGCCTCTGTCTTGTGTGTCTCTTCCAGCTGTGCATCCCAAGGAACACACTCATAGGAGGTGTTGTACCCATAGCTGGGAACCTGTTTGAACCCTGTCTGCTTATGGGATTGGCTGAAAGGGAGGTTCCCTGTTCCTTCTGGCTCTAGGAAAAAGAGGCCTCATATTCTTTTTTTTTTTTTTGTACATTTCATTTATTCGCTGGCTGTCCAGGGCATCTCTCTAGGGTGCCCACGCGACTACTGCCACTACTCCCAGCCTGAAACCTTCTCTTAGTGGTCTCCCCTGGCCCTCTCAGCTTGTCCAGCCCCCTGGATCACCCCACAGGGTGGCCTTTCTGCGATTAGAGGGACAGCCGCAGGACCAGGGCAGGAGACTGGTGATCCACCGAAGCAGGTCCGGCAGTGGGATGTGGGCGGGTCTCCAGGGTCCCCTTCACCTCCACTGGACCACCAGGGTTTTCTCCGTAGATTTCCCCCTGGAGCATGGTCATGCAGTGGTGTCCAGGCGCTGCATGCTGATGCCTGCTAATGCTCCACCCCATGTTCCTGCTCCGCAGGTTCCTTGTGATGCCCCTGATCTCCACTGAGGGCCGCTAAGGAGCAGTGCATAGCCCTGGATCCTTCCCCGGGGAGGGAGAGCAGTCCTCCAGACACGCAATCCCTTCCCTCCCCTGACGACCCCTGGCAGCCCAAGTCCGTTCCTAAACCTGGGTCACCGGCGTGGCACGAGATGTGGTGTCCACGCCTTAACCCTCAGTGCCACCGGGCCGGCTTAAGGCCTCATATTCTTAAAGACCACCTGTGTTTTCTTGATGGAAGAATAGCATTTTCCCAATTTTTTGAGCTCCTTGAGGAGGAGCTGCCTGAAAAGACATCCCCCCCCACCTCCACGCCTACATTGTTGAATGCTGAATCAGTGGAGTCTGGGTGGAATCTAATGAGAGAGGACTTCCTCCTTTCTGATGGCAGGGCTACATTGGTGTTTCCCAAGAAGCCTATCACCCTCTAGATAATATCCTGCAGGTATAAATGATCCAGAGGGGTTGCATCATCTGCTACTTCTTGGACAATGTCGATGAGGGTGAGGGGTCCTACTAGGTCTAGAAGTTTGTCCTGGACCATTCAGAGGCTTTTACCTAAGCCCTTCTTTGTGTCCTTGCCCACCTTACCTAAATACATAGAAAAATGTTTGTCAAAGTCTGGGGCAAAGGCCATTTTATGGGTGAGCACTGGTCTTGGGCAGTCCAGCAGTTTGTGCAAATGGGAAAAAAGGTAGTCCGCTATGGTGGGTAAAGGTACAAACTCAAATGAGGAATTACCGGAGGCATCTGGGTCGAATGGCTGCCTCAAGCCATTCTCTGACTCCCACCTTGGATTCCACCTCCAGACGCAGATGCTTACACTTGCCTGACACCTCCGCCTGCCAGAAGCAGAGGAGGGACCTATCCAGATCTGAACAGGAATCTCACCTCTTCCTCACTGGAACTATCTGAGTCCCTGCTCGAATAGGGTACCAAACCTGTTGGGGCGGCAGATGTGGATAGGATTTTACATTTTGCTTATTTTTAGTGTTTTCTTTTCTCTTTTTTCCTTCATAATTTTTGATCTTTTACATTTTTCTCTCTCCTTCCCTCCCAGGGCCACATCGTATACATGCATGTATGTGCATGGAGGCGCACGCACACGCCAGGATCTGGTGGCCCCTTCCACCCCTCCCAGACTTGTGTCACTGCTCCAGCTGCCTGCGCCACCCACTGGACCTCCACCTGGTGGGAGCGGTACTATGGCGGAGCGGGCATCCACCTCTTTGGAGGGGAGAGCCATAGCTCGATCCCACTCCAGCCCTCCCCCCAAGCCAGCTTCCCAGCGACCAGAGGTTGTTCTTGAACCCAGGTCACCACGCAGCACGAGCTAAGATGCCAGCGCCTCAGAATATTAAAAGCACAACAAAGAATTCGGTTGCAGTAGGCATATATTAATTACCTTAGATAAGACGACAGTGTTATAAAGTATAAATAGGTTACACAGAGCAGATACATATGGCGCTATATTCAGGGGACATTTATAGTGTGACTTATTAATCATTAAAGTAACCAAGTAACTCTACTTGCTAAATGGGTGAAGTGGGCTAACTAGTCTGGTACAGGTGCTTCAGGATGTCAATAGTCGTGAACCATTATTGGTAGCTTAAAAGTGCTCAAGGGTTAATATGCCACGCGATCAGCATATTTTGCCTTTTGTAAGATTTTACCTATTTATTACATGTACATACATCAGTAGAACAGCTAACAATAAGGGATTTTAAATGATTTCACCCAGACAAGGAGCTAAGTTTGAGAGTGCCCTGTAGTATATTACAGGTAGCCGGCACGATGTAACCGATTGCTGATTTCCCATAGCTTGTTGCACACCAGGGTGTATCTAGGAGTAGGATATTGCTCTTCCTAAGTGAATAAGAGCAAGTAGCTCTACTAAAGAGCTCAGAGATGTATCCTGGTAAGTCTTTAGGGAGCATCTTGTGAGTCCATAAGTAGGGATTACGTAATCTCCTTTTGGCTAGGGAGGCCCACTCAATTGTTGTACACTGGTTACAATTACAGTGATGAGTTAATGGTGGTAAATTCATGGTGAATCTCAGAACCCTACGTAAAGGACGTCCAGCTTGTTTAAACAGTTTATAGTACAGCTACTATAAATAATGTCCGCATAGTCCAGTAAGAAGGTTGCTTGAACAAGACAAGCTCTAACACTCGAGGGGAAACGGTTCCAATTTCTATAGAAAAAGCTAAGTCTAACTCATAGCTTTTTACGAACTGCATCAATGTGTTCTGCAAATGATAGTTTGCTCTCGATCCACACCCCTAGGTATTTGTATCTTGTCACAACTTCAAGATGTTCACCTAGCAATGTACTGATGGGTGTGGGTGGTTTTTATTTAGTTCTAGGGTTGGTGATCCACATCAGTTTAGTTTTGCTGGCATTAAGTAATAATTTGGATCTAAAGAGGTTCATTTGTAGTGTTTTGAAAGCTTCTTGCAAGTCCTGGTTCACTGAAGATATTTTGGATCCGCAGTATGTAACACTATGTCATCTGTATAGTAGTGCAGCTTTACCTTTGTGACATTATAACTTGGGTTCTTGGTGTATATCGTGAAGAATAGCGGTCTGAGGACTGATCCTTGGGGTGCACCTTTGAATAACAGAGTGCGTGTAGACAGAAGACCCTCCACCTTAACTTGCTGAAATCTTCCAGTCAGGTAGCTTTGAACCCATAGGAAGGCAAACCTCTAAAAACCGATGACTTGCAATCTATCCAACAGAACAATGTGATCAACAGTGTCAGACGCTTTGCTTAAATCAAGGAAGATGGCACCTACTGCCTATTTGCAGTCAGCAGCGCACAACCAATCATTTGTGACCTTGTTGTGCTGTGCTTAGGTCTAAATCCCGATTGCTGAGGTGTTATTATATTTGTGTGGTCAAGGTATTCTCTTATCTGCATGTTTACTATTTTTTCCAACAACTTAGCCAGTGCAGGTAATATAGAAATTGGTTTGTAGTTGTTCAGCAGGCTTGTATTCTCGGCTCTGTGAAGGGGAATGACGTGAGCTGATTTCTAGCTTGATGGTAGCTCACTACTACCTAAAGATAGGTTGAAAAGATGAGTTAGTGGGGCTGTGAGCTGTCTGAATCCAAGTTTGAAGAATGATGGTTCAATGCCATCAGCTCCTGCACTGCTCTTGACAGCTATCCCCAGCGGCAGTTCCTCAGCTTGTTTGAACAATACCGGCTGGAACACAAAAACTCTAGGAAGGTATTCTTGGATTGTGGCCAGAATGGGGTAAGATGCAGCTGTAGAGCTGTCGAAAGCCAATCCTGCAGATGCAAAGTGACTGCTCATTTCTTCCAGTATGATCTGCTTATCTGATATCACGTTATCATTTATATTGATTTTTTGTGGACATGAGGGTGAAGATTTTACACCCTTCAATCATTTGGCTACATTCCAAAACTTGTACACATCGTTCTTACTTTCCTCAAAGGCGTTGCAGTAAAATCTTGTCTTAGTGTTCCCGATCAATTTTGAACAGGCATTCCTTTTCGGTCTAAAGATAGCCCAGTCCACGTCAGTTTTCGTGCGCCTGGCCATGGCCCAACATCTATCTCTATCCTTTAGAACATCTTTAATTTCTTTATTGAACCCTGGCGAGGTTAGTTTTTTAACCCCTTCTTTTTTGTAATGGAGCATGGGTATTTACAACATCCATAATGCAGCACTTGAAAATTTCTGCTGCATCAATAACCGATGTTGCAAGGTAACATTTTTGCCATTTAATGTTAGCAAGGTCCTTTATAAATTCTGTCATATTGAATTTGGTAAGACACCTTTTAAATATGAATTTTGCTTGTGTGGAATTAATTTTGTGACCTCTGACACAGGCAACAATATTGTGGTCACTTATGTTGTGGAACACGGTAGTGCCAGTAAATTTGTGTGGTCTGTTCATGAGCACTAAATCTAGTAATGAGGCGTTCGCGTTTTTTTTTTTGGGTTAGGTCTTGTAGGTTCCTTGATGATTTGCATGAGACCTAAGTTATCACAGATAACTCTTCAGGCTGTCAGATTTTGGGGAGAGCCAATCAAAATTCAGGTTACCGAGCATTAGAGTTTCATTTGGGCAACAACTGACAATCTCCGATAAATGATCCAGTATCTTTGTTCCTCCTTTAGGAGGTCTGTAACATCCAGTTATATTTATAGCATCATTTTTTGATAGTGATAGTTTAATTTTCAAGCATTCAAATTCACTAGGAACCGTAAGGGAGCTGGTAAGTGAAGTGCCATATTTATCCTTAATATAGCAAGCAAGTCCACCCCCTCTAGTGTTCCTATCCAGATAAAATAGGTTATAACCAGATACTGTATGTTTACTGCTGTAACAGGCGCTGAGGTGTTTAGCCAGGTCTCAGTAATCATGAGAATGTCTGGCCCAGTGTGTGACGTCCACACTTTAACATCATCCATTTCACTCAGTACACTGTGGGCATTTCATAAAAATAATTTTAAACCTTTGACAGCCGTAAACTCAGTTGGGCACATTGAAGCATTGTTAGGTCTAATATTTACTTCGGCATTGCCTGATCAAATTAATAAAAGCAGTGTTATCTGCCTACATGCCCATGTATTGCTATAGCCTGATTGATAGCACAGCCGCAGCTTTTTACATTTTGTGGTACAGAGTATCTAACAAGCATGGTACTTGGCCAATCCAGTTGTTGCCCATAGTAAGCTAAGTGCCCTTAGGCTTAGAGGTTGTGACACAATTGGTGTAATTACCCGTGTTATGAGAACAGGAAAGCTGCATGTAGCAGATGTTAGAGAAGTTAACTTGTAAGGGACTGGTGGCTGTTGCAGTGTTGTTGCAACACTGTATTGGCAACCTAGTACAGACGAAGAATAAGACCCCTGTTACCCACATGATGGTAGGAGGGATCCTTCCACAGGCTTATATGTCTCTAAGAGGATCCTTCAATCCTCAAGTTAATAGGTTGCAAAGCACTCTTGTTATTTGTGCACCCCTCACTGTGGTGGCTCTTTACTGCCAACCCTCAACTCCTTTTTAGGATGATTCCACTAAGTTTTACTCATTAGCTGTTCATACAGTATTTAAACCCTGAGCACAGATACTATACAAGCATTATTACATTGTACCCTACAATACCCTATGGTAGGCATACTAACTTTGTACCTTACAGTACTCCTAATGGGACAGAGCTCCGTAATATCTCCTGTATTGCCCCTCTCACGCACCATAACACATCATTACTTAGCCCTGGCAAAACACTTAGACAGTCTTAATATAATACTTAGCGGTTAGTTACATTTAACACCAAGCCACCTAGTGCTAGCCAGACCACAACTTGCTACAAGTGAATTGTATAAAGAACTTATTGACCGTTAAACATGTTAATTCAGCTAAATTACAACAATTTCCTTAAAACATACCCCTTAGTGTATTTAGCAATTGTTATTACAGTGGACAAACCAGAAGGGATCTGCTGACCATCTCAAGTAAAAATTGTTAAGATAGAAGAGTACCTTTTGTAAATTGTACAAGATTCTTCCTGGTGCTGGAATGTATTATGACTTAGTAGTCTCGGCAGATCTTATTTTAATCAGCACTCTCACTGCTCCTTGTGACGTAACCCCCAGAACCCATTTTGATTGCACAGTCCTATATGTCAATCAAAAGGGTTACTCAAAGTTAGTTTGGCAGGTGGGAGGTGGGAATGAGGGCTGAAAAACAGCTATGGCAGGGCAGTGGGGGATCCGGTTGGGACAAAGCCTCCTCTGTCCCGTTGTTACTTCACTGATGAATCTGTCTGTGAGGAGCGCTTGCTGATGCTTTATACTGCTGCAAGCTTAGCCTTTTTTTTTTTTCAGACTTAGCACACGTTTGAATTTTGGCACCAAGCTGGAGCTGATTTCATTGACCTCCGACTAGAGGGCTTTGTTTGCTGGTGTCCCGGTAGCAGAAAAACAGCCATTTCAGGGCAGAGGGGGTCCCAGTTGGGACGAAGCCTCCTTTGTCCCCTTGTTGCTCCACTGATGATTCGCTCTGTGAGGTGTGTTTGCCAGCACTTTATATTGCCACAAGCTGAGCCCCCTCCCCTTTTTTTTTTTTGAATTTGGCACAAGTTTCAATTTCGGCGTCAAGCTGGAGTTCATTTCATTGGCCGCCAACTACAGAGCTTTGTTTGCTGATGTCCCGGTAGCAGAAAAACTGCTGTTGCAGGGCAGAGAGGTCCCGGTTGGGACAAAGCCTCCTCTGTCCCCTTGTTGCTCCTCTGACGATTCTCTCTGTGAGGAGTGCTTGCCGGCACTTTATCACCATAGGTAGAAACTACTGTTTGTTATTGTTCCTGATTTGTTATTGTTCCTGATGTCTTCTGTCTTCTGTTTTTGACTTGTAGAAACTGAGGGGCTCTTCTTACATCATAGTGGAGTTTTCCTTCCCTCAGTTGGCACGTGGCCTTGGGAAATACACTGGCATGACAATAGAGTCTGATTCCAATGGAATTCTGATTCTGCATTTGGGGGAAGTTGAATATTTGTTCTTAACTTCACTTTCTCTTTGTGAAAAACCAAGTAAGAATAATCAATACTAAGTACTTGTAATTTACTGATTCTCCTTGCTGATGTAACAGCCATCAGGAAAATGTTTTCCAGGTCAGGTACTTCAGTTCAGTAGTGGCCATAGGTTCAAATAGATAGGTCATCAATTATGGGAGACCCAGATTTATGTCCCAAACAGGTGTAGGCTTCTTTTATATGGGATACATATGAGAGAAGCCCTTAAAGAAACTCAAACACTGGGTATACAAATAATGTTCCTGCTGACGTGTTAGACCTAAAAGAGGAAATGACAGACAGATGCACTTTTAAAGAAGGTGGCCTTGGGTCCAAAGACCTTAAATGTAACAAATAATCCAAAATAACTGCAGTGTCTGCATTCTCTGCTGAACAGGAATGACTTTCTGGCCATGTTAAGAATCTCCATGATCTAAGGGGAGAAATTTAAATCTGAGAACTCTATCCCTTCGGGAACCATGCTTTCAGGTGAAGAGACACCGGGTGGGGATGTATCACCAGATCTATTGACACAGAAGATCTTGACATGAGGAGAGTGCAGTGAGTCTTCTGAGACATCTGTAGCAACAAAAAGTACCGTGATTGCCTGGGCCAGTATGATGCTATCAAGATCATGGTTACATGTTCCACCCTCACTTTCCAGCGTACTTTTTGGATCAGAGGGCAAAGTGAAAAAGCAAAAGGAGCCTGCTGACCAGATTACATGCTTTGCACATCTCCTGAGATTGTTCCCTGAAATGGGGGCTTCAAAGCAGAACAGTGGTAGCTTTTTGTTCTTCCATGATGCAGAAAAGACCCACTTCTGGAACAACCCATGTCCTTAAAAGTGAATTTAACTCTGCTTGTTTTAGGGGCATTTTGTGGTTCATATCACCTATTCTGCTGAGTGAGTCAACCAGTGCATTTTCTTTCCTGTAACATGCATAACTCCTCAACCTCTTAGCATTAAAGTGCATAGCACTGACCTTCAAAATTCAGAGTGAATGATCAGAATGTGTGGCACTTTCTTATTTTAAAGAGTAATGTGTCTAAGAATAATGGGCCCCATATGTTTAGTGTTAAGGAATTGTTCTATCCAGTTAGTTTAATGTTTTAGTAGTGTTTGTGCCCAGAAATAGTTCTAATATTATGAGGAACATCAGTAAACCTTTGCAGTCAAGGGTATATTTGAGTGTAAAATTCATTGCTCAATGCAGATATCATAGCAGTTAAGCATTATGGCAACATGGACTGCAGAAATGTGTACACTGGGAGTGTAGGCTATATCCTAAATTTTCAGTATTTCCTTGCAGTGTTGAAAATGTCATACCACCTTGTTGGTTTATGTAATACATTGTTGTGGTGTTGTCTGTCCTTCTTTGCAAAACTTGATTTCGGTGCAAAAATTTATAGAGTGTTGGCCAGATCACACATTTTCAGTACTTCATTGCACATTTTTAAGGATCTTGAAATATCTTGTTTATTTATACAATAAATTGTTCTGGCATTGTCTGTTCTTATTTGCAAAACTAGGTTTCCGACCATTGCTGAGAAGTACATCAGTGACACACACACTGCTCTTGGTTCCAGTAGACTGATGTATTCCATTCTCGCTAATGAACTCCAGACCCCCTTCACTGTGTGTTCTTAAAATTTAACCTCCCTCCCCAGCCTGGAGGAAGGCACTAGTGTTGAGCATTAACATATGCAGTGCTGGCTGAAAAGAAATTCCTTTCTTTAGGTGCTGTACCTGCTGCCACCACTGGAGGGCGCATGCAAGCCCTTTCTGCACTGGGATCAGAGCAGTCCAAGGACCTCTGAGTTGGGACCAGAACTCATTCAGGTACCTTGCCCAAGGCTGATGTGAGGTCCAGAAGTCTCAGGAAATCCTGTGCAGTTCTTGTTCCAGTTTGGAAAGAGGCTGAATACTGAACACATGTCTGGATCCTCTCCTGAGGGAGATGTGACCTTGCTTGTATTATATCCACTTTTTCACATAGGTAGTGTAGGTTTTGTGTGTGTATTATAGGTGTTCTTTTTCTAAATTCTGGATGAACCCCAACTTTCTTATCAGGAGCACTATTTGTTCCACTGATGACTGCGCCTGTGCGCTGGTTTTCCCACACACTAACCAGCCATCTCAGTATGGATAGACAGACATCCATTTTTTCCAGAGTGATGCTGTTACTACTCCTAGACATGAGCCCTGTTTACACTGGCCATTTCTAGTGTAAATGGTTTGGGGAGTCACACCAGTGTACATTTGCATGGGTAAACTGCACAAGCATTAAACCAGCATGGCTGTTCTGCTCCTCTTCCAGACAGAGGAGCCGAACTGGTGTAGGTGGTTTAAAGTGCTGTGTAAATAGTGGCAACTCTTCACCTCACTGCCTGAGGGTAATCGACTTCACAAAACACAAGGAACTTCTTACAGGATAGGTCCCAGAATGCAGTTCCCAAGACTTCATGGTGTGGGAGCCAACATCCTCATGTGGTGAACTCAACTGGCTTCATAAGTGACGAGGTGCAGACTGATACCAGTGTGAGCCACACCAGTGTGTAGCAGCTTGGTCAGTGTAGATGGTGATTTTTAACACTTGGTACAGAAGTCAGTCAGAAGGGCATTGCCTCATGCTGGTACTGACTCAGAACTGTTCTGAATTGTAGGTAGTTTCTGTTGATTGCTGTTATTGTGATGTGAAAGTAAGCATCCTTTAGATACAGGGAGCATAGCCAGCCCCCTTTGATATACAGATGGAATTACTATTTGCAAGGTGACCATTTATAATGTTCTTTTCTCAGGCATCTGTTTAGACACATGAGATCAACAATTGATTGACACTGTTCTGGTTTTTTATTTTTCTTTGTTAGGAAGTGCCTTGAGCAAAATCACTTTTCCCATTTCTGCTGCCACTGGAATTTCTCACTCTGAGTTGAGAGATAACTACTTTTGAACTACATCTGTTTTGGTGACTGGTTTCAGTCTTTTGAATTTTGTTTTGTTTTGGGATGGTAACAAGACAGACTGAGGCCTTCTTTCACAAACTCCAGCACCCATTTGTCTGTTGTGACAGATTACTACTGATGAAGATCATGGGCGAGGTGTCCTCCCACTGGATGTGATCATATCTAATGATCTCAAGGTGGCAGGGCAGTAGACAAGGCTAGCTGGATGATGAGGTGCACAGGAAAGGGGAATCATTACCAGGAGAAAGGAGGTGGTGTTGTCTCTGTATCTCTCACTTGTGAGACCCCACCTGGAGTGCTGTGTCCAATTCTGGAGGCAGCACCTCTGCAAGGACATCAACAGAGTGGAAGCGGTCCAGAGGAGGGCTACTAAAATGGTGCGGGGGTTGTACAAGAAACCCTATGAGGAGACACTATGGGAGCTCAACATGTACGACCTAGAGGAAAGGAGAGTGAAAGGGAGCACTATTGGGGCCATAAATACCCCACAGGGGTGAACGAGGTGGAGGAAGGGAGTCTCTGTAGCAGGTGGAGGAGCACCCGAACATGGTGGCATGCTATGAAGCTTGAGGGGAAGGGTTTAAGAGGGATGTGAGGAAATACTTATTCACAGAATCGGTGGTGGGCATCTGGAACAGGCTGCCAGAAAAGGTGTGTAGCTTCAAACATGATGGATAAGCACATGGGTATAATAAATAGAGGTAAGGGAGGAGGGAGGGACCCCCGTGATCAGACAGTGTCCAGGGTGTAGCGTCAGGTAGTGGAAATAAGGCTGAGTAGATTGTCTTACCAATCCTTTTCTGCCAACACATTCTATGTTTGTATGGAGGATGAAGTGTGGTGCGCTGTCTGTCATTAGGGGTTAGCTTTGGTTTGTGATAGGGTGGCTGAAGCAGCTGCATGTCACCTGCCCTTTTCTCCTCTTCCTTTGTGGGAATTTCTGGGTGTACGATACGTTTGATGGTGGTACTGTCTGTGATAGTAGCCGCTTCCACCCTTCCCATGCAATGGAAAATATTTAAAAAAAAATGCAATATAGAACCTGTTTAAATAAAGCACCTGTGAATGTTAACGAGTAGTAGCTCCAAGACGCACATAAATAAGATAGGAGGGAACAATCAACTTGTAAGCAGAAGAGAGCTGAATAGCCAAGACATGTTACAGTACAAAAACAAAGCAGAGATCAATAAAATCTGCACTAATAAAAATGCCAAGACTGTATACATTAAATATCATAGCCGAGAAAAATACAATTAAGTGTGTGTGTGTGTGTGTGTGTGTGTGTTTTACTCAATGCAGATAAACTAAGAACAAACATAGGGTGGCCAATAATACTGCAGTCTCAAGACAGGAGGACATGAACACTTTACTATTCTGTGTACTCAGTCATACAATTGGTAAGTAGAACATTGTCCAGGCTTACCTTAAAGGTCTATACTGTCTTCATGAACACAGTCTCATCTGGTATGTTGTTCTATAGGTTTGCCACCCTCTAGGAGAAGTGCTTCCTAACTTTATTCCTGAATTTACCAGCCCTCAGCTTCAGGGTGTGTCTCCATAGTGTGCTGCAGGACACGGGCCTCTCTAATTTGTTGCTACCCTTGTGTATGCAGAAGGCTAATCTCATGCCCCCCATCCTGCTTTTCTCCAAGAGAAACATGTTAAGGGTCACTAGCTTCTTTTCCTAGGTCTGTATAGGGGTTGTTTTTGTGTCAGATGGCTCAGTAAGGTGCACATTCACCTCTGAGGCTGGAAGGTTGTGTGCTGTAGCCCCCTACTAAGAACTTGGGTTAAGTCCCAATACTGACACTGTAGTACAGTATGAGGGGGTGCTGCACTTCTGAGGTGAGGTCTTTCCAATGACATGTTAAACTGAGGTCCTGTCTGCCTGTTCTGGTGATTGTTGAGGTGAATGTTAAAGACCTCATGGCACTTCCCAAAGAGAGTAAGGGAATTTTTTCTTTAACACCAAATTGATCACAATAACAGAACTTAATATAGCTCAAAAGGTCCATACAATATAACATAAGATATTAAATCAGTCTCTGCAGCCAGAAAGAGCAAAATGATAGACTCATGTATATTCCAGTGTGAATTTGTAAGTTAACTTCCACCCAAATACATGTTGTCATTTCCTGGGTAATAGTGGCACTTTAGCCAGCCCGGTGGTGTTGAGGGTTGAGGCGCTGGACGCCACACCTCGCTCCACGCCGGCGACCTGGGTCCGAACGGACCCAGGTCGCCTGGGGTCAGCAGGGTCAGGGAGGGACTGAACATCTGTAGGACAGCTCTTCCTCTCCGGGGAGGTGGGTTCTCAGGTGTCAGCACTCCGGCGACTCTGGCGGAGGCTGGGGGGGGGCAGTGCGCTGGTACCACACTAAGGTAGGTGAGTTGGGGCATGGCGCCGGGAGGGAGTGCATGCAGACTCATGCGCGCTCCCCCCTTGGCATCATTGCACGTCCCTCTCACAAGAAAAAAATGGGGAAAAAAATATGGCGCATGTTCATGGTGGCTTGAAGGCCGTCAAGGGACGCATGGCCTTATGGACACCACTGTGGCCACTGGATCCTGGTTCGGTGGGGGTAAAGGGTACTCTCCACTGCCCCGCCGTGGGGGGCAAGCCATGGGGGTAATTAGCAGTGGGGGTTCTGTGGGATCCATGACAGACTGGATGGCGGCCGGATGGGATGGATGCTGGGACGTGAAGCAGACCGAGGTGCCACCAGGTAAAAAAGGACTAACAAAAAAAATAGTGCCACTTCATTAGGACAAAATACTGTCGATCAGAAGAAATAAAAAAAAAAGTCAGTTGACACCTCCAATACTTACTGCATTTGTGTTTATGTGTTATACCAGAAAAGCTCTGCTGAGTAGTACTCATTTACAATTACATCCTGGTTAGGACAGGCAAACAGTACAGTGAAATCAAAACATAACGAAATACGCGGATTTCAAGAGTGACAGTTAAAGTTTACATTTTACAAAGACTCATAAAAGTTAATACTAACATGTAGACAATTATATACAACAACATTACTGTAGAAGAGTAATGAGTAAACAGTGACAGGTGCCATCATGAGACGGTCAGACTTTTTAAAAGCAGAAACTTTTTATCTACAGCCACACTTTTATGTACAGTGAATTTCTAGGAGCACCTTGAAACAGCTGAGGCTTATTAGCAGGCTATGTTTAAGAGTTCTTGTAACTTGTTCCAGATAATGGGGGCTAGTCAGCTAAAAGCTATTAACAGCACCTAGCATTGTGTGCTGTTATTTCAAGAAAGTCCCCAGTGTTAAAGCACAAAAGTAAATATAATTTCCTCTCAACTATTACTTAAGGATTAATTATCTTATGCACTTTTAGTTATTAACCACCTCAGTAAATAAAATGTTTTTCACCAGTTTACAGATTTCAAACATGCAATTCGGAGGGAAAGTTATTTAATTCAGAGGAAAATATATTTACTTTTGTACTGTTGTTCCCCCTGTATTTGTCACTCCCTCTCTTGAACCTCCTGTTTCCCCTCTCCTAGCCTCTCCTACCCCTCCCTCCCCAGCCTGTTTCTCCCACATCCGGTCCACCTGTGCTTCTAGCCCCCAGTCTGTCTGTAATCTGTGTGGTCCATATTCAATTACACTTTTGCATGCCTTGATTGTTGCAGCCATGTAAAGAACCATGTACTGTTCTTTTCTCTAGCCAGACATTATGCTGCTGCTAGGTCACATGGAAGTCTCCCACTTATTTTCACATTGCCTCAGCTGCCAATGTATTTTGTATATGCACTTTAAGGGCTAGATATTCAGAACTGCATCTGGCAATGGTGCATGTGGTGTTGCAGCGCAACTGAGTTGCACTGGTGCAACTCAGGGATTTATTCAAAGGAGATGAGCCATGGCGCATCACCTCTGAATATAGCAGGTAATGCGCACTGTGCAAATAGGATGCACCGGCACATCCATCCCAGACAGGGCTGAATACCAGGAATGGGAACTGCACCAGTGCAACAGAGTTACGCTGTGCACAAAGTCTTGATATTTAGCCGGCAGTATACAAATGGGGCCATAATGTATGCAAGGTGCAAATGGGGCCATTTGCATGTCATTATGGCCCCATTTGCATGAGTTGTGCAGGGCCGGCCAGTGAAGTGCGCATGGTACCCTGCACAGCATGTGGAGCCACTAGAGGGGGTCTAGTGACACTTCCCGCCCACCCTGTAATCACCATCCCCATACAGTACCATGACATATTTCCCTGGTAGTCCAGTGGTCCCCCCCCCCCATAACCGCGATCGCTGAGAAATACCAGTCTCCACATTGCCCAGTGGTCTAGTGGTACCCCTCCTCCCCATAGCCTGATCACTATGAATAAAGGTTTAAAATATCCCTGGCAGTCTAGTGGCACCTCCATAGCCGCAGATTGCCGATAATTAACTATGTAAATATTTCCTGGTAGTCTAGTGGCACCCCCTCCCTCCCTGTAGCCGCGATCACTAAAAAATAACTATGTAAATATTCCCTGGTAGTCTAGTGGCACCCCCCTCCCTCTTTGTAGCCCGATCGCCATAAAATAAATGTTGTACTCTTCCCTGGTAGTCTAGTGGTCCCCCCACCCCTCCCGTAGCCTGCGATCTGTGTAAAATACCAATCATAGTATTTCCTGGTAGTCTAGTGGTAGCCCTCACCCTGCCCGTATCCCTGATCACCCGTACATGCATTGTAAATTATTCCCTGGTGGTCCAGTGGCACCCCCCACCCACACAAGACCCCTCGCCCACCCATCCCCCCGTCATCGGTGGGCAGCAGCAATCCCACCCACATACTTCCCGCATCTGCCCGCCGACGACAGCTTACAGTGTCAGCCGTAAGCCCATCGGTCCACACTTGGACCAGTGGGCTTGCAGTGCATACTAGAATATACACAAATATGTGAATGAATGACTTCATTCACATATTTGTGTCTGACTAAGTTATTTATCAGCGATCTTGGCTACAGGGAGGAAGGGGGGGGGTGCCACTAGACTACCAGGGATATTTTAAACCTTTATTCATTGTGATCGCAGCTACGGGGAGGGAGGGGGTATCACTGGACTAAGGGGAATATTTACATAGTTATTTATTGGGGTTACATGGAGGAATGGGGGGGTACCACTGGGCCACCAGGGATTATTTAAACTGTTCTTCATCGGCAATTGTGCTACAGGGAGGGAGAGGGATGCCACTGGACTACCAGGGAATATTTACATAGTTATTTATTGACGATTGTGGCTACAGGGAGGGAGGGGTTATGTGTCTGCTTGTGGATGTGTTCTGGGGGGGAGCCACCCACAGCTGGTGGCCGCTGTGTTGCCCCCTGCACTACAGCAGCCCGCCTGTGGGTGGCTAACATTTGAGCCTTCTTTTTAAGGCTCAACTTTGTGCCCCAGTGTGTGGCGCATCTCAGGGTTGTGCCAGCATATGCGCTTCACATCCTGGGCTAAATATCGGGATGTGCTGCATGTGCATAGGGACGCCCCCTGGGGATGTGTCGCATACATTATCTTTGCACCCAGGTGCATCAGGATTTGTGCTACGCAAGTCCCCTCATTTCAATATTGCCCCTGGGCACATTTCTGGGGTTGTGCTGGTGCAAATCCTTTGAATATCTAGCCCTGGATGTCCTGTAATTGCTCTTTATGTCTGTACTCCCTTCCGCCTTCCCCCAGGTCACACCTGGAAACGAGCTGTGGCCCAGTGTGCCTTTTCCGGTTATCAAACTTAGGTAGATAGATAGATAGCGTGTAGATGCCAATACATTCTGGATTGACTGGTACCTGTATCTTTAAATGTCCATCTCATGATCTTTGTGCTTCACACACTGACTAGTGTATACAAAAATATCTGTCCTGTTATTGAATCCATGTAGATATATTGTAGAAAGTTGTACTCCTCGGTTTTACACTGATCAGGTGCTAGACTGTGTGACAGTCTGACACTTAAAACTTTCAGCAGATAAATCTGATAACGCTTGCTCTGTACAGACATAGGCAGACACTTGGACATTTCTTTCCTAACTCCTGAGACTCTGCCTTACAGCAGTGATACAATAACAGGAATAGTGAGATACAGAGATATAATAACAGGAATAGTAAGATACATTGATACAATAACAGGAATAGTAAGATACAGTGATACAATAACTGGAATAGTAAGATACAGTGATACAATAACTGGAATAGTAAGATACAGTGATACAATAACAGGAATAGTAAGATACAGTGACTTGTTTATGCAAACAAAGTATGCTGTGTTTTATACACTCATAAGATGTGTTTGTATTATCAGAGTTTTTATTTATAATAAGAGACAAGGCCAGTTTTATACTGTACCAACAGTATCAGAGGTGTTTTTGGTAAAGTGCGTGAAGGACAAAAGAATCATGATAGTGCTGTTTTTTGCAGACATGGATTATATTATTGAGGCAGAAGAGAGAGCGGTCAAGTAAGCAGTTGCATGAGACCAAGTAACATTTGTTTGACAAATTCACAACAGTTGATATACTCTTCTAATTTTTGCAAAATACGGTGTCAGTAAGAGCCTGCACACAGCACCTGCTCATTAATGAAATTTTATTTATTTATTTATTTATGTCTTTAATAACAGGGTAGGTGGGCTGATCCAAAAGGACCGATTTCAGCCATGACCTGGGCTAAACAGAATGGTAAGCGAAAACCAAAAACTGGACATCAGTAGTTGTACAAAAATACATATCCAAGCAGTAATACAGGTACATGTCCAGGGTGTAGAAAACAAACAGGATACAGAGAGAAGAAGCATGGTAAACAGTATGTAGTTCTAACTGTGCAGAGCAATGGTTTGTACAAATAAACAGAAAAGTAGGTTTATATACAAGGGCTGAGTTGTAAAAATATCAAGCTGTGCATTATATACAGTGATTTAGTAGAAGTGTAGGATAACATCTTACAATAATACAGTAGTTTTCTGGTAAGGTACAACCCTGATCAACCCTGAGAAAATGAGAGAAATGGGCACCAGAAACATACATGAGTGCAGTCAGGATTAGGGAGGCATTGAAGATTTGGGAGATAGGCCAGGTGAGGAGGGAACGCCCCCAAGCAGAGCAGTTTGGGCTTGACACTGTCGTGCCCAGCTCCTATATGCGGAGAGAGACCTGCGAGGAGCCTCTGGGTCTCCTGGACAGTGACTGCTTTTAGGAAGAAGGGAGGACGGCTGGGGGTCGCACTGGGGGGGGGCAGTGGCCGTGGGGACAGGGGGTTGGGAGGGAGGAAGGAGCAGAGGGTTGAGAGGTTGGGACAGTCAGGTCAGAGACCTGACGGTTGAAAGCGTTGGCGATAGTAAGGGGGGTTATTGCAACTTGCCCCCTTCAATGAGAAGGTCAGAGACCTGGGTTCTGGCTGACCCACCAACTAAGCTTTTTATGTTTTGCCAGAAACTCTTCAGGTTTTTGGCCGTGGAAAGCAGGGCAGACTGGCAGAAATTGCTCTTGGCTGAGCGGATGGCTGATTTACAAGAGTTTCTCAGCCGACGATATGCAAAGTGGTCAGCACGGGAGTTGGAGGACTTGAATCGAGCCCAACACTTGCCTCTTTGCTTCATGAGGGATAGGAGGCCCCCATGGAGCCACTTGGTGACAGCGCCCCTTACCCTTCTCTTGGTGAGTGGGGCGTGTTTATTTTGCAGGGACCCAAAGACAGCGAGGAAGTTGTCAAGGGCCACTGAGGGATCATTAGACGCAGTGACCCGGGACCAGTCTGCTAGATGCAGGTCAGCAAAGTAGTTGTCAATGTCAAAATAGGAATAGTCCCACATCTGGATCACTTTGCTGGGTATTTTAGGAGAGGAGAGGCCCCATAAGTAATAGGTAGGGGAGTGGTCCGAGATGGCATCGGGGAGGATTCCTGAGGAGACTATATTGCCAGGTCTGTTACTCAGAAAACCAGTTGATGAGGGATCCCTTCGCTCCATGAGAGGAGAGCCTCATAGGCTCAGCAATGAGCTGGCTGAGGGCGAGACCAGACAGAAGAGTCTCTTAAGGCTTGGCATTGCCCCTTAGCCAATTCAGGTTGAGGTCACCCAGGACAAGCAACTCATTTGGACCAACTTTGTCTCTGAGACAGTCGAGTAGGGAGGAGAGCCCAAGTGTACCTCCCTTAGGAGGGTTGTAGGCGCAAACCAGGTGAACTTTTTTGTGGTGTTACCTAGAAGAAGGAGGGTGTGCAGGTGGCAGATAGCATGGGTTCACATGAATATTAATGCACAGTTTATGAATATTAATCATCGAACATGCGCAATAACTTTTAGAATGAGCACAACAACATTTAGAACATGCACAACAACTTTTGGAATGTGCACAGCAACTCTAGCATCGGCACTGATTTCCATGCATAATAAGCTTAAACCATGTACTATAAAAAAAATAAAGTATGGGGTGGTGTGCATACTTGAATTTAATGTACACCCTCAGTGTGGGATGCTTTTGTAAACCCCTTGAGCTTTGCTCTCAGGGTATATGTAACATCCCACACCTCAGTTGTGCGTTAAAGTCTCATAATGCACGCCACCCCATACATTATTCTCTTATGTATTAATCAGAGAGTGCTTCTCACTTTGGTGTTTCCATATAATTCAGAGAAATATATATTTACTTTTGTGCTTTAACACTGTGGCTTTTCTTGTAATAATAGCACACAATGCAGTAGTATTAGATGTGCCAATTAATAGAATTTTTTATTCTAATTTCTAGTGGCCACCAGTATTTGGTTCTGATGAAGTGGCACTATTAGCCATGAAATGCTGGTTGTGTAGTGCAGAGGTTAGAGTCACCCCCTGTGTGGCTGTTTGCTGGTCAGACCCGGGTTCAAGACTGGTGGTGTGATTTGTTTGCAAGGCAGTATAGCGCAGTAGTTTAAGGCTCTGAGCTGCAAATCTGGAGACCTGGGTTTGAATCCCACGGCCCCCGCTTGCATACTGTGTGACCCTGAGCAAGTCACTCAACTTCCCTGTGCTCCCAGGTTGCATCTGTAAACAAGCTTTCAGCTTAGTGTGTCTCACCTGGTTAAACAATTGGGAAATGTTAACACGTAGTTTGGTGGAAGTTAAAATAAAAATTCAGATTGCAGTATACAGGAGTAATTTATTTTGTTCTTTGTGGTTTCAGTAGTATTTCTGTGAAGTATCTTCCAAACTACTGGATCTATAATAGGATTTATAGGGGGCATACTGGGCATCTTTCTCAGCAATTAAGTGCTTGTCTATGCAGAAACCCAAAAGAAAGAAAATAACAAGAGAGGGACCACCACTTAACATTTCTTCCTAACTTTGTGCAAGAAATGTAGACAGTACCTCTACAGTGATTGCACCCTAGGCCTAGGTAATAGTTGCTTATAATTTTGATACACTTGATTCAGAGCTGCCTTATGGACAGACTTATTTCCTTATAAGGTACCAGTTTTTCTGTACAAAAAAATGCACATTTTGCTTGCCAGATGTAGAACTTCACTATGGAAAATAAAACTACCAGGGTATCTTTAGAGTAGGGAAATTTCCCCAGTGTTCTGGCCAAATGTCCCTCATTCACTAAAAATACCACCAAAAGCTTAACCTGATTCAGTATGTCATTTTGCATCAGCTCTCTCCCCGGGACTAAGCAGAATTGCATATCTCTCCTTTCCCAGTCAACTGAAATTAAACGAATAAATAAATAAACCATAATATTTTTCAATCAGATTACGAAGTTAATCACGATGCGTGCTGTGGTTTTGTTTGCCTTGCTAGCTGTTGCCCCACACTGCTGCTCCCTTCTCTAAACTGCTGCTGATCAGTATTGCCACATAATTTTCCTTTGAGTTTCTGCAGTCTCTAGGCCATTTGGGTAGTATTGTGCCATAATGTTCTTCATTCCTAGATGCATTATCTTGCATTCAGGGGAGACTGTAGACCTCAAGAGATTGGGGAGGGAGGGGAGACTTAAATCATAAAAAAAAGCTCATTATTTATTTGTATATTTTTTTTGGTATTATTTTTTTATACTCCCACCTCGCAGCCTGGTTGGTCACTCCTTCAGGCCCCACATGGAATCACTCACCCAGCAGCCCCCAACCCCACCACCCTATATCACAGCCGACCCAGGCATCCCCGATGTATCCCTGCATCGGGAGGGTCCCTTACCTCTGAAGGGGATGAACCTTGATGGCCATTCCAATGATCCTGGGTGCTGCTGAGGTGGTGGATAGGGGTCCGGGAGGCTCCATAGCGAGGGTTCAAGAAAGCTGTCACATGACCGGCCAGGGTGCCATTTTTCCTGTTTTCTCCCCTGGGGGGGGAGTGGTGCACCACAGGCTTGCACGGATGTCTACCACTCCCCTGAGTCATCTGGGGCCTGACATCCTGCCATACTCCTGGCCTCCACCAAGGGCCAGCAGGTGCCGGGCCACATCCCCATCCTCCCCCCGGAGAAGGCAAGCTGTCGCTGGACGCTCCATCCTTCTCCCATGGCTGGCCCTTCAGCGACTTCGGGTCCATTCCCGAACCTGGGTCACTGGCATCGCAGACGGAAATCCAACCACTGTGCCGACAGGCTGGATAGAAAAAAAGCTCATTATTGATCAAGACCAATGGCCTAGCTTGATGAAAACATAGGAGTTTTGAAGGGACCTTTGGCCCCTTTCTGCCCCCATCCCCCCGGAGTTGCACCTGACTGCATTTCTCAACACTGAAGTTCGTCTATCATTCCTTTGCCCACTTCCCAAGTCTGTCCAGATCCTTGTAGATTTTATTTATCTCCTGCTGCTGTGTAACTACTACTCCCGTCTTGGTATCAACAGCAAACTTGCAAATCCAGCTGCTTGTGCCCCCCTCCAGGTTACTTTTTTTTATTGATTTTTGTTTTAAGAAAAAGATGCAATAAGTACATTTTCAAACTGAAAGATGAGATTCCATCTGCATATTAGGAGCATAGTTGTAATAAGGATATTTCAGCACCCTTCAGTGTTACAACACCGAAAGCAGCCCTCCCCTTAATGTCCAAAAAATGTTCCAGAAACCAGTTACTGCCCAATGCGAAGGACACAATAAAGTCCAGAAGTAACTTAAATTAAACAGTTCCTGCCAGATTTAGTGGTGTAGCTGTTGTGTGAAAAAAAATTACCCCAGTAAATTTAATTTCTGCACATATGAGAGTATTTGCATAAACAGTACCATCACTATAGATCACATATAAAAATACTGAGCAAGGGAGGTCCCAGGACAGACACGACTGGCAGAGATATTAAACACAAATAAGAATACTGTGTTGGACACACAAAAAAGTAAAAGCAGAGCATTTAGTCACCGGCAAAAAAACATGGTTCCACCCTTGGAACATGCTGGCCGTTGTGCACCCCATCATTAGGGTGCCAAACCCGCAAGTGGTAGATCGGGTGGGCTGCACCCCACCCAGACACACCCTTACTTAGAATTCTAACTCTGAGGGGGTGACTACTTTCAGGTTTGGCGCCCTAATGACGCGGCACACAACATCCGGTGCTCCAAGGATGTGCAGTGAAAAAAACACACCATCTGATTGTGGAGGATAGCACTTATTTAATTTTATAAAATGGCAAGAAAAAATCTAGAAATCTCATTGGCCAAGAGAGAGATCAGCTGACCATACATTAAATCTCTATATACACACAGTCATCCTCGTCCTAAACCACATTACACAATGAGCAAACCAGAAGTATCTTCCATCAATCTCCCTACAACCAGAACTGATCTTCCACCACAAACATGGCTGCTACCTTTTACAGTGTAGAAACCTTCAACTGGGCCCTAAAAATAAAACTACCTTAAATATGAAATAAAACAAATTAATTAAAGGGGAACTGTCATCAGTAGTGTTTCTTAATGTCTGAAACTCCATTAATTTGAGTGAGCCATTGTTGTATTTATGTGTGAAACTTTGCAGTCAGAGTTATTGATATGTAAATCAGCCTGTAATTAAGGGCTGGGAGCAGCCACGTGTTTAAGCTCCTGACGGAAATGATGTCGCTGAGGAACTTGGCCCTCCATTTACTGTAGATTAAATAGGAAATAGTCTGTTTTATTAAGTGTGTTTTAAGGTGTTATTACAACACTTTCTACATTTATAATAATTGTTACAATATACAAGTAGAGCATGTTGGACTCAAACCCCATTCTGCTGGATGAACAAAGCTTGTTCACAGCTCTTTGCTTGAACCTCTAGGCTATGCTGCCAGCTGTTAATCAAAAACTACACATTTCAAGGCTGGCCCCATGGTGCCAAGCCAATAGGTATGTAGCCACATTTGCATCTTGTAGACCTGAGTTCACATCTGAAATTGTAAGAGAGAGAATGGAATAAGACAGAAGTCAGTGCTGTGGCAGCCCCGGAAATCTGCACTGAGATGAACACAGCCAGGGTTTAGAGATCCTGATACAGTATGGTGCCCCAATACCTGTTGACACCACAGAGTCAGCCTTGGGATGTGTAGTTGTTAATGCTCAGCTGGCAAAATAGCCTACAGATTAAAGCAATCCTAAAAATGGATTATTTTTACTAACAGTTTGAAATGTAAAGGTGATAACTCACTAGTTTCAGTGCACATACAAAACAATTATTATAACTGTAGAAAGTGTTGTAATAACACCTTAAAACACACTTAATAAAACAGATGATTTCTTATTTATCCTACAGTAAATGGAGGGCCAAGTTCCTCAACGACATCATTTCCTGTCAGGAGCCTAAAACACATGGCTGCCCCCAGCCCTTAATTACATGCTGATTTACATGTGAATAACTCTGGACTGCAAAGTCTCACACATAAATACAATGACTCACTCATATTAGCTTTTTATGGACTTTCAGACATTAAGAAACACTGCTGATGACAGTTCCCCTTTATATGTTGTTCACCAGATCATCACACTCTCTTTACACATGTAAACAAATTGGAGACATTAAGTATTGTTTATAGTTTTCATTATATCTGTTTCTTTGCTAACAGTGAAAATCCCCCTAAGTCTCTGTCTCTAAAACAGGCCTTTGTTGTGTGTGTACAGTATGTTAGTAGAGGAACATTCTGCTAGTAGAACTGAGCAGAATTTTGAATCCCTGTATTCCATGGTAAACATCCCATTTCTTGAATGTGGGGAAACAGAGAAAATGAAAAAAGTAAGCAATAATATTATATAAACAAAGAGAAAATGTGGTAAATGACTCACCCTGCTGTTTGTCTTTTAGGACAAAGCGAGCAGTTCATGATGCTGTCAGTGAGTGTGGCAGTTTTGAACCACACTCATGCTTGCAGCATCGGAAACTGAGAAGCCTCTGTTATGGCTTCCTTTTAGTTTTGTCTACAGAGTGAGGAGAATGAAAAAAAGTAAGGGGACTATGTGTCATACTTAGAATGAGGAAAACAGCATTTGTGAATTGTTGTATCTGGCAGGGGAATATGAAGTTTAAGTGGGCAGGGAGGCACACACTGTGTAACACTACTTTAATCTAGCACCAGTAGGTGGGAGGACTACTTTATGTTAAGAGCACAGATTCACTTATATTTTTACTTATTTAAAAATGTGTTTCAAAGTAAGAAAGCTGCTTCTAAAAATACAGTGCCATTTTATAAGTGCAATAAGACACTCTAGGGTTGTGCATTATGATGTGATAACCGCACTCCTAGGGATGACCGGCACTCAGCCTTCAGCCTCGTGCCTAACTACACCCCTAGGAGTGCAGTTATCACACCGTAATGCACACCCCATCGTGTCTTATTGCTTACATAAAAGGATAACAGGTGTCATTGGGATGTCTATATCCTTTTTTTAATTAAATAAGTGTTATCCTCCACGATTAGATGGGTTATTTTGCCAGTGACTAAGTGCGCTGCTTTTCCCTTTTTCATGTGGCTGCCTTAACAGAACTACCACTTCTCTTTCAGCAGCTTTTATCTTTTCTTTGTGTAGGTCATGCTTACTGCAGTGTGACAGAAATGCAAGCACTTGACTAGCCCAAGCATGAGCATAAGCTCCCGGATGTCTTGGTAATAAAGATGAGGAGATTGCATTACCATAGCAAAGGGACACAACTCAGCCACCCATCTCACATTGGCAGAACTAATGGTTCAGATAAATTCCTTTGAAATAGCATTATTCATGACTCCATTTATCTTTCAACTTAGAAACATAGAAATGAAGAAAGTCACAGCAGACAAAGACCAAGGGTCCATCTAGTCTGCCAGTAGTTCCCTATCTTACTCGGGACCTATTGTCCATAAGGGTTCTATCCCTTCCTTGCACCCCCTGCTCCCCTCCCTACTGTTTTTTTTTTTTTTACTTTGTATTTATAAAGTTTATGATGCTACTGCATAGACTGTATCTCATATACAATAAAGAACTGAGGTATGCATACCCCTGTGTCACTTGTACAAATAAAAAATTATAGTACAATTTTAGACGGTGAATGAGTCCATGCACTGGAAAGGTTGCCAGCGAAATAACAGGAGTGAAGTCCAAACTGTACTGCCTGTAGAATGGTGCTCCTCTCACCTCAAACTAAATACTATCTATCTGTAGAGCCAGGGAGCAAGTTCCCTTGGAGAACTTATTTATGGAGGGAGAAAAGAGGCTACTAAAAATGAAAACAGACCTTTTAATTAGACTGTCTGGTCTCAATTAAGTTGAATTACAACCCCTCAGGATATAGCATGGCATGGCAACCTGACCTAAGGGTACCATATCTGTGAAGGATATCGAGTCAGCTCACAAACTGAGGAGTGCTCTCTGCACTTACATATGACATTTTACATCATTGGTCTAAAAGGAGTCATATTAGAACAGTATATTTGGAGCAGCAACAAATAATCAGAATCCCAAAATATATTACACTAGGTTATTAACATTGGCAATGCTGAGGTAGGAGACAGACCCTTAAATAAGGTAGCACTTGAAAAAGAAAATCCCTTTAAAAGTCCAGATGTATAAGCAGAAATAAAGTCAGTGGTTTAAACAGTCTCTACATTAGTTATCAGAGCCACAACAATAAACAGCTTTTACTTCAGCAATAATATATTTCAGCCTTCTTCATCCGAGGTATCAGCTGGAGGTTTCAAGCTCCTGATGAGTTTTTCATCAACAACTGATCCACGAAGACATGGGATTTGGAGGCATGTCTAATCATGAGCCACGTTGGAAAGATAAGTTGAGCCTCTATGCCGTTCTGAAGGAGTTCTTTCTTTACGATTTGTAACTCCTTCCTAGATTGCGTTTGTGCAGAAAGATCAGGAAAAAAGGAGAGGTGATTGCCTTCCCATACGATTTCTCCCTGAGAACATGCGGCCTGTAACAAAGCTATCTGGGCTTCCGACATGGATAGACTAGCAATAGCAGTGTGCGGTTGTTGCTGCGTGGCTCATTGGGATCTTAGCTGTTGTGGTATAGCGAAGACTTTCGGGATTTGAATCCCAGAGTCTTGGGGCAACAACTGTAAGTCCTAAAATATGAGCCTCTGAACCACCAACTGTATGTCTTCAGAGCCAGCATACTTACAGGGAAAACCCACTATCTGGATGTTAACCTGCCATTGTACATTCACCAGGGTCTCAATTTTGGATTTCAGTAGGTTTAGGTCTTTAATGTAGGCCGCATTACACTCAGACTGACGTTCTTTCCCATCCACGAGGTCCTTAATTGCAGCCGCAATGTCTTGGATCAGTCCGTCATTTTCCAACAACTTTGCTTCGACTGCTGCTAGACACTTGTTGGTCTTGTCCCAGGTAGCCTGGATTTTAGTAATTATGGTGAGTATCTGTGTCATCGGAAGCTCTGGCATTATCAGGTCTTTTGTAGCAGTAGGCCTCGAACTGGTATCAGCACCCTGAGCCGACTAGTGCACATCTAGGCTCTGCAAGGTACGTTTAGGGTCCTTTTTTGGTCTCATTTTGTAGCTGATGATTTCTGATTAGTGTCATTAAAGTAAAAACTCAAAGTTGGTAAAGTTTTCAGGAGTTCTTAGAAGTTTTAGTAATGTGTTGTCAGAGCTCTGCTAGAGAGCTGGCACTTTGTTGCTTCCCCTCCCTACTGTTACTGACCACAACCGCCTTGCTTACGCTAACCAACCACATATCAACTGCAATAGATAGAGGGGAGTACACAGGTATCATTTTCATAGACCTCGGCAAGGTCTTTGACCTTGTGGATCATGTCTTACTCTACACCAAGCTTAAAGATCTTGGACTGTCACCAGATGCCCTAAATTGGTTTAAAAACTATCTTCAATATAGACAGCAACTGGTAAAACTAGGTATATCTCACTCAGAACCATTATGATCTGAAACTGGGGTTCCTCAAGGTTCTATACTAGGGCTTCACCTTTTCTATGTGCATATCAACAACCTGCAAGACTAAGACTACCTAAAATACAGCAGACCCATATTATGTACAGATGACTTAGTACTCATTGCCAGCTCCAAATGTATCTGCAATATAAATAACATGCTTCCCTATGGTGTACAGGCTGAACAAAATGGTTACAGATCAATAAGCTACTCCTAAATGTGTCAAAGACAAAAGCCACGCTCTTTGGCCCCGGCCCCCCCCCCAAAAAACGTAGAAACTGTCAAACGCCACTTCAGATCACGTCTAGACGGTGCCCTGCTGTACCAGACACATTCCTTTCAAGTACCTAGGAGTCATGTTGGATCCCTCTCTTGATTTTCTTTTTTTTTTTTAATCTGTTTTTGCGCATCCCCTGCATCTTGGCTGGCCTCACCTTCGGGCCGCCTAGGACCTGCTCGTCTCAGGCAACCTCCCCATCGCCAACCACCACCCCATACTGCAGCTCCCCAAGGTAACCCGATGTATCCCTTTGTCAGGTGGGTCCTCTCCTTCTGGAAAGAATTTTGCCTTACTGGCTAGCTGCTTGGCCTTGGGTGCTGCTGGGGTCAGTCCCGGCTGTCTGGGGGCTCTGTGGTGATGAGGGTCTTGTGGCCGTCATCTGGTGGCTGAAGTACCATTTTCCATTTTTCTCTCTGCTCTGCCCATCAAGTTCTCGACGTTACGTGGGTCAGTGTCCTCGGGCAGTGGCATGTCGAGGCATCACGTCCCCCAAGCATGCAACCAATCTGCCCAGTGGTGCCTAGGCATGCTTCCACTCAGGAGGGAAGTGTCCAATGGATGCTTGTGCATTCCCTCCCTGCCGATCTCCACTCCTGGTATGTGGGCTTGGGGCATGAACCTGGGTCGCCAGCGTGCTGAGTGAACCCCTTCGCTCGCACCACGGAGCCAGCCCTCTCTTGATTTTCAATAGCATATATCTAAGACCTGTAAAGCAGTGAATGCTAGACTTGGCCTTGCCTATAGAATCAGCACAACCTCACCCAACATGCATGCCTGCCTGTTGCATGAGGCATACTACTACCCAAACTTATGTATAATGTCACAGTATATGCATCCTCAGCATCTAAGCTAGCATTCAGAAAGTGGGATGTTGCCTACAGCAGCATCTGCCATTTTGTACTTTCCTCCAACAGATTTGTTCACCACTGTGAATTATATACCAATTTAGAATGCTCCCCCAACCCCGATGCTTTGTGTGACTTAGTACTAGGAGGTGTTATTTACAAAGTTGTCAATAACCTACAACTTGCAGAGTAGATCAAACCATACTGTAATCCATATCCCTAAGATCCTTAGATCTTGGTTTACTTGCTATCCCTAGCATAGGGACCAATATAGGGACAGTAGTTTTTCAAAACGTTGCCCCTAGGCTGTGGAATAATATACCACCTGCCATCTATGCTACTGCTACATATGTGAGTTTCAAAAAAACTTTTCGCAAGTGTGACGCTTGGCCAGCTGGTTATGATTATTGTGTGCTATTTGTAATTTAAAATATAGTATGTGGTTGTCTCACATAAGACAGCCTGTGCTCCATGTGTGCCCCTTCCAGGTTTCAGTGAAGCTACATATATTACACTGACAGGAGATCTCTGTAATGTAATTAACTTCCTTGAGAAATTGCATTTTATGGCGGTTTTATGACCTGTTGCTGCTCTGAAGCTGGGAAACTAAACTATACATTTTATGACTTCGGAAACAGGACATCATTAAGCTGATTCCTGCCAGTTGTCTTGCACCTAAGTGAGAGAATTGCAGGGTTGTAAAACTTCAAGGGAACTGGTGGATCCAAAAGACTCATAATTTGGGAAATTAGATTTTGCTGATGTCACCTTATTTAACATACCTCCTGATAGGACATCCTGTTTGTATTTTTTTTTATATTCTAAAAGGAGGAGCTAGGTGACTCACAGAAGGGGTGTGGAGAGACACAGTTTAAGCTAATACTGCTGTCTGATCTGTTTGATATTCCATCTTGAGACTCTAGAAAGACACACAGTTCTCTGATATAAGGCACTTAAAGAGGTGATACATTAGATAGAAAAAGTCTAAATGTATTGTGGTAGGAGTTTTTGTTTTGTTCTTTGCTTTTCTTTTAAGTGATTGTATGCTGTTTGATATACTGTGCTGTGTTTACATTTTTCATATTTTTATCATCTTTTAGTAAAATACCTTTTATTTGAAAGACTGTCTGGGTGTCTCTCAGCTCTGTTTTGCATGTGACGAACAGAAGATTAAGTCTGACAAAAATGGTTCAATAGCTTGATGGTGTTACTAAACTGGGGAAAGGTAAGAATATGCCTAAGGTCTTTTATAGAGTTTTAAGGGCTCATTTTAGAACCCTGGCTTGGTACCCCGGCAAAAGATTGTACCACAATCCCCAAAGAGGATACGTAGCTGAGCCTGTACATTGGGTACGCTAGCATAAGGTTCACAGTTTGAATCCCCCCAGAACTTGAGACTTAAGGTGATTCGGACCAAAAAGTAGACAGAAGGGTTACCCTGTCTGTTACCTATTCACATTACTGCACTCAGAGGTTGGCATTGAGGGAGCAGAGGGCCTGACCTGCTGAGTGCATCTGTGACAGATTTTGTTGACAGCGGTGTGAAAAAATTGGTAACACAAGCTTTAACTGTTCAGGGTGTCAGCTTAATACTGTACAGCTCACTTGCAAAATAAGGCAGTGATTTATTTTTAACTAGGAAACAGAACTATATCATTTTGCTTACAGTCAAGTTCAGACCTGTTTTATTTTTTTTTTCTAAAGTGCAAGTTAGAGTAGCTGTAGTTAGGGAAGAAGATGGCTTTCAGCTACAGCGGTTACACTGCAGATTACTTGAGGCAGTTGTGCCAGGACAGAGGAGTCCTGCACAAGGTGAGAGCCACCAAGCAGAACCTCATGGATGCCCTGATGGCAGCAGATGCCCAGAGTGTCGAGTCACAGACTGTGACTGTAAAGGACCAAACCCTGGGTGTCAAGGGGCCAGTGGCCAGTGCAGTATCCGGATCCAGTGAGGAGGGCAGCAGGGCCACTGCAAGTGAAGAGCCACAGCAGCAGGGGAAAGTCACCAGCATCCTGGGGCCAGAAGCAATCAGGCTGCAGATTGAGTTGCACAAAATAGAGTTGGAGTTCCAGAGAGAAGAGAAGCGAGAACAGCAAGCCACAGAGGAGAAGAGGGAGCGAGAACAGCGAGAAACTGAACGTGAACAGCGAGAAGCGGACCGTGAAGAATGTGAGGGCCAGAGGCGACATGAACTGGAGAAGCTACGACTCCAACCACCTGCACTAGAGCAGGTAAGTGGCTTGGGTTTAACTGGAACTATGGGACTGGGTTACAAATTAAATTCCTAATTGATAGCTGAATTTAAAGAGGGGGAGGATATGGATGCCTTTTCAAATTCCTTTGAAAAAGTTTGTATTCAGGCAAATATTCCTAGAGGGTTCTGGAGCTTCCAGCTATCCCTGCTACTTATTGGGAAAGCTTGCGATGCATTGGGTCAAATGGACAATGAGGACAGTAATGATTACAGCAAACTTAAAGCTGCACTATTAAAAAAAGTTTGACTTAACTGCAGAAGCATACATAGCTAAATTCCGTAAGCTCAGGAGAAGCCCTGTTATGAGCTATGAGGAGCTAGCCATGAAACAATGTCAGTGTTTAAAACATTGGTGGGAAGGAATTGAAGCAAACTCTGTAGATAAAATTGAAAATGCTATATTGCTAGAACAGTTTTTTTGGGCATGCCCAGCAGAGCTGAAAACCTGCCTGGAGGACCAAGATCCCATAATAGTGCAAGAGGCTGCTGAACTCTCGGACCGCTATGCCAAGAGCAGACCTACTGTGACAGCGAATGGGGCAGGTGTGGCAGCGCAGAAAGGGAAAGGCGTGCCTTCAGGGCAGCTAAAACCCTCACTGCCTCCACTGAAACCAGTTAGCCCCAGGTTTCAAAGAAAAGATTTCTCTGAGAAAAGAAATGAATGTTGGGTTTGTTAAGAAACTGGGCATATTGCCAGACAATGTCCCAAAAGGACAGGCAATATGCAGAATGGAGCTAAGAAAGAAGTGGGTTGTTTGTATGTCCCTGGAAGCATGCCTGTGAACATGAGGGAACGCATGCACCCTGTCATGGTGAATGGTGTACAGACACATTCCTGACGCTGATAAAAGGGGATCTGATAGAGCCTGGTCAGCTTATACCCAATGAATTTGAAACTATGCAAGGGTTCACTGGTGAGGAGACCACATTGCCACTCACTAGTGTTCTCCTAGACTGGGGTGAAACAGGGAGAACTGTGCAACAGGTGGCTGTAGCCAAAACTTTAGCAGTTGACATCATCCTTGGCAACAGTCTCAAACGGGATGGTGTGTGCAGTTACCTGTAGCCAAGCGGCAAGGGAAAATTGTAGTTCCCTGGACCCCACAGAAGCAATTGTGGAAACCACTGGGAGGCTGGTCCCCAGCATATGTCTCCTGATATGGAGACTAATGAAAAGGGGGTAGAATTTTCCCCAGTAGCAGTTAACCACACAGCTATGGAGGGTTACTCCAAAAAAGGAGGGGTGACCCATTGTCAGGGGGTTAGGGATGACAGTGATCCTGATGCTAGTGCTAGGGACCCTAGTTTAGAGACTGAAGGGGACCTGTCCCATGCCTTGGGTATGTATAAGGAGTTTGCAGCTGCTCAGAAAAGTGACCCTAGTCTAGAGAAGCTGAGGGTTTGGGCAGACTCTGACGGAGTAAGGGAGATTCTAGCAGACTTGGCCCCACTGATTAGCGCCAAGCCTGGACTAACCCCCTTAGTGACCCACGATGTAGAGACAAGCACACAGACGCCCATATGGTGGACAGCATATCGGGTGTCAGAGGCTGTCCAAAAGGAAATTAGGAGGGAGGTGGAGGAAATGCTGGATTTAGGGGTAATCCAGAGATCCCACAGCCCCTGGGCTTCACCCATAGTCATTGTGCCCAATCCAGATGGCTCTACTTATTTCTGTATGGACCGTTGTATACTGAATGCAGTCACAAAGTCAAATGCCCCGGATGAATGAACTCCTGGACAAGTTGGGAGGGGTGACATACCTTACAATTATTGACCTGACAAAGGGGTATTGGCAGGTAGAGTTAACTGGCAGAGCTAGGGAGAGGTCGGCCTTCATCACTCCGATAAGCTTATTTGAATTTAAAGTAATGCCTTTCGGAATGAAGAACGCCTCGGCCACTTTCCAAAGGTTGGTGAACCAGGTGTTAAATGGTGCTGAGGATGTATGCGCGGCATACCTGGATGACTTTGCCATCTTTAGTGCCAGCTGGGAAGAACACCTGTCCCACCTTAGGGAAGTGCTGGGCAGGATACAGAGGGCTGGGCTCACTGTCAAAGCTGAGAAGTGCCAGGTGGCCATGGCTGAAGTGGCATACCTCGGGCATGTTGTAGGCCAGGGACAGCTCTGTTCTAACCAAGTAAAAATAGAGGTGATCAAGGCATGGCCTAGACCAGAAATGCAGAAGCAGGTCAGGAGTTTTCTAGGGACAGCAGTGTACTACAGGAAATTTGTACCCAATTACAGTGCCCTGGCTGCTCCCCTATCTGACCTAGTAAAGAAGAAGATGCCTAAGCAAATTACCTGGGAACTAGCCTGTGAAAAAGCTTTTACCAGACTGAAGGAGGCACTGTGCAGTGCTCCTATGTTGACAAGTCCTGACTATAGCAGACCCTTTATAGCCCAGACTGATGCCTCAGACATGGGTATTGGGGCAGTACTGAGTCAGACATCCAACCAAGGGAAAGATCACCCTGCAGTGTACCTGAGTAAAAAGTTACTTCCCAGGGAGCAGGCTTACTCTACAGTGGAAAAAGAGTGTATTGCCATAGTGTGGGCCCGAAAGAAGTTAGAGCCATACTTATATGGGCAGCATTTTGAGGTACAAACTGACCACAACCCCCTGGTTTGACTGATCAAATTGTGAAAAACTAATGGTAGACTATTAAGATGGAGTCTTGCCTTGCAAGAGTATGACATGATGATCTTACATAGGGCTGGAGCGACCAATCGGAACGCAGATGGCTTATTGTGTCTATATGAAGAGTGAACTGACTTGGGAAGCTCATCCAATGCAGGGGATAGAGCCCCCAAATTCAGTCTAGGTGGGGAGGATTGTGACGCTTGGCCAGCTGGTTATGATTATTGTATGTTATTTGTGATATAAAAATATGGTCTGTGATTGTCTCACATAAGTCAGCCTGTGCACCATGTGTGCCCCTTCCCCCAGGTTTCAGTGAAGCTACATATATTACACTGACAGGAGATCTCCGTAATGTAATTATTTTCCTTGAGAAATTGCATTTTATGGCCGTTTTATGACCTGTTGCTGCTCTGAAGCTGGGAAACTAAAATATACATTTTATGACTTCAGAAACAGGACATCATTAAGCTGATTCCTGCCAGATATCTTGCACCTAAGTGAGAGAATTGCAGGGTTGTAAAACGTCAAGGGAACTGGTGCATCCAAAAGACTCAGAATTTGGGAAATTAGTTTTTGCTGATGTCACCTTATTTAATATACCTCCTGACAGGATATCCTGTTTGTATTTTTTTATATTCTAAAAGGAGGAGCTAGATGACTCACAGAAGGGGTGTGGAGAGACACAGTTTAAGCTAATACTGCTGTCTGATCTGTTTGATATTCCATTTTTGGACTCTAGAAAGACACACAGCTCTCTGATATAAGGCACTTAAAGAGGTGATGCATTAGATAGAAAAAGTCTAAAGGTATTGTGGTAGGAGTTTTTGTTTTGTTCTTTGCTTTTCTTTTAAGTGATTGTATGCTCTTTGATATATTGTTCTGTGTTTACATTTTTCATATTTTTATCATCCTTTAGTAAAATACCTTTTATTTGAAAGACTGCCTGGGTGTCTCTCAGTTCTTTTTTTCATGTGACGTATAGAAGATTAAGTCTGACAAAAATGGTTCAACAGCTTGATGGTGTTACTAAACTGGGAAAAGGTAAGAATATACCTAAGGTCTTTTATAGAGTTTTAAGGGTTCATTTTGGAAGCCTGGCTAGGTACCCCTGGTGAAAGATTGTACCTCAATCCCTGAAGAGGGTACATATCTGAGCCTGTACATTGGGTACGCTAGCATAAGGTTCACAGTTTGAATCCCCCCAGAACTTGAGACTAAAGGTGATTCGGACCAAAAAAGCAGACAGGAGGGTTACCCTGTCTGTTACCTGTTCACATTACTGTGCTTGGAGGTTGGCACTGTGGGAGCAGAGGGCCTGACCTGCTGAGTGTGTTTGTGACAGCAAGCACCTCTTAGTTGCCACTAAGTGTAAATGCTTGCCAAACAGGTAACTGAATAACCATGATGTGCATACTGTGCTAATATTGCTTTGAACTTCATTAGCTGACATAATGTTCTATTGCTGTACTTGCTGCTACTTGTAAATAGGATATAATTTATATGTTGATTGCATATCCCTTCCCCTTCGCTATCTTACTTTTGAATGTTAAACTCCTGAACATGTTGTATCTGTTCATACATTGTATTAATATATGTATTGCATTCCTACTGTTGTACTCTCCCAGGTCATACCTGAAAACAGGCAGTTTCTGTCTAGTGTACCTACCCAGTTAACAAAAACTAAATAAATAAATAAACCACCAAACCCTTCACTCTGTTCCAGCCATGTTTGAAGCCATTTATGATCTTGGCACCCACCACATCTGCTGGTAGACTGTTCCATGGCTCTACTGCCTTTTCCATAAAACAGAACTTCCTCACATCCTAAACAACAAATTTGATAAACTCTTAGTCCATTGCAATATAGACAATCCAGATATTGTGGCTATAACCGAAACTTGGTGGCCTAACATGGAAATATGGGGCAGATCTATCCTTGGCTTTGACTTATTTCACTATAGCAGAAATGAAAGAAAAAGGGGGCAGACTTGTACTTTATATAAATTCTAGTCTTTGCCAAAGTGATGTCATGAATGATATCAGATCTTCCTCACTGACAGAGTCCCTTTGGACAAAAATAGATAGGGGTAAATCTGAGAAGATATTCTTAGGTTTGGGTTACCGTTCCCCCAGATTCTTCTCCATCCACCACTGAGGAAATCATGAAGGAAATAGAAAATGCTGTGGACTTGGGTGAAGCAATTTTCATGGGGGAACTAAACTTTAGAAATATAGGCTGGGCCAACAAGACAGCAACCAGTAGTCTATCTAGGCAATTTATCAGTTTATGTGATGAACTCTCTATGAGGCAATTCGTTCATAGTCCCACTTGAGGTCAGAATATTCTGGATATCATTTTAGGTTCTGAAAATATTAACATCATAAACTGTTCAGTTACTGCCCTTCCCACAAATAGTGACCACAACATTGTCAACTTTGAATTGTTTACAGACTACTCAAGATCAAAAAATGTCACTAAAATCTTTGAATATAGAAGAAGATGTTAACAAAATTGATGAAGTTCTCACTGGAATTGACTGGAACAAACTTTTTAATAATATCTCTGTCGAGGTTATGTGGTTTGTCCTTAAGACAAAAATTTTAGAAACTGCAAAACAATGTATACCCACCATTACCAAATATAACAACTCCAAATTAAAACTGAAATGGTTAAATCAAAAAATATCTAACCTCATTACTAAAAAAAGAAACTATACAAGAAATATCTTTTACATAAGTCCACTATACGTTGGGAGGCCTTCAAAAAAATACAGAAATTATGTAAACTAAAATAGCCACAGAACAAGCATTAGCTGCACATGCTTCTAAAGGAAATAGTAAAATATTTTTACACTTATAAAATTCCTTGAAGAAGCACAGATGTAAGGTTGGCCCACTTATAACACATAGTGACTCTGTTAGTGTTTCTAAAGACATGGCAAATTTACTAAATGATCATTTTTGTAAAGCCTTCAGTACCCAGAGCTCAGTGGAAAAATCAGCAAATCTTTTGGATACTTCAGGGATTACTTTCAGTGTTGATGAAAACAACAAAATCAAAAATTTAAATCTGGCTCTTCCCCCGGGCCTGATGAAATGACAGGAGATATGGTTAAAATCATGAATAAACACCTTGTACTCCCATTGAACCTAGTCTTTGACAGTAGTATACAGACTGGTCATATACCCATTGACTGGAGAAGGGCTCATGTGATGCCACTTTTCAGAAAGGGAGATAAAGGGGACATGGATAATTACAGGCCCATCAGTCATACGTCCTGTTTTGTACAAAATAATGGAAGGAATCATAAAGACAGGTTGACAGCTATACTCTGAAACTTTGATAAAATCAGAATGATTTTTCAAAGAGCCGATCATGTGCCACAAATCTACTTTGTTTCTATGAATAAGTCAGTCATAATGTAGATAAAAAAATGCCTTTGTGACATAATGGGGCAGATTCCAGAAGGAGTTAGAGGGACGCAAGTGATTTGCGTCAAGTATGTCTGACGCAAAGTGTGAGTTATGCCAGACTTTGCATCAGGCACGATTCTAAAAGGCAGCCTGCGGCATGGCTTGTCCCAGCTGCGACAAAGCAAGATGCATCTGGAGATGCTTCTTGTTGCAGTTGCGGCACGGCACAACCACAGGTGCGTCAAACCTGACTGCATCATCCCCTTAAATGGATTTTACAAGCAGTCTGTGCCACAGATGCGTCAAACATTGGACGCACCTGTTAGACCAGGGAGTAGCTGGTCTAACCTGGAACATATAAATAGGGCAGGTCACAGCTCAGCAGGTGACTCACTACTCAGGAGCTATTGCTGCAGGAGAAGCACCAGGGGGTGAAGCTGTACACTGCCAGGCTTAGCAGTCTTCGTAGTCATTCGGCTAGCATTGTGTAGTCAGCGTAGGCATACCAGATGGCATGCCCAGCAGGCATAGCCTACTGTCTCTATGCTGAGAGAAGGCAGACTTGGGGGACTGGTCCGTATAACAGTGTTCAGGTGGTGGATATCTTACCAGGAACTCTTGGAGGAGCAGTGCCTGGCATGGTACCACCTGCCTTGCATTGCCATAGAGGAGCTTTGTGAGGAGCGCCGTGGGGATCTGCAGAGTCGGACCTGGGGGGAGGGGGGGTGCCATTCCAGTTGAAGTGAAGGTGTCAGTGGCACTATGCTTCCTGGCAATGGGCACATTCCAGGCCACCACGGGTGACACAGTGGGTATATCACAGTCTGCCATTTCTAAATGCCTCAAGCAGTTCCTCAGTGCCCTGCTGCATAGAGCACACCAGTATATATAATTCCCAATGGATGCACAGCAGCAGAATGCTGTGAGACAGGGCTTCTACGGCATTGTGCAGTTCCCCCGTGTGTTGGGCGCTGTGGACTGTACACATGTGGCCATACGCACCCTGTACTCCGATGCAGACGTATGTGTAAATCGGAGATGCTACCACTCTATGAATATGCAGGTTGTGTGCGACAGCCACTGCTGCATTATTGATGTGGTGGCAAAGTACCCTGAATCGTGTCATGATGCGTGTATCATGAAGTAGAGTGGGCTGCATGAGGCATTTTTAAGTGGAGACATCCAAGGCAGATGGCTGCTTGGTAAGTGGTTGAGCATGTAAGCTAGGTAATGTTGTGGAGCTGTGGAACAAGACCAACATGTATGCCATGTCAACAGCCAGACAGTGGCAATAGTGCAGGTAGAGGCACAGGGCCGCGGAGTGGTGCCATGATGCATGTTGCAAGTTGTGGGTGGCATACATGTCAGAACCAATGTGCCTGGTGCCACAGTGCTCTACTATCTATGACTGCAGCAAGGTGTGCAGTGATGTGGGGGGGAAAGGGTATGGGCCCATGGGAGAGGTGGAGTGAGGTTGGGGGGCCTCAAGGAGGGAGTCAAGCAGTGCCAGACTGTGGCTAACAGTGGTTCTGTCTGTCCTATAGGTGACAGTGGTTATTCTCAGCAACTGTGGCTTATGACGCCATTGAGGCACTCTGACAGTGAAGCAGAAAACAGGTAGAACGAGTCCCATGCTGCCACAAGGGCCATGACTGAGCTGACATTTGGCATACTTAAGTCAAACCGGCTGTGGCATGCATGCAGTTGGACATGTCCCTGGCACATCCTGGTTTTACTGGGGTGGGCAAGAAAAGGCATGAGGGGGCTGTGTTGGCAGGGCTTTCAGGCCAGGAGGATCATGCCATTGCTGATCGTGTGGGTCGATACATGCCACACACAATAGGGGCATGCTGTCCATGCACGCCTACTGAGGCAGATGGTTAGGGGGTTGGAGGGAACCTGATGGGGCCAGCGCATGCCAACAGCTGTGCCACATATGTGGGCAGCATGTGCATCTTGTCGCCACTGCAGTTATATGACGGGCATACCTGGCCTTATCAGGCTTTTGGCTAGCTCACCCTGCCACCTGGTTTGGTGTTGCATTTCCCCTGTATGCGTCTGTGCTGCATAGGCATGCTGGGACACAGCCACGTGAGGTGCAGGCCCCTGGAGAATGTGTCTCGCCCATGGGGTGCAAACATGGTCAGCAGAACAATGATTGGGAGGCAAGCACCACGCACCTGACCTGCGTCTGGGTCCCCCACCCCACAAAACCCACAGATAGCGTATGGATAGGCATTACACAGTCAGTTGCGTGGGTTGGGCAGACAAGGTCAGTGGATGTCACACGGGCATTGTGCCCCAGATGCATTGTGTGTGATGCCCTGCTGGCAGCTGTGCGGATGTCCGGTGTTGCTGACTGACAGACCTGTGATGCCATTGGGAACCCAAGGGGAATCCATTGAATGAACATAGTTGGGGTGTGTGGGAGTGTGTTGTGAGCATGGGTAATTGACCAAGGTGTGTTGTCTTTGCACAGAGTACCCATTGTGACAAAACTGTTGTCTTTCCAACAGGTGCTGACCACAGCACAGGGAGGCAGCGGGACAGCTGTGCACCACGGTGGTGGGCACTGGAGCGAGCCATATGTAGACTGAAGCAGAGGGAGACCTGCCCATATGTAGAGAGAACATGCTTCAGACTGGCAACAGCAAGCGCAGCAGCGGGACAGCTGTGCACCATGGTAGTGGGCACTGGAGCGAGCCATATGTAGACTGAAGCAGAGGGAGACCTGCCCATATGTAGAGAGAACATGCTGCAGACTGGCAACAGCAAGCTCAGCAGCGGGACAGCTGTGCACCATGGTAGTGGGCACTGGAGCGAGCCATATGTAGACTGAAGCAGAGGGAGACCTGCCCATATGTAGAGAGAACATGCTGCAGACTGGCAACAGCAAGCGCAGCAGTGGGTCAGCGGCTGCCTGGAGCACAAGTGTCCCAGGACCAGGATGACAGGGAGGACACTGCAGGGACAGTAAGTGTGGCACAGGGCTCACAGACTGTCCAGGAAGCTGCCACTGTGGCTCAACTGCTGCCATTGGATGCGGCAGCAGTTGATGTTCAGTGCAGCTAGTAGAACCCTGTGAAAGTTGTGGAGGAAATACCACGTGAGAACAGTGGCGCCCTGGAAGTAGATGCAGCACAGCAAGATGCTACTGCTCCTGTGCTAGCAGAAGAATGCCAGGAGTGAGGGGAGGTGGGCATTGCATCCCACGTGGCCAAGACCATGTAGATGTCCTCAGACGTATCCTAGAGGAGGGCCTCGAGGATATGGCAGTAGCAGTGGTTGACATGACCTGTGGCATGCAGTGCATTCAGGTCAATATCCAAAACATGCTGGAGGCAATTTGTGCCTGGTGGCAGTGAATAAACTGCCTTATCACTAGTGTTCTGGGTACGGACATTGTGGTGTTGGGATGTACATAGTTAGCACAATGTACACAATTGACAGAGGTCCCCAGTTTCTGTTACTTCCCGGACTGTTCAGTCCTGTTGCCACCTATTGTGGCCCCTCCCCCCGTTCTTTTAAATTGCATGCCACTGTTATATTTTGACTGTGTACCTTCACAGTGTTATGCCACCTTTTGTCTTATTGCTGCTGTTGTTAGTCAGCCTGTCTTGCAATAAAGGGTGTCTTGCATCTCAGATCATGCCTTCTGTGTCCTTATTCACGATGTCTTGTGTGTGTGGCAAGCCCAGGTGTGGGGAGGGCCTAGGACGTCATCGGGTCTGTATGGAGGCATTGCATGTTGTGTGCTGGTCGGTGTACCATCCCGAGTACACATCATGGTTTGCTGTCACCCTGTCCATTGGTCACAGCACAACATAGGCACGTATGGGACCCCAGTGATGGGTCCATGCCTTTTGCACCCTGTTGCATGTGCACTGTGCCATGCGGACACAGATAACACTGTCAGATGGGCAGGGTGTCTGCATGATGCATATTAGAGTCCACTGTGCAGCCATCAGGGTGTCAGCAGGATGTCTGCTAGAGGTGGGAGGGGGGGTCACTGCTGGGAGGGGAGCTTGTGTGATGGATGTATAAATGCATGGGAAGGTTGGTGGTGGGTGGCAAGATGCATGCTGGCAGGGGGAGTTGTCTCCAGCGAACTTGTGTAGGTCCAGAATGGCTGATGCCAGGTGGGAAAGTGTGTGGTGTGAGGGGGTGTTGTTGAAAAGCCACAACGTCCAGGTCTGGGATGCGTGCTTCTGGGGGGGGGGCCCCAGGAAGAGTACTTGTTCACAAAAGATGAAAACTGTGGGGGCGAGCTAGCCAGCAAACTGATCAGATGTGTGTCCGTGGAGCTCCCTTGCAGATCGCTAATTTTGGATAAAATTTCTCAGCATTTCTCACTGCACAGTGCTAATTATCTTGGAGGTTTTTTTTTAAGACCTTCCTGCTGAAATAATGATCCAAAAAAAGCCAATAAAGCTGTTGCCTCCTCGTCATAATCGGTGGAGGACTTTCTGCTCCCGAAATCAGGCGTTTCATCAATGGCGCTGTCAGTATCTCCTAAGGACCCAGTGGTCGATAGAATCTTCGTGATCCTACAAAAGATAGAAGAAAAAGTAAATCAAACAAATACTTCTCTGGTGACTATGGATCAGTGGGTCTTGAAGTTAGAACAAGGAAAGGAGGAGAGTTCTAAGGTACTAGAGGAGCTTTTGGCTTGTCAGGAGTGCTTTGCTGTGGCCCAGGCCCGGGACTTGAACTTTCTAGTTAACAAAGTTGAAACACTCGAGAACCAGATCCATGTTGCTAACCTTCGGATAGTGGGGCTTCCACTATCCATTGACGTTAAAGACTTAAGGAGAGTGTTTGGGTTTATACTTATGGACTCTCTGGGATTGGCTGAGGATTCAGTTAATACTGTATTGTCCAGATCTTTCATTTACCAAACTGCAGGGAATTACCGGAAGGTCTGGAGCGGCAGGCTACAGCATTGGGTGACTGTGAGTTCGGCTGATGAGCGCTTACAGGTGTTAGCTGCTGCCCATAACAAATGGGACATTTACTATAAGGTTCATAAAATATCCCTATTTCCAGATGTTGCTTCTCGTACCCGGTCCCGGAGGAACTTTTAAAGTATGGACAGCGTTTGGCTGACTGTGGTATTTCAGCCAATTTGCTTTTCCCTGCAAGGTTACGTCTAACTTTTAAAGGTAAACCTTAAAGGAATAATATACGACAGGGTGTGTGTTGTGCTGGGATAATGCCACTCCTGGGGGGGTTGGGCATGAAGCCGCAGGCCGAGTGCATCCAATGCCCCAGGCGTGGTGTTATCCCAAACGACACACACTCTGGAGTGCATTATTCCTATTATAGAATGGCTCGTTGTTATACAGAATAAAAAAAATAATTTTAAAGATGTTTTTGTGTGGAAAAATATTTTGGTTTTTAAGAGAAGATGAATCAATCAATGAAAGTGCCATAAAACAATCAATCAATAAAAGCTCATCTACAGGTTCACATTGCTGAGACTAGACCTGTGGTGACATGCTGGGATAACGCCATGGGTCCAGCCCCAAACTGACCAATCACAGTCCAAGATTCTTTCTTGCCATTGTATAATACATTTTTACCAATGCAGATGCAGTCGAGAGATTTATCGAGGGTCTGCCACCTCAGGAAGATCAAGATGTGGAGAATCCAGATGATCAGACTGGGGTCTTCTGAATGGACTCTGTTGGTTATTGTTTGGACAGCACTGTATACGTATTTTAGTTACTAATGGACTTTTAGCTTTCTGTAAGGCTATTGTTGTAATGCCCTTTCGAATTCTCTAGCTGGCTGTTCAGTTTTGGGCATTCTTCAACTAGGTGGGAGGTATGATTTTATTTAATATTTCCTGTTAAGCTGGACTCTACTATCCTTTTTGATTATACTTTTCCTCTGTTGTTGTCATACATTCTCTTTGGTTATGTAGTTACTAGTCTTTTAAGAATAGTGAAGTATTGCATACTTAATGATTACTTAGCTTTCTTAAAGAGCTGCTGACGCCTCAAAGAAAACTTTGAAAAACATAATATTTAGGTACAATTCAGCTTACATTCCATATGTATTCAATAGACTTCTCCTACCCATTACTTATTACTGAGAAATTTGCATGGAAACATGCCCTATATCCTTTAGAGTTCATCTGTCTCTTTTGTGTACTCCATACTTCATGTCATAATCCCGTTATGACATCACCGTCTGTTGCCATGGGAGTAATTGTGATGTCACAAGTAGAGCATTATGGCCTCAGATAGGGAGAAAGCAATAGGAACAGATAAACAAAGATCCCATTTTCATGCAGATGGTCTCAGTAATAAACAATGGGGATGAGAAATACAGAACTAATGTGAAATACAAGCTGAACTGTGTTTAAATAATATGTTTGGTTAAAGTTGTCCTAATGGCATCAGCTGCTCTTTAAAAAGCAACTATCATGCTCATTTCTAAATCGCCCCCCAAGAAACACAAAAAACCCTTACCTGGCCCCAAATGAAATCCTGCAAAAATTTATTTTTAAAAATGTCCCCATTTTGGAAGGGAAGGGATTGTATTTTTGCTCCGTGGAGCTTTGCCGCGCCGATCCCTTCCACTTCCTGGTACCTGTGCCTCGACTGATCCTCCCCTGCGCTACCGCATTTTGTGACATCACTGTTTGAGTAGCGCGGGGGCTCCATTGATTTTAATGGGGCTGTTTTAAGGTAATCGTAGATGACCAGTCGATAAATTATGGCCACCGCTTAAATAACAAAGGCCTTGTTATTTAAGCGGTGGCCATGATTTATTCTGACTGGTCATCTAAACTACCCAGATTTACCTTTTTAAAACAGCCCCATTCAAGTCAATGGACGCTCGCCCCCGCGCTACTCAAACAGTGATGTCACAAAACGCGGGTGCAGATCGGGGGGCGGATCATTCGAGGCACAGGTACCAGGAAGTGGAAGGGATCGGCGTGGCAGAGCTCCATGAAGCAAAAATACGATCCCTTCCAAAATAGGGACGTTTTTGAACAGAATTTTTTGCAGGATTTAATTTGGGGGCAGGTAAGGGATATTTGTGTTTCTTGGAGGTGCCAGGTAGAAAGTTGCTCTTTAAGATATTTCTCTGCTATGACCACCCCACTAGATAACGATTGAGGGAGGGATGGTGGGGGGAAGGGGATAGGATTAAGGAAGGGGAGGAGATAGGCTGGAGGATGGCCTCACTGAATGCAAGAATCCTAAGGAATAGAACAGCGGAGTTACAGGCTCTCTTGGCAGTGGAGGGTGTAGACATTGTGGCCATCATGGAAACATGGGCAATCCAGTACTAGGACTGGGATATCATGATCCCGGGGTTCAGGTTTTTCAGAATGGATAGGGCTAAGGGTAATGGGGGGGGAGTGGTGATCTATGTAAGGGAGGGGATAAGATGCATAAGGGAGGAAGGGGAGGACAGAAGCACTATGGATGCAGTTCCAAGTTTTAGTTTTTTAGTTTTATTCTTATATTTCACCAGGATGAGGCACTAGGCATGGGCCTGTTTTTAGGGCCGTCCTGTTACACTATTAGTACACGTAATAAAAGGACATATACATAGTTACAGATAGAGAACAGAAAAAATAAATATACACATACAATAATAACTTCTATGTAAAATTCAGTGATAACAAGAGCAATTAAATGTATATAAATCCAGTATAGCAGACTTGAAGGTTGAGTAAGTTGGCTTACGATGCAAAGAATAGGACACTGAGGATGGGGGTAGTGTACAGGCCACTGACTCAGGGGACTGACCTGGATAGGGAATTAGCTGAACAAATTAGAAGGGTCTGCAGTAAGGGGAGCACAGTGGTGGGACTTCAGCCTACCAGGGGTGGAGTGGGGCACCCCATCCATCACGAGTGCAAGGGAATGCGTCCTGCTAGAAACATTTCAAGACAGCTTTCTGACATAGCTGGTCCAGGGGCCAACTTGGTTAGAAAGGACTCTGAACCTTGTGAAGCTGTAAGGAATCTGGAAGTTGAGGAACCACTGGCTGGACGTGACCACTATTCGGTGTGGTTCATGCTCAACATGAGGAGGGAAACAGGGGGCACGGGTACAAGGGTGATTAAGTTTGGGGGCAGACTTTAAGAAGATGGGGGAAATTTGGGGCAGGCACCTGGCAGGAATGCAACCACACATGGATGCAGACCAGAAATGAGACATCATAAAGGAAGGGCTAGCGGAGGCAACAGAGTCTTGCACTAGGAAGTAAAGCAAGAATGGAAGGGCAAAGAAACACAGTTGGCTGACACAGGACATTATGGAAGGAGTGAGGGCCAAGAGGGCAGTGTTTCGAAAGTACAGAAAATCAGGGAGGGGTGAAGATAAGGATACGTACATGGAGAAGTCCAGGGAGGTTACCAGACTGGTCAGGGCAGCCAAGGCATCCAGGGAGCTGAGACTGGTGCAGGGAATCAAAAAGTGGAGAAAAAGACTTCTTCCACTACATCGGAGAGAGAAGAAAGAGCAAGGATCAGCAGATGAGGATTAAGAAGGATAGGGAGGTGGGTGGAGAAAAGGGCGGAACAGACAGAGGCACTGAATGAATACTTCTGCTCTGTATTCATGCAGGAGAAGGGGAGGCAGATACCCCATGTGAGGGGGGGCAACAGATGTAGGGATTACAGAGAGCAGGGTACTAGATGGGTTGAGGGCTACATGGGAACTGCACTGCAGTCCACAGTGCTGCACAGTGGTAGCTCATGCTGTGGGAGTGGTATATGGGACAGCACCTTCCACTCATGCGGCCCTGTGGTTGGGGGGTCTTCCTAGGGCCCCCCTGTGCCAACACACTCTGTGTGGGTGGCATTATGTCCCTAAGGGACCTTTGTCACATACGACATCCCACTGCCATGTGCTGGCCTGCTATCCATGGGCATGGCCACAGGGCCTGGGGGCTCCATTGCTGTCCCTAGTTGACTGCATGAGATGCCTTCCTGTGGCAGCACATGACTGTGACTGCCATGCAGGGTATGGTGTACTGTATCCATCCCTGTGCTGCACATCACATCACTTCCCTTGGGCTGCTGCTGCACCTGCCCCCATCGCCTTCCAGCTCAGTGCCATGCCAACTACTCCACTGCCATGCTTGCAGCTGACAGTCATTTGCCCTCCCCCCTGGAATTGGCCACCATTTGCAGGCGTGCACTCCCATGTCACAGGTGCTCTCACAGCATCCTGCACACTGTGCACCATGACTGCACTGCTGTGATGGTATGACGGCCCCCCTTCTACAGTGCTGTTCAAAGAGGCCCCAACACTGACTGTGCCATCCACCATACCTTGTAGTCCACTGTGCACAGGGCCCACACTGACAGCACCCAGCAGGGTCTCCCTGCATGCGACCTGTGGGCTACCAAGCATCTGCGTCACCCTCTGGGCACTTGCAATGTCCACTTGGCCCCCAATGTTCTGCAGACCTGGTGTACGTTGCAGCAGGGCAGTCAGACATTGAAGTATTAATGTCTGATGCTCTGCAGTGGATGCCACAGCCTCCAGTGCTGATGTGTGTTGCTCCTCATGTCCAGACAGGTGCTGCACAGCCTGACAGATGGATTGGGCCATTCTGGCCAGTTCACAGTCCACTCATGTGTGATGGTGCACTGCATCATGGTGGATTGCCTGCAGACCCATACTGATGTCGTGTACTTCACAACCCACCTCAACCTCTGAATCCAGCATTTGGTGACATAAACTGTCAACGTCATCCAAGTCCATGGTGTTGTCCTCTGAATTGTCTACATCCTCTTGGCCACCACCTTCCCCCTGCATGGATGATGCTGGTGACAGTTCCTGTGCCATATTGTCCTGCACACTCTCTGCAGCACTACACACACTGTCATCATGCTACGGGGATTCACATTCTGGTGACAACTCCCTCTGGTCAGTTGCACTCACAGGCTCTGTGATGTCCACCTCACCACTGTCTGCAGCCTGGGTGTGTGCTGCACTTGGGGTCTCTCCTGCATGGCCACTGCTGTTCTCACCATCACCGTCACTGGAATCATCTCTATCCACGGTGCTCGTCCTTTGGCCTGCTGTGCCTGTTAGCATGCTGCTGCTCATACATGCAGGGAAAATGCCACCCCATCACGTGTACATGCATTACAAAGAGATTCACATGTGCTGTACTGACCTGGTAGTTGGTGCACCAGTGCCACTCGCCCATCCAGTTTGGCACTCCCACCTCACCACTTCCTACCAGTACACAGCGTGACCTCTAGACACTATGCTGTGACTCCTGACGCATGACCCACAGACACAGACAGACTGTCTCCTGTCCCACACTTGGTTAGTCCATGGCGCTCTACCGGGAGGGGGCTGCCTAGGCCACACATGTGCGCTCCCAGTCTGTCTCAGGGGTTCCTGTGCTGCCATGCACTATCATTCCATCCACCCCACCCCTACATGTGGCACACTACCATATAGGTGCCCTACCCACTGCATACATCCACATTGCAGGTGTGCAGGACAGCCCACCATGAGGCTCCAGCTGTTCCAGGTGGTGCTATGACTGCCTTCCAACCCAGATCTGCAACATACTGACCCTGGAGGCTCAGCAGCCCTTCCATACCCACCACCTGACATGCTCATGGCAGTATCGCGCAGGCCACATGCCAACAACCACCCCGTGCAGCCCGTTTGTGCATTGTGTTCTGGTTCTGTGATAGAATCTGTATTAGTAGAAGGGTTAGTGAGTCTTAATAAATAATTGCTGATTTAGATAAGATATGATACAAGTGACATAGAAATTTATAGGCAGAAGAGGCAGTATAGCGCAGTGGTCTAAGGCTCTGAGCTGCAAATCTGGTGACATCCAGCAGACCAGACCTGGGTTTGAATCCCACAGCTTCCATTTGCATACTGTATGACCCTGAGCAAGTCACTTAACTTTCTTGAGCTCTGGCTTAGTGTGCCTTTCCTTATGTACATATATATATATATATATGGTTAAGGGAGTAAGAGAAGTGTAGGAAGTACACCATATATTTTGTCTTGAGTGGTGAGAAATTATTTCCATCAGTTGATATTTTATAATTATGTATAACTGGAGGGTAGGAGAAGCTGGGCTGGGAGGCTTTGGGGGAATAGATACATGTATGGGAAGCAGCAGAGTGGTAAACTGCAATAGTTGTGGGGCAGCAGTATTTCTGGGGGTGATGTGGAGTAAAGGGGGCTGTCTTGTGTGTAAGAGCCTGGAGCAGCTAGGGGCCGAAATTAGGCTACTCGGATGGGAGCTGGGGAGGATGGTGTGGGAAGTCAGAGAAGCAGAGCAGTGGAGGGAAAGGCAGAGAGGTGGTGCCCAAGGAAGGGAGGGCATCAGGCAGGGGATGGGAGTGGGGAGGGCCACCCAGTATCTGTCCCTCAGAGGGCCAGGGAGCCCAGAGTGGAGGAGTGGTAAGGGGAAGGGGTGTGAATGTGAGGGTAGCATCAGAGGTGGGACATTCAGAAGGGGTGCCTTTATTGAATAGATTTGCATTACTGTCTTGAAGAAGAGAGTGGGCAGCAGGAGGCGAGGTAGCAGGTGAGGTTGAGCCAGGTCTGAGGGTAGGAGTACAGGGAAGGGGAGAGGTAACTAATCAGCCTAAACCGGCTGGACATTGCTTTTAGCAGCAGCAGACTGCTGTTTTATTTGTTTTTGTACTATTTCTGTGCATGTACCGAAACCGGAAGTACACGGCCGTTGACTTCCGTTTTTTCAGCTTCATAACCATCCCCTCTAGCGAGCATGTCCACTGGATACGCTTGTATAGCTGGCCACTATAGCACGTCAAGGAGAGCATCTAATAAGTAAAGTGAGTTCACACTTGACTGCAGAATGGAGGGGGAATATACAAAATGTGGACAATGGTTGATGTACTGTGAAGGGAATCTTGGGGTAAACTTTGCCTGTGATAAATACCTCCTAATATCTACACTGCAGGAAGAAATAGCACTGCTGTTAGGTACTGAACAAGTACCTACAGAAATAAGGGAACTAGAGAGTTTCATTGATCAAATGGAGGAAAGACTATATCCTCTCCATTATCCCACTTCTTCCTCGGTCTCTGCCTCCACTCTTCCACGTGAGCTGGAGCCACCAACCCTCACTGACAATGACGGCTGGGCCCTCGTAACCAAACAATCTAAACAGAGGAGGGGTGGACAGATGTATAACACTGCACCTGTTGAAACTTATAATAGATTCAACCACTTGGAGGATACAGATGCCTTCTTAGACCATGTCTCTTCTCCTGGTTTACCACCCCCAAAGCCAACCTCCCCAAAAAAGCCATCTGTTCCCAGACCTGTGTCCACTTCCCCCAAAACACCTTCTGCTAAATCCTGTACAACTAATCCACTGCCATGTGACAAACCAAAATCAAATCTCCCTGTGCTCCCTTCATCGCCAGTCTTACCCTCTGGTACCCCAACCCCCCAAGACAAGTATTTATACTAGGAGACTCAATCATTAAACATATCGACAGAGCTGTTTGTAACCCTGATAAAGCAAACTGCACATGTTCTAGCTTCAGAGGTGCCAAGGTATCAGACATTACATCAATGATACCTAATATTTTACACCAAGCAGGAGAAAACCCACTTGTTATTATCCATGCTGGAACCAACGATATCAACTGTACTACATTTAAACAACTTCAACAGGATTACATATCACTAACTAATTTACTAATCAAAAAAGGATTCACCATTTGCATCTCAGAGATCCTGCCTGTGCCATGGGCTACACCTTCTGTTACACAAGACATTAAAGCAATAAATGAATGGCTAAGGAAGTGGTGTCTCAGGCAGGATATTCCATCCCTTACACATTGGGAAACATTTCAGGATAGAAACTTTCTGTACTGCTGGGACGGTCTCCACCTCAGCTGTAGGGGTAGCTCATTACTGGAGAAGAGTACTGCTGCTACCATAAATCAATTTTTAAACTGAATTCTAAGGGGGAGAATGGGTATGTACCCAGGTCTCCAAAACAGTATCAACAGAACCATTCTAAAACATGTAAATTTCTTGCTCTTAACGCAAGATCATTAAATTTAGTTAAACTAGCAGAACTTGAAGCTAAGTGCAGAATTTTAAACTTAGGTGTTGTAGGGTCACAGAAACCTGGTGGGACTCAACTTTCATGTGGTCAAGGGACATCCCTAATTATAAACTTTATTACAAAAATAGATCCAATAAGCAGGGTGGTGGGGTATGTATTTATGTTAGAAACTATATCCCCTTTTATGAAGTATATCACCCCACTTCATCAGAAAGCATCTGGGTTAAAATTCAATTAAAAGGTCACTCGCACATCACTGTTGGTAATTTTATACAGACCTCCATCAGTAGACCTGGATTACACATCTAATATGCTCAAAGAGATTTCCGCCTTATCTGATACTGAGGATGTTGTTGTCCTAGGTGACTTTAACATGCCTCACATTGACTGGGACACTTTATCAGGTCATTCCAGCACAGAAAAACTTTTAATTGATACGGTAACCAATACAGGGTTACAGCAACTTGTCATGGAACCCACTGGGGCCCAAACATTTTGGATCTATTACTTACAAACATAGAAACACAGATTAGTGACCTTTATATTTGGGATCCACTGGGTGCAAGTGATCATTCCTCTATTTTATTTGAAATCCAACAGGATACCATAAACCCAAGAAAACCCTCAAATATCAAAAATTATAACAAAGCTAACTTTTCGGACATTAATAAACAATTAGCTGATATTAACTGGGAATCACTCCTCTATAACTTATCAACTGAGCAAGCTTGGACAACTTTTAAAAATACAATCTATAACCTAGAAACCCTTTATATTCCAACTAAAAAGAAATACAATAATAAAGGTAAAATTCCCCCATGGTTTAATAAAACTATTAAAACTCAAATTAATCGGAAAATCAGACTCTTCAAGAAACTCAAAAATAGTACAAAACCGTATAAAAACACGTTATTTTATAAATATAGATTAGCAGTTAAAACCTTAAAACAATCCATTAAACTTGCAAAAAACAAACTCAAATTTAAATTGGCACACACAAAAGACTGTTATAAGTCTCTCTTTTCATACTTAAATAAAAAAAGGGTAATTCTAGGGCCAAAGGGCCTCTAATCAACAATGGAGTCCGATTATCATCAGATGTGGATACTGCCAACCATTTCAATAATTATTTTGGTTCAGTATTTTCCAAACAGAATACAACTACCCTGGTTCATCCCTATTCACATGCTTCCTATAAAATTACAATATCTGATATCTTACAAGCTATAAAAAGATTGAAAAAAACTACCAGTCCAGGACCTGATAACATCCACCCCTGGTTTTTGATCGAAACCTCCCAGATAATCTCTAAACCCTTATCAATAACTTTTAACAAATCTCTGCAAGAAAGCTCCATACCTAATGAGTGGCATACAGCAATTGTTACCCCTATGTTCAAGAAGGGTAACAGAGGCAATGTTCAGAACTACTGCCCCATTAGTTTAACCTCTATAGTCGGTAAACTAATGGAAAGGGTTATCAAGACTAAAATAGAACAGGAATGCATAAGATTAAAAATCCAAGATACATTACAGCATGGATTTACACCTAATCACTCATGTACAACAAATTTGATATCCTTTTATGACAACATTAGTACTCAACTGGATATAGGTACTCCCACCGACGAGGTACAACTTGACTTAAGCCGGGCATTTGACAAAGTTCCACACAGTAAACTCATAGCAAAAATGTATAATATGGGCCTGTCAACCTACAGCCAGGGCCTAATAATTATATGTCAAAGTTTGCTGATGATACAAAACTAGGGGGCAGGGTTAATAATCGAGACAATCTAGCATCTTTAGTTTCTGACTTGGAGAAAATTGAGCAATGGGTCAAACATAATGATATGTATTTCAATCAGGACAAGTGTGTTGTTATTCACTTTGGTAAAAGTAATCCAAACAATGTTTATTATCTGAATAAATTACCACTTAAAACATCTACACATGAGAAGGATTTGGGTATATTTATTAATAACAAACATACACCAAGGGATCACTGTACTAAAACCACCAACATGGCAAATAGACTTTTGAGGCAAATCAAGCGAACATTCGTAAATCGCTCTGAGCAATGCCTTATACCCTTGTATAGGACTTACATCAGGCCTTACCTGGACTATGGGTCTCCCTTTTGGAACCCTTGTCTCAAAGGTGATATGGCTTGGCTGGAGCAGGTCCAGAGGAAAGCCACCAGAATGGCACCCAGGCTGGCATGCCTTGATTATCCCTCAAGACTTAAAACCACCGGACTCCATTCACTTCAAAATAGGAGAATAAGAGATGATATGCTCCTAGTCTACAAATTACTTCAGTCACCTGACCTTATGAAGCAATGTGGACTATCATATTCTAATAGAAGATTCGTTCCAAGGCTACATAATAGACAACTCGAGGTGAATTCCTTTAAAACTAATAAAAGGGGTAATGTCTTTACAATCAGAGCTCCGAGAATATGGAATACCTTACCACAGGATTTGATTGACTAGAAAATATCCCCACTTTTAAAAATAAACTTGACAACTGGATTGGGGAAAATTATTAATTCTTCTAAAAAGTCCCACAATGTGTGGGGAACAGTCTCGATGGGCTTTGGTCTTCTTCTGTTCTTTTATACCTAGTTATACCAAATTAAGGGTGGGCAGGGAAGAGGAGGCAGGCAAAACAGAGTGGAGGATGGGGGGAGAGGGAGAGAAAAGGAAAGGAAGAGGGAAGGGAAAACTGAAAGCAGATACAGATAGAAGGGGAGGGGAAGAGTGGGAGATGGAGAAACAAGGGGGTAAATTGTGGATGTGAAGATAAGTTCACCAGGGTGCAGAGGGAGCAGTTAGGTGGGAAAAGCAACTAGTACCAAAGGTAAGAAAGGAAGGATGGGGAGCACGGGTGTAGGGGATGGAATGGTGGCAATCATAGGTGACTCCATAATTAGGGGTAGTCACTGGGGAAGGAAAAGGGACCCAAATGCAAGCAGAAGCATGGTTTGTATGCCAGAGATGGCAGTGGGGATGGAGGGCCCAAGAATAATGGAAATAGTAAGGGAGTTTGGAGGAAAACCTAATTTAGTTATACATTTGGGAACCAATGACCTAGCTGGGGAGGAGGTTGAGATAGTGCAAAGTAGGTTCGGGGAGTTAGGGAGGATCTGCAGGGAGGAAGGAAGTTCGCTGATCTTCTCAGAGGTGATGCCAGTACCAAGGGCCAGCACAGCCAGGAAAAGAAGAATAGAGGATTTTAATAACTGGCTGAGGAAATGGTGCAGGTAGGAGATGTTTATCTGTATTGGGGACTTGGGGGAGATCTGGTCAAACAAAGCACTCTTTTCACCAGACAGACTACACCTCAATAGGGAGGGTTTGAGGGTACTTGGGGACAAACTGGGGGAATACATAACCACTACGCTTAATTTAAACTACTTGGGGGGGGCAGCAGGAGTGCAGGCTCACAGACTCTGAGAGGAGGTCAGTGAGCCTGCCCCCCACAGTGATGGAAGAGGTCTGGAGGGAGGAGGTGGAAGGGGCAACAACACAGTTAGCAAAGGGTGGAGGGGGGTGAGGAACACATAACAAGGGTACATGGAGGAGTGCACACAGAGGGGATAAATTTGAATAGAAGAATAGAGGGAAGAGAAGGAGGGTCGGATTCTAGCTGGAAGGTGGTGTCTCTGAATGCGTAGAGTCTTGGAAACAAGATGGACAACCTGCAGGCACTATTAGCAAACAGGAAGGCAGTGGGGGGGCTGGGGGGTGGTCACCCTTCCTGGCTGTCTCAGTGTGAGTAGCGGTGCCCCATCACCATCTTTATTCACTGTGCAGTGCCCATTGTGGAGCCAATGATTGAGTGAATGGCCCCCCGTGGCTCCCAAATGCTCCCAAACCTGGCTCCGCCACTGCAGGAAGGTAGACATAGCTGCAGTAACCGAGATTTGGGCATCATCACACCATGACTGGGACTTTGCAATCCCTGGATATAAGCTGTACAGGAGGGACAGGGTAGTTGGGAAGTGGGGGAGAGGTGGCAGTTTATATCAAGGAGGGAATAACTTGCACAAGGGAGGAATCGGAGGAAGGGGAGGTGGAGGCATTATGGGTTTAATTAAGGTCCAATAGAGAGAGAGAGAGAGAGAGAAAGGTGAGGTTAGGGGTGGTTTACAGACCACCCAATCAGGATGAGGAGAGGGACAGGGAACTGAGCTCACAAATATTGGAAGCTGCGGGGAAAGGAGAGGTGGTAATTTTGGGGGACTTCAGCCTGCCCAAGATGGACTGGAGCATAGCATCCACAACATGTGCTAGGAGTCAGGTGATCCTGGAAGGACTGCAGAGTGGGTTCCTGACTCAGGGTGTCACAGAACCAACAAGAGCTGAGGCAATTCTTGATCTGGTGTTCACAAATGGGGAGCATGTACAGGAAATAATGGTCAGGGAGCCACTGGGTGGAAGTGACCATTGCACAGTGTGGTTCCAGTTGGATATGGGCAGGGAAAACATCCTGACTAAGACCAAAATCTTGAATTTCAGGAGGGTGGTCTTCAGGAAAATGGGCGAAGTGCTAAGGAGCCAACTGGTGGGCATCAGAGCAGATATGGGCATGGACCAAAGGTGGTCCATCATTAAGGAAGGAATACTGGTTGCCACAGATGAGTGCGTTAGGCTCAGGGGGAAGAATACAAGGGCCAAATCACCCAGCTGGTTCAGTTCTGGGGTTGCCCAGGCAGTAAGGGAAAAGAGTTTGGCCTATAGAAAATTCAGGAAGACCAAGAGAGAGATGGATAGGGAAAATTACATAAGGTTGGCTAGTGAGGCAAGTAAGGAAGTCCGTCGAGCAAAGGCACAGAAGGAGCTGCAGATAGCTGAAGGAATTAAGAAGGGATAGAAGGCTTTCTTTCGCTATATAAGTGAGAAAAGGGACAAGAAGGAAGGGATTGTTAGGCTTAAGAAAGGGGAAGAGTGGGTGGAGGATAATGGGGGGAAAAGCAGAGATACTAAATTAATACTTCTGTTCTGTCTTCACCAGGGAGAAGGACAGATCAGTGCCTTCAGAAGGGAAAAGAGGAGTGGGGGGAGGGCAACACAGATGTAGTAATAGAGGATGATAGCGTGAAGGAGGGTCTGCTGGCATTGAAGGCGAACTAATCAGGCCCAGACAGAGTACATCCAAGGGTACTAAAGGAACTGGCTGAGGAGCTGACAGGGCCACTGGCAGACCTATTTAATAGTGCACTAGAGTCAGGCATGGTACCGCAGGACTGGAGAACAGCACATGTGGTGCCCCTTCACAAAAGCGGTCCCAGGGATGACCCAGGGAATTACAGACCAGTCAGTCTGACCTCCATTGTGGGCAAGCTCATGGAGACCATACTAAATGAAAGGTTGGTAGAATATCTAGAGGAGCATGGTTTCCAGAATGCAAGGCAGCATGGGTTCATGGGGGGGGGGATCGTGCAAAAAAATCTGATTGACTTCTTTGACTGTGTTACTAAGACAGTAGACGGGCCCAGCGGTAGACATCCTCTATCTTGATTTCAGCAAGGCCTTTGACTCTGTGCCCCATAAAAGGTTGATCAGGTCGTTGGTGGATCTCTGGGTTGGGGAATAGATGGCCAGATAATGTGCAGAGTGCATAACGGGTGGGTGGAGGTCAAGGACAGGAATCGGGGGCTAGCAATTGCAAATGCTAAGACAGGTGAGGTGCGGGTGGAGTTGTCTCTTAAATGGGACAATCTTGGGTTCATTTGGAAGAAGCCAGAAGGGGAAGGAAGGAAACCTATTCAATTCAGTACTTTAGAGGAACTGGTAATTGCTATTTTTCTTTTAAACTTAGATTGTGGGCTTTTATTGACACTATACTTTCTTTGTTGTCTTTACTTATAATTGTTTTTGGGCTGTTGAAAATTTAAAACATAGTGGTGGTGTAATTCTGTGCTGTCTTTAATTGCTGCAAATTTTATCTTGGCTTGTCTGACTGCCCTGTAGTTGGGTGAAGGGTGTTAATTGTCTGGCCTCTGACCTCAGCTACGTGATAACTGGAGGTGGGGCTTAGTCAGAGTTAAAGTAGCAAGCAGAGTTTTATTTTCTCAGAAGAAGCCAGAAGGGGAAGGAAGGAAACATATTCAATTCAGTGCTTTAGAGTAACTGGTAATTGCTATTTTTCTTTTAAACTTAGATTGTGGGCTTTAGTGACACTATACTTTCTTTGTTGTCTTTACTTATAATTGTTTTTGGGCTGTTGAAAATATAAAACATAGTGGTGGTGTAATTCTGTGCTGTCTTTAATTGCTGCAAATTTTATCTTGGCTTGTCTGACTGCCCTGTAGTTGGGTGAAGGGTGTTAATTGTCTGGCCTGTGACCTCAGCTACGTGATAACTGGAGGTGGGGCTTAGTCAGAGTTGAAGTAGCAAGCAGAGTTTATTTTCTCAGAAGAAGCCAGAAGGGGAAGGAAGGAAACATATTCAATTCAGTGCTTTAGAGGAACTGGTAATTGCTATTTTTCTTTTAAACTTAGATTGTGGGCTTTTAGTGACACTATACTTTCTTTGTTGTCTTTACTTATAATTGTTTTTGGGCTGTTGAAAATATAAAACATAGTGGTGGTGTAATTCTGTGCTGTCTTTAATTGCTGCAAATTTTATCTTGGCTTGTCTGACTGCCCTGTAGTTGGGTGAAGGGTGTTAATTGTCTGGCCTGTGACCTCAGCTACGTGATAACTGGAGGTGGGGCTTAGTCAGAGTTAAAGTAGCAAGCAGAGTTTTATTTTCTCAGAAGAAGCCAGAAGGGGAAGGAAGGAAACATATTCAATTCAGTGCTTTAGAGTAACTGGTAATTGCTATTTTTCTTTTAAACTTAGATTGTGGGCTTTTAGTGACACTATACTTTCTTTGTTGTCTTTACTTATAATTGTTTTTGGGCTGTTGAAAATTTAAAACATAGTGGTGGTGTAATTCTGTGCTGTCTTTAATTGCTGCAAATTTTCGCTCCCTCCCTCCCTTCCCCAACTCTTAATTATATGCCCTGTTAAATCTGATTGACAGGAGCTAAACACAGGGTATAGTAAGGGGTGTGAAGTAGGAGGGGCATAAGGAAAGAAGCCCACCCTCAGCACGACAAGTGTTTTGACTCATTTATTTATTTATTGGTTTCTTTTTCTTTAAAAAAAAAAATCTGAGGATCAGTGGCAGGATTTTTAGTACAGTAAATTAATAAAAAGGGAACTAGGAGAGCTTCAGTAGCAGACAAGTAGTGGAATTGCAGTATAATGTGGGGAGTGGTGCAATGCAGTGGCTGTGGGGCAGCCATATTCAGGCAGACCTTCTGGACACTGAGGTGCTGCCCTATCTGCATGCATCTCTCTGGACTGCAGGATGAGGTAGCCAGACTCGAGCGGAAGTAAACTGGGTCAGGAGTACCATCACCCCTATCCAGGGACCACCCAGTCCAATGCAACTGCCTCAAAGGATGCCGAGAACGAGGAGCACTTGGATGACAGTGGGCTCAGGGAGGGTTAGAGCAGTCAGGCAGAGGCACATCCCAGATCCTATTCCACTCAAGAACTCATATGCCACACTGGCAAATGAGGACAACCAAATAGAGTACCCAGAAGTGGAAGGAAAGGATGTGGAGGTTAGCCAAGGAGGTGACCTCAGCGGGAAAGCAGTGGGCCCCAGAGGAGGAGGAAGCAAATCCTGGTGGGGACTCCATCATAAGAGGATCCAGCTAGGAACACAGGAGGGGAGGACAGGAGGTGAGGTGCCTACCAGGGTGCCACGGCATGGAGGGATGGAAGGAAGATCCTGGGGATCACTGGGAAGACAAGACGGGAGGGTGAGCTGGATGTCATTATCCACCTAGGTACTAATGACCTGGCAAATGGAGAGCCAAAGGAAGTTCAGGAAGAGTTTAGGAAACTGGGGAGGGTCTCTCAAGCAAGTAGCTACTTCTGTCACTTTCTCAAGTACTACCTGTGAGAGGCAAGGAGAGCATAGAGTGCATGCACCAGGAACTTTAACTCATGGTTGAAGAACTGGTGCTGTGAGGAAGGGTTTGGATTCATTGGTGACTGGGGACCCACCTGGAGGGATGGAGGTTTGTTCAAGCCTGACGGCCTGCATCCATCCTGGAGGAGAATCCAAGCACTCAATGATAAGTTTAAATGCTACATTGACAAGCATTTAAACTAGCAAAGGGGGGTGGCAGGCCAGCAAGGAGGGTACCTACTTGCTCACCCCCCACAGCTAGCAGTGGAACCAGTGAACCAGAGGAGTGGCTATCTCTGCAAAGCAGTGTGCAAAAGATGGAGATTAGTGCCCAAGAGGTGGATAAGCAGAAAAGGGGCAAAATTCAGCAGAAGGGCAGACAGCAAGGAGAACCAGGGATAAATGACAACTAAGGAAGGGGCTGGAGTAGAACAGTGAAACAGTTTAGGGAGGTCAAATCATGGAAAGCCATGTGTGCAAATGCCAGGAGCCTTAGCAACAAGATGGAAGATCTGGAGGCTGTCATGGTACAGTCAGACCTGGACATTGTGGCCATCGCTGAAACCTGGTGTAATGATAACCACGACTGGGAGATGGCCATACCTGGCTACAACATATTCAGAAGAGACAGAGCAGGCAGGAAGGGAGGAGGAGTGGCACTGTATGTGAAAAATGACATAAGGGCCACAGAGATCCAGGAGGAACAAAATGGGGGAGAGATACTGTGGGTTAAGCTGGAAAGGAAAATGGGGACAGCCATCCGCACAGGTGTGGTCTATAGACCACCAGCCCAGGAGGAAGAAACAGATAGGGAGCTGATGCTAGCCATCCAAGGATGGCAGACAAAGTGAGGTAGTACTGGTTGGAGACTTCAATATTCCAGATGTGGACTGGAGCATCCCAGCAGCAGCATCAACTAGGAGCAGATTTATCCTGGACTCCCTTCAGGGTGCCTTCCTCAAGCAACTGGTCATGGAACCAACTCGGCAGAAGGCAATACTGGACCTTGTCCTCACAAACAGGGACAGTGTGATGGGGTAACAGTGGGGGAGCACCTGGGGAACAGTGACCACCAGTCATTGTGGTTTGAAATCACAGAAAGAGCAGAACCAAACCACACAAAAACACGTATCCTGGATTTTAGGGGGCAGACTTTGGGAAAATGGGGAGATACTTGAAAGAGGCATTAAGGGAATGGGACAGGAATCAGGGGTTGAGGAACAGTGGGCAGTATTTAAAATGGGGATTACAAGAACAACAGAATTATGCATTAAGCAGGTTAGCAAGAGGAAAAGGAAGAGGAGACCATTATGGTTTTCCAAAGAGGTAGCAAAGAAAGTGAAAGCCAAAAGATTGCATTCAGGCAATACAAAAGACAAGCAGAAGGGGATAGGAGAAGTACCAGGAGAAGCAAAGGGAGGCAGGGAGGTCAGTAAGGAAGCCAAAGCTCAGACAGAAGAACACATTGCAAAATCAGTGGGTAGAGGGACAAAACCTTTTACAGGTACATAAGTGAAAAAAGAAAGACAAAGGGAGGGATAGTGAGACTGAAGGGGAGGATGGGGCAGCGTGGAGGACGACAACAGTAAAGCTGACATATTGAACAGGTATTTCTGCTCAGTCTTTACTGAGGAAGAGGAGGGTAATGGGTCTGAACGAGTACAAGGGGTGAGAATGGTGCAGAAATGGACACAAGTCCCTTTACAGAAAGGGCCTGAAGGAACTGGAAGTAATAAGAGTTGATAAAGCAATGGGGCCAGACGGGTGCACCCCAGGGTCCTAAAGAACTAAGAGAGGTGGTGGCTGAACCTCTGGCTATCCTGTTTTATCCATCACTGAAACAGGGAGGTACCCAAAGACTGGAGGACAGCAGATGTAGTCCCCTTATACAAAAGTGGGAACAAAGAGGAAGCAGGGAACTACAGACCAGTCAGCCTCACCTCGGTAGTAGGGAAGATCATGGAAGCACTACTGAAGGAGAGATTGGTGGAACATCTGGTTGTCAATGGACTACAGGACCCAAGGCAGCATGGTTTCACCAGGGGAGGTCATGTCAGACCAACCTTGTTGAATTTTTGACTGGGTGACTAGGAGGAGTGGATCAGGGAGGGCAGTGGACATGGCCTATCTGGACTTCAGCAAGGCCTTTGACACTGTGCCACATAGAAGACTATTACACAAACTGGGAATATGGGTGTGGGCAGGACAGTAGTGTGGTGGGTAGGTAACTGGCTGGGTGGCAGGACACAGAGGGTGGTGGTAAATGGCTGTCACTCCACAGAGGGAAGAGTGACCAGTGGGTACCACAGGGATCAGTGCTGGGACCGGTCCTATTCAACATCTTCATCAGTGACATTAAGGGACCTAGAAGGCAGAATTTCACTGTTGCTGATGACACAAAGCTCTGTAACAGAGTAGACACACCAGAGGTGTGTAGACGGAATGAGAAGCGACCTGCAGAAACTTGAAGAATGGTCAGGGGTTTGGCAGTTGAAATTCAATGCAAAGAAGTGCAAGATAATGCATATGGAGCACAAAACCCTGGCACAATATATCAGTTGGGGGTGAGGATATGATGCACCAAGCAGGAAAGGGATCTTGGGGTTGTCATCTCTGATGACCTCAAGGTAGGGAAACAGTGTGACAAGGCAGCAGGTAAAGCAAATAGGATGCTGGGATGTATAGGCAGGGGCATCACCAGCAGGAAAAGGGAGGTCATAATTCCGCTATACAAGACACTAGTGAGGCCCCACCTGGAGTGCAGTGTACAGTTCTGGAGACCATATCTACGTAAGGACATAGGGTAGAGAAGGTTCAGAGGAGGGCAACAAAGATGGTGCATGGATTGCATCACAAGTCCTATGAAGACAGGTTGAAGGAACTGAACATGTACTCCCTGGAGGAGAGGAGGGAGAGAGGGGATATGATAGAGACATACAAGTATCTTACAGGGAGGAACAGGGTGCAGGAAAACACTATTTTTAAGCGAAAAAGATGTTCCAGGACAAGAGGGCATGGGATGAAGTTGGAGGGAGGATGATTCAGAGGAAACATGAGAAAGAACTTCTTCACAGAACGGGTGGTGGACAAGTGGAACACCCTGCCAGAGGAAGTGGTGGGGGCTGGAACAATCACGGGATTTAAGAATGCATGGGATAGACATAAAGGAATTCTGGAGGTCAGGGGTAAGGGGCAACAGACTTCTAGGAAAACAAACTGAACTTACAAGCTCAAATGGGCAGACTGGGTGGGCCATAGGCCCTTATCTGCCGACACTGTCTATGTATCTATGTAATTATATTCGGGGGAAGTTTGCTAAGCCATAGAGGGGCCCGATAAGTGAAAGATCTTTGCACTTGTGAGGTACAGAAAAATGGGACATGGAGAGATTGTCTGGTGGCGCTTCTTGCACAGTGGGGGTTGGGGTGGTGGAGAGGAGGTTCTGGATGGCAAGTGGAGTTAGGCCAAGGTGTTTTTTTTTTTCCCTAGAAGACTTACTTGATACCATATTCTACCTTGTAGAGTAAGCCAACTGGACTGTGCATAAAGGGCACATGTGTGGGTTAGTCTAACTCTGTTGTAACCAAGAAGAAGCCTGCAGGATTTATTAATGGCAGTACTAATCCTTTTGAGGGTGGTGTCAGGTGTCAGGGGCTGCCCCACAGACTACTAACCCATAGTTGATGATGGACAGAATGGAGCTTTTTATGGTGAGTGACAATGCTTCTTGGGTCAGGCAATGACGGTGCCTGTATAGTAGACCAATTCTGGGACTGACAACCTTAACAATTTGATCTGTGTACTGAGCAAATGATAGCACGCTGTCCAGAGTGATGCCTACATTTTTGAAGGTTTGTACTTGCTCAGTGGGGGTGCATAGGCTATTCAGGATTGTCATTTCAAAGCTCTTATGCTTATTATGAAGATTTGCAAACAACATAACTTTAGTTTTTTTGTAGTTCATTAGAAACTTTTATTTAGAAAACCAAGCTTCTGTCGTAGTGAAGTCAGTTTGAAGGTTCGACTGAAGTTGGAGCGGGTCTGGGCTTTTGGAGAAGATGACAGCATCATCAACGTAAAGGAGAATTTGCTCTTTGCAGATTGAGGGTAGTTTGTTAATAAAAAGGCTGAATAAAAGGGGGCCAAGAATTGACACCCGAGAGAACTGGACAACTGTTGGAGAGTGCGCCATCTATTTTTACATGTTGGGACGTATTGTAAAGGTAGCTCTGAAACCATCCAACAACTTCTGTTTAGAGTCCAAAGGAGTGGAGTTCGGAGAGAAGTGTCTTATGATTGACAGTGTCAAAGGCCTTAGTTAGGTTGATATAAATCGCCCCAGCTATCAAACTACTGTCAAGGGCCCCATGCAGGAAACCAGAGGACTCCAAGAGGGCAGTGGAGATGCTGTACCCCCTTTGGAACCCATGCTGTTGTGGGCACTGTATGCCATACTTTTCCAGGTACTCAACCTGTAGGTCAGAAACTATTCTTTCTAATGCCTTAGAGAGGGGAGGCAGTATTGATATTGGGTGGTAGTTCGAGTGAAGTGCTCTGTCCCCACTTTTAAAGACAGGGGTGACCACTGCAGTTTTCCAAATCAAGGGGAATTAACCCAGCCAGAGAGATTGGTTCATGAGATGTGTTAGTAGCAGAAGCACATCATCCAGGGTTAGAGCAAGTATCGTAAGGTCCAGTGTGTCGCTGCTATGTCTGGATTTGCCTAGAACCTGCATGAGGTATTTTCTGACTTCAGGGATGGTGACTGCTTTAAGGTAGAAGGGTGGAGGGTACGAAGGGGGCTCGTTAGATAGTCATTGGTCCATGCGCATTGACATCAGAGGCATCAGGGAGGTCAGGCAGCAGTATGCTACTGAGGTCAGTGAAAGCGTCATTGAAGGTGTTTGCGATGGTGCAGGGATCCTGGGTGTTTACCCTATCCACAAGTAGCATAGGGGGAGATGTCTTGTTATTTGTACCAGTAAGGCCTTTAAGGTTTTCCCAAAATTTCCTGCCATCTCCCTCAGGAATTAGTAAGGCGGTCCCTGTAATACTGTGATTCAGCGAGTCTAATCTCATTGGTGCAGGCGTTTCTGGTCATTTTATATTTCTGAAGGTCAGCCTGCTGACTTCTAGCCATGGCTCTATGCCAGAGATGATCCCTGGTGACCATGAGATTCAGCAAAGCAGGGAAGATCCAGGAATTGTAGACTCCATTCACTTTCGACTTTCTAATTGGGGCATAGATTGTGTTGCCAGGGAACACATGGACATGCCCTCACAGGTGTCCTTCATTGATGTGCCATACCCACAGACGTCTATGTAGCATGTTGTTGCCCAGCCTGGGGCCAATGTGCCCTTACCTGTCACAACTACAGTATGTGTCACATTGCACAGGGTCCCTGCTGCCGTCATGCAATCCCATGATGATCCCTTGTGACATGCCCCCCAGGCAGGTTCTCCTGCTGCCCCTGCTTCAGGGTCACCTGCGATGACGCACTGCAGACATGGTTGCGTGACAAGTGCTGTGGGTCAGGCCCTGATATGCATCTCCACTGGACATGGCTATTGCTGCTGCTGCTGGAGTATGGCTTTGGGGGGTGCCCGCAGGATGTCCTGCCACCCTTCTACAGCAACGTCCACCCTGTTAGGCTGTAGGGTGCTTCTACCGTGTTGTCAGCCATGCTCCTCCCCCCACCACACTAGGCCATATGACACTGCACAGGGCTAGTGGACATACAGCTTAGTGCCATGCTTACCTGCTGACTGACGGAGTCTGATGACATCCAGGTTGCTGTCATCCTCCACACTTCCGGAGCTGAGGTGGCTGGCAACTTGCTCCTCCTGACTGCTCAATGTCACAACTTCCCCATGTCCTCCTCCAGTGGCCACAGAACTTCATCTGATCAGTGCCAGCTTATCGTTATGATGATTTTTTATACCATTGTATCTTTTTTGCAACTTCCTCATAGACCTCCTGGCATTGCCCACAGCATTTACCCTTGTGGCAACGTGCTGCCAGTCCTGTCTACCTCTGAGGTCTCTATCATCACCTCTGCTGAAGAGGAGATCCACTTGGGCATCTACCTCCTCGAGCAGTACATCAGTCTCCTCTGTGCTGAAGTTTTTCTTCCAAGGGGCCTTGCCGGCTGCTTCTTGGGTCACAGCCACTCCCTGCACCATAGTCTGTGGTTGCGTCAATCAGGTGTGTCAACTTCTGTAACTGCACCACCCTTTATATAGCAAAAGTTCCACTTGCTGCAATTCCAGAAACTGTGATGCAAATAATGAAGTTTCTGGAATACCACTATTTGCGGTCAGGTGCAGCCACAGGATTTGATACAACTTGCGTCTGACGTGCACACCTTCCAGAACTGGCCCCAATATTTTTAGATTTTAAAAAGGCTTTCAACTCTGTGCCTTATTGGGCCCTCATCAAAAAATGACATGCCCCGGATAGCCACCCTGGCTATGATACTTGGATTCAAAACTGCCTAGCAGACCGCAAGCAACGAGTAGTTATTGATGATTATTCCTCTGATTGGAGATCAGTGTCCAGTGGTGCCTCTCAGGAGTTAGTATTAGCCCCTTTAATTTTTCAAATTTTAATAGCTGATTTGTGATCAAATGTGGATAGTTGGGTCATCAAATATGCAGATGATTGCAAAATCAGAGGCTCCTGTAGCAATCTAGAAGAAATAAACCAAGAACTAGCTTGAAGTCGAGTACTCACCACCTCAAAATGAATCAGGCACCAGCCTGCCAGTTTCTTTCCAGACTATGGCTTAGTCCATTTATTATAAATACACACATGTTTAAAACATTTTAAAACAATAAACTGTGCCCGCTTGATACATTTCTGACAAATCCTTTATCAAAGGCTGGGACACTATTCGCAGAACAACACTTAAATACTACATCATACATATGTCACACACCTGAAACTTATTTACAACATTTCAAACTCATTGGTCAGTGTAGCAACAAGAATTAACCTGTTAAAGCTCTTATGGCAATCAATAGAAAATCATTGCTTAAAAACAGCACATCCTGCAAGTAAAATTATAATGACAATAAAAACAACAAATATGGTCATTAGTGACTCGAAGCTTACCTTTAAAAATAGATTAGACAATTTCATGTTTTCAAATTGCACCCTGTGCTGCTATGGGTGTATGACAGGAGCTCTATATGGGCATTAGCCTTTTGCTCCTTCTCCTTTCCTTAGTGAGCCCTCTTAAACCTTCTCCCTGAATTTTTATTCCTGCTAAATAGTTCCCTGGAGTTCACGTTGTTTATTCCATTCAGGAACTTGAAAGTCTCTGTCATCTCCCTCCTGTCTTGCCTGGTCTCCAGTGAATATGTGTTCAGTGCCTTGAGGCAATCCTCGCAAGATCTGCCCTGCTGGCCCCGAATCATCTTGGTCACCCTGGGCTGTGCCATCTCCAGCCTGTCCCTTTCCTTCCTTAGGTGAGGACTCCAAAACTTGAGCACAGTATTCCAGGCGCAGCCTCACCACTGACCTATATAAATTTAGTAATACCTCCTTTTTTTTTTTTTTCCTGCGGTCAGTACCCCTTCCAATACACCCCAGCATCCTATTAACCTTACTATAGGCCTTATTACACTGGCTGGATTGTTTGAGGGCGTCACTAATAATGACTTCCAGGTCCCTTTCTTCTGCCATAATGCTTAGTTTTAACCCCCTCCCCCATCCAGTACTCTGTCCTGGTGTTTTTGTTCCCTAGGTGCATAACCTTGCACTTTTTGGCACTGAATTTCAACTGCAACAGGAGGAGATGGACCAAATTCAAGCAGTAAACAAGGTTTCTTCCAAAGAATAAATCTCTTTATTTCACTTAGAATTGAATTTCTTCATCAACCTGGTGGCATGGTGGGCTGAGGCAGCGTTTGCCTTACCTCCTGCCATGCCAGCAACCCGTGTTCATGGTGCAAGTGGGTCGTCGGGGGGCTGGCCAGGGTGGGAGAGGATTGAGCATACAGAGGACTGCTTTCCTCTCCTGGGGAAGGTGGGAACAGTGGCAGGCATTTGCCTGACACCTAACGGAGGCTAGGTGTTGGCACGTCTGGTCAATTCAGTGGGGCATGGAGTCGTAGCAGCCGGCGGGCGCACTATGTGCATGTGGCATGCCCATATCGGCACTGCATGCTCTGCCGCATAAGGAAAGTGGAAAATGGCTGGCAGGTTGAGCAGCTTGATGGCCATTTACCTACAGTGGCGTGAAAAAGTATTTGCCCCCTTCCTGATTTTCTCTATTATTGCATATTTGTCACACTGGATGTTTTCAGGTCTTTAGACAAAATATAATATTAGATAAAGGGAACCTGAGTGAACAAATAACACTTTTTTTAACTTATTTCATTTATTTAATGAAAAAGTTAACCAACACCAACGGCACTGTGTGAAAAAGTAATTGCCCCTAGTTAAATCAACCCAATTAAAGGGATAATTAGAGTCAGCTGATTGAACACAGCCAGGCTTGATTACAGCCAGCCCTGCTCAATATAAATCTCACTTATTTTGACCCTTACCATCAGAGTCACATTGCCAGCACAAAGATTCAACAAGCACATTATGCCATGATCAAAGGAAGTTCCTGAAAAGATCAGAAAAAAATTTGTTGCCCTCTATCAGTCTGGAAAGGGTTACAAAGCTATTTCTAAGGCTCTGGGACTCCATCAAACCACAGTGAGAGCCATAATCTCCAAATGGAGAACACTTGGAAGAGTAGTGAATCTTCCCAGGAGTGGGCGGCCTGCCAAAATTACTCCAAGGGCGCAGCGTAAAATCATTCAGGAAGTCTCAAAGGATCCTAAAACAACATCCAAAGAACTGCAGGCTTCTCTTGCCTCAGCTAAGGTCAGTGTTCACGACTCCACAATCAGAAAGAGACTGGGCAAAAATGGGCTTCATGTGAGAGTAGCAAGGCGGAAACCACTGCTAACCAAGAAGAACATAAATGCTCGTCTCTCATTTGCCAAGAAGCACCTGAATGATCCACAAGCCTTTTGGGAAAATGTTCGATGGACAGATGAGTCCAAAGTGGAACTTTTTGGATGACATGGATCCCATAATGTCTCGCGTAAAGCAAACACAGCATTCCACAGTAAGAACGCCATACCAACAGTCAAACATGGTGGTGGTAGTGTGATGGTGTGGGGATGCTTTGCTGCCTAAGGACCTGGATGACTTGCCATAATTAAAGAAACCATGAATTCTGCTTTGTACCAGAAAATTCTTAAGGAGAATGTCCGGTCATCCTTCCGTCAGCTGAAGCTGAAGCGTAGTTGGGCCATGCAGCAAGACAATGATCCAAAACACAAAAGCAAGTCCACATCAGAATGGCTAAAAAGAAGTAAAATTAAAGTTTTGGAGTGGCCTAGTCAAAGTCCAGACTTAAACCCAATAGAGATGCTGTGGCAGGACCTGAAACGAGCAGGTCATGCTCGAAAACCTACCAAATGTTACTGAATTAAAGCAGTTCTGCGAGGAAGAGTGGGTTAAAATTCCTCCACAGCGATGTGAAAGACTGATTTTGAATTATAGGAAGTGTTTGGTTGCAGTCATTGCAGCTAAATGTGGCATAACCAGTTATTAAGTGTAAGGGGGCAATTACTTTTTCACACAGTGCCAGTTGGTGTTGGTTAACTTTTTTTCATTAAATAAGTGAAATAAAAAAAAAAAAACAAGTGTTATTTGTTCACTCAGGTTCCCTTTATCTAATATTACATTTTCTCTAAAGACCTGAAAACATCCAGTGTGACAAATATGCAATAATAGAGAAAATCAGGAAGGGGGCAAATACTTTTTCACGCCACTGTATATGCGCCACCTCCGGGCGTGCCACCTGTACTGGATCCGGTCCTGATGGGGAGTTGGGGACTCCTCGCCACCCCACCACAGGGGGTAAGCTGTGGGGGTAACAAGGTGGTGGCCTGATGGAAGACGGGTGCGGACGGATGGAGGATGGAGATGCCGGGAATACTAGGAGCAGACTGGGGCCACGGGGAGAAAAATGTAGGTAAAATAAAAAGTATTAGAATTTCTGAACATAAGTCGATCATTAGGAGTAAGGACAATACCTCAAGTTTGGCATGTCATTTCTCAGTAGAAAATCACCAGATCCTATCCTTACAATTTTTTGATATTGAAAAGGCGGAACCTAATAGCAGGGGTGGAAACTGGAAAAGAAAACTATTGGAGCCAGAAGCTTTCTGGATAAACAGATTTGGAGCATTGGATGAAAATCTGAGAAAGAATGAAGAAACTGATGGGGCATCTTTACTATGACTTTCTTCATTGTATCGTCATTCTTGATCTTTAGTTTGCTTTACTTCTCCCAGCCCTTCTTCTTCCCTAACCTTCCCCCACACCTCTTCATGTCATTCCTTTCTTATTTCCTAGCTACCAAATGTTGGGCAATTTTCTATGTAGAATATAGAGTAGAACTGTATGCCGATGCTGCAGCGACATTTATATAGCAAAGTACTTTACAACGGTAAGTCACTGTTTGCAGCCGTAATGTACCCGTGGGACCCTGGTACTGCTTTCTGCAGGGTTTGCCCCCCCTCCCTGAATCAACTCCGACCTGGAGTTGATAATTTTTAGTTACAGGGGGTGCAGGGGGCAGAGACCCCTACATGGGGGTTTGGGGAGCAAAGCCTCCTAAAAAAACAGACAGTTTCCCTGACAGATTTATGCCGACTGCAACTTGTGGTCAGCTAAATCCGTCGCTGTTGTGTCGCATCAAAAAAAGTTGTCGACGTCGTGTCATGGGTCTGAGCAGAACAATTCATACTGTATGTAACAAAATGAGAAAATGTTAATATCAATTGATATAGATGTTTTATTGTATTTTGCATGTGCAGTAGTCCCTCACTATAATGAACAGATGAGGAGCCGTAACTTATTCATAGTTTATAGTTTAGTAAGAGTTTTATAGGCCGTGGCCTTTTGTGAACTCGCCACCTTGTTCTGTTGGTGGAAGAAGTATTGATATCACCCATGTGCTCATCTAAGTTTTATTTAAATTAATTCATATTTTTACTTTCCACTATGTGATTTGGAAGTGTATTCCATGAAGTGATTATTTGTTTGGTGTACCACTTACTTCTCTTATGTGTTCTTTTTTTTTTTTTTTACTTTCTTTCTTTTTGCCCCTTCTCTGCTCTCGGAGCCCTCTCCTTCCTTCCTCTCAACTCCATTCCACCTCTGGCAGGATCTGCCCCTAGAGTGCCCCCTCCCTCCTTGCACATTGGGGTCTGTCCCTCCACTCGGTGGTCCAGATGATCCGAGAGGCTATCATCTTGGGCTGCCGAGAGGGTTTTTCTCGTTTTCTCCCCCTAGTTTCCCGGCCCCCTGAGACGCCCCGCGCTAGGACATACGTCCCGAGTGGCGGTGTGCTGACGCACACCAAGCCCTCATGCGCAGCCGACGTCCCCCCTCCCCGGCACCGGCAAGCGGCGCCGCCTCGTCCCTCCGTGATCGGTGCTTCCACCGGTCGTGAAGGTGACTTGGAACACACGAATGTGTTCGAGGTTCCCACCCCTGAGGGAGGAGAGCATCCGTTGGGACGCTCAATCCTCCCTCCCCCCACCGACCCCCGGCAACCCGAGTCCGTTCCCGAACCCGGGTCGCCGGCGTAGCGTGAGGTGTGGCGTCCAGCGCCTCAACCCTCAGCGCCACCGGGCCAGCCTTCTCTTATGTGTTCTAAATGTATCTCCTTTTAATTTATGTTTGAGTTCTTGTGTTGGTCATTCCACTATATTTTTCTAAAGCTTTGGTTTCCCTTAAAAATTCGTTTTGGACAGCATTGAAAGTCAGGTAGAGATCGCCCCTAAGGTTTCTATAATAAACAGAATACAAGCCTCATTTTTTTAGCCTGTCCTCATATTCTAGTTGTCTCATGTTGGTAATTCTGTTTGTGATACGTCTTTGGATGCCTTCAGTCATTTTCTTACCCTTTATTGTGGTTGGACGCATAGAGGTGCACAGTTGTCCAGATGCGGTCTTACCAAGGTTGTGTATAGAGGAACTATTACACTTGGTTCTCTGCTTTTAATATTTCTAAAAATGCAAGATGCAGTATTATTGAATTTCTTGACTGTAGCCTGCATATGTATGTCAAAAGTTGGGTTATCTATCAGTACTTGCAAATCCTTTTCACTGGTTGTTTCCTGTAGGATTACATCATATAGTTTATATACCTTACAGGGATTGTTTTTCCCAGGTGCATAACCTTACATTTTGTTTTGTTAAAGGTCAGTTTGTTGTCCTGTGACCACTTTTCAAGTGTATAGCTGTTCTCTTGAAAATCGATTGTGGCCTGTGAATTGTTTACAATACAACCAATCTTGCAAACATACGTTTGTTATGGTTTCCTGTTCATTACAGCGAGGGATGCTTACACTGTACATAGCAGAACCAGCACTGTCAGCATTATCTGCCAGCTTGCTTGCACCCACTTCGCAAGAAAAATAAGGGTACACGAGGTATAAAATTTACTTTTAGATTATAATAATAAAATTCATTTTGCTGTTCTTTTTTTTTTTTTTTTAACTCTTTTTCTCCTTCAATCAGGGCATCTCTGAGGTACCCTCTCAGTCTGCCCTCTACTCCCCACCGTGGCTTCCCTTTGAGTTCCCCACAGGACTTCCCAGCTCCCCGGATCACCCCCAGGGGGAGGGCCTGCCTCTCCTACCTGGTGGCTCTGTCTGCATTTAGAGGGTCTGTCCTGTGGGTGGATTCAGGACCGTTGTGGGATAGTCCGGTGTTGGGGATGTGGGGCTAGACCCCTGGGGTTCTCATTGCCTCCCTGATCTCCGGGACTTTTTCCTTTGTCCCCTCCAGAGCGCGGATGTGCAATGGCATCCATGGTGTTGAGTACATACACCTGCTGACGTTCCGCCCCCAGCATCCGCTTTGCGACACAAGTTCTGTCACTGCCCCCGGCTGCCACCAGGAGCGCCCTGGAGTGCTTTAACCCCAAATCCCTCCCGGGAAGGGAGAGCAGTCCTCTGGATGCCGATCCCTTCCTCCCTACCGACCCTGGCGGCCCAAATCCGTTCCCGAACCCGGATCACCTGCATAGCACGAGGTGTGGCATCCAGCACTTCAACCCTTTGCGCCACCGGGCCGGCCCTTTTCTTTAGTCTTTTTTTTTTTTAACTATTTTTTTATTTCATTTTTTTCATAAAAAATACCACAGAGCAATATCACCAGAATAAATGAATGTGGACAGTGAATTACATGCTGCACATTGTACAGAGATTACATTGATATATAAACAGAGTAAGCATTGTACCCTATGTGTACAGTATATTCTATTAATGATAGTCCAAAAGTATAAGAATCTATCCTTAATATACTGTATAGAAATAAAAGAACAAAAATCTGTTGGTTTAAGTCTACAATTTCCTCATTGGGGACTAGGGAAGTCCATGGGAGAACTTAATTAGGTATGTGTCAAAGTCACTAGCATCACTATAAAATATTAAGTCACATACAGGATACGGGCAACCTATAGATAAAAGAATAATGTTTTGGGGCTGACCGGCACCCAAGAGGATCATTGGGGAAAGTCTTATAAGCCGAGGGGACAGTCCTATGCTGGCTGGTCTGGCCTTATTTGAGACACGTGAAGGAACCAGACATTCCAGCGATTCATTAATTCTGGGATTTTATTTTGTAATCTGGCTATCACATGTTCTAATTGGTAGACATTGTATATTGTATCTTCCCAGGCTGTTATAGAGGGGGGATTGGGGCGGAGCCATAAACGTGTGATACACTTTATGGCTGTACCCAGCATTATATTAAGCAAATAGATGTGGTGCGGGTTCTTGAAGTGACCTGGGTAGTGAAGTAAAATCCCAACAGCTGGGGTAAAATCACCCAGAGATGGGAAAAGGTCAAGTATTCTTTTCCCTATCAGGGACCAATAAGATGTGAGTACTGGGCAAAACCAGAAAACGTGAGCATGTGCGGCTACCTCACAGCCGCACTGCCTCCAACAGGAGGAGTCTCCTCTATTCGAAAATTTGGCAGAGACTTGGGGAGTACGAAAAAATCTGGTTGCGATCTTCCAGGAAAACTCTTTCCATGTATATGAGTTTGATGTTTTATGCTGTCTTCGCCAGATCCAGAGCCAATCCTCCTGGGACAATGCCAGCTGAAACTCAGCTTCCCAGTGAAAGTGCACCAGGTCCATGGCCGGTGAAGGGGCCCCTTACAGGGCTTTATATGAACGAGAGACCAAATGGGTTCGGTCTCCACCTCTTGCAATCTGAATCAATAAAAGGCAAACACGTGTGCAGTGACATCTAAGCCAATTTTAGTGTCCAAGAAGTGTTGGATCTGTAAGAATCTAAAGAAGTCAGACTTGTTCAGAGAAAACTCCTATTTAATCTGATCAAATGACTTAAAGATGTCATTGTCATAGAACTGATATGCGTGTTTTAAACCTTTGCGCACCCAGGCCTGAAAAGTAGTATTTAAGTGTGCTGGGGTCCATGATGGATCCTCCCTTTTCTTTAATCTTAGTTTAATTTAGAATCAGGTTACAAAATTCACTACCCACTTGCCCGCTTGATTGACTCTCCGCCACCATGACATACTGTACTCACATACTCAAATATCATGCAGTTTTGCTGATTGTACTTGCCATTGAGGCTCCTTGTTAACAAATTTTTAAATAAGATAAAAAACTCAAAAATTGGTAACCACCATCTCTAATCTACTTAGCATTCATTTAAAATGCACACTGAATTGTCAGCCCTAAAGTTGCAGATCAGTGACTCCCCTTTCTATAAGCTTGATTGACTCTCCTCCTCCCTGACTCCCCTATCCCCTTCCCAACATACTGTACTCACATTTTTAAATACAGTTGTATCTTCATCAGTGATTAGCAGCTCTTCTCTCTCTGCCTCTCACCTACTCAGAATACGGGAAAGTGGAAGTGCATCACTCATAATTTCTGCCGGGAGCTACAAAACTACATTCATACTAGCCAGAAATGTGCTATAACAAGATTTGTTACAGTAAGGGAGTACTGTACTAACATTTTTTCACATATTTAGTGAAATCACATTGTATATAGACAGAGAAGAAATGCAGAGTTCTTTGTGTGTTTTTGTTTTGCAATATTTCTATTGTCCATTTTATGTTACATACATACTACCATATACAATAAGTTAATATCGCTTACCTATATGTCACCCCCACCCACTCCCACCCTCACAGATGTCATATTTCAATGGCTACAGCCATATTCATATTACTTTAAATGACTTTTCCTACATTCTTTTTTCACATTAGGGATAGTCTTTAAATAATAGATTTAATAACTTATAATTGCATTAATAGAGGAAGCATATTACAAATGGAGTTCTGAGCTGTATCAAAGATATCAGCTTTATACATTATATGGTCCATTTCGAATATCATAGTACATTTAAAATTCTGCATCCATTTTGACAAATTAAATTCTGGTCATTTGGTGGAGTTCCATTCTGCAAGGATTATTCTTTTGTTGTCAGTGTTGCCAATGCCAATATTTTTTGGCCTTTTGGTTGCAAATTCAATCCTTCAAAATAGTTTAGTATAAAAATACTGGGTAACAATTTAATATGTTTATTTTAAATTTTGTTTAATTCTATTTGTACACATTTCCACCATTGTTCTATTTCTTTACATTCCCATAGTAGGTGATAATGGTTAATCTTAGTTTCGGATAAACAGTTATGCCAACATTCTATTTTATTAGTTTTTAGAATATGAGTTTGTTTGGGGTCATATATGCACAATCAACTATTTTATGTTGTATAGATTTATTTTTTGCATATGTATATAGCTTATTGGCATTGAACCGAATTTGTTTCCATTTGTAATTGTCCATTTTAATTTTTAGCTCCTCTTAGCTAGTTTGTGATTTTGCATCGGTTTCCCTTTTTCATTACCAGCGTCTCATTTAGAAGTTCATAAAAAAATGCCACTATCCTCATTTTAGTTTTTGATTCTGATTGTAATATTGATGTAATATCTAAATACAAATCATTTTTACTTATGGTTAATTCGGGTTTAATATATTTTTGAATGTATTTTTTAACATTAAGTATTTTATTCTGGGATTTTTGATGTGATACTGTAAGCATCTGCTCTCAAATAAGTCACATGTTATTTCACTGTTGTTTTCAGTACAATCTATCCAATTTATTAAATTAAGTACCTTCAGTTATTTTGCCAGTGGAAATTGTCCATTATTATTGTTCCATATTTTTGAGTTCCAAATTATACTTGATAACAAATTAGCATTATTTTGTGGAAATACAGTAGCTTGTTCATTCTTAAACTAATTTTATATAGGGCATTAATTATTGGATTTTTATAACATGGGTTTACAAAAAGAGAAAAGCTCATTTGGGCACACAGCATCACCTGACCCATATACCTACTGCGCAGCATCGGTTCTACAGCGAAGACCATCACAGCGACATTGTCAGCAGTTGCTGTGATGGGCTCCACTACCTGACACTAGTGCTGGGGAGGTGTTTGCCCCCATCCCCGAAGTAATTCCGACTGGAGTTAGCAATCTAAAGTATGGGGGGGTCAGGGGCAGAGCCTCATAGAAGTGTGGGGGCAAAGCCCCCACTAAGCTATTGTTCCAGGTCACAGTACAACACCAGTTGGTGCTGTTGTGCTGTCGCTGTGCCGTCGGTCGACAAGAAATTTGTTGCCGCGGCATAATGGAACCCACCTGTCGGTGGATTAAATTCACTATTTAATCCACAGTTAGGGTGAGATGGCTGAGCAGCAGGATCCCTGGGCAGAGCAGGACTTGTTATCAGTGGGGAAATTCAGTAGCGACAGGCAGCCATTAAAAATGTACCTAAGCAAGAGGCAGAGCCGCCTGACAGTGCTGTGTTCAAGTCCCCTGTTGTTGCCTAGGTGCTGTGATGAAGCAGCACTGCCAGCTGTACCCCCATCCCATGTGGAGTGCAGGACATTGCCAGTTTCTATATGCCGCATTTCCCTTGCTGTCCCATAGAAAGAATCGCCATCATACTTGCCCCCCTTCCCCCCGAACAAGAGAAGCAAGCAGCAGCAGTAGTTCATGTCTCGGACAGAGAGAGCAGCAGGCATCAGTAGAGATCAGGTGAGTGAGACAGTGGCAGTTATGCTGTGAGTACATTCGCACACCACCACCTCAGAGAGCAACAGTGAGACACACTGCTAACGTGGTCCTACTGACCGCAGCAGTGCATTTCGCTGGTCCTGATTCCAAGAATAAATCCTGTAGTCTCCCCTCTCTCCCTCTATCTGTCTTCCGTCTCTTGACTTGTGAGACTTGTGAGTTGCTCTGGTGTAGGTGGTGTGTGTGTGAGTGTGAGAGAGAGAGAGAGAGAAGCCTATAACGGGTCAGTGTTCCCAACCGTGATTTGGCAGCATGCCCCATGGAAGTCTGTGCTCAGTTGTCATAGGGACATGTAATGACCCAAGTCCTGCAGTGTGCTGTCTCTCATTGGCCTGGTGTCGCTGAGGGTTGAGGTGCTGGATGCCACACCTTGTGCCACGCCGGTGACCCAGGTTTGGGAACGGACTCGGGTTGTCGGGGGTCGGCAGCGGAAGGAGAAGATTGAGCATCCGGAGGACTGCTCTCCTCTCCTGGGGTGGGTTGTTGGGGTCACTTTGCTCTGTAGTGGCCGCCAGTGGAGAGCGGGGGCACTACAAGGAGCGAAGCCATAGAAGGGGTGGGACGATGGCGGATGTCAGCACTAGGTGCGCAGATGTCATTGCACGTCTGTGTCCCAGGGGAAAAGCTCTACACAGAAAAACCCTCTGGCCACGCAGCATGATGCCTCCGATGGTGTCCCGCCTGCCACCCCAAACAAAGCCCGGCTTGAGGGGCAGGGGTTCAAGGGTGATGCAGTCTCTCTCTCCCTGTCCCTGCCTGGGGGGGCCCTCCATGGGGGTAAGCCACAGTCCTCCCTGCTTCAGCCAGGTCATGGCAGAGGCTGGTGGGTGTGCAGCGTGTTGAGACCCTGTGTAACAGGGCTAATGGGGGGGAAAAGTCCCCTGTCGTGGCATGGAGAGAATACATAGAATCTACAAAAAAAAAAAGTGTACGGTCTCTCATTGTCATTGCGGACTGTGTTGTATGCAAAGGGGATGCCAGGGGACACAGCGAGAGAGGGCAACAGCGAGCAGCAGCGTTCTGTATGGGAGAGGGACACAAGGGAGAGTAAAAGGCTGGTAAAGTCACTGGCACCACGTGTCCACCCCATGTCAGAAAGACAGAGAGAGAGACCCAGGGGAGAGTTAGGGAGAGAGAGCGAGTTGACCCTCATTGCCAGCAAGGCCCCCCCCCACACACACACACATCAGGGCTGCAGCTGATTGCTGGCTTTCATGTTTTGTGTCCCACAGTCCATTTGTAGAGGGAGAAAGGGAATAGTGAGTGAAAGAGCAAGAGAAACAGAGATAGTGACAGTGATATCGGGGTATCCTGTCTGTGTGTGTGTGTGTGTGTGTGTGTGTGTGTGTGTGTGTGTGTGTGTGTGTGTCACTGTTCGGGATGCTTCCATGTGGTTTTCAGGAAAGACACCATTGCCACAGGGGAGCGGGGACACAGGCAGCTGAATAACAGGGTTGGCTGAATACATGTGTTCAGAGGGGAACTAATGCCATGCCATACAAAGGTGAGGGCAATCAGCCAGCTTAAAACCATGTGACAGGTCGCGCTACAGCAGGGATATGAGAGTAATGTAAGAGAGATCTCCTATTTATTACAGTTTAATCCATGTATGCGCACAGTACCAAGTGGGGGGGGGGCACAAAGTACACCAGCTTGTGGGTGTAACAAAGTGTAATCCAGCAACATATAACAGAGTGAGACAGTGAGAATGGGCGAGGCTGTTCCCTGGGAACTGCGAGGTGCCTGTCAATGTGTGTGTGTGGGGGGGGGCTGAAAGAAACCTCATAGACAATGTGCCAGACAGTGGTATGTACTAGAAAGGTCACAAATCATGTCAGAAGGTATGTGTGACATTTCCATGTGCATAACAGGAGTACATGATGCATTATTTGTTAGGGACTATTTTGCAAGGTGGCAGGATACACTGCCTTTCTTGCTCTTTAAAGGGGGAAAGACCCTTTTCCTGTTTTTTTTCCTTGTTCTGCACATAACCCATGTTATAAGCGCAATAACCCACTCCAGGGTGTGGGGTAATAGGCAGTGAGGGGCAAGATTATTAGCTTTGCAGTGAATAGGAGAAAAGGGAGAGAGGAGCCAGCCCACCGGCACAGCGGCAAGGTGTCCACATGCGACGGAGACATCCTGGGTTTGGGAACAGACCTGGCAGTCGAAGGGCTAGCTGGGTGGAGAAGAATTAAGCACCAGAGGGGTGGCTGTCCTCTAAGGGGAAGGGGGGTTAGTGTCCAGTGTGTCAGTGGCCCCTGGTGGAGGCCGGGGGATCTACAATGACCTGCACCAGGTTAAGTTGGAGGCAGGACAGATGCTGGATGTCATTGTATGTCCCGCTTCCAGGGGAACAAGAGCATGAAAAAAATCCTGGTCCTTGGGTATGACACCCTGCTCCGCCACCATCTCTGCTGCCCCAATTGTCCAACAGGGGGGTCCCTCTCCCATGGCCCACCCTGGAGGGTAAGCCAGGGCTCATGTCCATGTGTTTATTGGGGGTGATGCCCACCAGGCGGCCCCACCCAGGGGCGTAAGCCTGAGGATGGTGGGATGGAGCAGGGGCCGAGGCTGAGCTCACAAATGAGAACTGGGGGCCGGGACAAAAAAAAATAAAATAAGGTAAGGCAGGGAGGCAGAAATCTGCAAACTGGAAAAAAGAACTTCAAGAGTTAGAGCAGAAGTATAAGCCCCAACCCCCACACATATACACCTGAAATACAGTAGTGGCCAACTTTACAAGCACCAGAATTAAATGAAATAAACTTCTCACTAGAAAAGTTGAGCTGTCCTTATTGCGGTTGAAACATGTATATTGGGAAGGTGGAGACAAGGCTAGTAAACTCCTTGCCTACCATATTAAGAAAAGACAAACAGAGAAGCATATTCCAGGCCTTAAGAATAGTGCAGCAGTTGCCCAATGCGATCCCCAAAGCACTAGGTCAATTATGCAATCCTTTCTTTAAAAACCTGTATGCTTCTCCAAAAACTGAAACCATCACTAGTTCTCTAAATAATCTCAATTCTTGGAGTGAGAAGTTTGCTGCTGCATGCTACACAGCCGAGGAGTAACTGTGGGAGCAGGACACATACAAGGAGTTTTTGATGTCTAAAACAGGTATGCCACTGTTGCCTCACCATACCTTGACAAGTGTGTGTGTGTCTTTCCAGGCTGTCTTGTGTGGCTGAGTCCGTGGGAGAATCTCCCAGTCATCGAACTTCCCTGCAAGGACTGAGGAGTTCAGAGGTGGTGAGGCACGCCCTTACGGGAAGCAAGGAGGGCTCTGCGGGGGAGCTGACAGCCACGGAGGTCCCCCAATAAAAAGGCCTACTGCTAAGAGAAGCCTAATGGCTGCAGCTGCTCCATTGTATTGGGGTTTGAAACCTGGCCGGAGGAACACAGCAATGTATTGTACCTTAGCAAAATAAGTTGCCTTGTCTAAGCTTGAAGCAAAAGTTTTCTCCCCTCCACCCCAGACACTTTATAAATAATTTACCTCTCTTTTGAGCTACTCAGTATTTGCCGAGCTACATAGTATTTTAATAACTGAATTATTTATTTATATTAGTCTCGCATTTTTGGCACCAGATAGTGAGCTAATTGTTTTCAGGGTTTCCAGGGTTGTTGCTTGCTACTCAGGAGTATCCCCTGGAGACAGGTGCTTATTAAAAGTGTTTAGAGTATATTTAGAGACATTAAGAAAGTATCTACTACTATACCTTAAACTCATTTAACACGAGTTCAGGTTACTGTATGGTTTAATGACTGTCCAACTTTGTGGACAGTCATTAAAAGACTTTATTTATTTTAGACACTATTTTATTTTTTACTTTTAACTTTGGAAATTTAACCAGTCTACAAGTTTTAGGGGCTCTGAGTGGACCTTGAGTACAAAACATAAGAGTCTGAGAGCATTAAACTTTAAAATAAAAAAAAATAAAATCTTGTGTACGTCATCACGTACCCTCGTCACTGGGTCGCATGGTCTAAAGCAAGTAAAATACATATGCGTGGCATCTTCCTTGCAGAGTGCGCATTGCTGTGCAGCAAACACACACTTCTTTGGCGTGCTAAGGGATTTCAGGCAAGCAACCCATATTTTTAAAGTAGAACACAAATTTATGGGTACTTTTAGAGTCTTATTGTTTCATTGGAGTTTAATCAGATCTTGGAATCTGAACATTTTTTTTATTTCAACTATATTTTGTACAGCACTTCTCAGGTCAGCCACCTAAGTGAACACGCTATTGCAGTATTGGTGGTAACACCTAGGAGGCCTGCGGACCACTCATAACCCACCTGTGTTTCAACCTGATCTCGTGTATAGCTCTGGTTTAACAGTGTTTGTAACAGTAAGTTTTATTTAATAGTTAAAGTCTTGTAAGGTTTGTAGAGTTTCACTCAGAGTGTGCAGGTAGGTGATTGTACTTTAGCAGCATGGTCTATTCTTAGAGCACTAGTGCTGTTTGAAGGCACTAACAGAGCCTGATAGGGTTTAGATTTTAAGTGGACCCGAGCAGAGTAACAGAAATAGAATGACAGAGTTATAGAAAAGTTTACAGAGAGCATTGAAAATACAGCAAAGAGCTGAATTTAGTCACTCCTCTTTTCTTGCTTGGCTTTTACTTTGCAGTAAGTTTTAAACCATTGTATTAGGCAAAGCTAACCAGGAGATATCTGGGACTAAGACTAATATTTTTAGCACTTCTTATATTTCCAAATACTGGTCCCCTTTATATTTTTAGCCCTAGTGAATTACTACATAAAAGATAACTAGGGCACTCAGGTTACTTGCCAGCATCCAATCTGGGACTCCACTAATTCGCAATCATACTTTCAGAAGGAAGGCTATTTTTCCCAAGACTCCGGTCAAGCGTCATTAAAGCCTGAAAACTGGGGTAATCAAAAGCATCTTCCCAGAGACGTCCTTCACATCTAGCAGGGTAAAGCCACAATCTGCCCAGAAAGACTCTTGCAGTCTCTTGTAGACCTTTTCTTTCAGACACAGATCGTTTGGACAGTTTGGTGCTCTGGTTTGGAACTTTACACTGCTGAATCAGTGCGCTCTTTCTGTGCATAATTACAGCTGGTGTCTAGATTTATTCTCTTTTTGTTTATTAAGTTTTGGGGTTTAATTACTGCTAGTGTTGACTAGTGCATTATTGAATCCCCACCATGGTTTATAAAAGAAGTGGAAAAAAACCTCTCCCCACTCCAAGGTAGGAATTCACCATCTAAAGAGGTGTCAGATCCCTTGGAGCAGGGAAAGCAGGAAAACAATCCCTCAGAGGGAATTGCTCCATGAATGCCTACAAAGACAGAAATGCAAAATAAGGGACAGAAAGGCATTAATAATATTAAACAACTGAAAATAACAGAATTTTGGAATGCACATCCAAATTCACCAAAATACCTTTCTACCCCAGTACTATTGAGGGGAAAACATGGGGTACAAGTGCAGATTAATGATAAGATAGATCTTAACCTAACTCCAGAACATCATATGACCCCTACAGAGGGTATTTCTATTATGACCAAAGGGTGAGATTCTATGGCATCTAATGATGCTGCTGAATTGAAACCAAATACGACCACCCCATTGGCAGCTATAGCCCCATACAGTATATCAGATTATGAAAAAAGTCCTCAGATCATATTCAGGTGCTCATATTATGACTCAGAGGTCTCTTATCACGACCCAGAGTTACCACCCCTGGTGAAAGAGGAAAGAGAGAGACCTTGGAAAGGTCTGTGAATAAAATTCAAAATAAACTGGACACAATACTAAAAGAACTGGACACTACCACAGAAGGACTGAAACGCCTGCAAGGAAAAGAGTGTCTGGACATTTCAAAAGAAAGAGAGCTAGAGCAGGACATCAAGGTGTTAGAACTAAGTCATGAGACATTCAGAAAGAAAGGGAATGCTGACAAGGAATGCATCAAAATAACAAAGAACATTTCACTGATGCTGGAGAATTTTGTGCCAGCTTGACGATATCTAAACAAATGTTAGAAATAATTAAAAACAGGTACTATGCTGACATCGTTATTTTAGAAAATTTAGCAGTTATTAAAGATGAAATTACTAACTTGTGGACTGACATTTTTTATAATAAAATTTTATTAGACAAAATTAGTGAAACACATAAACCTTCAAAAGTTAATCAATCTTCTTATATGGAAGCAGAAGAAAATCAAATACTGGAAGTAAGAAAAGATAAAACAATACAAGTAAATCTACCCCCAACAAGGATAAAATCTGTGAATGTTACGTGGAATTATCAACAAAAGAAAAAAGGAAAGAAAGGAGAAATAGGAGACCCCAGAATATCGATAAAAGCCCCAAACATGATTCACATGATAAAGCAAAATATGGAGAAGTAAAGGAAAAGGGACCATTATTGGCAATTGTGCGAGAAGTAGAGAAGGAACCAGTGAGAACAGAAAAATCTAAGGAAGGAATGGTCAAGGAAGTGACCATAGATCTAACTAATTTATCTAGAGAAATTGGAAATAAAAATCAGATTGTAGATCTAACTAACTTACATAGAGAAATTGAAAATAAAAACCAGACCAAGGAGAAGGAAATTAAGATCACAAAAAACAATAAAGTATTTAACAAAATTGATAAGGAAAAAGAAGTTGCCCAGGGACATCCATTGAATACGTTAAATAATAGTCATAAAGGATATGATGTATTAGAAATAACAGAATCTACAAATTTGAAAGAAAATGACTCACCACAGATTCTAACAGTGTTTGCTGAATACAATGAGGAAAACCATGAGGACTTTGAATTTCTAATAGAGAGCTATGGCATACCCAGACTTAATAGGGAGACATAGGAAAAATTACAGAAGTGGATGTTACATCTGCTACATATTCAAGTAAGTTCTGAGTCCATTTACACCATGAGACCAGCAAATACACACATACAGGACTCTGTTCTGATATACTGCCAATCATAAGGTTTGGCAAATAAAATCTGCCAAAGGAACTCAGCCCTTAATATGTGTGGAATTCATTTACATCCTCCACAGAAAGTCCCAATAATAAGAGAACCAGCTAGGGATAGCTCCAATGTTGAAAAAGAACGAGATAAGGTTGGAATAGAGAAAGTTTCTGAAATCATTAAACAAAAAGAGCAGAAGTAACGGCACAATTGGGAATGTAGAACTATTTCAATTTTTTGGTGGGAAACCTCGAGAGAAGAGTCACTTGGGGAAATTAAAAGGGATATGACTTCCTTCTTAGAAAGTTGCCTACATCTAGGTATAACCAGTAATTTTATAGACTGGCTTAGAGTATGTGGACGTCATCATAACACCACTCAGATAGATGTCACATTAAAAAAACTTTCATACTCCAAAAATACTATTAACTGCAGCAAATAGACTGGATACCTTGGATATACACATGGTAACCCCACAGACCTTAGGGAGATCTTCTTTAAAAGAAAATCGGTCAGAGCTGGTGGAGAATGACAGTACCTCATAAAATTACAGGTTCGTGCCACTAAGCCAACTGGATAAGGACTGACAACCACCTAATCAAAATATGTATAAATCTGTTTATAAGGTCCTTGAGGAACTAGACTCAGGAACAATATGAATTTTATCATGGAACATACAAAGCTTACATCTAAAATTGGCTGACAAAGAGGTTAAGGATTTCTTACTGGCACATGAAATTATTTGTTTACAAGAAACTTGGTGTCCAGAAGACTCATTCCCATTATTGCTGGGTTATACTAATTATGGAATCCCAGCAACAAGGGATAGGAATTTTGGTAGATTCAAAGCGGGGCTCATGATGTATATTAATACCTCTCTCAACTTTATGATACGGAAACTTGAGATCCATATGGATAACTTCCTGCTATTGAAATTGGAGGGAACAAATGGTGGACTTCTTATTCTGAATGCATACTTTCCTCCAACCGGAATGAATGCACAAGAGATCTACACGCAACTTAAATATGAATTAAAGAAGATCAGTGACATTTTGGAGGATACTCCAATCATAATAGTTGGTGATTTTAATGCGTGACTGTCTTCACAAGGGTTTAATGAAGCTCTCTATGGAGACTTTATATTACATTTACAATCTATTAACCCAAAATTACCTGTTTTAGACTAACAGACCCTAAAATTAACAATAGAGGAAAAGTACTTTTGAAACTAGTGCATGACCTGAATATATGCCTTTTAAATGGTTGTACTCCTGGTGACCAAAAGGGAAGTCTAACATTAAATGGATCTCAGGGTTTCTCTACCACAGATCTTGTCTGGACAAATGTGGAAGCTCTGAAATTAACAGATGATTTTAAGGTCGTGAAATGTATTGAATCTGCCCATAATCCAGTAATTAGGAACCTAAATTTACAGCTTATGCCCAACAGTATTACAACTGAATCTGAACCTAGCAATATTGAAATTATAAATCAACAGAGAATAAAATGGGGGAAAACATACTGCCAATATCTTTAAAGAATTATTTGAAACAGAAAAATTATTTGAAATCAAAGAGCATATAATGCAGAGATCAGTATTCAAAAAAAATTCAGATAATTGGCAACTTATCACTACCCTAATTAGACCTCATTGTATAGAAAGCAAGATTTATTATTCGGACCACAAACATACCAACAAGTCATAGTTTAATAAAACTTGTAAGGTAGCTAAACAAAGCTTAAATCATAATATAAGAAGACTAAAAAGGGAAGTTACAAACCTCAGGGAGAGAGCCACTAGCATGAACAAATGTAGGAAATATTATAAAACTATTCTAGAGAAAGAGAGACATAAACACAATATCAAATTGTGGGAAAATCTAAAGAAGGTTGTTATATCAAAAAATAATAAATCCTTCTAGTGACAAGTATCACTTGGTTATAATAGATATACCACAAAGGTTAAAGCCTATATAGTACCTAACATTTGGATAGAATACTTAACAAAATCTATACTTCTCAGAAGAGGAGCAGGTCTCCTTATTCCAAATCCATAAGAATAGAAGGAAACGTATATATCCAATCCCTCTTTGTATACAGGATGAGGAAGTTTACGTGACGCTTGTGTCTCTTCCTTGAATAAAGCCCCAGGCCCAGACTCCATAATAGTAGATGCATACAAGGCATTTCTACAGTGGTGGTTACCCATCTTTAAAATATTATTTAATACAATAATTCAGGGACTCAAGAGTCCAGGTAGCTGGAAAGGTAGTGTTATCCATCCAATTTTTAAGGAAGGAGCTGTAAAGGCCCTAGAATGTATCAACCCATCAGCTTAATAGATATCGCCCAAAAACTATTTACTAAAATTATCCTAGAATGGCTCACTACTTGGATTGAAGATAACTTAATATTAAGTGAATTCCGAAATGGATTTAGATCTGGGAGATCCATTATTCAACACTGTTATACTTTAAATCGTCTTATTTGAAAGCATGTAGAAATCAGAACTCACAGATTGTATTGCTGTTTTGTGGATTTCACTTCTGCTTTTGATAGCATAAGTAGGAGTCTTCTTTTGAAGAAATTGGTAGAATATGAGCTAGATTTGGAGCTAGTAGATATTATTATTAGTCTTTACTCAGATACATGGATTAAAATTCAGTACAACCAATACGGACAAACCACTACAACAATCTCTACAAATTTAGGGGTTAGGCAATGATGTCTTTTGGCTCCAACTCTTTTTAATTTATACATCAGTACAATACGGCAAAATCTATATGCGCCAGACTTCTACTTTCCTAAGATAGGGAAACAAATGATACCTGTGCTCGCATACGTTGATGATTTGGTGTTAATACCAACTTCCCAACTGGGACTTCAAAGAAAATGGAATCTCTTTTCAAAATAATGCAGGGCTCAAAAGTTAAAAATAAATAAACATAAAACAAAGTCTGTAGTATTTGGAAACAAGGATAGGCTGTCACCCAGGGTATGGATCGACCAGGACAGAATAGAGACTGTCAAATTCTGTGATTACTTAGGGGTGAGATTCTCGCAAAATAACAATTGGAGAGAACACATACTTCTAGTACAAATTAAATTAAAAGCCGCATCTGGTGTTTTTTGGTCCTTTAATGCAAAATTGGGGAAAAGTTCTGTATTGGGCGTACTGAAGGTACTAAATGCTAAAATCAAAATGAGCACTTTGTATGTTACTGAAGTCGGGGCATTAATAATGATTTGAAGGAAATAGAGATTCCTCTAAATAAACTTTACAGGCACATACTTAGGTTCCTCAATCTGTCCCCTCAGCCATATTACGACTAGAATTAGGACAATTTCCTGTTGAATCCCTGGCACTGGTAAGAAAAATCTTATTTATACTAAAACTTTTTCTTCTCCCAGAATTACACCTTCCTCAATGGTGCTTGGAGGAAGAGACAGCAAATTCTGAGAGGGGTTTCTTTTCCCCTTCTATGCACCTAATCAAAAAGGCAATCTTTCCTTTGGGACTAGGAACCCTCCTAAATGAAATATACATTAAGCTCTCAGAAGAGATAAAATTAATGGTTACAATAAGAATCAGTGACATGGAGATAGCGAACAACTTTGTTCGATTAGCTGAACTAAAATGTTTCAAATGGTATAAACAAATTAAACTTACACATCATATGGAACCATATTTGCTCAAATTAAAGGTAGATTCAAGACGTCTGATCACAAAATTCAGGATGGAGCTATATAAAGCTAATTATATGCATCATATACAGAAAATACCATGCTGTATTTCGTCTTTCTGCAAGTGTGGAAAATGTGTAGAGGATGATCTCAAACATGTGGTTTTATTATGTCCATTATATACCAAGAATATGGATCAGTGGTTAGGAGGAATCTTGAGTAACTTAGAATTACCTACAAATATGATATTTCAAGAACTTTTTTCTTTTACAGATATTACTATATTGACTAAATTGGCTGTTTTTATACAGATAGTTCACTTATGAAACTGGAACTAGACCTAAATAGCAGATATTGGTATGGACTAAAGATTTATCTGTTCACACTATATGCAAATTTGTACAACTGTTTTGACTGTTCATGCAACTTGAATATTTATGTGATGTAGAATTTTTACTTTGTGTATTGCATCATGTATTTTGTAATGGTATTTTTACTGATCATAAAACTGAATTGAATTGAAATTGAAATAATCTCACTGTACCTAGAGCTACTAGGTTTACTAGGTCTTAATGGAAAAAAGAAGGCCGAAGCCCATCGAGATTTTCCCCCACACAGTGTGGCCTCATTAAGACAAGGATAACCCTGTTAGCCAACTATCAAGTCCTCTTTTAAAATTATCGACACTATGTGAATCAACCAATGCTTGGGGTAATTGGTTCCAGAGTCTAGGTGCCCTAACTGAGAAAAAATGTTTTCTAAGATTAGTACTTGCAAATGGAACAAAGAGTTGTTTATTATGGCTTCTTGGCACAATACGACGATTTGTAAAATGAAGGCCACACTTTTTCATAAGTTCAGTGTTTTGCATAAGTTTATAGGTTAGTATTTGATCTCCCCTGATTCTTCTATTATGCAGAGTATGCAATCCTGTCAATTTTAGTCTTTCTGGGTAAGAGCATTTAGATAGTCTTGGAACCATCCTTGTAGCTCATTGCTGAATCTTCTCTAGCCGCTTCATGTCACCTTTCAGATGGGGGCTCCAAAAAGGAGACCCATAATCAATTAGGGGGCGAATACAACCCCTGTAGAGAGGAATTAAGCACTGTTCATTTCTTGTGACAAAGGAACGCTGAATTTGCCTAAGTATGCCATTTGCGGTATTGGCTATTTTTAAGTAATGGTCCGAAAAAGTTAGTGAGGAATTTACCAGGATACCTAGGTCTCTTTCTGTATTTGTTGATTTAATCAAGTTGTTGTTTATACAGTAACTGTATTTAGAGTTTTGAGTACCATAATGTAAAAACATACATTTGTCTATATTAAAATCCATTTTGTTAATGATAGCCCAATTTACAATTTTTAATAAGTCAAGTTTGAGTGAATTATGGTCATAATCGTTATCAACCATGCCCCCAAGTTTGGAATCATCAGCAAACTTACATAGCCAATTTTTGTTACTTATTCCTATATCACTGATGTATATATTGAATAATGTAGGGCCAAGCACTGAGCCCTGCGGTACCCCACTGGAGACTGTGGCTAAGTTTGAAACACAGTCATTTATAGAGACCCTTTGGGTTCTATTTGTTAGCCAAGCATTTATCCAGTTTACTAACCCTTCAGAAAATCCCACTGATTTTAGTTTTCTAATTAAATTTCCATGGGGCACTTTGTCAAATGCTTTGCTGAAGTCCAGCAATATGACACCCATATTTTGTCTATTTTCTACGCCCATACTAATATTATTGTAAAAAGACAACTGGTTAGTAGTGCAGGAGTGACCAACTTTGAAACCATGTTGAGTGGAGTCTACTATGTTCAATTCCTCCATTTCTTTCTCTAAGTAGGTTTTTATTATTTTTTTCATGGCCTTACAAATAATTGAAGTTAGGCTAATGGGCCGTAAATTTTGAACAAAGGATCTGTTTCCCTTCTTATGGATAGGGGTTATGATTGCTGATAACCAATCTACTGGGAGTTCAGCTAAGTGTAAGGATTTGTTAAATAGAATGGTTAAAGGAATTGAAATTGCCTCTGCTGTGTCTATAAGAAATCTAGGACTAACTTGGTCAGGTCCCGGGCTGGTAAATTTCTTTAGGGATTTAAGAAGAGGGAGAATATCTGCAGCCGTAATGTTATAGTTTTTCATGGAATTTTGACTTACTTTCATATCACTACAAGGCGTGTAGTAATCTTTTTTTAGAGTAGACAGAGCAGAAATAAGAATTAAAGTGATTAGCGATTTCAATGTCTGAGTGAATTATTTTATTGTCTAGTGTTAAAGGCCCTATTTTTCTGGAATTCCCATTTTTATTGTTTAAGTATGAAAATAATGCTCTATAGCATTAAGAGGAATAACTGTATTTCCCCATCACACAGCAGGAAGTAAAAGAAGCCATTCAGGCCCTTAACCAAGGTGAGGCTCCAGGGGGAGATGGCATCCCGGTGGACTACTGCCAGCTAGTGTGCCAAGTAACTAGCCAAGTGTTGGTAGATATGTACCAGGAGGCTTTAGTGTCAGGCTGTATCCCCCCCACCTTAAGGGAGGCCATCATAACAGTACTTCCTAAAAAAGGGAATGGACTCCTTAGTACCTGGGAGCTATAGACCCATCTCCCTCATCAATTCAGATGCCAAAATCCTGGACAAGGTAGTGGCAACAAGACTTGAACCAGAATTACAAGGGCTGATTCACCTGTCCCAAGCTAGGTTTGTGAAAGGCCACCACAGCATAGCTCACCTATGTACCCTTGTCAGTCTGATGCACACAGGCCAGGGGACCCCCACTCCAGTGTGGCACTGGCTGTAGATTTGGAAACAGTATCTGACTCAAGTAGAGTGGAGATTCCTCCTGAGCACCATGGAACAAATTGGGGTAGGCTTGATGTTTCTCAGATGGGTCAGAACATTATACCATTTTCCTGTGTCAAGTGTTCTCATAAATGATCTGTGCTCAACCCCATTCCCTCTATAGAAAGGTACTAGACAGGGATGTCCCCTCTTCCCTCTCCATTTTATCAAGGTGATAGAATCATTGGCAGTTGCCATATGAAATTATTCATGGCTAACAGGAATACAGGCAGGGAGTGAGGAATGCAAAACACTCCTATTTGCGGACAGCCTACTTATCCTTCTAGCTGATGGTGTATCCTCCCTGGACCCCCTACTGGTCTCTTGGCCCATTTCACGGGTACTGTATATCAGGTCTTAATGTCAGTCAGTCCAAGACTGAAGTATTTCCCCTGCATCAATGCTGCAGTGCTCAACTTTTCCAAGATAAAGGTCTAAAATGGGCAGTGGAAGGACTTGCATACCTAAGTATCCAGGTCCATCCATCATTACATAAATTGGTAGCCCTCAGCTTGGCTCCATTGCTGGAAGGGACCAAGATAAAGAGAGACAGGTGGAAGCACTTGACTCTACCTGGTGGCAAGCTGGTTGCCTTTAGGATGATGGTGGCTCCCAGATTTAATCATCTGCTCTCCCACTTGCCCATTAAAATAACCAACACATGGTCCACCAAAGTGGACAAAAAGGTGGGGAATTTTCTATGGGAGGGGAAGTCTCTCAGATACAGCAAAGTGAAGCTGCAGAGCCACTGGAGCAGGGGCGACTGGGGACTACCTTGGTTTCAATGCTATCATATAGCTTGTATCACCTCACAAACCATGTGCTGGTTTGTGCCAGCCTCCTCAGAGGCTCTGCAATGGCTCAGTATTGAGCAAAAGGCAGCCAGAGACCCACTGCTGCCTCCTTTATATATTGTATAGTGCTACAAGATCTTGGATCATCCCTATATAGTAGCATCTAAGGAGGCCTGGTACAAACTACACAAATACAGGACCACAGATTCCACTCCCCACCAATCGGCACCACTTTGGGGAAATTTCAATTCAATTCAATTCAACTTTATTTTTAAAAGGCGCTTTTCTTAAAATCAAAGCGCCTGTACAAATAAATATAACAATAAATATAATAAATCAGATTAATAAAAATCCTTAAAAGCTATATTAAAAAGGTGGGTTTTCAGCGCTCCTTTAAAACTAAGGACGGTCGGGCAATCTCGCACCTGACGAGGTAGAGAGTTCCACAGGGTAGGTGCCATAAAACTAAACGATCTAGCACCAGATGTTTTCAAACGTACCCTGGGAATCTCTAGCAATCCCTCGTCAGTGGATCAGAGGGGGCGAGAGGGACTATAAGGGCACAGGAGCTCTTTCAGGTAGGCAGGTCCCAGATCATGTAGGGCTTTACAGGTCAGCAAACCGACCTTGAAGGTAATTCGCCAAAACAAAACACTCTGAAATGAAACTCTCTGTATAGGGGGCCCCCCCAACTGAAGAGTCTGATCACAGAGAGGGATCACGTAGGTGCAGGACCTTCTGACTATGGACAGCAGTCACATAGGATCATTCTCAAACCTCCAAAAGCAGTTTGGCCAACTCAAACAAGATTTTTGGTGGTACCGAAGGCTGCTGGGATCTAAATTCCTGTTTGCCCTAAAACCAGCCAGTTAGCAAGCCACATCCTTCATAGCCATCACCAATAAGCCCCTTAAAGGCAGAACCAGCTTTATCTATAGACTCCTTAGGGATGCATTATCTGACCAATAAACAGCCTCTAAGCTAGCTTGGGTGACAGAACTCTATGCACAAATACCTGAGGAGTTGTGGTGTCATGCACTCTTTTGTGCACACAGAGCTTACCGTGATGGATGTAATCGTCTAATCTAAAACAAGCTTCTTTTTGGATGGTACAGGACTCCAACAGCACTAAAAAAATTAGGACTCTTTACAGGAGACAGGTGCTGGTGCTGTCAATCTGGGGCACACCTGACACACATACTGTGGGATTGCCCCAAGATAAAGGACTATTGGGATGGTATAAAGCAAATCTGTAGTTCTGTAGCAGGCTCTCAAGATGCCCCTAGTATTTCTCCTAGGCATCCCATGAAAAAAAAGTACTTGCCCATACAGCAATGGATGGTGGCAGTCAACATGTCTGCAAAAAGGCTGCTGCTGTACAGCTGACAGTCCACAGAGATGCCCAGCACAGTAGAGTAGTTCCATGCAATGGGACAGCTAGCAGCACTGGAATGACTGTCCCTCACAAATGCTGGCATCCTGTGGGCCTATCAAGACATTTGGAAGCCCTATCTGGATTCTGCCTACTGTCACAACACCAAATGGTCTGATTCTCCAGTCTCGGCTTAGGTTAATCCTAATCTATACCCTGCACCTAGACCTCCTGTATACATCCCAGATGTTAGATGTAGTAGCCTTTGTAATATGACAACCCTATGATTTTCATCTGTATGTATAACTAACTCTGATGACCTGTTGGTCAGTTATTGTCAGTTGTTCCTATAACTCATATGTTCTTCTTACAAGTTTAGTTATGCTTGAAGTTTTGTTTTGTATACAAGCACCAGGGTAGCAACTTCTATAGTAGCATCTCATAAATTCCTAGTGATGCCCCATGTTCTGTTTCATGTAATGTTTGTGTTGTTGTTGACAAATTTCAGTAAAAAGGTTTTACAGAACAAAAAATCCCTTAGTAATGTAACTTATGGAGAAATAACTACCACAAAAAAGGTTGTGGATAATAATAAAAACAAGCAGTCATTTAATGTCTGCTTTATAACTATGCAATGCTAACAATATGTAACTTTTTCAGTCTAATTGTTTTCTCAAAGTGAAATGTTCACTATTAGGTTGCAAAAACATAATGGTCAAGCTGCACACGTATTGACTTTGTGGGACCAACATATAACCAAACATCATCTTGCCCTGGAGCACAGCCCCCTGGGAAGTACAGAAGATTTGAAAATTATGTGTTTGTACAGACATCGGAAGTCAAGTTTTGGGCTTACGTGGCAGAAATCCACTAAATGTGAAAGTCACTGTACTTGCCCACTTAGCAGTTCAGTGAGAGTGTTATAGAAAAATCAGGTGCTGTTTTGAAAAATGGGACCCTTCCTTTAAAAAAAGTCAATACGACCATTAGTTTCAAAGCATGAGAAGTATGTGAAGTACCTCTCAAAAGATGGGTAGTATGTAAATGGACGCCTTCCAAACCTAATGCCATCGGATGAAATTCTTGCTTCTAAGTCAGCTATAATGAGGGATCTTTCAAATGTTATTTTCTGTGGCATGATAAACTATAACTACAAGTTTTCATAACCTCTCATTTTTGGTAAAGATAACAACACATTACATAGTCACATGAGCAACACAGTAATCTTCAGCTTGCCAGTATGTCATAAATCAGTCTAGCCAGAACCGGGCACTGCTGCCTGTACTATTCTGGTAGCTAATGAAAACCTATGTGAACTACTGTTGCCATTTTTATTTCAACCCACAAGTGACACAGAACAAAACAAGCATAGTACCATGCTTACACAGCACCAGTCAGTCATTCTGCAGTGTCAGTGGTTCAGTAGGTTACATGCTTATGACTAGGAATGGAAGACTGGAAGGTCATGGGTTCAAGTCCCACATCAGGAATTTGGGCAAATGCCTAGTACTGTAGTTTGGCAGTGTTGGGGGGGGGAGGGTGCTGTACTGTTGAGATTCTGTCCTTCCAATGTGATGTTAAACTGAGGCCCCTACCATCTCTGGTGGCTACTTAGGAGGAAGTTAAAATTCCAGTGACATTTATCATATAAGTAGGGTATTTTCCCCAGACTCCTAACCAACATTCCTCCTGCCAGTAAAACAGGTATATGTAACTCACCCCCAAGGATTCACATGGAGATGAGCTGTTACTGCTCAATGTACCTTTCCCAATTAGGTTCCTCAGTCTGTCCCCTTAGCCATATTATGAGTAGAAATAAAAAAGCTGGCCCGTTGACGCAGCGGTTGGATTTCCGCTGATGACCTGGGTTCAGGAACGGACCTCGGTCGTCGGAGGGTCGGCCGGGGAGTTGGATTAAGTGTCCCCTGGACTGCTGTCCTTTGGGGGAGGCGTGGGATGTTGCCAGTGCATGGGAACCCCTGGTGTAGGCCAGGGGTCCCACAGCAGACAGTGCCAACATGGAGGCGCGGCGGCGGCAGGACAGGCGTTGGCGTCATGCATTCCACCCCCACAAAAACAGGAAAAAACCTGCCTGCCTGCCGCCTCTATGAAGTCTGCCCCTGGCTGCACTCGGCTCCCCCAGGCTGACTCCCGCCCTGTCCCATCATTCGTGGCACCTTAGGGCCAGGTGCCACGACTAGGCGGGGGGGGGGAAATCCAGGGGGTCCCGGGAGTCCGGCTAATCTGGGGAGCTGCAGCCGAGAGGGTCCGTGACTGGGCGGATGCCAGGCAGTAGACTGGGCACATAAAATATAAATATTAAAATAAATAAATAAATAAATAATTTCTGAAGACATGGTTTTTACAGATGCATCCCTTGTGTAAGCAGTAGTGCTCCCTCTACATATAGTTAATACATTTATCTGTAGTTTTATAAAATGTGTTTAAAAATCCTGTGCTGTGATTGGATAAATCTGATCACATGGTGAATATTATGGCAATAATACCATAGTGATCTGGGTTTATGAGGTAATAACCAGACCAGGAGTAATAAACATTGAGGCCAAAGGCCAAGGTGTTTATTAGCCACCTGAACTAATTATTACCAAGGCAACCCAGACCATTACTGGTATTATCACTATTAAACTACAAAAACAAAAACATAAATCTGTGCATCATGCTACAGCGTGTCTATGAGAAAGTGGGAACTGTTTCTTACAGAAGAGCTGTAGCATCACTACAGTCTCTAATTGGCTGCTGCATGTTGAAGAGAGAAGTCAAACTGGATTGGCTTTTTGATTGGCTAAGTACACATTCAGCAGCCTATCAGAATGTAGAGCCACTTTCCCCATTATTCAGTCTACTGTCTGGTTATCACATAATAACCAGACAGTTAACTCTGCATTCTGACTTAGAGGAATCTTTTCCTGTATAATATATGACATACACATGGTTCAAAATAACATTTTATTTTCTTGTCTATTTTTACTTTTTATCAGAACAAAACTTATTTTACAAGAGTGATACTAGCTTGGCTGTACCTCACACCAAACAACCTTGTGTGGTGCATGCACATCAGAGTATATTTATGTGAAATATTTGAACAGGAGGGTATACTGAGCTGATGAACAGTTTGTTTACAGGTATGTTCTGGGGAAGTGGAATAGGGAATCATAAGTACAGAAACATGTTGAAATGCATGTTCAGTGGTGCAGTAAAACATGAGAGCAATGAAGCCAGCCTGTCAGTGCAGCAGCAATGTCAACACTCGTGACACCAGTGATGTGGACTTACGCTCCAAGCCTGGTTCATCAGAGGGATGGCAGATGGAGAAGGACTGAGTGGCTCAGAAAATCCTTTGCCTCTCTGGGGAGGGAGGGCTGTGCGACTGGCTATATCATTGCCACCTGGGTGTCCACAGGTGACAGTGCAGTCTTAGGTACCTATGGGATAAAGTGGAAGGGGAGAAGATGGCATTCATTGGAAGGGGAGAATACACATCAGTGCATCCGGCATGCTGGCACCTGGTGACACCAATGTGCTCCCAGAAGGTGGGTTGAAAAGGAGAAAAAAAGGCCAACAGCTTGATAACAATTGGACTTCTACCACTATACACATTAAACTGTGCGATGTAATTATGTTGTACTGAATCCAGATAGTTGCATCACAGCTTTGTCAAACCAATGTATTACTATGATCTCTGATGTACTGTACCTTGCTGTCTCAGTAAACTTGAAGTTATTAAAAAAAGACCACCAGCTGGGCAAGTAACTCTTCCTGGTCCCCATCCAATTGGACACCTTCAGCCATATCCCCAAGGCTGGCCTCAGGAGGACCTTGGTCAGCAGCAGCTGAATTGCCTACAAAGTTGCCTTGAAGCTGAGGCCAGGTCCCCATTTTGGGCCAAGAAAGTTGAGGAGGCAAAGCAGCAGTGTGCCATGGGGTACCCCTGGGTGCTTCATCCAGAAAGCATTCAGTGGCTGGAAATGTGTCACTGGCAGTAGCAGAAGCTGGTCCCATCTTGTGGGCCAAAGGGATATTTTTATTTATTTTTTTATTAGAAATTCAGATGACACCTTTGAGCATAAATGCTCTTTTTCAAAGGTTCCGCGTCAATATAGTATTATGATACAACTTAAGTAGACATGCACAATACCAACTCCAGTGGAGCACGGTCAGGTACAGACAATGGAGCAAACAGACAGTGGTAAAGGTATCAGATAAACCTGGCAACAAAATCAAAAGGGCATACGTCATTATAAAACAGTACTGAAAGATAGCTGGACATTTAAGATATAGCCTCAGGTAGTTTTCATTAGGGGTTAGAGTCTAGGATATTGCAGCGGAAAAGTCAGGCTAGTGGCAAAAAGTAGGTAATCATATAAACAAGGGATATTTAGTCCTTTAAACAACAGCAGGTAGATTTCATTGTGAGCCCTTTTTTTAGGGAGGTCTTAAACTGTGAAATTTTAGGGAGACCCACCATGGATTCTGGGAGTTCATTCATCCAGCAAGCAGCTCAGCCTGCAAACAAGCATTTACCTTGACTTGTTTTACAGAAAGGGACTTCAAGGGCTGGTCTGGACATGCTCCTAGTGGAATAGTTATTATTAACTGGTCGGAGAAGGTCACTGATTGCAATTGGAGTGAGACCCAGCTGGGCTTTTTAAGCAAACGGGCAAGTCTGATATTTTTGCCTATCCTGAAGTAGAAGCCAGCCAGTGAGAGAATACAGGGAGCAGGTGTGAGTTAATCTATCAGACTCACTAACAAAGTGACAGGCTTTGTTGAGGACCATTCGTATCCTATTAAGGACAGAATCAGAGGCTGCATCATAGATTGGGAGACCATAGTCGATGATAGGGAGGACCATGCTGGAGACTACCATATGTCTTGCATCAACAGTTAGATTTAATCTTTGCCTGTACAGCGCTCCAAGTTTTTGTTTGGTCAGATTAGCAATATTGCTAACATAAGAGGCAAATGTGAGAGTATCATCCAAGGTTACTCCTAGATGCTTAAAAGTTTCTACTTGATCCAGGGCAGCACCATGTGCATCAAGGATAATCAGTGGGGAGACCTTTTTCTTGTGATGTTACCCCGCAAACAGCATTGTCTTTGTCTTTTTGTAATTAAGAACAAGTTTGTTGCTTGTAAACCAGTGCTCAAGGGACTTGAAGCTGCTTTGGAGATCCCTTGAGAGTTCCCCCATCTGAGAGCTACTATTATAGATTACAGCATCGTCCACATATAATAACATCTTAGATAAGAGCAGGCAGCAGGAAGTTTGTTAATAAAAAGACCAAAGAGGAGAGGGCCAAGTATAGACCCCTGAGGGACCCCAACTTTAACAGTTTTAGTATTCAAGAGCACCCCTTCAACCCTTACCCTCTGTGTCCTCATGGTAAGGGAGCACCGAAACCAAGTGAGGATTTCAGTAGAAATGCCCAGGACAGAGAGCTTGTCCACCAGCAACTGATGGTTTATGAGGTTGTAGACTTTCGTCAGGTCAATGTAGGCAGCACCTACCATGTGCCCTTTGTCAAGTGCCACATGCAGATGGTTGGTATACTCGATAAGGGCAGTTCTGGTGCTATGAAGTTTTCTGAAGCCATGTTGTTTACAGAACAGGTTGTACTTATTTAAGTAGGAGACTAATTTGTCAGAAGCTAGTTTTTCCAAATCCTTGGACGGGGGAGAGGATAGCGATTGGCCTATAGTTGACCACATTAGTGCGATCCCCACTTTTGTGCATAGGAGCAACCATAACAGCCTTCCAAAGTTCAAGAAACTGAGAGAGTTTTAAGGACATAGTAAAGATTTTAGCCAGGGGGATTGTTAGTGTGTCAAGACCTAGGGTCAGTAGCTTCACATCTATTATATCCCCACCCATTCTTGTTTTTCCCAAGACCTTTTTAGCATAATTGCTGGTTTTCCTTACAGTGACGTGCTTAAAGTAAAACTTGGGGAGATCCTTTTCTGGGCCAGCTTGATTACATTGTCCAGTGTGTTCATCATCATTGTCCACAGGTGCCTGGTCAGTGGGGAGGAACAAGGTCAGGTATGTGAAGGCCTCATTAAAGATTTCAGCTATTTCAGAGGGAGCCATGGTGTTCTTCCCATCAGAGTAAAGCATCGACAGTGTTGATTTGACATTGCTGCCGAGGAGGCTTTTTTTTTTTTTTTTTTATACTTCTCACCCTCAGGCTCCAAGTTCATCACTCTTTCAGGCTTGCACATCGCACCTGCTGCTTGCCGGTCTCACCCCTGCTGACACGCTCTGTCAGTCACGCCCCAGGCACTCTGCTACTGGGGGGGGGGGGGTTCAGCTGTAACCCTACTGGAAGGGCCCCCCTTCCTGGTGGAAGGAACGGGAAAGAGATGATGTCTGAACGCTACCCCCCAGCAGACACGGGGGACAGAGGTGGTGTGCTTTGGGGACCTGGCATGGTAGGGCAGGTGGCCATCATCCGGTGGGGCTGGAATAGGCCCTATTTTCCATTTTCTGGTCCCCCCCCCTTCCTTACTGGGCCAATCATGATGTTGACCTAGGATGGGGTTGTTCGGTGGTGTGTCAAAGCAGCACATGGCCTAGAATATCATCCGGTCTACCACCAGGTGCCTTAAGACCCAACCCTCCCTGGAAGGGAAGCATCCAAAGGATGCTCTAAACTCCCTCCCTGCCGGTCTGTGCTCTGATACCCGGGCTCAGAGCGTAAACCCGGGTCACTAGTGTGTTGAGTGAACACCTGCGTTCGGTGCTATGGAGCCGGCTGAGGAGGTCTTTCATGCAGTCCCCAAATTTCTTCCCATTGTCCCAGTTTTTCTACCTGCTGTTCCTTATAGAATTCTACTTTCACTTTCCTTACTTCTTGGGTGCATTTGTCGTGGGCTTCCTTGTATCTTTGTAGATCAGCGGGTGATCCAGTATCCCTAGCACGAGACCAGAGATTATCCCTGTTCTGTAGTAGGGCAAGTAAAACAGGTGTGATCCATTCAGATGTAATTCCTTTGATTTTGTGCTTTTTTATGGGTGCAAATTTGTCGCAAGCCGTAGTAAATTGGGTAATGAAGTAATCAAGAGCTGAGCTGACGTCCATGATAGCATCCAGGAAGCTCACATCTAACAGGGCCAAGTAGAATTTAAAGGCATCAGGTGACTCAGTTGGTAGAAATCTGTAGAAGATGGTTTTGGGAGGGATCTTAGGTTTTTTAGCAAACCATTCACATAATACAGGTGAGTGAACACTAATTGCATCAGACAGGACCTCAACCTTGATTATCTTTTCCGGGTGTGTGACTAAAATCCAATCTATTAAGGATTTTGTCCCCATTTATAATTAACCCTGGTGCAGTCTTTCACCACCTGTGATAGGAACAGGCTGGAAACCAGGTCCTTAAGGGCGGCATTGGAATCAGCTGCCCAAAGCCCTCCGTGACTATAGCTTCCCCTTTACAGCAGGTTTGACTGAAATATCTGGCAAGCATCTCAAATCCCTTTTGTTGTTCACCAGGGAGGATATAGACTGCTCGAGCATAGAGTGATTTATGACCATTCCCCAGTTAAATGTTTACTACCAAGCTCTCACATTCACTAGCTGGGTTGCCAGCAGTCATTTAGTGGCCACTCAAGTTAGTCTGTAGATATCTAAGGCAGCCACTATATTTAAACAGACTTGAAAACAAATATGTGAGAACAAGGTATGAGGTCTACAGTAAGGGTATTAAATAAAATAGACATTAGATTTTTTAGTTTGTGTTAACCAGATAAGTGCACTAGACAATAAGGCCCCCATTTTCAATGCCCAGGGGATGCCTGGCACATCTAGATGCACCACCCCCCAAAAAATGGGCCGGTGATAAAAAATGCAATATTCAAACAAGATACATGATCGTACATCTCGTCTGAATATAGCAATCCTAACATGTGGCGCAAATGGGGGCCGCTGACAATGCGCCACCGCATCCCGGGGCATGGCCTGAATACCTGGAATGGATATGTATGAGATGTGCCGGACCCAAATTCCTGATATTCAGCCAAAAAAATGCAAATGCAGCCATTAGGCATGCAAGGTGCAAACAGGCCATTTGCATTCTCATTATGGCCGCATTTGCATTCATTCTGCAGGGATGTACCCAGCAGGATGCGCCGGTTGGCCTGCCCCCGCGACCAGTCCCATGTCATGAACTTCCATAACCCATCCCCTTTCTATAGTGTAGGGACCCCCCTCTCATCTTGATCCCCATTTGAACTATTATGGTAACCCCCACCTGTTTCCATAGTGTAGTGCCCCTCTTCCTGTACCGATCCCCGTCCATGTAAAATGCAACGCAAACCCCCGTTTTCTGTAGTGTAGTGTACCCCCTCCCTGCCCAGTCCCTGTCTCTGTGCTAGACTGTAAAATGTCCCCTATTCCATAGTGTAGGGTCCCCCCACCCCATACCCGAACCATGATCTCCGTTTGCATAAAAAAAACCCTTGCCACATACCACCCCATTTGTATGACAGTCCCCAGCCGCACACCATCTCGGTTCACACTATAATACCCCACCACATACGTTTCCATAGTGTAGCAGCCCCACACCCTAGTAAGCATGACCCCCTCCCCACACTCACACCCACAGCACCCAAGCCAGTGACTGGCTCAGTCCTCCGCGTACCACCACAGCCAGCTGCCGACTGAACAGTCCAGGAATGGGACTGTACAGATGAGGTGCTCATTGGTCACGTGCCTAATCTGTACAGTTCCATTCCTGGACTGTTGATCAATAACAACCGTGGTGGTATGGCGAAAGGCTGAGCAGTTGCTAACAGGTAAGTGCAAATGATGGTGGGGAGAGATCATGCTGAGTGGGGGGCCCTTGGCACTATGAAGCATGTGTGCTGGTGTTGTTCGAGCAGGGGATGGTGTGTGGGGCACAAGGATTGTCATGCAGTGGAGGTGGAGGCCTGACAGGGTTTATACAAGCAGGATCATGGTTTGGTATGGGATGAAGATCCCACTATGGAAAAAGGGGATTTCACTGTCTTGTACAGGGACAGGGGTCGGGCTGGAGAGGGTCCCACACTATGGAACCTGGTGGGGGATATGTTCTTTTCTATTCTGGACCTTGTTCGGGACGGGGGTCCCTACACTATGGAAAAGGGATGAGGGCTATGATTTATTTTATTTCCAACCATGTTTGAGACGGGGGGGTCCCTACACTATGGAAAAGGGATGAGGGCTATGATTTATTTTATTTCCAATGGGGTTCAGGACAGGGAGGGGGGGTCCCTACACTATGGGACTGGGATGGGTTCATTGTTGAATGGAACTGGGTTTGGGGGAGGGCAGGCTGCTGTGCTCCTGTGTGCAGTAAAGCAGCCTGCCTGTGGGTGGCCAGGACTTAGGCATGGTTTTTCCACATCTCTGAGATGCGCGGGCAGCTGCGCCGCACATCTTGACTGAATATTGGGATGTGCTGCATACTCATAGGCACGCCCCCCCAAGATGCACCTCATACATTACGCTGCACTTGGGCGCAGACGGAGATGCACAACACATCTCCTCCCTTTGAATATTGCGCTGCGGCACATCGCCTTTGAAAATGTCCCCCTAAATGCCTATTTCTAGGCACAGCCCGGGAGAGTAAAAAACAAACAGTTGATCAAACAGCTGTAATATCCAAAAAGTAAGTGGTAACAATAATACAGCATAGTGACAATGCTCATCAGATAACAGGCATGAGCCACAATAACTGGAACTAGACAGCAAAAAAAAATAGTGACAACATATGGGTGGTATAACAGCATTTATAACAAGTGTACAGCAGCAAAGCAAAGAATTATATGTACAGTGATGCATAGGGATTACAATAACAACTAGCATGTTTCAGGTACAGGTACAAATATATGTGGTCAGCAGATAATCCATGAACCTAAACCTGGATAGTTGTTGAGTGGACATGGTTTGCAGTTCCAAACAGGAAGTATTCCAGATGTGAGAGGTGAGGAAGAAGAAGGCCTGCTGCCCCAAGTTAGTAAAAAGTTAAGGAACTCAAAGAAAAGGCGTATTCAATGACCTGAGTGTGCAAACACTGGAGTGCCAATGATGCAGTTCAGTCAAGAAGAATGGTACCTGAGACTGGAATATTTTATCTATGAAGCAGCTAAGCACAAGAAGCACTTATTAGCCATGGGTAGCCACCCCAGTCCGGTATACAGTAAGCAGTACTGTGAGGTGATTAGCCACAGGATCAAAACCACGTATGTTATTGTACACCGCATCCAATATAGGCAGGTTTCCTTTAGCAACACTAAAATAGGCCAGTGAATCATAGTGGAAACAATAAAAGGATACCTTGGGCAACTGTGAGACATGCTTTGGGAGTAATGATTATGCCTGACTATATAAGTAAGGTCCAGCAAAGAGCTGGCCAATTTGCAGACAGCATTATTATGATAAAGTCAAGAGAGGAGTCAAAGGGAACACCCAGATACCGAAAGCAGCAGTGCAATGAAAAGTAATTTTCCAAAAAGCTAGTTTTAGCTACAATTAATAAAAATATTAGCATACCCATCATATTTACTTGTCTAGGTGCCTCCTATGCTGCACACCATGATTTTTAATTTTTTCAAGCCTAACCCTTACAAGGTCTACAACGGACAATATTTGTCTCGGTCTGATCACCTCATCTCTGATCTCTCTGTCCTGGTTCTCAAAGGACACTTTAATTTCATGACCTATTACAAATGTTTTTTTTTTAAACTCAGCTTTATTTGAAGTCTTATCACCACAGTTGTACAAGTTTTACATGTCATCGTCATCAGACACAGTTCAGAGATGGTAACTTAACACTTATTTATGCTAAATAATTAATGAGTTATTAATTATTACAACCACGGTGTCTCATCTGTCTGAGTCTGGTCTAACTTCTTGCCAGACCATACACAAGAAAAGAGCAATAAACATCTGTAGTAAAACCAAATACTATCTAAACAGGCTTCAAAATATGCCTCAATACTTTGGCTGCATGTTCAAAACTTCCCCCCTCCCACTCACTAGTTGCTGACCATCAGGTCAAGGAGGTGATGTTGAGTCTCTGAAAACTCCACTATAATATGCCCTGAGAGTCTGGGTAATCTTTCAGTTCTCTGCATAAGGTAAGAGTCCCAGCTCCACTGAGCTCAAACTGCTGTATTCTGAAGACCTGGCATATGTTACCCAAATCCCTCCAGTCCTTCTTACCCCCAAGATCTAGAACTTGGGACTGTCCAATTCTTTATATCAGGTGGATTGTGTTGTCTGTAAGAGCCAGAACTCCCATGCCTGCCAGCGTTGGATGTGGCTGTGCTGCTGCAGTCTCACTTTTGCCCTAAGGGATTCCATAGTCACCACATTCCTCACCCTGCTGATCCACTCCTGTAACGTTGGGGACTCCTGACTAAGCCATTTGTCAGTAATGCATTTGAGGCTCACCCCAAGGAGGATCAACATGACCTTATGGGGAATCTCCGTTTAAATGAACTGCAGTGGGGATGTGCAAGACCCATTCTTCAAAGATGAGGGCCAAGAGGACACCTGTCACACCCTAGACTGCTAACTACATGGAATTACAGAAAGCGGATAATGCAGGGCAGCCCCCAAAAATGTGCCAGTGGGTCCCCACCTCCCCGCATTTCCTCCAACATGCTGCACCACTCAGGGAGTAATGTTGTGTGATCATGGGCACATGGAAGTAGCTGGTGAGCACCTTCCAACAGAACTCTTGCCAGCATGTGGATGAGGTGACCTTCCAACCAAATTTCAATCTGTAGTTCCAGTCTGATTCCTTTATGCTCACATTCGCTTCCCGCTCCCAGGCTGTCTTATACCTATATGTTGAGTCACACCCTGCTTCCAGCAACATTCTATATAGATTTGTCACATGTTGGATCTTGGCTGTCACCATTACCAACCCATATAAAAAGTTCTCCCATCCCAAGTATTGTCTGGTCAGGCCTGCCAGATGGCCTCATCTGCATGGAGCGGAGGAACTCCGAGTTCCCCCAACCAAATTTGTCTTTTGCCCTCTGGAAAGAAATGCAGTTCCTATTCTCAATTAGTTGGGTAAATCTTGTGACACCTCATGCCTCCCATCTAGCAAATCCTAAATCTAGCATGGGAGGGGAAGAAGTCCTTCTCATACCGGATGAGGGACAGTGGGCCCACTCCCTCTGGGGTAACTGTTAATTTCCTGACCTTGGAAAGTATGTATAAGCCATGTCTTATCCATCTGTTCCTGGCAAGTCTGATGTACTCTGGGGTCACAGTGGTTAGGGCCAGAGTATATAAGGGTCTCCCTTCAGGCAGCTTGTTCTCCATCTCATACCATCTTAATTCATCCCTCTGGCTCAGAATAAGACTGGTCCAATCTGTGCCACCAGCTAGTATAACCAAAAGTTGGGTAACGCTAGGCTTCTCTTCTCCCTGGGTAGGCACAAAATATGCCTAGCTACTCTGGGTTTTTTATGCTGCCATACAAATCTATGGATTTCCTTTGTCAGTTTGTTCCAAAAGGACACAGGGATCCTCAAAGGGAAGCATTGGAACAAAAAGAGAAGCCACGGCAAAATGTTCATTTTCACGATTGCTATTCTTCCCACCAAAGTGAGTGGCAGGAAACGCCACCTGGCTAGGTCTCTCTCGATGGACTCCCACAGCTTCCCATAGTTCAGAGAGAAAAGCTTCACCAGATCCATTGATATCTGTATGCCCAAATATCTTATCTGTCCCCATAGAGCCCATCTAAATGGAAACCCCTCCTTATGTCTCCAAGACGGCTGTCCACTCAACACCAGGGTCTTCAACTTGGTAAAGTTAATCTTATACCCTGAAATCTCTCCAAAAGTCTGGAGAGCTGCGTGAAGCGATGGCACCAAGCTCTCCGGGGAAGCCAAAAAGAAAAGGGAGTCATCCGCATAAAGCAAGAGCTTTTGTTCGAGGCCCCCCACCGTGATGCCCACAATCTCCTGGTTTTGTCTGACTTTCATTGCCAGGGGCTCAAGGCAGAGGGCAAATGATAAAAGAGAAAGGGGACAGCCCTGTTGGATGCTCCTAGTCAATGAAAAAAGGCAGAACTCACTCCATTCACCCTTACCAGTGCTTTCGGGTCCCTGTACAAACTGTGTAATAGTATGTAAACATTTGGGGCCAAATTTCAGTCTTTCCAAGGACGCATTTAGAAATTGCCAATTTACCCTATCAAATGCTTTTTCTGCATCCATGGATATGGCTATCTGTAATTGTTCTTGGGAACTCTGTGAGGAAATTATATTAAGTAATCTCCTGATGTTATCAGAAAGGAATCTCCCGGAGATAAAGCCTGTCTGGTATTCATGTACCAGGGAAGGAATGTGGGTCTGTAATCTACCGGCCAATATTCCTGCAAAAAGTTTCAAATCTACATTTAATAAGGAGATAGGTCTGTATGACCCACACTCCTGCGGATCCTTCCCTTCCTTGGGGAGGACGGAAATGTGAGTCAACTGCCATGAGTCTGGTGCCATTCCCCCATCTAATATTTCTTGGCATACCGGCAGAAGAAACGGTAGGAGAGGGTCCATGAAGGTTTTAAAAAATTCAAGAGGGAACCCATCCAGTCCAGGTGACTTGCTGTTTTTAAACGGGTAATTTGGTTTAGTAGTTCCTGCTGAGATATCCCACTCTCCAGCTGATCTGCCACCAGCAGGGATAAGGACCTCATCTCTAAACCCTCAAAAAAGAGGGAGACCTTCTTCTCATAGTCAATGATAGGGTCCTGAGTATATAAGGATTTGTAAAACTCAGCAAAGGTCTTTGTAATATCCTCCGGGTGACAAATGCCCCCTGTTCCTGTAATGGGGTCCTTCAGCTGTGATACCATCCTACTGGCCTGCTGCTGGCACAGAGTGGCCACTAATAACTTCCCCGCCCTGTTGCCATTCTCATAATAGTTTTGTCTAACCCTCCTATGGGATGCCTCAGTCTGAAGTGTTAGCAAAGTCTCCAATGCCCGCCGTCTCTCCACCAGCTACTCCTGCACCAAGCTGTTCAGCAAGATCTTATGTTGAAACTTGAGTTCTGCTATCTCAGCCTCTAATTCCCATCTCTTTTGCTCCCTATGCTTCTTTTCCAGTGAAAAAAACCCTATAATAACCCCCCGGAGTACAGCTTTCAATGCATTCCACTTGACCGCGTGAGACATCCCCCCACAGGGTTGTCCTGGCTACATGTTTTAATTGTAGAAGATACAAGATCTTTGAATTCTTGGTTATTTAAAATGCCTATGTTAAGCCTCCAGTGTGAATTCCTAATTGGTGGTGACAGCTCCAATTTCAGTTTAACAAGGACATGGTCAGACAGCATGCGTGTCATGATCTGGCATGAGAACACTGTACATGACCACTCCAGAGCCATGGGAAGGCATTTTGGTGCCCTGGGCAAGAAACTAATTTTGTGCCCCCCCCCAAGAAAACAGCCAGTGGTCAGCCCCCAAAAGCTCTAGGTTGTTTACATGCTCTGTAGTGAGTTTTGGGGCTTTTCCTGAAGGAAAAACATACTTTTGTTATATGTTCCCTACCCCTGATTTCAGGGAAAACTCTGCTCCCATAGAATCTGAGGTGTGGGAGTCGAAAATGCTGCTGGCTGTCATCAGAGTGTGCAGTGCAGCTGCAGTTGTTGTGGACAACTGTCTGACCAACAGTTCCATCAAGAGTGGCTCATGGGGACATATACAGGCACCTCAGTGGCATACATGCAGTCCTCAAGTGCTGGACACATGTACCTCTGAGATGCCCCACCTGCAACCACCTATCCTCACATAGGGGGATGTATCCCCATGATCCCACTCACTCAGCCCTGATGGCAGGCTCCACTACCCCTGTAGTGGAATCACCACCACCTAACAGAAGGAAAAGCCTCCACCCCCCCGACCATCCTTCCTTCAGCTAGACTATCTCCAGCATTCAATGCTGCTTGACCACCCTTCTAGACCATAACCAGATTCTGGCCCCCAACCATCCAGCAGTGGCTTGAACACCTCCACAACACCACACTCACCTTAGCTGCCTACCTTCCCTATAGCTGAACCACCACCCTTCACCAAGACAAGCGCCCATGCACCCGAACAATCCCTGCAACTAGACCAACCGCACATACCTCTAAACTGTCCTTAATTTTGCAACAAAATTTGCATTTGTCCATCATAAAGTTTGTTTTTATGGTAGAGAACAGTGGGTTGCGGGGTTAAAATCACGAAATGATGTAAAACATTAAAGTTACAGACTTATTCTTCTTCAGAAAATGCAGATGAACACAAATCTCCTTTTTCTATCAGCTTTCTGAGTGAATAGTGTCAATTTATAACATGTGTCCAAGATTTTGGGTCTTTGTCCCTGATTATTTTAAGTCTTGTCCCTGATTCATGAGGCAAGAGGTTGAGAGGTATGCAGCCCCAAGTCTAGCATCCTTCCAGAGGACCCTTCTTTCTGCAGTGGCATCCCCCCCACCAAACAATATTCTGACTGTATCCAATCCCCCTATCACAGGAACCCCCCAAAGAAAAGCACCCCCTGCATCTGCCTCTACCCTCCCCCTCCAGTCGGGAGAGGGCCAAGGAGCGTAAGATTCACATTATAGAACTGCTGCTATGGTGCTGTCCAGGGTCCCACAGTATAACTTCTGGCATACAAAAAAATGCTCTGCTCCTCTGGTCCACTCCCTCCCTCTCTCTTTCCCCAGCTCAGACTCATATACTCTGTTGGCAACCACGAACATGGCAGGTATTTTTATATGTAATTTATAAGCGCTCCAGAAACTGTCAGATGTCAAGATCCAGAAGCAGTCAACTGACATCCATGATTTAGGTGACACGCTCAGTCTACGCAGTGTTATAAATTATTAATAAAACGGTCATGTTCATGGATGCAAGCCAAGCAGACCTAGTGAGTCTGGGAGCTCTCTTTTCTGCCAGAAGTTTTACTGTGGGACCCTGGACAGCACTGTAGCAGCAGTTCTCTGCTGTGGATCTTCTGCTTCCTGGCCCTCTCCTGACCTGTTGGGGGGGGGGACAGTTGCAGGGGGTAGCTTGTCTGGCGGGGGGTCCTGCTGTGGGATGGGGATGGGATACATTATGTAGTAGTGTCCCCAAGTTGTAGTGTCCAGGTGGGGCCCTGTAAAAAAAAAAAAAAAAGGCCCGACAGGGCATGATAGGGTGCTTGAGCTTGAATTAGTTAGCCCTGGTGAGAGACAGTGTAGGGGCCCCATGGTGCAATGAGAAGTGTCATTAGGGAAAAAACATTCTGCCTAGCCAATACCAGTTTTCAGTATGCCTTAGCAGTGCAGCTCCTCTCCTCTGCCAGTAAATAATCCGTGCACAGCACCCCCCCCAGTACAGCTGAGCCAGCCCAACTGCTCCAGTCAGCATCCCTGCAGCCAGAAGGAGCCCTCCAAATCCCTCATTCCCTGATTCACATCAGTTCCCTCAGCCCAAGCCAATCCAGATACATGTAACTGTTAATATGTTATGATCTAAACTGTACAGATCCCTCACATGGCATCCAAGACAACTAGGCAAGGCACTGGCAGGCAAGGCCTCATTTTCTAAGCAAGACGGGTGTGGGTGGCGGGGTGAGAATGGAACAAGGACTCTGCTAGGGAGAATCAGAAGGAGAGGACACAAAAAAAAAGGCAATGGAATGGGAGTGCAGGAGGGACACAGGTCAAGAGGAAAGAAAAGAAAATGTAACAACGTGGTGGACAGAAGAGATGGTGTGCTGTGGCCCATGCCATGGCAGTCAGACCAAGGCTGAGGCAACTGCTTCAAAATCTTCACTCCCATCCCAGTCCCCAGTCCAATGCATGAAGTTCAAGTGAACTACACAGTCGCTGCCCACCCGCCAGTAGAGCCGACTCCAAGACAGGCCTGCCCAGGCCCAATAATTCAACGGCAAGGAAAGCAGACCTTTGTCTCCTGACTTCCTGAGTGAGACTATCAATCCCCCCAACCCCACTCTGCTCTCACCACATAGATCCCATCTCATCATCTCACAATTTGGATTCAGAAATTAATTTGGAATTATTCATCGCTTCACCGGGTCTGCTCTTCTGCTTGTCTGCAGTGCCTTCACATTTTACTACAGACACTCTGTCACTGACGAGTGGCAATTACCAGTCTTGTCTACATAGACAACAACAGCCACAGTACTTAGTGTGGTGTGCATTCTGTTTATGCTTACATTACACAAGTGATGAAAAAAAATATAAGACAAGGATCTCTTCTGTCTTCTCTGTCTCTTGTGACTCATCTCTCCTCTGTGACTCTCTCACTTTTTTTAATCTCTGTGACTGTCTACTACTCTACGCTAGTACGCTCAACAACTTGCTCCATACTCTCCCTGTCTCCAATACAAACCACCTGTCACTCAGTGCCAAATGCTCCTCCCGAACCTTTTATACTAATGGGTGGCACGCTGGCCCACTCACAGTTCCTCTTTCTCAGCACAACATGATTATTATTTTCTGCAGTAGACTGTGCAACCATGTGACCCCCCCACCACCACCACCACTTGCTGGTCCTTGGTCCGCAGATGCACCCCTGCTGACAGTCATTTGTAATTACAGAACCAAAAAAAAAAAAAAAAAAAGATTTAAAGCAGCAGCGCAAGTGAATTAGAACATGAGCTTCAATGGAAAAATGCACCCCTTGGAGGCTTGTGCCCGGGGCGGGAACACCACCGGCCCCACCCTTCCTATGGTACTGGACCACTCTTCCATCATGAAAAAGAAATCTATTCTGGTGTAGCACCCATGTCTGTTAGAGAAGTGTGAGAAGTCTTTTTGCCTGCCATTAACCCTCCTCCAGACCTCTACCAGGCTTAGGTTCTGGGTCATCTTGTGTAAGATACCTCCTGCTATACCCAGCCTTGTCAGCTGTGCTCCTTCCCTTTTGTCCAGAATCGGCAACATGATAGTGTTAAAGTTCCCCCCAAAATATATAATTGATCCGTGACTATAAGGGTATCCATAAAAAAATTCCTAAAGAAGGTGGCCGCCTTCTTGTCATTATTTGGAGTATAAAAGCAAGCTATAGTACAGGATACGCCTCATAGGGTGGCCTGAATTATGATGAAGTGACCTTCTGGGTCTGTCTGGGTGGACTCCACCTGGATAAGACAGGTTTTATGAATAAGAATAGCAACACCTCTGCGGTGTGGGTGGGCCTGATTGGTGGAAGCATAAACTGAGCCCACCCAGCTTCGGCGCAGCTTCGGATGTTCACTGTCTGTAAGGTGCGTCTCCTGCAATAAAGCAATCTCTGTGCCTGTTCTACTCAACTCCCGAAGGAGCCTGGCTCGCTTTACTGGACCATTAAGCCGTCTGACATTATACGTTACAATATTTAAATCCCCCATTTTAAATGTTTGTTCCTGCGCCCATTGCGCATCCATCCTCCCCTAGACTCTAGTTCAGAGGGTCAAGCAGGAGAGGAAACACGCAGCCAACCTAAAAAAACTTTTTAAACCAAATGTTAACAACATAACAGCAACTTAGAACATTTAAACCTACGTTAACATAAGTTGGCAAAACGTGAGGAAGGGTAACTAATCCCTCATGCAGCTTCAGAGGTGTCATGCATGTCCCTTCACCCTTCAGGTGCTGAATGGTGAAGGGGGGGTGGTGGATAAATTCCATCACCATGTCACCAAACCACCCCATGGGGATCCAGAGGCAACTTGCGTGGGGTCATACAGGCCACACTGTAAACACTGTGTCCTTGCCCCCGCAGGTTATCGACTGGTATTTGTTCAAGGGGACTAGGGGACCACATGCCCTGGATGAAACATCCCATCACAGTCCCCCCCCCCCAAAAACAAAACACTTCCCGCATTCCAAATTAGACTTATATGAAAATAATTTGACCAAGCTTAGGTAGTACTCCCACTCATTTATGTCCTTGAGGAGGTGACTCCCCCAAAGTACTACCAGAAGAGATTTTAAAGCCCTGGGTTCCCCTATCCCAGGCAACCCCTAGTCCAGTTTGCCCAGTCTAAATGTAGAGTCTGTATGAAAGTTCAAATGTCTGGCATCATCTGAATTCGACCAGTTAGAGAAGGTCTCCACACTCCAATATTTCTGAGCCCGAGCAAATCTCTATGGAGCCCATCCTGCCCTCCCATCACCTGCAGGTGACTTGTTAGTCAAGAGTTTACTGTCCCTGTGTCTTTCAGGTTTCTGAAATCGTTGTCTCCAGAGCCAAGCCGCCATCTATCGCCCTGGTGGGGGATTCCCTTCTGTATTTGGGCTTTGGAGTGCCCTCCCTGTCTCTCTTGCTAGCTTGGGCCACGGCTTGCATCCTGGACCATGTGCTCTGGGCAGCATTAGAAGTACTTGGAGGACTATGCTTTCCCATGTAGCCTGATGCTGGGAGCCATTGTCTCTTTTCTATACCTCTGATCAGAGAGGGATTAATAATATCGTCGACAGCGATGCCCAGTGAAGCCAGGTATTTCTTTGCTTCTGCTGCAGTTTCAAAGGTTCGCATTCCTCTGTCCGATGTGATTCGTAGCTTAGCTGGGAAATTCACATGTGCCTTCAGACCTTTACTGCGTAATTCTTTAATTAATGGGAACCACATTTTCCTCCTGGCCATGACCATCAGTGCATAATCTGATTCTATGAAGATCCTGGGTTCTCCAAAAATAATCTCCTTCATTGACCAAGCCTTCCAGAGCACCATCTCCTTGGTGCGATGGTCTAGGAAGGCAGTAATCAGGGACCGGGGCCTGGTCTTTGGGAGGAGCAATCAATGTCTGGTGAGCCCTGATAATGTTTAGCAGTAAATCCTTGTCTAGATTCAGCAGCTTCTTTAAAAGGCTTTCCACAAAATCTGCAGTATTCCTTGTCTCTGTATTTTCTGGAAGTCCATGTATATGTATATTCATTCGCCGTGATCTGTTTTCCAGATCCTCTATTTTGTTCATGAGGAGCTGGGACCGTTCGTGTAGCTGTAAAATGGTGCCATTATGAAGATCCACGGTGTCTGAATGCATAGACAAGGTTTCTTCGATGGAATTTAGCTGCTTCTCATGTTCATCTATTTTAGATTTATTGTCCGTGACTTCCCCTCAGATGCTGTCCAACATTCGGGTAAGCCAGCGTAGTTCTCTACAGAGTTGCCATGATGTGATTGAGACCTCCTCGTCTGAGCTGCCCTCCGACTCTACCTCTATGGTTTCTGGAGGCCTGCAAGATGGCATGTCTCTGCTCTGGCTTTTCGGGTGCAGGATCACCTTTTGCTGTTTTAAGGCACTCCCTGCTCCTGATCTTGATTTAGATCTGCTCGCCAACTCCTCCGGTACTCTCTGGCTTAGTTTTAGACAAAGTTGAGTATGTTTGGGAAGCTTAATTTGCATCTTTTTTCCTCGGGTATTCAGAGCTCAGACCCAGCACTACCACATGGCTCGGTGACATCACCGGAAGTCAAAATTTTAAACTGACAACTGCCTTTCTCTTGCTTGAGAAACATGTACATTTCCTGCACTTATATTTATATTCTTTGCAAAAAAACTGTGCTAATGCACCAGTTAGGGTAACTTAAGACCACAAAAGTAGGGAAATGTGGCATTAGGTTTCCAACCCTAACTCCCCACTCCCCAAGAACATAGAAACATAGACTTTGATGGCAGATAAGGACCGCTTGGCCCACCTAGTCTGTCCATTTCCTACCTAGGTGCATACTATGTGATCCTGAGCAAGTCATTTAACTTCCTTGTGCTCCCAGGTTGGATCTGGAAACAAGCTTCGGCTTAGTGTGCTACTCCTGGTTAAACAATGTTCCCCTTTCCCCTACCTATTGGAAAAGCTGCAGATTCCAGTTACCCAACACCCTACTTCCTTCTACCCCTAACTATAATTGCCTTATGTCTGTCCCATGCATTCTTGAATTCCACCACTGTTTTTCACCCCACAACCTCCTCAGAAAAGTGGTCCCATGAGTCCACCATCCTCTCTGTGAAAAAGTACTTCCTCACATTGTCCCTGAGCCATCCCCCATCTATCTTCAAATTGTGTCCCCTTGTTCTTGTACATCTCTTTTTCTTAAAGATTATTTATTTATTTATTGAATTTTGTTGACCCGGTAAACCCACTGGGCCTGGAAGTCCCTTTTTCAGGGGCGACTGGGGGTGGGGGGATACAGATGGTAACCAACTGAAATTGAACCAGATTAAGCTGGTGGTGGTATTTTCAGTGAATGGGGGAAATTTGGTCAGGACACTGGGGAAATTCCCCTACTCTTTTTGATAAGTGCCTTGGGATCTTTAACATCCGCCTGAACTACCACCAATCCAAGCAGATGGGACCTTGGTTTAACATCTCATCCGAAAGATGGACGCTCCCGTCTTGGACTTTGTTGATTCTCTTGAGGGACTTGAAAATTTCTATCATGTCCCCCCTCATCCTCCTTTCCTCAAGGGTATACATATTAAACTCCTTTAGTCTCTCTTCATATGGCTTCTGTTGCAGACCTGGCACCATTTTAGTTGCCCTCCTCTGGACTGCCTCCATCCTGTCTTTGTCCGTGCGAAGATGGGGTCTCCAGAACTGTATGCAGTACTCCAGATGGGGTCTCACCAACTGTCTGTACAGAGGGATAACAACTTCCTCTTTTCTACTGGTGACGCCTCTCGCTATACATCCTAGTATCCCCCCAGCCCTTCTTACTGCCTTCTCACATTGCTTACCTACCTTAAGGTCATCTGATATGACTTCCCCCAGGTCCCTTTCCATTTGTGTTGTTGTTAGTACCCCCCCATTGTGTACTCTTCCCCTGGGTTTTTGTTTCCGTGTTGCATTACTTTGCACTTTTTTGCATTGAATCTAAGCTGCCATATTTTTGACCATTCCTCCAATCTTGCCAAGTCCCATCTCATCCTTTGCACTCTTTCTTGTGTATCAGTCCTGTTGCAGATCTTTGTGCCATCTGCAAAGAGGCATACTTTTCCTTCCGGCCTCTCTGCAATGTCACCTATAAAGACATTAAAGAGGACGGGTCCCACTACTGAACCCTGTGGTACCCCACTAGTAACCCTCCTTTCTTCAGAGTGTACTCCGTTTACTATTACCCTCTGGGTCCTGTTGTCCAGCCAGCTTGTTACCCAGGCTACCACCCTGGGACCCACTCCCAGGCTGGCTAACTTGTTTCTTAATCTTTTGTGTGGGACTGTGTCAAATGCCTTGCTAAAGTCTAGGTAGGCCATATCCATAGCCCCTCCCTGGTCTATTACTTTGGTTACTCAGTCAAAGAAATCTATTAGATTCATCTAACATGGCTTTCCTGCTGTGAATCTATGCTACCTTGGGTCCTGGGCCCCACTGGCCTCTAGGTACTCAGTTCTTTCTTTCAGAAGTGATTCTATCATTTTCCCTACCACAGAGGTCAAACTAACAGGTCTGTAGTTTCCTGCCTCTGCCTTGCTCCCACTTTTGTGAAAAGGAATCACATCTGCCCTCCTCCAGTCCTCTGGTACCACACCATTCTCCCATGATTTGTTAACCCTTAGGCTGCCGGAAGATTTAGAATGCATAGGTTTAGGGTAGTCAGTGGTGTCACTAGTTCTCACCTTAGTTCTTTTAGAATTGTGGGGTGAATCCCATCAGGCCCCATTGCTTTGTCCAGTTTGAGTTTTAGGAGTTCCTTCATGACCCTTTCTTCTGTGACTGGACTAGTATCGATCCCCCTGTCCAGAGTGCTTTTGTTGTTTGGTTTAGGTACCTCCATCTCATCTTCTTTTGTGAATACTGAGCAAAAATATTCAGTATATCTGCATTTTCACAGTCACCCTCTGCCCACCCCTTCCCCTTTTTCAAGCCTCACTATCCCTCCCTTGGTCTTCGTTCACTCCCTGATGTACCTATAAAAGGGTTATCCCCTTCTTAACTGAGTTGGCTATCTTTTCCTTGATTTGGGCCTTTGCTATTCTGACTGCCTTCCCTGCTTCCTTCTGCTTTAACTGATACAGTTCTCTGTCCTGCTTCTTCTGTGATTCCTTGTACTTCCTGAATGCCATATTTTTTCTCCCTAACCTTCCCTGCCACCTCCTTTGAGAACCATAGTGGTTTTTTACTTCATTTTATTTTGTTTATTTGCTGCACATAAAGGCGTGTTGCCTCTATGATGGCAGTTTTGACTATTCCCCATTGTTCTTCCACCTGTCCTTCCTGCCCATTTGCTAGTGCATTCCTTAGGCACTCACCCATTTTGGCAAAGTCAGCCCTCCTAAAGTCCAGGACCTTTGGCTTTGTATGGCTTGACTCTACTGCTGTGTTTGTCATGAACCATACTGTTCGGTGGTTGCTAGTTACCAGATGGCTACCCACTTCTAAATCTGTGATCCTCTCTCCATTTCCATTTGAGAGTACCAGGTCTAAGATTGCTCCCTCCCGAGTGGGTTCCAATACTAGCTTTCTAAGCCATGCCCCCTGCAGGGCATCGAGAATGACCCCGCTCTTGAATGTGGCTGCAGCAAATGTGCTCCTGTTAACATCTAGCATATTCAGGTCCCCCATTAACAATATCTCCCCTTTTTCTGCCATTCTAAGGATACCTTCTATCATTTCCTTGTCCATTTCCTCCCCCTGAGATGGGATCTGTATACAACCCCTGTGCAGATTGGGTGCCATTGCCTGTCTCCCAGTTGACCTACAGTGCCTCCTCTCCTCGTCGTTTACCCTTTAGTTCTGTTGCTTTCGTTCCTTCCCTTATGTAGAGAGTTACTTCTCCTCTTTTACCCTCAGTAACCCTCCTGTAGATTGTGTACCCTGGTATGTTTAACTCCCAGTCATGGTTCTGTGTGTACCATGTTTCTGTGACTGCCACGATATCCAGGTGTTCCTCTTCCATCAAGACCACTAGTTCAGGAAGTTTGTTACCCAGACTATGGGCATTGGTACTCATTACTCTCCATGTTTTGATGGCTTTACCTCTTGTAGCTGAAGAGTACCCTCGCCTCACCCATACCATAGACAGGCAGCACCTCCAAGAAGGATACTGTGTGTGCTACTTGTCTAAGGCCACTTCCCAATGCCACAAACTCCTCCTGCATTGCTCTAATCCCATGCCCAGTCAAGTCATTTGTCCCTAGGTGGACAATGATGTCCAGCTCCATCTCCCATGCAGCTGCTCTCATGATCCTCACTTCCTGTCCTTCCAAGCCATGGCACCAGGCAGGCACCTTACTTCACTTTCCCCTGCCCCACCCCCCAGTTCTATCCCCCTAATAACTGAGTCCCCCACCAGGAACTGCTTCCTTTCCCTGTGGTGTCCTGTGCCACCTTCCTGTGGGCCTCCCTTTTGATGGTTGCCAGCAACCTTCTCAGTCTCCACTGTGGGTGCCTCCATAGGGGAACTATGCTCCACCAGAATGGCATATGGATTGTGGAGCAGTACAACTGAAGGGATGTGCCTCTGTTCCACCACCCTCGCCATCTCTGAGCCCACTGTGGTCCAACTGCTGCTGTTTCTTGGCAACCTCTGAGGCAGCAGTGGTGGCCCTGGTGTTCCCCGGGGTGGGGGAGGTTCCCTATGCCTATCCAGTTTGGCCTGGAGATGGGCAACCTTCTCCCTCAGAGCAGCAAAAAGGAGGAAATCCTTACAGTTTTGACTGTCCTGAGTCTTGGCAAATCAGGGGTGGGGTCTTCTTTGGGGTTTTCAACCCTAACGCTCACCACATTCTGATATAGTGTATAAAGGTACAGAACTGTGTCTCCCCACATGTTGCCAACAACCTGTAGGCCCTGCCTGAAGAAAACAGATCACATCTGATCTTATTTGCTCACAGAATGGGGTGGGGGTTAGTGTTGAAAACACCAAGGAAGACCCCAACTCTAATTCACCAAGACTTACGACAGACAAAACCATAATGATTTTTTTCTTTTTGCTGTGGGGGGGGGGGGGTTAGGGTTGGGAAACCCTAACACCAAATTTTCCTACTTTTGTGATGTTACCCTAACTGGTGCACTAACAAAGCTTTTCACAAAGAATTTCCTTTCTTTTTGAGATAGTGGAATCGTATCCTCATTTACATAGGTCCCAGGCAGGTGCAGATGTGCAGGGCCCTTTTGTCCCTGTGCCATGGAAAGAATCCATCCACCTACAGAACTGCATGGCCTCGCACATTCGCTCTTTACACATTCACTTTTAACACATTTGCTCATCACATATTCACTCTTTATTTTTTTTTTAATTTTGATCCCAAATGTTCAAGATAGTCATTTTATGACTGCCCTTGTAAACATGACAAGTAGCATTTGTAGTATATTGGCTGAAATATCATTTTGCACCAGAAGTATGGAAAGTCGTCTCATCCAGGATTTAAAAAAATAACACCTGCCATGTTTATGATGTGGTGTGGAAAAATGGCTATGCTCAAATTTTGGAGTCAAAATATTGAAAATGAGTGAAGTTGTGAGTGAATGTTGAAATACTGCAATGTTCAGTCATAGCCTGGGCATTTTACCATATTTGTACACCAAAATCTCAGCATAGCCTTTTTTGTTACCTTACCTCATAAACCCAGTTGGTGAAAATTTTGAAATCCTTGCCGAAATATGATTCCATGCCACCAAAATGGCATTCTGCACCACAGGTGCGAAAACACATTTTAGCCAGGATTTGAAAATGACAGGTGTCATATTCATAAGGAGGTGTGAGAAAGTGGCTAAGCTGACAATCTGGAGTCAAAATATTTAAATCACCGAAGTTATGAGGGAACATAGACAAATTTCAACGTACAGTACGTTCATAACTTTGCCATTTTCATATAGGTTTACCCCCAGTTTTCAAACATACTGTAGCCTTCTTGTGACCCCACATCATGAACAATGGCAGTAACAATTTTAAAATCCACCTGAAAAGTGATTTTTGCCAAACAACCACAAAATCACCTTCGGGGCCTGATTGGCATAATTCCTTCACCACTAATCATGAGGTGGGCTCCCAGAAAGACCATGTTGAAAACTTGGGGTGAAAATATGCAAAAATGAAAAAGTTATGCGTCAAAGTTCAAAGCCTCATTGAAATACATTGACCTGCGCTTTCCTTAGTTTCTCATATTGCAGTAACAAGACATATCTTTGATCGGAGCGTGGATATATGCTGTGGGACCTGATCAAGTGAGTGAGGTGGTGTGGGCAGGGTACTCGGGGTGTGGGGTGGTGAGTGCTGAGTGGCAGGTCAGGGTGGCAGGGCTCAGATTAGGGAGGCAATATAGAGCAGTGGTTTAACACTCTGAGCTGCAAATCTGGGGACCTGGGTTTGAATCCCACAGCCCCCACTTACATACTGTGTGATCCTGAGCCAGTCACTTAACTTCTCTGTGCTCCCAGTTCGCACCTATAAACAAGCCTTCAGCTTAGTGTGCCATTCCTGGTTAAACAATTGCAAAAAAAAAAAAAAAAAAGAGTGGTGAGGGATCATTTTCTTTTTTTACAAGTTTAAAGAAAAAACATTGAGGGATGGTTTTCTTTATTCCAGGTCAGATTTGTAAAACTAATAGGAGAACAGCAATTGGAGGGTGGGGGGTGCCATTAGACACCAGCGAAATATTATATACATAATGGGATGGTGATCAGAGGGTGGAGGGTGCCACTAGACACCAGGGAAACATTATATACATAATGGGATGTCAGTCAGAAGGTGGGGGTGTCACTAGACACCAGGGAAACATTATATACATAATGGGATGGTGATCAGAGGGTGGGGGGTGCCATTAGATACCAGGGAAACATTATATACATAATGGGATGGTGATCAGAGGGTGGGGGTGCCATTAGATACCAGGAAACATTATATACATAATGGGATGGTGATCAGAGGGTGGGGGTGCCATTAGATACCAGGAAACATTATATACATAATGGGATGGTGATCAGAGGGTGGGGGGTGCCATTAGATATCAGGAAATATTATATACATAATAGGATGGTGATCAGAGGGTGGGGGTGCCATTAGACACCAGAAACATTATATACATAATGGGATGGTGATCAGAGTTTGGGGTGCCATTAGACACCAGGAAACATTATATACATAATGGGATGTCAGTCAGAGGGTGGGGTGTCACTAGACACCAGGAAACATTATATACATAATGGGATGGTGATCAGAGAGGTGGGGGTGCCATTAGATATCAGGAAATATTATATACATAATAGGATGGTGATCAGAGGGTGGGGGGTGCCATTAGACACCAGGAAACATTATATACATAATGGGATGGTGATCAGAGGGTGGGGGTGCCATTAGATACCAGGAAATATTATATACACAATGGGATGGTGATCAGAGGGTGGGGGTGCCATTAGACACCAGGGAAACATTATATACATAATGGGATGGTGATCAGAGTTTGGGGTGCCATTAGACACCAGGAAACATTATATACATAATGGGATGTCAGTCAGAGGGTGGGGGTGTCACTAGACACCAGGGAAACATATATACATAATGGGATGGTGATCAGAGGGTGGGGGTGTGCCATTAGATACCAGAAATATTATATACATAATGGGATGGTGATCAGAGGGTGGGGGGTGCCATTAGATACCAGGAAACATTATATACATAATGGGATGGGGATCAGAGGGTGGGGGTGCCATTAGATACCAGGAAACATTATATACATAATGGGATGGTGATCAGAGGGTGGGGGGTGCCATTAGATACCAGGAAACATTATATACATAATGGGATGGTGATCAGAGGTGGAGGGTGCCACTAGACACCAGGGAACATTATATACATAATGGGATGGTGATCAGAGGGTGGGGGTGCCATTAGATACCAGAAATATTATATACACAATGGGATGGTGATCAGAGGTGGGGATGCCATTAGATACCAGGAAACATTATATACATAATGGGATGGTGATCAGAGGTGGGGGTGCCATTAGATACCAGGAAACATTATATACATAATGGGATGGTGATCGGGGGGGGGGTGTCATTAGATACCAGGGAAATATTATATACATAATGGGATGGTGATCAGAGGGTGGAGGGTGCCACTAGACACCAGCGGAACATTATATACATAATGGGATGGTGATCAGAGGGTGGAGGGTGCCACTAGACACCAGGGAAACATTATATACATAATGGGATGTCAGTCAGAGGGCGGGGGTGCCACTAGAAACCAGGGAAACATACATAAGAGGATAGCAATTGGAGGGCAAGGAGGTGCCACTAGACACAAGGGAAACATTACATACAAAAGAGGATGGTGATCGGAGGTTGGGGGGTGCTACTAGACACAAGAGAAACATTATATACATAAGGGGACTACAATTGGAAGTTGAGGGTGCCATTAGACACCAGGGAAACATTATATACATAAGGGACAGCAGTGGGAGGGTGGGGGTGCCACTTGACACCAGGGAAATGCGGCTCACTGCTGTCAAAGCAGCCTGCAGCATGCATTCCAGCTGCGGCTGCAGTACTCAAGAAAGCCCCATTGTTCTCATACAGAGAACATGGGTCTGTGGCTCCTCTCACTGAGCTGGGATTTTGGGGGTGCCCAGGAAAGGTATTTCTGGCTATTAATTTAAGAAACAAATATCAGATATAGGTTCTGGTGTTTGTTTTTTTAAAATGACAGCATGTTTATGTATTTCCATGCTTATTAGTTCAAGGAGAAAAGAAACAAGATGGTAGCTGTCAGGGCACAAAAAACGTTTATGCTGTGAGAAGCAAGTGGTGTGAAACCAAAAATGGGTCTTGCAACACAGAATATTGGTGTCGCATCAGAACGTTATCCCAAGGATCCTGCTGAGCATGCTCAGAACAGAGAAATACAAAACTTAAAGCCTAATAACTCAGAACCATTTAATATATTTTTCAGGAAACCTTTCAAAGGCAGTACTTTAGGACATCATGCCTGTGCCCTGAAAGTTTTGGGGGAAAAATCCATAGGTGTAGGCTGTAGGTGAAAGCTAAAAGAAAATCCCATGTGAAGTCTAAGAAAATTAAGTTTGACAACTACAGAAAATTCACGTGTATCTCAGAAACCGCACAAGCTGCTATTAAAAAACTTTCCACAGATTTACATCTTGCCTCCTAGACAGCACATGCAAAATTTCAGCTGATTTCGTCAAATGCTTCCAAAGCTATTAAGGTGCAAATTTAGAGGTTTAACATCGAACATGCTACTCAACCCAAACTAGAGGGGTGCTGCCATGCCCCTAAATACATTATCTCCTACATTACATATATATATTTTAAGTGTGCCTTATACATTAACATGGGTTTATTTATACGTTTGATCACACTGTGGGTGGGATATTCAGACTGCGCCAGGCTGTGGCGCAAGCCTGGGCACAGCATAACTGGGATGTGCCAGGGCGCTGACAGGGTGATATTCAATGGTGCTATGCCATGGCTCAGCACCGTTGAATATCGCGCTGTGGCCACCTGCAATTTGCATGGAACAGTGGCACTGCACCAGCGCAAGTGGCCAGAGAGGGGCAGGGGATGTGCTAACGTAACTGCCATTGCGCTAGGCGCGTCACCCGCAATATTCAAAAGTGCACATGCAAATGGGGCCATAATGCATGCAAGGTGCAAATGGGGTCATTTGCATGTCATTATTGCCCCATTTGCATGCAGGTGCACCCATCCCCGGCGACATGCGCCTGGCGCCCTGCCAGGCTGCAGCCGTCGGGGACCGACACCCCCTGCACAGGCAGCAAAGTGCCCCACGGCCCGATCGTGGGCATATGTACTTATATGAAAATGTCCAATATCCCTGGTGGTCCAGTGGACCGCTCTCGCAGCCCGATCGCGGGCATCAGTAATAAAATATGGTGGTCCAGCGGTACCCTCCACCTGCCCACTGAGCCCCACCACCCCGCTCCCCCCTCCCGGTCAGCGGCGGGCAGCAGCTCCCACCCGCATGCCACCCCGCCGCCCGCCAACTGACTCTGTACAATAGGGCTGTACACCCATTGGTCCACAGCGTGGGTCAATAGGCATGCAGCCCGTGCCGTGCTACACAGGTCCAGAAATGTGAATGGATCCATTCACATATCTGGTCTGTATAAAGACATCAGGCTCTGCACGCCCATTGGCTCACGTCTGACCAATGGGCGGCAGCCCTTACTGTACGGAGTCAGTCGGCGGGTGGCGGGCAGCATACGGGTGGGGAGCTGCCGCCCGCCGCTGATGGGGGGGGAGCGGGGTGGTGAGGCTCAGTGGGCGGGTGGGGAGGAGGGTACCATTGATGCCGACACACCCGCTGTCTGGTTGAGCTCACTGACCTCTTCTGGCCAGCCCTCATCCCAGGGCCCCCCCCCCGGTCAGGAGCCTTCCCCTCCACCTTCCCTAGTGGAACCTCCTATCCCAGACATCCTGACTGGGATGGGGGAAGAGGGTCCCCTGGATGTGGTCTTTTCTTCCCCCACTCCAGCGGTTGTACCCCCTGTCACTCCCTCAGATACTCTCCCTGGGACTTTGACATCAGAGCTGGCCATTACACCAGCTCCTGGGAACCTTTCTCTTCCGACAGGCCTATCCTTTGCCCCGCCATCAGAGGTCCCTCTGTTGGGCACCACCCACCTGACGCATGGTGCTCTGCCAGATATTTTTGATAATCCTTCACTGTCAGTGCCCTTACGATTGCCCCTGATGCAGGTTAACCTAACACCAGGCCCAATGCCAGACCCTCTAATGTCGACTATCCCGGTGCCAGATATTCTTTCAGGTCCTTCGAGGCCCTCTTTAGACCAAGGCCATCCGCCAGGCTATTGCCCTTATCCGGGCTTTCAGACACCAGCTTATCCACCGTCGGGCCCGATAACGGCTCTTTTCTCCCAGGCCTACTATCCTGAGTTTCAGACACCAGGCTACCCTTCACCCTTTTACCAACCGCCTGAGTACTCTTCCCCCCAGTACCCGGGAATGGGCACGCATTTTTACCAGCGTCCTCCTCCGCCACCTCCTCCTCTGCCACAGCAGGACTTCCAAACCCTGATCCAGTCCTGGTGGCAGGAGGCCAGATCCCAGCTGGTATCCAACCTAGAAAAGAGGTTGCTGGCCCCAGTGGTTACACCCACCCCCCGCTCCGTGAAACCTGTGGGCTCCTTCCAGTCCACTACGGTGCACATCTCCAGAGGTGCCACTCAAGAGGTCACCTTACCTGGTGTTCAGACCCCTGAAGGGGAGGACTCTTCAGACTCAGAGGAGGACTCTGATTCATCATCAGGAGAGCAGTCAGGAGCCACAGCAGCTAAGGGCAAGGAGTCGCCAAAATCGCCTTACGAGGACCCCTAATTTACAGAACTTCTCCGCATCATCCAACGGGCCAATGGATGGAACACAGAGAATGAAGACCCCAAACATAACCCCATGATGACCTTACCACTACCATTTGGCTGCTGCCCCATTCCATTCCAGCCATCCCAAAAAATGAAGACTGGATTTACCATATGCCTGAGGGCATTTCTTTCTTGGATTCCCAACCCAAGGCAGATTCTGTCATCATAGCTGCGGTTCATGACCATACTGTGAAACCAAAGCACATGAGTACCTCTTCTCCAGATAAAGAATCTAGGCAGCTCGACCAGTTTGGGCGAAAACTTTACGTCTCCTTCACTTGTGTGCTGTGTTCCTTTAACTACATTGCACACATGGTCTCCTTTCAAAAGGCTACCATAGCAAAACTGGGGGCTCATATTCAGACGATGGAGGATTCTGATCTCAAGGCGGACTTGACCAAAGGACTGCGCCTGTCTAAAATTTCCTGCAGACGTCTGCTTAGAGCCACTTATGATTCTGTGGATGCAGTGGCTTGTTCCTCCGCCATGGTGGTATGTCTCAGACAGCATGCTTGGCTGCGTGTTTCTTGGCTTTCCCCAGACATACAGGCAGTCATCCAGGATGCCCCCTTTCGAGGATCGGTCCTCTTCAGAGGGGACACTAAAATCATCATGGGTCTTCAGGTCTGTGGATAGGCCCTAAGATCAGTGAAATCCATGTACAGAGGGGGCTTCAAACAGAAGCAGCCCTTTCAGTGCCAGCAGAAGTGACAGAATGAACAACCCTTCTCCAGGCGTCAGAACAAAAGGAGAGCACCGGGGTCAACCATCACCTTCCCCAGCTTCCAAAACCTAGAGGGTAGCTGGGGGATCCTTCCCCTCCCATCCCTCCGCTTCCTGACTCATATGATCCTCCCCTTCCTCCACCCCCAGATAACGTGCAGCAAGTGGGAGGAAGGTTTGCCCTTCACCTGCAGGAGTGGAAGGGCATCACGTCAGACTCATGGGTCTTACAGCTCATCTCAAAAGGCCAAACCATCGAGTTTCTGGAGAGACCTCCAGACTCATCTCTAGGTCATTCCTGCTATTCCCCAAACCAGGAATCTCTGGTTGAGGAGGAGATTCTGGCCCTACTGCAAAAATCTACCATAGAGCCAGTTCCCTGGACCAAGAGGGGAAAAGGGTTTTACTCCCATTTCTTACAGATCCCGAAAAAGATGGGCAACCTCAGGCCCATCCTGGACCTCAGCCAGTTGAACCTTTTTGTAGACTACAAAAGGTTTTGCATGCTGACAGTACAGGGTCTTCTGCCCTTACTGCAGCAAGACCATTGGCTTTGTGCACTGGACATGCAGGATGCCTACCTGCATATCCCAGTGTTCCCTGGCCACCTGCGGTTCCTGCCTTTTCCAGGGGGAGCACTTCCAATTCAAAGCCCTCCGCTTTGGACTTTCCTTGGCACCCAGGGTTTTTACCAAGTGCCTAGAAGTGGTGTCAGTGGCTCTTCGCTGTTGGGGCATTGCAGTGTTCCCATACTTGGATGATTGGCTGTTAGCAGCTCCATCCAGGAACAGCCTACATGAGTCCCTGTCCTTCACCCTGGATCTTTCCTCTTGACTAGGGATTATAGTCAACTACCCCAAGTCGTCTCTGGCCCCCTTCCAATGACTTCAATTCATTGGCGCGTTCTTGGACACAGTCCAGTGCAGGGCCTTTTTACCCTCGGACAGAGCAGATACTCTGCGGGAGCAAGTCAATCTGTTAATCTCCTCCAGGCATATTCCTGCCAGGGCATTCTTATGCTTCCTTGGCCTCATGACAGTGACCATTTCTGTGGTCCTTTTGGCCTGGTTACACATGAGGGTCACCCAATGGACTTTAAGAGTCCAATGGGATCTATGTTTGGATGACCTAAATCATCCTGTCCTGGTGTTCAGTGCACTCAAGAAAGACCTCTTATAGTGGCAGGATCCTAAAAATCTGTCTCGGGGGTTACCTTTCAGGACACCCCCTCCCTCCTGGACCCTCACCACAAATGCCTCAGGTCTGGGTTGGGGGCCCACCTGGGGAATCATCAGACACAAGGACTGTGGTCCCAGCTGGAAGCGTCTCTCCATATAAACATTCTAGACATGAGGGCTGTCTTCTACGCCCTCCAGGTCTTTCAGCCCATCCTGTCTGCGGGAACACTGCTAGTACAGACAGACAACATGTCAGTGGTCTGGTACATCAAGAAGCAGGAAGGCACCCTGTCATACCCCCTGTGCAGGGAGGTGATGTGGGTGTGGTTCTGGGCAGTCCAACACAACCTGTTTCTCAAGGCCGTGCACATCCCAGGCATCCACAACATTGTGGCAGACTGCCTCAGTCGAACCTTGCACAAGCTTATGAATGGGAACTGCATCAAGATGTGGCAGAGTTACTATTCCTCTGATGGGGATGACCAGAAGTAGACCTCTTCACCTCCCCATCCAATGCAAAACCACCCAGTTTTTGCTCAGTTGTTCCAGAGCCTGGTGCTATTTGACAAGATGTTTTGTCTCTCTGCTGGACAGGGAAGTATTTATATGCCTTCCCTCTCTTTCCCATTCTGCAGCATGTCCTTCTGAAGCTTCAGGTGGAGGCGGCTCGGATGCTTCTCATAGCCCTCCTCTGGCCCAGGCAGATCTGGTTCCCACTCCTACAGCAGCTGGTTGTGGAACCCCCAGTACCTCTCCCTCTTCAACACAATCTGTTGATGCAGAATCAGGGCAGACTAGTGAATCCAGAACTTAGGTCCCTGCATCTTCATGCGTGGCTCCTTCAGACATAATTGTGTTACGCTTTGGAGTCGCTCAGAGGATCACTCCAGTCTTGGTGGAAGCTTGGAAGTCCTCTACCAGGTCCACCTATAGTATGCAATGAAATGGAAGTGAGTTTCCATTTGGGTGACAGCCAAGGGATGGGACCCCTTCTCATGCTCAGTACCCCAGGTGATAGAGTACCTGTTGCACCTGCCTGACTCTGGTTTAAGCTATTCTTCCCTGAAAGTCCACCTGTCGGCTATTTCTGCCTACCATACATTAGTGGACGGGAAGACTGTTGCTCAATTGGAGGTCTCCAAAACCTTTCTGAAAGGAATCCTCCATTTGAAACCCCCTATACGCAACCCTACCTGACCTTGGGACCTAAGTTTTATTTTAGAAAAGCTTACATTGCCTCCTTTTGAACCATCGGTAAACAGTGACATGCGCTATCTAGCTTGGAAAGTGCTCTTTTTAGTTGCTATTGCTTCTGCTCGAAGAATTTCTGAGCTATAGGCCCTGATGTGCAAGGAGCCTTATTTTATTTTTCACAGGGACCAGGCAGTCCTGTGTACAATTCCTAGGTTTCTTCCCAAGGTGGTCTCTGAGTTCACCTTAAATCAAACTGTTGAACTCCCTGTATACTACCCTATTCATGTGAATAAGCATGAGGCTCTTCTCTATACGCTGGATGTACTTAGGATTTTGCGTTATTATGTCCACAGGACCAAGGACGAATGCAAATCAGATCAGCTTTTTGTCTCCTTTGCCCCCAAATCCAAGGGGTTGGCAGTTTCTAAGAAGTGCCTCTACAGATAGCTGGCTAACTGCATCCGCTTCTGTTATCAGAAGTACGACAAACCTCTTCCGGGAAAGGTCAGAGGTCACGCTACCAGGGGCATGGCTGCTTCCACAGTTTTCTGAATGTTTCTGCAGTAGAGATTTGTGCAGCAGCAACCTGGAGTTCCATCCACACTTTCACAAAACATTACAGTCTGAACATTGCCTCTAGGTGTAGGGCCGGTTTTGGCTTCGCCATTTTTCAGGGCCTTCTGTTTTAGACCTGCCCTGATCTATTTCTGACTTTCCTCCTTCCCTACTTCTGTTGGTCTCTCTCTGAGAGTGACTGCTTGGGATTCAGTCCTATGTGTTATGACCTACTGCAGGAACCTTCTCAAAGTAAGATAGTACAGTTACGTAAGAACTTAGCGTAACAGTAGATCTTCGAGAGAGGTTCCTCCATAAGGTCACACTTTCCTAACCTCCTTCCCCCAGCTTTCTGCATTTCTTACAGACCATTCTGGATTGGGCTACAGGATATGCATCCTTTCTCCTGTCTCATCCTCCTTGGATCATTGGCGGGAGAGCTGGAAGTTGGGCGCGGGGACTGGCCACTACATAGGGTCATGCTGACGTCCATCACATGACATCGGGTGGGCTGTCCCCCACCACACATTGCTAACAAAAGTTTGCCTTGCAGTCCTGATGCCAGAGGGCTCAGTCCTATGTGTTATGACCTATTGCAGGAACCTCTGTCAAAGATCTACTGTTACAGTAATTTCTTACGTACTTTTTCCAGACTCAGTAGGTGGGTAAGTGATCGCTAGGATTGCCCTGATCCATGACCTCTCCAGACTTGACCCTAATACTTTTATCGACTCTATCAATAATACTGATTGGAGCCCGATCAAGACTTTCCCTGATGTTAATCATGCCTTAGACTTCTTCATTTCCACCTTCACCCATATCATTGACCTCCATGCTCCTCTCAAAAAATGCAGGTTCAAGGGTACAAAAGCCCCCTGGATCAGTAAAGAGCTCAGTCAGCTCATGTCCTCTCATGATCATGCCTGGAAGTCCTTCAAAAAAGTGGTCTGCCCACTGACTGGCAAATCTATCAGCAACTTAGAAACAAGTACAAACACTCCCTTCACAAAGCTAAATGCTACCACCTCAAATCACTTCAGACCAAACAACTCTGTGACCCTAAAGCATTCTGGAAGCAGGTCAACTCCTTGATTAAGGGGAAGAACATTGAACTCCCTAGCACCCTTATGATCCATGGCTCCTCCCTCACTGACCCCTTGTCGATTGCTTCAGGTTCTAACAAGTTCTTCACTGATCTCTCTAAGTATACCTCCCTCTTTCCAAATTCAACTATGCCTACCTCGGCTCCTACCCTCCCGTACCTTCTGAATCATAGCCTTCCTTTCACCTAAAACTGGCCTCCCTTAAGGAGGTTAGATGACTACTTACCAACTTAAGAGATGAGAGCCCCCTTGGGCACAACTCCCTCGAGCCTAAATTCCTAAAGTTAGGTGCGCCTGCCCTGGCCTGTCCTGTGCAAGATATCATCAACTGATCCATCTTCTCCCACACTGTCCCTGATAAGTGGAAAGTCACTGTAGTTGTGCCCATCCACAAGGGAGGGCCCAACTCATTAATTGAAAATTTCAGACCTATCTCTATCCTCTGCACCCAGGCCAAAATTCAAGAATGAATAGTATATAATCAGCTTCAGTCCTATCTGGAGCACCAATATCTGGTTTCCCCCTACCAACACAGTTTTAGAAAAAAATACAGTACTCTTACAGCCTTGATAAAAGTAACCACTGATATCTTCAATGCCTTGGACCAAAGTTCTGCTACAGGTGCCATCTTTGTCGACCTTACTAAGGCCTTTGACCTGGTGAACCATGGTCTCCTGGTCCGTCAGCTAATTTCAGTTGGATTTGATCCAGGTGCCCTAGACTGGATCCATAGTTACTTATCCTATAGATTGCAAAGGGTTAAGTGGGCTGGTTCACTAGCTAGCCTTAGACCCATATCACATGGGGTTCCTCAGGGATCCATTTTAGGTCTTATTCTATTCTCACTATTTATTAACGACTTGCCCAGTTTCTGTGGTGGGGCTTCAGAACACCTGTATGCAGTATGCTATAATATATTGTTCCTCTTCGGACCTTAACCAGATGAACAGCGATCTTGCCTCGGACTTTGCTGACCTTGAACGCTGGTTCATGAGGAGCCAGTTTTGTACTCAACACCAAGAAAACTAAAAGCATGCTATTCGCTCACCCCTCCCCTAGTCCCCCTCTCTTCACATTACCTCTGGTGATGTTCTTGACTCGGTTCTCACTTTCAAGTACCTGGGCATCACCCTTGACTCCTCACTCTCCTTTAAAGCCCATGTATCTAACCTGATCAAATCTCTGAACCAAAAGTTAGGGCTCCTTTACCGCATTCGTCCATTCTTAACCTCAGCCTCCTGCCTTAAGACAGCCTCTGCATCCCTCCTCCCTACACTAACCTGTGGTGCTCCCCTGCTGCTCTCCACTAATGCCTCCACTTTGGTACTCCTTACTCAGGCCCACCACAGGGTAGGTATGTTTGCTCTGGGGGTAAATGCCAGACATCACCACTGCGAAGACCTCACATCCCTGAACTGGCTATCATATGAATCTAAACTTAAGTATACCTCATTGAGTTTCATACTTAAGCTTGTGCACAAAATTACTCCCCCCCCCCCTTGCCTCTCTGAAATTGTTTGTCTGCGACTAGTGCCCAGAGCTCTTAGGTCTGCCTCTCTTCCCCTCCTCATAGAGCCCAAGCTGTGACTAGCAGCCACTCGCAAATCTTTCTCTTTTGCTGCTGTGTCTGCATGGAACTCCCTCCCCCCTCATTCCTGTCCTGCACCTCCCTGCTTCTCTTCCAATCAAATCTGCACTCTATCCTAACTAACTCTGCAACCTGCTCCTGTGTTAGGTGACATCCTTCTACCGTCACTGAGCTTAATTTGATAGTACTATGCCACCTCTATGTATGCTATGTTTGCTGTCTCCCCTTACTGCTTGACTGTTACCCACTGTAGCCTGTTCACCCCCCCTTGTACATAACTATTGTAAATATGCTGTCATTATGGAATTCATGCACTCTGTACATTACCTTGATGACTGTATGTAACTACTTTCAGATGTATTTTAGCCTCTGTAGTTGTATTAGACTCCAGCTTTTCTATGTATACTATTGCTCTCCAGGGTCACCCCTGAAAATGGGACTGTAATTGTCTCAGTGGGCCCACCCGGTTATCAAAATTCAATAAATAAAATAAACAGTGGATTCAGAAAATACACCTGCACAGTGGATTTTATCCCTCTGTTAGTCAAGACCCAGCCAAGTAAGGTACTGTATGTCTGCTACCATTAGTAGATGGGCAGTAGGGTCAGCAATCAATTGGGCAAGGTTAGGTTTACTAATAATGAGATTATAGTTTCTAGGTTTATTACCAAGTCGGTCAAGATTAAGGTCGCCCAGGATGATCACTTCATTACTGTGAGTGTAAGAGCCAACTAGCTCAATCGAAAATGTCAAACCAGTAAAACCACTTAAGGAAGGAGCATAAGCACAGACCAGATGGATTTCTTTCGTGTTACCCAGCAGAAGGCTGTTGAGTGTGAAGAAAACTCAAGTTGATCAAAGTAAGTTGACTTTTGCTGTAGAAAAGGACATCCCCTTTTGGAGGAGAGGCAATCCAGTCAAATAGCATTGCAAATTGAAAGAGAACATGTGGAGTCTGGGACAGAGGTCTTCAGCCAGGTGTCAGTGACACCCAAGTAGTCAGGGTTACAATGAAACACCCAGGCCTCCAGCTCAGTAAAGTTAGCCATAAGGCTACAGGTATTAAGGTGGTCAAATTATTTTGGCCTTTAAGGTTATTTCACGGAAAACCTGCATTAAGGGCAAAGAGGGGGGCCAGATTTAGTTCAGCGTCACCAGATTGGATAAGGCTCATTTATAGTAGCCATATATTTGAGAAATGAGCGCTTGTATGGCTTGCAGGAGAATCATACCAGTAATAGATACAAAAGCCCCACAGATAAGCACTGAAGATGTTAATAGGGAGATAAGATATCTGAAATCATTAAGACAAGCAATTGATCATCTGCACGATGACAGCTATTAAATAAACAAGACAGCTATTAAACAAGACAGCAATGATTCAATTCAGTTGACTAGACCTAGTATGGAAATAGAGACTAACAAAATTAAGTGATATACGGCCATGATAGCAGGTAAGGTACAAAGACACGAGAGACAGAAGCCCTGGATATGAAAAGGCTGAACAAACAATCAAACAGGTTCCTGCAATATGGCATGCAGGACAGAGAGTGTGAGTGCTGTCTTTGTTTATTCCAGTAACTGCAGCTTACCACATTTTATGAACAGCTGATTCAACAGAACAATGTTTGTGAGCATTGCTGTACATAATTTTGTCTCCAACCAAGAGACCAAACAGAAGAGACTAGAATACACAGAAATACCAAAAAAAAGTCTTAAACATTTAGAGAGGTAAAGAACAGCTATGATTTCTGATTTTATTTTATTTTTTTTGTCAACTTTATTTAAAGTCACAGCAAGACCTCAATGGGCATTAATACAAATTGTGGTACAGCAAGACATCACTGGGTATCAAAAAAATTATTTTACACAAAGGCATTATATTCCATCAAAAGTAAATTCTCATATCCCAAAATATCATAGCTATAAGTAACCCATGGGGGAAAAAACCCACTCTGTTTCATGCATGTTCTTACTGGAAGGCTATGGTTCAAAGGCTAGGTGTCTGAAATACGTTATAACTGGCATACAAATTCCAGGTACAGTGGTGGTGTATCCCTTTTTTTTTATACTTCTTTATTGGTTTTATGACAATCCATCAGTTTACATCTTAAAGTTGTGTCAGATTTATATGACACAGTACATGATGTTTAGGAGTAACAAGTTAAAAATATATAGTACTGACTTTATCTTTTCCTAATTTTCACAAAAGTGAAATCAGTCCAGAAAGTCTCTCAGTTTATAGCACTCCTGTTGAACTTCTTTAAGTAATCAGAGATTTTGTGTAGGTACTATAGACTTTAGAACAACTTATATCTCCGAATAGGAGGTTTTTCAGATCTACAGTAAAAACAAAGACAAATTTAAAATGTAAAAATAAAGTGAAATAAAATAAAATCAGAACAGAACAGGGTCTCAAAGTCATGTTAGCTGTTCTTGTCCAAAGACCTCTAATTCTATTAAAGTTTATACAACCTATTAAAAAATTTATTCCCTTATATAAGAGGTACAAAAATCTGCACACTGCTTGTGGAGGGGTCTCATTCATTTTTAAGTCTGTGGCGCACACTCTAAAGTAACCCCCACTGAGTCCAGCTCTCAGCATTGCTAAACTCAGGGGGCAGGTGCACCACTAACTGTTTTTCTTATTGTATGATTTTATTAAGTTTTCTTTAATAGGGGCGAAGGCCTGGAGCACACACCCTGGGGCGAAGGGAGGAGGGGGAGGCGAGAGGGAAATCCCATACAGTCATCTCACACATTGCTATCAACCTCTTGTCCCAACCAAATGATCCCTCTGGTCCATCTATTCAGGTAGGCAGGGGATCTCTGGTTTAATCTAAATGTTAGCTCCTCTAGTTGTCTAATCTGTGCGACCGCCTCTAACTAATCCTGTCTCATTGGAGAAGTTGATTGTAACCAACTTCTGGTTATTGTTTTCAGGGCTGCCACAAGTAGGATCTGCCAGAGGTATATAGCTTCCCTCCCCCGGATCTCCCCCGGTACCCCCCCCAAAACCATAAATTCTGGTCCTAATTGGTTTTGGAGCTGAAATATCTGCTTCAGCGAGGTGACCACTTCCTTCCAAAAGTTTGAAATATTTGGGCAAGTCCAAAAAATATGAGCATGCGTGGCTATTCCCTCAGCACAGTTTCTCCAGCAACCAGAGGAGGTACCTATTTGTTGTTTGGAGACTACCAATGGTATCCTAAAATATCTGATCCTAATTTTGCAAAGGAATTCCCTCCAGGATGGGGAAGAGGACACCCTCCAAGTACCACTCCAACCCCTTACCCACTCCCCATTCAAAATGGTTATACCCAACTCTTGTTCCCAGGCATGTTTAACGTACTGTAGATTGCAGGTGTTCCGCTGTAGACTTCTTTTATATAACTGGGATATGGCACCTTGTGTGTTCTCTGAATTCCAAATTTGTTCAGATATCTGCTCTATAATCCCCCTTATCCTTGTGCACCGTTCTTGCTTAATTTTTGTATTAATGAAGCTACAAATTTGTAAATATCTCATTCTGTCTGCTGGGGATAGACCAAAATGTCTCTGGGCCACCTCGAAGGACAACACTCCTTCCTCTGCTAAAAGTTGCCAAGGTGCCTGCAGCCCTTCATTAGCTCTTACCTGGTGGTGTATCCCTTTAACCAGAGAATATGCCAGAGAAGGTTGATAGTATCCTCCACTAGTATGTAATGTAGGCGAAAACTGCATAATGTGGATGTGACACCTCAAATAGTAAAGCTGTACATTATAAATTAGTACTGACACAAATAGACAGGAATGTCAAGGGGTCGCCCAGCAGCAATTATTATAGTTATTTTCCCCTGGGTTTGGGTTTATTAGAAGGCAGGAAACCTAGGAAGGGGGAGTACTGCCTCCAAAGGACCCCAAATCTGTGTATATTTATCCTCCTGATTCCTACCTCTATATTGTGTATGCTTTAATGTCATGCACTGCAACAATAGTTTAGTCCAATGTGCCACTGTCAGAACCGACTCAGAACCCCATAACTGGGCCAGAGCCTGCTTTCCCACCACCACCACGCCCAAATGCCAAAGTGGGTGATTTGTCCCCGGCCCCCAAGGCTCCAGGCAAACCCAGTAAAGTGTTTGCAGAGTCCACTGGTTCAGTGCCACCCAGGACTCTGGGTAGCAGGGAGATTACCCCAGACCAGTATGGCACAAACTTTGAGCAGGTCCAAATCATGTGATAAAACATACCTGGGTGTACTTTGCATTTGGGGCAATCACACGATTTTGAGGGGTCTATTTTGTTGGTCAACACTGATGTGAAAATAAGATCTGTGTATAATATTATAATGAATGACATGAAGCCTATTGCTAACGGAGCATCTCATATCCATTTTGAGTGCAGATGCCCAGTCTCCCTCGGTTAATATAGTGGGTGCTAGGTCCCTCTCCCACCTAGAATGGGTGCCCTGCATCGGATCTGGTAACACCCCCCAGGAAAGTTTTATAGCATCTGGTTAAGGGTTTCCAGTTAGGCCTGTCCCGAGCTCCTAGTAACACTTCTTCCAAGGGAGACTGGCTGGGTGCTTGTGGGGGGGCCCTTCATGCCTCTGCCTAATCAGTGCCTTATTTGGAGGTAGGCAAAAAAACTGGATGGGTGGAGACCAAACTGAGTAGCCAACTGTTGGGATGTCATGAAGGTTCTGTCTTTATAGAGCTGACACACCAAGATTAAACCTTTTTTTCCCCAGGCAGTCAGTGTGTGGAAAATAGGGCCCAGAATACGACCCTCCCTCCCACAGGGAATACCAAAGAGCGGCCTTAGGTGAAAACCCCTGGGGATGATTTAATATTTATTTGTGGTCAGCCACACTTGGGTCAAACTCCTAGTGAAGGGGTTCTTAATACATTTAACAATTTGTTTCACTAGGGCTGTGGCGAATAGGGAGCTGTACAAGGGGCCCCCAAAAGTCAAGTTCTCTAAGCCTACCCACGCTGGTGGAGATGGGCGTCCCGATACTAGGTCTGTTAAGAAGGCTAATGGGGCAGCCAGATAATATAGTCTTAGGTTTGGGAGGCCCTGTCCTCAGGTTGCCACAACATTTCTTGTTTAATTTTAGGCCTCCTCCCATGCCGCAAAAGTGTGGTAACATCCTTGTAGGGATTTTAAATACTTATTCGGAACATGAATTGGTAATGTTTGAAATAGGTAGAGACATTGCGGAAAAATGCAAATTTTTACTAGGTTCACTTTACCTAAGAGGGTTAAGGGCAAGGATCCCCATCTTTCTCGGTCCTCTCAAATTCTTTTCAGAAGGGGTGTATAGTTTATTGCACACTGTTTGGATAGTTTTTTTAGGAAGTGAATGCCCAAGTGCTTACGTTCCATAGAGGGGACAATACTGGCACCTTGTATTTTTGTGGGGTTACCAGTCCCTCCTAGTGGCAGTCATTCACATTTGGCCCAATAGATTTTGTGCCCAGAGAGTGGGACATAAATTTTCAAAATATTAGTCAGGGCTGGTAGGGCCCTATCCGGATCTGCTAGGACTAGTAAAATACCAAGCTGGCCCATCAGCGCAGAGGCAGGGCGTCTATCTGCAATGCCAACGACCCAGGTTTGGGAACAGACTTGGGATGTCGGAGGTCCAGCTGGGGAAGAAAGATTGAGCGTCCCATGGACAGTTCTCCTCCGGAGAGGTGGAGGGTTGTGTGTCCGGCATGCTATGGACCCCTAGTGGAAGCCAGGGGAGCTGCAGTGCCAGCGCCATATCAGTGGGGGGGTGGGGTGGACGCTGCCCATCATTGCACGTCCCTGCCCCCCGATGCAGCATACAAAAATGCCGGCTCCGAAAGCGTTAAGCTCCGCTCTGCTGCCTTCACTACCTACTGTGTCTGCCGAGTCAGGCCCCACTCCCATGGTCCTACCCTAGAGGTAAACCAGGAGCAAACTACCATTGACGCAGGGAGGGGCGTCCTCAGCCAACCCGCCCAGGGGTAAGCCTGGGCATGGAGAGGCGGAGGAGCTGAGCCCTGTGGGGGATTGGGGCTGAAAAAAAAAAAAAGGAATAGTAAAATATTGTCAGCAAATAAGGAGATGATGTGGTTGACCCCACCCACCGACTATCCCTGGAAGTCCGGGTGATCTCTGACTGCTGTTGCTAGGGCTTCTATCGTCAAAATGTACAAAAGTGGGGACAAGGGGCACCCCTGTTGTGTACCCCTAGTAAGGTGAAAGGGGGTTGAAAGCGTATCATTAGTCAAAATCTGTGCATGTGGGGAGTTGTACAAAATAGTTATCCAGAAGTGTATGCGGGGACCCAAGTTGAACTTTCCTAAAACCGCAAACATTAATGGCCACTCAACGTGGTTGAAGACCTTCCCCGCGTCGAGCGCCAGGAGACCCTGACCACCAACTCCAGCCCCTGACAACCACCCCGCTATAATGTTCTGTGCCATGGCCCATCTACTAGGCTTCCTGCCACTCCTCATCCATGTTCTCTTCTCCCTCCCTCCCCTTCTCTCCAACATGCCACCCACCTCTCCCATGGCCCCCCCTTTTCCTGCCCAACCTCACTGGGCTTCCCCACTCCTCCACTCTGGCGTCCACTCTCCCTTTCACCCAAGCCTGGATTCACTCAGCCACACGTCCCAGCCCTTTTCTCTTCATCCCATCACTCTTCTGGTTTACTTTTCAACTACTCTTCCCTTGCCCAGCTCCAAATAATCACCCAAGCCTTCTAACTAAAGACGTCCGCTCACTGTCAGTCACATACAGCTATTCGCCCACTACCTATCTCTTGTGCTCCTGCTCGTTGCCGCAGGTGACATCCACCCAAACCCCAGCCCCCAAAACACACACCCCCTCTCAATCGCTGCAGGCCCCCCTCCTACATCAGACACTTCCTCACTTCTCCCTGGAGACCGTCTCCCACGTGGCCTGTGCCTCCTGCACCTAAATATAAGAAGCCTAGTCCATAAACTTGACTCCCTCCAGGTACTTGCTGACCACTATGATGCAGAGATCCTCACCTTGTCCGAAACCTGGCTCACAAAAAACATTAGCGACTCCTGTGTCGCCATCCCAGGCTACACTTTGGCCTGCCAGGACAGAGCCACAATAAGCGGCAGAGTTGCCATCTACTTCAACTCGGACTTGCACTATTCAGTTATCCTAGCCAAGTCTGAACCTAAAATCTATTAATTAATTTTACTCCAGCTGACAGTCCCCTTCTCGCTACCAATCTACATTGCAGGAATATACTGCCAACCTGGCACACCATCCTCTGCTGTCACCAACCTCCTCAAGCAAATCTCCTGCCTAACCCCAACAGGGGAACTTTATATTATGGGCGATCTAACCACAACTGGCTAGCTCCTGCCCTCAACAAAACCAGGACTGAAATTGCTGCACTAAACTTCTCTCAAATCATTACTGAGCCCACCCGGCTTAACCTAAAATCTGGTAACCACTCACTCCTCGATTGGGCTCTTATCATACACCCTCACTGGGTCATAAATGCCGGTATTCTTCCTGACTTCCTCAGTGACCACCATGTTACTTTCTTAGTGCGCAAAATCCACTGCTCAAAATCCCCCCCTAAATTTCTAGTCCAACGCTCCTTCAAATCTCTCAATCTCGCCCCGGTGTTAGAAGACCTTGCATTAGCAAACTGTGCCCCCGCCCCTATTATGGACTCCATTGACGATGCCTATCTCCACTTTAAAGACACTTTCCTCAGCATCTAGGACAAACATGACCCGCTGTGACGTACAAGGGTGCGAGGCAACCACCTGCCGTGGATCACCCAAGAACTGATTGCATGTCAAACCACCCGTGACAAAGCCTGGAAAACGCATAAATCCTCACGCCTCCCACAACATCTCTCCGCATACCGCATGCTCCGAAACAAGTGTACCAGAGTCACTCACCTAGCTAAAGCACAGTACTTAAGCAGCTCCCTACAGTCCAACCTAAATAACCCCTCAAAATTCTGGAAGGTCATTCACTCCCTCTTCACCCCACCAGCTGCCAACCCCACTCCAATTCTAAATATTAACAACTCCATTCTCACTGAGCCAACAGCAGTCGCTACTGAGTTCAACATATATTTCTCCACTTGTGCTGCCACTCTCCTCTCTGCCCTGCCAAACCCTGCTCATATCACACCCTCTACAGACGTAACGAACCTGACTAGGCCTCGCTCCTTTTTCTTCAATGACATCTCTGTAGCAGATGCCCTAGATGCACTACTTTCTCTCAACCCTTCAAAAGGCAAATCCCCAGATGGCTTGGACCCTAAACTCCTCTACCTCTCCACCACCGCCATAGCAACTCCACTTGCCAAACTCTTAAACCAGTCCTTTGCCGCAGCTGCCGTCCCCCAAGCATGGAAGCACGCCACTGTCATCCCCCTCCCAAAAGGAGATACCCCCACCTCCCCCTCCAACTACCACCCTATTTCCCTCCTCCCAGTACTAGCAAAACTACAAGAGCACCTTGTGCTCACCCAACTTACTTCCTTCCTCACCGACTCTAATTTCTTCACACCCTACCAGTCAGGTTTCAGAAAGGGACACTCCACTGCATCCTCCCTGATAAGGCTTACCGACTCCATCCTGACTGGTATGGACAGTGGACTGATCACCTCAGCCGTCTTCATTGACCTTGCGAAAGCCTTCGACACCATCTCCCACCCCATATTGCTCTCTTGTCTCGCTGAATCAGGCCTCTCTGTTGCTGCCACCAACTGGTTCAGATCTTACCTCTCTGGCAGAACCCAGTCCGTTAGAGTCGCAAACGCTATCTCCTCCCCCCTTTGCTTAACTACTGGTGTCCCCAAGGGGTCGGTTCTGGGACCCATACTGTTCTCTATATTCTTAAATGACTTACCGCTCATCTGCTTTACTACCTCAATCCACATGTATGCAGATGACACCGTACTCTTCTCCTCAGACTCTGACCCTGAAGTTGTACAAACTAACCTCCAAGCTGACTTCAACAAAGTACAGCAATGGTTCAGCTCTCACCGGCTCTCCCTAAATGTAAACAAAAACTGTCATGATGACTTTTGGCACACGACAACGCCTATCCAGACTCCCATCCCTTCCCTATTTCTACACCCTGGATGGTCAAAAACTTGAAGATGTCTCCTTATTCCGCTACTTGGGGGGTATGCCTTGACTGCTATCTTTCCTTCCCAGACCACATCGATGCTATTTCAAAAAAACTATGCCCCATGCTCGGTGCACTTTATAGGAACCGCAGTAACCTCCCTCCCCTCGTCCGATGTGAACTGGTCCAGAAGATGATACTTCCCTCCCTTTTTTTTTTTTTACTTTTGTATTTTTCACTCCTTACTACCCCTTCCCTCTACTCAGTCAGACTTCCCAAGGACACACACACGTAGATGTCAGAGTCTGCCCTAGAGTACCTGGTCACACTGCCTTTGGACTTGTGATGCTCGGTTAACCCCCTGGTGGGGTGAGGAGGAACTCTCTCTTGAACCTCCCCAACATCTGTTCAGCTGTGGACCCTGCACAATGGAGTCTGCCCCGACGAACCGGGAGAGTGTGTGTGTGTGTGTGTGTGTGTGTGTGTGTGTGTGTATGTGTGTGTCTAGAAGTCATCACCTAGGAGCGACAGGGGGTTGTTTCCTTTGTTCAGCCCCAGACGTCGACATGCAATGAGGGGCTAGGAGCGAGGAGACACAATGAGATGTGCCTTCTGCTCTGCCTCTCTGCCGACGTCTGCCTGTTCCTTTCTACTGCTAACTCCTCATACCGCACCTTCCACCCAAGCACCCCCAGGTGGCGGTATTGCAGCGGGAGTTTGCAGGCGGCTCCCAGAGAAGGAGAGCAGCCGTCCAGACACTCCATCCCTCTCCTCCCGGGCCGACCCCGGCAGTCCGTGCTCGTTCCTCGAACACGGCCGCTGGCGGCACGAGGTAAGGCGTCCAGTGCTCTGTCCTCAGCGCCGCCCGGGCCGGCTCCCCTTACTTCCCTCCTTTGATTACTGTGACATTGTTTATGGTGCAGCCCCTGAGTCCACCCTATGTAAGCTGGGCACACTTTTTAATGCCTTCTGCCCCTTTGCTCTCAATGCCTCACCCCTTACCCACCAGTGTGACCTCTACCTTTCCCTGGCACTACCGTCCCTCGGAAACTGCTGCATTTCACACTGTGCTAAATATGTATCTACCCTATGGCTTGGCACCATCCCTTTCTACCTCTCCTCCGTGATCTCAGCTGCCCCTTCCCCCGCCCATTATCTTAGATCCTGCAACTACCGCCAACTATCAATCCCTAGGCAGAAGACTACTGCCGAGCAAGCCGCCTTCTCACAACAGTTACCCAAGCTATGGAATGATCTCCCACCTCAAATTTGGCATTCCTTCTCTGCCCTCTCTCTTTTTACCGCCCTAGCTAACTTCCTCACCACTAATTGCTCCTGTACCTGATTCAGCCATATGCCAATTGCTCCCCTCCCCACTGCCCGACCACGGTCTTAGCTTTTCTATAAATGCTGGCATATAGCCCCAACCTATGCACTTTTGTCCTGTGCCTTTTTGTCCTGCACCATCATGTATTCTATGTCTCCTGTTGCTTATACCTGCATATTATTGTGTACTAAATTTTCCCTTGTATTGCTGCTATATGTCAGGTAATTGTTATATGTTCCATACAATATCCAATGTACTCCATGTGTTGTTGCTTGTAGTTTAATGCAATTGTATCCATATGCTGCTATTTGCCTCTGTTATTTGCTCAGTTGATAACCTGCGTGTTATCCAACCCCCTTGTACCCCCTTCCCCCAGGTCACACCGGGAGATGAGCATCTTGTTGCTCAGTGTGCCTTTCCTGGTGAAACTATTTCAATAAATAAATAAATATTATGGGAACAACGTATGTTATGCTTCGCCTGGCATCCATTAACGAAGCCACCTTGGTCTGGGTGTACCATGACAGGAAGGATCGATTCCAATCAGGCGGCAAGTAATTTGGCTATTTTTTTATAGTCCGCACTGAGTAGCGAAATAGGGTGGTAGCAGCCACAGTTTTGGGGGTCCTTCCCCGGTTTCTGGAGCATGGCGATGGTGGCCAGGGTCTGAGAAGGGGGCAGACTGCCCTCCCAGAGGGCCTCCCTAATCATTAAGCACATCAGAGGCTGGACCTTCAGCCAAGATTTATGATAAAATTCCCCAGGGATCCCATAAGGCCCGAAGCCCTTCCCGGTCTAGAGTTCCACACTGCCTGCTTAATTTCTTTATCCGTCACCTCCTGATCTAGCTGCTCACTCCGATCAGGGTCCAGGGCCCCAAGGTTAATATCTTTTAAAAAGGTTTGAGGGGAAGAATCGGGGGGGCCTCTGAGGTAGACATTGTTTTATAGAAATCCCGGAATGTCTGGTTTATAATGTTTTGGTCTGAGGACTGATTCCCCTCTGTGGTTTCCAGGGACATGATCACCCTGTCTGCAGTTTTCTTTTTGACTTGCCATGCGAGCCATTTTCCTGCTTTATTCCCATCAAAGTGCATTCCCGCTGTGGTCACAAGGATATCCCTCTCTATGTGTCATGAAGCCAATTGATTTAGCTTCCCTGTACGTCTTTTAAGGTCTCCCAGGCATGCTTCCTGCTTTCCAGACATGACCTCCCTCTCAAGAGTCCACGCCCAGGCCTCCAATTTGTCCTTCTCCTGGTGCTTTAATCTGTGCCTATAGGCAGCATAGGAGATAATTATACCTCGGATGTAGGTTTTGTTGCGAGCCTCCCATGTTGTGCTGTGGAGGTGTTCTCCACCTTATTTTAGGTGAAGAAGGTCCTCAGTGCTTGTGTCACCTGGTCCCTACACTGGATATCCATAAGATGTCTTGGATCCAAACACCATTGCTTAGCCTGTGTGTGACCAGATGACCCCAACATGATAACCACTAGAAGGGTATGGTCCAAAATAGCTATAGGCCCATAGTGCGCATCAAGACCTCTCTGAACCAGGCCTGGGAACACCAACACATAGTTAATTCTGGTGTAGACTCAGTGTGCATGGGAAAAGAAAGAGTATTCATGCTGTTGGGGATGCAGGTGTCACCACATCTCCACCAGTGCCCTTTCCCTGGCCAAGTCTCTCAAGGCCGCCACGCTCTTCTGGGGCGGGTGGGTCCTGGATCCCAAGTGGTCTAATACCGGATCCCAGAATGTGTTGAAATCTCTGCCTATAATGATGTTGTCAGGGAAGGGGGCTAAAACTAAGGCTAGATGGTGGAAAAATTCTGGATGATCAAAATTTGAGGCATATAATGCCACCAGAGTATATCTTCCCCCCCTCTCTCCCCTCTGTGGCATCCACAAAATAAAACATAGTGTCCCTGCAGATCTGAGAGGGTAGAGTGCACCACAACCCCCAGGCTGGGCCTAAACCAGGTTGCCACCCCCTGTCCTGAGAGGTAAAGGGTGAGGACAGAAGGGTGCCCCCATGACCTAGCCAGCCTCTCTGTCTCCTTCAAGTGTGTTTCCTGAAGGAAGGTGATATCCCCTTTCTGCTTTTTAAGAAATGAAGAAACCTGCTTCCATTTCACTACTGTTTTCAACCCATTGACGTTCCATGACAGTACTGTTAAGTTACTCATAAAAGATTGTGTGTAAAAGAGTTACAGACAAGTGCTTAACCTGCATAAGAGCCCTCTCATTATGATCCCAATCGATGCTTGTCGTGTTTTTTCCGTTTAATTCTATCAACTTACTTACTTCCCAGCAATAAATATGTCCCACCCCACCACCATTCCCAAGTCCCCACTCCCCACATTCTTCATTAATCCCTACCTCCATTTCCCTTATTAAACTACCCAAACTAAACACCCCCCAGCTGGTTGCAACAAGACACAAACACTGTAACACCCATAATAAATAAAATAAAAAAATTTTACCTACCATAATCCCACCTTAGGAACCCGCACTCAAGGAAGATCCTATCCCATTATCCACTACTTCTCGTGGTTGAGCCTATGGACGTCCACGCCAACCTTATTTACAATAAAATGAAACTTCAAAGCAATATATAGGTCATCCCCATTCTTTAGCTTTAGAATAGGGAAATAAGGGATAGCTAAGTGGAGGACAAAAAGAGAGAGTGCAGTGGAGGGGAACACCTGCAGCCGAGTGGGTCTTGTTTGAAAGATCAGTATTAGACTGTGATATCCCAGCCTTGGATCACACCGAGGGAGTCATAAATGCTCAGTCTTCCTGGCAGCCTGGAATTATGTGTTAGTTGATGGACTAACAAGAGGAGGGATGACATTTTGAGTGGGGGGACTAGGCTGATGCAGGGAGACAACCTGAGTGGCCTCAGGATCCGTGAAACCTCTCACTGCCTTGTCCTGCAGTTGGATGATCAGCGAGCAGGATAAATCATAGAAAAGGAACAGTGTAAGCCGTGTAGTTGCCGTTTGACTTCATTAAATGCTTGGTGTTCCACTTGCAGTTTTCTGGAATAGTCCGGAAAGATGCTCACTCTCAAGTTTTTAGTGGTGATGTTGCCCATTTTCTGAGCTGCATCCAGGACTTTTTGGCAGTCCTGGTACTGCAGAAACTTAATGATAACATGTTTGGGTCGCTCGTCTGGGCCAGGGCATCTCCCTGGAGAACAATGAGCTCTTTGGACTTCCAGGGTAGTTGAGGTCAGGAGCTGCAAGGTCTGTATGAGCCAAGGCCCAATGAATTCACCACAGTCTATCCCTTCCAGGCCTTCCAGGAGACCCACAATCCACACATTACAGTGTCATTTGTGGTTCTCGTGGTCATCCAAGATGTTTTTCAGTGTCTCAGTTTCCCTAAGGTCCTGCTGGAGTGCTGGAGATTGGTGAGCCTGGGCATCCTCCTGGGCACTTACGTAGAATTCTAATTCATCCAGCGTGGTCCCATGCTTTTCTACCACTTAGGACATAGTATTAAAGTTCTGCTGGATATGGGTGAGTTGCGTCTTTAAATTCTCAAACCCCACTTTCATCTGGGTGGTTAGATCGTAGCAGAGAGTCTTGATTTTTTCCAGGGAGGATTGGTTGATTACTGAGTGTGAATCCATCTGATGCTCAGGAGAAGGCCTCTCTTCAGTTTGCGTTTTAGCAGCAGCGTGGGTAATTGGCAGTTCTGGGCCTGACGGCTTGGTCACGCCCATCTGTGTTTTAAAGTTTAATCGGGTTTGCTTTTTCGACGATTTCACTCCATATGCCATGGCGGGGCAGTAATAAAAGCTTTTCCAGGTTGGTTATCAAGGTTTAATGGTTGATGGCTAATAAATCGGTTGGACTGTGGCAGAGCTGATCTCTCATGCAACCATCTTGATCCCTGGCTTGGACACGCCCCTGTGATTTCTGTCTTGAATGCTAGAATGGCAATACTGACTCTAAGACAAGGCACTGAACCTATATGCTCCTGATGAATTGTTGTGTTGTATCTAGAATGATTGAATGGTAACTAAATGGCTTCAGTATTTCTGTAATGTGACTGCAAAACATGACTGCTAAAGGATTTTATAACAATGCAGTGATAGCATTTAAAATGTTTTATTTAGAAGCAAATTAAAATATCTAAAAAGGGGAACATGTGTGATAACTGATACTGTCTTCACACAAGTTAGAAACCTTTTGAAACAGTAACCTGTAGTCCAGTCATTCTGAAGCAGAGCAGTTCAGCTTTTACAGTAACTTCAGTATCTATCATTTTTTAGAAGAATAATGTACAAGCTTTACAGATATCTCACCTGTGAATGTCTTTTTCTACATTCAGTGTTCAAGCTTTTTTAAAAAAGATTTGACTGCAGCAGGCTTTTGTGCTTAATAGATATATGATGGACTACTAAATAATATCATGAAATGAATAGAAAGAATGCTGGCTCCTGATTGGCCAAGAGGTACTTTAAGCTGGGCCGTTATCCTAAGACAGTAGCCCAGCTGAAAGTAGCTCAACAAAAATATGTTTAAAAAACACCCAGGTTACTAAAAAGGACCAATTTCATGACTGCAATAAGTGTGTGTGTTATGTTGGGCTAACAGCCCTTCTTGGGTGGTGGAAGCACGAGGCACTCACCTGAGGTAGGATGTTATCCCACCATAACACACCCTTATCATGCCTTATTGCTTAAATATCCTTTCCAAATCAGCTCTGATGATAAAATGGAGTATTTATCATCTTACTTTTGGTTTAAAAATGTATTAGAATTAGTTTAAGTTTTTAATGGAGTGTTGATACTTTAGAAACTGCAGGCCCTGAAGAAGAGGAGGTGTCCTCGAAACGTTTGCTGCTGATTGCCATTTAACTAAGTTGTTGAACAATATATGCCATAATAAATTCACATTTGTGCAGACTTCAAAAGTGGTGAATGAGTCACTTGTCCAACCTTTCATGTGTTGTTCTTGGGCCTTTGCTGTAACAGACTCCCCCTGCTGTTTTCCTGTTCACATGTAGGGGAGCAAGGGCAGACTTTCCATTTCAGTTGACTACATTAGGGAGCAGGTTTATAGACATATAAATATAGATAAGAGAGAATATCTGACAGGTAAGTGTCAGATATAAAGAAATGTCACTATCGAGGGTGAGCTTGTTCGACTCTGAGACAGTGATACTTTACGAATATCTGGGACTTACCTATCCAGTGTTTAATATATTACATTAGGTTGATCTGTTATGCTTTAAGATAAAGTGTGCTGCCGGCCCACTGGCACAGTGGTTGGATTTCCACTTGTGACACCAATGAACCGGGTTCGGGAATGGTCCCGGGTGTCGGAGGATCGGCTGGGGGAGAAGGATCAAGCATCCTGGGGACTGCTCTCCTTCTCTGGGGTGAGGGGGGGAAGAGTGTCCAGCGCTTTATGGACCCCTGGTGGAAGCTTGGGGTATCACTGTGACTGGCGCCATCTTGTTGGGGGGGCAGGGCGGATGCTGGATGTCATTGCACATCGCCGTCACCACGGGAGCAAGAATCCAAAAAAGCTGGCCCCCAGCATGATGACCCACTCTCCCCACCGTCCACTGCCTCCGACGTTCACTGCGTGAGGTCCCGCTTCCATTGCCCCGACCTGGGGGGGGGTGTAAGCCAGGGCTTGCCAAAAGTGTCCGTTGGGGGGAGGGGGCAAGTCTGGGCATGGGGACAGCGGGCGGGTCCAAGAACAGGGGGACCAGGGCAAAAAAAAAACAGATAAAGCGTGCTGTTTTTTTGTGCTTGGCTTGTTTATTGTATATGCTTAAGTTACTGTGTTTCTGTGGTATAGTGATGTTCCTGCTATAGTGTTCCACATAGTGCTTTTCTGTAGTATTGTAGCATTTCAAGAGCTGCATAGTTTTGGCCCTTTCAGGTTTCCATAGTGTTGTGGGTTCCTATAAAAGGAGGTGTGGTTTTGGTGTGTCTTCCCTAAGTTTGTTTTTAGGATGTCGGAGAAGGAGCAGTATGGAAGGAAGGAAGCAGCTTGAAACTGGGGAGAAGTACAAGTGAATGATAAGTGATTTTGGGGGGGATCTGACTCTGTGCAGTGTAGCACAGGGACACTTGTGTTTTTTTAACTCAGCTTTATTATATAAAGCAAGGATACTGTACATGTGACAAGAGTTCCAGCCTCATACAGAAACTTCACCAACTGACACTGCTTTTTGACAAGTACATTTTATAATCTCTTCACCCCTGTAGGTGTCTATTTGCCCCCCCATCTCTTTTATACCACCTCCGCCTTCTTTTACCTCTGGCTGCTCTGTCTATTCCTCAGGTGCTCAGTCTCGTTCCCACTCTCTCTTTGCTCTCTTAGTCTCCCTTCCCTCTGTCTACTCTGCAACTACATTCTTCTGGCTATCCACCCTTCTTATCTGCCTCCTTCTTCTCTCCCCCCACCCCCTCCTACCTTGCTCGCCCCAGTATCACCCTTGTCCCTCCTACTCACCTCCTCCCATCCTCCTCCCTTCTCTCTCTTCTCGTTTCTACCCTCTCTGCATCCCCCTCCCACTACCTGCGCCCTAGCCCCCTAACCTCCTACTTTCCCTATCTGCCATGGTCTCTTTTTGACCTGCTCCTCCCACCTTGAGGTCCTTCAGTGTTCTATTCTTTCCCACAACCATTACCCCCCTGTTCTTTCCCTCCTTGAACACAAGCATAAACCACCATCCTCTTTAGCCTCCCTCTTCTTCCTCCTGCTTCTGGCTGGTGACGTGGAGCCAAATCCCAGTCCCTCCTGCTTCTCCCTCCCCCATCTCTGTGTCCAAAGGTCTTAGTTTCTTCCACTTTAACACACAAAGTTTCCTCCCAAAACTTGACTCCCTCAAGGTATGGGTATCACTTCACTCCCCAGACATAATTTGTATATTGGAAACCTGGCTCTTCTCCAGAGTCCCAGACTCACTACTCACCCTTCCTGAATTCCACCTCTTCCACCAGGACAGAGGTAAACGTGGTGGTGGTGTTGCTATTTACACCTGTGACAGGGAGCTCCTGCCACTCTTGAGAACCAACCTTTTCTTAAATCTGTTGCAACAGTTCTTCTATTTCTTAGTCTATTCTATCCTTTACAATTTCTAGTCCATAAGGTTGGCCACCTATGGGCACCCCTTCCCCTTTCTTGACTATGCTATAGTGTCCTCTTTAATTTTCCTTTTCCCTATCAGGTCTCCGTACAGGAAGGTTATTGTGGTGACCTGCGAGCGTATGTAAAACAGGTTGTGTTAATTGTTGTTGGATTTAGTATGTAATAGCACTATGTCATAAAATACCTTGTTGTATATCCCTTATGTTTATGAAACCTGTAAATGTTGAAAATACCATGGCACTAGGTGTTTTTGATAATGATAAAAAGTACTAGGTGACTATTATAGAAATTAAGTTAGTTGTGCTGTTTAAAATGTGTGTAAATTGCTGTAAACTGAACACATCTGAAATTCAATGGTGATTTGCGTATATCCCATGATGCTTTGCATTATGGAAGTATGTATGATGTATTTCTTTGAAACCTGATTTGTTGCCAGTGCCCTTTGGGGCAACCCTTCTTTCAGTGATTCTGCATTGAGGTTCTTTGTCTATATCTTGTTTTGTTTTTTTGTCTTTTTGGGCCTCCACTATCCAAGCAAACGGGGCCCACATAAGGGTGGAGGTTGCATCTCAATTGGTAAGTTAGATCAGAGATCAGTGTCAGTAGGTGCTGGCTACCTACAGAGAAAGGACACGTGCAGAGAAAGGACATACATAGTCTGTTGCTGCAAAGTGATGTATTGAAGAAAGAATATGGCATTGCAGAAGCTTATTTCCTGTATTTTGAATAAACATCACATAGAGATTGTGTGTTGAACCTGACATTTGGTGTTTGGTCCATCTGTTGTCCCACTACCCCTCCACAACACCCACCAAAACATTTCCTGCTCTATCACCCATAAAAGAAGGATAACATCCTCTCACAAGCTTCTACTGCTCAAACTCTCTCTTTCCTCCACCCTTCCCATTTTCATCAGCCTCCTTTTCACCTCCCTTAAGATCCCCCCCTCCTCTCTCTTAAACACCCTCTCCCTTTTTGCGTTCCTCTCTGTCTCTGGAGAACTTGTCCTTCTCAGTGACTTTAACCTAAACTGGCTCTCCTCTGTCTCTAAGCCTATCCAGCAAACCAGTGAATCCTTAAACCTTTCCCAACTCCTCTATGAACCCACTAGACTAAATCCCCTCTTCTTAAACCACTCACTCCTAGACTGGGTACTTTGCTCCTACCCTCACTGAATCTCCTCCACTGTCATGCTCCTAAATGTATTTAATGATCATTGCCTCATCTACTGTATTAGAAAAAACCCACTCCTCAAAATCCACCCCAAAATATATTTGGTACCGACCCCTAAGATCCCTTAACATAGATGCTGTTTTGAATGATCTAGCCTCTGCTGACTGGTCCCCAGTCTACTCTGCCCAAGACATTGACATTGCCCTAGCACACTTCACTGACGTCCTCACACATTCCTGGAACACTCACACCCTCCTCAAAAGAACTAGAGTGAAATGCACCCACTACCCTTGGATACCCCTGACCTCCTGGAGTTATGCAAAACTAGGGACCTTGCTTGGGCACGCTTTAAAGAGGGAGTCTGGCTAAAATTTCTAGCATCAATAAATTCAGAATTAGGATCAGCATATCCCCAATCAGCCTCATGCCAAAAATGACATCGCTGTTACTTTGAATATTACAAGTCATTTTGTAACCCTAAATTCACTGTCTGTTCAAAAAACCTAGTTTCAGTAAAGAGTTACTGATGGTGTCACAACCAGAACTCACAGCCTAGTCCTTCTTGCAGACTACCTTACAAGACTTATTTCTCCCACATTACATAAAACTGCAGTTGTAGCAAACATCTGAAAATGGAAAGCTGACACTGGGTGGGTCAGCGCATGCATTTCCATAATGTGCAGATGCAAGGTACAGTACTTAATGAATGTGATAGGGAGTTGGAATACAGTGGCAAACACGGCTTTAGAATAACAAAAATGTATGCAATTTTTAGAATACTGCAGGGAAGAGATTTCAAAATGCCACCAGAATGCAACTGTGGAACACAGCAATGACACAATCTCAGAAAGTAGCTGGGACACATAATTTTGGAAAGTGGCAGGGACACTAAAATTCATAATGTTTTATATATATAGTTTTATAATGTGGTAGAGTTACACAATAGTTGTGGAAGGTGGTAGGGATATGTAATTTCATAATGTGTCTTGGATGCATTAATTTGGCAAGTGGTGGTGATGCACAATTTCAAAACATGGTTGGGATGCTTGATTTCAGATTGTGATGGCAACATTCAATTTCAGAATGTGGTGTGGACATGAAATCTCAAAAAGCGGCAGTGACGCAGTTTCAGAATCTGGTAGATGCATGGAATTTCAAAATGATGCAGGGATGCATAATTTTAGAATTTAACTTGGACATACAATTTTTGAATATGGCAGCGCTACTCGTTTTCAGAATGTGGTGGGGATGTGCAATTTTGGAATATGGTGAGAATGCATATTTTCAGAATGTAACAATGACAGGCAGTATTAGAATGTGAAAGTTTATAAACAATTTCAGAATGTGGCAGGCAAGTACAATTTTAGAATGTAGAGAAGACATGCAATTTTGGAATGTGGCAGTGACGCACAATTTCAGAATGTAGCGGTGATGCACAGTTTTGGAATGTGGCAATGACGCTAAATTTTGGAATGTGGTGGTGATACTAAATTTAAAAATGTGGCACTGATGCACAGCTCTGGAACGCGGTGGTGATGCACAATTTTGGCATGTGGTGGTGAAGCATAATTCTGGACTGGCTGTGGCACACAATTTCAGAATGTGGCGATGATGCATAATTTGGGAATGTGACGTTGACTCAAAGTTTCAGAATGTGGCAGTGATACACTGTTTTGGAACGTGGTAGTGATGTTCAGTTTTGGAATGTGGTGGTGGCGCACAAGTTTGGAATGTAGTGGAGACACACAAATTCAGAATGTGGCTGTGATGCTCAATTTTGAGATGTAGCAATGATGCTCAATTTTGAGATGTAGCGATGATGCTCAGTTTGGGCATGTGGCAGTGATGAACAGTTTCTGAATGTGGTAGTGACACACAATTTGGGAATGTGGCAATGACATAATTTTGGAATGTGATGGTGACAGTTTCAGAATATGACATTGAAACAAAACTTTGGAACGTGGTGTGGATGTACAATTTTGGAATGTTGCAGGGATGCGCAATTTTGGAATACGGCTGGGACACACAATGTCAGATTGTGGTGGGGATGTGATGCACAATTTTGAAATATAGTGGGTGCGTACAATTCTGGAATGTGGCAAGGATAAAGTTTCAAAATAAAATGGTTTGTCATGTAACAGTCCAACAGTTTAGCTTTTGTTTACCGGGTAAGTACACTAGACAAGTATTATGCCTATTTTCAGGAACAGTGTACATCTTTACTATATTACAGAATTGCCAGTGCCCATTAAATTCCTCGATGTGTGTCCCTGTCGCATTCTGAGACTGAGTGTCCCACCACACTGCAAGATGACTCATCCCCACCACATCATGAGATTGCATGTCCATGTCCCCCTCTAACATTCTAAAATTGTGTACCACTTTGACATTCTATACCTTGGTTCAACACTGCATTCCAGAACCACCTCCTGATGCATTTCAAAGTACAGTACCATGCATCTGAACATTCTGGAAATGCAAGCACTGCAGGCAACCCATGTCAATTTTTTTTTGAAATGATTACTACAACTACAGTCTCTATAACGTTGGAGAAATAGGTCTTATAAGGTTGCTGACAAGGAGGACTAGTGTGTGAGTTCTGGTTGTGATATCTTCATTGACTCTTCACTGAAACTGAGTTTTTTGAACAGGGGTTGAAATCAGGGTTACAAAATAGCTCATAACGTTAAAATGAAGTAATGTAGAAACCTAATTTTTGGTATGAGATTTATTGAGGGTAGGCTGAGTATTATTCTGCAATGTAATGCTTTTGACCTGACTCCCTCTTTAAGGACTCCCACTCTGACTTTGACCACCAGCATTACAAGTCCATTAGAAACTCCTTCACCAAGGCTATTACAGCTGCTACAGCCTACTACTTCAACGCAAACCTGCAATCCAACCTAAACTCCCTTTCCAACTTCTGGAAAGTTATCCACTACCTCTTCGACCTGACGCCCCAGCCTGCCCCCAAGTAGATGACTGACTGGTCTCTCGACCACCTGGTTGTTGCCTCCCTATTCAACAGTTTCTTCACCCCATGTGTTGTCCCCTCTCAGTACTCAGTTGCCCCACTGTACCTCCTTATCTGCTGGTTTTCCCTTCCCCATCTCCCTCAGGAACTTTTCCTTGCCAACAATTTTCTCAACCCCTCAAAATACAGCCCTGATAGTTTAGATTCATAGAAACAATTCGAGTCAGGAGGTAGGAAACCTATTGATGACTCACCACATATCAGTGGTACCTTCAGATGTATTCATTACCCATATGGATATACAGTAATTTTTTAAACATATCCATATTACCACTAGTAACCACAGCTTCTGGCAGTGCGTTCCATATGTTCACCACCCTCTAGCTAAACCATCTTCCTCTCCTCGCTGTATTATAGTTTTCACCTCTTAATCTAAGTCAATTTGATCTTACTACTTTAGTACTTGTGTTCGTAACCAAACCTATGCTTTCCCAGAGTAACTCATGAAATACAAAGCAAGCTATCCCCCTTATTCTCCTGTATTCCAAGGAATACATTCCCAACTCCTTCAGTCTTTTGCCATATGGTTTCTGCTTTAAATATTTTATTTTCTTTGTCATCCTTCTTTGCACCTTCTCCACTAGCATAATATTCCCTACACCTTGTGGGGCACACAGGGCTGCACAGTATTCCAGATGAGGTCTGACCAAGGATGAAAATAGCAGAACAACCACCCTAGCATCCCTAATCTTGATGTTTTTAAATATATAACTAAGAATTCTGTTGCACGTTTTCACTGTCTTCTTGGTATGTAGATCAAAAAATTGTTTGTGATTGTTATGCCCAGGTCTTTCTCTGAAGTGGCTGTCTGAATTACATGACCATTAAGTATGTATTCACCCACTGGATTACTGTGACCAAAGTGTACCACTCTACACTTTCCCTCATTAAATCTTAATTTATATTTATGGGCCCATTGTTCCAAATGAGTCAGTTGTACCTGTAACTCTGAAATGGCTTCAAGATTGTTTACAACAGCTCTGACCTTCATGTCGTCAACATATTTGCATACCCAGGTGCCTTCGTATGCCCTCATGGTTGAAACGTATATATTAAAAAGTGTTGGTCCCAATACTGAACCCTGTGGGACCCCGCTTGTAACTCTTCCCCATTAAGAAAAACGACCCTGATGCAAACATGCTAACACCTATCTGTTAGCCAGTATTTGACCCATGATATGATATTTGGATGTAATTTGATGTGAGATAGTGTATCTATCAATTCTTTATGAGGAACTGAATCAAAAGCTTTGGTGTAATCCAGATACACCATGTCCACCAGTGATCTATTATCTATAGCCCTACTGACTGGCTCAAAAAACTGCAGAAGGTTGGTTGGACAGGGTCTCCCTTGGCAGAAGCCATTTATTTATTTATTTCAATTTCGTTAACTGGGTAGGCCCACTGGATCCTGAGGGACCCTTTTTCAGGGGCGACCTGGAGTTAGTTACATGTACCATAACAAATATGCACAATAACATAGATTCATATTGCACTTTCTTTTCCCTTATCCTTCCTCCTCCTTCCCCTCATCCCCCCCTCTCCACCCAGGCCCACCACATGCACTTCTCTAGGTGTTGTGACAATTGCTCCTAGCATGCCACTACCAGTGTCTTACCCATCCTTGTAACCCTATTGTATTCCCTCTGCTGCCCTGCCTGTCTTATCCGAAATGTATGCATTTATGTACATGTAACTGAGTGTTAATCTGTATAGCATGCCTAAAACTCATCTGCTCTGTTGTACTGTCCTTGAATTGACATGGAACCTTTTGTAAAAGAGCCTCGGCTCAAAGGTACTTGTAATCCTAGAATCAAATAAATAAAAAATAAATAAATAAAATACAAACAGATGCACATACAGATCAAAGAGTAGCAGAACAGTGCCAAAAGTACAGAGGATCATACAGCACAATTCATTAGTAAATACCAAGCATGAGGTGGCAAACATCATGATACAAAACAGGATGACATTCGAGCTTAACAGGAAGAGAAAGAATATTAAAAGGGGTGGAGGCCGACCAGATAAAACCATTAGCAATATAGCTTTGGGTGTCAAGAGTATTCACTGCCATTACAGTAGGCTGGGGGATCCAGTGCGGGCCATCATGATGGGCATAGTGCTTACGGAGAGGAACAAGTGCTGCTTACTAGCAGGTGCTCTTATAGCCCTTTTCTAAAGGATCCTAGGGAGCTGGAGAGCTGAAGGTCATGAGGGAGTTTGTTCCAGAGCACTGATGCTGCATGAGCAAAGGATTTCCCTCCAGCAGCAGACTTTAGTCTGGGCACCTCCAGTAACTTTAAGTCAGTGATGCGGTGCAGTCTGCTGGAGTGTTTGGGCTTATGTAAGTCAGCAAGTCCCTCAGGTGGCAGGTCCTGTGTTAGTTTGGGTTCTATGTGATAACAGTGATCATAGAAAGGCGATCGTCATTAGGGCGAGTGTATATTGGCGAAAATCAATTTCGACGATGTACACTTGCGGCGCAGACCGGAAAGGCAACGAAAATATAGTTTTTTTGTTTATGCGAGGGGCTTTGCCCCCCACACACCCCCTACTAAAGGATTCTCAACTCCAGGGGGGTGCCTGTCAGGGGCAGGATGAAAAAAAAAATTCTCAGACAGGCGCAAAAATACCGACACGCCCAGCATCAAACCTGGCACCCTCCCAACCCTAGCCTGCCATGAACCCACCATGCCACATGGCCAGCTTGGCAGCCCACCACCGCACTACACCTCACAAACCCTCCCTCCTGCCCGTCGCGCGGCATGCTTGCTCCCCACCACTGCAGCATGCCTTATGGGACAGGATGTCACTATAGCCATGTCAGCCCCCATCCAGTAGCCCTGTGATCAGGTGCTGCTATTGAGTTGCCCTTTTGTAGCGCTCAATAGCATATGCCCATATCACAGGATACTGCTAGTTATGGAGTTAAGCACAGCAGCGGATACCAAAAGTCGATTGGCTAAAGGAAAGCCATTTGAGGGTGGCCAGGACATCACAGTGGTGCTGTCGATTGTGAGTGTTGGCTGTAAACCTGGTTATCTTGTTGTACAAAGTTTGTAGCCTACTGAGCTCCTGTTTCTGGAGCGAGTGCAATACTGGGGCAGCATAAGTAAGGTTGGGGAGTAGAATGATGTGTGCAATAGCTTTCCGGGTTTCGGGGATCAGCTATGGGCTCAGCCTATAGAGAAGCTCCAACTTTTGATGTATCATTTTAGTGATCTTGTCTACGTGGGGTTTCAAGGTGAATCCCTGGTCCAGCACTATACCTAGATATTTAAACTGGGTCACGACCTTGAGTACCAACCCAAAGGAGGAGATGAGTGGGAGCATGGTACTTCTGTCAGGACCAAGAGACCTTGGGCCGAACAGCATAGCTTTCATCTTAGTGGTGTTTAAGAGAAGTCTGTTACCCTGGAGTCCCCTCTCCAGGGACAGGGAATCTTTCTACAGCTGCCCACCAAGGCTGGTTACACTGCTCGAGGTCCTATAAAGTGTGTCATCATCTGCATACTGTATAATGGAACTTCCCCCACAAATAGTGTAAACTGGAGAAGGCCCAGAAGCATCCCTTCTTTAATGGGGAGCCAGTCAGAAATGGCATCGTACTATTTGACCTGCTGAGAGTGGAGGGGGGGTGCCATTGCCTTTTAATAGACAGTTAATATGTTCCTAGAAGGACTATTGAAAGGCAATGGCTCCCCCCTCCCGGTCCCATCACCTCTGGGGGACAGTCACTCAGGGACAGTCAGGAGGTCGCTGACACCTTTAAGATTTTTCACCGACCTTGATAAATACAAGGCCGGCCTTCATCCCTCCTCTGGACACCTGGGGTCTGAGGGGCTCGCTCGTAGCCTACCAGAATTCCACCTGAAGGTAGCCCAACCAAAAGGTTGTACTCCCCTACTAAAGACAATTAAGGCTAGGGGCCCCATGAGTCCAGATGGGCTAGAACCCAGACTGCTCAGGGCTGCTGCCCCTGCCATAGCCTTACCAGTCACATGGATTATCAGCAGATCACTCCTTGAAGGGATTGTTCCAGCCCAATAGGAGCAAGCCCACGTGGTACCTATACACAAAGGTGGACCCAAGGAACAGATCGGTAACTATAGACCTATCTCCCTCCATGCTGCGTTATGTCAACCAAACTTTCCTGTTTTGTATGATTTTCAATTTTTTGTCTAATAAATTGTTTTAGTAGTTTACCCAGAATGGATGTGAGACTGATAGGTCGACAGTTGCTCACATCACGCTTAGCCCCTTTTTTGAATATTGGGGTAACATTAGCCTCCCTCCAGTCCACAATGGTTTTATCCTCTTTCAATGAGCAGTTGAACAGCACTGTAACTGGGCCTGACAATTCCTCCGCCAACTCCCTCAGAAACCTCGGATATATCCCATCTGGCCCAGCAAACTTGTCAGTTTTAATTTTCTGTAATTTTTTTAGCACTTCATGTTTGTACAGTCTTATGTCTTCATCAGTTGGTAGTCTACCTACGTCTCTATCACTTGGTTGGAACACACTTACAAAATTATTGTTAAATTTGGATGCCATTTCTTGTTCAGTATGGATTACATTTTCTCCATCCTTCAGGGGCCCAACTATTTTATGTCCACTGCTGAGACTGCCAACATAGTTACAAATATTGTTTTTTGTTGTCTTTGACCTTGACTGCCATGTTAATTTCTGCTTCAGTTTTGGGCTTTCTAATTGACTTTTTACTTTTTTTTTGCTAACTTTTTATATCTTAACTAGTTATCTTCTGTGGGGTTATGCTTATATTTTGTAAAGGTTTTTTTCTTTTTCCTTATATATTATTTTTTAATTTGTGCATTAAACCATTGAGGCACTCTCCCTGTTTGGTTATACTTGTGAATTTCAGACACACATTTGGAAATGCAATAATCCAGTTTATTTTTTTAATTTACACCAAACTAATTCAACAGACAGACCCTGTAACTCCTTCCCCATTCCCAACTTTTTAAATATGAGCTCATCATTTTCTAATTAGCTTTTTTGTAGCATTTTAGTTTTGTAGTTCCATGTATATTCTCCCATGATGTATTTATGGTTGCTGTCTCCCAACAGTTCCATAATCTCTAGTCTATTTTCCTTGTCAACAAAATTACAGAGTATTAAGTCAAGTCTGTTGCTCCCCCTTGTATTGTCCTGCACTAATTGATCTAAATTGTTGTTCAACGTTATCTCAATAAATTTGTTTCCAACAACCGAAGTATCTGATAATGTTTCCCAATTTATTTTCAGAAAATTTAAGTCCCCCAAGAGTAAGTAATATCCTTTTATTTCTATTCCATCCAGTGTTTCTAAGAATATATTATTTTCTGCACTGGTAAGATTAGGGGAATGGGAACCTAAACCAATCATAATAATATGCTGTGAACCACATTGTACATGTACCCAAATGAGTTCTACATTTTAGGTATTATCCTCTTTGTCAGTCAGTTGAGATATTCATTTATTTATTTGAATTTTGGTTACTGGGTAGGCCCACTGAGACGATGCAGTTCCTTTTTCAGTGATGACCCGGGAGGTAAATTACAGTACAATATGACATGTCAGAATCAACGAATTGTAGACTACAAAGAATTAACAGTGCATACGAGATAGCACATATAACTCCCCTGCAAATGGGGGTTCCCAGAAGTCTTCCAGCAGCTTGCTTGAATTCTCCAAGACTGGAGGTGTTCAGCGTTTAAGCTGCTTGAGTGTGAGTGCTTTTAGAGCCTCTGGTACTGTCTCTTTAAGAGCTGCCTGCTTGTGACCATAATTAATTGAGGAGGGGGGACTGTGTGTTCTAATACCCGAATCCCACCCGGGCTGCTGCCAATTCACTCCGTTTTTGCAGTCGCTGAGAGTGCAAAGGGAGCCCATCTGAAAGCTGTAACTGTTTGCCTGTAATCATTTAGCAGCATTTGTGAGATTGCAGTTTATCTAACCTGTTTTATTGCAGCTGGGACTCTGTGTGTGTTTCCCCTCTATGTTGGAATTGAACTGCTGAACTGGACCAGTCAGTGTGGGGGACCTTTAAAATGGAGCCTGCTCCTGGCAAATCAGAACTTGGACTCTTAAGTTGAGCCAGCCACAATGGGACTGTATGGCAGATGCCTCTGGGAATTGTAGTTTGGACTTCAGCGCCTTTTTGCACCAACAGGGGGAGTCTGATTGTGAGTGACAGCCAAACCAGCCAATTGAACTGGGAGGAACTCAAAGGAAATGCCCGACTTTGTCTATTAGAAAGATCAGATCAGTTTGGGCAGTGAAGAGACAGGGAGCTGTGTGCTTCTTCGGTGTGTAGTTTTAGCGCGGGAATCATGTGTAAGGCCCTAAGTTTCGGTCTGCAGCTTGTTCAAGCACCTGTTTGGACTGAATCCGACCTGTGAAGAGAATCAAGGAGATCTGAAGAGTAGAAACCAGGCTCACCCTGTAGAAGACTGGAGAAATTGCTGAATCGTGCTCGGTCTATCAGGAACTGAATCTGCTGCATGTTCTCCCGGGTATTGTGCAGTAATTGCGATCGGGATAGAGAAGCAGCCTGCCTGGTATAGTACTTTCTTTTTACATATAAATTGTGTGTAGTGCTTGGGAGAAGTCGTTCAAATCCTGTACAGTGAATTGAGTGCATGAAGCTGGAAGTAAACCCCGGCTTAATCCAGACTACATCCATTTGCTCTAAACTGCAGTGGGGTCCAGTCACAAGGACCTTGTCCACATCGTCTGCTCCTCCTGGCAATCCAGGACAATCTGCCTTCCATCCAGTTCCCAGCATTGAGTTTGTGAGTACAAAGCAGGGCAGCTCCCTGCCATCTGTTTATCGAATTGCAAGTGTGTCATCTAATTGTTGTTTGTTTTTTTCATTTCTTCACGAACTGAGCCAACCGGCTCCGGATTACAATTTGGGTATTGTGCCAGTGTTTTTTCATCACAGGGCCCCAACGAGCTGCACCGATCCTGGCTAGCCCTCACCCCATCCTGGGTCCCAGTGAAAGTGACAATTTGGGACTCTGAATATGCGCATAGTACTGTGATTATTAATGTGTTTAACCTAATTAACCTGATTTCCCCGTCCTTGTTACAGCTCCTTAAATAAATCAGATCTGTTTGTTTCAGCAAGATTACACTGACTGAGGTATTCGTTTATGTTAAAGTATTGTGCTGTGGTTTTTGCACTGTGTCATCTTGTTTTGGGGGTCCCCAGAGTCCAGTCGACAGAGCCAGTCCTGGGGTAAGTGTACATTGTGAAGATATTCCTGATGCATTATGTGGGCCACTAGTGGGAAGAAAGGGGGGTTACAGTATCCCAGAGGGCTGTGACCAAGCTAGTTTAACTACCGCAAACCCTGACCTCTGGGTGGACGCACTCGCCATTGGACCTAGGCCCCTCACCCTGTTAGTAGTTAAGCAGGCAGGGGTAGTAGCCCTTGGGATAGCGCCACCTAGGGGTTACACACATATATGTACTTTGCCTTCATATAATTTATTTCTCAGCTCTTCAATTTTATTTCAGAGACTTCTTGCATTCATGGATAATATTTTTATCTCTTTATTTCCACCTGTTAAAGCATGTTTCTCAAATCTTTTCTGCAACTGATTTCTTGGACTTAGGTTTTACCCCTGTTCCTCTCTCCCCAAAGTGTCTAGTTTAAAGTCTTGCTATTGATTTGGTTTAGGAAGATGTTCCCCAATAGTTGGCTTCCTTTTCTATTGAAGTGAAGTCCATCACAACAAAACAAATCCCTTTTTCCATCAAATAATTCCTAAGTTGTAAAACCTGTAATCCCTTGATGGAGGCACCATTGCCTAAGCCAGTTGTTAAATCTCACAATTTTTTTATTAGATCTAAAATTAGCTCCAGGCACTGGTAAAATTTCTGAAAGCACTGTCGCAATGAAGATTTTTAAAGGTCATGCGAACCTCTTTCCAGATTTTTAAGGATCATGTAAACCTCTTTCCAAACTTCTCTACATATCTGCCCCCTCTCTTCTTACCCTGCTCACCCATCTCCTGAACCTCTCTGTCTCTCTATGTGCTGTCCCCTCACCTGAAAAACTGCCAAGGTACTCCCTCTCCAAAAAGGGGGTAATCCATCATCCCCTGGTAACTATAGACCCATCAGGCAACAACCTGAACACCCCTCTTGAACTGGTCAACTCCTTCAGATACTTAGGAGTCAAGCTTGACAATGCCTTGTCTTTTGCTAACCATATAGACTATGTAGCCAAAGCTGTTAACGCAAAAATAGGTTTATTATATAGACACAAACAGGGGATGACTGCTGAGGCACTTAGGCTAGCAGTGAACAGCTCAGTCATCTCCATTATTGACTATGGCTTAGTAATTTATGGGGCTGCACCTGACTCCTCGCTGAAGAGGGTAGCCACGGCATTGAATAAAGTCTGCAGGCTAATCACTGAGGCCCATAAGTATACCCATACATGTGATTTATATGCACAGATGGGTTGGCTACACCTGAAAGGTGGGCTTAAGTATCAGACCTGCCTGTTAGCCACAAAAACAGCATTAGGGCTCACCCCACCGGGAGTCCAGAATCTCCTAAGCCTTGCAGTGAACCCCCGGCAGATCAGAGATACCTACAGTAAGCTTCATAAGGACCCTCTCTGCCACACTTCCCAAAGGCAGAGATTTTTTGAGTACCATGCCCCCACTTGGCTCAACTCTCTTGGTTGAAATGTACTTGTTGAATCAACACTTGGGCCTTTTAAACGTAACCTTCGGCAGCACCTCTCAGCACTTTGTACCTGTGACTGCCCAACTTAGGGCACCTCAGACTCCGCTACTCTAGACTTGATCTTTGCACTTGAATCCTTGTCATTATCACCCTATCTCTACCACCCAGGACCTGCCTTCCTCTCTCCCCTGCTTTCCACCTCACTCATCCTTTTCTGGCCTTTATGCCCTCCTTAACCCCCCCCCCTCACTTAACAATGCCTCATTGGCTGACCTGCCCTACCCACAGACTTCATGCCAAGTATCTTGTACACATTGAAACTTATTTGCCTTTTGGACTCCTAGTGGACAGTGTATTGCATTCAGTGTTTTTGCCTCAATATTTATACTATGTCTTCTTGTACAACATGTAGTCTAAATGATGTAGCTCTTTCCTATTGTAATTCAAAATTATGTAATTCCCTCCTACTGTAATTTCTGCCCTGTCCTAGTTTTAACTTTTTGTGTGGATTTGTCTTCTTTACCCTCTGAAGTGGAACCTTTGTAAAAGAGCTCTCAGCTCACAGGTACTTGTAATCTGAATCAATAATAAATAAAATAAATCTGTCGCCTTCCTTCCCTAGCCAAACTGCAGCAGTCACTAGTCCACTCCAGATTAGTCAATTTCCTTGACTCCTCTTCCTTTCTATCCCCTTATAGTCTGGCTTAAACAAAAACACCCCACAATCACCTCCCTTTTCCATGTCACCGACTCTCCTCACAGGGATGGACCAGGGTCTAATCACTGCTGCCATCTTTATCAATCCAGCCAAGGCATTCAACTCGGTATCCCACCCTGTCCTTTTAAACAAGTTGCTCTTAGCTGGTCTTTCCTCCTCCACAGTTCAATGGTTCCACTCCTACCTGACTAACTGCCAGTAATCCATGCAGGAAGGAGGCACCCTATCCCCCCACCATTCCTGAATGGAGTTCACCAGGGCTGTATTCTGGGCCCCATACTATTCTCCATTTTTCTGAATGACCTTCCATCTGTGTCTCATCCCATAGTCATATATATGCTGAAGACACAGTCCTCTACGCATCTGGCTCCTCCTCATCCACACTAGTTTCCTCCCTCCAACTCAATTTCTATAAAGTACTTCGCTGGTTCCAGGCCAACCAGCTCTAAATATATACCAAGAAGATGGTATCCATGACCTTTGGCACCAGCCAAAAGCTAGCAAGGTTATCCCCTCTGCGTGTCTTCTCCACCCTTGATGATACTCACTTGGAGGTAGTCCACAGTTACAAATACTCAGTGTGTGGCTCGACAACAGCAACCTAGACTTCCCAGCACATATTGATGCTATACATTAAAAGCCATGACCCAAACTAGACATCCTTTATTGAAACAAGGATTGTTTCTCCCCTGAAGTCTGCAAAGATCTGCTTGTCAAAATGATCCTCCCCATTTTTGACTACGCAGACATAGTCTCCGGTGCAATCCCTCCCTCTACTCTCGTCATGCTGGACACCCTCTGTAATGCCTTCTGTCACTTTACGACCAACTCTTCCCCTCGTACACATTACTGCTCTTTTTATTCCACTCTATCACCCCCTTACCGTCTTGCCGCCTCTCCCACTGCTCCTTTCTTATTGGCAAATACTGGTTCACCTCACTCCCCTCTTACCTATCTTCCCTATTCTTCCCCCCTCAGCTCCCTTCTTCTATCCCCTTCACTATAAAGACTTCCACTCCTTCTTGATCCCTCACTCTCAAGCTAGCGCTGGTCAGGCTGCTTTCTCTTACCGACTCCCCTCCTTTTAGAACCTGCTTCCTCCTCTCCTTCGCTATGCTCCTTCCCTACTATTCCTAAAGTGGTTAGTACAGCCAACTCCCCCACTTACTCCTGCTTCTCCCCCACAAACCTCCCACTGTTGCCCTACCCTATACCTCATTGCCCTCACACTCCCCTCACCATCTTTCTCTCCTCCAAGGGTTTTGCCTCACTGAATTTCTACCTGCCTGTTCCCCCCCACCCCGTGATAATCCTCAGTTGACTCCAACTCCCAGACTTGCTGCCTTTTTTTATCTTGATGTATTCCTACCGCCATTTTTTTTTGCTGCCACTGTATTTTTGCACCTTATTTATTGATGTCTTGTCGCACTACCACTTGTTAATGTTTTGCTGCTTATTTTATTCCCCCTCCCTTCACCCGGGTCGCACCTAGAAACAAGCCTTAGCTCAGTGTGCCTTTCTCGGTTACCAAACTTTTAAATAAATAAATAATGAATGAATTTTACACCCTAGCTTAGCAGTAATTTTTTTTTGTTCTAAGGTTATTTGTCTAACTCTTTACTGCATTTCATGCCTTACCCATTGTGTAAATAAAGCTGGTCCCTGTTTTAACAAATGTTCAAGGCACATTAATTTCTCATTAATTAAAAAAAAAAAACACAACACAGGTAGATATACCTGAATAACCTGTTAAACCAAACCTTCAGTGTGTGTCTTTCTTGAAATAATTATAGTGAGATCGTTAAGAGGAACCTCAATATTCAGTAGGACCTCTTACTTCCCAGGTGTTATGCTTGTTACTCATTCTCCCTTCCCATGTCCTCCAGCCTCCAGTTGACAGTCTGTCCAGTGTCTCCAGGCCTCTTTCAACTTTTCTCCAGTCAACCTGAGGTTTGCAGTAATATTCTCCACATTGTAGATATTTGCGACCCTGCCTTTCTACTCCCCTACAGTGGGTGCCTCTGGACCTAGCCAGCGGGAGGTCAAGGCCTTCAGAGCCACCATAACCATACTACTGAAAATTCCCAGCTTTTGCCTTGTGGAGATTCCTTGGACTGGGGCACCTAGTAGGTAATGCTGGAATTCCTTTGGGACACTCACCCCTATATCTTGGAGAGTTCTGCTCTAACCTGTGACCAAAATGGTGAGATTCTAGGGTATCCCCATATGATATGATAGTATATGCCTTGTTCCTCACACCTCCTCCAGCACTGGTTGGCATTCATGGTTCCAAAGTGTTTGATTGTTGGAACATTGAAATACCTGATTAGAATCTTCCAATGAAACTTCTGCAAATTCTGAGAGGAGATGACATTCTAACCCCTGTCTAGCTTCAATTGCCAACGCTGTTTCCTCCACCCACTTATCTTTCACCGACAATAAGGTGAAACCCTGTTTCATCAGTAATAGTTTGTATACCTGAGAAATATATGTAATTTTATCTTTGAGCATTGTTAGCCAGTATATGAAATCTTCCCACTTCATGTTCTGTCTCTTTTAAGATTCTAAACTCTGTTTCCTTTAAGTATGTAACTCCTGACCTGCAGGAATCTATAAACATCAGAGTGATCCATGGGGAATTTGTCTTTCTGGGTTTGGAAGGACATAACGGTCACTCTCCACCAACTGCTCCAACTTTATTAGGGTGCTTTTGTTCCACAGCCTGAACCTCCTGTCTGTTCTCCACGGGACAAACTCTGGGTCCACTACTATCAACGTCAGAGGGTCAGCCATGTTGAGAGTGTGTGTCAGTGCCCTCACTTTAGAAATAATGGCAAGGGAGTGTCTAAGCCATGGATTATCTATTTTTTTCTGGCACCCCAGGGTTATTTTAGCTGTCAGGATAGCTCACAGAGGGGCAGGTAAGGAGTCATCATTTTCAACTGAGTACCATCTGGAATGCACTCTTTGTTTTGCTCATGTTACCAGATATGTAACTTGGGTGACCAGGTCGTACAAGTTGAGGCCTGGAAAGCCCTAGTTCCTCTTCTCGCTTGGCAAAGAGAGACATCTGTGGTCAACCATTGCTCTCCTACCCACCCAGATGAATTTCTGAATTTGTCCAGTTTGGTCCAATACATATTAGGTTTGAGTATTGGCAGTGTCTGAAGCAAGAATAAAAACCATAGCAGGAATTCATCTGTCCCATGTCCACCCTGCACAAGGTAAAGAGCAGAGGTGACAAGGGGCACCCCTGCCAGGTTCCATTAACAAGGAGAAAGCAGGCTGAGTTCACCTCATTTACATTGGCTATCGCCGCTGGATTCCTGTGGAGTGCACCAAAATTCATTGCCTTCAGGACTAATTTCAAATATTCCCAACTCACTCTATTGAAGGCCTTTTCCGTATCATAGAAATTGCCAGTTGGACATGAGTAACCCCAGTTTGAGAGGTGCAGATGTTTGAGCCTTCTGGTGTTGTCTTGGAGTACCCTTCCCTGATGAAGTCAGTTTGGTCCAAGCTTACCAGGCCATGAATGCACCCCTGCAGGTGGGTGCCAAGATGGCCTTGAAGACCTTCATGTCAGTAGCGAGAAGTGCGATGGGCCTGTATACTCTGCAATGTTCTGGATCTTTCTCTGGCTTAGGGAATACTGTAATCTATGCTTGTTGCCAGGTTTCAGGCACCCACTCTCCCTCCAGCACCTTATTAATTACACTTTGGAGTAACAGGAGAACATTTTTTCTGCAAACTTCATATAGAATTCTGCCAAGAGTCTGTCAACCACCATGGACTTACTACTCTTTAATTTCTTGATGGTTTCAGTCATTTCAGTCTGAGTAATTGGGACATCTAGTTCTCCCTTCTTCCAATAGCTGTTTCAATTGCACTGTTGACATGAATGTACCCAGGGCCTTCTGCCTCTCTTCCCCGGGATCTCTGAATATAGAGTATTATAATAGTCTACAAAGACCTTGAAAATAACAATAAGATTTGTGTGTGTTACCCTCTGCTGCCCCCTCATCCTTCACACTGCCCTGCTTTTAGCATGCTGCCGAATCTGCCAGGCCAGTAGCTTGTCAAGACTGTTCCTGGCTTCATGACATCTTTGTTGGGTATAAAATAATCCCTTGTTATCTTTTTCTCTAAAAGGCGGGTTAGATTATCCCTGTGTTCTTTCAGCCTCTCTTGTTATTTGGGGGCATAGAGTGATTTTATGTTCTGCCTTCGCATAAAAAAATGAGGCATTCTAGCTCCAGCCTTTGTGCTAAGATTTTTTTTTCTGGGAGGCATAGAAGATGAACAGCCTCATAAGTTGGCCTTGAGTCCATCCCGCCTGTTGGCCTCAGTAGTGTCACCTTCTCTGTTGGTTCCCAGGTAAGCCACAATTTCTGTTTCCATCTGCTCACACAGGGCAGTGTTGTTTAAGTAAGACATGTTAAGCCTCTATAATGAATTTTTGTGAATAGGCTTAATGTGCACATCGAGAATGACCGGTGCATTGTCTCATATAGTTTATATGTTTGATCTTGCATCTCTGAGCATACCTCTCAAGGGTCCTGCATTGTGTGGGACATTCTGTATTTACCCCAATTTTTTTATGTTGTCCCACTGTCCTGCCAGCGCCTGTCATTGTCCCGAATTTGACAGTGACAGACAGTGCTGACATCAGTGGGCCTTTTAAATGGATGCAACCAAGCTCCAGAATGATAGGGAGCGAGTGCGCGGATGGTGGAAGGTAAGTGGGATCACCGGGTGGATGGTCGCTATTCACTCCTCCTCTGACAAATTGTCGCTGAGTGGCCTGGCCAATCAGAAAATTGGTGCCTTTAATTTGGTGGCATGTTTAACACACACTGACATGCACAGTTCAAGCAGTGTCCAAGTCTGACCTCATCTAATCGAGACAAGAACAATTTAAGTATTATTATCACCTTCCCGAAGGCCCCAATCCTCTATGACCGTTGATGATTGTTTGTGGCACTGACCCGGACGGGGGCTTCAGTCAGACAATTTTCTTGCTACCTGTTGCCCTAATTTGCCTCCTGGCTCCCTTGCTGCTTTAGGAACTTAGCTCTGTAGCCTGCTACCTTGCCCCTGTGAATGAATGCCCACCCGCCCCCCTCCCACCACTGGAGAAGAAAATGAGCTTGCCTTGCCCAAGAGGATAGCAGGAGACGGTTGGTCACTCACACCATCACACTAGTGGAGAGAACTTGAGATCGAGACGAATCGAGGAGGAGTGGTGCTGCTGGTGAGGCGAGGATACATTTATTTTGCTCTGTTGTGCTGTGCTGCCTGCTACCGTAAGGCTTTTGCTGCACACATTTTGGAATGGGAAGGGGTAGCTTGTGATAATAGCAATTATAAATGAGTGACTGTAGAAACAGCGAGTCATCATCGGCTACCCTGCAGCGGTAGTGATGGTATAGCGCCTAGAGCAACTGGAATGGGAGGGATGGGGAGCTGTAGGGGAGGGATAGGAGGGAGGATTTAGAAGGGGAGGTGAGCCTGCTACAACTGAGCCAGCCCTGTGGTGTGGTGGTGAGGGTGGCTGGCTATAGTGCAGTAGGCACTGAGTTTGGGACCTGCTTGGGGACAGTGTTTTGCCACTGCTTGCGGCTGTATATATTTTTTTTCCACTGCAGAATTTAGCCCCCTCCTCAACGTGCACCCCCCTGGAGTTGAGAACCTTAAGTAAGGGGGTGTCGCGGGGGGTGAAGCACTTTATTTTACTGGAAGTCGGGTTGCTGACAATTGTATATCGCTGAAAATACATTTGCGATGATAGTGATCACTGTTTTTCTATCGCCATTATAACATGGAACCAAGGGAAGGGAAGGCAGTTTATCTTGCTCCACTGTAGCCCAGTAGCCCACTAGCCCACCACCTAACAACTCAGGGAGGGATATTAGACAGCCAGTTCTGTTGCTGTGTGGGGCTGTCCCAAACAAAAATGATATGATGAAATACTTGGGTTGGGCAATTTGGGCATTTGTTTGCTGTCCCCCCTGGCTGCAGTGCATTAAATCATTAAAATGCCAAAATTCTGATGTCCCTCATGCTGTCCCTCATTTCAGGGTGTGGTGTCCCTCATTTCAAGGGTTGGTGTGCCTCATTTCAGAGTCCTGAGGTTGAGAGGTATGTCTGTGGAGCTCTATGCACCCACTCATGAGGCATCAATAAAACATCAGTGTGGGAGTATTGATTGTGGCGTTGAGAAAAAATGTGGGAGTATTGATTGTGGGGTTGAGAAAAAATGAGGGAGTATTGCTTGTAGGGTAAGAAAAAAGCTGTAATATCTGTCCCCTAGCTTGAGAAAACATTACATATCCTAAGCCCCAATTCTGTCATGAGACGTCTAATCCCCCAATCCCCCCCTGTGGATTCCTATACCCCTTGACCACTTCTATCTATTGCAAGTTTCAGGACACAGTTAAAATCCCCCTTATTACCAGGAGAGACCCCATCTCCACCATTGGCTGGAGCAAATGTTTTCTAAAGAACCTCATTCTTTCCCTACCGACACTGGGGGCATTGACATTCAGGTGTATGCAGGGAACACCCCCTCCCCCTGGTATGTGCTCTACATCTATATAAATCTTCCCTCATCATCTTCAGTTATGTTGTTCACCACCAAGGGGGTGTCCCTGTGCACCATAATGGCCACTCCCCTCCTGTGTGAATGTGCTTTATAGGTTGAGGAGTAAACCTCCTCCACCCAACCCCCTGTGCAACGTTTGATGTTTCAACTACTTCAAGTGGGTCTCCTATAAGAAGGCCACTGAGACATCCATTCTTTTAAGTTCTTGCAAAATATGGATTCTTTTGATGGGTGAGTGCAGACCTTTTACATTGCATGTAACAATTCTTAAGTCAGACAGTATCATGCTACTCTACCGTTAACTTTCCTTCCTCTTTACTGTATTAAGTGAGTTATGTCTTTTTGAAACCAGGAAAACTTTAAAAACAGTAAAACACAAACTTTCTGAGCCAATTTTCTATAACTAAACTTATGCAAGACTTCAAGGCAAAATCATACCACCTGGCCATGTGTGCCACGCATAGCGCATAGGCCAGTTGCCTGGGCCCCTTGGTGGTAGCCAAACCCATTAAAGGAGACAGGAAATTATTTTTACATAATCAACTGCCTTTCCATCTTCCTTTCCATGCCAGTTATGTATTCTGATATGCTTTGATGATTTTTTGATAAATAAATAATCCAGCTTTGGGGTGCCCTCAGATCTACACTGAGTTCCACTCTCCTCACCAACTACTGCTCTTGATTTTCATATTTCTAAGACATTCTATAACATCAATACTTCCCATTCCATGCTGTTCATCTGAATGGCCTGGAATGGTGTTAATGATGTCATAGAATGTTCAGGCAGTATGAAAAGACAGCAGCAACTGCTGAGGAGAGAGGGATAAAGGGTAGTTACAGAGACAACAAAATTAGATTGTTAATTTAACAAAAAAGGTCAAAAACATATCAGAATACTGGGTAGCCAGTAAAAAAATAACTAGAGTGCATCTAGAGGTGTAAAAACTATTTCCTGTTACCTTTAAGGGTTCTGGTGTGAGGGTTAGCTGCCCATATTGTCTAGCAGAGCTCTCACCCCCATCACCTGCTTTGACGTCTCATACTTCTGATATCTTTTAGCCTTCCTCCTTCCAGATCTCATGCTGTCTGGGCTGAGTTGCCTGTGGTGAGTGCACCCTTGTGAATCTCAGTGAAGGAGGCCTCGCTAGTCATAGGGCCTCAGATTCTGTCTTTGTGACAGGTACATACTCAACATTCCACCCACTCTCATCTATACCTGCCCTTCTTTTCTCCAGTTGAAATGTCCCCCCCCCCTGCTATTTCAGTAATGTATTGTGAGGCTGCACTCTTCGTATTATCTTTCCCTCATTCAGCCACCCACTGACCAAACCCTAACTAACTGGTAAGTAGCCAGTGGTTTGATTCCCCGAAGGGGAGGGAGCAAGATTAAAATTTTTATGTCTCATGCAGCTGTCCCCCCCCCACTTTCCCACATTTGCTCATCCAAACTCCGATTCAAACACTTTCTACAAACCAGTCCTTATGTAGAATTATAGTTTGTTAGTAGTATCCCAAAACAAAAAGAGATATAGTCCATGTGGAGGTTGGGGAGGGATGCTGTAAGATCAGGGGGCAAGGAGGAAGAGAACATCAAATCCTGGAGATGCTGTTGATTTGGTGTTCACTAACTGAAAATTCCTTATGTTAAACCCAGCCTGCAATAATGAAGAACAAAACTAATCCATCTGCGGTCCCATAAAAACTCTTTCCACAGTGCCCTTTTAGTGACTGCATGTGAGGCCCCATTTTTCTTGTGTTTAAGAACACCCAAGAGTTTCTAAACTTGCATGCCCCCTGTTCAGACCTCTCCCAAGTCACGTCCTTCACTCCCTCCCTCCAACCACATTACTCCAGAGTGAATGGAACCACAAGAGGTAAAGAAAGGATAGCGGTTGTGTCCTCTCAACTGTCCTCTTGTGGGTGTGAAGGCGCTTCTTGTCTGCACTGAGCCTTCTTCTCAAAGATTGCTCCCTAGCTACTGTTTGTTGACGGGGACACCTCTGGCTGTTGCCTTGTCATACCTTGCAATTCCACTGCATCTGTTGCAGTTCACACTCTTCTGGAAGTAGTGGCTCTGGAATGGTGGCCATCTTGACTCCCAGTTGTTGAAGGCATGGTGCCGCCTCCTCTAAACTGCGAAAAACTTTTAGCTTGATCTGTGCAGGAGCTATGAGCTGTACCTTGATGTTTCTCTCTCTCTCTCTCTCTTAGCTCTTTAACCACTACCACTGTTTTCCTGCACTTATCCATCACCAGAGAAGTGAAGTCATGTTCCAGAAATATTTTAGTATCACCAAATAGCAGTTTTTTTGTGCCCCACACTGCTCTGAGTACCCTCATCCTTACCAAACAGTTCACAAATCTGGCAGTTATGGAGCGGGGGCAGGATATTGCATCCAAAAGTTTTGGGGCCAGGCCGTGGTGCACTGGTTCTATTTGGAGGAAAGTGTTCTTTTTCCAACCTAGTACCTCGATAAGAAGGATGATGCAAAAGATTCACTGTCACCTTGTTTAGTGCCCTCTGGCACTCTGTGGACCCAGCGATTGTTCTGATGGACTCTGTGCTCGAGATCGTCTACTTTGTCAGTAAGCTATTTTTCATGATGGTATAGATGCAGCATGGCAACGTTGTGGTGACCTCTCTAGTCTGCCACTTCGGTGAGGCCCGGCTCCAAGTCTGACGTGCCAGCCACTATGTCTCTTACTTTCTGCTGGGTCTCAGTCAACTCTGACAGTAAGTTCTTCAGAGTGCTGTCTATATTTTGTAACTCGACTTTTTTGAGGTGATGGTGCAGCTTGCTTCCTCCTCTTCTAGCTTGTAGAGACACTCTGGCAATTCTGCAGCCTTGGGTGATGCTGGACTCAGCACACCATCCTTCTGAAGACAGAGTAATTTTTAGGGTTGGTGGCTGTCTACCACAAATCCTTCAAGCGCTGCCATGCTGATATCTTGGATTTGCTGTAGTCTGTTATTCTTGGATGTAAAATCTATAGCTGAACCAAGGACTGATGTAGATTAGTTGGCCAGGGGGTGCAGAGGTGATCAGTCTAGAAGCTTATGCTTTGATGACATTACCAGAAGTCACTTAGGGACTCTTTCCATATACAGATTAACTTTGTTTTACAGGTATGTGGCTGTTTGTTTGGCAAGTAATGGGGGATGATATTGTGCAGTTTAGGTTAGGGACATATTCTTTTCACAGGTCAGTTTCTCACTTTGCAGGGGCTGTAGTTGTATAGGCTGATATGGTTTTAATGTGGGTAGTTTGTAGGTGGGTGTTATATGTGTCATTCAGGTGATTGTGACACATATCAATATTGTTGTATAATTAATCAATAATGCACTCCAGGGTGTGTGTTGTGCTGTGCTGGGATAACGTCACGCCTGGGGTGATTAGGCACGAGGCCGCAGGCCGAGTGTGACTAATCACCCCAGAAGTGACGTTATCCCAGCACAACACACACCCTGGAGTGCATTATTGCTATTATACAATGGCTCGTTTGGAGCTGGAAAAAACCTTAAAAAGTGCATTTTTTTGACAGTTTTTTACTTTATTTATCACTGTGGAGGAGTATGAAGGAGAAAAATAGTTCTGTTTTAGCCAGTAGGTGGTGCTGTTGGTAAGTGAGTGGCTTTGTCTGTTCAAATGGATGCCCCACACATACACTTTTCTCTTCGTTTTGCAGGTCTCCTCACAACTTTCGTTTTTTTTGTTGTTGTCCTCGCAGTGCCTTCTCAGATTTTATTTAGTTTTTTAACAGAAAGTACATTAATTTAAACAGTTTCCGTAGTGCGGCTGTGAATGAGGAGTACCTTATTGAACTGTCCTCACACTTTCAGGATCGTGGTTTCAATGAGGAAGTGAAACCGGCCATCGCGTTTCTTTTAATGTGGAGTGAAATGGATCGAAAAGAAGCTTAGAGGTGTGTTTCTGAATAATTTGGTGGGTCATTTTCTTTTTAGCTTGTTGTCGCCAGAGCGAGGGAACGAGGACTCTGGTACACACTGCACGCTGTTCACTGAAGCTGCTCGGTTGGGGGGGGACTGTCATGAAAATGAATAATTTTTTTATTTTTTACATGAACTTTCTTGCAGCAGGAAACAACACTGGTGTTTGGAGGCGGGGGGTGACACTGATGGGTTTACTGTTTATTCAGCTTGTGTGTGTGGTTCAAAAGCTAACGTGGAGCAGGGATCACAGGAGCAGCCTCAGTGATTTAATAATGGTAGATGCAGTCATTTGTGTGCTGGGACTAGACCCGTGATGTTGTACTGGGATAACATCACGGGTCCAGTCCCAGTCTGACCAATTAGAGGTCAGAATTTTTTCTTGCCATTGTAGAATGTGTATATAGTGCCTATACTTGTAATAGTTAATTGGTGTTCATTCTATTGTAATAAACTGTGTAGTTTCACAAGTATTGTTTATTACTATCAGATATGGGGAAATATCTGATGGTTTTTGTAATGGGAAAAAATCACAACCATGTAATACATACATACATATATATATATACATATATATACACACACACACACATAAACATATATAGAAAATGTAATGTGAAAAGTCACAGACCAACACACGAAAGTCAGAAAATTTGTTGATAAATTAATAACCACCATAAGTGACTCATACATTCATAACTCAGATAAACGACTTATATGGCATAGCAGCAGAGTCTTTTGCCCTGGGGTCACCATTGCCAGTGATTCATACTACCAGTATTAGTTTGTTTTTATGATTGTCCCCTTTTTGGGACCCTCACAGCTACCACCTTCCTCAAGCTAGGCAGGTGGGTGCACTGCCTCCTTCACAACCAGCACCAATGACACTACTTGGTTGGCTACGGGGGGGAGGGGGCGACACCTTCAGGTAACCATGTCCTCCCTTCCCAGGAGCCATGTGCCTCACCTCATTAATGTGCTCTGGTCCCCCAGTTAGCCATAGGATGGTATTCTGATACTTATACATGAACTCCAGTTCCTGAGGCAGTAACGCAATGCACCGTGGCTATGACACACAGGCGAACATGTTAGCTTATTTTACTCATTCATTTATCCGTATCCATCAGGGCAAATAAATAATAGAGCAGAGTTGCTCCTATTTCCTAACTATGTTTTTTTGTGTGTGTGTGTTATTCCTCTTTGCTCCCCCGAGTCCCCAGCTGACCACTTCTTCGGGTGGCCTAGGGCCCTGCCGCCAGTCCTCCATACCCATCCACTGCCTTCATGACCCAACATATCCCTTCACCAGGGAGAGCCCCCCTTCCGTGGTGGGGAGCCGGGAGAAGATACATGCCAGAAGGCATCCTACTATGCCAGACACATGGCGAGGGTCAGCATGGACACTTCCAGGCTGTGTGGCAAATGGGGACCAGTCACCATCATTTGGTCAGCCAGGTGGCTATTTTCCACTTTTCTCCCCAACCCACCCCCCTCCCACACATTGGTCTGACCTTGGTGGTGTCCTGAAGGGGGGCATTCAGCGATGTATTGAGGCTCACACTGCCATGAATGCAAATCACAAGCCACAACCAGAAACAGCCTAACACACGATCCAGGACCGTCCCCCCAGGAGGAAAGCATCCTGAGGATGCTCATAACTCCCTCCCTGCTGGACTCCACACCTGACTACCGGGCTCAGGGCACAAACCCGGGGTGCCAGCCTGTTGAGCGAACACTCATCACTCAGCTCCATGGAGCTGGCATTTCCTAGTTATTAAAGCACATGACTTCCACTTGGGGGGCCATAGCCTGATTCTTGAATCCTGATACTAGTCAGTCAGTGGTTGGAGGCAGAGAAGTGGCCTATTTTTTTTACCCTATTCTTGTGGGTTTGTCTGCTTTGGTCACAGAATGGCTACTCCCAGGAGGCCCAGGGGAACTGTTATGCAGTGAACTATTCTTAGTGCTGCCTGAGCACCTGATGTTGCCTATAGAGAGAGCCCAAGGAAGGGAATGGAGACATCAACATTAAGCATCACTTCAGTATTGGAAAGGGGTTCGGTCCCCCCCATGTTTTCTGACCAGATGCCACCAGCTGGTAGTGCTGGGTCCATGCCTTACACTGCAGTTTGCAGCAGCTATGACAGTGGAGGCAGTAGGAAGGATTTAGGAACTGTCCACCCTGCAAGTCACGGTAATGCAAACGTGCTATGGGTTGGGAGGTTCTGACTCTGGCGGGATCCACTATAGCAGGCATCTGGTTGGTATGGGGAAAAAAGTTGGAAGCAATAAAATTAGAAAAAAATAAAATACTGACCAAGGTGTTTCCCAGGGCCATAGAGTGGGGGCAGACAGATAAATTATCTACCACATTCACAAGATACTATCATCTTCCAGAGAGTTTTTCTATAGGAGCGAATAATCAGCATTGTTTACTGGCCGGTTTGGGTATATCTAATTTTTGGGCAGTGGACTGGAAAATAAACATTCGGTGTAACTATTCTCAGTATCCTTATTCACTGAGAAAGTTATGCTGCTGATTCCATGTGGGGTTTACTGAACAAAAAGGAGCCTGGGTGCTCCAACATCCACCTTCACTGATGTAAGCACCCTTTGGGAGCTTACTAGTTTACTGCCGTTGCTGAGTGCAGCTAGGCTGGTTGCTAGATGTAGCTAGGCAGGAAGAGCTAGTGGTGCCGGTAGGCCTGGGATTTGGGCTGGCTTGCTGCAGGCAGGGGGCCCCATCCCTAGAGGGTAAAACAGGAGAGAGATTAGAGTTTAAGGAAGCTTCCACAAGAGGAGCAGAGAAGTCGGGGGGTTCGGCCTGTAAGTTCAACCAGAGGGCCGCGGTGGGCCACTCACCACCCCGGCCCTCCTCCCTTGAAGAGCCACATATGGAGAAGTGCGGCAGTTTGGGCTGTTAGTGAGGGGGTGGTGGTGGAGAACAAGCATGGGTCCTGTCAGTGCTGTGTGGGAGCTGGATCCCAAGGAGTAAGCAAATTGGAGGCCTGAAAGGGATCTCAGGCACCCTGGTAGGGTGAGCACTGATGGGGGCCCTATATTTTAAGTAGTCTCATCCATGGGCAAGTGTAGCCTATGGGTCAGTGGGTGTCCTGTGAGCGGGTCTGCTCTGGCAGTTTGGGCCTGGGGTGCAGTTCAGAGGTGACAGCCTGGACTGTTGTGGGTGTAGTGACGGTAGCACTACCACTTTCCCCCTGGCCGGTGGCCGCTACAGTGTTGGGACCCTTTGGTTGGGCAGCCTGTGAAGGCAGAGAAAGGTCCATGTGGGGAATGGTTGGTTGGGACCCCGGCAGGGTGGCATACTGTCTGAGTGTTCCATGTGGCACAAGCAGCAGTCCCCTGGGTGAAGGCAGTCCAGAAACTGGAGTTGCTGCATGAGCAGAAAGTGCCTCTGGGTCTCTGTGGGTCCAGGAGTGTGACACTCTGCAGGGGGGGTTTAGTTCCTGTAGGTCCAGGAGTGGTCAGCACTCTGCAGGGGAGAACAGAAGGTGCATGGCATCAGTGATTGGATGTCTGGAAGGTCTTCGGTGGTTTGGTTCTTGCTAATGTAAGGCATATGTCCATTTTTGTAACATGGATATACATATGTCTCTACGGGTTTGGAGAAGGATGAGGTTACCTGGCACAAGAGACCTAGGTTTGGCTACTCTGCACAGGGGCACCCAAGTAAATCCAACTACAGGAAGCAATAACTGTAATGTTCAGAACCAGAATTGGAATTTTTCAGTGTGGCTTTATTTATTAACTCACTGAACATAAACAAAGCACAGCATGGTCCCCCACAGGGCTACGTAACTGTAATGCAGATTAGAGGTTAAACACAGCGGTTCATTTGAGGAATGAACACAATACAACAATTGTCTGGCTTTGGACCCACCAGGCACTCAGCCTGGACTTTGCATGCGCATTGGATACATAGCCCGACTGGCCCGGCTCCCCTGCCGGCCACTTGACTGACGGTCCACTTGGCGAATGAACCCAAACTCTACTTGGAAAGACATCCCATCAAACAAGGAGGCTCCTAAACTGTGGCTCTCACACCACCTAGTCTGGCACCCTAGAGAGATTTTATTTTCGACTTCCAAATTGAAACTCCCATCAAACAGGGAGACTCCCATCCAAAAGGAGTAATGTTCCCATCCTGTGGCTCCCACACCACTTAGAGTCTGCGACTCCTAGAGAGATTTCAGTTGCGACCACGCCTGGGTACCCACCCCATCACTGGCAGCTTATGAGGCAAGTAGCAAAACACAGAAGAAATCTGTAGAGGTACCGGTTACTAAAGATGGGAGGTTTTCCCACCTCCAGCTCCCACAGCCCATACCTGGCCATTTCTCTGGACACACAGAACTTTAGACTTTAAAATGTAGATTGACGGTTGATGACCTGAAGCACCCCCTCTACAATGAACTTTAAATCCATTAACACTTTAAACAGATGACTGCTCTGTTTGTCCTAGTTGACATAGTCCTCCCAAATAGCAGTCCCCAATACTTGAAATCCAACTGAATAAAAGAAGTTGTTTGCCCCTTCCAATGGAGCCAAACACTCACCCATTCGTTGCAGGTGCCCCACAGGCGAAAAACTGTAACCTTTGCTGTTATACATGTACAGACTGAATTTAAATTAAAACAGGCAGCTTTCTTCCCAGAGTGGGAGAAGGGGATTGCCCTTGGAACCCACAAAGAACTTTTTCACCCTTCAGGGGAGGGGGGTAAACAGACAACTACTGGTGTCCTTCTTGTTTGCTTAAGGACAAACTGAAGACTGACTTTGAATTCCCAAGGTTCTAAACTTACTCTGAGCTGAAGATTCCAAATGTGGCTCATGCAGCTGCGACAGTTCTATTATGATGTCATCCCTCTAGTCTCAGCTGTGACTGAGGACAGAGTGAGACAGTGTGAAACCCATTTAACTGGAGTTTCACAAGCTGCCTTCCCTGCCTACCACTAGGTCTAACTGGGATTCTAGTAACCCTGGGTAACAAAGGGGTTACACTAAGAACACCATTTTGACTTTTAAGACCATGAAGTGAAGAAAATGCTCCAAGTATTGTGAGACCCCCCCCCAGTGGAGAAAGTTTAAAAGAAAGGCCAAGTTGGAAATGGGATTTGGACAGTAGAAACATCTCATGCTGTCATAGTGCCCTGTGTATGCCCAGTTTTGTGAGAATCTGAGCGGGAAAAGTAAGCAAATGGCCTGTGTAAGGATTAGATTGAAATGAAAGGATATGAAATGGAAGTGCTGCTACGTACCAACTACCTCCGAGGGTGGCCTGATAAAGCTCATTGTATTACTGTTGTCAGGGATGTAGCCTTTTCGGCTTGAGGGAATGTCTGCATACAATAAATCAGTCTGTTGTATAAAGAGACTGTTGCAGAACAAATGTCAGGTGCCTGCCTACCTGTAAAGTAACCCTACCATAAATTGCTTACTCCCCTGCTCCATGGAGTGACTGTTCCAGTTTATCAACTGTTCATTAAATGGGATCCCACGTTTCTGCAGTTCCAGTGTTTGCCTTGTTTGTTGGAGAAACTGTTTTGCTGTTAAAAGAAGTTTGCCTCCACAGCCAGCCACCAGTGTGTGATTGCAGAGAACCATAGCACCATCGAGGTGTACGTTGAGAGGCCTGCCTGGTGAAGGCTGTCTACAAAGGCCTGTGGGAGAAGTTGGCAAGACAAAGCAGGTGAAGGTCTGTGTAATCCCACCAGTGCACCATCCTGGGAAGTTGAAGGGCTGACTGGGGGAAGAAGGACTGAGCTTCCTAGGGATGACTCTCCTTCTCCGGGAGAGGGGGGTTGTGTATCCAGCGCAAGTCAGACCCCTAGCAGAGGCTGGAGGTCTTGCAGTGACTGCCACCTAGATCACTTAGGAGGCGTTCAGACGCTAGCATCATTGCATGTCACGCCTCCTCCTTCAAGGGACAATTTAAAAAAAAATAGTGGCTGCCATACATGATGCCCTGCTTCTCTGGTCCCTGGTCATCCTGTGGCACTCCTTGACAGCCGACCTAATCCAACATCTCCCATATCTGGCCCGACTCCACTTCCTGGGGGGGAAATCCAGGGAGGCAATACTGGTGGGTGCCCTTATTGGCAACTTTCTCCCGTAGTTCTGTGGGTTCTCACTCGGTGCGGTAACCCTGCCCTCGGATGCAATCCAGGGGGTATCGTCCTGGAAGGAGGTAAGTCCCAGGGGGAAAGGATTGGGCGTGCGCAGATCTGTAGGTGGGTCCACTGACTAAAAAAGCATACTAAATAAAAAAAATGTGGGTGCTGGACAAGCTGTGGAAGTTCCCTTTTGCTGGACTATTTGATTGCAGAAACAACATGGTGTGTAGGACTTGTACATTTTCGTGCCTTTTCTGTTAGAGCTGCACTGCCTTGTTTCTGTCCATGGTCGGGACTGGATCAAGGATGGCTTATGTGGGAGCAGAGACTGTACCAGGGGACATTGCCTCTTGTACCTTGAGCTCGAGTATGGGGTAGATTGACCAACGAATATGCAGCGCCCCACGTTTATGAACTGAAATGCAGTTGATGCAGAAACTTTTCAATTGTTTGTGGACAATGGGCTTTTGAGGGAAAATGCCTTTGCAAAAAAACAAAAATTGGTTGAATAACTGTTTATGCACAGTTAATTCAGTGTTTTTAATTGTTTCAGTATTGCACTTTCAATGCGTTGGTATAAGCTGCACTCTGTGTAAATGTAACCCCCCCTGTGGGGCTTACCTTATTTGCCCTCTAGTCTCCCATTTGCCTCCCATTGCCTGTTCTCCCCTGTTGGTGCACCGCCACAGCCCGAGATCTGAATGTGCCCTTGTTGTGCCCTAAAATCTCCATCTGGACCTTGCTTCTCCTGGTAGTCTCTGGGTGGGGGCTGGAGGAGCTGAATTATGAGCCGCCGTGTTCCTCTCTGCTCTCCGGAGCAGTCAGTGGTCCACGCATGTGCAGAAGCACAGATTCTTTTTCTTACCACTGTAGCGGTAAACCAAGGGACTATCTGGCAGTCCCGGTCCCTGTTTGGAGCAGGTCGGGAGCCGGTGACCTAAACAAGGCTCAAGAGAAGCCTCTTTTCATTTTAAATAAAGAGCGCAAACTGTGCTATGTTGGGGCTCATGAATATTAATGAGATTCCATACATATTAATGAACTGCCTGTCTAGTGCCTGGGGACTATATATTTGGGCAACTAGTGACAGGCTCATGGCTGCAAGTAAATGTTACAAATGGGCAGTGATCAACAGGGCACAGTAACTGCTTTTGAACTGTGGGGGCAAGAAATAAATAAAATGTTTATACTGGCTGCATTAGACTTTTAAGGTTGGGACATTGTTTGGACTTCTTGGGGACTGTGTTACTCACAGCTATGATTGCAGCCTTTTACCTTTATGCAGCCAATGAGAAAGCTAGAATTTGTGCCAGAGAATTAAGGTACTGTGCCAAGACTTGTGGGGGAAAAAGCAGGGACAAATATTGGCACCTCAACAAGGAACCCATTAGGCATCAAGGAAGCCTAATGGATATTCATTTTTGAGAGAGACAATGGAATCAGCCAAGCAGGAGTTGCCAAAGGTCCCAAAACCCCAGAGACTTTTCAGTCTAGAGTCAGTTCAGCGCGAGCTCCTCCACAGGGAGGGGGGCTCTGGACCCTTGCCAAAGAGAATGGGCCTGTAGTTCAGTTCAGTGGGAGCCCCACCACGGGGGGGGGGGGGCTCTGGCTCCTGCTAAGAGAAATGTGGCTGCAAGGAATTGGAGTTGCTGGCCTGGGGGTTGCCAGATATGTGCCTCCCAGGGCTAGCATTTGCCTTCCCACATTTAAGAGGATGTTGTGAGAGGACTCTGACTTTAACTTCAGCTGTGAGAGAGCTGCATGAATTCCTGCCTGCAGTTGTGAGAGAGCTGCAAGAATGTCTCTACCTCAGCAGTGTGAGTGCTTTAGAATCCTGTGACTTTAGTCAATAGAAAGCTGCATGTTGATCCTTAGTGAGTAAACGTCTACTTAAAAGTACAAGTAACTTGGAAACCTGCTTGGGGCAGAGAAGCCACGAAAGTCAAGAAGTGTTCAAGCTCTGTCTGCACCCTGCGTCTGATCAGTGCCTAGTATTGGGTGGAAATTTGCAAGAATGACCGTGGATGGTCTTGTGACTGGAAATGCGTGATGTGATTGTTTGAGAGTGCCTACAGAAATGAAAGGAAAGTATACTGAGGTTGGAGCTTTGCCAAAAATTGCCTATGAGGGCTGTAACCATTCTAACTGGAGCTGCCAACTGCCAGCTGGCGAAAAGAAACTGTGCTAAATGATTTGGCTTGTGAGAAGCCAGTACCCGTGCTTCTGAGAAGCTACTTTGAAAGAAGTTGCTAATAAGCAAAGTGCTTGATTTGGTTGGGAGCCATGCCATGGCTTTAAAAAACATCTGAAAACATTCCTATTTAATCAGGCATTTTCAGGGATTTGATAAATTACTGCTATTAGTTTGTTACTGGTTTTACTGATTTTATATTGTACTGCATTTAAGCTGTGTGAATTATTGTAAAAGCGCCCTGAGTTTGGGAAGGGCACTTTAAATAAATACATTTTTACTTACTTACTTACCTAAACCTCTGTTGCCTGTTGGTGGAGAGCCATGCATTAAGCTCTATGTCTGCAAAGAAGCTGTCTACTGATTGAGACTGTGCCAGAGTTTGGGTCCTCCCTAGCCCAAGGGGATGTACTCATGTTTGGGACTGTATCCTGAATGTTGAAAGGACCAGGTCTGCCATGCTGGCTGAATGCTTGAAGTGCCTATGATGCCCATGGACCTCAACAACTGTAGGCCAATCTCTATCCTTCCAGTACTATCTAAGCTGCTAGAAAAACTGGTAAGCATCCAATTAAGAGATTACCTTGAAGAATCTGATCTTTTAAATCCAGCACAATCTGGGTTTCGGTCTAAGCATAGTACTATTTCTGCACTGGCTAAAGTTACAAACGATTGGCAAACCGAACTGGATAAAAAGAATAGCGTTTGTGCTGTATTCCTTGATCTAAGCAAGGCATTTGATACGGTGGACCATGAGCTTCTACTCTCTTCCTTGTACTCCATAGGCTTGGATCCATCCTCCCTTACATGGTTCAGGTGTTACCTAACAGGAAGAACACAGCAAGTGAAAGCTGAAGGAGACCTATCTCCACTAAAACCACTTCTAAAAGGAGTTCCACAAGGATCTATCCTGGGCCCTATCCTTTTCGCCATTTATATTAACAATATTGATTCGAATCTTACCAAAGCCACTGTACACTTGTTCGCAGATGACACTGTTTTATATGTCAGCAACCCATCACCTGCTACAGCTTGTGAAGTTCTAAAACAGAATTCTCTATACTACAACATCAATTATTGGAAAAAAGCTTTTTAAATGCAAAGAAAACAAAAGCAATGTTTTCTCCACCCAAAGCCATATAAATCCTCATTACTAAACAACCTCCCCAGCTATCCACTATCCTTGGTGAAAGCCTTGATTATGTAGAAAATTCAAGTATTTGGGGGTGGATAGATAGCAACTTGACTACACAGTTCATATAGAAGAACTTTTAAAATGCTTCACAGAGACTTGGTCTATTTTTTAGAATAAGGCACTTTCTAAACAGAGATTCCAAAATGAGGTTGGTCCAGGCCACATTTCTCTCAGTAATTGACTATGCAGACTTCCTCTATAGTCACTGCCCTATCTCCTACCTATGCAGATTGGATACACTATACCACAGAGCTCTGAGGTTCATAACAGATCTACCATTTAACACTCACCATTGCTCTCTATGCAGCAGTCGGTTGACATCTCACATCTCAGAAGAAACAGAAATGCTGCAGTGTGGACATACAGAATTTTGACTAAGATGCTTCCAAACTATATATTAGACTGCTTCAGACAGGCCACAGCTGGCACCTATGCCCTAAGAAGCTACAATTTCATTATGCCCAAAGTGCCTAAAGTCAACACCGCATGGAGAGATCTGCTATCAGCTATAATCTAGCTATATCATGGAACACAATTCAAAAGTCCTTGAAGCTGATCAACTGGTATCCTTAGCATCCTTCAAGCATCTATACCTAAGTCTCTTCCCTGAAAATGCAATTGCTTCCACAAGTTCTAGTTTATTCACAGTTCTTTCCTTCCTCTCAGGCTGCCATCATATCATGGCAATTCACTTCCCTGAATTCATCTCCACAGATACCTCACCCCTGGCTATAATCTTCTCCCATTAACTCCAGGCTCCCACCTTAGCCCTTATCACTGCCTTCACCTCCCAGTTCTAGCACCAGCCCCTGCTCTAGTCATGCACTCTTCCTACCATGTCACTTGTCTCAGTCTATGACCACCTCTTTCAGTCATCCAATCACTATTTCTCTTTGTCCACATTGACGTCCCTTGGATCTTTGGAATCTTGGGTATATCATGTTGAATGTATGCCATGTTTACTGCCAATGTTGATATGTATATACTGGTTTACCTAGAGTGCATCTCATATGTTCCTACCATATCCTGTTATGTTTAAACAATTTCTGTTCTTGATTTCTGTATATAAGTGTTTTAATTATTCATGTACATATACCAATTATTGAACCTTGATTACTGTATATAAGTATATACATGTTTTAAATCTTCCTATACATGTACCAATTATTGAACCTTGACCTTATCAGGTCCATCTTGCAAATGAGCTGTGCTCAATGATGTTCGCCTGAATAAATAAAGATTTGATTGATTGATTGACTCAAAGTTATTGAATGCCAGAAATTGAAGAGAGACCGTTTGGATCCATGTGGAAGTCAGCCTGGTAGTGTGCCAGCCAAGGCACTGCCATTTATGCTTCCCACTGAGGGGCATAGCCTAGATGGGGAGGAGGGGTCTGAGATGTGCTGGCCCTGGTTCCATCATGGTCTGTTGTTTCCAGAACATTCCAGAAAGTAATTTTAAGCCCGAGAAAAGGGGTACCTGCAAGATGCTGGAAGTCTTCCAATCTGCAAGCTGCAAGAGCCTGGTAAAAGAGGGGTTAGCCAAAGGTCCTGCCTGCACCTCAGCTAAAGCTACTGCATGAATTGTGTCTACCCGATATTTGCCTGAAAGAACTTTTCTGCACCTGATAATGACTACAGAATTGTGAGTACGCAGACATTGCAAACCAGAAGGGAACTGTAAATAGTTGTTTGTGTTTGGCAAGTTCAGTACTTACAGCCCAAGCTAACTCAGTGAGGGAATTATCTGAAGAGTTCCAGTTTAAATTGTGCCCCAGGATTAAAGAATGCTAATCTGATTCTCTTTTAAGGGCCCCAACGCTGGCCAACCAGCTGCACCATATCAGGCCTGCAACAGTTATTTAGTACTGGGTACCCAGATAGGTATAGAATTGTGGGGTTCTATTATGAACTGGGGAACTGGTGCCAGTGGGCATGTGTTATATGAAACATCCAGGGCAGCTAGATAGATAGAAAGAAACCTGAATCCATCAAAAGCTTGAGGGGTGACTTCCAGTGATGTCAGCATCCTGCATGGCTACTTAACTCTGTGGCTCTGTGGCACCGACCTACATCTAAGCTCATCTTGGCTTTTAGAGGATGTTTTGCTAAAAAAACCAAAAAAACTAAAGGAGGCATCTGTACATATGGCAACTAGACAGCGACTGAAAGAATTTGCTGCCACAAATACAAATAAAACTACTAAACAGCAGCTTCTGGAGTGGCAACAACCCAATGATAGGATGCAAGACAGCTCTGCGTGGGTAGCCAATGACCAGATCATGACTGAGGAAGAACATGAATTTACTATTACTTCCAAACAACTGTGCGATCAACTCAATAAAATTGGAGACACTTTACAAAGAATGGAGTCAGTCATCGCCAACACCTGTCGCGACCTCCGTGTTGTGGAGAAAAGAACGAGCGCTGTAGAGGCTTAACTGACTGAATACACCCAAACCTCCACAACACAGCACTACTGGATTTAAATCAAAGATGTAACAAGCGCATCATTTCCTTATATTAGGGGTTGTGACATCACTTCCCCAAAAGTGCAAAGGACATATACCTGTTCATATCCTTAAAGACACAGCACACTGAATAGAGGGTAAACACCTTCACATGCTTGCACACACTAACAAAAAAAAAAAACTCTTAAACAAGAAGGGACACAGACATGTGGGGAGTGGTGCAATACACTGGCTGTGCAGCGGTAGTCTTCCGGGAGATGTTCTGGAGATTGTGCTGCTGCCCTATTTGCAGGCACCTCTCTGGTCTGAGGGAGGAGGTTGCCCGTCTCCATGCTGACCTGGTGAGAATACGGGAAACCTCCTCTCCCACCCAGAGACCACCCAGGCCACCACCACTGACTCAGAGGTTACCAAGAAAGAGGAGCAGTTGGACCACGGTGGGCTCAGGGAGGGTGAGGGTGGTGGAACAGAGGTGCATCCCTCCAGTTGTGCCTCTTCACACTTCATTTGCCATTCTGGCGGAGTGTGGTTCCTCTATGGAAACACCCGCAGTGGAGACCAAGGAGGATGCTGGGAACCTCCACAAAGGAGACCCACAGGAGGGTGGCACAGGACCCCGCAGGGGGAAGGAAACAACTCCTGGTGGGGGACTCGATCATTAGGGGGTAGAACTGGGGGAGGGAAGGGAAAGGGAGGTAAGGTGTCTGCCCGGCACCATGACTTGGTGGGACAGGAAGCGAATCCTCAGGATCGTGGGAGCAACTGCACAGGGGAGGGAGCTGGATGTCATTGTCTATCTAGGGACAAATGACCTGGCTGGGAATTGGATCTGAGCAGTGCAGCAGGAGTTTGTGGAGTTGGGAAGGGGCCTCAGACAAGTGGCACACATGGTAACTTTCTCAGAAGTGCTACCTGTCTATGGCATGGGTGAGGCTAAGGTATTCTGCACCATAGAATTCAATGACTGGTTGAAAAACTGGTGCTGAGCTCAGGGATTTGGCTTCATTGGGGACTGGAGGTCCACCTGAAGGGATACAGGCCTATACTGGCGTGATGGTCTGCATCTGTCCGGGAGGGGAACCAGGATCCTAGGTGATAGGTTTAAATGCTTCGTTGGCAAGCATTTAAACTAGCCAAAAGGGGAGGCACTGAAGAGAAGCAGGGAAATCCCAGCCCCCCCCAAGCAAAACAGGGTAGTTAACGAAGTAGACACAAAGGTAGAGAAGTCAATAGGGAGCAAAACGGGGGTAAATCCAGAAAAAGACAAAGGCAGTAAGGACAGGGATGGGCCTAAAAGGGGTAAGGCCATCATAAAATGGAAAGCGATGAGTACCAATGTCCATAGTTTGGGTAACAAGCAGCCTGAACTAGTGGCCTTGATGGAAGAGGGATGCCTGGACATTGTGGCAGTCACAGAAACATGGTACACACAGAACCATGACTGGGATGTCAACATACCAGGGTACACAATCTACAGGAGGGACAGGGAGGGTAAAAGAGGAGGAGGAGGAGGAGGAGTAGTAGCTCTCTGCATGAGGGAAGGAATCAAAGCAGTGGTAAGAGTCCCTGGAGCATCAACATATGGAATCTCTTGTATTCTACGAAGAGATTGAGTAGGCTGAGATCCAGAATTGGTCTCAGATCTCCCATCCTTTTTGGAACTACAGAGAAGTGGGAGTAATATCCCCTTTCTATTTGCCCTGGTGGAACTGGCTGTATGGCTGATTTTTGAAGTACAGCCTGGATCTTGTGATGGATAAGGTTTAGCTGGCCTGATGGGTAGTGAGACCTGCCCGGTGGGTTGTCCGGGGGTCTGTCCAGGAACTTGACTGAGTGTCCTCTTGCTACTAGCTGTAGGACCCAAGCATCTGCAGTTATCATTCACCACCCTTCCAGGTGGAGGGCGAACCTTCCCCCCACTGGTTCCTTGTGAGATACGGGAGGAGGAGAGAGGGACTCCTTTGCATCAGGACGCTGAGGGGAGTGCCACTTTTCCGCCTCATTTGGGATTTTGCCTGAGGGGTCTGGGAGCCAGAACCAGTGGTGCGACACTTACCCTGTCGCCTACCTTGGTTCTGCCTGTTCCACCTCTTTTAAGGGCGATGAAAGCACTGCTTGGATTTTTGTCCTGAGCGGTACATAGAATCCAAGCTTGTTGCCAAATTGTTGAGGTAAGATCCTCATCCCCTCCCTATTCCCCCATCCATGGGAGAATAGGGACGGGGTCCATGCTAGTGAGGTCTAGGTGCTCTGCCAGATGTTTCCTCTTGGAGTCCAACTCCTAAGACACCCAGCCACAGGCCTGTTTCATGGATCTTAAGAGTTCCGCAAAGGATGGATCCTCCGGTGGAGACTTTGGGGACTCCTTAGGCTGGGGTTCAATGGGGGAGTGAGGTTCCAAGTGACCAACGGACTCAAAGTCCGAATTAGAGTCAGAGGACTCTGGCCTGCTGGGCAAAGGTGTAACATCTTGGACTGTCTCCATCACCCTTGCTCCTGAGGGGGGCTCCTAAGAATGCCCGCCGGAAACTCTTTCAGATGCCTGGCCCAGGGGGGAAGGGCTCCTGGTAAAGATTCTGTGGGTCGGGGTGGGAATCGCAACCATATGGAGTAGTCCCAGTTCTTTCAGAAGCTGGGATTTTGCATCCTGCCACCAGGCAGGAATAGTAGTGGGTGATTCCAGTGGGGGAAGAGGTGGAGGAAGAGGCAGAAGGGATGGCAGAGGCTGGTACCCTGGGTACCCTGTACAGTAGGAAGGGTAGCCAGGAGGCTGGTACCAATAGTGGTATTGTTGATGTTTCTGATAATAGTGACCCAGCGTTGGGTACCCCAGAGTTGGAGCTTGCGTCGGGTACCCCAGCGATGGCCCCACTGGCATCAGGTAATATAGAAACTGAGGCAGCAGATAGCTGGGATAGTGACTAGAAGGAGCCGATGAAGGAGGGACAGAGGGTCCAGGTATAGGCAGTGTTGAGGAACCGCTGGGTGGGCTAGGATTCATCAGCAGGCCTGGGGTCTGTATTGGGACCCCGGACGGGCCAGAAGGTGGCTCTGGCATCGGAGCAGGAAAGCCCTGGTCCATGTCAGGAATTGGAATATGGCCCAGCATTGGGGTAGGAAAGTGACCCGATGTATGGTCTGAGGAATGCGAGGGAGGCAAAGGGATAGATAGCCCCATTGCCTGATCCAGCCCAAAGGCTGGAGTCTCAGAGAGAGTGCCTGATGCAGGAGAGGTCTCCTGGACAGTCACACTCAACTCCCCAGCTGGGGAAAATGAGGTGTTGGGCAGGGTCAATGAATCCCATGGAGGGGAACCCTCACGGGATGAAGGAGGGCCTGGAGACTTGCCCTGCGTGACGTTGGAGACCACAGGGGTGTCCGACAGGAGGGCACCCAGCAGGTGGATTTCAGACAAGCTGACGGATGACTTATCAGTGGAGATCTGGTGGGCGTCAGAGGAGCTGACGTCCGACTTACAGGAGGCAGTCGGGCCCACAACAGTCTGGGGGGGCTGGAGTAAGGAGGAGTGTCCAAGGCCATGCTCTCAATAACAGAACCGGGGGGGGAGACTTAGTGACCGAGCCTTTGACAGGACTTGAAGTGTCCTCCGGAGAGGAACCCACTGACTGCACACTGAACAAGACCCTTGAGGTAGAGTACTCACCGATGTGGAGGCCTCACCTGCTGTGGTGTTGGCTGTCTGACGATGATGAGATGGAGAACGATCCCGCTTTGGGGGGTTCTTCTTCTTTTGCTTTTTCTCGGGAGTGGGTGAAGAAGCACGTTCTCTCAGCTCCTGGAGCTCTTTTTCCATCGATGCAAGGCGACACTTTATAAGGTGAGCATCGAGGGCCTTCTGGTGATGGGTGCACGTGGCCTAGTTAAAAGACTGACAGATCTCACACTCTGCCACCTGGTGTTTGGGGCCCAGGGAAAGAACGCAGTGGGAGTAGTCGTCTCTGTGCAGGATTTGGGTGCCGCACTGCGAGCACTTTTTCTTTATTTTACACGAAGACATACACTGACTATAGGTGAAAAGGGCCAAAAAACTTGCACTTTTAGGAAAAGAAATGGTGGACAACTGAGCTAGTTCACTGTGAGGTCTGACGAATTCAGGTTGATGGCGGGAAAGAACTGGAGGGCGGGTGTGGGGACCACCCCTACATACTGTCACGCTGATGTCTGATCAGGTGACACTGGGGTGGTCCCCCGCTAATGATTGCTAACTAGAAGTTTTTCATGCGGTCCTGACACCAGGGGGTGCAGTCCTATATGGGAAGACCTATTGCAGGAACCTCTCTTGAAGATCTACTGTTATGGTAAGTTCTTACGTAACTGTCATTTATTTAGTCATGATTTACATTTCTAGCGAGGGGATTGAGCTCATATAAAACCACCTCATAAATGTAACAGCAGTTACATTGCTGCTGTCCTGGCCTTTGTATACTACCTTGTTGGGGGTAGGGAAGGGCGCAGAGATGCATGACTCTTATTCCCCACCCCATGGACAGAAAATGAGAGGTGGTGAGTGAAGTATTTGGCCAGAGACCCTCCAGTCTAGTGCACTGCTCCCCCACAGAGCATCTGGGAATGAGAAGAAGGGGAGTTTCTCCTCTTTCTCCTCTTTTGTCCGATGCTGCCTCAGTGTTCGGGTTCAGATACAGACTTCAAGAGAAGCAGTCTGGTTACTGTATTGATAGCAATTTAGAGTCAAACAACTGTACAAACATACGAAATTACCAGCAGATAAAGGCCATTCGGTCTATCTAGTCTGCTCGAGTGTGCAGCACTTCAGTTCATTAGACTGCAGCTGCCCCCACTCCCTCATATGCCCTCCCCCATCTCCCACCCCTTCCTGATTTGTACCCTCCCCTTGGATCTGTTCCACCCCCTCTTGAAGCTCCCAACACTCTACAACGATACAACTTCCTCTGGCAGAGCTGCTCCACCCTGCCACCACCCTTTTCTGTGAAATAGTGCCTCCTCAGTTCCCTCTTGAACCTGCCCCCTTCCAGCTTCATAGAGTGTCCCCTGGTTTCCCTTCCACCTTTCAGATTGAACATACACCTGGTGTCTACTTTGTTCAAACCCTTCAGGTACTTGAAGGTCTCAATCATATCCCCTCTCTCCCTTCTTTCCTCCAGGGTATACATATTGAGCTCTCTCAGTCTCTCCTCGCATGGTCTGTTTCCCAACCCCAGGATCATTTTTGTTGCCCTGCGCTGTACCCCCTCCAGTAGTTTGATGTCCCTTTTCAAGTAGGGGTGCCAGAATTGCACACAGTACTCTAGGTGCGGTCTCACCACGGACCTGTACTGGAGCAAGATGACCGCCCCACTCCTAGAAGTAATCCCCCTTGCTATGCACCCTGTCATCCTGTTTGCCTTCGCTGCTGCCTTCCTGCACTGAGCAGAGTGGTTCATCTCTCTGGTTACCAGCACTCCCAGATCCTTCTCCTCCTTGGATTTTGTTAATGGGACACCCTCCAGCCAGTAATTGTGTCCTGGGTTCTTGCCTCCTAAATGCATCACTTTGCACTTCTTGGCATTGAAACCAAGCTGCCAAGTGTGAGACCATTCCTCCAGTTTTTCCAAATCTTCCTGAAGTACTTTTGCCCCCCCCTCCCTCATCTACCTCGGCACAAATCTTTGTGTCATCGGCAAAGAGACTGATCTTGCTCTTAATCCCCACTGAAATGTCGGCTATGAAAATGTTAAACACAACCAGTCCCAGCACTGAGCCCTGTGGTACACCACTTGTTACTGCCCTGGGTTTAGATGCCCCCCCCCATTACTACCTTCTGCTGTCTATCCTGCAGCCAGTTCTTGACCCATCTGACCAGTTTCTTCCCTGCTCCCAGACTGTTCAACTTGCAGGTCAGCCTACCATGTGACACCGAGTCAAAGGCCTTGCTGAAATCCAGGTAGAGGACATCCACCGCAAGTCCCCTGTCCAGTGCCCTCATAACCCAGTCGTAAAAATCAACCAAGTTCGTCTGCCAGGATATGCCTGAGACAAACCCATGCTGCCTGCTGTCCTGGAGATTGTTATCCTCAAGAAATTGCACCAGTCTTTCCTTGAGGATTGTCTCCATCAGTTTTCCCACAATTGCAGTAAGGATTACCGGTCTGTAATTCCCCGGTTTGTCCTTGGGCCCACTCTTATGGAGAGTTACCACATGCACTTCCCTCCAGTCCCTGGGCATGCACCCTGAGTTTAGAGAGGTATTGAACAGGTCCGCCAATGGCTCTGCCAGGATCTCTGCCAACTCTCTCAGCACCCTGGGGTAGATTCCGTCTGGGCCAGGTGCCTTGTCTACCTTCAGGGACTTTAGGCCCTCTCTCACCCTTTCCACCATGATTTTCCCATCCGTGGTTGCTACTCCCCCACCCTCTCCCACCTCGCCCTTATTCTCAGGTATGGGCCCATCCCTCTCCTTGGTGAAGACTGAACAGAAATATTCATTAAGTACTTCTGCCTGCTTAGCCCCCATTTCTACCCACCCACTTCCCCTCCTGATCCTAACAATTTGAGACTTGCTCTTCCTCTTCTCTCTGATATATCTGAAGAAATCCTTTTCTCCTTCTTTGATCCCTTGCGCTAACCTCTGTTCCCTAGCCGCCTTTGCTGCCCTTACCACTCTGCTCACTTCTCTGGATTTCCTCACATATTTTTCTCTGTCTTCTGCCCTGCTGGATCTCTTGTAGATCCTAAATGCCTTTCTCTTCTCCCTCACCTTCTCCACAACCCCTCTACTCATCCAACTTGGTTTCTTGGTCCTGGCTTTCTTGCTCTGGCTCTTGACACAAGTTTTAGTGGCTTCAGCCAGTCCTACCTTGATGACTGCCCATTTTTGTTCCATGTCCATTTCGGGGTGGATGCTTGCCATATGACTTTCCAGTATGTGTCCCATCCTGCCAAAGTCTGCCCTTTTGAAGTCCAGGACCCTAGTTTTTGTAATGGATACTTCCCTATCCAGATTGATTGAGAACCACACTGTGCGGTGGTCACTGCTTGCTAGAGGTTCCTCCACCTTACATCCCTGACCTGTTCAACTTCTTCCAGTACCAGGTCTAGTATATTCCCCTCCCTCACTGACTCCATTACCCTCTGGATAAGGAAGCCATCCTGGAATACTTCCAGGAGGATCTGCTCCCTGGCGCAAGTGGTTGCTGGAATGCTCCAATCCACCCCCGGTAGATTGAATTCCCTCACCACCACTGTGTTCTGTTTGCCACTATGCCTCCTTATCTGCTCCCCCAGTTCCCTGGCAATGTCCTCCTTCTGGGTCAGAGGTCTATAAACGATCTCCAGACAGATCCTGGTCCCTTTCTGGCTGTGTAGTTGCAGCCAGATTACTTCCGACCTGCCCTTCTCCCCTTCCTCCCTATTACATCTGATCCCTTCCCTTATGTAAATTGCAACCCTCCTCCCAAGCCTTCCCTTTATCTCTGTCCCTCCGGAATAGTTTGTACCCTGGGATGGTTTGGCCCCAGTTATGGTGCCTGGTTGCCCATGTCTCGGTAATGGCAGCTATGTCCACCTCCCCCTCTGCCATCAATGCCTGTAACTCTGCCAACCTGTCCCCCTAGCATTTAGTGAAACCATTCTCCACACTGCTGCAATCCTTCCTGCTTCTTTACCCTTCACTTCAACCTCTATTTCACCCAAGGTCGTATCTATCCCAGTGGTGGGGGGAGGTCCATGGGACCCCCTCTCCTGGTGATTCTTATACTATTGGTCAGGTGGAAAATGAGCCACCCTTACTCACTAGGAATTTTTTCTTCTCTCTTGTTTCTGGAGGAGACCCAGGTGAGACGCTGACAAGAATTTTTCTCCCCCCCAACTACCCTTTGAAATTAGTGGTCAGCTTAAGGGGTATCTGTTGGGATACCTCATACTCTCCCAAGTTTCCACCTACTTCTGCAGAGGAGGGGGTATGGGGTAGTTGCCTTGAAGTGCTATACTTTAAGCCTTATCAGAAAACACACAGCCTTCTGTTTTAGCCAGTGCATATAACCACTTACATATAGTTATTAGTTTGTACTGTTTTATAAGTTGATTGTTAACCTACTGTTACTGTTCTGAAAGCTGGGAAATAAGATGTGCGGTGGAGCTTCAAACCCTGAGGATCAGACAGAACCCTTTCTTTTTTAAATATATTTCAAATGGCTGAGTTAAACATAACAACCTTCAATGTAAAGGGATTGAATAGCACAAAAAAACATGGCCAACTTCTGAAGGAACTGCGTGAGCTCAAAACGGATTTGGCTGTCCTACAAGAGACCCATCTCTCACCATTGGAACATGCTAAACTGAAATGATCATGGGTGGGGGAGGTATATGCTTCTCACTGTCAAAGACAACCTCATAAATGAGAGACTACAATTTTAATCAGAAAGGATCTACCTTCTAAGATGCTAGAGGTTCGGTCTGATCCCGAGGGTCGCTATGGATAAAAGGAAAGCTGAGAACACAGATATGTACCATCCTAAACATATATGCACCTAATGAGGAACAGCTCCGCATCCCCTTTTTAACTAAAACAATATCGGAGATGGGGCTGCTGCCTCTGGTTTGATAATAATTGGAGGCAATTTTAACACCTCCCTTCTGCCACAACTAGACAAATCGGGAACCAACTCGAACAAAAAATCAAGGGCCTCCACTGCTGTACACAGAGTAATATATGAATATGGTCTTCTAGATATTTGGAGACGCCTACATCCATCAGTCAGGGATCATACCTATTATTCTCCTAGGCACAACCTTTACTCTAGGATAGACTGCTTCCTCATCTCAGCTGAGTGGGCATGGGTGGTTGATGGGGTTCGGATAGGCAGTATAGGCCTGTCAGACCATGCACCAGTGACAATGAAAATGGTGTTAGATACACCCTGTCAGGGTGCTGTGTGGTGCCTGATCCTCATTTTGCTTAATAAAGGTGAGTTTAAGACCCTCATTAAGGAGGAAATAAAACCATTTCAGCAGTTTAACCCCCCCCCCAACTGACACTTCCCCAACTATATATTGGGATGCACGCAAGGCATATCTTCGAGGTAAAATAATTGCTTATGCATCCAGGATGAACAAAGAACGCTTGGAGAGACAAAGAAAGTTGGACAGGGAGGTATTTGAGCTAGAAACTCAGCATAAATCTAACTGAAGAAGTTAAAAGAAAATTGGGCAAGGCTTGGCCAGAGTTAGCCCAGTTGTTAAATTACAAAACAGAGAGAATGCTGAGTTTTGCCCAACAGAGACTTTATGAACAAGGCAATAGGGCAGGCAAGCTGCTCACAGCACAACTATGCAGAGAAACTGCAAACCGAGCAGTCCTTAAATTAAGACAGAACCCTGGAGGACACCTGTTGACCTCCCAGAAAGAAATTTCACAGTGCTTTGCGGAATTCTATCAACAGTTGTATAACGCAGAGAGAGGCCCACTTCAGGAGGTAAACACACAACAGTATTTAAATACACTCCCTATCCCCTGTCTAAATAATACGCAAACTAAACAGTCAGGGGAGCCCATCACTATGCAGGAATTGCACTCTCAGGTTCGGCATTTAAAAGCATTCAAAGCCCCAGGCCCAAACGGTTATCCGACTGAATTTTATAAAGTCTTTCAAGCAGAACTTCTCCCTCTGCTTCTGGTGGCCACTAACTCTATTTTCCAAGAGAATCGGCCCGTTCCTCCGTCCTGGAATCAGGCCCAGATCTCAATCCTTCTAAAGGCAGTTAAAGACCTGTTTGAATGTGGCTCATTTCACCCCATTTCCCTTTAAATACAGACCTAAAAATATTTACAGGAACATTGGCCAACAGATTGCAGTTGGTTATCCCAGATATTGTTCACCACAACCAGACAGGGTTTATAAAAGGGAGACTTTTACAAGATAACGTCAGATGTTTTCTCAATATCATTTCTGCCATGGGGAATACCAGTACCTTTCAATTAACAGTCAGTGTTGATGCTGAGAAGGCATTTGATAGGGTGGATTGGGGTTTCCTTACAGCAGTGCTGGGTCGCATGGGCTGGGGGAATAGTTCATTAATGCAGTGACTGCCCTCTATACAAACCCAGAGGCAATGGTAAAAGTTAATGACTGCTGCTCGACAAGATTTCCATTGGGTAAGGGAACTCCACAGGGCTGCCCCCATCCCCCCCTGCTCTTTGCCCTGTCCCTGGAACCTTTAGCAACCCAGATCAGACAATACCCAGAAGTAAAGGGAATAAGGGTGGGCAAACATGAGCATAAGATAGCACTCTATGCCGATGACACGCTCATCTTTTTAGGGGACACAGTTAACTCCTTACAATTCATTTTGGACATTATAACTAGATTTCGCCAGTTAGCAGGGTATGAGATTAATCTCAACAAATCAGAGGCTATTATAATTAGTGTCTCTCCTACCCCTGAATTTCGGACACAGTTCCCATTTACGTGGGCCCCTCACAATACTTTCAGATATCTATGTATTCAGATTTCCGCTAATATTAACAAGCTTTTCACTAACAACTACCAAAAACTGCTTGATACTCTTAAACAAGATATGGCCAGATGGAAGCTTCTTCCATTGACATTATATGGGAGAGTGCATTCAGTAATAATGAATTTCCTCCCAAGACTACTTTTCTTGTTCCAGACACTCCCCATCTCCCTTCCATTACCTTTTTGGAAGCAGTTATTTATTTATTTATTTATTTATTAGCTTTTGTTAACCGGGTAAGTGCACTAGGCATCAATCCTGCCTATTTTCAGGCACGACCCGGGAGAGTACAAGACGGAATACAAAATAAGCACAAATTGTACAATTTTAGATTCTACGATCTCTCAGTTCATTTGTCAAGGAAAGAGACCAAGAGTCTCCAGTTCGATATTAAAAACACCTAAGATATATGGTGGGATGGGCTTACCCGATCCCCGTGGGTATTATTTGGCAGCACAAGCTCCTTGGTTTTATACATGGGCAAAGCAGAGGGTGGAGGCCGGATCGTACTTGATGGAGGCCGAACAGAGGGACTTTCTGCTTTGGGCCATATCCACAGCTTCCCAGACACCCAATTTGCTTAAAAGAGTAATAAACCCATGGACCAGACACACTTTGGAATCTTTTATCCAGCTCCGTAGAACCATGGGGGTACCCGAGAACCCTGGCCCACTGGCTCTCATTAGATATCATGAACCTTTCACTCCACCTGGTCTAGACCAAGTTTATAAATTTTGGGAAAACATGGGCCTTACTAGATTCACCCATTTCATACAACAGGGATCATGCACCAGTTTCGCACACTTACAGCAAAAGTATGGGCCAAGATGGGAGGACCATTTCCCGTTTTCTTCAAGTGAAGCATTTTATTCAACAATCCACCCACTTACAGCAGCTACAAAGACCCCTAACAGATGTAGACGAGATTTTGTATAGCTGGATCACACTAAATGCAAAGATGCGACCTATTTCACAATTTTATACCCTGCTGAGCATGCAGTATTCGCAAAGCACGAGCCAAATCCGATTGAGGTGGGAGGGGGAGGCAAATTGTAATATTACGCCTCAGAGCTGGTTTCGTACCCTGCAACAAGGTTGGCACACGACATCTTCCCCATCATGGGGGGAGTTTCAATGGAAGGTAATGGTGCATTTCTTTAGAACCCTGGTTGTTACCCAGCACTTTGGCACCATGTATTCCTCCCTCTGCTGGCATAATTGTGGCAAGGTGGGATCCCACTACCACATTTTTTGGAAGTGCCCCCTATTACAGCCATTTTGGCAACAGATACATAACTATTTACAACAAATCTTGGAGGTGTCTATTCCTTTTGAGTTTCCCCACTTAGTTCTAGGTGTCCAAGATAAGGCTCACTACTCATGTCTAAACTAAACAGACAATTATATCATGTGCTCAGAGTGGCTGCACTTTAGTGTATCACCCTGACTTGGCTATCAGCTGTACCTCTGACACTAACACTCTGGGTTAAGAAGGTGAGGGAATGCCAGCCCGGTGGCGCTGAGGGTTGTGGCGCTGGACGTCACACCTTGTGCCACGCCAGCAACCCGGGTTCAGGAACAAGCCTAGGTCGGCGGGGGGAGGGAGGGAGAGGTTGTGAGAAGCTGCTGGCAGGCAGCGCTGCGCCTCGAGAGGAGGGAGCCAGCTCTCTTGGAGCTCAGCCACCCTCTGGTAGCGGCTGAGGGATGGCGCCATGAGAGAGCTCAGACAAAGGTCGCTGGGGGGGGAGTTGAGGGGCGCCTGGTCCGGAGCTGCGGTGTGCATGTGCGCCTCCACGCGCATGCACCACCACTTCTGGGGGTCCTGGGGTAGCTAAGGGAGACAAACAAAGGAAACTGTGGGGGCCGATGTGGATGATGCTCCCAGACTGACTCAGGGGATCTGCCGGGGCGCACATGGTGCTATAAGACCCCGAAAGACTCCGAGATCGGTAGGCTCGGTGGACGCAGAAGTCAACCCGCTACAGGAGGATAAAAACAGTTAACAAAAAAAAAAGAAGGTGAGGGAACTGGAAGTCATGGAGAGAATGACAGCTACTCTTAGACTCTGACTAGATAAATTCCTAGAAATATGGAGGCCATGGCATTTGAGAATGGAGCGGGGGGGGGTGTGCTCTGAGAGGGTATAGAGGAGGGGAATCAGGGATCCTTGTTAACCAATGAAATGTAATAGATTGCCATATGGGGGGAAGAAGCCTGAGAAAGATTTGTGAGGTAACATCTGGACACATCAGCATTTAACATCTACAAGTGTAACTTAATCCCATTATTTAATTATTTAATCCCTGAACTGGAATTTGGGGCATCCTATGGATGCATCAGGAATGCTTAACAACAATGTATTCATGAACGTATTCAGGTTTTGAACTATCCTAATCCAGGGACTAAAAGAAGCACACCGCACACACAATCACAAAGTTATCTTATTTTTTATTCGTTTTAATTTTTCCAGCAAAGCTTGTTGATGCTAAGGATGTTTTGTTCTTTCTTTGTACTATTCTCTTACTGTGGTTCACATATGGGCTTGATGCATGGCAATGAAACCAACCATTAAGCTAGTATATCTTTAACTGCTCTTGTATGGCTGGAACTCAGCTAATTTATAGCTCAAGTTTGTGGAAAGGACTTTCATACTTCTGTACTTCCTCAGCCTGCAAGACAGAAAAGACAAGAAGGGACATACTTTAAGTTTCATTGCTTTATATATTATATTCTCATGGCTATTCATCTTACCATGTGGTTGAATGCACGAAGATGTAGCTACAGTATGTATTTTTGTGCCTGAATAAAAATTACAGTTAAAAAAACAAAAAGGTTGGTGGGTGGGCAAATGTGATAAATGTCTGAATTTAAAATGAAAAATGATTATGCTGATTGAAATGCCAAGCATGCCAATTTGGAATGCTAATCAATCTGTTGCTTAATCTCTACATCAAATTCTCCCTTTCCTAACCCTCATCCTATTGTAAACAAATGTTGATTAACCGTTTTTTATAAATCTGGTGTGTGAGCATAGTATTAGAGAGCTATTAATTCTGAAATGTTGAATTTGGGGGTTTTGGTTACTAATCCTTGTGTGGGGTGACACTGTGGTAAGGTGGGTGGGTACAGCGTCCCAGGGGGTTGTACCACGTTTTATCAGACCCACTTAAAGTAATACTCTGGGTGGAGGCACTGCACAATAATGATATCTTAGGAAAGAACCAGTTTAAATATCAAAATAGGAACCCAGGCCCCTCAACCTTGGTCTGGCCAGCAAGGCAGGGGTAAGTAATCCTTTGATACCCGGAGCCAGGTTTACATCAACGTACTTTTCTGAAATCTGGGTGAGTCGGTGTGTGAATGGATATAAGTCTGGATGTGAGTGGCTAGATTACTGTTTCCAGTTAGTAAAATGTTTAGCCTTTAAGAGTTAGTGGTATACCTGAATCGTGTGCCTGAAGTTTGCTTGTTGGTAGTGTGAGTTGAAGAGTAAGTGGAGGGCAGTCTGAGTATGCGTGGCTGGATGACTGTTTTGAATTAGCAAAATGTTTAAATATTGCCTAATTGTACTGCAGTAGGCTAATGTATGGTGTGTAGTTTAAAGAATTCTGTTTAAGCTGTTCTTGTAAATGTTCAAGGTTATGCCTATTGATGGGGGAACTGTGTATTATTGTCCTATTCCTGGCAGCAGCACTGCTTCTGTTGACTTGAGAATTGAGTGGTATAGAAAAGTTACACTGATAGTGGGGGGAGCAATGCCTCAGCTGCAGTACCTGGCAGGTGACTATGGGAACCAGTGGGTGGGTTGCCAGTATGCCCCAGTTAAGATGTTAAAGTGTAGGTTAAGTTAATGTCCAGTTGGCTGGCCCAGTGGCGCTGAGGGTTGAGGCGCTGGATGCCACACCTCACGCCATGCTGGTGACCCAGGTTCGGGAATGAGCACAGGCCACCGGGGGTTGGCAAGGGAGAGAGAGGACTGAGCGTCTGGAGGACTGCTTTCCTCTCTTGGGAAGGGAGAGATTGCCATCCCACTCGTCGATCTCCCTCTGCTGGTGGCCATAGGAGATGTGAGTTGGGAGGTATGTTACCGATGCACTCTGATGGAAGGGGGGGGCAGGGAAAAACTGGAGGAAAAATGGATCTGGCAGGCTCCGTGATGGCTCTCCTGCTCCTGTCCTGGCTTCCCCGTCTATCTGGATTTTATTCCAGGGTGGGGGAAGCCGGCGCCACTTCGCCTCGGCCCTATCATGGGGGGGGGGGGACCCATGGGGGATGTAGGGGAGGTTGGGCAGGGAATGGAGAGCTGGAGACCAAGTCCCTCCGAGGGAGGGACTGGAGCCACCTGCCAGGCTCCCCATACCATAAAAATATATCAGGAAAAAAAAAAGTTAACGTTCAGTTCAAAGTACCTGTATTCCCACCGCTCTGGTAGTATAGCCAGCTTTGTGCTCTGACCCTTTGGGGAGGGAGAGATGTGCATATCTCTCCTCTGGGGGTTGGCGGTGCGGTCTGGTTGGCATTCACCAGGGGGTGAATGTTTTAGTGGGGAGGATTGGGGAGTGTAAGCATCCTCTGGGAGCTTACTAGTTAACTGCAGTTACTAAGTGCAGGTAGGCTGTTTTTTTTTTTACTCTATTTTTGCACTGCAAACTGGAACTCTCTCAAACTGCCCCTACTCACCATACTTTAATGCCTGGGTCAACAATGAACTCTCGCAATTTGGTCAGGACTTCCTCCAGCTGATGACATCGATGGGCTTTACACAGGTTGTTGCCTCTGCAACTCATAAGTTTGGTCACTCACTCGATCTGGTTTTCCCTCCTGGGGATCGAAAACTCCGATCTGGTGGCGGAACCAGTCAGATGGTCAGATCACCACACAATAAGGTTCAGTTTCCAGGCTCCCCCTTATAGGCCTGCCCCTGTGGAGATAGTCAGATACCACCCTTTGCGGAACGTGAGCCCTAATGGTCTACTGGCGGTATTAGACCTATCGGGATTTCTGGGGGTAAGCGAGGGTCCAGAGAGCTTAGTTCAGCCCTATAATAAGGCAGTTACTGAGGATCTGGATTCTATCGCTCCGGTTCATGTTCGTCCTCTCTCTCTCCGCCCTCAGTCTCTGTGGTTTGACGGGACCTTGAGGTAGTTGTGACAAGTTGGATGAAGGTTAGAGTGATGCTGGCAGAAATCTGCCTGGATGCTGACCACCTCAGACTGATGGAACATTACCAAAATCTATCAATCAGCAATCACCCATAAGAAGGCAGAGTTCCTGTCCAGGGAGATTGCTGCCGCTCAGAACTGACCTGCTCAGTTCTTTCGAACCGTGGACAGGCTGTGCAACTCAACCTGTCCGCAGGTTCGAAGAGCTTTTCAAAAGTTGAGTGTGATGAGTTTGCTCAATTCTTTGCGGATAAGGTGGCCAACATCAGGGCTGAGATCCTGCCGGCTCACTCTAGGGGACCTGATGGCAGTTGGTGCCCGGTCACCACTCCTTGGTTTTCCTGGATTTCTTTCGACTGGCCGGAAATCATGGATATCATGCGGATTGCCCAGGGTATGCGTCCAACATGCTGTAGTTTGGACCTGTGCCCAACTCCCCTGATTAAGGGGTGTTCTGATATCGTCGGCCCTGTCCTTGCAAAGATAGTTTGGTACTCTTAGAGTCGGGTGAGTTTCCTAGCTCTCTGAAGGGGAGGCGGTGGTGACACTACTCCTGAAGAAAGCTGCTCTGGACCCAAACTGCTTCACTAACTACAGACCTATCTCAAACCTTCCTTTTGCAGGGAAGGTGATTGAGAAAGTTGTTACGCTACAACTGGAGAACCACCTTACCATCCACGATATCTACGAACCTCTCCAGTCCGGTTTTCAGAAGAGGCATAGAACCGAGACCGCTCTGGTTCGGGTGCTCAATGATCACCTGATGGCGAGGAATCAGAAGCGCTGCTCCATCTTGGTACTTCTTGATCTCTCTTCTGCCTTTGACACCGTGGACCATGGGGTGCTCCTCGAGCGCCTGAGGGTCATCTGTGGCCTGTCTGGTACAGTTCTCAGATGGTTTCAATCTTTTCTCACAGGCAGATTTCAGAGGGTGGCATCAGGGATATTTTTCTCTGGCATGTGGGGTCCCTCAGGGGTCGGTGTTGTCCCCCATGTTGTTCGTGGTGTATATGCTGCTCCTTGGAGACATTGTAAGACAGTATGGGCTGAGGTTTCACTGCTATGCTGAATATACCCAGTTCTACCTGTCTTTTGCACCTGACCAGGATAGTGCGAGCTCGGTCTTTAATAGCTGCCTTGTAGAAATCCAGGACTGGATGAAATCCAGCTGGTTGAAATTGAATTCTGGAAAGACTGAGGTGTTAGTGGTTAATCTGGGTTGCCAGACAGAGGGGTCGGTGGCTGGACAGCCATCTGGACTTTGTCTCAGAGGTGTCCGACTGCCTTCCTCTGAACGGGTGCGAAACCTGGGGGTGGTCTTTGATGATGGACTGACACTGTGTTCGCAGGTGTCTGCAGTCATCAAGTCCTCATTTTACCATCTCAGGAACATCGCCAGGATTAAGCACCTTGTTCCATCCAATGACCTTCCAACGTTGATCCATGCCTTCATGACCTCGCGCCTAGACTACTGCAACTCCCTGTACTTGGGGTTGTCGGGAGTTGATATCCGTCATGTGCAGCTAGTGCAGAATGCTGCGGCGTGGTTGTTGATGGGGACTCCTCATTCGGGGCACATCACACTGGTGCTGCGTGAACTGCACTGGCTGCTTATTCAGTGACGTCTGGCTTCTGACCTTTAAGGCCCTGCACAGACTGGGCCCGGACTATCTGCAAAAGCTCCTGAAGCCTTATTGGCCCAGATGACCTCTCCGCTCAGCTGATGAGGGGTTGTTACAGATTCCCAGGGCACGGCTTAAAACATCAGGGGCCCGTGCTTTCATGTATGTGCCCCAACCCTGTGGAATTCTCTATCTCGTCAGACTTGTGAGTGCATGACTGTGGAGAGCTTTAAGAGGGCCTTAAAGACCCATCTATGGCATCTTGCTTATGATGATTAATTATATCTGGATCAGTATTTATTGTCTGCTGTATTTGAATTTTGTTATGCTTTTTATTCACTGGATTTTATTTGTTTTAAAGTTGTACAGCACCTTGATTAAAGAAAGGCGCTTTATAAATAAAGCTATTATTATTGTTATTATTATTATAAATCGCTCTACCGCCCACCTGATGCCCTGCCTCCTCAGAGGGTAGCCGCCCGCCACCAACCTCCTGCTGGCAGACCCTCCAGCTCTGAGCCCCCTGAGGTAGGGCTGCATCCACTCTGGCACTCTGTATCTATAATCTAGTGTGCTGGCTGAGGTGATGGAAGGACAGAGGGGGCGGAGACAAGGGCCCGGTGTTGGGCGTGTGGCGATGTGGTCAAGAGGAGAATCGTCACCTATCCAGGCACGGGGGATTTCTGTGTGTTGTTTCCCCCAGGAGCGTGGGTGTGCAATGATGTCAGCACAGCTGACCTGCAGATGTCCACCGCGCTCCTCCCCTTAGCTGCTCCATACTAGTTTTACCCCCAGTCTCCACTGGGGGTCTCTACTGCACCAGAGGCACCCTGGAGCCTTCCCAAGGGACAGGAGAACAGTCCATTGGACGCTTGATCCACTCCCTCCCCTGCCGACCCCGGCGCCCGAGCTTGTTCCTGAACTCGGGTCACTGGCAAGGCGCGACGTATGACGTCCAGTGCCTCAACCCTCAGCACCACCAGGCTGGCCAGGTAGGCTGGTTGCTAGGTGTGGGCAGGAAGGATAGAGCTAGTGGTGCTGGTAGGTCTGGGATTTGAGCTGGCTTGCTGCAGGCAGGGGACCCCATCCCTAGAGGGTGTAAACAGAAAAGAGATTAGAGTTTAAGGAAGCTTCCAGAAGAGGAGGAGAAGAAAGGTCGGGGGGTTCAACCTGCAAGTTCAGCCAGTGGGCCATGGTGGAGCTGGGATGGGCCGCTTGCCACCCCGGCCCTCCTCCCTCGAAGACCTGTGAATGGAGAAGTGCGCCGGTTCATGCTGTTAGCTGTCATAATCGCGCAGACACCAATGTGGAGTGAGCTGGTAAGTTTACTGTATGAAACACACACTTGAAACAACTGCAGAAAACGCGGGCTTCTGCCTGCCAAGCAAGGGTTTATATACTGTGGGTGGGATATTCAGACTGCGCCAGGCTGGGGCACAAGCCTGGGCACAGCGCAACTCGGATGCGCCAGGGCGTGACCTGGGTGATATTCAATGGTGCTGCGCCATGGCTCAGCACCATTGAGTATGGGACAGTGGCCACCCGCATTGCGCATGGCGCAGTGGCACTGCATCAGTGCAAGTGGCAAGTGAGGAGCAGGGGGATGCGCCAGCGCAAGGATGGTTGCGCTAGGTGCAGGAACCGCGATATTCAGTGGTGGGTATGTGAATGGGGCCATTATGCATGCAAGGCGCAAACGGGGACATTTGCATATCATTATGACCCCATTTGCAAGCAGGTGAGCCGATCCCCGGCGACTTGCGCCTGGCGCCCTGCCAGGCTGCAGCCATTGGGGACTGACGCCCCCTGCCCCTCGGTGGCGAAATGCCCCAACGCCCTATCGTGGGCTATGTAATAATAGCAACATCCCTGGTGGTCTAGTGGACTGCTGCCAGCCTGATCGTGGGCATAAGTAAATGATATATGAAATAAAGACTCCCTGGTGGTGCAGCGGTACCTCCCTCCCTACCCGCCCACTGAGCCCTGCCACCCCCCCCCCCGTCAGGGGCAGGTGTAAGCTTCCACCTGCAAGCCACCTGGCCGCTCGGCGATGATGGCATACAGTACAGCTGTAGTCAGACCACTGGCGGCAGTAGATCGGTATTGTACAGTCCCGATATGAAATGATCCATCCACATATCGATCGTGTAGTACAGTACGTAGCCATATACTCTACTGGCTCACGCCAGGACCAATGGGCGATAGCTGTACTGTAGTCATCGGGCGAAGGCCGGGCGGCTTTATGGTGGGGAGCTGCCGCCCGCCGCTGATGGGGGGGAGCAGGGTGGCGGGGCTCAGTGGGCAGGTGGGGAAAACATTACTATTTGGATTAAATAAAAAATTTGGGAGCTAATATGAAGAAGCTACAATATAGCTTATCTGTTTCTGTATGATTCATTTTGGAACATTACATTAATTTTTATAGCGAGAAGAACTACATAATTTAAAATACCAATATTAAAATGCATAATTTAATACTATGGTAGAGTGAGACTTAAATATTTTGAAATAAGTTTATTGACATCCATTACATAGTCTCACTCCCTCCTTTTTTGATTTATTCATACAAATAAATCCAAAAACATTACAAAATAATAAAATAAGTTTTTTGGAGTAATAATATATAAAAGGAACCTGGAGAGACTTCTTAGTGGATATGTATAAAACATTCATCCTCACACATTCAATTCTACCAGAAAGTGACAGAGGGAGTTCATTCTAACGATTAAGGTCTGCTTGGATTACCTGTAACAGTTTGGAGTGGTTGGGCTGATAAAGATTATCCAAGTTCCAGGGCATCCATATTCCTAGGTACTTAAAACCCTCCTTCGCCCATTTAAATTGACCAAAAACTGGTAGTGACCCTGATGGGAACAGTCCAATAGGAAGCATTACCGTTTTGGCTTTGTTGATTTTAAAACCTGCCACCTTCCCAAACTCAGACGAAATTGAAGCCAGCACGGGGGCAGAGCACAGAACATCCATCAGATATAGTAAGGTATCATCTGTATATAACGGTACCTGGATTTCCGTTTCCCCCACCCTAATACCTCGATAACTCTCAGACTGCCTTATTAAGGTGGCTAAGGGCTCCATGCTGAGAGCAAACAGTAGGGGAGAGAGTGGGCAACCCTGTCTGGTACCCCTTTCTATCCTGAACTTATTTGACATCACTCCATCCACCTTTATCTGGGCCCAGCGGTCTCTGTATAAATTATAAATCTAATTTATAAATTTGTCACCAAAGCCGAATTTCTTTAGGGTATGGTCCAGGAATATCCAATCTAAACGATCGAATGCTTTCTCAGCATCGAGCGAAATGACTGCATTCAAAGTTTGAGGGGGAAAATGTTTAGCTGAAGACAGGGTATTCAGGAGCAAGTGAACATTATCCTGAATGTGTCGCCCTGGGATGAAACCCGTCTGGTCAGGGTGTACCAGGGATGGGATCACCCTTTGTAAATGAAGCCCTAATAACTTGGCAAAGATTTTTGTGTCTTGATTGAGAAGAGATATTGGTCGATAGCTATAACAATCTAGTGGATCTTTCCCTGGTTTGGGGATGACTGTAATCATAGCAGCCCCCATGTGTCCGGGGTGGCTCCCTCGATATGTGCTTCATTACAGACTTAAGTCAGCAAAGGAGTAAGATCTACCGCAAAGTGTTTAAAAAACTCAGCCGTGACCCCATCGGGGCCCGGTGCCTTACCAGAACTAAGGGATTTTATGACTAGCTTAATCTCTTCTTCCGTGAATGCTGCCTCCAGTGAATCCCTTTGAGTGGCTGTCAAAGAGGGGAGTTCTGTTTTGCTTAAAAAGTCACAGACTGCTAAGGAGTGATTAGGGCCTCTTTCCTTGGTGTAACCCCTAGGTGGCACTATCCCAAGGGCTACTACTCCTGCCTGCTTAACTACTAACAGGTTGAGGGGCCTAGGTCCAGTGGTGGGTGCCTCTACCCAGAGGTCAGGGTTTGCAGTAGTTAAACTAACTTGGTCACAGCCCTCTGGGACACTGTAACCCCCCTTTCTTCCCACTAGTGGCCCACACAATACATTAGGAATATCTTCATAATGTACACTTACCCCCAGGACTGGCTCCGTCGACTGGACCCCGGGAACCCCCTGCAAAACAAGATGATACAGTGCAAAAACCACAGTACAATACTTTAACATAAACGAATACCTCAGCCAGTGTAACTTTGCTGAAACCAAAGATCTGATTTATTTAAGGAGCTGTAACAAGGAAGGGGGAAATCAGGTTAATTAGGTTAAACACATTAATAATCACAGTACTGTGCACATATTCAGAGTCCCAAATTGTCACTTTCACTGGGTACCTAGGATGGGAAGGGGGCTAGCCAGGATCGGTTGCAGCTGGTTGGGGCCCTGTGATGGAAAAAACACTGGCACAATACCCAAATTGTAATCCGGAGCCGGTTGGCTCAGTTCATGAAGAAATGAAAAAAAAAAAAACAATTAGATGACACACTTGCAATTCGATAAACAGATGGCAGGGAGCTACCCTGCTTTGTACTCACAAACTCAATGCTGGGAACTAGATGGAAGGCAGATTGTCCTGGATTGCCAGGAGGAGCAGACCATGTGGACAAGGTCCTTGTGACTGGACCCCACTGCAGTTTAGAGCAAATGGATGTAGTCTGGATTAAACTGGGGTTAACTTCCAGCTTCATGCACTCTATTCACTGTACAGGGGATTTGAAACGCGATTCCCCACAAGCACTACACACATTTATATATAAAAGGAAAGTACTATACCAGGCAGGCTGCTTCTCTATCCCGATCGCAATTACTGCACAATACCCAGGAGAACACACAGCAGATTCAGTTCCTGACAGACCAAGCGTGATTCAGCAATTTCTCCAGTCTTCTACAGGTTGAGCCTGGTTTCTACTCTTCAGATCTCCTTGATTCTCTTCACAGGTTGGTTTCATTCCGAACAGGCGCTTGCACAAACTGCAGACCGAAACTTAGGGCCTTACATGAGATCCCCGCGCTAAAACTACACACCGAAGAAGCACACAGCTCCCTGTCTCTTCACAGCCCAAACTGAATCTGATCTTTCCAGTAGACAGAGCTGGGCATTTCCTTTGAGTTTCAGTTCAGTTGGCTGGTTTGGCTGTCACTCACAGTAAACTCCCCCTGTTGGTGGAAAAAAGGCGCCAAAGTCAAAACTACATTTCCCAGAGTCACTGCCTTTACAATCCCCTTACAGCAGGCTCCAGAGGAGAGTCCAAGTTCTGATTTGCCCAGAGCAGGTTCCATTTTAAAGGATCCCCACCATGATTGGTCCAATTCAGCAGTTCAGAACCAACATGAGGGAGCTTGCTGTGCACTGTCCTTGCTACAAGAAAGCAGGTTAAATCAAACTGCATTTTCATTATTACTCTAACAGGTTACAAGCAAACAATTACATCTTTGAAGAGTGCTCCCCCTGCCCACTTAGCAATGGCAGAAACGGAGCGATTTGGCAGCAGCTCGAACGGGACTCAAGCAGGAAAACACACAGTCCCCCCATACAAACTAATTATGTCTGCAAGCAGACAGCTCTTAAAGAGACAGTACCAGAGGCTCTAAAAGCACTTACAGATAAACGGCTTAAACGCCAAACACCATTCAGGCTCGGAGCATTCAAGCAAGCTCCTGGAAGACTTATTTGGGAACCCCCATTTGCAGGGGGGTTACACTTCGTATAGAGTTGGGCATAGAATTCCGCGAACTCATTAGCAATGCCAGTATGGTGGGCAGCTATCCCTCGTGGTACAGTCTGACTTCTAATCTTGGGAATGAATCTGCTTCTTGTTTTTTCAGGCGCTGAGCAAGCAGTTTGCCTGCTGTCTCCCCCACCTCGTAATATTTCTGTTTGGTATACTGCAGAGCATTCTCTGTGCGGCAGAGCATCAGGGTATTATAAACAGCTCTTGCTTTTTTTAGCTTAGGGAGTAGGGCTTTGTCCCTCTTTCTTTTGTGTTCTCTCTCCAGTTCTTCTGAAACTTCTAGGGATTGAAACATAGAAACATAGACTTTGACGGCAGATAAGGACCGCTTGGCCCACCTAGTCTGCCCATTTCCCTACCTACAGGATAAGCTACAGCTCCTAGTTAACCAACAGCCTATTTCTTCCTACCACCCACAAAAATTGCCTTATGTCTGTCCCATGCATTCTTGAATTCTCCCACAGTTTTAGACCCCACAGCCTCCTCTGGAAGACTGTTCCATGCGTCCACCATCCTCTCTGTGAAAAAATACTTCCTCACATTGCCCCTGAACCGCCCCCCATCTATCTTCAAATTGTGTCCCCTTTTTCTTGCACATCTCTTTTTCTGAAAGATGTTACTCTCTTGGACTTTGTTGATTCCACTGAGGTAGTTAAACGTTTCTATCACGTCCCCCCTCCCTCCTTTCCTCAAGGGTATACATATTAACCTCTTTTAGTCTCTCCTTGTATGGCTTCTCTTGCTTAACTCTAAGTTGGTATTACTTGTTTTGGTAAATGGAGTGACTAATAATTTTGCCCCTCAGGACTGCTTTCAGGCCATCGCAGATAAATTTAATGGGGGGAGTCATTCTCTCTATTCTCATTTAGATAGTGTTTAATCATTTCCTTAAGGGATGCCACAAAAGCCTTGTCATTTAAAAGGCCTGGGTCAAACCTCCAGCCACCCCTCCTCTCCCCTGATTCCCACTGAACCTCCTCCACAGTCAAGGCATGGTCAGAGAATGTTACCTGCTGAATCATTATTCTTTTAAAAAGATGTGCCCATTTCTTCAGAGTATAAACTCTGTCAATTCTAGAATAGGAGTTTGTTACATGTGAATAAAAGGTAAAGTCCTTCCCGTCTGGGTTTTGAAAATGCCAGGGATCAACCAAACTCGATTTTACAACTAAGGTTCTCGGTAGTTTTGAGCAGGCAATTTCTCCCTTCTGGCAGGAGGGTTTTTTGTCCAAGACATGGTTCTCCACACAGTTCCAGTCCCTGGCCACTATCAATTGGCCCTCTGGCAGAGAAGAGATGTGCTGAAACAGTGTTCTAAAGAAAACCCCCGTCGACGGGGTAGGTGCATATACTGAAACTATGTGGAGAGGACGTCCCCTAAAGTCCCCAGTTAACTGAAGCATCCGCCCTGATCCATCAACTTGTACATTCCTGACTGTGTAAGGAAGTCCCCGTTTAATTAATATAGCCATCCCTGCCTTAGGAGATTGAGGATGTGAGTCGGAATATACCAACCCCACCCAGGACCTCTGCAGCTTGTCGTGTTCCCCTTTTGATAACTTGGTCTCCTGCAAGCAGGCTATATCACAGTTAATCCTGTAAAGCTCTTGTAGTAGTTGAGCCCTTTTTTCCACATTATTAATACCTTTAACATTTATAGAACAAACTTTAAATGACAACATTTATAATGTCTAATCAGCTGGTCATATTCTCAAAGCCACCACCCCCCGCCCACCCATCCCCACCAGGATGCACATAAACAGGAACAAGAACCTACATTTGAACCAGTAACAAAACAACAACTAGAACTAGAACTAGAACTTCAGCTAGGAAAGAGGGGATGATAAAACAAACCTCTACCATCCCCCAATGGGGTGCGGTCAGGAGCTCTACCACTTCCCAACTTGCCCAAGCTTAATAGTGGGCCTAGGAGGTTGGAATAACAACCTCCCAAATAGAGTAGATGAGAGAAGAGCAGGGCACTCCCAGTGCCCAAGGCTGAAAACTCTGGTTTGCACCAGCGGTGTCTAACCATCTTCTCTGAGGGGGTTTCCGGTGTGCTGGGGAGCCTTAGCAGAGTGCCCTGGGTGAAGTTAGGGAATATTGACAGCCAGTGTTTGTATTTCTGGAGACGGGGAGTTAAGTGAACTGTCCCCTTGTACCCCTAAAACAGAGGGGGATGAAGTAGTAAAACTGGTTTATAGATGGCTGTCAAAGCCAAATTTAATGCTTTGATCACCAAATTTAAAAATAAAAATTCAATTTCAGTTTCTCCCTCTCAGGCATTCCAAACTTTGACTTAGAAATAAATAGACTAAAGTCACTAGAGTTACTATGTAGGGACGCTCAGTTCTGGATCTCGCGTTTTGTTCAATCTCTCCTGCCCTTAAAACATAAAAGTAACAAGAAGTCAGAACTTCTGAGGATTGGAGAAAGTACAAAAAGACAAAGTAGGTACTTGCAGCTTCTCTCTGGTTCTTGAAGAATTCCAATCTGACCGATGTTACACAGCAAATAAGTGAATCTTGGGGGGGGTGAATATCAGGACACATTCAGAGCATTCCGGCAACTTAAGAGCTCCCCCGTGATCTCTTCCCAATACATAGAGCAGTTCCCTTTCCCTCTCATTGTATTCAAAGTTCAAAAGGGGAGGGGACCAAAACAACAGGACCCAGCATAGAAGCTTGTTGCAGGGAAGGCAAGGCAAGGATCCCTGCTACCACAGAACTTTAGGCCAAAAAGATAGGGACAACATCTTCAGGTGTCTGCCATCTTAGGCTGAATCCATCTCTCTAAGTCTGCGTGCAGGGGGAGCAAAGAATCAGCTCTTCTCTTCACCACTCGTTTTCCTCCAGGAGCCACTGACCACAGTAAGTCCTCAATTTCTTTTTCAGCTTGCTCTTCTTTGGTATCTGGAATCTGAATCCCCGGCGCTTCTAGGAAGGGACTTGTGGCCAGAAGTGAGTCAAAGTTATGAATTCCTTCCTTGTCTTGCACCCATAACCTCTCTGGATATCTAAGGAAGGCTTTCAGACTCTTATCGTGGAGTACTTTGACCACTAGAAGAATTTTCTTTCATTTGGCTAGCATCAGCAGGGGGTAATCTCGGTCTACAAATACTCTTTGACCATCCAAGTTTAGGTTTTTCTTATTCTATGCCATACAAAGGATTTTTTCTTTGGTAGGAAAGTGCAGGAACTTTATTAGGATCGATCTGGGGGTGCACCTTGCTTAGGTTTAGGGGCGATCACCCTGTATGCTGTCTCGCTCTCAAGTGAAAAGTCATCATCCAAGGCCAGCTCTTTACTCAACCAGCACTCCATGTAGTCCTCCATATTGTCTTGCTCTACCCCCTCGGGAATGCCAAAAATTCTAATGGTGTTCCTCCTGGCCCGCGTCTCCGCATCTTCAGCCCCCAGAATCAGGTCCCTCTCCCTCTTATGCAGAACGGCCAAACCCCATGTGTTCATTCTGTATAAACTCTAGCTGAGTTTCTACTGTGGTCATGCGTGTCTCGAGTTTTTTAAAATCCTTGTGCAATCCAGTAATTTTGGCATCAATTCTATGGAGTTTCTTGAGCATTCAGTGGCTGTCCGCCTTAGTGAAAGTTGAGGTAGTGTCTGAACCCGAGTCCTCCTCTTTATCGGCAGATACTGTTAGCGCCGAAGACTGGGAGAAAACAGGGCTGATGGGCCGCTGCTCCATTGGGATGGCTGTTCTCTGTTTAGCCGCTGAATAGGTTGCTTTCTTGTCCTTCCCATCACCGTGCAGTCTAGAAACGGGAGATATTTGGCAGGATAGTAGCTTTGGTGCATCGATGGTGATTGATTCAATATGAAATTTCACCCGAGCTCACAGAGCTCTGCTTCAGACATCCATCTTGAATCATGACATCACCAGAAGTCCGTAGTTCAAAGTTTTTGTGAGTCTATATAGTCACAATGCCAAGCAGGCCTTCGGATCTCCCATCCACTGACACGGCTGATTCTTGGGCTGGAGCTGGTGCCAGTCAATTGGGCCCAACTACTCAGGGGTGGGGCCGACACCACAGGCTCACTTTGTAACTGCCCCAGCGTCACGTGTGGAGGGACCTCCATTGCAGGCACCTCGGGGATCCCATCATCCTCCATACTGTCATTCTGCTCACTTCCCTCTTCCTCTCCTCAGATGTGCGAGTTTTGTGGGCCACAGGAGTGGCACGGCTCAGGGATTAACAAAAGGTCTCTCCTGTTTCTGCGATACAATTTCCTATTTGCTCAGACTACATAGGAAAATGGCTGTTCAGTATGGCATTCCACAACTGCGGGTGTTCAGGTATTCTCAGGTGTTCACAGGTAAACAGGCTGTCCTGGCTGTAAGGCTGGGAGTGGTTGGGCATGCAAATTGTAATAAGATTTTTATTTTTCTTGAGCCCTTCACCATGTAGCTTGCACCTCAACTTCTGGCACTTTTGGTTTAAGTAGCTCAGATCTGGTAGGCAATAAAGTTCTGGTTCTGTGGCCCATAAGCAGCTGTGCTGGAGATCCTAGCCCCTCCAGTGGGGTATTTCTCAGTTCCAAAAGTGCTAATTTAGGGTCTTGATGGTCCACTTTTGCTTTCTTTAACAGTCTCTTTATTGTTTGAATGGTCCGTTCTATTATGCCATTACTCTGGGGGCATCTTGGTGAAGATGTTACATCTATGTTTAAACTCATATCTTCGTTGAAAGTCTCTGAATTCAATGCAGGCAAACTGCAAGCCATTATCTGTTACACATATTTCTGGAATACCATGTCTTGCACATTGTGATTTTATTTATTTAGTTTTTGTTAAAAGGGTAGGTGCACTAGCCATGAAATGACTATTTTCAGGCACGACTCGGGAGAGTACAACAGTCAAAGACAGGTACAATAGCATTGGTACAGGAGGAGTACATATAGTGTTGGTCAGTACAGTCAAAGCAGTCAGCACTTGAAATACATACAGCCAAAAAATACAATACTCTAACAGATTGCACGTAGTATGGTTAATCACTGTTTCACTTGTATTTTGCAACTTGGATATCTCAATGTATTTGGAGTAGTAATCAACCATTGCCAGATAACTTTCCCTTTCAAATTCAAATAGGTCAGCCCCAACCTTTTGCCAAGGTCTGTCTGGTATCTCATGTGGCTGCATTGGTTCTCAAGATAGTGCTTCTCTGAACTGATGGCAAATTCTACACCTGGCCACCATGTTACTAATCTGACTCTTCATCCCTGGCCAGAATAAAAGATCTCTTGGCCAGGCATTGCATCTTGAATACCTGGGTGTCCGCAGCTAAGCCTACCATACAACAATAGAAAGCATTGATCCTGCAGGCTCTCACTCCAGAATGGCTCACCTATGTGATGCAGGATAGAGGGGAACAATTTTATAATACTTGGCCACCTTACCTCAATGCTTTAACACCTGCAGAGTTTGACACTGGGGGAAGGATGGACATAGTGGGGGGGAGGGGGATAATGGCTGGTGCTAAACTGAATGAAATTGAAATAAACCAATTGCATGCAAGTCACCCCATCAATTATACAACTGTTGTTCTTATTTTGTAATCTATAACATTTTTGAGATATTTATAACTACTGGATCTCTTTGTAAATAAGTTAAATACCGTTTTTATTTGTCTGTATATGTTGTCATTGTCTTGCCAGGATTGTCTGGCCTGTTTGTTTATTCATTGGAAAACTTGAATAAACATATGATGCAAAAAAAAAAGAATAAAAGATCTTTGGCCCAGCGCTTGCATTTTCCAATGCCCAAGTGGCTGCTGTGTAATCTGGTTAATATGTCTGATCTCAATGACGTGTGGACTATCATTCTCTCTCTCCCTTCAGCAAAAGTCTGTTTTCTATCGAGATTTCATATCTGAACTGCCAGTACTGCCTTATCTCGGGATGCACTGATGTTTTCTCCTGGGGCCACCCATTCGAAACACTGTCTCTCAACTTGACTAGTACTGAATCATTATCTGTCTCTCGCTGAAACAATTTCAGTTTTTCATCACTGACTGGCATATCCATCGTGTGAACCTCATATTTGTTTAATTCAGTTTCTGGCACAGAATTTTCTCCCACAGCCCTACTCATGGCATGTGCTATATGAAGTTCTTTACTCGCTTTGTACTGTACTCGCAAATCATACCTTTGCAGTTTTAGCATTGTGCGTTGAATTCTTCGTGGGGCTGTGGCCAGTGGTTTTTTGAAAAGGCTTTCTATGGGCTTGTTGTCTGATTCAACATGGACCCGGGGTCTGCCATAAATATATTGGTGGAACTTTGAACAGCCAAACACAATAGCTAGCTTTTCCTTCTCAATTTGTGCAGAATTTCTCTCAGCTTTATTAAGCGATCTGGAAGCAAAAGCAACAGGCCTGCCTTCCTGCAGCAGACAGGCACCCAGCACATCAGAGGATGCTTCAACAGATAATTCAGCAGGTTTTCTTAGATCGTAGTAGGCCAGCACTGGAAGGTTAATAACAACTGTTTTCAGCTCTTGAAAGGCCTGTTGGTGGTGCTCCTCCCAGTGCCATGCTGTTTCTTTTTCTAGTTACTCTCGCAATGGTTTATTTACAGTTGATAGGTTTGGAATAAACTTTGCCAGGTACAGTAGTTTACCATGCCCATAAATGTCTGTAAGTCAGTCTTATTTGGAGGAACAGGCATCTGGGTAATTGCTTTAATCTTCTCAGGGTCTGCCAACAAACCGTTGTTACTTAACGTGCATCCGATACAATGGATCTCTGACATTTTGATTTTGGATTTCTTTAGATTTAGAGACAAATGCTTATCTCCTGCTCTCTGTAGAACATGCCGTAACCTCTCATTGTGCTCTTGTACATTAGCTCTCCATATTAGGATGTCATCCATAATGACCTCTGTGCCCTCGAGCCCTTCAAAAATGTGTGAAATTCTCTTTTGGAACACTTCTGGTGCTGAGCAAATCCCAAAGGGGAGATGCTTGAACTGGTACCTCCCAAAAGGTATATTAAAAGTCACTAGATTAGAGCTAGGCCTGTCCAGTTTAATCTGCCAGAAGGCATGCCCAGCATCTAACACTATGAATACATTGGCCCCTGCTAGCTTGGCTGCGGCCTCTTCAACTGTTTTCATTGGGTAGTGTTCCTTTTTAATTGCTCTATTAAGATCTCTGGGATCTATGCAAATTCATAATTTGTTTGCTTTTTTTACAGCCAGCATCGAGTTGACCCAGCTCGTGGGTTTCTCCACCTTCTCAATAACCCCCAGTCTTTCCATGTTCTTTAGCTCAGTTTTCACTTTATCTTGTAATGCGAAAGGTATTTTCCTAGGGGGGTGGTTCACAGGGCTGACTGTTTTATCTATTTTAATGTGATATTCACCTTCTAAGCATCCCAGTTCCTCAAATACATCAGCAAATTCAGCCAGTATTCCTTCTGTGGTTTCCCCTGCACTTCCATGTGCACCATCTACTGAAAATAGCTTCTTTATAAGCTTAATTTCCAAGCAAGTAGACAGGCCCAACACAGGGGTTACGTTTGCATTAACCACTTGAAATGGCAGCAGGTAATACTTTTGCTTAAAACATGTTAGCAACATCACTTTGCCTTTTACATCCAGTTTATGCCTGGAATAGGAAACCAATCTAGTTGATGACCTTTGAGTAGCTTCTCCAGACAGTGTCTTACACATCTGAAAAGGCATCACATTACACTGTGCTCCTGTATCTAATTTGAACGTCACCATTTTCCCATTTATACTCGGATTTACTTTTCAATCAGTCTCTGGCTTATAGGTAGTCACAGTTTCAATGCTGAAGGTAACTTTCATTCTCCTGAACTTCTTCTCTAACAACATGGATCTCACTGCGTTTGCCCACATGGCATACCCTAGCAAAGTGATTTTTCCTGTGGTACAATCTACAAAACTATTCATATGCTGGACATTTATTTATCTCATGCTCACAACCACACTTTTCACATTTATTTATTTATTTATTTATTTATTTATTCATTCATTCATTCATTCATTCATTCATTCATTCAATATTAGTGACCGGGTAGGCCCACTGAGCCCTGAAGGTCCCTTTTTCAGGGGTGACCTGGAGTTACTTACAGAGATAAGGCATTCATAGTGGTTTACAGGAAAGTTAAACAATACTTGTTTACAGGAATACAGATATAAGGCATACATAGTGGTATACAAAGAGTGTTAAGCAATACATAAGAACGGGGTACAGAATATTTGATCAGTGTACAGGACATAAATACACCATATGTGGACAGTAGGTGGTACAATGGTCATATCAAGTGCAGTAGCAGGAACAGGTACTGGCATTGAGCAAGTAGGCCCTGAGCCTAGGTTGGAAAGTTTCGAGGGCATTTGGCTTTATTTGCTTGAGGTGTGTAACTCCCCTTGCTCACATTGGCATTTGCTTTGACACTTTCTTCCTGGACAGCTGCTACTTGCACTGTGCTTTCATCCTGAGCATTCCCACTTAAGCATTTTATCTGCATTTCACTCAGTTCAGTGGCCCTGCATGTATCTATGGCATCATGTTAAGTTCCCGTTTCTCAACAGTCTACATCTCACATGCCCACTCTGTGTGCCACATACAGTTCTATCTCTGATCAACTATTCAGTTAAATCTCCAAATTTACAAGATTTAGCCTTTAGCCTCAGTTCAGTTACATATGAATCAATGGACTCACCCAGATTCTGGTTCCCCATATTAAACATATGTCTTTCGGGATTTCCGGTTCCGCCATGGCTTGCTAAACAGCTTGAATCCAGAGTTCTCCCCTCGAGGTGAATAAAACTTCGTATTTCCCCGTACTAAATTGAACCATTTAAACCAGAATGCCTCCAAAAAGGAAAGGGGATCCGAAACAACATAAAAATCAACATGAGAGAGGGCAAATGACGATCGATGGCTCCCGATATTGCTTACTGCAGGACAAACGGGATGCGAGCCAATTGCTGATGAATCATCCACCGCAGGCCACAGTACAACCTCCCGACACTGGAACAAAGGAACAGGCACAGCTTGACACTATTTTAACAGAAATACTTGAAATGAGAAAAGAAATCAAGGTCGAATTCCAGAAACTGCACCATAAACTTGCAGATATGGACATAGCGCTTAAGGATGTAGACACTCGATTAACTCAATTGGAGTCTAGTGTCTCACCCCATACAGATGCCCTTGTCACAGTCCTGGATTATGTCGATCAGCTTCAAGCCAAATGTATAGATTTAAGGGCCAGGTCCCACAGGGACAATCTAAGACTTTCTGGGCTACAAGAAGGGACTGAGGTGGGCAGTATGGCCCACTTTATGCAGGATCTCCTGTAAGATGTTCTGGCCCTCCCAGCCACCAGGCAAGTAAAAACTGAGAGGGCCCACAGGACAGTTGGGCCTCGACCTACAAATCCGACAGCTAGATCTCGTCAGATCCTTATGAAGTTTTCAAGCTATGCCACCAAGGAGAAAATCCTATGCCAGGTTTGGCAAATGGGAGAGATAAAATATAATGGCAGCCGACTGTATTTAGATCAAGAATACCCACCCGAAATACAAAAAATGAGATTGCAATACAGACCTGCTATGAAAGTTTTGAGACTCAAAAAGATCCGGTTTCAAACCCCTACCCAGCCAAGATGAGAGTGTTCTGGGAGGAGGGCACCCGCTTGTATTCCACTCCAGAAGATGTTGCTGAAGCCCTTATTCAACGAGGTATCATTTTGGAGGAACCCCAGTAGAGTACCACGAGGGCAGAAGAAAGGAACCTTAAGGGCCTGGGGGAACATTTGCAGAGGGGATCAGAAAGGCTGTTGGACACGCTCTCCATGCACAAAACCCTCGTGCATATCCAAGGCCAACTACAACAGGCCAGATCTCTCCAAACCCAAAATTAACAACCACAACAAGACCTGGACACTTGAAGGTTTTCAGAGGACACAACTCAGTTTCATCCTACTGTTATTCCTCACGGCTTCCCTCTGATGGCGATGGCTGAGAAGGTCAGTAAGCCACAAATGGGCAAAAAAGCCGACTTGAAGCCCTAAAAAGGGGTATACGTTGGGACGAGTGGGGAAAGACTGAAAGTGAATGTGTTTTGGAAGGCTGTTCCTCTTTCTATTGCTAAGAGCCATGTAATTCGTTACATTGGAAACAGCATTCAGAATCTGTGTCTATTCATTCTATCAATCAATCAATCAATCAATCAAGTCTTTATTTAACCAGGCGTTCATCGTTGAGCAGAAGCTCATTTGCAAGATGGACCTGGGTGGAGCATGAACAATTGTATATACAGGTCAACACAGGTATTTACAAGGCAATACAGATAATACTCTTTACAGAGTGGAAGAAAAAGAAGTTCATATGTACATAGAATTATACAGATATTGTACAGATTACACGGTATTTACGCATACAGAAGTGTCTGTAGGAAGATAAAGCAGGTTATCTAAGGTTGCAGGAGGAAGTAACGGAAGAAAAAATAAAATATACACCAGGTAGAGGTGAAGGTAGGGGGAAGAGAGGGAGGGAAGTAGGGGGAGAAAGGCTAGGAGGGCACGGTGCACAGAAAGGAGTTGGTAAAGCTGGATGTAGAGAAGGTGGATGGAGAAAAGGAGTATGTGTGAGCCCCGGGATTGAATGCTATAAAGTACGGGGCATGGTAGGATGTCACAACCCAGGGTAGTGAGCTCCTATCCAAGGCTGGGAAAGGAAGAATAAGGGGATGGATAGGCCTAGTGTTGATAAGACAGGGGGATAAGAGAGAGAACAGTTAGGCTGGTGAGGAGCAAGCTGAAGGGGGCAGGCTCCTTAGCAGAGGAGAGAAGCTCAATTAATATTGGGGCCTCTAAGATGGCAATTAAAAAAAAAGGGGGGGGGAGGAGGGGAAGCTAATATCCCTCTCTCATGTGCTACATAGGGAGTATAAACAGACCTGAGGGGGAGTAATTTAGACAAACTGAGCAATCAACAACGAACTGTGGTGACTTAATACCACACATTGGGACAGAGAATAGCTGGAAGTACTCCTGCTCGTTACTGCCCCTGTAGTGTTCCCCTATAGTGGGGATAAGAACGACACTGCCTCTCTGCAGAGATCTACTTTGCAGAGCTAGGGAACTAAAATGTTCCCCTACCTTGGAAGGGTTGTAAAAAGTTATTGTTGGCAGTTTTTGTTACAAGGTTTGGCTACTTCCTTAGTTTTAATAGTAGCCGAAGTTCAATGTTTACTGTTCCTAGGTGAGACAGCAATTACTATAAGAATGATGGTGCGCTGGGAGCAAGAGGAGCAAGGGGGGGGTTGATCCACTGTCAATTGATCCTACCTTTATTAAACAATGGGGGTTAAGGTCCTTACATTTAATGTGAATGGGTTAACAAACCCAAAAAAGCAGAAAAAAATAATTAATCATGTTAAGAAATGTAGGGCAGATCTTCTCCTAATGCAAGAGACTCACTTATCAGATAGTGAGCACTTAAAACTTACAAATTTTGGGTTCTCTGTCATCTGCTTCTCATCCTACCAGGGGGGTAAACGTAGGGGAGTTGCAGTATTTATTCCTCACAGCACTCTATTTGAAGTGCTGGACAAATTTAGTGATAAAGTGGGCAGATTTGCCTTGCTCAAGGGGAACCTAAACAGAAGCAAGTTGACAGTGGTATCAATATATGTCCCCCCAACCTCCCCATATGAGATTTATCGGCAGATGTTAACCCTCATTACAGAAAGAGCAAAAGTGACATTGATCATAGGGGGAGACTGGAATATGGTGCTAAATCCGAGAACAGATACCACTTCTAAAATCCCTAGAAGGACTAATAAACCCCAGAAACAAATTAAGGCCCTCCTTCAGAAGCTGGGTCTGCAAGATGCTTGGGCCTTTGCCGAAGGCCCTTTAAAGGGCTATACCCACTATTCAGCTACTTACCATATATATTCACGCCTCGATTATTTTTATCTTAATAGAGATGCAGTATCAATGATACAGAAATGTGAAATAGGTCAGATGACACTATCGGACCATGCTCCTTTGTTACTTCATTTAGACCTGTCTCTCCCCCCTCACAATACATTTTGGAGGCTGAATCTATCTTTACTCAGGAATAACGAAGTCCAAGAACAAATACCCCAACTAATAAACCAAACTTTGCAAGAAAATGAGACTAATGAAGTCAGTAGGGGGACGATATGGGACACCCTCAAAGCTGTCATTAGAGGGAAGTTAGTGGCTACAGCTTCAGCCAGGAAGAAGCAGAGACAGAAAAAACAACAAACATTAGAACAGCAGATTCAAATCCTAGAGGCCCAACAACAGGGAACATTTTTGAGACTAAGAGAAAAGGAACTAACAAAGTTTAAGTGAGAATTAAATCGTTTACTGGATACTAAGGTGGAACTCAACCTTCAATCAATCAACTTTATTTAACCAGACATATAACACCATTGAGCAAGCTCATTTTCAAGGTGGTCCTGGACATTAATACGATACAATACAGAAATACAGTAAGAGAACGGGAAAACAAAAACATAACATAGCACAGATATGGTAGCCACCACTGTGGCAACAGTGAGCAGGTGTAGACCAAGGGAGGCATATACATAAGGTCTAACATAGTTACATACAACATTTTCTTATCATGATTTACACGAGTGTAAGGTTACCATCCTAGCTGTTACCACTAATTAGAGGCTAGTATCATTGTACTAAAAGCGGGGAGAGGGGGGAAGGAGCGGATAAGGGAGGAGAAGGGGAACGAGAGTGCGCTAGGAAGGGAAAAAAGACTAGGCTGAGTTTAGGGGAGAAAAAGAACCAGTAAGTGCTGGGGATACCTTGCTAGGAGAGAGGGGGCAGCAGACGGAGTGTAAGGTTTGCGGGAAGGACCAGTGGCTGAGGTAAAGTTTCATCTAAAGCAACTGCATGTATCCTTCAACAGGTCCCATATCAGTGTTTTGAATGTGAAGATGCTAGGGAGCGCGGAAAGCTTTAAAGATTTTTGCATAGTATTCCAAAATGTTGGCAGAGAAAAAATTATTGCTGTCAAGCCAAAAGTTGTTTTCACTCTAGGGGTCTGGAAACAAATCATGGAGAAGTGTCTTAATCCATAAGATCCCTTGGCACGTTCAAAGAGGCTCAAGATGTATGTAGGGAGATTATTGGATAGCGCTCTAAACATCCAAAGGAGAGCGTTTCTTTTCCTCCTGGTTGAGAGTGAGGGCCATCCCAGCTCCTGGTATAACAGACAGTGGTGAGTGCGACGGGGTAGGTTAAGGATAAATCTTAAGGCCCAGTGGTAAAGGGTGTCAAGTTTGTTAAGCATCGTTGTAGGGCAATAACTGTAGAGGAAGTCAGCATAGTCCAGTACAGGTAGAAATGTGGATTGCACTAGCCTCTTCCTGGCTTCTAAGGTAAGCAGATATTTAAGGTGATAAAAAAGGCCTAATCTCTGCCTCAGTTTCTTCGAGATTTCATGTAGGTGGCACAGGAAGTTGAGCTTATTATCCAGCCAGAACCCTAGGTATTTAAAAGTATCTACTATCTCTAGGAGTTCATCTAGGCATGTTAGAATCTGGGGGATATGTGTAGATCCAGAGGCAGACTTTGGTGAAAGGATTATGGTTTTAGTCTTTTTGGCGTTGAGAAGAAGCTTATGTTTGAGGAGGTTATATTGGAGAGTGGTGAAGTCTTGCTGAAGGTTCACATGGGCCAAATCCAAGGATGAGTTAGTGGTGTGGAGTACAGTGTCATCTGCAAATAAGTGCACATTGGCTGTGCACAGGTGTGAGTCCAGGTTGTTGATATAGATTGCAAAGAGGATTGGCCCCAGTATGGAGCCTTGTGGGACACCTCGTAAGAGGGATTTTTGTGGGGACAGATCACCTATAGCTTTGACTTGCTGTAGCCTGTTGGTTAGGTAGCTGGTGAACCATTTGATGGCAGATCTGTCGAGACCGATATTACCCAGAACATTAAGGAAGATGTTATGATCCACAGTATCGAAGGCCTTGCTAAGATCCAGACACAGGGCAACTACATGCTTCTTGGAATCCAGGGCAATTTGCCAATCGGTGGATACTTTTGCTAGGGCTGAAACAGTGCTATGTTTGGCTCTGAAGCCAGACTGAGTCGGATTTAGTAAGTTATTTGAGTCTAAGTGTTCTCTGATCTGGGCGTTGACAATTTTCTCGAGTAGTTTTGAGAGGACGGATAGAACAGAGATAGGCCGATAATTGTTCAGATCACTTGGATCCCCAGATTTGAATAAAGGTAGGATGTGTGCAGTTTTCCACGACGCAGGTAGCTTGCCCTGTTTGAGGGAGGTGTTGAATAAATGGGGGCGGTTAAATAGAAGTGGCCGAGTTTTAGAAAGTAAGGTTCGATATTGTCTGCACCGGCACTTTTTTGATATCCAGGGACAGGAGGTGGGCCTCAACTTGTTTAAACATGACTGTTAGAAAGCTGAAGTTGGCAGGATGTGGTAGGTTTGGGTCGAGATTAGTAGTATGGTTAGCAGTAGCATCCCCTGGTGGACTGAGAAGGTTGATGGGCGAGGTGTCGAAGGCAAGCCCTGCAGTGGCAAAGTGTTCGTTGAACTGCTCTAATATAGCAGATTTGTCTGTGTAGGTATTTCCTGTGGACACAATTTTGGTTGGGAGGGGTGAATTGGTAGTCTGACCTTCGACCTCCTTAAGAATGTTCCAAAATTTGGCAGAGTTGTTTTTGTTGTTTTCTAGTTCAGTTTGGTAATAGCTGGCTTTTTCAGACCTAATTAGTCTGGTGCAGGCATTTCTAGAGGTTTGAAATGTCAGCCAACCTGTTTCCAGATGAGATTTCCTTGCTTTTTTCCACCAAAAATCCCTATCCTTAAGTGCTTTCTTCAGGATGGGAGAAAACAGCCGGGAGGTCTTTTTTTAGATCTGATCATTCTTAGAGGGGCGTGTTTGTTGATAAGTCCTATAAGTAGGCTATGAAAGATGTTATAGGCTTCATTAAGGGTGGGTGCCAGATAGAAGTCTTGCCGTCTGATGTTGCTTAAGTCTTTTAGGAAGGTGTTCTGGCAGAACTTTTTCAAGCATCGTTTGAATTTGAATTTAGCAGCTGGTTTCATGTGGGGAGAATGTCTGATATAAGCCGTAGCACAGTGGCCACTTATGTCATTGAAAAATACTCCAGTGTGCGAGATGTTATATGGTTTGTTTACCAGTATGAGGTCTAGAAGGGAGCTACGCTTAGGATTTTTTCTATTTGGTCTGGAGACAGTAGTTGTCATTTGTACCAGTCCATTTGCATCACAAAGTTCCTTTAGCTTCTTTGAGCTATCATCATTCCAATTTTGGTTGAAATCTCCCATTAATATACATTTGGAGTTCGCAGAGTCAAGTAGGTTTTGGAGATGTGACAGCAATGCCATGCCTCCAGAAGGTGAACGGTAGCATGCTGCTATAAGAAGTGACTTACCTTTGGAAAGGGAGAGTTTTAGAGCTAAGCATTCAAATTCTTTAGCCTTTGAGGTGCAGTTGAGGATTGTAGTTGTGTATTTGCACTTCACATAAATTACGACACGTCCTCCTCTAGAGGGTCTATCACATCGGTAGGTATTATATCCTGGTATGTAGATAGATTTGTCCAGGTTTGAAGGCGTGAGTCAGGATTCAGTTATCATGAGGAAGTCAGGTAGAGCATGAAGAACCCAGGCCTGAATATGGTCAAGCTTCTTTAGTAAGCTACAGGCGTTGATATGGAGAAAGCTGATACCTTTATATTATTGTGGTAGGTCTGCAGGGGTGTTCAGAGAGGAGGGTGGGCCTGGATTCAGTTCAATGTTCCCTGAACAGAGTAGGAGAAGTAATAGTAGTTTTTTCAGATAATGTGTTAGTCTGCTAAGTAGCCTTTTTTTACTCCTTCTGGAATGAGTTGTTTTATTGGTGGCAGTGTTCTGGGCAGTAACGCATTTAGGAAGAGATAGGATATACATGGCTATTAAGGCCGAAAGTGTCAAAGGCCTTCGCACCTGTTCATTAGTCAAGGTGCTGGGGGGGATGTGGCCATAATGAAGTTGACCCTTTGGAATGATACCAAGCTCTTATAAAAAGGGTCCATCGTGGTATAAGTTAGAGGAAGGTTTTTGACCTTGGAGCCAAGTGTCACCTGAATTATTAAGTGGTATATAAATAAGCAAAATGAGGCAACTATTAAGGAGAGCAGCCACAAGTGTCATTTTTACAGGGAAATATCTCCAGGGGTTGGCCGGAGTGGTTAGTAACAGTAGCTTTATATAAAGCTAGTAGTGTTATGTTGCGCTAGTTTAGTAGGCTGATCAGCAACAGCTTTAAGAAGCAGGCTTATCCAGGGTTGGGGGCTATGCACTGGGTGTGGTTAAGTGTACTGAGACCAATAGGTGAGAAGGGGTTGACCTAGCTTCTTATAGTAAGAGCATTTAATAGAGGCCGGGGTTGGGGCAGGTGGTGTGGGAAGAAAATTCCCACCAGAAGTGTACAGCGAGCAGAAATTCCCACCAGAAGCATACAAGCGTACAGCGAGCAGGCGCCCAGAGTTAGTTTTTTTGGAAAGGAGAGGATTTGTCAGGCAGCCAATCCCAGATAGAGCTATAACTTAGCAGCAGCCAATTGTGAGAGAGGAAAAGGGTTGCTGTCCAGTCGGGGTTCCAGGATAATCCCCAAGGCTGCGAGCAGGCTTACCGAGTAAGGGAGCTCCTAGGCGATATCTCAGTATTTAAGGCAAAGTTATTTCGAAGGTGGCCCCAAGGCATTGAGGCGACTTGCAATTCGTTTGAGGGCCAAAAGAGCAAAAGCCCACATAGCTCAGATCCTGCACCCCCACACTAAAATAAAAAAACCCAAATTAGAGCATATTTTGGAAGCATTTCAAGCTTATTATAAGCAATTGTATGCTCAACCAGACACTTCTTCACAGGAGGAGATACAAAGATTTTTCGGAGAACTTTAGCTTCCCCAAGTTTCAGACTCCTGGAAGGCTCACCTCATGCGTCCGATAACGGACATGGAAATTAATAATGTGATCCAGGACAGGAAAACGTGGAAATTATCAGAGAACGATGGACTCCCCATGGAATTTTATAAGAAATTTCGAGCAACATTAACCCCCATTATGAAAATTACCTACCAGGAAATAATGTCGGAGGGTTCCGTTCTTCCCCCTTCCTGGAGACAGGCCATTATCTCAGTCATACCTAGGCCCGACAAGGACCCCACCCTTTGTACATTGTCTTGATCTTAAATGTTGACTATAAGATCCTAACCTCTATATTGGCAAAAAGACTCCAGTTCCTCATCCCTACTCTAGTACATCAAGACCAAACAGGATTTGTAGCAGATAGGCAGGCAGCCGATAGTGTTTGTAGAACAATACATAACATAGACCACTTAACCCAGCAAAAAACACCCACTATTCTTATGAGTCTCGATGCTGAAAAAGCTTTTGACCGAGTAAGTTGGAGCTTTTTATATGGGGGTCCTTGCCAGGTTTGCTTTCCCAGATACCTTTGTAAACCTTATAAAACATTTATATACTGACCCGCAAGCTTACATACGCACTAATAGTATAATTTCTCAAAAGATTGATTTAAAAGGCACCAGACAGGGGTGTCCCCTATCCCCCCTTTTATTTGCCCTGTATATTGAGCCTCTAGCCCAATGGATTCGGAGTGACCCAGAAATAAGAGGGGTCCCCTTAGGACCAAGCATACACAAAGTGGCTTTGTATGCCAACGATGTGTTGCTTTATCTGACCGCCCAATAGATCTTCCTGCCCTGGGTTATGGATAAGATTAAGACCTTTTTGGCCTTATCTGGATATTCTTTCAACACTACCAAAACAGAAATACTCACATTTAACTATTACCCACTGCATCAATTAAAGGCAAAATACCATATGCGATGGGATCTGACTACCCTAAAACACCTAGGAATGATTTTAAGGGCAACTAATACCCATTTATTTTCAGATAATTATAAACCACTAGGTCAACAACTCCAACTAGATACAAAGCAATGGTCACTCCTCCCCCTCCCAATGTATGCTAGAATCCAGGCCATAAAAATGAATCTCCTCCCTAGACTTTTGTATTTATTCCAATGTATCCCAGTCACACCATCCTAGAGATGGTTTCATGAACATCAGACCAGTATATTTCATTTTATATGGAATAACTGTAGAACCCAGATTCACAGAACCTTACTCATGACCAATAAATGGGGGGCGAGTACCCTAGTCTTATGGAATACTGGGTAGCTGCACAAGTTCGATGGGTGTTATTCTGGACACATTCCCCAGCCAGAGCACATTGGCAGCATACAGAGGTAGCTCTCTGCCAGATCTCCATATACATACATAAATGTCTTTTTTGGTCAGATAGACCATTACATTTAGTTAAATATACAGCCATTCACATGGCCCTAGAGGCATGGGATGTCTTTCAAGCATACGCCAGACCAAAAAGAGACATGTGGAGGGTAAAATGGTTTATAACTGAGAAGATTTTTATCCCGGGGCAGGAAAATGCATGGTACAAAAACCAGGTCACTAGGGGGTTCTGCACACCATGCAGATAATGAGGGGAGATGCAATTTTGTCCTTTACAGATTGTATACAAAATTGGGGATGGACCCCCAAGGACAAAATATATTATTTACAGATGTATGACTATGTACAGCAGATGCACCACCAGAGAGAGGAGATTATGGTAACAAGGCCTGAAATAACCCTTGGTGATCTCTTTTCCCTAACAAGCTCCAAACAAGCCATTACTAAGATGTATCACTACCTAAACTCCCACGGGGAGGGAACGGCCCAGACCCTGCAGGTCAAATGGGAGAGGGAAGCTAACTTTCATCTACTTATCCCCCAGTGGGAAATGATATGGCAATCTACATCAAAGGCTACCATGTACCCTCTTTGGCAAGAGTATCTGTGGAAAGTCAGAGTCCGATTCTTTCTAACCCCTGATAAGAGTGGTTAAATGGTTCACCACAGGATCAGCAGAATGTTGGTGACATTGTGGAGAACAGAAGGCCACACCCACACACATATTTTATACCTGTCCTAAATTAGATGGGTTTAGAAGGGAGGTGGGAGACAAGCTCCATAGTCAATTCCAGATACCCACCCCTCTGGTGCTACAAAACTTGGTTCTGGGTCTGCCTCCTGAAGGGATGAAAGGAACAGATGTATTGTATATGTGGTATATCTGTGTGCTTGCATGTAATAAGGCTATCACAAGAAACTGGCTACAACCTACTCCACCAGCTGTACAGGAGTGGACACAGATCATAATAGACATTAAGCATATGGAAGAATTAACTTTCCAACCGAGAGATGCTCAAGAGAAAGGCATGAGAAGATGAACTAGATGGACCCTCCTGAGTTTAATAAAAGTGGAGACATGAGATATAACCAAAATGAGAAACAGTATATACCCTAGTTTAATTTATTTCTAGATAAGAGCTAATAAGAGATAATAAGAATGATCTAAGCAATAGACTCCTCCAACAGCACACCATCAGAATAAGTTGATCACTAGAAAAAGAGCAGAAATTAGAATAGAATGGGATAAACAATGAATATGCTGAGCATGTATAGTCACCTAAGTTTCATTTTATTTTAATGTTTCTTTGTGATATTTTTGAGCTGATTGGCTAGCAGAATGTGCTGTATGCCAGATCAGAACACAAAAACAAAAAGGAAAAAATATGCTGTGTTCAAAATGTATTATCGATATCTTGTGAACTGACAATAAAGCACATATACAGTATATAAAAAAACATACATCTTTCGTAAGTCACATTCTTTCTTGGGTTACAATACCACTCAAACATAGAAACATAGAAACATAGAATTTGATGGCAGATAAGGACCACTTGGCCCACCCAGTCTGCCCATTTCCCTACCTACTGGATAAGCTGCAGATCCTAATTAACCAGCAGCCTACTTCTTTCTACCCCCACCCCCCAGAATTGCCTTATGACTATCCCATGCATGCTTGAATTCCACCACTGATTTTGACTCCACAACCTCCTCCGGAAGGCCATTCCATGCATCCACAACCCTCTCTGTGAAAAAATACTTCCTTAAATTACCTCTGAGCCGCCTCTATCTTCAAATTGTGCCCTCTTGTTCTTGCACACCTCTTTTTTTGAAAGATGCTACCCTCTTGGACTTTGTTGATTCTCTTGAGGTACCTGAAAGTTTCTATCATGTCCCCCCTCTCCCTCCTTTCCTCGAGGCTATACATATTAAGCTCCTTTAGTCTCTCTTCATATGTCCTCCGTGCAGACCCTGCACCATTTTATTGCCCTCCTCTGGACAGCTTCCATCCTGTCTATGTCTTGGGAGATTGGGTCTCCAGAACTGCACACAGTACTCAGATGGGGTCTCACCAGCTGTCTGTACAGAGGATAATAACTTCCTGTTTTCTACTGGTGATGCCTCTCCCTATGCATTCCAGTATCCCCCAGCCCTCCTTGCTGCCTTCTCACATTGCTTGCCCACCTTTAGGTCATCTGATATGACTACCCCCAGGTCCCTTTCCATTTTTGTTGTTGTTAGTATCTCACCCCCATTGTGTACTCTTCCCTGGGTTTTTGTTTCCAGGTGCATTACCTTGCACTTTAGCATTGAATCTAAGCTACACATTTGACCATTCCTCTAACCTTGCCAAGTCCTTCTCATCCTTTCCACCCCACCCTGTGCATCAACTCTGTTGCAGATCTTAGTGTCATCTGCAAAGAGACATATTTTTCCTTCCAGTCCTTCTGCAATGTCGCTTATAAAGACATTGAAGAGGACTGGTCCTAATACTGAACCTCCGTGCACTCGCTAGTAACCCTCCTTTCTTCTGAGTGGACTCCATTTACTATTACTCTCTGTGTCCTATTCTCCAGCCAATTCTTTACCCAGGCTGTCATCTTGGGACCCACTCCCAGGCTGGCTAACTTATATATTAATCTTTTGTGTGGACTGTGTCAAATGCCTTGCTAAAGTCTAGGTAGGCCATGTCCACAGCCCCTCCTGATCTACTACTTTGGTCACCCAGTCAAAGAAATCTATCAGATTCTGTCTGGCATGACCTTCCCGCTGTGAATCCATGCTGCCTAGGGTCTTGTGCCCTCTGGCCTCTAGATACTCGACAATTCTTTCCTTTAGAAGTGATTCCATCATTTCCCTATCACTGAGGTTAAACTAACAGGTCTATAGTTTCCTGCTTCTGCCTTGCTCCACTTTTGTGAAGGGAATCACATCTGCCCTCCTCCAGTCCTCGGTACCACCCCATCCTCCCATGATTTGTTAAAGAGGGTAGTCAGTGGTGTCACTAGTTCTACCTTAGTTCTTTAGAATTCTGGGATGAATCCCATCAGGCCCCATTGCTTTGTCCACCTTCAGTTTTAAGAGTTCTTTCAGAACCCTTTCTTCTGTAAGTGGGCTGGTATCAACTTCTGTATCCAGAGTGTTACTACTGTTTGTTTTATGTACCTCCCCCTCTTCCTTTGTAAATACTGAGCAAAAATATTTGTTTAGTATCTCTGCCTCAAATTGTCCCGTAATTTTATTCAGCTGCCCCTTCTCTTCCTTGTTTTCCCAAACGAAAGTATTGAATACCTCTAATGCATCCTGGCCTGCCATGTGCAAGCAGGTCATAGCCTGGAGTTTCAGGGATTTTTCAGCGAGTCCACTGGCAACTGAGAAAATTTCAAATTGCTGCTTAAATCTTCTCCAGTATACAGATGCATTTCCATGTAAATTGAGAGCAGTGGGAGGCTGCAGGCAGTCCATTCTGACACCATGTAATAATCGCACTTGAAATAACTGCATAAAATGTGGGCTTCTGCCCACCAAGCAAGGGTTTATATATATATATGTATATATATATATATATATATACAGTGTATATATATTTATATATATATATTACAGGGGCGCAGTCACACCCCTACATTTAGGGTTGAGTAGGCATGTCTGTGTTAAATTTAGCATTTTGCATGTTAATAACTTTGGACCCATTCAACAGATTCGCATGAAATTGAGTATGCATGGTGGGGCATGGTAGATGTATTGATCTGCCAAATTTTGTTTTGGTTGGACTTGCAGTTTGTGCACACCAAAATGCTGAAAAATGCACTTTTCGCCAGTTATGTGGGCAGTTTTTCGGATTTTGTCTGTGGCGCTGCACAGCCGTTGTGTGGCATGCCACTCTATGACTTTCTCATCTGAAAGAGCTTGGGTCAAGGAATATGCCGCTCTTTGTTTGGTGAAAAAATATTAATCCATTCCAAAGTTATTAAACTTTTAAATTCCCATTATAAGTCAATGGGAAAATTTATATGGTTATTTTGCGAAAGAAGAATGGGGTTTTGGCCATCTAGTTCCTCCTCACTAGCAAAGAATTTGCAGGCTCATGATCAAAGAATCTTTGATCGCGAGGAATTCTTTGATCGCGATGGCCGCCATCTTGTTTTCCTTTTGCGGTCGGAAACAATCAAATATCTCGGCTCAGGGGTCACTCCTAGAAGTAAAACTTGGATGGGTTTTACTTAGGGGGGCTTCGCTCTATCGAGCCATGGCCGTGGTTTGCTTCAAAATGGTCAGAAAATAGAGTTTTAAACTTTTTTATTCTTTTATTGTGGCTTGCTAACGATCTTTCATCGCGAGCCTGCAAATTCTTTGATCGCGAGATTCTTTGATTGCGATCTTTGATCGCGAGGGCGCGACTAGATGGCCACATGAAAAAATCAATTTTCTCAGCTCAGGGGTGGGTTATTAAGCCAAATGAGGGTGGATTTTGCTCAGGGGGCTTTGTTCTATCAAGGCATGGCTGTGATTTCATTTACTTTTGTGTAAAAACTGAGTTTCACTATTTTTTATTCTTTGATTGCAAGCCTGCAAATTCTTTGATTGCAAGCCTGCAAATTCTTTGCTCACGAGACTCTCTGATCGCGAGCTTTGATCGTGAAAGAGGGACTAGATGGCCAGATTTGGAGGGACCAGATAGCCCAATTTTAACAATTTTTAAAATTAAATATCTCGGAAACCATTTGGTCCATTTACTTGAAATTTGGAAGGTGTTGATGGGATGTCCTATAGATGTCAATTATGATATTTACATGTCAGACAGTGTATCTTTTGTGGTGATATTGCATGGTGCAGTTTACGTTTTGCGGACAGCATTTTCCATTGTGGTACTGGCTTCAAATTTATAGGGTAGCTATCCTTACTGCCATGGATGTACTTTTCAGTTGTTAGGTGCCTAAAATGTAAACAGGTGTGGAATTCTGCCGAAATTTGCAAGTTGGTGGGAGTGCGGGGCCAGAAGGGCTCGTGCTCCCACCAACTTGCGTGACTTTTTACTTTTATATTCTTTCTCAAAAAATAAGGAAATTCTATGCAAAAAACATCCTTAATGCATCATTTAGGGTTACAACACAAAAAGTAAGGAAATTAAACGTTTAGGATTGCCCCCCCCCCGTGGACCTGCCCATCATCCCAAGATTGACAGCTGACGGCGTGTGTCATTGGGGTTGTGAGGCCCAAATCTCACCCCATTGTTCTTTACTGTGGCTTGTGAATATGATTACACATGGAATGGGGTGCGATTTAGGCCTCACAACCCCAATGACACACGCCGTCAGCTGTCAATCTCGAGATGATGGGCAGGTCCATGAGGGGGGAAGAAGGGGGCAACCATAAACATTTCATTTCCTTACTTTTTGTGTTGTAACTCTAAATGATGCATTAATGAAGTTTTTTGCACAGAATATATATTTATGTGTTAGCGCAATCGCATTAGTAAAGCATACGCAAATCGTGTATGCTAATTAATTTCCTAACATTAGCGAGGGGGAACAGTAGAGCAACAAGCTTGGGTACTGTTGATGCTGTATGGGAACTGGAGCCTGAGGAGTAAGCAGAATGGAGGCCTGCCAAGTGATCTCTGGCACCTTGGTATTGTAAGCACCAATGCGGGGTCCTGTATTTTAAGTAGTCTTGCCTGTGGGTGAGTGCAGCCATGGGTCAGTGGGTGTCCTGTGAGTGGGTCTGCTCTGGTAGTTTGGGCTTGAGGCGCAGTTCAGAGGTGGCAGCCTGGACTCTTGAGGGCACAGTGGTGGCAGCATTACCTCTTTTCCCCTGGCCAGTGGCCACTACAGTGTTAGGACCCTTAGGTTGGGCAGCCTGTCGAGGCAAAGAAAGGCCCATGTGACGAATGGTTGATTGGGACCCTGGCGAGGTGACAGACTGTCCAGGTGCTCTGTGTGGCACAAGCGGCAGTCTCCTGGGTGAAGGCAGTCCAGAAATTGTAATCGCTACATGAGCAGAAAGTGCTTCTGGGTCTCTGTAGGTCAGGGAGTATGACACTGTGCAGGGGGGGAGGTAGTCCCTGTAGGTCTGGGAGTGGACAGCACTCTGCAGGGGAGAACAGAAGGTGTGTGGCATTAGTGATTAGATGTCTGGAAGGTTTTTGATGGTTTGGTTCTTGCTAAGAACATTATTTTGACTTTTAAGACCTTGAAATAAAGAAAATGCTCCAAGTATTTGGAGCCTCGGTGGAGAAAGTTTAAAAGAAAGGCCAAGTTGGATAATTGGGACAGTACAAACAACTTGTGCTGTCTTAGTCCCCTGTTTTGCCCAGTCTGTGAGAATCTTGAGTGGAAAAAGTAAGCAAGTGGCCTGTGTAAGGATTAGATTGAAATGAAAGGATAGGAAATGGAAGTGCTGCTAAGTGCCAACTAACTCTGAGTGTGGTCTGATAAAGCTCATTGTATTACTGTTGTCAGGAATGTAGCCTTTTTGGCTCGAGGGAATGGCTGCATGCAATAAATTAGTCTGTTGGATAAAGAGACTGTTGCAGAACAAATGTCAGGTGTCTCCCTACCTATAAAGTAACCCTACCGTAAATTGCTTACTCCCCTGCTCCATGGAGTGACTGTTCCAGTTTATCATCTGTTCATTAAATGGGATCCCCTGTTTCTGCAGTTCCAGTGTTTGCCTCGTTTGTTGGAGAAACTGTTTTGCTGTTAAAAGAAGTTTGCCTCCACAGCCAGCCACCAGTGTGTTCAAGGGTGTGATCCCAGAGAACCATCGCACCATTGAGGTGTACGTCGAGAGGCCTGCGTGGTGAAGGCTGTCTATAAAGGCGTGTGGGAGAAGTTGGCAAGGCAAAGCAGGTGAAAGTCTGTGTCATCCCACCAGTGCACTATCACTGCATCAATTGACGATCTGTGGGCACTCCAGATGGAGCTGATCCATCACCTGTAACACCCGTGGGAATCAAGGTACTGTTTTCCTGTTATTATTTCTGGACTGTGTTTTTGTGGTTGTACAGTGCCCCCCTTCCCAGGACATTTACTACCTGGATACCCCTAGATGCAGGGGGCGGGCTTACACTGATGTGTAATGTAACTGTCTGTTGTTTACAGTATCTTTGGGGGATAGGAAAATGTGAAAAATGGAGCAGAGGGTCAAGGGATGTAGTCCCTACACCCCACTTCACCACACTGGCTGGTCTGGAGACTGAGAGTGTTCACAGCTCCTCATCCTTGTTCAAAAACAAGTAATTATATATTTAGCCCCCCCTTAGTACAGGGGCCTATGGTATGGTACAGTGCCCACCTTTCCCAGGTTTGGGGAAGGAGTGGGGGTGGAACAGTCCATAGGGTGACACAGGGAAGACTTCGAGGAGGTATTTATATATTTAGTTAGTTTTTGTTGACCAGGAAAGGAGGACTAGACAATTCTGCCTATTTTCAGCCTGGTCCCGAGAGAGGGGGATACAGATGGATGCCAAATGACATTGAACCAGATTAAGCTGTTTTTGGTGGTACTTTAGCAAATATAAGTAAGTCTACTGTTGTAAAGAGTGGAAACATAGTCTAAGAGGAGAGCAGAGGCCCTTGGTCCAGGAGGCCCAGAGTTTCCAAGCAGTGAAGGAGACATACGAACATACAAAGAAGCCAACAGAAGAAGACCATTTGGTCTATCAAGTGTGCTCGTGTTGCAGGGTCCACAGCTTGAGCTACTGTCCCTGCCCCCTCTCCCCACTTCTCCCATCCTCCCTACCCATGACCCTCAACCTTCCCCCTATACCTGTCCCAGCCTCTCTTAAATCTGCCCACTGTCTTCAATGAGATTACCTCTTCTGGCAGCACATTCCAAGTGTCCATCACCCTCTCTGTGAAGAAGTGCTTCCTGACCTCCCTCTTAAACCTCCCACCCTCCAGCTTAAGACTGTGTCCCCTCATGTTATGGTTGCCATTCAGCTTAAAGAGACTCTTCTTATCAACCTTATTTATCCCCTTCAAGTACTTAAAGGTCACAATCATGTCCCCCCTCTCTCTCCCCTGTCTTCCAGGGAGTACATTTTCTGTGCCATAAATCTCTCCACGTATGCCTTACCCTGCTGACCAGCTGCCATCTTTGTAGCCCTCCTCTGGACCTTATCCAGCAGGTTAATGTCCTTTTTGAGGTGTGGGCACCAGTACTGAACTCCATACTCTAGATGCGGCCTTACCAGTGACCTGTACAAGGGCAGTATAACCTCCTCTCTCCTACTACTGATCCCCCTAGATATGCATCCCAGCATCTTGTTTGCCTTTGCTGCTGCTTTCTTGCACTGCGTGGAGTGCTTCAGGTCACTAGTGATCATCACTCCCAGGTCCTTCTCCTCTGATGCAGATACTTGGACTCCACCCAGGTAGTACTCTGTCCTAGGATTCTTGGCTCCAATATGCATAACTTTGCATTTCTTGGCATTGAAGCCAAACTGCCAGATCCTGGACCACCTCCCTAGCTTTTCCAGATCTTCCAGTAGGTCCTGTATCCCTTCAGCTGTGTCCACTGTCCGACAGAGCTTGGTGTCATCCACGAATAGGCACATTTTGCCCTTAATGCCATCTCCAACGTCACTGATGAAGACATTGGACAACACCTCCTCCAGCACCGATCCCTGCGGGACTCCACTGGTTACCTGTCTTGTGCCAGATAACTCTCCACCCACAACCACCCTCTCAGTTCTGTCCCTCAGCCAGTTTCCCACCCATCTGACCATCTTTTCGCCAACCCGAGATCCACCAACTTCCTGATCAACTTTTTGTGGGGCACAGAGTCAAAGGCCTTACTGAAATCAAGACAGAGGATGTCTACCGCTTGGCCCCTGTCTACTGTCTTAGTGACACAGTCAAAGAAGTCAATCAGATTTGTTTGGCACAGTCTCCCCCCATGAACCCATGCTGCCTCGCATCCTGGAGACCATGCTCCTCTAGATATTCCACCAACCTTTCCTTTAGTATGATCTCCATTAGCTTGCCCACAATAGAGGTCAGACTGACTGGTCTGTAATTCCCTGGGTCATCCTTGCGACCGCTTTTGTGGAATGACACTACATGTGCTATTCTCCAGTCCTGTGGTACTACGCCTATCTCTAGTGAACTATTAAATAAGTCTGCCAGTGGCCCCACCAGCTCCTCAGCCAGTTCCTTTAGTACCCCTTGTATGTACTCCGTCCAGGCCTGGTGATTTGTCCACCTTCAGTGCCAGCAGCCCCTCCCTCGCTCTACCCTCCTCTATCACTACTGCCACTCCTTCCCGACTACCCTGTCCCTCCTGTATAGTTTATATCCAGGGATCACAAGGTCCCAATCATGGTGTGATGTTGCCCAAGTCTCGGTTACTGCAGCTATGTCCACCCTCCTGTCCACTAATAGCACCTGCAGGTCTTCCATCTAGTTTCCAAGACTCCGTGCATTCAGAGACACCACCCTCCACCTAGAATCTGACCTTCTTTCTCTTCCCTCTATTCTTCGATTCACATTTATCCCCTCTGTGTGCACTCCTCCATGTACCCTTGTTATGTGTTCCTCGCCCCCTCTACCCTTTGTTAACTGTTTTCTTGCCCCTTCCACCAGACCTCTTCCATCACTTGGGGGGGGTCACTGGCCTCCTCCTCTCGGAGTCTGTGGGCTTGCACGCCCACTGCCTCCCCAGTAGTTTAAATTAAATGTAGTGGTTATGTATTCCCCCAGTTTTTTTCCAAGTATCCTCAAACCCTCCCTACTAAGGTGTAGCCTGTCTGGTGAAAAGAGTGCTTTGTTTGACCAGGTCTCCTCCCAGTCCACAATACAGATGAACTTCTCCTCCCTGCACCATTTCCTCAGGCAGTCATTGAAATCCTCTATTCTTCTTTTCCTGGCTATGCTGGCCCTTGGTACTGGTATCACCTCTGAGAAGGCCAGTGAACTTCCTTCCTCCCTGCAGATCTTCCCTAACTCCCTGAACCTCCCCATATGATGCACAGAGGAAATGCCAGACCTCACCCAACAACTAACACAACAAAATCTGGCCAATGGAGAATCATGTACACAAATGCTCGCAGTCTGGGAAACAAGATCCCAGACCTGCGGGCAATAATGACGGAGGCTAAACTGGACATAGTAGCAATTAGCGAGACATGATTTACCAGTAACCACACTTGGGAGACTTCAGTACCTGGCTATGTACTGTTCAGAAGAGACCGAGGTGCAAAAAGGGGGGTGGAGTAGCCCTGTATGTCAATGAAAATGTCAAAGCTACAGAAATTCAGAATACACATAAGGAGCCAGAAGAACTGTGTGTCACCCTGGAAACAGGAAATGGGACAGCCATAAGAACTGGGGTTGTCTACAGGCCCCCATACCAGGGGAAAGACATAGATGCATTACTGTTAGAAGATATACAAAACAGCTAAAGGGGAAGTTCTGATAATGGGAGTCTTCAACATGCCAGATACAGATTGGTCAATATCAGCAGGAACATCTGCCAGAACTAGACACATGGTGGATTCCCTGCAGGGGGAAGGTCTCAAACAACTGGTATAACAACCCACAAGAGACAGGGTTATCCTAGATCTAGTACTGACTAACAGGGAAAGGATCACAGATCTCCAGGTAGAAGGTCACCTGGGGGCCAGTGACCATCACATGGTATGGTTCAGTTTAGCCACTACAACTAAATCATCCCATTCCAAGGCAAAAATATGGGACTTCAGAGGAGCTGACTTTGATAAGATGGCCAACAGAGTTAAGCTAGCCCTGGCAAAAAGAAATACAGGTGAGGGTTACAGGCAAAGTGGGCAAGCATTAAGGATGCAATACTTGAGGCAACATCCCATTATGTTAGAAAGAAAAGGAAGTGCAAAAGAAGAAGGAAACCACTTTGGTTCTCAAAAACAGTAGCAGAAAAGGTCAGAGCCAAAAGGCTGGCCTTTAGGAAATATAACGGAACACAGTGGGATGAAGATAGGGAGGCATACCAAACTTCCCTAAGGGAAGCAGGGAAGGCAGTAAGGCAGGCAAAGGCCCAAGCTGAGGAAACACTAGCACAGACAGTAAAAGAAGGTGACAAGACTTTCCACAGATACATTAGTGAAAGGAGAAAGTCCAGAGGGGGTATTGCTAAGATCAAAGGAGATAAGGGGGCGTGTGAGGAGGAGGAGGACCATGTAAAAGTATCTATCCTAAATAGATACTTCTGCTCTGTATTTACTGAAGAGAAGGTAGGGCAAGGCCCACAGCTCAGCACCATGGACACAGGAGGGAGGGAGGGAGGTGAGCACTAGTCCCTTCACAAAAGAAAGGGTCCTACAAGAGCTCAATAAGCTCAGGGTGGGCAAGGCAATGGGACCTGATGGCATACATCCCAGGGTACTAAAGGAGCTAAGGGTGGAACTAGCAGAGCCATTATCAGAACTGTTTAGTGAGTCTGTAAGCACAGGAGAGGTCCTAGAAGACTGGAGAAGGGCTCATGTGATCCCGCTCCACAAGAGTGGTAGCAGGGAGGAGGCAGGGAACTACAGACCAGTCAGCCTTACCTCAATAGTGGGCAAGATTATGGAGGCACTCCTTAAGGAAAGGATGGTGCAACACCTGGAATCCATAGAACCACAGGATTCAAGACAGCATGAGTTTACAAAAGGAAGGTCCTGTCAAACTAATCTCATAGATTTCTTTGACTGGGTAACCAGAGTGGTGGACCAAGGGGGAGCAGTTGATGTTGCCTACCTTGACTTCAGCAAAGCTTTCGATACTGTTCCACATAGAAGATTGATTAATAAGCTGGGTAGGCTCAGGGTGGGTTAGAAGTTGGTCAACTGGGTGACAAACTGGTTGACGGCCAAAAAACAGAGTGGTGGTAAATGGTATACAGTCAGAAGAAATGCAAGTCATAAGTGGGGTACCTCTGGAATTAGTCCTGGGGCCAGTCCTCTTCAATATCTTCATCAGTGACATTGCAGATGGACTGGAGGGTAAGGTTTGTCTGTTTGCAGATGACACCAAGATTTGCAACAGAATAGATGATCCAGATGGGGTGAGCAGAATGAGAAGAGATCTGGATAAACTAGCAAAATGGTTGTGAGAGTGGCAACTGGGGTTTAATGCAAAGAAGTGCAAGATCATGGACATAGGGAAGTGAAACCTTGAAGCCACTAATAGGCTGGGAGGGGAGTTACTGGCAGTCACAAGGGAAGAAAGAGACTTGGGCATCATCATCACCGATGACCTGAAATCATCCAAGCAGACCACTAAAGCAGTAGGTAAGACTAGGGGGGGATGTTAGGGTGTATTAGTAGGGGTATCACAAGTCATAAGAGGGAGGTAATAATCCCTCTTTACAAGACACTGGTTAGGCCCCATCTGGAGTACTGAGTGCAGTACTGGAGGCCACACCTTCACAAGGACATTAACCAAATTGAGGCAGTCCAGCGAAGGGCAGCCAAAATGGTCCAGGGACTGCATCAGGAAACATATGAGGACAGATTAACGGAGCTCAATAAGTATACCCTAGAGCAGTGCGGGTCTTTATGCGAGCGAAACCGGAAGAGTCTGGAAGCGCTGGTTCTAGTTTCATGATCAATTTCCTAGTTTTAAAATGCTAAAATAGCCTCAATCACCACATCCACTCCCTTAATTGCTGCATCTACCCTTAAAACACAAACTATAAAAGAGGCAGATAATTGGAATATAGTTTCCCACACAAAGCAAAAAACAAAAAGTATTTAATTCCCATTTAGAACCCCTGCAATTCTAACATATAATTCCTCTGAGCACTTAACTCAAGCCATTGAAGAAGAATCAAATATTAGCCAAGTACTTGGAACAAATGCTGATAAGACTATCAACCTCAAACCTACATTTAGCCACCAGTCTAGCATTCAGCAGAACCAAATATCACCCCCCCCACCACCGTAACAACTCAAGTTGATTCTCCCCCAATAATTAAATCTAGATCTAAACAGGTGTATGTCTTAGGAGACTCCATCATAAAATACATCGACCGAGCAATCTGTAATCCAGACAAAGAGCATAGAACATGCTCAAGTTATCAAGGGGCAAGGGTCGCTGATATAACATCTACGGTAGATACAATATTAACAACAGCTGGTAAGAACTCGCTAGTGGTCATTCACGCTGGGACAGTGACATAAATAGATCTCCTCTACAGCAACTTAAACAGGATTATGTCTCCCTTTGTAATAAACTGGTGGAAAAAGGTTGCACATTTTGTTTATCTGAAATACTCCCGATCCCAAGGTATATCACAGCCAAAACAAAAGCATTGAACGAATGGCTTAGAAAATGGTGCTGTAAACAAAATATCCCCTGTCTTACACAATGGGAAGAATTCCACAGTAAACCATCTCTATTTTGTTGGGACGGTTTGCACCTCAGTAGAAGAGGGAGCACATTACTGGGACGCAAGGTTGCTACTTTCATTTACAACCATTTAAACTAACTGAAAAGGGGGAGATCAGGTCAGCACCCAATTCTCTTGTTACTACAACTTACTCATCACAACATAAACATTTGAATATTCTTTCACTTAATGCTCGTTCTCTCAACCTCATCAAACATGCCGAATTAGAGGCTAAAGTACAGTTCCTCCCTTTAGGGCTAATAGCTATAACAGAAACCTGGGACAACCCTGACAAAAAATGGATAGCTGAAATCCCTGGATTTAAACATTATTCTAAAAATAGAACAGATGAAAGAAAAGAGGGTGGTGTAAGTATTTATATCAGAAATGATATTCCCTCATTTGAATCATCAGCCAATATTCAGTCAGAAAGTATATGGGTCTATATTCAGCCCAAGGGACTTCCCCAAATATTAGTTGGAAATTGTTATCGCCCACCCTCCTCAGATATTATTCAGACTACACAGTTAGTTGATAAAATTTCATTTATAGCAAATAAGGGTATGATTTTAATACTGGGAGATTTCAGTTTACCCTCAATAAATTGGGGGACCTTAACAGGTTCACACCATCATGATGAAAAATTACAACCATTATAGATTTGGGTCTAAACCAACTAATTAGGGAACCAACCTGGGGAACAAACATCTTAGACCTTGTCATTACAAACATAGAAACTTATATAATTGATCTCCAGATCTCTGACCCACTTGGTAGCAGTGATCACATGTCCATATTTTTCACTATTCCCCTTTATCACCAGCCAAAAAACAATAAACTTAACATCAAGCATGGGCTGATTTTCATAAAATCAATGAACAGCTAAAGGCCTTCCACTTGGATCATATTCTTTCCCCCCTTAATACCGAAGAAGCCTGGGACGTACTAAAAAGAAAAAATCAATGAATTAGAACAACTATATGTCCCAGAAAAGAATAAATATAACATCAAAGGAAAAATTCCACTTTGGTTTAATGGATCTATTAAAAAACAAATAACATGTAAACAAAAATTATTTTCATTACTAAAAAAATGCACTACTGATCAAAAGGATGACATGTTAATCAAATATAGGGAAGCAGTTAAAACATTTAAAAAATTGATTACACTTGCAAAACATAACCTAGAATTCAAAATTGCACATAAAAAAGATTCGCATAAAGCCCTGTATTCATACCTTAATAGCAAAAAGGGAAACAATAGATTAATAGGACCATTAACTGTTAATAATACAACTATTACGTCAGATATAGAAACTGCTACTGTGCTTAATGATTACTTCTGCTCAGTATTTGAGCATGAATCTCTAACAACATTAAAAACACACTCTGCTATTTATACAGATTATAAGGTGTCATTACATGACACCCAGGAAGTATTAGGAACTTTAAAGCAAACAATAAGTCCAGGACCTGATAATATCAGCCCCAAATTCCGTATAGGGACAAAAGAAACTATTGCTTTACCGTTATCCATTATTTTCAATAAATCTCTCCATGAATACAGAGTTCCGTCTGATTGGTTAACTGCTATAGTCACCCCCATTTTCAAACAGGGATCGCATGCAAAAGTAGAAAATTATAGACCAATCAGTCTCACTTCTATCCTTGGCAAATTAATGGAAAGAATAATTAAAACACTATTAGAGGTGGAAATGCAGTCATATAGCACAACACGGGTTTCAACCAGGTCTTTCTTGTACGACCAATTTGCTTACCTTTTATAATTACATTAATAAAAGCCTTGATTGTAACATCCCAATGGATGTCATCCTCCTAGACTATAGTAAGGCATTTGATAAAGTGTCTCATACCATTCTGGTTAATAACCTTAGCAATCTAGGTTTTTCATCCTCTATTATTTCATGGATAAGTAGTTGGTTGGGAAATAGAACACAGAGGGTTAGGGTTAATGGCACATTATCTGACATAGGAAATGTAACAAGTGGCGTCCCCCAGGACTCAGTCCTGGGACCCACCCTCTTTAATATTTTTATCAGTGATATGAAAATTACATCAAACAACATCCTAGTAAAATTGGCTGATGACACAAAATTAGGGGGTAACGTAAACAGTGAGATCAACAAAAAAAAGTTTACTGTTGGATCTGGCACTGGGCACATATTAACAAAATGTATTTCAATGTTCTAAATGCGCAGTATTGCATATGGGAAATAGCAACGCCAAGCAATTGTACTATCTAAACAATATTTGCATCAGGGAATCAAATATAGAAAACAATTTGGGGATTCTGGTCAAAAACAAACTATCTTCTTCATCTCATTGTAATAAAATAGCTAGCCAAACAAATGCTCTCCTCCATAGGATAAATCACACCTTTATTTCCAAAAATGAACAATGTATTATGACCTTGTATAGGTCATATTTTAGGCCATATACTGACTACGGTTCACCATTTTGGAGCCCATATCTAATCTCAGATATTAAAAGGGTGGAACAAATCCAGCATAGGGCAACCAAACTTGTTCCTTATTTTGCTCATCTAGATTATGATACTAGATTACAGAAAACTGGATTATTCTCTCTTAAACTGAGAAGCATTAGAGGCGATCTCCTACAGCTATTTAAAATTCTCAAATCACCTGTACTGATGCAGCAGTATGGTATAGTTTACTCTACAAGAAAAATAGTGGCCCCCGTTCCCGAACCCAGATTACATAATAAACAACTGGAAGTAGAAAGAGCTAAGAACAACAAAAGGCAAAACTTCTTTACCATTAGAGCACCTCGGTTATGGAATACACTGCCACAAAATATAGTGGACTCTCCTAATATTACAACCTTTAAAAATAAACTTGATACATGGTTAGTAAACTAAAAAAAAAAAGGGTTAATGTTCCACCCATGTGGAGGACAATCTCGATGGGCATCTGCCTTCTTTTGTCCACAAAAACCAAGTAAACCAAGCAAAGGAGGGAGAGAGATGATATGATCGAAGCATTCAAACACCTTAAGGGTATTAACAAAGTGAAAGAGTCTAACATGTTTCAGTATAAGAAAAATAGCAGGACAAGAGGACACAGCATGAGATTAGAGGGAGGCCGATTAAGGGGTAATGTGAGAAAATTCTTTTTCACAGAAAGGGTGGTGGATGCATGGAACAGCCTACCTCAGGAAGTGGTGGATATGAATACAGTGCAGGGCTTCAGACAGACATGGGATATGCATAAGAGAGCACTACAGATGAGTATGAATAGATAGGCCATTGACAGAGCAAAGGCCGATGGTACATTTATAAGGTAGAAAAAGAAATGGGCAGACTGGATGGACCTTGCGGTCCTTATCTGCCGTCAACTTCTGTGTTTCTTTGTTACCTCCACCTCCTCCCCAGCTAGGTCGTTGGTTCCCAAATGTATAACTAAATTAGGTTTTCCTCCAACCTCCCTTACTAGTTCCCTTATTCTTGGCCCACCTTCCCTGCTGTCATCCCTGGCAAACAAACCACCCTTCTTCTTGCATTTGGGCCCTTTTTCCTTCCCCAGTGAATACCCCTAATTATGCAGTGCCCTATGATTGCCACCCTTCCATCTCCTTCATCCATGCTCCCCATCCTTCCTTTCTTATCTTTGGTACTAGCTGCTTCCCTACCTAACTACTCCTTCTGCACCCTGGTAAACATATCTCCACATCCACAATTTATGCCCTTAACTGTTTTTCCATCTCCCAATCTGCCACTCCCCTTCTGACTAACTGTATCTGCTTTCAGTTTTCCTTCCCCTCTTCCTTTCCTTTCCTTCCCCCCCTTCCACTCTGTTTTGCCTGCCTCCTCTTCCCTGCCCACTCTGATTAGTTCCCTCCCCCCTCCCCTGTACTCTCAACCCTGGCTCAATCTGACTTCCTACCTCACCTCCTACTGCCCCCTCCCTCCTTCCAGACAGTGGTGCAAATCTATACAATAAAGGTACCCCTTAAGAATTTCCCACCCCTGATGCTACTCTCACATTCCCATCCCTTCTCCTCACCTCTTGCCATTCCTCCACCCTGGGCTCCCTATTCCTCTGAGGAAGAGCTACTCTTGTATACTGGGTGCTTCCCCCCACTCCCACCCCCTGCCTGATGCCGTCACTCCCCTGGGCATCATCCCTCTGCCTTTCCCTCCACTGCTCTGCTCCTCTGACTTCCCACATTGTCTTCCCCAGCTCCCATCTGAGCAGCCTTATTTCAGCCCTTAGCAGCTCCAGGCTCTTACACACAGGACATCCCCTTTTACTCCACATCATCCTCAGAAAGACTGCTGCCCCACAGCTACTGCAGTTTACCACTCTCTTGCTTCCCACATATGTACCTATTCCTAGGGGTGCCAGATTTGGGGATGCCAAAAAGAGGACACGTAGTCCCTCCCCCAATGATCCCTTGTGCCAGACCCCGAGTAAATAGGTTTAAAGTCTCCACCTCCTTCACAGCTCATTTACAAAGAGGTCCTGTGTAGGAGAGAGTAAATAAAATATAAAAATAATAATAATTCAACAGGATAGAGAAGGTACATGAAGAATATGTGGCAGCTGGAAAAAGAGGACATGTCCTCGTAAAAGAGGACATCTGGTAACCCTACCTATTCCCACACTTCCTCCAAGCCCAGCTTCTCCTACCCTCCAGTTATACATAACTATAAAATAACTATAACATTCAAAAATATATACATTTCTATCTTAGCTCCTTACCCTCAAAAAGTGACAACAATCACAATAATCTACCTTCTACTAATACAGATTCTATCACAGAACCAGAATATAGCACTGTGGCATTGACTACTAACTGGGAGGTCCCCAAAGAGACTTGAACCAGCAAATCCAAAGCCAGTGAGTCATGCAGAGCCATCTAGCAAAGTAACTTCCATGGAGAGAAGAGGGTGTCAGCAAAGTGCTGGAAGATGGACTGCTGGTGGTTTGGTTTGAAGGGGACTGCAGCTGACCACAGTGAATAAAGGGGAATGCTGACGGGCCCTAAACAATGGCCTTAGCCAGGTTCACCAGTAGGAAAAAAGGGTTCCATACAGACCTTAGACAAGGGCAATGGAGTTGTCTGCCTAGAGAAGAAAAGGAGCACTCACTTGAGGCCTTGCAGGGCCAGGGCCACAGGGTAGTATTCTCAGGATTCTAGAGAGAAGAAAGGCCTAAGCAGTCAGACCTCAGTAGAGGTCAGAGAACCAAAAGAAGAGCAGCAGGGTCCCCTATGCAGTTCACCTAAAAGTTAAGGGAACACGTAGCTTCACTTATGATGTATAAGGTTGTGTCACAGGTTGTAAAAGTGAACATGGCATGTTTTAGTAGAGTGGCATGAAATACAGAAGTGCAACAGAATGTTCATCAGTGTCCTAGCCCAGTGCAATAAAATTGTCAGCAATGCCTTCAGATGTACAATATTTTGAAGCCAGATATCAATTTGTGACTGTTCAAGAAAGAATAGAACCACTGCTTTAAACTCCAGCATAGTACAGACTGAAATTTATGAATGAGTGAGTGAGTGTAAAATGTGAAACGGTAAACACTTAGATAAAAGACAATATTCAGGTTCCCCAAACATCTTTGGAGTTAAATGTAAGACCCTCCCTCCCTGGTCTAGGGGATTTCTGGCAATAGCATGTGGCTCTCCGGGATGGGCACTCACCACAAACATATGTATTTCTTAAACAGTACAGGTCTGAAAATGGCGGAGGGGACTCACCAGATACTGTGCTGAGGATAGATCTTTGTACCAAAGGTCTTTCATTTTGGCACTGTGTCCTTCAGGTGACTCCTCCGCCCCAGTTTAGGGGTTTCTGGTGATGGTACATGGCTGTCAGGAGGGGAGCAGACCACAAACATTTGTATTTTATAAATACCACAGGTCTGAAAGGTGGGGAAGGGGGGGGCCTCACCAGATGCTGTGCTGCAGCCAGGTCTTCATCCTGAAGGTTTTCACTCTGGACTCGGCCTACTCCGGGTGACTCCCCTTCCCTAGGCTCAGCAGTGGGTGGCTTCAGTGCACAACTGGCCTAGATTCAGGGTGCATTCTTACTCTGTGGAATAACTTGTTACCCTCAGGCAATCGTTAGTTCAGTCTCTGAATGATCACACCAGACACTCTTAGCTGGGAGCATCATGATTCTTTACAGTGCGTGCAGCATCTGTCCCCACTTACAACAATTCCTCTTCAGGGGCCCGGAGGCCCATGCATTAGTCTAACAGTTCAGGTTAATCCAAAGGAGCTTTCCATCCTACCCTCAGTAGTCATCATCACAAATCTCTGCCTCAACATTATAACCAGGAAGCCATTCTGGGCATAATTCAGTCCCTACCACACAGTAGTCAAATCTGCAAGGGCACTTATCCTGTTTCCACTCTGCATGGACCTCTGATTTGGCCTCCTACAGTGGATGAACCTTATTTATTTATTTATTTATTTGTATTTCGGATGACACCTTTGAGCCGAGGGCTCTTTTACAAAGGTTCCACATCAAGGCAATAAGGACAATAAGGTACAAAACATAACAAGATCATTACAATGGAACTTACAGATGTAACCCCCCTGCAAATGGGGGTTCCCAAAAAGTCTTCCTTGAGCTTGCCTAAATGCTCACTGCCAGGCTGGTGTCCTGCGTTTTAGCAGTTTAAATGTAATTGCCAGAAAGGGCCTGTATAGCCTCTGTGTACTGTCTCTTTAAGAGTTGCCCGGATTGCAGTCATAAGTAATCTGAGATGGAGTTCTGTTGAAAGATGTAACTATTTGCTGAAAATCATTTAGAGTGATAATGATAATGTAGTTTGTCTAACCTGCCTTCTTTGCAACAGGGACTGTTTTGTTTATCTCCACTATCTTGGTCCTGGACTGTCAATTGGACCAATCAGTACTGGTGGGACTTAAAGTGGAGCCGGACTACAGGAGCTGTCTGGAGTCAAAATCTGTAGGAATTGTAGTTTGGGGCTTTTTGCACCTGAAGGGGGAGCCTTTGTTGTGACTAACAGGAGGATCAGCCAACTGAACCTTTTGGATCTTGGGGAATTTCCCAGGCTGCTGCTGCTAGTTTCAGTTTTGAGCTGAGAAGTGAAGAAGTAACAGCTCAAGTGATTTTTTGAGCAGCAGTTCTGTGTAGTTTTGCATGGGAGAACTGTGAAAGGGCTGGGTTTTGGCCTGCCTGTCTGCCTGCTGTCCCGGAGAGGGAAAATAGAGTTTATTCGGACTGAATCCAAGTTGTGAGGACTATTTAAGCCACTGGACTGTGACCAGGCTTTAACCTGGAGAAGACCAAAGATTTGCTGAATGTGGTCAGCCTGTCAGGATTTCCAGCTGCTTTTGAATCCCCGGTTTGTGCAGAGACTTTGCGATTGTGACCGCAGAGCGGTTTGCCTGGTACAGTAGAATTTCCTTACATGAAAATGTGCTGTGTATTGAAAGTGGGTTGTGATTTGTTCCCCACTGTGTGAACTGTGTTCTGCTTGCTGGAAGCTTTATCCAGCCTAATCGGACTGAATCTGTGTTCATCTCCATTCGGCCTGGGCCATCCACGCTGGCCCTGCCAGACTACCCCACTTTTCTTAGAAAGCCACCCGACAAGAGACCTGCCTAGGGATCAGCCCCCTGCTCCACGCTTGAACAGGAACGATGCCTCGGTGAATCGTGTGGGCTCTGCTTCTCCTGGCACTCCAGATTAACCACCTGCTGTCTCGATTTTCATCCAGCCTGTGTCCAGTCTTGGTATCGGGAGTAATCATCAGGTAGATCCCTGCAACAACAGCCTAATCTAAAAGTGTGTCATCTGATTGTCTTGTTGTTTTCTTTTCACAAACTGAGCCCTCTGGCTCCGGATTACAAATAGTGTGTGTTGTGCATGTTGTTTTCTTCTATCACAGGGCCCCAACCAGTTGCAACATTCCTGGCTAGCCCACCGTTCTCCATCTGGGAACCCAGAGTGTGTGACTGTTTATGGATCCTGAAGTGCATGCATAACTGTTTGATTGATACAGCCTTCAAGCAAATTAACCTGATTATGCCCCTCCCTTGTTCAAGTCCCTTAGATAAATCAGATCTAACCCTTTTTTGCATTTACCCTGACTGTGGTTCCAGTTTGTGCAAGAGTACTGTACTGCTGTTATTTGCTGTGTATAACCTTGTTTTACAGGGGGTCCCCAGGGCCAGGCCAGAGGAAAGCCCTGGTGGTATGTGCAAACAGAGTGGGTACTTGTGTGGTGTATCAGGGGTATTGTGAAAGTGATTATTGTGTATTGTTCTGGCCACTAGTAAGGAAAGAGGGGGATTACAGTGTCCCAGAGGGCTGTGCCCAGTTTAGCTTGACCACTACCAACCCTGACCTCCAAGTGGAGGCACCCATTTCAGAACTCAGGCCCCTTAACCTGCTACTAGCCAAGCAGGCAGGGGTAGTAGCTCTAGATAGCCACCTTGGGGTTGCACAAAAAAAAAAAAGACAAGGTTACAATAATAGCAGCCAAAGGCATTGTCAAAGAATTGTGTTATGCAGCTAATTATACAGTACAAGTCATAGGTGGCTCAGTGAAGCTTTGTTAGGAATGGGTTAGTGGGAAAAGTGAAAGAAGAGTGGTGGTGAGGTGGGTGGTATGGGAGAGAGAGAGGGAGGAGGGGAGAAATAGGGAGGGCATTGTGTTGGTTATGTGGTAGATGGGATATAACAAGGGAGGAGGAATGGGGGGGATGAAAAGGAAGAGGAGACAGATTCATCCTATACCCAGTAATGGGGGGTAGGAGAGGAGGAGGAGCTGAAGCAGTGAGGAGGGATGCTTGAGGGTAGTATGCTTGGAGGGGATTGTAAGAAGCAATCACAGAAGGCACTAGCCACGAGGTGTTGACGTAGTTTAAGCTTAAAAGCACCAATCATGGCAATGTTGGAGATTTCTGTAGGTAGCAAGTTGAACCAGGTGGAGGCTCTGACAAGGTAAGAACGTTGAGTTTGAGAGGTCCGGCAGCGAGGTATTGTAAAGGTTAGGCTGACCGATCTTCTAGTTAGGCAGCGGACGCGCTGCGGGGTCAATAACAAGGCCTACAACCTTGCGGGATTTATACCTCAACGCAGGGCTTGGTAAAGTCCCTCTGAATCATTAATCTGTCCCAACACACCCTTATGATCCAGGGTCCTCTAACAACCCTTGAGATGGTAACCAATCAAAGTAAATACCATGTACTGTGATTTTATGTACAATTTGTCGAAATGTAATGTTCTGTTTTGAAAACGATGTACAATAGGTATTGATGTAATGTTCTGTTGTGTACTGACATGGAGCCTTTGCAAAGGAGTCTTCGACTCAAAGGATTGTAATTCTGAAATTTCAATAAATAAATAAAAATAAATAAAATATTGATTGGACTCCCGGGGGCATAAGGCCCAGTGATGTCTTCTTAGCTAGGATGCAGGTCTGGTACTTTAGCCTGCAGGATAGCTGGAGCCAGATAGCCTGCTCATAAATGCCACGGTGAGAAAGGTGGGCAGCATGATCTCTGATGAATCCCTGGGAGCCTCCTGGTCCGTGAGCCTCCAACCAACCACCTAAAATGGCTTGTTATCTCTGTTTATACCCCAGGTTCCTCTGCCTGGGGTGCATTAATCTATTACACTTAATTATCTGTACTACAAACTACAGTATACACAGGTACCCAGAGGATTAGTAATGTCCTACTCCACCTAGTGGAAGAAGATGGGCATTACATAAAGTTTTTTTTAAAGAACCCTGTTTAGCTTCTGTTCTAAGGGGGAACATCACCAAAAGGACCCTGGTTTACATATACTTACTGCAAGTCCTCCTTGAACAAATCCAAAGTATCATTATTTTGTGGTGTAGAGTGCTTCACCTGTGAATGAAAAATTGCAGAAGTACTCTGAAGAGTCAGGTGTTTAAGCTTATTTAATGCTGTACGGAGATCAAGTTTTAAAACATCTACCTCATGTAAATGTTTACGAATAGTTGAGAGAAGCCCATCCCCTTTCAGGAAAACAGCAGAGAAGAATGTGTAAAAAAGTAGATAAACTCAAAGTCATCAAAATCTGTAGCCCCCCAAAAAACAATAGTGCCAGAAAGGGCCTTCACTTCATTGAAAGCTTTTCCTTTATTGTAGTTCTCACCTTAAATAAAATAGGAATATTTTTTCCAAATATCAGCTGAGACATTGGTAAATTTGCCCACCTTTTCACAGTAACCCCTGATCAGCTGCGTTGCCAGGGGTGTAACTAGAGGTCAAATTTGACTAAGACAAATTTGTGCAATAGGCTGGAATTTGGGTGCCACTAAGGTCTCTCAGAAGCATAGAAACATAGAAGTTGTCAGCAGATAAGGGCCTCCAGGCCCACATAGTCTGCCCTAGGTGTTTAGATGTTCTGGGTGCATTTTGGGGGCATGTTAGAAGATTACAAAGATTTTAACAAACTCCATTTCGTTCATATTGTTATGTATGTTTCTGTTCATGGTGCTACCTTACCATAGGAAATTACTATGTACTGTGTATTCTGTAATGTGTTTTTCAAATTTACATTTATAGAGTTGCCTTTTTTTCAGGCCTAGATTAATGCATGTGCAAAGTGTACACTTGCACACGGCACCATGCTTTAGAGGCCCCAGATTTCACACGATGTCCAGGATCTTTTTTTTTTTTTTTTTCTGTCAGGCATCTGTGTGTCTGTGTCTGTGAGAGATACAGTAAGTTGCAGAATGGATGTGCAGTGCGAATGGGTGAAGCCTGGATGCCACAAGCTTTACTGAACTCCCTTTTTTTTTCCCCAAGTCTGTCCACAAAGTCAGCCACTGGCATTCTGTGATTGACCACCTGGCATGTCAGTCAGTTAGCCAACCACTGCTGCGTTTCAGTTAAGTACCCACTGCCGAGGGGGGGAGAGAGAGAGGGAGGGAGACACTCAACGACGATAGGAGAAAGAGGCCTTGCTTCATTTATTGGCATGGCAGTGGGACCCACACACTGACTTTTTTTCTGTTTTGCTTGCCACTTGGGAAGTTCAAGTTTATTTCAGGAAAGCTGCATTGAGCAAGCTCATTCACAAGGAGGTCCTGAAACATTTACACAGACATGTGAACATTACATAAAAGGTATCATTGGCTATAGATATACAAAGTACATACAAAGTTCACAAAAGGCAATTCATGATAAGATGCAACCAAGTAGAGCAAGGTCCCATTAGGAGAGTTTGCTTCTTTTTTTGTTCTGCCAATGCAAGAGCAGAATTGTACTCATAATTCAGATAAGGCAATAAAAAAATAGTTAGTATGCAAGGATGAAAAGAATGGATAAGTAGGCAGGCAGGGTTGAGGATTAAAAGCAAGAAGGGATGGCTAGGGGTTAGGAGAGTAAGGTGAGAAAGATGAGAGTAGGAGGTCTGATGGTAATGGGCAGTGCGAGCAGATCAAGGGAGTCATATCCTTTAGCGCTTTAAACCTTAAACTGTCAATGTGGTTGTAGTCCTGGGTTGGACAGGACAAAGGCAGTCGGTACACGTGTAACTAACATAAGGGTAAGGGACAGGCTTAGTGGCAGCTACAGATGTCTTATTTTAGATGCAGTTAATGCTTTGTAGAGATTAATTGAGACAATGCTGGTCAGTTTCAGTACGGCTTGGAGTTGGTTCCAAAAAGTAGGAAGGGTGAATGAAATTGCTCGTTGGCCAAAGGTAGTACGAGTTCTTGGGACAGCAAGCAAGATGTAGTCTGATTTCCTGAGAGAGTATGTACTGCGGGAGATGCAGATAAGAGACGTTAAGTAGGGGAAAATGAATTTACCTCATTATGCTTAGCAGGTGGATAACACTAGTGGTGGGAGCAGTGGGAGTGCCTCAAGTCATAGGAGATGGACTGAGAAATACTGCTGTTGGTGGACTGAGAGAGTGAGAGGCTATGGCAGTTGTGGGCCATGCTGACGGTAGTGACACTTATCGGGAGGAGAGTAAGTTAGCCCACAGTGCAGGTCAGGTGTCTAGTGACACTGGAGCCAGCAGGAGAAAAAAAGCAGTAAACTACAAGTCAGGAAGGAACCAGAAAGAGAAAAGGCCAGGAGGCCTGATTGAGAGACAACCGAAGAGGGGCAGGTACATATACTGGGGATACTGCAGTCAGCAAAGAACTTTGCTGACTACTGCTGCTGCCAGGACAACAAACACACATGGAAATGACTGGAGCTGAGTGCACTGTTATGTATAAACATAAGATTAGTGGGTGACTGTGGCACCATGAGTACAATCAGAAACTGTGGGCTGTGTGGTGGTGGGTCGTCCCCCGCTCCCCCGCATCACACCTGTGAATGTACATTTCATTGTATTGTGCTGTGAATACTTGTCTAAGCTATCTAGAATTCTTGTTTCTACACTGTGTTGGTACTGGTGGTGGTGGTGGGAGTGATACCAGTAAGGGCAAAGGGTGCTGTGAAGTTGTGTTTAGAGTTCTAGCAGTAACTCCTCACCCCATACCTCTCAACCTTTTGCCACTGAAGTGTGGGGCACTGATACTCAAAATGTTGGAAAATGTGGGACACTGGCTGTCAAAATGTGGGACACACCACCAAACATGAAGATAAAGGTCAGAACACTGTGGAAACCAGTGTCATTATTATTTTGTTTATTCCTCATTTAAGAGTAATATGAATTTTTGTTTTAAAGTCTAACTTTGCAGTGCCTTCTCAGTGTGGAATGATAGTTAGACAAGGTAGTTTTGTGGGGTTAAAGGAGGGATGCATTTGAAAGATATGTTCCTCACCCAGACCAATCTCATCTAGTGTTGGAACTCGTTTTTTTTTTTTTTATTATTATTTTTTGCAAATTACTTAATTTCATGCTAGAATAAGCCTGAAAATAATTTTTAAAAGCTATCAACCCCCCTGGCCCAGTTACATGTACTGAGTGGTCCCCCATAACTATTATTGCACAGAGCCCCATTCTTCTTAATTCAGGCCAGCTTCTTATTTTCCATCCTGCTTTATCTGTGCCCATGGTTCACCCTTCATCCAACTGCACCCCTCCAGCATGATCACCAAACTTCTTTTGGACTATCTGGTTAACCACCACTTACCCATGACCACTGCAGTGGTGGCTAGCCGTCCACGTCTGGTCTAGTAAATGTAGACATCTTGAACAAATACTTCTTCTGAGAGGGTTGTGGATACATGGAACAGCCTTCCTGAGGAGGTAGTGGACTCAAAAACAGTGGGGGAATTCAAGAATGCATGGGACAGACTTAAAGTAATTCTAGTGGGGGTAGGAGGAAGTAGGCTGTTGGTTAACTAGGATCTGCAGCTTATGCATTAGGTAGGGAAATGGGCAGACTAGATGGGCCAAGCGGTCCTTATCTGCCATCAAATTCTATGTTTCTGTGTTCTCAGTGTTCAGAGAGAAAGGGGAGGGACCTCAAAAAAGCAACAGGAGCTTTGATGGCAGGAAAGTGGACTCTAGCCCTTTTTCTTTTTTTTTAAACTTTTTATTTTACTTTTTACAGAGTTTGGAACTGTTTGATTCTGAAAGCAGCACAGGGGAAGTCACAGAGTTTGGAATTCTGATTTTGAAAGCAGCACAAGGGAAGTCACAGCGTTTGGAATTCTGATTTTGAAAGCAGCACAAGGGAAATCACAGAGTTTGGAACTGTTTGATTTTGAAAGCAGCACATGGGAAGTCAAAGAGTTTGGAACTCTGATTTTGAAAGCAGCAGAAGGGAAATCATAGAGTTTGGAACTGTCTGATTTTGAAAGCAGCACATGGGAAGTCAAAGAGTTTGGAACTCTGATTTTGAAAGCAGCACAAGGGAAATCACAGAGTTTAGAACTGTCTGATTTTGAAAGCAGCACAAAGGAAATCATAGAGTTTGGAACTGTCTGATTTTGAAAGCAGCACAAGGGAAATCACAGAGTTTGGAACGCAGTGCTTTGGCTTCTCAGAAGGAACTAGAAGGGGGACAGGATCAGATCTACATGTAACCCCTAGATGGCGCTATCCCAGGGGCTACTACCCCTGCCTGATTTGCCACTAACAGGTTGAGGGGCCTGGATCCAATGGCGGGTGCCTCCACCCAGAGGTCAGGGTTTGCAATAGTTAAACTTACTTGGTCACAGCCCTCTGGGACACTGCAACCCCCCTTTCTTCCCACTAGTGGCCCACACAATATAGCAGAATTACCTTCACAGTATACACTTACCCCCAAGGCTGGTTCAGGCACCGACATCCTGTAAAATAAGATACAGTGCAACAATCACAGTACAGTACTTTAACATAGACAAATACCTCAGGCAGTATAACTTTGTTGAAACAAACAGCTCTGATTTATTTAGGGGGATATAACAAGGACAGGGGGAAATCAGGTTAATTAGCTTATCACTTTACTATTTACCTATGGCTCTGTGCACAGGCCTATCCCTACCAGTTACTGTCCCTGGGTACCCAAGCCCTAGTGGCTAGTCCAAACCGTGGCAGCTGGTAGGGGCCCTTTCACACAGAGAAAAGGAAAATTAAACAGTCAGCAGTACAGTAATTCCATTTGGATTTAATATGGCAATTCAACAGGGAGCGACCCTGAATTAGTACTCACGACTTCCAAAGAAGATATGGTCCTTCAATGTCAGCAGGGCTACTTTTGATCTCCAAGAGACTCCTCACACATTTATATGGTAAAAAAAAGAAAGCACTATACCAGGCAGGCTGCATCTGTATCCCAATCGCATTACTGCACAACAACCAGGAGAACACACAGCAGATTCAGTTCCTGACAGACCGAGTGTAATTCAACAATTTCTTCAGTCTTCTACAGGGTGAGCCTGGTTTCTACTCTTCAGAGATCCTTTGATTCTTTTCACAGGACGGATTCAGTCCTAACAAGCAGTTACACAAGTTGTAGACCGAACTCTGGGCCTTGCACACGTTTTTGACTGAAACTGTGCACTGAAGGAGCACAGGGTTTCTTTCCCTTCACTTTCAGATCTCAAACTGAAACTCCCAACAGACAAAAACTGGCACTTCCTTTGAGTTCCTCCCAGTTCTTGACTGGATTGGCTGTCACTCACAATAGACTGCTGCTGTTGGTCCAAAAGGCAATCAAGTCTAAACTACATCTCCCAGAGTCACTGCCCATACAATCCTCTTGTGGCTGGCTCAGATTATGAGTCCCAAGTTCTGATTCGTCAAGGCATCATTTTAGAGCTAGTTTACCCCACACTGATTGGTCCAGTTCAGCAGTTCAAAACCAGAATGGGAACTAGGCAGACAGTTCTGACTGCAAAGAAAGCAGGTTAGACAAACTGTAATTTTATTATTACTGTAAATGATTTCTGGCAATCAGTTACATCTTTCAGACAGGTTCCCTTTGCACTCCTAGTGACTGCAAAAATGGGGTGAATTGGCAGCAGCTTGAGTGGTACTCAATCAAAGAAACACACAGTCCCCCATACAAACTAATTATGTCTGCAAGCAGACAGCTCTTAAAGAGACAGTACCAGAGGTTCTAAAAACACTCACTGATAAATGGCTTAAACGCCAAACACCATTCAGGCTTGGAGCATTCAAGCAAGCTCCTTGAAGTCTTTTGGGAACCCCCATTTGCAGGGGGGTTACACCCTTCCTGGCCTGGGAAAGCTTGACGTCCGCCACAAGCAAGTACCCCATAAGTTTCAACTGCAACCATATACATTTGCATTAGGCTCACACATGTAATCATCAGTCAATACATCATTTTACCAAGAACCATTTCTGAAACATTGCAGTACGTCACTTTTACACAGTATAACACACACATTGTACCATAACTCAAGTTATTACCTCTTGTACATGAAACCTGAAGAGAGGGACCCTTCCTATCAGTTACCTTGGGGCTGGACGGCAAGGCACCATACTTAGAGGGCAACACAAGTAACTTGAGTTAGCACTAACGTCAGTTTGGGCAATGAGCTCGGGACACATACACTCCTTTATGGACAACATTGAGAGGCAGGTCCACTGGCCGGCCCAGGGAATCATAACTGAGGTGCACCACAGGCTTTACAGCTCGACCAGTCTTTCTAGGGGAGCTGTTACAGTCTCTGCACTCTGAGCCTCATTTTCAGCATTGTTCTCACTTGTCAGGGAGTCTCCATGGGGTAGAGAGGCTAGAACTTGGGGCACTTTCAGCTCCAGGAGTTACAGTTTCTGAGTCCACAACATTTGGCTCGCATGGAGAGCTTTCAGACACTGGCAGTGGACTGTCAGGGCACTCAAAATACTCTTCTTGTTCGGTGTATCACCAGTCTGCCCCAATCTATCATTTTCTCCCTGAAAGCTCAAACAGTTCAACCATGCACAATGATTCCATTTCATCTGATCTGATGCTTTGCACTTCACTTTCTGGGAGCATTGGCTCCAGGGATGAAGCTGGGGCATAGACAGTCCAGAAGGCCCAGCTTTGTCTCCAGTATTGACTAGGGGATTGCCCTCAAACAATTGACTCAGTTCTAAGAAGGATAGTATTCAAAGTCACTCTCACTTTCTTCTGATATGGACTGACAGTCATGCTCAACTGGGACTTGTGCAGGGGAACACTTAACTCTGCTTCTGTAGGTGCAGACTTCCTTGATCTTTCTTAGCAGCAGCTCTAGTCACTGGTCCAGAGGGGCATCTTCTGGGGGCTCAGACTCAATCAGGATTTGTCCAATGGGTAGTAAATGATTTCTATGCATTGTTTTTACATCTTTGAATTGTTCTCAGGCCTTACTTTGTACACTGGCAGATCATCTAGTTTGCCCACTACAATGTGAGGGAGATGGTGCCATCTGTCAGCAATCTTGTGTTTGCCATGCAGTCCCAGATTTCTTAGCAATACCGATCTCCCTCCTGGAGTTCCTGTGCTTTCACCTTTTATCATACCTTTCTTTGTTGGCCAGATTTCTTTTGGCAGCCATGGTTTGAGCCAGTTGGCACGCATGAGTTAGCTGGGCCTTTAACTTTGCACATACTGTAAATAGTTGTCAGCTTGAACCCCATCAGGAGAGACCCCAAAACACACATCTACCGGTAGTCGAGCTTCTCTTCCAAACATCAGGCGGTAGGGGAGAACCCAGTGGCATCACTTTTGGTGCAGTTATAAGCATGTACCAGGTGCTAATTTGTTGGCTCCATCTAGGCTTGTCCTTTGGGTGCAGGGTGCCTAGCATATCTAGCAAAGTGCGGTTGAAACGCTCAGGCTGTGGGTCCCCTGGGGGTGGTAAGGAGTGGTTCTGGACTTTCTCACTCCCACAGAGAAAGCATCTCTTTGATCAGACGACTCTCAAAGTCTCTCCTTGATCAGAATGGATTCTTTGTGGAGCCCCATAGTGAACAAAAAGTTTTCACGAGTACTTTGGCTACAGTGGATGCTTTCTGGTCTTTGGTGGGAAAGCTTGGGCATATCTCGTGAAATGGTCAGTGACCACCAGCACATTACTGATATTTCTTTGATCTGACTCCAAACTCAGAAAATCAATACAGACCAGCTCCATGGGTGCACTGGTGGTTATGTTAACAAGGGGGGCAGCCCTCTGGGGCAAAGCTTTCCTCTGTAAGCAGCGACTACAAGTTCGTATGTGTTGCTCCACATCAGCCCCCATCTTAGGCCAATAGAATCTGGATCTCACCAAGTCAAGTGTTCTGTCTATACCAAGGTGCCCCATGTGGTTGTGCAAGGACCTCAATACTGAGTCTCGAAAGGCAGTGGGCAGCACCAGTTGTTGTTTGTCTACTTGTCCCTCTGTCTACTGTTTCTCTATATAACAGTTTATTGATCAGTTTCAACTTAGGACCTTCTTTGTATAACAGTGCAGTTCTCAAATCAGTGGAGCGTGATTTGACACATCTTTCCTGCATAGAGGGCTTCTAAAGCTGATTTGATCATAGGATCGCGGATTGAGCCCGCCGAATACTGTCATTGTCCAGCTGAGGCAGTGCACCAATGTCTATTGCAGAAAAGTGGCAATAAGCAGCAGGTATGCAATTCTCAGAGGGTCCCAAGCAATCCACCATGCAGTCCACTGCGCCGTGGACATTTGTTCCTCCCTGTCAAACTTCGCAGAGTGCCCGATGTCAGGTTCTGCCAATCGGACCCAATCATTCTGGGGAACAGGCCTCCGGAGAGAGCATCAGCATCTATGTGGTTCAGACCTGCTCGGTATTCGAGAGCATAGTCATATGTAGATAATGCAGAAAGCCACCTGTGGCCAGTGGCATCCAACTTAGCTGAGGTCTGCCATAGGTCAAAGGATTATTGTCAGTTTTACTAGTATTTTAGCCCCATAAGTACTCATGGAATTGGTCAACAATAGCCCACTTCAAAGCTAGAACTCTAACTTATGTACAGGATAGTTCTTTCGGATGGGGTCAGGCTTCACTGGCAAAGGCCACTGGTCTCAGGCCATTCTCGTGCTCTTGGTACAACACAGCCCCCAACCCTTGCAAGCTAGCATCAGTGTGCAGGACGTAGGTTTTCTTGGATCGGCATAGGCCAGCACTGGAGCATGGGTAAGTTGATATATGATCTCATGAAAAGCAGTCTCACAATCAGGAGTCCAGCGGGCCCCAAATACTTCACTGGATGAAAATACACTCTTCAGTCTTGAGGACGCTGACTTTTGGTATTTTTGTGGGTTGGGGATACCCTTGAGTAAGGTTAAGTAAAGGGCGGATCACTCTTGAATAGTCCTTGATGAAACCTGATAATAACCACAGAATCCCAGGAATCTTTGCAGTTCTTTAGATTTTTGGCTGTGGCCAGGTGGTCAAGGCCTCAACTTTACTTGGTCGGTCTCTATTCCTCGGTGGATACTATGTGTCCCACATACTTACTGATGTTTGAAAGAATTGACACTTATCAATGGACAGTTTAAGGCCAAAGTCCTCCAGTCGATCCAATACCTTAAATAATCTGCTCATGTTCCTCCAGTGAGCTGCCAAACACAATAACATCATCTAGGTATACCAGGCACTCTAGTAAGTTCATGTCCCCACTGCACGCTCCATCAATCGTTGAAAAGTGGCTGGGGCACCTGAAATCCCTTGAGGCATCCTCATGAATTCATAGAAGCCAAGCGGACAGATAAAGGCTGTCTTCTCACGGTCCTCTGGGGCCATCGGGATCTGGTAGTACCCACTAGGAGATCCAGCACAGAGAACCACTTGCTCCCGCTTAGGCAGTCCAAAGCATCCTGAATGCGGGCATTGTGTACTGATCAGGATAGTCCGACTGTTTAAGGTGCGATAATCCACGCACATCCTTACTGTCCCATTCTTTTCCTCACTACCACAATGGGGAAGCATAAGGGCTTCTGGATTCTTGTATTACACCAGCCGCTAACATCTCTTGCAGATGCCGTCTCACATCATCTATATCAGCAGGTGCCAGGCGTCGAGACCTCTCATCGAAATGGTCTTTCGTCATGCAGCCGGATATTGTGCTCAGCTCTGCACGCATCCTACGTCCCCATTCCTTTAAAGAAAACACCTGGTCTCTCTGGGCAAGCTTCTCACTGATCCTCACTTTCCATTCAGCTGGCAGGGGAGTTGCGAAATCAAACAAGTCAGGCGTTACTCTGTCATTCTTCCTGAACTCTTGCTGCTGGGTAGCACTGCAGTGTCTGCACAATGCACATTAGCCAGGATGCAACCTCTATTTACCGAATGTCTCTTTCAGACACATTATGAACTTGGACCATTACCCTTCTGGCATAAGCATGGGCTCTAGCGGCAAAATACTAGGCTTGACCAGCAGTCCTCTGGCAATTTTCCATCGCCTGGTGCATCCAACATTAATATTTTATTCTTAACATCCTTTCTGATACGGACCTCTCCCTGTAAGGTACACTGGGCATTTGGTGCCAGGATCAGAGACTCAGGATCCTTCTTCCATACAATTCCGACCGGTTCCTCTGGTTCTATATTTTCAGCATCTCTCTGTGCCTCATAGGCCTTCTTAATTAAAGCCGGAACTCTTAAAGCTCTACTAGTCTTTGACCCCTGTTTTTCATAACACAAATGTGCCAGCCTTCTGAACATATGAGCATTTGTTCCAATCAACAAAGGGACACCATCATACAGTCCAGTGGGGGACACACTAAGGCTAGGGTCTCTACTTGTTCGCCACTCCAGCCACGGAGGTGGGAAAGACAGCCAAATTCGGATATACCCAGAATAGGGGTAGGCCTTCTCACTTAACCCCCATACATGCAGTCCTTCTAATGGTTGTAAGGGCACGTCTGACAAATGCTTCTGATACCAATCTTGAAACATAATTGTCACTTGGGAGCCACTGTCTAATCACAGCTCTTGTAGACACTCCATTTACCTTTACAGTGGTCTCCATGGAGGGACCCACTATTCTGGACCAGTCTGGAGAGGCGGTGGGGGGCCTGGGCAACTGACCTTGCCACAAAAGGACGTGAATTAGCATTTTTGGTGCCCTCACTGGGATCATTTCGTGCACCTCTTAACCACTGATTTGTTCTCCAAGCCTCCTTGTAGCCTATATGCAACTTTGTCAGTGTCTTTTGGGGATTGGCATTCCCTTTCATGTGCCCATCCTTCCCACAATTATAGCAAAACATACTTTTGGAGTTTGAGCTGGCCGAGGTGCCACACTGGGAGCCAGGGCGGGGTATTACTAACTGGAAACCTTGGTGCCATCTCTGTCTGGCGTGATAAGCATTTGGAGACATCTCGTCAGTTTCTCCACTTCCATGGTCAAGGAATCGAGTTCGAGCTGTTATCAGCAGGAGATACATGGTGGGTATCCCCACCCCATAGCAGATGCAGTCGGATATAGGTCGGGGCCCGTACTTGCAGGCGTGGCCTTCATAAAGGGACTGTTTTGAATTCCCGGATCTCTCTCAACAGTTCGCTTCATTGTGGCATATCTTTTCCTTATCAGAGCACTCATTGACTGCCAACCTCTGCCCTGAACTTCACTTGATGGGCCACCCTCAGTCACTGGGTCATAGCCACAGCTATTGGTGCAGGTCCCTCCCGAGGTCGCCTTTTTCAACTCCTCGAATTTCTCTCATTAACTCATCATAGGAGGGTGGGGATTCCAGTCGATTTGCCAGGCGTAACTGAAGCAACAGCAGTTCTGAGAAGGGGGCAGACTTAAGGATTCTTGTCCAGTCTGGTCTGTCCAGTTCAATCGCTGGCAAACTACCCTTTCTGAGGCATTCTTGCAACAATTTTTCCAGCCGAGAGAATACACAGACAACAACTCCCTTGGTACTGTTGTGCATTTCACTTCCACCATAGGTCCTCATCAGAATCTGGCTCCCATACACATTCTCCAAGGCCTCAAGATAGGCTTCGCAGTCGCTCAGGGTTACGGCCCGCTTAGCACGGATGGTAGCCAGGGCAGGACCTCGGAGGCTCTCACTAACCCTCTTTCGCCGGCTTCCGAAGCATTGCCATTCTAGCACTTGGGGCAACATAGTCTATCCAGGTCTCCCAGTCATCCTCCCTTGGGGTGGGGAGGGTGCCAGAGAAGATCCACCTTCGTAAGAGTCGTGACTAATGGCAGGTGCAGAAATAGGAGTCTGCATTGGTTCAGCCACCATTACGGGTACTGGAGCAGGAGAGGGTGTTGGGGAGGAACACCCCAGGTGGCAAGAATAGTTTCTTCAAGTCCTCCACAGTTTTCCTTCTCCCAGCAACCATTTAGCAAATTCTCCTCAAAAGTTTCAGATAGTGGTGGGGCTCATTCCCCGGTCTTTACTGTCCTTAGTTATCACTCTCCAAGCAGGAGGGGCCTCTGGGGTAATGGTCTGTGGTACTTTGGAGCTATCTATGGGATCCTTAAACTCTACTAGGGCCAGGAAAGTGTGGGTGAGCAGATTAGCGTGCCGACCCACCACCACAGGATTTTGTAAACCTTCCACCTTGGAAAGTACTCCTGCACAGTGTCCGTATTGATACCCAGGGGATGTCCAGGATAAGCATAGCATTTTGGGGGTCGATCTCCTCCCCAGTACACCACCCACCAGCCGTGCACAGCCACTTGTCGGGTACCCATTTATTTATTTATTTATTTTTTTCCTTAACAGTGGTTTGTAAATATGGCCACTAGAGGACACACAATCCCAGCGGTGAGCCTCCAAAATGTAACCCTAGATGGCGCTATCCCAGGGGCTACTACCCTGCCTGATTTGCCACCAACAGGTTGAGGGGCCTGGATCCAATGGCGGGTGCCTCCACCCAGAGGTCAGGGTTTGCAATAGTTAAACTTACTTGGTCACAGCCCTCTGGGACACTGCAACCCCTTTCTTCCCACTAGTGGCCCACAATATAGCAGAATTACCTTCACAGTATACACTTACCCCAAGGCTGGTTCAGGCACCGACATCCTAAAATAAGACAGTGCAACAATCACAGTACAGTACTTTAACATAGACAAATACCTCAGGCAGTATAACTTTTGTTGAAACAAACAGCTCTGATTTATTTAGGGGGATATAAAGGAACAGGGGAAATCAGGTTAATTAGCTTATCACTTTACTATTCATCTATGGCTCTGTGCACAGGCCTATCCCTACCAGTTACTGTCCCTGGGTACCCAGGCCCTAGTGGCTAGTCCAAACTGTGGCAGCTGGTAGGGGCCCTTTCCACAGAGAAAAGGAAAATTAAACAGTCAGCAGTACAGTAATTCCATTTGGATTTAATGTGGCAATTCAACAGGAGCGACTTAATTAGTACTCACGACCTCCAAAGAAGATATGGTCCTTCAATGTCAGCAGGGCTACTTTGATCTCCAAGAGACTCCTCACACATTTATATGGTAAAAAAAGAAAGCACTATACCAGGCAGGCTGCATCTGTATCCCAATCGCAATTACTGCACAATAACAGGAGAACACACAGCAGATTCAGTTCCTGACAGACCGAGTGTAATTCAACAATTTCTTCAGTCTTCTACAGGGTGAGCCTGGTTTCTACTCTTCAGAGATCCTTGATTCTTTTCACAGGACGGATTCAGTCCTAACAAGCAGTTACACAAGTTGTAGACCGGAACTCTGGGCCTTGCACACGTTTTTGACTGAAACTGTGCACTGAAGGAGCACAGGGTTTCTTTCCCTTCACTTTCAGATCTCAAACTGAAACTCCCAACAGACAAAAACTGGCACTTCCTTTGAGTTCCTCCCAGTTCTTGACTGGATTGGCTGTCACTCACAATAGACTGCTGCTGTTGGTCCAAAAGGCACCGAAGTCTAAACTACATCTCCCAGAGTCACTGCCCATACAATCCTCTTGTGGCTGGCTCAGATTATGAGTCCCAAGTTCTGATTCGTCTAAGGCATCATTTAGAGCTAGTTTACCCCACACTGATTGGTCCAGTTCAGCAGTTCAAAACCAGAATGGGGAACTAGGCAGACAGTTCTGACTGCAAAGAAAGCAGGTTAGACAAACTGTAATTTTATTATTACTGTAAATGATTTCTGGCAATCAGTTACATCTTTCAGACAGGTTCCTTTGCACTCCTAGTGACTGCAAAATGGGTGAATTACAGCAGCTTGAGTGGTACTCAATCAAAGAAACACACAGTCCCCCATACAAACTAATTATGTCTGCAAGCAGACAGCTCTTAAAGAGACAGTACCAGAGGTTCTAAAAACACTCACTGATAAATGGCTTAAACGCCAAACACCATTCAGGCTTGGAGCATTCAAGCAAGCTCCTGGAAGTCTTTTGGGAACCCCCATTTGCAGTGGGGTTACATACAGTACAGTAGCTTCTTGTTGTTTTACATTGTTTCTTGTGGATTCTACTTGGTAGAAGGTTATTTCTTTTCTTTCTTACTTCTAAGGGGCTAGCAGGGTATTGTTTGGGGCTGTTGGACTTTTGAAACCTGTTTTGGTAGCTATAAGTGGGCTCATTTGTTTGATTCACTGTGTGGCAGGCTGCATTTGTAGAGGCCTATTTCTTCTGTTTTAAACGAATTGGTGTGATTTAACTGGGTCTGTTCTTTGAATTGGAGACATATATCTTCTAATTCCAAGCCTATTTTGATGTGTTGTTGGTGAAGCTGTTTGAATTGGAGTCCTGTTTCTTTGGGTAGCAAACCTATTTTTGGGGCTTTGAGTAGAATTGTGATTCATTGTTGCTGGCTTCACTAGCTGCAAAGTTTGAGTGCAGAGGGAGAAGGTGCTAATGGTCTGACCAGAGGCCTCAGCTACCTGATTGTTTCTGGAAGACTTGGGCTGGTCCCACCTTGGTCCATTATTTTTTATACCAGGGTTCTGACATCACTTCCTCAAACAGGCAAAGGTTATGCACCTGTCATTGCAAAATCAGACATCCAGAAAGGAACAGCAGCAAGTGAAGAGGTGACTGCTTTCTCTCAGTGGAGAGGAAGTAAATGCAAATCTAGAGCTTTCATTATTACTTCATCATTGACATTGCATTGTGGAAAGAGGAGTAGGAGTTTGAAGAAGGTTGTGCAATGGCTACTTAAAGTCTGTTTTTAGGTGTGGATAGGAAGGATAGAATATAAAAAGCAGTTGCTCAATATATCTAAACGTGTGCAACAAAGGAGGTAGGAAATAAAGAAAATGTTTTACACTGATAGAGGAGGGAGAGGGAGACTTGGAGTGTTTGGTATCCTGCATCTGAAGGGTGGGGGTCGCCAGGGCAGGTGACAGCAATGGGTAGGGTGGTAGGCTGCAACAACTGTGGTGCACCAATCTTCTAAAATTGCCTGGAGTGTGGAGGATGTTTATGTGCAAATCACATAGAAAACTTAGAAAGGAGATTGAGGGTCTGCAGGAGGAACTAAGACAGGAAGGCAGATTGGGGTGGGTTTAGCCCAATACTGGAGGGAGGAAGAAGGGGACATGAAGGAGGCGCGATTTAGGCCAACAGTGGTGAGGAGAGGGTCAGAAGAAGGAAGCGAGACAAAGGGCCCAGGCCAGGAAGAACAATTGCCGGGAAACCAGGTCAGGAGACAAAAGACAGATGGAAGGAGGAGATAGGGACTTGGAGGGAGGCGAAGAAGTGGCAAAAGTCATGGAGTGGAAAGGAGAGAACAGGTTACTATGAAGAGAGAGGGAGCGGGCATTTGTGAAGGGTCTTCAGAAAATAGTTTTGTACTACTAGAGAGGAAGAAGGTGGAGGAGGGAAATGATGAAATTAGAGGAGTAATTGATAAATGCCTGGACCAAACTGGAGCAGGGGGAAGTTCTGCTGGGAGAATTGCAACAGGGGTAAAAGGGGGAAATAATGTGCAGGAGGAAGAAGAGGAGCTGGAAATGAGAGAGGGAGATGAATGGAGGCAAGCAGGGAGTAAGAGGGGTGGAATCTTAGTGCTGGGGGACTCAATACTAAGAGGAGTTAGGTGGGGTAGCAAGGGGGAGAAGCATAGTCGCATTTGGGTGGAGGCCATGCCAGGAATGACAGCGGAAAGGGTGGGACAGTCTGTTCTGAAATATGCTAGAAGGGGTAGGGACAAGCCTCATTTAATTATACCTCTTGGGACAAACGACCTGGCTGACAAGACAGTAGATACAGTCCAGAGGAAGTTTGAGGAACTAGCACAATTATGTGAGGGGGCAGGAAGATCAGTAACTTTTTTAGAGATACTTCCTGTGCCAAAGGCAAGCACAACAAGAAAGCTGAGAATAGAGGAATTTAACGGATGGCTAAGAACCTGGTGTTGTGCTAAAGGGTATGGGCTGTTGGGGGGTGGGAGGGACCTGGGAGGGCAGTAGTCTCTATGCCAAGGAAAGACTACACTTGGAGTGAGGAGGGAAAGAAGTGTTGAAACAGAGGATGGAGGAGTACATAGAGAAAGTTGGGAATTTAAACTAGGAGTGGGGTGGCAGTTGGGAAGACATATGCAGAGACCACAGGTTGGGAAACCATATGAGCTACCCCCATAACAGAGACAAAGGACAAATGGCAAGTACTGTTGGTGATGTTAGGAAAGGAGGGCAGGATGGGGGGGGAGGGTGGAAGGTGGTTACCCTTAATGCTAGGAGCCTTGGGAGGAAAACTGCAGAGTTACAGGTTCTCATGGCAGAGGGAGAGGTGGAAATTGCAGCCATCACGGAAACATGGGCCACCCAATACAATGACTGGGACCTGTCTGTACCAGGGTACAGGTTATTTCGTAGGGACAGGGTGATTGGGAAAGGAGGGGGGTGACACTATATGTGAAGGAAGGACTGAAGTGTGTAAGAGAGGAAGGGAGGAGGGTAGTACGGAGTCACTTTGGATGCAAATCCAGGATTCCAAGAATAGGATTTTAGAATGGAGTGGGTGTACAGGCCACCATCTCAGACGGAGGAGTTAGACAGGGAACTAGTGGGACAGATCAGGAGGAACTCATGAGAAGGGTAGTGTGGTGATTGTGGGGACTCTCAACATGCCAGGAGTGGACTGAGCACCCCAACAACCAGGAACAGAAGGGAGCAGGTACTGCTGGGTGCCTTCCAGGACAGCTTCCTGCTGCAAATGGTCAGTGAACCAACCAGGTTGGAAATACCCTTGACCTTGTGCTGGCAAATGGGGACTTTGTGAGAGAACTTACAGTGGAGGAACCGCTGTCAGGAGTGACCACGCTCAGTATGGCTCACATTGATATGGGCAAGGAAGGAGTGGAATCTGGCACAATAGTGCTGCACTTCAGGAGGGCTGACTTTGGGAGGATGGGGGAAGTGGTAAAAGGGTACCTGGCCAGAATTCAATCTAGTATGGACACTAACCAGAGGTGGGAGCTCATAAAGCTGGGGATAGTGGAGGCAACCAAAACTCTGTGCAAAGCCCAGAGCAAGAAGGCTAGGGCTAAGAAACCGAGCTGGTTGAGCAAGGAGATCATGGAAAGATAAGGAGGAAAGAGCTGCCTTTAGGAAGTAGAAGAAAACAGGGAGGGGAGGACAGGGAGGAGTACTTGACAGAATCAAGGAGGTGACAAGGGCAGTAAGGAGCCAAAGCATCTACGGAACTCAGGCTGGCACAAGGCATTAAGAAGGGGAGAGGACTTCTTAAGGCACATCGGGAAAAGGAGCTGTAAGGACCACATAGTAAGGATTAGGAAGGAGGGGGTTGGGTGAAGCAGGGTGCGATAAGGCAGAAGCACTAAATGAGTACTCTCTGCTCAGTATTTACTAAAGAGAAGAGGGGTGACACCCAAGGTGGGAGAAATGGCAGAAGCAGGGTGGAAGTGGTGACAGATGGGAAATCATGGAGAGCAGAGTCTGAGAGGGTTTGAAGGCACTGAGGGTGGACAGGCACCAGGCCCAGATGGCATCCACCCCAGGGTACTGAAGGAGCTGGCAGAGGTCCTTGCAGGACCTTTGGCAGACCTATTTAATGCCTCGCTACATCTGGTGTGTACCCTCAGGACTGGAGGATGGCTCATGTGGTGCCCTCCACAAGAGTGGCCCCAAGGATGAACCGAAAACTACAGACCAGTGAGCCTCACATCCATCGTGGGTAAGCTAATGAGACTATCCTGAAGGAGAGGCTGGTGGCCTCCTAGAGGCCAAAGGACTACAGGACAGCAGACAGCATGGCTTCATATGTGGCAGATCCTGCCAAACCAACCTGGTCGAGGTTCTATGACTGGGTAACTAGGCAACTGGACGGCCATGCAGTGGATGTCCTGTATCTGGACTTCGACTTCAGTAAGGCATTCACCCAGTGCCACATGGAAGGCTGGGAAGGAAGTTAGTAGGCACAGGGCGGTGCAAAGCTGGTGAGATGGGTAGGAAACTGGCTGCAGGAAGGCAACAGAGGGTGGTGGGTGGGAGCTCACACCCAAGGGCAGTGACGAGCGGTGTTCCACAGGGCTCAGTGTTGGGACCAGTGTTGTTTGGGATATTCACTGCAGACATATCATGGGACATCAAGAGCAAGATCAGTCTGTTTGCTGATGATACCAAGGTAGGCGCGGTGGTGGATGACCTAGGGGATGGCAGGGTTGCAGGATGATCTGGCAAAGCTTGAAACCTGGTCAGACACCTGGCAACCGGGCTTTAATGCAAAAGTGCAAGGTGCTGCATTTTGGGATGAAGAACCCAAGGAGGAGTTACTAGCTAGGGGAGTGCAGCTAGCCCAGACAGAGGAGGAGAAGGATCTGGGTGTGCTCATTACAGGGTCAATGAACAACTCGGCACAATGTAGGAAGGCAGCTGCAAGGCCAACAAAATGCTGGGTTGTATTGCAAGGGGTATATCCTCGAGGAGGAGGAGGTGATTCTGCCACTGTATATATGCATTAGTTAGACCACACCTGGAGTACTGCGTGCAGTACTGGCGTCCTGATCTGAAGAGGGACATTAAGTTACTGGAGGGGTGCAGCGCAGAGCGACAAAGATGATCAAGGGCTGGGGACTTATCATGCGAGAGGAGGTTGAAGGAGTTGAACATGTACTCACTGGAGGAGAGGAGAGACAGGGTGACATGATTGAAACCTTTAAATACATGAAAGGAATAAACAAGATGGGTACAGAGGGCTGTTCAAAGTAAGGAGGGAGGGCCACCAGGGGCATGATGAGACTGGAGCGAGGAAGGTTCAGGAGGAGATGAGGAGACACTTTTTACAGAGAGGGTGGTGGCTGGGTGGAATGCGCTACCTGCTGAAGTGGTATGCAGTAGAACAGTGGACTGCTTCAAACGAGGATGGGACAGGACAAGGGGGAGGGTTAATGAAGGGGAAGGGTGGAAGGGAGGGGCAGCTGCAGAATAAGGGGTGCTAGCTGCACATTCGAGCAGACTTGTTAGACCTATAGGCCTTTATCTGCTGGCAAATTTCGTATGTTCGTATGTTCATATTTATTATAGTTTTTTCTCTTTTTTTTTTTTTACTTAGGACACACAGAGCAGTGTTACATATAAATATCATTACACATCTGTTGGAAGAGATTTATCATCATAGTCGTTGCCAACTAAAGCATCACATAAACTATAATTCATATACAAGAGAAGTATCCAAGTACTTATTTCGACTGCCATATTTATACAAAGGAAGGTTAACAGAATTACTCAATTATAATACATACACTGTGGCAGTGGACTGTTGCAAGTTAAAATGCGGGGGATAATAAGGGAAGTCGAGGACCCAATCACCCATACCCACGAACTAATTAAATCAGGTCCCATCCTTGGGAGACTCCAGAGGTTACTCTCCGGAGGGAAACGGTCTTTGGGCTGGCTGGCTATCCAATGAACCGCACATAAGAACTGGCTATTTTGAGAGGAAAAATGTAGGGGGGGTTGGTCTGGGCGGGTTTGTGCAATGCCCATGAACCACTTGTTCCAGGGGTTCATCAGCTCTGGTACTCTGTTTTGAAGTCTGGCTGTCATGTGTTCCAGCTTGTATATATCATATACCGTATCTTCCCAGACTGGTATAGTGGGGGGATCCGGGCGCAACCATAGTCGTGTAATGCATTTTTTGCAGCGCTTAGAATATTGAGGAGATATATTTGATGTGGATCTTTAAAGTGAAGTGGGTAATGTAAGAGAATCCCTACATCTGGGGAGAGTGCACCTAGGCCCGGAAAAAGGTCCAGGATCCTACTTTCTATCCCCGCCCAGTAGGCTGTTAACACTGGGCACAACCAAAATATATGTGCATGGGTGGCCACGTCACATCCAGAATGTCTCCAACAACTGGAATCCCGTCGCTCCGTGTACTTGGCGGTGATCTGGGGTGTGTGAAAGAATCTGGAGACCACTTTCCAGGAAAACTCCCTCCAGATATAAGAGTTAGATATCTTGTGTTGTTTTCGCCAAATTCGAACCCAATCTTCCTGGGATAGGCCAACCTGGAGTTCAGCTTCCCAGTGAAATTGTACCAGGTCCATGGTATGGGAAGGGGTTTCCCGTATGGCCCTGTACTAAGGTGTCTTCTGCTATTGATAGGTCACCTCTGACCGATAAGACCCATTGACTGCACCCTATTTAGCGGACTAGAGCAGTAAAGGCATCTCAAATCTGTGAAATATAGCCCCTTAGTAGGCATCTGGGTCCGAATGGCCTGTACCGATCACTCGACAACCTGCTAGCCCCTACCACATCCGGGGTTCTCAGTTAGCCCCTATCTAACGGGGACAGAGCAAAGGGAGAGTTTAAACAAGTTACTTCTAAGCCCATTTAAAAAGCGAGAGATAAATGAGAAAAAGAAAGGAAGGGGGTAGGGCCAATCTTCTCCCGCCTAGCGCAACCCAGCAGTGGTTTATCTGTATTTGGGATTCATCCCGGGAGACAATCTATGAGGCCGGGTAGGGCTTAATCCACCTCCACCTTCCCGTCTCTCACAAAAAAGAGCAGCCCAGGATGATCTTCACGTCCCCCACCTCCTCAACTCACCCATACAACGGCTATGTCTAGCTCCCCGGCTGCCCCCCCTCAAAAGGAAACATTGCCGGAATTACATACAGATGTTCCGTCATCAGATTAGAGGTTTGAAATTAAATCCCCTCGTATGAACCTTTCTAGACGCAGGTTCTGCAGGCCCGGCCCCCCCCCCGCCACCCATCCACTCACTGTGCATCAGTTCGATCTGACTCAAAGGAGCTTCATCTGTACTGCCTCGAGAACTGTGCCAGCATTTTCTTAATTGAGTAAATGGTGGCTTGTTGATCTGGTAGTTGCCTGGGGGATGATCCTCTAGGAGAGCCCTTATCCTCTGATTCTCTCTGGGGTAAGCGGATCGTAGCTGGTAATGTAAAGCCCCATTGTTTGAGATCCAAACAAGCAGCCTCCATGGTGTCATATGTGTGTTGTCCTGATGGAAATTGAACCACCAATCTGCTAGGGTATGGGGTTCTGAATTTAAGCTTTTGTTGTCTTAGGAAGAGAAAGAGTGGAATATAGGCTCGTCTTTTCTGCATCGTAGTGGGTGTGTAATCGTTGTCAACGAAGATGCGTGAATCCCCCCAGAAAATACTTGATTTTGCCCAGGCTTGCTTTCAAATGAATTATTTGGTTTGAAATCTGAGGAATCTGATTATTATAGACCTGGGACGAGCTGAGGCTAATGTAGGTTTCAGACCTAAGGCTCTGTGCAATCTCTCTATTTCAAAATTAAAATCTGAATCGAGATCGAGAGCCTCCCGTAGGAGGGACTCTGTAAAGCTAAGGAGATTCGTGCCTTAGCTATTTTCAGGAACCCTGTACACACAAATATTTTTATGACGGCTGCAGTTTTCAGCGTCCTCCTGTCTTGCAACTGTGAGCTGACAAAGGTGGACTACTTGTTTCAGGGTGTCTTGCATTTGAGAGACGGTTGAGGCCTGCTCCAATGAACGTTGGTCTAGGGAGGACACAGTGGTGTGTAGTTCAGCGAGCTCTCCTTGGAAGGACTCCTGGGTTTGTTTGAACGATTGGAAGTCTGACTTAAATTCTTGTAATTCCTGCAGTATTTTTTCTAGTTTAGATTCCATTTTGGCCAGTTGAGTAGCTTTAGATTTGTTTCTTCTGCGAGGCTTAGTTTGATGCATCTGGAGAGAGTGCGTGGAGGCCCCGAAGTCGGTTACATCTCCGTCTGAATTCTCTGTTTCCAGACGAATTGGAGCAAATCTGTTAGGTCCTCCTCGCAAGTTGCAGGTAGCCATATACTTCTCTGTGCAATTTCGATTACAGTTGTTGGTTTTATGGCTAGTTTAACAACTGTTAGAAAGGGAGTGAGCCAAGAGCTCGTGAGCTATGCTGCCATATGCCTGGAAGCTGCACTGGAAGTCTCTAGCCCTTTTTCTGAATAGAGAGTCCTGAAAGCACTTGCTAACCTGAAAGTGTACAAAGCTATGGGGCTAGACGGGGTGCATCCAAGCATGTTGATGGAGCTCAGGGAGGTACTGGCTGCACCTCTGACAGTCCTGTTCAACCGCTCACTGGAGACCAGAGTGGTTCTGGAGGAATGGAGGAGGGCAGATGTAGTCTCACTTCACAAAAGTGGTAGCATGGAAGAGGCTGGCAATTATAGGCCTGTCAGCCTGACATCGGTGGGGGGGGGGGGATTAATGGAAACAGCTAAAGGAAAGGATTGTGGAATATCTTGAATCCAGTGGGTTACAAGATCCGAAGCAGCATGGATTCACAAGAGGAGATCATGCCAAACAAATCTGAAATATTTCCTTGACTGGGTGACCAAGGAATTAGATCAGGGAGGAGCGGAGGGATGTGGCCTACCTAGATTTCAGTAGGGCTTTCAACACCATTCCACAGAGGAGTCTAATAAGCAGGCCAGGCTGGGTAGCTTAGGGGTGGGTAGCAAGGTGATAAACTGGGTGTGGAATTGATTAGAGGATAGGAGACAAAGGGTAGTGGTAAATGGAGTTCACGACTAGGAAGGGATGTGGCATGTGACGTGTCAGGTACCTCAGGGTTTAGTGCTGGGACCAGTCCTCTTTAATGTAGTAGTAGTAGTAGTAGTAATAGTAGTAGTAGTATATTTTATTAAAAAACCATGAAAGGGAAATAACTCAATTTAGTGTAACCCCTAGGTGCCGCTATCCCAAGGGCTACTACCCCTGCCTGCTTGGCTAGTAGCAGGTTAAGGGGCCTGAGTTCTGAAACAGGTGCCTCCACCTGGAGGTCAGGGTTGGTAGTGGTCAAGCTAACCTGGGCACATCCCTCCGGGACACTGTAACCTCCTCTTTCCTTACTAGTGGCCAGAACAATACACAGTAATCACTTTCACAATACCCCTGATACACCACACAAGTACCCACACTGTTTGCACTTGCCACCAGGGCTATCTTCTGGCTTGGCCCTGGGGACCCCCTGTAAAACAAGGTTATACGCAGCAAATAACAGCAGTACAGTACTCTTGCACAAACTGGAACCACAGTCAGGGTAAATGCAAAAAGGGTTAGATCTGATTTATTTAAGGGACTTGAACAAGGGAGGGGCATAATCAGGTTAATTTGCTTAAAGGCTGTATCAATCAAACAGTTATGCATGCACTTCAGGGTCCATAAACAGTCACACACTCTGGGTACCCAGATGGAGAATGGTGGGCTAGCCAGGAACGTTGCAGCTGGTTGGGGCCCTGTGACGGAAGAAAACAACATGCACAACACACACATTTTGTAATCCAGAGCCGGAGGGCTCAGTTTGTGAAAAGAAGACAACAAGACAATCAGATGACACACTTCTAGATTAGGTTGTTGTTGCAGGGAGCTCCCCTGATGATTACTCACGATAACCAAGACTGGACACAGGCTGGACGAAAATTGAGACAGCATGTGGTTAATCTGGAGTGCCAGGAGAAGCAGGGCCCACACGAATCGCCAAGGCATTGTTCCTGTTCAGGCGTGGAGCAGGGGGCTTATCCCCAGGCAGGTGTCTCATCGATGGCTTTCTCTGTGCACTGAGTAGTTTGGCTGGGCCAGTGTGGCAAGGCCCAGGCCGAATGGAGACAAATTCGGATACAGTCCATTTTGGGCTGGCTACAGCTTCCAGCAAGCAGAACACAGTTCACACAGTGGGGGACCAAATCACGTCCCACTTTCAATACACAGCACATTTACATGTAAGGAAATTCTACTTTACCAGGCAAACTGCTCTCTGGTCACGATCGCAAAGTCTTTGTACAAACCGGGGATTCAAAAGCAGCTGGAAATCCTGACAGGCCGATCGCATTCATCAAAATCTTCGATCTTCTTCAGGTATGAACCTGGTAAAAAAAATCAGTGTCTTACTTCGTTCTCACAAACTTGGATTTAGTCCAAAATAATTATCTTCTCTCCCTTTAAGGGGCAGTAGGCAGACATGCAGGCCAAAACTCAGCCCTTTCACAGTTCTCCCATGCAAAACTACACAGAACTACTGGCCAAAATCACTTGAGCTGTTCTCATTTCACTTCCCAGCTCAGAACTGACTGAAACAGCAGGCAGCTTGGGGATTTCCATCAGATCCAAAAGATTCGATTGTCTGATCTGTCTGCCAGTCACAACAAAGGCTCCCCCTTCAGGTGCAAAAAGGTGCCAAAAGCCCAAAACTACAGTTCCTACAGATTTTGACTCCAGACAGCTCCTGTAGTCCGGCTCCATTTGAGGTCCCACCAGACTGATTGGTCCAATTCGACAGTTCCGGGCCAAAATGGTGGGGTTAAACAAAACAGTCCTTGCTGCAAAGAAGGCAGGTTAGACAAACTACATTATTATTACTATTCTAATAAATGATCAGCAAACAGTTACAACTATTAACAGGGCTCCCTTTGTGCAATTAGCGATGGCAGAAATGGAGCGATTACCTGGCAGCCCGGGTGCGACTCAAGCATGACAATACTCAGCCCCCCCCAGATTAATTATTACTGCAAATCAGGCAGCTATTAAAGAGACAGAAAGTACATAGAGGTTGCACAGGCACTCTTTGGCAATAACGATGAACTGCTAAATGCAGGACACCAGCCTGACAGTGAGCATTTAGGCAAGCTCATGGAAGACTTTTCGGGAACCCCCATTTGTAGGGGGGGTTACACCCTTCCCTGCCTGGGAAAACTTGGAGTCCGCGTCAAGTCTGTACCATCATAACATTAAAAATACAACATATACAACACATTTATACCATTAGCATGCTATACAAGTACTATCTGATTCATCAACTGGCATAACTTGTCGCTTTACTATACATTTCAATGTACTCCACTATATCATTTCCATTCTGACAATACATTATGCATATTTCACACAGGTAAATTGAACATTACTATACAGAATCATGTAATAACTTCTTGTACTATAAACAATGCCAGAGGGGGCCCTTCCCTATCAGCTAACTTGGGGCTGGATGGTGAAGGGGCACCATGGTGAGAGGGCAGAACAAGTAACCTGGAATGGGCCGTTAAGCTCAATTTGGGCAGTGAGCGCTGAGAGACATAAACACCTTTGTGGACTACATTGAGAGGCAAATCCACTGGCTTCCCGGGGGAATCGTAACTGAAGTGCACCACTGGCTTGACAGCTCGGCCAGTCTTTCTGAGGTGAACAACCACAGTCTCTGTACTTTCAGCAATGGTCTTGGAGATTTCATCACTTGTGAGGGGTGCCTCTGCATGAAGGGGACTGTCCAAGCTGGGAGAACTGTCATCTCCTTGTTCTGTAGGCTCTGGTTCCACAACACTTGGCTCATTTTGTTAAGGTTCAGGCACAATCAAACTTTGAGGCACTGAAAGGGGTCTGTCAATACTCTCATACTGTTCCCCAGGTTCTGGTGTGTCACCAGAGAGACTGAAACCATTGGCCCCTTCTTTGGGCAATTCACACAGTTCCACAAACCACAGAGTCCGCATCCTCAGACGTAAGGCTTGGCACTTCACTTTCAGGGAGCATTGGCTCCAAGGACAAAGCTGAGGGGTTAGACAGTCCAGAAGGCCCAGCTTCATCCCTGCAATTAGTCATAGGATTTCCTCGAAACAGCTAACTCAGTTCATAAGAGGGGTAATAGGCATAGTCGCATTCACTTTCGTCAGAAGTGGACTGAAAGTCACTATCATTCTGGGCCTGCTGTGGAGGAAACCTTAAATCTGTGACCACTGGGGTAGGTTGACTCTGTCTCCTTCTTGCAGCAGCACGAGTCACCAGCCCAGGGGGCTAAATTTCTGGGGGTTCAGCCTCAATCATGACTTGGCCAATAGGTAGCAAGTGGTTATGATGCATGGTCTTGACAGCTTTGGAGTTGTTCTCTGGGCGGCGCACCTTGTCCACAGATAAATCATCTAACTTTCCAACTACTATGTGGGGAAGATGGTGCCACCGATCAGCAATTTTGTGTTTACCATGCAGTCCCAAATTGCGTAACAGCACACGGTCTCCAGGTTGAAGCTCTTGAGCCTTTACTTTTTTATCATGCCTCTCTTTGTTTGCTAGATTTCTCTTGGCGGCCATTGTCTGGGCCAGTTGATAAGCATGGTTTAATTGAGCTTTCAGTTTTTGTACATATTGCAAGTAGTTTTCGGCTTGGACCCCATCTGGAGAGACCCCAAAACAGACATGAACTGGCAGCCAGGCCTCTCTCCCGAACATGAGGCAGTGGGGGGGAGAACCCAGTAGCATAATTTTTCGTGCAATTGTATGCATGTACCAAGGTGCTAATCTGCTGGTTCCATTTATGCTTGTCTTTTGGGTGGCGGATGCCCAGCATGTCTAGAAGGGTGCGGTTAAAACGTTCTGGTTGAGGGTCTCCCTGCGGGTGATAGGGAGTGGTTCTTGACTTTCGCACTTCTCATAGAGAGAGCATTTCTTTGATTAGTCGACTCTCAAAGTCTCTGCCTTGGTCAGAGTGGATCCACTGGGGGGCACCATAGTGAACGAAAAAATTTTCCACTAGCACCTTGGCGACAGTATATGCCTTTTGATCTTTGGTGGGAAAAGCTTGTGCATATCGTGTGAAATGATCTGTAACCACTAACACATTGCCAATGTTCCGCTGATCAGGTTCTAAACACAAGAAGTCTATGTAGACTAGTTCTGTGGGGGTGCTGGTAGTAATGTTAACAAGGGGGCAGCCCTCTGAGGCAGGGCTTTTCTATGCAGGCAGTGACTACAAGTCTTTACATGGTGCTCAACATCGGCCCCCATTTGGGGCCAGTAGAAGTGAGATCGTACCAGGTCAAGGGTTCTGTCAATACTGAGCTGCCCCATGTGATTGTGGAGGGACCTCAGTACCAAATCTTTAAATGCCATGGGCAGGACCAGTTGTTGCTTGTCTACTTTGCCACTATGATCTACTGTCTCTCTATACAACAACTGATTGAGCAACTTCAATCTGGGGGCTTCTTTAAACAATAAAGCAGTTCGCAAGTCAGTGGAACGTAACTTAGACATATCTTTCCCCGCACGCAGAGCATCAAGTGCTGGCTGAATCATAGGATCTTGGGATTGAGCCCACTGAATGCTGTCATTGTCAAATTAAGGTAGTGCACTAATATCTAGAGCAGAGAAGTGGCAATAAGCAGCTGGTATACAGGTGTCAGAAGGGCCCAAGCAATCTACTAAACAGTCCACTATGTCCGCAGACATCTGTTCATCTCTATCAAACTTTTGGCACAATGCTCGAATGTCGGGTTCAGACAGCCTGACCCAATCACTCTTGGAAGTGGGCCTTCGTAATAGGGCATCAGCAACAATATGGTTCAGGCCTGGTCTGTATTAGACAGTATAATCATAGGTTGATAATGCAGAAAGCCACCGGTGCTCAGTGGCGTCCAACTTAGCTGAAGTCTGTACATAGGTCAACGGGTTATTGTCAGTCTTCACCAATATCTTTGCCCCATAGAGGTATTCACAAAACTGGTCAATGATGGCCCATTTTAGCGCAAGGAACTCCAGCTTATGCACAGGGTAGTTTCATTCGGACGAGGTCAAGCTCCTACTGGTGAAAGCTACTGGTCTCTGGCCATCCTCATGGTCTTGATACAGCACCACTCCTAGACCCTGCAGACTAGTGTCCGTATGCAGCACATTGGGTTTGATGGGGTCAGCATAGGCGAGGATGGGGGCATGGGTGAGCTGGTATATGACCTCATGGAAGGCTGCTTCACAGTTGGGCATCCAGCAGGGCCTGAAGAGTTCATCTGGGCGGAAGTATACTTTTTCTGGTTCTTTAATGGCCCCTTTTTTGTATTTATGATTGGTAGGAGGGTAACTCTGGGTAAGGTTCAAGAGCGGGTGAATCACCTTGGAATAGTCTTTTATGAACCTGCGGTAGTAGCCACAGAACCCCAGGAAACGTTGCAGTTCTTTCAGATTATGGGGCTGGGGCCAAGTAGTCAGTGCTTCAACCTTACTGGGATCAGTCTCTATCCCTTTTGTAGATACTATGTTCCCCACATACTTCACGGAGGTTTTGAAAAACTGGCACTTATCAATGGACAGCTTGAGGTCGAAGTCTTCCAGTCGGTCTAGGACTTTAAACAGTCAGTTCTCATGCTCCTCTAAGGTGCTACCAAACACAATGACATTGTCCAAGTACACCAGGTATTTCAACAAATTCATATCTCCCACCACACGTTCCATCAGTTGCTGAAAGATGGCCGGGGCGTCCGATATCCCCTGTGACATCCTCATAAACTCATAGAACCCCAATGGACAGATGAAGGCTGTTTTCTCACGGTCTTCCGGGGCCATTGGGATCTGGTAGTATCTGCTGTGAAGATCCAACACCGAGAACCATTTGCTCCCATTCAAGCAGTCCAGGGCATCTTGTATATGAGGCATAGTGTATTGGTCTGGGATGGTCCGCCAGTTCAGGGTTCGCTAATCAACACACATCCTCGCAAACCCATTCTTCTTACACACAACCACAATGGGAGAGGCGTATGGGCTTCAGGATTCTTGTATCATGCCAGCAGCGAGCATTTCTTGCAGGTGTCTTCTCACATCATCTATGTCTGCTGGGGCTAGGCATCGGGACCTCCCTCAAAATGGCCATTCATCGTGCAAGCGTATGTGATGCTCTGCACCCTGGACACATCCCACATCTCATTCCTTCAACGAAAACACTTGGTCTCTCTGGGCAAGTTTCTTGCTAATTCTAGCCTTCCATTTAATTGGCAACGAGGAGTCACCAAAGTCAAACAAGTCTGGGGTCACTCTCTCCTTCTCACCAGGGTGCTTGTTGCTGGGCAATACTGCAGTGTCTGCACAGTGTACCGTAGCTAGGGTGCACCCTCTGTTCACCTGGATCTCCTGATCTGACACATTGTGAATCAGGACCATCATTTGTCATGTATAGGCATGAGCATGAGCAAGCAAGATGCTGGGTTTGGCCAATAATCCTTCTGGCAGTTTTCCATCGACTGGTGCATCCAACATCAGTATTTTGTTCTTGACATCTTTCCAGAGGTGGACCTTCCCTTGAATGGTACACTGGACGTTAGGGGCCAATACCATTGAATTGGGATCCTTCTTTCACATGATCCCCACCGGTTCATCCTAGTCTACTTCCTCAGGTTTCTGTCGCAAATCATAGGCCCTCTTGATCAGAGCCGGAATGCTCAGGGCTCTCCCAGTCCATCGCCCTTGTTTCTGATGACAGAGTTGTGCCAGTCTCCCAAACATATGGGCGTTTGTCCCAATTAACAGGAGGACCCCATCATACAGTCCAGTGGGGGGGACACGCTAGGGCCAATGTCTCTACATGCTCCTCTACACCCGTTACAGTTGCAGGAAAAGAGAGCCAGAGGCAGACATACCCTAGGTAGGGATAAGTCGCTCAGGCCCCACACATGTAGGCCTTCCAGGGATTGCAAAGGCACATCAGATAAGTGTTTGTCATACCAGTCCTGGAATACAATTGTCACTTGCTACCCACTGTCAAGCACAGCCCGAGCATGAATACCATTCACAGTCACCATAGTCTCCATTGAAGGGCCCACTATTTTGGACAAGTCTGGAGAGGCAGGAGTAGAGGCCTGGACAGACGATTTAGCCACAAAGAAATTTGAGTTAGGGTTTCTTGAACCCTCACTGTGGTCATTTCGGGCACCCCTTGGCTGTTGATTTGCTTTTCGGAGCTCCTCTTGGAGTCTGTTTACTACTCTTTCTAAGTCCTTCTGAGACCAGCATTCTCTTTTCATATGGCCATCCTTTCCACAGTTGTAACAAATGATAGACTCCTGGGTAATCCTGGGAGAGAACATCACATGAGGAACTGAAGCAGTAGTAAGAGATTGGGGTCTAGTATCTGGTTGCAGCGGTGAGAGTGGTGCAGCGTGTCTTAACAGTTCCTTTAGAGTGGCAGTCAATCCGGTGATCTCAGCCTTGGAAACACCCTCGGTAGCGGATGCCTGAGAGTGCACCCCCACCCCCATGTCGGTCACATCCTGAAAGGGACCAGAATCTTGTTCCATGGGGGAAACCCGTGCAGAGCCACCCATCTTCAACTCTCGGACTTCCTTTAGTAGCTTGTCTTTCCAATGCTGGGCCCAGGGTGGGAAGTCCTTTGCATTCTCAGAGTGCTCGTTAAGTGCAGACTTTGGCCCCTGAGCCTCACTTGGCTGATCACGGGTCACTAGAGCAGCAGCAGATATGGTGCAGTTCCCGACAGGTCGTCTTGCTCAGCCCCTCGAATTTCTTTCATTAGCTCATCATAGGAGGGGGGGTGATTCCAGTCGGGTGGCAAGGTGCAACTGAAGCAGTAACAATTCTGAAAATGGAGCAGACTTAAGGATCCGGTCCAGCCTAGTTCGATCTAATTCATTTGACAGCAAACTACCCTTTCTGAGGCACTCTTGTAGTAGCTTTTTAAGCCGAGGTACATACACAGACAATGTCTCCCCTTGGTACTGCTGAACGTTTCTTACTCTCCACCACAGATCCTCATCTGAATCCGGGCTCCCATACACATTTTCCAATGCATCAAGTTAGTCTTGTGCAGTTGCTTCGGGGTTATTGGCCCGCTTGGCACGGATGATAACCAGGGCAGGACCTTGGAAGCTCTCACTCAGCCTCTTTCCTTTCTTTGCTTCTGAGCATTGCCATTCAAGTACTAGAGGGGCAACATAGTCTGTCCAGGTCTCCCAGTCATCCTTCCCCGGGGGGGGGTGCCTGAGAAGATTCTCAGCCTTCGGTAGGAGTCGTGACTAATGGCAAGTACAGATATAGGGGCCAGCATTAGCATGGGCACAGAAGGTGGGGCAGTAACAGGTGCTGGAGTGGGAGGGGGTGTTGGGGAAGGAACAGACCCAGGTGGCAGGAATAGTTTCTTAAAGTCCTCTACGGTTTTCCCTTTCTCCAGTAACAACTTAGCAAATTTCTCCTCAAAAGTCTCAGATAATCATGGGAGCTCATCCTCCCCGGGGTCTTTACTGTCTTTTGTTACCACTCTCCAGGCAGCTGGAACCCCTTCTGGGGCAATAGTCTGTGGCACTTTAGAGCTGTCCACGAGGTCACTACACTCTACAAAGGCTATGAAAGTTTGGGCGATCAAATCAGCCTGTCGACCCACCACCACAGGGTTTTTTAAACATTCAACTTTGGAGAGTGCTCCCTCTAGAGTGTCTTTACTGGTACCCAGGAGAATATCCAGTATAAGTAGAACATTTTGGGGGTCGATCTCCTGCCCAGTACACCACCCCACCAACTGGTATACAACCATTTCTACTGGGGTAGCCATTAATCTTTAACAATAATTCATAATTTTTGGCCACTAGAAGGTACAAAATCCCAGCAGAAAGCCTCCAAAATGTGACCCCTAGTTGGCGCTATCCCAAGGGCTACTACCCCTGCCTGCTTGGCTAGTAGCAGGTTAAGGGGCCTGAGTTCTGAAACGGATGCCTCCACCCAGAGGTCAGGGTTGGTAGTGGTCAAGCTAACCTGGGCACAGCCCTCTGGGACACTGTAACCCCCCTCTTTCCCTTCTAGTGGCCTGAATAATACGCAATAATCACTTTCACAATACCACTGATACACCACACAAGTACCCACACTGTTTGCATTTACCACCAGGGCTTTCCTCTGGCCCTACCCTGGGGACCCTCTGTAAAACAAGGTTATACACAGCAAATAACAGCAATACAGTACTCATGAACAAACTGGAACTACAGTCAGGGTAAATGCAAAATAAACCAGTTAGATTTGATTTATTTAAGGGGCTTGAACAAGGGAGGGGCGTAATCAGGTTAATTTGCTTAAAGGTTCTATCAATCAAACAGTTAAGCATGCACTTCAGGGTCCATAAACAGTCACACACTCTGGGTAACCAGATGGAGAATGGTGGGCTAGCCAGGAACATTGCTGCTGGTTGGGGCCCTGTGATGGAAGAAAACAACATGCACAACACACACTATTTGTAATCCGGAGCCGGAGGGCTCAATTTGTGAAAAGAAAACAACAAGACAATCGGATGACATACTTTTAGATTAGGCTGTTGTTGCAGGAAGCTATCCTGATGATTACTCACAATACCCAAGACTGGACATAGGCTGGACGAAAATCAAGACAGCAGGTGGTTAATCTAGAGTGCCAGAAGAAGCAGGGCCCACACGATTTGCCGAGGCATCATTCCTGTTCAAGCGCGGAGCAGGGGGCTGATACCCAGGCAGGTCTCTCATCGGTGGCTTTCTCTGTGCAGTGGGGTAGTCTGGCAGGGCCAGCATGGAATGGCACAGGCCGAATGGAGATGAACGTGGATTCAGTCCGATTAGGCTGGATAAAGCTTCCAGCAAGCAGAACACAGTTCACACAGTGGGGGACCAAATCACAACCCACTTTCAATACACAGCAGATTTACATATAAGGAAATTCTACTGTACCAGGCAAACCGCTCTCCGGTCACGATCGCAAAGTCTCTGCACAAACCGGGGATTCAAAAGCAGCTGGAAATCCTGACAGGCCAATTGCATTCAGCAAATCTTCAGTCTTCTTCTTCAGGTTAAAGCCTGGTCACAGTCCAGTGGCCTAAATAGTCCTCACAAGTTGGATTCAGTCCTAATAAACTCTATTTTCCAGGGACAGCAGGCAGACAGGCAGGCCAAAACTCTGCCCTTTCACAGTTCTCCCATGCAAAACTACACAGAACTGCTGCTCAAAATCACTTGAGCTGTTATTTCTTCACTTCTCAGCTCAAAACTGAAACAAGCTGCAGCAGCCTGGGAAATTCCCCAAGATCCAGATGATTTGGTTGGCTGATCCTCCTGTCAGTCACAACAAAGGCTCCCCCTTTAGGTGCAAAAAGCCCAAAACTACAATTCCTACAGATTTTGACTCCAGAGAGCTCCTGTAGTCCGGCTCCATTTTAGGTCCCACCAGTACTGATTGGTCCAATTTGCCGTCCAGGACCATGATAGTGGAGATAAACAAAACAGTCTTTGCTGCAAAGAAGGCAGGTTAGACAAACTACATTATCACTCTAAATGATTTTCAGCAAATAGTTACATCTTTCAACAGAGCTCCCTCTCAGATTACTTAGGACTGCAAGCCAGGCAGCTCTTAAAGAGACAGTACACAGAATCTATACAGGCACTCTCTGGCAATCACATTTAAACTGCTAAAACGCAGGCCACCATCCTGGCAGTGAGCATTTAGGAAAGCTTGAGGAAGACTTTTCGGGAACCCCCATTTGTAGGGGGGTTACATAAGGGTGTGTACAAAGAAGGGACTTGTAGCAAAGCGGCAGAAGGAGTTACAGAGGGTGTCCAGTATGGTGGGGGAAGTGGAAGGGGCAGTGCCGTAGACCACATCCAAATAGTCAAAGACAGGGAGCACCATTTTGGTAACAAGCTCCCTGCAGACTTCCAGAGATAAACAGTCTTTGTTGTGGTACGGGACACTGAGCTTGAGATCTAGTTTTGCATGGATGGTATCAATGTGGGCTGAGATGCCAAGCTTACTGTCTAGCTACACATCAAGTTACTTGAAGGGCTAAACTGCTTCCAGGGGCATGCCATCCAGTGAGGTGAAAACTGGGGTGGGGGGCATTGAGTCTGGCCAGCTTCTGACTAGTACCGAAGTTCATGGACACCATTTTGTTAGAGCGCTGACTCTGAGCATGTTGGATTGGAACCAGTGCAGAATGTTGTTGAAATCTTGCTGGAGGACATCTTCCACAGCTGTGGTGGAGGGACCAGAGGTGAAGATGACTGACATCTGCATACATGTGACTATGTGAGCTGGCACAAGCAGAGGGGAGGTTGTTCAGGAAAATGGAGAAGAGGACAGGACCCAGGATGGATCCCTGTGGGACCCCAGTCTGGATGGGTAGTAGAGGTGACAGGACACCGCCTACATGTGCTGACTGTTGATGGACCATGAGGTAGGAATGGAAACAATCAACAGTGAGAGCTGAGAGGCCAGCAGAGCTCAGCTTGTCCAGGAGAAGTGGATAGGACACCAAATCGAAGGCTTTGGCCAGATTGATGAAATAATAGCTATTATGTGCCCCTGATCCATCCTGGAGAAGATAGAATCAGTGACATACAGCAGGGAGAAGATGATGGAACGGTGCTTCTGGAACCCAGACCGGAAGGGTGAAAGGAAATTTAGGAGTCTGGAATGAACTGATTTCTCTTGCAGCTTAGAGAGGGAGTGGAAGAGGGAGGTGGGACAGTAGTTGTCATGGGAGGAGGGGTCACCCCCTTTATGAAGTGGACTTCCAGGATTGAGGAACAGTGCAGGGGGAGAATGAAAGGTTGAGTAGGTGAGCAAGGGGAGCTGCAATGGCAGGAGCTGAGAGGTGGAGGAGCTCGGGGTCCAGACCTTTATGGCTGGAGTTTGACGGGTTGAGGAAGGAGAGGGCAATCAGGGTTTCCTGGATAGTGACGAGCCGGGAGTGGAAACTGGGTGAGGGGAAGAAAGGGGGGAACAGGAAGGGAAGGAGAGGAGCCAGGAGGGGGAGAAGAAGGGAGGGCACAGGTTGTGAAGAACTCATTGAAGTGAGCAGCAACAGAGGTGGGGTCAGAACAGATGAACCATTTAACCATGAGAATTGGAGGAGTGGACTGGGCAGGGGAGTCGAAAAGGGAGTGCATAACCTTTCACAGTTTAATTGGGGAGTTAAGGTTTTTCTGGAGGCTGGCCTTGAAATAGTGCAATTTGTTTTTTGGCAATAGGGCAGCAGTAGTTCATTGATCTAGGGTTTATTTTTGCTGCATCATGCTGCAGCAGAACCCAGAGCCAAGACAATTATCCACACACAAGCACATTGACCCACACAGATGAAGTTTTGCTTTTTTATTGTTTAAATTAAATTACGATGTGGAGGAATGCTTACAATGCCACAAACTATTCAAGTCAGCTGCCTACTTCGTTTGAGAGAATGGCATTGAGGAAGGCATATTAAACCATTAGTTTGTGAATTAAAAATCATTTAAAAACTTCAGCCAAAATTCTCTGTGCATGACCCTTATTTGACACAGTGTCAGACAACATACACTTCTGAGCTGTGTACACAAGTTTCAGCCAATAATCAGAAGGTGGATTTATGATGACAGTTTTATAATACAGTGTGTTAAAATAAATGCATCCAATGCCAACCCATCGGCACAGCAGTAGGACTACCACTTGTGATGCCAGTGACCCAAGTTGGGTGGCCATGGGTGGCAGTTCAGCAGCGGTACAGCTGGAGGTGGGGGTGGGGGGGTATTGGCCTTGCTCTGGTCAAGCATGCCTTGTGTGTGCAGGCATGGAGTTCCTTGTGTGCTGATGTCCCAAGGGCAGGAACTAGAACATGGAAAATCACCTTGGCTGAGCAGGCCCAGTGGCGTGGTGTGTTGAGCCGCCGGATGCCACACCACCACCACCCATGCGGCGACCCAGGTTTAGGAGTGGACCAAGGTCACTCAGGAGCCAGCAGGGTGATGGAGGATTGCGTGTATAACTACAGGTCTTCTTCCCTGTGGTGAGGGATTTCCTGGGTTCCACCACTCAAATACTATCTGTCAGAGGCTGAATGGCAGCAACAGCGGGGACACTGTGTAGGGAGATTGTGGAAGACATGGCACATGCGTATGCCGTGTGTGGGAGCGTGTTATGCATCACTGCATGCACGACTCCCTGGGGGTCATCCAGAAGTAAAAAAGCATCGGCTCACCCGGCGTCCCCCATAGGCCCCACACAACCCTCCATGGAAGCCCACCTACAGGTGGTTTACCTGTAAGTTCCTAAGATGAGTTGCTGACAGGGCTGGGAGGGGGGATTACGAAGTTCAGGGTCAGAAAAATTGGTGGTAAAATTGTATATTGGTGAATCACCCTGACTCGTCAAAGGGAAACTGGGCACACTTGGTCTCTGACCCCCTGCCTCCATCCGCTCTCCCTTCACACCTCGGGATCTCCTGTCTCTGCACTCAGAAGGATGTGGGAGGAACAGTCCGTAGCTAGACCAGGCCACAAGAGGAGGAAGAACCTGTGGGGTTGAAAATAATGCACGAGGTAAGTGGAAGAAATGGTGGGGAATGGACCCAACCCAATGTAAGGGGGCTAAGCCAGGGCTGGAGCATTAAAAACAAACAAATAAATAAATAAATGTACCCAGAAGGGCACTTCTGAGCATCTGAAGAGAATGCATGTGTTACCTTTTTTCTCTGTTGGTCGTTCAGCCTCAGGGTCCCATCTTTTTTCTGTTTCCTGATTACACACAGTCCCTGCACTCACCAGTATACTGAGCTTGTCAGTCCTTGAGTATTAGCTGCCAACAGCACCCTATGTGTAAACCAGCTAAGAGGTTACTCTAGGTGTACCTTTCATCATGTAGTCAAACACGGACAAAGGATTTGCCTCTGTCTCTTTGTAGATGGATGAACCCTCTCTGCCCCTTGGAAATGAAAATAAGGGGCACTTTGATCCTTCTCACAGAAACAAGAGCTATTTGTTAAGGCATAAAGAAAATACAGGACTTGTTACACAAGGGGTTAAACAGCTTGGTTAGAGATGCAGTAAATGATCTCATGTTCTGTCTGGACTGCTTTTTAATGATGACATTAACTCCAATCTGCACCCCCCCACACACACACACAAATCTCGGCTTTTCTGGCCATGAGGTGAGGTCATCATTTTCTTCCTGTCCTCACTTTATGGCCTCTCTTCCTGGAGTGTAGGTTTGTGTGATCTCTTCACACATCCTAGACCAAATGTCTCACCGATTCTTTGTCTTGTTAGTCAAAAGAGGTCGCATGTATCCGTTGCAGATTTTATGATAGTTTTTCTTTTTTTTCCAGGCTTGCAAGTTCTTCAATTATCCAGTTACAATTTAGCATGATGTCATGAAAATGTATTTTGTTTAATAATGATTTTTTGATCTAAAAATATTTTAAAATTTTTTATCACATAACGTTTTTGCCACATTCATCCCCACCTTGTTAAAAATGTGGCCCCACAGAGATATTTTTTTTCTCTTCCGTTCTCTTGTTTTAAGTTACCTGGGAAGAAAGAGCATCTGTGTTAACATTCTGATCCTCCATCTCCCAGGCATGCAGCTTTGATCTGACGTAAGCTGAGGCATTCTTCTCCACTTGGTGTGTACTGGCTCTGCACAGTTTCCATACCCCTGTCCAAACCATCAATATGCACAATACCTTCCTGGTCATAATCTGGACTAGCCAGTCCTTGTGAATAATGCAGTGCAGATTTCAGCTAGCCAAATGCCACTTCACACTCTAGATGCATGCTGTTTAGAGATCTGAACTACTGTGGATGCCCATGGGTTAATGGACTTATGCATGACTCCCAAATGTCTGCATTTTATCTGGCATTTGATGAGTTACCTGACCTAACGGGCACCTGAGAGGACCTCTGACTGACAGGTTTGTCTGCAACAGTGTTTACATCATGCTCAGCAAAATAAGTAAACACCTGTGCGGAACTACCCATGTCTTGAAATTTCTGCATTACCCTGTTCACCTCCACCCCTTGCTGTACATTTACCTGTGAGGAAAAGTCTGACTTTACAGAGAAACCTGTCTTTCTTTTTTTTTTTTTTTTTCATAAGTACCTTTTTGCCTCTTGAGCCCTGCCAGGCGGCTATGACCCTCCAATGTGGAGGAACTCTCTCTCTCCAGTCCCGCCGCTCCCATGCTAGGTAGCCCCTCCAGTAATTCCCCCATGGATTGACCCCCACGGCAGGGCCAGGAAGAGGTTGCTGGCTTCTTCCCCCTCCTGGAGACCCAATCCAGAATCTGGGGGACTGATCCCAGGAGTGGCGGACCATCATTGAGCCTGCTAAGCTCGCTTTTTCCTGTTTTTGCCCGGCCTCCCTCCCTTGCAATGTGAAGACGTCAGCTTCGAGCCTCCTGACCCATACTGCCCTCCAGCCACTGCCAGAGGGCAGTCAGCAAGTGGGATGACTAGTCCCCTGGATGCTAAATCCTCTTTCCCCCTGCTGACTCCTTGCAAACCAGGCTCATTCCTGAACCCAGGCCGCCGGCATGGTGCGAGGTGTGGCGTCCAGCATCTCATCCCTCAGCGCCACCTGGCCGGGACCTGTCTATCTTTATGCAAGCAAATCAGGTACTGTACCACACCATGTAGTTCCCCTTTTCTGACCCTGTGGACAAGTTTTGCAATAATTGACAACATTCTGAAAGATGTTTCAGCCTCCTCCTAGTGCTGGCTACTTCCAGATAGCATTGTTAGAAAAAAAGGGATGCTTTAAGCAAGGACAGCAGTTGTTTCTCGTGCTTGTGTTGTACTACAATCTTTCAGTATATAACCTTTTTCACTGTATGATGTTTGCTGTTCCACTTCTCTCTCAGCAACCATCCATCCATAAAGTATTGTGTACCTGCATACGGGGACTTTACTGTGTTGTGGTTTGCCTCTGCAACCTCCATCAGTTTGCTCAGAGTTGAGTTCTTATGCTGCACTGTCACAGTCTGAGAAATGGATACTTTCCCAAGCATAAAAGCCTCCCTCAAAAAGCAATATCCACTGCACAGTGCTTGGCCTCCTGCAGTATGGAAGCTGTAGGTCTCTATGGCTGCTCTCCCTCCACACTTTCCCTATTTATTTATTTATTGAAATCGTTTCACCAGGATGGCACACTGAGCAAAAAGATGCTCGTCTCCCGGTGCGGCCTGGGGGGTGGAGGTACAGTGGGAGATAACTTGCAGGTTATCAAGAGTTACATATACAAGGAAAACAGTAGAACAAAGCTGAGCACAATTACAGCAATACAGTAGTCAAAATCAGTTGAACAGTTTACAGAGAAGATTCAGTTATGCAGTTGCAGGATACAATTGTGTGATGGAATAGGGACAAGACAATCAGTACAGTTCAACAACACCACCACTAGGCAGGCATAGATTATATTACAGAATGGGATAGTATTAGATAAATGAGGTGTGACACTGAGTGGAGAATATGTGAAGATGAGGCAGTATCAGGTAGGGTTTAGGACAGGTCAAAGCCCATGTACAAGAAGTGCTGAAGTTGGTATAGATAAGCCAGCTTCCATAGCGTAAGCTAGATGCCGCTGGTCAGGCAGTCGGGGGGGGGAGGGGGAATAAAGGGGACACCTTTGTGGCTTAAGTGCAGGAGCAATTTACAGAGAGGTAGTTTGCTAGTGCTGAAGACAGGGAATGGGCAGTGGAGGAGTGGCGAATTTGGGGAGGGAGTTCATTCCAGAGTTTGGGTAAGTGGTAGGAGAAGGCAGATTGCCCAATAGTGGTTTTCTGCCTAGGGATTTGAAGCTTCCGGTCATCGAGGGATCTGAGGGCATGAGAAGGGGAGGGAGCTGGGGTAAGTAAGGAAGAGAGGTATGAGGGCAGGGTGTCATGCCAAATTTGGCTACAAATTTAGCGCAGTGCTGCAGGCGACGGTTTTCGAGGCAAGGGAATGTGAGGGCATGGTAGAGGTTGCAGTGTTGGGTGCAGGGGGTGGCATAGAGGGCGAAGCGACAGAAGGCATGGAAAAGTGTGTCCAGTCTGGATAAGGTAGATTTAGGAGCGGCACTGTATACTATGTCACAGTAGTCAAAAGAGGGGAGGATCATCTTATGCACTATCTCACACCTGTCCATGAGAGGGAGGCAGCTGCGGTTCCTATAAAGGGCTCCGAGCTTGGGGCGCAGTTTTTACTATTCTCCACTACTTGCAGTGTGTTCCCCCTTCCTCAGGTTCAGAGCCAGTCTCTTGTGTCCCATTCTTTGCCTCTTGGCATTTGGAACCCTCTGGGCACTTGGACAGCCCAAGTTCCATGTTGCCAATGCTCCCACATGGCAGTGATGGAAAAAAAACCTTGTGTTTCCTCCCTCACCCATCTTCAGTTCTGTGAACACCCCGGCGCCCAAGCATGTGCTTTGTATTCTCTCTCAGGACCATACTGAACTATAACTCCTGTACTAACTTCAGATTCTAACCTCTGTATTGCTGCAATTGTTTTGCTATTGTCTAGTGACTAGGCTCTGCTCTTGGCATGAGATGATTTCCTATTACTAGCAACCAGGGAAGCAAGGTTTTATTTCTAACACTCCCTTTCCCTGAGGCTCAGGGCACTGTACAAAATACAGTCAGATGAGGGAAAATAATTAGCTGTCACTTAAAAGCTTAATAATAACATCAAGACTAAAAGACAATCTACTAAGCCCAGAAGACTTCTCTAAAAAAGGTGCACCTTCAGACCCCATTTGAAAACTTCCACAGAGGAGGCCTCCTGGGAAACGAGTTCCACAGGACTGGTGCCGTCACTTAAAAGCACACTCTCCAAATGTTTTTAACCAGGCTCTGGGAACCACTAGGAGGCCCTCCTTGGCAGAACGGAAAGAGTGCAGGGGCCAGGCAGGAGTCAGGAGGCCATGCAGATAGCCTGCACCCAAACAATATAGGGCTTTGTAGGTGAGTGATCCCACTTTGAAGGAGATCCTCCACCTAAGTAGCAACCAATGCAGGCCATGCAGAACCAGTGTCACATGACAGGACCTCAAAAGGCCCATCAGCAATCTGACTACCACATTCTGCAACAGCTGCAGGTGGCACAGGACCCCTCCACTGACCCAAAAATATGGATCAGTGCAGTAGTCTAGTTTAGACGTCATGAAAACATGTACTAGCGATGGTTAGTCATCTGGAGGGATTAAGGTTTTAATCAGGGCGATATTACTAAAATGGTTAAAAAACATCCTGACAACAGATGACACCTGAGCCTCAAGTGTCAATCTGTTGTCCAGGATAACACCCAGACTTTTCACCCTTGTGGATGCCAAAAGAGGCTAGGCTGAATAGTCAGTCCTCTAACGCTCCCATTTTTACTGGCCCATGGTGTCATTCACACTGTAAGTGAACCTTGGAAGCTGCCTACCCTTGAACAGGGCTGCTTGAGCTCCCCCACGGTCGGCCGGCACCCAGCCAGCCACCGACCAAGACCAGGACACCCGCCTGCAGCTCCTTCGAAGCTGCCTGCCCTTGTACAGGGCTGCTTCAGCTCCCCCACGGTCGGCCGGCACCCAGCCAGCCACCGACCAAGACCAGGACACCCGCCTGCAGCTCCTTGGAAGCTGCCTGCCCTTGAACAGGGCTGCTTCAGCTCCCCCACGGTCGGCCGGCACCCAGCCAGCCACCGACCAAGACCAGGACACCCACCTGCAGCTCCTTGAGCTGCCTGCCCTTGAACAGGGCTGCTTCAGCTCCCCATGGTCGGCCGGCACCCAGCCAGCCACCGACCAAGACCAGGACACCCGCCTGCAGCTCCTTGGAAGCTGCCTGCCCTTGAACAGGGCTGCTTCAGCTCCCCCACGGTTGGCCAGCACCCAGCCAGCCACCAACCAAGACCAGGACACCCGCCTGCAGCTCCTTGGAAGCTGCCTGCCCTTGAACAGGGCTGCTTCAGCTCCACCACGGTCGGCCAGCACCCAGCCAGCCTCCGACCAAGACCAGGACACCCGCCTGCAGCTCCTTGGAAGCTGTCTGCCCTTGAACAGGGCTGCTTCAGCTCCTCCACGGTCAGCCAGCACCCAGCCAGCCACCAACCAAGACCAGGACACCCGCCTGCAACTCCTTGGAAGCTGCCTGCCCTTGAACAGGGCTGCTTCAGCTCCACCACGGTCGGCCAGCACCCAGCCAGCCACCGACCAAGACCAGGACACCCGCCTGCAGCTCCTTGGAAGCTGCCTGCCCTTGAACAGGGCTGCTTCAGCTCCCCCACGGTCGGCCGGCACCCAGCCAGCCACCGACCAAGACCAGGACACCGCCTGCAGGTCCTTGGAAGTTGCCTGCCTTGAACAGGGCTGCCTGCTCCCCACGGTCGGCCGGCACCAGCAGCCACCACCAAGACCAGGACACCCTTGCAGCTCCTTGGAAGGTACGGGACAGCGCAGCCAATCGGAACATGGGTGCTTCCAGCAAACCCACTCTGATTGGCCAGGACTTTTCCCTGCTATAGACACCTGGCACTTTGTTAGATTTTCAATAGAACTAAGCACATTTCAACTGTGTAATTAGAAGTTTTTCAACTGTATTAGCTGGATTGTAATTTCTACTACTATTTTAAAGTGCTTACACCTCTTCTGTCTGACTGCTCTTCCTGCAGCGCCCCCCCATCCAAGCACTCTGCCTTGGCGATAAGTCTAACTACCTTTTGTCTTACTAAACTGCTCAAATCTAACCCACTTTAACCTCTATGCTATTTAAGACCTGCTCTTTTTCCTTCTCTCCAGCTGCCTGCCCTTGAACAGGGCTGCTTCAGCTCCCCATGGTCGGCCGGCACCCAGCCAGCCACCGACCAAGACCAGGACACCCGCCTGCAGCTCCTTGGAAGGTACGGGACAGCGCAGCCAATCGGAACACGGGTGCTTCCAGCAAACCCACTCTGATTGGCCAGGACTTTTCCCCTGCTATAGACACCTGGCACTTTGTTAGATTTTCGGTAGAACTAAGCACATTTCAACTGTGTAATTAGAAGTTTTTCAACTGTATTAGCTGGATTGTAATTTCTACTACTGTTTTAAAGTGCTGACACCTCTTCTGTCTGACTGCTTTTCCTGCAGCGCCCCCCCATCCAAGCACTCTGCCTTGGCGCCGATAAGTCTAACTACCCCTTCCCCCCAAAAAGTGGCTAGTTTTCCATTAGCAGGTTGTACAGACCTGCCACTAGAGAGATTCTTGGTCTTCTACATAAATCACTGTACTCATTCGTGGGCAATACGGCCTGCATTGTCATTCTACTTCTTTCCCGGTGCTGCTACAAGGGGTGGTTGTAGTTGAGGTTCCCCTAAGCTTCACTCAACAGGCTGACAACTTCCTTAAAACTGCCTGTGCGACAGCTCTGCAGCTGAAAACAGGAAGCCCTCAGTGTCTGCCATCCACCCTTCAGACTCAAGTCAGATAGATGCTGAGCACCCTATTATTACCTACGCTACGCTGTCATACCGATAGATACCAATAGAATCCTCTGCAGAGAGTCAGCACGCCTGGGCACCCTTGATTGCTGCGGCACTGCCATAGGGGGATTGTGATTGGTACGCCCGCTTGCCTGCTTTGCTCTGATTGGGGCACCTTCTCTATAGCCTGTTACAGTGTTCCTTTCTTAATTCTGACTTCTCAGCTCTCGCTCTGACCTGAAATTTTCTCCCACCCCACCACCCCCTCTCCCAGGCCTCCTTTAAATACACTCATGATCCGCCTCCTATATCATATTACTGCTTCATTGGCCTAGTTTCTACTGCTGCCAACCTATGATTGGTATCTGAGTGTGGCCAATAAGACTGCCCTGTGTGAATATCTCTTGAGCCCCGCCACTAACTAAGCTGCTCCTGCTCTCCTTGTTCCCCTTTCTGCTGTATTTTCTCATCTAGGTTTTAAGTGAGTACCTAGGTGGGCAAATTACTTGCCTAGAAAATATTGCACTAATACAAATCACGAGACCACTCAATCTGGGACCATGGCTCTCCTTATTGTGTTTTATTGCTCCTAAGGTGCAGAGTTCTCAACAATACAGTGCAATTGAGTACCTCAATGCAATTCAGTTCTCAATGTACCTTATCAATACCTAATGTTATAACGGTCACCGTGCAGACACTATGTCATTCTCCTCTCCCTTTAGCCTATTCTCCCGGTTAGCCTACACCCCTTGCTACTGTCCTCACCTATGTCTATTCAAGCACTTACATTGATCACGATCAACTGTCATTACAGTGGTGCCGCCTCTTGCGCTGCACGATATGGATTGCCGAAAAGAAATAAAAAGCAGTCTCCATTCTTATAAGCTCCTTAAAGAAAGTTATACTTCTGCTTCTTCTGCTCAGGAAATGTGAGCTCAACCCTGGCCCCCAACTTACCTTGCCTATCAATTTTGCTGAGGTCACAGGTCTCAAAATGATGATGGTCAACATTTAAGCCTGCCTAAAAACTTGTACAGCTGTAAACCTGGGCTGCACACGTTAACCCTGACCTTATCATAATTACTGAGTCGTGGTTAAAAAAGACGAACACTGATCAACAAATATCACTGCAGGGCTACAATTTATTTAGAGCAGATAGAGAGTCTAGAGGCGGGGGTGTGGTTATCTACGCCAAATCTAAGTACTCGGTCACCGATATTAGTTGCAAATCTCTAGCCAAGGAATTTGAGTTAGTTTCGCTGAGCCTTCATCTCCCCTCCTCGGACTGTATCACTATCCTAGGTGGCTATAGACCCCCGTCTGGTGGTGATGAAGTCCTTAATCTTTGAATCCATGTTCATGAGATGCAAAACTGAAACAATATTTCTAGGAGATCTAAATATGGACTGGCTGTCACCTAAATCACACGGCCTCAAATCCCTTTGTGACGAGCTAGGTCTTGGGCAATTAGTCAGTGAACCCACTAGGAACAACACTCTAAATACTGCCAACAGTTCCATTCTAGATGTGGTACTAACTACCCATCCACACAAAATATCTCATTCGGCAGTGTTTCACAATGACATGAGTGATCATGGAATTGTTGCTTGCATAAGATCTCAAATTAAGGCCCGGCTGCAACCCATCTTTATAACAAAAAGATCCTTTCGCAAATTCAGTGCAGTAAACTTCCTATCTGACCTGAGCATGATCAGATGGCAAGATCTCTACCTAGCCAAAGATGTCAACAAGGCAGCTTACATTCTTAATGACAAACTCACTACAATAATAAATAAGCAAGCCCCTTTCATCAAAGTAAGAGTACGGAACAATTCCAACCCCTGGTTCACCTCGGATCTCAAGGCAGCCCTTATAGCTTGAGATAAGCTCTGGGCTAAAGCTAGACATTCCAAAGAATCTTCGGATTGACAGGCCTTTAGAACAGCCAGGAATAACTGTGTGAAAAACTTGGCTCTGCAAAGCTAACTATTATATTTCTACTCTCAAACAAGCTAAAGGTAACCCTCATAAAATATGGAAGACTATCAAAGCTATAGAAGGACGCCCATGGCCCCTCTGTCCCAACAAAGATAGTTGCAAGTGGCAAGATTGTGGAAAACAAGTCCCTAATCCTGGAGGAACTTAACTCCCACTTTGCCACAGCTGGATTAGCTTTGACTCGTCACCTTATGCTGGTGCTACGTAAGCCAGCATACCTCTCCCTTACAGCTAGTTCTGCACCAGCCCCTTCCAACTGCAAGATAACTTATAAAGAAGTAGAAGATTCTCTTCTTAACTTAGACACCAAAAAGCGCGAGGAGGATGGTTCTTGAACCCTTTTCCTAAGGTCAGGCTACCCCATCTCACTGCCCCAATTCTCTACATCTTCAATCTTTCCATTACATCTGCTACTGTGCCGTCCTGCTGGAAATCACAATATCCTCCCTCTATTTAAATCTGGTGACCCATGCGATGTAAACAACTATAGGCCTATCTCCATATTGCCTATCCTTTCTAAAGTTCTTGAAAAACTGATCCATATTCAGTTAAAATCTCACTTGGAAACCTTCTCTCATTAACCCAGCTCAATCTGGCTTCGGCTAATCATAGCACAATCACTGCACTAGCAAAAGTAACCAATGATTGGATCTCTGCTATAGATGCTAAGAAGGTAACTGGCGCAGTCTTTTGGACCTCAGCAAAGCTTTTGATACTGTTGATCACAAACTATTAGTCAATTGCCTTGCAAAGTTGGATGCCACATACCATACCACCCAGTGGTTCTCTAGCTACCTAACTGGAAGATTCCAAAAGTAAAGGCGGAAGACTTTTTTGCTGCCTTGCCAGTTGCAAGAGGAGTCCCCAAGGATCCATCTTAGGCCCTATCTTGTTTTCTTTGTACATTAATGACTTAGATGCTAACATATCACGTCCAATCTGCACTTTTGCAGATGATACTGTGTTGTATACTTCTGGCTCATCGTTATCTGAAGTCAAGGAGTGCTTCAAGTGGACTTCGCACAACTTGAGCATAATCTAATAAAGGCAAAGCTTCTGCTCAATGCTAAGAAGACTAAAGCGATGATATTCTCCCGCAGTGCTGTCACAGGCCCCCAATACCCTTGCCCAAGACTTCATTGTCACCACGCTAAACGAGCCTCTGGAAGTTGTAACCAAATTTAAATATCTGGGTATCTGGATCGACAATAAATTATCTTTCAATGACCACGTCGAAGATGTCTCTAGAAGGTTAAAAGCAAGGTTAGGTTTCTTCTACAGAAATAGGCCCCTTTTCCCCCTTGAAACTCGAAACAAGCTTGTACAGGCCACTTTTCTCCCCCTACTCGACTATGGTGATGTAATCTATTCCTCCACCACTCTTGCAAATCTAAGTAAACTGGACATCCTTTATCACCGTGCATTCGGTTCATTACCAACTCCTTACCCGTTCGCACCACTGTGACTTATGCAGCTGCTGGTTGGACATCCTTACTACTAGACGCCTGCTCCATGCTGGGCTATGGACTCTAAACCGCCTCCTGCAGAAATTGCCAAGCTATCTCTCTTCCCTTATTAGTATCTCACATAGTGCATACTCGTTAAGAAAATCTGACTTTATTATGCTTGACATACCAGGGACCAGACCTCCTTTGGTAAACGTATATTGCATATGCCCTTCCCTCCATTTGGAACCAATTACAAACCGTACTGAAACTAACTAGCACAGTTTCAATAAACTTATACAAATCATTAAGTTCAGCCAAAATAAAAGACACCTGTAACTGTCATTAAGTCTCTTCCTTCCCCATGTGTGCCATATTTATCCACTGGTAAGGTATAATTGCTTTGTCATATTAACTGCTTTCCCTTCCCCTTCCCCTTCTACTCCTGGCTTTATCTATGCTTATGCTCCACTGCTACTCTATCAAATCACTCCTCCCCCCCATATCAGTTGTAGTCTGTTGTTTGTTCTAGCTGCCAAAATATATGTATTGCACACACCAGTCATCATGTTTCATTTATCAGTATGCAACCTGTAAGTCGCTTCCCTGTCACATATTAATGTTTACCACCTGCGGTCACCCTATGTGGTACCCTTTGTATGTATATCCAGCCTGTATCATGTAACGTGATTTCATGTATATACTGTTATTACCTATCTGTGTTTGTACTTTAAGTGTTTATGTCACAGGACCTCCTTGTGAATGAGCTTGCTCAATGGAGTTTTCCTGCAATAAACTTGAACTTGAACTTGAACCTTAGCTAGCCAGCCCGGTGGCACTGAGGGTTGAGGTGCTGGATGCCACACCTCGTGCCACACTGGTGACCCGGGTTCGGGAATCGACCTGGGCTACCGGGGGTCGGCCGGGGAGGGAAGGGATTGAGCATCTGGAGGACTGCTCTCCCTTCCTGGGGAGGGACACAGGGGTTGCGCTGCACCAGAGCAGCACCTGGTGGTGGCTAGGGGCTGTACGGTACATGTGGGGCAAGGTGGGTGCCAAGGGGTGGAGCAACGGCCGGGGTCGGTGCTTCTCACCAGGATGCCATTGCATGACCGCACTCTGCAGGGAAGGAAAAAAGACATAAAAAATCCCCACTCCTGGGTTTTTACCTGCTCATTTAAGGAGACCTTATGTTGAAATTTAAGGTCTGCTATTTGTCTTTCCAAAGACCGTTGTGTAACCAATTTTTCTTGTTTAACTCGAGAGGCATAGGACATGATTTTCCCTCTCAATATTGATTTAAGTGCATCCCAATACAAAGGGGCTGGGGTGTCCCTTTGTGACTTTGACTCCAAAAAAAAGTTTTATTTCATCTCCGACAATGGCCACAAACTCCTCTCTGTTTAGTTTTATTTAATTGCTGACCAAAGCCACAGACTCCTCTCTGTTTAGTTTTATTTCATCACGGTCCAAGGCCACAAATTCCTCTCTGTTTAAGTGGCTCACATAAAGTCTCCAAGCTGTAATACGAGTATGAGGATTTATAACCAGGTCCAAGATTTTCGGAGCATGATCCAATACGGTTATATTGCTGATTCAAGAACCATGTGCAGCATGTGCCCATTGGTTTGGAGTGAAGAAATAATCCAACCGGGAATATTGATTGTGACATGTGAATAGAATGAATGGTCCCTGACCCCGAGTGCATATACTGCACCTCCATATTTCCATTAGCCCAAATTCTCAGCTCAAACATGACAGAGTATGGGCTGATCTGGATCTCCCCGCCACCTGCCCCCAAGACCTGAAAGCATAGTGCTGAAGTCCCCACCTAAGACTGTCTGCATCCGTGATTGCCTCTGCAATGATTTTGGTGAAAAAAGGCACTCTCAGGTGCTCCTCATTTGGAGCAAAAAGGTTTAAGAGGATGCATGGATGGCCACCAAACTCCCCGGTCAATTTCAAATATCTACCTTAAGAGTCTGTCAATATCTGGGAAATCGACAGTGGGAAATTTCTTCTGATTAATATGGACACTCGTTTGTGGGAGTGGGCCACACAATGAGAAGTGAACACCTCCCCTACCTACGCTCTCCTTAATTTGTTGTGATCTTATTCTGTTAAGTGCGCTTCTTGCAGAAGTGCAACCCTTGCGCCCAACCTTTTTAATTCTTACAGCATCTCTTTACTGGGTTGTTGAGACCCTTGACATTGTATGACACTATACAAAAATCAGTGTTGACAATGAAAATTGGGTGGGAAAGCCATGACTAGTCTGAAGTGCATAGAGCAGGTCTGTGAATAACAAAGAATGATAGATAAACCTCTGCAACAAACAGGAAGAACAAGTGAACAGTAAATAGCACATCATTTAAAATAAGCTGGGTAAAGCTGATGGGCCTCCTGGGAAAGCAAGCATTTCAAGGCGAGACTGTAAGCATCTTAAGCAGAGTCTCTGTTCCTCACAGAACATATTAACTCCCCACTGGTCAGAGAGGAACAGACCAGATTTGTGCAGCCATTCTCCACCAACCAGAATAGATTCTATCTTCTGAATCACTACCATACAACAATTCCAAGAGAGAACTCCAGTGCAATGCTAACTATGTAATGAGATAACATTTTGAAAAAAATGCATCCATGGCTAATGTTGTGTTGACAACTGGAAACAAAACAACAATAAGAAAATTAAAACTAAAACAAAAAAAGCATACATCTTGGTGTCAGTATGACATTGTCACAAAATGAACAGAGCAAAGTGATATGGCATTCAGAAGGAGTAAAGTGGGGGCCCCAGTGAGTTTGGCCTTAAGTACTGTCAAACAAATTGTTCCTCTCCGTGTGTCAGTTCTTCTGTTTGTAAACATATCTTAAAGTCCCCCAAACAAATTTGATGAAGTAACAATCGAAATGGTAATAGTGAAAAGTCTCCCAACAATTTTTTCCATTTTCCCAATACATAAACAGAACGTTTGTTAGCAGATAAGGACCACTTGGCTCACCCAGTCTGCCCATTTTTCCCTGCCTATACATTCACAGCAAACCCTGCCTGATCTCTGGTTAACTCCACTCCACCCTCTGCTTTTGAACTAAGATTCCCTTGTGCCTAGCCCATGCATTCTTGAAGGCCACCACTGTTTTTGGCCCCTCTACCCCCACTGGAAGACTGTTCCAGGCATCCACCACTCTTTCAGTGAAGAAGTACTTCCTCACATCCATCCTTAAATTTTTCCCCTTCCAGCTTCATTGCATGTCCCCTTGTTCTCGTGCAATTTCTCCTCTGAAAACTATTCCCCTCCTGTACCTTGTTCAACTCCGTGAGATATTTACTGTATAGGTCACTATCCTATTCCCCATCTTAATAAATATGGAGATCTGGAAAGTTGTAAATCATGTGTATAAAATTAGCCCTCTACAACACATCTTGTGCAACCTGAAGCATAGTCCACAGACTGAAATTTAGCCCTCCTCTCAGGAGTATAGTACACCTGCAAAAAAGTCTGATAATGAGTTTGCCTCTGACTCATTTAACCGGAATATGAAAACAATCATGACATAATTGTTTCCCATCCTCTGTAGTTTTATCAGCCACCCCCAATGGTTTCCACAATTTAGAAAGCCTTTTTTTTTTACTTTCTTTCTTTTTGCCCCTTCTCTGCTCTCAGAGCCCTCTCCTTCCTTCCTCTCAACTCCATTCCACCTCCAGCAGGATCTGCCCCTAGAGTGCCCCCTCCCTCCTTGCACATTGGGGTCTGTCCCTCCACTTGGTGGTCCGGATGATCCGAGAGGCTATCATCTTGGGCTGCCGAGAGGGTTTTTCTCGTTTTCTCCCCTAGTTTCCCCACCTCTGAGGCGTCACGCTGGGGCGTACGTCCAGTGGCGGTGTGCTGGCGCACACCAGCCGTCATCCGCGGCCGGCGTCCCCCCGCACCGGCAAGCGGCGCGCCGTCAGTCTCCTCGTGATCGGTGCTTCCACCGGTCGTGAAGGTGACTTGAACACGAATGTGTTCGAGGTTCTCACCCTGAGGGAGGAGAGCATCCGCTGGGACGCTCAATCCTCCCTCCCCCCAACCTTCCGGCAACCCGAGTCCGTTCTCGAACCTGGCCGCCAAGTGGCGCGAGGTGTGGCGCCCAGCGCCAACCTCGAAGGCCACCGGGCCGCTTTAGAAAGCCTTTAAAGGTATCCCCTTGTGCTCTGCATAGAGAATCACATAGCACAGAGACTATACCTTTGTCTTGATTACCAACTAAGACAGTACTCTCTATGGCTGGGGGACCTGGGAACTGTAAGGATGCTTAGATAGTCAGACACATATGCCTCACCTGGTAATATTTTAAAAAGTGTGCGGTAGGTAATTGTAATTTAGTATGCAGTTCAGTAAAAGATAACAATTTACCATCTTAAAATAGCCGCCCAATATAAGCTATGCCTTGAGAGTGCCATAAATGAAAATGGGGATCTCGCAGGAAGCCTGGTGGACAGGGATTTTCCAAGAGAGGGGTATATGCCAATAATGTTATCCCCAACCCAGTCTGTTATGGACCTGATGCAAAAATCATGCAACTATGACTAGAATGGTACCCCCTATGTCTCCCACCATTTTTTTTCCCAAAAGAACAATACAAAAGATCTCACAAGTTAGCATAGGACATAACAAGTTCTAAACATGTTACAGGAGTCAGCAAAAAACATTCTTTTAATGCTGCCAAATGAGCATCCCGCTAAGATAGTTGAAAGTTAGGTACTCCAGCGCCTCCTTTAGAAGTTGGGGCCATTAAGGTTGCAGTTTAATTCTGGCTGCCTTTCCAGCCCAAACCTAATGTGTAATGAAAGAATTAAGCTTTTTAAATAAGAGTCAGGCATTCGATCCTGGAGTGCCCAGAAAAAATGAAAAAGTTTAGGTAAAATCGACATCTTTAAGCCATTAATGCTCTCAAAAAGGGATACTGGCAAATACAGTCACCTCTGGAGCTCTTTTGTAATATGTTCTAACAATGAGGGATAATTAGCTAGAAACAGATCAAAATATTTTGTTAACCCCCATGTATTTGAATCCAGCAGTGGACCACTTAAATAGGAGATCATCCTGTAAGCTTGAAAAGTCAAAATCTGCTTACAGTATCACAACAGACTTTCTCCAATTTATTTTGTATCCCAAGTAGGCTCCAAAATGGTTCCACCACCTCCAACAGCATTGCTAATAACTCCTCTGGGTGTTTTAGCATCAACCACATGTCTGCCACATATAAAGAGTTAGTAATAGTTGTATTTCCCACTGATACTCAGTGATTAAGGGCGAGAGCATAAAGCTATGGTCATGGGTTCCAGAGGCAAATCAAAAAGAAGGGGCAACTGCGGATTCCTCTGTCGAATTCCATGGGTAAACTAAAAGACTGCAATAAAGTGGAATTAGTTAAAATTCACTGGAAACAGGAGTGGTTCCAGAGAACTGGAAGAGGGCAAGTGTAGTCCCACTTTATAAAAGCGGTAGCAGGGAGAAGGCTGGCAACTATAGGCCAGTCCTGACATTGATGGTGGGGAAGATAATAGTCATTACTACAGGAAAATATTGTGGAGTATCTTGAATCCGGTGGGTTACAAGACCGAAGGCAGCATGGATTCATGGGGGAGGGCATATCAGTCAAATCTGATAGACTTCTTTGACTGGGTGACCAGGGAGAAAGGTCAGGGTGGGGTGGTGGACGTGGCCTACTTAGATTACAGTAAGGCCTTCTATATCATTCCACATAGGAAACTCATAAGGAAACTAGACAACGTAGCGGTGGGTCCTACGGTGGTAAACTAGGTAAGAAATTGCTTAAGGGATAGGCGACAGAGAGTGGTGATAAATGGAGTTCACTCCAGGGAAGGGAGGGTGATCATAAGAGGATGTCAAGGTGGCAAGACAGTGTGGCAAGGCAGTTGGTAGGGCCAGTGGAATGTTGGGGGTGTATAGGGAGGGGTATCACTAGCAGAAAGAGGGAGATAGTCTTGCCACTGTACAGATCACTGATCAGACCCTACCTAGAGTACAGTGCCCAGTTCTGGATACATCATCTCAGGAAGGACACAGTGTGGAAGCTGTCCAGAGGAGGGCAACTAAAATGGTGCAGGGTCTGCATCAGAAGCCCTACAAGGAGAAACAGAAGGATCTCAATATATACCTCCTAGACACCTATAAACACCTCATGGGGGTAAATAAGGTAAAGGTGGAGAGTATTTTTCAGAGGAAAAGATGCACAAGAACAAGGGGACATGCAGTGAAGTTATAATGGGGTAAATTCAAGAGAGATGTGTGGGAGTACTTTACTGAAAGAGTGGTAGATGCCTGGAACAGTCTTCCAGTGGAGGTGATGGGGCCAAAAACATTGATGGAATTCAAGAATGCATGGGATAGGCATAAGGGAATCTTGGAGGAAAGTAAGGGGGGTGAGGGAACCAGAGATCAAGTAGGGTCTGCGGTGTCAGTATAAGCAGGGAAAAAAATGGGCAGATTGGGTGGGCTAAGTGGTCCTTATCTGCCATCAGACTCTATGTTTCTGTCTGTTCTAGAGCATGGTGACATATATTGTCTGTAGCCATGCAATAAAGGATATCCCAAACTTCATGCCTCAAGAACACCCCAGAGATGGTCCCATTCAATGTGTCAAAAACGTTTTCTGTATATTGAGCGAGACCACCACCAAATCCTCCCCCACCCTCTGCCGTAGCCAACAGATTTGATAACATATATGTAACCCCCCCTACAAATGAGGGTTCCCGAAAAGTCTTCCTTGAGCTTGCCTAAATGTTCACTGCCAGGCTGGTGTTCTGCGTTTTAGCAGTTTAAATGTATTGCCGGAGAGTGCCTGTATAGCCTCTGTGTACTGTCTCTTTAAGAGCTGCCTGGATTGCAGTCATAATTAACCTGAGACGGAGCTCTGTTAGAAGATTTACTTGTTTGTTGATCATTTGTGAGAGTAGCAATAATATTGCAGTTTGTTCTAACCTGCCTTCTTTGCAGCATGGACAGTTCTGTTTGTTTCCATCATCTTGGTCCTGGACTGCTGAAATGGGCCAATCAGTACATTTGGGACTCTAAAATGGAGCCTGCCTACAAGGGCTTGGTGGGGCCAAAACTTGCAGGAATTGTAGTTTGGGGCTTTTGGTGCCTAAAATAACCTGGAGGGGAGCCCTTGTTGTGATTGACAGACAGATCAGCCAACCGAACCTTTTGGATCTTGGGGAAAGTCCCACACTGCTTGCAGTTTCAGTTAGCTCTGAGTTGGGAAGTGAAGAAGTAACAGCTCGAGATAGTTCAAGCAGCAATCCTGGAGTTTATCCAAGGGTATTGAGGGAGCTCAGGGTGATACTGGCTACACCTCTGACAGTCCTATTTAACAGTTCATTCAAAACGGGAGTGGTTTTGGAGGTCTGGAGGAGGGCAGATGTAGTTCCACTTCACAAAAGTGGTAGCAGGGAAAAGGCTGGCAATTATAGGTCAGTCAGCCTGACATTGGTGGTAGGAAAGTTAATGAAATCACTGCTGAAGGAAAGGATTGTGGAATACCTTGAATCCAGTGGGTTACAGGGCCCGAGGCAGCATGGTTTCATGGGGTGAGGTCACATCAAACGAATCTAATAGATTTCTTTGACAAGGTAACAAATTATTTAGATCAGGGTGGAGCAGTGGACGTGGCCTATCTAGATTTCAGTAAGGCTTTTGACACGTTCCACAGTGAAGGCTAGTAAGCAAGCTGGGTAGCATAGGAGTGGGTCCAAAGGTGGTAAACCAGGTAAGAAATTGATTAGGGGATAGGTGACAGAGGGTGGTGGTAAACAGAGTTCACTCAGAGGAAGGGATTGTGACTAGTGGGGTGCCTCAGGGATCAGAGCTGGGACTGGTCCTCTTCAATGTCTTTATAAGTGACATGGCAGAGGACCTGGAAGGGAAAGTCTGCCTCTTTGCGGATAACACCAAAATCTGCAATAGGATGGATACTTCAGGGGTGGGGTGGGGTGGAAAAGATGAGCAGAGACCTGAGAAAATTCAAGGAGTGGTCAAGGATATGGTAGCCTGGTTTCAACACAGAAGAGTGCAAATTAATGCACTTCGGGCACAGAAACCCAGTTCACAGTACAAAATGGGAGAAATGATACTCACGACCACCAAGTAGGAAGGAGACCTGGGGGGTAATCATATCGGAAGACCTAAAGGTGGCCATGCAGCGCAACAAGGCAGTTGGAAGGGCTAGTGGGATACCGGGGTGCATAAGGAGAGGTATCACCAGCAGAAAGAGGGAGATAGTATTGCCTCTCTATAGATCACTACTAAGACCCACACCTAGAGTACTGTGTCCAGTCCTGGAGACCACATCTCCAGAAGGACACAGACAGAGTGGAAGCAGTTCAGCAGATGGCAATTAAAATGGTGCAAGGTCTGCATCAGAAGCCCTACAAGAAGAGACTTAAGGACCTAAATACGTACACCCTAGAAGAGAGGAGGGAGAGGGGGATATGATAGAGACCTTTAAATACCTCACCGGGGTAAATAAGGTACAGAAGGGAAGTATTTTTCAGAAAAAAAGGGGTCACAATAAGAAGCTGGAGGGGGTAGATCTAAGAGAGATGTGAGGAAGTACTTCTTCACAGAAAGGGTGGTGGATTCGTGGAACAGTCTTCCAGCGGAGGGGGGGGTGAAATCAGTGGTGATGTTCAAGAGTACATGGGATAGACATAAGGGAATCTTATGGAAAGGAAGGGTGAATGGGCTGGAGTCGGAGATCAAGTAGGATCTGTGGTGATACTATAGGCAGGGAAAATTGGGCAAATTAGGCGGGCCAAGCGGTACTTATCTGCTAGCAAATTATATGTTTTTATATAATTACTGTGGATCAGGTGGGTTTTGTCGCAAGGAGGGACACAACTATTAATCCACATATGTAACCCCCAGGTAGGAAAACAGTGGGCTAGCCAGGAACGTTGCAGCTGGTTGGGGCCCTGTGATGGAAGAAAGCAACATGCACAACACACACTATTTGTAATCCGGAGCCTGAGTGCTCAGTTCATGAAAGAAAAAGCAACAAGACACTCAGATGACAACACTTTAAGATTTAGCTGTTCTTGCAGGGAGCTACCCTGATGTTTACTCATGATACTCGATACTGGACACAGGCAGGATGAAATCAAGACTGCAGGCTGTTGAGCTGGAGTGCCTGGAGAAGCAGGGCCCACACGAATCACCGAGGCGTCGTTCCTGTTCAAGGCGTTGAGCAGGGGGCCGATCCCCAGGCCGGTCTCTCATCGATGACTTTCTCTGCGTAGCAGGTATTCTGGCTGAGCCAGTGTAGCAGGGCCCAGGCAAACGGAAATGGATACGGATTCAGTCCGTGGAACTGGATACAGCCTCCAGCAAGCAAAACACAGTTCAGACACACAGTGGGGAACCAAATCACAACCCACTATAAGTGTAACCCCTAGGTGGCGCTATCCCAAGGGCTATTACCCCTGCCTGCTTGGCTAGTAGCAGGTTAAGGGGCCTAGGTAATGAAATGGGTGCCTCCACCCGGAGGTCAGGTTTTTAGTGGTCAAGCTAACCTAGGCACAGCCCTCCGGGACACTGTAACCCCCCTCTTTCCCTTCTAGTGGCCTGAACAATATACAATAATTACTTTCACCACTTTCAGATTAGCGAGTTCTTTCAGGACACTGTCTAAAAACAGAGTAGTGTCCCTTCCCCTTCCCTCCAATGCTCCTGTTACTTTTTCGTGGCCCCTCCCCTTCTCCTTCCTCTGTGAATACTGAACAAAAGTATTTGCCTTTTCCTGGTTTTCCTCTGCACAACCCCTCCCCCTTTTAGTCTTACGATCCCACCCCTGGTCTTTTTCCTTTCACTTACATACCTTAAAAATGTCTTGTCCCTCTTTGTCACTGCCTGGGCTGTTCCTTCTTCAGTTTGTTCCTTCGCACTCCTTACTTCTCTCCCTGCTTCTCTGTTTCCCTCCGATATACCTCCCCATCCTCCTCCTGCGTCTCCTTATACTTTCTGAATGCTACCCTTTCAGCCTTTATCTTTTCTGCCACCTCTTTTGAGAACCATAGCAGTCTCTTTTTTCCCCTTGCTTTTGCTCACTTGCTTGATGCAGAGGTTCGTTGCCTTCCCTATGGCCCGTTTTAGCTTCACCCATTGTTCCTCCACCCCGCCCAGGTCATCCCCACTGCCAGGTCAGCCCTGAACCATTCGTCCATCGTTTTAAAGTCTGCCCTCCTGAAATCCAGAACCCCCACCCTTGTGTGGTTCAATTCTGCAGCCATCCTTATATTGAACCACACTGTAGGGTGATCACTGTTCCCCAGGTGGTCTCCTACCTTGATGTCTGCAATATTGTCCCTGTTAGTAAATACCAGGTCCAGTATTGCCCTATCATGAGTGGACTCACTGACTAGATGTCTGAGGAATGCCTCCTGCAGGGAGTCCAGGATGTCTCTACTTCTAGCTGTTAGGAGGTTCCAATCTACATTCGGCAGTTTGAAGCCCCCTACCAGCAACACCTTCCCCTTTTCTGCCATCCTGCTAATCGCTTCCACCAGTACTTTGTCTAACTCCACCTCTTGTGCTGAAGGTCTGTAGATCATGCCAGTGTGGATAGAGGCTACATGCCCTTTCTCTAGGGTGACACACAGTATCTCTGCTCCCCCCCACATACCCTGTATCTCTGTTGCTTTTATGCCTCCCCTCACATAAAACACCAGACCCCTTCCCTTCCTTCCCACATTGTCCTTCCTGAACAGAGTATAGCCTGGCATGGACATGTCCCTGTCATGATCTTCAGTGCACCATGACTCAGTGATGGCCACAATATCTAGGTCAGCCTCTGTCATGATGTCCTCTAGGTCCAGAATCTTATTTCCTAGACTTCTAGCATTCACACACATGGCCTTCCAGATTTTGTTACCACTCTGCTTGTTGCCCCCTTTCTTTCCCTTTTGTTGCCTCTCCCCCCCCTCTTTTTAATGCTTCTGTTTCCATCCCCCTTCATTTCTACCGCCCTGCTTCATTAATTTCCACCCTGGGTGATGCCATTCCCCTTGGGTTCTCCCTACTTTCTACTTCAGCCTGTTGGTGGGCAGTTACTGCCTTCCGGGTTCTTCCACCACCCCCCTCAGCTAGTTTAAATGTTCATCAAAGTGACATCTAAACCATCCACTGAGGACTGCAGTTCCCATCCCGGATGGATGCAGGCCATCACCACTGTACAGGTCCTCATCTCTCTCTAGGTGGATCCCCAGTCTCCAATGTAGCTGAACTCCTCCTCTCTGCACCATTGCTTCAACAATGAATTGAAGGTCTTGGTGCAGCAATCCCTCTCCCCCCCCCTGATAGGAAGTCAGCACCTCAGTGAAAGCCATTGAACTTGCTACCAAAGATCCTTCCCCAGCTCCTTAAAGTCCCCCTGCACTATCCCAGATCCATCCCTAGCTAGGTCATTAGTCCCCAGGTGGACAGTGACATCCAGCTGTGCCTCCCATCCTGCTGCCCTAGTGATCCTCTGGGTCCGGTTCCCATCCCTCCGGGCTGTTGCACCGGGTGGGCACCTGACCTGCCTCCCCCCCCTTCCTGTTTCCAGATTCATTCCCCTCACAATTTAGTCCACTACCAGAAATTACTACCTCCTCCTCCTCCTCTGTGGTCTTAAACCACCCTCTTTGGGGTCTCCACTATGGAGGGCCCTCACATCCTTTGTGGTCACTATCACAAATGCCTCCTCCCAGCAGTCCTACCCCACCAGAGCAGCATAGGAATTTTTTTAGTGGTACCAGTTGAAGAATATGCCTTTGATCCTCCATCACCACCCTTCCAGAGCCCACCATAGTCCAGTTGTTGTTCCTCCCTGACATCTTCTGGGGTAACTGTCAGACATGGTGTCATCTGGGTGGGGGAAGAGGTCCTCCAGATCCTAGCCAACTTTGCTGGGGTCTAGTGACCTCCTCCCTCAACCCAGAGAGATACATGCAGATGGGGCAGCAGTGCAGTTTACAGAAGATTCCTCTGAAAACTGCCACCCTACAGCCACTGCTCTGCTCCACTCCTGGCATTCCCAACTTCTACTCTCCCTGTGTTACCTGGAAACACCTATTTACCCTTACCTGTGACAGAGTTTTTCTAGCTTTCAGTTTTTGGTTTGTTACTACTTGGGTGCCCCCATACCTGGTGTAAATTCCGTTATACTGTTACCCTAGATAGGGTGTTGTTCAGGGTCAGACTAGAGTACAGAAGGCACACCTGGAAAAATGGCACAGGGACCCATCTGGCAAGCCAATAGGGAAGGCCCCAAGATTGTGTTTGCATCTTACATTTACTTACATGGCCCATTTAATTATAAAATAGATGATTAAACCACAGATCTTCTTCAGGGGTATCTCAGTCATCAGGTCACACTGTAGGAACTTCACCTTCGGTGAAGCAGGATCCACACGGAAGATTTTCAGCAGTACAACTGTAGCTGTACACATCATCAATATCATCAACCCTATCAAGGCGTGAGTGGCCCCCTGCTCCCTCCTCTGTTCTGTCCAGTATCCAGTGATATGAGCGACTCCAATTGAGTGACTCAATGTGTGCACCTGTAAGGAGAGCGACTGCTACAGCATAGTGATCACCAGAACAGTGAGAGAAAGGGAACAATAACCACGACTGCAGGCGAGAGCAATGGTAGGAGGGATCACGTGGGAAGCAGGATATGAGCAATAGTTTGGGCAGTGACCGCCGAGCTGGCCGTCTGGTCTAGAGGTAGTGAGCTATTCCTGCGATGCAAGAGGATCTGGGTTCAGAGCTGACTAGGTCCGGGGTCAAATGGGCATTTAACTTTTATTTTTACTAACGTTCCCACTGCCTCGCCATCCTGGATGTGGTCTCCCCACTGTCTGTGAGTTGCCCCCCCCGAATAGCTCCCTCTCGAATATTGTCCTGTACCCCAGTGGCAGCCCCCTCCTGGAGTTGATTATAATTAGTAAGGGGGGTGCAGGGGGCACAGCCCTCCGCATAGAAAAAAAAGTTGTACATTTCGAATGTTGTATACAGGGTGAGGATCATCACTGTTATGAGATCCGCTTTAGTGCACATCACTGTTCTCATTTTTCGGTGTTGTGCACTCACTGATGTTTCAGTTGCTCTTTTGTAGTCACTCACATGACGTGAAACCATTCTTTCCCACCATCGACTTGTTCGTATGGATCTCTCTGAAAGCTCCAACACAGTTTTGCACCATTTTCACCTATGGCTTTTTCTTTCATTAGTACTTTTCAAATCTCTTTTTCATAAGGGATTCATTTATTTTGTTTATGTCAAGAGTTAATCCTTCAACCTCTCCCTTCTATCACTGCCGCTTCGGAAAGAAGATTGCCTCCACAGATGAACACTCTCTCTGTGTCTGCTGTCTTGGGCCTGACCACAATGTTTCTAACTGTGAGCTCTGCCAGAAGTTTAATCAAACAACCCTCAGGTGATGCAGAAAGGCTTTAAAAAATTTCCTGATGGATGAACAGGCAGCCAGTTCTGGGCAGGGGTCCTCCGGGGTCTCAGCCTCTCAATCACCAGCAGGATTGTCATGTGCACAGGCCTCCAAGGCCTGAGACAAGTTTCTCAGGGAAAAGTCACAAAAAGGACCGAGACAGGGATCGCTTCCACTGCTGGCGGTCCCGTTCCCCGATGGCCTCTCCTCCTTCATCCAGGGGTTCTTCGTCGGCTGTGGCTGCACCAATGTGTAAAGTTGCTGTCCAGATCTCTGTGCTCTCCAGACCCATACTGACAGTGCACCCACCCAGTTCACAGGTCGGCAGGCCATTGGCCTCTGGGTCATCGGCCCCATCTCCATTGATGATGGGCATGTCGTTGACAACCCTCCCGTTGAGGCCTGACCCCCTCTCCTACCCAGGCTACAGGCTCTTTGGGATCACAAGATCCATCAGGCAGGTCATTGATCCCAGCGCCATTGACCCCCCTCCATCAACGCAGCCTGCCATGGTCGACAACCTGAACAAAATCCTCACCAAGTTTACCTCGGTGATCGTTCATCAGTTGGACGCTTATAGGCCCACTTCACTGACAACCATCAATGGCAGCTTCATTGTCGATGCCTCCTCATCGACCATGGGAAGTTCCCCGCAAGTTATCGTCAGTGCCTCCGGCATCGGACCTGGACTTAGAAGCGGTCATCGTTGCGGAGGAGTACCACCCCAACCTCATTCTTCTTGATGAGGATGAGGAGGTCTTCATGTAATTCAGGTACACGGCCTCCTCTGTTAGTGAGGATTCTGGTAAGCACACCACCAGGTCTCCTCCTGAGGACCCCACATTTTTCAATGTGATAAAACAGTCCTCAACCATGGGGTTTCAAACCGAGGAGGATATCACCAGAAAGGATCTGGTGGACTTACTGGAGATCCCAGAGTCTCCACCCAGAATTATTCCTCCTATTTTACCTGCCTTGAGAAATTCTGCTACTGCAGCCTGGCACAGGCCAGACATGGTGCCAGCTATGCTCTGCAGGGCAGAAATGCTCTACCATGCCCCCAAGGGATTTCCTTACTATGCTGCCCAGCCAGAAACTGATTCAGTGGTTATTCAGGCAGCCCAAGACAGGTCTAAGGTGCCTAAGCACCTTAGCTGTCTTCCCCCTAACAGAGTTTCACAGAATTGACCTTTGGGGCAAGAGGGTTTATAATCTTCTACCCTTGGGCTGAGGATTGCCAATTACCTGTCTCATATGGTGAAGTACCAGAACTCCATCTGGAAGAAGGGCAAAGCTGCCGCTCAGGCCTTCCCCGATGGTACCCAGAAGCAGGAGGTTCTCAAGTGCTTGCAGACTACTGAGGACATTGGCAAGCACCTCCTCAGAGCCCTCTGTGATATCTCAGACACTTCTGCCAGGGCTTCTGCCACTGGCATTTGCCTGCGTAGGCACTCCTGGCTGAGGGTTTCAAGCTTCGCTGCTGATGTTCAGCAGAAGGTGCTTAATGCCCACTTCAATGGCACTAAGTTCTTTGGGCCTGATGTCCAGGACATCATTAATGATTTGCAGGCATCTGGCAGGGCTATCAAGTCTGTCCACTCCCTCTACCATATGCAGCCTAAGGGTAGACAGCACTCTCCTTTTCACATGATGTCCAGTAGACCCAGTGCAGCCTCGCAAACCCAAGGCAGATAAAGAGCCTCCACTGCTTTGCCTGACCCCTCAAATACAGGACCTGCAGCCAAGCATCCATGAAGTGATGGACTAGCCCTAGCAGCTGGACCTGCCTCTGCTTGACTCCTTGCCTGACCCCCCTCTTCCAGTCCCTGACCAAGAGGTGGTGGTTGAAGATTGGTTCTCCCTTCATCTAAATCAATGGAGAACCATAACTTCGGATGCCTGGATTCTAGAAATCATAGAAAGAGGTCACACACTGGAGCTCCTTGAACAGCCTCCAGAAACCCCTCCCCTGCCCTCCACTTACACCCTGGCTCACTTGTCTGTTCTCCGGGAGGAGGTACAGTCCCTTCTGCACAAGCAGGCCACCAAACCAGTACCCAGACACTAGAGAAACAAGGGGTTCTATTCCAGGTTTTTTCTGGTACCCAAAAAGACCAGAGATCTGAGGCCCATTCTGGATCTCAAGGACCTCAATCTGTACATCCAGTACTGAAAGTTCCAGATGATAACTTTGCCAGGCCCGATGCCTTTTCTCAAGACAGGCAACTGGCTCTGTTCACTGGGCATGCAGGATGCCTACCTGCACATCTCGGTCTTCCCTCCTCAGAGGAGGTTTCTCCGTTTTCTGTTTCAGGGCGAGCATTACCAATTCAAGGTGCTGCCCTTTGGCTTGTCCTCTATACAGCGGGTCTTTACCAAGTGCTTAGCAGCAGTAGCTCCAGTCCTCAGAAGGGAGGGACTATATGTCTTCCTTTATCTGGATGATTGGCTCCTAAAGACCCCATCCAGGGAGCAGCTCCTATGGTCCCTGGAGAGAACTCTCCAGCTGTTCCTCTCCTTGGGCATTACAATCAATCTACCTAAATCAGTTCTGGTGCCATCCCAAAGACTGCAGTGCATAGGGGCGGTTCTAGAATCAGCACAGGGGAAGGCTTTCCTGCCTCAGAACAGGGCGCCATGCCTTATAGCCCAGGCTCAGGAGGTGGCCCAGAGCCGTTTTCTTCCAGCCAGGGTGTACCTGAGACTGTTGGTTTAATGGTGGCTGCCATTCCCACCGATCCACTGGCCAGACTCCATATGAGCATCCTCCAGTGGACTCTCCAGGTGCAATGGAACCAGCGCATGGACCAGTTAGATCAGTTAGTGCTGGTCTTCTCCCCCCAAGTCTGCAGAGTGGTCTTTTGAACCTGCTGCAAGTAGTCCCATTCCAGATTTCTTCTCCACAGCAGGCCCTCACCACAGATGTTTCTGGTTTGGGCTGGGGAGCTCACCTGGCTTCCTTTCAAACCCAGGGTTCCTGGTCTCAGGTTGATACCTCCCTGCATATCAATGTCCTGGAGATGAAGGCAGTGCTGTATGCCATGCAGGCCTTTCAGAACCACCTTGCTTTGGGTCAGCTGCTGGTGCAGTCTGACAACTTGTACTACATTAACAAGCAGGGGGGTTGCTGGCCTGGTGGTGCAGAGGGCTGAGGCGCCTTACCTCGCACAACACATTCATTCACATATTGGGCCTGTGTAGTACAGTGTGGTCTGCATGCCCATTAGTCCATGCAGTGGACCAATAGGTGTACAAATCGTACTGTATGCTGTCATGCGGCCGGGCAGCATGCAAGCGGGGTGCTGCCACCTGCTGATGACAGGAGGGTGCTGGGTGGTGGGGACCTTTGTGGGTGGGGAGGGAGGGAGGGGGTACCACTGGACCACCAGGTAACTCTTTATTTGTACAGCAGCCTGCGATCGGGTGAAGAGGGGTTACCACTAGACCACGAGGGATCTTTTATTTCTACAACAGCCCGTGATCGGGTGAAGGGGTTTACCACTGGACCACCAGGGATCCTTTATTTCTACAACAGCCCACGATCGGGTGAAGGGGGGGTTACCACTAGACCACCAGGGATCTTTTATTTCTACAACAGCCCACGATCGGGTGAAGGGTGGTTACCACTGAACCACCAGGGGATCCTTTCTCATTACAAAAGCCCATGATCGGGCGAAGGGGGGGGGTTACCACTGGACCACCAGGGCTCCTTCATTATTATTATTACAGCCCGTGATCGGGCGTACGGGGGGGGCTGCATTGGTACAACAGGGTGTCGATCCCCGATGGCTGCAGCTTGGCAGGGCGCCAGGCGCAATTCGCAGAGGATCGGTGCATCGCATGCAAATGGGGCCATAATGACATGCAAATGGCCCCATTTGAACCTTGCATGCATTATGTCCTCATTTGCATGCCCCAGGTTAAATATCGTGGGTGATGCACCTAGCACAACTGCACTTGCGCTGGCGCATCCCTCTGCTCCATTTCTGTGTCTTGCACTGGCGCAGTGCCACTGCGTCATGCGCAGTGTGTGCATCCTCCGTACCATATTCAGAGGTGCTGGGCCATGGCACAGCACCGTTGAATATTGCCTGGTCCATGCCCTGGTGCAGCCCTGTTGCACTGCACCCAGGCTTGCGCCACTGCCCAGCGCAGTCTGAATATCCGGGCCTTAATGTTTTTTCTACACGTGTTCAATGATTCCATATGTTAATTGCCCTAGTCAAGCTTACTTGGCTATTATTCCCTGGCTCAGCCTTGGAGACCTTCTTTTGAATATTGGCGCTATACGGTCCACTCTCCAATCCTCAAGGACATAAGCAGATCTTATTGACACTGAATTATCATTGCCAGTGGGGATGGACAAATATTTGATTAATCACTTGGGATTTTAGAATGCATTCTATCTGGGCCTGTTGCCTTGCTTGTTAACCATCTTATGCATTCTCTCAACTCCTTTGTTATATTTATGTCCTGTAGTGTGACTTCTGTTCTCCTTTGAATATCATGTCACTGTCAGTTACTGTGCCATCCTTCTCCTCTGTGAATACTGATGCAAAAAAAAGGTAATTTAGGTATTCCACCATCTGTTCTTCCTTTGTCATTGAGTCACTGCTTTCTATGCCCTTCAGGGGTCCAGCTGCTTTCTGTCTGTTTTGCTTCTCATGGACATATATAATATGAGCCAGTACACTAACAATGACTAGAACCCTGGGAAGGAGAACATATTAAAAACAGTCAGGCTTCTTATATCCATTCCTTTTAAGGACATCCTTTTTCTGTCACTCCGGATCTCAGCTGTAGCACACACCTATGGTGCAGACAAATTGAGGGGGTGAGGAGACTCGTCCAAGTTCTCCAGATCCCAAAACTGTTATTAATTCCTCTGACACTGAAGATAATGGTTGCGCAGAGCGTATCTTTTCAGTACACCACTAGAAGCAGAGATACTGCACAAAAGGTTGGCTTCAGTGTGTGTGGGAAAATAATGTGAAGATCAATAGCACTGCTAGTTCAGAAATGGAACAGGACATCAGTGGTTTTAAGTGGAATAGATTAGGGTTGGACCAGGACAGATTTCACCTGTTTTGTTGGGTGGGCAAAATGCTGAGCTTTGAAATGCTCTAATGAACACACAAGTAAGTCCTTAAGTTTTTCACTGTATGCTAGCAGGTAAGATGTGGGCTTCCCGCCATAACTGACTTTGTGGGAAGAGAAGTAGACTGAACTTTGAAATGCTTTGGTGTGTGATCAATCAAGTGTTTAACTGCGTGCCTTGTGCCAGCAAAGAAGACAGCATATACTTAATTCTTCAACTAAATATAGAGAGTAAGCCAGCGAGTCATCTCGGGTTGCTGGGGGCTGGCCAGGGAGAGAGGATAGAGCATCCACTGGACTGCTGTCCTCTCCCAGGGAGGAAGGGTTGCCAAATCTTCCACATGACTGCCACAAGATGGAGGCCATGTGGTAGGATGGGTTTGGGAGATGCATGAAGAGAGGTAGCTGTGGGACTCCATGGTGCGCACATGCCTTCATATGCACTCGCCAATGTGCACACCCCAGACTTGGGAAGGGATGGAAGAAAATCAGGAATAATGGTGAACAGGGTATGTGAAGCCCTGCCTGCTGCTCTGTGGCCCACTGTGCCACTCCAGTTTGGGGGCTGAATATGCAGTATGGGGTGGGCAGACTCCCCCCCCCCAGCCCCACTGCAGGGGGAATCTGCAGGAGATGTGGACCCATGGCTGGAGGAAGGTAGGAAGGTAGGGGGATGATACTGAATGGTGTCTGGTCAAAAGAGTGACAGAACACATGTATGGTCAAAAAATGTGTGGGCATAACAGTGCGTGCAGTTTCTGAGTTTATTTAATCTAGGCAGTTTTGAACCACAGCGTTTTCTATTAATCACATGGTGCTGTCTTTGTCTGTGATGTTTTTGACTGCACATTATTGACCTGGTACCCTATGGAACACGGGGACAGGCCTGAAAGAGCCACACATTCTGCCATGGGGGAATGAAAGCCTTTATGGCAAAAAGTGTATATATATAGAGGAACTACTGCATCTTGGACCTGGTAGATAAGATGGTGATTTCCCACCATATCTGACTTTACTACAAATATTTAGTATTAATTGCAGTCCCCCCCCATTATAATAATAAAATGTAAGAACAGTTGCACATCACCACTTGGCGGATTTAGCCAAGGACTCCGATGTATAATATAAAAAAAAAAACATTGGGGGGCTGCAAGGGGTGTTTCAGCTGGAATGCATAGGGTTTGTTGTTAAATTATATTGGTGGAAGTGAAATAATACAAAAGCAATACTATGAACATGGGAGTTGAATTCTGATTCATTTCCCTTGGTGTTTGTTGTTTAACCAGCCCTGCATCAGCAGTGTTATCACTCCCAATAGTTTGTTATGTCAGCAATAACACAAGTGGGTTTGCATTCACTAGGATATACAGGCAGTCCTCTGATGTATGTGCTGAGGCACAAGACCAAAGGTCTAGTGCTTCTCAGCACACACTGGAGGAATACCTATATTCCCCAACAAATGCAATACCCTGGCTTCTAAAGGGGGTGGGGAACGGCACCACCAGCAAATCCTGATGCTACTCTGCTTTAAAATAACACCCTGGAATATGTTGCTGCATGAATTAAAAGGCCTGGGATTAAAATGTTTTAGCTTAGAAAATGTAGCACTGTGTATATGTGAGTACATTTAGGCATGGCAAGTCATCCAGTCAGAGAGCAGTATTTGCAGTGGCCATCCTAACCCATTTTTAAGTGTCTTTCTTGCAGTTGCTTGAGCATGCTCAATACTTCTTCACATGAGGAAATATGTCTTCACGGAGAGTGTGGTGGATAAATGGAAAAATGCAACTGTCTACATGAGGAGCTGTTCAATGTTAAAGGGAAACAGTCAGCACAAAGGCTGCACACTCAAGTGTGGGGCTGGCCCCAGTGTGCACATTTTGTGCAAAAACATTTTCATTTACTTTCTGTTTGCTGTAGTATAGTATATTGTATCAGACTAATTGTGCTTGGTTCTAGGCTGACATCTTCTGTTACTACATATCCCATAATCCCCTGCAGCTAACATCAGAGCAGTAGGAAGCAGTGGGAGTTTCAATAGCATGTAGTGCATATTAGAGCTTTTATAGTCTCCAATCAGATGTTTTCTGGATCTGCTTTTCTCCAGCAGCTAAGTACAGTCCTCTGTGACTTTACTTAGCCCAGGAAGGACAGTGGGACCACCAAAGAAAAGGTCATAATTTATATAAACTCTTAATATGCACCACAGGCTCTTGAATCTCCCACTGCTGTCTACTGCTCTGATGTCAAGTGTGAGGGATTCTGGGATTTGTAGTTGCAGAAGACGTCAGCCTAGAACTAAGCAAAATTAGCCTGATATAGTCTACTATACTTCAGTAAACAGTAAGTAAACAAAAATGCTTTTGTACACAAAGTGCACATTGGGATGAGCCCCACACCCTTGGTACTGACTGTTCCCCTTTAAGAAAGTTGCAAATTTCAAGATGGAGTGGGATAGTGAGACTGGCGAAGATGATAATGGAGATTTGGTTGGGGCTAACAGGGACGGGGTAGTCCAAATGTAACTGAGGGACGATTGTTCCACTTAAGGCCTGGTCAGTGCTAGGATGACATGGACCTAGGTAGGCCAGAAGTCTTTTTCTGTCTATAAACATTTTTGTTTCTAGGTTTCCTTTAGCTCAGTCAGTTACTACTAGTATTATATCACTGTTGCTTTACTCTTATTTGTGAACAACACACTGTTATCAAGTTGAGAGGTATTTGGAATGAGGCTCTGTGGGATTTTTGTTGCTGACTTACAGTAGATGTGAAACATCAGGGGCCCAGCCTGGACTAACAGAGGTCTTCTGGTAATAGATTAATACCATTTTGTTAAATATCATGCATGCTTCTGGCTCAGGGGAAAGTTCTATAAAGGTAATAAGATAACACTACTCAGTGTCATGAAATGGGTAAGAAAACAATCAGTGATCTGATTGGTTAATGGCTCATTGTACCCATGTGTTAATTAGACCATCCATAACCACGCAGGCTAAAAAGTGGTAGAACATTTTCCAAGCTGGGCAACTTTTAGGGAGATTCATGGGCAATTTCGCTTATACCTAATTGCCATCACAAACATGGCTGCCAAGTTGATTCACTAAAAACCTTCAACTCAGCCTTAAAAATAAAACTCACTTGAATTAAAAAAATAATAAAATAAGTAAATGTTCTTTCCTTCAAGTTCCCTTGCTTACACACATACACAAATCTTAAAAAAATACTAATTAGTTTGACTTTCCAGTGTTTCTTTGCTGGACATAAAAAAAACCCTCATAGCCTTACCTGCTAAGCAAGGAAACCTCTGCTGTTTTCTGCTGCCATGGATAACAAACTCTGGCTAGAGCTGGTACGCTGCAGCCAAGGTCATTGAGGAACACGGCACTGTTCACTGTGTCCAAGATGGCCACCGGAGTTCTCTGTACATGTGCAATGACTTGTGCATGCACACTGGACTCTTGGGGGGGCATGGCGGCACAGTCTACCGTATCCAAGATGGCTGTTGGAGTTCTCTGCGCATGCGCGACGACTCACGTGTGCACTGGGCTTCAGTGGCCATCTTGGACACGGCGTACTGTGCTGCCATGCCCTCCGGAATTAAGTGAGCATGCGTGAGGTTTTGTGCATGTGCAGAGAACTACAGCAGCCATTTTGGACATGTTAGACAGTGCCGTGTTCCACCAAGACTAATGGGCAAAATAGTGTGGTGAATGCGCAATGATTGACGTTCACCTCCGCTATTTAAAAAGTCCGGTATCTGGTAAGCTCCCTTGTCTCTACTGTCATCACAAGACATCTGCAGGGCTATGCCCACTGCAGCCATAAAAATGAGGGCCTGGCTCTAAAGAGGCCTTTTGAATTGTGTGTGTGTTGGAAGAAGCTAATAACCACATGCCTGAGGTGGGTTGCAAGGTACGGAACATTCTCTAAATGAAATTGTGAAGAACCTTAAATGCTTGTTTTCCATGTAAACATTTCATCTCTTGTGGATAGGTAGAGGAAGACAGAAATTATTTACCTATTTTAAATTATTTCACCAGGTAAACATACAGAGAGAGAGGATAATTTCATTCAGATATGTAACCTGGGGAAAGGGAAGGCAGATGAAGGAGAGGAGCTAAACAATGAAGTATAGTACATTATGTATGCAGACAAGTTATACAAGTTGAAGGCATGATATGTACAGGCAATGTAGTTCAAGAACATTAAATTTAACAATGTGCATACAACAGAAGTTTTGTAAAACAAAGCTATAGAGGAGCAAGGGGAAACAAAACAGATCATAGTCATGTACAGTCATAAAACAAGGAAATAAAATTCCTGAGGTATAGTTTTGCCTAGGCAGTCCTGGAGTGAGGCCATCACCCAAGGCCAGATTGTTTCACAACTGATGGATTTTGCAACTGAAAGCTGATTGCTCCAAGTTAAATAAATATCTTACCTGCGCTAATCAAAGATTTTGGTGGTGGTGGTGGTGGGGGGGTAGATGGGGTAAGGACCCTAGGTAGTTTGGGAACGTATTTAGCCAAAACTTAAAACCATATGAACCAAGGTACTAAGTATGTCTCTCACCCAGAGAAGGCCAGTCTAGGTGCTCATAGAGCAGACAGTGGTGGGTATGCAGTGGGCAGCAGAGAATGAACCCACAGAGGGCATTCAGTAGCAAATCTAGCTGAGATAGGTGGCATTGAGGAGCAGAACCATAGACCACATCATTGAAGTCAAGTTACTGGGAGAATCAACCATTCTATTAAGGACTTCTTTATGCTTTGGGAGAAGCAGTCACCCACCCTGTATAAGGTTCCAGACTTTCTGAATGATTTGGACACCAAAGACTAAATGTGAGTGGCAAAATCCAGGGACTGGTCAAATTGAATGCCAAGGTGCTTGTACTCAGCTACTTATTCCAGTGTCCCACCATCGGGAGTATTTATAGCCAGAGAAGTGCCAGTCACCGAGCATTTTTTGGATCCAAACAATGTAGACACCATTTTAGTCTGATTGAAGGATAATCTATTGGCTAAAAAACAGTTGAAAAGGGTATTGAGGTCCACCTGCAGGGCAGCGAATGTAATGGCAGGAGTTTTAACAGAAGTAAATAAAATAGTGTCATCCACAGACATCTGGATGTTACCTGATTTTATAACTCTTGGTAAGTCATTTAGGAATACATTAAAAAGGAGGGGGCCCAGTAAAGACCCTTGAGGGACACCCATGTTAACTTACCTGTGGCCTGAGAGGGATAAGCCAGTAGAGTCTACCTGAGAGCGACCAAAGAGGCAGGAGGAGAGCCAGGAAATTGATGAGGAGTATAGACCGGAGACACCAGACTTGGCCAGTAGAAGGGTGTGATTCACCGTGTCAAATGCCTTGGCTAGGTCAATACATATGACACCAGTAGGCAGACTATTATCCACATGGGTAATGATAAAGTTGGTTAACCTGAGGAGGGAGGTGGATGCAGAGTGGGAAGCCCAAAAACTAGATTGGTAGTCAGAAAAGAAATGAGTAGTTTTAATAGTAATAGCGTTGTTTATAAGGCACCCTTCCCAGAAGGCTTAGGGTGCCATACAGGTACAGACAGGCAGATAATAAATAATACAGTAAATCAATAGAACAAAATAAATAACAATGGCTTAAAATCACAATACAGAGAAAATAAATAAATCACACACATTCACTTAAATTGCGAATAGAGTAGTAGTTTGTAAGTTACCTGGCAGCTAACCTCTCTAATGCTTTGGAGAGGCAAGGGAGAAGTGAGGTGGGCCAGTAGTTTGCAGGGGAATTTGAGGGACCGCTTTTATGTACAGGAATAACTACAACACTCTTCCAGGATGCCGGAAAAAAAAACAGTAGCCAATAAGCAATTGAAGACATAGGCGACTGGTGCTGCAATAGCTGGAGCAGTCAACTTTAGCAATCTTGGGTGGGATGATCATTAATCCAAGGGCAAGTACTACGTTTTAAATGCTTAAGCTCGCAAAGAACTGTGGGGGGTGACCCAGAAGAAAGTAAAGCTAGGTGCATCAGAATGGAGGTACCCAGGTGGAGGAGAAGAGACGCTAGTAAGGGGTAGAGGTACCACCAACAAAAGGACATCAGCAAACTAATTATTTAAAGCATTTGCAACGGCACATAAGTAAGAGACTATGCCAAAGGCACACTTGAGGTTTGGGATGGAGGAGGCAGAGTGAGCAGGCCGAAGTAGATTTTTTACAGTGTCCCAGAATTTGGAAAGCAATGGAGCATCATTGATGAATATAAAATGGAAGTCAGCAGCTTTAGCTTTCCTAGGTGCCTTGGTACAGAGGTTTCTGAGCCTGTTGCAATGTAGTCTGTCAGCAGGGGCACCAGATGCCTTATGGGCAGAAAAGGCAGCATCTCTTTGCTTGAACAGATTGATAATATCAGGAGATACCCAAGGGAGATGCTCATCTCACACCCTGAATGTCTTTCTGTCACAGGAGCATGGATATCACAGATGGATAAGAAGACAGAGCTAAATTTACCCAGTGCCTGCTCAGGGTCCCGAGAGCAAAAAACAGGGTTCCAGTTAGCAGGGGAGAGCTCTGCTAGAAAGGCAGGTAGTGAGAATTTCCATAGGTAATATTGAGATACTATTGAATACCTGAGAAAATATTGGGGTGGGGGGTATTTAGGACATCTGATCTTCCAGACATAATTTATTTACAGGTATTTAGCTTTTGTTGACCAGGTAAGTGCACTAGACAAATCCTACCTATTTTCAGGCACAACCCAGGGGAAGGGGGATACAGATGAATGCCAACTGACCTTGAACCAGATTAAGCTGTTGGCGGTAATTTTTTTAGTGAATGAGGGAAATTTGGCCAGGACACCAGGAAATTCCTACTGCATTGCAGTTCACACCAGAGTAGCCATGGAAGAGGACGCTCAGGCAGACGCCTGCCTGTTAGCAAACAGGAATCGGAATCGAGACCCAGGATGACCATGGAGCCGGCCACTGATTTTCTGCAGGAGGCATTGCATGCTTGTATGCAAGCAAACGGAGTCAAAATACAGAAAAGCTTGCATACCTGAAAGTTTTGATATGGAGGTCGTCGCACTACGGAGCTACCAGTTGGCCATGCTGGAAGGAGACAGGATCTCGACAGGTTGGAGGAGACTACGAGGAGGGAGACTGTGAATGCACTTGAAACCCAGGATTCAGCCGTTTTGCGGACCTTTACTTATGGAGACAGTGGTGTTACCGAGGACAATCGCGTTTACTTAGGTGCACCCATGAGCGATCCCCGCTACACAAAAATGCCGAAACAACCGCAGCAACGACAACAGCATCTCAAGCAGTGAAGGCACAGTTCAAGATTCAAACCCAGGAATCAAATATGCGGGACTGGTCAGAAGAGGACTCTCTCACGAATGCAGGATGGATTAAATGCGAGGCGGGAACTTGGACTCCTAATCCAGACTGGAAACCAGTCACCTATACTTCACCGAAGCATGCCACCAAACTGAGCTCAGGTAGTGACTTTCATGCTATTAAAGGTGTACACCGATTATTGCAGGACAAGGATGCTACTAGTAGCTCCAAGTTTCCTCTAATGGGGGTTAAAACTACCGTGTCTAAAGGAACAAATAGTAATGCTGAATCAGAAAGAGAGAATAATTTACCCCCTCCACGGGTTTCTATGGCAGACCTTTTCAAGCAAAAGCTTGAGCAGGCTCCCAGGAGAAACGCTGTGAGATTAAGATATAGAGGAGGTTTAACCTCACACCCAGATAGATATTATATAGTTAACACTCTGCTCAAAAATACGATGTCTTTTCCCCGTCTGATTTTTTTGCACTTATTCATGTGTCTGGAGAAGATTCCTTTGATATAAGTTTTCGAACAAATAATGGTTTGGAAAAATTTTGGGAAAAATACTCCAATTTGAAAAACACTCCTTTATGGGTAGCTTTTTTAGCCATTCCTCTAACTAGGCCACAAATTAGGTACGTCACAGTAATGTTTAGGAATGAAGGAGTAAATATTAGTGACATCTATCATTGGATGCAAAATAGATGTGATATTTTAGGCCCCCCTGAGGCCTTGTTAGATTTGGAAGGTATTTGGACAGGGAGTTGGAAATTTAAAGTTAAATTATTCCAAGTAAATTCAGACATAATTCATCTCCCTAACAGTTTTTTCTAGGGAAAGATAGGGTGTAGTTTTTATAATGGTCAACCCAGAGCCTGTTATAAATGTGGATCACGGTCTCATATTAGCAGTTCCTGTGAAATGATGAAATGTTCACTTTGTGGAGGCTTTGGTCATTCAATGGATTTATGCCAGAACATATTCCAATGCAACCTCTATGATGAAAAGGGACATGCTTTCCACCAATGTCCCTGGGCCCAGCCGGAATAAAGCGGAGGGTTGGAATCATGAGGAATTGGTACTTCAAGCACAGGGTAGAACTCATAGGCCGGGGCCCTCTACAGACGTACCACCAACCATAGCACCAGTAACAAAAACAACTACTCAGGTTCCCAAAGCATCTCAGGACCATAGAATTGAGCCTAGCACAACCGAAGTTAATATGCCACCCCCAAAAACAGATTTTGAAATTGTGAAAGGAAAAAGGTTTACTAGATCTACTTTAAAAATGTCTGTTCCTGACCCTCTTCCAACATCTAATATTTTTTTGCCACTACAAGATGATCCAGGAGAATCGGATTTAGAGTCAAACACATCTCACAGATCTGAGATGATCACTGAGGATGAGGAAGGAAAATTGATAGAGGTCATGAAGGAAAAAAAAAGTAAAAAAGGTAAAAAAAGGAAAGCAAATGATAATTTGAAAGGGGGAATAGGCTGATTTGGAATACCTGATGTCTGCATTACATCTTTTATCTATTAGCGTCAGGGTTTAAAACATATAAAAACAAATCTCTGCACTAACGCTTATCAACCTTACCTGTAGATGTCTTTTTTTGCAGGAGTGCCATATTTCTCTTTTAAAGAAATAGAGGTACTTAAAAACGATGGTACTGGGGGCCTCTTTGGTCTTTCAGCACAGATATAGCAGATGGATTGGTATTTTATTCAAAACCACTAATGTACATATTATTCGTTTAACAGATGTAAAGCCAGGTAGAGCCTTAATTCTAGATTGTTTAATAAGAGGTTTTCTCTTTCGACTTGTTAACATTTATGCACTGCAACCAAATCTGCTAGGTAGATTTATTTGGTGATATTAAACCTTTTCTTTTACTAAATGACATATTATTTGGGGAGGGATTTTAATTGTTCTTTAGACACACCTGTAGCTACGACTCAAACAAAAAAATATTGTGACTCAATGCTTTAAAGCAAACTTTAGATGTTTCAAATATGCAGGATGCTTTCCTAAAATTACACCCCAATGATACTGGTGCGATATATCATAGATTTATTTATGCCACCAGAATAGACATGTTTTTGTTTTCTCAATATTTACACCCCAATGTCTGTTATTCTCAACCAACGGAATTTTCTGATCATAACATTTTATTTTGTTCATTTCATTTACAGTTTATTCCACCAAAAATCTATTCTCAATATAATCATTGGAAACTTAATATATCACTGCTTGATAAGTTATCCTTTAAAACCAAACTGAAAATGTATTTGCTTATAGAGATTCAGTATTTTTGTGCATATTCTGACCCTCTACGTTGGTGGATGGACACTAAGCAAGAATTAAAAAAGCTATTTCTCTCTTTTGGCAAAATTAAAGCTAATTCCAAATATATAAAATATTTACTTGCGCGTAACCAATTATATAAACTAATGTCATTTGATTTAAAAAAGAATCAAGGGTTGATTCCTCAAATTAAATTATTAAAGGAACAGATGAAAGAATGCCAGTACGATAGAGCCAAATCATTGGACTTAGAGTTTAAATTTGGAGTTAAAACTACCCCAGCCTCGGATCCCTTTACAGCTTGTAAACATAGATTAGAAACCACCCTTATGACCCACTTACGGGTGAATACTGGAGAAGTATGCACAAAGGATATGGATATACTAGCTGTAGTACAAAAATATGTGGAATTATCCTTTAAAAATGCAGAAGTATCAAATCCTCCAGATTTTTCCTTCTTTACGGCCCCTGTTCCGGAACTACTGAGCACTACAATGATATCTTTGATACAACCAATAATGCCACAAGAAGTTGAAGTAGCAATCCAACAGTTAAGTAAAGATACGTCACCAGGATGGGATGGTCTACCCAATGAGTTTTACAAACTTTTTCTCTCCTATATGACATATTTTTTACCTAAAATATTCAATTTCTTATTATTTTCATCTGGTGACTTGTTGGGTTTTAATACCTCACTATTATTTTTTCTATATAAATCAGGGGACAAGGCATCACTACTAAACTGGAGGCCTTTAAGTTTATTAAATAGTGATTATAAAATACTTATGAAAATTTTGAATAATAGATTATTGTTAGTAGCCGACACATAATTCACCCAGCCCAAACATGTGCCCATCCCCATAGGAAAATTCAACATAATTTATACCTTTTATGAGAATTATTTGACCTAAGTAGTAAGAAACAGATTTCAGGGTACATTAGCTTTAGATCAAACCAAAGCTTTTGACCGAGTTAACCATAAATACCTATTTTTCAGTACTTCTCACGATACGGAATCCCACCCCTTTTGTACACTGGATTTCGGTCTTATATAAACAAGCTAATTGTATTCCCATGGTTAATAATATATTTGGGACAAGTACCTATATCAATTTAGATACGGCAGGGATGCCCTTTAAGCCCACTACTATATTCTTTACCCTGATCCCATTATCAGACAAATTGTGTGGGACACTTAATATTATAGGCTTAACTCCTGCCGCTGGTTTACCAATGGAAAAAATAACTGCATATGCAGATGATATTACTTTACTCTTACAAGATTTACCTTCATTACAGAGGGCCCTATTTATATTCTCTCAGTTTGAGACATTATCAGGAGCTCAAATAAACATGGAAAAAAGTTTCATTTTTATTCTACAACCTACAGACTCGGATCCAACCAGTATTGCAAATATACCTGTAGAATCAGCACACCGTAAGATTTTAGGAATTTGGTTTGGAAATGGTGATTTAGTGACATACAACTGGGAAAAACAATTATACATTGGAGAATTTAAGATTCACAGATGGAAGGGATGGAAATTTGGAAAAAAGAAGAGGGTTACTATAATAAAGAAGTTTGTGTTACCAATCTTTTTATATTTAAGTTATGTGTATCCGCCCCCTATTAATTTAGAAACTAGACTATTAAGTATTTTTTTCCAAATGTTATGGGGTAATAGATTAAACCCAGTGCGCAGGGACATTACATACCTTCCAATTAATAAAGGAGGCCTTGGAATGGTTAATCCTATTATTTTTTACCATTCCATCTTTCTATTTGATTCTTTTTCATATTTATGGTCGGATGATACTAAGACTTGGCAAAAGTGGTCCAAATCTTTATGGTCTGTATATTTAAATAAATGGTCCCTGCTTCCTCCTAAAATACTTGGTAAACATTTACTACCATCATATGGAGTACTTACTTTTAAAAAATTACAACAATGGAAAATATTACTTCCACAATTGCTTACCTTTTCAAGGAAAACTTTTTATAATTTTGTGGTGTTTGAAGTGCAGAAATGTATTCCCCTGTTTCCAGAATGTGTGCCTACACAAATGATTTATGCTATTAGGAAATTAACTGATTTTAGAGTACCCCCTTTCATCTGGGATGTAGTATGGTTATCGATACAAGGGAAGTTAGGGGTACGTGGTAATTTGAAATACAAACCTGTCACTGAAAGATTTTGTTTAAGAGACACATGTATCAACTGTGAAGAAACCATGGTTCATTTTTTTGTATATTGCCCTTTTAGTCAAAAATTTTGGCAAGATGCTGCTACTCACTGGAATCTTCCGATTTTAGGTAATGTTACATATCAAACTATAGTTCTAGGGAATTATACTGGCTCATGGAGACGTTATCATAGGAGCACCTTAAATGTTTTTTTTGCTTTCATACAATATTATCTTTGGCAAGCCAGGTGTCAATATATCTTTCAGCAGTTAAATGTGTTAACAAATACTTTGTTTATTCAAATTGAACAGGGCTTACTTTCTGTTAAAACCAGGGATTTAAGTTCTTTCCCCAAATCAAAAGTTGATTTATTTTGGAAAAACTTTATTTCTATATGATGCATTAAGTTTATATTGGGACGTTTTTGTTTTCTCAACATCACGTTAAAGACAAACATACGATGTATTTTTTGTTTATGTGATTTTTTGTGATGTTATGTTTCTTGTCAATAAAATTTTCCCCTACTCTTTTCGAGAAGTGCCATGGGATCTTTAATATTCACCTGAACTACCAACAATCCAGGCAGATGGGACCTCGGTTTAACGTCTCATCTGAAAGACGGCATCTCAGAAATGCAGCACCCCTCTCATGCTGCACTACAGTGTCAGTACTGGGATATTAACCCAAGTGCCAGATGTGGGAACTGAATCCACAGCCCTCTGATCTCCTGGCCTCAAAGGCGAGTGTGCTACCTACTGAGCCACTGACACTGCAATACAATAGTCACTGAATATATCAGGCAAGATATGTATAGAAGCAATACAATGGGGATATAAGGCTAGGATCCTGTCAATGAGAGAGTGGTTAGTGGACTGATTATTAAGTCTTGTATAAATAAAAACTGGTTGTAAAAAAGTGGAAATAATATAAATAAGCATTTGTCAATGCCGAAATTCGCTATTGGTACATGTATTAGTATTGTAACGGGTAGGGCAGGTCTACAGGTCCCAGCGCAGGCTTATTTACATGCAGCTGAGTAGCATAATTTCTCGCCAACAATACAAAGTTCTTATTCCCCAGGTAACTTTCTATTGTCCGTGCTCCCTGTGTCCTCAACCCTCCATGCTCAGGTGCCGACTCCTCATTGCAGTCCCTTCCAGGCTCTTTTGTAGGGCATGAGAGGTCCCACTAGGCAGCCCCGAGGATCGGGCACCATGGCTTAGGAGGGAGGGTGTTTTGCCTACAGCCCCCTTTCTCAGTGCTGAATGGCATGAAATTGAACAAAGAGATAGGGAAGGGGGTCTGTGGTACTACAGGCAAGAGACTGGAAGGTAGGGGACAAGGAAGAAGGAAAATCCTATGTCGTTATTGTGCCCCTAACTTCAGGGTGTACCATTCAACTCCACAGGTGCAAAAACACATTTCAGGCAGGATCTGAAAAATAGCAGCTGTATTGTTCATGAGGAGGTGTGAAGAAATGGTAATGTTGAAAATCTGGAGTGAAAATACAAAAAAGTGGCGAAGTTACGAGTGTGCATAGAAATTATGCAACACACGCTCGTAACGCAGTCATTTTTTGGAATGTTTTCACCAGATTTTCAACACGGCATTTTTGGGACCTCCCTTCATGAACAGTGGCACTGGGATTTCATTAATGTGTCCCAAAAGTTGATTTTGCATAGCGACCGCACCATTCTGTGCCACAGGTGCAAAAACACATTTTGGAAAGGATACAAACAATTACAGCTATGTTGTTCATAAGGGTGTGTGAAAAAATGGCAATCTTGGAAATCTGGAGTGAAAATATTAAATATTAAAAATTGATGACATTACGAGCGTGCGTGAAACTGCAGAATGGATGCTCATAACACAGTCATTTTAGGAGTTTTCACGAATTTGCAACATAAAAGAGCTTTAGGACCCCTCAGCAGACAGATGGTTAAAGGTGATTCCGCCCAGTGACCGCGAATCCACTTTTGGGACCATTAAACAAAATGACAGTGACAGTGTTCATGAGGTGGGGTCCCAAGAACCCCTTGTTGAAAATTTGGGACTAAAACTCCAAAAATGGGCTGAGCTATAAACTTAAGTTGAACTCCCCTTCCCCGATTGACTGCCATTATAGGGCTTACCGTCATTTCTTCAGTTCCCAGTTGGTCTTTGAAGAGTGCAGATGTGTTCCTGGTCCACAGATGATCACTGCTTCTGACCTCCAGAGGTAAGTATGGGGAAGGGAGGTGGGTGCACAGAGGGAGGGTGCAGGTTGGGGAGAGGGGTTGGCAGGAGCGACGAGGACAGTTTTTTTTTCAGGTTTAAAAAAAAAGACCTTGTGGGACTGTTTTCTTTTACAGGTGAAATATTAACAAAAGCGGATTTGGTACACTGAGTACTGGGGGTCAATGCAGACCCGAGGATTTGGCACCAGGTCAGCTGAGAACATAGGTGTGGGAAGAGGGTACATCTGACACGGGAGTGGGCATTCCGGTGTCAGAAACATCAAAGAGGTAGTTTTTTGGCACACTGGGGTGGTTTCCCAGTGTGCCACATTAAAGGGGGAGGGGGGATACATGCTGACACGGGGATTGAGCACCCTGATGCTGGCAGGGGGTGATCAGCTAGCGCTGTGGCCTACTCTGCATGGGTGGGAGAAGAGGAGCAAAAGGAGTCAGTGGGAAGTGGAGGAGGCAGGGGAGGAAAGTGCCTCCTCCCACCTTCCAGAATCGCCACTCCAGTGGCACTATTGTAAATTTATTTATGTCCTACAGGGCTTAAGGTGTCAGCCAGGGGTCCAAGGGTCTGGAGAGGTAAGGGACTGGTGGGGTTGAGAGGGAGGGCGGAGATGTCAGCCAGGCTGATCGAGATGCAAACAGCTGTTTGCTGGGTGGTGACATGCAGATGAACGAAAAAAGCTGCCACGTGATTGGTGCAGCTTTTTCTTTTCAAGTGCAGACCACTTCAGGCAAAACACTGTCATGATCAGCCTGGCTGATGATTGATGTGACACTGTCGAGCCCCTTACAGAGCACTCTGCATTGGACAGATAGTGTCACACCCCTCAAAAGTCACTCATTGCAAGAAGTTTGACGCATATGTGCGAACTTAAAAATGAGGGGGAAAGGTGTCGCAGATTCAACTATGTAGATGCAAACCAAAACTGCTTTAAAAAAAAAACTAACATTAGAACCAGGGAAGGCTGAAACATTAAATGAAAAATCTGCATCACTGATCCCACACCTGGAAGGTTAAACACTTTTGGACATGTTAGCCTTTCAAGTAATAATAATTGGATTGGTTTCAATTGTGAATATGGTAGTTAATGTGACTGTTATGAAAATTAAGTGCCAAACATGTTTTTATTGGATATACTTGTTTTAGTCAGCCCCAGTCACCAGCATGGGGACTATTTTTTGTCTTCCAAGTTAAAATGGAAGTATATTTCAATAAAATGTATTCAATATTACCTTTTCTACATAATTGTTTTTAGAAGAAAAGACACATAAACCCTTTTATAAGCACAATAACACGTTCCAGGGTATGCAGTTATGTAAGCAATAACACACACCACAGGGTGTGCATTGAGCTGTATAAGTGCACTTCCCAGGTGGTTGAAGGCACTTGGCCTGTAGCTCATGCCTCATAACACACATACATGTTCCTATGTATGTATGTTGTGAAGCATGAAGCCACAAGCCAGGTGCTTTCAACCACCTGGGAAGCGGGTCACTATAGTTTGATGCACATCCTGGAGTGTGTTATTGGGCTTATAAAATGAGTCTGTAAAAAAGAAATTTGTAAAGAATTAAAATACCAAGGATTAAATACAAAAAAGTATAGTAGTTCTTCTGCCTGCTGGATCTTCATGCTGTTTTTGTTTTGCTTTGTAAACTGTCCTAATTGGAGATCTGTATTTCTAGTTCCTTAGTGTGTGTCTCAGTGCGTGTACCCCCCACCCCCCATCCATGGTACCTGAGGGCTGGAGGTGATGCTCTTTCCCATGTCATGACTTACTTGGCTTTTTATTTCTACTTTATTTTTTTCTGTATCATAAAAAGTGGCCACTTGCAGCATTGGGCCTGTGGAGACAAAATAAACGGCTGGTACTAAAAGTGTGCAGTCAGAGAGAGAGAGAGAGAGAGAGAGAGAGAGAGAGAGAGAGAGAGAGAGAGAGATGTTGCGACTTATAAGTTGCACTGCGCAGGGAGAGAAAACAATTACCAGCACACAGAGAGACATGCTGCAAGTAAACAGGTGAGAGTAGGAGTGACATAGACAGAAACTGCTCCTGACGGTTGAGAGCTATGCTTCCCCGATGCAGGGTTGGTGCTCAAAAGGTAAAACAGGGCAGCCAGCACTGCAAACAAATACCAGTTCCATAAGACAATACCTACAGTAACACACAGTGCTGAGAAAACAGGAGTCCACAGATGGAGAAGGCTGTTACAAAATGTGGCTTTAGTAGCAGCTCACTGGTTCTCACAATGTAATGCTACTTTCACAATAGCTGAAGACTGTGATAGAGTTGAAGCACCGGGGCACGGGCTTTAGCAGTGTCTGACTGGTGAGGGTATTCTGTACCTTATAGCATTATCAGTTATTGGAGTTAGTGTGCTCTGTGTCTTCTTCTGGAACTGGGAATAGGAGTGGGCACTGATAGAGATAGATGCTGCTAACTACTGAAAAAAAAGCAAGCTGGTCAACAGATATATATAGCCTGTGAGTACAGAGATGCAAATAGCAGTGTGCAGTGACAGAGCGAGAGAGACACACAGAGGAAACAAACTGGCTGATTTGCTAAAATTCATTTATCTGTCTTGACTACATTTTTTTTTCAAATGAACTTCATTAAAAGTTTTCAAAAATAAACTACACACACACAACATACTTGTTTCTGGGACATTTGTGTGAAAATTGAATGTTTTTAAATTGGATACTTAATTACTGTTGAATCACAATATGACTGATTTTTACTGTGGGGCAAAAATGGCTGCCAAATGTTATTCTTTTATAAGTGTAGGTGTGTTCTGATATGTTTAACTGCTAGGATAACCATGCATAAAGCTATATTGATGTATGGTCATGTAACAGCTTTCAACCAATGATTTTTGTGTATTTTACTTATCATTTTATAATGTGTAATATCTACACTTCCCAGGTTTTTAAGGCACTCAGCTGATGCATTGTTCCTCACAACCCACCTGGGGTGTACGGTTAATACATATTAATGAAATGGATGGTCAAAAATCCTTAAATCTGATTGGCCAAGACCACATTCAGCTGGGATAATATCTCAGTACATAATCCCTTCTCAGTTGGTTGAAGTCATTCAACCTATGGCCTTGCACCTCGCAACACCCCTGAGGTGGGACAATATCCTATGATATCACATACCTTGATGTGAATTATTGCTTGAATACCCACCCCCATATCATATGTTATTGCTTACTTATAAGATGTGCTTTCTGAATAAAACAGTCATCACCTGCAGAAGGCCCCAGTGTAGGCCTGGAAGCTTAAGTACTGAAATTTACTTAAAGGTAGCAAATCAACTGCTTTGTCTATCTGCTTGTTTGAACAAGGATCAATATGGGTACAAACATTTCTGTGAATTAACACTAAAAGAAGGGTAACCATTTCACCTCCACTTGTAACTTTAAGGAAAGTATCAGCAGGTATGTTACTATGAAATATAAAGATGGTATGTTACCTAGCAGGTATCCTACTATGGAATATAAAGATGATATGTTACCTAGCAGGTATGTTACTATGAAATATAAAGATGGTATGTTACCCAGTAGGTATCCCACTATGAAATATAAAGATGGTATGTTACCTAGCAGGTATCCTACTATGGAATATAAAGATGATATGTTACCTAGCAGGTATGTTACTATGAAATATAAAGATGGTATGTTACCCAGTAGGTATCCTACTATGAAATATAAAGATGGTATGTTACCCAGCAGGTATCCTACTATGAACTATAAAGATGGTATGTTACCTAGCAGGTATCCTACTATGGAATATAAAGATGGTATGTTACCCAGTAGGTATGTTACTATGAAATATAAAGATGGTGTGATACCCAGCAGGTATCCTACTATGAAATATAAAGATGGTGTGTTACCTAGCAGGTATCCTACTATGAAATATAAAGATGGTATGCTACCTAGCAGGTATGTTACTATGAAATATAAAGATGGTATGTTACCCAGCAGGTATGTTACTATGAAATATAAAGATGGTATGTTACCTAGCAGGTATCCTACTATGAAATATAAAGATGGTATGTTACCTAGCAGGTATCCTACTATGAAATATAAAGATGGCATGTTAACTAGGTTAAAGAGGACAGGAAATTATTTCTAATTGGAAGCAGTTTATAATGTTCCCGTTTACAGAAATGAAATCCATAAGCCTTTATGATCTATATGTAATTGTAGCTGAATAAAAAGTGAAGCAAAGAACAGTAGTTTGCATTGATTGTTGTTATGGGCAGCATTCTGTTACAGTTCTTTTCATAGAACCAGTGGTCTGGAGTTTTAACTGTTAATTTGTGTACAGAACTCTGAGCATGGTTCTGATAGGTTCTGATAGGGCAACAGCTCATACTTAGCATTCTATACACAAACTATGGCACAGTAAAACCTCCTAATTGCTGGTTCCGTGAAGACACACATAATTAGTTCATTGCCATATTGGTCCTTGTAAGAAGAGATCCAGAAACAAATGGTTTGATACCTTTTATTGGACCAACATAGATGTTTTCTTTTGTTATATCAATGTTGGTCCAATAAAAGGTATCAAACCATTTGTTTCTGGATCTGGTTTCATGAAGGGAACTGTGAAGAATGTTGTCCATAGCAAGAAAACAATTGAAAACACAGTTTGCCAAATCAGTGTTAATTTAGATACAGTTACATATGGATCATTTGGTGGTATGGATGTCATTTCTGATACTAGGAACGTTACAAACTTCTGCCAATTAGCACAAGTTTCCTGGTCCCTTTTATCCATTTAGCTGCCCCTTATATATCTCAGGCTTTGTTTGAGCCATTCAACTTATCATTTAGTTACTGGCAAGTACGAGGGACAAGATTCTTGACAAACACTAGCCTGGCTCTAGAAAGGGTCACAGGATCGATACCACCTTGGTTAGATTCACGGATGATTTGTACCAGGCTATGGATAATGGACATATGAACGATGCAGTCCTTGTGGACCTGACCAAGGCATTTGATCTCATGGTCCATGATATTCTTTTACCCAAACTTTCTGATTTGGGGTTTGGTTCATCCTCTTTATATTGGGTTTCTAATTATTTAACAAAACGGGTTCAGACAGTTAAGTTTGGTGGGGATGAGTCTGCTGTAAGAAAGTATTCTTGTGGTGTCTCACGAGGTTCAGTTTAGGTCACCTATTGTGTACTCTTTTTTTATTGATTATATTTTTTTATACATCTTTTTCTCCCAGCCCTGGGCATCCTCAGGGATTTATTCTGGTCAGGCCTTCTAGCCCCTATTCTCCTTGGGTATAGTCCAGCCCCACGTCTCCCATGGGATTTTACTCCCCATGGTAGAGGGCTCGGGGGGAGGGCAAGGCAGAACACTGTGTGGAGTAGGATTTAGTGCCGGCTGGCTAATTTAGGAGCCAGAGAAGTCCTCAGCATCCAGGCCATCATGCAGACAGCCAGGGGAGTTTTACCCCTTGTTTTCTCCCCGGTAACACATTCCTTGCCAGGCTTGGATGTACCCTATGGCAACCACGGCAGTATGCAGCAACATCATGGGGCAGAGCAGGCTCCCGTGGCCCACAGCAGGGGTTGCTGTGGCACCTGTGCCCAACGCTTTCCCTTCTTGAGCACAATGCAATGCCAAATGGCAGCTGCTGTGGCCTGGCCTGTCTCTTGATGCAGCAACGTGAGCTTGTGCCTGAACTTGGGTCAGTTGCATGGCAGTGTGACGTGCTGGTGCGGGACCATCGGGGCTGCCCCATTGATTCTATTTCTAAAATATCATGGATACTAAGTTGTTACTTGACGCAGATGATGCGGTGTTCTATTATCATACAAAGTCAGTAGAAGCTATAAATCACACGCTATCTGGATTTTGCAAATTTACTAAATCGATACCTTTTGGCTGGCCTGGAAGATTCGTGATTATCTCGCTTTGCATTCTGTGTTGTGTTGCTTTTAAAAAACATTACTGAGCTAGTACACTGTCTGAAATTAACATTAACATTAAAAAGCAGTCGACATTAGGCAACTGTTACATTTTATGTACTTTTCTTTTCCCTAATACTACAGTACTTAGCAGATTTTTTTTACCTGACAGTACTAGGTGTATTACGGCAAACAGTCTCTACCTCGAGGCTGACATTGGTAGTTCTGGAACCCCTTCGTACCTCATCAGTGTTGTGACCCCACTAACTATTACATCACGAGTGACCATGAACAGCCACTTAACTTCTGCCAAAGTGGTCACAATGATATCACAATGTGTGAGGTTATGGTGTTGAGAAGATATGAAGAAGAAAAGAAATAGATACAGCAGTTGCAGGGAAAGCATTGTTCCAAATATTATCAGGTAACAAAGCCATCGGTTTTGCCATAACATTTTTTTTTCTCCCAGCCGGCAGCATGTCTTGCACAGGGATGTACAGTACCAGTTGGCAGGGATACAGCCTGATCAGGCCTTCCCCATCCCTCATATAGATTCCTCCCCCTATTTTTCCCTCCCTCTTCCCATGGCATGAGCAGTGCCTTTGTCCAGCTTACACAAGCACAGCTTCCCTGGTGGCATGAGCAAGCTGCTTGGCCCAGCCAAAAGGATTGCTGTGGTGGCAGAACCCACCATCAACCCTCCCCAGTGGAGTAGCATTGACTAACGGCAGGCATCTCAGCCTTGGCCCACCTCTCAACACAACTCCCCAAGCTCACTTCCAGAGCCACTGGGGCGGCTAAAGTAAAAGAAAACAAAAAACTGCTTTCTAATTAGCAAAGGCAAAAGAAAAAAATACTTTAGAAATAAAAAATAACAACTGGCAACTTGTAAAAAATGAGTAACATTTTCTATCTGTTTGATGCTACTAGCTTTTAATAAACAAAAAGCTAAATAAATAAATAGCTACAGCATCTTTCAGAAAAAGAGGTGTGCAAGAACAAGGGGGTACAATTTGAAGATAGAGGGGGGACGGCTCAGGGGCAATGTGAGGAAGTAGTTTTCATGGAGGGGGTGGTGGACACATGGAATGGCCTTCCTGAGGAGGTCGTGGGGTCAGAATCAGTGGGGGAATTCAAGAATGCATGGGACAGACATAAGGCAATTCTAGTGGGGGTAGGAGTAAGTAGGCTGTTGGTTAACTAGGCTCTGCAGCTTATCCAATAGGTAGGAAAATGGGCAGAGTGGGTGGACCAAGCAGTCCTTATCTGTCGTCAAAGTCTATCCTTCTATGTTTCTATCTTTCACATATACAGCTTCCTCACAGTTGTGTGTGTGGCTTTGTGGAATTGTTGATGTTCTAAAGATTCGTACTATAAAATGCAGGCATCTGCTTGAGAAAAGGGCAGGTGGCTGGCAATCCGTTTCTAAGCTATACTAACAGTGATGGCTTATTCAATTAGTATTATGGATTCACACTTCTCTTCTTTTCTAAGGATGCCATCTACTGGTAAACCTAGGATATTGCTCCTATATTACAAGAAAATTGCTATTATTTATTTATTTATTCAAGCGTAGCATTTCACCAGGACAGTTTGCTGAGCAGTATTGCTCGTTTCCAGATGCATCCTGGCGGTAAGGGGAAGTGGAGGTACAAGTACTGCAGTGCGAGATACAATTTTAGAAATAGTGGTATACAAAGGACAAAGTACAGATATATAAGGATACAGTAAGTGCAGCACAGCAAGTTAAAGTACACTGGTCAAAATACAAATGAGCAGAAGAAACATAAGCAGTTACAATCAGGGACATGATCAATGATAAAAGTAACTGAGTACAACTTGGATCCCGTGAATGCCAACGTATACAGGAGAGTACTAGGGAGTAGTAATGGGTGCTGGCTGAAGTCCTAGTCCACTGCTAGGAGCCTTGGGCAGACTGGGTGGGCCAAGCGGTCCTTTTCTGCCATCACGTTTCTATCTTTCTATAATCATAGTGAGCATTTTGGAGATAATCTCAAGTGCTGTTGGGCAGAACAACTGCAACAAGTCAGAGGTAGGGCAAAGGCTTTAGGTGGTTCAGAACTTAGGAAAGGGGTCAGAAGGTTTGGCATGAGCAGGAGTGGGATGTATACACAAGCAGGAGGGATGAGAGAGCTTTGGGTGAAGGCGCATTATGAATATTGGAGGGGAAGGCATTGCATTGTTTAGGACAGTAGTAGGAAAAGGCAGATTGACCAACAGAGATGGAGCGGCCGGGGATGGCGAATGAATGAGAGTCAGTGTTTCGAAGAGAATAAGAGCCCAGTGATGAGGCAGAGATGATGGAGGAAAGATAGGAGGGAAGATTCCCAGACCAGAATTTAGCCATGAAGGTAACAGAATGTGACAGATGCCTGGACTCCATTGAAGGTAGGGATGTGGTTTTGTGAAGGTTGCAGTGGTGAGTGCGAGGTGGGCAGAATAACATGAAACAGCAGAAGGAATTGAAAAGGGTGTCTAGTCTGGCCAGAGTAGTTTTGGGGGTGTCACTGTAGACTATGTCTGCATAGTCAAAGGTGGCAAGGATAATTTTCTGCACAATAGCAAGTCGAGCTGATGGAGGAATGCAGTCCTTGTTTCGATATAAAGCACCAAGCTTGGGTGTAGGTTTTTATGGATTGCATCCATGTGTGCTGAAAAGTCCAAATAGTGATTTAGCCAGACCCCAAGGTACCTAAAGGAAGTGACATTCTCTATCAGAGTACCATCCAGTGTATGGAATGCTGGACGGGATTTAAGGGTAGATAGCCTCTGTCTGCTACTGAAGGACATGGAGACTGTCTTTTTAGTGTACAGGATCAGTTGATTTGAGTGGGACCATTTCTGAACCATGGTGAAATCCTGTTGCAGTCTAGTCTGGGCATCAGTGTGGGAGGTACTAGACATGTAAAGGATGGGGTCACCCACATACATATTGATTTGGGATGTGGAGTAGGCAGAAGGGAGATCATTAAGGAAAATGGAAAGTAATATAGGGCCAAGTACAGAGCTATGTGGGACTCCAGTGGTGATAGGGAGTGGAGAGGAGAGGGAGGAGGCAATCTTGACAGATTGGGGTCTGCCTATCAGGTAGGAGCAAAACCAAGCTGTGGTGGAGGGGTTTAACCCAGCCTCAGGAAGTATTTGGAGGAGAAGAACGTGGGATACTGTGTCGAAGGCTTTTTCGAGATCGACAGATATGGCCAAGGGTACGTGACCCAGATCCATCTTGGTGAGTATGGAGTCTGTGAGGCATATAAGGGAGGTTGTGGTGGAGTGGGACTTGCGGAAGCCAGACTGGAATGGAGTGAAAAATGAGATAGAGTCAAGGTAGGAGGTGAGCTGGGCAAGGACAGTGCATTCCTGAAGCTTTGCTAGGATTGGAAGTAGGAAGATAAGGTGATAATTCCCAGGGGAGGTGGGATCACCACCTTTGGGAAGGGGAATGACTGTAGAATGTTTCCAAGTGGAGGAAACTGAGGACAGGGTAAAAGATAGGTTGAGAAGAGAGGCCAGTGGAGTGGCTATAGCAGGTGTGGGGAGGTGGAGCAAATTGGGGTCTAGGCCATCTGGGCTCTTACCTTTACAAATATTGTATTTTTAAAATTTTCTCCTTGTAACCAGGTATTGATCTTTATATGGTACCCATTGTAAATGAGTGTACATTTTTGTACTCAGTGGGTGTATTCCATGTTCATTTTTATAATGAATAAAATCAAGCAAACAAACAAAAACCTTTGGGGGGTTTAAGGCTAGGAGGGCCTTGATGGCATCATTTGGTGTTGTAGGAGAGAAGGAAAACTGAATGGGGGTGAGGGGGTTGGGAACAGCTAGGGGGTCAGGGGAGACAGTTGGTGAACAAGTGGGAAGGGAGGAGAGTAACTAGGAGACACAAGATGTGAAGAAAGTGTTGAAAGTAGCTGCGACAGTCGGGGAATCAGAGATTGTTGCATTGCCATGGGCAAGAGCTGGAATCAGAGGACTGGAGGGAGGAGATAAAAGAGATTTGACTACCTTCCAAAACTTAGAAGGGTGGTTTAGATTAGTATGGAAAGATGTGGAGAAGTATTCTGCCTTGGCATATCTACACACAGTGGCCTTCATACAAGCATTTCACAGTTGCCTGTAATGGAGGAGGAGAGTGGGAGTTCTGGATTATATATAGGCCTTCCAAGCCTGGTCTGTGGTGCGCATACACACCAGCAGCTCAGCAGTAATCCAGGGAAGGTGGGAGTCTTTGTCCTGGTTAGCTTAGTGGTAGCATGTCGATCCCAAATTTCCATGGATTTAGACTGGAAGTTGCTGAGGGCAGAGTCGATGGAGGTTTTTGAGGAGAGGGTGGACCAGTCAGATTGGTACAGGTCATTTAGGAGGGGAGCTAAGTTTAGGGAGTGGAGGGAGCATAGATGGATCAATTTAAGGGGGGCTTTAGGCTGATGGATTTTGAGGACACAGCAAATCATGTGATGGTCACTGATGGAGTCTGGGAGAATGCTGGAGTTGATTACACGATGAGGGTTGGAGGTGAGGGCCCAGTCAATCAAAGTGTGTTTTGGGGATTTGCAGTTGAGCCAGGTAGGAGAGGTAATTAGTTGTACCAGGTTTAGGGATTTTACTTTGGAGGGTAAAGTGGAGTTGGCGGATGAGGTCCAGTCCACATTTAGGTCACCTAATAGGTAAAGCTTGCCCGAGGTGGTATGAGAGGTGATAGTTGTAATGAGATCTGTTATGGTTGCTGATGGGAAACCAGGTTGACAATAAATGCCTGCAATAAATATAGGCAGTGTGAAGGGAAGGGATAGCTTAATTAAGAGGCGTTCATATTGGGAGAGGGATGAGACTGAAAGGACAGGACAGGAGAATATTGAAAGTTAGATGAGATAAACATTGTGAAACCTCCACCCTTGCTAGGTCTGTTCTGTCTTATGAGAGAGTAGCCTGGAGTTGGGAAAGTGTTTCAGAAAGCACTATGATATCCAGCTGTGAGTCTAGCATGATTGGCTGGAGGAGAGTGAGTTTGGGGAGAGGGCTTTAGATATTGAGGAGGACAATTTTTAAGCCCTTAGGAAGGTGTGGGGTGAGAGGAGGGGTCGGACCAGGGTTTGATTCTATGTTGCCTGCAGAGATAAGGAGGAGGGTGATAAGCAGTTTGGAAAAAGTGTAGACTAGTTTGGCATCTTTAGAGTGAGAAGCATGGGTGGGTGGGGGAAGAGGTTGCAGGGGAGTGAAGAAGAGATTGGAGTAAGTAAGAATCATTAAAATAGATGTGGGGGAAGTATGGAAGCTGGGGGGACCATGTATTTGGTAGGAATAGGGTGAGCAGGAAGTGTGGAGTGAGTATGGGAGTAGGTTGGGTGGGTGTGGAGGGGCAGGGTATGGAGGGCTCAGAGAGGGGGGTAGAGAGAGACCAATAAAGGGAGATGAGTAAGGACTAGGCCGAAAAGGATAATGTGCTGCATCATGGATGGAGGCAGAAGCTTGTGGGTGGGGTAATAAGGGAAGATAATTCTCAGAGATAGTGTATAAGTTGGACAGCGAGCTTTAGATATAACAATACAAGTTGCTTAGAGGTGTAGTACCACCTGTGGCTAATGTGGCCTAGAGGATTAGAGCAGCGGCTTATGGGTCTGGGAGTCACAGGTTCAAAACTGCCTTCGGGAGAGAAGGGAGCCGTAGGATGGAAATCCCGGAGGAGAATGGTGGGAAGGGGTGGCTCTTTAATCTAGTGAGGCCGGGTATACTAGTAAAGGAAAAGAATAAAATGTTACAACCCCCCCAGTGAGGTTGAATAGTGACCCCTAGTGGTCAAGAAATATAACCAGCTAGTGGGAGTATGGGGAGATAGAGCATGAAGGGGGAGGTCATGTGATGAGGGTCCGCTATATAGGAAGTGAGGTCATATGATGAGGGTCTGCTATATAGGAAGTGACAGCCTGGGGGGGCAGCTGCTGTGTAAGCAGTGGTCAGTAATGCCAACACAAGCTAGCAGCTCCCAGTGTCTCAAAGAAGCTGCTGTGCTGCACGATGGTGCTCAGTTTTGGGGGGGGACCTCTGCTTCCTGGCTGTCATAACCTGTGGGACATACTGTAGGATGGGAATAATGTAGCAAAATGTAAATGAACTGAATGGATGTGAAGCATGCTGAAATACATAGAAACCTGTTATATCCAGGACAGGCTACATCTGTGCACTAGGAAGATGTGGGGGTACTGGCCAGGAGAGGGTACTTAGGAGGAATTTTAACTAGAGAATGGGGGGCTGGTGCAGAGGATCCCCTTAGGCAGCAACATAAAAGATGACACACACTCAGGGCTGTAAGGTGTTGCTGATACACAGATGTGAAAACACCCATATCCAGACAAGAGCATGAAAAACAGCACACATACTCCCAAGGAAACCATGTGAAGTGCTAAAGTGCATTTTATTTGTAAATACAAACTACTCATCCAACTTCCATGTGCAGCTAGGCAGACTCCCTCAATGTTTTATCAAAACACAATGGCCCCCTTACCCCCTCTGCCCACATGTCAGTGGCCAAGAGCATACTTCTACCCATTTCCTGGCTCTCTAGCTACCTCTCTGCTAGATCCCAGCATGTCAAGATCAGCGGCTCCCTCTCCAGCACTCTTCCCTTTCACTCCGCGGTCCCTCAGGACTCCATCCTGGGTCCAATACTTTTTAGTCTCTACCTCAACACCCTCCCCAGCTCATGTACCGGTAAAATGCTCTTCTACTCCGACAATGCAGTCCTCGTTGCCTCACATCCCAATCCCACCTCCCTCCAATTATCCCTCCAGCGAGCTTACAACCAAGCCGAAAGGTGGTTCGGAGACCGCAGACTGGTCATTAACCTAAAGAAAACCAAATCAATGCTCTTCTCCCACCACCAAAATAAAGCTAAAAATACCCCCCTCTTGATTATCCCCAGCACTCTGCACCCGCTAGAACAAGTGACCACATACAAGTACCTAGGCATCACGTTCGATACTGCCCTCTCCTTTCACACCCACATTAATGCCCTGTCAGCTGCCACTAACTCTCGGATTGGCCTGCTATACTAGCACAAGGACTGCCTGCCTTAGGTTGCCCTCAGGCTGGCCATCACCTCCTCCATCTTGTCCCTCGTGGACTACGGCTTGCCCATCTACACTGCAGCTGGCAACACTACCCTCTCCAAAATCCAACTCTCCATCAATAAGGCCTGTAGGTTACTGACTGGTGCCCCCAGCAGTACTCACACCTGCCTTCTCTATACTACCACCAATCTTCTCAACTTTGAGGAGTGACTGCTCTACCAGACCTGCCTTCTCGCTAAGAAATTTCTGCTAAGAATCTCCCCGCCAGGGGTCTCCACCTCCCTACAGCAGCCATCTTCGTCCGTCACCACCCGTAGCTCTGTTAAGGCCACTTTCAAGGTGCCCAGAACCAAGACCTCACTTGCCCAGAGATCCTTCCTTTACCGAGCCCCCACATGGTTCAACTCCTTCCCTAGCTGCATCTCCAACTTGCCAAAAATTGGCTCCTTCAAAACAGCCCTTTGGAACCATATCTTTAATACCTGCTGTTGTAGGTGCAACTAACCCCCTGTTGTAACCTGTGGTTCCCACCTGCCTTGCCCCCTGGCTCGACAACGTTCACTGGACAGCCTCTCCCTCTCCTTCCCCCAGATCTACCCCCTCCCTACTAGGTCCAAACAGGGATGTAACCCACAGTCTTCTCTGAGGACCTACTATATCCATGAGTGTAACTCACAATTTTGTAACATTATGTAACTTAAGTAACATACAAACTACTACATTATGTAACCTAAGTGTATCTATGTTAAATATTCCTTTTACTGCACTTGTAATGTTATCCTCTATTTTAATCTGCACTGTAGTAACTGTCTTGATGTCTGCCCCACGCGATGAGGTGCCTTTGTAAATGAGTCTATGACTCAAAGGTTGTAAACCTGATTTGTAATGAATAAATGAACAAACCATTCTATGGCCTTCCCGTATTCTCAAACACCTCCAGCCACAACTTTCACAAATGGGACATGGCCTATAATATAACACCTGTCGGTCTGTGCTATCTAGCAGTCAATTTGTCCATCACTGTACCTTATGCTCGAAGCTAGGAGGGCTGCACCCTGTTGTTCAGTGAGATTTCTCCCTTGGAATGTCATTTTTAGTGTACTTAATAATCATACCCCCTTATCCCTTTCCACTCACCTGGTGCCATATAAAACTGTCTACCCCCCTCCCCCAGGTCTGCAGACCAGGACCTGCTCCCCACTCCTAGGGTTAAAACCAAACAAGGATCAGCGAGTTTTACAACATCCACTACCGACGTTGTGGAACGAGGTCCCCTCTAACAGACAGTGCACTACTGCTGGCACCTTTTGGAAACAGCTCTGAAACCACCTCCTACAATCATATGCATCTTCCTGTACCTAGGCTTTGTTACTGTGGACTAACAGCATTGTGTAATGCTATATATATGAGTAACTGTATCCTGCTCTGTGCCCTGTTTGACCTGCCACCTTGCTTATTGTATGTATGTATGTAAATCTAGATTAATCAATCAATCAAAATTTATTTGGTAGAGCACATTTCTCACTTCAACTCAATGCGCTTTACAGATAAAAGTTTTTAAAACAGTACAAATAAAATAGATATGAAACAGATAATATGTAATGACCTATATTAAAAACCCTTAAAAGCTTGATTGAATAAGCAGGTCTTTAACTCCTGCTTAAAGATATCAGCTGATGAACTATCACGAATCCGACAAGGAAGGGAGTTCCATAGGACTGAGCTGCAAATGAAAATGCATGTGCCCCCAATATTTTCAGATAAGTCCTTGGAGCCTCCAGTAAACCCTCATCCCCAGAGCGGAGGGAGCAGACGGGGCAGTAGGGAGACAGGAGATCTTGCAGGTAACCGGGCCCCTAGCCATGCAAGGCCTTATAGGTTAGCAAACTGACCTTGAAGGAGATTCACCACCTAACCGGCAGCCAGTGCAGAGAGCGCAGCACAGGTGTAATGTGACATGATCTTGGTAGACAGGTTAATAACCTGGGCACCGCATTTTGCACTAGCTGCAGGCAGCACAGATCTAGCCCCGCTAGCACTAGGTATAGAACATCGCAGTAATCCAAACACGAGGTCACAAAGGCATGAACCAATGTCAGCAGATCTGCCAGGGGGATCAGGTGTTTCACCTTAGCAATGTTTCTAAGATGGTAAAAAGAAGTCTTGACCACAGCCAACACCTGTGATCTGAACGTCAAACCGCAGTCAAGAAAAATGCCAAGGTTCCTCACCCGATCAGAGGTAAGAAACAGGGAGCAGATCCTAGTTATTGATGACATGAACCATACCGTGAATATTTGAACTGCCTCTTTGTTTATTGTAAGTTTGAAAACCTTGAATCTCACTGTTGACTTGGATTGTATTACAAGTGTTATGTATGTATTCCTCCCGGGTCGTGCCTGAAAATAGGCTACTACTTGTCTATTGTACCTACCCAGTAAACAAAAACTAAATAAATAAATGGCTTCTTCAGGGGAGTATTCTGTAAGGAAGCAATTGTATTTTGATGAAGTGTTGGGGGAAGTCTGTCTGCCTGCAGATGGAGCAGGTTTACCAAGTATTTTAAATTTATATAAAAATGCACATTTGCACTTAAATTGATTTACTTGGGCATATATGCCATTTTGTCCTGTTCTTGCCTTATCACCATGGACAGAAAGCAGATACAGGGTATCATAGAGGTAAGGGCAGCAGAGCAGTTGAGCACAAATAATATAGACCCCCCCTCCTGGGCATAAAAGAAGCATTGAGGGGCGACTATCCTAACTTGCATACAGGCCAGCATGAGGAGTGCACCCAGTAAAATTGATGAGTTCGAGGGCCATTTTCACTTGGAAGGCCAAGACTCAGTGACCCTCACAGAGATTTGGTGTGGAGAAAAAAAATGACTGGAACACCAGGATAGAGCAATACAGACTATCCAGAGGGATAGGCCTGAATATAAGGGGGGCAGGGTGGTTCTATTTGGAAGGAGTCACTATGGAGAACAAGGAGGACATTGAGAGAGCAAATAGTGTTACAGCTAGGGGGAAAAAGGGAGGCAACATAGTCATCCTTAGCTATGCTGTAGGCCCCCAAACAGTTTAGTGAAGCATGCCACCTAGATGATCTAGGAAATTATGAGATAAGACAAACTGGACACACTGGTGATCCTGAGGGGCTTCAGTCTCGCAGGAGAAGGAGGATGGAGGAATTGCTATGCCTGTGTCTCTGGCTAAGCCTGTCCAGCCGCCTGTTCCTGAATTTAATTCCATTACTGATCAGGACCTTCTGGATGCAGAACGACTATTGCAAACTGAACTGGATGCAAAGAAATGGTAGTTGCTGGATTTAATGACTGAAGCTGAATTAAAATTTATGTCAGAAAAAAATAAACTTGTGGAGAAAAAACAACAGAATACCTTGTAGACTGCTACCTCTACATTGCCTGGAAATAAATTTCACTTGCCTAGTCCAGCATTCATGTTACATGCCAAGAGCATATCTCTGATGCAGCAGAATCCTTCAGAATCTGATATCCCTTATTTACCTTGGTCTCCTGAATGGGCTCTGCGAACAGCGGGCTGGATACAAACCAACATGGGTACCTGGATTCCAGACCTTGAAATCCCTATTCCTGGCTCTCCTGTTAACAATTCCATGGATATGATCTGTGCAGGATGTCCTACTGCAATGCCGCTACAACAGGCTTCTTCGAAGCCAACTGCAACTGTGCCTGCTCTTGGGGTGAGAATCATCAGCACAGCTTTCTGATTCAACAGGTAACACATTCTTCTCCAAATTTATCTGTTTCTGCTGCTATAGACCGACCTTTTTTGAATGTGTTGACCAGGGTCAACCTTAACTTTTTTTGCACTAGCCAGCAGGGCAAGTTGATTCAAAATTGCACTAGCCCGCAGATGATTGCACTAGCCCTTAATTATTATGGTAAATTTTGATCACTCATGCAGGAAACAATGCAAGCAAAGCCAAGAAATATTCTGATTATTGCACATTTATCCTGCTCCCACATATGCTTCCAGCTCCCCAGCAGAAAAAAAGACTGCAGTGCCATCACAGTGAGCACCCCCATTGTTTTGTACCATAGCCTCCTCTCTTCCTCTTTCTGCCCCCCCACCAAACAAAGAGGTGATATTACAACAGCAAATGTTCAATCAAGCAGTCCTAGCTCTGTGCACACAACAGCTGACATCATCATGCACCTCACCACACTGTCACCACCACCCACAGGGCAATAAACAGAGTCAGGCAGAGAAAGACACTCTCGTTCCCCACCCTATAGTCAGCTGGAGACCTGCACCTTTGAAAGTTTTTGTACAGTCTCAAGTGAGCCAGGAGCACATCTAAGATTTCTTTGGGGTTGGGGGCTAGATAAACCTAAGGGGCTTGAGAAATAGAAAACTATGAGATTTTTATTTGTAAAAGCATTGATTTTGATATGCTCAATAATAACAGATTTTTCTTAAACATTGTCCTTTCATCAGCCCAGGGGAAACAGTACACAGGCATAACACTATACTATTTCTATTTCTGTATAGGATGATCTATGCACCCCAGGAATGCCTATTTCAAGGTTTCAAATTATGTATTTTATCAAGATTTATTTTTGTGCCATACATGATTCAAAGCTTTGTTTTTAGGCTGAAAGGACGTGCTGAGTGGGATAAGGGTGGAACTGTATGGATGGTGATGGCTGGCATGGTCCATTTAGAAGAGCTGGGGACCCCCTACACTTGCTAGTAATGGCAGCTATGGATGGTCACTTCAGAGTCTGGTCTGCAGTGGTGTCCAAGGAAAGAACAGAGTTAAGAGATTTGGAGGGGAGAGGGAAGTTATGGTGAGGCTGGGATAAAACTCACCACCTGCAGGGCCGATCCTGTATACTTCTTTGCATTTTGTCACTGAAATGTTGGATACGAACACTCAAAATGTAGAGAAATGAGGGGCACTGGTCTTACTAATATTGGACAAATTGTTAGATAGACATTCAGAAAACTGGAACCTTGTGACTTAACAGCACTCTACCCTTGATCACACCCTGAACCCTAGCTGAAAGTTTTAACAGTGGAGTGAAAATGACTCACATTGAGTCTTTTGTGGGATCCCTGTTTTGAACTGCCAGATAATTGCAGCTCTTAATGCACTGTTAATCACACCTGGCCATCTAGAACACTGAGAGAGATTAGCATGAAGACTACAGAATGCTAAAGTAGAGACATTTTTAACTTCACTAACAGCCATGAAAATCTGCACTAGTCGAGGCAGGCTAGTAGAGAGTTGGCTGCAGTAGCCCTGGTCAATTTGCACTAGTGTTTGGGTTAGTAAAACAATGTTAAGATCGACCCCTGGTGTTGACCCTGTTCTTTACCAGCTCCTACTGACTCTCTCTCCCGAACGGTTCCATCCCTTGCTGGGTGGTTCCTCTTGATAACCCAACTCCTATAGAAGTCACTGCTAGCCATAAATCCTCTAGTTATGCCAGGCTGTCCCATCATCCTGTGAAGCCCACTAAGAAGAGACATGCTGTTCGTTTGAGATATATGGGTGGCTTGGAGGTGCCTCCATATAGACACTATGTGGGCAAGTTTTTAATTAAACAATCTTTACAATTTACATCTTTGGATGTATTTGCATTCATCCATGCTCCCAAGGACCAACATTTTTATATAAGCTTTTAAACATCTGCTTTACTGGCTAGGTTTTGGAAACACATCATAAGTTAAAAGGCAGTCCACTTTGAACTCCCATTATTGTGAACCCTCTGTCTTGACCTGCATTTAAAATGAATGCTGTGTTTTTTCAGAATGAAGGGGTGAATGTCCAGGATATAATATACTGGTTAAAAAGACATTGTGATCTGAAAAGTTCACCAGATCCTGTTATGGATGATGAACACTTCTAGACTTGTGGGTGGAGATTCCATGTCCATCTCAGGCACAGGAGTTATGGGGTGCAGCATTTACCTAGCTGTTTCTTTTTGGGCAGGGATAGGGGTATTCTTTTTTACCATGACAGCCAAAGACTTGTTACAAATGTGGCTCCATGTCTCAGTTGAACAATACGTATGATAAAATCAGATGGCTTTTGTGCAGAGATTTTGGTCATACTGGTCAACAGTGCACCTTTCCCCCTAAATGTACTCTTTGCAAATTACCCTAAAACACATTTTGATCTTGTCCTGGGGCAGCACATAATTCTAGATTGTCTAATCTCTTGGATAAAGTTTATTTCCTGAATACTGCCTCAGAGATCTCTACATTGCCTGACCCATCTGACCTACCTACAGAGACTGCCTCTTCATCTTCAGAGGGGACCGTATGACCATCCATATCTTCTGAGGCTATCGCTCTCCCGTTACAACAAACTTCTGTCATATTACAAGGTGTGCCTCCATTGCCTGTTCCTGTTTCTACTATGGATGGTACCTTGCCTTCTTCCACTTTACCACCTGATACAGTGTCTCCTTCTCTATCTTCTAGCACTCTGCTGCCTCCCCCCAGCTTATCTTTTTCAGCCAGTAGGTCTGGGGAAGAGAAAGAAAAAAAGACAAACACATTAACCAGCCTGACCTGCTTCCTTTGGAGAACAGATTTTCCTCCATACGATCTTGGGGTGATATCATGGAGGACATGGCTTCTGATGCTTCTTCTGTTCTATCTTCCTTTTCCTCTTCTCAAAAAGAAGGATTTTCTGATCTGGATGAAGAGGGTCCCACTGTACCGGAACTCATAAGAAAAAATGGAACATTAGAACCCATACGAAAGTATCATCTGACATTTGAGTTGTTTTCTAATGTTGTCTTCTCTGAATTTATCTTTTGCTTCCCTTAACGTAAACAGTATTGACTGAACATAAACTGTTGGCTACTTATGCCGCTGTAAGTAAACTACCTTATAACACCAGACTTCGGACTTTATCTGACGTACAAACTGCGCAGTACTCCTGGGTCTGGGGTTCTTCTTACTGGTTCCTCGGGGAAGATACATGCAGTGGACTCGGCATTTGTTTTACCTGTCCAGATGTTACTGTTCTTAAATTGGTGGATATACATCCTGGTTGAGCCTTGCTCCTGTATGTTTCAATACACAATTTTGTTTTGAGACTTCAAAATACTTATGCTCCACAGACCAAAGCATCGAGAATAGCTTTTTTTACAGGAAATTCAACCATTTTTATATACTGCCTTCCCAACACTGTTAGGTGGAAATTTTAATTGCAGCCTGCTTGCCACTGATAATGGAGTCAAAACAAATAAAATATTTTATGACACTACTTTCCTAAATTCCATGCTCTCACAATCTGGTTTAATAGATACACATAGCAGGCTAGTTCCTTCCCCTTCTCACATGTATTTCAGAAGAACCCGCTCCACCAGGATTGATTATTGGTTCATTTCTAAAAATCTTCCCAACAATGCACTGATAATACCCCCACTGAAACTTCAGATCATGCTTTGGTGGTCATAACTATTTTAAATCTCTCTGATTTAGTAGCAGGTAGAGGGATTTGGCGGTTGAATGATAGCATATTGGGAGATCCTTTGATTGTTAAAGACTTTTTACACCTCATTTCAGCTAGACAATCAGTTTTTGGTTTATATGGTTCCTGTCTAGACTGGTAAGGCTTCTTTTCAAAAATGTTTTCAATCAGATGGCTGCAAAGCTGGGAAACAGAAATTCCATGCAATATTTAAACTTACAGAATCAGCTTTATCGGCTATTTTCTTTACAATCTCAAGGCCGCCATGATTATTCTGAACAGATATCATCTCTAAAATCAGAAATGGCTCATTTTCAATATGACTGTGTGAAATAATTGGAAGAAGAACAATAATTTGACACCCAAAGGAACACCTTCCAACACAATCCATTTGACAGCTGTACCCTGCGCACTTCCAGGAAAGTTATTCATCGGGTCTTGGTCACTGTTGGTACTAGAAATTCTGGCAAATCAGATATCCTTACTGAATTTGAAACATTTATTCAACACCAATTTAGTTCTCCTTTTCTTTTTAATGCGAATATATCTGTCCTGCTTCAACCTGGTCACTTACCTTCCATTACTGCACAACAATCCCTTGTTCTGATTTCTTCTATATCCCCTTTGGAAGTCGAACAGGCAGTACATAATCTGAGCTCTGGTACAATCCCTGGTTTGGATTGGCTTTTGTGTTCATTTTTTAAGCTTATATGGCATTATATACCACAAGAACTCTCAGCAGTTTATATAATGCTCTACTACACTCTACACATTTGCCTCATGACATGTATGAAGGTTTACTTATTTTTCTGTTTAAACAGGGGGACCATTCAATGCTCTCAGATTGGCACCCGATTACCCTTTTGTGTAGATTTCAAAATGTTCACTAAAATTCAGAATAGTAGACTGGCACAGGCTTTAGATTCCATTTTACACCCTTCGTAAACTTGCTCGATTCCTGGACGCAAGATTTCAGACTCATTACTTCTCTGCAGGGAAATTGTACAAAATGGTAATAGTTCTAATTTGGAAGGTTTTTTAGTACGTTTGGATCAGACCAAGACCTTTGATAGGGTGTTCCATGATTTTTTATGGCACTGTTTACTGGCTTATGGCTTTCCACCACCTTTTACTTCTTGGTTGAAATTGTGTTATAGGTCTGCCTATGTTTTGCCATATGTCAACGGATGGATTGGTCAAAAGTGTTTGATTAAATGTGGGGTACATTAGGGGTGTCCCCTTAGCCCCATCTGTATATTTTAACTTTTGATCCCCTTATCCGGGTTTTAAACCTATCCCCTAAACTCTTGGAGGTTTCATTGGTGGGTACCCCTCCAATAAAAACTGGCATACGCTGATGATCGCTGTATATTGTTGGCTGATAAGGTTTTCAGGGATGCAGCTAAACTTATCCTACATTTTTTTTCTGCAACAAGTGGATCAGATGTTAATTTTCTTAACAGCACATGTTTAAAACTTGGGTTGCAGGATTCTGATTTTAGTGTCATACCTGGAATTCCGGTCTTGTCTACCCCTAGGAAAATTATTGATATTTTTTTTGGCCTGTGCATATTGCCTTGTATAACTGGGAAATGAGATTAGATATTGGTAAACAAAAAGTGACCCAATGGAATAGATGGCGGTCCCACAAAAAGAAAAGAATATTTTTGATTAAAACTTTTTTAATTCCCATTTTTTCTTATTTTAGCATTGTTTACCCCCAAGCAAAATTGGAAGTTGCATTGTACAGTTTTTTTCCTGCTTATGGGGCACTCAGTTAAACCCCTTTAAATGAGGGGTCACTTATTTACCCTTGGTGCAAGGAAGTTTATCTATGATCAGCCCCATGGTATTTTTTTTAGTATGTTCCTTTATGTAAATTTTCCTCCCTTACTTACCTGCTCTTCCTATGAGTGGGTCCCATGGATACTGTACAAGAATGGAAAGCTGGTTCCTTTCTTCACAAGAACAAAAGGAATCATACAGTGCCATATTATTTTCACTGATTTGTTAAAATAAAAAAATGGGGAATTACTCCTCATACATTTCATCTCCTGTATATTCTAGGTGAGCTTTTTTTTTTTTTTACACTGACATAGTTTGTTCACATTTTTTGGCCAAACCCCTTTTCTTTCAGTACTCTGGCCAGTGCAAACATTGGATAGGACAGATGCTAGAGCCCCAGTACAGATATGGGAAGTTCTATGGCTCTGTGGCCACGACAAATTAAATGTAAAAGGAAATTTAAAACATAAACACGTTATAGAACAATTTTGTTCCAGAGCATCTTGTTCCAACATGGCAAAGTCCATGTTCCATTTATATTTTGACTGCCCCTTTATTGAACGATTCTGGCATCTGCTCTCCCAGTGGTGGGGGCAAAATTTTATTAGCCAACTTAACCCTGATCATTTATTTTTGGGACTGTTCCCCGCCTCTTGGAACTGTTGCGATATTACTAGTCTCAGATTAGTTTTGCTATTATCAAATATTGGGTCTGGTAAATTCACTGCAGACTGGTTTTACAGCAACGATACATTACACGGAAGGAATTAATTAGCCTGATTTTGAAAGATATATTTTTCATACAGGCTAAGGAATGTACTTTGGTTTCTCCACAAAATTTCTTTGATAGGTGGGGTTCACTCTCCTGGCTCAAATAAACCTCGGGTTGTTCTGTAGCTGAGTTTGCATTTAATTTTTGCATTTAATTTCTGTTTCCCTTTTTGGTCTGTTCATATCCATGCACTGTATTTTTTTGGATTAGATTGACTAGAACATGTTGTTTTCTTATTTACTACACTTGTTTGTTATTCCTTTCTATTTTCTTTTGTTGTATTTCACGATTTTGCTTTATGTCATGATTTGTTTTGCTTTATTGCAATAAAACATTCCCCTCCACTTTTCAAGAAGTGTATTGGGATCTTGTAACATCCACCTGAACAACCACCAGAACAGGCAGACAGGATCTCAGTTTAGTGTCTCATCCAAAACATGGCACATCAGGAGTGCAGCAGCCCTCTCATGCTGTACTGCAGTGTCAGTATTGGAATTTTTCCCTATTTTCCTGGTGTGGGGCTAGGCGACAACAAAGAAGAAGAATTAGCATTTATATGGCACTTTTCATACACATTGTATCCCAAAGTGCATTACAAGCAATAAGAGACTGACACTGAAGTGATTGAATGTGGAGTGACAGCCATTTCATACATTAACACCCACACAGCCTTGAACAGTTCCATTAACTGGTTTTATGGGAAGGGGAATGTTGGCAAGGTCCTCTACTCTTGCAAAAAGTACCTTGGGTTCTTTTATTTCCACCTGGACGCCAACCAGGGGAACACCAGAGATGGGCAGAAAGGATCTTGGTTTAACATCTATTCTGAAGTACAGCACCCCCAGTACTGCACTCAGGTACCAGCATTTATAGTATGAGCCCAATCCTGGTGTGGGACTAAAACTCACAACCTTCTTACTCAGAGGCAGATGTGCTACTAACTGAGCCACACTGACACCTAGAAACCACAACCTTCCAATCTTCCAGCTTCAGAGGTGAGTGAATTCTGCTGAGCCACTGACACTATTTGAGGGCAGAAAGCCCAGTATATACAGTAGTCAATGTTATTCACAGCTGGTTATTGTCTTTGAAAATGTTCTGTTGTGTATTTTCAAAAATCAATAAAGATTTTCATGCTAAAAAAATTGCAGCTTTGAACTCTGGTACAGCATGATGATCTGGGACAATCAGTTGTGTACACTACTAGCTGGCTAGTGGTACCAAATGCAGACACTCCTGTGCTTGGGGTATGTGGTGGTGGGCTGCTGGACCTCTCAGTGCCCCTCTGAAACTCCATCCAGGAGCAAATGGATGCGGAGAAACAGCTCCAGTGCGCTATTTGTAAGTTGCAAGATTGCATGCGTGGGAGAGCTGAGAGGAAGGGAGAACAGACCAGCTAACCTTAATCAGGAAAGGTAATTATTTAATTTCATACATAAAGGCTCTGTGTGAGTGAGTAGTCAGAAGTAAGTGTTTTTGATTCAGTTTGTTGGGGGTTGTTCTTTAAATTTCTGAAACTCTTACTAGCCAGGAAGGGGACCTATCTGGGAGAATATCTGCAGTCTTTTGTGGGTTGAATTGTTAGTTACAAGCTAAGGAACAGGTATCTGATTGAGGGAGGAGCTGAAGCAAGCTTAGAAGAGATGGAGGATTTACGCCCCATGCATGCCAGCATCCATGAGTGGTGTTCCATCCTGTGAGTGTCACAGAATGGAGTGTTGCTTCTGTCTGAGGGAGTTATGTAAGGCACCTGCAGAGAAACCACAGGACTACAAGGAGCTCTGCTGATGCAGGATCCAGTAAGCCAAAGATCGTAAGGAGAATAGTTTCTGAAAGGGATCGTATTAATTCTTTGTCTAAAGTACAGCAACATTGCATTTGAGTATGTACACTTACAATAAGAAAAACTAAAGTCGCACTGATTAGTAGCAGTAGCCAACTACCTGTCTAGGGTAGGGGTATGACAGAAGCATAGCCAACTACCTTTCTAGAATAAGAGAATAAGGGAGGCACCCTTAACGTGTCTACTGTTTCTCAGTCACCCCCTGATACCACAGCCTGTGAGTTCATTCACTCCCTCCTCCTGCTTGGGAACACAAAAAAGGTGCATCTGGTCTGTGCCTACAACCCTCTGAAGGGAGGTGTTCAAGGACTCTCCTCTCTACTTGACCACCTTAAAGTTAAGGTAGGCTCAAATGAGCTGCTAATCCTGGGGGACTTCAGCCTCAACTGGCTGGGGCCAAATACCAAGCAATACAAGCCTCTTAGGCTTCGCCCTCAGTTAGACCATCACGGGTCCAACCAGGATCTCCTCCCGGGGGACAAAGGCTTGCTAATCAACTGGATACTGAGCAACAGACTGGACAAAATTGTCCACTCAGGTATACTCCTGGATGCCATCTCTGATCACTCTCCTACCTACTGCATTTAGGGCTCTACATCACCCAAAATCCCCAGCAGAGTGATCCAGATGAGGGACTATTCCAAACTCATCCTCAAAGACTTCCTTGAGAATCTACAATGTGCCAACTGGTCTAGGGTCCATAGCACTAATGTCCCTGCTGCCGCCCTGGACCACTTCTTTGCGGTATTCGTTCCACTGCAAAACAGGCATGCACCCCTTACAAAAAAGAGGGTGAGGGGCACTGTCACGGAGTGGCTCCATGGAGGCCTATTCTCCCTAATGAAGCAGAGAGACAAATGCTGGATGAAACACAAAATCTCCTGCAACAATAACGACCTCCTAGAATATCGTCGGCTCAGAAACTCCTGCAAGATAGCCATACGGGCCGCCAAGAGTGAGTACTGCAAATCTGCCCTGCTTACCTCGGCCTACAACCCCCGGCGCTTTTGGCAAAACATTAAAAACCTGGTCGGAGGTTCTGCCAAGGAAACGCTCACTGACATGAATGTCGGGGGGGGGCGAACTGCAATAACCCCTATACTATTGCCTCTGCATTCAACGGCATGTTTTCTGACCTGCCTGCTCCACCCTCTTCCCAACTCTCCACCCCAAAACCCCTGGGAGAGCACCCCACCGCCCGCCATTCTACCTTAATCGAATCCCAAGTTAGAGAGACTCAAGTACTCCTCGTCGGTCTCTCCCACCATACAGGGGCGGGTCATGACGACCTCGAGCCAAGCTGCTTAACTTGGGGGCACCCCTCCTCGCCCGGCCTGTCACTCATATATTCAACTCTTCTCTTATCTTGGGAATCATACCTGACATATGGAAAGTGGCCAAGGTTGTCCCGGTTTACAAACAAGGTGACCCTAAAGAGATGAAAAACTATCGCCCCATAGCCATACTTTCTGCTACCTGTAAGCTCCTTGAAAAGGCAGTGACTGCAGAAATATCCCATTACCTTCAGTAGTACGTAGTTCTCTCCCCTGCACAGCATGGTTTCAGGAAGGGGCACAGTACGGTGACTGCAATTGCCGTGGTCACCTCTGAGGTCAGATCAGCGACGGACCAAGCTAAACTGACTGGAGCCATCTTTGCTGACCTCTCAAAGGCCTTCGATCGGGTTGACCATACTCTCCTCCACTCCACTCTACACTCACTCGGATTCTCCCCCTGAGCCCTTGTATGGTTCTCCAACTACCTTGGAGGAAGACAGCAATACACCTACTTCAACTGTGCCCTCTCGGCCCTTTCCCCAGTTAGCTGCAGGGTCCCCCAGGGGTCCGTCCTTGGTCCCATTCTGTTTTCCCTTTTCATAAATAAACTGCCCTCCGTTGCAACCTGTGGGCACACTACACTATATGCGGATAACCTCGTATTATTGTCTAGTTCCCAGGACATTACAATCATCAACTCCCGACTTAATTCAGACTTCGTTCATATCCAGAACTGGCTCACGGGACACAAGCTCACTGTAAACCTGGACAAGATCCAAGCCATGATCTTCAGATCAGTGGCCAAAACCGCTTCCTGCCCTACTCCTCTAGCTATCCTTGGAGCTAACGGCTCCCTCCTGCCGGTCATTGACTCCGTCAAGTACCTAGGCATCACCCTTGATCCACAACTGGATCTTACCGAGCATCTTCGGAACATTTGTAAAGCCATGAACAGCAAGCTTGGGCTTGCCTACAGAGCTAAGGATTGCCTCACTCTGGCTGCTCGGCTCACCATAGTCAGGGGGATTCTCCTTCCCACGCTCTGCTATTGGCTTGTAGCCTTTGCCCCCATTCCAAATTCCAGTCTAGCAAAATGGGATACTGCTTATAACAACATATGTTGCTTTGCACTCTCTGCACCTCGCCTTATGCATCGCTGTGAGCTCTATTCTCAACTGGAGTGGCTCCCCCCTGAGAAACACCGAGCCTTTGTCCTCAGCAACTTCGTAGATAATATAGTTAGAATGGCTACTCCCTCTGCTCTTGCCCTACCCCTCAAACATGGAACCCCTGCCTACCACTTAAGGTCTAGTGCTGCCCAGGTCCGCCTGGTCCCAAGGACACGCTCCCTCACTGGTGACTGGGCCTTCTCCGTCTATGCGCCTAGACTATGGAACTCCCTTCCCGCCCTAGTTCGTGCCTCCCCCTCCCATCCCTGCTTCAAAACATCCCTATGGAATTTCCTCAAAGCGGCTTCTACTTGTCTATGTGCCGTATAGACCCAGAGTAGTCTCTCCCTCACCCCCGACCCCACTCCACCCTGGGAGTTGGTGTGCTGACTCACCGGCCACTGTTACTTTCTGTTGAAATTCCTGCCTTAAGCACTTTCCACCTGTCTTCTGGAGAGGCGCTCCCTGACATATTAGCACCCACTCTAGCTGCACTTTGATGCCCCCACTTTCCCATGTTATGCCCTCAGTTCATGCAAATATATGTCTGTACTTTCTTTTTTCATGGAAGCTGACACTGCCAAGTTGTCTCCTGCTGTTATTCTGCCTCTCAATACTATTATGCATCTTGCTGATGTATTGCCAACTCTCTGCCTTGATGTTACCTGTTGATTTTTACCTCTCCATGCTGCTAAGTACCCTGTTGATATGCTGCCTACTTTACTGTATAATGCCATATGTACTTTTTGCTGTCCCACCCACTTGTACATGGGCCTGTATGTTACCCTGACTCTGTATTATGTTTCTCATGTACTCTGGAACCACTTGTATGTGGGTCTGTATGTTACCCTGACAATGTATAATGTTTCTTATGTACTCTGTAACCTCCCGGGTCACACCTGAAAATAGGCACTTGTTGTCTAGTGTGCTTACCTGGTTAACAAAAACAAATAAATAAATAGTGTAAAGCAGTGCCTTAGGCTAAACCCCCTATGAGGGTAAGCCTGTTTGGCTCTAAGCCAAAGGGTAATAGGCAGGTAGAAGGAGGAAGAGTAGTACCAGCAGAACAGCAGTTATTGTGTATAAGGAGACAGCTGACAGTATGGAGCATAGGTACAGGGGGAAGAGTTTAGGAAATTGGGAAGGGGTCTCAAGCAAGTAGCTACACCTGTCACCTTCTCGGAAGTACTACCTGTAAAAGGCATGGGAGAGCATAGGGGTGCATGCACCAGGAACTTTAACACATGGTTGAAGAACTGGTGCTGCGAGAAAGGGTTTAGATTCATTGGTGACTGGGACCCACCTGGAGGGATGGGGTCTTGTTCAAGCCTGATGGCCTGCATCCATCCTGGAGGGGAATCCAAGCACTCAATAATAAGTTTAAATGCTACATGGATAAGCATTTAAACTAGCCAAGGGGGGGTGGCAAGCCAGCAAGGTGGGTACCTAATTGCCCACCCCCCATAGCTAGCAGGGGAACCAGTGAACAGGAGGAGTGGATATCTCTACAAAGCAGTGTGCAAAAGATGGAGGTAGGCACCCAAGGGGTGGATAGGCAGAAAAGGGGCAAAATTCAACAGAAGGGCAGACAGCAGGAAGAACCAGAGATAAAGGACAACGGGGGGGGGGCTTGAGTAGAGCAGCTGAACAGTCCAGGGAGTTCACATCATGGAAAGCCATGTGTGCCAATTCCAGCAGCCTTAGCAACCAGATGGAGGATCTGGAGGCTGTCATGGTGCAGTCAGACCTGGACATTGTGGCCATCACAGAGGCCTGGTGTAATGATAACCATGATTGGGAGATGGCCATACCCAGCTACAACATATTTAGAAGAGACAGGGCAGGCAGGAAGGAAGGAAGGGGGGAGGAGTGACACTTTATGTGAAAGATGGCATAAAGGCCACAGAGATCCAGGAAGAACAAAATGGGGGAGAGACACTGTGGGTTAAGCTGGAAAGGAAAATGGGGTCAGCCATCTGAACAGGGGTGGTCTACAGACCACCTGCCCAGGAGGAAGAGACTGATAGGGAGTTAATGCTAACCATCCAAAGGATGGCAGACAAGGGGGAGGTGATGCTGGTTGGAGACTTTAGTATTCCAGACGTGGACTGGAGCCTCCCAGCAGCAGCAGCCAGGAGCAGATTTATCCTGGACTCCCGTCAAGATGCCTTCCTCAGCAACTGGTCATGGAACCAACTCAGCAGAAGGCAATACTGGACTTCATGCTCACAAACAGGGACAGTGTGATTGGGGGTAACAGTGGGGGAGCACCTGGGGAATACTGACCAGTGGTCACTGTGGTTTGAAATCACAGAAGGGGCAGCACCAACCTGCACAAAAACATATATCCTGGATTTTAGGAGGGCAGACTTTGGGAAAATGAGGACATGCTTGAAAGAGGCACTAATGGGAATGGGGAGGGAATCAGGGGTGGAGGAACAGTGGGCAATATTTAAAACAGGGATTACAAGAGCAACAGAATTATGCATTAAGCAGGTTAGTAAGGGGAAAAGGAAGAGGAGGTCATTATTGTTTTCCAAGAAGGTAGCAGAGAAAGTGAAAGCCAAAAAGATTGCATTCAGGCAATACAAAAAGACGCAGGCAGAAGGAGATACGGAGAAGTACCAGGAGAAGCAAAGGGAGGCAGAGAGGTCAGTAAGGGAAGCCAAAGCTCAGACAGAAGGGCGCATCGCAAAATCAGTGGGTAGCGGGGACAAAACCTTTTAAAGGTACATAAGGGAAAAAGAAGGGCAAAGGGAGGGATAGTGAGACTGAAGGGGGAGAACAGGATCTGTGTGGAGGATGACAACAGTAAAGTTGACCTACTAAACAGATATTTCTGCTCAGTCTTTACTGAGGAAGAGGAGGGTAATGGGCCTGAAGGGAGTACAAGAGGTGGGAATGGTGCAGAAATGGACACAAGTACCTTTAAACGGGAAAGGGTCCTAAAGGAACTGGAAGGAATAACAGTAGATAAAGCAATGGGGTCAGATGGGGTGCCCCCAGGGTCCTAAAGAAACTAAGTGAGGTCATGGCTGAACCTCTGGCAATCCTGTTTAGCCAATCACTGGAGACAGGGGAGATACCCAAAGACTGGAGGACGGCAGATGTAGTCCTCTTGTACAAAAGCGGGAACAAAGAGGAAGCGGGGAACTACAGACCAGTCAGTCTAACCTCGGTAGTGGGGAAGATCATGGAAGCACTACTGAAGGAGAGATTGGTGGAACATCTGGTTGCCAACGGACTACAGGACCCAAGGCAGCATGGTTTCACTGGTGGGGGAGGTCATGCCAGACCAACCTCATTGAATTTTTCGACTGGATGACAAAGGAGGTGGATCAGGGGAGGGCAGTGGACATGGCCTATCTGGACTTCAGTAAGGCCTTTGACACTCTGCCACATAGAAGCCTATTAAACAAACTGGGGAATATGGGAATGGGCAGGACAGTAATGCGGTGGGTAATTGGCTGGGCAGCAGGACACAGAGGGTGGTGGTAAATGACTGTCACTCCACAGAGGGAAGAGTGACCAGTGGGGTACCACAGGGATCAGTGCCGGGACCGGTCCTATTCAACGTCTTCATCAGTGACATTGCGCAGGACCTAGAAAGTAGAATTTCCCTGTTCATTAATGACACAAAGCTGTGTAACAGAGTGGACACGCCAGAGGGTGTAGACAGAATGAGGAGGGACCTGCAGAAGTTTGAATAACGGTCAAGGGTTTGGCAGTTGAAATTCAATGCAAAGAAGTGCAAGATAATGCATATGGGGCACAAAAACCCTGGAACAACATATCAGTTGGGGGGCGAGGATATAGCATGCACCAAGCGGGAAAGGGACTTTGGGGTTATCATCTCTGATGACCTCAAGGTTGGGAAACAGTGCAACAAGGCAGCAGGTAAAGCAAATAGGATGCTGGGATGTATCGGCACGGGCATCACCAGCAGGGAAATGGAGGTCATAATTCCACTATACAGTACAAGACACTAGTGAGGCCCCACCTGGAGTACAGTGTACAGTTCTGGAGGCCTCACCTACATAAGGACATAGATAGGGTAGAGAAGGATCAGAGGAGGGCAACAAAGATGGTACAGGGATTGCATCACAAGTCCTATGAGGACAGGCTGAAGGACTTGAATATGCACTCCCTGGAGGAGAGACGGGAGGAAGGGGATATAATGGAGACATACAAGTACAGAACAGGGTGCAGGAATACACTATTTTCCAGCAAAAAAAGATGTTCCAGGACTAGAGGGCATGCGATGAAGTTGGAGGGAGGGCAATTCAGAGGAAATGTGAGGAAGAATTTCTTCACAGAAAGGGTGGTGGACAAGTGGAACACCCTGCCAGAGGAAGTGGTGGGGGCTGAAAAATCATGGGATTTAAGAATGCATGGGATAGACATAAGGGAATTCTGGAGGTCAGGGGTAAGGGACGACAGACTTCTAGAAAAACGTAAAGGGAACTTCAAAACTCAAATGGGCAGACTGGTTGGGCCATAGGCCCTTATCTGCCAACAGTGTCTATGTATCTGTGTAGCTGCAGAGACTGTGGGACATTCATCTCCAGGGTTATGCTCTAGAGGAGGGGACACTACCCTATATGCAGGACCTTTGGGGAGCTCCAGGCTCCACTGGTAGCAGCAAGAGAGCTCCATTCTTAACTGTTAGCAGCAAGAGAGGGGATACCTCAGCTATAACACCAGCTGAGCTGGTGCCCACACTCCCACTCCCCCAGAGGCCCACTGGTCCAAAAGGTTGGATGATGGGGGGGAGGGGAAAGGGAGGCACAGTGGTTGACCAAACTCACAAAATCCTGACAGCAAATCACTTTCCACCCCTGAAGGTGGCACAGTTGCCTGACTCTATTGGGATGGGGGCTGTGAGTCAGCCGGGAAGTAAGGGCAGGATGACTTGGTAGCATCTATGGGTGAGAGCAGAAGGAAGCTAGCAAGGAATATCTTAGTTGTAGGGGGCTCAATGATTAGAGAGGTGGAGAAAGTGGTGGGCAGAGGGGGAAAAGAAATGGGGTCGTCAGATGCTTTCCTGCAGGATCAGTCTTCCAGGATATAAATAGGGAGGATGTTGAGAAAGGTTGTGGGGGGACTGGTGCACTTGGGTACCAGTGATCTGGAGAACCAGCCTGTGAGACAGTGAAATGGAACTTTCAAAGGCTAGGGGACAGACTGAAGGTGCACTTGGCTTCTCTGGTGTTTACCGAGGTCCTCCCTGTATGGGTTAGGGGGAATGGGAAGGATAGAGTGAGGAAGGAGAAGATCAAGGTGTTCAATGTGTAGTTGAAGGAGTGTGCCAGGAGGAGTGGTACCTCTTTGTGGGAGCTTCAGGAAAAGGAAGCTTTTGATTGGTGACAACCTTAACCTAACAAAAGAGAGACCAGTGCACTGGGGCAGAAGTTTGATGTCCACATTGGTGGACAGTTAAACTGACTGTGGGGGGACTGAGGCTAAGGATACCACTGAGAAGAGTCAGGAAGTGGGGAACCTAGCTAGGACTCCCTCTGAACTGAGGGCTAGAAACATTGGGGGTCCAGCAAGGCATGAGTTCATGAAAGGGTAGAAAATGATGTGGGGGGCTCACTAAGCTTACAAAAACTGGGAAAAACAAGAAATTAAGGTGGCTAAGGAAAAATATAGGGGGAGGCTATAAAAAAAACAAAAGGGGTGTGGGCACAAGATGGAAGGTGGCCTGCTTTAATGCTAAGAGCTTGGGAAACAAAATCAGTGAGCTCCAGACAATGGTAGCAAATGCTGGACAGACCTTGTAGCCATTGCAGAAACTTGGGCCACAGAATACAATGACGGGGACCTGATGGTCCTAGGCTACACCATGTATAGGCATGATAGGAAGAAAAGTAAAGAAAGAGGGTAGCCCTCTGTGTTAGGGAAGGAATCGCGGAAGCAGACGATGGATCCATCAGGGGAGGGAAGGGAGTAATAGAATCACAGTGGGTTCATCTCATGGAGCCATCAGGTAAGAAATTGCACATGGGGATGTCTTCAGACCACCAGGGCAGAGGGACGAGAGCAGTAAGGAACCAGGGGCAGAAGTAGAGAAGGGAGTAGTGAAGGGGGAGGTGGTAGTAGTGGGGGGTCAAAACCTGCCTAACATTGACTGGGACATTCCAGTAGCTAGGAGCACCAGAAGTCAGGCCCTGCTAGATACATTACAGGACTGCATTCTGGTGCAGCTGGTCAAGGAACCCATAAGGCAGGATGTCATTCCTGACATGGTGCTCACCAGCTTGGAAAGAATAGGCAGAGTGCAGGTTGGGGAACCACTAGGGTCCAATGACCATAACACCATATGGTTCAAGCTGGCTGTTGGTACCAGTAAGCCCTCATCAGAGGCTGAAGTTCTGGATTTCAGAATTGCAGACTTAAATCAGATGAGGCAATTAGTCCAGGACAGGTTCATTGGAGTGGACAGTATCAGGGGAGTATAGGAAAGATGGGGATCAATAAAAGGTGCCATTCTTGAGGTCATAAAGACACGTAGGAGAATGTTTACCACAAGAACCAAGTAGTAGAGACCAGTATGGCTCCCTGAAAAGGTAAGGGAGGCCATGAGGGCAAAAAAGGCCTTCATCAGGTATAAGGAGAAGCAGGGGCATGATGAATGGGGGGATACCAAGTAAGAACTAGGGAAAGCAGAGGAAAGTCAGGGATGCAAAGCAGACCCAGAACTGTATATTGCTGGGAGGTCAAGGGTGGGGGAAAACAGTTTTTCTGGTTTATAAGGGAAAAAAGGAAGATGGGTGAGGGAATTGCTAGGCTAACAGAGGGAGGCTGGGTATGAGCAAAAAGCAGCCATTCTGAATGACTAGTACTGCTCAGTGTTCACTAGGGGAGGACAGTGGGCCTTTGCTGTAGAGCGGCATAAAGGCTGATGAAATGGGGGTCCCGGAAATGAGACAGCAGGCATTTACTAGTGAAAGGATCAGAAAAGGGCTAGCAGCCCTGAAGATAGATAAGGCCCTGGGTCTGGACAGGATACACACAAGGGTGCTTAGGGAACTGACATCAGAATTAGCTGAACCCCTGGTAGGGCTATTCAGTAGTGCCACTCAGACAGGGGTGGTTCTGAAAGACTGGAGGGTAGCAGATGTAGTTCCACTACACAAGGGTGTAGACAAAGAGCAAACAAGTAACTACAGACCTATCAGTCTTTCCTCCATTGTAGGTAAACTGTTAGAGACAGTAGTCAAGGAGAACATTGTGGGCTATTTGGAGAAAAATGGGCTCCAGGATAGTAAACAGTATGGGTTCATGGAAGGGAGGACTTGTCAGACCAACCTGATAGTATTCTTTAACTGGGTAACTAGGACAGCCAATAAGGGTCATGCAGTGGATAATCTACTTCAACTTAAGCAAGGCATTCAACTTGGTGTCACACAGAAGGTAGCTAGAGAAGCTAGAGGATCTGGGTGCAGCAATGGACATAGATGGTTGGGAAGTTTGTTGGAAGGGAGACAGCAGCGGGTAGTGGTAAACAGAGTCAGATCTGAGGAGAGAGAGAGGTCACCAGTGGAGTGCCACAGGGAACAGTCCTAGGTCCAGTCCTTTTCAATATATTCATCAGTGACATAGAAGGAATACAGGGAAAGATGTGTCCCTTCACAGATGGCACTAAGTTCTGTGGTATGTGAGACAGTGAGGAGGAGGTAAAGGAAATGAAGAGGGACCTACAGAGGCAGGAGAAGTAGCTCAGATCTTGGCAGCTGAAATTCAATGCCAAAACATGCAAGGTGATGCACATAGGGAACAAGAACCCCAGAATGGAGTGTTGGATGGGAAGGGTTAAGCTGGACAACACTTCTGAGGAAAGGGACCTGGGACCTAGGAGTTATCATAATTGACTCCCATAAGTGACTCCTGTAAACAATCTAACCAAGCAGGCCCACTAGCGCAGAAGCCTGAGGTGGTGAGCACTTTACCTCCTACCATGATGGCAACTTGGGTTCAGGAGCAAGCTCAGGTCACCAGTGATTGGCTGGGGGGAAGAGGACTGAGCATCAGACAGAGAGCTCTCCTCTCCTCAAGTGGGGACACAAGCAGACGTGGCCCTTGGCTGCCACCTGGTGGAGGCCTTGCGTAGCGCTGGCACACGAGTGACATAGATGGAAGGGGCTGTGGTTCTGTAGCATGTGTACACCTCCTTGTGCACACGCTTATGTGCCACCATAGCAGGGGAACCAGGGTAGAAAATGCAAAAAGATTGTGCAGGCTACATGAAGCCCTGACCACCTTCCCTCTGCCCACACCACTGTCTAGACTACCAGCCCATCAATGGATGAGAGTCACCGGTCTGGGAGAGGACAGCCCTTCCCTTCCCAGCCCCTCCACAGGGGCAATCCGTGGGGGTCTTCGGGTCAAGTGAGTCTAGGGGAGGTGTATGTCAGACAAGGGAAGTGGGGACAGGGCTGAGAAACTGCCTGTGATGACCATAAAGCAAAAAGCTTTGTTAAAAAAGCTTCATAAAAAAAGCCAATCCAGCCAATGTAGCAAGGCTTTGAGTAAGGCAGACAGGATGCTGGAATGTGCTGGGAAGTTCTTTACAGCAAGAGGAATGGGTATTATTACATCCCTATGGATCACTGTTGAGATCACACCCAGAGTACTGTGCCCAGTTCTGGAGTCCTCACCTAAGGAAAGACAAGGAACAGGCTGGTGACAGTGCAACACAGGTTGAGCAGAATGATTCAGGGCAGGGCAGATCTTATGAGGATCGGTTTAGGTCACTGAACATGTACTCGGTTGAGGCCAGATGACAGAAGCGTGATACAATAGAGACATAGACATAGAAACATAGACTTTGACGGCAGATAAGGACCGCTTGGCCCATCTAGTCTGCCCATTTCCCTACCTACAGGATAGGCTATAGATCCTAGTTAACCAACAGCCTATTTCTTCCTACCCCCCACAAGAATTGCCTTATGTCTGTCCCATGCATTCTTGAATTCTCCCACAGTTTTAGACTCACAACCTCCTCAGAAGGTTGTCCATCATCCACTACCCTCAGAAATAATACTCTCATTACTGCCCCTGAACCGCCTCCTTCTATCTTTTTAATTGTGTCCCTTGTTCTTGCAAGTCTCTTTTTCTGAAAGATGCTACCCTCTTGGACTTTGTTGATTCCAGTGAGGTACTTAAAAGTTTCTATCATGTCCCCTCCCTTCTTTCCTCAAGGGTATACATATTAGCTCCTTTAGTCTCTCCTCACACGGCTTCTTGGCAGACCATGCACCATTTTAGTTGCCCTCCTCTGGACTACCTCTATCCTGTCTATGTCCTTGCGGAGATGGGGTCTCCAGAACTGGACACAGTACTCAGATGGGGTCTCACCAACTGTCTGTACAGAGGGATAACAACTTCCTGTTTTCTGCTGCTGATGCCTCTCCTATACATCCCAGTATACCCCAGCCTCCCTACTGCCTTCTCACATTGCTTACTAATCTTAAGGTCATCTGATATGATTACCCCAGGTCCCTTTCCTTTTTGTTGTTACTACCTCCCACCCATTGTGTATTCTTCCCTGGGTTCTTGTTTCCCAGGTGCATTATTGCACTTCTTTGCATTGAATCCTAGCTGCCATACTTCTGACCATTCCTCCAACCTTGCCAAGTCCCTTTTCATCCTTTCCACACCTCCTTGTATTAACCCTGTTGCAGATCTTTGTGTCATCTGCAAAAAGGCATACTTTTCCTTCCAGTCCCTCTGCAATGTCACTGATGAAGACATTAAAAAGGACTGGACCCAATACTGAACCCTGTGGTACCCCACTAGTAACCTCTCTTTCTTCAGAGTGGACTCCATTTACAATTACCTTCTGTGTCCTGTTGTGCAGCCAATGTTTTACCCAGACCTTCAAGTTCCTGAAAGAAATTAACCAGTTGAACTGTGAAGAACTAATTAACAAGCCCAACACATGTAGAAAATGAGGTCATGAGTGGAAGATGGTGGTGGGGGTTCAGGAAGGATGTGAGAAAGTTTTATTTTACAGAGAGTGGTTGAGCCATGAAAAGTCTGCCAGTGGAGGTGGTAGATGCCAAAATGGTCTGAAACAGGGCTGAGACAGAGTAAAGGACTTAGTGTGTGAGAGTGGGGGGGGGGGAGTGTAGTAGTAAAACAGGGTACAAGGGGGCGGATAGTGTAGACAAAGACCCTGTACAGTACTGACAAAAGGTCATTGGTCCTTTTTCTGCCATCAGCCTACAGTATGTTTCTATGTAACTCCAATGCAGCCCATTTGGCTGGGGACAGCTACTGTAATTACACTCCTGACTAACAAAATGCACCAATGGCAGCAAGTCCCATGCTTAGGTATGGGGGGGGGAGGGCTAAGAATCTGACTGTGCCTCTCTGAAGCTCGATCCGGTAGTGACTTTTCATGCAAAAGCCTTGTGTCTTGCAGGATGGAGAGGGGTGGGAGGGCCCCCTCCCAGTTCCCTAACACCCCCATAGCTGGCAGCGTCCTCTGGCAGTGGTTCTTCAGGTCTGACTGTCCAAACAATAGAAACAGGGTAGCTGTTCTGAACAGAGTAAATGTTCAATGGACCCAAGAGAGCTAAAGAAATTGCCAGCGCTAGGGGGCCAGGAGAATTCCAGGAGTATTAGCAGATACATTAGCTATTCCATGCCAATAAGCCTTTCTAAGACAGTGTTAACTATGTCTTCATTGTCCATTTGGTGTTACAAATCAGCAGGGTTTCGGGCAAGACAGGTTTGTGTATTTCATGCAGTTGGAATCAGGCTGAAGCAATTGTTCTCTCTGCAAAACAAAAAAAAAAAGTAAAATAGTTTTCTGTTCTGAACTCCTCAGAGGTTAAGGTAATTTCAGGATGTATATGGAATACAGCTTTCCTGTGTTCAAAGTTAGAAAGATTTCATATGAGAGCAATCCCCAAATGATCTTCCACAAAGTGGTAAACAAGTGTAGATAGATGTGAGCACCAGAAACAGAAAAACATTTTTTGAAAAAGAGCCAGGCCTGCAGGGAGCTGCCTGCCTCTGTATCCCTCCACGCCCCGTCCTCCTGCTGGAAAAACCTATTACTTCCCATGAAAGTCCTCTCTGACTTTACAGACGTCTTTGGAGGAGAAGCGATGTACAGTACTCCTAGGCAGGGAGGACTAGTTAGGGTTGGCACAGAAGACTAAGCAGGGGTCACCTGGCTAGACTGAGAGGACCAAGTGGTCCTTTTCTCCTAACAACTTCTGTCTCTGTGTTTCATACCTAGTCACAAAAAAGGGATGAAGCTAGGACCGAGACTTGAGGTGTTGTTCATTATTTGGTTTTCACAGAAACATAGAATATGTTGGCAGAAAAGGATCAATTGGCCCACCCAGTCTGCCCAGATGTTCCCTGCCTAATCTGTCAACACAGAGCCTAACTGGTCTCTGCTAACCCTCCCTGCTACCTGCCTATTTACTAGTCTTACCCTACATCTGTCTCACACATGCTTGAACCCCCTACTGTTTTCACATCCACCACTTGTACTGGGAGTCTGTTCCAGGCATCCCCCACTCTTTCAGTGAAGCAGTACTTCCTCACATCCCTCGTAAACTACCCCTCCCAACTTCACTGCATGCCCGCTGGTCCTGATGTTCTTTCTCATTTGAAAGAGACTCCTTTCCTGCACCCTCTTCACCCCGTGAGGTACTTGTAGGCCTCTATCTTGCTCTCTTTTTCAGGGCGTACATGTGGAGACCCCTCAGTCTCTCTTCAAAGGGCTTTTGATGCAACCCTTGTGCCATTTTAATTGCCTTCCTCTGGACTGCCTCCACCCTGTCTATGTTCTTTCTGAGGTGCGGCCTCCAGAACTGGAGACAATATTCCAGGTGGAGTCTCACAAGTGAGCGATACAGTAGCAACACCACCTCCCTCATCCTGCTGGAGATAACTCTGTCTATGCACCCCATCATTCTACTGGGCCTACCCATGGCCTTGTCACACTGCCATGCCACACTGAGTTCATCAAATGTGATAACCCCAGGGTCATTTTCCTGCTTAGTGACTATCAGTACCCCCACATCTTATACTCAGTTCCTTAATTCCTATGTCCTAGGTGCATGATTTAGCACTGTTTGGCATTGAACCCCGACTGCCATGCTCTCAACCATTCCTTGGGTTTCCCAAGGTCCCTACACATTCTCCCACCACCTTTTGAGTGTACACCCATTACAGATTTTGGTGTCATCTGTAAAAAACATACCTTCCCTCCCTGTTCTTTTGCAATGTCACTTATGAAGACACTGACGAGGACCAGCACCATGCTGGTCACTCTCCCCTCATTAAAGTGAGTGCCATTAACTACCACTCTCTTCCACCTTTCCATTAACCAGTTCCTAACCCAGTTCACCACTTTGGATTCCACTGCTAGGCTGCTCAATTCTCTATCCATCTTCTGTGTGGTGCAGTGTCAAAGGCCTTGCTAAAGTCCAGATAGGTCACGTCCACTACCCTCCCACGGTCTATTTCTCTGGTCACCCAGTTGAAGAAATATATCAAATTCATCTGGCATGACACCCCCCTTCCACATGAATCCATGCTACCTTTGGTCTTGTTGCTTACTGGATTCAAGATACTCTACCAACCTTTCCTTAAACTGAGTTTCCATTAATTTCCCTGCCACTTATGTGAGACTGACTGGCCTATAGTTGTTAGCCTCCTCTCCGCAGTTGCTCCTATGGAGCGGGACCACATCTGTTCTCCTCCAGTCATCTAGAACCATGCCTGTTTTCAGTGAGTTGTTGAATAAGGCCGTCAGTGGGGCATCCAGCACCTCCTTGAGTTCCTGCAGTACCCTTGGGTGTATCCTATCCTCCAGTCCCACAGCTGTCTTCACCCTCAGAGCTGCAAGTCCCTTCAGGACTCTTTCCTCTGAAAATGGACTTCTGTCCACCTCCATCCCCCCCTCCCACTTGTTCCTTCTGTTCCCTTCCACTTTAAAGACTTGGCAGAAGTACCTGTTCAGGATGTCTGCTTTTTCTTCATCCTCTTTTGTGCAATCTCCCCCTGCTGCCCTCCGGCAGCACCACATATGAGCGAGTATTATTGAGCACATCAATATGAGCGACTCAATAATACCTCTCCTATGTAGAGTAAGTAGTGAAAAAGAGCTATCAATAGGGAAAGTGAGTGTAGCGTTCAGGGATACATGCTACACTCATGAGGAAAGGGGATAAAAGAATTATTTGGCCAAGCCTTGCCAAGCTGGCCATGTGGTGTAGTGGTTGAGCCACCAGGTTCGGATCCCAGTGCAGGTAATGTTTTTGCTTCCAGGGAGAGATTCTATTATTTTCTAAGTCCACTCCCCCTGGAGTTGAGAATCTTTATGTTGGGGTGTGGAAGGCTTGCCCACTAAAGAGGTGGGGGCATAGCCCTGCTAAAAAAAAAAAAAGATGCATTTAATGTTTTTAGAAGACTGTCGCTGTTTGTGGTGGTCTTCTCTACAAGTAAGCTCTTTGCTTATATATTGTTTCCATCGCCTATCGAGCGGCGCGATAAGGGACTTGGCCCATATCACATAAAACCCTGCCCTCCTCATCCTCACTATCTCTCTCTCTCTTTGGCTTTCCTCTTCTCACTTATGTACCTGAAAAAAGTCTTATCCCCTTAGCTAACCCTTTGGCTATCCTTTCCTCTGTCTTCACATTGGCTCCCTTCACTGTCTTTCCTGCTTTCTTATGTGTTTTACTTGGCATACCTCCCTGTCTGCCTTCCTCTGCGTTTCCTTCTACTTCCTGAATGCCACCTTTTTATCCCCCTCACCACCTTGGCCATTTGAATCTTTTTTTTTTTAAACTTTATTTTTATTTTAATAAAAAAGTACAAGGCAATCCATTTTGAGATAGTTCTCGATCATCACATTTCCACCAGTAATAAAGCCCAGAATTTAGCCCAGAAGGCAGAATTACCATTATATACATGACATTATCTCTGCTAGTTGACCTTAGAAACTGCCTTATGGTGGGATTGCTGGGGGTAGAGGCACAGAGGGGAAAAAATAAGGAAGGGCAAAAATAAGGTAACCAACATCTGCATGAAGGAAGTGAGTAAAAGTAGAAGGAAAAAGACCGTTAAGATCCTCTAGAGAAACCCTTACCCTGCTCCAATACACATCCAAGACTCAGCAGCTGACTTTGCCTGGATGTGGAAAAAGTTATTTGATAGGGTGTCTTGGAAATTTTTAAATTGCACGTTACACTGATTTAGCCTCCCTACCCAATTCATCACTATTATTAACAAACTTTATCACTCCCCACGAGCCATGATTGGAACAAAGGGATCCCTTTCCCTAGATTTCCTCTTTAGAGAGGAACATGGCAGGGATGCACAATGTCCCTCTTATTCAGTGCAGTTTTTATCAATAGGCTAAGTAGACTGCAGCCTAGGGGCACCAGCTGTTAGGGGGCACCTGAGAAATTAAATCAGAAATCAAATGAATGAGAAGAACAAAATTGGCTGACTGCCATTGCCCACCCCCAGAACTCAATGTCAGCTATGCCACCCCGTTCTGAAACTCAGTCTGTCTTGCCCCCTCCGCCCCAGACAGAAAAGAGCAGAGCAGTCCAATTAGTGTGTGCAACATGTCCGCATCCCTCACCAAATCTGTAATGGGCCGTCTTCATTGCTTGATGTGGACCAGCGGGGAGCGTAAAAAGGCATGGTGCATGCCAATGCTGCAGCACTAGTCTGCAGCAGGACTCAGGAGTTGATGGTTAAACAGACATCGTCATCGTCAACAGTGAGTGACCACTGACCGGGTGGTCATTGTCATCATCGACAACTAGTAGAAGCAGCAGCACAGTACCAGAGTAAGTCTACTGCCACAAGTAAAGTCAAGACACAACAGAGACAGTAAGGGCCCGCTGCCACTGACTACTTGGAGAGAGGCCAAGCTGGCAGAGTGATCATCCGCAGGCACTGCACCACCAAATCTGGTCACTTCACAGTCACAGATTCAGCCTGCCTAGCCCTGCTCTTCTTCTTGCCCCTTCAGACAGATGGGATGGTCACTGGTGCAGTGAGCCAACAACTTGTGTGAGGTTTTGATGATTGTTGATTGATTGATGATGTCTGAACACTAAAGGTCTGCCCACTGTTCACCACCAAAGTCTAAATCCCAAATAAACATTGCCTAAAGAGGAATGTCCCCCACCTATATACATTTATTGTCTATACATTCACTACTGTTATTATTGTTTCCTGATTGGGGCGTAGGGAAATGGTGAAAAGATAATTTACCAAAAAAAAAAGAAGAAATCTCACATCACAGCACATGCAACAGAGCCTTCCATCCTGGCCCTTCTCCAAAGTTTGGTGAAGAAGGGTATAGTTAAATAATGTCCTGGTCTGTGTCATATGATCAGTGGGGAATTGGTATTGTCCATGAGGCAGTTCATATGCTGTCCCCTTCCAGCATTTGGCGGTGGTCCATGGGGAGGGTGGGGTGAGTTTACATGTCCAGGCCCCTCCTTGACATTCAGTGGGACATGTTAGGTGCACTGAAGCAGTCCATGTCCTGGTCCCTCTCTGACATTAGATGGTGATCTGTTGTGGTCCACAGAGGGGCAGCAGTTCATGCCCAGGCCCTCCCTGATAATTGGTAGGAATTGGTATGGTTCTCTGAGGCAGTCCATACCCTGGTCATTGCCTGATGTTTCATTGTTATTTATTGTTAAAATGACAATAAACAGAAAGTACAACAAAAGTCAGTATTCTAATTGTTTGATTGTTTTTCTGTGAATGTGTTGTTGCTAACCCTTGAACTGAGCCATGTTTGACAGGGGGGTGGCGGGGGGCACCTGAAGTTTCCAGCCTATGGGCACCATGAAAGTTCATACAGCACTGCCCTTATTGTTTGCCCAATCAGTGGAACTTGTGGCACAAGCTATACACCAAAACAGAGATATCGCAGGTATTACTCAGTTTAATGAAGAGCACAAACTGGCATTTAATACAGATCATTTATTAATATATTTAACACAGCCTGCAAATTCTTTACCTCCTCTCTGGTTCATATTACATGAACATGATAGTTTATCCAGCTACAAACTTAATGTAAATAAAACAGCAGTGCTCCATATTTTTTATACTCCCCCCTCCTAATATTTGAGCTTATTACCACTTTAAATGGGACCAGACTTCCATCAGATACTACGGAGTACACATCCCAAATAATCTTACCCAACTTTATCAGCTCAATTGCCCTCCGTTAATACAGACAATAGGCTCTGACCTCAATAGATGGAGTGTTTTACCTCTAACATTACATAACAAAACTGAGATTATTCAAATGAATATTCTACTAAGACTACTTTATTTGTTCCAAACCCTTCCAGTGTCACCACCACAAACATAATTTCAGGACTGGGATAAGCAGATATACATAGGAGCCGGGTTTGTAAAATTTTTGGTGGGGCCCAGGGGTCAGGGGGTACAGCCCCAACAGGGATCTATGGGAGCAGAGCCCCCTGTACTTGGAGGTCTAGGAGTTAAGCCCATCAAGTATGAGAAAAAATGGAAATGTCAAGTTTTTTTTACTGGCCTGCCTCTGTTTGTCACACATGTTGCTGTTAACTGCTGTGCATGCATATACCAATGTATACGGATTCCCTATTCATTCTTACTACACTGTAACTGCTGTTATTGTTCATGAATAGTGGACTGCTGCTATAATAAACATTTTAAAGGGCTTTAGCACTTGTAGCATACCATTTACATTATTGTACTATTTATTCATGGACGTTTATTACTTGCCCAAAATTGAAAAGGTAATATTCTGATTGCACATGCTTTACACAGGAGTCACAGGTGTCACATTCGGGCAGTATACGTATTATTCTACTGTCAAGTTCCCCAATAAAGTAAAAGCACCCAGTTTACAGTTGTATCTATTTTTGGTGTTAAAAAGTCAATAAATCCCCAAACCAGCCATAAAGCATCCATCATGTGCACCCAGTCCTCACGTCCGAGCATACCATATAGCCAACACATTATCTGCTATTAACCATAGTAACTGGCACCACTGAGAGAAAATGTATTCATTACTTGAGAAAGTGATTCTGTACTCTAAACTATCTTAACTTCTCTCAGGAATAATCTGACCACAATATCAGTAAGTCACAAAATTTAACTTCAAGTAAATTTCAGAAAGTAAGAGAACTTGATGTGCTGAACAATTTATTTTAAATTGTTTTTTGTTTTAATTGGGCTCACCACAACATTACCCAGATAGACCATCTTAGGGTAGCTGGTTCATTCCACTGGGGTGTCAAACAGACGAGGCATACTGATGAGTCCTGGTAGGATGAAACACGTGTCTGTGTCTTCTGTTGGCACCCTTTGCAAACTGTGTGAGAGGCCTTTCGGCACCATGCATTTCTGCTTAAAGTTGAACCAGCATAATATTCTGTGGTGATTTGCATATGCGGGGGCATGTGTGATTTTGAATTGATTTTAATACTAACCCAGGAACTGTGACAAACCAAACTCTACTAGTACAGCAGAAAATACATCTGAAAACACGTAAAATAAAAAACAAAACGGTCACTGCGCAAAAAGCATGTCAACAATACGTGCAGACCATGACACAAAAATGCCTAGTAATACACAAAAAAGCATGCTATGTTATTTTACCTTTACACAGCCTGGACTGTCATGCAACCCAAAGAAGGATGGAGAGGACAGAGTTGCAGATATGGGCAAAACAATCATGACCAGACCCAGGCGGCATATTATGTGAGTGGGCCCAGTGGTCTGGGGTTAGTTTTCTTACATTAAAAAAAAAAAAAAAACAAGAACAACGTCAACAACAAAAAAGTCCCTCCCCTTTCTAGTGATGCACTTAGTTTCTGATAATTCACAGCGTTACCCCAGCTCCTACGATGCTATAGATGATGAGGCCCACATCACCATAGTCCTCAGAACCATCTTATTCCCTGTCAACAATAGCTGCCAGGCTTTTCAAGCGGGGGGGGGGTTCTAAAGGGTTTGCTGTAACCCTGCAGCACAGGTAATGCCCCAGGAATCTATGAGAAGCTATACAGTGCTCTCTGGGGGCAAGCAATCTGCTCAGATGCACCAGGACTTGTAGGATTCCATCAACTTGCGAATGCTGACATTTGGCAGCTAGCGAAGGGGAGACGGTAGCTTCTGAATGTATATTTGGGAGAACAGACTCAACAGGCATTGCCTCTTACTGTCCTTAATAAGGTACTGTAACAGGAACCTATAACCTTGATCATCGTGGGCGGGCGGGGCCAGCAGAATAAAGAGACCAAATGGAAGATAATTACATTAATTCATTTATATTTTATTTGTGGACATGACTCTATGTCATCATTGATGAATATTGATACATTTTTGGTACCTAACTAGTCCCAGAGTTAGTCTGGGGAAGTAGAAAAAGGCTGCTTGAATCAAGGGCCTATGACCCTGTGCTGTGGCAAGAGAGAAGGAAAAATACAGTCACGAGAGGTATTGTGGTCTTAGATTAAGACCTAACATGAAAAGAATACAGTAGATGTTTGCTTTTAAATATGCAGCCATGTGGTGGTGAAGTATCAGTCTGGTTTTATCTGCAGTACACATGCATTACTGCTTGAACCATGCTCCTTATGTCAGAACTGAAATTTATTGGTGCCCTGAGGAAGTTCGGTAGGGGGATTGTGGGCTGAATCTCAGGTTGGTTGGTGTGGCGATAGTAGAGATCATCGGACCAGTGTTACACAAGTAGCATAAATCTTTTGTGAATACAGCAGCTGCTTGTGCTTACTGTTAATGTTGGTTGTGTAAGTTTGTTTGAGTTGGGGGGCTTTGCCCACCACACCCACCTTGTTTTTTGTTTTTTTATGAGGTTGTTGGGGTGAAGCCCACCAACTCTTAAACTACCAAAAAATAACCCAAAGACTGATTTGAGAAAGTCGTGTAACTTGATCCCACGCTAATATCATAAGTCCGTTGGTGGTCCGATAATCTCCTCTATCTCCATTGGTGTTAGGATTAGTAAACTGCACTGGCATTTAAAAGTTGTACTTTTGCTGTACTCAAGGCTGTTTCATTTTGCAAGAACAAGGAATAAAACAAGTGAGTTTACAGCACATTTTGGAGTTCCGACAATGATACCACTCTAGGGCATTCCTATTCCCGAATCCCACCTGAAAATAAAAAGGCTATGGACAGTGGCTGCAGCCTGTATGCCAAATAAATCACACATGCACCTTTTACATTGAAACACAGAAACAGAAAAGTGAGGGCAGAAGGAGACCAAAGGTTCATCGAGTCTGCCCTAGGGTTCCCAAGATCTGATGTGGGTCCCAGGATCTAGCTCTCTACTGCTTCTTACCCTTACCTAGCCCCACAGTAGCAGCCAGCCCCCTATGCCATGATCCGTAAGTCTGACTGGTAAGATCCTGTCCTCGATGGTGCATTGGTGGCTACCCTGTTGGAAGCAGCTTACCTTTGACAGTCACAGACATTCATAAAGGGCAAGAGGCACAGGAGGTGGTGGAGGAGGGGGTGCTGTGATGCTGCCACCGCTTTTGCTGTTCCTGGTGCGAGCTCATACCAGACTGAGAGCTGGTGCTGCTGCTGCTTACTGCCACCGCTGCTGTGCTCACAACCTACTGGGCCTCCCTCGCTGGCTGACTGGCTTTCTCTCTCGCTGACCAACTGAATCTCTATCTGGGTGTGGGTATGACTGTCCTGTCCCCGGCTCTCAGTCACACACTGACTGTTGCCATTCACCACACACGATTTTATTCTGCTGAGTGGTGAGCTCTCAGCTCTCTGGTCTCCAACCCACTGCTCTCAGCTCACCTCGCTCGTTACTCCGACCGTCTTCAGTCCTTGCGGCTACTGAATCGGATTAGCCACTCTCTTTGCATGCCGGCACACACTACACTGACGTCTCTGCCTCTCTACACCAAAAAAGGCCATCAATAAGGGTGGGGAGGGAGGAAGGGATGCACACTTTCCAGTGTTTGGTGGGGTGCAGCAGGTCACAGAGGCAGCAGGTCACAGAACAACACATATATGGATGGTAATATTATTGGTGTGGCTGGGCCCACTTTGGAGAATATTGCTGGGGCCTGGGTCCCACAGGCCTATATAACCAGGCACCTATGAATATATACCCATCGAAGGGGCTAATTGGTGCTATAAACCATGAGCCCGAAGGGTGAGTGGCATTATTGCCCTAATTAGCCCCTGAGATAGGTATGTAGCCTTGTATTCCACAGTTGCCTAGCATTTATTTTATGTAATACATGGGGATGGTGCATTTTTTGTTTCTGAAGGCTGTGGTAAGGCTGTGTTTTTGTCAGGGAGCCTATTAGATAAGGCTGTGTTTTTGTCAGGGGCTTATTAGGTGTGCTAATTAGCTTAGAAATTTCTTAACTGGTTCAGCTGGTGTGTTCATTGATGTGTTTATTAATTTAACTGGTCATTAAGCTGTTTGTTTTGATGGTCATAATGTTGATCTACAGGTGTTTTTTTCCCATGGTATACAGGTTTCAGTGTGGAGCTATGCAGCTTTAATTGTTTAGAATGTAGGTTTAATTGGTGAGGTATACAGGGACATACGCAACAATGGGCTCCTATGGAGAGAAGGTCCCATCCATGTATTTTATATATATATATATATATATATATATATATATATATATACTGTACCAGGACTGGGATATGATGATCCCAGGGTATAGAATATTCAGGAAAGATAGGACTAAGGGGAAAGGGGGGTGGCATTCTATGTACGGGAAGGGATAAGGTGTATAAGGGAGGAAGGAGAGGACGGCAGAACAGAGGCCCTATGGATGCAGTTTCAGGACTCGAAAGGTAGGATGCTGAGAATGGGGGTAGTATACAGACCACCAGTGCAAGGGGATGACCTGGATAGAGAGCTAGCTGAGCAAATCAGAAGGGTCTATAGTAAGGGGAACCCAGTGGAGGTGGGGGACTTCAACCTACCTGGAGTGGATTGGAGCACTCCAACCACCATAAGTGCAAAGGAGCAGGTCATACTAGAAGCATTTCAGGACAGCTTCCTGGTGCAGTTGTTACATCAGCTGACTAGATTGGCGAGGACACCGGACCTGGTAGTTTCAAATGGAGAGGCTGTAAGAGAACTGGGGGTGGAGGACCCACAGGCTGGCAGTGACCACCACTCAGTGTGGTTCACGCTCAATGTGGGTAGGGAAACAGGGGGTATAGGGACCAGGATGATTGACTTTAAAGGGGTGGACTTTAAAAGGATGGGGAAAATTTTGGGTAGGTCTCTAGTAGGAATTCAACCAGACATGGATGCTACTCAGAAATGGGATATTATTAAAAAAAGGGCTGATGGAGGCCACTGGAACTTGTACAAAGACAAGAAGTAAGAAGGGAAGGGCAAAGAAGCCCAGTTGGTTGACTTGAGAGGTTATGGAGGGGGTGAGAGCCAAGAGGAAGGCATTTTGGAAACTCAAGACATTGGGTGGAGGGGTTGACAAGGATGAGTATACGAAGAAGTCCAGGGAGGTTACCAGGTTAGTCAGAGTGGCCAAGGCTTCAAGAGAGCTGAGACTGGCACAGGGTATTAAGGAAGGAGAAAAGGACTTCTTCAAATACATTAGAGAAAGAAGAAAGAACAAGGGCAAGATTTTGAGGATTAGGAAGGATGGAGGGTGGGTGGAGAAGAGGGTGGATAAGGCAGAGGCATTAAATGAATACTTCTGCTCTGTGTTCATGAAGGAGAAAGGCTGGCAGATACCACAAGGGAGGGGAGGAGTGGGTAGTGGGGGGAGGGGGTGACTGACATAGGGATTACAGAGGACAGGGTTCTGGAAGGGTTAAGGGCACTGAGGGTGGACAAGGCACCGGGACCAGATGGCATTCACACTAGGGTACTCAGGGAGCTAGAAGAGATCCTGGTAGGACCACTGGCTGACCTGTTCAATACATCCCTGGACACAGGATGCGTACCACAAGACTGGAGGATGGTCCATGTGGTGCCCATTCATGAAAGTGGCCTGAGGGATGAACCAGGCAACTACAGACCAGTGAGCCTCACATCAATTGTGGGGAAGCTCATGGAGACAATCCTAAAGGAGAGGCTTGTAACCTTTTTGGAGGACAATGGTCTCCAGGATGGCAAACAACATGGGTTTGTCTTGGACAGATCCTGCCAGACAAATCTAATTGAGTATTACGACTGGGTGACCAGGGAGCTGGACAGAGGGCATGCAGTGGATGTCCTGTATTTGAACTTCAGCAAGGCCTTTGATTCCATGCTAGATGGGAGGCTGGGGGGGAAGCTGGTATACATAGGGGTGGAAATGAAGATGACCGGGTGGATCATCAACTGGCTGAATGGAAGGCAACAGAGGGTGATGGTGGTGGGGAACTCTCATCACCAAGGGAAGTGGTGAGCGGGGTGCTGCAGGGATCAGTACTGGGACCAGTGCTGTTTGGGATATACATAGCTGATATCTCACACGGGATCTGGAGTAGGATCAGTCTGTTCACTGATGATACAAAGATGGGAGCTGTGGTAGATGACATCAAAGGGTGGGAGGGACTGCAGGAGGACTTGACCAAATTACAGGAGTGGTCAGAAACATGGCAGCTGGAGTTCAATGCCAAGAAGTGCAAGGTACTGCATTTTGGAGCTAGGAACCAGGGGAGAGGCTATCAACTGGGAGGGGTGCAGCTGGAAAGCACCGAGGAGGAAAAGGATCTGGGGGTGCTTATAATGGGCAGCATGAGCACCTCAGTTCAGTGCAGGAAGGTGGCAGCAAAAGCTAACAGGATGCTGGGGTGTATAGTGAGGGGAGTCTCCTCCAGAAATAGGGAGATGATCCTTCCCTTGTGCAGATCTCTGGTCAGGCCGCACCTGGAGTACTGCATGCAGTACTGACACCCATTCCTGAAGAAGAACATCAAATTGTTGGAGGGGGTGCAATGTAGGGTGAACAAGATGATCCAGGGATTGGAGGGAAAGTCCTACAGGGATAGATTGGGCGAACTGAACATGTACTCCCTGGAGGAGAGGAAAGATAGGGGGGATATGATTGAAACCTTTAAATACCTTAAAGGGATGAATAAGGATAATACAGAAGGGATTTTCCAGCTTAGAAGAGGGAGGGATATGAGAGGGCATCAGCTGAGATTGGAGGTGGAAGATTCAAGAGGGAAATCATGAGACATTTTTCACTGAATGGGTGGTGGACAGGTGGAATGCTCTGCCCGAGGAGGTGGTATCCTGTAGAATGGTGGGCGGCTTTAAGAGGGGTTGGGACAGGGTAGGGGGGCTGTGATAAAGAGGGGTGGAGAGGGTGGGGCAGCTACAAGTTGAGGGGCTAGCTGCATAATCGAGCAGACTCAATAGACCATAAGGCCTGCTTCTGTTGGCATTTTCGTATGTGTGTGTGTATATATATATGCTTGAAAATATATTTAGCATTTTATTTTTTTATTTATTTAAGTTTAATTTGTTCACCGGGAGCACACTGAGCATGGGCTCATTTCCAGGTGTGCCCCGGGGAAAGGGAGTGGGGAGGTTACAGTCAAAAGTTTACACAACTGTAGCACAAATTGAGATTGGTAAGCAAATGGTTAACAGTACAGTAGTAAGTAGGTTTAAACAATGTGAGATTCAGTTTGACGTTCAACAACAACTATAGAAATGGTGTACTTTGGAGGTTAGTTCAGAGTACAAGAGCAAAGAGTCTGGTAGAGTCAGAAAGGATTTGTATGCTCTGGGGAGGGAGACAGGGAAAAGGAGGAGGGTGAAGGTATGAGAGGGAGTAGTAGAGTAGGGGTGGGAGTAATGAGAATTGGTAGTCATTTTGGGGTAAACTGCAGTAAGAGGCTTGACCATTGTGAAATTGCTTTTCAAGAGGGAAGATTTCATTTACAAGGGCAGGCATTTGATTGGCTTGTTACGCATGACAGAGCGCCATGTTATATAATAAAGATATAAGTTGTTCCACATGGATTCTTTTTTTGTACTGTGGCTTGTCATTTTTAAGAATTTGAGGTGTATACAACACACTTTTAGTTTATACTCTAAATCATTCATTATTAATTGTTCATATCTGATAGATGAAAGGATCACAAAGACTAAACTTTATGTTCCTTATTAAAATGTAAAACACAGAATGAAAACTTTTCTTTGTCCCTTTCTTCAGCTTAACCTTGAGCTACACAGTAATTTCCTGCAGTTGCTTTCTGCACAGTCATTCAGAAACTACATGACATAAACCTTACTGTAACAAAGCCAAGCTTTAATAAGGGTTTTAATTCTTGAGAAATTCACAATGAAAAGTCACCAGACAAGGCCCTCTGTTAACATTACTAACATGCAGTAATACCAGGATGGCCGAGTGGTTAAGGCGTTGGACTTAAGATCCAATGGATGTATATCCGCGTGGGTTCGAACCCCACTCCTGGTAAAAATTTTGGAAGAATCATGACAAACATTACAAATCCACACAAAAGTAAACAAGTGTAAATAAACAACCTGTAACAGTGTGGAAACAATGATCCTAGTAAACAAAACTGACAATCTAGTACACTCAGGCAGCATTCAAGAGAGACTCCCTTTCCCTGTATCACATGATGATGATGTACAAGTTTCCTTTTACAGCCTGAGTTTTCTTAGATGGCTTTTTAATTACCCTGATGATTCAGCTTCCTGCTGCAGGCTGAGTTCTCATAGTTAGCATTTCATTGTTCCAATACCTGTTACAGAGAATGTCGTAGGACTACACACACACACACACAAATAAAAACAACCTGCACAGTACTTTTTTCTTGTAAATTTTGACTGTAGTTCTTTAAATGAGCCAAGTTTCAACAAGCAATTTTAGCACTTGTGAAATTCAGATAGTAAATTTACCAGATAAAGCCGGACTACACACACACAAATCAAAACTTTCTGCACAGTATTTTTTTTTTTTTAATTTTGACTGCAGTTCTTTAAATGAGCCAAGTTTCAACAAGCAATGTTAGTACTTGTGAAATTCAGATAGTAAAGTTACCAGACAAAGCCCTTTCTTGACAAACTTGGAAGCCATCAACACCAGGATGGCTGAGTGGCTGGAGTCTTGGTGTTGTGATCCGATGGACGAATACCTGTCTAATTTCAAACCTCCCTCCTAGTGCAGGTGATACACTCAGGAAGCACTCAAGGGAAACTCCCTTTTCACTTAACGCGTGCTGCTGTGGCTCTTTCTGTTTGCAGACTGAGTTGTGTTAGACAGTTTTTCAGTATCCTGGTGATGAGGCAGCTTCCTACTGCAGGCTGAGTTTTTGTAGCATTTCAATGACCCAATACCAATTGTATAAACTAGTTTTAATATTTTACGAAACATCTATATTTTACTTTCATGTCTGTATCTCTTGGCACTAGAGATGTTTTTATACATATCCTTATACAGCCCCTGTTTCTATTAGCAGTTAGCCCCAGGGTGCATCTGGAAACAAGCTGTTACAAGCTCAGTATGTCTTTCCTGGTGAAACATTTGAAATAAATAAACAAATACATAAATCAAACAAACCTAAAAAAATATCTGAAGTGGCTAAATACATTTCTAATCAGTTTGCCACAGTGGAGAAAGCTCTTAAGGCAGAGGATCTGCCATTGTTATATTTAAACATGCATTCTCTGTATTAAGGAATGCTACTGCCATTTAAAAGTGCATGTTACACTGAACATTTTTTAACCTACCTCTTTTTATTCCATTTCAGATACTCTTTCTCCTGGCTTGCAAGACAACTTTTTTCCTCATTTTCAGTGTGTTTTAACAATTGTTTTTTGATTTAAAATTATTTAAAGGGATACTCCTTATCATGTGGCTATATTTGGGTTTTCCATCAGTATTCTCAGCTATTTTTGCTTCAGCAGATCAGTTAAAGAGCTACTGACGCCACAAATAAAGCTTAAAAAAACATGATAATTAGGTACAATTCTACTTGCATTCCATTTATATTTCTTAGATTTCTCCTCCACATTATTTATTACTGTGGAAATGTGCATCAATATATGATCTTTATTCCTTTAGACTTCATTTAGAGTCCATCTTCTTCTATAGCTGGCTCCCTACTTCAAGTCACAATCCTCTGTTGTGACATCACAGTCAGCTCCCGTGAGAGTAACTGTGATGTCACAAGCAGTGCATTATGACCTCAGGTAGGGAAAATGCAACAGGGCTTGATAAACTCTTCAGGAGCAATGATCCTATTTTCCTGCAAGTGACCTCAGTAATAAATAATGGGGAGGAAAAATACAGACCTAATGTGAAAAACAAGCTAAACTGTGTCGAAATATTATGTTTTCTTAAAGTACTCCTGAAGGTGTCAGCTGCTCTTTAACTATTCCATTTTGTAGAACCCAGATGGGGCAATGCTCCATTTTTATGAGTTTTGCAGGGGTGAAGCATCCTGTATGCTCACCAGGCCTAAGAAGGGGTTCTACCAACCCGCAGCAACATACATTTCGTCGATGCCGATTATGGTGCCGGCAAAATGTCACCAAGCACTGCAGGACCAGGCATTAGGTCTCCAGGGAGGTACAGCACCAAAGCACCCTCCCAAGAAACTATCACCTTTTGCGGGGAGCTTTGCCTTCCACACCTCCATGTGGGGGACTTTGCCACCTGCACCCCCAGAACTAAATATAACCTCCTCCGGGATGGACGTGCCCTGGAGGGGGTAGAAACAGAGTGGGGGCAAAGGGCAACAGGAGTGTGGAGTGACCTAAAATCAAGATTGCCCCCTTTAACTATCGCCTTTTTTGTGGCACCGTAATTACGGTGGCCAAATGTAGTTGTCAACATAATGGACTATACCTAAAAAGGTTGGCCATAAAGAAATTATATTTTGGAGGAGTCTTTTTCTGCATTGCTCATTTTGTGAAATGGTGGAGAAAGACTTGGAAACTATTGACATGTTAACAATAAATATATTTTTCAATATATCAGGAATCTCCGAGTCTTCCTGCACCATTTCAGAATTTTCAATTTTTATGTGGCCTTCAAGTTTTGGAACTCACTACAATTGGACTTAAGAGAAATTAAATCTCTCTGGTCCTTTTGAAACAGTCTGAAAAAGCACCTATTTGAACAATGTTGTGGGGGCGACACCAAATGTTGTGGGGGCGATGCCCTTGTATGCTATTGCTATAATATCTACTGATTAAGTTTACTGTGATTTTGCACTAGGCACTTTTTTGCACTTTTTTCTGCCAATTTGCCCTGAGGGGTGACCCCGTCTTTCCCCAGGCTCTTTTGACACTGATTGTACCTGATATTTGATGTTTTACCTCATTATGTTGTTACATAGTTGTTTTCTACTTATTTACAACTGGTATGTATCCTGATGCTATCTACCTACTCAACTGTTTTGCCTGATGTCCCATATGCTGTATCACCTACTTATGTATGCCTGATGCTCCTGTATGTTACCATGACTTTGTCTGATGCATAGTATATACCCTGTAATCTTCCCGGGTTGCACCTGATAATAGGCACTTGGCTGTCTAGTGTGCTTACCTGGTTAACAAAATCAAATAAATAAATAAATTGTCCATGGTTCATGGCTAGCCTAAAAACTGCATTGCTAAACAGGGATTACTTATGGAAAAGGGAGAGAAAATCTAAGCAACCAGCAGACTGGGCAGCATTTAGAGCTGCAAGAAACATGTGCACTAGGCTAATCAGGACTGAGAAAGCTAATTACTTCCGTGGTGAACTCGAGTCCGCATCTAATTGCTCAACCAAATTTTGAAAAACACTCATGGACATTGAAGGATTTCGCCCAGCCAGCTCGTTACCCTAGAAAATCACATCTGGTGACATTTCCACCATGGATAAAAATGAAATCCTTGAGCTCATCAGTAAGCACTTTGCGACAGCTGGCCTGGCGTTTCACACCCCTCCAGCATCTAAACTTTGCTCACAACTGAGCAGCCATGACCTGACGTGCCATGCCTCAGCTATCCCCTCCCTTGAAGGAGTATTCTCCTTCACTCCAATTACCTTAAAACAAGTAGAGGATCTATTATTGAGCCTTTACACCAGAAAGTCAGCAGGCACTGACAATACTGAACCTTATTACCTAAAGCTGGGATATTACATTCTGTCACCCCCTATTACTCACCTCTTTAATATGTCCCTTGCACAGGGAGCACATCCTCCAGTCTGGAAGATAGCTCATGTAGTTCCTCTGTTTAAATCCCAGTGACCTAAATAACTATTGACTGATTATCACTGTTGCCCATCCTATCCAAATTATTAGAAAAGGTGGTCAATGAGCAACTTAGGTCCTATCTGGAGACCTACAACCTGTTTAATCCAGCTCAGTCAGGCTTTACACCTTGCCACAGCACTGTATCTGCATTGGCTAAGGTCACTAAAGATTGGAAGACTGCCTTGGATACAAAACATTAGGTGTGTGGTTTGTTTCTTGATCTGAGCAAAGCTTTTGATACTGTGGACTTACTCCTGTGTGTTCCAAGAAATATTGGAGCAGACCAACCAGCCTTGAACTGGTTTACTAACTACCTTACTGAGCATCAACAGCTAGTTAAGGTTGAGGGGGGCCTCTCTCCTCAGAAAACCCTGCTAAGGGGTGTCCCTCAAGGGTCAATTTTAGGCCCACTACTATTTCCTGTCTATATTAACTGGATTAAGACTGGTATCTCCGCAGCAAACATCCACCTGCTTGCGGATGATACTGTCTTGTACATTGCCAGACCTACTATGGATCTTGCCTGCAGTGATCTCTAACGAGACTTTGATCAGTTACAGAATAATCTGCTTCAATTAAAGCTCCTCCTAAATGCAAAAAAGATCAAGGCTATGATACTTGCTCCCTCTACCCTTGCAGCTAAACACTGTCTCCCTGGTTCTGCTCCCTTCGTATACACATTACTGGGTGAGCCGTTGGAGTTCGTGGAGAAATTTAAGTATCTTGGGTTTTGGCTAGACCATAAATTGTCCTTTGTCCATCATATTGATGAACTCTCAAAAAAACTGAAACAGAGACTTGGTCTTTCCGTATTAGAAATCTACTTATGCCAGAAACTAAAACTAGGTTGTTCCAGACTACATTCTTGCCTCTTTTAGTTTATGCTGATTTCCTGTATGGCCAAGGCCCAAAGCTCTCCCTGTCTAAACTGGATGTACTCTACCATCGAGCTATATGATTCATAACTGGTCTCCCTTATGCCACACACCACCGTGAACTCTATGCCAAGGTATGGTGGAGCTCATTAACAAAAGAATGCAGTGCTCTGGACCTACAGAGCCATCACTAATATGCTTCTGCATTGTATCGTGAGTTGCCTGCCTACCTGTAGGGTTGGAAACTACACCTTGAGAAGCCTCTCTTACATCTCACTATTCATCCCTAAAATGAGAACCAGATATGGCAAATCTGCAATAAGTCATGCTCTTCCTGTCATTTGGAACACAATACAGAAAACTCTAAAGTTGTCAATCCCTGTGAAACTGAGCTTCTTCAAATCCCTTTACCTACATTATTTTTCAGAAACCTGCACTTGCTTCCGTTAATGGCACTCTTACCACACCTATCCCAGGATTAGGACCTCTCTATTCTAAGCTCCTCTCCCCTATTTCTTTTCCGTGCCCTGCCTCATTTCACATCACAGCATTACCCTGACTTATTCCCTAAACTATGTAATACCCTCCCCAAATGTATCACTCTTACCTCCTCATCTGGCTCTGCCCCCTTTCTCTTTCTACTCCCCCTTCTCCTTACCCTTTCTTGCTGCAGAGGTTCCTGTCGCAGCTAATGTACATAGGTTTTTGTACCATAATATGTATGCTACTTTCGTCTAAGATATGTGCACTTTCTCCTTGCTTACACTAGCATTACTGCATGTTATGAACTCTAATTTGTTGTAACACTGTATATATTCCTGCCCTGTGAATTACCGTGTTGTTGTACTTCCAATTGTTGTAACATTGTATATATTGTTGCCTGTACTTATATATGTGAATGCCCAGGCTCATCTTGTAAATAAGTTCTTCTCAATGATGCTCACCTGGTTAAATAAAGATTGATTGATTGATTGATTGATTGATTATGTGAATCATTGTACACTATCTCTACTAGCATGTTTCCTAAAGTAAAAGTCTTAAAAAAATCACCTTCTGTATTTGAACAATGCAGATGTAATTATTTTATCCTGAATCTATCTATATTAGCCTGTTCAATAAAGTACCTACTATCTGTGTGCATTATATGTATTTCAACCTTGTTTACCATTACATGTCTATGATATATGGTAGAACGTTGTTAACCCACAAAAATCACAATTTCTCAGTGTTGTTAACCCATCAATGTGACGTTTCATCCTTGTTAACCCATCGATGATGCGTCCACATCGATGGAATTAACAACGAAAACTAGCATGTGTCACTTGTTTAAAAAGTAAGGAGCCTCTTCAATCTTTCTTGGGACCATATGCTATAACAAACAATATATGGTCCCTCTATCACCACAACTAGTTACTAATAATAACGTCTCGGGGTTGCCATGGTAGCGTTACTTCCTCGAGCTTCTGCTCTCGAGGTTTACATGGTCACCCTGGCGACTGCTCGACGGTTAGTAGACCAGTTACCGATAGAGGACCATACATTATCCTCTATGTTATTTATTATACTGTATGGTAGAATGCTGTTATGCTTGGAATTCCATGCCTGGAATATGCTTGTTCTGCTGCAGTAGTGACATCATTATGTTGTTCTGCTGCAGTAGTGATGTCATTACTGCAGCAGAACAACTTGTAATGCTGCCAAAAAGTTTTTAAAAGTTTGTGCCATCTGACAGATGCTATGTGTTATTGTATCCGATCATTCTTCACTTGTGGTTGAGTAAAATGTTTTTTTGAAAATGAAAAAAAAAATCTTTTCTCCGTTGTCTTCACTAACTGTTTTTTGTGTAATTTTCTTTGCTGTGACTGCCCATGCACTATAAAAGATTGTTTATGAGCAGTCATACACACACAATGATATTCTTGTATCTCGAGGGTTCCATGATAACCGATCACCTCTCGAGCTGCGCTCTTGAGGTCATGTTACCAAGGAAACCTCTCAATACAAGAATATCCTTGTTGTGTATGACTTCTGATACACAATCCTCTATATAGTGTACAGCAGAGCATTGTTCTGTATAGAATTCCATCCCTTTCAAAATGCTGTTGTACCACAGTTCAAAGGTCATGGAATGTGATTGTACCCTTCTGTGGTACAACAGCATTCCGAAACCTCTAGAGACAGCACAAGTCAGTTTCATTCTGAAAGCAAAAGAACCACCATGCACACATTTGACATAATACTGTACACTTTTTGCACAACCAGTCTGTTCTGCCACATTGGGGCTCTGATTCCAAAGGACCTTGTGAACTTTGCTGTCAAGGTCAGTGGAAATCAAAACCCCTCTGTGGCAGAACACACTGGTTGTGCATAATGGCCCATCCAGTATTCTCTGTGTACTTATGACCTTTTCCTACTAACCTGGATTCCTGTAAATGGACCATGTGATCAATGGGACTTTTCCAGTTACCAATGAATTAAAGAAGGACTACAGTCAAAATTTACAAGACAATATGTTCTGCACAGTGTTTTTTTAACTTTATTTTTATATAGTTTCACAATACTTACAAGGCAACTGCAAACAGCTTGGTTCAGAGAATAGTGCATCATTATAGCAATATATGATTAGACGAACACACTCCTCTCCCTGTGGCACACCATATGGGGGTAGTAACCTAATGTATCAAGCAAATAAATGCAGTAAATATTGTAAGAAAGAACTTATTGCAGCAAAGCCTTGGATATGTTCCTGAACATAGTCTGAGAATATTCCCGAGGGTGCATTGGCACTGAGCATGCCACCATCTTGTGGTCTTACCATCCAACAAGCCTGAATTAGACAATCAGGTGGAACAAATCAGCCCCATAAACCGTAACACGAGCCTTCAAGTCCCATCAGTCCACCATATTTTAAGTTCATTTGAGCTGAGTTATCCAGCCAGAAAAACAACACAGACAACCCACTAAGAACAAGTTTACATTTCCTCTTAAGTAATGCTAACAATTAATTGGATAACTTGTAAATGTCAGTCATGGTCTCTTCACAATTTATGCCACTTTTCCTTTTCTTACAGAGTTCAGTTGGCACAGCAGTACTCACCATTTGCCTCCAGATAAAAGAGAACCTGTCCGAGTGCAAGAGACTGCTACCGTGCACTATAGTGCAACAATTAAACCTCGTAATGTAAACCATGTAAACCTCGAGAGCAAAGCTCGAGAGGTGTACGTTGCCATGGCAACCTCGAGACGGTTATTAGTAACCAGTTGCAGATAGAGGGACCATATATTGTTTGTTATAGTATATGGTCCCAAGAAAGATTGAAGAGGGCTCCTTACTTTTTAAACAATTCTTTTTCACAGAAAGGGTGGTAGATGCATGGAATGGCTTACCACAAGAAGTAGTGGCTATGAATACAGTGCAGGGCTTCAAACAGGCATGGGATAGGCATAAGGGAGCAATACAAATGACTATGAATAGATAGGTCACTGACATAGCAAAGGCCGATGGCACATTTATAAGGTAGAAAAAGAAATGGGCAGACTGGATGGGCCTTGCGGTCCTTATCTGCCGTCAACTTCTATGTAATTAACACCCACGAGGCAGGTGCCATATTGCTCCCAGTGTTCCCCACTGCAAAACAATGCTTCCCGCCAAGACTGAGCCAGATTTGCATTAACAATTTTTGGGGGCTAGAGGAACCTCGCATCATTGCCCATCAGTATGAAACATTAAAGATTTGGGTTTTGTTAAACTTGGAGGCAGTGAAAGCATGCTAAACCCAGAAACCGTACTGGGAAATTCATTTATGTCAAACTACTAAAACAATCTCGGAATCATAATACAGTACAGTTGAATTACTGTAATTCGTAATGTATTTGAAACAGTTCACCCCTCAGAGTCCAAGGTCACTGAGTCAGTTCGACCACAAAGTCATTCTTAATAGATTTTAGCTTTCTGCCAGCTTCCTGAGGGTCACTGAACATAAAAGTCTGTCCCGCATAGGATATTCATAGTTTGGTAGGCAGCTGAAGGGAATGAGCAATGCTTAGAGAGCATAGTCCTGCCCCGACTCCGTCAAAGGCCTTGTGGCTTTGCCACATTGCAAATCTTAAATCTAGGAAGATATATATTAAAGTTCTGTTGGGGAGTGACAACTGTCCCTTGAGTTTAGCAGCTTGCAAAATGTCATTCCTTACATGCAGTCCATGGGTGGTAAGCAGGATTGTCTGAAGTTGGCTGGTGTCAGTACATTGCTGGCAGGGGCTGATCCTGACTTATAAATTTTATGGACAAAATCAATGTTCAGCACTTTTTTGAGTAGGGCTGTCACACAAGGAGTCACATCTGAACCCTCCTCCCCTTCCAGTATGCTGAGGAAATGGATGTTTACCATCTTTGCCCTGTTCTCTTACTGCTCTAGCCTTGTCCATAACAGTTTGTTTTCTTTGGTAAATCCTGTAACAGCAGCTGATGTGTCATTAAATGAGTCCTGAGTAGCTTTAGTGCTGGCAGCCACAACATCCATTTTCATTTCCACAGTTGTTAAGCTGTTATTAAATGAATCAACTTTCCTGTTCATGTCATGTATGGCCTGCAGTAATGGTGGATTGCTTGGCTCCCCAGATGGCCCGTGTCTCATGGACTTTTCACTGCACTGCCTTGCTTGCTCAGACAGTAGCCATGTGGTCGACTTGCCGCCTGACTGCTGGTTCTGTTGGCACCATCGTCCCATGGCTATTGAGTGCTGATAGCAGTAAGTAGCTAAGATTAAGCGCTATTGCTCCATAGCAGTTGTAGAAAAAATGTAAACTTTCAAATAAGAAAAACCTCAAAAATAAAGCGTTATGGCTGGGAGGTCTCAAGGCGTGTCTGTTCCTGCTGGCTGCTAGCTCCACCCCCTCCTGCACAGTGTTTCGATGTGTGTGTGTGTGTGTGGTCCTAGTGTGTTCTTTTCTTTGTTTGCTATTATAATGTTTTCTAAATTTGCCTACTTGTTTTATGGTCCCTGGGATCTCCATTTTGTTTTTAAGGTGAATGCCCAAGTCTAGCTAACAGGAATGAACGTTTTGTTTTTAAAGTATTTCTTTTCAGCAAACCACACACAGCCATAAAAAAGCATATGAACCACCCCAGGTCCTCAGTGCTATAATTAGTGAGAACACTAGTGTTTTCCTTAAAGAATAGACCACTCAGTTATCCCTCAGGTGTTTGCCAAACTGTGATGGCAGCCTTTATTAGTGCCCAATTAATTAGGAGAGGTACTAAAAATTACAGTTCCACTGGTGTAAACTGAACAGTAAACCAGGCCTTACTGAATTAATGGTCTCTGATACATCATTACCACATGGGACAGGAGGCATTGTAGGAATAGGAAAGGGAATAAAACATACAGCCTTGGGAATTCCCAGGGATCATAAACCAAGCAGGCAAATTTAGAGAAGAGAATGCACTAGGATTGCACACACCAAAACACTCGCACAACATATATTTTTTTTTTGGGGGGGGGGGAATTTTGACTGTAATTCTCCTTTAACCAAATAAGCCACATTTCAATAAGTAATTTTAATACTTGTGAAATTCAAACAGTTGCATTATGAGACAAAGTCCTTTCTTGACAAATCTGGAAGATATGAACACCAGGGTGGCTGTGTGGTTAAGGTGTTGCAGTTATGTGAGATCCAAAGGATGACTATCTGTGTAGGTTGAAATCCCACTCTTGGTAAGACTTTTGGAAGAATCATAACACACAAGTGTAAACAGTTGGGATTAAACTTGTACCACTGTGCAAACTGTGATCCTAGTAAACCAAAATCGACACCTTCTACACAGAGGCAACATTGAAGACAGACTCCCTTCACCTGTAGCACAAGATTGTTTTGCAGTTTCCTTCTGCAACCTGAGTTTTGTTAGATAGCTTTTGAATGTATTTTATTTATTTTTTTATCAAGTAGGTGCACTAGACAATAACATGCCTATTTTCAGCTGGGGAGACTACAAGCAGAAACTTATGATGAGCGAGAAAGGTGCCAAATGCTTATACATAATTTGAAGGACAGAGCAAATGATACAAAAAGCAAAATATAGTAAGGTACAGAGACAGAGGGGCATGGTAACATATTCTACAAAGGTTCTTCTACCACTGCACAAGAGTGTGCCTAGGAACAACCCTAGGAACTACAGGCTGATCAGTCTGATCTCCAGCGTCAGTAAACTGATGGAGGCCGTTCTGATGGAAAGACTAGACAGGTTCCTTGAAGCAAATGGGCTTCAGGATGATAGGCAGCCTGGGTTCATGTTGGGGAGATCCTGTCAAACCAGTACATAGGAAAAAAGAACCTAAGGACTAAGAGCAGTGTAGAGGGGGGAGTCAAGGTCACTGAATCAGAGGAGGAAACAGACTTTTAGGGATCACTATTACCAGTGACCTACAGCAAACTATGCAGTGTAGAAAGGCAGCAGCCAAGGAAAACAGTTTGTTAGGATGTATTGCTAGAGGTTTCAGGGGAAGAAGGGAGGCGGTTATACTGCTGCCGTACATATCCTTTGTGCGACTGCACTTGGAATGGGGTGTGAAATATTGAAGCCCCTACCTGAAAAAGGATATCAACCAGCTGGAGGCAGTTCATAGGAGGGCAGCAAAGATGGTTCCAGTACAGCAGGGCAGGGCATATGAGGACAGGCACAGAGAACTCAACATCTAACCACTGGAGTAGAGGAGGAAGGCGGGACGATGACTGAAACCTTCATGTACCTGAAAAGTATAAACATGGTAGATATCAGATGGTTAGGGGGGAGTTCAAGACAGGGTGGGACACAGTGAAGGGGAGGGTCAGGGTTGCGGGGAGGGGGTGGGGCCCACTGTATTCTCGGGAACAGGGGCTCCACAATCAAGCAGACTTGATAGACCATTATACCTTCTTCTGCAGGCTATTTTGTATGTTCGAAGTTAAACTGCTATGCATATTAAACAGTTAGACACAAAAGGTAGCTTATCCAGATGTGGAAGTTTTGTTTTGCTGGCTGAGATTTTTAAGTTACATTATCAATGACCTAATATCTGTTAATTTAAATATATTCAGTATTTTATGAAGGAGCTATATTTTATATTAATTTCAGTTCTATATGTTTTGGCAATAAAGAGTTTTACTTAGCGGTCCAGTATCTTTTTAAAGATGTTCTGTTACAGATTCTGTTCCCATTAGCAATTAGCCACAATACAAAACCTAAATAAAATTTTGAGTATATCTTACCATCTGTAATCATTTTATGCATACAAATGTTCAACTTGTATGCTCTCTGTGTACTGTAATTACTATTTTTTTTTATTTATTTATTACAAGTTGGGTTTACAACCTTTGAGTCAGAGACTCATTTACAAAGGCACCTCGTCGCAGGGAGGGCAGACAATAAAACATAGTGCAAGTTACAACAATGGATAACATTACAGTGCAGTAAAGAAGAAACATTTAACATAGGTACATTTAGGTTACATAATGTTGCAAATTGTATGTAACAAACATGGATATAGTAGGTCCACTGAAGGGACAGCAGGTTATATCCCAATAAGACCTAGAAGGGGTAGGAGGGTGGGTCAGGGGTGGGCAAGTGGCTGTCCAATGGACGTTGTCAAAACGGGGGCAGGGTGAGTAGGTCCTGCAGGATATTCATTCCATTGTTATTTTTACCTGTTCTGTCATCTTTGTTTAGCTATTGCAATGTGTTGAAAAACTCCTACCCCATGTTTAATTGTATCATGCCTTCTCTATTATTCCCCCAGCCATATGTGAAACTGGGCATTCAGTTGTCTAGTGTAGTTACCTGGTTAGCAAAGCAATCAAGTATAATTGGTAAATAAATAAATAAGTAACAAAACCCCCACACTATTTCAACAATACAAATATATTTTTACCTGAATCTATGTATCTCTAGTAGTATATTCTGTAAAGTACCTACTATCTGTATGAACTGAATGTATTTTAACCTTGTTTACATTATGTGTCTGTTGTTATTGTACTTCACTTTCTGTAGTGCTCCAAATTGTCAATGGGTAGTCAGTACATAAGAATAATGTGCACCCCTACTAGGGAAATGGCACAGCCCAAGGCAGCAGACCAGTATAGACTCCTGGGCACATGAACACTGCGGACAGCAGAAACTCTGCAGTCTTTGCTATGCCATTGAAGGGGAAGCAGCATTAAAGATTTCTCTGAAGAAACCTTTTCTTTTCAATGTTTAATCCTCAGGGCTGGATTTCTGCTGAGCAGGTTGGGGTTACCTGGTGACAGGGACCATCCCTAAATGTAAAATCATGCCTGTTAAGTTGCAGTTTTCAAATTGGCTAACTTGTCTTTTTCCCCCCATTTCTACTGCCTGTCTGTGCTTGGACTGGGGGCCACATTCTGCCATACTATCCTGAAACATAGAAACATAGACTTTGACGGCAGATAAGGATTGCTTGGCCCACGTAGTCTGCCCATTTCCCTACCTACAGGATAAGCCACAGATCCTAGTTAACCAACAGCCTATTTCTTTCTACCCCCACAAGAATTGCCTTATGTCTGTCCCGTGTATTCTTGAATTCTCCCACAGTTTTAGACCCCACAACCTCCTCAGGAAGGCTGTTCCATGCATCCACTACCCTCTCTGTGAAAAATACTTCCTCACTTTGTCCCTGAACCCCCCCTCCATCTTTAAATTGTGTCCCCTTGTTCTTGCATGTCTCTTTTTCCAAAAGATGCTACCCTCTTGGACTTTGTTAATTCCACTGAGGTACTTAAACATTTCTATCATGTCCCCCCTCTCCCTCCTTTCCTCAAGGGTATACATATTAAGCTCCTTTAGTCTCTCCTTGTATGGCTTCTCTTGCAGACCCTGCACCATTATAGTTTCCCTCCTCTGGACTGCCTCTATCCTGTCTATGTCCTTGCGGAGATGGGTTCTCCAGAACTGGATGCAGTACTCCAGATGGGGTCTCACCAACTGTCTGTACAGAGGGATAACAACTTCCTGTTTTCTGCTGGTGATGCTTCTCCCTATGCATCCCAGTATATCCCCAGCTCTCCCTACTGCCTTCTCACATTGCTTGCCAACCTTAAGGTCATCTGATATGATTACCCCCAGGTCACTTTCCTTTTTGGTTTTTGTTACTACCTGGCCCCCCATTGTGTATTCTTCCCCTGGGTTTTTGTTTCCCGGGTGAATTATTTTGCACTTCTTTGCATTGAATCCTAGCTGCCATACTTCCGACCATTCCTCCAACCTTGCCAAGTCCCTTCTCATCCTTTCCACACCTCCTTGTGTATCAACCCTGTTGCAGATCTTTGTGTCATCTGCAAAGAGGCATACTTTTCCTTCCAGTCCCTCTGCAATGTCACTTATAAAGACATTAAAAAGGACTGGACTCAGTACTGAACCCTGCGGAACCCCACTAGTAACCCGTCTTTCTTCAGAGTGGACTCCATTTACAATTACCTTCTGTGTCCTGTTGTCCAGCCAATGTTTCACCCAGGCTACCACTCTGGGACCCACTCCCAGGCTGGTTAATTTGACTATTGATCTTTTGTGTGGGACTGTGTCAAATGCCTTGCTAAAGTCTAGGTAGGCCATGTCCACAGCCCCTCCCTGGTCTACTACATTGGTCACCCAGTCAAAGAAATCAATTAGATTCATCTGACATGACCTTCCCTGCTGCTTTGGGTCCTGTGCCCCACTGGCCTCTAGGTATTCAACAATTCTTTCCTTCAGAAATGATTCCATCACTTTCCCTACCACAGGGGTCAAGCTGACAGGTCTGTAGTTTCCTGCCTCTGTCTTGGTCCCACTTTTGTGAAGGGGAATCACATCCGCCTTCCTCCAGTCCTCAGGTACCACACCATCCTCCCATGATTTGTTAAAAAGGGTAGTCAGTGGTTTCGCTAGTTCTCCCCTTAATTCTTTTAGAATTCTGGGGTGAATTCCATCAGGCCCCATTGCTTTGTCCACCTTCAGTTTTAGGAGTTCTTTCAGAACCCTTTCTTCTGTGAAAGGACTGGGATCGACCCCTATCCAGAGTGCTTCTGTTAATTGGATTAGGCACCTCCCCCTCCTCTTTTGTGAATCTGAAGCAGAAATATTCTTTCAGTATCCCTGCTTTTCACTATCCCCCTCTGCCCACCCACCGTTCATTCTATTCAGCCTCACTATCCCTCCCTTTGTCTTTCTAAGCTCCCTGATGTACCTATAAAAGGTTTTATCCCCCTTCGTAACTGAGTTGGCTATCCTTTCCTCAGTTTGGGCCTTTGCTAGTCTGACTTCCCTCCCTGCTTCCTTCTGCCTTAACTGGTACAGCTCTCTGTCCTGCTCCTTCTGTGTTTCCTTATACATCCTGAATGTGAATGCTATCTTTTTCTCCCTGACTTTCCCTGCCACCTCTTTTGAGAACCATAGTGGCTTTTTCTTTCATTTTGATTTGTTTATTTGCTTCACACAAAGGCTTGTTGCCTCTGTGATGGCAGTTTTGATGATTCCCCATTGTTGCTCCACCCCTCCTTCTAGCCTGTTTGCTAGTGCTTTTCTGAGGTACTCTCCCATCTTGCCAAAGTCAGCCCTCCTGAACTCCAGTACCCTCACTTTTGTATGGCTTGACTCTGTAGCTGAGTTTAACGTGAACCACACTGTTTGATGGTCACTTGTTCCCAGACAGCAACCCACTTCTAGATCTGAGATCCTCTCACTGTCCCCATTTGACAGTACGAGGTCTAAGATTGCTCCCTCACGAGTGGGTTCCGCAACTAGCTGTCTGAGGTACGCCACATGTAGGGCATCGAGAATGGCCCTGCTCTTGGATGTGGCTGCAGCAAGTGTGCTTCAGTTAACATCTGGCATATTCAGGTCTCCCATCAACAGTATCTCCCCTTTCTCTGCCATCCTAAGAATGCCTTCTATCATATCCTTGTCCATTCCCTCCCCCTGACCTGGGGGTCTGTATACAACCCCTGTGCGGATTGTAATGCCACTTCCAGTCTCCAAGGTGACCCACAGTGCCTCCTCTCCTCCTTGCTTACTCTTTTGTTCAGTTGTTTCTATCCCTTCCTTTACATAGAGAGCTACTCCTCCCCCTCTTCTCCCCTCCCTGTTTCTCCTGTAAGTTACGGACCCTGGTATGTTAAACATCCCAGTCACGGTTCTCTGTGTATCATGTTTCTGTGCCTGCTACGATATCCAGGCATCCCTCTTCCATCAAGGCCACCAGTTCAGGGAGCTTGTTGCCCAGGCTATGGGCATTGGTACACATTATCCTCCATTTCCTGATGGCCTTACTCCTTTTTGCCCCATCCCTGTCATTCTTGCCTTTGTCACTTTCTCCATTTACCCCTGCCCTTCTCCCTATCGACATCTCTATGTTGGTGTTTATTGCACTTACTACCATGACTTTTTGGGGGGGGCTAGGATTTCCCTGCTCCTTTCCTGTGCCTCCCCCCTTGGCTAGTTTAAATACTTGCTAGTGAAGCATTTAAACCTATCACCTAGTATCCTGGTTCCCCTCCTGGACAGATGCAGCCCATCATGCCAGTATAGGCTTGCATCACTCCAAGTGGACCCCCAGTCCCCAATGAAGCCAAATCCCTGAGCTCTGCACCAGTTTTTCAACCACTGATTGAATCCCATGGTGTGGAGCACCCTAGCCTCTCATATGCCATAGACAGGCAGCACCTCCGAGAAGGTTACCATGCGTGCTACTTGTCTAAGCCCCCTCCCCAATTCCACAAACTCTTCCTGCACTGCTCTGATATCTTTCTTAGCCAGGTCATTTGTCTCTAGGGTGTTTATTTTCTTTTACCAGCCTCAGGTAAGTACTTTTTTATGGTGATTGTTAGGGTCTGTTAGATTTATTATTTTCTTGCTTTCTCCCTTACTTTTTCTTCCAGTTCTATATATTTTGGCAATACTTACATTTTTATTTAGTAGTCAAGTATCTTTTTAGACATATCATTATATAATCTGTTTTCTCACTAGAAATGAGCCACACATTGAAAACCTAAACAAAATCTTAAGTACACCTAGCTATCTGCAATCATTTTCTGCAAGCAAATATTCAACTTTTATGATCTCTGTATAGTTGATACTGTAATTCCTATTCATTCCTTTGTTATTGGTACCTGTTCTTTCATTTTTGTGTAGCTATTGTAATGTGTTTAAAACTCCCTTCCAGTGTTTAATTGTATCATACCTTCTGTTTTATTCTCCCTGGTCATACCTGATAATAGGCATTTAATTGTTTAGGGTACTTACCTAGTTAGCAAAACAACCAAATACAGTCAATTAAGTAATAAAGAAAAAACAGCCACATCATTTGAACTATGCAGAGGTAAATATTTTTCACCTCAATCTATGTAACTCTATCAATATATCCCCTAAAGGATCTATTATCTGTGTGAACCGATGTATTTCAACCTTGTTTAAATGATGTGCCTGTTATGTGTGGTACTTGTGACCTTTTGCTGTGGTTCTGGAATACCCCAGTAAATGGGCCTAGTGCACAGTGGGCCTTACCTCTTTACCAAAGAATTAAATATATAAATAAATCAGGTTTCAACAAATAATTTCAATATTTGTGAAGATCATGGGAGTTATGGGATACAACCATATATTTTACCACCTTTTTCAGATTCTCAACCCAGATGGCCGAGTGGTTAAGGTGATGGCCTTAAGATCCACTAGATAAATATCCGTGTGTGTTTGAACCCCACATCTCGTACAGCTTTTGGAAGAATCATGACAAGTATTAAAAACTCACACAGAACTTAACAAGTGTGAATAAATCTGTAACAGTGTAGAAACAATGATCCTAGTAAACAAATATCACATTGAGTACACTCAGGTAGCATACAAGAGAGACTCTCTTTCCCTGTAAAACATGATGACGTGGCACTCTCCTTTTGCAGCCTGTGTTTTGTTAGATAGCTTTTTTAATTTTTCTAATGCTTGAGCTTCCTACTGCAAGCTCTGCACAACATATTTGTTTTGAATTTTGACTGCAGCCCTTCAAATAAAAAAGCTTACAGCAGTTGCGAAATCCACATAGTAAACTTATGAGACAAAGCCCTTTCTTATCTCCTACACCTATCAGCCCCTGTCATTGCCACCCCTGTAGCCGACCTCCCAAACCTCTCTTTCTCCACAGCACAAATTCCAGCTGCTTGGAAGTAGGTGGTCATCAACCCGCTACCGAAGGGTGGTGATCCTTCTGCCACTGGTAACTAACACCCCATCTCCCTTCTCCCAATTCTGTCCAAACTACCAGGAACACCTAGCCCTTACCCAACTCACACAATTTCTCGACTCTACCTCCTTCTTCACCCCATATCAGTCGGGGTTTCGCAAATCTCACTCCACCATCACCGCGCTTCTAAGACTCTCAAATGACATCTCAGGGATGGACAAAGGACATTTTACCTCGGCCATTTTTATAGACCTAGCCAAGGCGTTCAATACCTTCTCCCGCCCTAAGCTACTCACTAAACTACACAACGAAGGCCTCTCTTGCCTAGCCACTAGTTGGTTCCAGGCCTACCTGATGGGCAGACAACAGTCAGTAAAAATTGGTACACATGTGTCCCCTCCACTCCCAGTCACCATTGGGGTCCCCCAAGGCTCTGTCCTGGGCCCCTTACTCTTTTCCATATTCTTAAATGACCTCCCACTGACCTGCTCGAACTCAACCATACAAATGTATACAGACGACACCGTTCTGTACGCCTCCACCGGGGATGTGTATGGAGCCCTCCAACAGGATTTTGATGCCGTTCAAAAATGGCTCAGGTTAAATCAATTAGTACTTAACTCAAAAAAAACAGTCTCCCTAACCTTCGGCTCGCAACCTAGACTCTCCGGCCTTGCTGCTCCCCCCATCTTCCATACCCTGGACGGGTCCACTTTGGAGTCCTGCACCTCCTTTAGATACCTGGGAGTTTGGCTTGATCAACATCTTGATTACTCTGTCCACATTGACTCGCTACACAAAAAACTGCACCCCAAACTGGAAGCTCTTCATCGGAATAAAGGGTGTCTGCCCACCATGGTAAGGAGGGAATTAATGCATAAAATGATCCTCCCTATCTTTGACTATGGCGACGTGGTCTACAGCTCAGCACCTTCATCAACCTTGGCCAGCTTGGACACCCTCTTTCACTCCTTCTGCTGCTTCATCCTGGAATGCCCCCCCATCACCCATCATTGTGACTTTTACAGCGCCTTAGATCTCCCTTTGCTCGAGACCCGATGTCAGATACACTGTGCAAATGTCATAGTCAAATTCTGGACTAACTCTCTCCCCCCCCATCTCAGCTCCATTTTGACAGCACAACCCTCCCCGACCTACTCACTCAGGTGCTCCGACTCCAGGCTACTCCAACTCCCTTTCATGCACACATCGAAGGGCCAATCTGTTTTCAGATATCGCCTGCCCAAACTCTGGAATGACCTCCCTGCTGATATCAGGCTCAACCCCGCCCCAAGGCTCCTTAAATCACTCCTCCATGACCATTTCTCAGACATATGTAACTGTTACCAACTACCCAGACCCGCAACCAAGGGGCATCTAACTGTACCTTGACAGTACTACATTATCAGCAACTTTACTGTGAACCTGCATGATTCTGCCTGCTTATACTCTGCAGTCTTAGCACTTAACCTTGTAATAGCTAACTGTATACGTTGCGGTCTTAGGACCAAACCTTGTAATAGCTAAACTGTATCAAATGTGTATTGCTCCTGCATGTACTTGTCCTGTGATATTCTCTATGTAACCCCCCAGGTCGCATCTGGAAGCGAGCGGTCCCCGCTCAATATGCTTCCCTGGTTAATCTCTTAAATAACTAACTAACTATATAAAAATCTAACGAAAAAATAATCTGTTCCAGGATGGGTGGCTGAGTGGTTAAGACATTGGACTTATGATTCTATATAGAGGTATTAACAAGGGTTCAATCTCCACCTTTGGTAAGATTGTACAAACATAAACAATTGTTGCTAGACTTGTACCACTGTACTAACAGTTGTCCTAGTAAACCAAATACACTCAGACAGCATTGAGAAGTTGCTCCTGTAACAATGAAAAAAACATGATTTTGCAGCTTGCAATCTGAGCTTTGTTAGAACGGTTTTTAATATGTTTTATCTTTTATTTTTTATGGGGTAGGTGCACTAGGCAATGAAAAACCTATTTTCCGGCACAATCTGGGAGAATACAATCAGAATCTGAAGATGAACAGGAAAGGTGAAAAAGTGGTTATACATAAGGTGAAGAACAGAGCAATGGATACAGTTAGCAGAAAGGTAGTAAGGTAGAGCAGTACGGATGCATGGTGAGATAATTCTAAATGGGTAGAAAGGACAGAGGGTCAGGAAGGGGGTGAGTGAGAGGAAAAGATAAGGGCTAGAGGTAGGAAAAACAAAGGGGGAGGAACATGGTATGATGAGGGAAGGGAAGGGAAGGGAAGGGCAGACAGGCAGAGGAGATAGGAGACTTTTGGTCAAAAAAGAAGTGGGAATCGGGAGTGGTGAGGGTAGTTTCCCTAAATGCCAGAAGTCTCGTGAACAAAATGGATGACCTGCAAGGTATAATGCTAGAGGGGAAGGTGGATCTGGCGATGGTCAGAGACTTGAGCTACCCCCTAGCATGACTGGGACCTCTCCATATCAGAGTATACTCTATGAAACAGGAAGCAAAAGAAAAGAGGTGGCATTGTATGTCAAGTAGGGCATCAGTGCCACCATGGAGGAATTGGAGAGGGGAGGGTAGCGGTACTGTACGCATTGATGCAGACAACAACAGGTAGGAAAGTGAGGCTGGGGGTAGTCTAGAGGCAACATCATCAAGATGTGGACAAAGAGAGGAAGTTGTATACCATGAGCAGGACTGGCAGCGTTAAGGGTTGAGTTGGAGGTAATGGGTGACTTTACTTTGCCTAAGGTGGATTATAGTGTCTCGTCCACCTCCTGTGACTGGAGCCAGTGGATCCTGGATACATTCCAGAATGGTTTCCTGGTTTAGGGTGTGATCAAAGCTACACGAGAGAGTGCAATGCTAGAACTGGTATTAACAAATGGTGACCATGTCATGGAAGTCAAGGTAAAGTACTCTTTGGGGAGCAGTGACTACAGAATGTTGTGGTTCAGGGTTGCTATAGAGAATGAAACAGTGAGCACTAAGATGAAGGTGGGCACAGTAAAGATACACAGGGAGAGTGAGGCTTGGAGGTTATGAAGAGGCGGCAGAGGTATTGAGCAAATACTCCTGCTCTGTCTTTGCTAAGGATAAGGATGGACTGGTGCCACAAGGAGTATGAGGGGAGGAAAGAGGAGGAGGTGATTTTGATGAGGAGAGGATAACAGAAGACAGGGTTAGGAAGGAGCTTCTTTCTCTGAAAGTAAAGTAGTCCCGAATGAGATGGCACATAGCAAGCGGTGTTGAGAGAGCAGGCAGTGGAATTGGTCATCACGCTGGGAGACCTGTTCAGCAGCTCATTCGAGACAGGGGTGGTGCTGCAGGTGTGGAGAACTTCACATGTGGTAGCACTGCACAAGAGTGGGAGTAGTAATGACCGTGGGAACTACAGGTGGGTCAGTCTGAACTCCACTGTCATTAAACTGATGGAGGCCATTCTGAAGGAAAGGCTAGTTGGGTTCCATGAAGCAAACAGGCTTTCATGTACTGGAAAGGTATAAATAAGGTGCATATCAGGGACCTTTTTTGTCTCTGTGAAAAGAAGACTACCAAGTGGCACTGTAGTAAGCTGGCGGGGGAAGGCTCATAGAAACATAGAATTTGATGGCAAATAAGGACCGCTTGGCCCACCTAGTCTGCCCATTTCCCTATGTAACAGATAAGCTGCAGATCCTAGTTAACCAACAGCCTACTTCTTCCTACCCCCCACTAGAATTGCCTTATGTCTGTCCCATGCATTCTTGAATTCCCCCACTGTTTTGACTCTATGACCTCCTCAGGAAGGCTGTTCCATGTATCCACAACCCTCTCTGTGAAGAAATACTTCCTCACATTACCTCTGAGCCGTCCCCCCTCTATCTACAAACTGTGCCCCCTTGTTTTTGCACATCTCTTTTTCTGAAAGATGCTACCCTCTTGGACTTTGTTGATTCCCTTGAGGTATTTGAAAGTTTCTATCATGTCCCCCCTCTCCCTCCTTTCCTCGAGGCTATACATCTTTAGTTCCTTTAGTCTTTCTTCTTATGTCTTCTGATGCAGACCCTGCATCATTTTGGTTGCCCTCCTCTGGACAGCCTCCACCCTGTCTATGTCTTTGCGGAGATGGAGTCTCCAGAACTGTACACAGTGCTCCAGATGTGGTCTTACCAACTGTCTGTACAGAGGGCCAACAACTTCCTGTTTTCTACTGGTGATGCCTCTCCCTATCCATCCCAGTATCCCCCCAGCTCTCCTTACTGCCTTCTCACATTGCTGGCTCACCTTTAGGTCATCTGATATGACTACCCCCAGGTCCCTTTCCATTTTTGTTGTTGTCAATATCTCATCCCCTATTGTGTACTCTTCCCATGGGTTTTTTTTTCCCAGGTGTATTACTTTGTACTTCTTTGCATTGAATCTAAGCTGTCATACATTTGACCATTCCTCCAACCTTGCCAAGTCCCTTTTCATCCTTTCCACCCCACCTTGTGTATCAACCCTGTTGCAGATCTTTTGTGTCATCTGCAAAGAGACATACTTTCCCTTCCAGTCCCTCTGCAATGTCACTTATAAAGACATTAAAAAGGACTGGCCCCAGTACTGAACCCTACGGTACCCCACTAATAACCCTCCTGTCTTCACTGTGGACTCCATTTACTATTACCCGCTGTGTCCTGTTGTCCAACCAGTGTTTTACCCAGGCTACCACCCCTGGGATCCACTCTCAGGCTGGCTAATTTATTTATTAAACTTTTGTGTGGGACTGTGTCAAATGACTTGCTAAAGTCTAGGTAGGCCATGTCCACAGCCCCTCCCTGGTCTACTGCTTTGGTCACCCAGTCAAAGAAATCAATTAGATTTGTCTGACATGACCTTCCTGCTGTGAATCCATGCTGCCTTGGGTCCTGTGCCCCACTGGCCTCTAGGTACTCAACAATTCTTTCCTTCAGAAGTGATTCCATAATTTTCCCTAGCACTGCACAGGAGTGGGAGTAGTAATGACTGTGGGAACTACAGGTGGGTCAGTCTGAACTGCACTGCCATTAAACTGATGGAGGCCATTCTGAAGGAAAGGCCAGTTCGGTTGCATGAAGCAAACGGGCTTCAGGATGACAGACAGCACAGATTCATGTCATGGAGATCCTGTCAAACCAGTCTGACCAGCTTCTTTGACTGGGCAACTAAGGCGGCAGACAAGGGCCAGGTGGTTGATATTCTGTGTCATGCCACACAAAACCTTGATCAGGAAATTGGAGGACCTGTGGTGGGAAGCAAATCAACCAGGTGGATGGTTAATTGGCTCAGTAGTAAGACACAAAGGGTAGTTGTGGGGGAGCTCTCAGGTATGAGAGAAGTCAACAGTGGGGTTCTGCAGGGTTCAGAAGTTGGCCTGGTGCTGTGTAATGTATTCATTAATGACACTGGTAATGGCAATAGAGGCAAACTCTTACCTTTTTACAAATGACACCGATCTATTTGGGGATGGTGGACAGAGATAAAGGAGTGCAGGAGCTAAAGGAAGACTTAGTGAAGCTGGAAGGGTGGTCTGGCATATGGCTGCTCATGTTTACTGAGATGAAGTGCAATGTCATATACAAAGGAAGGAAGAACTCGAGGACTGAGTGCAGTCTGGGGGGATCAAGGTTGCTGAATCAGAAGAGAAAAAAGGACTTGTGGATAGGCGTCGCTAGCAACCTTAAGCAAGCTATACAGTGTAGAAAGGCAGCAACCAAGGCAAGCAGAATGCTAGGATGTATCGCTAGAGGGTTCACTAGCAGAAGGGAAGAGGTTATACTGCTGCTGTACACATTCTTTGTGCAAACACACGTGGAATAGGGCGTGCACTATTGGAGACTCTACCTGAAAAAGGACATCAGCAAACTGGAGGCAGTACAAAAGAGGGCAGCAAAGATGGTTCAAGGGCAGCAGCGTAGGGCATATGAGGAGAGGAAGTGAGAACTCAAAAAGTACCCACTGGAGGACAGGAGAAAGAGAGGGACAATGAATGACTGAAACTTTCATGTACTGGAAAGGTATAAATAAGGTGTATATCAGGGGCCTTTTTTTGTCACTGTGAAAACAGGACTACAAAGTGGCACTGTAGTAAGCTGGCAGGAGGAAGGCTCAGGGGGCAGGTCAGGAGTCACTTCTCTTTTATTCTCCCTGGACAACACCTGATAATAGGCATTTAATTGTTTAGGGTACTTAGTTAGCAAAACAACCAAATACAGTCAATTAAGTAATAAAGAAAAAACAGCCACATTATTTGAACTATTCAGAGGTAAATATTTTTCATCTCAATCTATGTAACTCTATCAATATATCGCCTAAATGACCTATTATCTGTGTGAACTGATGTATTTCAACCTTGTTTAAAATGATGTGCCTGTTATGTGTGGTACTTGTGACCTTTTGCTGTGGTTCTGGAATACCCCAGTAAATGGGCCTAGTGCACAGTGGGCCTTACCTCTTTACCAAATAAATAAATAAATAAATAAATAAATCAGGTTTCAACAAATAATTTCAATATTTGTGAAGATCACGGGAGTTATGAGATAGAACCATATATTTTACTGCCTTTTTCAGTTCCTTAACCAGGATGGCCGAGTGGTTAAGGTGTTAGACTTAAAATCCAACGGATGAATATCCATGTGGGTTTGAACCCCACTTCTGGTACAGCTTTTGGAAGTATAATGACAAGCATTAAAAACTCACACAAAACTTAACAAGTGTGAATAAATCTATAACAGACTTCCGGTGATGTCACCCAGATGGTAGCAGCCTAGAGAAACAAGCCCCAGTCTCCCCAGTGGTTTAAAACTCTTTTTCTACCTCTTTTGGATGAAGAAAGTGCTGAAGTCATCAATCAGAAGCTGTGTTAATGTCAGCTAAACAAAGCAGGTCGAAAAGGTCGAGGCAAGACCAGAAAAATAGCAAATTAAAACAACTTACTCTCCACAAGGGCACAGAAGGCCTAGCAACCATGTCGACCATGTCGAGAGCACGGTCCCCCTCGGTGTCATCGATCGATTTTGAGGAGGAGGAATCTCAACCCGAAGTACCAATGAAAATAGCAGTAGCCAAAATTCTTAAATCGGTGCAAAAAATTGAGACATCGATAGCAGATTTCAAGATGGAAGTTAAAAATATGAATAAAAAGGCTGAAGGAGTAGAATGATGAGTAATCCAGACCACAGAGAGACAAGACGCAACGGATAGGCTGATTATACATCTCCTGCACAGGGAAAGACAAATGCATGCTAGGCTGGAAGATTCGGAAAACAGAGCAAGACGAAATAATTTCAGAATATATGGTATCGGAGAGGGGGATGAAAAGGGCTATCCCATGGCTGTAGACTTTATTCAACATGTACTGAGATCGTTGATAACTATACCCTCGGACTTCTCCCTCACAATTGAAAGGGCCCATAGAGCTCTGGGGCCCAGGCCGCAGATGAAAAAGCCAGACCTTGGTCTTGGGTGGTGAGAATGCTGAACTTTCAAGAAAAGGATTACATATTAAAAGAAGCATGGAGACTTAAAAATCTTACATTTGCAGGGGGGCAAGTGTTTCTGGACCAAGATTTCTCGACAGAACTTCAATATCACCACAACCAAATTCGAGCAGTTATTAAGGAGCTAAAGGAAAAACACCAAATCAGAGCCCAGATTAACTACCCAGCAAAACTGAAAGTGTTTACGGGCTCCTCGTTCAAAATATACCCGACCTTGGGAGATGCGGTCCCATTTCTGAAGGAGAAAGAAATAGTGATTCCAAATTTAGACGGTGACCTGTTGGAGCAGAAACTAATCAAAGGAGCATGAAGTCTGGTCAATCGAGGAAAGAAGAGGAGCCTAGCGGGGTCGTGGCCTAAATATTTAATGCCGGATCTCACGAGGATGCTTAATGCGATGGACAGTCAAGAATCGGAGAAACGAAAGGAAGGGTGAGAAGGACATTTGTGAAGGAGAAGAGAGTTAAAAAGATTCGGAGAGAGAATCAGAAGAGATGGTCTGAAAAGTGGGGAAGGAGAAACCGGACTGGAGAGCTATTTTTGGGGGGGGGTTAAACGAACATTGGTCATTCATATAAGAGACTTCAGGTTGCTTTCTTATTTTTTCCTTAGCAAAAGACTGCAGAATGGTATGAGGTAAAGGATGATCAGAAGACTGATGTGCTGGGGGGGCGGGACCTGGGCTGCTGCTAACCCATTCCTGGTTGGTAAACAATATTAGCTGGAAGTGGTTACACTGGGTGATTGCTGCTGTTTCTCTAAACAAGTGAAGCGAGTCCCTGGGAAGGGATAAGCAGGGCAGTGTCTAGTGAGCCCACCCATACGAGCTACTGGGAATTTGCTAACAGTAGTTGGGACATGCAGTCACACCTAGGAAGCATAAGAAGGGGGATTGACTTAAGAAGGGAGGCAAGCTCTGAGAAGCAGTTGCCATGATGTTGAAAAGTTTGGGAAAGCTGAGATATGTTAATCATTGGTTACTTAATGGTTCAATAAGTTTATTTGTAAATGCAGGATGTGGTTCCATGAGGGATTTACAATGGAGATTGAAGAGATGGAAAGGGATATCTCCCAATAATGGTTAATCTTAAGATAATAACATATAATGTGAAAGGAATACACGCCCCTGTTAAGCGAACGAAAATTTTAGCTGAATTGAAGCGACTGGGATGCGATATGGCTCTTATTCAAGAAACACACCTAAGGGAAGCAGAGGGTTTGAAACTGAGATGGACATGGGTGGGAGAAGTTTATGCCTCGCCGAGTGGTGAAGGGAGGAAAGCGGGAGTGGCAATCCTAGTGAAAAGGGGGTGCCCCCTCATAGTTAACCAGATAGATACAGATAATGAGGGGAGATATGTCAGAATATCTGGCACTGTACTGGATGTCCCTTTCCATGTCGTCAACCTCTATGCTCCAAATATCAAAGGAGGCAGTTTTTTAAAAAAAATTATTGACAAATTGGTAAGATTACCTCAAGGACGAATGTTGATGGGGGGACTATAACAGTGTGCTATGCCCATTTATAGATAGATCAGGCTGTCCCCAGACAAGTAGGGAAGCGTCTAGATTGCTTAAGTGGATGATAAAAAGCCTAAGTTTGGTGGATGTGTGGTGAGCCCGCCTCTCCAGGACAAGAGATTACACATATTATTAATCAGTTCAGAGATAATATTCCAGGAATGACTTATTTCTCCTCCAAAAGACATGTATGTATATGGTAGCTGGAGCCCGAATTCATTCGATCACCAACTTGGACCATGCACCGGTTGAGATGGTCCTTGTAATAGAGAAGGAGGCGAGACACCCAATTTGGAGACTGAACATCTCCCTTTTGGCTGATAAATCCACAGTTAAGAGGATAGAAGATAGACTTAGCGAAATCTTTTACGTAAAAGGAAATGAAAGCTGTCAACCTACAATTAGATGGGACACAGCGAAAGTTGTAGTAAGGGGAGAACTGATAAGTATTGCATCCAGAAACAAAAAACTGGCCAGTCTCACTCAGGAAAGACTTCTGAAGGAGGTTCATCAGAGGGAAAGAGAACATAAACAGGATCCAAAAGATGGGGAGAGATTAAAACAATTGTAGTTAGCCAAAAAGGAATTAAGTGAATATGAAGAAAAACAGGCAGAGAGATGAATAAGGTGGCTGGGATACAAATATTCAGAGGTGGGGCGCAGGGCCGCTCATGTTCTGGCGGTAAAGCTAAAACAACAGGAGGTGAACCGAACGATTAAAAGTATTATAATAGATGAGAAAACAGGAGAGAGAAGGAGTAAACCAGTGGATATAGCGCAGGCCTTTAGGAACCATTACCAGACATTATATACAGAGTCAATAATCTCAGAACAGATGGAGGAAGAGGTGGATCATTTTCTTAGGATCTTGAGCTGCAAAACTAAGCAGAAGACAGGATGGAGTTAGAGCTAAATTACTCAGACAGAAGTAATTCAAGTAATTAAGGACTGAAACAAGGAAAGCACCTGGGCCAGATGGGTTTAGCAGTGAATTTTACATAAAATACTGTGGGACTATTGCCCCTATCCTGACAGAGGTCTTTAATAACTGTTTGGAAGAGCAGGTCTCCCCAACATGGTACTGCGATCGATCATTAAGGTCATTCTAAAAGAAGGGAAGCCAAGGGATAGGTGTGCCTCCTACAGACCCATCTCCCTTCTCAATCAGGATTGCAAAATTCTGACCAAAGTTTTGGCTAATAGGCTACAGAAGGTAATTTCCAAATTAATTCATACGAATCAAACAGGTTTTATTCCAGGGTGACATCTAGCAGATAATATCCGGAGATTGTTAAATGTCATCACAGGGGCTAGAGAATTTAAAGACCAGGGACTGGCCATTTTTCTGGATGCGGAAAAGGCGTTTGAGCACCTGAATTGTCAGTTCCTGGTTGCGGTCTTGAGGGAGATGGGTCTGGGGGATGAATTCTTGAAATGGATAAAGTTATTGTATAGTAGACCCACGGCAAGGGTGAAGGCAAACGGGGTAGTTTCCACGCAGATCCAGATACAAAGAGGGACTAGACAAGGGTGCCCCTTGTCTCCGTTATTATTCGCAATCACTATTGAACCTTTGGCTCAAGATATAAGGGGACATCCTAGAATAACGGGTATTACGGTAGAAGGGGTAGTAAATAAAATATCACTTTACGCGGATGACGCACTAGTTTATGTGTCAAACCCAAAACAGGCCATACCTCATCTTTTAACCCTGATACAGAAATTTGGTGAGATGTCAGGATATAAAATAAACCAAGAGAAAACAGAAATGAGAATAATCTCAGGAGAATGGGATCAAGATCTAAAAAAATGTATACCATTTAAATGCACTAAAAAGCCAATAAGATATTTGGGAATTAAAATCCCATATGATTTGAAGGATTTGTATAAAATAAATCATGGGAAATTAAAAGCACAGATTCAGAAGGACTTTGGGAGGTGGAAATTATTACCATTGGGGCTTACTCAAAAAATAGACACGGTCAGGATGAACATCTTACCTCGCTGGTTGTTTCTCTTCAGTACCCTTCCGATAGATATACCCAGTAAAGATTGGAAGGACTTAGAGAAAGAATTAGCCAAGTCTATCTGGGCAGGGAAAAAGCCTCGAATTAGGCAACAATTGTTGTCAATACCCAGAAAAGAAGGGGGAGGATGCCACATTCTGGGACTTACTTCTGTGCAGCCCAAATGATGCGCTCCTGAAACTCTTGATACAGGACGAACCCCCAGACTGGGTGGAAATGGAAAAGAGGGCCCATATAAGCTTGCTGGTGCAAGTTCTCCCATTGACCATAAGGGACACAAACTTGACCGAGGTCAGGAATTGTTGGACGAGACAAACTCGTAGAGTCTGGCTCCAGATCAGACAGAGGTGAGGAGGGACAACTCTGGTATGGCGGAAAATCCCATTGGAATATATACCAGCTATAGTGGGTATGAAGGGTTTTATCTCCCTGGAGAGCTGGGTCGGGAAAGGTATACTAACGCTGGCCCAGATAGTGGAGGGGACAGGGGTGAAGTCTTTCCCGAGTTTACAGCAGGAATTTCAGTTGTCTCAGAAGGAATTATTCAAATGTTTCCAATGTAGAAATATAATAATGGAGGAGATTGGAGTAGCTGAGGTGACCTGCCCCCTAACAGAGGAGATAGCTCTGATACAAAACAGAATGTTGTTAAAGGATACAAAAAGGATAGTAGCTCAAATGTATGCTTTGTTATATCAAGGGGAGGGCAGGGAATACAGAATAAACATACAAGCAAAATGGGAAAAGGAGATAGGTTACGGGATTCAACCAGAAAGATGGAAAAGGATCTGGGAGGGCATACAGAGAACAACCAGTCTACAAAACTGGAGAGAATTTAGATGGAAAGTAAATGTTAGATTCTTCAGAGTTCCAACATTAACTAAACATTACGGGAGACAGAATTCAGATAAATGCTGGAGAGGTTGTGGGGGAATAGGCTCACACTTTCATATATTCTGGAGGTGTCCAGTATTAATAAAATACTGGGCAGACATAAAGGAAATTCTAATGAGAATGTTTGATTTGCACCTACTTCTTCGGTTTGAAAATCTGGTCTTGGGCCTTCCCCCAGTAGATCTGTCAAGGAAAGACTACAAATATTTGTTCTACATCTGTGTGACGGCAGCTACAAAGGCAATTACACAGAGATGGCTTACGCGGTCCTCTCCATCAGTGGAGATTTGGAAACATAACATGGAAAGGATTAAGCAATTAGAAAGTATAGGAGCAAAAGTGCAATTAAGGACGGAAAGGTTTAATGCCAGATGGTTACCCTATTATAAATATATTCAAGAAACCACACAAAGGACGGTATTAGAGCAATACTTAACATAGAAAGGGAAGTTAAGTAAAGAGAAACGGGGACAGGAAGATGTAGGATATCAAAATAGGAGGAAGACGAGTAAGAGGTGAGCTGGAGGAGTGGAAGAAATGGGGGGGTATTCTGAAGGTGGGTTGGAGAAATAGGAATCGCCCGGGGACACATCCTGTATAATGTTATGAAAATGGAAGGTAAAGATTAGTATTTAGATAAAAGGATATCTTTAAGATATATAAGACGGAATATGAGAAGTACAGACATGATATAAAAAAGGCTAATTTTAAAGGGTATAGTGTTGAAATAGAGTGGGAGAAAGAGGGAAGCAACAAAGAAAGAACATGAAGGAAGAGGATAGACTAAAATAAGGGGAATAAAATCTTGGAACCTAGGGATAGTATAGAATGGATCAAGGAAGGAAACAGATAGAAAGAAATTAGATATAGTATTAGGGTTCGGAGAAGATATAAAAATTGTTATGATGATAAAGAGGCTTGCTATACTTTGTTTCCCTACTGTCTTCAGAACAAGGAACGTACCTATCTGTATCTGACAAAATCTATATCATGTCTATGATACCTAAAAATAAAAGACAAGTTAAAAAAAAAATCTATAACAGTGTGGAAACAATGATCCTAGTAAACAAATGTCACATTGCGTACACTCAGGTAGCATGCAAGAGAGACTCTCTTTCCCTGTAAAACATGATGACGTGGCACTCTCCGTTTGCAGCCTATGTTTTGTTAGATAGCTTTTTTAATTATTCTGATGCTTGAGCTTCCTACTGCAAGCTCTGCACAACATATTTGTTTTGAATTTTGACTGCAGCCCTTTAAATAAAAAAGCTTACAGCAGTTGTGAAATCCACACAGTAAACTTATGAGACAAAGCCTTTTCTCTATTAACTGAAAAATCATCCATTTCAGGCTGGCTGAGTGGTTAATAAATTGGACTTATGATCCAATATACATGTATTAACAGGGGGTTCAAACCCCCACTTTTGGTAAGATTGTTAGAAGAATGTATGAATATAAACAATTGTGGTTAGACTTGTACCACGGTGCACTTACCCTACTAAACCAGATACAGTCAGGCAGCACTGAGAAGTTGCTCCTGTAACACTAAAGAAAACATGATTTTGCAGTTTGCAATCTGAGCTTTGTTAGAAGGGTTTTTAATGTTTGTTATTTTTTTAATTTTTTATGGGGTATGTGCACTTGGCAACGAAAACCCTATTTTCTGGCACAATCTGGGAGAATACAATCAGAATCTGAAGACGAACAGGAAAGGTGAAAAAGTGGTTATACATAAGGTGAAGAACACAGCAATGGATATAGTTAGCAGACAGGTAGTAAGGTACAGCAGTACGGACACATGGTGAGATAATTCTAAATGGGTAGAAAACACAAGGGGTCAGGAGGGGGTGAGTGAGGAAAAGATAAGGGATAGAGGTAGGAAAACAAAGGGGAGGAACAGGGCATGATGAGGAAGGGAAGGAAGACAGGCAGAGGAGGCAGGAGACTTTTGGTCAAAAAAGTGGGAATCAGGAGTGAGTTGGTGGTTTCCCTAAATGCCAGAAGTCTTGTGAACAAAATGGATGACCTGCAAGGTATAATACCAGAGGAAGGTGGATCTGGTGATGGTCAGAACTCGAGCTACCCCCTAGCATGACTGGGACCTCTCATAACAGGGTATAATCTATGAAACAGGAAAGCAAAAGTAAGGGTGGCATTATATGTCAAGTAGGGCATCAGTGCCACCATGGAGGGATGGAGGGGGAGGGCAGTGGTACTGTGCGCATTGATGCAGACAACAACAGGTAGGAAAGTGAGGCTGGGGGTAGTCTAGAGGCAACATCATCAAGATGTGGACAAAGAGAGGAAGTTGTATACCATGAGCAGGACTGGCAGCGAAGGGTGAGGTGGAGGTATGGGTGACTTTAGTTTGCCTAAGGTGGATTATAGTGTCACGTCCACCTCCTGTGACTGGAGCCAGTGGATCCTGGATACATTCCAGAATGCTTTACTGCTTTAGGGTGTGATCAAGCTACGAGAGAGTGCAACCCTAGGTCTGGTATTGAAAAATGGTGACCATGTCATGGAAGTCAAGGTAAAGTACTCTTTGGAGAGCAGTGACTACAGAATGTTGTGGTTCAGGGTTGCTATAGAATGAAACAGTGAGCACTAAGATGAAGGTGGGCACAGTAAAGATACACAGGAGAGTGAGGCTTGGAGGTTATGAAGAGGCGCAGAGGTATTGAGCAAATACTCCTGCTCTGTCTTTGCTAAGGATAAGGATGGACTGGTGCCACAAGGGAGTATGAGGGAGGAAAAGGAGGGGAGGTGATTTTGATGAGGAGAGGATAACAGAAGACAGGGTTAGGAAAGGAGTCTTTCTCTGAAAGTAAAGTAGTCCCCGGAATGAGATGGCACCTAGCAAACGGTGTTGAAAGAGCAGGCAGTGGAATTGGTAAATATGCTGGGAGACCTGTTCAGCAGCTCATTCGAGACAGGGGTGGTGCTGCAGGTGTGGAGAACTTCACATGTGGTAGCACTGCACAAGAGTGGGAGTAGTAATGACCGTGGGAACTACAGGTGGGTCAGTCTGAACTGCACTGTCATTAAACTAATGGAGGCCATTCTGAAGGAAAGGCTAGTTCGGTTGCATGAAGCAAACGGGCTTCAGGATGACAGACAGCACAGGTTCATGTAATGGAGATCCTGTCAAACCAGTCTGACCAGCTTCTTTGACTGGGCAATTGAAGCGGCAGACAAGGGCCAGGTAGTTGATATTCTGTATAAGTCCACACAAAAGTTTGATCAGGAAATTGGAGGACCTGGGGGGAAGCAAATCAACCAGGTGGATACTTAATGGCTCAGTAGTAAGACACAAAAGGGTAACTGTGGGAGCTCTCAGAGTACGAGAAAAAGTCAACAGTGGGGTTCTGCAGGGGTCAGAAGCTGGCCTTGTGCTGTGTAATGTATTCATTAATGACACTGGCAATGGCAATAGAGGCAAACTCTGCCTTTTACAAATGACACCAATCTATTTGGGGATGGTGGACAGAGATAAAGGAGTGCAGGAGCTAAAGGAAGACCTGAGTGAAGCTGGAAGGGTGGTGTGATATGGCTGCTCATGTTTACTGAGATGAAGTGCAATGTCATATACATAGGAAGGAAGAACTAGAGGACTGAGTGCAGTCTAGGAGGATCAAGGTTGCTGAATCAGAAGAGAAAATGGACTTGTGGATAGGCGTCGCTAGCAACCTTCAGCAAGCTATGCAGTGTAGAAAGGCAACCAAGGCAAACAGAATGCTAGGATGTATACGCTAGAGGTTCACTAGCAGAAGGGAAGAGGTTATACTGCTGCTGTACACATTCTTTGTGCAAACACACGTGGAATAGGGCGTGCACTATTGGAGACTCTACCTGAAAAAGGACATCAGCAAGCTGGAGGCAGTACAAAAGAGGGCAGCAAAGATGGTTCAAGGGCAGCAGCGCAGGGCATATGAGGACAGGAAGTGAGAACTCAAAAAGTACCCACTGGAGGACAGGAGAAAGAGAGGGACAATGAATGACTGAAACTTTCATGTACTGGAAAGGTATAAATAAGGTGTATATCAGGGGCCTTTTTTTGTCACTGTGAAAACAGGACTACAAAGTGGCACTGTAGTAAGCTGGCAGGAGGAAGGCTCAGGGGGCAGGTCAGGAGTCACTTCTCTTTTATTCTCCCTGGTCACACCTGATAATAGGCATTTAATTGTTTAGGGTACTTACCTAGTTAGCAAAACAACCAAATACAGTCAATTAAGTAATAAAAAAAAACAGCCACATTATTTGAACTATTCAGAGATAAATATTTTTCACCTCAATCTATGTAACCCTATCAATATATCCCTAAATGACCTATTATCTGTGTGAACTGATGTATTTCAACCTTGTTTTAAAATGATGCCTATTTGTATGTGGTATTGGAGGCCTTTTGCTGTGGTTCTGGAATACCCCAGTAAATGGGCCTAGTGCACAGTGGGCCTTACCTCTTTACCAAATAAATAAATAAATAAATCAGGTTACAACAAATAATTTCAATATTTATGAAGATCACGGGAGTTATGAGATACAACCATATATTTTACCGCCTTTTTCAGTTTTCCAATCAGGATGGCCGAGTGGTTAAGGCGTTGGACTTAAGATCCAATAAATAAATATCCATGTGGGTTCAAACCCCACTTCTGGTACAGCTTTTGGAAGTATAATGACAAGCATTAAAAACTCACACAGAACTGAGCAAGTGTGAATAAATCTATAACAGTGTGGAAACAATGATCCTAGTAAACAAATGTCACATAGTACACTCAGGTAGCATGCAAGAGACTCTTTTCCTGTAAAACATGATGCGTGGCACTCTCCGTTTGCAGCCTGTGTTTTGTTAGATAGCTTTTTAATGATTCTGATGCTTGAGCTTCCTATACAAGCTCTCACAGCATATTTGTTTGGAATTTTGACTGCAGCCCTTTAAATAAAAAAGCTTACAGCAGTTGTGAAATAAACACTGTACACTTATGAGACAAAGCCCTTTCTCTGTTAACCAAGAAATCATCCATTTCAGGCTGGCTGAGTGGTTAAGACATTGGACTTATAATCCAATATACATGTATTAACAGAGGTTCAAACCCCAGTTCTGGTAAGAATGTATGAATATAAACTATTGTGGTTAGACTTGTACCACGGTGCACTTACCCTACTAAACCAGATGCAGTACTGAGAAGTTGCTCCTGTAACACTAAAGAAAACATGATTTTGCAGTTTGCAATCTGAGCTTTGTTAGAAGGGTTTTTAATGTTTGTTATTTTTTTTATTTTTTATGGGGTATGTGCACTTGGCAATGAAAACCCTATTTTCTGGCACAATCTGGGAGAATACAATCAGAATCTGAAGACGAACAGGAAAGGTGAAAAAGTGGTTATACATAAGGTGAAGAACACAGCAATGGATACAGTTAGCAGACAGGTAGTAAGGTAGAGCAGTACGGACGCATGGTGAGATAATTCTAAATGGGTAGAAAACACAAGGGGTCAGGAGGGGGTGAGTGTGAGGAAAAGATAAGGGATAGAGGTAGGAAAAACAAAGGGGGAGGAACAGGGCATGATGAGGGAAGGGAAGGGAAGGGCAGACAGGCAGAGGAGACGGGAGACTTTTGGTCAAAAAAGAAGTGGGAATCAGGAGTGGTGCGGGTAGTTTCCCTAAATGCCAGAAGTCTTGTGAACAAAATGGATGACCTGCAAGGTATAATACCAGAGGGGAAGGTGGATCTGGTGATGGTCAGAGACTCGAGCTACCCCCTAGCATGACTGGGACCTCTCCATAACAGGGTATAATCTATGAAACAGGAAGCTAAAAGTAAAGAGGTGGCATTATATGTCAAGTGAGGGCATCAGTGCCACCATGGAGAATTGGAGAGAGGAGGGTAGTGGTACTGTGCGATTGATGCAGACAACAGGTAGGAAAGTGAGGCTGGGGGTGAGTCTAGAGCAACATCATCAAGATGTGGAAAAAGAGGAAGTTGTATACCATGAGCAGGACTGGCAGCGGTAAGGGGGAGGTGGAAGTAATGGGTGACTTAGTTTGCCTAAGGTGGATTATAGTGTCACGCCCACCTCCTGTGACTGGAGCCAGTGGATCCTGGATACATTCCAGAATGGTTTACTGCTTTAGGGTGTGATCAAAGCTACCCGAGAGAGAGTGCAATCCTAGGTCTGGTATTGAAAAATGGTGACCATGTCATGGAAGTCAAGGTAAAGTACTCTTTGGAGAGCAGTGACTACAGAATGTTGTGGTTCAGGGTTGCTATAGAGAATGAAACAGTGAGCACTAAGATGAAGGTGGGCACAGTAAAGATACACAGGGAGAGTGAGGCTTGGAGGTTATGAAGAGGACGGCAGAGGTATTGAGCAAATACTCCTGCTCTGTCTTTGCTAGGATAAGGATGGACTGGTGCCACAAGGGAGTATGAGGGAGGAAAAGGAGGGGAGGTGATTTTGATGAGGAGAGATAACAGAAGACAGGGTTAGAAAGGAGCTTCTTTCTCAAAATAAAGTAGTCCCACGAATGAGATGGCACATAGCAAATGGTGTTGAGAGAGCAGGCAGTGGAATTGGTCAATCGCTGGGAGACCTGTTCAGCAGCTCATTCGAGACAGGGGTGGTGCTGCAGGTGTGGAGAACTTCACATGTGGTAGCACTGCACAAGAATGGGAGTAGTAATGACCGTGGGAACTACAGGTGGGTCAGTCTGAACTGCACTGTCATTAAACTGATGGAGGCCATTCTGAAGGAAAGGCTAGTTCGAGTTCGCCAAACAAGCAGGCTTCAGGATGACAGACAGCACAGGTTCATGTCATGGAGATCCTGTCAAACCAGTCTGACCAGCGCTTTGACTGGGCAATTAAGGCGACAGACAAGGGCCAGGTAGTTGATATTCTGTGTCATACCACACAAAAGTTTGATCAGGAAATTGGAGGACCTGTGGCGGGAAGCAAATCAACCAGGTGGATGCTAATTGGCTCAGTAGTAAGACACAAAGGGTAACTGAAGAGAGCTCTCAGGTACAGAGAGTAAGCAGTGGGGTTCTGCAGGGGTCAGAAGCTGGCCTTGTGCTATGTAATGTATTCATTAATGACACTGGCAATGGCAATAGACGCAAACTCTGCCTTTTACAAATGACACCGATCTATTTGGGGATGGTGGACAGAGATAAAGGTGCAGGAGCTAAAGGAAGACCTAGTGAAGCTGGAAGGGTGGTGTGGCATATGGCTGCCTCATGTTTACTGAGATGAAGTGCAATGTCATATACATAGGAAGGAAGAACTCGGGGACTGAGTGCAGTCTGGGGATCAAGGTTGCTGAATCAGAAGAGAAAAATGGACTTGTGGATAGGCGTCGTAGCAACCTTAAGCAAGCTATGCAGTGTGAAAGGCAGCAACCAAGGCAAACAGAATGCTAGGATGTATCGCTAGAGGTTCACTAGCAGAAGAGAAGAGTTTATACTGCTGCTACACATTCTTTGCTGCAAACACACACGTGGAATAGGCGTGCACTGTTGGAACTCTACCTGAAAGGACATCAGCAAGCTGGAGGCAGTACAAAGAGGGCAGCAAAGATGGTTCAAGGGCAACAGCGGAACATGAGGACATAGAAGAGTGAGAACTCAAAAGTACCCACTGGAGACAGGAGAAAGAGAGGACAATGAATGACTGAAACTTTCATGTACTGGAAGAATTATAAATAAAGTGTATATCAGGGGCCTTTTTTGTCACTGTGAAACAGGACTACAAAGTGGCACTGTAGTAAGCTAACAGGAGGAAGGCTCAGGGGCAGGTCAGGAGTCACTTCTCTTTTATTCTCCTGGTCACACCTGATAATGAGGTATTTAATTGTTTAGGGTACTTATCTAGTTAGCAAAACAACCAAATACAGTCAATTAAGTAATAAAGAAAAAACAGCCATTATTGAACTATTCAGGATAAATATTTTTCACACTCAATCTATGTAACCATCAATAAATCTAATGACCTATTATCTGTGTGAACGATGTATTTCAACCTTGTTTAAAATGATGCGCCTGTTATGTGTGGTACTTGAGGCCTTTTGCTGTGGTTCTGGAATACCCCAGTAAATGGGCCTAGTGCAAAGTGGGCCTTACCTCTTTACCAAATAAATAAATAAATAAATAAATAAATAAATCAGGTTTCAACAAATAATTTCAATATTTGTGAAGATCACGGGAGTTATGAGATACAACCATATATTTTACCGCCTTTTTCAGTTTCTCAACCAGGATGGCCGAGTGGTTAAGGTGTTGGACTTAAGATCCAATGGATGAATATCCGTGGAGTTCAAGACCCACATACAGTACAGCTTTTGGAAGTATAATGACAACATTAAAACTCACAAGAACAGAACAAAGTATGAATAAATCTATAACAGTGTGGAAACAATGATCTAGTAAACAAATGTCATTAAGGTACACTCAGGTACAACAGAGACTCTCTTTCCTATAAAACAGCATGGCATAGCACTCTCGTTTGAGCCTGTGTTTTTGAGAAGATTTTAAATTCCGATGCTTGGCTTCTACCAGCTCTACAGCATATTGTTTAAAATTTGACTGCAGCCTTCAGATAAAAACACAGCAGTTAATGAAATAACACTGCAAACATAGACAAAGCCCTGTCTATTGCTAAATCATCAATTCAGGCTGGCTGGTGGTTGCATTAGACATAATTCAATATATATGTATTAACAGTGAACTCAAACCCCAGTTCTGATAAGATATGAATATAAACAATTGTGGATGAACTTGTACCACAGTGCCCTCTACTAAACCAGATGCAGTACTGAAGTTGCTCCTCTAACACTAAAGAAACATGATTTTGGTTGCAATCTGAGCATTGAAGGTTTTTAATATTTGTTATTTTTTATTTTTATAGGGTATGTGCATGGTAGAAACCCTAATACTACACAATCTGAAGACAATCAGAATCTGAAAGCAACAGGAAGGGTGAAAAAATGGTTATACATAATTGAAACACAGCAATGGATACATTAACAGACAGTAGTAAGGTAGAGCAGTAAGGACGCATGTGAGATAATTCTAATGGGTGAAAAACACAAAGGGGGTCAGGAGAAGTGGAGTGTGAGAAAGATAAGGGATAAGTAGGAAAAACAAGGGGAGGAACAGGGGCATGATGAGGAAGGGAAGGAAGGGCAGACAGGCAGAGGAGGCAGAGACTTTAGGTCAAAAAGTGGGAATCAGGTGACGCGGGTGGTTTCTAAATGCCAGTCATGAACAAATGGATGACCTATGAGTATAATACCAGGGAAGGTGGATCTGGTGATGATCAGAACTCAGCTACTAGCATGCTGGGACCTCTCCATAACAGGGCAAATCTATGAAACAGGAAGCAAAATAAGGGTGCATTATATATCTCAGTAGGGCATCAATTACCATGGAGAGTGGAGGGAGGTAGTGGTACTGCGCATTGAGTGCAACAACAGTAGGAAAGTGAATGGGGGTAGTCTAGAGCAACATCATCAGATATGAACAAAGAGAATTATATACCATGAGCAGGACTAGCAGCGGTAAGGGTGAAGGTGGAGGTATGGGTGACTGGTTGCTAAGGTGGATTATAGTGTCCGTCACCTCTGTGACTGGAACCAGTAGTTCTGGATACATTCAAGAATGATTCTGCTTGGGGTGTGATCAAAACACACGAGAGGTGCAATCCTAGGTCTGGTAATGAAAATGGTGACCATGTCATGGAAGTCAAGGTAAGTACTCTTTGGAGGCAGTGACTAAGAATGTTGTGAGACAGGGTTGCTATAGAGGAATGAACAGTGAGCACTAAGATGAGGTGAGCAAGAAAATAAAGAAGGAGGCAGGGCTTGGAGGTTATGAAGAGCGGCAGAAGTATGACAAACACTCCTGCTCTGTCTGCCCAGGATAGGATGGACTGGTGCCACAAGGGGTATGAGGGAGGAAAAGGAAGAGTGATTTTGATGAGGAGAGGATAACAGAGACAGGGTTAGGAAAGACTTCTTTCTCAGTAAAGTAGTCCCAGAGGAGATGGCACATAGCAACGGTGCTGAGAGAGCAGGCAGTGGAATTGGTCAATCGCTGGGAGACCTGTTCAGCAACTCATTGAGACAGGTGGTCCTGCAAGTGTAGAGAACTACATGTGGTAGCACTGCACAAAGAGGGAAGTAATGACCATGGGAACACAGGTGGGTCAGTCAGAACACTGTCATGAAACGATGGAGGCCATTCTGAAGGAAGGCTAGTTCAGTTGCATGAAACAAGCGGGCTTCAGGATGACAGACAACACAAGTTCATGTAATGGAATCCTGTCAAACCAGTCTGACCAACTTCTTTGACTGGGCAATTAAAGGGCGACAGACAAGGGCCAGGTAGTTGATATTCTGTCGTACCACACAAAGGTTGATCAGAAATTGGAGGACCTGTGGAGAGAGCAGCAACCAGGTGGATGCTGGGCAAAAAATGTGAGCACAAAGGGTAACCCAGGGGGCTCAGTCGAGAAGTCAACAGTGAAGGTTCCAGAAAATGAAAGCGGCCTGGTGCTGTGTAATGTACATGTGACACTGGCAATGGCAATGAGGCAAACTGCCTTTTACAAATGACACAGATCTATTTGAGGATGGTGGACAGAAATAAGTGCGGGCTAAAGAGACAGCAGTTGGAAAGGGGTGAGACATGTAAACACTCATGTTTACTGAGATGGTGCAATGCTGTATAGGAAGAAGAACTCGGGGAGGTGCAGTCTGGGGGATCAAGGTTGCTGAATCAGAAGAAAAATGGACTTGCGGATGGCATCAGTATGACCGCAAGCAAGCTATACAGTGTGAAAGGCAGCAACAGGCAAACAGAATGTAGGATGTGTCGCTAAGTTCACTATGAAGGAAGAGTTATCTGTACTGTACATTCTTTGTGCAAACACCACGTGGAATGGAGCACTATGGAACTCTACTGAAAAGGACATCAACAAGCTGGAGGCAGTACAAGGACAAAAAAGATGGTTCCAAGGCAGCAGCGCAGACATACGGACAGGAGGAGAACTCAGCCACTGGAGACAGGAGAAAAGAAAGGACAATGAATGACTGAAACTTTCATATACTGGAAAATATAAATAAGGTGTATATCAGAATTTTTGTCCTGAAAACAGGACTAAAGTGGCACAGTAAGCTAACAGGAGGAAGGCTCAGGGCAGGTCAAGTCACTTCTCTTTATTCTCCTAGTCACACCTGATGAAGGCATTTAATTGTTTAGGGTGCTGAAAGATTAGCAAAACAACCAAATAAGCCAATTAGTAATAAAAAAAACAGCCACATTTGAACTATTCGAGATAATATTTTCCACCTCATCTATGTAACCTATCATATATCCCTAATGACCTGTATCTGTGTGAACTGATGTATTTCAACCGTGTTTAAAATGATCGCCTGTTATGTGTGGTGCCCAGGCCTAACTGTGGTTCTAGAATACCAATAAAAAGGCCTAGTACACAGAGACCTTACCTCTTCCAAATAATAAATAGAAAATAAATAAATCAGGGTTTAACAAAATAATTTCAATATTTGTGAAGTCAGGAGCCATGAGATACAACCATATATTTACACTTTTCAGTTTCTCACCAGGATGACCAAGTAGTTAAAGTTGAACAAAGATCAATGAATAGAACATCACGTGGGTTCAAACCCCTGCTGTACAGCTTTTGGAGGATAAGGACAAGCATTAAACTCACACAGAACTGAGCAAGTGTGAATAAATTTATAACAATGTGGAAATAATGATCCTAGTAAACAAATGTCATTGGTACTCAGGTGGATCCAAGACTCTCTTTCCTGTAAAACATGATGGCAGCACTCTCCGTTTACAGCCCTGTTTTAATTAGACAACTTTTAATGATTCTCATGTGGGCTTCCTACTGAAACTCTGCACAGCATATTTGTTGGAATTTTGACTGCAGCCCTTGAAATAAAAAACCAGCGAGTTATGAAATAAACACATGAAACGGATGACACTCTCTGTTAACTGAGAAATCATCCATTTCAGGCTGGCTAAGTGGTTAAGACATTGGACTTATAATCAATAACATGTATTAACAGTTCAAACACATTCTGTTAAGAATATGAATATAAACAATTAATAGTTAGACTTGGACCACAGTACACTTACCTAAAACCAATACAGTCAGGCAGCACTGAAGATGCTCCTGTAACACTAAAAACATGATTTGCAATCAACTGTTAGAAGGGTTTAATGTTTCTTATTTTTATTTTATGGGTATGTGCATAGCAGAAACCTATTTTCTGGCACAATCTGGGAGAATACAATCAAATCTGGGGAACAGGAAGATGAAAAGTGCTTATACATAAGGTGAAAAACACAGCAATGAATACAGTTACCAGACCCATGTAAAGAGAGAAACATCTGAGACATGGTGAGATAATTCTAATGGGTAAAACACAAAGGGGTCAGGAGGAGTGAGTGAGAAAAAATAAGGATAAGACAGGAAAAACAAAGGAGAACAGGGCATGATGAGGAAAGGAAAGGAAGAGCAGACAGCCAGAGGGGCAGGAGACTTTTGGTCAAAAAGTAGAATCAGGAGTAGTGGTGGTTTCCCAAATACCAGAAGTCCTTGAACAAAATGGATGACCCACAGGTATAATACCAAGGAAAGTGGATCTGGTGATGGTCAGAGACTCAAACTACCCCTAGCATAACTGGGACCTCTAAACAGGCTACAATCTGAAACAGGAAGCAAAAGTAAAAGGTAGCATTATATGTACAATGGGCATCAATGCCACCATGGAGAGAGACAGAGGGGAGGGCGGTGTACTATGCATTGATGCAGACAACAACAGGTAGGAAAGTGGGCTGGGGGCAGTCTAGAGGCAACATCATCAGATATGGACAAGGAGGAGTTGTATACCATGACGGGACTGGCGGTAAGGGGTGAGGGAGGAAATGGGTGACTTTAGTTTGCCTAGGTGGATTATAATGTCCGTCACCTCCTGTGACTGGAGCCAGTGGATCCTGGATACATTCAGATAGTTTACTGCTTTAAGGGTGTGATCAAGCTACACGAGAGAGTGCAATCTAGGTCTGGTATTGAAAAATGGTGACCATGTCATGGAAGGCAAAGTAAAGCTGTTTGGAGAGCAGTGACTACAGAATATTAGCAGTTCAGGACATGAGAATGAACAGTGACACCTAAAGATGAAGGTGGGCACAGTAAGATACAGGAGAGGGGAAGCAGAGGAATGAAGAGGCAGCAGAGGTGATGAGCAAATACTCTGCTCTGTATTTGCCAAGATAAGATGGACTGGTGCCACAAGGGTATGAGGGAGAAGGAGGGAGATGATTTTGAGGGGAGAAGGATAACAGAGACAGGGTTAGGAAGGCTTCTTTCTCTGAAAAGAGTAGTCCCCGAAATGAGAGATGGCAACAAGCGGTGTTGAGACAGCGGAATTGTGGTCATAAGCTGGGAGACCTGTTCAGCAGCTCATTCGAGACAGAATGGTGCTGCAGGTGGAGAACCTACATGTGGTAGCACTGCACAAAGAGTGGGAGGTAAAATGACAGATGGGAACCAAGGTGGGTCAGTGAACTGCTGTCATTAAACGGTAAGACCATTCTGAAGGAAAGGCTAGTTGAGTTACGCCAAACAAGCGAACTAGGATGAACACAACAAAGTTCAAACAATGGAATCTGTCAAACCAGTCCCACCAACTTCTTTGCTGAAGTAAAAGGACAACAGAAGCCCAGTGATTGATATTCTGTGTCGTACCACACAAAAAGTACATCAGGAAATTGGAGGACCTGTGGCGAGCAAATCAACCAGGTGGATGTAGTGCTCAATCAGTAAGACAAAGAGGTAACTGCAGGGGAGCTCACGTGCAGAGAAGTCCAGTGAGGTTCCTGGGGTCAGAAGCTGACTGGTGCTGTATGTATTCAGTATGACACTGGCAATGGCAATGAAACAAACCTGCTTTACAAACACGATCTGTTAGGGATGGTGGACAGAAATAAAGGGTGCAGTAGCTAAGGAAGACCTAGTGAGCTGGGTGGTGTAGCATATGGCTGCTCATGTTTACTGGATGAAGTGCAATGTCATATACATAGGAAGGAAAAACTCGAGGACTGAGTACAGTCTGGTGGGATCAAGGTTGCTGAATCAGAGAAAAATGGACTTGTGGATAGGCGTCGCTAGCATAACAAGCTAGCAGTGTGAAAGGCAGCAACAAAGGCAAACAGAATGCTAGGTGTATAAGCTAGAGGTTCACTAGAAGGGAAGAGGTTATACTGCTGCTGTACATTCTTTGTGCAAACACACGTGGAATGGGGTGACTGTGGAACTCTACCTGAAAAGGACATCAGCAAGCTGGGCAGTACAAAGAGGCAAAGATGGTTCAAGGGCAGCAGCATGAGGCATCTACGAGGACAGGAAGTGGAACTCAAAAAGTACCACTGGGGACAGGAGAAAGAGGACAAGAATGACTGAAACTTCATGTACAGAAAAACAACCACATTATTTGAACTATTCAGAGATAAATATTTTTCACCAATCTATGTAACCCTCATCAATACATATCCCCTAAATGACCTATTATCTGTGTGAACTGATGTATTTCAACCTTGTTTAAAATGATCGCCTGTTATGTGTGGTAACGAGGGCCTTTGCTGTGGTTCTGAATACCCCAGTAAATGGGCCTAGTGCACAGTGTGGCCGCTTAGCTGTTTACCAAATAAATAAATAAATCAGGTTTCAAATAAATAATTTCAATATTTGTGAAGATCACGGAATTATGAGATACAACCATATATTTTACACGCCTTTTCAGTTTCTCAACCAGGATGGCGAGTGGTTAAGGCGTTGGACTTAAGATCCAATGGATGAATATCCGCGTAAGGTTCGAACCCACTTCTGGTACAGCTTTGGAAGTATAATGACAAGCATGAAAACTCACACAGAACTGAACAAGTGTGAATAAATCTATAACAGTGTGGAAACAATGATCCTAGTAAACAAATGTCACATGAGTACCTCAGGTAGCATGCAAGAGAGACTCTCTTTCCTGTAAAACATGATGGCGTGGCACTCTCCGTTTGCAGCCTGTGTTTGTTAGCTTTTTTATATGATTCTGATGCTTGACTTCCCTGCAAGCTCTGCACAGCATATTTGTTTGGAATTTTGCGGCAGCCCTTTAAATAAAAAGCACAACAGTTGTGAAATAAACACTGTAAACTTATGAGACAAAGCCCTTTCTCTGTTAACAAAAATCATCCATTTCAGGCTGGCTGAGGGTTAAGACATTGGACTTATAATCCAATATACATGTTTAACAGGGTTCAAACCCAGTTCTGGGTAAATGTGATATATAAACAATTGTGGTTGAAGCTTATGCCACAGTGCCTACTAAACCAGATACAGTCAGGCAGCAACCGAGAAGTTGCTCCTGTAACACTAAAGAAAACATGATTTTGCAGTTTGCAATCTGAGCTTTGTTAGAAGGGTTTTTAATGTTTGTTATTTTTTATTTTTTATGGGTATGTGCATGGCAATGAAAACCCTATTTTCTGGCACAATCTGGGAGAATACAATCAGAATCTGAAGACTAACAGGAAAGGTGAAAAGTGGTTATACATAAGGTGAAAAGAACAACAGCAATGGATACAGTTAGCAGACAGGTAGTAAGGTAGACGAATGCAGACGCATGGTGAGATAATTCTAAATGGGTAGAAAACACAAGGGGTCAGGAGGGGGTGAGTGTGAGGAAAAGATAAGGGATAGAGGTAGGAAAAACAAAGGGGGAGGAACAGGGCATGATGAGGGAAGGGAAGACAGGCAGAGGAGACGGGAGACTTTTGGTCAAAAAAGAAGTGGGAATCAGGAGTGGTGCGGGTAGTTTCCCTAAATGCCAGAAGTCTTGTGAACAAAATGGATGACCTGCAAGGTATAATACCAGAGGGGAAGGTGGATCTGGTGATGGTCAGAGACTCGAGCTACCCACTAGCATGACTGGGACCTCTCCATAACAGGGTATAATCTATGAAACAGGAAGCAAAAGTAAAGAGGTGGCATTATATGTCAAGTAGGGCATCAGTGCCACCATGGAGGGATTGGAGAGGGGAGGGTAGTGGTACTGTGCGCATTGATGCAGACAACAACAGGTAGGAAAGTGAGGCTGGGGGTAGTCTAGAGGCAACATCATCAAGATGTGGACAAAGAGAGGAAGTTGTATACCATGAGCAGGACTGGCAGCGGTAAGGGGTGAGGTGGAGGTAATGGGTGACTTTAGTTTGCCTAAGGTGGATTATAGTGTCACGTCCACCTCCTGTGACTGGAGCCAGTGGATCCTGGATACATTCCAGAATGGTTTACTGCTTTAGGGTGTGATCAAAGCTACACGAGAGAGAGTGCAATCCTAGGTCTGGTATTGAAAAATGGTGACCATGTCATGGAAGTCAAAGTAAAGTACTCTTTGGAGAGCAGTGACTACAGAATGTTGTGGTTCAGGGTTGCTATAGAGAATGAAACAGTGAGCACTAAGATGAAGGTGGGCACAGTAAAGATACACAGGGAGAGTGAGGCTTGGAGGTTATGAAGAGACGGCAGAGGTATTGAGCAAATACTCCTGCTCTGTCTTTGCTAAGGATAAGGATGGACTGGTGCCACAAGGGAGTATGAGGGGAGGAAAAGGAGGGGGAGGTGATTTTGATGAGGAGAGGATAACAGAAGACAGGGTTAGGAAGGAGCTTCTTTCTCTGAAAGTAAAGTAGTCCCCGGAATGAGATGGCACATAGCAAACGGTGTTGAGAGAGCAGGCAGTGGAATTGGTCAATACGCTGGAGACCTGTTCCAGCAGCTCATTCGAGACAGGGGTGGTGCTGCAGGTGTGGAGAACTTCACATGTGGTAGCACTGCACAAGAGTGGAGTAGTAATGACCGTGGGAACTACAGGTGGGTCAGTCTGAACTGCACTGTCATTAAACTGATGGAGGCCATTCTGAAGGAAAGGCTGGTTCGGTTGCATGAAGCAAACGGGCTTCAGGATGACAGACAGCACAGGTTCATGTAATGGAGATCCTGTCAAACCAGTCTGACCAGCTTCTTTGACTGGGCAATTAAGGCGGCAGACAAGGGCCAGGTAGTTGATATTCTGTGTCGTACCACACAAAAGTTTGATCAGGAAATTGGAGGACCTGTGGCGGGAAGCAAATCAACCAGGTGGATGCTTAATTGGCTCAGTAGTAAGACACAAAGGGTAACTGTGGGGGAGCTCTCAGGTACGAGAGAAGTCAACAGTGGGGTTCTGCAGGGGTCAGAAGTCGGCCTTGTGCTGTGTAATGTATTCATTAATGACACTGGCAATGGCAATAGAGGCAAACTCTGCCTTTTTACAAATGACACCGATCTATTTGGGGATGGTGGACAGAGATAAAGGAGTGCAGGAGCTAAAGGAAGACCTAGTGAAGCTGGAAGGGTGGTGTGGCATATGGCTGCTCATGTTTACTGAGATGAAGTGCAATGTCATATACATAGGAAGGAAGAACTGGAGGACTGAGTGCAGTCTGGGGGGATCAAGGTTGCTGAATCAGAAGAAAAATGGACTTGTGGATAGGCGTCGCTAGCAACCTTAAGCAAGCTATGCAGTGTAAAAGGCAGCAACCAAAGGCAAACAGAATGCTAGGATGTATCGCTAGAGGGTTCACTAGCAGAAGGGAAGAGGTTATACTGCTGCTGTACACATTCTTTGTGCAAACACACGGGAATAGGGCGTGCACTATTGGAGACTCTACCTGAAAAAGGACATCAGCAAGCTGGAGGCAGTACAAAAGAGGGCAGCAAAGATGGTTCAAGGGCAGCAGCGCAGGGCATACGAGGACAGGAAGTGAGAACTCAAAAAGTACCCACTGGAGGACAGGAGAAAGAGAGGGACAATGAATGACTGAAACTTTCATGTACTGGAAAGGTATAAATAAGGTGTATATCAGGGGCCTTTTTTTGTCACTGTGAAAACAGGACTACAAAGTGGCACTGTTAGCTAACTGGGAGGAGGAAGGCTCAGGGGGCAGGTCAGGAGTCACTTCTCTTTTATTCTCCCTGGTCACACCTGATAATAGGCATTTAATTGTTTAGGGTACTTACCTAGTTAGCAAAACAACCAAATACAGTCAATTAAGTAATAAAGAAAAAACAGCCACATTATTTGAACTATTCAGAGATAAATATTTTTCACCTCAATCTATGTAACCCTATCAATATATCCCCTAAATGACCCATTATCTGTGTGAACTGATGTATTTCAACCTTGTTTAAAATGATGCGCCTGTTATGTGTGGTACTTGAGGCCTTTTGCTGTGGTTCTGGAATACCCCAGTAAATGGGCCTAGTGCACAGTGGGCCTTAGCTGTTTACCAAATAAATAAATAAATAAATAAATCAGGTTTCAACAAATAATTTCAATATTTGTGAAGATCATGGGAGTTATGAGATACAACCATATATTTTACCGCCTTTTTCAGTTTTTCAACCAGGATGGCCGAGTGGTTAAGGCGTTGGACTTAAGATCCAATGGATGAATATCCGCGTGGGTTCGAACCCCACTTCTGGTACAGCTTTTGGAAGTATAATGACAAGCATTAAAAACTCACACAGAACTGAACAAGTGTGAATAAATCTTAACAGTGTGGAAACAATGATCCTAGTAAACAAATGTCACATTAGTACACTCAGGTAGCATGCAAGAGACTCTCTTCCTGTAAAACATGATGGCGTGGCACTCTCCGTTTGCAGCCTGTGTTTTGTTAGCTTTTTTAATGATTCTGATGCTTGAGCTTCCTACTGCAAGCTCTGCACAGCATATTTGTTTGGAATTTTGACGGCAGCCCTTTAAATAAAAAAGCTTACAACAGTTGTGAAATAAACACTGTAAACTTATGAGACAAAGCCCTTTCTCTGTTAACCAAGAAATCATCCATTTCAGGCTGGCTGAGTGGTTAAGACATTGGACTTATAATCCAATATACATGTATTAACAGGGGTTCAAACCCCAGTTCTGGTAAGAATGTATGAATATAAACAATTGTGGTTAGGCTTGTACCACGGTGCACTTACTCTACTAAACCAGATACAGTCAGGCAGCACTGAGAAGTTGCTCCTGTAACACTAAAGAAAACATGATTTTGCAGTTTGCAATCTGAGCTTTGTTAGAAGGGTTTTTAATGTTTGTTATTTTTTTTATTTTTTGTGGGGTATGTGCACTTGGCAATGAAAACCCTATTTTCTGGCACAATCTGGGAGAATACAATCAGAATCTGAAGACGAACAGGAAAGGTGAAAAGTGGTTATACATAAGGTGAAGAACACAGCAATGGATACAGTTAGCAGACAGGTAGTAAGGTAGAGGAATGCACGGACGATGGTGAGATAATTCTAAATGGGTGAAAACACAAGGGGTCAGGAGGGGTGAGTGTGAGGAAAGATAAGGGATAGAGGTAGGAAAAACAAGGGGGAGGAACAGGGCATGATGAGGGAAGGAAGACAGGCAGAGGAGACAGGAGACTTTTGGTCAAAAAGAAGTGGGAATCAGGAGTGGTGAGGTGGTTTCCTAAATGCCAGAAGTCTTGTGAACAAAATGGATGACCTGCAAGGTATAATACCAGAGGAAGGTGGATCTGGTGATGGTCAGAGACTCGAGCTACCCACTAGCATGACTGGGACCTCTCCATAACAGGGTATAATCTATGAAACAGGAAGCAAAAGTAAAGAGGTGGCATTTATATGTCAAGTAGGGCATCAGTGCCACCATGGAGAGATTGGAGGGAGGGTAGTGGTACAATGCGCATTGATGCAGACAACAACAGGTAGGAAAGTGAGGCTGGGGGTAGTCTAGAGGCAACATCATCAAGATGTGGACAAAGAGAGGAAGTTATATACCATGAGCAGGACTGGCAGCAGAGGGGTGAGGTGGAGGTAATGGGTGACTTTAGTTTGCCTAAGGTGGATTATAGTGTCACGTCCACCTCCTGTGACTGGAGCCAGTGGATCCTGGATACATTCCAGAATGGTTTACTGCTTTAGGGTGTGATCAAAGCTACATGAGAGAGAGTGCAATCCTAGGTCTGGTATTGAAAAATGGTCACCATGTCATGGAAGTCAAAGTAAAGTACTCTTTGGAGAGCAGTGACTACAGCAAGTTGTGGTTCAGGGTTGCTATAGAGAATGAAACAGTGAGCACTAAGATGAAGGTGGGCACAGTAAAGATACACAGGGAGAGTGAGGCTTGGAGGTTATGAAGAGGCGGCAGAGGTATTGAGCAAATACTCCTGCTCTGTCTTTGCTAAGGATAAGGATGGACTGGTGCCACAAGGGAGTATGAGGGAGGAAAAGGAGGGGAGGTGATTTTGATGAGGAGAGAGTAACAGAAGACAGGGTTAGGAAGGAGCTTCTTTCTCTGAAAGTAAAGTAGTCCCAGATGAGATGGCACACTGCAAGCGGTGTTGAGAGAGCAGGCAGTGGAATTGGTCAATACGCTGGAGACCTGTTCAGCAGCTCATTCGAGACAGGGTGGTGCTGCAGGTGTGGAGAACTTCACATGTGGTAGCACTGCACAAGAGGAGTAGAGTAGTGACCGTGGGAACTACAGGTGGGTCAGTCTGAACTGCACTGTCATTAAACTGATGGAGGCCATTCTGAAGGAAAGGCTAGTTCGGTTGCATGAAGCAAACGGGCTTCAGGATGATAGACAGCACAGGTTCATGTAATGGAGATCCTGTCAAACCAGTCTGACCAGCTTCTTTGACTGGGCAATTAAGGCGGCAGACAAGGGCCAGGTAGTTGATATTCTGTGTCGTACCACACAAAAGTTTGATCAGGAAATTGGAGGACCTGTGGCGCCGAAAAAATCAACCAGGTGGATGCTTAATTGGCTCAGTAGTAAGACACAAAGGGTAACTGTGGGGAGCTCTCAGGTGAGAGAAGTCAACAGTGGGGTTCTGCAGGGTCAGAAGTGAGGCCTTGTGCTGTGTAATGTATTCATTAATGACACTGGCAATGGCAATAGAGGCAAACTCTGCCTTTACAAATGACACCGATCTATTTGGGGATGGTGGACAGAGATAAAGGAGTGCAGGAGCTAAAGGAAGACCTAGTGAAGCTGGAAGGGTGGTGTGGCATGGCTGCTCATGTTTACTGAGATGAAGTGCAATGTCATATACATAGGAAGGAAGAACTGGAGGACTGAGTGCAGTCTGGGGATCAAGGTTGCTGAATCAGAAGAGAAAATGGACTTGTGGATAGGCGTCGCTAGCACCTCAAGCAAGCTATGCAGTGTAGAAGAGGCAGCAACCAAGGCAAACAGAATGCTAGGATGTACGCTAGAGGTTCACTAGCAGAAGGAAGAGGTTATACTGCTGCTGTACACATTCTTTGTGCAAACACACGGGAATAGGGCGTGCACTATTGGAGACTCTACCTGAAAAAGGACATCAGCAAGCTGGAGGCAGTACAAAAGAGGGCAGCAAAGATGGTTCAAGGGCAGCAGCGCAGGGCATACGAGGACAGGAAGTGAGAACTCAAAAAGTACCCACTGGAGGACAGGAGAAAGAGAGGGACAATGAATGACTGAAACTTTCATGTACTGGAAAGGTATAAATAAGGTGTATATCAGGGGCCTTTTTTTGTCACTGTGAAAACAGGACTACAAAGTGGCACTGTAGTAAGCTGGCAGGAGGAAGGCTCAGGGGGCAGGTCAGGAGTCACTTCTCTTTTATTCTCCCTGGTCACACCTGATAATAGGCATTTAATTGTTTAGGGTACTTACCTAGTTAGCAAAACAACCAAATACAGTCAATTAAGTAATAAAGAAAAAACAGCCACATTATTTGAACTATTCAGAGATAAATATTTTTCACCTCAATCTATGTAACCCTATCAATATATCCCCTAAATGACCCATTATCTGTGTGAACTGATGTATTTCAACCTTGTTTAAAATGATGCGCCTGTTATGTGTGGTACTTGAGGCCTTTTGCTGTGGTTCTGGAATACCCCAGTAAATGGGCCTAGTGCACAGTGGGCCTTAGCTGTTTACCAAATAAATAAATAAATAAATAAATCAGGTTTCAACAAATAATTTCAATATTTGTGAAGATCATGGGAGTTATGAGATACAACCATATATTTTACCGCCTTTTTCAGTTTTCAACCAGGATGGCCGAGTGGTTAAGGCGTTGGACTTAAGATCCAATGGATGAATATCCGCGTGGGTTCGAACCCCACTTCTGGTACAGCTTTTGGAAGTATAATGACAAGCTTAAAAACTCACACAGAACTGAACAAGTGTGAATAAATCTGTAACAGTGGAAACAATGATCCTAGTAAACAAATGTCACATTGAGTACACTCAGGTAGCATGCAAGAGAGACTCTTTTCCCTGTAAAACATGATGGCGTGGCACTCTCCGTTTGCAGCCTGTGTTTTGTTAGCTTTTTAATGATTCTGATGCTTGGGCTTCCTACGCAAGCTCTGCACAGCATATTTGTTTGGAATTTTGAGGCAGCCTTTAAATAAAAAGCTTACAACAGTTGTAAATAAACACTGTAAACTTATGAGACAAAGCCCTTCTCTGTTAACCAAAAAATCATCCATTTCAGGCTGGCTGAGTGGTTAAGACATTGGACTTATAATCCAATATACATGTATTAACAGGGTTCAAACCCCAGTTCTGGTAGAAATGTATGAATATAAACAATTGTGGTTAGACTTGTACCACAGTGCACTTACCCTACTAAACCAGATACAGTCAGGCAGCACTGAGAAGTTGCTCCTGTAACACTAAAGAAAACATGATTTTGCAGTTTGCAATCTGAGCTTTGTTAGAAGGGTTTTCAATGTTTGTTATTTTTTTAATTTTTTATGGGGTATGTGCACTTGGCAATGAAAACCCTATTTTCTGGCACAATCTGGGAGAATACAATCAGAATCTGAAGACGAACAGGAAAGGTGAAAAAGTGGTTATACATAAGGTGAAGAACACAGCAATGGATACAGTTAGCAGACAGGTAGTAAGGTAGAGCAGTACGGACGCATGGTGAGATAATTCTAAATGGGTAGAAAACACAAGGGGTCAGGAGGGGGTGAGTGTGAGGAAAAGATAAGGGATAGAGGTAGGAAAAACAAAGGGGGAGGAACAGGGCATGATGAGGGAAGGGAAGACAGGCAGAGGAGACGGGAGACTTTTGGTCAAAAAAGAAGTGGGAATCAGGAGTGGTGCGGGTAGTTTCCCTAAATGCCAGAAGTCTTGTGAACAAAATGGATGACCTGCAAGGTATAATACCAGAGGGGAAGGTGGATCTGGTGATGGTCAGAGACTTGAGCTACCCCCTAGCATGACTGGGACCTCTCCATAACAGGGTATAATCTATGAAACAGGAAGCAAAAGTAAAGAGGTGGCATTATATGTCAAGTAGGGCATCAGTGCCACCATGGAGGGATTGGAGAGGGAAGGGTAGTGGTACTGTGCGCATTGATGCAGACAACAACAGGTAGGAAAGTGAGGCTGGGGGTAGTCTAGAGGCAACATCATCAAGATGTGGACAAAGAGAGGAAGTTGTATACCATGAGCAGGACTGGCAGCGGTAAGGGGTGAGGTGGAGGTAATGGGTGACTTTAGTTTGCCTAAGGTGGATTATAGTGTCACGTCCACCTCCTGTGACTGGAGCCAGTGGATCCTGGATACATTCCAGAATGGTTTACTGCTTTAGGGTGTGATCAAATATACACGAGAGAGTGCAATCCTAGGTCTGGTATTGAAAATGGTGACCATGTCATGGAAGTCAAAGTAAAGTACTCTTTGGAAGCAGTGACTACAGAATGTTGTGGTTCAGGGTTGCTATAGAGAATGAAACAGTGAGCACTAAGATGAAGGTGGGAACAGTAAAGATACACAGGGAGAGTGAGGCTTGGAGGTTATGAAGAGACGGCAGAGGTATTGAGCAAATACTCCTGCTCTGTCTTTGCTAAGGATAAGGATGGACTGGTGCCACAAGGGAGTATGAGGGGAGGAAAAGGAGGGGGAGGTGATTTTGATGAGGAGAGGATAACAGAAGACAGGGTTAGGAAGGAGCTTCTTTCTCTGAAAGTAAAGTAGTCCCCGGAATGAGATGGCACATAGCAAACGGTGTTGAGAGAGCAGGCAGTGGAATTGGTCAATACGCTGGGAGACCTGTTCAGCAGCTCATTCGAGACAGGGGTGGTGCTGCAGGTGTGGAGAACTTCACATGTGGTAGCACTGCACAAGAGTGGGAGTAGTAATGACCGTGGGAACTACAGGTGGGTCAGTCTGAACTGCACTGTCATTAAACTGATGGAGGCCATTCTGAAGGAAAGGCTAGTTCGGTTGCATGAAGCAAACGGGCTTCAGGATGACAGACAGCACAGGTTCATGTAATGGAGATCCTGTCAAACCAGTCTGACCAGCTTCTTTGACTGGGCAATTAAGGCGGCAGACAAGGGCCAGGTAGTTGATATTCTGTGTCGTACCACACAAAAGTTTGATCAGGAAATTGGAGGACCTGTGGCGGGAAGCAAATCAACCAGGTGGATGCTTAATTGGCTCAGTAGTAAGACACAAAGGGTAACTGTGGGGGAGCTCTCAGGTACAGAGAAGTCAACAGTGGGGTTCTGCAGGGGTCAGAAGTCGGCCTTGTGCTGTGTAATGTATTCATTAATGACACTGGCAATGGCAATAGAGGCAAACTCTGCCTTTTTACAAATGACACCGATCTATTTGGGGATGGTGGACAGAGATAAAGGAGTGCAGGAGCTAAAGGAAGACCTAGTGAAGCTGGAAGGGTGGTGTGGCATATGGCTGCTCATGTTTACTGAGATGAAGTGCAATGTCATATACATAGGAAGGAAGAACTCGAGGACTGAGTGCAGTCTGGGGGGATCAAGGTTGCTGAATCAGAAGAAAAATGGACTTGTGGATAGGCGTCGCTAGCAACCTTAAGCAAGCTATGCAGTGTAGAAAGGCAGCAACAAGGCAAACAGAATGCTAGGATGTATCGCTAGAGGTTCACTAGCAGAAGGGAAGAGGTTATACTGCTGCTGTACACATTCTTTGTGCAAACACACGTGGAATAGGGCGTGCACTATTGGAGACTCTACCTGAAAAAGGACATCAGCAAGCTGGAGGCAGTACAAAAGAGGGCAGCAAAGATGGTTCAAGGGCAGCAGCGCAGGGCATACGAGGACAGGAAGTGAGAACTCAAAAAGTACCCACTGGAGGACAGGAGAAAGAGAGGGACAATGAATGACTGAAACTTTCATGTACTGGAAAGGTATAAATAAGGTGTATATCAGGGTCCTTTTTTTGTCACTGTGAAAACAGGACTACAAAGTGGCACTGTAGTAAGCTGGCAGGAGGAAGGCTCAGGGGGCAGGTCAGGAGTCACTTTCTTTATTCTCCTGGTCACACCTGATAATAGGCATTTAATTGTTTAGGGTACTTACCTAGTTAGCAAAACAACCAAATACAGTCAATTAAGTAATAAAGAAAAAACAGCCACATTATTTGAACTATTCAGAGATAAATATTTTTCACCTCAATCTATGTAACCCTATCAATATATCCCCTAAATGACCTATTATCTGTGTGAACTGATGTATTTCAACCTTGTTTAAAATGATGCGCCTGTTATGTGTGGTACTTGAGGCCTTTTGCTGTGGTTCTGGAATACCCCAGTAAATGGGCCTAGTGCACAGTGGGCCTTACCTCTTTACCAAATAAATAAATAAATAAATAAATCAGGTTTCAACAAATAATTTCAATATTTGTGAAGATCACGGGAGTTATGAGATACAACCATATATTTTACCGCCTTTTTCAGTTTCTCAACCAGGATGGCCGAGTGGTTAAGGTGTTGGACTTAAAATCCAATGGATGAATATCCGCGTGGGTTCGAACCCCACTTCTGGTACAGCTTTTGGAAGTATAATGACAAGCATTAAAAACTCACACAGAACTGAACAAGTGTGAATAAATCTATAACAGTGTGGAAACAATGATCCTAGTAAACAAATGTCACATTGAGTACACTCAGGTAGCATGCAAGAGAGACTCTCTTTCCCTGTAAAACATGATGGCGTGGCACTCTCCGTTTGCAGCCTGTGTTTTGTTAGATAGCTTTTTTAATGATTCTGATGCTTGAGCTTCCTACTGCAAGCTCTGCACAGCATATTTGTTTGGAATTTTGACTGCAGCCCTTTAAATAAAAAAGCTTACAGCAGTTGTGAAATAAACACTGTAAACTTATGAGACAAAGCCCTTTCTCTGTTAACTAGAAATCATCCATTTCAGGCTGGCTGAGTGGTTAAGACATTGGACTTATAATCCAATATATATGTATTAACAGTGGTTCAAACCCCAGTTCTGGTAAGAATGCATGAATATAAACAATTGTGGTTAGACTTGTACCACGGTGCACTTATCCTACTAAACCAGATACAGTCAGGCAGCACTGAGAAGTTGTTCCTGTAACACTAAAGAAAATATGATTTTGCAGTTTGCAATCTGAGCTTTGTTAGAAGGGTTTTTAATGTTTGTTATTTTTTTTATTTTTTATGGGGTATGTGCACTTGGCAACGAAAACCCTATTTTCTGGCACAATCTGGGAGAATACAATCAGAATCTGAAGACGAACAGGAAAGGTGAAAAAGTGGTTATACATAAGGTGAAGAACACAGCAATGGATACAGTTAGCAGACAGGTAGTAAGGTAGAGCAGTACGGACGCATGGTGAGATAATTCTAAATGGGTAGAAAACACAAGGGGTCAGGAGGGGGTGAGTGTGAGGAAAAGATAAGGGATAGAGGTAGGAAAAACAAAGGGGGAGGAACAGGGCATGATGAGGGAAGGGAAGGGAAGGGCAGACAGGCAGAGGAGACGGGAGACTTTTGGTCAAAAAAGAAGTGGGAATCAGGAGTGGTGCGGGTAGTTTCCCTAAATGCCAGAAGTCTTGTGAACAAAATGGATGACCTGCAAGGTATAATACCAGAGGGGAAGGTGGATCTGGTGATGGTCAGAGACTCGAGCTACCCCCTAGCATGACTGGGACCTCTCCATAACAGGGTATAATCTATGAAACAGGAAGCAAAAGTAAAGAGGTGGCATTATATGTCAAGTAGGGCATCAGTGCCACCATGGAGGGATTGGAGAGGGGAGGGTAGTGGTACTGTGCGCATTGATGCAGACAACAACAGGTAGGAAAGTGAGGCTGGGGTAGTCTAGAGGCAACATCATCAAGATGTGGACAAAGAGAGGAAGTTGTATACCATGAGCAGGACTGGCAGCGGTAAGGGGTGAGGTAGAGGTTATGGGTGACTTTACTTTGCCTAAGGTGGATTATAGTGTCACGTCCACCTCCTGTGACTGGAGCCAGTGGATCCTGGATACATTCCAGAATGGTTTACTGCTTTAGGGTGTGATCAAAGCTACACGAGAGAGAGTGCAATCCTAGGTCTGGTATTGAAAAATGGTGACCATGTCATGGAAGTCAAAGTAAAGTACTCTTTGGAGAGCAGTGACTACAGAATGTTGTGGTTCAGGGTTGCTATAGAGAATGAAACAGTGAGCACTAAGATGAAGGTGGGCACAGTAAAGATACACAGGGAGAGTGAGGCTTGGAGGTTATGAAGAGACGGCAGAGGTATTGAGCAAATACTCCTGCTCTGTCTTTGCTAAGGATAAGGATGGACTGGTGCCACAAGGGAGTATGAGGGGAGGAAAAGGAGGGGGAGGTGATTTTGATGAGGAGAGGATAACAGAAGACAGGGTTAGGAAGGAGATTCTTTCTCTGAAAGTAAAGTAGTCCCGAATGAGATGGCACATAGCAAGCGGTGTTGAGAGAGCAGGCAGTGGAATTGGTCAATACGCTGGGAGACCTGTTCAGCAGCTCATTCGAGACAGGGGTGGTGCTGCAGGTGTGGAGAACTTCACATGTGGTAGCACTGCACAAGAGTGGTAGTAGTAATGACCGTGGGAACTACAGGTGGGTCAGTCTGAACTGCACTGTCATTAAACTGATGGAGGCCATTCTGAAGGAAAGGCTAGTTCGGTTGCATGAAGCAAACGGGCTTCAGGATGACAGACAGCACAAGTTCATGTAATGGAGATCCTGTCAAACCAGTCTGACCAGCTTCTTTGACTGGGCAATTAAGGCAGCAGACAAGGGCCAGGTAGTTGATATTCTGTGTCGTACCGCACAAAAGTTTGATCAGGAAATTGGAGGACCTGTGGCGGGAAGCAAATCAACCAGGTGGATACTTAATTGGCTCAGTAGTAAGACACAAAGGGTAACTGTGGGGGAGCTCTCAGGTACGAGAGAAGTCAACAGTGGGGTTCTGCAGGGGTCAGAAGTCGGCCTTGTGCTGTGTAATGTATTCATTAATGACACTGGCAATGGCAATAGAGGCAAACTCTGCCTTTTTACAAATGACACCGATCTATTTGGGGATGGTGGACAGAGATAAAGGAGTGCAGGAGCTAAAGGAAGACCTAGTGAAGCTGGAAGGGTGGTGTGGCATATGGCTGCTCATGTTTACTGAGATGAAGTGCAATGTCATATACATAGGAAGGAAGAACTCGAGGACTGAGTGCAGTCTGGGGGGATCAAGGTTGCTGAATCAGAAAGAGAAAAATGGACTTGTGGATAGGCGTCGCTAGCAACCTTAAGCAAGCTATGCAGTGTAGAAAGGCAGCAACCAAGGCAAACAGAATGCTAGGATGTATCGCTAGAGGGTTCACTAGCAGAAGGGAAGAGGTTATACTGCTGCTGTACACATTCTTTGTGCAAACACACGTGGAATAGGGCGTGCACTATTGGAGACTCTACCTGAAAAAGGACATCAGCAAGCTGGAGGCAGTACAAAAGAGGGCAGCAAAGATGGTTCAAGGGCAGCAGCGCAGGGCATACGAGGACAGGAAGTGAGAACTCAAAAAGTACCCACTGGAGGACAGGAGAAAGAGAGGGACAATGAATGACTGAAACTTTCATGTACTGGAAAGGTATAAATAAGGTGTATATCAGGGTCCTTTTTTTGTCACTGTGAAAACAGGACTACAAAGTGGCACTGTAGTAAGCTGGCAGGAGGAAGGCTCAGGGGGCAGGTCAGGAGTCACTTCTCTTTTATTCTCCCTGGTCACACCTGATAATAGGCATTTAATTGTTTAGGGTACTTACCTAGTTAGCAAAACAACCAAATACAGTCAATTAAGTAATAAAGAAAAAACAGCCACATTATTTGAACTATTCAGAGATAAATATTTTTCACCTCAATCTATGTAACCCTATCAATATATCCCCTAAATGACCTATTATCTGTGTGAACTGATGTATTTCAACCTTGTTTAAAATGATGCGCCTGTTATGTGTGGTACTTGAGGCCTCTTGCTGTGGTTCTGGAATACCCCAGTAAATGGGCCTAGTGCACAGTGGGCCTTACCTCTTTACCAAATAAATCAATAAATAAATCTGGTTTCAACAAATAATTTCAATATTTGTGAAGATCACGGGAGTTATGAGATACAACCATATATTTTACCGCCTTTTTCAGTTTCTTAACCAGGATGGCCGAGTGGTTAAGGCGTTGGACTTAAGATCCAATGGATGAATATCCGTGGGTTCGAACCCCACTTCTGGTACAGCTTTTGGAAGTATAATGACAAGCATTAAAAACTCACACAGAACTGAACAAGTGTGAATAAATCTATAACAGTGTGGAAACAATGATCCTAGTAAACAAATGTCACATTGAGTACACTCAGGTAGCATGCAAGAGAGACTCTCTTTCCCTGTAAAACATGATGGCGTGGCACTCTCTGTTTGCAGCCTGTGTTTTGTTAGATAGCTTTTTTAATGATTCTGATGCTTGAGCTTCCTAGTGCAAGCTCTGCACAGCTGATGTATTTCAACCTTGTTTAAGTTCTTTGACAGCTGGAGGTTGTTACCAGCAATAAAACTGAACTTTACCATAGACATTCCAGTTTGCCTTGTGCTATGCCAAATTCTGGCCCAAGCCATCTGCTTCTGCACCAGCTACTCGCTTCTCAGCGAAAGACCACGTGGGGGTCCTGCCCCATGCTACTTGAACATCCAACAGAGGTCTACATTTCGCCAGGTTACCTCCTGCGACGGGGTACAGTGAGTAAAATCCAGGGTAGGTCCCTGAAACGAAATCAGTCAATCTCTGTGGTACCACCTAGTTGCTTTTAAATATTTGTTTAGGGTTTTCAAGGGACTCTGCCATTCAGTCAGTGGATACAAATACTTACTGTGCATGTTTAATCACCTTTCTATCCATCAAGGGCCTAAATTACAGCTGCAACCCCAGGCAACGACCAGGCTAGCCTATTTCCTCCTGGATACCCAGTGACTATGGTTTGGGACTGCATGCATGCCAAAAATCCCTGACTGAGGCCATACTAACTAAATCATTTAACTAGATCTACCCCACCCCTGTTAACTTTCCCCTTTAATAAATCAAATTATTTATTGCACTGTTATACTGCCTCACGTATGTTTTCCTGAGTGCCCTAAGGGAAATGTGTTTGGAGGTAACAGAACTTAAAAGTGTATGCTGAATGAATACTGTTTTACAGGGGGTCCAAGGTGGTTTGCTGGAATCCTGGCCTTAAGTGCAAAGACTGTGAGCAAATTGTTAGTGGTTGAACTATTTGATATCCTGTTACCCACTGCAACTGTACCAGTTTAAAAGGTCACTAGGCAGGATTGTGGGTAATATTAGCTTCCCAGAGGGCTGCATCTATGGCAATACAGTAATTACCCACGTAATTACTCTGGGTGGAAGCACCAGAATTATAGCACTACTACTGGAAAGGGCCCCCCATACTTGGTAGTTACGAACACAGGCCCCTTTAACCTGTTGTTAGGGATTCAGGCAGGGGTTGTAGCCCTTTGTATAATGGCGCCGGGGCTACATCTTTGGAGGCACTGCTGGGATTACTTCCCCCCCCAGTGGCCAAAACGGAAAATTTTAACTAAAGTTTTTATGGATACCACTAAAGAAATGGCTGTGCAGCAGTTAATTGGTGTGTGCACAGGGAGTGAAACTGATCCTCAGAACACTCTTCTATTACTAGATATACCCCTGGGCACTGATAAAGATATTATCGAGGGGGCGCTTGCAACAGTTGAATGTCTTGGGGAAGCTGAGAGGTCAATGTGACTGCACAAACACTAATGGACTAGTAGAATGTGGTAATCCTGTGGACAGTATCCAGGTACCTGAGGTCATTGTCATTGATGGGTCCCTGACGCTTCTGGCGCACGGCAACCCTGCTTGTGTCGGCCACGCTAGTACGTGCTTGTCTGGTTTGCTACAATACCCCTGGTCTCCACTGGGGTCTCTGGCTCACCAGGCCATCCCATCCCCTTGGTCCAGGGAGGAAAGCACCACACAGGCACTCAGTCCTCAACCCTTCCCCTGCCGACCCCCGGCGCCCGAGTCCACTCCTGAACCCAGGTCGCGGCCGCGGCGTGAGGTGTGGCGTCCAACGCCACCAGACCAGCTTCCATCTGAGAGTCTTGAAAAGAAACTTGCCAAATGGTTACAGGCTGACGGTCAGACCCTCGAGAATTTGGAAGAGTTATTTAAGCCTCCTGGGGGTATCCCCCCCGGTACCTGCTCCAGCCCCAGCACCCATATGTATCCTTGTGACTATGCCCGCATCGACTCCAGTGCCTATCTCTATGTGCTCTCAATTAATCATGACTCCTACCACAGGCTGCAAATGTTTTCTGGCATTATTCACACACCCCATGGGAAAAATGACTGAGAGACTTGGATGGACTATGCAGCCCCTTTGGTCCAAGAGTGGCAATGCACAGAAGCAGAGAAAAGAAAAAGGTTATGTGAAAGTCCGCGAGGTCCTGCTCTGGATGCTGTCCACTCGGTGCGAGCTGATAACCCAGGGGCCTCTGCTCAAGATTATTTAGCCCCTTTGGAAAATGTGTTTGGAAGTCCTGAATCTGGTGAGGATCTTTTGTGGAGGTTTAAAACCACCCAACAAAATTCAGGGGAACTAATGTTGAGTATATACGCCACTTTGAACAAACTCTACAGAAGTGTTTTCGGAAGGGAGGTGTGGTTCTGGGTGAACTGAACCAAGCCAAGTTGAGTCAAATACTTAAGTCTGCCCTTTATTCTGATTTACTGCTGCTCAAGTTGCGATTGCTAGATCGGAGAGATTCTCCCCCTCCTATAACTTGTTGATGAAGGAAGTGCGGGAGATGGAACAAAGGGGGTACAATGGGACGCCTCTGCGGCTGTCACCCAAGTTGCTGCTGGTGCGCCACCAATTGTGAAACAAGAGTTGACAACAGGCACCACTGCTAAAGGCACCTCTGATAAAGACCAAGATACCTATTGGCATGCGTCTAATATGGGAGTGGGAGCACATACCCAGGCAACACCTGCACCAGGATGATTAGAGGCCCAAGTATTTGAACTGTCTGGCATGATGCAAAAGTTAATGAAATGCAATGTACAACCCCAGGTGTGGCATGGAGAAAGAAAGTCCTGACCAGAATCTTCAGATGTCAGTGCCCCTGCACAAACCTCAAACGCGTATTCTTCTCGTCCCACTAACCGTGACTACCGGCCAAATCACGACATGCCAGCTCAACCCTAATGGCCTGTTCTGTTACAAATGTGGAAAGGATGGCCACCAGACGAGAGAGTGCCAGTCCCGAGAGGACCCAGTCGGAGTTAGAGACAGATTGCCTGCAGAAAGGCATCCAAGGCAAGATACTTCCAGTGGTGCTTCGGCCCAACCTCGACACAATGTATTTGTGGCCAGATCCTTCATTCCTGTTTCTATAGACAATGTGCTTCCTGATTGGTCGGAAGTGGTAGGTCCCACCATGAAGACTACCATACATGTGGATGGTACCTGGGCCAGAGCTGTTCTTGACAGTGGGTCTCAAGTTACAATAACATTCAAGGACTGGCATGCTCAACACCTGTCTGACCATCCCTTACAGCCGCTAGATAGATTGCATGTGTGGGGCCCGAGTGAAACGTCTTATCCGTACCTTGGATTTGTGAGAGTGTGGCTTTCATTCCCATCCACAGTGGCTGGTATGGATGAATCAGCAGAGACAATTGCGTTAGTCTGTCCATTTTCTGGTTTATTTGACGGAGTCCCCATACTAATCGGCACAAATGCTCACATGTTCTGCCGCCTGACTCAGATGTGCCAAGAACAACGAAAGAAGAAGACTGGAAAGGCAATGCATGTACATGCTTGTAGGCAAGAAGGCTTATGATAAGCACCTGCAACCAGAAGAAAATGATAAAAATGAACCAGTGGGGTCTGTATGGAAAAAGGACCCAGAAGCCATTACTCTTCCTCCGAACACACAGTGCAGAATCAGTGGGGAGGTGCGCATCCGAAAAGATATAAACAACAAAATCCTTATGCTGGATGCTCCCAAACAGGGAAGAATGTCTGATGGGCTCCTAGTCAAACCAAGTGTGCTGCCTGTTCGTGCTCATGCCTATGCCAGAAGAGTTGTAGTACAGATCCAAAATGTCACCAACAGGGATGTAAAAATCACTCGAGGATGCACCTTGGCCCAGATGTATTGTGCAGATATTGATGTGCTGCAGTCTAAGTGCTACTGAGGAGATGATGGAGAAGTATCCCCAGAACAGTTTGACTTGGGTGAGTCACCAATTCCTGAAGGCTGGAAAGAGAAAATTAGCTGAAGACTGGCCAAGAGAAGCAAAGTGTTCTCCCTGAAAGAGTGGGATGTAGGTTGTGACACTAGTGCCCAACACCACATCCGCCTTCATGACAAGAGGCATTTCAGAGAAAGATCAGGTCGGTTAGCTCCTGTTGACATTGATGACATCAGGAGCCACCTTCAGGACATGCTAGAAGCTGGGATCAGCCAAGAATCACGCAGCCCTTATGCCTCTCCGATTGTTGTGGTCCGCAAGAAAAATGGCTCTGTCCGCATGTGTGTGGATTACAGGACTCTTTTGCTATTTTCTCTGCTTCAGTTGCAGCCCCCATCTGGAGTGCACCCCCAGCCCATCCCCGCATCCACCAGCCAGCCGGTATTTCACTCCCCAGGGGTCTGCCCCCGTGGGGCCAGCAGGGTTCCCCAACCCCACAAAGAAACTGGATCCAGTATGGCCTGGCCCCGTGGCTAGCAGGGAGCGGGGCCTGTGAGGCATCCTCCTACACTGCTTTTTCCTTTTTTTGTGCCCCCTTGCAAGCACGTGGTGTGTACAGACACCTGCGACCGGGTCGCGCACGCCCACATCAAACCTCTGCCACACTCCCACCCCACTCTGTTGCTGTGCCATGTCGCTGAGCCCCAGCCTCTGCTAGGGGTCAGGCATGCACCAGCCGCTGGTCTCCCCCTCTTCCCGGAGATGGAAAGCAGTCCGTTGGATGCTCAATCCATCTCCTCCCCTACCAACCCACAGCGGCTCGTGCTCGTTCCTGAACATGAGCCGCCGGCGTGGCATGAGGTGTGGCGTCCAGCACCTCAACCCTCAGCAGCACCAAGCTGGCAATTACAGGACTCTTAACAAAAGAACAGTGCCTGACCAGCACACAATGCCTCGCATCCAAGATGCACTAGATTGCCTCAATGGGAGCAAGTGGTTCTCTGTACTTGACCTTAGAAGTTCATAGGGTAGGTTCAGACCCATAAGCTAAAAGAGCCATGTAAAGGACCTGCCACTGTTTAGTGGTCATATTTCCCATTTTTTCTTTCCCATGTATTTGTGGATACTACCAAATCCCAATGGTCCCAGAGGACAGGGAGAAGACTGCATTTATTTGTCCTCTGGGTTTTTACGAATTTCTACGCATGCCCAAAGGTATTTTAGGGATGCCAGCAACTTTTCAAAGGTTAATGGAACATGCAGTGGGAGACATGAATCTTCTGGAGTGCCTTGTTATTTTGGACGACGTCATAGTTTTCAGCAAGCCCCTCGAAGAGCATGAGGCTCATCCTTTTAAAATACTGGACAGACCTGAAGAATTCAGATTAAAGTTATCAACTGACAAATGCCAGTTCTTCCAAAGCTTTGTGAAATATGTAGGCCACATTGTGTCCTCTGAAGGAATCCAGACTGATCCTAGCAAAGTAGAAGCACTCACCACCTGGCCAAAGCCAAACAACCTAAAAGTGCTACAGAGATTTCTGCGGTTACTATCGATGTTTTGTCAAAGATTACACCAACGTTATCAGGCCACTGCTGGACTTGACGCAAGGGTACCCACCCACTCATCAAAAGTTCAAGAAACGTGCTGTCAAAGAGACTGATAAGACTTACTTTCAGCCTAATGAACTGTTTGGTCAAAGATGGACTCCAGATTGTGATTCTGTTTTTCAAGAGATAATCTACCAATTTACACATGCACCAGTTCCTGTCTATGCTGTTCTGTCTAAGCCATATGTTCTGCACACAGACGCCAGCCTGAGGGGCCTAGGAGCCGTGCTCTACCAGGAGTACACTGAAGCACTGCGCCCAGTGGCGTTTGCAAGTTGAAGTTTAACCCCATCAGAAAAGAACTACCCAGTTCACAAATTTGGAATTTCTCGCTTTGAAGTGGGCGGTCATGGAACAGTTTCACGAATACTTGTATGGTGCTAAAATGCTGGTAAAGATGGACAACAATCCATTAACATATGTGCAAACCTCCAAGTTGGATGCAACCGGACATCACCGGTTGCCGGCTCTATCAATGTACGATTATGCAGCGGAGTACAGGCCAGGCTTTAATCACATCAACGCTAATGCTCTCTCCAGGAGACCTGCCTCAAATCAGCAATGGATGCGCATACCAGAACATTCTGTGAAAGCCTTGTGTCACTAATTTGACAGAGATGAAATTCCATCTGAAGAGACTGTAAATTGCCTAGCTGATTGTTTGGGACCACCCGATACCTGTCTGCCAATAGCCTATTGCAATTTCGTAGCCTTAGACCTAAGTGCTTTGCCTGAACTTATTCTTGCTACTATACGAGAACAGTATTATGGCTCTATGATCAGGCCAGTACTGAATGCTTTAAGTAAGGGAGAAGATGTCTCTAAGTTGCAATCAAGTGGCCAAAGAACTGCTTTACCATTTCGAGAGGGGCCTAAACTCGAGCTAAAAGAAAAGTTGTAATACCGTGAACTGACCGATAATCAGGGGGAAGTGTTAAAGACACAATTGGTGCTGCCTTCAAAGTTCAAGTATGTTGTGCTGAAGGCCCTTCATGATCAGATGGGACACTTGGGTAGTGAAAGAACTTTAGACTTGGCCCGTGCACGCTTCCACTGGCCCAAAATGGGCATTGATGTTTAACAATACATCAAAACATGTGGCAGGTGTCTTCAAAGAAAAGCTCTACCCGAGAAAGCAGCTTATTTGGTGAATATATCTATGAGTGTCCCGATGGAACTGGTGTGCATCAATTTTCTAAGCTTGGAACCTGATTCCAAAAATATCAGTAACGTATTAGTAGTAACAGACCATTTCACCCGGTATGCTCAAGCCTATCCCACGAAAGACCAAAAGACCACCACAGTAGCTAAAGTACTTGTTGAAAAATTATTTGTTCATTATGGTGCTCCTCAGCGTATACATTCAGATCAGGGCAGAGACTTTAAGAGTCGCCTCATTAAAGAAATGGTATCTATCTGGGGTGTTCGAAAATCCAGGACCACTCCATATCACCCGCAAGGAGCTCCTAAACCTGAAAGGTTTAATAGAACGTTGTTAGACATGCTTGGCACCCTGCATCCAAAGGACAAACCGAAATGGAGCCAACAAATCAGTACACTAGTCCATGCATACAACTGCACAAAGAATGACACCATAGGTTTTTCCCCTTACCATCTCATGTTTGGTTGTGATGCTCATCTATCTGTTGACATCTGTTTTGGAGTTTCTTCTGATGGAGCACATTCACACAACTATCTGCAATATGTTCAAAAGCTGAAAGCACAACTAAACAATGTGCATCGACTCGCCCACGCCATGGCTGCCAAGAAAAAAACTAGCAAACAAAGTGTGTCATGACAAAAGGGTCAAAGCTCAAGAGTTGCACACTGGGGACCGAGTATTAATAAGAAATCTGGGATTCCAGAGAAAACACAACATTTCTGACAAATGGAGTCATCAGCCCTACATAGTGCTCAGTAAACTTACTGATTTCCCAGTCTATAAAGTGCGTCAGGAGGGAGATATTAACCCTTGCATGGCCGCGGACTGATATATCAGTCCAAAATTCCTATATGTTCTAATTCTGTCAGCAGTCTAAGGGTTAAAGCTGTAAAGACTATTCATAGAAATCATCTGTTACCTACTGGGCAAATACTTATAGACACTGCGTTGCCAGATCCTGCTCCAACAGGTCTTCCTACCACTCGTTTTGCTACATGCAAGCAATCAAAACCTCAAGTTATTTGTGGTCCACAGTTGCTACCCTCTGCTAGAACCAGTACAGATTATGATGGTGTCAATTCAGATAATGATGAAAGTGACTTTGGTGCCCCTCCCAATACACTAGGTAGTTACGAACCCAGGCCCCTTTAACCTGTTATTAGGGATACAGGCAGTAGTAGCCCTTTGTATAATGGTGCCAGGGCCACACCAGTTATACGTCTCTACTGTGGTACAGCATTTACTGGGGCATGTACCCTGTTCAGCCCTTGACTGGATCTGCATTTGCTGTTTTGTTTTTTTTTTTAATGCTTGGCATGTGTACATGCACTTCGGATCAACTAAGGACCCTAGATCCTATGGTACTGCCAGACAAACACAGTAGGCAGGTTCTTCAAATAACCAGCCTGCCCACGTCACAAAAACAGACAATGTATGAAAGGCAGCTTTTTTGTGATCATTTCCCTGTTTTATTAAGAAAAATGTGTGCACAGACAGCATGTAAATTGTCAGTACTGACATTAATTTGGAATAACAAGGAGCGAGAACAAAACAAGGAAACTCTCAACATATCTCTCAACCTCTTTACTCATAAATCAGGGGCAAAACTTAAAAATGGGTACTGTTCACTCAGAAATCTGATAGAATAAGGGGATTAGTGTAAAATGTATTTTCTGAAGAAGAACAAGTCTGTATCTTTAATGTTTGGCATTGTGTAGTACTTTCGATCCCCACTTTTCTGTCACAAAAACACAAATTCGAGAGACAGAGGAAAAATTTGAGTCAAAATCAGGGACAGTCCAGAGCTATGCTCAACATAGAGGATAATGTATGGTCCTCTATCGTTAACCGGTCAGTTAACAGTCGAGAGGTTGCCAGGGTGACCATGTAAACCTCGAGAGCGAAGCTCGAGAGGTTTACGTCGCCATGGCAACCTCGAGACGGTTAAAATTGACCGGTTGCCGATAGAGGGACCATACATTATTTTTTATAGTGTATGGTCCCACTATCAAAAAAGGGCTTACGTTTTTTAAAAAGTCACCGCCGCGGCCCTTCAGTCCTTCCCCGTCGGTTTCCCTTCAGTCGGTTTCCGTGTCGAAAAAAAAGCGCGCACATGCGCAGACCACTCGCTGTTGTTAACCTATCGATGTGACGTAGGATCGATAGGTTAACAACATATCTACGTCACATCGATAGGTTAACAACCTTAGGAAATGATGATTTCCTAAGGTTAACAGCGTTCTAACATACATTATATAAAACTTACACGCAGTTAAGGGGTTAAATTGGTCAGGCACTCGGTTTCAGCACCTGTAATCTTTCTCGAAAATACTTACTATACGAGTTCCACCAGCTATAAAGGACAGTTCCCCATCCTACATATCTAGATATCAGAGTTCCGCCACCTACACATTTACAACTTAAACTGTGTACGACTGTTGAAAACTTTCTTTAAAAATGTACTGAATAAAGAATTTGCATCAGGGAAAAGCAGTTTACTCCGCAGTGTTAGAAAGAAAGATACACTGCACCGTTTGATACAGCAGGGGGTGCTAAACGTAACAAAACAAGAATAATCTGTTCTTCCGAACGCCTTTCAGTGTCCTGGTTTTACAAATGAGGTCAATGCACTTTGCGAGTAGCGCGACTGTGTATATAAAAACATAGACTTTGACGGCAAATAAGGCCCACTTGGCCCACCCAGTCTGCCCATTTCCCTACCTATTAGATAACCTGCAGATTCCAGTTAACCAACAGCCTACTTTCCTGCTGACGGACTACCAGTGCGTCAGTAATTCAGTACATTGAGTAGTGGTGAGCCCACTGGTTAGTGCCAGTGGACGATGAGCCGCCTCAAGAGTAGCCAGGCTGACCGATCTGCCTGAAAATGCTAAAAGCGTAAGCCCGACTAGTAGAGATGGTTAACAGCTATAACCAGCCATCGCTCTGCGCCACACACTTGAGTCTCTGGGCATAACACAAATGTGACTGGTTTGTGTTTTTACTTTACGAACTGATCCGTGTCACAAACTACCAGAAAAAACACCATTCTATCATGTCTATGTCTGCAGTGTGCTACCCGGAGTAAGACAAAGTGTGGAACAAAAAAATCGCTGCCAGCAAAAACCGCAGCCAAGCTGAAAGAATGCTGACCCTGAAACCATATATGTTTACGTGCAGTTCACCGAAGTATCTACACTTACAAATAATCCAAAGGGGTCTGTGCAATGCACGCCATACCCTGCATATTATTATGAAAAAAACACCCACACGAAATTTTCAAAAAGCAACTACCAGGAGTGGGGTTCGAACCCACGCGGACATTCGTCCATTGGATCTTAAGTCCAACGCCTTAACCACTCGGCCATCCTGGTTGCGATAAAATGATCCGCCCCACAAAGCCTTTTGATATATCACGAAGTAAATGTTGCTCTCCATCATCGATTTGTGAATAATTCTTCCACTATTTGTAATTGTGACACATGCTTTTGTCACTGCATCTCAGGGTCGTGCTCACTAATGTCATGTGCAGAACATACACCGCTCCCCTCCAGGTTTATTTATGAAAGCCACAGCAATGTCTGCATCGGCAAATTGACCATTTTTAAACCCAGCACTCTTATTTTCTCCATGGGTTTGCCAGGTCCCGTCTGGGTTATGATGGTCATGCACTGCGGGATTGGTTCTGGGGACAGAAGGCGCTAGGTGTTACTGTTACCAGCGCGGTGCCCTCCAACCGCGCACCACGCAATTTCCAGCGAGGTATTCCTTCTATCGACTCCCCCAGTGCAGCCTCGCTGCCTCCCACCGTGTTGAACAAACCGCGACCACGTCGCATATCTGACATCTAGCCTTCACTACTTCGAGGGACACTGGCGGCAGTAATACTAACAATTAAAAAAAAAAACACACAGATACACATACAAATGAGCGTTCCCGCCTTTCAGACTGCAGCGCCCTCTGCAGCTCTGGACCGTGACTCCCATCCTCCCGCTCCCGCTCCCAGAAGCGACGCCCGTAGGCGCGACCCTGCACCCGCTCTTTAACTCCAAGGTTAGCCCTGCCGACTTCCGGGGATCGCGCCTCTCAACAGTGCCTCAAGGCAGCTGACGCTGAGCATCATATTTACCTCTGGGATCTCCTCATTGTACCTCTCAATCTTTTCCCACTGAAATGAGGGACTTGTACACTCAAAATAAGGGATAATGAGGGACATATCCTCAAACACACAGAGACATAAGCTCAGAACAGTATGGAAAACGTTTACTTGTACACAGTTTAGCATGGAAACTGATGGCAGATAAGGGCCGCTGGGCCTACCCAGTCTGCAAGTTTTTATCATCTTCATTTCTGCTGCAGACCCTACTTGATCTGCAGTGCTGTCTTCCCCCTCCCCCATCTCAACAATTCCGTTGTGCCTGTCTGAGGCATTTTTGAACCCCACTACCTCCACTGGAAGGCTGTTCCAGGAATCCACCACCCTTTCTGTGAAGAAATACTTCCTCACATCTCTCCTGAATCTATGTCCCAGCTTCATAGCATGCCCCTTTGTTCTAGAACACCTTTTTTCTCTGAAAAATACCCCGCCGTCCCTTATTTACCCTCGTGAGGTATTTAAATTGTCTCTATTGTATCCCCCTAGTCTCTTCCAGGGTGTATATATATTATGCTCCTTTAGCTTCTCCTCATAGGGCTTTTGATGCAGACTGCAACATTTTGGTAGCCCTCTTCTGGACCTCCTCCACTCTGCCTGTGTCTTTCCCAAGATAAGGTCTCCAAAACTGGACACAGTACTCAAGGTGGGGTCTTACCAACGATCTATAGGGGCAACACCACTTCCCTGTTCCTGCTGGTGATATCGCTACCTATGCACCCTAGCATCCCACTAGCCCTTCTGACTGCCTTGTCACACTGCCTGGCCACCTTTAAGTCATTCAATATGATTACCCCCAGGTCTCCTTCCTGCTTGGTCATTTTCAGTATCACTCCATTTTGTACTCCACTCCGGGTTTCTATGGCACAAGTGCATTATTTTGCATTAAACCCCAGCTGCTATAAGCTTGAGCACTCCTCCAGTTTTTCAGATCCCTGCCCATCCCCAAGTGTCCACTGTTTCAGATCTTGGTGTCATCCCTTCCAGCTCCTCCACTGTGTCACTTATAAAGACATTAAATAGCCCTTGACAGCATTAGGAAAACTTTGAAAAAAGTAAGATTTTTATTCAACTCCATCCCATTTTCCTTATTAATTCATATATTTTCAGTAATTAAATTCCCCATTTTGTTTATTATTGAAAACAGTTACAGGAAAAAAGATCCCCGTCCCCTAGACTCTATCTGCTCTGGCTGCTTCTCTACACCTGACATCACAATCCCCTGCTTATGATATCAAACTTCGCTCCACAGCAACACAGTGTGATGTCATAAGCAGACTTATGATGTTAGGTGTAGGCAAACAGCCAGGGCAAAAACGGCAGAGATAATGATTTCATGCAAATATCCTTAGTGATAAGGAACTAAGGGTGAGAATTACTGATTATACAATGTGGTAAATCCAATGTCCCAAATTCTGCATCCTGATTGGTTGGCTGGCACAATTACCACCGTGATAAATCCTCCAGTGTACCCACTGGAAAAGTGCCAGCCAACCTTATGTCGTACTAATCAGTCGCTTTCACTTCAAGCGAAACTGCCAGCGATTTGTCCTGTTGCCTTCACTAAAACACATGATGGAGAATTGTTTACTAAATGACATTCTCTTTCGAAGTGTAGGGACCTCAGTGAGTTAGAAAATAGTTAAAAACATTAAAGAAACAACATTTGCCATTGTTTAATATAAATTTATCCCTCCAGGGTGTGGGTACACTGGAGGACTTACCACGACTGGTGTGGTTCGGTCCTTTCGGCTGCGCCTTGTGACTGAATCACACCAGCCGAGGTAAATGCTCCAGTGTACCCACACCCTGGAGGGATAAATTGCTTAAATAAAATATGAATTACAAGCTACATTCATGTCTCAATACTATATTTTTCAAAACTGTCTCAAATGCATCAGGAGCTCTTTAAAGAGGACTGGTCCCAGCACTGACCCCTGAGATACCTCGATGGTCATCTCCCTTCCTCGGAGCAAACTCCGTTTACCACTACCCTGTGTCTCCTATCCCCTGACCAGTTTCTTACCCAGGTTACCATCTTACTGCCCACCCCCAAACTACCCAACTTGCATACCAGTCTCCTATGTAAAACGGTGTTGAAAGCCTTGCTGAAGTCCAGGTAGGCCAAGCCCACTGCTCCTCCCTGATGTAACTCCTTGGTCACCCAGTCAAATAAATCTATCAGATTTGGTGACATGACCTTCCCCCTATGAATTCATGCTGCCTCAGATCCTGTAACCTGTTAGATTTAAGACATTCCACTATCCTTTCCTTTAGGAGTGTTTTCATTAAAGGGACACTCAACCTTTTTTTGCATCATATTATTTTTAGGTAAATACCCACATTTTATGATTGGTTACCCCCTCTAAAGTTCATTGATGATCCTGGTTGTTTGATCTGCCTCCTTGTTCATTAGAAATGAAATGCATGGTAAAGTATAGATATACTCAGCCGTATTTTGCTTCAAATCATAGAATTACTCTTACTGCATACTTCCTGAACATTAGAAATGCCCTCAAACAGTGCAGCAACTCATGATATAATAGTCTATTCTACTCCCACTGCATAATGAGTGGCTAGATTGTGCTGGGGGTGTACCTGAGTTCAGGAAAGATGCAGTGGGAGCTGCTTAAGAAATGTAAATAAACATGTTTTGGTGTGGTAACACCAGTATGGTGGGCAGTCAGTTTTTCACTTTTTAAAAGAAAAAAAGAATCTGAATCAAACTACCAGCTACATCAACAGTCTCTATAGAATGTGAACAATCATAACATTTGTTTTTTAAACTAGGGTCACTTTGAAGCCTAAGGTGGGGGGGGGGTTGACAGTGTCCATTTAACTTACCCACCACCGAGGTCAGGCAGACAAACAAGCCTATAATTGCCTGCCTCTTCTTTGCTACCACTTTTGTGAAGTGGGACTACATCAGCCCTTCTCCAGTCTTCCGGGACCACTCCAGTCTCCAGTGATCTGTTTAATAGGACTGTCAGAGGTGCAGCTAGTACCTCCCTGAGCACCCTTTGGTGCATCCCATCTGGCCCCATAGCTTTGTCCACCTTCAGGTTATTGAGTGTTTTCCAGAGACTCTCCACAAAAAAGGACTAGTGTCCATTTCCTTCCCATCAAAACTCCTGGTGCCTTTTTGTGGTCCCTACCCTTCCCCTTCTTCTGTGTTGCCTGGACTCTTGCTCTGCACGGGGGTCGTGAGGACTTCAGCTTGACTCAGCCTCCCCCCCAGGACTATCACCGATCCCGCAGCCAGTTTTCAGCACTCGGAAAGTGCTGGACCAGCATGCCTCCACTTGCCCTAAGGCAGCCAATTGGAGCAGCGAATTCATGGGAGCCAGGAGGGCCCAATAACTTTTGAATTTAAATCTCTAACTCTCGGGTGGCTTTCCAACAGTTGCCTGGACTCTTGCTCTGCACGAGGGTCATGAGGACTTCAACTTGACTCAGCTGTCCCCCAGAACTATCGCCAGTCCCGTGGTCAGTTTGCAGTGCTCAGAAACCACCAGACCAGCCCACCTCCACTTGCCCTAAGGCAGTCAATTGGAGCAGCAAATTCACAGGGGCCAGGAGAGCCTGACAACATTTTTTTTTTGGCTAGTGTCTTTTACTGCCTTCTCAGGCTGGGGGGGGGTGTTACCTATGGTTCCCTCCCCTTGTCGGTCCATGTCCATGGCCCCGCACCACTCCTAGTTCCTGAGCTTCACCCCCTCCTCCTTTTCTCTCACCAGCTGCTTCGTGGTGGGTACATACCCCCACCACTGCGGAAGCTGAGGATCCGGATCCAGGAGAAGCTGTTGTGAATCGAAGTGGCACGGCGCCAAAGGACCGGACATCATGCTGCATATCAGAGGATTTTTCTTGTAGTGTAAAAATTCCACCCCTCGGCATGGACATGCAAGGCATCAGTGAAGCTGCCATGTGCATGTCCGCGCACCACATGCCCGATGCCATCCGTGCTGTGCCTTCAATGGACCACCTGCCTACACCAATCCCCAGTCTCCACCATGAGCCAGCACAGCAGTGGTATTCCCACCCCTCCATCCCCGGAGGAGGACAGCAGTCCCTGTGATGCTCAGTCCTCCTCCCCCCCCTCAGCCGACCCTCTGACACCCGAGGTTGCTCCCAACCCCGGGTCATTGGTGTGGCGTGAGGTGTGGTATCCAGCACCACGGGGCCGAGAGCCTGCCAACTTTTGAATATAAATCTCTGACTCTCAGATGGCTTTCCAACAGTTGCCTGGACTCTAGCCTCTGAATGAAGGCAGCGGATTAATCATCAGAATCCTATATTTCACCAACTGTCCTACTAGCGGCTCACGTGCAAAGGACCTAATCACTACAGACATCACTTTTTTCTGCCTTGAGTCTGCCAGAATCTGTTGGTAGTCTGCCAGTCAGCCAGCCACTCTGCTTCTTTCACCTCTAGATTCCACCTGCACTACAGGATATGCAAGGATGCTAAGAGAAGATCCACGGCAGGAGAGGGGACTGGAGCGTCAGAGACAGATCAACCAGATAAGTAAAACACAAGGAGCAATTTAAACTAAGTAAAAACTCTGCAAAAAATATATATATGTGTGTGTGTGTTGCAAAAAACTTCGATAATGCTTCAGTTAGTGTCAAAGCGACAAAAGTTGGGAAATGAAGTGTTAGGGTTTCCCTAACACCCCACCCTCCTAAAACAGGCAGGAGAGCAGGTGTGGGGTGTGCCTTGGGCGTCTCAAGCCTAACACTCACCCCATTCCATCTGTAAATAAGGTTGGATGTGTAGACTTTATGAGACTGGGATGAGCGTTAGGCTTGAGAAGCCCAAGGCACACCCCACACCTACGCTCCTGCCTGTTTTGGGAGGGTGGGGTGTTAGGGAAACCCTAACACCTCATTTCCCCACTTGTGTTGCTTTGACCCTAACTGGAGCATAAACAAAATTATTTGCAACATATTTCCTTACTTTTTGAGACAGTACAATAGTGTCCTTATTTTACTATGGGAGTGTAAGGTCCTTTGGACCCTACGCTACCATCCCTCCGTAAATACGAACATACAGAATTTGCCAGCAGATAAAGGTCTAGTGGTCTATCAAGTCTGCTCGAATGTGCAGCTAGCACCCATTATTCTGCAGCTGCCCCTCCCTCCCACCCTTCCCTCTTTTGCCCCTCCCCTGCTGCCTGTGCCAGCGCCTCTTGAAGCAGTCCACTGTTCTACTGGATATCACTTCCACTGGTAATGCAATCCACCCAGCTACTGCCCTCTCCATGAAAAAGTGTTGCCTCATCTCCCTCCTGAACATTCCTCCCTCCAGACTCATATCATGGCCCTGGGTGTCCCTCCTCTCTCTTACTTTGAACAACCCCTCTATACCTGTCCTGTTTATTCCTTTCATGTACTTGAAGGTTTCAATCATATCCCCCCGTCCCTTCTCTCCTCCAGTGAGTACATGTTCAACTCCCTCAGCCTCCTCTAGTATGGTAAGTCCGCCAGCCCCTTGGTCATCTTTGTTGCCCTGTGCTGCATCATTCCAGTAACTTAATGTCCCTCTTCCGATATGGGCACCAGCACTGCACGCAGTACCACAGGTGTGGTCTAACTAATGATCTATACAGTGGCAGAATAACCTCCCCCTCCTCGAGGATATACCCCTTGTAATGCAGCCCAACATTTTGTTGGCCTTTGCAGCTGCCTTCCTACATTGTGCCGAGTTGTTCATTGACCCCATAATGAGCACCCCCCCATATCCTTCTTCTCCTCTGTCTCAGCTAGCTGCACTCCGCCCAGCTGGTAACTCTTTGGATTTTTCATCTCCAAATGCAGTACCTTGCACTTTTTGGCATTGAACCCCATTTGCCAGGCGTCTGACCAGGTTTCCAGCTTTGCCAGATCATCCTGCAACCCCTGCCATCCCTCTAGGTCATCCATCACCACTCCCATCTTGGTGTCATCAGCAAAAAGACTAGTCTTGCTCTTGATGCTCAATAATATGTCTGCAATGAATATCCCAAACAACACTGGTTCCAACACCGAGCCCTGTGGAACACTGCTCGTCACTGCCCTTGGGGAGGAGAGCTCCCCACTCACCACCACCCTCTGCTGCCTTCCCAGAAGCCAGTTTCCTACCCATATCACCAGCTTTGCACCTACCTCTGTGCCTTCTAACTTACTTCCCAGCTTCCCATGCGGCGCCAAGTCGAATGCCTTACTGAAGTCCAGGTACAGGACATCCACTTCATGGCCCCCATTCAGTTGCCTAGTTACCCAGTCATAGAACTCCACCAGGTTGGTTTGGCAGGATCTGCCACTTACGAAGCCATGATGTCTGCTGTTCTGTAGCCCTTTGGCCTCTAGGAGGGCCACCAGCCTCTCCTTCAGGATAGTCTCCATCAGTTTACCCACGATGGATGTGAGGCTCTGTAGTTCCCTGGTTCATCCTTGGGGCCGCTTTTGTGGAGGGGCACCATATGAGCCATCCTCCAAGCCTGAGGTACACACCATGAGTGTAGTGAGGCATTGAATAGGTCTACCAAAGGTCCCACCAGGACCTCAGCCAGCTCCTTCAGTACCCTGGGGTGGATGCCATTTGGCCTGGAGCCTTGTTCACCCTCGGTGCCCTCAAACCCTCCAGAACCCTGCCCTCTGTGATTTCTCCATCTGTCACCCCCTCCCCCTCCGTTTCTGTCCTCCCTCCCCCCTTGGCTATCACCCCCCCTTCTCCTTAGTAAATACTGAGCAGAAGTAATCGTTTAGCGCTTCTGCCTGATCACCCCCTGCTTCCACCCAACACCCTCCTTCCTAATCCTTACTATGTTATATGGTTCTTACAGCTCCTTTTCTCCCTGATGTACCTGAAGAAGTACTTCTCCCCTTTTTAATGCCCTGCATCAGCCTGAGCTCTGTTGATGCCTTGGCTGCCCTTACTGCCCTTGTCACCTCCTTCGATTCCTTCAGGTACTCCTCCCTGTCCTCTTCCTCCCTGCTTTTTTGTATCTCCTAAAGGCAGCTGTTTTCCTCCTTACTTTTTCTATGACCTCCTCGCTCACCCAGCAAGGTTTCTTTGCCCTAGCCTTCTTGCTATAGGCCTTGCTGCAGATTCCGGTTGTCTCCACTGTCCCCAGCTTTATGAGCTCCCTCCTCTGGTTAGTGCCCATACTAGGTTGAATTCTGATCAGGTACCCTTTTACCACTACCTCCATCCTGTGATTCTGCACAGCTGCAACGCCATTCCATGCCACAGGTATGAAAACACATTTTGAGCAATTTTGCATGGTAAAATGAGTGACATCCTTCATAACAGAAACATAGACTTTGATGGCAGATAAGGACCGCTTGGCCCACCTAGCCTGCCCATTTCCATACCCATTGGATAAGCTGCAGATCCTAGTTAACCAACAGCCTACTTCTTCCTACCCCCCCACCAGAGTTGCCTTATGTATTTCCCATGCATTCTTGAATTCCTCAACTGTTTTTGACCCCATGACCTCCTCAGGGAGGCCATTCCATGCATCCACAACATTGCTACTGAGTCATCCCCCTTCTAAATCAGGGACAGTTGAGAGGTATGCCCTTTGTAGTTGCAAAGTGCACTGAGATTTTCAACAGAAATTCATTATAATTAATGGTTACATCGAATATCAACATGAAATCAAGCCTTCAATCTAGTACAGAAGTGGTATCACATAATACAGGGAGTTGGGGTTAGAACTTGGCAAAAAATGGACCGCTGGGCTCAGTTTAGAAAAACTGGACTGGCTGGTTTGAACAGATCAGGTGACCTTTTTTTTTTGTTTGTTTGTTTGCTTTTTTTAAAGCTTTGGTAACCAAGTAAGGCCCACTAGGCACAAGTGCCTATTTTCAGGGTGACCCAGGAGCACTGGGGTGGTTAAGTGACTTGCTCAGAGTTACACAGTATGCAAGGGGAGGTTGTGGGACTCAAACTCAGCCCTGCTGGATGTACCAAGCTCATTCACAGCTCATTACTCCAACCTCTAGGCCACTGCCAGTCCAAAGCTGTGCAGATTTGCCCATCTGGTGATTGTGGCCGGACAGTCCAGTCATGGCTTTTGCCAGTCTAGTCTGGTCCTGTTCCAGCAGTCCATTTTTCACCTAGCCTCGACATGGGTGAAAACCAGACTGCTATTACTGAACCAAACTAAATTGGTAAAAACTTGACTGGACAGGCAAAATTTGCACAGCCTGCACCCAGTCTAGGTGTTCCATCTGGACTGGCCAGCACAGTTCTTACTGATGTGGCCTGGTCCTGGATCACCAGTTCGGTTTTCACCCATGCCCCATATTATGTACTCAGTTTACCTGCAGGCACTTAACTGTTAACAGCCGCGATTCCAGGTAAGCCTTACTCTGAGTGGCAGAAAGAATCAGGGAGTCAGAAACTGCCCCCCAGGCTGAAGTAGAGAGTAAGGAGAACCCGAGGGGAGAAGAATCCCCCAGAGTGCAAATTAATAAAGGAAGCAGGGTCATAGAGATAAAGGGGGGAAGGAATGGGAGCATTAAAAGGAGAGGCAGGAAGGAGGGAGGGCAAAAAGGAAAAAAGGGGATAACAAGCAGAGTGGAAACAAAATCTGGAAGGCCATTTGTGTGAATGCTAGAAGTCTAGGAAATAAGATTCTGGACCTAGAGGCCATCGTGGCAGAAACAGATCTGGATATCGTGACCATTAGGGAGGAGGTTGCCCATCTTCAGGCCACACTGGACAGTAGTAAGGGAACCTCCCCCATCCAGGGAGTACCAGAGCCACCACCACTACCTCAGAGGTTGCAAAGAAAGCACAGCAGTTGGACCACAGTGGGCTCAGGGAGGGTGAGGGTGGTGGAATAGAGGCACACCCAGTCAATTGTACCACTCCACAATCCATACACCATTCTGATGGAGCATAGTTCTCCTATGGATGCATCCACAGAGGAGACTAAGGAGGTTGTGGACAACAGTCGCAGGGAGCCCCACAGGAAGGAGGCAGAGGACACCACAGGGAAAGGAAGCAGCTCCTGGTGGGGGACTCAGTCATTAGGGGAATAGAACTGGGGGGAGCAGGGAAAACTGAAGTAAGGTGCCTGCCTAGTGCCATGGCTTGGAGGGACAGGAAGCGCATCCTCAGGATCACGAGAACAGCTGCACAGGAGACTGATCGGGACGTCGTCCACCTAGGGACAAATGACTTGACTCAACATGAGATTAGAACAGTGCAGGAGGAGTTTGTGGAGTTGGGGAGGGTCCTAAGGCAAGTAGCACACACAGTATCCTTCTCGGAGGTGCTGCCTGTCTATGCCAAGGGTGAGGTGAGGGTACTTCGCACCATTCAGTTCAATGGATGGTTAAAAAAATGGTGCAGAGCACAGGGGTTTGGCTTCATTGGGGACTGGGGTTCCACCTGGAGGTATACCAGCCTATACTGGCAGGATGGTCTGCATCTGTCCAGGAAGGGAACAAGTCTTCTGGGCAATTGGTTCAAATGCTTCAGTGACAAGCTTTTAAACTAGTCAAGGGGGGAGGCTCTGATAAGCAGCAGGGAATTCCCAGCCTCCCCCTACAAAACAGGGTACTAAATGAGGGAAAGACCAAGGTACAAAGGTCAGTAGGGAGCAGGACTGGGGTGAATGGAGAAAGCAAAATCAATGAGGACAGGGATAGTGCTACAAGAGGTAAAGTCATCAGAAAATGGAGAGCAATGAGTACTAATGCTCGTAGTCTGGGTAACTAGCTTCCTGAATTAGTGGCCTTGATGGAGGAGGAACATCTGGATATCGTGGCAGTCACAGAAACGTGGTACACACAGAACCATGACTGGGACATAAACATACCAGGATACACTATCTACGGGAGGGACAGGGAGGGTAAAAGAGGAAGAGGAGTAGCTCTCTACATAAGGGAAGGAATCAAAGCTACAGAACAAAAGGGTAAACAGGGAGGAGAGGAAGCCCTGTGGGTCAATTTGGAGACAGGCAATGGCACCACAATCTGCACAGGGGTTGTACACAGACCCCATCTCAGGGGGAGGACATGGACAAGGAAATTATAGGAAGTATCCTTACAATGGCAGGAAAAGGGGAGATATTGCTGATGGGGGATCTGAATATGCCAGATGTTAATTAGAGTACATCTGCAGCAGCCACTTCTAAGAGTGGGGTCATTCTAGATGCCCTACAGGGGGCATGCCTTAGACAACTAGTATTGGAGCCCACTCAAGAGGGAGCAATCTTAGACCTGGTACTCTCAAATGGGGATGGCGAGAGGATCACAGATTTAGAAGTGGGTAGCCATCTGGGAACTAGTGACCATCGAACAGTATGGTTCACAATAAACACAGCAGTAGAGTCAAGCCATACAAAGGCAAAGGTACTGGACTTCAGGAGGGCTGACTTTGCCAAAATGGGTGAGTGCCTAAGGAATGCACTAGCAAATGGGCAGGAAGGAAACATAGAAACATAGAATTTGACGGCAGATAAGGACCATTTGGCCCACCCAGTCTGTCCATTTCCCTATCTAATGGATAAGCTGCAGATCCTAGTTATCCAGCAGCCTGCTTCTTTCTACCCCCACCCCCTAGAATTGCCTTATGGCTGTCCCATGCGTGCTTGAATTCAACCACTGTTTTTGACTCCACAATCTCCTCCGGAAGGCCTTTCCATGCATCCACAACCCTCTCTGTGAAAAAATACTTCCTTACATTACCTCTGAGCCGCCCCCTCTATCTTCAAATTGTACCCCCTTGTTCTTGCACACCTCTTTTTTTGAAAGATGCTACTCTCTTGGACTTTGTTGATTCCCTTGAGGTACTTGAAAGTTTCTATCATGTCCCCCCTCTCCCTCCTTTCCTCGAGGCTATACATATTAAGCTCCTTTAGTCTCTCTTCATATGTCTTCTGGTGCAGACCCTGCACCATTTTAGTTGCCCTCTTCTGGACAGCTTCCATCTTGTCTATGTCCTTGCAGAGATTGGGTCTCCAGAACTGCACAAAGTACTCCAGATGGGGTCTCACCAGCTGTCTGTACAGAGGGATAACAACTTCCTGTTTTCTACTGGTGATGCCTCTCCCTATGCATCCCAGTATCCCCCCAGCCCTCCTTACTGCCCTCTCACATTGCTTGTCCACCTTTAAGTCATCTGATATGACTACCCCCAGGTCCCTTTCCATTTTTGTTGTTGTTAGTATCTCACCCCCATTGTGTACTCTTCCCCTGAGTTTTTGTTTCCCAGGTGCATTACCTTGCACTTCTTAGCATTAAATCTAAGCTGCCATACACTTGACCATTCCTCTAACCTTGCCAAGTCCCTTCTCATCCTTTCCACCCCACCTTATGCATCAACTCTGTTGCAGATCTTTGTGTCATCTGCAAAGAGACATACTTTTCCTTCCAGTCCCTTTGCAATGTCGCTATTAATCTTTTGTATGGGACTGTGTCAAATGCCTTGCTAAAGTCTAGGTAGGCCATGTCCACAGCCTCTCCCTGATCTACTACTTTGGTCACCCAGTCAAAGAAATCGATTAGATTCGTCTGACATGACCTTCCCGCTGTAAATCCATACTGCCTTGGGTCCTGTGCCCACTGGCCTCTAGGTACTCGACAATTCTTTCCTTTAGAAGTGATTCTATCATTTTCCCTATCACTGAGGTTAAACTAACAGGTCTGTAGTTTCCTGCTTCTGCCCATGGCTGGAGAATAGGACACAGAGAGTAATAGTAAATTGAGTCCACTCTGAAGAAAGGGGGGTTACTAGTGGGGTACCGCAGGGTTCAGTACTCGGACCGGTCCTCTTCAATGTCTTTATAAGCGACATTGCAGAGGGACTGGAAGGAAAAGTATGTCTCTTTGCAGACGACACAAAGATCTGCAACAGAGTTGATACACAAGGTGGGGTGGAAAGGATGAGAAGAGGACTTGGCAAGGTTGGAGGAATGGTCAAATGTATGGCAGCTTAGGTTCAGTGCTAAGAAGTGCAGGTAATGCACCTGGGAAACAAAACCCAGGGGAAGAGTACACAATGGGGGGGTGAGATACTAATAACAACAAAAATGGAAAGGGACCTGGGGGTCGTCATATCAGATGACCTAAAGGTGGGCAAGAAATGTGAGAGGGCAGTAAAGGAGTGCTGGGGGGATACTGGGATGCATAGGGAGAGGCATCACCAGTAGAAAACAGGAAGTTGTTATCCCTCTGTACAGACAGCTGGTGAGACCCCATCTGGAGTACTGCGTGTAGTTCTGGAGACCCAGTCTCCACAAAGACATAAACAGGAGGGAGGCAGTCCAGAAGAGGGCAACTAAAATGGTGCAGGGTCTGCACCGGAAGACATATGAAGACAGACTTAAGGAGCTTAATATGTATAGCCTTGAGGAAAGGAGGGAGAGGGGGGACATGATAGAAACTTTCAAGTACCTCAAGGGAATCAACAAAGTCCAAGAGGGTAGCATCTTTCAGAAAAAGAGGTGTGCAAGAACAAGGGGATACAATTTGAAGATCGGGGGGCGGCTCAGAGGTAATGTAAGGAAGCATTTATTCACAGAGAGGGTTGTGGATGCATGGAACAGCCTTCCGGAGGAGGTTATGGAGTCAAAAACAGTGGTGGAATTCAAGCATGCATGGGACAGTCATAAGGCAATTCTAGGGGGTGGGGGTAGGAAGAAGTGGGCTGTTGGTTAACTAGGATCTGCAGGTTATCCATTAGGTAGGGAAATGGGCAGACTAAGTGGGCCAAGCGGTCCTTATCTGCCATCAGATTCTATGTTCTATGTTTCTATTATCGAGTTATGGTGCACTAAAGACCATGACAGGGACATGGCCATACTAGGCTATCAGGAAGGACCAGGTGGGAAGGAAATGAGAGGCTGTGGTGCTTTATGTGAGGGAAAGCATAAAGGCTATGGAGATACAGGGAATAGAGGGGGAGGCAGAGGTACAGTGGGGGTTAGGTAGTATCTGTATATAGTATGCATGTAGGTTAGGTTATTGTTGTATATTGTATATTTATTGTGTGGAAGTTGGTTGCATGGTTAGAGTACGTTTTTAAATATTATGTAGACATTACATGATAGAACTGTGCTGATTTAGGGTAGGATGTGTTTGAGTCACAGGCCCCCTCCATACTATTTACGCAGCTGCCCTGCTGCATGACCTACTCCCTTTTGTTGATTCCCCTCCCAGCCACAGCTGTAAGACACTGTAGGGAGGTGCTATTAGCGGGGGGGGGGGATGGCAGTGGGGTGCTGCGTATGTGCGGAGCTGAACAGTATTGGGGTGGTTAGGAGCAGAAGGTGCCCTGAGGTTAAATGGAACCATGAGAGAGGCACAACGTGTTTGGTATTCACTCCCAGGGTTCCCACTGGACTGTGTGGCAGGTAGTCGGAGGGCCTGCAGTCTCCACTAGTCCCCTTTGGGCTGTGCTGTGCAATGCCAGGTCAATGAGAAACAAGATCGCAATTATGTTGGACTCGGTTTTCTCAGTTGACCTGGCTTGTATTATGGAGACCTGGCTGGGGGATGATGCAGGTCCATTTTTGAAGGTGTCGATCCCTGCCAAGTACTTAGTAGTGCACTGCCCAAAGAGGGAATGCAGGGGCAGGGGTGTGGCCATCTGTTTTAGATCCAGCCTGTACTTCTCCATACACCTGGTGGGTTCTACCTCGTTGTTTGAATATGTGGCGGTGCGTGGGGTCCAGGTGTGGGCTGCAGGATTCTCCTTGTTTACTGTCTTCCAGGATTGGGAGGAGAATTTCTGCAGGAGGCTGCAGACGTCATTGCCGACAGGGTGTTGGAGTCACCTAGGTGGTTGTTTCTGGGGTACTTCAATACCTGGATCGACGACAAATCCTCGCTGTTTGGACATGACCTCCTCCAGGAGATGACATCTCTGGGCCTAGCACAAGCCGTTGTTTCTGCGACCCACCATCACGGCCACACCTTGGACTTGAAGTTACCAATCTTATGATTTACTGGATAATTTGGTCCGATCATTGTACTGAGGAGTTCATGTTTGGGGCCCTCCAGAAGGTCCGTCCCCTGTCAAGATGGTCAGTTATCACCCTTTAAGAGGACCGTCTCCATAGGGACTCTTGATGGTAGTTGACTTTTCTGGTGTGAGTGCTGCATGTGCAATTGGGATGAGTAAGAAGTTTTTATCTATGTATTAATTTATCATTTATTTTACATCTTCCTATGTTGTTTGTCTAAATGTGCTTTATTGCTGTAAGGTGTCTAGAGCCCTCGGGATTGGGAGCCATAGAAAATAAAGTAAAATAAAGTTTACTTACTTACTTACAGGGTGAACACTCCGGGGGGTGTGGAAAGAATGAGCAGAGACTTGAGAAACCTAGAGGAGTGATCAAGGGTATGGCAGCTGGGTTTCAGTGTGAAAAATTGCAAAATAATGCACTTGGGGCACAAAAACCCAGGGATGGAGCACAAAATGGGTGAAGTGGTATTGAGAACCACCAAGCTGGAAAGAGACTGGAGGGTAATCATATTGGATGACCTAAAGGTGTCCAGAGAGTGCAACAAGGCAGCAGGGAGGGCTAGTGGGATGCTGGGGTGCATAGGGAGGGGGGTCCACCACAAGACCTCAAAAACAAAAAATGCTGCAGTCAATTACTGCACAGACAAAATGCTGACAGCAAGAACTGTGTGTAACTAATATTGTGAAGTAATGACAGCACAAGGGGGGGCGATTTACTCTCCGGGAGGGAGAAAGCCAGGTGGGGTGGAGAAAGTCGGAGCGGGGTTTACTATTCTAAACTCCAGGAGGGAGTAAGTCAGGAGGTAGTTTGGGAGGGGGGATTTACTATTCTAAACTCTGGGAGGGGTAAAGTCGGGGGTGGTGGGGAGACAAATGTGAACGACTGAATATCAGCATGAGTGATAACAGCTACATGTAAGGCACTATAATATCCCCACGCTCTTCTGTACATGTATCTGTTTTCACTCATGCTATTTCCACAGCACGCATTTCACTGCACGATCATTCCAACACTATGGTGACGATATTTATTTATTTATTACTTTGTTAACCAGGTAGATGCACTGATCCCAGGGACCATTTTCAGGCACGACCCAGGATATACTGGGAAGGGTATCACCAGCAGAAAGAGGGAGGTAGTGTTGCCTCTATAGATTGCTGGTAAGACCCCACATAGATTAGTGTGTACAGTTCTGGAGCCCACATCTCCAGAAGGACATGGACAGAGTGGATTAGGTCCAGAGGAGGGCAACTAAAATGATGCAGGGCCTGCTTCAATAGCCCTATGGGGAGAGACTAAAGTACCTCAATATGTACACCCTGGAACAGAGGAGGGAAAGGGAACATATGATAGAGATCTTTAAATACCTTACGGGGTAAATAAAGTACAGGATGGGAGTATTTTTCTGAAGAAAATGTGCTCAAAAACAAGGGAACATGCTATGGAGCTGGGGGGGGTAGCTTCAGGAGAAATGTGAGGAAGAACTTCACAGAAGAATGGTGGATTCCTGGGACAGCCTTCCAACGGAGGTGGGGGGGGCAAACACGGTAGTGGGGTTCAAGAATGCTTGAGATAAGCATGAGGGAAATGTAGTGGGAAGGAAGAGGGGAGGGAGAAAGAGCTCTAGATCAGACATGGCCTGCGGTAATAGTGTAGGTAGGGAGAAATGGCCAGACTAGATGGGCCAAGCAGTCCTTATCTGCTGTTAAATTCGGTTTCTATGAAACACATTCAGTGGAAACTATTGGTTACCAGGAAACTGCGCCATTGCAGTTTTCGTTACCTGGGATACATGCTGAACATTTTCAGTTTGCTGATAACCAAACCTGCATGTAAACTCTGTGGTTGTGATACCACTTATGTAATAGGGTTGGTACCTATCAGTCAAAGTACAGCTACTAGAGAAGTGCCTGTGAGACAAGCCATTGATGCTGTCAAGCAAATTAACATCTGTCACAATGTCTTCAGCTTCTCTTCAGTTCCTCACAACTGGCCCACAGAGTACACCCCTCAAATCCCAGACTGCAGTGACCCACTCCCCCCCCCCAGCTCCACCTCCAGTCTCAAAATAGAAAATAAAGCTGGAGCTCTGGGCTGATCATAATGGCGTATAGAAAATAGCAAGGGCGAACTGGTCCTGGGTGCTAAGGATGCTAATTGTTTCCTGGCCTGTCTGTACGAAAGATGCTTTGGCCTGACTGTGTGCTCAGGTGCTGACTTTTAGCCCTGCATCCTTAATGATGCCTTCCCCCCCCCAAAACGCATCTGCAACCACAAACCAGCAACCAACCAACACTGAACTTATTATGTACATGTGACTTCTGTGATGTCATGAGCCATGAGGCTGCTGTCCGCTTACTACCTGCAGCCTGTTGATCTACCACCTAGCACCTGTGGCAGCAGTACCTAGATTGGCAGTACCAGCAAAGCAGGGTAGGAGTCTAGGTAGGAGTGAGCAGTGGAGCATGCCTTGGTGTTCAGGTGAGGGTCGCCAGTTGTCTCAAGTGGACAGATGGCTTGATAAGAAATAGACAGAAAGCCTGTCTGAAGAAGTGCCACAGTGAGCCCATAAACATTCAGGTCACAGGGTAGGCCAACAGGCCAAAGACATGGGCAGGGCAGATGGGCTAGTAGTAGCAGCTGGGGCTGGCAGGATGGCATGTGGTGACAGTCGATCAATGGTCAGATAGGTAGCAGTCACATCATGCTGGGCAGAGTTATTGCAAGATGATGTGAGTGACCTGGGCTACCTGCATGCAACAGGCTGATATTTGAGGCCGGTCCAGAAGTAGAAGCATGGGTGCCAGGCCCAGTGGCTTGCAGAGGACAGTAGCAGCATCAGGGCATCTCTCATAATCCGGCTCAGTCAGCACTAGCAAGTAAAATGTTTCTTTTATGGAGCCTCCTTGGCGGGCATTGGTGCAAGCTATTGTGGCTGCTAGGAGACAGGTGGGGTGGAAGGCATGAAGTTTAGGGCCAGCAAGAGAGAGAGAGAGAGGAGCACTAAGCAGCAACTCAACAGCACCACAGGCTACTGGCCAGCCAGGGTCTTGTTCAGGTGTCACCAGGTCTCAGCAGCACCAGCACAGTCCAGCAGGCACAGCAGAAGATCGATCTACCTATTGTGAGTATTGTCCAAATTAACAAAAACCCTTGTCTTTTTTTCTCAGCTCACAGGTTTGTATGTGGTTCTGGAAACTGACTGAAACATAGAGAATACAGGGATGGGCAACTATGCACAACCAGTGTGTTCTGCCACAGAGGAGTTATGATTCCCTCTGACCTTGAGAGCGAAGCTCGAGAGGTTCATGGGAATCTGAACACCAAGGTAACAGAACACACTGGTTATGCATAGAGTTGCTCATCCTGTATTTTTTATAGTGTTTAGTAGTATTATGTGAAATATGTGCATTGTGTTTTTTTCTCATTTTCATAATGAAACTGACTTGAAAAGTCTCCAGAGGTTCTAGAATACTGTCTCCACAGAATTAAATAGAGGAACGCAACAATGTGCCAGCATTCCGAGTGGTTCTGCTGCAATAGTGACATCACTACTGCAGCAGAACAACATAATGACATCACTACTGCAGAACAAGCATATTCCAGGCAGAGAATTTCATGCATAACAGCATGCCACTATACACTATGTAGAGGATAATGGCTGGGGATTGGGTGATAACCATGCTGTAATCACTTCGAGTGGTTGTTAGGCAACATAGTAAACCTCGAGATGCAGTCGGAGGTTTACTGGCTCTAGCAACCAGGAGAGGTGATTGCATGGTTGTTGCCCGATCCCCAGCCATCATCTTATAGTGTATGGTCAAAAAAACACCGTTTGCATTCTATGTGTGAGAATTATGGAACTCTGATGCATTCTTTTTTGCTATGCCACTGTTTGGAAGTTCCAAAGTGTGGTTAACAACTTTTAAAATTCTAAACAGTGCATAACAAAATTGTGTGACTGCTGATTATGGTGAGTAATAGGCACTTACCATACATTATATGGTATTACTGCACGCTGATGCTGATTGCATGCATTGCTGAACATGAAATTTCTAAACGGCTAGCAGATATATTTGTAAGAGCTGGAAGCTGTAGCTGTTGAATAAATGTAGTTCATATCAGCACCTATCTACACAATATGTTGATGGTTATTTGCTATGCTAATTGATAATTGCTGAGGTGTATCTAATCTGAGATGTCTTAATGGATGTATTTGTTGTCACTTTAAAGGCTGGGCTGGTGATGTCCCATGTGGTATTGAGTTTGAGAGGATAAGTCAGTGTAAGACTGATAGCTAATGTCAGGAACCTCTCTCATAGCCTGTTATTGCTGCAAGTGGTAACATGTCATTATTCAGTTTAGTTAGATTTTTTGCAGGGGTTAGAACCAGGGAGACTTGGGTCATCCGTCGTTCTGCTCCTGTAGGTGTTTGCAGCAAGTAAGAGAGCTGAAGGGAGTTGGAATCTGGGAAGACAGTCAGGAGGTAGAGCTTGAGATTCTGTTCAACAGCTGCTGTGGCCCCATATTCAGAGCCAGCCATGTGTGCTGCACTGACAGGAGCACTGTGTGGCAATTAGCACACGGCCGGCATGGGGCATTTTTTAATTTGCGCATTCCAACTGGAGCACGCCGTCTGAATATGGGGCTGTTGGCATAGCACATAGTGACTGTGCACTGCACTGACATAGCTCAAGACTGAAGATTGCCCACAGGAACCTAATGGTGATAGCGGGGCCAAAACGGGATAGCACCAGTCCACCTATGGGCTATAGTCATCCTTAACATCATGTTAGTGAGCTGATGGGGCACTCAAGGCACTATGGGCCATTTGCATACATATTATGGGCCAATTAGCATGTGTGGTCCCCCCTCGATCACCCGTCCTGTAGCTATTTGTAATATTCCTGGTGGTCTTGTCGTCTGCCTCCCCTTGATCACCCATCTTGTAGTTGAATGTAATATTCCTGGTGGTCTAGTAGTCCCCAGATCACCTGTCTGTTAGTGGCTGCATCACTCTCTGGTGGTCTACTGTGAAAGGCATCCAACCCACCTCCTGACATGTCCACTCAGGACCCCTCTCCCAGCATCTGCGCTCACCCCAGACACCTATAGGGAACCACAGCAATAGTGATGTTGACTGGCAGAGCCCTCCGCTCACCACCATGGCCATCGGCCACCTGACTGTCAGTGAACAATCAAGAGTACTGTAAAAATAACTGTTTCTGCAGTACTCTTAATTGCTCAGTGACTGACAGTGGCCGGCCGAGGTGTTGAGTGGAGTGCAATGCCAGTCAACATCACTTTTTCTGTAGTTCATCTAAGGTGATCTGGCTGGGGCAAGGATGCATATGAGGAGGAGGCCCTGAGTGGGTTGATCAGGGGATCAGATGCCCTTTTGGGGGGGTCCACCAAACTACTTGGCTGGGCAGTTCAGGCAGTCATAGCCTGTCCTTCTCAGGTAGCACCCTAGCTTGTGACCCAGCCAGTCGGCCACTGAGGACTGGCACCAGGCCACAGAAAGTCTGAGAGCCACACATTATTACTAACTGTAATTAAACATACAGTAGGGGCAGCAGAGACTGATCAACACCGGGTGTCACTCTCTTTCTCGGCCGGGGTCGCTTTACTCAGGCTGCCACATACATCTCCCTTCTGCCTGACTCCTCTACAAAATGGAGAATATTCCCAGTCAGTAATTATAAAAAAATAAAAGATACACAACTGTAAAGATTCTTTTTTTATTTACACACCCTCAGTGAGTGTTGCTTTTAAGTTTTGCTCATGTGGTTTATATAGTACCATTATTTATTTATTTATTTTATTTATTAAAAACTTTGGAGGATACCTTTGAAGACAAGTGTTCTTTTACAGAGGTTTCTCGTCAGTAACTAAGATTACAAAGCAACATAACAAATACAATAAGCGAGTTCCAGTGGAATGAAGTCAAACAAGTTCAACTATCGTTGAACAAGAACAAATAAATAGGCTAGATCAATTGCAATTTTACAATAAGGCAGGTAGACAGAATCAGTGTAGAACAAGCATAATAATGCTACATGGCCTCAGAGTCAGAGTTTGACACAGTTCTAAGTGTACACTGGGAAGGATGTACAGTAGTTAGGATGATTAGCAGTTACAGTTGCATTGAACTGTAGTTGCCCATAGTGCTCTCTTAAACTGGTCAAACTTAGGTAGCTTGATCAGGGTTTCAGGCAGTTCATTTAACCAGCCAGCAGCCCTAACTTTTAATGAGCACTTACCCAGAGGAGTGCAGTGGAAAGGCAGTTGAGGAGCATTCTGAGTCAAGCTTCTGGTGTTGTAGAGATTGGCGACAGGGCAGAAGCAGTGAGTTAGGGCCGGGGGGCGGTAGGTTAGTAGACATGTCTGGAACTTAATTCTGCCAGGTAGGGATAATCAGTTTGTTTGGGTATAGAGGGTGCAGCTATGGGTGCACTTGTTAGCCCCAAGCGTAAAGGGACAAGCCTTATTACAGATTAGATTGATTCTGCTGAGAATTGAGCCGCAGGCAGTTGCATAGACAGGGAGGACATAGTCAACTAGTGACAGTATTGAGCATGCCACTATGAGGCATCTATCATCAGCAGTGAGGCTAACCTAGTTATAGTACAAGGGTCCCAGTCTTCTGTGTCCCATGGTCACAAGGTGGTCAACGTGGAAAGCAAAAGATAAGGTATCATCCAGGATCACCCCAAGGTATTTAAAGATTTCTACCTGTTCAAGTATATACCCCACATCATTGTGGATGACAAAAGGGGGTACCTTTTTCTTTATTTATGGACCTGTGTAGAGCATTGTTTCAGTGTTTTTTTTCTAATTCAGAACCCATTTGATTTGGGAGAACCATTTTTCGAAGGGCCTCAAAATTACCCAGGAGAACAGAGATAAAGCCGCCAAGGTTAGGGTTCTTGCAACAGATAACAGTATCGTCTGCATAGAGAAGTACAACACAGAGCAAAGAAAATCGGGCACTCACCCTCTGAGAAATTACAGACACCGCTCAGCTGATTCAGTGTGATTGGTTTATTCAGTGCTCACAGTAAAAAGACATATATTCTCCTGACACATTTCGGATAAGCTTCTTTCTCAAAGTCATACAAAACCATGTGATGTCTAACTATTTATAATGATAATGACGTCATAATCCTGTGACTCAGTGATCAAAAACAAGTGAATTTAGTACAAGTGAATAAAGCCCATGAATATTTCACATGAAAAAAAGCATAAAACATACAGTAATGTAAAACAAGTTAAAAACAGATTACTGGCTAAGGAGAGACTGTATGACTAGTATTACTTTACACATAATTGTAAGTTTAGAACTGTCAGAATGGCTACCGCATGGCAGATATTTATTTATTTAGTTTTTGTTTACCGAGTAAACACCATAGCCAAGACATGACTGTTTTCGGGCACGACCTAGGAGATTACAGTGAGTAGGAAAACTTAAAGAAAACAAAACATTTGCAATACATACATTTTGCCAAATCAGGGATAACTACATAGACACAGTACAAGATCAAATTACACAATATGCAGACGTAGATTGATAATAGGTTGGGGTAAACAGGGAAGAATACATACATTTTGACTTTAGTGAGTTCATCAAAGACACAAAGATTTCACGAGTTGCTGGCAATGCATGGCCAAAAAGGCATAATAGTAGCATACCTTTTGTGACTGTATTTCATTCCTGCTATCAAAACACTGGGTTGAGAGCAGTTAGTCACAACAGCAGAGCATACAACAGAAGTGCTTATAGTCTGAGCTAGAAGAGATAGACAGAGAATAGCATGTAGCAGTTGAGCATATGAGGGAGAGGGAGACAGATGAAAAGTTCAAGGGGGTTTGAAGCAGGTACAGGAGACCTGGCTAAAGAGGAAGGAGTGAAAATTACTTTTAAACAGGGCATGTGTAGGGGCTTGGCGAACCTCAATAGGCAGGGAGTTCCAGAGTTTAGCCGCTACGTAAGATAAGGCAAGGGTGCCTTTGTTTGATTTACATCTTGGTATTTTCAACAACGCTTTATTAGCTGAGCAGAGGCATGGAAGGGGGGCAGCAGGGTTAATAGGGAGGCCAGTGAGACTGGGATGTTGGTTCTGATGACATTATCGGTCAGTGATCCAAGAGTGAGAGTACGAGCAACAGAGGGGGGAAGCCAGTTCAGATCCGTGTAAAGCAGACAATGGTGTTTCGACCAGGGAGGGGCCGAGGCATACCTACATATGCTGTTATAAGTGGTGTCCCACTTCCTTAGGAGAGTTGCGGATGCACTGAGATAAGTGACTACCGCATAAGATAAAGATGAGAGTAAGATCCCACGGGCTATGGCTAATCTAGCAGGCTGCATTAGGGTGTAGCTCATTTTATAGGCTACACCAAATTTAGCATTAACTGATTTACAAGTAGTCGTTATATGCTTGTAAAAGTTAAGATTCTCATCAAGGAGTGCGCCTAGGTATTTAAAAGAGCAGACTGGATCCAGAATCATCCCATCCTGTCTGTGACTTTAAAGAGGTCCCGGTTGGTATTTAATTTAGATGCAGAGCCAAACAGCATCATAAGTGTTTTTTCAGCATTAAGGATTAGTTTGTGTTGGAAGAGCCGTGATTGAATAGATTTGAAAGCAGTAGTGAGGGTCAAGTTGACATGGTGTATATTTTTATCACTATAGTACAAGACCAGGTCGTCCGCGTACAGGATAGCCGAGCATTCAGGGATATCTTAATTAGATATTATTAATAAAAATAGAGAAGGGGACCTAGTATTGATCCCTGGGGAACACCTAGGTTAATGGTCATCGGGCTGGACACTGCAGAGTTAAATCTAACAGACTGAGTTCTATCACATAGATAGCTATTAAACCAGGCCACCGAGGTTTGAGAGAAACTAATGGCTAAGAGACTATCTAGAAGAAGAGAATGATCAACAAGGTCAAATGCCTTTGTGAGGTCAATAAAAACTGCCCCGTGAGGTGGCCATTATCAATAGCTGTTAGAGTATCATTTACAAGGTGGAGCAACACCGTGGTGGTACTATGACCTTTACGAAATCCACATTGGATAGGCGAGAGAAGGTTATACTTCGCCATAAATTCAGTGACCTGGATTGATACTAGCTTTTCCATTATTTTGCACAGAACTGGTAGTATTGCTATCGATCGATAGTTATTTCCCTATTATCACCTTTCTTATAGACTGGTGTGATTCTGGCCATCTTCCAGATATCAGGGACAACTCCATTTCAGAGAGAGAGGGTGAAAATTCTTGCTAATGGCTGGGCTAGTGTTGTCAGAAATGGTATTTAGCAGACTCAGGACATCTGATTTGGATATCACTTTAAAGTAGAAAGGGGGGTGAAGTAGAGTAGGGTGCAGTGGAGTGGTTGGAGAAAGAGACTGACCCTGGAGAAAGACAGATGTGAAGCTGGACAGGTCAGAGAAATGCTTATTGAACGCTTACGCGATGGTTCCAGGGTTGTTACAGTGGACTGAGCTTTCTTTGTGCCTAGGAATGCTTTAACATGTGCCCAGAATTTCCTGGGGTCACCTGATGCTTCCAGCGGAAGACCCTTACAACATGTGCTTTTAGCAAGTCTGATACGCTTTTTACAGTCACTTCTCTGAGTCCTGTAGGTGTGGTAGTCAGCTGTAAGTCCTGATTTTTGGAAGTGTTTCCAGCTCTCATCCCTGACGTGCAATGCAGCCAGAAGATCTTTGTGCAGTCACTTTGAGGGTGCCACACGCACCTGTTGGGTCACAAGGGGAATATGTCTATTCTGGACTTCACTAAATTTATCTGGAAAGTAGTCAAGAGCTATGTGTGCATCCTGGGACTGTGAAATATAAGACCAGTCAATAGTCGACGCTTCATAGAAGAACTTCATCTGATCCAGATTAGCATAGTTCCTGAAAGTGAGGTAGCATGGGGGAAGGACTGGGAGCTGGAGTGTTGCCACATGCAAAAAATAGGGGTGTGATGTGATATAGCATCCGGTAGAGTGCCTGCATCCACAACCCTATCAGCCCTGTTTGTTAACACCCAGTCTAGCAGCGTGCTTGACGTTGCTTTATTAGAGATCCTTGTTGGCTCTGTTATAACTTGATGCAGGTTGTAGCTTTGGATTAGAGATAGAAATGTGCCATGAGTTTGTCCAAGCCAGTTTAGATTCATGTCCCCGAGAATAAGCACATCGTTTAGGCATACCAGTTTTACTGTATCCTCCAGCAAGTTAGTGAAGGCAGTCAGACCTCCTTGGGGTGGGTTATATGCTACGTCTATATGTAGATTTTTAGCACCCAATCAGAGAAGTGGATGAATGTTTTCACAAGTGGAGGAATTAGGCTTGGCATTCTGTATAATATTTAAATGAGCTTTATAATACAGTGCAATTCCCCCACCTCACTTTGGAGATATCCTGTCATTCCTGAGAAGGCTATAGTTTAGTAAAGAGCAGCTTGAATCAAGGGTAGATGCTTTAAGCCATGTTTCAGACAGGCACAGAATATCAGGGTTGTAGGTGGTGACCCACACCTCTAGCTCAACAAAATTATGCATGAGGCTGCTAATGTTTAGATGGGATATCCAGAGCCCAGAGTTTGTAGCCCAAGAGACATTATTGCATGGCTGGGGATGTAAGGGACCACGGTTCAGTTCCACATCTCATGCCAGCAGTAGTGCAATCAGTATGAGATACCAGAGCTTGCGTTGAATAAAAGGAGTACTCATTTTGACTCTAGAGTAGAGTCTATAGTCTACATAGGCAGCCACCAGATAACAGGTGAATTTTGGGATCATTAGTGGAGTGAGATTGGTGTAAACAGTAGGTCTAACCAGCATGTTCAAGAACTTGAATGTTTCATTCTGTTCAATTTGCCTGATCCCACTATAGGAGCATGGTAGTAGGGATAGCCTAGTAAGAGAGCAGAGCAGCAGACTTGTCACAAGCGAGACCAGAAAGTTATTATTACATGCCATTTTGGCCAGTATCAGAAACAGAAGCCAAGAATAAGGGAAGAACACAGTAAACGTAGCCAGAAAATATAAAAGAACAACATCAAGCCTATTGTGTATGTAACCCCTAGGTGGCGCTATCCTAAAGGGCTACTACCCCTGCCTGCTTGGCTAGTAGCAGGTTAAGGGGCCTGAGTTCTGCAACAGGTGCCTCCACCCGAAGGTCAGTGTTGGTAGTGGTCAAGCTAACCTAGGCACAGCCCTCTGTGACACTGTAACCCTCCTATTTCCCCTCTAGTGGCCTGAATAATATACAATAATCACGTTCACATTGACCCTTATTCACTACGCAGTTACCCACATTGTTTGCACTTACCACCAGGGCTGGTTTGGTCTTCTTCAGGTTGAGCTTGGCCCACTTCAGTAGCTTACTTTAGTCACACAAACTTGGATTTAGTTCAAAATAATTCTCTTCTCTCCCTCTCAGGAGCAGCACACCGGCATGCAGCCAAAAACTTAGCCTTTTCAGAGTTCTCCCATGCAAATCCACTCAGAATAGCTGCTCAGAAACACTTCAGCTCCTTCTTGCTCAGCTTCCAGCTTAGTTCTAACTGAAAACTGCAAGCAGCCCGGGACTTCCCCAAGATCCAAAAGATCTGGTTGGCTGATTTTGGCTGTCAGTCAAAGCAAGCGCTCCCACTTCAGTTGCAAAAAAGGCGCAAAAACTCAAACCACAGTTCCTATAGATTTTGAATTCAGACATCTCCTGTAGTCCGGCTACATTTTAGGTCCCACCAGTACTGTTTGGTCCAATTTGCAGACCAGGATCAAGATAGTGGAGACAAACAAAACAGTTCTTGTTACAAAGAAAGCAGGTTAGACAAACTACATTATCATTATCACTCTAAATGATTTTCAGTAAATAGTTACATCTTTCAACAGAGCTCCCTCTCAGATTACTTAAGCTGCAATTAGGCAACTCTTAAAGAGACAGTACACAGAGGCTATACAAGCTGTGGTAATCACATTTAAACTGCTAAAATGCAGGACACCAGCCTGGCAGTGAGCGTTTAGGCAAGCTCAAGGAAGACTTTTTGGGAACCCCATTTGTAGGGGGTTACATGCAGAATCAGATAGCACGCTGCAGGTTTGGAAAATGAGCACTACAGAAAAGCCAACGCCCCTAGTGTTGATACGTGATAAGGAGCAAATGGTAAAGTGGCCTGTTAGATGTCAGATAAAACTGACACCCTGACTCTATGTGAGTAAATGCCGAGATTGGGCGGGTGGGTGGTGAGCCGGCATGCAGCGGCGGCGGGGTTTCAGCTGTGCAGCAGCACCAGCAAATCGGTAGGGAATTCCTTAAATTAATTACCTTGCTGAGTTCGAAATATATTGCCAGGGGCTATGCGTACTGAGTAAGATAAAAACTCCTGTGGCTATGCTGCACTTAAAGTAGATTTGCCAGACGCAAGGGGAAAAAATTAAAATTAAATTTAAAATGCTGTGCCCTAAGACAGTACTCAAGAAGGCACAATGAACAACTGAGGCTGTGATACTGTGCTACACTGAGAGGCCGTAGAGAGCTACAATGGAGTACAGGCAGGGGAAAATTCCAATGGCCAAGAATCCAAAAGGCGCCAAGTTTGAAAAGTGTAGATGCAAGCCCTTGAGTCCTTTGTTCCGTTCCTTGTGTTTTGGCGGGCGGTCCCCGAGCAGCTCCTGGGCAGAATGCCCTGGGGTAGAAGACAAGCTGTGGAAAGATAAATAAGTAGGTGAGTCAAGAAAACAAAAGAGGTGGGATGCAGCAGGGGCATGGACAGATAACAGGGAAATACAGGGGTTATTGGAGCAGAAGAGAAAGGAGGAACAAGTAAGGAGGATAGCGAGACAGGTAGGATCAGAGAACAGCAAATCTGGAATTGTTTGTCAAGATCGACAATGATAGGAGTTATCACAGGGCTAGAGACCTCACAGAACAGGAAAGGAAATGGGTCAGAGTAGAGAACTGGAGAGTAGCAGATATAATGAACAGCCTAGAATCACAAGTGTGGTTCATATAAATTTGTTTACAGTGGTGTCTAGCACTACGTAGATAAAGCATTTGCTGCGCAGTTCATAAATTAAATTAACAAATAGAATAATAGATAGGTTACAGTGAATTATAAGGCTGTAATTTCATCGAGAGGTTCTGGGGACAGATAACCTCGGGAAATGACTCAGTTTCTGTATCCCAAACTTCGAGATTGAATTGCAGCCAGCAAATTTACTGTAACTTATTTTTATTTTTGTAATATATGGATCCGCTTCCAAAAACTGTGCTGCTTTTTAAAATTCTGCGAACTGGGCTGGCCGCCTGTTGCACTGAAGAAGTGCTCGCTCTCGGCCAACCACCCACAGACAGTATTGAAGTTGTGCCCGAATTTGTGATGAAAGCTTTTACCTGAATTTCATAATCCTACCGTTTTAACTTTCTTTGTTAGTCCAGCAGGTAATCCACTTTTCTGAGGAAATAAATAAAAACGAACTGGGCATAACTCGAGTAGCTCTCGCTAAGCACGAGTAAATGTCCGCCATGTTTTTGCATTTGGTTTGCCCGCCTACTCAGAAAGTATGCCAATGGTATTGCATGTTTTACATTGGGTGCACAGACTGGGACGTGGCACCATGGCAACCGTGTTTGTGTGGCAGGGAGACTGGCGCATGCACTGTGGAGTTTCAGTGATAATACTATCGTTTGAAGCTGAAACGATGGTATTATCAGCACAAACGATAGTATTATTAGCAGTGAACAATACTATTATCACTTCAAGAAGGGTAGTATTATGGGAAAGAGAGCAGTGTATTACAAGGATTTTTTGATATGCTTTTTGGGGGTATTATTTTAACAAGCCATATATTACATTGGAAATTAATCACATCTCGTTACAGAATGAGTACAGTCAAACAAAATTATTATTGTGAGCAGCCTAACATCTTCCAATGTATTTGCTAGTACAGCGAGCTCTGCAGAACCAAACGCAGCCGTCCCACTTAACCAGAATGGCAGGATATTGTTAAAACTAAAAAATCCTTTACTCATTTCCCTTTTAGTTGTTTTTCTTTATCTTACTTACTGTCTTGTTGGGGTTGGGGGTGAGGGTTTATCCCTATACAGAAGTCAACGGGAGGTAACGTTAGCTTAGGACCGTGGCAGGCTGACATTGAAGGATACAGACAGGTTAATTTAGGGAAAAAAGGCACACTAAAATCAGCTTCTAAGGGTCCAGTGTAGGGTTGTCTGTTCAGTGCACAGCTCCCGCAGTTAGGCTGAATTTAGATTTAAGTTTTTCAGCTGTGCAGCAGCACCGGCAAGGCGGTAGGGAATTCCTTAAATTAATTACCTTGCCGAGTTTGAAATATATTGCCAGGAGCTATGCGTACTGAATAAGATAAAAACTCCCACGGCTGTGCTGCACTTAAAGTAGATTTGCCAGATGCAAGGGGAAAAAATTAAAATTAAATTTAAAATGCTGTGCCCTAAAACAATACTCAGGCAGGCACAATGGACAACTGAGGCTGTGATACTGTGCTACACTGAGAGGCCGTAGAGAGCTACGACGGAGTATAGGCAAGGGAAAATTCCAATGGGCAAGAATCAAAAAGGCGCCAAGTTTGAAAAGTGTAGATGCAAGCCATTGAGTCCTTTGTTCCGTACCTTGTATTTTGGTGGGGCGGTCCCCGAGCAGCTCCTGGGCAGAATGCCCTGGGGTAGAAGACAAGCTTGTGTTTTGGTGGGCGGTCCCCGAGCAGCTCCTTGGCAGAATGTCCTGGGGTAGAATACAAGCTTGTGTTTCGGTGGGCGGTCCCCGAGCAGCTCCTGGGTAGAATGTCCTGGGGTAGAAGACAAGCTTGTGTTTCGGTGGGCGACCCCGAGCAGCTCCTGAGCTATAGCAGCATGAGAGTAGTGCTATTTGGTTAAGCATAATACACTACTAGGGACAGCCAAAGTCTTTTAAGCAGGATCGATGCTTCCTTATCTGTGCTATGGCTAGGCAGAGAAAAATGCAAGGGGAAGAACAAAAAGAAAGAATGGGAGGGTGTGGGGGAGGGTAAAGAACTGAAATGGAGATAGACATGGGAATCGAGGTGAACAAGTGTCACCACAACAGGAATATACTTGGGGTTCTTCCTGGTGCAAACCACCTGCAAAATGAAAGACAAGAGAGAAAAGAGGAATTGATAGCTATACTGATAGAGAAGTACATTTGCAGACAAATTTGACAGGCATCAGGCGGATGGTTTATGAATACGTCAGACAGCAGGGGTCAGAATGGAGCCCTGGGGAATACCAATGAAAACATTTCTAACATCTGACAAGGAGCCATCTATCTTAATATGTTGAGTATGATTAATAAGATAACTCTGGAACCAGGTGACTGCGTCCTGTGACAGGCCTAGGCCATGGAGTTTGCAGAGAATATGCTTATTGACCAAGTCAGAGGCTTTTGTCAAGTCGATATAGATTCGTTTCCATTGTCAAAGGCCTCCAGGACAAATTGGAATACTCAGTGCTGTATTGATGCTATGTTTTTTCTGAAATCTATGCTGTTGGGGAAACAATATTTCATATTGTTCAAGATATGAAAGTAATTGATCATACACTATTTTCTCAAGGGCTTTGGATGGGCAGGAGTATGGAAACTGGCCTGTAACTAGAAAGGTTAGAATGGTCACTGCTTTTAAAAACTGGTGTAACCAGCATGGATTTTCACTTCTCAAGGAACTGGGAGTAGTGCAGAGAGAAATTTTACATTTTGGAAATGGGGTAGGAGAGTTCCTCAACTACCAGGGCAAAAAGCCTCCTGTCAGTTGAATCACCCCCAATTCTGGTTTTACCAAGCATGTTTCTTAAATACATTAGAGTTGTCTCTTACTGAGAACAGTTTAAATGGAATTCAGGATAACCTGGCTCTGGATCCAGTGGTTGTGTGTCAACAGGACCAGGACCTCCACTGGAGGGCAGGGTTGGCTCAGTGGGGACAACAGGGCTAAGGTCAGTGAATGCAACATTGAATTTGAAGAAAAAGAATAATCAGCATTTATATAGCGCTTTCCATACACAGTGTATCCCAAAGCACTTTACAAGCAATGCTAGACTGGTAGTCAAGTGACTGAATGTGTGGTGGCAGCCATATCGCACATCATCACCCACACACAGCCTGGATAATTGCATGAACCAGTTTATGGGAAGGGGAATGTTGGCCAGGACACCGGGACTGTCCCCTACTCTTTGCGAAGAGTGACCTGGGCAATTTCGTTGGGATCAAGTACCTCATGTCCATCAATCATAAACATTGTAGTGAGGTTTTGTCACCCTTACCAAGGAGTTCTGAGACATTCTCCCAGAATCTTTAACCGTTGCTCTTATTCTGTGTTTGCTGGGCCTTGCTGTAGCTGGATTTGGCCAATCGAATCCTAGTAATGCATTTATTTCTGGCTTCCTTTTATTTTTGCAGATGGATTGAGGATCCAGACTCCCTGGCCAGCCCCTGAAGATTATTTCTCTCTCATGAGGGACAAGGAATTCCAGGGTGATCCAACCAGTGGGTGTAACTCTTACTTTACGCTTTCTGAAGGGTGCAAAATTACCTCGGGCAGTTGTGAATTCTGTGACAAAGAATTCTAGGGCCGAATCAATATCAGGGAAGGCATCAAGGAAGCTCCAGTCTAGTTGGGCCACATAGGTTTTGAATTTTGGCACGTTCATTTTGCTTATGACATGGCTGTTTATGAACAGGAAGGGGGGCCCGAGCTGTTTTACTTCCCACAAGCACTGTACTTGGGAGTGGTCACTGAGGGTATCAGGCAGAACTTTGACCTTTTTGACCCTGTCTGAGTTAGTTACAAGTACCCAATTGAGCAGTGTTGTAGTGCTCAATTTATAGTTTGTTCTGGTGTGCTCAGTGACCATTTGTGTTAGACATAGACTGGCAATCTTATGTCTGTGCTTGATACTGCACTTTGCGGTCCACTTAATGTTAAAGTCACCAGTTACTATGAATTACCAATTCTGATTAAATTGTTTCAGATAGTTAGAGAGGGACTCTACACTTGCTTGTAGATTACCACAAGGTGGGATATAGATTGTTAGGTGGGCAAGATATTTTTTTACATTGCCCCAGCTGTAGTTTAATGGCCAGGAATTCACAGTCCCTTGATAGGTCTTTGATTTCAAGTTTTGAGGCTTGCAGTTCAGGTATGAGATAGATCATGCAGACCCCACCCCATTTGCCTGGCCTGACTTCTCTGAAGATATTGAAACCTGTTAGTGAGATGGTGGAGTCAGGTATTTTGGGGTTAAGCCAGGTTTCTGTAAAAGAAATAATATCCGGTTGTACTAATGCCACACAGGCTTCGAGTTGTGCACATTTAGGTAGGAGACTACTAATGTTCAGGGAGGTTTTATTTTTTAAATGTCTGTTTATGCCCTCTTCTGTCTGACCCCTCCGAAGCCCTCAGGCCCTGCAAGCAACCTCCAAAGCCTCCCCAGTCATGGTCACCTACTTCCATGGAGCTTTGGCTTTGTCCCCCAGGCACAGTCAGGGTGGGGAGGCTTCTCTCGAAATTGCACAGTTCGTCAGGCAGGTGCTGCCATCCTGACAGTCAGAGGCCTGGGGGCTCCTGCGGGCCATCATTGTGGAGGTGCCGGGGTCATTTTCTGCATTTTCACCTTACTCCAGCAGATGTCGCATTTGTGGAAGCCAAGGTGACCCTGCCCACGCTTGTGCTCGCGTCCAGTTGCTGGCATCAGTGACATCTTCTCCTTCCCACTGCCATTCCCTCTGCAGTGCCCCCTGTGGACACCCATGTGGCAGTATTGTGGTGGAAGACGGCACCCTTCCACCCGGAGGAGGAGCGCGTCCTCTGGGAAGCTCAGTCCTCCTCCTCCTCCGAGCCGGCTCCCGATGACCAGCGCCCATTCTTAGACTTGTGTCGCCAACGTTGCAAGTGGTAATGCTACTGCTGCTCAGATTTTCTGGCTTAGGGAGATTATGTTTAGTTTCCCTTGACTTTCTAGCCATGCGCAGGGCTATCTGCAGGGCCTAGGTTTGGGTGGAGATTGCCAGATAGCAGGAGAAGCAATAAAGTTAAGCCCCTGAAGACTCTAGGGAAATGTTTCAGTCTCCAAGTTTCTCTCTTAGGTAGAAAGGACTTATTGGAGGTCCTAGAGAAATAGCCATTGCATATTATCCCCCAAACATTACCCTAACACCACCAGTGATAGGTCAGTTTTATAGTGGGCATTGGTCTGTGGGACTTTGGAACCTAGAGGCAGTTCAGGAGGATCATGTGGCCATGGTTTCAGCATGAAGTCCTGTAGGAAGACCACCTTAGCAATAGAGGGCCCAGAAGGTTCATGGAACAATACAGCACGTAGGTGGGTCAGCATTAGCGGCACTGCAATAAACATGCTAACAGTGGAAACCGTGTCCCAGCAATTAATGATATTAGATCCACCTTGACAGTGGCAGGGAGGCAGAGCCTCAGTATTGACAGAATAAAGGCAATAGGACACTCAGTCTACCCAAACAGCATGTTGGCAAAACCTCGGTAGAAGCAGGGTATCTGCACAGGCAGGATATAGTCATTTAGCCAAGCAAAAAATTCAGTCCACCCATAATAGTCTCATGCCTAATCCAAAAGAGTTAGGCATGAGGCCCACAGTCTTGTGATAAAATAATGCGGCTGCACAGTGAAATTGACTAAGTGCAGTATCTTGGATAGCCCTGCAGGCTAGGCTGGTAGGAGGATGGTGAACAACCAATAACAACTACAACGACTACAGAGAACACAGTACAACAATTACTCTAACACAATGCAGCTGCTAGTATAATACACAGTACATACACTGAGAGTGTGCAAAAAATACAAACTTGTATTACACAGTTGCCTATGCATTATTATATATGTACTGTATGGCTGGTCACTTAACCCACCCCATGGAATCAGTGATATCACTGCCTTGTATCCTGTCAACATTCAGGATGCTACAGTGTATGGCTGGCCACTTTTCCAATAGGGAAGCAGTGACATCAGCGTCTTTTTATTTTTTTTTTTTTATTTTTATTTAGTGAGATGAGACACAGTGTATGTTTACATCCTGATAGCATCACATCCATTAAAATGTTGACATCAAAAATACATAATGATGTTGCAAGACAGCTTTCTGTTAATGTTATTTAGATTCTGTAACTACAGGAAGTAGTTCTAAGACTTTTCCCCATGAGGTCTATCATCAAGTTCCTTTCTCTGAATTTCACTACCCTTATTTATATTCACAGGAGAAGTCTGCACCCCCTCTGTTCTCCCCCCCACCCCGGTGGAAGAGGAGAGTAGGCTAGGGAATAAAGTCAGGGTGGTCAGATGATATGTACATGACCCAAGGCCTCCACATCACTTAAAAAGTGTTGTACTTCTTATGCAATTTTGCCGTCAGTCCCTCCATATAGTAAATTTTAGAGACCACCCCTCTCCAATCTGAAATCGTAGGATTTATGGGAGACATCCAATGTCTGGAAATAGCATTTTTTGCCACCAAAATATGTATAGGGAGTAAAATACGGTACCAAGTAGGCCAGTGAGAGGGAAATACTGAAAGCAGCACAGGTTCAGTTGTGAGCTCAACAAACTCTCCCAGGCAGTCTGAGATCTCGTTGGAATACACACCAGAAGGGTGTTATCTGTCCAGAAAATATGACCTAGGTCAGCCAGCTCACATGAACACTTACACCAGCATTTGCCACATGAAGGTGGAAGATATTTGGCTAGAACAACCGGAGAATGAAAAAATCTGGTCCGGCACTTCTAGGCAAACTCTCTCCACTTATTTGAATGGGTAAACTTTAGGGCCAGAACTGAAGCTTTCTGCCACTCCAAACCAGAAACCTCAAGCTCCAAATCTCTATTCCAACTGTTTAGTATGGATTCCGAAGAATCACCCAAGCCCTCCCTCAATACTTTGTAAAGCTGGCCAATGAGATGACCCCAGGTTGTACCTCCCAAGCAATCCTCCAGAAGGCTCCATAATCGTGGAAGGGGGTCTGGGGAACTGGCTCCAACATCCCTCTGGCATAGAATATAATTTTTAACCTGAATGTGCCTATAGGAGTCACGGTCAGGAAGACCATAACTGACCTTAAAGGATTCAAATGAGATTATTCCTGATTTTGTAAGGAATTGAGAGAAAAATTTAGCCCCAGCCTTCTCCAATTTGAAAAGGTCAAATCAAGCTTTATAGGGAGAAAATCCTCATTCTCCAAAATTAATGTGTGGGGGGAAAAAAGATTCCCTAAAAAATCTTCTTTGTTTTAATTTGTACTAGAGTTTTAAAACTTGTGCTGTGTAGCAGGGGTGTAGCCAGAAAATATAATTATGTACACCAGGTCCGTGTTTGTTGCCCCATTTGACATAATAAATACAACATTTGTACCTCATTACACTGGTTGCTGCCCCTCCCATGCATGGGTAAATACAGGTGCAATACATTGCTTCCTCAGACACCCAGATTCCAGCCCAGAGCCTGTAAAGCTGTAAAGTTCTTGGGATGCAAAGACAGTGTCAGTAACCAATTTTTATAGTTTTGACTCCTATGAATAAAATTATAGAACGGTCCAATTGGTTCTGTATTACGTTTTTGTGGACAAAAGAAGCAGTTCAGAACCTATGTACTGCCCCCTTTAAATAAAATTGTACACCATGGAGTATGCCTGCCTATACCCAGGCCGTGTAGGGTGTAAAATCTTGCAGAGGGGCCTCCTAGTTGAGGACACCAAGGTTATTCTAGCAATGTCATGCAAATCATTTATTATAAATTCTAAGTCCTTCCAGGGGGATGAATATGAGGGGGACAACCAGAGGAAGAGTATTTTGGGAAAGGCTGCTGTTGCATAAAATTTAAGGTTTGGTAGGTTGGCTCCTCCTTGGGACAATGGAAGCTGAAGAAGAGATAACCTAATCCTCGTTTTTTGTCTGTTCCATATGAAATTTGAATCAGTTTTGTTCCAGGACTCAAAATAATATTTAGAGGGGAAGGTTGGGACATTCTGGAACATGTAAAACAGTCTGGGAAGGACTATCATTCAAATAGTCTCAATTCTCTGAAAAATAAAAAGGTGTAATTTTGTCCACCTTGAGAGGTCCAGTTGTATTTGTATTGAAAGGGGTTCATAGTCTGTCAGCTCAAGATGTTCCATGTTTATGGGAATTTGGATTCCTAAATATTAAAGTTTCATTCAATGCCACTTAATCGGGTATTTTTGTTTAATATTATGAGAAGGGGTAAAATGTAGTGGCAGAACCTCCGTTTTAGATATATGCAATTTAAAACCTGAAACTTCCTCAAACTTTTCAAGGATCTCCCACAATGCCAGAAGGAATGTCTCTGGCATCAAGAAAGTCAGGAGGATGTCGTCCGCAAACAGCGCCACCTTGTGTTCCCTTTGGCCCAAGGGGATACCATCTATTAAGTTGTTCCTCCTGATGGTTTCAGCCAGGGGTTCTATATAAATAGCACAAAGTAGTGGGGACAAGGGGCACCCTTGCCTTGTACCTCTCTGTATTTGAATAGTTTGGGATAGAGGTCTGTTGATACGGATATAGACCTCAGGATTAGCATATAGATTTTTAAGAAAAGTTAGAAAAGAATCTGGAAAAGAGAATTTCGAGAGGGTGGCCCACAGAAAATCCCATGCCACCCTGTTGAATGCCTTGTCTGTGTCTAGGCTAACCAGGGTAGCAGGGATCTGTCTAGAATGTATATACGCCAGCAGGATCATTCATCTACATCAGGGCCCCTGGTGTTCTACGGCAGAATTTTCTGATTTCTGCGGCATGATTTATTTATTTCTCTGGTAGAATGCAGTCTTGTCATTGGCTAAATATGATGTGATATCATCGATGACATCACATGCTGAGCATAGAGGAGGGGCTTCAGGAAAAATGAGGTGGGAAAGAAAGCCTGACACTATGGAAAAACAGTATATTTATATGGAAATTCACCAAAAACAATGAATTCTGTGGCACTATATATATTCTGTGGCATTATGCAAATTCTGCAACCGCAGAACCGCAGAATTCAAGGGGCCTTGATCTACATATGTTATCCAAGGTACTGCATTTTTCAATAAATCCTGATTGATCCTGATGAATTAAGTGAGTCAAAAGGGGTTCTATCCTTTTTGCCCATATGACCATAACTATTTTATAGTCTAAATTTAAAATAGAGGTAGGGCAGTAAGAAGAAGTAAGTGTAGGGTCTTTATCTGGTATAGGTAATGGCAAAAGGATGGCATGATCCCATGAGGTGGGCCGCCCCCGCCACCATTCCACAAGCTAGAAGAAAGCTCAGTGGGTGTTGAGGTATAAATGCCTTGTACTGCTCCTCCCCAAATCCGTCCGGACCTGGGCATATGAGGGGTTTCAGGTCCTTCACCTGCTGAAGGATCTCGGATGCCCCTATCAGAGCCACCAATGATTTTCTCTGACCCTCCATCAGTTTGGGCAGAGGGAGGTTAGCTAAGAATGTGGAAATAGCATAGGTTAGGGTTTGAGATGGTGTGGGGGGGCGCACATAAACATTTGAAGTATTGGGAAAAGGTTTGTTTAATTAGCTCCTCCTTGTATGTATATTTGTTAGAGTCCTGAAATGTTATTTTAAGAAGCGTTGAAGCTTGTTTATTAGTTCTCAACCTGAGGGCCAGTGGTCTGGATCCCCTAGCCTCACCCTCATAGATATTCTGTTTCAGATAATTAGAATTTTGGAGAATTTTATAGCCCAGGATTCTTTGGATGTCTTGTTTTGTTGGTTCTAATTTTCCATTGCAATTCCCTATCCCCTCTCTGTACAATAATTGGTATGAGTTAAGTTGTTCTTTTAGATAATTAAATTTAGTGCCCATACCCTTGTGCTTGCGAGAGGCATAAGCCAATATCTCCCCCCATAATAATTACTTTTAAAGTTTCCCATTGAATATGTTCCAAAATACCTGGTGATACATTTTCATTAATAGTCTGAGGAATACGCTCCTGAATGAATTCCAGAAACTCAACATCTTGGAGAAAAGAGGTGCTGAATTGCCAGAGTTTACATTTTTTTTGTTTACCCAAATTCAGTTTAAGGATTAGGAGATTATGATCCGACAGTATCCTAGGTTCTGACAAAACATCCTGTACTAGGATAAGGTGTTCTCATGTTATGAAAAGGTAATATAGCCTAGAGAAGAAAGTATAGCCGGGGACCGATGGAAATAACTTTCTCCATATGTCCTCTATACATAGAAAAAATAGGTTCCCCTTTAGGTATTTAGTTGCAGTGGAGAGTCAGTGGGGATGTGGATTAGAGGAATCCAAGTGAGGTGCAACCCCTAGGTGGCGCTATCTCAAGGGCTACTAGCCTTGCCTGCATGGCTAGTTGCAGGTTAAGGGGCCTGGGTACTGAAACAGGTACCTCCACCTGGAGGTCAGGGTTGTTAGAGGACAAGCTAACCTAGGCACAGCCCTCCGGGACACTGTAACCCCCCTCTATCCCTCTAGTGGCCTGAACAATATACAATAATCACTTTCACACTGACCCTTATTCACCATGCAGTTACCCACATTGTTTGCACTTACCACCAGGGCTAGTTCCTCTAGCTCGACCCTGGAGAGCCCCTGTAAAACAAGGTTATGCACAGCAAATAGCAACAGTACAGTACTCTTGGCACAAACTGGAACCACAGTCAGGTTAAATGCAAGAAGTGTTAGATCTGATTTATTCTGGGGACCTGAACAAGGGAAGGGCATAATTGGGTTGATTTGTTTAAAGGCTATATCAATCAGACAGTCATGCATGCACTTCAGAGTCCCTACACAGTCACACACTCTGGGTACCCAGGTGGGGAAGAGGTGGGCTAGCCAGGAACGTTGCCAAGGGTAGGCCAGCTTCGCAGCTGGTTGGGGCCCTGTGATGGAAGAAAACAACATGCACAACATACACTATTTGTAATCTGGAGGCAGAGGGCTCAGTTCGTGAAAGAAAATACAAGGCAATTGGATGACAACACTTTAGATTTAACTTTTGTTGCAGGGAGCTACCCTGATGTCTACTCATGATACCCAATACAGGACACAGGCAGGACAAAATCGAGACAGAAGGTTGTTGAGCTGAAGTGCCAGGAGAAGCAGGGCCCACACAAATCACCGAGGTGGCGTTCCTGTTCGCAGCGTTGAGCAGGAGGCTGATCTCCAGGCAGGTCTCTTGTCGATGGCTTTCTTTGTGTTGTGAGTAATCTGGCTGGGCCAGTATGGCAAGGCCCAGGCCGTGGGACAGTCCGGAGGTGAGTCTGAGAGTGCTGGATGCAGCTTCCAGCAAACAGAACACAGTTCAACACAGAGTGGGGAACCAAATCATGACCCACTAGCAGCACACAGCACATTTACATGTAAGGAGATTCTACTGTACCAGGCAGGTTGCTATCCGGTCGCAACTGCAAAGTCTCTGCACAAACCGGGAGTTCAGAGGTGGCTGTAAATCCTGACAGGCTGATCGCATTCAGCAAATCTTCTGTCTTCTTCAGGTTGGAGCCTGGTCATCATTCAGTGGCTTAACTCACTCTCCAAATTAGGATTCAGTCCAATAAAGGCACAGGTTCCCTCTCAGGGACAGCAGGCAGGCATGCAGGCCAAAACCTAAGCCTTTCCACAGTTCTCCCAAGTGAAACTATGCAGGACAGCTGCTTGACTATCTCGAGCTGTTACTCCTTCACTTCCCAACTCAGAACTGGAAGTAGCTGCAAGCAGCCAGGGACTTTCCCCAGGATCCAAAAGGTTTGGTTGGCTGATCTGTCAGTCATTCACAACAAGGGCTCCCCCTCCAGGTTCATTTAGGTGCCAAAATGCAAAAACTACAATTCCTACAGAATTTTACTCCCACAAGACCCCTGGGGATAGGCACCTTCTTAAAGTCCCCAATTTTAGTAGTCCAGGACCAAGATGGTGGAGATAAACAGAACTGCCCATACTGCAAAGGAGGCAGGATAGAACAAACTGCAATATTATTACTATTCTAACAAATGATCAGCCTTAAGTACATCTTCTAACAGAGCTCCCTCTGTGCTAATAGCGAGGGCAGAATGGAGCAATTATCTGGCAGACCGGGCAGTACTCGAGCATAGAAACACTCAGCCCTCTCCCAAATTAATTATAACTGCAATCTAGGCAGCTCTTGAAGAGACAGTACACAGAGGCTATACAGGCACTTTCTGGCAATAATGTCTAAAACTGCTAAAACGCAGAACACCAGCCTGGCAGTGAGCATTTAGGCAAGCTCAAGGAAGACTTTTTGGGAACACCCATTTGTAGGGGGGTTACACCCTTTCCTGTCTGGAGAAAACTTGGCGTCCGCGTCAAGTCTATACCATCACACTATTGAAAATGCAATAGAAACTAGACAAATGTAACATTAGCATGCTGTGCAAATAACCTTTGATGCATCAGTTAATGTAACTTATCATATTACTATACATTTTTACTACACTTCACAATACTATATCCATAATGACAATACTTATGCATGTTTCATACATGTGATACTGATTCCACTATGATTAACATACTAGTAACATCACAATACTGATTCATGTTATAACTTCTTGCACATTAAACAATGTAGAAGGGGGCCCTTCCCTATCAGCTAACTTGGGGCTGGATGGGACGGGGCACCACACTGGGAAGGAAGAACAGTCAACCTGGAATTGGCCATTAAGCTCAGTTTGGGTAGTGAGCTCTGAGAAATATAAACACCTTTGTGAACCACATTGAGAGGCACATCTACTGGCCTCCCAGAAGAATCATAACTGAGATGCAATACTGGCTTGACAGCTCGGCCAGTCTTTCTGGGGGGAACAGCCACCGTCTCTGTACTTTCAGCACTAGCTTTGGAGCTTTCAACACTTGTGAGGGGTGACTCTGCATGGATGGAAATGTCCAAACCGGGAGCACTGTCAGGTCCTTGCTCTGTAGGCTCTGTTTCCACAACACTTTGTTCATTATTATCTTCTGACATGGGCCCAGCTGGCTCATTTTGAGAAGATTCTGGCACAATTAGGCTTTGTGGCACTGAATGGGGGCTGTCAGCACTCTCATATTGTTCTTCAACTTCTGGTATGTCACCAGGGAGACTCAGACCATCAACCCTTTCTTCAGGCAAGTCACACAGTTCCACAAAACACAGGGATTCCGCAGCCTCAGACGTGATACTTTGCACTTCACTTTCAGGGAGCATTGGCTCCAAGGACAAAGCTGGGGTGTTAGGCAGTCCAGAAGGCCCAGCTTCATCCCCATGATTCAGCATAGGATTTCATCGAAACAGCTGGCTCAGTTCATATGAGGGATAATAGGCACTTTCATCAGAGGTGGATTGACAATCACTATCATTCGAGGCCTGTCGGGGGGGGGGAGGCTCCTAATCTTTAACAGCTGAAGCAGATGGACTCTATCTCCTTCTTGCAGCAGCATGAGTCATTGGCCCAGGGGAATCAATTTCTTATGGTTCAACTTCAATTATAACTTGGTCGATAGGCAGCAAGTGGTTACAGTGCATGGTCTTGACAGCTTTGGAGTTATTCTCTGGGCGTACCTTGTACACTGATAGATCATCCAACTTTCCAACTACTACATGAGGAAGATGGTGCCATCTATCAGCAATTTTGTGCTTGCCATGTAGTCCCAAATTGTGTAACAACACACGGTCTCCAGGTCGTAGCTCTTGAGCCTTTACTTTCTTATCGTGCCTCTTTTTGATGGTGAAATTTTTTAGCGGCCATTGTCTGGGCCAGTTGATATGCATGGTTCAATTGAGCTTTCAGTTTCTGTACATACTGTAGGTAGTTTTTGGCTCAGACCCCGCCTGGAGAGACCTCAAAGCAGACATCAACTGGCAGGCGGGCCTCCCTCACGAACATGAGACGGTAGGGGGAGAACCCAGTAATGTCATTTTTTGTGCAACTGTACGCATGTACCACGGTGCTAATCTGCTGGCTCCACTTATGCTTGCCTTTTGGATGAAGGGTGCCCAGCATGTCTAAAAGGGTGCGGTTAAAACGCTCAGGTTGAGGGTCCCCCTGTGGGTGATAGGGGGTGGTTCTTGACTTCTGCACCCCCCACAGGGAGAGCATTTGTTTGATTAGTCTGCTTTTAAAGTCTCTGCCTTGGTCAGAGTGGATCTGCTGGGGGGGGGGGGGCACCATAGTGGATGAAGAATTTTTCCACTAGCACCTTGTTCACGGTAGAGGCCTTTTGATCTTTGGTTGGGAAAGCTTGCGCATACCGTGTGAAATGATCAGTAACCACTAACACAGTGCCAATATTCCTCTGGTCAGGCTCTAAGCACAAAAAGTCTATGCAAACCAGTTCCAAGGGGGTGCTAGTAGTGATATTGACAAGGAGGAAGCCCTCTGGGGCAGGGCATTTCTTTGAAGGCAACGACTGCAGGTCTTACATGGTGCTCAACATCGGCCCCCATCTTGGGCCAGTAGAACTGGGATCGCACCAGGTCGATAGTCCTGTCAATACTGAGGTGCCCCATGTAATTGTGGAGGGACCTCAGTACCAAGTCTTTAAAGGCAGTGGGCAGGACCAATTGCTGCTTGTCTACTTGACCACTACAATCCACTGTCTCTCTGTATAACAACTGATTACGCAACTTCAACCTGGGGCCTTCTTTGAACAATAGGGAAGTTCGCAAGTCAGGGGAATGCAACTTGAACACATCTTTCCCCGCACGCAGCACGTCAAGTGCTGGTTGAATCATAGGTTCTTGGGATTGAGCACACTGAATACTGTCATTGTCAAATTGAGGTAGTGCACTAATATCTAGAGCAGAGAAATGGCAATAGGCAGCTGGTGTGCAGGTATCAGGAGGGCCCAAGCAATCTATTAGACAGTCAACTGTGTCTGCAGACATCTGTTCGTCTCTGTCAAACTTTTGGCACAGTGCTTGGATGTCAGTTCAGACCACTTGACCCAATCACTCTTGGAAACAGACCTTCATTACAGGGTGTCAGCATCAGTCTACTCACCTGCATAATCATAGGTTGATAAGGCGGAAAGCCACCAGTGCCCAGTGGCGTCTAACTTAGCTGAAGTCTGTACACAGGTTAACGGGTTATTGTCGGTCTTCACCAATATCTTTTCCCCATAGAGGTACTCATGAAACTGGTCAATGATGGCCCATTTTAGGGCAAGGAACTCCAGCTTGTGCACAGGATAGTTTCGCTCTGACAGGGTCAAGCTCCTGCAGGCGAATGCTACCGGTCTCAAACCATCCTCATGGTCTTGATACAACACAGCTCCTAGGCCCTGCAGACTAGTGTCCATACGCAGCACATAGAGCTTGGTAGGGTCAGCATAGGCAAGGATGGGGGCATGAGTGAGCTGGTATATGACTTGGAAGGCTGCTTTACATTCAGGTGTCCAGCAGGGCCGAAAAGGTTCACTTGTTTGGAAGTACACTTTCTTGGGTTCTTTGACAGACCCTTTTTTGCATTTACGGTTGGTAGGGGGTAACCCTGGGTAAGATTCAGGAGCGGTTGAATCACCTTTGAATAGTCTTTGATGAACCTGCGATAGTAACCACAGAACCCCAGAAAACGTATTTCTTTCAAGTTATGGGGCTGGGGCCAGGTAGTCAGTGATTCAACCTTACTGAGATCAGCCTCTATCCCTTCTGCAGATACTATGTGCCCCACATACTTGACAGAGGTTTGAAAAAACTGGCACTTGTCAATGGACAACTTGAGGCCGAAGTCTTCCAATGGGTCTAGGACTTTAAACAGTTGGGTCTCATGCTCCTCTAATAGGCATCCGAACACAATGACATCATCTAGGTACACTAGACATTCCAGCAAGTTCATATCTCCCATCGCATGTTCCATCAGTCGCTGAAAGGTGGCCGGGGTGCCCAAAATCCCCTGTGGCATTCTCAGGAACTCATAGAACCCCAAAGGACAGATGAAAGCTGTTTTCTCATGGTCCTCTGGGGCCATCGGAATCTGGTAATATCTGCTGCGAAGATCCAATACTGAGAACCATTTGCTCCCATTCAAGCAATCCAGGGCATCTTGTATACAGGGCATGGTGTATTGATCTGGGATGGTCCGCCGGTTCAGGGTTCAATAATCAACACACATCCTCATGGACCCATTCTTCATATGCACAACCACAATGGGAGAGGCATATGAGCTCCTTGATTCTTGGATAATGCCAGCAGCAAGCATTTCCTGCAGGTGCCTCCTAACATCATCTATGTCTGCTGGGGCGAGGCGTCAGGATCTCTCTCGAAATGGCCGGTCATCATGCAGGCGTATGTGATGCTCTGCACGCTGGACACACCCCACATCCCATTCTTTCAATGAAAACACTTGGTCTCTCTGGGCAAGTTTCTTGCTAATTCTGGCCTTCCATTCAGCTGACAAAGGGGAATCACCAAAGTCAAATAAGTTTAGGATCACTCTCTCTTTTTCACCAGGGTACTTGTTACTGGGTAGTACTGCAGTGTCTGTGCAGTGTATTGTAGCTAGAGTGCACCCTCTGTTCACCCGGACCTCCCGATCTGACACATTTCGAATCTGGACCATCACTCGTCGTGCATAGGCATGGACACAGGCAGGCAAGATGCTGGGTTTAACCAATAATCCTTCTGGCAACTTTCCATCACCTGGTGCATCCAATATTAATATTTTGTTCTTTATATTTCTCTTAAGGTGGACTTCTCCATGGATTGTGCACTGGGCATTGGGGGCCAACACCAAAGAGTCGGGTTCCTTTTTCCACTCTATTCCCACAGACTCATCTGGGTCCACGTCATTGGGTTTCTGTTGCAAGTCATAGGCCCTTTTGACTAAGGCTGGAATTTGTAGGGGCCCATTCAGTCAGTTGCCCTTGTTTCTCATGGCAGAGTTGTGCTAGTCTCCCAAACATGTGGGCATTTGTTCCAATTAACAGGGGAACACCATCATACAGCCCGGTGAGGGGACACACTAGGGCCAGTGTCTCTTCTTGCTCCTCTACACCAGCTACAGTCACAGGAAAAGACAACCAGAGGCAGACATATCCTAGGTAGGGATAAGACTTGTCGCTCGGGCACCACACATGTAGGTCTTCCAAGGATTGTAATGGCACATCGGATAAGTGTTTGTCATACCAGTCCTGGAATACAATGGCCACTTGCGACCCACTGTCAAGCACAGCCCGAGTATGAACACCATTCACAACCACAGTAGTCTCAGTTGAAGGGCCCACTATTTTGGGCCAGTCTGGAGGGACAGCAGCAGGGGCCTGGACAGATGATTTGCCCACAAAGAGATTTGATTTAGGATGCCTGATGCCTTCACTGTGGTCATTTCTTGCACCCCTTGACCACTGCTTAGTTTTCCGGAGCCCCCCTTGAAGCCAGTTCACCACTTTCTCTAAGTCCTTCTGAGACTGGCATTCCCTCTTCATATGGCCATCCTTGCCACAATTGTGACAAATGACAGGCTCTCGGGGCATCCTTGGAGAAAACATTGCAGGGGGTGCTGGAGCATCGGTGGGGTACTGTGATCTGACTTCTGCTGGTGGTGTAACATGTCTCAAAAGTTTCTAGGGTGGCAATCAATTCTTTGAGCTCAGCCAAGAAGCCACCATCAGTAGAGGATGCCTGAGGGTGCACCCTCACCCCCATGGCAGTCACATCCTGACAGGGACCGGGGTCTTTGTCATCGGGGAATACCTCGGTGAACGCACCCAGTTGTATTTTTCAGACTTCCTTCAGCAACTCCTCTCCCCACCGTTTAGCCCACGGCGGGACACTCTTAGTGGTCTTCATTTTGGAAGGACCTTCCGGTGCCATGATCACTTGGGCTGCACTCAACCCATAATTACAATCTCCCTCTTCACCTTCAACCTCCCAGAGTTCTTTTATCAAGTCACAGTAGTCAGGTGGGTTATCGCTCCTATCCTGGAGCCTTAACTGGATGACCTGCAATTTAGAATGCTTGGCATGTTGCAGTATGTGCCTCAATCTCACACGGTTCAAGTCACTGGCGGCTACCCCACCTTTCGAATAAGCTTTCTGCAGAGCTTTTTCCTAGGTGAGTAACATATGCAGACAAACTTTCCCTCTTCCATTGTTTGGTACCTTGGAATTTCTACATCAAAGTCTCCCCTGACTCAGTGCTTCCAAAATTGACTTCAAGTACAGGTAGGTACTTCTGGGCAGATGCATCAGGGTTTGTGGACCTCAAAAATGTATTGGCTTCAAGGGCGGGACCCCTCAAACTTTCTATGATTCTTTTCTGCTTCTCAGCCTCTGCACACTGCCACTCAGATTACAAGGGGGCAACATAGTCGATCCAGGTTTCCCAGTTGTCCTCCCCCGGTGGGGTAGGAAGAGTGCCTGAGAACATCCTCAACTTGCGGTATTTGTCATGACTAATTGCAGGCATGGGCGGGGGTGCTGACACAGGAGCTGGGGCAGGTACTGGGGTGGGCAGAGGTGTGGGTGAAGAATCACCCCCAGGCAGCAGGAACAGTCTCTTAAAATCCTCTACAGTCTTTCCCTCCTCCAGCAACAATTTAGCCAATTTTTCCTCAAAAGTCTCACATAGGGTGGGGGCTCATCCCCCACCAGGGGCTTTACTGTCTTTAGTTATCACCCTTCAGGTGGCTGGGGCCCCTTCTGAGGCAATAGTCCCTGGCACTTTAGAACTGTCCACTGGGTCACTACACTACCAAGGCCATGAAAGTCTGAGTGGTCAAATCAGCCTGTCGCCCCACCATCACAGCGTTTGCTAAACATTCAGCTTTGGAAAGTACTCCTTCTACAGTGTCTTTACTAATGCTCAATGGAATATCCAGTATAAGCAAAGCATTGTGAGGGTCAATCTCCTGCCCTGTACACCACCCCACCAACTGGTGTGCAGTCATTTCTGTTGAGGTAGCCATTTATGCTTGACAATAATTCGTATTTTTTGGCCACTAGAAGGCACAAAATCCCAGCAATCAGCCTCCAAGATGTAACCCCTAGGTGGCAGTATCCCAAGGGCTACTATCCCTGCCTGCGTGGCTAGTTGCAGGTTAAGGGGCCTGGGTACTGAAACGGGTGCCTCCAACTGGAGGTCAGGGTTGTTAGTGGACAAGTTAACCTGGGCACAGCCCTCTGGGACACTGTAACCCCCCCTTTCCCTTCTAGTGGCCTTTACAATATACAATAATCACTTTCACACTGACCTTTATTCACCATGCAATTTCCCACACATTTTGCACTTACCACCAGGGCTGATTCCTCTAGCTCAACCCTGGAGACCTCCTGTAAAACAAGGTTATGCAGAGCAAATAGCTACAGTACAGTACTCTTGGCACAAACTGGAACTACAGTCAGGTTAAATGCAAAAAGAGTTAGATCTGATTTATTCAGGGGACTTGAACAAGGGAGGGGAGTAATCGGGTTGATTTGATTAAAGGCTATATCAATCAAACAGTCATGCATGCACTTCAGAGTCCCTACACAGTCACACACTCTGGATACCCAGGTGGGGAAGAGGTGGGCTAGCGAGGAACATTGCCCAGGATAGGCTGGCATCACACCAGGTTGGGGCACTGTGATGGAAGAAAGCAACATGCACAACACACACTATTTGTAATCTGGAGCCAGAGGGCTCGGTTCGTAACGGAAAATACAACAAGGCAATCAGATGACAATACTTTAGATTTAGCTGTTGTTGCAGGGAGCTACCATGCTGATTACTCACGATACCCAATATAGGACACAGGCAGGAAGAAATCGAGACAGTAGTTTGTTGAGCTGGGTGCCAGGAGAAGCAGGACCCACACAAATCACCGAATCATCATTCCTGTTCACAGCATTGAGCTGGGGGCTGATACCCAGGCAGGTCTCTTGTCGATGGCTTTCTCTGTGTTGTGAGTAATCTGGTTGGGCCAGTATGGCAAGGCCCAGGCCGTGGGACAGTCCAGAGGCGAGTCCGAGAGCGCTAGATGCAGCTTCCAGCAAACAGAACACAGTTCAACACACAGTGGGGAACCAAATCGCGACCCACTAGCAGCATACAGCACATTTACATGTAAGGAGATTCTACTGTAACAGGCAGGTTGCTATCCGGTCGCAATTGAAAAGTCTCTGCACAAACCGGGAGTTCAGAGGTGGCTGCAAATCCTGACAGGCCAATCGCATTCAGCAAATCTTCGGTCTTCTTCAGGTTGGAGCCTGGTCAGTATTCAGTGGCTTAACTCACTGTCCAAATTTGGAGTCAGTCTGATAAAGGCACAGGTTCCCTCTCAGGGACAGCAGGCAGGCATACAGGTCAAAACTTAAGCCTTTCCACAGTTCTCCTGCGTGAAACTATGCAGGACGGCTGCTTGACTATCTCGAGCTGTTACTCCTTCACTTCCCAACTCAGAACTGAAAGTAGCTGCAAGCAGCCTGGGACTTTCCCCAGGATCCAAAAGGTTTGGTTGGCTGATCTGTCTGTCATTCACAACAAGGGCTCCCCCTCCAGGTTCATTTAGGTGCCAAAATGAAAAAAATACAATTCCTACAGAATTTTGATCCCACAAGACCCCCGGGGACAGGCTCCCTTTTAAAGTCCCTAAAGGTACAGATTGGCCCATTTTAGCAGTCCAGGACCAAGATGGCGGAGGTAAACAGAACTGCTCATTCTGCAAAGAAGGCAGGATAGAACAAACTGCAATAGTATTACTATTCTAACAAATGATCGGCAATAAGTACATCTTCTAACAGAGCTCCCTAGCGATGGCAGAATGGAGTGATTATCTGGCAGACTGGGCGGGACTCGAGCATAGAAACACTCAGCAATCTAGGCAGCTCTTAAAGAGACAGTACACAGAGGCTATACAGGCATTCTCTAGCAATAACATTTAAAACTGCTAAAACGCAGAACACCAGCCTGGCAGTGAGCATTTAGGCAAGCTCAAGGAAGATTTTTTGGGAACCCCCATTTGTAGGGGAGTTACAGAGGAGATAAAAGTATATTAAAGTCCCCACCCTTTATTAAAATGCTCTGGAGCATTTCCATTTCCTTCTATAGGAAAGCTCTGACTATAGGCAAGGAGGATTGTGGGGGTAGGTAGGCATTAACCAGTTTTACTGTTTGGGAATATAGGACCCCTCTGGTGATCACATATCTTCCTTGGAGATCAATATAGGTTTCTTGAAGTTCCATCGGGGGGGAGGAGGGGATGAGGATGGCCGTACCCCTTTTATTTCCACTAGGGTGAGAGGAAGCTATTACTTGATAGCAGTTACCCCACTGCAATATAAAGTGTTTCCTTGGAGAAAGGTGCGTCTCTTGTAGGAAATACAGGTCTGCTTTCTGTTTTCCCAGATGTTCCTGTAACTCCTAGGTGGCGCTATCCCAAGGGCTACTACCCCTGTCTGCTTGGCTAGTAGCAGGTTAGGGGGCCTTAGTTCTGAAATGGGTGTCTCCACCCAGAGGTCAGAGTTGGTAGTGGTCAAGCTAACCTGGGCACAGCCCTCTGGGACACTGTAACCCCCCCCCCAGTGGCCTGAACACTGTACAATAATCACTTTCACAATACCCCTGGTATAGCACACAAGTACCCACACTGTTTGCACTTATCACCAGGGCTGGTTCCTCTGGCTCAACCCTGGGGACCCCCTGTAAAACAAGGTTATGCACAGCAAATAGCAACAGTACAGTACTTTGAGCACAAACTGGAACCACAGTCAGATTACATGCAGAAAAAGTTAGATCTGATTTATTCAGGGGACTTGAACAAGGACGGGGCAAAATCAGGTTAATTAGCTTAAAGGTTATATCAATCAAGCAGTTATGCATGCGCTTTGAGTCCCACACACAGTCCACCTCTGGGTACCCAGGTAGAGAAGAGATGGGCTAGCCAGGACCGTTGCCCAGGGTTGCAGCTGGTTGGGGCCCTGTGATGGAAAACACAACATGCACAGTACACAATATTTGTAATCCGGAGCCAGAGGGCTCAGTTCGTAAAGTAAACAAAACAAAAAATCAATCAGATGACACACTCAGGTTTAGCTGTTGTTACAGGGAGCTACCCTGGTATTTACTCACGATACCCAAGACCAATAATCCTTCTGGCAATTTTCCATCGCCCTCCCAGTCCGTCAAACTTGTTTCTCACGACAGAGTTGTGCCAGTCTCCCAAACATATGGGCGTTGGTCCCAATTAACAGGGGAACCCCACCATACAGTCCAGTAGGGGGACACACTAAGGCCAGTGTCACGACATGTTCCTCTACACCAGTTACAGCTACAGGAAATGACTACCAGAGGTGGACATATCCTAGGTAGAGATAAGACTTGTCGCTCAGGCCCCCACACATGTAGGCCTTCCAGGGATTGTAAGGACACAGCACATAAGTGTTTGTCATACCAGTCCTTAAATACAGTGGTCACTTGTGACCCACTGTCCAGCACAGCCCGAGTAGGAATACCATTCACAGCCATGGTAGCGTCCATTGAAGGGCCTACTATTTTGGACCAGTCTGGAGGGACAGCAGCAGGGGACTGGATGGACGATTTAGCTACAAAGGGGTTTGAGTTAGGATGTCTGAAGCCTTCACTGTGGTCATTTTGTGCACCCCTTGACCACTGATTCATTTTCTGAATCTCTCCTTGAGGCTGGTTCACCACTTTCTCTAAGTCTTTCTGAGACCGGCATTCCCTCTTCATATGGCCATCCTTTCCACAGTGGTGACAAATGATAGACTCCTGGGTCATCCTTGGAGAGAACATTGCATGAGGAATTGAAGTAGTAGCAAGGAATCGGGGTCCAATATCTGCTTGCAGCAGTGAGAGGGGTGCAACGCGTCTCAATAGTTCCTTTAGGGTGGCAGTCAATTCTTTGATTTCAGCCAGGGAGCTATCCTCGGTAGAGGATGCCTGAGGGTGCACCCCCACGGCAGTCACGTCCTGAGAGGAACCAGAATCTTGTTCTATGGGGAGAACCCTTGCAGAGGCACTCGCCTTCAGTCTCGGACTTATTTTAGTAGCTCATCTTTCCAAAACTGGGCCCAGGGCGGGGAGTCCTTTGCATTCTCAGAGTGCTTGCTAGGTGCCAACGTTTGCCCCTGAACCCCACTTGGATGATCACTCTCTGTCACTCGCGCAGTAGCAGCAGATATTGGTGAAATTCCCCCCCCCCCGGGGTCACTGTTGCTCAACCCCCTGAATTTCTTTCATTACCTCGTCATAAGAGGGGGGTGATTGCAGTCGGTTGGCGATGCACAACTGAAGCAGTAACAATTCTGAAAATGGAGCAGACTTAAGGATCCAACCCAGCCTAGTTCGATCTAATCCAATTGATGGCAAACTATCCTTTCTGAGGCACTCTTGTAGCAGCTTTTCAAGCCGAGGTACATACACAGACAATGGCTCCCCTGAGTACTGCTGGGCATTTCTTACTCTCCACCGCAGGTCCTCATCTGAATACGGGCTCCCATACACCTTCTCCAATGCATCAAGATAGTCCTGTGCAGTTGCTTTGGGCTTATTGGCCCACTTGGCACAGATGGTAGCCAGGGCAGGACCTCAGAGGCTCTCACTCGACCTCTTTCATTTCTCTGCTTCTGAGCATTGCCATTCAAGTACTAGAGGGGCAACATAGTCTACCCAGGTCTCCCAGTCATTCTCCCCCTGGGGGGGTGGGGACAGTGCCCTAGAAGATTCTCAACCTTCGGTAGGAGTCGTGACTAATGGCAGGTAAAGATATAGGGGCCAGCATTGTCACAGGCACAGAGGGCAGGGCAGTAACAGGTACTGGAGTGGGAGGGGGTGTTGGGGAGGGAACACCCCCAGGTGGCAGGAAAAGTTTCTTAAAGTCCTCTATGGTGTTACCTTCCTCCAGCAACAACTTAGCAAATTTCTCCTCAAAAGTCTCAGACAATAGGGGGAGCTCATCCTCCCCGGGGTTTTTACTGTCTCCAGTTATCACTCTCCAGGCGGCTGGGGCCCCTTCTGGGGCAAAAGTCCGTGGCACTTTGGAACTGTCCACTGGGTCATTACACTCTACTAATGCCATGGAAGTTTGGGTGGTCAAATCAGCCTGTCACCCCACCACCACAGCATTTGTTAAACATTCAACTTTGGAAAGTAGTCCTTCTCCAGTGTCTTTACCAATGTTGAGGGGAATATCCAATACAAGCAGAGCATTGTGAGGGTCAATCTCCAGCCATGTACACCACCCCACCAACTGGTGCATAGCCACTTTTGTTGGGGTAGCCATTTATGTTTGACAATAATTCGTAGTTTTGGCCACTAGAAGGCACAAATCCCAGCGGTGAGCCTCCAAGATGTAACCCCTAGGTGGTGCTATCCCAAGGGCTACTACCCCTGCCTGTTTGGCTAGTAGCAGGTTAAGGGGCCTTAGTTCTGAAATGGGTGTCTCCACCCAGAGGTCAGAGTTGGTAGTGGTCAAGCTAACCTGGGCACAGCCCTCTGGGACACTGTAACCCCCCTCTTTCCCCTCTAGTGGCCTGAACACTGTACAGTAATCACTTTCACAATACCTCTGGTACACCACACAAGTACCCACACTGTTTGCACTTACCACCAGGGCTGGTTCCTCTGGCTCAACCCTGGGGACCCCCTGTAAAACAAGGTTATGCACAGCAAATAGCAACAGTACAGTACTTTGAGCACAAACTGGAACCACAGTCAGATTACATGCAAAAAAGTTAGATCTGATTTATTCAGGGACTTGAACAAGGAAGGCAAAATCAGGTTAGTTAGCTTAAAGGTTATATCAGTCAAGCAGTTGCGCATGTGCTTTGAGTCCCCTACACAGTCCACCTCTGGGTACCCAGGTGGAGAAGAGATGGGCTAGCCAGGACCGTTGCCAGGGTGTAGCTGGTTGGGGCCCTGTGATGGAAAACACAACATGCAAGTACACAATATTTGTAATCTGGAGCCAGAGGGCTCAGTTCGTAAAGGAAACGAAACAAGACAATCAGATGACACACTCAGATTTAGCTGTTGTTGCAGGGAGCTACCCTGGTATTTACTCACAATACCCAAGACTGGACACAGGCTGGACAAAAATCGAGACTGCAGGTGGTTGATCTGGAATGCCAGGAGAAGCAGGGCCCACATGAGTTGCAGAGGCATCGTTCCTGTCCAAGCGTGGAGCAGGGGGCTGCTCCCCAGGCAGGTCTCTCATCGATGGCTTCTCTGTGCAGGGGGTAGTCTGGCTGGGCCAGTCTGGCAAGGCCCAGACCACATGGAGACAAATTCGGATGCAGTTCATTTGGGCTAGATACAGCTTCCAGCAAGCAGAACACAGTTCACACAGTGGGGAACTAACTCACAACACACTAGCAGCTCATAGCACATTTACATGTACGGGATTTCTGCTGTACCAGGCAAAGTGCTCCCCGGTCAATCGCAAAGTTTCTGCACACACCAGGAGCTATGGGGTAGCTGGAACTCCTGACAGGCCGATCGCATGCAGCAAAATTTTCGGACTTCTTCAGGTTGAGCCTGGCCCACTTCAGTAGCTTACTTTAGTCACATAAACTTGGATTTAGTCCACAATCATTCTCTTCTCTCCCTCTCAGGAGCAGCAGGCAGACATGTAAGCCAAAACAGCCTTTTCACAGTTCTCCCATGCAAATCCACTCAGGATTGCTACTCAGAATCACTTCAGCTCCTCTCATTCCACTTCCCAGCTCAGAACTAACTGAAAACTGCAAGCTGACCAGGGCTTCCCCAAGATCCAAAAGGTTTGGTTGGCTGATTTGGCTGTCAGTCAATGCAAGAGCTCCCCCTTCAGTTGCAAAAAAGGCCCAAAAACTCCTAACTAAAGTTTCTACAGATTTTGAATTCAGACAGCTCCTGTAGTCTGACTACATTTTGGGTCCCACCAGTAGTGTTTGGTCCAATTTGCAGTCCAGGACCAAGATAGTGGAGATAAACAAAACAGCCCTTGCTGCAAAGAAAGCAGATTAGACAAACTACATTATCATTATCACTCTAAATGATTTTCAGTAAATAGTTACATCTTTCAACAGAGCTCCCTCTCAGATTACTTAAGCTTCAATTAGGCAGCTCTTAAAGAGACAGTACACAGAGGCTATACAGGCTCTGGTAATCACATTTAAACTGCTAAAATGCAGGACACCAGCCTGGCAGTCAGCATTTAGGCAAGCTCAAGGAAGACTTTTTGGGAACCCCCATTTGTAGGGGGGTTACATTGCATAACCCGAGTGCATTTTATGGGGGAATGCAGACCATTCACATTCCGTGAATAAATCTTCACTGGTACGTTAACCATTATTCCAAAGACAAGGAGTACATTTTCTTATTAGGAAAGGGCTCAAAGGGTGGGAGGGGCTCCATCTGGAAAAGTCAGAAAAAGTATCAAACCTACTGACAGGTTGTCATAAGGGGCAAATAGTAGAGAACCGGCAGGTGAACGTTCTTACAAAGGTTCTAAGTGTCCCTCTCCGTCCCAGACCCCCCCAAAAACAATTCCATGGGGTGCTTGCAATAACTTAGTGTCATCATCCATTTTCATAACTTTAAACCAGAAATATACTAGCATAAACCAACCTTACCATCTCTATTGTAACCTTTCTTACTGCTTGAAGCAGGTTGCTTAAAGTATTGTTCTTGATAAATGTTATTAAATCAACTAGAAACCAGATTCTTATCACAGAACTAAACTTTCTCCAAAAGGAGAGAACTATATACAAATACGTTTTTACTTTGGGGGAGAAAATCATGTCTCTGACCCAGTTCCCAGGATAACATTTTTGGATCCATTTCCATTCCCAGAGAAGTGGGGCACAATCCACTTATTGTGGGTGTAGGCCCACTTGAGGGGAACCACAGTCCCCTGTAGCAACAGCACTATGAGTATTAGCTGTTCCAGGTATGGTGAAGACACGTGTGAATCTTGATGGTGCCTTAACTTAATATAAAAGAAAAAGGGTAAAGCTCCCCCTATTGTTAATTTCTTGGTACTCCACACGGGGGTGCAATGGTATAAGAAAAAGTAAAAAAATTTAAGTAAGCAGGAGAGATCTAACACCATATGGCCCATCATTTTGGCCTCTTGCCGACCAGTAGGCCTGGTTCTGTTAGCCCAGAAGGGAAATCAACGACCATCTAGGGAGGCCAGTGTTGCCCCCTTAGTTACTGTAAGTGAGCTTTATACAGCACCCCATTGTGTTCTTTTCCCTTTCAGGCCCTTTTCGAGTCCGTGCATCAGTGTGATCTCCATTAGGCCTCAACTGTTTGGGGCCCCGATACCCTTTTCGTTTTGGTGACATCAGAGTCTTGCTGTTACACTGTTCTGTGGTCAGGATGCTGTTGTAATTCAGTTCAATTCAGTTTTATTCTGGATAAAAACCATTGAGCAGAGCTCATTTACAATGGAACCCTGTAAAGATAAAACTTCTGATGACAAGCGAATATGTCACAGACATAAATAGTGCTATTTACAGTGTACAACTTACAAGACATTTCTATGTGTACATAAGCATAGCAGTGTACATGGAATGTAAATATACGGTATTATAAATGACTAGGGAATTTCCTACATCCTGATTGGCTGAGAAGGATCCAAAGCCACGTCGTTTTAAAAAAGAAATCCATGGCTTCACACTTCTTCCAACAACCAAGATAAAGTACGCTGACTTATCAGGACCAGCAAACAAAGATTTAAAAAAAGTTTGGCAGCCACCTCAGTGCAGTAAACAAGCACTTGTCAATGCTGAATGTTTGCTTGCTGGCATTAGCAGTGGAAGTGCAGGAGTTAGACGGACGCAGTATAGGAATGGCATTGAAGTATTGAACTGTCACCAACTCCACCCTCACTCTGCAGAGATCATCTCAGATGAACAGGCATTGGGGTGTGCCTTTGGGTCGTCGCCCATGACGGGTCATGACATTTTACCTCACCCTACCCTTCAGACACTGACAAGTGTCAAGGTGTGCCTTGGGGTGTTTGGACTTTACATTCACCTCTATCCATAAGGAAATATGCTGAAATAAGTGTAGTATAGGAGAATGGAGTGAACTCTGGGGGCAAAGGGTCCAAGGCAACCTCGATGCCTGTCATTGGCTGCAGGGTGGGGTGTGGGGTGGAATGGCATTAGCATTATTGTCGACAATCCAAAGTCATACCCCTGACGCCTGTCAGTCCCTTCAGGGTAGGGCGTTATGGTCAAAAACCCTAACGCCCTGGGGGTTTCTTGGTATTTTTACTCCAGGTTTTTCACATGGGCTTTTTGTGACCCCACTGCATGAACAGTGACACTATCAGTTCGTTAGGTGAAAGGTGATTTTGCACAGCAACTGCACTATTTGCCGCCACAGGTGTGAAAAGACATTTCAAACAGGATGTGAAAAGTGACAGGTGCACTGTTCATGAGGAGGTGTAAAAATGGCATTGTTGAAAATCTGGAGTGAAAATATAAAAAAATGGTGAAGTCACTAGCGTGTGTAGAAACTGCGCAATGTACACCCATAATGTAATTAGTTTGGGGATTTTTTACAGCAGATTTTCAACAGGCATTTTGGGACCTCTGCTCATGAACAGTGTCACTGTGATTTTCTTAATCTGTCCTGAACACTAATTTCCCACAGTGACCACGCTATTCTGCGCCAGAAGTGCGAAAACACATTTCGGCCAGGGTGTGGAAAATGACCGCTGTACTGTTCATAAAGATGTGTGGAAAAATGTCAATGTTGAAAATCTGGACTAAAAATATTAAAAATTTGCAAACTTAAGAGGGTGCGTGGAAACTGCGCAATGCACACTCATAACACAGTCACTTTATGGACTTTTGTCACCAAATTTTCAACATAGCCATTTTAACACCTCTGCTCATGAACAGCATCACTGTGATTTTCTTAATGTGTCCCGAACATTGATTGTGCACACAGACCGCACCAATGCCCGCTACATGTGCGGAAACACATTTGGGGCAAGATGTGAAAAATGACAGCTGTACATTCATAAGAAGGTGTGGTAAAATGGCAATGTTTGAAATCTGGAGTGAAAATATTATAAATTCTCAAAGTTATGAGCGTGTGTAGGAACTGCGCAGCATACATGCTTGTAAAAGTCATTTTTGAATTTTTCACCAATTTTCAGCATAGGTTTTGGACTCACCCATGAACTGTGACACTGTTATTTCGTTAATTAGTCCTGAAAGGTGGTTCCACGCAGTGACCGTGAAATCACCTTTTGGGACCAAATAACAAAATGACAGTGACTGAGTTCATGAGATGGGGTCCCAAGAACCCCATGTTGAAAATTTGGTGGAAGAATTCGCAAAAATGGCCGAGATATGCACCAAAGTTGAACAAAAACCATTTATGCCATTATACAGCTTACCAGCATTTCTTCAGTTCACAGTTGACTTTGAAGAGTGCAGACATGTTCCTTTGCAGACATGTTCACTTTGCATACTGCCGATGGCAGTATGAAAATTGCCTACACATTACCACCACTGACTGTAGTGGTCTTTTACTTTGAACCATACACCACTGCATCTGAACTGCTGTTATAGACAGCTCGGACATTTATTGGTGCGGTGAGGCTGCGCCTGCAAGAAGGAGCCGGGCATTGGAAGCGGGATGGCACACCTACGAAAATTCATATGGTGGCACTATGTTTCTTGCACATGCATGCAAGCAAACATAAAAAGTTCTGTACCTCATCTCTGTTCTCACTTATCATCACTTTTAAAAATACTTCTTTCAGCAACCCCCCACCCATCAGCCCCACACTAGAGAACTAAATATACAAAAATAAACAGTAAACTATAGTTTCAGCTTCCTTTTCCTCTATTTTTTGTCACTTTTTTAAAAATAGGTTGTAATTGGTCCATTGCTGATTTGCTTTCCTGGATGCTACTAGTGCTAACAAAATACCCTGCACTTTAACGTCCATCAATTGAAAGGCGCCTTATAAATAAAATTATTATTATTATTATTATCATGCTGCCACAGCGCTATTCAACCTTGTCCCTCACAACAAGAAAACAGTCTATATTTGGCACTACATTTTAAATTACCAAATAACTAAGCACAATATGGAGACTAAAACAGTTTCAGAGACAAAAATGACCAGCCTTTCAGAATAAAAAAATAATAAAATTGTAAGTGTAACCATCCCAAGGTGGAGCTTACCTTTAGGGTTTTAGAAGCCTGCCATACTGCCCTTCACCAGTGATGCTCCCCTCCAGTTCTAAGGACTCAGACTGCTGTGGGGGGCTAGAGTAGGAGCAAAAAAGAGGAGCCCAGAGTGTTCAGCGCCACTTGCACTGTTCCAGAAATGTGGCTTCACTGCTGCACAACTGTCTGCTACTGCAGAAGAGCACGATAATGCTCTTGGATTAGGGAACACCTGACAAGCTGTCTGATTCCCCAACAGCTGCCAAGACCAACAGAACTGCAGTGCAAACCACTCAATATCCTAAGGGGGGTACAAATAAATGTTTTAAGGACAGGAGTCCATGGTAAAAAGGACTTTGGACCAGTGACCCTAGAGACTACAACAGAGCAGTCACTTTGCCACCTCTAAGACCCATTGGCATGGTAACAGTGTCAGGGGTTAGCACAACAGCGAATCAGGCTTGAGAGTCAGCAGATGAAGCCAGAGAGGGTTCAAGGGACACTGGAGGACTCATTAATTCATCCCAGAGATAGACAGCCAATAGAGCATTGAGTGACAGTCAGACAGACCCACCCACCCCAGTAACTAACAACTAGTGACAACCAATGGAAGGGCTGGATTCCTCAGTGAACAGCAGAAGCTGTTCCAGAACTTATTCTGTCTGCATCAGTCGCAGACTGGAGCTAGATCTGCTGCATGATTGTGCCAGCACAGGAGGCCTTCCTGCAGCTTCCACTGCCAGAGGTCAGGAGTCACCTGCTGGACTTGAACAGCCAAAAGGAGAAGATAGCTGAAAGATGTCTCTCTATATATATAAGGGGAGAGCTGCTGAATGCACCAAATCCCCAATGTTACTGAAGAGGTCTGCTGACCCTGAAGTGCAGCTCAGTGTTTGAAGTACCATCACTAACACATTATAGCTACTTGCCTGCTCCACAGCGTTATGGGAGTTGTAGGGATGCTGCGCTGGCAGGTGAGTGAGCTCTGTTGCATCCAGCCAGCTAATCTGTGTGAAGTGCCAGAGACTGGCCAGCAGAGAGCTGTGAGAAAACCAACCAACTGAGCCAAGAGGTTTCTGTCTAAGAGAGATATCTGTACTTATGAAAAGATGCCAGAGCCATGCTGATTTGCCCAACCATACAACTGCCTAATGTGTGCTGCTGAGAGAACAGACTGCAGAGCCACTCCAGGACCAGAGTCGGAGCATAGCCAGTGTCTGGAGGTCTGCCAGGGTGAGGTTCCATGAGTACATAATCAGTGCGGTGGTCCTACAACAGAAATCTGTTAATTTGTTCAAGGTTGCCCTTGGACTTCGGGACTTGGGAATTAACAGTGCCCATGGTTGTAGTTTCTGTTTTGGCTTACAAATAGGCCAACAGGCCTGTGGAGTACAAATGGTGCACTCTACATTTAAGTTGTTTTCTCCACCTGATAACATATACAGTGAGACTGTCAATGGGCCTGCTAACTTCCACTGGTTGGGTTCCCAGTGAAGTACTGTCAGCTCCCTGTAGACATAGGGTTATATTGGTACCAGTAAGGAGTGAGGCAGTGCCCAACAGTACAGTCAGGCAGTATTAAGGTTAAAAGTAAGGTGTGGGCTTTAGTAAAATGCCATTACCAATTGTGGCTGATTTTAGTTGCCTGCATTAACCTTTTTCCATCACTAGCACCTTTTTTAAATAAACCCCATGTTATTTTTTGCATTTCTGACCCATGAGCATATTACTCACTTGTAGTATGAACAGATAATTTGTAATTTGGTAAATTGCTGTTTTTTGCAAAACTGTTGTTTGCATTGTGTTTGAACTGGTTGAGTTGTACTAGTGCATTTTTACATGATGGATGTAATATACTGAATGGCTGGTGTCCTTTAAGTACTTGCTTCTGTCCCTAACACACCTCCTGACAAGCTTATAAGGCAGATTATATGGCACCATGCATTTCTGCTTAAAGTTGAACCAGCATAATATTCTGTGTTGATTTGCATAGGCAGCACATGATGCTTTGCATTATGGGGGCTTGTATGATTTTGTATTTCTTTATAAGGCAGATGCCATTTTTCGGCACTTCAGTGCTTCATCAGCCATAGGTCATTTCAATCCAGTACACATGTTTACTCCAGAGTCTTTGGCATGTGAAGTTTTACTCAGTTTTGTAATTACAGTCATTCTCTGCGCACTATTTTATTAATCAAGACTTTTTCAAGTGTAACCCCTAGGTGGTGCTATCCCAAGGGCTACTACCCCTGCCTGCTTGGCTAGTAGCAGGTTAAGGGGCCTGGGTACTGAAACAGGTGCCTCCACATGGAGGTCAGGGTTGTTAATGGTCAAGCTAACCTAGGCACAGCCCTCTGGGACACTGTAACCCCCTTCTTTCCCTTCTAGTGGCCTGAACAACACACAATGATCACTTTCACAGTACAACTTGTATACCTTACAAGTACTCACACTGTTTGCACTTATAATAATAATAATAATAATTGTATTTATATAGCGCAATTCAGATATCAAAGTGCTTTACATACAACATATTAAAATGATTCAATAAAATCACATAAAATATACATAACTTAAGTTACAAATTTCCAGTTTCACAATACTTCAAATATTAAAAGCCTGTTTAAATAAATGCATCTTGAAATTGGTCTTAAAACTCTCCATGGTCCCACACTCCCTAATCTGACGAGGTAAAGAGTTCCATAGGGATGGCACCATGAACATTAAAGCCCTTGCACCAGATGTTTGCGACTGTACCCTGGGAACCTCTAACAACCCCTCGTCAGTAGAGCGGGGAGGTCAGCCAGGGCTGTACGGAACCAGGAGCTCTTGCAAATAACCCGGTCCCAGTCCATGTAGGGCTTTGTAGGTCAAAGGACCGACCTTAACGGTGGTCCGCCACTGTATAGGCAGCCAGTGCAGATCGTGCAGCACAGCAGTAATATGACTGGAACAAGAAGTCCCAGTCAATAGTCATGCCACCGTGTTCTGCACCAGCTGAAAGCGATGAACTTCAACCCCCGAAAGCCTGAGGTATAGGAAGTTGCAGTAGTCAAGGCGCAAGGTCACAATGGTGTGGGTCAACATGGGCAAATCATTGCATGGAACAAGGTGCTGAATTCTGGTGATGATCCTAAGATGATAAAAGGAAGATTTGATGACCACCGACACCTGCACTCCCGGTGTCAGCCCATCGTCAAATACCACCCCCAGATTTCACACCCGTTCAGAAGTAGGCAGCTGTACACCATCAATCCAAAGTCCAGACAGCAACCCTGCCACCGATCTCTCTATCCAGCACCCTGGATCCACCACCAACACTTCAGTCTTCCTGGAATTCAGTTTCAACCAGCTAGCCTTCATCCAGCCATGGATTTCAGCCAGACAGCTGTTAAACATCGAGATCACACTATCCTGGTCGGGAGCGAAAAACAGATAGAGCTGTGTATCATCTGCATAGCAGTGAAAACTCAGCCCATATCATCTTACAATGTCTCCGAGGGGCAGCAAATACACTTTGAACAACATGGGGGACAGCACTGAGCCCTGAGGTACCCCGCATGGCATAGAGACTGGCTTAGAGGAAATAAATCCCTGACACCACCCACTGAAACCTGCCAGTTAGGAAATAATGGAACCATGTAAGAACTGGACCAGCCAATCCACAGATGACCCTCAGATGCTTGAGCAGAACCCCATGGTCCACAGTGTCGAATGCTGAAGAGAGATCCAGAGGCACCAAGATGGAGTGGCACATTTGGTCTCTTGCCATCAAGAGATCATTGAGCACCCGAACCAGAGCGGCCGCGGTACTATGTCTTTTCCAAAAACCAGACTGGAGAGGATTGAAGACATCATGAATGGTAAGATGGTTCTCCAGTTGTAGCGCAACTACTGTCTTGATCACCTTCCCAACAAAAGGAAGGTTAGAGATAGGTCTGTAGTTTGCAAAGATGCCTGAGTCTAAAGAAGCTTTCTTCAGAAGTGGTGTCACCACTGCCTCTTTCAGCCCTTACCACAACGGCTGGTTCCTCTGGCTTGACCCTGGGGACCCCCTGTAAAACAAGGTAATGCACAGCAGATAGCAACAGTACAGTACTTTTGGCACAAACTGGAACTACAGTCAGGTTAAATGCAGAAAAAGTTAGATCTGATTTATTCAGGGGACTTGAACATGAGAGGGGCGTAATCAGGTTGATTGGCTTAAAGGCTGTATCAATAAAACAGTTATGCATGTGCTGTAGGTCCCCACACAGTCACGCCTCTGGGTACCCAGGTAGGAAGATGGTGGGCTAGCCAGGAATGTTGCAGCTGGTTGGGCCCCTGTGATGGAAGAAAGCAACATGCACAACACACACCATTTGTAATCCAGAGCCGGAGGGCTCGATTCGTGAAAGAAAAGGCAACCAGACAATCAGATGACAACACTGATTTAGCTGTTGTTGAAGGGGGCTACCCTGATGTTTACTCATGAAACCTAATACAGGACACAGGCAGAACAAAATTGAGACTGCAGATTGTTGAGCTGGAGTACCTGGAGAAGCAGGGCCCGCTGAGGTGTCGTTCCTGTACAAGCGTTGAGCAGGCAGCTGATCCCCAGGCAGGTCTCTCATCGATGGCTTTCTCTGTACAATGGGTAGTCTGGCTGGGCCAGTGTGCCAAGGCCCAGGTGAAATGGCGATGAATTCGGATTCAGTCTGTTGGAGTTGGATGCAGCCTCCAGCGAGCAAAACACAGTTCAACACACAGTGGGGAAACAAATCACGACCCACTAACAGCACACAGCACATTTAACTGTAAGAAATTCTACTATACCAGGCAGATTGTTATCTATCACACCAGTAGCGAGCAGAACACAGTTCAACACACAGTGGGGAACCAAATCACAACCTACTAACAGCACACAGCACATTTACATGTAGGAAATTCCACTATACCAGGCAGATTGCTATCCAGTCACAATTACAGAGTCTCTGCACAAACAGGGAGTTCAGAGGTGGCTGGAAATCCTGACACGGCGATCACATTCAGCAAATCTTCGGTCTTCTTCACATTAAAGCCTGGTCACAATTCAGTAGCTTAATTCACTCTCCAAATTTGGATTCAGTCCAAATAAACTCTTTTCCCTCTCGGGGACAACAGGCAGACCGGCCAAAACTCAGCCCTTTTACAGTTCTCCCACGTGAATCTACGCAGGGGCTCTTGCTTGAATCACTCAAGCTGTTACCTCTTCACTTCCCAACTCAGATCTAACTGAAACTGCAAGCAGTCTATGACATTCCCCAAGATCCAAAAGGTTCGGTTGGCTGATCTGTCTGTCAGTCACAACAAGAGCTTCCCCTCCAGGTTCGTTTAGGCACTAAAAGCCCAAAACTACAATTCCTACAAGTTTTGGCCCCACCAAGCCCCTGTAGGCAGGCTTGATTTTAGAGTCCCAAATGTACTGATTGGCCCATTCTGACAGTCCCGGGCCAAGATGGTGGAGAAGACAGAACAGTCCTTGTTACAAAGAAAACAGATTAGAAGAAACTGCAATATTATTATCACTCTAATAGATAATCAGCAAATAAGCACATCTTATAACAGAGCTCCCTCTGCGCAAATAGCAATGGCAGAACAGAGCCATTATCTGGCAGCCCGGGTGGGGCTCGAACATAGAAACACTCAGCCCCCTTCCAGATGAATCATAACTGCAATCTAAGCAGCTCTTAAAGAGACAGTACACAGAGGCTATATAGGCACTCTCTGGCAATACATTTAAACTGCTAAAATGCAGGACACCAGCCTGGCAGTGAGCATTTAGGCAAGCTCAAGGAAGACTCTTTGGCAACCCCCATTTGTAGGGGGGTTACACAAGAATGTTTATTCTTTTGTTATTTGCAGTTTGCAGCCCATATACTGTAGTAATGGAGTGTTTCAATATCAGGAATACATAGAAAACACTCTTTAAAGGTCAGGCAATTTATTTGATGTATTTCCAATTAAAAGAAACTGATTAAATAGCTACATTAGGCAATGAGAGTTACAATTTGGAAACATTGATTCACACAGACATTGTGGCTGGATTTTCAAAAATTTGCATCATGATTGTAATGCTGTTGCACTAACTTCGTCAAGATTATTAGAACACCAAAAAGGTGTCTTGACATTTCAACACAGTTAACACAGGATGAGTGCCAAACATGACACAGGCATCAAAATTGTGATGCATGCATCATTTATTACTATAAGGTGGGTAGAAACAGAGACACATAGACAATGATGGCAGAAAAAGACAGATGGTCCATCCAGTCTGCCCATCGTTCCCTGTCTAACCCTGGGGCCTATTGTCCATACAGGGTACTAGCCCTCCCTATCCACCCTCATTCCCCTGTGACTGCCACCCTGAGTAACCACTATACCCTTCACTCCTTCCCAACCATGCTTGAAACCTTTTGGTGCCCACCACCTTGGCTAGTAGATTGTTCCAAGGTTCCACCACCCTTTCTGTTAAATAATACTTTCTCATATTCCTCTTGAACCTCCCTCCTATCAGTTTCCACTCATGCCCTCAAACTATTGTTCATGCTGAATAATTCCCTACAGCTCATCTTGTTTAATCCTTTCAGGAACTTGAAGGTCACTATCATATCTCCCCTCTTCCATCTAATTTCCAGTGAGTACATGTTCAGTACCTTGAGGCAATCCTCATAGGACCTGTCATATTGGTGCTGAATCATCTTTGTCACCCTTTGCTGCACTGTCTCCAGCCTATCCTTATCTTTCTTGAGGTGACAACTTCAGAACTGGGCACAGTACTCCAGGTGTGGCCTCCCTAGAGATCTAGATAGAGGCAGTGTTACCTCTTGTCTTCTGCTATCAATGGGTCCTGTGCACAAATGTGTGGGTTGCCTACACAGAGGCACATAGGCAACCCTACATTGGAATTCCACTCAGCAGAGGTCCAGCAGACCCCCGGCTGTATTCACAGAAGTTGCGCCAGCCACTTGTGCACTGGATCCCCCCCTTACCAGCCAAGTGGCTATGTGCATGGGTAGCCTGGGGGCAGTGTTGGGATTGGACACTAATAGAAATCCCCAGGGCTAGATCATCCCTGGGTCAATGGTCGCTTTGGGTTGCTCTCCCCAAACTCTGGAATGAGCTCCGGAGAGAGAGAGATACAAGACAGCCCCACAACCAAAGGTTTCAAGAAAGGGCTAAAAGCACACCTAGGGAAGGGGCCTCAGTGCCACTGCCTCACTTAGAGTCCGGCCAGGGGACCAAATGCAGGGTGATTCCCCTGCTAAAAAAAAAAAAAAAACAGTGGAACACGGACATATGGGTCCATTTCAGTTTGGGGGTAGAACTGTCCCTCGCACTTATATAGGTTTTACAACTGTCAATTGTCTGTACCTACCAAAAGTCTGGAGCATTGGTTGCATCAGTTTCTGTACCGTATTGTTTGTTCACGCATTCTATGTAAAGCCTTGTTGTACTGTACATGTCGTTTGCAATGGTTTTTCCCTCCCTCTAGGTACATGTAACTAAACCCGGGTCGCCCCTGAAAAAGGGACTACAAGGTTCCAGTGGGTCTACCTGGTTACCAAAGTTTAAATAAATAAATGCCTGCACTTCACACCATGTGTAAAGGCGTGGAGTGCAGGGCAAGGGGGGCTCAGGTTATGACAGTGGGTCCCTGTTGTTACTGTAGTACACACCCTCAACAAAGCCACCCACTGCCTCTGCACAGCAGGACAGGCAGACACGGGCTAAGGGCAGCACAAGAGTTACTGAAGTGCCCATGCACACCACTGGAACGGAGCTGTTAGACCCTGGCGTTCAGAATACCAGGATGCTACGGTATGTGACATGTAAGCCTGGTACCATACCAGAAGGTAGTTATAAGGCACGACAGGGTGTGTTTTATTGTGTAATAATGTCATGCCTCAGGTGGTTGAAGCACTAGGTCACAGGCCGAGTGCATTCAACACCCAAGAAGTGATGTTATTACACAATAGCACAAATCCCTGGAGTGCTGTATTGCTATTATACAGTGGCTCATTTGTGCAGAAGAAAAAAAGTAAAAAAAATATTTTTAATATAATTTTTTGATTTTTCAGTGTGGAAGTACACCTATATATAAAAAAAGTTCCTATTGTCAATTTGTTCACTAGATATTGCTGTCCTGCATCTGCAGTTTTCTCTGTTCCACTGCCTTTTACTAGATGTGCTGTCTTGTCGACCCCCCCCCCTCCACCACCTGTGAGCAAGAGCCCATGAGAGGGACTATTGCTGGACTAAGACCAGTTTTTGCCTGGTAGCAGCAGTTTGGGGGGTGAGAGCCCCTGTTGCTGTTTTTTTCTGGAACAAGAATGGTAACAGTAGTTTGGGGGTGAAAGCCACTGATGCAGGATGTTATTATATTCTAGAACTGCCTTTGGTACACCATTCTCTTACTAATTAAATGTCAATAGTCTATCCTTGACCTCTCAGCTGAAGACTGGATTTTGGTCAGTTAAGACTTGTGTCCTTATAAGATCTTTGTGTTTTGTTAAATGTTCCTGGATTTTTGACTCCCTACATTAATGCTGTTATTTTAAATTTGGGTTTATATTAGTTTGTTAGGTTGGGGTGGGAAGGGAGATTTGTTAGTTGTATTTATAAGTGTCATTGAAGTGAAAGTTGTGTGTGACTGTGTGTGTGTGTGTGACTGTGTGTGTGTGTGTGAGAGAGAGACTGTGTGCTTGTTACTATGTGTGTGTGACTGTGTCTGTGCATGTGACTGTGTGACTGTGTGTGTGTGTGTGACTGTGTGTGTGAGACTGTGTGTGTGTGCGTGTGTGACTGTGTGCGTATGACTGTGTGTGTGTGTGTGTGATGTGTGTATATGACTGTGTGTGTGTGTGACTGTGTGTGTGACTGTGTGTGTGTGTGTGTGTATTAGGGTAAATAGTATTTGAGATTTTTTGTTATAGGTTATTAGTGAGCATTTTAATTTAGTACAGTAGTAGTGATATGACAATAGCATTCATGGTTTTAGAAATGGGTTATCTAATTCAGGCCCCTGGATTTTGTTACTCCCCACTCCTTTTAAAGGCCTTGCGCCTCTTCTGTGACCCATCTCATTCAGCTGTAGTCCATCAGAGATGCCAAGAGCTGGGTACTGAAAGAAGGGATACAGGGGGAGAAGGTGTGAAGGGAGGTGAGACCATATTAATGGCGGAACTTGTGGCATCTGTCGACCTGGCATACATTATGGAGACCTGGCTGGGGGACGCATCTGGCCCTGTGCTGGCAGCATCTGTTCCAGCTAGTTTCTCCGTGGTACATTGCTGCCCAAGGAAGGAACACGGGGGTTAGCTATTTGTTTTAAATCACAGCTGGTCCTGACGGTGCATTCAGTGGGGGACACCAGTTCGTCTGAGTGCGAGGCAGTGCGAGAGGGGGGGAGTGTTGTGGAGTGCATTTCAGAGTTCTCCTTGTCTACCATCCACCTGGTTGGGAAATGAGTTTTCTGCAGGAGGTGACGACGGCTTTTGTCACCGAGAGGGTGTTGGAGTCGCCGAGATGGCTTATTCTTAGTGACTTCAACACTTGAGTGGATGACGAGGTTTTGTCTGGGGCCAGGGACTTCCAGTCCAATATGGAGGCCCTTGGCCTGACTCTGAAGACCACTTTCAGGACCCACCATTTCGGGCATGCACTCGATCTGGTGTTCTCCCTGGGACTTGAGATTAGCACCCTCAGGACTGAACCAGTCATTTCGTTGGATCATTGCACCATCAGGTTCAGCTTTAGCCCCCCCCCCCGGCTGTCCCTTCCCCTGTGAAAATGATCCAGTTCTGCCCTTTGAAAGGGCTGTGGCCGGAGGGACTGCTGGCAGAGCTGGACATTTTATCTGTGCTGGAGGCATTGCACTGGGGGTCCGAGGGAAGTCGTGGCTGCCTACAGCAGGACAGTCATGGGGGCCCTGGATCACCTGATGCTGATCTGCTTACACCTCTTGGTTTTGCACCTTGGCTCTCCTTGGTTTGATGGGGAGCTGAGGGCACTAAAAACCAGCGGGCAAAGGTTGGAGAGGAGCTGGAGGAAGACCAGATCCCAGGAGGACAAGCTGGTTCTGATGACTCATTATGATGAGTATGTAACCCCCCTGCAAATGGGGGTTCCCAAAAGACTTCCAGGAGCTTGCTTGAATGCTCCAAGCCTGAATGGTGTTTGGCGTTTAAGCCATTTATCAGTGAGTGTTTTTAGAGCCTCTGGTACTGTCTCTTTAAGAGCTGTCTGCTTGCAGACATAATTAGTTTGTATGGGGGGACTGTGTGCTTCTCGTTTGAGTACCACTCGAGCTGCTGCCAATTCACTCCATTTTTGCAGTCACTAGGAGTGCAAAGGAACCTATCTGAAAGATGTAACTGTTTGCCAGAAATCATTTAGAGTAATAATGAAATGACAGTTTGTCTAACCTGCTTTCTTTGCAGTCAGAACTGTGTCTGCCTAGTTCCCATTCTGGTTTTGAACTGCTGAACTGGACCAATCAGTGTGGGGCAAGCTAGCTCTAAAATGGTGCCTTGGACGAATCAGAACTTGGACTCATAATCTGAGCCAGCCACAAGAGGATTGTATGGGCAGTGACTCTGGGAGATGTAGTTTAGACTTGGCGCCTTTTGGACCAACAGCAGCAGTCTATTGTGAGTGACAGCCAATCCAGTCAAGAACTGGGAGGAACTCAAAGGAAGTGCAGTTTTGTCTGTTGGAGTTTCAGTTTAGCTCTGGCAGTGAAGGGAAGGAACCCTGTGTTCCTTCAGTGCCCAGTTTTAGTCAAAAACATGTGTAAGGTCCAGAGTTCCGGTCTGCAGCTTGTGTAACTGCTTGTTAGGACTGAACTGTCCCTGTGAAGAGAATCAAAGGATATTTGAAGAGTAGAAACCAGGCTCACCCTGTAGAAGACTGAGAAATTGCTGAATTGCACTCTGTCAGGAACTGAATCTGCTGTGTGTTCTCCCGGTATTGTGCAGTAATTGCGATCTGATAGAGAAGCAGCCTGCCTGGTATAGTACTTTCTTTTACCATATAAATGTGTGAGGAGTCTCGTGGAGCTCAAGAGTAGCCCTGCTGACGTTGAAGGACCCTATCTTGTTTGGAGGTCGTGAGTACTAATTCAAGGTCGCTTCCCTGTTGAATTGCCACATTAAATCCAAATGGAATCACTGTACTGCTGACTGTTTAAACTAATTTTTCTTTTCTCTGTGTGAAAGGGCCCTACCAGCTGCCACGGTTTGGACTAGCCACTAGAGCTTGGGTACCCAAGGGACAGTAGCTGATAGGGATGAGCCTGTGCACAGAGCCATAGGTAGATGAGTAGAGTGATAAGCTAATTAACCTGATTTCCCTGTCTTTGTTATATCCCCTAAATAAATCAGAGCTGCTTGTTTCAGCAAAGTTATACTGCCTGAGGTATTTGTCTATGTTAAAGTACTGTACTGTGATTGTTGCACTGTATCTTATTTCACAGGAGGTCCCAGTGCCGGAACCAGTCCTGGGGGTAGTGTATACTGTGGAGGTAATTCTGATATATTGTGTGGCCACTAGTGGGAAGAAAGGGGTTGCAGTGTCCCAGAGGGCTGTGACCAAGTTAGTTTAACTATTGCAAACCCTGACCTCTGGGTGGAGGCACCCGCCATTGGATCCAGGCCCCTCAACCTGTTAGTGGCAAATCAGGCAGGGTAGTAGCCCCTGGGATAGCGCCCATCTAGGGGTTACATCTTGGAGGCACCGCTTGGGTTGTGTGTCCTCTAGTGGCCATATTCCGAACCACTGTTAAGAAAAAAAATGGGTACTCGACAGAAGTGGCTGTGCACCGGCTGGTGGAGTGGTGTACTGGGGAAGAGATTGACCCCCAAAATGCTATGCTTATCCTGGACATCTCTGGATCATCATGACACTGTACAGGAGTACTTTCCAAGGTGGAAGGTTTACAAACCCTGTGGTGGTGGGTCAGTATGCTAATCTGCTCACCCACACCTTCCTGGCCCTAGTAGAGTTTAAGGATCCCATAGATAGCTCCAAGTGCCACAGACCATTACCCCAGAGGGAGCCCTCACTGCCTGGAGAGTGATAACTAGTACAGAAAGACCGGGGGAATGAGCCCCACCACTGTCTGAAACTTTGAGGAGAAATTTGCTAAATGGTTGCTGGAGAAGGGAAACTGTGGAGGACTTGAAGAAACTATTCTTGCCACCTGGGGTGTTCCTCCCCAACACCCTCTCCCGCTCCAGTACCTGTAATGGTGGCTGAACCAATGCAGACTCCTATTTCTGCACCTGCCATTAGTCACGACTCTTACCAAGGTTGAGGATCTTCTGGCACCTCCCACCCCCAAGGGAGGATGACTGGGAGACCTGGATAGACTATGTTGCCCTATGCTAGAACGGCAATGCTCGGAAGCCAGAAAGCTAAAGAGGGTTAGTGAGAGCCTCCGAGGTCCTGCCCTGGCTACCATCCATGCTAAACGGGCCAGTAACCCTGAAGCGTACTGCACAGGCTCATCTTGAGGCCTTGGAGAATGTGTATGGAGCCCAGATTCTGATGAGGACCTATGGTGGAGAGTAAGAAATGCACAACAGTACCAAGGGAGTTGTTGTCTGTGTATGTATCTCGGCTGGAAAAATTGTTGCAAGAATGCCTCAGAAAGGTAGTTTGCCAACCGATTGAACTGGACCGAACCAGACTGGACAGAATCCTTAAGTCTGCCCCTTCTCAGAACTGCTGTTGCTTCAGTTACCCTGGCAAATCGACTGGAATCCCCACCCTCCTATGATGAGTTAATGAGAGAAATTCGAGGAGTTGAGAAAAGGCGACCTTGGGAGGGACCTGCACCAACAGCTGTGGCTACGACCCGAGTGACTGAGGGTGACCCATCAAGTGAAGTTCAGGGGCAGAGGTTGACAGTCAATGAGTGCTCTGACAAGGAAAAAGATATGTCACAATGGGGCGAACTGTTGAGAGAGATCCGTGAATTCAAAAACAGTCCTTTATGAAGGCCACGCCTGCAAGTACGGGCCCTGACCTATATCTGACTGCATCTGCTATGGGGTGGGGTACCAACATGTATCTCCTGCTGATAACAGCTCCAAACTCAATTCCTTGACCATGGAAGTGGAGAAACTGCCGAGATGTCTCCAAATGCTTATCACGTCGCAGACAGAGATGGCACCAAGGTTTCCAGTTAGTAGTACCCCTACCTGGCTCCCAGTGTGGCGCCCGGCCAGCTCAAACTCCAGAAAGTATGTTTTGCTATAATTGTGGGAAGGATGGGCACATGAAGAGGGAATGCCGTCCCCAAAAGACACTGACAAAGTTGCATATAGGTTACAAGGAGAGCTTCGAGAACAAATCAGTGGTTAAGAGGTGCACAAATGATCCCAGTGAGGGCACCAAAATGCTAACTCACGCCCTTTGTGGCACTGTCAGTTGCCCAGGCCCACCACTGCCTCTCCAGACTGGTCCAGAATAGTGGGTCCTCCATGGAGACCACTGTAAAGGTGAATGGAGTGTCTACAAGAGCTGTATTAGACAGTGGCTCCCAAGTGACAATTATGTTCCAAGATTGTATCAGAAGCATTTGTCAGACGTACCCTACAACCATTAGAAGGACTGCAGTGTATGGGGGTTAAGTGAGAAGGCCTACCCTATTCGCGGTACATCCGAATTTGGCTGTCTTTCCCCTCCGTGGCTGGAGTGGTCAACAAGTAGAGACCCTAGCCTTAGTGTGTCCCCCACTGGACTGTATGATGGTGTCCCTTTGTTGATTGGAACAAATGCTCATATGTTCGGAAGGCTGGCACAGTTGTGTTATGAAAACAGGGGTCAAAGACTAGTAGAGCTTTAAGAGTTCGCTTTAATTAAGAAGGCCTATGAGGCACAGAGAGATGCTGGAAAAATAGAACCAGAGGAACCGTCGGAATTGTATGGAAGAAGGATCCTGAGTCTCTGATCCTGGCGCCAAATGCCCAGTGTACTTACAGGAGAGGTCCGATCAGAAAGGATGTTAAGAATAAAATATTAATGTTGGATGCACCAGGCGTGGAAAATTGCCAGAGGGACTGCTGGTCAAGTCTAGTATTTTGCCTGCTAGAGCCCATGCTTATGCCAGAAGGGTAATGGTCCAAGTTCATAATGTGTCTGAAAGAGACATTCGAGTAAATAGAGGTTGCATCCTGGCTAATGTGCATTGTGCAGACACTGCAGTGCTACCCAGCAGCAAGAGTTCAAGGAAGAATGACAGAGTAACGCCTGACTTGTTTGATTTCGCGACTTCGCTGCCAGCTGAATGGAAAGTAAGGATCAGTGAGAAGCTTGCCCAGAGAGACCAGGTGTTTTCTTTAAAGGAATGGGATGTAGGATCGGCAAGGAGCTGAGCACAATATCCGGCTGCATGACGAAAGACCATTTCGTGGAGAGGTCTCACGCCTGGCACCTGCTGACATAGATGATGTGAGACGCATCTGCAGGAGATGTTAGCTGCTGGTGTAATACAAGAATCCAGAAGCCCTTATGCTTCCCCATTGTGGTAGTGAGGAAAAGAATGGAACAGTAAGGATGTGGATTATCGCACCTTAAACCGCGGACTATCCCTGATCAGTACACAATGCCCCGATTCAGGATGCTTTGGACTACCTAAACGGGAGCAAGTGGTTCTCTGTGCTGGATCTCCGCAGTGGGTAACTACTAGATCCCGAGTGGCCCTAGAGGACCGTGAGAAGACAGCCTTTATCTGTCCACTTGGCTTCTATGAATTCATGAGGATGCCTCAAGGATTTCAAGTGCCCCAGCCACTTTTCAACGATTGATGGAGCGCAGTGAGGGACATGAACTTACTAGAGTGCCTGGTATACCTAGATGATGTTATTGTGTTTGGCAGCTCACTGGAGGAACATGAGAGCAGATTATTTAAGGTATTGGACCGACTGAGAACTTTGGCCTTAAACTGTCCATTGATAAGGTCAATTCTTTCAAACATCAGTAAAGTATGTGGGACACATAGTATCCACCGAGGAATAGAGACCGACCTAGGCAAAGTTGAGGCCTTGACCACCGGCCACAGCCCAAAATCTAAAAAGAACTGCAAAGATTCCTGGGATTCTGTGGTTATTATCGGCGCCTCATCAAGGACTATTCAAGAGTGATCCGCCTTTACTTAACCTCACTCAAGGGTATCCCCAACCCACAAAAATACCAAAAGTCAGCGTCCCTCAAGACTGAAAGAGTGTATTTTCACCCGAGTGAAGTATTTGGGGCCCGCTGGACTCCTGATTGTGAGACTGCTTTCATGAGATCATATACAACTTACCCATGCTCCAGTGCTGGCCTATGCCGATCCAAGAAAACCTTACGTCCCTGCACACTGATGCTAGCTTGCAAGGGTTGGGGCTGGTTGTACCAAGAGCACGAGAATGGCCTGAGACCAGTGGCCTTTGCCAGTAGAAGCCTGACCCCATCCGAAAAGAACTATCCTGTACATAAGTTAGAGTTCCTAGCTTTGAAGTGGGCTATTGTTGACCAATTCCATGAGTACTTGTATGGGGCTAAAATACTAGTAAAACTGACAATAATCCTTTGACCTATGTGCAGACCTCACTGTTGGATGCCACTGGCCATAGGTGGCTTTCTGCATTATCTACATATGACTATGCTCGTAATCACCGGCAGGTCTGAACCACATAGATGCTGATGCTCTCCGGAGGCCTGTTCCCAGAATGATTGGGTCCGATTAGCAGAACCTGACATTCGGCACTCTGCCGGATGTTTGACAGGGGAACAAATGTCCACAGACGCAGTGGACTGCATGGTGGATTGCTTGGGACCCTCTGAGAATTGCATACCTGCTGCTATTGCCACTTTTCTCAATAGACATTGGTGCACTGCCTCAGCTGGACAATGACAGTATTCAAGCGGGCTCAATCCTGCGATCCCATGATCAAAGCAGCTTTAGAAGCCCTCAGGTAAAAGGATGTGTCAAATTACGCCCACTGATTTGAGAACTGCACTGTTATACAAAGAAGGTCCTAAGTTGAAACTGATCAATAAACTGTTATACAGAGAAACAGTAGACAGAGGGGACAAGTAGACAAACAACAACTAGTGCTGCCCACTGCCTTTCGAGACTCAGTACTGAGGTCCTTGCACAACCACATGGGGCACCTTGGTATAGACAGAACACTTGACTTGGTGAGATCCAGATTCTATTGGCCTAAGATGGGGGCTGATGTGGAGCAACACATTCGAACTTGTAGTCGCTGCTTACAGAGGAAAGCTTTTGCCCCAGAGGGCTGCCCCTTGTTAACATCACCACCAGTGCACCCATGGAGCTGGTCTGTATTGATTTTCTGAGTTTGGAGTCAGATCAAAGAAATATCAGTAATGTGCTGGTGGTCACTGACCATTTCATGAGATATGCTCAAGCTTTCCCACCAAAGACCAGAAAGCATCCACTGTGGCCAAAGTACTTGTAGAAAACTTTTTGTTCACTATGGGGCTCCACAAAGAATCCATTCTGATCAAGGGAGAGACTTTGAGAGTCATCTCATCAAGAGATGCTTTCTCTGGGGAGTGCGAAAGTCCAGAACCACTCCTTACCACCCCAGGGGGACCACAGCCTGAACGTTTCAACTGAGACTTTGCTAGATATGCTAGGCACCCTGCACCCAAAGGACAAGCCTAGATGGAGCCAACAAATTAGCACCCTGGTACATGCTTATAACTGCACCAAAAGTGATGCCACTGGGTTCTCCCCCACTGCCTGATGTTTGGAAGAGAAGCTCGACTACCGGTAGATGTGTGTTTTGGGGTCTCTCCTGATGGGGTTCAAGCTGACAACTATTTACAGTATGCAGAAGTGAAAGGCCCAGCTAACTCATGCACTAACTGGCTTCAAACCATGGCTGCCAAAAGAAATCTGGCCAACAAAGAAAGGTATGATAAAAGGTGAAAGCACAGAACCCAGGAGGGAGATCGGTATTGCTAAGAAATCTGGGACTGCATGGCAAACACAAGATTGCTGACAGATGGCACCATCTCCCTCACATTGTAGTGGGCAAACTAGATGATCTGCCAGTGTACAAAGTAAGGCCTGAGAATAATTCAAAAGATGTAAAAACAATGCATAGAAATCATTTACTGCCCATTGGACAAATCTTGATTGAGTCTGAGCCCCCAGAAGATGCCCCCTCTGGACCAGTGACTAGAGCTGCTGCTAAGAAAAGATCAAGAAAGTCTGCACCTACAGAAGCAAAGTTAAAGTGTTCCCTCACAAGTCCCAGTTGAGCCTGACTGTCAGTCCATATCAGAAGAAAGTAGGAGTGACTTTGGATACTATCCTTCTTACAGACTGAGTCAATTGTTTGGGGCAATCCCCTAGTCAATACTGGAGGTCAAGCTGGGCCTTCTGGACTGCTCCGGCCCCCAGTTTCGTCCCTGGAGCCAATGCTCCCAGAAAGTGAAGTGCAAAGCATCAGATCAGATGAAATGGAATCATTGTGCATGGTTGAACTGTTTGAGCTTTCAGGAGGAAAATGATGGATTGGGGCAGACTGGTGATACACCAGAACAAGAAGAGTATTTTGAGTGCCCTGACAGTCCACTGCCAGTGTCCGAAAGCTCTCCATGCGAGCCAAATGTTGTGGACTCAGAAACTGTAACTCCTGGAGCTGAAAGTGCCCCAAGTACTAGCCTCTCTACCCCCATGGAGACCCCCCTGACAAGTGAGGACAATGCTGAAAATGAGGCTCAGAGTGCAGAGACTGTAACAGTTCCCCTAGAAAGACTGATCGAGCTGTAAAGCCTGTGTGCACCTCAGTTATGATTCACTTGGGAGGCCTGTGGACCTGCCTCTCAATGTTGTCCATAAAGGAGTGTATGTCCCCGAGCTCATTGCCCAAACTGAGGCCAGTGCTAACTCCAAGTACTTGTGTTGCCCTTTCATATGGTGCCCTTGCCCTGTCCAGCCCCCAAGGTAACTGATAGGAAGGGCCCCTCTTCAGGTTTCATGTACAAGAGGTAAAACTTGAGTTATGGTACAATGTGTGTAATACTATGTAAAGAGTGACGTACTGCAATGTTTCAGAAATGTGTTCTTGGTAAAATGATATACTGACTGATGATTACATGTGAGCCTAATGCAAATGTATATGGTTGCAGTTAAAACTTATGGGGTACTTGTTTGACGCGACGCCAAGCTTTCCCAGGCCAGGAGGGTGTAACCCCTGCAAATGGGGGTTCCAAAAGACTTCCAGGAGCTTGCTTGAATGCTCCAAGCCTGAATGGTGTTTGGCTGCTTAAGCCATTTATCAGTGAGTGTTTTTAGAGCTCTGGTACTGTTCTTTAAGAGCTGTCTGCTTGCAGACATAATTAGTTTGTATGGGGGACTGTGTGCTTCTCTGTTTGAGTACCACTGAGCTGCTGCCAATTCACTCCATTTTGCAGTCACTAGGAGTGCAAAGGAACCTATCTGAAAGATGTAACTGTTTGCCAGAAATCATTTAGAGTAATAATGAAATGACAGTTTGTCTAACCTGCTTTCTTTGCAGTCAGAACTGTGTCTGCCTAGTTCCCATTCTGGTTTTGAACTGCTGAACTGGACCAATCAGTGTGGGTAAGCTAGCTCTAAATGGTGCCTGGACGAATCAGAACTTGGACTCATAATCTGAGCCAGCCACAAGAGGATTGTATGGGCAGTGACTCTGGGAGATGTAGTTTAGACTTGGCGCCTTTTGGACCAACAGCAGCAGTCTATTGTGAGTGACAGCCAATCCAGTCAAGAACTGGGAGGAACTCAAAGGAAGTGCCCGGTTTTGTCTGTTGGAGTTTCAGTTTAGCTCTGGCAGTGAAGGAAAGGAACCCTGTGTTCTTCAGTGCACAGTTTTAGTCAAAAACATGTAAGGTCCAGAGTTCCGTCTGCAGCTTGTGTAACTGCTGTAGGACTGAATCATGTCCTGTGAAGAGAATCAAAGGATATTTGAAGAGTAGAAACCAGGCTCACCCTGTAGAAGACTGGAGAAATTGCTGAATTGCACTCTCTGTCTGTCAGGAACTGAATCTGCTGTGTGTTCTCCGGTATTGTGCAGTAATTCGATTGGGATAGAGAGAAGCAGCCTGCCTGGTATAGTACTTTCTTTTACCATGTAAATGTGTGAGGAGTCTCGTGGAGCTCAGAGTAGCCCTGCTGACGTTGAAGGACCCTATCTTGTTTGGAGGTCGTGAGTACTAATTCAGGGTCGCCTCCTGTTGAATTGCCACATTAAATCCAAATGGAATCACTGTACTGCGACTGTTTTAAACTAATTTTCTTTTCTCTGTGTGAAGGGCCCCTACCAGCTGCCACGGTTTGGACTAGCCACTAGGGCTTGGGTACCCAGGGACAGTAACTGATAGGGATAGGCCTGTGCACAGAGCCATAGGTAGATGAGTAGAGTGATAAGCTAATTAACCTGATTTCCTGTCCTTGTTATATCCCCTAAATAAATCAGAGCTGCTTGTTTCAGCAAAGTTATACTGCCTGAGGTATTTGTCTATGTTAAAGTACTGTACTGTGATTGTTGCACTGTATCTTATTTCACAGGAGGTCCCAGTGCGGAACCAGTCCTGGGGGTAAGTGTATACTGTGGAGGTAATTCTGATATATTGTGTGGGCCACTAGTGGGAAGAAAGGGGGGTTGCAGTGTCCCAGAGGGCTGTGACCAAGTTAGTTTAACTATTGCAAACCCTGACCTCTGGGTGGAGGCACCCGCCATTGGATCCAGGCCCCTCAACCTGTTAGTGGCAAATCAGGCAGGGGTAGTAGCCCCTGGGATAGCGCCATCTAGGGGTTACAAGTATCTGAATGCAGTTATCCATGAAAAGACAGCCTTAATGTCCAGGATGATTGCAATTGGGAATAATTGACTGGCTCAGTTCTTTTGGGTTGTAGTCAGGCTATTACATCCTGCTTGTCTGGAACCCATTAGAGCCTTTTCAACTCAAAAATGTGAGGCGTTCACTCGGTTCTTCTCAGACAGTGTCCTCTATTAGGGCTGGAATTTCTCCGGTCGGAATACTATCATCCAGTAGTGCTTGACCTTGGGAGGGCAGACGTGTTTGGCCTTCTTGGGGGGAGTTCCAGCTGGTTACGATGGTGGAGGTCTGTGGGGTGATCTCAGGGCTTAAACCAATGTTCTTTGACCAGGACCTGGGCCCGACGTGATTACTTGCTGATTGCGTCGAAGTCCTGGCTCCAGTTTTTGCCGAGATTGTCAAGTGTTCTCTTTCAATGTGGGTCTTCTCTGAGTCCCTTAAACAGACTCTGGTGAAGCCCCTGTTGAAAAAAAACATCTTTGGACCCAGACGTTTTGGCAACTTACTGGCCTACCTCAAACCTTCCTTTTTTAGGAAAGGTTCTTGAGAAGGTGGCTGTAGAATAGCTCTAGAGTTGCCTTACAGACTTACAGACTTCCAGATTTACAAACCGTTCCAGTCTGGGTTTAAGGCCATGCATAGTATAGAGACTACATTAGTAAGGGTGTTGAACGACCTGCTCAGGGAGAGAGATAGAGGAGAGCGATTGATTCTCATTCTCCTCAATTTCTCCTCAGCGTTTAACACTGTGGACCATGGGGTGTTGTTGGATAGGCTGAGGGTATACGTTGGACTCACCGGCAAGGTCATCAGCTGGTTTGAGTCCTTCCTTCAGGGCAGGACCCAGAAGGTGGTACTGGAGAATTATTCCTCAGGCCCAATGGCCCTGCCCTGTGGAGTTCCCAAGGTTCTGTCCTTTTCTCCATGTTGTTCGCAGTGTACATGCTGCCCTTGGGTGAGGTCTTAAGACAGTATGAGCTGAGTTTTCATTGCTATGCTGATGATACTCACCTCTACCTGTCCTTGGTGTAACCCCCCTGCAAATGGGGGTTCCCAAAAGTCTTCCAGGAGTTTGCCTGAATGCTCCAAGTCTGGGCAGTGTTCGGCGTCTGAGCTGTTTATATGTGGTTCCAAGCGAGTGCTATTTGAGCCTCCACGAACTGTCTCTTTAAGAGCTGTCTGCTTGCAGACTTAATTAGTTTGTATGGGGGGACCGTGTGTTCTAATGCCCGAATCCCGCCCGGGCTGCTGTCAGTTTGCTCTGTTTCTGCCGTTGCTACATATGCAGAGGGAGCCTTGTTGAAAGATATAACTGTTTGCCAGAAATCATTTAGAGTGACTGAGAAAATGTAGTTTGTCTAACCTGTCTTCATTTCAGCATGAACTGTTTCAGTGTACCTCTTTCATTTTAGTCCTGAATAGCTGACTTGGACCAATCAGGATGATAGGGAGACCCTAAAATGGAGCCTGTGGATGAATCGAAACTTGGACTGTCAATTTTGAGCCAGCCACAAGGGGATTGTATGGGCAGTGACTCTGGGAAATGTAGTTTTAACTTTGGTGCCTTTTTCCACCAACAGAGGGAGTCTTATTGTGAGTGACAGCAGAACCAGTCAACAGAATGGTGTGGAGCTAAAGGAAATGCCCTGCTCTGTGACTGGAAAGAGTAGATCAGTTGTGACTGTGAAGAGAGAAGGAGCTTTGTGCTTCTTCGGTATATAGTTTCGCGCGGGAAGCACGTGTGAGGCCCTGGGTTTCAGTCTGCAGCCTTTGTGAGTACCAGTTTGGACTGAATCTGAGTTGTGAGGAGAAAGAAGCACTAGAAGTGTGGAAACCAGGCTCACCCTGTAGAAGATTGGAGAAATTGCTGAATCGTGCTCGGTCTGTCAGGAACTGAAGCTGCTGTGTGTGCTCCCGAGTATTTTGCAGTAATTGCGATCGGGATCGAGGAGCAGCCTGCCTGGTATAGTACTTTCGTTTTACATATGAATGTGTGTAGTGCTTGTGGGGAATCGCTATTTCCAATCCCCCGTGCTGTGTGCTGTGTGTTGAAGCTTGAAGCAAACCCCAGCTTGTCTTGGACTAAATCCGTTTGCTATCAACTGCAGTGGGGTCCAGTCACAAGGACCTTGTCTCCATGCCCTGTTGTTCTGGCAATCCAGAAAAACATCCACCATCCGGTCCTCAGCTTGGGTATTGTGAGTACAAATCAGGGTATTTCCCTGCAGCCTGTTTTCAATCACAAGTGTGTCATCTAATTCTTGTTGTTTCACTGCTTCGTGGACTGAGCCATCCAGCTCCGGATTACAATTGGGTATTGTGCATATATTTTCTTCTACAGGGCCCTATCCATCTGCACCTGCCAGCCAACCCGGGGCAACGGACCTGGCTAGCCCCCCCCCAACCTGGGTACCCAGAGTGTGACTTTTCAGCCTCTGTGTGTGTGCACAGTACTGTGATTTAATGCCACCAATTAACCTGATTTCCCCCTCCCGTGTTACTGCCCCCTAAATAAATCAGATTTGTTGTTGTTATACTATATACTGTCTGTGGTGTTGGTACTTATGGAAATAGTATTGTGTTCTGCTGTGTATGTTGTTTAAACTTATTTTACAGGGGGTCCTCAGAGACGTGCTGCAGAATCAGTCTCGAGGGTAAGTGATATCTGTATGAGTGAACAGTGTGCATACGTGGGGTATTGGGGCTGTAACTGTGTGCTGTGTGAGCCACTAGACGGAATAAAAGGGGGTCTCAGTGTCCCAGAGGGCTGTGACCAAGCTAGTCTAACCACTACAAATCCTGACCTCTGGGTGGAGGCACCCACCATAGGACCTAGGCCCCTCAACCTGTCTGTAGTCAAACAGGCAGGGGTAGTAGCCCTTGGGATAGCGCCGCCTAGGGGTTACATTTGCACCTGGAAGATCTGACATGGTCAACAAGCTGAATAAGTGCCTGTCTGAAATCTGGACTTGGACGTCATCAAACTGGCTGGGGGTCAACCTGGGGAAGACCGAGGTATTGGTGGTTGAGCCAGGTCAATGGGGGGTAGTGAGGGCCTTTGGGAAAGGTTTAGGGCTTTTTATTGGTCCGACTGAAGTAGAGGCCTCCCCTAAGGTAAAGAATTTGGGCGTTGTTCTGGACAATGAGCTGACACTTGACATTCAGGTGTCAGCCGTTGTCCGGATCGGTTTTTACCATCTCCGTAACATCACCCAAATTAAGTCCCTTGTCTCCCGATGAGCTGGCTACCCTAATACATGCATTTTTCACCTTAAGGTTTGACTACTGTAATGCACTCTACCTCAGGGTCAGTGGGAGTGCGCTGCGATGCCTGCAGCTGTTGCAGAACACTGCGGCCCAGTGGTTGACAGGGCTGCCAAGGTCCAGTCATGTAATACTGGTTCTGCGCAAACTGCATTTTCTACCAGTGCATTGGTGCATCACCTTTAAAATAGGTCTTCTGACCTATAAGACCTTATACAGGTTGGGTCCGGGCTACCTGAAGGAGCTCCTGCATCCCTACGTCCCAAGTTGTTCTCTCATATCAGCTGGGGAGGCCCTCCTGGAGGTCCTTAGGACAAAGTTAAAATCTTCCAGGGACCGGGCATTTGAGGTGGCAGCCCTGGTCCTTTGGAACTCCTTGCTGGTGTACCTCCAGGAGGCGCCTTCCATTGAGATACTTAAAAATAATTTAAAAACCTTCCTCTTTCAAGAGGCATTCGGGGCCTGAGATTGCTACCATCCAGGACAAGCAGTGTATGATTAATCAATCTGAGTTTTATTGTTCCTGCTTTTATTCATATTTATTTGTTATAAGTTATATGTTTTTACATTGCTGTTTGTCTATTTCTGTTGTTTGGGTGCCCTGAGCCTTCAGGGAAGGGCACCCTAAACAAATAAAATCTACTACTACTGCTACTACTACCAGTTTCACTTGGGTATGTAACATGTTGTTCTCCCAGTATAAACTGCTTCATTTTTTGTCTGTACTGGGAGATAGTTTATGGTGAGGGATCTGAAGCTTGTTGCTGCCCTGAACATGTAGGATTACAGTACAGCTGCCGACATAAAGCCGGTCAGTGTCACAGCTTTCAGTGTAAAGGATTGCATCTGTTTGGATGCTGTGCATAGGTGCTACCGGTACAGTTTGCAGCATTTTTACTTTGTACTGAGAGAAGAGGGCAGGAGGAGAGAAGGAGGGACAATAGAAATGGGTGAGCTGAGCAGACCGGGGATTGCAGGATGTGCACACGCTGGGAAATTAAGTAATGGCACTCAGTGTGGTACTTTGCTACTACAGTTAAAAAACCTACGCAGTGTTGTTAGAAAATAAAATGAAGCTGTTACTCCCATCGACTTCCCACCACTTGGCAGTATGATTGTGGTCCAGTGGTGCCATACTCACTCCACAAACCCTTGGCTCCCATGTGGTCATTTGGGAGCTGAGTGGTTTGTGATGGGAGCGCGGCACTATTGAACCACGATCACGCTGTCAAGCGAGGGGGAAGCCCAGGGGAGTTACAGCTTCATTTTAATTTCTTTTTCATTCTGTTTTTTTGGTTGTTGTTGAGGTTTGTTGTTATAAATGTCAGGGCAGAGAGGATGTGTCATGGCTGGTATGTCTGGCCAGAAGATTAACAGGGGAAAAAAATGTCGGGAGCTGACAGACATTTGAGGAGTAATTCTAACATGCCCTCTTCATGTCAAAAGGTCATGTGTGTGCCTGGATTTTATACAGTGATGTTATTATGAAATAACATTACTGTTCCAGGCACACACTGACCAATCAGAATAGAGAAAATTTCCTGCCACTGTATAATATAAAATTTACTGATTAGATTGCTGAAGCAAGATTGAGGAGAGCAATATAAAGTCTGGTACTTATACTGGATATATTTGTTATAGTCAGACATTACTTTATATCTGAGTGGCTATCGGTGTGTTGATGGGCGTGCATAGTGCCTGCAGGGTGTTGTTTCTCACCATGCAGCTAGGTGGGCTGGAGCATCACAGGGAGATTCTCTGTCTCGACATGAACCCCCCACCATAATGCCCCAGCCCACCTAGCTGCATGGTAGGGCTGGAGGCAACCCTGTGGGCACTATGCCACCACATCCACTACACTGGTAGCCACACAGATATATGGTAGTAGTACATTTTGTAACAAGTACCTTCCAGTATGGTGCCAGGCTTACATGTCACATACCATAGTGCGCTGGCATTCTGAATGCCACAGCTCCATTCCATAGCCAGCCATACTGTGGCAGTCATGCCTGTTATCTGCATAAGGTCCCGTCTGTCCTTTGCATATCATGGGACCTGCACCTGCCCACAGTCCCCTGCTCAAGCGGAGTAGGGAATCCACTACAGGACCCGAAATGGCATCCAATTGGATGCCTGCCTGTGTCTCGTGATCCACCCCCCTGCAGCTGTGTGCCGGGGGAGGGTGCCCGTGGACAGGCAGCCGGCAATAGCGAACACCGGCCGGTATGCACCTGTCTGCAGATGTGGAGCTGCGTGCACTAGGTACATGTCTCTCACATGTACCCGCACACATTTGTGCATAGGGCCCAATACCCCTCCTGATAAACCCCAGCATCCAATTTGCCTTAGTATAGGCTCTTTTGCACTGGTTTGATGATTTTTGAGATAGTCACTGATGATAACTCCTAGGTCCCATTCCTCAGCCATAGTGCTATGTCTTACCCCACCCATCTAGTACTCTCTCCTGGGGTTCTTGTTCCCTAGGTGCATCACCTTACAATATTTGGTGTTGAATTTCAACTGTTAAACCATAGACTACCTCTCTAGCCTTTGCAGGTCACGCTTTACAAGGGGACACAATTTAAAGATAGAAGGAGGACGGTGCAGGGGCAATGTGAGGAAGTATTATTTCACAGAGAGGGTAGTGGATGCATGGAACAGCCTTCCTGAGGAGGTTGTGGGGTCTAAAACTGTGGGAGAATTCAAGAATGCATTGGACAGACATAAGGCAATTCTTGTGGGGGTTAGGAAGAAATAGGCTGTTGGTTAACTAGGATCTACGGCCTATCCTGTAGGTAGGGAAATGGGCAGACTAGATGGGCCATGCGGTCCTTATCTGCCATCAAAGTCTATGTTTCTATGTTTCTATGTTTATTCCTGAGTCCCTTGTTGCTATCCACTCTCCCATAGAGCTTAGTGTCATCTGCAAAGAGACACCACCTGCCCCGGTTTCCTTCTGCAGTGTCACTGATGAACATATTGCAGAGGACCAGTACCATAACAGATACCTCGAGTACCCTACTAATAACCTCCCTCTGTTCTGATTTGACCCCATTAACCACAGCCCTCTGTTGCCTGCCCTGTAGCCAGTTACCTACCCATCTTACTATGTCCCTAGCAGCACCCCAGTCCTCCATGTTCTACTTCAGCAGTTGTCTGTGAGGCAAAGAGTCAAAAGCCCTGCTGAAGTCAAAGTAGAGTAAATCCACAGCATGGCCCCTATCTAATGCCGTCATCACCCAGTCAAAGAAAACTATTAGGTTAGTATGACAAGACCTCTCTGCCACAAAACCATGCTGTTTAATATCTTGGAGACCACTGCCCTCCAAGTAGCCCATGAGGTCCTGTTTGACCAGTGATCAGCTTCCCTACTACAGAGACAAGATTGACAGGCCTGTAGTTCCCCACTTGTTCCTTGTCCCCACCTTTCGGAGTGGAATGCAAACATGCTGACCCATGTATCATGACACAGCTGCACCAGAATAAATAACGCAAATGCTACGCCCAGATCTTTTGAAAATAAAACAATTTCATAGTTCCAGAGTATGATCTGGAAAAGAGTCGAAATGTAGTAGTAGTAAAAAAACAAAACAAAAAAAAAATGCAGTTAAGAAAGTTGCAGTAACAGAAGATTTCAAAGCATAAACCAGTCCTTCAGGAACACTAAGTCTCCACTGACTTTCTGGCACATTTCCTTTTTTTATAATTCAAATTTTATTGAAAGTTTCAAAGTACAAGAATTACAAATATAAGAATAAAGAGAAATCATAAACAGTAACGTACTGTAAATTATAGACCATACTATAAACTATAGTATAACTATAGTACCCCTACCTCCAAAGGCCCACAGAGGGCCTCTGGAGGTAGGGGTACTATTAAGGGGGAGGATGAGGTGGGGCAAAGGGGAAACCATCAGGGCCAGGATAAATGGTTCAGATAAGAGAGGGTTAAAGGGGACACCTGTTCAGGGGGGGTTCTGAGTTAAGTGGACAAAATAACAAGAGAGGCAGAAAGGGAAGGGTGACAAGGGGGTCTCTAATAAGGTGGGAAGACTCCCATGGAATTGAGATCACGAATGAAGGGGGGAATCAGGGGTTGAGAGCGCATAGTGGAGGTAACCATAAGGAGGATGGCAGTGTTAAGGTTCTGTTATTGGGAGACTCGATGATTAGGGTATCCATTGGGAGGGACAGGAGGGTGGATGCCATAGCCAGGTGAAGGTAGTGAGTATCTCTCGGTTGACGGTGCACAGAGCAAAGTTCATGGTGTACGAACTGGTTAGGGATTGTGGAGGGAAACTGGATTTCCTGGTGCATTTGGGAACTAATGATCTAGAGGGAAATAGCGTTTTGGAAATCCAAGCAAGTTTCCGAGAACTTGCCAGAGTCTGTTGGGATAATGGATGCAACATTTTCTTTTCGGAGATATTGCTTGTACCAAAGGCCTCAATGGAGAAAAAAATGAAGATCACAGAGGTTAATGACTGGCTCAGGAAATGGGGTGAAGAAAGTGGGTCAGGGGGTGTTAGGGAACTGGAAAGGAGTTTAGGAGGATAAGGGACTGTATGCCAAGGACAAGCTTCATCTTGCCCCGTTAGGGAAGGAAGTTCCTAAAACAGGGGGTGGCTAATTACATTCAAGAAAGGTGGGGTTTAAACTTGTGAGGGGGGGAAGGATAAGGGAGGGGCTGACCAGAAGCCCTCTCCTCCAGATGAGGGAATAGCCTTCAAACCCAAGGGGGTAGGGGGAAACAGACTGGGGAGGGAGGTTTCAGGAGGAGCAGAGGGAGGATGGAAATATAAGGAATCTGGGTGGGGTTCAACAAAGGTGATCAGGGATAAGGGGTGGGTGGTGGTGTTAGTAAATGCCAGGAGCTTGAGAAACAAGTTGCCAGAGTTCCAGGCCATGCTGTTTGGGGGGGGGGTGGATGTGGCGGCGGTCACGGAAACGTGGGCCGACAAAAACCATGACTGGGACCTAAATGAGCGGGGGTCCACTATGCTTAGGAAGGATAGAAAGGAGGGCAGAGGGGGTGGAGTGGCTATGTTCATTAGAGATGACATAGAAATTGCTAGGGTAGAAACATGGAGGCCTTATGGGACATCTTCCGAACCCCGGCAGAAGGTAAGGTCAAGCTGGATGTAGTATATAGGCCCCCCCGGGATGGGTGATGTTCTGGAGGATGGTTTGCTGGACAACATCATTGCTCAGTGTGGACCAAAAGTGGAGGGAGTGGTGTTGATGGGGGACCTTAATGTGCCAGGTACAAACTGGGGAACCATGTCCTCTAAGGTGGCCAAGGAGCAGAGGCTGCTGGACGGCGTCCAGGATGTGTTCTTACACAGCACGTGATGGAGCCCACAAGGGAGGGGCATGTCCTGGACATGGTTCTGGCAGATGGGGATCTGGTAAGGGACCTGGTTGTAGAGGATCCCCTGACTGGGAGCGACCACAATACTGCCTGGTTTCAAATAAGCATGGGGGGAGGGAGGGAGAGATCTAGGACACTGGCCGTGGATTTCAGGGGGAGCAGACTTTTTGGGCATGGGAAATATTCTCAAGGATCACTTGAAGGGGATTACAACAATGACAAATGTGGAAAAGAAATGGGAGGTCATAAAACGGGGACTTCATGAGGCAGTCAGGACCTGCGCTAAGGTGAAGCGTAATGGAGCAAGGTCACATAAACCATGCTGGTGGTCCAGTGAGGTTCAGGTAGCGGTCAGAGAAAAGAAGGCTGCCTACAAAAAATATAAAACAATGAGAGGGGAGAGGGAAAAGGAAATTACTGTCTTCCATCTAGAAAAGTCACCCGGATGGTGTGGGGGTCAAAGTCCAGTAAAGAGCAGCGGCTGGCACAGGAGATACGAGAGGGGAAAAGGGGTTCTTCCGGTACATTGGGGAGTGCAGAAAAACGAAGGGCTATCTCGGCAGAATGAGATCAGAAGGAGGGTGGGTGGAAGAGGTGAGGGACCAGGCAGAGGTATTAAATGAGTACTTCGCCTCTGTGTTCACTAGGAAGGGGGATGGGATATCTACAAAGCAAGGCACTATGGGGATAGAAGCGGTAGTGAGTGGGATCAGGGGAGCAACAGAAATGGAGCAAGAGGGAGGGAGAGGTACCCTAAGGGTGTCACATCAGGATAAGGATAAAAAGGCCAGTAAGGTGGAGGGGACGGATGATGCTATCTTTACCGAAAGGGTGTGGTTAGCCCTTAAGGCCCTAAAGGAAGATAAATCTACTGGGCCGGATAGCATTCATCCGAGAGTACTATGGTAATTGGCAGACATACTGGCTGCACCCCTGGTGGAGCTCTTCAACAGGTCGCTAGAGACAGGGAGGGTACCTAGGGATTGGCGAGAGGCACATGTGGTGCCAATCCATAAAGCGGGGTTGAGGGAAGTAGCAGGTAACTATAGACCCATCAGTTTAACGGTGATGGGAAAATTAATGGAGAGTATACTAAAGGAATGATTGGGGATGTACTTGGAGGAGGTGGGAGGTCTGGATAGTCGGCAACATGGGTTTGCGCCAGGTAGATCGTGTCAAACCAATCTTGTGGAGTTCTACGAATGGGTAACATCAGAACTGGAAGAGGATAGCCTGTGGATGTATTATTCTTGGACTTCAGCAAGGCGTTTGACTCTGTCCTCCACAATGGTCTGGTGGAGAAACTGACGGGGTTGGGAGTAGGCCCTTTGATGGTCAGATGTATTGAAAACTGGCTAGCTGGATGCACTCAGAGAGTAGTGGTCAGTGGGGAGCTCTCGAACCCTAGAGAGGTCAGTAGTGCTCGGTCCTGGGTCCGATCCTGTTTAATGCATACATTTCGGACATCAGGGTGGGTATAAGGTGTGAAATGAGTCTCTTCGCTGACGACTCCAAGATGGGAGCAGTAGTTGAGGGAGAAGAGGAGAGGCTGGCCCTGCAAGGGGATCTGGACACCCTGGAAAGGTGGACTCACACATGTAAATTAAATTTCAATATCACCAAGTGCAAGGTGTTACATCTTGGGTGGGGAAACCCTAAACACAGGTACACCCTGGGAGGGGAGGCGCTGGAGGCCTCAACAGGGGAAAAAGACCTAGGGGTCATGGTGGATACATGTATGAATAACTCTGAGCAGTGCAGGAGAGTGGCTAGCAAAGCAAACAGGATGCTGGGATGCATCGTAAGGGGGATCACCTCTAGGAGCAGGGAAGTGATTCTGCCACTGTACAGTGGACTGGTTAGACCACACCTTGAGTACTGTGTACAGTACTGGAGACCACACTTGAAGAGGGACACACAGCTCCTGGAGAGGGTACAGAGGAGGACTAGGGGATTTGACTTATGAGGACAGACTTGAGGAGCTCTGCCTGTTTTCATTGAAGGAGAGGAGAGACAGGGGAGGACATGATTGAGGTCTTCAAGTACCTCAAGGGAATAAATAGGGTAAACATGGAGGGGATCCTTAGACTAAAGCGGGGAGGTATCACCAGAGGGCATGGTTTAAAGTTGGAAGGTGGAAGGGTGAGGGGGGGGAAAGAGGAGGAGGTTTTTCACTGGGAGGGTGGTGGTCCCTTGGAATGCGCTGTTTGGTGAGTTGGTTCAGAGATCCACAGTGGAGGGCTTCAAGAGAGGGTGGGACAGACACAGAAAGCAGATGTATCAGATGATGGCTTGGCCCGGGGGGGAGTGGGGATGGATGATAGAGGTTTCTGGAACTCAAGGGTGGGGGGAGGACCTTGGCACCCAACTAGGGATCTGAGGTTCGAGCAGACTCAATAGACCGTAAGGCCTAATCTGCTGGCAACTAGTATGTTAGTTCTAAGGACCACCTTATATCTATGGAATGAGATAAAATCAGGCTCCACTGACAGAGCTTGCAATTCACTGATATGCCTGGCAGAGGTAATAGCTACCAGGAACACAGTTTTCCAAGTCAAGTACTTAAGCTCTGCTGAAGACAAAGGCTCAAAAGGGGGTTGCATAAGCTGAGCAATGCAAACATTAAGATCCCAAGCAGGAGTAGGGTCCCTAAAGGGGGGATTGGTATGCAGCAATCCCTTGAAAAATTTACAGAATACAGGGTGAGATGACAGTGAGGAAGACTTTCCCACTGGCAGAAAAGCAGAAACAGCTGACAAATGTCCTTTGAGAGTAGCTGGTCTGAGGCCTAGGCCATAAAGATGAACCATATAATCCAGAACTGTAGACAATTCAGCAGTGTCTGGGGATATATGCTTTTTGGAACACCAAATGCTGAATCTTTTCCATTTGGAGTTGTAAGTTTTTCTGGTGGCAGGCTTTCGAGAGACTTTGAGAATATCCAGAACCCCTTGGGACAGATGCAAATCTGCATACTCTAACTCTTCAAGAGCCATGCCTTGAGATTGAGAGACCGAAGATTGGGGTACCAAATCCTCCCCTGAGAGGAGGTTAACAGATTGTAATTCCTGGGAAGAGACATTTTGACATCACCGACTGTGACATCAAAAATTACCAAGAAGAGCCTACTTTATCAGCTGCTGCCAGATGAGTCACTTGTGATGTCACAGTCAATGGGTTACAAAACAAATGAGCTGTGGAGAGGAACAGAACAAGATATGTCCATCTTCAGCTATAGTACTGCTCTTTACAGCACTCCTAATACTATAAGGTATCAGATCCCAAATCTTTTGCTAGCCCCCATCGAACCACTTCCACTGGACAGTCCACCTTCTAATTTTGCTGCCCTATGCTGTGGAACTCTCTCCCCAGCTCCATCTGGAATGCAACCTCACCCTCCTCCCTTTCTTCCCTTTTAAGAGCTTACACGTTCCCAACCTGTTCCTGCCCAAATTAACCCTCTCCACAATACTCCAGTTCCTCTCTAATCTTCCTAACATCATAATTTTCCCATCTATTTGCACCTCTCCTCCTAAGTCCTACCCAAAGCTACTATAGCTGCATTCCACTCCAATACTATAGTCAACTATCTATTAGCCTTCTCAGCAAATGGCACCTGTGTGAGACAATTGAATTGCTCTCCTCATATATTTTACTTTCTATTACAGTCTAGATGTCTTTCAGTTGCTGTATATTTTATTTCATGATGTAAATATTGTATTATTGCTTATATAAGTTTTATGTGCTATTACTGTAACTGTAAATATCACTGTAATATCATTATAATCCTCCTCCCCTACCCCCTAGGTCGCATCTGGACACAAGCAGTCCTGCTCAACATGTCTTCCTGGTGAAACTTTTAAATAAATAAAATTCTATAAGCTCTAATAAATGAGCTTGCCTCTACATCTTCAGGCAACTGTACCATTCCTCTAAGCCAGTCTGATCAAAGTGCAAGAGATTCTCTCCCTCAAAGTGCTCAAGAATGCCCACCAATCCTACATGAAAAGTCCTGGCTTCATTTTTGAGGGCCTCCATCCTGCTGTGCAGCTGCAAGTTCTCTGTGGTTAGCCTTGGGGCAGCCGCTAAGGTTGATATGGAGAGGGTATCAGCGTCAGTCACTGTGGCTAACAAAGCTTATAACTGGGCATCTTGTAACTGAAGCCTTTGTAGGGTTCTTTAAATTTTTTGGTCCATTGTTTTCACAGCTTCTACCACCATATGCCATGGAGGGTGTCACTCGCTTAGCCTCAGGTCTTCCAGCAACAGAAGTAGTACAGGGCTCCGTCAACGGCTGCTGCTGTTTCGATCCTTCTCCTGCCGCACCCTTAGGTCCCACCATTTTGAGTTTAATATCAAATTGTTCCTTATACTGCAAGGAAGTAAGTTTTATAAATTTTACGCCAAAATACAAAGCTTAAAACAGTGTTGTTTGTTTAACTAGAAAATGATTAGCAGGAGCCCATGGGAAGCATGTCCTGTCAAGTCTCTGTCTCTCTAGCGCTTCAGGCAGAAAACCTTGTAATGAGTAAATGGAGAAACAAAATACATCAGAAATAAAAAAGAGCAACTGGTTACTTTTAAAAATTAATAACATTTACCACTTGCTATTTTGGGTGCTACTAGCTCTTTCAGTTTAAAAGGATCAACACTTTATAACACTTCCTTAATGAGCTTGTTCCATAGGTTTATTTTTTATTTATTGAAACGTTTCACCAGGAAAGGCATACTGAGCAAGCTGCTCATTTCCAGATGCGACTTAGGGGGAAGGGAGAGGTAGGTAGCAACAACAAACATAGTATACAGGTAAGTAATAAGTACGCATTCAAATAAATACAATAATACAAGGTGAAGCATTACAGAGTTACAAGTGCTGATAATATACAATAAAAATAGCAGATTAAGCCAGATTTACCTCTCTCTAGTTGAAAAAAATCCTTTCTCACATTGTTTTTACTTCTACCACTCCACCAATTAAAAAGAATAGCTAGGACCTGCCCGGTGATGCTGGGGGTTGAGGCGCTGGCCGCCATGTCTCGTGTCATGCCAGTGACCCAGGTTCGTTCATGAGCTCGGGTGCCAGGGATTGGCTGGGGGGAGGGGCAGATTGAGCTGCCAGCTAGCAGCTCTCCTCCTTGGGGAGGGCTAAAGGGTCTCCTCAGCGCTTGGGCACCTCCTGCTGGAGGCTGGGGGGTGGCACCACGTTCAAGGAGCCCTGGTGTTAGGCTGGGGAAGGCCGGAAGGGGCTGTCCCTGGAGCCACAGTTTGCACACACGCCTCCACGCTCATGCGCTACCGTGTTCTGGGGCCTCGGAGTAACGGGGAGTAAATGGGGGAAATACAGGGGCTGCCGCAGGATGAAGCCTCCGGGCTGGCTCTGGGGGATCCGCCGGGGCTCACAAGGCATCTACAAGACCCCAAAAGTCCCCTGGAGTCAGGTAAGGGTGGCCAACGTGGATAGTAGCCTGCTGTAGAGGATAAAAAGCAATATGGAGGGAAAAAAAAAGAGCAGCCAGGCGCTTCAGTATGTACCTTCTCACGCATCATGTTTTGGCTGTTACAGTTTACTAGAGAATACAGTTTTTAGGCACCAAGCAATGGCGTCTGCCTAGTGTCATCATGTGTAGCTGTTGTGCGTATTTTAAAGATTATTGTTACGTTTAGTGTGTGTGAGTCATTTGTGAGGTCTGAGCAGGGACATGTCTAGCACAGTGCACTGCCTGTTGAAGAGATTTCTTAAAGGAAGGCTCCACAGAACCTGGCTCTTTAGCTGTTTCAAAAGAAGCAAGGTTATGTACAATCACTAACAGTGGCATTTTGCAGATAACTCTGCTTTTTTCACAGAAGTGCTTCTAAGTGCCTGTACTAATAGTGTACAGCCATGCTCTGTACCTCTAGTGGCTTGTTGGCATGCCACCAATTATTGTCCATCACGGGTGGGGAAGAAGTGATGACACATGTCTGTCCCTCTCTCCGTATACAGTATGTTGAATAGGGAAAAGCTGTGATCTTGCTCTGGCTTAGTAAATACACTTATTTTCCTGCTTTTGAGCAAAGACAAATCTTTTTTCTTTAAATGTCAACAAGCCATCAGTGGGATGTATAAATAGTATGCCTGTACCCTATTAGTAGAGGTACTTAGAAGCACTTTTGTGAAAAAGCAGAGTGATCTACAAAGCGCTGCTGTTAGCAATTGTGCATAACTCTTTTTCTGCTTTTAAAATGGCTAGAGTTAGGTCCTGCAGAGCATTCTTTTAAACAGTTCAACCCCCAAGGATTTGCATACTCACAATGCTTTGCACTTGTTTTTTAGCTTTTAGAATGCACACATTCTTATATGCAGGTTTTAAAGTTTATAACTGCATTTAGTGTGTGTGTACGCGTGCGCATGCTTTGGCTGTGGTATGGTCTGAGCAGGGACATCTTTAGCAGAATGTGGTGCTTGATTAAGAGATTTCTTATATAGCTCCCCTGAAGGATTTGTATAGCCACGATGGTTTGCACTTGGTTTTTATCCTTTAGAATACGTGATAAGCATTGTAGGGCATAACAAAAACGAAACACATTGGAAGCTATTAGTCTTCTTGTATTTATGCATTCTACTTATTGCCCATTTTGCAAACTGCCTTAAACGTACTTTACCTTCTATGTTTTTTCCTGTATTTCAGTCCTGTATGATTATCTTGTAAGAGTTTGAACATGTAAAATATATCTGTATTCCCTCTCCCCCTTCCCCCAGGAGCATCTGGAATCGAGCAGTAGTCTGCTCATCATGCCTTCCTGGTTAAACCTTTTAATAAATAAATAAATATCTTACGCATGTTATGCCAGCTGTAATGGGTCAATAGTCAAAAAAGATAGGAAGGGGTTTCAATAAAAGAATACATTGTCAAATATTCATTTTGCGGTCTGCCAGTGATGCCATGCGCTGGTGGCTCACTACTGCCCTCTGTTGCTGATAATGGAAATCATCAGTCAGTACGGTCTATAAACCAGGAAATGGAATGTAAGAACAGAATACAAATGAGAAAGATTACACAGGCATCTCTCAGCACCTTTTGAAATCAGACGAATGGTTGTACATGACTGTTATCATGTGTATTTTTTGTGCAGGTTTTAAAGATTATTATTGTGTTTAGTGTGGGGACATGGCCAGCAGAATGTAGTGCTTGTTGAAGAGATTTCTTATGCAGCACCCCCTCCCCCACACACACACACACCAGAAGGATTAACATACCCATGATGTTTACTATTTTTTGCTTTAGGATATACACGTATGTGTTGGAGAAAGTTACAAAAAACAAACATTGTGGAAATTTTCCATCTTCTTGTACTGTTTATGTAGTCCACATGCTGCCCTGTTTGCAAAATGCCTTTGCTTCTTCTGCATGTTATGCCAACAGTAAAGGGTCTGTAGGGTTTATACCAAATGCAGTATCATCATGTTTTTGTTCTGTGTAGCTGGTAGTGGTTTCTCAAGCAGATTGCTTGTTGTTGTCTTCTACTGCTCATTAAACAAATTGACTCTCAGTAGATGGCCCCCACAATCCAGAAAAGTTAATGGAGAAACAGTTTAAAAAGAATTGCTGGAGAGAAGCTCAGCTTACCACCTCCCAATAGCACTGACACTTTAATCTGAGAGCCACAGTAGCACTGACACTTTAATCTGAGAGCCACAGCCGTGGTTCTCTGACGAACCCAATATGCCAGACTGCCACCCGCGTCCAGGTCTGAAGCCACCAGCCCCTCACAGAAACGCAGGTAGTCTGAGAGCCACAGCCGTGGTTCTCTGACGAACCCAACCTGCCAGACTGCCACCCGCAGTCCAGGTCTGAAGCCACCAGCCCCTCACAGAAACGCAGGTAGTCTGAGAGCCACAGCCATGGTTCTCTGACGAACCCGACCTGCCAGACTGCCACCCGCAGTCCAGGTCTGAAGCCACCAGCTCCTCACAGAAACGCAGGTAGTCTGAGAGCCACAGCCCTGGTTCTCTGACGAACCCGACCTGCCAGATTGCCACCCGCAGTCCAGGTCTGAAGCCACCAGCCCCTCACAGAAACGCAGGTATGGACTTGCCCTCAGGGACTGATTACCTCCAGGAAGGGAGCCCTAGCTGCCAATTTTTGCTTTCTTTACATGAGGACAGTTGTCTCTAGGTTTAAATCCAGAGTCTTTTTACTGCTGTGGCCCACTGCTGCACTCAGCCCCAGGAGCACTCCGATTGACTCCATATAGCTGTGCACTGTTAGTGTTTGATTATATTGTGCTAGATTATGTTTTGTGTTAAAACTGTCTTGTTTGTATTTTATAGCTGAAGTTTTCTGATTTAATGTAAATGCCTGTATTGTGTTCCTCATAAGACCAGTAGCGATCTCAGCTCAGGCCTTTGAAACCTCCCCTTCACCTTTTTATGCTAGTATTGTGTTTTAAATAGCCCTGTTGTTGCTCACTCAGACTTGGAGGCACCTTGCCTAACATCTTGGTCTGCAACACTCTCCCCGCTTAAGCCAGTCTGCATTTCTTTAGCTCCACGAGCAGCCCCCACCCCCTCTGACTTTCTTATTTAATTCTCCTCTGCCTTCTCCTTCCAGGTAGTCTGAGAGCCACAGCCGTGGTTCTCTGACGAACCTGACCTGCCAGACTGCCACCCGCAGTCCAGGCCTGAAGCCACCAGTCCCTCACAGAAATGCAGGTACGGACTTGCCCTCAGGGACTGATTACCTGCAGGAAGGGAGCCCTAGCTGCCAATTTTTTCGCCCACCCAAGCACCCCCCCCCCGGTCCTGATTAAATACACATAAACCCGGCCCCGGCTTTCTAGCTCACTCCTCTCTAGCTCCCCCCCCATCCTTATTCCACTATGTGTGTCAAATCGTGGATCCGGTTCTGGTCCTTCTTCTGTCTCATGCCCAATAAATGCCACCTCAAGCCTTTATTACTGTGGATACTAATCTGATCTGCTCTGTAACTAGTTCCTGTACCTACATGGATATATGCCTTTTCAACTCCTCAATTCTTCAACACTACTTTCATATTACCTTTAACGCTGGTGCACGAAATTAGTTACCACCTCAGCTTATGACTTCTACCAACATCATAGAGGCGTCACCTCTACAGATAGCAGTCAGAGTACTTGTCTCTGCCACCCTTAGTGGGAAGGGCAAAAAATGTTGGGGCGCATCCCCCCAGGACAATGGCCCACAACGACGTAAAGGGGTTACCAGTACAAAGCTTGCTATTGCCACTCTAAGAAAACTTTTACTCCTTCTTCTCCTGTGCTCAGGAAATGTGGAGCTCAATCCGGGGCCACCAGCTGCAATCACATTGCCCTCTGACCTTGCCACACTGAAAGGCATGAGTTTCCTCCACATTAATGTATGCAGCCTGTTAAAAAAGTTCTCCATGATCCAGGCCTGGGTCCTCCATACTCGACCAGACATTCTAGTGGTTTCAGAAACCTGGTTTAGACCGGCCACCTCCGACAGGGAAGTCAATATCCCTAACTATTTACTATTTAGAGCAGATAGACACTCCAGGGGTGGAGGGGTTGCCATCTATGTCAAGGATAGGTATACGGCATCCTGTCTGAGTGCTTTATCTATTGCAAATGCTTATGAATGGCTGTCTCTTCAAGTCACCATCTGGCACACTTCAACATTATGTATCATAGGGTGCTATAGACCTCCTTCTGCCGATATACAATTGTTACCTCATCTGAGTAATATCATTGAACAACAATCCTCAGAAATAATTATTCTTGGGGATCTTAATTTAGACTGGCTATCTAAAACCACCGCTCCTCTCGTAGCTTTCTGTGACACCCATGGTTTATCGCAACTCATTGTCGAACCAACACGAGTAAATAAAAAGAACGTGGATAACAGCTCCCTGCTAGATGTTATCCTAGTGAATAAACCACATCTCTTCTCCTTTGCCGGCACCTTCTTCAGTGATATCAGTGATCACTCATTTATTGCTTGCATAAGATCAAGCAACAAACCTACTACTTCGCCGAAGTTTGCTGCCAAGAGATCTAGATGGAACTTTGATCTCACTGCCTACATAAATGAACTGAAACACTCTTTGTATTGGCAAGAGTTCTATTTGGCAAAAAACACGTGATCAGCATTCGACATATTCAGCAAAATTATTCTAGACACCCTAAATAAATATGCCCCTATAGTTAAGGTGCGAATAGCAAAAAATGCATGTAGATGGTTCCCACCATTATCAAAATCTGCATTGACTGAAAGAGATAACCTATGGAAAAAGGCACGCAAAACCCAGTCTGCTGCGGACTGGTGCAAGTTCAAAAGGGCACGAAACTCACGTACTAGAATGGTTAGAGATACAAAAGCTGCATACTATCATTCTGAATTTCTCTCTGCCTCCAAAAATCCTACAAAATTTTGGAAAACCATCAAGGACTTGTCTGGTCACACGTCCAGTGGCTCACTACCTGATGAAATCTCCTTAAACAATAACACCATTAGTGACAGACTGGAAGTTCTGGATGTCTTCAATAATCACTTTACGACTGCAGGCTTAGTCTTTGACAATTCCCCTGTGAATCTGATACGCTATCAGGTGGATAATCAAGATGCAGATCCTAGCGTCACCGATTCAGTCTTCTCCTTGCGTCCTACTACTCTGAAAGAAGTTGAAGACCTATTGCTAAAACTGGATGTAAAAAAAAAAATGCTGGTGCGGATACCCTCGACCCATATTTTTTGAAGGTGGCCATCCATGTGTTAGCCGTGCCCATAACCCATTTATTTAACCTGTCATTAACTCAAGGATCCATTCCTTCAATATGGAAAACAACACACATCATACCCCTGTTCAAGTCCGGAAATCCCTGTGATCTAAATAATTACAGACCAATTTTGATTCTCCTGGTCTTGTCAAAATTACTGGAAATAGTTGTAAGTAACTAGCTGAGGCAGTATCTAGAAGCTAATAACCTGCTTAATCCGGTCCAATCAGGGTTTAGAGCTAAACATAGCACCATCACAGCACTTGCCAAAGTGACTAATGACTGGCAAAGAGCGCTAGACAACAGGAATTACACCTGCGCTGTGTTCTTGGACCTGAGCAAGGCCTTCGACACTGTCGACCATTCTCTGCTACTCTCTTCCTTGACCTCACTAGGTGCTGACCCATTATCCTTACAGTGGTTCAACAACCACCTCTCTGATCGTTTCCAGCAGGTGAAAGCGGAAGGAGATCTCTCAACTCTCAAACCTCTCCTGAGAGGTGTTCCCAAGGTTTCTATCTTAGGACTGATCTTATTTGCGATATACATCAATAATATTGATGAAAGCATAACTAAGGCCAACATTCATCTGTTTGCAGATGACACAGTTCTTTACGTAAGCCACCCGTCATTACAATCTGCATGTAATGACCTTCAATCTGAGTTCAACCTGCTGCAACACCAACTCCTAAACAAAAAACTATTACTTAACACCAAGAAAACAAAAGCAATGCTCTTTTCTCCCTCTGCCCAAATGGTAAATTCAGCCCTATCAGATCCTGTGCCTCAGATTACTACAATTCTTGGCGAGAAGTTGGAATTTGTCCCTAAATTCAAATACCTGGGAGTATGGCTGGACCATAGGCTCTCCTTTATAGAGCACGTTGAAGAATTACTCAAAAAATTACGACAGAGACTTGGCCTGTTCTTTAGGATAGCCCGCTTCTTAACTAGAGATGCCAGACTACAACTGGTACAATCAACCTTTCTATCCTTGACAGATTATGCTGACATCCTCTATAGTCACTGTCCCATTTCCTACCTCACCAAACTTGACACATTTTATCATAGAGCTTTGAGGTTCATCACAGGCATGCCTTATTCCACTCACCACTGCTCCCTATATCAATCAGTAGGGTGGAGTTCTCTTCAATTCAGGTGTGATAAAAATGCAGCCTTATGGACCCTGAGAGCCATCTCCAAAAAACTGCCCCAATACATTACAGACTGTCTTCCTATAAAACCAATTGGCAATTACACCCTGAGAAGTTGTAAATCTCTCCTACTGATGGTTCCCAAAGTTAACTCTCGCTTTGGCAGGGCTGCTATAAGCTTTACACTGTCCTCCTTGTGGAATAAATTGCAAAAAAAAATGAAATTGAGGTCACCCATTGGCATCTCATCTTTCAAGCTCTTATATTCACGTCTCAGATATGATCAGTGCAATTATTTCCCATGACCATGAATTGTCATCATGCTAACTTGTACCATTTAACCATGAACAAATTACTTCTAGTGCTTGTCTCCTCCTTGGCCCTGGTCTGTCATCATGCTTTCATGTAACACCTTGATGCCTCTGTCCTTCCTTTGATACTGGTCTATCTTCTCGCTTTCTCCAGCCTTCTTTTCACAACTCTGTACTGCACTCATCCACAATCTACACGCAGTCATACTATAAAAGTCCTAACTCCCCTTTCCCTCTCCCCATAGGCCCCCACCACCGCATCAGTTCTACCGACCTATCCTTGGGACTTCACTTCTCACAATGTTTATCCTTCACACATATTACATACCTCCTGGTACCCCATCTGCCATTAGTTGGTGGTTCTCCAAGCCATTTTCATGGCTAGTATTAGTGACTGCCCTGGTAAATGAACTAACTGGTACTTCTGTACAGAGAACATGGTTTATATACAGTTGCATGGTTCAATGGTGGACCTGCCCTTGTATTTGAATCCTCCTCTGTTATGGCATGCCTAGTCTTCCTTTTATCATTTGACTCCCCTATTACTGCACCATTGTGTTTGTGTTTATATACTTATTTACATGTATTTATATGTTTTTATGATGGATGTTACCCGACCCTGTTCTAACCAGGTCCATCTTGTAAAAGAGCTCTGCTCAATGATGTTCGCCTAGATAAATAAAGATTTTGATTGCTTGATTGATTGATTGAATCAAATACTTGCAGTGTGTGACCTGTTGAATAGTACATATAGTGTTTTTTTTTTTTGTTTGTTTTTTTACACTGTGTTTATGCTCCTTCTTACCTTCTCTCTCCACTCTCTCGGACATCCCGGCTACTGCCTCCCGATCTGGTTGCAGTCTGCCCCTAGAGTGCATGGTCCACTAATCCCTAGGTACCCGGCAGCCCCCCGGGTGGGTGAGGAGGGACCCCTGAATCCTCCTCCGAGTCAGTCCTTACTCTTGTCATGGACCCAGCACAGCGGAGTCTGCCACAGCCATCCAGAAATGCAGTGCAAGGTGTCGTCACCTAGGAGAGAGTGAGGTTTTTTTTCCTCCTGTTTTTTATGTCCTTCCCCTGAAGTCAGCATGCAATGGGGGCCAATGAGCCCACGCCTCTTGCTCTGCCCCCTGATGACTTCTGCCCAATGCTCTTGTTGCTGCTCCCATCTACTGCACCTTCCACCTAAGCTCCCCTAGGTGGTGGTATTGCAGCTGGAGTGTGCAGTGATCCCCCCCCCCCAGGGAAGGAGAGTTGTCATTGGGTGCTCGATCCTTCTCCTCCCTGGTCGACTCCCGACAAACCGTGCTCGCTCCCGAACACGGGTCACCGGTGTGGAGCGAGGTAAGGCATATATAGTGTTTTTGATATACTGCATCCTAAAGTAATTTACATCAATTTAGTCACACATACTAGTGTAGCTGAGACGCCATTTCCTGTGTGTTACTGCTTCTGCTTGGGACAGATTGCCACCATTCTGCACCATTGGTACTATGATTAGTACTTTATTCAGTTTTCCTTCCCAGGTTTTGCAAGACATCTTGGTAACCTATGCAAGAAGTCTGCATTAAAAGCATTTGACTGTCCCCAACTGACCTCATCATGCCTATGTTAAAGAGCAACTCTGCACTTCAGTATGTGCTTTCATGAATAAAATGTTTCAGCTATTCCAATTTACTAGAGAATACATTTTTTTACATTTTCAATGTTCCTTTTCAAAATTTACAGCACATTGGTAGTCCATCTAAAAGTCAATATAGAAAACATTTGCCTCTCCCCTGCTAACCTCACAGTGCCTTTGTTTATGACATCATAGTGCTCACCATGGTAACAGACTGTGATGTCACACTCTGCAATTGTGTGGTTAGCAGGGGAGAGTCAGATACATTTTGAAAATCTCAGTGAAATAAATGCTGCATTATCTACAATATCTAGTAGACTAACAGCAGAGGAAAGTAATAAAAACAAAAAAATAGAAAACAACAAAATGAAAACTTAGATGATGTAAATCTAGTGTTTTTAAGCTTTTTGTTATAATAGAGAGTTGCTCTTTAATGACGTCATAGAGCTTAACATGATAACAGGCCACAGTGTCACAAAGGCGACAACTGTGAAGTCAGCTGGGGACAGTCAGATGCTTTTTTTGGAAGAGACAGTGCAATACATATGTAACCCCCCCTATGAATGGGGTTCCTAAAAGCCTTTCTGGAGCTTGTCTAAATGCTCTGTGCCACATTGGTGTTCGGCGTAAGGCCACTAGATGCAGATGTAGTGAGTGCTTTTAGAGCCTTCAGTACTGTCTTTTTAAGAGTTGCCTGCTCGCAGGTTTTAGTGGTTTGAATGGGGGGGACTGGGGTCTCCCTGTTTGAATCCTGCCTAAGCTGCGGGGAAATTGCTCACTTTATGTAGTCGCTGAAAAGTGCAATGGGAGCCCCCTTTGAAAGATGTAACCATTTGGCTATAACTAGTAAGAGTATTAAGTGGAATTACAGTTTGTCTAACCTGCTTCTTTTGCAGCTGGTACTGTGTGCACTGGGCCCCTCCATTTTAGACCTGGGCTATTGAAATGGGCCAATGGGAAATGGAGGGACCCTAAAATGGAGATCTGTTCGACCAACCAGAATTAGGACTCTCTAGTGAGCCGGCTGACCAATGGAGCTACTGCTAATAATTCTGGGAAGTGAAGTCTGGACCATGGCGCCTCTTCACACCAATGAGGGCTAAACTTAAGTGAATGGCATCAGTAGCCAGCCAATGGGATCGGGTGGCGCCCGAGCTGAGAGGATTGCCCCATACTGCCAAGGAGCAGAGACATGGTGGCTGTGAGTGAGGAAGGAGCTCTGGGCTCCTGCGCCTTTGAGTGTTCACGTGGGAAGCGTGTGTAAGGCCTGTGTTGGGCATTTTGAATCGCCAGCAAGTTCGGATGAAATCCGCTGGGTAGCGGTCAGAGGAGGCTGTGCAGGAGCGCAGCTACCTACCAGGCTCACCCTGTAGAGGACTGGAGAATCTGCTGAATCACGTTCGGTCTGTCAGGAAGAGTGAAGCTGCGGTGAGACTCCCGATTAGCTGTGAGTTCGGTTGGGCCCTAGGAGCAGCTGCCTGGTATAGTACCCCTCTGTTGCTTTCCGTATAAATGTGTGGAGAAGTGTTTGGGGTCGAGGCTCAGTCCTGTAAGTGCTGTGAGGGCTTCTGGAGTCGTGAGTACTAAATCAGGGTAGCTCCCTGTCAAATGTTCCTAATAAGGGCAAGATCTTCTGGTTACTGTTCTGACTAACTGAGCCAGCTGGCTCTATTTAATCTTCATAGGAATCTCATGCCTGTCTCTGTGTTAGGGCCCCAACCAGCTGCGTCGAGGAACTAGCCTTTAGGGCTTGGGTACCCATAAACAGTAACTTATAGGTTAGGCCTGTGCACAGAGCCCTAGGTAGATACTCATATATTGTGGTGGTAAGCTAATCAACTTGATTCCCCCCGGTCCTTGTTATCTCCCCCTAAATAAATCAGATTGCTTGTTTGCAAAGGTACACTGGCTAGTTTGTGTATTAATGGTGAATTACTGCCCAGTGCATATTGTGTAACCACACCTTACTTTTCAGGGGGTCTCCGAAGTGAGCTGAGTGGCCCAAGCCGGGGGGTAAGTGTGTATGGTAAGGACACTGCAATTGAACTGTGTGGGCCACTAGTGGGGAGAAAGGGGGGTTGCAGCAACCCAGAGGGCTGTGACCAAGTCAATCTCGACTGTCCTAACCCCGACCTCTGGGTGGAGGCACCCGCCAACAGATCTAGGCCCCTTACCCTGTTACAGTCGGAACAGGCAGGGGTAGTAGCCCTTGGGATAGTGCCCCCTGGGGTTACACATACTGTATTTCACATATTTAGTATCTCAACAGGAGAAAGCAAAAAATATTGAAAACACTAAATGTAAACACTCTTGTAACTATAATAGTTCTAAATAGCCTCTGATGCCTCAAGGGAAAATTGTGAAAACAGAAACTTAATATGTAGATGCATTTTTAGTTTATATTTTAGGCACTACAACGCTCTAGAGATGTACCTGGCCCTCACAGCACTACCCCTGCCTTAAAAGCTCAGATAAGGTTGAGGAGCCTGGGTTAATGAACTCCTGTTGGGATTCGGGATCCTAATTTGAAATAAGTTGTAAGGTGCATCCAGGGACAGTTAAGTGAGATTGATGATGAGTATAGTATAGCCCCCTGGGAAGAAACACTATCCCACTGTAGCTCTACAAGATCAACCCACCTGTTGCCCACATAGTGCAATCCCATATAAACTCAAATGTAATTCATACCAGTTAACCAATAGAAATGCAATGCCACAGTCTTAAATTGCAGCCTCAATAAGGGAGTTTATTAGGGTCAGGAACAACAGATCTAGGAACTAAATAAGAGTTATATGCCATGTAAATCCAGTTCAACTAAACAATTGCACAATAGTAGATGCTTTTATCAAAGTCCACCTTTCACCTTCTTAAACTTTTCCACAATGTATATACTGCCAGGCCCCACTCCCAGATCCCACAGTGGTACCAGTGGCAAACCCCAGATACCTTAGGGAATTCCCTGTGACGTTAATGGGTACCAGCTGCTGAACTGGTGTAGACCCTTCAATAGTCATGTTGCATGTTTGCAAGTAATGGAAATGCAAACCAAATTAAAGTGCACTGTTCGTATACAAGTGCAGGTGGCTTATTTGTAGTTCCAAATAACCCAGATAGGTACTTAAAGCAAACAGGCCAGTTTTAAATAAGGTTGTAAATGCTCAACTATCTATCCTAACTAAAGCAGCAAGGCCAAGACCTTGTTTGGTTATACTATTACCAGACCAGGCAAGTCTCCATGATGATGCACTCTTATGCTGCAGTCACTGGATCAGCGCTGCTGTCTGGTTCAACTTGGTTCTAGTTCTGGCTGTCAGTTCATCTCCTTTCTGGCTTCTCTGCTCAACTCAGGCATCTCTCAGGTGGTTGGCCTGTTAGTGACTTTGGTGTATCAGCAGAGCTTTGTCTCTCTCTCCATTGGCTGGTCACTCAAATCTGCATACAGTACCTGCAGAAAAGAACCCACCCCATGACTAGTATCACTGTATGCTGCTTTCAGCACCATGGGACCGTCACCAGGTTGTAGGCTTCTCAGACTGGCTGTGACAGTTCTGCAGGTTATAGACTGTCATGTCTGCTTCAACACAAGTCTCTCATCAGACACTGCAGGGACACTGTAGGGTGGCTTACCCCCACAGACGTTCCCTCTGCCAGTGGTGTAGTTAATTTCGCATTTCTGCATTTAGCAATTCCCATCCTTCTTTTTTGCTGTTCAGACCTAGGTAAGCCTCCAAAAGGAGCTGTAGTCTCAGGCAGATGGCAGGTGTGCCTCCAAGCTCAGACAAAGACTAAACACCTGCTCCACAAGCTCACTCTCCACTTAAGTTTCCAGCCCTCTGATTAGTTAGTTCTTCTGTCAGTCATAGTAGGAGGGGCAGATTGATTGATTGATTGCATAACTCATGAGCAAAATAGCTTAGTCCTCCAGATGCCCATAAGCTCTTCTGGCTCATCTGCAGACTCTAGCTGGCTGATTGACTGATGAGCTCACTTCTAACCCTGGTTGCTATGTTTCAACGGTCAGGGTTCGGACAGATGCTGGCAGCCATGTTGCCAGGGGGTGTTGGCTCCAAAGTTCTTTATTTTAATAGGGATGCTATATTAGAAACAGTCCACATACCCCCTGTTTTTTTATGTAGGTCGAGTTGTTGTACATTTGTCAGGGTGGTGTTGGAGGAAATCCCCAAATCATGCTACTTTTGTCCGTGGCAGCTAAGTGAGGCAGTGGAGCCACATATGCAAAATGTGCTGGCTGCTCTGATGATTTCAGGCACTCCTCCTGCCTGCTCCCATTCCAGTCCCCCACAGTTCCAGTCCTTTGGGGGGGAGCAGGAGGGAGCATACGTGTTGGTGCAGACTCTGTGGAACCAAATAAGATAAGCCGAACCATGGGGTGAGTTAAACTTATGGCATCTTAATCATTTCCACAGCAACAGAATTATTATATCATGGGCAGAGGATTATAATGCCAGGTATAGGCAAGGAGCAAGAGGAAATTACTGTATGTCTGTGGGACTGTGATCCTATTTTTCTGGTAATGAGCAGAATTATACAAGAAAAGGGGATGATAAATTCAGAAAACATATAACATATAAGGTGTACTTAAAATTATGTTTTTTTCAAAGTTTAAATTTTTTAAAAGCTACTTGCCATCTAGTTTGATTCTGATGAACAAAAGCTGAAAAAGGTCTCCTGATCCACCCGGTGCATAGTCAAAAATGGAGAATTGCTCTACTGGGGTGATGCAGAGACTTATATAGGTGGTGCCCCTATGATCACATATGGGAAATAGGGGTAACAGGACAGGAATTGTTTGCAGGGGTAGCTTCTGGAGGGACATTACCATTCAGGTACCCCAAGATGTAGGAGTCGCCCCTGGGCTATGGCCTGGCCCCCAGCAAGGCATAGCAGTAACAAATAAGTGGGGCTGAGGAGTGGGGTTGTCACATCAAATCAAGATTTGTGGCTGCATCATCACATTTGAAAGACGAGCCTATAGTCTTTTTATGTTGTCATTCATCTATATCTATATACCTTTTTTGTACTGTGATGTCCCACACTTGTGGCTTGTTATGCCTCCCCTTTTTTTTAAAATAATTTCTTTGTTGATTTGCCAAAACATAAATTATAAGGTCTGTCAGTATAGCCTAGAGGTTAGAGGAACGAGGTGTGAATGAGCTTGATACATCCAGCAGACCAGACCTGAGTTTGATTCTTACAACCTCCACTTGCATACTGTGTGATTCTGAGCAAATCACTTAACTGCCCAGTGCTCCCAGCTCACCCCTGAAAACAGTCACTTGTGCCTAGTGGGCCTTACCTGGTTACCAAAGACTAAAAAATATATATATAGACATACATGTACATTACACTTATGCAACTTGCATGCTGGTTGAAGGAGCTACACCCGAGTCTCAGCTACAAGAATACAGTAATTGCTTTACCCAAGGAGTGTCCTTTGTTGTGCCTCTTTAACAGCTTCAGCAACCCTCAGCCATGACTGAAATCTTTTCATGGTCAGTTGCGCTTGGTTTTTTAAACATTCAACTAGCATTCCAAGCTTTAGTTATTTTGACCTAAGTGAAGAATTTTGCACCTTAGCCACATTGAATTTCATTGTCCTGGCCAACAAGCCATCAGTACACAATTAGTTCCCTTAATCGTGTTATTGTTATGCTGCACTCACTGTATCTGTATAGTATTTTATTGTTATACAGAACTCATTGCATTAGTTTGGTGTAATTCTCCCAGGCTGTGCCTCAAAATAGGCATTCATTTGTCTAGTACACCTACCCGCTCAACAAAAACTAAATAAATACAATTATAGACTGTTGTCCTCTTTCCTGGAACCCCCCCCCCCCAATGCTCACTTAAGAATTTCAGCTACATTATTTTTCTGAAGGTGATGATGGGGCGGGGGATTTCCTTTACGTGGAGCAGTGATGCTCCCATGACACTGTTTCTTATTTACGAGGGACAGCGGGACAGTCCATTTTCTTTCAGTGGAGGAGTTGTGACTTTTGATTGAGATTATTTCCTATGTACTGTACGAAGGACAAATGGCAGACAGTCACATTAAATTTTATGATGATATTTTGTCTGCAAGGAGTAGCATGTTTCGTAAACAGAAACAGTACAAGCACCTTTTTGATCCACCCTTGTAGACCAAGTTTTGTTTGGGTGTGTGGGTATGGACATTCACATCCAAACAGCTGAGAAAGCATTCTGACTTCTTCACTACAAGGTCACATTAATACAATGCTGCTAGCTATAAAGGCTGTTCATCTACATGGCCACAAGGTGGCAGAAAAAACCCAAACAAACAGTGTACTAATCTGCAATGTAGTAATTATCTTACTATCACTTTGTAAATTAGCTGTAGACACTGCTGGAGGTGCGGTGTGCCGGGGGGCGGTCTCAAGTGACAAATGCACCCAACATAGAGGTTAAAGGATGATTTTTGATGGTTGGTTTTCAATGTCAGTTATAAACTTCTGTGAAAAAGAGGATTTAAATAAATTATATTATTTTTCTCTGTCCTAAACATTTTTTTCTCCATCTCCCACCCCAACGATTGGGTTACCACATCAGTACCCTGCCACCAGCTAGCGGGGCCACCTGAGGGTCTCAGAGGGGTGGGGCAGCAAGGGTATGGGAAGGAGCAAAATGCAGTGATAGAAGGTATCAGAGTAGGAGGGTATGAGTGCAAAGTGTCAGTGTATGCAGATAACACGTTGCTATACTTTAACAACCCAAAAGAATCCTACCCTCCCTCTGGAAAGCTTGATACAAGAAATTGGACTAGCAACGGGTTCTTAAATGAATAAAAGCAAGTCAGAGGCAGTATGGTTAAATAGAAATGTAGACCTGGAAATAAAAACAGTAATCCCTCTGAGGAGGTGCAAGAAGCCCACCAGATGCCTGGGGGTATGTATATTTTCCTGGATAGAAGAGTTACATAAAACAACAAGAAAACTAATTTCCCAGTTTCAGCCAAATATATCCTGTAGTAGAAGCTTCTTTCCATGCCTACCTTCCTTTTTAAACTCTCCTTACTGTCTCTGCACATTAACCTTCTCCTATAATGCACTTATTTTATTATGTATACAACTCTGCCCAAACATGTGCTGATACAGCATCAGACTTTACTGCCAGAACCCTGCCTTACCTGGCAGTAACATGTCATGAATTGTCATTTAAGAACTTTGTATGTGCCTTTATCTCGACTGACAATCATACCTTGTATGTTATGTCCATGTGTCTATGTAAATGACCCAGGACCTCTTTGTGAATGAGCTTGCTCAGTGGAGTTTTTTTCCTGCAATAAACTTGAACTATTTTTCCCACGGCAGAGACAATAAAAATAAATACAGTCCCAAGATTTTTCTTCTTCGTCACCGTGCTTTCCATAGAAACAGAATTTGTTGGCAGATAAGAACCACTTGGCTCCTCTAATCTGCCCCTTTTTTCGCTGCCTATTCTGCCACCAGACACTGCCTGGTCTCTGTCCACCCCTCCACCCCCCCACATACACTTTATTACTACTTGTCATTTATACCTATTCCATGCATGCTTGAAGCCCACCACTGTTTTGGCCCCCACCACTCAGCTGGAAGATTGTTCCAGGTATCCACTACCCTTTCAGTGATGAAATGCTTCCTCACACCCCTCCTGAACCCCCCCTCAGCTTCATTGTATGACCCCCTAGTTTGTGTACACCTTCCTTTTTGAAAAATGTTCCCTTCCTGCACCTTATTCACCCCCACGAGGCATTTAAAGATCTCTATCATGTTCCCCCCTCTCCCTCCTCTCTTCCAGGGTGTACATGTTTAGATCCCTCAGTCTGTCCTCATAGGACATTTGGTGCACCTCCTGCACCATTTCTGTTGCTCTTCTTTCCCTTCTGTAGATATCCAATATAAGTTATTTATCAATTTAAGGAGGTTGTTTTCTAAATTTCTTTGGGAAGGCAGGAGGTGAAGATATAAGTGGAAGATCACTGTAGCCCCTATATGTAAGGGAAACATAGGAATACCTGGCCTGGTGAAATATCATAGAGCAGCTGAGGTGAACACACTTATTCAGTACCTTTCCACATATGATAAAACTGGACTGAAGCACATGGAAGAGGTGGAGTTAAGTAGCAATAATACCTGACAGGGTGGGTGGTATTGTACTATACCGGACCACCCCAGGAGCGTGATGAGGCCCAACGCTGCAGGTGGAGGGCCTCTTAGCCCTGAGCAGTCCAGTATAGCACAATACTGCCCACCCTAGAGGGTATTATTATGCTTAGAAAATGGGTAAATTGCAGCAATAAAGAGACACAGACATAAACATTTTTTTTAACTTCAATAAATAGTAGTTTATTAATAATTTTTTTAAACTTTTTTTGTCATTGGGAGATAAAATAGTCCCTTTTTGGGAAATGGTGGAGAAACCAATAAAACTGTATTAAACCTGAATGTTGCACAGTAAATTGAGGTTTGGGTAAAATAATAAACTGTGACCCTTTACTTTGGGATCTCAATGAAATCTGAATGGAGATCATGAGGAACCTGTTGGTGGCAGTGAAGAGCTGCAGCACGGAGTGTCTTCTGACTTTTTGTCTTCTGCTTTCAACTCCTCTTTTACTGGTTTGGGCTGTTCTCTGAGAAGGTTGCTCCATTTCTTTTTGTCTTCAGTGGATGCCGACCAATAACTGCTAAGGCTAGACTCACACCGTCGGCCAGTGACCATCACGATCTCTCGGGATTGTAGTCCTGCATTAGACAGGATCGGCACAGAGGTGGCTCATGCTATGGTTCATATAGCATTTACTTAGTTCAGCTTCTTCACTTAGTTTGCTCATGAGACACCCTAAATAATTTTTCCCATAGGCTCTTTTGAATACCAGATGTCTTGTGTGTCCAGGAATACCTGTGGGAGCCTTCTTGGGTGTAAGTAAAATGCCGTGGCATCACTCGGTCTTTTGCTGGGGTATTTTTCAAACAGTTTGACAGAGCAGTTAGGATTCTGTGCCTCTTCAAATATGCAGCCTCTGGTATTCTCTTTATTTATTTCAAGTGGCTTGCTGTGGTTTTTTTTAACGCATATTGTGTGCTAGAGTTAGGTATTTTCTGCCTGTTGCATCCACTTTGGTCTCGAAAGATTGTGCTGTCAGCTCTCGTACCCCTCACAGCCCAAACAGGCCATGCATAGCTGGATTTCTAACTAGAGGCATTTCACTAGGCCAGGGGCGGTAGCAGGATTTAGAGCTTGTGATGCAGGTTCCTCACTTACCTCCCTCAAACTTCAGGGGAGGGTGCACAGTGGAGTCTGCCCCCAGTTCCTCCATGGATGTGTAGTATGGAGGGCTCATCACCAGGACTGGCTGGGGTGTTTTTCTTTCTTTCTTTCTGCTCTGCCCCTCTGCCAATATCAGCGCTCAGGGAGGGCTAGTGAGGCAGAGGCATGCTGAGATGCGCCTCCGCTGAGGTCCTTGGCTGACATCAGCCCCTCCCTTGCTTGCTGCTTCAATGACCACACCGCCAATACCTGTGGGAACCCAGGAGATGGCAGTATCGTGGTGGGGCTATCAGCTGACCCCTCCCAGAGAGGGAGAGCGGCCCTACGGGCGCTCAATCCCTCTCCCCCAGGCCGGCCCTCCAGCAGCCCGGGCTCGCTACCGAACCTGGGTCACTGGTGTTGCAAGTGGTAGCGCAACTGCTGCGCCGGAGGGCCAGCTATCTACGCTTCTTTTTGAAGGTGGCACCGGAGGTACTGTGGTTTCACTCTCTCTCAGAATTTCTGACAACTGCTCACTCCCAAAAAGATCGAAGTTGACAGGTACATTGTCTGACATCATTGATATTTTACTATTAATTTCTGTGTGGGTCAGAGGAGCTGTTAACTAAATTGTGTGGGTCTCAGAAGCTGTTGGCAAACCAGCGTTTTTGACAGTTAGCTGTCTTGATATGTCAGGTGATTGGGCAGCTGTCACTGGCACTCGTTCTGATGTGGGTTCTGTTGCCACATAGATGTAGGCTCTGCCAGGGCTTTTGATCAATCACAGAACTAGATTTGTCTTACCCATTTTCTAAACTGAAGTTAGAACTGCCACCGGTGAACAGTACCCTGTGTCTGGTCTGTGTGCAACTTGAATGGTCTTGAATAGGTACTTAAACAGCCCCTCAATTGTGTGTTCCCTCAACATTATATCAGACCCCATATTCCAAAGCTGTAACAACGTTTTTATAAGTATTTTAAAAAGGTACCGAAAAGCGAACAAAGACAAAGCAACCTACCACCCTGCCATATCAGACAAGGACCTGCTCATGCTCTGTGCATCACCAGCTCTTGATCCTGCCACTGCCCCTGGCCAAGTGAAACGTCTGTGGTTAGAAATCCAACTACACATGGCCCAACGGGGCTGTGAGGAGTACGAGAGCTGATAGCACAATCTTTCAAGATCAAAGTGAATGCAACAGGCAGAAAATACCTAACTCTAGCACAATATACATTCAAAAAACCCACAGCAATCCACTTGAAATAAATAAAGAGAATACCAGAGGCTGCATATTTGAAGAGGCACAGAACCCTAACTGCCCTGTCAAACTGTTTGAAAATACACCAGCAAAAAATCGAGTGATGCTACTGCATTTTACTTCTACCCAAGAAGGCTTCCACAGGCATTCCTGGACACACAAGACAGCTGGTATTCAAAAGAGCCTATGGGAAAAAAACTATTTAGGACCTCTCATGAGCAAACTAAGTTAAGAAGCTGAACTACGTAAATGCTATACAAACCATAGCATAAGAGCCACCTCTGTGCAGATCCTATCTAATGCAGGACTACAATCCCGAGACAGCGTGACGGTCACTGGCCGCTGATGTGAGTCTAACCTTAACAGTTATTGGTCGGCACACACTGAAGACAAAAGAAATGGAGCAACCTTCTCAGAGAACAGCCCAAACCAGTAAAAGAAGAGCTGAGAGCAGAAGTCATAAAGTCAGAAGACACTCCGTGCTGCAGCTCTTCACTGCCACCAACAGGCTCCTCAAGATCTCCATTAAACCTGTTGAATTGCACATTCACAGCACCAGTGGATTTCATTGAGATCACAAAGTAATGGGTCACAGTTTATTATTTAACCCAAACTCCAACTTACTGTGCAACGTTCGGGTTTAATACAATTTTATTGTTTTCTCCACCCTGTTCCAAAAGGGAGTATTTTATCTCCCAATGACAAAAAAGTTTAAAAAAGTAATAAAGAGCCACTGACACCACAAGTGCTATATTGCAGAATCCAAATAAGCATACTCCCAGTAAATCTCATACCAAAAACTAGATTTTTACGTTATTTCATTTTGAAGTTATTGGCCATTTTGTAACTTTGATTGCACTACCTGTGCAATAAAAGCAAGTGTCAGTAAAGAGCAGGTGATGATGTCATGTAGGGACCTCAAAGTCTAGTATTCCTGTTAGAAAACTTATAGGACCCATTCCTCCAAAGTTGTAAAGATCATGTGCAAAGGTTTTCACAAGTAGAACAGGCAGCACCAGTCAATAAACATTGCTATAAAAATGATATATGTTTCAGCTCAGGTTTTGTAACAAAATTGATAAAATTGTATTATTTAGTGCTGTTTTTGTGTGATCTATTTCTCCAGGGTTGCTGGATGCTAATACATTACATTTGCTGCTAGTACTGTGTAATGTTGATACAGTAATTTCACTGCTGTTTTATCATTGTCTGCTTTACAATATATAGCAGCCTTATATAAGTTAATTCCTACTCTGGGTGGAAGTGTTAGCTCTGGTAAAATGATCATTGTAATTTAGAGTAGAACATACATGAGTCTGCCCGCCTCATTGACAAGGAGATGGGATAATTGTTTTAAATTGCCATTCTTTGAAATTGCCTCAATTGACTGATAGGTGTGAATGAGCTCAGCCTTTCACCACATCAGATACTTATTCAGTCTGCAAACCTCTCAACTGTGTGCTGTGATGACCCAGCATTCAGCAACCCAGGAAAAAGGACCTTAATAAAAAGGCACCGAGACAAAATATTGTCAGATTTGTTACAAAGCCTGAAACACAAAGTTTTTTTTTGAACTTCAAAATTCTTTTATTTTATTATTTTGGGTACACAAAAATCAGGGTACAGTACAGTGATCTCATCATACATAAAAAGAGAAAGAAATAATAATAGTTCATTTAAAGTTAATACAATTGGTATCCTTTCTACAGGGTGATAATTAATTACAATCATTTCCATACAGAGTCCATCCTTTATATTCTCCCCCTCTTTCCACCCTTATAGTCATACTTTAGGCTATAACCTTGATTATAACATAGGGGTATTAATGCCTTTGAGGCAAAAGATACCAATCTTGTTGTTATCACAATCACTGCTCCGCTAAACCTGCATAAAAATATATCTACCATCTTTCAATATATTCTACCTGTAAGAGCTAGTCTAGAGTTCGGATTCCCTTCTATTTTTCCAAATGGTTAAAGAAGGGAAGCCATCTGGAGTTAAATTTGTCTGCCATCAATCTTAACGAAGCCGTGATGGCCTCCATTTCCCTGATCTGATCAATATTTCTGTACCAATTATCAATGGAAGGTGGAGGAGCTTTCAGCCAATTTTGGGTCAACGCCTTAAGTGTTGCTGCAATGAAAATATAAAAAAGATATTTTCCCGATGAGGTTGTAATTTCATCAGGTGGAAGTCCCAGGACCAGGTTCAGGAACTGTAGCTGGTTAGAGAGTAGCACAATCTCCATAATGCAGTGTGACACCTCTCCCCAAAACCGATCAATCCCTGGGCAAATCCAAAAAATATGGTAATATGTACCCGTTTGTCCACATCCTCTCCAGCATTTAGCAGAGATTAGGTGAGAATAATGGTGTGTTACCTCCGGGCTTATAAAAAATCTGGTGTTCATTTTCCACCGGAATTCTCTCCACACAGGTGAATTGGTGGTTCTATGGACACCTTCCCAAATATTCTGCCATAGCCTATATGGAATATGAAGGTTTGTCTCTCTTTCCCATTTTTGTTCCACCTTTTGTCTGGCTAGTATCCCTCTGTCTTCTATTAGGACTTTATATATTTCTGATATATATGATTTGGTATCTCCTATTTCACCTCTAAGATACGTTCGTTGTACAGGAGTTGATGGCCCCTGCGATAATTCTAAAAGGCCTATAATGGTAGTTATGTAATGAACACGTTGATGGTATTTGAATAAGTCATTTTGAGTTAGGTTAAATTCCATTTGCATTTGTTGGAAACATTTAACCTGATCCTCCATCAAAAGTTGGTGTGGGTATATAAATCCTGATACTGCCCACCTAAAGAGAGAGTTGTCTCGTCTCTGGATGGGAAAACCAGGCAAGTCTGATAAAAGAAAGTAATTCCATATGGGGCATATTATTTCCCATTCCTGTCTCACCTCCAACCATTTTGATAGGGTACGTCTGGTAAAAATATTAGTTAAATTCTTCAGATCTTTAGGTTGGATTAGCCAGGGCAGGATATGTAGTGGGCCCATCTCTCTCTCTCTGGCTGTTCGATTTCTAGCCACCCATGTGCTTTCCCTATCTTTAACATTTTGATAATCGGTACTATTTGTGCCACTAGGTAGTATTTAGGGAAGTTAGGCAGCCCAATTTCCCGCTTGGCTTTTTCTTCTGTTAAAATTTCCTACAGGATTATTGGATGCTTGCCCAGCCAAATGAAGTTCGTCAATCTTTTTTTTAAGTCTTTCCAATCTTTTTTGGGGATCGGGATGAGGAGATTGGAATAAAGAAAGAGAAATCTTGGGAGGATATTCATTTCGATTGTTTCAGTTCTGTTTGAAAACGTAAGAGGGAGAATCCTCCACTTGTTCAAGTCTTTCCGTATCTACTGATTTAGGGTTTCATAATTAAGTTTATATAGGAGGGTTAATTCTTTGGGGATCTGAATTCCTAGGTACCTTAATTTACCCTGGACCCATTTAAAGCGGATTTTAGTTCTAAGTTCCATACTTGGTTCCTTTCCTACTACCAGCACCTCTGATTTAGAGGAGTTAACTTTAAAACCAGCGATATCTCCAAATTTTGAAAGAAGTGTGGCTAAATATTTGTAAGCAACCCCGGGGTTACCTAAATAAATCAATGTGTCGTCTGCATAAAGGGATATTTTATGGGACGAGCTATGGATTTCAATGCCTTCTATACCCTCATGTTGCCTAATGGCTTGTGCTAGGGGCTCCATACTGATTGCAAAAAGGAGTGGGGATAGTGGGCATCCCTGCCTCATGCCCCTCTCAATTTTAAAAACAGAAGAAATGGTTCCATTCACCCTGACTCTAGCTTGAGGGTTCTGATAACACAATTTGATCCATCCCAGGAAGTTGCCCCCAAACCCCATCTTTTCTAGGACTATAAAAAAATAGGTCCAATTTAGCCTATCAAAGGCATTTTCTGCGTCTAGGAAAATTGCTAGAGCTGGATTCGGGTTGTGTCTCTTGTGTTGCAAAATGTTTAAAAGTCATCTAATGTTATCACTCATATGTTTATGTGGGATAAAACCTGTTTGATCTGGATGGATTAGTAATTCTATGTATTTTTGAAGTCGGATTGATAACATTTTTGTAAATATTTTTTGATCTTGGTTAAGGAGGGCTATGGGTCTGAATGATTCACATTTGGATAGGTCCTTACCAGGCGTAGGAATTGTTGTTATAATGGACTGAGACCAACTCTCTGGGACTCCGTTTGCTTCAATATATTGATTAAATACTTCTGTGAGTAGGGGGGCTAAAGAAGTAGACAACTTTTTGTATATTTCACTGCTAAACCCATCGGGTCCTGGTGTTTTTCCTATTGGCAAGTGATTTATTACTTCTATGGTTTCTTTAATTATGATGGGTCGGTTTAATTCTTCATTTATTGTTTTTGACAATTTGGGTAAATTAAGAGAATCCAAAAAGGTTTGAGTCCCTGCTTTTACATTCTCCTCCTCTTTATCTTCCCCATATAAGGTCTGGTAGTATGTTCAAAATTGCTGTACTGTATCTTTGGGGTGGTCCATTTCTTCCCTTTCTGGCCTGATTGTTGTATATAGGGCACATACCTATCAGCTTGGACTTTTCTCAAATGGATTGGTAGCAATCTAAATGCTCCCCCCCCCACCACCTCATGGTATTTTTGGTTGGTGAATCGGAGCAGGCATTCAGCTTTTTTATTTTCCAGATCTTGTAGGGTTCTTTTAGCTTTATCTAGTTGTATTAAGGTCTGTTCATCTCGGGGGCTAGCTTTGTGTTTTTTTTCCAATTCTGTTAATTCAGTCAAAGTTCTATTATGTGTTGATTGAGCTAGTTTTTTTGTGCTGCTGCATAACTGATAATTTCTCCTTGAAGGACTGCTTTTAAAGTGTCCCACTTAAGTAATGGGGAGTGCTCTGTGGCTTGGTGAATTAGGGTGAAGTTTTCTATTTTTTGTTTCAGTTTGTAGATAAAACCTGTATTGTTTAAAAGTGAGACATTTAGTCTCCACAGGGATTGTTTATTTTGAGATGTCAGAGCCAACTGTACCAAGACCGGGGAATGGTCTGACAATGTGATGTTATGAATACAGGACTCCTTAATTAAATGAAGGGTGGTCGCATATGTATAGAATAAGTCTATACGTGAATAGGATTGCTGCACGAAGGAATAGAATGTGAAGTCTCTATCTGTGGGGTGTTGAGCACGCCAAATATCTACAAGGCCCAATTCGGCCATCCAAGCCACAAGGGATTTGGAGGCTGTTTTATTTGTGGAGGTAACACCAGAGGAACGGTCCCGCTGTGGATGTGGGACTGTGTTAAAGTCACCTTCGAGGAGTAATATACCCTTGGGAAGATCGGCTACTTTTTTAAAAATTATTTCGAAAAAACTTTCCTGTCCAGAATTTGGAGCGTAAATATTGACCAGGTGCAGCGCTTGCCCTTGAACATTTATTGAAACCCTCACATATCTGCCCTGCAAGCCTGTGTCGGTGGACTCAATGGAAAAATGTAATCCCCTGCGTATCATGACTGCTACTCCAGCTTTTTTAGATTTGGGGTGGGATGCTGCTACCACATGTTCTACCCAGGCCCTGCGTAATTTCAGATGTTCATCTAATGACAAATGTGTCTCTTGGATCAGGGCTATATCTATCCCCAACTTTTTAATTTCTTGCAGCAGCCTTGTGCGTTTTTATTGGGGAGTTTATCCCTTTAACATTGTATGAACAAACTTTTAGGTCAATCATACTTGGGGTCTCCAGGTGTTATATACTTTATATGAGAAATCAGTATCCCCAAAATAAGTACTCTCTTGTTTCCTACCCTCCAATCCTTGCCATGTACCCCTAATTGATGATATAGGTCTATCAATCAATGAATGTACCCTTATCTTATCAACTTTAACAACATCCAAAAACTTCATTATTAAAACTATTACCCTTAACGCTGAGCAATTTCCTTTCTTAAATTAACTGCGAATAACTTTTTTTTAAACTTGAAACAAAAACAGTCTTGTTCTGAACTGCTCGATGTAATTAGAAAAGACAATAATAGTCAGGATATATCTCTTAAAAAACACTATGTGGAGGCCTTTTAAACTATCTTGAACAAGCCCTGCAATAGGGCCAACAGGTTACGAGGAAAAAAAAGAAAAAACCCTCCAAAACAGCCTCTTTGTGTGATCTTTTGTTACTTCCTAGGTGCAGTGACAAGCTTTGCCACAAGGGGGAGCCTGTTTTCACTCATGGTAGTGCGTGATGGTCTCTATGCACTGGACAGCAACAAGCTCCCCCCCCCCGGGAGCGAGGAACACATGGGCACTAGGAGGTAATAAACTACCTCCAAACTGCAGCACCCTTGTGAGGGGGGTTAGCCCATCAACACACTGCACACTTCAACTGCCCCACACACGCTCAGCATTTCTTTTATAGGTTATCTTTAATCACATCACTTCCTGCTACTCATTTTAACTAAGTCCCCACTTTTCCACTAGCAGGTTATACCTGATAGCCACCAGAGGGACCCTTTGTCCTCCCTCCTCTATATCTATACCTGTACTACCCTCACACTTCTGGCTACTTCTCTACCTGCTTAGGTTACTTCTCTCCCTTCTCACACCCTTGCCCCTACCCACACCCCTCCCTTGCCTGCCATCTGGCTAACCCTTTGCCCCTCCCATGTCAATCTGTCTGATCCTCTCCCAGCCTGCCACCTACCCCAGTGTCCACTAGGAGTTGCTATTTCAACCCCATTTTCTGGCCCAAACTTAGCCCACCACTAGCCACCTAATATCTGGATCTTGGCACTCAGCCTGGCCTAAGCCCTTCTGCCTTACCAGGGTCTCAAACCCTGCACCCTGTCCACCAGAGTCCATGACAGTACAAAGTGGTACCTACACTATTGGAGGGGCTATCAAGACACTTGTAACTCCCCTTGGCGTTATTAAGGTATTACGTCTGGCCCTCCTCTTCCCCAAATCTGGCATAATGACCCCCTCTTCATCACTGACACTACTGTTCTCCTCCATTTTACTATCCCTCCCCACATCCACCCCCCTCCATGTTCCTACCCTTCACCACCTCCTCCACCGGCTATTCTGACACACCCTTCTTTTGCCCCCTATAAATCCACTGCTTCCCTCCCACCCATCTCCTGGTCCCACTACCCCTCCCCCTTCCTCCCAGTCTATTCCTTAGTTGCCTTCTGGCTCTCTCTCCCACTCCTGCCTACTCCGTCCACCGCCCCCCTACTACTGCCCCGACCCACCGGATAGCCAAATCCCGGCCCCATCATTTACTATGTTACCACCTTACCATTGCTCTACTCCTACTGGCAGCCGGTGATATTCACCCTAACCCCGGCCCAACCTCTACTCAAAACCCAGGCCACCTCTTATCAAACCCCTCAACCAGAACAAACTCTAGCTCCCATCCTAGCTACCTCCCCTGAGGCCTGCGTCTCCTCCATCTAAATATTCATAACCTAGCACCTAAGCTCGATCAGCTCCAAGTCCTTGCCACCCATTATTCCCCTGATATTATCATCCTCTCTGAGACCTGGCTAAACTCTAGCCTACCTGATAAAAATCTTGCTATTCCTGGGTTCAATATCGTATGGCAAGACCGGCCTACCAGAGGCGGTGGGGTGGCTGTCTACATCAGATCTGCCCTCCACTTCACTGTCTCCTTTACAAAAATGGTACCCAAAGCTTACGAGCTGCTGATGGTGAAACTGTCCCCCCCTCCTCATTACCTATCTTTGTGGCTGGTATTTACTGCTGTCCAGGCATGCCAGCAACAATGGCCACTGATCTGCTGGGACAGCTCTCCTCTCTTCTCTTGCCCAGTTGGGTGAACTTTATGTTATGGGTGATTTTAACCACAATTGGCTAGCACCCACCCTACACAAAACCCAAACTGAGTTAACTGCCCTTAACCTAACCCAAACCATTATGGAACCCACTCGCTCAAACTTTAAGTCCGGCAATCACTCACTCCTCGACTGGGCGCTAACTTCCCACCCTCACCGAGTCGTCAGCTCAGGTCTTCTCCCTGATTCCATTAGCAACCATCACCTAATCTACCTAGTCCGCAAAATCCACAGAGCTAAATCCCCTCCCAAATTTATATTCCTGCGCTCATATAAATCCCTCAACCTCTCCCCCCTTTTGGATGACCTTTACCACTCTAATTGGGTCCCAAGCTCAAACTGCTCTAATATGGATTCGGCCCTTACGCACTTTCGGAATACTTTCCTCTCCGCCTGGGATAAACATGCCCCCATACGCTGGACTCAAGTCCGCGGTTCTCACCTACCCTGGATAACCCCTGAGCTGATTGCCTGCCAACAAGCCCGTGACAAGGCCTGGCGTAACTATAAATCCTCACTCCTCCCAGATGACCATACCTCCTACCGCATGCTCCACAATAGATGCACCAAGGCCATCCGCCTAGCTAAGTCGGAATATTTTAATAACACACTTAATGCTAACATTGGCAGCCCATCCAAATTCTGGAAAGTCATTAACTCCTTTTCTCCCCAAAACAGCTAGCCCTCCCCTCTTCTCCTTGCCCAGGGACTCTCCTTTCTGACCCCCAGAAGGTAGCCTCGAGTTTAATTCCTACTTCACTACCTGCCCCTGACCCTCCTTGACTCCTACCACTACAACCCTCCTTCTCCTCAGTCTTCCTTCCTTCCCCATCCATCTGGGTTGAACCGCTTCTACTTCAGACCCATTTCCCCACGAAACCCTAGACGCCGCACACCTAAACCCCTCAAGGTAAATCCCGATGGTCTAGATAACAAACTGCTCTTCCTATCTGCTCCGCCATCGCTACCCTCTGCAGCCCCTACTAAACCTTTTCTTCACTACCGAGTCACTCCCCTCTGAATGGGCACGCCACTGTTCTACCCTCCTGAAGCAGGGACCCTACCTCCGCATCCAATTACCACCTCATCTCCCTCCTCCCCACCCTCGCTAAACTCCAGGAACACCTAGAGCTATCCCAACTCTCCCACTTCCTCTCAGAAACTAACTTCTTCACCCCTTTTCAGTCCGGGTTCAGAAAGCACCACTCCACCACCTCCTCCCTGCTAAGACTCACAGACCATATCCTCACTGGGATGGATAAAGGGCTAATCACTGCTGCTATTTTCATAGACCTAGCAAAAGCCTTCGACACCGTATCCCATTCTCTCCTACTATCCTGCCTTTCTGGTACTGGGTTAGCTGAATCCACCACAAACTGGTTCAGTGCCTACCTCCTAAATAGAACCCAATCCACCAAAATAGCTGACCATATCTCCCCCCCCCCCAATCACCACTGGCATACTCCAAGGCTCTGTTCTCGGCCCCATCCTCTTCTCCATCCTTCTAAATGACCTGCCAAACTCGTGCTCTTCTTCCGCCATTCACATGTACGCTGGCGATACAGTCCTCTTCACCTCCGGCCGGACCCATGAAGAAATCACCTCCAAACTTCAAACCGACTTCAACAAAATCCAACACTGGTTCCACAGCAACCAACTCTCCCAAATGCTAAGAAGACCAACTCCATGACTTTCGGTACCAGACAGCGGCTATCCAAACTCACCTCCCCTCTGAGATTCCACACCTTAAATAACACCATCCTCGAAGAAGTACCCACCTTCAGGTATCTAGGGGTTTGGCTTGACCATCACCTCTCCTTCTCTACACACGTGGATGCCATCATCTCTAAATTACACCCCAAACTTGGTGCCCTCTATCGTAACCGCACTAGTCTCCCACTTCCTGTCAGACGCGAAATAGTCCAGAAAATGATTCTACCCTCTTTCGATTACTATGATGTAGTTTACAGCTGCACTGCACAGACCACCCTAGCCAGATTAGACCCCTTCTTCAATGCATTCTACCACTTTGCCCTCGATGCCCCCCCCTCGTACCCACCACTGTATGCTTTATCGTTCCCTGTCCCTGCCTTCTCTAAGTAACCGTCGCCTAATTCATTGCGCTAAATTCACTTCTAACGTCTGGCTCGGCTCCTTCCCTCCCTACCTACCTCGCATCCGCCCTATCCTCCCCACCTCCCCCCTCACATGCCCTCAGGTCTGCTGACACTAGGCTATTATTCATCCCCCATCAAAGGACCTCCACCGGCCAATCCGCTTACTCTTACCTCCTCCCTAAACTCTGAAATGCCTGCCACCCAGATCCATAATTCTTCATCAGACTCTCCCTCTCCTATGCCCTCTCTAATTTCCTTACACCCAACTGCTGCTGCCCTGACCACCCCGTCACCTTCTCCTGCTCCCGCCTGACCAGCGGCTCCATATCGCCTAATAGTCTGGCTTATCCACTCACCCACAAGACTTACACTCTCTCTTTACTCACTCCCTACTGTCAATTTCCCCTCCCCTTCCTCAACCCACGCTCCCCACCCCTCCCACCTAACCTCCCCTTCACCTCCTCACCCTATTCCCTCCTTTCCCTACCCCCATCTTGCTCTCCAAACCCCCCCTGTTCAACCTGGTACATCTCCCTTTTGCTCAACTTCTGCTACTGACACCCAAGTTCTGCTATTACTACCCCTGTTCTGAAACTTGCACTTATGTACCTCATGCTGCCTCAATGTGTACCCTGATTTGTATTCCAAACCCCTATGTTCATGTTCTGCTCTGTTCCTAACTCGCTGTGTAACCAAGATGCTGTATTTTATGTCATTGGTTGATATTGCTGTGTACTATACTGTCTCCCTATGAACACGCTCAATTGTAATACCTTCCACCTATACATTGTCGCTGTAATATACTATTGTTAAGCTCAACTATTTTTTATGTTTACTTGCCTCCTCTGTAACCCCCCCCCCCCAGGTCGCACCGTGAGACGAGCATCTTTTTGCTCAGTGTGCGTTTCCTGGTAAAACATTTTCAATAAATAAACAATAAATAAATTAAGAGATCGAGAGCAACCTCAATTGCTGCTCCAGGAGAATCGTCACGGAGGTTGGGAAAACCAGTAACATTCCCTCCCAGGTCTCATCCCTCCCCAGCATTAATAATAACAAAATATAGTCCTTCCTTCGTTTCTTTAACTTTAACAATGTTTACTTTCATTGTCTGATTCTATTATTCCCTTAAACCACTATCAAGACTTTGTCAATGCTTCCTCTCCTCTCAATCTTTCCCTCTCTTGTTCCATGTTTCCAATCAATTGATTTCCAAGCCCCTCTTCCCAATCTCCAGAAAGCCCAGGACTCTTACTTACTGAGAAGGAAGTCATCCAGAGAAGAATCGCCCCTGAAACATGCTTCTTATGCATCCCATCCCACATGTCTCCCCCACGGTAAGTCTGTCTAGCGATCAGAGATTCAGCCTTAACAATCATAAACCCAAATAAATTAGTCTATTATTTGAGTGAGTTTTTGCTTTAACATTTGCCTTTTTTTTTTTTTTTTCCCGGTTATTTTAACTAGCCCTTATACTCGTAGCATACTCTCCTCTCCTCGTTTTCTCCAACCAGTCGTCTGATCTTCTCCTGCTATAGCTCTTCAGTCAACCACTCATGTCTGACCCATTAAGTTCATCTCAGAGATTTGACCAGTAGTTGCACATTTTGAAAGCTTCATGGCATCCTTTAACAAGCTTTAAGGAAGGGTTCTATAGAGTGGGTGCTTCAGTCCTCTAGTAACTGGCTGGCAAACATTTTTCAGCAAACTTTGCTCCAGGATTTCCACCCCAAGGTCAGGTATGGTTATTCCCCATTCTTTCAGGAGGGGGACCGCTTCCAGTGAGGTGATAAAGATCCTTGGGCCCGAATCTAAATGCAGCCGAAGGCGGGAAGGGTACGGAATCTGAGCCTTGATATTCTTTTTTTCTTTTATTTCTTTAGCAATCATGCGGATTTTCGTGCGCTCGGCCTGTAGTGTGGGTGAAAAGTCCTGCTCGAAAAAAATTAGTGTACCTTGGTACCTTAAATCCCATAGCCTCCAAGCCTCTTTTAAGATCCACTCCTTACTTTGAAATAGGGCCATCCGTATTACCTACGATTGGGGCTTGGCTGAGGGGTTAGTGGGTTTCGGGCCCAATGACTTGTGGGCTCTGTCGATGGTGAGATCCAAGTCGGCAGGAATAGCGAGCACAGACCGTAAGAGCTGCTGAATAAAATCAATGGGTGTGGGGAAACCCCTCTTCAGCTCCCTCTGGAACCCCATGTATTCAGAAATTATCTCTCTGAGATCTGTTTTCGATATCCTCTAAGCGATTATGCACTTCTCGATCACTTTGCAAAAAGTAGATTAAGATTCTGCTTTCTCTATCTTGCGTTTCTGTGATCTCGGACAGTCTGTTTGAATGATCCTCTACTTTAGCATCTAAATTTCTAACATCCTGTCTTAGGTCTGCAAGTGAGGACTCGTTTTTTTGAACAGATGACAATATTTTTTGAAGTGTTCGTTCTGCTTTTCTCGGTAAGCACAGCTCTTCTTCATCGGGGTCTAAAGACGAATCTGAGAGTGTTCTCTCTCTGCGCGAACGGCCTGCGAAGGCCTCCATCTCTTCGTCTAGAGTAAGCTGCTTCATTTTTGCTTGCGCAGCATTGTTTTTTGGAGTTTTCAGGCGATTACCCTTAGCCACCATCTCCACTCCTTCAGGGTTTTGGAATCTGGTTAAATTTGTAAGTTTAATGGAAGGATTCAGTTAGATTCTTTGGGCGGACCTAGGAGCTCGAGTATTTAGCTTCCCATCTACTCCGTGACGTCACCGGAAGTTGAAACACAAAGTTTTTAAAGCAATGTTTACTAACTCATGCTGCTGCCTGTTTTATGTATGAAAAGCATTGCCCATGATCTCTACAACTTTAGAGAAACAGGTCCTATAAGCTTGCTGACAGGAAATACTAGACTGTAAGGTCCCCTAGGTGACATCAGCAGCATCTCTTCACTGAAACAGACTGATTACAGGCTTTTTTTAAACAAGTAGTGAAATCAGGGTACAAAATGGCTAATAACTTTAAAATGAAGTAACATAGAAATCTACTTTTTGGTATGCGTTTTACAAGGGATATGTTTATTCTAATTCTGCAATGTAGCACTTTTGGCCAGATGGTGTCAGCAGCTCTTTAATAAACTATTATGTATTGAAGTAAAACAATTTTTTATGTCTGTGTCTCTTTATTGCTACAGTTTACCCATTTTCTAAGCACAATAATACCCTCCAGGGTGGACAGTATTGTGCTATACCAGACTGCCAGGGTTAAGAGGCCCTCCGCCTGTGGTGTTGAGCCTCATCATACCTCTTGGGCAGTCCAGTAGAACACAATACTGCCCACCCTGTCGGTATTATTGCTTATATAGAACTACCATAATATTTCATTTAAATTTTCAGGCGATTCTGTGAGGAGGCTTACTGAGATCCCTTTTTTGGTTACCCAGTCATTGAAGACACCTACTGACCAAGCTATGTTTTTGTGGGTATATTTTCATCATGGTCTATTTCAATAGCATTAATCTGCTCTGTGGTAACACTTACGTGCCTCTTACAGTTGCTGACAGGATTTTCTCTACGCTTCTTTTTTGAAGGTGGCATTGGAGATACTGCTGTTTCACTCTCTCTGAGGATTTCCGACAAATGCTCACTCCCAAAAAGATCGAAGTTGACAGGTATATTGTCCGACATCGTTGCTATCTTACTGCTGATTTCTGTGTGGGTCAGAAAAGCTGCTGGCTAAATTGTGTGGGTCACAGAAGCTGTTGGTAAACCGACATTTTTGACAGCTAGCTGTCTTGATATGTCCGGTGATTGGGCAACTGTCACTGGCACTCATTCTGATGTGGGCTCTGTTGCCACATAGATGTAGGCTCTGCCAGGGCTTTTGACCAATGACAGCCCTAGATTTGTCTTACCCATTTTCTAATTCATCATACATTCCCTGTGCCTCTGTGTTATATTTAAGAAGTAATTGCAACAGATAAATGCTGGAAGAATTGTGGCACCAGAGCTGACCGCCAGCGTGTTTTCTGGGCCTGTCCAGTTTTAGCAGGCTATATTCAGGAGGTGGACAGGGAGACTCTGGGAATTTTAAGTATATCAACCTATCGGGGGCCTCAGAATTTAATTTTTGACTCCCTCCTTGGGACATCAAGTACCTACCATATATATCACAGTTTATCTGCAGCCTACTCAAAACCATTACCTTCAAATGGCTAACTGCAAGTAGCCCCTCTCTCCAGGACTGGAGACAACAGTGCCAAAGGATAGTTGACAGGGAGAAACTCACAACGCAGCTCTGCTTACGTACAGATCTATTCCACTATTGTAGGTTGCCATTTCTGTCATGCCTGCAGAATAAGTAAGGTATACCTGTAACTAATAGCCTGCTGTTCTGTAGAGGCAAACAGTGTAAGATATCTTAGAATTTGGAATTGCTGGCAGGAAGGGAATGGGGGGGGGGGGGACAAGTATCGAGGTGGGCGGAGAAAGATAATGGAAAGTATATACTTCATTTTTTTTTTTTACCCCTGTGATAAACAGACATTTGGTTACTCTGTAAAGACCAAAAGGAATATGCAGTGAGAATGGTGATGGTTTTTTCTTTAGTTTGTTGGTAATTTCTCATTGTTTTTTTGTCAGGATGAAATGATAAATCACTTTCTGACTCTCAGACAATGTAAGACATCTGAAAGAGGTTGTGCTTCTAGCAACTATGAGAAAAAATGAAACTGTATGTTGTCATTTTGTTTCAGTGAAATCTCAATAAACTTCAAGTTAAAAAAAAACAACCTTGTGAAGGCTAATTGGGGGGAGATTCCCACAAATCAACAAGCCTTTTTCGGTGGGCTCAGCCTGCCAATTAGTTGTTTGAAAATAAGTTGCCTGCCAGCTAGCAGCAGTGTGGTCCTGGAGCAGTGTCCTGCTGCCACTAGTTGTTCTGAGGGCTAGTTGCTGTTCTTAAAGCACTTGGGTAAAGCACTTTTTTCCTAGGGGTGTGCATACAATTTGAACCAGCCATCGAATACCCCGAATACTAGCTGTCTTTGACGAATACTCAAATACTGGGGTGTATTCGACAGTCCCATATTCGGCGAAACTTTGAGATCTCGTGCGATATCCCCCGTCAATCCCCAGGCTGCTCAGAGAGCTTTCCAGAGCGTAACTATGTGACCTTGCCAGTGCACAGAGACACTCGAGCTGAGAGGAAGCTGTTTCTCTCTGTGAAAGGACGTTTTTATGAAGCAAAATGGAAAAAAATACGTTTTTATACAGACTTTTTTTGGACTCCTCTTGTTTCCTTCTGAGTTGTGGTGCTCTACTTCAGGGACAGATTACTAGGAAATACTAGGAAAATAGGACAAAAGGGAACATAAATGCTCATGTATTATTGTCCCCTGCACATGTGGCAGACCATAATTCCGCTCAGTATAGAACTGCTTATCTAAAAGTTGTTTACATTGGTTAAACCATCTATTTCAACTATTTCTCGTGGAAGTCTATTCCAAATCTTTGCACATCTAATTATGAAAAAATTATCTCTTTTCTTTGTAAAAGCCCTACGTATGACCAATTTATTTCCATGAGGTCAAAGATTACTACGATTATTACAAATTTCCAGTCCACACTGAGTCATCAGTTCAGGTGATTTCAGTATTTTATATAAACTTAACAAATCTCCCCTTTGTCTCCTTTGTTCAAGGGAATATAATCCAGTATTTTTTACTCTGATGTCATAGGGTAATCTTTTTAGATGAGGGGTTTGTTTGGTCACTGAATGCTGAACACCTTCTATCATTTTGATGTCTTTCATATGATAGGGAGACCAGAAAGGTGATCCAAAGTCTAATAGTGGCCTAATGTATGCCCTATACAAGGGAACAATACACTGCTCAGACTCACAAACAAACATTCTTTTTATTCTTTTAATGAGACCTCTAGCCTTAAATGATACCTTGCGACAATGTTCTGAAAAGGTAAAGGAATTATTAACAGTAACCCCTAAGTCTCTTTCAGATGTAACCACTTGCAATAGCTCATTTCCCAATATGTATCCATACTTTTGATTTTTCTTTCCAAAATGTAATACTGCACATATCTCAACATTAAACTTCATTCCATTTTCCATGGCCTATTTCGTCAATTGATTTAGATCATTTACTAAGGATAAATGTCTGTTAAATGTATCTACCTCACCTCCCAATTTTAAATCATCAGCAAATCTAACTAATTTATTATTCACATTCTGTTGAATGTCACTAATATAAATATTAAAGAGCACAGGGACCCAACACTGACCCCTGTGGAACTCCACTGGTAACCTCCTTCATGTCAGATAGTGTATTGTTGATTTTAACCACTTGAAATCGTTCAAGTAGCCAATTATCAACCCGTCTTATTAAAGGGCTACTAAACCCTAAGTTGTATATCTTGTTTACCAAATTTTTATGAGGGACCCTGTAGAAAGCTTTTGAAAAATCTGAAAGTATAACATCAGATGCACATTTCCTATCAATACTGTCACTTAAATTGTCATAGAAAGATGACAAATTTGTTGTACATGACCTACCCTTTTGAAACCCATGCTGCAAGTTATCTGTGATATTAAGTGCAATTTTTTCTTGTTCCAATGGGTTTTTTATTAATCTTTCCACGATCTTGCAAGGTATAGATGTTAAACGAATCAGTGTAAAGTTTTCCAATTTATTACTAGAACCATTCTTTAATATAGGAGTAACCATAGACTGTTTCCAGTCCAATGGTACAATCCCATTTTCCAAGGACTTATTAAATATTATTGTTAGTGGGACATCCAGGATATGTGTGTAACCCCTAGATGGCGCTATCCCAGGGGCTACTACCCCTGCCTGATTTGCCACCAACAGGTTGAGGGGCCTGGATCCAATGGCGGGTGCCTCCACCCAGAGGTCAGGGTTTGCAATAGTTAAACTAACTTGGTCACAGCCCTCTGGGACACTGCAACCCCCCTTTCTTCCCACTAGTGGCCCCACAATATATCAAATTACCTTCACAGTATACACTTACCCCCAGGTCTGGTTCGGCACTGGGACCTCCTGTGAAATGAGATACAGTGCAACAATCACAGTACAGTACTTTAACATAGACAAATACCTCAGGCAGTATAACTTTACTGAAACAAGCAGCTCTGATTTATTTGGGGAATATAACAAGGACAGGAAATCAGGTTAATTAGCTTATCACTCTAATCATCTACCTATGGCTCTGTGCACAGGCCTATCCTATCAGTTACTGTCCTGGGTACCCAAGCCCTAGTGGCTAGTCCAAACCGTGGCAGCTGGTAGGGCCCTTTCACACAGAAAAGGAAAATTAAACAGTCAGCAGTACAGTAATTCCATTTGGATTTAATGTGGCAATTCAACAGGGAGTGACCCTGAATTAGTACTCACGACCTCCAAATAAATGGGTCCTTCAATGTCAGCAGGGCTCACTTGAGGTACACAAACCTCTTCACACATCCATATAAAGAAAGCACTATACCAGGCAGGCTGCATCTGTATCCCGATCGCAATTACTGCACAATACCGGAGAACACACAGCAGATTCAGTTCCTGACAGACAGAGTGTAATTCAACAATTTCTTCAGTCTTCTACAGGGTGAGCCTGGTTTCTACTCTTCAGAGATCCTTTGATTCTTTTCACGGGCCAGATTCAGTCCTAACAAGCAGTTACACAAGTTGTGAGCCGAACTCTGGGCCTTGCACACGTTTTTGACTGAAACTGTGCACTGAAGGAACACAGGGTTTCTTTCCCTTCACTTTCAGATCTCAAACTGAAACTCCCAACAGACAAAACCGGCACTTCCTTTGAGTTCCTCCCAGTTCTTGACTGGATTGGCTGTCACTCACAATAGACTGCTGCTGTTGGTCCAAAAGCACACGAAGTCTAAACTACATCTCCCAGAGTCACTGCCCATACAATCCTCTTGTGGCTGGCTCAGATTATGAGTCCCAAGTTCTGATTCGTCAAGGCATCATTTTAGAGCTAGTTTACCCCACACTGATTGGTCCAGTTCAGCAGTTCAAAACCAGAATGGGGAACTAGGCAGACAGTTCTGACTGCAAAGAAAGCAGGTTAGACAAACTGTAATTTTATTATTACTGTAAATGATTTCTGGCAATCAGTTACATCTTTCAGACAGGTTCCCTTTGCACTCTAGTGACTGCAAAAATGGGGTGAATTGGCAGCAGCTTGGTGGTACTCAATCAAAAACACACAGTCCCCATACAAACTAATTATGTCTGCAAGCAGACAGCTCTTAAAGAGCAGTACCAGAGGTTCTAAAACACTCACTGATAAATGGCTTAACAGCTAAACACCATTCAGGCTTGGAGCATTCAAGCAAGCTCCTGGAAGTCTTTTGGGAACCCCCATTTGCAGGGGGTTACACCCTTCCTAGCCTGGGAAAAGCAGCGTCAGCGTCAAGCAAGTACCCATAAGTTTCAACTGCAACCATATACATTTGCATTAGGCTCACACATGTAATCATCAGTCAATATATCATTTTACAAGAACACATTTCTGAAACATTGCAGTACGTCACTCTTTACACAGTATTACATACACATTGTACCATAACTCAAGTTGTTACCTCTTGTACATGAAACCTGAAGAGGGCCCTTCCTATCAGTTACCTTGGGGCTGGATGGGGCAAGGGCACCATATAGAGGGCAACACAAGTAACTTGGAGTTAGCACTGACGCTCAGTTTGGGCAATGAGCTCGGGACACATACACTCCTTTATGGACAACATTGAGAGGCAAATCCACAGGCCTCCCAAGGGAATCATAACTGAGGTGCACCACAGGCTTTACAGCTACCAGTCTTTCTAGGGGGAACTGTTATAGTCTCTGCACTCTGAGCCTCATTTTCAGCATTGTCCTCACTTGTCAGTGGAGTCTCCATGGGGGTAGAGGCTAGAACTTGGGGCACTTTCAGCTCCAGGAGTTACAGTTTCTGAGTCCACAACATTTGGCTCGCAGGGAGCTTTCGGGACACTGGCAGTGGACTGTCAGGGCACTCAAAATACTCTTCTTGTTTGGGTGTATCACCAGTCTGCCCCAATCTATCATTTTCCTCCCCTGAAAGCTCAAACAGTTCAACCATGCACAATGATTCCATTTCATCTGATCTGATGCTTTGCACTTCACTTACTGGGAGCATTGGCTCCAGGGATGAAGCTGGGGGCTTAGGCAGTCCAGAAGGCCCAGCTTCATCTCCAGTATTGACTAGGGGATTGCCCCGAAACAATTGACTCAGTTCGTAAGAAGGATAGTATTCAAAGTCACTCTCACTTTCTTCCGATATGGACTGACAGTCATGCTCAACTGGGACTTGTGCAGGGGAACACTTTAACTCTGCTTCTGTAGGTGCAGACTTCCTTGATCTTTTCTTAGCAGCACTCTAGTCACTGGTCCAGAGGGGCATCTTCTGGGGGCTCAGACTCAATCAGGATTTGTCAATGGGCAGTAAATGATTTCTATGCATTGTTTTACATCTTTTGAATTATTCTCAGGCCTTACTTTGTACACTGGCAGATCATCTAGTTTGCCCACTACAATGTGAGGAGATGGTGCCATCTGTCAGCAATCTTGTGCTTGCCATGCAGTCCCAGATTTCTTAGCAACCCGATCTCCTCCTGGAGTTCCTGTGCTTTCACCTTTATCATACCTTTCTTTGTTGGCCAGATTTCTTTTGGCAGCCATGGTTTGAGCCAGTTAGTGCGCATGAGTTAGCTGGGCCTTTAACTTTTGCACATACTGTAAATAGTTGTCAGCTTGAACCCCATCAGGAGAGACCCCAAAACACACATCTACTGGTAGTCGAGCTTCTCTTCCAAACATCAGGCGATAGGGGGAGAATCCAGTGGCATCACTTTTGGTGCAGTTATAAGCATGTACCAGGGTGCTAATTTGTTGGCTCCATCTAGGCTCGTCCTTTGGGTGCAGGGTGCCTAGCATATCTAGCAAAGTCGGTTGAAGCGTTCAGGCTGTGGGTCCCCTGGGGTAGTGAGGAGTGGTTCTGGACTTCGCACTCCCCACAGAGAAAGCATCTCTTTGATCAGGCGACTCTCAAAGTCTCTCCCTTGATCAGAATGGATTCTTTGTGGAGCCCCATAGTGAACAAAAAGTTTTCTACAAGTACTTTGGCCTGATGGATGCTTTCTGGTCTTTGGTGGGAAAGCTTGGGCATATCTGGTGAAATGGTCGAGTGACCACCAGCACATTACTGATATTTCTTTGATCTGACTCAAACTCAGAAAATCAATACAGACCAGCTCCATGGGTGCACTGGTGGTGATGTTAACAAGGGGCAGCCTCTGGGGAAAGCTTTCCTCTGTAAGCAGCACTCTGAGTTCGAATGTGTTGCTCCACATCAGCCCCCATCTTAGGCCAATAGAATCTGGATCTCACCAAGTCAAGTGTTCTGTCTATACCAAGGTGCCCCATGTGGTTGTGCAAGGACCTCAGTACTGAGTCTCGAAAGGCAGTGGGCAGCACTAGTTGTTGTTTGTCTACTTGTCCCCCTCTGTCTGCTGTTTCTCTGTATAACAGTTTATTGATCAGTTTCAACTTAGGACCTTCTTTGTATAACAGTGCAGTTCTCAAATCAGTGGAGCGTAATTTGGACACATCTTTTCCTGCATAGAGGGCTTCTAAAGCTGCTTTGATCATGGGATCGTGATTGAGCCCGCTGAATACTGTCATTGTCCAGCTGAGGCAGTGCACCAATGTCTATTGCAGAAAAGTGGCAATAAGCAGCAGGTATGCAATTCTCAGAGGCTCCAAAGCAATCCACCATGCAGTCCACTCGTCCGTGGACATTGTTCCTCCCTGTCAAACTTCCGGCAGAGTGCCGAATGTCAGGTTCTGCCAATCGGACCCAATCATTCTGGGGAACAGGCCTCCGTTTAGATGCGATAATCCACACACATCCTTACTGTTCCATTCTTTTTCCTCACTACCACAATGGAAACATAAGGGCTTCTGGATTCTTGTATTCACCAGCAGCTAACATCTCTTGCAGATGCCGTCTCACATCATCTATGTCAGCAGGTGCCAGGCGTCGAGACCTCTCACGAAATGGTCTTTTCGTCATGCAGCCGGATATTGTGCTCAGCTCCTTGCACGCATCCTACATCCCATTCCTTTAAAGAAAACACCTGGTCTCTCTGGGCAAGCTTCTCACTGATCCTCACTTTCCATTCAGCTGGCGAGGAGTCGCGAAAATCAAACAAGTCAGGCGTTACTCTGTCATTCTTCCTTGAACTCTTGCTGCTGGGTAGCACTGCAGTGTCTGCACAATGCACATTAGCCAGGATGCAACCTCTGTTTACTCGAATGTCTCTTTCAGACACATTATGAACTTGGACCATTACCCTTCTGGCATAAGCATGGGCTCTAGGCGGGCAAAATACTAGCTAACCAGCAGTCCCTCTGGCAATTTTCAATCGCCTGGTGCATCCAACATTAATATTTTATTCTTAACATCCTTTCTGATACGGACCTCTCCCTGTAAGGTACACTGGGCATTTGGCGCCAGGATCAGAGACTCAGGATCCTTCTTCCATACAATTCCGACCGGTTCCTCTGGTTCTGTTTTTCAGCATCTCTCTGTGCCTCATAGGCCTTCTTAATTAAGCGGAACTCTTAAAGCTCTACTAGTCTTTGACCCCTGTTTTCATAACACAACTGTACCAGCCTTCCGAACATATGAGCATTTGTTCCAATCAACAAAGGACACCATCACACAGTCAGTGGGGGACACACTAAGGCTAGGGTCTCTACTTGTTCGGCCACTCCAGCCACGGAGGTGGGGAAAGACAGCCAAATCGGATATACACGGAATAGGGGTGGGCCTTCTCACTTAACCCCCCCATACATGCAGTCCTTTCTAATGTGGTTGTAAGAGGTACGTCCTGACAAATGCTTCTGATACCAATCCTGGAACATAATTGTCACTTGGGGCCACTGTCTAATACAGCTCTTGTAGACACTCCATTCACCTTTACAGTGGTCTCCATGGAGGGACCCACTATTCTGGACCAGTCTGGAAGCGATAGTGGGGCCTGGGCAACTGACCTTGCCACAAAAGGATGTGAATTAGCATTTTTGGTGCCTCACTGGGATCATGTCGTGCACCTCTTAACCACTGATTTCTTCTCGAGCTCTCCTTGTAGCCTATATGCAACTTTGTCAGTGTCTTTTGGGGACTGGCATTCCCTTTCATGTGCCCATCTTTCCCACAATTATAGCAAAACATACTTTCTGGAGTTTGAGCTGGCGGGCGCCACACTGGGAGCCAGAGCTGAGAGGTATTACTAACTGGAAACCTGGGTGCCATCTCTGTCTGTGGCGTGATAAGCATTTGGAGACATCTCGTCAGTTTCTCCACTTCCATGGTCAAGGAATTGAGTTTGGAGCTGTTATCAGCAGGAGATACATGGGTGGGTACCCCACCCCCATAGCAGATGCAGTCGGATATAGGTCAGGAGCCCGTACTTGCAGGCGTGGCCTTCATAAAAGGACTGTTTTGAATTCCGGATCTCTCTCAACAGTTCGCCCCATTGTGGCATATCTTTTCCTTGTCAGAGCACTCATTGACTGTCAACCTCTGCCCTGAACTCACTTGATGGGTCACCCTCAGTCACTGGTCGTAGCCACAGCTGTTGGTGCAGGTACCTCCTGAGGTCGCCTTTTCTCAACTCCTCAATTTCTCTCATTAACTCATCATAGGAGGGTGGGGATTCAGTCGATTTGCCAGAGCAACTGAAGCAACAGCAGTTCTGAGAAGGGGCAGACTTAAGATTCTGTCCAGTCTGGTTCGGTCCAGTTCAATCGCTGGCAAACTACCCTTTCTGAGGCATTCTTGCAACAATTTTTCCAGCGAGACATAACAGACAACAACTCCCTTGGTACTGTTGTGCATTTCTTACTCTCCACCATAGGTCCTCATCAGAATCTGGGCTCCCCATACACATTCTCCAAGGCCTCAAGATGGTATGTGCAGTCGCTTTCAAGTTTACTACAGCCCGTTTAGCGGATGGTAGCCAGGGCGGGACCTCGGGAGGCTCTCACTAACCCTCTTTAGGCTTTTAGCCTTCCGGGCATTCTAGCACTTGGGGGCAACATGGTCTATCCAGGTCTCCCAGTCATCCTCCCTTGGGGGGTGGGGAGGTGCCAGAGAGATCCTCAACTTGGGTGGAGTCGTGACTAATGGCAGGTGCAGAAATAGGAGTCTGCATTGGTTCAGCCACCATTACGGGCACTGGAGCAGGAGGGTGTTGGGGAGGAACACCCCAAGGTAGCAAGAATAGTTTTTCAAGTCCTCCACAGTTTCCCTCTCCCAGCAACCATTCAGCAAATTTCTCCTCAAAGTTTCAGATAGTGGTGGGGCTGATTCCCCCGGTCTTTACTGTCCTTAGTTATCACTCTCCAAGCAGTGAGGGCTCCCTCTGGGGTAATGGTCTGTGGCACTTTGGAGCTATCTATGGGATCCTTAAACTCTACTAGGGCCAGGAAAGTGTGGGTGAGCAGATTAGCATGCGACCCACCACCACAGGGTTTATGAAACCTTCCACCTTGGAAAGTACTCCTGCACAGTGTCCGTATTGATACGGGGATGTCCAGGATAAACATAGCATTTTGGGGTCGATCTCCTCCCAGTACACCACTCCACCAGCAGTGCACAGCCACTTCTGTTGGGGTGCCCATTTTTTCTTAACAGTGGTTCATAATATGGCCACTAGAGGACACACAATCCCAGCGGTGAGCCTCCAAGATGTAACCCTAGATGGCGCTATCCCAGGGGCTACTACCCCTGCCTGATTTGCCACCAACAGGTTGAGGGGCCTGGATCCAATGGCGGGTGCCTCCACCCAGAGGTCAGGGTTTGCAATAGTTAAACTAACTTGGTCACAGCCCTCGGGACACTGCAACCCCTTTCTTCCCACTAGTGGCCCACACAATATATCAGAATTACCTTCACAGTATACACTTACCCCCAGGTCTGGTTCCGGCACTGGGACCTCCTGTGAAATGAGATACAGTGCAACAATCACAGTACAGTACTTTAACATGAGCAAATACCTCAGGCAGTATACTTTACTGAAACAAGCAGCTCTGATTTATTTAGGGGGAATATAACAAGGACAGGGAAATCAGGTTAATTAGCTTATCACTCTAATCATCTACCTATGGCTCTGTGCAGGCCTATCCCTATCAGTTACTGTCCCTGGGTACCCAAGCCCTAGTAGCTAGTCAAACCGTGGCAGCTGGTAGGGGCCCTTTCACACAGAGAAAAGGAAAATTAAACAGTCAGCAGTACAGTAATTCCATTTGGATTTAATGGGCAATTCAACAGGAGTGACCCTGAATTAGTACTCACGACCTCCAAATAAGATAGGGTCCTTCAATGTCAGCAGGGCTCACTTGAGGTACACAAACTCTTCACACATCCATATAAAAGAAAGCACTATACCAGGCAGGCTGCATCTGTATCGATCGAATTACTGCACAATGCCGGGAGAACACACAGCAGATTCAGTTCCTGACAGACAGAGTGTAATTCAACAATTTCTTCAGTCTTCTACAGGGTGAGCCTGGTTTCTACTCTTCAGAGATCCTTTGATTCTTTTCAGGGGCAGATTCAGTCCTAACAAGCAGTTACACAAGTTGTAACCGGAACTCTGGGCCTTGCACGTTTTTTGACTGAAACTGTGCACTGAAGGAGCCTAGGTTTCTTCCCTTCACTTTCAGATCTCAAACTGAAACTCCCAACAGACAAAACCGGCACTTCCTTTGAGTTCCTCCCAGTTCTTGACTGGATTGGCTGTCACTCACAATAGACTGCTGCTGTTGGTCCAAAAGGCACCAAGTCTAAACTACATCTCCCAGAGTCACTGCCCATACAATCCTCTTGTGGCTGGCTCAGATTATGAGTCCCAAGTTCTGATTCGTCCAAGGCATCATTTTAGAGCTAGTTTACCCACTGATTGGTCCAGTTCAGCAGTTCAAAACCAGAATGGGGAACTAGGCAGACAGTTCTGACTGCAAAGAAAGCAGGTTAGACAAACTGTAATTTTATTATTACTGTAAATGATTTCTGGCAATCAGTTACATCTTTCAGACAGGTTCCTTTGCACTCCTAGTGACTGCAAAAATGGGGTGAATTGGCAGCAGCTTGAGTGGTACTCAATCAAAGAAACACACAGTCCCCCATACAAACTAATTATGTCTGCAAGCAGACAGCTCTTAAAAGACAGTACCAGAGGTTCTAAAAACACTCACTGATAAATGGCTTAAACGCCAAACACCATTCAGGCTTGGAGCATTCAAGCAAGCTCCTGGAAGTCTTTTGGGAACCCCCATTTGCAGGGGGGTTACATGTGCACCTGAAGAAATTAACTTGGGATGAATATTGTCAGGGCTGGGTGAAGTTGATATATTAACTTTCTTTAAGTTCTGATCTCACATCTTCTTGAGAAAGGATGTATTTATTTCTCATATTACCAGTTAGAACATCTAAATGTGGTGTTTTTGTGTTAAAGATAGATGCAAAATAGTTATTAAAACTATTAGCTATTTCCCGATGATCAGTAATACTATTACCATTTACAGTTATATGATCCAATATATTGGAAGATGCTTTTTTCATATTAAGATAAGAATATAACATTTTCACATCTTTACAGTGAACTATTTTGAGTTCAATGTTATATCTTGCCTTTCTAATCATTTTTTTTTAATTATGTTTGTCTAGTAAGGTATTTAGCCTTATTAGCATATGAAGGGCACTTTTTACATTTCTTAAATGCTTTTAGTTTTAATTAAAGTAATCTCTTAATATCTTTGGACATCCAATTTGGTATCTTTCCCACTGTATTATATTTGTTAACTAGTGGGACAAACTTGTTAACAGCTAAAGTTACAATATCCTTGAAACACTTCCAGGCTTCTTCAGTATCTAAATCAGTTAAAACATTTCTCCAATCGATGTTGCTCAGAGATGTTATAACAGCAGCTAAATTAGCCTTGTTGTATTGCCTTATTTTAGTTTTAGCTTTCCTCGGGCCAGGAGCTGAGCATACCAAGGAGCAAGTAATCATGTTGTGATTGCTGTTTCCTAATGGTGGGAGAATCATAGCTTCTTTCATTAAATGGTCTATATTTGCTAATATTAAATCCAAAGTATTGGTCCCTCTTGTGGGTTCCTTAACTATCTGTTCACAGTTACTGTTTATAATAGTGTCTAAAAAAAGGGTTTCCATTTCAGACTTTGCTCTGAAATTTATCCAGTCAATGCCAGGGAAATAAAAATCTCCCAAAATAATAACATTGCCTGAGTTGGATACTTCCTTAATTTCTGAACAGAGGGCAGCTGTGTCACTATAGTTACAATTTGGAGGCCTATAGCAGTTTCCCAGAATAACTGAACAATGGTCTTGTTCTAATTTGACCCAAACTATTTCCAAACTACTACCTGTTAATTTAGGGCGTTGAATTAAATATGATGAGAGTTTGTCAGACACATAAACGCGAACGCCTCCACCAATTTTCCCTATTCTATCTGTATTATATAATTTAAATCCTTCAATTTCTTTTATCCAATGAGAGGTATCGTCCCACCATGTTTCTGTTACTGCCACCACATGCAAATCGTGTTGTTTTACTAATATTTCTAGTTCACTCTTCTTAATGATATTGATGCTCCTGGCATTAATTAGTATGATATTATATCTACCTAACCTATATTTTTTTGGAGATAAATTTAGAATCCATAACTAAATCAGAACTTTGCAATTTTACCCTTCCCCCGACGTACCTAGTTTAAAGAATTTTTAATATGGTGAGCTATTTTTTACCCAACAAATTACCTCCATTTCTACTTAAATGAAGTCCATCCCAACAGTACAAATTAGGATGACTATCAAAATTTTCCTAATGAGTTAAACAGTGAAATCCATTGGCTAAACACCAAGCTCTAAGCCAATTATTCTGTGCCTTAATCTTATTGGTTAGTGTAAATGAGGCTCTGTGAATGGGAAGGACCTCAGAAAAAGTCACCTCACAACCTCTGTCTATAAGGCATTTACTTAGAGTATCAAATTCCTTTTTGTATATTCTCTGTGTTGTCCCTATTTATATTATTTGTATCAATATGTATTATCACAAAGGGTCTGTCACCTGCATTCTTTAAAATTGTGTCCATCATGTTTGTCAGATCTAGTATTTTGCCCCCAGCTGGAACACATTCTATTTTCCTTGTCTGGATTACAGACAATCCTGTCTATATACTTTATCATAGAATCTCCCAGCACTAGGATCTGGCATTTATTCAGAGAGTCATTTGGTCTGTCCATTTGATTCTGAACATCCATCAATAAACCTGCTGTATCCGTATTGTTGTTTGATGGAATGTTTCTAACTACCTCATCCAAGTCAGAACTAACTAAAGAACCTGAAAGGTTGTTAACTCCGAATGTTGCTACAGGTAGTGCTTTGTTTATACCACACACACGTTTCTCTTTTAGGGGACTGTTAATGGTACATGTACTAAAGGACTCTTTTATAAGACTAGAATTTTCAGTTCAGTTCATTGTAGGATGCAGATTATCATTTGTTTCCGGTGTTCCAGACATGTCCTCTTGAGGAACCTCAATATTTAAACAAGAATAAGTGTTAGTAGTAGGTAACACAAAATCCATTGCCTTGGGAAAATAGGGACTGTTGGTAGCTTTAACCTCCACTGCTGTTGCCAGTGCCACCATCAGCACTATCTCTGATAGTGTTACTACCACCATCACCACCACCGCCACAACTGCTGCCAGTGCCACCATCGGCACTACTTCTGATACTGCTACTACCACCATCACCACCTCCATTGCTGCTGCCAGTGCCACCATCAGCACTACCTCTGATAGTGTTACCACCACCACCTCCATTGCTGCTGCCAGTGCCACCATCAGCACTACCTCTGATAGTGTTACCACCACCACCTCCATTGCTGCTGCCAGTGCCACCATCAGCACTACCTCTGATAGTGTTACCACCACCACCTCCATTGCTGCTGCCAGTGCCACCATCAGCACTACCTCTGATAGTGTTACCACCACCACCTCCATTGCTGCTGCCAGTGCCACTATCAGCACTGCCTCCAATACAATACTGCTACTACCACCATCATCACCACCTCCACTGCTGCCAGTGCCACCATCAGCACTACCTCCAATACTGCTACTGCCACCATCACCATCCCCTCCACCGCTGTTGTCAGTGCTTCTATCAGCACTAACTCTGATAGTGTTACTAACACCATCACCACCACCTCCACTGCTGCCAGTGCCACCATCAGCACAATCTCCAATGCTGCTACTACCACCATCACCTCCATGATTTCTGCCAGTGCCACCATCAACACTACCTATGATAGTGCTACTACCACCATCACCACCACCTCCACTGCTGTTGCCAGTGCCACCTTCAGCACTGCCTCCAGTACTGCTACTACCACCATCACCATCACCTCCATGACTGCTGCCAGTGCTACTATCAGCACTACCTCTGATAGTGCTACTGCCACCATCACCACCACCTCCACTGCTGTTGCCAGTGTTACTATCAGCACTACCTCTGATAGTGTTACTACCACCATCACCACCACCTCCATGACTGCTGCCAGTGCCACCATCAGCACTACCTCCAATACTGCTACTACCATCATCACCACCTCCATGACTTCTGCCAGTGCCACCATCAGCACTACGTCTGATAGTGTTACTACCACCATCACCACCACCTCCATGACTTCTGCCAGTGCCACCATCAGCACCACGTCTGATAGTGCTGCTACTGCCCACCATCACCACCACCTCCACTGCTGCTGCTGACACAGTTACCACCACCAAATCCACCAGTACCACCATGACCACAATTCATGATAAAAGTAGTCCTCGGGCCAGGGACTGAACATACCAAGGAGCAATGGACCGCTCAGGGCTAAGAGGCCCTCCACCTGCAGCGTTGGGCCTCATCATGCCCCTGGGGTGGTCCAGTATAGCACAATACCACCCACCCTGTCAGGTATTATTGCTACTTAACTCCACCTCTTCCATGTGCTTCAGTCCAGTTTTATCATATGTGGAAAGGTACTGAATAAGCATGTTCAGCCATGGCCTTGACAGTTAAATCCAAGCAGTTATGAGCATGATGAGGACAGTGAGGCAGTGTCTTCTGGGTGAGAATATGCTCCTACCCCAGAGGAATTAAAAAGGATTGAGGATATGTTCCCTGACATTTCCTTTAAGAGTAATGACCTGAGTGAGTCTGAGGATGCTGAAACTTAGTCCTTACCTCATTCCACAAGGAATCACTCAGATCAAAAGCGATCCAAAAAATCAGCTGTTTGAGGCAGGCACAAAATATCTGCCACTGTTCCTCCTCATCCTTCATGTAAACCTCCTGTTAAAAAAAACAACTTCTGGATGCTGGCCATCCTAACCTTTGGTTGCCCTGCTGGTTTTGACACTGTATCTGGTATCAGTTCACAGCAGTCTTCTACACCACTCCAAACTGAATCTGGTGGTCACAGGTGCAAACATCCTATAAGATAGTTGAAGTCAGGCACAAGCTCTATTTTTAGTGATATCTAGACACATTTTACTCAGCAGGAGGATGCTAAAAGGAGAGCTGTGTGTTCACAGAGACAGAGAGAGAGAGAGAAAGCAGCCAGAGCTTCCTTAAATCAAGGAGGTTATTTTCTAAGCTACACTGAACAGAATTATTACTTTTTGGACCTGTGTAAGTAACTAGTATTGATTCTGTTTTTGGGGTTGACTTGTCTTAGTTTTAACTTTAATTTGCTAGGGAGGAACTGTAGCTGGGAGATATTTGCAGTCATTTGTGACTAGACCTATTACTTAACCTCTGTGAAATAGGTGTCTGAAAGGAAGGAAGGCATTCCCTGGGGTGGAGGGTCAGAGTTGTAGTTGATTGTTTCTGGACAGCATAGGTTTACTTCCTCCCACCCTTCCCCTCATCCCACTCACCCCAAGTGCATAACTTGCTTTACAGTAGGGGTTCTGTCTTCGTGTTCCCAAAACTGCTAACAACATACATCTATTCATATCCTTCAAGGCACAGCACACTGAATAGGGGGTAGAGACACTCGCAAGCTTGCACACACTAAAACAAGAACTAAAAAAAGCAACAAAAGAAAAGCATCTGGAACAGGAAGGGACACAGACATGTGGGGAGTGGTGCAATGCACTGGCTGTGGAGCAGCAGTCTTCCAGGAGACATTCTGGAAACTGCCCTATTTGCAGGCACCTCTCTGGTTTGAAGGAGGAGGTTGCTTGTCTCCATGCTGACCTGGCAAGGATTCGGGAAACCTGCTCCCCCACCCAGAGACCACCCAGGCCACCGCCACTACCTCAGAGGTTGTCAGGAAAGAGGAGTGGTTGGACCACGGTGGGCTCAAGGAGGGTGATGGTGGTGGAACAGAGGCGCATCCCTCCAGTTGTGCCTCTCCATAATTCATTCACCACTCTGGCAGAGTATGGTTCCTTTATGGAGGCACCCACAGTGGAGACCAAGGAGGATGCTGGGAACCTCCATAATGGAGACCCACAGGGAGGGTGGCACAGGACCCCACAGGGGAAGGAAACAACTCCTGGTGGGGGACTCAATTGTTAGGGGGGTAGAACTGGGGGAAGGAGGAGAAAGGGAGGTAAGGTGCCTGCCTGGCGCCATGGCTTGGAGGGACAGGAAATGAATCCTCAGGATCGTGGGAGCAGCTGCCAGGGGGGAGTGAGCTGGATGTCATTATCCACCTAGGGATGAATTACCTGGCTGAGAATGGGATCAGAGCATTGCAACAGGAGTTTGTGGAGTTGGGGAGGGGCCTTAGACAAGTAGCGCACACAGTAACTTTCTCGGAAGTGCTACCTGTCTATGGCATGGATGAGGCTAGGGTACTCCACACCATGGGATTCAATGACTGGTTGAAAAACTGGTGCAGAGCTCAGGGATTTGGCTTCATTGGGGACTGGGGCTCCACCTGGAGGGATACAGGCCTATACAGGTGCGATGTTCTGCATCTATCCAGGAGGGGAACTAGGATCCTAGGTGATAGGATTAAATGCTTCATTGGCAAGCATTTAAACTAGCCATGGGGGGGAGGCACTGAAAAGGAGAAGGGAAATCCTAGCCCCCCCAAAAAATCAGAGTAGTTAGTGAGATAAACGCCAAGATAGAGCAGTCGATAGGAATAAGGGTGGGGTAAATGGAGAAAAAGACAAAGGCAGTAAGGACAGGGATAGGGCAAAAAGAAATAAAGCCATGAAAGAATGGAGGGTAATAAGTACCAATGCCTGTAGCCTAGGTAAAAAGCTCCCAAAATGGTGGCCTTGATGGAAGAGGGATGCCTAGATATCGTGGCAGTCACAGAAACATGGTACACAGAGAACCATGACTGGGATGTCAACGTACCAGGGTACACAATCTACAGGAGGGACAGGGAGGGAAGAAGAGGAGGAGGAGTAGCTCTCTATGTAAGGGAAGGGATCAAAGCAACAGAACTAAAGGGTAAACAGGGAAGGGAGGACAGGAGGCACTGGGGGTCACCCTGGAGACTGGAAATGGCTCCACAATCCGCACAGGGGTTGTATACAGACCCTCATCTCAGGGAGAAGAAATGGACCAGGAAATGATAGAAGGCATCCTTGGGATGGCAGAGAAAGGGGAGATATTGCTGATGGGGGACCTGAATATGCCAGATGTTAACTGGAGCACCTTTGCTGCAGCCACATCCAAGAGCAGGTCCATTCTCAATGCCCTACAGGGGGCATGCCTCAGAGAGCTAGTTTTGGAACCCACTCAGGAGGGAGCAACCTTAGACCTGGTACTCTCAAATGGGGACAGAGAGAGGATCTCTGATCTAGAAGTGGGTAGCCATCTGGGAACAAGCAACCACCAAACAGTGTGGTTCACAATAAACTTAGCTGTAGAGTCAAGCCACACAAAAGTGAAGGTACTGGACTTCAGGAGGGCTGATTTTGTCAAAATGAGAGAGTGCCTCAGAAAAGCACCAGCAAATAGGCAAGAGGGTGGGGTGGAGCAACAATGGGGAAACATCAAAACTGCCATCACAGAGGCAATAAGCCTTTGTGTGAAGCAAATAAACAAATCAAAATGAAAGAAAAAAACACTATGGTTCTCAAAAGAAGTGGCGGGGAAGGTAAGGGAGAAAAAGATAGCATTCAGGAAGTATAAGGAAACACAGAAGGAGCAGGACAGAGAACTGTACCAGTTAAAGCAGAAGGAAGCGGGGAAGGCAGTCAGAATAGCAAAGGCCCAAACCTAGGAAAAGAGAGCCAACTGGAGTTAGAAGAGGGGATAAAACCTTATAGGTACATTAGGGAGCAAAAAAGAAGGCGAAGGCAGGATACTGAGGCTGAATAAAGATGAAGGTGGCTGAGCAGAGAGTGACAGTGAAAACAGGGATACTGAACAAAATTTATGCTCAGTATTCACAACGGAAAAGCAGGGGAGATCCAATCCAGTCAATAGAAGCCTCTGGATAGGGGTTGATATTAGTCCTTTCAAGAGAAGAAAGGATTCTGAAAAGACTCTTAAAACTGAAGCTGGATAAAGTAATGGGACCTGATGGAATTTCCAGAATCTAAAAAAATCTAAAAGAACTAAGGAAGAACTAGAAACACTGACTACCCTTTTAATAAATCTTGGGAGGATGGTGTGGTACCTGTGGACTGGAGAAGGGTGGATGTGATTCCACTTCACAAAAGTGGGAGCAAGACAGAGGCAGGAAACTACAGACCTGTCAGTTTGACCTCAGTGGTAGGAAAATGATGAATCTCTTTTGAAGGAAAGAATTGTTGAGTACCGAGAGGCCAGTAGGGCACAGGACCCAAGGCAGCATGGATTCACAGTAGGAAGGTCATGTCAAACAAATCTAATTGATTTCTTTGACTGGGAGACCAAAGTAGTAGACCAGGGAGGGGCTGTGGACATGGTCTACCTAGACTTTAGCAAGGCATTTGACACAGTCCCGCACAAAAGATTAATAAACAAATTAGCCAGCCTGGGAGTGGGTCCCAGGGTGGTAGCCTGGGTAAAACACTGGCTGCACAACAGGACACAGCGGATAGTAGTAAATGGAGAATACATTGAAGAAAGGAGGGTTACTAGTGGGGTACCGCAGGGTTCAGTCCTGGGGCCAATCCTTTTTAATGTCTTTATAAGTGACATTGCAGAGGGACTGGAAGAGAAAGTATGTCTCTTTGCAGGTGACACAAAGATCTGCAGCAGGTTTGATATGCAAGGTGGGGTGGAAAGGATGAAAAGGGACTTGGCAAGGTTGGTGAGTGGTCAAATGTATGGCAGCTTAAATTCAACGCAGAGAAGTACAAAGTAATGCACCTGGGAAACACGAAAACCCAGGGTAAGAGTATACAATGGGGGGTGAGATACTGACAACAACAAAAATGGAAAGGGACCTGGGGGTAGTCATATCAGATGACCTAAAGGTGGGCCAGAGAAGGCAGTAAGGAGGGCTGGGGGGTACTGGGATGCATAGGGAGAGGCATCACCAGTAGAAAACAGGAAGTTGTTGGCCCTCTGTACAGACAGTTGGTAAGACCACATCTGGAGTACTGTGTACAGTTCTGAGACCCCATCTCTGCAAAGACATAACAGGGTGGAGGCTGTCCAGAGAGGGCAACCAAAATGGTGCAGGGTCTGCACCAGAAGACATATGAAGAAAGACTAAAGGAGCTTAAGATGTATAGCCTCGAGGAAAGGAGGGAGAGGGGGACATGATAGAAACTTTCAAATACCTCAAGGGAATCAATAAAGTCCAAGAGGGTAGTATCTTTCAGAAAAAGAGATGTGCAAGAACAAGGGGGCACAATTTGAAGATAGAGTGGGATGGCTCAGAGGTAATGTGAGGAAGTATTTCTTCACAGAGAGGGTTGTAGATGCATGGAACAGGAGGTCATAGAGTCAAAAATAGTGGGGGAATTCAAGAATGCATGGGACAGGCATAAGGCAATTATAGTGGGAGGTAGGAGTAAGTAGGCTCTTGGTTAGCTAGGATCTGCAGCTTATCCATTAGGTAGAGAAATGGGCAGACTAGGTGGGCCAAGTGGTCCTTATCTGCCATCAAATTCTATGTTTCTATGTTACTCTGTTTCTATGTTTACATTGTGGGCAGAACCTTAGCTGTGGTAAAAATGTTGATAAACTGAGCATATGTCTTTGGAACCTACTTCAGAAAAAGCATCCTGAGGTGGCTAATGTGGATAAAGCCCCTGCTGGAGCGGTCTCTTCATGCCATTGCACGCAACATTTCAAAAAAGGAAAACTAGTTTCTGATTCTGTTGATGGTGCTGCTGGTGGCACAGGCAGTCAGCAAGTGACAGAACACCAGCAAAATCTCATTTCCAGTCCTTGCTCAAGTACTCCGACAAGCACAACACCAAGTCCCTCACAAACTGGTTCAGATGGTGAGAGAGCAGATGTGCAGTTTGTAGTGCCCCCCCCCACACACAACTCTTAGAATTAAGGAAGCATTTGAGGCACACAAAAATTTTGCTAACTCACCCCACAGCTGTTCAGATCATGCAGCTCATAGGAGAGGTGACTGCACTGGATTTACAACCTTATTCTATTGTTGAAGACACTGGATTCTGTAGACTTCTGCAACCACATCCCAACGTGGCTACTTTTTCTTATACAGTCATGCCAAATATCTACCAGGCATGCTGCAGTCAGGTGGAGAAATTGCTGAAGCAGGATGTGGATTGGGTTTTCCACTGTACATCTGAAGTATGGACCAATACAAACTCACTACATTGCATACCTCTCACTCACAGCACACTGGTGTTCACCTACACCAGTTGCACATGGTGACATAGCTGCTGCTGCTGTTGACTCCTCCTCTTCCTCTGGCCTTGGCTGTAGCAATACCCCATCCCACTGGATGTGTGCTCTCCATAGTGTTGCAGTCCTTCCAAGTGAACACTCCGATGCTAACGGTCTCACGTCTTTGCAAGAAATGCTTGACTCCTCGATTAGCACAACAGGTTTGCATATTGGGTTCTTTATTACAGATAATGGGAAGAACATGGTGAAAACAGTTTGTGATGGCCACTTCAAGGGAATCCTCTGCTTTGTTCATACATTGAACCTTGCGGTAACTGGTGCTCTCCAGAGCAGTGTGGGTACTTCTCATAGTGTCGATACCTCAAGAGACATCTGTAGCCTTTTTCATCATTCTGGTGAGGCAACCAGAGTGATGCAAACTGTTCAGGACCAGTCTGGTTTACGAAAACCATCGACTAATCCAAGATGCCAGTACATGATGGAAACAGCGCATTTTATGTGTTGCAGTGCTTGCTGGAACAGAAGGATGTTCTACATGAGTTATCTGTTCAGCAGGATATTGGTGGAGTACTGCTACACCAGGGTTGGAGCATCACTGAGCACATGTTCAAGGTTCCATCTCCCTTTGTGAAATGCACCTGTGACCTAAGCTCAAATACAGCTTCAGCAAGTCAGGTCATTCCAGCTGTCCAACTCCTCATGTCAGCCGTGGAGAGTTTCCAGGAGCACAGCACTATGGAACCTGTCAAAGGACTCACTGAATGACTTACTAGGGAGTTATGATCACGGTTTGCAACCATACATGACAGTACTAGCTACATGTTCGCAACCAGGTTAGACCCAAAATTCAGATCTGAAGCACTTTGTCTGTCCATGCAGAGTCCCAGAGTGAGTGAGTACCAACAGCAACTGCATAGTGAACTTGAGGGAGTTATGAGGGAGATGGCCTTGTCCTACTCAAAGGATGCTGGGAGGTCAGACAGTTCTGGAGTGAGTGGCACTAGCACTGGCAGCCCAAGTAACAGTGGTATGGGTGGTGGCATGCCACTAAGAGTGAAGTTGCCTGCTGATGCAGGAAGACAGGCTGAGTCAGCAACACAGGCCCATGACACTGTACCTCAGGTTACAAAAGCACATCATTATGACTGTTCGTTGCGCATGAGTTCTGTGCTGAACAAACAGTGGCAGAAGACACGTTTGTCATCACATTCAGCTGAGTAGATACTAATTATGAGCCGACTGTGGACTTTAATGTTGACCCTCTTGTGTACTGGAACACCAAAAAGCAGTCATGTTCAGCTTTGACCCAGTTAGCATGTAAAATATCTTGTGTGCCCCCCCCCCCCCGCATATCCTTGGAGCGCTTCTTCAGCACTGCAGGTAATATTGCTCAGCCACTGAGCCACAGCTCCCATTTACAGCCTGAGCAAGTGCAGCAGCTTCTTTTTAATAAGCTCAATATGCATCTGCTTGATTCATTTAAGTGAATAGGGTGAGGGTGTGCTAGTCAGACTGACAACGCGCTATCACTGCCTGCCAGGCATTTAAATACTCAGTTGACCTTATGGCTTTCTGACCTCTGCTATTGATTTTACTGACAAATATTCTGGAATAAAGATTTTGGATGTGGTGTTGCACTTGCCACTTGGAGTTTTGACCGAACTTATGTCTCTATGACCAGCGCTGCTGTTAAAATGACAGTAATCTTGGGGGAAATGACTGAAAATGTTTTTCTCTTATTTATTTTGGTTTTTGCAATGTGGTTTCTCCTATCCTGGTATGTCGAGACACTGGGTTACACAATTTACACCTTATTTGGCTGTTAACTTTCAAGCCAGACAGCAGGCAAATGTAATAGTACAAAAAAATATATATCCATCGCAAAGAAATAAATAATTCTCAAAGAAGCCTTTGAGAAAGTAATTCTTTCCGAAACACATCAGGCAGTACAAGTATGTCATGGTTGTGAGTACTGAATAAATGGCTTGGATGTAACCCTGCAGAGCAGTATTCTTCATTTTCTTAGATGGTGAGTGCACGATTTTTAGAAAATTAAAAACAATAAAAAATTAAAAAGTAAAAAAACATTTAAAAATAAAAAAGTAAAAAAAAAATGAAGGGCAGTCCACTGGCACACCTATCAGACACAACAGAACATGTAAAGAAAATGGATAATCTGTTAAAGGAAAACAGCAGTTACCTTTGTGCACTCTCTTGTTGGTGCATATGCTTCACCATTTTGGCATTAAAATGTATGTTAAAAGAGTGCTTCAAAACTTCCATTTATCAAGGTCGCTGGCAGCCATCTCATGGGAGCCGCTTGCTCCCACACCCGGGATATGCTAATGTGCCTGTGCAAATCATCGCATTGGCTGGCGGGGGCACATTAGCATATCCTGGGAATGGGAGCAAGTGGCTCCCACAAGATGGCTGCCGGTAGGCGGCGACCTAGCTAAACGGAAGTTGACAAGCACTTTTTTAAACTGAAGTTCTAAAACCAAAATGCAGTTAGAAAATATATTTTTTTACATGGAAACGCTAATCAGGGGCATAAATATGCACTAGCAGAACAGCGCACAAAACTAACTGGTGTTTTTGTACCTTCAAACTACATTTACAGTGTCTTACTCTGCATCAATATAATGTGTTTTCACAACCTAATAATACTATCTACTCATGCCGAGCAGAAAACATCTTACTTCAGTATTTTGGGTTTTTTTTCTTATGTAACCCCCTACAAATGGGGGTTTCCAAAAAGTCTTCCTTGAGCTTGCCTAAATGCTCACTGCCAGGCTGGTGTCCTGCATTTTAGCAGTTTAAATGTGATTACTAGAGCTTGTATAGCCTCTGTGTACTGTCTCTTTGAGAGCTGCCTAATTGCAGTTTAAGTAATCTGAGATGGAGCTCTGTTGAAAGATGTAACTATTTGCTGAAAACCATTTAGAATGATAATGATAATGTAGTTTGTCTAACCTGCTTTCTTTGTAGCAAGGACTGTTTTGTTTGTCTCCAATATCTTGGCCCTGGACTGCAAATTGGACCAATCAGTTCTGGTGGGACCTAAAATGTAGCCGGACTACAGGAGCTGTCTGAATTCAAAATCTATAGGAACTGTGGTTTGAGTTTTTTGTGCCTTTTTTGCAACTGAAGGGGGAGCTCGTGCTTTGACTGAGAGCCAAATCAGCCAATGAAATCTTTTGGATCTTGGGGAAGTCCCGGGCTGCTTGCAGTTTGCAGTTAGAACTAAGCTGGAAGCTGAGCAAGAAGGAGCTAAAGTGATTCTGAGAGCAATCCTGAGTGGATTCACATGGGAGAACTATGAAAAGGCCGAGAGTTTGGCCTCCATGTCTGCCTGCTGCTACTGAGAGGGAGAGAAAAGAATTATTTTGGACTAAATCCAAGTTTGTGGGACTAAAGTAAGCCACTGAAGTGGGCAAGCCTCAACCTGAAGAAGACCGAATCTTTTTGCTGAATGCAATCTGCCTGTCAGGAGTTCCAGCTACCCCTAAGCTCCCGATGTGTGCAGAGACTTTGCTTTTGTGCCCAGGGAGTGCTTTGCCTGGTACAGTAGAATTCCCGTACATGTAAATATGCTATGAGCTGCTAGTGGGTTGTGAGTTAGTTCCCCACTGTGTGAACTGTGTTCTGCTTGCTGTAAGCTGTATCCAGCCCAAAATGGACTGCTGTCAAAGTTGCCTCCATGCGGTCTGGGCTTTGCCAGACTGGCCCAGCCAGACTACCCACTGCACAGAGAAGCCATGGACGAGAGACCTGCCTGGTGATCAGCCCCCTGCTCCACGCTTGAACAGGAACGACGCCTCTGCAATTTGTGTGGGCCCTGCTTCTCCTGGCATTCCAGATTAACCACCTGCAGTCTCGATTTTCGTCCAGCCTGTGTCCAGTCTTGGGTATCGTGAGTAAATACCAGGGTAGCTCCCTACAACAACAGCTTAATCCGAGTGTGTCATCTGATTGTCTTGTTGTTTCGTTTCCTTTACGAACTGAGCCCTCTAGCTCCGGATTACAAATGTTGTGTACTGTGCATGTTGTGTTTTCCATCACAGGGCCCCAACCAGCTGCAACCCCGGGCAACTGTCCTGGCTAGTCCATCTCTTCTCTACCTGGGTACCCAGAGGTGGACTGTGTGGGGGGACTCAAAGCGCATGCATAACTGCTTGATTGATATAACCGTTAAGCTAATTAACCTGATTTTGCCCTCTCTTGTTCAAGTCCCCTGAATAAATCCGATCTAAATTTTTCTGCATATAATCTGACTGTGGTTCCAGTTTGTTCTCAAAGTACTGTATTGTTGCTATTTGCTGATCTTAACCTTGTTTTACAGGGGGTCCCCAGGGTCGAGCCAGAGGAACCAGCCCTGGTGGTAAGTGAAAACAGTGTGGGCACTTGTGTGGTGTACCAGGGGTATTGTGAAAGTGATTATTGTACAGTGTTCAGGCCACTAGAGGAGAAAGAGGGGGGTTACAGTGTCACGGAGGGCTGTGCCCAGGTTAGCTTGACCACAACCAACCCTGACCTCCGGTGGAGGCACCCGTTTCAGAACTCAGGCCACTTAACCTGCTACTAGCCAAGCAGGTAGGGGTAGTAGCTCTTGGGATAGCACTTCCTAGGGGTTACACTTATGTTTACAGCATATTTACTTAATGTACTACATTATGGCCGAATACCAGCATAATCAAATACCCAAATACCATGGGTGTAGTCGTTGAACCTTCAACGTGTAAACAATTTATGTATTTTCACACCCCTAATTTATTTGGTAGTGGACATTGCTACCTAGTGGAACTGAAAGGCTTTGTCTGTAGTTTGGAGGGACAGCAGGCGACACACACACCATGTCTCCCTCTGAGCAGTGGCAAGTGTCCCTCAGACACTGTGAGTTTTTGTTGCCACCGCACGGATGTTCTTTCCTTCCCACCCTGCTCATTCTTTTTCTTTGCTGCACCACAGCTTCCTCAATGCCCTTCCATTGTCTTTCCCCTGTTTTACCCCTTGTCCTTTTTGGCAGTACTGATGGCTGCTTGCTCCTGGTTTCCCTTCCACTACCTCTGTTGTGGCTCCTGCTAATTTGTCTGTCTACAGTGCGGTTTCTTTTTTTTGCTTCTCTTCTGCTGGCCTCTGTGCACTTGCACTGCCTGTTGTGGCTTGCCTCCTGATTCCCCCACTGCTCTTTTCAAGCTGGCCAACCAACATCTTGCCCTTGATCATCAGTGTAATGAACCTTTACTAGCAGTGCTGCCTGGCTTTGCCTGTTCCTAAGACTGCCCTCACTTTGCTGTATTCTCCACCCCAGCAAAATGCCTGTTCAGAGGTACTTCTGTTCACTTTGTATTGTATTGTCTTATCTTGTACTCATTCACAGACTGCAGCTACTCCATGACTTATGTATTATTTCCATTTCTCAGCTTGTCTGTCTCCATGTGCTCCATATGTGAGCCTGCTGGACTCCCCATCTTCAGCCCCATGTGACTTGTTTTGCTGCTTACCCCTCCTGCTGCCCCCTATATGTGATTGCTTGACATGTGTCCACCCATCATACAGCTATCAGCCTCCACCAAACTTCTCATTTACTGTATGTGGCATCCCCTGCCTTCCAATCAGCTATCAGGCACTGCCATCGGCTCAATGCAATTGGCCTGTCAACCGCAGCATACTGTTCACAAACAACTGGCTGTCAGCCATCTGACTGCTCACAAGTAATCAGCCTGTTGACCTCACCATACTGTTCAAACTCTTGTAACTTCTAGGATGCATTCCAGCCATGACCATATCCCCTTGTTTACAGGACTTCCCTGGCCTTGCTCTGCTTTCTTGAAGTCTGTATTTCAAGGGTGGATCCCTCAATTTGGGAGGGGGGGGGTCCTTCTCTTTCTGCCCTTTGTGTGAGAATGTCCTACACTCTGGGGGAAACTGTAGTCACGCAGATCAGTTTGGTGGCACCTCTTGGTGTAGTATTTATGATTTCAGCTGCCAGAAGGTAGAGTCTCAGAGTCTTAGGGGCTCCTTTAGCTGTGAAGACCACATTGGCAGCACCTTTACAAGCTATTCTCCCTACGTCCACTATGGTTCATCTGGTCTCCTCCGTTTTTCCCCTTCTCTTCATCTGCTCCTCCAAGGTGAAGTTCTATGCTACAATACACCTCTTCCCCTCAAGTGCTCAGCCTCTACTGTCTTGTCCCTCTATGGCTCAGCTTCCTATCCGTAATGCCTCTTCAGTTCAAAGGCCAAGTGAGCGTCTTTCAGTGGTGTTTTTCCTCCATTATTTTCCCATCTTGGGGGGGGGGGAGCTCCTTTGTGAGGAGCCTCTTTTATCTGCTGAGACTGGCTTGTGGCACCCTCACAATGTTTCCTATTAGAGGGACAGAGTGAAAACCCTTCCCATAAAATACTTTTCCTGATTTGGGGATCTGAATTGCAGTACTTGAGTTATCACTAATTCTGCTCCAAGCCTGGAGGGATGGCAGTCTAGGCCTTTGATCCTCAGAGATTTTTCCCAGAAAGTTTTTTTTTCCCTCTCCTCTGTGCCGCAGGTCATAATAGTTAGTTTTTGCAGGAGTTGGAGATGAATGGGGGTTCTCCTCCTTTTCAGGGTCTCACTGTGTGTGTCACAGAGTAGGACTGTGGTCTCTGTCTAAGGTACATCTGTAGGGCTGCCGCAGGGGACTCTGGAAGGTGATATAGGTACCTCATAGTACAATCATTTTTTTTTTGTTAATTTGTTTATGCTCCCCCAATACAGGCCCTATTATCTTGGTCTGAACCCCACAGCCTCATCACCCACCATCCCAGGGACCTAATTCAATCTCCATTCTTCCCCCATAGCTCCCCCCATGGCAGGATCAGCAGGCCTCCTCTTACCTGCTACAGAATGGATCCAGTTCATTTAGGGAGGGCCCTGTTGTTGGGGCGGGGTCTGCAAGGGGTCGGATCTGTCATTGGTGTTCTGTTCGGGATTTTCTCTCCTGGGTTTCTCCCCTGGGATACTATCTTCAAGGTGGAATGCAAGCTCACACGCAAGAGTGGAACAAGTCACCACCAGCATCCTCTCCCACAAGTCTGTCTATGCACACTGCCATCTGTGGTCACCCAGGTGGCAGTATTACCCTGAAACATGAGTGCCTTCACTCCCCAGAGGAGGAGGAGGAGGAGGAGGAGAGTGTCCTCTGGGATGCTCAGTCCTCCTCCCCGCAGCCAGCCCCCCAATGACCCAGACTCGGTCCCGACTGAGGGTCGCCATTGTGGTGGCAGGTGTGAAATCCAGCACCTCAAAGAAACATAGAGGTTGACGGCAGATAAGGACTGCAAGGCCCATCCAGTCTGCCCATTTCTTTTTCAACCTTATAAATGTAACCCCCCTGCAAATGGGGGTTCCCAAAAGACTTCCAGGAGCTTGCTTGAATGCTCCAAGCCTGAATGGTGTTTGGCGTTTAAGCCATTTATCAGTGAGTGTTTTAGAACCTCTGGTACTGTCTCTTTAGAGCTGTCTGCTTGCAGACATAATTAGTTGTATGGGGGACTGTGTGTTTCTTCTCTGAGTACCACTAGAGCTGCTGCTAATTCACTTCATTTTTGCAGTCACTAGGAGTGCAAAGGGAACCTATCTGAAAGATGTAACTGTTTGCAGAAATTATTTAGAGTAATAATGAAATTACAGTTTGTCTAACCTGCTTTCTTTGCAGTCAGAACTGTGTCTGCTAGTTCCCCATTCTAGTTTTGAACTGCTGAACTGGATCAATCAGTGTGGGTAAGCTAGCTCTAAAATGGTGCCTTGGACGAATCAGAACTTGGACTCATAATCTGAGCCAGCCACAAGAGGATTGTATGGGCAGTGACTCTGGGAGATGTAGTTTAGACTTCAGTGCCTTTTTGGACCAACAGCAGCAGTCTATGTGAGTGACAGCCAATCCAGTCAAGAACTGGGAGGAACTCAAGGAAGTGCCGGGTCTTGTCGGTTGGAGTTTCAGTTGAGCTTTGGCAGTGAAGAAGGAAGGAGCCCTGTGCTTTTTCAGTGTGCAGTTTTAGTCAAAAACGTGTGTAAGGCCCAAGTTCGGTCTGCAGCTTGTGTAACAGCTTGTTAGGACTGAATCCGTCCTGTGAAAAGAATCAAAGGATCTCTGAAGAGTAGAAACCAGGCTCACCCTGTAGAAGACTGGAAGAATTACCAGAAATTGCACTCGGTCTGTCGGAACTGGATCTGCTGTGTGTTCTCCGGTATTGTGCAGTAATGCGATCGGGATACAGATGCAGCCTGCCTGGTATAGTGCTTTCTTTTATATGGATGTGTGAAGAGGTTTGTGTACCTCAAGTGAGCCCTGCTGACATTGAAGGACCCTATCTTATTTGGAGGTCGTGAGTACTAATTCAGGGTCGCTCCTGTTGAATTGCCACATTACATCCAAATGGAATTACTGTACTGCTGACTGTTTAATTCTCCTTTCTCTGTGTGAAAGGGCCCTACCAGCTGCCACGGTTTGGACTAGCCACTAGGGCTTGGGTACCCAGGGACAGTAACTGATAGGGATAGGCCTGTGCACAGAGCCATAAGTGAGATTATTAGAGTGATAAGCTAATTAACCTGATTTCCCCTGTCCTTGTTATATCCCCTAAATAAATCAGAGCTGCTTGTTTCAGCAAGTTATACTGCCTGAGGTATTTGTCTATGTTAAAGTACTGTACTGTGATTGTTGCACTGTATCTCATTTCACAGGAGGTCCCAGTGCGGAACCAATCCTGGGGGTAAGTGTATACTGTGAAGGTAATTCTGATATATTGTGTGGGCCACTAGTGGGAAGAAAGGGGGTTGCAGTGTCCCAGAGGGCTGTGACCAAGTTAGTTTAACTATTGCAAACCCTGACCTCTGGGTGGAGGCACCCGCCATTGGATCCAGGCCCCTCAACCTGTTAGTGGCAAATCAGGCAGGGGTAGTAGCCCTGGGATAGCGCCATCTAGGGTTACATCTTGAGGCTCACAGCTGGGATTGTGTGTCCTCTAGTGGCCATATTCTGAACCACTGTTAGAAAAAAATGGGTACCCCGACAGAAGTGGCTGTGCACCGGCTGGTGGAGTGGTGTACTGGGGAGGAGATCGACCCCAAAATGCTATGCTTATCCTGGACATCCCCTGGGTATCAATACGGACACTATGCAGGAGTACTTTCCAAGGTGGAAGGTTTACAAAACCCTGTGGTGGTGGGTCGGCATGCTAATCTGCTCACCCACACTTTCCTGGCCCTAGTAGAGTTTAAGGATCCCATAGATAGCTCCAAAGTGCCACAGACCATTACCCCAGAGGAGCCCTCACTGCTTGGAGTGATAACTAAGGACAGTAAGACCGGGGGAATCAGCCCACCACTATCTGAAACTTTTGAGGAGAAATTTGCTGAATGGTTGCTGGGAGAGGGAAAACTGTGGAGGACTTGAAGAAACTATTCTTGCCACCTGGGGTGTTCCTCCCCAACACCCTCTCCTGCTCCAGTGCCCGTAATGGTGGCTGAACCAATGCAGACTCCTATTTCTGCACCTGCCATTAGTCACGACTCTTACGAAGGTTGAGGATCTTCTCTGGCACCCTCCCACCCCCAAGGGAGGATGACTGGGAGACCTGGATAGACTATGTTGCCCCAAGTGCTAGAATGGCAATGCTCGGAGCGAAAAGCGAAAGAGGTTAGTGAGAGCCTCGAGGTCCTGCCCTGGCTACCATCCGTGCTAAACGGGCCAGTAACCCTAGGCGACTGCACAGGCCTATCTTGAGGCCTTGGAGAATGTGTATGGGAGCCCAGATTCTGATGAGGACCTATGGTGGAGAGTAAGAAATGCACAACAGTACCAAGGGAGTTGTTGTCTGTGTATGTCTCGGCTGGAAAAATTGTTGCAAGAATGCCTCAGAAAGGGTAGTTTGCCAGCGATTGAGCTGGACCGAACCAGACTGGACAGAATCCTTAAGTCTGCCCCTTCTCAGAACTGCTGTTGCTTCAATTCGCCTGGCAAATCGACTGGAATCCCACCCTCCTATGATGAGTTAATGAGAGAAATTCGAGGAGTTGAGAAAAGGCGACCTCGGGAGGTACCTGCACCAACAGCTGTGGCTACGACCCGAGTGACTGAGGGTGACCCATCAAGTGAAGTTCAGGGGCAGAGGTTGACAGTCAATGAGTGCTCTGACAAGGAAAAAGATATGCCACAATGGGCGAACTGTTGAGAGAGATCCGGAATTCAAAAACAGTCCCTTTATGAAGGCCACGCCTGCAAGTACGGCCCTGACCTATATCCGACTGCATCTGCTATGGGGTGGGGTACCCACCCCATGTATCTCCTGCTGATAACAGCTCCAAACTCAAATCCTTGACCATGGAAGTGGAGAAACTGGATGTCTCCAAATGCTTATCACGCGCCAGACAGAGATGGCACCAGGTTTCCAGTTAGTAATACCCCGCCCTGGCTCCCAGTGTGGCGCCTCGGCCAGCTCAAACTCCAGAAAGTATGTTTTGCTATAATTCGGGGAAAGATGGGCACATGAAAAGAATGCCAGTCCCAAAAGACACTGACAAAGTTGCATATAGGCTACAAGGAGAGCTTCGGAGAAGAAATCAGTGGTTAAAGGTGCCGACATGATCCCAGTGAGGCACCAAAAATGCTAATTCACGTCCTTTGTGGCAAGGTCAGTTGCCCAGGCCCCCACTACCGCCTCTCCAGACTGGTCCAGAATAGTGGGTCCTCCATGGAGACCACTGTAAAGGTGAATGGAGTGTCTACAAGACTGTATTGACAGTGGCTCCCAAGTGACAATTATGTTCAGGATTGGTATCAGAAGCATTTGCCAGGCGTACCCTTACAACCATTAGAAGGACTGCATGTGGGGTTAAGTGAAAAGCCTACCCTATTCCGGGTATATCCGAATTTGGCTGTCTTTCCCCACCTCCGTGGCTGGAGTGGCCGAACAAGTAGAGACCCTAGCCTTAGTGTGTCCCCCACTGGACTGTATGATGGTGTCCCTTTGTTAATTGGAACAAATGCTCATATGTTGGAAGGCTGGCACAGTTGTGTTCATGAAAACAGGGGTCAAAGACTAGTAGAGCTTTAAGAGTTCCGGCTTTAATTAAGAAGGCCTATGAGACACAGAAGATGCTGAAAAACAGAACCAGAGGAACGGTGGAATGTATGGAAGAAGGATCCTGAGTCTCTGATCCTGGCGCCTAAATGCCCAGTGTACCTTACAGGGAGAGGTCCGTATCAGAAAGGATGTTAAGAATAAAATATTAATGTTGGATGCACCAGGCGATGGAAAATTGCCAGAGGGACTGCTGGTCAAGCCTAGTATTTTGCCGCTAGAGCCCATGCTTATGCCAGAAGGTAATGGTCCAAGTTCATAATGTGTCTGAAAGAGACATTCGAGATAAACAGAGGTTGCATCCTGGCTAATGTGCATTGTGCAGACACTGCAGTGCTACCCAGCAGCAAGAGTTCAGGAAGAATGACAGAGTAGCACACAACTTGTTTGATTTGCGACTCCCGCTGCCAGCTGAATGGAAAGTGAGGATCAGTGAGAAGCTTGCCCAGAGAGACCAGGTGTTTTCTTTAAAGGAATGGGATGTAGGATGCGTGCAAGGAGCTGAGCACAATATCCGGCTGCATGACGAAAGACCATTTCGTGAGAGGTCTCGACGCCTGGCACCTGCTGACATAGATGATGTGAGACGGCATCTGCAAGAGATGTTAGCTGCTGGTGTAATACAAGAATCCAGAAGCCCTTATGCTTCCCCCATTGTGGTAGTGAGGAAAAAGAATGGAACAGTAAGGATGTGTGTGGATTATCGCACCTTAAACCGGCCGGACTATCCTGATCAGTACACAATGCCCGCATTCAGGATGCTTTGGACTGCCTAAAGCGGGAGCAAGTGGTTCTCTGTGCTGGATCTCATGATGGGTACTACCAGATCCGATGGCCCAGAGGACCGTGAGAGAGCGGCCTTTATCTGTCCGCTAGCTTCTATGAATTCATGAGGATGCCTCAAGGGATTTCAGGTGCCCCAGCCACTTTCAGCGATTGATGGAGCGTGCAGTGGGGGACATGAACTTACTAGAGTGCCTGGTATACCTAGATGATGTTATTGTATTTGGCAGCTCACTGGAGGAACATGAGAGCAGATTATTTAAGGTATTGGACCGACTGGAGGACTTTGGCCTTAAACTGTCCATTGATAAGTGTCAATTCTTCAAACATCAGTAAGTATGTGGGACACATAGTATCCACAGGGAATGAGACCGACCCAAGGTAAAGTTGAGGCCTTGACCACCTGGCCACAGCCAAAAATCTAAAGAACTGCAAAGATTCCTGGGATTTTGTGGTTATTATCGACGCTTCATCAAGGACTATTCAAGTGATCGCCTATACATCAACTTACTCAAAAGGTATCTCCCAACCCACAAAAAATACCAAAAAGTCAGCGTCCCTCAAGACTGAAAAGTGTATTTTCATCAGAGAAGTATTTTGGGGCCCGCTGGACTCCTGATTGTGAGACTGCTTTTCATGAGATCATATATCAACTTACCCATGCTCCAGTGCTGGCCTACGCGATCCAAGAAAACCTCGTCCTGCACACTGATGCTAGCTTGCAAGGGTTGGGGCTGTGTTGTACCAGAGCACGAGAATGGCCTGAGACCAGTGGCCTTTGCCAGTAGAAGCCTGACCCCATCCGAAAGAACTATCCTGTACATAGTTAGAGTTCCTAGCTTTGAAGTGGGCTATTGTTGACCAATTCCATGAGTACTTGTATGGGGCTAAAATACTAGTAAAAACTGACAATAATCCTTTGACCTATGTGCAGACCTCAGCTAAGTTGGATGCCACTGGCCATAGGTGGCTTTCTGCATTATCTACATATGACTATGCTCTTGAATACCGAGCAGGTCTGAACCACATAGATGCTGATGCTCTCTCCCGGAGGCCTGTTCCCCAGAATGATTGGGTCCGATTGGCAGAGACCTGACATTGGGCACTCTGCCGGAGATTTGACAGGGAGGAACAAATGTCCACGGGCAGTGGACTGCATGGTGGATTACTTGGGAGCCTCCCAGTGCATACCTGCCTTGCCACTTTTTCTGCAATGACATTGGTGCACTGCCTCAGCTGGACAATGACAGTATTCGGGCGGCTCAATCCGCGATCCCATGATCAAAGCAGCTTTAGAAGCCCTCTATGCAGGAAAAGATGTGTCCAAATTACGCTCCACTGATTTGAGAACTGCACTGTTATACAAGAAGGTCCTAAGTTGAAACTGATCAATAAACTGTTATACAGAGAAACAGTAGACAGAGGGGACAAGTAGACAAACAACAACTAGTGCTGCCCACTGCCTTTCGAGACTCAGTACAGGAGGTCCTTGCACAACCACATGGGGCACCTTGGTATAGACAGAACACTTGACTTGGTGAGATCCAGATTCTATTGGCCTAAGATGAGGGCTGATGTGGAGCAACACATTCGAACTTGTGTCGATGCTTACAGAGGAAAGCTTTGCCCAAGAGGGCTGCCCCTTGTTAACATCACCACCAGTGCACCCATGGAGCTGGTCTGTATTGATTTTCTAAGTTTGGAGTCAGATCAAAGAAATATCAGTAATGTGCTGGTGGTCACTGACCATTTCACGAGATATGCCCAAGCTTTCCCCACCAAAGACCAGAAAGCATCCACTGTGGCCAAAGTACTTGTGAAAACTTTTTGTTCACTATGGGGCTCCACAAAGAATCCATTCTGATCAAGGGAGAGACTTTGAGAGTCGTCTGATCAAAGAGATGCTTTCTCTGTGGGAGTCCGAAAGTCCAGAACCACTCCTTACCACCCCAGGGGGACCCACAGCCTGAACGTTTCAACGACCTTTGCTAGATATGCTAGGCACCCTGCACCCAAAGGACAAGTTCTAGATGGAGCCAACAAATTAGCACCCTGGTACATGCTTATAACTGCACCAAAGTGATGCCACTGGATTCTCCCTCACCGCCTGATGTTTGGAAGAAGCTCGAGCTACCAGTAGATGTGTGTTTTGGGGTCTCTCTGATGGGGTTCAGGCTGACAACTATTTACAGTATGTGCAAGTTAAAGGCCAGCTAACTCATGGTACCAACTGGCTCAAACCAACAGCTGCCAAAAGAAATCTGGCCAACAAAGAAAGGTATGATAAAAGGTGAAAGCACAGGAACTCCAGGAGGGAGATCGGGTATTGCTAAGAAATCTGGGACTGCATGGCCACAAGATTGCTGACAGATGGCATCTCCCTCACATTGTAGTGGAGCAAACTAGATGATCTGCCAGTGTACAAAAGTAAGGCCTGAGAATAATTCAAAGATGTAAAACAATGCATAGAAATCATTTACTGCCCATTGGACAAATCCTGATTGAGTCTGAGCCCCAGAAGATGCCCCTCTGGACCAGTGACTAGAGCTGCTGCTAAGAAAAGATCAAGAAGTCTGCACCTACAGAAGCAAAGTTAAAGTGTTCCCTCCACAAGTCCCAGTTGAGCATGACTGTCAGTCCATATCGGAAGAAAGTGAGAGTGACTTTGAATACTATCCTTCTTACTGAACTGAGTCAATTGTTTCGAGGCAATCCCCTAGTCAATACTGGAGATGAAGCTGGGCCTTCTGGACTGTCTAAGCCCCAGCTTCATCCCTGAGCCAATGCTCCCAGAAAGTGAAGTGCAAAGCATCAGATCAGATGAAATGGAATCATTGTGCATGGTTGAACTGTTTGAGCTTTCAGGGGAGGAAATGATAGATTGGGGCAGACTGGTGATACAACCGAACAAGAAGAGTATTTTGAGTGCCCTGACAGTCCACTGCCAGTGTCCGAGCTCTCCATGCAGCCAAATGTTGTGGACTCAGAAACTGTAACTCCTGGAGCTGAAAGTGCCCCAAGTTCTAGCCTCTCTACCCCCATAGAGACTCCCCTGACAGAGTGAGGACAATGCTGAAAATGAGGCTCAGGTGCAGAGACTATAACAGTTCCCCTAGAAAGACTGGTCGAGCTGTAAAGCCTGTGGTGCACCTCAGTTATGATTCACTTGGGAGCCCTGTGGACTTGCCTCTCAATGTTGTCCATAAAGGAGTGTATGTGTCCCGAGCTCATTGCCCAAACTGAGCATCAGTGCTAACTCCAAGTTACTTGTGTTGCCCTCTAAGTATGGTGCCCTTCCCGTCCAGCCCCAAGGTAACTGATAGGAAGGCCCCTCTCTTCAGGTTTCATGTACAAGAGGTAATAACTTGAGTTATTGGTACAAGTGTATGTAATACTATGTAAGAGTGGACGTACTGCAATGTTTCAGAAATGTGTTCTTGGTAAAATGATATATTGACTGATGATTACATGTGTGAGCCTAATGCAAATGTATATGGTTGCAGTTGAAACTTATGAGTACTTGCTTGGCGGACGTAAGCTTTCCCAAACCAGGAAAGGTGTAACCCCACACAAATAGGGGTTCCAAAGACTTCCAGGGCTTGCTTGAATGCTCCAAGCCTGAATGGTGTTTGGCGTTTAAGCCATTTATCAGTGAGTGTTTTTAGAACCTCTGGTACTGTCCTTTAAGAGCTGTCTGCTTGCAGACATAATTAGTTGTATGGGGGACTGTGTGTTTCTTCTCTGAGTACCACTCGAGCTGCTGCCAATTCACTTCATTTTGCAGTCACTAGGGTGCAAAGGAACCTATCTGAAAGATGTAACTGTTTGCCAGAAATTATTTAGAGTAATAATGAAATTACAGTTTGTCTAACCTGCTTTCTTTGCAGTCAGAACTGTGTCTGCTAGTTCCCCATTCTAGTTTTGAACTGCTGAACTGGACCAATCAGTGTGGGGTAAGCTAGCTCTAAAATGGTGCCTTGACGAATCAGAACTTGGACTCATAATCTGAGCCAGCCACAAGAGGATTGTATGGGCAGTGACTCTGGGAGATGTAGTTTAGACTTCAGTGCCTTTTGGACCAACAGCAGCAGTCTATTGTGAGTGACAGCCAATCCAGTCAAGAACTGGGAGGAACTCAAAGGAAGTGCCGGTCTTGTCGGTTGAGTTTCAGTTGAGCTTTGGCAGTGAAGAAGGAAGGAGCCCTGTGCTTTTCAGTGTGCAGTTTTAGTCAAAAAACGTGTAAGGCCCAAGGTTCGGTCTGCAGCTTGTGTAACAGCTTGTTAGGACTGAATCCGTCCTGTGAAAAGAATCAAAGGATCTCTGAAGAGTAGAAACCAGGCTCACCCTGTAGAAGACTGGAAGAATTGCTAATTGCACTCAGGTCTGTCAGGAACTGAATCTGCTGTGTGTTCTCGGGTATTGTGCAGTAATTGCGATCGGGATACAGATGCAGCCTGCCTGGTATAGTCTTTCTTTTATATGGATGTGTGAAGAGGTTTGTGTGCCTCAAGTGAGCCCTGCTGACATGGAAGGACCCTATCTTATTTGGAGGTCGTGAGTACTAATTCAGGGTCGCTCCTGTTGAATTGCCACAATACATCCAAATGGAATTACTGTACTGCTGACTGTTTAATTCTCCTTTTCTCTGTGTGAAAGGGCCCCTACCAGCTGCCACGGTTTGGACTAGCCACTAGGGCTTGGGTACCCAGGGACAGTAACTGATAGGGATAGGCCTGTGCACAGAGCCATAGGTAGATTAATTAGAGTGATAAGCTAATTAACCTGATTTCCCTGTCCTTGTTATATCCCTAAATAAATCAGAGCTGCTTGTTTCAGCAAGTTATACTGCCTGAGGTATTTGTCTATGTTAAAGTACTGTACTGTGATTGTTGCACTGTATCTCATTTCACAGGAGGTCCCAGTGCGGAACCAATCCTGGGGGTAAGTGTATACTGTGAAGGTAATTCTGATATATTGTGTGGGCCACTAGTGGGAAGAAAGGGGGGTTGCAGTGTCCCAGAGGGCTGTGACCAAGTTAGTTTAACTATTGCAAACCCTGACCTCTGGGTGGAGGCACCCGCCATTGGATCCAGGCCCCTCAACCTGTTAGTGGCAAATCAGGCAGGGGTAGTAGCCCCTGGGATAGCGCCATCTAGGGGTTACATAAATGTGCCATCGGCCTATCTATTCATACTCATCTGTATTGCTCCCTTATGCCAGACCCATGCCTTTTTGAAGCTCTGCACTGTATTCATAGCCACCACTTCCTGTGGTAGGCCGTTCCATGCATCCACCACTCTTTCTGTGAAAAAGAATTTCCTCACATTCCCCCTTAATCAGCCTCCCTCTAATCTCATGCTGTGTCCTCTTGTCCTGCTATTTTTCTTATATTTAAACATGTTAGACTCTTTCACCTTGTTAATGCCCTTAAAGTGTTTGAATGTTTCGATCATATCACCTCTCTCCCTCCTTTGCTCAAGGGTATACATATTGAGCTCCGTTAATCTGTCCTCATATGTCTTCTGATACAGTCCCTGCACCATTTTGGTTGCCCTTCTCTGGACTGCCTCAATTTGGTCAATGTCCTTGTGAAGATGTGGCCTGCAGTACTGCACGCCGTACTCCAGAAGGGGCCTAACCAGTGTCTTGTAAAGAGGGATTATTACCTCCCTCTTATGACTTGTGATACCCCTACTAATACACTCTAACATCCTCCTAGCCTTACCTACTGCTTTAGAGGTCTGCTTGGGTGACTTCAGGTCATCAGTGATGATGATGCCCAAGTCTCTTTCTTCCTTTGTGACTGCCAGCAACTCCCCTCCCAGCCTATAGGTGGCTTCAGAGTTTCTCTTCCCTATGTGCATGATCTTGCATGTCGTTGCATTAAATCCCAGTTGCCACTCTTCTGACCATTTTGCTAGTTTATGCAGATCTCTTCTCATTCTGCCCACCCCATCTGGATCATCTACTATGTTGCAGATCTTGGTGTCATCTGCAAACAGATGAGCCTTACCCTCTAGTCCATCTGCAATGTCACTAATGAAGATATTGAAAAGGACTGGCCCCAGGACTGATCCCTGAGGTACCCCACTTATGACTTGCATCTCTTCTGACTGTATACCATTTACCACCACTCTCTGTTTTCTGCCCGTCCAACCAGTTTGCCACCCAGTTGACCAACTTCTGACCCACCCGAGCCTACCCAGCTTATTTATCAATCTTCTATGTGGAACAGTGGCAAGCTTTGCTGAAGTCAAGGTAGGTGACATCAACTGTCCCCCTTGGTCCACCACTCTGGTTACCCAGTCAAAGAAATCTATGAGATTAGTTTGACAGGACCTTCCTTTGTAAACCCATGCTGTCTTGGATCCTGTGCCCCAATGGATCCAGGTGTTGCACTATCCTTTCCTTAAGGTGCCTCCAAATCTTGCCCACTACTGAGGTAAGACTGACTGGTCTGTAGTTCCCTGCCTCCTCCCTGCTACCACTCTTGTGGAGCGGGATCACATGAGCCCTTCTCCAGTCTTCTGGGACCTCTCCTCTGCTCAGAGACTCACTAAACAGTTCTGCTAATGACTCTGCTAGTTCCACCCTTAGCTCCTTAAGTACCCTGGGATGTATGCCTTCCAGTCCCATTTCCTTGTCCACCCTGAGCTTAGCGAGCTCTTGTAGGACCCTTTCTTTTGTGAAGGGAATAGTGCTCACCTCCCTCCCCCCTGTGTCCTTGGTGCTGAGCTGTGGGCCCTGCCATACCTTCTCTTCAGTAAATACTGAGCAAAAGTATCTATTTAGGGTAGATGCTTTTACAGGGTCCTCCTCCTCACATGCCCCCTTTTCTCCTTTGAGCTTAGCAATACTCCCTCTGGACTTTCTCCTTTCACTAATGTATCTATACAAAGTCTTGTCACCTTCTTTCACTATTCGTGCTAGTGTTTCCTCAGTTTGGGACTTTGCCTGCCTTACTGCCTTCCCTGCTTCCCTTAGGGCAGTTTGGTATGCCTCCCTATCTTCATCCCGCTGTGTTCCCTTATATTTCTTGAAGGTCAGCCTTTTGGCTCTGACCTTTTCTGCTACTGTATTTGAAAACCAAAGTGGTTTCCTTCTTCTTTTGCACTCCCTTTTCTGTCTAACACAATGGGATGTTGCTTCAAGTATTGCATCCTTAATGCTTACCCACTTTGCCTGTACCCCCTCACCTGTGTTTCTTTTTGCCAGGGCTAGCTTAACTCTGTTGGCCATCTTATCAAAGTCAGCTCCTCTGAAGTCCCATATTTTTGCCTTGGAATGAGATGATTCAGATGTAGTGGCCAAATTGAACCATACCATGTGATGGTCACTGGCCCCCAGGTGACCTTCTACCTGGAGATCTGTGATCCCTTCCCTGTTAGTCAGTACTAGATCTAGGATAGCCCTGTCCCTTGTGGGTTGTTGTACCAGTTGTTTGAGGCCTTTTCCCTGCAGGGAATCCACCACGTGTCTAGTTCTGGCAGATGTTCCTGCTGGTATTGACCAATCTGTATCTGGCATGTTGAAGTCTCCCATTATCAGAACCGCCCCTTTAGCTGTCATGTTTTGTATATCTTCTAACAGTAATGTGTCTATGTCCTCCCCCTGGTCTGGGGGCTGTAGACAACCTCAGTTCTTATGGCTGTCCCATTTCCTGTTTCCAGGGTGAATCACAGTTCTTCTGGCTCCTTATGTGTATTCTGAATTTCTGTAGCTTTGATATTTTCATTAACATACAGGGCCACTCCAACCCCCCCCCCCCCCATGCACCTCGGTCTCTTCTGAACAGTACATAGCCAGGTACTGAAGTCTCCCAAGTGTGGTTACTGGTAAATCACATCTCACGAATTACTACTGTGTCCAGTTTAGCCTCTGACATTATTGCCTGCAGGTCTGGGATCTTATTTCCCAGGCTGTGAGCATTTGTGTGCATGATTTTCCATTGGCCAGATTTCGGTGTTTTAGTTGTTGGGTGAGGTTCGGCATTTCTCCTGTGCATCGTATTGGGAGACGGACCTTTTTTCTTACCTGGTGATGCAAATGAACTGCAAACATACTGAATCCCTGTTTGACCACTAGCTGAGGGTGGAGGGGTTTTCTTCCCATTCGACATATGGGGTGCTGCACCCTCCCATTTGCTAGTTTAAATATTCTGCAAAGACGCCAAACTTCTGCCCCAATGCACTGACTCCTCCTTAGTCAGATGCAGTCCATCAAGTTTAAGAACTTCGCTCCGGAACTGTTGCCAGTTCCCTACAAATCTGTGTCCTTTTTCCTGGCACCAGCCCATGAGCCACATGTTTAGCTCCCATATCTCCCTTCTCCTGACCTTCCGTCCATCTGCCCCTCTCTCAGACTGGCAGGATCTCAGAGAAGGAGATGTCGGACAAAATGGATGATAGTTTGTCACCCAGCCTGGTCAGGTGTTCCTTGGTCTCCACAACTGACCGGCTGGCGAGATCATTAGTCCCTATGTGTACCAGCACATCGATGTTTTCTCCTGCTTTGTGAACAGTTTTAGCAATGCGGTCAATGTTTCTCCACGCTGATTTACCTTGGAGACATCTGACCATTACCCCTGGCTGGAGATGGGTATCAACTCCCCAAATCATGGAGTCTCCTATGATCAGAAGTTTTTGGGATTTCCTTTTTGCTTTTTTTGTTTTGGTTCCTGATTTTGGCGAGTTTTGTTGTGCTAGCTACTGTGCTGCAGTGTCCTGCTCTGCAGTGTCCTCTGCCCCTTTGATTTTGGAGATAGAGGCAGATACCTGTTTGTAGTGTTTCTATGGTTTTTGGAGGTAATATGTTGGAGAGCAGAGAGTGATGGGGCACCCGATTTGCCCCTCCTAACCACCTGCCAACCTCCTGGACCAACTACCCTCTGCGGTTGAGATTCTTCTGTTGGATGTTGGGGAAATGGCGGGTGGTTCTTATAATGTATTTCCTCTTGAATATGAAATTTGAGGCGTGCAGTCTCTGCCCATGCTGCCCAGAGCTGAGCCCTACGATCTCCAATGGCCCAGCATGTAGGACAGTGTCCTAAATCCTGTAAGACTGTCCTTCTGAAAAGTGTTCCGCAGTACCTGCAGTTAATGATATCCATTCCAGATAAGTTGCTGGGTTTATAACCTGGTCAGAGTAATTAGAAGGAAGAAAGTGCAAGTAATGGTTTGATTTTGTGTTTGGTTTTCGAATAACTTGTTATAACAAGTTAAATTACTAGTGCCCCCCGTAAATGAGCTCACCTTGTGGATGCCCCACTGATCCGCCCCTTCCTGCTTTGCCACAGGAAATGTCACAACTGTGGTACCTTATAAAAGAGGTGTAGTGTGGGTTGGTTGGGGATGGGGGTGGGTGGCTGGGCTCTTCCCCTGCTGAAAAAGAAGAACCACGAATGAAAGAACAAGGAGGTAAGAGCAGAAATAGTCAGTCAACAACAAATGCAGTAATCCTGAAAGCTTATCCTAATGTTAGGACAAAACTGTAAAACCTGTAAAGCACCACCTGTAATAATTTCAGAGAAGATATACCCTGTAAGAAACACTTTGCTACAGAGAAAAATAAAGCAGTAACAGAAGATATACCTTGCAAAAGACAATCTGAATCAGAAGATTACAGCAGTAATCTGTTAGCACACACCTGTAGGCACACCTTGTAATAATGCAGAAGAAGGTATACCCAGCAACAACAATTTGAATCAGAGAAAAATAAAGCAATGAAATGTTGCAACAAACAGTAGCAATCACTGCTGAGTACAAAATAAAAATAACAACACACAGTAAATCGGCTTAGCCAAAAGAAGTCTTAATCCATTTCCCTTGCTCTGGTAAGGTTCTCTGCTCTATCCTTTCAAGCAATCTTAGAAGGAAAGAGCTCAGGTGAAGCTATGTGCCTTGGCCAGCAAACCAAGTCTTCTACCTCAACCCTCCATGCCACTGGGCTGATCACCATAGTACAGTTATAAGTGGCAAGGCTGGTGTGGTCAACAAAAACAAAATAAATAAACAAATAAATCCTAGAGATACCCTATCTGGGGTAGCTTTATAGTACTAACTGCATTTGAGTAAAACAGGCTCAGTAGGGGGTTCTAGGGATACCCTAGCTGGGGTAGTATAATAGAAAATGTGTGAATTAAGAAAAGAAACATTGGCCTAGAGTGCCATGAGCTAAAGGGCTGTACCGGTTGGAGCCCCTCCCCCCCAGTGGGATGCCCTCCACCTCCTCCACCTTACAAATAGCTGCAGCTATAGGTTCAATATAAAGTGCAAAAAGCAGAGAGGATAGAGGGCAGCCCTGCCTGATGCCACTAGCTAATGGAATCATAGACAAAAGTGCCCCATTCACCTTAATAAAAGCCTGAGGGGAGACATATAAAGCCTGAAATATCTCAATCACTTCAGTGGGGATTGCTGTGGCAGACAGTATGTCCTACAAAATGGACCAGGACACCCTGTTGAATGCCTTTTCAGCACCTAAACTTATGACCACCGGTAGGGAGAGAATGCTGTGCAGTACTGTAAGCCCCCAAAGTGGCTTACCTGTTTTGGAGCCACAGCTCCGGGCACCCTGCGGTGCTGGTCAGTATTCCCTGGTAGGATTAGGACCTGCATTTCTTTCTGACTCCAGCCACCAGAATTCTGGTTCTTGGTTCTTGGGCAGGGGGAGCTGAGTGCTGCTGATGGTGCTTCTGCGTCTACAGGTGCGTTTTCAGGGGGTTTAGGGGACAGTTGGGCCCAGAGAAAAATAAATAAATAATGTAAATAGCTATGGCGGCCAATGCTACAGCGCATGTGCAGCCGCCAAGGAAGACAAATTTAAAGGAGCCTTGCTCCACTTAAAGGGGGATTGTTCTGGCATTGGCTAGTGCTGATAGAGAGAAACTGTAAATGGTTATTTAGGGATTATATTGGCACCCTTACAGTTGATCCATATTGGACCTCTGGTTTGGTGGGTATTTTTTGATGCTTAGTTGGGACAGAATAAAAGGGAGCAGCAGTGCAGGAGAAAGGGGGGAAGTTGGAGAAAAGTCCAAGTGGGGTTGAATACCCACTCGGCCATTGAGACTTCAGGTTTTGGTTTTTGTTTTGGCAGGAGTCTAAGCCGGGGATTAGTAGGAATCTGGCGGGGGTCATTCTGCTTGAGCCCCTGCTGGGGCATGGAAAAAAAACAGCCCCTTTGCAAGCCAAGAGAGTGAGAGGGTGGCTACCCCATTTGAATGAGGTATGAGCTCACATTTGAGGACCACAGCAAGGGGGGAGGGCTGTTAGCCCGGAGGACCGTTGCTGAGCAGGGCCCCCATATTGGAATTTACTGCTGCAGTGAACAGGAGAGAAGTATCTGAGGAACAGAAGTGGTCCCTATGAGGTCTGAGAAAGAGAGACCTGGGAGAAAATGACCTCCATGAGAGACAAGGGGGGGGTCCAGTGGAATCCAGGGTTGGGGCAGCCCTGGTCTTTGTACTGCCCCTAGGCGAGACTGTCTGGTTGTTTGGAGGTGGGGACAGGTGGGGATGTGTGCCTTTTGCTGGTTGGTATGGAGTTGCCTGCCTGTGCCTGGTATTGAGAGGAGCCTGAAGATGGGGGGGTGATCGTGAGCTGGGTCGGTCACCCCTCAGGAGGTCTGTGCTCCTGCCTTGAAAAAGGAAGAGAGAAAAAATAACTGTTTGCTGCCTGCATTTAAAGTCCTGATTCAGCCATGAATTTTAAGCTGCTTGTGTTTTGGACTGTGGCTACTCAGCCAGAAGGTAGCTGCCAGGACTTAATGTTTGGTTTGTGTCCCTTCGGTCCAGAGCACTTTCTTAGCTTTTGATGTGATTCCCTCAGGCCAGTGCAACCTGTTGTGTGTTTTACTGCTCCATAGAGTGACTGTTCCTGTTTTGTATTAACTGTTCATTAAATGGGATCCCTTGTTCCTGCAGTTCTGTTTTTTTGCCTTATTTGTTTGGATGAACTGTTTGTTGCTAACAAGATGTTGCCTCCACAGCCTAGGTCCTAATATGTTCCAGGGTGGCATCCAGTGGGTCTGGAACCAGAGGTGGCATCGAGGGAGACTGCGAAAGGCCTGCCTGGTGACGATTGTCTACAAAGGCCTCAGTGGGCAATGCCAGGCAGGTGAAGGACTGAGCCCTCAGTTCTCCTGTAATCCTGCTCTACACTCTGAAGCAGGGGCACCCCGGTTTCATTCAGGTCTGGTAATCAGGTCGACTAGGTATGTGGTCTCTTTTTGCTGTATAGTGCACCCCTCCCCAGGACTTTTACCACCATACCCCTAGAAACGTGGAGGGGGGACTTACAATGTGGTGGCTTGTCCCAGATATGATTTTGGGGTGCCCTGGCTTTCACAGACTCTAAAGTGGGGTGCTGGGTGAAACTGTGGAAGTCCTCCCATCAGTGGACCAATTAGTGCACATTAAGGATGGTGCATCGGATTGGGACAGTTCTCGCCTTTTTCTGGTGCAGCTGCAAGAGTATTGCTTCTGTCATTGGCCAGGACTGTAGCAAGAGTGGACTCTCAGGGAGCAGTGACTGTACCAGTGGAGGCATGCCCCATTTTACCTAGGGCCCAGGTATAGTATAGTGGGTGGTCTGCCCAATGATTATTTAGAGCCTTCAATTATATGGATTGGAAAGCAGCCCCAATCAGAGACTTATGAATTGGTTTTAAAAGGGACTATGGGCTTTGGGGGAAAGTGAGACCACTTTTGAAAAAAAAAAAAACTTCTATTATGGTTCATGCTATGCTGTTATAGAATCTTTATTAATTGTGTAAATGATGGGCCAGCCCAGTGTCACTGAGGGTTGAAGCACTGGATGCCACACCTTGCGCCACACCATCAACCCAGGTTCAATAACAGATTTGTGGGTCAGCAGGGAGAGGGAAGGATCAAGCATCCGAAGATGGCTTTCCTTCCTCAGGAAGGGGGAACAGTGCGGCGTGCTGTAGACTAACACCCAGTTTTGGCTGGGTGTTGGCAGATGCACGTTGACCAGAAGAGGGGGAGGGCACACATCCAGGGCATATGACAGCTGCCGCAGAGGTGGGGGTAGCTGCCTGGCCCATTGCATGGTTTGAGTGCCCAGGGGAGAAAAGCGGAAAAAGGCTGGGAGCCGATGGGGCCCATGATGACCAGACACATTCGGGTCAGAGAATGAGTCCCTCTGAGGGAGGGCCGGAGCCACCTGTTAGCTCTGCAGAGGAGCGATAAAGTAAATAAAAACATTTTTTGTAAATGATGCTCTTATTGTGCTCAGTTCTTAAAGGAAATTGCACCTTGTTTAATGTAGTTTACTGTCTTAAGGGGGGATGTTTCATTGGGGGAACAGAAAGAAAAATTTGCTGTGTGAAAATGGTTACTGGTAACTATAATAGTTTTTCTAGCTCACAGTTTCATACTGAATAGCAAAGAGTGGGAAAAGGTTTATAATGTATGCTCTCTATTTTAGTTTGGTAATTACGGTTTAAACTTCTGCATCTACTATGGCTTGTCTCTATTGAATTTCCAGGCAGTCTAATGCAGGCAGCTGGCAACTTTAATGGGGTTAAAGTTAAGCTTGTTGTAGAGTATGGGAACTTGGGATGCCGCCATGTTGTCTGATAGCAATCCGTCTGGTAGGTCTAGCAGTGAGTGGCCAGGTAGGGACTGGTAATGGACTGGGGACACCATTGTTCAGGCTGAAAGCAGGGGGTCAGTAGGTTCTGGTGGTGGGTGGCCCAGGGGAGAAATTGGTCCTGGGCAGTTTAGAGAGCCAGGTTAGCATTAGTCTAGGTAGTGTTAGCTTGGGTTTAGTGTTAAAATAGTGTAAATAGGTTTTGGTGAGTTTTGGCATGCCTAAACGGTGAGTATTTAACCGGGGGGGGGGGATATGTGCCCCCAAAGTGGGCTTACCTTTTTTTTGCAGCCACGGCTCCAGGCTCCCCATGGCACCAGTCAGCGGTCCCTGGTGAGATTAAGACCCAAGTTCTTTCTTTTTTCAGTTCTGGTTGCCAGAATTCCGGTGCTCGGCTCTTGGGCAGGGAAGGGTTTTGAGTGCCAGTGATGGTGCTTCTGCCCCTCCGGGTGTATTTTCGGGGGGGTTTAGGGGCCAGCTGTGTCCAGAGAAGAATAAATACATAAATAATGTAAATAGCTATGGCAGCTCGCACTACAGAGCATGCACGGCTGACAAGGGAGAAGAATTTAAAGGAGCCTTGCTGTATTTCAAGGTGGAAGGTTTTGGGGCTCGCTAGTGCTGAAAGGGAGAAATTGTAAATAGTTATCTAGGGACTATGTATTCCATAGGGCTTTGGGGCACAGAGTGGTTTTGTCATTCTTACAATTGGTTCAGACTGGACCTATGGTCCGTCAGATAGTTTTTGGCTCTTAGTCGGGACAGGATAAAAGGAAGCGGCAGCGCTGGAGAAAGGGGGAAAGTTGGAGAAGGTTCCGAGGGGGCATGAATGCCTGCTCGGCCATTAAGATTCCAGGTTTTTGTTTTTACGTGGCAGGAGTCTGAGTCGTGGATTAGTAGGAACATGGCAATGGCTGTTCTGTGAGAGCCCCTGCTGAGGTATGGAAAAGACAGTCCCTTTGCAAGCCAGAAGAGTGAAAGGTTGGATACCCCATGTAAATGAGGTGTGAGCTCACGTTTGAGAACCACAGCAGTGGGGTGGACTATCAGCTGTTGGCCCAGAGGACCACTGCTGAGCGGGCCCCCATAGTGGAATCTGCTGCTGCAGTGAGCTGGAGAGAAGTATCCGAGGAGGAACAGAAGTGGTCCCTTTGAGGTCCAAAAGAGAGAGACCTGGGAGAAATAGGCTTCCATGAGAGATTGGAGAGAAGGGGTCCAGTGGGATCTGGGGTTGGGCAGCCCTGGTTCTGGTACTGCCCCTAAGTGAGACTGTCCAGTTGTTTGGAGGCAGTGACAGGTGGGGACATCTGCCTTTTTCTGGTTGGGGTAGAGTTACCTGCCTGTGCCTGATATTGAGAGGAGTCTGAAGATGGGGGTGATGGTGAGCTGTGTCAGCCACCCCTCAGGAGGTCTGTGCTCCTGCCTTGAAATAAGAAGAGAGGGAGAGAGAGAGAGAGAGAGAGAGAGAGAGAGAAAAAGGGAGACCTGTTTGCTGCCTGCATTTGAAGGCCTGATTTAGCCATGAATTTTAAGCTGCCTGTGTGGCTGTGGCTACCCAGCCAAAGGGTAGCTGCCTGGACTTAATGCTTGGTTTGTGCCCCCTTAGTCCAAAGTATTTTCTTAGCTTCTGATGTGACCCTTTGGTCCAGAGCAACCTGTTGTGTGTTCTACTGCTCCATGGAGTAACTGTTCTTGTTTTGAATTAACTGTCCATTAAATGGAATCCCTTGTTTCTGCAGTTCTGGTGTTTTGCCTCATCCGTTTGGATGGATTGTTTGCTGCTAACAAGATGTTGCCTCCACAGCCCAGCTCCTAGTGTGTTCCAGGGTGGCATCCCATGGGTCTAGAACCAGAGGACCATTGAGGGAGACAGCGAAAGGCCTGCCTGGTGAAGACTGTGTACAAAAGCCTCAGAGGCGAAATGGGCAAGGCCAGGCAGGTGAAGGACAGAGTGTTCAGTTCTCCTGTCAACCTGATTTACACCCTAAAGCAGGAGTATCCCAGTTTCATTCAGGTCTGGTAATCAGGCCAACTCGGTATGTGGACTCTTTCTGCAGTATAGTGCCCCTCCTCCCCAGGACTTTTACCACCATACCCCTAGACACAGGAAGGGGGGCTTACAGTTTAATCTATTAATTGCAAAGTACAGCACACATTATCATGCATCTGTCTCTTGTGGACAAATCCTACTTGATCTTCATCTGATAGGTGAGGCAGAATGTCATCCAACCTCCTGGTCCATACACCAATGAATAATTTATAATCAATATTTCATATTGTTGTAGGACAGTAGGAGGATAGATTAGCAGGATCTTTACCGGCTTTTAAAAGTGTGGAAATGGTGGCATATTTCCATGGGGTTGGGGGTACCTCCCTCCTGCACATGCAGAAAAACATGGTGCAACAATGGGAGTATTGATTCATGAAACTTTTTATAAAATTCTGCTGGATACCCATCTGGGCCCAGACATTTTCTGGTTTTAGCATTGTTAATAACTTCCAATAATTCATCATGGGAGATCATGGCCTGAAGACGAGCTTGGTGTTCTGGAGACAGTTGGGGAAGGGGTAACACATCCAAAAATGTTTTGGCCTCAGATGTCTGATAGGTTGCCTCCTGGGCATAAAGAGTAGCATAATAAGGAGCTAAAACCTGTCTAATACAAGTATGGTCCCTAACTAACCACCTAGAGGCTGGATCACGCAGCTGTAAAACACAGGCCTGTTTCTCCTGTACACAGAGCTGCCCAGTCAGCTTACAGGCTCCACCTGCTCCCCCCTCATAATAATATTGTTTCAGGTAGAGTAAGGCCTGTTCATTCTGCTGATCCATAATATTTTCTAAATTTTTCTTGGTTTGAGCAATCTGAGATGCCACAACTCTGTCTCCAGGGCAGTACAGGAGTTGTAAAGTAACTAGTTTGTCCTGAAAAGTCCTATATTTCTGCTTCCTTTGGTTTTATTTTCCAGGAGGCGCATTCTATTAATGTCTCCTATAAGACAGTTTTTACCGTATCCCACAAAATCATGGGGAGACCTCCTCTGTATCATTTTCCAATAATGCTATAGCTATCCATCCCTCAATTAAAATTGCCAGTTCTGGATCCTTTAACAAAGCCAAATTCAGCTGTCAGTGTGTATGTTTTTTTGTACAATCCCCTAAATTGATTTTTAGGAACACTGGGGCATGATCAAAAAGACGTCAAAATAATCAAGCCAGACAGAAGATTGGTGTCTCAGAGAAAGAGGGGTGCATGCCCGGGTGGAGGGGAACAGTTGTATCCAAACATCCAGATATCACAAATGATTCACAGTAGTCCTAAAATATTTCTGAGCTACCAAAGTTCTACATCTACTAGTTTGTGGTATCCAATACCACATTCATAACCAAACTCAAGCCCCCCACCACCACACACACACACACACAGACACACACACACACACACACACACACACACACACACACACACACAAGAATCACCGCTCCCTGGGATATTTCTAAAAGTTTTTTAAAACCCTTGTGTCAGAACCTGGGGGAATACACACTCATGAAAGTAACTAATTCATCACGAAGATGACCAGTCAGAATTACAAACCTACTCTTCTTATCCACTGCTTTATCCTGTAATAAAAATTGTGCTCCCCAAAAAATAAAAATCGCTGTACTCCACCATTTGCCACTTTTATGTGACAAGGCTTCTGCCATATCGAATCTAGACTTCAAAAATGTCTGATGTTCTGACAGAGATAAATGAGTCTCCTGTAAAAATAATATAGCTGATCTGTCCCTGCAGAACATCTGTGATAATCTGAAATGCTTAAAGGGATCATGGATCCCACTGACGTTATGAGAGATAACTTTAGTAGGCAGTGCCATCCCTGAGCAGGAAATAGATAAGAGCCATCTCAAAAACCCTTGGATACCACACTGTTCCCCATGGAAAATAGGGCCCACATCACCATAAAAATCCCACACAGTGCCAAGTAAATTTATGCTGCAGTAACAAAGTACAGAAATACCAACTGGTCATTTATGAAAAGGAGAACATAGAAAGGAAGGCTGGGCATGCTGGTAGGCAAACCTCAACAGGGAACACCAACAAAACAAAACAGCTCTAACCCAAATACTCATTAAAAAGCAGCAGAAAGAAGGCTTCCCCCCCATTAGGGAGAGAAACCAGAGTAGAGAAAGATAATATTGACCTCCAAGGGAGGAAGAATACAATGTTGTTCGGATCTAAGCCCTTCCTAACAAAATGCAAATCTAACCTACCCCTAACCATCACGTCCCCTGATGGCCATGCCCTAGAGGATGTCAAACATTTTAAATATCTAGGAGTTGTGCTTGATCCTTCCCTTTCCTTTACAGAACGCATAAACGCAGTTTCTAAGATTTCACCAAAAACTAGGGGCTGCCTACAGATACCGGCAATACTTCACCCCTGAGGCCCGCCATGCCATCATCCAGGGAAACCTGCTACCTATCCTGGACTATTGCTCTCCCATCTACTCCAGGACCTCCGTATCCACCATGGCAAAACTATCAGTAGCATACAACAGTGCCTGCTGGCCCCTTTAGACACATAGACTTTGACGGCAGATAAGGACCGCTTGGCCCATCTAGTCTGCCCATTTCCCTACCTACAGGCTAGGCCGCAGATCCTAGTTAACCAACAGTCTATTTCTTCCTACCCCCCCACAAGAATTGCCTTATGTCTGTCTCATGTGTTCTTGAATTCTCCCACAGTTTTAGACCCCACAACCTCCTCAGGAAGGCTGTTCCATGCATCCACTACCCTCTCTGTAAAATAATACTTCCTCACATTGCCCCTGAACCGCTCCTTCTATCTTTAAATTGTGTCCCCTTGTTCTTGCACATCTCTTTTTCTGAAAGATGCTACCCTCTTGGACTTTGTTGATTCCTCTGAGGTACTTGAAAGTTTCTATCATGTCCCCCCTCTCCCTTCTTTCCACAAGGGTATACATATTAAGCTCCTTTAGTCTTTCCTCATATGGCTTCTCTTGCAGACCCTGCACCATTTTAGTTGCCCTCCTCTGGACTGCCTCTATCCTGTCTATGTCCTTGGAGATGGGTTCTCCAGAACTGGACGAGTACTCAGATGGGGTCTCACCAACTGTCTATACAGAGGGATAACAACTTCCTGTTTTCTGCTGCTGATGCCTCTCCCTATACATCCCAGTATACCCCCAGCCCTCCCTACTGCCTTCTCACATTGCTTGCTAACCTTAAGGTCATCTGATACGATTACCCCCAGGTCCCTTTCCTTTTCTGTTGTTGTTACTACCTCCCTACCCATTGTGTATTCTTCCCCTGGGTTCTTGTTTCCCAGGTGCATTATTTTGCACTTCTTTGCATTGAATCCTAGCTGCCATACTTCTGACCATTCCTCCAACCTTGCCAAGTCCCTTTTCATCCTTTCCACGCCTCCTTGTGTATTAACCCTGTTGCAGATCTTTGTGTCATCTGCAAAGAGGCATACTTTTCCTTCCAGTCCCTCTGCAATGTCACTGATGAAGACATTAAAAAGGACTGGACCCAATACTGAACCCTACGGTACCCCACTAGTAACCCCTCTTTCTTCAGAGTGGACTACATTTACAATTATCTTCTGTATCCTGTTGTGCAGCCAATGTTTTACCCAGGCTACCACCCTGGGACCTACTCCCAGGGTGGCTAATTTGACTATTAATCTTTTGTGTGGGACTGTGTGGGACTTTCTGCACACACCAGTGTACACTCTACACTACACTAGGGTTGCTACCACTACAAGCCCGATTTGACCTTGCACTGTACAGTTTTATTGATTCAATTTCTGCCATCCATATTGACCAGAAATCCCCTTTTGCGCTCCTTCTCACCATCCAAACCTCACACCGCTGCCTATGCTCCTCCAGTATCTCCTCCCTCAAAATCCCCAGGGTAGCCACAAACATGGGCACTAGAGTCTTGTCTGTAGCAGCCCCCACACTATGGAACAAGCTACCCTCTGAACTGCACACCATAAACACTCACCGCCAGTTCAAGATTCACCTCAAAGACTGGTTCCTGTTGGCGTCCACCTGCCACTGCTTTAAGGACTAGCCCCCCCATAGGTTCCAGGGGCAGGGCCAAATAGGTTCTCTTATTTACTGAACCTGTACCACCATGAGCCTTACTTTGCTTTATTTGTTGTCCCCCAACTACTGCCACCTTGTATTGCTAAATGTAACAACTGTAACCTTTCACTATGTATTACCTGCTCTTGTTATGTTCTTGTTATTCTGATGTTTCTACTCTGTGCCACCTTACGAGGCCCGGGTTGTGCCTGAAAACAGTCCCTGGGATCAGTGCACCTACCCAGTTAACAAAGTCATAAATAAAAAATAAATAAATAAAATATTCCTACTCTTCTGATCAACATATCTGACGGGCATGACGTTGGAAGGGGGAAATCCAGAGAAATCCTGGGCCCTCTACACAGGAGTTCCTGCATAGTAAACTCATCACCCAAATGGTCCATATGAATCACCATCATAGGTGGGTGATACGTTGCATGAAGGTAAAAAGGACAGAACCAAATAAATCATAAGGAGCTCCATCCACCACTGCCCCCCCCCCAGTAGGTAAACTTAGCTGAGGAGAAACTTACTATTATATCAGCACCCTGGAAAGACAACATAGAATACAGGCAATAATAAACAATATTTGAAATTAGGACCTCATTTGTGTAAATTGGCAGGCCATGCCTCTTCCAAAGTTATGTCCTTCATGCCTGCCCACCATATAAAGAAGATAGGCTGAGTGCCCCAGAGGTAGGAGTAGCAAAAGGCAAAAGGGAAGCCCCTCCCACACCAAAACCTGTGAGAACCATAGAAAAGATAAACTTGGTCTGCCAGGAGATGGATCCACACCACAGCCCACCTAGACAAACTCCACTGTCCACCTTTGCTCTTCCTGGCATATTCCCTGGTGTTACATCCTCTTTAGAACTGTAGAACACCTTAAGTGGACCTTGGGGTTATCCAGCACCATTCCAGACCTCGCAGGACCAGCCCTGCTTTCTAACCACTAGGACCAATAACACCTCCACAGGATCAAAAGTTTTAAAGCGTGGATCTGGAATGGCTGACCCCTCCAACCAGAGTCTCCATCCTGGGCCACCCCACAGCATACACTATAGTCCTGTTGCTAATAGACATATTGCAGTGAATAGAAACACCAAAGGTGGAACCAATATTAGAGCCATTAACCACCAGGCCAAACTCAATGTCCCCTGGGCTGATGGGACCAGCATAGAAAGCATGTGACCAGGCACAGATTGAGCTCCCCCAGCAGACCAGCAGGCATGAGGGCTAGGACACCTCCACCTGCCTGCCCTCCCCTGGCAGCACCCACTTGGATTCGTAGCCGTAGTTCTACCAGGTACAGGCAAAGATGCAATCTGTCAGATCCTCAGCTAAATAGTCAATTAACAGAGAGGTGTCATAGGATTCATAGGATGTACAGAGCTTATTTAGACAATTTGTCCATTATGCTCACAACTTAAATGGCAATATACTCTCAGAAAAATCTCCCCTTCAGTTTGTAATGACTATCCAAGTTGTTTTTAAACATAGTCATAGAGAAACTTGCTACCACTTCCAGTGGCAGTTAATTCCATAAAGGTACCACCCTTTGGGTATACCATTTTTGTCTTTTTACAAGATTATACTTGTTTGCTTTCAATTGTAGGGAAAGAGCCCTTGTGTTATGGGTCTGTACTCTGAATTCGAATCCCAGACTTTCCCAGAGAGTATGGTCAATTAGGACCTAAACAGCAAGCACATGTCCCCTCTGACCCTTCTGTATTCCAGTGAGAACAAATTTAACTTTTTTAATCTAGCCTCGTAAGGGACACTCTCCAACCTCCTCACTGTCCTGGTTGTCCTCCTCTAAGTCTTCTCTATTTTCTGGATTTCTCCCCTCTAAGAAATACTGCCAGAACAGCATAAAGTAGCAGGGATGGGTTGAAACAAATGAAAAAAAATCTAGAAAGGTTACAAACATTATCTCATTCTGAAGTACATATTTCAATTTCATCAAGTTAATGCTTAGTGACATGCTGAAAATGGATTAGTGTGTCCTTGATAGCTTGCAGAGTACAAGGTACTTGCTTCTTTGCTGCTGCCACAGTAGACAGCTGACCACTTAATCTGCTGTCCATGAGCTGGAATAATGGCTGATCCCTTAGATCTTGCACTCCCCTCCTCCAAATCTGTGTTCTGGGTGGCTGCTGAGTTCAAAACCCCATTGTTGCATATCTGCCAATGCCTCTTGGACTGTATGGTGCAAGGTGGTCCCTTCAGTGTAATGGACCTAAATTTGGCAGGGTATGGAGTCTGGAAACAGATGTCTGCTCCACAAAGACCTTTAAGACAGAGGGAATAAGCCAGCTTCTATGCCTGCACTGCCGGAGTGTAATCATGGTCAAAACAGAGTCGATGTTCACCCCATGAGCTGCTACCTTTTCACGCCAGGCTGCAGATAAAACACGTTCTTTTTTGTATAACTCAAAAAACACATGGTGCTAGATCGCAGTCTCTCCCCTTGTGCAGGTTTTGTGCCCAAAGCTCTCTGAATGCACTCAAGATGGAGAGTTCTCCTGGAGGGAAATCTAATGTGTCACAGATCAGTTTTTCTATGAAGTCTGAAAGATGCTGACCTTCTACTCCCTCCAGCAACCCATAAGAGTTGCAAATTTTTCCTTCGGATCCTGCCCTCCAAATCACAACATTTTTGTTCCAGCTGAACCTGTCCATAATGTGTATGTTTAAAATCACCTCACTAATGGTGTCAGTGTGATCTGAAAGGTATTTGAGGGCACTCTGCATAGTTTTCTGTTCAGCCTTGAGTGAATCAACATCAGACCGAATAGTTTGTAAAGACAAAGCAATTTTGGCTTGAAAGGTTTTAGTTCTGTTAGAATTTGGGAATTAGTAACTCCCTGCCCCTCACCTCATGGCAAGCCTAGTGAAGAAGATGCCATGTTGGCAGAGTGAGACAAGCCACTGGAGTCAGTGACTCAGAACTTGTTGGGTGTAAACGATGGAGCACTCTTAGTTTTTGATTTCTTTATGCTTTCTTCCCATACTTATCTGCCACCTTCAAGAATCATTTTGAGGTAAGAACACTTTTTTTTTTTACCAAAAAAAGGTGTTTTGATAGTGACAATTACAGAGCTCCACTAGTTCACCACATGTTTAGTTGGTGACATCACCGGAAGTCAAGGTGGCTTTTATTTCTTTATGGCATACTGCTCATTAACCTTTGTTTACTTCACATTTTCTTAACAAGGAGTGCCCCACTGAGGCACAGCATTTTGTTTTACTAGACAAATTTTACCAGCCTTGACTGTACATTTGGTGAATGGGAACTTGCATCTTTTGAAAATTCAACTCTGTTAGGTTGGAGTTTCTTTCTCCAGAACGGAACTCAGATATGTCAGGAATGGTCTCGTAAAATATCAGTCTTGTTAAATTAGATCCTGTATGACAAATGCTGAGCCCCGGCCCTTTACCAATCTTCTCTTGACTGGGATATTCACTGACAAGCCAATGGTGCAGGCTGCAGCTGATGTGATGTGATGAAACTTTCATTATAAAGTGGAGAGAAGAAATCCTGGAAGCTGATTGGCTGAAACAGTATTTGTCCCATGACGATATCTCAGTATGTCGTCATAGTACAAATCTGATTACTAAGATCAGTCATGTCCTAACACTTTAGGGCCATTTTACCATAGCAATAATACACTCCAGGGTATGGTATATCATGGCATATGGCATGTCATCACTTCTTGGGTGGTTGAAGGCACTTGGCGTTGTCTTGTGTCTTACAATGCACTCAAGGCATGACAATATCTCATAGTATACCACACCCTGTCATGTATTGTTTTCAATATTTTGACCCCAAATTTTCAACACAGACGTTTTTTCGCACCACATCATGAATGAGACAAGTGTCATTGCACATGTGGTGCAAAATGACATTTCAGGTGGTATTTTATAAATTCAATTCAGTTTTTATTTAACCAGGATAACACCGTTGAGACAGCTCATTTGCAAGGAGGTCCTGGAGGACACAAATACATTTACAGATAAACTAACACAATGCAAAATCAGCAAACATGAGTACATATACAGGTAATGCTAAAGGCATGTACAATACAAGTTCAGTGAGCACAGCAATTGCAACAAAAAACACCAAGTACAGCAAAAAACAGCAAAAAAGTTCTTTGAAGTTTGGGGGCTGCAGAGAAAGGAAGAGGACTAGCAGAGGGACAGGATCGGGGAGGGAGAAGGTTAGAGCAAGATAAAGTGCTAGGAAACAACCAAAGAGTGTGGTATATGGTACCAGCACACGTATTCATACATAGCAATTACAAGTATCCTTCAACGTAAGTCTAAGCATGGACTTGAAAGTACATAAGCCAACAGTATGCTTGTGTTTGAGTGATTTTTGTAAGGTATTCCAAAGGGTAGACAAATCATGACTTATGGATGTGGAACCAAAGTGGGTTTCTAATCCTGGGAATATTGAAAGTTTTCTCAGTGAATACACACAAGAAGCACGTTTGAACAGAGAGCAAATATGAGGGTGTGTGAGTTTCAATGTTAAAGCTCTGTACACCCAAAGGGACACATTTCGCCACCTCCTTGTACTGAGAGATGGCCAGCCAATCTGTATATAGAGGGAACAGTGATGAGTGTTGAATGGGGCATTCATGATAAATCTTAAGGCCCTGTGGTAAAGCGTATCCAATGTAGATAAGGCAGATTTAGGACTATGTCTGTATAAGAAGTCCGCATAGTCAACTAGCGGGAGAAAAGTTGTTTGGACCAGTCTAAGTTTGCCATTGTAAATAAGTAAATGCTTTATTCTTTAGAAAAGACCAAGTCTTTGGCGTAATTTTTTGGCAGTTTCCTCTAAGTGAGTAACAAAGGAAAGTTTACAGTCTATCCAGAAGCCAAGATATTTAAATTTCTCAACTGGTTCAAGCGTCTCACCGAGGATACTCTTGATATGGTAGTTTACATCCAAAGGATTCATAAGAACTTCTTTGTTGTTGGGAGAAAGGAACATAATCTTTATTTTTTTAGCATTGAGTAGTAACTTTAGATGGAGCAGATTTTGTTGAAGATGGTCAAAATCATATTGTAAGTCATGACAAGTGAGTTGTAGAGAGGGCCTGGTGACATATAACACTGTATCGTCTACAAACAGATGAACATGTGCTGTGCTAAAATTGTCATCTATGTTGTTAATATAGATGGCAAATAACAAAGGCCCCAGTATAGATCCCTGTGGGACTCCTCTCAGAAGTGGTTTTAAGGGAGAAAAAGCACCATTAACTTTTACCTGTTGCCGCCTGCCTGAGAGGTAACAGGAAAACCATTTTAGCGAGATGATGTCTAATCAATGTTATTTAACATATCTAGTAGTAACTGATGATCATCACCTGTTTAAGGGAGATAGGGCTGAAACAGAATTGCACAGAGTGGGGATTGGCTTTTGAAAGAGGGGAAAGAGGGGAACCAGCAGGAGGCTGTAGAGGTAACTTACTAGCAGGGGAGGATTCGAATGCTTAACCAGCTGTAGCAAAATGGTTGTTCAGCTGGTCCAGGATATCATCACTACAAGTATAGGTACAGTATGTATCCCAGATACTATCTTTTTTTTTTTAACTTTCTATTTTATCCCCTCCTACATGCCCCCATCTCCGACCCTTCGGGAGCGCCTAGGAGTCATACTGCTGCCAGCCACCCTACCTTGGTCCATCCTTGATCTCCATGGAGCCACAGATTGCCCCCCAGGCAGGGACGAGGTGGGGCCCGAATACCCCGTACTTCTGGTTGCGTCGGTCAAGGCAGCCAGGCAGGTGGTGATACAATGTAGGCATGATCCGGTGCTCTGCCTTCCCGGAGATGGAAGGCATTTTTTCCCTCTTTCCTTCCCTACATGTGGTGTGCACCCTGACATCAAGGCGCTATGTGATGATGTCCACCATGTGTCTCAGCCGGCCCCTCCTGTAAGCAGGAGCTGCTGTACCTTGAGTCTCTGCTCGGGGTCAGGCAAGCTGCGGGCCTTGGCTCCCTCCCTCCCCCCTGGAGAAGGTGAACAGTCATGGGATGCTCAAGCCTTCTCCCCCAGCCGGCCCTCCAATGACCCAAGTCCACTCCCGAACTCGGGTCACCAGCGTTGCGAGCAGAAATCCAACCGCTGCGCTGATGGGCCCAGATACTATCTTAGTTGGGAAGGATGGAGGTGAACTATGCCCTTCAATTTCTCTAAGAATTTGCCAAAAAGTGTCTGTATTACTTTTAGAAGACTCCAAGGCTGCCTGGTAATAATTAGCCTTTTCTGCCCGAATAAGTCTTGTGCATTGGTTTCTCATGGCTCTAAAGACAGCCCAATCTGAGTCAGATTTTGTCTTGTGAGCTTTCTTCCATAAGTGGTCTCCATGATGTAGAGCAGTTTTTAGTGAGTTAGAGAACCAGGGCTAAGTTTTTTTTCTTGTTCTGAGTTTTGTCATAGGCGCATGTTTATTAATTATCTCCAAGATAAGGTTGATGAAAAGGGTACAAGCTTCAGTGACAGTAGGGGCCAGATAGAAATCTTGCCAACAGATCTTACTCTGGTCAGTCAGAGAATTACAGTAATTAAATTTGTGAAATTCCCTTTTAAAAATAAAGTTAGATTTGAGCATTCGTTTTGGGAGATGCCTCACACAGGCAGTAGCACAGTAGTCACTAATGTCATTATGGAATACCCCAATGTAGGTAATTTTATGGGGCCTGTTAGAGAAGATCAGGTACAGGAGAGTACTATGCTCAGGGTTTCTAAGGTTGGGATGGGTGACATCACAAATTAGTTGGTTGAGCCCAAAGACATCGCAAAGGTTTTTTAGAGGTTCAGAAGGGTGGAAGTTCCAGTCTAGGTTGAAATCCCCTAGACAAAGACATTCAGGGTCGATGGATCCTAGGATCTCATGAAGGTGAGGAAGTATCCCAAGGCCACCAGAAGAGGGTCTGTTGCAGCCAGAGATATAGATAGATTCGTCAGAGGGAAGGGACATTTTCAAAGTGAGGCTTTCGAATTGCTTATGCAGTGAGGTAGAGTCAAAGACTGAAACTGCATATTTTTCTAAAACATAGATTGCAACCCCCCCTCCCCAGTTGTCCTGTCTGTTCTAAAGACATTATAAGAGGGGATGGTAATGGCCTGGTTTAGGGTAGAGGCTTTCAGCCAAGATTCAGATACAACCAAAATATCTGGTGTTGTGTGAAGGGCCCAGTCTTGGATTAAGTCCATTTTCTTAAGCAGACTACAGGTATTGATACTGTATGAAGAAAACTGATTCCTTTTAGTTGAGCAAGGTCTGAGGGAGCCAAGATAGGCCCAAGTGGCCCAGGATTTAATTCTGTATTTCCTGAACACGATAATAAAAGCAAAAGAAGTTTCTTAAGCCTGTTAATAAGGGACTTAAGGAGTAGTTAGTGACCACATTTGGGTGAGGTCCTTAAAGAAGGAGTGTATGGAGAAATAGAAAAACGAGGGGACACTAATCCAAAGACTGCCACATGGACAGGGATAGACAGTGTCATAGGGATACCAGAATAGATCCTAAAGGTTTGACAGGGTTTGATAAGTCTCATATAACCCCTAGGTGGCGCTATCCCAAGGGCAAGTATCCCTGTCTGCTTGGCTAGTAGCAGGTTAAGGGGCCTGAGTTCTGAAATGGGTGCCTTCACCCAGAGGTCAGGGTTGGTAGTGGTCAAGCTAACCTGGGCACAGCCCTCCGGGATACTGTAACCCCCCTCTTTCCTTACTAGTGGCCGGAACAATACACGATAATCACTTTCACAATACCCCGATACAACACACAAGTACCCACACTGTTTGCACTTACCACCAGGGCATTCCTCTGGCCCAGCCCTGGAGAACCCCTGTAAAACAAGGTTCTACACAGCAAATAACAGCAGTACAGTACTCTTGTCAGGGTAAATGCAAAAAAAGAGTTAGATCTGATTTATTTAAGAGGCTTGAACAAGGGAGGGGGGTAATCAGGTTATGCTCTATCAATCAAACAGTTATGTATGCACTTTAGGGTCCATAAACAGTCACACACTCTGGATACCCAGATGGAGAATGGTGGGCTAGCCAGGAACATTGCAGCTGGTTGGGGCCCTGTGATGGAAGAAAACAACATGCACAACACACACTATTTGTAATCCGGAGCCGGAGGGCTCAGTTTGTGAAAAGAAAAACAACAAACAATCAGATGACACACTTTTAGATTAGGCTGTTGTTGCAGAGTGCTACCCTGATGATTACTCACGATACCCAAGACTGGACATAGGCTGGACGAAAACCGAGACATCAGGTGGTTAATCTGGAGTGCCAGGAGAAGCAAGGCCCACATGATTCACCAAGGCTTTGTACCTGTTCAAGTGTGGAGCTGGGGGCTAATCCCCAGGCAGGTCTCTCGTTGGTGGCTTTCTCTGTGCAGTTGGGTAGTCTGGCAGGGCCAGCATGGCATGGCCCAGGCCGACTGGAGATGAACGCGGATTCAGTCCGATTAGGCTGGATAAAGCTTCCAGCAAGCAGAACACAGTTCATACAGTGGGGAACCAAATCATGACCCACTTTCAACACAGCACATTTACATGTAACAAAATTCTACTATACCAGGCAAACCGCTCTCCGGTCATGATCACAAAGTCTCTGCACAAACTGGGGATTCAAAAGCAGCTGGAAATCCTGACACGCCGATCGCATTGAGCAAATCTTCGGTCTTCTTCAGGTTAAAGCCTGATCACAGTCCAGTGGCTTAAATAGTACTCACAACTCGGATTCAGTTCGAATAAACTCTATTTTCCCTCTCAGGGACAGCAGGCAGACAGGCAGGCCAAAACTCAGCCCTTTCACAGTTGTCCCATGCAAAACTACACAGAACTGCTGCTCAAAATCACTTGAGTTGTTACTTCTTCACTTCTCAGCTCAAAACTGAAACTAGCTGCAGCAGCAGCCTGGGAAATTCCCCAAGATCCAGTAGGTTCGGTTGGCTGATCCTCCTGTCATTCACAACAAAAGCTCCCCCTTCAGGTGCAAAAAGGCGCAAAAAGCCCAAAACTATAATTCCTACAGATTTTGACTCCAGACAGCTCCTGTAGTCCGGCTCTATTTTAGGTCCCACCAGTACTGATTGGTCCAATTCGCAGTCTAGGACCAAGATAGTGGAGATAAACAAAACAGTCCTTGCTGCAAAGAAGGCAGGTTAGACAAACTACATTATCATTATCATTCTAAATGATTTTCAGCAAATAGTTACATCTTTCAACAGAGCTCCCTCTCAGATTACTTATGACTGCAATCCAGGCAGCTCTTAAAGAGACAGTATGCAGAGGCTATACAAGCACTCTCTGGCAATCTCATTTAAACTGCAAAAGCGCAGGACACCAGCCTGGCAATGAGCATTTAGGCAAGCTTGAGGAAGACTTTTTGGGAACCCCCATTTGTAGGGGGGGTTACGCCCTTCCCTGCCTTTAGAAAACTTGGCGTCCGTGTCAAGTCTGTACCATCATGCATCAGTTAACATAAACTTATTACTTTACTATACATATTCACTATACTTCATGATACTATATCCATTCTGACAACACATTGTGCATATTTCACACAGGTAAATTGAACATTACTATACAGAATCAGGTAATAACTTCTTTTACCTAAAACAATGCAAGAGGGGGCCCTTCCCTCTCAGCTAACTTGGGGCTAGAGGGGGCAGGGGCACCATGGTGAGAGGGAAAGACAAGTAACCTGGAATTGGCTGTCAAGCTCAATTTGGGCAGTGAGCTTGGTGAGACATAAACACCTTTGTGCACCACATTGAGAGACAAATCCACTGGCCTCCCGGTAGAATCATAACTGAGGCATACTACTGGCTTGACAGCTCAGCCAGTCTTTCTGAGGGGGACAACTACAGTCTTTGTACTCTCAGCACTGGTTTGGGGACTCTCATCACTTGTGAGGGGTGCCTGTGCCTGGGTGGGAACGTCCAAACTTGGGGCACTGTCAGCTCCTTGCTCTATAGGCTCTGTTTCTACAATGCTTGACTCATTTTGTGAAGGCTCGGGCACAATAAAGCTTTGAGGCACTGAAGGGGGGGGGTGGTCAGCACTCTCATAGTGTTCTTCAAGTTCTGGTATGTCACCAGAAAGACTCAAACCATCAGACCCTTCTTCAGGCAAATCATACAGTTCCATAATACACAGACTCAACATCTTAACACGTGATACTTTGCACTTCACTTTCTGGGAGCATTGGCTCCAAGGACAAAGCTGGGGGGTAAGGCAGTCCAGAAGGCCCAGCTTCATTCCCACTATTTATCAGGGGGTTACCTCGAAACAGCTGACTCAGTTCATAAGAGTGGTAATAGGCATGGTCGTATTCACTTTCGTCAGAAGTGGACTGACAGTCACTATCATTCTGGGCCTGCTGCAGAGGAAACCTTAAATCTGTGACCACTGGGGTAGGTTGACTCTGTCTCTATCTTGCAGCAGCATGAGTCACCAGCCCAGGGGGCTCAATTATTGGGGGTTCAGCCTCAATCATGACTTGGCCGATAGGTAGCAAGTGGTTACGCTGCATGGTCTTGACAGCTCTGGAGTTGTTCTCAGGGTGCACCTTGTACACAGGTAAATCATCCAACTTTTCAACTACTACATGGGGAAGATGGTGCCACCAATCAGCAATTTTGTGTTTACCATGCAGTCCCAAATTGAGTAACAACACACAGTCTCCAGGTCAAAGCTCTTGAGCCTTTACTTTTTTATCCTGCCTCTTTTCGTTGCCTAGATTTCTCTTGGCAGCCATTGTCTGGGCCAGTTGATAGGCATGGTTCAATTGAGCTTTCAGTTTTTGTACATATTGCAAGTAGTTTTTGGCTCGGACCCCATCTGGAGAGACCCCAAAACAGACATCAACTGGCAGCCAGGCCTCTCTCCCGAACATGAGGCAGTAGGAGAAGAACCCAGTAGCATCATTTTTCATGCAACTGTATGCCTGTACCAAGGTGCTAATCTGCTAGCTCCATTTTTGCTTGTCTTTTGGGTGGAGGGTCCCCAGCATGTCTAGAAGGATGCAGTTAAAATGTTCTGGTTGAGGGTCTCCCTGCGGGTGATAGGGGGTGGTTCTTTACTTTCGCACCCCCCATAAAGAGAGCATTTCTTTGATTAGCTGACTCTCACAGTCTCTGCCTTGATCAGAATGAAACCACTGGGGGGCACCATAGTGGATGAAGACATTTTCCACCAACACCTTGGCCACGGCAGATGCCTTTTGATCTTTGGTGGGAAAAGCTTGTGCATACCACGTGAAATGATCTGTAACCACTAACACATTACCAACGTTCCGCTGATCAGGTTCTAAACACAAGAAGTCTATGCAGACTAGTTCCATGGGGGTGCTGGTAGTAATATTAACAAGGGGGGCAGCCCTCTGAGGCAGGGCTTTTGTTTGCAGGCAGCAACTACAAGTCTTTATACGGTGCTCAACATCGGCCCCTATTTTGGGCCAGTAGAAGCGAGATCGTACCAGGTCAAGGGTTCTGTCAATACTGAGGTGCCCCATGTGATTGTGGAGGGACCTCAGTACCAAATCTTTAAAGGCTGTGGGCAGGACCAATTGTTGCTTGTCTACTTTGCCATTGTGATCTACTGTCTCTCTATACAACAACTGATTGAGCAACTTCAATCTGGGGCCTTCTTTAAAAAATTAAGCTGTTCGCAAGTCAGTGGAATGTAACTTAGACATATCTTTCCCCGCACACAGGGCATCAAGTGCTGGCTGAATCATAGGATCTTGGGATTGAGTTCATGCTGGCTGAATCATAGGATCTTGGGATTGAGCCCACTGAATGCTGTCATTGTCAAATTGAGGTAGTGCACTAATATCTAGAGCAGAGAAGTGGCAATAAGCAGCTAGTATGCAGGTGTCAGAAGGGCCCAAGCAATCTACTAAACAGTCCACTGTGTCTGCAGACATCTGTTCATCAGGTTCAGGCAGCCTGACCCAATCACTGTTGGAAGTGGGCCTTCATGATAGGGTGTCAGCATCAGTATGGTTCAGGCCCGGTCTGTTTTCAACAGTATAATCATAGGTTGATAATGCAGAAAGCCACCGGTGCCCAGTGGTGTCTAACTTAGCTGAAGTCTGTACATAGGTCAACAGATTATTGTTAGTCTTCACCAATATCTTTGCCCCATAGAGGTATTCATGAAACTGGTCAACGATGGCCCATTTTAGTGCAAGAAACTCCAACTTATGCACAGGGTAGTTTCGTTTGGACGGGGTCAAGCTCCTATTGGCGAAAGCTACTGGTCTCAAGCCATCCTCATGGTCTTGATACACCACCGCTCCTAGACCCTGCAGACTAGCATCCATATGCAGCACATAAGGTTTGGTGGGGTCAGCATAGGCGAGGATGGGGGCGTGGGTGAGCTAGTATATGATCTCATGGAAGGCTGCTTCACAGGCGGGCATCCAGCGGGGCCCGAAGAGTTCACCTGGGTGGAAGTATACTTTTTCTGGTTCTTTAACGGACCCTTTTTTGTATTTACGATTGGAAGGAGGGTAACCCTGGGTGAGGTTCAAGAGTGGGCGAATCACCTTGGAATAGTCTTTTATGAACCTGTGGTAGTAGCCAAAGAACCCCAGGAATCATTGTAGTTCTTTCAGATTATGGGGCTGGGGCCAAGTAGTCAGTGCTTCAACCTTACTGGGATCAGTCTCTATCCCTTTTGTAGATACTATGTGCCCCACTTACTTCACAGAGGTTTGGAAAAACTGGCGCTTGTCAATGGACAGCTTGAGGCCGAAGTCTTCCAGTCAGTCTAGGACTTTAAACAGTTGGTCCTCATGCTCCTCTAAGGTGCTCCCAAACACAATGACATTGTCCAAGTACACCAGGCATTCCAGCAAATTCATATCTCCCACCGCACATTCCATCAGTCGCCAAAAGGTGTCCGGGCGCCCGATATCCCCTGTGGCATCCTCAGAAACACGTAGAACCACAATGGACAGATGAAGGCTGGTTTCTCACAGTCTTCTGGGGCCATCGGGATCTGGTAGTATCCGCTGCGAAGATCCAACACCGAGAACCATTTGCTCCCATTCAAGCAGTCCAGGGCATCTTGTATACGAGGCATAGCGTATTGGTCTGGGATGGTCTGCTGGTTCAGGGTTCGATAATCAACACACATCCTCACAGACCCATTCTTCTTACACACAACCACAATGGGAGAGGCGTATGGGCTCCTGGATTCTTGTATCATGCCAGAAGCGAGCATTTCCTGCAGGTGTCTTCTTACATCATTTATGTCTGCTGGGGCTAGGTGTCGGGACCTCTCTCGAAATGGCCATTCATCATGCAGGCATATGTGATGCTCTGCACCCTGGACACATCCCACATTTATATATTTATTGTTTACCGGGTAAGTGCACTAGCCAAAAAATGACTATTTTCAGGCACGACCCGAGAGAGTACAGAACAAAACATTGTACAACAGTCCAGTAGTACATGGCGTAATAAGTACAGTCAATGATAAACAATCTAAGTTACATAAACTAGAAAAAGTAAATCATGACAAAAAGAATTACACAAACATGACTAACCTAGCACATATAATCATACCCAGTCCAATAGTACATGGCATAACAAGTACAAACAGTAAAGAGCAAGCAAGAGGTACATAAGCAGGAATAGGCAAATCATGACAAAGAGGGATAGCATAAACATGACTAACTAAGACAACGTAGAACAGCAGGGTTGGAGGCATACGCTGTTCAAGTCATCAGTGTTAGGGAGATGAGAGAAACCAGGATAAACATGCAAGAGCTATAGTTAAGAAGAAAAGTCTTAACTGATGCATCAAGTAGAAATAGAGGATGTTAAGGCCTAAGTAAAATATCAGAGAGAGAGAGATTAATGACGTGACCCACCTAGAGGTTTAGCAGGATAATTAGATATTCTTACAAGACACAGTCATTACAACGGGTTTGTGGGTAGAGAAGAGAGAGGGAAGGGGGGAGGGAGAGACAAAACTGAGTGAGAATATAGGAGAAGTGAATTAAGAAGAGGAGGTAGTAATAGGACGGGTAATGAAGGGAGATAGGAGAGAGAAATGGAGAGGTAATTAGAGGGAGGAGGCAAGAGATATTAAGTAGGGTTGAAGCAAGTGCACTCATTGGTAAGCACTAGATATTGACGGAATTCCCTTTTGAAGCAGAGATGGGACACTGACTGTCTGAGTCCAAGAGGAGGGGTGTTCCAGAGTTGGGGGGGCCACACACTGGAAGGCACTTGCACCTTTAGATGTACGGCATCTAGCCACCTTCAACAGAGATTTATCTGCTGATCGCAGCCCATGATTGGAAGTAGCAGGAGCAAGCAAAGTCGCAAGTGATGAGGGAGTATTATCTCTGATAATGGAATTGATAAGTGTACCCATCGAGTATTGCCTAGTTGCTAAGGGGGTGAGCCAGTTAAGGTCACTGTATAGTTGGCAGTGATGCTTGAGCTGAGGCGATGAGGAGGCATAACGGCATATATTGTTGTATGTAATGTCCCACTTTTGCAGGGTTGTTTTGTGAGCAATGGAGAAAACAGGGGCACCATAGGTGAGAGCAGGGAGCAGTATCCCTCTGGCGATAGCTAGTTTAGCAGATGGCGTTAGTAGGTAGCTAGTTTTGTAGGCCACAACAATTTTAGAGTTGACAACTTTACGGTAGCCTTAATATGGGAGCTAAAAGAAAGGGATTGGTCAAGTAAGACCCCCAGATAGTTAAAGAACTCCACAGATTCAATCTGTGCTCCCCCTAGGTCATTTACAATTAGTTGGATGGGGCAGCTCTTAAGCTTTGGAGCAGAGCCGAACAACATTACTTTTGTCTTGTGTTAAGTTTGGCAAAGCTTATGTGCACAAAGCCAGTATTGGACATTTCTAAAATCAGCAGTCAGCGGCCAGGTTGATACTGCTACATTTGAGGAGACTAATGTGAAAGAGACAAGGTCGTCTCGTAGAGAATAGGTGAGCAGTATTGAAAGGTATCTGAAATGTTGCTTATATAAAGAGAAAGAGGGGCCTAATATGGACCCTGAGGAGCTCAATGTTTGTAGAGGAAGTTGGACAGGGAAGAATTTAATTTCACGGCTTGGGTCCCGTTCAGAAGGTAGCTACTAAACCAGTTGCACACAGAGGATGAAAAATTTATATTCTGAAGAGCTGAAAGAAGCAGGGGATGATTGACCAAGTCAAATACCTTGGTAAGATCAATAAAAACAGCACCTGTTAGTTGTCCAGTGTCCATGCCGGAAAGAGTGTGAGATGTGAAGTGTAGAAGTGCAGTCAAGGTACTATGGTCTTTTCTGAAACCATGCTGGTACTCGGAAAGAAGACTGAGCTTAGTTAGGTAGTCAGTAACTTGGAGAGCCACTAATTTCTCAAGGATTTTACTCAGGACTGAGAGAATGGCATTGGGCCTGTAGTTGGCAATGTTTTGGGGTCGTCTTTTTTGAAGACTGGTGCATTGCGAGCTATCTTCCAAATGTCGGGTACTATACCATGTGAGAGAGAAAGTGTGAAGATTTTTTGCCAGAGGAGAGGCAATAAGGGGAGCAGCAAGCTTAAGAAGTCGAGGCTCAGTTGAATCTGATCCAGAGCTGGTGTTGTCCGATATGGCCTTCAGGAGTTTTAAGACCCGCGAGCAGATTATGGCCTTGAAATAGAAATGTGCTGTATCTTGTAATATATCAGACCTCATGTTTACTAAGGGCATGTAGTGAATAGGAGGGTGCTGTGAGTGAGGTCCGGATGGTGAAAAGGATGAAGTGAACTGGGATAGGTCTGAGAACAAGTGGTTAAAAGCATTTGCTATGGTCCTTCCATCATTGCAATTCAAGCCATTTATTATCATTTCACTAGGGTTAACTGACTGAGAGGAACCTAGAAGGTTCTTCACATGTTCCCAAAATTTCCTAGGGTCACCAGCTGAGTTTATCTGCAGGTATTTACTCATAGCCAGCCTAACCTGCTTATTGCACAAGTTCCTTAGCACTCTATAGGCAAGAAAATCAGATTGGAGACCTGTCCTCTTGAATAGCTTTTACTGTTTGTCCATGTTGTGCTTGGCACCAAGCAGGTCTTTATGTAGCCACCTTGTGTGCTTTCCACTAACATGTCTAGTCACTTGTGGAGTGTACTTTCTCTGCACAGCCAGGAATTCATTAATGAAGATCTGCAGAGCAGCTTCAGCATCACAAGAGACATAAACATTTGTCCAGTCGATGCAGGATACATCATACAGAAATTCACCAAGGTCCAGTTTAGCAAAGTCCGTAAAAGTTACAAAACGAGGCGGTGGTGAAGAGGGTGCAGCTGTAGGCCATATACAGAAGATGGGGGAGTGATCGGTTAGGGCATCAGCTAGGAGGCCTGAGCTAGATACATGCTCAATACGGTTCACCAGTAACCAGTCAATGAGGGTAGAGGACTGAAGTCCTGGTGAGATTCTTGTAGGTACGGTTATCAGTTGGTGAAGACTGTAGCTGTGTAGAAGGGAGAGTAATAAGCTATTAGATGGACCCATCCAATTAAGGTTAAAATCTCCTATGATGATTACCTCATGTCTGTTGTAGACCTGTGAGGGTTCATGAAGCATATCCCTGAGCCCAGATAGACCAGCTGATGGCGGGTTGTAGACAGAGATAAGATGGAGCTTCTTGGCACCTAGAGCAAGAGTGGCATGCAGAGATTCACAGCCTGCAGCGTTGGTATTACCCGGGATAAGGTTGCTTTTGTAGAGTATAGCAACACTACCCTCTCTTTTTTTGGCTGCTCTATCCCGACGAAACATGGAGTAGCCAGCAATGGGGCAGGGAGAGTCGGGTATCCCTGGTTTGAGTCATGTTTCTGTGAGGCACAGGATGTCAGGATTATAAATAGTGACCCATGCCTCCAGTTCAGTGAAGTGACGGGTAAGACTTCATATATTCATATGAACAATTAGGAGCCCTCTATTAGGTAACTTGTGTAGGTCACTTGAGGGAAGAGAGGTTATGGGGCCAGGGTTCAGCTCAATATCACCTGACAGAAGCAGAGTGAGGAGTGCTAGGAACCGTAGCCTAATGCAGCAGGTTGAAGAGGGCATAATAAGATCAAATGGCAATTTTCTGGAAGCCAGGACAGCATAATATGCACAACCTTTGCAACAGAGTAGAGTGCTTATTTGTGGTCGGCTTGGCATGAAGAGATAAGGTTAGAGAAATAAAAATCTGAGAGGTCAGAACAGCTGGCACTCCCCATGCCTGAGCTAGGGATAGAGAGAGAAAGCCCATTTAGGCAAAGTAATAGGAGAGGGACAAGGAGCAATCTTACCACACTGAAGGTCGCCATACTGTTGTCAATGGTAGAGAAATGCAGTGGGCTAGTATAGAAAGTCTGGTAGTAAAGTAGAAAATGCAGTAAGACAGAAGCAAGGAACTGATAGTTTGGAAGTACAGGCTAGACTAATGGTCCTGAAAATGCTTAGAAGCGTGGAAATTTACTACAGGAAACTAAAACTTGACAGTTTATGTAAGAGAGAGTGAAAAAGTGGGCAACCCACAGGTTAAGAAGAAAGAGAAACAGAAAAGGATTGTGTTTCAGACAAGCAGTTTGTGATAGGATAGGAAACTAGGAGGCTATTAGATCAGTAGGGTAGCCACGAGATGCATATCATCTGAGGAATGGACAGATTTCAATTCACAAGGAGGATACTACAAGGGCGCCTCTACTGTCCTTTAAGTATAAGAAGCCAATGGAGAATCGGACACTTAGCTCATGTGACGAGAGAGAGAGAGAGAGAGCTACTGTATAAAGGTTAGGGATCGACCAGGGTGGGGAGAGATGGGGCGGGCTGGCTCATGTGACGAGAGAGAGAGTTATAAAGGTAAGGGATCGACCAGGGTGGGTGAGGTGGGGGGCGGGCTAGCTCAAGTGGCGAGAGAGAGAGCTATAAAGGTAAGGGATCGACCAGGGTGGGTGAGGTGGGGAGCGGGCGGGAACCACAGTTTGAATGGAGAATCCTTTGAAACAGAGAAAGCTCCCGAGGCTCAGGCTAGAAACGGAGAATGCTCCCGAGGGTCAGGCTTACACGTACCTGGGCAGAGTCGCTGACAAACACCCCTTCTCAAGCAAGGGACGGGAGGCAGTCTTTTTTGTTGTTTGCCCGATTTCAAATGGCAGAGTCAGAGCCACGGTTCCAGCAGTCTTAGTGCAGGTGCCGAGCGGAGGTCTCTGCAAGAGCAGCAGTCCTGTAGAAGGGGTCCTTGCCCCAGTGGGCAGCGGAGACCTGGGCAGAGTCACCGCCAAAAAACCCTTCTCAAGCAAGGGAGGCAGAGTCTTTTTTGTTCCTTGCCCAATTTCAAACAGCAGAGTCAGACCCGCGGTTCCAGCGGTCCTAGTGCAGGTCAAGGAGTGGAGGTCCCTGCAAGAGCAGTAGTCCTGTAGAGGGGGTCCTTGCCCCAGTGGGCAGCGGAGACCTGGGCAGAGTCACCGACAAACACCCCTTCTCAAGCAAGGGAGGCAGATTCTTTTTTGTTACTTGCTCGATTTCAAATGGCAGAGTCCGAGCCACGGTTCCAGCAGTCCTAGTGCAGGTCAAGGAGTGGAGGTCCCTGCAAGAGCAGTAGTCCTGTAGAGGGGGTCCTTGCCCCAGTGGGAACCCATTCCTTCAACGAAAACACTTGGTCTCTCTGGGCAACTCTCTTGCTAATTCTAGCCTTCCATTCAGCTGGCAACGGGGAGTCACCAAAGTAAAACAAGTCTGGGGTCACTCTCTCCTTCTCACCAGGGTGCTTGTTGCTGGGCAATACTGCAGTGTCTGCACAGTGTACCATAGCTAGGGTGCACCCTCTGTGCACTCGGATCTCCCAATCTGACACATCATGAATCTGTACCATCACTCTTTGTTCATAGGCATGGGCACGAGCAGGCAAGATGCTGGGCTTGACCAATAATCCTTCTGGCAATTTTCCATCGCCTGGCATATCCAACATCAGTATTTTGTTCTTGACATCTTTCCAGAGGTGAACCTCCCCTTAAATGGTACACTGGGCGTTAGGGGCCAGTACCATTGAATCGGGATTCTTCTTCCACACGATCCCCACTGGTTCATCCTGGTCTACTTCCTCGGGTTTCTGTTGCAAATCATAGGCCCTGTTGATCAGAGCTGGAATTCTCAGGGCCCTCCCAGTCCATCGCCCTTGTTTCTCATGACAGAGTTGCGCCAGTCTCCCAAACATATGGGAGTTTGTCCCAGTTAACAGGGGGACCCCATCATACAGTCCGGTGGGGGGACACACTAGGGCCAATGTCTCTACTCTCTCCTCTACACCCATTACAGTTGCAGGAAAAGACAACCAGAGGCGGACATACCCTAGGTAGGGATAAGACTTGTCGCTCAGGCCCCACACAAGTAGGCCTTCCAGGGATTGCAAAGGCACATCAGATAAGTGTTTGTCATACCAGTTCTGGATTACAATGGTCACTTGTGACCCACTGTCAAGCACAGCCCGAGTATGAATACCATTCACAGTCACAGTAGTCTCCATTGAAGAGCCCACTATTTTGCACCAGTCTGGAGAGGCAGTAGCAGAGGCCTGGACAGATGATTTAGCCACAAAGAAATTTGAGTTAGGGTTTCTCAAACTCTCACTGTGGTAATTTCGGGCACCCCTTGGCCATTGATTTGCTTTTTGGAGCTCCCCTTGGAGTCTGTTTACTACTCTTTCTAAGTCCTTCTGACACCAGCATTCTCTTTTCATATGGCCATCCTTTCCACAGTTGTGACAAACGATAGACTCCTGGGTCATCCTGGGAGAGAACATCGTATGAGGAGCTGAAGCAGTAGTAAGAGATTGGGGTCTAGTATCTGCTTGCAGGGGTGAGAGTGGTGCAACATGTCTTAACAGTGCCTTTAGAGTGGCAGTCAATGCAGTGATCTCAACCTTGGAGCCACCCTTGGTAGTGGATGACTGAGGGTGCACTCCCACCCCCATGGCAGTCACATCATGAAAGGGACTAGAATCTTGTTCCATGGGGGAACCCCTTGCAGAGGCACCCATCTTCAACTCTCGTACTTCCTTTAGTAGCTCGTCTTTCCAATGCTGGGCCCAGGGCAGGAAGTCCTTTGCATTCTCAGAGTGCTCGTTAAGTGACGACTTTTCCCCCCGAGCCTCACTTGGCTGATCACTCTCGGTCACTTGCGCAGCAACAGCAGATATGGGTGCAATTCTCCACAGGGTCGCCTTTGCTTAATGCCCGAATTTCTTTCATTAGCTTGTCATAGGAGGGGGGGCGATTCTAGTCGAGTGGCAAGACGCAACTGAAGCAGTAACAATTCTTAAAACAGAGCAGACTTAAGGATCCGGTCCAGCCTAGTTCGATCTAATTCTTTTTATATTTTTATTTAGTCTTTTTATTTAATTTATAAATGCAACAATTTTACAGGCAGCAATACATCACTTATTAATACCAGTTGATAACATCACAATACATGTATACTTGTAGTAGTCATATTAGGGGAAAATAAATTAACATCTTATTACTTCAGTATCCAGAGAATCATAATTACTCATTTTAAGTTCAGTCTGTGATCCATTCAAGTCAAATCAGGCATAGCACGGTGAGCCCTCCCCTTTCCTTCCCAGATTTTATTCCCATTAAAATTCAAGGAGCATCGCAGATCATATCCCGAGTATCTTTTCAGTGCAAAAGAAGAGCAAAATTACGTGTTCAGTACATAGCTTAAGGTACAAAATCACCATAATGATTTAGTTGGTATGAGCTTCCCCGGTGATAGCAACGCTGGTGGTCATGAGGGCTTACGGAGCCGCCCTCCCCCTAGCAAGAAAAAAGGAATCTCTCCACTGGTGATTACGAGGGCATTACGGAGCCACCTTCCGCTCAAGCTGAAACACAAGCTCCCCCAGTGATAGCCACGCTGGTGGTCGATAGGGCTTATGGAGCCGCCCTCCCCAAAGCAAGAAAAAAGGAATCTCTCCGCTAGTGGTCGCGAGGGCATTACGGAGCCACCTTCCCCTCAAGCCAAAATGCAAGATACCATAAGAGGCACCCAGGTGCGTCTGTACTCCGCGGTGTCTCTGAGGTTCTCTCCCCGCTGACACTTTGCATCAGCTGCCCCACCGCCCCCACCACCACTCTTGGTGAGCAACTCCCTATATAGACTGTGTTAGGTGACATTTTTAACCATTCCCTATACAGACTGTGTTAGGTGACGTTTTTAACCAATCACCCTATTTTCCCATTTGCAGCTTATCAGTTCTCACCACTAGTAGCCACTACAGCTAATTGCTGCACTAAATCCCCCACTCTAGCAAAGCCATGCTGCACATAGCCTATAAATCTATTTTAGGGATAGCCTTTCTTACCACATTAGCATCCCTCCCACCCTCGCTCCTCCCTAAATCACAGCTTAGTCCCCCAGGAATCACTTCAAAAAACACCCACACTAGTCCCTGCTCCTCCTCCATGTTTGGACAGTACCCCCTCGGGCCACACTGCTACTGGATTCCTGGTCTGTCCGTCCTCCCCCCATCTTTTCCTACAAAAACTGCCCTTGCTACAACTATTAGTATTATCACTGTGTCCTGACATCCTGATTATCACTGAGACCTGGCTGAAACCACACAACCTGGATGCAGAAGTAGCTATTCCTGGTTACTCTATCACTCGTCATGACCGCCCGGGCACCAAGAGAGGTGGCGGTATAGCCATTTACATATCATCCCTGGTAAATTTCTCGCTGGTCTCACTATCCGTTCTCCCGGAAACCATCGACGCCTTACTAATAAAAATCTCCTTACCCCACTCAAGCCCCATATTTATAGCAGACTCCTATTGTCCCCCAGACTCCCAACTAAACTCAGTCACAGCGCACATGGACACCCTAAAAACCATTAGTTCAGGAGGGGAGCTCCACATCCTCAGTGATTTTAACCTGAACTGGCTCTCTAGTACCAGCACCAAATTCTGAAACCATGTGGCAACATTAAATCTGTCTCAACAGATCACTGAGCCCACATGTCTAAACCACAAAACTCTGAACCACTCCCTGCTGGACTGGGCTCTCACTTCTCACCCGCACAGGATAATAGCCTCTGGCCTCCTTCCAGACTCCCTGAGTGATCACCATATGGTATACGTAGTAAGAAAAATATTTAAAGCCAAGTCACCCCCACTAAAAACTCTCCTCATCTGGTCGTATAAATCCCTTAATCTTATAGGTCTCCTAAATGACTTAACAAACTTGGACTGGTCTTACATCCCCAGGGCCACCTCCATGGACTCCGCCCTAGACTTCTTCAAGTCGAAATTTCTTGCTGTCTGGGACCAGTATGCCCCACTCAAAAAGGTTCGAGTAAGGGGAGCCCACCTGCCATGGATCACTGTAGACCTCATGGACCTCTGTGCCCAGGACCAGGCAGGAAAGCCTACAAATCATCGGGGATGCATCACTAACCACCTACACATCATCGAATGCTTAGAAATGCTGCACCAGGCTTATCCGTCAGGCAAAGCCCACTACTTCACATCATCCTTCCAAAAATCTAAATCATCCAGCCAAGTTTTGGAGGTCAATCAAATCACTTTTCTCCCTCCCACCCAGCCCCCACCCTGCCCTTGATGTAGGTGGCTCCACCGTATCAGAACCACATGCAGTTGCTCACGGTTTTCAACATGGTGTTCACTAACAGTGGGTCCCCTCACTACACTAACCCACCGCCTGCTACACACCACCCAACATCCACATCCCTACCTGCTCAAACCCCTCACCAGGCTTTCTCCTTCTCCCTGGTTACTCCATCCGAAGTACTCAAAGTGCTGTTTGCCCTAAATCCCTCTAAGGGTAAATTCCCCTCAGGTTTGGATGCCAAAATGCTCTACCTTTCTGCCCCAGCAATCGCCATGCCTCTAGCATCCCTTTTTAACCTTTCCTTCACTACAGCCTCTATACCCTCAGATTGGAAGCATGCCATGGTCATCCCCCTCCCTAAAGGCGTCGACCCATCCTCCCCCGGAAACTACTGCCCCATCTCCCTCCTACCCATTCTAGCCAAAATCCAGGAACAACTAGTCCCCTCACAACTTCCCACCTTCCTTGACTCCTCCTCCTTCTTTACTCCAAACCAGTCGGGTTTTAGGAAATCCCACTCCACTGTCACTTCCCTCCTTAGATTCACTGACTCCATCCTGACAGGCATGGACAAAGGTCACATCACATCTGCCATTTTTATTGATCTAGCTAAGGCTTTCAACAGTCTCACATGCCCTTCTCCTGTCGAAACTCTCCAACGCAGGTCTCTCCAGTGCGGCCATCAGCTGGTTCAAATTATACCTGGCAGACAGGTCCCAATCAGTAAGAATTGGTGCCTCCACCTCCAACCCCCTCTCTGTCACCATTGATGTTCCCCAAGGCTCCGTCCTTGGCCCAATCTTGTTCTCCATTTTCCTCAACGACCTGCCATCAACCTGCCCGCATACATCCATTCAAATGTACGCAGACGATACAGTACTGTATGACTCAGACCACTCCCCACTGGAGGTAGCATCCAGACTCCAGCAAGATTTCACTGAAGTTCAGCTCTGGTTTCGCACTAATCAACTTATTCTCAATGCCAAGAAAACTGTCTTAACCTTCGGCATGAGACAGAGACTCTCCCGACTCCCTGCCTCCCTACCCTTGATGGGACCCCTTTAGAAGTTTGTACCTCCTTCAGATACTTAGGGGTCTGGCGGGACCAACACCTCAACTTTTCTACTCACATCGAAGCAACCCACAAAAAACTGCACCCCAGGCTGGGCTCTTTATACCGGAACCATAGCTGCATTCTTCTGCCAGCCCGCAAAGAAATACTGCTGAAAATGATCCTCCCTATTTTTGACTATGGGGACATACTATTCAGTGCCGCCCCCTAAATCCACCCTGGCTAGACTTTTCAACTCCTTCTGTCATTTCGCACTGGACTGTCCACCCTCCACCCACCACTGCAACCTCTACAGGTCCCTTAACCTCCCCTCACTTTTTGACAGACGCCAGTACCACTGTAATAGACTCACAGCCAAATTCTGGCCCCATTTATTGCCCTCCTACCTCGCCTCTACCCTAACTACTCAAACACCATCTACATACTGTACTCACTCAGAAATTTCAACTCATGGCTCCTTCAAGTCCTGTACATGGCAACCTCTGTCGGCCAGTAGGCTTTTAGAGCCCAGCTACCAAAACTATGGAGGTCCCTGCCTTCGGACATCCGGCACGCCCCTCCTCTCGGCAACAAATTTCTCTCCTTAAAGGGCAGGTCTCCACAAACTGCTCATGCTGCCTAGCCTCACACTAGAATGGCCAGCTCACCAGCTACTATTACTATGGTTCACTCAAAAGGTTTAACTCTGTCCCAGTTAGTTGTCACTGCACTTTCAACAAATTACTGCCTGTTGCTTGCTGTGTTCATACTGTGTATATTCCTGTATATATCTTTTGTATATAATCTATGAAATTTCAATATTCTGTATTTTGTGTATCTGTTTTTCATATGTATGTATCATCCCATCCCCAACAACCCCCAGGACGCATCTGGAATGGAGCAGTAGTCTGCTCAGTATGCCTTCCTGGTAAAACTTTTAAATTGATAAATAAAAATAAATAAATATCCACTTTTGCCATTGTACATCAAATTTTTGAACTTTGTCCATCATCTTGGCCGAGAGTCACTCAAGGGCATATATCTCCCTGGACAAAACAATCCAGGTTTTTTTGGTGGGTATTTTATTTGTAAACCAAAGTCTAGTGATAATTTTGTGGGCTGCTGTTATAAATGTTAAAATATGTTTCAGCAAGTTTTTGTCAATTTGCAGACCTTTTGGTTTAATAAAAGTCAATATAAATGTGGGAGTGAATACATCAGTGGTGTCATAAATTGCACTCAGCTCCTCGAGGATCTCCTTCCAAGTATTGATGTATCTGTAATACTTGTTGTACTCTCCCGGGTCGTTCCTGAAAATAGACATACAACTTGTCTAGTGAACTAACCCGGTTAACAAAAGCTAAATAAATAAATAAATAAAACTTGGATAGCTTAGGACATGACCAAAGGACATGGCTCTGATTTGCTGTATCATCCCCACATTCTGTCCAACACTGTCCCTCCCTTAATTCTCCCATACTAGCCAGCAAGACTGGTGTGCGGAAAAAATGAGAACGGAGTTTCCACATGTATTCACACCAGTATGGTGAGAAAAAGATTTGTATAGTTGGTAAAGCAGAGTCATTCCAGTCCTGCTCACTGATTGATGCCTGCAGTTCTTGTTCCCATCTAAACCTGATTGAGTTGGTCGAGTCTCGCTGTCTTTCATTTAAGGCTTTATATATCTTACTAATCAGGTGATCCAAGGTCATTCCTCTAATATGAGCTTGTAATAGTTGTATTATTTGGGTGGGTTTTCACTTAGGGCCGCAAGTGGCCGTTCATATGGCTGAAGGTATGATTTAAGATGTAAATAAGAGATAAAATATTTATGAGACAGGTGATATTCCTTCTGAAGGGAGACAAAGGGAAGGAGACCTGTTCTGCCCATTAACTGGAAAATGAATAAAATGCCATATTTCTGCCATTGAACTACACAGGGGCCTGAGGGACCTGCTGTCAAATTTGCATTATACTTCAGTGTTCCCAAGAACAATTTTTCAGGGAACGTAAATAATCATTACTGACCTTAAGCCATATTTTTAAGGGTTCCCTGGTGAACTTCGGATAATTCATTATCCCTTGGCACTTGGGGGGTGTCCCAAAAAGGAGCTCCTGAGTGTTGTATAGGTCTCCCCAGGTTACTTCTAATTGTTTTCAGTGTGCATCATACTGTCTATTTAGCCAGTGTAGGCCTACCCTTAACTGTGCTGCCATCGCATACTTTTTGAAGTCAGGGAGGTTAAGGCCACCTCTCTCTCTGGCCAGTTGCAGAACAGAATATCTAATTCTGGGACGCTTTCCACTCCAAATAAAGCGGGACATCATTCTGTCCCACACCTGGAAAAATGTTTTAGCCAGGGTGAAGGGCAGTGTCTGGAGAAAGAACAATATGCGGGGAAATACATTCTGCTTAATTGTATCTATCCTACTCAAAAAGCTTAGGGGGAGACATGACCAATGAGATAGATCTTCTGTCAATTTTAGGGTTAAAAGTTCAAGATTTGAGAGCTCTGCATGAATGGGGTTTCTTGTGAACTTTATTCCCAGGTATCTCATCTCTTGTCTGTGCCACTTAAAGGAGAAGTCTGTTTTGAAGTGGGAGGGAGGGAGGTAATTGTATGTCAATACCTCGGTTTTTGATTTGTTAATTTTATATCCTGCTAGCTTGCCAAATGTTTGTAGCTGTTTCCATACCTCTGGGATGGATTGTTCAGGCTCGGTGAGAGCCAGCAGAATATTGTCTACAAATAGTGATATCTTGTGCGGGCAACCTCCCAATGGAAGGCCCTCTATGTCCCGAGAAGATCTGATGTCAATGGCCAGGGGTTCGAGATATAGAGCAAACGACATTGGGGACATTGGGCATCCCTGGTGGGTGCCCCTAGAGAGTTGGAATGTATCTGAAAGTGCCCCACCCACCTTAACATTTGCTTTGGGGGAGGCATAAATATTTTGTAATTGTCTCATAAGTTGGTCCGGGAATTAAAAGTGCTCCAGAGTCTGCCATAAAAAAGACCAGCTGACCCGGTTGAATGCCTTTTCAGCATCTAACCCCAGTAGTACTAAAGGGATTTCTCTTTCTGTGACATAATCTACCAAGAAATGTGCATGCCTTATGGCATCGTGGGCCTGTCTGCCCTTAATAAAGCCCACTTGATCAGGGTCAATAATAGCTGGTAGTAAATGGTCTATTCTAGAGGCCGTGGCTGACCTGAACATTTTGTAATCATAATTTAGCACTGAAATGGGGCGAAATGAGGTGGGGTGTTCAACATCTTTATGGGGTTTAAGTATGACTGGTATGGTGGCATATTGCCATGTGGATGGGGAGGTTCTCCCTCCTGGAATACATGTAAGGCCGGGAGCAATATGGGTAGTAGCAGCTTTTTGAATTTGTTATAAAATTCAGAGGGATACCCATCTGGACCTGGCACCTTCAGGGTCTGAGCTTTCTTTTTAGAACTTGGAGTAGTTCTCCCTCTTTGATTGGCACCAGCAAGGCTTCAGCCTGTAGTGGGCTGATTCGTGGTAATGGTAAACTCTGTAAATATGATTTGACGTTGTCTAGGAGAATTTCCTCTTCTTTAGTGTACAACTCATGGTAAAACCACTGTAGAATAAGTCTAATTTGCTGGGGTCTTTTTGCTAATCTCCCTGTTTTAGGATCTACCATGCTGATTATGTTCGCTCTGGTTCTCTATCCTCTCAATTTTCTCACTAAATTTCTGGAGGCCTTAGGTCCCTCCTCATGATGTCTTAACTTTAGATAAAATATTTTTTGTTGTAACTGGCCTGTCAGCGCAGTGGTTGGATTTCCACTTGCGAAGCTAGCAACCCGGGTTCGGGAGCAGACTCGGGTTGCTGGAGGGCCGGCCGGGGGAGAGTGGCTTGAGCATCCCACGACAGTTCACCCTCTCGGGGGGAGGGGAGGGGGAAGCTGATGCCTGCAACTTGTCTTACCCTGAATGGAGGCACGGGGTACTACAAGCCCCGCAGGGGAAAGGTGGCCAAGATCACGCTGTGGACGTTGGCACATACGCCTTGACGTCATGGTCTACATTGCGTTGGGGAGGAAATGGAGGATAACGCCTACCAGGACTGGGAAGACAGGCTGCCGGAGTTTGCCCCCGCTTGCTTTGCCACCTCCAGACCGACAAAACAGTGAGTAGCTCGGGGTGTTGGGGCTGCACCTCGTCCCTGCCCGGGGGGTAATCTGAGGCTCCATGGAGGACACGGAGGTAGATGTGGGTAGAGTGGGAGGCAGGAGGATGACTCCTTAGTAGCCCCAAAGGGTCAGGGCTGGCAGGACGAGGGGAATAAATTGCAATTTCAAAAAAAATAAATAAATTGTTTCTGTTGTACCGATTGGTCTACTATTCTTTGTAGCTTTTGTTTTATAATTCTTAATCAGTGTCATATTGTGGGGTCCTTTTGATCTGGCCAATGCTGTAAATGTAATAGCTCCTCCTGCAGGTCTTTATGTGTTTTTTTCGCTCTGCCATTTTTTAATGACAGAAAATTGTATGATCTCTCCTCTTAATACTACTTTTAAAGTATCCCACAGAATTGTGGGGACAACTGCATGTTGCATGTTTTCTTGTTTAATTCTAGGTACAGCCTTCTGGACCAATTCAAGGAACTCTGGGTCCCTAAGATGGGCAAGGTTCAGGCGCCAATTGGTTTGCTTATATTGCGCCCCTAAGTCCACCCTGAGATATAAGGGAGCATGATCTGATAAGAAGGTGATCCCATGCCATACATCACAAATGGAGTCTAAATGCTCGACCGTGGTTATAAAGTAGTCCAGTCAAGCCCCACTTCCCGCGTGTGGGGCCCAGTGGGTGTATTCTTTTGTCTTAGGAAAAAAATGTCTCCAGGTGTCCACCAAGCCCAGAGAAGTAATGGTTTGTTTTGTGTATTTTTGGAGAGCTTTAGGTCTATGGGCCAGAGGGGTATCAGCATCCAAAGAGGGGTTTAAAGTGATATTCAAGTCTCCCCCAGCAGCAACTGTCCCTCCATAAGGGACATTAAATCTGCAAAGAATTTTACTGCTAAGAGCTTCCCTGACCCAGGAGGGAAATAGACAGATGCCAGGGTAATGGGTCTTGAGTACAGCTTGCCCGTCACTATGGCATAGCGGCCCTCCGGGTCACTAATCTCACTTTGTTTTTTTAAAGGGTACCTCTTGGGAAAGTAGAATCATCACCCCTCTCCTTTTCCCACCCCTATAGGATGATTCAGTTACTACAGAATACCCACACACCTCTGAATTTTTTTATGTTCTTCTGAGGACATGTGGGTTTCATGCAGCACAATAAGCCCTGGTCTCTCTTTTCTAAATAATTGAAATAATCGAGAGCACTTTATCAGATTACCAAGCCCATTCACATTTAAAGATAAAATCAAAGCTGACTTAGCCATATCTACTTCTGATCAGTCCTTGTATTCATATTTCCTGCATGTTAAAAGTACAATATATCCCCTTCCTACTGTACTTATGCCTTCTCACCCCTACACTCAATAATATTGCATTATTAATTGCTTTATGTACAGTCACTGATTTAAGCGAATTATAAAGTCTGCCTGTTGTTCTATTTAAACACCACAACACTGTCCAAGTGTTTAAAACTACACACGGATCTAAAAAATTCGGCACTAGGCCTATAACAACTAAACATGTGCAGACCTGTTGCATTTTAACATTATACATGACGCTCAATACTTTTAGGCCAGCCAAAATAACCAAATGCCAACAGGGCATCAACTTTTTTATACCAGCAAATTGTACCTGCTGTAACAGGTCTCTGAACCTGGCAGAAAATGTAAGTGGCTCCCAAGGGAGGGAGAGGACAGATGCCTCTCCTTTGAAGGGGCAGATGTATGCGCCCTGAGGGGGAGTGTCAAGGCAACGCCAATGGCCCCCAGCACCACTATTTCCCTGGTACCTAGTGGTGTAGCAGGCCACACTGGAAATAAAAATGAGGAACAGAGACCCCCAGGAAATGGTCCCTATGTGACTCATCTCCAGTAAGGCCTTATGGATACGTCGACTGTTTAGGGATGGCTTTCTGACCCTATAATGGTCAGGTGGACATGTAGCACTGCACAAAATGCATTAAGTCATGCCACCTTTCCTGGACTATGGTATAATTAAACAATAACTATGGGAGGACTATCAGCAAGCTTCGGGGAGGCAGAGATAATCCAAGGGAAATTCAGAAACATCCTTCTGATTCACTATCCTTTTTCCCATCTATAAGCTTGGGAATGTAAGCAGTATTTCAATTTCCCAATGTCCCCACCCCAAACAGACTTCCCCGAGTTGCATTGTGTAGTCCCTGTAGGCAGAGCCACCTCCGCATCAAGTTACCAGTTGTTAAGTCTCTGCAGACCCTCTCTCACCACTCACTCTGGTGCAGGTTGCTGAAATCTTTGTAAAAGTTTTTTCATATCCTCTAGGGTTGCTTGACTCTGTCTCTTTCTGGAACCCGGATCCCTAGCAGTATCCCAAACAGCATCGCGAATGCCTTGCTGAGTTTTCCTGAGTGGATTGAACCAGGCCCCTGAGTCGAAGAGCTTCCGTTGCATCATCTGGTGTCTCAAAGGTTTGGGGGCCATCTGGAAACATGATGGCTAATCGAGCAGGGTATGGAGTAGCAAATTTTAGTTGTTGTTGCTTTAAAAGATGGAGCATTGGTGCATAGGCCCTGTGCTTGGCTGAAATAGATGGAGAGTAATCGTTGTCAAAATAAATGCGCTTTCCTTTATACTCAGTATCCCTCATTCTCCAGGCTCTGGTAAGGATAGTTTGTTTAGTAGTATAGTTTAAAAACTTCATTATGATGGAGCGAGGTCGTCTGTCTGGCTGAGTTGGTTTCAGCGATAGAGCCTGATGGACTCGCTCTATGTCAAATTTAAAAGCTGGGTCTAATTGCAGAGAGTCGCGGAGGAGTTCCTCCACAAATTTTAAAATATCTCTCCCTTCTCCGTTCTCCGGAATCCCAAGAATTTTCACATTATTCCTGCGCTATCTGTTTTCCAAATCCTCACATTTCTCTTTTAAAGCATGCTGTTCATCTAGCAAGTGCACTACCATGTGTTCCAGCCTGTCAGTCCGATCATCTAATTCAGTATGTTGTGCTTCAACCTCAGTGACACAAGATGAAAGTTTACTGATTTCTGTAGTTAATTCTGACCGGAAAGTACGAACCTCAGTCCTGAATTCCTGCAACTCTGCTAGAATGGTAGCATTGCTGGGTTGTTGAGAGGAGGCCCCATGTGGAGCCACCATTTCTGGTTGAATCTCTGCAAAGCTTAATGAAGGGTGAGAGAATCCTGCCGAATCCTTGCTTCTGGGGATGCATGCAGTCCTTTTTTTACCTCCCATTCAATGTTGTGGCTCTCTCTGATATTCTTTTTTGATTATTTTTGTGTTTTATTTGTGAGAGAGTCATTTTTTAGCCCAGGATCAGGAGAAGGTTTTACCCTTGCATCCCGGTCGGTGACATCACTAGAAGTCCTAGTTCGATCTAATTCATTTGACAGCAAACTACCCTTTCTGAGGCACTCTTGTAGCAGCTTTTCAAGCCGAGGTACATACACAGACAATGGCTCCCCTGGGTACTGCTGAGCGTTTCTTACTCTCCACCACAGATCCTCATCTGAATCCGGGTTCCCATACACATTTTCCAATGCATCAAGATAGTCCTGTGCAGTTGCTTTGGGGTTATTGGCCTGCTTGGCACGGATGGTAGCCAGGGCAGGACCTCAGAGGATCTCACTCGACCTCTTTAGTTTCTCTGCTTCTGAGTATTGCCATTCAAGTACTAGAGGGGCAACATAGTCTATCCAGGTATCTCAGTCATCCTCCCCCTGGGGGGAGGAGGAGGTGCCGAGGCGATTCTCAGCCTTCGGTGGGGAGGTCGTGACTAATGGCAGGTGCGGATATAGGGGCCAGCATTGGCACAGGCACAGAAGGCGGGGCAGTAGTAGGTGCTGGAATGGGAGGGGGTGTTGGGGAAGGAACACACCCAGGTGGCAGGAATAGTTTCTCAAAGTTCTCTACGGTTTTCCCTTCCTCCAGCAACAACTTAGCAAATTTCTCCTCAAAAGTCTCAGATAATGGTGGGAGCTCATCCTCCCTGGGGTCTTTACTGTCTTTTGTTATCATTCTTCCAGCAGCTGGGACCCCTTCTGGGGCAATAGTCTGTGACACTTTAGAGCTGTCCACAAGGTCACTATACTCTACCAAGGCTATGAAAGTTTGGGCGATCAAATCAGCCTGTCGACCCACCACCACATGGTTTTTTAAACATTCAACTTTGGAGAGTGCTCCCTCTACAGTGTCTTTACTGGTACCCAGGGGAATATCCAGTGTAAGTAGAACATTTTGGGGATCGAACTCCTGCCCAGTACACCACCCCACCAACTGGTGTACAGCCATTTCTACTGGGGTAGCCATTAATCTTTAACAATAATTCATAATTTTTGGCCACTAGAAGGCACAAAATCCCAGTGGTGAGCCTCCAAAATGTAACCGCTAGGTGGCACTATCCAAAGGGCTACTATCCCTGCCTGCCTGGCTAGTAGCAGGTTAAGGGGCCTGAGTTGTGAAACGGGTGCCTCCACCTGGAGGTCAGGGTTGGTAGTGGTCAAGCTAACCTGGGCACAGTCCTCTGGGACACTGTAACCCCCCCTCTTTCTTTACTAGCGGCCAGAACAATACACAATAATCACTTTCACAATACCCCTGATACACCACACAAGTACCCACACTGTTTGCACTTACCACCAGGGCTTTCCTCTGGCCCGGCCCTGGGGACCCCCTGCAAAACAAGATTGTACAAATCAAATAACAGCAGTATAGTACTCTTGCACAAACTGGAACCACAGTCAGGGTAAATGCAAAAAAGAGTTAGATCTAATTTATTTAAGGGATGTGAACAAGGGAGGGGAGTAATCAGGTTAATTTGCTTAAAGGCTCTATCAATCAAACAGTTATGCATGCACTTCAGGGTCCATAAACAGTCACACACTCTGGGTACCCAGATGGAGAATGGTGGGCTAGCCAGGAACGTTGCAGCTGACTGGGTCCCTGTGATGGAAGAAAACAACATGCACAACACACACTATTTGTAATCCAGAGCCGGAGGGCTCAATTTGTGAAAAGAAAACAACAAGACAATCAGATGACACACTTTTAGATTAGGCTGCTGTTGCAGGGAGCTACCCTGATGATTACTCATGATATCCAAGACTGGACACAGGCTGGACGAAAATCAAGACAGCAGGTGGTTAATCTGGAGTGCCAGGAGAAGCAGGGCCCACAAGATTCACCTCGGCGTCGTTCTTGTTCAAGCATGGAGCAGGGGGCTGATCCCCGGGCAGGTCTCTCATCGGTGGCTTTCTCTATGCAGTGGGGTAGTCTGGCAGAGCCAGTATGGCGTGGCCCAAGCCGAATGGAGATGAAAGCGGATTCAGTCCGATTAGGCTAGATAAAGCTTCCAGCAAGCAGAAGACAGTTCACACAGTGGGAAACCAAATCACGACCCACTTTCAATACACAGCACATTTACAAGTATGGAAATTCTACTGTACCAGGCAAACCGCTCTCCGGTCATGATCGCAAAGTCTCTGCACAAACTGGGGATTCAAAAGCAGCTGGAAATCCTGACAGGCCGATCGCATTGAGCAAATCTTCTCGGTCTTCTTCAAGTTAAAGCCTGGTCACAGTCCAGTGGCTTAAATAGTCCTCACAACTCAGATTCAGTCTGAATAAACTCTATATTTTCCCTCTCAGGGACAGCAGACAGACAGGCAGGCCAAAACTCAGCCCTTTCACAGTTCTCCCATGCAAAACTACACGGAATTGCTGCTCAAAATCACTTGAGTTGTTACTTCTTCACTTCTCAGCTCAAAACTGTAACTAGCTGCAGCAGCCTGGGAAATTCCCCAAGATCCAAAATGTTTGGTTGTCTGATCCTCCTGTCATTCACAACAAAGGCTCCCCCTTCAGGTGCAAAAAGGCACAAAAAAGCCCAAAACTATAATTCCTACAGATTTTGACTCCAGACAGCTCCTGTAGTCCGGCTCCATTTTAGGCCCCACCAGTACTGATTGGTCCAATTCGCAGTCCAGGACCAAGATAGTGGAGATAAACAAAACAGTCCTTGCTGCTGAGAAGGCAGGTTAGACAAACTACATTATCATTATCACTCTAAATGATTTTCGGCAAATAGTTACATCTTATAACAGAGCTCCCTCTCAGATTACTTATGACTGCAATCCAGGCAGCTCTTAAAGAGACAGTACACAGAGGCTATACAGGCACTCTCTGGCAATCACATTTAAACTGCAAAAACGCAGGACACCAGCCTGGCAGTGAGCATTTAGGCAAGCTCGAGAAAGACTTTTCGGGAACCCCCATTTGTAGGGGGGTTACACTCATATGTTTTGTGCCTAGGACATGAGACAAGTGTGGTAATGTAAGCAACTTTGGAGGGGGAAAGTGACAAATGGGCTGTAACGGTAATGTGCTGCACGGGTTGGAGTCAGTCAATGACACCTGTCAGGTTCAGAAGGTAGGTCATAAAAAGACTATGTTATAAATCTGGGGTCAAAATGGCAAAATAAAATTATGAAGAAATGTGTGCAAGCCTGGCCATTAGCCCAGTGGGAAACAGGTTGTGTTCCGTGCCAGGAACTTGAGTTTGGGGACAAGTTTGGGGAGCCATCTGGCCAGCACGAGGATGGGGGCCACCAGCACTGTTGTATCCCACCACTCTCAGCCTGAGAAGGTATTGCCCGTGTTCTCTCACACAGCCAACACCTTGTGACAGGCTGGGGAGCCTTCCCTCACAAGGGGTTGACAAGCATGTCTTGGCCTGGTGGAGCCACGTACTGCATCAGGAGAAATGGGTTGGCATGAAAAATGGGGCTTGAAATATCTCCACTATTCTGTTTATTCCATTTCTTAAGGAACCTGCTCCAGTGAGGATACAATTTCACAATCATAAAAAGAGAAATTAATTGAAAAAATCACAATGGTAATGCAGACAATTTCAGTATTATAACTCATTATTCATTTGTTAATTTTTGCCACTGTGCTATCTATACCCAAAAACTACACAGCAAATACAAGCATGCAAACATTTGGCATTGACAAATGCTTGTTTTGTTTTCATTTTGGATGTGTACTGATATTAGTAATTTGGTTTTTAGGGGCAGGAAAATGAGATTCAGCACCTGACTGTGCATTTATAGAGATTTAATGTATAATCAGGTGACATCTCTTGACCAATTACATTTCTACAATTTTTCTTGCCATTTTCGAAATATCTGTAACCTCTATATAAGTTAATGGTGAGGCCACATCTGGAATACTGTGCTCAGTTCTAGAGACTTCACCTGAGGAAGGACAGGAATAGCCTACGATGGTGCAATGCAGTGTGACCAACATGATTCAGGGTCAACAGAGCAGATCTTGCGAAGATTGTCTGAAGGCACTGAACATGTACTCACTGGAGACCAGGCAAGAGAGGGGATATATGACAGAGACCTTCAGGTTCCTAAAGGGAATAAACAACTGCATGGAACCATTTAGCAGGACTACAGAGTGAAGAACCTGAGGTCACAAGTGGAAATTGGGAGGGGGGGGAGGTTTAAGAGGGATGTTAGGAAGTTCTATTTTATGGAAAGGGTGGTATAGCTGTGGAACAGTCTGCCAGTAGTGATGGTGGTTGCCAAGACTGTAAATGGTTTCAGGCATGGCTGGGACAGAGTGGAGGGTTTGGTGGTTGCTGCGGTCCGTAGCAGTATAGACCATGAGGGACAAAACCCCATATGGACAGTAGGTCCCAGGGCAGATAGGGAACTCCAGACAGACTAGATGGACCTTTGGTCCTTTTCTGCCGTCATTGTCTATGTTTCTATGTAACCACCAACAAATGTCTAGTACAGATCAAGATTATGTCCCTGTCCATACTAGTGAACCATTTAAAAAAAAATGTTTCACAAACCGGCTTAGTTCTGGGTCTGGTGCATTCATACTACTTCCTGGTGCCATGTTGTGCTGTCTGAATTCCAAGGCACCTTTCCAGCACTGGTGCAAGGCATTGCAGGTGCTAGGGTGCACACTGGGATACTTGCGAATCGCAGAGACCAAGAATCCTGTGAAAAAGTTAACCATGTGACGCACTGGGCTGGATTTTCAAACGTTTAAATTTTGCTGCAAGCTCTGGGTGCATCAAATATATGGTGTATTGGGCTTGTGCCAATCTAGAGGGATTTTCCATCCCTTGCATCAAATCAGTACTAGCTAGACCAACTTTTTGGGGTCTAGCCTGCATCATTCTCATGTACTCTTGCTCAGTAGCGGCCCTAGCCACTATTGGTTACCAAGGCACAGTTAGGGCACAGCAGATGGCAGCCAAGGCACTGATATATTGTTACTATGGGGACGCTCTGCACCATATGGGGCACAGCAATTGTTTACCAGGGCATGTGCCTGGTGTGCCCTGGTGTAGAGCCTCTACTGCCCTTGACACACATCTAGCAGCTGAAGTTTGCAACAAGCTACCATAAATCGGGTCAACTGTTGCAACTGTGCCCAAGTTTATAAAACTGAGTGCAGTCACGGCAATCTGCAATGCCGCAGCTGTGGTGGTGCAAAGGTTTGATGCAGGGTTTGATGCAAGCTGTGCATCACCCTTTGGCAATTTAGCCAGTTAGCGCAGTAGCAGCTTGTTACTAGTGTTGTTTTTGAATTTCAGGGCTGTGTAGACCCACTTTTCACCTTTGAAGTTGTACTCGATTCCTTAATCTGAATTACAGCATTGTGTCTGTCCGCACTACTGTTAGTTCATGGCAGTGCTAGAACGTAGATTCAGAACACAGATTGTAGCCCAGTTTTACTATGCTACAATCTTGACACAATCCTTTTAAACCATTCTAACAGAGTTAGAGACAGTGATGATGAGCTACTCACAGACAATATTGGCCTTCTCCCAGTGATTGCGCCTCATTAGTCAGTGTTCTAGAGGTGCTAATTATACTGGTCAGTCACACTACATAAATTGTCTGGGCTCATGAGTCATAACCTTCAGTTCAGCCTTTGTTTCTGATAGTAGTTGCTCTTGCCATGGCTCCTGGATGTGATGTGCTGCCCTGACTTTGACCTGCAAAACTCAGCTTTTGAGACAGATAGAGATGCCCCCACAGATGAGCATACAGTATCTTGCTATTATCCTTGGGCTTCCTAAACTGCCTGCATCTGACTTTCTCCATATCAAGGAGAGACTGCTGTCAGAATAGCCATGTTTACATAGCAGAAGTGCTTCAAATTCCAACCGCAACAGCGCGGTCCTGACCACTGTGTGACTGGTGGTCTGCTTGTCTATATGGCCCCTCTCTGCATCACTCCAATCTGCTCTGGTAAAGGGCTGTACATTGGGGGAGCCAGACAGCAGTGCAATTACATAAGCAGTCACGTGACTGCGTATGCAAATGTGCATGCCTGAAATCCCAGACGGATAGTTATGCTCAAAATTTGATACGGTTACAGCCCCTGTTTTTTTATAGCAGCTACTTTGCTGTGTTCAGGGGACTGTATTCTTGCAGGAAAACTATTTATCTGACAGCACTTTGGAAAAAGTAGATTCATTCGTACATGAGTCTACGTAACTAAGCAGTGCATGTGCTGGAGCCACCCCCTGTGTTATGAAAGGCACAGCAATAGAATGGGTTGCCACAGTGCACACAGTCTACATGGTATTAGAAAATGGGCTTGAAAAATAAAGCAACCTGATTGGCTGAAAGGCCATGCCAGGTGTGCATTTATTTTTCAATACAGAACCGCTGAAAAACAAGTTCAACTTCAGGGTGCCCCATTACTTAGGGTATCCTTGGGCACCCCAAATGTTCAGAATGATCAGACGCCATGTTTTTTCTCTGGCATAGCGAGTAACTCGGTGATCAGCCAAGTCCCCCCCCCACACACACACACACCAGTTCAGTATCGAAAACTTGTACAAAAAAAATACATACACACAGTGCGTTTTGTACTTTTGCAGTCAGGGAGAGACGTACAGTTGATCACTTCTGCCAACCACGCTGATGACTAACAGCAGCACTCTCCCAACCACAATCTCGCAACCCCTTCTTCAGACACCGATCCCTCGGCTAATGTACAGCAATGCTAAGATTCAACCAGCAGTGCAAGGCTTGCCCAGCTTTGTAAATGAAAAAAAAAAAGACACTCCAGTTCCTGTTTTTGCAGTCGGGAGGAGAGACAGTTAATCATTTCTCCCAGCTGCAGTAACTATTACTTGCATCACTTCAATACGCAGTCTAGCACCCTTCTTCATACGCAAAAAAAAAGGCAAGATTAAACCAGCGGTTTCCCCAGCATTGGCTTGCCTAGCTATGCCATTACCCTTTTTGGATGCAGCCTTTCCCTGCAAACAAAACGCACATCTCCTCTTGCAGCCCAGCTGAATACAAAACAGCACAGCAGACTGCAACTAGCAAATAACAGAGAAGTCCTACCTGTTCCTTGTTATATTTATTTTGTTCTGCACCTCGCTCACCCCCCCCCCCCCCGCTGTTCACCTCCCGACACTCCAGTGCCTCTTGAGTGGCCCTCTAGCTCCTGCTCTCCCCATATCTCCACCATCTATAAGTGAACTCAACGTCTTTTTCACACATATTTAAAATCAGTCCCTCTTCAGTAGCTGCATACTGCAGCAAACCACTCATCAGCAACTTTTTTTTTTTAAACAAACTAAGGGAATGAGGAGGAAGGGGAACAAATAATGCAGGGGTGGGGATGAGTCAGTGAACTGGGGCAACCTTTTTTTTTAGCTAAACTACAGAGATAAAAGTCCCTATCTCAAGTAAGAAAAAGAAAACATCATTCTAAAGCAGGCAGAGGAACTATTTTATTACAAAACTTATATTAAACCAAGTTTTTATTAACCTTTTTTTTTATTAAACTTATTTTTAATTTATAGTGCCCATTTTCTAAGTAAGCAATAATACCTGACAGAGTGGGCTTTATTGGGAAATACCGGACCTTCCAGGAGCTACAAGGCCCTCCGCCTGTGGCGTCGGGCCTCATTACGCCCCTGGGCGGTCCGGTATTTCCCAATAAAGCCCACCCTGTCAGGTATTATTACTTACATAGAATCCGCTATAAGCTGCTCACTATGCTACGCGTTCCCAGCTTGGTAGGAATATGGGAGCATGTCAGTGAGTGGCTTACGACAATCAAGTGTGTGTCTACACTGTCACATTTGCACTGGAGCAACCCGAGCGCTCGGGTTACTCCGGGTGGAAATGTCACTGTGTAAAAGGGGCTAACGATAATGAAAACTTGCAGATAAAATGGAAAAGGGAGGGAAAAGATGGAGAGGTAGAGGAGGCTGTGATGTGATGATGAGCAGTCTGCTACTTCAGCAGAAGGTGAAGCAGCTTTCAGAAGCACCGAGCAAGCAAGATTTTAACCCCAAATATGGAAGGTTCAAGATGCCCTGCTAACCCTGCACAGGGCAATGCAGCATATCAGTATCCTTCCTGATTGGAACCTGCTGTCTTACACTGAAAAGGCTTGGAGGAAGTGTGCCAAATTCCATTCTACACAGGCCAAGATAGCAAGCATTTTCAAAACAGAGAAATGGAGAATAAATAAACAGGTGTTTTTAGGTGTTTAATACAGTGTACCCCACAGCCAAACCATCATACCTGAGCTAATCCCACACAAGCACAGGCACAACCTTAGCGTGTCTTCTGTTCAAGCACAAAGCACACAGCACAATGAACTCACAGGAAAAACAACTCACCAGAAGCAAAACGTGGTGCAAGTCAGATACATTTTATTTTACACAGTCGCACCTGAAGTTTTCTGACCATGCTGTACTTAATCCAACTATCATGGAACTGCTTGCGTAATGGAGTCCCATCCCCAAACAAAACTCAATCACACCTACAAGTCCACTATAAGCGGCTTACACTGTAACGCCATCACAGGACCATTCACGTGAATAACACGGTACGGTGTAACTGATGTCGTGGAATGTCTAAGAAATATGAAAAGCAAGACTAGTAGCTGTTGAAGAGAGTGGAACTCTATAGATCTGAGGGCACCCCCAAAGCTACCTTTATTTATCAAAAATTGGTCAAAGCATATCAGAATACATAACTGGCATGGAGAGGAAAAGGAAAGGGCAGTTAACAACTTAAAAATAATTTTCTGTCAGCCTTAAGTGAGATAGAAAACAAGGCAAAATTTAACAAGCCAGTCTGAGGAGGGGGACTTCAGTGCTGAAGAATGCTCATTGCGTACCTGGTTAAACCTAAAGAGCCAACCCCTGAGAGATCCTGCGTTGCACTGGAGATCTACGAGATCCCTTTAGAAACCACTTGCTCAAGCTGATGCCTATTGCTGCAGCTGTCCACCCACCAGTATATCATCAGAATGGATATTCAGCAACACTGGAGATGAAGTATCTCCAACCAGAGCTACATTTCTCCGTGCATGTGTTGGAAAATATGCATTTTCAAACGTTGACTTGCACACTCTGAATTACAGTTATGAACAGCACTATGTACAGCAGTAAGAAAATGAGTCAGATATCAAAATGAGAGACGATAATTAACTAAATCCATGCTGCCTCACTACTCTATTCCCTGTCTGGAAGTGCTAAAGAAAATGTCCCCTTTATATTTATTTATTTATTTTTGTTTATTTATTGAAATCTCGGATTACAACATTTGAGCTGGAAGCTCGTTTACAAAGGTTCCACGTGATGACAAAACAGGGATACAGTAGTTTAATTATACAAGTCAAAACAGTGTTAAAGAAAATAAACAGGCAATTCAGATGCAGCCATTTAACATGTAGGATTATAACAGTACAGATATTATGGTACAGTATATGCAGCGACGAAATCACGTGTAACATAAGTGCACTAATAATGCAAGGCAGGAGAAGGAGAGAGGACCGTGGATGGGAAGGGACTGGTAGCAGGGGGTGAGAGGAGAAGAGGGATAGTGAAGGAAGAACTAAGAGAGGGGATAAGGGGAGGACTGGAGCAGCCAAGTAGGCCTTGTCAAAATTTAGCGGATGAGGGAGTAGATGGGGGGGGGCATGTAGATCTGGTGGGGGGGGGTTGTATTTAAATTCCCACTGCTGCTGTTTTTCATAATTTTGTGCTTCACTGTTACTGAAAGCTGTAGTGTTTTTTTGGCCAGACAAATAAAACATATTCCATTTTCGGTTAGTGTGCCTGCTTTCTGTTGGTTTTGTTGTAAGTGTACACATTCCATTCTCCTCATCATCTTGCCACTGTCACTGAAAGACATATCACATACCAGTTAGATACCAGGTGCCGGAGTTGCCCTGTAATAATCTGAGAGAGAAACATACTGCTTATGTCTGCTGTATGCATTCTTCCATTCTTCTCTTGGTTGATACCCATGAGAATGTACTAGTGGAGCAGGGCAGCTGAGATGGAAAAGATGTAGGAAAAGAAGCCACTGGTATGCACTGGCCTTTTTCAGCACAGCAGATCCAGACCTGCTGGGTAAAATTACTCTTTTGTTTTTCTATTGATTGCACCTTTGTTTTTTTGTTACAATATATTACATTTTTGGATCTGGTTACAGTTTGTCCAGTCTGACCTGACCCGATCCAACCCATCACAAAATCTGACCCATACATCTCTAGATTCTGAGGCTTGTACAGAAACCTAAGAATAAGGGCAGGGTAAAAACTGTATTTTAAAAGTCCTGTAGCACTTTTAGACAGTAGATGATTGCTTCGATATCTACCATCTGTGCCAGAGTTTGGCCATTTGTGGAAAACAAATGCTCACAAAAAATCCATTCATTCATTTATTTATTTAAATGTTTTACCAGGATTATCAGCATGGGTTTTGGTAGAATATGTTTACAGAAGGGTAGCAAGTGGGATTCTTTCATACAGTTTTTTACAGTATATTCATATATCTCAAACACTGTATTTTATTTTCAGTAACTTATGTTAGATATGATTTTTTCTGTAGTTATTCAACAACAATTGTGCAATATTACATTTACAAAAATCCACTCTATTCTTGTTCCGTAGTCTCAGAGGCAAGAAATTCCCTAATGGCACACCAAAATAGGAGAGGAAGGATCTCTTCCCGAGTTCTGTTTAACATTTAGACTGGCTTCTTAGATTATAGCTGGACCCCATGTATGTTAGACATGATCTAAGAAAAGTTGCAACATTGTTATAAAGGCACCTTGTATCAGATTAAAGGCATACCACTCCCTGTTTGCCTCCAGCGTGAGACATTGTAGATATCTAAATACATTACAGGGAATAATTTGTCACACTGTTTATTTGTTTTTATTCGATTACTGAGTAAAATACCAAAGGGCACGAATAACCGTTGTCATGGGTGACCCGGGAGAAAAACAAAAATAATAAGCAATAATGTGAGTGGCAAAATACCACGTGGCATCACACTAGGCCCTCACGTTACCATGCCCTAGTCTGCTACACAGATGCACTCTCCTCCTCCAGTCCAACGTAGAGTCAGTTCCAGTTCCCTGAGGCCCTGCATGTTTGGGATTTCTACATGACGGGCTGCACAGAGGTGTCGCACAAGGGGTAGCTGCACAGAGGTGGAGCAGAAGGGTAGTTTAGGAATTCTACCAAAGAGTATGGATGAACATAAACATAGACACATAGACACTGTCGGCAGTTAAGGCCTTCGGCCCACCCAGTCTGCCCATTTGAGCTTGTAAGTTCACTTTATGTTTTCCTAGAAGTCTGTTGTCCCTTACCCCTGACCTCCAGAATTCCCTTATGTCTATCCCATGCATTCTTAAATCCTGTGATTGTTTCAGCCCCCACTACTTCCTCTGGCAGGGTGTTCCACTTCTCCACTACCTGTTCTGTGAAGAAATTGTTCCTCATGTTTCCTCTGAATTGCCCTCCCTCCAACTTCATCCCATGCCTTCTAGTTCTGGAACATCTTTCTCGCTGAAAAATAGTGTGTTCCTGCCTCCGATTCACCCTGTAAGATACCTGTATGTCTCTATTCTATCACCTCTCTCTCTCCTCTCCTTCAGGGAGTACACATTCAAGTCCTTCAACCTGTCATCATAGGACTTGTGATGCAATCCATGTGCCATCTTTGTTGCCCTCCTCTGAACCTCCTCTACCCTGTCTATGTCCTTACATAGGTAAGGTCTCCAGAACTGTACACTGTACTCCAGGTGGGGCCTCACTAATGTCTTGTATAGTGAAATTATAACCTTACTTTTCCTGCTGGTGATGCCCCTGCCTATGCATCTCAGCATCCTATTTGCTTTACCTGCTGCCTTGTTGCACTGTTTCCCTACCTTGAGGTCATCAGAGATGAAACCCCCATGATCCCTTTCCTACTTGATGCATGCTATATCCTCACCCCCCCCCCCCAACTGATATGTTGTTTCAGGGTTTTTGTGCCCCATATGCATTATCTTGCACTTTTTGTATTGAATTTCAACTGCCAAACCCCTGACCATTCTTCAAGTTTCTGCAGGTCCCTCCTTATTCTGTCTACACCCTCTGGCATGTCCACTCTGTTACGGACTTTGTGTCATCAGCAAACAGGGAAATTCTGCCTTCAAGGTCCTGCGCAATGTCACTGATGAAGACGTTGAATAGAACCGGTCCCAGCACTGATCCCTGTGGTACCCCACTGGTCACTCTTCCCTCTGTAGAGTGACAGCCATTTACCACCACCCTCTGTGTCCTGCCACCCATCCAATTACCTACCCACTGCACTACTGTCCTGCCCACTCCCATATTCCCCAGTTTGTTTAATAGCCTTCTATGTGCCACAGTGTCAAAGGCCTTGCTGAAGTCCAGACAGGCCATGTCCACTGCCCTCCTCTGATCCACCTTCCTTGTCACCCAGACAAAAAATTCAATGAGGTTGGTCTGGCATGACCTCCCCCTAGTGAAACCATGCTGCCTTGGGTCCTGTAGTCCATTGGTAACCAGATGTTCCACCAATTTCTTCTTCAGTAGTGCTACCATGATCTTCCTCACTACCAAGGTGAGGCTGACTGGTCTGTAGTTCCCCGCTTCCTCTTTGTTCCCACTTTTGTATAAGGGAACCACATTTGCTGTCCTCCAGTCTTTGTGTACCTCCCCTGTTTCCAGTGATTGGCTAAACAGGATTAAAGTGGCTCAGCCACCACCTCACTTAGTTCTTTTAGGACCCTGGGGTGCACCCCATTTGGACCCATTGCTTTATCAACTCTTACTCCTTCTAGTTCCTTCAGGATTCTTTCTTGTGTAAAGGGACTTGTGTCCATTTCTGCACTGTTCCAACCCCTTGTACTCCCTTCAGGCCCATTACCCTCCTCTTCCTCAGTAAAGACTGAGCAGAAATACCTGTTCAGTATGTCAGCTTTACTGTTGTCATCCTCCATGTGGCCCCCATCCTCCTCTTCAGTATCACTATCCTTCCCTTTGCCTTTCTTTTTTCACTTATGTACCTGTAAAAGGTTTTGTCCCCTCTGCCCACTGATTTTGCAATGTGTTCTTCTGTCTGAGCTTTGGCTTCCCTTACTGACCTCCTTGCCTCCCTTTGCTTCTCCTGGTACTTCTCTCTATCCCCTTCTACCTGCATCTTTTTGTTTTGCCTGAATGCAATCTTTTTGACTTTCACTTTCTCCACTACCTCCTTGGAAAACCATAATGGCCTCCTCTTCCTTTTCCCCTTGCTAACCTGCTTAATGCATAATTCTGTTGCTCTTGTAATCCCCATTTTAAATATTGCCCACTGTTCCTCAACCCCGATTCCTACCCCATTTCAATTAATGCCTCTTTCAAGCATCTCCCCATTTTCACAAAGTCTGCCCCCCTAAAATCCAGGATACGTGTTTTTGTGCAGTTTGGTTCTGTTCCTTCTGTGATTTCAAACCACAGTGACTGGTGGTCACTGTTCCCCAGGTGCTCCCCCACTGTTACCCCATCACACTGTCCCCGTTTGTGAGCATAAGGTCCAGTATTGCCTTCTGCCGAGTTGGTTCCATGACCTGTTGTTTGAGGAAGGCACCTTGAAGGGAGTCCAGGATAAATCTGCTCCTGGTTGATGCTACTGCTGCTGGGAGGCTCCAGTCCATGTCTGGAATATGCAGGTCTCCAACCAGCACCACCTCCCCCTTGTCTGCCATCCTTTGGATGGATAGCATCAGCTCCCTATCTGTTTCTTCCTCCTGGGCTGGATAGACCACCCCTGTGCAGATGGCTAACCCCATTTTCCTTTCCCGCTTAACCCACAGTATCTCTCCCCCATTACGTTCCTCCTGGAGCTCTGTGGCCTTAATGCCATCTTTCACATAAAGTGCCACTCCTCCTCCTTTCCTACCTGCCCTGTCTCTTCTGAATATGTCTTAGCCAGGTATGGCTATCTCCCAGTCGTGGTTATTATTAAACTAGAGAACAGAGGTCAATGCAAGATTGAGAAGCAGTACAGGAGAGAAGTAGGAGGTACTGATGACTGGGTGCTAGATAATAATAATAATAAAAAATGGCTTCCTAAAATGTTTTTAACACCATCTTTTTATTTTTATGTCAACATATGAAAAAGGTATCTATAACATCTATCTATAGTAAAATGTGTACTGATATACAGATGTTTGAGTATTTTACTATAGTATTAATAAAAATATATATTGATATTCAGAAATACCAAAATCATATGTCAATATTATGCTAGATTGTCAATATATCATATGTATGATTGGAAGATTGCAGTAGTTGTGCCATTAAATTCATTGGAAATTCAAAGTATAGGTTGTTATATTTTAACTGGTTGCAGATGATAGCAATATAAATTGTGTTTAAGGGAAAAAAGTTCCTCCAACTTACAATAAGGTTGTGTCAATATGCTTTTTTTGTATGACTGTTCCTTTCTTGATCTCTCAGTCCCACACTACTTTGAAGATGTCATCTTAGTCCTCAGTCTCTAGTTACTTTTACCACATCCCTTTATTTAAAGTTTTTCTTTTACAAAGGTAAAGAAAAATATATTTATAGATACAAGATACATTTTTTTCTTTTCTGCATACCAAGATGTTTAATTTTCCTTTATTTATTTATTTATTTATTTCAGTTTGGGATTCATGCCTTTGAGTCAAGAACTCATTTTTAAAGGTTCCACATCAGTGTTGAACAAACATTACAAAAATACAAGGTTTACAGCGAAATAAAAAACATTGAAGCATATACACTGGCAGTAATAGTAAAATCTGAACTTATACACATCAAATTAGTAAATATTAACAGATAGACTGATTTGATAAGAGGGAGTTGGGGGGGATCAGCAGAAGGTGGCATCATCTGAGGTAGGAGAGAGGTGGAGCTTTCAACCAAGTGAGGCCATCGTCAGGTAATTGGGGTAGGGGAGTGGGTTAAGAAAAAAGTGGTAGATAGCAGAAAGATGTAGAGGGGTTAGGTAATTGGAAAACTGGGGCCGAGGTACTATCATATTAGCGCAGGCAGGTGGCATCATCTGAGGTGAGAGAGAGGTAGAGCTTTCAACCAAGTGAGGCCGTCATCAGGTAATTGGGGGTAGGGGAGTGGGTTAACTCTTTACCTTCAGGGTGGCCATTTTGTGTCAGGTAAACAATGGATAGTTCGGACTTCATTTTGATCTATTGGAGGTAATGAGTTAAGAAAAAAGTGGCATATAGCTGAAAGACGTAGAGGGGGTTAGGTAAATGGAAAACTGTAGGTGAGATACTATCACATTAGTGCAGGCAGGTACAATTTATTTTAGAGCCAAGGAGAGATTTGAGCTCAGCTTTGAAGGTACTAATCTTGGTAGCATCAGTGAGGACAGCAGTTCATTGTACCATTTCGGACCTTGATACAGGATGGATTTCTGGGCAAGTTTCGTCCTTTTGAAGGGAATCACCATCTTGTCAGCGACTGCATTACATGTCGATTTCATTGAGAAGACCAGCTTAAAGTGTCCGCCCAGTGTGGGGGATGTCAGTCACAGCAGTACTTTTTTTAGAAGTAGGCAGGTTTGGTTATGTCCTCTAAGATGGACTGGAAGTCATCCAGTTTCAGTGTACAGTGAGCAGGTGTGGGTTTCGAGAGTAGCCCCCAAAGTAAGATGACAGGCCTTACTGAAGAGTGTGTTGATCCAGCTAAGAGCAGTTTTTATGCCCACTCATATATAGGCAACCCATAGTCAATGGTAGACAGTATTTATTTTATTGATTTATTTATTTATTTCAGATCTTGGATTAACCATTTGAGCTCAGAGCTCTTTACATAGGTTCCACGTTAGTACATTTAGAACAGGTAAGTGATTATACAGAGGATTGAGACAAACAAGGCAATAGAATTAGAATGAGAACATTTAGGTACATTTGGCCTTTAAACAAAGGAATGCACAAAATACAGCAAAAACTAAAACTGGAATAAATAAACACAGTCAGATACATACAGGAACAGACTAAATAACTGTGCCCAACAGGGAGCCTGTTAGTTGTCAGCAACACAACGGGGTTAGCGCATAGTAGTGCTGGAGAGGCGGGGTGGGGGGTTGAGCCCCAAGTGCAGGGTGTCTGAGAGAGAGAGAGAGAGAGATCAATCTGTTTGGCAGAAGGGCAGATGGTAGGAGATGCCTTTGCTAGTGCTAGTGATGGAAGACACATTGAGATTCCTGTATTAAATGGTTCTTTTTGAAGGTCCACAGAGTGGGCAGGCTAATAATGTTCTCATGGAGGGAGTTGAACCACAACGGTGCCTGATAGGCAAAGGACCTTAGTCCTTGAGATGTCCGACATTTTAGAGTCAGGAAGGACTGCAGATCCAAATTTCATGTGGGCCTGGGATTAGTGCTGGAACTAGGAGTTGTTGGACCCCAGTCGGGAGCTGACCAAGGCAGATCTTTTTGGCCAGGGGGCAAGATTGATATTTTAAGTGACCAAAGAGTGTTAGCCAGTGATCCTTTGCACAGAGATCGCAGGTGTGGGTTAGTCAGTGTGTTCCTAAGGTGAGTCTGCAGGCATTGTTAAGGGCAGTTTTTATACATCGGAGGGCAGTATCTGTGGCAGAGCCATATATCAGCAGTCTGTAGTCCACTAGGGAACCCACTGAACTGTGGACCGCTATGTTGAGGGCTTCAGGTGTCAGGCTCTGCCTATGGTGATAAAGTAGTCCTGAGTGTTTGTTGATTGCCTTACCTGTGATGTCTATGTGGAGAGCGTAGGACAGCGAGCTGTCAAGGGTGATTCGAGATATCTGAAGTGATGAACACATTCAAGAGGAACACCACCCCTATCACATACTGATATCGGGTAATTTTTTTGCTTGTTCTTAAGGCTGGTGAACAACATGGTTTTGGTTTTTTTGTAGTTCATTATCAGTTTATGATTTTTGAACCAGGACTCAATGCCATTGAAGTCACGTTGTAGCTGTTGCTCAAGAGCAGTGGGGTCAGAGTCATTAGAAAAGATAACCGCATCATCCACATAGAGGAGGATACAGCACTGACTGGCTAGGGGGAGGCAATTCAGAAATAGGCTAAAGAGGAGTGGGCCCAGTATTGACCCCTGTGGAATGCCTGAGCACACAGGCTTGGTGTCAGAGAGAAAGGTATCTATCCTGACTTGCTGTGTTCGGCAGTGTAGGTAGCTGCGGAACCATGCAACTGCCTCAGGGGCAAGGCCTATGGCAGTGAGTTGGTCAATTAGGAGGGCATGGTTGACCGTGTCAAAAGTCTTTGTTAAGTCAACATAGATAGCCCCGATGAGCTGGCCAAGATCGAGGGATTTGTGGATGAAGCCTGTATATTCCAGGAGGGCTGTAGTGGTGCTATGCCTAGCCCTTAAGCCATGATGTTCTGTGCATAGGCTCATGTGCTTGTCCAGATAATCGACAAGTTGGTAGGAAATGATTCATTCAAGGACCTTCGAGAGTGGTGGTAGTATAGAGACAGGTCTATAGTTCCTGGGGAGGGCACGATCCCCACTCTTGTACACAGGGGTGACTACTGCAGCTTTCCATTTTGGGGGGAATACTGCAAGACAGAGTGAGAGGTTAAGGATATGGGTGAGAGGGGACAGGATTTCTTCGAGTGAGAGTGATTATTGAGCTACTGGTGGCTAGTTTGAGTGCATCCGATGCCATTGAATATCTGTGATGATAAAGTACACCAAGTTTTTATGTTTGCTTGCACGCATGTGCAAGAAACATAGTGCCATCATCCGAGTTTTCCAGAGGTGTGTCAGCCTCTTCCAATTCAGTCAGTGTGTTTGCAGGCACGGTCGCAGTGTGCCAGTCACTGCTCCAGCTGTCTATGACAGCTGAAAATGCAGTGGAATACAATTGAAAAGGACAGCTCCGCTTCAGTGAGCAGAGCTCCCCCCGTCAACATGCATGCATGCATATTGCATGCTGATGCGCTCCCCTCCCATGCACATACAGTATAGCCAATGGGGTGCCCAATCCCCTGTCGGCTCCAGCCCCCCACAAAACAGCGTTACAGCTGCCACGCTGGGAGCCCACCCCAGTGTGGCACATGTCCGTATGGCCGATGGGGGTGCCCAATCCCCCATTGGCTCCAGCCCCCCAAAACATCCTTTCCAGCTGCCACACTGGGAGCCCACCCCAGCATGGCAAACGCCGCGTCGTCTTAATAATTAAAATAAACAAAACCTGTAAATTAAAAAAGTCCCTCGCAGTCTCCTGCCCCCACCCGCACCACCCACTGCACACCTGCCTCCCCACCCCCCACCCCATACTTACCTCTGGAGTCTGGTGCGATGATCTTCAGTGGACCGGGAACACGTCTGCACTCTTCAAAGCCGACCGCGAACTGAGGAAATGCCGGTAAGCTGTATAATGTAATAGATAGGGTTTTTTCAACTTTGCTACATATCTCAGGCATTTTTTGGAATTTTTGCACCAAATTTTCAACATGGGCTTTTTGGGACCCCTTCTCATGAATGCTGTCACTGTCATGGTGTTATTTGGGCCCGAAGGGTGATTTCGCAGTCACTGTCCAAAATCACCTTTCGAGACTGATTAACGAAACGACACTGCAAGTGTTCATAAGGTGGGCTCTCAAGAAGCCAATTTTGAAAATTTAGTCGGAAAATTCCAAAAAATTACTGTTTTACGAGCGTGCATTGCACAGTTCCTATGCATGCTCGTAAGCTCACGAATTTTCAATATTTTCACTCCAGATTTTCAACATTGCCATTTTACCACACCTCCTTATGAGCAGTACAGCTGTCATTTTTCACATCTCACCCAAAATGTGTTTCCGCCCCTGTAGCACACAATGGTGCAGTCGCTGTGCGAAATTAATGTACGGGACACATTAAGAAAATCACAGTGACACTGTTTATGAGCAGAGGCCTTAAAATGGCTATGTTGAAAATTTGGTGAAAAAATTCTTAAAAATGACTGTTTTACAAGCATGCATTGCAGAGTTCCTACGCACGCTCGTAAGTTCTCAAATTTTCAATATTTTTGCTCCATATTTTCAACATTGCCATTTTACCACACCTCCTTATGAGCAGTACAACTGTCATTTTTCACATCTAGCCCACAATGTGTTTCTGCCCATGTAGCGCACAATGGCACAGTCGGTGTGCGAAATCAATGTATGGGACACATTAAGAAAATCACAGTGACACTGATCATGAGCAGAGGTGTTAAAATGGCTATGTTAAACATTTGGTGAAAAAATTCCCAAAAATTACTGTTTTTAGGAGCGCACGTTGCGTAGTTCCTACACACGCTGGCAAGTTTTCGAATTTGTAATATTTGCACACCAGATTTTCAACAGTGCCATTTTACTGCATTTCCTTATGAGCAGTACAGCTACCATTGTTCATGTCTTGCCCAAAATTTGTTTCCGCACACGTAGTGCACAATGGTACAGCTGGTGTGCGAAAACAATGTTTGGGACAGATTAAGAAAATCACAGTGACACTGGTCATGAGCAGAGGTCTTAAAATGGCTATGTTGAAAATTTGGTGACAAAACTCCATAAAATGACTGTGTTACGAGTGAGCATTATGCAATTTCCACGCACCCTCGTAAGTTCATGAATTTGAAATATTTTCAGTCCAGATTTTCACCAGTGCCATTTTTTCACACCTCCTTATGAACAGTACAGCTGTCATTTTCCACAACATAGCCAAAATGTGTTTTCACACTTTCAACACAGAAATGCGTGGTCGCTGTGGGAAATCATTGTTCAGGACAGATAACGAAAATCTCACTGACACTGTTCATGATCGGAGGTCCCAAAATGCCTGTGTTAACAATCTGCTGTAAAACAAATCCCCAAACTAGTTACATTACGGGTGTGCGTTGCACAGTTTCTATGCACGCTCATGAATTCACCAGTTTTTTTAAGATTTTCACACCAGATTTTCAAACATTGCCATTTTGGCACCTCCCCATGAACAGTACCGCTGTCATTTTTCACATCCTCTTTGGAATGTGTTTTTGCACCTGTGGTGCCAAATGCTGTAGTCACTGTGCAAAAGCAGTTTTCGGCTAACAAACTGATATTGCCACTGTTCATGAAGTGGAGTCACAAAAAAAAATATGTTGAAGATTTGGAGTGAAAATACCAACGAATGCCTGAGGTGTTAGGGTTTCCCGACCATAACGCCCCACCCTGTAAAGAATGACAGGCATCAGGGGTGTGACTTGGGATTCTTGCCTATAATGCTCATACCATTCCACCCCCACCCAGACCCTGCAGCCAGTGAGAGGCATCAAGGTGTGCCTCAGACTCTTCGGGCCCAAATGTTGCCCCAATCTCCTATACCACTCCCATCTCACCATATTTCCTGATGGAATGGGGTGCGCATAAGGGCCAAAGACCCCAAGGCACACTATGACACTTGTCAGTGTCTGTAGGGTAGGGTGTGGTGAAATGGCGTGGTCGTTATGCCTGACGACCCAAAGGCACACTCCAATACCTGTCACTCTCTGCAGGGTGGTGGTGGGGTTGGCTTCAGTTCAGTACTTCACTGCCATTCCTATTATGCAGCTCTGTAACTTCTACACTACCAATGCCAATGTCAGCAAGCAAACATTCGGCATTGACAAATGCTTGTATTTTAATACTTCCCCTCTCTGTACTTGCAGCAACAACTTACTTTTAAAAGAAAAAGATCCCAGGAATAACTGCAGGAAGAACTACTTCACAGAACAGAACACTTAGAATAGTCTTATAGAGCAAGCGGTGTCAGCCATCCATGTTCCTACCTTCAAACTCAAACTATATAAGCACCTTGAAAAAACATAGTGACGGTATTCTTACTGAGTTAGTGTGGAGAAAAACTCATTGGACCAATGGTCTTTGTTCTTTCCTAAAATCATATGTCATATTTTTTTGACTGGGAATTTCAAAATATTTAATTTAGAAGTATAACAAGTTTTTTGGTGCCATGTGGAATTCTTTAATTCTGACAGAATTTTGTAGAATTTTGGAAACTTCTACCCAATTAGGTGGAATTCCATCAGCAGGAGAATTTGGGAATTTCAGAAGCAGAATATTTTTTGTGGATTACATAAACTGAGGATTTCTTTTCTGCAATCTGTGAAAAATGATTACACAATATACATAATTCATGGAAAGTTGTTCAGCGGAAATCTAAGGAGTTTAAAAAAGAAATTCCAAATAGCATTTCAGAAATGTAGGGTGGTGAAGACCAGGATGCAATTTAATACTGTGGCATAATGCTGTAAGAGCTACTGCAGCAAACAAGATGATTTCAATGGCAATTAATGTAGGTGTCAACATGGCTCAGTTGGTAGTACATCCACCTCTGGGCCAGAAGGTTGTGGGTTCTAGTCCCATACTGTGATTGGGCTGATACCTAAATGCTGGTACCTGAGTGCAGTATTGGAAGGTGCTATTGGGGTGTGCTGTCTTTCGAATGTGATATTAAACTGCGGTCCCTCCTACCCATCCAGGTGGACATAAAAGAACCAAAGCCACTTCTTGCAAAGAGTAGAGTAGTTGTTCCAGTGTCCTGGCCAATATTCCACTTCCCATAATACTGGTTCATGTAATTGTCTAGGCTGTGTGTGGGTGTTCATGTGCAAAATGGCTGCCACTATACATTCAGTCACTTCACTACCATTCTAGCATTGCTTGTAAAGCACTTTGAATACAATGTGTATGAAAAGTGCTATATAAATGCTGATTCTTCTAACCCTTTTTGCCATGTAACTTGAGAGGCTGTGTTGCATTCTGGCTGGCACCAGTGTAATTACCTTACCACACAAATTCCACCAGCGGAATTCTGCATTGCTTTAAAGTGGTTATATTTGTGCATGGAATGATCGGTTTGAGGTTATTGGGCGCTATGCACTATTGGGGTGGAGTGGCTACATGCACGTATCTGGGGCATGTAGTCACTCCACACTCACTGTGTCCCCTGCATGGCATTCAGGAAGGGGAGGCATGCAGATCCACTGCACCCAATCCCCATGGACAGCTCCGCTCAGGGGGCATTCTGGGGGTGTGCCAGCACTAAGTGGGATTCACTAACCCACTAATGCTGGCCACATGGGTGCAGTAGGCAACACAGTTAATGCCAGGGCTGACCCTGCTGTAACCCACTGCATGCCCCCATGGGCACTGCTAAGGAGTCACTGGGGAGCCAGGATAGGGTACACTATGACACCCCTGACCACTGGGCTACAGGGGCAGGCTGGGTGGATGAGCACCTAGACAAGCCACAGGTGACAGCAATGGGACCAGCGGGTGCTGTGCAGGTCAAGTGCGTGCAAGCGGCATGCACATCCCTGAACCTGCACCACCCAGCACAGGTGGTCCATACTGGACGCCCACCTGGGATGACTCCTCCCCCCAGCCACCCTGTGGAATCCTGCATGCCGGGGGGGGAGAAGCAGTGGACAGGTGGCCGGCATTGGTGAATGCTGACAGGTGCACACCTGCTCACAGGGCGCAGGTGGGGTATGCAGTTTTTCCACATTCCCCCGCCCACTTTGTGCATAGCACCCATTAGTGTTTAGCTGTTATAGAAACATAGAAACATAGACTTTGATGGCAGATAAGGACCGCTTGGCTCATCTAGTCTGCCCATTTCCCTACCTACATGATAGGCCGCAGATCCTAGTTAACCAACTACCTATTTCTTCCTACCCCCCACAAGAATTGCCTTATGTCTGTCCCATGCATTCTTGAATTCTCCCACAGTTTTAGACCCCCCAACCTCCTCAGGAAGGCTGTTCCATGCATCCACTACCCTCTCTGTGAAATAATACTTCCTCACATTGCCCCTGAACTGCCCTCCTTCTATCTTTATATTGTGTCCCCTTGTTCTTGCAAGTCTCTTTTTCTAAAAGATGCTACCCTCTTGGACTTTGTTGATTCCACTGAGGTACTTAAAAGTTTCTATCATGTCCCCCCTCTCCCTTCTTTCCTCAAGGGTATACATATTAAGCTCCTTTAGTCTCTCCTCATACGGCTTCTCTTGCAGACCCTGCACCATTTTAGTTGCCCTCTTCTGGACTACCTCTATCCTGTCTATGTCCTTGCGGAGATGGGGTCTCCAGAACTGGACAAAATACTCCAGATGGGGTCTCACCCTGTACAGAGGGATAACAACTTCCTGTTTTCTGCTGCTGATGCCTCTCCCTATACATCCCAGTATACCCCTAGCCCTCCTACTGCCTTCTCACATTGCTTGTTAACCTTAAGGTCATCTGATATGATTACCCCCAGGTCCCTTTCCTTTTTTGTTGTTGTTACTACCTCCCCACCCATTGTGTATTCTTCCCTTGGGTTCTTGTTTCCCAGGTGCATTATTTTGCACTTCTTTGCATTGAATCCAAGCTGCCATACTTCTGACCATTCCTCCGACCTTGGCAAGTCCCTTTTCATCCTTTCAACGCCTCCTTGTGTATCAACCCTGTTGCAGATCTTTGTGTTATCTGCAAAAACGCATACTTTTCCTTCCAGTCTCCCCACTTACTGCTTGGGTGGCAAAAACTTTCACTTTTCAAACTGATTTTGTTCACACTTATGTCATATACTGGGAACAATAGCTTTTGAAAAAACTGGAGATCTTTATTTATTATTTATTGAAAGCTTTGGAGATTACCTTTGAACACAAGTGCTCATTTAAAAGTTCCATGTCAAATACATAGTCACAAAAAACATTACAATAAGCCGATGCAGAGGAGATGCAGTTGAGTCAGGCTCAAAACACTTAAGAAAGAACAATTACGCACAGTCTGAAAAAAAGTCAGTAGAAAGTGTCATATAAAAAGTCACAAGATATGTACAGAAAGAACTCAAACAAAACAGTTTAATGATTAATTCAATGTGTGGTGCATAGCGTAGTGCTCGTATATACTTACGAACATTAAAGTTACGAGCTTTTAATTTGGCTTTTCTCTATTCCTCACCTTTGGTAGGAATGCTGGGTAGGTGTAGGAATAGTGGCCAAGCAGCAAGGGTGAGAGATGAGGGCCAGAGGAGGAGGAGGAAGCTGGGGAGCATGGTGGGTGATTTTGAAATGCTCGAAGCAGAGCAAACGGAAGTGCTAGGTTTAGGTAGGGAATGTGGGAGGAGCCACCCACCATTAAATTGCGACTTTTAGCCCTCCCATTCAATGTGTGGCACACAGCGTAGTGCTTGTGTAAAACTTATGAATGTTAAAGTTATGAGCTTTTAATTTGGCTTTTCTCTACTCCCACCCTTAATAGGAATGCTGGGTAGGTGTAGGAATAGAGGCGCAAAATACATACTAACGGTTCGAGATGACCTTCTCCATCGCCGGAGAGTATGACCAATAGCACGCAGGAGAGGAACACCACCCACCCGAAGGAAATCTCTGAGGACCCATGGCTACTGACCTGCCCATCCTCCAGGCAATCTATGAGGAGGTAGTACTAAATGATCGGACTGAGGTTTGTTTCTGGGTAGGTTGCTGTATTGTTTCCTCCAATTCCTTGACAGCCCTAAACCTCTGTTAGGTAGCTGAGTCATATCCTGAATCTTTGACAATGTAAGTAGGAAGGTCAGTTCTGGAAGATGAAAGATAATGCAAGTCAGAAGAATATCCTGGTGAAGGAAGATGGTAGTTAAATGATATCCGGGATGTCTTTATGGTATCCAGTATTCAAGTCTTGTCGGTATATGTACAATGAGATGATTTCGAATATATGGATGAGCACGAGCTTTATATCTGGATGCTGGCATTTGGTACTCGAATATGATGATATGAGGGGTTTGTAGTCAATGGGTAGTAATTACACAGAGAATAATAGATAGGCAAGTGTGTAGTATGGAGTTCTTTTGCACACCCAAGGTGTTTGATGACCCATAAACCTCAAGAGCGACGTTCAAGAAGTTTATGTGGCCATCAAACACCAAGGGTGTGCAAATAAAATCCATAAATACACACTTGCCTATTCTTTATTTATTTTATTTATTTTTCAATTACTGGTGTGTAGATTTGTTTAATTTTGAGCTGACTGCAGTTTTCTCACCAAACTGTAAGCGTGATAAACAGTTCAATGTGTAAAGAAAACTGTAAAATGTTCAAAAAACAGCAGAATTTGTAGAAAAGAAGATGTAAAGATTTTCAGTTGTGCCTTTTTCCTTATTTTGTTCGAAGAAGCGCATGAGTTTAGGCGAGGATAGCAGTGACTCAAGCGACTGAAGACTGACGACTCAAGCAGTGGCGAGCATTCCTATAGCAATGCTCACTAGCTGCATGAGGTTCTGAAGCTGCCGAGTTTAAGCGAGAGAAGCGAGTGACTCAAGCGGCTTCAAACTCGACTCAAGCTTTAGCGAGCATTCTATAGAGCAACTGCAGCTAACGCTGCATTGAGTTTTCTGAAGCCACCGAGTCACTCGCTCTCCTCACTCTAAACTCTGTGGCTTCTTCTGAGTAAAATAAAGGAAAAAGGTACAACTGAAAATGTTTACATCTTTCTTTTGCCAATTTCTGCTGTTTTCTTGAACATTTTTACAGTTTTCTTTACAATACTGAACTGCTTGGTCATGCTACAGTGTGTGGTGAAAGTGAAAGTGGTCTGAAATGCCATAATAACCGGATTTCAGGTTATTGTGGCTTTTGGGAGCGTGACAACCCAAAATCCAGTTATTACGGCATTTGAAGAGACCAGCAATCTGGTTATTATTTGAGGTTACCAGTAATTATAAGAAAGTAATAGTACTTTGGAGCAGCTGAAGTTGTATGATGGCAGGCAGGTTGAGGAATGTTGTCTTGATTGAATGCAGGAGATGCACGTAAGGTAACACTGTCATCAATCAATGGAATAGTGGAGAATTGAGAGGTGGATGGCGGAACTGGAATTCCACTGATGATGTGAGTAATGGATGGAGAAGACATGGTAAGATGGAGGGATGGTTACTGGAAGCCTGAAGCGAGGATGCATCCAAGGAGTGCAGTCAATGGATAGCTGAGCACTACACAGTGATGCATTTGAGGCCCCAAAGGGAATACAAAAGGAGGAAGTCCAAGAGGCAGCCCAAATCCAGGGCCAGGCACAGGCCACAGAGGAGAATGGAATATGAGGGACAGGCCCCCATCACTGGCAGGCAGGGAAGGCCGGCCTTTGCTTGATGCCTCCCAGGCAGAGCCAGAGATGAAGAATGTTTGAGGAGTGGAATTAAGTGGAATGAGTAGAGAATGGACTCAGAAGACATGGACTCCTGTCCCTGGTAGACAGGGCAAGCCCACCATCACTCGATACCCCAACGGGCAGAGCTAGGGACAGAGGCTGTATGAGTAAGGGAAGGAACTGAACAGAGCAGAGAATGGAGGCAGAAGACATGGACTCCCATCCCTGGCGCCAGGGTAAGCTCGCATTCACTTAATACCGCAGAGGCAGAACTAGGGATGGAGGCTGTTGGATCGATGGTGATGGAAATGACAGAATGATGGTATACATGCAAACAAGGAATGGCTTCTGACTCTGGCGGATGAGCAAGCCTGCTTTCACTTGATACCTGAATGGTAGAGCTAGGGATGGAGACCATCGGGGTATGGGAAGGAAGGCCACAGTAAAAGAAAGTCAGGTTTGCATTCCCAGTGGGAATGACATCACGGAACAGGGCCATGGTCTTTAAATGAAGGAAAATCCATTGCCAGAGTGAGGAACTGGAAGCGAAGCAGTCATAACATACTGCAGAAATCACAGGAGATGTTGAACAGTAGGCTCTGATGCAGCCCAAAAGGTCAGGAGATGAGGACCAGAAGGCCACATGGGAAAGTACAAGGCCAGTGGGCAGCAGAAATTGTCAGGAGGAGATGGGACAAAGCCAGTGGAGCAAACGTCTAAAAACTTGGCCAAACCAGGAAATGCAGCAGAAAAGATGTCACTGGCAAGTCTGTGACATGCCTCCTGAATAGCCATGCCGATGTCAGCCATCCCAGATTGAGCTAGCATGGTCCCCGTAACTCCAGTACTATAGCACAATGGGCTGAGGGTGTCTAGTACATCCCATGCTTCAAGGACAGGGAAGACATGCCACACATAACTCGAATGGCAGATGGCAAGTACTTAGCCTAAAATGGGGGTGCCCAAAAGTCCAGCAGAGGGCTAACGACATCACAAGGGATGCAGTACCCACAGCAAGAGATGCCACAAAGGGACCATGGTAACAACGTATCTGTAAATCGATTAATTAATAAATTAGTCATACAGATATATTGGACAGGTGTGGGTCATTCCACAAGAGGATTAGGTGGTCACACACAGTCGGTCCACTGAGGCAGAAGACACACAGTTGTTCTGGCAAGTGTCAGAAAGCACATTCGAACATGTGCCTATGAGTATGGAAAGGGATGCAGTAAATCCAGAAATGTAGCTCAATGATGCCACAAAACTAGCTGTCGGTTGCTGTTGACACTTCCTGTGGAAGGCACTGATTTCTGCGGACAGTGTCTCCTGAGTGTTTTCAGCCAGTATAGACACATCAGAGATGTAATGGGCATAGATCAGAGGTTTGAAGATGTTCCTTTGGAGGAGGCAGCTGAAAGGGAGTGTGTCGGGTGACTTCACACCCGGAAGTGCTGGTGAAGAACCTGAGCCATGGCTGGTGAGGCAGAGGAGAAGGTGAGAAAGTCCCAAAAGGACATGAGGTGACAGAAGAGGAACGGACGGCAGACAAACGAGGGACAGCGAACAACACAGGACGAAGGAAGAAGCAGGGAGGGGAATGGACAGGGGAGGAAGCAATAATGGGGATACTGGAGGCAGAGGCAGATGAAAGAAGCAAACAACAAGAGGCGATGGGGGGGGGTGACAGCCGGAGGAAAACGAGCAGGGAAGAGAAATCACCCAAGCAATGGAAAAACTGAGCAGGAAAGACAAGCGGGATAGGGAAAATGCCTGAGCAGCCATACCTCTCAACCTCTTGCCTCATGAATCAGGGACAAGGCTTAAAACATCAGGGAGAAAGACCCAAAATCAGAGACACATCTTAGAAATGAATACTATTCACTCAAAAGCTGATAGAATAAGGGAATTTGTGTTAAGATGCATTTTCTGAAGAAGAACAAGTCTGTAATTTTAATGTTTGACATTATTTTTTTAATTTTAATCCCCACTGTTCTGTCACGAAAACACAAATTTTACGAGGGACAGAGGAAAATTCTGAGACAAAATATGGGACATCCCTGAAAATCAGGGACAGTTGAGAGGTATGCATACAGCCAAGGAGCGAGCAGCACAGGAAACCAGAGCCGGCAAGCAGTCCCCTCCCGAGGTCCCCTGATGTGCAGCAGTTTGAAATGCTCGCAGCGGAGCAAACGGAAGGGGCAGGTCAAAGTAGAGGATGTGGAAGGAGCTGTCTCCCTTCCCCTCTCCATTGAACCAGGAGCTTTCAGTCCCCCCAAATTGCAGACCTCAAGATCTCTTCACTCATTACCTCCAATCGCTCCATATGAAGTCCAAACTATCCACTGTTTACCTGACACAAAATGGCCACCCAGGAGGCAACGAGTGTTTAGACTGATGAATCATGGGGAGAGTCAGCATAGTATTCTTTGTCTTTTAGTCTTTGGTAACCAGGTAAGGCCCAACTAGGCACACGTGCCTGTTTTCAGGGATGACCTGGGTGCACTGGGGAGGTTAAATAACTTGCTCAGAGTCACACAGTATGCAAATGGGAGTTGTGGGAATTAAATCTAGATCTGCTGGATGTACCAAGCTCATTATGCTAACCTCTAGGCTTTACTGCCATCCCCCATATCAGTCAGTTTGTTTAACCAGTTAGCGTCCCTGACAGCAAATGACCACTTGCCCAACTGAGTAGGCTGGAAATTAGGCTTAAGGGCATTCCTGGCCATGTTTTTGGTGTTGTACTGGTTGGAGACAGTACAGAGACAATTTGTTAAAGCAGGCGGTGTTAGGCTCAGAAGAGCCTCTTTGGCTAGCAAGCAGGGCTGAATCCTAGTGCTAGGTTAAAGGAAAGAGTTACACCAGTGACCCATATCATAGCACCCTGCTCATGATCTGCTCACCCAATAGGCTGCTACAGGCAATTTTAATGCCCAGCTGATGGCCCAGATCAATTATACAAGGTTTTTTTTCTCATCATTGTGATTACACAGATAAAGACTAGGAGATTTTCAAAGCCCCTTAACACAGATGTCGGTGCAAAATCTGTACATCTGTGTCAATGTGTGTGCACCCGATCACACTTCCTGAAGAAGCTTCATTTTTAAAGGGACACAGTCAACCTTTTTTGCATCATATTAGTTTTAAGTAAAAACCTACATTTTATGATGGCTTACTTTCTCTAGAATTCATCGATGTTGCTGGTTGTTTTATCTGCCTCCTTGCTTATCAGAACCAAAATGTATGCCAATGTATAGCTATGCCCTACTTTGTTTTGCTTCACATCACTGAACAACTCTTAGTGCACACTTCCTGAACATTAGAAACACTCTCAAACAGTGCAGCCACTCATGATACAATAGTATCTTCTACTCCCACTGCATAATGACTGGCTAGATTGTGTTGGTGGTGTTCCCAAGTTCAGGAAAGATGCAGTGGGAGCTGGTCAATAAATATAAACCAACATGTTTTGGTGTGGTAACACCAGTATGGTGGGCAGTCAGTTTTTTGCTTTTTAAAAGAAAAAAGGGATCTGAATCAAACTACCAGTTTCAACAATCTCTATAGAATGTGAACAATCATAAAAAGTGTTTTTAGGTTTGCTTGCACGCATGTGCAAGAAACACAGTGCCATCATCCGAGTTTTTGGAGGTGTGGCAGCCCTCTTCCTATTCAGTCAGTGTGTTTGCAGGCACGGCCGCAGTTCTCCAATGCTTTCTGAAGCTGTCTATGACAGCAGTCGAAAATGCAGTGGAGTACAGTTGAAAGGGGGAGCTACGATTCAGTGAGCAGCGATAAGATATTGCCTGCTCATGCGCACTCCCCCTACACACACATGCACACTGTGTGCTCGCCCCCCCATGCACACACTGTATAGCCACCGGGGGTGCCCAATCCCCCATCGGCTGTGCTGCGCTCCCCCCCCAAAAGCGTTCCACACGCCACACTGGGTGCCCACCCCAGTGTGGCTACACATGTATAGCCAATGGGGTGCCCAATCCCCTGTCGGCTCCACTGTCTCTCCCAGAGTACAGGGTACCACGCTGGGAGCCCACCCCAGTGTGGCAACAGATGCTGTCGCCCGGCGGGGTGCCCAATCCCCGTCGGCTCCGCCCAAACAGCCATCCCTTGTGCCAAGCTGGGAGCCCACCCCAGCATGGAACAGATGCTGTCACCGGACGGGGTGCCCAATCCCCATTGGCTCCATGCCCCAAAAGCCGTCCTTGTGCCACGCTGGAGCCCACCCGGCGTGGCAAATGTCCACGTTGTCTTGTCCTTTGTTTAAAAAAAAAAAACTGAAATTGAAAAGCGGTCCATCGGTGTCTCTGCCCCCACCCGCTCACCCACTGCACACCCTGACTCCTCACCCCCTCTCACCCCATACTTACCTCCGGCGTGGCGATCTTCTGTGGACGGGAACACGTCTGCACTCTTCAAAGCCAACCGTGAACTGAGGAAATGCCGGTAAGCTATATAATGGGATAGATAGGGTTTTTCAACTTTGCTGCATATCTCAGCCATTTTTGGAATTTTGCACCAAATTTTTCAACATGGGGTTTTGGGACCCCTTCTCATGAATCTTTCACTATCATGGCGTTAATCGGGCCCGAAGGGTGATTTCGCAGTCACTGCATGAAATCACCTTTTGGGACCAAGTAACAAAATGACACTGCCACTGTACATAAGGTGGGCTCTCAAAAAGCCTATGTTGAAACTTTGGTGAAAAATTCCTAAAATGACTGTTTTCACAGGCATCGTGCGCCAATTCCTCGCATGCTTGGAAGTTTGCAAATTTTCAATATTTTCACTCTAGATTTTCAACATTGCCACTTTACCACACCTCCTTATGAGCAGTATAGCTGTCATTTTTCACATCTTGCATAAGCGTGTTTCATATATAGCACACAATGGCGCCAGTCCGTTATGCGGAAATCAATGTATGGGACACATTAAGAAAATCACAGTGACACTGTTCATGAGCAGAGGTCTTAAAATGGCTATGTTGAAAATTTGGTGAAAAAATTCCTAAAAATACTGTTTCTGACGAGTGTTGCGCAGTTCCTACTTAAGTTTGCGAATTTCAATATTTTACTCCAGGTTTTCAACATTGCCATTTTATTACACTTCCTTATGAACAGTATAGCTGCCATTTTTCACGTCACCCAAAATTTGTTTCCGCACATGTAGCGCACAATGGTGCAGTCAGTGTGCGAAAGCAATATTTGGGACAGATTAAGAAAATCACAGTTACACTGTTCATGAGCAGAGGTCTTAAAAAGGCTATGTTGAACATTTGATGACAAAAGTCCATAAAATGACTGTGTTATCAGTGAGCATTGCGCAGTTTCCACACACCCTCGTAAGTTCATGACTTTGTAATATTTTCAGTCCAGATTTTCACCAGTGGCATTTTCCACACTTCCTTATGAACAGTATAGCTGTCATTTTTCACAACATGGCCAAAATGTGTTTTCACACTTTCAACGCAGTGATGCGTGGTCGCTGTGGGAAATCATTGTTCAGGACAGATAAAGAAAATCACAGTGACACTGTTCATGATCGGAGGTCCCAAAATGCCTGTGTTGACAATCTGCTGTAAATAATCCCCAAACTAATTACATTACGGGTGTGCGTTGCACAGTTTCTATGTACGCTCGTGACTTCACCAGTGTTTTAATATTTCTACTGCAGATTTGCAGCATTGCCATTTTTTACACCTCCCCATGAACAGTACAGCTGTCATTTTTCACATCCTGTTCGGAATGTTTTTGCACCTGTGGTGCTAAATGCCATAGTCGCTGTGCATAAGCAGCTTTCCACTAACAAACTGATATTGCTACTGTTCATGAGGTGGGGTCACAAAAAAACCATGTTGTAAATTTGGAGTGAAAATACCAATGAATGCCTGAGGTATTAGGATTTCCAATCATAATGCCCCACCCTGTAGAGAATGACAGGCATCAGGGGTGTGACTTGGGATTCTTGCCTGTAATGCTCATACCATTCCACACCCTTCAGCCAGTGAGAGGCATCGAGGTATGCCTTGGACTCTTTGGCCCCAAAGTTCACCCCATTCTCCCATACCGCACCCATCTCACCGTATTTCCTGATGGAATGGGGTGCACATAAGGGTCAAAGACCCCAAGGCACACCGTGACACTTGTCAGTGTCTGCAGGGTGGGGTGTGGTGAAATAGGCGTGGCCGTTAAGCCTGACGATCCAAAGGCACACCCCAATGCCTATCAATCTCTGCAGGGTGGTGGTGGGGTTGGCTTCAGTTCAATACTTCACTGCCATTCCTATTATGCAGCTCTGTAACTTCTACACTACCAATGCCAATGCCAGCAAGCAAACATTCGGCATTGACAAATGCTTGTTTGTTTGTAGTCTTAATAACAGAGTCAATGTGGTTTGAAAAGGTGAGCATGTCATCAAAGGTAATGCCGAGATATTCGAAGTTAGATACTTGGTCTAGGATCTCACCTTTTTGGTTATGAATACGCAGGGGCAGGTATTTCTTTTTGCTTTGGGAGGTGATGAAGAGCATACTCTTTGTTTTTTTGATGTTTAATAGTAGCTTGTTTTCCGTAAACCAAGATTCAAGTTTATGGAAGCTGCTTTGGAGTTCAGTTGTGATGGATTGTTGGTCTTTGCCAGCAACTGAGATTACTGCATCATCATCATAGAGAACTGTGCTTGCTGAGCAAGTCATTGGGGCGGAGTTGATGAAAAGGCTAAAGAGCAGAGGACCGAGGATTGACCCCTGCGGATCCCCAAGGTGCACCTCCTTGGCAGTGTATAGGGTATCACCAATCTTGACTCATTGTGATCTGTTAGAGAGGAGGTAGCTGCCAAACCATAGTACCGTATCTGGGGATAGACCTGTAGACAGAAGGCAACTTAGGAGGAGGTTGTGATTAACAGAGTTGAAAGCCTTCCTGAGGTCGATGAAGACTGATCCAACTGCCTGACCACTATCCAAGGCATTATATAGTTGGGATGTATAATCAACTAGAGCGGTGAGTGTGAAGTGCTTTTTACGGAAGCCGTGCTGTTGCAGGCAGAGTAGGTTATGGTTATCAAGGTATTCCGTAAGCTGCTTTGAGACCATTCTTTCGAGTACTTTCAAAAGGAGAGGAAGGATAGATATAGGTCTGTAGTTGGATGTTTGGATTTTATCCCCCCGCTTTAAAGACAGGCATTACGTTAGCTGACTTCCATGCATGCGTTTGGAAATGCTCCTCATTTTAGAAAGGCATTAAACACCATGGTAAGAGGATCTGCAAGTTTGTGAAGGAGTAGACCAACCAGCTTCATGTCAATCAGACCCGCCCCCATCCTGGTCTTGCCAAGTGCCCTTTTAATATGCTTGATGGTTTCGTCTTTGGTGACACGTCTAAAGTAAAAGGGCAGTACATCTTTCCTGGGGGGATTTTGAGGGACAGCTGGGCACTGCTGAACATGCATGTCTTTGAAGTAGTCACCAGGGAGTTCACTTGAAAGGTCAGTGAACGCGATATTGAGCTCATTGGCAATTTTGATGGGTTCCTGCAGGGGCCCCTTCACAGTCAACAGTAGATCTGGGGTGTCTTGGGGGCTTTGCCCATTAAGGATTTAGCAGGAGGAAAACTGCGCTGAGGCTAAACTGATATCAGGCTGTTTCTCACAGAATGTCATGACCCTGAGAGCTCAAGACAGAGACATAAGCAATGAGTAAGCAATAAGACATGATGGGGTGGTGCTTGTCATGGGTTAATGCATGCCCAGATACATACTGAGACAAGGGGTGCTTGCGTTGAGTGCCTTTTGCACCTGAAAGTGCATTAACCCATGACAATCACTACCTCCAAGTGTCTTATTCTGCTTATAAAATAATCCCCATGCAAAACTAATAAGAGAAAGACTAAAAAAATGAACCAAAGGGAAAACATTATACAAAAAAAATCAACATTTTTATAGTTACAGAAAAAGTCTCTGTTACTTTCTGCCACTGTGTGGCACTATTTTAATTGTGAGTTGGTCTATGAATAGGACAAGCTTTACTTTTAACTTTAACCATAGAGATCTCAACATAGTTTATCAGTGTTACCAAATATGGGGTCCTAGTGGAGACAGCAGTGGATTTGTGCAGCTACTGTGTACTATATATGGAGCACTATTTATTTGGGGAATTTGAGTACATAGCTGATGGCTAAAACTGACAAAATGTTGGTTTCTTACTAAACCATTATTTCTGCTTTATTTACTTTTTTTTTTCTTTCAGCTCTAAGGAGCAGAGCTGAGTGGGAATCCCCGTTTTCTCATTCTCTCTCTCTCTCTCTCTCTCTCTCTCTCTCAGTCACCACGTGTACAGTGATTGTGATGGTGGAACAGAGATTGTCAGAAGCAGAGAGGAGTGCAGCTGTGAGGGGGTTCCCCAAGTCACGCTCACCACTGACGTCTGACTGTTCAGTACTGGCAGAGTGGATTCACATTCCCTTCTGGCTCTGAGGAGTGGAGGGTGGCTATATTTTTGTGAGTGTGAGAGAGTGCTGCGTGGTCAGCCACCTGGACAGTGACTGAGAGGGAGAGAGACTGATGTGTGGTCGGTTATTGAGAGAGAGAGAGAGAGAGAGACAGAGACTGCTGTGGTCGGTTATTGAGAAAGAGCGAGAGAGACTGCTGTGTGGTCGGTTATTGAGAGAGAGACAGAGAGAGAGAGAGAGAGAGAGACTGCTGTGAGGTCGGTTATTGAGAGAGCGAGAGAGAGAGAGAGAGACTGCTGTGTGGTCAGTTATTGAGAGAGAGAGAGAGAGAGAGACAGAGACTGCTGTGGTCGGTTATTGAGAAAGAGCGAGAGAGACTGCTGTGTGGTCGGTTATTGAGAGAGAGAGAGACTGCTGTGTAGTCAGTTAATGAGACAGCATGATTCCGTATGGTACATGCACATGCAGCTGCCACGGATACTGTCAGCAAAAGTTTTGGTGCCTATCAGTTGCAGCATAAATTATACATTTTTTTTTTATTCAAAGCTGTGGTCAAGGCAGGTCCTTCAGAGAGCAGGTGGGTGGCAAGTGAGAGGGTTGGACAGATACAGATTGAAAGAGTGACGGGAGGAGTTGGAAGAGATTATGTGTTCTATTGACATCAAATAAAAGACAAATCTACAGGGAGGATTGGAGGCCTGTGAAACAAAAAAGAGAGAAGAGACACAAAAAGTTAAGTAGGTGGATTTAAATGTTTCATTTCTAAGCCAGCCTGTGGGAGCAGCAGTGGCACTGCCACTTGCAGCACCAACGACCTGGGATCGGAAGTTAACACAGAGGGTTGGAGGGTTGACATGGGGGTGGAGGACTGAGCATGCAAGGTCATGCAAACAGGGTCCGAGGAAGAACCAAGCTCACTGCAACAAACTGGTGCAGCTGAAAGGGGCTGGGCAGCCCAGAAGACTGATCAGCCAGAACTCCAAAAACTCAGTTGCACTCAGGAGGAGTGTGTGAAACAACAGTCACAATGCACAGAAGTCAGCTGCAATTATCATTTATTGGCTGTGACACAACGGTAGAAAATACAGCACAAACAGCAGTAGCAGCCTTATTCTGTGTGCCATACACACACATTTGCCACAACAGGTCTGTAACATGTCTTGCCAAACCATGCCAGGCCCTGGAGCAAGTGAGCAAAAATGCGACAGTTTTGCATTGTGCGGGGACATAAAAAGGTCAAACTCTGGATGACTCCATCTTGCGAAGAGGTCATTTACCATGGATGTCAGCAGTTTCCATTCATGAATCAGGGACTGAGACCTGCTTAGCTTGTCTGCTAAGACATTTTGGAGACCTGCGAGAAACATGACCAACAACAGAAGGCTGTGAGACATCACCCAGTACCACAATCTTATTGCTTCCCTGCACAGGGGATAAGAGTGAGTGCCTCCTTGTTTGTTAATGTAGTGTATGACACTGACATTGTCCATATGGATTAACAAAGGACTGGGGTGGAGATGACTCTGAAATGATTGGATGCTGTATAGGACAGCTCTCATTTCCAAGACATTTATGTGTAGTTTGACCGCTAAATCGTCCCAGGACCCTTGTGTATGGGAAACACCAAGATAAACACCCCAAGGCATCTGTGGTGAGTATCTGTACAGGAGCTGTAAAAAAGAATGAAATGCCCTTGAGTAAGTTGTCATGGTCCATTCACCATAGTAGTACTCGAAGAGGGGGCATGACAAGAATCATTTGTTCCAACTCATCTGTCAGTTGATCACATTGTACCGTGAGTGTACATTATGGGATTCATACATGGAGCTGAGCAAATGGTACCGTTACTGTAGCAGCAGGCATCAGGCCCTGGTGGTGTAATATTGTCCTTGCAGACACGTAGTGACACTTGTGTATCAAGTGCGCTTGAGCAATAAGAATGTTTGCTGTGTTCTGTGGCAGGAGGGTACACCCCTTGTTCAGGTCCAGTACTGCCCCAATGTATTGCAGGCATTGGCATGGGGTCCACATTGACTCTGGCACATTCACTGCTACCACCAACTCCACCATAGGACTGCTGACAGTATACAATTAAGCTCAGGCAGCAGGCATTCAAAAATATCCTGAACCACACAGGTTTTTTTTTTTTAATCCATCATTTTGAAGGACAGAAGTTCATGATGTGCAATTTCTTTTTTTTCTTAAATTTTTATTTATCAGTTTGCAAGCAAAACATACATACTGTATGAATGTACACAGGGGGAGAACATAAAATTATGCTAACCAGATTTGACATCACCAATAAAAGAGTATCAGACACATTCCCAAACACTGCGGCTAGGGGGAGGTACAGCACTAATATTAGAAAGCCATTTAACAGAGGCATACGTCGTGGGAACTTAGCAGGGGTAAAAATTATAGGGATAAGAATTAAGTCGATTCCTGGTTTCCATATAGGCAAAAAGCCACCAATACCCCTCAGAACACTTCAGCCTCATTAGATAGATGAGCTGTAACCCTGAAAGAGACCTCAAAACTGAAACACTGATGTAGGCAAAAAAGAAGGTTTCAGCTTTTTAAAAATGAACATGAGATTGTCATGCCACAAGAGAAAAAAAACAAAAAGAGCAGATAAACTCATGGGTGGTTCGGATAATTAAAGCAGCAGAGTCACTATGTTTATTTTATTTTATTTATTTATTTCTGTTTTGGAATTACATCCTTTGAGCCTCACAGGCTCTTTTACAAAGGTTCCACATCAAAATTAGAACACAAACAGTACAATACAGAGGACAAATTACAAGGCAATTTTGTCATGGTGTGTAGCCATGGTGGTACAGATTAGAGGTGGTTGTAGCAGCCAAAGGCAGAGGCAACTTACACTAGAGATAATACTGTGTAAAAAAAGTCAGGCACTGGAGGTAAAAGTGAAGTGGTACTTAATCAGGAAGTGGCTACTGTAAAATAATCCTCATTACTAAGTGCAGAAGTGAGGGGAGTGACAGCCAAAGAGGCTTAGTCAGAGGGAAATAGAAAGGTAGGTGGGGATTTTTAGGTGTTGTGTGGCAAGTAGCAGCCAGTATGGCTTTGTCAGAAGAAGTGGTATAAAGGAGAGGCAAGGGGGACGAGGGCAGGAGTAGGGCATGGTAGTAGTCGGGGACGAGGGAAGATGGGTATAAGTAAGGAGATAGGTCATTGAGAGTTTAGAAGACAGGGGTAAGAAGGGAAAAATGTAGGGAGCAGGGGGAGAAAAGAGGAGAATTAGGAATGTGGTGAAAGCAGTGGGTTAGAGAGGGAAAAGCAAGTCTTAAGTATAGCAATCGCATTGGTAGGAATTGGCCAAATGGGTGTGGAGGTCTTTTTTAAAGAGGCTTATCTTTTTCAGAATGTAAGACAGTAGGGGACAGGGCATTTATCCAGAGAGGACCGCGGTATGAGAGTGACTGCTGAGCAAGATTGATTCTCTTAAAAGGGACGTATAACTGGCCCTTTGCCGAACTTTGGGTGGTTTTGGAGGTATGATGGCGTTGGAATAGTGCTGTAGTAGTTTCTGGAGCAACCCCTAGAAGCGCTTTCTTGCCAGTTAGACATGCTTGATACTGGACCCTGAGGTGAAGGGGAGCCATCCAGTGGAGGAATAAAGATTGCATGTATGTACAAGGTGGTCTGCACCTAGCACAAGCCGGCAAGCCTTGTTGAGGAGTAGTTTTATCAGATTTAGCGCAGTTTCAGTGGCAGCTCCATAAATAATTAGGCCATAGTCAACAATTGACAGTATAGAACTCTGAGTGGCCAGGTTCTATGCCTCCGGTGTCATGACTTTCCTGTGACGGTATAGGGCTCCCAGTCTCTGATGCTGGCAGCTTTTACGATGTGATCAATATTGGGAGTGAAAGAGAGGACATTATCAAGGTGGATGCCAAGATATTTGAAAGTAGAAACTTGTTCAATGGTGACGCCTTTAAAGCGATGGAGGATCAGAGGATCAGTATTTTTTTTAGAGTGCAGACAAGTTAAGTGCATGGATTTGGTTTTCTTGTGGTTTAGAAGGAGCTTGTTTTGCGATAACCAAGACTCAAGTTTGGGAAAACTGTCTTGAAGAGCAGTAGTTATTTCAGGGAGTTGGTTCCCCGAAACAGAGACCACTGCATCATCTGCGTAAAGCAGCATTTTTACAGGACAAGCGCTAGGGAGTGAGTTAATAAACAGGCTGAAAATTAGGAGCCCTAAAATTGATCCTTGGGGAATTCACAGAGTTACGTTCCGTGGTTCCTGTGATGTTCACGCAAAAAAATATATGAAACAAACTGCAACTGACATGGCGTGTCCGAAGTTCAGTGAATAAACACAGTCTACAGTGGGAAAAGTTGCCATATTGTAACATCACCATCACAGAGAATTTATGCATGTCCCTCAATGTGGTCCCCAAGTAACATGCTGCTGCTATTTTAATTCATACATAATATAGTGGGTAAAGAGAGGTGGTGAAAGAGCTACATTTGGTAACACTTTATTTTAACTGTCATTAACTACACTGTAAATACTGTATAAGTACATTGTAACTGCACTGTAACTACTGTGCAGTTACATGTAACTACAATGTAGTTAACTAGTTTCACATGTGCGTGCTGTGTACTTACAATTTGCATGAAGTGACTACACTGTAACTGTACTGTAAATACTGTGCAGTTACATGTAACTACAATGTAGTTAACTAGTTTCACATGTGCGTGTTGTGTACCTACAATTTGCATGAAGTAATTACACTGTAACTGTACTGTAAATACTGTGCAGTTACATGTAACTATGTAGTTTTTAACTAGTTTCACATTTGCGTGATGAGTACTTACACAATTTGCATGAAGTAATTGTTACACATGCAACTACTACTGTCTCCCTTTCAGCACAAATCAATTCTACCAAGAGTAACTACACATTTAATAGCTGTTGCAAAGTGTAACAGAAAATCTGTTGTGCAACTGCCACTGTACCTCCTCTGGCATTATATAATTTGTTCTTACAGGGGCAACTACACATGTAATAGCGATTGCAAATTGTAACAGCAAATCTATTGTGTAACTACTATGTTACTAATTTTTGGCATTACTAAATTTTTTCTTACGAGTGCAGATGCATATGAATGCAGGTCTTGTACACTGTTTCAGCAGTCTTATCTGACATTTAATTAAAAGGTAATTATAGAGATAAACTTAAAAGTGTAATCAGAATGGTAACTAAAATATGATTACAATTGTAACTTCAGCCTGCTTCACTTAAATGCACTAACTGGCAACTCTTTAGATGATGTTTCATAGATTCAGAGATTCATAGAAGTGTGACGGCAGAAAAGGACCGAACTAGGCTCACCAAGTCTGCCCATTCCACGTTCCAGGTCTATATTCCAGTTTTTCATGAACTTACATGTTAATAAACATGCAGTCTAATATTGTGAATTGATATATAACTGTACACAAAAATATTTCATTTAAATAATTACTAATTGGTGTTGTAACAATATTGTGGCTAAGAAATAATGGTATTGGTTTCACAGTTAATACCTAGGTAACATGTATTTGCAAGTGTGCACTTTTAAATTTACCAAATGTCAGTACTGCAGCTGTGATATAAGTTCTTATGCAGAAATCAGTCCCTCATGAACTTATTGCATACTAAACATGCAATCTAATATTAGACCCTGTTCACATAGGTGGCAGGGATTGTGTCAAATGTGCATACCCAGACCTGGTGATCAATAGCTGCCATCCAATCAGATGGATTGCTCACCAGCAGACTAGATCCTGCACTCTGTGTGGAGTGGGAAATTGTGTGATATGGCTGGTTCTCCTAGTACTGCTGGTTTCCAGTAAGGAGACCTACTGGTCTGCCCATGTTCACCACTGTGCCTCCAGTCCTCATGGTATAGTCAGAGGGCTGGGGTAGTTTGGTGTGAAGGATGGTGCCATGGCCGCCATCCTGTTCAGCCAGTGGGAAGGGCATGTAATGGCTAAGGAAGGGTCCCTGCCTGTGTATCCATGCCACTCACCACCACTCCACACAGCAGATCAGGCACTGCACAATCCTGGTGCTTCATTTTGGAGTGGAAGTTGAACAGCCTGGCATCTCCGGTGGGGATTCTCTAAAAAGTCATTAATCAAGTCTGTCCCTGACTCACTTGTTGAAGTGAAATGATCAGTTAATATGTATAAAAGTGCAAGTGATTAAAGATACGTTGCTATTATATGGTGACCTATGTGATAATATGGATTTTTTGCTACATTGTTTTAATCATGTGCACTTTTATACATATTAACTGATCATGTCTCTTTAAGACTGTCCTTATTTAATGTGGTGGTGTATAACAGTGAGGCATTCCCTGATGATGCTTTAGGTGAAACTGGTTGGAGGTCCTGCTGCTGTTCTGCTAGTGTCTCCATGACACTCCCAAGGTACTATCTTTTTTAAGGCAATCTTTCTCCTAGGCACTATAGCACTGTAATTTGTATGGTTTTTCACAATAAATCCCTTTACGCATTTCTCACAGTGGAAACAGTTCCAGGTCATTAGAGTGCTGGCATTTCACCGCCAGTGGTACAGCATCAATGAAGCGGTGAAATTCCAAAGAGCGACCACACAGCAGCAGCAGCCCTGTGAAAACAGGGTGCCCAGTGGGAGGCAGAAACAATTTTGATAGCAAGAAAAGCACAGATGGTGGAGGGTGGCTTCTGCTGGGGGGTGGGCACATTGGACTGTGGACATACATGGGGTGTGCACCACCTATTCATCAGGTGCACCTCACTAGGATGTGGCCACCTGCTGGGGGTGACCCCATCACACTGTTGTCCCAGTGGGTGTCCAGGATGGTTCTGGTGGCTGGAGGGGCAGCGCCAATGACTGTGTGTTGGTGGGTGGCTGTTGGGTCAACAGCTTTGGGGCAGTTGTTTGGTGGGGGCAACCATGGCCATCTTTTGTTTGTGCCCTTCCTCTTGTGCTGTATGGTCTGCTGGGGCACCATGGCGAGTGCCCTATTGTTCTCACGACCTCCCACTGGTGTCACCCCTCTGGTTGCCCTGCTGGCGCTCAGCAGTGGGCTGTGTGAGGTTTGGTGGGTGCACACTTCACTGGCAATGCCATCAACAGTCGCACTTCCTGTTGTGTGTGCTGGTGTTGTGGCACGCTGCTAGTGGGCGACTGGATGCTGATGCTCTGATTGCTGGCCGTGTTTTTCATGGCATGTTCTGAGGGTGGAACCATTGGAAACTGCCTTTGGTACCTGTGTTATGTTGATTTGGATCACAGTGGGTGGTGCTGGATTTCCTTTTGTCCTTGCTGTGTTGTTTTATCTGTCTGCACACTCAGCAGCAGCGTGGCCTTTCTTTTGTTCATGGTTGTCAGTGAGAACATCCCTGATTTCAAAGGTGACCTCAACCTCACCGGTGAAGCAGACTTATGTTTGTGCTTGTGCTTATGAGCAAAAGAAGAGGAGGAGGAGGAGGGCCTTCATAACAACTTTTCTTTGTTTTTGTCTTTTGACTTAAGTGACTGTTTCCCTGTCAATGGCAAGGGAAAAGCAGGAGCAGAACTCCCAGCCTTTTCCATGGCTTCCAATGCTTTTTAGGCAAGGAAGATTTATAAGGTCTTCTGTCGGTGTCACCTTGTAGCCTGGTTGAAACTCATAGATTTCACAGGCCCTCTCACTGTGAGATAGGCCCAAGCAACACACACAAATAGTGTGAGACTCCTCCTTGCAGATTTTGTAGCCACAGGAACAACATCAGAACAAAGTTTCTTTGTTTTTCAGCGGCATACAGAGACAATGATGAAGAAATACATAAATAATAATAATTAAAAAACAGCAATGGCTATTTCAACATTGTTTCTCAGCAGGTCTGATAAGGGTGATCGACAGCAGGAGAAAGAATAGAAGATTGTAGGTGTCCCCCACATTATAATAGGCAGCGAAACTGCATGTCATTATGGGTGATCTCCAGCTAGCAAAAGTTTCTGAGTGGTCCTGATGCTGATGGCTTACAGTTCCAAAGGTGTGGCCCAATGCAGGAGATATCCTCAGTGAAGATCATGCAGCAGCCTTTCAAAAGACAGGCTGCCCTGTGCATCACTGCATTTAAGAAAGACCAGTCATGCTCAAATATATTAGATTAACTAAGCAGTCAGTTTCAAGAATGGCTGTCCCTTCATGGCCTGCCAATGGGCCTTATGGTTTCCAAGAATGGTAGTAGCATTCTAAAGGCAATGCAACTTGGCATGTTCACACACATCCCTTGTCATACTCATATCCTGAACTTGACAGTGCATGCTTTTCTCAAGCACATGAAATATACAGAATATACTTTCTGTTGCCTGAAACATCTGTTTTCATGTTAGCCACTGTGCAAATGCTTGCAAGATGTTGTAAGCCCTGCAAAAGGAACACAATCTCCCACAGCATCAGCTAACGCAAGAAGTCATTACATGGTGGAACTTAGCATTCTAGATGTTACAAAGATTTCTTGAACAGCATAAAATAGTATACCAGAATGCAATAGAGCACCAGATAGAGATGGGGACGTGGCATTAAATTCTGCACAGCGGTCACTCATGATAGTCGCCTGCCAGCTACTACAGCCATTTGAGGAAGCTACATGAGAAGTCAGCCCAGACAGTATCACTCTCGGTTAAATGCTCCCACTTACATGTGTGCTTAGGAAGAAATTAGAAATACAGAAACAAGGTTGTCAGCAGAAACTTGAAGAGAAGGGGAGGGGAATCTTCATCTTTGGCTGCTGCTGCAGGAGAAGATGCAAACTTCAGAACATTATATCCTATTCACAATGTTGGACCATTAATTGAAGCACAACCTAGCATCTTTCCTTCCACATGGTACTGACCTTAAGAAATACAGAGATATTCTAATTCTGAAAGTTGCAGCCAAACTGGAAAGTCAGACCAATGAGGAAAAGGATGGGGGAACATTCCACTTCTCACCAGAAGAGAGTGGAAAAAAGCACGATATCCCCTAGTATCACAGCAAAAAAAAACAAGCATTTGTCAATGCCAAATGTTTGCTTGCTGGCATTGGCATTGGTGGGGTGTGCCTTTGGGTCATCAGGCATAATGGCCACGCCATTTCACCACACTCTACCCTGCAGACACCAAGTGTCACGGTGTGCTTGGGTCTTTGGCCCTCATGCTCACCCCATTCCATCTGTAAATACAGTGACATGGGTGCAGTACAGGAGAATGGGGTGAACTTTGGGGCAGAAGAGTCCAAGGCACACCTCAATGCCTCTCACTGGCTGCAGGGTGTGGGTGGGGGTGGAATGGTATGAGCATTACAGGCGACAATCCCAAGTCACATCCCTGATGCCTGTCAGTCTCTACAGGGTGGGGCATTATGGTCGGAAACCCTAATGCCTCAGGTGTTCGTTGGTATTTTCATTCCAAATTTTCAACATGGGTTTTTTGTGACCCCCACCTTATGAACAGTGGCAATATCAGTTCAGTAGCTGAAAGCTGATTTAGCACAGTGACTACGGCATTTGGCATCATAGGTGCGAAAACACATTTCGAACAAGATGTGAAAAATGACAGCTGTACTGTTCATGGGGAGGTGTAAAAAATGGCAATGTTGAAAATCTGCAGTGAAAATAGTAAAAACCTGGTGAAGTCACAAGTTGCAGTGAGAAAGTGTATGGCGACACCCTAATGTTATTAGTTTGGGGATTTTTTACAGTAGATTGTCAACACAGGCATTTTGCGACCTCCGCTCATGAACAGTGTCACTGTCATTTTCTTAATCTGTCCCAAGCAGTGATTTCCCAGAGCGACCACACATTTCTGCACAGAAAGTATGAAAACACATTTCAGCCAAGTTATGGAAAATTACAGTTGTACTGTTCATAAGGAAGTATGGAAAAATGCTAGTGGTGAAAATCTGGACTGAAAATATTACAAATTCATGAACTTACGTGGTGCATGGAAATAGCGCAATGCTCGCTCATAACACAGTCATTTTATGGACTTTTGTCACAAAATTTTCAACATAGCCATTTTAATATCTCTGCTCATGAACAGTGTCACTGTGATTTTCTTAACCCAAACATTGATTTCGCACACTGACTGCGCCATTGTGCACTACATGCATGGAAACACATTTTGGGGGAGAGATGAAAAATGACAGCTGTACTGCTCATAAGGAGGTGTGGTAAAATGTCAATGTTGAAATCTGGAGTGCAGATATTAAAAATTCGCAAACTTACGACCGTGCGAAGGAACTGTGCAATGCACGCTTGCAAAACAGTCATTTTTGGGAATTTTTTAGCCAAATTTTCAACATAGCCATTTTAAGACCTCTACTCATGATCAGTGTCACTGTTATTTTCTTAATCTGTCCCAAACATTGATTTCGCACACTGACTGCACCATTGTGCACTACATGCGCGGAAACACATTTTGGGGGAGATGTGAAAAATGACAGCTGAACTGCTCATAATGAGGTGTGATAAAATGGTAATGTCGAAAAACTGGAGTGCAAATATAAAAAATTCGCAAACTTACGAGCGTGCATAGGAACTGCGCACTACATGCTCGTAAAAGTCATTTTAGGGAATTTTTTCACCAAAATTTCAACATAGCCATTTTAAGACCACTGCTCATGAACAGTGTCATTGTAATTTTCTTAATCTGTCCCAAACATTGATTTCATACACCGACTGCGCCATTGTGTGCTACATGCGCGAAACAAATTTTGGGCGAGATATGGAAAATGACAGCTGTACTGCTCATAATGAGGTGTGGTAAAATGGCAATGTTGAAAATCTGGAGTGCAAATATTAAAAATTCGTGAACTTACGAGCGTGCGTAGGAACTGCACAATGCACGCTCATAAAACAGTCATTTTTGGGAACTTTTTTCCCCAAATTTTCAACATAGGGTTTTTGGGGGCCTACCTCATGAACTGTGACACTGTCGTTTTGTACATCAGTCCCGAAGGTGGTTTCAGACAGTGACCGCGAAATCACCTTTTGGGACAGAATAACAAAATGACAGTGACAGAATTCATGAAGTGGGGTCCCAAAAAGCCCATGTTGAAAATTTTGGGGAAAAATTCCAAAAAAATGCCTGAGATATGCATCAACGTTGAAAAACACCATTTATTCCATTATACAGCTTACCGGCATTTCCTTAGTTTGCGGTCGGCTTTGAAGAGTGCAGACATATTCCTGGTCCACCAAAGATCATTTCGCTGGACTCCAGAGGTAAGTATGGGGTGAGGGGAGGGTGTGGGAGGCAGGGTGCGCAGTGGGTGGGCGCGGGTGGGGGCGGAAATAAAGACAGTCAGAGAGGATAGTTTCTTCTTTCTGGGTTTTAGTTTACTTTAGGAAGACAAGCAGGACGTTTGTCATGCTGGGGTGGGCTCCCAGCATGGCAGCTGGAAGGTTTTTTTGGGGGGTCAGTGGAGCCGATGGGGGATTGGGCACCCCTGTTGGCCATAGAGAGGTTTGCCACGCTGGGGTTGGCTCCTAGCATGGCACCTGGAAGTGTGTTGGGGGCGAGATGGACGTTACCATGCTGGGGTGGGCTCCCAGTGTGGCACCTAGAAGGCTGTTTGGGGGCAGTGGAGCTGATGGGGATTGAGCACCACCATCGGCCATACTGTGTGTGTGTGGGGGAGCGTGAGCATGCTGGGTGAGCTCCCAGCATGCTACTTGGTTGGGGGCTGTCTATGACAGCTCTTGCACTCAGTACCAACGTGGAGGCACTTTGCATACTGCCGACGGCAGCAGCATGCAAATTGCCTACACGTTGCGGCTCGTTCTTTCAACTGTACGCTGCTGCATTTGCAAAAGCTGTCATAGACAGCTCTTACATTCATTGGCACGGTGGGGCCGTGCATGCAAAAGGCAGCAGGGCATTGGAAGTAGGGAGGCACACCTACGAATTCTTGTATGGTGGCACTATGTTTCTTGCACATACGTGCAAGCAAACATAAAAATCAAGATACGCATCTCAGATTGATGATGAAGCTCAGCAATATCATTCTCTTGATGATGCTGTACAGGAAAATAAATATATTTGGGCAGGCCTCCAGCTCATAATAAAAAAAACTCTACACCACACAGGACACAATTCTGCCATCTGAGTCAGTCACAGTCACAACTATGGTAGAAGACTGCTTAAGAGATCCTTAAGGATAATTGTTTCAGATACTGGCACGAGAAAAGAAAACTTTGGCCAGTTCTATTAACTAAAGTTGCCACTCTGTACCTAAGCTGTCCACCAACTAGTGTATATTCTGAGAGGATATTTAGTGCTGCTGGCAGTATTGTTAGTAACCAAAGAGCTAGTCCATCAACAGACAATGCTGAGAAACTGACATTTATTAAAGTCAGTCTGGGGTTGTTTGCTGCCTATTCAGACTTGTTACCAATGTATGGTTCCTCTCAAATGGACAGCGACATTAACACTGATGAAGTCTGACATGAAAAAAATCCAGACATAATATGACACATTGTGTCATGGAACATAAAAGAATGCTCTTTGATTTTATGAATAAAATATATAGTATGTGTTGCACACTGCAGTGCACAGAAGAATAGGGAAAAAATAACTTTGTGGGGAATGGAATTTTTTGTTTGAAAGGGAGGCCCCTGCTGGCATACTAACACCCAATGCTGGCAAAGGGATCATAACAAAAAGCAACCTTGAGCTGCAGGCATTCTTTCCCAAGGGTGGCAGGGTGGGTTCCTAATACATTCCGGCCTGGATATTCAAACTGTGCCAGGCTGTGGCGCAAGCCTAGGCGCAACTCAACTTTATTGCGCCAGGGTGTGGCCTGGGCGATATTCAACAGAGCTGCACTATGGCACAGCAGCTTTGAATATCGCAACCTGGCCACCCCCACTGTGCATGGTGCAGTGGCACTGTGCCAGTGTAAGTGGTCAGAGTGGAGCATGGAGATGCGCTAGCACAAGTGCCATTGCACCATGCACAGCACCTGCGATATTCAAAAGGGGACATGCAGATGGGGCCACAATTTATGCAAGGTGCACAGGGGGCCATTTGCATCTCATCATGGCCCCATTTGTATGCCATTAGCATGCAGGTGCGCCGATCACCGAGGACTTGCGCCTGGCACCCTGCCAGGCAGACGGTCCCTGCAGCCCGATCGCAGGCATTCGTGTAAAAAAAAAAAAAAGTCCTATATCCCTGGTGGTCCAGTGGACCTCTGCACGTCGTGGGCATTTCTCAGGATTCGCCCTAAGTCCAATATCCTTCAGGACCGATCATGTCTGGTCACGGGCTTCAGTACCTCATCACATACCCCTACTACCCTGGTGGTCTGGTGTACCCCCACCCCACCCGCCCACTGAGCCCCACCGCCCGCTCCCCATCAGCTGGCGGGCGGCAGCACCCACCACCTGCCGCCCTGCCGACTGCTGACTGACAGCTCGAGGCTGCACGCCCATTGTTCTACAGCGTGAGCCAATGGGCGGCAGCCCATATCAGATATTAGTCCAGATATGTGAATGAATTATTCACATATCTGGACTGAGTAGTTTAGTATGGGTTGCATTCCCATTGGCTCATGCTGTGAACCAATGGGCATGCAGCCCTACTGAGCTGTCAGTCGGTGGGCAGTGGGGCAGCAGGTGGTGATGCTGCTGCCCGCTGGCTGACGGGGAGAGCGGGCAGTGGGGCCCAGTGGGCGGGTGGGGTGGGGGTACACTAGACCACCAGGGTAGTAGGGGTATGTGATGAGGTACTGATGCCAGCGATTGGGCAGCGATAAGTTCACTGGACCACCAGGATATTGGACCCGGGGTTCTATTACTGATGCCCGGATCGGGCTGAAGTGGTCCACTGGACCACCAGGATATTGGACTTGGGGAGGGTTCTATTACTGATGCCTGCGATCGGCTCCAGTGCGATCCACTGGACCACCAGGGATATTGGACTTGGGGGGTCTTAATCTTCAGGACGAATGCCCGTGATCGGGCACATAGAGGTCCACTGGACCACCAGAGATATTGCACAGGGGGGATTTCGCTACACGGATGCCCACGATGGGGCATGGGGGGGTGCCGCCAGGTGCGGCAGGAACTCGGATGGCCACCCACAGGTGGCAGCTGCTGTGTTGCGCCCTGCAATGTGGCAGCTCACCTGTGGGTGGCCATCACTTGTTCCTTTTTTTGGGGGGCTTAACTTTGTGCAGGCGCAGGTAGGGGCTGCACATGCATGACTCTGCACATCCCGGGCTGAATATCGGGCTGTGCAGGTTATGCATGGGCACCCTCCCCCACCTGTGCCTGCATACATTACTGATGCGCTGTGGCGCATCGGGATTTGTGCGGCGCACTTTTCCCTTTTGAATATCACGCCAGGGCGCATCAGTGGGTTGTGCATGGCGCAATACTGTTGTGCCATGTGCAACCCTTTTGAATATCTGGGCCTCCTCATACAAGCTATGTTCCATCACTGTTGGTCAATGTGCTTGTGTCATTTTCAATTTAAAGCAGCAGTACTAGGTAAAGAAAAAGTTGGATCTTTTGCAACAGTTTGTTCCTTGTGCTCTGTTGAGCACTTATCTGGTAATCTTTCATGTTTTCGCTGTACTATCACTCCGTAATTTGCTCCATTTTTCTTTGTTTTTGTTTACATGTTCCCACTTGCCATTTTGAACTGGAATCCTCTGCTGCCAACTGCACATTCGCATGACTTGCAGTACTACACAGGGACAGTGCAAACGTGCAGGACAGGGTCCCATAGAAGTAAATAAAAGACGTGATGCTATGTGAGGAGGTAGCTCGGTTGAAAATTAGGCATCAGCCATCTTTTCCGTGGATCTACAACAATGGAAATACATTTATAAATAACTAAAGATCGCTAGAAAAAATACTTACAAATATGGAAACTAGAACTATGGCTACATGCTTCCAGCCAAAAAGCAGAATTTTGATAATCACTTCCTGATTATCCAGTACTGCTGTTTTAAGTTCCAACTGTACTTGGAGGAGCTCTGTATCTGTCAGCAAAATATAGGAAACTGACTTATAACTTGCTATGGTACTAGGGGATAGATGTCTGTCCAACTCCAAACTGTTTCACTGCTCAGGTCTAGACACTCTTGCTTGTGTATTTTAGCTTGACATGGACACCCTTACATGGTTTTCTTAACATGACCTGGACACTCTCATTTGTGTTTCTTAATTTGCCTTTGTCAATCGTAGCTTAAATTCAAACATTGTAGGTGAAGGATACAATTATCTGAGCTCACTTTGTAATTCTGCATTTTTTTTGTGTGTGTTTTATGCCTAAACCAATATTTCATTGAATGCATCCCGAATCCAAATCCTCTAACAAATCCAAATAAAAAATAGGGGATTAGCAAACCCAACACCAAATCCAAGTCAACCCCCAGTCCTCTCAGCTCTAGTTGTGAGGCATGAGGGTGGGTCTCAGGGTTTGAATGTTTGCAGGTGGCACAGAGGTAAAATGCTGGCTGTTTTTTCCACCCACGTCCAAGAGAGCAGGACCTGAAGTTTAAAATTGCCAGTCCGGCTGAGCTATTTATTCCTGTTAATGGGAGCAAAACTGTGTAATTCAGTTTGGCTGGTTTGGCTGCTAAAGTTAGAGGAAGCAGGACTGTATAGTAAAAAAACATCAGCTAGGTGGTTATAGTTACTCTCATTCAAGGGGGCATTTGTTTAACTTAGAATATTGCCAGTCAGGTTGGTCTCTCCCCTTCTACCCAAGGAATCTATGTGACAACACTTGCCTTTCCTGACTGTCCACCCACCTGCGCGGTCACACCAATAATGATTTTTTTTTTGTTAATAGGCCACACTGCCACACTTGTCCCCCTTGGTCACTTTAAGCAGAAAGAAACACACAGGATCTTCATCGAGGATATCTCTTTCATCAGGCCACGCCTCTGGAACTATAGCCACCAGGCACTGGACCACAGGGAAACGTTTTTGCAAGCAGTCTACTAGAGGCATCCCACGACAATGTCTTGTGTTGACACTTCCCATATAAACATGGGTGGCCCCATTCCTCCTTAGTTCTTTTCATGCCATTGACCATACTCACCAGACCCTTCATGGAGATGCCACCACTTAAGTCGACTGCAAGTTAACCTTCTGAATTTTTTCTCCCTAGTTAGATATCACTTTTCAATAAGTGATCATCGCCAAGATGTATGTCATCAAAAGAACCCACCAAGCTCTTTAGATACTGAGAGCGGTGAAAAGATTTATTCTGGTGACCTACATGATGTCTGTGTGTACTGCCTTGGCATAGCCCATAACATTAAGGCCTGCAAACTCTGCCTTAAGTTCAATATCACTACTCAGTGACTCAGATAGAAGGCCTTGGAAATCCATCTCTTAAAACTGCAGGTAGGAGAAGAGCTCCACTACATTGCCGGACCACTCATCGAGCTCCAGAGCTTCGAAGTCCCAGTATAAAAGTATCAGGTAACAAAAAAAAAAACCTGGAGAGGGGAAAGAAGTAAGGAGAAATCCTCCTCGGTACGTTCTGAGTCACCCTTGCAACCTAGTGTGACTGCTACTGCATCATCAACCACATCAGTGCTCTCACCTCTGGTCACCCGGACCGCTAACCTGTCCAGGTCAGGCCAGGCTGGGAGTTTTGCCAGACCTGTCATGGCTGGTGAAGGAACGTCAATGTCGGGGACAGCACCTTCCCCAATGACATCTCAGAGTGCGCCTGTACCACAGGCCAGTGCTGATGTGCAGGCTGTACATTCGTTCTTCATGGACCTTTTACAGCATCTGCTTCCTCCTATGAGAGTGGCATTCATGGGGCACCCCACAAAAGCCCCACCACCGATGCCTCGGCAGCCGACACAAGCTGTGCATTCTCGGGTGTCAAGGGCCTCTTCCATTCCTTCTTTTAGGCCAACAGAACCCATCAACAAGGGTCAGGGATGTAATCCTGACCTCATGCGACAAGAAGAAGAGGAGGAGGAAGAATATATGGACAGTGCTTAAGAGAGATCGAGCTCTTCTAGTTCCACAGGGAGTGAGGACTCTTTGAGTCAGAGGAGAAAGACATCACCAAGAGGAATCTGGTGGAATTTCTAGAGCTACCTGAGTTCCACCTATCATGGTTCCTCCTCTATTGCTTGCCGTAGAGGATGCCACCCTGGCTGCCTGGAATAGGCCTAACATGATCCCTGCCATTCCAAGAAAGGTAGACAAGTTGTACCAGGCTCCCTCTGGCAGGCCATTTTTTGTAGGCCAGCCTGAGGCGGATTCTGTTGTAATGAATGTAGCCCATGATAAGTCTAAAGCATCTAAACACCTCAGCTCTCTCCCTTCTGACAGGAAATCCAGGAGGTTAGATGTCCTGGGGAAGAGAACCTTTGCTTCTGTCACTTTGGGCCTCAGAATTGCAAACTACCAAGCCCATATAGTAAAGTACCAAAATACTCTCTGGAGGAAGGCCAAAGCTGTGTCCCAAGCCTTCCCTGAGGGTACTCCCAACTAGGATCTGTTAAAGGCCCTCCAGGCATGGACAGATGTTGGGAAGCAGCTGTTGAGATCTACTTATGACATCTCGGATGCTTCAGCTAGAGCAGCAGACTCTGGTGCCTGTTTAAGGAGACACTCTTAGCTGAGGGTGGCTGGATTTGCTAATGACGTGCAGCACTCCATCTTAAATGCCCCCTTCAGAGGATACAAACTCTTTGGGGCAGACGTTCAGGATATCCTGTTGAACCTTCAAGCCTCGGGCAGGACTCTAAAAATCAGTACATTCCCTGTACCATACACAATCCAGAAGTAAGCAGAGGGTGCCCTTTCACCCAGCCAGTAACAGACACCAGACAGTGGCCAGACATCAGGGCAAAAGCAGAGGAGGATCAGCTCTGCCTGCCCCAGGACCCATCCCAGATGTTCATTCAAAAGCCCTTGGGGTGGAAGTGCAGCTGCAGTCACAGGACCAGCATCTGTATGACTCCATACTAGACACTAGACCCCCATCCTCCAGTACTCTCAGAGGTGGTAGTAGTAGGGGGTCACCTCTCCCTCTGGACCAGTGGAGGAAGGTCACATCGATGCTTGGGTCCTGCAGATAATAGAAAAGGTTCATGCTCTAGAACTTCTAGAGCTTCCCTCAGACCATCCACCAATCCCTTTAGTTTATCTTCCAGAACACACACCAGTGCTGCTAGAGGAGATACCTACCCTACTGCAAAAAAGGGCTATAGAGCCAGTTCCTTGGGAACAAAGGAACCAGGGGTTCTATTCCCAATACTTTCCAGTCCCCAAATGCACAGGGGACCTGAGGCCCACTGAACCTTTTCATTCAGTACAAGAAGTTCAGAATGGTCACTCTACAAGGCCTACTGCCACTACTGCACCAAGGGGACTGGATATGTTCACTAGACATGCAGGATGCCAATTTGCATATCAAAGTTTGTACCCCCACAGGAAATATCTCATGTTTCTCTTCTGGGGGAACATTACCAGTTCAGGGTATTGCCCTTTGGCTTATCTTTTACGCCATCAGTATTTACCTAATGCTTAGCAGTAGTGGCAGCAGCCCTCCGGAGAGAGGGACTATATGTATTCTCTTATCTGGATGACTTGCTCCTCAAAGTTCAGGCCAAAGAGCAGCTCTGCCTGACTCTAGCACATACCAGACAGTTGTTCGATGCCCTAGGAATCACGGTCAGTGTGCTGAAATCAGTCCTGACTCCTTGTCAGCACCTGCTGTACATAGGGGCAATCCTGGACACAGCCCAAGGCTTCACCTTCCTGCCGCAGGACAGGACCAAACACCTGATTGCGCAGGCCCAGATGATATACCACAGCAGGCACGTCACAGCCAGTATATTCCTGAGACAGATCAAGGTAAATATGAGCACTCCTCAGGGAACTCCAAAAGTCAACACTTTACTAAAGAAAACCAGGACACCATGAGAGCAACATGGACCGTGTAGCCCTCTACCAGTTTTGCATGTACATGTGCATCATCAGGAGGTGAAGACCAATGAGAATACATATTTAAATACAAAGACATAATCAGATCAGAGCATAGCCAGATAAAGTGCCGAATACTTAAATATTATACTACTACTGCTCAAGGTACCAAGGAATAATTTCATGCTCCCTCATCATCCATTATTCCCTCTGGTGATGCATCAGTATGAGAGCTTGTTGTGGTGCCTCGGCACATATTCAGTCTTGAAAAATGCATTTTTAAATTTAAATCCCGTGTCATCGCCTGAAGCACCAGGATACAGAAAACTGAGAAATTACACACTCAAAGTTTGGGTTTGCAATTCTCTAATTTAATTTTGAATTTCAATGGTTGATGTATGCAACTGCTGGTATTAAATAATCTGAATCCCCCCCCCCCCCCAGCTTAAGAACAGAAATCATGAATGCTTTTAATTCATTTATTAGTGTATTTACAAAATATCTTGGAAGACAGGCTAAGCACGTCACAGTCCAGGATGCATGAGTGGGAACTGCTGACCTCAGTGGCAGAAGACCTGTTCGACTGATGGGAACATCCAGAGTTGTACCTTTCTGCGTCCCCACACAATGTAAAACTGCTACTTTTCTGCTCACTCATTCCAGGTCCTGGAGTTTTCTGGTGAGATGCATTGTCCTTCTCTTGGAAGGGGAGGTTCCTTATGCCCTTCCTGCCTTTCCTCCCTTCCCTCTAATCCAGAGGGCATAAATCAAGCTCCAAATGGAAGGAGCAACTCTGATTCTCATTGTTTCCCTTCAGCCTTGTCAGATCTGGTTCCCCTTTCTACAGCAGTTGGCAGTGGATCCACCAGTGCCTCTACCCCTGTGCAAGGCCTTACTAACACAGGAATAGGGAACCCTGGTCCATCCAGAGCTCAAGTCATTCCATCTCCGTGCATGGCTCCTAAGGCCATAGCCATTTCTAAGTTCTGGGTATCTCAAAAGGTGGCTGATGTTCTGGTGGCTGCCCAAAAACCCTCCACCAGAGCCACCTATTCAATAAAGTGGAAGTGGTTTGCTTTGTGGGCAGCTTCTCATACACTGGATCCCTTTACATGTCCAGTAAACCAAGTTCTGGAGTATTTACTGTCCTTATCAGATGTAGAATTGCAATACTCTTCTATCAAGGTGCACTTGGCTGTTATTTCAACCTTCCACATGCCTATTGATGTCAGTAAAGCCTAGAGGTTAGAGTAATGAGCTGTGAATCAGCTTGGTACATCCAGCAGACAGACCTGGGTTTGATTTCCACAATCTCCACATACTGTGTGACTCAGAGCAAGTTACTTGACCTCCCCACTGCTCCTGGGTTGACTCTGAAAACAGGCACCTGTGCCTAGTGGTCCTTATCTGGTTACCAAAGAATAAAATAAATAAATAAATATTGATGGTTGTACAGTTGCTCAGCTGAAGGTGGCCCATACATTTCTGAGAGGCATTCTGCACTTGAAGCCTCCCATCTACAATCCAGTCTCAGCTTGGGACCTGAATTTTGTGTTAGAAAAGCTTACTTTGGCTCCTTTTGAGCCAGCTGTGATTATGGTCTTGGAAAGTGTTATTTTTAGTTGCTATTAATTCTGATCGAAGAATTTTAGAGCTTCAGGCTCTAACGTGTGAGCCTCCTTATTTGATTTTCCACAAAGACATTGTGTCTTTATGTACTAATCCTAAGTTCCTGCCACAGATGGTGTCTGAGTTCATTTATTTTCTTAAATATAATTGTTATTAATTTTAACATATGAGACACACATCATGTTACACACACATTATTCATGGTTTGTGGTGATTATACACCAGCGGATTGCAGATTGGGTAACAGAGACAATCCTACTGCTTTACATCTTTCAATATTTGTTTGAACTTATATCTTAGTACAGTACAAGGCATCCTCACAACACTTAAGACTAAAGACATCTTTTAAACTGTCGTAGGTACTAGGTCCCTCCAAAGACCCCTCCAACCCAGTGAGAGCAGCACCCTTCTTGAGCCACAGGAAAGCTTTCAAGGTACAAAATCAGAGTCAAGCTGTGCCACGTACCACACCCACTTTTGCCACCGGGCAGTAAAAATAATCAAATCTTTCATGAAGAGTGGCCGTTAACTTTTCTAATTGGTAAATTTGCATTACGATCGCCCTCCATTCTGCTACCGAGGAAGTCATCCACCCCCAGGTTATAGCCTTTTTGGCTGCCACTAGGAATATGGGCAACAGGGTACGTCCCCATGAAGTTCTGTTACCTGGCATCACAGATAGCAGTACCATCTCTGCCAACAGTTCTGCTGTTTCCCCCCAAACACTCCTGCAGCTCAAATTGTAATGTGCACCAGTATGGTGTTAATACTGGACAATTCCAAAAGTTAGGACCTAAATCTGCAAGTGTACATTTACAATCCCTCCAGCACTGTCCATAAATCAAAGGCATTTATTTAATACAGCAGGTAATCTGAAGTATCTATAACGACATTTCCAGGCATACTCACTCCAAACAGAGGAGAGGGTAACTTTAGTCACTGGTATGGCAAACTTCAGCTAACCCTCAGGTGTTACCGATAATTCCAGATCCACATTCCATTTATATAAGACTGTGAACATTGCATCTCCTAACGTATCCCTTAAAATACGGTATAATTGTTCAATAATATGGCCACACAGGTTACCTTGTAAATGTTCAGTTAACAAGTTTAATACAGATGGCTTAGGATTAGGTAGTTTCAGTCTATCCTGACCTCGGCCTTGCATATAAGCCCGCAACTGAAGGAAATGAAAATTATCTCTATTTAGTATCCCATAATCCCTTTGTAAGGCTTCAAAGAAGGTAATTCCAGTATTTGTTAATACTTGGAATATGTAATGAATCCCTAGTTGGCACCATCTCTGAAATGCTGGATCCATGGAATTTGGTCCAAAATGTTCATCCACTGATATTAATCGCATATAGTGGAAAATCACCGAGAATTTCAGATGATATTTCATCTGGGTTCATATTTTCAGGACTCCTCCAGTAAATCTGGTAAAGTTTCACATGGGTATAGTTTTCCCCCTTGTGGCAAACAGTAAGGGTGACAAATCATAGAGATCATTCAGGGCATATTCAATATCTTTCCAGGGTGCAGAATATGTGGGTGTCAACCACAAAACTATTATCTTGAGAAATGCTTCTCTAGCATACTATTCTAGGTTGGGAAGATGCACCCAGCCCGATGCTAATGGCAAAGTCAGTATTGAAAAATGAACCCTAGAGCACTGTCCCCTCCCATATAAAGTTTGATAACATTTTATTCCAATAGGAAAGTAAAATCTGGGTGGCCAGACAGGTAGATTTTGGAACAAGTACAATATGGGGGGCAAGATATTCATTCTTATTGTTTATATTTAAAAAAGAAGTCAGATTTAATCTACCCCAATTAGTAAGATCCTGTTGTATGTTAACTGCTAAGGGCTCATAGCTATATTATTATTATCCTGCATTATATGCATTCCTAGGTATTTTATCATAGTCCTAAGCCATCATAAAGGAAACTTACTTTTTAAACTTGCTGATGGGGTAAAGTTAGAAGTTAAAACTTCATTTTTTTTACATTTAACTTGAAGCCCACTATTTTCTCAAGTATTCCCTGTATGTCCCATATCGTGGGGATCAAATCTTCTGGTGACAAGATGGCAAGCAAGACGTTATTAGCAAACAATGACACTTTTAGTTGCATCCGCCTCAAGGGGACACCCCTCTGTACCCTCCTCCCCTTGAATTGCAGTTGCCTGGGGTTCCATGTACAAGGCAAAAAGAAGAGGGGGGGAGAGAGGGCACCCCTGCCAGGTTCCCCATTATAATGATATAGGAGGGATCAAAGCTCCATTCATGTGAATATATGCCTTTGGACCTGGGTAAATATTTTTTAACCAGGTTTGGAAAGATTCCAGGAAACCAAAGGTGGACAGGGTGTCCCAGAGAAATTCCCAGGACACCCTGTCAAATGCTTTTTCAGCATCCACATTCAGCAAGACTGCTGGGATCTTTCATGTCTGCAAATATTCCAATATCAATAAAGTCTGACAAGTGTTATCTGTCATAATCCTGACTAGTCCGGATGTATGATGGAAGATAGGATTTGCTCAAGCCGTGTGGCCCACACTGCCATATAAATTTTATAATTGCCATTTAATATAGAAATGGGACAATAAGAGGAAGGGTTTGTAACATCTTTACCTGGTTTGGCAAAGCTGCTAGCACTGCATATGCCCAAGATGGTGGGGGACATTTTCCAGTAGCCATCTCCCAAAAAATGCTCAACAAAACAGGAAGCAATATGAATTTTTATACCACTCGGCACTAACACCTGTCACAAACGCACTCAGCAGGTCAGGCCCTCTGCTCCCACAGTGCCAACCTTCGAGCACAGTAATGTGAACAGGTAACAGACAGGGTAACCCTCCTGTCTGCTTTTGGGTCCGAATCACTGTTAGTCTCAAGTTCTAGGGGGATTCAAACTGTGAACCGTATGCTAGCATACCCAATGTACAGGCTCAGATATGTACCCTCTTCAGGGACTGCGGTACAATTTTTTGCCAGGGGCACCAAGCCAGGCTTCCAAAATGAACCCTTAAAACTCTATAAAAGACCTTAGGTATATTCTTACCTTTTCACAATTTAGTAACACCATGAAGCTGTTGAACAATTGTCAGACTTAACCCTCTATATGTCACATGCAAAAAAGAACTGGCAGACATCCAGGCAGTCTTTCAAACGATAGGTACTCTACTAAAAGATGATAAAAATATGAAAAATGTAAACACAGAACAATATATCAAAGAGCTCACAATCACATAAAAGAACAAGGGAAGATTACAAAACAAAACCCCCTACCACAATACAGTTAGACTTTTTCTACCTAATGTATTACCTCTATAGGTGCCTTAGTTAGATCAGAGATCTGTCTTTCTTGAGTCTCAAAATTATATGTCATATTCCCCAGTTACAAGGATACAATTCAACTCCATCTCCCTACCCCCTTAGTGAGTCATCTAGCGCTTCCTTTTTAGAATTAAAAAAATACAAACAATGATTTCCTGTCTGGAGATATATTAAATAATGTGACATCAGCAAAAATTCATTTCCCAAATTATGAGTCTTTGATCAGCCAGTTTCTTTGAAGATTTACAACCCTGCAATCCTTCACCTAGGTGCACGATAGCCTGACAGGAATCAGCTAAATGATGTCCTGTCCTGTAATAAACTGTATATTTAGCTTCCCAACTTCAAAGCGTGTCATAAAAAGGCCATAAAATACAATTTCTCAAGAAAGTTAATTATATTACAGAGTTCTCCTAGTCAATTTAATATATCCTGTAGCTTCAGTGAAACCTGGTTGGGGGGGTACCCATGGAAACACAGACTCACATACTATATGTTTATATGAGAAATATCATCCAACAATCATAACCAGCTGGCCAAGCGTCAAAAAGCCATCTGGGCCCATGGCACTTATTAGCTTTAGCTATTTGAATATGATGCAGTAGCTCCTCAGTACTAACTGGCACCTCCAATCTTTGTCTCTGTGCCTCTGTTAACTGAGGAAGACCAAAAGGCTGCAAGGATAATTGCCTTTCCTCCCAAGCACACACAGGGTCAGCTGTGTATATGGATTGGTAATAGTCTGCATAAATAGCCTGAATCTCACCTTCCCTATGGACTAATTTATTTGTTGTGGGGTTCCTTAATTTAAGTATAATTTCTGTTTTTTTCTGCATTCTTAATTTACATGTCAGTATGCATGCTCCTTCAGACCCCCCTTCATAATTTCTTTGTTTTTAATACATAAATGTTTGTTGAACCTTGTGGTCCATTAATTTTTATATTTCCTGTTTTGTTTCCCTAATGTTAAGTTTTACTTCTCTATCTCCTTGCCTATATAATAACTGGTAGGTCTGTAGTTGCTCTACAAGGTTAGTATACCTGGCTTCTAGCTGTCATTTCTTACACACTATGTAGGCTATTATTTCTTCCCGAATAACAGCCTTAATGGCATTCCATAATATAGCCGCCGATTTCTGTGTGGAAACATTTTCTTGAATTATTTGAGGGATCCTTTCTTGAATAAATGTTTTAAATTGCAGATCTCTTGATAAAGATTCACTAAAACGCCATAATGTTTGTCACTTCTTTTTTCCTAGCTCTATTTTTTAAAGGAGAGAATGATGATCCGAAATGAGATGAGGGCCTATTGTTAAATCATGTAACAAATGGAAATCTTCACATGAAACGAAAAAATAATCTAATATGGAGTAACTTTGGAACTTCCCAGAATAAAATACATAGGCTTTTTGTGCAGAAAACATTTTTCTCCATGCATCTACTATTCCTAGTTGGTCAAAAGTGCCTCTTAAGAACCAAAGGGCATTAGTTACTCTATGGATCCATGAGTCTGTGGAGTCTATATCAACATTCCAAGACATATTAAGGTTCCCTCCCATTATTAGTTTCCCTTTCATAATGTCAAGGATCTTATTCATAAAAGTTCTTAACACTGGAACAGTGATCTGCAGAGGGAGATACACATTGACCAGTGTTACTTCCTGGGAATATAGGGAGCCCTGTAAAATATTATATCTGCCTTGTGGGTCCATGTAACTTGCACAGACCTCCAGTGGGGTTGACCGAGGGACCAGGATCACTGCACCTCACTGTCTTCCACTGGAATGTGAAGATGCATAGACCCCAAACCTCTGCCCCCATTGTAATTTGGAGTGCTCTATATCAGTTAACATAGAAACATAGAATTTGACGGCAAATAAGGACCACTTGGCCCACCTAGTCTGCCCATTTTCCTACCTAACAGATAAGCTGCAGATCCTAGTTAACCAACAGTTTACTTCCTCTTACCCACCCCTAGGACTGCCTTATGCCTGTCCCATGCATTCTTGAAGTCCCCCACTGTTCTTGACTCCACGACCTCCTCAGGGAGGCTGTTCCTCATCCACTAGCCCTCTCAGTGAGAAAAATGCTTCTCACATTACCCCTGAGCCACCCCCATCTTCAAATTGTGCCCCTTGTTCTTGCACATCTCTTTTTTGAAGATGCCACCCTCTTGGACTTTGTTAATTCCTTGAGGTACTTGAAAGTTTCTATCATGTCTCCTCTCTCCCTTCTTTCCTCAAGAGTATACATATTAAGCTCCTTTAGTCTTTCTTCAGATGTCTTCTGGTGCAGACCCTGCACCATTTTGGTTGCCCTCCTCTGGACAGCCTCCACTCTGTCTATGTCTTTGCGGAGATGGGGTCTCCAGAACTGCACACAGTACTCCAGATGGGGTCTCACCAACTGTCTGTACAGAGGGATAATAACTTCCTGTTTTCTACTATTGGTGCCTCTTCCTATGCATCCCAGTATCCCCCCAGCCTTCCTTACTGCCTTCTCTCATTGCTTGCCCACGTTTAGGTCATCTGATATAATTACCCCCAGGTCCCTTTCTATTTTTACTGTTGTCAGTATCTCACCCCCCATTGTGTACGCTTCCCCTGGGTTTTTGTTTCCCATGTGCATTACCTTGCACTTCTTTGCATTGAATCTGAGCTGCCATACATTTGACCATTCCTCCAACCTTGCCAAGTCCCTTCTCATCCTTTCCACTCCATCTTGTGTATCAACCCTGTTGCAGATCTTTGTGTCATCTTCAAAGAGACATACTTTTCCTTCCAGTTTCTCTGCAATGTCACTTATAAAGACATTATAAAGGACCCGTCCCAGTCTCCTGAACCCTCAGCGGTACCCGCTAGTAACCCCTCCTTTCTTCACTGTGTACTCCATTTACTACTACCTTTGTGTCCTGTTGTCTAGCCAATTTTTATCCAGGCTACCACCTTGGGACCCATTCAAGGCTGGCTATCTTGTGTATTAATCTTTTGTGTGGGACTGTATCAAATGCCTTGCTAAAATCTAGGTAGGCCATGTCCACAGCCCTCCTGGTCTACTACTTTGGTCACCCAGTCAAAGAAATCTATTAGATTCGCCTGACACGACCTTCCCATCATGAATCCATGCTGCCTTGGGTCCTGTGCCCCACTGGCCTCTAGGTACTCAACAATTCTTTCCTTCAGAAGTGATTCCATCATTTTCCCTACCACTGAGGTCAAACTAACTGGTCTGTAGTTTTCTGCCTCTGTCCTGCTCCCACTTTTGTGAAGAGGAATCACATCTGCCCTCCTCCAGTCCTTGGGTACCACCCCATCCTCCCATGATTTGTTAAAGAGAGTAGTCAGCGATGTCACTAGTTCTACCCTTAGTTCTTTTATAATTCTTGGGTGAATCCCATCAGGCCCCATTGCTTTGTCCACCTTCAATTTTATTAGTTCTTTCAGAACCCTTTCTTCTGTAAATGGACTGGTATTGACCCCCTTCTTCAGAGTGTTTCTCTTGTTTGGTTTAGGTAACTCCCCCTCCTCTTCCTTTGTGAATACTGAGCAGAAATATTTGTTCAGTATCTCTGCTTTTTCACTGTCACCCTCTACCCATATTCCTCCCTTTACTAAGCTTCAGTATCCCTCCTTTGGTCTTTCCTTGCTCCTAATGTACCTATAAAAGGTCTTATCCCTTCTTAACAGAATTGGCTATCCTTTCTCGGTTTGGGCCTTTGCTATTCTGACTGCCTTCCCAGCCTCTTTTTCTGCTTTAACTGATAAAGTTCTCTGTCCTGCTCCTTCTGTGTTTCCTTATATTTCCTGAATGCTGTCCTTTTTCATTAACCTTCCTGCCACCTCTTTTTGGAACCATAGTGGTTTTTCCTTCATTGTGTTTTATTGATTTGCTTTACACAAAGGCTTGTTGCCTCTGTGATGGCTGTTTTGATCACTCCCCATTGTTCCTCCACCCTCCTTCTTGCCTGTTTGCTAGTGCTTTCTGAGGCACCTCTCATTTTTCCAAAGTCAGCCTCCTAAAGTCTAGTACTCTTGCTTTTGTATGGCTTGATTGTATGGCTGTGTTTATCGTGAACCACACTGTTTGGTGGTCGCTTGTTCCCAGATGGCTACTAACTTCTAAATCTGAGATTCTTTCTCCATCCCCATTTGAAAGTACCAGGTCTGAGATTCCTCCCTCCTGAGTGGGTTCTGATACTAGCTGTCTGAGGCATGCCCCCTGTAGGGCATCAAGAATGACCCTGCTCTTGGACATGCCTGCAGCAAAGGTGCTCCAGTTAACATCTGGCATATTCAGGTCCCCCATCAACAATATCTCCCCTTTTTCTGCCATTCTAAGAAAGCCTTCTATCATTTCCTTGTCCATTCCCTCCCCCTTTCTTGTATGAAATATAAGTCTGCTGGATTTTTCTGTAAATATTGCATGACCCTTGTTCTTGTTATTGGATTCTTCAAGCCATTTACATTTTGTGAAAATACCTTTACAGGAATTGAAGACATAATTTCTGAAACATCAGAAGGTGCTGCTTCTACTGAGAAGATACCCCCAACAGCAAGGTGCAAGTCTTTCTGGTCTGCAACAGTCATCAATTGAGCTACAGCCTCTTCCGGACATCTCAAAGGACCCAAAACAGCTGGCCAGAAGAGAAGCATGAGCCAGCCTGTTTGGGGTCTCCTCACCAGTTCTGGAGAACATCCTCCCAGATTTTGTTTAATAAAAAGTGTCCTGTTACCAGTTATAGGTCTGTGTGTGTGTGTGTGTGTGTGTGTGTGTGTGTGTGTGTGTGTGTCTCATTTTTTAAAATAAGTAACCTAATACATTTTTTGATGGGGTAACAAAGGTTTATTGATCAAGGGGGGGACAGCTGATGATGCCTACCTGGACTTCAATAAGGCCTTTGACTCTGTTCCTCACTGTAGATTAGTAAATAAGACAGAGAGCCTGGGGGTGGGATAGAAAATAACTAGATGGGTGGAAAACTGGCTGGTAGATGTTAGAGGGTGGTGATAAATGGTGTACATTCTAGGATAATGAGGGTGATGAGCAGTGTTCCTCAGGGATCGGTACTGGGATCAATCCTTTTTAACATATATATCAGTGATATTATCAGTGGGACTTGAAGGGAAAGTGTATCTTTTTGTGGATGATGCAAAGTTATATAATAGGGTTGACATAGCAGGAGAGGTTGAGGCCATGAGGAGAGATCTGAGCACCCTAAAGAAGTGGTCGGACATTTGGCAGCTGAAGTTCAATGCTAAGACGTGTGCAGTAATACATGTGGGGTGTAAAAATCCATTGACTGAGTATTCACTTGGGGAAGAATTGATAAAGCAAACCGAACAGGAAAGGGGCCTGGGGATTATAATCTCAAACAACCTTAAGGTAGGAGACCAATGTAGTAAGGCAGTAGGTAAAGCTAATAGAATGATGGCATGCATAGGAAGGGGTATAACAAGCAGGAAGAGGGAGGTGTTAATGCCTTTATATAAGACCATGGTCAGACCGCACCTGGAGTATGGGGTACAGTTCTGGAGGCCTCATTTAAGAAAGGATATATATGGTCTGGAGAGGGTTCAGAGAAGGGCAACAAAGATGGTGCAAGGTATGCAAGAGAAGCCATATGAGACTAGATGGAGAGAATTAAATCTATACCCACTGGAGGTTAGATGAGATAGAGGTGACGTGATAGAGTCTTTTAAGTATATGAAGGGAATAAATAAAGTGAATGAAGGTAGATTATTCAAAAGGAATGTAGGAGTTAAAACAAGGGGTCATAAGTTAAGATTGGATGGGGGAAGATTTAAGAGCAATGTAAGGAGATGACATTTCACTGAGAGTGTGGTGGAACCCTGGAACAGATTACCTAATGAGGTGGTATGTGCAGAAACAGTGGAGGAATTCAAGAGGGTGTGGGACAGACACAAGGGGTTGGCTAGTATGCAGAGGAAAATATCCCTGGGAAGTGGAGACAAGTAGGGGCGGGTGGGAAATGGGCAGACTAGATGGACCAGGATGGTCCTTTTCTGCTGACATATTACTATGATACTATGATAATCTGCACCTGTACTGCCTCCCCAACTTCCCCACAAATTTGTACCAAAACCCCCAAACTTGGGATAAAAAACAGTATCCCATTATAACGAAAATTTACGTACAAGTTGACTTCCAAATTGGAAGTGGGAACAATTTTCCATTTCCGGAATCCCCCGGGGTTAGGTCTAAAATTTTATTCCCCATAGAACAGAGGGCATCAACCACTTTATTCATGGAAAAAACCCTCTGAGAGACTAGACTGTCCCTAACTAGGAGCAGTATAGTGCAGTGGGTTAAGGCTCTGAGCTGCAGATCTGGAGACCTGGGTTTGAATCCCACAGCTGCATTGGTGCACACTGTGTGATCCTGAGCAAGTCATTTAACTTCCATGTGCTCCCAGGTCACATCTGGAAACAAGCTTTCAGCTTAGTGTGCTACTCCTGGTTAAACAATGTTCCCTTTCCCTTTCCCTAATTCCACTAACAATAGAAGAAAAGTTAACTGGTGATGCCATTTTGCTTCAACTAGCTGGGGCATTGAGCTCCCTCCCCCCGTTAATTTTACCCTTATTTTAAACTTCTGAAAGTTATCATTATTTGATCACCCTTCCCACGAACAATAAGCTGAGCACTTCTTCTCGTCTTCCCAGTCAACCCCCAACATCACCTTGCCACCCTTCCCCTAGATTATTCAGGTATAGCATTTATCCTTTAATTTTATATAACTATAATTTTGGGGGGTGACTCCCTATGTCTTTAATCAGCTGGAAGAAAAGCTTTCCATGTCCAAAAGGTGGACCTCACTGACCCATCAGGACCAGCTTTGTACTAATATAGGGAGACTAGAGTTCAGCCCCTTAAAAATGAAACAGCTGGCCCCGTGGTGCTGGAGGTTGAGGCGCTGGTCACTACACCTTGCGCCACACTGGTGATCCGGGTTCAGGAATGAGCCTGGGTCATCAGGGGTGAGAGAGGATCAAGCATCCAGAGGACTACTCTCCTCCCTCAGAGAGGGAAGAGTTTGTCATCCTGCCCACTGACTGTCCCAGGCAATGGCTGGGGGGCACTATGGGGTCAGGAGGCATGTACTGACACCCTTGCATCGATAGGGAGGTGGGCAGGGAAAAAAATGGTGGAAAAGAGACTCATGATGGTCTGTCGCATCCTGAGGGCTGTCTCCGGCTTCTGGATTGGGTCTCTGGGGGGGAGAGAGAAGCCGGCACCCTCCTCCATGGCCCCGCCGCAGGGGGCAAGCCGCGGGGGAAATTCCGGGGATCAGCAGGAACGGGAGCATGCAGAACCAGTGAGTGAGTTCCTCCGCAAGGAGGGCCACAGCTGCCTGCCAGGGCTCCAGGTGGAAAAACACAATAATTAAAAAAGTAAATAAATAATAATGAAACAGGTAGTTGTTTAAATCTAGGTAACCATGCTTCCATCTTATGGGGTCAGTAAGTCCCTCTTATAATGATTCTGCCATCGTTAGGATATTAAGGGCTATCTATCCCTCTGCGAGGTCCCACTTGTGAGCCACAGAATATCCAGTGCAAAGAAACCCTGCTAATGGGTATGAATAAAGGAAATAAAATAAGAGGTGGACAGGTTATCAGTGCAGCTCTTTGGGAGGATTACTGATTGTACCTCTGGGCTCAGCAGTTCTTCCTGACCCAAACATTTTACAGGTTGTTTTTTTTTTACTACTCTATACCTAATGCCTAAAACCATGGGTCACAATCCAAACGGATCCATCCACCATAAATGGGCATATGTTATATAACGCAACCATACCCCAGGCAAAAAAAGCAGTGCAGTGTGTTAAGTACATACTTTACATTATGGCAATTAGCAGGGGATAGATTTTCTAATCCAGGTGAACTGTCCCCCCCAATATTCCACCTCAGTATCTTAAGTGAAGTTAACTCCCCAATTTCTCTTTATATAGCAGTTGTTCCTCACAAACAGGAACATCTGGATTTATAAATACAATGTCACCCGAAAATGATCCATCAAAAGCCCAGTCACCATTGCAAGCAGCCGTTCCACCAGAACCACCCCATTGTATTTTTTGTATACTTTATTTATGCTCTGGAGGGCAGGGCATCTCTCAGAGGTGCTCACTTGACCTACACCTCTACTCCCCACAGAGAGCCCCTCCTCCAGGACCCCTACCAGGACTTTCCAGACCCCGGATCACCCCCCCGGGGGAGGGCCTGACACCTACCTGATGGCCTATCTGAGATTAGAGGGTCCATCCCGGTAGAGGCCCTGGAGGACTGGAGGAAGGATGGTCCAGCACTGGGGATGTGGGCTTGGTCACTGGAGCCCTCACCACCTCCCTGTGCCTTCAGGGATTTTTAGTCTTGTGGTTGCCCCTCAGGAACGCAGATGTGCAATGATGTCCTGGAACAGATGTGCTGATGTCTGCTGACGTCCCTCCCCAAGTCACAGCACCGCAAGTTCCTTGTGCTTCCCCTTATCTCCATTGGGGGCTGCCAGGGAGCGGCGCAAAGCCCAGAACCCTCCCCGGGGAAGGGAGAGCAGTCCTCCAGATGCTCAATCCCTTTCTTCCCCTGTCAACCCCTGGTGGCCCAAGTCCGTTCCTGGACCCAGGTCACCAGCGTGATGCGAGGTGTGGCATCCAGTGCCTCAACCCTCAGAGCCACCCAACGTAGATAAATTATAATCCAAATGCTAACTGGATCTCAGTCAGACTTAATAATTTGTATCTGGCTCAGAGTTCCCCCAATCTACAGTTCGGTGCACATTTGCCTGTGAATTAGTTACTTCCCTTGGTTTGAGTTCTCTCTTAAAAGGCCAGCTATGGCATGCTTGATGTTTGCCCTTGAAAAGAAGCCCCCAACAAATTGAAAGATAAGTGTTTTCCAAGTTAAATTGTGGGAAATGTTTGGCTTATCATATTATGAATGGAAAATATGTAAATAAAAAGAGGGGGGCGTTTATACTCAAATCCAGCCGATCCTAGGGGCAGACACATCAACTAAAGAAAGGGTATTGCTGAAATTAGCTCCCAGAATGTAAAATTGTTGTAACCTTGTGCTGGCGTGTCTGAGTTTACTTTGAATCAAACCATCCGCCTGCCAGTTTATTTCCCTGAGCATGCCAATTCAAGGGAAGCATTGCTCCACACTTTAGACGTACATAGAATACTCAGGTACTATATTTATTTATTTATTTATTTTACTTATGCATTTGTTTACCGGGTAGGTGCACTGATTCCATGGACTGTTTTCAGGCACGACCTGGGCCATGAAGATGGCACAATGATAAGGTGCAGGTACATAAATACATAACAGTAATGCCATTAGAACAAGCACTACAGGCAGAGAGGAATAAAGCACAGTGGACACAATAGTGTGCATAGAAAAATGCAGTACAGTATAAAAACAAAATTACATAGACAGTGTATGCACAAAAATGCAGGAATAGTGTAAAAACAACAATACATGGTTGGGCATTGTATGCATAGAACTGAACAGGATACAGTGCATTTATGTAGCAATGCCTAGTTACTTTGGGAGTTGCAAGCCAGCGTTGTGTTATTAAGGAGAGATTGAAGATGAGAGTGCTAATACAATGAGTGGACTGGGTCTTTGGGACCTCAGTGATTCCGTGGCAGTCTAGGAAGGAAGAGGCATGGGGGCACCCTGGGAAGCAAGTGCAGACAGCATTAGCCATTAGGACTGCTTTGTAGCAAGATATAAAAGAGAGGTGGGAGTCCAGTGAGTGAAGGTTGGGAGGGGCAGACTGTTCCACAGCTTTGGGTGACTGCTGAAAGGCTCTTCTGCCCAGGCAGTTGGTGATCTGGGGAGGGGGGAGGCAACAGGAGGCTGGAGAGTTTTGAGTGTATGGAGGCAGGTTCTAGGTTTTAACAGGGAGAATAGCATTGATTTATCCACATCTTTAATGGCCTTATCGATGGTGCATCCGAGGCCATAGTCTCTTCAAACTTGGTGGGGGGGGGCAGCCAAGGGACTGGTATAGGGTACAGTGGTTGGTAGTGTATTGTACCATTAGTGCAAATCTGCACATATTATTATAGGTCACATTTAACCTATTCAGTTGTCAGGTGTAGGTTTGCATATATGTGGGAGCGCAGTAGTTCATTATCGGGAGGAGGTTACCTTGGGCTATTGCAAGACGAGCTGCGGGAATCAGGAATTGTTTTATACAGTATCCCACTGCCAGTTTTTGATGGATGTGCTGGATGGTAGATCCTATATGTTCAGAGAAGGTTAGTGCAGGGTCAAAAATAATGCCCAGGTACTTGAAAGACGGCACAGTGTCCAGAGAGGGATCACCAGGGCTAGATATGCATAGGGCGGTTGGGGTACCTGCATATCTGACTAGCTTAGGCTTGTGGTCTCGGAGCATGGCCTTAGTTTTGTTTGTGTTGACTAGGAGCCTGTTCACCAGAAACCATTTATGGGTGGTACCGTAGCTGGAGCTGAGTGTGACGGAGATGCTATCCAGTGATTTGTCACTGTGGTATAACACCAGGTCGTCTGCATATAGTGTGGAGTTACAGGTGAGGGCATCATTTGGTAGTGAGTTTATGAAGAGAAAAAACATGATGGGACCTAGGATTGAGCCCTGGGAGACACCTGTGGTTACTGCCTTTGCCATGGAGCTGGCTCCCCCTACACTCACTGTTTGGGAGTGTTCAAGATAGCTCTGGAACCAGGTGGTGGTCCTTGTGGCACAGCCAATGCTCCTCAGCTTGCCCTGAAAAGTGCTGTGATCCACCAAGGCCTTTGTTAGGTCTACAAAAACAGCACCCATAAGGTTCCCTGCATCCATGTTTCTGAAGACGTGGGTGGTGAGTTGGGCAAGGGCAGAGGTCATGCTGTGGTATTTCCTAAAACCATGCAGCTGAGGGCATTGAAGATCATGTCTAGTGACATGCTCTGAGAGCTGTCAGTGCACAACCTTTTCAAGGAGCTTACTAAGGTGTGGTAGGATGGAAACTGGTCGTTAGTTGTCCATGGATTGGGGATCTTCAGATTTAAATATGGGTACAACCCTGGCATTTTTCCAGATTTCGGGCACTGAGAATGAGGAGAGGGAGAGGTTGAACACTGTGGTCATTATATGCTGTGCTACAATTTTTAGAAAGAATGGGGAGAGACCATCACTCCTTGGGCTACTCCTGTTTGGAAGGATCCATAGCAATTTATATGTTTCAATGGGGGAGATAACTTTGAAGTGGAATGGTGGTAAGTCAATGCCAGTTGGGGATGCTAGGTGGGGTGGACGCGCCACGTTGTGAGGAGGGAGTTTATCAAGGTGGGTTGACAAATCTGTAAATGTGTTATTGAGGGCATTGGCCATGTTGGTGGGATTGGTCAAGGGGCCTGCAGGTGTATTTAGTTGTATTACTGATTGCCGGGGTTTTGGGGAGGTCATTAAGCCTATAGTGAACCAGAATTGATGGGGGTTCCTGAGGTTGTCACATTGGAGCTTGCAGAAGTAGCTCATCTTATGTGCTTTAACCTGTTGTTTACATAGATTATGTAGTGTTCTGTACTCATTCCAGTGGGGGGGGTGGCTTTGGAGGCTGCCCATTTGATGTCTCTCTCCTTCATCATGGAGAGCAGCTTTTTTGTGAGCCAGCGGGTATGTCCCCCTCTTATCCGACAGGAGATTAAAGGGAAATGTTTGTCTTGGATGCTAACAAGGGCATCAGTGAGGAAGCCAGCAGCTGAGTTGCTATTACACAGGGAGAGTAGGGACACCCAGTTTACTGCCCTAATGTCGGCGAGCAGGCGGATTGTGTTGAAGCTGGAGAAATCCCAGCCTGAAAGTTGGATATTTGGGAGGTGGGTGCTTGGGCTTGGAGGACCAGATACAATATGTGTGGTAGTGGCCACTAATGGAATTGGACATGGTCCCTGCTTGAGAGATTCTGTCCTCCCTGTTTGTTAGTATCCAGTCCAGGAGGGAGTGGTTTGATGATCGATTGTTTATTCAAGTGGCTAAGTTTATTATTTGGGTAAGATTATGCTGTTTAAGGAGGTCATTGTACTCTGATTGGGTGGAACTCAGCCAGTTTAGGTTAAAGTCTCCCAGTATGATGGTCTCTGGGTGCGGAGAGAGATAGCCAGTTTAGGTTAAAGTCTCCCAGTATGATGGTCTCTGGGTGTGGAGAGAGATAGCCAGTTTAGGTTAAAGTCTCCCAGTATGATGGTCTCTGGGTGCGGAGAGAGATAGCCAGTTTAGGTTAAAGTCTCCCAGTATGATGGTCTCTGGGTGCGGAGAGAGATAGCCAGTTTAGGTTAAAGTCTCCCAGTATGATGGTCTCTGAGTGCGGAGAGAGATAGCCAGTTTAGGTTAAAGTCTCCCAGTATGATGGTCTCTGGGTGCGGAGAGAGACAGCCAGTTTAGGTTAAAGTCTCCCAGTATGATGGTCTCTGGGTGCGGAGAGAGATAACTTAGGCCATCCAGCAGGTGTTTGAGGCTGAGCACATGTATATTTTCTTTGGGGGGAGGTTATTACAACAACCAATAGAAATCTTTTTTGCTGATCCTAGTGTGAGCTCTGCGAGCAGCCAGTCATTGAGGGAGTTATCGCCTGAGTTGAGGGATATGGTAGCCCTTAGGAGGTCTCTAAAGTACAGTAGTACACCGCTTCCCTTCTTGTACCACTCCTGTCGCATCTCAGCATTGAGTAGTCATGCAAGTGGCAGCTGGAGTCCAGGGTAGAGGGCTTAAGCCAAGACTCCATGATCCCTAGTATAATATCAGGTTTGTAGAGGGAGATCCAGGCTTCCAGTTTCGTTAGCTTAGAGGGGAGGCTGCAGATATTTAGGTGGGCAATTTTTAGCCCATGGGCATTAGCCCAGATGGGGTTGGAGTGAGTGATTGGCTGGTTAGCTGGACCAGAGATGCTCTCCATGTCACCTGCCAGCAGCAATAGTATGAGCTGAGGTATGCAGCACGAGCAGGTGGATAGAGGAAGTGGAGCAGGGAGGGACAGCGAGTTGAAGAGGGATCCAATGATGTGGCATTCTCTCTTGGACAGAAAACTTAGGGGTAGTGATCCTTGAGAGAAGTTCACCCATAGGTCCACCTTGGGGGGAGGGCGTCGTACCTGTGGGGGGCATTGTGCTTGTGGGAGGGTCTTAAATGGGACAGTGCTGCCTGGTCATAGGCCAGGACCTGAGCACAGAGGTCAGTGCCCCATAGCAGTCCCACAAGTAGGGCACCTAGCACTGGGAGAATATGTTGTTTCATTTTGTTATGTAGGGTTTTTGAGCTATGTATGGTGGTAGATGGTTTGGGGGAGGGTCCTTGAGTTTGATGCCCCAAGTCCAGAAAACAAGAGGTGTGGGGATAGGTCCAGCAGGGATAGGGTGCTAGAAGTGGGTAGCTCCAGGTATTAACTCAGGCACCTGCTTTCGATTATGGACAATTATAGTACCTGTGCTTTGCACAACGCAGTAGTGATGTCGAGAATAGAGAGGCTGCATGACAGGTGATTGTTCCCAGCTTAGTTGGGTCAGAGCTATTTAGTGCGCTGATAGTGGAAGCTACCATTTGTCTTTGTGTAACCCCTAGGTGGCGCTATCCCAAGGGCTACTACCCCTACCTGCTTGGCTACTAGCAGGTTAAGGGGCCTGAGTTCTGAAACGGGTACCTCCACCTGGAGGTCAGGGTTGGTAGTGGTCAAGCTAACCTGGGCACAGCCCTCCGGGACACTGTAACCCCCCCTCTTTCCTTACTAGTGGGACACACTTTTGGATTAGGCTGTTGTTGCAGGGAGCTACCCTGATGATTACTCTTGATACCCAAGACTGGACACAGGCTGGACAAAAATTGAGACAGCAGGTGGTTAATCTGGAGTGCCAGGAGAAGCAGAGCCCACACGATTCTCCGAGGCGTCGTTCCTGTTCAAGCATGGAGCAGGGGGCTGATCTCCAGGCAGATCTCTCGTCGGTGGCTTTCTCTGTGCAGTGGGGTAGTCTGGCAGGGCCAGCGTGGCATGGCCCAGGCCGAATGGAGATGAACGCAGATTCAGTCTGATTAGGCTGGATAAAACTTCCAGCAAGCAGAACACAGTTCACACAGTGGAGAACCAAATCACGACCCACTTTCAATACACTGCGCATTTACATGTAAAGGATTCTATGGTACCAGCAAGCAGAACACAGTTCACACAGTGGGGAACCAAATCACGACCCACTTTCAATACACAGCACATTTACATGTAAGGAAATTCTACTGTACCAGGCAAACTGCTCTCCAGTCACGATCGCAAAGTCTCTGCACAAACCGGGGATTCAAAAGCAGCTGGAAATCCTGACAGGCTGATTGCATTCAGCAAATCTTCGGTCTTCTTCAGATTAAGCCTGGTCACAATCCAGTGGCTTAAATAGTCCCCACAACTCAGATTCAGTCCGAATAAACTCTGTTTTCCCTCTCAGGAACAGCAGGCAGACAGGTAGGCCAAAACTCAGCCCTTTCACAGTTCTCCCATGCAAAACTACACAGAACTGCTGCTCAAAATCACTTGAGCTGTTACTTCTTCACTACTCAGCTCAAAACTGAACTAGCTGCAGCAGTCTGGGAAATTCCCCAAGATCCAAAAGGTTCAGTTGGCTGATCCTCCTTTCAGTCACAACAAAGGCTCCCCCTTCAGGTGCACAAAGGCGCAAAAAGCCCATAACTACAATTCCTACAGATTTTGACTCCAGACAGCTCCTGTAGTCCGGCTCCATTTTAGGTTCTACCAGTACTGATTGGTCCAATTCGCAGTCCAGGTCCAAGATAGTGGAGATAAACAAAAAACAGTCCTTGCTGCAAAGAAGGCAGGTTAGACAAACTACATTATCATTATCACTCTAAATGATTTTCAGCAAATAGTTACATCTTTCAACAGAGCTCCCTCTCAGATTACTTATGACTGCAATCCAGGCAGCTGTTAAAGAGACAGTACACAGAGGCTGTACAGGCACTCTCTGGCAATCACATTTAAACTGCTAAAATGCAGGACACCAGCCTGGCAGTGAGCATTTAGGCAAGCTCAAGGAAGACTTTACAGGAACCCCCATTCATAGGGGGGTTACATTTGGATGGGGGAGAGGTGGACTAAATCAAGTAGTAGCACAGCGGGTGAGTAAAACTCCGCTGATTGGTTCACACAGTCCCTGAGTCTATTTAAACAACACCAGCTTAGGGTGGGAGGTGTACAAAGGACTGCAGGAAGTCTTCACAGCTTTTTGTTTCACTTGCCCTGGGAAAGAGGGTGCTCGTTTTTAAACAGTGCCTGCTCAGATGGTTGGCTAACCATATTACTTTCTGTTACAGGAAATGCGGTAAGAAACTTCCTGGAATTGTTCATGGTCATTCAACTAGAGGCATTCTTCTGTTGCCAGTTTCAAGAATGTGTCTGCTGGCTGCTGAGATTTGTGCAGCAGCCACTTGGAGTATTGTCCACACCTTCACTAAACATTACAGTCTGGACATTGCTTCCAGAAAAAAATGATTGATTTTGGCCTCGCTGTACCACAAGGCCTTCTTTCATAGGCCTATAGTCTTCAGCCACCCAGGCTGTTTCTCTGTTAGTACTGCTTGGTATTTGTTCTAGAAGTGTGGCCTGATGAAAGAGATATCCTCGAAGAAGATAGAACATTTACGTATTTACCATAACAGTTGATCTTCAAGAGAATCTCTTTCGTCAGACCATGCCATACCACCCTCCATCCCCCTTAGACATAGAGCTCTACAACACCTCTCTTTCTCCAGGGTGGTCTACCTACTGTTTCCAGCTTTACCTGGTAGCTGGAACCATTCGCTCTTTCTTGGTTCCCTAGAGGGAGGTCCTCTGAGCATGATCTCTAGCGGGAAACTGAGGAGGGGTGGGACTGCCCACGTTTATATGGGAGGTGTCGACATAGGACGTCATCTTGGGCAGCCCCCAGTGGACTGCTTGCAAAAAAGTTTCCATGTGGTCCTTGTGTCCAGCGGCTATAGTTCCAGAGGTGTGGCCTGATGAAAGAGATTCTCTTGCAGATCTACTGTTACAGTAAGTACATAACTGTTCTTTCTACTTGTTTCAACTTCCCTCCTGTGTGCCTGCACCAGACAAAATGGTTTCTTCCTGACTGCCTGCTCACCTAGTCACACCATCAATACTGTTTTCTTTAGCAGATTACACTTTTGCCCCCTTCCATACCCTGAAGCAGAAAAATACACACTACACTATTTGTTTTATGAGCAAGCCAATAGGGAAGGTGGGCAGGCACAAGTGGCTTCAACAGGAAGTGGGGAGAACATTTGACAGCACTGGAACCTATCTGCTGTGGGGTTTGAGGCCTTGAACAAGAAGCTAATGAATATAGCTAATGAATATATATGATAACCGATAGATAGTCTTCCAATCATATATATTCATTAGCTTCTTGTTCAAGGCCTCAAACCCTACAACAGATAGGTTCCAGTGCTGTCAAATGTTCTCCCCACTTCCTGTTGCAGCCACTTGTGCCCGCTCATTTTCCCAGTTTTATTTTTATTTTAATTTCCTCCAGCTCCCCAATTTTTTATTGGAGAGAAAAGTGTGGGGAGCTGGAGAGTTAAAAAATGCAAGGTAAAAAATGTATGTTGTTTTGTAAAGTAAAGGATACACTGCTATTGCTTTTACTTTGTAAACATAGCTTCAATTTCAATTTTGAAAATTCTTAGGGTGGTGCAATGATATGTATCTGTGCTGTGTCCTGGTTGCCAAAAAATGTGCAAAGGTATGGGTTTACTTTTCTAAACTACATGGCTTCAGAGTCTAATGTCAACCAACCAAGTTGCAGGAAATTCCTTACCTATTTTATATCCGTGATGAAAACACAGTTTAGTGGTACACTTCAGCATAATTTTAAAAAGCAATGAGTATTTTGTTATAAATACACCTCAGCAAATAAAAATAACTACCACTACATGATATATTTTCAATGTTCTTTAAAGGGAACATGAAAGGAAAAATGTGATTAAGCATCTTAGTAGTATATTCGGGTATATATTTAGGGCCAGTATGTGTAATCACCATAGCATTTCCATTTGTCATGTATCAAAACCCACAAATCACAGTTTACACTGTACTTCCAAAGATGGCTGTTTATGTAGTCTGTGAGCCACACTTCCTGTCAATGGCAGAAAGGAAGTGCAGTTTGACTCAGAATGGTGATGTTTCAGTATGTAAGTCTGCAGGTTGGTGTGATGCTGGTAGTGCCCCCCAAACATACAGTGGTTAAACTGAAAATGCTTAGGTGGGGGGACTTTCATCACTAGAATTTTAGATGCAGAACTATTGGCATCCCCAGGTGGTGGAATATAGTATTCAATAAATAAAGATGACAGAGGTACAGGAACTCTCATACATTGTTATAAGGGGTGGGAACTGAGTGTCTGCTCAACTGAACTATCAGCACAAAGTATGCTGTTATGACACCTTCATTCATCAGGTGTTTCCAAGCCTCCTCCATGCTTTAAGAGAGAGTACTATTGTGGGACCCATTTAGTTGAGCGCGGGCAAAGGGGAACAGAGATGGGCAGCTGGGTTCACCATAGGGTCAACCCCTAAGCTGATCCTGCATGACCCATTTATAGACTGCAAATATAGCCTGCGACATTTCACATTTAGTGTGTACATATTTGACATGAGACAATATAAATACAAACTTGACGTGAAAGGCATATGAAGCATGCATTCCTGATACATTATAAATATTCATTGAACTTTCAAGGGAAAAAACATCTGGGCTTATCAGGACACTAAGGGCAGGAGCAGTTGAATTCTCCAAAGGCCAGGCCTCTATGGTAGGGTATCAACAGTAGGCATAACAACAACTAGAAACAATGCAGTAATCATTGACCAGTCTCCTCACATAGAAACATAGAATTTGGCAGCAGATACAGACTGCTTGGCCCATCTAGTCTGCCAATTTCTCTGTACCTACAGTATCACCGTAGACCCTACTTGATCTCTGGCTCTTCCTCCCTTCCCCCTTCCTTTTCACCAAGATTCCCTTATGCCTATCCCATGCATTCTTGAAATCCACTGCTGTTTTGGCCCCCACCACCTCCACTGGTAGTCTGTTCCAGGAATCTGTAACTCTTTGACCGTACCCCACCTACCATAGCCAGGGAGAAATGCCATTATTATAGTCCAGTGGCATAATATCTGTGTAGATGCCAACCCAACATGTCCGGTAGAGCAAGCTAGGATATGTACCCCCAGCAAGGAGAAGAACAGATGGCGGGGGGGGGGAGATTGGTAGGAGATGTGATCTGAGTGCAAAAAGGAAAAAGAAAATGGGGGGTGCTTAGGTGAAATCTTACAGCATGCTGTTTGAAATATTCTTGTGTAGGGGACAGGAGGGTGAAAATGAGAAAAGGGGGGAGGGAAAAAGGTGAGGGACAAAAAGGTAATGAGACAGTTGGAGTTCCCAGTGCATATTCCACCCTTGGGGATCCTATGCTAATCCTTCAGTATATTACCAGTGCCACATAGTGATTAGGGCCTACAGGCTGGTGGGGCTGGTATCAAGAGGGGGTAGAAAAAACAGTTTGTAGAGCCTTGCTGCATGTGTGGGCTGCCCACTTATCCCCCCCGGCCAACCCCTGTCCTAGGACTCCAAGTGGGAGGGAGATGGAAGCAGTAGCACTTTAAATGTATCGAAAATCTTATCCATAACCATCAAGAGAGAGTTACCATCCCACATCACCTACCAGGCTAACCATTACCTTCTGGTTTGGAAACTGCCTTCAGAATCAGGTCAGGCACTTAATAAGGGGATTTCCCCAAGTGGCACAGAGAAAGTCGGTATCACCAGGTGCAGGCTGCATTTGCTACAGAGGCAACAGAGGATAAGGAGGAAGGGGAGCAGGGAATGGGGGAAAACCATAAAAGAGGTAGTTCAAGGGATTACTGCCTGCATCAGCTGAATGGCAATGCTTGGTTCTATTGCCAGTTGTGGCCAAGCAGGTGGCAAGAGCATAAGGTGGGTACCATGGGACCTAAACCATGTAACCAAGTCAAAAGTGTGCAACTGCACCATTTGCAGTTGATGGACCGTCCCACCACCTGTTAAGTAACCCCAAGTGGTTCCGCATGAAAGAGAGGTGGGGGGGAGGAGGAAGAAGAGCATGCCTTTCATTTTCGGTGTGCACTACAGCATTACAGGAGAAGGGACAGAGAGATAACTCAGTCTCAGGAGGCAAACATGACTTGGAACAGTAATCATTTCTGCACAGTATAGAAAGCATAAACTTGTAAATACAGACCACATTTTGAACACCTTAAAAAAAGGGTATCAGCAGTAACTTATAAGTAGTTTAAGCTTGCTTAGCAAAGTGTCCTGGAGAGATGTTGTATATGAATAATTATAGTTATTACCTGGCAATGGGCAGAGAAACAAAAGAACAGCAGTACCTCGCCAACTGTGCACCACCGAATGGAGGTGGAAGAAGCAAAGGCACCTGATGAACTATGGGCTGCATTTTCTACCCGCACCAGTCATTTCAATCCAGTCCCATCCCCTCACAGTCTTATAAAGTTCAGTGAGTTCTTGGCTTCACACAGGGAAAGAAACATCCCATAAGGATAGGGGTACAAGTCACAGGTAGTGGAATGAAACAGCAGTTGTGGGGTGTACCAGTTTAAACGCAAACTCAGTACTTGCATCAAGGGCAGATCAACCCGTCTGTTTCTGTGGAGAATGCTAATGTTTGGGTAGAGTGGAGGCAGATGGTTGCAATGGGCGTGCTGGAGGAAGAGCAGGAGGTGTGAAGGCTCGCTCGGCCCAAAACATGGTCACTGGTTCGGCTGTAAGAAGAAGGTGGGTAGGCTGTCCTGATGAGACCAGAGGGGCCAGTGTGGAAGGCATGGCCTTTGTGGGTGTACTGGATGCTGCTGCTAGATCACGGGGATCAAATCTCGTTCTGCATGGGCAGAGGAGTCAGCACTGTGGGGCTGCTGGAAGAGCATGAAGTAGGTGATTCTTGACGACTCCTGGAGGGTTCGAATGTCTCGTGATGCCCAGCCACACCTCTGCTTTGTATCTCTTGTGGCCCTGATCCCACACTGTTGGATCCATTGAGAGTTATTGTGGTAGAGCTGTGCTCCACCTTGGAAACTGTGTAGCACTCATGTACATTTTCTATCTTCTCCCCTTCCTTCTTTGAGTCTGTTGCAATAGTGCCCTTTGTCCTTTCATTTTTCCTACTTAGGTTGGCCACCTACCTAAGTACCCTCCCCTCTACTATCCTCTGTCCTACTTTTTATATCCTTTTCCATTCCTCTGTTGTGCTGGTGAAATGTGCTTCCTGAAAGAAAGCTATATACAAAGTGCTTTAGTGAAACAAATTGATAAGCGGTGTATAAAAAATAGATACTGTATGTGCACACCAGTAAAGAAATAAAGTACAGATGTGCATCAAAAGATGGGACAGGCTGTTTACAAATGTCCCTGATAATCATTTTATGTGTATTGTGTTCAAAAATTGTTCAGACTGAAGGAGCTTCATTCTGTCACAGAGCAGCTCAAACTCATTTTTTAGCCTGAGGAGCCACTCTGCGAGTGAAAGGTCCCCCGTTTGCCTCTAAATTTAGAATTTATGGACTAGAGGCTTAGCTGATTTTTTTTTATGGGGGGGGGGGGGATATTAAACAAGTACAGATATTTGGAGAACAGACTAGGACCGGAGGATTGCAGTTAGGGAGAGAAATGAGACTCTGTCATGGAGCGACTTCACTTTCACTTTCTCTATATTTGGAAGAAGCCTCCCCTGTAAAGAAATGTTCTCCGATTAAGTTTTACTTAAAAAAGTGATAACCTGCTGGTTAGCATGTTAAGTGTGACCACAAATTGGAGAGAACTGCATACAACTATAAATATAAAGCACAGAGCTGTTTTTCAGTTTTTAAATATGTACTAGCAGCTCCGTTGTTCTCCCCTGAATTAAGTGTTGCTGAAATCGGCGAAAGGTTAAAGGACTGTTACCTGCAAAAGTGCACTGTTCCTTATGTTTTAGGAGGAAGACTCTTCTTTCTTAATAAAAAGTAGTAAGCTTGTTCATAAAATGAGAGAGAGTTCTGTAGAGTGTGAACAGGAGTGCTCCTTGCTCTCTCTATCGAGCGTGTCTGCTTAGAGTTCTGTGGCGCAGTAAAGGCTGCTGCCTACAGAATACAGGTGAAATCTCCAAAAAGCCATTAAACAACTTGGCTAGAGGAAAAATAAAGTATGTACTGCCTTAGCCTGTTATGAATGGACAAAAAGGCAGGATAGAAACTGTAAATTAACAATGGCTGTTGAAAGAAAATAGTAAGCATAAAGAAAAGCACTGTATTAAGCAGTTCATTGCTGCCCCCCCCACCACCACTGTCTCCTGTGTGTTTTTATTTCTGTGAAACTAAAAACATTATAACAGTAAGCACAGAAGTAGTTTATAAGGTAACCAGGCACAGCTACTTTAAAGAAAATGTTACCTGCTGCGCTACAGGATCTACAGCTACCTCCTTTAGGAGCAAGCGGCCTCAATGTGAGGGCTATTTAGAAGAAGGATAACTGTCTATCATAAAATAAGGGGGGAGGAGCAAAAGCTCATTATACATCACTTGTGTATTCATGGGGTATTTATAGGATTTATATTGATGCTATCATTTGAAGCATTACATTAAGACAATGGCTCTTAAAAAGGACTAGCTTAGATGGTACATATTTCAGTAGATGTTAAAAAGGTAGTAAATGTCCTAAGCACAGTTCACAAACAGTAATATCACACATCACTAACTACATTGGCAGCCTCATTTAATAACTGTACATTCCTAAACCTCCAACAGCAGGTGGACGGACCTCAGTGAAAGAAATGGGTAAGGGGAGAAAACCCACACTCACCCCAAAGGAGACCAACTATCCCAATCTAGTCTAGGCACAAACTCCGAGTTAATTTGAGAAAAATACAAGATCCAACCCTGCCAATGCCTCAAAAAGCCCTCATGTTTACCATGAAATGTGGCTGTCAGACTTTCAGATCTGTATATCTCTAGAACTATTTGATGCCAGTCTGGTACTGTGGGAACCAGAGTTGAAATCCATCTACGAATAATGACTTTCTTGGCCGCTAGTAAGTATAGGGGTAGCAGAATATTGCCCCATTGTGGACTGTGAGTTGGGAAGATGGACATCAAGACCATTTCTGCCATTGTTTCTATTGGCTCTCTGAAACATTTTCCCAGTTCTGTCTGTAGCCCACACCAGAATGGCATCAAGTTGGGACAGGTCCAGAAAACGTGATCTAGATCTGCCACATTACATTTACAGTTACTCCAACAGCATCTGTATGAAGCAGGTAAATAGTTTACCAACACTGCTGGAGAACGAAAATACCTAGATCAAGACTTCCATGCAAACTCCCTCCATGATCCAGAAGAAGTAACCCTAATTGCCTTCAGTGTGGCTTCTTTCCAAAGTGGGAAGGGGATCTCTAAGTCTAAATCTTTGTTCCAGGCCTCTAGTATGGAGGGAGATGAATCTCCCAGATGGTCCCGTGTAATTCTGTACAGGTGGCCTATGAGTTTTCCCCAGTGGGCCCCCTCCAGGGTATCCCTAAGCAGGGACCAAAAAATTGGTAAAGGACAAGGACGGCAAGTGGGGAAGTCTTTTTGTCTGAGTATATAGTTTCTCACCTGAACATATCGGAACTGATCTCTATCTGGGAGGGAATATTTCTGTTGTAGTACTACAAAGGGAACTACCCCAGAGTTATCAACCATTTGGTAGTAATAACCAAGCCCCAGTCTGCGCCTGAACATGAAGGGATTATCCAGAAGCGCTGGATGAAAGTTTTGGTCTCCTGATATTAGTGTGAAAAAGAAGATTGTTTGATTAAAGGGCTTTTTAAGTTGTATGCTACACCATATTTTCAAGATTTGGGCTGAGATGTTAGTGAAGTCCCAAAGATGGGGAGCCGATCCCTGGGAGGAGAAGATAATTTTTTCAATATCGTGAATGTCATTTATTAGGAATTCAAGTTCCTTCCAAGGTGGGTTGCTTGAAGGGGACAGCCATAGTAGAAGGACCTTTAAAAATGCAGCCGTAGCATACAGTTTTAGGTCAGGGAGATTCACACCTTCCTAATCCAGGGGAAGAGACATCAGCGTACAACAGATCCTCAATCTCTGGTTATTCCAGATAAATGAGGAAAGCATCCTGTTCCAGGATTTGAAGTAGAAAGATGATGGGAAAGTCGGGATATTTTGGAATAAATACAATAATCTAGGGAGTATATTCATTCATATGGTTCCTATGCGTTGGAAAAAGGTAAGTTTTAAGTTGCCCCATCTCGAAAGGTCCTCTTGAATAAGAAGAGATAGCAGTTCGTAGTTAACCAGTTCAAGATGGTCCAAGTTCAGGAGAATATAGATTCCCAAATATTTAAATTTAGTACTCCTCCATTTTAGTGGTAAAGAGTCTCTCAGGCCCTGTGATGGTTTATAATATAACATCATGGCTTCAGTTTTAGTGATATTTAGTTTAAAGTTGGCTATTTGTTCACTGTCTGAGGATCTCCCAGACCGCAGGTATGGAAGATTCAGGTGATAAAATAGTTAGGAGAATGTCGTCTGCAAATAATGATAGTGTGTAATTTTTTTGACCCAGTGGGATTCCTTCTATCCTGGGGTCCTGCCTTACAGCCAAAGCCAGGGGTTCCATATAAAGAGCAAAAAGATATGGAGAGAGGGGGCATCTCTGTCGAATACCTTGGTGTAAAAGGATAGGTGGGGACACTGCTCCATTTAATTGTATATAGGCCTTCGGTTGGGAGTATATTTTTTAAGCCAGATGAGAAATTGGTTAGGGAAAGAAAAGCATTTCAAGGCATCCCACAGGAAATCCCACGGGACCCTATTGAATACCTTCTCTGCATCAAAATTGAGAAGAGCCGAGGGAATCTGTCTAGAGTGTATGTGTCCTAAAAGAACCATGGTACGATGAATATTGTCATTTGTGCTTCGGTTCTTGATAAATCCTGATTGATCAGGATGAATTAGTGAGGGTAGAAGTTTCTCAAGTCTAGAGGCCCAAATAGCCATAAAAATCTTGTAGTCAACATTAAGAATAGAGATGGGGCATGAAGCTGGATTGGTAGTATCTTTATTTGGCTTGGGTAAGGGGGGAATGACTGCGCAGTCCCACGGGGGGGGGGGGAGACCACCCTCAGCAACTGCTCTAAAGGAGGACAAGAGCATAGACAAAAGAAGGCCTGAGAATTTCCTATACCACTCCACCATGAACCCATCGGTTCCTGGACATTTAGAAAGTTTCAGGGCTTGAATGTGAGCGATAACTTGGTCGGGCCGTATGGGGGATACCAGAGCAGTTTGGTTTGATTCTGAAAGTTTTGAGAATGCCAGGCTAAAACTCGTCACACTTCTCTTGTGAAAAAGCTCCACCAGGCTGAAGACAGATTGGATTGCCCAATCTGGCCACAGTCTGGAAGAGCTGAGCTGGTCAGTTTTGCACAGCTGTAATCTCCCTGGACAGGAATTCTGCCTTCTTAAGGGTGATTGTCGATCGATAGACCATATAATGGTCCATCAATCTAAGCCTGTCAACCTCCAGGCCCGATTTCCACCAAACCTTCTCTAACCTTCGACCCACTCTCCTCAACTCCTTCAAGGTCCCATCAAACCACGGGGACCTTGGGTGCAGAGTGAGGGGGCAAACACAAACAGGAGCAATGGAATCTAGGGCCACGGTCACTGCCTTGTTATAGGAAAGTACCAGTTCCCCTGGATCCATGCATTCACTCAACAAACCCAATAGGTCCAGCACCGCCATTAGGCCTTCTGGATCTCACTTCACAAAGGACAGTACTGGGCCATCTCCATAGGGACAGGCCTACTTGGGGAAGGGGCCACGAAACTGAACCCGAAGGTGTGGTGATCAGACCATCTGACTGGTTTCACCACCAAGTCAGAGATCTCCATCCCCAGGAGAAACACCAGATCCAACGAGTGACCTCCAATGTAGGTTGCAGAGGAAACAACCTATGTGAGGCCCAGCAAAGTCATTAGTTGGAGAAAGTCACAACCAAATTGCGAGAGTTCATCGTTAACCCAGGCATTGAAATCCCCCAGAATCAACCATCTGGGGGATTCCAGGATCACATTGACAATGAAGTCCGGGGACTTTCTGCAGGAATTCTTTCCCATCTCTGGATGGACGGTAGATGAGTAGTATCCTGCACCCCCCACCCACCCCCATGAAACACTTGAAGGATCTGGTGGACCCCACTGGCACATTCACAAGGCCCAGCTCCAATCTAAAACAAAATGGCTACCCCGTAAAAATCCATCCTCCGGGCAGTGTATCACCGAGTACCCAGCTGGAATAGTTAGGACCAATACTGGGCCCGTACTCATCCAGCCAGGTCTCGGTGATGCACTCCAGATCAGATGCCCCAACAACTTCTGCTATAAAGCAGTCCTGTTTTTAATAGATCTGGCATTACATAACACTGCCCAAGTAGGATGAGCAGTCGAGGAAGACTGCACCACCTGCCTGCATTCAGCAGAGCCCTTGGGTATGGGAATCAGACAGCAAGGACCCCTATTCTGATTCCATTCTGCCACAGGGCATCTCCTTGCTCCCACTACCCCAATCCAGCCATCTCCATTCCGCCACCAGGCCCAACTTCCCCTCCCCCTTTCTTTCTTCTTCTGATTATCCCCAAGGCACGACATCTACCGTATGCCTCAGCTGATAAAGGGGGACGATCAAAAGGGTGAAGGTCCCTGAGCCTGGTGAGGGAATAACGCCTGACCATCTTTCTACCCTCCCAACACATCACAAAAAAGCAGTAGCAGATGCCACACAATCATTAATAAATAATATCAGGCTATCAGTCTAACAACACCACTCTCACTCCTATCAAACACACTATCACACAACACTCAGTCTCATACAACGCCCTAACACACCCTCTCCTCCAATGCTCCACACACCAGGCTCCCAACTGGAAAATCCCCTGTGGAGTCAGTTCTTCTCGGCTTCCTGCATCAAGCACTCTCCAGACCTCCTTCAGCTCACCTCTCCCTGGACATCTAGCAATCCAGCAGCTACAACTCTAGACACAGCCGTGCCAACTTAACGACCACTATGGTGAGTACACCAAATGCTCCAAGATGCAGGTAAAGACAATGGAGTTACTAGCCTAAGTAATAGGTAATAAGTTAAATGGTTGGTGACTCCATAACAGTTCCTCACCAAACCCAAAACTGCACCTACCCTAACCTCCTCACTTTCGTGCCCTATCTAGCTGCTACTCATCTCACTAAAAATTAATACAAACGCAGGACAACAACAAAATGAACAAACGAAAATAAAACAAATTAAAGTAAGTGTAACCCCCCCTACAAATGGGGGTTCCCGAAAAGTCTTTCTTGAGCTTGCCTAAATGCTCACTGCCAGGCTGGTGTCCTGCATTTTAGCAGTTTAAATGTATTGCCAGAGAGTGCCTGTATAGCCTCTGTGTACTGTCTCTTTAAGAGCTGCCTGGATTGCAGTCATAATTAATCTGAGAGGGAGCTCTGTTAGAGGATGTACTTGTTTGCTGATCATTTGTTATAGTAGTAATAATATTGCAGTTTGTTCTAACCTGCCTTCTTTGCAGCATGGACAATTCTGTTTGTTTCCATCATTTTGGTCCTGGACTGCAGAATGGGCCAAACAGTACATTTGGGACTCTAAAATGGAGCCTGCCTACAGGGGCTTGGTGGGGCCAAACTTGTAGGAATTGTACTTTTGGGCTTTTGGCACCTAAAATAACCTGGAGGGGGAGCCCTTGTTGTGACTGCCAGACAGATCAGCCAACCAAACCTTTTGGATCTTGGGGAAAGTCCCACACTGCTTGCAGTTTCAGTTAGATCTGAGTTGGAAAGTGAAGAAGTAACAGCTCGAGATAGTTCGAGCAGCAATCCATAGTGGATTCGAATGGGAGAACTGTGGAAAGGCCTGAGTTCGGCCTGCATGCCTGCCTGCGGTTCCTGACAGGGAACTTGTGCTTTTTTCAGACTCTGAATTTGGAGAGCCAATTAAGCCACTAAATTATGACCAGGCTTTAATCTGAAGAAGGCCAAAGATTTGCTGAATACGATCGGCCTGTCAGGACTTCCAGCTACCTCTAAACTCCCGGATTGTGCAGAGACTCTGTAATTGCGACTGGAGAGCCATTTGCCTGATACTGTGGTATTTCCTTACATGTGAATGTGCTGTGTGCTTATCGTGGGCCGTGATTTGGTTCCCCACTGTGTGTCTGAACTGTGTTTTGCTTGCTGGAGACTGTATGCAGCTCCACAGACTGAATCCGTATCCATTTCCATTTGCCTGGGCCCTGCTACACTGGCCCAGCCAGAATATCTGCTTCGCAGAGAAAGTCATCGACGAGAGACTGGCCTGGGGATCAGCCCCCTGCTCAACGCCTTGAACAGAAACAATGCCTCAGTAATTCGTGTGGGCCCTGCATCTCTGGGCACTCCAGCTCAACAGCCTGTAGTCTCGATTTCATCCTGCTTGTGTCCAGTATTGGGTATCGTGAGTAAACATCAGGGTAGCTCCCTGCAACAACGGCTAAATTTAAAAGTGTTGTCATCTGATTGTCTTGTTGTCTTTTCTTTCTCGAACTGAGCCCCCCAGCTCTGGATTACAAATAGTGTGTGTTGCGCATGTTGCTTTCTTCCATCACAGGGCCCCAACCAGCTGCAACGTTCCTGGCTAGCCTACCATTTTCCTACCTGGGTACCCATAGTGTGTGACTGTGTAGGGACTCTGAACTGCATGCATAACTGTCTGATTAATATAGCTTTTAAGCAAATCAACCTGATTATGCCCCTCCCTTGTTCAAGTCCCCTGAATAAATCAGATTTAACTTTGTTTGCATTTAACCTGACTGTGGTTCCGGTTTGTGCCAAAAGTATTGTACTGTTGCTATTTGCTGTGCTTAACCTTGTTTTACAGGGGGTCCCCAGGGTCAAGCTAGAGGAACCAGCCCTGGTGGTAAATGCCAACAATGTGGGTAATCGCCTGGTGAATAAGGGTCATTGTGAAAATAGTTATTGTATATTGTTCAGGCCACTAGAAGGGAAAGAGAGGGGTTACAGTGTCCCGGAGGGCTGTGCCCAGGTTAGCTTGACCACTAACAACCCTGACCTTCGGGTGGAGGCACCCGTTTCATTACCCAGGCCCCTTAACCTGCTACTAGCCAAGCAGGCAGGGGTAGTAGCCCTTGGGATAGCGCCACCTAGGGATTACATAAGTAAAACTAAAACTGCTCTGCTTCTCTGCTGCTCCCAGATGACTAGCCCAGTGTGGCCGCCATCTTGCCATAAAAGCTAATGAGGACAAGTGTGTGTGTGTGTGTGTGTGTGTGTGTGTGTGTGTGTGTGTGTGTGTATGCATGTATGTGCATGCATGCATGCAAATTTCAGCAGCTAGCCAACAGGGGTGGCAGGAGAATCCCTGTAAGATGAATTTAGTAGTCAGCACAGGTAAGACTTCTTGCTGTGCCACAGACTGATATACAAGTCCAGAATTCCTATATCTTCTAATTCTATCGGCAGCCTAAGGGTTAATTACATAGCAGTGCAAGGAGCAGGTTCAGCTGACAATAAAACAAATTACTAGAGCAGAGATGACTACACATTTCACCAGTGCAAAGAACTACAGCAGACAGTCCAGACTAATTAATTCAAAGGAGTACTGTAACAGAAACTAACCAGGGAGCCTAACTAAGCTATAACAGTGCAAGAGAAATGCAATTAAACTGAGAAGACTAGAATTGGCTTGCTAAGCAAAAACAGATCTAGGAAAGGCTAACTAGGCAAGGCTGGGCAAGCCAAGCAAGGCAAATTTCTTTCTAGAGCGCCATTTCCTGAAGGCTCAGGGTTCTTCACAATCTCAATATATCATTACTGCAGCAGTATAAATAAAACAGCTATAAAATACACAACATACAATTGGAGATTCTAAAAATGGTCTGGGAATGCCTCCATACATAAATACATTTTCAGTGAGGTCTTGAAGGCTTCCACTGTGCAAGCTGATCACACATTCCTGGAGAAGGCATTCCAGAACCATAACACAGGCACTGCCTCACTAAACGCCCTGTCAACAGATTGTCATAAAAGTGAAGTGGAGACAGAGAGCAAGACTGCAATGGGGAAACGGAAGGGGGCTAGTCTGATGGTAAGTAACCAGAAGGTCTTTTAAGTAGTCTGCTCCCAAACCATGTAGGGCCTTGCATGTTATCAAGCATATCTTGAAGGTGATGCGCCATCGCATGGGCAGCCGGTGCAGTGCATGCAGAACTGGTGTGACGTGGTCCCTCCAAGAGGAGCCCACAGTCAATCTGGCTGCAGCATTCTGGACCAGCTCCAGGTGTCACAACATACCTCCAGATAACCCTAAATAGACAGCATTGCGGTAGTCAGGCCTAGCGCTAACAAAGGCATAAACAGTTGTAGCCAGATCTGCAGGGGCTAGATGCAGTTTAATTCTGGCGATGTTACGAAGATGAAAACCAGCTGAGACCATGGCCGACATCTGCTGATCAAGCATCAGCCTGGGGTCCAAAATGACCAAGATTCTTAACCACATCAACAGCACTGAGTGGTTGACTGCCCAATGAAGGAAGAAATACCATACCAAACTGTCATCACTGGGCCCTGCCTACATGGCTCGATAATCGTGACCTCTGTCTTACCTGGGTTGAGGCATAGATAGTTGGAGGCCATCCAGTCGTCCACCTGAATCCATTAGGAGTGCCATAAAGGTATAGCTGAGTGGCAGATACAGTGCAGCAATAACATTATTTAAGGAATGAGCAGGAACAGGTCTAGCATCAAAAGATAAATGAAGGAATTTGGAGACCTTGGTTGCGGGCTGTAGTAGATGAAGAAAGAGTAGCAGGAGTCCGGCTGGTAGAGAACACTTGGTTACAGTCCCTGTGGGCTGGAAATGTCCTGCAGGTCAGTGACTACTGTCTAGTGACCCCCAAATCAGAATGCTAGAGTCATGCAGGGATAAGCTGGTAGAGCCTTGGTGGCAGTTGGGGAGTTGAGGGGAGGGGGCGCTTGCAGACAAAGGTCCTGGTAGACGTCCCGACGGTCAGTGGCTCGCTAACATAGCTCCCAGAATGGAATGTTAGAGGAAGAGAGGGGTCCTGGTGGGGCACAGAGATCAAAGTATCAGTGGCCTGGATCAGTGGCAAGAATATGAGCTAGCAGGTTGGAGTCACAGTGAATAAAGTGTTGAAATGCCCCTTCTGAATAATTGCAGGTGTGATGTTTTCTTTAAACCCCAAAGGCGATCTGAAATAGCACAGAAGAGGGCTGAAATATTGCAGGCATTATAACACAGACACACAATAATTTAAAGTCACAAGGGGCTCTAGGTCTCTCATGCCCACCCCCACCCCCTGCTTCATAAACAGAGATGAATAACTATGCTGTGCAAACATGAGTTCATATATGCGATCTCAGCACCCACTCTACTATCTAGGGTACCCTGTGATTCCCTTGGCAGGGAGAAATTTGTCTAAGCTTACCTTGAAAACCATTATTGTTATGTTCACTGTCTCCAGTTATAGGGTGTTCCTCAGATCACCACCCTCTGGGAGAAGGAGTGCCTTTTAACTTTATCCCTGAAATTTACCATCTCTAAGCTTCAGGCAGTGTCATGCTAGAGGATTACGTTTTGTTTAAACCCCAAAGTCTATTGGGAACAATGCAGAAAAGCCGTCCTGTTGTTGCAGCAGTAGTGGTACCTATCGCGACACTGACAGCTCACATTCACGAATCAGCACGGGTTGCTGAGGGCCAGCCAGGAGAGGAAGGATTGAATATCCCAGGGACTGCTCTCTTTACTTGTGATGAAGGGATACTGCTCCTGCTGCATGACAGCCACCTGGTAGAGGTCTGGTGGGAGCACAGCCAGGAGCATAAGCAGTGAGGACAGTAGCTGGCAGATGCCCTGCATGATGCATCAATGCACATTCCTGAGGAGAAAATAGGAGAATGGAGGAAAAAGCCAGACAGCTGTATGCCGACACCACCTGCAGGCTCTTATATGACCGATGTGGCTGGCCACCCACCTATATAGGTACTGGGTAAGTGGTGATTAACCTGTAAGTCCATGAGAAGGTCAGTGATAAGGCTGGGGGTGCTGTCACATGGAACTGGAGAGAAACAGCTCTATGGAATAAAAAAGAAACAGTGTGGGGAAGGGGTATGAAAGAGTCCGTGCTGTGTCTGCAGAGAGGAGGCTGAATCAGCTCCCTAAATCCCCAGTTCCATATAATGTCAGGCATTCTCCAGCTCTACCTCAGAACTCCACCTCTCCCCACACTTTGACCCATTGAAAAGTTCCTGCATACAGCCTGTGAGGTAACTGTTCAAGCTGTTGAAGTGTCCCTTCTGCAGGTTGTAGATAGTGTGATTTCTTTAAACCTCAAAAGATGTTTGAAACAGTGTAAGAGACTGTAAAGATTACAGCTGCCTGAGTTCTCCATGCTATACACTGAAGTAGGCTGTTTATTTTTGTCATCTGCCTGAAGAGGGGAAGCCTGTCTTGTCATTCTTCAGGAGGACTTTTCTTGGGTGTTCTGTCGGCTCGGGTACAGTCTCTGAGTCTCCTCTAGGAAATGCAGCACCATTTCCCAGTTGTTGCCCTTGATAGCAACCTAGGCAATCCAGATAAAGTGATCTCTGTAGTGCAATTCTATAGCTTGTGGATATGTATGTTACTGCACTGATGGGGTGGGGTTGGGGGTGAGAAGACTGATACTGTATGTGCCTGTGTGATGGGGGGGCCCTTGGTATGTGTGTTTGTGGGGAGGACAGATCAATTGTATGTATATGTGTGTGTGTGTGTGTGTGTGTGTGTGTGTGCGCGCGTGTGTGTTTTTAGTGCATTGGAGGAGCAATGAGACGCTATGCGCCTGTATGTTACTGCACTTGGGAACATTTTAGGGTTAGGAAAAAGTGTCATGGTGAGAGATGTCAGACATGGGCATGATTTTCAAAAATTGGTACAAGTGCAACGCAGCCGTTTGTGCTGCACTTACCCCAGTGCACCTCCCCCAGCACCTGCAATATTCAGATGGATAGCCCTCGCTGATGGAGCAGTGCTATCTGACTGAATATCAGTCCATGTTGGTGCAGCACTAAATAAAAATGTGCTACCCTGACACAGAACATGGCTGCATATGGCCCACAGGGAATAGCGCCAAGTCCCCTGTGGGCTATATTCAGCCTGAGGATGCAAATGAGTCATTGGGCATGCAAGGCATTAAGGGGCCATTTGCATGCCCATTATGGGCTCATTTGCTTGTGGTGCAGCAGCCAATTAGTGCCCCTTACACCATAGGAATGAGAGTCCTGGTAATCCAGTGGTTCCCCCCACCCTCAGTCCCCCAGTATGTATTAGTGCAGCACTCTCTGGTAGTCAGGTGTTCCCCCCGCACAACCCTGCACCCAGCCCACCCACTTGCAGCCCACTTACCTGCACCCCTCCTTACCCGGGGTGTCTAGTGCTGCTAATAGTTAACTACGGCAACCAGCACAGCTCTCCTCTTACCTCTGTGGCCAGCCACCATATGAGCTGTCAGTGAGCACATATACTCATATACTGTAGAAACCCCCAGGTAGGAGAGGTGTGGGGAGGTGGGCTGTGTGTAGGCAGGTCAAGTGGGGGTTGTTTGGGGAGGACACTGAACCACCAGGGAGTGCTGCATTGCTACATACGGGGGTGGGTAGAACCACGGGACCACCAGGGAATGCGTAAAATATAGAAAGCAGGCAATGGGGAGGCACACTGGACCACCAGCTTATTTTACCTTTAACGGGAACAAGCAAACCAGGGGCATGGGTGGTGCCATTGGACCAGCAGAGTATTTTACTTTTACTGGGAATGGGCGATCAGGGGTGTATGCAACTGGACCGCCAGGGAATACAGTACTACACTGTACTGGATGATGGGGGGGTCACCTCTGCACAGGAGTGGGTGGCTGCAGTACAGCTGTCCTGCCTTCAGGAGGGTGGGGAGGTGTAGGCTTAGTGCCCAATTAAAAGGAGGTTTTCACGGCGTTAAAAAGTGCCACTTGGGGGTCTGTTTACTGCCACTGCAAACGTATGACTATGCTACTGCGCCGATATGCATGAGGGAACCCCTCAGCACAGTGGTATAGTAGCAACTTGGTGCTTCTGTGTTTGGGGGTCTCTCCTGTGGCTTCTCAATATGGCACTGCCTGGAGCGCTCATGCAAACCCAGGTTAGCGCTTGTGTTAACCTTTGAATATCAGGTCCATGAGATCAAGAAAACCACTGTTGCAGTGGGACATATGAGACATATCTGTGTAACCCCCCTACAAATGGGGGTTCCCGAAAAGTCTTCCTTGAGCTTGCCTAAATGCTCACTGCCAGTCTGGTGTCCTGCATTTTAGCAGTTTAAATGTGATTGCCAGAGAGTGCCTGTATAGCCTCTGTGTACTGTCTCTTTAAGAGCTGCCTGGATTGCAGTCATAATTAATCTGAGAGGGAGCTCTGTTAGAAGATGTACTTGTTTGCTGATCATTTGTTAGAGTAGTAATAATATTGCAGTTTGTTCTAACCTGCCTTCTTTGCAGCATGGACAGTTCTGTTTGTTTCCATCATCTTGGTCCTGGACTGCAGAATGGGCCAATCAGTACATTTGGGACTCTAAAATGGAGCCTATCTACAGGGGCTTAGTGGGGCCAAAACTTGTAGGAACTGTACTTTGGGCTTTTGGCACCTAAAATAACCTGGAGGGGGAGCCCTTGTTGTGACTGACAGACAGATCAGCCAACCAAACCTTTTGGATCTTGGGGAAAAGTCCCACACTGCTTGCAGTTTCAGTTAGATCTGAGTTGGGAAGTGAAGTAACGCCTTGAGATAGTTTGAGCAGCAATCCATAGTGGATTCCAGCAGAAGAACTGTGGAAAGGCCTGGGTTTGGTCTGCATGCCTGCCTGCTGTTCCTGAGAGGGAACTTATGCTTTTTTTGGACTGAATCCGAACTTAGAGAGCGAATTAAGCCACTGAATTGTGACCAGGCTTTAATCTGAAGAAGACCGAAGATCTGCTGAATGCGATCAACCTGTCAGGACTTTCAGCTACCTCTGAACTCCTGGATTGTGCAGAGACTCTGTAATTGCGACCGGAGAGCCCTTTGCCTGGTACAGTGGAATTTCCTTACATGTGAATGTGTTGTATGCTTATAGTGGGTCGTGATTTGGTTCCCCACTGTGTGTCTGAACTGTGTTTTGCTTGCTGGAGGCTGCATCCAGCCCCACGGACTGAATCCATATCCATTTCCGTTTGCCTGGGCCCTGCTACACTGGCCCAGCCAGAATACCTGCTATGCAGAGAAAGTCATCTACGAGAGGCCGCTTCTGGGATCAGCCCCTACTCCACACCTTGAACAGGAATGACGCCGTGGTGATTCGTGTGGGCCCTGCTTCTCCGGGCACTCCAGCTCAACAGCCTGCAGTCTTGATTTCGTCCTGCCTGTGTCCAGTATTGGGTATCGTGAGTAAACATCAGGGTAGCTCCCTGAAACAACAGCTAAATTTAAAAGTGTTGTCATCTGATTGTCTTGTTGCCTTTTCTTTCATGAACTGAGCCCTCCAGCTCCGGATTACAAATAGTGTGTGTTGTGCATGTTGCTTTCTTCCATCACAGGGCCCCAACCAGCTGCAAAGTTCCTGGCTAGCCCATCGATTTCCTACCTGAGTACCCAGAGTGTGTGACTGTGTAGGGACTCTGAACTGCATGCACAACTGTCTGATTAATATAGCTTTTAAGCAAATCAACCTGATTACGTCCCTCCCTTGTTCAAGTCCCCTGAATAAATCAGATTTAACTTTGTTTGCATTTAACCTGACTGTGGTTCCAGTTTGTGCCAAGAGTATTATATTGTTGTTATTTGCTGTGCTTAATCTTGTTTTACAGGGGGTCCCCAGGGTCAAGCTAGAGCAATCAGCCCTGGTAGTAAGTGCAAACCATACTTCTCAACCTCTTGCCTCATGAATCAGGGACAAGGCTTAAAATAAATCAGGTACCAAGACCCCAAATCAGGGACACATCTTAAAAATTGATAGTATTCACTCAGAAGGTTGATTGAATAAGGGGACTCGTGTTAAGATGCATTTTCTGAAGAACAACAAGTCTGCAACTTTAATGTTTGACAGTATTTTGTGATTTTAATCCCCACTGTTCTGTCACAAAAATGCACATTTTCTGAGGGACAGAGGAAAATTTTGAGGCAAAATCAGGGACGTCCCTGAAAACCAGGGACAGTTGAGAGGTATGGTGCAAACAGTGTGGGTAATTGCCTGGTGAATAAGGGTCTTTGTGAAAGTAATTATTGTATATTGTTCAGGCCACTAGAAGGGAAAGAGTGGGGTTACAGTGTCCCGGAGGGCTGTGCCCAGGTTAACTTGACCACTAACAACCCTGACCTCCGGGTGGAGGGACCCGTTTCATTACCCAGGCCCCTTAACCTGCTACTAGCCAAGCAGGCAGTGGTAGTAGCCCTTGGGAAAGCGCCACCTAGGGGTTACATCTTGGAGGCTCACCGCTGGGATTTTGTGCTTTATATTGGCCAACAATTACAAATTATTGTTAAAAATTAATGGCTACCCCAGTAGAAATGGCTGTATATCAGTTGGTAGGGTGGTGTACTGGGCAGGAGATCAACCCCCAAAATGCTCTGCTTATACTGGATATTCCCCTGGGTACCAGTAAGGGCACTGCAGAGGGAGCACTCTCCAAAGCTGAATGTTTAAAAAACCCTGTGGTGGTGGGTCGACAGGCTGATTTGATCGCCCAAACTTTCATAGCCTTGGTAGAGTGTAGTGACATTGTGGACAGCTCTAAAGTGCCACAGACTATTGCCTCAGAAGGGGTCCTAGCCACCTGGAGAGTGATAACAAAAGACAGTAAAGACCCTGGGAAGGATGAGCTCCCACCATTATCTGAGACTTTTGAGGAGAAATTTGCTAAGTTGTTGCTGAAGGAAGGGAAAACCGTACAGGACTTTAAGAAACTATTCTTGCCACCTGGGGGTGTTCCTTCCCCAACACCTCCTCCCACTCCAGCACCTGTTACTGCCCCACCTTCTGTGCCCATGCCAATGCTGGCCTCTATATCTGTACCTGCCATTAGTCACGACTCCTACCGAAGGCTGAGAATCTTCTTGGGCACCCTCCCCCATACCTCTCAACCTCCCTCATCACAAAACAGGGACAAATGACCAAAATCAGGGACACGTCTGAAAAAATAGTAATATTAGTTCCAGAAGCTGTGTACAACATGCTTCTTAGTGTGAATAGCATTTTCTTACTGAGAACTAGACTATAACACCAATGGCTGGTATTATTTTGTGACTCAAATCCCTACTCTTCAGTGACAGAAATGCCAAATTTAGAAGGGACAGAAGAAATTTCTGAGGCAAAATCAGGGACATCCCTGAAAATCAGGGACAGTTGAGAGGTATGCCTTCCCCACACCCCAGGGGGAGGATGACTGGGAGACCTGGATCGACTATGTTGCCCCCTTGGTACCCGAGTGGCAGTGTGCGGAGGCTGAGGAGTGGAAAAGAATCATAGAACGTTTGAGGGGCCCAGCCCTTGAAGCCATTAAATTTTTCAGGTCCACGAACCCTGATGCATCCGTTCAGAAGTACCTATCTGTACTTGAAGGCAATTTTGGGAGCATTGAGTCAGGGAGACTTTGATGTGGAAATTCCAAGGTACCAAACAATGGAAGGGGGAAAGTTTGTCTGTGTATGTTACTCGCCTAGAAAGAGCTCTGCAGAAAGCTTACCAGAAAGATGGGCTAGACACCAGTGACTTGAACCGTGTGAGACTGGGGCACATACTGCAACATGCCAAGCATTCTAAACTGCAGATCATCCAGTTAAGGCTCCAAGATAGGAGAGGTAACCCACCTAACTACTGTGACTTGATAAAAGAACTCCAGGAGGTAGAAGGTGAAGAGGGAGATTGTAATTATGGGGTGAGTGCAGCCCAAGTGATCATGGCACCAGAAGGCCCTTCCAAAATGGAGACCACTACGAGTGTCCCGCCATGGGCTAAACAGTGGGAGGGAGGAGTTTCTGAAGGAAGTCAGAAAAGTACAATTGGGTGCGTTCACTGAGGTATCCCCTGCTGACAGAGACCCTGGCCCCTGTCAGGACATGACAGTTATGGAGGTGGGGGTGTACCCTCAGGTATCCTCTACTAAGGGTGGCTTCTCAGCTGAGCTCAAAGAATTGACTGCCACCCTAAAGGAACTTTTGAGATATGGTACACTACCAGCAGAAGTCAGATCACAATCTCCCATCGATGCTCCAGCATCCCCTGCTATGTTCTCCCCAAGGATGCCCCGAGAGCCTGTCATTTGTCACAATTGTGGCAAGGATGGCCATATGAAGAAGGAATGCCAGTCTCAGAAGGACTTCGAGAAAATGGTGAACTGGCTTCAAGGAGAGCTTCGGAAAATGAGTCAGTGGTCAAGGGGTGCACGAAATGACCACAGTGAAGGCTTCGGCCATCCTAACTCAAACCCTTTTGTGGCTAAATCGTCTGTCCAGGTCCCTGCTGTTGTCCCTCCAGACTGGTCCAAAATAGTGGGCCCTTCAAATGAAGAGTACTGTGGCTGTGAATGGTATTCCTACTCCGGCTGTGCTTGACAGTGGGTTGCAAGTGACCATTGTATTTCAGGACTGATATGACAAACACTTATCTGACGTGCCATTACAATCCCTGGAAGGCCTACATGTGTGGGGGCTGAGCGACAAGTCTTATCCCTACCCAGGATATGTCCACCTCTGGTTGTCTTTTCCTGCAACTGTAACTGGTGTAGAGGAGCAAGTAGAGACACTGGCCCTAGTGTGTCCCACCACCGGACTGTATGATGGGGTTCCCCTGTTAATTGGAACAAACGCCCACATGTTTGGGAGACTAGCACAACTCTGCCATGAGAAACAAGGGCAACTGACTGGACGGGCCCTAAGAATTCCAGCCTTAGTAAAAAAGGCATATGACTTACAACAGAAACCCAATGAAGTGGACCCAGATGACCCAGTGGGGATAGTGTGGAAAAAGGAACCTGACTCCTTGGTATTGGCCCCCAATGCCCACTGCATAATCCATGGAGAAGTCTGCCTAAAGAGAAACATAAAGAACAATATATTAATGTTGGATGCCCCAGGTGATGGAAAGTTGCCAAAAGGATTATTGGTTAAACCTGGCATCTTGCCTGCCCATGCCCATGCCTATGCATGAAGAGTGATGGTCCAGATTCGAAATGTGTCAGATCGGGAGGTCCAGGTGAACAGAGGGTGCACTCTAGCTACAGTACACTGTGCAGACACTGCAGTATTACCCAATAACAAGTACTCTGGCCAAAAAGAGAGAGTGACCCCGGACTTATTTGACTTTGGTGATTTCCCACTGCCAGCTGAATGGAAGGCTAGGATTAGCAAGAAACTCACCCAGAGAGACCAAGTGTTTTTGTTAAAAGAATGGGACATGGGGTGTGTCCAGGGTGCAGAGCATCATATACGCCTGCATGATGACTGGCCATTTAGAGAGAGGTCCCTACGCCTCACCCCATCGGACATAGATGATGTGAGGAGACACCTGCAGGAAATGCTTGCTACTGGCATGATACAGGAATCAAGGAGCCTATATGTCTCTCCCGTTGTGGTTGTGCATAAGAAGAATGGGTCGGTGAGGATGTGTGTTGATTATCGAACCCTGAACTGGCAGACCATCCCAGATCAATACACCATGCCCCGTATACAAGATGCCCTGGATTGCTTGAATGGGAACAAATGGTTCTCAGTATTGGATCTTCGTAGTGGATATTACCAGATTCCAATGGCCACGGAGGACCATGAGAAAACTGCCTTCATCTGTCCTTTGGGGTTCTATGAATTCCTGAGAATGCCACAGGGGATTTCAGGTGCCCCGGCCACCTTTCAGCGACTGATGGAACGTGCAGTGGGAGATATGAACTTGCTGGAATACCTAGTGTACCTAGATGATGTCATTGGAAGACTTCGGCCTCAAGCTGTCCTTTGACAAGTGCCAGTTTTTTCAAACCTCTGAAGTATGTGGGGCACATAGTATCTGCAGAAGGGATAGAGACTGCTCCCAGTAAGGTCGAGTCACTGACTACTTGGCTCCAGCCCCATAACTTGAAAGAACTACATTTCCTGGGGTTCTGTGGCTACTACCGCAGGTTCATTAAAGACTATTCCAAGGTGATTCGCCTGCTCCTGAATCTCACCCAGGGATACCCCCCCACCAACCGTAAATACAAGAAAGGGGCTTTCAAATAACCCGAAAAAGTATACTTCCGAATGTGTGAACCTTTTGGATCCCGCTGGATGCCCGAATGTGAAGCAGCCTCCCATGAAGTCATATACCAGCTCACCCATGCCCCCATCCTCGCCTATGTTGACCCTACCAAGCCCTATGTGCTGCATACGGATGCTAGTCTGCAGGGCCTAGGAGCTGTGCTGTATCAAGACCACGAGGATGGTTTGAGACCAGTGGCTTTTGCCAGCAGGAGCTTGACCCCGTCAGAACGAAACTATCTTGTGCACAAGCTGGAGTTCCTTGCCCTAAAATGGGCCATTGTTGACCAGTTTCATGAGTACCTCTATGGGGCAAAGATATTGGTGAAGACCGACAATAATCCATTAACCTATGTACAGACTTCAGCTAAGTTGGGCGCCACTGGTCACCGGTGGCTCTCTGCTTTATCAACCTATGATTATGCTGTCGAATACAGGCCGGGACTGAACCATATTGACGCTGATGCCCTGTCACAAAGGCCAGTCTCCTAGAGTGATTGGGTCAGGTTGTCTGAACCTGACATCCGAGCATTGTGCCAAAAGTTTGACAGAGATGAACAGATGTCTGTGGACACAGTGGACTGTCTAGTAGATTGCTTGGGCCCTCCTGATACCTGCATACTACCTGCCTATTGCCATTTCTCTGCTCTAGATATTAGTGCACTACCTCAACTTGACAATGACAGTATTCAGTGGGCTCAATCCCATGATCCTATGATTCAACCCGCATTTGATGCCATGCGTGCGGGGAAAGATGTGTCTCAGTTGTGTTCCCATGACTTACGAACTGCCCTATTGTTTAAAGAAGGCCCCAGGTTCAAGTTACTCAATCAGTTGTTATACAGAGAGACAGTGGATTGTAGTGGTCAAGTAGACAAGCAACAATTGGTCCTGCCCACAGCCTTTAAACACTTGGTACTGAGGTCCCTCCACAATTACATGGGGCACCTCAGTATTGACAGGACTCTCGACCTGGTACGATCTCGATTCTACTGGCCCAAGATGGGGGCTGATGTTGAGCACCATGTAAAGACCTGTAGTCGTTGCCTCCAAAGAAAAGCCCTGCCTCAGAGGGCTGTCCCCCTTGTCAATATCACTACCAGTGCCCCCATGGAACTGGTCTGCATAGATTTTTTGTGTTTAGAGCCTGATCAATGGAATATTGTCAATGTGTTAGTGGTTACGGATCATTTCACACGGTATGCACAAGCTTTTCCAACTAAAGATCAAAAGGCTTCTACCGTGGCCAAGGTGCTAGTGGAAAAATTCTTTGTCCACTATGGTGCCCCACCAGCGGATCCACTCTGACCAAGGCAGAGACTTTGAAAGTAGGCCAATCAAATAAATGCTCTCTCTCTGTGGGGGATGCGGAAGTCAAGAACCACCCCTTATCACCCGCAGGGGAACCCTCAACCAGAACGTTTTAACCGCGCACCCTTCTAGACATGCTGGGCACCCTCCACCCAAAAGACAAGCATAAGTGGAACCAGCAGATTAGTACCTTGGTACACATGTACAATTGCACCAAAAATGACGCTACTGGGTTTCCCCCTACTGCCTCATGTTTGGGAGGGAGGCCCGCCTCCCAGTTGATGTCTGTTTTGGGGTCTCTCCAGATGGAGTCCGAGCTGAAAACTACCTGCAGTATGTACAGAAACTGAAAGCTCAATTGAATCATGCATATCAACTGGCCCAGACAATGGCCGCTAAAAGAAATCTCGCCAACAAAGAGAGGCACTACAAGAAAGTAAAAGCTCAAGAGCTATGGCCCGGAGACCGTGTGCTGTTATGCAGTTTGGGACTACATGGCAAGCACAAAATTGCTGATAGGCAGCACCATCTTCCTCATGTAGTAGTTGGAAAGTTGCAAGATCTACCAGTATACAAGGTACGCCCAAAGAATAACTCCAAAGCTGTCAAGACCATGCACTGTAACCACTTGCTGCCTATCAGCTAAGTTATTATTGAAGTTGAGCCAGCAGACATTGCCTCCCCTGGGCCAGTGACTTGTGCTGCTGCAAAAAAAAAAGACAGAGTCAACCTACCCCAGTAGTTACAGAGTTAAGGTTTCCCCCACAGCAGTTCCAGGATGATAGTGACTGTCAGTCCACCTCTGACGATAGTGAGTGTGACAATGCCTATTACCCCTCCTATGAATTGAGTCGGCTGTTTTGAGGTAACCCTGTGACTAATTGTGGGGATGAAGCTGGACCTTCTGGACTGCCTAACCCCCCGGTTTCATCCTTGGAGCCAATGCTCTCTGAAAGTTTGATTGATTGATTGACTGATTAAAAGCTTTATTGATATGAACTAGGATATATTCAATTGAGCCGAGGCTCATTTACAATGAGGTCCTAAACAAACAAATTTTTAGAATGAATACAAATTCCACACCATAAAATACATATATGTAACATAATGAAAGTGAGGTGCAAAGCATCACATCTGAGGTTGCGGACTCTGTGTTTTGTGGAACTATGTGAATTGCCCGAAGAAGGGGCTGATTGTCTGAATCTCCCTGGTGACACACCAGAACTTTAAGAACAGTATGAGAGTGCTGACAGCCCCATTTCAGTGCCATAAAGCCTAATTGTGCCTTAACCTTCTCAAAATGAGCCAGCTGGGCCCTCGTCAGAAGATAGTAATGAGCAAAGTGTTGTGGAACCAGAGCCTACAGAGCAAGGAGCTGACAGTGCTCCCAGTTTGGACATTCCCATCCATGCAGAGGTACCCCTCACAAGTGACAAAAGCTCCAAAGTTAGTGCTGAAAGTACAGAGACTGTGGCTGCTCCCCCCAGAAAGATTGGCTGAGCTGTCAAGCCAGTACTACGCTTTAGTTATGATTCCCCTGGGAGGCCAGTGGATTTGCCTCTCAATGTGGTTCAAAAAGGGGTTTACATTTCGCCAAGCTCACTGCCCAAATTGAGCTTGACAGCCAATTCCAGGTTACTTGTTTTCCCTCTCACCATGGTGCCCCTGCCCCATCCGGCCCCAAGTTAGCTGATAGGGAAGGGCCCCCTCTTAATTGTTTAATGTGCAAGAAGGTATTACCTGAAGCAGTATTGTGATGTTACTAATGTGTTAATCATAGTGGAATCAGCATTACCTGTATGAAACATGCATAAATATTGTCAATATGGATGTAGTAATGTGAAGTATATTGGAAGGTATAGTGATGCAACAATCTAATGATATATATGTCTCGTTTATATTGCATTTTTGATATTGTGATGGTTCAGACTTGACGCAGATGCCAAGTTTTCTCCAGGCAGGGAAGGGTGTAACCCCCTACAAATGGGGGTTCCCAAAAAGTCTTCCTTGACCTTGCCTAAATGCTCACTGCCAGGCTCGTGTCCTGCATATTAGCAGTTTAAATGTGATTGCTAGAGAGTGCCTGTATAACCTCTGTGCACTGTCTTATTAAGAGCTACCTGGATTGCATTCATAATTAATCTGAGAGAGAGAGCTCTGTTAGAAGATGTACTTGTTTGCTGATCATTTGTTAGAGTAGTAATAATATTGCAGTTTGTTCTAACCTGCCTTCTTTGCAGCATGGACAGTTCTGTTTGTTTCCATCTTCTTGGTCCTGGACTGCAGAATGGGCCAATCAGTACATTTGGAACTTTAAAATGGAGCCTGCCTACAGGGGCTTGGTGGGGCCTAAACTTATAGGAATTGTAGTTTTGGGCTTTTAACATAGAAACATAGAATTTGACAGCAGATAAGAACCACTTGGCCCACCCAGTCTGCCCATTTCCCTACCTAATGGATAAGCTGCAGATACTAGTTAACCAACAGCCTACTTCTTCCTACCCCACCCCCTAGAATTGCCTTATGACCGTCCCATGCACTCTTGAAATCCACCACAGTTTTTGACTCCACAACCTCCTCAGGAAGGCTGTTCCATGCATACACAACCCTCTCCGTGAAAAAATACTTCCTCACATTACCTCTCAGCCGTCCCCCCTCGATCTTCAAATTGTGCCCCCTTATTCTTGCACACCTCTTTTTCTGAAAGATGCTACCCTCTTGGACTTTGTTGATTCCCTTGAGGTACTTGAAAGTTTCTATCATGTCTCCCCTCTCCCTGCTTTACTTGAGGCTATACATATTAAGCTCCTTAAGTCTCTCTTCATATGTCTTCTGGTGCAGACCCTGCACCATTTTAGTTGCCCTCCTCTGGACTGCCTCCATCCTGTCTATGTCTTTGCGGAGATTGGGTCTCCAGAACTGCACGCAGTACTCCAGATGGGGTCTCACCAGCTGTCTGTACAGAGGGATAACAACTTCCTGTTTTCTATTGGTGATGCCTCTCCCTATGCATCCCAGTATCCCCCAGCCCTCCGTACTGCCCTCTCACATTGCTTGACCACCTTTAGGTCATCTGATATGACTACCCCAGGTCCCTTTCCATTTTTGTTGTTGTTAGTATCTCACCCCCCCATTGTGTACTCTTCCCCTGGGTTTTTATTTCCCAGGTGCACTACTTTGCACTTCTTAGCATTGAATCTCAGCTGCCATTCATTTGACCATTCCTACAGCCTTGCCAAGTCCCTTCTCATCCTTTTCACCCCACCTTGTGTATCAACTCTGTTGCATATCTTTGTATCGTCTGCAAAGAGAACATACTTTTCTTCAATCCCTCTTCAATGTCGCTTATAAAGACATTAAAGAGGACCGGTCCTAGTACTGAACCCTGTGGTACCCCACTAGTAACCCTCCTTTCCTCAGAGTGGACTCCGTTTACTATTACCATCTGTATCCTATTCTACAGCCAATTTTTTACCCAGGTTACTATCTTGGGACTCACTCCCAGGCTGGCCAGCTTGTATTTTAATCTTTTGTGTGGGACTGTGTCAAATGCCTTGCTAAAGTCTAGGTAGGCCATGTCCACAGCCCCCTCCTTAATGTATTACTTTGGTCACCCAGTCAAAGGAATCTATTAGATCCGTCTGACATGACCTTCCCTCTATGAATCTATGCTGCCTTGAGTCCTGTGCCCCTCTGGCCTCTAGGTACTCAACAATTCTTTCCTTCAGAAGTGATTCCATCATTTTCCCAATCACTGAGGTTAAACTGACAGGTCTGTAGTTTCCTACTTCTGCCCTGCTCCCACTTTTGTGAAGTGGAATAACATCTGCCCTCCTCCAGTCCTCAGGTACCACCCCATCCTTCCATGATTTGTTAAAGAGGGTAGTCAATGGTGTCACTAGTTCTACCCTTAGTTCTTTTAGAATTCTGGTATGAATCCCATCAGGCCCCATTGCTTTGTCAACCTTCAGTTTTAAGAGTTCTTTCAGAACCCTTTCTTCTGTGAATGGGCTGGTATCAACTCCCATATCTAGAGTGTTTCTGTTTGGTTTCGGGTACTTCCCCCTCTTCATTTGTGAATACTGAGCAAAAATATTTGTTTAGTATCTCTGCCTTTTCGCAGTCACCCTCTGTCCACCCCCCTCCCCTTTATTAAGCCTCACTGTCCCTCCATTAGTCTTTCTTCACTCCCTGATGTACATATACAAGGTTTTATCCCCCTTCTTAACTGAGTTGGCTATCTTTTCCTCAGTTTGGGCCTTTGCTGTTCTGACTGCCTTCCCTGCTTCCTTTTGTTTTAATTGATACAATTCTCTGTCCTGCTCCTTCTGTGATTCCTTGTACTTCCTGAATGCTTTGTTTTTCTCCCTAGCCTTGCCTGCCACCTGCTTTGAGAACCATAGCGGTTTCTTACATTGTTTTGTTTTGTTTATTTGCTTCACACAAAGGCTTGTTGCCTCTGTGATGGCAGTTTTGATTATTTCCCATTGTTCTTCCACCCCCTCCTTCCTGCCCATTTGCTAGTGCATTCCTTAGGCACTCAACCATTTTGGCAAAGTCAGCCCTCCTGAAGTCCAGTACCTTTGCCTTTGTATGGCTTGACTCTACTGCTGTGTTTATCATGAACCATACTGTTCGATGGTCACTAGTTCCCAGATGGCTACCCATTTCTAAATCTATGATCCTCTCGCCATCTCCATTTGAGAGTACCAGGTCTAAGATTGCTCCCTCTCGAGTGGGTTCCACTACTAGTTGTCTAAGGCATGCCCCCTGTATGGCATCTAGAATGACCCCACTCTTAGAAGTGGCTGCTACAAATGCACTCCAGTTAATATCTGGCATATTCAGATTCACCATCAGCAATATCTCCCCTTTTTCTGCCATTCTAAGTATACTTTCTATAATTTCCTTGTCCATTTCCTCCCCCTGAGATGGGGTCTGTATACAACCCCTGTGCAGACTGTGGTGCCATTGCATGTCTCCAAATTGACCCACAATGCTTCCTCTCCTCCCTGTTTACCCTTTTGTTCTATTGCTTTGATTCCTTCCCTTATGTAGAGAGCTACTCTTTCTCCTCTTTTACCCTCCCTGTCCCTCCTATAGATAGTGTATCCTGGTATGTTTACGTCCCAGTCATGGTTCTGTGTGTACTATGTTTCTGTGACTGCCATGATATCCAGATGTTCCTCCTCCATCAAGGCCACTATTTCGGGAAGCTTGTTACCCAGACTACAGGCATTAGTACTCATTGCTCTCCATTTTTTGATGGCTTTACCTCTTGTAGCACCATCTCTGTCCTTATTGACTTTGCTTTCTTCATTCACCCCAGCCCTGCTCCCTACTGACCTTTCTACCTTGGTCTTTACCTCATTTAGTACCCTGTTTTGTAGGGGGAGGCAGGGAATTCCCTGCTGCTTATCAGTGTCTCCCCCTTGACTAGTTTAAAAGTTTGTTAATGAAACATTTAAACTGACTGCCCAGAAGACTTGTTCCCTTCCTGGACAGATGCAGACCATCCTGCCAGTATAGGCTGGTATCCCACCATGTGGAACCCCAGTCTCCAATGAAGCCAAACCCCTGAGCTCTGCACAATTTTTTCAACCATTGTATGCTATAACCAAAAATTGTTCTGTTTGTCCTCAATGTGACGAGGTACCTTTGGAAATGAGCCTCTGGCTCAAAGGTTGTAAACTGATGTACAAATAAATAAATAAAATAAACCATCCATTGAATCGCATGGTGTGAAGTACCGTCGCCTCACCCTTGCCATAGACAGGCAGCACCTCTGAGAAGGATACTGTGTGTGCTACTTGCCTTAGGCCCCTCCCCAACTCCACAGACTCCTCTTGCACCGCTCTAATCTCATGTTGAGCTAAGTCATTCATCCCTAGGCACCTAAAATAACCTGAAGGGGGAGCTCTTGTTGTGACTGACAGACAGATCAGCCAACCGAACTTTTTGGATCCTCAGACTGAATCCAAACTTGGAGAGGGAATTAAACCACTGAATTGTGACCAGGCTTTAAACTGAAGAAGACCGAAGATTTGCTGAATGCAATCGGTCTGTCAGGACTTCCAGCTACCTCTGAACTCCTGAACTGTGCAGAGACTCTTTAATTGTGACCAGAGAGCTATTTGCCTGGCACAGTGGAATTTCTTTACATGTGAATGTGCTGTGTGCTTATAGTGGGTCGTGATTTGGTTCCTCACTGTGTGTCTGAACTGTGTTTTGCTTGCTGGAGGATGTATCCAGCTCCACGGACTGAATCTGTATCCATTTCAATTTGCCTGGGCCCTGCTACACTAGCCCAGCCAGAATACCTGCTATGCAGAGAAAGTCATCGACGATAGACCATCCTGGGGATCAGCCCCCTGCTCAATGCCTTGAACAGGAATGACGCCTCGGTGATTCGTGTGGGACCTGCTTCTCTGGGCACTCCAGCTCAGCAGCCTGCAGTCTCGATTTTGTCCTGCCTGTGTCCAGTATTGGGTATCGTGAGTAAACATCAGGGTAGCTCCCTGCAACAACAGCTAAATCTAAAAGTGTTGTCATCTGATTGTCTTGTTGCCTTTTCTTTTACGAACTGAGCCCTCCAGCTCCAGATTACAAATAGTGTGTGTTGTGCATGTTGCTTTCTTCCATCACCGGGCCCCAACCAGCTGCAACATTCCTGGCTAGCCCATCGATTTCCTACCTGAGTACCCAGAGTGTGTGACTATGTAGGGACTCTGAACTGCATGCATAACTGTCTGATCAATATAGCTTTTAAGCAAATCAACCTGATTACACCTCTCCCTTGTTCAAGTCCCCTGAATAAATCAGATTTAACTTTGTTTGCATTTAACCTGACTGTGGTTCCAGTTTGTGCCAAGAGTATTGTACTGTTGTTATTTGCTGTGCTTAACCTTGTTTTACAGGGGGCCCCAGGGTCAAGCTAGAGGAACCAACCCTGGTGGGAAGTGCAAACAGTGTGGGTAATTGCTTGGTGACTAAGGGTCATTGTGAAAGTAATTATTGTATCTTGTTCGGGCCACTAGAAGGGAAAGAGGGGGGTTACAGTGTCCCAGAGGGCTGTGCCCAGGTTAGCTTGACCACTAAAAAACCTGACCTCCGGGTGGAGGCACCTGTTTCATTACCCAGGCCCCTTAACCTGCTACTAGCCAAGCAGGCAGTGGTAGTAGCCCTTGGGATAGCACCACCTAGGGGTCACATCTGGATCAGAGAAAGTCATATTGTTGGAGATGTGGGACATGTCAGGATCACTGACCGCAGCGTCACAGAAGGAAACGGTGATGTAGGACAAGCCAGGATCAGGTTTAGCAGTATTATTTTATTTTCTTGGCTTTTAATAACCAGATGACCCCTCTGCGATCTAGCCCTTTTTCAGGGGTGATCCAGGGGAGACAAAACTCAACTGGCACATGGTGAGAGATGTAGGAAACATCAGGATCATGGACTACAGTGTTACAGTGGTAGAGCTAAGACTTCCAATTGCAGTTGCAAACTGCCTGCTGCCACCTGCCCATATACCTACAGTAAATCTGAAAACTAACACAGCATGGTAGTTCTTTTGGAACCTAATGCAACTGAAAATGTTGACTTGGACAAGGTAGCAGTGTTTTTGGAGAGCAGCAAGGTGCAGTGGTCCTGTGCTTTATGTGTATGTTACAGGAGTTTAGGTACTGGAGCTTTACTGTAAAAATCTGTTGTACTTACAAATAATTTATTTTTCACCACACTTATATCACAATTACACAAGAACATAAAACTGTACACAGTAAAGGGACACTTTAACACTGTCAACCTTTTTTGCATCATATTATTTCTAGTTTAAAACACATTTTCTGATTGATCGCCTTCAGCAAAATTCATTGATGGTGCTGTTTGTTTTATCTGACTTCTTTTATATTAAAACTAAAATGCATGCCAGTAGTATAGTTGTATCCAGCCTTGTTTTGTTTTGTTTCAAATCCTTGACCTACTTTTATTGCATACATACTGAACATTAGGAATGCCCACATACAGTGCAGCAACTCATGATGCAGTAGTTTCCTGTCCTCCCACTGCATCACGAGTGGCTAGACTGTGATGTTCCCAAGTCCAGGAAAAATACAACTGTGGTTGATCAAAGAATGCAAACAAACATATTTCTGTGCGGTAACACCAGTATGGTGGGCGGCCTGTTTTTCAGTTTTTAAAAGAAAAAAGAACCACACAAAAGTTCCAGCCACATCAACAGTCTCTACAGAATGTTAACAATCATAACACATGGGGCTTGATTTTAGAAAGCCCTGTTAGATCGTCGCATGGTGCACTGAACCACCGCCTGTGGCAAACCTGGGTAAGCGAGGGACCCTGCGCTTGATTTTAGAAAAAGTGGGGTCCCAGCGCCAAAGTCCCTGGGTTTGCCTCAAGCCGACAACTGCACCAAAAAACAGCAAACCAGAGGGGAATGCCACAAGCCACTGGCTGGGCTTGCAGCAGCAGCAACCAGCGATGGTGACCCCAGGTCAGTCACCCTGTGTGCTGGCGGCTCATCCAGGGCAGGCCCTGGCTCGTGGAGAGGGGGCCAATGGGTTACACTGGGGAGAAGGGGTAACAAGTGCCCCCAACTGGGCAACTGCAAGGTCAGTGCAGGTCTGTGTGTATGGGGGGGGGATGCACCAGCGCCACCATGGGGGGTTGCGGCTCTGACCTGCCATGGACCACCGGCCATTCCAGCAGTGGTCTGGCAGGTGTTGGGGGCTGTTCAGGTACCTTTCTCAGTGGGGCACAGGGTCACCTCCCAGCCAGCAAGGGCTCCACCAGTGGCACACGGCAGGTTAGACCAGCTCCAGGCTGGTCTAACAGCAGGGTCCATGTGCCCATGGGGAGGATTCCAAAATCCCAAATTAGGAGATATGGCAGCTACACCATGGCACAAGCCCCCTTCCACCATGGCGCATCAATGTGGCCATCACAAGGATGGCAGAAGCCCAATTGGCCCAGTCATTCCCTCCTAGTAGCACATGCTGCCTCAGATAATCGGGACTGGTGCAAAGTGCGGTACAAGGAGCCCATTATACCATTTCTCCTTGCTGCAAGCCCCTTGTGCCAGTGCTGATAATTTTAAAATCGGGCCTATGGTTTTTAAACTAGGGACACTTTGAGGCCTAAGGGGCTTTACAGTGTCCCTTTAAGCAAATGCAGAGGCAGCCATTGTTGGCTCTAGCTAACTATTATTACTATTGATAATAGACCATGTATCTCTACTTGGTGTCTCCCAATTTGCTGATTGTTGAAATGCTTTTATTCCTGGATGCAGCAATCACAATGAGAACATGATGTCATAATGTTCATTAGTCACCGCTGTTTTCTTGTCTGCTGAGATATAGTCTAACAATACATGTAGCAGCAAAGGAATTAAATACCCTCATTTGCCTTCAATTCGCTTAAAACATTTCTTAGAGGTGGTAGAGCATGATTACTTTCTTGTAAATTGTATTCATTGTGCATGTTTCCTGAGAACCTTTCAGTGTAAGGGACGGACACCCTACCTGTATCTAGGGATATTTTGGTGGCACTTCTCATTCAGAAGAGCACCTGTCATATGCTATGAAACATTACAATTCTTTCTTTACCAAGCCGCGATGGGTCAGGACAAATAGGGACCATAGAAACATAGAAAAAATGATGGCAGAAAATGACCAAAACACATCAAGTCTGCCCAAGTTCCCTACATAGTCCTGGGACCTAATGTTCCCCTATGGTCTTACCTGCTCCTCCTCCATTCACACACCCCTCCCCCAATGTTGCCATCCCAGGCAACGATGATACCCTTCATTCTGTCCCAACTATGCTTAAAACTGCTAATGGTTTTTGCACTCACCACCTCGGACAGCAGCCAGTTCCATGGCTCCACCACCCTTTCTGTAAAACACTACTTCCTTACATCCTTCCTGAAGCTCCCTCCTGTTAGCTTCCACTCATGACCACGTGACCACGAGCTGGAGTTGGAGTCTCCATTCTGAGTGAGTAGGAGACACTGATTGCTGGAAGGTGAGTGTTTAATATTGGCTGAGGTTTTGTATCTTAACTGCAGGTATCACATCTCAACAGGGGATTAGTGAAGGTTGAAATTCGAGTGTATGCTTAAAAGACCTTCACTTGGAGTCTCCATCTTGAGTGAGTAGTATGGTGCTCTGATGAAGATAGAACGAGTGAGTGGAACACCAGGCTCCGAATTAATGTGGATAAGATTAAAGTTATCCAGACAAGAAGAAGCAGGAGTTGTCCAAGAGATTCAGTGCCTGCAGGGTGCTCATTTAGTACCAGTGGGTAGAGAGACACAGTCACAACAGGGGTAGTCAACACAACAATAGAGCAATAGAGAGAACAGGACTGCTTTTATCTCACACTGCTAAAACAACTACAGAAAATGGGTTGAAGTGCACCTCAGCATATTGCCACTATACTCTATGATTTCTTAGCAGTTAGCTGTACGTAAGACTAGTATTATACAGAAATCAGGTTCTATTCATTACCCATAGTATCTGGATTTACTATGACCACAGAATCACAACAAAGTCCAACTGTCTGAAGTCTTCATGCACATCATCGATCCCCATTGGTACCACAAGAGAAGCAGAACAAAACTGTAGAACACTAGACACAATTCCCAGCACGGACCTAGTTAAGGCCACCAGGGCAGTGAGAGGTTTTGTAAACAGACCATAGGTTTCTCGGCAAAATCCACTCTCTCCAAGGCTGCCAGAAAGAAAGAACCAGAGAAGCTGATTCCTGGAATGAACCCACTTACGTGTTGTCGGATTCAACACTGGATGCAAAGGATTCCTTGGCCAAAACCCACTTCTAGGGCTGCCAAGGATGAAGAGGAACCAGGAGATGCGTGGTGATGAATCCACTGGAGGACTACCACGACCTGGACGATGCTGCAGCACTCCAAGGGCCAGCAAGACTGAAGGATCTGAGGTGAAGATGGATCTCCGATGCAACCAGGAACCACAAGGATCTGAAGTGAAGATGGTTGATTCTGAAGTATCATCACAAGGAACTAGAACAAAACAATGAAATGGCGGATGCATCCCACATGAGGCTTCGACGGACTCGACCTGTGGCGAGTGACCAGGGGGCGCAGACCAGGTTCTTCCAGGATGTGTACACACTTCTGCGGAGGGCGACCAACTTTGGGACATCCAGATCAGGAACCAACTGAAATGACACTGGCATGCTGGTCATGATGCGCTTGAATTTCAGTGAACAGAACTTTGAACTGTAGGACAGAAGAGATGGCAGGTGCAACTTATACGAACTGTGATGAACTCGACTTCGGCGAATGACACGGACGGAGTAGATGATCTGATGGTCGGACACTTTCTGGTGAAGAATGATGATGGAGACGTCTTCCTCCGGGTACAGACTAATTCTGGATATGTAGAACAGCAGACTACACAATGAAACATCAATGTGGTGGAAGATTGAGTCTGTTCCCATAAGCTGGCAACAATGTAGCTATTAGGCACACCTTCTCACAATATCAAGAGAACTGCTGGATGATCAGGTAATTTTCCAGGAGAAGGGGTAAATTATCAACTTTGGGGCAATGATTTACTTGGGGCAATTGTTCAGATGCACGGGGTAATTTTTCAGATGCCAGGGCAATTGTTCATATGCCTGGAGCAATTGTTCAAATACACAGAGCAATTGTTTTTTTGTTGTTTTTTTTTTTAACTTCAGCGTGTTTATTGTTTAAAAAGAATAATAAATACATCTGTTCACCTTCAATAAATATTCTGATACAGGTCTAACATTATCTATTATTACAACATATCCTTCTGTCCAGAATAACTTAATACCAGTAATGCCTTCCTTAGTTTAACAAAAGACTCAGACAGTTAAAAAAGGTAAAACCAGGGTACACACTGCTTGAAGCCCTAAGCTTCTCGATGATGGGTACAGTTCGTAGCAGTGTAGCCCATATCAATGTACCAGTCTTGATTAGTTTGTTATTTTCCAAGGAGATGACTTTCATCTCTCCCAATAGTTTGATTAAAACTGACAGGTGGCATTATGGTCTAAAATCTAAAACCATAAACCTTAATAACCATCAAAACATACAAATGCATAGCAACATTATTTTATAAATGTCTAATAACTTTTATCTGTGTGTGCCCCCCCCCCCCCAACATCCTTCCAACCTTCCTCTCCCCTGCCCAGGCCTCCAGACCTGCTACAATTAATTTTTACTTATTCTGTAGTTCACTCCCCTCTCCCCCCTTCCGACTTTGTCTCCCCTTCCCATGCCTCCCTCCAAATACTCCAGGGTCGCCAAAGCTGCAGGAATTTCTCCTTCCTCAGGTGTATCGTGTAAGTGATACTCTCTAGTCGGTCTATCTCTTCCATCTTAGAGACCCATTGTGTCAGAGATGGAGGGTCTGGTGCTAGCCATTTAATAGTGATACATTTCAAGGCTGCCACCCTCAGTATCTAACACAATTCTACTGATTTCCTCTTTTTCGAGGACAGGGTAAGGAGGCCCAGAACTAAGTCCTGAAATGTAAAGGGGAGAGAAAAAAAAAACCCTAGCTGTTCTAGGATTCCATGCACATGTGACCAAAATTGCTGGAGTTTCCCACATCCCCAAAATATGTGATAGTGAGTGCCCTTGGTTTCCCCACACATACGCCAGCAAGCTGGCGAGGTCTGTGGATTAAAATGTTGGTTGATCATTGGGGTCCTGAAAAAGCACGTCAGAACTTTCCAGTTGAATTCCCTCCAAATAGTAACAGATGTCACCTGCCAGCCTCTTTGGAGTCGATGGGTCCAATCCTTCCTGGAAATTGTGTCAGCCGCCTCCACTTCCCATTTTTCTCTTATACCCTCTAACACCTGAGCCCCCGCTTGGACTGTAAGAACTCCATACAATTTCAAAATGTATTGTAATTTGTCCTAATGGCATCCCACAAGAAATTCTCAAACTGCATTAATTCCCTAGTGATCTTTTGAAAATTCTCCCTTGTATTTATAAAATGTCTAGTCTGGAGATATCTGTAAAAGTCTTCTCTACGAAGTGTAAAGTGTTCCTTAAGTGTGTCATATGCCAGGCATCCAGTTCTATCAGTCAGTTATTTGAATGTGGTGAGACCTTGAAGCTCCCAATACGCATACCTTTGATCTAACTTGGGTGGAGTGAAGCTGTCTTCATATCGGACCAGGGAAAAGGGGATCAAAGTATTTGGAGTGTGTGTTATTTTCCATAGTTTGAGAAGGATATGTAAGGAATGTCTTACCCAGGGATTGGAGACAAGGGAACAAATCTGGGGGGGGAATCGTACTGGTAGGTAATGTCCAAACTTTATAATTACGAATTGCCTGAGTCTTAATGGAATACCAACCTGAGTCAGTAAGTTGCTTAGCCCAAGTGATGAGTTGTGCACCCTGGGCGGCTTAATAATAGTAGTACATACGAGGGATGCCTAAGCCACCTTCCCCTCTGGGCCTCATCAGGGTAGTATAAGCTATCCTAGGGTGTTGTACAGCCCAAATAAATTTAAAAAGATCTTTAGTCAGGTTGGTCCAAAAGCTTGGTGGAAAGGGAATAGGGAGTGTCTGGAACAAGAACAATAATCTGGGCAGCACATTCATCTTTATGACCTGGATCCTACCGTATAAGATGAGGGGCAGCAGTTTCCATCACGCGAAATCTGCTTGTAAAGTGTGATATAGTTTGAGAAGGTTGTTCTGAGAAAGTTTAGAGGTGTCTACTGAAATTTGAATCCCTAAATATCTAAAAGTGTTTTTCTTACCCCACACAAATGGGAAGGATTCTCTAAGCTGTCTGTGGAGGGTACCATTCACAACTACTGCCTCAGACTTAGATAAATTTCTTTCTTTAGGGAGTCTAGCAGATGGGGCAGAGAAGTCTGAGGTTCTTTTAAAAAGAACAGGGAGTCGTCTGCATAAAATGCCACTTTTTGTTCTGTTCCTCCTGTTTGGATTCCCTTAATGTGTGGGTTACTACGGATTCAGACAGACAGAGGTTCCAGTGATAGTGCAAAGATCAGGGAGGACAAGGGACATCCCTGCCTGGTGCCTCTCTGAAGAGGCAGGTGGTTGGAGAGTAGGCCATTCACCCTGATCCTGGCTTCTGGTCTATGATATAGGGCTGCTATGGCTGAAACAAAGTGTTCTCCCAGCCCAAACTTTGACAGGGTGGATGACATAGAGTGCCAGTCCACCCTGTCAAAGGCCTTCTCAGCATCCATACTGATCACCAGCTGCAAGGAAGTTGGCCCCCTCTGAGCTGAAATGACATTCAGCAGCCTACGAATGTTATCTTGAAGAAATCTCCCTGAAATGAACCCTGTCTGAGCAGGGTGAATGAGGTTAGAAATACAGGTCTGCAATCTGCCTGCCAGGATCCCTGTAAAGATTTTTTAAGTCCACAGGTAGCAGAGATATTGGCCTATAAGAACTGCAGAGTTCGGGTTTTTACCTTGTTTAGGGATCACTGAGATCTGAGCTAAATTCCAGGATGGTGGTACTAGTTTCTGATTTATCAGAAATTCATTGCAGGTGGCAACCAGATGGGCCATTAAGAGGGGTGTGAAACCCTTATAAAATTTGGCCGGGAAGCCGTTCAGCCCTGGGGCTTTTCCATTCTTTAGCTGTTTAATCTTAGTTTGTATTTCATGACTAGTAATTGGAGCATTAAGTGCCCCCTTAGCTGAATCTGCCAAGGTGGGGAGTTGAAGGCCCTCCAAAAAGGACTGCACCACGGCATGATGCCCCGGAAAGGTCTCTGATTTATAAAGGGTAGCATAGAAGTTTTCAAACCTATGCAAGATATCTACTGGGGAGTGGTAGCCTGTGCCCCACCCCCCCAGCCTGGAGGTGCACCACTGCTCTATTTGCCATCTCCTGACGAAGTTGCCAGGCCAATAGCCTTCCAGCATGGTTTCCCTGTTCAAAGTATCTCTGCCTGGTATATCTCAGTTGTCCTTCAATTTGAAGATTGAGTAGCTGGTTGAGTTCATGTCAAGCTTTGTCTAGGTCCTTCTTAACCTGGGGGTCCTGGCTCCTCTGGTGTGAGGCCTCACGCTGTGCTATCTGTTGTTCCAGTTGCACCCTTCGTTGGGTATGTTCTTTTTTGAGATTAGCAGAATACCTAATGATTTCTCCCTGGAGGCAACACTTAAGGGTATCCCACCTAATACCATCTCCTGTTTCCCCTCTGGGGTTTTCTCTCTTAAATTTTTGAATCGTATCTTTAACAAAATCCTTAAGATCTTCCCTGTTAAGGAGGCTCACATTACGTCTCCAACTATATTGTGGGGGGATCAGGGTGGTAGATATGCTAAAGGAGACCGGGGCATGGTCTGAGATAGTAATTGGGCCTATAGTGCACTGGTCCACCCTTTGCATCCAATCAGAGGAGACCAAAAAGTAATCTATTCTAGAATGCGCTTTATGTCAGGGGGACTAGTAGGTATAATCCCGATCCCAAGGGTGCGCATAAATCTCCAACATTCTGACTGGCCTAGTTCCTGGTTCAATCGCAGAATAAGCTTCCCTGTTCTTGTGGCACCTCCTTGGTTCCACCCCGATCTATCAACCCCTGGACAAATAACCTCATTGAAGTCCCCCCCCCCAATAATCACCATACTATGTGCATCCCTAACTGCTTCTTTAAGTATTTTCTCAAGGAATGCAAGCCAGGGGGTCTCTTCATTTGGTGCATATATGTATTTTCTTGTCTATACTGTGTAAACTGTTCTCCTATGTTCTCCCCTCCCCCAGGACGCATCTGTAATCGAGCAGTACTCTGCTCACTATGTTTTCCTGGTAAAACGCTTAAATAAATGAATAAATAATATATGTTCACAAAAGTAAATTCTCAGCCTCTGTAACAACCCCAGATCTGAACAAATCTACCTCCCGGATCCGTTTTTAACCCTTGAAACTACCAGTGGGGGCATTTCTTTTGACAAGGATTGCCACTCCCCTGCGATGTGGACTAGCCTCAAAATGTGAGGCGCACACATTACCAACCCAGGACCATTTTAGCTTAAGATGCTCTGCCGCTGTTAAGTGTTTTTCCTGCAGGAAAGCTACTGTGGCTCCCGCCTCTGTAGATCCTACAGTATTTTAGCACGTTTTATGGGATTATTAATTCTCCGCACATTTAAAGTGACTAGCTGAAGGTCAGCCATCTTGGTAGGTAAAGGTCTGACACCATCCACTGATAGAGGGAGGGGGAGAACAGGAACACCCACACACAACCGTTTGCCTTATCAGTCTATAGTATATGGTTAGGGCTTATTCTAGATGGAAAACAGTGGCTTCCCAAAGGTTGTTGTAGGACAGTTCAAAGATCAAAAAAGTTGTTGTACTATCGTTCTGACGTCAGATCGATAGTACAACAACTTTTCAGCCTTGAGCTGCTACATGATTGGCTGAAAACAGAGCTAATCAAAAAATGTGCTCTAAAATGGTGGAGGTGTCTAACGATCAGTCAGTAGTGCCATTCGGTCAGATAGTTGGGACACGGACTGCCATACTCGGCTCCGTGTTCCCAAACTATCAGTTTGGCAGTTTTTTTTTTATTTCTTTTGCCGAGAGCAGGACCGCAGGAAGCAGTGAAGCACCGGTATCTTCGGTGTTGGAACTAGATGGTGACTGCATCATGGACCGGGAGGGAGCGACCGAGCAAGCAGGACAATATTCACAAGGTATGAACCTTGTCAAAAGTCAAACGTCCTACAGTTTGGGAAACCATATACTATATAAAATAGTATATGGTTGCTTAAACACAACAAGGCGTTGTTGCCACCTCGGGGAAGTGATTCCATCACACAGACCTCTCGAGCTTCACTCTCAAGGTCTGTGTGATGTCATCACATCCCCTCGATGGCAACATAGCCTTGTTGTGTATGAGCAACCATACACTATTCTATATGTGCGCTATATGTAACAAGAAATATAACTGCATCCAAGAATAAACCATGTAACACAACTGGAACTCAAAAAACTGTGTAACCCAACATAACATATTGTGACTTCAAGGTGCCACTACCCTATAGCCACCCTCTTCGGAACTACTGTTTTTAGAAGTGGTTGGATGGCCCTAACACAGTGGACCCTCTGCCTGGCTCAGGTTATGAATTAGTCTGATAACCAGAAGGGCAAGTTCTTAACACTGTAACAGTAAGCACCAGGCAAGCTATACTTGATATCAAACAACTAACAGGTAGCTACCTGGCCTAGCTTTGGACATACTCAGCCCCGCCTCTTATTATTAGCTTATACAAAGACAATAATTCCTGCTTTCTCATTAACATTTATTCACAAGGGTTTTACGTCTTTGTTATCCCAGGGGTTTAGAACACCCATCGTACAATCCCAACAAAATTATCCATTACCCTATGGGGGGGGGGGCACCACGATGGTCAGGCCACTCCACCGAAACTTTGAAGGGGTAGAAGAGAGGGACCCTTCCAGGATCAAGGACAGCGCACCTCACTCCATGTTCTACTGTGTTCAGGCAGCTGTTCTAATTTAAAGTAGTGCTAGAATTAAATGGTGAACCAGACCCACATGATGGTCCTCAACTCTGGCTCTTGATTGAATACAACTGCGAGGAGAAATACTTCCAAACCTGACAGTTTTAGTTTACAGCTGGTTCCTCGTCAGTGGCCTAGCCGATGGGACTAACCAACCTGACCTCTGGTACCAACATACGAACATACGAAATTTGCCAGCAGATAAAGGCCTAGAGGTCTATCAAGTCTACTCGAATGTGCAGCTAGCACCCCTTATTCTGCAGCTGCCCCTCCCTTCCACCCTTCCCCTTCATTAACCCTCCCCCTTGTCCTGTCCCATCCTCGTTTGAAGCAGTCCACTGTTCTACTGCATACCACTTCTGCAGGTAACGCATTCCACCCAGCCACCACCCTCTCTGTAAAAAAGTGTCTCCTCATCTCCCTCCTGAACCTTCCTCGCTCCAGTCTCATATCATGGCCCCTGGTGGCCCTCCCTCCCTTACTTTGAACAGCCCCTCTGTACCTGTCTTGTTTATTCCTTTCATGTATTTAAAGGTTTCAATCATGTCCCCCTGTCTCTCCTCTCCTCCAGTGAGTACATGTTCAACTCCTTCAACCTCCTCTCATATGATAAGTCCCCAGACCCTTGATCATCTTTTGTCGCCTGCGCTGCACTCCTCCAGTAACTTAATGTCCCTTTTCAGATACGGACGCCAGAACTGCACGCAGTACTCAGGTGTGGTCTAACTAATGACCTATACAGTGGCAGAATCACCTCCTCCTCCTTGAGGATATACCCTTGCAATACAACCCAGCATTTTGTTGGCCTTTGCAGCTGCCTTCCTACACTGTGCCGAGTTGTTCATTGACCCTGTGATGAGCACACCAGATCCTTCTCCTCCTCTGTCTGGGCTAGCTGCACTCCCCTAGCTGGTAAGTCCTCCTTGGGTTCTTCATCCCAAAATGCATCACCTTGCACTTTTGGCATTAAAGCCCAGTTGCCAGGTGTCTGACCAGGTTTCAAGCTTTGCCAGATCATCCTGCAACCCCTGCCATCCCCTAGGTCATCCACCACCGCGCCAACCTTGGTATCATCAGCAAACAGACTGATCTTGCTCTTGATGTCCCATGATATGTCTGCAATGAATATCCAAACAACACTGGTCCCAACACCGAGCCCTGTGGGACACCGCTCGTCACTGCCCTTGGGTGTGAGAGCTCCCCACCCACCACCACCCTCTGTTGCCTTCCCTGCAGCCAGTTTCCTACCCATCTCACCAGCATTGCACCTGCCCCTGTGCCTACTAACTTCCTTCCCAGCCTTCCATGTGGCACGGAGTCGAATGCCTTACTGAAGTCCAGATACAGAACATCCACTGCATGTCCCCTGTCCAGTTGCCTAGTTACCCAGTCATAGAACCCGACCAGGTTGGTTTGGCAGGATCGGCCACGTATGAAGCCATGCTGTCTGCTGTCCTGTAGTCCTTTGGCCTCTAAGAGGCCACCAGCCCTCCTTCAGGATAGTCTCCATTAGCTTACCCACGATGGATGTGAGGCTCACTGGTCTGTAGTTTCCGTTCATCCTTGGGGCCACTCTTGTGGAGGCACCACATGAGCCATCCTCCAGTCCTGAGGTACACACCCCAGATGTAGTGAGGCATTAAATAGGTCTGCAAAGGTCCTGCAAGGACCTCTGCCAGCTCCTTCAGTACCCTGGGGTGGATGCCATCTGGGCCTGGTGCCTTGTCCACCCTCAGTGCCTTCAAACCCTCTCGAACTCTGTCCTCCATGATTTCCCCATCTGTCACCACTTCCCCCCCTGCGTCTGCCATTTCACCCATCTTGGGTGTCACCCCCCTCTTCTCTTTAGTAAATACTGAGCAGAAGTACTCATTTAGTGCTTCCGCCTTATCATACCCTGCTTCCACCCAACCCCCCTCCTTCCTAATCCTTACTATGTGGTCCTTACAGCTCCTTTTCTCCCTGATGTACTTAAAGAAGTCCTTCTCCCCCTTCTTAATGCCTTGTGCCAGCCTGAGTTCCGTAGATCGCTTTGGCTCCCTTACTGCCCTTGTCACCTCCTTCGATTCTGTCAGAGTACTCCTCTCTGTCCTCCCCTCCCTGTTTTCTTGTATTTCCTAAAGGCAGCTCTTTTCTTTCTTACCTTTCCATGACCTCCTTGCTCAACCAGCTCGGTTTCTTAGCTCTAGCCTTCTTGCTCTGGGCTTTGCAGCAGGTTTGGTTGCCTCCACTATCCCCAACGCTATGGCTCCCATCTCTGGTTAGTATCCATACTAGATTGAATTCTGGCCAGGTACCCTTTTACCACTTCCCCATCCTCCCAAAGTCAGCCCTCCGAAGTCCAGCACTCTTGTGCCAGATTCCCTCCTTCCTTGCCCATATCCAATGTGAGCCATACTGAGGTGGTGAGGTCACTCCCTGACAGCGGTTCCTCCACTGTAAGTTCTCTCACAAAGTCCCCATTTGCCAGCACAAGGTCAAGGGTATTCCCTAACCTGGTTGGTTCACTGACCATTTGCAGCAGGAAGCTGTCCTGGAAGGCATCCAGCAGTACCTGCTCCCTTCTGTTCCTGGTTGTTGGGGTGCTCCAGTCCACTTCTAGCATGTTGAAGTCCCCCACAATCACCACACTACTCTTCTCGCAGGTCCTCCTGATCTGTCCCGCTAGTTCCCTGTCTAACTCCTCCATCTGAGATGGTGGTCTGTACACCACTCCCATTCTAAGACTCCTATTCTTGGAATCCTGGATTTGCACCCAAAGTGACTCTATACTGCCCTCCTCCCCTTCCTCCCTTACACACTTCAGTCCTTCCTTCACATATAGTGCCACCCCCCTCCTTTCCCAGTCACCCTGTCCCTCACGAAAATAACCTGTACCCTGGTACAGACAGGTCCCAGTCATTATATTGGGTGGCCCATGTTTCATTGATGGCTGCAATGTCCACCTCTCCCTCTGCCATGAGAACCTGCAACTCTGCAGTTTTCCTCCCAAGGCTCCTAGCATTAAGGGTAACCACCTTCCACCCTTTTCCCCTCCTCCCATCCTGCCCTCCTTTCCTAGCATCACCAATAGTACTTGCCATTTGTCCTTTGTCACTGTTATGGGGGTTAAGCTCATATGATTTCCCAACCTGTGGTCCCTGCATTTACCTGATTGAAGCGCTCTTTGTTCATAGAAGCTAAATCAAAGCCCTTCACTAGTGTTAGCCTGAATAGGCCACAATCTAGCCACTAGGGCAATATGAAAAGAAAAAAGAACCCCATAGGTCCTTCTAATTTAAGAGCTTTGTGTCAGAGTGTGGGTACATGTCTTTTTGCCATCACTACCACACCACCCTGGTCTGCTCCAACAAGAACCTCCACAGTTGAGAACATTGACTGATCTTCCAAGGTCAACCTCCCCCGCCCCCCTCAAAATAACATTAGAACCTCAGGACCCAACCTCTGTGTGTCTCCCCCACCCCAGAAGGATAATGCATGTTTAGCAGGAACGGTCAATATTTCCACCAGACTGACATATCAAAGTGTATATGTAGAAGAAGTCTTTTATTTACTTTTTGCAATCAGTCTTTCCCATCCTCCCCATCCATTACAAAGGGGTTATAGTGTAAATCCGTAGCGAGCTTTAGGATTCCCCCTTACAGAAACACTCACTGTCCACCATCACAAAACATCAACAAGAACTGATGCAGTCCCTTCAGATCAAAGATTCGTTGGATGGTTTGTTTCGTTCCAGCCACGTTTCTTCTGCATTATTAGATCTAGAGGGAGATGCAGGTGAAATGGCGTTCTCTTCACCATGCGTGTCGACTGAGTCCCACAATCCGGAAGGAGTTGGACGATCATGAATCCCCTTTCTTTTAGTTCCTACTTGCTGCCAGGCCCTCTCGATCAATCGCTCCTTCTGTTGCTGGATTGGATTCTGTGGGATCTCTACATTCAGGGATGACAGAAACTTTTGAACCGCCAGCAGGTCGGGAAATCTTTTAACCCCATTTTCTGTTATTACCTTAGGTTTTGCTGGGTATTCAATGAATGTCTTCTTCCCCCGTTGCTGAATAAGGCGTACCACCATTAATACTTTTCTAAGTTGTGCAAGCAGTTGGGGAGTATAATCTTGCTCAAAAAAGAGCCGGGTGTCACCAAATAGTATCTCTCTTTAAGACCATGAGAGTCTCAAAATCTCCTCTTTGGTATGAAAGTCCAGAAAGGCAATGACTAACAAGCGGGGACGTGCTTTAGGGTCCTTTGGCTTAGGTACGAGAGAGCGGTGGGCCTTAATAATGTTGAGTGGTTTATCTGTTGGCCAGCCCAAGATTGCTGGGAGAAAAGAATCCACAAAAACTAGTACTGGACCTGTTTCAGTCCCTTCAGGCAAACCATGAATGCGAATATTATTACACCTATTGCGATTTTCCAATTCTTCTAATCTGGCCTCCAACTGTTGCTCTCTATGATGGAGATCCATCAGGGCTGCATTATGAACATCCGTTGTTATGGAGTATTCATTTAACCCCTTTTCAAGCTGGTCCATTTTTTGAGCAGTTAATTCCAATTTTTTAAGGTCCTCCGTGGCTTTTGCCTCCAGTCTCTCTGTAGTGTGGCGTTCATCTTTTGGAGGGTTGCACAGAGTTGTTTAGATGTAATAATATGTAACCCCTCACCCCTGCCTTTGTAGCAAAACAACAGGTGGCATGCTGTTGAAGCTGACAGCAGTACCTGGTGGGGACCTGGGTTTGGGGAGGATGAGGTTACTCGGCACAGGGGGACCTAGGTTTGGCTACACTGCACGGGGGCACTCAAGTAAATCCGAACACAGGAAGCAATAACTGTAATGTCCAGAACCAGGAATAGGATTCTTCAGTGTGGCTTTTATTCACATACTAGCTGAACAAACAAAGCATAGACAGACCCCCATGGGGCTACATTTCCTAGTAATGCAGATTAGAGACTACAGAACACTTTATCACCATTTTCAGCCCTCAGGCTCTAAACCCACCAGGCACACAGCCCGGACTTGCACGCAGCTTTGGGTACACAGCCCGACTTGTACACACTTGGGTTTTCCCCACTGGCCCGGCTCCCCTGCCGGCCACTTGATCCACGGTCCATTGGAAGAATGAACCAATTATCATTTCCAGCCCTCAGGCTCTGAACCCACCAGGCACACAGCCCAGACTTGCACACAGCTTTGGGTACACAGCCCAACTTGTACATACTTGGGTTTTCCCCACTGGCCCGGCTCCCCCACTGGCCACTCGATCCACGGTCCATTTGACGAATGAACCAATTATCCTGTTGTGGCTCCCCAAACCACACTAGAGTCTGCGACTCTTAGAGAGAATTTTCCTTACAATCCCACGTCTGGGTACTTCCCCCATCACTGGCCAAGTGCCTGAGGCAAATTAGAAACCACAGAAGAAATCCGTAGAGGTGGACCTGGTCACTAAAGATGGGGGGCCACCCACCCCCAGCTCCCACAGCCCATACCCGGCCATTTCTCTGGAAAACTGAAACAATTCCTTTGCTGAACTCCTAAATGTAGATTAAGGGTAGATGTCTGTCACATCTCCTCTACATATTATTTGCATCTCACAAGACTCAGGGATTTGACACTACTTTTACTTGCTTGGCCCATTTCTCTAGGCTTCCCAATATGTAGTTCAATCCCTAGATTTTCACACAAGTCCCAGGGTGAAGAAAACATATGCCCTTTTAGCCAGAGCAGACACTCACCCTTAAGTTGCAGGTGCCCCACAGGCGACTCACAAATCTTCCATCTTCCAAAATAAATCCTGGACTAAACAGGCAGCTTTTCCTCCACTAGCAGAATTAAGAGGATTGCCCCAGGAATCTGCTGGGAATCTTTACATCCCCCCCCCACCCCGTAGGAAGGGGGCACTGAGACCTGAAAACAGCGGTCTCCACCACTTGAGTACAAGCTTCACTCAGTCAAGCCAAACTGCAGACTCTCACTTTGAAAACTCCCAACGTTCTATCTAACTCCCTTTGCTGCAGATTCCAATGTGGCTTATGCAGCTGCGAAAGTTCTATTGGTGATGTCATCCCTCAGTCTCAGCTGAGACTGAGAACAGAGTGAGACAGTGTGAAACCCATTTAACTGGAGTTTCACAAGCTGCCTTCCCTGCCTACCACTAGGTCTTACTGGGATTCTAGTAACCCCGGGTAACAAAGGGGTCACACTTGCCCTTGACCAGGAAAATGACTGTCCGCAGTCATTATTAACCCGGCCTTAGGCCATCCCACCCTATGTGCTACCTGCGGAGAGGGGGGTGATCAGGCCCCCTCCTACCATGTGCAAGCACAGGCAGGCAACACTAAGGGCCTAAAGACCTGTAGCTGACACATCAGCCTCTACACTATCCACTTACTATGGGCACCTAGTGGCTCTGGTAGAACTATCCAGAGCATAGCCCTGATAGATCAGCACTGCAGCCCCTGCTGCAGGTCAGGGCCACAGCCTGTCTATCCCCCTCAACCCTCTAGGGAAAACCTATCTGCCTTTAACCTAATACCCCAAAACAAAAACAACCCAGGGACCTCCCCGACCTTGGGCAACCTGCAACCACACACCATTAAAATACCATTTTACTGCCTCCTCCCTACCCCCACAACCACACCTGTGGAAGGAAAGGGTTAATACAGCAATAACAACAATAACACCACAGTACTTTAAATTTCTAAACACACTAAAGCACTGATGAGAAACTCCGATGAGCCCCTCCTCCTCTTCTTGTCTTCTCTTCTGTCTTCCCAGGAACACCTGTAAGAAAAAGAAAGACAACACATGCTCCTAATCTGCATACACAGTCTACCTAGACCCCTACCATCAAAACACTGCAAAATCCCAAAAAGATTTTTTTTTAGAAAAAGGTAGAAAACAGTATTTACATTAGAAAACAACGACGTTATTTACAATACACATTTTGGGGGGATGGAGTGCCCTAAAAGTCCCAACTAGTGACCACAAGGCCCGAAGGCTGGTCCAATAAAGGAGTCTCTCCTGGGCCCAGAGCCTGGTGAAACACAGTTCTAACAGGCCAAAGTCCCAAGGAGAGAGTCTTTGAGACAATTCACACAGTTTAATTCTGTTAGTGTAGGGTGTGTACTGCAATGTCATAAAGATAGAAAGTTCGGACTTACCAGCCACTTGTAGTATGATTCAGCACCAACCTGCACCTCTGGCGAGAGACTCTCCCTGGCAGCATTTCTTCCGATACAGCTGGGCGGACATCTTCCGGGAACCACAGGAGGGCACATCTGGGAACAGCTGGACTGATGTAATCTCTGGAGACAGAATCTTAGAACAGGGACAAATAGAAAACAGCTGGTCCGGCGTCATCTGATTACCAAGCGTGATGAACAGTATACAGCTGGGATGGTGTCCTCTCTGGATCTGAAGTCATCTGGTGGGCCAGTCGATGGTTTCTGGAAAGGCCAGTACACTGTAGACTGATGAATGTGGGGCACCTGAGTCCTGGATATTCATATTGGCGAATCAATAAGGCACTTCACAGTCTGGTGTGGCAATATTGACTACCACTGCTCGGCTCTTCATTTTGTAGGCTCGGGCTTATTTGCTGAGAGGTCCTTACACTGAGGCCAATAGTACCGGGGGTCAGGAGCTTGAATTATTACCCCGTCTGGGTGCACATAATTCACACAGTGGGAGATTTCACGTCCCTCTCCATCCACGATTCTCACTCTGTCTATAAACAGTGTCCTGCCTCTCTTCCACTGGGTATACTTTTCGTGGAACAGTCTATTCTTTACATATTTGTTGGCCAGAGGATGCACACTTTTCATGGCTTCATCCCAGATCCAGGATTTCCTGCAGTTCTCAATCTCCTCGCAGACTTTCCGAGGAAAGGTAGGAAAGGTAATACTATAGATCTCATTTGCCTTCCTACAGACCAGTCTCTCCTCTTTACTTGCTTTGGTCAATCTGAGACCTCTGGCCTGGCTTGGGGGTGGCCAGTCCTGGTTCTGCTAGCTTAGCATCCTTAAGGAAATTAGAAACGGATCCCTGACTTCTTCCTCCTGTAAAGCCAGGGCAGTGGCATCACCACTTTCTTCCACACATTCCTTCGAGGCAAGATCTTGAAGCTGTGTACCCATTCCTTTTTCACAAGGCCACATAGGTTCCCCCTCATCTTCCTCTTCACTGAGGATCTGAGCCCAGGAGTGAGCAGTTGTTCTCACTCCTGAGACTATCCACTCATCACTAGGCGCTGAGGTCGACACCTCCCACCCAAAGGCCTCCCACATCTCATCTTCGCTTAAGAGACTTCATTACACCTCTAGGGCCTATTGATGCTTTATCCGAACTTTTTCTTCTGGGATCTAGCATCTGAAACTTCAACTTTTGGTTCTGTCCCTAACTCTGCACACTCTAGCTTTGTGCCACACTCCCCGAGGGCCTTCCTCCCACAGGCTCCTCCTGGTGCTGTGTGCTGCCAACTGCAGATTCTGAATTTTTGTCCATGTGGAACCAGCAATTTGAAGCACTTTATGCAACCTATATTTTTCTAGGCATCCAGCACAGCGAGAATCATGAAGACGTCCTTCCAGTTCTCAAGCATATTTGACATACATGCACTGGAAAATTAGGAATCGCCACATGAGGAGGCAGTTGCCCTCCACAGTACCACTTTTCAAAATCCCTCAGTCTATTTACTGCTGCTGTTACTGCAACCCAGGCATGATCCGGGTAACGAGCTGGTCCTGAGGCCATAACTGCAGAAAAACAAACAAAAGTTCACTGTAAATGAAAGACCCAACTTTACTGAACACACTCTTTAGCTGTAAAATGGCTCCTCTGCTGCTGTGTTTACTTTACTACCCCACCCTGTAATGGTGGCGGCAGCATTCCTGTGCATCAATATCTAGAATCTGGGTCAAGCCACTGCACACCCAATTTACACAAACTACTGATAACTTTTGCTCAAACTGCACAACTTGCTCTGTTCTGGCTTTAAACACATTTACAGGATTTTTCATGACTTTTACATGCTGGTATTTCTTTTATTACAGTCCCTTAAAGCTTCGTGGTTTTTTAGCACAGGATTGCCTGTATTTTGTAGTGCTGCACTTTGCTACAACCCACAGTCTCTCTCTCTGGCTGCAAACTTTAAACTGAAGTTAAATTCATTACTATGCACACAGTCAATGGCTCAACAGACTTGCACTTGCTGGCAGGACTTTACAGCACATCTACTTGCAAAGCTACTACACTGCTGCACACACATTTATATGGCATAGGGTTGAAAATCACTGTTTGAGCAGTTTTACAGGTGGTTACTTACTGTTATCAGTAGCAGTTTGCTGTGATGGGGAAAATGGCCTGCAGCCAGTTCTTGGAGGCCTCAGAACAGAAACAGGACGCAATCCCTACCGATCGTCTTTTCAACAACCAAACTTGCAATTCGGACGATCGATTAGCGGGTTGAGCCCATTTTAAACCATAAAGTCTATTTTAGGATGTTTACAGTGATTTTAACACTCTGTGACGCCCTCCACTAGCCAGTACCACGCCTCCTCTCTCCTTCTCGAATGCTGGGGCATTCTGTGAGAGCTGGCTGAGGGCGGGAATGATTGCAGCCTGACCAACCACACGACGCCATGCAAATGAGCCTCTTCTTCCTCACGAGGGCTCTTTCTCCTCAGGCGATCATCGAGAGGCAAATTTAAACTGCAGAATGCAACTTTTTTCTTTTTCAACTGACTCCACGGTGGGAGCCGATTTCAGCCATTTAACATAGCCACTAAACCTGGAGTCTCTCAATTCATACAGAAAGTATTTCCAACATCCAGGGACAATTTTCCTGTTGCTACCCCTAGTCTTCCACACTTTTCTTCACAACAGTTTATTTTAAAAGCATTTCAAACATCCAGGGCACAATTTTCTGTTGCTACCCCTAGTCTTCCACACTTTTCTTTACCACAGCTCATTTTTAAAGCAGGCAAAAATACTGTAAACAATTTTTTTTTGATGCAGGACAAGGGCACACTCTTTGGCTTTACTGCTCCTTGGTAAACAGTTGGCATTTTTAAACAGCAACACAAGATTCACAGCACACAGCAACACACACTAGGGAAATTGCTTTAGCTTTTTTGGGCTACCCACTGCCAGATAGCCAAAACGCTAGCCCCCTTGCCCAAGCACCTTCCTCCCTGAACAAAATCTAAAGCGGTGCCTCCATTTTTGTAGCCCCTCACCTCTGCCTTTGTAACAAAATGACAGGTGGCATGCTGTTGAAGCCTGACAGCAGTACCTGGTGGGGACCTGGGTTGGGAAGGATGAGGTTCCCTCGGCACAGGGGACCTAGGTTTGGCTACTCTGCACAGGGGCACCCAAGTAAATCTGAACACAGGAAGCAATAACTGTAATGTCCAGAACCAGGAATGGGATTCTTCAGTGTGGCTTTTATTCACATACTAGCTGAACAAAACAAAGCATAGATGGACCCCCATGGGGCTACATTTCCTGGTAATGCAGATTAGAGACTACAGAACAGTTTATCACCATTCTCAGCCCCCAGGCTCTAAACCCACCAGGCACACAGCCTGAACTTGCACGCAGCTTTGGGTACACAGCCCGACTTGTACACACTTGGGTTTTCCCCACTGGCCCGGCTCCCCCACCGGCCACTTGATCCACGGTCCATTGGAAGAATGAACCAATTATCATTTCCAGCCCTCAGGCTCTGAACCCACCAGGCACACAGCCCGGACTTGCACACAGCTGTGGGTACACAGCCCGACTTGTACACACTTGGGTTTTCCCCACTGGCCCGGCTCCCCCGCCGGCCACTTGATCCACGGTCCATTTGATGAATGAACCAATTATCCTGTTGTGACTCCCCAAACCACACTAGAGTCTGCGACTCTTAGAGAGAATTTTCCTTACAATCCCACGTCTGGGTACTTCCCCCATCACTGGCCAAGTGCCTGAGGCAAAGTAGAAACCACAGAAGAAATCCGTAGTGGTGGACCTGGTCACTAAAGATGGGGGGCCACCAACCCCCAGCTCCCACAGCCCATACCCGGCCATTTCTCTGGAAAACTGAACAATTCCTTTGCTGAACTCCTAAATGTAGATTAAGGGGTAGACGTCTGTCACATCTCCTCTACATATTATTTGCATCTCACAAGACTCAGGGATTTGACACTACTTTTTACTTGCTTGGCCCATTTCTCTAGGCTTCCCAATATGTAGTTCAACTCTAGATTTTCACACAAGTCCCAGGGTGAAGAAAACATATGCCCTTTAGCCAGAGCAGACACTCACCCTTAGTTGCAGGTGCCCCACAGGCGACTCACAAATCTTCCATCTTCCAAAATAAATCCTGGACTAAACAGGCAGCTTTTCCTCCACTAGCAGAATTAAGAGGATTGCCCCAGGAATCTGCTGGGAATCTTTACATCCCCTGGAGGAGGGGCACTGAGACCTGAAACAGCGGTCTCACCACTTGAGTACAAACTTCCTCCTCAAGCCAAACTGCAGACTCTCACGTTGAAAACTCCCAACGTTCTATCTAACTCCCTTTGCTGCATATTCCAATGTGGCTTATGCAGCTGCGAAAGTTCTATTGGTGATGTCATCCCTCAGTCTCAGCTGAGACTGAGAACAGAGTGAGACAGTGTGAAACCCATTTAACTGGAGTTTCACAAGCTGCCTTCCCTGCCTACCACTAGATCTTACTGGGATTCTAGTAACCCCGGGTAACAAGGGGGTTACAAATACACTCTGTTTCTTCTGGTTCCTCCACAGCGGGTGAGCGTTGTGGCGAGGCCGCGGCCAAACTGGCCAAGCTGGGTTGAGCATAATCTAGCAGCGTTTTTGCTCTGTTTGGCTGGCTGGTTACCACTTTTGTCTTTAGAATTATGACGAGAAGACATCCTTGGTGTATTTGTTGGTGGTTTGGAGGTTGGATGGAGAAAATGTTCCAACGATTGTGGTGGATTAGTCAGCAGCGGGATAGGACGTCCAAATTAGGCTGCAATTCAGTCGATTCTCTCACGGAAGTCCACACAGAGCAATTGTTTATATGCCTGGAGCAATTGTTCTGATACACAGGGCAATTGTTCGGATGCCAGGAGCAATTGTTCAGATCACATGGCAATTGTTCTGATTCATGGGGCAATTGTTCAGATGCCAAGGGCAAATAACCACAATCCTAATGTCACAAAGGGCGGTGTCAGTGCTGTTAGCAATTACACAGTCTTTCAGAATCTTGAACAATAAACAGTTGCGTAAACAGTACAGTTGTTAAACAGTCACTCTGCAGCATATTGTGAGCTAAGCACCATCTTGGACCTTTTCTGACTTTAGGCCTTCCTGGATAGGATCTGGCTACCCCTGAGTGCTTTGCTATGAATGTCCCAATCACTACACTTGGATACCACTTACTACTAGACCAGTTGCCTGAACACTGGAGGTCTAAATGCCTTACTTGCTGTGGGGCCTGTATGCCCTACTTACTGCTAGGCTGGCTTGCCTTAACTGGCTAGGCCTGGGCGCCCTAACTACCTCGGGGCTGGCTTGCTCTAACTGGCTAGGTCTGGGCTGCCCTAACTACCTCAGGGCTGGCTTGCCCTAACTCACTAGGCCGGGGCCCTCTCTTGATCCGGGCCTGGTGCCCAGCTGTACTGTGGACCTGCCACCCTAAATACTGTGGGCCTGGTGCCCTCTGAAATGGGCCTGACTTTACTTTGCCCTGCTTTACTTTGGGCCTAGTGCCCTGCTTTACATTGGGCCTGGTACCCTTCTTTACTATGGGCCTGGTGTCCTTCTTTACTTTGGGCCTGGTGCCCTCATTACTTTGGGCCTGGTGCCCACTGCTTTACTCTGAGCCTGGTAGCCCTCTTTTACTTTGGGCCTGGTGCCCTTCTTTACTATGGGCCTGGTGCCCTCATTACTTTGGGCCTGGCGCCCACTGCTTTACTCTGGGCCTGGTAGCCCTCTTCAAATGATGAGCCTGATGGCCCTCTTACCTCAGGGCCTGGCACCCTTTATTCTGTGGTCCTGGTGCCTCTGAAATGGGTCTGGCACCTTTTAACTGTGGGCCTGGTGCCTTTTTAACTGAAGGCTTCCTGAGCCTGCTGCCACTCTGTCCTGGGTCACGCCCCAACCCTGCCCGCTTCAATAATATTTAGGCCTCTTCGGTGGCCTTGCCTTGCTAGCCCCTCCCCATGGGCATCACTACCTTACCTGCCCCTCCTGAATATTAATTATGGGGTCCTTGCTCCCTGACCAGCGGTGCTCAGATGCTTCCTTCAAGCGTCTAGAGGCGTAACAAAAAAAAAAACAATCCTTTTATTTAAAGTTTTGGCTGGACAGCATGAATCAGTGTGCTGCCGCTGACTCACACGCCCCACACAGGAACAAGGAGGCAAGCGGGAGGGGAAGGCTATCTGGCAGAGGAGGAACTAGCAACTGAGGCAGACACTGAGAAAGACGGCAGGGGCTTCTGACGGTTGTTGGTTGCGGTAACAATGGCGTTTCTTTCTGTCGCTGACAGGGAACCGGAATTTTTTAACTGGGTGTAGAAAATAAAAAAGGGGCTGAACAGAGCCCACACCGCAGCATGAGACTGGAATCTACTTTCTTTAAAGGGGGCCTGGACTCGATCGCACAGCACAGAAGGAGCACCAGGAACAGCAGCAGGGATCTTCACTGGCTGGAGGAGGCACAAGACAGAGTCAACAGAATGGCTTCAACCAACCCTCAGGTAAGCCCTGTCACTGTTGCACTCTGCAGGTCCTCACACTCCACAGCCCAGCATGACACTACTCCAAATGGCTAAAGCCCCCGTTTGAAAAGCGCTCGGGGTTCTGATTCTGGAACCCCAAGCTCGTGCCCACACAAACGGCCAGGGACATGCACAGGACACCACGCCTTGGCCAGGAGCAGCAGTCCTCGCGCGTGGGTGCCCACTCTTCTGCTGCCTGCTCTGGAAGGGGGGTGGAATGGAGCAGACAGGCAGCAGGCAGAGAAAGAGAGAGAGAGAAAAAAAAGCTTTTTTTTTTTTTTTTAATTATATTAGCCCTGCCTAGGGCTTGCACTAGGGGCATTACAAGGGACCCTCACCCTGAAGCCCCCAAAGCTACAGAACAACACTGGGACCCCCAGGGCAATAGGAAACCCCTAATTATTTCTGTGATGCCCCAACTTTGGGGCATTACAGATTCAGGCCTGCCTAAAAATACATGTCCTCATGTATTCCCTTAAACACTTTATAAAACATTTTCTTAACATGCTAATATTTCATTTAACACTCTATGAAACCTTACTCTCATTTTTGAAATATCTGTAACTACTGTAAAAACTTTAAATTTACTAAACTAAAGTGACTGTGTCCAGGGAATTACTCTGAATAAATCTACCTATGGTACAATGAGACAAGTTGAGAGGCTTCCATTATGTACCTTCTAGGGGGAACACCTGCATTAGATCTTTGAGATCTACAGGTTGGAAACCTACGGGTTCTGAGACAATGCATTCTGGTTCCAGGAAATCTGGCATTTCAGGATTTACTTCTCGTACAATTGGAGAGTAAAAGGAATTTACACTGGAAGTGCGAATCCAAGGCTCTTTGCACCAACTGATTGGCGATTCCAGTCCCAGCATTTCGCCCTTTATGGACTCCTGCCTCTCTTTTGGCATAGTACTGTCCTTATCGTTTGCTAGAACAGCATCTCTAATAGTACAGGCTTTCAGGAAATTCCAGTGAACAATCTTTTTTTTTTTTTTATTTAGTCTTTTATTTAATTTAATAATAAGTGCAACAATTTTACAGGCAGCAATACATCACTTATTAATACCAGTTGATAACATCACAATACATTACATGTATACTTGTAGCAGTCATATTAGGGGAAATAAATTAACATCTTATTACTTCAGTATCCACGAATCATAATTACTCATTTTAAGTTCAGTCTGTGATCCATTCAAATCAAATCAGGCATAACATGGTGAGCCCTCCCTATCCCTCCCAAATTGTATTCCCATTAAAATTCAAGAAGCATCACAGATTATATCCTGAGTATCTTTTCAGTGCAAAAGAAGAGCAAAATTACATGTTCAGTACATAGCTTAAGGTACAAAATCATCATAATGATTTACAGTGGGTGGTATATCCACTTTTGCCATTGTACATCAAATTTTTGAACTTTGTCCATCATCTTGGCCGAGAATTGCTCAGGGTCATATATCAACCTGGACAAAACAATCCAGGTTTTTTTAGTGGGTATTTTATTTGTAAACCACAGTCTAGTGATAATTTTGTGGGCTGCTGTTATAAATTTTAAAATTTGTTTCAGTAAGTTTTTGTCAATTCGTAGACCTTTTGGTTTAATAAAAGTCAATATAAATGTGGGAGTGAATAAATCAGTGGTGTCATAAATTGCACTCAGCTCCTCAAGGATCTCCTTCCAAAACTTGGATAGCTTAGGACATGACCAAAGGACATGGCACTGATTTGCTCTATGATCCCCACATTCTCTCCAACACTGTCCTTCCCCTAATTCTCCCATACTAGCCAGCAAGACTGGTGTGCGGAAGAAATGAGAACGGGATTTCCACATGTATTAATACCAGTATGGTGAGAAAAAGATTTGCATAGTTGGTAAAGCAGTCATTCCAGCCCTGCTCACTGATTGAAACCTGTAGTTTTTGTTCCCATCTAAACCTGATTGAGTTGGTCGAGTCTCCCTGTCTTTCATTTAAGGCTTTATATATCTTACCAATCAGGTGATCCAAGGTTGTTCCTCTAATATGAGCTTGTAACAGTTGTATTATTTGGGTGGGTTTTCACTTAGGGCCAAGTGACCGCTCATATGGCTGAAGGTATGATTTAAGATGTAAATAAGAAATAAAATATTTATGGGGCAAGTGATAGTCCTTTTGAAGGAGACAAAGGAAGAAGACCTGTTCTGCCCATTAACTGGAAAATGAATAAATGCCATATTCTGCCATTGAACTACATAGGGCCTGAGGGACCTGCTGTCAAATTGCATTGTACTTCAGTGTTCCCAAGAACAATTTTCAGGAATGTAAAATAATCATTACTGACCTTAAACCATATTTTTAAGGGTTCCCTGGTGAACTTTGGATAATTCATTATCCCTTGACATGTGGGGGGCGTCCCAAAAAGGAGCTCCTGAGTGTTATATAGGTTTCCACAGGTTACTTCTAATTGTTTTCAGCTTGCATCATACTGTTTATTTAGCCAGTGTAGGACTACCCTTAACTGTGCTGCCATCGCATACTTTTTGAGGTCAGGAAGGTTAAGACCACCTCTCTCTCTCTAGCCAGTTGCAGAACAGAATATCTAATTATGGGATGCTTTCCACTCCAAATAAAGTGGGATATCATTCTGTCCCATGTCTGGAAAAATGTTTTAGCCAGGGTGAAGGGCAGTGTCTGGAGAAAGAACAATATGCGGGGAAATACATTCTGCTTAATTGTATCTATCCTACTCAAAAAGCTTAGGGGGAGACATGACCAATGAGATAGATCTTCTGTCAATTTTAGGGTTAAAGGTTCAAGATTTGAGAGCTCTGCATGAATGGGGTTTCTTGTGAGCTTTATTCCCAGGTATCTCATCTCTTGTCTGTGCCACTTACAGGGGAAGTCTTTTTTGAAGTGGGAGGGAGAGAGGTAATTGTACATCAATACCTCGGTTTTTGATTTGTTAATTTTATATTCTGTTAGCTTACCAAATGTTTGTAGCTGTTTCCATACCTCTGGGATGGATTGTTCAGAGCTCAATAAGAGCCAGCAGAATATCGTCCGTAAATAGTGATATCTTATGCGGGCCACCTCCCAATGGAAGGCCCTCTATGTCCCGAGAAGATCTGACGTAAATGGCCAGGGGTCCGGGATATAAAGCAAACAACATTGGGCATCCCTGTCGGATGCCCCTTGAGAGCTGGAATGTATCTGAAAGTACCCCATCCACCTTAACATTTGCTTTGGGGGAGGCATAAATATTTTGTAATTGTTTTATAAGTTGGTCCAGGAATCCAAAGTGCTCCAGAGTCTGCCATAAAAAAGACCAACTGACCTGGTAGAATGCCTTTTCAGCATCTAACCCAGTAGTAATAAAGGGATTTGTTTTTTTATGGCATAATCTACTAAGAAATGTTCATGCCTTATGGCATCATGGGCCTGTCTACCCTTAATAAAGCCCACTTGATCAGGGTCAATAATAGCTGGTAGTAAATGGTCTATTCTAGAGGCCATGGCTGACATGAACATTTTGTAATCATAATTTAGCATTGAAGTGGGGTGTTCAACATCTTTATGGGGTATAAGTATGACTGGTATGGTGGCATATTGCCATGTGGGTGGGTGGGGTTCTCCCTCCTGGACCACATGTAAGGCCGGGAGCAATATGGGTAGTAGCAGCTTTTTGAATTTGTTATAAAATTCAGAGGCATACCCATCTGGACCTGGCACCTTCAGAGTCTGAGCTTTTTCTAGAAATTGGAGTAGTTCTCCCTCTTTGATTGGTGCCAACAAGGCTTCAGCCTGTAGTGGGCTGATTCATGGTATTGGTAAACTCTGTAAATATGATTTGATGTTGTCTAAGGGAATTTCCTCTTCTTTAGTATACAACTCATGGTAAAACCGCTGTAGAATAAGTCTAATTTCCTGGGGTCTTTTTGCTAATCTCCCTGTTTTAGGATCTACCAAGCTGATTATGTTCGCTCTGGTTCTGTTCTCTCAATTTTCTTGCTAAATTTCTGGAGGTCTTAGGTCCCCCTCATGATGTCTTAACTTTAGTTAAATTAGTTTTTGTTGCACCAATTGGTCTACTATTTTTTGTAGCTTTTTTTTACAATTCTTAATCCTTGTCATATTGTGGGGTCCTTTTGATCTGGCCAATGCTGTAAATGTAATAGCTCCTCCTGCAGGTCTTTATGTGTTTTTTCCCTCTGCGATTTTTTAATGACAGAAAATCGTATAATCTCTCCTCTTAATATTACTTTTAAAGTACCCCACAGAATTGTGGGGGCAACTGCATGTTGTGTGTTTTCCTATTTAATTCTAGGTGCAGCCTCCTGGACCTATTCAAGGAACTCTGGGTCCCTAAGATAGGCAAGGTTCAGGCACCAATTGGTTTGCTTATATTGCGCCCCTAAGTCCACCCTGAGATATAAGGGAGCATGATCTGATAAGAAGGTGATCCCATGCCATACATCACAAATGGAGTCTAAATGCTCGACCGTGGTTATAAAGTAATCCAGTCAAGCCCCACTTCCCACGTGTGGGGCCCAGTGAGTGTATTCTTTTGTCTTAGGAAAAAAATGTCTCCAGGTGTCCACCAAGCCCAGAGAAGTGATGGTTTGTTTTGTGTATTTTTGGAGAGCGTTAGATCTATGGGCCAGAGGGGTATCAGCATCCAAAAAGGGGTTTAAAACGATATTCACGTCTCCTCCCAGCAGCAATTGTCCCTCCATGAGGGACATTAAATCCTAGAAGAATTTTACTGCTAAGGGCTTCCCTGACCCAGGAGGGAAATAGACAGATGCCAGGGTAACGGGTCTTGAGTACAGCTTGCCCATCACTATGGCATAGCGGCCCTCCGGGTCACTAATCTCACTTTGTTTTTCAAAGGGCACCTCCTGGGAGAGTAGAATTATCACCCCTCTCCTTTTCCCACTCCATAGGACAATTCAGTTACTACAGAATACCCACACCTCTGAAATTTTTTATGTTTGTCCAAGGACATGTGGGTTTCATGCAGCATAATGAGACCAGGTCTCTCTTTTCTGAATAATTGAAATAATCGAGAGCGCTTTATTGGATTACCAATCCCATTCACATTTAAAGATAAAATCAATGCTGACTTACCCATATCTACTTCTGATCAGTCCTTGTATGCATATTTCCTGCGTGTTAAAAGTACAATATATCCCCTTCCTACCGTACTTATGCCTTTTCACCCTATGCTCAATAATATTGTATTATTAATTGCTTTATGTACAGTCACTGATTTAAGTGAATTATAATGTCTGCCTGTTGTTCTATTCAAACACCATAACACTGTCTGAGTGTTTAAAACTACACAAGGATCTAAAAAATTCAGCACTAGGACTATAACAAGTAAACATCTGCAGGCCTGTTGCAGTTTAACATTATACATGACACTCAATACTTTAGGCCTGCCAAAATAACCAAATGCCAACAGGGCATCATCTTTGTACCAGAAAACTGTACCTGCCGTAACAGGTCTCTGAATCTGGCAGAAAATTTAAGTGTCTCCCATGGTAGGGAGAGGACAGATACCTCTCCTTTGAAGGGCATATGGTGCGCCTGAGGGGAATGTCAAGGCAATGCCAAAGGCCCCAGGACCACTATTTCCTGGTACCTAGTGATGCAGCAGGCTACACTGGAAATAAAATAAGGAACAGAGACCCCCAGGAAATGGTCCCTCTGTGCTTCATCTCCAGTAAGGCCTTATGGATACATTGACCGTTTAGGGATGGATTTCTGACCCTATAATGGTCAGGTAGGCATATAGCACTGCAAAAACTGCATTAAGTCATGACACCTTTCCTGGGCTATAGCATAATTAAATAATAACTATGGGAGTACTATCAGCAAGCTTTGGAGGGGGCAGAGATAATCCAAGGGAAATTCAGAAACAGTCTTCTGATTCACTAACCTTTTTCCCATCTATAAGCTTGGGAACATACACAGGATTTCCATTTTCCAATGTCCCCACCCCAAACAGACTTCCTCAAATTGCGTTGTGTAGTCCCTGTATGCAGAGTCACCTCCGCATCAAGTTACCAGTTTTTAAGTCTCTGCAGAACCTCTCTCGCCACTCACTCCAGTGCAGGTCGCTGAAATCTTTGTAAAAGTTTTTTCACATCCTCTAGGGTTGCTTGACTCTGTCTCTTTCTGGAACCCAGATCCCTAGCAGTGTCCCAAACAGCATCGTGAAGGCCTTGCTGAGTTTTCCTGAGTGAGGAGTCTTTCTGGGTTGATTGAACCAGGCCACTGAGTTGAAGAGCTTTCATTGCTTCATCTGGTGTCTCAAAGGTTTGGGGGCCATCTAGAAACATGATGACTAGTCGAGCAGGGTATGGAGTAGCAAATTTTAGTTGTTGTTGCTTTAAAAGACAGAGTATTGGAGCCAGGGCCCCACACTTGGCTGAAAAAGATGGGGAGCAATCTTAGTCAAAATAAATGCGCTTTCCTTTATACTTAGTATCCCTCGTTCTCCAGGCTCTGGTAAGGATAGCTTGTTTAGTAGTATAGTTTAAAAACTTCATTATGATGGAGAGAGGGTCGTCTGTCTGGGTGAGCTGGTTTCGGCGATAGAGCCCGATGGACTTGCTCTATGTCAAATTTAAAAGCTGGGTTTAATTGCAGAGAGTCGTGGAGGAGCTTCTCCACAAATTTTAAAATATCTCTCCCTTCCTTGTTCTCCGGAATCCCATGTATTCTCAAATTATTCCTGCGCGATCTGTTTTCCAGATTGTCACATTTCTCTTTTAAAGCATGCTGTTCATCTAACAAGTGCACTACCATGCGTTCCAGCCAGTCAGTCTAATCATCTAGTTCAGTATGTTGTGCTTCAACCTCAGTAACATGAGATGAAAGTTTACTGATTTCTGTAGTTAATTCTGACGGAAAGTACTAACCTCAGTCCTGAATTCCTGCAACTCTGCTAGAATGGTAGCATTGCTGGGTAGTTGAGAGGAGGCCCCATTTGGAGCCACCATTTCTAGTTGAATCTCTACAGAGCTTGATGAAGGTTAGAGAATCCCTGGATCCTTGCTTCTGGGGTGCATGCAGTCCTTTTTTGCCTCCCATTCAATGCTGTGGTCTCTCTGATATTCTTTTTGATTATTTTGTGTTTTATTTGTGAGAGAGTCTGTTTTAGCCCAGGATCAGCAGAGCTAGGTTTTACCTCCGCATCTCAGTAGGTGACGTCACTGGAAGTCCCTCCGTGAACAGTCTTGGTATTATTTCCCAGTTCTTTCTGGATCTTATACACTGGTAACTCTGGATAAAGGGATTTAAATAATGTGGTAAACTTCAGGTTCCCATTTTGAAGCTAACTTGCTGCACTTTTGAGTTCTTTTTAGCATCACTCTTTCTCCTATAAGTAAGGGTGCAGCATTAGCCTTGTTATCATACTTTGCTTTTTGTCTTTGACGCACTTGCTCCATATGTTTACCTACAATTTGTCCAGCTTCTTGCAGACGTTGATTATGTTCTTGCACCCAATTTATAGTTGGCTGTTTGACTTTGGTTTCATAAAGCGGTACTTCTGATACTAAGTCCATTGGGAGTCTTCCATGGCATCCAAACATTAAATAATGAGGTGTATATCCAGTAGAACAGTGTATAGTGTTATTATATAGATAAGTAAGTTCAGGAAAAGAGCTGGCCAGTAGGGACGCTTATACTGTGAATATTTCAAGTAAAGTCTGATTTGTTCTTTCACAGAGTCCATTACTTTGGGGATGGTAGGCAGTAGTTTTTAGTTTGTGACTTCCATAAAGAGCACAGAGTTCATGAAAAAGCTTGGATTCAAAAGAGGTTCCTTGGTCTGTAAGGATTTTTGTCGGATAACCAAAAGGTCACACAAAACATCTTAGAAAGGTTTCTGCTGTAGTTCAAGTGGATAGATCTTTAACTGCACTGGCAACCACAAATTTTGAGAAGTGATCGCATCATAGTAAGAACATACATGTAACCACTAGTGCTTGTCTCCAACTTTAGGTGATCTAGATCAATCCAGCTCTAATGGTGCATTACTAATTATGAGGTGAAGAGCTTTGTGGTTACTCTTTCTCTGCATTTCAAAGTACAGGCTTGGCATTCTTCACACCACTTCGCTATATCACTACATTTCCTATCCAGTAAACCTCCTTCTAGTAGCAGCCTGTTTTCTTGTGTCCAAATGTCCTGAGTGATCATGGTAAGCTTCCAATACTACTGATGCGCTGGTCCTTGAACTATTATTTGGATCAATTCTTCCTGGGCCAGAGCCTGGTGAAACACAGTTCTAACAGGCCAAAGTCCCAAGGAGAGAGTCTTTGAGACAATCACGCATTTTGAATTCTGTTAGTGTAGGGTGTGTACTGCAATGTCATAAAGATAGAAAAGTTCGGACTTACCAGCCACTTGTAGTATGAGATTCAGCACCAACCTGCACCTCTGACGAAGACTCTCCCTGGCAGCATTTCTTCCGATACAGCTGGGCGGACATCTTCCGGGAACCACAGGAGGGCACATCTGGGAACAGCTGGACTGATGTAATCTCTGGAGACAGAATCTTAGAACAGGGACAAATAGAAAACAGCTGGTCCGACGTCATCTGATTACCAGGCGATGAACAGTATACAGCTGGGATGGTGTCCTCTCTGGATCTGAAGTCATCTGGTGGGCCAGTCGATGGTTTCTGGAAAGGCCAGTACACTGTAGACTGATGAATGTGGGGCACCTGAGTCCTGGATATTCATATTGGCGAATCAATAAGGCACTTCACAGTCTGGTGTGGCAATATTGACTACCACTGCTCGGCTCTTCATTTTGTAGGCACGGGCTTATTTGCTGAGAGGTCCTTACACTGAGGCCAATAGTACCGGGGGTCAGGAGCTTGAATTATTACCCCGTCTGGGTGCACATAATTCACACAGTGGGAGATTTCACGTCCCTCCATCCACGATTCTCACTCTGTCTATAAACAGTGTCCTGCCTCTCTTCCACTGGGTATACTTTTCGTGGAACAGTCTATTCTTTACATATTTGTTGGCCAGAGGATGCACACTTTTCATGGCTTCATCCCAGATCCAGGATTTCCTGCAGTTCTCAATCTCCTCGTAGACTTTCCGAGGAAAGGTAGGAAAGGTAATACTATAGATCTCATTTGCCTTCCTACGAACCAGTCTCTCCTCTTTACTTGCTTTGGTCAATCTGAGACCTCTGGCCTGGCTTGGGGGTGGCCAGTCCTGGTTCTGCTAGCTTAGCATCCTTAAGGAAATTAGAAACGGATCCCTGACTTCTTCCTCCTGTAAAGCCAGGGCAGTGGCATCACCACTTTCTTCCACACATTCCTTCGAAGGCAAGATCTTGAGCTGCTGTGCCCATTCCTTTTCACAAGGCCACATAGGTTTCCCCTCATCTTCCTCTTCACTGAGGATCTGAGCCCAGGAGTGAGCAGTTGTTCTCCTCCTGAGGACTATCCACTCATCACTAGGCGCGGAGGTCACACCTCCCACCCAAAGGCCTCCCACATCTCATCTTCGCTTAAGAGACTTCATTACACCTCTAGGGCCTATTGATGCTTTATCCGAACTTTTTCTTCTGGGATCTAGCATCTGAAACTTCAACTTTTGGTTCTGTCTCTAACTCTGCACACTCTAGCTTTGTGCCACACTCCCCGAGGGCCTTCTCCCACAGGCTCCTCCTGGTGCTGTGTGCTGCCAACTGCAGATTCTGAATTTTTGTCCATGTGGGAACACAGCAATTTGAAGCACTTTCATGCTCATATTTTCTAGGCATCCAGCACAGCGAGAATCATGAAGACGTTCCTTCCAGTTCTCAAGCATATTTGATATACATGCACTGGAAAATTAGAATCGCCATACGAGGAGGCAGTTGCCCTCCACAGTACCACTTTTCAAAATCCCTCAGTCTATTTACTGCTGCTGTTACTGCAACCCAGGCATGATCCGGTAACGAGCTGGTCCTGAGGCCATAACTGCAGAAAAACAAACAAAAGTTCACTGTAAATGAAAGACCCAACTTTACTGAACACACTCTTTAGCTGTAAAATGGCTCCTCTGCTGCTGTGTTTACTTTACTACCCCACCCTGTAATGGTGGCGGCAGCATTCCTGTGCATCAATATCTAGAATCTGGGTCAAGCCACTGCACACCCAATTTACACAAACTACTGATAACTTTTGCTCAAACTGCACAACTTGCTCTGTTCTGGCTTTAAACACATTTACAGGATTTTCCACTGACTTTTACATGCTGGTATTTCTTTTATTACAGTCCCTTAAAGCTTCGTGGTTTTTTAGCACAGGATTGCCTGTATTTCTAGTGCTGCACTTTGCTACAACCCACAGTCTCTCTCTGGCTGCAAACTTTAAACTGAAGCTAAATTCATTACTATGCACACAGTCAATGGCTCAACAGACTTGCACTTGCTGGCAGGACTTTACACAGTCGTTACTTGCAAAGCGACTACACTGCTGCACACACATTTATATGGCATAGGGTTGAAAATCACTGTTTGAGCAGTTTTACAGGTGGTTACTTACTGTTATCAGTAGCAGTTTGCTGTGATGGGGAAAAATGGCCTGCAGCCAGTTCTTGGAGGCCTCAGAACAGAAACGGGCGGGCAATCCTACCGATCGTCTTTTCAACAACCAAACTTGCAATTCGGACGATCGATTAGCGGGTTGAGCCCAATTTTAAACTATAAAGTCTATTTTTAGGATGTTTACAGTGATTTTAACACTCTGTGACGCTCCTCCACTAGCCAGTACACGCACTCCACTCTCACTCCCTCTCGAATGCTGGGGCATTCTCTGTAGAGCTGGCTGAGGGGCGGGAATGATTGCAGCCTGACCAACCACACGACGCCATGCAAATGAGCCTCTTCTTCCTCACGAGGGCTCTTCTCCTCACGGCGATCATCGAGCAGGCAAATTTAAACTGCAGAATGCAACTTTTTTTTCTTTACCAACTGACTCCACGTCGGGAGCCCATTTCAGCCATTTAACATAGCCACTAAACCTGCAGTCTCTCAATTCATACAGAAAGTATTTCCAACATCCAGGGCACAATTTTCCTGTTGCTACCCCTAGTCTTCCACACTTTTCTTCACAACAGTTTATTTTAAAAGCATTTCAAACATCCAGGGCACAATTTTCTGTTGCTACCCCTAGTCTTCCACACTTTTCTTTACCACAGCTCATTTTTAAAGCAGGCAAAAATACTGTAAACAATTTTTTTTTGATGGGACAAGGCACACTCTTTGGCTTTACTGCTCTTGGTAAACAGTTGGCATTTTAAACAGCAACACAAGATTCACAGCACACAGCAACACACACTAGGGAAATTGCTTTAGCTTTTTTGGGCTACCCACTGCCAGATAGCCAAAACGCTAGCCCCCTTGCCCAAGCACCTTCCTCCCTGAACAAAATCTAAAGCGGTGCCTCCATTTTTGTAGCCCCTCACCTCTGCCTTTGTAACAAAATGACAGGTGGCATGCTGTTGAAGCTGACAGCAGTACCTGGTGGGGACCTGGGTTCGGAGAGGATGAGGTTCCTCGGCACAGGGGGACCTAGGTTTGGCTACTCTGCACAGGGGCACCCAAGTAAATCTGAACACAGGAAGCAATAACTGTAATGTCCAGAACCAGGAATGGGATTCTTCAGTGTGGCTTTTATTCACATACTAGCTGAACAAAACAAAGCATAGATGGACCCCCATGGGGCTACATTTCCTGGTAATGCAGATTAGAGACTACAGAACAGTTTATCACCATTCTCAGCCCCCAGGCTCTAAACCCACCAGGCACACAGCCTGAACTTGCAGCTTTGGGTACACAGCCCGACTTGTACACTTGGGTTTTCCCCACTGGCCCGGCTCCCCACCGGCCACTTGATCCACGGTCCATTGGAAGAATGAACCAATTATCATTTCCAGCCCTCAGGCTCTGAACCCACCAGGCACACAGGCCGGACTTGCACACAGCTTTGGGTACACAGCCCGACTTGTACACACTTGGGTTTTCCCCACTGGCCCGGCTCCCCCGGCGGCCACTTGATCCACGGTCCATTTGATGAATGAACCAATTATCCTGTTGTGACTCCCCAAACCACACTAGAGTCTGCGACTCTTAGAGAGAATTTTCCTTACAATCCCACGTCTGGGTACTTCCCCCATCACTGGCCAAGTGCCTGAGGCAAGTAGAAACCACAGAAGAAATCCGTGGTGGTGGACCTGGTCACTAAAGATGGGGGCCACCACCCCAGCTCCCACAGCCCATACCCGCCATTTCTCTGGAAAACTGAAACAATTCCTTTGCTGAACTCCTAAATGTAGATTAAGGGGTAGACGGCTGTCACATCTCCTCTACATATTATTTGCATCTCACAAGACTCAGGGATTTGACACTACTTTTACTTGCTTGGCCCATTTCTCTAGGCTTCCCAATATGTAGTTCAATCTCTAGATTTTCACACAAGTCCCAGGGTGAAGAAAACATATGCCCTTTTAGCCAGAGCAGACACTCACCCTTAAGTTGCAGGTGCCCCACAGGCGACTCACAAATCTTCCATCTTCCAAAATAAATCCTGGACTAAACAGGCAGCTTTTCCTCCACTAGCAGAATTAAGAGGATTGCCCCAGGAATCTGCTGGGAATCTTTACATCCCCCCTGGAGGGAAGGGGCACTGAGACCTGAAAACAGCGGTCTCCACCACTTGAGTACAAACTTCACTCACTCAAGCCAAACTGCAGACTCTCACGTTGAAAACTCCCAACGTTCTATCTAACTCCCTTTGCTGCATATTCCAATGTGGCTTATGCAGCTGCGAAAGTTCTATTGGTGATGTCATCCTCAGTCTCAGCTGAGACTGAGAACAGAGTGAGACAGTGTGAAACCCATTTAACTGGAGTTTCACAAAGCTGCCTTCCTACCTACCACTAGATCTTACTGGGATTCTAAATAACCCAGGGGTAACAAAGGGGTTACAAATACACTCTGTTTCTTCTGTTCCTCCACAGGGTGAAAGCGTTGTGAAGACGAGGCACGCCAAACTGGCCAAGCTGGGTTGAGCTATAATCTAGCAGCGTTTTTGCTCTGTTTGGCTGGCTGGTTACCACTTTTGTCTTTAGAATTATGACGAGAAGACATCCTTGGTGTATTTGTTGGTGGTTTGGAGGTTGGATGGAGAAAATGTTCCAACGATTGTGGTGGATTAGTCAGCAGCGGGATAGGACGTCCAAATTAGGCTGCAATTCAGTCGGTGCTCTCACCCGGAAGTCCACACAGAGCAATTGTTTATATGCCTGGAGCAATTGTTCTGATACACAGGGCAATTGTTCGGATGCCAGGAGCAATTGTTCAGATACACATGGCAATTGTTCTGATTCATGGGGCAATTGTTCAGATGCCAGGGGCAAATAACCACAATCCTAATGTCACAAGGCGGTGTCAGTGCTGTTAGCAATTACACAGTCTTTCAGAATGCTTGAACAATAAACAGTTGCGTAAACAGTACAGTTGTTAACAGTCACTCTGCAGCATATTGTGAGCTAAGCACCCTTGATTGGACCCTTTTCTGACTTTAGGGGCCTTCCTGGATAGGATCTGGCTACCCCTGAGTGCTTTGCTATGAATGTCCCAATCACTACACTTGGATACCACTTACTACTAGACCAGTTGCCTGAACACTGGAGGTCTAAATGCCTTACTTGCTGTGGGGCCTGTATGCCCTACTTACTGCTAGGCTGGCTTGCCTTAACTGGCTAGGCCTGGGCTGCCCTAACTACCTCGGGGCTGGCTTGCTCTAACTGGCTAGGTCTGGGCTGCCCTAACTACCTCAGGGCTGGCTTGCCCTAACTCACTAGGCCGGGGCCCTCTCTTGATCCGGGCCTGGTGCCCAGCTGTACTGTGGACCTGCCACCCTAAATACTGTGGGCCTGGTGCCCTCTGAAATGGGCCTGACTTTACTTTGCCCTGCTTTACTTTGGGCCTAGTGCCCTGCTTTACATTGGGCCTGGTACCCTTCTTTACTATGGGCCTGGTGTCCTTCTTTACTTTGGGCCTGGTGCCCTCATTACTTTGGGCCTGGTGCCCACTGCTTTACTCTGAGCCTGGTAGCCCTCTTTTACTTTGGGCCTGGTGCCCTTCTTTACTATGGGCCTGGTGCCCTCATTACTTTGGGCCTGGCGCCCACTGCTTTACTCTGGGCCTGGTAGCCCTCTTCAAATGATGAGCCTGATAGCCCTCTTACCTCAGGGCCTGGCACCCTCTTTATTCTGTGGTCCTGGTGCCCTCTGAAATGGGTCTGGCACCTTTTAACTGTGGGCCTGGTGCCTTTTTAACTGAAGGCTTCCTGAGCCTGCTGCCACTCTGTCCTGGGTCACCGCCCCAACCCTGCCCGCTTCAATAATATTTAAGGCCTCTTCGGTGGCCTTGCCTTGCTGGCCCCTCCCCATGGGCATCACTACCTTACCTGCCCCTCCTGAATATTAATTATGGGGTCCTTGCTCCCTGACCCGCGGTGCTCAGATGCTTCCTTCAAGCGTCTAGGGCGCTAACAAAAAAAAAAACAATCCTTTTATTTAAAGTTTTAGCTGGACAGCATGAATCAGTGTGCTGCCGCCGACTCACACGCCCCACACAGGAACAAGGAGGCAAGCGGGAGGGGAAGGCTATCTGGCAGAGGAGGAACTAGCACAACTAGGCAGACTGCGGAAGACGGCGGGGGCTTCTGACGCTGTTGGTTGCTGTAACAATGCGTTTCTTTCTGTCGCTGACAGGGAACCGGAATTTTTTTTAACTGGGTGTAGAAAAATAAAAAAAAGGGGCTGAACAGAGCCCACACCGCAGCATGAGACTGGAATCTACTTTCTTTAAGGGGGGGCCGCCGGACTCGATCGCACAGCACAGAAGGAGCACCAGGAACAGCAGCAGGGATCTTCACTGGCTGGAGGAGGCACAAGACAGAGTCAACAGAATGGCTTCAACCAACCCTCAGGTAAGCCCTGTCACTGTTGCACTCTGCAGGTCCTCACACTCCACAGCCCAGCATGACACTGCCAAATGGCTAAAGCCCCGTTTGAAAAGCGCTCGGGTTCCTGATTCCTGGAACCCCAGCTCATTGCCCACTAAGCGGCCAGGGACATGCACAGAGGACTGCGCCTTGGCCAGGAGCAGCAGTCCCTCAGCGTGGTGCCCACTCTTCTGCTGCCTGCTCTGGAAGGGGGGTTGAATGGAGCAGACAGGCAGCAGGCAGAGAAAGAGAGAGAGAGAAAAAAAAGCTTTTTTTTTTTTTTTTAATTATATTAGCCCTGCCTAGGGCTTGCACTAGGGGCATTACAAGGGACCCTCACCCTGAAGCCCCCAAAGCTACAGAACAACACTGGGACCCCCAGGGCAATAGGAAACCCCTAATTATTTCTGTGATGCCCCAACTTTGGGGCATTACAGATTCAGGCCTGCCTAAAAATACATGTCCTCATGTATTCCCTTAAACACTTTATAAAACATTTTCTTAACATGCTAATATTTCATTTAACACTCTATGAAACCTTACTCTCATTTTTGAAATATCTGTAACTACTGTAAAAACTTTAAATTTACTAAACTAAAGTGACTGTGTCCAGGGAATTACTCTGAATAAATCTACCTATGGTACAATGAGACAAGTTGAGAGGCTTCCATTATGTACCTTCTAGGGGGAACACCTGCATTAGATCTTTTGAGATCTACAGGTTGAAACCTACGGGTTCTGAGACCAATGCATTCTGGTTCCAGAAATCTGGCATTTCAAGTTTACTTACCATTACAATTGGAGAGTAAAGGAATTTACACTGGAAGTGCGAATCCAAGGCTCTTTGCACCAACTGATTGGCGATTCCAGTCCCAGCATTTCGTCCTTTATGGACTCCTGCCTCTCTTTTGGCATAGTACTGTCCTTATCGTTTGCTAGAACAGCATCTCTAATAGTACAGGCTTTCAGGAAATTCCAGTGAACAATCTTTTTTTTTTTTTATTTAGTCTTTTATTTAATTTAATAATAAGTGCAACAATTTTACAGGCAGCAATACATCACTTATTAATACCAGTTGATAACATCACAATACATTACATGTATACTTGTAGCAGTCATATTAGGGGGAAATAAATTAACATCTTATTACTTCAGTATCCACGGAATCATAATTACTCATTTTAAGTTCAGTCTGTGATCCATTCAAATCAAATCAGGCATAACATGGTGAGCCCTCCCCTATCCCTCCCAAATTGTATTCCCATTAAAATTCAAGAAGCATCACAGATTATATCCTGAGTATCTTTTCAGTGCAAAAGAAGAGCAAAATTACATGTTCAGTACATAGCTTAAGGTACAAAATCATCATAATGATTTACAGTGGGTGGTATATCCACTTTTGCCATTGTACATCAAATTTTTGAACTTTGTCCATCATCTTGGCGAGAATTGCTCAGGGTATATATCAACCTGGACAAAACAATCCAGGTTTTTAGTGGGTATTTTATTTGTAAACCACAGTCTAGTGATAATTTTGTGGGCTGCTGTTATAAATTTTAAAATTTGTTTCAGTAAGTTTTTGTCAATTCGCAGACCTTTTGGTTTAATAAAAGTCAATATAAATGTGGGAGTGAATAAATCAGTGGTGTCATAAATTGCACTCAGCTCCTCAAGGATCTCCTTCCAAAACTTGGATAGCTTAGGACATGACCAAAGGACATGGCACTGATTTGCTCTATGATCCCCACATTCTCTCCAACACTGTCCCTTCCCTAATTCTCCCATACTAGCCAGCAAGACTGGTGTGCGGAAGAAATGAGAACGGATTTCCACATGTATTAATACCAGTATGGTGAGAAAAGATTTGCATAGTTGGTAAAGCAGTCATTCCAGCCCTGCTCACTGATTGAAACCTGTAGTTTTTGTTCCCATCTAAACCTGATTGAGTTGGTCGAGTCTCCCTGTCTTTCATTTAAGGCTTTATATATCTTACCAATCAGGTGATCCAAGGTTGTTCCTCTAATATGAGCTTGTAACAGTTGTATTATTTGGGTGGGTTTTCACTTAGGGCCGCAAGTGACCGTTCATATGGCTGAAGGTATGATTTAAGATGTAAATAAGAAATAAAATATTTATGGGGCAAGTGATAGTCCTTTTGAAGGGAGACAAAGGGAAGAAGACCTGTTCTGCCCATTAACTGGAAAATGAATAAAATGCCATATCTCTGCCATTGAACTACATAGGGGCCTGAGGGACCTGCTGTCAAATTTGCATTGTACTTCAGTGTTCCCAAGAACAATTTTTCAGGGAATGTAAAATAATCATTACTGACCTTAAACCATATTTTTAAGGGTTCCCTGGTGAACTTTGGATAATTCATTATCCCTTGACATGTGGGGGGCGTCCCAAAAAGGAGCTCCTGAGTGTTATATAGGTTTCCACAGGTTACTTCTAATTGTTTTCAGCTTGCATCATACTGTTTATTTAGCCAGTGTAGGACTACCCTTAACTGTGCTGCCATCGCATACTTTTTGAGGTCAGGAAGGTTAAGACCACCTCTCTCTCTCTAGCCAGTTGCAGAACAGAATATCTAATTATGGGATGCTTTCCACCCAAATAAAGTGGGATATCATTCTGTCCCATGTCTGGAAAATGTTTTAGCCAGGGTGAAGGGCAGTGTCTGGAGAAAGAACATACATGGGAAATACATTCTGTTAATTGTATCTATCCTACTCAAAAGCTTAGGGAGACATGACCAATGAGATAGATCTTCTGTCAATTTTAGGGTTAAAGGTTCAAGATTTGAGAGCTCTGCATGAATGGGGTTTCTTGTGAGCTTTATTCCCAGGTATCTCATCTCTTGTCTGTGCCACTTACAGGGGAAGTCTTTTTTGAAGTGGGAGGGAGAGAGGTAATTGTACATCAATACCTCGGTTTTTGATTTGTTAATTTTTATATTCTGTTAGCTTACCAAATGTTTGTAGCTGTTTCCATACCTCTGGGATGGATTGTTCAGGCTCAATAAGAGCCAGCAGAATATCGTCCGTAAATAGTGATATCTTATGCGGGCCACCTCCCAATGGAAGGCCCTCTATGTCCCGAGAAGATCTGACGGCAATGGCCAGGGGTCCGGGATATAAAGCAAACAACATTGGGCATCCCTGTCGGATGCCCCTTGAGAGCTGGAATGTATCTGAAAGTACCCCATCCACCTTAACATTTGCTTTGGGGGAGGCATAAATATTTTGTAATTGTTTTATAAGTTGGTCCAGGAATCCAAAGTGCTCCAGAGTCTGCCATAAAAAGACCAACTGACCTGGTAGAATGCCTTTTCAGCATCTAACCCAGTAGTAATAAAGGGATTTGTTTTTATGGCATAATCTACTAAGAAATGTTCATGCCTTATGGCATCAAGGGCCTGTCTACCCCTTAATTAACCACTTGATCAGGGTCAATAATAGCTGGTAGTAAATGGTCTATTCTAGAGGCCATGGCTGACATGAACATTTGTAATCATAATTTAGCATTGAGTGGGGTGTTCAACATCTTTATGGGTATAAGTATGACTGGTATGGTGGCATATTGCCATGTGGGTGGGTGGGGTTCTCCCTCCTGGACCACATGTAAGGCCGGGAGCAATATGGGTAGTAGCAGCTTTTTGAATTTGTTATAAAATTCAGAGGCATACCCATCTGGACCTGGCACCTTCAGAGTCTGAGCTTTTTCTAGAAATTGGAGTAGTTCTCCCTCTTTGATTGGTGCCAACAAGGCTTCAGCCTGTAGTGGGCTGATTCATGGTATTGGTAAACTCTGTAAATATGATTTGATGTTGTCTAAGGGAATTTCCTCTTCTTTAGTATACAACTCATGGTAAAACCGCTGTAGAATAAGTCTAATTTCCTGGGGTCTTTTTGCTAATCTCCCTGTTTTAGGATCTACCAAGCTGATTATGTTCGCTCTGGTTCTGTTCTCTCAATTTTCTTGCTAAATTTCTGAGGTCTTAGGTCCCCTCATGATGTCTTAACTTTAGTTAAATTAGTTTTGTTGCACCAATTGGTCTACTATTTTTGTAGCTTTTTTACAATTCTTAATCCTTGTCATATTGTGGGTCCTTTTGATCTGGCCAATGCTGTAAATGTAATAGCTCCTCCTGCAGGTCTTTTATGTTTTCCCTCTGCGATTTTTTAATGACAGAAAATCGTATAATCTCTCCTCTTAATATTACTTTTAAAGTACCCCACAGAATTGTGGGGGCAACTGCATGTTGTGTGTTTTCCTATTTAATTCTAGGTGCAGCCTCCTGGACCTATTCAAGGAACTCTGGGTCCCTAAGATAGGCAAGGTTCAGGCACCAATTGGTTTGCTTATATTGCGCCCCTAAGTCCACCCTGAGATATAAGGGAGCATGATCTGATAAGAAGGTGATCCCATGCCATACATCACAAATGGAGTCTAAATGCTCGACCGTGGTTATAAAGTAATCCAGTCAAGCCCCACTTCCACGTGTGGGAGCCCAGTGAGTGTATTCTTTTGTCTTAGGAAAAAAATGTCTCCAGGTGTCCACCAAGCCCAGAGAAGTGATGGTTTGTTTTGTGTATTTTTGGAGAGCGTTAGATCTATGGGCCAGAGGGGTATCAGCATCCAAAAGGGTTTAAAACGATATTCACGCTCCTCCCAGCAATTGTCCCTCCATGAGGGACATTAAATCCTAGAAGAATTTTACTGCTAAGGGCTTCCCTGACCCAGGAGGAAATAGACAGATGCCAGGGTACGGGTCTTGAGTACAGCTTGCCCATCACTATGGCATAGCGGCCCTCCGGGTCACTAATCTCACTTTGTTTTTCAAAGGGCACCTCCTGGGAGAGTAGAATTATCACCCCTCTCCTTTTCCCACTCCATAGGACAATTCAGTTACTACAGAATACCCACACCTCTGAAATTTTTTATGTTTGTCCAAGGACATGTGGGTTTCATGCAGCATAATGAGACCAGGTCTCTCTTTTCTGAATAATTGAAATAATCGAGAGCGCTTTATTGGATTACCAATCCCATTCACATTTAAAGATAAAATCAATGCTGACTTACCCATATCTACTTGATCAGTCCTTGTATGCATATTTCCTGCGTGTTAAAAGTACAATATATCCCCTTCCTACCGTACTTATGCCTTTTCACCCTATGCTCAATAATATTGTATTATTAATTGCTTTATGTACAGTCACTGATTTAAGTGAATTATAATGTCTGCCTGTTGTTCTATTCAAACACCATAACACTGTCTGAGTGTTTAAAACTACACAAGGATCTAAAAAATTCAGCACTAGGACTATAACAAGTAAACATCTGCAGGCCTGTTGCAGTTTAACATTATACATGACACTCAATACTTTTAGGCCTGCCAAAATAACCAAATGCCAACAGGGCATCATCTTTTTTGTACCAGAAAACTGTACCTGCCGTAACAGGTCTCTGAATCTGGCAGAAAATTTAAGTGTCTCCCATGGTAGGGAGAGGACAGATACCTCTCCTTTGAAGGGGCATATGTATGCGCCCTGAGGGGGAATGTCAAGGCAATGCCAAAGGCCCCCAGGACCACTATTTCCCTGGTACCTAGTGATGCAGCAGGCTACACTGGAAATAAAATAAGGAACAGAGACCCCCAGGAAATGGTCCCTCTGTGCTTCATCTCCAGTAAGGCCTTATGGATACATTGACCGTTTAGGGATGGATTTCTGACCCTATAATGGTCAGGTAGGCATATAGCACTGCAAAAAATGCATTAAGTCATGACACCTTTCCTGGGCTATAGCATAATTAAATAATAACTATGGGAGTACTATCAGCAAGCTTTGGAGGGGAGAGATAATCAAGGAAATTCAGAAACAGTCTTCTGATTCACTAACCTTTTCCCATCTATAAGCTTGGGAACATACACAGGATTTCCATTTTCAATGTCCCCACCCCAAACAGACTTCCTCAAATTGCGTTGTGTAGTCCCTGTATGCAGAGTCACCTCCGCATCAAGTTACCAGTTTTAAGTCTCTGCAGAACCTCTCTCGCCACTCACTCCAGTGCAGGTCGCTGAAATCTTTGTAAAAGTTTTTTCACATCCTCTAGGGTTGCTTGACTCTGTCTCTTTCTGGAACCCAGATCCCTAGCAGTGTCCCAAACAGCATCGTGAAGGCCTTGCTGAGTTTTCCTGAGTGAGGAGTCTTTCTGGGTTGATTGAACCAGGCCACTGAGTTGAAGAGCTTTCATTGCTTCATCTGGTGTCTCAAAGGTTTGGGGGCCATCTAGAAACATGATGACTAGTCGAGCAGGGTATGGAGTAGCAAATTTTAGTTGTTGTTGCTTTAAAAGACAGAGTATTGGAGCGTAGGCCCCACACTTGGCTGAAAAAGATGGGGAGCAATCGTTGTCAAAATAAATGCGCTTTCCTTTATACTTAGTATCCCTCGTTCTCCAGGCTCTGGTAAGGATAGCTTGTTTAGTAGTATAGTTTAAAAACTTCATTATGATGGAGAGAGGGTCGTCTGTCTGGGTGAGCTGGTTTCGGCGATAGAGCCCGATGGACTTGCTCTATGTCAAATTTAAAAGCTGGGTTTAATTGCAGAGAGTCGTGGAGAGCTTTCCACAAATTTTAAAATATCTCTCCTTCCTTGTTCTCCGGAATCCCATGTATTCTCAAATTATTCCTGCGCGATCTGTTTTCCAGATTGTCACATTTCTCTTTTAAAGCATGCTGTTCATCTAACAAGTGCACTACCATGCGTTCCAGCCAGTCAGTCTAATCATCTAGTTCAGTATGTTGTGCTTCAACCTCAGTAACATGAGATGAAAGTTTACTGATTTCTGTAGTTAATTCTGACCGGAAAGTACGAACCTCAGTCCTGAATTCCTGCAACTCTGCTAGAATGGTAGCATTGCTGGGTAGTTGAGAGGAGGCCCCATTTGGAGCCACCATTTCTGGTTGAATCTCTACAGAGCTTGATGAAGGGTTAGAGAATCCTGCTGGATCCTTGCTTCTGGGGGTGCATGCAGTCCTTTTTTTGCCTCCCATTCAATGCTGTGGCTCTCTCTGATATTCTTTTTTGATTATTTTTGTGTTTTATTTGTGAGAGAGTCTGTTTTTAGCCCAGGATCAGCAGAGCTAGGTTTTACCCCTGCATCTCAGTAGGTGACGTCACTGGAAGTCCCTCCGGTGAACAGTCTTGGTATTATTTCCCAGTTCTTTCTGGATCTTATACACTGGTAACTCTGGATAAGGGATTTAAATAATGTGGTAAACTTCAGGTTCCCATTTTGAAGCTAACTTGCTGCACTTTTGAGTTCTTTTTAGCATCACTCTTTCTCCTATAAGTAAGGGTGCAGCATTAGCCTTGTTATCATACTTTGCTTTTTGTCTTTGACGCACTTGCTCCATATGTTTACCTACAATTTGTCCAGCTTCTTGCAGACGTTGATTATGTTCTTGCACCCAATTTATAGTTGGCTGTTTGACTTTGGTTTCATAAAGCGGTACTTCTGATACTAAGTCCATTGGGAGTCTTCCATGGCATCCAAACATTAAATAATGAGGTGTATATCCAGTAGAACAGTGTATAGTGTTATTATATAGATAAGTAAGTTCAGGAAGAAGAGCTGGCCAGTAGGGACGTTTATACTCGTAACATTTCAAGTAAAGTCTGATTTGTTCTTTCACAGAGTCCATTACTTTGGGGATGGTAGGCAGTAGTTTTTAGTTTGTGACTTCCATAAAGAGCACAGAGTTCATGAAAAAGCTTGGATTCAAAAGAGGTTCCTTGGTCTGTAAGGATTTTTGTCGGATAACCAAAAGGTCACACAAAACATCTTAGAAAGGTTTCTGCTGTAGTTCAAGTGGATAGATCTTTAACTGCACTGGCAACCACAAATTTTGAGAAGTGATCGACCATAGTAAGAACATACATGTAACCACTAGTGCTTGGTTCCAACTTTAGGTGATCTAGATCAACTAGCTCTAATGGTGCATTACTAATTATGAGGTGAAGAGCTTTGTGGTTACTCTTTTCTCTGCATTTCAAAGTACAGGCTTGGCATTCTTCACACCACTTCGCTATATCACTACACATTCCTATCCAGTAAAACCTCCTTCTAGTAGCAGCCTGTTTTCTTGTGTCCAAAATGTCCTGAGTGATCATGGTATGCTTCCAATACTACTGATGCGCTGGTCCTTGGAACTATTATTTGGGTCAATTCTGTATGCGTAGTAGGGTCTCTACTTAGTTTAACTAGGCAAAAATCTTCTATAGCCAACCGGTTTCTAGGCCTCCATAGTTTCATTACTTCTTGATCAAGCTTTTTCCATTCTCACTGAGTCAGACGTTTCTGTGCTGAAACTAGAGTTTTAACCTTTTTAACAGGTGGGATCCTGGTCCTGCAATTGAACCCATAAACGTTTTCGGTCAGCAATTGTATCATCTACTTCAAGATCAGCTTTCCATATCTGGCTCTGGAACAACTTGACAGCAAGCTTGTACAATTTCTGCTGGTACTTGGAGAAAAGGCGGCATCTATATGTTCTCCAATGAGGTGTCATCTACTTCTATTTCCTTTTGTCTAGGCATCCGAGACAATGCATCCACATTTGCATTTGCTTTACCAGAGCGGTACTTCAAGGAAAATGATAGTTCACAAATCTGGAGGCCCACCTTTGTTCTAGTGCTTCTAGCCTTGCTGTATTTAAGTGCACCAATGGGTTGTTATCTGTGAAGACTGCAAAAGGGGTAGCAGCCAAATATTGACAGAACATTTCTGTAACAGCCCATACCAATGCTAGAAACCTGAGTTTAAAAGAGCTGTAGCGGGCATCATTCCACTCTGAACCTCTTAATCCACTGCTTGCATAAGCTATAACTCTTTCACCACCATCTTGTTCTTGGGCAAGTACCGCACCCAACCCTTTGCTGCTGGCATCAGTATACAAAAGGAAAGGATTTGCATAATCAGGATAAGTTAGGATGGGAGCTTCAGTTAGTATTTTCTTTAACTTATCAAATGCTCTTTGTTGCTCAACTGCCCATACAACAGGATGATTCTTTAGGACTCGACCCTCTATCGATCCTCTCAAAAGTTCATGCAATGGCACAGCAATTTTCACAAAGTCCTTGATGAATCTTTGGTAATACCCCACAAAACCTAGGAACTTCCAGACATCTCTGACAGTAGCAGGAACAGGCCAGTCTCTTACCACCTCTATCTTTGCTGGGTCTGGCGATACTTCCTCTAAGGAAACTATATGTCCCAGATAACTTACTTTGGATTGTAATAGATCACGTTTAGTTGGCTTTACTTTGAGACCATATTGAATTAGTCATTGAAACACCTCACCTAAGTGCAATAAATGTTCCTCATGAGTCCTTGAGTAAACAATGATATCGTCCAGATATAGTAATAAGATATCAAAATTTCAACTTCTTAGGCAATGCTCAACAAGTCTCTGAAAAGTTCCAGGGGCATTACAAAGTCCAAAAGGCATCCTCGAGAAGTCAAAGAATCCCATGGTGGTGATGAAGGCTGTTTTTTCTTGATTCTTAGGTGCCACAGGAACTTGCCAATGTCCACTAGTTAGGTCTAAAGTGGAGAACACGGCAGCAGATTGGAGAGCCTTGAGGGAATCTTCTATCCGGGGTAAAGGACATGCATCTTTATGGGTGATGGCATTTAACTTGAGGTAATCAACACAGAATCAAATTTTACCATCCTTTTTCTTAACCAAAATAATTGGAGCTGCCCATGGGCTGTGACTCTCTTTAATTACTTTAGCCTCTTTCATCTCTTTGATAATTTCCTTCACTGGTTGGTACATTGCTGGTGGAATTGGTCTAAAACATTCTCTGATGGGTGGATGTCTATTGGTACAGATGTGGTGCTGTACACCGTGAGCTAGGCCAGAGTCCAGTGGGTGCCGGCTAAAAGCTTCTTCATGGCGTAAAATCACTTTCAATATATCAGCTCTCTGTTCCACAGTGGTCTCAGGATTGCCCAAATTGATCTCTTCAGCTCATTTGGTATACCCGCATTTCTTATTTCTCTTCCAGGTACCATCTTTGACTCTGTCCAGTTTCTTTCTCAGCCTCAATAATGTTCTGCAGACACACAGTATGGATTTGAGCAACAGGCTGATTATGATAAAGTTGTACATCATAGTTTCCGTAATTTAGCACTCTAATAGGAATTTGACCCTTGGTCACAGTAGCTATACTCTGGGCCACTATTATGGGTTCTTCTTTTCTAGTAGGATATGGTTCCACCAAAGCATCATAATCTTGACCCCTCAGGCCCACCTGTGCCTTACACCATAGGGTGGTTTCTGTGCCCAGCTGTAATGTCACTGGCCTGGTGTCTGTCACTCGGACTTTACCAATCTCACTGTCAGCATTGGTAAACTGTTGGTGGCATTGCAGAAGATTAATAGTTTGCTGTAAAGCATGCTTATCCACTTAAGGTACGTGCTTGGCTTTCTGTTGAAGGATCTGTACTAGCTCATCGAAACAATTCTGTAGGAAATACATTCCCAAGATTAATGGTGGCAAATGATCACTTTCCATGTCGCTAATGATAATGCCTTGTCGGCCTTGAATATTTCTTCCCAACTAAATATCAGCTTCCAGATAGTCCAGATATGATACTTCATTTTCATTGCTCGCTATCAGCTTCACCCAAGATCTGAGAGGTGGTTTGAGATCGTCGGGCATCCAATATTTCCGGAAATCTCACCCCTGCATCGTGATCACCTGCGATCCCGTATCCAATAAAGCCATAAGTTCAATACCGTCCACCTTTACCGGTACCATCGGACTCTTGCCAAAAAAACAAGACTGATCTAGTGGAGTTGCTGTACCTGGTCATCCGCTCTTCAAGGGTCGGTCCTCATCCTTGAAGAATTTCTGTTTAAAGTTAAGGTGGCATCCACTGGCTGACTGCATTGTCGCTCTACATGGCCACTTAGATGCTGTACCAATGACAGATGAGCCTTCCCTGGTTATCAGATCAATACATGGGGCACCTTTCTTCACCCCTCCTTGAATGATCTATGCAATCATTTCCTCTTCTCTCCTTTCCAGGCTGATTAAGGGACATTGCATTTTTCCACTCTTCTTTTAGGCCTTGCATCTTTTTGCACATCTCTGCCATCTTGTGGGTCAGGGTGGCAATTTGCTCGGTCAGCTCGGAGTGTTGATTAGAACTGGACTGCACAGAGCAGATTGGTGCCTGCATCATTGGACCACACGTCTGTCTGTGCTTCGAATACCGACTTGGATATGCGATGGGTTCTCTTCCATACTCTGATCTCTGTAGGAGTAGTTCCTTGGGTTGAAGTCCCTTTTTCCAGGCAATTTATTCCATCCACTTTTCTTTAGGATACCTAGGTAACACTGTTCCCAATGAAGCTGCCATCTGCGGATAGGCCAGAGCCTATTCTCTGGAGTGTCCAGAACCAAATACCTTAATTGCTTTTTCCTTAAAATCTAGGAAATCAGCCTTGGGGTCCTGCAAATGTAACATGCGGAGCTCTCTCCTTATAGCTTCGCTGTGCACCCCTTCAACAAACTTCTCTACCAACACTCGGTCTGCATCTCGGACTTCCTCAGCAGCTACCCTCTCAATAGCTCGTAATAGCTCTTACAGGTTCAATGCGAACTCACGTAGGGTCTCTTGGGGCTTCTGAGTGCGAGAGAAAAATTTCATTTTTAGGTCGGAGACTGTTCGGGCATCAAATATTTGTTGCAGCCTCTACAGAATCTGCTCTGCCATAAATTTTGATCCACTTGGCCAGGACTGTACTTCTCTGTGAGTGGCTACTTTTAATTGCCCAATCAGAATCTCAGCCTTTTGTTGCTCTGGGACCTGGTACAACCTGAACGTAGCCTGCATCTTAGAGCAAAACTCCCCTTAGTTGCTGCTTCCACTTTCATCTCTCTCTCCGGAAAATTGTGGAAGCCATGGCGATCCAAAGTAGTATGGCATCGTTAATGGTGATGGCGGCATACCTCCTTGGGGTCCATCCCGGTCTATTCCAACTGACTCACTATCTCCACCGGACAATCCACTGCTACACCCTGGCTCCATTTGCACTTCTCCCTAGGCAACTCTAACTTTGGACTTCTTGGATAAACGTTTATCTAATCCTGCCGACTACGCCAGATTTTTTTTCTGTGGTGCCCTGATGAAGGGAACAAGTGAGTGGAACGCCAGGGTCTGAATGAATGTGGATAAGATGAAAGTTACCCAGCCAAGGAGAGGCAGGAGTCATCCAAGAGATTCGATGCCTGTAGGGCATTTATTTAGTACCAGTGGGTAGAAAGACACAGTCACAAGAGTGGTAGTCAACAGAACAATAGAGCAATAGAGAGAACAGGACTGCTTTTATCTCACACTGCCAAAACAACTACAGAAAATGGGTTGAGGTGCACCTCGACCTATTGCCACTATACTCTTTGATTTCTTAGCAGTTATCTGTATGTAAGACTAGTATTATACAGAAATCAGGTTCTATTCACTACCCAGATTATCTGGATTTACTATGACCACAGAATCATAACAAAGTCCAACTGGTTGAAGTCTTTGTGCGCACCACCGATCCCCGTTGGTAGCTACAAGAGAAGCAGAACAAAACTGTAGAACACTACACACAATTCCCAGCAAGGACCTAGTTAAGGCCACTAGGGCGGTGAGAGGTTTTGTAAATAGACCATAGGTTTCTCAGCAAAACCCACTCTCTCCAAGGCTGCTGGAAAGAAAGAACCAGATAAGCTGGTTCCTGGAATGAACCCACTTATGGGTTGTCAGATTCAACACTGGATGCAAAGGATTCCTCAACCAGAACCCACTTCTAGGGCTGCCAAGGATGAAGAGGAACCGGGAGATGCGTGGTGATGAATCCACTGGAGGACTACCATGACCTGGACGATGCTGCAGCACTCCAAGGGCCAGCAAGACTTTGAAGAATCTGAGGTGAAGATGGAGCTCTGATACAACCAGGAACCAGAAGGATCAGAAGTGAAGAAGGTTGATTCTGAAGTTTCATCACAAGGAACTAGAACAAAACAATGAAACTGCGGACGCATCTCGCACTGGGCTTCGATGGACTTGACTTACAGCGAACAACCAGGGGGCACAGACCAGGTTCTTCCAGGATGTGCACACTCTTCTGCAGAGGGCAACCAACTTCCGGACATCCAGATCAGGAACCAAACAAAACGACATTGGCATGGCGATCGTGATGTGCCTGAACTTCAGCAAACAGAACTTCGAACTGTAGGACAGAAGAGACGGTGAGTGTGACTTGTACGAACTGCGATGAACTCGACATTGGCGAACAACATGGATGGAGTAGATGATCTGATGGTCGGACACTTTCTGGTGAAGAATGATGATGATGGAGACGTTTTCCTCCTGGTAGAGACTGATCCTGGATACATAGAACAGCAGACCACACCATGGAACATCAATGTGGTGGAAGACTGAGTCTGTTCCCATAAGCTGCCAACAATGTAGCTATTAGGCACACCTTCTCACAATATCAAGAGAACTGCTGGATGATCAGCTAATTTGCCAGGAGAAGGGGTAAATTCTAGAACTCTGAGCTGAGTGGCTGTGTTTGAGAAGAGCTCCCAAAGCTAATCGCTTTTTGCTATAATTTTCAGTTTAAAAATTGTTTCGTTTTATGTAAAGTTAGGTGATTGTGAAAGACAACCCTGTAGGCTCCAGGAAGATATAAAATTTGTGTGGTAGATATTCGTTGGAAGTCAGAAGGATCAACACATTTATTTAGTGTGATCTTTCTACTCTGATGTGATTAAGTTTAATACTATAGTTTAAACCCTTTCTGTGAGTGCCTTTGGTGGTGTCTGATATTGAGAACCTAAGTGTCATTTATGGGTATTCTGTCTGTTTTGGTAGGTACTTTATTTTCTCTGTTAAACAACTGAGTATACCTATTGCCTAATACTTTATAGTACATTGTATCTTTTTGTGCAGTCTCTGATTTTTTCTTCTTTCTCCAATGTTTTAGAACTGTTTAGTTATTGTGGCAGAGGTGTGGTACTGTGTTCTTTCTTGTAGTTCAAGGTGCTTTGGGGACTGCTGATTTCTTCTGGTTTAAAAGATTACATTTATTTTTCTATTTTAAAAAAAGCTACATCAACTTGGTATGTTGTCGCCTGTTTGTTGTTGCTAAGTAGCAGATGTTTTTGCATTGTGCTCTGGTTCTGTGATAGAATCTGTATTAGTATAAGGTAGATTATTGTGATTGTAGTTACCTTTTGATGGTAAGGGTAAAGAGCTGAGATAGAAATGTATGTATTTTTGAATGTTATAGGAGCCAGAAAGGGAAGGAAGCATATTCAATTCAATGCTTTACAGTAACTGGTAATTGCTGTTTTTCTTTTAGACTTGGATTGTGGGCTTTTGGTAACACTGTACTTTCTTTGTTGTCTTTACTTAGAATTGTTTTTGGGCTGTTGAGGATTTAAAACGTAGTGGTGGTGTCTTTGGTTGCTGCAAATTTTCGCCCCCCCCTTCCCCCAACTCTTGATTATATGCCCTGTTAAATCTGACTGACAGAAGCTAAACACAGGGTATAGTAAGGGGTGTGGAGTAGGAGGGGCATAAGGTTGAAGAAGCCCACCCTCAGCATGACAAGTGTTTTGATTCATTTATTTATTTCTTGGTTTATTTTCTTTTTTTAAAAAGAAAAGTATCTGAGGAACAGTGGCAGGATTTTTAGGACAGTAAATTAATAAAAAGGGAACTAGGAGAGCTTCAGTAGCAGACAAGTAGTGGAATAGCAGTATAATTGCAGTATAATGTGGGAGTGGTGCAATGCAGTGGCTGTGGGCAGCCATATTCAGGCAGACCTTCTGGACACTGAGGTGCTGCCCTATCTGCATGCATCTCTCTGGACTGCGGGATGAGGTAGCCAGACTCAGAGTGGAAGTAAACTGGGTCAGGAGTACCATCACCCCTATCCAGAGACCATCCAGTCCAATGCAACTGCCTCAAAGGATGCCAAGAACAAGGAGCGCTTGGATGACAGTGGGCTCAGGGAGGGTTAGAGCGGTCAGGCAGAGGCACATCCCAGATCCTATTCCACTCAAGAACTTATATGCCACACTGGCAAACAGGGACAACCAAATAGAATAAGTGGAAGGAAAGGATGTGGAGGTCAGCCAAGGAGGTGACCTCAGCGGGGAAAGCAGTGGACCCCAGAGGAGAAGGAAGCGAATCCTGGTGGGGGACTCCATCATAAGAGGGATCCAGCTAGGAACACAGGAGGGGGAGGACAGGGAGGTGAGGTGCTTACCAGGTGCCATGGCATGGAGGGATGGAAGGAAGATCCTGGGGATCACTGGGAAGGCAAGACGGGAGGGTGAGCTGGATGTCATTATCCACCTAGGTACTAATGACCTGGCAAATGGGGAGCCAAAGGAAGTTAAGGAAGAGTTTAGGAAATTGGGGAAGGGTCTCAAGCAAGTAGCTACTTCTGTCACTTTCTCAGAAGTACTACCTGTGAGAGGCAAGGGAGAGCATAGGGTGCATGCACCAGGAACTTTAACTCATGGTTGAAGAACTGGTGCTGTGAGGAAGGGTTTGGATTCATTGGTGACTGAGGACCCACCTGGAAGGATGGAGGTTTGTTCAAGCCTGACGGCCTGCATCCATCCTGAAGGAGAATCCAAGCAATCAATGATAAGTTTAAATGCTACATTAACAAGCATTTAAACTAGCTAAGGGGGGTGGCAGGTCAGCAAGGAGGGTACCTACTTGCTCACCCCCCACAACTAGCAGTGGAACCAGTGAACCAGAGGAGTTGCTGTCTCTACAAAGCAGTGTGCAAAAGATGGAGATTAGCGCCCAAGAGGTGGATAGGCAGAAAAGGGGCAAAATTCAGCAGAAAGGCAGACAGCAAGGAGAACCAGGGATAAAGGATAACCAAGGAAGGGGCTGGAGTAGAACAGCAAAACAGTCTAGGGAGGTCAAATCATGGAAAGCCATGTGTGCAAATGCCAGGAGCCTTAGCAACAAGATGGCAGATCTGGAGGCTGTCATGGTGCAGTCAGACCTGGACATTGTGGCCATCACTGAAACCTGGTGTAATGATAACCATGACTGGGAGTTGACCATACCTGACTACAACATATTCAGAAGAGACAGGGCAGGCAGGAAGGGAGGAGGAGTGGCACTGTATGTGAAAAATGACATAAGGGCCACAGAGATCCAGGAGGAACAAAATGGGGGAGAGATACTGTGGGTTAAGCTGGAAAGGAAAATGGGAACAGCCATCCGCACAGGTGTGGTCTATAGACCACCAGCCCAGGAGGAAGAAACAGATAGGGAGCTGATGCTAGCCATCCAAAGGATGGCAGACAAGGGTGAGGTAGTACTGGTTGGAGGCTTCAATATTCCAGACGTGGACTGGAGCATCCCAGCAGCAGCATCAACTAGAGCAGATTTATCCTGACTCTCTTCAGGGTGCCTTCCTCAGCAACTGGTCATGGAACCAACTCGGCAGAAGGCAATACTGGACCTTGTGCTCACAAACAGGGACAGTGTGATGGGGTAACAGTGGGGGAGCACCTGGGGAACAGTGACCACCAGTCACTGTGGTTTGAAATCACAGAAAGAGCAGAACCAAACCACACAAAAACACGTATCCTGGATTTTTGGGGGGCAGACTTTGGGAAAATGGGGAGATACTTGAAAGAGACATTAAGAGGAATGGGGCAGGAATCAGGGGTTGAGGAACAGTGGGCAGTATTTAAAATGGGGATTACAAGAGCAACAGAATTATGTATTACAGGAGTTAGCAAGAGGAAAAGGAAGAGGAAACCATTATGGTTTTCCAAAGAGGTAGCAAAGAAAGTGAAAGCCAAAAAGATTGCATTCAGGCAATACAAAGACACAGGCAAAAGGGATAGGAGAAGTACCAGGAGAAGCAAAGGGAGGCAGGGAGGTCAGTAAGGAAGCCAAACCTCAGACAGAAGAACACATTGCAAAATCAGTGGGTAGAGGGGACAAAACCTTTTACAGGTACATATATGAAAAAAGAAAAGCAAAGGGAGGGATAGTGAGACTGAAGGGGGAGGATGGGGGTTGTGTGGAGGATGACAACAGTAAAGCTGACATATTGAACAGGTATTTCTGCTCAGTCTTTACTGAGGAAGAGGAGGGTAATGGGTCTGAACGGAGTATAAGGGGTGAGAATGGTGCAGAAATGGACACAAGTCCCTTTACACGAGAAAGGGTCCTGAAGGAACTGGAAGTAATAAGAGTTGATAAAGCAATGGGCCAGATGGGGTGCACCCCAGGGTCCTTAAAGAACTAAGAGAGGTGGTGGCTGAACCTCTGTCTATCCTGTTTAGCCGATCACTGGAAACAGGGGAGGTACCCAAAGACTGGAGGATAGCAGATGTAGTCCCCTTATACAAAAGTGGGAACAAAGAGGAAGCGGGAAACTACAGACCATTCAGCCTCACCTCGGTAGTGGGGAAGATCATGGAAGCACTACTGAAGGAGAGATTGGTGGAACATCTGGTTGTCAATGGACTACAGGACCCAAGGCAGCATGGTTTCACCAGGGGAGGTCATGTCAGACCAACCTCATTGAATTTTTGACTGGGTGACTAGGGAGGTGGATCAGGGAGGCAGTGGACATGACCTATCTGGACTTCAGCAAGGCCTTTGACACTGTGCCACATAGACTATTGCACAAACTGGGGAATATGGGTGTGGGCAGGACAGTAGTGTGGTGGGTAGGTAACTGGCTGGGTGGCAGGACACAGAGGGGTGGTGGTAAATGGCTGTCACTCCACAGAGGGAAGAGTGACCAGTGGGGTACCACAGGGATCAGTACTGGGACCGGTTCTATTCAATATCTTCATCAGTGACATTGCGCAGGACCTAGAAGGCAGAATTTCACTGTTCGCTGATGACACAAAGCTCTGTAACAGAGTAGACACACCAGAGGGTGTAGACAGAATGAGAAGGACCTGCAGAAACTTGAAGAATAGTCAGGGTTTGGCAGTTGAAATTCAATGCAAGGAAGTGCAAGATAATGCATATGGGGCACAAAACCCTGGCACAATATATCAGTTGGGGGTGAGGATATAGCATGTACCAAGCAGGAAAGGGATCTTGGGGTTATCATCTCTGATGACCTCAAGGCAGGGAAACAGTGTGACAAGGCAGCAGGTAAAGCAAATAGGATGCTGGGATGCATAGGCAGGGGCATCACCAGCAGGAAAAGGGAGGTCATAATTCCACTATACAAGACACTAGTGAGGCCCCACCTGGAGTACACTGTACAGTTCTGGAGACCTTACCTACATAAGGACATAGACAGGATAGGGAAGGTTCAGAGGAGGGCAACAAAGACGGTGCATGGATTGCATCACAAGTCCTATAAGGACAGGTTGAAGGAACTGAACATGTACTCCCTGGAGGAAAGGAGGGAGAGAGGGGATATGATAGAGACATACAAGTATCTTACAGCGAGGAACAGGGTGCAGGAATACATTATTTTTAAGTGAAAAAGATGTTCCAGGACTAGAGGGCATGGGATGAAGTTGGAGGGAGGACGATTCAGAGGAAACGTGAGGAAGAATTTCTTCACAGAACGGGTGATGGACAAGTGGAACACCCTGCCAGTGGAAGTGGTGGGGGCTGAAACAATCACGGGATTTAAGAATGCATGGGATAGACATAAAGGAATTTTGGAGGTCAGGGGTTAGGGGCAACAGACTTCTTGGAAAACATAAACTGAACTTACAAGCTCAAATGGGCAGAGTGGGTGGGCCATAGGCCCTTATCTGCCGACACTGTCTATGTATCTATGTATGTATCTATGTATCAACATTGGGGCAATTATTTACTCGGGGCAATTGTTCAGATGCGTGGGGCAATTGTTCAGATGCCAGAGCAATTGTTCATATGCCTGGAGCAATTGTTCAGATACACAGGGCAATTGTTCCGATGCATGGGGCAATTGTTCAGATGCCAGGGGCAAATAACCATAACCCTAATGTCACAAGGCCGTCTCGTTGCTTTTAGCAATTACACAGTCTTTCAGAATGCTTGAGCAATAAACAGTTGCTTAAATAGCACAATTGTTAACAGTCACTTTGCAGCATATTGTGAGCTAAGCACCCTTGTTTGGAGCCTTTTCTGACTTTAGGGCCTTCCTGGATAGGATCTGGCTAGCCCTGAGCACTTTGCTATGAATGTCCCAATCACTACACTCGGATACCACTTACTACTAGACCAGTTGCCTGAACACTGGAGGTCTAAATGCCTTACTTGCTATAGAGTCTGTATGCCCTATTTACTACTAGGCTGGCTTGCCTTAACTGGCTAGGCCTGGGCTGCCCTAACTACCTCAGGACTGGCTTGTCCTAACTCACTAGGCCGGGGCCCTCTCTTGATCCAGGCCTGGTGCCCAGCTGTACTGTGGCCATGGCGCCCTCTGAAATGGGCCTGGTGCCCTGCTTTACTTTGGGCATGGTGCCCTGCTTTACATTGGGCCTGGTGCCCTTCTCTACTTTGGGCCTGGTGCCCTTCTTTACTCTGGGCCTGGTGCCCTCGTTACTTTGGGCCCGGTAGCCCTCTTCAAATGATGGGCCTGATAGCCCTCTTACCTCAGGACCTGGTGCCCTCTTTATTCTGTGGTCCTGGTGTCCTCTGAAATGGGCCTGGTGCCCTTTTTACTGTGGACCCGGTGCCCTTTTAATTGAAGGCTTCCTGAGACTGCTGCCACTCTGTCCTGGGTCACTGCCCCAACCCTGCCAACTTTATTAATATTTAAGGCCTCTTCAGTGGCCTTGCCTTCCCGGCCCCTCCCCGTGGGCATCGCTACCTTCCATGCCCCTCCTGAATATTAATTATGGGGTCTTTGCTCCCCAACCCGTGGCACTCAGCCACTTCCTTCTAGCGCCTAGTGCGCTAACCAAAAAAAAAAAAAACAATCCTTTTATTTAAAGTTTTAGGCAGACAACATGAATCAGCGTGCTGCTGCAGACTCACTGCACCCCACACAGGAATGAGGAGGCGAACGGGAGGCGGGAAGCTATCTGGCAAAGGGAGGGAACTGGCGCAGCTGGAGGCAGGCACTGAGAGAGACAGCAGGGGGCTTCCAACGGCCGTTGGCTTTTGTGTAACGATGCGGCTCTTGTCTGCCATCGACGGGGAACCGGAATTCTTTCTAACTGGGCTCAGAAAAATAAAAAAACAGGGCTGAACAGAGCCCACACCGCCGCAGGAGGCTATAATGCACTTTCTTTAAGGGTGGGGGACTGCCGGACTCGACCGCACAGAACAGGAGGAGCACCAGGAACAGCTGCAGGGATCTTCACTGGCTGGAGGAGGCACCAGACAGAGTCAACTGGATGGCTTCAACCAACCCTCAGGTAAGCCTTGTTTCTATTGCACTCTGCAGGTCCTCACACTCCACAGCCCAGCACAACACTACTCCAAACGTCAAAAGCCCCCGTTTGAAAAAGTGCTTGAGGTTCTGATTCTGAAACCCCAAGCTCGCACCCACACAAACAGCCAGGGACATGCACAGGGCACCACGCGCTGGCCAGGAGCAGAAGTCCTAGCGTATGGGTGCCCACTCTTCTATTGCCTGCTCTGGGAAGGGGTGGTATGGAGCATGCAGGCAGCAGGGAGAGAGAGAGAAAAAAACTTCTTTTTTTTTTTTTTATTATATTAGCCCTGCCTAGCACTTGCTCTAGGGGCATTACAAGGGACCCTCACCCTGAAGCCCCCAAAGCTACAGAACAACACAGGGAGCCCTGGGGCAATAGGAAACCCCTAATTATTTCTGTGATGCCCCAAATTTGGGGCATTACAGTAGGAGACACTGGTTGCTGGAAGGTGAGTGTTTAATATTGGCTGAGGTTTTGTACCTTAACTGCAGGTATCACATTTCAACAGAGGATTAGTGAAGGATGAAATTCAAGTGTGTGCCTAACTGTTTAACAGACCTTCAGTTGGAGTCCCCATTTTGAGTGAGCAGGAGTAGAAGAAACTGTTGGCTGGTATGGTGAACTAGAGTTGTGTTTTTGCCCTGTAGTTTACAGAAGTATGTCTTTTTTTACCTGATTGTTTTTGTAGACACCGTGTACCAGAGGAGCTGCCCCCCCATTCCCCAACCCCTCCACCCCCCGTGCACTGCCTTTATAGTGGAAGGCTAGACCACACCTACTTCAAGAGGCAGGAGCAGATGGGCAGCACAAGCATTAGCCTAGCTGATATATAGGCTGAATTACGAAGGATGTAGCCAGTAACTAGGTCCAAAGGGCACATACAAAAGGAGGAGGGAGAAGCTGTAAGTCCCTACAGAAGGAGAGAGAGAGTAAGAGGTTGGGGGCAGTGCTGCTGGCTTACAGCCCTTATAGACATATGGATTCAATTGTAAAGAGCTGGGGAATATTTAGAGACTAAGATGGGGGTATGTGGAGGCCAGGGCAAGGAGGCAGGTGGGGGAATGGAGGGGTGGAATGGAGAGGTTGGGATGACTGGGGTTGGGGGCACAGGGATGCGGGGAGAATTGTGAGCTGCAATGGGTGAGGGGCAGCACTGTTTTTGGGAACCTGGTGGAAGGTGGGGGGTTGTCCAGTATGCAGGATATTCAGAAAACGTACGCTGGAGATAGAGCGCTTGAGACAGGAGTTGGAGGTAGGGGACAGGTACAAGGGGTTGAGGAGGAGGAGAAGGGGCACAGGTGCAGGGAGGGTTCCATTGTAAGATAGACCAGGCTGCCATGAGCTGGAAGGGGGCGCTTGGCCGGAGGGGGGGTCCAAGTCCACTGGGTCCTGGGAGCACCAAAAGGGGTTGTTGGGAAGTGGTAGGGAACATGGGTAAATGGAGAGAAAGTAGAAAAGAGGTTCAGATAAAGCAGATGCAGGAAGGGATTTCAGGGGATGGCATGGGCAGGAGGTTGGAGACTGTTTAACAGGTACACAATACTGGTTGATAAAACAGAGCAGGATGTGGGGGAAGCCACCACAGAACAAGAGTCAGGTGATCAGGAGGGAGGAGGGAATATACAGTTAAAGGAGAGAGGTAAGATGGTGGTGTAAAAGTGGGGAGGGGCAGGGAAGTAGGTAACGTTGGCATGAATACACTAAACAAAGGGGAAGGAAGGCCAAATCATGTTGGGAGGGGAGGAGGAGGAGGAGGTGGCACAATGCAGGGGGCAGTGGGAGTATATAAAAGTAGTGGGGAGGTGGTTGGGGAAGGGAGCAAGCACAGAAAGGATGGAGGAGGAGAGTGGGTGGAGGCTCAATTGGAGGAGAAGGAGGGAAGGGGCAAGGTATGACAGCAGAGGACACTGAGGAAAAGGGGTTCATAGGAGGGCAAACTATGGGGGCAGTGCAAGGGATGCGGGAGCAGGTACTTATATTAGGGGATTCTATGCTCGAGGGTGAGATGGGGAGGTAAGGGAGCAATGAAGAGCCGAACCTGGGTGGAGTATTTGCCTGGTTTGACAGTGGGGAGAGTAGGGCAGTGCATTCAGAAATGTGTGGAGAAGATGGGAGGGAAGCCTCATATCATTGTACACCTAGGAACAAACAACCTAGAGGGTAGTACAGGGGAAGACGTGCAGGAGACATTCAGTGAAGTGGTGGGTATCTGCAATCAGGTGGGAAACTCAGTGATGTTCTCCGAGATACTTCTGGTACCTATGGCAAGCACAGCAAGAAAGCTAAGAATACAGGAGTTTAATGAGTGGCTGAAGGGTTGGTGTGCAGAAATGGGGTACGGGATAGTAGGGAGGGTGGGGTGAGACATGGAACAATAAGGGGCTTTATGCCAAGGATAGGCTGCATCTCAACATCAAGGGTACAAGGGCATTCACGCAAGGGCTGGAGAAGTACATTTAAAACAACATAGATTTAAACTGAGGAGGGGGAGGAGCTGAGTCAGTTAGCAGGAAGGAGGCACCTTCCAGGGGAGACCAGAAGGCCTCACCCCCCCCCAGTGACGGAGGAGGAGAATGAGGAGAAGTTACCAAGACAAAAGTGGAAGGGGGAGAGAGATGGGAAGAGGAGGGGCAGGACACAAGGTGGACTGTAGTATCCTTGAATGCAAGGAGCTTTGCAAACAAGGTGGCATAGTTCCAGGCAATGATGGTGGAGGGGGAGGTAGATTTTGCCACCATCTCAGAGACCTGGGCCACCCAATACCATGACTGGGATCTCACAATACAGGGATACAAGGTGTTCCACAGGGACCGGGGGGGGAGGGGAGAGGGGTGGCAATTTATGTCAGAGAGGGGATACTGTGTACCAGGGAGGAAGGGGACAAGGGGAGGCCAGAAGCCATGTGAATATTGCTCCAAAGTCCTAAAGGGAAGAAACTCAGGATGCGGGTGGTGTACAGGCCACCCTCACAGAACGAGGAGGTGGATAGGGAGCTGGACGAGCAAATCAGAAAGATCAGTGGCAAAGGGAATACAGTTATAGTGAGAGACTTCAATCTACATGGGGTTGACTGGCAGACAGTAACTACAGTACACGCCAGGGAACAGGTGCTGCTGTAGGCTATCCAAGACAGTTACCTAGTGCAAGGGGTGATGGATCCTACTACGGAGGGGAACATATTGGACTTGGTGCTAACAAATGGAGATCAAGTCCAGGATGTAGTAGTGCAGGACCCTCTAGCAAGAAGCGACCACTGCTCAGTGTGGTTCATCCTCAACACAGGGAGGGAGTCTGCTAAGACCAGGGCAAGACTGCTGGATATCAGGAAGGTAGATGTTGCCAGAATGGGCAGCATCCTAGAGGGGTATTTAGCTGAAATTAACCCAAGGATGGATGCTGAACAGAAGTGGGCAATCATTAGGAAGGGGCTAAATGAGACCACAAACACATGTGCCAAATCTCAAAGTAAGCAGTCTAGGTAAAAAAAAAAAACTAGCTGGCTCAGCAAGGAGGTGGAGGGGAAGGTGAGGGAAAAAAGTCTGGCCTTGATTAAGTTCAAAAAATCTGTGCATGAGAAGGATGGAAAAGTGTTCTTAAAGGCATCTAGGGAGGTGACCAGGTCAGTCAGGGCAATCAAGGCAGCAAAGGAGCTGAAGCTGGCTCAGGGGATCAGAGAGGGGGGGAAGGGGTTCTTTAAATACATAAGGGAGAAGAGGAGTTGTAGAGATGACATTGTTAGAATCAAAAGGGGTGGGGGATGGGCAGAACAAGGCGAAGATCAGGCAGAGGCACTCAATGAGTATTTCTGCTCGATGTTCACAAAAGAAAAGGATGGCCCAATACCACAGGGGAAAGGGGGCAAGGATGGAGGGGGGCAGAGATAACAGATGAGGTCATCCAAGAGGATAGAGTTCTGAAGGGTCTTAAAGCCTTGTGGGTAGACAAGGCACCAGGACTGGACAGTGTACACCCAAGGGTCCTGAAGGAACAGGCAGAGTTGTTGGCAGGCCCTCTGACAGACCTGTTCAACACCTCCTTGGAGACAGGGAATGTACCCAAGGACTGGAGGATGGCTCATGTGATGCCCCTTCACAAGAGTGGACCCAAGGACCAACTGGGTAACTACAGACCGGTGAGCTTGACTTCCATAGTGGGGAAGTTGACTGAAACCATTCTGAAGAAGAGGTTGATAACCTTTCTTGATAGCAATGGCCTGCAGGATGAGAGACAGCATGGGTTTGCCACAGGAAGGTCTTGCCAAACTAACCTGATCAACTTCTTCAACTGGGTCCCTAGGGCAGTTGACGAAGGCCACGCTGTGGATGTCCTGTATCTGGACTTCAGCAAGGCTTTCAACTCTGTGCCACACAGGAGGTTAATGAGCAAGCTGAGGGACATGGGAGCTGGGGGAAAACTAGTGGGGTGGGTTGAGAGCTGGCTGCAGGGCAGACAACAGAGGGTAGTTGTAAGGGGGGAGACATCCAAGCCATGGCCAGTTAACAAGTGGAGTACCGCAGGGTTCAGTGCTGGGCCCCATTTTGTTCAATGTCTTCATTGGAGACATTGTAGAGGGGGTCAAGAGTAAGATCTGCCGGTTTGCAGATGACACTAATATTTGTGCAAAAGTGGACAATGAGGAAGAGGCAGGCACTCAGAGAGGATCTAGCTTAACTCGAACACTGGTCTAGGGAGTGGCAGTTGAGGTTTAATACTAAGAAGTGCAAGGTCATGCATGTTGGAGCCAGAAATCCCAAGAACAGCTATTGGCTGGGGGAATGCATGTAATGGCTTCAGAGGAGGAAAGGGACCTGGGGGTAATAGTTACAGGGGACATGAAGGTATCTGCACAGTGTAGGAGTGCTGCAGCAAGGGCAAATAGGATGCTGGGGTGCATTGCCAGAGGGATCACCTCTTGAAGGTGGGAGGTCATCCTGCTACTGTATAGATCACTGGTGAGGCCACACTTGGAATACTGAGTACAGTACTGGTGCCCATACCACAAAAAAGGTGTGAGATTACTGAAAGGGGTGCAGTGTAGGGCTACAAAAATGATCCTGGGACTAGGGGAGTTATCATAAGAGAAAAGGTTGAAAGAGCTTAACATGTACTCACTGGAAGACAGAAGGGTAAGAGGGGACATAATAGAGACCTTTAAGTACTTGAAAGGCATAAAAAAAGTCAGGGAGGAAGGATTGTTTTGCTTAAAGGAGGGAAGGGTCACTAGGGGGCACAGTCTGAAGTTGGAAGGGGGAAGGTTTAGGAAGGAGGAGAAGAAGAGGCACTACTTCACAGAGAGAGTGGTGTCAGGTAGGAACGCACTGCTGGAGGAGTTAATCACTCAAAGGGCAGTGGATAGCTTTAAGCAGGGATGAGATTGAGTCAAGGGCAGGGTTAGTACAGACAAAAACAAATGGGGGAAGGACTGGAAAAGAGGAGTAAGAGAGAGGTTTGGGTGGTGGTGGGGCAGTGGTAGTGATTTGAAACTAAGAGCTGCACAATCAGGCAGGCTTGATAGACTTGTGGGCCTTTTTCTGCCGGCAATTTCATATGTTCATATGTAATAAGTTAAATAGTTCACTGCAGTTCACCATGTTAATTCCTTTTAGGAATTTGATGGTCTCTATCATTATCTCCCCTCTCCCTTCTGGTCTCCAGCAAATACATATTCAGTGTCTCATAGGACTTGCTCTGCTGGCCCTGAATAATTTTTGTTACCCTGTGCTGCACTGTCTTTAGCCTGTCCCTGTCTTTCCTGAGGTGGGGACTCCAGAACTGGATGCAATACTCCATGTGAGGCCTCACCGAGGATCTATACAGGGGAAGTATTTCCTCCCTTGTTCTGCTATCAGTTCCCCTCCCGATACATCCAAGCATCATATCTGCCTTGCTGTAAGCTTTTTGCACTGACTTGATTGCTTTCGGGAGTCACTGATGATAACCCCAAGGTCTCATTCCTTAGCTGTGGTACTCAGTCTCACCCCTCTCATCCTACACTCTGTCTTGAGGTTCTTGTTCCCCTGGTGCATAGCCTTACACTTCTTGGTGTTGAATTTCAGCTGCCAAACTCTTGACCACCCCTCTAGCTTTTGCAAGTCTCTCTGCATTTCTTTTATTCCCTTGTCACTATCCATCCTCCCACAGAGCTTGATGTCATCAGCAAAGTGACACATCCTGCCTCAGATGCCCTTGTCAATATCACTGATGGACATGTTCAAGAGGACCAGACCCAGGAGAGATCCCTGTGGTACCCCTCTCATGACCTCCGTCCCCTTTGATTTAACCCCATTGACCACCACCCTCTGTTTGCCTCCCCTTTAGCTAGTTACCAACCCAGTTTACTATGATCTTAGCCGCACCCAGATCTTCCATCTTCTTCAGCAAGTGTCTGTGCAGCAGCGAGTCAAAATCTTTGCTGAAGTCAAAGTAAAGCAGATCCACAACGTGGTCCTTATCCAGTTCCCTCATCACCCAGTCAAACAAGGCTATCAGGTTAGTCTGACAAGACCTCCCTACTACGAATCCATGCTGTCTGCTATCCTGAAGCCCATTAGTTTCTAAGTAGTCCACTAGGTCCTCTTTGACCAGTGACTCCATCATTTTCCTTATGACAGAGGTTAGGCTGACAGGTCTGCAATTCCCCGCTTGTTTCTTGTCCCCTTCCTTATGAAGCGGAACCACATCTCCCTCCCTACAATCCCTTGGAACCTCCCCTGATCTCAGACAGCTGTCAACTGGACCTACTAGGGGAATCAGACAATTCTCCGAGTATCTTCGCATGCAACCCACCTGGACCAGGAGCCTTATCAGTCTTTACAGCTGTCAACCCTTTCAGGACCCTTTCTCTAGTAAATGTTGGTTCGTGAAGACTAAGTGAAAGTAATCATTAAAGAGCTGCAATGTATTTGCTTTGCCAAAATATCTGTTGATGTACTATGTAGCATAATCCAGTAAACACCTGTAAATGTTGTTTATAATGGTCAGTGACTTCAGAATAAGTCACTTGTGTTAAAACATGCTCTCCATTTTCTAGTGTTGGTCACTGCTGTTAGACGAGTAGAGTTAAAAAAACAGTCGTGTCCTCTTGGAAAAAGCTGGACACTAACTGCATCACTTGGGTAAGGTGCATGCTTCGAAGACACTAGTGTTACAGTATTTTGAATACATGCCTTTTTATATACTGATCTGCCGTTGTTTGGCTGGCTTTACATTTTTCACTGCTGAACCTATTATATGTTTTGACAATTCATGCAGTCAGATTGTGTGATAGTGTCATACATGTCGGTTACCAATGAATGATGTTTTCAGATAGTTTAGTTTTTATGGCAAGTTGACATCAGCATTTCACTGTCTAAGCTTGCATTGCAGCAGGCAGTTCTGTTATCCCGCTCAGCCCTGGTTTGTGGTTCTGAATCAGTATGTGCTTGTATGTATTTTAAATGGTTAGATCTATGCGAGATAAAGTAGCACAAGTACAATAGCTAGCGAACCATGTGCCTGCTAAACTATATCCTGAGCATTTGGCTACCCCCACCCCCAACCCCCACTGAAGAAATAATCCAGCACTTGGTATAATGTGATGCTGGTTTTTAATTTGCAACAGTTAAAAACACTGATAACTCATATGTTTTGAATGTCATGGCCTTACAGCAGGACCTGAGCTGGGATGTACTGTAAAAAGAAGAAACAATACTGCTTCTCTAGTACGGGACTCTATGACAAACCTCTGTAGGGAGGATAAACTACATATAGTACCATACCATTGGTTGACCACAGTCATGCGTCTTCTGTCAGCACTTGTTGGTGGGATGAGGTGGTGGGGTACCATTTCAAGAGAACATCATTTACGGTCTTAGCTAATCTACTTTATACATCAAAAAAGGAGAGGTGGATGAAAAGATGAAATGCTTCAAGCATAAAGAGGCAGCATGCAGAATAAAATGATTACACTAATTTGTCAAAAATTTGCAGACAGTATCTGTCTGAAAAGTGTTGCTAGCTTGAATGTGCTGCTCGCCATGGCTGATTGATGCACGACAGATAACTGAGCAGTTTATGAACTATGAGTAAACAGACCTCAAAGCTTTTTCATTGCAAAGCTGTCACAGTCTTAAAAAGCAAACCTTTGCTCACAATAGTATCATTATGTGATAAACTGATAATACAAATAAGGGTAGTTATCCTAAATGAATATGTATGTATGCAAATTCATATGTATCTTGCCGCAAATGAAATTTCCCACTACAAGAAGCTGACATTCAAGGGGTTAAGCGAAATGCATGCTGTGCTGATTACCCCTATACACATCATTTCCAGTTTGCCAGCTGAAACAGATTTTCTCCATGTTTCACTCGATCATTGGAGAAGCTCAGTGCATGCCACCACACGTAGTAAAATCATAATATTTAATAAAATAAAGACACTACACCTACACACATGTGGTATTATGAAAAAAAATATTTGGAAGACTATCAATGTCAAATAAATATTAGCTCTTTAAGGACAATGGCCTTTTGCCCATCTGCCTCAATTACCCTACCCCCCTCGGTTAGTCTTATAAAGTCCCCTCCTTTCATCCTTTTTTCAATATTATACTTGAAGCACTGTTTCTCACGGTTCCATGTCAAATGCACAAAACAAAATTGCGCAGTCCATGTAGTCACAAGATTTGCAATGCAAGTCAAATACACGCACTGTAATTTAATCACAATGCGACTGTGCACATGCGGTAGTCAAGTGGCTACCAATCGAACTGTGGCTATTTAGTAGTACTGTTTTCTTGTAGCACAGGATTGCTGATAGCAGAGTAAAGGAGTAGTCAAGATGTCACTCAAGTATGTTAGCAGTCAGCGTGGCCAGCAGCTCTTGTCACACGATGGATTTCTATACCATAAGGAATGCACCTATAGAATGAAAACATACTGTAAGTGCTGTCTGTACGACAGCGCACGATGTCCAGCTGGAGTGCACACAGAGAATTATATGATTTACAAATTTCTGTCTGAGCACAGTCATGTGCCAGATGCTGGTGCAGTAGCTGTGTGTAAGGTGGTACAGGAAATTAAAAGTAAGGCACAGTCATCTCAGGAGGCAACTCAACAAATTGTGCCTGGGGCAACTAGCCAGCTGGACCCTGCCACTGCGAGAAAACTTCCGTCTTTCTCTTGTTTAAAATGCACCACTCAGCGTGCAAGGCAGATCGCATCGGTGTCACCCGTACAGCCTGCCTCTGCTGCACACCTCAAAATTCCCCACGAATGCAGTATTACTGAATGCGGAGAGGACTTTCTCCTATTTGATAGTGGCGATGAGGACACTGAGCATTTCTTAATATTTTCTACAAGATGAAACCTTCAATATATGAAAGAAAGCAAACATTGGTTTGCTGATGGAACATTTAAATCAACTCCCCCACTGTTTTCCCAACTGTACACAATCCACGGTGTGCAGTACACTGCTGTGATGCCAAGTGTGTTTATATTGATGTGCAGCAGATCTAATGCCAGTTATGTTCGAGTGCTGTCTGCTTTAAAAGGATTGTGCAGCAACCTTAGTCCACAGTCTATAATGACAGACTTTGAATTGGCTGCTATAAAAGCATTCTGCACTGAATTTCCTGATGCAGAAACGCGAGGTTGCTTCTTCCACCTCTGCCAAGCTATTAGGTAAAAAATTCAAGATCTGCCAGAGGTGCACAGATTGTACACTGGAGATGAAGAGTTTGCTCTGAATGTGAGAATGATATCTGCTTTAGCGTATGTTCCAGCTGATGATGTGCTACCTGCATTTGAACCTCTAAGGGCTGCTGAATTTTTTACAGAGCATGATGAGCTTCTGGCACCTTTACTAGACTACTTTGAAGACACGTATGGGACGGCCGATTGGGAGACAAGGAAGACAAAAACCACTGTTACTGCTGACTTTTTGGAACTGTTACAATGCAGTCACAGATGGAATCATGAGAACAATAAATTCAGTTGAGGGATGGCACCGAAGTTTCAATCACCTGTTAGGTGCCACACATCTCACAATTTGGAAGTTCATACGTGCAATTCAAACAGAACAAAGTATAAACAAACTTAAAGTAGAACAATACCTCTCTGGCGTTGCACCACCGGCCCAAAGAAAGAAATACAGAGATACATCGAAGAGAATCACCGCCGTAGTGCAGGGATATGGAACCTGTGACAGCAATAGCTACCTACGCAGAACTGCGCACTACTTTCAGCTTCAGGTTTAATAATAAATAAAAATAATAAAGCTTTAACTTTTTAACTGGAAATAAAGGATAAGGGCTACATGTACATTAGTTAATGATGTGCCCATTGGATGTAACAGACATTGAGCCCCACAACTAGCTATGATACCATTCGCTGTAATTCAGCAACACAACATGCTACTATCCCATTCGCTGTGACGTTCGAACGTCATTGCACCCTGCATTTTGCACTGAAATTGTACCGCACTGTGATGTGCTATGTACTGTAATGGTATGCGCTGTTTTGCTCATGCTGAATTGCTTGCGCTCAGTTGACGTGTGTAACCCCTAGATGGCGCTATCCCAGGGGCTACTACCCCTGCCTGATTTGCCACTAACAGGTTGAGGGGCCTGGATCCAATGGCGGGTGCCTCCACCCAGAGGTCAGGGTTTGCAATAGTTAAACTTACTTGGTCACAGCCCTCTGGGACACTGCAACCCCCCTTTCTTCCCACTAGTGGCCCACACAGTATATCAGAATTACCTTCACAGTATACACTTACCCCCAGGACTGGTTCGGGCACTGGGACCCCCTGTAAAATAAGATACAGTGCAACAATCACAGTACAATACTTTAACATAGACAAATACCTCAGGCAGTATAACTTTGCTGAAACAAGCAGCTCTGATTTATTTAGGGGGATATAACAAGGACAGGGGGAAATCAGGTTAATTAGCTTATCACTTTACTCATCTACCTATGGCTCTGTGCAGGCCTATCCCTACCAGTTACTGTCCCTGGGTACTCAAGCCCTAGTGGCTAGTCCAAACCGTGGCAGCTGGTAGGGGCCCTTTCACACAGAGAAAAGAAAAATTAGATAAACAGTCAGCAGTACAGTAATTCCATTTGGATTCAATGTGGCAATTCAACAGGGAGCGACTCTGAATTAGTACTCACGACCTCCAAACAAGATAGGGTCCTTCAGTGTCAGCAGGGCTACTCTTGAGCTCCACGAGACTTCTCACACATTTATATGGCAAACTGCAACAGGCAAAAGTCCTTTAATGGCAGCAGGATTCACTTGAGCTACACAAGCCTCCTCACACATTTATATGGTGAACAGTAACAGGCAAAAGTCCTTTAATGGCAGCAGGATTCACTCGAGCTGCACAAGCCTCCTCACACATTTGTATGGTAAAAAGAAAGTACTATACCAGGCAGGCTGCTTGTCTATCCCGATCGCAATTACTGCACAATACCCGGGAGAACATACAGCAGATTCAGTTCCTGACAGACCGAGTGCAATTCAGCAATTTCTCCAGTCTTCTACAGGGTGAGCCTGGTTTCTACTCTTCAGATATCCTTTGATTCTCTTCACAGGACTGATTCAGTCCTAACAAGCAGTTACACAAGCTGCAGACCGGAACTCTGGGCCTTACACACGCTTCCCGACTAAAACTGCACACCGAAAAGCACAGGGCTCCTTCCTCTACACTGCCAGAGCTCAACTGAAACTCCAGCAGACAAAACCGGCACTTCCTTTGAGTTCCTCCCAGTTCTTGGCTGGATTGGCTGTCACTACAATAGACTGCTCCTGTTGGTCCAAAAAGGTGCCAAGTCCAAACTACATCTCCCAGAGTCACTGCCCATACAATCCTCTTGTGGCTGGCTCAGATTACGAGTCCAAGTTCTGATTTGTCCAAGGCACCATTTTAGAGCTACCTTAACCCACACTGATTGGTCCAGTTCAGCAGTTCAAAACTAGAATGGGAACTAGGCAAACACAGTTCTGACTGCAAGAAAGCAGGTTAGACAAACTGTATTTTCATTATTACTCTAAATGATTTCTGGCAAACAGTTACATCTTTCAGATAGGTTCCTTTGCACCCTAGTGACTGCAAAATGGAGTGAATTGGCAGCAGCTCGAGTGGTACTCAATCAAAGAAACACACAGTCCCCCATACAAACTAATTATGTCTGCAAGCAGACAGCTCTTAAAGAGACAGTACCAGAGGCTCTAAAAACACTCACTGATAAATGGCTTAAACGCCAAACACCATTCAGGCTTGGAGCATTCAAGCAGGCTCCTGGAAGTCTTTTGGGAACCCCCATTTGCAGGGGGGTTACACGTGCTACCATTTCTCACCACCCTTGACCCCTCAGCAATACGCAGTCTGCTTTTGTCTTCCTAACTGCCCTCTTTGTCTCCCTATTGTTCAGCAAATATTCGCCCTATTCTTCCTTCCCTTGATGCGCTTTACATTTGTAGATAGAAGGCCTTTTTTTGGCCCCACTGCTTCCCTAACCCTTGCTGAGAACCATAGTGGTCTTTTGAACCTGTTCTTTTTGGTTACTGTTTTTATGCATATTTTAAATGCCTCAAGAATGCCCTCTTAATTGCCCCCATCTCTTTTCCACCCAACTAACTTATCCCTGACCAGCTTCCTTAGCCTATTGAAGTCTGCTCTTCTAAAATCAAGCACTTCAGTTCTTGATTGCAGTTTACCAGACCTTAGGGCCACTGCGAACCATACAGAGTTATGGTCACTGTTACCTAGTAGTTCCTCTACTCTCACTGCTTCTACTATTTCTGAATTGGTGAACACCACATCAAGAAATGCTATCTGCCTAGTGGGCTCCTTAACTAGTTGTACCAGCAGACAGTTCTGGAATGCATCCAGCAAGGCCTGACTTCTGGTGTTCTTTGCCACCAGAACATCCCAAGTGATGTCCGGCAGGTTCAGATCACCCACTACCACTACTTCCCCCTTAGCACCCCTCTTTCCAGTTCTTCCCTGATCTCTCTGTCCTTCTCCTCCCCCACTGGTCTATAGGTCACTCCCAAATGCAGTTTCTTGCCCAAGGCTGCCGTAAATTGTACGCACAAAAACTCAGTCATCCCATTTCTAACCCTGATGCACCCATCTTCTGCCACCTCAATGTCTTCCTTCACAAAAAGGGCTACTCCTCCCCCACCTATACCAATTCCCCAATCATTCCTGAACATCAAGTACCCCAGGACTGTCAGTTCCCAGTCATTATTTTCCTTAGCCCATGTTTCTGTTATGGCCACAAGGTCCTCCTCAGTGTCTTCCATCAGACCTGGAGCTCACTGATTTTATTACCTCGGCACCTGGCATTAAGGCATACTCCCCTCCATCTGACCCCTGATCCTACTTTGTTACTACCCTTGTGTTTCCCCTCTCCTCTCATCCTCTTGTTTTTCTTGGTGTTTGCACACTTTGTGTTCCCCCTCTCTAATGTCCCTTCACCTAGTCTGATATGGGTCACAGCTTTCTTTGTATCTTCTATGCTGCTACAAGCCACCAGTGTGGGGTAGTACTAGCTAATGTCCCCTTCCTCTCCCCTGCCTTTGAGGTTCCCTCAGGCCCATTATCCCCCACAGTCAGTTTAAATGTCTGATATAGATGTCAAACTTCTGCCCCAGAGCACTGGCCCCTCTCTGATCAGGTGTAGTCCGTCACCCTTGAAGAGCCTCCTGTCCCAGAAGTCCCCCAGTCCCCCACAAAGTTGTACCCCTTATCCCTACACCAACTCATAAGCAATCCATCAAACTCCTCTGTTCCCCCCCCCCTTATCCTAGCCTGCTTCCCCTGTGCCCCACACAGGGAGAACATCAGAGAAGGCCAGGGGGGCTGACTGTGCCGTCAATCTGTCCCCCAGTCTATGAAAGTTCTGCTTCACCATTTCAACTGACTAGTTTGCCAGATCATTGGTACCCAAGTGTACCATCACCAGAACACATTAACTGTGGCACAGTGTTATCCTATGGGGAAAATCTCAATTTTGTGATGGCATATCTATGCAACTGCTTAATTCTCCAACACCTAAACAGCATAATTCACACCTGTAGGACATCCCCTCAATACCCTGTAAATTGCAAGTAAAAAGACCAAACAATTTATTAGCAATGCAATGGTAAACTTTTTACATCTTTAAAAATTCCTTTTCCGCAAGGCGGCAAAATCCTTGGCCGTCAGATCAAACCCTGTCTGCGAGGTAGCAAAATCACGGTCCGCGAGAAATCCTCGACCATCAGATTTTGTCCATCTGGTCACAAAGTGACAGACAAGGATTTTGTAGCCTCATGAAAGAGGATTGGCTGGCGGATTAGGATTTTGACAGCTCACGGACCGCAATTTTGTTATCCTGTGAAAGAGATTCAAAAACCAATCCTGGTCCGGCGAAGGAAAATCCTAGTTCGTTAGCTGATCTCGGGCGAGGCAGCAAAACCCTAGTTCGTCAGTTTAATCCTGGTCTGTGAGAAGAGCCATCTGGTTACAAAGTGACGGAAAAGGAATTTGCAGCCTCATGAAAGAGGATTGGCTGGCAGACTAGGATTCTGACAGCTCACGGGCCGTGATTTTTTCACCTCGCGAAAGAGGATTCAAAAAACCAATCCTGGTCCACGAGCTGACAAAATCCTAGTCCGCCAGCCAATCCTCTTTTGCAAGGTAGCAAAATTCTTGACCGTCAGCTTGATCTTGGTCCACGAGAAGGGACATCTGGTCACAAACTGACGGACAAGGATTCTGTAGGTTCGCGAACAAGGATTGTCTCGCGGACTTGGAATTTGACAGCTCGCAGACTAGGATTGTTAGCGAGTCACGGTCAAATAATTTTTTAATTTTAAAAAGCTATTTTTTGACCAAAACAAGCCAAACCAAAGGTATGGCTTTGTAGAAGGTGTCGCCCTGAACAAAACCCATGCCTCATTTGGCCCAAAAGTCACCCGTGGAGAAAGCTACAACATTTTGTTTGGGGGAAAAACTAAAAACAAGATGGCAGCTTATGGACAAGGAATTTTTCTGACAGACTAGGATTTTTTTAAATCCTAATCTGCAAGCTGATAAAATTCTTGACCGTGAGACTAATCCTAGTTCGTCAAAAATGCATATAAATCTTGGAGTGAACCAAGCATGCTCAGAACCTGAAAATTAAAAATTTTATAACTTTGGAACAGATTAATATTTTTAACCAAACCAATGCTGGATTGTTCCGTAACCCAAACTCTTTCTACGTTCCAAATTTCAGACCAAAAGACCACACAGTGTGGTTGCAGCGCCATGGGCAAAAAACATGTCATATGTGGCAAAAAATGTGTTTTTTAGCATTTTGCTGTGCAGAAACTGTAAGTGCAACTGAAACACAACTTGGTAAATCAAGAGATCTACCATACCAAACCACGCATTCCAAATTTTGTGTAAATCCATTGAACGGTTGCAAAGTTATTAACATGCAAAAACTGAGGTTTAACATTGAAGTGCCTACTCAACCCTAACTATAGGGGTGCGACTGCGCCCCTATAATATATACAGTGGCGTGAAAAAGTATTTGCCCCCTTCCTGATTTTCTCTATTATTGCATATTTGTCACACTGGATGTTTTCAGGTCTTTAGACAAAATATAATATTAGATAAAGGGAACCTGAGTGAACAAATAACACTTTTTTTTTACTTATTTCATTTATTTAATGAAAAAAGTTAACCAACACCAACTGGCACTGTGTGAAAAAGTAATTGCCCCCTAGTTAAATCAACCCAATTAAAGGGATAATTAGAGTCAGCTGATTGAACACAGCCAGGCTTGATTACAGCCAGCCCTGCTCAATATAAACCTCACTTATTTTGGCCCTTACCATCAGAGTCACGTTGCCAGCACAAAGATTCAACAAGCACATTATGCCATGATCAAAGGAAGTTCCTGAAAAGATCAGAAAAAAATTTGTTGCCCTCTATCAGTCTGGAAAGGGTTACAAAGCTATTTCTAAGGCTCTGGGACTCCATCAAACCACAATGAGAGCCATAATATCCAAATGGAGAACACTTGGAACAGTAGTGAACCTTCCCAGGAGTGGGCGGCTTGCCAAAATTACTCCAAGGGCGCAGTGTAAAATCATCCAAGAAGTCTCAAAGGATCCTAAAACAACATCCAAAGAACTGCAGGCTACTCTTGCCTCAGCTAAGGTCAGTGTTCATGACTCCACAATCAGAAAGAGACTGGGCAAAATGGGCTTCTATGTGAGAGTAGCAAGGCGGAAACCACTGCTAACCAAGAAGAACATAAATGCTCGTCTCTCATTTGCCAAGAAGCACCTGGATGATCCACAAGCCTTTTGGGAAAATGTTCTATGGACAGATGAGTCCAAAGTGGAACTTTTTGGACAACATAGATCCCATAATGTCTCGCGTAAAGCAAACACAGCATTCCACAGTAAGAACACCATACCAACAGTCAAACAGGGTGGTGGTAGTGTGATGGTGTGGGGATGCTTTGCTGCCTAAGGACCTGGATGACTTGCCATAATTAAAGGAACCATGAATTCTGCTCTGTACCAGAAAATTCTTAAGGAGAATGTCCAGTTATCCTTCCGTCTCAGCTGAAGCTGAGCGTGGTTGGGTCATGTAGCAAGACAATGATCCAAAACAAAAGCAAGTCCACATCAGAAAGGCTAAAAAAGTAAAATTAAAGTTTTGGAGTGAGTCAAAGTCCAGACTTAAACCCAATGGAGATGCTGTGGCAGGACTGAAGCGAGCAGTTCATGCTCGAAAACCTACCAAATGTTACTGAATTAAAGCAGTTCTGCGAGGAGAGAGTGGGTTAAAATTCCTCCACAGCGATGTGAAAGACTGATATTGAATTATAGGAAGTGTTTGGTTGTAGTCATTGCAGCTAAATGTGGCATAACCAGTTATTAAGTGTAGAGGCAATTACTTTTCACACAGTGCCAGTTGGTGTTGGTTAACTTTTTCATTAAATAAGTGAAATTAAAATAAAAAACAAGTGTTATTTGTTCACTCAGGTTCCCTTTATCTAATATTACATTTCTCTAAAGACCTGAAAACATCCAGTGTGACAAATATGCAATAATAGAGAAAATCAGGAAGGGGCAAATACTTTTCACGCCACTGTATACATATATATATATATATATATATATATATATATATATATATATATATATATAAATATTAGAGGCAAAAACTCCATTTAATGCATCAGTTAGGGTTGTTTCACATCAACAAAAGTGAGGAAATTCAGTGTTAGGGTTGAAAACTCCCTTGGACCCCACAGCCCACCCCAACCGGCATCATGGTGCGCCATGGGGTCATCGTCGTAACTCACACCCCATCACGTGTGTAAAGAATCTGAGGTGTAGGAAAATGGGGTGAGAGTTAGGACTGAAGACCCCATGGTGCACCACCAGATGCCAGTTGGGGAGATGGGCAGTGGGGGACCAAGGGGTTTCAACCCACACCACCCTCACTTTGTCGCTGTGAACAATCCTAACTGATGCATAAAACAGAGGTTTTGCCTCTAATTTCACTCTTCTTTTTAGAATGATGACGAAATAAAGAATGTATTGCGGCGGAGGGGCCCCGCACTCTCGCCATGTGATGTCTTGTGACATAGTAACAGGAACAGCAACACAAACAGAAGCGCCAACAGTGGCGCACATGGTAATGCAAACGTAAATGGTAAAGGAAACGTTAAAAGAAACGCAAGCGCAAAGTGATGCCGAAGTGAAGAGTGACGCAAATGGACATTGAAGCAAGTACAAAAATGCAACTGGTAAAGTGAACAGTGATGGCAGCCGTATTTAGAATGGAAATGTTAAGTGTCACAGCAAAAAGAACATGAAGTGGAACAGAAACGGAAACGCAAACACAAGTGCACATGTAAACGCAAACCGTAACAGGCACAGGCATGGTATCAGAATTGTAAATGCAAATGGTAAAGATAACAGGAAGAATAACACCAAAGGAAACAGAAACAGGAACAGAAGCGCGTACGGAAACGCAAACCAAAACACGCATGGGCATAGTACCGCAATTGTAAATGCAAATGGTAACGGTAACAGCAACAACAACACCAAAGCAAACAGAAACGCAAAAGAAAACGGAAGCGCATATGGAAATGCAAACCGTAATGTGCACGGGCACAGTAAAGGAATTGCAAATGCAAATGATAACAGTAACAGCAAGGAAGATGCAAAACGAAAGAGAAACGGAAACGCAAATGAAAGGGCTGCCGTAAACAGAAATGGCAATGCGCACAGTGACGCAAAGAAAAACGCAAAGAGAAACAGTAGTGTAAACGCAAATGGTAACAGTAACGAAAACACAAGCGCAAATGACAACGCAAAGGGTAACACACACAGTGGCGTACATGGGAACGTAAACACAAACGGGGACAGAAACACAAGTTGAAACAGTAACTACAACAGTAACGGAAGTGCATACAATGTTTTTGCTGAACAGGTGCATCGAACAACACAGTGTGTACAAAGAATGTATGTATTGTAATGGGCATCAAAGCTGAAAACGAGCATTGGAAGTACTTAATTGCTAATATCTCAGCAACCGCACGATGTAGAAAAAAAATTGACATTTCACAAAAATCATTATTTTCCAGGCTAGGATTTTGTTATCACATAGCCCATAGGGCTATGCCACTCTTAACAAAAAATATGTATCTCGCATTGTTTTCGAGATACGAGCCCTGAAAGGCACGGTGTACGCCACCATGTTAGTCTATGGGAAAAAAATGCCAACTTCGGAGTACCGTAACTTTGCAGCCATGCAATATTTTTTAACCAAAATGCACATCTATGAGATGTTGGCTGTGTTCCCTCCAAATTTCAGGCCAAAAGACCTAACCATTCTTTTGCAGCAAGGTGGCAAAGAACTCCTGTCATTTTGGCCATAGTGTTTACAAAATACTTTGTGATTTGTGAAAGCTTTCACAGATTTGCGAGAAGTGTCATGAACACAAAAGTACTTTACCAAAGTACTTTTTCCAGAACTTTGAAAAACATATTTCTGGGGTATTTAACCCCAAAATAAAGACATGGCTAGCATCCTCAGGCTCCGACTAGGTGAACACAAAAAGAATTGTGTCCTTAGATGGTCCAAATTTTAAATGCCAAGCATTTTTCTGATCATCAACTGAAAACAAAATGGTGGATTTGCGAAAGTACTAAGGCCATCTGTGACACTAAAAAGTGCATTTGAGAAAGTGTCGAACTTTTTGTTAACTTTTCACATTGACTTATAATGGGAAATGTTTTTTGAATAACTTTTGAACCGTTCAATATTTTTTCAGGAAATCTTCAAAAGGCACATCGGGGACCCTGGCTGCACGTTCCCTGAAGTTTTTGGACCAGTCATGCAAAACGTGCGACCTGCAGGCACGAGCAAAGAATTCACCAAATAAGCGTAACGTAGCATACACGAGATCAACAATAACTCGCAGCCATATATCTGACAAGTATGAAAGTTGGCAGATCCCAAGGTGTATGGTTCTTGATCATGCATTCCCAATTTCAGGCAAATCTATTAAACGGTGCCAAAGTTATTAATGTGTAAATTTTTACCCTTTAACCTTAAAAGGGATCCTCAACCCTAACTATGGTAGCACTACCGTGCTACCATAATATATACGCACACACACATATTCACTTCTGCTCCGTCTTCACAATGGAAGACAGAGGGCCCATGCCTGATAAGTGGCATCAAGGAAGTTTTCAGGCAGATCCTGGAGATGATGCAGCCAGTATTTATCAGACAAAGGGTCCAGCAGGGTCTGGGAGCCCTAAATATAGATAAGGCCCCAGGGCCAGATAGGATGCATCCAAAGGTACTTAAGGAATTGGCAGAGGAAATGGTTGAAACAATGGCTGGGCTATTTAACAGGTCAGTTCAGTCAGGAGTAGTCCCAAAAGACAGGAGGGTAGTGGATGTAGTCCCGCTCCCAAAGAGAGAGACAATGAGCAAGAAGGAAATAACAGGCCTGTCAGCCTTACCTCCATTGTGGGTAAACTGATGGAGACACTGGTCAGAGAGGACCTCATGGACATTCTAGAGGGTGATGCTCTACAGGATAGTAAGCAGCACGGGTTCATGGCAGGGAGGTCTTGTCAGACCAACCTGATAGTTTTCTTTGACTGAGTAATGAGAGTAGTAGATAAGGGCCATGCCATGGATGTACTCTACTTTGATTTCAGCAAGGGCAGGCTTTCAGCTCAGTGCTACACATAAGATTGCCGAAGAATATCTCTAGTGACCCAAAACTAAACAGGCTCCAGTGCCTGGCCCCTTACCTGGGGACATACCAACCCCAACCTTTGCCAGGCCCTTTATCCTGACAACCATTACCATTTACCATTACCTAGCACTATTTGTTGTAAGGCACCCTTTCTCCTACGGAAGCAGTTCCAAAAAGAGTTGCCTGCAAATGTCTAGGCGTGGTGTGGTGCAAGACAGGGGCTGGCTAGCCCCAGAAGTTCCAACACAATTCCAAAATGTCTTGCACTCAAGAGAAACACGTAACACTGGATTCCTTCTAAATTTTTAGCTTTATTGCCAATAAATTGGAAAAAAAGTGTAGAGGACGTCTGTATGTCCTCTACACTTCTTTCTCTTATGGGGCAGCTCAATGAAGGTTCATTTACATATTTTCTCCCTCCCTTGTATACTGTTGGTGGGAGTGGATCCACAAGGATCCCTGCTGTCTTCCTTAAAGAGGTGCTTTCATGATGGCCCAAAAAGTTACAGCTTGTAGTCATTATATGCAGTACTAGACCTGAAAAGGTGTGTGCATTTGTTATTTTTGGCCGAGGTTTACTCTGCCTTCCATAATTTAGATTTCTGTATGAGCCCTGCTGCTCTTGCCTTTGCTGTTCAGCTGCTGGGCTGCTAGCTCCTGTTGACATCACTATAGGGTAGAGGGGTGACTTGCACTGTGCAGTCCCATGCAGTTACAACAATGCTGCAAGGGAAACCTACCAGTACTCAGTGTACATACTGTTTCCTCTTCCCCAAGACACCCTGTTAGCAATGCATTGTGCCAAAATCCAAAAGCCTTGTCAGTATGTTCTGGTTTTTATGTTGCTTGCACCCATGTGCAAGAAACATAGTGCCATCATCCGAGTTTTTGGAGGTGTGGCAGCCCTCTTCCAATTCAGTCAGTGTGTTTGCAGGCGTGGCCGCAGTTCTCCAATGGCTGCTGGAGCTGTCTACGACAACAGTCGAAAATGCAGTGGAGTACAGTTGAAGGGGGCTACACTTCAGTGAGCAGCGATAAGGTATACGCCTGCTCATCGCACCCTACACACACACACAAACACACACACACACGCGCCGCATGCTACTTCACGCACACTGTATAGCGGATGGGGATCTCCCCCAGAGAGTAGAGGTGCCACGCTGGGAGCCCACCCCAGCATGGCAACAGATGCTATTGCCGACGGGGGTGCCCAATCCCCCATCGGCTCCACGCTCCCCCAAACAGCCATCCTTGTACCATGCTGGGAGCCCACCCCAGCATGGCAAACGTCCCACATCATCATCTTTAAAAAAAAACCCTGAAACACAAAAACGGTCCCTCACTGTCTCTGCCCCCACTCGTGCCCACCCACTGAGCACCCTGCCTCTGCACACCCCCCTCTCACCTCATACTTACCTCCGGACTCTGGCGCGATGATCTTCGGTGGACTGGAAGCATGTCTGCACTCTTCAAAGCTGACCGCAAACTGAGGAAATGCCGGTAAGGACACACAGGTGGAATATGCCCTCCACCTGTGGTTTACCAATGCGGTCTCAAAAGGTGCTCGCATATCAGGACCTGTGTTAAAAAAGAAGGTGAATGAGATAGCCACCCATTTAGAGCATGAGGATTTTGAAGTAATGGATGGGTGGTTATCTCATTGGAAGGGGTGTCGGAACATTGTAAAAAAAAAAAAAAGCAGGGAGAGTGCATGAACACGGATGATGAATTCGCATCTCAGTGGATAAAAAATGTGTTACCAACCCTGCTTGATGATTATGCCCCCATCAACATCTTTAACGCAGACGAGGCTGGCATGTTCTACAGGGGCTATCCTGATCAGGGCCACATCCAGAAGGACGCTGATGTTATTGGTGGAGAAAAGGCTAAAGACTGTGTCTCTCTTGTGCTGCTGCAGTATGGCAGGCACTGAGACACTGCCATGACTGTGGTCATACAGGACAGTAAGTTCCCCTGCTGCCTCCCTAAGGATTTGATAACCCTCTCAGTAACCTACGTTATTTTGCCTAGTGCATGGATGACTGCATTCATTTTTAATGAGTGGCTGTACAACTGGAGCAAATGTATGAGGCATCATAGATGCAAAGTGCTGTTGTTGGTGGGCAGTTACAGTGTCCACCCTTCAAACATTGTTGACAAATTTAGCAACATCAGTTCTTGCCCTCAAACACAACCTCTTTAATACAGCCCCTGGATATGGGGGTGATAAAGAATCTTAAGGGGAATTACTGCTCTCTATTTTCAGAGCGCATTGCTGGAAATCACTGACAGTGGGTCCACACCTCTTGCATCAGACTGCACATTGTATCAATCTCCTTGATGCGATCTTCATGCTGCACAAGGCATGGACCTCTGTGAAGGAAAGCACAATTGCAAACTGTTTTCACAAAGCTGGATTTATGGCAGCAAGTGAATCAGCTGAAGAACCAGCAGATGCTGCTGCACAAGAAGTCCTTGACAACCCACTCACCGATGTTGTGCGACCGCCAACATTCACTGAAGAGGAGTTTCAATGAGAACTGATCTTGGAGGCAATCTGTGATTTGCTGTCACAAGAAGATCCAACAGAAGATCAAGAAGAGGATATCTCCGATGTGGACAACTTGCCCCTCACACCGGTTACCAACAAGGAAGCTATTGCTCAGATCAGGCCCCTGCGAGACTGGTGCTTGCAACATTGCAGCATACAGCAGTGGGAACAGCTGTTCGACTTGGAAAGAACAATACTGAGGAGCATGTCCGTGGAGGCTAAACAGAAAAATATAACAGACTTCTTCTGCTAAGTGGTGTAGCTGTCAGATAAGTTGCTTTTTAATTGCTTTTTATTGATGATAAAAAATAAATTTTAAACACGAGGAGACAACCAGCACTAGGTCACTAAAAGAGCTGCAATCACAAACAGTGCTTGTCTCTGTCTGTCTGTTCAACTGTGTGTTTTGTTTGTCTAGTTAGTACTGTTTTGTGTTTCATGTTATCGCCCAATTTTTTAACCGTACTTTAAGCTGCTTGTTTTAATGGAGATGATCGCTTTAAGGGGATGAATACTCTGCCACAGAGCCATCCCTTAAAGCGGCTTCCACTCTACTTATAACAGATGCTAATATAATGGACAATTGGTTATAGTGGGCAAAAACTGATTGCCCACATACAATATATTAAATCCAATACATTTTTCTCTCATTGTAATGGACAGAAACTTTGTTTATCACACGCTCTAAGATGCTTAATGGGCACTTAATGTGTGTTTTTGTTTTGTTTTTTGGGGGGGAGGAGTGCAGAGCTGGTGAGGAGAGTTGTCAAGTGTATAGATAAAGCAGCAGTGTAACAAAATCGGTTAACAAATTTGACTCTACCATTTTTCACAATTAAACATTTCTAGGCATGTTCCAGTTTTATTTTGTGGTAAGTGTTCTAATTTTACCAACGTGGGAGTATTTTATAAATATTTTAAATTTCTTTTTTTTTCTCAATACAAAAGATGGCCACCACATCTGGCTTGGAAATACCATTGTAGACCTGGTGAATGTTAGGATCAGGAAGGTAAAGAAAAACTCATGGAGCCCAATTATAAAAGGCTGGGAATGGTGCATGGTGTTGTGCCAACAAAGAACAGTGAAAGAGCACCTTGTGCCCCACTGTGCACCGTTCCTGATGTTCAGTTGCTGACTGGACCACATGGGGGGCTGCCTGCACCAGCCGGGCTTGCCCCAGTCTTGTGGTGGATGCACGGCTATGCCCTGGTGGTGGGGGGCTTGCGCTGCAGTGGTGCTGCAATATGCCCATATGTGAGATTCTGAAAGGCTGCAAGGGCGCATGACCCTCCTAGAGTGAGATTGCTATACCTATTCATTGACAGTAGTTCCACCCTTGTAAGACTCACCCTGAGCCTGACTAAGTTCTGTGTGAGAGCCAAGCATCAGGGCAGCGTGGTGTTTGTCAGGTAGGAAGGTCTGCATTACCTGCCTGCAATGTGGCATGTATTTACAGTATATACTTGAGCACAGCATTGCATGGCTTGGTGGTATTACCTCCTGTAACATATGTAGACCAATGGGGGGGGCTTTAGGTCATCTTTTGCAACTGCAAACCAATGTTATTTGTGCAGTTTGTGATCAAGATGACTGCAGTTTCAATAGCCCCTGGAGTGCGCCCACTTGTGCTGTAATTGTTATGTTATGGCAGGCTTTCCTCAGTTGCAACCATCCAACATGTCACCCACAAGAGATTCTTTTCTGTTTGTATTTTTGCACAGTGTATAAATCTCAATCAACCTTACACAGGCCATTTACTGTCCTGCTCTGTTATGTAATTCTGGCCAAGTCAGCTCTTAGTTTCCATGAGACATTTTTATGTTGCTTGCATGCATGTGCAAGAAACATAGTGCCATCATCCGAGTTTTCGGAGGTGTGGCAGCCCTCTTCCATTTCAGTCAGTGTGTTTGCAGACGCAGCCGCAGTTCTCCAATTGCTGCTGGAGCTGTCTATGACGGCAGTCGAAAATGCAGCGGAGTACAGTTGAAAGGGGGAGCTACACTTCAGTGAGCAGCGATAAGATATCGCCTGCTCTGCGCACTCCACACACACACACACACGCATACTGCATGCCTCCCACACACTGTATAGCCGACGGGGTGCCCAATCCCCCATCAGCTAAAAGGCGCTTCCCCCAAACAGAGTTCCATATGCCACGCTGGGTGCCCACCCCAGCATGGCTACACATTGTATAGCCATCAAGGGTGCCAAATCCCCTGTCGGCTCTACTGTCCCCCCCCCAGAGAGTAGAGGGTGCCATGCTGGGAACCCACCCCAACATGGCAACAGATGCTATCGCCAACAGGGGTGCCAATCCCCCATCGGCTCCATGCCCCCCAAACAGCCATCCTTGTGCCACGCTGGGAGCCCACCCCAGCGTGGCAAACGTCCCGCGTTGTCGTCCTTTTTAAAAAAAAAAAAACCCTGAAACACACAAAACGTCCTCGCTGTCTCTGCCCCCCACCGCACCCACCCACTGGGCACCCTGTCTCCCCACACCCCTCACCCCATACTTACCTCCGACTCCAGCACAACGATCTTCAGTGGACGGGAACACGTCTGCACTCTTCAAAGCCGACCGCGAACTGAGGAAATACCGGTAAGCTGTATAATGTAATAAATAGGGTTTTTTTCAACTTTGCTGCATGTCTCAGGCATTTTTTGGAATTTTGGCAGCAAATTTTCAACATGGGGTTTTTGGGACCCCTTCTCATGAATGCTCTCACTGTCATGGCGTTAATCAGGCCCGAAGGGTGATTTCACAGTCACTGCGCGAAATCACCTTTCAGCACTGAGTAATGAAACAACACTGCCAGTGTTCATAAGGTGGGCTCTAAAAAAGCCTATGTTGAAAATTTGGTGGAAAAATTCCTTAAAATGACTGTTTTACGAGCGTGCGTTGCACAGTTCCTACGCACGCTCATAAGTTCGCTAATTTTCAATATTTTCACTCCAGATTTTCAACATTGTCATTTCACCACACCTCCATATGAGCAGTATAGCTGTCATTTTTCACATCTCGCCCAAAATGTGTTTCCGCCCATGTAGCGCACAATGGCGCAGTCAGTGTGCAAAATCACTGTATGGGACACATTAAGAAAATCACAGTGACACTGTTCATGAGCAGAGGTCTTAAAATGGCTATGTTGAAAATTTGGTGACAAACTTCCTAAAAATTACTGTTTTACGAGCGTGCGTTGCGCAGTTCCTACACATGCTCATATATTTGCAAATTTTCAATATTTGCACTCCACTGACTTCCAAATACCTACACAGCACATACAAGCAAGCAACATTCGGCATTGACAAAAGCTTGTTTTTTTGTGAAATTGACTCTGCCCTATAGTGATGTCAGCAGTACAACCCTGGGCCCACAGCAATACCAGGCTTGCTATAGAAGCTCTGATACACCCTGCAGTTTTTAGCAGTTCAGAATGCAAAAACTAACTGCAGCGGACAGTAATGAAATACAATTCCAGAATCAATGCAAGAAGGGGTAATTTATGTATGAAAGTCAGAAGGACTGGGGAAGGTCCTCTTTAAGGAGTGGCCCATAATTACTCCCTGTGCTAGTTGGATCTCTTATGGTTCTACTCCTTGGGGCAGGGCAGTTCTCACAGGCTGTTCATTCTTACTGGTACAGAGTTGCCCCTCCCCTCCCCTACCCTGGAGGGACAGGGAGAGATAGGATTCCCTGTGGGCCTTCTCTCTACTGCTGTTCTGAAATGCTCTTCACTCCGAAACCCTGGATCCTTCTGGCCCTGAGCTCTCTGCTAACTTTCCCCTCCTACTGTGTCCGGGGTAAGGACAGGGCCATGAATATCCATGTCTGAGGTTCTCCACTTCTAGTTGAGTCCTGAAATTCAGAGAACAAACTCTCAACACCCTGGCTTCCAGCAGAGGCCTTCAAGAAAGCAACTCTCAGGGTCAGGCATAACCCTTCAAGTGTACTCCAGTAACCTGCATCAAGCTTGGGAGAAGAGAGAGCCTGGTTACACCAGGTTATTAAAGACTTGTTACATGGAGAAACATTGTATAATGGGCTAGTGACACCATGCTGTCACTGTCAATACTGCTCCAAGGAAGGCTGTCTTTTCAGTAATGCCCATGGAGCAAGGTCGGTACCAGCAATGTTACTGTAAAACTGCACTTTCTCATTACTGTCAATTTATTAAGTCATACAGAGTCCCCCAAGGCTGAGCCCATCATGCGCATCATCAGAGGCTCAGCTGCAGAGGACCCTGGGAATTCTAATTGACGTCAACAGCTGAAGGCAGTCGGCAGGATCAACCAGATAAAAACTTAATTTTCTTTCAATACAGCTGTTGAAAAAAATATTTCTAGTTGTAATTTCCATGTGCGGCCTCATCAAGGACTAGAACAGGGATAGGATCACCTTCTGTCTGCTTATGTTTACAGACTTGTCAAGTTCTTACATTTGTTTTCACATTGTATCCATGTTCTGCTATTGAATTCTGTGGTTGAGAGGGACATAAAATGCATCATACAGTTTCTAAAATGGTACTTACTGCAGTACCATTGTGTAAATAAGAAGCCCCCGCTGAATTAACTGACAGGCCCATAAAGATGAACCAATAACACAACTGGAACCAATATTTAAACAAGCATTTGTCAAAGCTGAACATGTTTGCTTGCAAGCTGTTGCAAGTTAGAGCAATGGTATCTTGAGGCTACGGGCAGACCTTTCTTTTCCCCAGTATCTATTCTCTTGTGGAATTTGGGTTCCATCAGGCTTAGGAGTATAGTCCCCCATATTCAGTGCCGGCCATGTGCAGTGCTCTGACAGGAGTGCTGCATGGCAAATAGTGCATGGCCAGCTTCAGGTCAATATACAGACCATTAGCATTAACTATGTGAATGTGGGGATGTGACAGTACAGCACACAGTTACTATGCATTACTCTGACAAAGCTCCGGACTGAATGTAAAACACAGGAGCCCACTAGAGACAGCGCAGTTGAAATGAGATAGCATCATGGCTCCTGTGGGCCATATTCAACCCTAACACGCTAATCAACGCCATTGGGCAAGCACAGCGTTATGGACCATTTGCATGCTGTTCATGGGCTTATTAGCATGCATACACCCCTCCTCCGAGCACCCATCCTACAGCCTTGAATATTCCTGGTGGTCTAGTGGCTCCCTCATCTCCCAATCAGTCGTTCTTTCATCGTCTTGAGTATTTGTAGTGGTGTAGTAGTCCCCACACTCCCAATCAGCTATCTTGTAGCTCTCTTGAATATTCCTGGTAATCTAGTGTGTCCCCCATAAGGGCATCTGACCCCTTCCCAACCCAATTGCTCAGGACCCTTCTCCCTGCACCCACCCCTCTCCTCTGCCACCTAAGCCAAACTATGTTAATAGTAAGGGGGAGTGGCAGAGCCCTCTGCTCACTACCTTGGCTATCTGCTGTTTGACTGTCAGTGAACAATCATGAGCACTGTAGAAGCAGCTGCTTCTACAATACTCACAATTGCTCACTAACAGTCGGATAGCGGCCAGCCAGGATGGTGAGCAGGGGCTGTGCCAATTGCCACCACTGTTGTAGTAGTTTGGCTTAGGTGACTGGGGTTCCCTTATGGGAGGGGGACCACTACAACAGGAATATTTAAGACTGGTACAGGGTAAGCAATCAGGGCATGGGGGACACTAGATCACTAGCAATATTAAAGGCAGCTATAAGACAGGTGATGGGATCACTAGACTGTCAGGAATATGCAAGACAGCTGCAGGATGGGGGATCAGGGGGACACTGTGCAGGAGCATAAGGGCAAGGTTTTGGCAGTGTTACTCCACACTGCAGCAGAGGCTGTTTAGTTCTGATGAAACTACTAAAATAACTACTGCACCCAATATGCATGGAGGATCCCTCATTTGCATGGGTGTAGCAGTATATGCCATGCGGTTACACTGTTGGGTTAATGCAACAGATTGAGGGCCTTTGAATATGGTCCCATTCCATTGACCGGTGCTATTAATGGTTTAACAGGGCACAGACCTAGTTAGTGCTGTGCTGATTAAATATGGAGGGGCCAGAAAACCAGCAACCCCTAGCATTGGCGGGGAGGGGGGTGTGGCAGTGCAGGACCACACTGGGTGCCTGTCAGGGCAGGGATCAATGAACCTTTCCACATTGGGTGCAGAAGCACACCCATTTGTGCACCGAGGTCATTGCATGCTGGGCCCCACTTTGGTCAGGTGGGGAGGGGGATGCCCTGGGGAAAAAAAGTCTTGGCACGAGCCCCTTGACACTGGATTCCAGTATGCTGGGACCTTAGCCGATGTTGGAGGCGGTCTCCTCCCCCATCTGTCTGAGGGCCAAAACAAAATGCATAACAAAAAATAAATAAATATGGGTGTCCAAAGCTGAAAAAAATGGTGAACAGAATGAAGAAAATATTTGTAAGGTCACTGTTTCTTCATAATGTCGTTGTTTGACATTTGATCCCCAGATTTTCAACATAGTCTTTTTATGACCCTGTGTTATGACCAAGACAGGTGGAATTTTTTTAAATGCCACATGAAAGGTGATTTTGCAGCATGACTGTGAAAACATGTTTCAGAGGGGATTTGAAAATTTTCATCTGACATGTTAATCAGGTGGGGTAACAAAAGAGCTATATTGCACATTTGGGACCAAAATCTGCACAGTATTCAATGTTTCTTCATAACTTTATTGCTTTTTTACACCAAATTTTATACATATGTATCGTGGGGAAGCTAATGGAAATGATCCCAAAGGAGAGGCTGGTGTCCCTGGTGGAGTACAATGGGCTGCAGGACAGCAAGCAGCATGGCTTTGTCACAAGCAGATCCTGCCAAACCAACCTGGTAGATTACTATAACTGGGTGACTAGGCAGATGGACAAGGGCCATGCAGTGGATATCCTGTACCTGAACTTCAGCAAGGCATTCGATTCAGTGCCACATGGGAGACTGGGAATGAAACTTGAAGGCACGGGGTGGGACCTGAAATGGTGGGATGGGTGACCAACTGGCTGCAGGGGAGGCAGCAGAGGGTGGTGGTGGAAGACGAATTCTCATCCCCGAGGGCAGTAACAAGTGGGGTCCCACAGGGCTCGTTACTGGGTCCAGTGTTATTTGGGGTATTTATTGCAGATATTTCCATGGGAATCAAGAGCAGGATCAGCCTGTTTGCCGATGACACCAAGATGGGGCGGTGGTGGATGACATAGAGGGGTGGCAGGGTCTGCAGGAGGATATGAATAAGCTGCAGACTTGGCTGGACACTTGGCAGCTGGGGTTCAATTCCAAAAAATGTAAGGTATTGCATTTTGGAGCAAAAAATTCAAGAAAAAGCTACCAACTTGGGGGGGGTGCAGCTGGTGGAAACTGAGGAGAAGGATCTGGGGGTGGTCATCATGGGATCTATGAGCAACTCAACAGATTGTAGAAAGGCAGCAGCAATGGCCAACAAGATGCTGGGATTCATAGCAAGGGGAATAACATCGAGGCAGGGGGAGGTGATTCTGCCACTGTATAGATCACTGGTTAGACCTCATCTCGAATACTGCGTGCAGTTCTGGTGGCCGTACCTGAAAAGGAACATTCATTTGCTGGATGGGGTGCAGTGCAGAGCAACTAAGATGATCCAGAGGCTGGGGGACTTACCATACAAGAGTAGGCTAAAGGAGTTGGACATGTACTCATTGGAGGAGAGGAGGGACAGAGGGGATGTGATCGAGACATTTAAGTATATGAGAGGAATAAACAGGACTGGTATGGAGGGGCTATTCAGGGCAAGAGTGGGGAGGGACACTCAAGGACATAACACGAGATTGGAGAGGGGAAGGTTCAGGAAGGAAATGAGGAGACATTTTTTCACGGAGAGGGTGGAGGCAGGGTGGAATGCATTACCAGCAGAGGTGGCAGCCTGTAAAATGGTGGGCTGCTTCAAAAGGGGCTGGGACAGGGCAAGAGACAGGATAAGGGGGGTAAGGAGGGAGGGTCAGCTGTGTAATTGGACTGCTAGCTGCATAATCGAGTAGATTCGATAGACCAAATGGCCTTTTTCTGCTGGCAAATTTCATACATTCGTACATAGTTTTTTTTATGACCCTACCTTATAAAAAGACAGATGAAATTTTTCAAATCCCATGCAAAACATGATTTCATGGAGCATCTGTGCAAACGTGTTTCAGGGGGATTTCAGAAATTCCACCTACCTTGTTCATGAAGTGGGGTCCCAAAAAGGTGGCATTGGAAATTAGGGGAAAGTGTTAAAAAATGAGTAAAAGCACTGAGGGTTGAGGCGTTGGATGCCACACCTCACACCACGCCGGTGACCCAGGTTTGAGAATGGACTTGGGTCGCTCGGGGGTCAGCAGGGGGATGAAGGATTGAGCATCCATAGACAACTCTCTTTCCTTGGGCAGGGGGAACAGTGTGGCATGCTGTAGACTGACACCCAGCAGTGGCTGGGTGTCAGCACAGGTGTGTCACCCAGACCAGGGAAGGGCACCCATCCATGGTGTATGGCTGCTTCCACGGAGGCAGAGGCAGCTGCCTCACCCATTGCATGGTTTGGGTGCCCGGGAGCCAATGGAGTCCATGATGACCTGACACGTTTGGGTCGGAATACGAGTCCCACCGAGGGAGGGCTGGAGCAACCCGTCAGCTCCACGGAGGAGCCATAAAGTCTAAATATTTTTTTTTATGAGTAAAAGTTCCAAACGCTTTAAAAAGTCATAATGAATCTTACCTTGCATTCAGTCAGTTTGCTGTCATGCTCCAGAGTAGCAGGATGTACCAGTTGGAAGAGCAGGAACTGATAGGTAAGTCAGGGATGTGTGATGGTAGGTGCTCATAGGGGGTTGGCTTGGAGTTAACAGAACACTTCAAGATACCTTTTTTCCAGTTAAAAAAAAAAGACTATGAGGGACAGTTTGACTATGAGAGGTGGTCTTCTTTATTTCAGGTCCCAACACTGAGGATTGGGCACTCCGGTGTTGGTTTGTTGCTTTGCGGCACCAGGGGTGGGCACCTTGGTGCCACATCCTCTTGGTGGAAGTGGGGGGTTAGCCAGCAGGGGAGGTGGACAACCCAGTGCAAATCCTCTTCGTGGGAGTGAGGGGGCTAGCTGGCACTAGGGGTGAACAACCCAGTTTTGGACTGCTTGAGTATGTGTGTGCAGCGGGGGGGGAGTTGAAAGATGGGTCAGGTGGAAGCAGGATGAGAGGCCACTGGTGACTGTGTGGCAGCACTATGACTGGATCAGGTAGGAAAGAGGACATTGTTTTGCTGTCTGATGGATGCCCCATGAAAGGGTGCAAACACACTGTGATAGGTACAGCTGCATTCTGTCATATATAATAAGGTTACACCCATCATCCAGAAACCAGCACCAGCGGCCTTGCCAAGGTTAGGTGTGCACACGCACTCCTTCTGGAAGCACAGTTGCATTGGCTGCTTGCAGCACACCCCGCTTCAACCACCTAAGATGTCAGACTGTACCAAGATGTTTACTTTGTGCATGCACACAAGCGAACATAAAAAACAGCTTCTGTTGGCATAAATACTTATAGGTGCAACACAGTTTACACCTTCCGTAGCCCTGATTTACAATACATTTACCTTTTTTGCATAAATGCTTAGGATAGCCACAGTGGTTAGTGGCTAATGAAAATCAAATGTGGCTTATAAACACAAAGTTGCTAATGAAAAATGCTGCAATGTACTGTAGCCTTTACCGCACATACTGCAATATGAGGTATATGGCTAAACCTTTTTGATCATATCTTGTGTTGGTTCCTTGAGGATGAGTGAAGAGGTTACAACAGTCATAGCACACACACAGAGGAAAAACTCAGTACTGGTATGGGAAGTAAAGGAATTTAGTTTTATATAGCACCTTGCATACAAACTGTATCCCAACGTACCATGCAGCCCTGAAAGGGGGGAAGGGACTGCTGCCAATTAAAGGAGTAGTACACCCAGAATGTGCAAAAAACATATGTTATGTAGAGTGTTTTGATATGTATGTTAAATCCTAGTGTGTCCTTCCCTCTGTCTGCTATTTGGAGTTTTTCCTAAATTGCCTGCTAGCTGTATGGTAGTTTTACGACCCCTGGGGATCTCCATAACAAATAGTTTTATTGGCTTTCTTTCTCCCAGGATGCCCCCATCTCATGTAACAGTGATGTAGCCATGCCCTTAGATTTAGCATGTGTATTCCTTTAAAATTAGTTTAGCAACAGCAGAGCCTTGTAACTTCTTATCCAGGGACCACAAATGGCAACAGTTAGTTTAGCAGATACATGAGAGCAAGCTAACTGGGGTTTCTGTAAGACAACAGCTACTGAATAGCTCTAATTCATTATTTGTGTTTTTGATGTTACAACACTCCTGCTAGCTAGACCTGATGAACAGAGAAAAAAATAGTGAATTAGAGCTATTTAGTAGCTGTTGTCTTACAGAAACCCCAGTTAGCTGGCTCTCATGTATCTGCTAAACTAACTGTTGCCATTTGTGCTTCCTGGATAAGAAGTTACAAGGCTCTGCTGTTGCTAAACTAATTTTAAAGCAATACACATGCTAAATCCAAAGGCATGGCTACATCACTGTCACATAAGACAGGGGGCATCCTGGGAGAGAGAAAGCCAATAAAACTATTTGTTATGGAGATCCCCATGGGGCGTAAAACTACCATGCAGCTAGCAGGCAATTTAGGAAAAACTCCAAATAGCAGACAGAGGGAAGGACACACTAGGATTTAACATACATATCAAAACACTCTACATAACATGTTTTTTTAAATTCTGGGTGGACTACTCCTTTAAGAACACAGGGAGCGTCAGACAGCACATGGTATTAGAGAGAGGTTAAGCCCAAAGAGGTTATGTGATTTGCTTAAGGTCAAGCAATGAGTAAGCGGTGGTTGTGGAATTGAACTCAGGGTTGAATCCTGGGTTTCAAGATTCGCAGTTTTGTACTCTAGCCACTAGTCTAAGTTGCCTGAAACTGAGAAATATGGACGTACTGGGCAGCAAGACCACACATACAGGATTTTGAATCCTCCCACCTTGAGTGAGCGATGGTCTGAAAATCATTCATTCAAAGGGGTTAGGAAGGCCATCAGGAAGATTTGAATCACAAATATCTGTCTTTTCCTTTTGAATCTCCTCGTGATCTGTTATAAAAGCTAGATATCGCTAACAGAACACTTTACTCTGAACTCTGATATATTACTGAGATCACAGATGACAGAGAGCAGCTGTCATCGTGTTTTGATGGTAGAGTATATTCCCCTAATAAACAAGGGGTAGGAATCCTATACTCCACAACCATGCAGCATTCAAGAAGCACTTTACACGTTTGCATTTATGATCAAGGAAATATGGTATCCCATGCTTCAAAATTTCCCGTGCAGAAAAGACTGTAACTTAAAAAAGATTAGTACATACGAACATATGAAAATGCCAGCAGAAGTAGGCCTAACGGTCTATCAAGTAGTTAGAACCAGAGATAGAACAAAGTATCTAGAAATCTGCAGGAACCACGTGGCAGCTTTCACAACTTCTTGTTAAAAGTATGACTTTGCTAACATTGTGGGTAACGAAATAATCAACCAAGTAACCTCGAAAAAGAAAAAGTTAAGATAGCAGCATTCACAGATCTAGAGGCAGATGAGCTTACCAGTCTATGTCTGGACTAATGAAGAGTTACATTAAAGAGCTGCTGACACCATCTGGCCAGAAGTGCTGCATTGCAGAATTAGAATAAACATGTCCCCAGTAAACCGCATACCAAACATTAGATTTCTGTAGTGCTTCATTTTAAAGTTATTAGCCATTTTGTACCCTGATTTCACTACTTGTTTAAAAAAAGCCTGTAATCAGTCTGTTTCAGTGAAGAGATGCTGCTGATGTCACCTAGGGACCTTACAGTCTAGTATTGTCTGTCAGCAAGCTTATAGGACCTGTTTCTCTAAAGTTGTATAGATCATGGGCAATGCTTTTCATACATAAAACAGGCAGCATGAGTTAGTAAACATTGCTTTAAAAACTTTGTGTTTCAGGCTTTGTAACAAATCTGACAATATTTTGTCTCAGTGCCTTTTTATTAAGGTCCTTTTTCCTGGGTTGCTGAATGCTAGATCATCATAGCACACTGTTGAGAGGTTTGCAAACTGAATACGTTTCTGACGTGGCGAAAGGCTGAGCTCATTCACACCTGTCAGTCAATTGAGGCAACTTCTAAGAATGGCAGTTTAAAACAATTATCCCATCTCCTTGTTAATGGAGGTGGGGCAGACTCATCTATGTTCTACTCTAAATTATAATATCATTTTACCAGAGTTAACACTTCCACCAAGAGTAGGAATTAACTTATATAAGGCCGCTATTAAAACAGTAAAATTACTGTATCAACATTACACAATACTAGCAGCAAATACAATTTCCTAACAGGCACATTAGAGTAGCTCTCTAAATGGCTTCAACAGCCTGAAGACATGCTTACTTAGCATCCAGCAACCCTGGAGAAATAGACCACACAAAAACAGCATTAAATAATATCATTTTTTACATTTTGTTACAAAACCTGGAATACGTATCATTTTTATAGCAATGTTTATTGACTGGTGCTGCCTGTTTTACTTGTGAAAACCTTTGCACATGATCTTTACAACTTTGGAGGAATGGGTCCTATAAGCTTGCTAACAGGAATACTAGACTTTGAGGTCCTTACATGACATCATCACCTGCTCTTTACTGACACTTGCTTTTATTGCACAGGTAGTGCAATCAAAGTTACAAAATGGCTAATAACTTTAAAACGAAATAACGTAAAAATCTAGTTTTTGGTACGAGATTTACTGAGAATATGCTTATTTGGATTCTGCAATGTAGCACTTGTGGAGTCAGTGGCTCTTTAAGTATGCAACCTGTGACCTTCCTATCCCTGACACAAATGTTAGCTATCGTGGCTTCTAAAGCTAATGGGAGGGGATGCTCATGGAAGCTTTGAAATTATCATCATACTTTCCCCCTCCACTACAAATGCTAGCAACTAATGTCTTCACCTTAATAGCAGCCTGAATCAAGAACATCAAGAATTTTAGCAAGGAATGTTACCACAGTTTGGTTCTTTTTTTTTCAATTGTTTGTCTCTTCCTTGCAGGTGGGGAAACACCCCTGCATCAGCCCATCAGATTCTTTGTTCTCCCCCCCATGACATCCCACAGTTGTCCACATTGGGAGGCCCATGACTTGCCCCATATGGTTAGGTCCCCCAAGGGCTACCGGAGAGACCAAGATCAATCTGGGTTCCCCCGAAGAGCAGACTGGTGTCATTCGGGTGGAGAGGCGCTGCTGATCTCCAGCTTCATTGTACTGCTGCAGGAAAGGGTTTTCTCCTTTTGAGGGTGCCCTGATAATGTTAACATGCTATGGTGACAGAGCACATTAGGCACGCTCCTGCTCCCGATGTGCAGGCTTCTGCCACTCCACCAATCCCAGCTTATGCGCTGGCCCCAGATGCATCAACCTCAAGTTACCACTAGGGGTCACAATGTAGTCGGGCATCGGATCCCTCCCTCCCTCCCTGGAGGAGGAGCGCTGTCCCTTCTCCCACCAGCCAGAGTTCACTCCCAAACCCGGGTCATCTGCATCACGACAAGTAGTGCTACCACTGCACCAGCAGGCCAACCACAATTTAATTCTTAAAATGTAGTAAGATTGTCTAAAGCTTTGTGGATACATTTTAAACAGCATTAGTTTGAAACTTCACAACTGTGAACAGCCTCGATTAACATGACTCTCAGGCTGTTATTTGTGAGAGATGGAAGAGGAAGAGTAAGAAGTGTTAGCTCATGCATACACAGTAGGGTTATCTTTTTCCCCTCCAATGGATTCTGTTTAGCCTTGGGTAGTATTGCATGTGTAAAGAATGTCCCACTTCTTAATGATTCTGGCCTGGATGTTCAAACATTTGGAGGCAGGATGTGCATCAGTATTTCTGCCTCAGCTGCATCACTACAAATGCATTCAAATGCTTGTGTAACCCCTAGGCGGCACTATTCTAAGGGCTACTACCCCTGCCTGTATGGTTTCGCACAGGTTGAGGGGCCTGAGTTCTCTAAACGGGTGCCTCCGCACAGAGGAATGGTATTGGGGTAGCTCAACTGCTCTGGCATAGCCCTCTGGGGCGCTAATACCACTCACCAACCCTTCTAGTGGCCTAAGAAAGAACACAATGATGCTTTCACAATCAGTGTGTAACAAAAATAATGTGCTCACACCCCTTTCACTTACCACCAGGGCTGGATCTGCTAAAACTGCCCTGGAGACCCCCTGGAAAATAAGATCAGCAATGCAACAATACAATTTTACCACTGTAACCCAACTAATAATATGCACACTAGCCAGGTTAAATGTGAAAAAAGACAATCAGATTTATTTAGGGAAAGTGAACAAGGGAGGGGCATGCAGCTAGCAAAATGATTATGTAAGCCACACCCCACATCCCTGTCTAGGAGTATTTAAGGTGATAGAGTTTGTGGGGAAGAGGGAGCGCTGTACAGCCAAGAAAACACAGTCCAGAAATATGACATGGAAAAACAGTACCTGAATGTCCATGAGTGATGATGGTGATGGATGGACTCCATCGGGGCCACGGACCCTCAAAGTGCTGAGCTGGAACCCGGAGGGATGATGCTGACCTTCACCTGACTGGCCTTGTCCACTTCACTCGGAGGCCTTTGTAGACTGCTTTCACCAGGCAGGCCTTTTGACATCTTCCTCAGTGGATTCTCTGGTCTCTGGTGCTCTGGATACCACCCTGGAATGCATTGGGTACAAGGCTGTGGAGGCAACTTCATTTAACAGCAGCGGACAGTTTTGGTTAAACACAAGACAAACGCAGAGTTGCAAAACAGGGGATCCCATTTGGTGAACAGTCAATAAAATAAAGTCACTCCATGGAGCACGAAATCAGGACCAGGGGGTCATATTGTTATCTGAATCAGATAGAATGTGAACTGTACTTTTGGATCCAGGGGTCCCAGTTGCATAAGATGTTAAGCGGCCAGACAGTCCCAACACAGTCAGTAGCTTGAGGTCAAAACGACCACACACACAGGCAGCATTAGACTTTTTTCCTGTCCGTTTCACATTCTCTTACCAGGAGCTCTGACCTGCAAGAGGGGCACAGAGCACTTATGGCCCCCTCCACCGTCTACTCCTCCTGCATAAGCTTTAGAATGAATGCTGCACCTTTGATTTAATGGGGTTCCCTTCATTTACTGGAGCAGTTAAAGCCACAAATGACTAGGGCAGGAGCGAGACCCTTCAAACACAGTCCAGCACCCGATCACTGATGCTATGCCATTGCCACGAGCATCCCAGGGGTATTTTCCCTGGTGACCCCACAGGTTTGGGCAAATCCCTCATGCAGTGATCTCAGTCCAGAACAGCCTCACTTGTGGGGCCTAGTCGCTTTGCCACGAGAACACTGAATACAGCCTGCCACTCTGCTTTCTTCCCCCACGACCAGTCCCACAGGTCTCCTCCGGCCTCCCACAGATTCTCACATCCTGGAGCTCCTCAGCGTGCAGTGGCACTCAAACGTCCTGGTAGTACTGGGACCCACTGCCACCTAGTTCCCAGCTCCCGGATCCTTTCAGACAAGCCAGGCCCAGCCACAAGCCTCCATTTAGCTCCAAACTGCAGTCCTCCCAGGATAAAGCTTTCTCTGGTAATGTCCCTCACCTCATGTCTTTGCAGGGGTAAGCAGCATTTTCCCTCCTTTTGGATTCTCTTGCCAAGAAATCCCAGGACTCCATACAAGCTGCACCTTGGCTCCCTCATTTCTCCATGTGACCACACTATTTGAAGCTACACCTGCAGCAGCAGCCGCATGGCAAAGCTGGCAAGCACCCCGCTTTGACCTCCTCCTCCTCCTTCTCATTCTCTCTCCTTCACGAATCCCCCCTGATTTCTCAAGCCCTCTCTTATAAGGGCTCTGATGGTTTGGCACCGAAACCAGTGGTCCAATCAAGAACCAAACCCAATGGACCAAACCTGCAGCCCCCACTGGTACCCCACAGGACTTGAGTCCTGATTCAGTATTTTAACTATGCCCCACAGTGCCAGCTGGCACCGAACATTACTGGCCAACTAAGGAGCTACTGTTCCTTCAAATTTAGGCCTCTGACAGCACCTGCACATGTGCATTGCACACAGGTCCACCATCTTTAAAAATAAAATATTTATTTACCTTTTGCGGTCCTCGAGCCCAGTCTGGTCCTTAACCAGACCCAGGTCCACATAACCCCACCCCTGGCAGCATGGACATTACCCCTGGCGCTCGGCCCAGCCTCAATCGGGCCAAGACACTAGACAAAACGTCCACATGCCGCAATGGGAGGGTCACAAAGCACGACTCCCACCACAGCCACAGCATGTGAGGGAAAAGCCAGGGAGCATGGAGCTCCACCAAAGGTAAGCCCATTTTGGGTTGCTTACACACTTCCCCTACCATATGCTCGACATCCCGGCGAGCCCAAACTTGCCCTAATACTATTTACACTACACTTATCCTAAACCTAAACTAACCATTACCTATCTTAACACAAACCTAACTTACTAAACTACCCAGGAATCACTATACCTACTGGGCCACCCACCGACTGGACCTATGAAGGCAAAAGCTTTCAGCCCAACCGGCAAAAGTACCCAGTCACTTAACTAACTTGTACACCTGATGACCAAGCTACAGGTACCCAAGTTCTCCTTTCTTTGGCGACCCATGGCTAAACCTACAGATGGATTGTTTTTAGTTCACATGGATGCATCCCAAGTTCCCATACCCTGACACAAACCAACCTTTTAAACGCTTACTTGCAGCCAGTGGCCTGTGATGGACTGCGTGGACCGTTAAGATAAAAAACAGTTTAGCAAAACAGATATTCTAGCAATAATTACTAATCCCCCTAAAATATTATTACTATATTATCTTCTTATTTTTAAACATTTTATCCTAAAACATTTAACTAGAGAAAACAGTCTACCCTGAGCATCCCCAGAATAAAATTATTTCCCTTCAAAACAGTAAGCACATTTAACATTGTGCAACTTATTAATACCTTGGCATGGCAAAGTGCAACCATTAATAATGTACTATATGCTATACCAACAGGGCATAAACATTTAATCATACTTTCATTCTGTGTAATCAAAACACAATTACCCCCAAGTCCATTTTGTTGCAAAACAGTTCAAATGTCTCTGGATTAGCTGCATTTAAGTTCAGATACATGGGGTGCTGATAATTCCAGGAGCAAACCCCCTCAAAACTCAGACCCTGGATAAAAGAGGCAATGCCCACAGTGCAATCTCTGTTCCCACAGTCCATTTTGGTTCCAGTCCTTGCCCGCGGACAGAGACAGGGCTCTTGCAGCTCTCACAGGAAATGGAGTGAAAATGTTTGTCATAGGCGCCATTTTTACTGTGCACCAAATAATCCAGAGAATGGGGGGGGCATCCACAGCTCGTCCAGCACTAGTTGTGAGGTGGAAAAGGGCCCAGGCACCCCAAAATCACATCCTAGATGAGCTCCCACATTGTAATCACTCCTTACTACTCTGTCTAGGGGTATTTAAGGTGATAGAGTTTGTGGGGAAGGGGGAGCGCTGTACAGCCAAGAAAACACAGTCCAGAAATATGACCTGGAAAAACAGTACCTGAATGTCCACGAGTGATGATGGTGATGGATGGAGCCCGGGCCCCAGACCCTCACGGTACTGAACTGGAACCTGGGGGGAGGACACTGGCCTTCGCCTGACTGGCCTTGCCCACTTCACCCAGAGGCCTTTGTAGACTGCTTTCACCAGGCAGGCCTTTTGATGTCTTCCTCGGTGGATTCTCTGGTTCCTGGTGCTCTGGATACCACCCTGGAATGCTTTGGGTACAAGGCTGTGGAGGCAACTTCATTTAGCAGCAGCAGACAGTTTTGATTAAACACAAGAGACAAACGCAGAGTTGCAAAACAGGGGATCCCATTTAATGAACAGTCAATAAAATAAAGTAAGTAACTCCGTGGAGCACGAAATCAGGACCAGGGGGTCACATTGTTATCTGAATTAGATAGAATGTGAACTGTACTTTTGGACCCAGGGGTCCCAGTTGCATAAGATGTTAAGCGGCCAGACAGTCCCAACACAGTAAGTAGCTTGAGGTCAAAACAACCACACACACAGGCAGCATTACACTTTTTTCCTCCCAGCTTCACATTCTATCACCAGGAGCTCTGACCTGCGAGAAGTGCACAGAGCCCTTACGGCCCCCTTCACCTTCTTCTCCTCCTATATAAGCTTTAGAATGAATGCCGCACCTTTGATTTAATGGGGTTCCCTTCATTTACTGGAGCAGTTAAAGCCACACATGACTAGGGCAGAAGCGAGACCCTTCAAACACAGTCCAGCACCTGATCACTGAGCAGGTTTAGGCAAATCCCTCATGCAGTGATCCCAGTCCAGAACAGCCTCACTTGTGGGGCCTAGTCGCTTTCCCATGAGAACATTGACTACAGCCTGCCACTCTGCCTTCTTCCCCCACGACCAGTCCCACAGGTCTCCTCCAGCCTCCCACAGAGTCTCACATCCTGGAGCTCCTCAGCGTGCAGTGGCACTCAAACATCCTGGTAGTTCTGGGACCCACTGCCACCTAGTTCCCAGCTCCCGGATCCCTTCAGCCGAACCAGGCCCAGCCACAAGTCTCCATTTAACTCCAAACTGCAGTCCTCTCAGGATAAAGCTTTCTCTGGTAATGTCCCTCACCTCATGTCCTTGTAGGGATTAGCAGCATCTTCCCTCCTCTTGGATTCTCTAGCCGAGAAATCCCAGGACTCCATACAAGTTGCACCTTGGCTCCCTCATTTCTGTAAGTGGCCACACTATTTGAAGCTACACCTGCAGCAGTGGTCGCACAGAAGCATGACCGAGCGGGCAAGCGCCCTGCTTTGACCTCCTCCTTCTCTCTCTCTCTCTCTCTCTCACAAATCCCCCCTGATTTTTCCAGCCCTCTCTTATTAGGGCTCTGATGGTTTAGCACTGAAACCAGTGGTCCAATCAAGGACCGAATCCAATGGCGCCAAACCTGCAGCCCCCACTGATACCCTGCAGGAGTTGTAGTCTCGATTCAGGATTTTAACTATGCCCAGCGGTGCCAGTCGGCACCGAAAACTACTGGCCAGCTAAGGAGCTACTGCTCCTTTAAATTTAGCCCTCTGGTGGCTCCTGTTTCATAAACATATTAGCAAATTCAAAACAGTTTCAAACAGTTAAACACATTACTCTCACCATTGTTGTTTGTATTACCTCCTGTGTACTAACCCACATGGCTAGGGGCCTGTCCCTATCAGCTACATTAGGGCTGCAATGGGCAAGAGTGTCAATACACTGCTCGGAGGGTTTTACTATTAATTTTGATGTGGCAGAATAACTCCGTTTTGGAAGAGAGCTTTCAGAAATATACACTCCTTTGTGAACTACATGTAATGGAATATCTACAGGCCTTCCTGGGTCGACATAACTGAGGCGTATTACTGGCTTTGAGGCTCTTCCAGACTTCCTGGGAGGGGACAGGCACAGGCTCAGTTCTTACAGCATTTGCATTTGGGTCTCTCAGTCCTGGCTCATTGCTTGTCAATAAGTCTGCTTCTGTAGAAAGGGGTACCTCTGCACTGGTAGTCCATCCTGCACTGGAAGCACTGTCAGCTTCTTATTCTGTTGGTTCTGACTCAGCAATATTACTTTCATTACCTGGGTTCTGAAGAAATTCCAGGTTCGTCATCTAGAGGAAATTCCATGGAATTCAAATCTTGCAACACAGTACTGATACTTTCAGAATCATTAACTTTATCAACATCATTTTCCATAACATTGTCAGATTCATTGTTTGTAAACAGTTCTGTACTTACTGGTATGTCACTAGTGGCGCTTTTGGTTTCTAGTACTCCTTCTTGAAGCTCAGCTAGTTCTACCAGACACAAAGAGTCAGCTACATCAGAAGTCACACTTTGCACCTCACTTTTCAGGGGGCACAGGGGCTGTGGAGAAGGCTGAAGGTATCCATAGTATCATAATTGGGAGACAGCATGGTCTAGTGGCTAAGTGTACAGGCCTGGTTACCCCAGGTTCAAGTCCCACCACAGCCACTTACACACTGTGTGACCCTGAGCAAGTCCCTAATGTTAGGAATGAGTAAAAGCAGTCTGTACAAAGCAGAGCCTGCCAGTAGTGAAAGCTGTAAGTAAGTGTCAAAACAGTGCAGAGTAAACGTAGCAGCAAAAAAGAGAGAGCGCTACAAATCTTCAGTAGCCTTGATCTCACAGCTAGGGGAAATCTCCCTTTTGCAGAATGATTAGAGCTGCTGCCTTCGATACTCAAGGTCTCAGGTGTCTGATTCCCAGCATGGGTGGGATGTGGGTTTGCCCAAATGGGTGGGGGGTGACATAACAGTGGTGACAAGAATGGGATGCTTCACCCTTAAAGAGCTAGTGCACAACCCTTTTAATTTACAAGTAATCACAGTAACTTTATATTTGACATACTTTTTATTTTCCCTTTGCTAGTAGGAAGATATTCTATGTGACAGTACAAGCTAGGTGTGCTGTGTGGAACAGTACTTGACCGGGAAGGTTACAGATCTAGTAGGGGTGGTAGGATCTGCCAAAATCCATTCCTATAGGGTTTTTTTGAGGACTTCAGAAATTCAAATTTCAAATCAAAGTCCAAAATCCTAAAAATTCTAGCAGACAAGAAGTATATGCTTGCACTTCTTGCATGCAATCAGAATCCGATTTTACTGATTTTTGGATTTAGGATTTTCAGTCTTCAGTTCCAAAAATGCTAAATCACAAAAATGGATCAGAATCTGACAAATCAAGTTCTGTTAATTGGATTCTGAGAAATCTTAATATCTATTTCTATCCCTCTTCATATCTCATCAGCATTGTGACCTACTGACTGCAACATCACAGTTGACCAAGAAGAGTCAATCGCCTTCTGCCAGACTGATCACCAGTGATGTCATTATCAGTGAGGCCAGAAATACAGTCCCAGGTGGGTTCCCTTCTATACGTGCCCCTGCAGGGAATAACTGGATGTCGCCCCTACAGCTGTGTCCTAGGGCAGCACTTTGCCATTGCTTAGCAATGGCTGGCAACTCCATCTGTGGTGAACACCCAGATGTGAAGGCGTCAGGGGACAACATTGAGCATCCGGGTAGTGGTGATTAGACTGAGCTGGTCATGCCTTCAGCCAAGTAGCATAAAACGAGGATCTATAGCAGCGTTCTGTAGAGTTTACTATAGATGCTGCCAGATAGACATGCTGCCCATGAAATGGTGAGTGGGCTAGGCTGTGACTGCACATTTGCTATAGGAGCTGTTCTGAAAGTATATTGTTAGAGTTAAGAACTTATATGATGTCACTAATCATGCCCCAGTTAGTCTGATGATGACCATAGGAGATTCTCCCCCTTCCCCAAGGTCTTGGAGACTGGATCTGGTTCTGTTGAAACAGCATGTGTGTAAAGCTGTGGTTGCCCAGGGCATAAAATAATATTTGGAAATGAACAGACCTGAGCAGACCTCCCACTCCATCAGGTAGGAGACACTAAAGGCAGTACTCCAGGGATTGATCATAGCCTATGCTAGCCACCAAAGGAAGCAACAGCTGAAGGATATGTCTGCCGTGGAGGCTAAAATTACACAAGTGGAATGAGACCATATGGCTAACCCATCCCAGGGTCTCTACCATAGGCCGCAAAAACTTAAATGGGAATACAACAGGAGGTCATCAGCGGAAATAGAAAGGGCAATCCTTCTATCGCAGGCTGGGCAGTATTTTGAAGGTGATTCAGAAGGAGGCAAACTGCTGGCATAGCAGCTTCACACCAGACAAGGGTCAAGAAGCGTAGACCAGGTTCAACTAGAGGGGGACAACCTTACGTCTAGCAGGGAGGGTATAGGGGCTGCATTTTGTGCATTTTATAAAGCACTGTGTATGAAAGAAGCAGACCCACTCTGTATGCAGGTGGAAAGTGTTTTTGATAAAGCTCCTATTAATCACTCCAGTCTTGATGGCTATGCATAAGAAACTAAACCAACCGTTACAATGGGGGGAAGTGGAAAAAGCAGTCTGGGGACTCTGAGGAGATAAAGCCCCAGGATTGGATGGGCTTCCTATTGATTTTTATAAAGTCTTCCTGGCTGACCTTGCTGAACCCCCGTTCAGCATGATACAGCAGATCCTGGGCAAGGGTTGCCTGCCTCCATCCACATGGTCTGCAACAGTTACAGTATTAGTGAAACCAGGGAAGGATCACATCCTCTGTGCCTCATATAGGCCTATCTTGCTACTCACGGCAGATTATATGATTGTGCAAAAGTCCTCGCTGCCAGGCTAGAACTGGCACTGCAGGAAATTATACATCCAGACCTATCCGGCTTTATAAAAGGATGACAGGGAAAGAACGATGTTAGGAGAACACTAAACATCATCCTCAGATGGTCTAGGTTAGCTGACAGACACAGAGCAGTGATCCTTACACTGGATGCCAAAAAGGCATTCGACTGCATGGAGTGGGGGTACCTATTTGAAACCCTTAAGCACTTCCAGCTGGGTGACCAATATAATAAATGGGTTGGTGCAGATTCTCCTTAAAGGTGGACTCACACCCTCTTTTCTTCTAACCTGAAGCACGAGGTAGGGATGCCCCCTCTCTCCTATCCTATATGTACTTTCTCTTGAGCCCCTAGCTGAAGCAATACGTGCCCCCTAGCTCCCCCCACTTCACTTCGACATTCATAGGGCTTATACTGTTCCTCCTTCTCTCAACATCAGTGCCACTCCAGGTGTAAGAGCATTCAAAAACGTGTCCCAGTCACTCTTCCCTTCCCTTTAACACATACGTTAACCTGCCCACTGCAAGTACTTTAAGGGCCAACCCCCTTCACTGATCAATCATCGGGACAGAATTAGTAACCCAGAGATTCTGTATCCCCTGTCGAGCAACCACCAACAAAATTCTCAACCACCTGGGGTGAAGGCCCCATTCACCACCCCCAATTTCTCCACTCCCAACAGAAGTGACCGTGGGGATAATTTTGTTGGGTGGTCTTCCATCCTAGTGAGCTTGTGTGCAATCCCCTTCCAATATAACACCAAGTGGGGACAGTCCTAGTAATAGTGGCAGAAATTACCCCAGTCTGCTCCGCATTTGCCACAGCTTAGAGACACCCCTGGGCAAAACTTATGGACTGCACTAGGCGGGTAATAAAGCTGATGTAGAAATTTGTATTGCATTTCTTTAAACTTATTGCAAAGGAGGAGACCCATATGGAAGGCTAGTACTAACTTTCAGTTATCCTCCAATACCGAGATGCCAAGATCTCATTCCCACCATTGTTTTACCCTGTGGGTATCTTCCTGAAAGAAATTCCTATCCAATTTTACTGCCCAGACCATCTACCCCTTCTCATTTTTCCTAGCCCCCAAAATTTTCCTCTCGACACCAGTCAGAGGAGTTTCTGCTAGCGATACTCTGTTTAACCTGTGACAGTAACCCCTAACCTGAAAGAATTTAAACAAGTGTGAAGCAGGTATGCCCAGTCCCAGTTGAATTTCCTTAAATGTGTACATACCCACTTGAGTGAGGAAGTCTCCCACACATCGCACCCCTCTTTCCTGTCACATCTGAAATCCACCATCCTTAAGTCCCCCTCAGGCAGCGGTCACGATCCAGCCATAGCACCTCCACGGTGCAAGAAGCCTGATCCATCTACCCCCCGAAGAGATAGATAAGGTGCCACTTGCACCCTCAGGCAGCAGTCACGATCCAGCCATAGCACCTCCACAGTGAAAGGAGCCTGATCCACCTACCCCCCAAAGAGATAGATAAGGTACGACGCTTGAAAAATTGCCACGATTTCTCTGGGCTGTGTGAACGCTGAACCGGATCATCACTTGCAATTTGCTGTTTTCAATTTCAGCGCCTTCTCAGGGTAGTGCTATTGGCTCCACACCTGTGTAGAGCTCCCTGATTGGCAGGTCTCACTCACCTGAGACAGGAGCACCCGAGACGTGTGGCTTAATGTAAGCCTGCATCCCTGTACTCGGCTTCTAATTTATATATTTTAGTTTAGCCTGTTCTGCTCGGCCTGTGTAAAGTAACTTACCATTCCCCCCTGCTGCAGTTTATCTCCAACTGTATGTGCACTGATTCAGTGCTAGCTCTGCAAATTTCCCCTTGATTTTTCGTCCCACCCTCCTCCCCTCCCAGGTCTCCTTTAAATGCACACTGTCTCCGCCCACTCATATCTGATGTTTCAATTTATTTGGTTACTTACTGTCAACAACTGCAATTCCTCCCGTCCCCTTTTTGCAACTAAGCCTTCTAGCAGCCTTATCTCATTCTGTCTTGCTGAGGCATACTATTTTGGTACTTTAGGTTTGCTTACTGCTGACTAGCATATCCTGTCCTGCTGACTAGCATTTTCTGTCTTGCTAAGGCACTGTTTTACTTGAAACATCCATTTTATGGAAAAAAACAAATTACTGAACTGTGACTGATTTGCCAAAAAACTGTGTTTATTGTCTAAAAATGTTCCCAGCAACCAAGTGTTACAGCCCCTTCGTGACTTTGTAGCTCTCTCCAGACTGCAAGGCGCCAAGGAAAACACAGGCCTTTCAGTTGCTAATTGAGCTGTTTTCGCTCAGACTGCCAGCCTTTGTGTTTCCCCACTATTAATTCGAGCTACTCTCTCCTTTCTCTAGCCGAGGGCAGTACACATTTATCTTGCGTAACTCCGTTTTTAAACTTCCTAAAAACAAGTCGCATATGGAACAATGACCCCTGGGACCTATATAATCTTCCATTGGCCCACTCCACTCTGCACAGGCACCTCTATGAGCCCCCACTAAAGAAATATATCTCTTGCAATCCAGACATTTTCCTTCCTTCTGTCCATTCTCCTTCCCTTAACGAGGAGCCCACATCAAATAAATTTTGTTCAGAGACGTGCAACTGTCAGGGCTACTCTTAGATCCCCCTTTAGTGCATACTGACCCCTATCATACCACAGCAGTAACTACCCATACAACAAATTTGGGGACCTAAAGACTCTGGTTAGCAGCTCCCGCAACAGTACACTCCACTTTTTGCATAAGCTACCATGGCAGGTCTCGGCTGGCTTTACTTACTAGCCTGCATTTCCCTGATACCTAATATTAGTGGACCCCCTGACAGATCTGACTCTAATAAAGGGACACGCCCTACAGTTGTGACATTTCCTGTGGCAGAGCAGGAAGGGGCGGATCAGTGGGGCCTCCACAAGGTGATCTCATTTACAGGGGCACTAGTAATTTAACTTGTTATAACAAGTTAAACAAAGCACAATTAAACCATTACTTGCATTTTTCCTTTTTTCCTTCTAATTACTCTGACTAGGTTACAAACCCAGCAACTTATTTGGAATAGATTTCATTAACTGCAGGTACTGTGGAACAATTTTCAGAAGGACAGTCTTACAGGATTAGGACACTGTCCTACATGCTGGGCCTTTGGAGATCTTAGGGTTCAGCTCCGGGCAGCATGGGCAGAGATTGCATGCCTCAAATTTCATATTGAAGAGGAAATACATTATAAGAACCACCGCCATTTCCCCAGCATCCAACAGAAAAACCTCGACCGCAGAGGGTAGTTGGTCCAGGAGGTTGGCAGGTGGTTAGGAGGAACAAATCAGGTGCCCATCACTCTCTGCTCTCCAACACATTACCTCCAAAAACCATATAAACACTACAAACAGGTATCTGCCTCTATCTCTGAAATCAAATAAAGAGGCAGAAGACACTGCAGAGCAGGACACTCATGCACAGGAGCTAGCACAACAAACTCACCCAAATCAGGAACCAAAACAAAACAAGCACAAAGGAAATCCAAAAACTTCTGATCATAGGAGACTCCATGATTCGGGAGTTGATACCCATCTCCAGCCAGGGTGATGGTCAGATGTCTCCAGGTACATCAGCATGGAGAGACACTGACCGCATTGCTAAATTGTTCACAAAGCAGGAAAACATTGATGTCCTAGTACACATAGGGACTAATGATCTACTAACCGGTCAGTTGTGGAGACCAAGGAACACCTGACTAGGCTGGGTGACAAACTATCATCTATTTCGTCGGCATCTCCTTCTCTGAGATCCTGCCAGTCTGGGAGAGGGAGCAGATGGTCGGAAGGTCAGAGAAGGGGAGACAGGGGCTAAACATGTGGCTCAAGGGCTGGTGCCAGGAAAAAGGACACAGATTTGTAGGGAACTGGCAACAGTTCTGGGAGCGAAAGTTCTTTAAATTTGATGGACTGCATCTGACTAAAGAGGGAGTCAGTGCATTGGGGCAGAAGTTTGACGTCTTTGCAGAATATTTAAACTAGCAAATGGGGAGAGGGGTGCAGCACCCCATCGTCGAATGGAAGAACACCCTCCCCTCAGCTAGTGGTCAAACAGGAATTCAGCATGTTTGCCGTTCATTTGCATCACCAGGTAAGAAAAAGGTTTGTCTCCCCATACGACGCACTGGGGTAAGGCCAAACTTCACCCAACAACTAACACACCAAAATCTGGCCAATGGAAAATCATGTACACAAATGCTCACAGCCTGGGAAATAAGATCCCAGACCTGCAGGCAATAATGTCAGAGGCTAAACTGGACATAGTAGCAATTAGTGAGACGTGGTTTACCAGTAACCACACTTGGGAGACTTCAGTACCTGGCTATGTATTGTTCAGAAGAGACCGAGGTGCAAAAAGGGGGGGAGGAGTAGCCCTGTATGTTAATGAAAATATCAAAGCTACAGAAATTCAGAATACACATAAGGAGCCAGAAGAACTGTGGGTCACCCTGGAAACAGGAAATGGGACAGCCATAAGAACTGGGGTTGTCTACAGGCCCCCAGACCAGAGGGAAGACATAGACACATTACTGTTAGAAGATATACAAAATATGACAGCTAAAGGGAGGTTCTGATAATGGGAGACTTCAACATGCGGATACAGATTGGTCAATACCAGCAGGAACATCTGCCAGAACTAGACTCATAGTGGATTCCTGCAGGAGGGCCTCAAACAACTGGTACAGCAACCCACAAGAGACAGGGCTATCCTAGATCTAGTACTGACTAACAAAGAAGGATCACAGATCTCCAGGTAGAAGGTCACCTGGGAGCCAGTGACCATCACATGGTATGGTTCAATTTGGCTACTACATCTAAATCATCCCATTCCAAGGCAAAAATATGGGACTTCAGAGGAGCTGACTTTGATAAGATGGCCAACAGAGTTAAGCTAGCCCTGGCAAAGAAACACAGGTGAGGGGTACAGGCAAAGTGGGCAAGCATTAAGGGTGCAAACCTGAAGCAACATCCCATTGTGTTAGACAGAAAAGGAAGTGCAAAAGAAGAAGGAAACCACTTTGGTTCTCAAATACAGTAGCAGAAAAGGTCAGAGCCAAAGGCTGGCCTTCAGGAAATATAAGGGAACACAGCAGGATGAAGATAGGGAGGCATACCAAACTGCCCTAAGGAAGCAGGTAAGGCAGTAAGGCAGGCAAAGTCCCAAACTGAGGAAACACTAGCATGAACAGTAAAAGAAGGTGACAAGACTTTCTATAGATACATTAGTGAAAGGAGAAAGTACAGAGGGGGTATTGCTAAGCTTAATGGAGAAAAGGGAGCATGTGAGGAGGAGGTCCCTGTAAAGGCATCTATCCTAAATAGATACTTTTGCTCAGTATTTACTGAAGAGAAGGTAGGGCAGGGCCCACAGCTCAGCATCATGGACACAGGGGGGAGGGAGGTGAGCACCACTCCCTTCACAAAAGAAAGGGTCCTAGAAGAGCTTGCTAAGCTCAGGGTGGATAAGGCAATGGGACCTGATGGCATACATCCCAGGGTACTTAAGGAGCTAAAGGAGGAACTAGCAGAGCCATTAGCAGAATTGTTTAGTGAGTCTCTGAGCACAGGAGAGATCCCAGAAGACTGGAGAAGGGCTCATGTATCCCGCTCCACAAGAGTGGTAGCAGGGAGGAGGCGGGGAACTACAGACCGGTCAGTCTTACCTCAGTAGTGGGCAAGATTATGGAAGCACTCCTTAAGGAAAGGATAGTGCAACACCTGGAATCCATAGGGCACAGGATCCAAGACAGCATGGGTTTACAAAAGGAAGGTCCTGTCAAACTAATCTCATAGATTTCTTTGACTGGGTAACCAGAGTGGTGGACCAAGGCGGAGCAGTTGATGTTGCCTACCTTGACTTCAGCAAAGCTTTGACACTGTTCCACATAGAAGATTGATAAATAAGCTGGGTAGGCTCGGGTGGGTCAGAAGTTGGTCAACTGGGTGGCAAACTGGTTGAAGGGCAGAAAACAGAGAGTGGTGGTAAATGGTATACAGTCAGAAGAGATGCAAGTCACAAGTGGGGTACCTCAGGGATCAGTCCTGGGGCCAGTCCTCTTCAACATCTTCATTAGTGACCTTTCAGATGGACTAGAGGGTAAGGCTTGTCTGTTTGCAGATGACACCAAGATCTGCAACAGAGTAGATGATCCAGATGGGGTGGGCAGAATGAGAGAGATCTGGATAAACTAGCAGAATGGTCAGAAGAGTGGCAACTGGGATTTGATGCAAAGAAGTGCAAAATCATGCACATAGGGAAGAGAAACCCTGAAGCCACCTATAGGCTGGGAGGAGTTGCTAGCAGTCACAAAGGAAGAAAGAGACTTGGGCATCATCATCACTGATGACCTAAAATCATCAAGCAGACCTCTAAAGCAGTAGGTAAGGCTAGGGGGTGTTAGGGTATATTAGGGGTATCACAAATTAGTAAGAGGAGGTATTAATCCCTCTGTACAAGACACTAGTTGAGCCCCATCTGGAGTACTAGTGCAGTATTGGAGCCACACCTTCACAAGGACATTAACCAAATTGAGGCAGTCCAGAGAAGGCAACAAAATGGTGCAGGGACTGCATCAGAAGACATATGAGGACAGATTAATGGAGCTCAATATGTATACCCTTGAGCAAAGGAGGGAGAGAGGTGATATGATCGAGGCATTCAAACACCTTAAGGGCATAAACAAGGTGAAAGAGTCTAACATGTTTAAATATAAAAAAATAGCAGGACAAGAGGACACAGCATGAGATTAGAGGGGGGCCGATTAAGGGGGAATGTGAGGAAATTCTTTTTCACAGAAAGGGTGGTGGATGCATGGAATGGCTTACCACAAGAAGTGGTGGCTATGAATACAGTGCAGGGCTTCAAACAGGCATGGGATAGGCATAAGGAAGTAATACAAATGACTATGAATAGATAGGCCACTGACAGAGCAAAGGCCGATGGCACATTTATAAGGTAGAAAAAGAAATGGGCAGACTGGATGGGCCTTGCGGTCCTTATCTGCCGTCAACTTCTGTGTTTCTATGTTTCTATACGCCACTAGGACATCCACATAATAAGACTATGTATTCATTATGCTGCCCCTGGTTGGCCCTGATTCAGTCAAATTTTGTTGAATCCACTCGAAGGGGGACTGCAAACTACTCAGCTATGCATTGCCCCAAACCCCAGCCACCCATACGCTGCATAGTCAGGTGTTACTCTGCATGGACCTTAATCTACATACTGGCAGGGCAACACAAGAGGTCAACTCGGTCCCTGGATCCCTGCAATCTAACCTAGACAAAACGCAACAAGGCCCATGCTTTTAAACATCTCCTTGCCAATCTGAGAAGTATCGTGTTCCTCCTACTACTGTGCTCAGGAGACGTCGAGCTCAATCCTGGCCCCACAAAGTTGATTTCATCTCCAACGAAATTACTACCCTAAAGGAATCAGTTTTCTGCATGCCAATGTCTGCAGCCTTCTAAAGAGTTGGATTCTGTCAGGCCTGGATTATCCACACTGCCCCAGACATACTTGTGATCTGGAATCCTGGCTCGGGCATCCACACCAGACAGTGAGGTTAATATCCCCAACTACCTCCTTTTCAGAGCAGACAGAAAGACTGGGGTGGGGGGGTAGCCATTTATGTTAAAAAAATTTACAGTATCTATATTAGATGCTACTTCCGTTGCAGGGGGCTTTGAATACCTGTCTCTCAGGGTCGAACCGTCCCAATCTGTGGCACTCCGCATAATAGGTTGCTGTAGACCCCCAGCAGCAGAACCACAGGTCCTGTCTCATCTGTCTTCACAAATGGACATGACACCTCTGGAAACAATTATATTAGGTGACCTTAACTATGACTGGATATCGAATGGATCGCTAACCCTAAAACAATTCTGCAACTCCCATGGGTTCATCCAAATGATTACAGAACCAACGCGCATCAACAAGAAAAATCCAATGAAAAGCACACTTCTGGACGTCCTTCTTGTCAACAAAGCACACTACTTTTCCCATGCCGGTATCCTTCCAGCAGATGTTAGTGACCACTGTCTCATAGCTGGCATAAGAACCATCTCGAACCCACTATCTACATCAAAGTTTTCCACTAAAAGATCCAGACAGAACTTTGACACTCTGGGCTACATACAAGAACTAAAAAACTCCTTGCTCTGGCAGACTTTCTAGCTGACTAAATCAGTGGGTGATGCCTATAATGTTCTTCATGAAATCATAGCCAGTGCCCTAAACAACTATGCTCCTCTAGTTAAAGCACGAATAAAAACCAGAACCTGCTGTTGGTTTTCACCGGATCTGAAGAATGCTTTACTCAAAAGAGACCAGCTATGGAAAAAGGCCCGGAAACCACAGGCTGATGCAGACTGGTGTCTCTTTAGGACAGCTAGAAATGCCTACACAAAAATGGTCAGAGAGGCCAAGGCCAATTATTATCAAAACGAATTACTATCCTCATCCAACAACCCAACCAAATTCTGGTCCACCATAAAGGAACTGTCTGGACACTCCACAGGTAGTGCACTACCCTCCAAAATCACCATCGACAATGTCACTATCAGTGATAAATCTTAAATTCTTCAAGCCTTCAACAACCACTTCGCCACTACAGGCATGGCATTCAATAATGCACCAGTAAGTAGTCTCTGTCCACAGCTCACCGCCCAGCCTCCAGACCAAAGTAACAAAGATACAATCTTCTCCTTTTCTCCAACCACCATAAAAGAAGTTGAAGACCTTATGCTACGGCTAGATACCAGAAAAAGTGATGGAGCCGACTCCTTCGACAAATACTTTCTGAAAATAGCATACCACATACTTGCCCCATCTATATCACACTTATTCAACCTGTCCCTAGCCCAGGGCTCTATCCACGCGGAATGGAAAACCGCTCATGTTATCCCCCTATTTAAAGCAGGGGACCCATGCGACCTGAACAATTATAGGCCAATCTCTCTTCTACCTATACTCTCAAAAGTGCTCGAAAAAGTCATGGATTTGCAGCTGAGATCATTTCTAGACAACTCTACATTGCTTAACCCCATGCAGTCTGGCTTTAGAGCAAAGCATAGCACTGTTACGGCTGGCCAAGTCACTAATGACTCGTAGCAGGACCTTGACAACAAAAATTTGTTTGTGCGGTGTTTTTAGACCTCAGCAAGGCCTTCGATACTGTCGACCACTGCCTACTTCTCTCCACCTTAAAAACCATAGGTATGGACTCAACCTCACTGGACTGGTTCCAGGATTATCTCTCTGATAGGCAGCAACGAATTAAGGCCGAAGGTGAGCTCTCTCCTCTTAAACCAATAAAAAGAGTAGTCCCACAGGGTTCCATACTGGGCCCTCTACTGTTCGCCATTTACATTAACAACTTGGACCTAGGCATTACAGAAGCCAGTATCCACTTGTTTGCCGATGATACGGTGCTCTATCTAAGCCGTGACTCCCCTGGAGCCACATGCACAAATCTACAAACTGAATTCAGTGCGCTGCAGCATCAGCTTCTCAGCAAAAGCTACTGCTAAATGCCAAAAAACTAAGGCCATGCTCTTTACCCCATCTAGCACTAGGGCCTACTCTGCTGCTGCTGGTACCCTTCCTCCCATAACTACCCTTTTAGGCGAAGATCTTGAGTTCGTGCCTAAATTCAAATATCTGGGTATATGGCTGGACAACATACTCTCCTTTGTGGAGCACACAGAAGAATTGGCGAAAAAACTTAGGCAGAGGCTTGGCCTCTTCTTCAGAATTAAACACCTTCTGACCGCAGACGCAAGAAGACAGCTTGTTCAATCAACTTTCCTCTCATTAATCGACTATGCTGACATTATCTATGGCCAATGCTCCATCTCACACCTTGCAAAACTGGATGTCCTGCACCACAGAGCACTAAGATTTATAACTGGTCTCCCAGCCTCCACACATCACTACTCTTTATATGCAGCCATAGGGTGGCCTTCCCTTCAATATAGGCAATGTAGAAATGCAGCACTCTGGACATTCCGAGCCCTTACCAACAAACTCCCAGATTACATTGTTGCCTGCCTCCCCCTGAGCCCAATCAGTAGCAATGCACTAAGAAGCCACTCGCTAATTTCTCTGAAAATCCCCAGGATCAGTACCCACTTTGGCAGAGCTGCCATAAGCCACGCTTTGCCTACACTCTGGAACAGGGTACAAAAATCCTTGAGACTCAGCTCTCCCGTCAGTTTTGCCCTGTTTAGGATCATTTTTGACAAAACATTCACCGAAATCTGTGTTTCCATAGTTCCTAGCTGTCCTGCTGACGGTTCACTCCGTATCCTTACCACATCTAACCACGAACCTAGTTCCTCCCCTCCCTATTTTAATCAAGTCCACTAGTCAGCTGCCATAGTGGCCCTCGGCACCCAAGGCACTACTTCTCCCATATTACTCTCCTCTCACCGTTTAAACGGAATATACAGACCTCATGAGGGGCCCCTATGCAGCCCAGGACCCTCACCCAAGTATGGTAAACGGTCACTGAGGGCTGAAATGCAAAGGATTGTACCCTCTGATGGAGACTTGACTAAGAATGACTAAACATACCACCTCAAATTCTGCATACATGGAGTCTGTATATACCACAGCAAAGTTGAGTGATGCATGTATGTTCCTACAAGAACACTTGGAATGTATATCGTGCACCTACCACTTTTCTGTAAATTTGTTTGTAACTCTTTGCACAGGTTGTACTTTGTATTCTCAATCTATGTATATATATATAACTGTCTTGGACAACAGCAGGTCCATCTTGTAAATGAGCTTGCTCAATGATGATCGCCTGGATAAATAAAGATTTGATTTGATTTGGTAAAAAATCAGGGTTGCCTGCCACCAGAACCAAAGTGGTGTTTACTTGGGCATATCCCTTCCATTTTCTAATGGACCCCCAAACCTCAAGAACCAATGCAACTAGTGGATTTGGGTTTCCCAGGCAATGATATGCCTGTACTCCTTCCTCTCCCAAGTATGCCGAGACTCTTCCCAGACATCCTTCCTCTTTCAAATTGAGCCAGGTGACTGCACCACTTCTATTTACCTAATTATGTGAATACCTATGTTGTGTGGCTAAGAAGTATCCCTTGATATACAGGAAGTTCCTGCCCCCCATTTTCCCCTGAGGCTTTAAGTCTTTTTAAATCTTGATTTTTTGCCCTGCCAAATAAAGTCTGTAAAGCCCTTCTCCACTTTTTTAATATCCTTGTTTGTTGGACAGTTGGGCAGCATTTGCATTACACAGAGGATCCTGGGTAGGATGTTTATTTTCAGGAGGCTGATCCTCCCTAGCCATGAAATCAGCAATGCCCTCCACCTGCTGAGTTATTTCAAAATTGTCTCAAATAATGGGGAATAATTTAAGGCATACAGTCTACCTAAATCCCGTCCCACCTTGATACCTAAATATGTGAATGCCCTATCTACTAGCTTTAAACCCCATGTAGCTCCCCCCCCACGTTCAGGTACATTATTTCCGATTTATGAAGATTCAGCTTATACCCCGAGAACTTCACAAAGTGATCTGTGTTATGAAGGAGGGCAGGTATGGACCTCTCTGGGTTTGCTATAAAGAGCAAGATATCATCTGCATACAGGGCAATAGTGTGTTGGTTGCCTCTCCCACCCGGGACACCCGTTATCAGTGGGTCATTTCTTATCTTGATGGCCAGCGGCTCTATTGCAGTAGCAAACAGGAGGGGGGAGAAAGGACACCCCTGTCTGGTGCCCCTCCCAAGCCAGAACTCCTTGGATGGAAAACCACTGACTAACACCCGTGCCGTTGGTGCCCTGTAGAAGTCCCCCACCAGTTGTATATACCCATCTCCCAGGCCAAATCTCTCCATAACCTTCATCATATACGTCCATTCTATCCTGTCAAATGCTTTCTCAGCATCCACAGACAGGACCCAGGCCTGTCCAGGATACTGAGTTCCCACCATATCACATTCAACGGTCTTCTCATATTGTGATAAGATAATCTGCCCTGGATGAAGCCCATTTGGTCAGGGTGGATGATAAGGGGGAGCACCCTTTCCAACCTAAGGGCTTTCGTCATAATCTTACAGTCATAATTTAGAAGGGAGATTGACCTATACAACGAGCACTCCACTGGGTCCTTGTCTGGCTTGGGGAGGACACAGATGTTGGCTTCACAGCATGTTTTGGGTAGTCCCCTCTCTCCCCGCAACTCTTCCTTCAAGTCTCAGAGTGGTACAACCAGTTCCCCCCATAGTTCCTTATAATATTCTGCCCCAAACCCATCAGGTCCTGCCACTTTTCCCCTTTGTAGGGTCCCAGTAACTTTAGCCACCTCCTTCATCGTAATCTTGGCCCCTTGTTCTCTGATCTTCATTTAGAGTAGGAGTGTTTAACCCCTCCAAAAATGTTTCTATTAAATGCTCCGATCCCTTACATTCTGCCTGGTACAATTTTTCATAGTATTCTCTAAAACACTGTCTAATTTATGCATCCCAATGTGCTAGATTTCCTTCCCTATTTCTAATGTTCAATATCCTTTTCGTTGTTTTACCACCCTTCATCAGATGCACCAGTAGGGGGCCCAGTTTATTTCCCCACTTGTATAGTCTTTGCCTTGTGAATAGCATTCTGGCTTTGGCCTCCTCTGTCAAACAAATGTTCAATGCCTCCCTAGCCACCTGCAGCTCCTGCAGTATTCCCACATCCTCAGTGTTAATCACTTTTCATTCTAAGTCCCCAGTTTTCTTCTCCAGATCCATTTGCTTCTGCCTTTTCTCTTTCTTTACTCTAGCCATGTAACCAATTATCACCCCCTCATGTAAGCTTTCCCTGCTACCCAGTAACTGCCCACTGTGTCTACTGTCCCCAGGTTGTGTTCTACATAAGTTTTCCATTGTGTTTTAATGTAGTCCAAGAACTCTTTCTTTGCTAACAAATAGATAGGGAACTTCCACCCTTCCCGTCCTTCCTCCCGCCTTGTCAAGAGCACATCTATTTTCACCATGGCATGGTCTGAAACAAAAATGGGACTGTGCTTTACATCTGTCAGCCTAGTGTAAAGCTCCCTTGGAACATAAATGTAGTCCAATCTAGACCATGATGTATGGGGGTGAGAAAAAAAGGTATATTCCTGGGCTCCAGGGTTGGCAGTCCACCATGCACCCACCATATTAAGGACTGAGAGCCCCAGTTGCCGCTGCTGGATGGCCGCTACCACTCTGGACCATGTCCCAGAGTAGTCCATCTTGGGGTCAGCCACACAATTAAAGTCCCCCCATTATTAAATTGGGGAATTGCTCACTGGTGAGTAGATCTATTATGTTTTGATAGAAAACTGGATCCATTACTGATGGAGCATACACACTACCAAGTGTCAGTTCCCTCCCATAAGCTTCCGCAACTATAAGAAAAAAAATTGGCCCTCTAGGTAATCCTTAACCAATCAGTGGATTGTAAATGGGAAATTCCTGTGCAACAATATGGCCACCTCTCTCTTATGAGAGGTGTATGAGGATTCATGGCAGGCCCCCACCCACCATCCCACTAGTTTATTATGTTTCCTTGGGGTCAGATGAGTCTCCTAAAGCAGTGCAACACTGGCCCTCTTCCGCCTGAGTGCAGTTAACACCTTGGCCCGCTTGGCTGGGGATGTGAATCCCTTAACAATCCAGGATATAATAGTAGTTGACTGGTCCTTTACCATTTTTGTGACCTGCAAGTTCCCTTAATCTCCTCCTTAGGCACAAACTGACCCTTGTATTGCACAACGAGCCCCTCACATCTGAGCTTTTGATCACAGTATATCATGTGGTCTGTATGAACAGTAAACATCCATCAGGTTAACAACAGAACAGTATTCCCCTTCCCCCTTCCTTTGGTTTTTCCCATTCCCACCTGTCTTCCTCCAGGTTAATACCTGGTCCTTTGAAATTTCCCTTTTCCAACTGTATCTCTGAGTTTGAGATTGTTTTTGCCACATATCCATCTCATATGCCCCCTCCCTCTGCATCACAATTAATTAGTCTATTTATTTTGCGTTTACCCTTGTTCCCCTTTCCCCAACTGCCATCTTCCTTGAGAACACTCCATCGCTCAATCGGACAGAGACAAACAAAGAATAAGTCCCCATGAATGATAAACCCCACAGCCCTGTCTGCCCCATCCAGGACAACCTGATCCCCCAACCCTTAGCATTTCACATTCTCTCCCTCCAGGGTAAGGCCTCTTGGGTGTAAATTTTCTCAGTGGCCTCGGTCAGTCCCATGGGACCTCAGTTGAGCCCTCACTCCCCCCCAATCGATCTTCAGCCCTCCAACCTCCATGAGGTCATTAGCCATCACATTTCTGCTGGAGTTCCCAATGCCCTTTGTCAGGAGCTTCCCCTTGGTAGCTTTTAGTAATCCCTGTTCCTCCCCCTCCCCCCGCCATCCAGTGCACGTGAGAAGTGGGCCGGTAGCAGTGGTCCGCTCCCCCCTACCCATTCCATTCACCCAGCATTACCCATTTACAATTCTCCCCTTAATAAACCTTCAATGAGTACCATGTCACCCCTCCATTTAACATTACAGCAGCTTCCCTCGCCCCCTCGCATCTCCCCATGCCCTCCACGTCTCAATTAAAGTCCAGCACTGCGATATTGGTCTGCCAGGTCAGAAAGCAGTCCTCTGGGAATCCAGAGCAGGGTGGGGGAGGCAGCCAGCACCCATAACCATCTGCGCAAGGCCCCCCCAGCCCATTAAACTCACCAGTGCTCTGCGGCGTTCACTCTTCCAATCTCACTTGCTGCTGCACCTTTCAGTGTTCAGGACTTTTCTTCAGCCAGCCGGCCATCAGTCATTTAATGGTAAATCCAGCAAGTAAATCCATCCATTGCTGCCTCATCAATTCGGGCATGTATACCACGCCCACACTGTCCATCACAATAGTCCCAGGTCCAATTCTAGGCCTTGATTCTCCCCTCTTACTGACTCAGAACCCCAGGTACAGTCAGTGTCCATGTGGGGAGCCGTCAGCCTACAATAAGCTGTCCCAAATCAAATTCCATAGAGACCGCGGACACCGACTGTGGCGTGGGGCAGGCAGCAAAGAGGGACAGAGCGCTGCAGATTTCTCCAAGCACGTGAGACAAACAACAAAGTGGGGTGAGTGTGGATCGCTCTGGGGCCCTCCACATGGGCGACCAGTTTCCCTAGGAGATATGCCCTGTGTAAATGTTAAAAAATTGCTAGTAATCCTGTAAGGTTGCAGTCCATCTTCTCACCTACATTTATTTTTCTTATCCCCACTCATTGATGAAAGCCTGCAGCTTTGCTGGTTCCCAGAATGAGCAGGTGGTCCCCTCGAAATGCACCTCACTGTGGCAGGGTATGTCACAAAGAATCCAAGGCCTCTTTCTCGCATGCCATCCATCTGTTTATTAAATAGTTGCCTCTTCCTTTGAACTCGAGCCAACATATCCTGGTGCAGCGAAAGTGTGTGACCCCTGAAGATAAGTTCTTTTTTTTTTCTGTATGCTACCATGATGGCCTGTCAGTCGGGGAAGTGATGCAGCCAGAAGATCACTTGTCTGGGAGGTTGGTCACTAGGCGGGTGTGGGACAAGGGCTCTGTGCACCCTCTCAACCTTAAGTCTGCTGTTTGCTGTAGACATACCCAGCAATTCTGGCAATGTGTCTGCACAGAAGTCCATCAGACCTCCTCATTCAGCACCCTCCTGGAGGTCCAGGATCCGCAGATTATTTTGCCAGCTGTAGTTTTCCTGATGATCCAGAGCCTCTTGCAGCTCCTCCATCTCCTTCCTGAGCTTAGCTACTTTATCTGGCACCACTTGTGTAGTGCCTTCTAGATCCGACACTCTCTGCTATATTTCATTTAACTGGTTGCAGTGCTGCTTTAGTTCTGCTGTAATGCTGGAGATCGACTTCTCAAACTGGTGGGTTAATGTTAGTTAAAATCTGCTCTGTGACCACCTTACTGATCAAAGCAATCTCTGTGGCCAAGAGGGAAATCGGGCCCATTCCATAGCCGTCCCACTGTCCTGCAAAGTTGTTTTCTTGGTGTTTTTGGATGATCGGTGAGACGATTTGCTAGAAGTCAGGTAATCATCCATGTTGCCGATGTATTAGCAGTTGGAACAGTAATAAATTTTAGCTTTAAACATGCAAAAAATACACTTTTATTACTCCATGATGCAGAGCATGGGAGAGATACGTCTTGATCGATTAGCTGCTCATTAGCACCCCCTCTGCCCAGTTTTAAATTGTATTACTGGGCTGCTCAGCTAGCCTTTATTCCACTGGCAAACTTAGCCAGCAAGCCAGTGTGGCATACTCTGGAAGGGGAAGAACTGGGGGGTGATATATATCAAGGTACGCTTTCTCTAACATTACAAGGAAAGAGTCTACCTATGCTGGCTTACCTGTATACAGCCAACCTATTAAAAGTCTGGAGGGCAGGCCATAAATACATTGGACACCCAGAGTCATTTTATCCCAAATATGCCTTAATCGCAGCCTTTAAAGGGAGCCCAGTGTAAAATGTCTTTATGTACCAGGCCCTCCTGAGATGGAGACAACTACGGCTCATATAGGTTGGGGTCCTCTTTACGGTAGGCTGCCTCCACTTGTTTGTGGATCTAATCACTATGACATTCCCACAGGGGATTTGTTCACCTATTTACAACTGCAAAACTGGATTGCACAGCAAAAAAACCTTGAGGAAATACTCTGAGGTTTGTCTCTAGCAGAATGCCTGATATATGAACCCCACCACTCAAACACCCACTCTCAATCTTCTATGCTGGCAGCAGCCCCTCTTCCATTGTGATCATTCAATATAAGTTTGGTGCTGACATGGGCTCTGACATTTGCTCAGGGCGAGTGGAAAGCAGTCATTGCTCTCTTCTGAAATTGCTCTAGAAGTAACTGTCTGAGACAAATCCAGCTCAGTTTTATGTACTGGACATACCTTATGCTGGTTAATATGCATAAATTCAATAGCAGGAGATCCCCTATGTGCCCAACGTATGAGATGGTAGAGTGTGACTTCATTCACATGTCCCTAACATGTTCAAAAATCAGAGCTTTTGGGGAGCATGGCCAGCAGCTGACAAGAACAGACGTTTCTTTGGCAGCTCCCAGCTTTTACTTTAAAACTGCTTAAAACTTCCTTTTATTGAATTTGTTTGCAGTTCCCTTCATATCCTGCATGATCGCAGTTACTGTTGGGTGGTTGCAGGTGACTTTCTGGAGACTTTTATCATGGGAAGAACCAAGAATGATTTGACGAAAGATCAGGAGAAAGGGAAGGCCCCCACTACCGTCTTTGTCTGGAGCCATGAGCAATGTGTCATCGGGAGAAAACTCTGGGGATTTGAAGACCTCAGTTCACACTATCCTGGAAGCCATACATAAGCTTGGTCAAAAAGTAGAGACTTTCAATACCCAGTTGACTTTGGTGGAAACAAAAGATAAAAATTTGGCTGCAAACTATAGGATGATTTCAGTCACTGTTACTAAATCTGCTACAGTAGTTGATGGCATTTTAAAAGAAAACAGATTGCTACCCACTCAGCTTGAATATCTTGAGAATAGCATTGAACATCTAACCTTCAATTTCTGAGGATATCTGAAGGTTTGGAGGGAACCAAGCCTGTTACCTATATCATAGGTCTCCTTTCTGATTTATTTCAACTACTACTGGATTCCCTCATTCTTCGGGCTTACTGTATTACCCCTCGTCACAAGCCTGCTAACCCGGACCTTCCCTGTACCTTTTTGGTCTCCACCTCGGGGGTACATGTCTGTGATCTGCTGCTTAACAAAGCCAAAAATGCAGGTCCCTTGACTGTTCCTGAAGGCACTGTCATCCATTGCTTTCCAGACCTCAGCTGCTCCACCTGTATGAGGCACCGAAGCTTTGATGCTGTTCAGGCTGGACTTCATGAGCTGGGCACTAATCATACCCTCCAACTACCAGCTCATCTCAAAATTGTCTATGCTGGGAAAGTCTTTCTGTACAATGACCCAGTCGATGCTGGTTGCAAGCTAGAGGCCATCTGTACAGACTTTAACTGTACCACAACATGATGAAGATCCGGAGGAAGACACCTCTGAGACATGATTCTCCATGCACTAAAGGACATTTAATTTTCCATTTTATAGGTCTGGAGACCTTTTTCTCCTTGGTCTTTTATTAGTCATTTACTATTAAGCTGGATGGCATGTTTTCACAGGGGTTCTTTTATTAGTAGTTAATGTGGTTTGTTACCGTTGTTATTGATGCATTGTTTCATTTCTGAGTGGAACTTTATGATGCAGTAGTAGTTCCTAGCTACAGGTCATCTATTTTCTTGCAACCATCACTACTAGTACATGCTTTTTGTCAGTTTAATATTAGATTTGGATATATATTGCTCTTACGTATGTAAGGGTTGACAGGGCACTTTTAAAAGGTAACTTCTATAATACATGAAAGGGGTTCATTCTCCATTATATGCACAGTTTTTTTTTTCATGGACTGCGGGGCCTTGTCGTTTGATGTTAACACATCGTTATCAAAGGGATTCTCTTAGACTTTGGTTCAGTAACTTTTCTTATGATTGTCCATGGTTTTGCTGCAATGAGTATTAAGGAACTTATTTCTGGGACATTTCTTTAACTCTCACAGTGTTGTACCAACGAAAGAAAAGGGATCAGTATTACCCATCACAATATTTGCCTGATATGTATCCTGTACCTGGAATCAAGTATTTTCTCTGTTTTTTATATAAAAATGAATAAACAAAGTATATAAAAAATCTGTGCTTTTTGGGTGCAGATACGTCAGCTCATGGAGGGTGTGCACATCTTTCTTTTCCCAAGAGTCCTCTGAAGTTGCTGTTGGGTGCTGAACCCTCCATTTCTCTCCATAGACAGGGTAGGCAACTACAGGACTTAACTCAAATAAACACCCATGAAACCACTGCACAATCCTGGGTAAGCAAGGATCCCCCTAGCGTAGTGCAATGGAATAGAAACATGTACTGTTTCTTAAAACTGGAGCATGCACAACACAAAGCAAATGATACAATTACAACCTGTGTGACAAGGCAGCAGGTAAAGCAAATAGGATGCTGGGATGCATAGGCAGGGGCATCACCAGCAGGAAAAGGGAGGTCATAATTCCACTATACAAGACATTAGTGAGGCCCCACCCAGAGTACAGTGTACAGTTCTGGAGATCTTACCTACGTAAGGACATAGACAGGGTAGAGAAGGTTCAGAGGAGAGCAACAAAGATGGTACATGGATTGCATCACAAGTCCTATGAGGACAGGTTGAAGGAACTGAATATGTACTCCCTGGAGGAGAGGAGGGAGAGAGGGGATATGATAGAGACATACAAGTATCTTACAGGGAGGAACAGGGTGCAGGAATACACTATTTTAAGCGAAAAAGATGTTCCAGGACTAGAGGGCATGGGATGAAGTTGGAGGGAGGACAATTCAGAGAAACGTGAGGAAGAATTTCTTCACAGAATGGGTGGTGGACAAGTGGAACACCCTGCCAGAGGAAGTGGTGGGGGCTGAAACAATCACGGGATTTAAGAATGCATGGGACAGACATAAAGGAATTCTGGAGGTCAGGGGTAAGGGGGAACATATTTCTAGGAAAACACAAACTGAACTTACAAGCTGAAATGGGCAGACTGAGTGGGCCACAGGCCCTTATCTGCTGACACTGTCTATGTATCTAACCTTTGAAGGTATTTGCGAGCCCCTAGTTAAGGGTATTGAAGAGGGTAACTTCCCACTCTGAACAGAGGTGGCCAGCTATGGGCATGCTGTAGGGAAAACAATGATTTAACCACTCTTGTGCTGAAGACATGTTACTATTATTATAAGATCTGTGATTCTAGATGAATACAATTGTCATATTAACTGCTTTAATTCCTTGCTATGTAAACAAAGTCTGGTCAGAGCCGATATGGCTGTGGAAAGCTTTTGGGATGCTGTTACCCATTATTTCTGATGAATTTGCACAATGCAGATCTGTGGAAAGGCAGTTTCAATACAGTCTTCCTTTTACACATTTTTACAATGTGTTTTCCTAGAATGTGCCTGTTGATTGCTATATATTTAACCTGGACAGTTCACAGAAGAAATGCCATTTTATTTTCAGTGAGGCTCTGCATCTACACAATATTATGCTGCATTGTGTAAAATCAGAACACACTGAAAACAATATTTTACCCTCCCGATTTTGTTGGAGGCATTTAACGCTGTCCTAGTAGGGGGCCTACCGATTCCTCCATCATGGAATTATGCAAAGATATCGGTACTTTTAAAACCAGATAAACCACCTGAGGAATGTGGATCTTACAGACCCATTTCCCTGTTAAATACAGATCTAAAATTGTTCACGGGTATACTAGCCCGGAGGCTCCAAATGGTTATAGGGGATCTCCTACACCCGGATCAATCCGGTTTCATATCCGGAAGATTCCTGCAGGATAGCGTTAGACGTCTCCTAAATATAATCTCTTCCCAGAAAACAGTTACAACCCTCAGCCTGGCTATAAGTATCGATGCCGAAAAGGCATTCGACGGGGTGGACTGGGTTTTCCTCCAATCAGTTCTTAAGAAGTTTAATCTGGGAGATAACTTTGTAGGTGCAGTAGCAGCACTGTACTCTCAGCCAGAGGCGGTGATTAATGTAAATGGATGCATCTCAGACAGATTCCCCCTATCTAGGGGGACCCGTCGAGGATGCCCACTCTCCCCACTGTTATTCGCTCTCTCCCTGGAGCCTTTAGCGGAGCAAATTAGACAGGATTCTCGAATAGTAGGTATAAAAGTGGGCTCTCAGATCCATAAACTTTCCCTACATGCTGATGACGCACTAATCTACCTTGGGGACCCAGTTAGCTCGCTTTCACCCCTTACACAAATCTTAGAACAATTCCAGCAAATAGCAGTATACAAAATCAACCCCTCAAAATCTAAAGCCTTGAGGCTCAGTGGGCCTCTCCACGGAGCTGCGATCTAATTTCAGTTTGCATAGGCGAACAACACCATTAGATATTTGGGAATAAGAGTCGGTGGACACTTCCAGCTTTTACTGCAAACTATCCCAGACTACGGGATGCCATTAAACAAGATTTAGGGAGATGGAGACTGCTTTCGATGTCTCTTTTAGGGAGGGTACATTCAATCAAAATGAACGTGTTACCACGCTTATTGTTTTTATTCCAGACAATACCTATTGCCCCCCCTAGAATATATTTAAAGGAACTAGAACGCCTTATAACACGGTTTATATGGCTCGGTAAAAAGCCTAGATTAAGAAAGGCGCTCCTTTGTACCAGGCAGGAACAAGGCGGATTAGGTCTACCGAACATTAGAGACTACTACTTTGCGGCTCAGGCCCCCTGGCTGTATGCATGGATGAAACAGAGGGTGAACAATAGGTGGTTCCAGATGGAGCTAGAACAGGCATATAAATTGCCTCTCTGGACCCTGTCAACTGCTGCCGTTTCCCCTGAGTGTGGTCCGTAGTGTTTGCAACACATGGACTAGATATACCCTACGAGCCTTGTTGGCTCTACGGAGACAATTAAAGATTCCGGGGGGATTAGGCCCCTATCTCTCACTCTGGCACCACGAGAATTTCAGCCCTCCAGTTTTAGGCAGGTTACCATTTTGGGAACACCAGGGCCTTACAAGGTTCACTCACCTGCTGGAGGGTGAAATTTGTACTACATTCCAGAAACTAAAACAGAAATATGGACTCAGAAAGGAGGATCATTTTAGATTTTTACAAGTGAGACATTTCATCCACCAAACTCCACATACACAGCAGCCATTGAGACCCTTAACAGAATTGGAACAACTTTTTTATAGCTGGATCACTCTAAGTGCTAAGATGATACCTATCTCCCAGACTTTTAGGTTAATGTCAGACCTGTATTCAGGACCAGTCGAGCTAGTTAGGCATAGGTGGGAGGGGGATTCAGGTATACAGTTGGTGGGCTCCGAATGGCAGAAGGCTGTTGTTCAAGGTTGGAGAATCACAGCTTCGCCCTCCTGGGATGAATACCACTGGAAGGTGCTAATGTGCTTTTTTAGGACCCCCACAGTCACACAACATTTCCACTCAGATAACACGAACTGATGTTGGAGGGAATGTGGAGGGATCGGTTCGCATTTTCATATTTTCCGGGGATGCCTGGAGTTAGAAGGTTTCTGGCGACAAGTACATAAACAGATCCAGAATATTCTGGAGGCTCGCCTCCCAGGTACATTTGAGGCCCTAGGTTTGGGTTTCCCCGAGTAATGAGTTTCTGAGACTACCTCGACCTTGAAGGAGACTATATCACATCTTCAGGTTGGCAGCTTTAAAATGCATTACATTTTGTTGGCGAACTGTAAAACCGCCGACTATCCTGACCTGGAGAGATAGAGTAAATGGAAAGGATTACAGCAGCCTTGAGGCTTAGCATGGAGAGATTTAATTTGATATGGAACGTCTGGCATGTGAAAGGTCACATGCTGACCTCCTAGAGGGCTAAGGCCCTAAATCAATCCTGCTGTCATGCTTTTTGACCCACAAACCCTGAATGGATAGAGTAGATTGAAGTGAAGGTTCTGACCCATATAGGAGAAGATAGACTAATAAGCTCATACGCACACACTGCCCGTTAATTGGTTTGATTATTGATTTTTTTTTTCCAATCATTTAGTACACTTGAATAATCTTGGTATGGTGAGAATCATTATGTCTGCACAGCCATCTGGAGAAATTTAGTGTTAAAGGCTATTTAGATTGAAAGGGGGAATCAAACATCAGGGAAGGAGGGGGGGAGAAAATAGGGGTGCCCGAAACAATTAAGTGCTATATAATAGAATTAATTATATGAAGATAGGGAAAAGATAACAATGAAATGCATGGACATCTTCTGTAAAGGGACAGTTGTCTTGGCTACCCTGGTTCTTTCTACCCATAAAGCATAATGTATAAGCTATATTACTGATTTCAATAGTCATGATGATAATGTATGACCATTGGTACTAAGTCAAGATTGTGTAAATGTGACAATAGTCTGTGATGGCTGTGCTCATGTATTTTGATGTAATGCCACTATGCATCAATAAAAAAATTAAGTAACAAAAAAAAAATATTTTACATCTGGGAGGACATACAGTAGTAAGTGCCGGACCGATGCGCGAGCAGAAAGATGTTTTGTGCAAAGAGGGTGCGCCGGTCGACACCGATACAATATTCAAAGAGAATGCGCCACCAGTACAGGGCATGCATACAGTGAAGCCCACCAGGATGAAGTGCAGCACTGCAGAATTCTGCAGTAGAGTTACTGCAGCAAACAATGCAATTTCAATGGGAGTTAATCCTTCTGTCATGCAGTAAACCTGTGACACTGCATTTCATCCTGGCGAGCATCATTGTACCTGTTGAAAATGTGACCCCGGACAGGAGTCACAGTGCAGGTGGTCACCAAGACAGGTGCATCCAGGATGCCCCAAGTGAATACCTCCCAGGGGGACTGTTTGGCACATACCAGTATGTGCCACAGCCCCCACGGATGATATTCAGCCCAGGAATGCTAATGAGCTAATTGAACATGCAGGGTGCAAAGGGGCCTGATGCATGCTCCTTGCCAGCCCATTTGCATGTTGGCATGAGGATGAATGCACCAGAGCAGCTCTCACCCCCACACCCTGACCCCAATCACTCTCACGTGGGACACACCCTGAAGTATCTGTGGTAAAGTGGCACCCCTCACCTGTTCCACCAGCCCCAATCATACCAGAGTCCAGGCTCTATTGGTTCCATAGTGTAGGGACCCTGCTCCCATCCCAGATAGCACCAGAATACACCTACAGTCCATGTCCATAGTATAGTGGCCCCAGCCCCCTCAACGGTGCACAGACACCCTCCTCCCTGCCCTCCAACGCATCCCATTGTGACGACTCGGACTGTGATGGGATCATATCACTGTAGTAGGATGCTGGAATGTGTCATACATAGGGACAAGCTGCGTGTGGGTGATAACACCCAGTGGCCATACATCTCAGGTGCTCACATGTGGCTCCATCATCCAGGTGCCATTGCACTTCTTAGTGCGGGTAACAGCCAATGCTGTACCCACTCACACAGGTCCCAGAACAGGCATGTTACAGTCAACCTCCCATTTGTTTGTACAATCAGGGAACCATGGATGAACCATCCATAGCCTGGAGTGTACACTGCAAATGGCATTGTAGGATACTGCACCCCATGGCACCCAGGAATCCTCAGCAGTCCGGAGGGTGGTATGTTACACAGGGGAATGGGGGAGAGTGTGGACTTCCAGCAGAGTATGACAGCAGAAAGATTCAGCATCAACAAGGCATGCATTGGAGGTATGTCAATTCCCTCTTATGGTTTTCCAGTGACGTACACATGGCTGCATACACTGGTGGATCCGCAGCTTGCATAGTGCCTCAATGCATGGTACAGCCACTTGGATCATTCCAGAGTGCAGCTCCCCAGCCTGGGTCTAATGCAGTTGGCATCTGGCCATAGCAGAGTGTGGAGGGCAGTGCCAGTCTCTGCAACAGGTCGGATATGGGGGGGAGTGAGGATGTCTGCATACCAGGGTGGTGGGTGGGGGTCTTCTGTGCTATGGATATGGACCACGGTTTCCTCTGGTGCGATGGAATCTGGTGGCCCTACTCTATGGAGCTCTTTGGGGATGGAGTTGGATCAACTAGGGATGGGAAGGGGGTACTGCAAGTCCACTAGGGTGCCAGGCTGCTGTACACCTGGGTGCACTTCTGCAGCCCGATTGTGGGTGGGTGGCTGGTCGGGTTAGGCCAGCTATTCATGGCCTAACTGTGGGCTGCAGTGCTCTGGACGATGAGGGGTGCATTCCCACTGAATATGCCGCAGTGCGGCATATGCACGGGAATGCACCTTCGACTAGCATGGCATACCATTTGTGTGCACCCAGGCCCATTCCCATGCGACCGGCACATCATGCACATCTGAATATCATACTGCGGCACGTTGTTGGAGTTGCTCAGCACATCTACCTTTTCCGCCAGGATGTGCTGCATATCTCCTTTGAATATAGGAGGCCCTAGATTAGGTACCCTGAATAAATATTGTACATTATAAAAATGGTAAAATCATGACCCTACTGAAAACAAGATATTGCATTTAATCTGGGACAGCCTGAGTAAATACAGTGCAAAAATGTGTAAATGAACATCCCTATGACAATGAGATGTAGCATCTCCCCTGCTCTATCCAGGATATAAAACATAGGATAAGAAATAGTCAGTGCTCCCACATCCAAATAACCATTTCCCTGTAACAAGCCCTCATTTTTCCTGTATTTTCCCCACAGAGGTAAAATCAAATCCCTGTATATTTTTCCATAAGCCACTGCTTCCTTATTTATGACTTTGTTCTTTATTTATTAGATCAGCAGCCTTCTATCAGGAAAAGAGTTCTGATTTGCTGCTCTGTATTAATACTATATGTGAAGATGGCCTTGGAATGATTTGGATTTACATGGTATGCATAAGCCATAATGGGGGACTATATGAAATAACAAATATCACACTCATTATTTCATGAACGATACTCAAAATTAGTAATCACAAGTCGGCCAGTCTTTCAAAAGATGCTAGTAATGCCTGTAAACAAATTTATTGCAACTAAATTAGAGACATTTCCCCATGTACATATACACAGATGCAATTTTTTGCATCTTATATTTGTTAGTTTTCAAACAAATTCCCATAGATTTTTTTCTGACCACCTGATGGAATCTTGAATGAGTTAAGTAAATGTTATTATTTTCTTCAAGGCCCTGGTCCAGCAACTCAGTAAATACACACTCCGTGCATCATGTTATAAAATGACAAGAAAAACAGTCTTCTATTTCCAGTTGTTTGATCAGGACCTTCCAACCACAAACAATACATTTATGTTCCACAGCCTAGAGTTGGAGGTCCAAAACACAAGAAAAACTCAACTGTTGTCCCCTACAAACTTCTTTATCAGTTGTTTTGACTAACTTTTTTTTTATAACTCTATATTGGAACATAAATAATCAGATCATCATACAGATACATTTCTCACTCTTCTGGTTTGTCAACAGTTAATTCATTAGATGTGGTCTCCCTTGCCAGGCATTTGACTGTTTCTCCCACACACACACACACACACACACACACACACACCTACTTCAGTACTTGGCAGGCTCTTATCTGTTATGTTTGGAAAGCAGTTCACTGAAGATCTGGCATATGTCTGAGAGTGCTTATCAGATAGTGTCTTAAAAGGTTTAATAAACAATGTAAATCATTATGCATTTTCTGGGAAAGGGTGACATTTATGAGGTATGAAATGAATTCTTCTTGAAAGGCAACACATACCAACTGAAGCTAGTAGCAAAAAATGTTTAAATACTAAGGCCCAGATATTCAAACTGCGCCAGGCTGTGGCGCAAGCCCAGGTGCAGCTCAATTTGACTGCGCAGGGGTGTGGAATGGGCGATATTCAACGGAGCTGCACCATGGCTCAGCAGCATTGACTATCTCACCCTGGCCACCCACAGTGCGCATGGCGCAGTGGCACTGTGCCTGTGCCAGTGGCCAGAGTGGAGCATGGGGATGCGCTAGCACAAGTTCCATTGCGCAAGGTGCAGCAACCGCAATATTCAAAAGTTGACATGCAAATGGAGCTATAATGTATGCAAGGTGCACATGGGGCCATTTGCATGTCATTATGGCACCATTTGCATGCAGGTGCACCGATCCCCGACAACTTGCACCTGGCGCTCTGCCAGGCAGCAGCCATCGGGGACCGATGCCCTCTGCAGTGCGGCAATGTGCCCCACAGCCGGATCGTGGGCTGCAGTAAAAAATAGAAAATATTCCTAAATCCCTGGCGGTCCAGTGGACCGCTGCTGACCCGATCATGAGATAAGTAAAAAATCAGATGAATCCCATATCCCTGGTGGTCCAGTGGACCGCTGCCCATGTCGTGGGATAAGTAAAATATCAGATGAATCCCATATCCCTGGTGGTCGGTGGACCCCCTCCCCACCCACCCACTGATCCCACCGCCCGCTCCCCGGTCAGCGGCGGCACGCACCACCCGCCTGCCGCCCCACCACCCGCAGACTGACACCATTGGTAGGGCTGCCGCCCATGGTCCACAGCATGAGCCAATGGGCGTGCAGCTATACCTACTACACATTCCAGATATGTGAATGGATCCATTCACCAATGGGCATACAGCCCTACCGACAGTGTCAGTTGGCAGGCGGTGGGGCAGCAGCTGTGTGGGGTGCTGCTGCCCGCCGCTGACCGGGGGGGAGCGGGGCGGTGGGGATCAGTGGATGGGTAGGGAGGGGGGTCCACTGGACCACCAGGTACAATAGTGTTATTTCATTTAGCCCGTGATCGGGCGGACAGGTCGACTGGACCACCAGAGATAATAGTGTTATTTTTTAGTTCATTCAGCCTGCAATCAGGCGGACAGGTCCACTGGACCACCAGGGATTTTGGATTAGTCTTGTTTTACTGATGCCCACAATTGGGCATGGGGGGGCCACCACCACGGAGGTGTAGCCGGAGCTCGGGTGGCCACCCACAGGTGGCAGCTGCTGTGTTGTGCCCTGTAATACAGCAGCTCACCTGTGGGTGGCCAGCCCTTGCTCCTTTTTTTTGTTTTGGCGAACTTTGTGCTGGCGCAGGTAGGGGTTGGCGCATGTATGGCTCCGCACATCCTGGGCTGAATATCGGGCTGTGCAGGTATGCATGGAGCACGCTCCCACCTGTGCCTGCATACGTACTGATGCGGCTCTGGCGCATCAGGATTTAATACTCGACTTTTCCCGTTTGAATATCTCGCGTGCAGGCGCATCAGGTGAGTTCGCATGGTGCAACACTGTAGCACCATGCGCAACCCTTTTGAATATCTGGGCCTAAGTATTTAGATGTGCAAGTTGTTGCATTTCAAAGCGGGTAAACAAATCTCCAGTCTAATATAAAACCAATATTTAACAAGCTGTTTCAGTTTCCTAATGGCCATCTGAAAAGCGGCTTAGAGTTATGTCTCCAACATTCTAAACAGGAGGAAGGAATTATTATACGTTAGTTGGCATGGCAATTTATAGATTTGAAATTATACAATGAAAAATCCAAAAAATGTGTTCCACGATACTCCATTTTCAAGCTACAGGCAGCAAGATGGCTGTAGGCTCCACCTACAGCCATACAAATGTGGCGTTAAATGTCAGCAAAATACCTAGTGCATCACTTCTTGTGAAGCTCTAAACCAACATGTGGAAAAGTAAAGCGCTTTATCCTTTAATTGTTCCAATGTGCAATGCAAAATGTATGTTTTCTCTAATAATGATAGATCTGCCCTGAAAAGGGGGGAGGCACAGCTGTTTGCTACAAATCACACCTCCAGCTCTCTGTAATCAGCTCGTCCCCTATGAACCACTGTAAGGCTCTTCATGCCCTCCTCACCCTTGGCACAAAGAAGTTGCATATTGTCTGTGCCTATAATCCCCCTACCCATGACCTAAAAGGACTAGAATAGCTACTCGACCAAACTGCCACCCACTCAGGAAATAATGAAGTTCTTATCCTAGGAAACATTAATATTAGCTGGTTGGGAAATACACACATGACTGCCCTGACTAGGCTACAGAGTTTTAACCTACATCCGCTTATTCCTCTACCCACTAGAGCCTCTCCCCACTCAAATACCTGTACCCTGCTGGACTGGATCATGACTAATCACCCTGAGAATACTGTTGATGCTGGTATTCTATCTGATGCCATCACTGACCACTCTCCCACTTTCAGTGTCTGGGGTAAAGGTAGGCCTGAACCTATGAAGCCCCACCTCATTATCTTCCATAATTACGCAAACTTTGACCCTCTGGCCTTCTTGTTTGACGTAGCTTGCACTGACTGGTCCCCTCTCTTTTGTACACCAGATGTTCAAACTGCCCTCAATATCTTTCTGACTAAATTCCTAGAACTACAAGACAACCACTGTCAACTTGCTACCAGGCGGGTTAGAAATAGGCAGACTCGCTGGCTAAACTCTGACCTATCATCTAAATTGCGGCACAGGGACAAAATCTAGTCTCGTTATAAAAGACCAGGCCTTCTTGCAGACTTTCTTGCTTACTGAGCCCTGAGAAATACTTGCAAGAAAGAAATCAAAAAAGCAAAAAGCTCATCCTGCAATGCCCTCCTTATTGACTCCCAGGGTGACCCCAAAAAATGTTGGTCCCATATAAAGTCCTTCTTGGGATCGAACTAGTCATCCACTCCAAATGACATGTCTACAAGTGGCATCCATTGTAACAATCCCCTCACTATTGCTAACTTCTTTAATAGGCAATTTGCTGACCTTACCCAATATACTTCCACTTTCCCTACTCCGTCAAACCCCATCTCACCTACTAACTCTTCCTGGCCCACTTTCCATTTTAAGTCCATCCTACCTTGTGAGGTTCTCAGACACTTAAGACACATCTCAGAGCATGCTGCTGTTGGGTCAGATAACCTGGAACCCAAGCTCCTAAAGCTAGCTGCCCCCCACATAGCTTCCCCCTTGCTAAAATATTTGCCCTCGCTCTGTGTCAAAGCACTGTCCCAGATATCTGGAAGACAGCCAGAATTACCCTTGAACTTAAAAAAGGCAACCCATTTGACCCATTGAATTGTCGTCCTATTGCCATCCTATCTGTCCTCAGTAAAATATTAGAGAAAATAGTTGCCACCCAAACCACTGACTTTCTACTGAAGCATGACCTCCTAACAGGTGCCCAACATGGCTTCCGCAAGGGTCTTAGTACCACGACCACGCTACTCAAACTCACGTCTGACACCCTAGTGGCTATGGACTCTGGCAGGCTCATGGGGGCCATTTTTATTGATATGACCAAGGCATTTGACCTTGTTGACCACTCCATTCTCACTGCAGCCCTAAACTCTCTAGGTCTCGCGCCAAATGTTGTTAACTGGTTTGAAGCTATCTAACAGACAGGACCCAATACGTGAAATTTAACTCCACCCTCTCTGACAAGGCTACCATCAGCATTGGTGTACTGCAAGGGTCTATTTTAGGTCCTCTGCTCTTCTCTATTTTCATTAATAGCATCACCGCAAATCTTCTCAGTACATCCTCCCCACTATATGCGGATGACATTGTTCTGCACTACAGTTCTAACAGGATTGATGACATTAATGCCAGGCTCTCCTGTGATTATCAGCTTATACAACAGTGGCTTATAAATCACAAACTTGTCCTAAATAAATCAAAGACACAAGCTATGTTATTTGGCTCCAGCCTCAAACTCAAGCACTCCCAAACTCACTTCAATGTCTCTTCCCTAGATGGCACATCTGTTGGAGTCGTTAACTCATTCAAATATCTGGGGGTCATTCTTGACCCGTCCCTGAGATTCGACCTCCATATCCATACAATCTGTAAGCAGGTAAACTCCAAACTTGGTATTGCCTACCGAACAAGTTATGCGCTCACTCCTCCTGCCAGACTCGCCATTTCCCGTGGGATATTACTACCCTCTCTCACGGGGTTGCAACGTATGTTTCAGCTGGAATCTCGAGTCTTCGTAGGTGGGATGTTACCTACAATAACATCTGTCGCTTTGTATCCTGCTCCCCACAACTGAAACATCATTGTCTCCTCTACTCAGACCTAGGATGGCTTCCTCCGCTAGAGCTAATGTCCTACATGCTTGGATCCATTACTGATAACATTATTAGATCCTGTACTCCCAAATCACTGGCCTGTCTGTTTCCCTGTCAGAAAACCAACTACGCTTTGTGCTCTGCGGCAAAAGTCCCTGTTCTTATTCCGAGACACCATACAAATAAAGGTGGTCGTGCCTTTGCCTGTCATGCGCCCTATTACTGGAATTCACTTCCTCTAACCTTATGCCAATCTGCATCCCACATCTCCTTTCAGAAAGAACATCGACACTATCTCTTCTCCTCCTACATATGCTCTTGCTTCAAACCACCCTAGTCTTTTCTCTCTAACTCCACTCTCCTCTTGTCGTCACCTAGGAGCTTAGGGTCCACACCAACATCGAAACACTTCCTCTTTATTTCATTTCCTTTTGCTTTTCATTTCATTCTTCTACTTCCTTCTCTCCTTCCCAGGTGATCCTATCCACCTTCTCCACCCTCTCCCCAGCCCCTCCCTTTATCTACCTCTGCTTGAAGGCTATCACTCTCTCAGCACCTCACTCCTCTCCTGCCTGCACAGGCTGTCTGGTCACTTATTTTGACCTGCTTGTATTGCCTTATGTAATTAATGCTGTTTTTGCCTTATGTAATTATTACTGCAGTTTTTTGGTCTCACTACCACAATTTCCCAATTCTGACCTTATTGTATTTGCCTTATGTTAACTTAAATGCAAATCTTTGTCTAACTACCTCAATTCTTTGTCACATTGTTGCTGTTATGTAACTTTTACCATGTATTTTGTTGTTCTTTGAAGTTTGTCACTGTACTGTCCCAGGTCGTGCCTGAAAATAGTCTTTTTGGCTAGTGCACCTACCCAGTTAACAAAAACCAAATAAAAAATAAATAAAACAACTAAAAATATTTTGCAAAGGGAAGAACTTATATGATGTATTTTCATACTCAGGCTTGTACATATATTAATCAGTGAAAAATGCAATATGTGAGAGTTTGAAAAATGGCATAAGAAAAGGTACCTTCTGTACACAATATTCCTGACGAGCTCAACATATTTATTTTAATGTTTCACTATGTTCATATAGAATAGTTATACAACATGGAACTCTGAGTCCTAAAACAAAACTCCCTTACAGACATACTGTAACCGTGAGTAGTGACGTTTTGAAAGCTGGTTCTCAACTATAAGAAAACCAAGTCAATGCTTTTCTATGGTTCCCACAACAAACATAGGCTTCACCCCCTTAATATTACAACCTGTCTTGGTGCTGTCCTCGAACAAGTTCACTCCTTTAAATATCTGGGGATCACCATGGACAGCAACCTATCCAACAGCGTCCACATAGATAGCATCACCAACGCTGCAAACACACGCATTGGTCTCCTCTACAGGCACAGGCAACGCCTTACCTCGGATGCCTTAAGGATAGCAGTACAGAGCTCGGTGGTCTCTCTAATCAACTATGGTCTGATTATTTATGGCTCTGCAACTGACACAGCCCTCAGGCACTTATCCTTGGCCCTAAACAAAGCCTGCTGACTCATCACAGGATCCCACCGTCTCACCCATACATGTGACCTCTATGCCCAAACAGGGTGGCTCCAGTTATCAAACCGTATCAAGTACCAAACTTGTCTAATGGCTAAGAAAATTATGCTACATCTTGCTCCCCCTGGAGTCCAAAGTCTTCTCCATACAGCACACACCCCCACCTCACCAGGGCTTCAGAAAATGAAATGCTGCACATTCCTTGGTGCCACACCACAAAGGGCTAAAGATCCTCTCTGCAAAAGCTAGGCCCGTTCAAAGCCAACCTTCGTCTCCACCTAGCTGCCTCTAGCTCCTGCGACTGTTCCTCATAATCTGATCTTCCTCCTAGCACTTCTATGCCTACCTCCTCTCTTCCTCTTCCTACAGCCTACCCTCCCCGCCTCTCCTGTTTTTGGCCCCTACCCCCAAGCACTTTTTTGAGGCCTGACAAATGCCAACGGCTGCACAGATCTTTTTTGTGTCCATTCCAAGCCTCAGTTACCTCTGGCTACCCTGCCCCCTGGTACTCATTTTCCCTCAATGTAATGTATTTCAGCTGCCTTAAAAATGTCTGTGCACCATTTCTGCATTGTTACTCAACTCTATGTAATGTTTGTATTGTACCTCAATTGATGTGGAACCTTTGTAAAAGAGCCTTGGCTCAAAGGTACTTGTAATCCTAGACTCTAAATAAAGAATAAATAAAGAAAAGAAACAGTGATAAACTCTAAAACTGTGCTAAGCCTGTTAGCCCAGGTATGCGATAAACTTAAATTAAAATGAAATTATGCACAAATGGATTATAAACTGATATAGAATGGAATTTTGGTTGTTGAGCAATCACTAGAAAAACTGTGGTGTAGAATCAAAATGCTGAAAAGTTTCAAACATACAAATGTGTCGCCAAAGCATGCATAAACCTTTCACACCACAAATGTAGGAGTTATATGGCAGTAGCAGTATTTATACAGGGTGAAAAATAATTTCCTATGTACTATTTACATGATGCCTAACATATGTATATAGTTAACAGTATCTGAAAATTATGCAATCAATATGCCTTTTTGACCATTATAGTCCACTGGAATTTGTAAACAACACTGGTAGCTATTATAGCATTGACATAAACTAGGAAGGTGTATATTTGAGGACAGAGTATTATGATATGTAGTATAAGAATTAGAAAAAAGGTTTTTGTCTTTTTTAAAGCAATAATAATGGCTATAAGATGTGGGGACGATCTAGGACACATGTATAGTCTATACATCAAATGAATTACAGAAGAGTAGTTTCTTTATATATTTATTTATTTAAGAGTTTCACCAGGAAGGCATACTGAGTGGAGTACCGCTCGATTCCAGATGTGTCCTGGGGTGAGGGGGTATGGTCAGTACAAGTACATCATTTGAGCACAATAATCACATTGGGGGGTGGGCAGAGGGTGACTGTGAAAAGGCAGAGATACTAAACAAATATTTTTGCTCAGTATTTACAAAGGAAGAGAGGGAGGTACCTTAAACAAACAGTAGAAACACTCTGGATACAGAAGTTGGTACCATCCCATTTACAGAAGAAAGGGTTCTGAAAGAACTCTCAAAACTGAAGGTAGACAAAGCAATGGGGCTTGATGGGATTCATCCCAGAATTCTAAAAGAACTAAGGGTAGAACTAGTGACACCACTGACTACCCTCTTTAACAAATCATGGGAGGATGGGGTGGTACCTGAGGACTGGAGGAGGGCAGATGTGATTCCCCTTCACAAAAGTGGGAGCAGGGCAGAAGCAGGAAACTACAGACCTGCTAGTTTAACCTCAGTGATAGGGAAAATGATGGAATCACTTCTGAAGGAAAGAATTGTCGAGTACCTAGGGGCCAGAGGGGCACAGGACCCAAGGCAGCATGGGTTCACAGCAGGAAAGTCATGCCAGACGAATCTAATAGATTTCTTTGACTGGGTGACCAAAGTAGTAGATCAGGGAGGGGCTGTGGACATGGCCTACCTAGACTTTAGCAAGGCATTTGACACAGTCCCACACAAAAGATTAATATAAAGTTAGCCAGCCTGGAGTGGGTCCCAAGATGATAGCCTGGGTAAAATTGGCTGGAGAATAGGACACAGAAGGTACAGTAAATGGAGTCCACTGGAAGAAGGGGGTTACTAGTGGTGCATTGAGGTTCAGTATTAGGACCGGTCCTCTTCAATGTCTTTATAAGTGACATTGCAGAGGGACTGGAAGGAAAAGTATGTCTCTTTGCAGATGACACAAAGATCTGCAACAGAGTTGATGCACAAGGTGGGGTGGAAAGGATGAGAAGGGACTCGGCAAGGTTAGAGGAATGGTCAAATGTACGGCAGCTTAGATTTAATGCTAAGAAGTGCAAGGTAATACACTTGGGAAACAAAAACCCAGGGGAAGAGTACACAATGGGGGGTGAAATACCAACAACAATAAAAATGGAAAGGGACCTGGGGGTAGTCATATCAGATGACTTAAAGGTGGGCAAGCAATATGAGAGGGCAGTAAGGAGGGCTGGGGGGATACTGGGATGCATAAGGAGAGGCATCACCAGTAGAAAACAGGAAGTTGTTATCCCTCTGTACAGACAGCTGGTGAGACCCCATCTGGAGTATTGTGTGCAGTTCTGGAGACCCAATCTCCGCAAGGACATAGACAGGATGGAAGCTGTCCAGAGGAGGGCAACTAAAATGGTGCAGGTGTGCACCAGAAGACATATGAAGAGAGACTAAAGGAGCTTAATATGTATAGCCTCGAGGAAAGGAGGGAGAGGGGGACATAATAGAAACTTTCAAGAACCTCAAGGGAATCAACAAAGTCCAAGGGGTAGCATCTTTCAAGAAAAGAGAGTGCAAGAACAAGGGGCACAATTTGAAGATAGAGGGGTGGCTCAGAGGTAATGTAAGGAAGTATTTTTCACAGAGAGGGTTGTGGATGCATGGAACGACCTTCCGGAGGAGGTTGTGGAGTCAAAAACGGTGGTTGAATTCAAGCATGCATGGGACAGTCATAAGGCAATTCTAGGGGGTGGGGGTAGAAAGAAGTAGGCTGCTGGTTAACTAGGATCTGCAGCTTATCCATTAGGTAGGGAAATGGGCAGACTGGGTGGGCCAAGCGGTCCTTATCTACTGTCAAATTCTATGTTTCTATTGCAGATACAGCATTTTAGCACATTTGAACGCAACAATTACATTGCAGATACTGCATCCATCAGGAGTTAAACAGTACAATAACAAGGCACTAGGCTAACAGAGTGTGAGCTCCTAACAAGTCCAATAGACCAACAGTGCAATTAGGCAATTAGAAGTGAGACAAGTAACGCCGGAGGACGCATAGGTTTGGCGGTCGTAGCAGCCATGAACCACCAGGTGCTAGACTAGAGCCGGATGCTAGGCAAGTAGAGATGTGCCAAGGATTGGTAAAGGAGAGGGGTGAGAGTTGGGATATATATCATTTCGGAGGTGCAGGTTGCATGAACAGGGGGTGGGGGATGACTTGAGGAGCTGGTTTAGCCACTGAGAGTTGTCTGTGTGCCTAATGTCCGCCGGCAAGGAGTTCCAAAGTTTAGGCAAGCAGTAGCTGAAAGCCGCTTGGCTTTTGGCTGTGGACATGTATGGGACAAACAGGGACCGTGAGTCAGTGTTCCTGAGAGAGTACACAGATGGGGGTTGAACTGCAAGGGCAGACTCGAGGTGGGGGGGGGTCCATGTCCAGAATTTTGCCATGGTCCTAGCACAGTGGCTAAGTCTCCGATCTTGTAGCGAGGGGAGGTCTAGCAGCTTGTAAAGATCGCAGTGGTGCACTGAGGGAGGACAGTTTAGGGCAAAATGGCAGAAGGAATGGAAGAGAGGGTCAAGTCTTGCAAGGGTGGACTTTGGTGCGGCACTGTAAACTACATCGCCATAGTCAATAATAGGGAGAATCGTTTGCTGTAGGATTGCTCTGCGAGTTGCCAGAGGTAAGCAACCCTTGTTATGATATACAGAGCCCAGCTTGGGGTGTAGTTTCTTGTGGATTGAGTCGATATGATCAGCAAAGTAAATGTGCTGGTCGAGCCAGACCCCAAGGTAACGGAATAAGGTGCAGGACTCCAATGGAGTACCATCGATAGTATGATACATGGGGGTCAAGGGGGAGCCAGGAGAGCCTCTGTCTAGTACCAAAGGTAAGTGAGATCTTTCTTTGAATTTAGAAAGAGCTAGTTAGATCAAAACCATCACTGGACAGCACTGAAATCTTCCTGAAGTCTGGAGGCTACTTCAGTGGGGGAGGGACCAGATGCATACAATGCCATGTCGTCGGCATACATATAAATGGATGTGTTTAAGCATATGGAGGGCAGGTCATTCAGAAAGATGGAGAACAGAATTGGGCCAAGTACTGAACCTTGGGGGACCTCCGTGTTTGCAGGGAGGGTGGCTGAAGTATGATGACCGATTCGCACAAATTGGGATCTGCCTTCAAGGTAGGATTTGAACCAGTTGGTGCAAGTACCTGAAAGGCCTTCCTAAGCGAGTTTGGATAGTAGAAGGGCATGAAAGACTGTGTCAAATGCCTTGGCGAGGTCGACAAAGATAGCCGAGGTGATGTGCCCTTGATTCGTGCCCGTAAGGATGGTGTCAGTGAGCCTGAGGAGGGAGGTGACAGTGGAATGCATCTTCCTGAATCCCATTTGATAGGGAGTGAAGAAGAAAGAGGCAATGACAAAGGATGAGAGCTGTTCAAGCACCAGCTGTTCTTGAATTTTGGCCAGGATGGGGAGGAGGGAGATGGGGCAGTAGTTACTCAGTGCCGAGGGGTCACTCCCTTTCGGGAGGGGGATAACAGTGGCACTTTTCCAGTCAGAGGAGATCGATGCAAGATGCAAGTGAAAATGAGAGATCGAAGAGGGCGGTCAGAGGGGGGGCTATGGCAGGGGCAGAAAGGTGAAGCATTTTGGAGTCCAGACCCGAGGGACATTTACCTTTGTTGTAGTTAAGAGCCTGCAGGGCTTTTAGCACTTCTAAGGGGGAGACTATGCGGAAGGCGAATCCAGTGGGTGTGTGAAGAGTGGAAGTAGGTGGGATACAGTGAGTTTGGGGGACAGTGGCTAGGAGAGAGGCCACGCAACTGGTGAAAAAGTTGTTAAAGACCGAGGCCACTTCACCTGGATCTGTGATGGTGGAGCCATCAATGTTTAGGGCTGGGGTGGGAGGCTGGGCTGGGGGAGTGAGAAGTGATTTGATTGATTTCCAGAATTTAGCAGGGTGATTTAGGTTAGATTGGAAAGTGGCCTTGAAATAGATGGCTTTGGCCTGCCATAGGAGCCTAGTGTAGGAGTTTCAGAGTGCACGGTACAGCTGGAGTGCTTCCAGGGTATTTGATGCCTTATAGGCTTTCCATGCTTGGTCCCTGGCATGAAGCTGTTCTATTGTAGTGGTGGTGACCCAGGGCAGGTGGGCACCCCGTACACGGGTCCTTCTCAGAGGCGCATGGTAGTTCCATACGGTGAGGAAATTAGACTTGAAAAGATCAAGGGAAGCATCGATGGAGGAGGCCAGAGGGATGAAGGACCAATCCAAGTTGGACAGATCAAATAGGAGCACTGGGAGGTCGAGGAATTTGTAGGGCCTGGTGAGCAGTGTACATGATAGAGGAGCTTTGGGCCTGAATATTCTCTTAACCATGTAGATCATGTGGTGATCACTTAGCGAATCCAGGAGGAGTCCAGACTCATGAATCTGGTGTGAGTGTGTGGTAAAGGCCCAGTCAAGTAGGGAGTGGTTCTTCGACTTGTGATTCAGACGTGTGGGTTCCAATATGTGTTGGGAAATATTTAGTGCAGCAACATGGCTCCGTAGCGTGGAGTTTGATATACAGTACATATGGACATGGTTTAATATATGAAGGTAATTATTGAATTTTGTACTTTAAATGCAGATCCTGTACCCTGAGGAAGCCCACATTTTGGGCAAAACTTTGGGCGTAGTCTGAGGATCCTTGCTTGGTTTATGGATACCAACTACATCTTTCAGAAGCTAATTTTGCTGTTGATAATGCTGTCTTTGAAGTTTTCCTGTTATCAGTGAGGCCCCATTTCTGATGAGGTGTGAGGGGGGCCTGCACCAGATATGTCAGCTGCCACTTAAAGTAGTGCTGTACACACCCCACCTTGTATTATCAAGTATACAGTATTCTAGTTAGCAAAAACCGGAGAAAGAAAAAAAACTTCTGAAATAAAAGCCACACCTGGCTACTCTTAAAAATTAATAACAATTTCTGTCTGCTCTTTTTAGCATTACTAGCTCTTTCAAAAGGGAAACAAACAGTGTTCTATATGAGAAAAGGGAATCTGCACACAAAGCAGTGGTATCTAATATTGAAAGCAGTGAATAAAACTCAGAATAGTGCAGCGTAATTGTTAAGAGCAAAAAGAGACCGCTACTGACCTCTAGTGGTAGTCTGTGGGATAAACAGAGTAATTTAATGTTGGAGCAGATTTAAGGTCCATCATGTCCACCCCCTGCTTCATAAACAATCATATTTAAGTATGCTGTGTAAACATGTGCAAACTTAAAAGGATTCCCTACCCAATCTACCACCCTTGGTAAGCAAATATTTTCCAGGCTTACCATAAAGGCCTGTGCTGTCTTCATATCCATTGTCTCCCGCTGGTCAGGTTTTATATGCATTCACCACCCTCTTGGAGATATACTTTCCCATGTCGATTTGGAATTTGCCACCTCTGAGCTCCAGGGCATGTCCTCTTGTTAGACACCAGATCAAACTTATGTCTGTTTGATCATGTCGATACCCTTAAGTATGCAGAAAACTGACATCACATCCCCCTCAACACTCCTTTTCTGCAACATGAACATCCTAAAGACCACCTGCCTCTCCACATCATTTTTGTCTTCCATACCACTGGTCATTTGGTGGCCCTGCATTGCACCCTCTCGGCTGCCTCAAAGTACGTTTTTATTGGGGGGGGCCCAGAACGACATGCAGTGCTGTAGGTGGGACTTTACCAGCACCTTGTACAGAGGCAGGACAATGTCTCCTGCTTTGTTGGTTACACACCTTTTAATACATTCTTCCAGTCCTCTTGACAGAGTCTGCACATGGCTTGTCATGCTTCATCCCCTTGTCTATTATGACCCCACGTCCTTTTCCTGCCCCACTGTAGCCGAAGGAGCCCCACACTGTGTATAGGTCCTAACTCAGTTTTTCTTCCTCAGGTGTAGCACCATGTAACTGGTTACACTGAATCTAAGATTCCCAGAGTCTGACCAATCACCCAGCTTGTTCAGGTCCTCCTGTAGTTTGTCCCCTTCCTTAAGGAAGTCCACCACCCTTGTCGGCTTAGTGGCCTCAATGAATTTTGGTACATTGCTGGAGACTATTAAAATGATGAAAATGTTGAATAGCAGTGGGTCTAATGCCAATCACAGAGGAATGTGGCTGAGTACCCCTCTTCATTTACAGTAGTGCCCATCCTCCACAACCCTCTGCTTCCTGCCCTCAAATGTATGCACGAACTCACACCCCGAAGCACCCACAGAGTCTACTATGGTACCATGATGTTTCCATGCATTCTGCCAGCAAACATGGAAAGGGACAGAGAAGTCATGTTGCTCCATATGTGTGAGTAGGGGAGAAACAGCATTTTGCAAGTGGCACACAAGTTCTGACTGACACTGATGGTGTTGGGGCCTGGAAGTTGCTCTGAAGATGCTAGGACACAGCAAAGCAGAAAGAAAACAGTCAAACCTGACACAGAGCAAGACAGGACGGTCGGACCTGAGGGCCTGGCAAGGTACAGAGGTAATTGAGACCATTTCCTAACTTGTGATCCCACCATGACCAGGTAACATGCATGTAGTCAATTTAATCCCGGTGTGAGATGAATCTCACCAGTCTGGGACAGTACAAATATACCTACCACTTGTTTTAGATTGGGTTGGTCCATCACATAGGCCTGGTTTAGCCCAGGGTAGTCCGTGGCAGTAACTGCTGTAGCAACATAATGTGTCAGCCGGGGATCAGTGTTAGCACCAGTGAGCCCAGTGGTAAGATATGGGAGACTCCTGAAATATTTGTCTAAACCACATTAACATTAACCAAGGATGTTCGCGAGGGTATGTGCTAGTGTACTGAGCTGTCTGTCTGTACTCTAGGGCTGCAGCATGAATTACAGTTCCACCCTCAGCAGTGCCTTGTAGTATTCGTTAGATGAAGCATGACATTTATTTACCTTGGTGCTCTCACCACAAGTAAGCAACGGCACATTTGAACAACCAATCTGGGGTCTGGGTTTTTTTTGTGACTGTCATTGCAAACTGTTTCTGAACGGAGGAATGTGGAAAGTATCTGTTATGAAACAGTGTTATTTTTGCAAGGGGATTCCCAGCGAGCCACACCATTGATTTATCCCTAGACATAGGAGTTACCCTGGTCCATGCCCACCCCCATCTGGACAGTATAGCATTTGGCAGGGCACGCTGAACAGGTGTTGCATGCCTGCAATTACAGCTGTGAAAATGGGGCCCAAAGTATTTTTCTGTTGTATGAATTTTTATCATTATGCATTTACAGTGAGTCCATATATTTATTTTTGTGGGCACAAAAACAATAAAATAGAAATAATATGATTAAAGTTTGCAACTTTCTCAGTAAAGAATCAGTTTTTCTCAGAAATATAAATGATTTAGCAGAGGACAAGTCACAGTAAGATTGTTTAGCCTTGGTATTTGCGTTTCCGTTTCTTGTGGAATCCCACTGATCTCAGTGACCAACACAATAACTGCATTATGAAACTTCGTTCCATGCTAGGTTTATGATGTTAAAACTCCAAATGCAGTACTTGCCCGGGGAAGTCCCTGCTGGAAATACCTTATGATTTTACTCAGGGTGCACCTTTCTTCTCACACTGTATTTGCGGTAAATGAATCATGCTAACCGGACATCATATGTTAATGGAAAATTAATCAGTAAAACCATAACAGCTGTGGTTATATTTAGAAGGCTAGTTAAGTAAGAATGGGTGTACTTTACTTCTTATATAACAACATCTAAGAAGACAGTATGGTGATTAGAGTGTGGAACTGTGAAACAGAAACAATGGTTCAAATTCTGTCACAGCTGGTGGCACACTGTGTGACCCTGAGCAAGTCTCTGCTGTGAATGCATTGGGAAGAGTGCGTATTCCCCTGAAAAACAAGATGCTGCATCTGATCTGGGATATTCTGGGTAAATAAATTAGAAATTAACTTAAAAAAATGGCACGGTTATGCTACTAGAAAATCATGAATACCTTACAACATGTAGAAATTCCTGTACTAAACGTGTGCAAGAAAAATCTGAAAAGAGCAGAAATGTAATTAAATATTCAATGTACTACACCTGATTAGAGATAATTGATATACATGCTACATATGCATGCAGACAATTCTTCAAGATATTTAACAGTTCATTTAAATGATATTCTGTGTAATAAGCCCATAAAATCTATGCTGTTTAAAAACTTAGCTTTGTCATAGGTGCTTTGCTACTTGATTGGATGTTTCGATAATTTACAGCGCTATGTAGAACATTTTCATATTGTACTTTTTGATGTGTGACATTCTGTAAACAAGACTTGCGTCTCATAGAACTCATCCTGTAATTATAAACTTTAAAAATAAGCTAGTTTGAATAATGCAAATATTTGGGCATGGCAAGTTTATTTATTTTTTTGCCATTGAAATGTTATTTAAGTTTTCAACTTTGTCACGTCACATACAGCAGCAATCCATCAACCTTTGAGCATACATATGTTATACAGCCTCTGAGCATGCATATGTTATACAAAACTAGGTACGCCTACATATTTTTGTCTGGATCTACAGTATGCATCTGTTTTTAATTACTTTTTTAAGTACGTCTTTTACAACTATAGTTAATTTGTTACAGGATAATCTTTGTACATATGTTTGTTAGGTACGTATATAATAAATATTGCATATTGTTTGTAATACCTAACCTAGTTATGTTTCAAATAATCCACCACGGTTCTGTTGAACTGTCAGCATTTGTTAGCCAGAATTAATGTTCTCTGTAACTCTCAACCTGTTTCCCAGATGTTCTTATGTTATTGGAAATGTATTTCCCTAGGTCACCCCTGAAAAAGGGATAGTGTATCTCAGCGGGCCTACCCAGCCATCAAAATTCAAATAAATAAGCATCCCATGCTGTGGCGTTTATAACCAATAACAAATCTCATGTTGAAATGTTGAACAAATGTCACAACCACAACATTTACAGGTATTTACTCTTACTTTGTCTGCTGTAGTCATTATAACAAGGTTTGGAACTTTATCATGCCTCATATCATGGTTTTGTTTACATTCAGCAAAAGGAACCATGCACTTCTTACTTGTTTCCTCGCGTTTGTGTTGGCTTTGTGAGAAGGAAGCAGGACAGCCCATCAGGAGGATAGGAGGACAGGAGAGAGAGAGAGAGAGAGAGAACAAAAAAGAAAGAACAGCACAAATACCACTTCAGTATTCTGAAAAAGAATAAATGAATATACCACAGAACCACTTGTTTCCAACTCCTTCACACTGCTGATCTTTCATAAAGCAAGGGGTCTAGAAAGCCAGCAGGACTCCTGCATGCTTGGTTAATCTATGTTGTTATAGGGTGCCCTGCCATGGGTTCCCTGTCCTGGGAGGGGCTGTAGTCCCTGTGTGCCACTCTGCATTGCTGAGATGGGAAAGGAGGCCCCCTCGTTCAGTACAGTGTGCACTCAGATATATGACCCCAATCTGTTCCCATTGTCTTAGATGGATATTTGAATGTGACAGTTATCTGAGTACTGATTCTGTGACAGTTGTAGCAAAAGGTAGCTCAGCCACATGGATGGAAATTGAGTGTGACGAGTACGTGAGAGGTGGATAAACGAGTGCTGACTGTATAAATGAAGATTGTGAATTCATAGTTTACTGAATGTCAAGGTTGTCCTCTAGGGCTGTGTACACTGCTGTGTTAACTGTATCTCTACCAACATCCTCAACCATTTGGGTACAACAAGAAAGGTGTCTGTTAGGCAAGTTAATTTTAAAGCACCCTATCCTGGTGGCTCAGGGTGCTTTACAAAACATAAATTACAAACTAGAATTACGTAAAATCCAAAATAAATAAATTATGATATAAATACAAGCAGAAGGTAAATTAAAATCATAAACCCTTTAATAACAATAGAATTACATAGTGGACCCCCAGGACCCCCAGTCCTGAATCTTACTGAATGCCTGCTCAAACAGATGTTATTTTAGCCCCTTTTTAATGCTTCCACTGAGGGAGCAATCCCCAAGGGAGGGTATTCTAAATGACCAATGTTGCATTGGAGAATACCCAATCCACTTACTACTTAAGTCTAGATCTTAGCAATGACAGAAGATTTCCCTTGGTGGCATGGAGGGGGCAGACCGGAGCATGTAAGACCAAGAAATCTTCCGGGAACTAGTTCATGTAGGGCTTTGTTTATTAACAAAGCAATCTTCTTTTTTTAGATACTATATAACCCCCAACTCCAGCAGGTGTCCCCTTCAGTGAGCCACCCCAGCACTGTCACCCTAACATCCCTAGGATATAACTTTTTCCTCAGTTGCTCCATGGTGTGCTTCCCATGGTGGGGCCATCAAGGCAGGCCTTTGTTCTGGGGATGACTGAATCCACAGTCCGAGGACAGCCTGCTCGGGGGAGTGCAGAGTCTGAAGGGTGCAGGATCATCCTGCAGCTGAGCTGTTTTTTTTCCCCCACCATTTACAACCCCCTCCCCAGAGTGGGTGGCATTAATGTACACAAGCAACAGGTGTGTCAGTGTGCAAGCCACTCAACTTCTTTCTCCCACTTGCTGGCCATGACATTTCTACTTGCACTACTACAGGAGGTTTTCATGCATCAGCATAGAAGACAGCCCTTGCCCAGAGAGGGGTGAGCATCTGCAGGAGTGCTCAAGCCCTCATCCCTCGGCTGGCTCTACAGGGCTCCAGACTCATTCCCAAACCCAAGTCTCTGACTTCATGAGCTGTAGCTCTACCACTGCACCAGCAGACTAGCTTAACACAGCTATCTTAACAGTTGTATGCCACAGAACTGGTAGCCAGTGCAGATCCTACAGCACAGGCATGGTGTGCTCTGTGAGTCCCAAGATAATATGTACATGGCAAATAAAATGGGGGTGGAATTTACCCCTGGGGTACCCCACAGCTAATCACAGCAGGCAGGCCACGAGGAGAAAGCCCCCAACACAACCCACAGTGACCTGCCAGAGAGGAAGGACTCTAACCACCTAAACACTGTCTGGTGAATCCTACATATTGCCCCAAGGCAGCCCATAAAATTCCTGTGATCCACCATGTTAAATGCTGATAAGAGAATAACCATTGAGCAGTCTCCTCTATCTCTCACCAAGAGAAGATCACTAAATGCCCTGAAGAGCCAGTTTCCTTGTTGTGCTAAGGCCTGACACCATACTGAAAGGATTCATGGATACCAACAGGACCACCAGCCCATCTGTGACACATTGCTATGCAGCCCCCTGGACCCCTCAGGGTCAGGTACACATTCTGCTCTTTGGCATTTCTGAAGACATCAGGCCACCACAGCGGAGGTAAAGACTGGTGGTGTTCCCGCTGGATGGTGGTGCAGATCTGGTGGTGGGCTAGTAGAGGTTTCATCTGCCTGATCCTGCACTTCCATTTTTCCCATTTCTAGTGCCTCGCACACCTGCCAGGAGCGTACAGCAGGATAGGCTACTGGTGCGCCCGATGCAGCCAATCCAAGACCGCGCTCCCAAGGACCCTCCCTGAAGCTGCAGATCTCCTGCATCACCACCTGTGGTCATCCAAGTGGCAGTAATGCAGTGGGATATAGCGCCCTTCCTCCCCAGAGAAGAGCATCCTTTGGGAAGCTCTACCTTCCTCCCCCCCAACTGGCTTTCCAATGGCCCAGGCTTGTTCCCGAACCTGGGTCACCAGTGCTGTGAATGGTAGCTCTACCACTGTGCCAGTGGGCTGGCACCATGGATATTATATTTTTCTAGGTTAGCCTTGAGTAGCATCCAGCTACCTTCTCAGTCACCTTGCTTTTTTTTTTTTCATTTATGCTTCATGCCCCCTGCATTTCTGGGACATTACTCCTGGCTCATCCACTGTAGCCTGCCCCCACAAAGTTTCAGTTTGCCCTCTGGACAGGGGTAGGGGGTGGATGGATTTGGCCCTCATTACACCAGTCGTCGTGCAGGCTAACAGAGGTGGCACATGGAGACCAGCACAGGGCCAAGCTTAGTTTTTCCAGTTTTGGAGGCGTGACGTACAATGATAACATGGCGTATACACACCAAGCGTCCGTATGCCTCCCAGCTTCAGCTGCTACTCCCAATAAGCCGTCTCCATGGTCACCCAGGAGCGCTACCAGAAGGCACAATCTCCCCTCCCTCCCTCCCCAGAAACGGACAGCATGCAACTGCCGCTCGATCCATCTCCCCCTGGCCGACCCTCCAGCCACCCAAGCTAGCTCCTGAACCCAGGTCACTGGTGGTGCAAGCGGTAGTGCTACCGCTGCACCAGTGGGCCGACTGCTCAGTCACCTTGCTTAAAAAGAGGAGCTTTGAGACAGGCCTGTATTTAGCCAAGATGTCCGAGCGCAATGATGGTTTCCCTCCACTGCCCTCTTTAGGGCCTATGGGAAACCCCTCCACTAGGGAATACTGGACAGTCTATGACACAGCTGGACCAAGGACATCCAGACAGTCCACCAGCAGTCAAGCTGGACCTGGGTCAAAAGAACAGGAAGTTAGGCACAGCCCAGATATCACCTCACAGAATCACAGAAATTTGACAGCAGAAAAGGACCACACATGCCCATCTAGTCTGCCCTTATATCCACCCCTTGCCCCCTCCTTTGTTTACTGGCTCAGAACTTCCCCCCTCCTCCCAACCCAATATGTCTGTCCCATCCCCTCTTGAATCCCACCTGAGAATATTTTAGTCAGAGACCACCTGAAACTCATTCCAGGACCATGAGGCCTTCTACTATCAATGATTTTTTCCTTCTGGCCCCTGAAAAGTCACTTGCAGAGAACTCTGCCTTTATTGAAGACACTGTGTCCAAGAAGAAATGATGGAACTCCTTGTACTTTACTGCTGAAAACTCTCCTCAAGACTGTAGAGAGGGTGGGTGCAATAATCTGTCAGCAGTTTGAAAGAGCCAAGTTGGTTAGTTCTTGCTTGCATCAATCAATCATGACAGGAACTCTGTCTTTCTCAGGGTGATTGTCCTTAAATATTCCCAGTAGTGGGTCCTCAGAACCAGCCTCTCCCACACTGGCCTCATCTCTTCCAAGATCACTCCAACCTCCACTGTGTTGCTTCAACCAATGCGTCTCTTAATTATACCATAGCAAACTGCATCAAGAAGCCAGAGTGCGGACACATATTGGTGCCAGTGTCAAGAGCGTCTGTACCATTCCCACACACTGTTATCACACCTGACATGTTCAGCACTACTGTGAGCTTCTCCATCTCAAGATTGCATTTCAGGCAGTACGGTCTCCACAGAGATAGAAGGAACCCAGATGGCTCCAGAAAGAAACTCCTCAGCAAGGTAATCTAACCACCCCACAGGATCCCCCTGACATCAGAAATGTCTAGACCCACTGAAAAGAGAAGTCCAAGGTGTGGCCTAATTCATGGGCAGAAGTGGCAACTGCCTGAGTGAGACCCAGAGATACCACCAGCTGGAGAAGCTACTGAGAAAATTGGAGAGTTTCGTGGTCTACTCATGCATTGAAATCCCTTAGTACTAACAAGCTGGAGGAATACAACACCATAGAGACAATAAAATCTGCAAATTTTTGGAGCAACTCCTGTTCCTGCCCTGGAGGGAGGTATACCAGGAGACTCATGCATCCCACCACTTCCCCATCCTTGATATACACATATTCAAACAACCTTGTCTCACTCACTCGCTGTGTATGCCATGAATCTCAACCCATGTTTAAAAGAGTTGTGCACCCTTGACAATCCCATCTCAGACAGTGCACCACTAAGAATCCAGCCAGGATAGTCACATCCAAAGCAGGCTCAAAGTCATCATCAAGCTAGGTCTCAGTAATGCACTCCAAATCCACTGAGGAATCTGCAGTGAAATCCAACAATATCTCTGCAGTTTTATTCCTCAGGGATCTAGTATTACAGAGAATTTCCTAAGGAGATGAGTATTGTCAGCTGGTCCCTGACAATCTGTCCCCAGAGGACTCCCTTGGAATAGGAACTAGGCAGGAAGAGCACTTATCCCACTTCCTTCTTGTCCTAGGGCATCTACTCAGCCTAGCACTCTGAATATGCCCCCCATGGATGTCTACACCTGGATTATGCCCTCGGCTAATGACCCATCTCCTTAGCGTAACCTGCCCATTGCAAAAAAGGGTTACCAGGTGGCTTTCTGATTCTTTTTTTAAAACTCAAGTTTATTCAAGAGAATAAGAGTACACAGTACACATGAAAAACAGGCATAACAATAAATGATAGTAAGCTGAGCCCAAGATCTGGATATACTACAAAGTTAATTCCAAAGCCTTAACATATCCCATACCAACTAACATCACTAAGGCATTTACATCTTTTTGTCATTCACGAATTGTGATTCCAGTCAAACTTCCCATGTAAAAAATAAACACAGTTGTCCAATATGCCAACTACATCTACAACATTTAATAGGTAAACTATTACATGTGCACTACTCATATTACCCCAGCAAGTAGAAGGGTGTCTTGTTAATAAAGCCATTTATTGAGCGTTCAAGTCATGCAGGAGATAAGAAGAAAAAGAAGCAAAGACAGAACCCAGAATAGAAAGGCACCAAATGCTCAGATGTTAACATGATTACCATGAATATGACCTGTGAGTGAGCTATTTCCAAAACACAGAGGGAAATGGGTTTAAGTTAAAAGAAAATTAAAGAGTTTAAGGGGGCCCGCCTTGATCATTAAGTATCAACCCCCCCCCCCCATCTTGCCTCCCAGGCAATCCATGGGCTCTAAATTGCTCTGCAGGTCTCCTCCCTCAGGTGCAGCCATGCCATTATAGTTTCCATATCCAATATATCATTGACCCTACTCACCCATTCCCTAAATGTTGGAGGTTCCTTTCTCAGCCAGTGGGCCATTATACATTTTAAAGTGACCACAGATAGGGCTAGAGTGAGTTTCCTCTTAGATGGGGGGAGACCAACCAACATTGGAAACCCCAGCACCCAATCTGTAAAATGAGGTGGGATATGCACTGAAAGAATCTGCTGGGCGGCCGCGCACACCCCCAACCAAAACCAGGACAGCTGTGGGCAGTCCCACAATATGTGGTGGTGTGTCCTGACCACTCCACAGTCCCTCCAGCAGCTCTCAGACTGGCTGGTGTTGAAGTGTTTCCATCAGGGTCCTAAAACAGTGAACCAGAATCCTCCAATAAAATTCTCGCCAAGTTGGGGAGGAAGTTACTTTCCAACCCATCGTTAAGTGGCGGAACCAATCTCCTCGAGAAATCTGACAAGAGGCCTCCCTCTCCCAGGCAGCCCTAATATATCTCAGTGGCTCTGATTCCTGTGGCCTCAAAAGGCTATATAGATTTAATTTCAGAGGTAGCAGCCTGGTTAATGAATCCTCCCATGGGTTCAGAGGACGAGACAGGGAAGTCTCATGGACAGTCATATTTGTAAAATGACGTATTTGAAGGTACCTGTAAAAGACCCTGTCCTCCAACTGAAATTTTTACTTTACTTGTTGAAATGACATACAGCCGCCCCCCCTTCTAAAAATAGTGAGAAACAGGTCAGGCCCTGGAATCCTACGGCACATACCCCGCATCTAACCCGGGGGGAGGGCAAAAGAAAAATGGTGATGAATGACAGATAGTGGGCCAAGAGTTTTCTTTGAGTTCAGAGAGTGCCTGACCCACTGGAGGGCCTGGTGGGTCTGTCAGGTCCATGGGTTTCTTGTCAGGGAAGAAACAGGGTCTTTTACCTCTGTCAATGCCAACGAAAATAGTGGTGGACCCATGCAACCTTCCTCCTCGACGAAGTACCATCCCGATGCCACTCGTCTAGTAGCCCAGGTGCAAACTATCTGCATTTGACAGGCATAGTAATATTTACACAGGTCAGGCATTGCCAGACCCCCAATTCTCTGGGAAGTTGGAGAACCTCCCAGAGATGCAAGGACAATGGCCCCCCCAAACAAATCTCACAATTCCAACAGTTACCATCCGCCAGTACGTAAGGGGAATGGGGAGGGGGTAGAGTGCCAAATAAAAATAAAAAACAAGGAAGTATATTATTTTTTACAGAATCTATCCTGCCAGCTGTGGTTAATGGTAAGAGGGACCATCTGGTCAAGTATTGCTGCATCTGCTCCCAGGCACGGTTATAGTTGGCATCAAAGACTTTACCTGCTGTGTCTACGTTTATCTAAACCTCGAGATATCATATTTGATTGGGATGGCCCAAATGAATGGAAATGTCACATTAAAACCTTGGGGGCAGGACCTGCTCAACCGGAGGGCTTCTGATTTTTCGTAACTCAGCTTGTAGCCTGACAGGATATCAAAATTCTCAAGAAGGGCCAGCAAATAGGGAACTGAAATTTCAGGGGTACTTAAAAAGAAGATCGAGTCATCTACGTAGAGGGCAATTTTGTGCTCCTTGCCCCCCACCATTAGCTCCATGATATGTGGATTCTGGTGAACCGCTACAGCCAGGGGCTCCAAACAGATCGTGAACAACAAGCGGAAGAATGGGCAACCCTAAGCCTCTATTCAGTGGAAACCTACCTGAGCTGACCCCGTAAACCCTAACCTGTACCTGGGGGAAGGTGTAAAGACTTTAAATTATCTCTAGAAATTCAGAGATGAATGTCATCCTCTCCATGGTTTTTGAAGAAACTGCTTTTTCAGCATCCATGGAGATGGCAATCCGGAAGTTTTCCCACCTCATCTGAGATATAATAATATTCAGCAGCCTTTGGATGTTATCCGAGAGGTAGCGACTGCTACAAAGCCCATCTAGTCTGGGTGGATAACCTTACAAATCACCCGCTGGAGGCGGTCCGCTAGGATCCCTGTAAAACTGTTCATGTCTACATGTAATAAGGAGATGAGGTGGTAAGAGCTACATAGGTCTGGGCATTTGCCCTCTTTGGGTAGTACAACAATCTGTGCAAATCTCCAAGAAACAGGAGCCGCCCCCGTCTGTACATGATAGTAACATTCCAATAGAGGGACACAGAATTTCTGAGAATGATTTATAAAACTCCGAGGCAGGCCATCCAGCTAAGGAGACTTCCCCATCTTTAGATGTTTAATTTTCTCCAGGACCTCTTGTGGTGTGATGTCTCCCTCCAAGAAGGCTCTGTCCTCCTCCCGGAAGTGTGGCAACACCACCTGGCTGAGAAAGGCCTCTGTTTTGGCCTCGTGCTGATCCACCCCATCCTGGGAGTATAAGGCTGTATAAAATGTTGTACCACTGCCCCCTGGATCTTGAGAACTGCCCTAGAGGTTATCTGCTTCCAAAGGGCCAAGAAAAGAAGTTTCCTGGCCCAGTTACCCCTTCATAATATCTCTGGACAGTCCTTCTGAGCTAACCATCAGTTTGGCAGGCCAGAAGTGAGTCCAGCCTCTTCCTTATTCCCAGACAGTGCTTCTTGTCCTTGGGGTGTAATGTTAATTTATAACGGAAGTCTGCTTCTTTAAGTTCAGCCTCAAGTTGCTGTTGGAGTTGGGTGCACTGTAGCTTTCAGTGGGCACTGAAATGAATGATGAACCCCTGAAGTAAAGCTTTCATGGCATCCCTCTTGGAGGAGGGGAAGATCTCCCCCCCTTCAGTTACAGTATGCCGCTAAAACTCCTCCACTGCAGCTTTTAAATCCTGCCTAAATTCTTGGTTGTTGAACAGATTCATGTTCATTCACCAAGTGGAGTTACGAGGGGAGGACGAGGTCACCAAACGTGGAAGCACAGGGGAATGATATGACCATGTCATGGGCAATATACAACACTCTCTTACCATGGTGCTTCTCTCCCAAGGAAGGAAGGAAGAACTTATCCAAGAGAAGCTGCCATGTCTGTGGAAATAAAAAGTATAATCATCCTGCGAGGGATGAGAGTCCCTCCAGACATCCACAAAGCCAGCCTCCCTCATCAGTCTCCGAAGGAAATTTGCTGACATACTGCCCCTCCGTGTGACAGTGATCACCCCGCCTGTCTCTACGTGGAGACATCACCATATTAAAGTCACCCCAGTTATATATAAAACATCTGGTTCCTGGATAGTCTGCAGAATCCCCCTCTTAAGGAAAGCCTGGTTTTCTTTCTCCTCATTAGGCGTGTAAATATTTAGCAGGACACACTGGATGTCAAACAACACTGCCTGTAGCCTGACATAGCAGCCACATGGGTCGAGGTCCACCTGTGTGATTTTGAGAGGCATATCCCTCTGAATCAAGATGGCAGTCCCCCTTCTGTGGTGATGATCTAGCCAGTGGTCCACATACACCTCTACCACACAAAACCTCCTCAACTTCAGGTGCTCATTCTCCGAGAAGTGGGTCTCCTATAGGTAGGCCACCAAGACAGTGTCAGTGTCAGTGGCTCAGTAGGTAGCACACTCACCTCTGAGGCTGGGAGATCAGAGGGCTGTGGGTTCAGTTCCCACATCTGGCACTTGGGTTAATATCCCAGTACTGACACTGTAGTGCAGCATGAGATGGGTGCTGCACTTCTGAGGTGCCGTCTTTTGGATGAGATGTTAAACCGAGGTCCCATCTGCCTGGATTGGTGGTAGTTCAGGTGGATGTTAAAGATCCCATGGCACTTATCGAAAAGAGTAGGGGAATTTCCTCAGTGTCCTGGCCAAATTTCCCTCGTTCACTAAAAATTACCACCAACAGCTTAATCTGGTTCAAGGTCAGTTGGCATTCATCTGTATCCCCCTCCCCCAGTTCGTGCCTGAAAATAGGCAGAATTTGTCTAGTGCATTTACCCGGTCAACAAAAACTAAATAAATAAAGACTCCAAGCTTTCCCACCTCCCGTAGGACTCTCGCCCGCTTCAGGAGACCATAAAGACCTTTAACATTGTAAGTTATTACCAGCAATCCTGTCATGGTGGGAAAGTGCTGTGTTGTATGGCAGATCTTTTCAAGCCATCTCCCATCCCATGTTTAACAGGACTATATCCCTTCTTTCCCCGAGCAGTGCACAGGATCAAATTAGAACATCAACAATAAAATCAGAACTTTGAAACTTTAGTTAAACTGAGAACAAAAGTATGTAATAATGTTCTGAGCTTCCAACAGTGCCATCCTTGTTCATCCACCAATGATTGTAGTAGGGATGAAAGGCACTACAACCAAAGGTCGTGCCTAGATGTGACTCCCTATAAGGGAGGCACATATCTGGATGGAAGACCTTAGGCCATGCATGACCATCCTCTACTCTGATTGACCCCCCAGGACCCCCCCCCAGTACTTCCTCTGCACATCCTGCTTTGGGTCAGATGAGGGGAAGGCCACCTCCACCACTCACCCCCCCTCCCCATTCACCCATCCCCATGAGAATATACAGGGTATTAAGTAAGGAAAACCAGAATTTCCATCCATCGTCACTTTCAAATAGCAGGTACAGTGCATGTCAAATAATGAAAACTGACCACAAACCTTGATATAATCACAGCCTGGTAAGAGAGGAAGATACAAGCGAGGCTCCCCAAAAGATTGGGGACAAGGAGAGACTACCTCCCCCAATTTAAATCCCCCGCCCAAAACCAAGATGCTCCCCAGCACACCTGAACCCCTCCCAGCATCAACTGACAGTTCCAACCAATAAGGGAGGAAAAAAATCATACAGTCTCAGTCTAGAGTAGACCCAGCTCCTGTAGTGAAAACGTCTACGGTATTAAAACACAAAATGATTCTTTCTCTCATTTATGCCGAGCTCTGTCTCTGAAAAACTCTTCAGGAGGTGTGCTTGCAGTGAGAAGATTCCTGAGAAGGACAACCACGAAGCGTGTGTCAGCTGACTAGGCCCAAACCATGACTTCCAAGCTTGTGAGAGATGCCGTGGCTTCAATCAGGCTACCAGATGGTGTTGCCAGAAGACCCTGAAAAATGTCTTTGTAACCCCCCTGCAAATGGGGGTTCCCAAAAGTCTTCCAGGAGCTTGCTTGAATGCTCCAAGCCGTTTACCTGTGAGTGCTTTTAGAGCCTCTGGTACTATCTCTTTAAGAGCTGTCTGCCTGCAGACATAAATAATTTGGATGGGGGTCTGTGTGTTTCCCTGCTTGAGTCCCACTCGAGCTGCTGCCAAATCGCTCCATTTCTCTCGTCACTAAGTGGGCAGAGTGAGAACTTTTCAAAGATGTAACTGTTTGCCAGACATCATTTAGAGTAATAACGAAAATACAGTTTGTCTAACCTGCTTTTCTTTGCAGTCAGAACTGTGTTTGCCTAGTCCCCCATTCTAGTTTTGAACTGCTGAACTGGACCAATCAGTGTGGGGGGAACTTTGAAATGCAGTCTGCTGCTGGCAAATCAGAACTTGGACTCTCATCGTGGAGCCAACCACCTATGTACTGTATGGCCAATGCTTCTGGGAAACGTAGTTTGTACTTCAGTGCCTTTTTTCCACCAACGGGGGAGTTTACAGTGAGTGACAGCCAAACCAGCCAACTGAACTGGGAGGAACTCAAAGGAAATGCCCGGCTCTGTCTACTGGAAAGATCACATGAGTTGTGACTGTGAAGAAGGAAGGAGCTCCGGGCTCCTGCGCTGCTGAGTTTTCGTGCAGGAAGCTCGTGTGGGGCCCTAAAGTTTGGCCTACAACTGTTTGTGAGTGCCAATGTGGACTGAATCAGAGTTGTAAGGAGAAAGAAGCTCCAGAAGTGAGGAAACCCTGTAGAAGACTGGAGAAATTGCTGAATCGAGCTCGGTCTGTCAGGAACTGAATCTGCTGTGTGTTCTCCCGGGTATTGTGCAGTAATTGCGATCGGGATAGAGAAGCAGCCTGCCTGGTATAGTACTTTCCTTTTACATATAAATGTGTGCAGTGCTTGTGGGGAATCACGTTTCAAATCCCCTGTACAGTGAATTGAGTGCCTGAAGCTGGAAGTAAACCCCAGCTTAATCCAGACTACATCCATCTGCTCTGAATTGCCGTGGGGTCCAGTCACAAGGACCTTGTCCACATGGTCTGCTCCTCCTGGCAATCCAGGACAATCTGCCTTCCATCCAGTTCCCAGCATTGAGTTTGTGAGTACAAAGCAGGGCAGCTCCCTGCCATCTGTTTATTGAATTGCAACTGTGTTATCTAATTGTTGTGTTTTATTTCTTCATGAACTGAGCCATCCGGCTCCGGATTACAATTGGGTATTGTGCAAGTGTTTTTTCCATCACAGGGCCTCGACCAGCTGCACCGATCCTGGCTAGCCCCCCCCCCATCCTGGGTACCCAGTGAAAGTGATAATTTGGGACTCTGAATATACGCACAGTACTGTGATTATTAATGTGTTTAACCTAATTAACCTGATTTCCCTCTTCCTTGTTACAGCTCCTTAAATAAAGCAGATCTGTTTGTTTCAGCAAAGTTACACTGACTGAGGTATTCGTTTATGTTAAAGTATTGTACTGTGGCTTTTGCACTGTATTATCTTGTTTTACAGGGGGTCCCTAGAGTCCAGTTGACAGAGCCAGTCCTGGGGGTAAGTGCATATTGTGAAGATATTTCTGATGCATTGTGTGGGCCACTAGTGGGAAGAAAGGGGGGTTACAGTGTCCCAGAGGGCTGTGACCAAGGTAGTTTAGCTACTGCAAACCCTGACCTCTGGGTGGAGGCACCCGCCATTGGACCGAGGCTCCTCAACCTGTTAGTAGTTAAGCAGGCAGGGGTAGTAGCCCTTGGGATAGCGCCACCTAAGGGTTACATCTTAATAAAACAGAAGGTCACCTGAATGGAAAAGGAGGTACAGGCCAGGAGTTCTTCCACTTCCTTGGCCCTGTCCTCAGGATCACACTCCTCCAAGTCCCAAGATAAATAAAGTGGGAAGCACAAACTCTAGGAAAAGGACTGCACCAAGCCTCGGTCATCCTCGGCTCACTCACAGTCATCGCCTCGCAAGTCGACTGCAGTGGGGCCGTCCTCCTCTTCAGGAGCAGCCCCCACTGCCTCACATGCCATCTTCCCCAAAGGGCTACCGTTGGCAGTTCCACCCACCAATCTCACCTTGGTGGGCATCGGTTCTTTTGGGCTCAGGTGTCCCACCAACCTCCCAGCCTCTACTGCTTTGGCCCTTATTTTCCATGGACCATCAGTTAAGTGACTCTACTAGTTTGATGTCAACCAGTGCTGGATTGGCACTTCCTGGTGCTCACCCTACTCCCCCAAACATAGAAATATAGAATTTGACAGCAGATAAGGACCACTTGACCCACCCAGTCTGCCCATTTCCCTACCTAATGGATAAGCTGCAGATCCTAGTTAACCAGCAGCCTACTTCTTCCTACCCCCACAAGAATTGCCTTATGTCTGTCCCATGCATGCTTGAATTCAATCACTGTTTTTGACTCCACAACCTCCTCCGGAAGGCTGTTCCATGCATCCACAACCCTCTCTGTGAAAAAATACTTCCTTACATTACCTCTGAGCCGCCCCCTCTATCTTCAAATTGTGCCCTCTTGTTCTTGCACACCTCTTTTTTTGAAAGATGCTACCCTCTTGGACTTTGTTGATTCCCTTGAGGTACTTGAAAGTTTCTATCATGTCCCCTCTCCCTCCTTTCCTCGAGGCTATACATATTAAGCTCCTTAAGTCTTTCTTCATATGTCTTCTGGTGCAGACTCTGTACCATTTTAGTTGCCCTCCTCTGGACAGCTTCCATCCTGTCTATGTCTTTGCGGAGACTGGGTCTCCAGAACTGCATGCAGTACTCTAGATGGGGTCTCACCAGCTGTCTGTACAGAGGGATAATAACTTCCTGTTTTCTACTGGTGATGCTTCTGCCTATGCATCCCAGTATACCCCCAGCCCTCCTTGCTGCCCTCTTACATTGCTTGCCCACCTTTAGGTCATCTGATATGACTACCCCCAGGTCACTTTCCATTTTGTTGTTGTTAGTATCTCACCCCCATTTGTGCACTCTTCCCTGGGTTTTGTTTCCCGGTGCATTACCTTGCACCTCCAGCACTGAATCTAAGCTGCCATACATTTGGCAATTCTTCTAACCTTGTCAAGTCCCTTCTCATCCTTTCCACCCTACCTTGTGCATCAACTCTGTTGCAGATCTTTGTGTCATCTGCAAATAGATATACCTTTCCTTCCAGTCCTTCTGCAATGTCACTTATAAAGACATTGAAGAGGACCGGTCCTAATACTGAACCCTGCGGTACCCCACTAGTAACCCTCTTTTCTTCAAAGTGGACTCCATTTACTATTACACTCTGTGTCTATTCTCCAGCCAATTCTTTACTCAGGCTGTCATCTTGGGACCTACTCCCAGGCTGGCTAACTTGTATATCAATCTTTTGTGTGGGACTGTGTTAAATGCCTTGCTAAAGTCTAGGTAGGCCATGTCACAGCCCTCCCTGATCTACTACTTTGGTCACTCAGTCAAAGAAATCTATCAGATTCATCTGGCATGACCTTCCGCTGTGAATCCATGCTGCCTTGGGTCCCTGCCCTCTGGCCTCTAGATACTCGACAATTCTTTCCTTCAGAGTGATTCCATCATTTTCCCTATCACTGAGGTTAAACTAACAGGTCTGTAGTTTCCTGCTTCTGCTTCTCCCACTTTGTGAAGAGAATCACATCTACCCTCCTCCAGTCCTCAGGTACCACCCCATCCTCCCATGATTTGTTTAAAGAGGGTAGTCAGTGGTGTCACTAGTTCTACCTTTAGTTCTTTTAGAATTCTGGGATGAATCCCATCAGGTCCCATTGCTTTGTCACCTTCAGTTTAAAGGTTCTTTCAGAACCCTTTCTTCTGTAAATGGGCTGGTATCAACTTCTGTATCAGAGTGTTTCTACTGTTTGTTTTAGGTACCTCCTCTTCATTTGTAAATACTGAGCAAAATATTTGTTTAGTATCTCTGCCTTTTCACAGTCACACTCTGCCCCCCCTTTATTAAGCCTACACTTGGTTTTCTTCGCTCCCTGATGTACCTATAAAGGTTTTATCCCCTTCTTAACTGAGTTGGCTATCTTTTCCTCGGTTTGGGCCTTTGCATTTCTGACTGCCTTCCCAGCTTCCTTTTGCTTTAACTGATACAGTTCTCTGTCCTGCTACTTCTGTGATTCCTTGTACTTCCTGAATGCTTTCTTTTTCTCTTGAACCTTCCCTGCCACTTCCTTTGAGAACCATAGTGCTTACATCATTTTATTTTGTTTATTTGCTTCACACAAAGGCTTGTTATCTCTGTGATAGCAGTTTTTATTATTTCCCACTGTTCTTCCAACCCTCCTTCCTGCCCATTTGCTAGTGCATTCCTTAGGCACTCACTATTTTGTCGCAGTCAGCCCTCCTAAAGTCCAGTACTTTTGCCTTGTATGGCTTGACTCTATTGCTGTGTTTATTATGAACCATACTGTTCGATGGTCGAACTAGTTCCCAGATGGCTACCCACTTCTACATCTGTGATCCTCTCTCCATCTTCCATTTAAGAGAACCAGGTCTAGATTGCCCCTCCTGAAAGGGCCTCCAGTACTAGTTGGTTCAAGGCATAAACCTCTGAAGGGCATCTAGAATAACCCCACTCTTCGGTGGCTACGCAACTGCACTCCAGTTAACATCTGGCATATTCAGATCACCCATCAGCAATATCTCCACTTTTCTGCCATTCTAAGTATACATTCCATCATTTCCTTGTCCATTTCCTCCCCCTGAGAAGAGGTCATATACAACCCCCTGTCTTGGGATTGGTACTGTTTGCCTGTCTCAAATTTACCCACAGTGCTTCTCCTCCCTGTTTACCCTTTTGTTCTGTTGCTTTGATTCCTTCCCTTATGTAAGGCTACTCCTCCTCCTCCTCTTTTACCCTCCCTGTCCTGCCTGTAGATAGTGTATCCTGGTATGTTTAAGTCCCAGTCATGGTTTTGTGTACCATGTTTCTGTGACTGCCACGATATCCAGATGTTCCTCCTCCATCAAGGCCACTAATTCAGGAAGCTTGTTACCCAGACTACGGGCATTGGTACTCATTGCTCTCCATTTTTTGATGGCTTTACCTTCTGTTGCAGCATCCCCCACTGACGTTTCTACCTTGGTCTTTTTCTCATTTAGTACCCTGTTTTGTAGGGAGAGGCTGGGATTTTCCTGCTGCTTATCAGTGCCTCCCCCCTTGACTAGTTTAAAAGCTTGCCAATGAAACATTTTAACCAATTGCTCAAAAGACTTGTTCCCTTCCTGGACAGATGCAGACCATCCTGCCAGTATAGGCTGGTGTCCCTCCAGGTGGAACCCCAGTCCCCAATGAAGTCAAACCCCTGTGCTCCACACCATTTTTTCAGCCATTTATTAAACTGCATGGTGCAAAGTACCCTCGCCTCACCCATGCCATTGACAGGCAGCACCTCTGAGAAGGATACTGTGTGTGCTACTTGTCTTTGGCCCCTCCCCCACTCTACAAAAGTCCTCCTGCACTGCTCTAATCTCATGATGAGCCAAGTCATTTGTCTCTAGGTGGACAATGACATCCAGCTCAGACTCCCGTGCAGCTGTTCTCGTGATCCTGAGGATGCGCTTCCTGTCCCTCCAAGCCATGGCACCAGGCAGGGACCTTACTTCAGTTTTCCCTGCTCCCCCCAGTTCTATCTCTCATTGACTGAGTCCCCACCAGGAGCTGCTTCCTTTCTCTGTGGTGTCCTCTGCCTCCTTCCTGTGGGCCTCCCTTGTGACAGTTGTCCTCAGCCTCCTTAGTCTCCTCTGCGGGTGCATCCATAGGGGAGCTATGCTATGGTATATTTTCCGTATTGTCCTTTGATGTCTGACAAAGCGCTGTTCATCGCAGCTGTGCACTAGCTGCTAAATACTTTCACTTTAATCAGGACTGTGTGGCTGTCTTTGGAGTTTGTGCTTATTCTCCCTCGTAAACCTTTCTGCCCAATACAGCGTGAGAGGCTGTAAGTAATCTGTACCAACCTGCTGGAGCTGGAGCTACGAGAGGGCTGCTGGCTGATTGGTTGTGGGAGTGGGAGGCACTGTATACAACACAGACGCCGCTCACTCAGCGGCATTCCGTATTGTCGCTGATGTCAGCAACTGGCGCTGTTCGTCGCGCGCTGTGCACTACGCTACAAATACTTCATTTTAATCAGGACTGTGTGGCTGTCCTTGAGTTTGTTATTCTCCTCGTGAACCTTTCTGCCCAATACAGCGTGAGAGGCTGTAAGTAATCTGTACCAACTTGCTGGAGCTGGAGCTATGAGAGGGGCTGCTATGGCTGATTGGTTGTGGGAGTGGGAGGCACTGTATATACACAGGCCTTCGCTCCTAACGACATTCCATTATTGTCCTTTGATGTCTGGCAAGCGCTGTTAGGCGCAGCTGTGCACTAGCTGCTAAATACTTTCATTTTAATCAGGACTGTGTGGCTGTCTTTGGAGTTTGTGCTTATTCTCCTCGTAAACCTTTCTGCCCAATACAGCGTGAGAGCTGTAAGTAATCTGTACCAACTTGCTGGAGCTGGAGCCACGAGAGGCTGCTGCTGGCTGATTGGTTGTGGGAGTAGGAGGCACTGTATATAACCTGAGCGCAGCCTCCTGCATGACGTTGTAGTGTGACTGCACCTCGTAGTTGAAATCTGTTGTTTTAATTGGTAAAGGTGGAAATATATTATGTTATAATAGTTGTATGTCAACCAGTTTTATTGTAAACTTGATTTTATGTATATTGCCTGCATGATTTATATATACTATTTGGTTTTAAATTAGATATGTGTGGGGGGGTTTTGTTGGGCGACTCTCAGGGCCTAGGATTGTTTATGGATTTTGGGAAGGCTGCATGGCTACGTCCTTTTATCCCCTCCTGTGTCTGATATTATTATCAGGCGTTGCAGGAAGTGGGGATTGAGGGACTATTTTCTGTCATGCGGCTGTGGGATGATCATGAGCAAATAGATCAAAGGATCGAGTGGTCAGAGTCAGGAGGGCGTCCTGGAATAAATAAAGCTCTAGGAGAAGCCAGACGTGGTTGGTGGCCTATTGCCAGGGGAGGCCACCAGGTCAAGTGGCCAGGTGACCTCTGGGCTGCATCACCCTCAATACCCCTGCCGGCAGTGCTTGTGTAACGCCAGGTCGGTCAGAAACAAGGCAGCTATTATTGCCGCTCTTGCCTTTGGTCGACCTGGCGTGCATTGAGAGACCTGGTGGGAGATGATGCTGGCCCTGTTTTGAGGCTGCAGTCCCCAGGTTATACTGAGGTTCACTGCCCCAGAGAAAATCGTGGGGTGGCGGGTGAAACTATTTGGTTTAAATCAAATCTGGACTTCACGTGCACCGGTGGAACCCCAGGTTCATTTGAGATGTGTGGCTGTTCGTGGAGGACTTGGCGTTATTGCAGGATCCTCCTCATCTCATCACCCTCCTGGGCGATGGAGGTTCCTGCAGGAATTCGCCGAGGTTTGTTGTGAGGCAATGGACTCCCCAAGATGTATTTTCTTAGGGACTTCAATGTTGGGCCGAGATAAAGAATCAAAAGTCGCCCGATGAGTTACTGCAGAGTATGTCCCTTTGGGGCTGGTGCAGTCTGTCGCGTGCCTACTCATCGGGATGGCCACACATTGGACCTGGTGTTCTCACTGGGACTCGAGATCACTGATCTCGATATTGACCCAGTAACCAGGTCCGATCATTGCAATGTGAAGTTCACATTTACTGCTCCGTCATAATTTCTTCCCCCTTCCAGAGATATTTACGCTGCCGCCCGTTAAAGATCTTACCCCTGAGGGTTATATGGCGGCAGTTGATTTATCAAGGAGTGGGTGATGCATGCGTCCGCGGAGCCGTTGGACGCCGAGAAGCTGCCTATAATGAGGTGCTATCTGGCGCATTGACTACCTCGCACCTTGAAACCGTATCGACCCAGAGACTACACTCAGATCACCTTGGTATGATGGTGATCTCAGGAAATAGAAGCTGGGTCGGAGATTAGAGCGATGCTGGAGGAAATCCCGTCTGAGGGCTGACAAACTGGTCCTGTGTGCACATTATTGCATACCAGGAGCAATCAACCAAAAGAAGACATTATTTTTGTCTCGGGAGATTGCTGCTGGGAGAAGCCGACCAGCCTCACTCTTCGGACTGTTGACGAACCTTCATCCTTCCTGTCTTCAGCCCGGAAGAGTTTCCTCGAATAAGGTTGTGAGGGATTTGCTCGGTTTTTCCGGACAGGTGTCTGCAATCCGAGCGGAGGTCTCCTCAGCCAGTAATACCATTGCTGTCAGTGATCATCAGTCGTGTTCAAAGAGCACTCTCTCTGGTGGTGGGAGTTTAAGCCAGTGGAAGTTCGTGAGGTCATTGAGATGCGGCCAACTTGAAGTATACCTTCTGTGAACTGGATCCTGTGTAGCAGCTTCTTGATGAGTGCATGGACACTGTTGGCCCAGTGTTTGCCCTGATTGTCCGGTGTTCCTTGAGTCAGGTGTCTTTCCGGATGCCTGAAGGAGGCTCTGGTGAGACCCTTTAAAGAAAGCTTCTGCGACCCGAGATTAGGCAAATTTCACCGTCCTATCTCCAATCTTCCATTTCTGGAAAGGTTGTTGAGAAGGTGGTATCACTTCGGTTGGAAGAGCATCCCATGACCCACCAGTTGTATGATCCCTTCCAGTCAGCCTCGGGCCAGGCATAGCACTGAAACTGCATTAGTTCGGGCAAAATGATCTCCTTAGGGCTAGAGATCAGGGGAAAAGACAATTCTTGTCCTCCTTGATCTCTCCTCAGCATTTGACACTGTGGACCATTGTGTGTTGCTTTTCGCCTGAGGGAGTTATGCGGACTCACCGGTGTTGTCATCAAATGGTTTGAGTCATTTCTTACTAACAGGAAGCAGCGGGTTGTGATGGTAATTTCTCATCCATGCCCTGCCTCTTTCGTGGAGTCCCTCAGGGTTCGGTATTGGCCCCAATGTTGTTCGCAGTGTACATGCTGCCCTGGGAGACTATTAGGAGGTATGGTCTGAATTTTCATTGCTATGCTGATGATACTCAGCTATACCTATCCTTTGCCCCAAGACATCAAATGCAGTGGATGTGATGAATATCTGTCTGGCTGAGATAAATGACTGGATGTCTTCCAGCTGGCTGAGACTTAACCTAATAAGACTGAGGTACTGGTAGTGGAGTCGAACAGAGCTTGTGATGGATGGCCTCTGATTCTGCAACTGGCATTGTGCTAGGAGCTGTGTCAGTTGATGGCCTCCCCAACGATCTGCGTAATCTTGGTGTGATCTTTGACAGGAACTTATCCATGGAGGCTCAAATATCCTCCGTGGGCATTCCTGTTTCTTTCATCTTAGAAATATCGCCAGGATTAAGCCCCTTGTTCCGCTCTGGACCTCCCTACTTTGGTACATGCCTTGGTCACCGAGACTTGACTACTGTAATCGCTCTATCTCGGGGTCTCTGGAACTTCTTCGCAGACTGCAGCTAGTACAACGCGCTGCTGCCCGGCTTTTGACTGGACAAAGTAAGTTCTGTCATATAACCCGTGTTGCTGAACTGCACTGGCTGCCTGTCAGGTGGAGAGTTTTGTTCAAGGTGGGCTTCACCATAAGACCCACATGGACAGGGGCCCTGGTTACCTTCCGATCTCCTGGTACCGCCCACCTCTGTCCGATCTCGCTCTTCTGGTGGTGGCCTCCTCACAGTTCGAGAGCTAGGTTGAAATCAGCAGGATCGATCCTTTGGAGTTGCTGCTCCAGCTCTTGGAACTCGTTGCCGTTTGAAGTGGAAGGCCCCACTATAGAGGCCTTTAAGAGTCGCCTCTTAAGACCTTTTATTTGTGCAGGCTTTTGGGGTTTAAGTTATGTGTATGATATTTTAACCTTTTGTACACGGTATGACATACTGTATAGGTTTTGTGCAGCGCCCAGAGCCTTCGGGATTGGGCGTCTTTTTAAATAAAGTTGACTTTGACTAAGTTGACTATATGGATTGTGGAGTGGAACAATAGACTGGGTGTGCCTCCGTTCCACCATCCTCACCCTCCCTGAGCCCACTGTGGTCCAACTGCTGTGCTTTCTTCGCAACCTCTGAGGTAGTGGTGGTGGCTCTGGTGCTCCCTGGATGGAGGAGGTTCCTTCCTTTCATCCAGTAGCAGCCTGGGGAAGTTCCCTTACTACTAATCCAGTGTGGCCAAGGAGACAGACTTCCTCCCTCAGGAGCAGAGAGTTGTTCTGCAACATGGGCAGCATCTCAGCCTCCAGAAAGACTCCCGGAAGACTGCTGCCCCACAGCCATTACATTGCCACTACTCCCACATGTATATCTACTTTTTGTGTGTGTGTGTGTATGATTGGTTTGTTATATAGAAATATATATATATATTATACCATGTGTATGCTTTATATTGTCAGTGCAGTGTGCTAGAAAGGATATTACAGTGATATGCACCTTGCACTTTTAAGGAAATGATGTCAGAACCCCAGGTATAAAGGAACTATTTCCAGGGTGGGTGGGGTGAGGGGTGGGAAGGGTTTGGGCCTAAACTATGCCCTCATGAAACAATCAGCTAAAAGCTCTGACCTGCCGCAGCGATGAGTACCTTCCTGTCAGCAAGATGCTCTACACAACAATTTGACAGAGAAAATACCCTGCTAATCAAACTAAGAAAAATCCAGACATCCAAGTCAGACACAGGTAAACCTCCCCAGCCCCAAACAGCCTGGTGTTTTGTGCTCTGAAAGCAGTCAGCCCCAAAATAAGTCAGCTATGCTTCAAACTCTTCCTGCACTGAAAATCTTAAGAATTGGAACAAAAGTAAAGCTAGATCCACCTTCCTCTGTTGCTTGAAAGACTGTCTTTCCTGATAATTTAAGTTTCCTTATTTCACCTTTCAGTTAAGTAGCCTCCACCTGCAGAATATCTGCTACAAACCAAAGACAATTGTAAGGTTCACCTCCTTGTTGTGAGCACAACTCTCCTTTCTTGCAAATCCTATGTTCAGTATTGCAGCTTCCAGCCAGAGGTAGCTCACCTGAAGAATATTAGCTGTTCTGATGGAGTTTGCTATAAAACACTTGCTTATAATACTGTTGTTCTCAGGTCTGTAAGACTCTTCCAAAACTAATGGCTGATAAGTAGCTATGATGTAAGCACTTCCTGACACAGTCTGGCCTGGCCTTTTAAGGCACACACAGATAAACCAAAAAACAGTTTCCACCCCCTGGGGCACTGTCTGGGTCAAATACACAGCCTGTACCTGCACTTACTTCAGGACTTATGACAAATTCTTAGCTCAGGGTTTAAACTCTTCCTGCACTGAAAATCTTAAGAATTGGAACAAAAGTTAAGCTAGATCCACCTCCTTCTGTTGCCTGAAAGACTGTCTTTCCTGATAATTCTAAGTTCCTTATTTCACCTTTCAGTTAGAAGTAGCCTCGACCTGCAGAATATCTGCTACAAACCAAAGACAATTGCAGGGTTTACCTCCCTCTGTTGTGAGCACAACTCGCTTTCTTGCAAATCCTATGTTCAGTATTGCAGCTTCCAGCCAGAGGTAGCTTCACCTGAAGAATATTAGCTGTTCTCAACCTGTTAGTAGTTAAGCAGGCAGAGGTAGTAGCCCTTGGGATAGTGCTACCTAGGGGTTACATCTTAATAAAACAGAAGGTCACCCGAATGGAGAAGGAGGTACAGGCCAGGAGTTCTTCCACTTCCTTGGCCCTGTTCTCAGGATCACACTCCTCCAAGTCCCAAGATAAATCAAGCGGGAAGCACAAACTCTAGGAAAAGGACTGAACCAAGCCTCGGTCATCCTCAGCTCACTCACAGTCATCGCCTCACACGTCGACTGTGGTGGGGCCATCCTCCTCTTCAGGAGCAGCCCCCACTGCCTCACATGCTACCTTCCCCAAAGGGCTACCGTTGGCAGTTCCACCCACCAATCTCACCTTGGTGGGCATCGGTTCTTTGGGCTCAGGTGTCCCACCGACCTCCCAGCCTCTACTGCTTTGGCCCTTATTTTTCATGGACCATCAGTTAAGTGACTCCACTAGTTTGATGTCAACCAGCACTGGATTGGCACTTCCTGGTGCTCACCCTACTCCCCCAGTGCTGAGCTCGGTTGTTTCCTTAGTCATGACCTATGCTTCAGGGCCATCAACTTCTCCAGTATTGCCCACGGCTGTTCTTCAGTCATCCTCTCCCTCTCCCCAGCCCCACCGCCAGTGCCAGTGCTTCCTCAGCCAACATTGATCATGGTAGATTTTCAGGCCATGCTTTCTGCTCTGTGGGATTTTATGCAAGCTAGGCTTGCTCCCCCACAAGGGCCGATGCCACAGAGGCCTAATGTGCCTGTCCCCACACACCCTCTTCTTACAGGACTTCAGCATGCACTTCATGATCAGGTGCCCTCTAACCCTCCTCAGAACCTGGGGGACAAGGATGAATATTGCCTGGACCTTCTCCCTAACGATGAGGATGAAGGGGGTGATGGAGATGAAGGAGGCATTACCCCCCCACTCCACCTCTATGATTCATTCAATGGGGAGGAAACCTCCAAATACATCCTGTGGTTCCCCCCCCCAGATTACCCATCCTTCGTCTCTGTTCTGAGACAGTTGCAGGTGGCCATGGAGTTTGATACCAATGAGCAGGACCCTATCCGGTGCTGTCTGCCCACATTCCTTGGCTTGCCAGATGCTCCTCCTCTGGCCATTCCTCCTTTGATAGAGCCTTTTGAGGATGCCAATCTGGCCACCTGGCTTCGGACCAGCTTGGTCCCCGTCATGCCTTGAAAGGTGGATAAGCTATACCAGGCTCCTGTGGGGAAGCCTTTCTTTGCCAACAACCCCAAGTGGACTCCGTGGTCATTAATGCTGCCCACTACCATACCAAGAGGCCCAAACACCTCAGTTCTCTCCTACCGGACAACAAGTCCCAGAGGTTGGACCTCACTGGCAAGCGGACCTTTGCCTCTGCCACTTTGACCATCAGGGTTCTTAACTATATCGCCCGTATGGTCCAATCTGAGAACCAACTCTGGGCTCAGGCCAAAGAGGCTGTTAAAGCCCTCCCAGAAGACTCCTCCCCCCCAGGCAGCAGCTGCTCCAGAGTATTCAGTCAGAGGCCGGTGTCAGCAAGCACCTCCTTTCTTCTGCCTACGATGCCGCAGATGCCGCAGCACTGGCAGCCACGATGGGCATTTGCCTACATTATCACTCCTGGCTGAGGGTGATGGGCTTTGCCCAGGATATACAACAATCTATCCTGAATGTCCCCTCTACAGGGTATAAACTGTTTGGAGTGGCTGTGCAGGATATACTTTCAAGCCTGTAGGCCTCCAGCCACACCTTGCAGTCAGTTCATTCTATGTACCCACCAACTAGCCTATAAGTGGTCAGCAGGTGGCCTTTCTGCATGCAGCCCATAGGCCCAAACCCAGTGCTAAGCCTCAGGGTAAACACAGATCAGCCATAGCCCTGCCTACCCCTACCTCCACCACCTGGGGGAGTAGCCCTGGCTGCGGGTGCTGCCACAGCTTGACTCATTGCCCAGCCCCCCCAGCCGGGAAGGAGGTGTTAGTCTGGGGTCACTCCTCCCTGCACCTTGACAGGTGGAGGGAGATCACCAGAGATGCCTGGGTCTTGCAGCTTATAGAAAATGGCCAAACCCTGGAGCTCCTAGAGTGGCCTCCAGAAAAACCTCCGGTTCAGTCCTCTTACCCTCCAGACCATAGTCCAGTGCTCTGGAAAGAGATTTGCACCTTGCAGCGCAAAAGGGCCGTAGAACCCCTCCCAGAGACTCAGCAGGGCAGGGGGTTCTACTCTCATTACTCTCACGTCTTCCTGATCCCCAAATGTACAGGGGATCTCAGGCCCATTCTAGACCTCCAAGGGCTAAATTTCTTCATTCAATACAAACAATTCTGGATAGTGACCCTTCAGGGACTGCTGCCCCTTCTGCATCAGGGAGACTGGATCTGCTCCCTCAACATGAAGGATGCATACCTGCATATCAAGGTTTGTGCCTCCCACCAGCAGTACCTCAGGTTCCAATTTCATGGAGCACACTTCCAGTTCCGGGCCCTGCCGTTTGGATTATCCTCAGTCCCTTGGGTGTTTACCAAGTGCTTGGCAGTAGTGGCGGAAGTCCTCAGGAGGGAGGGGCCGTATGTCTTTCCCTGCCTGGATGACTGGCTCCTCAAGGCGCATTCCAGGGAACACCTGCTGCAGACACTGGAATGTACCACTCATCTGTTCCATGACCTGGGCATCACAATCAATCTGTCCAAGTCAGTCTTGAACCCCTGTCAGTGCCTCCAGTATATAGGGGTGATCCTGGTTATGGCTTAGGGTATGGCCTTCCTGCCTCAGGACAGGGCAGACTGCCTAATGGCCCCAGCCCAGCCTGCCTGCTGTCCTCTGGCTCTTGGGCCTGATAGCTGCAACTATAGTCACAGGGCCGCTAGCCAAACTACACATTAGGGTCCCCCAATGGACACTGAGGGTCCAGTGGGATCAGCGTATCGATGACCTGGAACAGCAGGTTCTAGTCTACTCTCCGGTCAGAAAAGTTCTGCTTTGGTGGATGGAACCCAGCAATCTGCTAAGAGGGGTTATTTTCCTCATTCTTTCCCCCAGCAAGTTCTCACCCTCAGATGCTTCAATATTAGAGTGTGGGGCTCATCTGGGACCCCATCAAACTCAAGAGACATGGTCTAGGGTGGAGTCTATTCTCCATATCAATGTTCTGGTTATATGAGCTGTCCTATGTGCCCTTCAGGTCTTCCAGACTCAGCTATCCCTGGGCCTTCTGCTAGTGCAGACAGACAACATCAGCATAGTCCACTACATCAACAAACAGGGGGGGCACTAACTCGTACCCTCTCTACCAGGAAGCAATGAGGGTCTGGTACTGGGCTCTAGAACATGGTCTAGAACTGTCAGCTGTCCATGTTCCAGGTGTCCAAAATGTCCTGGAGGACAGACTAAGCTGGTCGCAGTTCAGGGTGCATGAGTGGGAACTGCTAACCACAGTGGTGGTAGAAGAACTTTTCGACAGGTGGGGTCATCCAGCAGAGTTGGACCTTTTGCATCCCCACTCAACACAAAACTGCTGCTTTTTTGCTCACTTTTTCCAGGGCCTGGAGCTTTCTGGTGAGACGTATTGTCCCTCACTTGGAAAGGGAGGATTCTTTATGTTTTCCCTCCCTTCTCCCCTGCTTCAGATGGTTCTTATCAAGCTCCAGACGGAAGGGGCAACAATGATCCTTATAGCTCCCTTCTGGCCTCATCAGCTCTGGTTCCCTTTACTGCAGCAGTTAAAAGTGGAACCTCCAGTGCCCCTGGCTCTGTGCATCACCTTGTTCCTCCAAGAATGGGCACCCTAGTCCACCCAGATCTCAAATCCCTGCATCTTCACACCTGGCTCCTGAGGACATAGTCATGGCTAGGTTTGGGGTGCCCCCAAGGTGGCTGGCATCCTGTTGGCAGCTAGGAAACCCTCCACCAGGGCCTTTTATTCCATGAAGTGAAAACATTTCACTCTGTGGGCTGTGTCACATCAGCTGGACCCTTTCACTTGTCCAGTGAATCAGATTCTGGAGTACTTGCTGCGCCGCTCAGACTCTGTTCTGAGGTATTCCTCTATTAAAGTGCACCTGGCTGCAATTTCAGCTTTCCATGTGCCTGTTGAAGACTGTACGATGGCACAGTTGGAGGTGTCCCATACATTTCTTAGAGGCATTCTTCACTTGAAGCCTCCTATCCGCAATCCAGTTCTGCCATGGGACTTGAATTTTATGTTAGAGAAACTTACTTTGGCTCCTTTTGAGCCGTCCGCAAGCTGCAAGCTACACTTTCTGTCATGGAAACTGTCATTTTTAGTTGCCATTACTTCTGCTCAAAGAATTTCTGAGCTTCAGGCTCTCATGTGTGAGCCTCCTTATTTGATTTTCCACAAAGACAGGGTATCTTTGCAGATGAATTCTAAGTTCCTTCCTAGGTGGTGTCTGAGTTTACTTTAAACCAAACCATCCACCTGCCTGTTTTATTTCCCAGAGCATGCCAATCCAGGGGAAGCACTGCCCCATACCTTAGATATGCATAGAATTCTGCATTACTATACACACCATACGAAGGACTGCAGGAAGTCCTCACAACTGTTTGTTTCTTTCTCCCCTGGGAAGGAGAGCATTCCTGTTTCAAAACAGTGTTTGTCTAAGTGGTTGGCCAACTGTATTATTTTTTTTCCACAGGAAGTATGGAAAAGATCTTACTGGCACTGTTCATGGTCATTTCACCAGAGGCATGGCCACTTCTGTTGCCTATTTCAGGAATGTTTCGGCGGCAGAGATCTGTGCTGCTGCTACTTGGAGTATTGTCTGCAGCTTTACCAAGCACTACAGTCTGGACATTGCCCATAGGCACAGAGCAAATTTTGGACTAGCTGTGCTTCAGGGCTCACTTTCTTAGGCTCTTGGTTTCCACCCTCCCAAACTGGTTCTTCAGATGCCAGAACTGTTTGAACTCATTCCATAGGTGTGGCCTGCTGCAAGAGATACCCTCAAAGTAAGATAGTACAGTTACGTAAGAACTTACAATAACAGTAGATTTTGAGAGGATCTCTTGCAGCAGACCATGCCGTCCCACCCTCCATCCCCCCAGGCCTGTCAGCCTTCCTGTGTCTGTCTCTCATTCTTCTTAGTGCAGAACATTCTTTGTCATTTAAACATTGGCGGAAATGTTTGGCTCCTCCTCGGTTCCCCAGCTGGTGTTAAGTGGCTTATGGTCTCCAGCGGGAGAAACTGAGGAGTGCATGGGGGCCACCCACTGTTATAGTATTGAGCAATATCAGCTTGTGATGTCAGAGTGGGCAGCCCCAGATAGGCTGCTAGCTACAAAAGTTTCTGTGTGGTCCTGGTGCCTGGCGGGTATAGTTCCATAGATGTGGCCTGCTACAAGAAACCCTCTCGAAGATCACTGTTACGGACAGTTCTTATGTAACTGTACTTTTTCCTGTCACCTGGCTCTTGTGTGGCGGTTCAGAACACAAACAGAGCAAAACCAAAAACCTGTGGAAGATCAGAAGAGGAAGCAATGTTACATCGAGACTCGAGGGGAAAAGGGTAACATGCAGTGAGCCTGGTTAGCCTCAAATCTGTGACTGCTAGGGCTGAGATGCTGAGACCTAAGTAAGAGGTAAGGCGCAGAGGCTGTTTCTACCTCAACACATTAGGTACCATGCCCAGGTACCACAGCCTAATATCCAGAAGTGTATACCCCTCCCTGTGTTACCTTTATATAGGGCTGTGTGTGAATTTCTGTGCTGCTAAGGGTACGGGGACATCTGTGTCCCAGTCCCCTTGTGGCCATGAGGGGATCCGTGATGAAATGTAAACATGTTTAAATGCTGCTACATTTGTACCTGTGGCTTACTGGATCAGGATCTGTAAATATGAATTTGACTGAACTGTGGCAGGGTTTTGGTCAGAGCTCTGAGTAATTCCTTGTTCCAAATTGCTGTTGTGCACCGCACACCGCAAAAACAATTTGATGTTCTGCAAGCAAATCATGATTCAAGTGTGGCACCCTGTGTCCCATGTTGTTCAGGAAAATTGGGAGAAAAGGGAGACAGAGTTATAACTGAACTCAAGTGTGCCAGGAAATTAAGTTGTCATTTAAAGATAAATAAATTGTCATTATTCTGAGATGCTGTGCGGGGCTCAGTGCACAGCAAACAAATGAAATCTATCTTTTGACTAACCAAGGGTGGTGTAGATTGTCCCTGGCACTGAGGGAAGAAGAGTGGCTGGTGACAGGATCTTGCAGTCAAGGTGGAGGTAAACCCTGGTGAAGTGGAATGGCAAAAAGTGCTGGCGGAGCCCCCCCCCCCATGAGGGAATCAGTCTCTCAGTGCAGAGCAGCTCCGTCGGGGTGGTGCAAGGACTTAAGCAGATGGCCCCTGGGGTTATGTACACTGGACATGACTCAGTGAAACCCAGAAGATGCAGGCACTCGGTGACTCCTGGCAGGAAGTTACCATCCTGAATACTCCTAGACATTGTAGTCACCCCAGGGCTATGGCCAGCCACCACTCTCCTAGGCAAGGACCAGGTGGCCGGTAAGAGGATTGTCTCATTAGGATCCCAAATCCCTGCAGTAGTCGAAGACCACCATTAGAGTAGACGTTGTCACAAAGAGGCAGAGCTGGCAGGGCAGACCCAGAGAGTAGATATGCATAGAAGTGCACAAAGTCGAGGAACTGCTTTATGATATACTTTGCAGCTTCCCAACTTTGTGAAGTGTGAAGTACAATTTTGAATAGTTTTTTGTGCAGCAAAGGACCTGCTTTGCTCACTGAAAACTGTGCATAGTGTCACTACACCAGTGATGTTCCTGGTGAATTTTAACTACACGTAAATTTTGCTGAGCGACGGACTTCGCCCAAGAAGTGAAGTGCTGTCACAGTTTTTGCTGGGAGAAGTAACACTTTGCCAAGAAGAACTAGCTAGGTGTCTTTTGTTAAAAATGTTCCTGTCAGCCCCTAACCACAGTGCAATCAACAACCACACCATCTAGTATAAAATTATGTCCCCCACTTTACTCTGCAAAGTTAAAAGCAAACTCACATTCTCCTTCAATAATTCCTTCTGTCTGCCTGCAAAATGAAGTGCCCCCAACTCCCCCCCTCCTGTCATACCAAATGATCAATTAAACCCCTCCCCCTTCACCACCGTCTAGTGAGTGGGCCCCCTGATTCCTCCATAGCCTCCAAACCCCAGTAGTAGAGTTATTATATCTGTAAATAAAGAAAACCATCCCCTGTCAGAGCAAGCACATCCTCACTCTTCCATGCTGTGAGCCGAATGACTGGTGAATAACATATATCATAGATACATAGCTACATAGACACTGTCAGCAGATAAGGGCTTATGGCCTACCCAGTCTGCCCATTTAAGCTTGTAAATTCACTTTATGTTTTTCTAGAAGCCTGTTACCCCTTACCCCTGACCTCCAGAAATCCCTTATGTCAATCTCATGCATTCTTAAATCCCTTGATTGTTTTAGACCCACCACTTCCTCTGGCAGGGTGTTTCACTTATCCACCACTCTTTCTGTGAAGAAACTCTTCCTCACGTTTCCTCTGAATCGCCCTCCCTTCCTCCAACTTCATCCCATGCCCTGTAGTCCTGGAGCATTCTTTTCACTGGAAAATAGTGTATTCCTTCACACTATTTCTCATATTCTCTATCATATCCCCTCTCTCCCTCCTCTCCTCCAGGGAGTACATATTCAAGTCGTTCAGCCTGTCCTCATAGGACTTGTGATGCAATCCCTGTACCATCTTTGTTGCCCTCCTCTGAACCTTCTCTACATCTTACGTAGTTAAGGTCTCCAGAACTGTACACTGTACTCCAGGTGGGGCCTCACTAGTGTCTTGTATAGTGGAATTATGACCTCCCTTTTCCTGCTGGTGATGCCCCTGCCTATGCATCCCAGCATCCTATCTGCTTTACATGCTGTCTTGTCACACAGTTTTCCTAGACACTGTCAGCAGATAAGGGCCTGTGGCCCACCCAGTCTGCCCATTTGAGCTTGTAAGTTCAGTTTATGTTTTTCTAGAAGTCTGTTGTCCCTTACCCCGACCTCCAGAATTCCTTTATGTCTATCCCATGCATTCTTAAATCCCATGATTGTTTCAGCCCCCACCACTTCCTCTGGCAGGCTGTTCCACTTATCCACCACCCATTCTGTGAAGAAATTCTTCCTCACGTTTCCTCTGAGTCATCCTCCCTCCAACTTCATCCCATGCCCTCTAGTCCTGGAACATCTTTTTCGCTTAAAAATAGTGTATTCCTGCACCCTGATCCTCCCTGTAAGATACTTGTATGTCTCTATCATATCCCCTCTCTCCCTCCTCTCCTCCAGGGAGTACATATTCAGTTCCTTCAACCTGTCCTCATAGCACTTGTGATGCAATCCATGTACCATCTTTGTTGCCCTCCTCTGAACCTTCTCTACCCTGTCTATGTCCTTACGTAGGGAAGGTCTCCAGAACTGTACACTGTACTCCAGGTGGGGCCTCACTAGTGTCTTGTATGGTGGAATTATGACCTCCCTTTTCCTGCTGGTGATGCCCCTGCCTATGCATCCCAGCATCCTATTTGCTTTACCTGCTGCCTTGTCACACTGTTTCCCTACCTTGAGGTCATCAGAGATGATAACCCCAAGATCCCTTTCCTGCTTGGTGTGCTAAATCCTCACCCCCAGACTGATATATTGTGCCAGGGTTTTGTGCCCCATATGCATAATCTTGCACTTCTTTGCATTGATTTTCAACTGCCAAACCCCTGACCATTCTTCAAGTTTCTGCAGGTCCATTCTCATTCTGTCTACACCCTCTGGTGTGCCTACTCTGTTACAGAGCTTTGTGTCATTAGTGAATAGTGAAATTCTGCCTTCTAGGTCCTGCGCAATGTCACTGATGAAGACGCTGAATAGGACCGGTCCCAGCACTGATCCCTGTGGTACCCCACTGGTCCCTCTTCCCTATGTGGAGTGACAGCCATTTACCACCACCCTCTGTGTCCTGCCGCCCAGCCAGTTACCTACCCACCACACTACTGTCCTGTCCACACCCATATTCCCCAGTTTGTGTAATAGTCTTCTATGTGGCACAGTGTCAAACTGCTTGCTGAAGTCCAGATAGGCCATGTCCACTGCCCTCCCCTGATCCACCTCCCTAGTCACCCAGTCAAAGAATGCAATGAGGTTGGTCTGACATGTCCTCCTCCTGGTGAAACCATGCTGCCTTGGGTCCTGTAGTCCATTGACAACCAGATGTTCCACCAGTCTCTCCTTCAGTAGTGCTTCCATGATCTTCCCCACTACCGAGGTGAGGCTGACTGGTCTGTAGTTCCCCGCTTCCTCTTTGTTCCCACTTTTGTATAAAGGGACTACATCTGCTGTCCTCCAGTCTTTGGGTACCTCCCCTGTTTCTAGTGATTGGCTAAACAGGATAGCCAGAGGTCCAGCCACCACCTCTCTTAGTTCTTTAAGGACCCTGGGGTGCACCCCATCTGGCCCCATTGCTTTGTCAACTCTTATTACTTCCAGTTCCTTCAGGACCCTTTCTCGAGTAAAGGGACTTGTGTCCATTTCTGCACCATTCTCACCCCTTGTACTCACTTCAGACCCATTACCATCCTCTTCCTCAGAAAAGACTGAGCAGAAATACTTGTTCAATATGTCGGCTTTACTGTTGTCATCCTCCATGCAGCCCCCATCCTCCCCCTTCAGTCTCACTATCCCTCCCTTTGCCTTTCTTTTTCACTTATGTACCTGTAAAGGTTTGTCCCCCTACCCACTGATTTTGCAATGTGTTCTTCTGTCTGAGCTTTGGCTTTCCTTATTGACCTCCTGCCTCCCTTTCTTTCTCCTGGTACTTCTCCTATCCCTTCTGCCTGTGTCTTTTGTATTGCCTGAATGCAATCTTTTTGGCTTTCACTCTCTTTGCTACCTCTTTGGAAAACCATAATGGTATCCTCTTCCTTTTCCTCTTGCTAACCTGCTTAATGCATAATTCTGTTGCTCTTGTAATCCCCATTTAAATACTGCCCACTGTTCCTCAACCCCTGATTCCTGCCCATTCCCTTAATGCCTCTTTTAAGTATCTCCCATTTTCCCAAAGTCTGCCCTAAAACCAGGATACATGTTTTGTGTGGTTTGGTTCTGCTCTTTCTGTGATTTGAAACCACAATGACTGGTGGTCACTGTTCCCCATGTGCTCCCCCACTGTTACCCCCATCACACTGTCCCTGTTTGTGAGCACAAGGTCCAGTTTTGCCTTCTGCTGAGTTGGTTCCATGACCAGTTGCTTGAGGAAGGCACCCTGAAGGGAGTCCGGGTTAAATCTGCTCCTAGTTGATGTTGCTGCTGGAATGCTCCAGTCCACGTCTGGAATATTGAAGTCTCCAACCAGTACTACCTCACCCTTGTCTGCCATCCTTTGGATGGCTAGCATCAGCTCCCTATCTGTTTCTTCCTCCTGGGCTGGTGGTCTATAGACCACACCTGTGTGGATAGCTGGCCCCATTTTCCTTTCCACCTTAACCACATATCTCTCCCCATTTTATTCCTCCTGGATCTCTGTGGCCCTTATGTCATTTTCACATACAGTGCCACTCCTCCTCCTTCCTACCTGCCTGTCTCTTCTGAATATGTTGTAGCCAGGTATGGCCATCTCCCAGTCGTGGTTATCATTACACCAGGTTTCAGTGATGGCCACAATGTCCAGGTCTGACTGCACCATGACAGCCTCAGATCTTCCATCTTGTTGCTAAGGCTCCTGGCATTGGCATACATGGCTTTCCATGATTGACCTCCTAGACTGTTTCACTGTTCTACTCCAGCCCCTTCCTTGGTTGTCCTTTATCCTGATTCTCCTTGCTGTCTGCCTTCTGCTGAATTTTGCCCCTTTTCTGCCGATCCACCTCTTGGGCGCTAATCTCCATCTTTTGCACACTGCTTTGTAGAGATAGCCACTCCTCCGGTTCACTTGTTCCACTGCTAGCTGTGGGGGGGGGGTGAGCAAGTAGGTACCCTCCTTGCTGGCCTGCCACCCCCCTTTGCTAGTTTAAATGCTTGTCAATGCAGTATTTAAACTTATCATTGAGTGCTTGGATTCCCCTCCAGGATGGATACAGGCCGTCAGGATTGAACAAACCTCCATCCCTCCAGGTGGGTCCTAGTCACCAATGAATCCAAACCCTTCCTCACAGCACCAGTTCTTCAACCAAGAGTTAAAGTTCCTGGTGCATGCACCCCTATGCTCTCCCTTGCCTCTCGCAGGTAGTACTTCTGAGAAAGTGACAGAAGTAGCTACTTGCTTGAGACCCCTCCCCAGTTTCCTAAACTCTTCCTGAACTTCCTTTGGCTCCCCATTTGCCAGGTCATTAGAGTCTAGGTGGATAATGACATCCAGCTCACCCTTCCATCTTGCCTTCCCAGTGATCCCCAGGATCTTCCTTCCATCCCTCCATGCCGTGGCACCTGGTAGGCACCTCACCTCCCTGTCCTCCCCCTCCTGTGTTCCTAGCTGAACCCCTCTTATGATGGAGTCCCCCACCAGGATTCGGTTCCTCCTCCTCTGGGGTCCACTGCTCTCCCCACTGAGGTCACCTCCTTGGTTAACCTCCACATCCTTTCCTTCCACTTCTCTGGGTATCTCTATTTGGTTGTCCCTATTTGCCAGTGTGGCATATGAGTTCTTGAGTGGAACAGGATCTGGGATGTGCCTCTGCCTGACCGGTCTAACCCTCCCTGAGCCCACTGTCATCCAAATGCTCCTCGTTCTCAGTATCCTTTGAGGCAGTTGCATTGGACTGGGTGGTCTCTGGATAGGGGTGATGGTACTCCTGACCCAGTTTACTTCCACTCTGAGTCTGGCTACCTCATCCCGCAGTCCAGAGAGATGCATGCAGATAGGGCAGCACCTCAGTGTCCAGAAGGTCTGCCTGAATATGGCTGCCCCACAGCCACTGCATTGCACCACTTCCCACATTATACTGCAGTTCCACCACTTGTCTGTTACTGAAGCTCTCCTAGTTCCCTTTTTATTAATTTACTGTCCTAAAAATCCTGCCACTGATCCTCAGTTACTTTTCTTTTTAAAAAAAGAAAATAAACCAATAAATAAATAAATGAGTTAAAACACTTGTCGTGCTGAGGGTGGGCTTCTTCCCCTTTATGCCCCTCCTACTCCACACCCCTTACTATCCCCTACCTTGAGGTCCTAAGAGATGATAACCCCAAGGTCCCTTTCCTGCTTGGTGCATGCTATATCCTCACCCCTTCCCCAACAGATATGTTGTTCCAGGGTTTTTATACCCCACATGCAGTATCATGCACTTCTTTGCATTGAATTTCAACTGCCAAACCCTTGACCATTCTTCAAGCTTCTGCAGGTCCCTCCTCATTCTGTCTACGCCCTCTGGCATGTCTACTCTGTTACAGAGCTTTGTGTCATCACAGAACAGGGAAATTCTGCCTTCTAGGTCCTGTGCAATGTCATTGATGAAGACGTTGAATAGGACTGGTCCCAGCACTGATCCCTGTGGTACCCCACTGGTCACTCTTCCCTCTGTGGAGTGACAGCCATTTACCACCACCTTCTGTGTCCTGCTGCCCAGCCAATTACCTACCCACCACACTACTGTCCTGCCCACTCCCATATTCTCCAGTTTGTTTAATAGCCTTCTATGTGGCACAGTGTCAAAGGCCTTGCTGAAGTCTAGACAGGCCACATCCACTGCCCTCCCCTGATCCACCTCCCTTGTCACCCAGTCAAAAAATTCAATGAGGTTGGTCTAGCATGACCTCCCCCAGTGAAACCATGCTGTCTTGGGTCCTGTAGTCCGTTGGTAACCAGATGTTCCACCAAACTCTCCTTCAGTAGTGCTTTCATGATCTTCCCCACTTCCAAGGTGAGGTTGACTAGTCTGTAGTTTACCACTTCCTCTTCGTTTCCGCTTTTGTATAAGGGGACTACATCTGCTGTCCTCCAGTCTTTGGGTACCTCCCCTGTTTCTAGTGATTGGCTAAACAGGATTGCCAAAGGTTCAGCTACCACCTCTCTTAGTTCTTTTAGGACCCTGGGGTGCACCCCATCTGGCCCCATTGCTTTATCAACTCTTATTCCTTCCAGTTCCTTTAGGACCCTTTTCATGGTAAAGGGACTTGTGTCCATTTCTGCACCGTTACCACTCCTTGTACTCCCTTCAGGCCCATTACCTTCTTCTTCCTCAGTAAAAACTGAGCAGAAATATCTGTTCACTATGTCAGCTTTACTGTTGTCATCCTCCACGCAGCCCCCATCCTCCCCCTTCAGTCTCACTATTCCTCCCTTTGCCCTTCTTTTTTCACTTATGTACCTGTGTAACCCCTAGGTGGCGCTATCCCAAGGGCTACTACCCCTGTCTGCGTGGCTAGTTGCAGGTTAATGGGCCTGGATACTGAAACAGGTGCCTCCACCCGGAGGACAGGGTTGTTAGTAACAAGGCTAACCTGGGTACAGCCCTCCGGGACATTGTTACCCCCTTTTTCCCCCCTCTAGTGGCCTAGACAATTTGCAACAAACATTTTCACAGTAGCCCCTATTCAGCATACAATTCCCCACACTGTTTGCACTTACCACCAGGGCTGGTTCCACCAATTCGACCCTGGGGACCCTCTGGCAAAACAAGGTTAGGCACAGCAAATAACAATAGTACAGTGCTTTCGGTACAAACTGGAACCACAGTCAGATTAAATTCAAAAAAAGTTAGATCTGATTTATTCAGGGGAATTGAACAAGGGAAGGGCATAATCAGGTTGATTGATTCGAAACCTGATCTAGTCAGCCAATGATGCTTGCACTTTTAGTCCCTACACAGTCTACATGCTCTGGGTACCCAGTTGGAAGTAAGGTGGGCTAGCCTGGAACGTTGCCCGGGGTAGGCTGGTGTCACAGCTGGTTGGGGCCCTGTGATGAAAAGAAAAGGCATGCGCAACACACACAATTGTTTTTTTTTTACCAATTATTTTACCAGGTGAGACACACTAAGCTGAAAGCTTGTTTGCAGGTGCAACCTGGGAGCACGGGGAAGTTAAGTGACTTGCTCAGGGTCACACAGTATGCAAGTGGGAGCTGTGGGATTCAAACCCAGGTCTCCAGATTTGCAGCTTAGAGCCTTAAACCACTGCATCATACTGCCTCCTATTGCAATCCAGAGCCTGAAGGCTCAGTTATTGAAAGAAAAAACAACAATGCGATCAGATGACAACACTTATCAGATGACAACACTTAAGATTTAGCTGTTGTTGCAGGGAGCTACCCTGATTGGTACTCACGCTACCCAATATGAGTCACAGGCTAGACAAAATAGAGACAGCAGGTTGATGACTGGTTTGCCAGGAGAAGCAGGGCCCCACACGAATCACTGAGGTGTCGTTCCTGTTCAAGATGGTTGAGCAGGGGGCTGATTCCCAGGCGAGTCTCTTGTCGATGATGGTTTCTGTGCCTGAAGTAGCTGGCTGGGCCAGATGATAAGGCCCAGGCAGGGCAGAATAGTTCGGATTTTGAGTCCGGTAGTGCTGGATGCAGCTTCCAGCAAGTGTGGCACATTTACACAGTGGGGAACCAAATCGCGACCCACTAACAGCACACAGCACATTTATAGTAAAGCAATCACCATATCACAATGCCGAAGGCAGTCTGGCAGCAATATCAGTGTCTCTGAGCAAAACCGAGAATTCTGTGGTAAATGGATGTCCTGGCAGGCCAATCAGGTTCAAATGTGGTCACTTTTCAGTGGCTTCGTCACACTCCAATTCGGATACAGTCCGATTGCTAAGCTTTTCAAAGGATTCCCTCTCAAGGGACTGCAGGCAGACAGGCCAAAAAAAGTAGCTGCTTGAATCACTGAAGCTGTCTCTTCAAACTCTAACTCAAGACTGACTCACTGCAACAAGCAACTTGGGAATTCCCGTTCGGTCCAAAAGGTTCTGGTAGGTTGATCCATCTGTCTGTCAAAGTAAGAGCTCTCCTCCAGGTCTGTTTTGGTACCAACATTTAAAAACTACAATTCCTGCAGAAATTTGCTCCCACAAGACCCCTGGGGACAGGCTCCATTTTAGAGTCCCGAAAGGTACCAATTGGTGCTGACTGTCAGTCCAAAACCAAAATGGTGGTGATAAACAGAATTGTCCATGCTGCAAAGAAGGCAGGTTAGACAAACTACAATATCATTACTATGCTAATAGATAATCAGTAAATAAGTACCCTTTGCGCAAATAGCGATGGCAGAATGGAGCGATTATCTGGCAGCCCGGGTGGGACTCGAGCATAGAAACACTCAGCCCCTTCCCAGATTAAATAAGCACCACATTATTGGCAGCTCTTAAAGAGACAGGTGCAGAGGTGATTAGGCACTCTCATGCAATTTCTTTTTAAACAGCTAAAACACAAGACACCAGCCTGGCAGAGGGCATTTAGGCACACCCAAGGAAGGTTTTTGGGAACCCCCATTTGTAGAGGGGTTACATCTGAAAAAGGTTTTGTCCCCTCTACCCACTGATTTTGCGATGCACTCTTCTGTCTGAGCTTTGACTTCCCTTACTGACCTTCCTGCCTCCCTTTGCTTCTCCTGGTACTTCTCCCTATACCTTTCTGCCTACGTCTTTTTGTATTGCCTGAACGCGATCTTTTTGACTTTCAGTTTCTCCGCTACCTCCTTAGAAAACCATAATGGCCTCCTCTTCCTTTTCCTCTTGCTAACCTGCTTAATGCATAATTCTGTTGCTCTTGTAATCCCTGTTTTAAATATTGCCCACAGTTCCTCAGCCCCGATTCCCCTTCCTATTTCCATTAATGCCTCTTTTAAGCATCTCCCCATTTTGCCAAAATCTGCCCCCCTTAAATCCAGGATATGTGTTTCTGTGCAGTTTGGTTCTGCTCCTTCTGTGATTTCAAACCACAGTGACTGGTGGTCACTGTTCCCCAGGTGCTCCCCCACTGTTACCACCATCACACTGTCCCCATTTGTTAGCACAGAGTCCAGTATTGCCTTCTGCCAACTTGGTTCCATGACCAGTTGCTGGAGGAAGGCACCTTGAAGGGAGTCCAGGATAAATCTGCTCCTGGTTGATGCTGCTGCTGGGAGACTCCAGCCCACATCTGGAATACTGAAGTCTCCAACCAGCACCACCACACCTTCGTCTGCCATCCTCTGGATGGCTAGCATCAGCTCCCTATCTGTTTCTTCCTCCTGGGCTGGTCTGTAGACCACCCCTGTGCAGAGGTCTGATCCTATTTTCCTTTCCAGCTTAACCCACAGTATCTCTCCCCCATGTTGTTCCTAGATCTGTGGCCTTTATATCATCTTTCACATAAAGTGTCACTCCTCCTCTCTTCCTGCCTGCCCTGTCTCTTCTGAATATGTTGTAGCTGGGTATGGCCATCTCCCAGTCATGGTTATTATTACACCAGGTCTCTGTGATGGCCACAATATCCAGGTCCGACTGCACCATGGCAGCCTCCAGATCCTCCATCTTGTTGCTGAGGCTCCTGGCATTGGCACACATGGCTTTCCATGATGTGAACTCCCTGGACTGTTTAGCTGTTCTACTTCAGCCCCCTTCCTGATTGTCCTTTATCCCTGGTTCTCCCTGCTGTCTGCTATTCTGTTGAATTTGGCCCCCTTTCTGCCTATCCACCCCTTGAGTGCTTATCTCCATCTTTTGCACACTGCTTTGTAGAGATATCCACTCCTCCTGTTCACTGGTTCCACTGCTAGCTGTGGGGGGTGGACAATTAGGTACCCTCCTTGTTGGTCTGCACTCCCCAGCTAGTTTAAATGCTTGTCCATGTAGCATTTAAACTTATCATTGAGTGCTTGGATTCCCCTCCAGGATGGATGCAGGCCGTCAAGCTTGAACAAGCCCCCATCCCTCCATGTAGGTCCCCATTCATCAATGAATCCAAACCCTTCTTCACAGCACCAGTTCTTCAGCCATGAGTTAAAGTTCCTGGTGCGTGCACCCCTATGCTCTCTCATGCCTCTCACAGGTAGTACAGCCGAGAAGGTGACAGAAGTAGCTACTTGCTTGAGACACTGCCCCAATTTCCTAAACTCTTCCTGAATTTCCTTAGGCTCCCTGTTTGCCAGGTCATTGGTACCTAAGTGGATAATGACATCCAGCTCACCCTCCCGTCTTGCCATAGTAGTAGTTCTGATGTCCTGGTTATCTGGTTAGTAATGCCCTACTTACAGAAGTACTGTACATGTATCAGTTTGCCAATCCCAACCCTTTAAATCCTCTTTCATCTCATTTACATTTGATTTGCTTTGTTGTATTTTATGGTTACTCACTTTGTGTTGCTTCAGTTTCTTATGATTTCGAAGTGAATCATGCATGTTTGATGGCATGATATGACAGTATCTATGATTTTGCATTCCCCTGTTACTTGTTCTTGGTTACTGATGACTAGGTTGAATGTGTTGTCCCCTCTGGTTCTCTCATTAATAAACTGGTTTCAATTGTTTTCCTGGACCATATCTATGAATTGGTTTTCCTACACAGTTCTGCCACTAAGGATATACCACTCAGTACCAAGGAAATTAAAATCACCCATTACAACTGCATTGTAGTTGTCTGTTACTGTAGCTATTTTGTTTTTTAGTTCCTCATTGGTTTTTGATTTACATTTTAGGGATCAATAATATATCCCACACAGCTGCAGCCCTCTCTGTTTCTATCTGTTCTCATAATGTTTCTATTACATAGTACACTATATGACAACTGACAGCCCAAATTATTTTTAATGTAAAATAAAAAGCACTTGTGGAGGTGCAAAATGTTGGTGTTGACGTCACTGTTGGTCTGTATTTGATCACTTTTTAACTGAATAAGTAAGAGTCTGATACAGGCGAGCCGTGTTATAGTCTATTCTTGGACTGGTCACATGGGTGCCCAGCTCTTTTGTTATTTTTTATACTGAGTACTAATCGCTGAGAGCACTGTGCTTGGGGATCTGGGAGCAGCCTCATCCCCCTCAACTTGTTTGACATGATAACAAGCCTATGACATGCCCCCCACCCTCTTTACCAGCTTGCATCCACACTACAAGGTTGTTCAACAGAATGTGAATAATAGGGCTCTATTTAAACTTGTCTGCAATGTCCCTTGTCTTTACTTCATTTGAAAGATACATTGCCACACCACCTCCACATTTATGCAGTCTGTCTTTTCTAAATGGTCTATATCTATTTCTTCACCTTCAATCTTCCTTCTCTCATCATTCTTCTGCTCTGTCTTCACAAGGGAAAGATAAAGATAAAGCCGATGGGCTGGGCTGCGATGGGATGGGATGCACCCAAGGACTCTCATGGAATTGGCTGCAGAACTGACGGAATCCCTAGTAGTGTTATTCAATAGCTCAGTTGAGGTAGGGGTAGTTCAAATAGACTGGAGGGTAGCAGACATAATCTCACTACACAAGGGGGGACAAGGAGCAAACAGGTGATTACAGACCTGTCAGCCTTACCTCTGTAGTGGCTAATCTGATGGAGTCAATGATCAAAGAGGACCTTATGGACTACCTAGAGAGCAATGCTCTGCAGGATAGTAAACAGCATTGGTTTCTGGCAGGGACGCCTTCTCAGACAAACCTGATAGTTTTATTTTTTTTGTTTTTTCTCTGGTTCCCAGGTTGCAGCCCCCTGCCCTGCTCACCCCCGCTCAATGCCCAGGCTTACCCTCTTGGGCTGGGATGCTGGATGGGCACCCCCTTCCCAAGGTACACAGTCTCTTTGCCCTGGCTTACACCCCCAGGGTGGGGCCACAGGAGTGGGACCCCCCGGGCAGACATTAGTCACAGCGGGAGCAGCAGCGGAGGCAAGGGCATCATGGATGGGGCTGGAAATTTTCTGTTTTTTGAGAGATCCACGGGGCCGGGACATGCAATGATGTCAGCATCCACCCACCCCCCCTTGCGTGAGGTGCTGGCAGCGGCGGTATCCCTCCACCTCTGCCAAATGTCCGCAATGCACCAGACACCCATCCCCCTCCACCTAAAGAAGGAGAGCAGTCCCTGGGACATTTAATCCTTCTCTCACTGGTTGGCCCTCCTACTCCTGAGACTGTCTCATACCCGGGATGTTGGCACTGCAAGCAGACGCCTTGCCACTATGCCGGCGGACTGGCACAACCTGATAGTTTTCTTTTACTGGGTAACAAAGGGACTAGATAAGGGTCATGCTGTGGATTTACTCTACTTCGATTTCAGCAAGGCTTTTGACTCGGTGCCACACAGAAGATTGCTCAAGAAGCTGGAGGGCCTTGGCATGCGCAGTTAGAGACCATTAAATGGATACGAAACTAGTTGAAGGAGAGACAGCAGAGGGTGGTGGTAAATGAGGTCAAACTGGAAGAGAGAGAGGTCACGAATGGGATGCCGCAGGGATCTGTCCGGAGTCCTGTCTTCAATGTGTTCATCAGCGAAATTAGAGATGGCATCAAGGGCAAATTGTGTCTTTTCTCTGATAATTCAGAGCCCTGCAGTTAGATAGTGACAAAGGGATCAGGGAGATGTAGAAGGATCTACAAAGGCTAGAGAGGTGGCCTGAGGTTTAGCAGTTGCAATTCAATGCCAAGAAAAGCAAGGTTATCCACCTAGGAAAAAGAAAAAAACAGGACAGAATACTGGATATGAGGGGTTAAACTGAGAACTGTGGCAGTGGACAATTCAGCAAGATATTTAACAGTTTGTGTAATTCAATATTCATTGTATTATACTTGATTATAAATGATTGATATGTATACTACACATGTCTGCAGACAATTCAGCAAGATATTTAACAGTTCATTTAAATGATATGCCACATAATACATCCATAAAATCTACGCTACTTAAAAACTCAGCTGAGTTGTAACTGCTTTGCTACTTGAGTGGATGTTTTGATACTTTACAGCACTATGTAGAACGTCTTCGTATTGTACTTTTTGACATGAGACATTGTAAACAAGATTTGCATCTCATAGAACTCATCCTGTAATTATAAACTTTAATAATAAGCCAGTTTGAATAAGGCAAGTTTATTTATTTATTTTTTGTCATAGAAATGTTATTCAAGTTTTCAACGTTGTCACATCACATACAGTAGCAATCAATCAGCCCTTGGGCATACATATGTTATACAGCCTCTGAGTATGCATATGTTATACAATACTAGGTAAGCCTACACATTTTTGTCTGGATCTACAGTACATATCTGTTTTTTCATTAAGACTCCAATGCTGTGGTGTTTATAACCAACAAAAAAATCTCATGTTGAAATGTTGAACAAATGTCATAACCATAACATCTACAGGTATTTACTCTTACTTTGTCCGTTGTAGTCATTATAACAAGGTGTGGAACATCACCACGCCTAATATTCATGGTTTTGTTCACATTCAGCAAAAGGAACCATGCAGTTCTTATCTGTTTCCTCATTTTTATGCTGGCCTCGTGAGAAGGAAGCAGGACAGCCCATCAGGAGGACAGAAGAGAAAGAGAGAGAGAGAGAGAACAAAGAAAGAACAGCACAAATACCACTTCAATACTGTGAGTGAAAAATAATAAATGAATATACCATGGAACCACTTATTTCCAACTCCTTCACACTGCTGAACTTTCATAAAGCAATGGGTCTAGAAAGCCAGTAGGACTCCTGCATGCTTGGTTAACCTCTATTGTTATAGGGTGCCTTGCAGTGGGTTCCCCATCCTGGGAAGGGGCTGTAGCCACCCTACATTGTTGAGATGGGAAAGGAGACCCCCCCCTTTGTTCAGTACAGTGAGCACTCAGATATCTGACCACAATCCGTTCCCATTGCCTTAGATGGATATTTGAGTGTGACAGTTATCCGAGTATGGATTCTGTGACAGTTGTAGCAAAAGGTAGCTCAGGCACATGGGTGGAAAATGAGTGTGACGGGTAAGTGAGAGGTGGATAAACGAGTGCTGACTGTATAAATGAAGATTGTGAATTCATAGTTTACTGGATGTCAAGGTTGACCATGTTCCATTTGCTTCTGAAGGGGTAAAATGAAAGAATCACGGAATGTGCCACCCCTAACAGCCCACTTAGGGCTGAGTATGCTGCTGTGTTAACCATAACACTGTCAACATCCTCAACCATTTGGGTGCAAAAAGAGAATGTCTGTTAGGCAAGTAAATGTTTAAAGCACCCTATCCTGATGGCTCAGGGTGCTTTACAAAACATAAACTACAAAAACAGGTTACTCACCTGTAACAGTAGTTCTAGGAGTGGTATATGATGTTCATCCACACTTTCTGGCAGTTGCCTTTCCCTTTAATTCTGTCCAAAATGTCTTCAAGCTGGCTCCTCCCACCCACCCGGGTGGTAACTCCCATGGCTCTGCCCCATGATGCCAGATCTTGCCCATTGGAAGCAGAGGTTGTGCACCTAAGCTGGGGAGGTTGGGTGGGTCAGTGTGGATGAACATCATATACCACTCTTAGAACTAATGTTACAGGTGAGTAACCTGTTTTTCTAGGGATGTAGATATGATGTGCTAGCCACACTTTCTGGCAGACCCTTAGCAGTTCTCCGGGAGAAGGGAGGCAAGGCGCACACCCCCTACTTTGGGAAAAGAGACTGGAGAACTGAGGTCCCGAAACCAGCATCCCGCCATGACTCGAGGTCAATGTGGTAATATGAAGTGAAGGTGTGCGCTGACTTCCAGGTAGCAGCCCTGCAGATTTCCTGCATAGGGATGTCCCTAGAAGCAGCCACCGTCACAGCAGTATAGTGGGTGGAATGATCCCTTCACCCTACGGGAGACTCCCTACCGACCAACCTATAGCAGAGATCAATGCAGGATGTGATCTACCTGCCAATCACCCACTTGGCTGCAGGTCTGCCAGGTGTGGCTTCAGCATAGGTAACAAACAGCTGGCGAACCTCTCCCTGAACTCCAGCTGTGCGCTCTTCGTAATAAGCAAGCGTTTGCCTCAGGTCCAAAGTATGGAGCCTGTGTTTGGCCTCCGAGGTGTGACTGGTGAAGAACACTGGTAGAGTCATCACCTGATTCAGGTGAAACTCTGACACAACCTTCGGGAGGAACTTCGGGTTGGAGCGCAGGACAACTTTGTCCCTGTGGAAGACCAGGTAAGGAGACTCCACCGAGAGTGCCTGGAGCTCACTGATCCTTCCGGCTGATGTGATAGCCACCAGGAAGGTGGTCTTTCATGACAGGTGAGACACGTCATACCTGTGTATCGGTTCAAATGGCTTGCCCATGAGCTTTGCCAAAACCAGCAATAAGTCCCTCGGTGGTGGTGGTTCATGCACCAGAGGAGAAATGTGGTCAAGGCCCTTGAAGAAGCACCAGACCACCTTCTCCTGTGCTACCAACTGCTGACCAGCCCACGCCCAGTAAGCATAGATGGCTGTCAGGTACACCTTAAGGGTCATTGACTGAAGTTCCCCTTGGGAGAGAGACCAAAGGTAGTCTAAAATGCTAGCCACCAGACAGGTCAAAGGGTCCAACCCCTTGCCCTGACACCAAATGGAGAAGCTCTTCCATTTGAAGGCATAGCATTTTCTGGTTAATTCCTTGCAAGATGCCTCCACTACTATGAGGACATGTTCGTAGAGACCCAAAGCCTGGAACTCTAGCCACTCAGGAACCAGGCTGTCAGGTGCAGGGATTGAAAGTCTGGGTGGAGTACCTTCCCCTGATTGATGGAAAGCAGGTCCAGGCATGCTGGAAGATGCCTTGGGAGCCTGTTGCTAAGGCTGAGGAGATCAGGGTACCAGAACTCGCAGTGCCAGTCTGGAGCCACCAGGATCACCTGTGCCTTGTCCCTCCTGACCTCGAGTAGCACCTTGTGGATCAAGAAAAGTTGATGGAAGGCATAAAAGAGGCCTGGGATCCACGGCCTCAAGAAGGCATCCCCCTGCAGTGAGCCCTGCTGAGGGGAGGCAGGCACAAAGCAGCCTCAGCTTTGCGTTCTCCCTGGAGGTGAACAGGTCCACCTGAGGGGTGCCCCATTGGGAGAACAGACTGTGAACTACATCTGGGTGGAGGGACCACTCATGAGATGCCTTGCCAACCTGGTTGAGGGCATCCACCAGCTGATTTGAGGCTCCTGCCACATGGATGGCTAGGAAATCTACCTCCAGGCTGCGCATGAGGGTACAGATGTGGAGAGCTTCCTTGCACAGAGGTGAGGAGTATGTCCCACCCTGCTTGTTGAGGTAGTACATGGTCGTGTTACTGTCCATCTGGACCTGGACCACTTGACCTAGGACAAATGGAGCAAATGTGGTCAAGGCTAGCCGAACTGTTCAGAGACCCAGCAGGTTGATGTAGCATCGGGACTCCTGGGGGGTCCATGGCCTCTGTGTTCCCCCAGGTGGGCACCCCAGCCTGTCAGAGAGGCATCAGTTGTCAGAATGACAGTTGGCTGGGGCGGACAAATGGTATCCTTTCCTTCAGATGTTCTGAGATGAACCACCACTGGAGGGCATCCCACATCCGCGGATCACAGTGACCAGCTGGTCGAAGTGACCTTTGCGCTGAGACCACTGACTGGCCAGCTCCCATTGGAGGAAGCACATATGCCAACGGGCCCATCAGACTACACTGGTGCAGGCTGCCATATAGCCCAGAAGGTGCAGGAAGTCCAGGGCAGGGTGCAAGTGCCCAACCAGAAATGACTGGGCAAAGGAGGAGAGAACTTCTGCCCTGTCTGCTGGGAGCCAAGCCCTGGCTCAGCATAAGTCAAGCTCTGCCCCAATTAAACTGATCACCTGCGAGGGCATGAGTTCTGACTTGGCCTCATTGACCAGAAGACCGAGGTTGATGCAAGTCTGGAGGGCCAGGTCTCTGGACTGCTCCACCTCCATCCCGGAGGGACCTGCTATCAGCCAGTCATCCAGACAGGAGTACACCCGGATCCCTCGGTGCCTCAGGTACTCTGCCACCACTGCTATGCATTTGGTGAAGACCCTGGGGGCTGAGGAGAGGCCAAAAGGCATCATTTGGAATGTGTAAAGGACTCCTTCTGCTCGGAGGCAGAGGAACCTTCGATGGGACGGATGGATCGGGACATGAAAGAACACATCCTGGAGATCCAGAGAGCAAAACCACATGTTTTGCTCCAGAGATGATATGATCTGGGACAGAGTTACCATCCTGAAGGTGCGGAACCTGAAGAACTTGTTCAGGTCATGCAGTTCTAGAATGGGGCACCAGCCCCCTGTCCATTTTGGCACCAGGAAGTACCTGGAGACAAACTCTGGGTGTTCCAGAGGATCCACAGCTCTGACCATGACCTCGTTGTGTAGGAGCAGGCCTATGTAAGATTGAAGAGCTGACAGAGTGTCTGCAGATACCAAGTCTTCCCGTGGGGCACAGGCTCAGCTTGGAGGGTACTGCTCGAATTCCAGAGGCAGGCCCTGACCGACCACTTCCAAAACCCACCTGTCTGTGATAACAGCTGACCAGGTGGAAAGGAAGTGGCAGAGCCAGCCCCCCACAGGAGGACCCAGGGGAGGCGTGAAGAGTATGAGGGTGGCAACCCCTATCCCATCACTAAGCCAGCTTGGAGAAGGAGGATCCGGCATAGGGGCCACTGGGTCCCTTCCCTCTGGGCTTTCTGACCACCGAGGCCATGAACTTGGCCCAAGGTCACCAGGACTGAGCCTGCTGTCCAGACTGATGCTGGGCTGGTTTGGTCACAGGGGTGGAGGACCAAAAGGGTTTGCACTTCTGCTACTTAGAGCCCTTGTTGTCCTTCTGAGCAGAAGTCACTGAGTCCAGGGTGGCATTGGACTTTTCAGTGTGCTGGAGGTGACCCTCCACACCAGGCCCAAATAAGTTGGTGCCCAAAAAGGGGACATTCACCAGCTTGTGCTGGGCATCTGCCATGAAAGTTGAGATCCATAGCCAAGCCATACAGTGCATGGCAACTGCAGCTGCCACTCAATGGGCACAAGAGTCAACAACATCCAGAGCAGTCTGGTGTTGCTGTTTCACCACTGCCCTACTCTGGTCTCGGACCTGTTTGGCCTAGGTCAGAAGGTCTGCAGGGAGGTGAGGGATCACCTCATCCAGGGAGTCCAATAGGGCATGGGAGAGGTGTGCCATCAGGATGGCTGAGCTCACCTGTCAGAGACTGAACGAGGAGGCAGCGTAGATCTTTTTGGTCAAATTATCCAATTTCTTGGATTCTTTGTCTGGCAGTCTATCAATGTCCCAGTATTGCCCAAGTGCTGAAACACAGTCAGCCACCAACCCCTCAGCCAAGGGATGCTCTGTGAACCATGAAAGTGTACTGGTGGGCACTGCATACTTGTGGGCCATCCGAGCCGAGGGCGCAGGGCAAGAAGCAGGGCACTGCCAAAGCTCCAGGGCAGGGCCAACAATGGCCTTGGCACTAGGAAGGCCTCCATTGGTAAATACCCTTTATCCAGGTTTTCTGTGAAGGGATATCAAGTCCGCTCCAGCTTCATCCCCGTAGATTCGGAAATGAGCCAAAGGATGCCCATGAATGAAGCAGGATCTTCGTCCACGGAAAGCTCCTCAATTGACTCCCTGTCCAGTGGATGGGAGTGCAAGGTGGAATCCTTGGACTCTGAGGAGTCTGCATAAAGTGGGTGGCCATCAGCATCACCTTTGACCCACCGCAGACTGTCGGGAGTGAGAGTGACCGACAGCCGATGGGGAAGATCCTTAGCAGGCCGAGACTCCTTGGTCAGAGCTCTGACCAGCAGCTGTTTAGGTGGCAGCTCCACCACGATCGGTGGAGAAGCCTGCTTCAGCATAGTCAATGGGTCTGAACCAGCTCCACTGGGGGAGGAACAGTGTCGACTGGCCCTACCGGGGGAGTCGGCGTCGGCCTTTCGGGCGACAGCCATGTAATGGCTAGGGTGGTAGCCAATGTCGGCTTCGGCTCGGGCAGAACCAGCTGTTGCCACATAAGGTCTTTGCAGCATCAACACAATTTGCACCAAAGCCTCTCCTCACCCAAGGAAGATGAAGATGAGTAGCAGCAGCACCGCTTACCATGGTGTCACGATCAAAACTGCTGATGTCGGTGGGATCTGCTCGACTCTGAAATCGAAGATGATCAAGACCTCAGCTGTCGGTGGTGCTGACATGGGGCCTCGGAGGCAGCTGGGGAATTCCGTGTCTCCTCCTGGTCTTGGTTGATGACCGGCGGTTCCGGCTCAGTAAGCTGGGCTGACCTGTCAGTCATCACCGGCAGGACCAGAGTCCTGAAGAGAGAGTTGCTGACCCCTTCAGATGACAGCCAGTCAACAGGGTTGAGAAAAATCTCGGTCGCATTGTTGGCTGGTATCTTGGTCAACTGGTGTTATGGGGTTACCATGAAACCAGTGGCCAAGGCCTGCGGTTTCGACTGTAGTTGAAACAGGAGTTTCCTGTGAGCAGGAACGTTCCCAGTCCCAGGAGCATCGATGATGAGTCTTCTCTTTGTGTTTTTTTAACTCCTTCTTGCGTGAGCAAGAACTGTGCGACTTGGTAGGGCCCTCTCCTTTAGTCAAGAGGGACTGGCACAGTTCCTTGTAGGAGGCTGAATAGGTGGAGCCCAACTGGAGTGGAACAAAGGCCGAGGCAGAAGAAGCTTGAGCAGCGGCCTGGGCCACCTCCTTCTCCTCCTCCTCCTTGAAGGCCATGAGTCATTCCAATTGCTTGGTGTACCCCACAGCCGTGGACACCACCCAACAGGCATCCTTTGATTTGACTAGCGGGTATAATTTTTTCGGTTGTCCCAACTTTAGGTGAGCAGCGTGGTCATTGAGAACGTTTGGGTGAAATGACAAAAGTCGCAGGCCTGCAGATCGTGATCGTGGCCCAGACAGTAGACGCAAGTGGCGTGAGGATCCGTACAGGACATCTTCTGCCCAAAAGGGCACCAGCAAAACCTTGGAACAGTCTTGTCTTCCATCATGGTCGTGATCAAAGAATGAGGCGAAGATGGAACTCTAACAAGTTTTAATGTAAGTTTTGGAAGTAAATCTGAAGATTCGAGCACCAGGGCCTACTTAATGTGGGAGCAATAATGAGGAAACCTGAACCTTCAATCGGAAAGGAAGATCTGGTGTCATGGGGCGGAGCCATGGGAGTTACTACCCGAGTGGGTGGGAGGAGCCAGCTTGAAGACGTTCCGGCCAGAACTAAAGGGAAAGGCAACTGCCAGAAACTGTGGATGCAACATCATATCCACATCCCTAGAAACCAGAATTACGTATAATCTAAAGTAAATAATTTTTGATATAAATACAAGGGGATGGTAAATTAAAATCATAAACCCTTTAATAACAATAGAATTACATAGGGGCCTACAACCCTGAATCTTACTGAACACCTGCTCATACATATGGTATTTTAGCCCCTTTTTAATATATCCACCGAGAAAGCAATCCCCAAGCTTGTAGTGAGGGCATTCTAAATTATCAATGTTGCAATGGAGAATGCCCTATCTGCTGACTACTTAAGTCTAGATCTCAGCAATGCCAGAAGATTTCCCTTGGTGGCATGGAGGGGGCAGACTGGAACATGTAAGACCAAGAAATCTTTTGGGAACTAGTCCATGTAAGGCTTTGTATGTTAACAAAGCAATATTTTTTTATACTATATAACCCCCAACTCCAGCAGGTGTCCCTTTCAGCCAGCCACTCCAGTCCCATCACCCTAACATCCCTAGGATATAACTTTTTCCCCAGTTGCTCCATGGCGTGCTTACCATGGTGAGGTTATCAAGGCAGGCTTTTGCTCTGCGAGTGATTGAATCTAGCGATGACTGAATCCACCATCAGAGAACAGCCTGGTCAGCGAGTGCAGATTTTTCAGGGTGCAGGATCATCTTGTAGTCATGCCGGGTTTTTTTTCCCCACCATTTACTCCCCAGACTGCGTGGCATTAATGCTCAGATGCAAGCATGCAGCAGGTGTGCGCATGTGCAAGCCACTTAACTCCTTCCTCCCACTTGCTGGCCATGACAGTTCTACCCGGGCTATTACAGGAGGTTTTCATGCATCAGCACAGAAAACAGCCTGTTCCCAGAGAGGGTGAGCATCTGCAGGGATGCTGAAGCCTTCTTCCCCCGGGTGACTCTACTGGGCTCCAGGCTCATTCCCAAACCTGGGTCTCTGACATCACGAGCTATAGCTCTACCACTGCGCCAACAGACCAGCTTAACACAGTGATCACAAGCAGGAAGGACTCTAACCACCTAAACACTGTCTGGTGAATCCTATATATTGCCCGAAGGCAGCCCATAAAATTCCCATGATCGACCATGTTAAATGCAGATCAGAGAATAACCATTGAGCATTCTCCTCTATCTCACACCAAGAGAAGAACACTAGCCCTTATAAGCCAGTCTCCTTGTTGTGCCAAGGCCTGATACCACATAGAAAAGGTTAATTGATACCCAACACTATCACTAGCCCACCTGCGACACACCGCTATGCAGTCCCCTGGCTTACCCCTCAGGGCCAGGTACGCCTTCAGCTCTTGAGCATTTCTACCCAGCAGACCTCTGGCCACCATGGCAGAGGTGAAGACTGGTGGTATCCCCACCAGATGGTGACATGGATCCGATGCTGGATGTGATGGGCCAGCAGAGGTTTCATCTGCCTGACCCTGTGCCTCCATTTTTCCCTTTTCTAGAGCCCAACCCATCTGCCTGGAGCTCACAGCAGGATAGGCTGCTGGCACACCTGATGCAGCCAATCCAAGACCACACTCCCAAGGACCCTCCCTGAAGCTGCAGATCCCCTGCACCACCACCTCTGGTCATCCAGGTGGCAGTAATGCAACAAGATACAGTGCCCTTCCTCCCCAGAGAAGAGCATCCTGTGGGATGCTGTAGCTTCCTTGCCCGACTGGCCCTCCAACAGCCCATGCATGTTCCCGAACCTTTGTCACCGGAACTACGAGCAGTAGCTGTACCACTGCGCTGGTGGGCTGGCACTATAGATATTATATTTCTCTAGGTGAGCCTTGAGTAGCATCCAAACTACCTTCTCAGTCACCTTGCTTAAAAAGAGGAGCTTTGAGACAGGCCTGTAGTTAGCCAAGACGTCCAAGTGCAATGATGGTTTCTCTCCATTACCCTCTTTAGGACCTAGGGGAAACACCCCTCCACTAAGGAACACTGGACAATCTATGCCACAGATGGACCAAGGACATCTATGCAATCGACCCGTAGTCAAGTTGGACCTGCGTCAAAAGAACAGGAAGTTGGGCACAGCCCAGATATCCCCTCAGAAAATTTATTTATTTATTATTTATTAATTTAGTATTTGTTTAGTTTTTTGTTGACCGGGAAAGGAGGACTAGACAATTCTGCATATTTTCAGCCTGGTAGGATACAGATGGATGCTGACTGCCTTTAAAGCAGATTAAGCTGTTGGTGGTATTTTTAGCAAATGGGGGAAATTTGGCCAGGACACCGGGGAAATTCCCCTACTGAGCTGTAGGGGTTCCTGCCGTCCATCTGCAGGATGGCCGCTTGGGCTGGAGCACCAGAGGGTGCAGACGTCTTGGAGAAGGCAGAACTGGCCTCTTCTCCTGTTCTAGGCTTGCCAGAGGCTGAGAAAGCTGATTCTACCCTTTTGCAATTGTTTCTGATGAAGACATCGCTGATGTTTATGTTTTGACAGAGGATTTCAGCTCAAATTTACTCACTGAAAAAGAGAAGGATTTAGCCTGCAATCTGGATGTTAAGCAACAGGAAATTCTAGCTCTGGTTCATTTTGAAGAGGAACGACATAAAGTTGAGACTGAACGCCTAGCAGCACAATTCGTTTTGCTTAATTCTGAAAATGCTCCTGTCATCCCGGATGCCTGGCCTGTCGAACGGCTGGATAGCACTTAAGTTACTGACAACGTCCCACTGGGGCTGGGTAAGTCTGATACAGTTTGTCTCCCTGAAGCTTCCTCGCAGGCTGGCAGTTCTGACACCACACATGGTGTGTGCCTAAAGCCTGATATTTCTGACTCTGTTTCCCATGCACAAATTGGTGCTGTGACTGTGATTCAGACGAGCGGAGCTTGCATCTCGACCCGCTGAACAATACAGCTGCTGTCAAGGCTCCCACAGTATTTGCCTTTTCAAAATCCGCTGGGTTTGTTTTCAAACAGCTCCAGGTTGTGGGGGATACACCAGAAGTGGTCTATCAGACCCGGGGAAATGATCAAAGGGGTCTCACTGACTTCTTGTTTCATGGAGCGAGTTTCAAACAGGGGAGAATGATCGATGTGAGAGACAAAAGGGATGCTATTCTCCTAGCTCATAGGAGCCTTTCTGACCTTCCAGACAAAACACTGGTGACAGCGCCATCTGCTGACCGGTCAGCGATTTCTCTTCCTAGTGATCCATGGTCTCCTCAGAAAGCCTTGTCGGGAGCAGGTTGGACGCAATCTCCTGGGGGAATCTGGGTTCCTGACTCCTCCTGGGACTCTCCCTTTCTGAATACACAGGCTTCTACAGAGTGGAACCCTCAAGAGACCAAGCAGCCTGTCCAAGGTTGCTCTCTGCCTGTTGCGCCTCCTCCTTTGGTCACTACCACAGGCCCATCTACGGTGACTGATGCCGTGGATCCTTTACAATCTTTTCCACCCTTGGTGACTTCTCATAAACATGATGATGGACCCACTCAGTTACAGAACACCACAAAGCATTCTGACTCTAAACCTTTATTATCAGATCTTTTTTCTAAATCTAAACAGGAAGCAGCACCATGGAAGAACAATGTTCGTATTCGCTACAAAGGGGGGTTACAGGAGAGATCTGATAGGTATCATGTGGGGAAAGTTCTTTTAAAGGATTCCTTACATTTTTCTCCGAGGGAAGTTTATGCATTTATAAACATCTCAGGAGAGGATAATTTTGATGTTAGTTTCCGCACAGCTTATGCATTGGATTTGTTTTGGTAAAGATATGGGCAAGTCAAATTCTCCCCTACATGGACTCCCTTTGTTGTGATACCTCTGACTAAACCTCTTGTGAAATGTGTCATGGTCATGTTACGTAATGAGGGAGTCCATATACAGGACATTACTTATTGGCTATCTCAGAAGTGTGAGGTTCTGGGAGAACCTGAAGCTGTACTTGATAGTGAACTTTTTTGGACTGGAGATTGGAAGTATAAGGTTAAACTTCGACAGAACAACACTGGTATTGAACATATCCCCAACTCCCTTTTACTGGATAGAGACCGCGGGGTGTGTTTTATGCAGGGCAGCCACGGGTGTGCTATAAATGTGGCTCTCGGACACATCTCTCCAGTACTTGTGACAAACCTAGATGCAATAATTGTGGGGAGGTTGGTCACATTACTATGCAGTGTGCAAATCACTCTTAGTGTGATTTATGAGAAGAGTTCGGCCACATCTTTGGGGAATGCCCCTGGGCTGCACGAAACAAGCCATCCTGTATTAGTCCTGAACTACTCATTCAGCAGGCACAGGATACTGCCAGTGCTGCTTCTGTTGCTCCGAAGGCTCCCCCTCAAGACCCTCCCCCTCCTCCTTCCCCAGGGCCTCAGGCTGACGATCCCATAGTTGTTTCTGATGAATCTTCAATGCAACCTGGTCTGCCACGACACCTTGGATCAGTCCCTTGTTTCCAAGATCTCGACCCCAGCCTGTTATAATGACCCCATCAGTACAAATGCTGGGCCCCTAGCCTGTCTGTGCAAGATTCTTTACCTCGTAGGAGATCCTCCAGGTTTGTAAAATCTGTGTCTTCTGAGCCCCAGTAGAAACCAAGAACTCCTACTCTGCTTTATTCACATCTTGGGGGATTCTGAAATGGAAGTGAGTGACTTGGACTCCAGAAGTCATTTGCAGAGCAGGGCTCACATGCTATGGTTCAATGGGAGTATAAAGGGAATAAGAAGAAAAAAAAAAAAATAGCTAACTCTAGTTTAGGACTCCTTTTTTCATTGAATGGCTTATTGTACTGTAGGTTCTCTTAATGTTCATAGTTTATTAAATTCTTTTAACAGACAAACTGTTTTTCAGTATCTGCATGACATTAATTTAGATGTCTGTTTACTTCAGGAGACCTGGATGTATACCGAGGATCATATCTGGATGTTTAAAAGGGACTGGGTTTGGGGCCCCTCTTATTGGTCCTTTGGCCTGGACATGGCAGACAGGGTGGGGACACTTTTTCATTCCTATTCCTTTACATTGCATAAGCTAATTGATTTAATTCCAGGCAGAGTGCTGATTTTGGATGGCCTATGGAAAAATATAGATTGCCGATTTATCTCTGCTTATAATATGCAAGTAAAAGCGGAGAAAGTTAACCATATGAAGTCTATCCAGCCTTTTTTAGTTACTAACTATAAGGTTTTTTTTATCTGGGGATTTCAATTGCAGTCTTGTGAAGGATAGAAAACAGAAACGGGATGAGGGTAAGAAGATCTATTGCGATTCAAACACATTGGCACAACTAGTGACTACTTTGGGCTTAATTGATTGCCACATGTATTGCGCAAGAGGCCCTAAATGTACTTATATGCAGAATACTTATACATCTATCATTGATTATGTTTTTATTTCCCCAAATTTGCCTCAAGAGTCGTTGTCTATCACCCCTGTTGAATTTTCAGACCATCTTCTGCTGATTTTGTCCTTGGACCAAGTGGTGGGAAGGTCCACTTTGACTGGTAGGTGGAAACTTAACACCTCGGTTTTAATAAATCCTATTGTTATTCGTGATATGGGGGCTTTGCTCACAGCCAGATTATCGGTGGAATTTTTATACCCAGATAAAGGGGAATGGTGGAGCGATACTAAACATGATATTAGACTTGGTTCATGAAATATGGCAAAACACTTGGAAATAATATTTTTTTGAAATATTTATCTCTTAGACGGCAGTTGCAAAAATTGTACTCTTTGGCTAATCTTTCTACCTATGATTGTTCCTCTCAGATTGCTAATATTAAGGATGCTATGAAATTGTTTCAATATGACAGGGCACGGATAATTCAGACAACGTTGTACAACGATACTCAAAACACTCCCATGGGGGACCCTTTGAGGCCTGTAAAACTATTAAGGAACACATGACTATGGGTTTTTTGATTTCCTCAGATGGTCGGAGGGTAAGTTCACCTGAGGGTTTGGAAGAGTTAATCCGGCAACATTATGAGACACTAAGACCACATGCATCGATTCAGGAACATGATATTATGGATTTTTTATGGCCAGTTATGGTTCCTGATTTTCTGGCAGAACTGATTAAATTACAGGCCCCCATTACTAAGACTGAAATAATACAGGCCATTATGGCTCTAAAAAATAATACTTCGCCAGGTTTGGATGGCATTCCACATTTATTTTATAAAACCTTTTGTCAGCAAATTGTGGATGGTTTGGTGACTGTATATACTCATTTTTTACTCCTGATACCGTACACCCTTCCTTTGCTGAGAGATTATTGGTCTATCTTTTTAAAAAAAGGGATAGATCTCAAATCAGTAATTGGAGGCCGATTGTTTTATTGAACACTGATTATAAAATCCTAGCACATATTCTGAATAATCGTTTAAAAACTTCTGCTTCCTTAGTGATTTCCCCATATCAGTATTCCGGGCTCCTGAATAGGAAAATTCAGCATGCTTTAATGACCCTTAGAGATGTGATGGACCATTGCAGTGTAACGGGTCTATCAGGCTGTGTGGTAGCAGCTGACCCGGAAAAAGTGTTTGATAGGATTTATCATCCATACCTATTTTTAGTTCTGGAGTCATACAAAATACCTTCGATTTGTATCAAACAGCTTAAATTATTGTATTCTTTTCTTACTGTCCGGCCTTTTCTAAAAGGACTTGTTAGACAAGGCTTTGATATTCATATCGGGGTTCGACAGGGGTGCCCTTTAAGCCCCCTCTTGTAAATTTTTTCATTGGATCCTTTGCTTTGCTCTATTGCGATACAACCAAAATAGGAGGAGTTGTCAGGGCTTGGGATTCTACAGGCTTTATGCGTTCAGGCATACGCGGATGATATTTGTGGGTTTTTTTCAAACCAGGAACAGACTGTGTTGTTTATACAGGAAACTGCAAATTATTAGTTAGTGTCAAATGCCAAACTTAACATGACCAAAAGTAAGGGGCTTTTCATAGGAATGGGACAGGCCATTCCCAACCTGATGGAAGGAATAGCTATTTCTCATGCCCCTTTGGAAATTTTGGGGATTGTTTTCAGGCCTCAAAACCTTCCTGATGATAACTGGGAGCTTGCGTTGCATAAGGTGGAGCTGAAGGTTCACAGATGGAAGCAGTGGAGGCTTTCTAAACTTAAATGGATTGTGGTTCTCAAAAAATGTATTTTACCATTGTTATAATATGTAGCTGTGCTCTACCCCTTACCTGCTCATTTGGAGACTAGACTGTAAAGTCTTTGTTTCCAGATGCTATGGAGTAATAAATTGAATCCAATTAAACTGTGCTACACTTATTTGGGATTAAGGATGGGGGCCTAGGTATGGTCTAACCCATGGTTTTCTTACAGGTTTTATTTTTTAAACACATAGTTAACAGTGCTCTTCTCATTTCCGGGTCGGTCCACAATGCCTGGATTCGGAAATCCTTAGATAAATATCTTACAGTGTGGATTAATGTGGCCCCTAAATTGCATCCCCATATTCATGTTCCCCCTTATTTTAAAACGGCAGCTCAGAAGTTGTACAAATGGAGGGGGTTACGAAAGCTGCTATTCAACTGGATACTGCGAAGAAATTATATCATGATATTATGACTAGGGTATATCCATTGGAGCCTAGTTTCAAGAACTGTCCCTTAGATGATAATCATCTCATTCTCAGACAAATCACCCTTCATAGGATCCCCATAAAATGTGGGAGAATCTTTGGCTCACTGTCTATGGTAGACTGAATTTAATAGGGAATACTAAACATAAAGTTGTAGAAGAAAGAACTTGCCCTTACATGGAGTGCGTGGCATTGACTAAGACTATGGATCATTTTCTGCTGGACTGCTCCTATGTTAAAGCATTGTAGGATTTTCTAGCTCTTAAATGGAAAATGGGTTGGCTTCGATATCTGACCTATGACATTTTGGTCTTAAGGAAATATGGGGCAAGCCTGGTACATTATCATCCTGATACGTTGATAGTTTTCTTCTGTTGTATTAGGTTTTATGTGTGACAAGCACGTTATCAACGGCTGTTACATCAAAAGAAGATGTCATATGAAAGTCTAAGGGTGGGATATTCAAACTGCGCCCAAAATGTGCGCAATAGCAGGAGCAAGCACAAGTCCATTGTGCACATACGCAATAGACGCGATATTCAAACATGGAGCAAGCCAAATTGCGCAACCAGCCAACGCCTGAATATCGCACAACCTGTGTCATAGCGCAACCAGGAAGGGGAAGCTGAGCAGATACAATGCACTATAGCGCAACAAGGGCAGCCCAGCTGAGCAGTCAGGAGGCGCCATAGCGCAAGCAGTGAGCCCCTCAGCAGCAGAGCAATGGAACTGTACAACCAGGGAGGTAGGCAGGGACCCACCACCCATGCCACAGATGGGCACAGGAACACACTGCAGAACTGACAATGCACCCCCACACCCCAAGCACAGCATAACTGGGGGAGGGACGGAATATCCACCGGCCCATGGGGACAAGCAAACAAAGCACAGCCGGGCCGTGTTGCCCCAGCACACCCACTGGCAAGCTGAGACTGCCACACAAGGGGGCAGACCACCCCAGTGTACAGCAGCCCCCCCAGTGCACAGCACACCCTGCACTGTGACCCCAAGACACCCCCCATGAGCAGTGACCATCACTGCAGGAAACCCCATGCATCCCCCCGTCACACTGCAACCTTGTGTTCCACAGAACCATACAAGCCAGACCCACCATGAGCACCCAGCAGTGGGTGGCAGCACACGGCAATGCAATAATGGCAGACACAGTGCCAACACGCACAATCCCCCGAGACACAGCTGAGAGACCGAACATGTGTTACCACAAGTGGTACCCCACATGGGAAAGGGCGTGCCCCTGACACCACTGCCATTGATACAGCACCCTGCACAGTAGACAGATGTCACAGCGCGACCCACCACGAGCCACAGCAGCCAGCACAGACACCCACAGTGGTTCATGGAAGCATGCAGCACACCGGATGCAACACAGTGCAGGGGCAAACACACACCCATACCCTCGGGGACACCAACACAGGGATGCAGTAGTGTGGCAACCCAGCCCCAGTGTGGGCACATTAAACTGTGCACACACAGCCTGCAGTCCACCATGGCACAGGGTGACACCCACCCTGTGCATGTACTGTGGCCCTGTACGCCACCAGCATATGCCTGGAGCACAAGTCACAGACAGTGCTGCACTGCCCCTGCAACACACACAAGACACAGCATGGAGGTGGAACAGCAACTGTGGAGGCCACAGTGTCACCCGAGGCAAACATGCACCCCACCGGTGAGAGGTGGCAACCCAGCATCATGACGGTCACAGTGGATGACCTGCAGGGACAGCACCCACTGACAAGGCAGCAGACCTGGCAGGCCACAGACATGTAAGGGTGTTAGCTGCACAGGCCAAGGACAGCTTGACAGGGGCACAATGGACACAGAGCAGGCACCATGGAACACTGCCACAGCAATGCAATGCACAGTGAACAACGCACACCACAGATACCGACTGAAAGCCACTCCCACACCAGAAACACCTCCCCACGCACACACACACACACACACACATACCCATGACTATACCACCCCAGATGCCATGCACACCACTGCAACTGGGCACCTATAGCCAGCTGCAAATCAAAGACCACCACAGTATTCATGTCAAAATAACTGTATTAGAAAAAGAACAGCAATAACAATAACAACATCAAGAACTATATACATATGTACAAAACAGGGTGAGGGTACGGGTACAAGGTGAGGTGGGTAAGGGCAGGGGTGAACGACTGGAGAGGAAGGCGGGTGTGAGGATAGTTAAAGGGGGGAGGTGATGGCCAGCTACTGTTTTCCAGCCTGCTCCCCTGCTGCCTGGTGCTGGTCCCAGGGCCTCCTTCTCCTCCGCACCCCATGCCACTGTAGGTCCTGCAGGATCACAAGGGAGTCCATGGCTACCTGCAACAGCTGCTGCATGGACCACTCGATCCGTAGTAGCATTCAGACACCTAGGACAAGGGATCAGAGTCAATGGGTGTGACTGTCCATATCCCTGAAGCCCACCAATCATGCATGGCATACTGCCAAATGACCCGCTCCTGTGATGGACTGCACCCACCCACAGTGACCATGTGCACAAGACATGCCCAACCAGGCAGCAGCAGCCATGTGTACCACTGCACACACACACCGCCCATGTCCAGCACAGCACAACCAAGGCCATACAGTAACGTGGCTACGCGGTGGGCAGGCAGTGCCACAGCCATGTGCCCAGTGCAGGCATGGACCACCATTGACTCACCCCCAGACATGCAGTGCCACTGGACAGTGCTGACTGTCACATGTCGCGTGCATGGCAGTGGTGTCCATGGATGGTGGCCATGCCCTGCCCCCCACCCTGTCACACAGCATGCAATAGCAATCATGTTTTCATGGCACTCACCCTCATCGGGCTGCTGCTGGTGTCATGGTTCTCCACCACCACGCTCGGGCACTGCTGGCACCACCCTCTGCTGTTCAGCCATGGCCTCCTCCGCTCTGCCAAGCCTGTGGGAAACAAAAGGTGAGAAACACATCAGTGCAATCCCAAAGCATATTCCTGCTGCCCCAATGAGTGTGCCCGCCCACCCAGCCAGACCCATACATCACATACCCTGTTAACACCACCACAGCCAACCCTAGACCAACCCTCCCCCATGTGCTGGACACAATAGACAGTGTTACCCATATGGACCATATAGGTGCGTAGATGGATCACCCACCTGGCCGAGGCACCACGCCCCTTCTGGCACGCGACCGCAGACGTGCCAGTAGCGCCGGCTCCCTCCTCCTCAGGTCCCCATAGTGGTGCCTGCACTGTTCCATGGACCTCCGTCGGCCAGTGGCCGCCTCCAGCTCAGTGGCCACCTGTTACCACACCTGGGTCCTGGCCCTGTCTAGGGGAACCTCCCCATATAGTGGGCCATAGTGAGGCTCCACAACGGCCACCAGGTTTGCCAGCTCGAGGGCACTCCACTGGGGGGCTCTTCTGCGTGCCATCTCTAGATGTATAGTAGGCAATATGGCACTCCACAGCGCGGCAACCCCACTTGGAATTGCTGTGCAATACAACGCCGCTATTCCCTATCGCGCTGTCGGTACAGCGCCACTCAGTCCCTATCGCGCTGTCACTGAACAGCGCGATAGAGCTGCAGACATGCCATACATACAGGGCCAAGGGGGCAAAGGTCGGGCACAGGGTCATGGGTCTCTGGCTCATGGCCACGCACAGTGCCATCAGACGTCTATGCATCCAGCATGATTGGTCGCCTATGTGCCATTGCCACAGAGAACTATTGCGCAGTTGTGCCACAGCGCCATGTAGTGACCATCGCTGTAGCGCCACTGGCACAATGGTGGCCATGCCCTGAATTTCCTACCATGCACAGCACGTCATCAGTGTGGCAGATGCCTGCGTAAGCTACCTGGGCATGCGCAGTGCGGTGTACTACGCAGTCACAGAACTGCGCCATTGGCTCAGCATGTTCAACCGTATTCGCAAAGCACAAAAGCGCAATATTCAGCCGTCATATGAAAATCATCCGATCAGCCATTCAATGGCGTAGCAGCATGATTTGCATCTCATTAAAGTTGCTCCACACCTAATTTGCATGGATTGCGCTATAAATATGTGACACTGTTCTGCAGTGGCCATATTCGGTTACTGCAGTTGGTAGGTGAGTTGCATGCTTTGTGATGTTCTGGACTATGGTCTCAGGGAATTGCTGTGTACTGCACAGTCATAGGTGACCATTCTCACCCATACAGGCTGTGAAATGACCGAGCAAGGACTGGGTGAGGAGGATGATGGTGGGTGGAAGAGGAGGCCTAACTTTATGAAGGCTGAGACGGAAGCACTCATCGAGGCCTACCTGGATGAAGAGCCACTTCTCAGTGGATGGCAGGGCACCCCTCAGGCCCATGCTGCTTCATGGGAGGGGGTGGCACGTGCCGTCAACCTGCACGGCAGCCACCAGCGCTCTGTGCAGGAGTGTAAAAAGAAGATGGGAACCGACAGGAGGAGGGTGAAGGAGAAGGTGGCAGCCATCAGGGCGGCACGTGCTTCAACAGGCAGGGGCCAGCCGGAGGTGGTGCAGCTGACTCCAGCAGAGGACAGGCTTGCTGCAAGCATGCAGCACAGTGCCATTGAGGGCGTTCCTGGAGGTGGCTTCCAGACAGGTGGTAGCCCATCACTGCATGGTATGTCATGGTCAGGGGGGGAAGTAGATCACATGCATTAACGTGTCCTTCCTTTCTGTTACAGATCCTGTGCATCTGCAGGGGTCAGCAGTGGAGGGCCTGTCCACTGCGGACAGCCATCCGGAGTTGGAGGAGGGACCATCCACCTCCGCAGGTTGCCGGCGTGCATTGCACCAGTGTGCATGCATGGCTGCCATCACTGATGTCGTTGAGACAGGTGTGGGGGGGTGCCCTTCCTGTGTCTCAGCGGTCTGGCATGCAAGCATGCCAGCACACTGTGGCTGTGGCACAGACCTGCACCATTGATGATGCAATGACCACTATGGGCATTGACATGTGTGTGTAACAGAATGGACACACAGCAGGACAGCTCACGCCCATGGACCTAGCTGGTTCCGACGTGTGTGCCAGCACATCAGCACAGTCCCAGGCTGTGCCTGTCAGCACCGGTGGGGCAGCACCAGTGGCTGTGCAGGTCACTGGCACTGTTGCGGCCACAACAGTGGAACAAATGATCCCTTGGGCACAGCAGGTGGAGGGGGCAGCAGCAGCAGTCACCCACCGGGACTGGGGGTACATGGTTCAGCGATGATGTAGGTGCACCACCTGTGGACTTGCCCATACCTGGTCCTGGTGAGCAGCGCCCACCCTCAAGGGGTGCTGTACATCAGGCCCTTTCATACCCTGAGGGACAGGTTGTCAATCGATGTGGCAGACGACCTCTTTGACGAGCACACCCACCTGCTGCAGGCATCAGTACAGCAGCAGATGCTGGTTGCAACGTCCGTGGAGACACTGTGTGTGGCTCTGGAGCGGCACAGCAGGGACAACGAGAGGATCCTGTCACAGATTGACCATTTGCGGATGGATGTGACTGCCACCATTGACAGGCAGACACAGGCATTGGTCACTGTCGTGGCCACATTGGGCACACAGTCAGGTGCCCCTGTGCTGCTCACACTGCACAGTACGCTATCCGCTCCCCATTCCTAGCATCGTGCGACACCCACCCTGTCGATGCTGGTTTCAGCTGTGGGCATCCTGAACACCCCTGGTGCAGGTATGTTCGGTGTGCTGCAGACCCCTGTGCGGGCAAGGTCGCGTTCGCGCAGTGGAACACCTGGTGGTCCATCAGTGCCACCCCATGAGGCCCATGCTCAGCCTGCTAGTGCTGCTGGGTCTCGGCGGGGCCGCCCACGCATCCGAGGCGGCCATGGCACTGTGCCACAAGACTGAGCTGTCTCCCAGTGCGGGCCCTGTCTGGTGCTGCCCTGTGTGCAATGTGTGTTTCAGTGGGCAGTGCACCAGTGGGTGCCCAGCCCTACACGCAGACACACGGACCACCTGCACACCCTCCCGACTGCTGTCCACAGGTGCGTGTGCATGATGATGCCTGCATTGCACTGTACACCAAAGTGTGAAGGTGTCCAGCATCTGACACACGTACATGGACAGTCAGTGGACGTGGTGGCCGGTGGACATGTGTGTTTTTAGTGTCTGTGTTCCGGCTCTGTTGTGCACCTGACCCCTGTGCACTTTGTGCCTATTGTGTGTGTGTGTGTGTCCATCTATGTGGCGTGTTACTGTTCACCCCTCCCTGGTTGTATGTGTGTGCTTCTGTGCCCTTCCACTTCCCTTGCTGTCATGCACCCCTGGTGTGTTTCCCTGTGTGTATGTGGGTTGTGGCCTAGCCACTGTTGATTGCACATGGCTCCATGACTTACCTGTGTTGGGTGAAGTGCTCCTCTGTGATGGTGTCCCGGTGCAGCTGGGCCAGCCGGATCAGTCGGGGGTCACGTCATCCAAGGGGAGGTTGCCCATCCCCATCATCACCGGCATCACCGTCGTCCCCATCGCTGTCCCCCTCTTCGACCTGTACGGCTATCCCACAGTCTTTGGCCATGTTGTGCAGGATACAACAGGCCAGGAATATTCCACAGGCCTTTGAGGGGCTATACTGTAGGGCACCGCTGGAGGTGTCTAGGCATCAGAAGCGCGCCTTCAGCATCCCAAACACCCCCTCAATGATGTTGCATGTGGCGGCATGTGCATCATTGAAGCTTTGCCCGGTAGGGTGTGAGCAGCCAGGGACGGAGTGGGTATCCACTGTCACCTGTGTGGAGATAGTGGAGGTTAGTGTCTTGTCCAGGCTCATATTGCCCCTAACCCTGTGTGCCACACCCATGGCACCTGTGGCTTACTCATCCTTGTCCCCGATTTGTCAGTCCTACATGCATACTCACCCACTAGATGTCCTGTGAGGATGTCCCCACTCTCGAATCGATGGCACAGTGCCGACTGGTACCATATGAATGAATCGTGTGCTCCGCCAGGGTGCGTGGCACAGAAATTGATGATGCGCCCACTGGCATCACACACCACCTGGCAGTTGACACTGGCATAACCCTTCCGATTCCTATAGGTGGCCCCATCGGAGCCAGGTGGCGTGTGAATGGCCACATGGGTGCAGTCTATCACCCCTAGCATGCCAGGCATACGTGCTACCCTGTGGAACTCCTGTATGTTTGCTGTGCGCTCCGCCGCGGTGCTGAGGAAATGGATATACTCCGCAGCATGTGGCAGCAGTGCGCTGAGGAATTGGGTGAGGATGTGTGACGTGGCTGACTGTGTTATGCCTGTGGTGTCCCCTGTTGGTCTCTGGAAGGTACCCGTGGCGAGCAAGCACATGCAGGCTGTTACCTTTATCTCCACTGACAGAGCGTGACTCCATCGTGAGGGTGCCTGCATCACATCACTGCACAGCTCACAGAGCCGCCTCAGTATTGCCCTGTTCAGGCAGTACCAGCCCACAATCTCGACATCTGAGTAGAGCTCAAAGCTGATGTGGGCTCGGTACTGCCTGTTGGGGGCGTACCACCGACGGGCCCTTCCACGGCCACGTCCCCCTGCAGCATGCCTTCTCACCCCCTCATGACGGCTTCCATGTGGAAGCTGGCACTGTCCATGTCCCTGGCTTGTGTTCCCCCCCCAGCTGTTGTTGCTCTGTTTCCCCTGCTGTCCTGACTGCTACCTCCACTGCACCGGGTACACCTACTGGCCTCTGCACTCTGTGGCCCCACACACCTTCCCTTGCCCCTATTCTGTCCTCTGCTCTCCCTGGCCTGCACTCTTTCTCCCTCTGGCCTTGTCTCTCTCCCTGCCTCATGTGGCTTCCCTGGCGCTCTTGCGCTCTCTTCCTTGATCCTTTTATTTTGGCTCATTTCCGCTATGGCGCAACTTCGCCCTGATCCACTGTTGCGCATTAGCAAGTCTTTTGAATATCGCATCGCGCACTTTATGCATGGTTCCACCCCTTCGGTGCGCAGGCCTTCATTAGCATTGCGCTGTTGCTCAGCATGTTTTCAGTGGTGCAACTGCCTCCCGCTGAACATCGCAGAATGGCAAGATTGACTTTACAAGAGGCGCAACCCTATTGCGCATTGCGCAACCCTTTTGAATATTCCACCCTTAGTCTTTTAGTTTTGAATGAACTAGGGAATGTTTATGCCACAGATTGTTTGCTTTATTCATCACAACAGGTGTTGAAATGGTGGAGGGGGTTCACTTATTTCATTAAATATAAATGAGGGGAGTTGGAGTTATCTTTAGGATGAGTTTAGTTCATGTGCTTTACTAGTATTGTTTATTCCTTTTTTTTTCATGATTAGCTCTTTTGTTGATCCTGTATTTGCTCTGTATGTGTTTTTCAATAACAATCTCCCTTGCTCTTTTCGAGAAGTGCCATGGGATCTTTAACATCCACCTGAACTATCACCAGAACAGGCAGATGGGACCTCGGCTTAACATCTCATCTGAAAGATGGAAAGATTTTAATCAGAGACCACCTGAAACTCACTCCAGGACCACAAGAGGCCTTCCACCATCAATGATTTGGTCCTTTTGGCCCCCTGAAAAGTCACTTGCAGAGAACTCTGCCCTTATTGAAGACACTGTGTCCAAAAAGAACTGATGAAACTCCTTGTACTTTACTGCTAAAAACTCTACTCATGACTGTAGAGAGGGTGGGTGCAATAATCTGTCCACAGTTTGGAAGAGCTGAGTTGGTTAGTTCTTGCCTGCATCAAACAATCAAGACAGGAACTCTGTCTTTCTCAGGGGGATTGCCTTCAGATATTCCCAGTAGTGGGTCCTTGGAGTCAGCCTCTCCCACACCATCCTGATCTCTTCCACGATCGCTCCGTTCTCCACTGTGTTGCTTCAACCAATGCATCTTTTTAGTACACCATAGCAAATTGCATGAAGAAGTCAGTGTGTGGACACAGATTGGTGCCAGAGTGTCAAGAGCCTCTGCACCACCCCCACACTCTGTTATCATACCTGAGATCTTCAGCACTACTGTGAGCTTCTCCATCTCAAGATTGCATTTCAGGTAGTACGGTCTCCACAGAGATAGAAGGAACCCAGATGGCTCCAGAAAGAAACTCCTCAGCAAGGTAATCTAACCAACCCACAGGATCCCCCCTGACATCAGAAATGTCTAGACCCACTGAAAAGAGAAGTCCGAGGTGTGGTCTAATTCATGAGTAGAAGTGGCAACTGCCTGAGTGAGGTGCAGTGATACCACCAGCTGGAGAAGCTACTGAGAAAATTGGAGGGTTTCATTGTTTACTCATGCATTGAAATCCCTTAGTGCTAACAAGCTGGAGGAATCCAACACCATGGAGACAATAAAATCTGCAAATTTCTGGAGCAGCTCCTGTTCCTGCCATGGAGGGAGGTACACCAGGAGAATCCTGCATCCCACCACTTCCCCATCTTTGACAGACACATACTCAAACAACCTTGTCTTACTCACTCACTGCATATGCCGTGAATCTCAACCCATGTCTAAAACAAATGTGTACTCTCGGCAATTCCATCTCAGGCAATGCACCACTAAGAATCCAGTCAGGATAGCCACATCCAGAGCAGGCTCAAAGTCATCATCAAGCTAGGTCTCAGTGACACACACCAAATCCACTGAAGAATCTGCAGTGAAATCCAACATCTCTGCAGTTTTATTCCTCAGGGATCTAGTATTACAGAGAATTGCCCCGAAGGAGATGAGTACTGACAGCTGGTCCCTGACAACCTGTCACCAGTTACCAGAGGACTCCCTTGGAATAGGAACTAGGCAGGGAGAGCCCCTCTCCCACTTTCTTTAGGTCCTAGGGCATTTACTCAGTCTAGCACTCTGGATATGTCCCCCACAGATGTCTACACCTGGATTATGCCCTCGGCTAATGAGCCATCTCCTTAAAATAACGCACCCATTGCAAAAAAGGAGTTGCTATGTGGCTTTTTGATTCTTGAAATCATATTTTCACTTAAAGGGTTGATTTTTTAATGCTGATTCTGAAATACAAATTTTGTTCTATATGGTATTTGTTCTATATTGTTGCAATTTTCTGCCTCAGTAACAGGATGGCACCCTGCGCTTTGTGTCCATTGGCTTAGCACTTTCCCTGTTTTTTCGGCTGTCCCATCCAGAGCTTAAAAAGGGCTCCAATCCTGCTAAAAGTAACTCTTAGCTCTAGTTCAAGAGATGTTCCTGTATTGGACCCTGACTGGCTCGAGCTCCCTAAGGGGCTCCGGATGGTGGCTGGCTCGGGGGTACAGAGTAGCACTGGTTCCTACAGGTTTGGGTCTCTGGAGGCTCCAATTCCACCTAGGACCTAAGGTCGGGGCAGGGGGGGCTGTTGGTGTTCCATCTTCAAGGAGGAGTCCCATTTTTTTTTCACACAAACTGTCCCATATCAGAACATGAAGGTAACCTGCAGATCTTACATCGAGGCAAGGACCACAGAGAAACTTTTCTAGCTAGCAGTCTACCAGGGGGCCACCCGCTCCAATCACATGTTGATGTCGCCCAGTCCCATAAGGGTGGGCAGCCCCTAACGCCCTCCTCAGTTATTTTCTCACCATCGACCATTGCACGTTGGACCTCTCAGTGATTCCACCAGCTTCAATCGACCACCATTTCTTTGAGTTTATTTTCTTTTTCTCACTAGTGTAGCATCACTTTATTTTTAAAGTAATTCTCTCATTTATGCCAAGCTCCATCTCTGAAAAACTCTTTAGGAGGTGTGCTTGCACTGAGAAGATTCCTGAGAAGAATGATCACGAAGCTTGTGTCCACTGCCTAGGCCCAGACTACGACTTCCAAGCTTGTGAGATCTCCCGTGGCTTCAACCAGGCTACAAGGCGGCGCTGCCAGAAGATCCTGAAAAATTTCTTACTAAAACAGAAGGTCATCTGAATGGAGAAGAAGCTACAGGCTAGGAGTTCTTCCACTTCCCCGGCACTGTCCTCAGGATCACACTCCTCCAAGACCCAGGACAAATCAAGCGGGAAGAAAAAACACTGGGAAAAGGACTGCGCCAAGCCCTGGTCATCACAGCTCGCTTACGGTCACTGTCTCGCACGTCAACCGTGGTGGGGCCATCCTCCTCTTCAGGAGCAGTCCCCACTGCCTCACATGCTCTCTTCCCCACAGGGCTACTGTTGGCAGTTCCACCCCACAATCTCACCTTCATGGTCATCGGTTCTTCGGGCTCAGGTGTCCCACTGGCATCTCAGCCCCTACTGCTTCAACCCTTATTTTCCATGGACCATCAGCTAAGCAGCTCCACCAGTTTGATGTGGACCAGCGCTGGATCAGAATTTCCTGGGGCTCACCCTACTCCCCCGATGCTGAGCTCAGCTGTTTCCTCAGTCACGACCTATGCCTCAGTTCCCTTGCCTTCTCTGGCACTACCCATAGCTGTTCTTCAGTTGTCCTATCCCTCTCCCAAGCCCCACCACCAATGCCTCCTCAGTCGACGTAGATCATGGTAGATTTTCAGGCCATGCTTTCTGCTCTGTGGGATTTTATGCAAGCTAGGCTTTCTTCCCCACAAGGGCTGATGCCACAGGAGTCTAATGTGCCTGTCCCCATGCCTCCTCTTCCTACTGGGCCTCAGCATGCAATTTATGATCGGGTGCCCTCTAACCCCTCTCAGGACACAGGGGATGAGGATAAGTATCACCTGGTCCTTCTCCTTACTGACAATGAAGACAAAGTGGGTGATGGAGAAGAAGGAGTCAGTACTCCCTCCCACTCCACCTCTACGGTTTTGTTCGATGGGGAGGATACCCCCAAATACATCCTGTGGTCTCCCTGGACCACCCATCCTTTGTCTCTGTTCTGAGAGAGTTGCAAGCGGCCATGATGTTTGACACCAAGGAGCAGGACACTATCTGGCACTGTTTGCCCATGTACCGTGGCTTGCCAGGTGCTCCTCCTCTAGTCATTCCTCCTTTGAGGATGCCAATTTGGCCACTTAGTGTTGGCCCAGCTTGGTCCCTGCCATGTCTTGGAAGGTGGACAAGCTATACCAGGCTCCCGTGGGGAACCCTTCTTTGCCAATAGCCCAAAGTACACTCCTTGGTCATTAATGCTGCCCACTACCATACCAAGAGGCCCAAACACCTCAGTTCCCTCTCACCGGACAAGGAGTCCCAGAGGTTGGACCTCACTGGCAAGCGGACCTTTGCCTCTGCCACTTTGACCATCAGGGTTCTTAACCGTATTGTCAATATGGTCCAATTTTAGAACCAACTCTGGGCAAAGGCCAAAGAGGCAAGTAAAGCCCTCCCAGAAGACCCCCGAGGCAGCAGTATTCAGTCAGGAGCCGACATCAGCAAGCACCTCCTTTGCTCTGCGTACGATGCCATGGATGCCTCAGCATGGGTGGCTGTGGTGGGCATATGCCTGCAATAGCACTCTTGCCTGAGGGTGTTGGGCTTTGCCCAGGATGTACAACAATCCACCCGGAATGCATCCCCTTTAGAGGGTATAAACTGTTCAGGCAGATGTGCTGGATATACTGTCAAACCTGCAGGCCTCCAGCCACAGCTTGCGATCAGTTGATTCTATGTAAACCAACAACTAGCCTATAAGTGATCAGCAGGTGCCCTTTTGGCATGGGGCCCATAGGCCCAAACCCAGTGCTAAGTCTCAGGGTAAAGGTAGAGCAGCCACAGCCCTGCCTACCCCTACCTCCACCACTGGGAAAACCCCAGAGGAGGGAGGGGTGTAGCCATGGCCACAGGTGCTACCTCACCTTGACTCCTTGCCCAGCCCACCCCTCCAGCCGGGCTGGAGGTGGTAGTTGGAGATCACTCCTCCCTGCACCTTGACAGGTGGAGGGAGATCACCAGAGACGCCTGGCTCTTGCAGCTTAAAGAAAATGGCAACATCCTGGAGCTTCTGGAATGGCCTCCAGAAAAAAACTCTGGTTCAGTCCTCTTACCCTCGAGATCATATTCCAGTGCTCTGGGAGGAGATCTGCACCTTGCTGCACAAAAGGGCCATAGAACCCATCCTAGAGACTGAGCAGGACAGGGGGTTCTACTCTCATTTCTTCCTGGTCCCCAAATGTACAGGGAATCTCAGGCCCATTCTAGACCTCTGAGAGCTAAATTTCTTCATTCAATACAAGAAACTCTGGATATTGACCCTTCAGGGACTGCTGCCCCTTCTGCATCAGGGAGACTGGATCTGCTCCCTTGACATGAAGGATACTTACCTGCATTTCAAGGTATCTGCCTCCACCGGCAGTACCTCAGGTTCCAATTTCAGGAGGCACACTTTAAGTACTGGGCCCTGCCTTTTGGATTGTTCTCAGCCTTTCAGGTGTTTACCAAGTGCTTGGCAGTAGTGGCAACAGCCCTCAGGAGGGAGGGGCTGTATGTCTTTCCCTACCTGAATGACTGGCTCCTCAAGGCACAGTCCAGGGAACACCTGCTGCAGACACTGGAAAATAATACTCACCTGTTCCAGGACCTGGGCATCACAATCAGTCTGCCCAAGTCAGTCTTGAACCCCTGTCAGCACCTCCAGTACATAGGGGTGATCCTGGATATGGCTTAGGGTATGGCCTTCCTGCCCCAGGACAGGGCGGACTGCCTTATGGCCCCAGCTCACCTGCTGTACAACAGCAGATATGTCTCAGCCAGAGACTTCCTCCGGCTCTTGGGCCTGATGGCTGCAGCTATAGTTACAATGCCTCTAGCCAGACTACACATGAGGGTTCCCCAATGGACACTGAGGCTCCAGTGGGATCAGCATATCGATGAGCTGGAACAGCAGGTTCTAGTCTACTCTCTGGTCAAAAAGGTTCTGCTTTGGTGGATGGACCCAGCAATCTGCTAAGAGGGGTTCTTTTCCTTCTTCCTTCCCCTGCGCACGTTCTCACCAGAGATGCTTCAGGATTGGAGTGTGGGGCTCATCTGGGGCCCCACCAAATTCAAGGGACACGGTCCAGGGTGGAGTCTACTCTCCACATCATTGTCCTGAAGATACCTGCTGTCCTATATGACCTGCAGGCCTTCCAGACTCAGCTATCCCTGGGCCTTCTGCTAGCACAGACAGACAACATCAGCATAGTCCACTATATTAACAAATGGGGGTCACTAGCTCATACCCTCTCTGTCGAGAAGCAATAAGGGTCTGGTTCTGGGCTGTACAACACGGTCTATAACTGTCAGCTGTCCATGTTCCAGGTGTCCAAAATGTTAGACTAAGCCAGTCACAATTCAGGGTTCATGAGTGGGAACTGCTGACCGCAATGGTAGAAGACCTGTTCGATAGGTGGGGTCATCCACAGTTGGACCTTTTTGCGTCCCCACTCAACAAAAAACTGCTACTTTTTTTGCTCACTTTTTCCGGGGCCTAGAGCTTTCTGGCGAGATGCACTGTCCCTATCTTGGAAAGGGAGGGTTCTTTATGCTTTCCCTCACTTCTCCTCTGCTTAAGGGGGTTCTGATTAAACTCCAGATGGAAGGAGAAACAATGATCCTTATAGCTCTCTTATGGCCTTGTCAGATCTGGTTCCCTTTATTACAACAGTTGACAGTGGAACCTCCCCATGCCCCTGCCTTTGTGCACCAGCTTGCTGTCCCAGGAATGGGCACCCTAGTCCACCCAGATCTCAAATCCCTGCATCTTCACATCTGGTTCCTGATGACATAGCCATGGCTAATTATGGGGTGTCCCCCAAGGTGGTTGGCATCCTGTTGGCAGCTAGGAAATCCTTCACCTGGTACATTTATTCCATGAAGTGGAAACATTTCACTCTGTGGGCTGTGTCATGTCAGCTGGACCCTTTCACTTGTCCAGTGAATCAGGTTCTGGAGTATTTGTTGGGCCTCTCAGACCCTGTTCTGAGGTACTCCTCTATTAAAGTGCACCTGTCTGCAATTTTAGCCTTTTATATGCCTGTTGAAGATCGTACATGGCACAATTGGAGGTGTCCCATACATTTCTTAGAGGCATTCTTCACTTGAAGCCTCCTATCCGCAATACAGTCCTGCCATGGGACTTCAATTTTGTGTTTGAGAAACTTACTTTTGCTCCCTTTGAGCTGGCCGCAAGCTACAAACTACACTTTCTGTCATGGAAAGTGTTATTTTTAGTTGCCATTACTTCTGCTAGAAGAATTTCCGAGCTTCAGGCTCTCATGTGTGAGCCTCCTTATTTGATTTTCTACAGACAGGGTATCTTTGCAGACAAATCCTAAGTTCATTCCTAAGTTGGTGTCTGAGTTTACCTTAAATCATACCATCCACCTTCCTGCTTTATTTCCCTGAGCATGCCAATCATAAGGAAGCACTGCTCCATACCTTAGATATGTATAGAATTCTGCATTACTACACACGCCATATGAAGGACTGCAGGAAGTCCTTGCAACAGTTTGTTTCTTTTGTCCCTAGGAAGGAGGGAATTCCCATTTCAAAACAGCATTTGTCCAAGTGCTGTAGTTGGCCAATTGTATTATTTTTTGCCACAGGAAGTATGGAAAGGATCTTACTGGCTCTGTTCTTGGTCATTCCACCAGAGCCATGGCCACTTCTGTTGCTTGTTTCAGGAATGTTTCAGTGGCAGAGATCTGTGCTGCTGCTACTTAGGGTACTGTCCACACCATTACCAAGCACTACAGTCTGGACATTGCCCATAGGCATAAAGCAAATTTTGGACTAGCTGTGCTTCAGGGCTCACTTTCTTAGGTTTTTGGTTTCCAACCTCCCAAACTGGTTCTTCAGATGCCAGAACTGTTTGGAACTTGTTCCATAGGTGTGGCCTGCTGCAAGAGATACCCTCGAAATAAGATAGTACAGTTACGTAAGAACTTACCATAACAGTAGATCTTTGAGAGGATCTCTTGCAGCAAGCCATGCCGTCCCACCTTCCATTCCCCCAGGCCTGTCAGCCTTCCTGTGTCTGTCTCTCATTCTTCTTGGCACAGAACATTTTTTTATCATTTAAATATTGGCAGAAACTTTCAGCTCCTCCTCAGTTCCCCAGCTGGTGTTGTGTGGCTTATGAGCTCCAGCAGGAGAACTGAGGAGGGCATGGGGGCCGCCCACTGTTGTAGGATTGAACAACATCAGCATGTGACATCAGAGTGGGTAGTCCCAGATAGACTGCTAGCTACAAAAGTTTCTGTGTGGTCCTGGTGCCTAGCAGGTATAGTTCCATAGATGTGGCCTGCTACAAGCGATCCTCTCAAAGATCTAGTGTTACGGAAAGTTCTTACAGTAACTGTTCCTTTTCCTGTCACCTGGCTCCTGTGTGGAGGCTCAGAACACAAACAGAGCAAAACCAAAAACCTGTGGAAGATCAGAAGAGGAGGCAATGTGACATTGAGACTTGAGGGAAAAGGGTAACGTGCAGTGAGCCTGGTTAGCCTCAAATCTGTGACTGCTAGGGCTGAGACACTGAGACCTGAGTAAGGGGTAAGGTGCAGAGGATGTTTGTACCTCAACACATTAGGTGCTATGCCCAGGTACCACAACCTAATATCCAGGAGGGTATACCCCTCCCGATGTTACCTCTGTATAGGGCTGTGTGTGAATTTATGTGCTGCTAAGGGTAGACGTACATCCTGTGTCCCAGTCCCCTTGAGGCTGTGAGGGGATCTGTAATGAAATGTAAACATGTTTAAATGCCGCTACATTTGTACCCGTGGCTTACTGGATCAGGATCTGTAAATATGAATTTGACTGGAACTGTCACAGGGTTTCAATCGGGGCTCTGAATGTGTAATTCCTTGTCCCAACTTGGTGTTGTGCACTGCACCATGCAAAAAAATTTTGATATTCTGCAAGCACGTTATGCCTCAAGTGTGGCACCCTGTGTCCCATGTTGTGGCAAATTGGGGGAAAAGGGAGACTGGGTTATAACTGAACTCAAGCGTGCCAGAAAATGAAGTTGTAATTTGATGTTAAATAAATTGTCATTATTTTGAGATAAACCCTGGTGAAGTGGAATGGCAAAGAGTGCTGGCAGAACCCCATCCCCACCATGAGGAAATCAGTCCCTGAATTCAGAGCAGCTCCACCGGGGTGGTGCAGGGACTTAAGTAGATGGCACCCTGGGGGTTATGTACACTGGACATGCCTCGGTGAAACCCAGAAGATGCAGGCATTGGCTGACTCCTGGCAGGAAATTACCATTCTGAATACTCCTAGACATGGTAGTCATCCCATTGCTATGGCCCGCCACCACTCTACCAGGCACAGATGAGGTGGCCGGTAAGAGTGTTGTCACATTAGGATCCCAAAAACCACCACTAGAGTAGATGGGGTCACAAAGGGGCAGAGCTGGCAGGGCAGACCCAGGGAGTAGATGTGCACAGAAGTGTGCAAAGTTGATAAACTGCTTCGTGAAATACTTTGTAGCTTCCCAACTTTGTGATGTGCAAAGTACAATTTTGTATAGTTTTTGTGCAGCGAAGTGTCTGCTTTGCTGACTGAAAACTGTGCATAGTGGCACTATACCAGCGATGTTCCTGGCAAATTTTAACTACATGTAATTTTTGCTGAGAGAAGTAGCACTTTGCCCAAGAAGTGAAGTGCTGTCATAGTTTTTGCTGGGAGAAGTAGCGCTTCACCCAAGAAGAACTAGTTAAGTGCCTTTTGTTAAAAATGTTTCTGTCAGCCCCACGCACAGTGCAATCAACAACCACCCCATCCAGTGTAAAATTATTTCCTTCCTTTACTCTGTAAAGTATAAGCAGCCCACATTCTTCTTCTATAATTCCTTCCATCTGCCTGCAAAATGAAATGCCTCCCCTCTCCTGTCATACCAAATGATCAATTAACACTCGGCCTTCACCACCTTCTAGAAAGTGGGCCCATCTATTCCCTCCATAGCCTCCAAACCCTAGTAGCAGGCATGATTATTATATCTGTAAAAATACATATTTGTAAAAAAGAATACCATCCCTCGTCAGAACAGGTGCATCCTCACTTTTCCATGCTGTGAGTCGAATGACTAGTAAGCAACATATCATAGTAGTAGTTCTGATTTCCTGGTTATCTGGTTAGTAATGCCCTATTTACAGAAGTACTGTACAAAAGCGGTCCCAAGGATGATCCAGGGAATTACAGACCAGTCAGTCTGACCACCACTGTGGGCAAGCTCATGGAGACCATATTAAAGGAAAGGTTGGTGGAACATGGTCTCCAGGACGAGATGCAGCATGGGTTCGTGGGGGGGGGGATCATGTCAAACAAATCTAACTGACTACTTTGACTGTGTCACTAAGACAGTAGACAGGGGCCAAACGGTAGACATCCTCTATCTTGATTTCAGCAAGGCCTTTGACTCAGTGCCCCATAAAAGTTTGATCAGGAAGTTGGTGGATCTTGGAGTAGGGGAAAAGATGGTCAGATGGTTGGAAAACTGGCTGAGGGGCAGAACCTAGAGGGTGGTGGTGGGGGGAGAGTTATCTGACACCAGAGAGGTAACCAGTGGGGTCCCACAGGGCTCAGTGCTGGGGCCAGTGTTGTTCAATGTCTTCATCAATGACATTGGGGATGGCATTAAAGGCAAAATGTGCCTATTCGTAGATGACACCAAATTCTGTGGGAGGGTGGACACAGCTGAAGGGATACGGGACCTACAGGAAGTTCTGGAAAAGCTGGGGAGGTGGTCCAGGATCTGGCAGCTTGGCTTCAATGCCAAGAAAAGCAAAGTTATGCATATTGGAGCCAAGAATCCCAGGACAGAGTATTACCTGGGTGGAGTCCAAGCATCTGATTCAGAGGATGAGGAGGAGTAGGATCTGGGAGTGATGATCACTAGTGACCTGAAGCACTCCACACAGTGCAAGAAAGCAGCAGTAAAAGGTTGGGAGGCAGTTTAGCGCAGTGGTTTAAGGCTCTGAGCTGCAAATCTGGTGACATCCAGCAGACCAGACCTGGGTTTGAATCTCATAGCTTCCACTTGCAGACTGTGTGACCCTGAACAAGTCACTTAACTTCCTTGTGCTCCCAGGTCACACCTGTACAAAAAGCTTTCAGCTTAGTGTGCAAGTCCTGGTTAAACGATAAACAAAAAAATAACAAACAAGATGTTGGTATGCATAGCTAGGGGGATCAGTACTATAACTATATACATTTTCAAACTAGAGAATCCAGTTTAACATAAACAGTTTCACACATATTTTTATGGCCACAGATAAGCAAGGGGGGAAGAAAAGATAGAAACAGCAGGTGAAGGCACAGAGATAGTGAGAGTGGCAGAATTGTCATACTGTCAGAGTGATCCGTTTCTATCAATCAATCAATCAATCAAAATCTTTATTTATTCAGGCGAACATCATTGAGCAAAGCTCATTTACAAGATGGACCTGAGTGGTCATACAAATGAGGATACAAGTATTATTACATAGACAAGAATAGCATAAACAGCAATACAATGACATGAAATGGTTATATACAACAATTTACATATATACAAGGAACAGTAGAACCATTTAGCCTGTAAGAAAAAAGGGGACAAAGGGAATCGCAGGCATAAAATATAAATTATAGGGTCTAACTAGTTTTTGTGAGAATATAATAGGTGATTTGGAAGATAGAAATTGAATTAATATAATGGATGAAAAGGAAGGTGGGTCAGGTAGGGTAGGGGATTAGGCTGTATAAAAGCAATCGCAGAGCTCTGAAAAAGTGGGCGAGAACAATCTTTGAAAGATGCCAGAGGTAGGCTATCTAGCTTCATGGATTTTTGGAGAGAGTTCCATGCAACTGCTAAGGTATAGCTGAAAGCAGCCCTCCCAAACCGGTGCAGGCATTGGGGACCTTTAATATGATGAGTTTACTGATCCTTAAGGTGTAAGGCCTAGTTGTAATTTGGGTAAAGCAATCAGTGATATAGGTAGGTAGTTTGCCTGTTAACGCTTTGAATATCCAGATAGCAGCATTCCTATTTCTTCTGTGTTGTAATGATGTCCAGTTGACTGCCATATAAAGGGAGCAATGATGGGCGCTGGAGGGAAGGTCAGTAATAAATCTTATGGACCTGTGATACAGGGTGTCCAGTTTATGTAAGAGATGACGTGAACAATGGCAGTAGAGAAAATCAGCATAGTCAATGAGGGATAGGAATGAGGCCTGAATTAACCTTTTTTTGGAATCACTGTTTAGGTAATGTTTTATTCTAAAAAATAGTCCAAGCCTCTGTCTTAGCTTTTAAGTAGCTCTTCAATATGGACAGAATAGTCAAGCCTGTTATCTATCCAGACTCCAAGGTATTTGAAGTTATCAACAAATTCCAGTTTCTCCAAGTAAGGTGGATAATTGTAGGGTGGTGGATGTTGGGGTAGTGGTAGAGCAACTCTTGTGGCAAAGAACATAGCTTTTTTTTTGGCATTTAGAAGTAGTTTTGTCAAGTAGATTGTGCTGCAGAATGGAGAATTCGGATTGTAACAGTTCACAGGCTTTTAGAAGGTGAGGATTGCTGACATATAATACAGTATCATCAGCAAACAGATGAATGTTGGATTGAGTGAGGTTGGCATCAATATTGTTTATATAAATGGCAAAGAGGATAGGCCAAGAATAGAGCCTCGCGGTACACCCTTAGCAGTGGTTTTGAGGTGGATAGGTAATTTCCATTTTAACCAGTTGTGACCCATCTGAAAGGTAATCCTTAAACCAGTTGAGTGATAGGGAATCCAGGCCTAGTGAGTTAAGGGAGGTGATTAATAAGTCATGATCCACTGTGTCAAAGGCTTTACTCAAATCCAAGAACACAGCACAGGTACAATTTTTCTTATCCAAGGCAGTCTGCCAATCGTTAGTTACCTTGGCTAAGGCAGTAATGGTGCTATGCTTTGATCTGAATCCAGATTGTGCAGAATTTAGAAGGTTGTTGTTATCCAGATAGTCCCTTAATTGAGAGTTAACTAGTTTTTCGAGCATCTTGGATAGTACTGGTAGGATGGAGATAGGCCTGTAATTGTTGAGATCCCTAGTATCACCAGATTTGAGTAATGGAACTACTTGAGCTGTTTTCCAAGTAGAGGGAATGGATCCAGTAGTTAGGGAGAGATTGAAGAGATGAGTGAGGGGGGCAGATAAGACATGTGAATCAATTTTCAGGAAATAGGGATCCAGGGAGTCTGCACCTGCACTCTTAGTAGTGTCTAAATTAGAGAGGAGATCTTTCACTTCTTTCACGGATATTGGGATGAAGGAAAAAGTTGAAGTGGCCATTTGTCCCACAGTAGTTTGCAGGTTCAAGGAAGATCTCAGGATATTTGCAGGTGATGAGTCAAATGCTAGGCCAGCTGTGGTGAAGTGAACATTGAAGGTACTTAAGATTTCTTGTTTACCTGTAATTTCTGTATCATTTAGTAGCAGTTTGGAGGTTAAGGCAGGAGTAGAATTTTGGCCCAGAAGTCCTTTTATTGTACCCCAGAGTCTGGATGGGTTATTGTAGGAGGCATCCAATTCAGCTGTATAATAGGCAGTTTTGGCAGTTCTTATTTTTTGTACATGAATTCCTTGCTTTTCTGAAATTTAGCCAATCTCTGGTGTCCTTTGTTTTTCTTGAGTTTTCACAGTTTGTCTCTGGTTCTCAAGGCTGCTTTAAGCTCAGAGGTGAACCAAGGGCAGGATTTACCTTAGTTCTGATACTGGTGATAGGTGCATGAATATTGAGAGCATTAGTGATAATATCCTTTAAAGTCTGGAGAGCTATTTCAACAGAGGTTGTAAGATAGAAATCTTGCCAATATATTGTATTACTCAGGTCATGAGGTAACCTGAGATATTGAAATTCTTTTGACCTTTTGAGGACAAATTCTGCAGGATTTGTGGTTTGAGTGTGGATCTTATGCCAGCTATAGGGTAATGGTCATCACATCACTCAGCAGTACTCCTGCATGTGAATATAAGTGAGGCTTGTTTACCAACATAATATCCAAGAGTGAGCTGTTGCTGGAATTTCTTAGGTTGATCCTAGTTGGGTCTTTAATTAGCTGAGTGAATCCAAAGGTGTCACAAAAGGTTATCAAAGGTGCAGATACATTAGACAGCCAGTTTAAATTCAAATCACCAAGGATGATGGTATCTTCAGGGCCTAGGTTGAGAATTGACCCTAGGTGAGAAAGCAATTTAAGGCCTGCAGAGGGGGGCCTATAGCATCCAATCAGTTTAAATGAAGACGAATTAGGAAGGATATTTTGATTGATAAACATTCAAATTCATTTGGCCGGATGTGTTGATGAGGCAGGTTGCAGAGATGGTGTCCTTAATGTATATGGCCACCACCCACTTGAAGGCGATCTGCTCTGAAGAGCTGATAATTGGGAAGGTTTACAACACTGTCTTTTGTTGTAGGCCTGAGCCAAGATTCAGAGATGACCAGGAAATCAGGAAGAGTATGTGCCACCCAAGCCTGTATTAAGATGAACTTTTTTAGGAGGCTGCAAGCATTGAAGTGTATGAAGCTTAGGCCTTTATGGAAGTCAGATCAGCAGGGGAAGATAAACTTACAATGGGGCCAGGATTAATCTCAATAGTGCCAATGCAGAAAAGGAGGTAGAAGATTAATTTGAGTAGGGCACCAAGGGATAGGGATAGAGAGTGATCAGAGCGTTTCCTCTTAGTCCTAGGTGTCCACTGTGTAGTGGGAGATGGTCCTTTATATAGGTGTGACTTTTATCATAACATAGGAGTCTGACTGACAGGCATAGTGGGTTATCATAAAGCCAGGATATGTAAGGGGCTAGGGGAGTGCTGGATTATTAGAGAGGCTTTATGTGGGATACCCCAGGGTTGCAGTGTAAGAGTGGTTCAAAGTGAATAAGGAATAGATGGTTGTACATTGTGGATGGCAGTGGAGAGCAGAACATACTCATTATCTTATTCGCATGACAGGGGTATAATATGATTATCATAATGGATTGGGGAGATGAGAGGCTAAGGGCAAAAGGAAGCAAGTTAGCATTGTGCAGAGTAGGTATGGGTTAATAAAGAAGGGAATTAGATGTGGGCGTGGATTAGAAATGGCGGGAAAGAGTGTATAACTACAATCAACCAAGGGGGGGCGGGCAAAATTTGCGGCTTTGCCCGTACCTACTCACACTGCTTCTCGGCCTCCTGGATCTCTTGGTCGGCTGGAGGTGCGCCGCCCGCTGACGGCTCGGAGCCCCTTCTGCAGCTGGAGCTGGAGGGTTGTGCCGGCTTACACTCGCTTCTCCCGGCCTCCTGGATCTCTTGTGGTTGCTGGAGGTCACCGCCCGGCCCGCTGGCGGCTCAGCCCTTCTGCAGCTGGAGCTGGAGGGGCTGTGCCGCTTTCACACTGCTTCTCCGCCTCCTGGATCTCTTGGTCGCTGGAGGTCGCCAGCCGCCTGGCCATGCTCAGAGCCCTTCTGCGGCTGGAGCTGGAGGCTGTGCCGGCTTTCACACTGCTTCTCCGGCTCTGGATCTCTTGGTCGGCTGGAGGTCACCGCCCGCCCGCTCGCGGCTCGGAGCCCCTTCTACGGCTGGAGCTGGAGGGCTGTGCCGGCTTTCACACTGCTTCTCCCGGCCTCCTGGATCTTCTAGGTCTCACAAGAAAATTTGATTGTGCAATCAGACAGACAAGACAGAAAAGGGCAGGATAGAACAGATCCTTGCTTTTAACTCTTTCTGCATAACAAATGGGACAGGGTCTTATTCAACCCTGTCACACTCAGGTTGGTTGCAGTAGGGAAGGGAGCAAGGGGGTGAACTGGAAGTGATAAAACCCTGCACAAACAGGCCCCAGTGCAGATAGGGAACTCTGAGTAGACTAGATGGACCTGTGGTCATTTTCTCTTGTCATATCTATGTTTCTTTGTTTTTCATCCCACCTGGTTTCAGTCACATCTATTCGTAAAATCGATAGTGGAGCTACAGCTATCTAATTGATCACTAAAGTTTGCAACTCATGATGATATCCCGGCATGAAGCCAAAGTGTGGAATCTTGCATTATTTTACTTTACTTAAATAGATTTTTTTTGTTTTGTTTTATAATTAAAAAAAATGCATTAAAACTGAAGCCCATGTTATAATCAAAATTGAGCAATTTCCAGGATGCATGTACCATAGGATATCCCCCGCTTAGCAGGTGGTGTGTGACATTCATTTCTGACAGATGCCAAACAGCAAGAGATGTGGAGCCCAATTTTCAATGCATCAGGAATGGCAAAAGGTGCTTGCATCGAAGAGAAATGATGCAAGCGGCTCACTGTACCACACCTTGTGCCAGTCCCGATTTTCCATTGCAGTCCACACCAGTCAGGGGACTGCCTGTGCCAGCTAGGCTTGCACCATGCTTGCAGCAAATGCACTGGTGTGTCAAGGTGAAAGGAGTTTGTGCCACAGTGAGGCTGCAGCATCCCCATAAATTAGATTTTCCCAAACCCCCGAAAGATTGCAAAGTCTGCAAGAGTTAAACCAGCCAGAGCTGGTCTAATGGCCTGTTGTGCTAATGCTGCAATCCAAGGTGGGCATGCTAGGTAGGATAGGATAGGATAGGATAGGATAGCCATGGTCTGCTCAGGACGTCAAAGCCCCATAATGTACCAGGTGGCACAATGTGTAGTGGTCATCCTGGCAAATGAAGACTGGCAGATGTGTCTGTCCAGTGCCAGCCCCTGTCACCTTAAGGCCCGTGCAACTGCACTGCACCCTGTATGGTGGGCACGGGCACAGTCTGTGACCTGTACTGTGAACTCAGCAGTGGAGAGGTACATGCACACACAGCCACCAAGGTGGGTATGGCAGAAACTGGGGGTGGGTGTAGGGGGTTGTGCAGCTGGTACCTTGTCCCTGACTGGTGCTGCTTATCTGTGTGGTCAAGCAGTACTTGGAGTTGTGACCGCAGCCTGGGTTAAGCAGTGCCAGGTAAAAAACAGTTAATGGTAGAGCAGTGGGGAACCAGCACCTGCTTAAGGGCGGTTATATAGCGTAGCTCCTAAAATACAATTCCACCGACCATAATGCTGCATGGTGCACAAACTTTAATTCAAAGTGCAAATGAGCATAGAAAGACAGTATAGAAATCTCACACTACATCCAATTTCATTCAGTGAGTAAGCCCGAATATCAAAGTCCATGGAATATAATAAAATCCAGCAAGCCATGATTTGTCTGGTTCAAAACCTGTAGCAGCAGTTTCAGTTCCAAGAAGGTAGGGACACACCCTCTGACGTCACCTGATGTGTTTTACAGGTGGTGCTTTATCAAAGGCTGACATACCCTGTATGTTTCCATCCTTAAAAAGCCTTATCTTAAAGAAACAGTGTCAATTACAGGAATTGAGTTTATCAGTTCTCAACATATTAGCACATAACAACATTGTAAATAATGGTACAAAAATTACCACATACCAAGCAATAAATAACCACACAATAGTGTTAAACATTAAAAAGGCTGAAAAGATTTAGCAAAGATAGAAACAAAACGTGCCAACCAGTTTTTGGGGCACCAGTCCAATGTGCACTTAGTCCATAATGAATACACATGGCAGCTGTTATCCAAAATGTAAAACTGAAGATGACTCACCCTGGTAGGTGGAGCTCAATAAGTGCAACACTAAAAAATAGAAACAAAGGATAGTTTAGAGAAAATATTTAATTCAATGTGCTTATGCAACTTGGTATGATGTATGCTTATGCAACTTAGGTACATTGTGGCTATTCACCTCCCTATCCATGGGATATACCACCCTATAGAGGTACGACAGCAAGGAACCCTAGAGAAGGGTTCCAGCCCTATAGGTGCCATGGGAATGTTTCCCTTGGCTAAAGGTAGCTTAGGAATGAGCCTATGGGAAAGAGACAAGCCACTGCAGGAGGAGGAGAGGATGGTGGGACAATGAAAAAATTATCCTGGACTAGCCAGGAGGAGCTGCCTTTTCAGGCCTGATTGAGGGCATGGTCTGTTGCTTTGGCCATTGAACTACAGGTGTAACCTTGCAATTTCAATGTGCTTATGCAACTTGGCATGATGTATGCTTATGCATCTTAGACACACTGTGGCTATATCCATGGGATATACCACCCTATAGGGGTACGACGGTGAGGAACCCTAGAGAAGGGTTCCATCCCTATAGGTGTAGTGGGAATGATTCCCTTGGCTAAAAGTAGCTTAGGAAGGAGCCCAAAAAGAGTGCCCAAAAGGGTATCGAGCAGCGAAGTAGGCAAGGAGTCAGAATGCTATTTAGGATGGGACTGGAGGTCAATAGATGTAGATGGGTAAGACAGGAGAGGAACAGGAGATGACAAGGAATAATTAGTGGATTGGAAGCTGACACAAAGCAGGAGGAGGGAGAGAGGGAACAGCCAGGGGCCACCATCCGACTCCATCCAACAGCGGAACCTAACTACGGAACCTATGAAAGCACTAACCCTATCTAACTATTATGACCACTGGCATGGAGGAGATAAAAAAAACCCTTTGAGGAAACCTCTGGGGATCCAAGGCCTAGGTTGCCTTCCCTCAAGGCTGAAGGATGTTTTGGATAGTGACAGCTCAACTACTGCAATTTAGAGTTGAGCTTGAGGGAAGAGGAAGAGATCCCAATTTGGAAGAAACTCTCGCTCTGTCCTACTAACAGGTTGAGTGTTGTGAGCAACGTCTCTGCAACTAGATGTCCAAAAGGAAAGGAGGAAAGAAATGACTGCTGAGGCACTCAGCTGTCCTAAACGAGACTGCAAAACAGACCAGGTGAGCCAGAGGCAATCAAAGGGAGAATAGCTGAGAGGGTGCCCCCAAACCCACTAGGGCAGCCAAAAGGGCCCTCTCCAATGACAGCCCCAACCCTCACAGCTTGAGGTCATAAATTCTACATCCAGAGGTGTCGCTGGAATGAGGGATGACTGAAGGTTCACCAAGAGTGAAGGCATTCTCACTATAGGCCAGGGAGAAGGACCCCGCTCTGAGCTTCACATGCTCTAGATGCAGATTTCGTGGGTGCAGAGTGAGACCATCAGCTACAGGCTAGTCCCGAACCATGGAGCAAAGGACATGGAAGGCATGTCTCTGAGTGGAGAGCAGGTTGAGTCGATGTAGCATAACACCCATATGAGGGGTATGCTCAATTAGCTGATGTGAACGAGTAGACCTACATAGAGGTCGGACTGAGTGAAGGAGACCCCAACGTGGGACTTGAGAAGACTGACTGCGATTAGTAACCACAGGATTTCATGCCAACCGGGTCCAATGAGAAGCCAAATTAGGAGTGGATTGAACTGCATGAAGGTAGAAATAAGAATGGCTGGGTGAAGCCCGAAGCTGACGGGTGAGGTACAAAGTACTAGGAGTAATGAGATAGGAGCTACAAAGTTGGAATGGATGAGTGGAGGTTCAAGAATGAATGTATGAGATATACTGATGGAGGGAAGGTTGACATGGAACAGCAGAATGGGAGTAAATGGTATGCGGGGAGAGGCGATGATGGACGGGAGAAGCCCGCAGCCTGTGATGAGTTGAGAAGTCGGCATGGGAAGAGAGGAGGGTCGAGAATGAATGAACGATATATGATGATGGAGTGAAAGCCTGGAACGGTTAAAGAGGGAGTCCGGTCAAAAGTACTACATTGCAGAATTAGAATCAGCCTACCCCCAATAAATCTCATACCAAAAATTAGGTTTCTACATTACTTCGTTTTAAAGTTAGGAGCAATTTTGTAACATTGATTTCACTACCTATTCAAAAAAGCCAGTTTCAGTGAAAAGCCTCTGATAATGTCACAACCAGAACTCATAGACTAGTCCTCTCTATCAGCAACCTTGTAGGACCTATTTCTCCAAAGTTATCAAAACTGTAGCTGTAGTATTTATTTAAAAAGCAAAAAACTGACACAGGGTTGCCTGCAGTGCTTGCATTTCCAGAATGTTCAAATGCATGGTACTCTACTTTAGAACGCATCAGGAGGGGGGGGTTTGGAATGCAGCACTAAACCAATTTATAGACTGTCAAAGTGGTGCACGATTTTAGAATGTTGGCGGTGGGGGGAATAATCTTGGCATGTGGCAGGAATGTGCCATCTCGCAGTGTGATGGGACACTCAATCTCAGAACGAGACAGGTACACACATCAAAGAATTTAGTGGGCACTGACAGTTCTGGAATATAAGTAAGGATGTGCACTGTTGGAATATAGCAGGACACTCCATTTTATTTTGAAGCTGCTTATCCTTGCCACATTCCTGAATTGTATGCTTCCAGCATATTTTAAAATTGTGAATCACAACCCCATCATAAACCCACATTGTGCATCCCAGCCATATTCCAAAATAGCGCATCCTCACCACATTCCAAAACTGCACATTTGCACTACGTTTCAAAGTTGTGTTTCAGTGTCACATTCTGAAACTGTCACCATCACATTCCAAAATTGTGTCATTGCCACATTCTGAAACTGTGCATTATCACCACATTCTGAAACTGCTCATCACTGCCACATTCCAAAATTGTGTGTCACCGCCACATTCTGAAACTGAGGGTCAGCACCAAATTCTGAAACTGAGCATCAGCGCTGCATTCCAAAACCGTGCGACACCACCGCATTCCAAAACTGTGCGTCACTGCCACATTCTGAAATTGTGTGTTAGCACCACATTATGAAGTTGTGCATCACCGCCACATTCCAAAGTTGTAAGGCACAGTCACATTCCAAAGTCATGTGTCACTGCCACATTCCAAAGTCATGCGTCACCGCCACATTCCAAAGTTGTGCGTCACTGCCACATTCTGAAGTCATGTGTCACTGGCACATTCTGAAGTCATGTGCCACCACCACATTCTGAAGTCATGCGTCACCGCCACATTCCAAAGTCTTGTGTCACCACCACATTGCCAAGTCGTGCGTCACCACCACATTCTGACTCCCACCCCCACCCCATCAGGGAACAGTTTTGTCTTCCCACCCCAGCATTTTTACTTATTTTGTTTTCATTTTATGGTAGCTTTTACATCTTCTTTTATTTATACAGGGACCAGGAACTGTTGCAGATGGCATTAGGGAAGAAAGCGTGGTTTGGGAGAGTCAGCGTTGGAGGCAGGTTCGATTGAGGTAAGTTCTGAACCGTGCTGAAGTGCCTTTTGAAAGCAGGGTTTTCATGGAGGCTGGAGGCAGTCAGGAGCGACTTGGAAGAGATTATTTTATTTATTTATTGTCAGAGGTATGGTTCTGTGTGAGCGGGAGGCAAGCAGCATAAGATTCATTTTTGGTGACGCTGACAGGCATGCGCTGACCTTGTGAAAGCTGTGCTGCCAATGTAAAGCTGAAAGGATTTGGCTTCTTTCTTTTCTCTCATTAAAATGTTTGGCAGTGGTTACCCTAAAAGAAACTTAAAGGAAGACAGATGGGAGGGGGCCGGGGCTTGGTCGGCCTCCAACTCTGTTGGCAACTCTCGCTAATCGAGAGGAATAAATGGTGTCTGGTCAGTATGCAAATTCGGGGTGCCCAAAGATATTCTAAGTAATGGGACACCCTGAACTGGCACTTCTTTTAAGCAGGCTCTATTGAAAAATAGCTGACTGCTTAGACGGGTGTCCTAGCCAGTCGGAAGGCTAGGATTCTCTTGCTCATTTTCTAAGAAATTACATATCCTTACCACCTTCCGCAACTATGTGTCTCTCGCGTTTCAAAATTGTGTACCTCTGCCACATTCTAAAACTATATGACATCACCACATTATGAATTTTAGCATCCCTGCCACTTTCCAAAATTGCATGTCCCACCTACTTTCTGAGTTTGTGTCATTGCTGCATTCCACAGTTGCAGTCTGGTGACATTTAGAAATCTCATCCCTGCACTATTATAAAAATTGCACATATTTTTGTCATTCTAAAGCCATGTTTGCTGCTGTATTCCAATCCCAACCCCCCCCCAATCACATTCTTAAGTACTATACCTTGCATCTGCACATTATGGAAATGCATGCCCTGACTCGCCCATTGTCAGCTTTTCTTTTCCAGATGTTTAATACAACTACAGTTTTATGTAATGTGGGAGAAATAAGTCTTGTAAGGTAGTTTGCAAGAAGGTCTAGGCTGTGAGTTCTGGTTGTGACATCAGTAGCTCTTTAATGAAACTGGCTTTTTTGAATAAGCAGTACATTTAGGGTTACAAAATGACTTGTAACTTTTAAACTAAGTAACTTAGAGATCTCATTTTTGGCAAGAGGCTGAATGGGGATATGCTTATCCAAATTCTGAATTTATTGATGCTAGAAATTTTGGCCAGATTCCCTCTTTAAGGCTAGGTATGGCAGGTAGGGAATAGGAAGGATGAGGTTTGATAACAATGGAGATTGACATGGAGTGGAGGATATGCGAGTCAAGTGGTCCAGAATGTAGGACTAGGGTAAGAGGAAGATATGCATAGGTATGGTGATGGCAAGATAGGAAAACATTGCCAAAAAGAAAGCACAGGACGAGGAAGGAGAAGAGGTGAGGGTCGAGGGAGTTATGGAAGGTGGGGCGAGCCAGCACAGAATAAAATAATGGAGGAGAAGCTGCTCCTTTGCCTGGAGTAATGAGGCTGTGAAGTAAAACAACAAGACAGAATAAGAGGAGGCAATGCTACTGCAGGAGCTGGACCGACAAGGCGGGTAGGAGAAATAATTGAGGAAATGCAGACAGACAAAACACTGAGTGAGAGAGGAATGATTAAAATAAAGTAAGTACAGCAGACCTACCTGGGAAGGGCAACTGCATGAGTGGGAGAGGCAAGAATGGCTGGGCGAAGCCCACAGCCGACATTAGAGGTATAAGTACTAGAAGTAAGGCTAGGAAAAATGGTAGGTGGAGGAGCTGTTGATGGAGTGAATGCCTTGAAGGCTGGTACAGAGCAGCAGTAGATGGCGGGATGAGTCAACGCTGATTAATGAGATGAAAAAGAGAAAGCTGCTCCTGCAGCCCAGAGCCAGGATGCCTGCCATGACGGTGGAGTCCCCTGCCACGGGAAAAACAGCGCAGACACGATAAGGCACCATGGCACACAGCAGCTATTGAACAAGGGAGAGAAGTAGTTGAGGAAAACCGGCAACTGTAGTTGAGCTGGTAGGACAAGTAAGGTTGATGCCAGAAGCAGTAGCAGGTTGGAGTGAAATGAATCCATGCCAAGAGGTCCTGAACGTAGGACTAGGGTAAAGGAAATGGTGGAATGTGAAGATAATCAGTAGGGCAGGAACCCCCAAAGGAGAAGCAGGGTCAGTGGAAGGAAAGGAGAATGGTCTCCGAGAAACAGCTAGGGAGAAGCAGGCGGGGGGTGGGGTGGGATGGAGGAAAATACAGAGCAGGCCATCAGGAGTACAGGTGCGGAGTGGTGAAGGAGGGCAAACCAGTCCGATCCAGGACATCCAGGAAAATTAGTCGGTGCAATAGAGTTCAATGAGGAGAAGAAGAAAAAACAGATGAGGAAAGCTGAGCTGGAATGAGGTTTAGAGCCCCCCTATCCAGATGCCAAGTTCCAGATCAGCAAGGGGGATGGGGGAGGTAGGGAACCCAGGTTGAGCAGCCAAAGAATGGACAGAAGAAAATGAAGCTCCAGAGACTCCAACACAGGGCAGGTGGCAGAGAGTCAGAGGCTTGTGACCAAGCACAAGAGGAGGAGAAGAAGAGTCAAGGAGCAGAGGAGCCTCGGGTGAAGCACAGCCAGGAGCAGAGTGCAGAAGGGGACTGAACACACAGAAGCACCAGCGGGGAAATAAAAGGCCATGCAAATGATTGTGATACACACAAAATGGGAAATAAGCAAGGATCAAGGGTTGTGGCTAAGGTAAACCGAAGGGAGACAGAGGAGATGCAGTCAGGGAAAGTGGTGAGGGTCTGGCGCAGGACAGAGCAGTGTGGGAGAAATCCTACTATAGGAATGGTGATCTGAAAAGATGGGCTGGAGCAAAGGGGAAACCACTGGAGGACTGAGGGGAAAGAGGAAGAACAGAGACAGGCATAGAAAGTGCAGCTAGAGTGGCCAGAGGCAAAGAAGAGGAGACAGGGAGCAACAGGAACAGAAACACAGGAAAACAGGTGAGGAAGCGGCTGACAAAGCCTCCTGCCACAATGAAAGAATGAACCTGGACTAGCTAGGAGGAGCAGCCTTTTAAGGCCTGATTAGGGGGTGTGGTTTATTGCTCTGCCCATTGAACTACAGGCATAGCCTTGCAAATACCAAAAACATAAAAAGCAACTCCAACGATACCATCACTATAAAATACTGCATCAATAAACATTTCATTTTTTCAGGAAAGGCTTAATCTCTATTCTGTCATTTAGCCCTGGCTAATACATTGCACACACTGAAAAAATCCAATATTGTTCCCTATGAAACCCATAGAACAATTGGGGTGATCTACATGGAAGAGAGTAAGTGTGGGAAATTCTATATAGGGAAAACAAAAAGGGTGCTTAAAACAAGACTAGGAGAGCACGCCAGGGCCATACTGAATGGCGATATTACAAATGCCCAAGCTTTACATGTCCTAAGAGCAAGAAATAAGAATGAACATGAGTTTGTATTCACAGCGATTGAAAACCCATCCTAACAAAAAGAGGGGGCAATAATGAGAATGCGTTGCTCCGTAGGGAGCAATATTGGATTTTTCCAGTGCATGCAATGTGTCAGCCAAGGCTAAATGATAGACTAGAGATTGAATCTTTCCTGAAAAAATTTAATGTTTATTGATGCAGTATTTTATGGCGATGGTATAATTGGAGTTGCTGTTTATGTTTTTAATATTTAAATATTTTCTCTAAATTATCCTTTGTTTCCATCTTTCAGTGTTGCACTTGTTGACCTCAACCTACCGGGTTGAGTCATCTTCAGTTTTACATTTTGGATAACAGCTGCCATGCATATTCATTATGGAATGAGTGCACTTTAGACCGGTGCACCAAATATTGGTTGTCATGTTTTTTTTTCTATCTTTGCTAAATCTTTTCAGCCTTTTTAATATTTAACACTATTGTGTGATTATTTATTGCTCAGCATGTAGTCATTTTTGCACAGCTTTTTACTGTTATGATGTGCTAATATGCTGAGAACTGATAAACTAATTTCCTGTAATTGACACAGTTTCTTTAAGATAAGGCATTTTCACAGATGGAAGCATACAGGGTACATCAGTCTTTGATAAAGCACCGCATATGAAATGCATCAGGTGACGTCAGAGGACAAGTCCCTCCCTTCTTGGAAATGAAACTGCTGCTGCAAGTTTTGAACCAGCCGAACCACGGCTTGCTGGATTTTATTGTATTCCATGGACTTTGATACACGGACTTACTTACTGAATAAAATTGGATGTACAGTACTGTGAGTTTTCTATATTGTCTTTCTATGCTCATTTGAACTTTGATTTAAAGTTTGTGCACTACGCAGCATTGTGGTCCATGGAATTGTATTTTAGGAGCTATGCTATATAAGCACCCTTAAGCAGGTGCCAGTTCCCTGTCTGTATGGTCCATTGGATTCCCAATCCCCCTATGGTGCTGCACTCCTGTGATCCATGCCACCTCTCCCCATGCATAGCAATGCCAACCCACTGCCCTCCAGTACCGGCTCCATGTGGTGGATTGCCTGGCACACTACCCAGTCTTGGATGTCTGGCAGTGCCCCTCCTTCATGCACACACACTGTGGACTGCTGCACAGGACATCTACCACCCACAGCTGTGACCTGTCATCTGCTGCCCTGCTGTGGCATCTGGTGCTGTGTACAGGAGGGCTCAACCTCATGTCTCTTGCATCATGCCTACTGGGACAGGGTTCTGGTTTCCTTGGTGGGTAATGGTCTGACTGCCTGCACTAGCAGTCAGGTGTGCTGCAGCTTCTGTCATTCCCCTTCCTTGCATCAACAGTTTGGTGCACAGGACTGCTTTTGGCAGCATTGGGGACTTTGGCACCGGGACCTAGGTCTTCCAAAATCTGGTGCAGGGTCCCTGGGTCACCTGGTTCTGTCACAAGTGGGGGTTCGGTACGCCTTGCATCGATCTAAGGGGGATTTTGAAAATTGGGCCCATGTTGTTTCATAGGCAAATTATTATTCAGCAATGACACATTCAGTCACCATTTGCTTATTTTTTCTTAACTCCAAATTAAATGTTGAAAAGATGGTGACATACTCCGAAATTCCATATGGGATCCAGTAGCTCTGTGGCAAACTATGACAAATCTATTCTAATACATGTACAGTAGTGTGAAATTAGCTATCCATTTCCATCCCAAAAGGACATCAAATGAATCCTTCTGCTCAATTGTTAGTAACATCTTCCTTTTGATTTTAAAGGGGCACTGTCAGCTTTCATCCTTCGTTTTCCCTGCCTCGGTATATCGTAATCATGTTGAAGCATAATGCAGATCTGCCCACACCTTACCTGACAAAGCCTGCACCATGTTTGTTGTCCTTCTGATAGTCCTGATTTTTAATCTTTTCCGAATTTCCCGCGGCCCGCCACTGACATCCCCCATCCCAGCTGCAATCCCCACGTGGTGACATCACACAGCAAGGCGTCACTGTTCTCAGGCACGTACTTAAATGCTGTTGTCCCGTCTGCTCGCGCATTCCATCTCAATCAATATCCCCGTCCGGTACACATTCTCATTCAAAATTGGTTCCCGCTGTGATACTCTGAGGTGAGTTCCGACTGTCTAACTCTTTGCTCTCTTCCACTTTTTGTCTTGCCGTGCATGGTGTCCTGTTGTCGTGTTTTTTTGTTATTCTACATTATTCTACATATCCACATTATTGGCAAATGGAGGTACTTCTAGTTGCCCGTTCATGTGCAGCAGTGCAGCAGCAGTATCCATCATTGTAATTTTGTTAGCCAACTTTGAGACCCATAGCGTTTCGTCCTGAACCAGTGTACCATTCGACATGGACCATGCTGTTTTTGCTGCTACATGAACAACATCATTGGGCTAAGGACAGGGCATCGGGTGACATTTACAGTCAGTAATATTTCAGTGTTGATTCCAAAAGTTATGCTACCTTACATGTATGTATGGACTGAGATACCGCTAACTGTCACAGAGAAACACCGAATTACTGTCCATACTCATGTTTCATTTTGGCAATTATTTAGTGGGTTTTTTTTTTCATGTGTGCTTCCATGGCCGCATAATACGCCCTGTCCATCATGACACTGGGAGCCCGTTCCAGGCCATCACCCGCTGAAAAAAATCACAGCCACAGGAACACCATCCAAGTTCCTCACTACTGCACATATCCACCATCCCCTCACAATTCTAACATTGGCTGCCCATCCTCGGTGCAAGAAAATCAACGTTTTAGTTGCAGGACTGTAGACAAAGGTAGACTGCTTTTTTTTTTCTTTTTATGGCAAAAATTATTTGCTAGTCATATTGATGTTGTACAAAACAAAACAACATGGGGTTAGAATTAAATGAGTGTAACTACCCCTACGGATCCCGATCCACAAGATTCTGCTCTAAGATATGGTTTACAGAACAGCACCACTCGTTTCCCAGCTGAAATAATAACATAAATAATTGTAGATTTAAAAAGAAAAAAAAAAAATATATATATATATATATATATATATATATATATATTAGGCTTTCTTTGATCAGTGATTGAACAAGATGACAGCTCTGTAGGTCTGTCTGACTGTTCTGACAGCTCTCTCTCTCAAATGCATAGAGACTGCAGACCAACACTGGAGCATGGTCAGTATAACACACAAAGCATACACAGGAAACATCTCCCTCCCTCTCTAAAATGGTGCTTTTCATTGAGGTTACACTTGTTTTATATAGACATATTGAAAAAGTTATTATGAAAGTTGCACAGTTTCATTCAAATTCCTCCAAAACCCAAATGGCTTGCACATGATTAGTGCCAATATCACATGTTAACATCTACATGACTCGTGACCAGTAGCTCTGTTCAGTTTGCCACATTGAATGATGATGTGTATAACTTCATTAGACATGTATTGCTATGTGGAAATTGGGCTTTTAAATATAATATAGTCATTTCATGAAATTGCATGAAAATTCACAAAAATTACACATTTTTGCAAAACATTTCAAAAATAGATTAGCACAATTTCTTCTACCACTACTCCAGACATTTAAAGAAAAAAAATGTTCCTGGCACTGTAAGAGGTCCAGACAGATTATTTTATTTTTTTTCTGACTGGAGTCAGGGGGAAGGTTGAACAGACTGGGATTGACTGGAATGGATGAGGGGTGGTGATGGGGTGTCTCTACCCCCATTTGTAGCATGCTACATCCTTATTCCAAGGACTTAATTGTCTTGGCTAAAGATTCAAGCCAAACCAAACATGGGCTCTGAATTAAAGATGAACAGTAGTTGTCAGTCATTAGGCTACAACAGAATCCCATCCTAGTCACAGACCTTCTTTGTGACCTTTAGCAAGTCTTTGCATCTTACCATGATTTAGCTCTCCCATCTGTGAAAATGGGTAGAATACCAGAATACGGACTCCACTTAAAGCAAGACACTGCATCTCAGTGGGCTATCTCGGATAAATAATGTAATTTTTAGCATTTAGTTGCCTTCTCCTGGGATTACAGTATATTTGTGATGGATCGCTTGAAGTCCCAGTGCATCAGTCCACTGAGCTAGAAGACCAAGTTGAAGCATGACTGACACCAAAAAGCTTCATCTGAGCAATCACTGGCAACTAGACTGTGAAAAAGAAAGCGGAAACTGATCTAAGGAATTCAGAAAGCCTTGGGTAAGGTGTCACTGGAAACTGGAACTCTGTATCTGTAGTAAGTGATCAGGTCAAGTGTGTAAATGCAAGAGACCCCTATGCTACAGGGTCACTATAGGAAGAGAAGAAAATAAACTGTTTTAATATACACTGCCTTTCCTAAACAGTGTATCCCAAAGCTCTTTGCAAGCCACAAACAGTTTTGTTGGCAACCACTTGGTCGACACAGAGGGGTTGAAGGGAGCCAGTCATATAATCATGTTGAAAGCCCCAAAATTCTGTATATAGAAAGAGGCCTACCTCTTTTATTTAACAGATTTCTGGGAGGGAAGGGCTTGTATTTAGCTCCTTGGAGCTAGAAGCCTGATTGCTTCCATGTTCCTATTTGTGTTCCTGTTACTGCACTCAGATATTTCACGGTCATACTGCAAAGAAAGTGTATGGGTATCTTTTCTCTTAACTTTATTAGTAGCTCAGAGTGCTGTACAGATGTGGAGAGGTCACCTCACAGTGGTCTTAACATAGTTTCGCCTTCATGATTATTTGCTCTAGGGCAACGTTTGAACGAACACTGCCAACTTTGCCTAGCAAAAAGACAATTCTTTCGATCCGAACTAGAAAATTCCTGGAGCAACAGCCAAAAATGTTGGGCTAATATCAAGGCCCTCACAGGTGACTCAGATAAATCACCACCCACCATGCTTAATCTCAATGGTGAAATAACCCAGGACCCAAAGCTCATATAAAATACATTTAATAAGATGCCGGCCCGGTGGCACTGAGGGTTGAGGTGCTGGACGCCACACCTCGTGCCACGCCGGCGACCCAGGTTCGGGAATGAGCCTGGACCATCGGGGGTCAGCACGGGGAGGAGAAGATCGAGCATCTGAAGGACTGCTCTTCTCCTGGGGTGGGTCCCAGGGAATCCTCGCTCAGTGGCAGCTCCTGACGGAAGCTGGGGACATCGCAAGTAGCAGGGATAAACAGAGGGGACATGGTGACTGCAGGTCATCTGTGGGAGGTCCCACGCTGATGCCACTGCACACCGCAACAGGGGATGGAACAAATGGAAAAAACCCTACCTCCTGGTAGGTGAAGGAGGGTACAGGGGGCAGCCAACCACACCCAGTGCCAGGTCTCTCCGCTCATTCCTCTGGCTCTCCTCTCTGCCTGGCTGCTCTTCTGAATTATAGATAGAGCACCAGAAAGGAGTATGGCAGTCCCACCTTGGGGGACTTAGAGCTGGGGGGGGTGAGTGGCCGGGTAGTGGTAGGGAACCACACCAGAGAGAGAAGAGTGGCGGAGGACTTCAGGCAGGCGGGATCATGGCACAGAGCCGAGCAACCCTCTGGAGAGAGTCCGGGTAGGACAGTGAAAAAACAGTTTGAAAAAAAAAATACATTTAATACGGTCTTTATGGACCTCAGCAGGGTTCTCCCTGCCAACTGTCTTGACCCCCTCAGCTCTGACCAAAGTAGCACATCTACCCTTTCCCCTTCAAACAATCCCCACCTTTTTACCTTTGCATAATTTCAAAATCAGAGGCAAAAAAATACCTGATGAAAGCTCTAGGTAATTCCAGGCACAGCAGCGATAGCCTAGACCTAAAGCTAATTACCCTAACCATCAATGCTATTCTGTCTCCCCTTACAAGTACACTCAACCTCTCCCTTATCACCTGGTGGTGAGGGTGTGTAGATGTTATTGGCCCAGTCCTGGCTGGGATAGTGGTGGTGTCATTAGAGAGAGGGATCTTTCTAGATCCCTTAAAGGAGGCGGTAGTACGCCCCCTTCTGAAAAACCCCTCTCCTGACCCCGACTGCCCAGCAAATTACAGATCGGTTCTAACCTCCCTTGTAGGAAGGTTATTGAGAAGGTGGTCACCTGCAACTGGAGGATCATTTGTCCAGTCACAATAATGACGCCTCCAATCCGCTTCAGGAAAAGGCATAGTACAGAGATGGCTCTGGTTCTGGTATTGAATGATCTCCTGATGGCAAGAGATCGGAGGACCCATTCCATCTTGGTTCTCCTGGATCTCTCAGCAGCATTTGACACTGTGGATCATGGGGTACTGCTCGACTGCCTGTGGTTTTTCTGTGGTCTGAGGGTAGCAGTCCACAGTTGGTTTCGATCTTTTCTGGAGGGCAGATCTCAGAGAGTGGTGTCCGGAATTTACACCTCAGCCCCTCATTGGCTGCCCTGTGGGGTACCGCAGGGGTCGATGCTGTCCCCTATGTTATTCGCGGTGTATATGCCTCCATTGGGGCACATTATAAGATGGTATGGGCTGAGTTTTCATTGTTATGCCGATGATTCTCAGCTCTACCTGTCTTTTATACCTGAATGGGAGTCTGATTCCATCACAGTGTTTAATAACTGCCTCTGGAGATTCAGGATTGGATGAGTGCGAGTTGGCTTAGGTTGAACTAAGAGAAAACTGAGGTATTGGTTGTGGACCCTGGAGGGAGGACAATAGGGGCTTGGTCTGGGAAACCCTCAGGTTTATATCTTGGGGGAGCCCCACTTCTGGCCTCTGGCCAAGTGTGTAACCTAGGCATGATATTTGACGAAGGCCTGACTATGAAGGCGCAGGTGTCGGCCGTAGTCAAATCTGCCTTTTTCCATCTGAGGAACATTGCCCGGGTGAAACACTTGGTTCCACCTGAAGATCTTCCCACCCTGGTTCATGCCTTTGTCACCAGCCATTCTGATTACTGCAATGCCCTCTATCTAGGGCTGCCGGGGGTGGATATCCGCCGCTTGCAGCTTGTACAGAATGCAATGGCCAGGTTGTTGATGGGAGTTTCAAGATCTAGCCATATGACACCTGTGCTACGTGATCTGCACTGGCTGCCAATACAGTGGCGGATCACCTTCAAGGTCACATTGCTGATCTTTAAGGCCCTACATGATTTGGGACCTCACTACCTGAAAGACCTCTTGGTGCCTTACTGTCCTACCCGCTCTCTTTGCTCCTCTGATGAGGGATTGCTAGAAATACCCAGGGTGTGTTTAAAGACGTGTGGAGGTAGATCTTTTGCCTTTGTGGCACCGACCCTGTGGAATTCTCTATCTCGTCAGATATGAGATTGCCTGACTGTGGAAAGTTTTAAAAAACAGCTAAAGACTTTCCTTTTTACCCAAGCATTTGCTTGGACGTAGTAAGTGGGTGTTATCTATGACTGCTGTATTTATTGTTTTGTGTAATGTGTTTTAAAGTGGTTTTGAATTATTGTAAAAGCACCCTGAGCTTGGGAAGGCGCTTGAAATAAATACATTTTACTTACTTATCATTGGTCAATTCCTCAAATCTGGAAGTCAGTGATTGTTACCCTGTTTTTAAAAATGGGGATATGATAATCCACTCAAATTTTAGACTGATTTATCTCTACCTCAATTTCCAAGACACCTGAAAGAATTGTCTACAATCAGTTAATTCATCACCCACAAATACAATCTGCAGTGCAAGGAACAACATGGTTTCAGAAAGCTGCACAGTACCACCACTGCCCTAGTCGAGTTTACAGGGTTCATACATGACTCACTTGATCTCAGGCACCTAGTGGGCCACCTTATTGATCTCACTAAGGCCTTTGATACAGTGAATCATAAGCCCTACTGCCCAACTAGGGTGCAACTTCTGTCTCCTCAACATCACTGTGTTGGTTCTGGAGCTACCTCTCTGGTCATGACCAATAAGTAAAAATCAGGAGCACCCTTTCCGACAGATGAGGTATTAGCACAGGTGTCCCTCAGGGGTCCATCCTGGGCCCCCCTCTTATTCAGTCTCTCTTCTTTTTTTCCAAACTCTGTTTTTCTCCCACACCACTGAACTCTCTCCAGTGACCCTACCTTGCCACACACTCTACCTCCTTGCGTGGCTCTACTGTGTCCTCCTCCGCTACTCCCCAGCACCGGGCATCCCCCCCCATGGGTCTATCCTCCGGGGAAGGGCCACCCCCACCCAGGGCGGTCTTTCTATTAGGGTTGAGACACCGGGCCAGAGAGGGGAGGAAAGCGGAGAGGACTTCAGGCCCGACTACCTAAGATACCCAGTGTATTCCAATGACAATTACTTCAATTTATCACACAAGAAAGTGTGGCATCTTTATCAGAAAGTGCTTCCTCCTTGTGGGCAGCACTATAGATACCTCCTCCCACTCAGGCATTTAAGATAGTCCCTGAAGTTGGTGGAGAATGGCTCCTTGTCATCCATTGTCCCTCTCACACTCTGGAAGCTCTCCACCATATGAGACAGCATCTGAGCATTAGCAACGTCAACCAACCACTATGACTGAGCTTCTTGACATACAAGCATTTGCCAATGCCGAATGTTTGCTTGCTTAAAGAGACAGCATTTGGGCCAAACAAGAAATACATATATATTGAATAATTGTATAAACATATTGAAAATTACCAAAGTTATGAGTCAACATTGAAAAATTTCAACATACTGTACCTTCATAACTTTGGTGTTTTTTTAAGATTGTGACTCCAAATTTTCAACAGAGCCTTTTTATGACCCCACTTCATGAACCTGGTAGGTGAAATTTTTCAAATCTGGCCTGAAAGGTGATTTCACAGAGTGACTGTGAAATCACTTTTCAAGACAGATTTGCAAATTTTGACCTATCTTGTTCATAAGGCGGGGTCATAAAATGACTATGCAGAAAAACTGGGGGTCAAAATATTGAAAATTACCAAAGTTATGAGTGAACATTAAAAATCTTTACCGTACTTTTTTTTATAATTTTAGTGTTTTTTTAAGATTTTGACCTCAGATTTTTAAAATAGCCTTTTTATGACCCCACTTCCTGAACCTGGTAGATGAGATATTTCAAATCCGGTCCAAAGTGTGATTTAGCAGAGTGACTGCAAAGTCATTTTTGCGGACGAATTTGAAAACTTTCACCTACCTTATTCATGAGGAGGGGTCATAAAAAAACTATTTTGAACTTGTCAAGTTTATTAATAGCAGCAGACAGTGGTATACATACTGTAGTATGGCATTTCCAGATGTATTCAGACTACTAACATTTTGTGTTAATTAAACTCGTATCTTCCATATTATAAAAACAATAACAGCAATTCAGTAGTTTCTTTAAAAAGTTAAGTTTACCACTACTGAACCTGTCTCATTCTTCTTTTTCAGAATCAAGTCCATAGTGTTCCTAAGGAAAGAATATGGTGTCCATCCAATCAATTCAGAATGAAGCATCAAATAACTAAAAAAATTGAAATAATACACTTCTAAAAGTTCAGTACATCGCTTCGTGCACTCCATGTTAACCCTGTTTTGCTGCTTAGAACAAAATATAAAATTACTTGTTTAATAAATATAACAAACAGTAGAAAAATACAACTACAATAACTTCAACTGCTGTCCAGCGTGGTTATTGAATAATGATGGGGTTAAAGAAAACTCAGTTCTGGAATATAAGCAGCAACCAGGTCTGTAATCCATCATACTAAACTAAGAACTGCTCCAAGACCGGAGTGCCATCTTTATTCTCTCTATAATGATTGTAGGGGAGAAGAAGAAGAATCAGTATTTATATAGTGCTTTTCATACACAGTATCCCAAAGCACTTTACAAGCAATGCTAGACTGGTAGTGAAGTGACTGAATGTGTGGTGGTGGCCATATCGCACATCATCACCCACACACAGCCTGGATAATTGCATGAACCAATTTTTATGGGAAGGGGAATGTTGGCCAGGACACCGGGAATGTTCTCTGCTGTTTTGCGAAGAGTGCCCTGGGTTCTTTTACTTCCACCTGAGCACCCACCAGGACAATACCAGGATGGGCAGGAGGGACCTCGGTTTAACATCTCATCGAAGGATGGCACACTCCAGCAGTACAGCACCCCCCAATACTGTACTCGGATGCCAATGATTTTTAGGTGCAAGTCCAATCCTGGTGTGGAACGAGCACCCACGACCTTCTAGTCCGGAGGCGGATGTGCCACCAACTGAGCCACCTGGCATTAAACTTGTCAACTTGTAATCGAAGCTGTACTGTTATGGCTTCCATACTTTTAATTTTATGTACATTCTGAAGCTACTGTTGAATGGTTAATGTGTTCATTGAAAGCCAGTTCTGTGTGACTACCTTAGTAGCTGCTGCAACCAAAATATAATACAAATATTTGAAGCGGCTGTGCAGATCCCTCTGGGTGGCAAACCTAATATCAGATTTTCAAATGTTGGGGTTACATTTAAATGTAATATGCCCATCACCACTTCACCCGCTTCCAACCAATAGTCAGTAAGCACTGAGCAACTCAAAAAAATATGATAGTGGGTGCCCAGAAGATGATATTTCCTCCAACAGTGGTCTGATAGATCGGTAGTATAATGCTTAGGAAATTGTTGAGTAATAGAAACAGTGCACAGACTTTCCAACGGAACTCCTGTCATGATGGGGATCCCATAGTCTTATGTATGCCTGCCAGATCTTTTTCCAGTTGTAAGAGGAAATGTCATATTCAAGCTCTGCTTCCCATTTAAATTGAATTCTCTCTAAAGCCAGTTGACCATCTCCCTCCTGTAATATTGCATATGTCTGAGATATAAACTTCATGCTCTCAGAAGTCTGTCCCTTCCTCCAGACCAACTCTACTCTGTGGGCAGGGGCAGCTGTAGCAAGACTGCAAGCCCAATCTTTGATGTTATATAGTGTCTGAACCGGAGGACTTTATAGAAACCAGAATTCTACAAGTGAAATTCCTTTTGCAGAGTAGAAAAATTATTAGTTGTAGCTTCCCCAGTAATCATTTGTCTTAAATATTTTAACCCATGCTTAGCCCAAGTCTGAAGCTGTCCATCCCAACCCACCGCTGCAAAATGTGGTAAGTATTGTAATGGAATGTAGTGTCAGACAGGGGGTAGGAATTTCCCACCATTGCCTCACCCGTAGCTACATAGCCATACTATGTTTACTCCATGGGTTAGTTATATTCTTACGTTCTGGTGTCGAAATTACCCATGGGAATATTTGGAGTAGAATATATGAGTGTGCCCTTTCCTCCAATGCAGGTCACCTAGTGGAATCGCTAGAGGCTATCATTTTTATTATTGGCAGTACCTATGTGACTGCATAGTATTTTTGAAAATTAGGTAGTCCCCCAACCTCCTTTATCTTTGGTTTCTGTTAGCCTCTGCCCAGGTAAAATTTTATAGTTTTCTTCTTAGATCCTTCCGATCTTTGGATGGAATGGGCAGAGGTAGGGTCAAATACAGAAAAAGGTATCTTGGTAAGACATTCATTTTTTATTGTTTATAGTCTATTTGTAAAAGTGAAGGGGAGGGCTCACCATTGAGTGAGGTCGGCATAAACCTGCTGTTTTAGGGCATCATAGTTATAGTTGTACAATTTAGAGAGGTGTATTGGGATTTGTATTCTCAGGTAACATACTTTTTCTTTTACCCATTTGAATGGTACCATTGCCATTAATCTTGGGGTGATAATTCTGCTCATTTGCAATATTTCTGTCTTATCATTTACTTTAAATCCTGAAATGTTCCCATAGAAATTTAACAATTGTAATAATGGTGGGAGGGAGTATTCCGGGTCATTTATGTAAATTAAGTTGTCATCTGCATACAAGCGATATTTTATTCATACAGCTTTGAATGTTAATCACCACTATCTTCTCCGCTTGCATTATAGCCTTTATCAGTGACTACATGCTTATTGCAAATAGAAGAGGAGACAAGGGGCATCCCTGTCAGGTTCCTCTCTCAGTCTTGAAAAAATATGACAATGTTCCGTTGACCCTAACTCTGGCTCATGGTTGACTATAAAGCAAGGAAATCAAAGCCAGAAAATCCCCACCAATCCCATGTGTTCCAACACCTTTTTTTTGTATATTTCTGTTTCTCCCCCTCAGCCCCTGGCACTGTCACCCAATAGAACCCTTGACCCCACTAGCCTGGAGGAACCTCCCATAGAGCCATGGCTTACCCCTCCAGGTGGGGATGGAGAGGGAGCAGGGGCCCCCCAGCTGTAACCCCCCTCCTGGTTCCTGTACCTCTATGTCTTGTTAGAGTCCATCATGGGCAGCGGCATCAGTGGCGAGGGTCCCCTCTGACCCCCTTGTTGGTGTCATGCTGGGGCCAAGTATTTCTAGGTGTGTGGCCCCCAGAGAAGCGATGTGTGCTGATGTCAAGACAGAGGCCAGCATCCGTCACACTCCTCCCCCTACATATGGTGCAGACATGCCAATCCTTCAGCCACCGCTAGAGGCCAGTCATGCACCAAACCAAGATTCCTCCTGTCCCCTGGAGGAGATAAGCAGTCCTTGGACACTGGAGCCTCCTCCTCCCAGCCGGCCCTCCAACAACCCAAGCCCATTCCCGAACTCGGGTCACCAGCGACGTGAGCAGTAATGTTACGGCTGCACCGGCAGGCCAGCTCAACACTGTTTTTAGGTATGTCCAGTTGAGGCAATCAAATGCCTTTTCAGCATCTAAGATAAAGGTTAACTGGGGCACTGAAGGAGTGTATTTATGAGACAGAATGTTTAAGAGCTTACAGATATTATCAGAGGTGTCTATGCGGGATAAATCCTGACTGATCCGGATGGACAAGAGCTTCAATATACTGTTATAATCATTTAGAAAGGATTTTTATGAGGATTTTTAGATCTTGATTGAGTAAAGAAATTGGTCTAATGGCATCACATAAGTTTCTCTTTTTCCACTGTTTTGGTATGGCCAAAATTACCTCTTCCTGCCATGTGTCTGGTATTTTACCCTTCTCCACACATGTGTTGTACATATTAGTTACAATAGGCATTAAAACCTCATTAAACTTCTTTTAGAATTCTGCACTATATCCATCCAGTCACCTTTCCCATTTTTTTATTCATTTATCACTATGCCTACCCTCCTTTTCTGATATTGGAGCATCTAATTTTGCAGTAATGTCTGGGGATAGTTTGGGAAGGTAAAGTCTCCAATAATGTTTTGGTCTGAGTGGCTACCAAAGTTTTGTCTTTAAACATTTTTTTGTGGGGCTATTTCTTTTATCCTCCTAGCCGGCTGACATCTGGAGGGAGCCCCCAGCCCCGTCCCCCGGCATCCATCATCCGGCGCTGACCCAAACTCCCAGAGCTTTCCCCCACTCTGGTGGGGCCAGTGGGGTTCCCCAACCCCCACTGGGGACTGGATCCAGTGGGCCAGTGCTGTGGCTGGCCAGGAGCTGTGCCTGCGAGGCACCCTCCACCATAGTGCCATAGCTCTTCTTTTTCCTGGTTATATTTCCCCAGGAGTTGGGGCATGCAATGATGCCTACAGAGAGAAGCGTACACGTGTCTGCACATGCTCCCTCCTAGCATCTGCCCCAACTCCTCCCCCTACTACAGCATGGTGCCCTGTCCCCCAGCCACTGCTAGGGAGTAGGCAAGCACCAACCACGGAGGATCCCCCCCTTCCCAGAGAAGGAGAACAGTCCATCAGATGGTCAATTCTTCTCTTCCCCTACTGACCCCTGACAGCCCCTGTTGATTCCCAAACATGGGTTGCCAGTGTAGCATGAGGTAAGGTGACCAGCGCCTCAGCCCTCAGCACCACCAGGCCAGCTGTCTTTAAACTTTTTTTTATCAAAATCTGTACAAGGAAAATAAGGTTATGGGCAATATCATTGGGTAATGTCCAGTTCTTATTAGGGTCCTGCTTATCAGTGATGTGTGAAATTGTTCTCTCTGCCATTTCTTTTCTAAGCCAGAAGGCTACAAGACAAGCCACCCCCCTTCCACGTCATGATTTCTGATCAGAGAATCTCAGATTCCCCTCTGCTTTCTTATTTTCAAAGTCTTAAGTCCTGTCTAGCCTTCAAAAATGCTTTTAACACTTTGGCATTCTCTATATTAACTTTGTGCTCCTTTTCTAATTTTTGTAATCTACCTATCAGGTGACTGTAGGTCAGCCACAAGAACTTTTTCTTTGCCGAGGCATAACTTATTATCTTGCCTCTGATAACTGCCTTAATCGTGTCTCATCGTAGCAGTGCAGAACATACTTGAAATGAATTCTCTGCACATAGCTCCTTGATGCTTTGCACAATTTTATCTTTAACTTTAAAATGCTTATTTAATAAAGAGACACAACGTCTGTTTTTGCTGTTGGGGCAGTTTAAGTTGTAGAGAAAAAGGGGCATGATCTAAAATGGAAATATCATGACTACTCAAATTAAGCACAGAATGCATATATCTCTTTTGTGTAAGAAAGAGGTTTATGCATGAACACAACTGTTGTACAGATGAGAAAAAAGTGTAATCTTGTTCAGTGGGATGCTGGGCTCTCCACACATCAATGAAACCCAGTTATTCCACCACTGATTTGTGGGTTTTTGTAGCATATTTGTTAGCAGTAGTCTGCCTGGAGGATCTATTCGTGATTGAAGCACACAATTAAAGTCTCCCACTAAGATTACTTCACCTTGAGGCAACAGTGCTATCTTACTGAATATCTCCTTAAACAATCTCGATGTGCCCACATTAGGGGCATATATAGTAACGAAATGTATTGTTTCTCCCTGTAATGTACCAGAGGCCCTAATATACCAGCCCATTAGTCCAGTGTGTGATGAACTTAATACAAAAGGGCTACCTTGCTTAACCAAAATAGCCATACCTGCTCTTTTACCCCAAGGATGAGGCACTGCCACTGCCTGCCCCACCCACGCTCACTAAGTTTAAGGTGTTCCTCCATAGTCGAATGAGTCTCCCATACATATGTAATGTCACAGTTCAACTTTCTGAGCTCTGAGAGAATTTTGGTATGCTTCACTGGTGAATTCACTCCCTTGATATTGTAAGATACTATATTCAATGCATCCATAATGGTCTACACCAGACAAAGGTAAGATTTATACCCAATCGCAAGCCACAAAGTGAGAAATATCTCCCCTTCAACTCCCCTGACCCCACAAGGACAGCAGATTTAAAAAACTCAAGAACAAACAAGGTAAACTTTTGAACAGGATAAAGAGAACACCAACAAATCTTATTAGAAAGAAACACTCAGGTCTATAGGTAAACTGAGCTGTCCAGAATATCAAGTAAAGTTCAGTAAACTTCCTAGGCAAATTGTGCCTTAAGCTGAGAAAGTATAAAACTAGGGGCAATTAAAATTGTCCTAGGTGGATATGAAGAATCCACCTATGCTCTAGATAGAAGTTGGAGCATCAACCTCTTCATCTTCCTAATGAAGAGGTTAAAGAAGAGAGCTTATGTCACTGCAATGGTGTCAGAGCAAAGTTAATAATGAAAGGTCTTTAAATCAGAAAAGTAAGACTCCACAAACTTACCCTGCCATAAATTCAACCCCTCTTTTGTAAGAATGGGTTGAATTATATTATTACCAAACAGGAAAGGGATAGTGAATCCCCCTTTCCATTGAATCCTTTTGTTAACAGCATTTCCCCATAAAGGCCAGGTGTAACACATTATGCTTTTAGGGGAAGTGTCAGATTTATCCCTGATTATAATAGTGACTCAGTTTCCCCTTCTCTAATTTTAACCTAGTGTCTCCCTCTGGTGCTTTCCAGGAGTATATCCTTTCAAATGCCATTCTTTATCTTTGCACATTTTATTTATTTAAGTTTCGGAGTTACACTTTTGAGCCAACAGGCTCTTTAACAAAGGTTCCAGATCATAGAGAACAGTAACATGTGATAACAGGACAGATAAACAAATAATTACACATAGTTATTAACCAAAAGAGCAAAAACAGGTAAATTGTTTACAAAAATGAATATTGCAAGAGGTAACAGAAATACAAGAGCTACCAGAGGCTTTGTCAGTTTTAGGCCTGGTGAGGAGCCAAAAGGATGGTGGAGAAGTCAGTAACAGGAGAGGCTGCAGGGTATCAGGGGTTGAGAGGGAGAGGGGAGGTGACAAATTAGAGCAGGGGCCCTGGGAAGCAGGATTTTTTAGAAGGAGCAGTCACAGATAGCACCAGCCACCAAGTGCTGATGAAGTTTGCGCTTAAAGGGGCTTAGATTTGAGGTATTAGCAATGTCCTGCAGACCAGTTTGTACCATTTTGGGGCCCTAGCTTTGAAAGAGGGCTGCCCTTGTGAGGTCCAACAGTGGGAAACAGAGAAGGCTAGGTTTATAGAACTCCTAGTTGGGTGTGTGGGGCAATGAGCGGATAGTAATGAGTGAACACCAGGGGGCAGGAGGCCCAAGTACACCTTCTTTGCAAGAATGCAGGTTTGATACTTTATTCTCCCAGACAGTTGAAGCCAGATTGTCTGCTCATATAAATCACACGTGCGTCTGAGTCATGGAGCTGAGGTAGAGAGCCAACAGGCTTTGTTGAGAGCTAGGGTAATGCGCTGCAGAGCTGTGTCAGTAGTGGAACCCCAGATTACGAGTCCATAGTCAATAAGTGAGGTAACCGAGTTCTGTTTTGCAATCTTCAGTGCTTCAATGGTCAGACAGTCCCTGTGTCTATATAGCAGTCCTATGCGTGAATTAACAGTTTTGGCGATTTTACGAATATGCATGGCATCTGATAACGTGCAGTCGAAGGTCACGGCCAGGTATTTGAAGTTTTCAACCTGTTCCAATGTGGCGCCAACACTATTTTTGATTACCAGCTGTCGATGTTTGTGCTTGCTGCGTGTGCCATGAAACAGCATAGATTTAAATATAGAGTAGTTTAAAACGAGCTTGTGGGACCTGAACCAGGATTTAACTTCAGCGAAGCTACACTGTAGTTCTAGCTGAAGGAGAGAAATGTCAGAGTGACTTGTGAAAATGACAGCATCATCCACATACAGGAGTATTCTGTCTTCACATGAGGTGGAAAGTCCATTCATGAAGTTGCTAAATAATAAGGGGCCCAGGATAGATTCTTGGGGGACACCCGATCGGACAGGACAGGGTGATGAGATAGTATCTCTGACCTGCTGAGAGTGGTCACTAAGGTAGCTCTGAAACCAGTTAGTGGCTTCAGGAGAAAGTCCTAGGGATGATAGTTGTCTAGCCAGTAGACAGTGGTTGACGGCATCAAATGCCTTAGTCAGGTCAATAAAGGCGACACCAACTGAGAGGTTCTGATCAAGTGCCTAATGGATGTAGGATGTGAACTCTAACAGTGCTGTTGTGGTGCTGTGACCTTTGTGAAAACCATGTTGCTGGGTTCTCAGGAGGTCATTCTTTTCCGGATAGTCAACAAGTTGGTTAGCAACTAGCCTTTCTAATGCCTTGAGGGAGGAGGTAGGATGGAGATTGGTCTATAGTTGCTTGGGAGAGTCGCATCACCACTTTTGTGGATAGGGTGACCATGGCGGATTTCCACTTTTGTGAGAATTGTGAAAACTTAAAGGAGCGGTTAAGAATTTTGGTGAGGTGTGTCAGGATTTCATTGATGGTGAGGGAAATTAGTTTTAAATCCAGTGAGTCTACACTGTGCCTGGTTTTACCAAGCACCTTGAGAATGTGCTTTTTGGCTAGTCCCTCTGAGATCACCTTAAAGTAAAAAGGGGGTTGTTGCAAAGTTCCATGTAGGCTGACACGGTGGGTAGAGGCTGGTACTGGATCGCAAAAGTTGGGTGGAAGCACATGACTTAGATCAGAAAAAGTGGTGTTAAAGGTCTCAGCAATGGTACCTTTATCAAGGGTGATAGTGTTGTCAATGTTGAGCATTGCGGGAGTACTTTTGGAGCATTTCCCAGTAACCTCCAAGAGGCTATCCCAGAACTTCCTCTCATTTTCCCAGGTGCAAGCAAGGACATTGCTATAGTAATTGGTTTTTGCTTTTCAAATTGCTCTAGTGCAGGCATTTTGTGCTGCTTTGTAGGCCTGGATGTCCACTGGGGTGTTAGAAGCCTTTCAGTGATACCAGAGCAGGTCACAGGATTTCATCTGTTCGAGGAGGCTATGCGTCAACCAGGGGTTAATTGTACCCCTGATCATATGCTTTCTGAGCGGGGCATGAACATCACAGACTGAGTTAAAGGATGTAAGTATTCAAGAGCGGTGTCTATATCTTGCATGGTGTCAATTGAAGACCAGTCCAGAGTTTGCAGGTGTTCTTTTAAGGCTGAGTGTGGCATGAACATCACAGACTGAGTTGAAGGATGTAATAAAGTATTCAAGAGTGGTATCTACGTCTTGCATGGTGTCAATTGAAGACCAGTCCAGAGTTCGCAGCTGTTCTTTTAGGGGGCCTAGATGGTTAGGTAGCAGGACCCAGCTAGCCATGAATTTCTGGGGTGGTTTGTTAAATTTGTTCGACCAAAGGGATAGTGCAGGGGAGTGATCACTAACAGAGTCCAGGAGGACTTCAGGTTTGGAGATATGATCAGGCCAATTGGTAAGAACCCAGTCCAGGAGGGTTGAGGCCCCTGTCTTGTACTTAATCCTGGTGGGTGACTGTACCAGTTGTTCAAGGTTGGCAGCTGTAATGACATCTTTATAGTAGTTTGCACTGGGAGCCAACCAGTTGATATATAATTCCCAAGTAAAATGACTTCTCCACTACTACCAAGGAATCTAATGCAGTTGAGGAGGGGGAAGAGACATTGTTTAGTTAGTTTGGGTGGTATATACACAGAAACAATGGTCAGAGCCTTGTTGAGAGCACCAAGATGTACCTTGATGGCTAGTATCTGAAAGTCATTCACGGGGCTAGGAAGGGAGATGACATGTCCCTTGATTTAGTCTTTTAAGTAGAGAGCATGTCCTCCTCCTTTCTTATTAAGTCTGCCTAGCCTAAAGACTATGTAGCCTGGTAAGGATATGGCAGTGTCTTGGATCTTTGGTGACAGCCAAGTTGCAACAACAGATAGAATGTTGGGGTTGTGTTGGCCAATTCAGGCACAGAGGGATTCTAATTTTGAGAGTAGACTGCAGACATTGATGCTAGCAAGAGAGACAGAGTGGCAGAGCTACCAGATTTCATAGATGTTGGTTGGGGTGGGCCTGGGTTTGGGTGTATGTTGCTCAAGATAAGCAGCAAACGCAGGACAAGTCATTTGAGGAAGGCTTTAAGGTGGAACACTTGGTGTCTGTGTGATCTCACCTTTGATTTTTTTTCCTCTACTGCGGTGTTGGGAGGAGGTAGTAAGTAAGGCAGGGCCAAAAAGCAAGGCATTATTACTAGTGAGGGGTGGGGACATCCAAGGGTTTTGTGGGACAGAAGGGGGTGACTTATTAGGATTATGGCCAAAATTGCATGTGTAGGTTCCGTAAACCGACAATGGGTATGAATTCATCTAAGATGCAGTCAGGCAGAGTGGAGTTTCCCCTAGCATGCCATTACAGGGTAGAAGGCATAGTAAGGTGAGCAGGCACAGAGATAGATTGGCAGGTAGCATTTTTGCTAACTAGTCTGTTGGGGAATGTAAGTCCCTGTAAATTATGTTGGACCTTTAAGAGGTGGGGCGTGATCTTGCGTCAGTGGTAGAGTGAGTCTAGAGGTAGTGGGCAGGACTTAGCTGTATTTAATAGAGGTCAGGGCCAGGGAGGGTTGGGGGAAGAAAAATACAGGGTGAAACTAGCTAAGCCAGAGCACAAGCAGTCTCTAGAGAAAAAGAAATTTGAATCGAGCTGTCCAGCTAACTGCAGGGCCAATCAGTAGAGCGGAGGAGTGTGGTGTATTCAATCGGGAGCAGCCAGCTTGTGATTGCCAAAGTTTGAATTTTCAGGCTCTCGGTACCGTACCTGCAGGAGGGCTCTTTAGTATTGGCCGGGGAGCAGAGGTGGGCGTGCGGTGGCGATGCTGAGAAGCCACCCTGCCTGGAGGGAAGCACAGCCTGAGTCGGGCTGAGATGCTGTGAAAAGGACAGGATTAGTAAAATATAGCAAGGGAGGGCAGGGGTGTTGAAAGACAGGACTCAAGTGAGCTGCTGGGGGTTGGGGGAGGCCAGAGATACAAAAGGGGTACAAATTGGTGGGCAGGGTTCAAGTCTCAAACAAAGAGTCTGCAAGGGACAGACAGTCTGGCGCCGCCAGAGGAGAGAATAATAAATGAAGGGAAAAAGAAAGAGGGGAGCAGGGTACCAAAGAAAATGGCAAGAGGGATTGGTAAGCAGAGAAATTAGGAGTACAGCTAGGATATCAGGTGCAGACAAAGTTGGTGATACATAGTCAGAAACACAGTGAGAGAGAGAGAGAGAAGGGGTAGAGGAGAAGAAGAAGAAGAACAGGGGCTCCGTATGGAGCGCAGTCTGCTTAAAACTTAACTTCAGTACAGATAGAATAGGATTTTAAAAGAAAATAATTCAGAGGTTAAGCACAGTTCTACACAGATAGAATACAATTTAACAAGATTAATTCTAAATGCTAGACTTTGGGCCCTATTCACGAATGGCTGGGGTGGCTACGCGCCGCATAAGTTAAGCATGTAGCCACCATGCAGCCGCCCGCACCCACTGTGTCCACTCCACCACATTCACCACCTGGATGCATCCCCCCATGCACCCAATCTCTCAGCCAATCACGGAGCTCCATGCAGGGGTGGGCCGGGGAGCAGTGCGGGGGGTGAGCCAGCACTCTGCAACATTTACAACACCATGGAGTGCTGTGTGCAGGGGTTCCTGGATCCATGAAGCTGCCTCCGGACACAGCGGGGGGCATCAGCACCCCCAACAAAGCAGCCCCTGCTGTCGGGGCACATCTGGAGTCCTGGGTCGGGTAGGCAGGGTGACCATCCATAACAGCTCAGTCAGCACTCTGAACGCCGGCCTATAACATGGCGCCAGAGGCACATAAGGAATCCACTGAGGGTCCCTGCCTGGGCAGCCGATTGGCTGCCCACCATGATGTGCACTCTGCACCCACCTACCCCCTGCGGACCTGCACACTGAGGGGGCCATGTAGGGGAGCCTGGCGGGGGCCAGGGTTCATGAATGTGGCCCCCACATGGAACTCCCTTGGGTGCGGAGCTGAGCGCCCCAATACACGCCTATTGCGCGTTCATATGTGATTAGGCCCAATTGTGAGGGGGAGATTACCCAATTAATCTGGTCATAATACTGAGCGTATAGCTGGCCCAGTGGCATGGAAAGCAGAGGCATCATGCCTTACCTCCTGCTACGCAGTCGACCCATGTCTGCGGTGTGAGCGGGTTGCCGGGGGTCAGCTAGGGTAGGAGAGGACTGAGTGTCTGGAGGACAGCTCTCCTCTCCTGGGGAGGGGCGGGACTGGAGATCAGTGCATGCCTGGCCCCTAGTGGTACCTGGAGGCTAGCACGCTGATGCCACAAGATGGGGGCAGAGACAAAGCAGATACCCGGCATGCCACATGCAGAAGCGCGTGTGGCTCAGCCACTGGCATCATTGCACGCCTAGTCCCACACTTGGGGATCAGAAGAAACCGGAGGCAGAAAATACCATGGACCGGCAGGATGATCCCGGTTCTCCACAGGCACCGCACCCAGTCAGCTGGCACCTCAAGCCAGAGGTGAGTGCCAGTGGACGCCGGGGTGACAGGGTTGAGGGGGCCAGAGGAAGGGGGCTGGTCTATGTGGAGAGAAAGAAACGAGCAAAAAAAAAAAGAATACTGAGTGTATGTCACAATGGCACATCATATGTCCACTCCGTGGGAGAGGAACCAGGCCCCTCAAACCGCATTTGAAAAATCCATATGAAAGGGTCTCAACCTATCCAGCAACCAAAACCTGGGATTGTGAAAAAACAGAAATAAATAAAAATAGGTGATTTAGATCTGGTTGCCCCAATAGGGTGATTTCTGTCGAATCACAGTTTGAGTGACCTCACTCAGCCCCAGGCGGCCATTTTGAATAAGGTTAAGCATTGAACATTTTGACTCACATGTGAGTCCTGAGGCTGAGTGATTTGTCCCTTCGAGAGGTCCCCGCCCCCCCCCACAAAAATGTATGACAGTATCAGGACCGTTTCCAGCACGTGGGGCCCCCCATCCCCCTAATCTATCCCAAAGCACAGAAAAACATTTAACTTTCCCATTCCCATAAGTGTAAGTACAAGTAATCCTTCCCATTACTAAGTTTCATATCGTAAATATAGAGAAAGCAGCTTGCTAATGAAAAGTCTGTGCAACTGTAGACAGGCTAGACAGGGAGACACATGTCATTGCTCTAGTGCCTGAAGAAAAAAGTTACCTTGCTGGTACAGATACGTTCTCCAAATTGGGATCCTGTCTGTTATCTGCAGCAATTTTCTTTATCAGCTTGGCTAGATCTGGGGCGAGTTGCTTTGGAAGTGTTCTAGGAGTGCCTCACTGTCAGTCCTCATGCTCTGTGCAGTCCTTTTTCCTCAAGGGTTTCCATCTCTAAATCTGGTAAGGGAAACTTCCATTCTTTGAAACACTGGTGGAAGCGGCTCCCTGTTAAAAGACATTAATACTGGAATCCAGATGAATCTTCAACTTTGCTGGGTAGTTAGGTTGTGCTTTGATATTCTTTTTGTCTTGAATTTCTTTGACAATGGCCCATACCTGTTGCAACTGTGCCTGTCATGCCATGGAAAAATCATGGTAGAAATAAATCATAGCATTCTCATATTTAATTCTGGAATCATATCAGTGACCTGATCGAGGGCAGCAAAAAGCCTGAGTCCTGTCCCATGGAGATTAACGGTCAGCTCATAACTGACCCTTCTCAAATATCGGCTACCCTTAACAGGCACAGACCTCGAGGCCTACAAGATCTGCCTGTCTCCCCAGACTCTCCCCCCTACTTTAGATGAACCACCTCACATGGAAAGACACCCATTTTACCTGAGACTGTCTAAACGCACTGAAGTACTAAACCTCCTAAGGAACCTGAAACTAAAAGGGTCAGGGGGACCCGATGGTATCAACCCTCGGCTACTCAAGGCAGGAGCTACCTCCTTAGCCTGGCCTATAACCATGCTCCTCAATCAATCACTGAGGGAAGGAGCAGTTCCTGACCCGTGGAAACATGCCAATGTTGTCTCTACTCACAAAGGGGAGCTCAAGGAAAAACTCAACAACTACAGGCCCATCTCCCTCCTCTGCTCACTTGCTAAGGTGCAAGAAACATTCATCTACAATCAACTCAGGGACTACCTGGAAGCTCATCAGCTCCTTACCCCCTCGCAACATAGATTTAGAACAAACCATGGTACTGACACTGCCCTCATTAACTTAACAGATGAAGTTCTCAGGGCAATGGACAAAGGGATACCCACTGGTGCAGTCTTTATAGACTTATCCAAGGCATTCAACCTCGTGGACACAACTTGCTGCTACGGAAGCTGCAAAATATAGGCCTAGACAATCATGCCCTGAAGTGGTTTGGGAGCTACTTATCAGGCAGGGCACAGAGGGTCTCATGGAAAGGGACCATGTCTGACCCACTACCCCTAAACCAGGGTATATCTCAGGGCTCAATTCTAGGCCCCCTCCTGTTTTCCTTGTTTACCAACGACCTGCATACCCACTGCATACCCACTGCGAGGAGAGCTCGGTTGTGCAGTACACTGATGATACTGTCATCTTCTGACCCCTGCGTGATGTGGTTGCCCTAGGCCCTCTACTCCAAAAGGATCTTACTTCACTAGAGACTTGGCTATGTAAGAAGAGAATGGTACTAAATGCTGACAAGACCAAGGTAATGCTATTCGGGCCAAGATCCCTGGGATTTGACAGGTCCTCATCCCTCTCCTTAACCTCACTTTCTGGTAAAGCCATTAACATAGTCCCCTCCCTTAAATACTTAGGCCTCACATTGGATCAGAATATCACATACAAGGAACACGTGGACCAGGTCACCAGGACCCTGCATCGGAAACTTGCCGACCTGTACCGACTCAGGGACCAACTCATCCCTGAAGCCAGGCTCTCCATAGCTACCAGCGTCCTTCTACCCAACCTGACCTTTGCGGCCCCTATTATACAGGGCATAGCTAAACAAGCGATTACCAGGATACAAACCCTATATAACAAAATAGCTCATTTTGCAACCTTAGACCACCCGAGACATCACCACTGTGACACTTTGGCCAATCTTCGTTGGCCCACATTGGTCGCCTGCCTTCAACATCCCTTGCTTGTCCAGGCCTACAAGCTTCTCAAACCCCACGCTCCACCAAGCATTGCCGGGACCATAACCCTCAAACACAACCCAAGGAACCTAAGGACCTCAGATAGAACGCTATTAGAAGTTCCTAGGGTAAGGACAAACGCAGGCGGAAGATCCTTTTCCTCCCAAGCAGCCTGCCAATGAAACAAGCTCCCTCCCCAGGTCCAGGCCTCCTCCTCACTCATGAACTTCCACACCAGGCTTAAGTCCCATCTGCTGACCTCAAGCGCATGCCACTGTCATGGCACTTAAAGCTCCTAAGGTACTCCCCTCCTCTCCAACTCCCGCCTCCTAGCTTAACCTTCCTACTACCTGCCTTATACAGACTGCTCGCCAGAGGCCACGTGTAACCCCTGAATAAACTATATGCAAAGTACTACCAATTGCTTACATGTCATGATGATAACCATGCCTGTACCCATGCCTGCATCCACTGCTTTTCTTTTACCATGCCTGTATCCACTGCTTTTCTTTTACCCTGCCTGTAACCATGCCAGTATCCACTATTTTTCTTTACTGTAACCATCTCATGATGTAACTCACAATGCCTCAAATGTTCCTTATGTCCTTGTTCATTCTTATAACTTGCACTGTTATCCCGGGTCGCCCCTGAAAAAGGGACCTTCGGGGCTCAGTGGGCCTACCCAGTCACCAAAATTTAATAAATAAATAAATAAATAATTGGTCTCCATGCTTCTAGTAGTATATGTTTCTTGGCTTGGTAGTGCACTGTACGGATAATCCAGGGTTTAGATCAGGCCACTGAATCCGATGGCTTGGGGCCAAGGGATCTATGAGCTCTGTCCATATCTAGAGGTAGGTCAGTAAGTAGAGATAGCGAGGTTTTTAACAAATGTTTGGTAATCAACAAAACCCTCCTCCACTCCTTCAGGAACCCCATGTATACAAAAATTATTTTGGTGGGCTCAATTCTCTGCATCTCTAAACCAAGCCAGTGTGTTCTGTCACTCTTAAGTAAATATAGAAGGACACGATCATTGATTTCCTGGGCCTCTGCGACCTGTGTAACTTTCTGCTCATTTTCTGTTACTTTCTTGTCGATCCCCTTTAAGTCCATCCAAAGATCTGCAATGGAGGACTCAATTTTATTAACTGTGTGCAAGATTTTTTGAATTGCTCGCTCTGATCATGTAGGTAAACGATCGTCTTTAAGATCTGACGCTGACGACTCTGACGGGGATCGACCAAGAGAGGCCGCAAAGCTCTCCACGTTGGCACTGATTACAAGCTGCTTCAGTTTTGCAGTTAGTGAGGTATTTTTGCTGGGTTTAGTTTTTGGTGGTTTAGAAGCCATCACTCCTTTAATCAGACATGTCGACTGCAGGCTGTAAAGTCTTGTATAAGGAGTATTACTGTAGATTTAGGTTTGCTCACAGAGCTGGGATTATCACCCTGCCATCATCAGCTTGACGTCCCCATAAGTCCATAGTTGAAAATGTTCAATATACCTTCGAAACTGTCTTTTCAGCCCCCACCGTCTGGTTACCCCCCATTTCCTGCCTAGTGCACAACTCCTATTTAGTGTCCTCCTATATCTACATCTCTATGCTGCTCCCACTTTCTGCCCATACTCCTCTCTCCTGACCTCGGCACTCCCTTCTGCCCTCCCACTGTTTTCTCTCTAGTGCCCAAACTCCTTAGCTAGGCTCCCCCTTTCTTTGTATCTCAGTGCTGCCTCTCTTTCTACCCATTCACCTCCCCCCTTGCTGCTTTCTCACTCTTTCCCCCCTTCCCTTACTTTGCTGTCTACAGCACAAACTCCCTATATAAGGTCCTCCTACACCTATATCACTGTACTGCTTAGTTTCTGACTCCCATTCCTGCCTGCCTGGCTGGCTCTCTCACAGTAACATAGTAGTTGACAGCAGATAAAGACCGCTAGGCCTACCTAGTCTGCTAGTATTCCCTGTCTGCAGCAGTGGCCACTGACCCTACTTGGTCATTGGCTTTTGCCTCTCTTCCCCATATCTACAGTTCCCTTATGTCTATCCCATGCATGTGTGTGAGTGCAAGGGCAAGATGGTGGCTGTGTGTGAACTGCCTGAGGTTTAGTAGAGCCATCCCCACTTTTACTAGTTGGTTTTTGCTTATTTGCTTTGTTTTTTAATTAGTTTTATAGTATAGTTCTTAGGGCATATATGCCATCTGTCTTATGTTTTGTACACCGTTTCGCTGATGTGGAGCCATTGTAAAGGAGTCTCTGACTCAAAGGTTTGCAATTCCAATATGTTTAAATAAATAAAATAAATAAATATAGTGAGACAGGTAGTGAGGCAAGCATTTATTTTTCAGGGCTGTAGTTATGGGTTTTGTTTGATGCTTTTTACTGTTTGGGTACGAAGTTTTCGGATGCCAAACTGCAAGCTAGCTTCATAAAGTTTTGCTAGCAATCTTTTCCCCTTGTAGTTCTGTTTATTTTCTCCCGCAGTGCATAAGCTCAAAAGCAGGAGCATTTAGTGTTTTCTCATGTTTTCATTTCTAAGTCACGGCGGACTGTCCCATTAGGGAAGCCATGACTGACTCTCCTTCCATAGCTGAGAGCTGTGGAGTTTTGCTGGGAGCTGCTGGATTTGTGGCCTGGATTACATAGAACATAGAAACATAGAAGTTGACTGCAGATAAGGACCGTAAGGCCCATCCAGTCTGCCCATTTCTTTTTCTACCTTATAAATGTGCCATCGGCCTTTGCTCTGTCAGTGACCTATCTATTCATAGTCATTTGTATTGCTCCCTTATGCCTATCCCATGCCTGTTTGAAGCTCTGCACTATATTCATAGCCACCACTTCTTGTGGTAAGCTATTCCATGCATCTACACCCTTTCTGTGAAAAGATTTCCTCACATTCCCCTTAATCGGCCTCCTCTAATCTCATGATGTGTCCTCTTGTCCTGCTATTTTTCTTATATTTAAACATGTTAGACTCCTTTCACCTTGTTTATGCCTTAAGGTGTTTAAATGTCTCGATCATATCACCTCTCTCCCTCCTTTGCTCAAGGGTATACATATTGAGCTCCGTTAATCTGTCCTCATATGTCTTCTGATGCAGTCCCTGCACCATTTTGTTGCCCTTCTCTGGACTGCCTCAATTTGGTTAATGTCCTTGTGAAGGTGTGGCCTCCAATACTGCCGCAGTACTCCAGATGGGGCCTAACCAATGTCTTGTACAGAGGGATTATTACCTCCCTCTTACGACTTGTGATACCCTTACTAATACACCCTAACACCCCCCTAGCCTTACCTACTGCTTTAGAGGTCTGCTTGGATGATTTTAGGTCATCAGTGATGATGATGCCTAAGTCTCTTTCTTCCTTTGTGACTGCTAGCAACTCCCCTCCCAGCCTAAAAGTGGCTTCAGGGTTTCTCTTCCCTATGTGCATGATTTTGCACTTCTTTGCATTAAATCCCAGGTGCCACTCTTCTGACCATTTTGCTAGTTTATCCAGATCTCTTCTCATTCTGCCCACCCCATCTGGATCATCTACTCTGTTGCAGATCTTGGTGTCATCTGCAAACAGACAAGCCTTACCCTCTAGTCCATCTGCAGGGTCACTATTGAGATGTTGAATAGGACTGGCCCCAGGACTGATCCAAGAGTGCCCACTTGTGACTTGCATCTCTTCTGACTGTATACCATTTACCACCACTCTCTGTTTCTGCCAGTCAACAGTTTGCCACCCAGTTGACCAACTTCTGACCCACCCAGAGCCTACCTAGCTTATTTATCAATCTTCTATGTGGAACAGTGTCAAAAGCTTTGCTGAAGTCAAGGTAGGCGACATCAACTGCTCCCCTTGGTCCACCACTCTGGTTACCCAGTCAAAGAAATCTATGAGATTAGTTTGACAGGACCTTCCTTTATAAACCCATGCTGTCTTGGATCCTGTGCCCTATGGATTCCAGGTGTTGCACTATCCTTTCCTTAAGGAGTGCCTCCATAATCTTGCCCACTACTGAGGTAAGACTGACTGGTCTGTAGTTCCCGCCTCTCCCTGCTACCACTCTTGGCGGGCACAGGATCACATAAACCCTTCTCCAGTCTTCTGGGACCTCTCCTGTGCTCAGAGACTCACTAAACAATTCTGCTAATGGCTCTGCTAGTTCCTCCTTTAGCTCCTTAAGTACCCTGGGATGTATGCCATCAGGTCCCATTGCCTTATCCACCCTAGGCCATAGCAAGCTCTTGTAGGACCCTTTCTTTTGTGAAGGGAGTAGTGCTCACCTCCCTCCCCTGTGTCCATGATGCTGAGCTGTGGGCCCTGCCCTACCTTCTCTTCAGTAAATACTGAGCAAAAGTATCTATTTAGGATAGATGCCTTTACAGGGTCCTCCTCCTCACATGCTCCTTTTCTCCATTAAGCTAGCAATACCCCTCTGGACTTTCTCCTTTCACTAATGTATCTATAGAAAGTCTTGTCACCTTCTTTTACTGTTACGTGCTAGTGTTTCCTCCAGTTTGGGACTTTGCCTGCCTTACTGCCTTACCTGCTTCCCTTAGGGCAGTTTGGTATGCCTCCTATCTTCATCGCTGTGTTCCCTTATATTTCCTGAAGGCCAGCCTTTTGGCTCTGACCTTTTCTGCTACTGTATTGGAGAACCAAAGTGGTTTCCTTCTTCTTTTTGCACTTCCTTTTCTGTCTAACATAATGGGATGTTGCTTCAAGTATTGTATCCTTAATGCTTGCCCACTTTGCCTTACCTCCTCACCTGTGTTTCTTTTTGCCAGGGCTAGCTTAACTCTGTTGGCCATCTTATCAAAGTCAGCTCCTCTGAAGTCCCATATTTTTGCCTTGGAATGGGATGATTTAGATGTAGTAGCCAAATTGAACCATACCATGTGATGGTCACTGGTCCCCAGGTGACCTTCTACCTGGAGATCTGTGATCCCTTCTTTGTTAGTCAGTACTAGATCTAGGATAGCCCTGTCTCTTGTGGGTTGCTGTACCAGTTGTTTGAGGCCCTCCCCCTGCAGGAATCCACTATGAGTCTAGTTCTGGCAGATGTTCCTGCTGGTATTGACCAATCTGTATCTGGCATGTTGAAGTCTCCCATTATCAGAACCTCCCTTTAGCTGTCATGTTTTGTATATCTTCTAACAGTAATGTGTCTATGTCCTCCCTCTGGTCTGGGGGCCTGTAGACAACCCCAGTTCTTATGGCTGTCCCATTTCCTGTTTCCAGGGTGACCCACAGTTCTTCTGGCTCCTTATGTGTATTCTGAATTTCTGTAGCTTTGATATTTTCATTAACATACAGGGCCCTCCTCCCCCCTTTTGCACCTCAGTCTCTTCTGAACAATACATAGCCAGTACAAGTCTCCCAAGTGTGGTTACTGGTGACCACGTCTCACTAGTGCTACTCTGTCCAGTTTAGCCTCTGACATTGTGCCTGCAGGTCTGGGATCTTATTTCCCAGGCTGTGAGCATTTGTACATGATTTTCCATTGGCCAGATTTTGGTGTGTTAGTTGTTGGGTGAAGTTTGGCATTACCTATTGCATCGTATGGGAGACAAACCTTTTTCTTACCTGGTGATGCAAATGAGCAGCAAACACGCTGAATTCCTGTTTGACCACTAGCTGAGGGGAGGTGTTCTTCCATTCGACGTATGGGGTGCTGCACCCCTCTCCCCATTTGCTAGTTTAAATATTCTGCAAAGGCGTCAAACTTCTGCCCCAATGCACTGACTCCCTCTTTAGTCAGATGCAGTCCATCAAATTTAAGAACTTTCGCTCCCAGAACTGTTGCCAGTTCCTACAAATCTGTGTCCTTTTCCTGGCACCAGTCCTTGAGCCACGTGTTTAGCTCCCTATCTTCCCTTCTTTGACCTTCCGTCCATCTGCTCCTTCTCCCAGACTGGCAGGATCTCAGAGAAGGAGATGCGGACGAAATAGATGATAGTTTGTCACCCAGCTTAGTCAGGTGTTCCTTGGTCTCCACAACTGACTGGCTGGCGAGATCGATAGTCCCTATGTGTACTAGGACATCAATGTTTTCTCCTGCTTTGTGAACAATTTTAGCAATGCGGTCAGTGTCTCTCCATGCTGATGTACCTGGGAGACATCTGACCATCACCCTAGTCGGAGATGGGTATCAACTCCCGAATCATGGAGTCTCCTATGATCAGAAGTTTTTGGATTTCCTTTGTGCTTGTTTAGTTTTGGTTCCTGATGTGGGTGAGTATTGTTGTGCTAGCTCCTGTGCACGCAGTGTCCTGCTCTGCAGTGTCTTCTGCCTCTTTATTTGATTTCAGAGATAGAGGCAGATACCTGTTTGTAGTGTTTATATGGTTTTGGAGGTAATGTGTTGGAGAGCAGAGAGTGATGGGGCACCTGATTTGCTCCTCCTAACCACCTGCCAACCTCCTGGACCAACTACCCTCTCGTGTCGAGGGTTTTCTGTTGGATGCTGGGGAAATGGCGGGTGGTTCTTATAATGTATTTCCTCTTCAATATGAAATTTGAGGCGTGCAATCTCTGCCCATGCTGTCCGGAGCTGAGACCTAAGATCTTCAAAGGCCCAGCATGTAGGACAGTGTCCTAAATCCTGTAAGACTGTCCTTCTGAAAATTGTTCACAGTACCTGCAGTTAATGAAATCCATTCCAAATAAGTTGCTGGGTTTGTAACCTAGTCAGAGTAATTAGAAGGAAAAAAAAAGGAAAAAATGCAAGTAATGGTTTAATTGTGCTTTGTTTAACTTGTTATAACAAGTTAAATTACTAGTGCCTGTAAATGAGATCACCTTGTGGAGGCTCACTGATCCCCCTTCCTTCTCTGCCACAGGAAATGTCACAACTGTGGTACCCTATAAAAGAGGTGTAGCGTGTGGTGGTTGGGGATGGGGGTGGGTGGCTGGGCCCTTCCCTGCCTAAAAGAAGAACCACGGACGAAAGAACAAGGAGGTAAGAGCAGAAACAATCAGTCAACAACAAATGCAGTAACCCTGAAAGCTTATTCTAATGTTAGATAAAACTGTAAAACCTGTAAAGCACCACCTGTAATAATTTCAGAGAAGATATACCCTGTAAGAAACACTTTGCTACAGAGAAAAATAAAGCAGTAACAGAAGATATACCTTGCAAAAGACAATTTGAATCAGAAGATTACAGCAGTAATCTGTTAGCACAACCTGTAGGCACACCTTGTAATAATGCAGAAGAAGGTATGCCAGCAACAACAATTTGAATCAGAGAAAAAATAAAGCAATGAAATGTTAGCAACAAACAGTAGCAATCCCTGTGAGTAAAAAATAAAAACACCACCACACAGTAAATCTGCTTAGCCAAACTAAGTCTTAATCCTTCTCCCTTGCTCTGGTAAGTTTCTCTACTCTGCCTTTCAAGCAGTCTTAGAAGGAAAGAGCTCAGGTGAAGCTAGGTGCCTTGGCCAGCAAACCAAGTCTTCTACCTCTTAGCCCGGTTTTCGATCGGAGCTATCGGAGTGTGACCTGACTGAGGTTGGAGGAAGCTGGATGGAGGTGTCTGCTGTAGAGGTTGCAGCCGAGGAGCAAACCATCAGCTAGCGTGGTGAGAGCACAACCGGCATCTGGACAGCAAGATGGATCTCTCTTCGACCCGTATTTTTCTCCTTGGAAAGTCAAGTATCTGCTTGCTTCTGACCCTTGGGGGGCAACCAGGAGTGTGGGTTGTGATGGGCTTCTGGGGGAACAACAGCGGGGCTCCAACCGGAGGGTTGACTCCCTGTGACTGTTTAGGGAGGGGGGACTTTGGCCATTGGTGGGCAGCTAAATCTCCAGTCATCCCCTGTTCTGGGTGGCCTGTTGTTGGCCTGTGCCTACTGGTTGCCACTCTGGGGGAAAGGAGAAAGGCAGTACTCACTGCTTGGAGCCGCAGCACTGAACCTGGGGGTAGTGGCCTGGACTGGTCAGTGACTAGAGGGGGCACTGGAGGGCCATGGACTGGTGGGTGGCATTCACCTTTGAGGGGCCTTAGGGTTCACAGAGGCAAGAGCCAGTGGGCTTTTCCACAGGAACCCATGAGTTTCTGGTTTGCTGGTGGTGCTGGTCTGCTGTCCGGGGGGGGGGGGTTATTATGCAGCCCTGAGGTGGCAGAGGGGAGACTTGGGCAAAGAGGTGTGGACTGATGAAGAAGATTTGGCCCGTACTATAGGCTACTGTCTGGTGGTTCGTTTTATCTCGGCAGAATGCTGGACATTTATTTGGGAAGTAGTGAGAGTACCTCCAAAGACTATTTGGTATGGTATTAATAGCTGTATTGCTGCTGGTGGGAGAGAAGAGCAATTTTGGACTGTGATTATAAGGATTGGGTGAGGGTGAAACCCTTGCTCGCCTTAAGAATGCCCTTTCTGAAGCTCTGGTGTGCTTCTTACATCTGGACATTAGCTTTGCACTGTCTACTATTTTGGACCCTCTAAGCACTTATTTTACTGTGTTTATTTGGTTGGGTTGGGATTTAGTAGTGTGACTGTGGGGTGGGTAAGTGGGCTAGTGTAATTGTTTTGAGTTTGGGGGTGGGACTGTTAGTCATTTGGGGGGTGTGGGGAATTGTTTATTTTGTTTATTATTTAGTTAGTGGTGGGTTGGCGATCTGGGTTGGTAGGAGATTATGTGTTGGCAGGCGGGCTCTCCTGGTCAGACGTTACTCCTCCGTCAAGCTTCAGGGCCTCCACGCATTTAACTGTCCTCCTCTGCCTGCTGATGTTTACGGCCATTGTTGGGCATTTGGGATAGTAGGTAGAAGGCGTAGGAAGGGGGCCAGGACCTCGGGGAGGAGAGGACCGGGGCAGCTGGACAGGGGTAGTGGGGGCAAGAAGACACCCTGGGACGAAATGGAGACTGGAGAGGGATCCTCCCTGTCTGGCCCCATACCAAGGGCTCCACCTTGAGTGGACAGGTGTTACGGTCAGCCTTGGAGTACCATCTGACCCGGGTGTTGTTGTGCAATGCCAGGTCCATCAAGAACAAGATGGCAGTGATTGCCGATCGTGTTGGGTCAACAGACATGGCCTGCATCACTGAGACCTGGCTGGATGAGAATGCTGGCCCAGTTCTGGAGGTGGCGGTTCCAGCTGGGTTCTCAGTGATACACCGCCCAAGGCTGGATCATAGGGGCAGGAGTGTTGCCATTTGTTTTAGAACAGAATTGGGCCTGGTAGATGTACTGGTGGGGGAAACCCGATCCTTTGAGTGTATCTTGGGCACAGGTGTGGGGTGCAAAATTCTTCTCATCTACCGTCCACCTGGGGAGGGGAAGCAATTTTTGCAGGAAGTCATAGACTTCGTTGTTGACAGAGTGTTGGAGTCTCCCAGAGTGATGGTGCTGGATGACTTCAACGCCTGGATAGACGATGAACTCTCGCATTTTGGGCAAGACTTCCTCTAACTGATGTATTCATTGGGCTTCATACAGGTGGTTTCCTCTGCAACCCATTACTTCGGGTCACTCATTGGACCTTGTCTTCCTCCTGGGTATGGAGAGCACCAACCTGGTGGTGGAACCAGTCAGATGGTCTGACCATTGCACCATCCGGTTCAATGTCCAGGCACCCCCTTATAGGTCTGCCCCTTTGGAGATGGTCCGGTACCACACATTAAGGGGTTTGACCCCAGATGGCCTGATGGTGGTGCTGGACATATCAGGATTTCTGAGTGCAAGCTCGGATCCAGAGAATCTATTGGAGGTCTATAACAAGGCTGTGGTGGCGGCTCTGGATTCCATAGCTCCAGTCCATGTTCGCCCTCTCTCCCTTCGTCCTCAGTCCCCATGGTTTGATGGGGTCTTGAGGGAGATGAGGAGGGTTGGGAGAAGGTGGAAGCATTGCTGGCGGAAATCTGGCCTTGATGCTGACAAGCTTAGATTGATGGCACATTATGTAGACTATCAATCTGTGATCTCCTGTAAGAAGACAGAGTTGCTGTCCATGGAGATTATTGCTGCACAGAATCGACCAGCTCAGCTTTTCAGAACTGTGGACAGACTGTGCAATCCAGCCTGTCTGCAGTTACGGAGAGCTTTGTCACAGGAGAAATGTGACAAGTTTGCTCGCTTCTTTGTGGATAATATTGTTGACATCAGGTCAGAGATCAGCTCAGGCCACTCCAATGGGGGTGGCGGTGATCAGTGGGAAGTTGCAACACCTCAGGCTGGTTTGTTGGCTTTTGATCAGGTGGCGATCTCAGATGTCATGATGGTCATCCAGAACAAGTGGCCAACCTGCTATGGTTTGGACCCGGGCCCAACCCGTCTCCTTGTGGGATGTGTGGAGGTCATCGGCTCAGTCCTAGCTGAGATTGTCTGGTGTTTGTTAGAGACTGGGGAGTTTCATGACTCCCTGAAGGAGGCGGTGGTGACTCCGCTCCTCAAGAAACCTTCTCTAAACCTGGATTGTCTTACTAACTACAGACCTGTCTCTAACCTTCCCTTTGTAGGGAAGATTATTGAGAAGGTGGTTGGGCTGCAGCTGGAGGATCATCTTGCCATCCATGCAGAGGTTAAATTGGGCAGAAACTCAGTTCCACCTCCTCTGACACCCTTCTACATTGAAAACTATGGAGAGTTCCACCTCCTAGGCATGACAGTTCCACCTCCTAGAAATTTAGAGATTACAGTTCCACCTTCTAAACATTTCCCATTTAACCACTGCATCCATGACACCTATGATCCCTTCCGGTCAGAACTTAGGAAGAGGCATAGTACTGAGACTGCTCTTGTTTGGGTGCTCAATGACCTCCTTATAGTGTGAGATCAAAGGAGCCATTCCATCTTGGTCCTCCTTGATCTCTCCACGGCATTTGACACCGTGGACAATGGGATATTGCTAGAGCGCTTGTGGTTGATCTGTGGACTGTCAGGTACAGTCCTCAGATGGTTTCAGTCCTTCCTCACTGGCAGGTTTCAGAGAGTGGTGTCGGAGATTTATTCCTCCAATACATTCCCCTGCCATGTGGGGTCCCGCAGAGCTCTGTGAGGTCTCCCATGTTGTTTGTGGTGTACATGTTGCCGCTGGGGGACATTGTAAGGCAGTACAGGCTGAGATTTCACTGCTATGTAGATGACATTCAGCTGTACACGTCCTTTTTGCCCAATCAGGAGACAACAGTTTCGGTATTTAACAACTGCCTATCCGAGATCTAAGACTGGATGAGTGCCAACTGGTTGAAGCTGAATTCTGGCAAGACTGAGGTGTTGGTTTTGGACCCAGGTTGTTGAGTAGAGGGGTCTTCGGCAGAGCAGGCAACTGGTCTTGTACTGGGAGGCTGCCAGCTGAGGACCTCTGAATGGGTGCGGAGTCCAGGCATTATTTTTGACAAGGGGCTGACCCTGAAATCTCAGGTGTCATCCATTGTCAAGACCTCATTTTACCATCTGAGGAGTATCACTCGGATTAAACACCTGGTTCTGCCAGATGATCTTCCAACACTGGTCCATGCCTTTGTGACCTCCTGTTTGGATTACTGTAATTCCCTGTACCTAGCGCTTCTGGGGGTTGATATCCTCTGTCTGCAGCTAGTGCAGAATGTGGCAACCAGGTTACTAACTGGGCTCTCTCGATCTTGCCACATTACACCTGTGCTGTGCAAACTGCATTGGCTACCAGTTCAGTGGAGGATCACCTTCAAGGTAGGCTTGCTGACCTATAAAGCCCTACACTGACAGGGACCGTACTACCTGTAAGAGTTTCTATGCCCCCTATTGCCTCTCCCGACTGCTCCGCTCCATCGACGAGGGATTGCTAGAGATTCCCAGGGTTCGGCTGAAGATATCTGGCGCTCGAGCAAGCATTCTCTTATGTAGCCCCTACCCTGTGAAATTCTCTACCTTGTTGGGTTCAGGAGTACCTGACTGTGAAGGGCTTTAAAGCAGCACTGAAATAGTATATATTTAGTCTTGCTTTTCTTTAACTTGATATAGATGATTTTAGCTGTTATTAATTTAATTTTAATTATTTATGGTCTCATTCTATTGTAATTGTTCATTTACTGTCAAAGCGCTTTGATACTGTGAATTGCACTTTATAAATACAGTTTATTATTATTACTATTATTTGAATCCTCCATTGTGACAGCACCCACCACTTCCTGGGGTAGGCTATTCCAAGCATCCATCACCCTCTCTGTAAAGAAAAACTTCCTTACATTTCCCCTTATCCTGCCCCCTTCAATCTCATATCATGCTCCCTCGACCTTGTACAGCTCTTGTACTGAAAGATGTCACCCCCTGAACTTTGTTCAAGCCTTTAAGATACTTGAAGATCTCTATCATAACCCCCATTCCCTCCTCCCTTCAAAAGTATACATATTGAGGTTTTTTAATCTGTCCTCTTATGTTTTCTGATGCAAGCCCTGCACCATCTTGTTCACCCTTCTCTGAGCCACCTCCACTCTGTCTATATCTTTGCGAAGACGTGGCCTTCAGAAACTGAAAACAGTATTCTAGATGAGGCCTCACTAGCATTTTGTACAATGGCATCACCACCTCCCTTCTTCTGCTAGTGATACCCCTTCCTATGCACCCCAACATCCCATTGCCCCTCCCCACTTCCTTGTTATACTGTTTGGTCACACTTAGGTCATATGAGATGATTATCCCTAAATCCCTCTCCTCCCTGGTGACTGTCAGCAATCCCCCCCCAATTCTGTAGCTCTCTGCAGGGTTTCTTCATCCCAGGTGCATGATTTTGCACTTTCGTTGCATTAAATTTCAACTACCACACCTTTGACCATTTTTCCAGCTTTCCCAGATCCCTCCTCATTCTTTCAACCCCCCTCTGGAGTGTCTACTCTGTTGCAGATCTTGGTATTATCTGCAAATGGGCAAACCTTCCCCTTCAGCTCTTCAGCAATGTCACCGATGAAGACATTGAAAAGGACTGGCCCCAGGACTGACCCCGAGATATCCCACTGGTCATCCTCTTTCCCTCGGATTTGATCCCATTTACTACCATCCTCTGCTTCCTGTCTTTCAACCAGTTTCTAACCCAGATTTTCACTTTGTGACCCATCTCCAGACCCCCTAGCTTGTTCACCAGTTTTCTGTGGGTACAGTGTTGAAGGCCTTACTGAAATCGAGGTAGGCGATATCCACTGCTCCTCCCTGATCCACTTTTTTGCCACCCAGTCAAAAACGTCAGTCAGATTTATTTGCGATGATCTTGCTGCTGTGAAATCATGCTGCCTTGGAATCTGTGCTCCCATGGTTTCCAAGTGTTCCACAATCCTTTCCTTAAGCTGTGCCTCCATGATCCTACCCACTACTGAGGTGAGGCTGACTGGCCTATAGTTTCCTGCCTCCTCCCTGCTACCACTCTTATGGAGAGGGACTACATTTGCCCCCTTCCAGTCCTCTGGAACCACCCCTGTATCGAGCAACTCACTAAACAGGGCTGCCAGCATATGCTGGGGTGTATATTATCTGGCCCCATTGCTTTATCCACCCTCAATTTTGTGAGTTCCTACAGGACCCTTTCTGCTATAAAAGGACTGGTGTTTACCTCTCTCTCTCCCCCCATTGTTTCTGTTGCCTAGCTGTGGTCCCTGTCCCTCCCCCCTCTACCGTGAATATCGAACAGAAGTATTCATTCAGTATCAATGCTTTTTCTAGGTCACTCTCAACGCACATCCCTTCCTTCCCTTTGAGCTTTACAATCCTTTCCTTGGCCTTTCTTCTATCGCTAATGTATCTATAAAATGTCTTGTCCCCCTCTTTACTGTCTGTGCAAATCTCTCCATTTGTGCCTTCACGCTCCTAATTGCTTTCCCTGCCTCCCTCTGTCTCTCTAGGTACACTGCTCTATCCTCATCCTTCTGAGTCTTCTTGTATTTTCTGAAAGCCCCCTTTTTGTTCCTCACTTTCTCTGCCACCTCCTTTGTGAACCATAGTGGTTTGTTCCTTCTTTTTCCCTTTTTACTCAGACTAATGCACTGATTTGTCTCCTCAACTATGGCTTCTTTTAGGTGTGCCCACCACTCCTCAACCCCTTGCCCTGGATCCCTTCCTGCCAGGGCTTCTTTGATCCCCCTCTCCATCCTAGTGAAGTCTGCCCTCCTGAAATCCAGGATCCTTGTCTTTGTGTGTCTCTCCTGCAATGCTGTACTGATGCTGAACCACATTGTATGGCGGTCACTGAATCTTCGATGCCCATCCACCCTGACTTCCTTTATCCTACCTCTATTGGTCAGCACAAGGTCTAAAACTGACTTGCCCCTGGTGGGCTTCCAAATTATCTGCCTGAGGCCTGCCCCCTGCAAGGATTCTATGATGTCTCGGCTCCTAGCTGAGGTAGCTGCTGGGATGGTCCAGTCCACGTCTGGCATGTTAAAATCGCCCAGCAGCAGTACTTCCTCCTTTGCTGCCATCCCATGTATTTCCTCCACTGTTGCCCTATCTACCTCCTCCCTCTGTGCCGGGGGCCTGTAGATTACTCCTGTGCGAATTGCTGTGCCATTTCCTGACTCAAGTGTGACCCACAGTGCCTCAGCCTCCTTGTTTACCCTGCACTGCTGTCACTTTAATACCATCTCTGTTGTAGAGGGCCACCCCCCCTTTTACCCTCCCTATCCGTCCTGTGTAGAGCGTACCTTGGTACCTTTACCTCCCAGTCATGGTTTCCAGTGTACCATGTCTCGGTAATTGCTACTATGTCCAGGTCCGCCTCTGCCATCAAGGCTGCCAGGTCTGGGATTTTGTTTCCCAGACTGCAGGCATTTGTATACATGACTGTCTGTGTCTTGCTGCCTGTGCCATTTGCATTTCTCCACCTTTGCCTTTTTGCTCCTTCCTTCCAATGTTTTTTTTTTCTCCTGTTGCCTATTTTCCTCTGCTTTATCTCTTGTAATAAGCCCAGTCATAACTGTTCATGTTTCCCAGCCTGTCCCCTTGTACATCTACATGTGTCTTCCTGTTCCCCCTTTCCAACCCTGGTTTCTTTCTTTTGCTGCCTCCCTTCCTCTGCCTTACCCCTTGTAATGAGATCAGGAATATCTGTCCACATTTCCCCCTGATCCATGCTGCTAGCTACTCTGATATGTGGGAGTGGGCTGCCTAAGTCTCCCTGCTCCCAACTGCTCCTCCCCCTTGGCAAGTTTAAATGCTTGGCAAGGAAGCATCTAAACTTTTCACTGAGGACCATAGGCCATCCCCCCGTACAGGTCCCCATCCCTCCAGTTGGGTTCCCAGTCCTCAACGAAGCCAAAGCCATTATTTCCACACCAGACCCTCAACCAAGTACTGAATTTGCTGATGCAGAGATTTTGAGCCTCCCCCTGCTGTGGACTGGCAGCACCTCCAAGAATGTTACAGAGCCTGCTACCTCTCCAAGGTGCCTACCCAACCCTCTGAAGTCCTCCTGCACCTACTCTATGCTCATCTCCTCCTTGGCTAGGCCATTTGTCCCCAGATGGACCATGACCTCCACTCCCCCCCTCCCTGCTACCGCTGTGGCGATCCTCTGGATTTGCCCCCCTCCTTCCCTCCAAGCTGTGCCTCCTGGAAGGCACTTGACCTCCCTCTCCTCCTCGCTACCTGTACCTAGATCCATTCTCTGGACTATTAAGTCCCCCACCAGGAGCAGCTTCCTCTTCCTCTGAGGTCCTCTACCTCCCACTCCTGGATCTCCCGTTTGGAGGACCCACTTATCCTCCCTGGTCTCAACCTCAGGTTCCCTTGTGGGGTTTGTCTGCTCCTCCAGAACAGCAGAGGAGTTTGTAAGTTAGATTGGATTGGGGATGTGGCTTTGATCCCCTTCCCCCACCCTCCCTGAACCCGCCACAGTCCAGCCAGCCCGCTGCCTAGGCATCTACTGTGGCAGTAGCTGTGAACAAGGTGGCCTCTGGGTGAGGGCAAAGGCCGACAGTACACCTGCGAGCTTGGACCAGAGACTGGCAACCTCTGCCCTCAACCCAGAGAGGTGCCTGCATATGGGACAGCACTGCAGTACCTACTACAGTACCCAGAACATCCTTCTGAAGATTGCAGCCCCGCATCCACTGCGCTGCACCACCACTACCTGCATTTTCCTTTCCTGCTCAGCTATTTACCCCATTTTAATCCTTAGCAAGTCCTCCCGCTGTTTTTTTTCCTTTTCTTTTCTCTCTCCTCTCCATTACAGTCTGCTACTTTGGTACTGCACTATTGAAGAGGTATCCCCTCTGAATTGTTGTTATTGTAGTAGACTGACCCCTTTAACTGCACTCGCTTCAGTTACCCTGATGGTTGCCTATAAAGGCAGAGAAACCCTGGGGGAGTCAGAGGGGCCTTAGCCTCTGGGTCCTGGGTCCTGCAAAAAACAATCAGCTTTTTGTAATATAACAGTTTATGAATCAGGAAAAAACAAACCAAGCGGCTGCAGCCCCAGTGAAATCCCCAAAACAGCCAGAAACTTACTAGCAAACAGAAACCCCTACTCCTGCCCAAGCAAAATAGCTAACATAGAAAAACAGATATTGTCGGCAGATAAGAACCACCAGGCCCATCTAGTCTGCCCATAAGTGCTACTCTAGTATGCAACTACTTACCCTACCTGGTCAATGGCCTCTTTCCTCTCCTCCCCACCTCTAAGGTTCCTCTATGTCTGCCCCACACATGCTTAAAACCCTCCATTGTCCTTGCTTACACCACCTCCTGTGGCAGGCTGTTCCATGCATCAACCACCCTCTCAGTGAAGAAGAACTTCCTCACATTCCCCCTCAACTTGCCTCCTTCTAGTTTCAGATCATGCCCCCTTGTTCTTGTACTCTTCCTAAATTGGAAGATGCCTCCCCCCTTCACCTTGTTTATTCCCTTAATGTACTTGAATGTTTCTATCATGTCACCTCAGTCCCTCCTCTCCTCAAATGAGTACATGTTGAGGTCTCTTAGGCTCTCCTCATATGCTTTCTGGTGTAAGCCCTGCACCATCTTAGTTGCCCTTCTCCGAATCTTCTCCACCCTGTTGATGTCTTTACGAAGGTGTGGCTTAAAGAACTGCACACAGTACTCCAGTTGCAGCCTTACCAGTGTTTTGTACAGAGGCATCATCACCTCCTGCCTTCTGCTTGTGATGCTTCTGCCTATGCACCCCAGCATGCCACTTGCCTTCCCTGCCACCTTTGTACTTTGTTTGGATACCTTTAGGTCATCTGAAATGATAACCCCCAGCTTTCTTTCCTCTTTGGGGACAGTCAACAACTCCTCCCCATCCCGTAGCTCTCCCCAGGGTTCCCTCTTCCCAGGTGCATTACTTTGCACCTCTTTATATTGAACCTTAGTTGCCACTCCTCTGACCATTTTTCAAGCTTCCCCAGATCTCTTCTCATTGTCTCTACCCCATATGGTGTTTACTCCCTGTTGCAGGCCATGGCGTCATCTGCAAACAGGCAAATCTTTCCCTCCAGCCCCTCTGCAATGTCACTAATAAAGACATTGAATAAGACAGGCCCCAGGACTGATCCCTGAGGTACCCCGCTGGTCACTCCTCTTTCCCCCGATAGGGTCCCATTTACCACCACCCTCTGCTTCCTGTCCATGAGCCATTTTCTCACCCAGTTTACCACCGTTTGCCCCAAGCCCAGACTTTCCATTTTGTTAATTAGCCTTCTATGTGGGACAGTGTCAAAGGCCTTGCTGAAACTGAGGTAGGCGATGTCAACTCCCCCCCCCCCATTTACCTCTTTTGTCACCCAGTCAAAAAAATCTATCAGATTCGTTTGACATGACCTTCCTGCTGTAAATCCGTGCTGTCTTAGATCCAGGGCATCAGTGGATTCTAAGTATGCCACTATTCTTTCTTTGAGTAGTACCTCCATGATTTAACCTACTACTGAGGTGAACATGACCGGTATATAGTTCCCCGACTCCTCTCTACTACCACTCTTGTGAAGAGGGACTACGTGTGCCCTCCTCCAGTCCTCCTGAACCACCCCTGTGTTGAGTGAGTCAGTGAACATGGCTGCATAAGGTGCTGCTAATTCCTTTTGCAGCTCCTTTAAAATCCTTGGGTGTATGTCATCTGGCCCTATTGCCATGTCTAGCTTTAGTTTGAAAGCTCCTCCAGGACCCTTTCCTCTGTGAATGGGGATGTGTCTACCTCCCCCCTCAGTTGTGGTACTGAACAGAAGCATTTATTCAGTATTTCTGCTTTCTCTAGATCTCCCTCCTTACACTCTCCTTCATCCCTTTTAATGTTACAATCCCCCCACCCCCACCCCCGGCTTTCCTTCTTTCGCTGACATACCTGAAGAAAGACTTGTCTCCTCTCCTCACTGTTTGTGCCAATCTTTCCTCGGTCCATGCCTTTGCGCTCCAAACAGCCTTCCCTACTTCCTTTAGGTTCTTTAGATACACCTCCCTATCTTCCCCCCTTTGAGTCTCTTTATATTTCCTAAAACTCTTCCTTTTTGCCCTTACCTTATCTGCCACCTCCCTTGAGAACCATAGTGGCCTCCTCCTTTTTTTTGCCTGTACTGACCATCCCAATGCACTGATTGGTCACCTCCTCTATAGCTCCCCTCAGTTGATCCCACTGCTCCTCAACCTCCCCCCCCCCCCACTTATCTCTCTTCTCACCAGGGCAACCCTGACACCGCTCCTCATTTCCTCAAAATCAACCCCTCTAAAATTTAAGACCCTTGTCTTAGAGGGACATGACTGTGTTCCTGACTGCATAATAAACCGCACTATGTGGTGGTTGCTGGATCCCAGCTGACCTTCCACCCGGATCTCCCAGACTCTCTCCCCATTGGTGAGAACTAGGTCCAGAATTGCCCCTTCCCTCGTGGGATTACTCAACAGTTGTCTGAGGCCCGCCCCCTGCAAGGAATCCAGGACGTCATGGCTCCTGGATGAGGCAGCTGCTGGTGTGGTCCAATCTACAATACATCAGGGATATTGAAGTCTCCCATCAGTATTACCTCACCCTTGGATGCCATATCCTGAATCTGGTCCATCAGATCCCTGTCTAACTCCTCCCTCTGCACTGGAGGTCTGTAGATCACCCCTGTGTGGACTGATGCTCAGTTGCCAGACTCAAGGGTGACCCACAGTGCCTCGGTCTCTCCCTGTCTGCTCTGTACCTCTGTTGCTTTGATACCTTCTCTAACATACCGGGCCACTCCTCCCCTCTTTTTGCCCCCGCCCCATCCTTTCTGAATAGAGCATAACCTGAAACATTTGTGCCCCAGACATGATTTGTGGTAAACCAGGTCTCTGTTGTCACCACAATGTCCAGGTCTGCTTCTATATCAAGGCTTGCAGGTCTGGGATTTTGTTTCCCAGGCTTCGGGCATTTGTAACCATTGCCTTCCATGGCATGCTGCCTGCCCCACTGCTGCCTGCTCCCCCTCCCCCTCCATGTTTACTCTTTTGCTTCTTTCCCTCCCTCCTTTTGTCCTTATTTTGCTGTGTTCTTGCCTCATCTTACCCCTTGTATCTAGTGCTGGAGTCCCCTTTTGTCTTTCACCCTCATTGACCTTGTTTTCGTCTCCCATCCTGTTTGCATTTCCTTTGTTGGGTACCCTAACCCGTGGGGCCACTGAATTCCAGTTAAGCAAACACACAGCAATTTAAAAAAAAAAAGGTTAATCCCCTGAAACCTGATGCCTGCTCCTCCTGCTGCTTAAAGGAAATGTAAGCAGGCTCCCTCTGAATATATGTGACAAAGACACCCTCTGTGCTGCCTAAGTTCCTATTACGTATTTCTGAACAGTAAAATTTTCATCTGATATTATTTTACCTTAAATCTGAAGTTTTTTCGCTTCTGTCACAGCACGCGCCTCTTGGCTCTGAGTTAATGAGCCCAGCCTGTCACATAACCAGGTGACGTCATTGAAGCGACGGAAGAGTTCAGTCTGCAACTTTGTAGGCATTGACCATGGCAGAGGCAGAGGCCCATCTGGCTTTGGATTTTGGTTTAAGTTTAAATATTTGGCCCTACCTGTTCGAGCCCAAGGCCAAGGCTGTGGATACTGAAGTAGCATCTGGGAATGAGTCGTCAGATGAGGATTCCGATTTATTGACAGGACACCTAGCAGTGAGGAACAGATGGCGGCACATGGACATTGAGGCATAGAGAGTCATTGTGCTCATGTTCTTACTCTGTGATATCCTCTGATTCCTTTCTAAAATATGCTGCAAATCATCAATACCACAAAGCCCTGGAGTATTCTGTTTGCTAATATGTAGCTGTGTCATGTTTTTATTTATTGCTGCTTCAGTGCAATACCCCCCCCACCCGAGCTCAGAGACAGAGGGGACACATGGTTTGTAGCCTCCTATTTAGCCTATTGCTATTGTTGGGCTATATGTACTGGTTTTGCACGGTGTCCACCCCCTGAACATGAAGGCAACTGTCCCGTTTTCATGGGTTCCTTGTCATTCAGAGAATAAAAAAACAGTGCACCCATGACCACAACCACGGGTCCTACCAGACCTCCCATTTTGCACCTACCTCCCCACAACCAGCTTGACACACATATGCACCATACCTAACAGAAAAATTCACATGTCTGTGGTTGTCCTCACATGGAAGACATCTCTTGCTTCTCCAATCCTGCAATGGCAATGTGAGAGAGTAATGTAAATGCGCTTCAAAGCATTTCAACATGAGTTGTTTGGTGAACTCCAGGTTTTACATTCAGTTTTTACGACAGCTCTATTGTGTATTTGGCTGTGTTTCTCTCAGCATTCATGAAAACTTTGGTTCTTCCTCTATTTCTTCACTTAGCAGCTATTTTCCTAATACCCTTTTCCCTTGAGGCAAGGGCAAATAATGTCTTTTTTTCAAGGGTTCTGGGAGAGACGCGCCTAAACCCAGTTAAGAGGACATACACTTTTCATGACTATTGTCATGGCAGTGTTAGAATTGTTAACCCCATTGTTTTTTTCCATTGTCTATTTTTTAAGTTGAATGTACAATTTCTTTTACACTCCCCAGATGCAATTTGGTATTCCTTGGTACAATTTTTCACTAAACCACTATGCCTGATATGGCAACCCCCCCCCCCCTTTTGAAATCCCCTGGAACTTCAGGAAATACAAACCTCCCTATTATCTAATCCCTACCTTTCTTAAAGCCAGGCAATGGAATTTATCAGCCAATACTATATTTACAAACACTAGAAAACAATTATACCAAACAATATTAAGAACTAATTTTTCTGATCTCCCTTCATTAACAGATATCTATGGGAACATTGCTGATCAAACAACAGTTTTCCTACAGTTAAAAGGCCCTAGAATCCCCAAAAAAGTATTGGGATATCACGTGGCTGTCATGCCATGGGAGGCTGGGAGTTCACAATAACCTTAAGCCCAAAGCTATAGAGGATAGATTGTGCCCATGAGAATCATGTCCTAATATACCAGAGAAAATTAGACATTTCAATCAATCAATCAAAATCTTTATTTAACCAGGCGATCACCATTGAGCATAACTCATTTTCGAGGTGGACCTGGGGTATATAGGATAAGACAGGCCAGAAAGATACAATGAACAATATACAGGCAGGAATAAAATACAGTATAAATAAAAATATGTACAGGGATAACATCAAAGGCATATACAGTGACGAAGGACAGTTGGAATCTGGAGCAGGGAACTAAAGTGGTAACACAACATACAAGTACAAACACCTCAGGAGTGCAGCACATTTCTTTTTGGACTGTCCCTTTAGTAATTTAGTATGGACTCTTTTACTCCATAAATGGAAAGAAAAGGCTCTTCCAATATTAACTTATGATATTCTGATATTTGGAAAATATCCCCCTGTATTGAAATCTTATCACCCTAGCACATTGCGGTAAATTTTTGCTTTATGCAGGTTCTACTTATGGCAGGCCAGACGTGCCTATCTGCTACAACAAAAAACTTATAATCCTGTACAAATTCTCACCCAGATTACTCATAGTATATGTGAGATATATGATTCTGTGAAACTAAGCGCATCTTCTGATGTATTTCAAAACTATTGGAAAAATTGTACATGGATTTTATGAGTGGTTCACATGGAAAGTATTGTATCCTATTGTTTTTTTTCCTACTCCTGTATAATATGATTTTTTTTTCATTCTTTTTTTTTTTTTGATTTCAGGATGATATGGAACTAATCTGTATATTGTGAATTTTTATATATCATTTTTATTGCAATTTTTCAGTTTACAGTCGATTAAGTGCAGAAATGAAAAGAAAGGGAAATTAATTAAAAGGTTACTTACAGAAGTCTATCAGTTCTTAATACATTAGGATTTCAGTTATATGCAAGACCTTAATAACAAGGAGGCTAGAGTTCATTGTCCTCGGATGACTATATTCAATACAAAAAATCCACTTTGATTTACCTTCCTTCTTCTGATTGGTGTTCCAGTAGTTCCTGAGTGTCAGACCACATCATTAGGATATCCAAATATCTGACATAATCATCTGGCTTGTATATAATTACCCTAGGCATACCAAATCAAGCATATCTGGTCTAGAGTTGTGATGGGAGGCCCAGTGGAATCCGTAGCCAACTACCCTCCCAGGGGAACATCGGGGGGACGAAGTGTTCTAAGGTACAAAGGTTTTGCCTTTCAGCATGTAGTACAGAAGCCATCTATTCCATCTAGAGCCAAACCTTTCCTCTTTACCATCCAAACTGTGTGTTATCTTTTCCATTTGGTAAGTTTGTTTTGTAATGGCCCACCAGTCCTGCAGTGTTGGGACCTTAAAGGTAAGCCATAACTTGGTAATGTATTTTTTACCTGCTGTAAGTAGGATGGCTAGGAGGTAACAGGTGTCTGGGTCTCTAAAGCCCCTAGGGAACAGTAGTAAAATGAATATCTGCGAAGTTAATTGCAAGGGTCTACCCAATAGCTCTTGGAGTTCAATCTGTAATGAGTGAATAAACGGCTCCAGCCTAGGGCAAGTGAACATTACATGTGCGAGGTGAGCCTTATTTTCACCACAATTACACCAGCATGAGACTAAATGTCTAGGTGAGTAGTGGCTCATAATCTCAGGTGTCTTAAAGAACCAAACTAGAATTTTCCATGCAAATTCCTGCCACTGATGTGAACTAGAAGTGCTAGCCACTTGCCGGCATGCCTGTTCCCACAGTTCACCATTTATGGGGGTGCCCAGTTCATCTTGCCATCTCCGGCAGATGTCTGCACTATGCACAGTGGGGCTGTATATTGTGAATTTGACTGTTTGTTTTGTTTATTGATTATATTTTCTCTCAGTAAAACATTCCCCTACTCTTTTCAAGAAGTGCCATGGGAACTTTGACGTCCACCTGAACAACCACCAGAACAGGCAGACAGGACCTCGGTTTAACGTCTCATCTGAAAGATAGCACCTCAGGTGTGCAGCACCCTCCCTCATGCTGCACTACAGTGTCAGTATTAGGATTTACCCAAGTGCCTGGTGTGGGGACTTAATTTGCATCCTCTTATTGTCCTTGGGTTGCACCCTGTTTTATATCCATGCCAATGTACATATTTTGCTTAAATGCCTTCATTGTTGCTGGTTATATGATGCTTAGTTATGTTTTTACCTGCTATGTAAATACTGTTCTATTTGTTATTCATGACCCTCGTCTACTCCTGCCCCTGGGACGCATCTGGAAATGAGCTGTTACCAGCTCAGTATGTCTTGCCTGGTGAATCTTTTTAAATAAATAAATAACGTTGGTGTTTTTTAAGAGTTTGGCCCCAAATTTTTAACATGGTCTTTTTATGACCTCACTTAATAAACCCACTAGGCGAAATGTTTCAAATCTTCCCCAAAGGTGATTTCACAGAGACACTGCAAAAACACATTTTGGGAGGGATTTGAAAACTTTCACCTATCTTGTTCATGAGGTGGGGTCTAAAAAAGGGCATGTTGAAAATGTGGTGACCAAATATTAACAAAAAATGACAAAGTTACAAGTAGAAGTTCAAAACACATTGAAAATACATTCACCTCACTTACCTCATTTCTTCAGTTGCCAGCTGGCACAGGAGAAGGATGTGCTTTTTTTTTTACTTCAAGAATAATTTTATTAAGAAAACAAAAGCAATATTATACTGCAATAGACATCCTCTGTCTCAAATTATGTTCATAAAGATGCCATTTCATACACTTCTGCAAATTAAGGTTAAAAAAAAAAAGGTTTCATTATGGCTCAATAGCTGAATTCGCTGTTATCTGTTCACCCAATACCATAGACAGTATATGTCAAGACAGTCCCAGAGATCTATATTTGATAAAGTCCCTTAGTGCTTGATAACTATCCTTGTTGAGAATATAGCACTAAAACCTAAGTGCTGATATTACTGTATTGTAGTTTGGGACCAGCTAGATGCAATTGACACCATCCGACCAAAAGTGCTACATTGCAAAATTAGAATAAGCATACCCACAGTAAATCACATACCAACAACTAAGATTTCTACTGTACTTCATTTTAAAGCTATGAGCTATTTTGTAACCCTGATTTCACTAGCTGTTCAAAAAAGCCTATTTCTGTGAAGAGCTGCTGATCATGTAATCTCAGGACCTCACAGTCTAGTATTCCCTGTCAGCAAGCTTTTAGGACCTGTTTCTCCAAAGTTGTAAAGATCACGTGCAATGGTTTTCACAAGTAAAACAGGCAGTGCCAGTCAGTAAACATTGCTTTAAAAACTATGTGTGTTTCAGGTTTTGTAACAAAGCTGACAATATTTTGTTTGGGTGCCTTCTTGTTGTGGTCATTTTTTCCAGGGTTGCTGGATGCTGGGTCATAGCACTGTGGTGTGAGGTTTGCACACTGAATAAGTTTCTGATGTGGTGAAAGGCTAAGATCATTCACACCTAACATTCAATTGAGGCAAATTCTAAGAAGGGCACTTTAAAACAATTATTCCATCTCCTTATCAATGGAACAAGATAGACACCTCAGAAGGAGTGAGCAAGATGGAAGCTGACCTCAAGAAACTAGAAGAATGGTCTGGAGTATGGCAGCTGAGATTTAATGCCAGAAAGTGCAAGGTCATGCACATAGGAAAGAATATTCCAAGAAAGGAGTATTACCTAGGAAGCGAAAGACTGGCGGCCTCAAACCAGGATTAAGATCTGGGAATCATAATCTCAGATGACTTGAAGTTTAATAAGCAGTGTGAGAAGGCAACAATGAAGGCCAACTGAATGCTGGGCTGCGCTGGTAGGGGAATCACAAGCAGGAGGAGAGAAGTGGTACTATCACTGTATAGATCACTGGTCAGGCCTCACCTAGAATACGGACTCCAATTCTGGAGACCTCACCTCAGGAAGGACACTGACTGGGTGGAAACTGTACAGAGAAAGGTGACAAAAATTATTCAGGGTCTGCAATACATGTCCTATGAGGAAAGGCTTAGGGAACTGAATATGTACTTCATGGAGCACAGAAGAAAGAGAGGGGACATGACTGAAACATTCAGGTACATAAAAGGCATTAACAAGGTACAGACACAGGAACTTTTTCACTTCAAGAAGGGCTCCAGGACCAGGGAATATGACCTCAGTATGCAAGGAGGGAGGGAGGTTCTCTACCAACACCAGGAAGTTTTTCTTCACAGAAAGAGTGGTGGATGCCTGGAACAGCCTGCCGCAAGAGGTTGTGGGGGTAAACACTGCAGGAGGTTCAAGAATGCATGGGATAGACACAAGGGAGCCCTGACTACAAAGGGCAACTAGAGTGCCAAAACAGGTCTAAAACAAATGGGCAGACTAGATGGACCTAGCAGTCTTCTTCTGCTGTCAACTTCCATGTTTCTATGTTAATGGGGGTGGGAGAGGTAATTCTGTTTTGAAAATTTACTGTACTAGGAGTTTCTAATTTAGCCAGCACAATGTGTAATCTCTGTCAGGCTGTATTGACCTACATTCAGGCTCATCAATGTTCTACTATAAATTAATATGATCATTTTACCACAGCCAACAGTTCCACCCCAGTAGGAATTAACACATAAAAGGCCCCTATTAAAACATATTGTAAAGCAGACACTGACAAACTGCAGTGAAGTTATCAGCATTTCAATACTAGCTGGTGGTGTCACTCTCTGAAAAAAGTGACACCATGCCCGTCGGCACATTTTAGAAACGACACCTTTCCTTGTTTTTGCTGTACAAAAATGGACCCCTTTTACACAAAAACAAGGAGTCAGTTATGGCCTCCATCCCCCCTTTTCACTTTAAGTGAGGAATGGGATTGTGGGCTTGCATCAGATATACCCGTAATATTGTTAAACAGTAATCAACTGAATGTAAAAGCTTGTTTTCATTTTTTGAATGTGTGCGTTCTTAATAATATTTGCAGTGTTTTCTGGTGATTTAAAAAAGCCTGGTTATCCATCCTGCAGTAGGCAACATACTCAGGTTTATACTTTCTTTTATGGCATCTATGCCAAGCTTATATAAAATTCATATAGATCCAGTAATTAAGTGTATACTCCCTACCTGGACAGTATGATACAGTTTTACCCCACCTGTACCTGCATAAGCATATTTACATAATGTGTTCTTATGCATAAAAGTCAATGTAAAATATCTGGTGGATTCCCATGGCACTTTTCAAAGACCAACAGTTTCTACATGCAGTAAGACTTCAAAAAGAAGCAGTATTTTTTTGTCATTATGTTCTGTAAGTAACAATGTATTTCTAGCATAAATATGTGTACCATTTTTTTTTCTTTCATTGCTAAATTGAGATACAGGATTCAAAGTTTCTAAAAGCTGTTATCCCTTGCAGTGGCCACCATGAAACAAATAAACATCTTAAAGTAGTACAGTGTTATTTCATCATCATCATCATCAAATCTTTATTTATTCAGACGAGCATTATTGAGCAAGGCTCATTTACAAGATGGACCTGATAAGGTCAAGGTTCAACAATTGATACACAACATATACATCATACACTTATATAAAACAGTTATACATACAGGGGGAAAAAAACATTTATAAACACAGTGATGTACAGTAAAATTCACATGATAAAGTGGGTTATAGGAAAGTTGAGCTAATTTTTACAGTACATACAGTGTATACATATCCCAGTGGAGGGGCCATGGCAAACACACAGCATAATGTAATACTAGGATGGCGGAAGATATTACTGGGTACCATAAGATGGGGTGTCTGCCTGGGAGGGAGAACTGAAGAACAAAGATTTTGCCATATATGGTGAATTTTTGGGAGGGAGATTGTGAGATGACAAAGCTAGCTCTAGCGATAGCAACTGCATTTCTCTGTGAAGAAAACTGTACAACGCTGTTTAAAGGATGCAATTGGAATAATATTGGACAGTTTTAGGGATTTTTGTAGGGTGTTCCATGCTATAGCTAGAGAATAGCTGATTGCTGCCCTCCCTAGCCGGGTGTTGAATTTGGGCAATTTGAACAGGATGATATTGTTGCTTCTTAGGGCATAGGAGCTAGGAATGGTCTGAGTGAAGCAGTCCAGAATATAGTTTGGAAGTTTTTTTGATAACGCTCTGTAAATCCATAGAGCTGCATTTCTGTTCCTTCTGAGGTGTAGGGAAACCCATCCAACTGCAGCATAAAGTGAGCATCAGACTCAGCAACCAGCGATCCTTGAGAAATAGACCACAAAAGGTATTATAAAATACAATTGTGTCAACTTTGTTATACAACCGGAAACATATATAGTTTTTATAGCAATTGTTTTGAATGGTTCTACCTGTTTTGCTTGAGACAACTACTGTACATGATATTTACAGCTTTGGAGAAACAGGTGCTATAAGCTTGCTGACAGGGAATACTAGACTGTAAGGTCCTGAGATGGCATCATCAGCGACTCTTCACTGAAACAGGCTTTTTCGAACAGCTAGTGAAATCAGGGTTACAAAACAGTGCATAACTTTAAAATAAAGTAATGTCGAAACCTAGTTTTTGGCATGAGATTTACTATGGGTATGCTCATTCTAATTCTGCAATTTAGCACTTTTCACGTCAACAGCTCTTTTGCACTACTGCATTAGATACATTCAAACTGAAGAGGTGTGTCCTACATTGTTGATAAAGAAAAGAAGATATGGGCATAGTTAAAATAATTACAGGAAGAATAAAAGAAAAATAAAAGAAGTTCTTATCTGATACAATACCATTTAAACATAATACTGTTGTATTTTTAACTACCATGTTCTATTGACTTAGAAGACTTAGTAAAGATTAATAATGGTAACCTTATCAAACTGGATAAACATATAAACATTTGTGTGCATTTCACTCCCCCCCCCCAACAACCCTACATTGTCAATAGACAGTTAATATATATACATCTATATGTATATTAAATAGGGTCTACAGATGCCTGTGATTGTTGCCAAGGGTGGCATATCTCAAGAAATTTATACTGCAATCTAACCTGACTAGTTATGTTTTCCATTCGCTCGAGGTCTGCCACCCTACCCTCCAACAGGACAAGGTGGGTGGGGCAGGGGACAACCATAGTGAGGTAGGGCAGCCACTTGTAAAATCTGACCTAGGTGTTTAACAGTACTAGGGAAGCCACCTGTAAAATCTGACTTAGGTGTTCAACAGTACTAGGGCAGTCACCTGTAAAATCTGACCTAGGCGTTCAACAGTACTAGGGCACCCACCTGTAAAATCTGACCTAGGTGTTCAACAGTACTAGGGCAGCCACCTGTAAAATCTGACCTAGATGTTTAACAGTACTAGGGCAGGTTAGGAGAGATGGGAATCCCAGAACTAGGTCTGTAAAATGAAAGGGGATATCGAGCCCTGTTAAGCTTTGGAGCTCCGAAAGTATTGCCCACCAAACCCCAAATGTTTGGGACAGGCCCAAAATATGTGATGGTGCATTCCCCTATTACCACAGTTACGCCAACAGAAACCTGTATGGGTGGTGTTAAAATGTTGTTATTACGGGTGTGCAGAAGAATCTATCGAGCACTTTCCAATTAAATTTGCGCCATGAAGGGGATGCTGTTACCTGCCACCCCCATTTTAATCTCCTTGCCCAATGTTCTGGATCTATTGGGGAACCATCTTCCTGTTCCCACCTCTCTCTCTGAGCCACCAACAAGAGATCCTTGAAGTTTGTTAATACTGAGTAGAGATTTGATAGATAATGAAAGTTGTCTTTGAGGGTGATAGCATAATGAAAGAATGATTCTAATTTGAAACACTCTCTGCGGATCCGAGAAAGAGCCCCAGCTGTCATGATAAAGTGACATACCTGTAAATACCTATAATGGTCCTCCTTCCTGAGATGATATTTGGTTTGTAGTTGACCAAATGTGGGGAACTCATACCCATCTGTACATTGCAGAAATATGGTCCATTTATGGTCCACCCAGTAAATATAGCCAGAATCTTATTGTGGGAGGGAGAAAAGAGCTTTCATGATGGAAAAGGGACAAGGGGCCCAGACTATTAGGGGTATTAGTGATTTTGAGAAGACGGAGGAGTATATGCAATGAGTGCTTAATCCATGGGTTATCTGTATGGGCCCACATTTGTGGGGGATGCTGTATGGGCCCATATTTGTGGGGGAATGCTGTTAGTTGGTAAGGCCCACAGGGCATAGCCCACCTTTGTGGCCTCTATTTGATACCAGCCTGAGTTGGTGTGTATCTTGGCCCAAGTACAGAGCTGAGCCCCCTGAGCTGCCAAATAATAGCATTAGAGGTTTGGGAAGGATAGGCCACCTTTGTTACGAGGAGGGAGAGGCCTGGAGCATTTTGTTTGCAAGATGTGGGGTGAGTGTGGGACCAGATGAAGCATTGAATTTCTTTGCATAAGATATTCCAATAAAATTTAGGTAAAGAAACTGGCAGTGTTTGAAACAAAAACAACAGACATGGTAAAACATTAATTTTAATAGTTTGGGTTCTATCATATAAGGCGAGAGGTAATAGATGCCACCTGGCCAGATCGGCCTGTATTTCCTGAAAAGTCTAATATAGGTATTATTATATAGTAAAGACACATCTGCTGAAATTCACTCCCTAAATACCGAAAGGTATTTTGAGCCCAAATGAAAGTAAAGGACTGTTTAAAGGTGTGTGTGTGTGGGGCACTCAATATTGAAGCTTCAGGTTTTTGGAGGATAATTTTGGACACCACCAGGGACCCAAACTCCTGCAACATGTGCAGGTGGTGCGGGAAGGAGGCAGATGGATCCATAATGAAGAAACGTGAATTATTCACGTAAAGGGCCAATTTCTGTTCCATATTCCCTGCCATCGCCCCCTTAATGTGTTTGTTGGCTCTGATGCAAATAGCAAGGGGTTCCAAGGAGAGGGCAAAAGTAGTGGGAGAGAGGCAGCCTTGTCTAGTGCCATGTTGCAAAGGGAATCGCTCAGACAGAAACCTATTTACTTTAACCCTAGCTTCTGGATTGGTGTATAGTGAAACTGCTGCTATAAATTGATCTCCCTGCCCAAACTTCCAAAGTGGTAAGCATAAAGGACTAATCCATGCTGTCAAATGTCTTCTTGGCATCCATACTTATGACCAACTGGAACTATTTGTTATTTTTTGGGGCAGTGATGATATTTAGTAATCAACAGATGTCATCATGGAAGAATCATCCGGCAATTAAATCCGTTTGGTCCGTATGAATGATGGAGGAAATAACAGACTGCAGGCGATTCACCAGGATACCTGTAAAGATCTTAAGATCTACAGGTAAAAGAGATATAGGGCGATATGATCCACATTCTTCTGGATCTTTGTTTGGTTTAAGTATTATGGAAATGTGGGCTAGGTTCCAAGAAGTGGGTACCACCCCTCCACCTCATTAAAAGCGTCTGAAAGGGGTTCAACAAGAAGGGATGTAAAGCGTTTATAAAATTCTGATGTAAATCCATCAGTGCCCAGGAATTTTCCCTTTTACAATGGTTTAATCTTCCGTACCATCTCTGGAATAGTGATGGGGACATTGAGAACATTTCTTTGGTCTCCACTGAGTGTAGGGAGATTTAAGTCATTTAGGTACTTAAGGGTTCTGTCTAAATGGTCTGGTCCTCGCTCCTCTGTAGAGTGATTTATAAAACTTTGCACAAAACTGGAAGATTTCTGGTGGGGATATGATAGAAGTTGTATCCCTGGGGTTCTGATGCTGAAGGACAGCTCTGTTTGCAGCCTCTTTCCTAAGCTGCCAGGATAAGAGTTTACCGGCTTTGTTCCCATGCTCGAAATATCTCTGTTTTGAGTATCTTAGCTGGCCTTCAATTTGAGCATCTAATAACTTATTCAGTTTAAATTTTTCCTGTTTGAGCTGGGATTTTACTGTATCATCCAAAGTAAGTTGGTGCTGAAACTCTAGACTGGCAACCGTACATTCCAGGTCTAGTCATTGTTGAGTGTGGGCCTTCTTTACTTTTGAAGAGTACTTTATTATCTCTCCCCATAGGTAACATTTCAATGCATCTCAATGGACCCTGGCCCCAGTATCCCCTGTAGGGTTCATCTGAACAAAAGTTCGGAGGCGTCCTTAACCAGATATGAAAATGCAGTTTGGGATAGTAAGCTAAGGTTAAGCAATAGGGTCTCGGATGGCTGAGGGGCAGTGTCTAGCTGGATCTGGATGGGCACATGATCAGATAGGGAAATTGAGCCTATAGAGACTTTGCTCAGTTTAGGAACCCAGTTGACTGAGATTAAAAAGAAGTCAATAAGAGACTACATATTGTGCTTTAGGGAGTAACATGTGTAATCGCGTCCTCATGTGTGTAGAAAACACCACCCATCAACTAGCACTAACTCTGCACAAAGCCTAGAAAGTACCTTGCCTTTTCTAGAGGATCCCTTCAATCCACTGCCTATTCGGTCTAATGCGGGATCCAGTACAGCACTGAAATTTCCACCCACTATATTTAAGCTCCGAGAGTCTCTTACTGTTTTGCCAAGCACTTTGGTAAGAAAAGGGACCCATTCAGACTCCTCACTGGGGACATACAAATTGAGAAGGACATATTTTTACCCTCTATGTTCTTCATGTATACAGATAAATCTCCCCTCTGGGTCAGTGTCCACCTGAGTTATGTGAGGGGGAGGGGTGTTCCGGCTCACTAAGATGGCTACACCTCTGCAATAGGGATGCTCAACATAGTGAGAGGTGTATACCTCCCACACCCAGCCCCGCCATAATTTAAGATGCTCTTGGTGGGTTAGATGAGTTTCTTGGAGGACGGCTATGGTGGCATGTTGTCGCTGCAGAGCTTGTATAATACGGGCCCCTTTCAATGGGGCTATTTATTCCCCTTACATTAAAAGATGAGGCCAAGAGATCAGCCATACCCAAAATAAGAGATTTGAAACCCTTTGGTGCTAGGAGGGAGGGGTGCACACCATAGCAAAATCAGGTAACCATTTAAAACAGCGTAAGAAATCAGTAACTGTTTTCAACTATGTACATATACGTTAAAGCAAACAAACATGAAGGTAAGAGCAATGCTTCAAGGTTAAGCAACCCTATCCAATCCACTTCTAGGTGCTCCGCGGGATGAGGGGAGGGGCCACAAAATAGGGTGCCTCAGCTGGTTCTCTCTATGCTCTACAATAGAGTGGGAGACCAGATAGGCAGAGTAGTCACCAGTGGTTCAACCAGTATTAGATGGCAGAAAGTAAATTAAATCTCACCTTCTCCAACCGGCAGAATCAAACAAAATCTATGCTGGGGTTATAGTTTAGGTCTGAACAGTTATAAATAAGTATACTGTATGTGAAAAGAGATGTGATGGAGGGAAGAGGGGGGATTACCACAGCTTCTTAAAACCAGTTGCCATGGGGGTCCAAAATGAGAGGCCCACCAGGGCGAGGAGAGACACAAGAGCAAAGGAGGTCGGATTAGCATCACAATAGGTGGCAGGATCAGGAGAACCCCCCACTTTTGCATTCGCATGCCACCAAAGCTAAATTGCATGAATTAGTAATTACTTAAGTACTTAGGTGTTGAGAGCATTAAATAGAAGAGCATCCCCACCTGGCCCTGACCCAACAATGAGGCTGTTTAAGTACCCAATCTAAAGGGTACATCGAGGAGCACTTCTGAAACAGGTCACGCGCAGGAGACTAAACCAAAGGCACATGAGAATTTATCATTTAGTGCTGGTCATCTGCTGGGAGGGGACCCCTACAAGTCCTCCCACCCCGCGACCTAGGCCTGTTTCAAAGAGATAGAATAGAAATTCTTCATGGGCGGTAGGCTGACCTAACCCCCACCACAGGGGGAATGGTGTGCAATTTCTGCCTGTTCCAATCTCTACATGTGGTGTAGGACCTTAGTGTCCTCAAGTGATGACCTGTTTACTGCTTGTGACAGGAACTAATTGCCACAAAACTGGGAAAGGAACCAGGCGGACGCTCAAATGATCCACATTTTAAAATGGTACATTGAATGCACTCCCCAACACCTCAAGTTAGCTTCCCCTGGTGGGAGAAAGTGGGAAGATCCCCAGCCCCAGTCACCTTCCTGAAGCCACTCAACAACTCTCCCTCAACCCTGCCGCCCCACCCACCAAAGAGTTCTGCCCATCTCCAGACCTTACCAAACAGTTCCCCAACTTTACCTCTCCCCCTCCCGCCATACACATCCCCTCAAAAAGATTGCCCTCTGTATCTAAGAACTTTAAATAAAAGGTAGCTTGCCCAGTGATGAATGAGAGGACCATCACTAAACTAATGATGTCCCAACCACCTAAAATGGCTCCACCCGGGCGTTAACTGCAAATCCATCAATTCAATCTATTAATTCAATATGCATAACTATTGTTGCAACAATAATCTGCTTTACTGTATGTAATCCAGCATTATGTAAAATGACTAGGTTGAGTTCAGGTGGTTAAAGTTACTGAGGTGGAGTCCCCCAATTCAGGTCCAGAAGAATTTTGGGCATTTGTTATGTTCGACTCTTGGAGGGACGATTTAGCAGTTAGAGTCCCAGAGACAGGAAGCACTGGCTGCATCTTGCTTCTTTGCATTTTTAGTTCCAGATTGTTGCCAGGATCTCGATCGCAAGGTCTTTTTTTGAATTTCGACTGAGTCCTCTGGTATCTTGATCCCCAAACTCAGTCAGGAAGAAGGTTGCTGCTGACAAACCTGGGAAACATCATGGGCCACTATAGGTTTGAATTTTAAATGTGGCTGGGTACTCAACAAACGGCTAATGCCCCACTAGTTTAAGCACCTTCAGTACCTAAAAAATCTGCTGCCTACACTGTAGTATCTGTGTCGTGTAATCCTGGTCAAAAAGCAAGCGGACATCACCAAAGAAAATGTTCTTCTTCGCCCAGGCTGTGCGCAGAATTTCCTCCTTCACTCTGAAGTCCAAAAAAGCCAACACTATTGATCTGGGACATGCTTTAGGATCTCAGGGTTGAAGAATAAGTGAGCAATGAACTCGAACAATTCCCAACTCCTTCTCAGTTGGTAAGTGCAAAATATATTTTAGAAAACTGTCCATGAAGTTGAGCATGTTTCCTGATTCGGTGCCCTCAGGAACCAGTATATTCTAAGATTGTTTTTCCGGTTTCTGTTTTTGAGCTCCTCTAATTGCTGGGCGAGACATTCTCTGGGATGGAGATCAAGGAGAGTTGTGTTCTGTAAGTTTGTAGTTGATGAGTAGTCAGTTAAATGTTTGCTCCCTCCGTATGCTGTTCTAATAGTGTCAAATCTTTCTGGTCCTCCAGAACTTTTGCCTTCAGTCTCTGTAAGGTGTCGCTGATTTTGTTTTAGAGCCTTGCACAGCTTCTTGGACATGAATGCACATTCGGTTTCTTCCGAGTCGCTCGCTGGTGGGGAGGGTGCCGGAGTGGAGGTTGCGGCCTGAGATGCGGCCTGTGACAAGTTGTCTAGTTTGTGTTTTTGCGGCTTTGCAGTGGAACCTGGTGGGTAATCTTTGGTCTGATGTCTGGATGACATTATAAATTTTGTTACTTTCCTGATTTGGAGCAGGATGGCATTTAGTTTAAGTTAGACGTTCTCAGATTTTTGTTCTGCCGGTATGGAGTTCAAGATCTAAGCTACCATTAGTCTGGTGATGTAACTGGAAGTCGAGAAAGGTGTGCTTTGTTGCAGAGCAGTGATGGACCATGTCTAGGTGAGTGAGGGTGTGGGGTGTGTGAGTTGGTGGGTTCTGAGTGGGGGTTGGGGAAGCAGCATCAAAATACATTAATGCTCTGCTTTTCAGGTTACAATTACTAAAAAGAAAAAAAAGACTGAGGGAACTTTTCCCCCCAACAGGTACAAGAGTGACACTGGGGATTGTACACCCTAGAGTCACAGATGTATGGTGGCACTGCGGATGGGCACCCCAGTATCTGCACACACGAAGTGGGTGGGGGTACACTAGATGGAGGCGTGATTACATTACAGATACCTGCTCACAGTGGGTCTTGGTACAATGAATAGCGACGCTGATAATGATACCACTCAGCTGCTTGCTGGGCAGCGTCATACAGATCAAAGCATCTAGCTGTTCACATAGGAGCATCTCAGTCCTCCTAACTACAAGAAGTTTCTATCCCACAAGCACCCAAAAGTGTTATGATCAGCCTCGCTGATGATTGGCCTGCCACTGGTGAGCCCACTGCAGCCTGAGCTGCACTGGACCTGACAGTGACACACCTCTGAAATGTCATTCTTGTAACAAAATGTTTGCAGTGTACGCACACAAGCAAACATAAAAATGAATGTTAAACACAAACCTGTGTTTTTAAAGAATATTTACAGGGCACCATGGGAATGGTAAAGTACATTTTTGTAGTAAAACACTGTCGCCACATAATTGAGACAGACAGTTGATCTGGAGAGAAAAAAAAGGTTGCCACTGGAGCATTACAATCCAGCAGTTTCTACTGTACATACAGTATCTCTCTCTCCCCGTAAATGATAGGTAAGTCTGGTATGCGAAGAAATAAACCCATTGAGGTGGCTAATCAGATAATGAGGCCACATGTCTTAAGTAGTATACTACATTTTATCAATTTTTTTTTCTATATAATATATTGTGATCATCATTTTGTACATTTAAATTGCATGTGCAATCATCTCCAGGTTTGACTTTTTAGTTTTTTGTCCTAGTGTTTTTCCATAGTGAAGTGGTGTTTTTGGTATGGCTAGTAGTTTGTTCCAGTTGTTTTTGTTTCTTTGAATTTATGGCACTTTTCACCCCTACATCCTCAAAAGGCTTGCGTCAGTCCAGCTGCCTTGGCCAGTCCCATCACCAGGCTTCTCTGGGACTTACTTTCATCCTGCTTGTTCCTTCCATGGATGCCCCCTCCCCCCCAAAAAAACAAGGATGCCAGGAACTGGACCCTTAATTCCTGGCAGGGTTTAAGTGTAAGTTGGTGAGTGGTGTGTGGACTGAGGTGGATAGCAGATGGCATCCTGTGTTCAGTCGAGGAGTTTTTCATGTTTTTTTCTGTCCCATCCCAGGTGTTGAGAGGGCCTTGCACATATGCGTCATGTCGACAATGTCTCCTCCCTCAATCCATGGCACCTGCTTCATCACCACCTTTGTCCACCCAGGCAGTGGTGTTGCAGCAGAGACTTCCTTCCCCAGCAGCCCTCCGATGACCAAAGTTTGCTCCCAAATCCATGTCATTGGCATCACAAGCAGTAACAATACTACTGTGCCGGCCATCCCAGTTGTTTTTTGACAGTTTAGAGTCCCCTTATATAAGGGGGATGTGAAAATCTATCCTTTTGCTTGGCATGGTGTATCCAGCTGGAGCGGCACGGCATTTGTGGTCAGGTTTAGCGTGAGTTTGCAGTCAACAGTGTTGTGTGCCATGGGTACTGTGTGGTTTGTTCAGTCAGGAACAGCAGGAGCTCGGAGCTGGCTGGAGCAGGATGGAGGGTATGGTGGCAGTCGGAAGAGGTCAGAATCGGTGGCAGCAGCAAGGAGGGTATGGTGGCAGTCGAAAGAGGTCAGAATCGGTGGCAGCAGCAAGGAGGGTATGGTGGCAGTTGAAAGAGGTCAGAATCGGTGGCAGTAGCAAGGAGGGTATGGCATCTGAGGAGGGAGCTGGAGCATCAAGGGGCATGGCTGTTTGGTCAGAGATGGGGGGAACTGTTGGTTACTGCTAGACTGCAGTTGTTATTTTGTTTGTTCTGTATAGAGCTTTTTTTTTGTAGGTGTGGGAGTCTTTTCAGTGACTTGTGGTAAATGGGGGATACGTTGTGTAATTGCTTGTGAGGTATATTAACTGATTTGGTAATTAGTTCTAATTAGTATGGTACCATAAGATTTTATGTACCGTAGGCATATACTTTTAATTATTTAATATATTCGTAGAGCACTTTTGAGCACAGGTGGTTGTTTATAAAGGTTCCATATCAAAGCATAGCTAAAAACAGAACAAAAACCAATTACAGCAATTCCAACAGAATGTAGTCAATGAAAACACGACATGTAATAGGGTGAGTAGGGTAGGACTGAGCCAATAGTTACCCTACTGCATGAGGTTTTAGGGCCTTCAATGCATGATTTTGGATTACTGGTAACAAGTGCAGTTGGAGTTGGGGGAGAGGGCTAAATGTAAAGTGTTTTTTAACTGGGCAATGCTTGGCAGGCTAAGAATGGATTCAAGTAGTTCATTCATCCAGACTGATGCCCGCACAGCAAAGGGACGATTCCCTAGATTGGGTCTCCGGTGAGAAAGTTCTAAAGCAGATCTTGACATGCTTCTAGTGCCATACTGCTTGTTAACATGCTTAAAGTAGCTTCATATAGCCAGAGAGGTGAGACTCAATATAACCTTTCTGGCAAGCAGAGAAGATAGGTATTTTATTCTGTCATGCAGGGGTAGCTAGTTGGTCAGTGAATACAGGGCAAAGGTGTGGGTCAGCTTATCAGCTCCTTGAATGAATCAACAAGTTTTACTGTAGATCAATTCTATCCTATTTAATAGAGACAGATAGAGGGCTACGGTACCCGATCACGGTGCTGAAACACGAGCAGACTTGATAGACCAATAGGCCTATCCTGCTGGCGTCTAGTATGTTTAAGTGTCACAAGCAGCAGCACACACAGGGAGGCTATAAGTCAATGAGGGACATGACAGTGCTAGAGAAAACAAGGCATCTGGCTCCCAGTGTGATGTTGTGGTGGTTCCTATACGAGGCACCCAGTGTTCTGTTATTAGTGGTCACAATGTTATACACAGCTGGGACAAATGAGAGGCTATCATCCAGAAAGACGCCAAGGTATTTAAAAAATTGTACTTGTTCCAGACTTTGTCCGTTTTTGTTCAGGATCTTTTTTTCAGTTGTGGGCCTGAGAAAAGCTAGTTTTCAGGGTTTTTTTTTTTTAATAGTTCAGCATTAACATGTTGGCAGTGAACCATTTTTCCAGGTACCCAGATTGGTCTGGAGGTCTGCAGTAATTTTACAGTGGCTAGTATTTCTGGAGAAGATGACAGCATCATCTGTGTATAGCAGTACCCTAGTAGACTGGCAGGCCTCAGGTAGATTACTGATGATGGGCCAGTTGAGGAGAGCTTGTCAAGTAGCAGCTTGTGACGGACTAAGTTGAAGGCCTTGGTCAGGTCAATGCAAATGGCTTCAGCCATGTCTCCGCTGTCGAGCACTTCATGCAGGTAGCTAGTAAGTTCAATGAAGAAAGTGCTGGTACTATGCAGTTTTCTGAACCCATGCTGTTGTGGGCATTGGATGTTGTATTTCTCCAGATGGGCTACCAGTTGGTCTGAGACGATTCTCTCCAGGGCCTTAGACAGGGGGAACAGGACAGAGATTGATCTACAGTTCGTCAAGTTAGAGCAGTCACTGTTTCTGAAGACAGGTGTAACTTGTGCAGTTTTCCAAATCCCAGGGAACTGTGAGTACTACAGGGAAAAGTTGAAGATCTTGGAAATGGACAGGGTGAGTTCTTCAAGCAGCGCTAGCAATTTCATATCAATCGTGTCACCGTAGTGTAGGCCTATACTAATTAGTACAGGCATATACTCTTAATTGTTTGATTAGTGTCGGTATACAGTTAACTGATACTTTTACTCACAGGTACACAGGGAATTGATGGCCTTTTCTATGGGGTAAAAGATGCATGCATATCTATCTATCTAGCTGTCTTAAGAGATGTGGCTAAGATATGAACTTTGCCCTTTGTGAAGGGACATCATTTTGCCAAATTTGAAGTGTAGTGTGTCATGAGCCCAGCCCTGTGGGCATGACAGGACCTCCTGTTTTCAGAAATGTCCCCCTTTTTATGGAATTTATGAGCAGTTATAGGGTTCAGGGAGCATTATTAACCTTCCTTTTCTCAGTGGGAGGCTGGAAAATGTAGTCTCAAGTCTCCCTGACTCTGGTAATACATTCTCTGGTTAGAATCCCGCCACTGGCAGCCTCTTGCCTATTTGGTTTGTAGGCTAGCCGAGCAGTTACTATCTTCGTTAACAAGGCATACAGTCCTTACAAAACTCTTGTTTAAAATGCTAGATCACACAACCAGACTCCAGGCAGAGTTCATAAGAAATTATAAAAAGTTTACTTAAAGCAAAACAACACAGTAATTCTACAATTTGGAAGATCTGGAATGCAGACAATACGAAAAAATAAATATTGGATGATTATACAGAAAAACACTATACACTGTTATTTCTAAAACTATACCTTGTTCTGAGGTTTAGAGTCTAGAAAATATCAAGTGTCCTTTTTAAGAATAAATTCTCTCTGAGCAGGTGAAGCAAGTCCTTAGGAAAACAACATTTGTTGGATTAACAGAAATCAGCCTCTGAGTGTCCTTTTTAGGGCCAAACTCAAGGTTGTCTTGTAGCACAGTCACTAAGGATGCTCAAATAGTCCTGTTACCACCCAGATAAAAAAGGGATTTGTGGTGTTCAGATTTGCCCCACTAAACTTGTATAACATACGCTGAAGAAGAAAGGGATTTACCATTTCTTTCCGCTTGTTCTGTTGAGATACTTGAAGCTGAGAAGAGGGAGTGAGACTTACTGGGAAGAGGCGGTGCTGTAATATTGAAGTGGAGTTCATTCATTGGAAGATCCTCTCGTTCTTTGGGCCAGCCGAGTTTGTGATTATCTGGGACGCCTGTGTGACTGAGCCTTTTCCATTGGAGCAGTCTCTGGGCCATGGGCTTTGAATTGGACTTCGGTGGGGGTCGGTTGTTGGTGCTGCAAGAGGGCCTGACATCGTTCGGTGACCTGCAGCCAGATTTGCTGCCACACAGGGGACCGGCCTTTAGATTAGCCGGGGAGTTGGTTGATGAGCCTGTAGCTCTCCCGGGTCTCCCGGGGGTTGGCTGGTGAGCGGTCACTACCTGAGGATTGAAGCTGTGGTAGTGAATATTTCCAGCAGTGGTCTCGTCAGATAGAGTTTTGCTGGCCCTCGCTTGCTTTTCACCGCCGACCCTGGACATTTTGCTGGAATAACATCACCTACATATGGTGTCTGTTTTGGCTGTTCAGCTAAGTTTGGATTTTCCGTTTGGACTGTCTGCACTTTATTGGATTGCTTCCACTACAAAATTCCTTACTTTGCTCCAGAATTATGGTCAGACTTTGAATTTCTCTGTTCTGGACAGTGAGAGTGTCCCTATTGTGGTATCCCCCCATGGTGAGAGGACCTGGGTGTCCAAATTTTAATTTTTGTTTGTTTAATGTAAGAAGACTTTTGGATTTCTAATTGTTTTCCCTCATTTAATGTGAGCAGACTATTGGATCTTCAACCTTGGGCAGTGCGAGTGCCCTAACTTCCACTACTCCCAGGCTGTGAGAGGGCCTGGGGGGTTTGAAACATTACAGTCTGCATATCAAGTGAGAGGGGGTTGCAGGATATTTTTATTTTCTGTTATTACTTTTCTTTTGTGTTTTTCCGAGAGCCAAGTGTTGGAATGAAATAGCTATGTAGTGTTAGGAGGGGTTTATTTTTTAATTGTGCTTTATTAATTTATTTTGGAAGGGTATATTTATTTATTTTGTGTAGTTGTTTTGGGTTGGGTATTTTAATATTGCTTGTTTGGGGGTCTCTTTTTGGGTTTGGTGCTTTTGTACTGTGTATTTTGATTTTGGTAAGCCTGTGGAATGTGTAGGCCTTCCCACCCAAGTCGTGCGCTATTTGTCCTCTACCCATCATGCCCTCCGTCCATCCCCCCCCCCAACTCTGATGTTGTCAACTTACCAGCACTGTCGAGTGCTGGGTATTGCTCATAGGAGGTGGGGTGGGGGGGGTGAGACATCAGAGGACGAATGAATGGGTCTCCACATTGGGGTAGTTAAGCTTGAAGACCCCTGGGGTGAAATGGAGTCTGGAACGTGGTATGCCATGTCTAGTCCCCATACCCAAGGGCACCAGTATTTTTGGTGGGCAAGTACTGTCCAACTGGAGCGGTGTTATGCATTGCCAGATCTGTTAAGAATAAGACTGCAATTATTGCAAATATTATTGGAACAACTGATCTGGCCTGCATCACCGAGACCTGGCTGAATGAAAATGCTGGCCCCATGTTGGAGGCTACAATTCCGGCTGGGTACTCAGTGATACACCACTCGAGATTGGACTGCGGGGAGGTGGGGTGGCGGTCTGTTTCAAGACCGAGTTGGGCCTCATGAGCATACCAGTTGAGGAGACACTCTTTTGAGTGTACTGCGGTAGCAGGTGTAGGTTGTAGGATAGCTCTCGTCTACCGTCCACCCGGGGACGAGAAGCGATTCCTACAGGAGGTAGCGGATTTCATTGTCAACATGGCATTTGAGTCGCCAAGACTGATGGTTCTGGACGACTTTAACGCCTGGGTCAATGATGACCTCTCAGAATTTGGACAGCATTTCCTCCAGCTGATGACATTGCTGGACCTTACACAAATTGTTACCTCTGCTACCCATAAATATGGTCACTCTCTTGATTTGGTTTTCCTCCTGGGGATTGAAGCCTCTGATTTGGAGGTGGAACCTGTCGATTGGTCCAATCACTACACTGTGAGGTTCAACTTTCGCGTCACCCTCTGTAGGCCTCCCCTGTGGAGATGGTCAGTTACTGCCCTTTATGGGATGTAAGCCCTGAAGGCCTAGTGGCAGTAATTGACCTCTCATAGTTTCCTGTGGCAAGCTCGAGTCCAGAGACTTTGGTGCTGGCCTATAGCAAGGCCATCTCCGTGACCCTGGACTTGACTGCTCCAGTCCATGTTCATCCTCTCCCCCTTCGCCCTCAGGCCCCCTGGTTTGATGGGACCTTGAGGGAGTTGCAGCGACTAGGACGAAGGTTAGAGCAGTGCGGGCGGAAATCTGCCCCAGAGGATGACCACCTTAGATTGGTAGAGCATTATCAGGCCTACCAATCAGCAACCTCCCGTAAGAAGGCAGAATTCCTGTCTGAGGAGATTGCTGCCACTCAGAACTGACTGGCTCAACTCTTCCGAACTGTGGACAGGCTGTGCAACCCAGCCTGTCTGCAGCTCTGAAGAGCTTTCTTGCAAGTGGAGTGCGATGAGCTTCCTCAGTTCTTTGTGAATAAGGTGGATGACATCAGGTCAGAGATCCTCTTGACTCGCTCTGTGGGGGATGCTGTTGATCAGTGCCCGGTCACCTCACCTCGTGCTTCCTAGAGTACCTTAGACTGGCCAGAGCTCGTGGATGTCATGCAGATTGTCCAGGGTTTTATTTATTTATTAGATCATCGGTTTACAGTATGTGCCCTACGTGTTGTTGTTTGGATCTGGGCCCAACTTCCCTGATTATGGGTTGTTGTGATATTATTGGCCCGGTCCTAGTACAGATAGTCCGGTGCTCGCTTGATTTGGGTGAGTTCCCAAGCTTCCAGAAGGAGGTGGTGGTAACACCCCTCCTGAAGAAGACTTCTTTGGACCCGGACTCTCTGGCCAACTACAGACCAATCTCAAACCTCCCCTTTCTAGGGAAGGTTATTGAGAAAGTAGTGGTGGTACAGTTGGAGAACAGCTTGACCATCCATAACATCTACGAACCTCTCCAGTCTGGTTTTCGAAAGAGGCACAGTACCGAGACTGCGCTGGTTCAGGTGCTCAATGATCTCCTGATGGCAAAAGATCAGAGAAGCCATTATATCTTGGTGCTCCTTGACCTCTCTTCAACCTTTGACACTGTGGACTATGGGGTGCTGCTTAGGCGCTTGAGGTCCATCTGTGGCCTGACAAGTACAGTTCTCAAGTGGTTTACATCTTTCCTCACTGGCAGAACTTGGAGAGTGGTGTCTGGGATTTATTCCTCTGACCCACTCTGTCATGTGGGGTCCCTCAGGGCTCAGTGCTGTACCCCATGTTGTTTGCAGTGTATATGCTGCCCTTCGGAGACATTGTAAAACAGTATGAGCTGAGGTTTCACTGCTATGCTGATGATACTCAGCTCTACCTGTATTTTGCACCTGACCGGGATAGTGCTCTCTCGATATTTAATAAATGCCTTGCTGAAATCCAGGATTGGATGAATTCGAGCTGGCTAAAGTTGAATGCAGGAAAGACTGAGGTGATGGTTGTGGATTTGGGTCGCTGGATAGAGGGGATGAGGGTTGGTCAGCCCTCTGGACTTTGTCTGGGAGTCTCCCAGATCCTTACCTCTGAACAGGTGCGAGACCTGGGGGTGGTGCTCGACGACGGGCTGATACTACAATCTCAGGTGTCAGCAGTCATCAAGTCCTCCTTTTACCATCTTAGGAACATCGCCAGGATCAAGCACCTTGTTCCGTCCAGTGATCCGCCTACACTGGTCCATGCCTTTGTGATCTCGCGCCTTAATTATTGCAACTCCCTGTACTTAGGGCTACCTGGGGTTGATATCCGCTGCCTGCAGCTAGTGCAGAATGCTGCAGCGTGATTGTTGACGGGGATTTCTCGATCTTCTCATAATACCCCAGTGCTGCACAATCTGCATTGGCTGCTGATTCTGTGGCGGATCACCTTTAAAGTCAGATTACTGACTTATAAAGCCCTATACAGACTTGACCCTCACTACTTGAAAGAGCTTCTTGTTTCTTACTGCCCCGAATGACAGCTCTGTTCGGCTGATGAGGGGTTGCTGGAGATTCCAAGGGTGTCTTTAAAATCTTCTGGGGCCTGTGCATTTATGTACATGGCCCCTACCCTCTGGAATTCTCCACCCAGTCAACTGCAGGAGTGCACGACTGTGGGGGGATTCAAATAGGTGTTGAAAACTTTTTTATGGCATCAGGCCTTTAATGGAATGCATTGAAGGGACCCGGCAGATTATTTTATTACTGTTTGCTGATTTTATTATTGTTTTAACCTTACTGTACAGCGCCTTGATATTTTGAAAGGTGTTTAATTTAAAGACTATTATTATTTCCAAATTCTGACTTGAAAATCAAAATTTCTGTTCAGTATGTGAAAAGCCCAATCTCACAAAAACACAGGTCTTTTCAGGGGTTTTCCTAGACCTCCATATATTTTCAAAAAGTATATAACAGCTGGTTAAGTTCTCTTAGCTCTCAGATTCTCAAGGAAACAGTTCCTCCTCAGGTCAAACTTCTATCTAAAATGCCCGGATTTCACAGTGGGTGTCTGTTAAATACAGTCTGAATGGTCATTTTCTTTTCCAGACTACACCCATCCTTTTTGGGAGCGACGTGACAGTTCACCTTGTCCTGCAGGTGTCACTGTGGTTCCATGCCTAACACCCCTAACATATGGATTATGCATAACCTTTTTCTGTCTTAGGCTGACCTCCCACTGGGGCAGTTTGCTGCTGACCTCTGACCTCCCACTGAGGGCCTTTTGCCTGCAGAATGTCTATCCATCTAAGGGATACAATCCTTGGGATACATAAACCTGTCTGGTCCCTATCTAGATGAATGCCAGGCCCAAACTGGTTTTGGTAATTTTTTTTTTTTTTATTTGTTCAACTTTTCCTCAGCCTTTTAAGAGAGAGTGTCTTAACTCTGGAGTACCTCACAACACATGAAATAGGAACATTAATAAAGTGGTATAGGCCTATCTTGTAACATCCCTCCCTTCCTCCTTAAACAGAACCTGGGGGAATGCGCCTCTATTTACTACAGCATTCTTCCCAGTTCTATTATTGATCCAGTATGCAAGATAGGCCATCTGTGTTACCATCCTTAGACCCAGGCCTATGGATAACCTCCATGTCATAAGCCTGCAAGGCGATACTCCACCTCAGGAGTTTTCCATTCATTTTTCCCATTTGACCCAACTATGCTAATGAATTGTGGTCTGTTTGAACCTTAAAATGCTTCCCATACACATACAGTTCCAGTTTCTTCAATGCCCAAACTAAGGCAAGGCATACTTTTTCTACTGTTGAATAAGCTTGTTCACGTGGAAGCAGCTTCTTGCTTATGTATACAATGAGGTGCTCTTTCCCCTGATTGGATACTTGGCTGAGGACTGCCCCATTCCACAGCTGAGGTGTCCGTTTGCACCACAAATGGCCTGTTGTAGTCTTGGCTGGCCAGCACTGGGGCCCTACACAGCGACGTTTTCAGCAGTGTGAAGGCCCGCTTACAGGCTGCATCCCATTTTATCATCCTAGGCTTTTTCTTTGTCAACAACTCAGACACAGGAATGGCCAGGGAGCTGTAGTTGGGTACAAAGGAAAGAACTGTTGAGTACCTAGAGGCCAGTGGGGCACAGGACCCAAGGCAGCATGGATTCACTGTGGGAAGGTCATGTCAGACGAATCTAATTGATTTCTTTGTCTGTGTGACCAAAGTAGTAAACCAGGGAGGAGCTGTGGACATGGACTACCTAGACTTTAGCAAGGCATTTGACAAAGTCCCACACAAAAGATTAATAAACAAATTAGCCAGCCTGGGAGTGGGGCCCAGGGTGGTAGCCTGGGTAAAACATTGGCCGGACAACAGGACACAGAAGGTAATAGTAAACAGAGTCCACTCCGAAGAGGGGGTTACTAGTGGGTACTGCAGGGTTCAGTACTGGGTCCAGTCCTTTTTAATATCTTTATAAGTGACATTGCAGAGGGACTGGAAAGAAAAGTATGCCTCTTTGCAGACGACACAAAGATCTGCAACAGGGTTGACACACAAGGGGGCATGGAAAGGATGAGAAGAGACTTGGCAAGGTTGGAGGAATGGTCAGAAGTGTGGCAGCTTGGATTCAATGCAAAGAAGTACAAAATAATGCACCTGGGAAGCAAAAACCCAGGGAAAGAGTACACAATGGTGTTGGGGGGAAGGTTGGTAGGAACAACAAAAATGGAAAGGGACCTGGGGGGAATCATATCAGATGACCTTAAGGTTGACAAGCAATGTGAGAAGGCAGTAGGGAGGGCTGGGGGGATACTGGGATGTATAGGGAGAGGCATCACCAGCAGAAAACAGGAACTTGTCATCCCTCTGTACAGACAGTTGGTGAGACCCTATCTGGAGTGCTGCATCCAGTTCTAGAGACCCCATCTCCGCAAGGACACAGACAGGATGGAGGCAGTCCAGAGGAGGGCAACTAAAATGGTGCAGGGTCTGCAAGAGAAGCCATATGAGGAGAAACTAAAGGAGCTTAATATGTATACCCTTAAGGAAAGGAGGGACAAGGGAGACGTGATAAAAACTTTTAAGTACCTCAGTGGAATCAATAAAGTCCAAGAGCATAGCATCTTTCAGAAAAAGAGATGTGCAAGAACAAGGGGACACAATTTGAAGATAGACAGGGGACAGCACAGGGGCAATGTAAGGAAGTATTTTTTCACAGAGAGGGTGGTGGATGCATGGAACTGCCTTCCTAAGGAATTTGTGGGGTCTAAAACTGTGGGAGAATTCAAGAATGCATGGGACAGACATAAGGCAATTCTTGTGGGGGGGGTAGGAAGAAATAAGCTGTTGGTTAACTAGGATCTGCAGCTTATATAGTAGGTAGGGAAATGGGCAGACTAGGTGGGCCAAGTGGTCCTTATCTGCAATCAAAGTCTGTTTCTAAGTTTCTGTAATACCCAGCTGTCCCGAGAAAACTCCTGACTTGTCTCTGGGTTTGAGGCATGGGCCATGATGCAATCGCCTCTATTTTCGCTTGGTTTGTGTGAAGCTGGCCCTGCCTCACCACATGTCCAAAATAAGTGACCTCTGCCATGGCCACCTGGCACTTTTCTGCCTTAATAATCAGCCCTGCAGCCTGTATTCGGCCAAATGCCTCCCTCAGGTGTGTCAGGTGCTTCTCCTAGCTATGGCTGAAAATAGCTATATCATGCATGTAGGCGACTGCAAAGTTCTCCGTATCCTGTAACACTTAATTTACTAACTGTTGGAATGTAGCAGGGGGATTCTTCATCTCAAAGGGTAAGACTTGAACTAACAACTGGGGTGATGAATGCTGACCTTTCCCCTAGCCATGTCAGTGAGTTCCACCTGCCAGTACCCCATTGTCAAGTCTATTGTAGTTAAGTATGTCAGCCCCCCAAATCTGTCCAGACATTCGTCTGTGCATGGCATAGGGTGGATGTCAAATTTCATGATGGTGTTAAGCTCACGATAATCTACGCAGAACTGTGTAGTCCCATCCAGTTTTGGTACCAGGACTACAGGTGAGGCCAAGGAGCTGTTGGATTTCTGGATCACCCCTAGATCCAGCATCTCCCCCACCTCCCTCCTAATTTCCTTGAGGACTGTCTCTGACACCCAGTAAGCTGTCCTACATATGGGTGTCTTGGGTCCCCATATTTACGTCATGCACCGCTAGCCATGTCCACCCAGGCTTAGGCATAAATAAAGGAGCAAATTCCTGCAAAATGGTCAATTCTTGGACCTGTCCAGGTGTCAACTGGGGTGAAAGCATGATGGTCTCCACGGATGATGCCTGCTTACTCGCGGCTAACAAGTCAAGAAGGGGGTCTTGCTCGCCTAACTCCTCCCCAGGACTGCAAACCGCAAGTACCATGTCAGCCCTATCAAAATATGGCTTCATCATGTTTACATGATACATCCTGTGAGTGTGTTTTCGGTCAGGGTAACTTCACAATGTAATTAACATTGTTTACCTGCCTGACTACCGTGTATGGCCCTGCCCACTCAGCTTGCAGGCTGTAATTCCGGACCGGGATCAGAATCAATACCTCCTGTCCTACTCTGTATGAGCAAGCTCTGGGTCTATGATTGTACCAGGTCTTTTGTTTTTGCTGAGCAGCTGCCAGGTTGCTCTAGGCCATGCCCATAAGCTCCTTCAGTGTCTCCCGGAATTTTAACACATACTCCACTATAGGAGTCTCCTGGGTGGCATATTTACTTCCCAGTCTTCTTGTATTAAATCTAGGGGCCCACAGCCTGCGTCCATACAAGAGCTCGAAGGGTGAAAACCCGGTCGACTCCTGTGGCACTTCCGTTGGCAAAACGGCAGGTGTGGCAGGTATTTCTCCCAGTCCTGCCCATGTGGTCTTGCAAATACCATAAACATAGCTTTTAGGGTCCCATTAAATCTCTCTACGAGACCACTGGCTTATGGGTGGTATGGCGTTGTGCGCCTCTGTATGACACCACACTTCTACCACAAACACTTCATTAGATCCGACATAAAGGTACCCCCTTAGTTAGAGAACCTCCTGTGGAAACCCAACACAGAAGAAAATCCCCAACAAAGCGTCTGCCACCTTGTCTGCCTTAAGGGAGGACAGCGTGATGGCTTCTGGACAGTGGATAGCATAATCGACGACTGTCAATATATACTTTTTCCCTGAGGAACTTGGGGTATTCAAAGGACCCACAATATCCATTCCAACCTTCTAATAAGACTCCTTCATAACTGGAGTAAGGGAATCAGGGCAGCCTTGGCTTTGCTTCCGACCTTTCCTATTTCCTGACACCAGTGACAGAATTTGCAGTATTCCTTCATCTGCTTGGTAATATTGGGCTAATAGAAATTGTGGGCTAAGTGCTGCATAGTATGAGCAATGCCTAAATGTCTGGACATGGGAATATCATGAGCCACCTTGACCAATAGCTCACGATACTTCTGGGAAACAATAAGCTGCCTGCCGATCACCCCTTCCGTTGTCCTGATGTCTTGTGTGTATAACAGTCCCTTGTTGCAATACACCCTATGCTTTCCGTCACCTCCATATCCCATCAGACTCTGCACAGGCCCTCAGCTAGGGTCTGTCCGTTGTGCTGCTAAGTCTTCCCACTTAACCAGAGCATGGGGCTTGTCTCCATCAGTTCCCAGACTGAGGTCCATAGCTGTGGAAGTAGGGGACTAAGTATCACAACCTTCTCCCTCCCCCCCCCAGGCTATGTGTCACCCCTTTCTCCTGAGAGCAAACTCCAGTAGCAGCTGGGTTAACTGCCACTAGGGGACGTTCCAGCCCCCTGTTATCACCCTCTTTTACAAATGCCACAGGCTGGCTGCCCTGTCTCCCAACCTCTCCTGTCTGAATTTCTGTGGGGTCTTGAACATAACAGGAGCCCCTATCCTTCTGGCTCTGGGTCACAACACAAACCACCTCCTGTGGAACATCATTCCCCACAATAACATCCATAATGAGTTTGTTGGCTACAGCCACCTTCCTTACCCCTTCACCTGCATTTTCCCAGTCTGGGGTAATACTGGCTAATGGGTAGGTTTTCATTTCCTCAGTGTAATCCCTCACAGAGACGAACTGATTTGGCAGTATTTGTTCAGCCCCCACCAAATCCCCTTTCACCAAGCTAAGAGATGCTCCTGTATCCCTTAGCACTCTAGTCTGTACCCCATTTGCCATAACTGAGTGAATGTGCGTACTCATATTTTTAGGGGTAGCATCAGAGATACAGTTGGCAACTGTCTCAGTTTGTATAGGTCCTTTTACATTTTGGGCCTTCTTAGGACACTGCCTAGAAATATGGCCTGGCTTTTTACAATACCAGCATTCATTTTTCTTGTCCCCAAACTCTCTTTTGGATACCAGGTGGTTCCCTTCTTTCTGCAGAGGCACCGTGGTTTTTGGTTGTCCAAAATGCCCACTTTTTCCTTTTGCCATTGTATTCCCTGCTCCCCCATTTCCCTTGAGAGCAGGCCTGCTTCGAGCATAGCGATCTGCCATCTCTGCAGCCTGTTTGGCAGTCTTAGGATCTCGATCCTCCAGCAAAAACTTTAGACCAGGTGAACAAATCCAAAAAAACTGTTCAAGTAATACCACCTCTTCAAGAGAGTTTGCTTTCACCACCTCCCACTAACGTTTTAAATACTGATGCTGTTTAGTGGCTATTTCCTCAAAGCTCATTTCTGGACCCTAATGCAGTTTCCGGAATTTGCTCTGTATGCATCAGGGTTCAGATCATATTTTTTTTAATAATGCAGTTTTTAACTTATCAAAACCTTAACTGTCAACATTGTCCATCTGCCCCAATGCCTCCCTTCCCTTGCTAGTAAGCAGTGGAGATAGTTGAAAGCTCCAGATCTCTGGGTAGATTGGCTTGGATAAAGACCTTTTTGCATGAATTCAAAAACATGTCCATATCCTCCCCCTCTTTAAACTCTACCATCAATTTTGAATCTAATTTGTACCCCAGCCCTGGAGTTTCAGACCCACCCCCACCACTTACCTGCTCGGGTGTTGTTGGGGTTGCTGTCTGTTGGAGCTTCAGCTTTTCCAGCTTGAACTCCCTCTGGCGTTGCCTTTCTTCGGCCACTCTCTGGCACTGCCTTTCCGCTAGTTCCATCTCAAACCTTTTCTGTTCCAGCTCAAGCTCTCTCTCCTGCATCCACCGCCTCAACTCCAGTTCCTTTTCTGTGGATGGCTCCAGCTCCTCTGGGCTCTGGGCATCTTGAGTCACCACCTGTGGCTCCAAGCACGGTGAGGCTTCCTCAGTCTCAGCTGCCATAAGGGCCTCTATGAGTAGCTTTTTATTTTTGTTTTCACTGGGAATACCCTTTTCTATTAGCTGTTCCAGATTCATAGTGTTGTACTGGGAAGACATTCTTCTTCTATACTACACTACACTACTCTGCTCTGCTAAAAAAAAAAAAATTAAAACAGGATAGGGTCTTATTGTCTGCAAACAGGATTCTGCTCTCTGTTGTGTGATGGTTTTGTAAGACCATTCAAAATCCCACCAGCTGCCACCAAATCTGTTATGAGCCCAACCCCGTGGGCATGGCAGGACCTCCTTTTTTCAGGGATGCTTCCCTTTCTACGGAACTCGAGAGCAGTTGTAGGGTTCAGGAAGTGTTATCAACCTTCCTTTTATCAGTGGGAGGGTGGAAAATGTAGTCTTGAGTCCCCCTGACTCTGGTACTACACATTCTCTGGTTAGAATCCCACCACGGCCACTGGCAGCCTCTTGCCTGTTTGGTTTGTAGGATAGTCGAGCAGTTACTAACTTCGTTAACAGGGCATACAGTCCTTACAAAACCCTTTTGTTTAAAATGTTAGATTACACAACCAGACTCCAGACAGAGTCAATCAGAAATTATAAAAAGTTTAGTTAAAGCAAAACAACACAGTAATTCTACAATTTGGAAGATTTGGAATGCAGACAATATGAAAAATAAATATTGGATGGTTATACAGGAAAACACTATACACTGTTATTTCTAAAACTATACATTGTTTTGAGGTTTAGAGTCCAGAAAATATAAAGTGTCCTTTTTGATAAATTCTCTCTCAGTAGGTGAAGCAAGTCCTTAGGAAAACAAAATTTGCTGGATTAACAGAAATCAGCTTCTGAGTTTCCTTTTTGGGGCCAAACTAAAGGTTGTCTAATAGCAAATTCTTTGTTCCCAAATTCTGTAAAACAGAATTTCTGTTCAGTATGTGAAAAGTTCAGCCTCACAAAAACACAGGGGTTTTCCCAGACCTCCATATACTTTCAAAAAGTATATAACAGCTGGTTAAGTTCTCTTAGCTCTGAGATTCTCAAGGACATTGTTCCTCCTCAGGTCAAACTTCTATCTAAAATGCCCTGATTTCACAATGGGTGTCTGTTAAATACAGTCTGAATGGTCATTTTTTTTCCAGGCCAGACCTATCCCCTTTGGGAGCGATGTGACAGTTTAGCTTGTCCTGCAGGTATCACTGAGGGTTCCATGTCTAACACCCTTAACATATGGATTATGCATAACCTTTTTCTGTCTTAGGCTGACCTCCCACTGGGGCAGTTTGCTGCTGACCTCTGACCTCCCACTGAGGGCCTTTTGCCTGCGGAATGTCTATCCATCTAAGGGATACGATCCTTGGGATACATAAACCTGTCTGGTCCCTATCTAGATGAATGCCAGGCCCAAACTGGTTTTAGGAATTCTTTTTATTTGTTCAACTTTTCCTCGCCCTTTTAAGGGACAATATCTTAACTCTGGAGTACCCCACAACATATGAAATGGGAACATTAATAAAGTGGTATAGGCCTATCTTGCCACATTGTGCACTTCACAAAACTAAGCAAGGTGCATCACCGGAACAGTGTTATTTTGTGCAGAATAAATAGCTAAACCACATGTTTATGATACTACAGGAAGTACAGGAATGTAACCATGTGACAGTGTGACATCTTAGCTCACTAGCTGAAGGAGTAGGATATACCTTCATTGTGCTGTGGAGGACATCAAACAAAAACGAAACATTGCTCAGTTTAGTGCAGGTATTTTTGATAGCTTGTATTTTGTGTTCATGTATGTAATAGGAAGTAAGATGGAAGAGAAATGGATTTGAAAAAAACATTGCAACTGGAGTTCTACTACTAGGAACTTTGTTAGGAAGGCTACTTAGAAGCAAGACTATTTTTACATTACCTAGCAGCGATTCTTCAGTCCTGGATGCCACTGCATTGCCTTCCTTCTCAAACATGCACCCCTCTTTTCAGGATCTCATGCACACCAGGATCAGGTCTACCTCAACCTTTTTCCTTTCTGGCTGCTGTCTTTCTGGTTGAACTAGTGTCCGTCTGTGGCAACCCAGGTAGGCCTGAGATGCTGTAGCTCCAGGCAGCACCTGCTGTATGTCTGCGCTATTCTCCTGACTGGAGCCAGATGCAGATGTGGCATACAAGGGCATATCACTTTTTTTTTTTGGTAATACAACTGCAGGTTTTACAGGCCGGCACCCCACGTATATAGGGAGGCCATGACTTAACTGCTAGAATATGAAGACTGTTTAGGCAAAGGCTCACTCCAGGTCTTTACGCCATCCAGTTGTAAACAGCGACTCAGTGGTGAGAGTGGGAACCCCCTCTTTTTTTTGTTAATATTCTTTGGTAACCAGGTAAAGCAAACTAGGAACAAGTGCCTGTTTTCACGGCCATCTCAGGAGCACTGGGAAGGTTAAGTAACTTGCACAGAGTCGTATAGTATGCAAGTGGAGGTTGTGGGAATCAAACCCAGGTCTACTGGATGTCCCATGCTCATTTAAAGCTCATTACTCTAACCTCTGCCAAACACATATAAAGTTGAGGGCTACCGTGGTGTATTTGGTTGCAGTTAAACTGTGGAGCTAAAACAATTCAAACTGTGGGAACATAGGTAGGGGTTCTATTTACAACTAAAAGCTTGCACAATTTTTGTGAGAACCAGTTAATCTGCACAATTAAAAGAAAAATGTTTAATGATGCCTAGCCAAGACTGAGTATAAAAAAGATGGACTTGCTTGGGTCAGGGAGTGAGAGCTGGGGTCAGTCTGTTGATGTACATGCTTCACTGTCTGTGAGACAGAAGGGAAGGACACTGGCGTGGTCACAAATTCTGAAAGGCAGAGGATCATTTTGGCAATATTCTGAAGGACTGTACCTTTTATTTTTACCAGAGAGAGAGAGAGTACCTAGCATGTGCAAAGTCAGGTTTTGCATTTACTGTATAATTTACTGTAAAAAATTATTTATTTTGCATATTTTCTCCTGTAAGTGGCAGGGCAGGTGAATTTGGTGAGAGAGGAACAGGGTAGCAACAGTTCAACTAACAGAGGGTGTAAAGGATGGGTTGGGGAGATAGGGAATGGCACTAAGATGGGCTCAGGTAAGAATGGAGGGAGTAAAGAATGGTGCAGCCTTGCACAGGAAGCACCTCAAGTGAAGGAAACCATGCATGTTACCTGCTTCAGGCCCCTCTCCAGCTCCCCAAATCTATCCTGTACCACCCCGGCTGCATCCCCTGCTGGTCTTTAGTCCACAGATGGACAAAGACATCCAGCTCCCCCTCCCGTTTCACCGCTCAAGTGATCCTAAGGATTTGCTCCCCATCCCTCCATGCCTAGGCACCTCACCTCCCTCTTTTCCTCCCGTGGTGTTCCCAAAATTACTCCCCCCCCCCAATGACTGAGACCCCATCAGAAGTTGCTTCCTTTTCCACTGGAGTTCTCTTCCTCCCACCGTGGGGCCTCTGCTCTGATGGACCCCCACATCCTCCCTTGCCACTATCTTAGGGGTCTTGTCTTGGCAGTCCCATCCCACCAGTGTGGTGAAAGAGTTCTTTAGTGGCACTAGCTTAGGAATGTGTTCCCTTACCCACACCACCACCCTCCCGGAGCCCACCACAGTGCAGCCGACCCTTCTTGCAGGCCCTCTCTGAGGCAACAACGGTGGACTTGGTGGCCCCCTGGGTGTAGGAAGAGGTCCCCCTAATCCTGACTCATCCCAGAGTCCTCTCCCCAAAGCGCAAAGAGGTGCACGCAGATGGGGCAACACTTCATTTTCTAGAAGCTCTCCCTGAAGACTGCTGCTCCACAGCCACTGCACTGCACTGCACCACTCCCATCATAGGCATTTTTTGTCTGTACAGTGCCTTTAAAACACTGTATGACAAAGCACTTTACAAACCAACAAGTTAGATACTGGCAAGGACAGTGTTAACATGCACCAAAAGGGCATAAGCTACAACTTGCCCAATAATGCCCTCCTCCCCACCATGGCCAGCGGGGTCCAGAGAGATGCACTTGCTCTGTAAGACTACCTGAACAAAGGAGAAGTAAACAGTACAAACCGTTTTTTTTTTCCCCAGACAATTTTTACCTGGTGTGCTACGGAAATCTGAGGTTTCAATTACGTTTCTGATGAAGCAGGTTGGTGTTTTGAGTCACATTTTTACCTCAGCTGGTCTAATTTAATCAATGTTTAAAATTACCTTGCTCTATCACTGGGAACTGGTAATGCACTGAAACAGAACTACCATTATATGTTCAGATACAGCCACCCCCCCCCCCACAAAAAAAAAAAAGAAACCATCATGGACAGTTGCAGCATAAAAGGGTTTTCCCCGGAGACGGTGAATGCTGATCAGGGCAACGGGGGTGTCCAACTCATTTCAAAACGTGTCATGGAATTATTAAATTTCCACCTGCATAGCCACCAGAGATGGGCAAAAAAAGCTATTGGTTTAATATATCATCTGAAAGACTGCATCCCAACAGTGCAACACCACTCTCGTACTGCATTTGATTTGGCAACCAAACTGTATGGTATCGTTCCCCAGTGGGGTTTACATAAGCTACTGAACCAAACAAATGTTACTATCTTTTATATTTTTTTCTATATTCTGTTTTACCATAGTGTGAACAAAATGGTTAAGATATGAACTCAATGAGTGTACTCTTGTGAATCTAGCCATGTCTTTCTACCTCTGTACTATTTTTTTAAACTCTGCATGCTGTCCTGCCCAGGACCTCCTTGTAAATGAGCTTGCTCAACAAAGCCTTTTCCTGGTGAAATAAATAATACAAATACTAATACTCCAGTCTCACTGTGAGTAAGAATTGAGGTCTCAGTATGCTACCTGGAACTGCAGCCTTCTGGCCCAGAGGCGAATGTATTACTGCGCAATGCTGACACTGACTGGAGTTCGATTCCCAGTACTGTTCTTTACATGCATAAGCCAGTCACCTTACTTACATTTAGGACATGCCAGAGACTACAGTGCAAGCTATGAAGGGCGTGTAACTGCAGTATATCCCTATAATGAACAGAACAGTCACAAAAGATAATACAAGACCTTTTATTGGATGAGCATTAAAACAAAGTACTGTATGTAAGTGTTGGTGCTATTTTACACAGGATCCAACTCTCAGGGGTTGAACCTGATAGCACTGGATCCGCTTGTACAGAAGGTTCAAGTTATATAACTGACTCACGGTTAAATATCCATCTGTGCAGTTCTATATCTTAGTTCCTGAACGTCTGAGATGAGGACATTAACTCAGAAGTAAAACATAACCGATTCAGCATGGTATTCAGTGTTATAGAACTGTACCAATATATTGTAATATCTCTAGTCCAGGCCCTCTAATCCTTCCTATGTTCAATGACACAATATAAAAACAAAACATGTTTATAATCTTCACATTTTTAAACATGGTCAGTTCATGTCTGATCCAGCACTAGCGCAAAAACATAGCCACACAAACCTCTGACAGTACAGTGTAAAAAAGGGTTTGGCCAAACAAGAGATCAAAGACTATACTGGCACCACAATGGGAGATGAGGGTTGCAGTTTTAAAAAGTCATATAAAAATGATAAGTAATATTTAAAGGAAATGGTGTTAAAGGTGTGCATGCAGATGGACCGACATTTCCTCAATAAAGCCTAGCACCTCAGGGGTTAAAGCTTTACTTTAAGCCTCAAGAACATTATTTTTCTTCCTCTGCTCAGACCTTGCAACCCCTATTTGTTTTTCTGGTGTGACCTTATCGGAGGTATTAAGTCTAGGTGGCACCACTTCCAAGGCTTCATCTATTACCTGGATGGGATACAAAAAAAGAATTCCATGTTCCTTCACGAGGTGTCAAACAGCTAATCTTGGTCCTATAGACTCCATTTGCTTTATTTTCATATTTCTTCACTTCATATTTGCTGCAGAAACAGAATCGAAGAAAATCTCTTTCTGGATGGGCCAAGGCACGGAGGGCACTAATGTAGCTCACGTTATTACTCTTAGTATAACCCTGTCTGTACTCTTCATCCCACGGTTTACTCTCAGGAAATGAAAGCAGTGTGCACACACTCAATTATAGCATGTTGCATACATTTGTAAAATGTGATTTCTACCTAATGGAATTCCATTCCATGATCACATGACAATAGAAAAGAATGTTTTATAGCACATCTTGACCAAAAGGACTTAACCTCAGCAAACAGCAATGCATGATTTACATTTAAAAGAGCAACAGCTGCCTCAGAAAGATGTGAAAACATATTATTTATATGCACTGCAGCTTATATTCAGTACATTTTCTTTATTTACCTTACCCTTTTTTTTTTGTAACCACGGACAACTGTGTGAAAACAGGAGTTGTGCCTTAGAACCTGTCTGCCTTTAATGCTTTTCTAATGTTGCAGCCAAGGTTCTATGTGCGTGACATTACATTTACTGCCACAGTAATGGACTGTAATGTCATCACGAGCAGAGGATCACGACCTCAGATGCAGGAAAGCAGCTGAATGCATCGCACAAAGACGAAAGGACAAACCCCCGTTTTATTCGTAGAGTAATAGTGATGGAGAATGGGGGGAGGATCATTTTGGGAAGATATGTGAAATAGTAGGTCAGGAAAAGTTTATGTCGATTTTTGGATTTAATGCATACTTCATTCTCCTGCAGTGGCAAGCAGATCTTTTTATTTCCCTTCACAAGCTTAAATTTGTTGGAACCGTTTCCCCATTCTGTGTTTATTCCCCCTGCCAGCCTTCCCACTCATATGAACTTACCTAGCCCTGTCACCTGCCTTCTCACCGGACTTACCTCCAACCTCCTTGAAGTACTGTCCCCCGTATGGACTTGTATTACAGAGACAGCCCATCAGGGTCAAGATCCTTGGCTATGGGGTTGGAGCACCGAAGATGCAGGTGCATGGCCTGGGCAAGGTCGGATATCATCCTGTTCAGTCAACGCATTTTCTCCTCTACTCTTTCTCCCAGAGCTGGCAACATGTAATGATGCAGCTGGGTGGCAGTCAAGCAGCAGAGAACACTGAGCCCTCCTCTCCAAACGAGAAGAGGTGTCCTTAGGACATTCAAGCCCCCTCTCCGGCTGACTCAAGTGGACTACAGTCCACTCCTGAACCTAGGTCACCAGTATAGCGAGTGGCAGCACAGCAGGCTAGCCTGTTGGAATTTTGTTTAGCCGATATTTTACCGTAAGGTCCAGACAGACTAGATGGACAAACGGTCTGTATCTGCCCATTTTGTCTGTCATCTATTCTTACTGACCATAAAAAAAAGAAATATTTGGTCACTGGCCCAGTGGTGTGGAGGGCAACGGCACCCTTTTGCCTCACCTGCTGCCATGTCGGCAACCTGGTTTCGGTGACGGACACTGGTCATCGGGGGCTGGCTGGGGAGATGAGGACTGAGCCTCTGGTGGATGGCTCTCCTCCTCTAGGGTGGGAGGGCTGTGTGTGTCCCGGCACCTGTCTAGCCCCTAGCAGAGACTTGGGGATGAGAAGTGAATGTCAGTATACTGGGGTTTGGAGGGTGGGCAGTTGTCGACGTTCCATGCACAGAAGCGTGTGTGGTGCATCTGGACGACACTGTACGTCCGCCCCTCCATTAGTATGTGTGTAAAATCAGCTGATCACAGTTTGGATGACACCGACCATCCACAGGCCCTGCACCGGACTGCAGGGGCCCTCTCTTGCACCACATCCATAAATGTCAGCGGGTGGCCTCCGTCGACAACTCACTCCAGGGGGTAAGCTGTGAGGGAATACTGGGCAACATGAGTGACTGGATGCTGGAAATGGGGCTGGGGGTGTGTGGTGGAGGACTTGGGCTGTGCCAGACCTAATAAAACAGATTAACTTCAAAAAATATTAATTTGTTCTCAGGACGAATTTAGACACAAAAATTGTACAATTGGCCTTGCATGTTAAAAATAATCTAGTAAATACACAACATACTCAAAATAAAAAGAAAAACTGATTTTGAAAAATTAAAGGGGGTGACTCCCAAAGATCAACATATTTTTTGTCATGGTCTATTATGCTTATCAGTTTTCCCCAGAGGCTTCAGTAGATTTTAGTACAGGTTTATTACTAAATGAAAATTATATCACAATGACTAAGTCTTCATTTAAAAAGCATTACCCCAAAACTGTTAAATTAAGTCTTTATTTATAAAATTAAAAAGTGTTAAAAAAGGAACAAATAAATAAGCACTGGCCCAATATAAGAGTCAAAATGCGTCCTTTTCGTATTCCTTTCCTGAGTAGTTCAATGTCTGCAGCAGACTGTCCTAGCTTCATCTGGTTAACAAGGACGTACTTCTCAACTTTTTGTTCAGATTATAGTACATTCTAACACACTGTACACTTACTAAATATGAAGTGTAGAATATCTGCAGTATTTAGTTACAAACACTCTTCCGGTTCACATAAGACAAACTCTTCAATATAATACAAGAAAGGAAGTCTGCATCTTGCACTTGCCACTGTAGTTAAGACCAAAATGACTATGAAGAACACCAAAATATGTGGCACATATGATTCACATCAGAATGTGCAGTAAGGAAGCAGGAGTCACTGGATAGTTTGATACCTTTCGGTGAACCAATATATGTCTTGCACGAAAATGGCAGAACACACAAGTTTTCGGGCCCCAACAGGTCCCTACTGCACCTGCATCTGTGTGGCCCTGAAAGCTTGTGTACTATGCCATTTTTGTAGAAGGTATATGTTGATCCAATAAGAGGCAGTGTATCAAACTATCCAGCGACTCCTGTTTTCCAAAGACCAATGTGGCTAAAATCTCTTTTTACTTAGGAAACAAAAATGTAACCCCACAGTCCTAGGGCAAAACAAAATGCTGCTTGAAGAAGCATGGCCTTTTATTTGCTCACCGGATAATTAAAGAACACCAAATCCCTCCGGCCACATTGAAGAAACAATTTCTAGATGCAGCTGGGCTTATCTTTAATGGATTTACTGTATTTAACTCCCTCTTTTCATTATTTTTATGCAAATTAACATGAAAACAGGATCACAGAGTGCAGGATCATCAGCTCGGACTGCTTTATTACAGTCCTGCTTGTGTAATCGTAACCTGTTCCTGGAGAAATAATCAGGATGATGAAACCAGAGGACAGCCAGAGAAGATTAAGTGTAATGGACAGGGACTCCGTTTTCATTTTAATGTGAATAGTTTTAATGAAAAGGGGGAAGTGAAAAACAAGAACACACACAAAAAATATCAACTGCACTGTGGATAAATATGTTTTCTTTTGTTCCCCATAAGACCTCAAGGGCTCTAAAAAAAGTTTATTAGATTGATTGACCTCAAAAGGCTGTACTGAGCATCACACATCCTTTTCCCAATGAAAACAAGAGAGGAAGCAGTTATGAAACAGGACATTAAAAGTGCAGAATGTGTACAATTTCACAAGGCAGCAATTGTGTAGGTTAAGATCAACCTGTTTTAACATTCCACAGATTTAAAATATGTAGAAAGCATTTACGATTAATGGTTGTGCTGGTCACTTATCCTGGACTCCATATTAACAGAAAAAAAAAACTCAGGTAAGTATACTTTCTCAATCACTGTAATGTAGCAGTAATATTTTCATACTTTCTCAGAGCTCCAGAAGATTTAAAAAAAGTAAACTTTATGAGTGTCAGGTGTCCCACTTCCTGTCTAGAAGTTCATGCAGATTCTGAGCTATTCTGCAACTGAGACATGGGTTTAATCAATTGATAGCCTAGTTTTATAATGCCAGCCTTCCCAAGCGTTACATACTGGGTATACAGTCTATGATTTACCTGAAGTTCCCTATGCTTATGTATTATACAAAATGTTACATAAAAAAAATGTTGACCTTGGACAAGGGAGCAGAAAATCTGCTTCATGTAAACAGCCTGGGCTATACTTCGTTTCATCCAAATAATTAATTCTTGCTTATAACAAAAACACTGTTTATAACACAGTTCTGAGTAAGCAGGCTAGTTTCTAAGTGGGCTTTCATGGTTAAATTCCAAGTCAAAATCTGTTACTGGCAACAGGGGAAACAGCAGCAAAACATCTGTCGGCAGGGATTCTTTTTTTTGTATTCAACAGCTTTCTTTATTTGAGTTTTTGCTTCACCTACATAGGCCTCAGTTTTCAGTACATTATTCTCAATGATGTTCAGAGTCTCGGCTTGCTCTTCCACCAAGATGGCCATCTGCAGAAAGAGTTCATGGACATCACGAATACGTGACTCCAGTTTTAGCAATTCCTTGTGCCGGGTCTCAATTTCGGTCAGCGCTGCTCGAGCCCCTTTGACATCAGAAAGAAGGTTCTCTGAGAAAACATCCCATTTGCCTTGCTCAATCATATCTTCAATCTGATTGACAGACACATCCTTCCCCATGACATCCAGTTGTCTCTGAATTCGAATCTTGCAGTTTTCCCTCTCGTTCATCTCTGCTTCATTGTACTCAAACATAGCCTCCTGGAAGGCTTTTGTGAGGGTAAAAAACTGTGATTTTGCAATCCGAGTGATAGCAGAATTGAGTCCATATTTGTTTTCGGCATCCTCTGCAAATCTTTTCATGTTTTGTAATCTCTTGTGGATCGCTTCCCCTCTGATCTTGATATCCTTGGCAATGCTATTAGTGTCTCGCTTAATGCTGCTAAGGCGGCGTACTGAGGTGAGGAAGCGGGTGTTTTGCTTGCCCAACCGCTTGACATCTAACTTCAACAACTTGTTCTCTTCCCGGATCTGCTGAATCTCTTTATATAAATTTTCCAACACAGCTTCATTCTCAAACACAACAGTTTCTTGGAGGAGGCCAGATTCATCTCCTGGCTCTGCATCTTCCTCCGCTTCAGCCTTGGAGCTATTAGCCAGTTCAGTTAGCCGGTCTTTCATTCTGCCTGCAAGAAACAAAAGAAAACAGCTCAACTCTTGGTACATGTTATTACAAATTCCATTATCCAGCTCACTGCAACACAAGTCTGAACTCCTGGTACAGCCACATTACTCAAATGAGCAGCCTATCCTAACAACCACTTTCACTAGAGGTGTAAAAAGGTTTTTTATATGGGGTTCTGGTGTTCAGTTTGCTGCACCAGATTATTTGTTAATTTCCACTCTTAGTAAGCTTTCATAAAAAAAAAAAATAGTAATAAATAATTACATTTCAGAAAGACCTCACCAGACAAATGAATGTAGTACTGCATAAATACACTGCGTAACAGTAAAGATAGTTTGCCCTATCTCAGCCGTTGCATGTGGCACATAGTTACACAACAACTCCACTTTGAGGAAATATCATTTTATTATCTCATGCTTCTCATTTCTATGGAAATGATTTCTAGCATTTTAGTTCTCAGCAGACACACAGATCAACAGGCTAACCTTTCTATAGCCCCAACTTAAAATGCTGCATGTTAAAATAAATGTAAAATGACAGGGTTGTTTTTTGCTTAATTAATAAAAAAACTGCAAAGATCAAATATCAGCATGGACGAATAATGCTTCACCGTTATTCTAACAGCAGAGAGCTTGGCCATCATGCAGGAGTGCCCAGTCCAGAAAAAAAACTAGTCTGCATTTGGGGCAGGCTATGTCTAGATTAGCAAGGTGTATGGCACCTTTCCACCATTTTGAAAGGTTGAGGTGTGCCATTGAGTATTTTACAACTCGTAGAAAGTGGCGAAGCCAAAGTGTCCCCCCTCCCATGCTCAATGTTTTACCAAAGCTACAGTAGGAATAGCTCTGTTTCACTACTTACAATAGATATACAACAAGCTATGAACAATTCACTTCAAGGTGTGCCGGGGGGGGGGGGGGATAACCATACATTCAAACATTATTGCTAATTAAAAACTCAAAAAGCAGCATGAATAAACTGTGCTTCCCCTTTAAACCAGTAGCAGGAAGCAGTGAAAGTTCAGCCTGAAAAGAATCTGCAGTGTCAATGCACCGAGATGGAAACTTGATGTTGGCTTGGTGGAGGGATTTTTCCAGGTGTGTGGTTAAACACCAGTGCGCTATTATTTAATGAAATCCTCTTCTACATTAGCTGATAGAATTGTTCTTGCAGTCATGGACAATTGCTCCGTTATGTTAGGTACTGTGTGTAGTCAGCAACATTCTTTTAGCTGCAGAGGTGACAAAGAAAACTGAAAAAATGCCACTGCCATAGATTCATGAATAAAGTAGATCTGGACAGAGGAAGGGGAGAAGGTGGGGGGCACAGATAGATGCAGAAGACCAGGGATCTCATGCATACCAAAAAGGTGATGAAACTCCACTGTGGAAGTAGAAGATAATATACATCAGTTAGTTCCTGTACCTCTCTGCTGTGCTTCCTCCTTCTGTTAGTAATATGCTGCATAGTTTTTGCTATGCGGCTGTAAAAAAAAAAAAATGGGTTATTCACCTGTAACCATAGTTCTATGAGTGGTTTATGATTCACAGCCACACTCTGGTAGTTCTCATTGGCTGGACATCTTTAAACTAAGCTCCTACCAACACCTGGATGGTATGTCCCCCGACTCCACCCCATGACGTCAGATCCTGCAGGCTGGAAGCAGGAATCTGTGTGCCACTTGCCAGGGGAGGCTGGGTGGGTTATGTGGATGTGAGCCCATTTACGACTCCTAGAACTATGGTACAGGTGAGTAACCTATTTTTCTAGGGGCATTGATTTGGTTCACTATCCACACTCGGGCAGACTCTTAGCAGTTCTCTGAGAGGGGGCAAGGTGCACACTCTTACTTTGTGAACAGTGAATAGAGAACCGAGGTCCCAAAACTAGCACACTGGTGTGACTCAAGGCTGATGTGGTAGTGGGAAATGACGGTGTATACAGACTTCCAGATAGCAGCCCTGCAGATTTTCTGGACAAGGACATTCCTGGAAGCAGCCACTGAGGCAGTGGTACATCTGGTGAAATTAGCCCTAAACCCTATGGGAGGCTCCCTGCCAACCAGCAGAAGTGGATGCAGAATGTGATCCACTCAGCAGTCGTCTGCTTTGCTGCTGGTCTGCTAGATGCGGCTTCAGTGCGACACACAGCTAGTGAGCCTGTCCCCAAACTCTAGCAAAGCACTCAACGTAATATGACAGCTCCATTCACAGGTCCAGGGTATGGAGCCTGCAGTCGTCCTCCAAAGATGGGCTGGTGAAATACACCAGCAAGTTTTTACACTTGATTAAGGTGAAACTCCAATACTACCTTCAGGAGGAACTGCGGGTTGTGGAGAAGGACGACTCTGTCCCTGTGGAAGACCAGGTAAGGAGACGCCACCGAATGTGCGTGGAACTCCCCAATCCTTTTGACTGATCATGTAATGGTCACCAGGAAGGGCAACTTCCTCGACAGGTGTGACATCTCAGACCTGTGCGCTGGCTCAAAAGGCTTGTCCATGAGCATTTCCAATACCAGAAATAAAGTACCACAGTGGAGGTGGTTCATGCACTGGAGGGTACAGATGGTCCAGGCCCTTGAAAAAGGGAGAGACCACCTTGTCCTGGGCCACTGTCTGCACACCAGCCCATGCCTGGTAAGTGGAAATGACTGGCAGGTGCAAACTAAGGCTTATTGCCCGCAGTTCCACCTGGGAAAGGGACGAGAGGTAGTCCAGGATACTAGCCTCAGGGCAGACAAGGGGATCAAGCCCCTTGCTCTGACACCAAATGGAAAATCTATTCCATCTAAAGGCATAGCATCTGTAAGTTGATGCCCTCCTGGAGGCCTCCATAATGTGGAGTACATAGTTCTGTGGTTTCCCAGGTGCACTCCCCACCTGACCACAGGCATGTCTGTCATGAGCGTGATGGCTGCTTTTGGGTAGACAGGCAGGATTCCTTCCTCCAGATGTTCTGGTATCAAATACCACAGGATTTCATCCTACATTGACTGGGTCACCGTGAATGGCTGGTCCAAGTGGCCTAGGCACTGGGACCATTTACTCCCTAGTATCCCCCACCCTAACCTTCCACCACCTGTGACAATGGACTCTGTCCTGCTTTCTCCCACCTTCTGTCCCCCTCCTATCTCACTCCTCTTAATGTCCCCTTCTCATACTCTAGCTACTATATTAATGTCTGGCTAGCCACCTCCCCAGCCACTGTCACCCCACCCTGCCCTCTTTCTGAATGCATGCTCGCTGAGTTACCAAAATCTTGTATTTTGTGCTTAACTACATTTTTCTCCCCCCCATATGCTCTAATTGTTTAATGCCTGTATTTATCCCATATATACTGTATATAATTCACCAAAAATGTTTATACTCCTTGTTTTTCAATTTCACTTTGTATTTCACTGTGTTATGTCTATTTGCTGTATTATGAGGTGGAGCCTTTGAAAAGGAGTCTGACTCAAAACGATTGTAATTCCAATTTCCTCAAATGAATAAAATAAACAAACTCCCATTCGAGGTGGTGCATCCGCCAGCAGGCCCAATGGACCACACTGGTGCAGGACACCATGTACCTCAGCAGCCTCAGTAAATTCCAGGCTGAGCACAAAGGCACAACATGAAATGATCAGGCAAAGGAGGTAAGATCCAGTGCCCAGTCCATAGGCATGCAGGCCTTGGCCCGCAGGGAGCCTAGTTCTGCCCCAAAAGAACTTGATCACTTGGCTTCAGTACCAGTTCTGACTTGTTCGGCTTGACCAACAGGCTGAAGTCTTGGCAAGTCTGGAGAGCCATATCTCTGGACCTCTCCATTGCCAACTAACAGCCAGTTATCCAAACAGGGGCACACTCCAAACCCGAGGTGCCGCAGTTGGGCTGCCACCACTGCCATGCATTTGATGAAGACCCTGGGTGCTGAGGAGAGGCTGAAGGGCATGATCTGGAAATGGTACAGGACCCCCTTCTACTCTGAACCGAAGGTAGTGGTGGTGGGATGGATGGAAGTATGGGAATGTGGAAAAAATGAATCCTGGAGGTCAGAACCACAAGTTCTGCTCCAGTGATGAAATGATCTGATTCAGAGTGGCCATTCAGAACTTGCATTTCTGCATGAACTGATTCAGATCTTGTAGATCCAGTATGAGGTGCCAGCTACCCATCCGTTTCAGGATCAGTAAGTACCTGGACATGAAAGCCTGACTGGCCAGTGCATCTTCTGCAAGGAGCAGAGCAATATCCACCCTCTGGACAGACAGTGCATCCAGTGATACCTTGGACTCTCGAGGAGCATGGCGGCAGTAAGGTTCGAGAGCCTCAAAGTCCAAAGACAATCCTCTACCCATTGCGTCCAACATCCACTTGCCTGTTGTGACAGCAGACCAACGTGGTAAGAAGTGATGTAGCTGGCCTAAGACCAGGAGAACAGGCAGGGAGGGACAGGACAGGTGGAAGGATGACACTCTCGACCTGTCATTGGGCATATTTTGCCGGGGCACTGGCGTCTGCTGTTGGATTGGCACCACTACCCCATCCCCACCCTTTTTAGGATCCTGGCCCCCTTCCTTAGGCTTGGGGCTCCAGGCCTGGAATTACCCCTGCTGGGGCTGCTGCCAAGGAGGCTGTGACAGGACCAGTACATGGTAGCCTGTTTCTTAGATTTCTTTTCTGTTCCTGGAACAATGTCACAGAATCTAAGGTGTCACTGGACTTCTCAATGCGGGTCAGATGTTCCTCCATGCCAGGGCTGAACAGGTCAGTGTGCCAAAAAGGGACAGTGGCCAGCTTGTGCTGGGTGTCTGGCATGAAGGTGGATAAATGCAGCCAGGTCCTGTGATGCATGGAGACAGTCGCTGCCATGGCATGGGCATAGGAGTTACCCATGTTCAAGGCTGTCTGGAGCTGGTGTTTAGCCAATGACTGATCATGGCCTCTGATGAGCTTCACTGCCAACTGCTGTTCAAAAGGGAGGCGAGGGAGGACTATATCAAATTCCCCCATCAGAAAGTGACTGAAGTTGGCCATCATCACGGCATACCTAGTCTGACAAGAGACCCCGAGATTCCACAGCGTACACCTTTTTAGCAATGTGGTCAATCTTGCAGAACTCCCTGTATGGAGGATTGTTCACTTTCCCCGCTGTCCGACTTTGCAGAATACTGAATCTGTGACCAACCACTCCACAGTGGTCCGAAAACCCCAAAATGGACCCATGCGGACTGCATACTTACAGATCATGCAGGCAGAGGGACTAGTCAGGATGCTGGATGCTGTCAAAGCTCCAGGTCTGGTACCCAAATTATATCAGCCACAGGGAAGGCAACTGCAGGGGATTTGTCCCAGTCCACAATGTCCATGAGATGATATTTAGCCCTCTTTTGAACTGGCTCAAGTGGGACTGACATTGACTCACAGATGAGCTGGAAAAGCACCCTAAAGGATACCGGCCATGCTTGGTAGTAAGTTTCTTGCCCAAGTTGTAGTCGAAGGGGGAATCCCAGAGGAGACCATGGACTCATGATGAGAGTCGTTCAATGACTCCTCAAAAATCAACCCTTGGACGTTTCCCACCATGGACCTCCTGTGAAACCTCTTCCAGGATGATCCTCATTCAATAACCGGCCTGGTGAGCTAGTGGCAGAGTGGCCAGCCTCCTTAGTCAGAGTGTCCATCTTCAGATGCAGTGGTGGCAGCTCCACCCGAAAGGATGAAGAAGCAGCTGCGGTGTGTACTTGCGTGGTGTGGATTGGTGGGGGTGCCACTGGTGGTGGCCAGGAGACCAAAGGTCCAGGAGGTAGCGCCCTTCCCTGCCTGCAATAGCGTTTCGAAAACTGAATTCGAAAACAAACTTGAAGATGTTTTGATTTGTGTTTTTTTAAAACAATGGGCCTACATAAACACAGAGCGTAAAGGTGGGAACCTTCTTCCAGCGGAATGGAAGATCTGACATCATGGGGTGATGCTGAGGGAATTACCACCCAGGTGGGTGGGAGGAGTCAGCTTAAAGATCTTCTGGCAAGATATTTAAAGGGAAAGGATACTGCCAGAAGTGTGGCTAGTACACCATATCCACGTCCCTAAGAAGGGAAGTATTCACTTGGTACTGTGCTACAACAAGTTACAAACTTTTTTTTATTAGCTATAACACAGAAATAATACTAAATCACAATCACTTTTTGGTTATGTAGTTTGGTTCTCAGGGTTCAAAATCAATGGTATTTCATGCCCTGTTTTGCACACCCATTTTCAAGGCGGAACACCATTTCTGACATACTGGTATTCTGACTTGAATATCACCCAACTGCTCTGTAGTGTCATTCTGTAGTTTACAGCACTACCTTTTTTTGGACAGGTGAAACAGACCCTGGGATGGGAATACCGAAACCAGGTTTTTGATTTTCCACCTCTCATACCAGCTTATTCTTAATTTATACTTGCAGTTCTAGATCTAGGGGAGGGCTAATTCAGCCAAAATATACATTGCAGTACGTTAAATCCCTGTCTAAAGAAAGATGTTTTTGATGGCCGGCCCAGTGGTGCTAAGGGTTGAGGCGCTGGATGCCACACCTTGCGCCATGCTGACGACCCGTGTTCAAGAACGAGCACGGGCCATCAGGGGTTGGCAGGGGAGGGTGAGGATAGACTGGCACTCCTGCCGAATGACTACCCAAGGTGGAGGCCGGAGGGTAGTGCGGGTCAGAGGGGCCAGATGTAAGGAGGGTGCTCTGGGACTACTGTGGATACATGCACACCTCCACGTGCGCATGTCCTGCGTGTGCGCCCCAACAATGGGGAAGGGAGAAAAAGAGGAAAAACACCTTTGGCTGCAAGATGACGACCGACCTCCCGCAGGCTCCACAACCGGCGATCGGGCAGGTGTAAGTCCCGGTGATACCAGGGTGATGGGGCTGGGGGGGGGTCAGTCAGAAGGGGGCAGAAGGAGGATAAACTGTCCATACATATAAAAAATTATGTTTTTGAAAATCTTTTAAATGTACACGGTAAGAAAGATATTCCCATTTTCATTGGATATGAATTCCCTATAGTCTGAGGGAAGGAACTATACATTACTTACTGACTGGCTGCAGATTTCAGTCTTAAAGATGGACTAGACACAAGTCTCAGTGTTTCCCAAGCATACAGTACAGTGGGTGGGATGGAAAGACGGGTCAGAAACTGACTGTGTAAGGTGGGAACCAAACCAAAAGCTTGAAATCAATTTGCTATCCACTGACAGCAGAGGCAGGACATTGCTGGGAAGACGCTCACAACAGTGCAGCTGTCCTACCACTACTCATAGGTATTACTGAGGGCAGTGCTGAAATGATTGGGTGGGGAGCTCCCTGGGGCTTGGCCCCTTGATATGAGGTGGGCCTCACTTTGTCATGCAGCACTGTTGCTTATTTATACTGTGGCAGTAGTTCAAGTTAAATAACGGTCCCTATGGCAAACATATTCGTAAAATGCAATTCTGGTACTGGCGACGTAATGAAGGACTGAAGTAGGAATGGGTAGGGAGCTGACCCCTCTAAAAAAGGAAATGTGACTTCCTCAGGACATTACACTGCAAATTCTGCAACTTATTTTGTATGTTGAAATTTCCTGTGCCTTCTGAAAAACACGTCCTCCTTTTCATACTAGCTTAGCACAGCTTGTTGCACAGTTATGCAGCATTTGATGCTAGTGAGCAAACACAATTTTAAGATTGTCACTACATACACATAAAGAACATACACTAGTGTTTTTTCACTTGCAATACCAGTAACACCTACACTACTGAAAATGAGGGTTACTCACCTGTAACTATAGTTCTAGGAGTGGTATATGGTGCACGTCCACACGCTGACAGTCTTCCTTTCTCCTTTAAATCTGCTGGAAGTCTTTAAGCTAAGCTCCTCTCACCCATCTGTGTGATATACTCCTCAGCTCTGCCCCATGACATCAGATCTTGTGTGCTGGAAGAAGGGATCCATGTACCACTTACCAGGGGAGGTTGTGTGGATGCGCACCATATACCACTGCTAGAACTACAGTTACAGGTGAGTAACCCTTATTTCTAGGCGGGGCATGGATACAGTGTACCATCCACACTCTGGCAGACTCCTAGCAGTTCTCTGGAAGGGTGGGCAAGGTGCACACCCCTACTTGGCAAATAAGGACTGGAGAACCGAGGTTTCAAAACCAGCATCCCGATGTGACTCAAGGTTGAAGTGGTGGTGGGAAATGAAGGTGTGTGCTGACTTCCAGGTAGCAGCCCTGCAGATCTCCTGGATAGCCACTGAGGTAGTGGTACGTCTGATGGAATGAGCCTTCAGTCCTATGGGAGGCTCCCTATCACCCAACCTATAGCAGAGGTTGATGCAGGAAACAATCCACCTGCCAATCATCTGCTAGTTGCCAGTCTGCAAGATGCGGCTTCACTGTATGTCACAAACAGCAGGCAAATCTCTCTCTGAACTCCCAGTATGCTCCTTGTAGTAAGTGAGTGTTCGTCTAAGGTCCAATGTATGCAGCCTGTGCTTTGCCTCAGAGACTGGATTGGTGAAGTACACCAGGAGGTTAATCACCTAATTAAGGTGAAACTACGACACAACTTTTGGAAGAACTTTGTGGGGGAGGGGCAGAGGATGACACTGTCCTTGTGGAACACCAAATATTGAGAACTCCACAGAGCGCCTGGAGTTCACTGATCCTTCTAGCAGAGGTGACAGCCACCACGAAGGCAGTCTTCCATGACAGGTATGACATCTCACACCTGTGCATCGGTTTAAATGGCTTGCCCATGAGCATAGCCAGCATCAGCAGCAAGTCCCAAGGTGGTGGTGGTGGATCTCGTACCGGCAGGGACAGGTGATCAAGGCCTTTGAATAAACACCTAACCACCTTCTGCTGTGCCACCACTGGCATACCACCCTGTGCCTGGTATGCAGAGATGGTTGCCAGGTGCACCTTGAGGGTCATCGATCTCAATCCTATCTAAGAAAGGGACTCCAGATAGTTTAAAATGCTAGCCAAAGGTCAGACTAGGTGTCAAGCTCCCTGTCCTGGCACCAGATGGGAAATCTATTCCATCAAAAGGCATAGGACTGACAGGCCAACTCCTTCTGGGAGGCCTCCACAATGTGGAGTGCATCCTCCAAAAGACCCAAAGCCTGAAACTCTAGCTGCTCAGGAAACAGGCTGTCAGGAGCAGGGACTGAAGGTATGTATGCAAGACCTTCCCTTTGTGACAAGAGAGCAGATCTCGGTGCAGGGGCAACTGCCATGGAGGTCTGCTGCTGAGACTGTGGTAATCTGGGTATCAAAACTGGTGTGGCCAGTTCAGGGCTACCAGGATTATCTGTGCCTTGCCCTCCACACCTTGACCAACACCTTGTGGACCAGGAGAAAGGGAAGGAAGGCATAGAAGAGGCCTGGGGTCCAGGGCCCCACAAAAGCATCCCCCATCAGCATTCTACACTGTGGGGGGGTAGGCACAGAAAAGCTTCAGCTTTGCATTCTACCAGGAGGCAAACAGGCCATCCAAAGGAGTGCCCCACTGGGAGAACAGGTGTTTCACAAACTCCTGATGCAGAGACCACTTGTATGACACCTTGCCAACCCGGCTGAAGGTATCTGCTATCTGGCTGGAGGTTCCTGCTACATAGATAGCCAGGAGATCTGCACCGAAGCTGTGCATGAGGGTCCAGGCGCAGAGAGCCTCTCAACAGAGACGAAGAGAGTGCATGCCACCCTGCTTGTTCAGGTAATACACGGTCATTGGTGTTGTCCATCTGGACCTGCGTGACCTGACCCCAGACAAATGGAGCGAATTTCATTAGTACGAGCCACACTGCATGGAGTTCCAGCAGGTTTATGTGGTGACGGGACTCGCTGGGGGTCCACAACCCATGGGTCCTATGGTTCCCCATCCCATCAGAGACGTGTCATTTGTCAGGGTGACTGTCGGCTCTGGGCAGAAAAATGGGACTCCTTCCTCTGGATGTTCAGGGAAGAGCCACCACTGGATGGCATTCCACATTGCCTGGGTAACAAAGATTGGCTGGTCCAGGTGACCTAGGTGCAGAGACCACTGGTGGCCCAGCTCCCACTGCAGGTAGAGCATGTGCCAACACGCCCATCTGACAATGCTGGCGCAGGATGCCATGTACCCTTAGCAGCCATAGGACATCACAGGCAGGGCATGAATGCCCAACCTGAAATGTTCGGGCAAAGGAGATAAGATCCGATGTCCAGTCCGCAGGGATTTGAGCCTTGGCCCAGAGGCACTCTAGGTCTGCCCCTATGAAATGGATGACCTGCAATGGGTGGATTTCGGACTTGACAGAGTTGACCAGAAGGCCCAAGTCTCTGCAGGTCTAGAGGGCCAGGTCCCTGGACTGCTCCACCGCCTCTTTGGATGGCCTGGCTATCAAACAGTTGTCCAGGTAAGGGTAGACTCGGATACCTCGGCGCCTCAGGAATGCGTCCACCACTGCAATGCATTTGATGAAAACCCTGGGGGTCAAGGAGAGGCCAAAAGACAATCTGAAACTTTTAGAGAACCCCCTCTACACAGAACCGGAAGTACTGCCAGTGGGGCGGATGGACTGGAATGTGGAATAAGGCATCCTGCAATCCAGGGAGCAGAACCACATGTCCTGTGCCAGGGATGGAATGATATGGTTCAGTCGCCATCTGGAACTTGCGCTTCCTCAAAAACTGATTTAGATTGTTTCGGAACCAGGAAGTACTTGGACACGAAACCCTGACCTGCTGTGGAGTCTGGGACATGGGCTATGGCTCCTTTTTCAAGGAGCTGAGCAATATTCTCCCTGAGGGGAGACAGTGTGTCCTGCGACACCATGCACTCCCTTGGGGCATGAGGTCAGAATGGCGGAAGAGCATCAAAATCGAGAGGCAACCCTCTGCCCATTACTTCTAGCACTCATTTGTGAAAAGTAGTGTTGGAGCAATTGCGCCAAAAGTGGTGAAGCTCCCCCACAGGAAGCTGAGGCAGGGACTGGGTGGAGAGGAGGTAGCCACCCCCAACCCATCACTGTGCATCTTTGGTGGAGGCACCGGCACCTGCTTCTGGAAGAGCACCATCATCCCCAACCCCCTCTTCTTGGCACCCTGTCCAGCGAACTTGGGCTTGAAGCACCAAACCTGAGATTGCCCCTGTTGGGGCTGCTGTGGCTGAAAGGGCCAATACTGAACGCGCTTCTTTTTTGGCTTCTGCCCTTTCTGATCCTTCTGTGACAACATCACAGAATCAAGAGTAGCACTGGATTTGATCCTGTTTAGATACCCTTCCACCCCTGGGATGAAGAGGTCGGTGCCAAAGAAGGGAACACTGGCCAGTTTGTGCTGAGTGTCCACTGTAAAGGTGGACACCCGCAGCAGGGCCCTGTGACACACTGCAATGGCCACTGTCATGGAATGGAAACAAGAGTTGCTGATGTCCAAGGCCATCCAGAGCTAGTGTTTAGTCAGTGCTTGACCTTGGTCTCTGACCACCTTAACCGCCATCTGCAAGTCAGCAGAGAGGCAAGGGACGACATGGCTTAGGATTCCCATCAGACAGTAACCGAAGTTGGCCATCATCAGGGTATAGTTCGCCTAATGGAAACCCAGGGAGAAAGCAGCGTAGACCTTCTTTGCTGTGTGGTCAAGCTTTCTGGACTCCTTATCTGAGGGCTTGTCCATGTCCCCAACTTTGCCAGTTTTCCGGAAGATTGAGTCGGCCACCAACCCCTCGGCCGAGGGGTGGTCTGAAAAAACGGAAACAGTGCCAGTAGGGACTGTATACTTGCTGGCTATATGGGCTGAGTGTGCTGCACAGGAAGCTGGATGCTGCCAGAGCTCCAGAGCCAGTCCCAGGATGGAACTTGACATCAGGAAGGTGACCCCTGGGGATGCGTCCCTGTCCAAAATTTCTGTGAGGGGGTACTTTGCCCTCTTTTGAACTGGTTCCAGAGGGATCTCCATGGACTCAGGGATCAATCTGAGAACAGCCTCAAAAGACATTGGCCTGTGGTTGGTGGTCAGCTCTTCGACTGATTCATGGTCGAGCCCCTGTATCCTCAAGGACTGCATGAAGGACTCATCAGAGTCATAGGAGGACTTGAAAACATGGCCCTGAGCCATTTCTCACCGTGCGCCACTCTGAGTTCGTCCGAGTGAGAAATCTTCTCAGACAACCGACATGGCAAGATGGTAGCCGGACGGGAGTCTTTGGGGGGGGCTTCCTGCAATGGATGCCATGGCTGCGGTTCCACCATGATGGGGGAGAGGAGGGTGCTGGCAAAATCTATCTCGGCAGGACTGGAATGGGCTGGACCGCAGGCGACCAAGGAATCACCATGGACGAAAATAGGCCCCCACCCTACTGAACCAAGGCCCGCTGCTGCCACAGCAGGTCCTTATAGCACCGATGCAACTGCAATGGAGACTCTCTTCGATTGATGAAGAGGAGGAGGAGGAGGAGGAAAACCTGCAGTGGTGCCTCCCAGATGAGCAACACTGGGAGTACAAGGAGTCCCTTAACCAAGATCTTGACTGAGGCCTTGATCGATGATTAGATCATAGACAGTGAGGAGAAGCAGGTGGAGGGGCTCTGTAGACCATACAGACCGGCTCCTGCTGCATGACCCTGGAGGGGGGGGCTGTTTTCTGGGAAGAAACGGCCAGGTCCACCAACTGCTCCTGACCCTCCTGAGAGTCGAAAGGACCGGGGTCCTAGAGATCAAGTCATCCTCAACTCCTTCTGACAACGGATCGACCAGCTTGAGAAAAATCTTGACCACCTGGTCAGCCAGTGTCATGGCCAACAAGCACGACAGGGTCGCTGTAGAACTAGCAGCCTGACCCTTGACCAAAACAGGCTTGTCGAGGAAATTGAGGGAGTGGGAAAAGCGTGCTCGTTCCTGGTCCCACGACTGACAACGGGACTTCTTTGCTTTCTTTTTTTTTTTTTTTTCATATTCTTTATTTTTGTTAATTCAATATAGCAGGGTACAATACATTATACAGAGAAAAATATTTTCTAAGCAATCATTTATAATTACATTCATACCTTAATTCCTGTTGAGGCACAATACATTTACTGACAGCAATGACATCTTCATAGGATCAGCGAGGATACAACTCATTTCCTAGGCCCCCCAATTTACTTTATGGGACAAATAAATCATCATGTTGTGTTATATAAAGCACCCATGGTCTCCAGGATATCTCAAATTGTTTTGCTCTATCCATCTGAGTGGTAATGGTACGTTCCAAAAAGTATACTTCGGTCATTACCGAATGCCACTGGACCAATGTCAGAATTGTATTCTTATGCCAGAGGTGAGTAAGCACTTTTCTGGCCACTGCTAAATATAGATATAACCTACTCATCCTGGGTGGAACTCTACCTTCTTCAGAAATATATAACAAGACCAATTGTGAGCTTAGAGTTTAATCCAGATCCACTAATTTTGTCAGGCTTGTGCCTACCTCTTGCCAAAACTGTGACAGCTTCAAGCAGCTCCAGAAGACATGAACTGTATTTGCTCGCTTTTCCCTACACTGTCTCCAACATTCCCTATACTCTGTTGGTAAATACTCTAGTCAATTTATCAGGGGTGTTAAAGAAGCAAACACGGCACTTCCAAATAAACTCCTGCCAGTAGGGGGCTTGAGAAATTTTCATTGAAGGGAGGATTGGCTCAAGCCATTTGTCATAAGGTATTTCAGTACCCAGTACTCCATTCCATGCCTTAAGGGTATTAAGTGTGGATTCAGGCCAATGGTCTCTTATGGTTTTGCATACCAGACCGACAATATGTGGTGTTTAGGGTCCTTTTATGGCTTCAATTATAAGTTATATTAAGCGGGGCATCGGGTTTGGTAATGTATTCCAAGGAGAGTTTTTCCGCATCAGGAATGTCCTCACCTGTAAATACCTAAAATGTTCCTGATGTGGCAATTGATACACCTACTGTAAAGTTGCGAAAAGAACAACTCCATTTACATTGAAGAATTAGTAAAGAAAAGACAGACCTTGTCTGTACCATCTGCGGAATGTAAGTCTATTTGCGCTGGTAAAAATTTCTGTTCAGTCATTAATAATTAAAAACAATAAAAATTCTGAGTCAAAGTTGTTTGGGCTCTTATTTCATACCAGTTTCATTCGGTGTGCCCTGTTCCAAACATAACATTTTTTAAAACTGGGGGCACTGTGAGAGATACAAAGATTATTAGGATGATATCAAATAGGTCATTCAATATGAATTCAATGAATTTCCATGGTACTTCAAACTGCTTGTTCAGCCATATCATAATTGTTTTACAGGTGACAGCCCTGTGATATTCTACCAAATTTGAGAGGTTCATACCTCCTCTATCGGTAACTGCAGCAACGACCATCTGATCTTTGGGCGTTAACCTGCCCATACGAATCTGGACAAACTTCTGTTCCAGACTGTATAATAGTATTGGGAAGGAGAAATTGGTAGGGTTTGGAAGAAATATAATATCTTAGTGAAGATGGTCATACGTATAGAGTCAATTCTAGAAACAAAAGATAAATGCAGATGGGCCCATTTCCTTAACTGTTCCTCTATGTCTTGCGTCAGTGGTTCAGAGTTGAGAAGCTCTAAATGGGCTAAATTCCAAGGTAGGATCACCCACAAATATCAAATTTTATTACATCTCCATCTAGATGGGAAAATAGTTTTTAAAGTTTGTGTGGGGGAATAGTTTAAAGTTAAGATCTCTGTTTTCTGAACATTGGTGACATAACTGGAAAGGGTGGCAAAAGTCTATAATATGTCCAACATCGCTGGTATGGATTGTTCTGGTTCTATAAGGGTCAGTAATATATCATCTGCATACAGGGACAAAGTGAAGACCCTCCCTCCCAGGGTTTGCCTTGTATATCAGGGTGTTTCCTAATCACTTCTGCCAATGGCTCGATATATAGGGCAAAAAGGAGAGGGGATAAAGGACATCCCTGACAAGTCCCATGGGTTAAGGGGATTGGAGAAGACAGCTGCCCATTTATCTTAATATAAGCACGGGGGATTCATATATATGTTGAAGTAATGACACAAAATCCTCCGGGAATCCAAAATGAATTAATATTTTCCACAAAAAAGTCCATGAGACCCGGTCAAAAGCCTTGTTAGCATCTAAACTGACCAAGCCAGCTGGTATGGTCCTCTGATTAATATAATCCATCAAATGGATGGTTCTATGAATATTATCCACTGTCTGCCTGCCTCGAATGAAACCCAATTGATCTGAATGGATTACATATGGTAATATCTCCTCCACTCTAGATGCCCAGATAGACATGAATAATTTATAATCCATATAAAGTATTGAAATAGGCCTGTAGGACGAGGTAGATTTTGGATCTTTTCCAGGTTTCAAGATGGGGGAAATTGTCTCATAGGTCGGGGTGGGGGTTGGGAGGAACCTCCCTCCTGTACCTCGCGAAACGTGTCCAACAGGGAAAGAGAAAGTTTCTTAAGAAATAGCTTGTACCACTCTGATGGTAATCCATCAGGACCTGGGCATTTCATTATTTTACTAGAGGAAATAGCTGTCATTAACTCCCCCTGTGTTACTGGGGCCAGAAGTCACTCTGAGCAGTCCTGAGAAATAGTAGGAAGTGGTACTCTGTTAAAAAAGGTCTCATGTAAGGAAGCCTCTCCTGGAGAGGGGACTGAGTACAGCTGAGAATAACAACCTCGAAATATTTATGTAATTTTTTGTGTCGTTCTAACAACCTGACCCTGTAAGGGAACTTCTTACTGCATTATACAGGAGAATATCCTATGGCCTCTAAGGCACCAAGCCAAATTTCTAGCTCCTTTAGGACCCCCTTACATATATGTATTACTTGAGATAAAACTGTGCATACTGCACCTTTTTATCCAAAGTTTTCTGTACTTCTGCCTTTATCTGACCTATCTGGGACTCACCAGCCAGAGTGCTAGCCTCCAGGGCCTGCTGAAGTTCCTGAAGTTCTAACTGCAATTTATTTTATGTAGCTTCCCTCTTTTCCTTTTATGTGATGCATAAGCTATTATTTCACTCCGGATGACCGCTTTCAGTATATCCTACACAATACCCTTGGAAACCTCCGGGGTGCTGTTTTCCTCTAAAATTTGAGGAATTTTGAGATTGATGATTTTTTTTAATTCTTCATCTCTAGGCAATGACGTATTAAGGTGCCGAACAGAAGTTTTCTTCGGAAAATTGAGATTCAATTTTAGTAATAAGGGGGAGTGATCTGAAAGAAACCGTGGGCATATGGTAATGTTTTTTGTAGTAAGTATGCATGTTCTTTTGATATAAAAAAATAGTCTAATCTAGAAAATGAGTTAAAACCGGAAATAAAAGGTATATGCCTGGGTAGTTGGAAAAAAGTGCCGCCACACATCTAATAATCTCAATGATGTCTGTTGTGCATGAAAAAACTTTTGAGCCACGGACATCCGATGTGGTGCAGGGGTTGAGGTATCAAGCTGTGGGGACAGAGTCAAATTAAGGTCCCCTCCCATAATTAAGAAGCCCTGTTGCATGTCTAGCAATTTATTAAAGAAGGTCCTAAGTTTAACTGATGAGGTTTGTGGCAGAAAATATATATTTACTAAGGTGATTTTTTTTCCCATATAAAAGGCCCGTGATTATTATAAAGCACCCCTTAGGGTCCACGTGCTCCGTTTCTAACTGAAACTGGGACCCAGCAGGAATTAAAATTGCGGTGCCCCAGCATTTACTGTTTAAATATGATGAAGAGAAAACCTGGTATCTATTCCCCCAAGACAGATTCAAATGTTCCCCCTCGGTCAGATGTGTTTCCTACAGAAATATTACATTACTATTCTGCTTTGTAAGATACTGGAAGACCCGGGACCTCTTTATGGGGTTATTAAGTCCATTAATGTTAAGTGATAAAAATGTTACTAATGAATCCGCCATTTTTATATTCTACAGCAAGATGGCTTATATAAAATTTCCCCAGAAGATCATGGCCATTCCAACCAGCTCTTCCATTCCCCATGGTTATATTCTAATATTTGATCTCCTCTGATGGTTTTCCCTCCTTCATTATGTCTCTTTTCTTGGTTCTTGTTTACCCTCCGCTTCCCTCCATTAACTGAAAACGTGCTGCTTAAATACCAACAGATTGCTGTATTATAATGATGCCCTTGCTGTCTTTTCTTGTGTTGCTTCTCACCTGTTAATCTTATTTTTTCTCTCTATTTTAGTAATATTAACTCAAATTGTAGTCAACTGGGCTATTAAAACAAATAGGAGTAAATGTACATTCTAACCCCATACCTACAACTATTTATAAAATAGATCGCCCCCAAGTGATCACATAACCCAGCTGGATTTCCAACCAGACCAGATTATTAAGGGAAAAGAAATGTGTGACTTCCATGGTAGGGAAGAACCTAAATGTTCTCCCTTGGTGTGCCCTCTACTCCCATGGCAGGGGGCACCAGAGGAAAACCAGGTGTGTAGTGCTCCCGGACCTCCAAGGGGATACAGTTTCCCCATATACCAACGTAACATTGAGACCAACATAAAGCAATATATAAATTTAAAATAACATATTGATAAAATGGTCCCCCAAAATATAATAAACTGGGGCTTTCTCTCATTGGCAGTTGTCAGCTCCCCTCTTGAATATTTTTATCTAATAAAGACATTTAACTCTGCACTGAAATCAAAATAACCTCATTCTTTCTGTGAGCTATTAATATTCATAACTCTTCTCATTTTATCCCAAATAAAATAAAAATTATGTCCAAAAGCCTTTCATTGTACCACCTCGTTATCTAAGAAGCATCATATTTCTGTTAAGTGAAAAATAAAAGTTCTCATTAGGTACCATATTTCTCTGCAGAACAACCTTGTTATATTAAGTATTCAGGCAAGTTAAATTAAAATTAAGCAGAGTGATAAATGCCCTCTGTGGCTGCAGCTGAAGGCCTTAATCCAGGCCTAGTTATTGCTGTTTTGTTGTCCCATAGTCTTAATTCCATTGCCAGTTACAGTGGCAGAGAAAGAGAAAGATAGGCCCCAGTGCAGGTTGTAATTTTGGGCCCCCACCCCCATCCCGATGCCTCAAATCCCACCCCTGGCCGGCCCCCCCCCAAACCCCAGGCCTCCACAGCACACACGTTCACATTTTGGGGGGGGGGCACTGAGGACGGAGAGACTAGGGAGGCTGCGAGGCAACGGGCACAGCAGCAGTGTCCCTAGACCTCTGGCATGTTCAATCCTGAATGAAAGGCAATATGTTCTCCCCGTAAATGTCTCCCTTTCCTAGCACTGGGTGCTCGTCGCTTAAATACAGGTTACTCACCTGTAACAGGAGTTCTAGGAATGGTATATGTTGTTCATCCACACTCATTGGCAGTATCCTTGCCGCTTTAAATCTTGCCGGAAGGTCTTCAAGCTTGCTCCTCCCACCCACCCGGGTGGTATAACTCGGCTCCGCCCCATGACGCCAGATCTGGCCGCTGGAAGCTCAGGTTGTGCGTCGAAGCCGAGGTCGGAGAGTCAGGATGAACAACATATACCATTCCTAGAACTCCTGTTACAGGTGAGTAACCTGTATTTCTAGGGACATGGATATGTTGTTCATCCACACTCATTGGCAGACTCCTAGCAGTTCTCCGGGAGGAGGGAAGAAGACGCATAATTCACATATACTTACTTGGGAAAGAGAGACTGTGGAGAACGAGGCCCCAAAACCAGCATCCCGGCGTGACTCAAGGTCGATGTGGTAGTGGGTAATGAAGGTGTTTGCTGACTTCCAGGTAGCAGCCCTGCAGATTTCCTGGATAGGGACGCCCCTGGAAGCAGCCACTGCTAGCAGCAGTATGGCGGGTAGAATGAGCTCTTATCCCTCTGGGAGGCTCCATGCCTGCTTAACTCTATAGCAGAGATCTATGCAGGAGGTTACCCACCTGCTTATCCGTCCGCTTGGCTGCAGGTCTGCCAGATGCGGCTTCAGCGTAGGTGACAAACAGCTGACGAACCTCTCCCCGAATTTCAGCCGTGCGCTCCTTATAATAAGCGAGCGCCCTTCTAGGGTCCAGAGTATGGAGCCTATATTCGGCCTCCGAGGTGTGATTGGGGTAGAACACCGGCAGAGTCAACACCTGGTTAAGGTGAAACTCCGACACCACCTTCGGAAGGAATTTCGGGTGGGGGCGCAGGACAACCTTGTCCCTGTGGAAGACCAGGTAAGGAGACTCGATGGAAAGCGCCTGGAGCTCTCCCATCCTTCTGGCTGACGTGATAGCCACCAAGAAGGCGGTCTTCCACGACAGGTGAGAGAGAGCACACCTGTGCATAGGTTCGAATGGCTTGCCCATGAGCTTTGCCAGTACCAGCAGTAGATCCCACGGAGGTGGGGGTTCCCGCACTGGAGGGGAAATGTGATCAAGGCCTTTGAAAAAGCGCCAGACCACCTTCTCCTGCGCCACCGACTGCTTCCCGGCCCGCGCCCGGTAAGCAGAGATGGCTGCCAGGTGCACCCTTAGGGTCGTCGACCTAAGCCCTTGACTAGAAAGGGACCATAAATAGTCCAAGATGCTTGCCAAGGAACAGGAGGAAGGGTCCAAGCCCTTGCCCTGACACCAAATGGAAAACCTTTTCCATTTGAAGGCATAGCATTTTCTGGTCGACTCCTTACGGGACGCCTCAACTACATTGAGGACCTCGTCGGAAAGACCCAAAGCCTGGAACTCTAGCCGCTCAGGAACCAGGCCGTCAGGTGCAGGGATTGAAGGTCCGGATGGAACACCTTCCCCTGATTGACTGAGAGCAGGTCCGGGCGAGCTGGAAGCTGCCGCGGAGTCCTGGAGCTGAGACTGAGGAGATCTGGGTACCAGAACTGGCGAGGCCAGTCTGGGGCTATCAGAATCACCTGCGCCTTGTCCCTCCTCGCCTTGAGAAGCACCTTGTGGATCAAGGGAAATGGGGGAAAGGCGTAAAAGAGGCCCGGGGTCCATTGCCTCGAGAAGGCATCCCCCTGCAGCGAGCCCTGCTGAGGGGGGCGGGCATGGAACAGACTCAGCTTGCTGCTCCATGGAGGCAAACAGGTCCACCTGGGTGTGCCCCAGTGGGAGAACAGATGCTGTACTACCTCCGGCAGGAGAGACCACTCGTGGGATGCAGCCCCTATCGGCCCAGGGCATCGGCCAGGGTGTTGGAGGCTCCTGCCACGTGAATGGCTAGGAGATCCGCCTCCAGGCTGCGCACGTGACCAAATGCGGAGAGCTTCCTTGCATAGAAGCATGGAGACGCGTCCCCGCCCTGGCGGTTTAGATAGTACATGGTCGTGGTATTGTCCGTCTGGACTCGGACCACTTGACCCGGAGGAACGGAGCAAAGGCGGTGAGAGCTAGGCGGACCGCTCGGAGCTCCAGCAGGTTGATGTGGCATCGGGACTCCCGCGGGGACCAGAGGCCATGAGCCCGGTGTTCCCCCAGATGGGCACCCCAACCCATCAGAGAGGCATCGGTCGACAGAGAGACCGTCGGCTCGGGCGGACGAACGGATGCCCTCCTGCAAATGATCTGGAACGGTCCACCACTGGAGAGCATTCCACATCCCCTGTGTCACCGACATAAGCTGGTCCAAGGGATCGCAGCGTTGTGACCACTGGCTGGCCAGTCCCCACTGAAGGGGACGCATGTTCCAGCGGGCCCAACGGACCACGCTGGCACAGGCCGCCATGAGACCCAGGAGGCGCAGGAAGTCCCGGGCAGGGCGCAATTGCCCAACCAGAAATGATCGGGCAAAGGAGGAAAGAACCTCGGCCCTGTCCGCCGGGAGCCGCGCTCTGGCTCGAAGAGAGTCGAGCTGCGCCCCGATGAATAAAATCACCTGCTCGCTCGAGTTCCGACTTGGCCTCGCTGATAAGGAGGCCCAGTTGAGAGCAGACCTGAGGGCCAGATCTCTGGACCACTCCGCCTCCTTCCTGGAGGAGCTGCTATCAGCCAGTCGTCCAGGTAAGGTACACCGGACCCTCGGCGCCGCAGGGAATGCTGTCACCACTGCCATGCATTTGGTGAAGACCCTGGGAGCTGGAGACAAGCCGAAGGGCATGGCTTGAACTAAGAGAGATCCTTCCGTCCGAAGCGAAGGAATCTCTGGTGAGACGGACGGATAGGGACGTGAAAAAACGCGGCCCTGCAAGTCACGAGAGCAGAACCACACGCCGCTTCCAAGGATGGTATTATCTGAGCCAGAGTGACCATCCTGAAGGTTCGAGACCTTAGGAACTTGTTTAGGTCGTAGGTCGAGAATGGGGCGCCAGCCCCCGTCTGCTTCTGGAACCAGGAAGTACCTGGACACAAACCCTGGGTCTGAAGGAGGGTCCACCACCTCTCTTACCACCTCCTTCTGGAGGAGGAGAGTGATGTCGGCTCGACGAGCCGCCAGTGAGGCTGGGGATCCCGAAGGCCCCCGAGGGGCCACGGCTCTGAAGGGTGGTGCCTGCTCGAATTCCAGAGGCAGGCCTCTTCCCACCACCTCCAAGACCCACCTGTCCGTGGTAACAGCGGACCAGGCGGAACGGAAGTGCCGGAGCCGTCCCCCCACGGGGGGACCCAGGGGTAAGGTGACGGGGATGGGGGCGACACCCCTCAGCCCGTCACTGGGCAGGCTTGGAGGAGGGACCGGCCGAGGGACCTCCTGGGCCCTTTCCTCCCTGCCTCCTGTTAGAGGAAGCCGGCGGCTTGGGTTTGGGATGCCAAGGCCGAGCCTGCTGGCCCTGACGTTGCTGGGCCGGGCGCGCCGGGGGCACAGAAGGACGAAAGGGCTTAGGCTGTGGTTTGCGGCCTTTGTCCTTCTGAGCGGAAGAGACCGAGTCCAAGGTGGCATTGGACTTCTCGATCCTCTGCAGGTGACCTTCCACCCCAGGGCTCAAGAGGTCAGTCCCAAAAGGAACATCCGCCAACTTGTGCTGGGTATCCGAGTAAAGGTGGATATCCTCAGCCAAGCCCACGACGATAGCCACTGCGTCGCCACCGATCTGGCACATGAGTCCCTACATCCAAAGCAGTCTGGAGCTGCTGTTTGGCCACTGCCCTGGTCCCGCACTCTGCTTAACCGTAGTCTGCAGATCGCGGGAAGATGAGGGATGACCTCATCCAGGAGCCCAACAGGGCATGAGAAAATGTGCCATGAGGACGGCCGAACTGGCCTGACGAAAGCGTCGAGAGGACGATGCAGACTTTTCGCCCGACATAGTCCACCCCTGGACTCCTTGTCAGGAGGTTTGTTCATCCTTGGCGCGCACGGGCGCCGCCGAAAACGCTGTCGGTAACCAACCCTCAGCAGAGGGTGTTCAAAACCGGACAAGGAACCGGGGACCGCATACTTCCTGGCCATCCTGGCCGAAGGCGCAGGGCAGGAAGCAGGGCGCTGCCAAAGTTCCAGTGCCGGACCCACTATGGCCTCGGCCACCGGAAAGGCCTCCGTCGGAGAATCCCCTCGGTCCAGAATCTCCGTGAGGGGATACCTGGCCCGCTTGGAACGGTTCGAGCTCCATCCCGGTAGACTCGAGATGAGCCAAGCAGTCCTAGGAAGGACGACGGCTATCGTCCATTGGCTGACCTCCTGAAGACTCCAAGTCCAGTCGCTTGGAGAAGAAGGAGGAATCATCTTCGGACTCGGAAGAGTCCTCCAAGAGCTGCCTCTGGCCTGAGCCACCCTTCACCTGCCGAGGTCGGTCGGGAGTGAGGGTAACTGACAGCCGATGGGGTAAACCCTTAGCCGACCGAGAATCCTTGGTCGGAGCCCCAATTGGTGGCTGTGGAGGCGGAGGTTCCACCGCAATCGGTGGAGCAGCTGGTTTTGGCCGAACAACCGGCCTGGGTATAGGCTCCTCGGGCAAGTCGAGGGGTTGTGTCGGCCGTTCCGGTGACAGCCACTTAATGGCCGGGGAGGGCGCCGGAGTCGGCTTATTCCCGGCCAGGAGGAGCTGTTGCAACATAAGGTCCTCGTACCGTCGACGTAATTTACGCCGAAGCCTCCCCTCATCCGAGGAGGAGGACGAGGACGAGCGGCGACCCCGCTTACCGCGGTGCCGAGACCGAGACCGCCTATGACGGTGGGAACGGCTGGACCGCGAAGAGGTCCGAGACCGAGACCGAGAGTCCCGGAATTTCCGGGGTCGGTGCAGGGAGGTGTCGGCCGGAACCGGCACTCCCTTCGGCTCGGAAGGTCCATCCGAGGGCTCCGGAACCGGAGGCACAGGCGAGCCCACGGGATCCTCAACTCCTCCCGGGGGAACCGGGGAGAGGGGAATCTCGGCTGCTAAAGGCGACAGCCCGTCCAATGGGTCGAGAAAAATCTCGACTTCATCAGTGGGAGTCTCGGTCAACTGACCTGACGGGGACACCGTGAGGCCAGTGGCCGAAGCCGACCGGTCGACCGAAGCCGACGGTCGACGGCCCGGAGAGAGGGACCTTTCCCGCTCCCAAGAGCGTCGACGGAGGGACTTACCCTTGTCCCTCTTTTTGGACCGAGAAAAAGGTCCAGCAGACGCAGGCCCTTCTCCTTTAGTGGAGAGGGACAGACAAAGCTCCTTAAAGGAAGCCGTGTAGGAAGAACCCAGAGAGAGCGGGATAAATGCCGCGGCCGAGGAAGATACGGCCCGCGCCGCCTCCTCTTCGAGGGCGACCATCCGCTCGAGCTGATCCGCCGAGCCCGCCGCCGCGGACACCGCCAACCGGGCCTCCTTGGACTTCACCGGAGGGAAACGCTTCTCGGGACGGCCCAGTTGCAATCGGGCAGCACGGTCTTCGAGGACGTAGGCCGAGAAAGATGAGCACAGGTCGCAAGCCTGCGGGTCGTGCTCAAGGCCTAAGCAGTAGACACACGTGGAGTGTGGATCCGTCCGAGACATCTTCTGCCCGCATGGGCATCTCCGAAATCCGGGAGTCGATTTATCCATGGCAGCCGCGAGGGATCGAAGACTGAAGTCTTTTTGCGAAATATTATTTTTAAATCCGCAAACGGAGAAATAGGAACCAGTCACAAGCGCAGGCGTTAAGGAGGAACCTGAGCTTCCAAGCGGTAAGGAAGATCTGACGTCCATGGGGCGGCCGAGTTATACCACCGGGTGGGTGGGAGGAGCAAGCTTGAAGACCTTCCGGCCAAGATTTAAAGCGGCAAGGATACTGCCAATGAGTGTGGATGAACAACATATCCATGTCCCTAGAATAATTGGTATCATTTGCAGGACAGGATCACAAAGCAAATCACAGGACACCAAGCTGCGAATATGAATAACTTTAATAAAATTATTTTTACCAAACAACCCCCGTGTCGCACAGAACTTGCAGACCCAACTGCAGCTCTTTCTCTAGGCAGAGATTTGCGAAAAATGACTTCATGGCTTTCAGTATTAAATCTTTGTTTTGCTTCCCGGCCAGTGATTCCCAGACTTGCAGAGTCCATGACTGCTCCTAAAAGTCAAGTGAAACAAAGTCGTCAGGAAACAAGGTCACCCAGCAGCAGGCACTAGTATCCAGTACAGAAATCAAAGGACTTGAGTTTGAGTGTCTCCACAACAAGCCTGTGCCTGGACGCTTTGCACGGTCTCCAGCTTTTGCTTCACTCACGGACTTGGACGTGCTGCAGCCATCTAGTCCAGAACCATTCATATCCTGTTACTATTGTTATAAAAAAGCCCAACATTGCCCCAGCTAATTATAATGCAGCAGCTCCTACCTTGTAAAATCCTTTCCTTGGCCAGCTGAGACAATGAACCCCTAGAAGCTTGGCAGTAAACCCTGCAAAGAAGAGTGCAGCAACACAGTAGTACACAGACATCTTCCGACAGAACCTCTCCATTATTTCAGGCAGCAGCACTGCCTTGCCTGCCTGCCTGCGTGGTGCGCTACCGACTCCCTCCCGACCCACAACTCTGTCAGTGCTGCCCTCTGCAGTATGGGAGTAGTAATGGCACCTGCCACGGCAGGCTGTGGCTGACAGCTCTGTCAGTGAGTCAGCTAGGGCTGTCAGACAGCCTACACTGACAAGTCAAGTTAGCGATCGAGAAAACCTTGATTTTTACAAATGGGCCCCTAAGTGTGTCAGGCCCCTGTGCCACTGCACCAGCTATCCCTCCGCCACTGAGTTTATACTTACTTCATGCTGGGCTTAACTCAGAAATTGTTTATCCCTGTTAAAAAAAAAAAAAAAAAAAGCAAAGCACCTCGAAATAACTATTTCTGAGAGACTGCTATCTTAACTATCGTTTCCAGGCTGATAATTTGGCAGTTCAGTGTCTATTATTTCCCCTACTTAAAATCTCCTTTGATCAGCTTGTAGCACAGCAGTCCGTTGAGCCGCCATGTGATCATGCCAGTTTGAAACCCAGTTAGCTGCTTTCCAAATCAATAATCCAACCCTTGCCTTTACACTGGTATCGTATTTAAAATAAATTACTTTCCTGCTGCTGGTGAACGAAGAATATCAAGCCAAGTCTCTAAACTCGTTCAGGGCTCTTCTCCAATCCATCAGGTAAATTTAGGAATAGATTCCTCGGGTGTAGGTAAACTTTTCAGCGCTCATTCGCCACAGTCTCAACCCACATGTAGGTTTACAATTACCGGAGCCTCCTGTACTTTGTCCAGGTTCTCCCAGGGGCTGAGCGACAAAAACTGGACAAACGTGATGAGATGGGCATCGTGGATGGAGCAGCTGCTTGTCGGTTGTTTCTAGTGGTTGTAACCATCTGCCATCGGGATGGTTTGGAGCCTGGCCCTGTTTGCTGGGGTTCTCTGTTTTTAAATTGCTGCTCCTGTTTAGCTAAATCTTCTCTCGCTTCCTCTGCAGATTCATATTCTTTACGGCCTGTAGAGAGCTGTACTACTAGACGTGCAGGGCATGGGGTACTAAATTTCAGTCCTTTTTCCTTTAGCACTGGTGTTGTATCTGTGTAAGCTCTTCTGTTTCGCATTGTTTGCGGGGCATAGTCATTGTCTATATAGATCAGAGTTTGTCCATAATATACTTTTTGTCACCTCCACGCAGTCAACGAGACCTTCTCCTTTGTAGCATAGCTGAGAAATCTGGCTATTATTGACCTAGGCCGAGCATTTGGGTCCGAGGACTTAGGGCCCAGAGCACGATGAACCCTCTCCATGTCAAGGGGCATTTCTGAAGGTAATTCTAGAGCAGTTTTGAGTAATGTAGTGACAAAGTCCATTATGTCTTGACTTTGAGCCCTCTAGAATGCAGTATATTATTATGTTTTTCTTCCTTGCGCAGCTTTCCGCATCTTCTTGGCGGGCCTTCATCTGCTGGTATTGTTCCTGTAAGACCTGCACCGCAGTCTCAAGCTCATCCACCCTGTTTTCAACTGTCACTATCTGGTGCTCTGAATCATCAGTACGCTGTTCCAGTGCTGTAACATCCTCGGCAGATTTGCGAATATAGGTCCTTGACCTCCGCTCTGAAAGATAACAGCTCTTTGTAAATTGTACCCGGTTTCACCCGTTTGTTTTGGGGCAATTTGGCTCATGGGGTCAGGGCATTTTCTGGGTGATCCATAGAAGCTAATGAATGTTCCGATTATGATGCCTCTCCTGCCATGGTTTTAGCATCCTTGCACATTGCTGAGCTCTCAGCGTTATTCTTTTCATGTGCTTTGCGGGGTATTTTACTTGGTTTCCCCTCTCTTCCTTGTAGTACTGCTGATTTTTTAATTTCTCAGGTTTTAATAGAGGAAACAGCTTGAGGGGAGCACAGAGCGATTGAATCACGCTGCCATCTTGGAGAAAGCTTGACCGGAAGTCCTTCTTTGCCTCCTTCTTGCTGCTGTGGCAGGAGGGGGCCCTCCCTGAAGGAACCTACACATGTCCTGGAATGTCCTGGAGAATGACACCCCGACACTGGCACCGGCTGGGAGCAGTGCTGAGAATGACGAGGTCCCCACCACAGCCTGTGCCACCACCTCTTCCATCACTGCAAGCTTGGCTGCAGATCCCATAGCCACAGAGATTGCCTTGTAGGCATCCTTGGAGTGAACTGGAGGGTCCCATTCAGCTGCCTGGCTGAGAAGACGATGGATGTAGCGGTCTTCGAAGGGCGACGGCAATAAGATCTTGCATAGGCCGCATGCGGCAACATTGTGCTCTGCCCTAAGGCAGTAAATGCACAAAGAGTGTGGGTCTGTTTTCGACATCTTCTGGTTGCATTACATGCAATGCATACATCCTGGACCTGATTTGGATTCCTCTTGGTCCACTGTGGCATCAACGATGAAGCAGAATCAAGAAGTATACTCATAAAGCAGTCTGAAAACAAGTTTGCCAAAGGCACACTTAGATTAGTCTTACACCACACATGGAGCTGCAAAGAAGGTGACCAGAGCCTCCCAGCAGAAAGGAATATCTGACGTTACAGGGCAGAGCCAAGGAGTACACCAGCCAGGCTGGTGGGAGAAGCCTAGCCTGAAGACTTGCAGCAGATTTAAAGGGGAAAGAAAGACTTCCAGAGTGTGGCTAGTGCACTGTATCCACACCCCTAGAATAGTTATTTGAAATGCAGCAGGTGATGGTAGCAACTATGGCTATTACAATTCAGATTCATTTTTACTTTAGTTAAATGTTACTTTGTTTGAAATAATACCCCAACTCTTTGTCCTCAACTTAACTTAACAGTCTGGTGTGGCAGGCTGAACACCAGAAACCGTAATTTGGCATTCTGCCTCAAGGTCTGGTTTTCCAGCTATCCAGCAGGGCAGTGTACAATAGAATAAGCCACAAAGCAGCAACACCATAGTGGAGCGGCTCTCTTAAAGGACCCTCCAGAAGATGTCTACCTCAACTTACAGCACTCTTAAGGGGTACCCAGCATTTTTTTAGCCCTCCTCCTCTTCTCCTGGCCCTCACGATTCTATCCTCTCTCCCCTTCTCACATACTTTCTCCTCTTCCCCTTCTCACACTTGAGATGTATCATAACTGCTGTTATCTGTCCTGTTTTTGTCCACTTTATTTTGCACATTGTATTGATGTCCAGGACCACTTTGAAAATGTACCTGCTCAATGGTGTTTACGCCAGGTTAAATAAAGTGTGTGACTGATTGACTGAAATTCACTGGACTACCTGTCCTACTGGGTGACCGGGGTTGAATCATCCTAAGCATGGACTTATTTTGCATGTTTTGATCTGTGTGCTATATTTATCACATAACCGTGTTATCCCTCTTTGTATAGCCCTGTTTTAGTTCCTGGTATGTACAGTTTTTTTATATTTCTTAACTTGTATCTGCCTGTGAGTATTTTTATGTCCAGAACCACTCTGAAAATGAGCTTGCTCAATGGTGTTATGCCTGGTTAAATAAAGTTTGATTGATTGATTGTCCATGAGATTTGAGATATACACGACAGGGAATGCATTTTTTCCTCACAGACTTGAGCAGATCTGGCCTGCACTCCACAGAATGCAAGCAAGGCTTTAACTTTTCTGAATCCCACCCTGTTTAGAATTCCAGTTTTTCAGGTGGAATTACATTTTCATTCCAATGGCATGCAGACTGGAGAGCCGCTCCACTATGGTGTTGCTGCTTTGTGGCTTATTCTATTGTACACTGCCCTGCTGGATAGCTGGAAGACCAGACCTTGAGGCAGAATGCCAAATTACGTTTTTTGGTGTTCAGCCTGCCACACCAGACTGTTTATTTCCACCCTTAGAAAGCTTTCATTAAAAAAAACATTAATTTCCACCCTTAGAAAGCTTTCATTAAAAACAAATTTCACTTCAGAGATTGCCTCCCAGACAAATGACTGTAGTACTGCAGTGTGCACTCCAGCTATAACATATTACACTGCAGAACAGTAAAGTTATGCTTGCCCCATCTCAGTCCCTCCACGTGCCACATGCTTATACAACTCAGTTTTGAAGAAATTGGTTTGTATTGCTAGCTCATGCTTCTCATTTCTATGTAAATGATTTCTGGCACTTCAGTTCTCAGTAAACACACATCAACATGCCAATCTTTGGGACTTCTGGTGATATCAGCAGTGTGATGGCAGCTTGCTCTACTGGCTCCATCAACCACCCTCCCAACAAGAATCGGCTCCCATCTGCCTAAATAAGTAATGGATTCTCCAGCAAAAAGAACCTGCCAGACAGCAACAAAGTTGAAACAAGTGGCGACTCCATCACGGAAGTTGAAAGACCTACTACAATCTGACAAACAATGAACAATGACCCGAAACGCTACTGATATAGGAGCAGCGGCCGTCTCAGATGAAGATGTCATGGTACTGGATGATTCAGATGAGACCTCTGACCTTGCAAAAGCCATAAAGCAGATTGCTAGAACCGTGATCAAAACAGACAAAATCCTCACACAAAACAGACCTTCAAAAATTGAAAGACGCTGTAGAAGATAGAGTAGCTAACCTCTTGACTACCACAGACTGGAATGAACGTCTAATATTACACCTTCTAGCCAGGAAACGTGAACTAACAAATAAGCATAACGATCTGGAGTACTGGAGCAGGAAGCAAAACGTCTGCATATATGGGGTCCCGGAAGGTGCCAAAAAAAATCATCCATAACCTCCTTCCTGCAGTCTCTACTCAAAAGACATTTAACACCTTCCTTACAGCTATGAACTTGGCATGGATTGCACCCACTGAGCTCTGGGCCCAAAACCTACTGGCCCAGGGCCCATTCAAGGTCCATCCTAATGAAACTAACTTTCTACAGTAGCAAAGAGGATATTCTAAGATGTGCCTAGCAACAAAAGGAGCTCCGATTCAAGACCTACAGAATAGCACTAGATAACGACTATACTACCGTATCTAGGAAAACAGACATATCATGTAGGGAGTAATTAAATAACTGCGAGACAAAAACCTCAAAGCCCAGTTGCTATACGCTGCTAGGCTGCAAGTGGACACACCAAACGGCACAAAAATGTTTGCCAACCTTTTGGATGCTTCAATATACCTGGAGAACCTTTTTGTCCAGTTCCCACCACCAGATAAAGAAACTGGAGACACACCTGTTGCGCTCTGCCTGGGAAGTGGCCAGAAGAAGTTCTGAAAAACAAAGGCACCAGGACAAGGCGAGACTCCCCCCTCTTTATGCAGGCATCCGATTGATACTCCTTCCCTATCTGGAAATGGAAGAGCAGAGAGCGGGCACCTCTAGGTAGATAGATACATGAGAAACAACAACACAAGGACTTGGAGCATCAGCTCACGAAGCTGACACAGCCACACACTTCGTACCGAACTGCACGGATCCCACCCAAACATAGAGCTCGCCATCTGGCCTGAAGCATATGGAGCACAGCAACAAAATGGTATGGAATCTAAGCCTCTTCCCCACTAGCCACCGCACACTGTACCCCGACTTCGGGAAACCAAAGCAGATGTAACACTAATTAACTGAAGAGTCATGGCTTCCAACAAGCACGCTTCTGCAGCACTCAATGCGAATTGAAAGCAATACTGAGAGACTACTGATCATACCAAGAAGAGCTTATGGGGGGGGGGCATGGCTTAGCCTTTGAAGAGGACAGATGGTTTAAAGGGAAACATCCACCTAGTTATGTCTCACACCTCTGGTGGGACACCCCTCGACTGGCAGTATCACACAGTGTACCTTATTTTTACTTACTGTGCTACTGTTGTAGATATGTTTTACCTGGTTGATCCTGCTGTCCCTCCTGTCGGCATTTTGAGTAGGGCGCCTTTAGCAGTGCATCCCATAATCTCCCGCGGCTGACATCAGACCTGGGAAGCAGCCGTGGGAGCGTGTATAGCGTAAGCCTATGGACAGAGCAATTAACAGCTCTAGTTTGCGATTTAGAGGTCTTAGTGTTATACCAAGACCTCGTGGGATGTACTGTAGAGGAGCGCTACTTAAAATGCCGGCAGGAGGGACGGCAGAATCAACATGGATAAAACAAATAAAACAGCAGCGCAGTAAGTAATGAGCATTTGTCAGTGCCGAATGTTTGCTTGCTGGTATTAGCAATGGAAATGCAGGAGTTAGAGAGATGCAGAATAGGAATGGCAGGGAAGTACTGAACTTCATGCCAACCCCACCTCCACCCTGCAAAGTCAGACAGGCATTGGGGTATGTGTTTGGGTTGTCGCACATAAAGTTTATGCCATTTCACTTCACCTTATCCTGCAGACACAGACACGTGTTGAGGTGTGCCTTGGGGTGTTCGGCTTTACAGTCACCCCATTCCATGAGAACATACGCTGAAATGGATGCAGTATAGAGAATGGGGTGAACTCTGGGACCAAAGAGTCCAAGGCACACCTCGATGCCCGTCACTGGCTACAGAGTGGGGGGGGTTGGGGTAGAATGGCACGAGCATTACAGTCGGCAATCCAAAGGCACACCCCTCATGCCTGTCAGTCTGTACAGGGTGGGACATTATGGTTAGAAACCCTAACGCCCCGGGCGCTTGTTGGTATTTGCACTATAAAATTTTCAACATGGCCTTTTTGTGACCCCAACCTCATGAAATCATTTGGGACCTCTTCTCATGAACAGTGGCACTGTGATTTTGTTAATGCGTCCCAAACTTTGAGTTCCCACAGCGACCGTGCCATTCTGCGCCAGATGTATGAAAACATAGATCGGGCAGGATGTGAAGAATGACGGCTGTACCATTCATAGGGAGGTGTGAAGAGATGGCAATGTTGAAAATCTGTAGTGAAAATATAAAAAATGCACAAACTTCTGGGCTTACGTGGAAACTGTGCAACGCATGCACGTAACACAGTCATTTAGTGGAATTGTTTCACCCAATTTTCAACACAGGCATTTTGTGACCTCTGCTCATGAACAGTGTCACTATGATTTTCCTAATCTATCCCGAACATCGATTTCCCACAGTGACCGAGCTATTCTGCGCCAGATGTGTAAATGCATATTTCGGGCAGGATATAAAAAATGACAGCTGTACTGTTCATAAGGAGGTGTGGAAAAAAGCCAATATTGAAAATCTGGAGTGAAAATATTACAGATTTGCGAAGTTACAAGCGTGCGTTGAACCTGTGCAATGCACACTCGTAAAACAGTCATTTTTGGGATTTTTTTCACCAAATTTGCAACATAAGCTTTTTGAGAGCCCACCTCATGAACACTGGCACTGTCATTTCGTTAATCGGTCCTGAAAGGTGATTCCACACAGTGACCATGAAATCATCCTTTGGGACCGAATAACGCCATGACAGTGGCTGATTTCATGAGGAGGGGTTCCATTAACCCCATGTTGAAAATGTGGTGCCAAAATTCCCAAAAATGCCCGAGATGTGCACCAAAGTTGAAAAAACCCTATTTATGCCATGATACAGCTTACCGGCATTTCTTTAGTTCGCACTCTGCTTTGAAGATTGCAGATGTGTTCCCGGTCCACTGAAGAATGTCTTGCCAAGCTCCAGAGGTAAGTATGGGGTGAGAAAGGTGTGGGGAGATATAGTGCGTAGTGGGTGGGTGTGGTTTGGGGGAGGGGATGGCGACTGGCGTGGACCATTTCCTTTCTTTCGTGGAGAAAGAAAACCCAAAAAGACGTCGTGGGAAGGATTTTTTTTCAGGCATGCTTTCAGCACACTGGGGTGGACTCCCAGTGTGCCACCTGCCGTTTTTGGGGTGGGAGGACTTAAGCAGACGGGGACTGGGCCCCCCATCAGCAAACAATGACAGTTTGAGGGGCAAGATGTCGAGGGGGCTTGGCACCTCCTCGGCACACAACAAATGGGGTTACATTATGCTGACGGGGAGTGGGTTCCCCCGTCAGCAAATGAACTGGGTCGGGGGCATGCCGATAGGGGGACTGACCACCCCCCGTCAGCTTTCATGGAGCTGTGAGGCGATGGCAAGCTGGTGCCATGTTTACAAAAAATGTTACACTAGGCAAGGTACCACCCTGCAATGATGGGTCGCTCCCTCATAGCAGCGGAATAGCTGACGCTGCAATGATCAGGTGGCCCCTTATTGCAACGGCGGAATAATTTCAACTTGGTGGCACTTTTGGAAACCAATGTCATCAGCACAGTGTGCCTGCATTGGTCCACCAGTGCCAAGCCCCCAAATGAAGTGCCGGCGCTGGCTGCCACAGTGCCGCACCTCCACAACCCGCTTCTCTCTAAGCTGCTGCATAATGTTTCTTGCGCATGCATGCAAGCAAACATAAAAATAAGATACACTGTCTAAAACTGCTAATCGGGGGGGGGGGGGGTCCCACACAGATGTGGGCAGACATTTCCCTTTAAACTATTAAACTTTACCTACTTTGTGCAAAAAGACTACCAATTCAAACATCTACAACTGTAGTGGACACCTTTTACAACAAAATGGGAAAGTCATGCAATGCTGCTCCACCTGCTGGCTTTTCTTTTCTCGGAACTACTGCTATTTATGCCCCCTCATCTCTGTTAGCCCCCATCTGTTCAGCTGCCCCAGTTGCAACACCCTGGCATTCCCAGAGCTTAACCCCCCCGGGAGGGGTGTAGGAGGCCCCCTTCACTCTCCACTGCAGAATGCATCATGTATGTGTGAAGTAGCACCTGAGTAGTCAGGCATGGGGCCTGCAGGTGGCCAGCGTCATCCTGCCAGAAGGGGTATTTTCTTCTCTATGTCCTGTCCCCGAGATCATCTGCAGTAAAGGGTGCATGAGCATGCGTGGCACCAGCTGACGTCCTCTCTCCCAACGAGCCACTCCTAACTGCACTGCTATCTGTGGTCATCTAGGTTTCTAGTATAGCAGCACAGCAAGCTGCCCTTCCTCCCCAGAGGAGAACAGCATCCCCAAGGATGCTCAGTCCTCCACCCTTGGCCAGCCCCGATGACCCAAATTCATTCCCAAACTTGGGTTGCCAGCATCGCGAGCAGTGGCATTACTGCTGCACCAATGTGACAGCTACCTGTGGACTTTTCTTACACTAAAAAAGCAGCAGAAGGCTGGCCTGGTGGCACTGAGGGTTGAGGCGCTGGACGCCACACCCCGAGCCACGCCAGCGAACCAGGTTCGAGAATGGGCACCAGTCATTGAAGTCGGTTGGGAGGGAGGAGGAATCAGCATCCCAACAGATGCTCTCCTTCTCCAGGGAGAGGGGTGGGACACTCTGGGCAGTGATAGCGCATGTAGCACTACTGTCGGTGGAAGCACAGGTGGTAGGGCACATGGCTCTCTTGAATCGGGGAGGGGAGTGCGTTGCTTGGCGCTTGACTACGGCATGTGTCAGCACATAATCAGTCTGGAGGTTAGTCCTTTGCATCAGCACCCTCAGGGGTGGGGACCAAACAGGGTTAGAAAACCAGAAAAACTGCTGGGCGTGAAGTGCAATGACCCCAGGATCCAGTTGAGGGACCAGGGAAGTGAGAGGTACCCCCGGATGCCGAAGCCTAGGACAAAGTAAAAAAGAAAAAAAGGCAGCAGGAGGTTGGGAGGCCTGTTCAGCACAAGGCAGCACTGGACTCGGCTGAGCCTTCCAGCAGTGAGATGTTAACCTCCTAACAGTCAATACCACACTGGGTCAGCTGGTTAAATCTGTACAGGACATGAACCACAAGCTAGATGTTTTAACCTCCCCCCCCCACCCAGAGTCTCCAAGCTAGAAACACGTGTGGATGTAATCGACCAGACGGTGCAAAGAGCCAGCTTAGTGTCCTTTAAATCACAGCACGTGACAGCAACACTAGTCAAGAAGAATGCACATGTGAGGCAGTGGCTGGAGACTGTGGAGAATCAGGCCTGGAAAGTGCAATCTCTGGGTCGTGAGACTCCCAGAATCAGCGGAGGGAGAAGATGCCCTAGGGTTTGCTAGCATACTATTTTCCACCCTTCTTGCACTGCACTAACAGATGGCAATCCACCCTTCTCACTGGAAAAAGCTTACCAGCCAATCCCCAGGTGAGCACTGGCAGACTCAGCATTTCCGAAGACCTTCATCATTGTTTCATGGGGACAGGGGACCCAGACCAAGCATTAGCGCAAGCATGGAAGAAACAGAATCTAAAGTATGGTGAAGTTGATGTCTCCCTATTCCCCAACCTCTCAAATAGCACTCTGCTGAGGAACAAGTCGTTCGAAGGGAACCACACCTTCTTATATACTTTTAAAATACAGCACCAACTTCTACTGCCTGCCCACCTAAGAATAGTGTGGAATGGAGAAGTCTTTCTATTTAATACTCCATTGGAGGCAGGCAAGCTACTGCAGAAAACTGAGGCTGAACCAGACCCAGCTGAATGTGCCGATTCGGAACAGTCACAGGAATCCTGCATGAACTTACCTGCAGCTATGTGTTATTGATCTCTAACACAGTTGTAGTTCCCGCTACAGTACGGTTATGGAGTCAAAATCAGTGGTGGAATTCAAGCATGCATGGGACAGTCATAAGGCAATTCTGGGGGGTGGGGGTAAGAAGAAGTAGGCTGCGGGTTAACTAGGATCTGCAGCTTATCCAGTAGGTAGGGAAATGGGCAGACTGGGTGGGCCAAGCGGTCTTTATCTGCCGTCAAATTCTATGTTTCTATGTAAGTTCTTAATTACTGGGACTCAAGCAAACTGCTGTTAAATATGTTGAGCTACTCATTCTGTTTTCCCTTTTGTGTTGCATGTTTGTGAAGCTGAGCACGATGGATCAGGGAAGGGGGGATGCGATGGAGAGATCACCATGAACATGGGGCGGGATGTCTTATGCAACCTGTTTGGGTGAACACCATCTATCTGGTAATGCAATGTGTAACAGATTTTGTGAATCAGCAGGTGACCCCAGGGTCCTAAGGGAGGTGGTGGCAGAACGTCTGGCCACCCTGTTCAGCTTGTGACTGGAAACGGGGGAGATGCCCAATGACTACAGGAGAGCTGATAAGGTCCCTCTATACAAAAGCGGAAACAGAGAGGAAGTGGGGAACTACAGACCAGTCAGCCTGACCTCAGTAGTAGGAAAAAACATGGAAACACTACTGAAGGAAAGAATAGTAGAGCACCTGGTTGCCAACAGTCTACAGGACCAAAGACAGTATGTCTTTACTGGTGGGAGGTCGTGCCACACCAACCTCACCAAGTTCTTTGGCTGGGTGACGAGGTGGAACGAGGGGGGGGGGCAGAGGATGTGGTCTACCTGGACTTCAGCAATGCCTTTGACACTGTACCACATAGGAGGCTACTAAACAAGCTGGGGAACATGGAAGTGGGTAGGATGGTGGTAAAGTGGGCAGGGAATTGGTTGGATAACAGGACATAGAGGGTGGTAGTAAATGGCAGTTGCTCCACAGAGGGAAAGGTGACCAGTGGGGTACCACAGGGATCAGTGCTGGGTCCAGTTCTCTTCAATATCTTCATCAGTGACATTGTGGAGGGCCTGGAAGGGAAAATCTGCCTGTTCGCTGATGACACGAAGCTCTGTAACACGGTGGACATGCCGGAGGGTGTGGATAGAATGAGGAGAGATCTACATAATCTTAAGGAATGGTCAGGAAATTGGCAGTTGAGATTCAATGGAAAAAAGTGTAAGTTAATGCACATGGGGCACAAAAACCCAGGAACAACAAATCAGCGGGGGAGGGGGGCATAGAATCCTCCAAGCAGGAAAGGGACCTAGGGGTTATCATCTCTGATGACCTCAAGGTAGGAAGTCAGTGCGATAAGGCAGCAGGAAAAGCAAGCAGGATGCTTGGATGCATAGGCGGAGGCATCACCAGCAGGAAAAAGGAGGTAATAATTCCACTGTACAGGACACTGGTGAGGCCACACCTCAAGTACAGTGTACAGTTCTGAAGGTCTTACCTGCGTAAGGACATTATTTATTTATTTGAATTTTGATGACCGGGTGAGCCCTCTGGGACTAACAAGTCCCTTTTTTTTTTTAGAGGCATTCCACAAATAACATGAATAAATAAATAACAAAGACAGGGTGGAGGCAGTTCAGAGGAGGTCAACCAAGATGATGTGGGGATTACATCACAACCCTACGATAGGCTGAGGGACTTAAATATGTACTCCTGGGAAGAGAGGAGGGAGAGGGAAGGTATGATTGAGACATTTAAGTACCTCACAGGGAAGAACAAAGTGCAGGAAAATACAATTTTTCAAAGAAATAGAGGCTTCAGGACACGGGGACCTAGGATGAAACTAGAGAGAGGGAGGTTCAGAGGGAATGTGAGGAAGAACTTCTTCACAGAGAGGGTGGTGGACAAATGGAACAGCCTACCAGAGGAGGTGGTGGGGACAGAAACGATTACAGGATTTAAGAATGTATGGGATAGATATAAGTGAATCCTGGCAGCCAAGGGGAAAGTGGCAATCTAGTTCCTAGGAAGCTTGAAGAAGCACGGTACTCGTGTTCAGGGGCTGACTAGGTTGGCCGAAGGCCCTTATTTGCTGTCAACATCTATGTATCTCTATATCTATGGCTTTCCCCTAGGTGCATCTTCCCCAACCACTCAGTGAACTCCAGGGCTCATGTTATGACTTGGATTTGTACGGTTTATGCAGTTAAGCTGATCGCTGCTGATCCTCTGGGTAAAGAACAGATGGAACAAAGACTTCTTGTTTGCACTTGGTGAACACTCAGGACTATCAGATCTGTTAAATTTGCATGCCCTACCTGCTGTCTTGGTCACAGAATATGCTTGGGTAGCCTGTTACTACTTGTTTGAGTAGCTTAATATACTGTGCTTTTCTTTGTAATGGTGGGTTTTGGTAACATCTAAAGCTCTCTCTCTCTCTCTCTCTCTCTCGGGTCACACCAGTTTTTACAGTATCAACTCCTTTTCACATGATGGAAAATGTGGGCTTTAGCTCTGATGGTAAAAGGGAATCCTTTGTACACTTGTACTTTGTATTTCCCTGTAGAGTTCCTTGAAGTATGCCTAATGTGGTTAACTTTGAAATATATATATTTAATCTTTACTTCCACCAATGTGTTATCTCCTAGGAAGATACTGTTCTTATCCTTAATAAGAATTATCAACTGTATGTCTGAAATTTGGTATGCTTCCTTGAATAATCAAGCTGCAAGTTTTCTCACAAAATGATAAATAAAAAGTAAAAAAAAGCTTACTGTTTTGTCTTCCTGCAAGCCAAAAGCAAAAGAAAGCGGCAGCCATATAAAATAGGCAGAGGGCAAGCGGGACTGCAGAGGATGTGATCAGTACAAAGCAAAGTAGCAAACCTGTACACAGTGTACAGTGAGTGCCACAATGACAGTGGTGTGGAACAGCAATCTAGCATGGCATTATTTGCGGTCTCCAGTGGGCTTTCTCTTATTCGGGGCTAGGAGCGCACAGTTAAGCGAGAGAGGCACAGCGAACTGTCCCACCTGTCCAGCTAAGAATGTATATGCACCGAGGGAGGGAGTGAGTGGAAGTATTTAGCGAGGGAGGAAGTGAATGCACTAGCATGATGTTGTCCCTGCTGTGCTAATAGGCTACAGAGAGAGAGAGAGAGCCACAGAGAGCCTGACAGCAGGCAGAGACAGACTCACTGTGTTTTTAGGGATGGAGGGAGTCGAGTTTGTGTGCCAAGCATCAGTAAACTTGCCTGGTAAGTGTTGTGCCCCAATCACTTTTGCAGCAGTGCAGTGTGCTACTCTCTTTCTCTCAACTCTCCAGCTTCCAGTGAAAGTTGCAGTTACACAATGAGCACCCTTGTTTACCTGTCACAGTTTCGGATTGTTTTTCCCCTTCAGTCTGCACTCTTTGGATCAGGCAAGAGAGAGAGAGAGCCAGCAGTGCAGCGCCCAGCATGGAGACAGAGAGAGATCCCAAGTGTGAGTTGCATATTACTGCACTGCAGGAATGTCTCAATACAAGTCAGTGCATGGGACATATGTTCTGAATGTGAAGCGCACAGTTTAAGTCAGAATGTTTGCTCTCTCTTCTCTCTGTCAGCCTTTCTGTCTCCGTGTGCTCAGTGCCCTGCACTGACATTCAGCTTTCCCCCCACAGCCAATAATCCACTGAATCCCATCCACAGAGAATGCCATTCTGTGAAGGGCGTAGCTACTGATACTCAAAGTAAGCCATAGCGTGCCAAGTTTAGTAGCAGAGGGTAGCAAACAAACTGGCTAGCATTGCTCTGCCCTTTCTAGTCCATCACATTTAAATTCCTTTGTTTGGCTTTGCAAGCTTTTTCTCTTGTCTTTCAGCTTTGTTTGGGGGGTTTGGCGGAGTGGACTGTGGACATTAAAGCTGAAGGTCTCAATTAGGTCCGCATGGTACGTCTGCATAGCAACTGGTTGCGGCATCTGGTAGAGGGTGTGGAACATCTTGGGCGGTGAGTTTAAATGCCCCAGCAAACTTAAAAGCCACACTATTAGTTCAACTGTACTGGGAACAAGAGATGCAGTAGAAGAACTAAGGAGCAGCAGATGAAAGAACAGACTCAGAGCCAGCTAAAAGAATGAAGACTTTATGTGGAGTGGCAAATGGAACAAATCTGCCTACCTGCAGGGGACAGAGAAGACATTTCGGCCATGTCTTGGACTCATGGTGCGGTCATTGGCGTTTACCAGCGGACAGCAAGTACCACACTAGCAGCGCAGACAGACAGCCTGTCTAGTGTGGGAATCATCTGATTGGAGCCAGGAACCTTGGACTCAAGTCGGGGAGGGGGGGCAGGCATGTACAAACGTTGGGGTGGGGGTAGCAGTGTCACAGGTTGGTGTACAAATCTGAAATGCCTGGCTACAACCCTGCATTCTGTCTCCAGTGAGCAACCTTGCTCAACCATGTGCAGTGAGAGAGAGACACACACAGCAAGTAGAGAGCAAAACACAGCAGCTCCAAATCAGGAGTGTCGAGAGATTGCAGAAGTCATAGTCACACTTGTATTATGAAGAACAAGTGGCAGAAATGAACCTAATAATACAGTTCTGCCATTTGTGTCTTCATATCATCACTGTGATATACATTATTTGTGGAGGACTACTTTTTAAGGTGGCAGGATACAGCACCACTTCATGAATTTGAACAATAATAGAAGTGTGTATGTTAATTATATTATTGTTTGACAACCCATGTTATAAGTGCAATAACCCACTCCAGGGTATGGTGTTATTGGGGATTAATCAACACCCCAGGCGCTGTGAGGACAGTTGGACTGCGGCCTTGTGCTCACAATGCATGGGGTGTGATTATTAATAACTATATAAATGAAGTTACTACTTATGTATAAAGTCCATATAGCAATCACTCCCTCCAAAATAAACGATTTCTGGTCAGAGCCAAAATAGCTGCTAATGCAATAACCTGATAAGAGATATAAATACAAATGCATACATTACTCAGACCTCCTCCTTCCATTGCGAGCTCCTGTTTCCACTATATATATACCGTAACCTTTGCCCCTTACACATCCCCTGTCCCTTCTCTCCTAATCTGATACTCCACAGTACAAACTCCCCTGCCTCCACACCTTTGTAATTCAGATCTCCATCTCCTCCATCCCGTAACTCCCTTTCCACACATCCCCTGCCCCTCGCTCAATTATCTGCTGCTCCACCAGAACCAACTCCCCCATCCACTATTTACTAACTACTTCCCTATCCCATGCTTTCTGCCCTAGTGTGTCCTCACCCCACCCACAGAGGTTTGCCTACTCTCCTTTTTCTCCATCACCAGCTTCCCTAGAATCACTACTACACATAGTAATCCCACATTTTCTGCTCTTAGGCCCTCTTTTTGGCCTCTGCATTGCACTGCAACCACCTTCTTGGTTTCTGCCATCCATTTATCACCCAATTTTCTCCCTTCCCAAGAGCTGTAGTGTGCATGTTTGTGCATGCCTGTGAAGGCCCACACACTACAGAGTCCCAAAGCTCCACTCCCTTTGTGCCAGCCCTGTCTTGCTCTACCACCAGACCTCCACCTCGTGGAAGTATTGCTGTAGTGCCGACAAACCCTCCCTCTCTACAGCAGCACAGCCATCTGCCAGACATTCAATTCTCTCCCCCCAACAACTTGAGACCACTCCCAATCACTTGCCGCCAGCGTGGCAAGTAGCAGCATTACCACAGGTCAGGGAAGGGGAGTAGGAGACACTAGTTGCCATGGATTACTTTGAAAGGACTTGTGGGACATGCACTTAGTTGTAGTGGGACACCAGGACTGGGGAATATCTTATTGGAGCTTCTCTTTTATCACCATTTTTCTCTATCACCAGCTTCCCTGGCACCACCACCACACATACTAATCCCACATTTTCTGCTCTTGGGCCCTCTTTTCAGCCTCTTCATCTCACTGCAGCCACCTCCTTGGTTTAATCTGCCAGCTGCTGCCTGCATCTTTGTCCCCCCCCTAAATAAAGGATCTGATCCTCCTCCTCAGCCAGGGCAGGCTGGCTCCCTTTGTCTTCTGTTCCTGCTACACTCCCCACCCTCGATGACCACCTCCCAGGACTTACATGCTGGCTACGTTCCCCATGGATTGCTCCCATGGCAGAGCTGGGAGAGAAAGAGCAATCCCCCCTCCCCCCACAGACACATATCCAGTCTCACTGACAGGGGTCCTGGTGGTGGCACCGGTAAGGGGCTGGCACACAGAGTTTCATTCACATCTGCCCTGTTGTCTATTGTACACCTAATTTTCTCCCTTCTCAAGAATTGGAGTGCGTAGGTTGGTGCATGCCTGTGAAGTTCTGCAGCTCACCTCCCTTTGTGCCAGCCCTGTCTTGCACTAACACCAGACCGCCACCTGGTGGCAGTACTGCAGCAGTGTTGACAAACCCTTGCTCCCTGAGAGAGCAGAACAAACCGTTGGATGCTTGATTTTCTCCCCTCGGCCAACCCCCAGCAACCCAAGACTGCTCCCAATCTTATCGCCGCGGCAGGCAGTAGCATACCACAGGTCAGGGAAAAGGAAGGGGAGACACTAGATGCCTGGGATTACTTGGAGCAAGACTTGCAGGGCCTGTAATTAGTTTCGGGAAGACACCAGGACTGGGGAACATCTTATTGGAGCGTCCTTTTTTTTTTATCAACTTTTCTCTTTCGTTTCTGTTGTGCTTGTATCCTGATGGTTCCATGTCCCAGATTTAGCCTAGAGTCTCCTAGCCTTTTTAGTACCTCCTCCAGTCAGAACCTCTTGCCCACCTGCTTGCTTTTTTCCAGCTGCCCCTTTTCAGCATATCCCACGGTGTAGTACAGGAGCTCTGAGTCATGAGCAAAGTGCTAATTACAGTGCCTGGCAGACAGAGATGGAGGCAGGCCCTTCTATTATTCTGCCTCCAATTATACGTTTTTCAAATTTTTTTTCCCTTTAGTTTTCTTACCAGCCCCACCTCCGTCTCCGAAAGCATGTTTTTGTCCTCAAATCCAATGGACTTCTAGTGTCAGCTGCTAAGATTCCTGAAAGTCTCACCATGCTGATGGTACTTAATTCAGAGCCTTCTCCCCAAATCAAATGTACTGGTCAGAGGGCACACAAGCACAGATTTCTGTCTGACTGCATTTCACCAAAATGTGATTTGGAGTCACCTATCAGCCTTTATGATTTTTAGTAAAATTTCAATGTTATCCGGGCAACTGGGTAGTACAAAGTACTTCTGCTTCAATCACTGGGGGGGTTGGATCACCAGGAATAGTTGGTGGGGGGGGGGACTTGCATCTCTGAAGGGTGACAGGGCTATGGGACCAGATGGTATATACCCAAGGATACTAGATGTACTCAGGGAGGTGCTAGCTGCACCACTGACAGCCTTATTCAAGCAGTTCAATGGAAACCGGTCCAGTTTCATACGACTGGAGAAGAGCTGACATGGTCCCTCTATATAAGTCAGTCTTACTTTAGTGCTGAGGAAATTAATGGAAACTCTACTAAAGTAAAGACTGGTAGGGTGTCTTGAAGCCAATAGGCTGCAAGACTACAAGCAACACAGATTCACGGGGGGGGAGGAGGTTACGCCAAACAAATTTGATTGACTTCTTTGACATGGTGACAAAGGAAATGGATCATGGAGAGCAGTGGATTTGTGGTCTATCTGGACTTTGCCAAGGCCTTCGACTCTGTGCTACACAAGAGGCTGATAAAGAATCTGAACAGCCTGGGGTAGGATCCACAGTGGTTACCTGGTTTAGAAACTTGTTAATGGACAGTAGACGGAGGTTGGTGCTTAACGGCACTCACTCTAAGGATGGGAGAGTGACCAGCGGGATATATCACAGTGCTCAGTACTGGAACCAGCTCTCCACAAAGTCTTCAGCAGAGACACTGCAGAAGAACTGGAAGGGAAGGTATGCCTTTTTCAGATAATACCAAAATCTGCACAAGGATGGACACTCAGGAGGAGGTGAAGAGTATGTGCAGGGATCTGGGTAATCTCAAGAAATGGTCAAAAGCACGGCAGCTGGGGTTCAATGAAAAAAATGCAAAATCATGCAACTAGGGCATAGGAACCCAGGAGCCCAGTAAATGATGGGGGAGAGGTACTGACAGTTACAAAACAGAAAGGGGCCTTGAGGTTATCTTATCTGAGGAGCTCAAAGTGGCAAAGCTGTGTGACAAAGCAGTGGGTCAGGCTAGTGGGATGCTGGGTTGCCTATGGTTGGATATCTCCAAGAGGAAGAGAGAAATGGTGTTGCCTCTGTATCACTCAGTAGTGAGACCACACCTGAAGTACTGTGTCCAGGTTTGGAGAAAGCAGTTCAGAAAGAACATAAATAGAGTGTAGGCAGTCGATAGGAGGGCAACTAAGATGGTATTGGGGTTACTTCAGAAGTCCTATGAGGAGAGACTGAGCCATCTCAACGTGTACACCCTGAAGACAGGGGAGAGAGAGAGAGAGGCGACACGATAGAGACCTACAAGTACCTCACAGGGATGAAGGGGTGGGGGTAGTCTTTCAAATAAGAAAGTGCACCAGGACCAGGGGGCATGTGAGGAAGTTGGGGGGGAAGGGTCAAGAGAGGTGTGAGGAAATATTTCTTAATTGAATGAAAGGGCAGTGGACATGTGGAACAGACTGCCAGCAGATGTCATGGAGGCTAAAACAATGGGGACTTCAAGCATGTGTGGAATAGACATAGGGGAACATTAGAAAAGAGGCAGGATATTGAGAGGATTGCCAGAAACTAGACAAGGTCTGCAGAGACAGATTCGGCAAGGAATGGCTGGCAGACTGGGTTGGACAAGCGGTCCTTTTCAGCCAAGAAACTATGTGTTTCTATGTGGTGAGAGGAGGGCCTCCACCTGTCACCCTCCCTTTCTCCACAACAGTTCTTGTATCCTTTTATTTGGTGGCATGGGGGATTAGGGAATGTGAGGTGCCACTGTCATTTCCTTCTGGGGCTGGGATCTGGCATTGCTGAGTGGGTGAGAGAAGTGATGTTTTATGGATTATTTTGCCGCGGCTGGGTGAAGGTAAAATTGGGTGCTGTTGAATGGGTGGGGAGAAGGTGTGTTCATCATGATACTAGTTGGATTGTGGGGATGACAAGGGAGGGACAGGGTGCTATGAGTTGGTGATGGACAGGGGCTTACTGTTTTAAACCTTTTGAGCTTTTAAAAAAAAAAAACTTAAGTTTGTGCTGTGAACTGTTGGGGAAGTTCACACATACCACAAACTTTGACACTCTGATAACCATTTACAAGAAAGGTAGACATTCATAGCACTCTTAGTTGCAAGTCTTCACCTACTTGACTGTCTTGAGTTCATTTTAAGGCTCTCCTAACCAATTAGTTCTGCTAAGAAAAAAACATGGCAAGGCTAAAGGGAGTTCAGCAAACAGTTCGAAAAAAAAAATACTGATATAACTTACCCAACTCTGACATGGACTTACAGTATGTAAAAAAATATCTACCATTCTGCAATTGTGGCTTTAAAAAACAAATATCAACTCCTGAATTCCATAGAGGGATTTGAGTGACATAATATACCATATCCAGAAGCAAATGATTTGATACCTTTTATTGGACCAACATAAATGTAACAACAAGAACAAAGTGCTCTAGCGTTTGGACCAACCAGTCCTTCTTCAGAAGGAGGACTGGTTGGTCCGAAAGCTAGAGCACTTTGTTCTTGTTGTTACATCTATGTTGGTCCATTAAAAGGTATCAAATCATTTGCTTCTGGATCTGTTCTTGCAAGGACCAATACGGCAAATACTAAATCTAGATTTCATAATATACCATGAGAGCTCAGCACAGCTGGACTGTCTTTGTTTTGAATAATGTGAGGTCAATCACTTACTAGAATGCAAATCCAGACAGCACTATTACCTGCACAAATGTTGAGAGAGAACACAGCACCTAAGAGGTGACAGACATGGGATATTTTGGTCACTACAGTTGTCAGGAAAATTAGATATGCACAGACTAATACATGATCCCAGCACAGCTTATGTAAAAAAATACACAAGCAGCATTCTGTGAAAAGTAGTCATCTTATTAATACTACTACTACATTGGTTGCAAAGAGAGAACAATTACAGTGCAATATTTCTGCAGCAAAACGTTCCTAAACTTCTTGCTGTGCAATGTCACAGAACCCTACACTAGCTATGCCCCAGGCCTCTAGAATTCTGCCATTTCCCACCCGTGGAATGTTCCGCAGAACTTGCATCATGCAGCAGGATATATGCAGTGCCATGGAGCTCAGTGCTCCTGGTGAATTTTGTTCAAAGATACAGTCTTTCCACAGTGCCTGGCTGCATTTCCCCTCCTTGTTTATCCAGAATCTACTCCTTTGTGCTCAGCATGTGTTGTCACTGATGGCATCACATCATATTTTGGCCAATGGCAGGACTGAATTCTGCCACAAAATTAATAAATCGTGCCACAGGAATCGACAAATGCTGCCCTGGAAACCCTACCACAGAAATCAGGACTGAAGTGCCACAGGGAACTAGGGGTCCTGGCTATGCCACTGCATTAACGCTGCACACAGACCACCTCCAGCTGAGTTGCTGTTCTTTCATGGGAACAAAACAGGATAATTTGCCTTTTCCTATTTTGGCCACTCCCACCATTACCCTAACAAAACACCCATTTCTGACTAGGCTAAGCAGTCTTAAAAAAAAAAGTCAATCAGGACATGCAAAGCCAAAGAGACTATTCCTTCACTGCCTTTCCTTTTCTCAACTACTGCAATGCAACTAGAAATGGAAACTTTTGCAGGGCCGCCAGTGCAGTGGTAGCGCTACTGCTTGCGACGCCATCGACCCAGGGAACCGCTCGCCTTCTCGAGGAGGAGGGGGGTCAAGGTTCAGTGCTTGGCAGGCCTCTTTTGAGGCTGGAGACAGCAAGCATCTGCACCATTCAAAGGGGTTGGGCGTGATCGAAGCCCAGCGATTATGCCTTGACGTCTGGGTGCACGTCACGCCCCCAGAGCAAGGGAAAATGGCTCTTGGAGTGCTGGGGAGATGGAGTGCCGGTGTAGCCCTCACAACTCCCGCCTGCCTGTCTTGCCATTGGGTGCCCGACAAGACATGAAGGACCACAGGGTGAAGGGCCCCACCTCATATCCGCCTGGGAGGTATAGCCATGGCTCCATGGTGGTTCACTCGCAGGATCAGGTAGGGGAGGAGAAGTGGGGCTGGCAACACTGGCAACTCCCAAGGAAGTGGGGGTCCGAAAGCGGGGGAGAAAAAAAAGAAATGGAAACTTGCTTGCATTATTAAGTAACCAAAGTATAGAGGTTACTCACCTGCAACCATAATTCTGCTCTTAATATTTAGTTTCAGTATATATTCACACACTTCGGCAGTTATACTGGGCGTAGTTCAGTCATCGGATGCCTTCAAGCTTGTCGCTTCCAGTCCTACCACCCTTGGTATCATCCTCTGGCTCTGCCCTGACTGACCTAGATCTGCATGCTGGAACTTCAGAAGCAGAAATCCAAGCAAGTCATGCCAGAGGAGGTCGAGTGGGTCATGTGGATGTCAACCGAACATTAGTAGTATAACAATAATTACAGGTGATTATAAAATGGATAGGCTATATCAGCCAATGAGGATGCTAGCTCAGAATGCATGAAATCTGTTTCATGCATGGGTCCCTAAAAGTAGGACCGCAGTACCAAAAAAAATCATTTTGCCATTAGAACATTGAGGTTTTCATACGCCGCCATATTTTTTACTTTCTTAGCGAGGAAATCATTGTAGCCCTCCTGTCACTGGCACTTTTTTGCACACCAAAAATACTAGCCTTAGCTATATTTTTCAGTTAATTTTTTTTAAATGAAAATATATTTACGATCCTGCGCCCATTTTGTAAGCTTACAGTTTTTTTCTCAGTTCTTTCCCTCGCTACCGATCACTTCGATTATTAACTCCTGGGAGTCATTCGCTCACTCTGTCCAAGTGAAACTCCGCTCCAACTCAAGTAACAAACAAAAATCCATCTCATTAAAAGATGTAATTACTTTATTATCATTCACTTTCCCTCTTGTCCTGACAATTGTGTCATTTTGGTCCCAATCCCCCCCCCCCATACGCTCCCTCACTCACTCAGAGTATTCAGTCTGTTGGCAGCAGTTTGTGGCTGTCTTGGAAAGAAGCCTGCGTGGTTGTTTGAAGGTCAATTACTGGAAAACTTAAAACGCTGGACTGTGGGGGGTAGTTGTGATAAAGATGTAATTATTTTATTTAAAAAAAAACATTGGACAACTGTGGGAGCAGTTGGGATTGCAACGAAAAACAGTTTTTTTCTTCTTGTCTGTGTGAGGTGCAGTTCAGCAGCAATGGAGAAAGATGAGTGCTGCATAATCAGGCGTGCCTAGTTAGGGAGCACGAGTGTGGGTTTGCTGGCAGCTGTTAAAAAAAAAAACAACAAATGACATCACTGTCTAGCAGGCAGAAGGACTATTTTACCATAAGTTAAGCTAATTATATCTGTTTTCACACATGCAAACATATTTACTTAATGCTAGAAAAATAGTTTTTTTAAAGGAGGCCCATTTTATAGGCACAATAAGACACTCCAGGGTGTGCATGGAACATATTTTATCGCATGACCAGCGGCTAAAGTCACTCAGCCTGCGACATCATACCTTATTACGCCCCTGGCTGTGTGGTAAAATATGTTCCATGCACACCCTGTAGTGTCTTACTGCTTACGCAATCTCTTATTTCTTACTACCTATCTATGCAGTCTTCTAGCAGTCCACTAGGAAGAGGGGGCAAGGCATGCACCCCAGTTTGATGAAAAGAGACCGAAGAACTTTAGTGTCAAATGCAGCACTGCGATGACTAAGCACACTGATGCTGTTGTGCGATATAAGCAGATAAGCACCCCCACACCACCAGTCACAAATCCGTCGTCAGGGTGAAGGATTGCTCCACTCGGACAAATGGGATACCCTTCAAGAGGTTGGGGGGGGGGACAGCCATCAATAGATGGTGTCCCTCATCAGCGGGGCTGACTAATGGGATACCCTCCAAGAGGTTCAGGGGGTTGGGGGCACAGCCATCAATCAATGGCATCCCTCGTCAGCTGGGTCACCTGAACATGTTGGTTCCGGTCGTCAAGGTACTAGAACCGTCACCCCAGTTTCCACTGAAGGGGTTGCACATGTAAGCTGGCCTATTGGACCATGGCTGTTGTACAGGACATGAACCCTAGCAGTTGGAGGAAGTCCTGGGTCGGGTACAACTGCCCAACTCAATTTGATCAGACAAATAAGGAAAGATCCTCTGCTCGGTCAGATGGTAAGCAAGCCGTGGCTTGGAGTTAGTCAACTTCCGCGCTAATGAACTGGATCACCTGCTTCTGCATCAGTTCTGATTTAACCAGATCAACCTTCAGGCCCAGATTCCAAAATGTCTGTATAGTCAGATCCCTGGACCGTTCAATGATCTCCCTGGCCAGTGATGAGCAAACTGTCCAGGTAGGGAAGACGCTGACACCCTGGCATCAGACAAAGGCCTCCACAACAGACAGATACTTGGTGAACACTTTGGGTGTCAATATGAGGCCTAAGGGTATTGTCTAGTGCAGGGTACTGTCCACCCAAGAGCAGAGAAACCACCAATGGGATGGATGGATGGATCAGATTATGAAAATAAGCATCCTGGAGGTCCAATGAACACAGCCAAGCCCTGGGCTCCAGGGACAGTATGATCTGGTTGACGGTGACCACATGGAACGATCGCCTGCAGACAGACTTATTCAGGATGCACAGGCTGAAAATGGAGTGCCATACTCCCATCCATTTCAGCAAAAAAAAGTAATGAGACATAAATGCCAGTGAAACCAGGTTGCTGAGGCCAGACTCTAAAACACTGCACTCCAACAGCTGAGTAACTTTGCCCTGCAGTGCAGTCAGAGCGTCCACAGACTCCAGCTGAGCCATGGGTCAACACAGAGGGAGCATCTTGAATTCCAGAGACAGTTCCAACCCCACAGCTTCCAGAACTTACTTGCCCAAGGTGACAGTGGACCCCTGTGGTAGGAAGTGGAAGAGTCTACCCCTGACCAATAGCTGCAGCATTTTTCATGCAGATGGGGCAATGGCACCCAGTCTTGTCACTTTCAACCCTTGAAGGTGGTTCCAGAGGACTGGCTCTCAGAAGCACCTCCCTTTCTTCTGACCTTGACCACCTGACTAACAGGACTTGGCCAGCTGGTACTGCTGCCTCAACTACTATCTCTACTGCTGCTCATATTCAGGCATATGAAAGACACTCCAAAAGAGCACTGCTGCTTAGGCTTGGACAACTGCTTGGCCTGCTGTGCAGATGGCACAGAGTCGAAGGTGACATCGGACTTCCCAGTGCATGTAACGTGATCTTCCACCCCTGGGCTGAAGAGGTCAGTACCCAATAAGGGCAAGTCCACCAACTTGTGCTGGGTCTCAGCCGCATACACCCTGTGACCAAGGAACTCCTGCTTCTTGGACTCCTTGTCTGCCTGCTTACCTGACCTGCCCTGCTCCCTGGCCTTATAGAAGACCACATAAGGTCCTCTGAGGAAGGGTGTTTAGTGAATCCTGGCAGCCTACCCATAGAGACTGTGCATTTTTAGTCCATGTGGCATGGAGGCACCTGGCATAAAGCAAGGTGTTGCTAGATTCTCGGCACTGAGCCCAAAACAGCCTGAGCAACCAGAAATGCAACCCCCAGTGAGGAATCCTGTTCCAGGATATCCATGAGGGGTTATGACTCCGGCTTCTGGAGCTCCTCAAAGGGTACGTCCAGGGATGCAGTCATATGCTACACAAGTCTCAGGAAGGAGATAGATTCTCCCTGAGTGAAGCAGTTGTTGGAGGAATTAACATCACATTGAGATTGGAATGGCACTATGGTGGACACCTCAAAATCTGGGTCGGGGGGGGAAAAAGAGGCTCTGGGTGTGAACTGTAAGTACGGTCGACCCACTTCAATAGGATGCCCACCACCGACAGAAGTTTGTGAAGCCTGGACTCAGGCCTAGAGTACTTAGTCAATACATCCTCCTGCAGCTGTGTAGGAAGGGGCTCCACCAAAATTGGTCATTGGTGCTGTTGATTATGCTGGTATGATGACTGCTGGATGCTGCATGATTGTCAGCAACAAGACAGGTACCCATGACTGGATCAAGGCAGCCAGAAGCACTGGTCAACCTCAACCCAGGCCGAAGTCCCCAAAGGGCCATTGCTTCCATGCAGCTTTCTCGTACTGGTGATGAGGTTGATGTTGCTGTCGATCACCAGATGACACCAAACTCAATGACAGTAGTATTGTCAAGACAGAGATCGAGTCCTGGAGCATGATCTTGACCTCGAATGTTGACCTCGGGGTCAACTGGGGCCCACTGGAGGACGAACCACGTACACCAACTGCATACGTAAAGGTGCCACCATGGGCTGAACTGGAGTCATGATGACTGGTACAGGTTGAAATGGAGGGGGCGCGACTAAGGGCTCGGTCTTGTCACACCCATCCTGTGGCAGCGTCTCTGCCAGCACTGCTGTTCAAGTAAACTATGTGCTCAGGGGCCCCACATCAAAAGCCAACTGACTCCACCTATAGAAACATATGTCAGAAGAAAAGGATTGCTTGGACCACCAAGTCTGCCCAGATGGTCCTTGCCTAGTCTGTCTTTGTAGACTAACTGGTCTCCAATGATCCTCTCTCCTTCCTGCCTATTTATTAATATTTTCCCATGTCTATCTCATGCATGCTTGAATCCCCCTACTGTTTTCACCTCAACCACTTCCGCTGACAGTCTGGTTCCAGGCATCCACCACTGAAAGTGTACTAGTACTTTCTCACATCCCTCTCAAATTCCAACCCCCCCCCCCCCAGCTTCATCACATACCATCTGGTACTGGTGCTCTTTCTCGTTTGAGAGACTCCTCTCCTGCACCCTGTTCACCCCTGTGAGGTACACGAAGGACTCTACCATGTCCTCTCTCGCTCTCATCTCTTCCAGTGTGTACATGCTGAGATCCCTCAGTTTGTCTTCGTGAGGCTTGTGATGCAACCCTTGCACCATTTTAGTTGCTCTCCTCTGGATTGCCTCCACCCTGTCTATGTTTTTTCTTAAGTGCAGCCCCCAGAACAGGACACAATACTATAGGTGGGGTCTCACAAGCAAACAATAAATACAGTGGCAACACCACCTCCTCCTGCTGGAGCTGGCGATACCTCTCCTTATGCATCCTACTGGTCTTACCCAATACTGTGATATACTGCCCTGCCAGTTTGAGGTTTTCGGATACAAAACCCAAGGGCCCTTTTTTGCTTAGTGAGCGCCAGAACCCCCAAATCCCATACTCAGCTCCTGAGTTCCTATGCTCTAGGTGCATGATTCTACACTTTGTGGCACTGAACCCCAATTTTATTTATTTATTTATTTAAAACAATCAGATGTATACTTTTGAGCATAAATGCTCATTTACAAAGGTTCCACGTCAGTTAACAACTGGTACAACAAAGTAGAACATATAGTCACATACTGGGGTCAGGATTACAGTAGTCAGGCAGTCTTATACAGTGGTTCCACAGCAAGTAATAGAGTGGTACAACAAAATCCATACATACAGACACATACTAGAGTCAGGTTACAGAAGTCATACAGACCACATGTGAGGCAACCAAAATAATGGCTTTGTCATCACATACCTAGATTTCAGCAAAGCATTCAATACTGTTCCACACAGAAGGCTGGTCAATAAGATGGAGTCTAGGGATGGGCTGCAAAGTGGTGAACTGGGTTAGTAACTGGTTGAGGGACAGGAGGTAAAGGGTAGTAGTAACTGCAGCCCAGTGAGAGGACATGGAGGTGACCAGTGGGGTGCCTCAGGGATCAGTTCTGGGGCCTGTCCTCGTCAATCTCTTCATCAGCGACATTGCAAAGGGGCTAGAGGGGAAGGTTTGCCTGTTTGCAGATGACATCAAGATCTGCAACAGAGTAGATACTTCAGAGGGAGTGATAAGGATGAGAACAGACTAGAAAGGTTGAAAAAATGGTCAAAGATGTGGCAGCTGAGGTTTAACGCAAAGCAGTGCAAAAATCATGCACGTGGGAAGTAGGAACCCGAGTGAGAGCTACAGGATGGGGGGGGAGCTGACTGGCAGTCACCAAGGAGGAAAGAGATCTGGGGATCCTTATCACAGATGACCTAAAGGCCACCAAGCAGGCAGCAAAGGCAGTGGAGAAGGCCAGTGGGTTGTTGGGTTGTACAGGAACAGGAATCACAAGCTGAAGAAGGGAGAAACTGGTCCCACTGCACAAAACACTAGTGTGGCTTCATCTGGAGCATGCTGTGCAGTTCTGGAGGCTGCACCTTCGTAAGGACATCGACAGGGTGGAGACGGTGCAGAGAAGAGCAACTAAGATGGTGCAGGGTTTGCAGCATAAGTCGTACGGGGAATGGCTGAAGGACCTCAATATGTATACACTGGAGGACAGAAGAGAACAGGGGGCTATGACCGAGACATTCAAGTACCTCAAGGGCATAAATAAGGTGAGAGGGGAAAACATCTTCCAGTACAAAAAGAGTACTAGAACAAGGGGACATGACATGAGATTGGAGGGGGTCCGTATAAGGGAAACTGGGAGAAAGTTCTATTTCACTGAGAGGGTGGTGGATGCATGGAATGGACTGCCCCAGGAAGTAGTGGGAGCATGCACTGTACCAGGATTCAAACATGCACGGGACAGGAATAAGGGAACCACAGTGATGGGAAGGAATAGCTAAGCCAATGACCAACTAGGGTCACATACCGCTAGTACAGCTAGGGAAAATGGGCAGACTCGATGGGCCTGGCGGTCCTTTTCTGCAGACAACTTTTATGTTTCTACAAAACATGGTATCGCAGCCCACCATACTGAGTTGGTTACTTAATTAGTGATAGAGGGACAGCAAGAGGGATGAGAGTGAGCAGGTGGTATGAGGGTTGGAGTGAATTAGTGAAAGCTGCATGGGCCAGGTGAGTGAGTTCAGTAGCTCTTTTTTGAATTTACCAATTTTTTTATCTCCTGAAGTGGCATACCCAGAGTGTTTAGCCACGGAGGGTCTCTTGTCCCAAGGGAACATTTGGCCAGGCTAGTTTTGCAGGGCTGGACAGAGAGGTTGCCGAGGGACGAGCTCCTGGTTAAGTATTTTGGGAGGGTTTAGGAGCGTTTGTATCCCAGGGGAGGTGAGGCCCAGGAGTGCTTTTGCTCCCATCAGACAGGTCTGGTACTTTAGCCTGTCTGTTAGGGGTAGCTAGTTAGTGAGGGTATAAAGAGTACAGGTGTGGGTGGTTTTGGTGGCACCAGTGATGAAGTGACAGGCTTTGTTCAGTACCATCTTAACCTTGTTTAGGAGCGTTTCTGGGGCATTGCCATACACCAGGATGCCGTAATCAATCATGGAGAGGATGGAACTAGTGACCGCCACTCTTTTGACCTCAGTGGTCAGGTTATGCCTCAGCCTTTAGAGCATCCCGAGTTTCCTATTCATATTGTGAACCAGCTGGTCCACGTGGTGTGCAAAGGTGAGAGATTGATCCATCATTGACGCCCAGATAGGTGTTAATGAAGAGGCTGATGAGGAGGGGACCCAGTACCAAGCCCTGTGGTACCCCTACAGTGATGGTCTGGAGTCCATCGATCTTGACCTGCTGAGATCGATCAGTGAGGTAGCTACTGAACCACTGGACAGTGTCAGCAGAGAGACCAAGTGTGCACAGTTTGGTAAGTAATAGTGCATGGCTGACCAGGTCGAAGGCCTTGGTCAGGTCAATGAAGATAGAGCCCACCAGGTGGCCTTTATCTAGAGACTGAAGGAGGAAGTTAGTGTATTCTACCATGGCTGTTGTAAAGCTGTGCAGCTTGCAGAAACCATGCTGCTGGGCACAGAGGAGGTTGTATTGGCTGAGACAGGCCATGAGCTGGTCTGAGACCACCCTCTCGAGGGCTTTAGATAGTGGAGAGAGGATTGATATAGGTCTATAGTTTGAGACCATAGTATGATCACCTGCCTTGTGTACTGGGGATATAAGGGCAGCTTTCCACATTTTAGGGAATTGTGAAAATCTGAGGGAGATGTTGAAAATTTTGGTGAGGGGGCGAGCCAACTCCATAAGTGCGATGGCCACTAGCTTCTTCATATCTAAAGTGTCACTCCCCATTCTAGTTTTGTTGAGCACACACCTAACTCCTTGGTGGAGATGGAGCGGAAATAGAACTTGGGTACTTGAAGGGCCACATTACCATCTGGTGTGTCGGTTGGGGCGGTTGTCCCCTGTGGGTGGGTTCTTTGACTAGAGGGAGTACGGCGCTAAGGTCAGTGAATGTGTTATTGAAGGTATTGGCAATCACAGTGGAGTCCATGGTGATTGTGTCATTTAGGGTAAGCATCATTAGGGTGGATTTGTCTCCCTTCCCTAGGAGGTTGTGCAGTGAGTCTCAGAAGGCTTTGCCCTTACCCCAGGTTTTTGTTTGTTGTTCCATGAAGTAGGAGGCCTTGGCCTGCCTGATCAGCCTAGTACATTGGTTTCTGGCAGCCCTGTAGTCCTGCCAGTGTGAAGGCGAGCCAGAGGCTTTTGCCTTGGTCCAGAGCTTGTCCCTTGCCCTCATATGCGCTAGTAGTGATGGGGTGACCCAATCTGCCGAGATACCTCTCGCGACTCGCTTTCTGTATGTGGTGAGTTTATCTGCTACTGAGTTGAAAGCAGTGACAATATAGTCCAGGACCTGGTCAATGGAAGGTCATGCCTGAAGTGGTTGTAGCCACATAGTGAGATGGAGTCATCACTGGTTTTAGAAGACAGCCAGGTCTCTGTTAGGGCAATTATATTGGGCTGAATTTGGTTCACCCAGGCCTCAAACTGTGCTATTTTGGTGAGAAAGCTATCGATGTTTAGTGCGATGAGTTTTAAGGTAAAGGGGGATGTTTTGCTGGAGCATTCATCGGTGGGGGGACGCACCTGGATTTGGGTGCATGTTACCAGACAAAAGTAAGAGCGTCAGTAGTAATTTTTGAGCCAAGACTGTGTAGAAATGTTGCAGTTTTGCTTTCCTAGTGTATGGCCTGTTGTCCAGTCTGGAAGGCCTCTTCATACAGGAGGTGGTCATTCCCTTGACCACTCCTTGAGTTTCCCAAGGTTCCTACACATTCTCTCCACTCATCCCGAGTGTCCCCCATATTGCAGATTCTGCGGTCATTTGCACAAAAAAAAAGCAGCATACCTTTCCTTCCAGTTCTTCCGCAATGTCACTTATGAAGACACTGAAGAGGATCAGTCCCAGTACTGAGCCCTCTGGCATTTATTTGTATTTTATTTTTTTATTTTATTCAGGTCTAGGATTACAAATACCTTTGAGACAGGGCTCTTTTACAAAGGTTCCACGTCATGGATTACAACAAGACAGTACATAAACACAGTTTGAAACATATTAGGACGTACATACAGAGAGCTATACTGTAAATATTGCTAACAGGGGCATTATAAGGTGGGTGGGTATAAAGAGGAGGAAATAGAAGGGAAACAAAGAGGAAAGTAGGCAGCAGAAGGGTATGGGAGCGGTAGAGGGAGAGTGGAAAGGAGGTAGGTGGAGGAGGACAGGTGGAAAGGATGGCAGAAGGGGTGGGACAAGGGGAAGGAGCGGGATATGGAGGAAGGGAGGGGCAGCAGCCAAGAGGCATTGTCAGAGAACAGGAAGTGCCAGGGTTGGGCAGGGCAGTGGGGGTAAGTGCTAGGAGGTTGTGGCCCTCAATGAGCCTACTGCCAGTGGAGCAGGGTGCAAAGGATATGTTTATCATTGTGGGAGTCCAGGAGAAGGGTGGTACAGTTAAAGACAGCAGTCGCAAGTGCTCGAAGCAGTCAGTGAGTGGCGGAGCCTGGTTTTAAAGGCGCCTAGCGTTTGGCTGGTTGTGATGTCATTGGGGAGACCATTTAGCCAGCTGGCGGCCCGGTATGAAAAAGCTCTTTGACCTTGGGATGTGCGACAACGAGGGATTTGGAGATTCAAGAGTTTGGACCCTCTAGTGGTTCTGCTGCATTTATTTTGTTGTAGGAAAGTAGAGACTCCGGGAGGGGCAAGACCCATCAAAATTTTCTCTGCGAATATGCAGGTTTGGTATTTTATACGTTTGTCGAGTTGCAGCCATTTCGTTTTGGGAGTAGAGGTCACAGGTGTTGGTGCCCGTCATGAGCCGACAAGCCTTGTTGAGGAGATGGTTACTCGTTTGAGCGCAGTAGCAGTAGCTGAGCCGCATATGATGAGGCCATAGTCGATGGTGGCAACGATGGAGCACTGGACGGCAACTGCCAGGGCTTCAGGGGTAAGGTGTCGCCTGTGGCAGAACAGTAGACCAGAGTATGGAGTTGGCAGTTTGGTGACGTTATTAATGTGGTCAGTGTATGAGAGGTGAGAGTCAGGTGTGATCCAAGGTATTTAAAAGTTTGGACCTGCTCAGAGGGCCATCATGACTGGTGTTACTGGAAAAGTGGTTGTGCTTATGTTTATTGTGGGAACTACTGAAGATCATAGTCTTGTTTTTTTCTGGTTAAGGACCAGTTTATGCTGAGTGAACCAGTTCTCAACAGTGGAGAAACAACGCTGAAGCTTTCCTTGCAGCTGGTACAGGTCCTGATGTGCAGCTAGGATTACCGCATCATCGGCGTAGAGTATATGTTTATCCAGATATTTGGTGAGCTGGTCCGATACTATGCATTCCAGGGCCTTTGAAAGGGGAGGCAGGATTGAGATTGGGCAGTAGTTCCCATGGGCAGTCTTATCACCTCTTTTGTGGAAAGGAGTAACAGTGGCTGTTTACTACTTTAACGTGGAAAGGAGGCTGATTGTTGGGAGATAGGGAGTTGAGGGTTTCGCAGGCCTCAGCATCATTGAAGAACACTACTGAGACCCGTGAAATCACCAATGATTTTTGGGTCAAGCGTGGTGTTCCCATTAATTTTGAGCATAGCCAGCATAGATTTGGGTTGTTTCCCAGTGATTTCTTTTAGGTTATACCAGAAATCTCTCCCGTTTCCCCAGGTGTCAGTGAGAACTTTCCTGAAGTAGTCAGATTTCTGTTTCCGAATGGCTTTAGTGCAGTTATTACATGCTTGCTTATAGTTTTGGATGTCAACTGATTTCCCGGTGGATCTAGCCAAAGCCTATAACTGGTCTCTGGATTTTAGTTTTTTTAGGAGGTCACCTGTTAGCCAAGGGTTACATAGAGATTTAACTTTATGCTTCTTGATGGGTGTGACTAGGTTACAGGCTTTGTTAAAGATGTGGATGACTTAATCCAGTGCAAAGTTTGTGTCAGTTGCCAGGAAGATTGGAGTCCAGTCTTGTTGGAGGAGGTGGGATTTGAGGTGGGTCAGCTGACCACGGTGGAGAATTCTGCTGTGGATTATTTTTGGGGGTGGCTTGAGGAATTTATTGGACCAGGTACAGCTGATGGGAGAATGGTCACTGAGTGAGTCAGGAAGGACAGAGGAGTTTGAGATCCGAGAAGGGTGGCTGGTCAGAATCCAATCCAGTAGGGTGCTGGTCCCTGTTTTATAATTTTTTCTAGTTGGGGAGTCCAGCATTTGGGTTAGGTTGGCCGATAGGATGGAGTCCTTAAGAGCACCCGCCTCAGTTGAGAGCCAGTCTGTATTGAAGTCCCCAAGCAGGATGGTTTCGGAGTCAGGTGGTTGCGACCTGACCAGGTCCAGGACAGTGGTGAGACCTGGTCCTTGTTCCTTGGGAGCAATGTATACAGTAACAACTGTAAGCACCTTATCATGAGCACCTAGTAGGATTTTGATGGGGAGAATCTGTGCAGGGGAGGTCGCGGGGGCAGGTTCTAATTAATGGCCCAGGAATGAGTCTTTCAGGTACAATGCACAACCCTCCACCTCTTTTTGTTTTTCAGTCGTGCCTAAAGATGTTGTAGCCTGGGATAGCGATTGCCTGGTCCGTGACCTGGGGGGGTGAGCCAGGTTTCAACAACTGCCAGAACATCAGGAGTATGTTGGATTGCGAGGGCTTACAGAGGATCAAGCTTAGGAAGTAGACTGCAGATATTCAGGCACATGATTGAGAGAGTGCCAGAAGGTTTGTTCTGGGAGAAGACCTTGCAGGATAGTGGGCCAGAGTTCAGGTGAACATTACCTGACGACAGTAGGAGAAGTAGCAGAAGCTTTAGGGTGCATAGGCGTAGTTCCCTAAGGGTGAGCTTACGTTTTTTGTGTTGGCAGGCACGTGCCATAATGTGGACGCAAAAGTTCAGCATGGGAGTTACAGTGTAGGCAGATGTGAGAATTCAGTGTTCGAAGTCAGTAAGGGTTACCTTTTTTGTGGGAGGTTGTCCCCAGTGGGCAAGGTAAGAGAGTTCTGGAGAGATGCCAGGGCTACGATAGGCTCTGAACATTTCAAAGGTAGGGGGACGGGCGGGGAAGGAGGCTTTGGGGGGATGAGGAGTGGGAAATAGGTGGGGAGAGGAAGGAGAAAGGTGGGAGGAAGAGCATAGTGAAACTGAGAGAATGGTTGCAAGTGCAGGGCCCAGGTAGATAACGGTCAAAGAGTAGAGCAGGCAGGGAAAAAAAAATAGAGGGGGAGGAGGGAGAGCGACCGAGAAAGGTGGGAACTAGGCGTTAGACCAGTGGGAGCTGGTGTGGGAGGGTCCCTATGGAGGTGGGTGTGGTGAAGGTCTATTTAATTAAGGTCGGGGGTGGGTGGGCGTAAAATTTCAGCCGCTTTTCAGCAAAAGTCTATGGGCGCACAGTCCAGCGATGAAGAAAATTGGTAGAAAGCGGAGCAGCCAATCAGGTGGCAGCGAGGGGAGCAGCGGTCCAATTGGTCTATCAGTTACTCTCCCCTCATCAGAGCGAGTGCCACTTACCACCAGCCTCCATTGTCTGTCTATTAACCAGTTGTTCCTTACACAATTTATCACTTTGGATCCTACCCCTAGGCTGCTCAATTTCTTTATCAGTCTTTTGTGTAGCACAGTGTCAAAGGCCTTGCTAAAGTCTACATAGGCCACATCCACTACCCTCCCCTGACCCATTTCCTTGGTCATCCAGTCAAAGAAATCAATCAGATTCACCTGGCATGCCCTCCCCCATGTAAATCCATTCTGCCTGTGGTCTTGTAGCCTACTGGATTCAAGATACTTTACCAACCATTTCGTTAACAGGGTTTCCATTAATTTTCCCACCACTGATATTAGACTGACTGGCCTATGGTTACTAGCCTCCTCCCTGCTGCTGCTCTTATGGAAACAGATCAAGTCTGCTCTCCTCCAGTCCTCTGGAACTACGCCCGTTTCCAGTGAGCTGCTGAATAAGGCCATGAGTGTGGCAGATAGCACCTCTGAGAGTTCCTTTTGTACCCTTGGGTGTATCTCATTCCATCCCATAGCCTTGTCAACTTTTAGAGTTGCAAGTCCCTTCTGGACTCTTCTGTCTGAAAATGGAGCTGTGTCTACCTCCCCCCCTTGTTCCTGCTACTCCCTGGTGGTCTGCCCATCCCCCTCCCTCCACTGTGAAGACTGAGCAGAAGTACCTGTTTAGGATGTCTGCTTTTTCTTGACCCTCTACTACTACCCTCCTTATCCTCACTATCCCTCCCCTTATTTTTCTCTTTTCACTTATGTACCTGAAGAAAGTTTTATCCCCTTTAGCTACCACTTTGATTATCCTTTCCTCTGTCTGTGCCTTTGCTCCCCTCACTGTCTTTCCTGATTTAGTCTATTTCACTTGGTATACCTCCCTGTCTTCCTCCATCTGTTTTTCTTATACCTCCTGCATGTCATCCTTTTTCCCCTTACCACTTTGGCCACTTCCCTAGAGAACCACAACTGTCTCTTTTTCCTTCTGTCATTACTGACTTCCTTCATGCAGAGGTTGGTTGCCTTAATTATGCCTCCCCCCCTCGTTTTTCCACTCTGTGCCTCTACCCTCTCCCTGGCAATCTTCACAATGAGGCAGTTTCCAAGGCAGTCTCCCATTTCCTTAAAATCCACCCTCCTAAAGTCCAGCACCCTCATCCTCCTGTGGCTTGCCTCTGTTCCCACCTTAAACCACACTGTACAGTGATCATTGGTATCTAAGGGACTGCCCACTCTGCCGGCTACAATGCTGTCTCTATTTGTAAGCACAATGTCCAGCACTGCTCCATCCCTAGTGGGTTGCTTGACTAGCTACCTGAGAAAACCCCTTGTAGGGAGTCAAAGATGGTCCTGTTTCTTGCCAAAGCTGCAGCTGGAGGGCTAACACTGGCAAACTGAAGTACCCAACTTGCAGCACCTCCGCATTACTTGACTTCCTGATGATGGCTTCCCCATGTGCCTTACCCAACTCCTCTTCCCTGTGCTGACCAAGATATTGCTGTCCAGAGAGGGATGGGGAATGCCCTGCCTTTAAAATTTCGCCATGAGGAGCAACCTGTTGGTTGAACATGGAGAGATGAGTGAGCAGTGATGGAGCCAAGTGGTTGCCATCTAGACTGGACCCTCGGCTCAGAAACTGTTCATATTTACCTGCTTTTAAGGAAGCCACACAGGAGTACAGTTAAAAATCACAATCATCTTGTAATTGTGTTGGTGCTTAATTTCTGGAATTTATTTTTTATTCCGTTTTGTGTATTTTTATTTAGTTTATTGTTATTTTATTATATGACTTGGTCGTTCTCTAAATGCGACATTACTCTTTGAATCTATGATATATATTTTTTAATAAATAACTAACTAAAAACAATAAATAAATAAAATTACTTAATACCTGGAAACTGAAATTCAATACAGGGAAACGCAGGGTTCTTCAGCTGGGGGCTGGAAACCCAGGCCGAAGGTATACCCTAGGTGGAGATACACTACAAGACTCGAAGGGGGAGAGGGACCTGAGAGTGGTGGCAGATGTCAAAATGAACAACTCTGAGACCTGTAGGAGGGTAATGGCCAAGGCCAATAGGATGCTGGGGTGCATCGCTTGGGGGATAACCTCCAGAAGGAGGGAAGTGATTCTCCCTCTGTATAACTGCCTGGTTAGGCTGCACCTCAAGTACTGTGTGCAGTTCTGGCAGCTGTACTTAAAAAGGGACATTGCACTCCTGGAGAGGGTTCAGAGGAGGGCAACCAAGATGATTTGGGGCATGGGGGAGAGGACCTATGAGGAGAAGCTTGAGGAGCTCAACATGTACTCGCAAGAGGAGAGGAGGGATGGGGGGGCATGAGAGAGGTCTTCAAGTACATAAAGGGGATAAATAAGGTAGGCTCTGATGGGGTGTTCCAAAAGAAAGTGGGAGGTAACCAGAGGATACGGGTGGAAGATAGGGGAAGGGAGACTCAGGGGAGAGAGGAGGAGACGTTACTGAGAGGGTGGTGGAACCATGGAATGCACTTCCCAAGGGACTGGTGGAGGCAGATACTGTGGAGGGGTTCAAGAGAGGCTGGGACAGGTATGGGGAAGGTGAAGCGGAGTAAGTTCAATGCAGGGGAATATTTTGGACAGGGGCAGAGGAAACCATGAGGGTGGGGGGGACAGCAAAACCAAGTGCCCTCTAAGGGTGCTGACTACTCCGAACAGACAGGAAGACCATAAGGCCTACTCTGCTGGCACTTTGGTATACAAGGTGATTTTGCAGTCGCTCTGGAATCACCTTTTGGGACAAATAGCTTGAAACTACAGTGCCACTGTTCAGGAGGAGGGTCCCAGAAAGCCAATGTTTCAAATTTGGTGAAAAAAATTCCAAAAATTACTGCATTACGAGCATACGATGCGCAGTTTCTACGTACCCTCGCAACATCACCAATTTTTAATATTTTCACTCCAGAGTTTCAACATTGCCATTTTTTCACACCTCCTTATGAACAGTAGAGCTATCATTTTTCACATCCTACCTGAAATGTGTTTTCGCACCAGCTGCGCAGAATGGTGTTTTTGCTGTGCAAAATCAACTTTTGGGATGAAGTAACAAAATCAGTGCCACTGTTCATGAGGGGAGGTCCCAAAAAGCCCATGTTGAAAATCTGGTGAAAAAATTCCAAAAAGTGACCATGTTACAGGCGTATGTTGCACAGTTTCTATGCACGCTGGTAACGTTGCCAATTTCTCATACTTTCTCTCCACATTTTCAAAATTACCATTTTTTCACATCTCCTCATCAACAGTATAAGTGTCAACTTTCACATCCTGCCCAAAATGTGTTTTAGCACCTGTGGCGCCGAATGACACAGTCACTGCCTGAAATCACCCTTTGGGATTGAGTAACGAAATGATAGTGTCAATGTTCATGAGGTGGTGTGCCAAAAAGCACATGTTGAAAACATGGAGTGAAAATACCAACAAACATCTGGGGCGTTAGGGTTTCCAACTGCAATGTCCCCCCACCCTGTAGAGACTGACAGGCATCAGGCGTGTGCCTTGGGGTCATCGGCCGTAATGCTCACACCATTCCACCCCCACCCTGTAGTCAGTGACAGGCATCAGGGTGTGCCTTGAAGTCTTTGGCCCAAAAGTTCACCTCATTTTCCTATACTGCACCCATCTCAGCTTATTTCATTATGGAATGAGATGAGCGTTGGGGCCGAAGACCTCAAGGCACACCGCAATGCCTGTCAATGTCTGCAAGGTAGGGGTGGAATGGCGTGAGCTTTATGGTCAATGACCCAAAAGGATACCCCCAATGCCTGTCAGTCTCTGCAGGGTGGAGGTGGGGTGTTATCCTTGGAAACCTTAATGCCTCATTAAGGAAGTAAATCTGGGAGGGACATTTGATGTCACCTACCTTGATTTCAGCAAAGCCTTCGACAATGTCCAACACAGAAGGCTGATTAGCAAAATGAGTAGTCTGGCAACAGGGCACCAGCTGATAAACTGGGTTAGAAACTGCCTGATAGCCAGGTGGTAATGGGATCCAATCCGGGGAGAGGGGGGCGACTAGTAGGGTACCTCAGGGATAAGTCCTGGGACTAGTCCTGTTCAATGTCTTCATTACAGACATTGCGTAAGGGCTAGAAGGAAAAGTCTGTCTGCCTGTTTGCAGATGACACCAACATCTGTAACAGAGTGAATACTCCAGAAGGGGTGGAGAAAATGAGCAGGGACATGGAGAGGCTTAAAAATAGTCTGAGGTGGCAACTGAGGTTCAATGCAAAGCCCAAATAATGCACCTGCGAAGAGGGAAACCTGAGGAGAGTTACAGGATGGGGTGGAGGTGCTGATGATCACCAAGGAAGAAAGGGACCTAGGAGTTATCAGTTCTGATGACCAAAAGGTGTCGAAGCAGAGCATACATGTTGCAAGAACAGCCAGTGGCATGCTGGGATGCATAGGTAGAGGTATCGCTGGCAGAAGGCACGAGGTGGTGATTCCATTGTATAATGCACTAGTGAGGCCTCACCTACAGTACTGTGTGCAAATCTGGAGGTCGCAAATGCGCAAGGACATTGAGAGGGTGGAGGCAGCCCACAGAAGGGCAACCAAGATGGTACATGGCTTGCAACACAGAACATATCAGGAGAGATTAAAAGGATCTCAATATGTACTTATTGGAGGAAAGGAGGGAGTGGGAGTACATGATATTCAAGTATATCAGGGGCAAAAACAAGGTGCAGAGGTGGACATCTTTCAATACATCAAATGTTCAACATTGGCAAATGCTTGTTTGTTTTTTTTATCAAAAAAAAAAAAAGAAACCTATCCATCATTGTCCATTGTGTAACTCCCCTTCCCTGAACAGTATACAGACACTGGGAGTGCCCAGTCCCACAGAGTCCTCATCTGTTTGTCCATTGTTGTGTGCTGTGTAACCCCCCCCCAAAACATTAATAAGACATCAGGAAGTTCCAATCCCCAGTGTCATCTGTTAAATCCACTGTGTAACCCCAAACAGTTTACAGACACTGGGGTGCTCAATCCCCTGTGTCCTCATCTATTCAACAAACTCCCTGAAAAAAGAAAACCGTCCCTTGTCGTTTTTTCCCCTGTAAAAAAGAAAACCATCCATCATTGTCCATTCCACCATTACCCAACCCCCTACCCTCCCACTCAAGACCCACCATCCCACACCCAACGTACTTCACACCAGAGGTCTGTCGCCATACAAGCATGTCTTCACTCTTCAAAGCCCAAAAGCAAACTGAGGTAAGCCCTTCAATGTATTGCAATGGGGTTTTCAGCGTCAATGTATTTCAATAGGGTTTAAAACTTAGTGGCATAACTTGCCCATTTTTAAATATTTTGCCACAAAATTTCAACATATGTTTTTGGGACCTCACCTCAAAAACAACTTCATTAAAGCAACTTTCAAACATCCCCCATGACACCAGTGTACCACGACAAACTTCGGCATTGACAAATGCTTGTCATTTGCCTTCAATATTTCTATACGACAGTATAAATGCATGTATGTGAGGAACAGTAGCCATCTTTGGTGTATGCTCACTCTAATGAAAAGAGCAAACTTTTCATTCAACTGAATCAGGATTAATTAAAGTCCAGAAATACAGCAGGTATTTAAATGTAAGCCAACATGTAAATATATAGTTTTGAGCTAACATTTTAGGCAATACACAATCAATATTTATATTCGTATTAAATATAGATCCTAGTCCCTGAAGAAGCCAACACTGGGCGAAATGCTGGCTGCGGCCAGGGGATCATCTTGTGACTGGTTGATTACAAATACATTGATATTTGAACTGTTCGAGTGTGGCTGGGTACTTTGGATTTTGTTTGCATCTATATTTGCCCCATTTCTCTTTGCCAGCAGCAAGGTCCTCCTTCTACCTACTGAAGCCCTTCTACCCACTGTAGGAGTCCTCCAATGGTCCAACTCACCACAAGCCTCTGCTCAACATCATCTTCAGAATCCCGATTGTTATCAACAGCTTTTCCCCTGTGGGAGGGAGCCCCTCTGGTTCCCAAAGCAGGAATAGGATACTTCACTCAATGGTTGAGGGCTGGGAAGAGGAAGTGGCTAAGCACAAGAGGAGTCGGTAGAGCCCTACTGTGGGATGGGGGGTGCAGGACAGCTTCATCTACCTGGGGCTGCTGGGCTATATTTTTCAACAAAGCCCTCCTTTTCTCTCCCCAAGGCATGGTCCTAAGAACCAATCTAGCAGAACACCTAAACAAGACTGCTGGAAGTGTGGGTGAGCCCCGTCCTACCTTCGTACTCTTCTGCTGGCCCCTTTCGGGACATGAAACCTCCATGTCATTCACCAGGCAAGCTGGTGTGTGCCAGTGTAAGGTCACTACAGAGGGACTACTTATTCCTTTCCACATAACACACCCTCCACCTGGGCCACCAGGGGGCAGCCATAAGATATGGCTCTCCCCCCAATGCAGATGCCAGAACACTGGAGCACTTATTTCAAGACTATATGGCTTGGGCCGCCCAATGGCCTGATGTTTCTGTGCTGGCGGCCCGGGCTCAGAAGCAAACTCACAACACTGTGATTGGGTGGGGGCTGGGAGGAGTGCTGCCCATGGCAGCACATTCCAGCTGGGGTGAGTTAGCACTGTAACCACTGCAGCAGTGACCCCTTGCTTTGGACTGGGTAGTCTACTTCCTCAGAAGGGGGGGAGGGTGCACGCACCAAGAGTCACTGCTGTAGGCTATGTGCAGTGCTGGGGAGGATGGAGGTTCAAGAATCAGTGGCATCAGCAATCATTCACCACTGACACCTCCCCTGCTGGCCCCACTCTAGCTAGGTGATCCCTCCATGTCACTCACCATGCTCACCGCAGTAAGATACAAACAGATGCCATCAATACGTGACTGTTGGGGAGTGCAAATGGGGTGGAATGGCAGGATCACCAGATAAATGGCAGTGTATATTCTGTAATCATGCACCTAAAATTTTATGAGGCTAACTGCAACAAGATTCACCACTGTAATGGGCAGACCTGATGGGCTAAAGGGGCATTTCTTTATGCTGACTGATTCTATGAAACCGCATGTGGGTGTAACCACAAAATACTCCTCACCTGACAGAATGAAGGTAGGACTGGCACTCTCAGGTTCCGACTGGCCGAGTTGCCTTTTCACCAGATACTGATGGATTAAAAGGGGGGGGGGGAGATAAGACACAGAGGAACAACATACGGGTTGGCCGGAATAGGGCTGGGAGGTTGCTGGTTGCAGACTCAGCAATAGACAGCTATGAGAAAGGAAATCTAGAGAACATACGCCTCCTTAAAGAGCTGCTGACACAATTTTAGATGTTGGATAGGCAACTCATTCTACCTGCCTAATTAGCTAAATTAACTGTTTTTAAAAAAAATGTTTCTTATGCCAAACATGTCAATTTTAAATTAATATGCCTGACTCGTGCCTTCCGTGTACAAGCTGAGCAGCTGTCCGAGCGCTGCAGCCTCACCCCGAAAATCAGCTTTTTGATGATGAGAGTTATGGAGCGAGGCTGCAGGCACGCTATGCAGGAAGTAACAGGCTGGAACTAGGATCAGGGAAGTCGGGCTGTCTAAATGTAGTAACATTATCTTTGCTGGCAGTTCTACATATATGGGTTCATCTAGTCTGACCATAGTTATCTATCTGCCCCAGGTCCTATTGTCCACGTACCGGGTCATAATGGCATACGCATAACAGCACACGACATTATGCTGAATCCCGGACCTGTGCACTCTTCATGTTGGACCCCTCCCTCCCGGAGTTAGAATCCTTAGTGGGGGTGGTCCGGGGGTGTGTGGGCAGCATAGCCCCCCACAGAAAAAAAAAATACCAATGAAGCGCACAACACGTTTATGCTGCATGACATTCTGCCGTGCGTGGTTTTGATCCCATGCCTATTGTCCATATGAGGTTTTATCCCTCATGGTCCACCCCTTGCCCTCCTCCCCACTGTTACCAATCTGAGTAACCATCAAACTCTTCACTTTGTCCCAGCCATGCTTAAAACCATTTATGGTCTAGGCATCCATCACATCTGCTGGCAGACTGTTACACGGCTCCACCACACTTTCTGAAAAATAGGACTTCCTAACATCTCTCCGTTCCCCCAGCTAGATTCCACTTATGAGCTCTGGTACTTGAATCTGTACTCCTGCTAACTAGCTCCTTGCAGTCTACCTAGTTTATTCCTTTCAGAAACTTGAAGGTCTCTATCATATCTAAACACACACACACACACACACACACACCCTGGTCTCCAGCGAGTACATATTAGTTCCTTGATATGATCCTCGTAAGATCTGCCCTGCTGGCCCTGAATCGTCAGTGTCACGCTGTGTTGCACCATCTCCAGCCAGTCCCTGTCCCTCCTTGGGTGAGGACTCCAGAACTGAGCACAGTGTTCCAGGTGCGGACTCACAAGTGACCTATAAAAAGGTAGTAATACTTCCTCTTTCCTGATGTCAATATCCCTACTGATACACCTCAGCATCTTCATGGACTTACTACAGGCCGTGTTACACTGACTTTATTGTTTAACGAGTCAATAATGACAACTCCCAGGTCCCCTTCTTCTGCCTTAGTGCTCAGTTTTACACCTACCAACCAGTACTCTGTCCTGGGGATTTTGTTCCCTAGGTTCATAAGCTTCTACTTTCTGGCACTGAATTTCAACTGCCATATCTTAGACTACCTCTCTAGCCTTTGTAGGTCCCTCTGAATCTCCCTGATCCCTTCCTCGCTTTCTACCCTACCACAGAGCTTCATGTCATCTGCAAAGAAATACAACTTGGCCCAGATGCCCTCTCCAATGCACTGAACAACATACTGAAGAGGACAGGACCCAGGACAGATCCCTGTGGCACCCCACTCATGATCTCCCTTTCTTCTGATCTGACCCCATTTACCACCACCTCTCTCTCTCTCAGTCAAGCAGTTTCCTACCCATCTATGTCCCTAACCATACCCAGGTCCTCCAGCTTCTTCAGCAGTCTTTTGTGTGGTACTGAGGGACGGTCCGTAACTAGGGGCTGTGTTCCCAAGAACTAGATAAAACAAGATTTAGTTGGTGCTAACAAAGCTGGTCTTGGTTTTTATATGGCGTTAACTTGTCCTCACGGTTTCACCAATCTCACTGTTATTTATAACTGTAGTTATAGGAAGACCACAGTCAGGTCAGTTTTACAAATATTTTGTATACTTTGTGCCCCAATGGGCTTTGACACAATGGTGCTGCTTTTCAGTAATGCTCCCTACACTGTATATAGTGGTTCAAATCCACCCAACAGCAAGCAATTAGTTTCATCCCCAGCACCAAATTCACTTACAGCTTCCCCTCCATATCACCTTTTTTTGTTAATTCTCTGATGTGGACATCAGAATATTAGGTGAGTGGGGGCTGTCAGGTGGTTGGAAAAGAGAGTCAGATGTGTTTTATTCCCTGATGGGCCAGGTTGGGCATCAGACCTGTCAGGTAGTTTGGGGAGGGAGACAGACTTTTTTCTTCCCTGACAGGCTGGGGTGCACTTGAGATTTGTCAGGTTGTTGAGAAGAGGGGGCAGATTTATTTATTTATTTTTTATTCACTGATGGTCCATGTTAGACCAGGCGGTTGGATGGAAGAGGACAGACACATTTTTTTATTCTCCAATAGATTGTGTTGGGCACTTGATCCATTAGGCAGTTGAGCGTGCATGACAGTGTGTGATCCCTATGTGCATTTGGGGAAAAGTTCAGAGCCAACACTGAGCACCAAGAGAAGGAAACAGCAAAAGAGGGAAAGTTGGGTGGTGACGCAGGATCACCGGCACTTAGGGCACAGCCTCGGAAGTGTGTGCCATCATCAGTCCCCCTAGGCCCATTCTCCTATGCTAGTGCACTGCCAGATAGAGGAGGCGGAGATGCCTTAACAGGCTGGTAGAGGCAGTACTGCAGCAGCAGCCCCAAGCCTCCAGTGCAGTTTCTCAACCCCTAGCTGTGGGCTGAGAGGATGAGCTGGGGAAGAGCAGTGATTTTGTATCCTGCCTATTCCACCTTTTCTCATCACTTTTCTGCTACTCCTCCTTATCTCCGCTTAGCTTGATACATAGGCTAAGTTGGGCACGGGACTCATCAGGTAGTTGGAGGGAGAGGGACAGACTTCTTTTATTTCCTGATGAGCCAGCTCAAGCATCAGACTGGTAAGATAGTCTGGGGTGGGAGGGAGGAGATGGGACAGATTTATATATTTTTTTTATATGTAACCCCCTTACAAATGGGGGTTCCCAAAAAGTCTTCCTTGAGCTTGCCTAAATACTCACTGCCAGGCTGGTGTCCTGCATTTTAGCAGTTTAAATGCGATTACCAGAGCCTGTATAGCCTCTGTGTACCGTCTCTTTAAGAGCTGACTGATTGCAGCCTAAGTAATCTGAGAGGGAGCTCTGTTGAAAGATGTAACTGTTTGTTGAAAATCATTTAGAGCAGTAATGATAATGCAGTTTGTCTAACCTGCTTTCTTTACAGCAAGAACTGTTTTGTTTGTCTCCACTATCTTGGTCCTGGACTGCAAATTGGACTAATCAGTTCTGGTGGGACTTAAAATGTAGCCGGACTACAGGAGCTGTCTGAAGTCAAAATCTGTAGGAACTGTAGTTTTGAACTTTTTGTGCCTTTTTTGCAGTTGAAGGGGGAGCTCTTGCTTTGACTGACAGCCAAATCAGCCAACCGAATCTTTTGGATCTTGGGGAAGTCCCGGTCTGCTTGCAGGTTTCAGTTAGTTCTGAAAAGAGCTCAAGTGTATTTTGGGCAGCAATCTTGAGTGGATTCGCATGGGAAAACTGTGAAAGGGCTGAGTTTTTGGCTTGCATGTCTGCTGCTGCTCCCGAGAGGGAGAGCAGAGAATTAATTTGGACTAAATCCAAGTTTGTGTGACTAAAGTAAGCTACTGATGTGGGCCAGGCTCAACCTGAAGAAGATCGAAGATTTTGCTGAATGCGATAGGCCTGTCAGAAGTTCCAGCTACCCCTAAGCTCCCAATGTGTGCAGAGACTTTGCGATTGTGACCGGGGAGCACTTTGCCTGGTACAGCAGAATTCCCATACATGTAAATGTGCTATGAGCTGCTAGTGGGTTGTGAGTTAGTTCCCCACTGTGTGAACTGTGTTCCGCTCGCTGGAAGCTGTATCCAGCCCAAAACGGACTGCATCCGAATTTGTCTCCATGCAGTCTGGGCCTTGCCAGAATGGCCCAGCCAGACTACCCACTGCACAGAGAAGGCATCGACGAGAGACCTGCCCGGGGATCAGCCCCCTGCTCCACGCCTGAACAGGAACAACGCCTCTGCGACTCGTGTGGGCCCTGCTTCTCCTGGCATTCCAGATCAACCACCTGCAGTCTCTGTTTTTGTCCAGTCTTGGGTATTGTGAGTAAATACCAGGGTAGCTCCCTGCAACAACAGCTAAATCTGAGTGTGTCATCTGATTGTCTTTTTGCTTAGTTTCCTTTACGAACTGAGCCCTCTGGCTCCGGATTACAAATATTGTGTACTGTGCATGTTGCGTTTTCCATCACAGGGCCCCAACCAGCTGCAACCCTGGGCAACAGTCCTGACTAGCCCATCTCTACTCCACCTGGGTACCCAGAGGCGTGACTGTGTGGGGGGACTCAAAGCGCATGTATAACTGCTTGATTGATATAACCTTTAAGCTAATTAACCTGATTTTGCCCCTTCCTTGTTCAAGTCCCCTGAATAAATCAGATCTAACTTTTTCTGCATGTAATCTGACTGTGGTTCCAGTTTGTGCTCCAAGTACTGTACTGTTGCTGTTTGTTGTGGATAACCTTGTTTTACAGGGGGTCAACAGGGTCCAGCCCTGGCGGTAAGTGCAAACAGTGTGGGTTCTTGTGTGGTGTACCAGGGGTATTGTGAAAGTGATTACTGTACAGTGTTCAGGCCACTAGAGGGGAAAGAGGGGGGTTACAGTGTCCCAGAGGGCTGTGCCCAGGTTAGCTTGACCACTACCAACCCTGACCTCCGGGTGGAGGCACCCGTTTCAGAACTCAGGCCCCTTAACCTGCTACTAGCCAAGCAGGCAGGGGTAGTAGCCCTTGGGATAGCGCCACCTAGGGGTTATATATATTTATCTTATAGGGGCAAAGAAAGAAAGTCCGTGTGTGTTCTGTGCTGTGAAGGGTACTGTATCAACTTATTTTGCTAAACCAGTAGGAGGAGAGAGAGCTTAACTGGGGGTGTGGCTTAGACAATATAAAAGCAGGCGACTCAAATTACAACTTCCTGCTGCTAGCCTTTTTTCTTACTAATTGCCCTCCATCCCATCAACCCACCCACCTGAAGCCAGTTCTACTTTTATAGCCACTGGATTTGACTGTCAACAGGAACTTTCTGTTTGGCAGTAGGAAGGGAAGGATCATAGAGAAACACTGGTTTTGTCAACCCTGTGTGGTACCATTTGCTTGTAACTGACTCTTCAGTGAATAGCAGAGCTTTGTGGGAACCTGGAGCACTAGCAATACGCTAGTATACCTCCTACCCCAAAACAAAATCTCTCTGTTAAAAGCACTGTTGCCTGGTGGTTCTCTTGCCCTTTTAAGGGCTTGTAAACCTTCAACTCACAGAATCTTGCTGAATTTAAGTAAATATTGTTATTTTTACTTTGCGCTGAAACCGGAAGTGAACGGACGCTTACTTCCAGTTTTTCAGCTTAAAACCTGCCCTCTAGCAAGCGGGGCAAGCGTGCGAGGGACTGCACGCAGAGACGCGAGCAGAGATCTGCTGTGTCGGCCGGGCACGCTGAAACTGCTGACATTAGACAAACTTGGATAAGATAATTTTAGCATATCCTCTACTAAGTAAATATATAACTTTAATAATGGAAAAAGAACTTAGTAAGTGTATGCAATGTTTGATGTATAGTGAGGGAAAGTATGGGAGCGAGTATGTATCTGCTAATTGCCATCTGATTACTACTCTTAAAGCAGAGATAGCGTTTCTGCTTAATATTAAACCAGTTTCTACTGATATTAGGGAACTGGAAAGCTACATTGATCTTATGGATGAACAACTTCATTCTAATGAACAATTTCCTTCACATTTAGGTAGCATTTCTATGCCTCCTGATGAGGAGACAATTGTAACGACTAGTACTAGTATACCTGTTGCCTCTGTCCCCTCTTATAAAGTGGATGATTATCCACCCTCTTCTCATGATAATGATGACTGAAGCATTGTCACAAAGCCTCTTAAAAAAAGGAGGGGCGGTCAAATACACAATAGTGCCCCTATTGAAACTCGTAATAGATTTGAGCAATTGACTGTATCAAATAATGAAGTGCTACATGATTTATCCTGTGCATCACCCTCTGTTGATAATAATGGTTTAAAAATACTTTTTAATCAGGAGTTAATGCCCATGAATATTTGTCCTAGTAAGTCTCAAGCTACCAAATCAATACCTATTAAGTTAATCGCTCCAGAGTGTGTTAAACAATCACCTGTTTCTGATTCTTGTACCCCTACTGTCTCAAAACAAGTGTTAGTCCTGGGAGATTCAATCATTAAGCACATTGACAGGGTGGTATGCAATAGTGACGAGAGCAACCGCACTTCCGTGGGGCCAGGGTATCTGACATCACCTCCATGATGCCTAAAATTTTACAAAATGTGGGGGAAAATCCACTGGTTATCATACATGCCAGTGTTAATGATATAAACAACACCCCGTTTAATCAGTTACAACAGGACTATGTGGCGTTATGTAACCTGTTACTTGATAGGGGATGCTGTGTATGTATATTTGAAATTCTACCTGTCCTGACAGCAACATCTACCATGATGCAGAAAATCAAAGCCCTAAATGAATGGCTGAGAAAGTGGTGTTTTAAGCAGGATATACCCTGTATTACCCACCGGGAATCATTTTCAGGTTGTTCTTCCGTTTTTGCTGGGACGGTTTACATCTCAGTCATAGGGGTAGTACACTTATGGGGAAAAGTATCACTAAAATCATAAATCATTGTTTAAACTAAAAACAATGGGGGAGAATGGGTCTATTCCCAAGTCTCTGAATACTTACCAAAATATTATTACAACCAAATGCAAATTCCTAGCTTTGAATGCAAGATCTTTAAACCAACTCAAATTAGCAGAACTCGAAGCCAAATGTAAAACTTTAAATATAGGTGTGGTGGGAGTAACTGAAACTTGGTGGGATGCATCCTCAATTTGGTCCAGAGAAATTCCAGGTTATAAGTTATATCATAAAAACTGATTAGATAAGCAAGGCGGTGGAGTTTGTATGTACATACGAAATGATATTCCTTCTTTTGAAGTGTGTTCTCCCTTTCCTTTGGAAAGTATATGGGTTAAAATCTTATTGAAGGAGCAGTCCTAGATAACTACTGGTAACATCTATTGACCTCCATCTGCAAATTCAGATTACACAACTGATATGTTTAAAGAAATTACACTTTTTTCAGAATCCGGGTTTTAAATAATTGATTAGCAGTTTTTTTCTTGGAACAATGCTAACTGTACATAAAGTATTTATATAGGTTTTCTAGAAGTGTTATGTTTGTTAAACACAGTGAGGCAAGTGCTATGCATTTTCACAATGTTTTAGCACTTTTATGAGCAAAACGCTAATCAATTTTTGGAGTTAAATAAAACCCTGAGAATATCAAGATACTGTAATATTTGGTGACTTTAACCTCCCTCATAATAACTGGGACTTATTCTCAGGACAGTCCTATGCCGAGAAAGGACTAATAGATGTGGTAGTTAGTACTGGATTACAACAACTTGTTACTGAACCCACTCGAGGTCCTAATATTTTGGATCTATTATTTACTGACATAGAGCAACAAATTAGCAATTTACAAATTTGGGATCCACTTGGGACCGGTGATCATTCATCTCTTCTTTTTGAAATTCAACAGTTTAAAACTACACAAAGGAAGTTATACTATACAAAAAATTATAATAAAGCAAATTTTTCTAAAATCAATGAATACTTATAAAACATAAACTGGGAATCTAATCTTAATTGTATAACACAACAAGCTTGGGACTTTTTTAAAAACATTGTACATTATTTGGAAAATACCTTTATTCCATCAAACAGGAAATTTAATAATAAAGGAAAAATTCCCCATTGGTTCAACAAGACAATTAAAAATCAGATTAAAATAAAAATGAAACTTTTTAGGAAACTTAAGAATAGTTCTGTTCCATTTAAAACTACTGTATTACATAAATACAGACTACCTGTGAAAAACTTAAAAAATTCTATTAAACTGGCAAAAAATAAGCTAGAATTTAAACTAGCTCACACAAAAAGACTGCCACAAATTTCTTTCTCCTATATAATAGTAAAAAGGTGCATCAAGGACCATTGGTCCCATTATAACCAATGGCTCTTCTCTATCTGATATAGAAACCTCGAATCTCTTTAATAAGTACTTTTGTTCTGTCTTCTCTCAAAAATCACCTATTAGTACATTTAAAGTTTACCACGTAGATTATCATAGGTTCTATCCAACTGACATTATACAGGCTATCAAAAAACTAAAAAAAAATACTAGTCCAGGCCCAGACGGTATTCATCCATGGTTTTTGATCGAAACCTCTATAAATATTTCCATACCTTTGTCAATTATCTTCAACAAATCCTTACAAGAAAGCATTGTACCAAATGACTGACGTTCAGTAATAGTTACTCCCATATTTAAAAAAGGCAACAGAGGTTCTGCGCAAAATTATCGTCCAATTAGCCTGACCTCAGTGGCTGGTAAATTAATGGAACGAGTAATGAAGTCTCTAATAGATCAAGATTGTAAAAAATTTGGAATTTATGATTCAAATCAGTATGGGTTTACTCCCAAGTATTCCTGCACTACTAATCTGGTATCTTTTTACAATAATATAAGTACTCTACTAGATGTGGGTATCCCTACTGATGTAATTCTTTTGGACTTTAGTAGAGCTTTCGATAAAGTCTCACATGAAAAACTCATTACTAAAATGCACAATCTAGGTTTGTCACCTGATATTGTCAACTGGACTTTAAACTGGTTGACAAATCGTTCTCAGAGAGTCAGAATTAATGATATCTTATCTGATTTGGGTAGTGTGACAAGTGGTGTACCACAGGGGTTAGTCTTGGGACCAACATTGTTTAATCTCTTTATCAGTGATTTACAAACAGGGCCAAATAACTTCATAGTTAAATTTGTAGACAATACTAAATTGGGGGGCAAGGTTAATAATCAAGAAAATATTTCTGCGTTAAAGAAGGATTTGGAAAAATTAACACTTTGGGCAAATGAAAATCATATGCAGTTTAATCAAGACAAATGTTTAGTAGTGCATTTCGGTGTAAATAATCCAAAAACTATATATTATATAAACGGACTACCACTTCACTCCTCAAATTGTGAAAAAGATTTAGGGATATATGTTAATAATAAACTTACATCAAATGATCACTGTGTTAGAACTGCTTGCATGACCAACAGACTTTTGAGGCAAATAAAACGCACTTTTGTTAATTGCACTGAACAATGCCTTATTCCATTGTATAGGGCATACATTAGACCATATCTAGACTATGACTCCCCTTTCTGGAATCCAAACCAAAAAAAGACATAGCAATTCTTGAACAGGTTCAAAGGAGAGTAACTAGAATGATTCCAAGATTAACAAACTTGGATTATCAGAACAGATTAAAAGCTACTGGTCTCTTCTCTCTTCAAACTAGAAGATTAAGAGGTGATATGCTTATGGTTTTTAATTTAATAAACTCACCAGATCTAATGGAAAAATGTGGTCTAACACTCTCCAAAAGGAGGCATGTTCCGAGACTGCATAATAAACAGCTTGAAGTAAAAACTTATAAAACCAGCAAAAGGGGAAACTTTTTTCTAATAAGAGCATCCACTGTATGGAACACCTTGCCACAAGAATTGGTAGAGGCAACTAGTGCCACTGTCTTTAAAAACAAATTAGATGTTTGGTTGAGGGATAAAGATAAATAATGTCCCACATAGTGTGGGGAACAGTCTTGATGGGCTCTGGCCTTCTTCTGTTCTTTCATACCAAGTAATACCAAGTAGTCAATCCCTGGTTAGGATTCAATAGGCAGTTTAATTTTAAACCCCAGTTTTTGCAATTTAATAACCTAGCAGCCGTTCAACAGATTTGCATGAGACTTCAGATGCATAGTCCTGTGTTGTAAATCTATTGATGTGCCAAGTTTTGTTTCAGTTGGATGTGCAGATTCAGAGTTCTGGATAGAGCCAAAAAATGAATTTTCGCTAATTGGTTTTGCAGTTTTTTTCTTCAAACTTGCCTACAACCCAGATGGTTTGAATTTTTGGTCTGGAATTTTCAGGGTAGAAAGGGTCTGGCCCACAGATGTGCATTTTGCTTGTTTGGTGAAAAAATATTAATCTGTTCCAAAGTTAGTTAATTTTGAAATTTCAAAAGATTTTGTTCTGAGCATGCTCAGTAAGCACTTCAAGATAGCTGTATGAAACAAAAAAGGAAACCTTTTTTGTATTGGAATAATCCTTTTTCATTCGACGCCATCGTGTTTCCTTTTTTTTTCCTTAAAAAAAAAAAAAATCAAAAGCCACAAAAATGACATCCTGGAGAGAGGTCAACACACCTAGCTGGCTGACTGGGACCCAGTTAGGTGTAATCTTCACTTCACTGTTGGAGAAATGCCCTTGAAATTTTTTTTTTTTTTTAAACATTATAAACCTTTTTTCATGACGCGTGATATGAGTCATGAAAAGACATCCTTTTTCAAGAAGGGAAAATCCTTTTTCAATTGCCACAGTGCTTAGGAGGTGCTAAAATGTTAAACTGCAGATTCTGGCATCTCATTCCAAGTTGTTATAAATTCTACCCTACCCCTTCCCTTGCTGTAGCAATTCGGTAGCAGTACTTGCTCAGTGATTACCCCAAAATCCTGAGTGCTGCACAATCAGTTTCCTTCCGATCAAATAAAATACATACTTTCTCTACGTGAGGAGAAAGAAATACACCCTCTTTCATTCATGATGTAGCAGGGAGGGAAACAGCTTTTTATGTTCCCCTCCAGTGCTTCTTATGTTCTTTTTTTTTTTTTGTAGACTTTATTTCTTCAACCCACCGCGAGGAACTCTCTCCGGCATCCACCTTACCTGCACTCTACCTCCCGCTGTGGTGCCGCAACTGCTCCCCTCACTCCGACCGGTGAAACCCCCGGATCTGAGTCCTCATGGGGAAGGGTCACCCTATCTTCCCAGGGTGCTCCATCTAGAGTATAGAGTGCCAGTTGGAGTGTTAGCCGAGGGGACAGTGAAGCACCCAGCACTGGGAGTGTGGTGCAGGAGGTGGTGCCATTGCTTATCCTCCAGGGTTTTTTTCCCCCCACTTTTCTGTTTCCCCCCCCAGAGCTCAGACATGCACTGGCATCTGGGCACAGAGTGCCGACGCCCACCGCATCTCCGCCCCCTTGCTGTGCATGGCGACGCAAACCTGGCTTCTTCCAGCCGCCAGAGGTTGCTCCTGTGCAACGCGTCCCCTAGAGCCCACCCTGGGAAGAGAAAGCAGTCCTCCGGACGCTTGATCTCTTCCCTCCCCTGATGACCAGAGTCCGTTCTCTCAGTGCCACTGGGCAGGCTTGCTTCTTATGTTCTTGGTGTGTAGTGGAAACTGGCCCCCCCCATGGAAGGACCCAGGGGAGGTGTGACGGGCATGAGGGAGGCACCCCTCTTCCCATCAATGGGCAGGCTTTGAGGAGAAGGACAGCCGGGCTGAGGCGCCACTGCAGCCTCTCCCTCCAGGCTTACGGACAACCAAGGCCTCCGACTTGGGCCGAGGTCCCAGGCCTGAGCCTGCTGTCCAGCCTGGGGCTGAGCTGGTTTGTCCACAGGAGTGGAGATGCACCGAAATGACTTCTTCTGCTGCTGCTGCTTGGAGCCCTTGGGGTCCTTTTGAGCAGATGTCACGGAGTCCAAGGTGGCATTGGACTTCTCAGTGCGGGTGAGGTGGCTCTCTACCCCAGGTACGAACAGGCCAGTGCCCAGGAAAGGGACATCTGCCAGCTAGTGCTGAGTGTCCACTGTAAAGGTAGAGATCCTCAGCCAAGGCCTGCTGCACATGGTCACTGAGGCTGCCACAGAGTGGGCACTGGAGTCCCCAATGTCCATGGCTGTCTGGAACTGTTTGGCTACAGCCTGGCCCTGGTCCCAGATCTGTTTGATCATAGTCTGAAGGTCTGCAGGCAGATGAGGAAGCATGTCATTGGAAGAGCCCAGCAGGGCATGAGAGAAGTGGGCCATGAGGAGGGCCGAGTTTGCCTGGCGGAGACCAAGCAAAGAGGTAGTGCAGACTTTCTTAGCTGCATGGTCCAACTACTTGGACTCCTTGTCAGGTGGCTTGTCAACATCCCCGGTGCTGCTGGAATGCCTAAACAGTCTGCCACCAATCCCTCGGCCGAGGGGTGCTCTTTGAATCTTTGGAGGAAACTGGTGGGTACCGTGTATTTGTGGGCCATCCAGGCAGAAGGCGCAGGGCAGGAAGTGTGGCACTGCCAGAGCTCCAGGGCAGGACCAAGAATGGCTTCTGCCACTGTGAAAGCCTCTGGAGTGTCTCCCCAGTCGAGGATCTCAGTCAACGGGTAACAAGCCCACTTCTGGACGGGCTCCATTTTCATACCAGTCAACTCAGAAATCAAGCAGAGAAGCCCCATGAAGGAAGATGGGCCTTCATCCATCGAGAGGTCCCCCACAGACTCTAAATCGACCAGACGGGAGTGCAGGGAGGACCCCTTGGACTCTGAGGAGCCGTTAAAGAGTGGCCAACCGCCCGAGTCCCCACTGACCCTCTGCGGATGCGGTGATGGTGACTAACAGCTGATGGGGAAGCCCTTTAAACAGCCAAGACTCCTTAGTTGGAGCACCAGTCGTCGGCTGTTTAGGTGGCAGTTCCACCACTATCGGCGGAGATGCCGGGGTCAGCCAAGTCAGGACCATTTTGGTCAGCTCCGTTGATGAAGAAGGTGTCGGCCTTTCAGGTGACAGCCAGGTGATGGGCTGGCATAGGAGCCGGAGTTGGCTTGATGCTACTTAGCACCAACTGTTGCCACATCAAGTCCTTGTAGCGTCGACACAATCTGTTTCGAAGTCTCTCCTCACCTGGAGAGGATGAGGATGAAGAGTAGTGGCGGTGTCGTTTCCCATGGTGCTGAGAGTGGGAGTGCCTAATGTCAGCTGGACCGACTTGACCCACGGGAGGAAGACGTGAGACCTTGACTGCTGGGGGGGGGTGGCGGTGGGGCTTGGAGGGAGTTGGCAAGTGCCAAGGCTCCTCCAGGTCTTGGTCATCGACCAGAGGCGGTGGGTCAGTGGACTGATCCGTCCCTCCATTGGTCTGAGTCAGGACCAGAGTCCTGGACAGGGAAGTGTCTGCCTCTTCAGTGGACAACTGGTTGGTTGGTTCGAGAAACATCTCAGCCAGGACCTCAACCAGTGTCTCAGTCAGCTGGCCCGATGGGAATAACATGGAGCCAGCGGCCTGGGCCGCTGGATTCAACCCAAGTCAAATCTGGAGAAGTGCGGGAATCGAAGGCTCTTGACTGAGAGCGCTCCCGATCCCACGAAGGACAGCGAGTCCTTTCTATTTCTTTTTTGGACTCTTTTCGGATTTAGATTTGTGCCAGAGGGTCTCTGACTGAAGGTTGTCAGGGACTGACAATTCCTTGAAGGACCCTGTGAAAGTCGAGCCCAGCTGGAGCAGCACAAAGGCAAAAGCCGAAGAGGAGTGAGCTTCAGCATGGGCCGCGTCCTCCTCAAATGCTGCAAGCTGTTTGGCGGACTCTACAGCCACGGAGACCACTCAAAAGGCATCCCTGGATTTGAGCGGCGGATTCCGAAGCACCGGGTGGCCCAGTTTAAATCGAGTGAGACGGCCCTTCAGGACTTTGGGTGAAAAGAACGACAAAGGTTGCCGGCCTGGGGATTGTGGTCATGCCCGAAGCAGCAGACGCACATGGTGTGTGGGTTGGTCCTGGACATCTTCTGCCCACAAGGGCACCAGCGGAATCCAGGAACAGATGTAGCGACCATGACGGTCGTGACTGAAGATCAACCTAAAGATGAAACTTGTGAGAGTTTTAAAGTTTTAGGAAGTAAATCTGAAAATTTAAGCGCATGGGCCTACTCAACACCGGAGCGGTAAGCAGGGAACCTGCTTCTTCCAGCGGAAAGGAAGATTTGGCGTCATGGGGCGGAGCTGAGGGTGTTACCACCTGGGTGAGTGGGAGAAGCCAGCTTGGAAGATTTTCCAGCATCATCTTAAAGGGAAAGGACACTGCCAGTTACTGTGGCTAGAACATCAAATCCACATCCCTAGAACAGATACCCTCAGCCCCTGTGTGGGAGAGAACACCTGAGGGCAGGGGCTCCTTACATTGATTCTGAGACTGTGGCACAAGAGCAGGAGGGTTCCTTGATGGTTCCTGCTTGACCCTAAGGAAAAGAAATGAGCCCCCTGGAAGTGCAAGTTAAGCACCTTATGCCGGGCCAAAGATGCCAGTCACGAAAGGTGAAGCCATGCCATCCGCCTAATGCAGACTACAGTTTTTGCTAACCTGGAGGCCACCTGGTTGGTATCGTAAGATGCCCTCAACTGTTGTACGCTACCTCCAGACCCCCAGCAGAAAGGACAATGGCCTGCCTGACTGCCATTATGCAGCAGTGTAGTTAAGAGTGGGCTTAGCTGCAAACACAGGCAATGGTTATTGGGTCACCATGTGTGCACTGTGTGCCGAAATGGACATTATGGTGCACACCAAGGAAAAAACCTTCTTGTCAAGGGCAGCCATCTGAGTGGAATCTGCCTCTGGAGGTCAGTTACATGTGAGGTGCTGCAGTCTCGAACGGGGTCTGCAGTATTTCAAGCCCCAAGCAGGGGCAAAGTATTTCACCTATGGACCCTGTCAGTGCGAGATACCACAGGAAGGTCCATGGGGATGGTTGTATTGAATAAGGATACCTCCCACAATGCAAAAGATGTTTCCTCAAAGTCTCTAGGCCATGGAGGAATGATGAAAGTATCAAGATTGAGAACTCCAAAGAGTCCCAACAGCAGGGCTGTTGGCTCATGACTTGTGAAAGCATTTAAGATGAGCAGCTGGAGCATCACCACCAAGAATTGCTGGTACAAGGTGTACTCAGCAGCTGAAGGCAGGTGGCTAGACGATTCATTGTCAGCTGAAGAGGACTTTGATGGAGACAAAGCACTGACTCCAGAGACTATTGGTGTCAGTCAGAAGGGCCTGTACTGGTTCCTGTTGAACTCCCGGTGCCAGTTCTTAAAGGCACCAATGAAATCCCAGTGTAGATCCCACAACAGGGACCCCTCAGGGCCTATGAATGAGGACAACCTCTCTAGAAAATGGTGAGGCACTACTAGAGGGGGTCTAGAATCCTCATTTTGAGGGACTTGGCCTGGGCTTATGAACTGCATAGTGGGGAATCACCCAAGGAGCAGGCCTAGCACATTCAGCTGAAGGGTGTCCTCTTACATGCAAGGAGTGACCTGAACAGTGCTCAAGGGGAAACACTCAGGTGAGAAGAGGGGAGCCTTAGAGGTCCCACAGGGTGACCCCAGTCCTCAGTGGTAGTGGTGCTGTGCAGTGCCGGTGGTGAAAACTCCTCCTCTAGGCTACCATCCGTCCCCAAGTTGGCACCGCTTTTGGTACTGGCCTCAGGATCTACAACAATCTTTGGGATGGGATCACCCCGTCACCGTGCTTAGTGCTAACTTCAATGTCACTCCCAGAGCCATCACCTTCACTGGTGTCGCGAAGGACACCAGAGTCAGAGACTACCTCGTGGATGACATCATCCACATCTCACCAGGAGCTGAGCCCCTGGACCGACACACTATGGCCATCACCGTGTATGGTGCCATTACACTCCTCTGTGTAGCTAATGTCACCATGGATGGTGACAACATCCTAACTAGCAACAGCAAAGACATCAGCCCTGGTGCCAGGTTCCCTCCTGACACCAGAAACAGTGTCAGAAGGGGGTCCAGCATTGTCCATACTGCCAACCACTACCTGGTCACTGTATTGTGACAACAGCATAGGTGATTCCAGATGATGACGTCAAGATGTCCACCAGTGTAGACTGAGTGTATAGCAGCGGCCCCACCACTAGTGGCATCTGCTGCTCAGAGTAGGCAAACTGTGGAGAGTTCGCAGTCAACCACCCAGAAGGAGTGGATTGTCCATGAGACCCAACCACCAGAGCCTCCAACCAGGGAGAGTGCTAGATAGGGCAAAAAGGGAAAAAGTTGCAGCCTGCGCAGAAATAACCCACTTTCCACATGACAGTGGGTCCACAGTGGTGCACCTGGTCTGTAACAGTAGATGAAAGATGTAAAAGTGAACAACTGGAAAGTAATTTTACTTAACAAGTTTTAGCTTCTGTGCTGGTAAAATCTGTACTTTCAATTAGGTTTTGACCCAGTTGTTTCTCTTTTTTGACCCACATTTTTTACACCAGTGAGTCTAATTTGACCCATGTTTTAAAACCTCTAGCACTATCACTGCCTCCAAAGCCTCAGCATGGTGAGGTCAAGGGGAACTCCATTCTTCCATGAAAGCAGAGGTCCCGGTAAGAGGCCCAGGGGAAATGCCTAATGACCTAAGCCTGAACACACGCATGCAATGCTTGCCTACAATGGATGAGATCAGGTGACCACACTTCAATGCCCAATTCTCTAGGGTGCAGTAGTTCATGGAGAAGTAGGCACTGCACACATCCAGGTCATGCTCCAGTCCTAGACAGGGCATTTAGGTCTTATACTGTTCTAAAACAGCCATCAGTTTCCCCCCACAGGGACAAAGATATAAAACTGGTGGCTATCAGACTTTCTTCAACAGTTTTTCGCCCCCCCCTCCCCTTTTTTTATTATCAGATTTAGGCACTGAAGAAAAGTAAGTTAAAAAACAGCAGTGACACAGCAAGAAACAGCGGCAGTAAGTCAAACTGAGGTTAGTGAGGGAGCCAGCAAAGTATAGTTACGTAAGAACTTACCGTAACAGTAGATCTTCGAGAGAAGCTCTTGCAGCAGGTAACACAAGTAGGATTGCTGCCACCTGGCAGTGGTTCACGGCAAATTCTTCTCTAGCAGTACCAAGGGGGGGATGCCCCCGCCGACGTCAGCTCCACCCCCAACGTCCTCCATATAAAGGAGGGGCGGCCCATGTCTGGCAGTTCTGCACGCCTAAAAAGGCAGGATCGCATGAGGCGACATGTACAAATGGCCTGAACACACACTCACCCTGAAAAAGAGAGAGAGAACATGGCCGATACAGGAGGCCTGGTCCTGGGGAAGGAGGTTGGGAAATCATACCTGCAAGAGCTTCTCTGAAGATCTACTGTCAATAGTTCTTACATTAACTGTACTATCTAACCGAGAGGAAGCTCCTGCAGCAGGTAACACAAGTAGGACCGATTCCCAAACAGTATAAACTGAAGACAATCCTCAGGAGGGGGAGAAGAAAAGGCAGGGAAACAGGAGTAGGAAGGATCCCTCAGGAGACCAAGTCCTGCAAGATCGCAAGGCCAAATCCTGTTCTGCGTCTGGAAACCATGTCCAGGCTGTAATGCCTGCCAAAGGTGTGAACAGAATGCCACATGGCGGCGGCACAAATGTCATCCGCCGACACCCTCTTCATGGCCGTGAAGGAGGTCGCGACTGCCCTGGTAGAATGAGTCTTGATCGGGCCACGAGAGGACTTGTGTTTCTGGTAACAGTAGGAGATGCAGTTAACCAGACAACGCAAAAGCATCTGCTTGGTAACCGGGCGTTCTAAAAGGACCTGTCCGTGAAGGAGACGAATAATTGATTGGATTTCCTGGCCCCCTTAGTTCTGGACAGGTAGCAGCACAACGCTCTGTGAATGTCCAAAGAATGGAGAAGTGCTTCCCCTTTGTTGGAATATTCCGGGTAGTAAACCGGAAGTTGAACCGACTGGTTCAAGGTGAGCTCCAAAACCACTTTAGGCAGAAATTTTGGACTGGTGCGGAGGTCGTTCCTGTCCTTGCGGAAAATCAGGTAGGGTTCCTTACGCATGAGGGCCTAAAGCTCTGAAATGCGCCTTGTCAAGGTGATGGCCACCAAAAGTAAGGTTTTCCAGGACAAAGAACGAAGCCCAGCCTCCATGGCCGGTTCGAAAGGGGGAAGCGTTAGCTCTTCCAGAACAAAAAGCAGATCCTAAGGAGGGACAGGATCCCGAATAGGGGGTCTGATATGCAAAATGCCACGCAGAAAGGTTTTAGACATCTCCAATTGAGCCACCAACCTGCTCTGGACCTACTTAATGGAGGAGTAACTTAGACCTGACTCAGAAAGAGAAAGCAGGTATTCCAAGATAGGGTTAACCGGAAAGACCGGGGTCCACCTGTCTGGCTGTGGCCACAAGCAGAAATGTTTCCATTTCATAGCGTAAGTGGCCCTTGTGGCAGGCTTGCGTGCCTCCTCCAATACCTGATCCACCTTGTCTGAGACTCCAAACCTAGACTTCGCTAGGTCTTGAGGAGCCAGGCATGCAGGTGAAGGAAGTGCAGGTTCGGATGAACCACGGACCCGCTGTCCTGTGACAGAAGCTGGGACAAGACTGGAAGAGGAAGTGGAGGCTCTGCCATCAAACGCTGAAGCAAGGGGAAACCAAATCTGTCGAGGCCACAGAGGATCTTTCAAGATCATGGTGGACTGTTCTGATTGAACCTTGAGGAGTACCTTCTGAAGCAGGGGGAATGGCGTAGAGGAATCTCCCCTTCCAAGAGAGGGATAATGCATCTTCCCAGAAAGCTCCAGGCTCTGAACCTAGCGAGCAAAAACTGGGCAGTTTTGCGTTGGATCGAGACACATAGAGATCTAGCTCTGGTGTCCCCCATATGGCAAAGATTTGGTCTGCGACATCCTGGAGCAAGGCCCACTTGTGGGCCTGCGACCTCATTCTGCTGAGAGCATCTGTCAGCATGTTTGGTGTCCTTGGAACATGAACAGCCGAGATGGAGAGATGATGGCCGAGTGCCCAGTCCCACACTGGCATGGCCTCTCAGCAGACAGGGTAAGAGTGTGTGCCACCCTGTTTGCTGATGTAGAACACCACAGATGTGTTGTCCCCATCTGGATTAGAAGGTGGCCGGGCAATAGGGCAAAGGCCAAGGCCTGAAGCGCATAAAGAACCGCTCTCAGCTTGAGGATGTTAATGTGCAGGTTCTCCTCTGCTGTGGACCAAGAACCCTGAGTCCTGTGGTCCTCTAAGTGTGTGCCCCATCCTGAGTGTGAAGCGTCCATGGTCAGTGTCTGGGAGGGGAGTCCAAGGTAAAACAGAAGCCCCGCCAGAAGATTTTGCGATGACATCCACCAGTGTAGCTCCCGGTGGATTGGCTCTGTGGTTCCCATCAGTGCATCCAAATAGTCCTGTGTTTGATCCCACTGGATGCGTAAGGACCACTGAATGGTCCGCATTCACAACCTCATGAGTGGCACCGAAACTATGGCCGCCGCCATGTGGCCCAACAGCCTAAGAAGGAGTCTGGTAGGAACCTTCGAGGCTGAAAAGATGTGATTTGCTAATGTCTGGATGTGCCCCGCCCTGTCGGAAGAAAGAAAAACCTTTCCGAGAGTGGTGTCCAGAAGTGCCGCTATGAATTGGAGTCTCTGGGATGGGAACAGGCGAGACTTGTCCCTGTTCACCATAATGCCCAGATGCTGGCACAATGTTAGGGTGTCCCTGATGGTCTCCAATAGGTGGGGTCTGGAAGGAGCCAGTTATCCACGTAAGGAAACACAAAGTGGCCCATTCTCCAAAGTGCAGTGGTGACCACTACCAGGCACTTGGTGAATACCCTGGGGACTGAGGAGAGACTGAACGGAAGGACTTTGAACTGAAAGCGCCTGTCTTTGAACCAGAATCTCAGAAACCTTTGATGTTTTTGGGCAATCAGAATGTGCAGGTAAGCGTCCTGCATGTCCAGAGAGGCCAGCCAATCTCTGGTTGAAACCATGGGTAGGAGGTTGGGTAGAGACCATGCGGAACCTTCTGTAGGAGACCCACTGGTTCAAATCGCTGAGATGCAGGATGGGTTGTAGATCCCCTGACTTCTTTTAAACTAGAAAGAAGTGGGAAAAGAACCCCATCTCTCTCTCGGCCGGGGTCACCGGCTCTATGGCATTCTTGTCCAACAGGGACTGAATCTCCTGAGGAAGGAGAGCCCTGTGTTCCCTCAGATAACGGGATGGGGGCTTCGGTCTGTCCAGAGGGATGGCATCAGACTTGATGGAATGCCCAAATTCCACAAAGTCGAGGACCCACTGGTCGGAGGTCACTTGTCTCCAGGCTTCTGCGTATACAAAAAAGTGGTCTCCGACCGGCTCTCCCAACTGGACATCTGGGAGGAGGTTGCCTAGATAGTCAGGCGTTGGGGGAGGGCTGGCAGCGGCAGATCTAGCCTGTTGTGAGGTGGCAGTCGAGGGCCCCTAGCACCAGCTCACGACCAAAGCCGTCACTCTGCAGTTGCTGCTGGTAGTGGGTCTGCTGAGGCTGTTGTCCCCCTTGGCCACGAAAACGGGACCTATGAAAAAATTCTTGTTTCGGGCGGTCTTACCGGAGTCCTGTAATTTCAATATTTTCTTCTCCGACTCTTCACTGAGGAGTATGCAGCCTTTAAAGGGAGCATCCAGAAGGTTAGTCTGTACATCTGGATCAAACCTTGAGACCCGGAGCCAGGAGTGGCGCCAGAGGCAGATGCTGGAGGTGGCCGCCCTCGCAGAGGTGTCTGCAGGGTCGCAGGCTGATCTCAAGACATGTGTGCCCACGTCTGAGCCAGTCTGGAGAAGCTTGGCAAGCCCAGCCCTCTGAGGGCAGTCGGGCAAGCCCTGCACAATGTCCAGCCCTTGTTCCCAGAGGACATTCTGGAACTGGACCATGTGAGTCAGGAAATTAAGGCTTCTGATGCTGCAGGTAGCAGACGTGTACACCTTCCTGCCCAATGAATCCAGCTGCTTAGACTCCCTGTCGGGCAGCTGGGTGCTCAGGTGCTTGGGCCTCTATGAACGGTCATGAGCTGCTGAAATTACCACGAGTCAGCGGTAGGGTGCTTGGCCAAAAAGGGATAGTCCTTAGCAGCCCGGGACAATCTGTGTGCCTTTTTCAGTACCTCAGAGGAAGAATGGGAACACTTCCTAGTAGCATATGTGACATCCTGAAAGGTGTCCACCATGGGTGGGATGACCACTAGCTTTGGATCTTTCTGGCAGAGGTACCTGGCCAGTCTCAAACGTTCAGGGTCAAGGGCCTCTGTGTTCCAACCCATATTTTCTTGAATGTGCCACATGACCTCCATGAAACTGGGGTCATCGGGTGGGGACTTAGGATGGTCCTCCGGGTCCCTGTGGGCAGAGTCAACATCGGAGTCAGGTATGGATGGCTCCAAGTCAATGTATGACTCCGAAGATGAAGAGGAAGGGAAGCAGTGTCTCCTTCGCTTATGTCTTCTGTCTGGTGAAGGTGAGCGAGAGGAGCTGCTAGACTGAGTCCTCCGGCACTTACATTTGTCCTTGTGTTTCCTGGGCGCAGTCAGCTCTTTCCCTGCATCATCACCGGACAGTTCGGGAACCACCTCAGTGTCCGGATTTGGATCAGGAGTGGGTGCAGGGTGAGGCACGGGTGGAGCAGGTTTCACTGGGAGGTCCTGCTTGACCGTGCCCCACCAGTGGGAAGAGAGCTCCTTGACTTGAGCCATATTGAATCTGGGTGATTCTGGTGCAGGGGGAGCAGCTACACCAGAGCCTGTGCCACTACCAGCATCAGGAATGACCGGGGTCGGCTAAAGTACGCCGGCACCAGTGTCGGTACTGACTGGCGTCGGTCTGGCAGGAGACGATGGAGGTACGTCAGGTAGCCTGTCATCAGGCTCTGACAGCAGGTAGGCCAGGATCTGCTGAGGAGATGGGGTGGCCTTGGAGCAGATGTCAGGCTGAGCCGGAGAAGCCGGTGTCGGGACCACCTTGACCGGTGGCAGAATGGATGCTGGTGGAGCGATGTCAGGGCATCGGTCCGGCATCTGTTTTGATGAAGGGTCCGATGGACATACCACGGAGGCCTTAGGCTTGGGATGGTCGGAGTGCCTGTGGGTTTTTTCTGACGAATGCTGCTCCGCAGCCGGGGGCTGACAGTGGTCGGAACCCTTTGCTTTAGGCAGTAAGGATGAAGCCCTACTCGAGAAGGCCCAGAGGCCTTTTTCAACTCCTGTGCGTTGGCCATAGACAGGGAGGTCGAGCGGGAGGAGGATTTACCATGGCCTGCGGAGGATCCTTGTTCAGTGGGCGGGTGTAGTCGGCTGCAGGGTGGTGCAGAAAGATTTCTGGGCCGAAGATGCAGAAGTGGGAGACTTAAGAGCCATGAGGCGGGAGTCATGACCGGAGGAGCCGGACCTGGAGGCCGAGTGAGAGCCTGTGGACCTGGGCCTGGAGTGGGACCTCTCCCGTTCCCTGCACTCACTATGCTTATCTTCACGATGCTTCTTTCTAGCGGGCGATGGTTCCGATTCCCCGGAGGAAGTGCCCTTCTCCATAACAGCCAGTTAGACTGAGCAAGGAAGGCCAAAAGAGACTTTTGCTGCCTGATGCGTGTTCTGCTCTTAAAGGTCTGGCAGTGGAAGCAGGTGCCAGTGCCATGGTCGGGGCCTGGACAGTACAAACAGGCAGAACAGCCATCCTTGGAGGGGATCTGACACCCGCAGGAGCACTTATTAGTGTGCCCCTTCGAAGGAGTGGACATACAGGAAGATGAATCGTTGAAAAAAAAAAAAAACTCTTGAAAAACGGTGGAGAAACTAGAGAGCGGTCGGTACTGACAAGAAGCAGCTGAGCGTGAACTAACGCATGCCGACGGCAGGAAAGAACTGGAGCACATGGGGACCGCCCCTCCTTTATACAGGGGACGCCAGGGGTGGAGCTGACTTCGGCAAGGGCATTCCCCCCTTGGTACTGCTAGAGAAGAATTTGCCATGAACCGCCACCAGGTGGCATTAGTCCTACTTGTGTTACCTGCTGCAAGAGCTTCCTCTCGAAGTAAGACTGATTATTACCTGGGGTGTGCAGGCGCTATGCCCAGCAGCCATGGCCAGCCAAGTGGCAAAAGCTTTGCTCCCACGGGGTCCTGGTGCCTCCAGCCCAAATCCAAGTGAGACTCAATGGTAGAGATTGGTTCTTGGAAGATCAAGACACATTCCAACAAAGGTGGCTAAAGACTTACAGTGGTCACATTGTTCTGTTAGTAATCATTATGCAACAACTGCATTTAAAAGCATTCACTAATGCCAGCCCAGTGGCGCTGAGAGTTGAGACGCTGGACGCCACACCTCACGCCATAACGGTGACCCGTGTCCGGGAATGAGTACGAGTCGTCGGGGGTCAGAGGGGATGAGGAAGGGTCAAGCGTCTATGGACTGCTCTCCTTCCTCGGGGAGGGTACGTCCTAGCTGGTGCAGCAGCAGTCCCTGGTGGTGACTGGGGACTGCAATGCTCGGCATGAGCAGATGAGGGATTGAGCTGCAGGCGGGCGTCAGCTGGGCGAGTTTGAGAACGCAGCATGCCGAGCAGTGGTCGCTGTATGCTCGAGCCCGGAAGCAACACTCAAGGAGAAAACTCCCCCGACCGTGGCCTGGCAAAGGTGCCACTTATGCCCAGCCCACACTCCCACCAGACTCACCTCCGGGACCTGTCCCTCTCCTAACTACGGAGCATTGGATTATAGATAGAGTGCCGGGGCAGGCGGCCCTACCTCAGGGGGCTCACAGCCAAGGGATTCCCTGGACTGGAGAGGCCGAAGGTGAGTTTCAGACTGGGAGACAGAAGCCAGCATGGGTAGTTGATGGATAGAGTTCCACAGACCCGGGGTGAACAAAAAGAGAATGTACAAAAAAAAGAATTAAAGCACACTACAAAACATCAACTCTAATAAGACATTCAAGTAGCACAGTTCATATTAAAACATTCAAAAATGGAGACTGAATCAAATTGTCAGGCAATGGCAACAGATAAGACTACAGTACACAGTGATGGCCAATTTTAAAGGCTATAGAGAACAGCACATTTTCTTGCTGAAAATAAGCAACCTAACACAATGTTTGTGAAGTGTGTTAAGTTTCTCAAATAAACGGAGTGCCCATCCATAAAAGAATGTAGAGAGGAGGTGGGAGCTTATGGCGCTCAGATGAATGTGGCTGGACAGGCTGAGATGCATGAGGCCATCGCACAGCCATTGGTGGAAAAACAGGACATTGCCGTGAAGAATAGCCCAGTGGTAAGTGTGATACTGGATGAGTTCACAGATGTTAGTAATAGCAAAATATTAATAACTGATGTACAATACGTAAGCAACAACACTCTATGTACTTGATTCTATTGCTACATAGACGTTATTGATGGAATGGCAGAAACTATTTTTCAGGCACTTTGTCAGCTTCTGAGTGACGAGGGTATTACATCAGACAAAGAAACTTGCAGCAGGGTGCACTGATGGAGCACCAGTTCTGACTGGTTGGCGACAAGGTACAGTACACAAACTAAGAACTGATTATAACCTTGAATTGACTGGAGTACATTGTACAGCCCATTGGTTGCCCTTGGGTACCAGTGATACAGCTCAGTCAGCAGAACAGATGAAAATACCAGCAAGACCTCAGGCTCATCACCTTCATTTTCTTCAGTAATTCAGCAATCAGAGGTGACAAACTGCATTAACCACAGAAACAGCAGGAAGAACCAGTTCTGAAATACTGTCAGCCACATGCTGTTTAGTGGCTGTCAATTTACGGTGCAGTATCTGTTGTGTGCAAGTTTTAACAAGCATTTGTCAATGCCAAATGCTGTCTTGCTGGCATTGGCATCAGTAGTGTAGGAGTTAGAGATCTGCATAATAGGAATGGCAGTGAAGTACTGAACTGAAGCCAACCCCACCACCACCCTGCAGAGACTGATGGGCATTGGGGTGCGCCTTTGGGTCGTCAGGCATGACGGCCACGCCATTTCACCACACTCTACCCTGCAGACACCAAGTGTCACGGTGTGCCTTGGGGTCTTTGGGCCTTATGCTCACCCCATTCCATCAGGAAATACAGTGAGATGGGTGCAGTATAGGAGAATGGGGTGAACTTTGGGGCCGAAGAGTCCAAGGCACACCTCAATGCCTCTCACTGGCTGCAGGGTGTGGGTGGGGGCGGAATGGTATGAGTATTACAGGCAACAATCCCAAGTCACACCCCTGATGCCTGTCAGTCTCTACAGGGTGGGGAGCTATGGTTGGAAACCCTAACGCCTCAGGCATTCGTTGGTATTTTCACTCCAAATTTTCAACATGGATATTCTGTGCCCCCCCCAACCCACCTTATGAATAGTGGCAATATCAGTTTGTTAGCCGGAAGCTGCTTATGCACAGCGACTACGCCATTTGGCACCACAGGTGTGAAAACACATTTTGTACAGGATGTGAAAAATGACAGCTTTACTGTTCATGGGGAGGTGTAAAAAAATGGCAATGTTGAAAATCTGCAGTGAAAATATAAAAAAAACTGGTGAAGTCACAAACGCATGTATAAACTGTGCAACCCACACCCGTAATGTAATTAGTTTGGTGATTTTTTACAGCAGATTGTCAACACAGGCATTTTGGGACCTTTGCTCATGAACAGTGTAACTGTGATTTTCTTAATCTGTTCCGAACAGTGATTTCCCACAGCGGCCACGCATTTCTGTGCCGGAAGTGTGAAAATACATTTCGGCCATGGTGAGAAAAATGACAGCTGTACTGTTCATAAGGAGGTGTGGAAAAATGCCAGTGATGAAAATCTGGACTGAAAATATTACAAATTCATGAACTTATGAGGATGCGTGGAAACTGCGCAATGCTCACTCGTAACACAGTCGTTTTATGGACTTTTGTCACCAAATTTTTTAACATAGCCATTTTAAGACCTCTGCTCATGAACAGTGTCACTGAGATTTTCTTAATCTGTCCTGAACACTGATTTTGCACACGACTGCACCACTGTGCGCTACATGTGCAAAAACATTTTGGGTGAAATGTGAAAAATGACAGCTGTACTGCTCATAAGAAGGTGTCATAAAATGGCAATGTTAAAATCTGGAGTGCAGATTAAAATTCCCGAACTACGGCGTGCGTAGGAACTACGCAACGGACGCTCGTAACACAGTCATTTTTTGGGAATTCTTTCACCATATTTTCAGCTTAGGGTTTTGGGGCCTACCTCATGAACTGTGCCACTGTCATTTTGTTACTCGGTCCCAAAAGGTGGTTCCGTGCAGTGACCGCGAAATCGCCTTTCAGGACAGAATAACAAAATGACAGTGACTGACTTCATGAGGTGGGGCCCCAAGAACCCTATGTTGAAAGTTTGGTGAAAAAATTCCCCAAAATGGCCGCAATATCAAAGTTGAAAAAATGTATGCCATTATACAGCTTACTGGCATTTCTTCAGTTCGTGGTCGGCTTTGAAGAGTGCAGACGTGTTCCCGGTCCACCGAAGAGCGTCACGCTGGGTTCCGGACTTTTTTTTTTTTTTTAATAATTTTTTTTTCTACTGCAGGAAGATGACACAGGACTTTTGCCATGCTAGGGTGGGCTCTCACCCACCGTGGCAGTTGAAAGGTTATTTTTGGGGGGGGCGGCAGTGGAGCTGACGGGGGACTGGGCACCCCCGTCGGCCATACCGACATTTGTCACGCTGGGGTGGGCTCCAGCAGGGCATCTTCTACAGGAAGACGACGCGGACTTTGCCATGCTGGGGTGGACTCACAGCGTGGCAGCTGAAAGGTTCTTTTTGGGGGACGGCAGTGGAGCCAACTGGGGATTGGGCACACTTGTCAGCCAATCCATCACATACGCTGGGGTGGGCTCCCAGCTGTGGCATCTAGAGGTCTGTTTGGGGGCAGTGGAGTCGACGGGATTAGGCACCCCGGTCACACAGTGCATGCGGGTGGAGGGGTGATGAGCACGCTGGGTGGGCTCCCAGCTGCTACGTAAGTAGGGGGGGGCGCGCATTGATGAACTGTCTGACAGCTCACATGCAGTGAAGACGTACGTGTAAGCAAACCACCGCTGATTGTGGTGGTATTTTCCTCTGAACTGTACGCCACTGCATCTGAATGCTGTCATAGACAGCTCGGACAGTCACTGTCACGGTGCAGCCGCGCCTGCAAAAAGGACCAGGGCATTGGAAGCGGGGGAGGCACACCTATGAATTCTTGTATGGTGGCACTATGTCTCTTGCACATGCGTGCAAGCAAACATAAAAATCACTAAAAGATGTGTTTGAAGACATGACGGCATCCAGTGCTGTGAACAGTGACAAAGCTAAAAGGACTGTTGCTGTCTTACGTCAGTTTAATTTTGTAGCTCTGTCTTGAGTAATGCTGGACATCTTGTCACATATTGTTTACCTATCGACACATTTCCAAAAGGAAGATCTAAATTTCTCCACTGCGTGACCAAAGGTCACAAGTACAAAGGAAACTCGGGTCTTTAACTGAAAACCCAGGTCCATAAGAGGCAATTTTTTTATACTGATCTTGAAGGCATTAAGTACAAAAGTGATAAGCTATTTGACGCTCACACTTAGAGACCAGCTTTTGATAACTTAAACAGCAGATACATTAGCACTTTGATGAACTGGACAGATGTTTTTAACAAAAAACCTCGACCTACTAGGATGCTTCTCCATTTTAGAACCAAAGAGAGCCACAGCTGTAAAACAGACACATTTCAATACCTCTGGTGATGAGTTTTTAGATAAAAAAGTGCAGCACTTCCACTTTTCTGACCAATCTAGGCGCTACAAAAGGGGAATTTAGTTTGCTAAGACCGATCATGGCCAGAAAAGTGTACTACCATCTTTGCCATTCCAGCAATTTGACAGATGTCCTGAAAGAGCATCCCCATGTTTTACCACAGTTTGAAAATATTTATCAGATTGCAATTGTCATACCAGTTGCTAGCACTGAATGTGAATGTGGTTTCAGTACTCAGAACTGAGCAAAACTAAAATTCCGAAACTCTTTCAACAATAAAAACATATTGTTTATTGTTTATTTCAGAGATCAGAAATACCTTTGAGTAATAGACTCCTTTACAAAGGTTCCACGTCACATGCAATAGATACAGATACACGATACAGTTAGTACAAATACACAATACAGTAAATTGTTACAGAGTAAAGATAGGTTTATAACAGGAACAATTTGGCTAAACATTCAGGAACTAGTGCAGTTTGAGACAGTTAAAAAGACTGGGAACTTAATATCCCTGAGATGGCGGAGTTAAGTGCTGTATACAGAGGCAAGCCAGAGGCCACTGTCAATAGTAGAGGGACAGGGGGCACTGGTTCATGTACAGTCGCAGACACTTGTGGACCGAAGATGGGCCCTAAGATGCGTTTTGAAATTACCAATTCTTTGATCAAGACGCAAGGAGGAGCTTAATGGAACTTAATTATCTCTGATCTGGGTATAGCAGGGGACATGCTGAGTTTGACAGAGCTGCAAACACGTGGAGAAAAATGACGAACAATTATAAGCAACTCTATTTTTTTATTTATCCATCCAGAGCATTGATCTGAGCAAGTAATCTCCTCGGAGCTGGTTTGCTGAATAATAACATTTGAATTTTGCTTTTCATGTGCCAGATTACTGGAGGGGCCTGGAGGTTGGTTCGTTCCCTGCCCCCACCATGTTCTGCACATTCTGGTTGAGCTGTTATCTTTATTTATTATAGCTGGAGGCGGGGGGAGGAAAGACGGGTGATGACTCAGACCTCTACAGCTCCTCAAGTCAAGGCTTTTGTACCTCAGCCCCACTCTGATGGGCCCTGTACATATTATACTGGTCAATTTTGAGGGCAAAGCCACCTCCCTCTGGTGGTGGTGGGGGAGCTGAGCATGTTGGAGATGAGCTTGGGACTGAAGGTGGGGCATAGCTTTTGCTGGGTGGCCATCCTTACCCCTGGGCGGTGCCAGTACCACACTGGTCACCTCTGGGCCTCTCACCTCTGTTGTGGGGGCTGTTTATGGGCAGATGTGGGGGGGGGGCTCAGGGCCTTGGTCATGACCCCCTCCGTCTGCAAGAGGCACTTATGCTCTAGACACTATTGGATGACCCTGGTCGATAGGTTTTACTGTCTGGAGGCAAACTTACTATGGACATACTGCACTTGACTTCCTGCCTATCTTTCGCTTTCTGATCATGCTGGGTGGGGCCCATTTCATATAGACCTCCCTGCAGTACTGCTACTTGATATATGAATAGCTGGTAATTTTGTACTTTATATCACCTTCATTGGGGGGGGGGGTATAATTACACTATGCAATGCATGTGGACTGTACTCTCACATCTTTCCAAGTGTTATAATCACCTTAAGTAAGCATACTGACCTTCTTGTATTTCTAGTTATTGCAGTAAGGCAGGAGTGCTTGCACCTGAGTGTTGTTGCACCTCCTCTACTTACATATGTGGCATCGCTGAGCGGGTCGGTTTGATGTTGTAACCCCTGATCCCTTCTAGTTGGGCACTGCCACCAAGTGGGGAGGCACCGATTGTTTGATCTGCACCGGGGGGGGGGCTCCTCCTTTGCAGGACAGATCCCCCCCCCTTCCCTGCCATTGGGTGACAATGCAACCACAGGACTCATCCAATGCAGTAGAGGGTCTTGTGAGACCTTTTACTCTGGAAGTAAACCTCCTTATCCGCTCACCTGACAGGCTCACATTGGGAATGTCGGGAGATGTAGTTATGTTTACAGTTATATTCGATTCCATGTATTGTGTGTTGTGTGTTACCTTTGTTAATGTTACTGTTCTTGTCTGTTAGTGCTGCCACCCAGAGATTTGTGAATGTCACCCCTCTGCTGCTTCACAACATTAGCAGGGATGCTTCATGCTGTGTTCCTCCGTGGAGAGATACAGAGATGCCATATATCCGACCTCCATATATATTAATGGAGTCTGAACAGTGGGATAGATATAGTCTCTGGGAGCAATATGCCTAACACTACAAAAGTATATTCGCAAAATGTCAATGGACTTAATAGTTCCATCAAATGGTCTAATGTGTTGACGTCTATTATGAAGCAGAAGCCAGATTTTGTTTTCCTGCAGGAGACATCTCTCTGCGGGGAACATGAGAAACTACATCGATTTGGTTGTAGCATGGTGACAGCTTCTTCATTCGTAGAAACATGGAAGTTGACAGCAGAAGGAGACTGCTAGGTCCATCTAGTCTGCCCAATTGTTTTAGACCTATTATGACACTCTAGTTGCCCTTTGTAGTCAGGGTTCCCTTGTGTCCATCTCATGCATTCTTGAATCCCCCCATAGCGTTGACCCCCACAACCTCTTGCGGCAGGCTGTTCCAGGCATCCACCACTCTTTCTGTGAAGAAAAACTTCCTGGTGTTGGTAGAGAACCTCCCTCATTGCAGTCTGAGGTCATGTCCTCGGTCCTGGAACCCTTCTTGAAGTGAGAAAGTTCCTGTACCTTGTTAATGCCTTTAATGTACTTGACTGTTTCAATCATGTCCCCTCTCTCTTCTCTGCTCCAGGGAGTACATATCCAGTTCTCTAAGTTTTTCCTCATAGGACATGTACTGCAGACCCTGAATCATTTTTGTTGCCTTTCTCTGTACTGTTTGCACCCAGTCACCGTCTTTCCTGAGGTGAGGCCTCCAGACTTGGACTCCATATTCCAGGTGAGGCCTGACTAGCGATCTATAAAGTGGTAGTACCACCTCCTCTCCTCCTGCTCTTGATTCCCCTCCCAGTGCAGCCAGCATTCTGTTGGCCTTCAATGTTGCCTTCTCACACTTCTCACTAACCTTCAAGTCATCTGAGATTATCAGTCCCAGATCTCATTCCTGGTTTGAGGCCGCTAGTCTTTCGCCTCCTAGGTAATACTTTCTTGGATTTTTCTTTCCTATGTGCATGACCTTGCACTTTTTGGCATTAAATCTCAGCTGCCACACTTCAAACCATTCTTCTAGTTTCTTGAGGCCAGCTTCCATCTTGCTCACTCCTTCTGAGGTGTCCACCCTGTTACATACCTTGGTGTCTGCGAACAGACACACCTTCCCTTTCAGTCTGTCAGTGATGTCAGCTATAAAAACACTGAAGAGCAGAGGCCCCAGCACTGAACCCTGGGGCACCCTGCTGGTCCCTCTGCCTTCCGTCGATTGCGTTTCATTAATCTGTATCCTCTGGGTTATGCTTTGTAACCAGTTTTGTACCCATCTGACTACTTCTGGATCAACCCCTGTGTGGTCAAGCTTCTTTACCAGCCTTCTGTGTGGAACCAAGTCGAAGGCCTTACTAAAGTTTAAGTAGACCACATCTACTGCCCCACTGTCATCCATTATTTTTGCAGCGTAGTGAAAAAACTCTAGCAGATTTGTCTGGCATGACCTACCTGCTCTGAAACCATGCTGTTTAGGTCTTGTTGGCCACTAGTTTCAAGGAATGCTATGATTCTCTGTTTGAGCAGTGTATCCATTAGTTTCCATTCAAACCTGGTAAATGTTGACGAGCAGCAGTGCTTGTGCCTAGAATCACCCTGTTCCAAATAACTGACACAGAAACTGACACACAAGGCTGTCTCGCAATGATCAAGTGGACCATCCTACCAGGATCCACACCCACATTTGTTAAACAATCATGTTGCAAGATCTGCTGAATGTCTGAGATATTTATTCCCTGGACAAAATAAAACCGCATTAACTGCATTCAAAATTAGTTCAGTATTACTGAATAGATCAGATAATAAATTTACAAAAAGAGAAAATAGAAAGGGTCCAAGAATGGACCCCTGAGGCATTCCACATCTTATTGGAGACTTTTTGGAGAGAGAACCATCTATTAAGGTTTGTCGTTTCAGATTCTGTAGGTAATCTTACATAGAAACATAGAAATTGTCAGCAGAAAAGGACTGCTAGGCCCATCCAGTCTGGCTGTAAGCCCTGCACTTGTATGCGGCCTCTGACCCTACCTGGTCAATGGTTTTTCACCCCTCCTTCCCACCATTAAGGTTCCCTTATCCTGTCCCAGGCATGTTTAAATCCCTCCACTGTCCTTGCTCCCACCACCTCCTGTGGCAGGCCATTTCATGTGTCCACCACCCTGTCCATTAAGAAAAACTTCCTCACATTTCTCCTCAACCAGCCACCTTCCAATTGCATGTCATGCCCTCTTGTTCTTGTACTCCTCCTATATTGGAAGATGTCTCCCCCGCACCTTGTTTATATGCCCTTAAGGTACTTAAATATTTCTATCATGTCACCCCGATCCTCCTCCTCCAGCGAGTACATGTTGAGGTCTTTTAATCTCTCCTTATTGTTTTCTGGTGCAAGCCCTGTACCATATTTGTTGTCCTTCGCTGGACTGCCTCCACCCTGCTAATATCCCTACGAAGGTGCGTCCTCCAGAACTGCACACAGTACTCCATGTGAGGTCTCAGCAGTGTTTTATACAATGGCATCAGCACCTCCTGCCTTCTGCTTGTGATACCTCTGCCTATGCACCCCAGCATGCCACTGGTCCTCCCTCCTGCCTTTGTACTCTGCTTAGACACCTTTAGGTCATTTGAAATGATAATCCCCAGGTCCCTTTCTTCCTTGGTGATCGTCAGCAACCCCCCCCCCCCCAAAATATATAGCTTTCCCCAGGGTTCCCTCATCCCAGGTGCATTATTTGCACTTCTTTGAATTGAACCTCAGTTACCACACCTCAAATAATTTTCAAGCTTCCCCAGGTCCCTCCCTCATTTTCTCCACCCTGTCTGGTGTATTCACCCTGTTGCAGATCTTGGTGTTATATGCAAACAGGCAGACCTTTCCCTCCAGCCCTTCAGCAATGTCACCAATGAAGACATTAAACAAGACTGGCCCAAGGACTGATCCCTGAGGTACCCCGCTGGTCACCCCCTTCTCCCTGGATTGGATCCCATGCACCATCCCTGGATTGGATCCCATTTACCACCACCCTCTGCCTGTCTGTTTGCCAGTTTCTAACCCAGTTTACCACCTTGTGCCCCATTTCCAGACTACCCATGTTGTTAACCAGCCTTTTATGTGGCATGGTGTCAAAGGCCTTGCTGAAATTGAGATAGGCAACATCCACTGCCCCCGATTTACTTCCAGTTATAAAAATCTATCAGATTTGCCTGACATGACCTTCCTGCTGTCTCGGATCCTGGGCACTGCTGGATTCCAAGTGTGCCACTATTCTTTCTTTAAGCAGTGCCTCCATGATCTTCCCCACTACCCAAAGTGAGGCTGACTGGCCTATAATTCCCTGACTCTTCTTTACTACCACTTTTGTGTAGTGAGACTACATGTGCCCTCTTCCAGTCCTCCAGAACCACTCCTGTGTTGAGTGACTTGGTGAACGTGGCTGACAGAGCCACTGCTATTTCCCTTCGCAGCTACCTTAACATCCCTCGGGTGTATGCCATCTGGCCCCATTGCTTTGCCCACCTTTAGTTTTGTGAGCTCCTCCAGGACTCTCCCCTCCATGAATGGACTTGTGTTTACCTCCCCCCTTCATGTCTGTTACCCAGCTGTGGTCTTTGACCCTCTCCCTCCTCAGTGAATACTGAACCAGGATGTAACTTCTGATGAAAAACTCAGCCACTGATAACATTTTCAGGCGTTCAGCACTGTCCATCAAATCAAATGCCTTGGTGTGGTCCACAAAAGCAAAAGCAACACACTTACCATCATCAAGTGCTTTACATACCTGGCTAGTGAGCCACACCAAGGCGGCTTCAGTATTAGGTCTGGGTCTGAAATCATGCTTAGACTCCGACCAAAGATTGCACTTATCTAGATGTTTGGTGATTTGATCTGATACTACTGTCTCCAGTATCTTAGAGAGTAGGGCCAGCAGAGAAACAGGACAATAGTTGCTCAAGTTTGATGCTGAGCCAGGTTTAAATATGGGCTTAACAGCAGCACACTTCCACTTGTTAACCTACTTAACTAACCCTGGCCAAACCCTTGCACCCCTATGGCGTACCCTTTCCCAATTCGGACAAACTGCAGGTTACAACCTTAAGACACCGGAAACAGAAGTATTACCCATAAAGTACAAACCATCTTAGAAAAGTAAACAACTATACCAGCTGAGGTGGATTCTGCCCTATCTAAAATACTTAGGAGTCCTCCTCACTAAGGAAGCCCATAGGGTTTGTGTACTTGGTTATGGCCTGTTTACCCAAGGCCTTATCAGGGATTTAGAAGTCTGGTCTCACCTTCTACACCCCTTAATTCAGCTGACTGACAGAATCCAAATGATTATATTGCTGAGAATGCTACTGTATATCTGGCACAGACACTACCAGCTTCTCCCCCTCATATACTTCAAAGGTGGAACAAGTTAATTCTGAAGTATAGCTGGCAAGGGAAAACCCCGAATTCGACATACAGTCCTGCAATTGCCCAAATAGAGTTTTGGCTTCCCTAACCTATCACTTTATCATGCAGCAGCCCAGATACTGTACACACTGTTTTCTTATTGCCTAACTGATTCCTATAAAGTGCACTGGAAGATCACAGAAATGTTAGAGGAGGGGTTAATCCACCCATGGAAATCCTTTACGACATCAAATCCGAGGCCTGACAAACATTCTGCGGACAATCCCTACACAGCTAATACTCTTCACCATTGGTTCAAAGTAGTGAGTTCACAACACCTTATACAGTTCAGATAATTGTGTTCTGTCTCACACTGGTATGGACGATTTATTGCCCATTAGGCGTGCTCGTAGTTTTGAGCGCTGAGTGCAGCCTGGTCTGGTATACTGGTTTCAGCTAACACAGGGTGGTGCTAAATGAACTTTTGAAGATTTATCGAACACAAATAATATTCCCAATCTCATTTTTTTACCCTTAGATATCTGCTGGCTAGGGACTATTTACATCCACTGGTCCAGCTTGAGCAAATACAAAAGGAAGTACCATTTTTAATTTTTCTGGTCAAACACTAAAGGTAGACGACCATACAGTCTTTTGGATGAGACGTTAAACCGAGGTCCTGTCTGCCTGACCTGGTGGTTGTTCAGGTGGGTGTTAAAGATCCCATGGCACTTCTCAATAAGAGTAGGGCATTTCCCCAGTGTCCTGGCCAAATCTCCCCCCATTTACTAAAATACCACCAACAGCTTAATCTGGTTCTGTAAATCAGTCTGCATCTGTACACATAGTCCCACTTCCCTTTCCCCCGGGTTGCACTTGAAAACGAGCCGTGGCTCAGTGTAACTCTCCCAGTCACAAGCTTTCAAATAAATAAAAAAATAAAATACCAGGCATCTTATTTCCAAGCTTTATCAGGCTCATCTCTCACTTCAGGGTTTCTCAGTCACCCACATGAAGGCTGCACAGGAAAAATACCTTACTGTCAGTATTCCTGATAAACAGTGGGACTCTTGTCTGCTCAATGTGCATAAACTGTTGTTGGAGGCAGTGTGGGATGCCAATAGCAGCTCTTGGTCACACACTGTGGTCCTGTCCAGTGCTGACTCCTGTTCTGCAAGAACTGCAAAAGGCCCTTGATGACCTCTAGGACACAGACCTAACGCTTACAGCCTCTCTTTTTCTCTTCTTGGATATACCAGGAGGGTGCAGATCCCCTGATACACAAAAATGTCTGAGTATGGCTAGGAAAACAATCACCAAGCTTTGGCTGTCACAGTCGGTTCCAGTGATCTACTCATGGTACGACTTGATGTGTAACATACAGCAAACAGAATGACTGACGGATAATTTAAATAAATCTTTACAGAAGACTGACTATGGATGGGCAATCTTTTTCCCGCTGTAAATGTACAGTGGTACTTACTGTCAACTGTTAATGGTTTATTCAGGTCTGAACGTTTCACATATAGTGTCATGATTCGTGCACTTTGTGGCAGCTTGCTGTTGTATGTTGTTGTTTGTTATTGCCGTTGTATTGATCTTTAAATTAATAAAAAATAAAATTTGAAAAAACAATCACACTTGGCACAAAATGTATATAAAACCCACATTTTGCAACAGATTTAATTTGTTTCTCAAACAGAATTCCCCATTGTTGAAAATGGAAAATCAACGGCTCTACTTATTTCTCTGCTTCTTGAGCAGACTAGTCCCCAGCCCACAATCGGCATACTGTATATCTCACTGTACTCTAGCACATGTGTGTATTTGCAGCTCGAATCTGCTGGTGGCTTCTGTATTTCTGCTTTCTGTATCCTGGTTTCAGCAACCTTGTTAACTGCGCAATGCTCCCTTTGCAACTATGCAATATCACCCATAGCACTACGTATTTAGCACTGTTTGTGGGCAGTAACTTGTTTATTTGCCAGTAACTTTGCTGAAATGGTTTGGTTCTGCTGCACTTTGCTCTGCCGTTTTTATTGTTTACGTCTTGTATTATATACTTTGCTAGTGCCATTGCTTTGTGGTACTTGACTCTCCCCAAGCTCCTGTCCCCTCTTCCCAGGACAAAACTTGTAAACAACAACAACAACAAAAAAAAAAAACTATAAATACTTCACGAGAGTTTTATAGAATAGACTAGCCTGGTGATGCATGCATGCATGCGCGTGTGCATACACACATACCACGCAAATAAATTTCCCCGAGTGACTCACTCGGACTCTCCCTTTCTATATATGAATTTATACATTTATGAGAATGTCTAGATGAGTGCATTACAGGAAGTTGCCCGGAGTCAATAAGTAATGACATGAAGGAGGCCAGTCCTGTGTTAGCACTGACTGTTGTTTGCCAGTGTACGGTAGGCTGAAGAAAGCTCTGTAAATGTTTTAGAGTGATAATGAGCAATAATGAAAGTGCAGAACAGATGGAAAAATGATTTTACACTGGCTGGCCTATTTTCAACATCTTTGTGCACATGCAAATTGGCAACTTTTATGAAAATGTTTAATACAAATTAACTACGTAGAACAAACTCAATTGTTCATGCAGATAAAAGGCCTGCATATAAAATAAAAAGCTTGGTGGAAAAAGAGCTGTGTTCATGAAGAGAAGAGCACAATGCATTTTACTTACAAAGTTGAAGGAAGACAAAACATAAAACAGTACTGGGCAGAACCAGCTCAAATGCCTACTGAGACCATGAGTATTTTTGGAACAGTATTATTAGAAACAAAAAGGATTTCCTATTTGATGTATACAGAAACTGAGAACAAGTTTCTGCCCAGCAAAGATTTAATGATCAACATAAAAACGTTATCAGTCAAATAAAGTGATGTGCAGGTGGCTAGCTGAAACGGTTTCAGGAAGTTTTTAGTCTCAGTAGTAGTAAGGAAAAGACAAAGGTCACGCACTCACACAAATACAGAAGGGAATTCGACCCTTCAACAAAAGCTGGCTACAGCCAACAGTAGCTAGTTTAGAATTAGGGATGTCACAATAACTGTGTTGTGCAATTACCACGATAATGTTCGCTGACCATACTAATAGTGTCTTTTTTCCTGTATCGCGATAACTGTGTTTAATGATATACCAAGATACGTCTAGTGCACTTACCTGGTTAACAAAAACTAAATAATAATATCAAGGTATGCGAAAAATTCAGTTCTTCTGTCCTCTACCCCATTTCCTACCAACAGTATAGCGAGTGGAGGATCCCGCCCCCAGAATCCAAACCAGAGGCCATAATTTTGCAACAGTACAATAACCATAATTCATTTCAAGGTTAATCATACCTTCCATTTTTGGGAGCAATGCCTCTAAGACGTTCCAGTGGCGTCTCCTTGTGGTCTGGTTAAAGACCTGGTAAATGGCACAGTTCATCACATCATGTGAGAGGCCCAGGCTGCAGACACAAACAGTATAAGCACCTTTCTTATATCACTAACTTGCCACTTGAACAGAAACTAAACAAAGGTTCCTTCCATGGTGGAGTACAGTGAACTTTGAATTTAACTAACAAGCAGAAAATAAAACAACTAGAAAGGTGGTGATTTATGGCATTGTTTCTCAGCAGATCCGATGAGCGGCTGACAGTGGCAGAAAGAACTGAGGAGTGAAGGGGTCACCCATGATTTATAAGCGTTGTCAACGTAGGAAGCACCAGCAAGCATAAGTTTCCGAATGGCCCTGATACCAACAGCTTACAGTTCCAAAGGTGTGGCTCTATGGAGGGAGATGTTCTCGAAGATTTTCCAGCTATCTACCTAATTAAGTGTACTAAGGCTCCCTTCCCCTCAAAAGAAAAAAATTCTAACAGGCCCATCAGCTGGAATGCTAACAACCCATTACACATGGGCAGATGAGAAAGTCTTTTGGATAGGTCTCTATAGCCTATTCTGTTTTTTAGCTGCTTTAAGAATAGGTCAGAAATGTAAATAAAGGGCTTTTAAAGTGTCCGTCTCAGCTGTCAAACAGAGAATGCCATTTACACCATTTTCAAAACAGCTCATTGCACTGTTCTACCTTCTTTACCTTTAATTTCTAATTTGTAATTTGTGCTCCTCACTTTTCCTTGTCCTGCCCAGTCTTCTACAGCTGATGGTCAATCCTTTAGTTACTCCGCTGCCACGGTCTGTGATTAACCCCTGCATCCCTCCATCTCTTTTTTCCTCTCTGACTTTCCCTCACCGTTTAGAGTTGGTCTCAAAACATTTCCTTTTCACAGGTCAAGAAACGTACATGTGCTGCAAGAGAGGTCTGTTATAATGTGCCATCTTGTGCAGTTTGGGTGAGGAAGCGATTCTCTTTGCTTAAACAGTACAAGACGATGTTGTTATACCATAACTGACATCTCTCACAGCACATATCAACTTGCCGTAAATCGCTCAAGTTAGTTAGAGCGATTTATTGCAAGTTTTAGGTTCCATTTTTTTTTACTTAAAAAAGGTGAATGAAATGCTCCTCTCCCAACCTCTGAAGTGAGCGCTCCACTTTAACATTACCGCACAAGATAACAGTAAGCAGGATAAGATGCCCTGCAGTTCTCAGCGCCGATTAGCTGAAATGAAGTGATTCATAACACCTTATGTGTTTTACTGATTTGTTAATTGTTTTCTGTGTGTAAGCTATTTGTGGACACGGTTTTGCATAAAAGATGCTATATATAACTGTACTATATGTACTGCAAAGCAACACTGCCATATAAATAGACCAGGGCCCTAAAAAACATACTGAAGAAAAATTCCATAAAGGCAAATTGAGGTTAGCCAGTGCTACCTGACCTGAGATCACAGATTACCATTTTGTGTTTATAGTCTAACCAAGCATAGACTGCAGCATATAAAATAACGCAAATATGCTTAAACTTACCCTTACAGTGCCAGCTCAAATATATGCTTTAGACTTTAGGAATCATTCGGAGTTATAGTATATGCGGACGCTTTCCTCCAATTAGAAGCTAGGGTTACAAACCACTCAATACTTAGCAAACTCGGAAGAGTTATTTTATGCCCAATAAAATGACTGCTCAGTGCTAAGAACAGTCATTTCAGTGTCAATAAAATGACAGTAATTATATCACCTTTCTTGCATTCTGATTGGTCTATACTGAGAGCAGTAAACATATGAAGCATAGTTATAAACTGATAGTTGGGTCCCTATCCTTAGCAATAATGTGATTATCTCGTGAAGATGAAATACCTCCGCCTGCAGCTTCGTACTTAATTCACTCAACAATCACACTGCTGCCTTGCTCAGTGACCAAGAGACACATGGCACCATTCGAAAGAAAGTGCAATAAATGTTTTCATGTACTGATCACTGAAGAATAGTCTAAAAATTATAGGGTAGCAGTCTTCATTTTAAAACAGAAAGGAAACTGGCAGATCAGATGGACTTCTAGGTCTTTTTCCACCAATATATTCTATGCTTCTATGGGATGAAAATCTCCATTAAACAAGTTTCACTACTATTATTCCCTTGTCCCATTTTACAAGTGATTAGTTTTTAAATAGGAGTCAGCTATTAAAATCTAGTGGGCTAAAATATGTTTGCTCTTTACAGTTAAACAATCTGTAATCTGTATTAATCTACCACCAACAATTCATGTTCATACATGCTGACTGATAATACCTGCTTGAAGCGTTGTGACATTTCACCCTGTTTATTCCTCCCAGGTACTTAAAGGCTTCTGTCTTGTGCCCACCCACACACTCTCTCTGTCTCTACCTCTCCTAGCCTCCAGCGAGTACATGTTCAGACTGGCTAGGCACTCTTCATGATTTTCCCTTCTGACCCTGTATCAGCTCTGTCATGTTAAAACTGAAGGTGTAGTTACCAGACCTATGGAGGCGCTCACCTTGCTATCAGTGTTCAGGCTAATCCTGATTCGCCTGAATGATGAGACCAAGAACCCCCTTTAAAGTGATGGAATGAAGGCAACAAGTAAGAAAATGAAATAACAAAATGATTTGCAGGCTCTTTTGAGCAGCATTTGGGGGTGGACAGGTACTGTAATGGCTTGATTTTGGCCACACACCAGTAGCACGCCTACAAAATTTAAGAAAAATGTATAAGAAAAGTGAATTAGCCAGGGTTGAGCTTGTTATGCCCATTTGACTTCCCAAGAACACAGGTGCACTGGGCCCTTGACTTGAGGTTATGTACATGATTTTATACTTCTTAGCATTAAACTATAGTTGCCATGCCTTAGAACACCCCTCCAGCTTTTCTAGACTCCCCTCGTATCCCTTGCTCCCTCTTCTGTGTCTGCCTGCCACAGTTTAGTGTACTCAAAGAAGAACATTTTCCCCTTGATCCTTTCCCATTGTCTCCTGTTGGAGATGAACACATTAAACAGCACTAAAACAAGCCACTGACCCTAGTGGTACCCCACTTTTGACTTCCCTAACCTGAGTGTTCCACATTCACCACCACCAATTGGGTCATCCCCCGACAGTTTGCTGCTCACCTAGTTAGTTTTGTACTAATCCCTGGATCCCCCAGCTTCTTAACAAGTCTTCCGGGGGTACTAAGTCGAAGGCCTTCCTGAAATCCAGGCACGGCATGCTGACCACCTGGCCATGTCCACAGCACTCATGACTGAGTCACACAACTCAATCACTTTAGTCTGGCAAGACCTTCCCTTCACAAGGCCATGCTGCATCTGGTCCTGGAGGCCATTTACTTTTAGAAATTCTACCAGTTGATATAGTCTCCAGGGGCTTTCCCACTATAGAGGTAGAGCTAGCTGGCCTGTAGTTTCCCCAGATCCTCCCTGCTACTAATCCTGTGTAGGAAGACCACATCTACCCTCCTGCAGTCCACTGAGACTGCCCAAGTGTCCAGAGAGCAGTTAAATAAATCTTTCAAAGGCCCTGCAAGTTCCTGCCCCAATTTCCTCAGCACTCTGGTATGCACCTCATCTGGTTCCAGACTTATCTACCCCGAGTACTCAAAGGCCCCTATAGTACATAACCCCTTAGCACCTGTCCCAATTCCAGTTTCCACTGTCCCACTACTTTAGCCTGCACTCCACAGCTGTGTAGTGAACCCCCCACTTCCACGGTGAAGACTGAGCAAAGATACTCATTGAAGATGACAGCCTTCTTCCCATTCTCCATTACCTGATAATTTCCTGGTTTTATCTCACTTCATTCACCCCATCCTGTGCAAAGCAGTCCCTCCAATAAGACCCCCTCACCCCATCCTGTGCCAAGCACTCCTTAGTGTCCAGTGGCACCTCTCACTCACCCCAGTCTGTGCCAAGCTCTCCTGGTGTCCCATGCCACCTCCTCCATTACTGTGTCCTATGACAACCACTCCCAGTTTTTCGGTGACATCTGTTTCTTCACTCCCTCCCACACCAAGCTCTCCCCATGTCCTTCATCTCATCCTGCGCCAATCAATCCCTGGTGTTAAGTGGCCCTACTGTCCCTCACTCTATTCCATATCAAGCACTCCTTAGTGTCCAGTGGCACTCCCGTCTCTCACTTTGCTGTATGCCAAGAACACTCTTGATGTTTAAAGGCACCCACTCTCTTCTCATTCCATCCCATAACAAGCAATAACTGATGTCCAGTGGTACCCCCTCCCTCACTCTGTCACATGACAAATACTTCCTGGTGTCCAGTGGCACCACCTCCTTTGCCCTGTCCCACGCCAATCCCTCCCTTGTGTACAGTAGTACCTAATCCTGTGTCAAATGTCACTGGTGTCTAGTGGCACCCCCACATCTGTTTCACGCCCCGCTTCCAGATGGCAACTGGCCAGTCCTCCTCTACCTGTGATTAACGCAGATTAAAAATATCACAGAACCACTACTATAGTATACTGTACAGGGTTTTAAATAACTCTAAAAATTGATTAGCGTTTTGCTCATAAAAGTTCTAAAACATTGTGAAAATGCATAGCACTTGCCTCACTGTGTTTAACAAACATAACACTTCTAGAAAACCTATATAAATGCTTTCTGTACAGTTAGTATTGTCCCAAGAAAAAAACTGCTAATCAATTATTTAATACCCTGCTGTAACAGAATCACATCCTGAAATTTTACCCAATGAGATGGTAGTTAGTTAGTGCGTAGTATTGACTGTCACAAACACATTCAGCAGGTCAGGCCCTCTGTTCCCACAGTGCAAACCTCCGAGCACAATAATGTGAACAGGTAACAGACAGTGTAACCCTCCTGTTTGCTTGTGGATCCGAATCACCTTTGGTCTCAAGTTCTGGGGGGATTCAAACTGTGAACCTTAGGCTAGTGTACCCAAATGTACAGGCTCAGATAATCTTCTCTTCAGGAGGATGCATGATATCTTTCGCCTAAAGGCACTTAACCAGGTATCCAAAATGAACCCTTAAAACTCTATAAAAAGACCTTAGGTATATTCTTACCTTTTCCCAGTTTAGTAACACCATCAAGCTTATGAACAGTTTTTGTCAGTGTTAACCCTCTATACGTCACATGCAAAAAGACCTTTGAAGACTCACCCAGGCAGTCTTTCAAAATAAAGGGTACTTAAAGATGATAAAAGCATGAAAAATGTAAACACAGAACAATATATCAAAAAGCATGCAATCAGTTAAAAGAACAAGGTTAAAGAACAAAACATAAACTCCAACCACAATACAATTAGACTTTTTCTATCTAATGTATTACCTCTTTACAGTGCTTAGGTTAGATCACGTTTCTTAAGAGCCAAAAAAAAAAATGTCACAAAGATCAGGCACAAGTCTTAGTTTAAACTGTCTCTCTCTCTCTCTCTCTCTCCCACCCCTTTTGTGTGTCATCTAGCTACTCCTTGTTGAATATAAAAAATATACATAACAGGATGTTCTATCAGAAGGTATATTAAATACTGTGACTTCAGCAAAAACTAATTTCCCAAATTATGAGTCTTTAATCAAGCCCTTTCCTTTGAACCAGAGGCTGGCTTCCTAGTTTCCCAAGGACATCAAAGGTTTTATACAACTCTGCCATACCTCACTTAGGTGCAATATAGCTTTACAGGAATCAGCTTGTCTGAAGTTATAAAATGTATATTTTAGTTTCCCAGCTTCAGAGGCAGGAGGTCATAAACAGCTATAAAACGCAACTTCTAAAGGAAGTTAATTACATTACAGAAACCTCCTGGTTTAATGCATCCTGTTATTCTCACTAAAACCTGGTGCAGGGAGTGTCACCCAGGAGCACAGGATGTCTCAGGTGAGACAATCACATACCACATTCTATATTACAAATATCATAGAACAATCATAACCAGCTGGCCAAGCATCACATTAACCACTGCTTATCAATAGGAACACATATTGTAATAAGAAAGAAATAATATGACCTGTCACAAAGAAAATGGGTCTGCGCACATCAATGCCAGTCAGTGCAAAGTCTAAAAATTGGGGTAGTAGTCCAAAATCACATGCTGTGAAAAGAAACCTGGTCTGCACAAAGGAAAAGAGGACTGCAAGATACACCTGTAAAAACATGTTAATTTAAAGCACAAAATACTGTGAATTACACAGCAAACTGCATCCATCTAGACATACAGAACGACAATATCCTGAGCACTTCAGGCAACGTGTAACCCTCATCAGGGGGTTATTGGTAACGTTCCTCAAGCCCACTTGAACAGCACTCGAACTCCACCTCCTATCAATAATCAAATTCAATTCAAATTCCCCAATAAGAGAAAATAAAGGATCAGGTGCCTCATCCATTAATTAAGGACTGGCAAATGGAATTACCCACACTAGATATGAATCAATTCTCAAGTCTCTTAAGCGGGTGCTTATTATCAATCAGTCAATCAATATTTTATTCAAAGTATGAATGAATGGATACTCAGTTGAGCAGAGCTCATTTTCAATGAGGCATGGTGCTTTAATTGCATACTCTACAACCCCACCCCTTTGTTAAACAATCTGTGATCCTCAAACTCTTGTATATAGTCTGAAATGCCAGTTAGTTCCTTTTACACCTGCTGAAGGAACCTTGGAGATTTCGAAAGCATGTGTAAAAATTCTTCAGTTAGTCTATTAAAAGGTATTATCACAAACAAAACAAAAGGAGTACTAGATTTAAAGGGAAGGCTATCACACCCAAGACCATTTCATTTTAATACAAACAATTTAACAGAAAACCCCTCAAGTAAAAAAGTTTATCAGCACGGAGAAGAAAATGCTTTTTTAATCTGATACAATCACTTGGTCAAATAGTGTGTTACATGAAGTTTGATGCGTAATGTTTTTTATTCACTGGGTTCAGGGGGGTTATCCAGTATCTTAGTTATAGAAACAAGAAGGGAATTTAAGAAACTTAAAGTGTTATGGGGAAATCATTAATAACCAGCCGTGTGTAGGGTATATTTAAGTTATCATAATTTATAGGCTTACGGCTCAGAATTAGAGATGGAGGCAGGATTCTCAAAGCTTTCAGAAGGTGCAAAACCTTCCCCAAGTCCCCAAAACTTCCTCAGCTACGGAAAAAAGGGGAGTTTGTTCCAAGTGCTATTCACAAAACCCTCCACAGCTGCGGGAAAAAACACTATGGACTGTGGAAAAAAGTGCAGCTGTGGAAGTCCCTCAGGACAAAAAGGTGTGAGATAAGTAAAGCACAGCCCCAGAAAGGCTATTCACAGCCATTTTTTTCCACAGCTGAGAAATACAGGTTATTCACCTGTAACAGGAGTTCTAGGAATGGTATATGTTGTTCATCCACACTTATTGGCAGGTTCCTTGCCGCTTTAAATCTTGCTGGAAGGTCTTCAAGCTGGCTCCTCCCACCCACCTGGGTGGTAAAACTCTCGGCTCCGCCCCATGACGCTAGATCTAACCCACTGGAAGCCAGGTTGTGCGTCGGCCGGGAGGCTGGGTTGGTCGTGTGGATGAACAACATATACCATTTCTAGAACTCCTGTTAGAGGTGAGTAACCTGTATTTCTAGGGACATGGATATGTTGTTCATCCACACTTATTGGCAGGCTCCTAGCAGTTCTCCAGGAGGAGGGAGGAGGGAGGCAAGGCGCACACCCCCTACTTAGGTATAAAGACTGGAGAACAGAGGCCCCGACCAACATCCCGGCGTGACCCAAGGTCGATGTGGAAGGGGAAACAGTATAGTCTGCTTCCAGGTAGGAGCCCTGCGGATATCCTGGACAGGAGTATCCTCGGAAGCAGCCACTGATGCAGCGGAAGGGCGGGTAAAATGAGCACTTATCCCTCTGGTAGGCTCCATGCCTGCTCACCTACAGCGGAGACCTATGCAGGAGGTGACCCGCCTGCTCGTTGTCCGCTTGGCTGCAGGTCTGCCAGGTGCGGCTTCAGCGTAGATGACAAACAGCTGGCGAACCTCTCCCGAACTTCAGCCCTACGCTCCCCGGGTAGGCGAGCGTCAAATAGGGTCCCAATGGATCCTATATATGGCCTCCGAGGCGTGAATGGGGATGAACCCCGGCAGAGACAACACCCGGTTAGGGAAGACTCTGCCACCGCCTATGGAAGGAACTTCGGGTGGGGCGCAGGACAACCTTGTCCCTGTGGAAGGCCAGATAGGGAGATTGGAAGGAGCACCTGGAACTCTCCCCTCCTTCTGGATGGCACAGAAGCCCCAAGAAGGTGTTCTTCCACAACAGGTGGGGGAACTCGCACCTGCGCAAAGGTTTGAATGGCTTGCCCGTGAGCTAAGTCCATACCAGAGAAGATCCCACCGAAATGGGGATACTCTCCCCAGAAGGGAGGTGTGATCAAGGCCTTAGAAGCGCCAGACCACCTTTCCTGCGCCACTGACTACCCTCCGGCCCGCGCCCGGAAGACAGGAGTGGCTAACAGGAGCACCTTGAGGGTCGTCGACCGAAGCCCTAGTTCAAGAAAAGAACGGACCGCAGATAGTCCGGAATGCTCGCCAAGGAACAGGAGAGGGGACCAGGCCCTATCCCAACACCAAATGGAGAACTCTTCCATTTGAAGGTGAGCATATCTGGTCAACTCCTGGCAGGACGCCTCGAAAACATCGAGGACCTTGCCGAAAGATCCAAGGCCTGGCCCCTAGCTGCACAGGGACCAGGCCTTCAGGTGCAGGGATTGAAGGTCCAGATGGAAAACCTTCCCCTGAAAACAGAGATCAGGACCGGGTGGGCTGGAAGCCACCGGGCTGAGACTGAGGAGAGCTGGATACCAGAGCTGGCAAACCAGTCTGGGGCTACCAGCATTGCCTGCGCCTAGTCCCTCCTCGCCTTGCCCGTGGGTCAAGGGAAATGGGGGAGAGGCACAGAAGAGGCCCAGGGTCTGCGGCCTCGACGGCATCTCCTACAGCGAACCTTGCTGAGGGGGCGGGCATGAGACAGCCTCAGCCTCGTATTCTCCCTGGAGGGAAGGAGGGAGAAGATCCTGTGCTACCTCCGGCAGGGGAGACCACTCGTGAAGAGCAGCCTATGTCCGGCTTAGGGCATCAGTCAGGGTGCTGGAGGCTCCTTCCATCGAATGGCTAAGAAAATGCCTCCCGGTTGCATGAAAGACCCAGTGTGGAGAACCTCCTTATGCAGAGGCAAGGGGCTCGTCCGAACCTGGCGGGGTAGGTAGCACATGGTCATGGTGTTGTCCACCTGGACTTAAACCACTAGACCCCCACAAATGGAGCGAACGGTGCAAGCAAAGCAGACCGCCTGGAGCTCCAGCGGGTAGGAAAGACATCGGGACTCCTGGAGTGGACCAGAGGCGGAGCACTCTGTATTCCCCTAGATGGGCACCCCCACCCATCTGAGAAGCATCGGTCGGAGAAGACCGTCGACTCAGGGCTGACGAACAGGATGTTCTCCTGCAAAAGCTGGAACGGTCCGAGGGAGAGCATTCCCCTAACTCCTGGGCTGTAGTCACAAACTGGTCCGAAGGAACGCAGCACTGTGACCGCTGGCTGGCTAGTCCCCACTAGGGGGAACGCATGAACCGGCGGGTCCAACAGACCACGCTGGAGCCGGCCGCCGCGAGGCCCAGGAGGTCCCGGCAGGGCACAATTGCCCAGTCAGACCTGACTACGTAAGGGAGGAAGAACCTCAGCCCTGTCCGCCAGGAGCCGAGCTCGGACTCAAGAGTCAAGCCTCGTCCCGAAGAAGGATCACCCGCTAAGGCACGAGTTCCAACGTGACTCCGATAAAAGGAGACCAGCCTGAGAGCCAGAACTCTGGATTGTCCCCTTCTGTCTGGAAGGTTTTGCAGTCAGGCCGCCATCCGGGTGGGGTTATGCCCGGACCCCTTGATGCCGCAGAAAGCCGCTGAGCAGAGACCGAAGGGCCTGGCCTGGAACTTGTAAAGAGATCCCCCGCTTAAGAAAGGGAGAAGTCTCCCAAGAAATGGACGGAACGAAGTGTAAGTACGTCCTGGAGGTCCAGGAAATAAGCCACAAGCCTTGTTCTGAGAATGGGATATCTGAGGCAGAGAGACCATCCTGACGTTTGGAAAGAATGGGGCGTAAGCCCCCCGTCCATTTGGGACCAGGAGTACCTGGACACGAACCCAGGGTCTGAAGGACGATCCGCAACCTTCCTGATCACCTCTAATTAGAGGGCTGGGCAAGCTGGCTCAGCAGGCCGACAACTAGGCTATGGACCCCAAGACCCCCGTGGGGAAACGGCTCGAGAAAGGGTGGTGCCTGCTCACAATCCCAAGGCAGGGCCTTCCCTAGCATCTCCGACACCCAAAAGTCTGGGAAGCGGACCAGGTGGAGAAGGGGCGGAGCCGTCTCCCCATGGGGGAACCCGGGTAGGAGTGACAGGGCCAGGGACAGCACCCCTTAGCCCGTCACTGGGCAGGCTTGGAGGAGGAATTGGCCAAGGGAGCTCCTGGGCCTTTACCTCCCTGCTTCCTTTTAGAGGAAGACGCTGGCTTGGAGTCAGGACGCCCAGCGCAAGCCTGCTGGCCCTCATGCTGGGCTGGTCGAGCCGCAGGGGCGGGGGGGGCAAAGGCTGCCGGCTGCCCTTGTCCCTCCGGGCGGGAGTGACCAAGTCCGGAGTGGCATCGGACTTCTTGGTCCCCTGGAGGAGTCCCTCCACTCCAGGGCCGAAAAGGTCAGTCCCCAAGAAGGGGATGTCTGTCAACTAGTGCTGGGTTTCCAATGAGAAAGAGAATAACCTCAGCCACGCCCTGTGGCACGTGGCCACTGCGGCCGCCACCGATCTGGCACAGGAATCACCTAGGTCCAGAGCAGTCTGAAGCTGCTGCTTCGCCACCGCCCTACCCTGGTCCCCCACCCGCCGGACTGTGGTCCGCAGGTCGGCCGGGAGATGAGGGAGCACCTCGTCCAGGGAGCCCAAAAGGGCGTGGGAGAAATGTGCCATCAGTGCAGCCGAGCTGGCCTGTCAGAGGCCTAGGGAGGATGCAGCGTAAACCTTGCGCCCGACATAGTCCATCCTTTTGGACTCTTGTCAGGGGGCCTATCCACATCCCGAGCGTTCCCAGAACACTGGAAAACATTGTCGGTAACTAACCCCTCAGCCGAGGGGTGCTCCGAGAAACCGGCAAAGAACCGGATAGGGACAGAGTACTTCCTGGCCATCCTGGCTGAGGGCGAGGCAGGAAGTAGGCTGCCGCCAGAGCTCCAAGGCCGAGCTCCATGATGGCCTCGCCACCGGAAGCTCTCCAGGTGAAACTCCCTTGGTCTAGAATCTCTGTCAGGGGATAAGGGGCCCGTTTGGACACGGGCTCGAGCTGCATCCTGGTGAACTACAAGATGAGCTGAAGCAGACCCATGAAGGACGATGGGCTGTCGTCCACAGATCGTTCCGGAGAGGACTCTGGGTCCTCCCGACTGGGGAACATAGAGGAGTCAACTTCAGACTCTGAGGGATCTGCAAAGAGCTGCCTCAGGCCGGTGGGCAGGAATGAGGGGGACAGACAACCTGCGGGACAGGTCGTGACCCGACCGAGGTTCCACCGAGGGCGGTGGGGCAGCAAGGTTCGGACGAACAACTGGCCCCGGAGTGGGCACCTCGACTGCAGCGAGCAGTTGAGTCGGCCGATCGGGCGGCAGCTGCTTGCTGGACGAGGAATGAATCGGAGTCTATTGATTCCCGGACAACAACAACTGCTGCCACATGAACTCCTCGTAACGTCGACGCCATCTGCATCGAAGCCACTCCTCATCCGAGGAGGGAGACGAGGAAGAAGGGTAATGCCACTTAACTCGGTGCCCCGACTGAGAACGCCGATGTCGGCATCAGCGGCTTGACCGAGAGGAGGACTGAGACCCGAATCCTCGGGGAAACCGAGGGTGGGCCTGGGAAGGAGCGGGGCGCGCCTGCCCCTCCCTTGGCTCGGAAGAAAGGGCCAAGGCCTGTTGACCCGAAGGTACAGGCAGAACCTCAGCCTCCGCCGGGGGGGACCGGTGAAGGGATGGTGGCTCCAGCAGAAGACAGCCCAGATGACGGGTCGAGAGACTCGACAACATCGACGGGAGTCCTGGCCGGCTGACCTCACGGGACACCGTGAAGCCAGCGGCCTGAGCCGCACCCTCAACCGAAGTCGAACGTCGGCTGGCATGGGAGGGGGAACTCTCCCGCTCCCTCCAGCACCGACGATGAGACTTAGCCTGCAACTCCTTGACTTGGGCCGAGAGGCAGGTCCGAAGGTCCCGCCCCTTCGAGGAAAGGGACTGCCAAGCCCTCAACGAAGCTTGAATGAGGAGAACTCGCGAGAGCGGATAAGCACCGCGACCGGGGGGGGGGCAGCCGCCCCCTTCCTGGAGGAAAGAAGATCGAGCTGCTCAGCCGAGACAACCGACGCGGACACTGCCCGAGTCTCCAAGGAATTTTCCGGAATGGAAAAAGTTTCAGGATGCCCGAGCCCCAAACGAGCCGCACGATCCTCCAGTGAGCTGGGTGAAAGGGCACAGCAAAAATCGCAAACTTGCGGATCGTGATCCAAGTCGAGGCAGTAGACGTACGTGGAGTGCGGGTCTTTCCTCGAGGAATTAATCGGGCGCCGGAAAACGAATTATTCATTGCCGCAGCGAGAGAAGAAGATCGAAGTTTAGAAAAACTTCCAATTAAATTCGGAGAGACCGAAAATTTCAGGAACCAGTCGAAAACGCAGAGCGCTAAGGAGGGAACCTGAGTTTCCAAGCGGTAAGGAAGATCTGGCATCATGGGGCAGAGCCGAGAGTTTTACCACCCGGGTGGGTGGGAGGAGCCAGCTTGAAGATCTTCCGGCAAGATTTAAAGCGGCAAGGAACCTGCCAATAAGTGTGGATGAACAACATATCCATGTTCCTAGAAAAGAAAATTACACACAGTGGAATGAGGTGTAATGCTCCCTCAGCACACTGCAGCAGTACCCCAGCAACTGGAATCAATTAAAGTGAAAGTGAGACACAGGTAATAGCATCCCAGATAGTATAGCAGTGGCTGTTGATACAGCAACAAATGCACACATTGCCATGATATGGCAACAGGCAACAACCACCAGACCCAGTGCAGCCCATGACAGAGACCCACAGGCAGTACAGCCTGGCCAGCCTGCAGCAAGTGCTACCCCCGCAGGCCACAGGAACACCCCAGGGAGGGACAACCAGCAGTGACAGTCAGCCACTGTGGTACCATGGTATCGCTGGTACCTGTGGTGCTGCAGTGGTCCCAGTTGAGGGACTGGTTGCAGGTCTCTGTGTGTGTGCTGTCAGCTTCATATTATGGCAGCAATGTTAAAGTTTGCTGCTTCAGCTACATAGATTTACTATTGCTGTGCCTTCTCAACCATTTCCACAGCTGCAGGTCCGCAGCACTTGCAGGATTCCTGCAGCTGCTGCAATTCCGTAGCTCCGGGATTTTTTTGTGGAATTCCCTCAGGTGCAGGATTTTCTTTAAGAATATTACGCAACTGCGTTTCCACAGTGCTGCAAACTTTTTTTCCCGCAGCTACGGAATTTTTGCTGTTCTTTGAGAATCCTGCCCAGGTTGTTCATAAAGTCAGTATTTTATTAATTGGAACAATCTTTTAAATGACTATTAAATTGAAAAAAAAAATGTGCTTAATTTACGCACACTATGCTTAACTTCATAATACCATGCTCAGTCTGACCTAGTGGGTCCTCTATTCTCATGTCACTAATAATGTACTAATTAGAGAATACAAGGTCCAAAATGTTTGTTTATTTATGACTTTGATAACCTGGTAGGTGTACTGGTCCAGAGGACTGTTTTCAGGCATGACCCAAGCCAAAAGGCATGAGGAACAGAATACATGATAAACACAAATAGTAATACAACACAGTACACGGTGGGTGGTCAAGTCCATCAGTATAACAATAGTGCAACAATGCAGTAGGGTAATTAAGTACACCAGTTGTTCCAAGAAATGAAAATAACATATATAAAATAGCCAACTCATGGCAGACTGAGTGAAATATATCATTAGCAAAGTCTGGAGACCCAGCTAACACCCCTCCCAACTACCACCAGCCCCAGAGCAGTTGACTGGCTACCAAATAGAGGTAGTGAGGAAGGAAGAAGGGAGAAGTGGAGCAGGGTAATTTTAAGGAAGTCAAGAAGGTAGGGGGGGATTGCCTGTGTGGACAGTTACAGCAGTGCTTGGTAAGTAGCCAGGATCTGAGGTTATGTTTGAAGGCAGTAAGGGTGTTGGAGGATCTAATGAGTGTGGGAAGTCCATTCCAGAATGTGGGGGCAGCAACCAACAGGACACCCCCCCCCCATTTTAGTTGTGGTGTGTGGTACCTCAAGGGGAGGAACAGAAAGGGAGCGAGGCAACTGGGCAAGGTACGGAGCTTGCAGAGGTTGGAGAGAGGGAAAACAGCACTGTGCTTTATGACAGTGTCCACAAAGCAGCCTAGGGTAAATTTAAAGCAGCCCCATAGAGAGAGAGAGCCAGCCAAGGGAGCGGTAAAGGTCGCAGTGATGTGTGGAGAATGGGGCACACAGAGCAAAGCAACAAGCGCTATAAATGGGGGAGCAGTAGTCCAGTATGGGGAGGTTACCTCTGACTATAGCCAGGCGAGCCTCATTGGACAGGTATGGTTTTATGCGGTAAGCAGCCCCAAGTTTCTGGTTTATCTTGCGAATAACAGTGTTGATATGATCTGTGAAGGAAAGAGTGGGGTCGACAGTAACCCCCAGATATTTAAAGAAGGAGACATTATCCAGGGGAGGGCTGTCAGGCGAGAGGATAAGAAGAGGTGAATTATTGGCAGTGGATTTGGTTAGGAGTGGCCTAGACGAAAATAGCAGGCCCTTGGTTGTTTTTTGGCGTTCACAAGCAGCCGGTTGGAGGAGAACCAGCTATGGGCAGCAGTGTAGTTCTGGGTAAGGACTGAGGATATTTGAGGAAGGGATTTGTCACTGTGGAAGATGACTAGGTCATCTGCGTAAAGGAGAGTGTTGCAGTTGAGGCAGTCAGAGAGGAGGGTATTGATGAAGACAGAGAAGAGCAGTGGGCCCAGAATGGACCCTTGGGGAACTCTAGTGGATACAGACATGGCAGGAGAAGTGACTGTGTTGATACAGACTGATTGGGAGCAGTTAGAGAGGTAGCTCTGAAATCATTTAGTGGTCTCTGTGGAGCAGCCAACAGATTGCAGTTTAGAGGGGAAAAGGGTGCGGATTACCAGATCAAAGGCTTTCGATAAGTCGACGAAGACTGCACCGGTGGCACAGCCATGATCCATGTTGGTGAGGATGTGACTGGTGAACAGAGCCAGAGCCACAGCGGTACTATGATGCTTACGGAAGCCATGTTGCTGGGCACATAGGAGGTTGTATGTTCATTGAGATATACAGATAGCTAGCGCTGGATAACCTTTTCAAGGAGTTTGCTAAGGTGGGGAAGAATAGATATCGGCTGATAGTTATCAGGTAAGTGGGGGTCCCCCACTTTGAAGATTGGAACCACCTTAGCAGACTTCCAGGTGAAAGGCATGGAGATGGTGGACAGGGCAAAATTAAATATAAAGGTAAGTGGCCTGGAGATTACTGGGGAGACTAGCTGTAGAAAAAACAGGGAGAGTCTGTCAGCGCCAGGGCTGCCCCGGTGGGTAGACCCCTAAGTAGTTTAAAGGTGTCCCCGGGGGAGATAAATCTTAAAGTAGAAGGGGTGTGAGGAGGAAGGGGCAACACTAGAGGCAGGGCAGGAGGGAGAGTAGTGGGGCAAGGGAGAGTCGGGGCGTGGAGTAGGGAGAGGGGGTTGGGGAGGGGGTATACGGATGGGGGGTTACCGGGAAGGAGTTTGCTGAGAAGGGCCAATAAGTCTGTGAACTGGGAGTTGAGTGCCTTGGCCAGATTGGAGGGGTCAGTGAGTAGTCTGGCGGGAGAATTTAGGTAAATGCTGGGGCTGCTCATACAGGGGGTGCAGGAGGGAACCTATTGCCTCCCACAAATTCCTTGGGTTTGCTGAGGTTGTCCCTCTGTACCTTGAGGTGACAGTTCCATTTTAGGGATCTGATCATGTGTTTACAATGGCAGCTCAGGTGGCGGTATTCATTCCACAGGGTAGGGGAAGGGGCCAGTTTGTTGGCAGCCCACTTACGGTCTCGCTCCTTCATGAGGGTGAGGAGTTCAGGGGTTAACCAATACGTGCACCTGCCTCTGACTCTCCTGGTGGTGATTGGGAAGTGTCAGTCCTGTATGTTTAGGAGAGCACTAGTAAAGCAGTCAACTACGGCACTGACGTCAGTATGGGTGTAGAGGCCCCGCTAGTTGATGGCATTAACATCCTCGAGGAGGGACGTGTCAGGGCAGTTAAAGTTCTGAAAAGTCAGGTACTTTGGTGGGGGTGCCTTAGAGGACCAGATGGCAAAGTTGGGGGAGTGATCACTCAGGGAGTCAGACAGAATGCTTGCCTGGGTGATTTTGTCCTCTCTGTTGGTATAGATCCAGTCAATGAGGGAGTGGGAGGAGGTGTGAGTGTTGAAACACGTGGAAACAGTGATAATTAGCTGATTTAGTAACTATTCGGAATACTCCGTCTTCCTTACGGTCTTCTCAAAGTATAGTTTCACAATCTATTCATTAAAAAACTAAGTCAGGATCATGATCTTACTCAGATTCTGCCCCCCTGTTTTGGAATAGCTTGCCAGACAGTCTGCGGGCTTCCTCCTCATTACGTAAATTTAAAGCTAATTTAAGCAATATCTAATGGCTTCTGATATTTGTGATTGTTATTAGCACACTGTTACATTGTTACTGCCTTGTACTTTTGCTATATGTGTATTGTGTTTCTTTTTTGATTTATTCAGGCCGGGCCTGAAAATGGACTTGCTCCAGTGCCCTATCCCAGTTGACAAAATAAAAATGAAAAATGAAAATAATTTGAACCAGGTTATGCAGTTTTAGCATGTTTGCATAATCTGTTTCATGGGCATCTTTGGCAGTTAAGGTTGAGGTCTCCGAGAATGATGGTATCCCTAGTGGGGGGGAGAGACCCTTATCCAGTAAGCAAGCTTTGGAATCCAGCAACACCCCCTGTGGGGGGGGGGGGTTGTAACAGCTACCCAAGTAGAGTTTCTTGGTAGACCCCAGTGTTAACCTCGGCAGTAATCCAGTCGCTAGGGAGCTGTTGTCTGACCACAGGCGGGGGGGAGGGGAAGCATGGAGAGGTTCTTTGATGAACATGGCAGCACTGCCTTCTCATTTATTTTCCTGGCCCGTCTTTGCGTCAGAGGGTGTAACCAGCAAGTTGGAACAGGGAGTCAGAGTGCCGAGGCTTCAGCCAGGTCTCGGTGAGGCAGAGGATGTGTGGGTTGTGCAGGGAGACCCAGGCCTCGAGGTCTGTGAATTTAGCAGGGAGACTACACACTTTCATGTGTGCAATTTCCAGTCCAGGTGGGTGGGTCCAGATGCCACTGGTGGATGTGACTAGTGCATTAGTGGGGCCTGGATTGGGTTCGATGTCCCCACCCAGGAGGAGCAGGGAGAGCAGAAGGAGTTGCGGATATTGTCATTCAGGGAAGAACTGGGGAATGGAGAGGGAGATTAGGTGGAAGCCAAGCAGGCGGTGGTCAGATCTGGACAGAAAGGCCAGTGTGTGTGGACCGAATGGGTTACTTTCCCACCTGAGCACAGGAAGGAGGGAGAGGCACGGATGCTGGGCTTTAGTGAAGTACAGGAGATTGCCTTGATCATGGGAAAGTACTTGGGCACAACAGTCAAGTTATTAGTAAGGTGTCAAGAAGTGTGGCAGCCACAAGGGGAAGAAAACGGTACTTCATGTTGAGAGCAGAGTGCAGCACTGGAGAGCCAGGGGAAGGTGGTTCCAAGCCTAAGGGCTGAGACAGCACAGCAGGATATGAAGAAAGGACTGTAGGAACTGGATTACGACAAAGGGCGAGGGGTTACCAGAGACAAGAAGGGTGCAGCCACTGAGAAGCAAGAGGGTAGGTGAGTGTTACAGTCAGTTAACTTAGCAGTTGTCAGACTGCCTCAAGTGGGAGACAAGTATAAAGGACAAAGGAGAGATTAGACACTTAGAAATTCACAATTCTACTGGTCGTGTGACTACTGTGGACTATAAAGCTAATCAGTCGAGTAGGGCGGGAGAGGAGGTGGGCGGGTAATTAAACAATGCCAGGGAGAGATGAACACAAAGAAAACTGTCTATAACCTTTAGTAACAGCTCGAAATTGGCCCTGCTCACCATCCTCCCCATTTTCTCCATGATAGATGGCTCCCAGCTTGAGGTTGGCCCAACCTTCAAGTACCTATAGTGTGTGGTTAGATAGTAGGCTTGATTTCTTGGCTCATATCAATGCCATCCTCTGCCCAATCTCAGTGCCCTGTATCACAATAAGGAATGCCTCTCTCCGCTGGTCTGCCGGGAGCTAGTCACCAAAATGGTTCTTTTGGTTTTCGACTATGTGGATGTGGTCTGTGGCACTGCCCTATCCACCTCCCTGGCCAGACTGGACACCCTCTGCAATGCCTTCAGTCGCTTTACTACAAACTCACCTTTTCGCAGCCACCACTGCTCCCTTTACTCTTCCCTATTGGTCCTCCCACTTACGATATGTTGCCAGTTCCACTGTACTTCGCTCATCTCTCAATGCTGGTTTGAGTCCCTCCCCTCCTACTTATCTCATCTCCTCTCCCCCATCCCCTACTACTCCTATTCCTTGTGCATCTTCTCCCTCCCCCACCCTCACTCTTCAGCTGGAAAATCTGCTTTCTCATACTGTCTCCTCTCCTCTCCTTCTGGAATCAGTTTCCCTCCTCCATCCATCTTTCTCTATCCCCCCTTCCCTCCCTCAGATGCCAACTAAAACTTCTCCGTCCTCTCCCTTCTTCCTGCCAACCATCTTTCTGAACACTTCCTTACCCTGCCCGACCACACCTCGCAGCACTGGTTTCAGATGACCATTATCCGGGTTCCCTGCAATCTTGAGTGTATTTTTTTTTTTTTGCACCTTTGCCTTTGATTTTGTATGGTGTTTGTTTGGCACTCAGCTTGCAGTATTTGGCCTTAATGTATGTAAGGCACCCCCTGACGAAGGGTTGTTTAAACCCGAAGTGCCAGGGCTTTGAGTGGCCAGTGAGCATGTCTATACACACTGGCATGGTACTATACCATAATTGAGAACAAAGTACTTGGAAACTACAAAAAGAAGCTGGTGTGGATCTTTCATTGGAGTGCATGCAATAGACTCAATGGTTATGTAAAGCACTCGACTTATGCACTTAGTTACTGATTTTGTAATTTCATTATCAGCCTGGTTTGAATAACTGTTTTCTCCCCTCCCCTTCCCTTGGGTCACCCCTGGAAATGAGCCTCGTCTCAGTGTGCCTCTCCCAGTCACCAATTTTTCAATTAAAATACATAAACAGTATACATAATCAACATCTAGACTGTAACATGGATAATGGCATTTCAGCTGGTTTTATGACTAATGGGAATGTTATCCAGGAGATTCAGGGTACTCCCCTCCTCCTATTAAGAAGTACCAAAGAATCTTTCATTTTGAGGTGGACAACAGCCAGGGATGCTCAAAAGGAACCTTTTTTTTTTTTAAGTATAGCAACTATGATGAAATAGTAATCTCTCATTTTTAGTGGGGTCCTCCTTCTAGTCAATTCTTCAGGTGACTGGAGTAGAGTTCTATGAGGTTGATCACTTGCTCATGGTCAAACAGAGAGTAAATGACTCTCGTGGGATTTGAACCTGTCTTTCCCTTCTCCAAGCTTGTGCTCTAATCATGCCACCATCAAGTCTGCCCATTTATTATATGGACAGAATCAATGGACCATCAATCTCTTTCTGCTGATGGAGTCTATGTTTCTATGCTTCTTCTAACATCGAATGTCACATCCACAGGGCAGCTTCTACAATAGGGCAGCACACCACAGTGCTAAAACAGAAACAAAGAATGTGCACTCAGTCTTGGGGTGGTACTGCCAGCTGCATATTCGTAGGAATGAAACAAACATAAGCTACAGTAAAACGTGAGCTGGCACACACAACAGAGGCTGAAAAAAGGCATATTTATTGCTTATAGCAGTTACTGCAAATCTAATAACATTGTCCTGGCCATGTCCGGAGGCCAGGACAATGTTGGTTGATTTGGGATGATTACTATAAGCAATGAATACGCTTTCTCTTCAGCTTCTCTTGTGCGTGCTAGCTTTTGATTTACTGCAGCTTGCACTCTGGTACTGCACTGCAGTGTTTGGGCTGAAAATGAGCACACGTGCCAGCTTGGTGGTACAACAGTAGTGTTATTGTTCGCAATCCTGATGATCTGGGTTCAGGAACAAGGCAGAGTCGTCGGAGAGTCTGCAAGGGAGAATCAAGAGCCCCAGGGGATTCTTTCCTTTTCCAGTACAACAGAGGTATATAATCTTGTATATTTATACGTTTACAGCTTTTATATACTGTATTATACATTGAGGGAGTGCTCCCAACCAATCAGGGCACTCCCTTCTTCTGTGTATGAGACACTCTTATTCTATGAAGAGTGTCTCACACTGCCCTGGAAACGGGCATGTTTGGGGAAAGTTTTTCACAATATTATTGACCTCGATCAATAATATATTAATACTGCCTCTGAGATCACTCTTACAGTTGTGAGAGTCGTCTCACTGACATCCTTAGGGTATCAGAACTGCTCCCCTTCAATTTGCGGTGCTCTTACCCAAAGACTGTGCATGAGACCACTCACTGAAAATGTGCTGTGGCTCAGCTGGGATGGCCTCATTCATCCCTGATGAATAAAACCTTTTATTACTACTACTATTTTTCCTGGAGGGGCGGTGCCAGACTCAGCATCAGCACTGCCACCTGGATGACCACAGGTGGACGTGCAGGGGGAGCTGCTAGGGAGTGTGGACACCTGCCAGCTTTGCAGGGTATCATGTAAGCTGCATGCATACTGCAGCCCTAGGGTATGGGCATCAACAGGAGTGGGAATTCCAGGGGAAATAATTCCCTGGTCTACAGCATGGTGCCCAGCCCACTTGCCCCCGTGTAGCCCACTGTACCCCTCATTACTAGTGGTGCACAGAGAGTGCCACAGTTTGGGGCAACAGAGCCGGGTGGCTGCCCAGCTTGCTGGGGGACAGAACCACGAAGGAAGAGGTACAGATAAAAAAAATAAGCCCACGTACCAGGTGGGGGACCAAAACCTATGACCTTCTGGTACGGGCAAGAGCATTACATATTGAACCATAGTGACACTGTGTGCATTAGGAGTTTATTTCTTTATTGAAAATTGGTAACTGGGAATGGCACACCGATCCAAGGCTCATTTCCAGGGGTGATCTGGGGAGTGGGGGGTACAGGGAGACAAATACACGCAACAGTAAGTGCAATTAATGTTAACAAAACAATATACAGGCAAGTATGAGCAACTAAGGCGAAATAAACAGTAGGAAGATACAGACATTAACAGTCATTGTAACATGGCAATGAAAAGTAGAGTGCAATACAGAAATTAGATTGGTCGGAACAAAACCCGTGACACTAACTGGAGCGGGTATTAATCCAGCAGTAATGCCCCGCTGAAAGCGGGAATGCACTCACAAAGTAAAAAGTCATCATCGTGTATAGTAGCTCAAGTTTGACCAATAGGTGGCGCAAGCAAGAGAGACTGCAAAATGGAAGGGGGACTGCCGAGACAGGCAGTGGAGCACTGTGTTGTCCGGCGCTGCAAGTGTGGTGCACTGGAGAGAGGAAAGAATAGCAAACGTTGGTGTTTCCCAGGTACCCACTCAACTAGTTGATACTGTAGCAGTCGCACCACAGTAAAAGACAGCACTCACCAGCAGAAGCCAGCAACACGCAAGATAGAAAGTGAGCAGAAATGCCGTTGTGTATTAAAAGCGCCACCTATTGGGGAAATTGTGGTCTGTGGGGCAGCTGTCGAAATCTGTTGGAGTCGGGACAGCAATCAGCAGCAAAGAACACGTAACAACAACAAAAATGTAAAGGGACCTGGGGATAATCATATCAGATGACCTAAAGGTGGGCAAGCAATGTGAGAGGGCAGCAAGGAGGGCTGGGGGGATACTGGGATGCATAGGGAGAGGCATCACCAGTAGAAAACAGGAAGTTGTTATCCCTCTGTACAGACAGTTGGTGAGACCCCATCTGGAATACTGTGTCCAGTTCTGGAGACCCCATCTCCGCAAGGACATAGACAGGATAGAGGCAGTCCAGAGGAGGGCAACTAAAATGGTGCAGGGTCTGCAAGAGAAGCCAGTATGAGAAGAGACTAAAGGAGCTTAATATGTATACCCTTGAGGAAAGAAGGAGGGGGACATGATAGAAACTTTCAAGTACCTCAAGGAATCAACAAAGTCCAAGTGGGTAGCATCTTTCAGAAAAAGAGACTTACAAGAACAAGGGACACAATTTAAAAGATAGAAGGAGGGTGGTTCAGGGGCAATGTGAGGAAGTATTATTTCACAGAGAGGGTAGTGGATGCATGGAACAGCCTTCCTGAGGAAGTTGTGGGGTCTAAAACTGTGGGAGAATTCAAGAATGCATGGGACAGACATAAGGCAATTCTTGTGGGGGGCAGGAAGATATAGGCTGTTGGTTAACAGGATCTGCGGCCTATCCTGTAGGTAGGGAAATGGGCAGACTAGATGGGCCTAGTGGTCCTTATCTGCCGTCAAAGTCTGTTTCTATGTAAAACACAACGCGAGTGATATGATGTACTGTAATTTTTAATGTTACTTTCCCATTTCTCAACAGTAGTCCTTTACATACAGATATCGTTATGAGTGTTTTTTTAATACAGTGAAGTCTTCTTTGTTTATTAACCATTGCTCTACATTTTAACGATTTCTGTGCGGCTGTTTGATTACTACAGTACTTGGGATGACTCTGATTGTCTCGGTTTCAATGTGTGCTGAGGGGGTCCCTGTCTCATTTGCATACAGGTAGCCGCCATTCCCCGGACTCGATCTCCGCAGTTCTCTGCCACTCACTCTGTCTTCAACACTTCTGCTTTTCCTACCTTTCGGCACTTATGCCGTGTGTGTTGTGTGCTCTCTCTGTGTCATTCCTCTACCATGGCTACAGTTCACGGTGCAGTGGATGGTAAATCTGTTAAAACTGACAGTGTTTGCGGATGTGCCTCCTCTATGTTCTGCTCGGCTCCATCCCGTCGCGCTCACTACTTATGCTCCAGGTTCGTTCCTACACCTATCACCTTTCTCCCTGCACTCCTACTATTTCTCCCATATTACTACCGTTGTTCTAGCATACACCTCATTATTACAGTCATGGATCTAGCTAAACCAGACATCAGTCCAACTCTACCTCCTTCCACTTCCCTCGTCCTCTATTTTTCACAGTGTCTCTGTCACATTTGTCCTACCCCTGCTGTGCCGTTCGTACCTGCTGTTTCAGAACTCGCTCTGCTAGATTTCTTACATTTCCCTTTCTTATGCACTGCTTCTTTTCCTACCGTGGCTACTAGATGTATTACAGAAGCAACACGGCATTATTGTCTCATAATGCCGTGTTGCTCTTGAACCACCTGACACTCTTGGACCTATCAGCTTTGTTCCCAAGACTCATAGGGCCGGATATTCAAAAGGGTTGCGCCATGCGCAATAGGGTTGCGCCTGCGCAAGTCCAAAAGTGCGCCATTCTGTGATATTCAGCAGGAGGCAGTTGCGCCACCGAAAACATGCTGAGCAACAGCGCAATGCAAATGACAGCATGCGCAACCAAAGGGGTGGATCCATGCATAAAGAGCGCAATGCGATATCCAAAGACTTGAGCAATGCGCAACAGCGGAACAGCCGGAAGTTGCGCCTAGCAGAAATGAGCCAAAATAAAAGGCTCAAGGAAGAGGCGCAAGAATGCCACAAGGATGCCAAGTGGGAAGAGAGAGAGAGAGAAAGACAGACAGTGACAGGCCAGGGCAGGCAAGGGAAGCAGTGTGGGCCATAGGCTGCAGAGGCCAGCGGGGGGTGCCCAGTGCAGTGGAAGTAGCAGTCAGGACAGCGGGGTAACAGAGCAACATCAGCCAGGGGGTCACAAGCCAGGGAGATGGACAGTGGCAGCTTCCACATGGAAGCTGTAATGAGGGGGGTGAGAATGCAAGGTGCAGGGGGACGTGGCCGTGGATGGGCCCGTCGGCGGTACGCCCCCAACAGGCAGTACTGTGCCCGCATCAGCTTTGAGCTGTACACAGATGTAGAGATCGTGGGCCGGTACCGCCTGAACAGGGCAATACTGAGGCGGCTCTGTGAGCTGTGCAGTGATGTGATGCAGGCACCCTCATGATGGAGTCATGCTCTGTCAGTGGAGACCAAGGTGACAGCCTGCATGTGCCTGCTCACCACGGGCACCTTCCAGAGGCCAACAGGGACACCACAGGCATCACACAGTCGGCCGCTCCACGCATCCTCACCAATTCCTCAGCGCACTGCTGCCACATGCTGCGGAGCACATCCATTTCCCCAGCACCGCGGCAGAGCATACAGCAAACATGCAGGCATTCCACAGGGTAGCACGTATTACCGGCGTGCTAGGGGCCAGAGATTGCACCCATGTGGCCATTTGCACGCCACCTGGCCCCGATGGGGCCACATATAGGAATAGAAAGGGCTTCCCCAGTGTCAACTGCCAGGTGTTGTGTGATGCCACTGGGTGTATAATCAATGTCTGTGCCACACACCCTGGCAGAGCACATGATGCCTTCATATGGCATCAGTCCGCACTGTGTCATCGATTCGAGAGTGGGGACATCCCCACAGGCCATCTAGTGGGTGAGTACGCATGTAGGAAATGCAAACTCGGGGCAAGGGTGGGAATGCTACAGGTGCCATGGTAGTGGCACACAGGGATATGGGCAATATGGACCTGAACATGAGACTGATCTCCACTATCTCCACACAGGTGACAGCGGATACCCACTCCATCCCTGGCTGCTCACACCGTATCGGCGCCCCATGACCCCATCGCAGCAGCGCTATAATGAGGCACATGCCGCCACACGCAACATCACTGAGCGGGTGTTTGGGATGCTCAAGGCACGCCCGATGCCTGAGACACCTCCGCGGTGCCCTACAGTATAGCCCCTCAAAGGCTTGTGGGATATTCCTGGCCTGTTGTATCCTGCACAACATAGCCAATGACTGTGGATAGCCGTACAGGTTGAAGAGGGGACAGCGATGGGGACGCCAGCAGCGCGGTGTTGATGGTGATGAGCAGCCCTCCTTGGACGGTGGGACCCCGACTGATCTGGCAGGCCCAGCTGCACCGGGACACCATCACGGAGGAGCATTATGCACAACACAGGTAAGTCAAGGGGCCATGTGCAAACAACACTGTCCTGGCGCAACCCACAGGCACACAGAGTAACACACCAGGGGTGCATGACGGCAAGGGGGGTGGAAGGGACCAGGCACACAAACACACCATCAGGGAGGGGCGAACAGTCATATGGACACACACACACACAAACACACCAGGCACAAAGCATACATGGGCAGGTGCACAGCAGAGCAGGAACAGACATGGCAAACACACAGATCCACAGACCACACCCACCACCTGTACTGTCCAAGCACGTGTGTCAGATGCTGGGCACCCTTGCACCTTGGTGTACAGTACAATGCAGGCATCATCATGCACACGCACCTGTGGACAGCAGTCGGGATGGTGTGCAGGTGGTCCGTATGTCGGCGTGATGGACAGGGCACCCACCAGTGCACTGACCACCATGACACACAGTGCACACAGGGTAGCACCAGACAGGGCCCGCACTGGGAGACAGGTCAGTCATGTTGCACCGTGCCACAGCCACTGCGGATGCGTGGGCGGCCCGTCCGTGACCCAACAGCACTGGCAGGCTGAGCAGGGGCCACATGGGTGGCACCGATGGACCACCAGGGTCCCATCGCGATCGCGACCTGTCCGCAGAGGGGTCTGTAGGATGCCAAAATTACCTGCACCAGGGGTGCTTGGGATGCCCACAGCAGAACCCGTGTCGACAGGCTTGGCGTCGCACGACGCCAGGAACGGGGAGTGGAGAGCGTACTGTGTGGGGTGCGTGGTACAGGAGCACCTGCATGTGTGCCCAATGCAGCCACGACAGCAACCAATGCCTGGGTCTGCCTGTCAATGGTGGCGGTCACATCCATCCGCATGTGGACCATCTCTACACGGTCCAGAGCACATTCCCTGCTGTGCCGCTCCACAGCCGCACACAGTGCCTCCACAGACGTTGCAACCCGCCTTTACTGCTGTACTGATTCCCGCAGCAGGCGGGTGTGCTCTTCAAATGGGTACTCTGCCACAACAGCATCCTGTCCCCCAGGGTGTGGAAGGTCCTGATGCTCAACACCCCTTGAGGGTGGGCACTGTTCATCAGGACCAGGAATGGGCATATCAAAGGGCGGCGGGCATGTGCCACCGCTGGACACTGTACCCCCAGACCTGGTGGGTGACTGCTGCTGCTGCCCCTCCAACCGCTGTGCCCCAGGGACCACTCGTTCCACTGCTGTGGCTGCAACAGTGCCAGACACCTGCACAGCCACCGGTGCTGCCAGGCACAGCCTGGGACTGTGCCGACATGCTGGCACACACGTTGGAACCAGCTAGGCCCAGGGGCACGTGCTGGCCTGCTGTGTGTCCGTCATGGGACACACAAATGTCACTGCCCATTGCAGTCCTTGCATCATCAATGGTGCAGGTACGTGCTACAGCCACAGTCACAGCGTGCTGGCATGCTTGCATGCCAGACTGCTGAGACACAGGCTGTGCACACCCCACACCCGACTCACCCGACACCAGAGTTGGCAGCCCAGCGTGCATGCTGGTGCAGTGCAGTGCATGCTGGCTGGTGACAGAGGTGGATGGACCCTCCTCCATGTCCAGCAGGTCATCCTCACTGCCTGGACCCACCACCATCCCCTGAAGACGAACAGGATCTGTAACAGAAAGAGAGGACATGTGAGTGCATGTGAACAACCTCCCCCCCCCCCCCAACACCACCACCATGTCATACCGTAGCAGTGATGGGCTTCCACCTGTCTGGAATCCACCTCCTGGTACGCCTCAATAGCACTGCGCTGCACTGATGCAGCCAGTTGGTCCTCAGCGGGGTCAGCTCCACCACCGCTGGCTGGCCCCGCCAGTGCCAGCACGTGCCGCCCTGAGGGCTGCCACCTTCTCCTTCACCTCCTGCGGTCTGTCCCAATCTTCTTTTTGCATTCCTGCACGGACGCTGGTGGCTTCCAGGTTCACTGCCTGAGCTACCCCTCCCATGCAGCCAGACGGCCCTGAGGGTGCCCCCGCCCACTCAGTAGTGACTCCTCCAGGTAGGCCTGGAAGAGGGCCTCTGTCTCTGCCGTGGTGAAGTTGGGCCTCCTCCTCCTTCGCCCACCATCCTCACCCTGGCTCTGCTCGGTCATGGCGATCTGTATGGGTGGAAGTGGACACCTGTCACTGTGCAGTCTACAGCGTTATCCCATGCCCATTGTCCAGAACATCCCACAGCATGCAACCCACCTCTCACCTGCAGTAACCGAATCTGGCCAGCGCAGCCCAATGTCGCACATTTTTAGTGCAATGCATGCAAATTAGGAGTGGAGCAACTGTAATGAGATGCAAATCGCGCCACTGCGCCTTTGAATGACTGATCAGATGACTTGCATGTGTCGGCTGAATATCGCGTCATTACGCTTTTCGCAATACGGTTGAGCCAGCTGAGCCAATGGCGCAGATCTGTGACTGTGTGGTACACTGCATTGCGCATGCCCAGGTAGCTTACGCAGGCGTCTGCCGCGCTGATGACATGCTGTGCGCGATCGGCAATTCAGGCCATGGCCACCATTGTGCCAGTGGCGCTACAGCACTGGGCACCATATGGCACTGTGGCACTACTGCGCAACAGTCCACTGTGGCACTGCCACGCAGGTGGTCGGGCGCAGGATGCGTAGACGTCAGATGGCGCTGTGCGTGGCCTTGCGTCATAGACCCCTGGCCTGGTGTCCGACCTTTGCCCCCTAGAGCTGTTCGGCTGCCACGTGTACAGCCCTATTGCGCTGTTTGGTGACAGCGCTATGTGAACCGACGGCGCTGTACGAACAGCACGATTAAAACCTATGGTGGTCTATTGCGCAACATTTCCACGTGGGGTTGCCCCGCTGCGGGGCGCCATACTGCCTGCTGTAAAACTCCAACTATGGCACGCAGGAGAGCGCCCCAATGGACCAGTGGAGGTGGCCAACCTGGTGGCCCTGGTTGAGCCCCACTATGGGGCACTGTATGGGGAGGAGCCCCTCACCATGGCTCGCATCCAGGTCTGGCTGCAGGTGGCCACTGACCTGGTGAGGGTCACAGGGCGGTGCCAGTCTGCCCAGCAGTGCCGACACAGGTTCAGTGACCTCCGCAGGAGGGAGCCAGATGTGCTGCAACGCCTACGGTCACGTGCCAGGAGGGGCATTGTGCCTAGGCCAGGTGGGTGTACCATCTATGCACCTGTATTCTCCGTTGGGGTGTGAGTGTGTTTTGGTGGCTGTGCATGAGGGATGGCTCTGCCATGGTTGGCTGTGTCAGTGTGTGCAGGTGTGAGATGCATGGGTCTGGCTGTGTGGGCAGGCACACTCACTGGGGCAGGGGGCAGTCTGCTTTGGAGTCACACTGATGTTTTTCTCAACATTTGTCTCCCACAGGCCGGGCAGAGAGGATGCAGGCACGGGCTGAGAAGGGCCGTGGCAGGGCCCAGGTGGCGGACGGTGGTGCTGCGAGGGGTGGGCCACAGCAGCAGCAGCAGCCACAGCTGCTTGCTGAGTGTGAGTATCATTAAATCATGGATGCTGTTGCATGCTGGAGGGGGTGGGCATGACCACCAGCCATGGACAACACAACCATGCACGATACAGGCGACAGTCATCACTGTCCAGTGTCACTGCACGTCTGTGTGTGCGTCACTGGTGGTCCATGCATGCACTGAGCACATGGCTGTGGAACTGGCATCCCACCACATTGCCACGTCACTTGACAGCCTTGTTTGTGCTGTGATGGACATGGGCAGTGTGTGTGTGCAGTGGTGCACATAGCTGGTGCCGCCTGGCTGGGCATGTCATGTGCATGGTCACTGTGGGTGGGTGCATACCATCACAGGTGCGGGACATTGGGCTATATGCCTTGCAGGTTGGGTGGTGTTCAGGGTTGTGGATAGTCACAGCCATTGACTGTGTTCCCTCTTCCTAGGCCTCATCGTCCTCCGCAGGATTGAGCGAGCACTCCACCAGCTGACCCGGGTGTCCCTTGAGAACCGTGACATCCTCCAGGACATCCAGTGCCGTGGGCTCCGGCGAAGGCACAGCCAACCGAGACGGCACCAGGCAGCAGAGGACCAGCCTGCTGGGCCTTAGACAGGCTTCCCTTCCCACTTCACCCATCCCTCCCACCCTGCCTTCCCTCTCCCAGTTGTTCACCCCTACCCCTTGCCCCCCACCTTGTACCCTACCCCCTCTTGTAAATAGTTTTGTTGTTGTTCTTGTTCTACTTTCTATTTTGAAATATACATATATTTTGTTATGAATACTGTGGTGGTCTCTGTTGCAGCTGGCTATGGTTGCTCAGTTGCAGTGGTGTGCATGCCATCTGGGGTGGTATGGTCCTGTGTATGTGTGTGTGTGTGTGTGTGTGCATGGGGAGGTGTCTCCAGTGTGGCAGTGACTTTCTGTCAGTCTTGCCATCTGCTGCCGCCCACTGCTGGGTGCACAGGGTGGGTCTGGCTTGTATGGTTCTATGCTACACGAGGTTGACGTGTGCCAGGGAGGATGCATGGTGTTTACTGCAGTGACAGTCACTGCACATGGGTGGTGTCTTGGGGTCACGGTGCAGGGTGTGCTGTGCAGACGGGGGGCTGATGTGCACTGTGGTTGTCAACCCCCTGTGTGTGGCAGTCTCAGCCTGCCAGTGGTTGTGCTGGGGCATCATGGCCCTGCTGTGCTTTGTTGGCTTGTCCCCATGGACCAGTGGATCATCCGTCCCACCCCCAATGATGCTGTGCTTGGGGTGTGCAGGTGTCTTGTTGGTTCTGCAGTGTGTTCCTGTGCCCATGTGTGGCATGGCTGGCGGTGGGCCGCAGCCTGCCTTCCTGGTTGTGCAGTTCCATTGCTCTGCTGGGGGTGGGGGGGGCTCTGCTTGCGCTATGGCACCTCTGAGACTGCTCAGCTGGGCTAGTCTTGTTGCGCTATGGCGCAACCTTTCTGCTCAGCTTCCCCTTCCTGGTTGCGCTATGGCGCAGTTTGTGCGATATTCAGACGTTGGCTGCTTGCGCAATTTGTTTTGCTCCATGTTTGAATATCGCATCTGTTGCGCATATGCACAATTAAACTGTGCTTGCTCCTGCTGTTGCGCACATTTTGGGAGCAGTTTGAATATCTGGGCCCTAATATTTTTGCCATGTTACAAACAGCAATAATTGTGTTGGATATTGCACTTGTAGCCCTGCACAACAATTATGCTGTATCACAGTGAAAACCAGAAGTAGGCAACTTCATGATTGTTTTTCACGAAACAAATGCAGCCATTCCTCTCAACCTTTTGTCCCCCAAATGTGGAATACTGCCTCTCAAAATGTGGAACAAATGGGCAGAATGTGGAACACAATCAAATCTTTACATAAACTCAGAACACTGTTAAAATGTTTGCCTTTATGTTTTACAAATGTTGTTGTTAATTGAATAATTTATGTTTTAATTCATTTACTACAAATTGTGATTTAAAGGGACACTGTCAATCCACGTAAGCCTCAAAGACTGTTGATGCAGCTGGTAGTTTGTTTCTGGTTCTTTTCTTCTTTTAAAAGTGAAAAACAGACTGACCGCCATACTAGTGTTACCATACGAACATACAAAATTTGCCAGCAGATAAAGGCCTAGAGGTCTATCAAGCCTGCTTGAATGTGCAGCTAGCGCCCCTTATTCTGCAGCTGTCCCTCCCTTCCACCCTTCCCCTTCATTGACCCGCCCACTTGTCCTGTCCCATCCCCTTTTGAAGCAGTCCACTGTTCTACCGGATACCACTTCTGCAGGTGACACTTTCCACCCAGCCACCACTCTCTCTGTAAAAAAGTGTCTCTTCATCTCCCTCCTGAACCTTCCTCCATCCAGTCTCATATCATGGCCCCTGGTGCCCCCCACTTTGAACAGCCCTCTGTATCTGCCTTGTTTATTCCTTTCATGTACTTAAAGGTTTCAATCATGTCCCCTGTCCCTCTCCTCCAGCGAGTATATGTTCAACTCCCTCAGCCTCCTCTCGTATGGTAAGTCCCCCAACCCCTTGATCATCTTTGTCACCCTGCACTGCACCCCCTCCAGTACCTTAATGTCCCTCTTCAGATATGGGCGCCAGTACTGAACGCAGTACTCCAGGTGTGGTCTGACTAATGACCTATACAGTGGCAGAATCACCTCCACCCTCCTAGAGGATACACCCCTTGCAATACAGCCCAGCATTTTGTTGGCCTATGCAGCTGCCTTCCTACATTGTGCAGAGTTGTTCACTGACCCTATAATGAACACCCCCAGATCCTTCTCCTCCTCTGTCTGGGCTAGCTGCACTCCCCCCAGCTGGTAACTCCTCCTTGGGCTCTTCATCCCAAAATACAGCACCTTGCACTTTTTGGCATTAAAGCCCAGTTGCCAGGTGTCTGACCAGGTTTCAAGCTTTGCCAGATCATCCTGCAACCTCTGCCATCCCCCTAGGTCATCCACCACCACTCCTACCTTGGTATCAAGGCTGATCTTGCTCTTGATGTCCAATGATATGTCTGCAATGAATATCCCAAACAACACTGGTCCCAACACCGAGCCCTGTGAATCACTGCTTGTCACTACCCTTGGGTGTGACAGCTCCCCACCCACCACCACCCTCTGTTGCCTTCCCTGAAGCCAGTTCCCTACCCGTCTCATCAGCTCTGCACCCACCCCTGTGCCTTCTAACTTACTTCGCAGCCTTCCATGCTGCACTGAGTCAAATGCCTTACTGACGTCCAGATACAGGACATCCACTGCATGACTTCTGTCCAGTTGCCTAGTTACCCAGTCACAGAACCACACAGAAACATGTCTGTTTACATTCCTTAACTCCCACTGCATCTCTCCTGGACTTGGGAACACCCCAGCACAGTCAAACAACTCATGATGCAGTGGGAGTTTAAGAGGCTACTCCCTTATGAGTAACTGCATTGTCTGGGGTATTTTTAATGTTCAAGAAGTATGCAGTAGGAGTAGATCACGGATCTGAAACAAAACAAGGATGGGTATAAATACACAATTAGCATGCATTTCAGTTCTACTAAACAAGGAGACAGACAAAAAAAAGTGACATCAATGAATTTTAGAGAAGGTAAGCAATCACACAATGTGGGTTTTTAACAAGAAATAATAGTATGAAAAAAGGGTTGACAATGTCCCTTTAAGATCCTAACAATGAATGTGGGACAAGTCCTCTCAATGTGGAACAGGGAGCTTTTGTGAAGTAAAATGAGGAACTGTTCCTCGTGATGTGGGATAGCTGAGAGATATGAATGCTGCATTTGTGTACTGTTAAAAGCAATGAAGAAGGTGTGTCAGGCTGCTAGCATAGTGGCACATCAGGTGTGTTATGTTACACCCTCATGCACTCCATTAGTTCATTGCCATGTCACACATTAAGATAATTAGCGCCCCTGTAGAACTGGTTTGTTATGTGAAAACATAATTTTGAAATGTCAGACTTTGGCTGAAACTACAGAAAGCAGTCAAGTCAAGGACAGGCTGTTGCTATTTTCCAGAGGGGACACAGGTGCAGTGAATGGGCAACAAAGGCAGACAGCAGGACTCCGCCTACTAGTTTGTATATTAATCGGTACTTAAAAAGGCATTCCCTTATCTAAGCAGCAGTTCAATTAGTCTTCCAAAAGGAAGGCCTTTCTTTTCATTGGGATCCACAGGTTCCTAGTTTTGTAGTGTACAGCTAGTACCTGCATTGTTCTGTCTGCATCTTAAGCCCTGTTTACACGGCGGCATTTGCACTGCAGCAACCTGAGTGCTCAGGTTGCTGTGATCTAAATGCATGTCAGACACTACAGGACATGGTAAGCTGGTGGTACTATGCTCCGCAGTCGCAGCAAATCTGGGAATGTGTCTGGAGCGAGCGGTTTAAGAGGCCATGTGGACAGTCTGCATCGCTAACTCCCACGCACCAGACCCTGTGGGCATCTTTTGCCTTTTATTAGCTGACCACCCCTTGACTCGCAGCCCCTCTCCAGTGTGTCTTGCATTGGTGCTGAGAGGGGCTGCGTAGATGCAGAAGCCAAGCGGTGGGGCAGTGTTTCAGCGCTCCACAGAACAAGCAAAGTCAGCCATGTGAACACGGCTTTAAACATCTAGAAACAGAATAGGAATTACGATCATCTTCCGGATGATGGGGAACAGAAACAAAGGTTTCCAGTAACTCTAGTCTAAACTCACTGGACTGAGAATAATATAAAGCAGGTAGTCATGGCACTTTTAATGTCAATCTAGTCTATCAGGCAAAGTCCCAGCCCCTTTTGGCTAGGTTTTACTTGGCACTAGCTGTTAATACTCACGGACCAAGCAAAGCTCTGCCCTGAATTACTGCGTGAGCAGAGCACCAAATACACAATAGCCACAGCAGTATGTGTCTGAACAAGTCTGCAAAAAAGCTACACTGTGCATTTAGGCTACAAAGTACAGGGTGGGTGGAAAAACCGATAATTTAGTACATGTCTGAACAGCATTCTTGTTGGTCCTTACCTATGAAATGGGGGAAGGGGTGGACTTGATAGACCTAGTGTCTGTACCGATCTTAAAACAGTACTATGTTGCTTCATGTCTATCCACATATAGAACTTTGCCAGTCATACATAGTTATCTATCTATCTAACCTAACAAATTCACCCTTCCCACAAGAACAGCTATACTAGTTCTAGTCAAGATTAAAAACAATGCGACATAGGATGTCAATTAAAACAGGGTCAGTCACTTTTCCTGCTGTATATAATACCATGAATCTGTCCTTTACTACCAATAACTATTACTTTCTACTACTTACTGTGTTAAGACAGTGGGACAAAACTGGCTAAAATATTACAAGAGGATGCCAAATCGGACCTCTGGGAAACTCACTTTTTCAGACTCACTGCAGCCCAGCCCTGTGTGAAACTCGCTTCTTCAGACTTCAACTGCAGTCCAGTCCGTGTGTGAAACTCACTTCTTCCGACTACAACTGCAGTCCAGTCTTGTGTGAAACACTTCTTCAGACTCCCGATTGTATTCCAGTCCTGTGTGAAACTCACTTCTTCAGACTCAGATTGTAGTCCAGTCCTCCTGAAACTCACTTCTTCAGACTCAAGATTGTAGACCAGACCTTGTGAAACTCACTTCTTCAGACTCCGACTGCAGTCCAATCTCTGTGTGAAACTCACTTCTTCAGACTACAACTGCAGTCCAGTCTTGTGTGAAACACTTCTTCAGACTCCGATTGTATTCCAGCCCTGTGTGAAACTCACTTCTTCCATTCAGCTTCCCCTTGTGCTAGTGCAGATCAGCTATTCATCAACAGCTTGGAATGTACCAACGTGGTTGCACAAATGACTGAAGAAGGGTTTCACTTTGTCATCCTTCCAAAAATATGGTTTTGACATAGTGCTATTACAGTCATGTAGAAACTGAGTGGTCTGTACTTCCTTTGCAGAGCATTTCAATATTTGCATTTTAGCCTTTTTTTTGGGGGTTGAACTTTTTTATGCATTTTTCTCTCTTTTAGTCCCCACAGCTCCCTTAGTCTCCCAAACAAGGCTCATAAATCAGACACAAGAGGTGTGGATGGAGAAATCCTCCAGAACCGCACCACTGCCTGCTTGTAACTCATACACATGGGGGTGCTAAAGAGTGACACGCTCTAACTGCCCACACCCAAAAGAGAGAGAAGGCATCACCTCTGTGACAGTTCTACCTTCCACCATCACAGTAAGCAAACAGACCAGTGACCAGCCCAAACACGTTTCTTTTTTTTTGTTTTTTTAACTACATCATAGCACATCTAAATATGTTTCTTTCCTTAAAATCAGCTTTAATTCAGGTGAGGTGTAGGATTGCCATAAAGTAATCAACGGCAATGTGACGTGTTTTAACCAGTGAGGTGACAGGATGTTCATGGCCCATTTTATAATATTTTGTTTGCTTCCCTATTCTACTCCTTTCTTCTACCTGTCCCCCACCACAATGATGAGTTTCCACTGCTACCCCCCCTTCTCTATACAGGAGGGTGAATGGTTGCATTTACTGTCCAGGCCAGTAGAGGTGTGCTAATACTTTATTTCAAATATTCGGTCAAATATTTGTATTTATTTCACCAAATATTCGCAATTTGTTATTCATATTCATGTTCCTGTGGAAGGAAAAAAGTTAGAAATAGCCCCTCACCCTCCTCCCTAGTCCAACCGTTTAAACATACACAACACCACCCTCCCACCAGTCAAAATTTATGGCTTAAAAAAATGATCCCATTATGGGCAAGCAGCACAGCCTGCCTACCACCATGACTGGCCGACATCTCTTGCAGTGCTGTTTCTTTTAGAATTAGGTCCTCTTTTAAACTAAATGATCATCCCTGCACCCCACCACCAACACCCAACTCCCAACCTCCTCCCCTCAACACCCACATTTTCTTACTGAAGCAAGCCCCCTCCCACCCCAGATGTGGGATGACCGACCGACACAACCCACTTTCCATCACGCCTGGCCACATTCTTGGGAATGAAAGTGCTCCTGTGCTTGCCTGCATAGCAAAACAGTGGATCCATGATCAGCTGTCTGACTATGCCAGCAGGCGTAGGAGTGCTTTCATTCACAAAGCAGATGGGCTGTGGTGGAGGGTGGCTAGCTATCGCCCAATAGGTGGCTCCAGTAAGGAAATGTGGAATGTGGGTGCTGGGGAGGATTTGGTAGTTGGTGCTGCAGCTGGGATGGTGGGATTATTGAGTACTTCAAAGAGGACCCAATTTAAAAGAAACATTAGCTACAAGAGATACGGCTGGCTTGGGAGTTAGTGGGTTGTGCTGGCTCACTGTGGGATCAGTTTTAAACATAAATTGTGGGTGCAGGGTCAGTGGGGAACGGGGGATTGTGTATGTTTAAACAGTTGAGCTGGGGAGAAGGGTGGGGGGGGGTTGTTCTTTACTTTTTAAGTATTTCCCAAATACGAATAGTGACATTATTCATATCTGAACAATGAACAGTGCATTATTCATGGTATTCAGGAAATACAGGTTACTCACCTGTAACAGGAGTTCTAGGAATGGTATATGTTGTTCATCCACACTGTCTGGCAGATTCCTTACCGCTTTAAATCTTGCCGGAAGGTCTTCAAGCTGGCTCCTCCCACCCACTTGGGTGGTAAAACTCTTGGCTCCACCCCATGATGCCAGATCTAGCCCACTGCAAGCCAGGTTGTGCGTCGAAGCCAGGGAGGTCGGGTGGGTCATGTAAATGAACAACATATACCATTCCTAGAACTCCTGTTACAGGTGAGTAACCTGTATTTCTAGGGACATGGATATGTTGTTCATCCACACTGTCTAGCAGACTCCTAGCGGTTCTCCGGGAGGAGGGAAGCAAGGCGCACACACCCTACTTAGGGAATAATGACTGGAGAACCGAGGCCCCAAAACCAGGATCCCAGCGTGACTCAAGGTCAATGTGGTAGTGGGCGATGAAAGTATGTGCTGACTTCCGGGTAGCAGCCCTGCAGATTTCCTGGATAGGGACGTCCCTGGAAGCAGCCACCAATGCAGCGGTATGGTGGGTATCATGTGCTCTTATCCCTCTGGGAGGTTCCAAGCCCGCCAACCTACAGCAGAGATCTATGCAGGAAGTGACCCACCTGCCTATCGTCCGCTTGGCTGCAGGTCTGCCAGGTGCGGCTTCAGCATAGGTGACAAACAGCTGGCGAACCTCTCCCCGAATTTCAGCCGTCCACTCCTTGTAATAAGTGAGCGCTCTTCTAGGGTCCAAGTATGGAGCCTATATTCGACCTCCGAGGTGTGAATGGGGTAGAACACCGGCAGAGTCAACACCTGGTTAAGGTGGAAGTTCGACACCACCTTTGGAAGGAATTTCGTGTGGGGGCGCAGGACAACCTTGTCCCTGTGGAAGACCAGATAAGAATACTCAATGGAAAGCGCCTGGAGCTCTCCCATCCTTCTGGCTAACGTGATAGCCATCAAGAAGGCGGTCTTCCACGACAGGTGAGAGATGTCACACCTGTGCATCGGTTCGAATGGCCTGCCCATGAGCTTAGCCAATACCAGCAGTAGATCCCACGGAGGTGGAGGTTCTCGCACCGGAGGGGATATGTGATCAAGGCCTTTGAAAAAGCAACCGACCACCTTCTCCTGCGCCACCGACTGCTTCCTGGCCCGCGCCCAGTAAGTAGAGATGGCTGCCAGGTGCACCTTAAGGGTCTTCGACCGAAGCCCTTGCTGAGAAAGGGACCACAGGTAGTCCAGAATGCTTGCCAAGGAACAGGAGGAAGGGTCCAGGCCCTTGCCCTGACACCAAATGGAGAATCTCTTCCATTTGAAGGCAAAGCATTTTCTGGTCGACTCCTTACGCGATGCCTCAATGACGAGAAGGACCTCGTCGGAAAGACCCAAGGCCTGGAACTCTAGCCGCTCAGGAATCAGGCCATCAGGTGCAGGGACTGAAGGTCCAGATGGATTACCTTCCCCTGACTGACTGAGATCAGGTCTGGGCAGGCTGGAAGCTGCCTTGGGAGCCTGGAGCTGAGACTGAGGAGATCTGGATACCAGAACTGGCAGGGCCAGTCTGGGGCTACCAGAATCACCTGCGCCTTGTCCCTCCTCGCCTTGAGAAGCACCTTGTGGATCAAGGGAAATGGGGGAAAGGCGCAGAAGAAGCATGGGGTTCACAGCCTCGAGAAGGCATCCTCCTGCAGCGAGCCTTGCTGAGGGAGGCGGGCATGAAACAGTCTCAGCTTCGCATTCTCCCTGGAGGAAAACAGGTCTGCCTGAGGCATGCCCCAGTGGGAGAACAGATCTTGTACTACCTCCGGCAGGACAGACCACTCGTGGGACGCAGCTCCTATCCAGCTTAAGGCATCGGCCAGGGTGTTGGAGGCTGCTGTCACGAGAATGGCGAGAAGATCCGCCTCCAGGCTGCGCACGAGTGACCAAATGCGGAGAGCTACCCTGCACAGAGCGTGTCCCGCCCTGGCAGTTTAGGAAGCACATGGTCGTGGTATTGTCCATCTGGACTTGACCCAGTAGAAATGGAACGAAGGCGGTGAGGACTAGATGAACCGCTCGAAGCTCCAGCAGGTTGATGTGGCATCGGGACTCCCGAGGGGACCAGAGGCCGTGCGCTCTGTGCTCCCCCAGATGGGCACCCCAACCCATCAGACAGGCATCGGTCGATAGAGAGACCGTTGGCTGGGGGCGGACAAACGGGATGCCCTCCTGCAGATGTGCTGGAATGGTCCGCCACTGGAGAGCGTTCCACATCCCCAGGGTCACTGTCACTAGCTGATCCAGCGGATCGAAGTGCTGTGACCATTGACCGGCCAGCCCCCATTGAAGGGGACGCATGTACCAGTGGGCCCAACGGACCACGCTGGTGCAGGCCGCCATGAGGCCCAGGAAGTCTCGGGCAGGGTGCGATTGCCCAACCTGAAATGTTTGGGCAAAGAAGAAAAGAACCTCGGCCCTGTCTGCCAGGAGCCGTGCTCTGGCTCGTGGAGAGTCGCGCTATGCCCCGATGAGTTGTATCACCTACTTTGGCACGAGTTCCAACTTGGCCTCGTTGATGAGGAGGCCAACCTGAGAGCAAACCTGAAGGGCCAGATCTCTGGACCGCTCCACCTACGCTCTGGAAGGGGCTGCAATCAGCCAGTCATCCAGGTAAGGGTACACCCGGACCCTTCGGCGCCGCAGGAATGCTGTCACCACTGCCATGCATTTGATGAAGACCCCGGGAGCTAGGGAAAGGCCGAAGGGCATGGCCCAGAACTCGTAAAGGGATCCCTCCGCTCTGAAGTGGAGGAATCTCTGGTGGGACGGACGGATTGGGATGTGAAAGAATGCGTCCTGAAGGTTCAGGGAACAGAACCACAGGCCTCGTTCCAAGGATGGGATTATGTGAGCCAGAGTGACTATCCTGAAGGTCCGAGACCTTAGGAACCTGTTCAGGTCGTGCAGGTTGAGAATGGGGCGCCAGCCCCCCCATCAGTTTTGGGACCAGGAAGTACCTGGACACAAACCCCAGGTCTGGAGGAGGATCCGCCACCTTCCTGATCACCTCTTTTTGAGGAGCAGGGTAATATCGGCTCGGCGGGCTGACAGAGAAGCTGCGGATCCCGTAGCCCCCCCGAGGGGTGACGGCTCAGAAGGGTGGGGCCTGCCCGAACTCCAGAGGCAGGCTCTTTCCTACCACCTCCAACACCCACCAGTCCATGATGATAGCGGACCAGGTGGAAAGGATGTGGCAGAGCCGTCCCCCCACGGGGGGAAGCCAGGGGGGAGTGACGAGGCTGGGGGCGACACCCCTCAACCCGTCACTGGGCAGGCTTGGTGGAGGGACCGGCCGAGGGACCTCCTGGGCCTTTACCTCCCTGCTTCCTATTGGAGAAATCCACGGGCTTGGGTTTGGGATGCCAAGCGCAAGCCTGCTGGTGCTGTTGGGCTGGACATGCTGCAGGCGCAGAAGGACGAAAGGACTTGTGCTGCTGCTGTCGGCGGCCTTTGTCATTCTGGGCAGAGGTGACTGAGTCCAGAGTGGTACTGGACTTCTCGATCCGCTGGAGGTGACCTTCCACTCCAGGGCTGAAGAGGTCAGTCCCCAAGAAGGGGACATCCACCAATTTGTGCTGGGTATCCGCCATGAAGGTGGATATCCTCAGCCATGCTCTGCGGCGCATGGCCACCGCGGCCGCAACCGATCTGGCACAGGAGTCTCCTATGTCCAGAGCCGTTTGGAGCTGCTACTTAGCCAATGCCCTACCCTGGTCCCGAACCTGCCGGACCGTGGTCTGCAGGTCGGCCGGGAGATGAGGGATCACCTCATCCAGGGTGCCCATGAGGGCGTGGGAGAAGTGTGCCATCAGCACGGCCGAGATGGCCTGGTGTAGGCCAAGGGAGGATGCAGCATACACCTTGCGTCCGGTGTAGTCCAGCTTTTTGGACTCCTTGTCGGGGGGCTTGTCCACATCCCTAGCGTTCCCGGAACGCTGGAAAACGCTGTCTGTGACCAACCCCTCGGCAAAGGGGTGTTCCAAAAACCCGGGCAAAGAGCCGGTAGGGACCGCATACTTCCTGGCTATCCTGGTCGAAGGCGCAGGGCAGGAAGCAGGCCGCTGCCAAAGCTCCAAGGCTGGGCCAACAATGGCCTCAGCCACCGGAAAGGCCTCCGTGGGGGAATCCCCTCGGTCCAGTATCTCCGTCAGGGGATACTTGGCCCATTTGGATATGGGCTCGAGCTGCATCCCAATGGACTTCGAGATGAGCTGAAGCAAACCCATGAAGGACGATGGGCTTTCGTCCAACGACTTGCCCCTGGAGGACTCCAGGTCAATGGGCCTGGAGAACAGGGAGGAGTCGTCGTCGGACTCGGAGGAGTCCGCGAAGGGCTGCCTGGGGCCTCAGCCACACTCCACCTGCCGAGGACGGTCAGGAGTGAGGGTGACCAACTACCTATGGGGCAGGCCTTGACCCGACCGAGAGTCCTTGGTCGGTGCCCCCGATTTCGGTTGTGGAGGCGGAGGTTCCACCACAATCGGTGGGGCAGCAGGTTTTGACCAAACAACTGGCCCAGGCTTGGGCATCTCAACTACGGTGAGGGGTTGTTTTGGCCGCTCAGGTGACAGCCACTTGATGGGTGGGGAAGGCGTCGGCTTGCTCCCGGACAGAAGTAACTGCTGCCACATCTGGTCCTCGTAGCATTGACGCAATTTGCGCCGAAGCCTCTCCTCTTCCGAGGAAGAAGACGAGGATGAGCGGCGGTGCCGCTTACCTCGGTGCCGAGACCGATGTCGGCGGGATCGGCTGGACCGAGAAGAAGTCCGAGACCGAGATCCTCTGTGTTTCCGAGGACAGGTCTGGGAAGCAGCGGGGGACACCCACTCTTCCCTCGGCTCGGACACCTTAAATTGGAGACTGCTGCACCGGGGGCGCAGGCAGATCCTCGGACTCCACCGGGGGAACCGGTGAAGATGGGTTGTTGGCTTCACCAGTCAACAGCCCCTCCGACGGGTCGAGAAAAATCTCGACCGCGTTGACGGGTGTCTCGGCCGGCTGGCCTGACGGGGACACCGTGAAGCCAGCGGCCTTAGCCACAACCTCAACCGAAGTTGACAGTCAGCTGTCTGGGGAAGGAGACCTCTCCCGCTTCCACAAACGCCGACGATGGGACTTACCCTTAGAGTCCTCCTTTTTGGACCGAGAGGAATGTCCTGATGGCCCCTCTCCCTTTGTGGAAAGGGATTGGCAAAGCTCCTTGAACGAAGCTGAATACGAGGTACCCAGAGAGAGTGGGATAAATGCCGCGACCGAGGAGGATGATGCGGCCTGGGCCACCTTCTCCTCAAGGGCGATCATCTGCTCGAGTGGCGCCGCCGTGGTAACCGCCCAACGGGACTCCTTCGACTTAACCGGCGGGTAGCGCTTCTCGGGACCCCCCAGCTGTAACCGGGCAGCGCAGTCCTCCGGGACGTTGGCCGAAAACGAACAACATGACTCGCAGGCCTGCGGGTCGTGTTCTAGGCCGAGGCAGTAGACGCACGTGGAGTGCGGGTCCGTCCTGGACATCTTCTGCCCACAAGGGCACCGCCGAAAACCGGGAGTCGATTTGTCCATCGCAGCCACGAGGGAGAAAGTTGACCGAAGTCTTGAAAATTTTAAAATGAGTTTCGGGCGAACTGAAGGATTAGGATCCAGTCTATCACGCAGAGCGTTAAGGAGGGAACCTGAGCTTCCAAGCGGTAAGGAAGATCTGACGTCATGGGGTGAAGCCGAGAGTTTTACCACCCCGGTGGGTGAGAGGAGCCAGCTTGAAGACCTTCTGGCAAGATTTAAAGCGGCAAGGAATCTGCCAGACAGTGTGGATGAACAACATATCCATGTCCCTAGAAATACTATTTGTCCCTTGTACACCCCTACTGGACAGTTCCTGTTCCTTGAGTGACTGGGAGGAGTGTGGGTGAATGATGAGCAGCCCATGTCCTTTTTCACAGGAGCAGACGGCCTCTCCTTTGTCATGCACTCAGCCCTTAGACAGGCAGGGTGTGGGATCCCAGGGCTAACATGCAAAGTCTGTTCTCCCCAGTGGGAGTGAGATGCAGTGCCACTACACCACTAGGCTGGCTGTGTATATGAGCATTTTTTGTAACTCAGCTTTATTGAGTATATTGATATAGCAATTCCACATCATATTGACGATATCTGATAACAATGCACTTATGATCTAACCAGAAAAGTGCAATTACATATACTTGCTGTATAAGATAAAATTATTTATACCACGTCACCCATGATATAAAGAGTTATTCCGAGCATAATATAAAGTTATTCAACTTAGAACCAACGGCCAAAAGTATATGAGCTACCTTATACACTCAGTAAGTAGCACTGCCCTTCTGTAGTGACATTCGCAGGGACTGAGTAAAGATGAGAAGTTATGCGAACACAATCACGTGATCTACCGTAGCATTAGAACGTGAGCTGCCTAGAGCCAGCTAGCTTTCATGGTTTCATTTGGCCTGATGAGTAAAGGTGGACAGAAAGCAGCCAAAGGCAGTCACAACTTTAATGATGTAGGGAAATAATTTTTTATATCATACTAATATAAGTTCGAGAGAGACCCTGGGCCCATCAGGTCCATGTCCCCCTTCCCCTTGCTTCATAAGCAAGAATGACTTAGAATGTTTAGAATGTTGTGCAACTTGTAATAACACAGAGGGATTCTGTATCCTGCAAACACATGACTAGTCCTTACTATTTTAATCTTTTTTTAACAGCCGATTTTCTGCAGTCTAGTACCACCCCCCCCTTCCAGTTAAAAAGGAATACCCTAGATGTCTGGGGACATCACCTACGGCATAGCAGAGGTGGCACAGAGCTCTATGTGACCATCAAGAAGGAAAGACTCCCAGTTCGGTGAAGTCTTGTTAAAAGTACCTTTGTTTTGTCCCAGAGACTTACCATCACTCTGGGAGGCTCACAGAAACAGAAGGATCAGCAATAGCTGCAGCAACCAGACTCAAGCCAACAGGGAACTTCATCGAGTGGGCCCACCACTCCGGCTAGTAGCGTTGCGGCTTCACCCTCTGGCAACATGCGCAGTGACCTGCTTGACCCGACCAAATGCCACATTATCAGAGCTACAAGCATTCAAGGACGAAATCCATGAGTAGCTCCACACACCATTAGTTCTGATCTGGCCACGGTTCAGGCCGAGCAAAAGGAGATGCAGGAGTGCTCACCCAACTTTCTGAACGCTCCGACCACGTAACTGAACCCATACTGGCCATATAGCAAAAGCAGCTTCAGTTAGAGGAAAAAAATACTGACATAGAAGGCTACCTGCGCTGTAAAATCGTACACATTTTTGGACTGCCTGAGGGTGAGGAAGGGTAAAACATCTCTGAATGTTTTGACCAGTTGTTACACCAGGTTCTGGATCTACCTCCTGACCTCCAACTTAATACTAAATGTATCCTCTAGAAAGCTGGGCCTGCAACCAGACCAGACTCAACATCCTTGCTCTATTGTGATATAATTCCTCAGCTACAGGGTAAGAGAGACTGTCCTAGCAGCTGCCTGGATGAAATGGCCAGTGATGAGGGGAATGAACCACCTGTTTTTTTCTTGTTATCAAGATTACATACCTTTGATTCAAGTGATGCAGCTAGCCTACTTCCCTTACTTAAAAGCACTCTATTAAGCAAGAATAAAATTTCAGACCCCCTTCCTGGCCTGGTTGAGAGCTCTTTTCACAGATAGAATGGTGTTCTACCATACAGTGGAAGAGGCAAAGTCGGACTTAACATGTTGAGGCACAGCTGTCCCTCAACCCCAGGATGATCGGCGGATATCAGCAAGGTGCTGCCAATATCCCACCACTGGACTCCAGAACCACAGCAGCTCACCTTGTGGCAAATGGTTGAGGTCACCCATCAGTGCCAACCACAACAACTTCAAGCCATTCAGGACATTTTGGCACGGTTTCAGCGCCAGCCACATTTGTCAGCCGTGCCCTTGTACATTAGCCCTTTACGTATCTGGCTCTTTACTTGGAACAGACTTAGGCAGGTATGAGATGCACTTTACATAGTGCTGCTACACAGGTATTCTTGACTGGGAGGGCACTGCCCTTGGGGATCGTCTCCTGTTATTTAGTCAATTTTAGATGGCTGGCTGAGGTACTGGGGACTTGAGCAGTTTCAGCCTACTCTGAATTTTGGTCTGGATCCTGTGTCACTCCGGCCCAGGCTCAGATGGTCATGAAACTCCACATTAGCTCCTTTTCTTTCCAGCTGGGCTACAACTGATCAAACATTAGATCTGGATATACTGGTCGGAGGCCAGTGGGGCTGGACCCGCATCCACCAGACTGAGGCCCCGTCGCTACCGTTCCATTTCTGACGGCTTGCTTTATTGTGTTGCTCTCTTATATTTCTATTTTATACATTGTAGTTGAATCAAATCGTACTTCTTGTTTATCCTGCCTGCAATGTATTATGATTGTCTACACTTTTAATGTTTAATGACCGTACTGTCTTTGTTTAAAAATGTTTTGTTCTGTAAATTCCCCGAGTTGTGGCTGAAAATAGTCATTGCTATGGCTAGCGCACCTTACCCGTCAACAAAAACTAAATAAATAAAATAAATTTCAACAGGTGTGACAAAGTTCAGGGACTGAGGGGTAGGTCACGGCTCAGCTGCTCCACTGAAGCCTCTCTTACTAAGGGGCAGCCTGGGGGATGCATGGCCATGAGCCTTCACCCACTAGCAAACTGCTGTAACACAACACACTTACTTGGCCAGCAACTTTTGGTGAGCAAGCCCAGGGTGGGGTGGGGGAATGATAAGGATCCGCCAGACTCACGGGCCTTTGGACCTGTTTCTATATCGATACTGGTTGCCGTTGGTCCTACTAGTACTTTCAGGGCTGGGGCACAAGGGATATCGCCATACTCACTTGCACCCAATCCCAGCACCCATACCTGTGTCCTAGTCAAGGGAGCACAACTTCATTGTATTTCCTACTCGGTCACTGGGACTTACTTTCTCTGCAGTCTTGACTAGTAATCCAAACTCAGACTAGGGGCAGGTTATGGAAACTATCTTGTTTGACTGACCCTTACTGTTGGACTGTATTTGGCTTTGGGACATCCACTTGGGCAGGACCATTAACCTCCTCTCCACAATAACATACTGTCACAGGGGGACACTGCCTTTGATGTTTCTGGATGTCCAGCTCTACCACTGGTGAGATTTCTGACCTACACACTGTGGGAAAATCTCCTCAGCACTGAGGACTCTGGGTCCTACTTACACTTCCCCATACAACACCTTCCCATCTACGATGTTGTTCAGGAGCTATTTGGGATATCTCTCCCCCTGCTTTGGAAGTGTCATTTCTTTTGACTTTGTTCTGTACTGCTGGGCTTGCCTGGTTGGTAGGTCACTGTTCTGTGTGCTTTACCTGTTCTCGTGCCATTTCTGTTCTGGTCTAGCCCAGTTGGCAGGCTACTGTTTTTATCCTATGGCATTTTCTGTTTTGTCTATTTTTCAGGCAACGGTGCTGTGGATTGAGACTGGAGAAGTTGGGGTATGGATATCTGATAGGTTTTAATTCAGTTATTGATTTTGCTATGACTCTGCAGTGGCATCAAGAAGGTGGGAACAAAACAGCACTGACATGTTTGTGTCCTATTCACAATGGAAGCAATTACTAAGGTTTTCTCTGCTAATGTTAATGGCATCCACAACCCCATCACGAGGTGTAGACTCTTACAGCGACTTAAGAGGGAAAAGCCTAAAATACAGGTTACTCACCTGTAACAGGAGTTCTAGGAATGGTATATGTTGTTCATCCACACTTACTGGCAGGTTCCTTGCCGCTTTAATTGTCACTGGAAGGTCTTCAAGCTGGCTACTCCCACCCACCCGGGTGGTAAAACTCTCGGCTCCGCCCCATGACGCCAGATCTAGCCCGCTGGAAGCCAGGTTGTGCGTCGAAGCCAGGGAGGTTGGGTGGGTCATGTGGATGAACAACATATACCATTCCTAGAAATCCTGTTACAGGTGAGTAACCTGTATTTCTAGGGACATGGATATGTTGTTCAATCCACACTTATTGGCAGACTCCTAGCAGTTCTCTGGTGGGAGGGAGGCAAGGCGCACCCCCCCCCCGATACTTACTTGGGAAATAAGGACTGGAGAACCAAGGCCCCAAAACCAGCATCCTGGCCTGACTCAAGGTCGATGTGGTAGTGGGTAATAAAGGTATGTGCCGACTTCCAGGTAGCAGCCCTGCAGATATCCTGATATCCTGGATAGGGACATCCCTGGAAGCAGCTACCGATGCAGCGGTATGGCGGCTAGAATGAGCTCTTATCCCTCTGGGAGGCTCCATGCCTGCCAACCTATAGCAGAGCTCTATGCAGGAGGTGACCCACCTGCTTATTGTCCACTTGGCTGCAGGTCTGCCAGGTGCGGCTTCAGCGTAGGTGACAAACAGCTGGCGAACCTCTCCCCGAACTTCAGCCGTCCGCTCCTTATAATAAGCGAGCGCTCGTCTAGGGTCCAAAGTATGGAGCCTATATTCGGCCTCCGAGGTGTGACTGGGGTAGAACACCGGCAGAGTCAACACCTGGCTAAGGTGAAACTCCGAAACCACCTTCGGAAGGAATTTTGAGTGGGGGCGCAGGACAACCTTGTCCCTGTGGAAGACCAGGTAAGGAGACCCGATGGAAAGCACCTGGAGCTCTCCCATCCTTCTGGCTGACGTGATGGCCACCAAGAAGGCGGTCTTCCACGACAGGTGGGAAATATCACACCTGTGCATCGGTTCGAATGGCTTGCCCATGAACTTGCCCAATACCAGCAATAGATCCCACGGAGGCAGAGGTTCTCGCACTGGAGGGGAAATGTGGTCAAGGCCTTTGAAAAAGCGCCCGACCACCTTCTCCTGCACCACCGACTGCTTCCTGGCCCGCGCCCGGTAAGCAGAGATGGCTGCTAGGTGCACCTTAAGGGTCGTCGACCGAAGCCCTTGCTGAGAAAGGGACCACAGATAGTCCAGAATGCTTGCCAAGGGACATGCGGAAGGATCCAAGCCCTTCCTCTGACACCAAATGGAGAATCTCTCCCATTTGAAGGCATAGCATTTCCTGGTCAACTCCTTACGGGACGCCTCAACGACGTTGAGGACCTCGTCGGAAAGACCCAAGGCCTGGAACTCTAGCCTCTCAGGAACCAGGCCGTCAGGTGTAGGGACTGAAGGTCCAGATGGAATACCTTCCCCTGGTTGACTGAGATCAGGTCCGGTGGGCTGGAAGCTGCCTCGGGAGCCTGGAGCTGAGGCTGAGGAGATCTGGATACCAGAAGCGGGGCCAGTCTGGGGCTACAGAATCACCTGCGCCTTGTCCCTCCTTGCCTTGAGAAGCACCTTGTGGATCAAGGGAAATGGGGAAAGGTGCAGAAGAGGCCCGGGGTCCACGGCCTTGAGAAGACATCCCCCTGCAGCGAGCCCTGCTGAGGGAGGCGGGCATGGAACAGACTCAGCTTCACATTCTCCCTGGATGCAAACAGGTCCACCTGAGGTGTGCCCCAGTGGGAGAACAGATCTTGTACTACCTCCGGTAGGAGAGACCACTCGTGAGACGCAGCCTCTATCCAGCTTAGGGCATCGGCCAGGGTGTTGGAGGCTCCTGCCACGTGAATGGCTAGGAGATCCGCCTCCAGGCTGCACACAAGGGATCATATGCGGAGAGCTTCCTTGTATAACAGCATGGAGTGCATCCCGCCCTGGCGGTTCAGATAGTACATGGTCGTGGTATTGTCTGTCTGGACCTGAACCACTTGACCCCGTAGAAACAGAGTGAAGGCGGTGAGAGCTAGGCGGACTGCTCGGAGCTCCAGCAGGTTGATATGGCATCGGGACTCCTGAGGGGACCAGAGGCCATGCGCTCTGTGCTCCCCCAGATGGGCACCCCAACCAATCAGAGATGCATCGGTCGATAGAGAGACCGTCGGCTCGGGGTGGACAAACGGGATGCCCTCCTGCAGATGTGCCGGAACGGTCCACCGCTGGAGAGCGTTCCACATCTCCTGGGTCACTGTCACAGGCTGGTCCAATGGATCGCAGCACTGTGACCACTGGCTGGCCAGTCCCCATTGAAGGGGACGCATGTACCAATGGGCCCAATGGACCACGCTGGTGCAAACCGCCATGAGGCCCAGGAGGCGCAGGAAGTCCCGGGCAGGGTGCGATTGCCCAACCAGAAATGATTGGGCAAAGAAGGAAAGAACCTCGGCCCTGTCCGCCGGGAGCCGAGCTCTGGCTCAAAGAGAGTCGAGCTCTGCCCCAATGAAGAGTATCACCTGCTTCAGCACGAGTTCCGACTTGGCCTCGTTGATGAGGAGGCCAATCTGAGAGCAAACCTGGAGGGCCAGATCTCTGGACCGCTCCACCTCCGCTCTGGAGGGGGCTGCAATCAGCCAGTCGTCCAGGTAGGGGTACACCTGGACCCTTCGATGCCGCAGGAATGCTGTCACCACTGCCATGCATTTGATGAAGACCCTGGGAGATAGAGAGAGGCCGAAGGGCATGGCCCGGAACTCGTAAAGGGACCCCTCCACTCTGAAGTGGAGGAATCTCTGATGAGACGGACGGATCGGTACGTGAAAGAACGCATCCTGGAGATCCAGGGAACAGAACCACACGCCTCGTTCCAAGGATGGTATTATCTGAGCCAGAGTGACCATCCTGAAGGTCCGGACCTTAGGAACCTGTTTAGGTTGTGCAGGTCGAGGATGGGGCGCCAGTCCCCCGTCCGTTTGGGGACCAGGAAATACCTGGACACAAACCCCGGGTCTGGAGGAGGATATGCCACCTTCCTGATCACCTCCTTTTCGAGGAGCAGGGCAATATCAGCTTGGTGGGCCAACAGCGAGGCTGCGGACCCCGTAGCCCCCGAGGGGTGACGGCTTGAAAGGGTGGGGTCTGCTCAAACTCCAGAGGCAGGCCTTTTCCTACCACCTCCAATACCCAGTGGTCTGTGGTGATAGCGGACAAGGCAGAAAGGAAGTGGTGGAGCCGTCCCCCAACGGGGGGAACCCAGGGCGGAGTGACGAGGCTAGTGGTGGCACCCCTCAACCCGTCACTGGGCAGACTTGGAGAAGGAACCGGCCGATGGACTTCCTGGGCCTTTACCTCCTTGCTTCCTGTTGGAGGAAGCCGCCGGCTTGGGTTTGGGATGCCAAGCATGAGCCTGCCGGCCCTATTGCTGGTGCTGTTGGGCCTGTCAAGATGCAGGGGTCGAAGGACGAAAGGACTTATGCTGTTGCTGACGGCGGCCTTTGTCCCTGTGGGAGGAGGTGACCGAGTCCAAAGTGGCACTGGACTTTTCGATCTGCTGGAGATGTCCCTCCACTCCAGGGCCGAAGAGGTCAGTCACCAAGAAGGGGACGTCCGCTAACTTGTGCTGGGTATCCGCCGTGAAGGTGGATATCCTCAGCCACGTCCTGCAGCACATGGCCACCGCGGCCGCTACTGACCTGGCACAGGAATCACCTATGTCCAGAGCAGTCTGAAGCTGTTGCTTCACCACTGCCCTACCCTGGTCCCACACCTGACAGACCGTGGTCTGCAGGTCGGCCAGGAGATGAGGGACAACCTCATCCAGGGAGCCCAAGAGGGCGTGGGAGAAGTGTGCCATCAGCATAGCCGAGCTGGCCTGTCAGAGGCCGAGGGAGGACGCAGCGTACACCTTGCACCCGGCAAAGTCCAGCTTTTTGGACTCTTTGTCAGGTGGCTTATCCACATCCCGAGCATTACCGGAACGCCGGAAGACGCTGTAGGTAACTAGCCCCTCGGCAGAGGGGTGCTCCGAGAAACCGGGCAAAGAGCCAGTAGGGACCGCATACTTCCTGGCCATCCTGGCTGAGGGCGCAGGACAGGAAGCAGGCCGCTGCCAGAGCTCCAAGGCTGGGCCGACAATGGCCTCAGCCACCGGAGAGGCCTTCGTGGGGGAATCCCCTCGGTCCAGTATCTCCGTCAGGGGATACTTCGCCAGTTTGGACACGGGCTCAAGCTGCATCCCGGTGGACTCTGAGATGAGTCGAAGAAGACCCAAGAAGGACGATGGGCTATTGTCCAATGACTGGCCCCCGGAGGACTCCAGGTCGACATGCCTGAAGAACAGGGAGGAGTCGTCATCAGATTCAGAAGAGTCTGCGAAGAGCTGCTTCTGCCCTGAGCCACCCTCTACCTGCCGAGGACGGTCGGGAGTGAGGGTGACCGACAACCTGTGGGGCAAGCCATGACCCAACCGGGAATCCTTGGTCGGTGCCCCAGACTTTGGTTGTGGAGGCGGAGGTTCCACCACAATCGGTGGAGCAGCCGGTTTCGGCCGAACAACTGGCCCTGGAATGGGCAACTCTACTGGGGCAAGTGGTTGCTTCGGTCGTTCGGGCGACAGCCACTTGATGGCTGGGGCTGAACCAGAGTCTGTTTAGACCCAGACAACAGTAACTGCTGCCACATAAGCTCCTCGTAGCGTCGACGTAATTTACGCCGAAGCCTCCCCTCATCCGAGGAAGAGGAGGAACGGTGTCGCTGCTTACTTCGGTACCGAGACCAAGACCACCAATGTCGGCGGGAATGGCTTGACCAAGATGAAGTCTGAGACCGAGACCTCAGGGGGGGGACTGAGGGTGGGTCTGGGAAGGGGCGGGGGACACCCGCTCTTCCCTCAGCTCGGGCACTTTATCTGGGGACTGCGGCCCCGAAGGCGCAGGCAGATCCTCGGTCTCCACTGGGGGAACCGGTGAAGGTGGGTTGTCAGCTTCACCAATTGACAGCCCGTCCGAAGTATCGAGAAAAATCTCGACTGCATCAATGGGAGTCTCAGCAGGCTGGCCTGATGGGCACACCGTGAAGCCAGCGGCCTGAGCCGCAGCTTCGACCAAAGTTGACGGTTGGCTGTCCGGGGAAGGAGACCTCTCCCGCTCCCATGAATGCCGATGGTGGGACTTACCCTTCGACTCCTTCTTCTTGGGCCGAGAAGAATGTCCCGAAGGCCCCTCTCCCTTCATGGAAAGGGACTGACAAAGCTCCTTGAACGAAGCTGAGTGAGGAACTCAAAGAGGCGGGATAAATGCCGCGGCCAAGGAGGAGGAAGATGCGGCCTGGGCAGCCTCCTCTCGAGGCGATCATCTGCTCGAGCTGCTCAGCCCGAGCCAGCCCGCCCTTGGACACCGCTCGAGCCTCTTTGGATTTTACCGGCAGGTAACGCTTCTCAGCACCCGAAGCCCAATCAGGCAGCGCGGTCTTCCAGGACGGTGGCCAAAAAAGAGCGGCACAACTCGCAGGCCTGCAGGTCGTGGTCTAGGCCTAGGCAGTAGATGCACGTGGAGTGCGGATCCATCCTGGACATTTTCTGTCCGCAAGGGCACGTCCAAAAGCCGGTAATCGATTTGTCCATCGCAGTCGCGAGGGAAGGTGAAGGCCAAAGTTTAGAAAACTTAAAAACTAGTTTCGGATGAACCGAAGAGTTAGGATCCAGTCTAAAATGCAGAGCGCTAAGGAAGGAACCTGAGCTTCCAAGCGTAAGGAAGACCTGGAGTCATGGGGCGGAGCCGAGAGTTTTACCACCTGGGTGGGCGGGAGGAGCCAGCTTGAAGACCTTCCAGCGACAATTAAAGCGGCAAGGAACCTGCCAATAAGTGTGGATTGAACAACATATCCATGTCCCTAGAAATAATTTTTTTTACAGGAGGTGCATCTTTCCCCAAAGAAACATATTTAATATGAGCAATCTGGCTTTCATTTGATCTGTTTCCCATCCCACAACTCTAGATGTCGACAGGGGTCATATATACTGTTGGCAGGTAAGGGTCTATGGCCCACCCAGTCTTCCCATTTGAGCTCATAAGATCACTAAATTTTTCTAGAAGTCTGTTGCCCTTCACCCCGACCTCCAGAATTCCCCTATGTCTATCCCATGCATTCTTAAAACCTGTGATTGCTTCAGCCCCCACCACTTCCTCAATAATTTTATTTACTGTGATCATTTTGTCCATGGTGTTTAAAGTTTATTCACACTTGTTTAATGAGGGGTGGATTCTTAATGTATACTATGATCCTTTCAGAGGTCCTACCAGGAGTGGGGTTCAAACCCACATAAGTGTGCATCCATTTGTTTTTAAATTCAACATCTTAACCACTCAACCATCTTGGTTCTGATAAATGAGTATCAAACTGAGATTTTTCTAATTACAAGACTTAATGTCTCATCCGAGATTTGAACCCAGGACCTCTCGCACCCTAAGCAAGAATCATACCCCTAGACCAATAAGCCATTAAAAAAGATGACACCTCAAGAGTGCATTATTAGAGTGGAGCACAGTGGGCCAGGAATTTGGATTGCAGTTTCCAGATTTCAACCCTGTATGGCCCAGATAGATGCATGATTCTCAAACAGGTCATCTAACGTATCATGATACCAACGTACAGAGAATCCTAATGCAATACTACGCTCTTCTGTATGACATGGATTCTAAAGCCAATGGGGGGCAGATCAAGGAGTATTTAAACTGCCCCCCCAACTCCATTGTCAGAGATGCAGGTCAAGAGTCTGGTTTGCCCTTTCACCATTGAGGAAGTCCTCCTAGCCATTTCTAACTCTAAATTGGGGAAATGCCCAAGCCCAAACAGGTTTCTGGGACAATTCTTTAAGAAATTCAGAGAAGTCATGTGATGCATCAGAGCTAGCACCAGCCTGACTGAGCTGTTCGGTGCCCTCAAGACAATTATTCGTTAAAAATCAAGGTATTCCAGGTTATATAGCTTCTAGTTTGCCAGCCTTGCATTAGGAGTGCTGTCCTGCACCAGCTAAGTGAAAATGATCGAGAGCTAAGGATCGAGAGGAGGAGTTTTTGGCTTTGTTTCATATGCCCCCTCCACTCCAGGAGCGGGAACAGGGCCCTACACATTCCCACTTGCATGCTTCTCTACTACCAGGAGGTCCACCCTGAGGTTAAGTCATAAAAGTTTTTAGAGGAACTTGCCCCTCTTAAGGAAACGATTCTGGATCTCTCCAGTGACATCAAAGCCATATGCCTGGCAATCGAGGAGCTCCCCCTGACAGGTTGGTGACAAATAAGCCTGCATTAGCTAAGGGGAGGACTGGCGAGACTGCAAGGAGCCAGAGTTCGTACAGCTTTGACAGAAGATGGCCAGGCTTGAGGAGCGCCTCAAGGGCTAGGAAGGAGTCGGCAAAACAATCTTGTTACAGCAGGAATGCTGAAGAAATCCGAGGGAAGGGACCTGATCTTGTTTGTCCAAAAGCTTTGTACCAAAATAACTTGACCGTCATTTAACGGCCCAAATTATGTGATCAAGCAAGCCCACAAAGGTCTCCACCTGATGCCTGCTGAAGAGGAACATCTGAAATCAGTGATCTTCTTAGCTAAAATGCACATTCTGAACGAAGTCCGTGAGTCCAAAGAGATCCTATGGGAGGGGAAGAAATCATTTATATTTCAGAATTTGGTGCTGCAAGTATGGCAGAAACAGGCAGCCTACAAGGACATCTAAGCAAAACCCTATGTTGCCCACATTTACTTCAGAATGCAGTACCTAGCAAAGCTAATAGCAGCCACTAATGGGAGTCAGAAAACATTTCAAACATTGGACCAGGTAAAAAGAGATCTGCCACAGTTTGTTTCCCAATCTTTACAAGAATCTCTGACAACATTGCCTATTCAGTGTGTGAGAGCATGGTGCGTTAAATGGGGCCAATTAAAGTTTTCTGGATCAATCTATTAAATGATCAGTGATTTTAGCAAAACTTCTGTTATCCTCCAAGTCTGAATTATCACCCCAGTTAAAAATTGCAAATTTAAGTGCTGCGTGGCCAGGGCATCTCTTGGAGGTACCTGCAGGACCGTCGCCTTCTATCCCCGCCTGAGACCTCTCCCCCGGGACCCCCCACCAGGACCTTCCAGACCCCCCCTGATCACCCCTCTGGGGGACAGCCTGCCCACCTACCTGGTGGCCTGTCTGCAATTAGAGGGTCTGTCCCGGTCGACAGCCTGGGGGACCAGTGGAGAGATGGTCTGACACTAGGAATGTGGGCGAGGCCCGGAGCCCTTGTTGCCTCTCTGATCCAAGAAGGGTTTTTCCTCGTAATGGTTTCTCCCAGGAGCACAGATGTGCAATGATGTCTGGCACTGCCATGCCGCCACCACTCCTCTCCCTGACTGTGGCACTGTATGTTCCTGATGCTGTTCCTAGTCTCCACCAGGGGAAATGCTATGGAGTAGCATTAGGGCTGGATCCCTCCCCAGGAAGGGAGAGCAGTCCTCTGGATGCTCAATCCCTTTCCTACCCTGCCGACCCCCAACGGCCCAAGTCCATTCCCGAACCTGGGTCACTGGCGTGGCACGAGGTGTGGCACCTAGCACCTCAACCCTCAGTGCCACTGTGCCCACCCTGATTTGATTCTTGACGGGGGTTCTTTTTGAATATCGCTATCCAGAGTCCTGGTTGTTTTGCACTGTACTTACCCTGTGTGGCAAGTTTGCGGCAACATTATTATTACCAGCACTGCAGGGCTTAACAGCACGAGGACACACAAGTGGAACAGTTACAGTGGCATCAAACATCACAGCATGAAGTGAAGCAGTTTGGGAGGAGGGCAGCCTGGCACTGTGGAAAGGTTGGTAAGAACTCAGAGCGTTTTTTTCGTATGGGACTGTACGGCACCAGCAAGTGCTAAAATGGTTCCCTGCAGCTCAGGGGACTTGTTACCGGGGTAAGTGTGAGAGGGGACCAAGCCAAATAGCCAGTTCAGACTCGCAAAGGATGTAATGAAGGATAGTCCATACAGCTCATTACAGGAATTTCCTTGCCTGTGTGGCATCAGGGAACATGGAAGTGCCAAATGGGAGTAAGCAGCAAGACTCTTATCAAACTGAGCTGCGGGCACCAGGCAGACTTTGTGAAATGTTGGAGAGCAGGCGGTGAGGGACCTCTTAAGCATGGAGGGTCTGTTACACACCTCCTGGGACTAGTGTGCCCACACGGTGTGGCTTATCAGGGCTCATGTCTGAGATATTCTGTTATGTCATCCTTGAAAATGACTGGGCCAGGATCATCTTGACATTGGTTGTATAGGATGTGGGTCGGAGTGGCCGGCATCAGCTGGGCCAGGACCACTGCGGACCAAAGAGATCTTGTGGTCCTTGGGACTGGGGTTGGAGGAGGGAGGAGGAGTTAAATGTTGCTTGCTGTTTATTTTTGCTGTTATACTGTTTTCTATATTGAACATATTTCAAGGGGGGGAAGGGGGTCCTGGAGTATGATGCGTGGTACGCAACAGGGGTGAGAACAGAGGATCCTAGGTTACAGGAGCTTATTTCTGTAATATATGTTGCGTCTGCGTCAAATATTGGAAATGTCGATTGCTTCAATGTAGCATATTAAATGGGAAAAAAAAGATATTCAAAGATCATATCGCTCCCCCATTTATACAGCTTTACGTATCCCTCCACCCTTGCAGCACTATGCTGCACTTTTGTCTATTCTGAAGTCTCACCAGGACCCTCTTAACCCAATGTCATATCAGCCCATACTGATACTGAACTAAGGGTATAATATTTTTATGTCTATGTGGGCTGATCAAATAGAGAGACTTCTCCTATTATTGCTGGCCATGGATCAGGTGGGCTTTGTACAGAAGTGCCAGGCCCACTATAATGTATGCCGAACCCTGCTGTTATTGGATCATATAACTCAGCACTCCATCTCCCTGGTCCTGGCCAGCCTTGATGTGGAGGCCTCTGACAGAGTCTCTTGGGCCCTTTCTTTGGCATACCCTTCATAAATCTGGATTCCCTAAGGCGTTTATATCTGTGCTCTGAGGTTTGTATAGCTCCCCTCGGGCCCACCTCCACATTAATGTTTCCATTACCCCTCCTATCTCTTTGACCAAAGGCACTCAACAGGCTTGCCCCTTGTTCCTGCTACTTTTTGCTCTTTACATTGAGCCCTTGGCTGCTAGTATACGTATGGGTGGGGATATCCCGGGTGTTCCTTTGGGTGGTAGGGACTACAAAACTGCAGTCTTTGCCAATGTTGCTTACTGTTACAGACCCTTATGTCTCCCTTGTGAGGGTGTGGGATTTGCTGGAGCAATAAGAAAGCCTAGCAGGATTCAAACTTTCTCAAAATAAGACAGAGGTTCTCACATTCCATTACACCCCTTCCACTACTGTTAGTACCTGACTGAAACTTAGATGGAACAGAGGGGCTCTCAAATATTTAAGAGTGCAAGTTACAAAACAAAAAGAACTCACCTAGAGATATGGAATTATGAACCTTTGACAACGGCAATAGCTGCTTACCTGCTTCGATGATCTCACCTGAGTTTGATTTTTTTCCATAAAGTTGAGGCGATCCAGCAAAATATTTTGCTGAGGAGCATGTACTTTCTTTTTTTTTTTCCATATACATTTTCTACTCCTCCATCAGAGCTGGCAGGCAGCTCCAGCCCCTCATCTCTCCAGCAGATTTTCCTGCCCCCCCACAGGTTACCCCTCGTGACAGGGCCGGTGGCGGTGCCTGCCCTCCCCCGAATCCAACATCTAGATCACTGGGGGAAGGCGTGGGCGCAGCCCGCCATCACAGAGTCTGCCAGCTCCGATCCATTTCCATTTTCTCCCTGGACCCACATACGTGCAATGGTTAGAGGGACTGTCTCCACCTCTACGGAGGCACTCTTATGCCCTGGGTGTGGGTCCAGCCCATTCTAGCATTGTGCCTGTGCTCAGAGCCCCCACCCCCGAGGAAGGACAGCTGTCAGCGGATGCTCAATCCTTCCTTGCCCGGGCTGACCCCTGAGAGACCCAAGTCTGTTCCTGAACCTGGGTCGCCGGCGTAGCGTGAGGTTAGGTGTCTAGCACCTCAGACATCTGCACCACCGGGCCGGCTTCCTGTACTTTCTGTATACTCTCCCAGAATGCTGGATTTCCTCTACTTTCAGTCGTGGAAAAAGATGCTCTCTAGAACCTTGTGGAACAGAGAGTGACCATGAATCTGGCTATTCCTATTACAATTACCCTGTGAGTGAGACTGGGTGAACCTACCCCATTTTCAAACATATGCTGGAACAGCTCATTGATGTCTAATACATCTTTGGACCACTGACACTTACCAGGCCCACTGGAAGGCCACAGAATTTACTGTAAATGACCCGTATGAAATTAACAAGATCCTATAGGCCCCGGGGTACCTCCTGTTTTCCAGATTTCATATATATATATATAGATATATACACACACACACACACACACACACACACACAGAACCACTCTGAGGGTGTAAAACACCATCCAAAGGATATCCTCTTTGTCAGAATGCCATGTGGACCAAGGCTATGCTGTTGGACTGCAGTCTGTCTCCGAACAAAACAGACCCCTTTGTGCGACACTGGCATAGAAAAGGGTCAGTTTACTTCCACCAGTTCCTAGGTGCCCAAGGCATCCTGCATTTCTAAAATCTCTAGACTTAATACTATCTACCACATACTGACCACTTTTGCTACTTTTAGGTTAGATCTTATATTTGAAGGTTGGGAGCCAAGGTAAGGCAGCTCCTGGAAAAAACACACATCCTCCTCAAACTAATACTTTGCAGTGGACACGGGGAAGGGTGGAACAGAGGAATAGGGATCTGAAAAGACTGGAGAAGTGTTAAAGGGTACAGCAGCTGGGTTTTAATGCAAAAAGTGTAAAATAATCCACTTGGGCCATAGAAACCCAGGAGCGGAGCACAAAATGGGCAGAGTGATACTTACAAAGACCAAGCATGAAAGAGACAAAGGCGTAATCATATCAGATGACATAAAAATGGCCAGGCAGTGTGACAAGGCAGTCAGAAGGGCTAGTGTGACGCTGGGGTACATAGGAAGAGGTACTGCCAGCAGGAAAAGGGAGGTGGTGCTGCCCTTATATAAATCACTGGCAAGACCTCACCTCGAGTACCGTGTCCAGTTCTGGAGACACATCTCAGGAAGGACACAGAATGGAAGCGGTCCACAGGAGGGCTACTAAAATGGTGCAGGGTCTGCATCAAAAGCCTTACAAGAAGAGGCTTAAGGAGCTAAATATGTACACCCTAGAGTAGAGGAGGGAAATGATAAGAGACCTTTAAATACCTCATGGTGTAAATAAGATACAGGAGGGAGGTATTGTTCAGAGAAAAAGATGCTCTAGAACAAGGGGGCATGCTATGAAACTGGACATGGGTAAATTCAGGAGGGATGTAGGAACACCACTGTAGCCTGTATAACAGGCTGGGGTGGCCATCCCTGGATTATAGAGATATATTACAGAGATCTTGTTTTGTATACAAAACAATTCATTGTACAGGATCTAATCCTATGTATAATTTTTTTAAGCAGAGTCTCTCATACAGAAATTTGCAATCTCAAAATTCAATTCACTTGACAGTTCCAATTTGTAAAACCTCTAAATACTAAACAAGAATTTGTCAATGCCGAATGTTTGCTTGCTGGCATTAGCAGTGGAAGTGCAGTAGTTAGACAGGAATGGCACTGAAGTATTGAACTGACACCAACTCCACCCTCACCCTGCAGAGATGGACAGGCAATGAGGTGTGCCTTTTGGCTGTCATCCATGACAGTCACGACATTTCACCTCACCCTGCCCTTCAGACACTGACAAGTGTTGAGGTGTGCCTTGGGGTGTTTGGGCTTTACATTCACCTCATTCCATAAGGAATTACTCTGAAATGGGCGCAGTATAGGAGAATGGGGTGAACTCTGGGGGCAAAGGGTCCAAGGTGCACCTCGATGCCTGTCACTGGCTGGAGGCTGGGGGTGAAATGGCATGAGCATTACTGTCGACAATCCCAAGTTACACCCCTGACACCTGTCAGTCCCTACATGGTAGGGCGTTATGGTAGAAAACCCTAACACCCTGGGTGTTTTACTCCAAGTTTTCCACATGGGCTTTTTGTGACCCCACTGCATGAACAGACACACTATCAGTTTTTTAGGTGAAAGGTGACTATGCACATCGAATGCGCCATTTGGAGCCACAGGTTCGAAAACACATTTCGAACAGGATGTGAAAAATGACAGGTGTACTGTTCATGAGGTGGTGTAAAAAATGGCACTGTTTAAAATCTGGAGTGAAAAATATATAAAAAAAAGCTGGTGAAGTCACAAGCGTGCGTAGAAACTGCGCAATGCACACCCGTGATGCAATCAGTTTGAGGATTTTTTTACAGCAAATTTTCAACACAGGCATTTTGGGACCTTCGCTCATGAACAGTGTCACTGTCATTTTCTAAATCTATCTCGAACACTGATTTTCCACAGTGACTGCGCTATTCTGCACTGGAAGTGCGAAAACACATTTCGGCCAGGGTGGTGAAAAATGACAGCTTTACTGTTCATAAGGAGGTGTGGAAAAATGTCAATATTGAAAATCTGGACTGAAAATATTGCAAATTCATGAACTTACGAGGGTGGGTGGAAACTGGGCAATGCACGCATGTAACACAGTCATTTTATGGACTTTTGTCACCAAATTTTCAACATCTCCATTTTAACACCTCTGCTCATGAACAGTGTCAATGTGATTTTCTTAATGTGTCCCAAACATTGATTTCGCAAACCGACCATGCCAATGTGCGCTACATGTACGAAAACACATTTTGAGTGAGATGTGAAAAAATGACAGCTGTATTGTTCATAAGGAGATGTGGTAAAATGGCAATGTTGAAAATCTGGAGTGAAAATATTACAAATTCTCAAAGTTACGAGCGTGCGCAGGAACTGCACAATGCACGCTCGTAAAACAGTCATTTTGGGGAATTTTTTCACCAAATTTTCAACATAGGCTCTGGAACATTTCTCCCCACCCTTGCTAGCCTCCACCATGGAGGTGGGCTCCCCAACAGAGACATTTGACTCCAGAGACGCGGACAAGTCTGGGGACAGAGGAGATGGCAGCGGGTACTGGCTGGCAGGTGAAAGGGCCAACGATGTGTGGCCCAAAGAAGGGGCTGCTCAGGGGACAGGGAAAGGAGCAAAGAAACCCATAAGCTGGTGTGGCAAAAAGTAACTTTAGAATGCTATTTGACAACTGGCAGAGTACCCCAAGGGCTATGAATTTTAGAGTTTCCATCATTTGCCAGTGATTGAGCTGATTTTTTTGATTCCTGGAAACAGGAGATACATGTCTCATCACTGAGACTTATCAAACTAATTGTATCAGACTCTATCAAGGTCCATCAATGTCTACGAGAGTAACAAACAAAAGGAATTTTCTCTACATCAATTTGCTGACTCTCCAGAGTTTGAAGGACTGAAAACCAAATTAAACAACTCAACTGAATAACTAGACAAATGCACCAAAGCATATAAATTCAAAAAAGTGGTAGTGTGACAAAAGAGACTTTCTTAATATTTGGGGTTTTGATTGGGGGAAAAAAAAGGAAAAAAAAAAAAGCCAAAATCAGTTCTAAAGTAAACTACCCCCACTCCACAGAACATTACAGTCAGTGAGATGCTGCATACTCAGTTTTCATGGCTGTGTGGGTGCAGCTCCACAGATATACTGCACTTATTAATGAAAAAGGGACTGTGGAAGCACGTGACCAGATATCCCTCTGGCGTGCTTACACAGTGCTGTGGCAAAGTTGGAGCCATTCTGTTTTAGGGACCCTTCAACTCCACCAGCCACATAACCATGCCCCTTTCACAGGGCACTATTTTTTATCTGTAACTGCGGACGTCACGACCGCCGTACATAAGATGGCCACTGTAACTAATTGCGCATGTGCAGTGATTTCACAGTGGCCATCTTGGACACAGAAGTTACGGCTGCTGTGACCAAGATTATTGTCGACAATAGTAACTGCACATGTTTGAGTATCACACATGTGCAGTATTGCCATGGCGGCCATCTTGGATATGGCTGACTCAGCCGTGGCGAAAGCACCAAGGATTCTGACTTGCCACTTTGAGCGGCCACAACGGCTCTGACCAGAGTTTGTTTTTAGAGGATTCCCTGAGGTCAGAGGCGAGCTCTGGCCCACCCCTACTCGGCAGCCCGAGAATAATTTTTCAGAAAAGCAGCCAATAAGCTGAGGCTGTAGAGGCAACCGCCGGTGTACAGCACAAAGTTCAGGGCAAGAGGAAGTCTCAGTAGAGGGGACACAGCAAGAATAAATGCCAGGAGATAATGTTGTTAACCTTTCAAGTTATTCTCTTTCTGCCTCTGAACTCGGTGTGAGATGGTGGATGAAATCTTGCGAGAGCTGAGAGTCAGTCAGCTTGCGGCTCTCATGTAGCATGAGATTTAGAAACTAGGAAGAAGCAGGGGGGATGGTCATGCTGCTAGAAGTTGTTTGAGAAACTGGGCCATAAAATAACATTTGGGTGGCTCCATTTTGGTCCATAGAGCTTCCTTTTCTCTGTGGGACTGTTTTTTGGGTAGAAAATAGCACAAAGTGGTTGCGGGTGCTTTGATTTAGTGCCAATGAATTCCAGTAATGTTTGAATCCAGCTCAGGCATTTTAAACATTTTCTAGTGCAAGGAAACTTTTCTAGGTGAGTTTGAGAGTACCTTTTTTACAAGTTAGTGAGGCTAGCAAAGTCACCAGATTCTTGTTGGTGATTAATACAACTCAGGAACCACTGTCAGGAGAACCAGGTTATTATATTACCTCCTGTAAGTCATTGCACAGACTCTGTGTTCAATTATGTGGGTCAGATATTATTTTAGTTCCTGGCAGCAGGGGTGTTCAGGTAGCTAATAATCTCTATAGCTGCACAATGTGATAATGTTAATAATTTGAATACTGTGCTGGCAATTTCTCAGCTAACATTTTCCTAGACAACAGATGCTAGTAGAAGCCGCAGTGCTAACATCTCTAAGACTGACAGTTTTGCAATTTTAAACAGTTGCATATCTGCAGAAACATACTCTTGTGGTCTTGTTTGATCTTTGTTGTAGGATATTAATAAATGGCTTAGCCAGGTGGTTTCTTACCTTAGTAATGAAGTTGTTCTTTATAATAAATATTTGTTCTTTACAAGAAACACACTGGAGCTCTAGGGTGTGCTTGCATCCTGTTTTGATGCACATAAAAACTGACCATAGGAGAACAGAGCCCCTCTCAGGTGGGGCATGGACTTTCTTCAAGTCACATGTGCATCAACCAACCTATCAGGTGTACACAACCCATGATGTCATGACTGTGGAGTGCCTCAGAGATGTATTCCCCCCACAATCACCTTTACCAGGTGAGTAAACTACCATTACAGAGTTGACATCTGTTCCAACCCACAACTGGAATTATTTCGACACCTATACTGATTTAGACAATTTTTTTTGCAAGAAATTTAAATCTCAAGTGTTTTTTCTCTGCAATGGGTAAAACCAATGCTACCAGAATCTCTTGTTGGGGGGTTCCTCTGTCATGGGCATTACTAATGATTCTGTTATTGTCTCTGGTGTTTATGTTACAGAAGCTGATGAGTCACAAAATACTCAAGTAACTTCCCATCCCTTTAAGGCTGAACCAAACTTCATGCTGCCTTTTAATCCTACTGTGGCAGTTTTCCTGCGTGCCTGTGAACAAGAGCTATGCAAGCTCCATCAATCTAATATTCGGCATACATACAGTATGTTAATGCCAAGGGTTGAATTTGAAGCACTTAAGGTACTAGAAAACAATACTGCTATCATGATTAAACAGGTGGACAAAGGTGGAAATCTAGTTGTTGTGGACAACAGTGCTCATGAAGCAGAGGTCCGCCGACAGCTACAGAATTCTAAATTTTATAAACCCCTGTCTGGTGACTCTATTTCAGCTTTCAAGAAAAAGATAGATCTCTACGTTACCCAGGCATACAAACGGATATACTATGTTATCTGGAAACTCAGTATCCTGACACTCAGGATACAGAGTCCAGATAACCAAAATTGACAAACCCGATGGCACCACTTGCCCGACGTAATGCTGGGCAACATGGCAACAAATGCAGTTTCTTTCAAAGTGGAGGGGGTGGGGCTTTGCCCCCACACCCCCCATAACTAAAACAACTAACTCCCCAGAGTAAAAAAACTAACCGTTATTGGGGGGGGGGCAAAAAGGATGTGGCCGGACCAGAACCCGGGTCCAGTGGCGCACGCTGGCTGAGCTGCTGGTGTTCTAGCCCTCCACACCTCTGGATCAGATGGTGTTTTCAGGAGTAAGGTAGCAAGCAGTCACATTTGCTACCTTACCCTGTTCTGTAACACCGTCGGGCTTGTATCCATTGGCATTATCGTTATCGGGACACTGCACCTGTCAGGCAATAGTGCCTGGGCAGGTGTGTGTCAGGATAGTGAGCCATGGGTTAACATAAGGGTACCATGCAAACAGCATAGTATTGACCAGGACACAAAAAACGTCCCTTTTGTACAACATCTCACTCGCTCCACAATTTACATCTTCAAAAAAAAAAAAAAAAAAAAAGGCACAAAAAACCTTGTCCCCCCCCCACACCAATTATATTGGTTATCAACTCTGATGGAGCCTTTGTCATAATATGTTGATCATTATACTTAGCCTTTTATACACCAGCTCAGATCTTATATTAGAGATACTACTCAGGGTCTTGAAGAGAACAATTACCTAGTTGTGCTCAACGTTGAATCTCTATATATGAATATGCCGCTAAAAGGGGAATTAAGAGTGCTCAAGCATTTTCTTGATTTGAGACCCACTGATATATATATATATTACCCCACCTACAGAGTTCCTCAGGCAAACTATTGAGATTCATGCTAGAATGCAACTCATTCTCATTTCTGGGGATTTTTACCTACAGATAACTGGTACAGATATGGGGGTGACTTTCAATTCCAATTTTGCTAACCTCTTTGTAGGCTTGTAGGAGGAGGAATTTCTTTACAATGAGGCTGTTAATCTCTTTTTTCAGTAAAATTACTCTATGGAGATGATATATTGATGATTGCCTCATATTGTGTGTGTGTGGGTACACTGGAGGAACTTACATGTTTTCACCAATACTTTGAGTCCACTAGTGAGCCTGCTCATTTTTCTCTGACAAGCAGCCTGTCACTCATCTCATTTTTGGATATCTGTATTAGTAAAAACAACATGAATGGTACAGTTACTGATCTGCTCAGAAATGGCACCACTGACCACTTCATTCCATCCTGGACTGTAACTAAGGCCATTACAACTGGCCAATTCATTCATATCAGATGAAACTGCAGTACCCAAACTATGTTTAATCAAAACGTGGCTGAGCTCTGTGACAGATTTAAACAGCGGGGATACTGCAGTAATGATATCTATGACGGTAGGTCGAGGGCAGTGGGAACCAAGAGACACTCTGTTGGTGCATAGGCAAAAAGAGTCACACTCCACTAAGAGAACAGATTCTGTTACTACCTATAGTACAGTTGCCGATGAAACAGAGAAAGTAATTAGTAAAAGTTGGCCAATTCTGAGTAAGTATATTGCCGAGTGCCCTAAGATGGTTTTCTATCAGCCACGGAACACTGGGGACCATGTTACACATAGACTCCAACCATGACAAATGGAACAGAGTACTTGGCTACCAAGATTGCCACCTGACTGCCACCGTTGCTTAAGATGTAAATATTGTGATGTGATAAACTTGGATTACGTCACCAGTGAAAATGTGCTTCATTCCACACTCCATGGGATTCACAGCTGGACATTCATTAGCACCGAAAACGTGTCTGTGGGTGTAAACGTAGGTGACACTGAATTGAAGCTCGCTCAAAGAGAAGCATTCTGAATTTTCAAACTTCAAGCAACAACACCCCCTGGGCTTATTGAAAGAATTGAAATAACTCCATTCCTATAATAAAAGACTTGCGCAGTGCTTCTAGCCTGATAATGAAACTGTGCCTATAACCACAGTTACAGTATGATACATCTTCTATGTTTACTTGCGGATTTTGCATTTTTGCCTTAGAAGTTTTGAACACTTGAATCGCAGTGCTCCTTTAATTCATTTGGTAATGTTCCACTGAGTCGTGCAACAATTATTTCAAAAATATCTATTTTTCAGATGGTTATAAACTATCATTGCTGTTGTGTTAGGAGCGGTGTAGCACTTCCAGTCTGACTGTGTTTTGTTTCTGGTTTTTAATGTTATATGTGTGATTTCTCTTCACATTGTAAGTATTGAGCACCTGTATAATCATCGCACGCTACATTTTGGTACTGCCCCTTTAAGACATCCGACTTTTAAAAGAGAGATGACAGCTACCATAGTAGCTCCTTGATAAAGGGTGCAAGCGTGAAAATGTTGGGGCAAGTGTGAAACGTTAGGGCATCCTTCTGCGTTGTGGTTAAGTTCCTGCATCTGTTGCTGCTTTTTGGAAAGAATTATATTTTTCTACCAGTTTGAACAGCACTTTTGCTTTCTGGTGGATTTCTTTGATGAGCGAGTGTCACAGTGCTGGCATGAATGTGTGTGCATGGTTTTGTACCTGCAGACTGATAAAGAAACTGAGCAGCCTGGAGGTGGGATCTAAAGGAGTGAATTGGGTTAGAAACTGGTTAGTGACTAGGAGACAGAGGGTAGTGGCTAATGGCACTCACTCTAATGATGGGACACTGACAGCGGGGTGCCGCAGAGCTCAATACTGGGACTGGTCCTCTTCAATGTCTTCATAAGTGACACTGCAGAACAGCTAGAAGAGTATGTATGCCTGTTTGCAGATGACACAAAAATCTATAACATAGTGGACACTCAGGAGGGTATAGAGAGAATGCGTAGGGATCTTGGGAACCTCGATGCATGGTCAAGAGCATGGCAGTTGGGGTTCTATGCCAAAGAGTACAAAATCATAAAACTAGGGCATAGGAAACCAGAAAATGAGTATAGGGTACTGACAGTCACTAAGCAGGAAAGGGACCTTGGGGTTATCATATCTGATGACCTCAAAGTGGCAGGTAGGGCCAGTGTGATCCTCGGAACGTAGAGAGAGGCATCTCCAGCAGGAAGAGGGAAGTCGTGCTGCCACTACATTGCTCACTGGTGAGACCCAACCAGGAGTATTGTGGTAGTGTGTACAGTTCTGGAGGACGCACCTCAGAAAGGACATGGATAGGGTGGAAGCAGTACAGAGGGGAGGCAAGTAAAATGGTGCAGAGCTTGCACCAAAAGCCCTATGAGGGGAGACTGAAGGATTTAAATATGTACACCTTGGAAGAGAGGAGGGCAAGTGGTGACTAGATAGAGACCAACAAATACCTCACAAGGGTTAACAGGGTGCAGCAGGGGAGTCTCTTTCAAATGAGAAAGAGCACCAGGACCAGAGGGCAAGTGATGAGGCAGGGGGGTAACTTTAAGAGGGATGTGAGGAAGTAGTACTTCATTGAAAGAGTGGTAGACGCTTGGCACAGACTGCCAGTGGAATTAGTGGAGGTGCAGACAGTAGAGGGTTTTAAGCATGTATACGGCAGACAGAGGAATGCTGGTAAATAAGCAGGGGGAAGAGGATCGCCGGAGACTAGTTAGGGTCTGCGGAGACGGACTATGCGGGGACCATCTAGGCAGACTGAGTGGCTCAAGCAGTCCTTTTCCGCTGACAAATTCTGTTCCTATGTCTCTATCCATGGCAACTTTGGCAAGATTTGTCTCTTTGCTGATGACACAAAACTCTGTGACAGGGAAAACAGTGAGGGAACTACAGAAGTGTATGCTGCCTTGCCATGCTACAGAAGCTTAAAAGGTGGTCATAGATCTGGCAGTTCAGACTGAACACCAAGAAGTACAAGGTGATGCACTTAGGGAAAAAGAACCCATGCACAGTGCAGTGGATGGGATGACTCAAGCTTGCCACTATAGCAGAGGAAAGGAATCTGGTTTCATCATCAGTGACTCTCTCAAGCAACCAGGCAGTGAAATAAGGCAAACATTAAGGTACTGAGGATGCTATTACAGATCTCTGGGGATATCTCACCTGAAATACTGGGCTCAGTTCTGGAACACTCTTTTTAGAACGGACACAGACAAGCTGGAGTCAGTGCAGAGGAGAGTTATCAAAATGATCGAAGGCCGACAAGGCAGATCCTATGAGGAATGGCTGCTGGCCCTGAACATATACTTGCAGGAGACCAGATGCAAGGTAGGGAGGATGATACAGACTTTTTTTTTTTTGCCTTAGTGTACTTTGTAGCCTGGACAGCCCCCCATTGATCCTGCCTTGGACATGGCCCCAGTCGACAGTGGTCCCACGACTTACCTCACCCAGTGTTCCTCCCTGGCTTTCCCCAGGGTGGGCCTCTGGGGCCTCCCCTCAACCCCCATCGGATGCAACACTCAATGACTGAGAAGACAACACCAGGTTAGCTATGCAGTGGCTGTGGCTCAAGGTGGGAGGTATGCAGCTTGTCTGGTGAAGTTTGTCCGTGGAGTGACTGGGGGAGGCGTGGCATGCAATGAGGCTACAGCATAAAGTGTCAGGTGTTCTGCATGCCTCCCATTTACTACTGGGCCTCTGGTGCCAGGACATCCTGTGGTCACCCAGGAGCATGCACCGGAGATGCTACCCCCCCCCCAAGGTGAAGAGTGTGCAAGGGCCACTCAGCCACTCGATCCACCGCTCCACAGCCAGCTCTCTAGCAACCCTGGTCCAATCCTAAACCCAGGTCGCTAGCATCATGAGCGGTAGCACTATCACTGTGCCAGTCGGCTGGCCCATGATGGAGACTTACAAGTTTCTGAGCGGCATAAACACAGAGAAAAGTAAAGACTGGTTTGTTAGAAATAAGGACATAGTTACAAGATGGCAGGATTAGAGGTTACCTGGCGGTAAAATCAGGAAGGATGTGATAATGTTCTACTATAAAGAGAGGGAGGTGGAGCCATGGAACAGATTGTTGGCAGAGGGGGCGGAGGCAGGTACCCTCAATGGGTTCGAACATGGCTGGGACAGAGCAAGACGGAACATGGTTCCAAGGGTGGGGGTTGGAGGTGGATGGCTGGAAACCCCCACGACACTAGGTCCGGGGGAGCGGTAGAATAATATGGGAAGACTCCATGGACCATTGGTCTCTTTCTGTCAACACATGCTACCTTTCTATGTTATAATCACTGCCTAAAACAAATAAAAAACTTAGCACATCACTGCTCATCTCACTACAAAAAAAAAACCAAAAAAAAAAACTCCTTGAGATAAAGCAGGAATGGTCTTCCAAGGCTTTCACGTTTCTCTTTTGGAAGCCCCACCACTGAGGTAATCTATGGAGACCTTGGTGGGGAGAGGGATGTGTGGGGGGGGAGGACTTTTTGGTCAGAATTGGTATACTGAGGTGATAGGAGGTGGTCCTGGCAAGATTAGGAACAACTCGAGAGAAAAAGAAAATTATATTATATATACACATACACACAGAGTACTGCACATCAAGTGAAACCAGCTCACTGGGACTGTGGTGGGAGAACAAGGTTCACAGTGGGGCACCTGATTCATGTAGTGGGGAGATACAGATCTGCTGAATGAGCATAAGGTACGACTATGAGCAGCTCAAAGATGAACGTCAGGAAAATGAGAAAACCTGGGGGAAAGTCAATATCAATTAAAATAATTTAGCTTGATATCAATTAAAATAAATTAGCTTGTTTCATAAATCTGTCTTCCTGTTACAAAACTGCTCCAAAATTAGTCTGTTCCAAGAAGGTTACTGGGACCTTCAGGTAAAGAAAATACTAAGTTTATAATGAATGTTTAAAACACCATTCATTAAGCAGAATTTAACATGGCAGTGATCATGAAGGAACTTCATGCTATTCAAAAACTGGTGTTTCTGCTCTCTGCGGCTTCCTTCTCTGCATGTTGCTTGCCATTAAGACTATAATGCCAATTGTGCAAATTACTCTAATGTACGGGGGGCACGTGTACAGACTCCCTCTAGGTCTGAAGAACTATGAAAAGCTTTTTTAAACAAGGTCTTTGACTAAATTGTAAGTGTCATCAGTCTGGAGATATGACATACTAAGTTGGCACTACACTGATTAAATGCAGCACCCATTTCATGGACTCGAGACAGAACGTGATGTTATTGGGGAAACTGTGCTAAACCACACACAGCTTTCCTAATGAAGACATAACCTTCTGTCTCATGGGTCCGTTAATTGTTGCCACTTTAATTTAACATGAGAATGACAGACATGGATAGCTCTGAATTCTTGACATCTACAGATAAGCCGACTACCTCATTTGAAGGAGCTTTCTTTTCATGGGCTTTCAGACTATGAGTGAATCTAAGCACACACGTTATTATTTATTTATAGTTAAAGAACTCGTGGATTGTTTGTATCGGTATCCTTTTGCCTTGTTTTTGTTTCATTTGTTTGGTGGTATTAACAATGTTTCACAATGGTGTTATGTCAAAGGAATTCATTTTTTTTGTTTTGCAGTGTTTTGTCATGAGGGGAAACCTTGAAAGATGAGCAGCGTCACTCGTCAATTTTCAGACCAGCGATAGGTGGGGAGCTGTCGCAGTGGTTATGTGGAGATATGATTTGTAGGTTGTGCCCCCCCCCCAAATGTCCATAGCACATCACATGTTTACTATCGAAGAGAAGTCGGTGTCTTCTGGAAATGTCGCTGTAGTAGTAGTATGTAAGTTTCTGACAAGCAGAGGCACTGGCTATTTACTCTCAAAAACTCTCTTTGTCCATCACAGTAGCAAGTTGTGTGAGAGCGTGTGTCAGTGACTGTCCTCGAGGTACAACATGGAAGTCTGGAAACTGCTTTTCTTCCTGATTTCTAATGGTAAATATTGTCTGTTGTCATACTGGACCTTGTATAATAAGATGCACAACATAGGTGATTTGATACCTTTTATTGGACCAAAAAAGATTTACAGAAAAACTTTAAGCTTTCGAACCTACAAGTTTTTCATCAGAAAGGTTTAAGTTTGAAAGCACAACTTTTTTCTATAAATCTTTGTTGGTCCAATAAAAGGTATCAAATCACCTATGTTGCACATCTAATTGTAAATATGTACGACTGTAACAAAGAGAACTGTTCCCGTTATTTACATTCTCACTGCAAAGTCACCAGCAATGTGAGTCTGTGACAGCATTTAACTGACAAAAAAAGACGGCATTTTCTCTCGTCAGCTCCTGTGTCTTTGCATAGTGTGCAGCATTGTGTGTAACCTGTTGATATTATGAGACAGCAAACAACAAAAATATTTAGTGGAGCAAATTAGTTGACTATATTGTAAAGGGGAATCTTAAAGGTCATGTACTGTGAAGTGACAGAGAGATGAATGCTGATTCGTGGGTTACTTATCTGCAATACTGTGTGGAAGGTCACACTGTCTCACAGTTATCACATAACACTGTGTATTACTGTAAGCAAAGGCATTTTACTATAAAAGCAACCTTGCCTTCATATGTTTTAAGTGTCTGATTAGGAAGCTGCTTAATCATTAAATCTGTAAAGCACACTAATGATGGTTTGCCCTTTTTAAAAGAAGACTTTTTCCCAGTTTTAGAGTCATACATTACTAATACTCTCTAAGCAAAAACTAAATGAAAAGCAAACACAGCGTCATTTCTCAATGCCTAGAACCAATACTGTGCTGCAGTCTCATACAACTCGCTACCCTAAAGGAGAAAACAAAGGATAACAGCATGGGTGTTTGTCTTGACTGTTTTAATTCTTAGTACAGCTTGTATCTCTGCACTCTGTTGGCATTCTATGCATACATGCAAAGAAATACGTCAAATAATGGGATTTTCATGTTAATTGAAATGTGGCACTGTAAATATATCAGCAGTTTTCACATGCTGCACTCATAAATGTTTGCAGAGTTTTTGTCTGCATGGTCAGTAAAACGATGAGCAAGCAGAATGCTCAGGTTCATCGCCCTTCACATTTTCATTCAAAATTAACTGCAAGTATACTCCTAATGTTGACAACAGCAGACTGTCTGGAAGTTTACAGAGCTGTGATCAAAGAGGGGGAGACGAGATCTATTGCAGGGCAAACAGAGGTGTCTAGAATATGAAAGAAGTACAGAATACAGTAGATCCATGCTCATTATGAGGAAATCAACTGATCTCGTACTCCCCTTTATTCAATTTCTAACTCCGAGGTCGTAGCACCTCGAAGAAAGAGAATACTGGTTTCGCCGTTCCAGTACTCACCATTTTCCATTCGCCGTAATTTGAGCTTGCTGTTTTGCATTCGCCCAAATCACGGGATACCTTATGAAAAACACAGGTTACTTGGGGGGGTGTGGCTAGCTGTCGGCCACTGCAGAGGTACTTTTGGTGACCTCCCTAGATGGCATCCCGATAACTGAATAAAAATATACTTAAAATTTGATCTCTTAATTGAAGGTACTTGAAAAGAGACTTGGTCAAGTTTGGTGATTCCCCCCAAAAGAACTTTTATGATGGGGAAGAAAAATAGCGACTCTAAAACCAATTTCTTTACACCACGCGGTGTGGCATCCAGAGTGCAACCTACCTCGACAGGCCTAAACCATGAGGATCCAAAAGGAGCTGAGTCCCTTCCAGCAACATTGGAATCTTTGTAATCTGCAGTCTTAAGCCTAACCAAGACAGTACAGCAATTAGACAAGAAAATGGATTCATACCACGACAGGATGGTGATAGTGGAACAAAAAATGGACGGATTAATTAGTACGACGCAGACAGCAGAGAAGACATTGGAGCGGGCTCAGGCTATGGCAGCAACATGCGTAGGGGAACAGGAGCTTTTGAAATCCCGTCTGGAATTTCTTGAAAATCAGTTAAGGGCTGCAAATGTGAGAATCTTGGGGATCCCGGAGGGAATAGAGGGAGAGGATCTGCTTGCTTTCCTCCACAATTGGCTAGAGACCACTTTTGAACTGAATTTACAAGGCTGTTTGCTTAAAGCATACTGGGTCAATCTCCGTAGAGCTGTCAACCAGACGGGCGGAACTAGGACTGCTATGCTACAGACGCCCTCTTTGGTAATTAGGGACAATTCTTTATGCTGCTCGCACCAAGAAGGGAACCGAGATTGAAGGAATCAGGGTAATGATTTTCCCGGACCTCGCTTATGCTACCCGCATGAAACGAAAAAGTTTTGACACGATCAGACGACGACTGCGGGAAATGGAAATCCCCACAAGCATGCTTACGCCTGCCCGACTGCGAGTGGTAGTGGGTCGCCGTGTATGTGTCTGTACAGATCCTAAAGATGGTATAAAAATAACAGAGAAATTGGAAGCTGAAAAGGCTGCTAGGGAAGGAGATTCCTCTAATGTTTCAGAAGATGAGGAAACCTGAACTGTGAGTTTACCCATCCTCCTTTTTTTGGCCTTCGAGACTGAAAGGGAAATACTCCCTCTGTTTCATTTCTTCTTATACAGCACCGTGGAGAAGACCACCACTTTTAGAAGCTGAAATTAGCTGACATTAAAATACGTACTGGTGACAATAATGATGACTTATTATAACGGTCTCGAACATGAAACTTTGAATTCTTGTTTTTGGAACTTCTGGGGTGCAGAAAGGGGAGTTTACTGAAGGGGAGAATGAGAGCTTAAATAAAAAGGGGAAAAATATAAGGCAATTGTGCCAGCTAACTATCTTGGGGTATTTGTTATAATAGTTAAACCAGTCTAAGGCATTGACAGCAATAACCAAAGTGTCTGTTTAATTATTAGGAAATTGAATACTTGCTTTTCCCCATATCTTGTAACTGCAGTAATCCTGGATTTCAATCTGCATATCAAATCTATGAAGTATTGCAGGATTCATGGACTATCTATGCATTGCATTGCAATGTCATAAAATATATAAATAAAAAGTATAAAAAAACCAAAACAAAACACAGGTTACTCACCTGTAACAGTAGTTCTAGGAGTGGTATATGTTGTTCATCCACACTTACTGGCAGCGTCCTTTCCCTTTACGATGTGCTGTAAAGTCTTCAAGCTGGCTCCTCTTACCCACCTGAATGGTATATCTCTTGGCTCCACCCCATGATGCCAGATCTGCTCACTGAAGCTGGGGAGGTCGGGTGGGTCTGTGTGAATGAATAACATACCACTCCTAGAACTGTTACAGATGAGTAACCTGTGTTTTTAGGGACGTGGATATGTTGTTCTATTCACACTTACAGGCAGATTCCTAACAGTTCTCTAGGAGGAGGGAGGCAAGGCACACAGCCCATACTTAGGAAAAATGATTGAAGAACTGAGGAAACAAACCAGCATCCTGGTGTGACTCTAAGTCATTGTAGTAATGGGAAATGAAGGTGTTTTCCGACTTCCAGGTAGCAGCCTTGCAGATGATCTGGATAGGGATGTCCCTAGAAGCAGCCATCGTCACAACAGTATGGTGAGTGGAATGAGCCCTTAGCCCTCCGGGAGGCTCCCTACCCACCAACCTATAGCAGAGATCAATTCAGGAAGTGATCACCTGTCAATCATCTGCTTGGCTGCAGGTCTGCCAGGTGCAGCTTCAGCGTAGGTGACAAACAGCTGGCGAACCTCTCCCCAAACTCCAGCTGTGCGCTCTTCATAATAAGCAAGCACTCGCCTCAGGTTCAAAGTATGGAGCCTGTGATTGGCCTCCGAGGTGTGATTTGAGAAAAACACCAGAAAAGTCATCACCTGGCTCTGGTGAAACTCCGACACAACCTTTGGGAGGAACTTCTGGCTGGGGCGCAGGACAACCTTGTCATTGTGGAAGACCAGGTAAGGAGACTCCACCAAGAGCACCTGGAGCTCACTGATTCTTCTGGCTGAAGTGATAGCCACCAGGAAAGCGGTCTTCTATGACAGGTGAGACATGTCACACATGTGCATCGCTTCAAACTGCTTGCCCATGAGCTTTGTCAAAACCAGCAACAGGTCCCATGGTGGTGATGGTTCATGTATCAGAAGGGGAAATGTGGTCTAGGCCCTTGAAAATGCACCAGACCCACTTCTCCTGCACTACCGACCGCTGATTGGCACATGACCGGTAAGCAGAGATGGCTGCCAAGTGCACCATAAAGGTCATCGACCGAAGTCCCCCTTTGGAGAGAGACCACTAGTAGTCTAAAATACTAGCCACTGAACAGGACAAGGGGTCCAGCCTCTTGCACTGACACCAAATGGAGAATCTCTTCTATTTGCAGGCATAGCATTTTTTGGTCGATTCCTTTCTAGATGCCTCCATGACAGTGAGGACATCTTTGGAGAGACCCCAAAGCCTGAAACTCTAGCCACTCAGGAACCAGGCTGTCAGGTGCAGGTATTGAAGGTCCAGGTGGAGTACCTTCCTCTGATTGATGGAGAGCAGGTCCGGTGGTGCTGGAAGATGCCTCAGGAACCTGCTGCTGAGGCTGAGGAGATTGGGGTACCAGAACTGGCAGGGCCAGTCCAGAGCCACCAGAATCACCTGTGCCTTGTCCCTCCTGACTGAGAAGCATCGTGTGGATCAAGGCAAGTGGAGAGAAGGCACAGAAAAGGTTTGGGGTCCACGGCCTTGAGAAGGCATCCCCCTGCAGTGAGCCCTGCTGAGGGGGGGGGGCGGGCACAAAACAGCCTCAGCTTTGCGTTCTCCCTGGAGGCAAACAGGTCCATCTGAGGGGTGCCCCACTGGGAGCTGTGAACTACCTCCAGATGGAGAGACCATTCGTGAGATGCCTCACCCACCTGGCTGAGGGTGTCCACCGGCTGACTGGAAGCTCCTGCCACATGAATGACTAGGAGGGTCTGCCTCCAGACTGGGCATGAGGGTCCAGACATGGAGAGCTTCCCTGCACAGGGGCAGGGAGTGCGTTCCACCTTGCTTGTTGAGGTAGTACATGGTCGTGCTGTTGTCCATTTGGACTTGAACAACTTTACCCCGAAAAAATAGAGTGCATGCGGTCAGTGCTAGCCAAACCACTCGGAGCTCCAGCAGGTTGATGTGACATCTGGACTCCTCAAGGGTCCAAAGCCTGTGGACTCTGTGTTCCCCCAGATGGGCACCCCAGCCCATGAGAGAGATGTCGGTCATCAGGATGACCGTCGGCTCAGGGTGGGCAAACGAGATCCCTTCCTGCAGACGATCTGGGACTAGCCACCACTGGAGGGCGTCCCATATCTTTTGGGTCACAGTGACTAGCTGGTTGAAGTGACCCAAGCGCTGAGACCACTGGTTGGCCAGCTCCCACTGGAGGGAGCGCATATGTCAACGGGTCCATTGGACCACGCTGGTGCAGGCCATCATGTAACCCAGAAAGCGCAAGAAGTCCCAGGCAAGGCACAAATGCCCTGCCAGAAATGACTGGGCAAAGGAGGAGAGAACCTCAGCCTTGTCCAACAGGAGTCGGGCTGTAGATTGGCAGGAATTGAGCTCTGTCCTGATACAGCTGATCACCTGTGAAGGCATGAGTTCTGCTATCAGCCAGTTGTCCAGGTAGTGGTTCACTTGGACCACTTGGCACCTCAGGTAAGCTGCCACCACTGCTATGCATTTGGTGAAGACCCTGGGTGCCGAGGAGAGGTTGAAAGACATGGTCTGGAAATCGTAGAGGGTTCCCTCAGCTCAAAAGCAGAGCAATCTTCAGTGGGACAGATGGATTGGGACGTGAAAAAACGTGTCCTGGAGATCCAGAGAGCAAACCCACATGTTCTGCTCGAGAGATGTTATGATCTGAGACAGAGGTACCATCCTGAAAGTGCGAAACCTGAGGAATTTGTTCAGGTCGTGCAGCTCTAGAATGGGGCACCAAACCCCCGCCCGCTTTGGCACCAGGAAATACCTGGAGACAAACCCTGGGGGTTCCACAGGATCCGCTACTCTGACCACAACCTCCTTGCAGAGGAACTGGGCTGTTGTCTCGAAGAGCCAACTGAGTGTCTGTGGAAACTAAGTCCTCCCGTGGGGCGCATGCTCAGCTGGGAGGGTACTGCATGAATTCTGGAGACAGATCCTAATCGACCACTTTCAGAATCCACCTGTTCATGGTGACAGCGGACCAGGCGGAATGGAAGTGGTGGAACTAGCCCCCCACGGGAGGACCCAGGGTAGGTGTGATGGGCATGAGGGTGGCAGCCCCCATCCCATCACTGTTGAAGCTTGAAGGAGAAGCTGGCCAAGGAGCTGCCGGGTCTCTTCCCTCTAGGCTTACGGACCGCTGAGGCCACAGACTTGGACCGAGGTCGCCATGATTGAGCTTGCTGGCCCTGCTGCTGCTAGGCTGGTTTTCTGTAGAAATAGAGGGCTGAAAGGGCTTGTGTTTCTGCTGCCGAGAGCCCTTGGGGTCCTTTTGTGCAGATGTCACAAAGTCAAAGGTTGCACTGGACTTCTCAATCCACTGGAGGTGACCATCCACCCTGGAACTGAACAGGTCAGTGTCCAGGAATGGGACAACCGCCAACTTGTGCTGAGTGTCCACTGTGAAGTTTGAGATCCTCAGCCAAGCCTTATGGCACACGGCAACTGCAGCTGCCACTGAGCAGCCACAGGAGTCTCTGACATCCAGAGCCATTTGGAGTTGCTGTTTAGCCATAGCCCGATCCTGGTTCCGGACCTGTTTGACCATAGTCTGGAAGTCTGCTGGAAGATGAGGAATCGCCTCATCCAGAGAAACCAACAGGGCATGGGAGAAATGTGCCATCAATATGGCCAAGCTCACCTGACGGAGACTGAGCGAGAAGGCAGCACAGACCTTTTTAGCTGAGTGGTCCAATTTCTTGGACTCCTTATCCGGTAGTTTGTCGATATCCCAAGTGTTGCCCAAGCACTGAAACACTGAGTCGGTCACCAACCCTCTAGCCGAAGGGTGCTCCATGAACCCCGAGAGGGTACCGATGAGCACAGCGTAGTTAAGGTCCATCTGGGTCGAGGACGCAGGGCAGGAGGTGGGGTGCTGCCAAAGCTCCAGGACCGGGCCGACAAAGGCTTCGGGCACTGAGAAAGCCTGTCAGAGAGTCCCCTTTGTCCAGAAAATCTGTGAGGGGATAGCAAGCCCACTTTTGAATGGGCTCTATTTTCATTCCTGTGGACTCAGAGATAAGACAGAGGATGCCCATGAAGGATGTGGGTCCTTCCTCCATCGAAAGGACCCCCACTGACTCCATGTCAAGAGGATGGGAGTGCAGTGAGGAATCCTTGGACTCCAAGGAGTCTGTAAAGAGTGGCCTACTGCCCGAGTCACTCCGGACTCTTTGAGGGTGGTCTGGATTAAGAGTGACCAGGCTACAGTCAATGGGAAGCCCTTGAGCCAGCCAAGACTCCATCATAAGAGCCCTGGTCGATGGCTATTTGGGTAGTGGTTCCATCACGATCGGCGGAGAGGCCATCTTTGGCAGAGACGAGAAGGTCCGTACCGGCTCTGATATCAGAGGCTCAGTGTTGATTGGCCCTACAGGGGGTGTCGGCCTGTCGTGCGACAGCCATGTAATGGCCGATGTGAGAGCTAGAGTCGCTTCGGCCCGGACAACACCAACTGTTGCCACAAGGTCTTCCTAGTGTCAGTGCAACTTGCGCCGAAGCCTCTCCTCACCCGAGTAGGATGAAGACAAATAGTAGTGGTGCCGCTTCCCATGGTGCCGAGAGCAGGACTGCCAATGCTGGTGGGACCTGTTCGACCCAGAGGATGAGGATGACCTAGACCTTGGCTGCTGGGGGTGCCAACGGTGGATCTCAGAGGGAGCCATGGAGTGCCTCGGCTCCTCCTGGTCTAGATCGGCGACCAGAGAGTCTGGTTCAGCGGGCTGAACAGACTCTACTGTGGTCACCAGCAGGACCAGAGTCCTGAACAAGGAGTTGAAGGCCTCTTCGGATGACAACCGGGTGACTAGGTCGAGAAAAATGTCGTCCGCATCGTTGGTCGGCGTCTCAACCAACTGGCCTGATGGGGTCTCTGTGAAGCCGGCGGCCAAGGCTGCAGTCTCAACCGTAGTCAAAACCTGGGATTCCTGAGACTGAGATTGTTCCCGGTCCCAAGAATATCGACAGTGAGTCTTCTCCTTTTCTTTCTTCGACTCCTTCTTGTGGGAGTGGGAACTGTATGAACCTGAAGGGCCCTCTCCCTTAGTCAGGAGAGACAGGCACAGCTCCTTGAAGGAGTCCAAATAAGTGGAGCACAACTTGAGCTGAACGAAAGCAGACACTGAAGAGGACTACAGGGGGACCTGAGCTGCCTCCTCCCCGAAGAACTTGGAGCCTTTCCAACTGCTCAGAGGACCCTACAGCCGCGGAGACCACCCAATAGGCTTCCTTGGATTTGACTGGTAGATGTTGTTTTTCTAGGCAGCTCAACTTAAGGCAGGGAAGGCGGTCCTCGATGACCAATGCGTGAAATGATCGGTAAAAGTCACAGGCCTGGGGATCATGCTCGTGACCAAGATAGTAAACGCACATGGTGTGGGGGTCAGTACACGACATCTCCTGCCTGCCTGCATGGGCACCAGTGAAATCTGGGTGAGGACTTTTCCTCCATCGCGGTCAAAGATCTAACTGAAGACAAAACTCTGACAAGTTTAAGTTTAGGAAGTAAATCCAAAGATTTGAGAACCAGGCCTACGCAACGCGGGAGTGGTAAGGAGGGAACCTGCTTCTTCCAGCGGAAAGGAAGATCTGGCATCATGGGGCGGAGCCGAGGGATATACCACTCGGGTGGGTGGGAGGAGCCAACTTGAAGACTTTTTCGGCACATCTTAAAGGGAAAGGACACTGCCAGCAAGTGTGGATAGAACAACATATCTACATCCTTACAAATGCTCCTTACATTTCCATGAGACAGCAAACAGAATATATGAGACACACACTATTCAACAAACAATTACAGTGCCAGTCAATAAAACAAATTATTTTTATGGCATGTAACTTTAGAACTCAACAATGACATGACGCATTGTGATTCATCATAAGGCAGCTGATGTAAGAATATGAATATTTATGATGTATGGCATGATGTCATTCCTTTTGAATGTTCTACATAAGTAGAAGTTGGCGGACTATAAACCCACCAGAATCATACTGAAAGCTAAGACTAATGCTGTTCTGTGCTGTGCCTGCAAGCCTAGTAAAATTTAAGTTTATCTCTACTCAGTCAATCTCTGCATATCGTTATATGTTTTCAGAAGATGGAGCAGTTATCGCCACCAACCACACTTAACATACTAGTTTCCAGCAGATTAGGCTTTACGCTCTATTGAGTCTGCTCGTGCCTCAGACCCCTGGTTGGGTACCGAAGTCATCCCCCATATCGCATTCTTGTTATTCCGGACCTCCATCCCAGCCACTCCAGGGCTAGCCAAGCTCTGTGTCATCCCCTTTCTGTACCTGTCCCACTCTCTCTTGAACCCCTCCACCACAGAAGCCAGAACCAGCTCACCAGGCAGCGCATTCCACGGTTCCACCACCTTCTCAGTGAAATACCTCCTCCTCCTTTCCCCCTCATCCTTCCTCCTTCGAGCTTCAAACTATGTCCTCTAGTGATACCATCCTCGTTTAGCCTAAGGATCCCGTCCTGATTTACCCTCTTGATTTCCATGAGGTACTTGAAGACCTCAATCATGTCTCCCCAGTCCCTTCTCTCCTCCAGTGAGAAAAGGCAGAGCTCCTCTAGTCTCTCCTCATACGTCAACTCCCCTAGACCCCAGATCATTTTGGCTGCTCTCCTCTGAACCTTTTCCAGGAGCTGGATGTCCCTCCTCAAGTGCGGTCTCCAGTACTGCACACAATACTCTTAGGTGTGGTCTAACCAGGCCATTGTACAGCGGCAGACTCCCTTCCCTGTTCCTTAAAGTAATCCCAAGAGTGATGCAGCCCAGCATCCTGTTTGCCTTGACTGCGACCCTCCTGCACTGCTCAGAGTTATTCATGCTGACATCCACCAGGACCTCCAGGTCTTTTTCCCCTGTAGTGGTCTCCAACTCCTTCCCTCCAGGGGTGTACTCATATTTGGGGTTCCCCCTCCCAAGATGTAACACCTTGCACTTAGAGAAGTTAAAATTTAATTTCCAGGTGCGAGCCCACCTATCCAGGGTCTCCAGGTCCCTTTGTAGAGCCAACCTCCCCTCCTCCCCCTCAACCACTGCACCCAGCTTGAAATCGTCCACAAAGAGACTCATTTCACGCCAGATATCCTTTCTGATATTGGAGATCTAGGCATTAAACAGGATTGGCCCCAGGACCGAGCCCTGTGGTACCCACTAACGACCCCTCTAGGGGTCGAAATCTCCCTGCCGACCACTACTCTTTGACTGTGCCCAGTCAGCCAGTTTCCTATCCATCTGACCAACAGTGGGCCTGCCCCCCCCCATTCCCCTCAGTTTCATCAGTAGGCCATTGTGAGGGACAGAGTCAAGCGCCTTGCTGAAGTCCAAGAACAGTATATCCACAGGCCTTCCCCTGTCCAGTTCCGATGTTACCCATTCATAGAACTCCACAAAGTTAGTTTGACATGACCTACCTGGCACAAACCCATGCTGACGACTATCCAGGTATCCCATCTCCTCCATGACCCCCCCAATTGTCCCTTAAGTATACTCTCCGTTATTTTACCTACCACCGATGTCAAACTGACGGGTCTATAGTTACCCAGCACCTCCCTCGATACCACTTTACGGATGGGCACCACATGCGACACCCTCCAATCCCTAGGTACCCACCACCCTATCTCAAGCGACTTGTTGAAGAGATCTGCCAGAGGTGCAGCCTGTACATCCACCTTTTCCCATAGAACTCTAGGATGTATGCCATCCAGCCCTGAAGATTTCTCCCTTTTTAGGGCTTTAAGGGTTTTCCACACCTGGCCAATGGGAATAGCATCGTCAGTACCCCCTGCCCCCCATTAGCCAATCCATCCTGATGTGAAACCCCTGAGATAACTCTCCCACCCACCTTTTCCTTATCTATTGCTTCAACAATCCTACCCGCTGCCCCTTCCAACTCCTTCAGCTCCCATTTTGTAAGTTTCCCAGCCCCCCTTCCTAGTGAACACAGAGGTAAAGTACTCATTTAATACCTCTGCCTGATCCCTCACCTCCTCCACCCACCCACCCCTCTTTTGTTCTCAATCTACCAATCTGTGTCTTGGTTTTTCTCCTCTCCCTGATATACCTAAAGAACCCCTTTTCCCCACCTTGTATCCCCTGTGCCAGCCGCTGCTCTTTTCTGGACATTGCCCCCCTCACCATCCAGGTGACTTGTCTGGATGCAAGATGGTAAGCTTAGTTATCTCTTTCCCCTCTCATTTTTTTGTATCCTCTGTAGGCAGCCCTCTTCTCCCTTACCACCTCCTGAACCTCCTTGGACCACCAGCATGGTTTCCGTGACCTCGCCCCCTTACGCTTTACCTTTGCACAGATCCCAACAGCCTCCTGAAGTCCCCATTTTATGACCTCCAATCTCCTTTCTACATCCCTCCTTGGTGTAATCCCCTTCAAATGCTCCTTGAGAATCTCACCCATGCCCCTAAAATCTGCCCCCCTAAAATCAACAGCCAATGTCCTAGAACTATCCCCTCCACTCCCAAAATTTAGACAAAACCAGACAGTATTGTGGTCGCTCCCTGCCAGATGATCCTCCACTGTCAGATCCCATACCAGATCCCCATCTGCAAGAACCACATCCAGGGCATGCCCATCTTGTAGGCTCCAACACCTGCTGAATGAGGAACACATCCTGGAAGCCACCCAGCAGCCTCTGCTCCTTGGCCACCATGGAAGTCATGGTTCCCCAGTCAGTAGCCGGCATATTTAGATCCCCCATCAACACTACTCTCTCCTCTTTTGGTCCACATTGGCCCCTAATGTTATCCAGCAAACAATCCTCCAGAGCCTCCCCCATATCCAGGGGCCTGTAAACTACTCCCAGCTTTATCTTTCTTCCTGCAGGGGTTCACGTGGTGACCCATAAGACCTCCACATTTTTCTCTCTGCTTCGTCCACCCTAGTAACCTCTATGTTGTCTCTAGTGAACATAGCCACTCCTCCCCCTCTGCCCTCCTTTCTATCCTTCCCAAGCACTATGTACCCACTCACATTTAGATCCCAATTGTGGCTAGGGTTGGCCCAAGTTTCTGTGACCACCACCACATCCACCCCACCTTTGAACAGCATGGCCTGGAACTCCGGCATCTTATTTCCCAGGCTCCTGGCATTTACTAAAACCACCCCACCACACAGTCCCTACTTCCCTTTGCCATGTCCCCCGATACCATATGCATTCCCCTCCTTTCTCACCTATGGTATCATCCTCCCTAGGCTTTGCTGACCCTCCCAGAGGCTGAAGGCCAGCCCCTCCACGAGATGCGACATCTGGTCAGCCCCACCCCCGTTCTCTCCCTCACAAAGTTTAAACACCACCTAGCTAGATGTAGTCCACCATCCCTGTTTAGGACTTCCTTCCCTATTGTATTAAGGTGAAGCCTATCCCTGGCGTACAATCCCTTATCTTCCCAAACTCCCCCAGTCCCCAACACCCCGACCCCCTTTCTTCACCCCACTTCCTGAGCCATCATTTACCTCCACAATCTTCATTTTGTTCTCCAGAGAGGCCTTTGGTACTGGCAATATTTCCAAGAAGGAAACAGTGCATTCGTTATCCAGACAAACTCTGGCCAGTTCTCGGAACCTTGTTTGGATTTCCAGTACACTATTTCCCTCTATATCATTTGTTCCCAGATGCACCAAGAAGTCTGGTGACCCTCCACATTCCTTTGCCAGCTCAAAGAGTTCTTACACCAGGAACTTTGCCCTGTGCACCATCACACCAGAGATGCCTACTACCTTAACCTGGCTGGGCCCCCCCCCAGTGTATACCCCTAATCATGGAGTTCCCCAGCAGGAATACCTTAGTGACCCCTTTGGCCTTTTGTTAACTCTCATTTTGTGCTCCCAACCAATCCCCCCATCCGTTTTCTCCTTCCCCTGGGTGTCTTCCTGCCTCCTTATAAGAGAACCCTTTGTTGGCCTCCCCTTCCTGCCACACTTTTTATGCCCTTTCCTCAGACCCCGAATTAGGTATCCCCTTTTCCTCCCACGTCCGCGCCTTTCTCCCTGACCATGGTCATATCCCCTTCTCTCCCTCAGTCTTCCTCTCCACTCATGTTAATATTTCCTCTTGTGCTCCCCTGCGGGTCCCCTTACCTTACCCTTTTTTGGTACAATCCATCCTCTTCGAGGGGCTCCCCTCCCTTGCCTCTGTTTCTTCTCATTTCTCACCGATCATGCCCTCAGCCCCCACGCCTGCTATCTGATGTCCCCCCCACCTGACATTTAATTTCCCCTCTTCCCTTGCTGGAACCATTTCTAGCATTTCCTTCCCCAGTCTCTAACCCCTCTGAGTTTCCAGCTCTCTTCCTCCAGCCTCACTGTCATTCCACCTGCCCCCTCCACTCCTTCCAAGTTGTGTAATGGCTCAAATTTATTGCAACGCTCTATGCCAGCCTCCATCTTTTGACCTAATTTCCCACTGTCAGTCCCTCTAGACTGCCCCTTGCCAGCCCCTCCTGACCGGTCCTCCTTTTGATCTACTTTCCCACTGTCTGTTCCTCTAGGCTGCCCCTTATCAGTCCCTCCTCTGATTTGGCCCACTTACCCTAGTACTTTCTCCCCTGGCTTCTGCTTCCCTAGCTAAAAGTCCACGATCCCTAAGTTCTTCCCCCCGTGTGTTGAGACGTGTCCACCAGTTAGTTGAGATGTGTCCCAGCCTCGCCTGAACCCCTCATACCTGCCACCCATAGTCCCCTCCATTCTCCTTCATTGCCCCCTCGCATGGAAATATAGCTAAAAACTGGCATCGCTTTGAACAACAGACTAACATTTTCTTCATAGCCAGCGGCATTGATGAAAAATCCCAGAAGATACAGGACATAACTTTTCTTCATGTGGCTGGTCCTGCGGCTCTGGAGGTGTACAATACTTCTGAATGGGTGAAAAAAGTGTACAAGGAGAATTCGTCTGAAGTGATAGAACAATTTGAAAGTAACTGCAACCCACGCAACAACGTGACATATGGGAGACATTTATTCAGCATTAGGAATAAAGCCCCAGATAAATCTAATGATGAATATGTTACCGATTTATATTTGAGAGCAAAATCCTGTGAATTTGGCAGCCTGTGTGATTCTCTCATTAGTGACAGAATGGAGTGTGGTATTCATAGCAACCAAGTGAGACACAGACTGCTTTGTGAGGTCGATCTGACTTTGGTTAAAGCTACTGATATATGTCGGGCGGCAGATCTTGGTGAGAGACAAACAGGAGTCTGTGTGAGCCCCCAGTGGAGGAAACTTCTATTTGTACAGCTGTTCTCAGAAAAAGGGGAGAACAAGAAGGTGTGAACAAAACTAAAGAAAGTTTGCCAGCAAGAGCGCCAAGATTGCGTAGCTGTGGCAAGTGTGGCAGAGAGCATGAGATAATTAGGTGCTCCACATTTAGACAAAAGTGCGGACTATGCAAAATAAGAAATCATTTTGCTAACATGTGTCATACTGAAGAAGGAACAAATGTCCATGTAGTAAAAGAGGCTAGTAGCGAGGGTGAACATACCTTCAGAATTGAGACCTATGGACGCTGATTGGAAAGTGGCTTTGAATATAAATGATAAAAGTGTGACTTTCATGTTAGACACAGGAGCACAGTGTAATGTGATGCCCTTTAAAACATATACGGCTGTGTCAAGAGAGAGAATTCAAAAATTGAGAGCAAGACTGATTTCTTATTCTGGGCACTAACTGAATGTGCGTGGGAAAGTCACATTAGCCGAAAGTTTCAAAAACCAGTACCACCTCATTATGTGGTGGATGCCAATGTCCCTCCAGTACTAGGACTGCCTACTTGTTTAGAAATGAGACTTGTGAAGAACATGTCTTCCATAACTGCTGACCACAAAAACAAAAGGGACACTACAGAAGAGATATTATCAAGTTTTGCTGATGTATTCCAAGAGTTGGGCTGCCTAGAAGGAGAACACCATATTAAAACAGACACTTCAGTTAGTCCTGTAATTCATCCACCTAGGACAATTCTGTTTACCTTAAAAGACAAAGTTGAAGCTGAACTTGATAAAATGGAAAAGCTGGGAGTTGGACCACCACTGGGTTAATTCGTTGGTTGTGATAGAGAAACCCATCAAAGCCAGAATCTGTGTTGATCCAAAGGATCTGAATAAAACAGTTAAAAGAGAACATTACGCCATGAAGACAGTGGAAGAAGTGGCCACCAGGCTCGCTGGTGCCAACATTTTCTCTGTATTAGATGCTGGTCCTGCCTTCTGGCAAATAAAGCTTGATGAGCCCAGTTCTGAATTAGTGACTTTTAATACACATTTTGGGTGCTACAAGTTTAAGCAAATGCTGTTTGGAATTTGCTCTGCCCCTGAAGTTTTTCAAAGAAAGATATCCCAAATTTTTGAAGCTCTAGATGGAGTTGAGACATACATGGATGATATACTAATCTGGGGTTCTGACCTGCAAGAGCACAATGACAGGCTGAAAGGTGTGTTACACAGAACACGAGAGCGGCACCTCATGCTGAGCCTGAAAAAAATCCGAAACAGGACTGAAAGAAGTCCCCTATACTAGGCATAAACTAAGTACAGAGGGACTAGTAGCAGATCCTGAAAAAAATAAGACTTGTAGACATGCCTACACCACAGCGTGTAACAGATTTACAGAGTTTCATGGAGATATAAATTACCTAGCCAAATTCATTCCGAACCTTCCCACCATTAAGAAACCCTTGAGAGTACTTCTAGAGGAAGAAATGGCCTGGCATTGGGAAGACAGACATGAGAAAGCATTTCTGGAACTGTTGAGAGTTATCACAAAACCCCCAGTGTTAGCCTATTATGATCTGCTCAAGCCAGTTCTGTCCACTGATGACTTATCTGAAGGGTTGGGGGTGTGCCTGCTACAAGTTAACAGACCTGTTGCATTTCCTCTCAATCCCTTAATAAAGCCGAATGAAGCCGAACGAAACTATGCCCAAATAGAAAAAGAGATGTTGGCTATAGTATTTGGCTGCACTAAGTTTCTCCAATGTATTTATGGGAGGCAAAGGGAGCTGGTGGAAACTGACCACAAGCTATTAGAGAGCCTGTTCAAGAAACCACTGTATAATGCTCCACCCTGAAATTTAGTGTATAATGATGCTCAAACTACAAAAAATATGATTTACAAGTGACACACAAAGCTGGCAAGGAACCTCATATTGCTGACACACTCAGCAAGGCAGTACAGAAAGCACCAATTCCAGAAAATTACATAGACCAATATGAAGTCTACACGATTGCTAAGATTCCAGTAAGTGATGTGGAGATAAGACTATTTCAAGCAGAGACAAATAGAGACCCTGTATTGCAGAAATTAAAAGAGATTGTGTTGCAAGGGTGGACCTCAGAGAGATCCTGAGTAGATCCTTACAACAGACAATACTGGCTATTTAGAGAAGAGATTACCACTGAGGATGGACTACTGTTAAACGGTGAAAGACTTACTTCGCCTACCTCTCTCTCTGAGAAAGGAAATGTTTACAAAAATACATAGTAGCCACTTAGAAATTAGAAATATTATAGATTGAGGGAGCACTCTCGACCAATCGAAGCACTCCTTTTCCCTGCGTGTGAGACACTCTTATTCTGTGAAGAGTGTCTCATGTACAGATGCCCTGGAAATGAGCACATTATGGGACAGTTTTTTTTTATTTTTTTTTTTAAATAACACTCAACACTCCCTCAATCTATAATTAAACTGGTCCAACACAACAGGCTGCTGGCGGCAGTTGCACAGGGATGCTCCTACTGCTCAGAACCCAACTACCTACCTGAGGGACAGCAGGAGCACCTAGTCCAGGATTAACAAAAGTAGGGAGGGAGTCTCTCAGGTAGGCAAGTGGAAAAAGGATTGACCAGAACAGAGAAGAAGGCAGCTCAGTCAGGTCAGACAGCATTGTGGTAAAGTGGGGCAAAGCTGGGCTAAAGAGCACAACTTGGACACATGCCTTAGCCTGACAGATAACCATATAAAAAGAGAGGAAAGATGGCATAGGATACAGTGAAATAACTACACTAAATCTGTGTGGGGCACAGCTTAAAAAAATAAATAAAATTAGGCGCTTTCTTTTTTCTTGAAACATAGGCAGTTCAGTTGCGAGGTATGCAGTCTGCAGTCCTACTTGCAGCAGAGTAAATGCAGTAATTGCCACTGACATTTCAATTATGGAAACATGCTTAAGTAAGGAGGGATTAACACATGACAGGGCATGGGTTTACTGAGCATTAATCCATGCCGGGGTTGTGAGGCATGAGGCTGCAGGCCGAGCGACTTCAGCTACCCAGGCATGGATCAATGCTCAGTAAACCCATGCACTGGAGTGAGTCAATCCTCTTACAACATGGGCAATGTCATGTTAGAGGTTTATCTAAAGGAATATTAAAATAAATCTCTGTGAACATGCATTTGTAATCAAAAAAAGTCCTTTCGCCTAATGGGTTTGTCCTTCCAAGGATGCCATAGTTGTAGTTCTCCACTAGGTAGATTTGTCTTAATGAGGATGCCATAGTTGAAGTTTTTAACATGTTTCTCTGGTGGAGTGATCTGAAAAGGTCACTTTACATTGCTGTCAATCAGGATTTTGTGGTCAGGCAAGGCAACTGTGGCTATATTGGGGATTAATTAATGGTCAGGTGACCTGCTTGGATGAATCAGAATACAGGACTTTTTGTACCCATGTTATAAAGCTTGATAATTACAACAGAACAGCGTGCCCTGCACAGAAACAAAAGTGACCCCTCCTGTCAGCTACGACCTTCAGGCTCCACTGACTGCTTTTCCCATTTTACTGTGTTAGCTTACTGCTATGGTTGGAAGCGATGCAAGAAATGGGGAAGATAATTTAAAAAAGTAAAAAAAGGTTTAGAAATCCTGATAGGCAGAGAAAGAAAAAAACAGTTTCATTCGTGAACTCACTTGATTTTATTTTCCAAGACAGAATTACGTTCTCACTTCTGCTCAGCAAGCCCTGACAGCATCTCCTCTAATACTCACACTGCTCCCACCCTCGTAACGTCCCACCTATCTTTCACTGATGTGATCTGCTAAAACAGTTTGTCCCCATGAAAACCTAAAATAAAATAAAATAAAAAAAAAAAAAAACACGATTTAAGTGAATATCTGCTCTTCAAAAGTAAAAGCAGAGCTACAAACCCAGAAGTGAACTGGAAGTGAGCACAGAGCTAGAAAATAGTGTGCAGGGGAAGGAGGGGTTAAAAGCACTGTGGTGAATAACCAGGACCGCATGACTGTGGAAGGACAGTCTAGGTATCTGGTCACGTGATTCCACCATCCTTCTCACTCCTATATCACAACTCTGCCCAAGCAGCCGTAAAGAAAAGCAGCAGCCAAATGGAAAGGTAAAACTGTAGCAGGCAGAAAGTTAAAGCCATACATGAAGCACAAAATTCGAGAATCCAGTGTAAAACTTGATAGGTCACAACTTTAAAAGACACTCACAATGGAGTATACCAATACAACACTGCCACCTAGTGGCAACAGCACAAAATGCAAGAACTATTTGTTTTTCACCTGTGCCCATATACAGTAAAGCAAATCAAAATTAAAAAAAAAGTATTTTTTTCATGCATACAACAAAATAAATCTAGTTCATAAGCACAATAAGGTACTCCGCACCACGAGATGCTGGGATAAAGTCACTTCTTGGGCGGTTGATGGCACTAGGCACAAATTAGATGTAAATTCAAGATATAAGCTGCTCAGTCCGGACTAGCTGAATCAGTTTGGTCATATTTTAGGGTGCTTCTGGTGACTGGCTCATCCATTGTACCCCCTCCCCGATACTGTGCCAAAATGTCTGTAATTGATTTTCCCCCAATGAATCTAATTTCTTTTTCCTTTCATGCTTTAAACAGGGGTTCTTAGTTAAAAACTATCACTAGTGGGTGTGGGAGGCAAACTGGACTTCGCCGATTCATATTAGTCACTCACCAGGAGCCCCCTAAAATATGCCTAAGCTGCTTAACCCTTAGGCTGCTGACAGAATTCGAACGTATAGGAATGTTGGACTGATGGATCAGTCTGCGGCCCTGAAAGGGTTAAAATAGCCTGAGTTGAGCAAGTCACAGTTTTATTTGTAATGACTAGAGGGCGATGTGGCTGCGTCCTTTTTACCTGCAACCCAAACACCACTGGGGAACATCAGTTTAGGCTGCACTTTATAAATGCAAGACAATGAAGCTGAAGGAAGGTCTGTGCATAAAAGGAGAAGGAAGAAGCAGGCCCTCAACTTGTATCAGTGAGGTAATATTGAAATGAATACAGAAAAATGCAGGTCCTGACCATAGAGAGTCACTGTGAACTGGTGGCCAGGCTTTCTCACATCTCGGCCAATGTTTGTTAATAAAGAACCCTAGTTTAAAGCTTGATAAGAAAAAAAAAATAAGTTTGATAAATATTAAAAACAAACTTAGCCTACCCGGTGGCACAGAGGGCTGAGGCACTGGTGCTTTACCTCGAACTACGCCGGCGACCTGGGTTCGGGAACGGACTCGGGGCCTTGAGGGTAGAGGGAGGAGAGGACTGGCGTCCGTAGGACTGCTCTCCTCTGTGTTGGTGAGTGGTTCACTTCACTTGCAGCAGCCCCAGTGGAGACCGAGAGCATTGCAGGAGTGTGGTTACAGAGGAAGGAACCAAGAAAATGGAAAAAGGCCGGGATTGGCAGGATGACGGTAGCCGGCCTATCGGTGCCTCCAAAGAGCCTCCCCTGGATGTTCCGCCCACCTCAGCAGTGCCCTGGGGCCGACCAAGTGAAGAGTGTGCTGGGTTTCTCCCACTGGTGCCTTCCCCCCTCGGAGGAGGGGGACCCATCCGGTGAAGGGTTACGACGGACTACCCCAGAGGTCTGGCTGCAATGTGAGGTGAGGAGGGACTAGTAGGAGAGCATTGGGGACTATGGCTGCCCGAAGGAGTGGTGGATCCTGCAAAAGTAGGGACAGAAAAAGAAATAATGCAAAAAAAAAAAGTTGATTACAGTCCTTTTCTGGCAGTACCTGGGGAGATGGGGCACACTGGACTTTCTTAATTTAAAATTCAGTACCAAGAAATGAAGGTCATACTGCACATTGGTAACATGAATTCAAAACCAGAATACTGGATCATAAAGGAACAGCAGTCTAGGGCAGAACAGGACTTGGGAATAATTATCAGTGGCAATCTGAAGACTACAACCCAATGCAACAAGGCATATGGGAACGCCAATAGAATGCTGGGGTGCACCGGGTGGGGCTTTACCAGCTGCAGGAAGGAGATGGTTCTGCCACTCCAAAAGTCTCTGGCGAGGCCACACATCCAGTGCTGTGTTCAGTTCTGGAGCCCGTAACTAAAAAGACAAGGACAGACTGGAGACAATCTCATGGAGGCAGTGTTCCCATTCACGCATAAAAGTACGTGAATCATGTGGAAAATATGAAACTGACGTACATCTATGCATGAAGAAGGTACAGTGCTTGTAAAGGATCTTTGTAGGCATGTGTGCAAGTTCCCTCATTGTGACCGCATGCTAGACTGTCCCCATTTACCTCTATCTGGTGCCAATTGGTCTGATTAAGTGATTTTCCCCTCCCACAATGGCAGTTCAGTCAGCAGTTGGACGGAGGCTGGGGAGCCAGTATGTGGCAGGATTTACACGTTGAGCAGAACAGCTTGGAGGACAGCAATGTTGTGCTGTACAGTGTCGCGGCAGAAGAGCAGTTTGTAGATCCTGGCCAGCTGAATCAAATGAACACCCCGAGTCCAACACCAAGGATGATGAAGCCTATAAAGAGGCAGCAGGTGTGGATCATAGTAATTGTCTCACAGGGACAGAACAGACTGACCGAGTGAGACCGTGCATTTATTCACTGTGCCCCAGCTTAGTGAGAGTCCTGCTATCCCGTCAGCTCAGTTCACTCAGCCCCCACAGCTCAGCACTCAGGAAGTCAGGTTCACATGCCGTGGCAGCGGTGCTCATTCATTCTCCTTTCAGTGCTGCAATAATTAGTGTGCACTGTGCTGCCGGGTCACCAGCCCAGAGAGTGTCCCGTCAACCGGACAGTCAGCAGAGCATTGCCAAACAAAATAAATAAAAAACATAAGGGAGCTTCTGTTTTTATTTATGAAATGAGGAAAAATTAGAAGCACCAGGATGGTAAACAGTGGTGCTGTAGTGTAGTTATACATATCGAAACAAGGCACAAGCACGCACTGACCAGACAAAATAAACACGCGGATGCATAAACATTATATTAGTGTCAGTCCATACTTTATGCAAAAAAGTGGCATTTACAAAAACAAATGGCTAGAGCAAGACATGCTGTAGCAACGCGGAACGAACTTACGTTTCACCCAGCTCACTGCTAGGCTTCCTCAGAGTGAACTGAGAAGCCCAAAACCTGTATTTATATATACTGATCATGTGCTCAATTAAATAATTAAACAATCACCTACCAATACTGGTAATCCCACAGTGACATTATAATATAGCACACACTTTGTCTTTAAAAATGACACATTAGGCAGGTAGAAAAAATTACTCACCTTAGTAATGTTGTTTCTTCTAATGGAGTCTTGCTATATTATGACATATGCAGTGAGTCCCAACCTTCGAACTGCTTCGGAGATGAAAGAGTTAACTTTCCATGCCAGGCATGGAACTTTGAGCACGAGCTCGGTTGAAAACTCGGTCTGTTGTTCTTCAAACTCAAACTGTCAGATCTTTACGAGCAAAACTCACTGAGGTTCTGTGTGGAAGCTGTAAACCTACACTAGCCAACTGGCTACTAAATATAAGAACACATTTTTGGTCCCAAAACAAAGACTCAAGTCAGGGATCAAAAATGAAAACCTAACACCCAAACACCCCAAAAGGAGGGTGAAAAACAAGGTGGGCATCTACTAAGTGCCAACACTGCACTGCCCACCCACATCCCAAAAGCAGAGGTTCTGAGAGGGGCAGGCAGGGGAGATCATAATATAGCAAGACTCCATTAGAAGAAACATTACTAAGGCTGAGTAATTTTTCTTCAAACAACATGAAGTCTTGCTATATTATGACATATGTCTGAACTACACAGCAGTACCTCCATGGAGGAGGGACAGAACCTACTTAGGAAATAGGCTCTGAAGCACAGCTGTGCCAAACCGAGCATCACTCCTAGCCTGGATGTCCAGGGAGTAATGCTTGGTAAAAGTGTGAACTGTTTTCCAGGTAGCTGCTTGGCATATCTCTAGGATAGGGATGTCCCTGGCAGCAGCCAGAGACGCAGCTGTACCTCTGGTAGAGTGAGCCCTCAGGCCTGAGGGTGGAACCTTACCCAGTTTTTAATAGCAAAATTGGATACAAGAGACAATCCACTTGGCAATGGATCTTTTAGTGGCAGGTTTCCCTTTACCAACCTCACCATAAGTGAGGAACAGTTGGAGGGAGTCAAACCTGTGACCCTTGGTACGTTCTATGTAGTAACTAAGGGCTCTTTTGACATCTAAACTGTGCAATCTCCTCTCGCCAGAGGAGGAATGGTCAGTGAAGTACACAGGGAGAGACATAGATTGATTAAGGTGGAAGTCTGAAACCACCTTAGGCAAGAACTTTCTGTTAGTCCTGAGGACCACCTTATCTCTATGAAAGGAGATAAAATCAGGCTCCATTGACAATGCTTGTAGTTTTATGCGCCTGGCAGAAATGATGGCTACCAAAAACACAGTTTTCCAAGTCAAGTACTTAAGCTCTGCTGAAGACAAGAGCTCAAAAGGGGGTTGCATAAGCTGGGCAATGCAAATATTAAGATCCCAGGCAGGGGCAGAGTTCCTGAATGGAGGGTTGGTGTGAAGCAACCCCTTGAAAAACCTGGAGAATACAGGATGAGCTGAAAGAGAAGAGGGTTTACCTGCTGATAAGAAAGCAGACACGGCTGCCAGGTGCACTTTTAGGGTAGCTGGTCTCAGCCCCAAAGTATTCAAATGCACCATATAATCCAGAACTGCGGGTAAGTCAGCAGATTCTGGGGAAATATGCTTGCCAGAGCACCACATGGAAAATCTCTTCCATTTGGAATTATAAGTAGCCCTGGTGGAAGGCTTCCTAGAGGCCTTCAAGATATCCAATACACCTTGGGAGAGGTGTAGGTCAGCAGACTCTAACTCTTCAAGAGCCAGGCCTTGAGATTGAGAGATTTGAGATTCGGGTACCAAACTCTCCCCTCGGCACAGGTTAACAGGTTGTGCTTCCTGGGAAGACACAGGGGAAGGTGGACTGCTAAGGACATAAGGAGTGGGTACCAGGGCTGTCTGGCCCAGTCTGGAGCAATCAGGATCATCTTGCAGGGTTGAGATCTGATTTTGACTAGCACCTGAACAGAAGAGGAAGGGGAAGCATGAGAAACTTCCCTTCCCAACTGAGAAGGAAGGCATCCAGAGGCACTGAGCCCAACACTGGGGGCCTGCAGCAAAAAAGGGGAAGTTGGTGATTGTCTGGGGCTGCAAAAAGATCTATCTGCGGGGTGCCCTATCTGGCAAATACTACCTCCAGTACTAGGGGATCCAGTGACCATTCATGATGGCCCTGGGAAATCCTGCTGAGAGCATCTGCCAGGACATTGTCCTTGCCTGGGAGGTGAACTGCCGTAAGGGAGGTGTTCAGGGAATAAGCCAGAGACCACAACTTCATTGCTTCAGTGCACAAGGCCGTAGACCGAGTGACTCCTTGCTTGTTGATGTACCACATTGTAGTGGTGTTGTCTGTTCTGACCTGTACCACTTTGTTCTGAACAGATGTGGAAAAAACTTGAAGTGCTAGAAAAACTGCTCTGAGTTCCAACAGATTGATGTGGAGCAGAGATTCCTGAGGGGACCACAATCCCTGGGTAGTGAGGTTGCCCATGAGCTCCCACCCCAAGAGGGATGCATCTGTAGTAAGGATTAAGGAGTGAGACTGAGGGTGAAGGGACCCTGTCTCAGATTGCTCTGGTCCTGCCACCACTGAAGGGCTTGGACCAGGGTTCGAGTCACTGGGATCAACTTGGTTAGAGGTCTCTCCTTTGAGACCAAAGGCTCTCAAATGGAACTGGATGTCCCTCATCTGAAATCTTGCTCCCTGCACCACTGCTGTAGAAGCAGCCATGTGCCCCAGGAGCTGCAGAAAATGCCTGCTGGTTGAGAGACCTGCAGGGTGAAAGAGGAGGCCAGAGAGACCAGGGTCCTTCCTCTTTCCAGAGGAAGGAAGGCTCTGGCCTCTTTTGTGTTCAGTTCTGCACCTATGAAGGTGAGAAGCTGCACAGGCTCTAGGACTGACTTTGGAAGACTGAGAAGGAAACCTAGAGATGTGAGCAGTTGCTGAGTTACCTGAAGGTGTAGTTTGACTTGGTCTGGAGACTGGCCTACTATGAGCCAGTCGTCCAGGTAAGGAAAGATGGCAATCTTTTGCCTTCTTAAGTGGGCAACTGCTACTGCCAGGCATTTTGTGAATACCCTTGGGGCAGAGGTGAGACCGAAGGGTATTGCTCTGAACTGGTAATGGCCTGAGGGCAGTTCGAATCTGAGGTACTTTCGATGGGAGCTTCTGATAAGAACATGGAAGTAGGCATACTTGAGGTCCAGGGACGCTAGCCAGTCCCCTGGCCTTAGAGAGGGTAAAATAATTCCCAGAGTCACCATTTTGAATTTTGGCTTTAAAAGGTGCTTGTTTAGGTATCTGAGATCCAGGATGGGCCGCCATTCTCCTGTCTTTTTTGGGGTAAGGAAGTACCTGGAGCACAACCCTTTGCCCTGGTGTAGAGGTGGAACGCTTTCCACAGCTCTGAGAGCCAGGAGGGTAGAAACTTCTGTTTCTAGGGCAAGTGCCTCTGATGGATTTGCAGGTGGAAAGGACCTGGTTCTCATCTTTGGAAATTTTTTGAAGCTGAGAACCAGTCCCTGGCTTACTACTTCCAGGACCCACTTGTCTGATGTTAAAGACTTCCAGTCCTGGACAAAGTAAGCCAGCCTGCCCCCTACAGGAAGTGGAGAATCGGTCCTGGCCACCTCATCAGGGTGCCTGCTTGGCAGGGGCTTTAGGCTGAGGAGTGGAAGCAGGTCTGCTTGTACCAAGTCTGCCTCTCCCTCTAAAGAACCCCCTCTGAGCATAAGCTGAAGAGGAGGCCTGGGCTTGGTAAAAAGGCCTATGAAAAGGTCTGCCCCTGCCCCTGGAAGGCTGCCTTTGAGGAGTGGCCTGCCTTTCCTTGGCCTGTGCACTCCTATAGGTGGTCCTATACTCATCCATTTTCTTCATGTAATTCTCTGTCTGCTCCCCAAACAGAGAATTACCCACAACAGGAAAATCCATGGCCTTAGTCTGGGTATCCTGTGACAGGCTAGTACATCTGAGCCAAGCCATTCTGCGAAGTGCCACAGATGTAGCCATGACTCTTGATGACACATCATTAGAGTCCACTGCAGCATGGAGTTGCACCTTGGATGCCTCAATACCATCAGCAGCCACCTGCTCCAGCTCCTTGGCAAGCTGGCCAGGGACCTGTTTTGCTAGAGCCATAACAGTATCCCATCTGGATTTCTGATATCTAGCAACATACGCCATATAATTTGCCTGTCTGAGTCCCAAGGATGCTGCCATGTACTGTTTCTTTGCCATGGCATCAATCCTCCTGGAGTCCTTGTCAGGGGGTGTGAAGCCAAGGTAATATTTGCCTTGTCACAGGCTGCAGCCTGCACTACCCCAATATGGCTGCATTGTTGTGTAAGGAACTCCGTGTCAGAGCCTGACAATGTGTACCTCTTGTCCATTCTTTTATCCACAGGCGGTATAGTGTGAGGAGTTTTTAGAATTTTTACTGTCTGTTTCCCAAAAGATTTATGCAAAGGAATAGACAGTCTCCTAGACTCTGGGATAACCATCATTTCTACATAGTCAGGCTCCTCTTGATCATCCACAGCTTCCTCCATAGGGAGCTGGAGGGTTTCAGCCACTTTTTTATAAAACATAAAATGAGAGGGGGACTCAGAAAGCCTAGGGGAAGACACTTCTGAAGGTCTGTCTGGGGAGATGTCTGGTTCAATGGGCACATCCAGACTTTCAAATCCACATTCACTCTCCTCATACTCCTCTTCCCCCTCCTCCGGTTCATAAAATTCCTCTAAATCATATTCTTAAACCGGTGGAACCGGACTGAACCGTGACGCTTACCTGATGGTGCCGGTTCGGTAGGAACCGGGGAAAGCGACAGCACAATTTTAATCGCTTTGGCTATTTCTTCAGCGGCTGGAGATGGAAATTTTGGCTCCACACCTGCTGATTTTCTAGTCCTTTTTGCTGGAACCAACTCCTCCGAGTTGGCTCTCCTTTTGCCCGAGGAAGTCTCGCCCTGGTCAGCGGGCACTCCCTCCGGTTCGGTTACAACTGAACTGGGCTGGCCATCCGGGTCAGCAGACTTCTTGGCCTCTCTTTCCCTGAGCCTACCAACTCTCTTATCGAGGGTAGCTGCAGGAAAATTTTTGCAAATCTGGCAGTCTGCATTGAGGTGGTCAAACCCCAGACAATAAACACAGGTGGTGTGGGGGTCAGCATTGGCAAAGGCTTCCCCACACACACTGCAGTGTTGAAACCCAGTGGACCCGGTTTTTCTTTTGGGTTTCTCAGACATAGTGCCAGCCTAACCAAAACTTGGCAATCCGCCAAGCAAGACTCTCTTATCGGTTCCCATCCGTGTCACGGGTCATGGAAAAAAACGTAATGAAATCCGTTTTTTTTTAGAACCGATAAGAACCGGGAACCGCACTCTAAAAGCACAGATTTAATGTATTTACAACAACCTGATCGGTTCAAACCGAACCGATAATACCGTTTACAAGTTCCCCACAGAAAATAAATGTAAAACCTATCTAGTACTTACGATACCACAGACAGAGCTTGAACCGACCGGTTGCGGTTTAAATTCAGTTAAAAAAATGAAAAATTAATACTTTAACCGACAAAATTAACAGAGCAGAAGGAGAAATCTCCAGAGCGACTGTTCAGTGAGGCGGAGTAAAGAATATGACAGTTTGAGTTTGAAGAACAACAGACAGAGTTTTCAACCGAGCTCGTGCTCAAAGTTCCATGCCTGGCACGGAAAGTTAACTCTTTCACCTCCGGAGCAGTTCGAAAGTTGGGACTCTCTGCATGTGTCATAATATAGCAAGAATTCATGTTGTTTGAACAACTTGGGTAATGGTATACAAAAGAGAACTATAATAAATATATAAATATAGATCTCAACAAAGATTCATGTATATGCACTTTAAATAAATAAGCTGATTGCTCACTAATAAGTGAGGATTACTAAGATGACACAAGGTCAACAGGGAAAATCATAAGATCAAAGATTTGCAAGCCTAAATATTTACTCACTAGAGTAAAGAAGGGAGGGGGTATGATTGAGACTTTCAGGTTACTGCAGGCAGAGTTGGACTGGCCAACTGCTGGACATTTCCTGACAAGCCCCCTCTGTTGAGTACCAAGCTATCTTCTAAACTCTGAGAATCTTTGGTTTAATCATCTATGAGGTATTATGGGTCCTGCAAATGAATCTAGGATGCAAACACAGAACTAGTGTCTCTAATTTAAGTGAAATATTGATATGGGTGTGTCATCTTGCGCCCTCACTTATTTAATTTCCAGGTGGGCCCCCTGTACCCCAGTGCAACCCTGAGGGGTATAATAAGGCAGACTACTACAAACCTGTCCAAGTGAATAGGTGTTGGACCACAAGAGGCAGAATTTTAAACTGGTGGAGGAGGGGAAATTCAGAAATCTTGTGAGGAAGTAGTACTTCACTGAGAGGGTGTAGGAAAAGTGGGATAGCTTGCCCAGCACAATGGTCAGTGCAGACCCACTGTTGGGTTCAAAGCCAGCTAGGATGGTTTTGAAGGGCAAATCTCAAAGGGTTCTAAATGTCACATACAGACAAAAAACGTAGTGCTCGTCAAAGATCTTTACGTTCATTTTACTCCTTGAACTTCATATCTGGACACCCCAGTTAAGTAGCCCAACGTTTCGTTGCTGCTATGCAACTATTTCAAGGGAGGTGATCCTAAAGGCATCATAACACTACTACTAAAACCAGACAAAAAAACCAGGAAAAATGCACCTCATATAGACCAGTATCACTTTTAAATTCAGATTTTAACATTTTTACTAAAATCATAGCAACAAGACTAGCTGGAGTAATACCACAAATCATACACCAAGATCAAACAGGTTTTATAACAAGGAGGAATTTTTTTTTTGTTGTACATTTTGTTTATGCTCCGTTCCATTGGGGATCTCTCTCTGGCATCCACCGCTACCCGCGAACTCTACCTCCTGCCTGAGGCTCTCTCCTCACCCCCGCACCAGCCTGACAACTCTGGCTTTGCACCCCCCGAGGTAGGCCGCCCCTATCCGCCCAGGGCACCCTATCTAAGTATCCAATGTGCAGACTGGGACAAAAGTCACGCGCTGGAGTGTGGCTTGGAGGGGCAGGGTGCTGCCGCCTATCCCCCGAGGACAGGACTTCCTTAGTTTCCTCCCCTAGGAGTGTGGTGTGCAATGACGCCTGTGCATGGCTGTCCTGCTGGCGTCAGGCACACTCCGCCCCTTACATCTGCTGGTGTACATGCAGTGCCCCCGATCTCCATTGGGAGCCACTAGGACACTGAGCCACCCTGGATCCCATCCCAGAAAGAGGAGAGCTGTCCTCCGGATGCTCCATCCTCTCCCTCTCCTGCTGACCCCTGGCCACCGGTGTGGCGCAAGGTGTGGCATCCAGTGCCTCAACCCTCAGCGCCACCAGGCAAGAGGGAGGAAGCTGACAGACAGCATTAGGCGAACATTAGATTTAATGAATATTGGCTCTACTAAAAACACAGCTCTGATATCTTTAGATGCTGAAAAGGCTTTTATTAGAGTCAAATGGAAATTCTTGATAACCCTAGAAAGCATGAATTTTGGTGCAAAATGTTGCAGTTTCATAAATTCTACATATACAGCACCAATAGCAGTCATAAAAACTAAATCAATTATCAATCCCATTTAAACTTTGAAGGGGAACAAGATAAGACTGTCCACTTTCTTCCCTCCTGTTTTCCATATTTATGGAACCATTAGCATAAAATAACAAAGTGTCATGATAAAAGGAATAAAAATACAAAATCAACAACATACTATATCACTATACGCAAATGATGCATTGATATACCTGGAAGATATCATAACCTCCTTGCCACTACTTTTTAAAACAATTTACAAATGTTCTGCATTATCCAGTTACAAAATAAACTGGTGCAAAACAGAAATATTGCTATTACACAAACAACCAGAATTTACAGAATTTATAGCCAAATATAAAATCCATATCAAACAAAATATAAGATACTTGGGAGTTAATCTAATTAAGGATAAGCTGAAACTATACAAATCTAATTTTGATCCACTCTTCAAGAAGATATATAAAGATTTCGAGAAACGGGTTCATCTTTCACTGACATTAAAAGGACAGGTAAATATGTCCTTCCAAGGATTCTATTTTTGTTCCACGCTTTACTTATTTGGCTACCAAAAAAAAGTCTTCCAAAACTGGGACCATAAATTAAGAACATTTTTATGGCAAAACAAAACACCCAGGACAGCAATACAAAAACTGTACCCTACAGTAGAACAAGCAGGATTGCACCTTCCAAATATTCAGTTCTACTATTTAGTAGCCCAACTTGAACAAATAGTGGGGTGTTTTAACCCAGAGAGATTCAATTCCTGGATGGAAATAGAACAACAGAATATGCAAGGCATAAAATAAGTGGGTTTGCATCGCAATTTGCAAATCAAAAACCGACAACTGCAAATCAATTTCGGTGTTGATTTGCGGTAGGTGCTAGTCGAATTTCTCCAGGATCACAGGGCTTGGAATGTGCAAATGGCACTATTTTTAGCCATCGCCCCCACATTCTGGACCCCCTACTGCTAATCAACTTCCACCAATTGCTAATCATTTTTCATTCTGATTAGCAAAGGCCACTAATCAAGTCTCTGACACGAATTTATGCCTTGATATGGGAATAAAAGATTTAAAGCAGCAGTGCAACGAAAAAGTTTTTCCAAAATGCTAATTTTCTGCCATGGATATGAAAAATATTGGCAGAACTGTTAATTTGTTTTTTTTCTAGATGCTTCCTGTGCTGTGTATGGTACATCTGCAATTTTGTCTGGATTCTTACCTTCCTGAGGTCATCAATATCATTTCAATGCAAAAATGAGGTGGACATATTTTTTCCTTGAGAAATAATTATTTTAAAACGTTCATAAAATTCTTAAATAACAGAAACTGAAAATTCCACTACCAAAATAAATTAGAAGAAATCTGGCATCAGTTAGGAGAAAAAAAGGTGGGGTCAAATTTTAGCCCATTTTCATTGCACTGCTGCTTTAAGATATCTATTATGGACTGACATAGAATTCAACAGGGAGATAAAATTAGGTTTAACGACCACTAAACCATCTATAAAAATATGGCAAGAAACCCACAAAAAGTAAAAATGGAAAACAGATCCAGCTCTAAATTCATATATAAAACATCTAAAGGGAACAACAAACATTAAAAATAGGCAACTTATTAAAATATGGTCAGAAAAGGGAATAACTCAAAAGAAACACCTCTACAAAGACAATAAAATTTTAGAACTCTCAGAACTAAAGAAACGATACAATTTACAGACAGGTAATTTTCTAACTTACCGCCAAATAAAATATTACCTGGGGGGAAAAATTAGGGAATTCAATTGCTCCACCAGTTTCACCAATACAGGATATACCGAATAACAGAGACATAAATAAACACATGGGAAGAATATACAGAACTATGAACACAATTAATTACCCATCTTTAAATAAATTAAGAGAGTCTTGGGAAAGGAATTTAACAACAGAAACAGAAGAACTAAGATGGCTGGAAATTCTCTGCACAACTGAACCGGTATCCAAAAATAATAAATGAAAACAAATTCGGCATAATATTCTGCACATCATTTTTTACACTCCAGCTAAATTACACAAATTTAAAAAAGAAACATCAGTCAAGTGCCTGAGATGTGAAAAAAACAGCTGGAACTATACAAATATATGTTTATTACATGCCCAGTTTTACAGGGATTCTGGACAACTATTAAAACAACAATACGTGTAGTAATAGGACTGGACAACCCATTTGATACAGGAATTTTGTTCTTTGGAACACTTTTTTTTGAATGTGGAGGCAATGACAGCAGGAGATAAAGCCTTCATCAATCTCGTTCTTATTAATGCCAAAATATTTACATTACAGAACTGGAAAAATAAAAAAACCTCCATAGACAAAACACTGGTTAAATCTAATGACAGATAATGCAAACTTAGAAAGACTTTATTAGAACACGGAAGACAAAACATCAGAATTCCAACAAATGTGGGACCCCTTTTTACAGTACATAAACACATCAAATACACAGAAACACACCTTGATATCAGAGTGCAACTAGATAGATAATAAAATTTAAAGTTTAAGGACTCCGTAATACAATAGGAAGTTAGCTTAAAAGGCAGGGTGAAATATGATGATTGGCAAGATAACTCCTTATAACCAAACATGAGGAAAAGAAAGTCACAATCTGATTCCCAAAAAAAAAAAAAAAAAAGGAACAGTTTTTGATTTTATGCTGAGTGGTAGGTACATGTTTAAGTGGAATAATAAAAAAAAGTGATAGAAGGTGTCCCATTTTTATAGATTACCTTGGTATCATAGATAGTAAACTTATTAAGAATATACTGTGGTAAAGCAGGAGTGCATGATCGAGGTGAAACTTTTGACCTATACTTTCATTCTATTTTAAATTGCCCCTTACCTCCCGACTTGTACAATTACCCTTCTTTCCAAATTTTGAGTCTGCTTTAGCACTCTTTCTCACAGATGAAATAGTAAAAGGAGTGCTCCTTTTAATATGGCTCACATCAGGTTAGTATAAGTATTCGCAGCTGTTTCTATACACCCACTGCCCCATAAGGTCAAGGAGCAGTGTCTGATGCATGCTAGTTCATTATAGTCACGTGAAAAGTGATCTTAAACAACGTGTGTTCAAAAAACAGAGAATACTGCTGAAAGCCTAGACCCAGCCATATTAAAAAGAGCACTCTCCATTATCTCAGTTGTAAGAAAACGTAGTAAAGCAGACTCAAAATGGGAAGAAAAAGAATATCATACAAGACTGGGGATAACGTGCATTCTAAATTAAAATTAAAAAGTACAGGTCAAAAATGTCACCGCTATCATGCACTGCAGCTTTAAGCTGGTTCACAACTTGTTACAGTTGGTCAGGATAGTGTACGAAAGTCTTGTACTGGTCAATATCAACTCAAAAATGCTCTGCACAATGCAGACCATGTCACTACACACTTTACTGAAAATTCCCAGCTTAACTAAAACACATTTAAGCCGAACTAAAACATATTTAAAAAGAAAAATGAAAAACACAAGTAGTATAAACGTGCTCACTATGAAAACAATATAAATGATTGACTATAAAGCATGCCAGGTAACTGGTTACTTTGGTGGGGGGGACAGTCCACAAAACCCTGATTCTGCATAATACAAAGAATTAATGGATGTTCACAGTTACCAGCAAGGTTTTAAAGAAAAACTACCAGCAGAGGTGAAGCCCCGACCGCTGCTCAGAATGGCGCTTCACCTCTCCGATCCCTCCAGCAGGCACCATATGAAATAAATCGTTTTATTACCGGGCTACTTGTAAAAATAACCCAAACCTCCAGTGGACCCGGCATTTTAACTATGGCGGCTCCTCAACCTCCAAGGATCTCACTGGTAACATCGTGAGAAAATGACACTGGCCTGCCCTTTAATGTCTGTGTCTCCAATACCCAGGACTATTTTGACAATTTACCTAAATCCCATGAGTATGGCAACACACCCATGGGATTTAGGCAAATTCTGTCAAAACAGCACTGGGCATCAGAGATACAGACACTGTAACATTTTCCGTACATAAGGGCACTATTAGGGGCAGGGCAATGTAATTTTCTCACAAAGTTAGTAGCAAGATCCTGGGGGGTTGAGGAGCGCCACAGTTAAAATGTCGGGTGCTCTGGAGGTTTGGGCTATTTTCACAAGTAGTCAGGTAATAAAACTATTAAATTCATATGGTGCCTGCAGGGGGGATTGGAGAGATGAAGCCCCAATCTGTGTGGTCGGGGTTTCACCTCTGCCCGTAGAACTCCTTTAAAGGGCTGGTCAAAGGGAAGGGACTGGGGGCACGGGAGAACAGTAATTTTAAGGTGGGGTCTCGGAGCAGACTGGTGGACTTCATGTTTTTATCTGCCCTTACCTTTCTATGTTTCAATGTTTGTATTGTGTTGGTAATGCATGGTTTTGCTTAAAAATGTTTTAAACTTCATTGCAAAGTGTAGCTTCATGTCTGAGGTGCACCATCCAGCTAGTCTGCTTTCAAAATTCTCAAACACCACACACTGAAAGCATCATTCAAGAAAAAAAAACTGTCCAACTTCACAAGTGTTACAGATGTGTAGAAAATGCAGATTTTTATGCTTGTGACTTTCTGGGTCATGCTGCACTATTCCATCTGACTGAATTTTCTGAATGGAGAATACCTAGAACCTCCATTTCCAAGAGAGGGACATTGCGTCTCACCAGAAAACTCCAGGCTCTGGATCGAGCAAGCAGAAAAGCAGCAGTTTTTGTGTTCAGTGGGGACACAAAAAGGTCCAACACTGGGTGACTCCATCTGTCAAACAGGTCTTCCACAGCTGAGGTGAGGAGTTCCCATTCATGCATTCTGGATTATGACAGGCTTAGCCTGTCTGGCAGGAAGGTTTGGACACCTGGAACATGGTTGGCCGACAACACTAGGCCGTCTTCCAGAGCCCAGTGCCAAACCCTAATCACCTCTCTGCACAGGGCATAGGAATGGGTGCCCCCCCTTACTGTTAATGTAGTGCACTGCACTGATACTGTCAGTCTGCACAAGCAGAAGTGAGGACAGGTGAGACTGGAAGGCCTGTAGGCTGTAGAGGACAGCTCTCATCTCAAGAACATTGATGTGGAGTGAAGTCTTAAGTGGAGTCCACGCCCCTGGAGTCTGGTAAGGACCCAGATGAGCACCCCAGCCCCTCCCCAAGGCATTCAAGATGAGGCTCTCATGAGAAGAGGGTATGAGGAAATGAACCCCTTTGAGCAGATGGCTGAGTTCCATCTACCACAAGAGAACTTTCTTGACCAGCAAAGAGGAAAATGATCATCTGCTCCATGTCATCAGTCCGCTGATTCCACTGCACTCTCAGAGTCCATTGAGGGATGCGCATGTGCAGTCTCGCCAGGGGAACCGTGGCAATGGCTGCAGCCATGAGAGCCAGCAGTCTGAGGTATGTCCTGGCTGTGACAGATTTCCTGGGCCTGCACTATCAAGCACTCTGCCCTGTCTGGGGGCAGAAAGATGGAGCCCTGGGACATGTCCAGTATAGCTTCTATGTACTGGAGACGCTGGCCGAGAGTCAGGACTGACTTGGACTGGTTGACTGTGATCCCCAACTGGCTGAACAAATTGAGAGTACACAGCAAAGTCAAGGACAACTGCTCTTTGGCAGAGCTTTGAGCAACCAGTTATCTGGATAGGGAAAGACGTAAAGGCCCTCCGACCCGAGGGCTGCTGCCATTACAGCTAGGCATTTGGTGAAGACCTGAGGCACTGAAGACAAATCAAAAGGGAGGACCCTGAACTGGTAGTACTCCCTTTCAGACATGAACATGAGGTACTTCCTTTGGGGAAGGCAGACCCTGATTTGCAGAGAAGCGTCCTGCATATCTAGGGAGCAGATCCAGCCTCCCTTCCAGAGCAAGGGCAACAGGCCTGGGAGGGTGATCATCCTGATCTTTTTGTACTGGATGTAGAAGTTCAGGTTTCATAAATCCAGGATGGGCCTCAAGTCCCCTGCAGACTTGGGAACAAGGAAGAAGTGACAATAGAACCCAATGTTGCATTGATTTTCAGGAACAGGTTCTATGGCCCTTTTTCGCAGCAGCGTCTGACTCTCCTCCAACAACACGGGAACGTGATCTGGAGGGTAAGTGGAAGGCCTTGAAAGGAGTGCTGGAGACATCTCCACAAATTCTAGAGCATGTCCTTGTTGTATGAGTTGCAGCACCCAATCATCAGTTGCAATCTCCCTCAACCCATCCAGATGGAGGGAGAAATTAACCCCCCCCCCACATCCTGAGGAACTGGATGGAGGGTGTCAGGCATGGAGTCAGGCTGCTGCTGAGCCCACAGCCGGGACCATTCCTCTACTCCTTGAGGACTTTCATGTGGTGGAGGAAGGGGTAGGCAGGGTCGTGGCAGCTTTCCACTTGCTTGGCTGTCTGGTGCCAGACCTGGGATGATGGGTGGCATGCCGAAAGAGCACCCTCTGCCCACTCTTCTGGTGGGTGTGGCAGAGGGGGTGAACAGACCACTGTATTTTTCCCCCAAGGCCTGCAGGTCACTGAGAATACCCTGCATGTCCATCCTGAAGAGCTTACAGCCCCTGAAGGGAGCATTCAGGATACATTGTTGAACGTCCGAGGCAAAACCGGACACCCTGAGCCAGGAATACCTCCTCAGGCAAACTCCCACCACAGAGGCCCTGGCGGATGCTTCTAGGGAATCATAGGCAGCCCGCAAAAGGTGTTTTCCCACATCTGTCTGGAGGGTCTTGAACATTTCCTGCTTTTCAGAGCCCTCTGGAAGGGAATGGGTTGCAGACCTGGCCCCTTTCCAGAGATTATTCTAGAATTTAAGCATATGGCCAATGTAATTGATAATTCTTATGGCCAAGGTGGAAGAGGCAAACACCCGCTCGCCCATAAGGTCCAACTTCCTGGACTCCTTGTCCGGGGACGAGAACTAAGGGCTGGGGCCTCTTAGATCTATTATGGGCCGCGTTGATGACCACAGAATCTGCCTATGGGGGCTCTGTGAAAAAGCGCTTTCCAGAGGGGGACTGGTACAGCTTGTCTGCCTTCCTGTGCATGGGGGCGGGATCAAATTAGGCCTGTACCAAGCAGCCATGGTGGCATCCTCATATGCATCGATCACAGGAGGAATAATGAGGGGAGGGGAATCTGGCAGATCCAGGTAGTCTTCTAGGTTCCGCCAAGTAATGTCCTACTTTGCAGCATCGAACCCCATAGCTGACTGCATTTGTTACATTACTGCTATAAAGGAGGGGTAATCTGGAGGGGGACTAGGGGGTGTATTTAGAGGAGTCCTCCCCACTGAGGAAACAGCAGAAGTAGAGGGTCCGAGCCCCAGCCCCCTCATCCTCCTCGTCAGGTAACAAGAAGTCTGGGCGATAATCATCATCGTCCCCTGGCTAAGACATGGGCACTGAGGACAGCAATGACTGTGAGAGGGGAGGGCATGAAGATACATGTTGGGACAGTGTCAACATGGGCCAAGAAGGCCCCACCAGTGATAGGCCCTGAGGTATGGCAACTCTCTGCATGAAGTTCCACATTGATGACATGGCAGCCTAGACGTCGATGGTCACTGGCATCGAGAGGGGGCCCTGTGGCAACAACAGGGGACACTGAGGCGACAGTGCTGGCAGGGAAAGTCACAGCAGTGATGAGATGAGGACAGGTTGAGGGACCAACTGGGGAACCTGCATCCCTGATGTCACAGGAATGGTCATGTGCGTCAACAGGAGAGGTCTTTCGTTAGGAAGCCCAACGACGCATGACCGTTGCTCGTCACTAGCAGACCAAAGCTGCTCCCTGGATGTAGCCCCTAAGGAGGTGGAGGGGCATTCAGCAGGGGCAGATGCATCAGTGGGGGTAAGGAAAATCCTGGTGACAATGGTCCAACGTAAACAGAGGAGGAACCCATGGGCCACACTGCCAGAGTCCTGTCCCCCCCCCCTTCCCATGTAAGACAGGGTGAGGTAGGCAGAGGGAATCGTCAGTGTGAGAAGGGAGAGGCCCGCCAACAATGAACCAATGGCAGGCAGAGAAGCTCCAGCAGAAAAAGGCTGCCAAAGTCGACCCTGTAGCAGAGAGAGAGTGTGGGCAGCAGCAGGGATCACCACCGGTCTGATCGACGACCCTGTGACGGAGGAATGTTACCAAACTAGAGCAGAGGAATTGTTGGTTTGTAAAAGCTTATTCCTTAAGAACATTTCGGGGGGGGGGGGCGCTGTGGAGCCCAAACAAGATGGCTGCTCCTAGCTAAAGCTCTGCATATCTTCAAGGCTAAAACTGGATTAAAAGTCTTCTGAGAACCACCTTATTTCAACAGTAGCAGGAATCTCCAATAAATTTGACAATCTAACAAATAGGGTGGCCGGTGTCACAAACCCACTCAGCAGGTCAGGCCCGCTGCTCCCAAAGTGCCAACCTCTGAGCGCAGTCTTGTGAACAGTGTAACAGACAAGGTAACCCTCTTGTCTGTTTTGTGAGTTCGGATCAACCTTTGGTCTCAAGTTCTGGAGGGATTCAAACTGTTAACCTCTTGTTAGCATATCCAATGCACAGGCTCAGATATATCTGTCTTCGGGGGGGCCAGATATCTTTGCCTATGGGCACCTAACCAGGTATACAGAGATGAACCCTGTAAAACTTTAATAAAGACCTCAGATTTAAAACGCTTCTCTTTCCAGTTTGGTATCACCATTCAAGCTTATGACTACTGTCTGCTATAACCATGTACTTTTCTTACAAATAAAAAAAGAAGTCAAAGACAGATCAAGTAAGTTCTAAAAAGAATTTTACTATAATAGATAAGAATGTGTAAAACACAACAAATACAGAACTGTTATATCACAAGACATACAAGTCTATTAAAAGAACAAGGTTTTAAACAGTGCAATTCCTACTACAGTTCTTGGTCTCTAAATACTTGCTTAAAAGTGCTCCCAAGATATTTTGTGGTCAGAGTCTAGGTAAAAATGTCTCTGTGAAGTAAAACAGACTAAATTAAATGCTGGCTTTTACCCCACCTCTTTTCAGGAGGTCACCTAGCTCCTCCCTGTCAGGATATATGAAAATACGTATCTTATACAAAAGTATTACATTCTGCAACTTCAGCATAAATCATGTCCTTCAAATGACACTTATTTTGATCTCATAATAAGCGTCCTCCTTCCAGGACATGACAGCATCTTTATGATTTCGCACTTCTATGTAATAACCTGGGTTTTCTTTCCAACATCATAAAATGGATATGTTATAGCAACTATGGTTGTAATTAACTCAGACAGACAGGATCCTTAATTAAGGTCTTACATGCAACACCTGGTCTGTGAAAACTAAATGTGTGTGAACTCACATGCTATCACAGCATTTGTTTTTCTTGGCTTGCATCTTTCAGCTGAAATCTGGGGGGTGAGTGAGGTCATTCCTAAAGCATCAGATTTTCAACAGAGACAGTCAGTCATACATTTTATATTAATAAAAATGATACAGCACTCAGAACTGGTTGTCTACGTCACAGCCGGCATTGAGATAACATTGGACTCGGTTATATTAGCCACAAACGAAGCTACAAAAAGACTGGATGTTGCAATGGGGGCAGTAACCTTGGTAATCAAAGAAAATGCTCACCTCAAATCTAGGCTGGAATCCCTGGAGAACCAGGCTTGAGCATCCAACTTGCGAGTGTTGGGTCTCTCAGAAAGTTGTGAAGGCAATCACCTGCTTTTGTTCCTGCAAGAATGGTTGCTGCAACAATTGGGCAAGGAGGTAGCACCAAAGACCCAGCAATTTCAAAAGGCTTACTGGGTTACGCATCGTGGCCACCCGGACAAACCAGAAGCACAGAGGACTGTGGTCTTTGTCATGGAAGGAGTGGGAGACCGAGATCACTTTCTGGCGATGGCGCAACAAAAGCGTACCCTTCCATGCGACGGTCAGCCAGTTCTTATGTTCCCGGATATTAGCTACGCCACACAGCAGAAACGCATAAAGTTTGATGGTGCTAGGGCCATGCTCCGGGAAGCTGGCGTTTCTCATGGTATGGTTTTCCTGCAAGGCTCCAGATTGTTCATCGGGGAAGGTGTTCTTGTTTACCGACCCAACAGATGCCTTAAAGTGGTGCCAGAGGAACGTAGCCAAGCCCCAAGAGAGATCCAGAGAGGATTCTTCATCAGAGGAGGACGAAACCTGAAGTTGTAGAGTTGCGGGACTGTTTAATTAGCTCTGCAACTCTGTACTGTATCTGGGGGCAAGTTCTAAAGTTATGACCTCAAGTTGTGGTTAACAACCACAAAGAAATGTTTAGCTTATTGTTTAACTAATAGACGTGGTCATTAAGAACCCCAACAGTAAGTTCAGCATGTTGGACACTAAAATGTTCTGTTTTATGCATTTGTGTTCAGGTTAAAGGGTGAATGATTCATTTAAAGAAAATAAAACACCTAAGTTTATAGTTAAAATATAGATCACATGCATAGCTTTATTTATGTATTTACCAATCAAGTCTAAGTTTACAAATACATTTGAGCCAAGGCTCTTTTACAAAGGCTCCACGTCAGAGAAATACAAATTATGGGGAACATCAAGACAGACATTGCAACAATGTGGACATTGCAAACAGATTACAGATTAACACAATTCAAGGGTAACATTGTAAGCAAGACAGCCAGCGGCATTTGTCAGAGAAACAGACAAGAGATAAGAATGCCAGAGTCATGGGGGGGGAGAATGTAGCTAGGTGGGGAAGAGGGTAAAAAGTGCAGCATTGGGTTTACCAAGATGTGAGGGTATAATCCAGTGGGGGGACTACTAGAGCAGGCAGGGAAGTGGAGAAACAAGGTTAAGTTGGGCAGTCACAGGAGCTGTTGGTAGTGAGACAGTCCCGGAGCCTAGTTTTAAACATACCAGTTGTCGGGGCAGAGGAGATGGTGGGGCTCAGGCCTGAGCTTATTCATAAAATATAAAAAAAAATCTATGCTGTAACTACAATTAGCTGGTTCTCAGTAAATATAATAGGGAGCTTTTTGGAGGAGGGAGTGGAGCATTGGCTTTTATTGCAAGCAGCACATTTGGTGCTTTAAACTCTGAGGTAGCATGGTGGACTCTTCCAACCTCTCTTCGGAGGGGTGAAGAATATAGGACAGCATTTACTAATACTTTTCAGAACTAACCATGCAGCTCATGGTCTCATTCACACAGCTTTAAAATTTTTTATACCATTAAATTCTTAGTTTGCTTTACAGGAGTACATCGCATGACATATCTGTAAGCTTTTGATGGTTTAAATAGAGTGTATTAAGAGGAAGTGGCGCCCTTTCGGTTTTAAAAGTGTAATGTCAGATCAAGAGCTGGTGGCTTAACTGTATGTTTGTTTACATATAACAAACAAAAAAGTTTTAAAAAAATAAACAATATTTCAAGGAAAAGGATCGCCCATTTTAGTGTTAACTCATTTTCAATGGGGTCCGCAGTCATATAAAACAAGTTATTCAATAAATACACAGCATAAAAATACACATTACAGTACATGACATACAAAAAGACATACAATTACGTACATTTACAAAAATGGATAAAACCATGAAAATATAGAATGTCAACAGCAATTTTTTGGTTGTACAAACTCTGAAACAGCCAACTTTTAATCCTACTTCACAGGACAACTACCTTTGGTCTCAAATAGTCTGGCAACTTATTCCAAATTCTTGGTCCATAGGCATCTATGGTAGAGTTTCCCTTTACTGTTCTCATTTTGGGAATCACCATTTCTAGGTTTTGTGCTGTTCGCAAATCTGCCTTAGGAGTACGTATCTCAAATAAATGATCTAGGTAGGGTGGTGTCTTTTTCTTTAAATACTGATGCATCAAATGCATTGTATGCAAACGTCTACACTCCATTAAGTTAATCCAGTTCAAGGACCTGTACATTGTACAGTGATGTGTCAACCGGGGGTGTCCAGGACAAACATAGCAAATCTATTCAGGGCTGTGTCCAGCTAATCTAGTTCACCCCTGGATGAACTGGAGGTGAAACTTAGAGAAAGAGGCTATCGAGACTAACAGAGGAGGCTAGGAGAGCAACTGAATCTAAAGGTAGGGAGGCTAGGAGAGCAACTGAATCTAAAGATAGGAATAATATACATCAGGATAACACACAGGTAAACAATACATCCAGTAGTCTGCTTTTCATCCCTACATATTACACCAAAATGAATTGTGCATAGGAGATAATGGAACCACACTGGCATGTTTTAACCGCAGATGCCCAGTTGAGGATATTGGTAGATATGCCCCTGAGGCTGGTCTTTGGGTAAGGAAGGAATATCAAAGATCAGATTGCCCACAAAGTTCAGCCTATCCTAATCTCACAAGCAAGAACTTAGCTATCACTATTTCCAAATGGATTCCACCAATGTGGCGAATGTCAGCTTTGGGTGGTTGTAGCAAAAGGAAATTATTCCTTAAATCCTAGGACAGGTAAGACAAGTGAACATACATAGTTTCATCACATGCACAACTGAGGGGATGGTACATTTAGTCACCTGTGCAAGTGGTGCATACGTGGGGGAAGTCCATCTGCCAAATGAAGGTAAGGACAGGGGAACACTTGGACTCCATTAGAAATGCAGACAGAGAAAATGCCTTGGCAGTACATGCGAGCACCAGCAGGGGTCCAAATGCCCATACATCTTTATTTACGGGCATTGAAAAGGTTAAAAAACAAACAAGAGGGAGGGACTCTGACAAGAAACTTAGAATGAGAGAGAACTACTGGATGTAGGAGTCAGCTGCTACTAGGTGGCCAGTGCTTAATTAGAGATTACAAGTGGGGCCTTTTCTGGGTTAATCATTCAGATTAAAATTTATATAGGGAATAAAGGATGGGGTGGTGTGTGTTACGAGAGTTTACACATACCTGAAGCGTGTGATGCTACATAAACCCCGAGGGGTTTATGAGAAACATCCCATGCCAGGGGTGTGCGTAAAATTAACAGGTTACTCACCTGTAGCAGTAGTTCTAGGAGTGGTCTATGTTGTTCATCCACACGTATTGGCAGTTGTCTTTCCCTTTAATTCGTGCCGGAAGTCTTAAAGCTGGCTCCTCCCACCCACCTGGGTGGTACAACCCTCAGCTCCGCCCCTCGATGCCAAATCTTGCCAGCTGGAAGCAGTGGTTGTGCGTCGAAGCCAGGGAGGTCAGGTGGATCCATGTGGATGAACAACATATACCACTCCTAGAAATAACAGTTACGTAAGAACTTACCATAACAGATCTTCGAGAGAGGTTCCTGCAGTAGGTCATTACAACGTAGGACTGCACCCCCTGGTGTCAGGACCACACGGCAAACTTCTAGCTAGCAATCCATAGTAAGGGACCACCCCCAGCACCATCTAACAGGATGTCAGCGTGACACTATAAAGGGGGGTGGTCCCCACACCTGCCCCCAGTTCTCTCGGCGGAAGAACTTGGAAAGGTAAACGGGAGAAAGGAGAAAACTCATTGAGCCCTGAGCTGCTAAAGAGCACCCTGGGAAAGGAAAGAGTAAGGAAAAGCTGGGGGAAGGTGAGAGGGAAAAATATGACCTACTGCAGGAACCTCTCTCGAAGATCTACTGTTGTGGTAAGTTCTTACGTAACTGCTATATCTTACTTTCAGAGGGTTCCTGCAGTAGGTTATTACAACATAAGACTAAATTCCCAGCAGTCAAGAATGAACAGTTGGAGACTGAGGTCCAGGAGGTAGAAGGGTCTACAGAGAAGGACGCAGACTAGGATAATAGGCCCTGAAGGACGACCTGTCCAAAGCCGGCCCTGTGCATACAGGCTATGTCCAGACTGTAATGCTTCATAAAAGTATGGACGGTACTCCATGTGGCCACAGGACAAATGTCAGAGGTGGACACATTTCTAAGAAAGGCAGTAGAGGCAGCCATGCCTCGGGTCGAATGCTCCTTGACCTCCTCCGGAAGTGGTTTCTCATATTTCTGGTAAATGAAAATGATGCAGTTAGCAAACCACTTGGAAAGGCATTGCTTGGAAAAAGCTATGCCCTGACGTTTGGGCACAAAGGAAACAAATAACTGGTCCAATGTGAGCACCTCCTTTGTCCGAGAAATGTAATAATGTAAGACCCTGTGCACATCCAGGGTGTGCAAGAGGTGTTCCCCTCTGTTGGAGTATTCAGGGTAACAGACTGGTAGTTTGATATCCTGGTTTAATGTCACCTCAGATACCACCTTTGGAAGAAAAGAAGGGTTAGTTCTCAGAGCCACCCTGTCTCTGTGGAAAATTAAATAAGGCTCCTTGCAAACGAAGGCCTAAAGCTCAGAAATTCTTCGAGTTGAAGTAATGGCAATTAAAAACAGCACTTTTCAAGATAGGTAGCACATATCGCAGCTTGCTGCCAGCTCAAAAAGGGGCAAAGCAATCTTCTCTAAAATAAAATTAAAATCCCCGGGGGAACCGGGATACGGACCGGAGGTTTTTAAGTGAAGGATCCTTTTAAGGAAGGTTTTGGAGACCTTCATCTGAGCAATATTCTTGCCGTCCACTGGAAAGTGATAGGCAGATATCACTGAAAGGTGGACCTTCAGCGAGGAATAGCCAAGGCCCAAATCAGAAAGATACAAGAAGTACTCAAGGACCTGGTGTGCCGGGCAAGAAAAGGGGTCCAGATCCAAGGCAGTCACCCAGATAGTGAACCTCTTCCACTTCATAGTATAAGTAGTTCTGGTGGAGGGTTTTCTGGCTTCCACCAAAACTTGAGCTACTCGGGTAGAAACCCCGAACCATGACACCGCTATGTCCAGACTTGCCATGCACGCAGGTGGAGAGATTTGAGGCCCGGGTGCACCAGGCTGCTCTGCTCCTGAGAGAGAAGGTCATGCAGGAGAAGCAGAGGTACTGGAGATTCAATGCTAGCTGTTGCAGCAGGGGGAACCAGATCTGCCGAGGCTATAGAGGGGCAATTAAAATCATATGTGCACCCTCCACTTGAAGCTTAAGCAGGACCTTCTGCAGAATTGGGAAGGCATACAGAAACCTCCTTGTCCATCAAAGTAACTGCGCGTGTCGCCAAATAACACCACACCCAGGAATGAGCAAGCAAAATTGGGTAGTTTTGCATTGAATGGAGAGGCAAAAAGGTCCAGTTTTTGGATGGCACCACTGGTCAAACAGACCTTCTACCATGTCCTGCTTCAGTTCCCACTCGTGAGCCTGCGCTGTGGTGAGGCTGAGACTGTCCGCCAGGACGTTGTGGATGCTTGGGACTTGGATTGCTGTCAAGTGCAGATTGCGCTGGACTGCCCAGTACCACACCCGCATCACCTCCCTGCAGAAGGAGTATGAGCAGGTGCCTCTCTGTTTATGTACCAGACTGTGGCAGTATTCTCGGTCTGGACCAGGAGTGTTCCCTGGCATAAGATGGTCTGAAACACCTGGGGAGCATACAGCACCACTCATCTCCAGAACGTTGCTATGCAACTGTGTTTCCTGATGGGACTGCATCCTCTGGGTGTGGTGGGCTCCCCAACCTTGACTCAAGCCATCTGTCATGAGGGTCATGGAACGGGGAGGGGGGTTGAAAAGAGGTCCCCCCCGAGGAGAGGTTGGACAGCTCCTGCCACCAAAGCAGGTCCCTCTTCATGCTGCTGGAGACCATGACTCTCTAATCCAGGCTGTGCAAGCGTTGATCTCACTGGACCCTGACTGTCCACTGGGTCACTCTCATGTGCAGTCAGGCCATTGGAACTGTGGCAATGGCTGCTGCCATAAGACCCAACAGCCAAAGAACAGAGCGAGCTGTAATCCAACAAGAGTTGGCTATAGCAAAAGCTTGTAGTTTCAGGATGTCCACTCTGTCCGAAGGAAGGTAGGCCCTGCCCTGGACTGTGTCCAGCACCATTACAATAAATTGGAGGCACTGGGAGGGCGAAAGGTTGGACTTGGGGTAATTCACTGTAATGCCACATTGTGAAAACAGGTCCAGGGTGAAGGAGAGAGAGACTCCCTCAGATTGCCCTGAGATGGGGCTGACAGAAGCCGTCCAGGTATGAGAACACATAGATCCCCCTGCGGCGAAAGACTGCCGCCACTACCGCTAGGCACTTGGCAAAAACCTGAGGCAACAAAGGCAGGCCAAAGGGGAGAGCCTTGAATTGAAAATGGTTCCCCAGGAACACGAACCTGAGGAAGCGGCGGTGGGATGGGAGGATAGGGATGTGCAGGTAAGCATCCTGCATGTCCAGCGAACAAAACCATTGATCCTTTAGAAGCAGAGGTAAGAGTCCCTGGAGGGTCAACATACAGAACCTCTTGTACTCGACAAAGAGGTTCAGCAGGCTCAGATCCAAGAAGGGTCTTAAATCTTCCATCTTTTTGGGCACCAGGAAGAAGTGAGAGTAATACCTTCTTCCTTCCTGTGCCGGAGGAACAAGCTCTATGGCTGATTTGGACAGGAGAGCCTGACTTTCTTCCCACACCACTGGAAGGTGGTTTGACGGGTAATGTAACCTACCTGAAGGGTTGTCTGGAGGTCAGTCCAGGAACTCTACTGAGTGTCCTCTTGCGATCATCTGCAACACCCAAGCATCTGAGGTGATCACCTCCCACACTCTGAGGTGGAGGGTGAATCTTCCCCCCACTGGTCCCCGCGGCAGATCTGTAGGAGCTGGAGGGGTGTCCTGCAAGTCAGGAGGTACTGGCTGACGTCCTCCACCTGCTCTATGGGATTTGACTTGGGGGGTTGGCGCCCCAGAGCCCATGGAGTGACTTTTGTCCCAACGTCTGGCTGGGGGTTGCTTGTTCTTTTTTCACTGCTAGCGGTGAAAAGGTTGCTTGAGTTTGAAGCTGGAGCGATAGAGGGAGCAGACATCTCGGAGGGACCTACCGCTATCCTAAAGCTCCATAATCATGTCCTCTACATCCCCCCCCCCAAACAGGAAGGAGCCCCTGAAGAGGGCGTCCAGGAGAGTGGATTGGACATCTGGTGTCAGGCGGCAAATGCCCAAGGCAGTGCTGTGTGCCACCGAGTCCACAGAGTCGTAGGTGGCGCGTAGTCCATGGTGGCAGGAAGACTTATTAAGCCTAACTTTAAGAAGTCTGTTCCCGAGATCCTGATCTGGAATAGCCAGAAGTTCTGATTCCAGGTCTGACAGAGAAGATTTCTGGAAGAAAATCATGTGGGCCATGTAGTTCAAAGACCTTAAGGCACACGTGGAGGAAGCGTACATTTTGCGGCCATGTCGGTCCATTTGCTTGGACTCCTTATCAGGCAGAGAGGCACTAAGATGCTTAGGCTTGGCAGATCTGTTGTAGGCTGTGGTGATCACTATGGAGTCCACCTTGGGTTGCATAGTGAAGTGAGAAACCCCTTACGGGGGATGATAGGTCCTGTCAGCCTTCTTGGAAACTGAAGGGATAGAGGATGGCTGCTGCCATATGGTAATGTCAAGACCTAATGCAGCCTCATCCAAAGAGGGATGGGTAAGGTATCTGCATCACAAATATCTAGGTGCTCAGCGAGCCTCTTTCTTTTTGGATCCAGTTCCTGGGTAGCCCAGCCACAAGTGGCCTGAATAGACCAGAGTAGTTCAGCAAATGAAAGATCCTTCGGGAGAGACTTGGGGGACTCTTTCAGCTGAGGTTCTATAGGGGAATGGGATCTCGAACTCGCTGAAGAGTTGGAATCTGATTCAGAGTCAGAAGACACCGGTTGCTGGGTGAAGAGACCTTATCCAACGCCTCCTTTGTGGCTCTGTCACCAGGTAAGGCCCTGTGTGGGCGTCTAGCAGGTTCCCTGTCCGACGTCCGGGGTTGGCAGGGGACAAGCTCCTGGGAACTGTCCTGGGGGCCAGTGTGGGGATCGTTACTGGCTCCGGACGAGCCAACTCCTGCAAGAGTTGAGACTTTGCATCCTTCCACCAAGAGGAATAGACCTAGGGTGCTGGCCTGGGACCTATCCAGAGCCTGAGGCTGCGGGGCAGAAGGAGGAGGTGGTGGGGGAGGCTGGAAACCTGGGTACCCTGAGTGAGGGTAGGAAGGGTAGCCAGAGTAACGATAGCCAAAGAGATAGCCCTGTGGGTTGTTCCCCTGAAAAAGCTGACCGTGCGGCAGGTACCCTGTCTCATAGGCAGGCGACAGGTAACCTGGTCGATGGATACCCTGGTGAAGGGAAATAGGGGTATTGCGGTTGAGGGTAGCCAGGGACAGTGCTCGCTGGAGGAGGGGCAACCGGTCATGCAGGAGGCAGAGCCAAGGGACAGCTAGGAACGGATGGGTCCGGCAGCAGGCCTTGAGGGGCTGGAACCCCGGAGGGGCCTGGCGGCAGCTCAGGCATTGGAGCATGAGGAGTAGGCAGGGTGCCTGCAGAGCTGTCAGGCAGCAGGAGGTCGGACGGTACTCCGGCTATTACTGGGTCAGGAAGGCCGATGACTGGTGAGGAGCTCTGAGGTATGGGTTCCCCAATGGTATCCAACGTCAGAGGATCAGGCGTTGGAGGGACCAAAGAGTCTGAAGGCTGGTCTACCGTGTGAGAGGGGTGATCTGGGAGAGGTGACCCCCGTCGTCAGGTCTGCTGGAACAGTGGAAGACTCAGCAAGCAATGAGCCTGATGTAAGGGAAGAAATCCCCAAAGACACAGCACTCATCTCCTGCAGAGAATCAAGGGAGAGCGAGGGATTGGGTTGAGTCAGAGGAATAGAGTCCCTGGAGGGAGAACCCATGAGGGAAGAAGTTGGGTCTGGCAGCTGGCTCTGATCAACATAAGGGAAATCCACAGAGCCTGACGGGAGAGCCTCAGCCATGTGGACCGACTGATTGGCTGTGACTGAGCAGGCGTCGGAAGAGCCAGTGTACGACTTATTGGTCGGGCAGATGGCAGATGAGCTGGAGTCCAGCTTATCGACCATGGCTGAGTGCTCTTCAGAAGAACCAGAGGGCGACTTACCGGCTAGAGTGCAGACTACAGTCCCAGAAGCAGTACCCTCCTGAGAAAAAAGCCCCATCGGCTCTCTGACTACGGTGGGAGGAGGAGCCGGTGACCAATTCACTGAGGCAGATGGATACCGGGCAGGAGGGATACTTACAGTAGAGAAGCTAATGCCTCCACTGAGACCGCTTCTTCAGTCTGGCGGTGCTAGACAGAGGGGGACTGGCCCCGGTCCCAGCCCCGGTGCTTCTCCTTTTTCTTCTTTTGCTCAGTAGTGGGAGAGAAAGAATGTTCCCACAGCTCCTGCAGCTCTTTTCCCATGGAAGTCAGGCGCTTCTTGAGCAGATGGGCTTCGAGGGCTTTTTGGCATCTGACTCATACGGCCCTGTTGAAGGATAGGCATCAAGCAGTCCTGGGCCCAGTGTTTTGGGCCTAGGCAGAGGATGGGAGTGGCCGTCCCTGTGCGGGATTTGAGTGCCGCGCAAGTGTCGCACTTCTTCGGGGGAAGCAACGAAGAAGACATGCAATATAGAAGTTAGAACTGTTGAGTATACAAAATAAAGAAAACCATTAGCCGAAAAACAGTGGTTGATTGGAAACGAAGTTCGCCACAAGGTATGACTGACACAGGTCAGCAGCGGGAAAGAACTGCAGGGCGGACGTGGGGACCGCCACCTTTATAGTGTCACGCTGACATCCCGTCAGGTGACGCCGGGGGCTGTCCCCCACTGTGGATTGCTAGCTAGAGGTCTGCCATGTGGTCCGGACACCAGGAGGCACAGTCCTATGTTGTAATGACCTACTGCAGGAACCCTCTTGAAGTAAGATCTACTGTTACAGATGAGTAATCTGTTTTTCTAGGGATGTGGATATGTTGTTCTATCCACAAGTACTGGCTGACTCCTAGCAGTTCTCGGAGAGGAGGGTGTGGTAGAGTGGCCACCCCCCCCGGACAAACCTCTGTTGTCTTTTCTTTTTTAATTAAAAATCTACTGCAGTAGTAGTACTAGTTTACTTTTACATATATACATTTTTTTTCTCAGTCTGTTCTCTATTTCTACTATAATAGGGTTGGTCTCCTATTATAGTACTCTTCTCTATCTGTCTTCTTTATATGTTTTGTTCAGGAGGTGGGAAATTCCCACATATAAAAAGAAATACCACATGAGTGTCAGCCTGTAATATGTGGACACTCATCAGTTATTATAATTCCCCCTCTGTTGATGAATCCATTATTTAAATGGTTAATATTTGAGATAAAAGAATATTATTATTCCCCCTTTCTCTATGATAGGGTTCTAGCTTTATTTGCCATACTGTGCGTGGGTTATAAGTCCCGTGGGAGGGCAGGGGTGAAGCCGGAAACAGCTGATGCCAAGAAAAGGTGGCCATTAGCTGTTCGTGCAATTGTATCCGCCAGCAAAGCTAGAAACTAAGGGAAAATAGCTAGGTTTTGATTAATGCCCGGAAGAGCGAGGAGAGTGTTGCCTGACTCACTCTGTTTCCCTGCTGCCTCTCTGTTAAAGGACTGGGAGCATCATGCAGCTTCGGGAAACAAGGGTGTCAGCATCAGGGAAAGTAATCACTACAGCTACGGGAAAGCGCTTCTGTTATTCGTAGCGCTCTTCCCATCGACTTCCTCCTATTCAGAGCGGACTTTCTCCCCCCCCCAAAATAAAAGTTATTTCCTTCTCTAGTTGTCAGTGGAGGCAGACAGGCAGGCGGTAGTCCCAAGCAGAAAGTGATAAAGCAACTCTCGCTGAGTTCTCCCTGCAGGTATCGCTTTGTCTCCCTTTTTCCCCCTGCCTTCACATAAGGACTGTGCCTGCTTGGTCTAAAAATGACCCCGTTAAAATAAAATAGAGTACGTTTGGAAGGAGATAATAAAGTAAATAAGCCCTCTAAATAAAGTTACCTGAAAGAGGTGCTCAGAAAGGGACCCTTCAGCTACATTTCAGAGCAGTCCAAACAAAACTAAGAATTAAACTGACAGTAGTAATTTATGTCCAGTATACATAATTATGTTTAGTGAAGGATTTTTGCATTCCATTATTGACATTTCATTTTTGTTTTAAAAGCTAAACCACAGAATGCCTCCCTAACAATCCACACATAGTCCCTACCTGTAGGAAGGCATTCATAGGACTGAACGCTCCTCTCTGTTCTGCTTTTATTGTAACCTTCAAGATGAGGTATTACATCAGAGGGGGAGGAGTCAGGGTGTTAAGGTGACCTATTAGTATGCAGTTTAAAACTACTATGATTTATAAAATTTATTTGATTTAGCCAATCTAAATGGCTAGTGAATATTATAAAATGCATCTGATGACCTCAGTTACCGCCCAAATGCACGTATTAGCGTAGATTAATTCCTTGTATTAGTATTAGGGGCGGAGTTGGTGTAAAATGATGTAATCAGGTAGACAGTATATAAAGACCACAAATGAATCATGATTCAGTTGGATGTTGGACGCAGAGGATGGTGGTCCTGTTAGTCTGATAGGATCACTCTGTGTGAAATTTGTTTGATTTAAACTATGAAAGTTATTTTCTTTTTGTTGCTTCAGTGGATGAGTTTGATTTGATTTGCAACTTGAATAAATCTTTATAACACACTAAGCCAGTGTGTTTCTACAATCCAGGCCTGTCTTGTGTTGTCACTTAACCCACACTTCCACAGAGTGAGGATAGGCGCACACCCCCTACTTAGGGAACAGAGACTGGAGAACTGAGGCCCCAAAATTAGCAACCAGGAGTGACTGTAGGTCAATGTGGTAATGGGAAATGAAGGTGTTTGCTGACTTCCAGGTAGCAGTCCTGCAGATTTCCTGGACAGGGACATCCCTAGAAGCAGCCACCATCGCAGCGGTATGGCAGGTGGAATGAGCCCTTAGCCCTCTGAGAGGCTCCCTACCCGCCAACCCACAGCAGAGATCAATGTACAGTAGGAAGTGATCCATCTGCCAATCGTCTGCTTGGCTGCAGGTCTGCCAGGTGCGGCTTCAGCATAGGTGACAAACAGCTGGCAAACCTCTCCCCGAACTCCAGCCATGCGCTCTTTATAATAAGAGAGCGCTCTTCTCAGGTCCAAAGTATGGAGTCTATATTCGGCCTCAGAGGTGTGATTGGGGTAATACACTTGCAAAGTCATCACCTGGTTCAGGTGAAACTCCAACACAACCTTGGGAAGGAACTTCAGTTTGGGGTGCAGGACAACCTTGTCCCTGTGGAAGGCCAGGTAAGGAGACTCAGAGAGCACCTGGAGCTCCCCAATCCTTCTGGCTGATGTGATAGCCACCAGGGAGGTGGTATTCCATGACAGGTGTAACATCTCACACCTGTGCATCAGTTTGAATGGCTTGCCATGAGCTTTGCCTGTACCAGCAGTAGACCCCATGGTGGTGGTGGTGGTTCACACACCAGAGGGGAAATATGGTCAAGGCCTTTGAAGAAACCCAGACCACCTTTGCCTGTGCCACCGTCTGCTGACTGGCCAGCACCCGGTAAGCAGAGATGGCTGCCAGGTGCACCCTAAGGGTCATACAATGAAGACGCCCTTTGGAAAGAGACCAAAGGTAGTCGAGAATGCTAGCCACTGGACAGGACAAGGGATTCAGCCCCTTGCCCTGACACCAAATGGAGACTCTCTTTCACTTGAATGCATAGTACTTCCTGGTCAATTCCCTCCTAGATGCCTCAACTACAATGAGTACATCTTTGGAGAGACCCAAAGCCTGGCACTCTAGCAGTTCAGGAACCAGGCTGTCAGGTGCAGGGATTCAAGGTCCGGGTAGAGGACCTTCCCTGATTGACAGAGCAGGTTCGGACATGCTGGAAGACACCTCAGGAGCCTGAGGCTGAGGAGATCGGGGTATCAGAACTGTCAGGGCCAGCCTGGAGCCACCAGGATCACCTGTGCCTTGTCCCTCCTGACCTTGAGGAGCACTTTGTGGATCAAGGGAAGTGGAAGGAAGACATAAAAGAGGCCTGGGGTCCATAGCCTCAAGAAAGCATCCTCCTACAGCGAACCCTGTTGAGGGTGGTGGACACAAAACAGCCTCAGCTTTGTATTCTCCCTTGAGGCAAACAGATCCACCTGAGGGGTGCCCCACTGGGAGAAAAAGCTGTGTACTACCTCTGGATGGAGAGACCACTCGTGGGACACCTCGCCCACATGGCTGAGGGCATCCGCCAGCTGATTCGAGTCTCCTGCCACATGAATGGCTAGGAGATCCACCTCCAGTTGGCTCACGAGGGTCCAAACACAGAGCGCTTCCCTGCACAGAGCCTGGGAGTGCATGCCGCCCTGTTTGTTGAGATAGTACATGGTCGTGGTGTTGTCCATTGCTCGAATTTCAGAGGCAGACACTGGCCGACCACTGCCAATACCCACCTGTCCATTGTAACAGCAGACCAGGTGGAAAGGAAGTGGCAGAGCCGGCCCCCCCTGGGAGGACCCAACGTGGGCGTGATGGGCATGGGGGTGGTCACCCCCAGCCCGTCACTGTGCAGGCTTGGAGGAGGAGGAACCAGCCGTGGGACCACCGGGAACCTTCCTTCCGGACTTACGGGTCACCGAAGCCCCTGACTTGGGCCGAGGGCACCAAGATTGAGCCTGCTGCCGAGATTGGTACTGGGCCTGCTTGGCCACAGGGGCAGAAGGGCAAAAGGGCTTGCATTTTTGCTTCTTGGAACCCTGAGATTCCTTCTGGGTGGAAGCAATGGAGTCCAAGGTGACACTGGACTTCTCGATGCGCTTAAAGTGACCATCAACCCCTGGACTGAACAAGTCAGTGCCCAGGAAGGGTACATTTGCCCGTTTGTGCTGGGTGTCTGCCATAAAAGTTGAGACCCTCAGCCAGGCCCTGTGGTGCATGGCTACTGTGGCCACCACTGAATGGGCACAGGAGTCCCCAGTGTCCACAGCCATCTGGAGTTGCTGCTTTGCAACAGCCTGAACTTGGTCCGACGGTCCGCAGGGAGACGAAGAAGCACCTCATCTAGATAGCCCAGAAGAGGATGGGAGAAGTGTGCCATGATGACAGCCGAGCTTGCCTGATGGAGACCAAGCAAAGAAGCAGCATAGACTTTCCTGGCAGAGTGGTCCAATTTCTTGGACTCTTTGTCTGGAGGTCTATCAGTGCCTCCTGAATTGCCCGAGAGCCAAATCACAGAGTCAGTCACCAACCTCTCGACCGAAGGGTGCTCCGTGAACCCCGAATGGGAGCCAATGGGAACCACATTCTTGTGAGCCATCTAGGCTAAAGGCACACAGCAGGAGGCAGGATGTTGCCAAAGCTCCAGGGCTGGGCCAACAATGGCTTTGGCCACTGGGAAGGCCTCTGTCGGAGAATCCCCTTTATCCAGAATGTCTGTTAGGGGATATTGAGCCCGGTTTTGAACAGGTTCCAAAGGTATCCCCATGGATTTGGAGATGAGACAGACGATGCCCATGAAGGACGTGGAACCTTCCTCTGTCAAGTGCCCCCCCCAACCCCGAGCAAGTCCTTGTCAAATGGATGGGAGTGAAAAGAAGAGTCCTTGGACTCCAAGGAGTCTGGCTAGATCAGAATGTCTGTTAGGGGATATCGAGCCCATTTCTGAAAAGGCTACAAAGGCATCCCCATGGATTCAGAGATGAGACAGAGGATGCCCATGAAGGATGTGGGACCTTCCTCCGTTGAGAGACCCCCCACTCCCCGAGTGATTCCTTGTCAAACAGTTGGGAATGCAAAGAAGAGTCCTTGGAATCCAAGGAGTCTGGATAGATCGGCCGACCACCTGCGTCACCCACGACCCACAACGGATGGTCTGGAGTAAGAGTGACAGACAACCTGTGCAGGAGGCCCTTAGTAGGCTGAGACTTCTTGACAGGAGCCCCCGAAGGAGGCTGTTTAGGTGGTGGTTCTACCACAATCAACGGAGTGACCGGTTTTGGCCAAGCCAAGCCAAGAGGGCCTTCACCGGCTCCGCGGGTGGAGAGACGATGTCAACCAGCTTCGGAGGAGTCGGCCTAGAGAGCGACAGCCATGTGATAGCTGGTGTGGAAGCCGGGGTCAACTTCGGACCAGCCAGCACCAACTGTTGCCACATAAGATCCTCGTAGAGTCGACAAAACTTGCGCCAAAGCCTCTCCACTACTCTTCCAAGGACGATGAGGATGAATAGCGGTAGCACCATTTTTTGGAACACCCAGAGTGGCATTTGTGAGTTGTCTTGGACCTGTCAGATGAAAATGACCCAGACCTAGACCTCAAACGTCGGGACTGATGGGGCACTCAGAAGGAGCTAAGGAGACCCATGACTCCTCCAGGTCAGGAACAGGGACCATGAAGAGGTTCTCAGCAGGCTGGGTCTCCTCCTTGGTAGGTCCAGGTAGGACCGGGCTCCTGAACGAGTAATTGTTGGCCTCATCTAGCAACAACGGGTCGACAGGGTCAATAATGATCTTGACAGAGTCGCTGTCCCGTGTCTTAGCTGGCTGACCTGACGGAGGCACCATGAAACCAGCGACAGAGGCCGCAATTTCGACCAAAGTTGAAACTGGAGATTCCTGGGAACAAGACCGCTCTCAATCCCAAGACGACACTGTCAAGTCTTCTCTCTCTCTCTCTCTCTCTCTCTCTCTCTCTCTCTCCTCCTTGGAATCTTTATCCTTTTTATGGAATAGGAGCTGTGTGAAGCTGACGGGCCCTCCCCCTTGGTCAGCAGAGACTGGCACAACTCCTTGAAGGAACCTGTAAAGGTGAAGCCCAGTTTGAGCAGGACAAAGACCAAAGCTGAAGAGGACTTATCGGTGACCCGAGCCGCCTCTTCCACCTTGAAGGCCTTCATTTGCTCGAGTTGTTCAGCGGACCCCGCAGCCATGGAGACCACCCAACGGGCCTCTTTAGATTTGACCGGCGCGTTCAGTTTCTTCGATTGGCAGAGCTGTAATTGAGGGAGGTGATCATCTAACATGTTCGGCTAGAACGAGCAACAAAAATCACAGACCTGGGTATCGTGATCGTGACCCAGACAGTAGACACACGTGGCTTGTGGGTCAGTGCGAAACATCTTCTGCCTGCAGGGGCACCAGCGGAACCTGGGCAAGGACTTGTCCTCCTTTGCTGTCGCGATCGTAGTGGTGAAACTCTAACAAGTTTACATTTTGGTAAGCAACCCGAAGATTTAAGCACCAGGGCTTACTTAACGCGGGAGTGGTAAGGAGGGAACCTGATTCTTCCAAGTGAAAAGAAAGAGTTGGCATCAAGGGGCGGAACCAAGGGTTATACCACCGGGGTGGGTAGGAGGAGCCAGCTTTAAGACCTGGCAAGAATGAAAGGGAAAGGCAACTGCCAATACCTGTGGATAGAACATCATATCCACATCCCCAGAATGAGTTTTACACACCACCACCCCTTTTTTTTTTTGCAGTTAATGTATTTTTGCTCCCGGTCCCTGTCGGTGGAGCATCTTGTCCACTACTCCCAGCCCCATCCCCACTTGCAGTTTACCTCTCTCCAGCTTTCCCCACAGCTTACCCTCTGTGGTGGGGTGGCAGGGATCCCTCAACCCGCCTAACAAATGGATCCGGTGCTGGAGGAGGATACTGCCAATCGAGGGGGTGTCGCCTGCAGGGATCAACTTTCATTCGGCACGCCAGGTCCCTTTTTCTTCGCCAAGGCATGCAATGATGCCACAAGGAGGGAGTATGCTCACGTCTGCATGCTCTCCTCCAGGCATCTGCCTCATCTCTGTCCTGTGTAGCATCGGTGCACAAGCCTGCAGCTGCCACTGCAGGCTAGTCATGCACAGAGTGCAGGTGTCCCCCCCGGAGAAGGAGAGCAGTCCTACAGATGCTCAATCCTTCTCCTCCCCTGCCGACCCTTGACAGCCCGTGCTTGTTCCTGAACACGGATCGCCGGTGTAGCGCAAGGTAAGGTGTCCAGTGCCTATGCAACACTGAGTCGGCCCTCCCCATCTTTTATTTTATATAATTGCTGGTGGCCACTTTTTTGCCACAGCAGTTACATAAAATAATAAAAAAAGATGGTTGGTTTTACCTACCACTGAGCGGCGGTAGCGGCAGGTGTCCAGCGCGAGTAATGGGAGAGAGCAGCTGGCGCATGCGTGGAGTCCGGGAAACCCGGCGCATTTGCCATAATAACCAGCCTGTAATTATGGCAAATATCAACCAGATTTTCCTTAGGGGAAAAAGCACCCACCAGTAATTATGATACAGTAGCACTAATATATTTTTTTTCTTCACCTTTGAAATTAATTGTGCTTCTTTTTCTCTGTTGTTTCAGAAGACTGCAGGGATGGAACACAGATTGTACTAGTTGAAGATCAAACGGATATTGACTGGCTTTTTGGAAAACATAAACACATTTGTAATTCACTATTGCACTTCACACCTGTGTAATAACTGGGCTCCATTTTTTTCCCCAGATGGAAACCTGATTATAATTTGCCATTATTACCAGCTGGTTATAATGGCATTCATGCGCCAGATTTCCTCCAAGAGCTCAGATGCACACTCAAGCTTCTGCAGTGTACCTGACTGGAAAGTGAACGTGTCAGATGACACTTTCAAAGCCAGCATGTACGGAGCTCAGGCTGCAACCTGCTCAGTGTGGTTGGGAGAGGGGGCTTGCCACAAAATAACAGAGCACAGCAATTATATAAAACAAAGACTGTTGTGTAAAATTCTCTAAATAAAAAAAAAATAAATTAAACAAAGACGGGGACAGTGTAAAACTCAAATTTTATACACACTGTCCATGTGGAATTCTATGATGACCCCCTCAAGCTTCACTCTTGGGCAAGGCAAGGCAAATTTTATTTTTAAGGCACCCAATCCTGGAGGCTCTGGGCACCTAATAGTAGAATAGTACAAATAACAATTAACAGTAATAAGAAAATACTCAAGTAAATGTCTCTAAAATATTATAGTATATGGGTGCTGCCTATTCTCAATGGATTTCAGCAACTGCTGAAATCTTGTTGTAGTACAGTTCAAAGGTCAAAAAAGTTGTTGTACTATCGCTCTGACATCACATCGATAGTACAACAACTTTTTAACCTTGATCTGCCACCTGATTGGCTCAGACGACGCTCTCGCTTGAAAAGAAAAACAAACATGGTGGCATGATTTAGCGAGTACCGGGCAGCGGAGCCACTGAGTTTCAAATCGAGTCGGGACATGGAGAGCCATACATGGCTCTATTCTGAAAATACTATCATTTTTTCCCTAATTTTAAAATGAGAACCGGAGGGAGTACTAGCGGCACAAGCGGAATCGGGGCGAGCAGTAACACCAGTGGGAGCAGGAGCAGCGCCTGCAGCAAGTAACGTGAAAAATACTGCAAAAAAACCTGAACAAACACCCATATACTATATAAAACCAGTGGATGGGTGAACATCCCACAACTAAGTCTGTGTTCCCATCTCGGGCAGTTGATGACATCGGGCGATCCTCCCGAGCCTCTCGAGGTCTCTGTGATGTCATCAGCTCCCTCGATGGAAACACAGCTTTGTTGTGGATGTTCACCCATCCACTATTCTATATAAGATTAATAATCAGAAAGATAAAAAGTTCATACTTTCACTCACACAGTCGGGTAATTCAGATAGTGCCCTCAGCAAAGGCCAGGCGAAAGAGGTGGGCTTTTAACCTCTGCTTGAACGCTCCAATAGAGGGGACCTCCCAGACCATAGATGGTAGCGAGTTCCACAGGGATGGCCCGGTGGCACAAAAGACACGGTCACCCAAAGTCTTGAGCCAAACCTTGGGAACATCCAGGAGGCCCCTCGACGAGTAGTGGAGGGAGCGGACAGAGGTGGCCGGTGTAAGGAGCTCTGTCAGATAGCTCGGACCTAGTCCATATAAGGCCTTAACGGTGAGCAAGCCCACCTTGAAAAGGACCTTCCATCTGACAGACAGCCAGTGCAGTGCCTGCAGGACTGGGGTCACATGACTGAACCTAGACAGGCCCGTCAGTAACCAAGTCACTGCGTTCTGCACTATCTGCAACTTACAGAGGGTCCCTCCCATGACCCCGAAGTACACAGTGTTACAGCAGTCAAGCTTTGAGGTAACAAAGGCATTCACTAGTGTCCTCAGGTCTCTGGGCAGAATGAGGGGCTTGATCCTGGCAATGTTCCTCAAGTGGTAAAGAAAACACTTTTGACAACAGAAGACACATGATGATAAAGCGTCAATCTGCTGTCCAGGATCACACCAAGATCTCGCACCCTTGGGGAGGCCACCAACGGAGCAGACCCCAGAAAAAAACCTGTGTCAGTTCGAGGTGCACTCCCATCACAACTATGACCCTGCTCGATCAGCAGCACCTCCATCTTATCAGGTTCAGTCGCAACCAGCTGAAGGACATCCAGTCATACATTTCTGCCAGGCAGCTGTTAAGCACATCTACAGCATCGAATGTTCCAGGAGCAAAGGACAAATACAGCTGTGTATTATCTGCAGAGCAGTGAAACACTGAATTGCCAAATGATCTTGCCCAGGGGCAGCATGTACATTGCGAATAACATCGGCGACAAGATCGAGCCCTGTGGTACTCCACATGACAGGGGCATTGGGGAGAAGGAGAAATTCTTCATCACTACCCGTTGCACCCTGTCAGAGAGGTAGGACTCAAATAATTTGATGACAACACCGAGGAGTCCACAATACTCACAGAGCCGATCAAGAAGCACAAAATGATCCAGTGTGTCAAAAACTGATGAGAGATCAAGAAGTACAAGAATTTACTTGTCTCCTCTACCTCTAGCCCTGAGCAGATCATTATGCACCCTGACTAATGCTGTTTCAGTGCTGTGTCTGGCCCTAAAACTTGCCTGGAATGGTTCATAGATGTTAAAGGTGATCTTCAAGCTGTTGGGCCACAAGTTTCTCAGCAATCTTGCTCAAAAATGGCAGGTTGTAAATGTAACGGTAACAACTGCCTCACTGAGGGAATCCCCGACCATACTAATGACACTCTGTCAGAGAAAAACAGAGCAACTCTTCACATAAAGTGGCTGAAAAGGACTTTCTCAGCTGTAGACAGGCTGGAGGAAGTAGCCTATCCACAGTCCGAAAAAGCTGAGAAGGTCTGTTTTTCCATGCAGCAATTTCCCTGGACAGGAATTCTACCTTCTTATGGGAAACTGCCTCCTGGTACTCACTGTAGTGAGCACACAGGGCCAGTTTGTCATCCTCCGAACGGGTCTTCTGCCAGCAACGCTCCAACTTCCAACCCCTGATCTTCATCACCTTGAGATCCCCATCAAACCAGGGGGATCTCAAGTGGGAGGATCTGGGTCATATACATACTGGTGCGATGGCATCAAGCACTTCAGAAACCACCTTGTTATACGTGGCAACCACCTCGCTGGTGCCAATCTAACATGCACATGCAGTGTCCACCTTAGATAAATCAGCTACCACCAACAATCCCCTCTGGGAACAAACACCTCAAACCATCTCAACAAGGGAGGGACTTTCAGGCCCTCACCGGGGAGTGAATCTCACCGTGCAGTGATCAGACCAACCGACCTGATCATTCTTGAGGCTTCCCACCTCAAGACCCAGCTGAAACACCAGACTGAGAATGTGGCTGTGTTGGTGGGTCACAAAATCAATCAAAATCTTTATTTATCTCAGCGGGCACCATTGAGCAGGGCTCATTTGCAAAATGGACCTGGTCATACAAAAATCATAGTACAGTAACATGGCAAAACGTAATTCAATATTATACAAAGAAGAAAAATATACATATGTACATCAACATTTGAGTGAGGGGGCATTTACAACAGATAGGCTCATAACTGGGTACAGCCAGGATGTACACTTAAAAGGAGAGAGAAAGGCAAGAAGGGGGATACCAGCTTAGGAAGAAATGATGGGGTTGGAACAGTTAACTGGCATACTTCAGGGAAGGGGGTGGAACTTGGCCATGACTAAAGAGAGGCAGAAAAGCCGGTATTTTGGTAGGGAGAGAGGCAGAGGCAGGGTGGGAGGCAGGATGGGCAGGAGGGAAACTGGAAAATAGGTGAGCTAGCAATGTGGGGAAACATTTGCAGGATTTCTTCACTGAGCAGTCATTGAGTGACTTGAAAATATTCAGGCTAACAGGACAGCTCAGCTTCAAGTTTTTTTGCATACTGTTCCACAAGGAAGGCAACAAGAAACTTATGGCAGCTCTGCCAAAACAAGATTTGACCTTAGGTAATTGCAAGGCAATTAGGGAATAGCTTCTTAGAGCATAGGCACCTATCACACTCAAGGGAAAACAATCAGAGAAGTATAGGGAGAGCTTGTTGCTAACCGCTCTGAAAGCCCATACAGCGGCATTTCTATTTCTCTTATAATGAAGGGAAGTCCAGCCCACCACAGTTTACAAGGAGCAAAGGATGCGTGGAAAGTGGAAGGCCAGTTATGAACCTGATTGCTCTGTGGTATAGGGTGTCCAACTTAGCCAGGGCAGAGGCAGTACAATGGCTATAGAGAAGGTCCGCGTAATCTATTAATGAAAGGAATGTGGTTTAAACCAACCGCTGCTTGGCATCCCTAGTAAGGAAGTGGTTAATTCTGTAGAATAGTCCTAGTCTTTGTCTTGTTTCTTATGTAGTTCTTCGAGATGTTCAGAGAAGGAGAGTTTGTGATCGAGCCATACACCCAGATATTTGAATTTTGGCACATACTCTAGATTTTCTCCAAGTACTGTGGTAATCTAAGGGATAGCCCCAATGCAAGCGGGGTTCGCCGCATAGAAGGAAGGGGAAAAGAGCATCGCTTTTGGTTTTTTTCGCATTGAACAGAAGCTTTTTGCTTATGAGCTGGTATTGCAGTAGGTTAAATTCAGCTTGGAGGTCTTCACAGGCTGCTTCTGGCATAGGACGACTCAAATAAAGTACTGTGTCGTCAGCAAACAAGTGGATATTGGCCTTATTGATGCTGTCATCGATGTTGTTAATGTAAACCGCAAACAAGAAGGGACCAAGGATAGACCCCTGAGGCATACCTTTCTGTAGGGGTTTAAGTGGCAAAAGATCACCTTCAGCTTTAACCTGCAGTTTCCGATCTGCGAGGTAGACAACAAACCAGCACACAGAGTTAGGATCCAGATCTAGGTTACATAGGGAGGAAAGAAGCAGGCTATGGTCGACTGTGTCGAAGGGTTTACTTAGATAAAAAAAAAATGGCACAGACAAAATTCCTATTGTCAAGGTCAAGGAGCCAATCATTAGTCACTTTTGCTAGAGCAGTTATGGTGCTGTGCTTTGCTCTGAATCCAGACTGCACTGGGTTTAACAGACTCCTGGATTCAAGGTGCGCCCTTAGCTGACCACTCACTATCTTTTCCAATAATTTAGACAGAATGGGGAGGAGGGAGATTGGTCTATAATTATTAAGGTCGCAAGGGTCACCTGATTTGAGCAGAGGGATGATATGGGCTACATTTCATTGTGAGGGGAGGCACCCCTGGGATAGTGACAAGTTGAAGAGGTGCGTGATTGGCACTTCCAACACATGGTATGCACATTTCAGAAAGTAAGGCTCTATAGAGTCCGAACATGCACTCTTCTTGATATCCAACTGCAGCAATAGATCTTCAACCTCTTTTAGAGAGGCAGGCAGGAAGGAGAAGGTCTCTTTGGTAGCAGGAGACTTGTGAAACAATAATCCCTGCTGAGTGTGGATGGCGTTAGCAGGGGATGTGTCAAATGCTAGCCCAGCGGTCGCAAAATGATTATTGAGGGCTTCCAGTACTTCCGATCAGTCTGAAATGGTGTTACTACTGGACATCATTTTTGATGGGAGGGAATTTCCAGGTGAATGACCAGACATGTCCTTTGTTATTTTCCAGACTTTTGAAGGATTCCTTGCGGCAGAGTCTAGCTCAGTGCGACAGAAAGCGGCCTTGGCTGCTTTGACCAACTAGGTGCACTTAGTGCGTACCCTACTAAACTGACAGCAATCCAAATCATTCTTGCTTCTGTGTGCTTTTTTCCAAAGCGTATCCCTATCTAGCATGGAAGCTTTGAGTTCTGGTGAAAACCAGTGGCAAGTGTTGCTCCTTACACGTACCCTTACCATGGGGGCATGCCTGTTTAAGGTTGCAGTTAGTATTTTGTGAAAGATAGTATATGCCTCATTAACTGTAATAACCTGTGCTAGGCCCAGTGATGCCATCAACTGGATGAGGTCGTAACTGAATTGTGAGGATTTGTTGTCAACCCAGGCATTGAAGTCCCCCAGAATTAAACACCTGGTTGACCACGAAAGTCCACAATCTCCTGCAGGAATTCCCCACCCAACCCGGGGAGTTGGTAAATAAGGAAAATCCTGCTACCTGCACCTGGACCCCCACACACTGCCACACACTCAAAAGATCTAGGTGTTTCAACTGGATGCATGATGAAACCCTGGCCGGATATAAAACAGATGGTCACTCCCCCACCCCTGCATTCCCTCCTCGGACAGTGCACTATGGAATACCCAGTTGGGACAGCCACCTCTAGAACTGGGCCGGTGTTGTCACCCAGATTGGGGTTTATGCAGCATCCCATACTTCGGGTATGTGCAACGTACAGAATAATGGAGGGGGCGTTGTACATTAGGAGATTTTTTAAATACCAGGGGTGACTAATACCACTTAAACCACTGAGTGCAGTGAATGAATGGTTTGTGATGGTACTACACACCGAGAGTGTGTAAAACAATGAATAACCTAACACCCTGTACATCATTTTATATAACTGCTGGTCAGTTTAGTGTTGTGTGGTAAACAATGGCCATTGTACTTTCTGTAGCATTTCATTTCTGTAAGCATGAGACAGCAGCAGCTTTCACTTTCAGTTTAACTGGCTGACACCCATGCTGTAATAACCGTCTGGTTATTACTGACTGGAACCCGGTTATTATCCTATCCTCTCTGATCTAACAGCACCCGCACTTTCTCCCTCCATCGCCACTCATCTTGCTCTGGCTCTGCTGCCTTTTCTTACAGACTTCCTTCTCTCTCTGGAACACACTCCCGTTCTCCACTAGACGCTCACCTTCCATTTCGTATCTAAAGAAAGTCCTATCCCAATATTATCTGTTCTCAGATTCCTGCTCATGCTTGATCTGATCTCTTCTTTAGTATTCTTTTCCTGAAACTGCTCCATCTATACTTAATGCGCCACTTCATCCCTCTATGTATGCATTAAGACTGTTTCAACAATTGTTTATTGATTACCCCCGTTTTTACTTCTCTCTCAACTTTTGTACCCAGTTCATTGTTTATTTCCTTATTCCTCCTGTATTTTTAACCCTTCTGTACTTTTGACTGTGTGTAAATTTGTATATTGTAATATGGACATAAAATTGTATTATTCTCTATATATACTCCAATTCCCCTTCCCTGGGTTGCACCTGGAAATGAGCCTTGGCTCAGTGCGTCTCTCCCAGTTACCAACTTTTAAATAAATAAAATAAAACATTACAGCATTAGAAAGTGGTGTCAATCCAGTCAATAAAATGGCTCATCAGTAATAATATTCTCATTATACACAGTTCCCCAGTTATTATTCTATATATTACACACATTAATTGTTTTGCATTTATGTATTGTGTAGCTTTCACACTTGGCTGTAGACCACACCCCCCCCACCAGAATTATATGACTTACAAAGGATTTCCCCTAAGAGGTTAGTATAAAGGTCAGGATGGGAAGGGGCCTTTAGGCCCTTGACAAAGTACCTGGACAGGTACGTGGCACATCGGCAGTTGGCTGAGTGGGATGCTGCTAATACATGCCTTTGTATTATGTTGTACTACTAACATTTTGCAACAAATAAAAAAAACCAAAAAACTACTTGCTCTTTAAATGGAGGTTGAGCCTTCTTTTGTGCTTACAGTGGGTTAGCTGGGTGCTGAATTTGTTCTTTGGTTGCCCGGATTTTGATTTAGCACTAATGCCCCTGGGTACAACTTGTTGCCTTGCTAGTTCTGTAACTACCAGCCCCCTTATCCTGCCCCAGCCAAGGCTGAACCTGTGAATAGTCTTTGCCCCTACCACCTGTGCTGGCAGCCCGTTCCATGGGCTCAACCACCCATTCTTTGAAATAAAACTTTCTCACATCCCTCCTGAACCTTCCTTAAAGGTGAAATACAATAAAATATTTGTGAAAATGTTGGCTATGTACCGTGTCTTTTTTTGTAATCTAGTCCAGGGATTGCGTCCAGTGTAGTGTTGGCATGATTATTTATAGTAACAGTTTTTTCCTGTCTTGTTTTGCTCCGGTTGGAGCTCAATGGAAAACCGCCGCTTCTATGGACTGTGCTGTCAGTGGCTCCGCACTTGATTTTCAAGCCACAGGAAAGCACACATGTCACAGCCTCTCCCCTCAGCTGTCAGACTCAGATGGCAGTAGTGTGGCACAAAGCGTGGCTATGAGGAAGCCGTATATTTGAAGGAATCATATTTCATTCACTTTTGTACAGTATATTATTGTTTTAGGCAAAATTCAAAAGACACAGCTGGGTACAGAGCAGGATGCCTGCTGTGATCTACACTTTTTTTTTCTCTCTCTCTCTCACGGCAGCCCTGCTGCTGTTTTTATTGAGTTTTTGTTTACCGGGTAAGTGCACTAGACAAGTTTTATGCCTATTTTCAGGAACGACCCGGGAGAGTACAAAAGGGTACAACAGGTACATTGGTACAGTAATTGGTTCAGACGAATACATTCAGGTACAAAAACAGAAGAAAAGACAATTTTTACAGTTTTTACATTTACGTGGAAGGTACACCCAGATACAGTGCTGGAGCAAGGTATAAGTTAGAGATAAATTCAATGACCAACAGGGCTGGTGAGGATTATGGCGGTAAAGCTTGAATGAGACTTCCATTGTGATGTAAAGATTTCTCCATGAGTCCATAACAGTTTACTGGTGACCCTGTGTACTGTACTGTCTGACCAATCCTGAAGTGCCAATTGGCAAATCATCGGGGCACACTTTTGCTGATTTAGTGTCCATGTGAGTGCCTGCACAGGTTGTTTTAACCATTCGCAATACATTTGTTCACAAGCAGTTTGTAATTCTTTTGTTCCAAGTGTGCAATGTTTTGCATTTGTGCCTAACCTAAGAAGCAGGGATGGAAAAATGAAGGTGCAGCAACACAGTCACAAATGGCACTTTACAGTGAGAAAAAGTACAGTTAAACAAGAATATACTGTAACAGTAGATCTTTGAGAGAGTCTCTTGCAGTAGGTATTCACATATAGGACTGACCCGACGGGTGTCAGGACCCCACGGAAAAATTTCTAGCTAGCAGTCTCTGGCGGGGGACCATGCCCACATCAGGTGACCAGCGTCATGAGATGTCGGTATAAAGGGGCAGTCTCCTACGCCCGCCTTCCAGTTCTTTCCCGCCAAGGGCCAAAGGAGGCAAGACTAGAGAGAGAGAAGAGGATATTTCTCCCCATGGAAATGGAGCCAAAGAAGCTTAGGGGGATGGAGGGCCGGAAGGCAATACCCACGTAAGAGCCTCTCTCGAAGATCTACTGTTACGGCAAAGTTCTTACGTAACTGTACTATCTTACTTTGAGAGGGCTCTTGCAGTAGGTATTCACATAAAGGACCGAGTCCCAAGTAGTCTGAAACAAGGAAAAGCACTCGGGAGGAGGATAACCATACAAAAACACGGAACCTACGGCTGAACGGGACTTACATACTAACATACTAAAATGCCAGCAGAATAGGCCTAACGGTCTTTCGTGTCTGCTCGTTTGGTCAGCCCCCACCCTGGGTGCTGACCTTGCTGTCCCCCTCGCCTTCTCTGGCTTCTCCCTTCCCAGTTCTGGATATTCTTGCTGCATTGGATTTTGCTTCCAGAACCCTTCCCCTGTACCTGTCCCACCCCCTCTTGAACCCCTCCACTGTCTCTGCCTCCACCAGCCCCTAGGCAGTGTGCCATGGCTCCACCACCCTCAGTGAAGTAGCACCTCCTCCTTTCTCCCCTGAATCTTCCCCCCTCCAGCTTCCACCCATGCCCTCTAGTGGCCCCTTCCTCCTTCCTTCGAAGCACCCTGACTGTTCCTCCCCTATTTACCCTCTTCATGTACCTGAAGACCTCTATCATGTCCCCCTGGTCCCTTCTCTCTTCCAATGTGTACATATTTAGCTCTTCGAGCCTCTCCTCATAGGTCCTGTCCCCCAAGCCCCAAATAAGAAGACCTTGAAGCACAGCCAACCCGAAGCCTGCTCTATAATGAGAAAGGCAATGTCAAACTATAGAGTTTACGTATTAAAAGGTATGAATGAAGTCAAATTCTGTGGCACAGATGTCTGTCACTGACACATTCTTAAAACAAGCCACAGAGGCAGTTACTCCTCTAGTAGAATGACCTCTGACTTGACCCGCCAGGGTCTTGTTGTACTTGTCATAATAGAAATTGATACAATGAGCCAACCATTTCAATAGGTATTGCTTAGAAACAGTGTTGCCTTCCCTTTTGTAAGCAAAAAGGAGACAAAAAGCTGATCAGTTTTCCTGAGATCCTTAGTCCGAGTGGTGTAGTATCTCAGTATTCTGTTAACATCCAAAGTATGCAAGAGGTATTCCCCTTGATTGGAGTGTTGCATAAAGAAAGCGGGTAGCTCAATGGATTGACTCAGCGTAGATTCAGCCACCACCTTAGGGAGAAACTTAGGGTTGGTGCGTAAAGCCACATGTTCCTTGTGGAAAATCAAGTACAGGATTTTGTACAACAAGGCCTGGATCTCGGGAATGCGCTGAGCCGAAGTAATGGCCACTAGGAAGAGAGTCCTCTAAGAAAGGAACTTTAAATCTTCTGTGACTGCCGGCTCGAAGGGAGGCAGGGTAGGCTTCTCTAGAATAAAATTCAAGTCCCATGGAGGAGCAGGAATGCGGATGGGGGATCTCAAATAGAGGACCCCCTGAGGAAAGTCTTATAGACTTCCAACCGAGTAAAAGTCCCGAAGGGAATATGGTAGGCTGAAATAGCTGCCATGTGGACCTTTAAAGAGGGATGGCTGAGACCCAGATTGAAGAGGTGACGCATGTAATCCAGGACTTTATTGGCTGGGCATGAGAAAGGTTCGAAATCCTTTGAAATGGCCCAAATAAAAAAGCATTTCCACTTCATGGCATAGATAGACCTGGCGGAAGGCGTTCTGGCCTCTACCAAGATGTCTGCTATGAGCGAAGAAACTCCAAAGCGGGCCTTTGCTACGTCTGCAGGAGCCACGCATGCAAATGAAGGGATTTGAGACCTGGTTGAACAAGGGTCCCCTGATCCTGGGTCAATAACTGTTGTGACAGAGGAAAAGGAAGTGGATATTCCTCTGAAAACTGTTGCAGAAGAGAAAACCAAACTTGCCTGGGTCAGAAGGGAGCGATGAGAATCATTCGAGCTCCCTCCAATCTGAGTTTGTTCAGGACCCTCGGAATTAAGGGAATAGGAGGGAAGGCAGAAACGAATCTGTCCCTTCAAGCGAGAGACAGAGCGTCCTGCCAAAAAATGCCTCGCCCTGAAGCGAGCGAGCAGAAGGTGGGAAGTTTTGTGTTTTGGGGAGATGCAAAGAGGTCTATCTGAGGCATTCCCTATTGCTGAAAAATGTCGTTTACGACTTCTTGGTCCACTTCCCATTCATGGGCCCTGGCTGAGGACTGACTGAGTCGGTCCACTAGCGTGTTTTCCACTCCCAGAACATAGATTGCAGTCAGGTGACGGTGATGCTGGGTTGCCCAAAGCTAGACCCTCATTGCTTCCCGGCATAGAGGGTAGGAACATGTTCCTCCCTGCTTGTTGAGATACCAGACTATGCACATGTTATCTGTTTGAATGAGGAGATGATCGGGAAGGATAAGGGATTGAAGAGCCTGAAGGGTGTAAAGAACTGCCCTCAGTTTGAGCAAATTTATGTGCAGGTTTTGTTCGGATGTTGACCAGCTGCCTAGAGTCCTGTGAAACCGGAGATGGGCTCCCCAGCCTTCCCTTGATACATCTGTTGTCAACGTCTGGGAGGGAGGTTCAATACTGAAGTGAACTCCCAGGCATAGGTTCTCCTGCACCATCCACCATTGTAAGTCCCTGATCATGGGGTCAGAAACTAGCACCTCTTGGTCTAGATCATCCAGGGTTTGGTCCCATTGAGACTGAAGTGTCCACTGAGAGATCCTCATATGGAGCTGAGCACATGGGACAGTTGGAATGGCAGCCGCCATTAGCCCGAGGAGGGGAAGGACTGACCTGGCTCCAACCCTCCTGTGACTGAATAGAAGACAGGCCTGCATCTGAAGGGTATCCACCCTATCCGGAGGCAAAAAGGCTTTGCCGATGGTCGTGTCCAGAATCGCCCCTATAAACTGGAGGCGTTGGAGAGGGACCAAATTGGACTTTGCCTGGCTGATGGGGATACCCAGGCTGGTAAAAACCTGTAGGGTAAGGGAAAGGGAGTGCAGGAGTTCCTCCCTGGACAGGGCTGCCAGGAGCCAATCGTCCAGGTACAGGAATACCTGAACCCCCTGGGTACACAGGTGGGCCACTACCACAGACAGGCATTTGGTAAACACTGGGGCGGCGAGGAAAGACCAAATGGAAGAGCCTTGAATTGGTAGTGGTTCCCTTTGAAAGCAAAAAATGGAGGAATCTGCCGTGGGAAGGGCACATGGGGATATGTAGGTAGGCATCCTGCATGTCCAAAGCACATAGCCACTATCCCTGCCAAAGAAGAGGTAGAAGACTCTGCAAAGAGAGCATTCTGAAGTGCTTGTACTCCACGAACTTATTCAGGGAACCGAGGTCTAGGATAGGCCTCACATCTCCCATCTCCTTTGGAACTAAGAAGAAATGGTAATAGTAACCTGTCCCCCAAATGTGGTTGGGGACTGGTTCTATCGCCGCTGTTGAAAGAAGGGAGTTGATTTCTTCTAGGACCAGAGGAAGATGTTGCGGGAAGTATAACGACTGAGAGGGTGGTCTTCAGGGTGGTTTCTGTAGAAACTCTATTGAGTGTCCTGCTGATATCAACTGGAGCACCCAAGCATCTGATGTTATCCTCTCCCAACCTGGCAGATGGAGGGCAAATCTCCCTCCTACCAGTTCCTCTGAGAGATCTAGAGGCAGTGGGAGAGGCGGGGAGTCAAGAGGTGTGGGGTAGCACAGCAGCCGAGGCTCCCGCGGGTTTCTTGCTAGGGGGAGTCTTGGTTGTTGGAGGGGCCCACCGTTTGTTGGCCAGTTTGCCCTGCAGCTTTGGTTTTTGAAGGTTCCTTCTACGAAAAGGATGCTGCTGCCCTTGAGGGGGCTTGTACATGGAGTTAACAGACTTGAGTGCAGTGCCCTTCTCCTGCAGGTCGGTAATGATGTCCTTGACATCACCACCAAACAGCACCAAACCCCTGAAGGGAGCATCCTGGATAGCGGATTGCACTTCAGGGACCAGTCCTGACAGACGGAGTCAGGCATGACGTCATAAACTTACAGCGAAGGTCGAGCTCCTGCCGGCAGTGTCCACTGCGTTGTAGGTGGCACGAAGCATGTGATGACTGGCCGAACGAGCAGAACTGACAAGATCTGCTACTTCCTGTTTAGTCTAAGACTCAGGAAGGGAGTCCAATTTTGATTCCACCTTACTGAGGATAGTCTTCTGATAATCCCCCATATGTGCCACGTAGTTCAGGGCCCTAATACCTAGGGTAGAAGAGGAATTTATCTTCTTCCTGTATTGGTCCAGAAGCTGTGATTCCTTGTCAGGTGGGGATGAGCTGACATGTTTTGGGTTAGGGAAACAGCCATGAGCAGCGCTAATGACGACCGAATGCGCCTTGGGGTGTAGGTTCAAGAACTCTACGCCCTCGGGAGCCTGGTATAGCTGATCTGCCTTCCTCGGAAGGGGGGGCAGGGGCTAACACTGAAGGTTGCTTCCAAATAGTGGAAACAAGGTCTGTGTGAGGCTGTATCCAGGGTGGAATCAGTGTAGAAGCAGTCTTGGGTAGATCCAAATGAACAGCGAGCTTTTTCACACTGTGGGTCTGGCTCCAGTGACCGCCACTGATGTACTTCCTGGATCTCCCTTAGTAACTCCAGAAAGGAGGGATCCTCCGGGGGGGGGGGACTTCGGAGGGGTCTTTGGCCTGGGGTGGTCTGGAATACGTGACTCGTCATCAGGATCAGAGTGTCCCGTCTCTGAGTCCAAGTCAGACATGTCCGACAAAGAAGAGGACGACTCCTCCCTACGAGGGGGAGGAACGGTCTCTTTGGAGAGTTCCCCGGGACGTGTATCCTCCCACCCTAGGCATCAGAGGGCTCTCCTCTGGTGTCGGGTTCGGGGAAGGGAGTCTCCCATGTAGAGGATCCTGCAAAGGGTCCGGCATCGGTAGATGACTTTCGACCTCTCTGGTGAGCTGAGCCTTGGTCTCAGCCCACTAGGAGGCCAGAGTCGCCTTCAAGTCTGCCGGCGGCTGGAGAGTGGGCGGAGGAGGAAGATACAGATACTGAGGGTATCTGTAAAAGGAGTATCCATAACCGGATGGCGGGTAGCCCGGCGTCTGGTATTGTGGTGTCGGATAATGCGGTGTCAGGTATGAAGGCGCCGGATATGGCGGCACCGGATATTGGGGTGTCGGATACCCGGGAGCCAGGGGCTCTGACGGAATAGAGGGACCTGGCAAAGGCCCAGCAGGCGGGTCAGGTAAAGGAAATGCTGGCCCCACGGGCATCGTGCCTGGCGTCGGTACGCCTTCCAGTAAGGGGACATCGGCTGGTGTCGGGTAAGCTGGGGTCAAGGCCAGCGTCTGAGGGTCTGGCGTCAGGGTATCTGGTTCTGGAGGATGCTCTGACGGCAGCGTCTCGAGGTCCTCTGACAACCGGGGAGAAGGGGTAAGAATCCCCGGGAGTTAGCAAAGGAGACGCAGTGACTTCAGACGACAACACAATGCGCTGCACAGAGTCTAGGGCATTGGACTGATGTTTGGGATCCGGCACAGGCCTCTTGGCCGGGCGGGCATCGGTGGGACCAGCGTTCGACTTATCGACCAAATCCTGGTGGGCGTTGGAGGAGTCGACGTCAGACTTATCAGATTCCTTGCCAGAGGAAGGTTGCGCTGGAGATGCAGCCTTGTCGGGCGAAGATTTGGTGGGGTGACCCTCCCCCAAAGGGGCCAGCGGCTTATCAGCCTTGTCTGGACGGACACCGGTGGTGTTGGCGTCCGACTTACCAGACCTGCTCTGACCCAAAGACCGCAAGATGGAAGCGGCCTTCCCGGGAGTGGAGGCCTCCTTTCCCCCGGAGGCTCCCGAAGGGCCCAAGCACGAGCCAGATGGGAGGGGCAACGCCTTCTTGGATACCACCAAGACGGCCATCGTGGAGCAGTCGCCCGGAAGGGACGTTACCTTCAATGCCGCGACTCCGGCTGGAGACGTGGCTGCCGTGGAGGCCATTTCCCACTCTCGATGCTTCTCCTTGTCCCTTTTCTTCTTGTGGCCTTCAGGGGAAGTGGATGCCTGCCTTAATTTCTTTAGCTCCTTTTTCATGGATGACATTCTTTTCTTGAGGGTATGGGCTTCCAGGAACTGCTGCCTTCTTTTCCGGGTAGCGGAGTTAAATTTTTGGCAGTGTTGGCACTTCTCCAAAGGATGGTCTGGGCCCAGGCAGAAGAGGCAAAAGGAATGGCCGTCCTTGTGTGGCAGTTGGGAGCCACACAAGTCATGCTATTTTTAGCGTTCGGGGACGTCGAGGGCTGACATACAGCGAATCAGGTTGAATGAGCAAAAACCAGAGAAATTAGGTTGAAATGTTTGAGAGCTAATGACCGTAAAAGACTGATGAATGTTGAACTCTACACGAAGAACTTTTACAAGCGGCGGGAAAGAACTGGAAGGCGTGGGGACCCGTATACCATCCCATGACACGATCACCTGGACGTGCGGGATGGTCCTTCGCCAGAGACTGCTGGCTAGAAATTTTTCCGTGGGGTCCTGACGCCTGGTGGGTCAGTCCTATATGTGAATACCTACTGCAAGAGCCCTCTCGAAGTAAGATCATGAGACACTACCCAGGGTCACCAGTAAACTGTTACAGATTCACTGAAAAATCCTCACATCACAATGGAAGTCTCATTCAAGTTTTACCACTGTCAAACAGCCGCAGAGCTACCATGAAAAAGAAAAAAAGAAAAATGTGTAGATCACAGCAGGCATTCTGTTCTGTACCCAACTGTGTCTTTGAATTTTGCCTAAAACAATAACATACTGTACAAAGGCAAATTACATACGATTCCTTCAAATATACGGCTTCCTCCTAGCCACTCTTTGCACAACACTACTGCTGTCCGAGTCTGACAGCTGAGGGGAGAGGCTGTGACATGTGTGCTATCCCGTGGCTTGAAAATCAAGCATGGAGCCACCGACAGCACAGTCCATAGAAGTGGCGGTTCTCCATTGAGCTCCGACCAGAGCAAAATAAAACAGGAAAAAAACTGTTACTATAAATAACCATGCCAACACTACATTGGACAGTCCCTGGACTAGATTACAAAAAAAGACAGCTAATAGCCAATGTTTTCACAAAGATTTTATTACATTTCACCTTTAAGTCAGCTTCCATTCATGACCCCTCATTACCGACTCCCTGTATCTACTGAATGTGTCCCCACTGTCCCCCCTGTTTATTTCTCTTTAGAACATGGAGGTCTCAATCACATTGCCCACTCACTCCTATCCTCTAGTGAGTACATGTTCAGGTACTCTTGTCTTTCCTCATAGGATCTTCCTTGCTGGGCCCCAAATCATCTTGGTGACCCTTCGCTGTACCAACTTCAGCCTACCTCTCCATTCTAGGGTATGGACTCCAGAATTGGGCGACATACTCTAGATGTAGCTATACCAGTGGCATGTATAGGGACAATATTACTTCTTTCCTTCTGCTGTCAAAACCTCTCCAAATCAGCCCAACATTCTGGTCGCCTTTACTGTAGGCCTTGCTGCATTCGCTAGTGTGTGTGAGGGAACTGCTTTCATGATTCCTAAATCCCTTTCTTCAACAATAGTAGACAACCTGACCTCTTAATCCAGTACTCTGTACTAGGGCCTTTCTTTCCTATATGCATTACTTTTCACTTCTTGTCACTATCTCAACTGCTATATTTCAGATCACTTCTGGATCTTTACAGGTCTCTTTGCAACTGTCTTACCCCCTCTTCACTGTCAGACCCTGCCGCAGCGCTTTAAGACTGGCAGGTCTGCAGTTACTTTGGATCATGCCCCTTATGGAATGGGACCATATCCACTGTTGTCCAATCCCTCGAAACCATCCTGAACTGCTGATAGCTACTGAACAACACTGACAAGGGCTCAGCCAGTTATGTCGCCAGACAAGTTATCTGAGGACTCTCGAAAGCATCCAATCAGTCCAGATACATTATTTTTAGGGCAACAAGTCCCTTCCTTACTCTTTCTTCTATTATCCTCACTCACCCCATTTCCTGAATCCCTCTGCTACTGCCTTGATGCCACTTGTCATCAGAGGCCCACTGTCCTCTACCATAAATACTGAGCAGAAATTATTATTTAAAGCAGCTGCCTTCTGCTCATCTTCCTCTGCTTCCTTCCTTACCTCTATTAACCTGATAAGTTTAATAAACCCAGAATCCTCAGATCTATGTCCCAAGTGCAAGGTGGCACCAGGTACCTTCTTTCATTTGCTATGGTCATGTCCTAGGGTCTACCCGTATTAGATGGAAATACTGAACATAATATCTAATGTACTTGGTGCTTCATAGCCAGTAGATCCTGGAGAGGTATTGTTGGGTGCATCAGAGAGAGGATTTGGGTGACAGGATGGAACACAGTTGCTCAAATGCCTAGGTATAACAGTGGGAAAGCAGGTCTTAGCTCAATATTGGCCATCAGAGCAAACCCCATCAACTGAACACTGGGCTGGCTCACTGGTGCAGTGCATGAAACTGGAACATATCCAGTATACGGTGTTGAATCAAGAACCCAAATAACAACAAATCTGGTCCCCACTCTAAGCAGCCCTAGGCCAACCATGGTTTCCACTACTATGAGTAAGGCAAAGAAATAAATGTTTGCCCTCTTGCAAAAGCAATTAACTTGGGCTAGGTATGACGTTCGGGGAAGGGTCTCAAGCATCCCTCTGGGGCTCCGGGGGAAAGTAAATACTGTATGTTATACACATATGCAGAGAGATATACATGTACTTGTGATGTGTAAGCTACTCTGTAATGCATTATTAGTTAAATTAACCTCAGACAAAATGGACCTGTGACACTGGAAATCTGGTTGTGGTTTCGGACTTTAACTGTAAAGCTGACCTGTAAATAAAGTTTACACAAAAAAACAAAACAAAACAAAAAAAAAAAAAAACCCTCACAATTTCCCAGAAGAATTCTTTCTCCCTCCCTTGCCCCGTTCCGCAATTCCCAGCTCTGTTGCTGCCTGTACCCCTAACCACCTTCTTTGGCTTCCTTCAGCTTACCATGGAATTACTCCCACTCTGCATTCACCAGTTGCTTTTTGTAAATGGTGAAGTCTCTTTTCTTAGCCCTCACCAACTCCCTTACCTTAGAGAACCAGATGGCTTCTCTTGTGCTCTTCCCCTTTGTGATCGTTCTCAAGTAAGTTTTAGTTGTTTCGACAATGGTACCCCCACTTTGATTTCTCCCCATTTTCCTCCAACATCCCTCCCCCAGCCTTATCCATTCCTTCCAGTTGTTCCCTAACTTTATGTCATAGAAACATAGACTTTGACGGCAGATAAGGACTGCTTGGCCCACCTAGTCTGCCCATATCCTAGAGGATAAGCTGCAGATCCTATTTAACCAACAGCCTATTTCTTCCTACCCCCCACAAAAATTGCCTTATCTCTGTCTCATGCATTCTTGAATTCTCCCACAGTTTTAGACCCCACAACCTCCTCAGGAAGGCTGTTCCATGCATCCACCACCCTCTCTGTGAAAAAATACTTCCTCACATTGCCCCTGAGCCGTTACCCTCTATCTTCAAATTGTGTCCACTTGTTCTTGCACATCTCTTTTTCTGAAAGATGCTACCCTCTTGGACTTTGTTGATTCCACTGAGGTACTTAAACATTTCTATCATGTCCCCCCCTCTGCCTCCTTTCCTCAAGGGTATACATATTAAGCTCCTTTAGTCTCTCCTCGTATGGCTTCTCTTGCAGACCCTGCACCATTTCAGTTGCCCTTCTCTGAACTGCCTCCATCCTGTCTATGTCCTTGCGGAGATGGGATCTTCAGAACTGGACGCAGTACTCCAGATGGGGTCTCACCAACTGTCTGTACAGGGGGATAATAACTTCCTGTTTCCTGCTGGTGATACCTCTCCATATACATCCCAGTATCCCCCCAGCCCTCCCTACCGCCTTCTCACATTGCTTGCCAACCTTAAGGTCATCTGATATGATTACCCCAGGTCTCTTTCCATTTTTGTTGTTGTTACTACCCCCCCCCCCCAATTGTGTATTCTTCCCCTGGGTTTTTGTTTCCCAGGTGCATTAGTAGGGGTATCACAAGTCGTAAGAGGAGGTAATAATCCCTCTGTACAAGACATTAGTTAGGCCCCATCTGGATACTGCGTGCAGTATTGGAGCCACACCTTCACAAGGACATTAACCAAATTGAGGCAGTCAGAGAAGGCAGCCAAAATGGTGCAGGGACTGCATCAGAAGACATATGAGGACAGATTAACGGAGCTCAATATGTATACCCTTGAGCAAAGGAGGAGAGAGGTGATATGATCGAGACATTTAAACACCTTAGGGCATAAACAAGGTGAAAGAGTCTAACATGTTTAAATATAAGAAAATTGCAGGACAAGAGGACACAGCATGAGATTAGAGGAGGCCGATTAAGGGGAATGTGAAAATTCTTTTTCACAGAAAGGGTGGTAGATGCATGGAATAGCTTACCACAAGAAGTAGTGGCTATGAATACAGTGCAGGAGCTTCAAACAGGCATGGGATAGGCATAAGGGAGCAATACAAATGACTATGAATAGATAGGTCACTGACAGAGCAAAGGCCGATGGCACATTTATAAGGTAGAAAAAGAAATGGGCAGACTGGATGGGCCTTGCGGTCCTTATCTGCCGTCAACTTCTATGTTTCTATGTTTCTATGTTACTCTGCACTTCTTTGCACTGAATCCAAGCTGCCATACTTCTGACCATTCCTCCAACCTTGCCAAGCCCCTTCTCATCCCTTCCACGCCTCCTTGTGTATCAACCCTGTTGCAGATCTTTGTGTCATCTGCAAAGAGGCATACTTTTCCTTCCAGTCCCTCTGCAATGTCACTTATAAAGACATTAAAAAGGACTGGACCCAGTACTGAACCCTGCGTAACCCCACTAGGAACCCCTCTTTCTTCAGAGTGGACTCCATTTACAATTACCTTCTGTGTCCTGTTGTTCAGCCAATGTTTTACCCAGGCTACTACCTTGGGACCCACTCCCAGGCTGGTTAATTTGACTACTTATCTTTTGTGTGGGACTGTGTCAAATGCCTTGCTAAAGTTTAGGTAGGCCATGTCCACAGCCCCTCCCTGGTCTACTACTTTGGTCACCCAGTCAAAGAAATCAATTAGATTTGCCTGACATGACCTTCCCACTGTGAACCCATGCTGCCTTGGGTCCTGTGCCCCACTGGCCTCTAGGTACTCAACAATTCTTTCCTTCAGAAGTGATTCCATCACTTTCCCTTCCACAGAGGTCAAACTGACAGGTCTGTAGTTTCCTGCCTCCATCTTGGTCCCACGTTTGTGAAGGGGAACCACATCCGCCTTCTTCCAGTCCTCAGGTACCACACCATCCTCCCACGATTTGTTAAAAAGCGTAGTCAGTGGTGTCACTAGTTCTCTGCTTAATTCTTTCAGAATTTTGGGATGAGTTCTATCTGGCCCCATTGCTCTGTCCACCTTCAGTTTTAGGAGTTCTTTCAGAACCCTTTCTTCTGTGAAAGGATTGGGATCAACCCCTCCTCTCCAGAGTGCTTCTGTTAACTGGATTAGGCACCTCCCCCACTTACACTTTTGTCGATACTGAACAGAAGTATTCACTCAGTATCCCTGCTTTATCACTGTCACGCTCTGCCCACCCACCATCCATTCTATTCAGCCTCACTAGCCCTCCCTTTGTCTTTCTATGCTCCCTGATATATCTATAAAAGGTTTTATCCCCCTTCTTAACCGAGTTAGCTATCTTTTCCTCAGTTTGTGCCTTTGCTATTCTGACTACCCTCCCTGCTTCCTTCTGCCTTAACTGGCACAGTTCTCTGTCCTGCTCCTTCTGTGTTTCTTTATACTTCCTAAATGCTATCTTTTTCTACCTAACCTTCACCGGCACCTCTTTTGAGAACCATAGTGGCTTTTTCTTTCATTTTGATTTGTTTATTTGCTTTACACAAAGGCTTGTTGCCTCTGTGATGGCAGTTTTGATATTTGCCCACTGTTGCTCCAATCCTCCTTCTAGCCTGTTTGCTAGTGCTTTTCTAGGGTACCCTCCCATCTTGCCAAAGTCAGACATCCCGAAGTCCAGAACCCTCACTTTTGTATGGCTTGACTCTGCAGCAGAGTTTATCGTGAACCACACTGTTTGGTGGTCACTTGTTCCCAAATGGCTACCCACTTCTAGATTTGAGAGTATGAGGTCTGAGATTGCTCCCTCACGAGTGGGTTCCAAAACTAGCTGTTTGAGGCATGCCACCTGAAGGGCATCAAGAATGGCCCTGCTTTTGGATGTGGCTGCCACAAAGGTGCTCCAGTTAACATCTGGCATGTTAAGGTCCCCCATCAACAGTATCTCCCCTTTCTCTGCCATCCTAAGTATGCCTTCTATCATATCCTTGTCCATTCCCTCCCCGATATGGGGTCTATACAACCCTGTGCGGAATGTGGTGCCATTTCCAGTCTCTAAGGTGACCACAGTGCCTCCTCTCCTCCCTGTTTACTCTTTTGTTCAGTTGCTTTAATCCCTTCCCTTACATAGAGAGCAACTCCCCCCCCTCCTGTCTCTCCTGTAGGTTGTGTACCCTGGTATGTTAACATCCCAGTCATGGTTCTCTGTGTACCATGTTTCTGTGACTGCTACAATATCCAGGCATCCCTCTTCCATTAAGGCCACCAATTCAGGGAGCTTGTTGCCCAGACTACGGGCATTAGTACTCATTATCCTCCATTTCTTGATGGCCTTACCCCTTTTTGCCCCATCCCTGTCCTTATTGCATTTGTCACTTTCTCCATTTACCCCTGCGCTTCTCCCTATTGACATCTCTGTGTTGGTGTCTACCTCACTTAGTACCCTGATATTTTTTTTTTGGGGGGCTAGGATTTCTCTGCTCCTTTCCAGTGCTTCCCCCCTTGGCTAGTTTAAATACTTGTCAATGAAGTATTTAAACCTATCACCTAGGATCCTGGTTCCCCTCCTGGACAGATGCAGACCATCATGCCAGTATAGGCCTACATCCCTCCAGGTGGACCCCCAGTCTCCAATGAAGCCAAATCCTTGAGCTATGCACCAGTTTTTCAACCACTGATTGAATCCCATGGTGTGGAGCACCCTAGCCTCACCCGTGCCACAGACAGGCAGCACCTCTGAGAAGGTTACCGTGTGTGCTATTTGTCTAAGGCCCCACCCTATCTCCACAAACGCTTCTTGCACTGCTCTGATCCCTTTCTTAGCCAGGTCATTTGTCCCTAGGTGGACAATGACATACAGCTCCCTCCCCTGTGCAGCTACTTCTGCGATCCTGAGGATTCGCTCCCCATCTCTCCAAGCCATGGCGCCAGGCAGGCACCTTACATCCCTCTCCCATTCCTCCCCCAGTTCTACCTTCCTAACAGTGGAGTCCCCCACCAGGAATTGTTTCCTTCCCCTGTGGGGTCCCATTCCACCCTCCTTTGGGTCTCCTTTGTGGAGGTTCCCAGCATCCTCCTTGGTCTCCACTGTGGGTGCCTCCATAGATGATAAAAGTCTGCTGTTATGAAATCCAGAACCATACCCAAGGCCAGCTCGAACTGACCCTGGTGGCCCCCCCCCCAACCTCCACGCTTGCCACCATTTTCAAACTGGTATGTACACACAGAGAGTGGCCAATTGCCTTGTAGTTTCCCTGACCAGTTGCACCCGCAAGCAGTCTAGCAGCGTGCTGAGCACAGGGCTACCACCTTTTAAGAGGCCAAAAGTGGGACATGTCTTACTGAAACATGACTTTTTGCAGGACAATATGTAACTAACTTGTTTTCTCTAAATAATCAGAATTAAGACCAAGTGCTGCAATTTTTTTAGTTGTTTCTAGTGTTTCTTATCATTTAATGTATTTTAGTTAAGGTATTATTAGCTTTTTGCAACATTTAGAGGAAAGACAGAAAATATTTTTTTCTACGATGTCGGGACATGTAGTATTTTTCATGTTTTTTTTTCAGGACATTGCTGTCCAAATTAGGACTGTCCTGCAAAAATTGGAACAGGTGGTAACCCTAGTTGAGCAGGGCCAGACCTATGGTACTCCTTGCTGTTAGCATATCCCAGTCTACATCTAGCAGGCTGAGACACCTCCACTCCACTAACTCCCTTTTTTCCTACCCAACTCACTGACCCAGTGCTCTGTGGACCACTCCCATTCGTAACTTTTTCTCTGTAGTAGATGATCTGTACCTCCAACAATTCCACCTCCTCTCCATCACCCTTGATGGACCCATTCTCTGTGGCCACTATGCTGTCCCTAACCTAGAGTGTTACCTCATCCCCTTTGCACTTACACCCATCTCTTCTACACAGGGTACACCCTGGTATTGCCAGGTCCCAGTCGTTGTTTCTATAAGCCCACATTTCACTAATAGCCACCAGGTTCAACTCTGCATCTGCCACCATAGCCTACAGCTCACGGATTTTACTACCCAGGCTCCTGGCGTTAAGGTAGCCTGCCTTTCAGCTTCCTCTCATCCACTTTTTTTTGTCAGGGCTTTCCCCCTTGTCCTACCCCTCCATCTCTTCCTTCCTTCCTTTTTTTTTTTAAAGTTTGTTTTATCCTCCTGCTATGGGCCAGGCAGGACCCCCTTCCACCTACTGCCTTGCTGCCCGTATGCTCTCTGGTTGAGATCTGCCAGTCAGCCACTGGGCCCACCGGCCCACCTGTGACACACTGCTATGGTGCCCCCCTGGTTTACCCCTGCCCCAGGACTAGTCTCACCTTCAACGCCATGGTGAGTCCCCCTTCCCCACAGCAGGCATCTGGACCTGCAGAGGTTTCATCCTCCTAAGCCTGCACCTCCATTTCCATTTTCTAGTCATCCTGCCCCATGCCCGGGAGTGTGAATGAGGACAGGCTGCTGGGATATCCTGACGCAGCCAATCCAAACCCGTGCTCCCTATGCCCCACCCGAAAGCCACTAATTCCCTACACCAAACCCTGGTCACCCAGATGGCAGTAAAACAGCAGGACTTGCCCCCTCCGAGGAGGAGGCATCTTCTAGGATGCACTGCCATCCTTCCCCCAGTCAGTCGTCCAGCAGCCAGGGCTCATTCCTGAACTCAGGTTGGCAGCAGCGCGACCTGTAACTATACTGCTGCAACAGCGGACCAGCACCTCTATCTCCTTCCTAATGTTGCTGCTCTCCCCTAATTTGTTTTACCACTTCTCTTACTGACCTTATTTCTCTGGCCACTGCAGGTCTATTTTCCAACCCAACCACAGAAACCCTTTCACAGAAATTAAGACTTAAGTGCCACAGAGAATTAGGGGCCTTGACTACAAAAAAGAGAAGCTAAGATTTCAAATTCTCAGAATGTCTCAAAAGTGGTGACACCAGGGGCACCATTTTAGGTTCCTCATTGTGAGGGCATGCACCTAGAGAAAGGAAAGGAATCTGATTTTCGACATGGCAGCTTGCATACAAGCTGTATCACAAAGTGTTTTACAAAGCAGAAGTGGGAGTAGGGGAGAATGTTGCTGCCATTACGCATACAGGATGTTTCAAACAGCACAGAGATAGATTTGAGAGAGGTTAAATAAGGGCGGTTACGTGACTTGTTCAGAGTTGCATGGAAAGTAGCGTTTGTGGGACTGAAGCTTGAATGGGTGAACAGCTCTGTACTCTATCCACTAGGCCACACTGCTTCTCAACCAGAAGTAAACTATGGACAATTCTAACTGTTCTACACATTCAGAGGGGTCCAAGGGCATTCTCCCACTGAGAACAAATTAAATATGTAATCTGTAAGGCCCGACTGTCCTTACTGATTCACCGGAGATCCAGATAGACCAGTACCCTAGGGAGAACGAAACAGAATAGTTTGTTCAGTGGGCAGTAAAGAGATGCGGTAACAGGTAAATTGCCTTTTAATGGTGTGCTAAGTATCCTAGTGATATCTGTGTACATCACTGTATATTATTTAACTTCAAGTGTAAGGAATATATTTTGAGTAATCTGTGCAATTTATGTGAATTATATATCGGTTTTACAGTAGGTCAGTTTACATTCTGTGTGTGGTATCTTCTTGTGCCTTGTGTTTATTCTGGCTATATGCAATATTTCCCATTTTGATAAATCTGAGAACACTGTTTCTAGCAAAAGTACACAAACGCTTTCATTCTTGTGAAGTTTCAAACAACAGAGTGTACAATGTCTCCTATTATGTTGGTGAGTCAGACAGATTCCTTTTACTTTGGTGCAGTACACTGGACCTCCACCCTGGTGTCAGCAAACAGAAACTGACACTCCTGACAATGCCAAATTCATGATGGAAGAGTTAAGAGAACGTTACTGTCGCAGTAGGGGTGGTGGCTGCCAACATCACACTCTTATCACTTCCTATTTCTGATCTTGGAGTAATGTGGATGCTGTAGAAGACCGCACAAAGTCCTGCGTTCCCAGTGTGGGTGTGTTGACACAGGGCCCAGTCAGGCAACCCAGCCCTACACACTGCAGGTCCTCAGTTGCACCACCACACTGGTCTACTAGAAGAAGGTAGAGTCATGAGGCTACCTGCAAATATTCCTTTTTATTTCACATGTTGTGATTTGGTGCACTCTCTTCTTTGGGAGCAAGTTTGTATGCACCATTCCTGTTTGTAGCTTTCATATGCTGGTCATAAGACCCTATTAGCAGCACTACAAAGTACCTGCAGTGATTTTCTTCCTCCCTGCTTGCTCCATGTTTGGGAATATGCAGAATCCTAAGTAGTATGCAGTTTAATCTTTGTCTGACCATTCTGAACCCACTACATGATAAACCATAGATTAGCGTTTGGCAGATATGAAGATGAGGAATGATCTAATGTAGAAGGCACTTTAGAACAACAGACAGGAGAATTTTCAGACAGTCCATGGAAGTGAGCCTCACAGCTGTTTGGAATCAAGTGACACCCCATGGTCATGAACAGTGTTAGCATGGACAAAGGATGGGTTCACTAGATCAGCAGAAGAGATGAGAAAAATGGAAATTACATACCTACCATAATTCTTGATCTTCTTGGACGAGGTCTCCACCACTCATTCACACTAATGGGAGTACGCCGGAGGCACTAGGACCCAGCGGGAGCCAAACTTTTTCAGGAGGGCTGGTGCCGAGATGGAGCAGGGAGGGAGCAGCACTGTGAGCCAAACTTGCGTGGTATAGATTATCTCGGTGTTGACCCTCCAACCGCCTCAGTACCTTTTTTTTCTTTTTTTTTTTCCCTCCTCTCCCCTGCAGTCCCCCTCTCTTCGGGAGACACTCTACGGCCTTTTCAGCCCTCGCTCACCTGCCTGTAGACCAGAGCAGTCCATCCCCCACGGAGCCTTGGTTTACCCCCCAGGCGGGGAATGCAGGTGGGGACCCTACCCGAGAGACTTACTGGAATTTCGTCGGGATGCTGTCTCTGGGCAGGCAGGGAACTTTGGTCGGGGGCCTAGTGCTCCGTCTACCCGGGGGACAGCGAGGTCACTTTCCAGTGTTCTTACTACGCCGGCCAGTGCCGTGTCCCCTGGCGTCCAAAGCTGGCGCGCCGACATCTGGCACGTCACCCCTTCTTCCTGCCATCGGCCTTGCTGCGCCTCAGGTCTCCACCTGGGGACAGTCAGCGCCGGGCTCTGAATCCCCCTCCCGGAGGGGCAGGCAGTCCCTGGGGCGCTCAAGCCCTCTCCCCGGCCCGGCCTCTCCAGCTTCCCGGGCTCGTTCCGAACCCAGGTCGCTGGCGTCATAATGAAGTAACCGCTGCGCCCGGCCAGGGCGAGCTGCAGATACCTTTTTTTTTCTGAGGAGGTGTAGCGTAACTAACCTAAAAATCGGACATAAGATAGTCCGAATGACCCGTGTAAGAAGGGTCAAATAACCAAGTCTTCACAGCCCAATGATTAAAGGAGTGAAGACCATAAACAGAGAAGTGAGCTCGGGGGATGGCGGGCAGGCATGTGAATGAGTGGTGGAGACCTCAGCCAAGAAGATCAAGAATTACGGTAGGTACGTAATTTCCATATCTTCCTGGACATAAAGTCTCTGCCACTCATTCACACTAATGGGAGAGTACTGGGCTAAATAATCCCCTGAGATGAGCGGCAGGAGAGAGGAGCTCACTTTTAAAATAGAAGTCCATTAAAAATTGTCCTGCCAAAGGACTGATGCTCTCTGGCATGGACATCCAAAGGCATAGTGCTTAACAAAAGTGTGCAGGGAGCTCCAGGTAGCCGCACTGCAAATGTCTGCAATGGGGACATTGCGAATTTCTGCCAGAGATGCTGTGACTGCTCTGATAGAGTGAGCGTATGCTCTGCCTTCCAGCTTGACCTGTGCCCGGGAGTAACAGTGGTGAAGGCATGCCACCAACCATGCTGAAATGCACCTGATAGCAACAGGCTGACCCAGCTGGGTTGTGCTGAAGGAGACAAACAGTTGCTGAGCCTTGCAAATTTCTTTCATTCTGTCCAGATAGAACCGCAAAGCTCTCTTTACATCTAGAGAATGAAGGATACACTCTCCTTTATTCTATAAGTTAGCAAAGTAAGTAGGAAGGACTAAAGGTTGATTCAGATGAAAGTCTGAGACAACTTTAGGAAGGAACTTGGGATGAGTCCTAAGAACTACTTTGTCCTTGTGAAATACAGTATACGGGGCATCTGTGACCAAGGCATGTATTTCTGATACCCTACGAGCAGAAGTAATGGCCACCAGGAAGACAGTCTTCAAAGTTAGGAATTTCAACTCGCAAGTAGCTAGAAGCTCAAAAGGTTTATGAGTGAGCATGTCTAGCACAAGGTTAATGTCCCAGGCTGCAACTGGATGTCTAATAGGAGGTCTGGTACGCAGAATACCATTAAGAAACCTCTTAGCTACAGGTAACTGAGCCAAAGACATGGAAAGTACTGGCCCATGATATGCTGAAATTGCACAAAGGTGAACTCTGACTGTAGAGTATTGCAGACGTGTTTGAGAGGTCTAATAGATACTCCAAGACTTTATTCGGAGGGCAGGAAAAAGGATTCCAAGAGGATTTTGCACATCAGATAGAGAAACACTTCCATTTAGCTGTGTAAGTTTTTCCGGTAGCTGGCTTGCATGCAGCTAAAAGAATATCTGAAACTCTATGAGAAACATTAAACCTGTTCACCTCTATCTCCTCAGGAGCCAAGCATAGAGGTGAAGAGACCTCAGGTTGGGATGAACTACCGGGCTCTGGGTCAGAAGGTTCATCTGAAGGGGAAGCGGTTTCGGAGAGGTTTCCGATAGCCTGCTGATCAGTGGAAACCAAATCTGACAAGGCCAGATCTGGGGGAAGAGGAGGAAATGTGTAAAGAAAGTATTTTGTCCACTACAGCCTGATTGCATCCTTGCAAAAAACGCCAGGTCCTGGATTTCTGGAGCAGAAGAGAGGCAGCTTTGCGTTGTGAGGGGACGTAAAAAGATCCAGGTCCGGAGTTCCCCATTCTTCGAAGAGTGCTGAACAATGGTTAAATCGAGAAACCACTCATGAGGATCTGCCTCCGTTCTACTGAGACGGTCTATCAGTTCGTTTTGTACTCCTGGCAGATAAACCACCTGAATTGGAACCTTGTGCTCCAGGCACCATTCCCACACTCTCATAGCTTCCCTGTACAATGGGTAAGAGTGTGCATTGCCCTGTTTGTTGATGTAATACATCAGTGCCTTGTTGTCCATTTGAAGGAGAATGGTCTTGTGACAGAGTATGTCCTTCAAAGCCTGGACTGCATAGAGAACGGCCCTCATTTCCAGAATGTTTATGTGGAATTGAGACTCATCCTGAGCCCACGTGCCCTGGGTGTGGAGATCCTGGCAGTGGGCTCCCCAACCCATCAGGGACGCATCCATGGTAATGGAGATCTGATGATCCAGAGGGCAAAGGGATATCCTTCCAGAAGGTTGTCCTCCTGAGTCCACCAGGTAAGGGGCCACTTCAGAGGTTCTGTCACCTTGATGAGAAAGGACTGAGGGTGAGTGGTTGGGGACCACTGAGTACTGAGCATCCACTAAGTGGTTCTCATGTGGAGACGAGCCAAAGGCACAGTGAACACCAAGGATGCCATGAGACCCAGCATCCGCTGCATCGGGAGAGCTCAAACTGAGCTGTGTTCTCTGATGAAGAGGGCCATCTGTAGGATACTGCTCCTTCTGTCCTCCGGAAGAAATGCTTTCATGCAGGAAGTGTCCACAAGGGTTCCTATGAAGAGGAGCTTCTGAGAGGGCTGCAAATGAGACTTTTTGAGGTTTGGGAGGACTTCCATGGACATGAGGAAGTCTGAGGCCATGGCCACAGCCTCCAGAGTCTCTTGTCTGGAGGGGCTTGCTAGAAGCCAGTCATCCAGATATGGGACTACTTGAATTCTGATTTTTCTTAAATGCACCGTGAGAACTGCACTGCACTTTGTAAAAACTCGAGGCGCCAAGGATAGCCCAACCAACACCATGAACCTTAGGTGTTTGTGATGCTTTGGGTGTTTGAGAATGTGTTGGTAGGCGTCCTGCATGTCCAGATAGGCTAGCCAATCATGTTGATGAATCAAAGGTAGCAGGGTACAGAGTGATATCATCTTGAACTTTTTCTTTTAGAGGAATTTGTTTAACTTTCTGAGATCGAGAATAGGGTGCATGCCGCCAGTTTTCTTTGGAACCAGAAAGTAATGGAAGTAGAAATCTGTGTTTCATCGATCCAGCGGAACTACTTCTACAGCCCTGTTGTTCAGAATGCCTTGTACCTTGGAAGCAAGAAGGTCTGGCTGCACAGCAGACAGCCTGGGCTGCCGCTTGGGAGGATGATCCAGAGGGGTTTCCAAAAGACTCGAGAGAGTACCCGTCGCAGATTGTCTGACGTTATAGACTTCACTGGTCGTAGAACCGAGTCAGACGTTCTCCTACTGCTGAGGAAGAGTCCCCCTTGGCCAGCTGAGGTGGGACCTGGGCTGGAAACTCAGAAGGCAGCACTAGGCACTTTTGGGCCCTGTGCTTTCTGCTGTTTTTTTTTTAGCTGAGGAGTTTGGTTTCTATTAAAACCCCCTCTGCCTTTGCCACGAAAGAACAAACAGTTGTGAAACAGACGCTTGTTCCCACCTCCTCGAGAGGGAACAGGCGGGGGTCAAGCTGTTTTATTAGCAGACCTAGTCTTCTGAGTAGCCTTTAGTGCTTGTTCCACCTGAGGCCCAAACAGATACATTCCGAAGGGTAAGGCCATGACTTTTTGTTGGGCGTCATTCGTAAGGCCTGAAGTATGCAGCCAGGAATGGCGACGGGTGCAAATGCCAGCCGCCGCTGCTCTGGAAGCAATATCGAAAGCGTCCATTGCAGCATTAATTTGTTGATTATTGGACTCGATACCTCTAGTTAGTCTGTAGTAGCTCTGAGTTAACCTCAGACTCAGGCAGAGCTTCTACCATTGCTTTGAGTGAATGCCAAAGAACATACTCGTATTGAGAAAAATAACCCTGGTAGCTAGCAATACACATGTCCAGAGTTGAGGCAGCAAAGACTCGCTTACCCAAGGTGTCGATCTTGCAAGATTCTTTGTTTATTTAAGAGTTTAACCAGGCAGGCATACTGAGCGGTTAACCACTCGTTTCCAGATGCGACCTGGGGGAAACAAGGGGGGGGGAACATGCGGGGAAAAACAAAACACACAAGTATTTGTACAGTTGAGAAGGCACAATATGAAAGACTATACACGTTGGTAGCTAAGGCAACCATGCAACTTAAAGACTAGGCAGGCACAGAGACAATGCATAGAAAAAGACATTTCATTGTACATATAAAATTAAAATAGCTAGTGATTTGTAGACTTTAAAGAGGAATGCATACTTAGTCCACATAACATGGTATGGAGGCCCAGTAGGGCTTGAGGCCTACTAATGTGTAGGCCCGGTGCAGGAGCAGACAGTGAGAAAATGTTCATGGAGGCAGGAGTTGAGGTGTCTAGGATTAGTGATATGGTGGATATCTGTTGGAAGGTCATTCCATAGTTTAGGTAAGCTGTAACTAAGCGCAGCCTGACCGATAGAGGTACGCATACAAGGGATATGGAAGTGCCTAGTATCCGAGTGTCGCAGCGAGTAAGCTACCAGGGGTTGAGAAGTTAAGGTGGAATTCAGGTAGGGTGGGAGGGTATGGGACTCGTGAGCAGTGGATTTGTCTGCGGGCTGAGAGTGAGGGAAAGGCCAGGGAGCTATAAAGGTCACAGTGGTGCGTCAGTTTAGGACATTCCAGTGTGAAGTGGCAGAAGGAATGAAAGAGTATGTCCAGGCTGGTCAGCGTGGAAGGTGAGGCAGCGCCATAGACTACATCCCTGTAATCAAAAATTGGAAGTATCATTTTTTGCATGAGTTCATGCCTGACTGGGGTAGGCAGGCAGCCTTTGTTACGATAGAGGGCCCCCAGTTTAGGAAGCAATTTTTTGTGAAGGGAGTCTACATGAATTGAGAAGTCTAGATATTGGTCGAGCCAGACGCCGAGGTAGCAGAATGAGGTACAGGATTCTAAGGGGGTGAGTCCAGGGTTAGAAAAGGGGCGGATGGAGAGTCGGGAGAGTCTGGAGGTTGCAGCCAAAGGTTAGTGAGATTGTGTTTTTGCATTTAAGAAAAGCTGATTGATCTGAGCCAAAGTTGAACAGCAGCGTTGAAATCCTGCTGCAGTTGGTCATGCACTGTATCTGCGGATGGGCCAGTGTTGTAAAGCACAGTATCATCTGCATACATTTGCATAGCAGAATGGGAGCATACTTGTGGTAGTTCATTCAGGAAAACTGAGAATAGGATTGGGCCCAGGACTGAACCTTGAGGAACTCCCATGGTGATAGGGAGGGGGACGATGTGCTGGGGCCGATTCTCACAGATTGTTGTCTGCCATGTAAGTACACCTGAAACCAAATAGTGGCAAGGCCGGCTAGGATAGCAGCCTTTAGATTGTCCAGTAGGATTGTGTGGGAGACGGTATCAAAGGCTTTGGCCAGACTGATGAAAATGGCCGAGGTTATATGGCCTTTATCCACACCTGAGAGGATATCATTTGTGACTCTTAATAGGGAGGTGACAGTGGAATGAGATTTTCGGAAGCCTGATTGGTAAGGGGTGAAGAAAGAGGACTCGACTAGATATTGGGAGAACTGAGCAAGGACAAATTGTTCTTGTATTTTTGCCAGAGTTGGGAGAAGGGAGATGGGATGGTAATTCCCAAGGGAGGAGGGGTCCCCCCCCTTTTGGTAGTGGGATGACAGTTGCATCTTCCATGCTGTAGGAATTGTTGATGTAGAGAAGGAGAGGTTGAGCAAGTCGGCTATCGGGGTGGCAACAGCAGGGGCCGAGAGCTGGAGTAGTCTGGAGTCCATGCCTGAGGGACATTTACCCTTGTTGGGGTTTAGGTTACACAGCGCATGGTAGACTTTGGTCGGGGAGACAGGTAGGAAGGAGAAGGGGGGGGAGGTGTGCTGGAAGTTGGAAGTGGTAGTTGCCTTGAGTGGGGAAAGAGGTAGGCTCTGAACCAGGGAGGAAGCGCTGTTGGTGAAGAAGGTGTTGAAAGCCGAGGCAACTTCAAAGGGGTCAGTGACAGCTGAGCCTAGGATGGATAGGGCCGGGGTAGGTGGTTGTACAGGCATGGATAGGAGTGATTTAATAGTTTCCAGAATTTGGTCGGGTGGTTAAGATTTGTGCTAAGGGCCAGCGAAAAATAGTTCTGTTTAGCTTGTCGGATCGATTTCGTGCAGGAGTTACGAAGGGCTCGATAAGATTGGAAGGCTTGATGGGAGCTAGTTGTTTTGTACTTTTTCCATGCCTGGTCCCTGGTGCGGCATTTGCTGATGATATCAGTGGAGATCCATGGGAAGTGGGAGCCCCTTACTCTATTTTTTTTTTTTTGCGGAGCATGAAGGTTCCAGACATGCAGGAAGCTATTTTTAAAGTTGTCAAGGGCAATGTCAATTGTAGGGGCCTTGGAGATGAAGGACCAGTCCACCAAGGTCAGATCCGACACAAGTGATGTTAGAAAGAGTGATTTGAAGGACCTGGCTAGTAGGGTCCGGGAGGGGGGGTTTGAGGGGTTTATGCACTTTTCTGACTAACTAAACCATATGGTGATCACTTAGGGAGTCAGGGAGTAGGCCTGCTACTATTGACCTATGGGGGTGTGTGGTCAGTGCCCAGTCCTGAAGGGAGTGGTTGTGCATTTTTAGATTTAGCCTGGTGGGTTGGGATATTTGTTGTGCGAGGTTTAGGGCATTTACTTTGGAGCGTAGCTTGGCGCAGTCATTTGCCAGCCAATTGTAATTGAAGTCCCCTAAGACATATGGTTCTCCTGTTGCGGCAGTGAATTTTAAGTTGGCCAGGAGGTCCATTATACACGGTATAGGGGTGTTAGGGGCGTAGTAGGGTCCTGCTACATACACCGGAGCGGAGAAGGGCAGAGCAATTTTGACATTTAGAGACTCGATTTTTGGCGAGGGAGTAGGGGTGGGGACCGGGGTGAACTGATGCTTGTCAGAAATAAACATGGCTAGGCCACCCCCCCTTTTTTTACCCTTCCGGTCTCACATAGTTAGGGAGTAACCTGGAATGGCAACAGAGAAATCAGGGTGTTGGGGTTTGAGCCATGTCTCAGAGAGTATTAGGATGTCTGGGCGAAGTGATAGGATGGATAGTTGAAGTTCTGGAATTTTGTTGAGGACACTACATATGTTTAGGTGCATTATTTTTAGGCCCTTTGGTAGAGCCAGAGGGTTTGGTGTTGTAGGAGGGGTAGGACCGGGGTTAGTTTCAATATCCTCTGCTAATAGTAGGAGCAGCGATGCAAGCTGTAAAAACCTGAGCCGAGAGGTCCTGTATGTGCGATGGCATTTATGCGAGTGAGGTACTGATGGGAGTAGATCAGCCTTGAAACAGTGCAGCACATACAGTCCGGATGAGAGAGAAGGGGCAGAATGGTTGCTCCTATTAGCCAGTTGGGGGGGGGGTGCTGATTGTGGGAGTGTGGGTGAGCACATTTGCCCTGTGATTAAATTATTTAGGTGGAGATGTGACAGTGGTTGCCTTAGGGGGCATGAGACTGGGGGGAGAGAGGCTACTGGCAATCCAAGCAGGAGTAGAGAGAGAGCTAGAAGTAACATTGTTATGCTGCAGCAGGGAGACATGTACAGTGTAGCGGCCACTAGTGGAGCAGGCAGATAACCTGAAAATGGAAAAGTGGGCTGATTGTTTTTTACGCCCACACGATCACGTGACACTGCCTATAAAGCTACGAGCCGACCAAGGGTGGTGGTGGGGAGCTGGCGCGCAGCACCAGCGGGGCCTTCACCACGCGCCGACCGGACCACACAAACGAAAAAGGGTGAGCTCACACACCAAACCAGCTGAGCTCCTCTTCGCATACCTTTTCCCGCTTTCCGATCCTGCGGCTCTGTTCTGGGGGGTCTGCGCTGGTCCACGACCCCACGCCGAGGCTGTCCGGACTGCTGGGAGGGCTGGCGGCTTCGTAGCCCTCACGGCTACCAGCTGTGGAGGAGAAGAAAGCCAGAGGTTAAGTAGGGATTCAAGGAGGCGTGGCGAAAGTACAGGTAAGTTAGATAGTGGGCTGATAAGGCAAAGTGGTGCAAGGTAGGAACAGGAGAGCTGTATTCTAAGACAGAAATGTTGAGAGAGGCAGAGGGGAAAGGCACAAAAGGAGAGCTTTGCTGTAGGGGTAAAACACAATTTCACTGTCTGCCTGGTAAATGTTTGTAGCAAGTTAATACAGTTAGCAGTATTTTTAAATGTTAAGCTAAGTTTACACAGCAACCTGGTTCCTAGGTATTTGATTGGTAACCAAAGTTAAAATGGCAAATACAACAATAGTCAGAACTATGCCCCTAGTTAGGTTAAAGATAGACTGGACACTTTAGAGACTCCACGCTAGACTTTAGGTCGCAATGTTTTTCTTATTTAAAAAAGGTGCCAAAGTTCCTAGTAAGTGGCCGCCCGCGTCAGTGGGGCCTACACCACGCCGACTGGACCACACAGATGAGAAAGGGTGAGCTCACAGTCCAAACCCGGCTGAGCTCCTCTTCGCTATACCTTTTCCGCTTTCGATCCTGCGGCGGCTCTGTTCCTGGGGGCCGTGCTGGTCCGCGACCCCATGCCGAGGCTGTTCATGCTGCTGGGAGGGCTGGCGGCTCAGAGTCTCACGGCTACCAGCATTTCCGCTTCCGATCCTGCGGCTCTGTTCTGGGGGGTCCGCTCTGGTCTGACCACGCGAGGCTGTGCAGCTGCTGGGAGGCTGGCGGCTTCGTGGCTCCCTCCGGCTACCAGCTTTTCCCGCTTTCCAATCCTGCGGCTCTGTTCTGGGGGGGTCAGCACTGGTCCCCGACCCCACGCCCGAGGCTCTCCGTGCTGCTGGGAGGGCTGGTGGCTTCGTAGCCCTCACGGCTACCAGCTTTTCCCGCTTTCCGATCCTGCGGCTCTTTTCTGGGGGGGTCCACACTGGTCCACGACCCCACGCCCGAGGCTGTCTGTGCTGCTGGGAGGGCTGGCGGCCGTAGCCCTCATGGCTGCCAGCTTTTCCAGCTTTCAGTCCTGGGCTCTCTTCTGGGGGCGCGCTGGTCCGCGACCCCGCCCGAGGCTTGCCAACCGTGCTGGGAGGGGCTGGCAGCTTCGTAGCCCTCACGGCTACCATATAGGACGGGCTATGGATTCCTGAGGGAGGACAGCCTTATCATTCTTTGCCAGGATCACTATGGCATCAGCAAAGGCTTGTGAGGCCAAGATGGGATGATCCTTTGGAGGGGCATATTTCCTATCTATGGACTTGGCCACAGAGGGAATAAGAGCCAGATTCTTCCACACCATCTGGGAAAGAGTCTCAGAAGAGGGCTGTACTAGAGGGGTTAAATCCATGGGGATTTCTGGAACATGTAGATGTTGGGGGCACAGAAGCTTCCCAGGATCAATTTTCATGGTCTGGAGTAGAATTTAAATTCTTGAGCACAGAATTAAAGGAAAGGTCTTCCACCACAGGCTCTGCAGGAGGATTGATCCCTGCCCCAGGGCAGAATTGGCATCAACATCATCACCCAGCCGAAGATAAGGATCAGGCTCAAAATCATCTCCCGACAGTCCAGGGGGGGACTGTATAGACAGGAAAAGAATGAAAACCAGGAGGAAGAAGAGGAGGAGACAGAATCAGAGTTGAAAACCTCTGGAAACTATGCGGCACCATAAACATGCCTGGCACCAAGTACAGAGGCAGCGCTGACACAGAAAACAGCACCATGCATGGCACCAACAGGGAGAGTGGCACCGCACACGGCGCCGACACCACCCTCGGTGCTAAGGACGGTGCTGACAGGGAGCGCGGCACTGCACACAGGGCCAACACCACACCCAGCGCTGACAGGGCATGCGGTGCCACAGATGGTGCCGACACCACATGCGGTGCCGAAAAGGACCTCAGTGCAGTAGAAGCCAGCACCGCAAGCAGAGGCACGACCGCAGAAGTCTGTGAACTGCGATTTGAAGGTAAAGAATGAAAAATGGCAGGAGATAAACCATGTGAGGGAGATGGACACCGGGGTGCGGAGTCGACGGCACCGAGGAAGGTGCCGCGCGACCAGGAAATCCTAACCACTCAGCCTGTCAGTTCGAAACTGACAGGCCTAAAGGCCCCAGCAATGGACTGGCCGGTTCGGGCAGCCTGGACAACTTCTGAGCCCACTGCTCCATAAGAGTGGCCCAATGGTGAAACTGCTCATCGGAAGCCCCTCCAGCAGGCAGAGAGGGGCTCTGGTGTCGAATAAGCTGGCCACCAGAGACAGAAACCGGCAACTCTGATAGAAGCAGAAACCAGCCCCTGACCCCCAACAACCGACCGTTTATGCGCAGACATACCAGAGGGCGACCTCGAGTGATGCTGTCTCTTCTTCGACCAGTGGGCCAAAGAAGAACTCAAGGCTGAACAGTGCCGTGAATGGGACAGTTTGTGTTCATGCTTCTGGGGACCCCACCCCCCCCGAGCACTGGACCATCCGTTGTCAGACACACACACCCCCCGCCGGAGAGAGCAGCAGACCAGACCCATCCCTACTTACTGAACAGCTTTCATATGAAGTCTCCCTACCGTGACCTGCCCCACTCATGGTCGACTCAGTCAATGGAGGGCTGAAGACTTCTTTCTTGTACAAGTAAATAATTTTAATAAAACGTAATCTGTACTTTTTATGATAAAATATAAAATAATAAAACTGAAAAGTAAGCTGCTGGTTTGAAGTTTAACTCCCGGAGGGCGAGCAACATCACTGAAGCGCACTCGATGACAGGAAAAAAGAAACGGAGGCGGTTGGAGGGTCGACACCGAGATAGTCTATACCATGCAAGCCTGGCTCACCGTGCCGCTCCCTCGCAGCTCCATCTCGGCGCTGGCCCTCCTGAAAAAGTTTGGCTTCCACCGGGTCCTAGCGCCTCTGGCATACTCCCATTAATGTGAATGAGTGGTGGAGACTTTGTTTTCAGGAAGATATGCCCTGTACCTTGACTTCAGAGACAATGGAACGCATTGGCTAAAATAATTCTCTCATTTTGTGCAAATGGAAAAACAAATTTTTGAACAGAACCCTTTGAACACTGGATTTGAGCCAGGAATAGGTTTGAAAGCGATACAAGGCTAGACTAGAGAAGGCTGTGTTGCAACAAGTTTAAGCTATTTGACATGATTCCAAAACAATCACACCCTCTTTTTGTGTTGCTGTTGTAACTAATGTCTAACAAACATAAAAATAAGGGACAACTGAAATATCTGGCTTGGTGATTATTTTTCAAGTTCTGTATTTTTTTTTTAAACCACCAATGGGGCAGGATTACGTCATAATGCCAGCAGGGACAATTTTTAAATGTACACCCCCCCCCCCTTCACAATGTATGACTCCAATACTGGCTTCCTGCCAGTGCTACTCAACACAGTCACTTATTACAGTATTCCCACCCTGTCTTTACTGAACAAGAACCCCTCAGGCAATGTCTTTACTTTCCCACCAAAACTTCTAGCCAGTACATTACAAGCCTCTAGTCCAGCCTCTCGGTGTTACTTGCTGCTCTGAGACTAGTGCTGGACAAACTGTGTTGTTTATGGGCACAAAAACCCTGGCACAATATATCAGTTGGGGGGTGAGGATATAGCATGCACCAAGCGGGAAAGGGATCTTGGGGTTGTCATCTCTGATGACCTCAAGGTAGGGAAACAGTGTGACAAGGCAGCAGGTAAAGCAAATAGGATGCTGGGATGTATAGGCAGGGGCATCACCAGCAGGAAAAGGGAGGTCATAATTCCACTATACAAGACACTAGTGAGGCCCCACCTGAGTACAGTGTACAGTCTGGAGACCATACCTACATAGGACATAGGGTAGAAAGGTTCAGAGGAGGGCAACAAAGATGGTGCATGGATTGCATCACAAGTCCTATGAGGACAGGTTGAAGGAACTGAACATACTCCTGGAGGAGAGAAGGGAGAGCGGGATATGATAGAGACATACAAGTATCTTACAGGGAGGAACAGGTGCAGGAAAACACTATTTTAAGTGAAAAGATGTTCCAGGACTAGAGGCATGGGATGAAGTTGGAGGGAGGACGATTCAGAGGAAGCGTGAGGAAGAATTTCTTCACAGAATGGGTGGTGGACAAGTGGAACACCGTGCCAGAGGAAGTGGTGGGGGCTGAAACAATCACGAGATTTAAGAATGCATGTGATAGACACAAAGGAATTCTGGAGGTCAGGGGTAAGGGGCAACAGACTTCTTGGAAAACATAAACTGAACTTACAAGCTCAAATGGGCAGACTGGGTGGGCCATAGACCGTTATCTGCCGACACTGTCTATGTATGTATGTATGTTTAGTAGCTGTTGTTTGACTGCTTAGACCTAGCTACTGAGTAAGATTGCTGCATTTTTCCATTTCTGCCTCTACTGACAAACCGTGTCTCCTGTCCCACACTGGTCACTCAGCTAATTATTAATTTCTCCTCCCCACTTGCAATGCTGTCTCTCTAAACAGCTCAATTTCTTCTCTGCCTTACCTACAAGCCCTCCTTACACCCCCTCTTGCTGCTGCTGTCCTCCACAGACGTCCCGGCGCCAAAGCACAGAACCTCCCCTCCCTGTTAACTCCTCTTCTATCTCTAAATAATTGCCCTGCATTTGCCACCTCTTTACCTTGTGCTTTGTCTTTCCCAATTGCCTGCCCCTCACTGAGCTTGCTATTGTACTCTAGCTGTATTTAATCCTCTGTCTTTCCCTTCTTGTTCCACAGACAGCCCATCTGCGAGCTTACCAAGCTGCTGTTGTGGCCCCGACACTCTCCGAGCTGGACGCAGCTAACAGACCGCCTGACTAACCCCCAGACAGATTCAGGTACGCATCGGACCTCCGAAAAACGTGGTTTTGAATGCTGCTGTTTTGACTAGATGCCCAGTGGAGGAGCCAGGCACTGATTGGCAGTTTCTGCTCCTCAGCTGATTTTTCAACTCCTGGTGCTTCCTGATCCCGGGGAAATCTCTTTCTGTGCTGTATTCTCAACTGAATTTAGTATTAAATAGACCCTTGCTCCACCCCTTTCCTCAGCCTAGCAGCTGACTGGTCTCTCCACTGCTACACATTCTTATAGCTATTGGCCTCCCTGTCTTCAATACCTGACTTGACCCACTTTCTTATCACCCCTTTTTAAAGCAATCTCACCCACAGGGTTGTATAATTGCTCAAGTTTTTCTCCAGCCACTCCAGTTAACTCCTCTTAATTACTGCTGTAACCTGCCCTATTGTTAGGGACCTAACCCCAATTAGACTATATACCCTTTCCATTCTTACACTTCCACTGCCTATGGTGACATACCCAGTCACAGCCTAACCATCCCAGTAGCTGGCACCTTTGCCTTAGCTGAATTTTCAACGATATCACTAAATTAGAACTAGTGTCATTGCCACCCCCATTCAGTAAAGCAATATTACAGTGACTCTTTCCTGGCGTTTTACCAAAATTGCCCTGTGCTTCAGCTAATTTCACAGCTGACATACCATTGCTGGCTCAGTTTTACCTCCAGCTACCTACTACATAACAATGGACACCATCGCTCTTCTACTAGGCCTGCTCACGTTTACCCTTATGGCTCAGAACATCCCCGTCCTGTGCGCCCGCCATCCACTCTGAGCATTTCTCCCCTAAGCCACCCCCAAACAGCACGGTCCCCTACCGCCTTGTACACCCCCCCAAACTCCTCTGCATCCACTACCAACCAACACCCCTGCTCCCTCTGCCCTCCCGGGCCCATCCTGAACCCATCTCTTCCTTGCCATACCTACCCTCCGTGCCTTACCCAACCCCTGCACCCCTACAATCACGACCTCACATCGGCACCATACTAAGGGTCCTTGTCGCCACTGTCCCCTAATTAGATTAATCACTCTGCTCTTATTGCTCTCTGGGAATATACACCCAAACCCTGGACCTATGCCAACTAGCTCTCCCATACCCCACTCTGGAGCCGGTCTCCGCATTACATCACTGAACATGTGCAGACTTCTAAAGAAATCCACCGCACTCCTGTGTTGGGTTGTACAACACCAACCTGATATTACTGCACTGGTAGAGACCTGGCTCTCCAAAACAACCCCTGACTCCATTATTTCCCTTCCTGGATACACCCTGTTCAGGGAAGACCGAGTTGGTAAACGTGGCAGTGGGTGTGCAACCTACATGTGGGCCACCCTTATAAGCCATGTGCTCCCTGCCCCCAAGCTTGACTATGGCACCCAAGCCCTCACTCTAAAAATTTCCCCTGACCCAGCCAGGGGCCCACTCTTCCTCACCGTCTCCTAAAACCCCTGAGGAACCAGAATCCAGCAGTCCAGTCTCTCATCGACTACCTCACCATTCAACTACACAAAGCCGAGCAACTCATTCTAGGTGACCTTAACGTCAGTTGGCTTGGTACCGCTGCCTCCTATACCAGGGATTCCTTCACTGCCCTGGACATGTCCCAGTTAGTTAGTCACCTAGTCCACTAGATTCAATTGGACAAGTGGCTCCAGCACCCTCCTAGATGTAATATTATCGAACCGCCCTCATAAAATCCGGGATATCAATGTCCTCCCTGACTCACTTAGTGATCACTCACCTATCTTCTGTCTCTGGTCATCCTCCATACCGAAACCTGTGTCCCAGGCCACCTTGTGCCAGCACCTATGCCCCGGGGGTCTCAGAAAGCTAAAATTGCATCTAGCACAGCTGGACTGGTCCCTCATCCGTCACACCTCTGATACTGGCTCTGCCCTAGACCTCTTCACCAGTGCCTTCAGCAAGGCCTGTGACCATTTCGCCCCCCACAACAGAATCTGTACTAAAAAACAAAATGTCGCATGGCTCTCCCCATCCCTTATCCAAAAACTTAAGCACAGGGATAATCTCTGGCATATCACTATCAAATTAGGCAAGTTGCCTGACAGACAAGCCTATAACTCGGCGCATAATCAGTGCACCTGTACCATTAGACGGGCCAAGGCAGAGCACTATCAGACCACCCTCGTATCCACCTGGGGTTCTGGCTGGACTTTCTAGGACAGCATGAATGAGCTTAATGGGAAGACCCGCTCCCCCCCACTGTCCCAGCTCTCCATCGATGACACCATCACTACAGACCCAACTCGCATAGCTGATTGCCTCAATACTACCTTCCCTAACCTAAGCTCCGTCCTCCCAAGCAACTTTTTTGACCCAATCCCCGCCTATATCCCCCTGCCTTGGATTCACCCTCCTTTATACCTGCACGCTATATCCCTCCACATAGCCAGGCTGCACCTGCTAAACGCCCTTGGTAGCAACAACCCAAGCTGTGACCCCCTAGACTCCAGGATCCTCTGCCTGGTCTTGGATGTCATTCTAGTCCCCCTTACAGACCTACTAAACCAGTCTCTATGCCTTGGTCAGTTTCCTAGTGCTTGGAAATCAGCCAAAATCACCCTTATACATAAGAGTGGAGATCGGTCCGCTCCTACCAACTACCAGCGGATCTCTATCCTCTCCCCGCTCTCTAAAGCCCTAGAAAAAATAGTGTCTATTCAACTCTCCGAGTAACTGGCCAAATATGACATAATGTGCCTAGAACAACATGGTTTCCACCCAGGACACAGTACCACTACTGCTCTCCTGGAGTTCTCCCAATACCTGCACTATGCTCTCGACTCCGGCAACGTTGCCGGCGCAGTGTTCATAGACCTCTCCAAAGCTTTTGCCATGGTTTATCACCCCCTCTTGCTCGACTCCCTCCACCAACTCGGCTTTTCCGCTGGTCCCCTTGCCTGATTCTCCAGCTACCACTCGGCTAGATCCCAGTGTGTAAAGATAAATGGCTCCCTGTCTAATACACGGCCCATTCATTCTGGAGTACCCCAGGGCTCTATTCTGGGCCCTGTACTTTTCAGCATCTACCTCAACACTCTCCCCAGCTCCTGCACAGGAAAAATACTTCTCTACGCTGATGATGCGGTTCTCTTTGCCTCCCACCCCAATCCCTCTTCTCTCCAGGTATCCCTCCAGCACACTTACAACCAAGCTGAAAAGTGGTTCCTTGACCACTGACTTGTCATTAACCTAAAGAAGACTAAGTCAACGCTCTTCTCCCATCACCCAAACAAGGCCAAGAATGCCCCCCTCTTCATTCTCCCCAGTACTCTGCATCTGCTGGAGCAAGTGACCACTTACAAATATCTAGGCATCACTTTCGACTCTGCTCTCACCTTTCACACCCACATCAATGCCCTATCCTCCGCCATAAATTCTCGGATAGGCCTACTATACAGTCATAGAGATTGCCTCCCCCAAGTTGTCCTCCGACTGGCCATCACCTCTTCCATCCTGTCGCTAGTGGACTATGGCTTGCCCATTTACGCTGGAGTGGACAATACCGCCTTGATTAAAATCCAGCTCTCCATCAATAAGGCCTGCAGGCTCCTGACCGGAGCCCCTAGCCGCACTCACACTTGCCTGCTCTACTCCACCACCAAACTGCTCACCTTTGAGGAGCGCCTGCACTACCAGACCTGCCTACTCACCAAAAAATCTCTTCTAGGGCTCTCGTCATGGGGTCTCTGCTTCCTTATAGTGTGCGTCCTTGTCTGTTGCCACCCGTAGCTCTGTCAAGGCCACCTTTCTAGTGTCCACAACCATTATCCTGCTTGGTTCAACTCCCTCCCACCCTGCATCACAGACATTGCCAAAATTGGTCCCTTCAAACTTGCCCCCGGTACCATCTCTTCGATGCTCGTTGCTGTAGATGCACCTAATTAATATCACTGTGTGATCCTTCTGTCAAGTCTTCCTGACTTGACAACGTCCTCCAGACAGTGTGTACTCTCTCCCTCCCTCACACCCCACTCTCTTTCCCAACCTCCACCCTCTCCAGGTATTATATAGGTATGTCCAGGGCTGTACCCCCAATGTAACCCTTGGGTACCTTGTATACGACTGTAACCTATTATAAGTAACATTATTATGTAACCTATGTGTACTCTATGTTTAATGTTCTGCACCTGTATTGTTCTCACTGTTGTAACCACACTATGTAACTTTGTTTACCCCCACCCCCAGCAACGAGGTGCTTTTGTAAATGAGTCCATGACTCAAAGGTTGTAAATCTGACTTTTCTAATAAATAAATAAATAAATAACCATTATTCTTTTTTTAAATTTACTTTTTTTCCCTCTACTCATGACTGACTGCTGCCTCCAGCACTTCCGTCGACCTGAATCCTCTACACACCAGCCCAGCAGGTCCTAAGCGCTGCCTCCATCACAGGTCTCCAAACTCCATGGGGAAGCCCCCAGCAGTGGGGTCTGGCCACCCCAATGTGCTTGGACTTTTGCAGACTGGCCAAAAAAGGATGCAAGGGTATGCTGAATATTTACAGGACAGAGTTTGTTGTGTGTGGCATCCAACTTTTGTAAAACCAATAGTGAAGCAGCAGAGAAAGTTCAATTAAAACTGTGTCACAGGGTTTGCAGAACAAATGCTTTTCTTTTGTTTTTTTAAAGGTTTTTGTAGTGAATCTATTTTTGTGTACATGAAAGGTCCTGGAGACTGAAGTCCTCTGTTTATGCACATGACAAGTACAGCATGAGCGATCACAGTTAAAAGTTTCCCTTCAGTTCCCTGTCAATGTGTATAAAGCCTATTATGGAGAGACCGTCACGAAAGTGAAAGGGTAGTTCACGCTGCATACCAGTCAGTCCTTTGTCTCTTATGCAAGACTGCCACTATGGATGGCAAATGAGATGGTGATTCTGGGATATAAACATCTGTCCACTAGGAACCAGACTGAGGCCACGAGTCATTTCACACAGGCTGCCAAACAGCCATCAGATGATAATGGTTTTCAGTCACTGCCAATCCAACACGGGCTTGGACCAGTGACCTAGAGGTAAAAAAGTTCCTTAACTTGCTACTGGACTCATACCTCTCAACATCCTGCCTCATAAATCAGGGACAAGGCTTAAAAAAATCAGGGACAAAGGACCAAAATCAGGGACACATCTTCAAAATTGGTGATATCCGCTCAGGAAGCTGGTAGAATAAGGGGCTTGGTGTAAAATGCATTTTCTAAGGAAGAAAAAGTCTGCAACTTTAATGTTTGACATTACTTTGTGCCTACAACTTCCACTGTTTGGTCACGGAAACACAATTTTTAGGAGGGACAGAGTAAAATTTGAAGGCAAAATCAAGGACATCCCTGAAAATCAGGGACAGGTGAGAACCTACCGGTCAATAAGTCATCCAATCCCAAAATGATTAGTTTGCTAAAGGAACTTAACATAGAACCTGGCTCTACAAATTAACCCATTCTTACTGGTAGTGCTATATGGCGCCCAGAACCATCCATTGCTTTACCCGACCCAATTAAATCTTGGGGCAAATGGTAGATATCAATGTGCTATACTGGGTTTATTATTATTTCTTAACTGGCCAGACTCCCTGATATTTAAAGTAGGAAACCTGTTCCAAGGTAAATTTGCTGAAGTGAGTGTGGACGTGTATGAGCAGAGGTGGGGGCAGATCTTTTTTTTTTTTTTTTTTGCATGGGCAAGGAGCAAAAAAGTACAGTTATGTAGAAACTTACCATAACAGTAGATCTTAGAGGGGATCTCTTGCAGCAGGCCACACCTATGGAACCATAGCCGCCAGGCACCAGGGCCATGCAGAAACACTTCTAGCTAGCAGTCTACCAGGGGGATGCCCACTCTGACATCACACGCTTACATTGCCCTATCCTATAACAGTGGGTGACCCTGTGCCCTCCTCAGTTCTCCCGTCAGAGACCATGGAGAAACCATGTCTCGCTGGGGAACTAAAGAAGAGCCAATGGTTTCCGCCAATGTAAAAATAAAAACAGAAGGCTGTCTACTAAGGAGTAGGAGAGACAGGCACAGAGAGGTCCACAGGCCTAGAAGGATGGAGGATGGGACAGCATGGCCTGCAGCAAGAGATTCTCTCAAAGATCTACAGGTACAGTAAGTTCTTACATAAATGTACTATCTTATTTCAAGGGTATATCTCTTGCAGCTGGCCACACCTATGGAATGAGCCCCAAGCAGTTCTGATAGCCAAAGAAGCAGTCTGGGTACAACTGGAACAAAGAGCCTAAGAATGTAGACCCTGAAGCACAGCTAGGTCAAAACTGTCTCTATGCCTAGAGGCAATATCCAGACTGCAGTGCTCAGTAAAGGCATGGACAATACTCCAAGTGGCAGCAGCTGAAACATTCCTAAAAAAGGAACAGAAGTGGCCATGCCTCTGCTGAATGACCACGAACAATGAAAGGAAGGTCCTTACCATACCTACCGTAGCAAAAAGTGATACAGTTGGCCAACTATTTGGACAAGCACTGTTTAGAAACAGAAACACCCTCTTTCCCAGGGTGAAAGAAACAAACAGCAGCGAGGACTTCCTGCAGTTCTTCGTACAGTGTGTACAGTAGTGCTGAATTCTGTGCACATCTAAAGTGTGGAGCAGTGCTTCCCCTGGTTTGGCATGCTCTTAGGAAGAACTTAGGATTCGTCCACAAAGACTTCCCATCTTTGTGGAAAATCAAATAAGGAGGCTCACACGAGCGCTTGAAGCTCGAAAATCCTTCGAGCAGAACTAATGGCAACTAAAAATAATACTTTCCATAACAGGAAGCGCAGATCACATGTCGCGGACGGCTCAGAAGGAGCCAAAGTAAGTTCCTGTAAACACAAAATTCAAGTCCCAAGGAGGGACTGGATTGCAGATAGGAGGCTTCAAATGAAGAATGACTCTCAGAAATGTACAAGACACCTCCAGTTGTGGTACTGTACAGCCGTCAACAGGCATATGAAAGGCTGAAATGGCAGACAGATGTACCCTAATAGAGGAATACTTCAGACCAGAGTTTGAGAGGGACAGCAAGTACTCAAGAATCTGATTCACTGGACAAGAAAAAGGGGTCCAGTTGATGCGAAGCAACTCACAAAGCAAAGCGTTTCCACTTCATGGAATAAGTGGCCCTGGTGAAGGGCGTCCTAGCTGCCACCAGGATGTCTGTCACCTTGAGGGATATCCCCAAATTAAGCCACGGTTAGGTCTTCAGGAGCTAGGCATCAAGATGCAGGGATCTGAGGTCTAGATGGACCAGGGTGCCCCACTCCTGGGACAGCAAGCCAGTGCACAGAGGCAGGGGCACTGGAGGTTCCACTGTTAACTGCTGCAACAGAGGGAACCAGATCTGATGAGGCCAGAAGGGAGTGATGAGGATCACAGTGACCCTTTCCATCTGGAGTTTGATCAGAACCATCTGAAGCAGAGGAAAAGGAGGGAAGGTGTAAAGAAACCTCCCTTTCCAAGAGAAGGACAACGCATCCCACCAGAAAACTCCAGGCCCTGGAGCAAGTGAGCAGAAAAACAGCAGGTTTGCATTGAGTGGGGACACAAAAAAGGTCCAACTCTGGATGACCCACCTGTCAAACAGGTCTTGTAAGACAAAGGTTAGCGGTTCCCAGTCATGCATCCTGGACTGCGACTGACTGAGCCTGTCCGCCTGGAACATGAATGGCCGATAGTTCAAGATCATATGCTAGAGCCCAGTACCAGACTCTCATCACATCCAAACAGAGGGGGTATGAGTGAGTGTTACCCTATTTGTTGATATAGTGGACTACACTGATATTATCAGTTTGGACTAGTAGACCGCCAGGGGAACGGCAGAGTCTGGAAGGCCTGCAGAACATATGGGCTGCCAGCATCTCCAGGATGTTGATGTGGAGAGCAGTCTCCATCTCGAACCATGTCCCTTGCATTTGGTGGGGCCCCAGAAGAACCCTCTGCCTAACCCTGAAGCATATGTGGTGGGAATGTGCTGAGGGGAAGAGATAAGTAATGGAACCCCTTTCAACAGGTTGCTGGGTTTCATCCACCAAAGCAGAACCTTTTTGACTAGAGAAGAGACTAGGACCTACTGTTCCAAGTTGTCAGTGCATTGATCACAATGGGCTCTATGATGCCGGTTCAACAAGAAATATGTTGACTGACATCACAACTCAGGCTCCACGTTGACTTTAGGTTGCAGTCGGAGCCGCATACATCGGTGTGTTTGTGTTTTCATCAGGGGGCTTCGCTCCCCCCAAAACCCCCTTCCCACACTATTGGATTCTAACTCCAGGTCAGAGTGAGTTCATGGAGGGGGTGCAGGTTGGGGGAAGGGGTTGCCCAGTCCCAGCAGCACTTCTACGGTGGCATGGCATTGTTGTCGATATAGACACATGTCGTGTACAAATGTCGCTGTTCAGGGGGCATACCATCCCACTGGAGCCTCAGTGTCCACTGGGGTATCCTCATGTGTAGTCTGGCTAGAGGCACTGTGACAAATGCCACAGCCATCAGGCCCAAGAGCCAAAGAAAGGTTCTGGCTGAAACATACATGATGTTGTACAGCAGACAGGCTTGAGCGATTAGGATGTCTGTCCTGGGGCAAGAAGGCCATACCCTCAGCTGTATTCAGAACCACCTCTATGTACTGAAGGCACTGACTGGGGCCCAAAACTGACTTGAGCAGGTTGATCGTGATTCCCAGGTCCTGGAACATGTTCCAGAGGCTGCAGCAGAAGCTCTCTTAACTGATCTTTGAGGAACCAGTCATCCAGGTAGGGCAAGACGTAGAGTCCCTCCTGCCACTACTGCCAAGCATTTGGTGAACACTCGAGGGGCCAAAGATAAGCCAAAGCGTAGGATCCAGAACTGGAAGTGTGCTTCCTGGAACGGAAACCTGAGGTACTGCCTGTGGGAAGTACACACCCTGATATGCAGGTATGCATCCTGCATGTTGAGGGAACACATCCAATCCCCTTGATGTTGGAGGGGCAGCAGTCCCTGAAGGGTCACCATCCAGAATTTCTTGTACTGAATAAAGAAATTTAGCTCTCGCAGGTCCAGGATGGGACCCAAGATCCCTAGTGCATCTGAGGACCAGAGAAGTGGGAGCAGAACCCCCTGCCACGCTGAGTCTTGGGAATGGGTTCTAAGGCCATTTTGTGCAACAATGTGCAAATCTCCTCCAAGAGCACTGGGATGTGTCCAGGATGATAAGGGGACTGAACCGGAGGTTTTTCTGGAGGCCACTCCAGGAGCTCTAGAGTGTGGCTGTATTCTACAAGCTGCAAGAGCGAGGCATCTCTGGTGATCTCCCTCCACCTGTCCAGGTGCAGGGAGAAAAGACCCCCTACAACCACCTCCTGCCCTGCCCCGGGGGGGCAAGAAAGGAGTCATGCGGAAGTACAAGCTGTGGCTGGGTCTGCACTGCTTCCCCTAGATGCTTTTCCAGTGGAGGTTTGGGTAGGCAGGGCTGTGGCTGCTCTACATTTATCATGAGGCTTGGTGCTAGGCTTGGTCCTATGGGTGGTCAGAGGAAAGAGCACCCACTGACCAGTTCTAGGCTGGGTGTGATAATAGAGTGGACTGACCGCAACGTGCGGTTGGAGGTCTTCAGGTTAAAAATATTTTGCACAACTGCCCCAAATAGTTTATACCCTATAAATGGGGCATTCAGAATGAACTGCTGCACATCCTGGGCAAAGCTCAACACCCGCGGCCAAGAGTGTCTTCACAGACAGATACCTGCAGTGGTTGCCCGGGGCTGAGGCATCAGTGGCATTGTAGGCAGAATGTAGAAGGTGCTTGCTGATGTCAGCCCCCAATTGAATGTTCTGAAGCAACTGCTGTCTCGGGGGGGAGGGGTCCTCTGGGAGGGTTCTGGCTGTTTCTTTGTCCTGAGACCAGAATTGGTTCTGATACTGGACCATATGGGCGATATAGTTAAGGACTTTTCTGGTCAAAGTGGCAGAGGTAACAGTCCTCTTTCCAGTATGGTCAAACCTCCAGAATTCTTTGTCCGGGGGAAGGGAACTAAGGTGATTGGGACTCTTGGTATGGTTATGGGCAGCATTAATGACCACAGAATCCACCTGTGGTTGTTCTGCGAAAATAAAAGGCTTCCCTGCAGGAGCTTGGTATAACTTGTCCACCTTCCTAGGCATGGCAGGAACCAAGTTGGGCCGATGCCAGGCGGTCATGGTGGCATCCTCAAAAGGTTCCATCAAAGGAGGAATAACAAGAGGAGGGTTGTCTGGCAAGCCAAGGTAAGTGAACAGATGGCAGCGGATAGGGTCCTGCTCCTTGGTATCAAACTCCATGGCAGCCTGTAATTGTCTCAGAACAGAGACAAAAGAAGTGTCATTGGGGGGGAAAGGGGGCCATGGGATGTACTTTGCGGTGTCCTCGCTGTCAAATGACACTGTGGAGGTGGAGTGGGAGGGGGTAATGCCTCTTTAATCTTTGGCATCCCCTTCATCCTCATAAATCAGGGAGAAGAAGGTCCGAATGGTACTCCCCTTCATCGCTCGGGTCCAGAAGGGGGGAGTCAGAGGGCACCCAATCCCAAGGTGCATGCCGCGGCTTCATAGAGAGAGAGGAGTCACGGGGGCAGGCACAGTAGGTCCTTCTGGCATCTGCCCTTTTGGGGAAGCAAGCCTAGCTTGTATGAATCCCACAGTGAATGAAGCATGGCCTGGAAATCCACCATGACTGGGAGTCGGCTGAGGAAGAATCAGGGCCGGCATCGGTGGTGGAGCCAAGGAGGGTAGCTGGGCAGGCTGAGGCCTCTGGGGCATCTCCCCTGCCTGGGTTATTGTCAGGGAGGGTGAGGAAGACAAGAGTGATGGCCTGGGACAATGCTGAGGAAGGCAGGAACCCTGCGGCTAAGATAGTGGCCGAAGAAATGGCACAGGACAGCATCAGGGGTGAAGCCTAAACCCCTGAGAATGCCGAGTCTGCTCTGGTCGAAGTCAAGCCGGGAAGCATCCTGACTGGTGGCTCATGGAGAACAGGAGCCAGAACAGCAGGGGATGAGACATTAGTGAGGCACCCAAGCCTGAGGAACTGATACCAGTCAAGGTGAGGTTGGCAGGGGGAGCTGCCAACAGTAGCCTGTGGGGAAAAGGGCACATGAGGCAGAGTGGGCCACTCCCAAAGAGGAAGATGGCCCTGCTGCAGTGCAGAGCGATGACTGTAAGCGAGCTGGGGAGGACCAATCCTTGGCACAGTCCTTGTCCTGGTGTTTATGCTTCCCACCCAATTTGTCCCAGGCCTTGGCGGAGTGCAAACCCAAGGATTGGGCCAGGGAAGCGGAGGAAGTCCTGGACTGCAGCTCCTTCTCCCAGCAGGCAACCTTCTGCTGAAGCAGGAACATTTTCAGGGTCTTCTGACTATACTGCCTGGTAGCCTGGTTGAAGTCACAGCAGATCTCATAAGCCTAGGTGTCATGTCCAGGGCCTAGGCAGCAGACACAGGCTTCATGGTCATCCTACTCGGGGATCTTCTTCCCACGGGCACAAGTCCTAAACAGTTCATCAGAGACGGAGCTTGGCATACAAAACGGAAGAAATCACTTTAAAGTGATGCTACACTAAGAAGAGAAAAAGAAAATAAAACATAGGAAATGACAGTCTAGTGAAACTGGTAGGATCTCTGTGAAATCAGACTTTGATGGTTGACGGCAGGAAAAGAACTGAGGACAGTGCGGGGGCCACCCACTCCTATATAGGCCCCCTGGTAGACTGCTAGCGAGAAAAGTTTGTGTGTGGTCCTGGCACCTGGTGGCTGTGGTTTCATAGGTGTGGCCTGCTGCAAAAGATACCCTCAAAGTAAAATACAATGTTTTTCTGTGTGTCAAAAACAGTTTGTACTCTGAGAATCATTACCCTGTTGTGATTCTAAAATAAGACTGGAATTCACCTTGTGGTTAACCTGGCGAAGAGATTGGGCGCATTTAATCAATCACGTAATGTGGGAAGCTCCATTATCAAGAACTCTTCCGGTCAATAAGATTGCAATTAAGCCAGACAAAAATATGCTGATTGTCTAGAGTTTTCTGGGCAATCCCCACACCCACCATGGTGAGAAAAAATACTTTTATTTTTCCCTCCAAAGGCTAAACATTTGCTAGTGATTTATTAGCAATAATTAAAAAAAAACACCATTTTTCTTTTCCAGGAAGAATAATGGGGTAAACAAACTCCACGCTGATGATCTGTGACATGACAATCTAGTAAATATTAATATGCAAGAGTGAAAAAAAAATGATAGAGGAATCACTAAGATCTACTTAATTTTTGTCATGGCCTTATGAGCAGAATATTTGATACTGCAAGACAGACAAAACTAGAGGTTCGAAATATAGTCCATAGCTTGTTTATGATAAATGTATTGACCAACTGTAGCATATCTTGAGTTGATACAATCCAGAAAAAGAGAAAATTCATTATGGTGACAAGATTTCAAGCTTCTGACTCTCCCCAAGCATGGAAAAATGCAATTATGGGTACTACTACAGGATACAAGGGACAAGATGCAATTACACATTTATTGCCTGTGACTGTCATGCTCAGTCTGAAGTCTTTTACACAGAATTATACACTATCACCATGGGACAATTTTACCGGGGGAACGACTTATGCTGGCTACAGGCCAGAGAAGAAAGCCTATCTCCTCACGTGCACAGCCTCAGGGATATAGCTCTCCTGCATTAAGGTTGTCCGACACTGTCCCAGAACTTCTCTTCTCTAAATGTACCAGTCTGTCTATAGTAGTTGTGTATTTGGTGAGTGATATTATAGTGTGGACTTTAGTCCACACACAATGTTATACAAAAACATCTCTTTATTGCTTATTTACACAGGTTGGCTGCAGCAAAATGAATGCAAAACGGCATGCTCTGTAGTGAAAGGCGTTAACAGCACAGGGCCCTGAGGCTTAATGGATAGTTGCTTTCAGTGCCTGAGTCACACAAATTTGAACATTTCAATCATGTTCCCCACCTCCATCTGCTCTCTGAGTACATGTTCAAATTCTCCTGTCTCTGCTCGTATGTCTTCCCTTGCTAACCATGTATTATTTTAAACACCCTCCTCAGCACCATCTCCAGTCTGTTTATTATCCTTCCTCAGATGAGGGTTCCAAAACTGAACAGAGTTTATTTTTTAATTTTTTATTATATTTAGTTTTTGTTGACTGGGTAAGTGCACTAGACAAATCCTGCCTATTTTCAGGCACGACCCGGGGGAGGGGGATACAGATGAATGCCAACTGACCTTGAACCAGATTAAGCTGTTGGTGGTACTTTTAGTGAATGGAGGAAATTTGGCTAGGACACCGGGGAAATTCCCCTACTCTTTTCGATAAGTGCCATGGGATTTTTAACATCCACCTGAACTACCACCAATCCAGGCAGATGGGACCTCAGTTTAACGTCTCATCCGAAATATGGCACCTCAGAAGTGTAGCACCCCTCTCATGCTGCACTACAGTGTCAGTACTGGGATATTAACCCAAGTGCCAGATGTGGGAACTGAACCCACAGCCCTCTGATCTCCTGGCTTCAGAGGCGAGTGTGCTACCTACTGAGCCACTGACACTGCTAACAGTACTCCAGGGATGGTTGCACCAGGGTCCTGTACAGGGGCAACATGAGATGACTTCTTTCCTTCTCATGCTGGACTCCCACCTAAAGCATTCCATCATTCTGTTTGCCTTCCCTGTCAACTCACCATACTGAGCTGATGATTTAAGGTTAAGATCAGCACTCCCAGATCCCTTTCTTTGTCAGTCACAGGGACTGTACCCCTAGCCGCAGCTTGTGCTCTACTTGGGCAGTTTGGGTCCCACATGCATGACACTGCACTTTTTGGTAAGGAAGCCTGGTGACACATCCTTGACAACCTCTCTTGCCTCCCCTAGTGCTCCAGCAAACTGCAGACTACTTACTAACAGTCTACCCAGCCACAGAGCTTGGTGTCACCCACGAAAAAGGAGATTTTACCTCCAATGCCTTCTTCTACATTGCTAATGAAGATTTGAAAGAATGCCGGACCCAGCATCAACACCTCCAGGATCCCTCTAGTAAACTTTTCCCCACCTGCCTACCTTGCTAATTTGTCCCCCATGTAGAGGTTTCCTAGTTTTATGACCAGCCTCCTGTGTGGAACAGAGCTGAATGCCTTTCTGAAGTCCAGACGCAATATGCCTACTGCCAGTACTTTATCAGCAGCCTATGTTACTTTACTCAGTCAAAAAAGTCAATCAGATTTGTTTGAGAATACCAGACCTGCCTGCCACAAACTGGCCCACCAATCAAATGCTGCTAGATTTTATATTGGGCTAGTATTTATTTTGTTTACTTCGGAAGTTCCACCAGGAAAGATGTACTGAGCTTGTAATAGTTTGCTTCCAGATGCGTCCTGCAAGGATGGAGGAAGGAAGTATACAATACAGGATGTGCAACTGAAACTATGTAACGTAAGAAGCAATAGAAATAGAAATAAAAAAACAATAAAAATACTTACAATAAAATAAACATAACACATAATAGTGCAGTCATGAATTACAGACAGATAGTTTTGCACAAATTAAAGATGAACATAATGTAAAACTAAGTTACAAGTGCAATACAGTACTGGGGTATAAGTGCAAAACTGAACTGGAAGCAATTGCAGACAGTAGCAAATTACCACCACCTAAACTAAGGTGCGAGAGCTAACAAAGCCAGTGCAGGAGGAAAGTTTAGGAGGTACGATTAACTGAGTTAGGTGTAGTTAGCCTAGGGGGTAGGTCAGTGCTCACAACTGGGGGGCAAGGGGAAATCAACAACACAGGGAGGAGGGAAAAGAGGACAAGAACAGTTGCAGGAAGAGGTAGTAAAGTCATAAAGTAGAGTCTCGAGAGAGGAGGAGGACAGGGCTGAGTGGACAGACAGGAAAAGAAGACCAGTGCGTAGGGAAACAATACAAGAAAGCAGCTTAGTCCGTGGATGTTGTCCTGGAGAGCGAGAGCGAGAGAGGGAGAGGGAGAGGGAGAGAGAGGGGGGGAGAGAGAGAGAGAGAGATTGAGATTTTTCTTTAAACTTGCATTTTATGTTCCAGCTAGTGCTGGAGGAGATAACCTTTCAATAAGTACACTAGTTGGGCCAGTTGACAAGTTTGTGGGGCCCACAGATCTTCTCAGTCATCAGCCCTGCTGGCTAGCAGTTGCAAAACTTTTAATGTCAACCCCTATGTAACCTTGTGTGGGGCAATACTATAACTACTTTTGGGTAAACTCAGACTTCTAGCAGTTGCCACACATAAGCAATTGTGGGTAGCAGCTGATGAAAACTATATCTTTTTTCTCCTAAGCTACAGTATAGAGGTGAAAGGATCCCCTTTAAGTACAAATAACTCGTAAATGAACAGGGCCCATGTAAACAAGCAGGTATGCCAACTTTTATGAACCCTTGCGGGTGCTCACTGCCACTAGGCATTATCTTTCTGATGGCCAGGTTCCCTATCAATTCTTTTTTGCAGGCCATCCTTAAAACACTGAGGGTGCTTTAATCATTTTTGTGGGTGATTGAGCAACCCAGCACCCATGGAGTAGGCACCTATGGAAATAAGATAAACAGAGCCCATGAAAATCAGACAATAGTAGGATGGAGTTGCTCTCCACAGCTCACTTGACTCAAATCCAGAGCAGCACTGACTGGGGTCTGAAATGGGAAAGGTCAATAAAGAACTGTGATACTACTGGTATAGCAGCTTATTTTTATTTTTTTTAATCCCTCCCATTACTCCCACTGTTTGGGGAGGCTCTCTGACCTGTTGTGTTCTTTCTAAGCCTACCTGGTATCTGGTGCAGTCCATCTCCCACGGAGCCGTGGTTGTAACCCCCCGGGCGGGTACAGGGTGAGGGCCCTTTCACCCTGACGTGTCTGTCTTTCATCAGGATGCTGTCTCCAGTGCTGATAGGGGCACTGAGGATTGGGGCCTGGTGCTCAGTCTACCGGGAGCGCTGAGGGTGTTTTTCCAGGTGTTCTAGGATGTGCTGTGCGTCCTGACATCTAGGTGCCAGAGGTGCTGACGTCAAGCATTATTTGGACTACAGACTTGTACCTCGGATCTCCATGCGAGGTCACACAAGCACCGAATCTGGAAACACCCCATCCCCCGGAGAAGGTGAGCTGCCCTTGGGACGCTCAAGCCTCCTCCTCCTCCCAGCCAGCCCTCTAGCTCCTGGGCTCATTAGCGAATCCGGGTCACTGGTGTTGCAAGCGGAAATCCAACCGCTGCGCTGGTGGGCCAGCTTCAGCTAATGTTTTCTAATGGCAGGAAACCCCAGCTAGAACTAGGCGACAGAGTTTCATTTAAAACACTGTGAAATAAAAAGCAGCATTCTGTCCAGAACACCAAAATCTCACCTGTCGTTATTCCACTAGGTTGTGTAATGTGTTAATCACTCCTAAAGGGTTGCTGGTTTCTCTGGATATCCAAGCTGTAAAAGAGAAATATTCCAATCAAAATGTGCAGCACACTGCAAAAGAAAGCACGTAGTTGGTAAGTGTAGGATATTGAACATGGTAATTTCTGTATCTCTCCTGCCTGCCCCAGACCAGGCTGAAGCTATGAAGCTTCAGTCTGTTACACTGTGACTAGATCAAATCCTGCATAGATTCAACCCCATTTTCATCACCCTCATGCTGTCCAACACAGATACACCCTTCCCCCCACCCCCACCCATGGTTTCCTGCCCTCTGCTAGTATCTGCATCAGCTGAACGTTGTAATTATGGAATTGTTTAAAATTGCTCCCTGTATGAAATCATTTGTGTAGCTTTATGTCATTTATCGTCATTAACTATGGAAATTATAACCTGTCTGTCCTCTCTATGACGAGGTAGATTTGTAAACGAGCCTCTGGCTCAAAGGTTGTAAATCCGCAATTGTACAAATAAATACATAAAAATAATTCACTGGGTCTTCAAGGACACCCTTTATTGCTCCACCATCGACACAAACTTCATAATCTGGTTTCTCAGTCATAATATAAAAAATGTTGCTATTAAGTGACTGCTCAAATGTCCACCCCGTAGGAGTGCGGAGGAGTGGTTAACAGTCTAGTTATTATCCCAGTTCATTAAAATACATGTCATCTAGGTGTCTACTTTTTATGGCAGCTTGCTCAGACTTACTGACTGTCCCGATTTTCATAAAGCCAACTTTCCCTGGTTTTCCCCTTTGTTCTCTCTGTCCCCCCACTCTCAACATCTGGGTCACCTGCTGCACTTTCCTCTGGCTGGCAGGGCAGGAAAGTCACTGCCTTCACAGGTGACATCAACCCCACCCCTTTCTTGGCTAGCAGGGTATGCTCGAATGTCGTAAGACACACAACCTCTTCCTTGGTAGATGAACACCTCGCTACTATGATGTGATTGGTCACCACAGGAGATCCCCAGGTTCATACTCGTACCCTAGCTGATCTGTCATCTCACCACTAGGTACACCTGGAGGCCTTTTTGTTTTGTTTTCTGCGACAGAGATTTTTATTAACCACCATGCGACATGCCTTCAGGGGCATAACCTGGTTTCAGAGATATATACTATTCCCTGGTCAAGCTAAAGAAACTTCAGCCATTATGGAGGCAGCAACTGGTGTTTTTCTGTCTCCCACCTACCTCGGCATGGGCCACAGTCTATGCCGGCCTCGGACATACACAGTGTCCCTACTGTGGCAGGGCCAAGTGCCCTGGCACAGTTGCAAGGACTGCTGTGGTGGCAGAACCACCGTCAGCCCTCTCCTGCCAAAATGCACTGCTACATAGCAACTACCTCTGCCTGGTTTGACCCACAACATGACATACCAAGTCTGTTCCCAAACTCGGTTCATCTGCACAATAACATAATGCGTTGCCACTGGCCCATCGGGGCAACTGAGACCATTTTTGTTAGCAGAACAAAATTATTATGGAAATGTTCTTAGGCGTTTTCCCCATTTGGGTAGTCTTTTCAGTTTTCTGCCCGTTTTCTACCCCACCATATTCTGCTCCAACAATCTGTTCATTCCTACTTATTGGACTACACCTCTGTGCCCCCCACTCTCAATCCCCAGTTTTCTTAGCTGCCAAACAAAGTGTTGGCAGGGCTGCTTGCAGTGCAAGTAATAATGCAGTGCCTGACCCTGAAGAACAGCAATGAATCGGGAGTAGGGGCATGTAAATGATTCCAATGTCAACTTTGTTGCATTTAAAATAGTGTGAATGTAGATGACAATTGTATGACACATAGTTATTTATTACACAAGTTTTACCAGGAAAGGCATACAGAACTGAAACAGCAACACAGCACAGGGAGCTGCTCACCTCAGTAGTGTTGTAGTAAGCACTGTAGTAACTAAATAAAACTACAATCCAGCCAAAACAGAATGAAAACGGATCCTTTATTGAGAAAAGACCTTGTTCTTTACAAGCAAAAGTAAAGAACAAGGTAAAGGTGAAAACAAGACGCAAAATAAGGAGAGGATGAAGGGGCAATAAGTGGAACAGATTCCGGTCAACTGTGAAATCTGAGAACGCGACATACCAAGTATTAAACATTTCAAAAACTCATATTAAGCGAAGGCCTCAGTTTCATTCCCAACCAAAAGATAAATGCATTCCAAATTTACACTGGTGTATGATTTTTTTTTAAAAAGCTAAACCTTCATAAAGTCTTTGCTTCTACACATATAATGGGTTGCAATAATCATACTGTCCCCACTGCCAACAACGGTACCCCGGTAACTTTGCAACCATTGTCTGTCTCAGAACATAACAGCAACACTACTGATGCTCCCACTGTGGAGAATGATGCCCAAGTTTCATTAGAAGCACAGGACTTGTCTGTTTCAGTTGAAACTTTGGAAAGAGACCCAAGATTACATGACACTTTCCTTAATGAAAATACAGAGTGCACAGAAAATGCTGGAAGAAGTGGACACAGACACCAATCTGTCAAATACGTGCCGATGACACGGTCATTTTCACCTCAGGTCCTTCAGTCCCTGATGTCGAGGCCCACCTCCAACATGACCTTATTAACGTCCTAGAATGGTTCCAAGCAAACCAACTGGGTAAACACAAAAAGATAGTCTCTATGACCTTCGGGTCAAGACAAAAACTCGCTGCACTCTCGACCCCGACAACTCCCTCTTAGAGATTGTTTCTGCATTCAAATACAGTACCTTGGGGTATGGCTCGACAACAAACTAGACTATTCACTCCATAGCGACACCCTGCACTCTAAACTCTACACAAAACTCAGAATCATATACCAAAATAAGGAATGCACCTCTCTCTCTCTCTCTCTCTCTGTGCATCTTTAGACAGAAAAGGAAGTGCAAAAGAAGAAGGAAACCACTTTGGTTCTCAAATACAGTAGCAAAAAAGATCAGAGCCAAAAGGCTGGCCTTCAGGAAATGTAAGGGAACACAGTGGGATGAAGAAAGGGAGGCATACCAAACTACCCTAAGAGAAGCAGGGAAGGCAGTAAGGCAGGCAAAGTCCCAAACTGAGGAAACACTAGCATGAACAGTAAAAGAAGGTGACAAGACTTTCTATAGATACATTAGTGAAAGGAGAAAGTCCAGAGGGGGTATTGCTAAGCTCAAAGGAGAAAAGGGGGCATGCGAGGAGGAGGAGGACCCTGTAAAAGCATCTATCCTAAATAGATACTTTTGCTCAGTATTTACTGAAGAGAAGGTTGGACAGGGCCCACAGCTCAGCACCATGGACACGGGGGGGAGGAGCACTACTCCCTTCACAAAAGAAAGGGTCCTACAAGAGCTCGCTAAGCTCAGGGTGGACAAGGCAATGGGACCTGATGGCATACATCCCAGGGTACTTAAGGAACTAAGGGTGGAACTAGCAGAGCCATTAGCAGAACTGTTTAGTGAGTCTCTGAGCACAGGAGAGGTCCCAGAAGACTGGAGAAGGGCTCATGTGATCCCGCTCCACAAGAGTGGTGGCAGGAGGAGGCAAGGAACTACAGGCAGCAGTCAGTCTTACCTCACTAGTGGGCAAGATTATGGACGCACTCCTTAAGGAAAGGATAGTGCAACACCTGAAATCCATAGGGGCACAGGATCCAAGACAGCATGGGTTTACAAAAGGAAGGTCCTGTCAAACTAATCTCATAAATTTCTTTGACTGGGTAACCAGAGTGGTGGACCAAGGGGAAGCAGTTGATGTCGCCTACCTTGACTTCAGCAAAGCTTTCGACACTGTTCCACATAGAAGATTGATAAATAAGCTGGTTAGGCTCACGGTGGGTCAGAAGTTGGTCAGCTGGGTGGCAAACTGGTTGATGGGCAGAAAACAGACAGTGGTGGTAAATGGTATACAGTCAGAAGAGATGCAAGTCACAAGTGGGGTACCTCAGGGATCGGTCCTGGGGACAGTCCTCTTCAACATCTTCATTAGTGACATTGCAGATGGACTAGAGGGTAAGGCTTGTCTGTTTGCAGGTGACACCAAGATCTACAACAGAGTAGATGATCCAGATGGGGTGGGCATAATGAGAAGAGAGCTGGATAAACTAGCAAAATGGTCAGAAGAGTGGCAACTGGGATTTAATGCAAAGAAGTGCAAGATCATGCACATAGGGAAGAGAAACCCTGAAGCCACCTATAGGCTGGGAGGGGAGTTGCTGGCAGTCACAAAAGAAGAAAGAGACTTGGGCATCATCATCACCGATGACCTGAAATCATCCAAGCAGACCTCTAAAGCAGTAGGTAAGGCTAGGGGGATGTTAGGGTGTATTAGTAGGGGTATCACAAGTCATAAGAGGGAGGAAATAATCCCTCTTTACAAGACACTGGTTAGGCCCCATCTGGAGTACTGCGTGCAGTACTGGAGGCCACACCTGCACAAGGACATTAACCAAATTGAGGCAGTTCACAGAAGGGCAACCAAAATGGTGCAGGGACTGCATCTGAAGACATATGAGGACAGATTTATGGGGCTCAACATGTATACCCTAGAGCAAAGGAGGGAGAGCGGTGATATGATCAAAACATTCAAACACCTTAAGGGCATTAACAAGGTGAAAGAGTCTAACATGTTTAAATATAAGAAAAATAGGACACGAGGACACAACATGAGATTAGAGGGAGGCCGATTAAGAGGGAATGTGAGGAAATTCTTTTTCACAGAAAGAGTGGTGGATGCACGGAACGGCCTACCTCAGGAAGTGGTGGCTATGAATACAGTGCAGGGCTTCAAACAGGCATGGGATAGGCATATGGGAGCAATACAATTGAGTATGAATAGATAGGCCATTGACAGAGCAAAGGCCTATGGCACATTTATAAGGTAGAAAAAAAATGGGCAGACTGGATGGGCCTTGCAGTCCTTATCTGCCGTCAGCCTCTATGTTTCTATGTATCTTGAGTTGTTACAAAAACAATCCTCCCCATAACTGACTATGCTGATATCGTCTACTGCACTGCTCCCACCTCCTCCCTTGCCAAACTAGACACCCTCCTAAACACCTTTTGCCACTCAGGCCACAAACTTCTCCATCCGGACCCACCACTGCTTCCTCTACTCCTCCATTTCCATCCACACCCTCGCCCATCGTCGTCAAGACCACTTCCTCACCTTTATAGAAAAATATTGGTTTGGACCCCTCCCTCCTATCCCCTACTAATCCTTCCTCATATCCACTCCGCTCCAGGGCATCCCGATCCTTTTTCTTCCCTCACCCCCACAAAAAAAAAAATCCCTCTGGAACCAAATCCCAGCTACTCTCCAGCAGGCATCTTCGCTCCCAGTGCTCAAACAGCTTCTCAGGTTTGCTCCAACTGCTTCCTGCCACTGCTCCCAATACTATCTACCTAACAACATAATCCTGCACTTAGGTTCTCCATTTCCTTTTTCTATCTCTACTCCCAAATCAAATTATACTTACTGCAGCAGCGTTGCATTAACCTGCACTAAAATTAGTGAGCGTATTTGATGATATACCCACTCTTCTGTCTTTTTCTCACTCTGCTTCTTGTACATTTTGTATCATGGAATATATGATAACCCATGCTATAATTTCACACCATTTTGTCCTAAAAACTAACCGTAATTGCTGTATAGTTGGATATATCTACTCTCATGTCTCACCTCTATATGTGTGTGTATATTTGAAAAATGTGTAAATCTGTATATTTTTTTTTCCCTATTAAACCCAATTTGTCCCCTGGGTCACACCTGGAAATGATCCTTGGCTCAGCATGCCTTTCCCAGTTACCAAAGTTTTAAAATAAAAAAAAATAAATAAATAATAGAGCCCGTCATGACAGCAAACAGAAAAAACATCATTTAAAGCACAGTCCACCTTTTGTCCTTCTGCAGCGATGTTTTCCATACTTCAAACATACCACTTTGATGATGAATGAGGTAGAATCTATACCAAATTCTAGGTGACCATGTCAAGTTCAGGAAATTAACACCCAAGGAAGAAAAAGCACTGTAAGAACCTACTGAAAACAAATCCATCGAAATTAAAACTGTAGCCAAAAGAGGGATTGTTGTGGTAATGGACAAAACCAAATATGCCGATGAACTTAAAAGGCAGCTAAATGATAAAGACAGTTACTGTTTGCTCATCCAAGAGCCCACTGCAAAATACAACAAGATGCTGTAGGCTCCACCCACAGCCATAAAAAAAAACAGATGGATGCATATGTTTCATGCATAAAGCTACCAACTTTCCAAGGTCTAAAACTGGGACGGTCCATCCTGACCATGACCCCCCCCCCACCAAGTCACTCTCACAGGCACCGCCGCAGACAATGCTGCTCACGATTACATTTTGCTGCTTGCTCTGGCCATGCCACTCCACAGTAACACCAGCAGCAAACATCCAGATTAAAACAATACATCATTCTAGATACATAGATACATAGACAGTGTCGGCAGATAAGGGCCTATGGCACACCTAGTCTGCCCATTTGAGCTTGTAAGTTCAGTTTGTTTTCCTAGAAGTCTGTTTCCCCTTACCCCTGCCCTCTAGAATTCCTTTATGTCTATCCCATGCATTCTTAAATCCCGTGATTGTTTCAGCCCCCACCACTTCCTCTGGCAGGGTGTTCCACTTGTCCACCACCTGCTCTGTGAAGAAATTCTTTCTCATGTTTCCTCTGAATCGTCCCTCCTCCAACTTCATCCCATCCTCTAGTCCTGGAACATCTTTTTGCTTAAAAATAGTGTTTTCTTGCACCCTGTTCCTCCCTTTAAGATACTTGTATGTCTCTATCATATCCCTCTCTCCTCCTCTCCTCCAGGGAGTACATGTTCAGTTCCTTCAACCTGTCTTCATAGGACTTGTGATGCAACCCATGCACCATCTTTGTTGCCCTCCTCTGAACCTTCTCTACCCTGTCTATGTCCTTACGTAGGTATGGTCTCCAGAACTGTACACTGTACTCCAGGTGGGGCCTCACTAGTGTCTTGTATAGCGGAATTATGACCTCCTTTTCCTGCTGGTGATGCCCCTGCCTATACATCCCAGCATCCTATTTGCTTTACCTGATACCTTGTCACACTGTTTCTACCTTGAGGTCATCAGAGATGACAACCCCAAGATCCCTTTCCTGCTTGGTGCATGCTATATCCTCATCCCCAATTGATATATTGTGCCAGGGTTTTTGTGCCCATATGCATTATCTTGCACTTCTTTGCATTGAATTTCAACTGCCAAACCCTTGACCATTCTTCAAGTTTCTGCAGGTCCCTTCTCATTCTGTCTACACCCTCTGGTGTGTCTACTCTGTTACAGAGCTTTGTGTCATCAGCAAACAGTGAAATTCTGCCTTCTAGATCCTGTGCAATGTCACTGATGAAGATGTTGAATAGGACCGGTCCCAGCACTGATCCCTTGCTGCAGCAAGTTCCAAATCATGATGTACAGAAAGTTCATTAGAAGCAAACATGTTAAATTGTGATCAGACATTCAAGCTGCATGTATTGCTCCTCCTGACAGTCCTATCCAACCCGCTTACAGTCGCCTCATTTCACTTCAGTGACTCCCACCACCACACCAGATTGTTTTCACAACTTCCCTACAGCTGACCAGGTTCAGGTACCTTGGTTCACTGCTGCTGGTCTCTTCTCTATCTGGAGTCCCTTTCAGCTGCTAGCAGGCAGACGTCCAAATGCACTTGCTTGCACTACTACCAAGTCTAATCTAATAGGAAGGAACATGCTTTACTGTGCTCCCACTAACATGCTCGTGGTGCAACACAGGCGCAAGTTGCAAACTGCTGTCCAGCCCGAGCAGCAACACAGTGGTGCTGAAATAACTGTCACTCATGGATAAGCAGCCAGCAACAAAAAAAGGGACAAAACTGGGACAAGTAAGCAAAAACCAGGACAAAAGTGACATTTGGCAAAACTTGTGGGGACACTGGGACATGCTGCCTAAAATAGGGACTGTACTGGGGAAAATAGGGACTGTTAGTAGCTTTATTCATGCAACAATGGGACAATAAATGTTGATGAATGCGGTTTCAAGATAGTGCACCAACCTAACCATTTATGTGTTATGTCAGGCACATAAATATCAAGCTCCCCCCGCCCGATGTCCCATTATTCTGGACAGGGGTCTCACATAGAGAAGATGCCCATCTTTGTGGACCATTTCCTACAACTTACTGTTCCTATTTAATAGTTCACTAGAGTCAGGCACGGTACCGCAGGACTGGAGAACAGCACACGTGATCCCACTCCACAAAAGCAGTCCCAAGGATGACCCAGGGAATTACAGACCAGTCAGTCTGACCTCAATCGTGTGCAAGCTCATGTAGTATTAGTAAAATCTTTATTTTTACACAGGAAAATCACTGGAAATTCACACCTTTAGGACCAAAAGTCCTGTTTACAAGGTGGTCCCATATGGACATTCTATCACAAACTCATTATGTACTTAAAGACAATATTGATACATACTCTATTTTAGATTAATACAACAATATGCATAAGAGTGTAAACAGAGTGTAAATAGTAAACATATATGAATCAGTTTACAACTGCAAATATCAATTTGGTTAAAAGTGAACTTACAGTCAGAATAAGGAAATGGTAGAATATCTAGAGGAGCATGGTCTCTGGGATGTGAGGCAGCACGGGTTCGTGGGGGGGGGGCTGTGTCAAGCGAATCTGATTGACTTCTTTGACTGGGTCGCTAAGATAGTAGACAGGGGCCAAGTGGTAGACATCCTCCATTTGGATTTCAGCAAGGCCTTTGACTCTGTGTCCCACAAAAGGTTGATCAGGAAGTTGGATGATCTCGGGGTTGGGGATAAGATGTCCAGATGGGTGGAAAACTGGTTGAGGAATAGAACCCAGAGGATGGTTGTGGAGGGAGAGCTATCTGGCACCAGAGAGGTCACCAGTGGGGTCCCGCAGGGCTTGGTGCTGGGGCTGGTGAAATGTAAAGTTATGCACATTGGAGCCAAGAATCCCAGGACAGCGTACTACCTGGGTGGAGTCCAGGTATCTGCATCAGAGGAGGAGAAGGACCTGGGAGTGATGATCATTAGTGATCTGAGGCACTCCACACAGTGCATGAAAGCAGCAGCAAGGACAAACAAGATGCTGGGATGCATATCTAGGGGGATCAGTAGTAGGAGAGTGGCAGTTATACTACCCTTGTACAGGTCACTGGTGAGGCCACATGGAGTTCAATACTGGTGCCCACACCTCAAAAAGGACATTAACCTGCTGGAGAAGTTCTAGAGGAGGGATACAAAGATGACAGTGGGTCAGCAGGTAAGGCATATAAGGAAAGGTTGAGGGCACTGAACATGTACTCCCTGGAGGAAAGGACAGAGAGAGAGAGAGAGAGAGAGAGAGAGAGAGAGAGAGATGGGACATGACTGGGACCTTCAAGTATTTGAAAGGGATAAATAAGGTGGATAAGGAGGGTCTCTTTAAGCTGAGTGGCAACCATAACACAAGGGGGTACAGTCTTATGTGGGGGGGGGTTAGGAGAGAGGTCAGGAAGGACTTCTATTTACAGAGAGGGTGGAATACTTGGAATGCGCTGCCAGAAGAGGTGGTCTTGTTGAAGACAGTGGTCAGATTCAAGAGAGACTGGGGATAGACATGGAGAAGGTAGTGATCATGGGTAGGGAGGATGGGAGGAGAGGGGGGGAGGAGGGGCAGGGACAGTAGCTCAAGCTGTGGATCCTGCAATATGAGCAGACTAGATAGACAAAATGGCCTTCTGCGGCTTCTTTTCATGTTTGTATACATATATGACACCATGGAAGTTCTGTCCGAACTGGAGGGGTTCTGCTTGGTCCAATGAGTGCATTTGGTTAATGGCTGATGTATCTTCATTGTATACATCTATCAAACATGAATTGGAGATTCTACCCCTTGAATACCATTTGTAAACAAACCTACTTACCACCTCCTTTTCAAAGGATTTTATACTGGCAGCTAAAGAATTTATCCTCACTTCAAACTTTTTTTTTAATTTTGCTAATCAATTTTACCTTCAGACCTGTAGTACTGACATGGTCACCACCATGGCCCCCCTCCTATGCTAACCTCTTTTTGGGACGGTGGGAGGGGAACATGGCATTTGCCCATGCAAGTAACATGTAAGTACCACCAGATTGCATTCTGGGGTAGGAATATTGATGACATCATAGTAGTTTTCGAAACAGAGAGATACTGTGTCAGTTTTAGAATTTGCTCATTTTTCTGAATGACAACCATCTGAACTTGAAGTTCACTGCTAACATACATCCAACTGAAGTAATTTTTCTTGATTTGTGCATTAATACTACAGATGAGGGTTAACATTCACACCAAAACATTTTGCAAACCTACAGCAGGGAACTTCCCTACTGATGGCACAAAGTGCACATTGCCAATATACAATACAAGCTGTTCCCTACTGGCAGTGTGTATAACTCCGTAGGGACTGCTCTTCCGTCTATGTTTTTTACAGGCAGTCAGAGGAAATGGTTTCCCGTTTCTTAAAATGAAAGTACAACAAGTAGTCTGTGGAAACAGCCAAAGATAGGGTACGAACTCTAAATAGTCAACCTACTTGGTCCACACAGTCGCCGAGAGGGCACATTTTCAACGTCACCTTTGTGACGGAATACAATGCCTTGTCGAATCAACTGCAAGTACTGGCATGTTCTCAAAGAGGGGACCCCACCCTTTATCAGGCAATGTGCACAAAGGCCTGAGTAACCTACCACTGAGGTGACAACATCGGCGACATGGTCACTCATTCTCTGTTCAAACCACAAGAGTTTCATACACAGAGGATTTGGCTCCCTCCACTACCAAAAGGCAATCTCCACTATGGCAGATGCAATATTTGTAAGAACAGCATCCCAGGAAAGTTTCATTCACCAGATGGCAGTAATGACGTAGAAATAAGACAGTTTCTTAACTGTGACATTTCTTTTATTATCAATATCATCTCCTGCTCCTGTCCCAAAATTTAAATTGGGAGGACTGTCCAGCCCTCACAAAAAAGTATTCAGAAGCGCATGAGATCGATCACTGCAGAATACCCTGATATTTCCGGGGTGGGGGTACGATACACTGTGAGAGATTCCATGGTAAAATTTACAGTGTTTAAATTTCATGGGACTAGAACACGTTCCATGTGTCACCGGGGGGGGGTTTAAATAAAATGCTCCTTCAGTGCCGGCTTAGTGGCACCAGGTGATGGGGGGATAGCCTGGCATGCTGGCGACCCAGGTTCGCCCCCTCCAAACCTGGGACATCAAGAGCGGAAGCCAGCAGGGAGGGTATAGGGCATCCAAGGGAGGATGTGAGTCTGCAACGCTCTGGGGCGACTCCTGGTGGCAACACATGATGCGACATGGGTGACTACATGCCACCAGTGCATCATGCCAGGAGGGACACTGTGTGCAGCTACTGTGGGTGGGGGAAAGAGGGACAAAAATGGAAAATCAGCCCCCAACTGGATGACGACTGCCAGTCCCCGTCACCACGATAGCCCGTGCTGACCCCGGTATACGTCAATGTGCATATGGAAACTTCTTCCCGGGGGGGGGAGACCCACCTGACAAAGGATTACACTGGGTTACCCGGGGCCAGCAATGACGGGGCAGTGGATGGTGATGGGGCATGGTGGCAGTGATGGGTCTAGGTGGCCTGAAGAAGTGGCTGGTTGGGGGTCGGGGAGGAGCAATACAAAAAAAATGCCTCTTCAAAAGGAAGTGAAATGGCTATACCCTGAGGGCCCTTGTTTCTTAAGGGCTCTCTGTTGCTATTGACATAGTTCCATTTTTATAATGTAATCATTCAGTGCTTATTAATGTAAAAGGCAACATAAATTAATATCTTCATCTTTTTTCCTTCTGGTACATATATACATATATATTTTTTTAACTTATTGAGGCACTCTGATTTACTGCTTTGCCTACTGTACCAATTCTTGCATGATCAATTAATTACTAAATAATTTCACATACCCAGTGACAAATACAAGCCACACTCGTGTCTTCTGGGCCTGCCATCACCTCTATTATGACTGACCACTTCTTTGTGTTTCTCTTTCCCTGTGCTTTCTCTATTAGGGTGTCCTCTTTCTACATTATTTGCTTTCAGTTTAAGAATTATAGTCGCTGCATTTATTTAGGTCTCTGCATGCTTTTGCTTTATTTCAACATAAATGTAACTGTATGTTCCTTCCCGTCAGTACTCTCTACATAGGCAGCTTTTGGGTTCACAGCTGCATCAGCTGTTCTGGATTCTCCTTTTTTTTTTTTTTTTTATTTCTTTATACCTCCTCGGCTGGGGGGAGGGTGCCTATGGTTCCCACCCATTCAGTGGACTCCTCAGCCCTGTACCGGAAGCAGTCAGAGCTCTGACCCCTTATGCCCTGCTCACCCCAGGCCGCATCACTGCGGGTACTTACTCCGCACACTGCAAAAGACTTGGGGACCAGGCTCAGGGGGAGCTGACTTGAATGCATCCGCTGCGGCACCACAGGGCTGGCCTTCACAGTGTGCGCTGGAGGATTAGTTTTCCACTTTTTGTGACCCCCCTCCCCAAGGTGTGGGCGTGCAATGGCATCAAGGACGCTGCTACACATGCTTCCGTATGCAGCACATCCAATGTCAGCCCACACCGACCCACACTTTGTGCACCCCTGAGCCTGCACCAGCCCCCAGCCCCCACCAGAAGCCAGCAGCTCAGCAGTCGTCCCTTCCCACCCTTCCTGGAGGAGAGCAGTCCTTGGGACGCTCAATCCTCCTCCTCCCCCATCCAACCCGATGCCGCTCCTGACCCCGGGTCATCTGCGTGGTAAGAGGTAAGGCACTAGTGCATCAGCCCTCTAAACCACCGGGCCGGCTGGATGCTCCTTCTTTTTAGTTAACTTTGGCCTCCAGTTACTACAATTTCATATTTCCCTCCCCCCCCCGCCTCACTTTTCTCCTTCAACCACTTCATTTATAACAGCATATTTTCTTACTTGGAGTGTACTAATGATGCAGTTGCCTAATTTTTATTAGGTTTTCTTTTTTTGTGGGATGAGACTTTTTATTATGGGCATGGGGTCATAATGTCATGGCATAAACAGCTCAGCAAACAATGCCACAGTCAATGACATGCATACGCAGAAACAGAGTTGGTGAAAACACCGACTGAAACAAAAGCGCACACCATAGAAATCAATGGGAGAAATCCTCACACACCCCGATGTGGTGGGCTTCGACCCCATACTCCCTGGAACTAAAATAACTAACTCCAAAGGGGTGTGGACCGAGGGGATAAGAGGAGACTCGGGAGGGGGGAAACTTCATTTCTGTCAGCACAAAAATAAAAATAAAACTATTGGGGGACAGGGAATCATACCCTGATCCCCAGGTCTACAATGCCTCAGGTGCTTATGCCTTAGCCACTCCATCACGGGAGTGGCTTGATCAGGCACAGCACCCAAGTCTTCTTCAGCCCTTCCTCTAGTCTGCAGTCAGCAACAGGGATTGTGGTAGTTATTATACTCCTGTTGCTCTAATGTTTCTGTGCTTTACACCACGCAGTTATAGCTGCGCTGTTTCAGCAGTGCTATATTGACCCAGTACCTTTATTTTGTATGGCTGTAATAACGAAATGTATGGTACCTTTAAAATATTTACTATTAAAGTGCATTCTTCAGCAAGTAGCCACACCCCCAGATGAAAGGTCATGATTTTCCCACACTGCAATATCCCCTCCGCATCCTACTCTCCCTGCTGTTATTGGCTGGGGATATTGAACCCAACCCACGGCCAGATGCCTCAGCCTCAGGACTTTCTCCTACTAATGGGCTGAGTATCTACCACCTAAATGCCAGGAGCCTGCTGCCAAAGCTAGAGCACATAAAAGTCTGGATATCCCAATGCTCCCCCGATATCCTCTGTATCTCTGAGACCTGGCTATCCTCTGAAGTCCCTGACTCCTCTGTAGCCATTCCAGGATATTACATTTTCCATCAAGACCAGGTAAGTGGGGTGGTGTTGCCATCTATACCCATGACTCCCTTCACGCATCTATAGTCTCACAGGAGGTCGCCCCAAAGTCCCATGGGAGCCTACTCTCCAAGGTAAACTTCCCCTCCTCTTCACCCATTTTTGTTGCAGTTTGCTATTCTTCTTCTAGTGCCTCTCTAGCCTACCTGGTCTCTAACATAGCTGCCCTCACATCCTCAGCTGTCTTGGGTGAACTTGTAATCCTGGGTGACTTCAACACTAACTGGCTTGCACAGCATTCTAAGGCTATCACCCAAGAAATCGAGTCCTCACACAGCTTATCACTGACCCCACCAGATTCAACCCTCACTCCCCCAACCACTTGCTGCTGGACTGGATTTTAACTACTCACTCTCAAAAATTCTCCACAGCTGGCACCTTCCCAGATGCCTTCAGCGACCACTGTATCACCTTCTGCTACAGGAAGCACTGCCCAACCCCTGCCCCACCCAAGTATATATGGTTCAGGCCTCTAAGGTCCCTCAACCAACAGGCCCTACTAGCTGATCTCTACCTGGCTGACTGGTTCGGAGTCTTCACTGCCCCAGACATCGACTCTGCACTGGTGGCCTTTAACTCTACCTTTCTAGGTATATGGAATTATCATGCCCCCATAAAGAACTTGCGTCTCCAGCGCAGGCATCTCCCCTAGATCTCCCCTCAACTTGTAAAGCTCTTCAAGGCCAGAGATAAAGCTTGGAAAATATTTAAAGCCTCCTCCAATGCCACTGACCCTCAAATGTACAGATCTTTGAGGAATGCATGTACTCAAGCTGTGCGCTCCACTAAAGTTGGATTCTTTAAATCACAACTTGAGGACTGCTGCCCCACCCCAGCTGCCTTCTGAAAAACTCTCACCTCCCTGCTCGGCTCCACTCATAAGCTCCACCCCTGCACGGACCCCGCTGACAACGGCCCTGGTGCAGTAGCTTCCTCCATAAACCACTTCTTCACTATCTGTGCCTTACCCCAAGGGTAACCCCCCACACCATTATCCCCTCCACGTAGGCACCTGTACGGCCCTCCTCCAGGGGCCAGTCTGTTATCAAATCCCCCCCAGCACAGGCACCAACCCTTCCTCTCACCTACCCAATCACACACACCCCCATCACCCCTCTAGAGGTGCTTCATGCCCTCAAATCTCTGAACTCCTCCAAACAAAGTCCCGATGGAATAAACCCCATCCTCTTGAAGATTTTCGCCCTCGCCATAGTCCCTAAAATTACTCATAATCATATCTTCAGTCTATCCCTCTCCACCTGCTCCTTGCCTAAGGCATGGAAATTAGCCAAAGACATCCCACTTCACAAATGGGTGACCCTTCCATACCCAGCAACTATAGACTTATCTCTCTCCTCCCCTTCCCTCCCTCTCCAAAATCCTGGAATCCCTCATCTTTAAAAGACTAATCTCCTTCCTCGCCTCTAAGGACATTCTGACTCCATACCAGTCTGGCTTCCATCGCCTTTATTCCACCTCCTCCTCCTCCTCCTCCGTTCTCCGCCTCACCAACTTCACCCACTCAGCCATGGACAAGGGTCATCTGACACTTGCCATCTTTATAGATTTGGCCAAGGGCTTTGATTCAGTGGCCCATAATCTACTCCTGCAGGATCTCTCAGCCATATACCTGTCCACAACCTCTACCAAATTGTTCAAGGCATATTTCACAGACAGGTTTCAATTCGTCCAGCTCGGGGAAACCAAATCAGCCTCACTCCCAATTCTGGCAGGTGTACCCCAGGAGTTGATCCTCGGCCCTGCCCTTTTCTCCATTATTATAAATAACCTCCCCCCTCCTGCTCCATATCCCAGGTTCAAATGCATGCTGACGATATCGCCATCTTCGCTTCTGGACCCTCTCTAGTCCTGGTTGAACCCATCCTCCAAACTGACTTTGCCGGCACTCTAAGATGGCTTGAAAATAAAACGCTCAAATGCAACACCAAAAAAACAGTTGCAATGGTTTTTGGTTCTGCCCAAAAACTAGCCAGAATGACTACTCCTTTCTCCCTTTATGCCCTAGATGGCTCCAAAATCACAGTAGTTGACTCATACAAATACCTGGGAGTTTGGTTGGACCCCAAGCTGGACTTTTCCTTACATCTGGACTCCATCCACAACAAACTGTGCCCAAAACTTGGAATGCTTCACAGACACCAGGAAAGTCTATCCCTCCCTATCAGGAGGGAAATAATTTCAAAGCTTATCCTTCCCTCATTCAATTACGCGGATGTGGTCTATAGTTCAGCGCCCAAATCCTCCCTGGTCAAACTGGATCCTCTATTTCCTGCTTTCTGCCAATTTTTCTCTAATCTCCCTTACAACACTCAGCACTGCCTTCTCTACCAATCTGTCTTCATGCCCTCTCTCGCCAGCCACTGTCTGGCACATTGTACAACCCTTATCGCTAAGTTCTGGTTCAACTCCCTTCCCTCCTACCTTTCCTTTTTATTAACACCTGCTACTAGCACAGGTTACTCCCTACGCTCATATGAGCGTTGATCCCTTTGCCCTGGTAACACCCTGTACACTTGCCGGCAAATTAGCCTCGCCCATCATGGGGTGGTGAGGGATATAGCATGCACCAAGCAGGAAAGGGATCTTGGGGTTGTCATCTCTGATGACCTCAAGGTAGGAAACAGTGTGACAAGGCATCAGGTAAGGCAAATAGGATGCTGGGATGTAGGCAGGGGCATCACCAGCAGGAAGGGAGGTCATAATTCCACTATACAAGACACTAGTGAGGCCCCACCTGAGTACAGTGTACAGTTCTGGAGACCATACCTACGTAAGGACATAGACAGGGTAGAGAAGGTTCAGAGGAGGGCAACAAAGATGGTGCATGGGTTGCATCACAAGTCCTATGAAGACAGGTTGAAGGAACTGAACATGTACTCCCTGGAGGAGGAGGAGAGAGGGATATGATAGAGACATACAAGTATCTTACAGGAGGAACAGGGTGCAGGAAAACACTATTTTTAGCGAAAAAGATGTTTCAGGACTAGAGGGCATGGGATGAAGTTGGAGGAGGGCGATTCAGAGAAACATGAAAGAATTTCTTCACAGAGCGGGTGGTGGACAAGTGGAACACCCTGCCAGAGAAGTGGTGGGGCTGAAACAATCACGGGATTTAAGAATGCATGGGATAGACATAAAGGAATTCTAGAGGTCAGGGGTAAGGGGAAATAGACTTCTAGGAAAACAAACTGAACTTACAAGCTCAAATGGGCAGACTAGGTGGGCCATAGGCCCTTATCTGCCGACACTGTCTATGTATCTATGTATCGTCTCCCTACCATCTGGAACTCTCTTCCCCTCTCTGTACATAACCTGCCAACAGTACTGTCCAACAAGAAATATTTCAAGCACCTCCCCCACCATGCCATGTTTCAACCCTTCCTAATTCCAGATGCCATCACATCACGGTGCAAACCCTCTTATTATCATGCCAACTCTAGTTCCTTTTCCTATCCTGTCGTCCACTGTGTGTCATTGTGCTGTCCACCTGGCCGCACCTACTTGTGCACACTCCTCTTTCAATGTACTGCATTGTGATATATAGCTAATGTGCTATCAATTTGTATATTATTATGTCAGCTGCTAGGCCCTACTCCATGTATATCCTGTAACTGCTGACTATATACATGTATGCTTGTGTATCATATGCTGTTCTTCCCATTTGTACTATTTAAAAGTTTATTATGTGTACTTGTCCCTTACCCCCTGCCCTGGGTCGTATCTGGAAACGAGCCTTGGCTCAGTGTGCCTTTCCCGGTTAACAACTTTTAAATAAATAAATAATTTTGACCTGAAGCATCGGGGTATTGTGCTGTACCTGAAGCTTGTCACTGTGCAATAAAGGATCCTTTTTTCACCTATTCTGACTGGATTCCACTTACTACAATGCTGCGGAGGCATGCAGCTCCCTGTACTGTACTGCCGTTCTACATTTTCAGCTTGCACCCTCCTACTGCAGCGATGAGTGCTCAGAGCATTGTGTTTGTTTGCTGCATGGAAACAACAGCTTGTTTCTAGAAGTGTCCTGTGGGGTAAGGGAGGTGGAGTACAGTAAAGCAAATAAAAATGTGCACAATAATATATTCATTTTTTTGATTTACAGTTTTTGGCCAGGAAGACACACTAAGCTGATGCTTGTTTCCAGGTGCATCCTGGAAGTACAAGGAAATTAAGTGACTTGCTCATGGTAACAGTATTAAAGTGGTGGCTGTGGGATTCAAACATAGTTCAGATTCGTAGCTCAGTGCTGTCAAACACTACGCCATACTGACTCCCTCTTGCAGACGAGTGCTAAAATCAATATATATAAAATATTCTTTGCAAAAAACTTTGTTAATGCACTAGTTATGGTTAAAGTGACAAACTTTGGGAAATATAGTGTTAGGGTTTCCAACTCTAACACCCACCCCACCCCCCAGGCAGCTACAGGTGTAAAAAAAAAAACAACACACGTTACAGTTTCACCTCTTCTGTGTCTTCGCGAATCAACCTAGCTTTCTCAAATAGCAGTCGGCATTTCCAGCAGCAAGACATTTCTTTGATCAGAGACTGGATCTTCACCCTGGGACCTGTTCAGGTGAGTGAGGGTGTGCGGGATGGTGGAGGTTGGGGGAGGGGGGGGAATCTGATGGCTGAGGGAACTTTTTTTTTTTTTTTTTACAAGGTTAAGAAAAAGACATTGAGGGAACTTTTTCTTCATTACAGGCATGACGACTGAATGGGTGGAGGGCACTATATACTAGGGGGAAAAACAATTAAGGGACAGTTATCAGTGGGTGGGGGGGGACCACTAGACACCAGGTAAAAAAAATAAATATTATGGGGCGGCAAAATTGAGGTAGGGGTGTAACTAGACACCAGGAAATAATGCACAATGTGGGGATGGCAACTGGGTGTCAGTGGAGGCGCACTAGAGACCAGGGACTAAATACAGAATTTTCCTTCACGAAAAAGTTCCTCAAATGAAAAAGATTCCTTTTTCGTTTCACACAGCTGGGATGAGAGTCATGAAAAAGGATATGAAATGTCAAAAAAAAAACAAAAAAAAACCACACGCACACACACATTTGGGGGTCATTTTGGCAACACTTAAGTGCAGAATCCACCTAACGGGGTCTCGACGAGTCAGATAGATGTATTAGTCTCACTTCAGGATATCATTTTTGTGGCTTTTGAAATTTTTTTTGTATAGAAAAAATGGAAAAAAGATGGCAACAAATGAAAAAAGATTTTTTCCTAACCAAAAAGGATTGGCCCCATACGAAAAAGGAATCCTTTTTCATTTCAAACCTCTATCTTTAAGTGCTTACTGAGCATGTTCAGAACCAAGTTTGCAAAATTAAAAATTAAATAACTTTGGAATGGATTGAGCTGGCCCAGTGGTGTGGAGGGTGAGGCATCATGCCTTACCTCCTGCCACAACGGTGACCCATGTTCACAGTGGAAGCGGGATGCCGGGGTTCAGCTGGAGAGGGAGAGGATCGAGCATCCTGAGGACAGCTCTCCTCTCCCGGGGAGGGGTTGGGACGGAGTCTGCTGCATGCCTGACCCCTAGCAGAGGCTGGGGGTCGGCACCAGTGGTTCACACACAGGGGCAGTTACAGGGCAGTTGCCCAGCGTGTCATGTGCGGGAGCACACGCGGCTCGGCCACTGGTGTGATTGCACGTCGCTGTGCCACTCTGGGAGGGGAGAAAAATGGCCCCTCAGCAGGATGATTGCTGGATGCCACAGGCCCTGTTCCTGTGAAAGGCGGCAGCCTTCTTGCACCGGATCCATTCCGGTGGGTTGAGGGATCCCTACCGCCCCGCCACAAGGGACAAGTGTGGAGGAAGTGGAGGGGTAAAAGCTGAGAGAGGGAGACGGGCCTAGGCACCCTGGCAGGAGGGAGCACCATAGGGGATGAGGCAATAAATAGATTAACAGCAAAAAAAAAAACGACTTTTGAACGGATTCATATTTTTTCACCAAACAAGTAAATGGCACATCTGTGTGCGAGCTCCTTCCTAACCTAATAATTTCAGCACAAAATTCCACACTGTCTGGGTGCTACAGGTGTCACCAGAAAATCCAGCAAAACCAATGGGAAAACACACCTGAAAATTCACTTTTTTGCACTATTCAGAACTTTGAATCTGCACAACCGATCAGAATGAAGTTTGGCATATCCACAGATCTCCCAGTCGAGACCGCAAATGAAAAATTTCATGAAAATCTGAACAGTTGTGAAGCTATTAAAGTGCATGAACTGGAGTTTAACATTAAACAGCCTACTCAACCCCAACTATAGTGTGCTAAATATTATTAACAGAAAATGCAGTTGCTACACAATTCAAATAAACATAGAATAAATATACTTAACTATGTTCAAAAGGGACAAATGAGAAATTTGGCACTGGACACATGCAAAATTTCAGCTGGGATGAAGCCTAAAAGGAGAAGGCAAGGAGGGTGATGCAGGGTTACCTGTGTATTCAAGGGCAGGTACTGAAGTGAGTACAGAAGCAACGAAGACATGATCGGAGGGGAACTGGGAGGAAGCAAAGTGCACAACTGAAGGAATTAAAGACCAGAGTTTGGGCAAGTCATAGGAAAAAAGCAGCATAGCCAGCAGATTTTATGAAAGGAAGGAAAAGAGATACAGGGGCAGAGTTAAGGAGGGAGTAGGAATGGGCAGATGCTGCCAACAGTAGGAAGGTAAGATAGCAGGGGAGGGACACCAGCCAGAACAGGAAATAAAGGAAGCACAGTGACAGAACACCTGGCTTCAAAAAAAGAGGAAGGAAAGGAAGAATTAAACAGTGGTGGGTGCAAGGGGGAAAATCCAATGCAAAGCAACAAAAAAAGTGAAAAAGGGTATCCAGTCGGGCCAGAATGGACCTAGGAGTGTAACTATAGACAATGTTACCATAGATAAAAATTGGGCTAATCATTTTTAAAAGGATTTCTTTTTTTAAAAACTAATATTTTATTGGTTTTATAAGAAAGAACTTATACATTTGCTCTACAGTGAAAGTTATGAACGCTGTTCCTCACCCTCTGCAATGCGAAAACATTGCACATTCTCTGCATGTATTTGCCACCTCCCACAAACTGTCGAGCACTCCCATCTCTCTCAGAAGCCATAGATCCACTAGTCCATGGTAATGAATTCCTTATACTTGGGAACTTTAGTATTGACTGGCTAAAGTACAACAATCACCCTGTCTCACTATCTTTAAATAAGCTGCTCTTATCCCAGATTATTACTCAACCTACCAGATACTCTAATGGGCAATGTGCCGCACTAACTGACTGGATACTGGTCCCCCACACAAACAATATACTCTGTTTAGGGGGTTCTACCAGCCTCTATAAGTGACTACTCCCCAGTATACTGCTGCTGGAGAGCAAAGACTTATTAAGTCCCCCGAGATCGCTTCCATCTAAATCCCTACCATTTCAAATTCAATATATCCCCTGCTGACTGGTCCTTCCTCTGGTCAACAGATGATGTTAACCAGGCAGTCTCTCACTTCAACTCCACTTTCAAAACTTATCCAGGACAAGCACACCGCTGTTACAACCAGAAGTCTGTGAAACATTTAATAAACGGGTGGATCATTCACTACTTGTACTCCTCAAGGAAAGAGACAAAAAGTGGGCTTCCTTTAAGGCAACTAACTCCCAAGTTGACTGGACAACTTCTAAGAACCTCAGAAACAAATGCAAAAAAAGGCCATTTAAAAGGAAAAGTCAGTTTCACAAGGCACAGCTTAACTTCTGCTGCAGTAACCCCGACAGTTCTGGAACACCATAAAAAAATCCATGGGAATGAATGTAGCCTCCCTACTCCTTCTGACATTGAGATTAGCAGTGTAAACTGCAATAACCCATCCACTATCTCCAATCCATGCAATGCATTCTTCACTGACCTCTCAGTGTACTCCTCGCCCCCCCCCCCACACCTACTCAACCGCATCGCCTTGAAGGGGACTCCATACAACATAGAAACATAGAAACATAGAAGTTGACGGCAGATAAGGACACATAAGGCCCATCCAGTCTGCCCATTTCTTTTCTACCTTATAAATGTGCCATCGCCTTGCTATGTCAGTGACCCATCTATTCATAGTCATTTGTATTGCTCCCTTATGCCTATCCCATGCCTGTTTGAAGCCCTGCACTGTATTCATAGCCACTACTTCTTGTGGTAAGCCATTCCATGCATCTACCACCCTTTCTGTGAAAAGAATTTCACATTCCCCTTAATCGGCCTCCTCTAATCTCATGCTGTGTCCTCTTGTCCTGCTATTTTTCTTATATTTAAACATGTTAGACTCTTTCACCTTGTTTATGCCCTTAAGGTGTTTAAATGTCTCGATCATATCACCTCTCTCCCTCCTTTGCTCAAGGGTATACATATTGAGCTCCGTTAATCTGTCCTCATATGTCTTCTGATGCAGTCCTGCACCATTTGGTTGCCTTCTCTGGACTGCCTCAATTTGGTTAATGTCCTTGTGAAGGTGTGGCCTCCAATACTGCACGCAGTACTCCAGATGGGGCCTAACCAATGTCTTGTAAAGAGGGATTATTACCTCCTCTACCGACTTGTGATACCCCTACTAATACACCCTAACATCCCCCTAGCCTTACCTACTGCTTTAGAGGTCTGCTTGGATGATTTCAGGTCATCGGTGATGATGATGCCCAAGTCTCTTTCTTCCTTTGTGACTGCTAACTCCCTCCCAGCCTATAAGTGGCTTCAGGGTTTCTCTTCCCTATGTGCATGACTTTGCACTTCTTTGCATTAAATCCCAGTTGCCACTCTTCTGACCATTCTGCTAGTTTATCAGATCTCTTCTCATTCTGCCCACCCCATCTGGATCATCTACTCTGTTGCAGATCTTGGTGTCATCTGCAAACAGACAAGCCTTACCCTCTAGTCCATCTGCTAGGTCACTAATGAAGATGTTGAATAGGACTGGCCCCAGGACTGATCCCTGAGGTACCCACTTGTGACTTGCATCTCTTCTGACTGTATACCATTTACCACCACTCTCTGTTTTCTGCCAGTCAACCAGTTTGCCACAGTTGACCAACTTCTGACCCACCCGAGCCTACCTAGCTTATTTATCAATCTTCTATGTGGAACAGTGTCAAAAGCTTTGCTGAAGTCAAGGTGGCGACATCAACTGCTCCCCTTGGTCCACCACTCTGGTTACCCAGTCAAAGAAATCTATGAGATTAGTTTGACAGGACCTTCCTTTGTGAACCCATGCTGTCTTGGATCCTGTGCCCTATGGATTCAGGTGTTGCACTATCCTTTCCTTAAGGAGTGCTTCCATAATCTTGCCACTACTGAGGTAAGACTGACGGTCTGTAGTTCCCGCCTCCTCCCTGCTACCACTCTTGTGGGTGGGATCACATAACCCTTCTCCAGTCTTCTGGGACCTCTCCTGTGCTCAGAGACTCACTAAACAATTCTGCTAATGGCTCTGCTAGTTCCTCCTTTAGCTCCTTAAGTACCCTGGGATGTATGCCATCAGGTCCCATTGCCTTATCCACCCTGAGCTTAGCAAGCTCTTGTAGGACCCTTTCTTTTGTGAAGGGAGTAGTGCTCACCTCCCTCCCCTCTGTGTCCATGATGCTGAGCTGTGGGCCCTGCCCTACCTTCTCTTCAGTGAATACTGAGCAAAAGTATCTATTTAGGATAGATGCCTTTACAGGGTCCTCCTCCTCACATGCTCCCTTTTCTCCATTAAGCTTAGCAATACCCCCTCTGGACTTTCTCCTTTCACTAATGTATCTATAGAAAGTCTTGTCACTCTATTTTACTGTTTGTGCTAGTGTTTCCTCAGTTTGGGACTTTGCCTGCCTTACTGCCTTACCTGCTTCCCTTAGGGCAGTTTGGTATGCCCCTATCTTCATCCCTGTGTGTTCCTTATATTTTCTGAAGGCCAGCCTTTTGGCTCTGACCTTTTCTGCTACTGTATTTGAGAACCAAAGTGGTTTCCTTCTTCTTTTGCACTTCCTTTTCTGTCTAACACAATGGGATGTTGCTTCAAGTATTGTATCCTTAATGCTTGCCCACTTTGCCTGTACCTCCTCACCTGTGTTTTTTTTGCCAGGGCTAGCTTAACTCTGTTGGCCATCTTATCAAAGTCAGCTCCTCTGAAGTCCCATATTTTGCCTTGGAATGGGATGATTTAGATGTAGTAGCCAAATTGAACCATACCATGTGATGGTCACTGGCCCCAGGTGACCTTCTACCTGGAGATCTGTGATCCCTTCTTTGTTAGTCAGTACTAGATCTAGGATAGCCCTGTCTCTTGTGGGTTGCTGTACCAGTTGTTTGAGGCCCTCCCCTGCAGGAATCCACTATGAGTCTAGTTCTGGCAGATGTTCCTGCTGGTCTTGACCAATCTGTATCTGGCATGTTGAAGTCTCCCATTATCAGAACCTCCCCTTTAGCTGTCATGTTTTGTATATCTTCTAACAGTAATGTGTCTATGTCCTCCCTCTGGTCTGGGGGCCTGTAGACAACCCCAGTTCTTATGGCTGTCCCATTTCCTGTTTCCAGGTGACCACAGTTCTTCTGGCTCCTTATGTGTATTCTGAATTTCTGTAGCTTTGATATTTTCATTAACATACAGGGCCACTCCTCCCCTCCTTTTTGCACCTCGGTCTCTTCTGAACAATACATAGCCAGGTACTGAAGTCTCCCAAGTGTGGTTACTGGTAAACCACGTCTCACTAAGTGCTACTATGTCCAGTTTAGCCTCTGACATTGTGCCTGCAGGTCTGGGATCTTATTTCCCAGGCTGTGAGCATTTGTGTACATGATTTTCCATTGGCCAGATTTTGGCGTGTTGAGTTGTTGGGTGAGGTTTGGCATTACCCTGTGCATCGTATGGAGACAAACCTTTTTCTTCCCCTGGTGATGCAAATGAGCAGCAAACACACTGAATTCCAGTTTGACCACTAGCTGAGGGAGGGGTGTTCTTCCCATTCAGCGTATGGGGTGCTGCACCCCTCCCCATTGCTAGTTTAAATATTCTGCAAAGGCGTCAAACTTCTGCCCCAATGCACTGACTCCCTCTTTAGTCAGATGCAGTCCATCAAATTTAAAGAACTTTCGCTCCCAGAACTGTTGCCAGTTCCCTACAAATCTGTGTCCTTTTTCCTGGCACCAGTCCTTGAGCCACGTGTTTAGCTCCCCTATCTCCCCTTCTCTGACCTTCCGTCCATCTGCTCCCTTCTCCCAGACTGGCAGGATCTCAGAGAAGGAGATCACACGCACCTTTCTACTTCAAGCAGGTAAAAGTCTCGGAGATCTTTGAACTCCTAAGAAATATACAGAGTCCAAATCTGCAGGTTCGGATGGCATATAGCCTGAACTCTTAAAATTAGCAGCCAGGGAGCTGTCCTCACCTATTGCTAGAATCATGACCCTATCCCTCACTACTAACACAGTGCCTACCATCTGGAAAAAGTCAACTATTTCCAGTTCCCAAGAAAGGCAACAGTAAAATCATAAACAACTATAGATCCATAGCTATTCTACCTGCCCTTAATAAGATCCTCAAAAAATTGTGTCAGTGCAACCTACCAGCTGTCTCACAACCTACAACCTCCTTCCCTTAGCCCAGCATGGCTTTCGTCAACACCATAGAACCACCACGGCCTCACTCTCCTTAACCGACATTATTGCTAACCCACTAGATAGAGGAGGACTCACTGGTGCTGTTTTTATCTAGCTAACAAAGGCCTTTGATAAGGTCAACCACTCCCTTCTCTGTCATAAACTCAGGGACCCATGAATCTCTGACTTCACTCTCCCCTGGTTCAATAACTACCTGTCTAGTAGACAGCAGATGTACGCTTTAGCCCATTCTTGTCTGCCCCTGCCTCTGTCAATACTGGTGTTGCTCAGGGAACCATATTAGGACCTCTATTCCTTTCCCTCCATGTCAACACGATCCATAACTGCTTTATCAACTGTACACCCCTCATGTATGCAGACAACCTAGCCTTCTACATGAGTGCCAATAACACTACTGACCTTAACAGAAAATTGACTGCCGACCTAAGGAGGGTCCAATCTTGGCTCTAGTTGAACAAATTACTTACGAACACAACCAAATCCCAGGCCATGCTATCTGGTACCTCTTCTCATCTAAAGAACATCCAAGTACCACTGCAGGTATTTAACACCAATGGCACCCCCCTAGACACTGTCCTGTCATTCAAATACTTGGTTATTGCCATGGACCTTTTCTTAGAATTCTCCCTCTACCTGATCAATACCTGTAAGGAAGTCAATGCCAGATCAGGATTAGTTTACCATGCTAGTCGGAATCTCACCCCTCTGCTCGAATGTCAGTGGCCAGGAGTATCTTACTGGTCTTTTTCTTTCTTTCTTTTTTTAATTAATTTTTTTTTTTATTTACTCTTTTCTGCTCCTACCTCCTCGGCTGGGGCGGTTGCCTTTGGTGCCCCTTCAGCCTAGGACCTCCCGTGCCCCACCAGCCACAGCTCCCTGTTCTCTACCTCTTCCCCCTGCACACAACGCAGGTCTCAACCCAACAGGTACTTACCCCATGCACTGGGGAGTTCCTGGTGAGCCAGGCTGGAGGGAGAATCCTGGTGCACCTAGTGTGGCGCCAGCTGGCTGAGGCCCCATCCGTGCTGGAGGATTACATTTTTTCCCTTTTTTTTTCCTTGTTTGGGCTTGGGCATGCAATAACGTCTAGGACGTTGCAGCACATGTTCCCATGTGCTTCCCATCCAACGTCTGCCCTGCCGTCCCCACGCTCTCAGAGCTACTGCGCACCATCCCCTGGTCACCACCAGGAGCCAGTGCTACAGAGGCTCTTGTTCCCCACCTTCCACAGGGGAGGAGAGCTGTCCTCCAGATGCTCAATCCTCTTCTCCCCCGCCGACCCCCAGCAACCTGAGCTCTCTCCTGACCTCGGGTCACCAGCGTGGTGCAAGGTAAGGTAAAGCCCCTCAGTGTCACTTGGCCGGCCAATACCTTACTTTTCCAAACTACCATGTGGTCTTCATGTCTTCTCAAACACCTCCAGCCACAACCTCCACATATAAGACATGACCTGTAACAACACCTCTCTATTTGCGCTATCTAGCAGTTGACTTATCCACCACTGTACTTTATATTCAAAGCTAGGATGGTTGCCCCCTGCTGGTAAGCGAGATTTCTCCCTTGGGAATACAATTTATAGTGTACTGAACGACCACACCCTTTTATCCCTGTCCTCTCACCTGGTGTCATATAAAACTGCCTACCCACACAGGTCTGCAGACCTGGACCTGCTCTCCACTACTAGGGTCAGAACCAAAATTCAGGTCAAGAGGTTTTGCAATATCCAATCCAAAACTGTGTAACAAGCCCCCACACACAAATATCAAACAGTGCACTACTGCCATTACCTTTTGGAAACAGTTCAGAAACTACCTCCTACAATCATATGCCTGTTCCTGTACCCAGGCCATATTACTGTGGACTTATAGCATGGTGTAATGTTATAAATCAGCCATTATAACCTGCTTTGTACTCCGTCTCGACCTGCCTCTTTGATTACTGTATGTTATGTAAACCTAGATCTTAACTGTAACTATTGACTTGGATCATATTTTAAATATTATGACCGGCCTCTTTCTTTCTTCATTGTATATATCAACTGCTTGCCTGGTGCATCTCACCAGGTAAACAAAAACTAACTTAAATAAATAAATAAATAAATAAATAAATACAAGTGCACAGATTGGTAGTATCCAATACATTACAGTCGGAAAATAAAGCACAGTTTATCCAAGTTACGTCATTGGAGGGTACATATAATAGAAACAGAGACTGACGGCAGATAAGGAATGCTGGCCCATCCAGTCTGCCCATAAATTATCAATTATATACTAGCAGTAATCTTTTATTCCTTCTATTTTTGCTCCCCTGCGGAGTGGGCTCAATGACGCCCGGCACCCGCACCCCTGGACCAGGTATGTCACGTGGTAATCGCTGCATGTGCACAGGGTTGGCCACAACTCGGTGAAGGCACCTCTCGTGTCTGGGGGTACAGGGCACGGCCATCAGTCGCCAAGATTGCCCCACCATTTTCCACCGATTTTCTTCCCTGGTGAGCCAAACATGAAATGGTGTTGTGCATGTCCATGCAGACACCTGCTGCGCTCCCCAACCCTTGCTGTGCACGCAACTGTACTGTGGCTGGCATCTGCCACTCGCCACTACAGTGCCCCTACCCTCCTCAGAGGAAGGAAAGCAGTCACGGGACACTCAGTCCTTCCTCTCCCCTGCCAGCCCCCCAATGGCACAAGTCCATTCCCGAACCCGGGTCAACAGTGTGGCACGAGGTGTGGTGTCCAGTGCCTCATCCCTCAGTGCCACCAAGCTGGATCAGTAATCTTTTAAATGAGTTTAAGCTAGATTGTTAATGAAAGCCATAGTGAATCAACAAGCTGCAGATCAGTGTTACAAAATGTTAGTGTTCAAAATATTCATTTATTTATTTTTATTTAGCTTTTGGTAACTGGGTAAGTACACTAGACAAGTAGTATGCCTATTTTCAGGAACGACCCAGGACATTACAACAATGGGGTACAGGGCACAGTACATCATTACAGCACAGTATCATGTGTAAGCACAGTGGAGAGCATCAACAGACAGAAAAGACAGTTCATCTACAGGTAAGACAGTAATAGATCTTAAACACACAGATCATAAACATACATTATACTGTAGCTCTATCGGATATTGTTGTAGTGCGACCATTGTAGTACTACCAGAGTTGGCGGTAGAGGACAGGTAGTAGCCACTAAGAATAAAAGCTCCATCTGGCGCACAGGGCATACAGCATTGTGCAGGGGACACCCAGAGTTGGGCAGGACATTACTGCAAGTGCGATCTGGGGTCCAAACAGACGAAGGCCATTTAGCTTAGGGAGGCCTAGGGCAACCACAAGCCGAGACAAGTTTCAGGATGTCCCACAAGGATTTGCGGAATCACTGATGCGAGGGAGCCAAGCGGACAGACTCAGGAAAAAATTCCAGAGTCTGGGGGCACATACGGCAAAGTCCCTGTCTCCCATGAATAAGCCTCTAGGTTATTAATGGTCTGGATACAGCATATAGTAAATTCTTCGGTCACTGTTTTCCATGCACAGGCTGTACTTCCAAAGACAGAGAGATCTATCACATTTTATAACATGGGTTGTAAAGAACGCGGAACCCAACTGATCTAGCACCAGTGCGTAGCCGTGGATTAAGCAGCCTATTTAATCCACAGTTCCGCGGAATTTTGAGAAATATGATTGTCAAATTCTGATCTAGAAAAAGCCTGTTTAGTTTGTCTAGCTTGGCGCGCATATTTATTACTAGCTTATCTGTAATAACTCCAGTCCTCATTAGTACCAGTTGATTTAGCTATATGCCATTTTGTATCCCTATCTTTTTTTAATTTATGAAGTGTGGCATTATACCACCTTTGCCTGTTAGATTTCACCTTTCGTTTACGTACTAGGGCATGTAAATTACATATCCACGAGAATTCATCCTGAAAGTATTGCCATGCATCAGAAGCATTAGATATTAATTCAAGTCTATGCCAAGCTATATTCTCTAACTCTAACATAAAATTAACATTAAAATTCTTAAAAGTTCTCTGGGTAACTATTTGAGCTTGTTTTCTAATCTTTACGCCCTTTCTTAACACAAATACTTGGTGATCAGAGAAGGCATCAGGTAAGATGCCACTCTGAGAATATGCTAGGGGACAACTGTTAAACATTAAGTCTAATAACGTAGAGTTCGGAGCATTTTTTGGATTTATCCTAGTAGGGTCCCTTCATTAATTGGGTAAGCTGCAGGCAATCCTGGAAATCTATCAAACTATTAGAAGGATCAACCTGGATCAAATTTACATTAAAATCACCTAAAAATAATAATCTGTGCGTAGTTTTATATTTTACCATGAAATCTTATCTTGTAGACTATAGAAAATGCTGTTTTCCACTTTTGGAGGTTTATACAACCCTGTGATTAGTACAGGTTTAATAAAAGGGATCTTCAGTTCAATCAGTATAATCTCTAGTCTCTGTTCTATTGAATCACTTAATGTCTACTGCTTCCAGTTCTTCATTAACATATATCAGAATACCCCCCTCCCTCTTTTATTCCTATCCTTTCTAAAGTGTTGGTACCCTTCTACTGAGTTAGAAGTATCTGACATTTCTTTATGCAACCATGTTTCTGTAATAATTTTAACTTCGGGCCTATAGTGATATATCCAGTTCTTAATTGCTCCCAGTTTATTCCTTATGCATTGTGCATTAAATTGTGCAACACTAAACTCTGTCCCTCTTAAAACCTCCACGTTTACATAATAGCAGGGCCCTGGGTTTGGGTGAACATCTCCACAAATCATTAAAAGTAACAAGACTACATATTTAGATAAATCACCATAGCAGCTTCGGCCATGTCTAATGCATAACTTCCTTGAAAGAAGATGCAACACTTTTGTCAGATATGGTGAGACAGAAAATAAGAATTTATTCACCTTCAGTGAGTTCCTATACACAAAGGTCAATTTCATAAAGTCTGTGTGCAAAGAATGTATTACTAGCTCAAGACTAACTTTACCAAAATCTGGCAAAAATAAACCAATATCCCAAGACATAGTACCTCCTAGTGACAAACTCCATTCCAACATAGTTTACAGTAGGAGTAATTCTGCCTGTGCCACCTACTTGGAGGAGGCACAGGAAGAACAGGAACAGCCAGAACTGATACATTTTACACTTGAAAGGTGCTAACACACCAGACTCAGTTAGCAAGGACTCAATGGCCTGCAGATCTTATACAAGGCTAACAAGAAAAAAACAGAACAGATGAACAGGCACTCAGTATATCTATCCCCTAGACTAATAAATATCAATAGTTTAGGGACTCTAAATCCCATGCAGCAGAATTAAAAAATAAATACCCCAAAACCTTATATAACTCGCATGTATTTGAGCCTGCCTATAGTTAAAGTGCAAAATCTTTACTGAGTGGCATAGCCACACATGCTCGCGCCAGAACTAAACAAAATCAATGGTGTTCGCCCATGCCCAAAACAAAAACAATGGGCTACCTCTGCTCATACTGAACTAACTAAATGACCCCCCTGAGCAGGTTACCTCATTCAAATACCTGGATATCACCCTAGACTCTGGACTCACCTAACATGATCACATCCCAAAACTGAGCACTGCTGTCAATGTGCGTATTGGTTTACTTCATCGGTACAAGCACTGCCTCCTACCTGAAGCTCTTCACCTTGCTATCTCCATATCAAGCCTATCACTTATAGACTATGGTATCATAATCTATGGGGTGGCTGACACACACCTTAACAAAATCCAGATGGCCCTTAATAAGACCTGTACACTAGCCACTGGCTATGACAAATTCACACACACCTGCACCCTTTATTCTACCACCAACTGGCTAAACTTTGATGGGAGGCTCAAATATCAGATCTGCCTCTTTGTTAAAAAAATCAGGGCTGGACTACTCCCACCTGCTGTTACCCCCCTACTCCAATCACCCTTGTCCACCTGGCAATCTGCAACAACTCACTTCCAGGTACCCCTTTGCAAGACCTCCTTGGGTCAGAGAAACTTTAGGTACCAGGCCCCCCATGTGGCTTAACTCCTTCCCAAATTCCCTCCTCACAGAACCTAAACTGGGCCGGTTAAAGACCCACCTGCAAAACCTAATCACTCAAGACTCAGTCTGTGACTGTCATTAATTTCAAGCACTGCCCGCCTCTCCCTATTGACAACGGACTATACTCTGGTCTTGCCATCCTGGTGCATGCTAATGTTTGACAATGGACTACCCCAGTCCAGCCTAATCCTCATATGTTATCAAGTTACTTTCTGGTCCAGGCTGGTGCCACCGACCTGTAGTGTATGTATCTGCTAACTGTTTCCACTAGTACTCTGTACCTGATTATGCAATCTTCTGTGCTTTGTATAACACCAGCTGATATACTCTGTTACCTGTAGCTATTTGATACAATACTGTTGGCAGTACATGCTCCTTATTGTAACTGTTTTTGTCCAGCTGTTATTATTATATTTGATGTCTCTGTATCACTGACGTGGAACATTTGTAAAGGAGTCTATGACTCAAAGGTACGTTATCCGATATCCTCAATAAATAAATAAATAAAAAGGGCTCGTGCCTTACTCGGGCACAATCCTTTTATGTTCCTCAGCTCCTCCCCTTCTTGTCCCAGCCCCAATCAGCTCGCCACCGAGCTTCCTCAACAGCTGTTGCAATGGCAGCTGGAATTTAAACCTATGCTGTCCAGAAACAATCACCTATAACTCTTACCCTCCACCCTGGGGAGTGCCTTCCTTCCTTTCAGACACTTATTTCACAAAGGCTAAGTAACAGGTCTAGTCACACTGACTGCAAATATCTCCCAGCTACAGTTCCTCTCAGGCAAATTAAAGTTATAACTAAGAAAAGTCCACCCCAAAAACAGAATCAATACTAGTTACTTACACAAGTCCAAAAAGTAATAATTCAGTTCAGTGTAGTCTAGAAAATAACCTCACTGATTCAAGGAATCTGTGGCTGTTTTCTCACTCTCCCTGTCTTCAATGTGAGAAGGAGACTGCAACACCTCTGAGACAAAAAAACTTTTCAGCAAAAAATTAATAAATAAAATCGGGGCAAACAGTAATTTTTTTAGCCTAATGATAAAAAGTCACAAAAATGTAAGCACCACCTGTAATCATTCCACAGAAGATAGACCCTGTAAGAAACACTTTGCTACAGAGAAAAATAAAGCAGTAACAGAAGATATACCTTGCAAAACACAATTAGAATCAGAAGATTACAGCAGTAATCTGTTAGCACGCACCTGTAGGCACACCTTGTAATAATGCAGCAGACAGTATACCCAGCAACAGCAATGTGAATCAGAGAAAAGTAAAGCAATAAAATGTTAGCAACACACAGCAACAATCCCTGTCAGTACAAAATAAAAACACCACACAGTAAATCTGCCTAGCCAAAAGTCTTAATCCTTTCCCTTACTCTGGTAAGGTTCTTAGTTCTGTCCTTTCAAGCAAGCTAGAAGGAAATAGCTCAGGTGAAGCTAGGTGCCTTGGCCAGCAAACCTAGAGAAGGCTATGACCAAGAGAAATCCATTTGCCAGAACACATTCCAGGTTTTCCTTGAATATGGATAGATTTGAACTGTTTCTGCAAACATATCATATCACATTTCACTACTTTCTATAGTATCTAAGTTTTCATTTTTTTAACTTATATTTTGTTGCATTTATGTAAAACAAACATTACATGAATTTGCCTACAGGCAAGCAATCTGGAATTCGTAGCTTTAAATAAGCCTTTTACAACATTTGAACAGTAGTGGATTTTTTCAAAGCACCCCTGTAAATTGTTACAACACTTGGGGGTATAAACGTATTATTTTTACAGTTATAACCAATTAAGGTACACCACTCGATTATAAGCTTATTAAAGTAGGAAATCAAACATCTTGCACCCTAGGATATGGGTTAATTATCCCCGTTTGAACAAACATCGTTCTTTAGTAAGTAAAGACATTCCACGTAATACCATCCAACAATAGACAACACTGAATTTAAGAACACTGGTAACCAAGTCAAATTAGCATGTGGCAAGCAATGAATCAACTGTGTACACAAAAGAAAAACCCTCATAATAAGGAGATTTAAAGAACCAGCATAGCACCATCACATTTTAAGTAAGGCAGGTAATTCACGTATATCAATCAGTTCATGAGGATCCAACCGGAGCAGGACTCCTGATATCACAGTCTGCCACCTTGCGAAATGGCATTAGAGCAGGAAGAACAAAGTACGATGTGAGAGAAGAAGGGGGAGGGAGAGGGAGCATGACTTGAGGCAATATTCGATGCGTCAGACCTCGTCATTTTAAAAAGTTATAGTAAGTGAGTTAAAGTCCCGCACAACATACAATTGCTCAGTTCTGATTCATTAGCAAAAAATCATTTTCGGACACTTTATTATTATTTAACAGAACTACTTATTGCCTCCTCGCCTCCCCCAATCCCATTTACTGCTAAGTACACGGGATAGTCATTTAAGCCTCTTCCTCTTATTATTACCCCTGGCCTCCCTTTTAAACCTATCCTTCTCCCTTGCTGAGGTACCCTCTGAATGGAAACATGCCACTGTAATCCCCTTCCTAAGGGTGGGGTTGCCTTAAACCCAAGCAACTACCGACGCATCTCCCCTCTACCTCTTCTGGCAAAATTCCAAGAGCGTCTAGTACTCTCTTGCCTATCGCCCTTTCTGGATTCCTCCTCCTTTTTCACCCCCTACCCGTCTGGGTTTAGGAAATCATATTCCACCACTACCTCCCTTCTCAGGCTCACTGATTCCATCCTCACTGGGATGGATGCTGGCCACATCATGGCTGTCTGGCCAAAGCATCTGACACTGTCTCCCACTCACTCCTCCTGACCAAGCTTGCCAACGCTGGTCTATCCAGTTGTGCCATTAGTTGGTTCCACTCATACCTTGCAGGCAGGTCCCAATCCGTCTGACTCAGTTCCCCCATCTCAGCCCCCCCTCCTAGTCTCCACAGAGGTACCACAAGGCTCTGTCCTTGGCCCGCTCCTGTTCTCCATCTTTCTGAATGACCTGCCTTCTGCCTGCCCACAGACCTCAATCCATATGTACCCGGACAGCACTGTGCTGTATACATCTGGCCCTTCGGCCTCAGAGGTTACAACTAGATTGCAGCTGGACTTTATTACAGTCCAGCACTGGCTTCACACCAATCAACTCCTCCTCGATGCCAAGCAAACAGACTCAGTAACCTTTGGCACAAGGCAGAGACTTTCAAGGCTCCCCTACCCAATCACATTCCACACCCTCAATGGGACATCCCTGGAGGCCTGTACCTCCTTCAGATACCTAGGGGTTTGGCTGGACCAGCACCTCAACTTTTCAGCCCATGCTGATTCTATAATTAAGTAGTTGCACCCCAGGCTTGGGGCACTTTACTGCAACCGGGACTGCATCCCAGTTCCTGCCCACAGGGCCATTGTGCAGAAAATGATCCTCCCAGTCTTCGACTTCGGGGACGTAGTCTACAGTGCAGGTCCCAAGTCCACACTAGCCAGACTGGACACTCTTTTCCATTCTTTCTGTCGCTTTGTCCTGAATTGTCCACACTCCACACACCACTGTACCCTATACCAATCAACGAACCTCCCCTCTCTAGACAATTCAAGACTGTCCCACTGTGCTAAGCTCACAGCCAGGTACTGGTCCCAGTTCCTCCCCTCTTACCTCGCCACTGCCCTTGTCAATCCCAGCACCCCTGCATACTCCCTCAGAAACACTGGTTCTCTGTCCCTAGCTGTCCCACATAGGACCACTGCTGCTGGCCAGGTGGCTTAGCTACCGCCACGACGCGAACCTACCGGCCTTTAATGGGAATTCCTCCACCGCAAACATTGCTCCTCCCCCTACCTGCTCATGTGCCTAGACAGTTTATGGATCACAGAATAGCAGGGCTGTGCATCCAAGCTGTAAATACAACACTGTATGTTCTACCTATCCGACTATATTATATGGTAATGCATCTAAGCTATGCCTGTATCTGCTGTTATCTCAATCCTTCTGTATTCCCATTATGTAACCACATTTGTATTGTGTCTGTTTCAACTATGTATTTGTACCCCCTCCCCCCAGGATGCATGTGAAAATGAGCAGTAGCCTGCTCAGCATGCCTTCCTAGTTAAACGCTTAAATAAATAAATAAATACATTACTTGACCCAGAATCTTCATCTCTAACCAAGAATTGTTTTTCGATTTTTGTTAGTAGTTTGGCAGCATCCGACGTGTCTGAGAACTGCAAAACCTTACCTCCATAAATTACCCTGAGACTGGCAGGCATGAGAAGCATATGATGTATCCCCAAAGTTTGAAGACGGGACCGGACACTACCAAAGCTTTATCATCTAATCCACGTAGCATAGCTCAGATCTGGAAACAGGCGAATCCTGGAGCTGTTCCACTGTAGTGGGCTTAAGGTTTTGGAATATTTGAAGAGGATATCTCTCTCAGCAGAGGTATGGAGCTGAAGCAAAATAATTCTTGGCATGGATTCTACCGTGGATGCTTGGGCTCTACCGCCATGTGGTGAAATTCTGTAAACTTTCAGTATTGCGAAGTCCTCTTCTATATTCATTAACTCCTTCATCCAGTCTTGTAGAAAAATGTGTGCGGTTTCTCCTTCAGCCCTATCTAGTAGCCCCAACAAATGAACACTGTTTGAGCATGTTGTATTTTCAGATTTTTCAGCCTTCTCCGCATTTGGCCGTTTTCTTTAGTTAATATTGAAAGTAACTGCTAAAGCTTTGTTCGCCGTTTTAGTTGCTTCTTTTGTTTCTTCGGTTAGTGAGCCCACCTTAACATCCAGTAGTTTCAGCTGAGTTGAGAAATCCTCCATTTTTCAGTCGAGTCCCTGAATTGCTTTTAGTAGTGCCACATTTGTGGGTGCAGTGAGTCAGGATCTCCGGCCCCATCCTGTGTGTCTTTATTGGTGCCTGGCTTTGGTTCTTTAGGTCAGGCCCCCTCAGCACCATCTCCCGCCTTGTTTCCTCTCATCTTCCTTAGTCTTCCACCCACTAAAACCACCAAAATTTGTGATCTTCCGATAGCCCTTGATAAGTTGTATATGGTAAAATAAACTATTCTTTGTTGTTCCACCTTATTAACTTGATTTAATTCAACAGTCTGCTGTATGATATGGAGCTGCTCTGAAATGCTGTTCACAGCTCGGCTATTGCCCCCCCCCCCAAAATGTTTTCATTTTTAAAAGAAAAAGCCTCTAATTATTCCCTTTGCAAAAGCTGTCTCCCTTCTATAAGTCACTATATCTCTGCTTTGTTTAATTAGCTATCCCAGAAACAACAGACTGCAGCACGGGTATTAATATCCTCCAATCACCTTTAAGAGGCCTGAATTTCAAAGCCTCCTTGTGAGCAGAAAGGCAGTTTTCTTTGCCTGAAGACAAAGTGTAATGTAGTAGCTAAAGCACCAAACTATGAAATATCACTGGTTCAAATCCTACCACCACGGCCACAGCACACTGTGTGCCCTGGAAAAAGTCATCAGTCTTTTTCCTGTGCTTTAGTCTTTATAGTGATAAACTGGGTAGAAGCGGGACCCCAAGGAAACTGAAATGTTGCAACTCTGTTGGGCTGTCTTGGGTAAATTATTGGGACATACTTCAAGAGTCTTTTTTTTTTTTTTTTTTTTTTTACTAAAAGTTTCCCGCTCTATACAGACCCACTGCATGTACCCTGAACCTGTGAATGACCCTGTTCTTGAAATGTGTCTCAAATAATAAAGTGATTCCTCAGAAAATCCCTTGTCTTAGCATGTAAAAACTGCAAAATAGGTCACCTTCTATTTATTTATTGAAAACTTTGAAGATAAACTCTGAGCACAAGTGCTCATTTACAATGGTTCTACATCAAATACATAGCCACAGAAACATTGCAATAAACAGTTACAGTGGAAATGCAGTTGAATCAGGCTCCAAGCATGTATGGCAGAACAATTACATAAGTTTAGAAAAAAACGACACAGATCGTTGTATTAAAAGTCACAGGTTATGTACACTGAGAAACCAAATAAAAATGTTTAATGGTTACAACTGCACTGGACTGCAAAAACAGACTGCAAAAATCTCTTAAACTAATTAAACTTAGGGAGATTCAGCAGTGTATCAGGCAATTCATTTAATCAGTTAGTGGCCACGACAGCAAATGTCTGCCTTCCCAGCTATGTATAAGCTTCTACAAAGTTGTATAAGCTGGCTTGGTGGCGCTGAGGGTTGAGGCACTGAATGACACACCTCATGCCACGCCAGCAACCTGGGTTTGAGAGTGGACTCGGGTGGCCAGAGGAGAGGATTGAGCATTCAGAAGACTGCTCTCCTCCCCTGGGGTGGGTCTGGAGGATGCACTACTCTGCAGCGGTCTCCGGTGGAGACCAGAAGCGCCACAGCAGCATGCTGCTTACAGGGGGTGAGGTGACAGCAGATGTCAGCAGAGGGTCTGCCCTTAGTGCAGATGTCATTGCACATCTGGACCTTGGGGGATGTAACCAAGGTGGAAAACCCCGGCAACCTGGGAGGTGAGGGCGGGGCTCAAGTGACTGAAGCCCACACGCTCAATGCTGGCCCGGATCCTGAATCGACTCCCCATGGTTCTGCCTCTCCCATTCAGGGTCACGGCACCAGATTCCTCGGTTGGGGGAAGGGCACAGCAGACGGTACAGGTGAGGTCGAGTGAGTCCTCGCTGGAGAGATGCCCAGGCCACCGGTGACTGGAATGAAAGAGAGTTTAAAAAAAGAAAAGTTGCACATACAGCAAAACCAATCTATAACCACCCCCCCCCCCCAAAAAAATGCGAGGGTCATGGAGTGATTGGACATTTCCTCTAACAGGAGATGCCCTATCTGGAATTAGCATAAACAGGGGCTGGCCACTTCTTTAGAGGGTCCCAGGTACCAAAGTGTATGCCAGAAGTTGGAAGTGGTCTGGTGTGGGTCATCTGTGCAGCAGGTGGGCCTCAGGGTCCAGTGTGTACTCCAAGCCACAGCACCAGCTCCAGATTCACTGCTGGTGGGGAAGGACACCTCAGAGTGCCACACTGGGTTGTGAGTTGGAAACTGCACTGAGTCCCTGAGAGGACTATAAGCTTGCTCTCCATGACTAGAAGAGTCACCAAGGGCCTTAATCCAGGACCCAAATACTTAGATGGATGTTGAGTGCCAAGTCATTCAGCCAGGGGAGCACCTTGAGGCACGGAGGATATGCAAGGCCTTGGGTCTGGGAGGAAGGGTGCCCTTCACAAATTAGCCGATTTGGGCATCCCTCTCTGTATGGGTGTACCCTTCCAAGGGCAGTGTGAACTTGGAATCAATCTTCAATGGGGTGACAGGTACACAGCACTCCCAGATACACAGCATAGGATCCACACCACTTGGGCAATGAAGACTACTAAGCCTGGAGAGGAATCCTTCTCCAGGATGTCCATGAGTAGGTAGTTCTCTATCTTCTAGACTACCTTCAACAAGAGTGTACAGAACTGAGGACATCCTGTCCAACAGCAAAACAAAGGAGGCGCTGTCCCCAGCCAAAGCAACTCTAACACACTAGAACGCTATGAAAGCTGTGGCATTCCTGGCCCTTGAAGGGTGGCTGGCACAGCAAGCTGGATTCTGAATCGAGATACAAGTGGGCTGAACAGCAAGGTGGTGAATAGCCCATCAGTTTGGTCAGTGTGTCCACCCTCAGCTGAGGCACTGAATGGCTGGAACAGGATGGGTTGCTGAGGTGCCACTGGCAGCACTGACACAGACATCTGTGAGGGTACAGGTAGTCCTGGAAAGGACTGGCTGCCATGTCCAAGGCAGACCAGCTGTCAACAATGGTCAAATATGACTCCTTATGTAGAGTGTGAAGGCCCACTTCTCCAACTCCATCTTTTACCCATCAGCATTGGACCAGATGACAATGAGAAGTTCCACAACAGTTGGTTCCAATTGGGGCAGTGGTAGTGTTGCAGCATGACCAAGACTGAGATCTCAATTTCAACCACCAATGTTTGGGTTGCAAGGTTCTTAAACAACCGGAGGTAGCTGCCCCAACAGTGAGTTAACACACACCAGGTTCACTGATGGAACCAGGGGTTTGGGACAACAGGAGGCAGCTGGCTAGGGAATGGATCAGTCAAGGTTTTGTCAGCAGAACCACAATCCCCATGCTTGGGCTGTAGAACCAGCAAAGGAATCATCAATATCCACTTGAGAAAGTAGCTGCTGAACGGTCCCAGTGAGTTGTAACAATGGGAGATCTCAACATGCCAGACGTCGACTGGGCATCCCCATGACCGGGGGCACCAGAAGCTAGGCCCTACTTGATGAACTGCAAGACTGCACGTTGGTATAATAGGCTAGGGATCCCACTAGACAGTCGCATTTCTAGATGTACTTTCTTCTACTGTGTAATCTGTATGTGCAAATGTTAGACTATATGCGTAACTTTTAAAACATGAAAGTTATTTGTATTCATAGGCTCAGACAGTCAAACTGCGCCAGGCTATGGCGCCAGCTTGGGCGCAGCTCAACTTTGCTGTGCAGGGGTGTGGACTAAGCGATATTCAAAGGAGCTGCGCCATGGCCCAGCAGCTTTGAATATCGCACCCTGGCCACCCCCACTGTGCATGGCGCAGTGGCACTGCGCCAGCGCAAGTGGCCAGAGTGGAGCATGGAGATGCGCTAGCGCAAGTTCCATTGCACCATGCACAGCACCGCGATATTCAAAAGCTGACATGCAAATGGGGTCATAATTTATGCAAAGGTGCACATGGGGCCATTGCATGTCATTATAGCCCCATCTGCCTCTGCAGTGCACCAATCCTAGATGACTTTGCGCCTGGCGCCATGCCGAGGCAACAGCCCGTCCGGGGACCGGCGTCCCCTGCAGCCGATCAGCGGGCATCCGTGATACTAAAATACTAGTCCAATATCCTGGTGGTCAGTGGTACCCCCTCCCCACCCACCCACTTCCCCACGGTCAGCTGGCAGCACCCTACCCGCCTGCCACCCACACCTGGTGGGACTGCGCCCATTGGTTCTGGCGTAAAGCCAATGAGGCGACGCCTGCCACACATTCAGATGTGGAACGAATCATTCACACATCTGGAATGTGTAGTACAGGGATGCACACCCGATTGGCTCACGCTGTGAACCAATGGGCGTGCAGCCCTACCGAAGTGTCAGTTGGCGGCGGCGGGGGTGGTGAAGTGCTGCCGCCCACCGGCTGACCGGGGCGGGTGGTGGGCTCAGTGGTACCACTAGACCACCAGGGATATTGGACAGGGTATTTTAGTAATACAGATGCCCGCGATCGGGCATAAAGGGTCCACTGGACCATCAGGGATATTGGACGGGGTATTTTAGTAATACAGATGCCCGCAATCGGGCAGAAAGTGGTCCACTGGACCACCAGGGATATAGGAAGGTTTTCTCTATTTTTGGACAGATGCCCGCGATCGGGCACATAGCGGTCCACTGGACCACTAGGGATATAGGACGAATTCTGATTTTACACGGATGCCCGCGATCGGGCATGGGTGGGGTGCTGCCTGGTGCAGCCGGAGCTCTGGTGGCCACCCACAGGTGGCAGCTGCCGTGTTGCGCCCTGCAATGCGGCAGCTCATCCGTGGGTTGCCATCAGTTGTTTCTTCTTTTTTTTTTTTGGCTTAACTTTGTGCTGGCGCAGGTAGGGGTTGTGCATGCATGGCTCTGCACATCCCGGGCTGAATATCGGGCTGTGCAGGTTATGCATGGGCACGCCCCCACCTGTGCCTGCATACATTACTGATGCACTCCACGATTGGGATTTGTGCGCGCACTTTTCCCTTTTGAATATCACGCTGGGCATCAGTGCGGGTTGCTATGGTGCAAAATTGTTAGCGCCATGCGCAACCCTTCTGAATATCTGGGCCATATTGTTTTGTGATTGTATGTTTGTAACGTGCTTCAAATAGGTCACCACTGTAAATGAGCCTGAAAATGGACCCTCAGTACACTGCCCTTACCCAGTTAACAAATCGAATCAATTAAGTAAATAAATAGCACTATATGGTTAGAGGTGGCCCTGAGCACCTGTAAGCCCCTGTCCAAGGCTGACATACTAGACTTCAGGAGGGCAAATTTCAGTCATGTGAAGGAAACTGCGCTAGACAGCTCAGCTAAAGTAAACAGCATCAGAGCAATGGACAAAAGCTGGGGTGTCACAAAAAGAGGCCATTCCTGAAGTAACAAAAACATGCGAAAGAACAGGGATCAAGAGAAACACATTTAACAGACCCATTTGGTTCCCTGAAATGGTCAGGGAGGCACCGAGGGCTAAAAAGAGGGCCTTTATAAGGCAGAAAGAAAATCGGGGGATGAAGACTGGAAAGAGTACCAGTAAAAAACTAGAGAGGCCAAGAGAGGAGTTAGGGTCGCTAAGGCAGACACAGAGTTGCATGTTGCAGCAAGAGTCCAGGCAGGGGAAAAGTTTTTTTAGTCATGTAAGAGAAACAAGCATTTGTCAATGCCGAATGTTTGCTTGCAGGTATTGGCATTGGTAGTGCAGGAGTTAGAGAGATGCATAGTAGGAATGGCAGTGAAGTATTGAACTGAAGCCAATCCACCCCCACCCTGCAGAGGCTGACAGGTATTGAGGTGTCCCTTTGGGTCGGCCATAATGCTCACGCCATTCCACCTCACCCCACCCTGTAGACAGTGACAGGTGTCACAGTGTGCCCTGGGGTCTTCGGCTCTTACGCTCACCCCATTCCATAAGGAAATAAGGTGAGATGGCTGCAGTATAGGAGAACGGGGTGAACGTTAATGCCAAAGACCCCAAGGTCCACCTCAGTGCTGGTCAGTGGCTGCAGGGTGGGGGTGGAATGGCGTGAGCATTACAGCCGAGAACTCCAAGCCACACTCCCGATGCCTGTCAGTCTGTACAGGGTGGGGCGTTAACAGTTGGAGACCCTAATGCCCCAGGCGTTTGTTGGTATTTTCATTCAAAATTTTCAACATAGGCTTTTTGGGATGTCCTCTCATAAGCAGTGGCACTGAGATTTCATTAATCTGTTCCAAAGCTTGAATTCACACAGCAACTGCACCATTCTGCGCCACATGCACAAAAACACTTTTTGGGCAGGATGCAGAAAATGACAGCTGTACTGTTCATAAGGAGGTGTGGAAAAATGCCAATGTTGAAAATCTGGAGTGAAAATATTTCAACCAATTTTCAACATAGGCATTTTAGGACCTCTGCTCATGAACAGTATCACTGTGATTTTCTTAATCTGTCCCAAACACTGATTTTACACAGCGACCACGATATTCTACGCAAGAAGTGAGAAAACACATTTTGGCCAGGATGTGAAAAATGAGAGCTGTACTGTTCATAAGGAGGTGTGAAAAAATGCCAATGTTGAAAATCTGGAGTGAAAATATTACAAATTCGCGAAGTTATGAGTGTGCGTGGAAACTGTGCAATGCACGCTCGTAACTCGGTCATTTTTTGCAAGTTTTTCACCAAATTTGCAACATAGGCTTTTTGAGAGCCCACCTCATGAACAGTTGCACTGTCGTTCTGCTAATCAATCCTGAAAGGTGATTCCACACAGTGACTGCAAAATCACCTTCTGAGACCGAATAAGGCCATGACAGTGACTGAATTCATGAGAAGGGGTCCCAAGAACCCCATGTTGAAAATGTGGTGGCAAAAGTTGAAAAAATGGCAGAGATATCCACATAAATTGGAAAAAAAAATATTATGCCATTATACAGCTTACTGCCATTTCTTCAGTTTGTGGTCGGCTTTAAAGAGTGAAGACATGTTCCCGGTCCACCGAAAATCGTTGCTCTGGAGGCAAGTATGGGGTGAGGGTGTGTGTGGGGAGGTGGGGTGCGCAGAGGGTGCATGCGGTTGGGGGAGGGGGCAAGGAACTCAATGAGGACAGTTTTCTTTTTGAACAGGAATTTAAAAAAAAGATGTTGCAGGGCGCTTTTGGTTTGCTGGCGTGGGCTCCCAGCTTGCCACCTTATGGATGTTTTGGGGAGGAGTGGAGCCAATGGGACTAAACCCCCATCGGCCATAGAGTGCTTGAGGAGGGAGGCGATCATGCCAACAGGGATTGGCTACCCTGTCGGCAAATGAACTGGGGAAGGGGCAGGCTGACAGAGGGATTGGACACACCCGTCGGATTTAACATGGACTGGGAAAGGCGTCAGCTGTCTGTCTGCATCGTGGGAACTGTGAGAGGCTGACAGAGAAGCCGCCACCATGTTTCTCTGAAATGGGACACCAGACAATGCAGCTGTAATTGGCTGCTGCAGTCAGGGACTGCCCCGCAAACACAACTGATTGTTTAATGATGGGGCGCTCCCTGATTGCAGCGGCCAGTTTCTTTCAAGGCTGTGGCAAGCTACAGTACTGCTGTCATGGATAGTGTGATTTTCTATTGGTGCCACACAGACCAGCCCCAAAATGGGCTGCTGACATTGGTAACAACACTGCCGTGCCTCCACAACTCGTTACTAAAGCAAGCTGCCGCAATATGTTTCTTGAGCATGCGCATAAGCAAACATAAAAAAGGCCAGGAGGGGAATTATCAGGCTAATGGAGAGGCAGTGTAATAGAGGAGGACAGGCAGAAAGAAACCGTGCTAAACAGCTACTTCTAATCAGTGTTCACTAAAATAGCAGACCCTTGCCAGAAAGCAGCATAAAGACAGCAGAACCAGGGGTTTCCAAAAATGAAACTGCAGAAATTTGCTGTCAAAAGAGTCGAAAGGGACTAACAGCCTGAAGGTAAACAAGGCTCTGGGGCTAGATGGGATGCATCCAAAGTCGCTAAGGGAACTGGCATCAGTATTATCCAAACCCCTTGCAGGTCTATTCAGTAGCTTTATGCAGCAAGGGATGTGTCCCATTGACTGAAGGATGGTGGACGTGGTCCCGCTGCACAAGGGAGGTGACATGCCGCAGCTGGGAAACTACTGACCCATCAGCCTTGCCTCTGTGGTAGGGAAACTCATGGGAAACTAGTTAAGAAGATCTAAGCTTCAGGATAGCAAATAGATTTATGATGTAGAGGTGTTTGCAGACCAACCTGATAGTATTCAGAAGATGAAAGTAAACTCTGTGGTAGGACAGACAATGTGGAGGGGATATAGAAGTTGCAGAGAGACCTGGAAAGGCCGGAAAATTGGTCCACCATCTGGCAGCTGAAACTCAATGGCACAAAGTGCAGTTACGTACCTAGGGAAAAAAAACCCAGAAAAGAGTACTAGATGGAGAGGGCTAAACTGGACTCAACATCAGAAGGAAAGGGATCTCGGAGTCATCATTGGTGACTCCCTTAAACAAGCCAGCCAATGCAACAAGGCCTTTAGCAAGGCTGACAGGATGCTGAGGTGCACCAGGGAGAAAGTTCAACAGCAGAAGACAGAAAAAATAGGTTACTCTCACCTGTAGCAGTAGTTCTAGGAGCGGTATATGTTGTTCATCCACACTATCTGACAGTGTCCTTTCCCTTTAAGATGTGCTGGAAAGTCTTCAAGCTGGCTCCTCCCACCCACCTGGGTGGAAACTCCCTTGGTTCCGCCCCATGACACCAGATCTTGCCCGCTGGAAGCAGTGTTGTGCGCCAAAGCCAGGGGAGGTCCAGTGGGTCCGTGTGAATCAATAACATATACCACTCCTAGAACTACTGTTACAAGTGAGTAACCTGTTTTTCTAGTGACGTGAATATGTTGTATCCACACTATCTGGCAGACTCCTAGCAGTTCTCCGGGAGGAGGGGAGGCAAGGTGCACACTCCCTACATAGGGAACAGAGAAGTCGATGTGGTAATGGGAAATAAAGGTGTGTGCTGACCTCCAGGCACAGCCCTGCAGATTTCCTGGACAGGGATGTCCCTAGAAGCAGCCACCGTGGCAGCTGTATGGTGGGTGGAATGAGCCCTTAGCCCTCCGGGAAGCTCTCTACCTGCCAACCTACAGCAGAGGTTAATGCAGAATACAATCTGCCTGCCAATCATCCGCTTAGCTGCCTGTCTGCCAGGTGCAGCTTCAGCGTAGGTCATAAATAGCTGGCAAACCTCTCCCCGAACTCTAGCCATGAGCTCCTTGTAGTAGGCCAGCACTCGCCACAGGTCCAAATTATGGAGCCTGTGCTCGGCCGACAAAGTGCGATTGGTGAAGTACACCAGGAGATTAATCACCTAATTAAGGTGAAACTCTGACACAACTTTCAGGAGGAACTTTGAGTTGGGCCATAGGACATCCTTGTCCCTGTGGAAGACCAGGTAAGGAGACTCCACCGAAAGCATCTGGAGCTCTCTGATCCTTCTGGCTGACATGAGAGCCACCAGGAAGGCGGTCTTCCATGACAGGTGTGACATCTCACACCTGTGAATCGGTTACATTGGCTTGCCCATGAGCTTTGCTAAAACCAGCAACAAGTCCCACGGTGGTGGTGGTGGTGGTGGTTCACGCACTAGAGCGGAAATGTGGTCAATGCCCTTGAAAAAGCACCAGACCACCTTCTGTGCCACCAACTGCTGACCAGCGGGCACCCGGTAAGCAGAGATCGATCCCAGGTGCACCTTGAGGGTCGTCAACCAAAGGCCCGACTAAGAGAGGGATCAGAGGTAGTCAAGGATACTAGCCACTGAACAGGACAAAGGGCATAGACCCTTATCCTGACACCAAAAGGAGAATCTCTTCCATTTGAAGGTGTAGCACTTCCTGGTCAACTCATTCTGAGAAGCTTCAACTACAGTGAGGACATCTTTGGAGAGACCCAAAGCCTGGAACTCTAGCCGCTCAGGAACCAGGCTGTTAAGTGCAGAGGTTGAAGGTCAGGATGGAATACCTTCCCCAGATTGATGGAAAGCAGGTCTGGGCATAACGGAAGATATCTCGGGAGCCAGCTGCTAAGACTGAGGAGATTGGGGTACCAGAACTGGCAAGGCCAGTCTGGAGCCACCAGGAAGACCTGTACCTTGGCCATCCTAGCCTTGAGCAGCACCTTGTGGATCAAGGGAAATGCAGGGAAGGCATAGAACAGGCCTGGGGTCCAGGGCCTTGAGAAGGCATTCCCTGCTGAGGGGGGTTCACACAAAACAGTCTCAACTTTGTGTTCTCCCTGGAGACAAACAGGTCCACCTGAGGGGTACACCCTGGGAGAACAAGCTATGAACTACCTCTGGGTGGAGGGACCACTCATGAGACGCCTCGCTCACCCGGCTGGGGGCATCCACCAGCTGACTGGAGGCTCCTACTACATGGATGGCTAGGAGATCCACCTCCAGGCTGTGCACGAGAGTCCAGACACAGAGAGCTTCCTTGCACAAAGACACGGAGTGCATCCCACCCTGTTTGTTGAAGTAGTACACGGTCGTGGTGTTATCTGTCTGGACTTGGACCACCTGATCCCAAATGTGCGGAGTGAATACAGTCAGCGCTAGCCGAACTGCCCGGAGCTCCAGCAGGTTGATGTGGCATCAGGACTCCTTGGGGGACCAGAGCCTGTGGACTCTATGTTCCCCCAGGTGGGTACCCCCAGCCCATGAGAGAGGCACTGGTCATCAGGATGACCATCGGCTCTGGGCAGACATACAGGATCCCTTCCTGCAGATACACCGGGACTAACCACCACTGGATGGTGTACCTCATCCGCTGGGTCAAAGTGACCAGCTGGATGAACTGATCCTTGCGCTGAGACCACTAGCTGGCCAGCTCCCACTGCAGGGAACGCATTCTCCAGAGGGCCCACTGGACCATGCTGGTGCAGGCAGTCATGTAACCCAGCAAGCGCAGGAAGTCCCGGGCAGGACGGAACTGCCCAACCTGAAATGATCTGGCACAGGAGGAGACAACCTCTGCCCTGTCCACCAGGAGCTGGGCTCTGGCTCTGCAAGAGTTAAGCTCCACCCTGATGAAGTTGATCACCTGCAAGGGTACAAGTTCCGACTTGGCCTCGTTGACCAGGAGGCCAAGTTTGACGCAGGTCTGGAGGGCCAGGTCCCTGGACCACTCCACCTCCTGCCTTAAAGGACCTGCTATCAGCCAGTCGTCCAGGAAGGGATAAACACGGACCCCTCGGTGCTTCAGGTAAGCTGCCACCACTGCAATGTACTTCCTGAAGACCCCGAGGGCTGAGAAGAGGCTGAAGGGCATGGCCTGGAACTCATAGAGGGTTTCCTTGGCTCAAAAAATGGAGGAACCTTCAGTGAGATTGATGGATCAGGACATGAAAGAACGTGCCCTGAAAATCCAGGCAGCAAAACCACATGTCTTGCTCTAGAGGTGGTATGATCTGGGACCGAGTTACAATCCTGAAGGTGCAAGACCTGAGGAACTTGTTCGGGTCATACAGATCTAGAATGGGGCGCCAGCCCCCTGTCCGCTTTGGCACCAGGAAGTACCTGGAGACAAACCTTGGGTGTTCCAGAGGATCTGTGACAGGAACCATGACCTCCTTGCAGAGGAGCTGGGCTACACTGTCTCTGAGAGCTGACAGCATGTCTGCAGAAACCAAGTCCTCCCATGGGGTGCAGGCTTGGCAAGGGGGGGGGGGTACTGCTCAAACTCTAGAGGCAGACCCTGACCCACCACTTCTAGAACCCACCCATCCATGATGACAGCGGACCAGGCAGAAAAGGAAGTGGCGGAGCCGGACCCCCACGAGAGGACCCAGGGGAGGTGTGATGGCCATGAGGGAGGTACACCTCATCCCATCACTGAGCAGGCTTGGAGGAGGAGGAAGAGGGCTCCGCTGAGTGGCCACCGGAGCCTCTCCCTCCTGGCTTACGGACAACCAAGGCCACTGACTTGGGCCGAGTTCACCAAGCTTGCTGGGCTGGCTTGGCCGCAGGAGTGGTGGTGGTGGACTGAAAGGGCTTCTGTTTCTGATACTGCTTGGAGCCCTTGTGGTCCTTTTAGGCAGATGTCATGGAGTCCAAGGTGGCATTGGACATATCAATGCGTGTGAGCTGACCCTCGACCCGAACAGGTTGGTGCCAGGAAGGGGGATATCTGCCAGCTTGTGCTGAGTGTTGGCCGTAAATGTCAAGGTCCTCAGCCAAGCCCTGCGGCACATGGCCACTGAGGCTGCCACAGAGTGGGCACAGGAGTCCCCAATGTCCATGGCAGTCTGGAGCTGTTGCTTGGCCACAGCCTGGCCTGGGTCTCAGACCTGTTTGACTGTGGTCTGAAGGTCTGCAGGCAGATGAGGAAGTACCCCATCTAAGGTGCCCAGCAGGGCATGGGAGAAGTGGGCCATAAGGAGGGCCAAGCTTGTCTGACCTTCTGGTCTATGCTATTTCTCGGCCGACCCTGTGGAACTCGTTACCACCTTCTGTCCAGGAGGCTCCCTCAGTAGAGGTGTTCAAGCAGAGGCTGAAGGCCCACCTCTTTGCCCTGGCTTTTTCTGCTTTTTGAGCACTTTCTGTGCTTGTCCGTGCTGTATGATTTTGACACCCTTTTTAATCTACTGTAAACTGCCATATTTATATTTAGCATTATTATTGTATTATTTATTAATGTTGTTTTTATCATGTCTTGTTTTAACTACTGTTAGGCACCCAGAGCCTCCGGGATTGGGTGCCCTACAAATAAAACTGCCTTGCCTTCTTAGCTGCATGGTTCAACTTCTTCGACTCCTTATCAGGCGGCTTGTCAACATCCCCGGTGCTGCTGGAGCACTGGAACACAGAGTTGGCCACCAACCCTTGGCCGAGGGGTGCTCTGTGAATCCCAAAAGGTATCCGGTGGGCACTGCATACTTGCAGGCCATCCAGGCAGAAGGCGCAGGGCAGGAAGCAGGGTGCTGCCAGACCCCCAGGGCAGGGCCAAGAATGGCTTCTGCCACCAGGAAAGCCTCCGTCAGAGAGTCTCCCCAGTTTAGGATCTCGGCCAATGGGTAATGAACCCATTTCTGGACGAGCTCCATCTTCATACCAGTCTACTCAGAGATCAAACGGAGGAGGCCCATGAAAGAGCGTGGACCTTCGTCCGTCGAGAGATTCCCCATGGACTGCAAGTCAACCAGATGGGAGTGCAGGGAGGAACCCTCAGAATCCGAAGAGTCATCAAAGAGCGGTCGACTGCAGGAGTATCCGCTGACCTTCCGTAGATGGTCAGGGGTGACAGTGACTGACAGCCAATGAGGAAGCCCCTTGGCCGGCCAAGGCTCCTTAGTTGGAGCACCGACCACCGGCTGTTTAGGCGGCGGTTCCACCATGATCAATGGAGAAGCCAGAGTCGGCTGAGTCGGGACCATCTTAAAAATCGGTTCTGCCGGCAGAGTCGGTGTTGACCTTTTGGGTGACAGCCAGGTGATGACCAGCATAGAAACCAGGATCGGTTTGGTGCCAGTAAACACCAACTGTTGCCACATCAACTCCTCGTAGCGTCGCCGCAACTTGCACCAAAGCCTCTCCTCACCAGAGGAGGATGAGGAAGAATAGCAGTGCTGCCGCTTTCCATGGTGCTAAAGCAGGAGCACAGATGATAGCAGGGACTGGCTTAACCCACGGAAGAAGACTGAGACCTCAGTCTAGCTGGGAACGGTGGCGAGGCTCGGGGAATCGAAATTGCCAAGGCTTTTCCTGGTCAGGGTCAGGGACCAGAGGCGGCGGGTCAGCGGACTGATACGTCCCTCCAATGGCCTGCGTCAGGACCGGGGTCCTAGACAAGAAGTATCAGCCTCTTCAGTCAACAACTGCTTGGTCAGCTCGAGAAAAATCTCGGCTGGGACTTCAACCAGCGTCTCAGCCAACAGGCCCGATGGGGTTACCATGGAGCCAGTGACCAAGGTCAAGGATTCGACTTGAAGTCAAATCCAGAGATGCATGGGAATCGGAGGTCCTCAACTGAGAGCACTCCCTATCCCATGATCGCCGACATGTCTCATCTTTCCTAGACTATTTTTTAGATTTAGATTTGCCAGTGGATCCCTGACCAAAGGTAGGCAGAGACTGGCACAATTCCTTGAAGGAGCTCGTAAACGTCGAGCCCAGCTGAAGCATCATGAAAACAGAAGCCAAGGAGGAATGGGCTGCAGCCTGGGCTGCCTCCTCTTCGAAGGCCACAAGCTGCTCGGCAGACCCGCAGCCAAAAAGACCATCCAATCAGCATCCTTGGATTTGACTGGTGGGTTCCGTTGTGCGGGGTGGCCCAGTTTCAGACAGGCAAGATGATCCTCCAGAACGGCTGGGTGAAACAAGAGGCAAAAGTCACAGGCCTGGGGATCGTGGTCGTGCCCCAGGCAGTAGACACATGTGGCATGTGGGTCGGTCCTGGACATCATCTGCCCGCAAGGGCACTGGCAGAACCCAGGAGTAGACTTATTCATCATGGTCGCGACTGAAGATCGAGTTGAAGACAAAACTCGTAAGAGTTGGTTTGGAAGTAATTCTGAATAATTTAAGCGCTAGGGCCTACTCAACGCAGGAGCAGTAAGGCAGGAACCTGCTTCTTCCAGTGGAAAGGAAGATCTGGCGTCATTGGGTGGAGTAGAGGGAGTTACCATCCTGGTGGGAGGGAGGAGCCAGCTTGAAGACTTTCTGACACATCTTAAAGGGAAAGGACCCTGCCAGACAGTGTGGATAGAACATATCTACGTCCCTAGAAGCGCTGTTACCACTGTATAGGTCGCTGGTGAGGCCACACCTGGAGAGTTGTTCCCAGTTCTGGAGTCCCCACTTAAAACAAAGACAGGGACAGGCTAGAGAAGGTACAATGTAGGGTGATCAAGACGATTTAGGGCCAGAAAGACAGCTCCAATGAGGATCAGCTAAAGGCACTGAACATGTATTCACTCGAAACCAGCAGAGAAAGGGGGGATATGATAGGGACCTTCAATTGCCTAAAATGAATTAACAAGGTGGACCATGAGGAGCTACTTAGAGAAGACAGGGCAAGGGGTCATGAGAGGAGGTTAATGGGGGAAGGTTTAGAAAACATGTGAGGAAGTATTATTTTACAGAAAGAGTGACTAAGCCATGGAATGGTCTGCCATCAGAGGTGGTGGGTGCCAGAACCATAAATGGCTTCAGACACAGCTGGAACAGAGTCAAGGGGACATTAGCTACTTGCAAGGAAGTGGAGGGAGGGGGTGGAATGGAAACATGGATAACAGGGAGGGACTAGTGTAAGCAAAGACCCACAGAGGCAACAGATCCTCTGGTATGAAAGGGTAATATGGACAGACTAGATGGACAGTCTTTTCCTGTCATCATTTTCTAGGTTTCTGAACGTCTAACTGATTTGTTCTGCCTTGTATGTCAATTATTAAAAGAGGGATAAGTGGCATCTTGAGAAAAACTGTGTGGTGTCAATAAGTGAACAGCATATTACCTTGAACGTGGCTACAGAATCTGTCCAGCTGCACTATACGCATTGAAGTCCCCAGTCGTCTGATTTAGTTTCTCACGTCAGTCACAGGAGTCACGGGAAGAATTCCTTACCAAGATGTCAGCCAGGGAGGTCACTGGATCAGCAGATAAAATGTAGGCGTTTACTCAGAAAAGTAAGTAATCAATTAAACTGCCCGGTGGATCTGTAGGTGGGGCACAGCCAGCCAGTCCCACTACACTGTGAATATGGCAAACATTACAACCTCTTTAATCTTTTTATTTTCAAGTGTCATCCTCTCAGTCCTCAGGTAACCTACCATTCCAGACAACTGCAGCCCTGGCCGGATTCGCAGAGTGCAAGGCCCAAGAGTAATGGCAACCATCATCTAGCTGAGCATCCTTTCTATCCTAGCTAGCTTTGTGCATGGCCCACTGCTGGCCCAGTCCATATGTAGCTGGCTCCCAATCAAGGAAGCAAGCTCCCCAGCCCAGTGTGAAGGGCTGCCACAGTGGAATGCATCACAAACCCTACCCCAGGCCAGGCTGGGACGTGCTACCGTGAGGAGCTTTTCCCCAGCTCAATGTGCCAGTGCCCCATGTCCACTTCCAAACCCTGGTCGTTGTCACTGCAACACTGGGACACTGGATAGCCCCGTAGTTAAGTTTTAATTTTCAGTCTTACTGCTGTTATAGTTTAACTAGCGAGACCTGAATTACCTACTTGAGATGTTTACCTTGCTACAGTACACTGTTCAGATGACTTTTTACCATTTCAAGACAGGATGGGGGACATGGCCCATTGAAACTAACTGCAGCAAAGCTTGGGCTCGGGGGCGCCCCTGGATGTCATGGTGTGCATATTAATTTGGAAGTGGAGGGGAGCAACTGAACTACCATGGATGTGGCTGATCTATATTCATCGCCCCCACCCCCCCCAAAAAAAACCCATTGTGCCCAGAAGTGGGCCAGATGATAAAGGGAGTGGAGTAGGGTAGGAGGGGCATGTTGGTGGCAATGCTCTCAACCACAGCCATGCAGCATGGCACAGTGTCATGCAATGGGTGCTATACCATGCTGAAACTGCACACACCAGCATGTTAGCCTCTTAGCACCTAGACAGTAGATTTTCACTGCACCAGTCACAAAGGGGGGGGGGTCCTGCCCCTGTGACATTGCAGAGCTTTTGGGAATAGCCCAAATGAGTGGCACTTCAAACGGATGACAATTTGCCCAGTTTGGTGCCAACACCCATTGCAACTGTGTACTGGGCCTCCTACAGGTTTTACATACAGATGAGTGAGACACTGAGGGCTGGCACTGCATGCATGTGAATACAGCAGCAGCTATTAACAGGCATGCACACTACATGCGCGCGTGCGCACACACACACACACACACACACCCTTCTAAACCGGCAACAGCCTGGTTTATTGAGCGTGACAAAACACACACAGACACACACCCTTCTAGACCAGCAACAGCCTGGTTTATTAACAGTGACAGAACACATGCACACACACACACCAAGACCAGCAACAGCCTGGTTTACACACACACACACACTGAATGAGATATATGCAACTTCCTCCTGAATAATAACTTGGGGAGGGCAGAACAGGGATCTCATTCTAATATCTCATCAAAAGGATGAAGCTTCCATTACTGCTGCACCCATGAATAACAAAGGCCCCATCAGCTGTGGATATGAACCCAGGTCCCAGGTGTGGGCCTTGAACCCTCAACCATGTTGTTTAGAAGTGCCTGTGCTATCACATGAGCCACACTGATGGATGTTAAATGAAAAACGGAGACAGCAGTAAAATAATTACTGGTTTACAACCCAAATCCAGTGACTGCCATTTCATGTTATGCAGTAGATGTAATCAACCTGAAAATGTGCTGAAATGAGCTACGAAGCTGCAGCTCGACTTACCCACAAATCTAAATACGAAGCATCAGCGGTGCAAGAGCTGTGAATGGCAAATTCTCTCACTCTCTCTTCAGTGGGATACCCATACGACACGATCAGAGCAGAGAAGAAAAAAGAAAGTAATTCTCTCTCTTTCTCTGTAGTTACCATAATGACACAAAAACAGTAATTACATAAAATAAACTATGGGGGTTTAAGTGTGGTAACTTATTTATTTATTTTTTTAAATTGTGATTTCAGTTTAAACCACTCAACCTTCGGTCTCGTTGTTTACGTGGTACCACACACCTTAGGTATGTAAACAAAACTCGTTACGCATTGTAACCCATACATTATTCTCTGTTTATAAGGTAACCCCCAGGTGGCACTATCCCAAGGGCTACTACCCCTGCCTGCTTTACTACTGCCAGGTTGAGGGGCCTAGGTTCTATGGCGGGTGCCTCCACCCAGAGGTCAGGGTTTGTAGTGGTTAGACTAGCTTGGTCACAGCCCTCTGGGACACTGAGACCCCCTTTTATTCCCTCTAGTGGCTCACACAATACACAGAAGTTACAGCCCCAATACCCCACATATACACACTGTTCACTCATAAAGTACCACTTACCCTCGAGACTGATTCTGCAGCACGTCTCTGAGGACCCCCTGTAAAATAAGGTTAAAGAACATACACAGCAAAATACAATGCTGTTTCCATAAGTACCAACACCACAGACAATATATAGTATAACAACAACAAATCTGATTTATTTAGGGGACAGTAACACAGGAGGGGAAATCAGGTTAATTGGCTGCATTAAATCACAGTACTGTGCACACATACAGGGTCTGAAAAGTCACACTATGGGTACCCAGGTTGGGGGAGGGGGGCTAGCCAGGTCCATTGCCCAGGGTTTGCCGGCAGGTGCAGATGGATAGGGCCCTGTAGAAGAAAATATGTGCACAACACCCAATTGTAATCCGGAGCCCGGATGTCTCAGTCCTTGAAGCAGTGAAACAACAAGAATTAGATGACACACTTGTGATTGAAAACAGGCTGCAGGGGAATACCCTGATTTGTACTCACAATACCCAAGCTGAGAACCGGATGGTGGATGTTCTTCTGGATTGCCAGAACAAGAGGGCATGGAGACAAGATCCTTGTGACTGGACTCCACTGCAGTTGATAGCAAACGGATTTAGTCCGAGACAAGCTGGGGTTTGCTTCCAGCTTCAACACACAGTACAGGGGATTGGAAACAGCAATTCCCTACGAGCACTATGCACATTCATATGTAAGAGGAAAGTACTATACCAGGCAGGCTGCTCCTTGATCCCGATCGCAATTACTGCAAAATACCCGGGAGCATACACACAGCAGTTTCAATTCCTGACAGACTGAGTGCGATTCAGCAATTTCTCCAGTCTTCTACAGGGTGAGCCTGGCTTCCACTTTTCAGTCTTCCTTCTTCTGAGAAACTCTGATTCAGTCTGACTATCGCTTACCACGGCTGCAGGCCGAAACTCAGGCCCTCACATGCGCTTCCCACGCAAAACTATACAGAGCAGAAGCACATAGCTCCTTCTCTCTTCACTGTCACAACTGATCTAAGCTTTCCAGTAACAGAGCAGAGCATTTCCTTTGAGTTTCTCCCAGTTCAGTTGGCAGTTTCGGCTGTCACTCACCATAGAGCAGCCTCTGTTGGTACAAAAAGGCGCCAAGGTCCAAACTACATTTCCCAGAGGCACTGGCCATACAGTACATAGATGGCTGGCTCAAAATTGAGAGTCCAAGTTCTGATTTGCCAGCAGCAGGCTCCATTTTAAAGATCCCCCACGCTGATTGGTCCAGTTCAGCAGTTCAATTCCAACATAGAGGGGAAACACACACAGAGTCCCAGCTGCAATAAAACAGGTTAGATAAACTGCAATTTCACAAATGCTGCTAAACGATTACAGGCAAACAGTTATATATTTCCGATGGGCTCCCTCTGCGCTCTTAGCGACTGCAGAAACGGAGCGAACTGACAGCAGCCCAGGCGGGATTCGGGCATTAGAACACACAGTCCCCCCTTTTCAATTAATTACGGTCACAAGCAGGCAGCTCTTAAAGAGACAGTACCAGAGGCTCTAAAAGCACTCACACTTAAGCAGCATAAATGCCGAACACCTCCTGACTTGGAGCATTCAGGCAAGCTCCTGGAAGACTTTTGGGAACCCCCATTTGCAGGGGGGTTACAATAAAATGCCAAGAAAAAGGTTGTTCCCTGATTAGTTGGCTGGGACCTTCACCCATGCTATTACCCCAGCACGGCAGCATGCATGAAGTTTCAGCACACACAAGAGCAGCCAACCAACAAAATCATGCAGCCTCAGCAACCTACGTGCATCCCTCACTTGGCATGGGTCATCTTTAAAGCATAATACCTCCCTCCCACTGTCAAAACAATCTGCCCCCCCCAAAAAAAATTTCACTTTTGTCAGATAACTTTCACGCCACTTTATAATTCTTTGGTGCTTTTTTCTTTTTAGTCCAGCTTTATTTATGAACCATACTGCTGTGTAGCTTCACATCATGTTTCATCAATCAGCGTGAGCAGTACTTCAAACTACCATGAGCGCTACTTCCAACCTACCTGTTCATGATCACAGCTACCACAGTCCCAATTGCTGTTTCTCTCAAAATACTCGCTCCCTCCATGAAGTAAATTTTGTAATATTTCCTAACTGAATCATTAAACTTATTTACAATTTTATTTTTTAACTGTTTTTAATGTATGCAAACAAGCCTTTTTATAATCACAGTAATGCACCAAAGGGCATGTGTCATGCGCTGTGATAATCTCTCTTCTCATGCATTGGATGCACCCGGCCTACAGCCTTGTGCCCAACCACACAAGGTGAGACATTATGCTTAAGTATATGTTTCTAGGATAGGTAGGAGGGTCTCTTGTGCATGTCAGAGTGCTGTCTTACACATCTGAGGGAACTGAAATAATTGTGAGCAGTTTTGTGACACTAAGAATGAATGAGGCAACACTCCTACATGTGTAAGAGGCTCTTCTACTGTACGTGCCCCAAAAATATATTATAGATAACTCTGTTTTATTTATTTTTTGAAAGCGTTTTACCAGGAAAGGCCTCCTGAACCATAATGACTCGTTTCCAGAGGTGACATGGAGAGGGAGGAGGGTACAATGGGAAGACAATACAGCAGAAATCATACAGAACCGTGACAATGTTGCAGCAAAATAAACAAGAGTAGGTGCTAAAACACTGAAGGTATATAAAGGTATCAAACCATCCAGTTACACCTAAATTCCAAGGACCAATACGGCTAAAACATCATTTCAAGATGGCAGCCACGCTGGGCTAGCCATGAACACAGTTCTGCAGATGTTTGCAGATTTTATTTTACTTAGCCCCCTATGCTGAACTATTATGTGTTTTTACGTTCGTTTATTATTTGTATTCTTTTATTTTTTATCACGTTTAGTTATTTTCACTGTCTAGTGATACGGCAGTTTGCGATACAGCTTTGCCGAACCAGCTGGTGTTTCCTGCTGTGACAGGTGAAAACGCTCCAAGATTTTTACGATCAGTGGAAAGTTGTGTTGCTGTCTGTTGAAATCGCTGGAGCCTGCAAGCCATTTACTTGAAGCTTTTTTGACTTTTGCCACTGTGGTATTGGACATATTTATTAGTCGTTATTATTCGGGAACCCTATGTGTTTTGGGGAAGGTTTATTCTGCATGCTGGAGTCATTTGTATGTAGGAGCGAGCCTGGAAATCTGAGCAATCAAGTGATTGGACTTGGTTTGTTGTTCAAGGACTGCTTGAATTGCTGGCCCTGATACTGTCCTGTGGAGCTTCGAAGGAGGAGGAGGAGAGGTTCAGCCAGTCCAGCTGACCTAGAGGTGGATGCGGGGTGTAGCCGTTTGTCCCTGGAAGGGTCGGGAGTGCCTACCGAAGGGCTGGTGTTCGCGGAGCTTCCAGGAGCTACTGGAGTTGCCTGGCAGAGGCTGGGTTTTCTCCGGCGTTCCAAGAGGGGGTGTTCGGTTGCACATAACGTGACCTGCCCTGGGTTGGTTGTGTTCTGGCATTATTTGAAACGGGACTGTTTTTACCTTTGTTATGCTAATTTTTCTGGATAAACTTTGAAAGTGAGAACTCTGAGGGCTAGACTACTGATACCAGGAATCTTGCCTTATAAGACGTATTGGGAGTTTGGATTCCTGAAGTGCAGGTTGACCTGGATTTTGCTGTGAGGGTCCTGATCTATGGTGGATTACCTGAAGCTTCTGTTTGGATCTATATTGTGTGGATTTCTTTTATGACTTCTCCTACTACTGGATGCCTTCTTTCCCAGACTTTTAATTTATTTTTGGTCTCTTGGTGGTGAGAGGATCAGGGGGTCCATATTTACTTTTTATTTTATTTTTGATGTGTATGTTTATTTTAGTTTTTTGATTTTTTGTGTTTTCTGGGCAGTGGGAGTGCCTAGTATTTTTCCTTTTCCTTGGCTGTGAGAAGGCTGCAGGAGGGGGTGCATTTATATCTGTGTGTCTATTTTATATCCTGTGAAAGGGGATTTTATTTTGTTTTCTGGGTTCAATTTTTATTCAATTGTGGGAGGAGAGCAGTTTGATATGCTTTGTTGGGTTGAGATTATGATTTAAGTCTATACTGTTGTGGGGGTTTTAGGATTCTAATTGTACATGGTTCTGTTTTAGGAATTTGGGGTCCTGTGTGCTTTCTCTATTGTTTGGTTTAATTATTGGTGGAATGTGCCTGCTTGCCCCCCCGTCCTGTACTATTTGGCCTCCACTCTCCGCATCCTCCGCCCATTCTCCACTCCCCCCCGCCTGCTTCCATCTATCAGCGCTGTTGAGCACTGGGGATTGCTCGCAGGGGTGGGTGTCAGAGGTGGGTGTGGGGTTGTGGACAGCGGAGCCTGAAAGAGTGGCGCTCTCCCATTGGGGTGATCAGGACCAGAACATGCCCTGGTGCAAAATGGTGTCTGGAACGTGGGGGTCCTGTTCTGGTTTCCATACCCAAGGACACCTCCGTTTTGGGAGGGCAAGTAGTTGGGACGGCTCGCTAACCTTGTCCAACTCGGGTGCTGTTATGCAATGCCAGACCTGTCTGCAACAAGACTGCTCTTATCGTAGATTTTGTGGGTATAGCAGATCTGGTTTGCATTACCGAGACCTGGTTAGATGGGAATGCTGCCCCTATTTTGGAGGCAGCTATCCCCACTGGGTACTCTGTTATACATCGCCCAAGACTGGACCGCGGGGGTGGGGTGGTGGCTGCGGTCTGTTTCAAGACCGAATTGGGCCTAACTGGTGTTCCAGTTGAGGAGACCAGGTCATTCGAGTGTACTGTGGTAGTTGGTGTGGGGTGCAGGATAGCTCTTAGTTACCGTCCACCAGGGGATGAGAAGCTGTTCCTGCAGGAAGCAGCAGACTTCACCGCCGACATGGCGTTGGAGTCACCCAGACTTATGGTTCTGGGTGACTTCAACACCTAGGTCAATGACGAATCCTCGTTTTTTGGACAACACTTCCTCCAGGTGATGACATCTCTGGGCTTCACACAGGTTGTTTCCTCAGCAACACATAATGGTGGTCACTTCCTTGATCTGGTCTTCCTCCTGGGGAATCGAGGCCTCCGACTTGGCGGTGGAACTGGTTGGTTGGTCTGACCATTTCACTATTGGGTTAAATTTTTCGGCCCCCCGGGGTAGGTTGACCCCTGTGGAGATGGTCAGTTATCGCCCTTTACGGGATGTGTTCCCCGAAGACCTGATGGCGGCAACTGACCTCTCGCTGTTTGATGAGACCAGCACAGATCCTGAGCAGTTAGCTGCAGCCTATAATAGGACCAAATCTCTTGAGCTCTCAATCGGATTGCTCTTGTCCGAGTTCACCGCCTGCCGCTTCACCCTGGGGCCCCATGGTTTGATGGGACTCTTAGAGAATTGCGGAGACAGAGGCATAGGTTAGAGCATCGTTGGCGGAGGACAACTTTAGATGCCAACCACCTTATTGTGTTAGAATTTACAATGTTCTATCAAACAGAAATTTCCCATAAGAAGGCAGAGTTCCTGTCCAGGGAAATTTCTGTCATATGGAACCGACCAGCTCAACTCTTCAGAATGGTTGACAGGCTGTGCAACCCAGCCTGTCAGCAGTTCCGTCGAGTCTTTTCACAAAAGGAGTGTGATGAGATCGCTCGTTTCTTTGCAGATAAGGTGGCCGACATCAGGCAGGAGTGCTGCCAACTTCACTCTATGGGGGTTGCTGTTGGTCGGTGTTGTGTCGCAGGGCCCAGAATTTCCTGGAGTACCTTTGATATGCTGGAGTTCGTGGATATTATGAGGATTATCCAGGGGATGCGTCCCACTTGCTGTAGGTTAGATCCGGGCCCTACTTCCCTGATTTTGGGTTGCAGTGACATCATAGGCCCGGTCTTAGCTTGGACTGTCCGGTGCTCTTAGGACTCAGGTGAGTTTCCTAGCTCCCTGAAGGAGGGGGTGTTGATACCCCTCCTGAAGAAAGCTTCTTTAGACCCAGAGAACCTAGCAAACTATAGGCCTATCTCTAACTTTCCTTTTGTGGGGAAGGTTATTGAGAAAGTTGTGGCGGCTCAACTGGAGAACCATTTAACCATCCATAATCTATACGAACCTCTCCAATCGGGTTTTCATAAGAGGCATAGTACTGAGTCAGCTCTGGTTCAGGTGCTCAATGATCTCCTGATGGCGAAAGATTGGAGACACTGTTCCATCTCAGTTCTCCTTGATTTATCATCAGCCTTTGACACTGTAGATCATGGGGTTCTGTTCGAGCATTTGAGGTTCATCTGCGGGCTGTCTGGATCAGTTCTCAGGTGGTTAACATATTTCCTCGCTGGTAGAACACAGAGAGTTGTGTCAGGTATTTTTTCTTCCAAGGCTTTCTCTCTGCCTTGTGGGGTACCTCAGGGCTTGGTGCTGTCCCCCATGTTATTTGCAGTGTATATGCTGCCCCTCAGAGACATTGTAAGACGGTATGGGCTGAGGTTTCACTGCTATGCCGATGAAACCCAGCTCTAGCTGTCTTTTGCCCCTGACCAGGTTAGTGCTATCTCTGTACTGAACAGCTGCCTCGTAGAAAACCAAGATTGGATGAGTGCCAATGGTTTAAAGTTGAACCCAGGAAAGACTGAGGTATTGGTAGTAGACCCGGGTCGTAGGACAGAGGGGTTGAGGAATGAGCTCCCTCCGGTTTAGTCCTGGAGGGTGCACTGATTCTCACCTCTGAACGGGTGCTTGACCTAGGAGTGGTGCTTGACGATAGCCTGACCTTTCATCATCAGGTGTTGGCAATCGTCAAGCTGGCCTTTTACCATCTTAGGAACACTGCTAGGATCAAACACCTTGTTCCGTCCAGCGACCCTGCCTGTCTTGGTCCATGCATTTGTGACATCATGCCTTGACTACTGCAACTCCCTTTACCTAGGGCTTCTTGGGGTTGAGATCTGACGCTTGCAGCTAGTGCACAATAATGCAGCATGTTTGCTGACTGGGGCTTCGAGAAGAACTCATATTACCCCTGTGCTGTGCGATCTGCACTGGCTGCCCATTCAGTGGCGGATCACCTTTAAGGTAGGTCTGTTGACCTACACAGCCCTACATGGACTCGGTCCCGATTACTTGAAAGAGCTCCTGGTTCCTTACACCCCTCTGTGACAGCTCCGCTCAGCTGACGAGGAGTTGCTGAAGATTCCGAGGGTAAGTTTAAAGTCATCTGGTGCGCGTGCCTTCGGGTTTGTGGCACCTACCCTGTGGAATTCTCTGCCCCGTCAGCTAACGGAGTGCAGGACAGTGGGGTGCTTTAAGCAGGCACTGAAGACCTATTTGTGGGGAAAAGCGTACCCTGAATTTCTTTGATTTTTATCTGTATTTATTGATTGTTGTTTTTACCTTACTGTACAGCACCTTGAAGCGTGAAAGGCGCTATATCAAATAAAATTTATTGTTATTATAAAATCTATTTTTTCTAAGTCAAGGTATATAAACAAATGACACTGTAAAATTTGCAATTTAACACCACTGGGTAAAACAGCCCGAGCAAATAAGTACTGCAAGGGTTGTGCTGGCAACAAGAGTGATGTAGACAATGGGTATCAACAGCAGCACAGAAACAGCTATTCAATTTAAAGCTAATGGGAAGCAACAGTTCTACAAATGAGCAGAAAGGGGTAGTACAGTAACAGAAAGCCTAGGTAACAGGGTTAAGAACAGGAGCAGGCACGAATGGTGTGGATATGGAGAAGGGATTTCAAAGATGACAGGGGTGAGGCAGCACAGATATGAGGGGCAGGAGGCCAGAGTAGACTGAGACTGCAGGAAAAAGCAGACTGACCAGCAGAGGATTTGGCACAAGCGATGCAGAAGGAGTAACAGTCAGCACAGCGAAGGGAGGTTGGGTGGAAGTAGGAAAGGAGATAGGAGAGATAACAGGGGAGTGAGCCAAATCAGAACTTAGCAATGAGGGAGATGCAGTGAGAGAAGCAGCAGCCTTCAAGTGAAAGGAAAGGGAGGAGTACTGGAAGCAGTGATGGGCACCGAGTGGGCAGTCCAGCACAAATCAACAGAAGGAGTAGAATAGGGTGTCCAGTCTGGCAAGAGTGTACTTAGGGGGCCCATTGTACACTACATTACCAAAAACTAAAAGCCAGTAGAATAATTTTAGAGGCCAATCTCATGGCTGGCTGGAAGAGGGATATAGGCTTTGTTCCTAAAAAGAGCCCCCAGTATAGGCAGGAGCTTTGAATGGATGGCATCAATGTGGGTAGAGAAATAAAGGTGACTGTCAAGATACACAACTTAGGTATTTAAAGGAGGGGACTGCTTCTGTTTTGGAGCCATCAATGTTCAAAAAGTGTGTGTGGCGGGCTGTATGTTAATGAGGTGCTGTTGGGTGCTGAAAGTCATGAAGACTATTATTTGTTAATGTATTTAGGGGGAGCTTATTATTTTGGAGCCAGTTGTGGACATTTGAGAGGTCAAGCTTGAGCTGTTCTGACAACTCAGGGCAAGAGGGACCAGAGGCAGAAAGGACTGTATCATCCACATACAGCTTAATGTAGGAGGAAGTACATGCCTTGGGGAGGTCATTAAGGAAGATAAAGAAAAGGATAGGGCCAAAGACTAAGCCGTGAAGTACCCCAGACTGGATGGTGAGTGAGGACAGGGCTCTGCTGAAAAAGACAGCCCATGACCTACAATACAGGTAGGAAAACAACAGCTGACCACTGGGCAGTTAAGGCCAGCACCAGCAAGTTTGGACTGCAGGAGAAAGTTGGAAACACTTTTGTCAGGTCAGTAAATATGGGAGCAGTGACATGGCCCCAGTCCATCCCTTTCAGAACAGTCAGTAAGGTGAAGCAGGAAGATGGTGGTGTAGTGAGATTTGCCAAAGCCAGACTGGTAGAACGGAGGAAGGCAGAAGAGTCATGGACAAGAGAGAGCTGAGAAAGCTGAGAAGTTGCTGACTTATTCTGTGCTAACAAAAAAAAAAAAAAAGTTTATTTACTTACACTAATGAAGTTTTACTGACCGTGAGTGCTGCGGGGGCATGTGTGAGTGTTCAGCCATGGATTGCTATGGTATGGCAGAAGACTGATTGATAACAAGCTCCAGCAATCCTGTGCACTGGTTGTGAACACACATTTTACTGGTGTTCAGGTGCGCGTCTTGATGCCACTGCCACCATACACACTTTTGCATTCACTTTTAGCAGAGCCCATGCTTTTCTTTTTTTAAATTGCTGACTCTGTTCATCATTGTGGATCACAATGGACAGTTGAGGGAAAGTGGTTACCCCAATTGCAGGCATAACCCTGGTGCCTTTTCAGTTGCAGCCGCTGGCGGATGTATCTGTAACTGAACTTTACAGCATGCGAGCAGTAACTGGGTGTGACAGCGTGAGAAGCACTCTTGTGGCAAGAAGTGTTTTGAGATTGTGAAACTAAGACCATGACTAGTTCTCTATGGTTCGGTGCTCTATAACTGAATGTCACTGTATCTTGTTTAGAAAATTTTAATAAAGTGCAGTTCTGTGTAGGAACTACTGTCCTACAAGAACTGAACTCACAGATAAGTTTATCAGTTTGCAAGTAAGTCTAGTTTGGCCAAGCTTGATGTCTGCTAAAATAAGATACAGAGAATAATGCATGGGTAATCATACGCAACGAGGCTGTGTTAACGTCAAGGGATGAGAAGAGATCATACAGACCTCGTGAGCAAAGCTTGAGAGATCCATTGTTATCTTAACACCGAGATAAAAACAAGCTGCAGTGGGCATGGTTGCCCAGGTTTTATTTATTTTTTTTTTTTTTTATAGTATATGATTTTACTGTATGTCAAAGGACAAAATTTAAGTTTACATAAATTAGGAAGCAGGACCGATCCGTTCTTCTCCAACATACCTTTTTCACTCATAGCGCATAACTGTAGTAAAGATAAATTATTACGATAATGGGGGGAGGAGCTTAAAAGGAGATTGCACTATGCTGCAACTTTCTGTGACCTTTGAACTGTGCACAACTTTTGCACATGTACAACAAGGATTCCAAATGCATGGAAATCCATACACAACACCACAACCATATACTATTTCTAGGTTCATCCTAAGATGTAACTACCGAAATAAACCACAGCCAGGCATAAGCAGAACTGAGTAGCATGCAGGAACTCCAATGCAGGTGGAGCCACTTGCCAGAAAGCCAGTACCATATCATTATTCAGGCTGCCAGATCAAAGTAGAGGGAGGGGGAAAACAATATCAGAGCCTCAACAGTGCAGGGAGGTCCCGGGAACTCAGATGAAGGACTGCAAGAGCAAACACCTCAAGCCATACCTTATGAAGTCAAAATCTGCATTCGGTTGACAGATCATAGTAGTAAGAATAATAATTAGTTCAATGTGCTTACGCAATAGAATGAGAGGATATGAGATAATGCTTGTGTAACTTGAGTTTACTGTGTGGCTTTCCGCCTCTCTATCCGTGGGCTATACCACCCTGTAGGAGTACGACACAAGGAACCCTAGAAGAGGGTTCCCCCCCCTACAGGTGTCGGGAATGAACGCATCGGCTAGAGGTAGGTTAAGAAGAAGCCCAAAAATAATGCCCAAGAATGTCAAGCTTTGAAGAGGCGAGGATGATGAATGAATTCCATGAGAATGGCTAACTTCCTGAGGAGAGAGGGGAAAGCCTGGCCACCATCCACCTCCATCCAACGGCGGAACCTAACTAACGAGAAGAAAATACTAACTCTAACTAAAATTATGACCACTGGTATGGAGGAGAGGAAAAAACACCTTTGAGGAGGAAACCTCTGGGGATCCAAGGCCTAGGTCACCTTCCCTCCAGGCTGACGATGTTTGATTTGAGGATGAATATCTTTTTTTTTGTACTTTATGTTTATTAGATTTTTAATCAATGAACAATTGATAAATATATTCCTCGTACAAGGTACTACATTTTGAGCATATTAGGAATAGTTAATAAGCAGTATTACTGAAACCCTGTATTCTTATATAGTAGGAAATGGGAGTTCCTTAATACAGATCTTCCCCAAATATTACCAATAAGTTGTCGGCCTCTTCAAAGGAAAAAGGTGCATCTTGAAGGGAGTATATTAGGGAGAACAACACAATTATAAGACTGCTATTTAACCTGGTATAAACAGATATAGACCCAAATGTAGACCCCTATAGAGCTTCCCCTCACAGTAGACAAACAGCCAAACAACTATAGTGCCCAATCCAACCTTAGACTCGAGCGGTAGCAGTGAGTTGACATTTAACTTTAAATTATAATGCCAAAGGGCATTTCCCCACATATTTCACCTAAAATGTAATTAGGAACGCACAGTTAGTAATTAGGCCTTTTGAAACACTTCCCACGCTCAGACGGAGCTCGAATTATATACTAAATCCTTTTACGACTCACAAACAATGTCTGGAATCAATTAGGCTCTTTACTGCTCCCATTATTAGTTTTATCCCCACAACAACAAAAACAAAACTTTTAAATTCAACATATGTAAAAAGTAATGTCTTTCTTTTCTGGGAGTCTCTGTGCAAGTCTCTTAGTATTTCGCCTCCATCTAGGCTCAGTTCAGTCCTCCGATTGGGAATCCAAAAGATGAGGATCTGGTGCAGTTTTGCAGCCTGCGAATTCAAGTTCTGCCTTCTCTGCCCAGCATCGGTGGGATTATTGAAACTCCACGATTCCCCCCATAAACAATGCGCAACCTGGCAGGAAGCAGAAATAAGTGAATGATGCCAAGGGCCCTTTGTCGGTGTCGGAACGCATCAAAGCACTTTCGACAGGCCCTCATCCGATATGAGAGGTCTGGATACATCTTGATATCTGAAGCGTTTATTTCTAGTGGGTAATTAGCCCTCGCTGCAGAAATAAGAGCATCCCGAACTTCAGAGTCTGTGGTGCGCAAAAGTATAGTTCGTGGCTGTGGTGATCCGGCTGGCCTCACTCTCGGACTGACCCGGTAAGCTTTCCTCAAAGCCTTCCAGTCGAAATCTTCGGGGACATGTAGATGTTCAGATAGCCAGTTTATCAGAAAAAGTAGAAGGTCTGTGCCCTCCATTCCCTCTGGTATCCCCACTATGCGAACATTCCCTGATCGGACCTCGTTTTCTATAGCTTCCATTCTGCTTCTTAATAGGGAGTTCTCCTGGGTTAGATTGGCCACTGTTGCCATATTAGCTGTAGACCTTTATTCTGCATCAGCTACCGATCCCGTTAATGATTTTATTGCAGCATCATGTGACTCAAGTTTAGACAAGGTTTTTTCTGTTTTAGTGTCCACTGCCTTCAGTGATTCAAGCATCGCTTTCCACGGGGGTTCTGATGAAGTCGAGACACTCGCCTCCCCAATGCATGCCAAAACTGCGGCCTTACTTGAGTCCTGCTGTTGAGATTCCTTTGGAGGGCCCTGGTATTGTGCCTTTTGACGAACCATCTTATATTTAGTATCGTTTGACTCTCTGTGATTTCAGGAGTTGAAATATGTTATCAACTTGTGGGTTAATTAGTATTTTCCCATTGTTTTTACGCTTTAGTTGCCACTACCTCGAGCAGCTCGATTAAGGTAAGGCAAGGCAAATTTATTTAAAAGATGCCCAATCCCGGAGGCTCTGGGCACCGTACAAAATTTCGAATAGCATTTTACACGCAAAAACATAAAACATTTATACGAGAATAAAATATAATAAATCACAAACTATAAAATAAATCCTACTCTAAGCATCAAATGCTTGTGCAAATAGGAGTGTCTTCAGGCGGGCCTTAAAAATATCTACAGTGGGGGCCCCTCTGACCAAAGCTGGTAAAGAATTCCATAGAACGGGAGCCGCAACACTAAAGGCTCTGTCGACAGCAGATTTAAACCTCATTCTAGGAATGGTCAGAAAGCCACCACTGGAGGATCGGAGAGGGCGGATAGAGGAAGTAGGTATCAGGAGGACTGACAGGTAACCAGGGCCCTGCCCGTGTAGGGCCTTATAGGTGAGAAGACCCACCTTAAAGAGGATTCTCCACCTGACTGGCAGCCAGTGCAATTCGCGCAATACCGGTGTAATATGGCAAAATTTTTGCTGCCCAGTCAGTAACCGGGCAGCAGCGTTCTGCACCAGCTGCAGTCTGCGGAGAGATCCCCCTGTGACCCCGAGATAGAGCGCATTACAGTAGTCCACCCTAGATGTAACTAAGGCATGTATCAAGGTAGGGAAGTCCAGAGGCGGAACAAAGGGCTTAATCCAGGCAATGTTTCTGAGATGGAAAAAACAGGTACGAACCAAGGAAGATATTTGAGCCTCCATGGTCAGGTTCCTGTCCAGAATCACTCCAAGATTTCACACCCAAGAGGAGGCCTTCAATGACACAGTTCCAAGAACAAGTCCAGTTGCTGAGTCAGAGGCCGTCCTATCACGAACTCTGTTCGACTCCACTACCAGTACCTCCGTCTTGTCAGGGTTCAGTCACAACCAGCTGGAAGCCATCTAGTCACTGATCTCGGTCAGACAGATATTTAGCACATCCAATGCGTTGGATGTTCCTGGGGCAAAGGACAAATATAGCTGAGTATCATCAGCATAGCAATGAAAACTCAGGCCATACTTCCTAATGATCCCCCCCCAAGGGCATTTGTACACTGCGAACAACATTGGGGCCAGTACCGAACCCTGAGGGACTCCACAGGGAAGGAGACAGGGTGTAGATGAGAAATTTCCCATTATAACCCGTTGCCTCTTGTTGGTGAGAAAGGACTCAAACCAGTTGATGACGGTACCGGTGAGTCCACACAGCTCCCTGAGGCGGACAAGCAACACACAATGGTCCACAGTGTCAAATGCTGAAGAGAGATCGAGGAGAACAAGAATTGTCCTGTCCCCCCGATCTCTAGCCCTGAGGAGATCATTCTGCACCCGAACAAGCGCAGTTTCCGTGCTATGTCTAGCCCGGAAAGCCGACTGGAAGGGATCATACAACTCGTGAGTCACGAGGTGCTCTTCCAACTGAAGCGCTACCACCTTCTCCACCACCTTCCCCAAGAATGGAAGGTTGGAGATAGGACGGTAATTTGCCTTGATCTCCGGGTCCAAAGATGATTTCTTTAAAAGGGGTCTCACCAGAGCCTCCTTCAAGGCATCCAGAAAGACTCCCTCAAGCAAGGAACACCGTACAATCGAGGCAAACACCGTGCAGACAGAATACAAACATGATGCAACAATGAATAATGATAGTGATGATCACTGCAGGAAGTTGGCGGGTCGATGAAGTAGCATAAGATCCAATAATAGGTATGATCAATCGACTGAGGTGAGGAATTAGACATAGAGGTCAATAAAGCATGATTATGTGATGTGAACAATTAGATCCTGTTGTTGTGGTCAATGAGTAGCATCAGAGTCAATGAAGGTATGGTCGAGGGAATGATGTAACTAGATAGACCTTGCTGGACCCAAGGAAGGCATGTTCGAGTAGTCGATAGAGACAGTAGATCTGGGAGCAAGAATGGGAGGGAGTAAATCCATGTATAAGTCAGAGCAGTGAGGGGTATCAAGATATGCTCACGAGGATATTCCTGATGTGCCGATGCATAGACAAATAATACTGTAGACTGGCTTGATGGAGCGATGAGTTTCATTGAGCGATGCAAGTGAGCAGACACTGGGTTGAAGAAGCATGCTTTATTATGCGAAGTGAACGATTAGACCCTGAACAATTAGACCCTGATGTTGTAGTCGATGAGGTAGTAAGGAATTGAATGACAGGAATGTTATTGTAAGTGATGTAAACAGATAAGCTTTGAGGTAATGCTGAGTGAATGATGACTGGATTTATGAACTCTATATAACTGGAGTTATGAACTTACATATATGGCATGATGCCATGGTTGATAGGCAGTATAGGAGTTTTGATAGGTATGTATGCCCAAGAAGAATAACTACAGTAGGTCATGAAGGGATTCAATCCTGAAGAGCTGGTATAGAAGCAGAAGAAGAGGAGACGGGAAGGAATGAAAAACAATCCGAACAAAGGCATTGCGTGCCATGTAGCAACTCCAACCATGCTGCTCCCCGAAAGGAGGCAGACTCCGAGGCTAATAAGGCGGGACAAGAACCAAAGGGAATGCGAATCAGAAGGAAAGCACAGGACGGCGATCAATAGGATACAAATCAGATGATGAATGACGAGGAGGGAAGCCATGAGTGGAATAATCTACAAAGGACAGAATGAGAAAGAGCGATAGACTGAGGAAGGTAATGGGAACAGATGAGGAACGATGATGGATGGACGCCATTAAAGCAGGTACTGGAAGCAAGGTAGGAAAGGATGAAGGACAAGAGGGAGGTCGCATAGGACCCAGCCAGTACGGGATGAGAACTTCACGGGGCAATTTAGATTAGGCGATGTATAAACCAAGATAGAGATAGCCAGACAGAGCAAGGGAATAGCACAGATGTGGCAGCAAAATGCGCCATGGCATACTGTGAGAGAAATTTGAATTAGAGGAGCAGGCCGAAGCCAGGTATCACGGAACTGAGGGGGCTAAGAAATCAAAGGATCCCAGATTAAAGAATTGAGGACGGACAACGTGGAGCAGGTAGACTCTATTTAAGAGGAAAGCTCCCCAAGGGGGCAGGTCGACAAGCTGAATGAGGTGGCACATAGGCCCAGATCGATGGAAGATCGGTTGGAATCAGCCATGGTAGGCCCGAGGATAGTTTAGAGCACTTACCCGGTCAACAAAAATGAAATAAATAAATGAATAGGAATGGCAGAGAAAACAAACAGATCGATCATGGCATGATGAGATAGAAGCCTTGACTGGATAGAAACCAGGACGGCAGAGAGTATCGAAAGAGCCTAGCAGAGGAAACAGAACGAGGGCACCATGAAGCAGGAGTAATTGATGGGGAAAGCAAGGTAGGAAAGAACGAAGCTCAGAGTCAATGGAATTAGAGGAAGGCGGGATGACCAAGCCCATGGGCTGCAAAGGGAAAGAGAGCCATACAAAACACTGGAGATATACAAATTATTAAATTAGTAAAGAGAAGGGTAAGGAGAAACCTGGTCAAAAACGGTCTGAGTATGACAAGGAAGCATACATACCTGTTGAAGCTGGGGAATGCAAGCAGAACTAAAGGGCATATCCTCAGAGCGGGGGGGTGAGGGGGAACATCAGAAAGTATGAAGATACGCAGAAGGTAATAATCAGTATGAGAAGCAGTCTATTAGGGAGAGACTGGAAACTAAGAAGGAGTAGACATGCAGTGCAGAATGAAATGGACTCCCAAGGGAGACCGGCACCGAGGATAACAAGAAAGGATGCAGCTGGTAGCAGTCAGGTTCTAGCATTACAGGATGATATGGTAGCCAAAGGTGAAGGAAACAGGGGCAACATCCAAAAGCTGTCAAGCGGCAGCCGCAGTGGAATATCCCAAGGATTCCGAACTGTTAGGTCCAGGAGTAGGCATGCTGGCATGCTGGGGATGCAGAAGCGTGCAGTGGCCAGAGAAGCCGGGACCACAGCCGCCACCAGTCGGGGGTGGCATAAAACCTGAAGCAGGGAGCAGAAGATCGATTAACAGGTATGCCCGATGGAGCAAGATGAGGAAATAGACACTGAGGCCAAAAAGGCATGAACATACAATATGAACGAGCAGATCCAGATGCATGGGTGATGAGGTCAGAGGATTCAATAGAGTGATGCAAGGAACAGGACTCCTCGAAAGGAGATATACTCTGTGGCTAAGAAGGCAGATGAACTAGATGGGCGATACGCTCGATAGAGCAATGTGACCAAGTAGACTCCTCGAAAGGAGGTAGAGCCAGAAATCGATAGAGCGATGTAAGGAAGTAGGCTCCACTAAATGAGGTTGATTCAGAAATGAATGTGAAAGAAACCTGAATGATGGTGGATAGCCTCCAGCCAGCTTGTAGCAAGGGGCGACGGACAGGAAGGCATGGCCAGGAATGGAGACAGAGTTGAAGCAATGCGACTGACACTGTGTGCTAGAGGGAGGCAGTCAAGGCATATTGACAGAGTGAATGAAAGAGAAGAGCAGGTTGAGGCGAGATATGGAGGAATGCGAGCAAATCGGACGATGAGGAATGAAACCATGACAGAAGTAAATCCGCAACAGCTGAAGACTGACTGTAGCCAGGAAGGGATGCTCGAAGAGAAGAATTGGGTAATGAGGGCCAGAGTCAGGAACAGGAGACATGGGCAGGAGGGCCTTGGATCAAGGAGGTGGCATGTGAGGTGTGATCGGTGTGCCTGAAAGAATATCAAATGCAGGTCAGACTGAGCCGGTGGGAATGAGAAAAGGCACCAGGACAAGGAAAGAAAAATAGAATGCATATAAGGTACAGAGATGGATTGAAGCCATGGAGGCTGGTATAGGAAAGTGAGGTACCAAAGGATAACGTAGAGCTTCGAAGAGGCGAGGAGCCATGAGTGAGGAGGCATATGGATGGAGAGATCGAATTAGATGAGAGAATGGTGACTGAAGTCAGAAACTGAATACAGAAGTTAGGATGGCCATGGGTCAAGGAGGCATCATAGGAGCCATGATGGGGATGCATGAGGAACCAGATACATGCGGTGGAAGGGGTGCGGTGCAATGAGGTGGCATAAGAATCATGATATGCATGCCCAAAATGTCGTAGATTGCAGGGAGATGGAGGACCACCATGACCGGAGCGAATCCTTTATGGCTCGGATGAGTAAGGTAAAATAGGAAACATGCAAGGTACGATGATGGAGGAAAGCCTTGAAGGCTGAATCGGGGGGAAGGTAATGGTAGGATAGGGAAAAACCCAGAGGAAATGCACTGGTTAACAAAGGAGGCAAGGAGAAGGACACAGATCGAGTGACTGAAAGAGGAGTACCATGAGTTCAGCAGTGAATACAGGAAAGGGGCAATAAACTAAAGGGGATAGAAACTGGCTGGCCCCAGCTAAGGGGCAAGCCAAGAGGGGGAACACCAGGAACACAGAGGAATGCACGCCGCCCCAAAGGAGGGTGCAAGCAGAGGATAAGCACGGTGTCCTGAGTAGGGAAATCTTAGCCCAAGATCAGGTAGTCCCAAGGTAAGTGGGGGAAGAATCAGATAGGAATGTGCAGAGAGAGTACGAAATCCATATGCCATGCATACCACGTAACTGCAATGAATTCCGCATAGCTCTACGATTTTCACATTCGAATGTACCCTCGCTCCTCAGAAGTTTACTAATGATTCTCATAAAATTAGAGCTAGTTCTGGACACATCAAGTATTAGATCACTGAACTAAACTGATAGAAATAGTCCCCATCTCTTACTATAAGGGATCCACTATCTGAAGACATAATATTGTTAAAAATAAGAAAGTGCTCCACATTCTGACCCTTGCTATGAATTTTGAAGGCCAGTGCTATGATTTTAATGCTGAGAGGTAGAGAGGTATGACGCCAGGTACCAAAGTAATTCATAGGCATGGAAAGTCAGGGAGAAACAGCAGACCCGAGACAGTGACCTACCTCCTAAAATCATTTTTTTTTTTTTTTAATTGTACGAATCCCACCTCCAAAACATGATAGAAAAACAGCCCCATCGGATATGGAGACAGGAGAGCTGGCAGCACAGAGTACAGAGCAAATGAGGAAGTAAAGAGACATTGATAAGAAAATTGCTGAAGAGAAGTGGCTGAGGCTGCTTTACTAACCTGCAAAACCCAAAAGGAAGCTGAACATGGCGATGAACATGGCCCGACTAACGTAGCAATGGAGGAGCGGTCCTGAATATGATGGAATCTAAGAAACAGTGGCAGAGTGGGTAGAGAGTTAGCAAAGCAGCACAGTGATCCAGAGAAACAGCCCACGCATGGCGAGGTGACACAGCAACAATGGAATGCAACAGCTGAAAGAAGTCTCCGGGTGAGCGAATCTCGGATATCTAGACTGGCGGATCCACAAATCGGCAGAGCAGCACACTACAGAGGAGGGCGAAAGGAATGAAAGGTGAATCCCAGATGAGGGTCCGACACAGAGACACAGTAACCGGATGGCACAGCAACACATGGGGAAGGACCCGGCAGGGGGGCAGGGAGACAACAGAACGACGGATGGCTGCAAGGCTCCAAAATAAAAATGAAAAGCACAGAAGCAGGCAGCGTCAGCTTGGAGGTGAAAATCAGAGCGCCGCCGAGGAGGGAATATCCTAGAGTAGGAGCCAGCCAAACTAGAAGGTGGACAAAGAGGGTTGCTGGACAGATAAGGTGCAGAATGCGGAGATATAGGAGAGAACAGCAAGAAAGGAGCGGAGCAGAATGGAGTCGGAATGGCAGCCCACCCAAGAGGCCATGCAGCAGCAGGAGGAGCACAGAGAGAGTCAAACAGGGTCATTCCCCATGTGGCATATGAACGTAATGAAATGCGAGCAAGCAAGCGGGGAAACACAGAGCTCCAAAGGAGCGGAGGGAAGGAGAAGGGAAGGGGGAGAAAAGTGAGTGACAGGAGGAAAATGAGGAAGAAGCAGCTGGATGCACGAGGAAACTGGGGGAACACAGAGGAAGGGGAAGGAGCGCCTCCAGCTGCAATGAAAAGAATCCTGGCGGGGCCCAGGATGTTTGCGACCTTTAAACTCGACGGGGGAGTGACGTGGTTGCTCCACTCATCGAACCACAGCCTCCCAATAAAAAAACCTAAGTAGTTATTCAGCAGGGACATGGTCCCAGTTAGATGAGGGGGTTTCTGGCATTTTAAATAATAATATAGTTCTAGACCCCAATACTTGCATCTTATTATGGAACTGTATTCTGCTCTATGTGGTATCTTGATATGAACTGCTGTTTGGGGTGTTACTGCAGTCTCAATAAACTTGTAATATAAAACAAAACAAATTTGCAGTCAGTTCATGGGTCTTTTCCTGGAGGATGCTGTGGAGAATCATTCTGGGACTGTCTGTTTCAACACTACCACAGTTCTTTTCAGTGCTGCAGCACTGTGTTTCTGGTGCTTGGGTCACTGGGTGGTTTGTGGCAAGATCCGTCAGGATAACTCTGTGGCCAGCAACTGTGAAGCCATCGGGCACTGCAAGATGGAGACATCAATTTTGTGTTTCTGCAGTTCACAAGTTACTTCCCCAACCATCTTAAAGGTTTACACCCCATCAGCAAAGCAGACCATCATTTCATTTGACGAGCCTTCATCATAATAATATATGCTATGTCCTGGCGATAGGACGAGTACAAGACACGCAGATAACTCTGGGAAATGTCTATGCCCCCCCGGCTCCCCCACATCATTTTATTCCTCCCTCATCCAGTTGGTGGCGGAAAAAACGAGGGGAATATTGATTATGGGGGGAGACTGGAATCTGGTGTTCAATAGGACAATAGATACTACCTCTAGGATCCTGAACCCAGATTATAGAAGGACAAAGTCAGTTAAAAAGATTTTTGAACAGGTGGCCCTGGTGGATGTATGGCGGGAAAGATATCCCATGGCTAGAGATTATACATATTACTCTCCACGTTTCAAAATATACTCAAGACTAGACGCTTTTTTCACCTTTTCTAGAGACCTCCCGCGTTTCCTATCCATGTCAATAGAGACCTCCACTCTATCAGACCATAGCCCCCTTTTCCTAGAGATAGATCCCAGCCTTCCGTGAAGAAATACGCAGTGGAGACTGAACTGCCCACTACTTAGGGACCAAGGGATAGTCAGGGAACTTAAACAGCACATTACTACCACATTAAGAGAAAACGATACAGGTGAGGTATCCCCTCAGATCCTGTGGGATACTCTAAAGGCCTCAGTCCAGGGTAAAATCATTTCTATTGCATCTGCTAGAAAGAGGCAGATAACACAAAGACAGCAAGAACTTACAACACAAATTAAAACCCTAGAAGATGCCCAAAAGAATAGATGGGACCGAGAAAGAGACCAAACCCTAAAAGAATTAAAGAAGGATTTAAAGACTATTCAACAAGTGGAAATAGAGAAATCCCTCATCTATCTGAAACAGAAATACTATGAAGGCGGCTCTAGGGGCTCTCGTATGCTGGCCTTTCACTTAAGGCAATACACAGCTAAAGCCACGATTACAAAAGTGACGTCACCTACAACAGGGCTTTTGGTTAATGGGCAGACTCAGATTGCGGAGGCCTTCGTCTCCTATTACACTAACTTATATGCCACCCATAAAGAGACGACAAGGGAGGAGAAAATGAAATTCCTGAGCTCTCTCCCCTTGTCAGCTCTTACCCAGGAGAGAGGCCAATCATTAATAAAGCCAATTACCCAAGCAGAAATCCTACAAGCCATCAAAACCCTTAAGGGAGGTAAGTGCCCTGGACCTGACGGCTTCGGAGCTGAATTTTATAAGGTTTTTGGGCAGGAGGTGGTCCCCCTCCTGTCAGAGGTCTTCATGGAGGTCTGTGGGGACGGGAACCCGATGCCCCTCGCAGGCACGCTAACTATTGCATTAATACCAAGGAAAACAGGGACCCCACTAAATGCAGTCGTATAGACCCATTTCTCTGCTTAACTCAGACTATAAAGTTTTCACCTCTATTATAGCCTCCAGGTTAAACTCCCTCCTACCAGAATTGGTAGCCCTGGATCAGACTGGGTTCGTTTATGGTAGGCAGGCCCCAGATAGTGTCCAGATGACCTTAAATGTCCTAGATACTATACACCAACGGCATATACCCTCATGTCTGATGAGTTCAGATGCCGAGAAGGCCTTTGATAAGGTATCCTGGAGTTTTCTGTACTTAATCCTAGAGAACATGGCCTTCCCGCAGCCCTTTATAGACAGTATTAAGGTCCTATACACCAACCCTCAGGCATATGTTAGGGCAAAAGGGGGCATCTCTTCTCGGTTCAGGCTGACGCGTGGCACTAGACAGGGTTGCCCCCTCTCCCCTCTTTTGTTTGCCCTTTACACAGAACCTTTGGCAGTGGCCATCCGCCAAGCAGAGGAGATTAGTGGGGTGGAGGTAGGGGGGTTTACCAGGAAAATCTCGTTATATGCGGATGATAGCCTGCTCTCCTTGTCCAGCCCTGATAAATCTATCCCAGAGGTATGGTCGGTCCTGGAGGAATTTGGTAGACATGCGGGTTATACGCTTAATAAAACAAAGACTGAGGTCCTTAGCTTTTACTACACCCCCGCAGATCAGATCAGGAAAATGCTTCCCTTAAATTGGGAAGCAAGTAAAATGAAATATCTGGGCACTTACATTACTAAACACTTTTCACAGCTATTCAAAGCAAACTATAATCCCCTTATAAGTCAAATGACGAGAGACTTTGAAAGATGGACTTTAATAAACCTCCCCATGTACGCCAGGATGCAGTCAATCACCATAACTATCCTCCCTAGATTCCTATATTTGTTTCAATGTCTATCCCCTCCTTATGCCCAGAGCACAATTTCAGACCTGGCATGGGAAGATACGAAGTTCATCTGGAACAATAAAAGGCCTAGAATTAATCTGCGCATCTTACAAACACATTGTAAAAAAGGAGGCCAATCTATCCCTGACCTGGAAGACTACTACTTAGCAGCGCATCTGAAAATGGCCCTACATTGGGCCACTCCAACCTATGTCTCAAATTGGAAACTACTGGAACAGGGAGAGGAGGAGGGACGTGGCCCTCCCCTGGAGACCAGGATCACGGCCACCTGTAGAGGACCACTGGAACCCCTCTCCTCATTTAATGTGGTAAATAACACACTAGCTGCCACAAGGAGTATGTGGCAGAAATTTAGAATGGGGAGATTCATCTGGCCTCTTGGCGGAATTGCTTGGACCCCAAGCTTCATTCCAGCCAGACTTGACCATACCTTTAAGGCCTGGGGTAGATTGGGCCTAACACACTTTGGACAGTTTGCAGAGGGCGACCTGGCACTGGACTTTGAGACACTTAAAAGCAGGTTTGGCCTTAGACAGGCAGACCACTTTAGGTTCCTGCAGGTAAGGGCTCATGTACATAAATGTCAGGAAGCAGACCCAGACCCCACTCGGGCACAACCCCTCCTAGAATACATGAAAGCAGTGATGGGTGGGCACATACAGAAAGGTCACATATCAATAACTTATAGGTTACTGGTAGCACTGAAAAAAGACCCCCTGAGTAAAATCAAAGCAAGTTGGCTGCGGGAATCAGATACCGAACAGAGGGACATAGACTGGGATAGAGCATTCCACACCACTGTCAAAACAACTAGATCCCCAATCTGGCAGGAATTCAGTTGGAGAGTAAAGGTGCGCTACTTCCTCACGCCGGCCCTCCTCCGTAAGAGAGATCCTACTCACTCGCATTTGTGCTGGAGGCTCTGTGGGGAGGAGAATGCGCACCACCTGCATATATTCTGGGCATGCCAAAAGATAAGGCCCTTCTGGGATGGGGTGACTGGGGTCTTGTCCGAGATCTTTACATTGGACCGCCCACTGGAGTGGCCGGAGGTGGTAATGGGTATCCCACCCCAATCTGTTAAGGGCGGGGACTCCTTGTACCTCTGGGCCATACTGGTGACTGCAGCTCTTAAATCCATCACCCGAGCCTGGCTGAAACCAGGGCCGCCTACCATTGAATCCTGGATCCAAACTGTGCAAGAGATTGCCAACCTGGAAGAGTTAACATTTAAAATCAACCAGCAAACCCACATCTACATACGTAGATGGACAAGGTGGCAGATTTGGTCAGGAGTGCACACAAGTTTGGACCATAAGGACTCGAGGCCCCATAACCCTGATTAGCAATCAATAAAATGTCTATCTAACTAAAGAAATATGATGATATTGAAATAAGTGCAAAGGATATAATTAACTGTTCTTGAACCAATGGATGAACTGGATACTAAATGGATATGAGCCTTTTCTTACACATGTACTAACTTATGTACGTACCTATTTGTTGTTAATAAACATGAGTTTAAAAAAAAACAATAATATATGCTCTCCTGTGGGCTGACAGCTTGGGGGTTGGGGGTAGTCATTATCAAGGAAAAGTCTTGAGTCCCGATATGTGACGACTCTTCTCTTCTGAGCTGTGTGTAAGACCATCTCTTTCTCTAGGAAGCACAGAAGTTTCAATATCACGGACCGTGGCCTGGTCCCGGGGTTGCTGACTTGGGTCCCAGCACACAGTGGGCATGTTCGTTCTTAAGCGTGCAGGTGGGACAGTGGGCAAGTTCAGTGCAGTGGAACCATTAAAGGAAAGTAATTGTTTCAGACTCCTCCATACCCTATGGTAAGCCATAAATCCTTGCACTGTTATGGTGATTTTAGCAGTCAGCATCTTCTGCCCTCTCCTGTAGTGATGGGATCAATCTGGTGGAGTTGTAAGATGGTTTGCTCTGCCAGGCATCTGTCTGTAGTGGTAAGCTGCTCTTCAGTAAAGACCATTTTTTTCAGCTTGCGGAGATCAGTGCAGAGGGCCATGATGGTGAGGCATCCCCCCTCCTAAACTCTCAGCTGTGATGACACTAGGATCATTTGATGCTGAAGGGTTTTCACTCCCGGAGTATCAGCACAGGAGCTGCAGTGGCAGGCTGAGGCCTGGGACCCCTCATTGTCTGTCCTGCTGTGAGGGAATCTGTTCCCATCCACGGACTCTGCCGGTGATGGCGTCCGGTTTGCCCTTCCTAGTGGCATCAGGTAACCTCCTCAGAGCAACTGATTTAAAAATGCTTGAGCATCCAAGGAACTGCTCACTCTCCTCTGGGGGAGGGCGTACACTGACTCTGTGCGTGCCTGGCCTCTGGCGGTGGCTGGAGGCACAGCTCACTCGAATCTATTCGGGGGGAAGGGTGACAAACGTCGGCATAAACCTTGATGTCAGCACACGACATGCCTCCGGGGGGGCGTATGAAGATACTCTGCCTCAGTGCGACATCAATGAGAGGGTTCGATATGGTCTTCACCCGCTGGTGCCATGATTCGCGAGGAGGACTCCAACAAGGTTAAAGGTATGAGGGGCTCAGGGCCTGGCCCCGACTCATCCTCACCTGGGGATAAACCAAGGCTCCATGTGGGGTCCTCAGGATTTGCGGTGCCCAATGGAGATGTCGGGTGACAGAGCTGGTGTGTGAGGGGACTTAACACAGAAATTACAAAAAAAAAAAAACTCCACAGAAAGGAAGGGTTGCATGGACTGGGCTCCACAAACAGAAATGGATTAAGGAACAGACAGCCTACAGTGGTCGATGCCCAAATGCTAGTAGATTTTATATTGGACTGGTAACACTTCCCATTAACTAGCCCTGCTGGCTGTATTGGAGAAGGTAAGGTTTCAATACATCTACTAACAGGGCCAGTGGAAAATTCTGTGGGACCTGTGGATTTTCTTGGTCATAAGCTCTGCCTGTTAGTGACTGCAAAACTTTCATTTTGACCCATGAAACCTATGTACATTGTCGGGCAGTACATGGTGGGGGTTGGGGGATCAAAAGTCCTGGAAGGCACAAGTCTTATAGCCACAATAGCACAATCCACACTAGCAGCATGTACCCTCCGTGAGTCCCTGACCGACAGTGGTGCTCAGACTCTGACTTGCTGCTGCTGACGGTCACCACCTAGCTTGTCCTGTCCTACTATTTGGGGTTGGATTCAAGTGCACTTTTGCATGTGCACTGTCAAACACACCACCCACCTCCTAGCTTCCCAACTTGCCTCTTGGGTCAGAAAGTCACCACACCTACACCATGCACATCTACAGAGCCCTGATGACGTGAAGGCACCAGGATGACCAAGAACCTACCTATGTGACAGTGCAACAAAGATTTACAGAACCACAGAATGGGGAGGAATACACCAGTCAGTGTCTGTATTTTTTTTAATTAAGCTTTTTGTACCACAGTACCCGTCGGCTTGGGCTTCTGGTCTAGGAGATGCTGCACCCAGAAACCTCCCAGAACTTTCAGGTGTTGTCCTGCTATCCCTCCAATGGGACAGTCAACCCAGCAGGGCCCGAGACTGCCAATGGTTGTTACGGAGAAGGTACTGTTTTTTTTCCTACCCACTTATCTGTCTCACCAATTTGTGATCCAGAAAAAAAGATGATTTGATGTGTTTTATTGTACCAACATAGATGTTACAAAAGAAAACCGGTGCTTACAGCTTTCAGACTACACACAGCCCTTCATCAGAACCTAATGCCAGTTGTTTTGGAAGAATACACTGTATTAAACTCCAGATCATACATAAAAAAAATAGACAAAAAGGTTGTAAAGAATCCCACTGGCCTAAAAACTGCATTTAAAAGTCAACTTAAAAGCATACAGAGAACACATGCTGACTGCTGTTAGGGGAAGGTGTTTCAAGGTCAAGAGTCAGAACAGATAACTCCCTTCGACGAAGAACTCATAAAATATGCCTGAGGTTCATTTTAAACTATGTATGTGTGTTTATGTATACATAAGGAACTGAATCCCAGTGGCCTAAACTTGCATTTAAAAATCAACCTAAAAAGAGGATAAGGAAAACAGGCAGAGTCCCATCCAAAGGAAAGCATTTCAAGGTCAAAGTTGCAGAATGAATAACTCTTTGAGAGAAAACACAGAATACACTATTTATTTATGCCTTTGATAACCAGGTAAGTGCACTGATCCAAGGGGCAGTTTTCAGCCACGACCCGGGCCATCAAGATGGCACTGAATTGATAACAATACAATCAAAATAACAGCAGGACAGAGATGCAAATGCACAGAAGTAGACAAATTACATTTTGGAATTGTGGCATACAAAGGTACAGTTACAGGTCATAGTACAATAAAGGCTAGAGGCAATCCCCCCACCACAGCCACCCACCAACATATTTACATGGTACATAGATGAAAAGGTAAGACAGGGATTAGAAGAATGAGACAACTGGGAAATGGGATCCTGCAGAAGTGGCTGGTAGTAGGGGAGGAAAAGGTACCAGGGGGTCGGGGGGGGGATTCAATTAAGACCTTGCCTGTGTGTTAGTACATACATTTGAAAATAACGGAGATTTTAACCCCAAGTTAGGATAGGTTAAGAAATCATAGTATATAATGCTAGTCGTTTATTTTTATTACACTTTTAGCTGCCAGTCGCTCCTCTATTCAGTTCCAGCCTCGGAGCACCTGCCTTGCTCCCCTAACACCTTACCCCTACAGATACCCCCTGGCTTACCCCCCAGGGCGGGGCTATGACACAGACTATGGCAGAAGAACGTGTCGGCAGGAACCCTGCTACCGACACTGCCTCCCTGGCCCCCCCCCCCCAGGTGGGGTTCCGGACCTGGTGGTGCCGCAGAGCTGTAATTGGTCGGCAGGGAGCCATAAAAGCCAATTGCTAGGCAGGCTTCATCTACAGCAGCAGCAATTTTTCTGAGTTGCTGCAGGGGCAGGGATGTGCACTGATGTCCAGCATTCACCCCACCCCCTTAGCATGCTGGCATTGGTCGCCTGTGGCTCCCCAAGCCTCCGCCAGGGGTCTATCAGGAACCAGACACTCTACCCCTCCCTTCCCCCAAAGGAGGACAGCAGTCTGTGGGATACTCAATCCTTCTCCCCATGCCAGCCCTTTGACTCTCGGGTCCGCTCCTAAACCTGGGTTGTCGGCTTCGCAAGCAGAAATCCAACCACTACGCTGGTGGGCTGGCACTAAGAAGTATTTTAAATAAGAAATTACCTTTATGTATGGCAGTTGGTGGGTTTAAAGATAGGCCACCCTAGTGTGAACAATAATTATTCACTAGCTGTTACACACCGTCAAACAGTGTTAGCCCTATTAACAGATGCATGTAAAATAGAGAAAGTCTAAATTTCACTGTGTACCCAAGGCCATCAAAACCCTTCATCTGGCTCTGTCTGTAGGGATTACATCCCTCTGAGGGCCTACAGAATTTAACAATGGGGTTGATTTAACATGGCTGTTGTACAGTACTAGTGGTCCTTTTTCCATACGAAAAGGAACAGAAGTCCACCAATGTGACCAAGTAAGACTTTTTTGCATTGAACTGCTAAAAAACAAACTTGCATTATAACAAGTTCTCACACCACACCAACCCATCTGACCAAGAGAATCTGCAGAATAAGCAAACATTTAGCTTTTCAGAAAGGAGCTGGAGATACAGGAAGCCACCCTGTAAAACAGCATTCTGTACATTTGTACAATTTGACTGTGACCCTCACCACTCTATAGTTAATACTTTTAATGGCGCTCGCCTTAAAACCGTACCTCCAGGGTTTGGAAACACATTAAGTCAACACTGAAACAAGCTTCCCCACAGCAATATCCTATGCTATGTCCACAGTAGTGTGGGAAACTTCAATAGCATGGAGACGTTCCCCCCTCCTGGCCCCCTCCCATAATACTAGAAGGAACCCATGATGATGAATACCAGGTACATCTAAGTTTAGGTCTAGTGGATACAGCACTGAATGGTGAAACCAGAGATCACAGGTTCAAATCCCACCATCCCTACTGGCTTCCTCTATGACCTTGAACAAGGTCTGCTTCAGTCCGCTCAGCTGTCAAGTGACAGACGTGGGGCCTCACTGAAAACATGCTGCTGCAGCTCAGCTAGGTTATCCTGGGTAAACAAAATGTATAAGAAGCAACACAAAGACCTTCCTCAATGCAATATAAGTGTTGCAACACAGCCTATTCTCAAAAGCTCTGGGGTGCCACTTTAAAATTCAGTAGCAATTACATTTACACACATAACGTCTCATTTATGTCAATGTTTTGATGGTTAAAATGCAACTTTATGATTAAATCTGAGCTCTCACCTGCAGATAATCCCCTGCCTGCACAGCTCACAGGAATACAGGATTCAAGAGACAGGAAAAAAGACCAAGTGGTCCAGTTAGTTCACTCCCCTGCAACAGGGCTGTCCACTTGACACAGCTGAAGAAAATAAAACAGCAACACACAGCATGCTGTATTTATAATCAGTGGTGATCAGCCGACAAATACTGTGCGTCTTTAGCCAAATAACATTTATAGACACTTATCTGTAAAACAAGTGTTACCACCGTCCCTCACACAGGAACGTGATGCTGCAGCTGTGTATGACTAAACTTCCTGAGAAAGAAGCAAAGTGCCTCAAAGTGCCAGAGTGCATGTTTCATGCAGCAGTGGCAAAATACACTTATCTATGTGTAACCCCTGGGTGGCGCTATCCCCAGTGTTACACCCCTGCAGCACTACCCTGGACATAGGCTGAGGGGGTTGGGTTCGCTGGCTAATAACATTTTTTAAAACCTTTGCACAGTGCCTCCACTCAGGGTGCTTTACATGGGTGAGATGATACTGGGTGTAGCCCCCAGACCTGCTACACCACCCACAGTGACCAGTTACCTTCCCCTGACGTGCCCCAATACACAGTTCCCCACATTTCAACATTTTGAATTAAAGGCTCTCTCTAATAATATGCTCACACAAGACTTTTAAACAACAAATAAGATATTTATTTCAGCGGTAATATAGGAGCTAGAAAAGGGAAACAGGAGGAGTAGAGGTTATCTTATCCTATTTACAAAATGTACAAAGTTATTTGGTTTTGCTGGTGAACCCTCCAGCTGGGTGGCTACATATTAATAGGCAGACATAAATCACATTTTACCATTCGACTTATGACATCCAGTGCCCTGGCTATCTAGCTGCTGACAAATCAGATGTTAAACATAATTATTGGCGGACATACTGGCTGCACCCCTGGTGGAGCTCTTCAACAGGTCGGTTGAGACAGGGAGGGTACCTAGGGATTGTCGAGAGGCACATGTGGTGCCAATCCATAAAGGAGGGTCGAGGGAAGTACCAGGTAACTATAGACCCATCAGTTTGACCTCGGTGGAGGGAAAATTAATGGAGAGTATACAAAAGGAACGATTGGGGGTGTACTTGGAGGAGGTGGGAGGTCTGGATAGTCGGCAACATGGGTTTGTGCCAGGTAGATCACGTCAAACCAATCTTATGGAGTTCTACGAATGGGTAAAATCAGAACTGGACAGGGGAAAGCCTGTGGATGTATTATTCTTGGGCTTCAGCAAGGCGTTTGACTCTGTCCCCACAATGGTCTGGTGGAGAAACTGATGGGGTTGGGAGTAGGCCCTTTGATGGTCAGATGGATTGAAAACTGGCTAGCTGGACGCACCCAGAAAGTAGTGGTCGGTGGGGAGCTCTTGAACCCTAGAGAGATCGGTAGTGGGGTACCGCAGGGCTCGGTCCTGGGTCCGATACTGTTTAATGCATACAAATCAGACATCAGGGAAGGTATAGGGTGTGAAATGAGTCTCTTTGCTGATGACTCCAAGATGGGAGCAGTAGTTGAGGTGGAAGAGGGGGGGGCTGGCCCTGCAAGGGGACCTGGACACCCTGGAAAGCTGGGCTCACACATGGAAATTAAATTTCAATATCACCAAGTGCAAGGTGTTGCATCTTGGGCAGAACTCCCTAAACACTGGTACACCCCTGGGGCGCTGGAGGCCTCAACAAGGGAAAAGACCTAGGGGTCATGGTGGTTGCATGTATGAATAACTCTGAGCAGTGCAGGAGAGTGGCTAGCAAGGCAAACAGGATGTTGGGATGCATCGAAAGGGGGATCACCTCTGGGAGTAGGGAAGTGATTCTGCCGCTGTACAATGAACTGGTTAGACCACACCTTGAGTATTGTGTACAGTACTGGAGACCCCACTTGAAGAGGGACATACAGCTCCTATAGAGGGTACAGAGGAGGGCAACTAAGATGATACGAGGACTAGGGGATTTGACGTAGGAGGACAGACTTGAGGAGCTCTGCCTGTTTTCATTGGAGGAGAGGAGAGATGGGGGGACATGACTGAGGTCTTCAAGTACCTCAAGGGAATAAATAGGGTAAACATGGAGGGGATCTTTAGACTAAAGTAGGGAGTTATCACCAGAGGGCATGGTTTGAAGGTGGAAGGGTGAGGGGGGAAAGAGGAAGAGGTTTTTCACTGAGAGGGTGGTGGACCCTTGGAATGCACTGCCTGGTAAGCTGGTTCAGAGATCCACAGTGGAGGGCTTCAAGAGAGGGTGGGACAGACACAGAAAGTAGAAGTATCAGATGATGGTCTGGCCCAGGGGGGTGGGGATGTATGATAGGGGTTTCTGGAACACAAGGGGGGGAGGGCCTCGGCACCCAACTAGGGACCTGAGGTTCGAGCAGACTCGATAGACCATAAGGCCTAATCTGCTGGCAATTAGTATGTTAGTATTGTTAATGTCCACCCTGGTACCAGTCTCAGATACAGCAGAACCCCCACAATCTCATACCATACTGGAATTCCAGATACCACAGTCCGGAGATGATGCAGGCTTGAAGAACGGTGTAGCCGGACGAGGTGGCCAGCTATTGATTTGAGGGTGGGGGCAACTTGGAGACAGATCCTTACAGAGCTACAGATTACTATTTACAGCCACAGCAGGTATTGCCCTGCACTCTAGCAGACATAGCAGGGATTGCCCTGCACTTGCTGACTTCTGAACATTCCAGAACAAGCTATGTGGATCTTACATCCAGAACATTCAGCACAATATTTGAAAGTCCCATCCAATGCAATGAGAGTGATACTTTTATCAAGCACCCTATAAGCAATTTAAACACAGTCATATCAAGTACTTTATATACCAAAAGGCATCCATTCAAAGTAAGCTAGCAGTGCCACTTTTATCAAGCATCCCATATTTTAGTTACAGGCAGTCACATCCAATACATCCTATATGCCAAGAACATTATTCACAAGCAAAGTCTTATCCAGCACGTCTAGACATTGGACACTTATCCCAAGAGCTCTCAGATGAAATTCTGGTCAGACACAGGTAAATTCTCTTCAGGGTATCTTAGACATAATATATTCTAGGGCCTCCTGTCTCATGAAGTGGCAAACGTGGATTGGCAGTCAGCTCCACGATGGCAGGACTCTAATCCATAGCTACACAACTTGCAACACATTTATATGCTTTACTAGCCAGGCATCTTGCTGCACCTGCAACTTAGCCATTTGGGCCACAGACAAGATGCATCCATTTACTTGAACTAGGCAGTCTCTTACAGGGCTGACATCGGGGGGAGGGGGCAAGGGTTGTGACTGCACCAGGGCCCAGAGTGCCGGCAGGGCCCATGGACCCTTAAGTCAGCATACTTTTTTTTTTTTTGTAGTTTTAAACTGCTCACAGAGAGCACAACGATCAGTGTTGCCTCTGCCTGGAACCCGTGACAGGCCCTCCCCGAGTCAGTGTGCGTGTGTGGACTTGTCACTACATTCAGGAAAGGAAGAATTGAATTGACCTGGTGGTGGCATTTGAAAATTAAATCCCCTCCTGCCTGCTGCGGACATACCTGGTGGCACTGTGTCTGTGAGCTGCACTGCTCCATGGCTCCACCTCCTCGACTACTCCTCCGTCTCCCCAATCCAATCCCCATCCATCATCCGACCATGGTTTCCTACGCTTGGTGTCCTCCTCTCCTGACCTACCTTGGCTCTTCCTCCAATCCATGCTCCAATTAAATAAATCCAAATGAGATCATCACAGCATGGCACCACCCGGCAAACACGGCTGACTGGCTCATTGGTCTGTTCACTAATCTGCTCCCTCCCGATGCTGCTCCACTCAGGCTCACACAGTTCCTCCCCTGCTCCTGCCTAGTGCCTCCATCCCCTCCCTCCTTGTGTTGTCTGATGCCGTGGTGGGCGGCACCGGAGGCTAGTCAGTCTAGACTCAGATTTCCTGGGGCGCTTAGCTCAAAAGGCTGTGAGGCGTCACCCATCACATCAATCACTTGGACTCCAATGTTAATATTAAAATATTCTGTTGTGGGAGAGGAGGCCTGGGAGGAGCGGGAGTGAGTGAGCATCTCGTAAGAAATCCTAGTCTGTAGTGGCAGTTGGAGTTGTTGGCAGCACAGCAGATGAACGAGTGGTGGAGCAGATGAACAAGTGGCAGACTAGGAGTGAGCGAACGGCGGAGAAGTTGAATTGAACTTCCATGTTTATCTTGAGTTGTTCCGTACACTAGACACACATTCATATATTAAAAAAAATACGCACGATGGCCAAACAAAGTCTAAAAGGATAGAAAAAAACTAAGAATAGCTGACTAGGCAGCAAGCAGGAAGGAGTGAGTACTATGGCTGCTTAAGCTACCGAGGCGCCTGCGGTGGCAGCCAGGGAAGAAGAACTAGAAGTTGAATTGAATTGGAAAAAAATCAAAATCTAATCAAATCCATCCCACACTCCTTGAGTGGTGCCGAGTTATATTTTGTTTGAGACAGCAGCTTGACACTGACCGACTGCTGAGACGGAGAGGTCAGGCTACTAATATACTCTCTACTGTACTGTGTCTAAGGCAGGTTAGGGGAGTCAGGGTAAGGAGAACTTGGGGAGACTGGGACAAGAAGGAAGTAAAAGACAATAAGGAGAGAAATCAATCTCTCCTCTTGTCCCAAGATTACTTGACACTGACTGCTGAGACTGAGATGCTACGAAATAACTTTACTGTGTCATGTCAGCCTGAGAATAAAACATTAAGATGAAGAACTTTCTTTGTCTTTAGGAAGGCAGGTTAGGGATTCAGGGTAGGGAGAATCAAGTTTTGTGGAGATTGCGTAGGAGAACAGAAATCTCTTCACTCTCCTCTTTCCTCTTGTTCCAAGATTCCTTCCCATCATCATATGCATAATTCATGCTTCAGACAGGAGGATCAAAACGATCAGACTAGTGATGACAGTGAGTGAGTGAGTGAGTGAACAAGTTAGTCACTCAGTCTGGTGTCTGACCAAAAATATATGTTTTTTTCATCTCCTCTGAGTGAGTTATTACTGTAGTCTCTGTGCAACAATATAAATCCTGACAGTCCAGCCTAGTACTGACTGGAGTCACTGTTTGGCACTAAAAATAACAAGACATTCTCTGGCTCTGCTGCTGTGGCCTGCCTAGTCTTCTTCGGAGTAAGCTAGCAGCAAGCATTGTAGCCAGCTTAGTCTGACTGTGTAGGAGTCACTGTTTGGCATTTAAATAAGATATTCTCTGGCTCTGCTGCTGCAGCCTGCCTAGTCTTCTTCAGAGCAAGTGTAACCCCCCTACAAATGGAGGATCCCGAAAAGTCTTCCTCAAGCTTGCCTAAATGCTCACTGCCAGGCTGGTGTCCTGCATTTTAGCAGTTTAAATGCGATTGCCAGAGAGTGCATGTATAGCCTCTGAGTACTGTCTCTTTAAGAGCTGCCTGGATCGCAGTCATAAGTAATCTGAGAAAGAACTCTGTTGAAAGATGTAACTATTTGCTGAAAATTATTTAAGAGTGATAATGATAAAAAAGGCCTAAAATTGTATCTGTGGATATATGCATCTAGAGTTTGATTATATTTATTTGGTAGTTGTAATATATGAAATTTAAAATGTTTTATGCTGTACAGCGCCTTGGTTTTTTGAAAGGCGCCTTAAAGGGGCACTGTCTTCTTTTGCCCTCCGTTTTTCTAACTTCCAAAACATTGTGCCTTTTGGCACACACCTACATCAACTGTAGAGTACAATACCCACATTGGACTAAAAAAGAAGGAAATGTACAAGATTTGTATATTTTAACTATTATTAGGATTTACCTCGACCCGAGGTAAAATCCATATCCCGGAAGCAGATCCTGGTTCAGAGCAGCGCAACAAACCTGGCGTGTCCCAAAGTGGCATTTTTAACATACCCTCTACAAACAAGCTCTCCCTGTAACTCCTGTGATTGCAAACTGGTCCTTATATTGTAGAATGCAAAATGAGCACATGAATGTTGTAATTATTTTTCTAACGGGCGGAATCCAATACATGCGCAATGGTGGCAAGATTCGCGCATGTGCGGATCTTGCCACATGTTTCTTCACGCATGCACAGGATTCGGCTCCATGAAAAATGAAATTACAACATTCGAATGCGCCGCTTTGCATTCTACAATACGAGATCAGTTTGCAATCATAGGAGTTACAGGAGAGCACGCTTGTAGAGTGGGCATGTTAAAAATGCCACTTTGGGATCAAGGCTGCTCTGCTGCGCGATTCTGAACCAGGATCTGCTTCCGGGATATGACTTTACCTTGGGTCGAGGTAAATCCTAATAATAGTTAAAATATACAAATCTTGTACATTTCCTTCTTTTTTAGTCCAATGTGGGTATTGTACTTTACAGTTGATGTAGGTGTGTGCCAAAAGGCACGATGTTAGGAAGTTACTAAAAACAGAGGGCAAAAGCTGACAGTGTCCCTTTAAAAATAAAGTTTTTTTTATTATTTGTTTTAGTTTGTCTAACCTGTCTTCTTTGCAGCAAGGACTGTTTTGTTTATCTCCACTATCTTGGTCCTGAACTACAAATTGGACCAATCCGTACTGGTGGGATCTAAAATGGAGCTGGACTACAGGAGCTGTCTGGAGTCAAAATCTGTAGGAACTGTAGTTTTGGGCTTTTTGCATCTTTTTGCACCTGAAAGGGAGGGGGGGGCCTTTGTTGTGACTTGACTGGAGGATCAGCCAATCAAACCTTTTGGATCTTGGGGAATTTCCCTGGCTGCTGCAGCTAGTTTAAATTTTGAGCTGAGAAGTGAAGAAGTAACGACTGAAGTGATTTTGAGCAGAAGTTCTGTGTAGTTTTGCATGGGAGAACTGTGAAAGGGCTGAGTTTTGGCCTGCCTGTCTGCCTGCTGTCCCTGAGAGGGAAAATAAGAGTTTATTCAGACTGAATCTGAGCTGTGAGGACTATTTAAGCCACTGAACTGTGACCAGGCTTTAACCTGAAGACGGCCGAAGATTTGCTGAATGCGATTGGCTTGTCAGGATTTCCAGCTGCTTTTGAATCCCCGGTTTGTGCAGAAACTTTGCGATCATGACCGGAGAGCGGTTTGCCTGGTACAGTAGAATTTCCTTACATGTAAATGTGCTGTGTATTGAAAGTGGGTCATGATTTGGTTCCCCACTGTGTGAACCGTGTTCTGCTTGCTGGTACCGTAGAATCCTTTACATATAAATGTGCTGTGTATTGAAAGTGGGTCGTGAGTTGGTTCCCCACGGTCTGAACTGTGTTCTGCTTGTTGGAAGCTTTATCCAGCCTAATCGGACTAAATCTGTGTTCATCTCCATTAGGCCTGGGCCATGCCACACTGGTCCTACCAGACTACCCCACTGCACAGAGAAAACCACCGACGAGAAACCTGCCTGGGGATCAGCCCCCTGCTCCACGCTTGAACAGAAACGATGCCTCGGCGAATCGCGTGGGCCCTGCTTTTCCTGGCACTTCAGATTAACCTCGTGCTGCCTCAATTTTTTTGTCCAGCCTGTGTCCAGTCTTGGGTATCATGAGTAATCACCAGGGTAGCTCCCTGCAACAACAGCCTAATCTAAAAGTGTGTCATCTGATTGTCTTGTTGTTTTCTTTTCTTTTCACGAACTGAGCCTTCCGGCTCTGGATTACAAATAGTGTGTGTTGTGCATGTTTTCTTCAATCTATCACAAGGCCCCAACGAGCTGCAACATTTCTGGCTAGGTCACCATTCTCCATCTGGGTACCCAGAGTGTGTGACTGATCAGGGACCCTGAAGTGCATGCATAACTGTTTGACTGATAGAGTCTTTAAGCAAATTAACCTGATTACGCCCCTTCCTTGTTCAAGCCCCTTAAATAAATCAGATCTCTTTTTTGCATTTACCCTGACTGTGGTTCCAGTTTGTGCAAGAGTACTGTACTGCTGCGATCTGCTGTGTATAACCTTGTTTTACAGGGGGTCCCCAGGGCCGGGCCAGAGGAAAGCCCTGGTGGTAAGTTCAAACAGTGTGGGTACTTGTGTGGTGTATCAGAGGTATTGTGAAAGTGATTGTGTATTGTTCCGGCCACTAGTAAGGAAAGAGGGGGTTTACAGTGTCCCAGAGGGCTGTGCCCAGGTTAGCTTGACCACTACCAACCCTGACCTCCGCGTGGAGGCACCCGTTTCAGAACTCAGGCCCCTTCAAGGAGTAGTTCAACCAGAATGTGAAAAAACATATTTATGTAGAGTGTTTTGATATGTATGTTAAATCCTAGTGTATCCTTCCCTCTGTCTGCTATTTGGAGTTTTTCCTAAATTGCCTGCTAACTGTATGGTAGTTTCACGACCCCTTGGGAACTCCATAACAAATAGTTTTATTGGCTTTCTTTCTCCCAGGATGCCCCGTCTCATGTAACAGTGATGTAGCCATGCCCTTAGATTTAGCACGTGTACTGCTTTAAAATTAGTTTAGCAACAGCAGAGCCTTGTAACTTCTTATCCAGGGAGCACAAATGGCAACAGTTAGTTAAGCAGATACCTGAGAGTAAGCTAACTGGAGTTTCTGTAAGACAACAGCTACTAAATAGCTCTGATTCACTATTTTTGTTTTCTCTGTGCATCAGGTCTAGCTAGCAGGAGTGTTTTACCATCAAAAACTCAAATAATGAATTAGAGCTATTTAGTAGCTGTTGTCTTACAGAAACCCCAGTTAGCTTGCTCTCATGTATCTGCTAAACTAACTGTTGCCATTTGTGCTCCCTGGATAAGAAGTTACAAGGCTCTGCTGTTGCTAAACTAATTTTAAAGCAGTACACATGCTAAATCTAAGGGCATGGCTACATCACTGTTACATGAGACAGGGCATCCGGGAGAAAGAAAGCCAATAAAACTATTTGTTATGGAGATCCCAGGGGTCGTAAAACTACTATACAGCTAGCAGGCAATTTAGGAAAAACTCCAAATAGCAGACAGAGGGAAGGACACACTAGGAGTTAACATACATATCAAAACACTCTACATAACATGTTTTTGCACATTCTGGGTGGACTACTCCTTTAACCTGCTACTAGCCAAGCAGGCAGGGGTAGTAGCCCTCGTGATAGCACCACCTAGGGGTTACATAAGCTAGCAGCAAGTATTGTAGCCAGCCTAGTCTGACTGTGTAGGAGTCACTGTTTGGCATTAAAGTAAGATATTCTCTGGCTCTGCTGCTGTGGCCTACCAAGTCTTCTTCAGAGTAAGCCAGCAGCAAGCACTGTAGGAGCCGTTAATTTTGGCATTATTATAGCGCTCATATTCATTCAACAAAAGTCATCCTTCTGTGACTGTCTCTGCGCTGTATGTGAACTTTACTATGCTGTACTGGAAAGAACTTGTTTTGGTCAGGAGAGAGAAATGAACCTATAATTTCTAACAAGAAAGAAAGGCAACACATCCAGATTATTACTGCAAAAAAATATGTTATTTGCAGAATCAGTACACCTTACGTAACAGAAAAAAAAGGAAAGAAAAAAACTGACAAGATGTCGAATCCTGTAGCACTAACAAAGTACAAGTCTCGTTCTGCAAAACGTAAAGCACAAAAAAGACAGCTAGAGTTAACTCAGAAAGAAGCAGAAAATGCTAACAAAATGTTTTGTAAATGGTTAAGTTGTCCACCAGCAGCTATGGCAACAGTGTCCACACCTGGTGAAAGCACAAGTGAGCAAGAACCAACAACCTCATCACATGAAACAGCTGTAGAGGCAGTAGCAGGGGGGAGACGACTGGGGTGGAGTTGGGGAACCGTGATGAATCAGACTCACACTCAGAAAGAAATGTACAGCTAGAAGAAATACATGAACGAAATGTACAGCTAGACCTAGAAGAAATATATGATGACGAAAGAAATGTACAGCAAGAAGAAATACAAAAATGTATTGAACTGGAATCAGGTTGTGACATAAACCCTGAACCCAGTCAAGTGAGTCAACCACCTTTCATGTATAATTTTTACGACCCTGCTATCTGGCCTGAAAGTGTTACTACAGAGTCAGAGCGCCTCAGGGTCAAAATTGTGCAGCATATACTCCTGCAGCGGAAGGAAACTGACCCTAAAACTGTTCCCTAAAACGGCTGGTCGCTGGTTTACTTCAGCAAACTATGAGCGTAAAGTGGCATCCTCAAAGATTCACAGGCCTTGGCTAGTTTACTCCAAGTCTGCTGATCCTGTATTTTTGTTTCTGCTGTAATCTCAGAAACTGCAAACTGTGACAGCGAAACACTGTCTGACATCACAGGCCTTGTGAAAACACTGGAATCATTTCCATTTACTGTATCTTTACTTGTGTGGAATGAAGTGCTTAGTGCCATCAGTCGGGTGACAGTGATTTTACAGTCACCTGCTTTAAATCTTCCCAATGCCATAGATGTGGTTTCCTCCATCAAGGAACAACTGTCTGATTATCAAAGACAGGGATTCAGCAGAGTGTTAGAGGAAGCAAAGCTGCTAGCCCAAACCATGGACATCGAACTGACTTTTCCAGAAAAACGCACCAGACGGCTATAACGCATGCCAGGAGAACTTGCAGCAGACGAACCCTTAACTGGCCAAGAAAGTTTTAAGGTAAATTTTTTTCAGTTGCTTATTGGATAAAGTACTGATGGAAATTGAGGAACGATTCCAATTTCTCCATGACTTTCAGTCACTTTTTGGTTTTCTGTTCAACATAAAAACATCTGCACATGACGAAAACCTAGTAGCAGCATGCAGAGAGTTGACCCGATTTCTTAGGGACACAGATGGTTCGGACATGTCTAGAGAAATTACCTTGCTGGCTCGACTGTTACCTGATTATGTGAAATGTCCGTTTGAAGTGTTACAGTACCTGGTACACAGAGACCTGAGCAGAGGATTTCCTAACACTCAAATTGGACTGCAAGTACTGCTTACAATTCCAATTACAGTTGCCATTGCTGAGCGTTCTTTCAGGAAACTGCCCTTGATAAAGAATTACCTGTGCTCCACAATGCCACAGGAGAGATTGTCTGGATTGGGTGTACTTTTGACTGAATATAGACTTGCAAGAGAAGTAAACTTTTCTGATGTGATTGAAACATATGCTGTAGCAAAAGCCATTTGTGTACACCTTGATGTTCACAAAATGGAATAACAGCAGCAGCAATATTCTTTCGGTGGTGGTGGCGTGGGAGGGCCCGCCCGCCTGGGGCAGGGGGGCACTTTGGGGGGGCATGCCACGTAGATGGGGGAGGCCTGCTACAAAGTCTTGCACCAGGACCCAGTACATCCTGGAACCGGCCCTGGTCTCTTATGGGGTTAGAAGCCCACACTGATAACTTCAATACTTAAGACTTAACAGCACATATTTCTTAGTGGGGCCCCCAAGATTAGTTGCCCAGCTTGTCCCTCGCACTGGGGGGTTCGAGGGTAATCACTCAGGTACTCCACAGGTTTTTCCACAATCAAAGGCATCCTGAAGACTTCTTCAGCTCTCTCACCGCTGAGGTACTCTGTCAGCGCTCTCACCGCTGCATGATGTCATCTGGTCTGATTGGCACTCTCACTGCTGCTGGACCTCTGATCTTTGGTCCACATCTTTCCTCGACGTGGGAGGGAGGGAGGGCTAGCCTCTGGAGGACATAACTGGCAACCTCCAGACTACCTGTTGCAGGATCTACAAATACTTTAACTGGTAACTTTAACTTAAGAAAATAATAACTGTCCCTTGATGACTGTAGGGGCTTGGAATAAGTGGCCCAAGCCTGGTGGCATGGCTGGAGCCTGAGCCCCACCCTGGTGGGGGGCTCCCAGCAGGCTGGAGCCTGCTCTCCTTCTCCTCTGGCAGAAATCTCTCTCCAGTCTCCAGAGAGACTGGCAACACTGTCTCTTTATAGAGCTCCTAGCTCAACTCCTGATTGGCAGCAGAGGTGGGGTGACAGGTCTCTGTACAGCTGAGGGACCTGTCAATCAGAACACTTGAGGCACAATTGGATTGTAGACTTGGCACCTAAAATGATGTCCCTGTAAGTCCCCATGAGCACGTGAGTGCTTACCCATGAGGTGCAGTGAATGTACCACAAGTCCTGGCTTTCTATTCCTGGCATTCCAATTGGCTGTACTGCTGGCAATGGCTGCTTAACCCACTGTCCCTTATAGCAGATTAGATACAGTCCTGAACAATGTCCTGGTGCAGCCAGAAAGAAATAATTATTTGTTTCAAATGCCCCACAGTGCTGTAGCTTACAGGCTGTACTTGAAAGTCGCTGCACAGATGAAAGGGGTGGCTCCTCTAGTTTCCCTGTCGCTACTGCATGTATGCAAGCTCCCCCAGCAGCAGCTTACAGGCTGACACATGAGTCCCAAATACTGGAATTGCCAGGGGAACAGTATTAATTTTAACTTTAAACACTTTCCCCCACATGTACAGTATATTCCCAACAAGCAGCAACCGGTTACAACGTTTAAAACAATTATTTTCTCCCTTTTTCGTCCGAAGGCGTTTAGGGCTACCCTGGAGGCAGACAGACACTGTTATGCATTATTCAGATGACTGGGGCCCTTCTCAAGCATACTTAAATGAGCCCCAGTCAAAACTCCTTCAATTTTCATCTAAGCGGCCCCCCAGCAGGATGTCCTTGGTCACCGGGTTCCAATTAGGTGGAAGGGATCCTGGTAGCCACGGCCCAGTCCCCGAGGTGACCGCAAAACAAGCAGCTCCACATCAAAGGCACTTTGCATGCCAACGTGACTCCGGCTGCCCTGGAGGCAGCACTTCAGCAGCGGGAGATTGCGGTCAGCGTTTTAAGCCCCGAGGGGCTGGATTTTCATACGGGCTGAGGCATGGCACAAAGAAGGGCAAAGCAGGACCTAGGGGAACCAGAATGATTAGGGGCCAAGTTGGGAGAAGCCTGAGCAACAGCAGGAGGAGGACAGAATTACAGGGCTAAGGTAAGCCCAAGCTGGCATTTCTTGGGACCCCTATTTGCAAGGGGGTTACATATGGCACACAGAACCAGTGAGTACTGAGTACTGTGTGGTACCCCGATGGCGGTAAAATGGATGTTAATGTGTGGTGGGTCTCCACAACAATATAAAAGGGTAAATAAAGAGACTGTGTTGTGATGACACCAGTACCTTGCACACAAATTAATAACACAGGTCCCAAGGAGGTGGATGCTGGCACCTGACAAAGAGAGGTGGGAGTCAGAAACAGATTCCAAATACATGACAGGCTTCTATTCAAACAAACGGGGAAAGGGAACACAGTCACAGGGAAAGGGAACACAGTCACAGGGAACACATTTATCCCTAATCTCCTGCACAAGGAGAACTCTAAATCAAACGACTGTAACAGCTCTGCTTTAAGAGTGTCTAGCCTCTATGTCCTGTATAAGGGTGACTCTGCACACTTTCAATAATCAACTGTAACAGCTCTGCTTTAAGAGTGTTCTGTCCTCCAAGATCAGTGAATCACTATGCAGTCTCTAATACTACCCTGAGGTGCATCTCCACCAAGGGCCCATTACTGGAGTACTCCACTCTAAGAAACTCTATAGCATGTCACTTACAAGACTCTACATATGCCATAAAAGGTAGTTCGTGCACAGTTCTCTGTCGTCGAGAAGAAACTGGGATGCAGGATATGGAAACACAAGAGAACAACTTGGCTGACTGGCTAGAATGAGTTGAAAACTAAGGGAATGCAGAGAGGATTTTGAACAGGCCACGAGTCTCTTAGCCACGCCCCACCTCTCTAGGGTTGCCGGAATTTTGGAACCACAGAAAGATTTCCTTGGCTCAAAATCCACTGAGGGCTGCCGGAACTGAACACAACAGACCCGGCCTCAGCCCGCTTCTGGACGACGGGAGAAGATGATGATGCTGAACAACCAGCCACAGCCTGCTTCTGAACTGTCAGGAAACAAAGAAGATGCAGAACATCCAGCCACAGCCCGCTTCTGGACTGCTGGGAAATGAAGAAGATACTGAACACCCTGCCACAGCCCGCTTCTGGACTGCCGGGAGAAGGAAGTTTGTGGAACATGGGGGAGCAACAGGGTTCTGGGCACCAAGGCCGGACGAGCCAAGGACTAACATAAAATAAGAAACAGGACAATGATACAGGGTACTGAAACAGAAGATCTGGAAGGCACTTCGGTACAGACAACAAAACAAGAAAATGGACGGCAAACTTTGTACTGGGCCAGACTGTAAACTGCCAACTGGAGAATGGAAAATAATAAACAGGACGTTGCAACTGAGACGACTGAGGCATGGTTCTTCAGGAAGTTGCTGTTGGCTGCTTTGGAACTACACTGGGAGAGGATTGCTGAAGAACTGAGGAAGATTGGTCTGGATAACACGTTGATGGAGTGACTCTGGAAACCTGCTGAAGACTGATTTGAATACTTTCTGTCACTGAAATGCTGGCACAAAGCAATACAAGGACAGTCTGGCACTTTTACTGTTCGTAGGAATAATAGCAATGCAATGAACATCTCGGTTCTTACCGTAGTGATCAACTGCACAGTCTCAATGTGCAGACCCCAATAAATAAACAGGCGCTGCACTATTCTGGGTGAACCCTAGCTTCAGTGGACCTAACTACCAGGGGTCCCTCTAGCTAGATCAGGTTCTCCTGTTACTGTGGGTCTGTGTGGCTAGTTAGACTCCCTCGACATCTGGGGTCGCTAATGCTGCTGGGCCCTATAGCACCTGGGGGTCTCAATGGCTAGCAGTGGGCCTAACTCGCCTCTTTAAGTAACAGTGGGCCTAATCTTGCCCTTTAACACACTGGTCCTCACTTTAATTAGGGGTCTCCCCGCTCCTTTAACAAATATTCATAAGCCCTCACTGTGGCCTTAATGCCGGGCCCTCCCCGGGCATCGTCACACCCACTGAATATTTCTTTATTTAAATTAGGCCTTCTGTGACTTTGCCTCCGTGGCTCTGCAACACTTTCTAGCTCTTTGCGCTTGACACTAAACTAAATAAATAAAACACTTGTTTCCATTCTGGCGGCCAGCACTTCTACTGTCATGCTGCCGACGACTCACCACCCCAGACAAGGATGCAGGGAAGTTGATTCAGGAAGTGGAAGGAACGTCTGGCTGAGGGAGGGCTTCGGGGCAGTAGAGCGGTCATTCGCAGACCTTGCAAGGTCCCAAACTGGTGCGAGGACGATGTGGCACTGCTCATGCCACCTCCAGGGGACTGGAACAGAACTTTTTAAAATAAAATCAAGAAACTGTGCACCAAGCCCTCTCAGTGGGGAGCGGGATGACTTTTCAGGTGTCCAACGACATCACAGACCAAGTGACACATTAGGTAGGCAGTCTTCAGTGACTGGAGGCAGAGGGGCACACAAGAAAACCCTCAGGGACAGCTTCAGCCGTCCCGGCAATCATCCCTCCTCACTTTCTGTGTCCTCTCTCCTCCACAGTAACCACAGTTCTCTTTACAACAGATAAAAATGTTCAAAGAGCAGCACTGCATTCTGATTCTGGCACTAGAATGCTGAGCACGTGCAGCTCAGCACAACATTCTATCCTGGGCACAGTGCTGGCACAGCAATATCTGTTTGGCAATTCAGGTTGTTTACATTCATTTTAAAACATCCTTGTGCTGACTGTACTTAAAACGTGGGCACTAGGGCATTTCTGGGGTACCTCTACACTGTACTAGGACACCTTATAAGACTGGGCACATTTCCATTTTTCTTTCTGTTGTGCCCCCAACTCTGGGGCACTACAACTGTACTTTTGTTTTGTTTCAATAACTATGCAATGACTTGGGCTGTTGCCCTTCAGATGGATGACACCAGGGTTCCAATAGAGAAACATATAACTGTTGGCAGAAAGGACCTGTAGCCAATTTGCCCTATTTTCCCTGCCTATATCTACACCCTAACTGGTAACAGGTATCCCATCCACCTCCCTTAATTCTACTTATTATGCTTATGTGCCTGTCGTATACATACATGAAGCTCCCCCGTCTTTGCCCCCATCACCTCTTCTGGCAGGCTATTCCAGGTGTTCACCACTTTCTGTGAAGTAGTATTCCTCACATCCCTCTTGAACTCCCCCCCCCCCTTCAAGCTTCATAGAATTCCATGTGCTAGTATTTGTCCTCTGAACAAGACTCCCTTCCTGCACATTGCTCACCCCACGAGGAACTTAGAAGTCTCAATCATGTCCCTTCCTGCTCTTCTCTCCTCCAGGGAGTACATATTGAGCTCCCGCAGCCTCTCCTCTTATGGTTTCCTATGCAACCCCTGCACCATTTTGGAAGACCTCCTCCGGACCGCTTCTGCTCTGTCAATGACACTGTGGGGGTGAGGCCTCCAGAACTGAAAACAGTACTCCAGGTAGGTCTCACTAGTGAATGATACAGTGGCAACATAACCTTTCCTCTCCCACTAGAGATCCCACTCCCAATGCGCCCTAGCATCCAGCTAGCCTTGCCTACTGCACTGCCCTCCCCCACCTTGAGATCATAAGATATGATCATACCAAGCTCCCTCTTGTTTGGTGACTGTAGTACCTTTCCCCAGATCTTATACATAGCCCCCGGTGAATGACTTTGCACTTTTGGCACTGAAATTCACCTGCCACACCCTAGACATTCTTTCCTCAGATCCCTTTGCATTCTCTCTAACCCTTCCTGGGTGTCCACACTGTTGCAGGTTTGTGTGTCATCCACAAAGAAACACAACTTCCCCTCCAGTTCCTCAGCAATACTGCTTATGAGCACACTGAAGAGGACAGGTCCCAGCACTGATCCCTCTCATCCTCCAAATGACTGCTGTCTACCACCACCACCCTGTGCCTCCTATCCTTCAACCAGTTTAATACACAGCTTACCACTTTCTCCCCAACCCCAGATTGTTAAGTAGGGGTGCGCTGGTCAGATCTGCCGGTTCTGCCAGGGCAGGTAGGGGCAAATCATAACCAGAACCAAAACTGTGATATACAGTAATGACTAGTGGTCTAATCAAGCACACAGGAGTAATGTTACACAGCAGGTGTGGATCTGCTGCCTGAAAAAGGCTGATGTGAACCGGCGGCATCATTTCTTCTCCTATCTGTTCCGTCCCAGCTACTATGCTCCACTGGAACAGTCTCACACAGGTGTAGTGTTCACCTTATCAGTGCAACAGATGTTTGTCCTGTAAGGGAGGAATGGAATATGTGCATAGATAGGTACAAGCAGTAACTGTCTCCATGTAACCTTCTTTCAAAATCAGTGAAGGACATCTAACTACCATTATGTATTATATCGTTTCAGTGGCATATATGACAGGAAGAGTGACAGTGCAGTGGTCCAGGGCACGTACTGGCAGCAAGAGAATTATGGCAAAGCAATAAAGAAGACAAGTCACACATGGACAATTTATAACAGTAACACTGAGAGTGGTCTGGGGCATCAAGTGGCATCAGCCAGCAACAGAATTTTTTTTTTGTATTTTCTATTTTGCGCCTCCTTGTGCGTCTCAGCCGGCCTCTCCTTCGGGCCACCTAGGACCTTGCCCCAGGCAACCCACTGCCGCCTCCATACTGCAGCCCCCTGGGTAACCCAATGTAACCTCTGTCAGGTGGGTCCTTTCCTTCCGGGGAGAATAAGCCTCTCGGCCTTACCTGCTTGGCCCTAGGTGCAGCTGGGGTCAGTCCCAGCTGTCTGGGGCTCTGTAGCGACGAGGGTCCAGCGGCCGTCATCTGGTCGTCTGAGAGGCCATTTTCTCTTTTTCTCTGCCCCACCCCTCAAGTTCTCGGCCTTGCATGGGTGGTGTCCTCGGAAGAGGGCATGTAGGGGGCACGTCAAGGTATCACATCCTCCCAAGCAGGCACCCAATCTGCCCAGAGGTGCCCAGGCAGTACCCCCCAGAAGGGAAGCATCCAGTGGACGCTTGTGCATCCCCATCCCTGACAGACTCTGTTGCTAGTACCTGGGCTCGGGGCGTGAACCCAGGTCGCCAGTGTGCAGAGTGAACCCCTTCGCTCAGTGCCACGGAGCTGGCAGCAACAGAATTCTGAGAGAAATGTGAAGAGGAGTCACGTAGGGACAGTTAACGTCAGGAAGAGTGGCAGTGGTCTGGGGTGCCAAATGGCAGCAACACAATTTATGTTGGAAATGATCATGTCATAGGAAACTTAACTGTAATTTGCATAATGGTGGCATGAACAGAAAAAGAAATTGAAAACTTAAGAGTAATAGTTATATAATTACCGGTTATCTGTTGTGAAATGTACAGTCCCACCATCTGCCTCGAGTGTGTGCACAATACAGGTTTTGAAAGCTTGGTAAATCTCTGGAACTACTCTGTGACAAATGTAAACTCTGATGGTATTTCATATCTTGGCTGTGAAAATGCAAGCAGCCCTTGGAATTCAACATTTTCCACAATGGAAAGGGACTGCAGACCTGTCCCTACTACTTCACCAACAAGCAATGTAATTTGGGAAGCAGTCGGATGCCTGGAGTCAAATTTGGTCTTGCAGTCAATTGCCAGAGCAGCAGTAACTGACTGGCTTTTGAAGAAGTACTAGCCAAGGAACCAGTGCTGCTGCTCTGCCGTGGCAGGGGTGTTGGTGACAGGAGTATTGTGTCATCCAATGCTTCCGAGTCCACAGAAGTGGACCTACTTCTTGTATGTAATGGAGGTGAAAGCCGCATAACTGATCTCTCTCTCTCTCTCTGCCACCAGGATTGCCTGGGGGGACGGTATGGTCAACCAATGAGTGCGTACTGAAAACAGGAGGCATTCCTGTACAGTTCAGTCGTGGCTGGCCAGTGTGGTGTGAGGTGGGCTGTGCCAGTCGCTGAGTCCAGTCAGGGTGGGGGGCAGGTGGTGAGCCACTGCCCAATGGGGTGGGGCGCCACTAGACTACCAGGAGAAAGACCATTTCATACAGTGATCGGAATCGGGGACCACTAGACTACCAGGGAGAGACAACATTTTATTTTATGCAGGGATCCGGGGGCTACTAGGCTACCAGGGACAGAAAACATTTTATTTTATGCAAGGATCAAGGATCTGGGAAGGAGGGAACCACTAGACTACCAGGGATAATGAGGGATTGAGGTGTAATTTTAACTCAGATTGAGAATCAGGGAGGAGGGAACACTAGACTACCTGGGAGAACAGGGGACTTGAGTGTTTTTTTTTTTGTTTTTTTTTTTAAACACAGATTGGGGCAGGGGGAAGGGATGCTGTACCACCTGGGTTCCCTGCCCTAAACAGTGCACAGCCAGGTCTGTGCACTAGTTAAGGTAGGGTTTCAGAGGCGTAAATCTGCACTGCTGCTGGGGCTGATTTGTGTTCTGAAGCTTTTCAATATTGTGCTGCACTGCATATGCATGGGTGGACCCCTCATTTGCATAGGCGCAACACAATATTGTGCATGTCAGCACTGTCGGGGGTGCACCATGCATCTGTGCCCTTTGACAACCGGCACATTTACCAGTATGCGCGGCGCATCCCGTGTTCCCGTGCTGTGCACATGCATCCCTCTGAATATGGGGCCCTAAGTCTTAATGGAGTTGCAGCAAGAGGCACAAGAGCCAAACTGAGGCGGGCAGTAGCAGCAGACTGGGGCCTTGTAGTGAAAGTGGCAGAGGGAGACCACAGCACAAAACCTGAAGAAGTAACAGTAGTCTGTCTGGTCACTGTACTCACTGTGGCACTGGGCAATGAGCCAGAGGAAGGGGTTTTACTTTTGTCACAAGTGGGTGTGCTTGTGGCATCACTTTTCATATGACAAACATCATTAACACTGTCACCATAATCAGGGTCAAAATCAACAGGTATATAGTCTCTTGCCAGACATGTGAGGAGTTCGCATCACTGTCAGAGGAATTGTCACCATTCTCAGGATCGAAGTCAAACTCCAACTCAGATGAAGGGTTTAGCTCAGACTCGGTCACTGCTGGTGCCAAATCTATATGTGGTAGAACTTGAGAAGAGGGCTCTTGAACTGAAGCAGGAAACTGAGATGATGCAGAATTAACTGCAGTTTTGTTCTGCACACGTGGTGTAGGATTTCTTACCTCTCACTTTAATGAAGATGATGATGATGATGTGGCAGTGGCATCTGGCTTGATCCGACCTGCTAAGTTTTACCATTTGGAATGGACTTGACAATGTCTTCTTTGTGGCTTTATTTAATTTTATTTAAATTTTGGTAACTGGGTAGGCCCACTGAGACTTTAACAGTCCCTTTTTCAGGGGTGATCCAGGATTAGCTTTTTATTAATTTATTTATTCACAATTCGGATTTACAACCTTTGAGTCAAAGACTCATTTACAAAGGCACCTCGACACAGGGAGGGTAGACAACATTTTGGTGGAGTACAACAATGGAGAACATTACAGGTGAGATGCATAAAGGAGCATACAATGCACAGCAAACGGACATTCAAGCAATTCAGTGATACAGTGGAGCACACAGATTTCTAATTGAGGTGTACAGGCCTCAATTAAGTTAATCTAACTAAACTAATATATATATATATATAATACTACGGACCCCTAGAGATACTGGGTACAAGTACCTTGGGGGGGGGAGGAGGGGTAGTTGCTGGAGAGGGTGGGGGCCGGGGAGACTTTGTCTGTGGATTGGGTTACAAGTACCTAGAGGAGAAAAGAAAACCAATGCTTTTGATTGTACTACAGTATATGGTACATTGATCATGTATACGTGTCGTAGAGATGGACATTCCTACAGTTGACATAGGCGAGTTTATGTATGAACAACCTTGTTAGTTACACACATTCATGAGTAGATAGCAGACATAAGTGCAGTTCAGTACATTATGTCCTTCCTTACTGTTCCTTCCTCCCTTTTTGTCTGTATTTACGTGAGGCATCCCCCTTTAGCAGAGCTGCCTTTATGGGTTGCGGCACCTGCAATGAAACCCACTGCTTAGGTGTAGTTTTAACCCTTTCTTGTACCCCTCAAGAGAAGTAAAGTCCTGGAGCTCTCTCTGGAGATTGTTCCAGAGTTTGGGGAGGGTTATTCTAGGTGACCGTTGTCCCATAGTTGATTTGGCTGTTGGGGGTTGTAGCAACTTGCGTTTACTCGACCTGAGCTCCCTCCTGTTTGCTTTTGGGGCTAGTAGATTTCTCAGGCTCGGTGGGGCATCAGGTTGCTGCAATTTGAAAGCTAAGCACAGGGAGGAATAGGCGAGTCTCGCTTCAAGGAGTGGCCAGTTTAACGCTTGTAGTACATCGCAGTGGTGCTCCATTCTTTGTGCCCCAGCGGAAATGGCCGATTCTGTGGTTCAGCGTACTCAGACGCACATGTTCTGTTGCCCTCAGTCCTTGAAGCATTGTTGCACCATAGAACAGGATGGGAATGATAGTCCCATTACTGACCGCAATCCTGGTTTCTTTAGTCAGGTAGGAGCTTAGTCTGTACAGGAGCCCAATTTTTTTGGTTTACTATTGTTGTTAGGTGGGCTATGCGTTTCCTGAAAGAGATTTCCTGGTCAATGAACATTCCCAAATACTTGATATTGTCCACCGCTTCGATCCCTGTTCCATTTGAGGTAGAGAGCGATAGAAGATTAGCCCAGCGTGGGCCAAGCTTTTTGTGGCCAAAGAGCATGGCTTTGGTCTTTTTGCTGTTTAGGGCCAGCCTGTTTGCCTGGAACCAGTCTTCTAGCATTGAGAAATCTTGTTGCAGCTCTGAGTTTAGTAATTCCAAGTCCTTGCTGGTTCTGTACAGTACTGCATCATCCGCGTATAGCGTGACCTTTGCTCCACCGCAGTGTAGGAGTAAGTTGTTGATGAATAAGGAGGATAACAGAGGGCCTAAAACAGAACCCTGTGGAACTCCGTCTGACACTAGACGCTCATCTGATTTAGCACTGTTTCATCGGACTATTTGCATCCTGCCGTGGCAGTAACTGGAAAGCCATTTTAGGGCCAGTGTGTCAAACCCTAGGCCACCCAGTTGTCCTAGGAGCAGCTTGTGGTTGACTAGGTCGAATGCCTTCGTTAGATCAATGAAGACTGCTCCAAGGAGTTTGTTTTGGTCCAGAACTTCATGCACATCAGTGATGAAGCTTACCAGTGCCGTATTAGTGCAGTGTCTCTTTTTGTACTTCTTTTGTTGAGTTAGCCTCCAAAGGCCGTTTATTTTTGGTTTTGGCTCTGGGCTTAGGCTCAAGTCAAGGATCCAAGGCAGGTGGGTGCCCTATTTTTACCTTTGCCTCTTCAGGCTCTAGTGTTCATACTGTCTTACTATTAGTGCACACAATCGTACGTGGCACAGAAGGGGATATTTCTCTGACCACACACTCTGTTTAAAAAAACAAAAACAAAAAAAAACAGGGAACTGTGACAGAGCAGTACACAAATGGATGTGACAGCAGGCAGTCAGGCACTCTAGGGGGCAACAAGCAGAGGTGTACTACACTGACTTATCCTACTTTTTTGGGGGGGGGGGGGATAGCCCAGTGCTGACAAACTGGTCTTACTTTTTTTGTTTGCTTCATTTTTTTAAGGAAGAACAGCCAAGTGCTTAAACTGCAACTAAGTCTTTGGACAACTGTGACAGAGCAGTACAAAAGTGGACAGGACAGCAGGCAGCCAGGCATGCTAGGTGGCAACAAGTAGAGGTGTACTACACTGACTGACTGGTTCTCAGTTGCTTTTTTGGTGTGGAGGAATAGTCGGGTGTTGACCAACTGGTCTTAACATTTTTTTTTTTTTTTTTAAGAACACATAGCCAAGTACTTAAAATGCAGCTAGCCCCTTGGCCAACTTTGAGAGAGCAGTACACAGGTGGACATGACAGCAGACACCTAGGCACACTAGGTGGCAACAAGTAGAGGTGCACTACACCGACCCACTGGTCTGACAATTTTATTTATTTTTTTTTTTTTTTTAATAGAAAAAATAGCCAATGCTTAAACCACAACCTAGCTCCTTGGGCAACTGTGAGACAGCAGTGCAAAAGTGAATGTGACAGTAGACAGCCAGGCACACTAGGTGGCAACACGCAGAGGTGTACAACACTGACCCACTGGTTGACAATTTTTTTTTTTGGGTGGGGGGGGTCAGAAAATACAGCCAAGTGCTTAAACTGCAACTAGCTCCTTGGGCAACTATGAGAAAGCAGTACACAAGTGGACATGACAACGGACAGCCAGGCATGCTAGGTGGCAACACAGAGAGGCATACTACACTGTTCCACTCTCACCAGTCCCACAATTTTTTTAATTTTATTTAGTTAGGAAAAACAGCCAAGTGGTTAAACTGAAACTAGCCCGATGGGCAACTGTGAGAGTGCAGCACATAAATGGATGTGACAAGAGACAGACGGACAGATAGGCACGCTAAGTGGCAACAAGCAGAGGTGTACTACACTGACCCACTGGTTCTACAATTTATTTTTTTTTCTTTATAAAAATGGACAAGTGCTTAAACTGCAATTAGCCCCTTGGGCTTGGCAGAGGATACCAGAAGGAAGGAGTGCTGTGTGACTGGACTTCTCTACTGGGACTAAAGAAGTAGAACTCTTCTACTGGGACCTTTAATTTAGGGTAAAAAAAAAAATAGTGTGTTTATCTCAGTTAGCTAAAGTGGTTATCTGAACAGTTATCTAGGTGTACATATCTGGTGGCTGAAGGGGCTTGATTGCTGTCATAGAACATGCATTGTCCTCTCTGCCACCTTGTTGGTGCACTTGAGGAAAGACTGGCTGGCAGTTCTCAACCTACCAGCACAAACAGAGAAATGCATCTGCTTTACCAACAGCATTCCCATGGTCCTTTGATTTGCTGTGCCTTTCCAGAGTCTTCTTTCCATTGGATCAATCCCTCAGTGGTGTAGATACCAGAAGCATGCAACTGGAACTAAATACACAGCAAGGAGCACAGAATACACCATCCAACTACTTTGAATATCTTGCAAATCTGTAATCATGCAAAAGCTGTGCATTAAAATGCCTGAAACGCTGGCTGGGACCTTCAGGACCCATCAGACATCCTGGAAACTGAAAACCTGGTGGTGGTAGCCACTGTGTTTCTAGAATTTGCTTCTTCACAGCATCTGTGAGCTGTGCCCGATCAAAACAGCCAATGTCTCCTGCACTACAAGGATGCTGGTCTGGTTCCTGCGGGATGTTTGTTGGGATGTCCTCAACACTGGCTTCTTCCAGGGAACCGCTGGTAGCCAGGACAGGTTCAACAGTATGGTCTTCCTGGAATATGTTTTTATTCTGGTCAGCTTCCATGGCAGATTCTTCCACGGAACTGCTGGTTGTCTGGATATCGTCAAGGGTAAATTCTGCAGAGGTATCCAATAGCTGTCAGGCAACATTCACTTCATCAAGAACAGCCTGCAAGGTAGAATCTTCAACTAGAGTTTCCTCTCTAATCAGCAGTGCACAGTCAGCCAATGTCTCAGTTTCACTTCTATGCTGTACCTCTGTGTTACCAACCCTGAAACACAGAAATGTTTACTTTGGCATGCGCTGTGCGACTAATTACCAGTACTCATTGTAATCAATTTGTTAAGTATGGTGCTTTTCCTGCCCAGTGGTAGATGCACCTCTTGTGAGGAAGGACTGCATCACCCAAGACATTTTTGTCATTTCCTCCATTCTGGCACGTTTTGTCTTTCGGACTTGTGCTCCAGATGGCTGCTTGCGTTTTCTGGCCTCCATTTCGTTACTGAACAGGGTAGCCCCTGCAAATGCAATAGGAGAAATATGAACAGGAATCTTTTAGAAACACATGCAGCTACAGCAGATGCTTGAAGGGGAGGTTGAAGGACTGAACTGTGCCTTGATGTGATAGTTGGAGAACAGGGATGTCGAAGCACTAGCTTCTGCTCCAGACGTGTAGTCAGCGCTGCTTCCACAAGCTCTGTGCACACCTTTCATAAGGCAAACAAAAAACTACTCAATAGCCTGACTTGTGTAGTGCTGAAATGTCTTCATCAAGAACTGCAAAACTGAACTTCATGCAGTGGGATCGGCCAATCTGTGCTGCTGTGAACAGGAGCTGGCATCATTAAAATTGGTAAACATTCCTCCAACTTATTAAGTGAAGAATCCAAAGGGGGTTACTGTACTGCAAATTTGCAACTCTGGCCAACTCAGTTACTAATGGTCCGTTTAGTGTATGGGGTGCCCTCATTGCTGTCTGCATTCAGTGTTTAAATGTATGCAGAGTTCTTATTACCTGCAGCATTTAAACAAACCTTTTACAATACCGTTTGATATGACGGTTGGCATCTGTGTGTAGCACTAATTGGTTAACAGTCCATAAAGATCAGTACAAGCAGGATTAATTTTTCTGAGATCCTTTTCAGAGGTCCCTAGCAACTCCTCCGGTTAGACAATGTATATGAAATCAAATGACGAGTTTTGTAGGATTTAACACTGTTCTCTTACAGGAACTACAATGCCCACCATCCACTGGACATGCCCAGGCCGACTGAAATCCATGGATGTCTTGTGGTGACATTATCCACGATACAGTTCTACCAGCCCACCCATGAACAACAAGCGCCCGACTGCTTCAAGTGGAGAGGCGTGTTTTAAGTTGTCATACAACAACATCATGCGACGTACATGAAGAGTAGTTTTAAGGACTTTGAACACAAGTCTGTGGTGTTAGCCAATGACCCTGAATAAACATTTTGATGCATTATGTTTGATTATATTCGATTATTCCGACTGACTGTACTACTGCACCACTTAGTGCCACACACTCATGGGTACCCATATGCAGACCCGTAAAAGAGAAATTATGCAGTTATGCACTCCACAGTTAGTGGAAATTAGAGAAATGGGAAGGAAACATACATCAGTTGCAGAGGGCGGAAGGACTACTGTATGACAAATGCATATACACGCACACAATTCAGTTTTACACACACTAGCAAGTAAAAATTAAGTGCAGTAAGACACTAATTCCTCTTGAAGACATGGGGTCTTGAAGTTTATAATAGTTAAAGCTCACACCAACCCAAGCAAAATACATATTTTGTGCTGTTTACTGTCAGAAACTGCAGATGGCTGGCCCATCGGCACAGCGGCTGGATTTCCGTATGGGCAATCTTCCCACGATGCCATGCAGCTACTTGGCCGATGAGAAAGAAAATGTGGCCCCACTTGGTGACAGACTGCCTGTAATGTTTTTACATGTTTCATAATCATAGATTTCTCACTCGTGCACGTATTGCAGCAGCCGGTGGGAAGAAGTAGGAGCACACATCATATTGAGCAGAGGGTAATGGGCCTGAACAAGGGGCAGGAACAGTGCAGAAATAGACAAGTCCCTTTAAATGAGAGAGTCCTGAAGGAACTGAAAGGAATAAGTTGACAAAGCAATGCGGCCAGATAGATAAATGCACCCCAGGGTTCTAAGAGAACTAAGTGGGGAACTACAGATCAGCTGGCAGCACCTCAGTAGTGGGGAAGATCATGGAAGCACTACTAGAGAGACTATTGGAACATCTGATTCGCAGCGGACTACAGGACCTAAGGCAGTATGGTTTCACCAGGGGGAGGTCATGTCAGACCAACCTCACTGAACTTTTCAACTGGGTGAAAAGGGAAGTAGATCAGGGAAGGGCAGTGGGTGTTGCCTATCTGGACTTCAGCAAGGCCTTTCGACATTGGCACACAGGCCATTAAACAAACTGTGTGAATGGACCACTGTGGGACTGGCTATCTTGATGAGGTACAGAGCCTTGTCACAATGCAATACTGTAACCAAAAGCCAGTCTGTTAGTCCGCCACCTGTTGGTGTGGTGGCATGCCTAATGTGGAGTGTGTTAACAGACTTCTGTGGGACTGAGGAATATGGGAGTAGACAGGACAGTAGTGCGGTCGGTAGGTAACTGGCAAGGTGGCAGGACAGAGGGTGGTGATAAATGGCAGTTGCTCCACTGAGGAAAGAGTGACTAGTGAGGAACGACAGGAATCAGTGCTGGGACTGGTCCCATTCAACGTCTTCAGTGACAGTGTGCAGGACCTGGAAGGACAAATTTACTGGTTTGATGATGACAAAGCTGTGTAACAGAGTGGACACACCAGAGGATGTAGACTGAATAAGGGACCTAGTGCAGAAACTTGAACGGTCAGGAGTTTGGCAGTTGAAATGCAAAGCAAAGTGCAAGATAACGCATATGGTGCACAAAAACCCGGGAACATATCGGGGGGGGGGGGATGTAGCATACATCAAGCAGGAATGGGATGATCTCAAGGTAGAGAAACAGTGCAACAAGACAGCAGGTAAAGCACATAAGATGCTGGGATGCATAGGCAGGGGCAACAACAGCTGGCAAAGGGAGGTCATAATTTCACTACAGAAGACACTAATTAGGGCCGACCTGGAATACAGTGTACAGTTCTGGAGACCATAACTATGTAAGGACATTGGGTAGAGAAGGTTCAGAGGAGGACAACAAAGATAGATGGATTGCATCACAAGTCCTATGTGGACAAGATGAAGGACTTAGGCACTCCCTGGAGGAGAAGAGGGAGACAGATGGGATACAATAGAGGAATACAAGTATCTTACAGGGAGAACAGGGTGCAGGAACACACTATTTACAGCACAAGAGATATTCCAGGACTAGAGGGCATGGGATGAATCTGGAGGGAGGGCGATTCAAATGAAATGTGAGGAAGATTTTCTTCACAGAACAGGTGGTGGACTAGTGGAACACCCTGCCAGAGGAAGCTGAAGCAATCACAGGATTTAGTAATGCATGGGATAGACAAGGGAATTCAGGAGGTCAGGGGTAAGGGGCAACAGACTTCTAGGAAAACAACCCAATGGCAACACAAATATTTACTTGCAACAATCACACAGGAGTGCTGTGTGCATATTTATGTAACTCATTCAAACAGAGGAGCGAGAAAGTGCCTCAGCTGTGACTTGAATCCAGGCCACCAGGAATACTGGTCCAATTGCACCAAGACAACTGGCATGGAACCTGGGCTGTCCAGCACAGTACTCAAATACACAAACCAATGGCACCACAAATATTTACTTGTAACAAATTGCACAAGAGTGCTGTGTGCATATTTATGGAACACATACACTGCTAGTATGGGCTGCATAAATATGCACACCACTGTGGTGTGATTACTACATTTAAATATTTGTAGTACCACAATCTGAATGCTGTTCTGGGTAGTCTGGGTTGGTTAAAGTCCCAGCTGAGGCACCCTTCTCTCACCTTTGTCTCATTTCCTTTCCCGAAGCAGTAGTATTAGACAAAAAAGCCAAATGCTAGGAACTTCACAAGGAACACTGCTAGAGCCACTGCCCAAAGGGATGCAGAATGATAGACTCCCATGCATTGTCCAAGAAACCAGAAATAAGGAGAGAAAGAAAATACATCTCCCACTCTAGTAGGCAACACTGGTCAAAACCACACATTTCTGCTGCAGAGTGAGATTAAAGGACTCGTAAACAATATGTTTTTCTAAGTTCAAGTTTATTGCAAGAAAACTCCATTGAGCAAGCTCATTCACAAGGAGGTCCTGATTACAGGTTTACGTAAGTAATAAGCCATGACAGGGTGTGCATTAAAGGATTTTAATTCATGCCCCAGGGATGTGCTAAGGTATGAGGCTGAAAGCAGAGTATCCTTACGCCCCTGGGAAGTGCATTAAAATCCTTTAATGCACACCCTGGAGTGGCTTATCACACCTACAAAATGGGCCACCATCATAACAGAATTTGTTTGATGTACTCTGATACGGATTAAAACTTATTTACTATTTTCAAAAGAGTGTACAATACATTACCTCTAAAACATCTAAAAACTGAAAAAAGTAGTCCCTAATAATGCATAAAAAAGGATATATCAGCAATAGGTTAATTAGCACAGTACTTTGCAGTAAAAGTATTTATTAGTAGAGTTGGTTGAAAATAAATACTTTATCACATGTAAATTTTATCATATAAATGCACTGTAACATCTGTAAATTTGTAAGACATAAGCAGTGTTTAAAACTTAATTTTCATTACACTGCAGTTATATAGTCTCATTGAAGGCAATCTTCTCTTTATTTTTGTTTTTTACTTATGTGCTGTGGTCTAGTACATAAAAGGAAAACTGCCATAAGATTGAGGTGAAAGGTTAGTAAAAAACAAACAAAAAAAATAACTTTAAACCTGCCAGGCTGCCTTTTTTTTTGGTGGACAAGGAGGGTAGATTTCACCTGAAAACTCCTATATAAGATTCAAACGCATGTGCCTTTATTAATATTAGCAATGTATGTGGCCAATTTGGGTCTGCCTCTGCCTATTTAACTGTGTTTTCCCACCTTTTCTTTTTGTTTATAAGGTATTACTGTATTGCCTACTTTCTTCATCCTGCTTTTTTTCTGTTTTTCCCCACATTCAAGACACAGAATGTTTATCATGGAACGTTTACCATGGAATACAGGGATTCAAAATTCTGCTCTGTTCCACTTGTAGAATGTTACTCTCCTGACATTCTGTACACACAGATAACAAAGGCCTGTTTTAGAGCCAGAGACTCAATTATATCACTGTCAGGGCAAGCACGAGAGATTTCACTGATGAGCAGGTAAAGACAGAAGGGGGATTTTTCACTGTTAGTAAACAAACAGTTGTAATGAAAACCATAAACAATACTTAATATTTCTAATTTGATTATGTGTGTAAAGAGAGTGTGATGATCAGGGAAACAACATTTCATTAATTTGTTTTATTTTTTATTTAAGGTAGTTTTATTTTTAGGGCCCAGTTGAAGGTTTTTTTTTTTTTACAGTGTAAAGGTAGCAGCCATGTTTGTGATGGAAGACCAGTTCTGGTTGCAGGGGGACTGATGGAAGATAGTTCTGGGTGTAGGAAGACTGATTTGTTCATTGTGCGATGTGGTTTAGGACCAGGATGACTGTGCATATAAAGATATTTAATGTACAGTCAGCTGATGTCTCTTGGACAATGAGATTTCTAGATTTTTTCTTGCCATTTTATAAAGACAAGTACACAATACGTATATAGAATGACATAACAGTAATTAATAAATAGCAAAGATTCAATGTGGTACATTATGTTCAGGTCATAAAGTAACATTCTTAAAATAATGAGCATGAGCCTATAGGGAGGCGTAAGGAACAGGAGGGATGGGGGTTCAAAGCAAATAAGAGAAGAAAAAAGGGGGGAGGGTAGGTGATGGCTAAATGAGGAATACTAGGATGAAGGAGGAGATTAGAAGCAGTTACATATATCTTTTAGTTTGTCAATAGCTATCTTTTTGAAGAAGTTAACAGGGACAATACTGGATAATTTCAGCGAGGATTGTAAGCGATTCCAAATTGTTGGTCGCTCATGTCGTTATGGAAGACCGCTGCATGTGAAATTTTGTGGGGGTGAGTGGTTAGTACCACATCTAAGATCGAGCCATTTTCGATTTTTGAAGTATTGATCCTAATTGGTTCACTAATTAGCTGAGCAAGGCCTAGATCGTCGCATAGGGATTTCAAGCCAAGCAATTTGGGGGACAGCCAATCCAGGCTGAAGTCCCCAAGGATTACGGTTTCTGTATTAGCATTGATGGTAAAAGATGGCAAGAGATTTAAGGATGTCAAGGACATCTGTCTTGCCAGCAGGGGGCCTATAGCCACTGATAATAGTGATGCTTTCTGTAGAAGGAAGGCAGAGCTTCAGAGAAACGATCTCCTATTCCTTCTGTTTTGAATTGCAGTAGATATCACTAATTGAGAACTTGGATTTGGCATAGATGACTACTCCACCCCCACCCCGGAGTCCCGTCTGTCCTATACAGATTATAGCCCACTAGATTAATTTGTTGGTCAGAAGTTTTCTTAACCAGGTTTCAGTGACGACAATGAGATCTGGTTCGGTGTGGTTGGCCCATGCTTGTAATTGAGCTCATTTTTTCAGACAGGCTCAGAATGTTGACTAACATTATTTTTAATCCAGACACTGCTGTGAATTCCGAAGGAGAGGTGAGCAGCGATGGAGGGCTGAGGTTTAGCTCAACATTGCCTGAGCAAAAGAGAAGCAGGAGTAACATTTTTTTTTTAGATCCAGAAGCAAATGATTTGATACCTTTTAATGGACCAACATAGATGTAACAACTAGAACAAAGTGCTCTAGCTTTCGGACCAACCAGTCCTTCTTCAGAAGCTCATGGCGGTTGTTTAGAAAATACAATACTTATAACAGCTAGATAATGCAGAGAAAAACAGAAAAAAATCCCCATTGGTTTAAAATACTCACAAAAAAACAAACAAAAAAACCCAAACAAACCAGAAGATGATGTCAGAGAAGTTTAACAGTACCATACTGCCTTCAGCCAGAAGCCACCCTGGGTCAAACGTGCTTGGTGGAACACACATACAAAGAATCCTACTTAATATAAATGTATTTGACATAAGATAACACTGCTGAAGCAGATAACTCCTAAATCAAGCTATGAGTGTCATAGTTAGTATAAGGATGTGATTACTGAAAGGCAACTCCCAACCAGATTAAAGACAAACTAAGATTGTTATAGGGCTCATGAAGTTTCAATGTCTGCATTATAGACAAGAATTTACCAGTAAAGTTGTCTTAAAAACATCAGTGCACACTGTGTGATGTGTAAAACCTAGCTGGACCTGTCACCCAGCTGTACTCTCCAGCTAGATATAAGGCCCAAGAAATTTCAAAAACCTCAGGACGATATAAATGATAATTTAAATATAAATTGATAATATTAGTGTCAAACAAAAAACTCTAGTCGAGGAACTTCAAGGAATTAAGACCAAGTAGCCTGATATGTACTGATGTCAATATACACTGAGAATGTAACAACTTGATGTACCACAAGTGTCTAAGGAATCAAAGAGATAAAAATGTAATTTCTCTCCTCCTCTTCATGCAAACAATACACCCTAACCCACCACACATCACCATAATGTGGGTGGGGGAGATACACAGCTTTAAGGAGATGTTGTTTCTCTCTAACTCACCTCATCCCTGATGAACCAAGGCCAGGGACATTCTACATGCTACCTAAAATACATAAACCTGGCAATCCAGGGAGACCCATAGTCTCTGGTAATGGTACCTTGACTGAGGGGATCTCAGGGTTTGTAGAGACCATTTTGAAACCGCTGGTTATGGATAGAGACAGTTATATCCAGGACACTACGCACTTTTTGCGTGTACTTTCTGGTTATAAGGATTCACCACCTGATACCATTTTAGTGACAATGGATGTAACATCCCTCTACACTAATATTCCACACACAGATGGCATTGCAGCATGCCTTAAATACATACATGAGAAAGGACCGGAACAAAACATCAACCCTGGAGTGGTGGGAGAACTTATGGAATTCATTTTGACACATAACAACTTCAACTTCAATGGTAAACATTATGTTCAAACTATGGGAACAGCAATGGGCACCAAAATGGCTCCACAGTATGCTAACCTCTTTATGGCGGACTTGGAGGAGGATTTTTTAAGGCAGTATCCCCACAAACCACTAGCTTATTTCTGTTACATTGATGATTTGTCATCTGGACGGAGGGCACAGATGCACTCAAAGATTTTCATCACAAACTTAATAATCTCCACCCTACCATAAAGCTTACCCTGGAGTACTTTACCATCAAGGTTAACTTTCTGGACACCACAGTCATCATTAAGGATGGAACCTTACATATATGTATTTACAGGAAGCCAACAGACAGACAGAGATACCTGCACAAGAAAAGTAATCACCCAAACCATACAAAAAAATCTGTCATATACAGTCAAACACTCAGTTGTCACCGTATTTGTTCAAATGAGGATGACAGAGATACACATTTGGCTATGTTGAAAAACACCTTTATTGAGCAGGGACACTTTTCCAGGGAAATTGACAGGATAACAGAACGAGCAACACAAGTACCAAGACAACAACTACTTCAATATAAAGAAAAGACAGCTACAGACAGAATACCCTTGGTAGTCACATATCATCCAGACCTTGAACGTCTGCGTAAGATTATTAAAGATCTCCACCCAATATTTAGTGAGGATGAAACCCTTAATTGTATTTTTAAGGAACTCCCACTATCATCTTTTAAAACAACCACCAAATTTATCCAGCCTAATTATTAGGAGCAAACTTTCACCGGAACAGAATACCATGTCACACAATGGCACACGACACTGCAATCAACGCCCCTGTAAAACTTGTGGGCTAATTTCTACCTCGGACTGTGTGGTTACATCACAAAACAGACAATTCCAGGTACATGGGAGTTATACATGCATGTCACGACATGTTATTTCATTCAGTGCAAGAGATGTCCACAAACAGGTTATGTTGGAGAGACACGCCAACAGCTCCGCACTAGGATGAACTCGCACAGACATACTATTACAGCAAAGAAGACTGAAAAACCAGTGGGGCACCACTTCTCCCAGCCTGACCACTCAGTCTCAGATATGTCAGTAATGGTCTTAAAAGGAAATCTCAAAAACACACAACAGAGATGAGCTTTTGAGATTAAACTTATTTTACATCTCAATATAGTAGCAGATGGGATGAACACTGATCTTGGTTTTATGGGACACTACAGAAACTAACATCCACAGACCTTTTCTTCTTCAGACTGACATATCATAGGACTTCAGCATGTGTGGGATGTGGGTGCGTGTGTGTATGTATGTATGTGTGTGGGTATATGTTGTGAGGTATGTGATATAACAGATGTGTGGCTTGCTGTCACATTGAGGTAAGTCTCTATTTAGATATATGGAGTTATAATGTGTTATTATTCTTACTTCACACACATAATGAATATTAATTCCTCCTTACTTTTTATCTTTGCCTGGGGGTGGGATTGATTCCATTGCACCATATTCAGATTACCTAGCCTGCTACTGTACATACAGGAGTGTTATCATACACTGTCACATATAATTTTTGTAACTCTGTACATATTGGGGTGCGTGTTCTCATTTGCATGGGGGTCCTGCACATATCTTTTTACATTAGGCTAATATTGTAGTAATTTGTAGATATGTAGGTATGTTAGACCTCTGGTCTTACACACATACTTTATATTTACTTCTAGTTACCTTATCCTGGAGAGGGTGGCAGGTTTATTTCATGGTAGTTCTATCCAGTATCCTTGGAAAGGAAATGTTACTATGCAGATAGTAGTATGGTTAAATAGTGTCACATTTTTTGCTCAGTAGGTATTAGGAGACATAAGCCCTTTTACTCAGATTTCATGACACGTTGAATTCCTTTGGGGAACAACTGCAGTGACTGAAGTGAATATAGGTTCACTAGGAGGGAGAGAGAGAGTGAGTGTGTGTGTGTGTGTGTGTGTGTGTCTGTGGGAGGGGGGGAAGGGGGGAGACAACATCTCCTTAAAGCTATGCATCTCCCCCACCCACATTATGGTGATGTGGGGTGGGTTAGGGTGTATTGTTTGCATGAAGAGGAGGAGAGAAATTATATTTTTATCTCTTTCAAATTCCTTAGACACTTGTGGTACATCAAGTTGTTACATTCTCAGTGTATACTGACATCAGTACATATCAGGCTACATGGTCTTAATTCCTTGAGGTTCCTCGACTAGAGTTTTTTGTTTGACACTAATATTATCAATTTATATTTAAATTATCATTTATATCGTCCTGAGGTTTTTGAAATTTCTTGGGCCTTATATCTAGCTGGAGAGTACAGCTGGGTGACAGGTCCAGCTAGGTTTTACACATCACACAGTGTGCACTGATGTTTTTAAGGCAACTTTACTGGTAAATTCTTGTCTATAATGCAGACATTGAAACTTCATGAGCCCTATAACAATCTTAGTTTGTCTTTAATCTGGGTGGGAGTTGCCTTTCAGTAATCACATCCTTATACTAACTGTGACACTCATAGCTTGATTTGGGAGTTATCTGCTTCAGCAGTGTTATCTTATGTCAATTAAATTTATATGCAGTAGGATTCTTTGTATGTGTGTTCCACCAAGCACGTTTGACCCAGGGTGGCTTCTGGCTGAAGGCAGTATGGTACTGTTAAACTTCTCTGACATCATCTTCTGTTTTTTTTTTTTGTTTGTTTTTTTGTGAGTATTTTAAACCAATGAGGATTTTTTTCTGTTTTTCTCTGCATTATCTAGCTGTTATAAGTATTGTATTTTCTAAACAACTGCCATGAGCTTCTGAAGAAGGACTGGTTGGTCCGAAAGCTAGAGCACTTTGTTCTTGTTGTTACATCTATGTTGGTCCATTAAAAGGTATCAAATCATTTGCTTCTGGATCTATTCTTGCAAGGACCAATACGGCAACTACTGAATCCAGTTTTTTTTTAGGAAATTTAAATGTGCTCGGAGTGCTTTTTTCCTTTGTGGGTGGTTTGTAGGTGAAAACGAGGCTGGCAGCTGAGTGTTAGTTAGGGACAGACTTGCATTACAATTTTGGGCTAAGAGGAGGAGAGCCATGGGTGAAGGGAGTAGTGAGAGTGAGGGGGAAGAAAGTGATGTATAAATAAAGGATGGTGGGCATGTAGAGAAGAGAATAATACAGTGACATTAGGCAATGTAAGCGAAGGGTTCCAGGATAGGGCTCGAGTACTGAGTTTTATTAGGAAAGTCTACATTAGGAGCACTACTTATTAGTAGCAAAAAGGCAATTATTAAAAATGCCATGGCTCTAAGAAAGTATAGTTTGGGAGTGGGTGGAGAATAAGGCAGAATGAATACGGGGAAGAAAGTGGTGCAGTCTTGATTCCAATTGTGGACCTATAGGATGACAAAAGGCCAAGGAAGGCATAGCTAAGGCGTATTTAAAGGAGGCCTGGGAGGTGGTGGTGGGACCATAATATAGCAGAGAAAGGGTTCAAATACAGCGCCAAGCGGCAAGAGTAAAGCAGAAGAGGTCTGGACCAATCGGGGCTTGCTTCAGGAAGGCGCCCGCGATCCGGTTGGCTGGCTTGGGGCCGTACCTTAGTGCAGGAGGGATCCGGGTTTTGTGCTGCGGCTGTTGGCTACTGAAATGCCATCAGGCTGGTAAGCTGGAGTCCGGGAGCTGAGTGTAGGCTAGCCCTGCTCAGTTATCAAAGACTACAATCAAAAATGATGACCACGCCCCCAATGCCAATGGAGCCCAATGACCATGTTTATGGACCCTAAATTACATTTAAGTTAACAGTTCCCCCACCACTGCCACACACTCAAATAATGACCACTTTCTATGGAGCCCAAGGACACGTTTTACATACAATTACCTTGTAGATATAAAACTTCAGTTTAATTGGACTCCACCAGTGACAACCACTGCCACACGCAGTGATACGAAATGAAGCAACCACCCCAAAGTTCCAATTTAGTTCAAGTACTATTTAAAGATAATTATGAACTGCACATTTTTGCTGCCTAATTTTGCAGTAGTCAGCATCTGGACAATGCTTTACTGTAATTGTATTACTTTGATCGTTAAGTGCTCCTTTTAAAAGTTACAGTAAAGCATTATCTTGGTGCAGACAGCAAATTTTGACTGCCGCAATGTCTCGTTCATCATCTTTAATGTACTACTTGGAAATGTATGCAGTGCCAACAGTAACATTAGGGTGCAGGCACTCACTGAGCAACATCATGTATGGACTATTTCTATTCCACTGAGCAGGTCTCAGGTCATAACCACCTACCCCCTCTGGTAGGCTCATGGAGCCCAAGGACAACATTTATTTTTACCATACCTTGTAGAAACTAAATTTCATCTTAACTAGACAGTTTCCCCCTGACCCCCAGCACCACACAACAATGAATTAACCCCCCTTCCCAAAAGTCTTCATTTCCAAGTTGTATTTAAAGATAGTGATGAACTGTACATTTTGGCTGCCTGATTTTGCAGCATCAGCACCATCTAAATAATGCTTTTAGTGTAACTGTATTAAAAAAAGCACTTTTCATAATTAAATCACATTAGCAAATATAAGCACCTCGCCCGCTTTTCATGGGCAGCATAAAGCATCAACAGCAGGCTGCAGCAACTTCAGCCATAGGCCCTGTGGTATTTTTAGCATTAAGTGCTCATTTTCAAAGTTAGAGTAAAGCATTATCCTGGTGCTAACAACTGCAAATTTAAGATGCCACAATGTGTAGGTCATCATTATCTCGGACTTGGAAATGTCATGCCATTTGCTTGCAGTGACAGTCAGTGAAGTTACACATGTAATTTCATTTAACTCTGTACCCGTACCCCAACCCCACTAACACATCGCCGATGGGCCTTATGAAGACTAACCTTGCAAATGAACAAAAAGCAGAAGGTTAAATGGTTAAAAGCATGCGATTACAAATATATTCAACCACTCTTGGACACAAGCACTATAGATACAAATAGGTAAATGTGGCTGCAATAAACTCAGGAGTCCGTTCATTAAATAAAAGTTCACTGCTCTGTACTTGGGAGTCTATTAGGAATATATAGGACCAAAACTCCATTTATATCTTTTAAGTCATAAAATGACTATCAAAAGACAACAGTAAATAAAAGGCTCCCTTTGAATTCTGGAGTCCATCAACTTGTTAAAATCACTGTGATAGTTCCAAATTTTCCAAGCCTACAGTATATCCAGTGCTGGCCCGCTGGAGAATTTAGGCCAGTAAACTGTCAAAATTAATTGTTTCTTCCCTTACATCAGAAAATGTCAAAACCAACACTTTTGCTCAGATGTGCAATTGAAATCAGATAGTGCTCCCCACATGGAGTCCTGCAGAGTGAACGGTTATTAATCTCCCATTATTGACTTGATTAATCTGAAACACTAGGCTCCCTACCTACCACGCAAGGCTAAATGACAGGTTGGCACGCACTTAGGACCCCATTTTTTAAAATAAAGCTTCTTCCCTTTGTGCTCAGATAAACTGATAAGAGACTGTAATTGTTTCTAATGTATTTGTAACAAAATGTTTATTGATGTATTTATGTAATTTTGTTTTTCATATTGTTTTTATTTATTTGTCACTGGACATCTGTGAAAAACGGGCATTTTTTGCTCACAGATTTTTTCAGTATATAATAAATGAAATGAAATGAAAATGAAACCCGAAACGTACGAACAACAAAGCAACATCTACAATAAATCTAAATAAATCTGAACTCCACAAGGGAGTTCAGGCACATGGAGAAATGGGGACCCCATTTTTAAAATAAAGCTTTTGCCCTGTGTTCTCAGATACACTCGTACAAACAACAAAGCAATATCTACAATAAATTTAAACTCCACAAAGGAGTTCAGGCACATGGAGAAATGTTAACCTTGGAATCGGAGTTGGACATCTATTTATAGATTTAATTTTACAGTACCTGGCTGTTCGCTTGACAAGATGGCAAAATACCGCCCCCCCCCCGACCCAGAGAGAGAGAGAGAGTTGTGTTTCATAGAAGCGGCGACACCATGAGCAAAGCATTCAAGCACAACCTCAATTGCCATTATTTATCTATCTACTCTGTAGTTGTGTTAAAAGTCCAGAAAGAAATTAAAGCACAACTTCACTAAACAATGTAAGCCAAGGTGGTCCCAGTGTCCCACTCGTTTACTCACCCTCGGTCACCTCACCGACCTGCTGCTCACTGACCCTCACTCAGCTAGTCTCCTCTCCACTTCACTCTCTGTCAACCCGGAGTTTGTTTCCAACTTCTGGGATGGCATGCAGGGCAGGTGCAGCAAAGCTCCCTCGACCAACAATGACTAGAGTGTGGGCACTGGCAGTGTGCCACTTTCAGCCGGGGCTCAGATTCTTTCACTCGCTCGCCACCTTCAACATCCTAAAAAACGCACTGCAGCCGTGAGCCAGACAGACAGTTTCCACTCCCCAGCCAGCTCTCAGCCGTCCACAGCCTCAGATTGGGAGAACTCAGGCACAGAATGAGTGAGGAATGATTTACACTGGCAGCCCTTTCACTCTTCCCCACAGACAGAACCGGCTTTCTCCCCAACTTCCTCTGCCTCTCGTCATCCCGGTCCAAGTTCACAGACTGCGTATATGACTGCTGCGCCTGCAACCAACCACTGAGTGAGTGGCTGTCCCGGGTGGAATCCGAAAAGCACTCACTCCTCCATGCTTCCACCACGTTCAAGTTCCTTACTTCTTCTGAAAACCGAATCCAACGAAGTTCCTTCTAGGACCAGGAAAACAACAGACCAAATGCTAGTTTTCCCAGGGCATTTAAAGAGCCCGCACGACCTGCTCCCTTGCTAGGCAGGCCTCCTTTCTTTGCCAGTGGACCTGATTGAGACAGCAAACTATATCTCAATCTGGTCCAATGGGGTCACGTCAGAAGTTTAGACCCCACTCCCACCCCTCCTCCCTAAAAAAAAGTTGAAACGGACCGAGGAGGCTGGGAAAGCCTGTGAAAATAACACACACACACACACACACACACACACACACACACACACACACACACACACACAAAGGAATGCTGACAGGCCAGCCGGCTTCTGCTACTCACCCGCTGATGCTTAGCACGCCATGGCGTGCCTGGTGTGTTGGTGACTACGCCTTTGTTTGTGTGTGTGTGTGTGTGTGTGTGTGTGTAAGTGTATGAGAGAGTATGTTCTGTTTCCACAGTAGCTGTGCTGGACTTGGTGTTACGAGCGGAAGACTGTTGAATCGCAAGTTCAGCCGACGTGAGCTGTGCCTGTGGAACCCGCTCCTGTCCAATCTGTCAGGTTCATTTAACTGCAAGGTTACACTAGCATTTAAATTGTTCAACAGTTCCTTTATTCCCAATATCACCATCCAATTTTGTTCCGTATGGGGAGGGGTTAGCAACAGTCCTTTCTACTACCAACAGCAGAGTTGGTTTCTTCCACACACACACACACACATATATTATATATATATATACATACACACATATACATACATATACATACACACACACACACACACACACACACACCCTTTTAGTTTGTTGTTGTATTATTTTACCACGATAAGGCTCCATTGAGCAAGCTCATTTACAAGGAGGTCCTGGGTAGCACAGCATAAAATTATACAAACACTTGCACAGTAGCATCCATTGAATAGTACAGAAATACTGTACATAACAGTAGTATAATGTAAGAGTATTACTAGAGTGCTAACAAGAATATCAGTTAATATACACAATTCACAAGCAGCTCAGCAGTATTCAGAAGGAAGAGCAATGGAGGAATTAGTTGAAGGAAAAGCAGCAAGAAGTCCTGATTTCCCACATTGTAGTCTTTCTTTTTTTTTTTAGTGCAAGTTAATTACTTTTTAATTTTCGATTGGGCAGCTTGGTCTAATCCCTTAGGAAACCTGTGTTAATTTTGGGTGGTCACCCTCATTATGAGCAGTCTGTTGCCTGGCGGCTAGTTGCCATATTTGCACCCCAACAGTGATCAAGCGGCAATAAGGTTGACAGTGGGAAAATGAAGAGTTATCAGGCACCATTTCCTTCTGCTCTGGGTGCTTATAGCAGCACCTTACTGAAATGAACAGTTTGTGTCCAAGGATATTGTGTCTTGTCAGATATTTTACGTACAGTAGCGTAGCATCTTATTTCACACTTCTCACCCCTTATTTTACCATGCAAGTCCTGGGCTAAACCAAAGAGTGCCTCACTTGATGGGCTCCAAAAATTCCAATACTTTTTTGGGTTCAGTGAAAAAAATGGGTCTGCCACTGTGCACTATGGATGTTAGTTTCATCTAAAACAAATTTAAAAAAAGTAGTTTCCGTGACTGGCCAGCAAGTCCAGGATGATTATCGTTACCAAGAGAAAAAAAATGGTGGCATTTCCAAATGAGAGTTTTAATGGCACACTGAGTTCTTTTCTTGTTTCTTTCAATGTGATCCTGCTTTGGAGTACTAGTTTTTACTTGTGCATCGAATGGATTTGATGCAAAAGTAAGAACCAATCAAAATGTAGGATTTTCTCTCCGAATTTTATAATCTGTGTTGGTGGCTCCTGGTGCTGGTGTGATTGAAGTTCCTGTATTTTAATGTGCTGGATCATAGCTTTCCTTAGTTATGTCTGGGATGGTTTCCAAAAAGTCGATTTAAAATAAAAAGGCTCATACCTGGAGCTGGTGTTTTGCTGGGATCTTGTCTAGAAGGCTTTCACAGGTGACGTGCAAAAATGGTGTTGGTGCTCCAAGCAGGAAATCATAAAAAGCCACACAAATTAATCTACAGACACAGATAAACAACCACTCACACAGGTCCAGGAGGCAGAGACTGAGGATTCAGCACAGCTGCGGAGGATGCTGCCTTTCACTCATTTGCTTTGTTCTGAGAGGTTACCTAGGAGAGTCTGCAGGTATGATTGGGAACAGGAGGTAATGGCGAGAATGAGAAAGAAGATAAATAGGGAAATTAATAATTTCACAAGGGTGCTGAAGGAGGTTCTAAGATTGGCCATGGGGATATACTGGCCAACTGTGTGGAACTTTAGGGAAAGGGAAAATTGTATAACCAGGAAAGGCATACTAAGCCAAAGCTTGTTTCCAGGTGCAACCGGGCAGTACAAGGAAGTTAAGTGACTTGCTCAGGGTCACACAGTATGTGAGTTTGGGATTATGTTTTACCATACAGACAGGGTCCACTTGTCCAATATTTATTTATTTAGTTTTTGTTTACCCGGGTAAGTACACTAGACAAATATTATGCCTATTTTCAGGAACGACCCGGGACAGTACAAAAGGGTACAACAGGTACAACAATACAGCAATTGTTCAGACGAATACATTAGATACAGAAACAAGAGAAAAGACAATTTTACAGTTTTTACAATTTCGTAGAAAGTACACCCAGATACAATGCTGGGGCAAGGTATAGATTGGAGATAGGTACAAATGACCAACAGGGCTAGTGGGGATTTATGAGCATAGGAACACCATAGAGTCAGTCAACAAGGAAGGGGGTATTTGGACAAGGTCATAGCGCAAGAGTGGTGACGCCAGAGCAGGAGAGAAGAAGCCGGCACCAGCGGGCACCGGGTGACTAAGGGGGCTTAGGGCATTCACAGCGGAGAGGCCAACTTAAGATGATCCCACAGGGAGGTCCGGAAAAGCTTGTGAGAATATTGGCTTAGACTTTCTCAACGTGCACATACAGGACCTTCTGGAGGTCTTAATAGGCTATGTCACTTAGAGGAGAGGACATTGCAGCTGTTTGATCCCTGCAGTGGCAGGGACCTCACTAGCAAAATACGTTTACAGATTTTACTGTCTAGAAGTTGGCCATGGGCAGATGTCAAGGTCAAAGCCAACTGGTTTGGGGACCCCACTTCACAGCATATGGATGGAGAGGGGTAAATGGGAAATGCATGGTAGGTAGGCCAGGTGAGGATTGCTGGAAGGAAAAGGGGAAGGGGTCTTGAGGGTATTTAGAAGCCAGCAGAGGAAGGGGTCTCCTTTTTTTGCTGGGTTTTCAAGATTAACACCCACTCACCCAGAAATTGGCAGAATGGGGGACAGAAGGATCGGTGTAAGGAGGAGAACAATGGGTCAAATGATTAGGGGTGATTTGACGGGAGGAGAGCCCTAAGAAAATGTGGTCTATGGGTTGGCAAAGGAAGTCAACAGGGAGAGAGGCAAGGCAGGAAGGAGGCAACAATTGGGGGCGCCGGAAGGGGAGAGAGCCCCGATGGAAGCGGGTTGGCAAAAAGGGGCCAACAGGCTTAGATGCCCGGGCAAGCAGGGCTTACGGGGGGCAGGAGTGCCTAAAAGGAGGCAATGGATGGTCATGGGTTGCCAGGAGAGGGCAACAAAAAAGATGGGAAAGAAAAAAGGGACAAAAACATAGAGAACAACTGACTGAAGGGGCTGAAAGAAAAGAAAGCTGGCGGAGGAGGGCAGTGGAAAAGGACAGAGAGTCTGAAGCGGGGACAATCAGGAAATTTTCAGAAAATTAAAAATTAAAATGGGGGAAGGTGGCCCAAGTAGAAACCATGGGCCAGGATCAGATGCCGGGACATGGAGGCAAGCAAAAAGGATGAGGTAGGAAGGGTTTAATGTGAGGCACAGCGTTATCGACAGCCGGAAAGGAGGGCAAGGAATAGGAGAAGAGGTACTGGGCTTCCAAACGTCCAGACCCCAAGAAGGTTATGGACAACAAAAAGATAAGGAGCACAAGAGGAAGAGGGCCAAGGGGTATCGGGCTTTAAAGCGTCTGGACCCCGAGAAGACAACGAAAAAGGGACAGTTTGAAACATGTGATTTGAAATATGTAAATCGTTGAAAGATGGAATGTGAAATGGATAGTTTTGGAAATGAAGGACTGTTGAAAATGTAAGAAAAGTAAAATGAAATCACTGTAAGACATGTTTAATAAATCAAATTGCCAGTCGTGCACCCACAAAAAGTTGTTGTGCCTCTTTTTTCTGGGGGATCTCCATCTGACAATAAGGGCGGTTGTAGGTTCTTAAAGCCACAGTACAATGCATGCTAAAGCACCAGGACTCATTTATCATAAACACCCATTAGATGCGACACAATAGGTATCATGCCTTGTGGTAGTTTACAGTTCGAGTCAAAGTGCAGGATGGTCAGCTCACCACTTGGTATGTTATTATATGGTATGATACCTACAGAGCTAGGTCCCGTTTTACTCCTTATATATTGCCCCTATACATTACACCCATCAGAAAACTTTTCAGCCTTTCTTCCTAAATCTCCACAAGCAGTTTAGCTAGGCCTGACTTCAATATAGCTTATGGCTTGTACTGCTGAATATTTTTACTGCTTCAACATGTTACCTTTAAACTACTGCACTGCATATGTAGGAATTACCCCCTAGTAGAGTATAGCAGCGTTGTAGCGAACTTTAACTGACTGCCGGACGTCTATATAGCTTACTGCTTACACTACTGAATTTTTACTGCTAATTGCCCAATACTGTAGAAAAGCTAGAACTGACTACTGTTTGCTGTTTTTTTCTGCCACACACTTTTTCCACAACAGTTCCTCTCATTCATCCTCAGACTGCCTTCTTTGTTTCCCTCTTTCTCTTGCTTTTTCCCCTTTTGTATTTCTTTCTCTCTATTCTCCACAATGTTTCTCTGCCATCTATTGGACCCCTGATTCCCTCTCTTGACACTCCCGGAACCACCACATTCTGTAAATATTGCCTGGCATTTTGCCCAGGGCTCCATTTTAGGCCCTATCCTCTTCAGACTGTACCTCAGCTCCCTCCTCTTGGCCTGCCCAAGTAAGATCCTCCTCTACGCGGATGACGCTGTGCTCTTTGCCTCTGACCCCAACCCCAACACACTCCAGGCCACTCTCCACAAGCTTTTGATAGAGCTGAGCATTGGTTCACATTATGAAGGCTAGTCCTGAACCTAAAAAAAGACCAAAGCTATGCTCTTCTCACATCGCCAAAGCAAAGCCAGTGGTGCCCCTCTCGTGATACTGCCTAGCACACTAAACCCCAGTGAGCAGGTTTCCTCCTACAAGTATCTGGGCATTACCTTTGATTTGGCACTCTCCTTCCATTCCCATATCAATGCCCTTTCTGCTGCCACCAATGTCAGGACTGGACTGTTATACCGCCATAGCGACTGCCTACCACAAGAGGCCCTTAGATTGGCAAGCACCTCCTCTGTCGTGTCACTAAATCGACTATGGGCTGCCCATCTATGCTGCAGCCAACAACACTGCGCTTGCAAGAACCCAGCTCTCTATAAACAAGACCTGCAGGCTAATGCTGGGAGCCCCTAGGCGCACCCATACGTGCCTGCTGTACTCCACCCCCAACTTGCTCAACCTTGAAGAAAGACTCCGCTTCCAAACCTGCCTTCTTGTAAAAAAGACCCTGCTAGGGCACTCCCCTCCGGGGTCGCCACCTCCCTGCAGCGTGCCTCCCCCTTAGTCTCCACCCACAGCACTGTCAAAACCTCCCTTATTGTCCCCAGGGTAAGGACCTCTATGGCCCAGAGATCCTTTTGATATCGGGCTCCCTCCTGGTTCAATTCCCTCCCAGCCAACAAAGCGGACTCCACTAAGCTTGATCCTTTCAAGGTCTCCCTCAGAAGCCATCTGACAAGCACTCGCTGCTGCAACTGCACATAATCCCCCACCTGCCCCTTACCCTCACTCCTAGTAAGTAAGTAAAGTAAGTAAGTAAAAGTTTATTTTTAAGTGCTTTTCCAAATCAAAGCGCTGTACAATAAAACAGTTTAAATACATATAAAAACATACATACAACATAACAAACAACAATAAATTATAATTACAATACAGTGCAATAAACTGGGTCTGGGTCTGCCCTATCTGCTTTTGCTGTATATGCCTGGGGTCTCAGGCAACATCTGCTGACTAATGTAATACAATATCTGTGGTTGCTACCTGACGTGGTACTCGTGTACCTATATTATGACTACTGTGATCTACCTATTACCAAGCTTGTACCACCAGTGAATGCCTGCAACACTGGTTGCTTTTTTAATCTAAGCATTATGTACTGTACTGTTTTGTTTGCTGTGATGTATTGCTCTCTTGACAAGGTGCCTTTGTAAATGAGTCTTTGACTCAAAGGTCTGTAAACCGATGATCTAATAAATAAACAAAATAAATAAAATCCTTGAATGGCAGGGTGTAGATCATCTCCATTGGAGCCTGGGACAACATAAATCTTGGGAAGTGGGAGTTTCATGTAAATTGGTACCACTTTCCTGGCTGGACCAGTGCAAAAATGTAAAGTGTGAACCCCAGAAGTGTACTGGAGGCTGGGAAAACAAAACACACAAGCATATTCTCCACCCCCTCCTTTCATTATTCTGTCTGCCAGAATAATCCCTAGAGTAATTAGTTACATAAAAGCATTTGTATGGCTGTTTTTATCCAGTAAACTTTAGAATCTCAAGCTGCAGTTCCACTCCAAACAGCATTTTGATTACTGAGTAAGGGACAGGGCTACAGCATGTTTAATGTGAAGTATAGTGGAATACAGAATGGGGAGGGGAGCTGTCACTTTACACAACATAGCAGACCACATTTCATCTCTGCAGTAGAAAAATACGCTATTAGCCTCAAAAATGAAAGACGCTCTGTTATGACATATCCCCAACAATCACACTACACTTTACACGGAACGTGCCATAGTCCTGTCCCTCACTTACAGCTGCATCATCAAAATGCTGTTTTGAGGGCCAAGTTGCAGCTTAAGGTTCCAAGGCTTAATGAATACAAGCCAGACCTACAAAGACTTTTATCCAATTAATGACATTACCAATTGTTTTTTAAACTGCTTACATAGACCCAAAGACAGGTAGCACCCTGGTGTGAGTCACCTGAACCGATTATGTAAACTGCCCTTTAATGTGCATGCCAACTGGTTTCAGACAGATTTATATAAAGTTTAGTTTAGTTTATTGTTCTAGGAATTACTACCTTTGAGCCAGCGGCTCTTTTACAAAGGTTCCACGTCAATTGGGTACAGTACAAAAGGTTACATAGATAACACAACAATTTGTGTTGTGTCAAGAGCAAGAAAATATATACAAATGCATATCAAATCATTTGTGCAAAAGGACATGAAATATCAATAATCACATTATTATTACAAGAAAGAGGTCATGCCAGATTAGGAGAAACGAATAGGGAAAAAGTCCAGAACAGAGAGGGTAAGTGAAAGGTGTGGGGAGCAGACAATAGCAGGAGAAAAGGTTTCCCAAACATGTCTTTGTCAAATAACGGGACAGGGTGGGTAGTGATGAAATAGGAGGTTTAATCAGGGCAGTCACAGGAGCTGGAGGTGGCAAGGTGAGAGAAAAGCCTTGATTTGAAAATACCTAGAGAGGTGGAGGCAGTAATATGAGTGCTGAGGGCATTTAGCCAGCTGGGGGCACGATAGGCAAATTATCTTTGTCCCTGAGAAGTCCGGCATCGGGGGACTTGGAGAGGCTGGTGTTCTGATCTTCTGGTAAAAAGTACTCAAAACATGGTCAGAGCCCAGCACTTTAACACTATTAGATCTGTAACAGACTTCACTACATCCCCTTTTGCATAGGTTCATTAAGTATTGTGATATACTCCAGTGAGAATCTTGGGAGATTTGCCCTGCAATATGTCATGCTCTTTACATCCAAGGTATAAAGACTGTGGAATAAAGGCCTTTTTTATGCCCCATCTGATATCATTTCATTCCCTGTCCTCTAACTCCATTAGTAAGCTGGGCATTTTCAATTTTTATAGGCCTGCATCCTTATCCTCATCTTCCTAGTGTTTTTGAATTATTTTATTAAACATATATGCAACCTTTATATTCAGCATTTTTATTTCTGCCTAACCTGTTGAACAGTACCTTATAGCATGGATGCTGCAACTGATCCTGTTGTAGTCCATACAGCTCTTGCTTCATAGCCTACTTATACCAGATGCCTTTCCCTAGGCATCCTAATTGCCCAGCTTCTCTTTCAATTTATGAATTTATTTGTAATTTGTGACTAGGAAAGGCACACTAAGCTGTGACAGCTTGTTTCCAGGTGTGTTGTGGGGGGTAGCTTACATGGACCTGTTTATTGATGAGGCAGTGTTGCCACGACACTAGGAAAACTTCCCTACTCTATGGAGATTTCACATCTGAATTATACAAAAGCAGACTCTACTCTGCCGTTTCTCTCCCCTCAGTTGATGCCAGGTACCTTTCCCTCCTACCTTTCCTCCCTGTTATCCTCTCCCCTTGCTTCCCACTACCCTCTCCACAATAATACTTCTCAGTCCCTCTCTATTCCTTCTAGAAAATCTACAGTTTGTCAGCCTGCTTTATTTTACCACTTCCCTAAACTCTGATGTCCTCTTCCTCTGTCAATTCGTTCTGCTTCTTCTGCTTTCTCTTTAAAGTCTGTTCTTCAGGAAATGGAAAGGGGAAATTGTCTAACCAGAAAAGGCACCCTAAGCCGCAGCTTGTTTCCAGGTGCAACCTGGGAGCACAAGGAAGTTAGGGGGCTTGCTCAGGTCACACAGTATGCAAGTAGGGGCTAATGAGATTCAAACTTAGGTCTCCAGGTTTGCAGCTCAGTGTCCTTAACAATAACGCTATACTGCCTCCTCCTCCCTCATTGCTTTTCTTCTCTCTCCTGCAACTGTCCATGACCCTCTTCCTCTTGCTGCCCCACTCCACCAGTTTTCCCATGCAGTCAGTTTCCTTCATTACCTTTTCACTGTTCTGAGCTTAATAAAAGTATTACCCTTGTCTACATTACCTCAACTGTATCTGCTGGCCAGCCCGGTGGCACTGAGGGTGGAGGCACTAGATGCCACACCTCACGCCACGCTGGCAACCCATGTTCAGGAACAAGCCCGGGTGCTAGAGGTTGGCAGGGAAGGGTGAGAATTGAACATTCCATGGACTGCTCTCCTTCCCTGGGGTTGGATCCAGGGCTCGCTCGGCACAGTAGAGACCTCTGGTGGAGACCGGAGGTCACTCGAGAGCCGAGCAAGCACAAGAAGGGGCGGAGTGACAGCAGACTGCAGTGACGAGAATCTCGCAGACGTCACTGCATGTCACACTCCGGGGGCAACTACAGTAGAAAATCCCCATCCTCGGGGATAGACGATGGCACCACCGCCCTCACAGTCACACTCCAGTTGCCGGACAGTCTCCTCTCCTGGATCAAGCCCAACCCGGCGCATTAGATAACAGATAGAGTGCCCTGGGCAGATAGGATGGCACCACCTTGGGGGGCTCAGAGCCGGGGGATCCGCCAGACTGGTGCCAGGAAGAAGATGTCTCAGGTAGGAGGTAGAGCTTGAAGTAGGGGTGGCCGCCTGAGAGTTCCTCGAGTGACGGTGCAAAAACAAGATATACAAAAAAAAAACCTGTATCCGCTGTACATGTATTTTATAGTGTTTACCTTAAAAAAATTGTTATTATGCTTCTGTTATTTTGTATTTGCTATGTATGACTTTCCGCATCCCCTTCTCCCAGGATGCATCTGGAAATGAGCTGTTAGCAGCTCAGTATGTCTTTTCTAGTGAAACTGTTTAAATAAATAAATAAATCTGTTGAATAAATGAACTTCTCCGAGAATGTGGGACACAATATGGCTGTGTTGCCATGGCTGCTTGGGGGTGAAGGTCAACTCCAAACATAAAAGCCTGAATTAAAGAAATTGCCATATGAATGGCTGTTCCATGCAAGTGGAAACCATGGACTTTAACCTGCCTGTTTGCAAAACATTTCTGGACTATACTGGCTGTTAGATGGAAGGATGTGAGTTGGAGCAAAATATCATGCGAGGACAGTATTTTAGGCTCCACATCATCTAAAATAAAATACGAGACTGCAGAACTTGCAGAAGGCATGAAGCAGGATGTTTAGTCTGGTGTTTCAGCACCAGACTAGACATCCTGTTTCATGACTTCTGCAGTTTTGCCTCCAGCTCCCCTTTGTTAACCCACCACTGTGATCTATACTCCTCCCATTCCCAAGCCCAAAGATGCTCCTCACACAGTTCCACCTTCATCGCAAATTTCTGTTTTGGAACCCTTCCTCCTTATCTCGCCTCCCTCCTAAACCCTGCTAACCCCTCACCCTACAACTCACTGTCTAACTGCTTACACACTTTTTCCCCTCCCATGTGTACACATATCAGCCGGCAAACTTTCTTTCTCCTATAGACTTCCTTCCCTCTGGAATAGTGTTTCCCTCCAAACCCGTCTTTCTCCCTCCTTCCCCACCCTCAAGCGTCTACTCAAATCAGCCCCTACTACCTCCTGTACTTGTTCACCCTTCTAGTACCCTCTCACCTCCGATTTGTCATTTTCATCAATTTCACTGTATATAGCCATGCAAATATTGTTCTGTATTTATCTGACTTTATCCATTTGTACAATTTGCTTTTCTGTAAATATTGTTCTGTAGTTATCTGACTTTATTCACTGTATTTTTTTTTTCTTTTCTACTATGCACAAATTTATATACTATCATTGGTGTATCTTTTTGTTTCTCTGTAACCCCCTCTCTCCAGGTCGCACCTGGAAATGATATTTTGCTCATGGTGCCTTTCCCTGCTACCAACTTTTAAATAAATAAAAATAAAATATGAGCATAGTACTGTAATGTTGTTATGGTGTTAAATTTTTTTTTTTTGTATGGCAAGCTAAGTGCAGGCTATTGTTTCAGCACCAAGTACTTCGGTCGTTTGACTGTCCTTTCTCTTACAAAGCATGAAGTACAGGTTCTGTAGGATCAAGAAAGGGCAAGGATGTCTAACTGCAAAACAGAAGCATGTTTTCCATATTAATGAACATTTTAATCTATAGTAAAGAGTGTCCTAGTTTTATTCTTTTTGTTGTTTTTTGGCAGGACTGAGCAGAGCTGCTTATTTCATTGAATAATGTTGTTTACTTTCTGTTTGTATTACTTGAGAAGTTTATGAATTTCATTTTGTTCTGTATTTGTCGATTTCTTTTTCCCCAATAAAAATTCCCCTAATCTTTGGCAGAAGCATTACTGGCTTCCTGTCAGAGAAGATGTTGGACCCTGGTGCATTTGAGGAAGGTGGAATTCTGTCAGGGGAGCTTTCCTTCCTCCCTGCCAGCACTCTCCAGGAGGAAAATGCTGCTCCTGAAATGGAAGCTGATATTGCTACCCGGGTACCTATTTTCAACCTCTGCTACAGTCCAGGAAGTTTGTATGCTTGACTCAACTGACACAGTGGAGTGTCTGCTGATAGCTGAGTTTGCCTGAAAAAGAACATTTGCTGGCTATGCTGACTGAGAAGGAGCGCTTATTTAATGATAGACTGTCCTGCCTACCGCAGCAGGTGCCTCAGGACCTGATCCCACTAATACAGTTGGCAAGCAGTCTCACGATAGGCCTAGTGCCCCCAAGCCAAAAGCCCACACGTTCATGGGGCTGTCAGACCCATCTGGTGGATTCTGGACACTGTCCTATTCTTTGGCTGGGACAATGCAATGTCCTTCCAGTTTTGCTAGGAATGCCAGGACCCAAAACTCTACATGCACTCACTCTCTCTCTCTCTCCACAGGAAACTCCACTGAAAGTGGGCTGAGTGCACAGCCCTGATAGGTCAGGATGGATGCCTGGGGATATTCTTGCTTCGGGATTTATACTCATTCCAAGGTGGAACCGTCAACTGCACATGGGGATGCTGCTGCTGGTGAGTGCTTTTTGGAATTGCCTTCCACTCTTGAGTTTACCCTGAGTAAGCCCCTGGTACAGGACTGTGATGTGGGGTGCAGGGAAATGGCTTTTGCAGCCAGCAGATGTGGGTACTAGTACTTCTACTCCTGTCTCAGAGGCCGAAGCAGTAGACGTGAGCACAGATGCTATGCAGTGCACTGAATCGTGATCCAACCAGGAGACCTCCCCTGAGGCAGCAGATCAGGCTGAGCTACCTAAGCCTCCAATCCCCCCGACCCCACAGCAGCTTCTGTTAATGTGACCCAGATCTTTCTGCCAAGTCATCTCAGAATGGAGCTGGGCCCACCATTCTCCAGAGCCCTGACCAGATTCCTGATTAACCACCACCCATCACTGCCCAATCTGCTTCGGCCACCGACTCCAATGCCTCCCCTGATGCAGTCAATCCTACTAATGCCTCTACCTCAGGGAAGGCAGCCATGGGCCCACACAGCCTGGCAAAACAGGTGACTAAGATGGCTGACAAGGTGAGCAGATGGGTGGTTACTGCAGGTGAAAGGGAGAAGGCATCCTCTCCTACAGCCTTGTTGCTAGAGGCCAACTCTCTTCCAGAAGTGTGTAAACAAAGTGCATTTACTATGAATGCCATGAATATGGAAGTTGATGAAGCAGAGATGGTTCACTTGGCTTCTATGGTGGAATAGAAATTTGTCTCCAGCCAGGCTCTGCTGCAGAAAGAAAAAAAACTGAAGTGGACTTTGAAAGAACGAAAAAGTCACTTACTTGATTTAGTGACCGAGGGAAGACGTTTCAGGCACAGAAAGAAAAGCTGCTGCTGGTAAGAGCACGTTCCTGTTCTAAATTCCTCAAGATTCTGTAATCATATTTAATATCATATTTAAATGTCAAATTTAATGTAACATATTTCTTATTTTTTTTCTCCTACATCATCCATTGGACTAACATGGCTACCACATTTCTTCCTCAGGATTCAATTGCTGTCAAGCCTGCACAGTTGTTCACTGACGCATCCCCTCCTGGCCTGATTTCAAAGGAGTTGCTGGTCTCCGAAGGCATCTAGGAAATGTCAAAAGTTAGCGCTGCTAGTGTTTTGACTGTTCAGCTGCAGGAAGCTCCTGCACAAAGCGAATCGCTCAGCTATGAGTGCTCTGTGTCAAGTAGCCCTGTACAGCCTGCCACGCCACGGGGCGAAGCAACATCTAACATACCTGAACAGTTAGATGTGGTGGCAGATGCTGTGAGTTCCGATGTCAGCCATTCAAACAACAAAGCAAGCTCACTGCCCAGCTGTAAAGATCCTGGACTGCCAGAGTAGGTGTTGCGGGAAAAAGCTGTGTTGCAGAAAGAGGATGAAAAGACATCTACATCGAGACGCAGAGCACCCATCACATCTGGAATGGCCACAATGAGCCACAGGCATGCTGCGAACCCTGCACTTCAGCCTCGGGATGCACAACAAGAACAGTCATGGTTCGTGGAAACAGCTGTTTTTGTCGCTAGACAGAATAAGGCTACAGGTGGGGTGTCATGGATTCCAGCCCCAGATACAGCAGAAGGAGGAGTCCTGAGAACTACAGCAGGGAGTATGATTCCTGCAGACACTGTTATGGGGGAAGTAGTTCTGAACTCTGGTCAGAATACTGACCTCTCTGCTAAACCTTTAACTATACTTCTACTCAGACTTAGTGAAGAATTTGGGGAGACAACATGTCGCATTCATCCCGCCTCCTTACCCACTCTATTTCTTTTGCTTCAACTGATTATCGTACTCTGCCTGCCCCTCCTCCCAATGTCTGCCAGTACCCCAGGGAATACCAAATGCTGTTATGATTGCAACCTTGCTTAAAGCACTTTTTTGTAAAAATGAATGTATTATCCAGTGCTTGTGTGCTTATTTTGATGTGTTACAGCTACATCCTAGCCCATCACCATGCTTGTTACATAATCACTTTACTTGTACCTACACTTATTTGTACTTTTGTCCAGTCATTTTACTTGCCTTTCAGTTATTCTGTAAATGTTGTTTTGTCCTGCTAATTGTAACTCAATGTATGCTGCTCCTCCCGTCCCTTTATCCCCCAGGATGCACCGGGAGAAGAGCAACTCTGTTCAGTGTGCCTTTCCTGGTAAAACTTTTCAATAAATAAATAAATAACACATGGGGAATACAGTTGCCTCTTCGTTGCTGGAAGCATCAAAGGAGGGTGAAGGTTCTGATGCTCTCAGCCAGACTGGGAACACTCAGTCTGCCACTCCCCTTGCCATGACTCCCAAGCAACTGAAGAGGGAACTCTCAAGCTGTGAATGGACAGCCACAGTCAGACCAAGAAGATATTTCTCAGCAGGACCCAGGCACTGACACTGTACATCCAGAGCGACCTAGGACACCATTTACAATGGCACCCCCCTTTGCTGCTTGAGTGGAGCCTGCAATACTGTTTGACTTAAGTATTAGAGGGCATAGAAACTCCTCAAGACACAGTGCATGTCATACAGAACATGTCAAAAAATTATACGGGGTTTTGCTTCTCAGAATTATACGCAGTTATCCACATCTGTGGGGAGACCACTTTTCACATAAGTTTTAAAGCAATGAAATCAATACAAGGTTTTGGATCAAATGTGATAAACTGCAAAGTACTGAATTATGGTCCCTCTCTATGGCAACCCCCCTGTCCAAGCCTGCCATCAAGAAAAACACAATCCTTTTTAAGGATGAGGGAGTCGATGTTTCTGATATCCTATACTGGTTGCATCAAAGAAGCAAAGTGTTAGACCATCCCATCTCCATAACTGACTCTGAGCAGGTTTGTATGGGGGGGGGGGGTGGAAGTTCAAATTTAAGCTCCACCAGACCAATATAGGGGACTGACATTTGCCAGGGAGTTTTTTTCTGGGTCAAGAGTATGGTGTTTTTTTTTATCCTGGCCAAGCCAGGCCGTGCCATAAGTGTGGCTTGAGATCCCACGTCAGTTCTGCCCGTGATACTGATCATTGTAACATGTGTCCAGATTATGGGCATTAAAGCCACCATTGCCCGAATCCCTTTAAATGCAACCTGTGCGAGGAACAGTGGCACTCCTACAGGCAGTGCCCCTGGGTCTTGCACAACAGAACCAATGGGTTTAACTAGGAAAAAAATGTTTTGCAGAGATCAGGCCCAGGGAGCTGTCTAGGCTTCAGTTAGAAAAGAAGCAGAGAAGCAAAAGGCAGCAGCTGCTATGGAAACTACAACACCCAATACAGCTCCGGCTCTTCATGAGCCCCCTGGGTAGGAATCTACCCACTCTGAGACCCACCAAATCACAGATGGAAGATGATGCTATTGTGCCAGTTGTGCTGTATCATTGCAAGACAGGGACAGTCACTGGAAGACCGGGAAGACCACTAAGGTGTACAGTGATTCCATATATCTCAACAACATGGTGAAGGTGGCAGGTTTAAAGGATAGCTTTGGTGGGAAATTCTCTGCTACAACTGTTAAGGGTAGCCTCACAACCCAAACGGATTTTCTGTTCATGTCGAAGGTCATTAAAATGAAAGGAGCAAGGATCACTGCAGTGAATTTGTCGTACCATTTAGTAGTAACCTGTAGTTATAAGACTGGGCCTAGGTCACAACAGCAGTGTACACAATTAAGACTCAATACATAATTACTGGAAAATTCAGAGCAAATGTCAGGAACGTTTTCAAGTTTAGTGTTGTGTGCTGTCTGCCTATGATGATGTTTTTCAGTGGTGGGAGGACACAGAGGAGGATTAAAAGAACTTACTCAAATTCCTAAGTCAGAAGATTCATACAGACAGATACTGTATCTTCATTTCCTACGATTAAGATCCCATTTACATAAGCTAGTGTCACACACACATGAATTACAGGTTGACTTAAATGACCAAATTAATACTGTTAAAGCTGAAAACACTTCAGCATGATAGGGCATCCTCTGTGGAGCAGAAAATGAAGTTCAGAACTCAGGATCATTTTCAACATCTTGATAAATTTGTAAGCTGCCAGGACAGAGTCAGGAACATGAAAATTACAGGTTTATCCAAGGGTCTGGGTGGTCCTATGGTGTCCTCATGGAAGGACATTATGGATACTGTCCCAGATATGTAAATGATACCTTTGGGAAGCATGTAGACACTGACTGAGGTCAGGAATTATTATTTGCACTGAGTATTCTGTTGTGTCGCCTCTGACACTGATCAGCTGACTACCCCGATACAACCTGCAGACTAGGTAGAACTGGCAGTGAAAAGCATGGGAACCAATATCACACCAGGCACAGATGGGTTGCCGGATGAATTTTACCAGCTTTTCTTGACTCTTCAATGCCCCGTCTCACAAATATTGTATAACACTATTCTGACAAAAGCCACCTTGCCACACTCTGACCTCAGCCTTTTTGATACTTCTATTCAAGAAAGGTAATAGAATACAGTTAGGTAATTGGTGGCCATTATGTCTGCTTCAAGGAAAACTACACCCTGGTATGTAAATTTTGTTTCCTTGTCAACAGACAACTCTTTTCCAGTAGCTGATGGGGATATATATGATTGTTTTAGTTTATTTTCACTGTTCATACTAATCACTGTAACTACCCTGGGGGGAGGGCATTTTATGGTTGTTGAAAGTTCACTGTCCATGTAGGTTTGCCACCTTTGAATGAAGCAAAAATTGGATCCTAAGCTCCGCCTCTAGCCCCACCCCTTTTCATGACTCATCATGCATTGTTCCTGTTAGAAAACCATTTGTTATATCAACAAAAGACAAGGCTTAAAGCAACAGTTAAACACAAATGTTAAGATACTGTACTGTGCCTGTTAAAGTCGCTTAACTAGAATTTTCCTAGTTATTTGTTTACTTTCTGTATTCATTTATTTACACTGGTTTACCAGATAAACAAACAGAGATAAAAGAAAATTCATTTACAGATATGAAAATGCTTACCAGCAATAAGAAAGTGGAAGACTACTGGCTCTGTTACTGTTACAAAAGGTGGGGACAGCTTTGCTGCTATGCCACTTTAAGATGCAGTGGAAAATGATTAGGTTAAATAAGTTAATGGTGTTAATGGCCATTCTTTACACCTCTCAGTTTGACTGCTTTCACAAACAAAAGGGCTATACTGAAACAGAACTTGTCTGCAACCTGGACATGCAGCTGAAGCAATGCATAATACAACAAAATCCATTTCAAAAGTATGTGAGCACTCAAAATGGCTCAAAAAACCTGACCAGCACAGAGGAAAACCGGATTACCTGATAGGGGCCCTGAAAACCTGATCACCAGGTAAAAAACCTGATAGGTGGCAACCCTATGTCCATGAGAGCTGCATTAGCATGTGGGAACGGGATGTCAAATCAACTATTTATACCATGAATCTCTATACTGGAAGTACAAGTATCCCATAAAAAAAACTCTTGAAACACACAAATTGAAAGCAATTTAATGGAGAAAACCCCGTATTACACAACTCGGATAGTTTACAAAGCTAACTGAAGGTAAATGTGTTATTTCACACCCTGCTGTGACTAGTTTTGTTGGAATCTAATTAGCAGACATGCACACTGCAGAGTCTAAATGGTGATTTTGTGGTGTAGGATGAGAGTTTTCCTGACTTTCTGAGACCAGTTTCTGAGCAACCTTGTCTGAGATCAGTTTCAGAGCTGCCTGGTCTTAGACCAGTTTCTCCTTCCAGCTGAACTGGTCTGTGATCAGTTATTGTCACATATGTGTCTAACCACAGGCATGCTAGGCAGCAGCCAGCATAGTGTAGTGGTTAGTGCACTAGGCTGTCATCCTGAAAGTACTGGTTTGAATCTCACTTTCCCCTAAAATTCTTTCAACCCCACATTTTACTGGTGTGGTGATCCATGGCAGTGTGGTGTTGGTAATAGTAAATCTACACTAAAGGGAATTGGTGCAGGAAAAAACTAAGTACAACAAAGAAAGCTTCTGTACAATGGTGAAACTGGCACCAGACCAGGTTGCACAGAAACTGGTGTCTGACCAGTCATCACGGGAACAAACATCTTGCAGCTGATTTCACACCATGTTCTCATATGCTAATGAAGCTCTCAGGAACAGTGAGATTTCAAGAACTAGAAAATGGAACCCCCCCGGATAGTTACAGGGGCTAGAATGAACAGTGAAAATAAACTAAAACAAATATGTATATCCCTAACAGTTACAGGAGGAGTGTGGTCTGTTGACATGGAAACAAACACAATTTACAAGATATGAGGGTGTAGTTTTCTTTAACACAGATCAAAAATGTAATTGAAAATCTAGCTACGAGAAAGCTGGTTGTTGTCTCTGTGGTCCTTGTTCCCCAAACATGTGCCATCCATCAGAGGTCTATTATTGACAACCTGATAATCCTAAGGGAATTATTTGAAAGAGGGGAAGAGAGGTATGGTCTCAGGTTTCCCATTATCAATAGAGCAGGAGAAAGTCTTTGATCGGTTCCTGCATGAGCACTTGTGGAAGGTCCTCCAATTAAATGGCATCTCAGAACTTTTCATTTACTGGCTTACAGTTTCATATATGATGGTGCCTGTGTATAATAATAAATTCAGGGAAAGGTTCCTCAGTCAAAGTTATGAAGGGCATATGGCAGGGGTGTCCACTGAGCCCTCTGCTTTCTCCCCGAACCCCTGATTAGATTACTACAATAGTCCCCAGAGGATAAGGGGCTTCCGATCACATCTGATACACCTGAGGTAAAATCTTTTACCATATGCAGACAATCTCTGCATAGTATTACTGGACCTTGAATCAGGAATCCCGGTGATGGACATTTTGCATATGTTCTCTTGCATGGCAGGCTCTAAGGTCAGTTTCACCAAAAGTGGGTCTTCGGAGGTTCAGGCCACAGAGACTGCAGATACGAGTATTCTGGCATCTTCAGTTAAAATATTAGGTACAATGTTTGGCCAGTCTGATCCAATTTTTTTTTTTTAAATTTTATTTTGAATTTTGATGAACAGGTAGGCCCAACTGAGACAGACATATCCCTTTTTCAGGGGCAACCTGTGGAAATACAATTCCAGTAGTACAAGCAACGAGTATACTGTTACATAGTGTAAAGTAAGCTATTAAATTGGAGTAACAGAGTAGTTAATTACAGAGAGTAATCAGCAGGATTAGTATTTGCTGTTAAGTGGTACTAAAGTGCCATGTTCAGAAATGAGAAATGAATTAATGGCGTATGATGAGAGGATACCAGTCAGTCCATAAGTGCAGTGGTCTCGATCATATGCAGACATAACAAGAGTAGTAGCTGAAGTGGGTAGGGAGAAGGGTAGCAAGAGTAGCACGTGAAGTGGGTAGGGAGAAGGGTAGCAAGAGTAGCACGTGAAGTGGGTAGGGAGAAGGGTAGCAAGAGTAGCACGTGAAGTGGGTAGGGAGAAGGGTAGCAAGAGTAGCACGTGAAGTGGGTAGGGAGAAGGGTAGCAAGAGTAGCACGTGAAGTGGGTAGGGAGAAGGGTAGCAAGAGTAGCACGTGAAGTGGGTAGGGAGAAGGGTAGCAAGAGTAGCACGTGAAGTGGGTAGGGAGAAGGGTAGCAAGAGTAGCACGTGAAGTGGGTAGGGAGAAGGGTAGCAAGAGTAGCACGTGAAGAGGGAAGGGAAGAGGAGGGGTGGAATCTAGAGGGAGGGTGACGTAAGGGAGGCAGGGGAGGGTGTTGTGAAACAATGAGCAAGGGATGAGAACTTAGTATCAGGTGCAGGCTGGCGGGGGAAAGAAGAGATCTTTAAACCATTTTTTGAACTGGGGAAGGAATGAGCAGGATAGTAGTTCACGTGGGAGTTTGTTCCATTTTTGGGGTACTAGAAAGACGAAGGGTCTCCTGCCTACGGCAAGATGGGTCTTGGGTAGGCTTAGCAGGGGTAGGTGGGAGGAATGACGGGTTCTGGGGATGGGTTTCAGGGTGAGCAGACTAGTAAGGACTAGAGGGGAGGGAAGGTGGATGAGTTTGAAGGTAGTACAAAGTAGGAGGAGGTCAAGTGTGGCCTTGAAGGATGGCCATCCTAGGGCTTGAAAGGGTCGCAGTGGAGCATTTAAGCAGGCATATTAGCTGCAAAGCGTGTGATTCAGTGGTAAGTTTGCTTCAGTTTGGCCCAGGTTCTTTGTTTGGTGGCATGAAGTGGGGGGGCGCTCCATAAAACAGACACTGGAGTAAAGTAGCGGACGCTAGGGTTCTCCGAAACTGACAGGTCAGGTAAGGAGCAATTCGATGTAGGAGGTCCAGTTTTTGATGTGTGGACTTGATAATTCATTGCACATGCACATCGAGGGAGAGATTTTCATCAAGGATTAATCCTAGATACTTAAAGGAGTCCACTCCTTCAAGTGCCATATCTGTGGAGGTATGGATAACAAGGAGCTGCTGGGTGGACAGGTCAAAGGAGGAGTAATGGAACAGCATGGTTTTGGTTTCTTTTGGTGCTGAGAACCAATAGGTTTCATTTGAATCATGCTTCTAGTGCCCAGAAGTCGTTTTCAAGTTCTGAATTGATGGAGGAGATGCAGTTGTCTGATCTGTATAATATGGCATCGTCCACGTAAAGTTGTACCTTCACACCACTGCAGTTGCTAGGCAGCTCATCAATGAAAATGGAGAAAAGCAGAGAATCCAGGATAGACCCCTGGGGAACCCCATCCATGATGTGTGTCAGGGGAGAGGTAACGCCAGTCCAGTTGACACACTTAAGCCGATTAGACAGATAACTGGTAAACCAAGACAGGGTGTGGAAGTCAAGATCAAGTTTGTAGAGTTTTGATAAGAGTAATTGGTGATTTACAAGGTCAAAGGCCTTTGTGAGATCGATAAAGACAGCCCCGATTGCACATCTATATTCCATAGTTTGACAGATATCTGCGGTAACCCTAATGAGAGCAGATTCTGTCCCATGTAGTTTCCGGAAACTGTGTTGTGAAATGGTAAGGGCATTTGTTGATTCTAGGAAGGAGTATAGCTGATTATAGAGCATTCTTTCTTGAATTTTAGCCAGGGGACATAGTATGGATATTGGTCTATAGCTGTCAGTATGGTTGGGTGGGCCGCTCTTTAGGATAGGGACCACTACTGCTGTTTTCCATTTGTCAGGTATGGTATGAGAGAGGAAAGACCTATTGATTGACAGAGAAACAGGATAGGCAATTGCAGAGGTGCCAATCTTGAGGAATCTTTGAGGGCTGGAGTCGAACCCTGGTGAGCTATCTGGATTATGTTTGTTTAGGACCTTAAGGACTTCTATGCATGAAGTGAGTCTCAGATGGAAGGGGATGGTGGTGGGGGGTCTGGCCTGAGGTCATCCGGGTGGAGTGAAGTACTGGGTAGGCCTTGTTTGTATCTGTCTAGGTCAGTGAAGAAGTGGTTTATGCTGGTTGCAATATCTAGAGGGGTGACTAGTACCGTGCCATTGTTGATCATGGTCTTGGGGGTGGTTCGTTCCTTACCGTGTAGCATGGAATTGACTTGAGCCCAGAAGTTTTCAGGGTTACTAAGATTGTTGTATTGTAGGGATTGTAGATAATCGCGCTTAGTCTTGGAGATTTTAGATTTACAGGTGTTCCTCAATTGGTGGTAGGTTAGCCAGTCAGAGTTGAGGCCAGATTTTTAAAAGATTTTCCAGGCTCTATCTCAGAAGTGCATGAAATGACGTGTGCATGAAATGACGTAACTCATGGGAAAGACATGGGGAGTGGAAACCCTTGGCTCTTCGCAGTTTAAATGGGGCATCAGAATCAAGCACGGAGGAGAAGGTGATAAAGAAGTCAAGGGCTGCACTGATGCCCAGGAGGGAGTTGATAGGGTTCCAATCCATGGAGCTTAAGCTATTCAGGAAGACAGCGGTGTTGAGACTGGTTAGGTCTCGGGACTTTATTATTTTGAGGCGGGGGGAGGTTGTTCTTCCACATACAGTACGTAGGGAAGTGGTCACTTATGGCATCAGGATAGGTTCCTACTGCTTTGATGTGGTTCTTGTTTGTGGTTAGTATCCAGTCAAGTAGGCTGTGCTTTCCCCGACTTCATATTTAGCCCAGTGGGTTGGTCAAGGAGTTGCTCTAGGTTGGCATTAGAGAGTGCGGTTTGATACTGGGTTTTGTTAACACCCAGCCAGTCAAGGTTAAAGTCGCCACAGAGGATGAAGTTTTTGTGAGGAAGTGTATCTAGATTAGTGAATTGTTCAGGGTAGGATGATGAGGTGAGACAGGGAGGTAGATAGACACACCCTAGGAGTAATTTTTTGACCTGCCTCAGGGTAACTGTAAGGAACAGGTGCTCAATTGCTGAGGTGAAATTAAAGTCTAGTAGTTCGCAGGCTGACAATTCAGTCCTGGTGTAAATTAGTATCCCTCCCCCCCCTTGGAGAACCAGTCTCTTCTGAAGGAGGAGAAGCCGGGTAGGGCTATCTCGGAGGATACTATAGAGGGCTTTAACCAAGATTCAGTAATACAGAGAATATCCGATTTATAGTGCTGGACCCACATTTCGAGCTCAGCCATTTTCTTCCTGATGTTCTGGACGGTCGTGAACTATTTTGATTCCTTTTACAGAGAACCATGCAGGGCATGTACCGGGAGAGTGTGGTGCAGCTCCCGTCAGAGGACCTGGGTTTACTTCAATACCTCCGGATAGGAGCAGAAGGCACATATATGAATGTGTGGATGGAGGGGGGAGGAATGGCCTCTTAGACACTTTCTTGCATCGGGGTAGGAGTAGGATGGTCTTATACCATTGTGTCTGAAGCAGTAAGTTTAGGGGTGAGCTCAGCTTAGGTGGGGTGCTCGCTAGATTAAATTTTGGATGCTTCAGCGACGAGCCGGAGGGAGGTGGTCAACCTGAGTTTGTGTGGTAGCTCTCCCCAAGGAGAAATAACAGAAGGGAGCTACTAGTAAGCAGTCCCATTAATGACAGAAACAAAGACATGGTCAGGAAATACAATGATGGAGTAGATGGAGGGGGGCAAATGTTATGAAGGAGGGTAATGTTAGCTTAGTGAATAAGGGGGTAGATAACTGCCACTGCTCAGAGATGGAAGAAATCCAGAGAGGCAATGGTAGGATTATGACAGTGAGATAGGGTAACATTAGCCTAGTAAATAGGAGGGTAGATTGCCACCACTCAGAGATGGAAGAAATCCAGAGGGGCAATGGTAGTATTGTGACAGCGAGAATGAAGGGTAACGTTAACCTAGTAATTGGGGGGGGGGGTAGATAACTACCACCACTCGGAGATGGAAGAAATCCAGAGGGGCAATGGTGGAATTGTGATAGTGTTGTAGGTAAAGGCCGACTGCCTGAGGAGGGAGGCAGGATAAAGGGTGAAGAGATTTGTGCAGAAGTTAAGAGCCTTAAATGAGCTTCAGTTTTAGTGAAAGCGAGCTGCCACAGCGGGATTCGGGGAAAGAGCAGAGGAAGCAATGTGTGGGTTGGTTACGATCACAAGGGGGAGATGCCACATGTGAAGGGTTAAGAGATGGAGAGATGGACGGCTAGTGGACGCCTCCACACGGTAGAGAGCCAACTGCAGGAAGTAGGGAGGTGCCAGCAGATTTAATAGAGTGAGGGGTGTGGGAGGGTGGGTGAGCCGAAAACAGCCTGGCATACAGCAGCTCCTAAAGAGCAGGAGAGGAAACCTTGCAGGGAGAATTCCAGCAAAAAAAGCGCCAAATTCGAAACAGAGCCTCTCCTCTGTACCTTGGAGCATGTATAAGCGGCCGTCTGGGCTTCGGACTTCGGTACAGAGAACACGGCTTTTGCAGCACAATTAATTAAACTTAGGTAATTCTCAGACCCTGGAAAAGAGAAAGGGAAAGGAGGTTAGATTACCTGGAGCTGGATAGTGCCCAATGGGCACGGAAGGTCTGAGGGAGAGACAGGAGGGATGCAGAGTAAAGTAGAAGTAATTATGGCGTGGGGGGCACAGAACAAAAGGAGGCACCAAGGGAGGGATCTGAACAGGTAGAGCGAGGAGCTGAGATCTCGGAAGGAGGGGATGGAAATAGTGCCGAGATGGGGGGGTCAAGAAAAATGCAGGCAGAGAGGGAGATTAGCTAAAAGGAAAGCACTGAGTACAGGGAGAAATTAAATGGCTAAGTAACAGTGCTGGATAGGGAAAAAAGGTAGCGAAGATTAAAGAATAATTAGAAAGCCACAGAGCAGACAGAGGCAACAAGTTGGCAGGTCTCATAGGCAGTAGTGAAATTAAGTTTTCAGGCAGTAAAAATGTAATTTAACTAAACAGACTGTCTAAAAATTAATTATACAATGCAGTATGCAGAATGAAATGAAAAACAGCCTGGCATACAGCAGCTCCTAAGGAGCAGGAAAGGAAACCCTGCAGGGAGAACTCCAGCAAAAAAGGCAATAAATTCAAAACGGAGCCTCTCCTCCATACCTTGGAGCATGTACAAGCGGCCGTCTGAGTTCTGGACTTCAGTGCAGGGAACAGGGCTTCCGCGGCACAATTAAAGTTAGGTAGTCCTCAGACTCCTGGAGTGTGTATAAGCGGCCATCTGAGCTTTGGACTTCTGTGCAGGGAACAGGGCTTCTGCGGCACAATTAATTAAAGATACGTAGCCCTCAGACCCTTGGAGCATGTATAAGCGGCCGTCTGGGCATTGAACTTCTGTGCAGGGAACAGGGCTTCTACGGCACAATTAATTAAAGTTAGGTATCCCTCAGACCCTGGAGCGGACAGTGCCCAAGGGAGAATTGGTAACATACTGTATATTAATGAGCTTCTCATGTGGAAAAACAGATCCCTAACAAAAGGAGAGCTTTCTTGATTAAAGTAACTGATACTGCCTTGTTTCTTGTATGTCAGTGTACTGTACTCTTTGTCGGAATGCTTGGATGTACACGTTTTTATCCTGTTCTTCCAAGGGTTATGGTGGAGCCAGTTCAACCCCATGAAATGGGAAGTAACTTACAGAAGTGTGCAAACTGGGGGGAAGGGTTAAGAATGGTTAATCCGATTAGTTTATTTTTTTTATAACTTTGCCCTACTTTTGAACAGTCTTACAGGCCCTGGATCTACATGCTGGAAGACTGGATTACTCCCTGGTTTCAGAGGTAGGAGAGTTGTGATTTTAAAGCCTTGAATAAAACACTGACACATGTTATGCCAGATTACATGTATGGGGCTGCTGTAAAAATTAAAAAATGGCAGCTGCAGACAGACACAGTCAATTTTTCCAAGGATACCGCTCTATACATTTATCGTGTCCACTGCTCATACAGCACAACCAGGTCTGAATAACTGCCCAGTTGGTAAGGACAGTTGGCTCTTGATCATTTATGCAAAAACAGAAATCCTGTATGCATGAAGGATATTTGCTGGTTGGGGGCCTCAGCAGTCAAAGGTAGATGACAGAGAATCCTCATGTGGTAGTACCCCGGAAACTCAACCACACTTTTTGGTGACTTGCCCTTCTGCGCTGCCTTTCTGGCAATAACTGAGCAATAAGTGGCAGAAACCTTTGTTTGCAGGCATCACATATCAGGAGGTGGCACTGGGTTTATTTCCCCAAGTACTGGGCTAAATACCATAAAACAACCTTACAGCTGTACTTTGCCTGCTGCAAATATTACTTCTGGTTGGTGAGATGCACTTTAACTACACAACAAAAGGTTATTATCCCACAGGTTGTAGTGGAGGATCTACATAGCATAGTAGGAGGAATTTATTCTGGGGAATTTGCGGCCCTCCCGCAATCTCAGTTATTCAAATAAATGTGGAACAGTCACAGGCTGCAACTGGATGTGCACATGTCTGAAAGGGATTTAGGTTTACTTTATGTGCTTGAATATCACTATTGTGGGCATTATTAGACAATGTCACGTCATATACTGTGAGCACAGAGTATGATTACGTGTGCTAATGCTTTACGCCTGTTTTTTTGTCAATTTTTGACATTCTGTACATTATTTGTTATATAGTTCTGTATTAGCTGTCCTTATTTTAATAAAATACCCCTACTCTAATAGGATTTCACATCTAAATTATGCAAAAGTAGAAACTTGTTTGTTGGATAAATGAACTCCTCCCAGAATGTGGGACACAATATTGCCATGTTGCCATGGCTGCCATGGGGGTGATGGGCAACTAAAAGCCCGAATGAAAGAATGTGCCCTATGGATGGATGTTCCATGCAAGTGGAAACTATGGGCTTTAACCTGCCTGTTTGCAAAACATTTCTGGACTATGCTGGCTGTTAGACGGAAGGATATGAGTTGGAGCAAAATATCATATCAGCACATTATTCTAGGCTCCATATCATCTAAAATAAAATATGACAGTAGTACTGTAAGGCTGTTATTTACTTGTATTCATTTTTTATGGCAAGTTAGATGCAGACTACTGTTTCAGCAGCAAGGGAACTGTCAGTACTAAGAGCCTCTTACCCAAGTGTGGAGGCACTCCCAATCATCACTTTGAGTGCAAAATCATTTTTTTTTATATAATTACTGTTAACTGCAATGTAGTAGATTATATTAGGCTGACATAAGCGGGCATTTCCTGTAACCAGAAATCCCAGAATCCCCTGTAGCTGACATCAGAGAAGGGCTGCAGCAGTGGGAGGAGATTCAGAAATCTGCAGGGAATGTTAGAGTTCTTATGTGCTGTAATCTTCTGTTTGCTGGTCTGCTGTTCTGCTGGGGCTAGGACTGTTATTGTAGTAAGCCCCTTGAGCACAGTGGGACCAGCAAACATCTGATTTCAGCTTACAAAATCTTTAACATGTATACTGCGGGCTAATGAATCTCCCAGTTCTGCAGCCCTCCTTCTGATGTCATAAGCAGGGGATTCTGGGAGTTCTAGTTACAGAAAATGTCATCTTACAAGTCAGCAACATTAGCCTAACACAATCTCTTATAAGGAAAAAAACAGATTTTGTGTAGACAAAGTGCAAATCCGGATCAGCCTCACACTTGGATGTGAGGCCCTCAGGGCTGACAGTTCCCCTTTTTAATCATTTGGCTGTCCTTTCTCTTACAGAGCATGAATTACAAGTTCTGTATGACCAAGAAAGGGCATGGATGTCGCACAGTTCTTTAACTGCAGAATGGAAGCATGTTTTCTGCATTAATTAGCATTAATCTACAGTACGGGTGTCCCCGTTATTCTTTTTGTTGTATTTGGGCAGGATTGAGCAGAGTTGCTTATTTCATTGAATAATATTGTTTAGTTTCTGTTTGTATTACTTGACAAGTTTATGAATTTCGTTTTGTTCTGTATAAGTCGATTTATTTTTACCTAATAAAACTTCCCCACATCTTTGGCAGGAACTGCTAGTGGCTTACTGTTAGAGAGGATGCTGGATTCCAGTGCATTTAAGGATGGTGGAACGCTGTCAGGGGAGCTTTCGTCTCTTCCTGCCAGCATTCTATAGGAGATAAATGCTTCTTTCTGAAATGGAAACTGATATTACTAGGTTTAGAAGGTTAGGACAGACAAAAGTAAGCAATTGTGCCAATCGTGCTGGTCTCCCACATCACGTGGGTGAATTATACCATAATATGCTTAGAATAAAAGAGATCGTAGAGGCCATTTTTATGTTTGCTTACTTTTCACACCATGGCCAAAATGTGTTTTCGCACTTCCAGCACAGAAATGCGTGGTCACTGTGGGAAATCACTGTTCGGGGCAGATTAAGAAAATCACAGTGACACTGTTCATGAGCGGAGGTTACCAAATCCTTGTGTTGACAATCTGCTGTAAAAAATCCCCAAATTGCATAATGTGTGTGCGCTGCACATTTTCTACGCACGCTCGTGACTTCACCAGTTTTTTGTTTTTTTTTTATATTTTCACTGCAGAATTTCAGCATTGCCATTTTTTGCACCTCCCCATGAACAGTACAGCTGTCATTTTTCACATCCTGTTCGAAATGTGTTTTCGCACCTGTGGTGCCAAATGGCATAGCTGCTGTGCAAAATCAGCTTTCGGCTAACAAACTGATATTGCCACTGTTCATAAGGTGGAGGTCACAACAAAAACATGTTGAAACTTTGGAGTGAAAATGCCAACGAACACCTGAGGCGTTAGGGTTTCCGATCATAACGCCCCAGCCTGTAGAGATTGAGAGGCATCAGGGCTGTGACTTGAGATTCTTGCCTGTAATGCTCATACCATTCCACACCCTGCAGCCAGTGAGAGGCATAGAGGTGTGCCTTGGACTCTTCGGGCCCAAAGTTCACCCCACTCTCCTATACAGGACCCATCTCACCGTATTTCCTGATGGAATGGAGTGAGCATAAGGGCCAAAGACCCCAAGGCACACCGTGATAATTGTTAGTGTCTGCAGGGTAGGGTGTGGTGAAATGGCATGGCCGTTATGCCTGACAACCCAAAGGCACACCCCAATGCCTGTCAGTCTCTGCAGGGTGGTGGTGGGGTTGGCTTCAGTTCAATACTTCACTGCCATTCCTATTATGCAGCTCTCTAACTCCTACACTTCCAATGCCAATGCCAGCAAGCAAATATTCGGCATTGACAAATGCTTGTTAAAACTAGTTATGGTTCTTTTGTTAACTAGTTTTTGCAGCACTCAGTTCCAGGCATTTACTGAACAAACTGTAAAATAGTGGTCCCTTTTCTTAGAGTTTGTCTATGGCACCACAAGTTGTCTGTTATTAGATCTCAAAGAAGTGACCCTGGTGCAGAATTTCAGCTCACATTGAGACATTAGGTTAACTGAGTGAAGGATTTTATGTACGAGTTATAGGTCCCTCCTCTACCTTCTAACCTGTAAAGTGAGCAAATCAGTCTCCCTTAGTCTTTCCTCATACGATTTATTTCTTAGTCTAGGAACCATCTTAGTAACACTTCCTTGCCCTCTTTCTACAAGGTCAATATCCCCTTTCAAGTATGGATTCCAGAAAGGGGAGCCATAATCTAAATAGGGCCAAACGTAAGACCTATACGAAGGTATCAGATATTGTTCGCTCCTTGATATAAAGGTGCACTGGATTCTTTTGAACATTCCGTTACTGTTTCCCACATGCAGCACCTCTAGACTCCATGGGTTCATCTCTCCTATTAAAAAGTGCTATTACCGCCGTATGAACGCGAACAATGGTGGGCCACCCCGCGGTTCGTATTACTTTGTGCCGCCACAAGCGTTCTGAACCATACGTTCCCACTGTCGCAGTTCAAGCACAAAAGCAGGAGGAGTCCGAAAAAAGCTCACGAGCGGTAACCAGCTCAGGTATATCCAAAATGCCGAAGAAATGCCGCTGGAGTAACCTGCAGTGAGCAGATTGTCATTTTTGTCCCTGTACAGGTTTTGGAACGCAAGCATTTGGACCTTCTCTGATATGGGCAGCCTTAGTGCCTTGGAGACAGTACAGAAATAATAATGGCTGCTTGTATTCACGTTTAGAATAAGGACTAGCTGTTTACTTTTTTAATTACTATTGTGTTGCACTTCATTAATGTTATTTATTACTGTTACATACACATCAAATATACACTTAGTGGTTATATGTGCAATTAAGGATATAGAAAGTGATGATTATTTATGTTTATTACATACACGTTTAACATGTTTTACAAATGCTGAGCGCTGTTGCATTTACTGCACAGAATGACATGTATGCACTGTCATTTTAAATCCTTCATTTAAAATGGTGTATGATATGAAGTTGACCCATCCCCCTGATGACGTCTTTTTGACGAAACACCAGTCGGGGGTTCCTTCTGTCTTTTCCACATGCTGTGGTGGCAATTTTAAATTGTGTTCAATAAACAGCGTCTGTTTGGAGTACCAAGGAGTGCGGTGTCTTTGTTGCTGCTAATATTGTTTTTTAGTCTCTGCACCCTCTATTGCAATGGAGCGGCTTTTGCTGTCTTGGCAACACATCCTTCACCCAACAGCTTCCCATTTATCTTCACACGGAGTCTATGCAATAACCAGCTCTCCACCCATTTGACCAAGCCCATACTAAATCCCAGGGATATTAGTTTATTAACCAGGATATTGTGGGGGATGGTGTCAAACGCTTTGCTGAAATCCAACAGAATCACATCAACCGGAGTGCCGTTATCTAGGCCCCAGCTAACATGATTATAAAATGATACCAGGTTCATAGTACATGAAAATTCTTTTTTAAGCCATGCTGTTTTTTATCTGACAGCCCCAAGGTGTACTGTTCAGATTCAAAGCATTGTTTGACAAGCTTTTCCATAATCTTACAGCAGAGGGAGGTAAGGCTAATGGGTCTATAGTTCTCTGCTCTATCCCTGCTGCCTTTTTAAAAATGGGCATTGTGACGTAGACAGCCCATTCTGAGTGCTGTATAATATTTTTTTTATATAAAATATATTAATGACTGTCTCTGCTGAAAAATCAAATGCTCTAGGAATGACCGCACTCATCTCCCCCCCCCAGATTTTGGCTCACAGCTGCAGGCCAAGAGAACTGCCGACAGCATGTATCACACACTCAGTTTTTAGAGACAATGTGTTACCTGGAAGACTTTAATCAAGGATCCTGTTTCTCTGAGTTAATTACAGAGTTGTTTGGGGTTAACTTTGTTAAGAGGGAAAATCATAAAGGTTTATGACGTTGGAGAAAACACAGGTTATTACACAGAGGTGAGAGGTCATAAATACTCATACGAAGCCTGTGTGAGGAGGGTACAGCATGGGATCAAAGAAAGTGTCATTTGAAACTTGAGTTATGCTAAGGTTGCAGAATAAATACTTTGAAATTACATCCTGTGGTTGTATAGAAATATATATTTTTTAGATATTTTGACAGAGGAGGAGCTGGATGACCTCATCCAAAAGGGGTTGGCAAATACAGCTTGTAAAGATTATTCTTTTTCACTACAGGGACACTTATCTGACTCTGACCAAGATAACATCTGAGCACTGAAAACAGGTATTTAGAAAGTTAGACAAAATCTAAATATTGTTGTAGGAATTGCACTGTTTTAAACCTTGTTTTGTTTAAAGATATGTATGTCTTGTGATATAAGAGTTCTGTATTGTATGTTTGACGTATTATATATTTTAGTAAAAACTAATTTTAGAGAAAACCTGGTCCGTCTTTGAATTTCTTTCTTTTGCTAAGAAATATTTATGGTTATGGCAGACAGCAGACATAAGCTTGTATGGTGGTACCAAACTGGAAAGAGAAGCGTTTTAAATCTGAGTTCTTTATTAAAGTTTTAAAGGGTTCATTTCTGCACGCCTGGTTAGGTGCCTGTAGGCAAAGATATCTGGCCCCCCGAAGACAGATATATCTGAGCCTGTGCATTGGGTGTGCTAGCAAGAGGTTAACAGTTTGAATCCCTCCAGAACTGAGACCAAAGGTTGATCCGAACTCACAAAAACAGACAAGAGGGTTACCTTGTCTGTTACACTGTTCACAAGACTGTGCTCAGAGGTTGGCACTTTGGGAGTAGAGGGCCTGACCTGCTGAGTGAATCTGTGACAGGTATAACCAATGCTGTGCACTAGTCAGCTGGCACCACTCCCCCAGTCCACAGAATTGAATCATAGAGTCATAGAAGCTTGACAGCAGAAAAGGACCATACTGGCCCATCGAGTCTGCCCTACCCCCCACATCTCCCCTTCCCTGCCAGCACCTGCCTGCCCCCCCCCGATACTCAGCCCCATATGCTTGTCCCATGCCCTCTTGAATTCTTCCACCAATTTAGTCTGGTAGACTGTTCCAAGGCTTCACCACCCTCTCCATGAAGACACGCCCTCTCACATTGCCCCTGTATCTTTTTCCTTGCAGTCTGAGGCTGTGCCCTCTAGTTTTGACCCCCTCCTTCCTCTTAAGTAACCCCTCTTCTCCCACTTTATTGAGCCCCTTTACTTATTTAAAAGTTTCAATCATGTCTTCCCCTTCCCTCCATGTCTCCAGCATGTATAGATCCAGCTCCTTACACCTCTGCTCATATGACTTTCCCTGCATACCCTGCACCATCTTGGCTGCCCTTCTCCGAACCCTCTCCAACGCATCTATATCCTTGCACAGTGTGGCCTCCAGATGTGGCCTCACCATGGATTTGAAAAGGGGCATTATTGCCTCCCTCTTTCTGCTAGTAATGCCCCAGCCTATGCATGCCAACATTCCACTGGCCTTTCCCGCCACCCTGCTACATTGGATTCCTACCTTAAGATTTGAGGAGACTATGATCCCCAGAGCCCTCTCCTGTTCTGTTACTTTGATTTCCTCCCCACCTAGGGTGTACCCTGCTCTTCTGTTCTTACTATGCAAGTGCATCACAGCACTCTTCTGAGCGTTAAATTTCATCTGCCACATCCCAGACCATTTTTCAAGCATCTTTAAGACCTCCCTCATGTCCTCCACCCCCTTGGGTGTCCATCCTATTTCATATTTTTGTATCATTAGCAAACAGGCACACCCTTCCCCGCAAACCCTCAGCAATATCACTGATATAGATGCTGAAGACAAGTGGACCCAAAACGGAACCCTGTGGCATTCCACTCTTCACCCTCGTCGTCCCAGAGTGCACCTCATTTAGCACCACCCTCTGAGTTCTTCCTGACAGTCAGGCCTCCACTCAACTTATTTTCCCACCCAACCCCAGGCTTTCCATCTTGCTCACCAGCCTCCTATGGGGGATGATGTCAAAGGCCTTACTGAGGTCCAGATAGGCCATGTCCACCCCCCCCCACCGGTCAATCACCAGAGTCACCCAAAGAAGTGAATTAGGTTTGTCTGGCAAGACTTCCCCTTTGTGAAAAGCCATGCTGTCTGCTGTCCTGCAAGCCACTCTCCTCCACATAATTCACCACCCTCTCCTTGATTAATGCCTCCATTACCTTCGCCACCACTGATGTGAGGCTGACAGGTCGGTAGTTCCTCTTCACCTCCTTACAACCCCCCTTGTGTAAAGGCACTACATCCGCCCTCTTCCAGTCCGTATCCAGGGACAAGTTGAAGAGTCTTGTCAAGGGTGCGGCTAAATCCTACTTTAATTCCCTGGTTACCCTGGGGTGTAACCCATCAGGCCCCATTGCCTTGTCCACCCTCAATCTATCTAGCTCTGCCCTAACACTATACACACTGAATGGGCTCAGAGCCACCCATTTGCTCTCCTTCCTCTTCGACTGTAGCTCAGGTCCCCTACTGTCCTCCTTCTCCCTGAATACCAAGCTAAAGTACTTTTTAATAACTCTGCTTTTTCAGAGTCCATTTCCAATTTTATTCCTCCCTCCCTCCCCCCAAGCCTAGTAATCCCCTGCCTTGCCCTTTTCTGCTCTCTCACATATCTGAAAAGGTTTAATCCCCCTTTGGCCTTTTTTTTTTTTTTTTTTTTTTTTTTTTAACTATTTTCTCCTCAGTATCTGCTTTTGCCCTTCTGATCTTCTTCCCTGCCATACTCCTCTTTTCCCTATACTCTTCCTTATCTTCCTTGCTGAGTGTCCTCTTAAATTTTCTGAAAGCCCTCCTCCTCCTTTCCATGACTGCCCCCACAACCTCCTTTGTAAACCAAAGCGGTCTCCTCCCCCTTTTGCTCTTCCTAACCTTTTTTTATACATATTTCCGCAGCTTCCAGTACCCCTCCCTTGATAGCTTGCCATAACTCCTCCACTGCCCCTATATCCTCCGTTCTCTCCATTTTTTTCCCTTACTATCCTTCTCACTTTTTTAAAGTCTGTGCATCTGAAGTCCATGACTGTAGCACTTGTTTTACTTGTCTCCCTCCCTGCCCTGACCCTGAACATTACAGTGCTGTGATCTCTGGTGCTCAAGGCTTCTCCCACCTGCACCTCCACAGTCTCCCCATTTGTCAGGACCACGTCCAGCAGGTTGCTGCCCCTTGTTGGCTCCCTGACTAGCTGTTGAAGGAATACCCCCTGAAGCGCAGCTAGTATCTCCCTGCTCCTTGACAATGCTGCATCTGGATTTCCCAGTCTACGTCTGGGTGGTTTAGGTCCCCTACCAGCAGTAGTTCTCCTTTTAGGGCCAGCCTTGTGACTGCCTGAATTAAACATTGATCACCCTCCTCCCCTTGCATAGGTGGCCTGTATACCACCCCCAGTCGCAAGGATTCTCCCATCCTCCTGCCTAGCGTTACCCACAGTAGCTCAGTCTCCCCATCCTCCTCTTGTCCTTCACTTATGCCTTCCCTGATGTATAAAGCAACTCCTCCCCCTTCCTACCCACCCTATCCTTTCCGAACAGTCTGTAACCTGGGATAGTAGTTTCCCAAGTTTGCAGCTCTGTCCACCAGGTCTCGCTTATAGCTACTATATCTAGTCCTTCGTCCCCCATGATGGCCTCCAAGTGACCATCTTATTTGCTAAGCTCCTGGCGTTGGCTGCTAACCCCTTCCACCTGGTTCCCTCTCCATCCCCCCTTCACTGTTCTCCCTCCTGCCCAGTATTTTAGCACTATCCTGTTAGCATTGCTGAAAATAATTTGCCATTGTGTGCCAGAAGCAAAGCCACTTCTTTAAGGAAACTTGGGTGGATGTCATCTGGTCCTGGGCTAGTACTGCTTTTAATTTCCGGATGAGTAGACATGACCTCATCATCAGTAAAAGGACGACTGTTAATCAAAAGTGTTTTTAAGAGTTCATTTGCCTCACCCTTTTTTGGAGAAAATAGAGCAAAAACAAGAATTAGAGAGACTGGCTGTTTCGAGATCATCATTAATAATGATCCAGTTGTTTACTAGTGGCCCAATTACCCTAGACATATTTTTATTATTGATGTAGGCAAACAGTTTTGGTACTGTCCTCGGTATGAGCAATTCTAAACTGTTTTATATGTTGCCCCTCTAATCACTGACTTGAACTATTTTTGCTCTTTTCTATTTTTGGTGTATCTGTGCCCGATGGGTTATGTCTGAATCTATGATAGGCCTTATTTTTAATATTCATTTGCTTTTTAATTCCAGATGTCAGCCAGACAGGAATTTTCCCCTTGTTGCTGTATTTCTTCTTTGATGGGACAAAGTCATTTTCTATCTTTAATATGACACCCTTAAATAAGTCCCAAAAATCCTCGATTGGCATAGTGGCCATGTCAGTGTCCCAGTCAATATTCAGCAAACATTTCTTAATCTCAGTGAGGTTTGCCTTATCATAATCTCCAAGAACTGCAGTGCCAAATACCCAGGTACCTGTTCCTGGTCACAACCTCTGCTACAGTCTAGGATGATGGCATGCATGACCCAACTGACCCAGCGGAGTGTCTGCTGATAGCTGAATTTGCACAGAATAAAGAGCACCTACTGGCTATGCTGGCTGAGGAGGAGGGCTCATTTAATGAGAGACAGTCCCGCCTGCTGCTACCAGGTGCCTCTGGGTCTGATCCCACCACTGCACTTAGTGAGCAATCTCACAATACGTTCAATGCCTCCAGGCCACACCCCAATACATCCATGGTGCTGTGGGAAGTTTTGGTCCGATCCAGTTTTCAGACTCAGCTGGTAGATTCTGGGCACTGCCTTATTCTTTGGCTGGGTTGACTGCCATTTCCTTCCAGCTTTGCTAGGAAATGCCTGGACCCTGAAAGAACAGTTACGCAAGAACTAGCGTAACAGTAGATCTTTGAGGGGATCTCAGTCATCAGGTACCAACATAGGAACTTCACCATCCGTGAATGGGAATCCACGTGGAAGATTTTCAGCGGTACAACTGGGGCTGCCCACGCCGTCAACATCAGCCGACATCACTAACGCTATATAGGCATAGGTGGCCCCTCGCCCTCCTCAGTTTTTTCCCCTCAGAGACGAAGGGAGCAAGGCTCATGCCCTGGGGAACCAAAGAGAGACAGTGGGACCCAGCTCTATATAAAAGGATGGAAACAGATAGCCAGGTCCTGAACAGGAGCCCCAAGAAGGGGGACAGTGGGAGGGAAAGGATACCTGATGACAGAGATCCCCTCAAAGATCTACTGTTATGATAAGTTCTTACATAACTGTTCTATCTTCTTCGGGAGGATCTCAGTCATCAGGTGTGGTGAGCTACCCCTTATTTGTAGATATTATTCTGTTGTATATATGTTTTTTTTTAATGTAGTTATATGTACATGCCAGTGTCAGCAAAGGCACAAAAAGAAAAGATGATTAAAAAAAAAAAAAGGAGGTTTGACCTTCCTCTGACCTACAGCTAACAATAGGATTACAAATTTAGCTTGCTAATGTTGTATGTTAAAAGACAGAAATGATGGCTGCCAGGCTGGACGTGCCGTCATTTAAAGCTCCATTTCAACTGTAACAAATTTATCAAATTGAACTCTTAGTGCTAAGCTGAAACTCTGAATTAAGCTTATGTTGGAGCTATCTTGGGGTTATATTACCTAACCTCCAATTTCTATTAATCAGCCGTACGCCGGCATGCTGGTGCAGTGGTTGGATTTCTGCTTGTAACGCTGATGACCCGGGTTCAGGAACAGACCTGGGAGTTGGACAGCAGGCCAGAGGGAGAAAGGGGGGCTCGAGCATCCCACAACTGCTTGCCTTCTCCAGGGAGGAAGGGGGGTTTGAGTCGCAGCATTTTCTGGCCCCTAGCAGAGGCCGGAGGCACAACTCTACTGCTAGGCTCCATCATAAAGAGAGAAAGCGTGACGGACGTCAGCTACAGCCTTGACGTCAGGTGGCATGTCACGCTCTTGGGGAAAATGGGAAAATGGCCCCAGCCTGGCCGGATGACGCCCGCTCATACTCCCACCATTCTGGTCCCCAGAACACACCTGCTCCTCCGTCTCCCATGTGGACCCACCCCGGGAACACCATATCCTCTCATTCTCCTCCCTTCCCCCGGGGGAGGGACCCTTCCGGTAGGGTAGATGCAGGACCCCCCCAGGTGCAGAGACTCGCAGGATTGTGACCAGCGGAAGGGGGCAATGGAGGCGAGACGGCGGGTACAAGGAGCTATGTGGCCTGAAGGAGTGGCAAGGCTGGGAGCCCAGGGAGCAAAAAAATAATTAGCTGCATTTTTAGCTGTGGTCTGTATTTTTAGACAAAGCACCAGCCTGTTGCTACTCTACTGATGCATTCAGTGCTTCAATAGGGTAGTTAATAAGTAGCATTACTGGTGTGGTGTGTCAGTTAGGATCCCAAGTGAGATAAGGTTAGGAGCACTAGGCTTTATTATTTTTTGTTAGTTCCTTAAGTTTTTGGGTAATGTTCAGTGACACAAGTTTTAGCTTTTTTTTCCTCCCCCCTTCCCTCGGCTTTCAGCACCACGTTTTGGTGGTGCTGTATTATGGCATCATGCGTTGTATCTGCTTCATGTGACATTGTAGCTGCAAGCTGTAGTTGTCGGCCTGGCCAGTAGAGAAGAGCGGCTGTTCTGTCGTGGAGCACTAAAGACAAACTACAAGAGCCTGCTGCCAGTAATTCCATGTTCACAGGGTAAAGGACCCAGTGAACTTACAAAGGTGGAAATTTGGAGCAGGACTGTTTCCCACGTGGGTAGTGTGTTTGCCCAGAACGGCCCACTTTGTGTGACAGAAAATCAAAGGTCTCAACGGAATATCTGATGTGACTGCCAGGTGGCAGCCGAGAGCCATGTGCTGAATAACCGAGACTTTCTGCGGCCACCAAATGCACTTGAGTTACTAGCATTTCAGGAGACTCGAAATTTGGAACTGGTGCTTGCTGAAGTGTTATTCAGTCACTCTGGATTCCAGCAGAAGCCATGGGTGGTAAGAGAACCCGCGGGTTCATTTTACTCTGGACACTTGCAGCTATTATGCTGTAGGCTGCAGTGAGAGAGCAGCCAAAAGCCTTTCTTCAGCTTTGTGTTTTAAATTCATTTATTCTCTGGTGAGAGTTGAGGCAAATCTCATATTTGAACTGCATGAACTGCTAAGGTTAAAACTGAACTTTATTTCATCTGTGTATAGTGGTACCCAAGTTTGACACTATTTAAACTGTGTTTGGATTCTCATAAGTTATTTATTAGTGGTGTTTGATTTGTTGGGTTTGTGGGTGGGTTAAGTATGAGTCAGGGGTGTGACAGGTAGGGTGTAAAACCTGTATTTAGTGAGTAAGTCAGGGTGTGTATGTTTCTTTGGAAGGGTGGTTTTGGAACATTAGCTGTTGTCAGGGTGTGGGTTTATTTTATTGGGGATGATGTGTTGGATATTCCTGGGTTTTATGCTTGTGCTGGGGTGCAGTATGCATAAAGGCATGGGAGCAGATGGGCTCATCTACTCCGGTAACCACTTCACGCAGTTCCATCATTTGGAGAAACCCCATTAGTCCTCCCTGCAAACATTCTCAGACGCTGCAAGGGACGGGATCCTTCGAGGGCAGGGCAACGCCTATAGTGTAGGTTCCAGGTATGATGCTCAGGAGGAGGGGGATTGGGGTGGTGAGATTCAGGAGACACTCGGAGAGGATAAGGAATCAGGATCGGGGTCCGCCCTGTTTGGTTCTCCTCCCCAGGACTCTGCCAAATGTCATGGAGCAGGAGGAAGTCTAACCAACTAGCTCTGCTCCTCCCCCTTCAGGCCATTCTTTGTAAAGCAAGGTCACTGAGGAATAAAACGAACAGTGATGGAAGGTTTCAGCATGGATTCCTCAGCGGACCTGGTTATCATTGCAGAGACCTGGTTGGGTGATGACTCCAGATCTGTTCTGAAGGCATCGGTCCTGCAGAGTTATTCTGAGGTGCACTGCTCGAAGAAGATCGCAGAAGGGATGAGGTGGCCATTTGTTTTAAATCCACTTTGGGACTCACTGCACTCCCATGAGAACTTTCTGGTCCTTTGAATATGTGGCAGGTAAATGCGCACCAGGTATTAGTGGCAAGGTCATTCTCATATATTGTCGTCCGGGGTATGGGGGTGATTTCTTGGAGACGTTGGTGGATTTCATGGTCAAACAGCTGTTGGATGCCTCCAGATTGTTAGTGCTGGGGGACTTCAATGCCCAGGTCGATGATGAATCCTCGCATTCTGGACAACAGTTCCTCCAGTTGATATCCTCACTGGGGCTAGCACAGGCAATTGCCTCCAGAACACATTAACATGGCCACACTCTGAATCTGATCTTCTCATTGGGACTTGACATTAGTGCGGTCAAGATTGATCCGGTCTTCTGGTCAAATCATCATGCCGTATCATTCCTTTGTGGGGTCCCCTTTTTCAATATCCCTTCCGTGGAGATTGTCCGGTATCATCTGAAACATAAACTGGAGCCTCACAAGCTCCAAGAGGTACTACACATCTTAGGTATGATGTTTGCTTGTGTCCAGGGTCTGAGAAGGCTGTGGAGAAGTATAATACAGTTCTCGCAGTCACCTTAGACTCCCCAGCATGTTACCGCATTTGTCCCTTGATGTCCTCTCGCAGTTCACTGTGGTACTGTGGTGAGCTGCATCAACTGAAGAATAAGGGACTGAAGTTGGACCATTCTTGGAGAAGGTCACAATCTGAGGACAGCTTGGCACTGAAAACTCATTATGGCGCGTATCAACAGACAACTGACAAGAAAAAGAGCTCCTGTCAAGGTCGACCGCTGCAGGCAAAATACAGCCAGCTTAGCCGTTTCACACCATAAACAGGTGGTTAAATCTTCCCTGTCCTAAGTGCAAGGAGTTTGGTAAATTCTACCCTGACAAGGTGTCCTCCATTAGATCTGGTTTCACTTCAAGTGGCCTGTCATGGGCCTGCTGTGGTCTACCCATCTGGAGTGAGTTCCAGCCAGCTCTAGAGGTTGAGGTACTTCAGGTGATCTCTAGTTTGCGCCCCACTTGCTGTTACTGGGACTAACCTGGCTGCTTTGGGACTGCAGCTAATTCCTGGATCCGGTGATCACCAAGATCATCAGTGGCTTCTTGAGGGATGGTGTTTATCCATCTGCCCTGAAAAAGGCAGTGATTAGACCCGTCCTAAAAAAACATTCTAGCAAATTATAGACCTGTTTCGAATCTTCCCTTTCTGGCAAAGGTTATCGAGAAGGTGGTGGTTGACCAAAGTTTGGACAGTCTGGAGAATTATAACATCTATGAACCTCTCCACTTGGGTTTTTGACCCCGCCATAGTACTGAGACTGCTCTTTTCCAGGCGACTCATGATTTCCTCCTAGAGAGGGATCAAGGACTTTGTTCCATCTTGGTCCTTCTTGATGTCTCATCTGCATTTGACACAGTCAACCATGGGGTGCTGCTGGACTGCTTTAACTATGTGGAACTCACCGGCACTATTTAGCACTGCTTTGAGTCCTACATACCCAGAAGAATGCAGCAGGTTGCCCTAAGTAATTTCATGTCTGGGGCTGCAGCAATATACCACACTATCAATACAGCGCAATATACTGTCAACGGCATTTCTCTACGTTTTGCAGGGGGCTCCGACCCCCACACCCCGTTACAAGTAACTGCCCCCAATCAAAATAATTAACTTGGGGGGGGTTACACTTAACTCACACAAAGTGTGAAATAAAGAAATATTCCATGCGTCTGGGACCTGGATTCGATACCTGGTCCATAGACACACCGCCTCCATTGCTGCCTGTGGCTAATCCTGTGGTGCCATGGCAGCTACTCGGCGGTCCCTCCTCCCAGCAGAGAACTTATCCTCTGCCAAAAAACAGTGACAGGGTACACAACTGCGCATACACCATTTACTGGTTTTGCACCTTGTCGCTATTCCCACCTGCACTGTCTGTATTGCACGGTTTTGACATGCCCCATCTTACATACAGCGGACTGACCTGGTAAGTTCTCCACCCTCCTGTAGGGTTTGGCAAGGTTCGATCCTTGCCCGTGTCGTTTTCTGTGTACGTGATGCCCTTGGGAGAGATCATATGGTGGTATGGGGTTGAGTTTCACTGCCAAGAAGAAGATATTCAGCTGTACTCGTCTTGCTGTCCTGGTGGGGACCACGTGGCTTTGGTGCTGGGGCAATGTCTTGCTGAGATAAATGACTGGATGGCCTCAGACTGGTGATATCTCAACCTTGGGAAGACAGAGGTCACATTGACAGAGTTGGGTCGATGGGGTGCAGCAGCGATGGGAGATGCAGTCCCCTTCCTGTGTTGCATGGCTGATCTCTTGTTGCTGTTGATGTGGTTAAGAATATTGGAGTCATTCTGGACTACGAACTAACAGACTAGCAGGTGTTGGCAATGGTCCGATCTGGCTTCTATCATCTTCAAAATATCACCAGGATTTAACCACATCTGGCTGCTTGCTGACCTGGTGATGATCGTTCATGCTTTCGTTACCTCTAGGTTGGACTAATGTAATGCTCTGTATTTAGGCTGTGTGGATGTTTAACACGATGCTTGCAACTGGTCCAGAATTCTGCAGCTCAGCTAGTTGACGGAACTTCTAGGAGGGACCAAATCATGCCAGTGCTATGTGTGCTGCACTGGTTGCCTTTTGCAGAACATAACCTTTAAAGGAAAGCTGTCCTTATTCCACCTCTTCGTCCAGTATTTTGTTTTCAGTTGCTTTTTATCAGAAGAAGGTTTGCTTGTAACATATTATTTAACTTTTAAAAATTCAACCCGAAGTATGACATATAGGAGTTTCCATTATCCTGTAAGGTGACGCACAGCTTGCTTCAGTACTTCTGTACTAAAGCGAAGCGGTGCATTGCCACACCTTTCATCAGATAATGAAGCCCCCACCATCATACTCGTTGCAAATTTTTAAAAGTTAAAATAATGTATGTTGCAGCATGAGAAAAACGCTGCAATATACATTAAAAGCTTAACCAGAGAGTAAACGTTGCTGGGACGGGAGGGTAGAATAAGGACAGCTTTCCTTTAAGATATGCTTGTTTAATATACAATGCCCTAGCATGGTCTGGGACCTGACTACCTGAAAGATCTGCTGTTATTTACCTCCCAATTCAATCCTTCTGCTCCAAAACTGCCGGCTTTCTTGCTGTTCACTCTTCCCAGTTGAGACAATCTGGGGCTAGCTCCAATGTTGGGGAACTCTCTTCTGGGGAGTATCCTCCGCACTGGCACGGTGGAGGTCTTTAAAAGATCATTTAAAACTTACTCATCTAAGCAAGCTTTCCCCAGGTAGCGAGTATCAGATGAACAGCAACATGTCCTACTCTGTTGTGTTAGTACTGAACAAAACTGATGGTTTGTAGTTTACCTTAATCTATGTTATATTGCCCTCGAACTGTATAATGCCTAATTTTCTGTATTATGCTGCTTACTCATGACCTGTAAGCTGTTCTTAATCTGTACCATGTTGTTCTACGTATCTTCACCTGTAATTCCTGTACTCTCCCACGTCGTGACACGTACCTGAAAATAGGCAATTGTCTTGTCTAGTGTACTTACCTGGCTAACAAAAGCTAAATATATAAATATTTTAAATGGCTGTGATATATTTCTTGTTATGTTTTATCTTTTTATGGGTTATGTAAGTACTGATATTTTTATTTTTTTATCTTTTAATTATGTACAGTGCCTGAGCCTTCAGGAAAGGGTGCTTTATAAATAACATTGCCTTGCCTTAATATGGTGTATGCAGTCCCCAAGTGCTATCTCTTGCTCTCAACACACACCCCATGACACTTGTAAAACAAAAAGGGAAGTGCTGCATGTTTTTATTTCCGATAAACAGCTGCTCTATTTTTAAATCTTTTGACTGACATTTTTATTATGCACTGCTAACTTTTGTTGTACCAAAAACATATACTTAATTGATGGAAGTAGTTTCTCAAGGAGCTGCCATTTACCAACTTGCATTTCATCGACTGTAAAAAAGGAGCAACAGAATACAGCCTTCTGACTGGTTTCTCGTATTCCAAGAGCCCAACTGTAATATGTTGTTCATATGATTGCAGAGCCTTAGAACATAAAAACATTAAACGCTCTCAAAATTCAAAGCTTGATCATTTTTTCATTCAACCCAATTTTCATAAAAGCAATAAGGCACTCTCAGGGGTTATATTAACAGTCAGTAAATCACTCCCCGGGGCATGTGGCTCCGTGTTACCGGCCCTCGGCTTACTAACAAACTGTTAATGAGACCCCGGTCATGTGACTTTTCTTATTACATTTTTTATTAACTTTTGTCTTTTTTTCTCATTACAGGTACAATTTGTCTTCACACACTGTACATTCACATGAGCACAAGGTGAAAATATCAAGTCATTTTACATGGAAACAAGAGCTCCCTAACTGTTCTTGTCAATGCTGTCACTGTTGAAACAATACTTGTACATAAGTCTTTAGATGAACTGTCTATAGAATAAAATCAGATTATGAAAACTGTGACTTGTGGTCATCTTTTGCTATCTTAGTCTATGAGTCACTTTAAATCATTTTATATAAGGGCATTATGTACATGAATATAATTATCTCAGAATGAGAACCTCCTACTGGGTGTTTCCCAAGCTGAATCGGTTTTAGGGGTTAAGTATAAGTGAGTACTTGTCTCCTATCTTATCCAACGTTAGTGACTGGGCCATCGTGAAGAAGGAGGGAGCTAAGTCTGTCATGTGCCTCATTTAATAATCAATATTTAGAGCACAATTCTCATGTCAGTATTGCTTATTTATTTAATTTCAAACGTTTAATCAAGAAAGACATGCTGAGCTGGTATCAGCTCGTTTCCAGATGTGTACCGACGGAGATGAAAGAAGAAAGAACAGTGCAAATATAAAGTACAATGTTCAGAATTAATACAATTAGCAATTACAGGCAATATTTGAGTAGGACTTCTGCAATACAGTAAACTGCAGAAGAACAGTAAGAACAACATGCAGTATGCAACACTGCAATAATAAGAGGGGTAGAGAGACTGGCTGAAAATTAGAGGAGAGGGGCTGAACAACAGTGTAGGGGTGGTAGGCAGTGGACAAAAGTCACACCCAGCATCAGTAGCAACTGTAGGAGTGAGTAGTGAAAACGAGGAGAAGAGATTTCACAGAGGGTGAAGTGAAGGAACAGAGCAAATCAAAGGGGGGGGTTGGAGAGAGTCCCAGAGTTTAGGGAAGCTGAAAGAGAAGGCAGCCCAACCAACCGAGGATTTCAGTGAGGGGAGAGAATGAGAGCAAGAGTTGTGAAGGCAGTAAGAGGTAGTGGTGGTGGTGGTGGTGGTGGGGGGGGGAGAGAGAAGCAAGATAAGAGGGGAAGGAGCCAAACCAAAATTCAGAGACAAATGAGGCACAGTAGGCAAGGAGCCTAACATCAAGGGAGGGAAGGCAGAGAGAGAAGTGTACAAAAAACAGTGGTGAGTGCGCAGGGGTTTGTGCTGCTGCTGATGCCAACAGGTCAAAGATAACTAAGCGTGGCATGACCTTTGTGATCCGAGCCATGCTAACATGGGTTGAGCACGTTTCCCTTGTTTCTACAAAGGCTATTGCAAGTATTCCGGCAAGAATGGAGGGGCTGCTGTGCAAATGGCATGCAGAGCCATTTCCTGACACGTGGTGGTTGTCACAGGCCCTCACACATGCTGCAACCTCCCTGTTAATGAGGTTACAGTGGTGCAAGTGGGCACAGCCGGCAAATGGCATGCAGAGCCATTTCCAGACATGTGGTGGTTGTCACAGGCCCTCACACATGCTGCAACCTCCCTGTTTATGAGGTTACAGTGGTGCAAGAGGGCACAGCCGGCAAATGGCATGCAGAGCCATTTCCAGACACGTGGTGGTTGTCACAGGCCACACATGCTGCAACCTCCCTGTTAATGAGGTTACAGTGGTGCAAGAGGGCAGCCGCAAATGGCATGCAGAGCCATTTCCAGACATGTGGTGAGTTGTCGCAGGCCCTCACACATGCTGCAACCTCCTGTTAATGAGGTTACAGTGGTGCAAGAGGGCACAGCCGCAAATGGCATGCAGAGCCATTTCCAGACACATGGTGGTTGTCTGCAGGCCCACACATGCTGCAACCTCCTGTTAATGAGGTTACAGTGGTGCAAGAGGGCACAGCCGGCAAATGGCATGCAGAGCCATTTCCAGACACGCAGGAAAGGTCGCAGGCCTCACACATGCTGCAACCTCCCTGTTAATGAGGTTACAGTGGTGCAAGAGGGCACAGCCGGCAAATGGCATGCAGAGCCATTTCCAGACACATGGTGGTTGTCGCAGGCCCTCACACATGCTGCAACCTCCCTGTTAATGAGGTTACAGTGGTGCAAGAGGGCACAGCCGGCAAATGGCATGCAGAGCCATTTCCAGACACGTGGTGGTTGTCACAGGCCCTCACATATGCTGCAACCTCCCTGTTAATGAGGTTACAGTGGTGCAAGAGGGCACAGCCGGCAAATGGCATGCAGAGCCATTTCCAGACACATGGTGGTTGTCGCAGGCCCTCACACATGCTGCAACCTCCCTGTTAATGAGGTTACAGTGGTGCAAGAGGGCACAGCCGGCAAATGGCATGCAGAGCCATTTCCAGACACATGGTGGTTGTCGCAGGCCCTCACACATGCTGCAACCTCCCTGTTAATGAGGTTACAGTGGTGCAAGAGGGCACAGCCGGCAAATGGCATGCAGAGCCATTTCCAGACACATGGTGGTTGTCGTAGGCCTCACACATGCTGCAACCTCCTGTTAATGAGGTTACAGTGGTGCAAGAGGGCACAGCAGCAAATGGCATGCAGAGCCATTTCCAGACACGTGGTGGTTGTCGAGGCCTCACACATGCTGCAACCTCCTGTTAATGAGGTTACAGTGGTGCAAGAGGGCACAGCCGCAAATGGCATGCAGAGCCATTTCCAGACACTAGGTGGTTGTCGCAGGCCTCACACATGCTGCAACCTCCCTGTTAATGAGGTTACAGTGGTGCAAGAGGGCACAGCCGGCAAATGGCATGCAGAGCCATTTCCAGACACGTGGTGGTTGTCACAGGCCCTCACATATGCTGCAACCTCCCTGTTAATGAGGTTACAGTGGTGCAAGAGGGCACAGCCGGCAAATGGCATGCAGAGCCATTTCCAGACACGTGGGGAGTTGTCGAGGCCCCACACATGCTGCAACCTCCCTGTTAATGAGGTTACAGGTGCAAGAGGGCACAGCCGCAAATGGCATGCAGAGCCATTTCCAGACACGTGGTGGTTGTCACAGGCTCCTCACACATGCTGCAACCTCCCTGTTAATGAGGTTACAGTGGTGCAAGAGGGCACATCCGGCAGCTGGGAGCAGCAAAATCAGCTACTGCGGAGGGGGGCACCAGGAAATAAATATCATGGGGGGTTGGAGGGACTTCCTGCCCATGTGCTCAGAGCCGCTGACATGGGAACTGTTGAGAATCATGACATGCACCAGGCACGTTATAATGATACTGTGTGGTAGGTTCATGGATACATGCATGGATGTTAGGGTGCAAACCCCTTTTTCGTAACAAAAAATATGGCGCACATACCAAAAGGTACTCAGCAGGTGCATTTATTAGGCTCAATGTGCAAAAAAACAAGCTCTGGCACTTCGGGGTGCAATATCCGTTCTTCATGGAGCTAGTCAAAGTGCATCCAACAAAGCTGCAATAAACAGCAAAAGAGTGCATCAGGTGCTAATTACATCATATCATGTTTGCAGTATCAAAAGTTAAATAAAATATTTTGTAAACTATTTAAATGGCATGAGATCACATCTTAGGAATGCCCACAAAAACAGATACCCGAGTAGCATTATTAAAAAAAAAAAAACTTAGCTTTGTAAGCTTGGTAAGAGGAGGGTGCTCTGGAGTTCAGTTTGTGCATAGACACATAGAAGTTGACGGCAGATAAGGACCGCAAGGCCCATCCAGTCTGCCCATTTCTTTTTCTACCTCATGAATGTGCCATTGGCCTTTGCTCTATCAATGGCCTATCTATTCATACTCATCTGTATTGCTCCCTTATGCCTATCCCATGCCTGTCTGAAGCCCTGCACTGTATTCATATCCACCACTTCCTGAAGTAGGCCTTTCCATGCATCCACCACCCATTCTGTGAAAAAAGAACTTCCTCACATTACCCCTTAAATTGGCCTCCCTCTATTCTCATGCTGTGTCCTCTTGTCCTGCTATCTTTCTTATATTGAAACATGTTAGACTCTTTCACCTTGTTAATGCCCTTAAGGTGTTTGAATGTTTCGATCATATCACCTTTTTCCCTCCTTTGCTCTAGAGTATACATATTGAGCTCTGTTAATCTGTCCTTATAGGTTTTCTGATGCAATCCCTGCACCATTTTGGTTGCCCTTCTCTGGATTGCCCAATCTAGTTAATGTCCTTGTGAAGGTGTGGCCTCCAGTACTGCAGGCAGTACTCCAGATGGGGCCTAACCAGTGTCTTGTAAAGAGGGATTATTACCTCCCTCTTCAGACTTGTGATACCCCTACTAATACACCCCAACATCCCCCCTAGCCTCACCTACTGCTTTAGTGGTCTGCTTGGATGATTTCAGGTCATCGATGATGATGATGCCCAAGTCTCTTTCTTCCTTTGTGACTGCCAACAACTCCCCTCCCAGCCTATAGGTGGCTTCAGGGTTTCTCTTCCCTATGTGCATGATCTTGCACTTCTTTGTATTAAACCTCAGTTGCCACTCTTCTGACCATTTTGCTAGTTTATCCAGATCTCTTCTCATTCTGCCCACCCCATCTGGATCATCTACTCTGTTGCAGAACTTGGTGTCATCTGCAAACAGATAAACCTTACCCTCCAGTCCATCTGCAATGTCACTGATGAAGATACTGAAGAGTACTGGCCCCAGCACTGATCCCTGAGGTACCCCACTTGTCACTTGCATCTCTTCTGACTGTATACCGTTTACCACCACTCTCTGTTTTCTGCCCGTCAACCAGTTTGCCACCCAGCTGACTAACTTCTGACCCACTCCGAGCCTACCCAGCTTATTAATCAATCTTCTATGTGGAACAGTATTGAATGCTTTGCTGAAGTCAAGTTAGGCGACATCAGCCGCTCCCCCTTGGTCCACCACTCTGGTTACCCAGTCAAAGAAATCTATGAGATTAGTTTGACAGGACCTTCCTTTTGTAAACCCATGCTGTCTTGGATCCTGTGCTCCTATGGATTCCAGGTGTTGCACTATCCTCCATAATCTTGCCCACTACTGAGGTAAGACCGACTGGTCTGTAATTCTCTGCCTCGTCCCTGCTACCACTCTTGTGGAGCGGGATCACATGAGCCCTTCTCCAGTCTTCTGGGAACTCTCCTGTGCTCAGAGACTAAACAGTTCTGATAATGGCTCCACTAGTTCCACCCTTAGCTTCTTTAGTACCCTGAGATGTATGCCATCAGGTCCCATTGCCTTGTCCACCCTGAGCTTACCGAGCTCTTGTAGGACCCTTTCTTTTGTGAAGGGACTAGTGCACACCTCCCTCCTCCCTGTGTCCATGGTGCTGAGCTGTGGGCCCTGCCCTACCTTCTCTTCAGTAAATACTGAGCGGAAGTTAGGATAGATGCTTTTACATGGTCCTCTTCCTCAAATGCCCCTCATCCCCTTTGATCTTAGCAATACCCCCTCTGGACTTTCTCCTTTCACTAATGTATCTATAGAAAGTCTTGTCACCTTCTTTTACTGTTTGTGCTAGTGCTTCCTCAGTTTGGGCCTTTGCCTGCCTTACTGCATTCCTTGCTTCCCTTAGGGAAGTTTGGTATGCCTCCCTATCTTCATCCTGCTGCGTTCCCAAATATTTCCTAAAGGCCAGTCTTTTGGATCGAACCTTTTCTGCTACTGTGTTTGAGAACCAAAGTGGTTCTTCTTCTTTTGCACTTCCTTTTCTCACTAACACAATGGGATGTTGCTTCAAGTATTGCATCTTTAATGCTTGCCCACTTTGCCTGTACCTTCTCACCTGTATTTCTTTTTGCCAGGGCTAGCTTAACTCTGTTGGCCATTTTATCAAAGTCAGCTCCTCTGAAGTCCCATATTTTTGACTTGGAATGGGATGATTTTGTTCTAGTGGTCAAATTGAACCATACCATGTGATGGTCAGTGCCCCCAGGTGACCTTCTACCTGGAGATCTGTGATCCTTTCCCTGTTAGTCAATACTAGATCTAGGATAGTCCGGTCTCTTGTGGGTTGTTGTACCAGCTGTTTGAGGTCCTCCCCCTGCAGGGATTCCACCATGTGTCCAGTTCTGGGAGATGTTTCTGCTAGTATTGGCCAATCTGTATCTGGCATGTTGAAGTCTCCCATTATCGTAACCTCCCCTTTAGCGGTCATGTTTTGTACATCTTCTAACAGTGATGTGTCTATGTCCTCCCCCCAGTCTGGAGGCCGTACACAAACCCCAGTTCGTATGACTGTCCCATTTCCTGTTTCCAGGGTGACCCACAGTTCTTCTGGCTCCTTATGTGTCTTCTGAATTTATGTAGTTTTGAAATTTTCATTGACATAAAGGGTCACTCCACCCCCCCTTTTTGTACCTCGGTCTCTTCTAAACAGTACACAGCCAGGTACTGAAGTCTCCCAAGTGTGGTTACTGGTAAACCATGTCTCGCTAATGGCTACTATGTCCAGTTTGGCCTCTGTCATTATTGCCTGCAGGTCTGGGATCTTGTTTCCCAGACTGCGAGCATTTGTGTACATGATTTTTCACTGGCCAGATTTCGACGCGTTACTTGTTGGGCAAGGTCTAGCGTTTCCCCCTGTGTGTCGTATGGGAAGCCAGACCTTTCTCCTTACCTGGTTATGCAAATGAACTACAAACATGCTGAACTCTGGAGCCGGCCTGTCGGCGCAGCGGTTCGATTTCCACTTGAAAGGCCAGTGACCCGGGTTCAGGAGCGGACGCGGGTCACTGGAGGGCCAGCCGGGGAGAACGGCTTGAGTGTCCCACGACAGCTCATCGTCTATGGGGGGATGGCCAATGCCCATGCCACTTGTGTGTGACCTCAGGCAGAAGCTCAGGGGGACCACAAGCCCCGTTTGGAGGGGATGGGAGGCCAGAATCGCAGTGGACGTCGACGCATAGCACCTTGATGTCAGGGGGCCTTCACTGCATCGGGGATAAAACGGGAAACACACCTGCCGGCTCTGGGATGACAGGTTTCCTGGGGCATGCCTCCGATTTGCCCCTGCTCACCAACCGCCTCCACAAGGCCCAACAAAATGAAGGATTATGGGGTTAGCACCCCACCTCATCCCCGCTTGGGGGGGGGACTGAAGCTCCATGGGGGATGGGGAGGTCGGTTCCAGGGAGTGGATGGCAGGAGGATGACCACTTGGATGCCCTGAAGGAGTCAGAGTTGGCAGGCAGTAGGGAAGAATAAAGCATCATTTCAAAACAAAAACAAAAAACATGCTGAACTCCTGTTTGACCACTAGCTGAGGGGGGAGGGCAGGGTGTTCTTCCCATTAAACGTATGGGGTGCTGCACCCCTCTCCCCATTTGTTAGTTTAACTATTCTGCAAAGACATCAAATTTCTGCCCCAATACACAGACTCCCTCCTTAGTCAGATGAAGTCCATCAAATTTAAAGAACTTCCGCTCCCAAAACTGTTGCCAGTTCCCTACAAATTTGTGTCCTTTTTCCTGGCACCAGCCATTGAGCCACATGTTTAGCTCCCCTGTCTCCCCTTCTCTGACCTTCTGTCCATCTGCCCCTCTCTACCAGACTGGCACGATCTCAGAGAAGGAGATGCCAGACAAAATGGATGATAGTTTGTCACCCAGCCTGGTCAGGTGTTCCTTGGTCTCCACAACTGACTGGCTGGCGAGATAGTCCCCATGTGTACCAGGACATCAATGTTTTCTCCTGCATCTGACCTCATACTAGGTAGGGATAAATAGGGCAGACTGGGTGGGACAAGAGGTCCTTATCTGCCATCAACTTCTATGTATCTATGCAAGGGGACAAATGATTCAAGTGAGATCTGCCACAGGTGATGCATCATTTCTCATTATTTTTTTCTTTTATACATTTTAGCTCCTGTTCTCCCCTGGCTGCCCCATTCTAACCAGACCCATCCCCCCAGCTCCTTTGGGATTTACCTTCACCTGTGCTCTCTGCCACAGAGCTGCAGCGGTGCCTGGCCACCGGGTGCGGAGCCTGTGGAGGGTCAGTCATCATCCACAGCCTGTGGTATTTTTCCTCATTTTCTCCCTCCCTTCCCCGTTGCTGGGGCACACACTTGGTTGGTATCCTACAGTACCGTACTATCTCGGGCTCTACCGGGTCAGTCGTTCAGCGGGAATACCAATCCTCCCTCCCTGGGAGAAAAAAGCAGTCCTTTGGTTGCTCGATCCTCTCCTTCCCAGGCCGACCCCCAGCAACCCACCTGCACCCAAACACGGGTCGCTGGCGTGGCAGAGGGTAAGGCACGGATGCCTCAGCCCTCCATGCCACTGGGTCGGCTTGCGTCATTTCTCTTAAGCATGTTGTATATAAGCCATTAATGGAGTCAGGATAGGAAAGTTAAAGCATTAGACCATGCGCAAAGTTATAAACACAGTGCAACTAGAATAATAAAGTGCTTGTAGCATGAGCCAGCCCAGTGGCCTGGAGGGCTAAGGCACCGAGTGCTTTACCTCCTGCCAAGCCAATGACCCATGTTTGGGAACGAGCAAGATTTTAGCAAGGCATTTGACACACAAAAGATTAATATATAAGTTAGCCAGCCTTGGAGTGGGTCCCAAGGTGGTAGCCTGGATAAAAAACTGTCTGGACAACAGGATGCAAAGGGTAATAGTAAACAGAGTCCACAGTGAAGAAAAGGAGGGTAACTAGCGGGGTACCGCAGGGTTCAGTACTGGGACCGATCCCCTTTAATGTCTTTACAAGTGACATTGGAGCACCCTGAAGGAAAAGTATGTCTCTTTGCAGACGACACAAAGATCTGCAACAGCTCTGATGCACCAAGTGGGGTGGAAAGGAATACGGACTTGGCAAGGTTGGAGGAATGGTCAAATATATGGCAGCTCAGATTCAATGCAAAGAAGTGCAAGGTAATGCATCTGGGAAACAAAACCCAGGGAACAGTACACAGGGGGGGTTGGATAACAAAAATCGAAAGAGACCTAGGAGTAATTACATCAGATGACCTAAAGGTGGGCAAGCAATGTGAGAGGGCAGTAAGGAGGGCTGGGGGGATACTGGGATGCATAGGGAGAGGCACCAACAGTAGAAAACAGGATGTTGTTATCCCTCTGTACAGACAGTTAGTGAGACCCTATCTGGAGTACTGAGTGCAATTCTGGAGACCCCATCTCCGCAAAGACATAGACAGAGTGGAGGCTATTCAGAGGAAGACAACCAAAATGGTGCAGGGTCTGCACCAGAAGACATACGAGGAGAGACTAAAGGAGCTTAATATGTATACCCTTGAAGAAAGGAGGGAGATGGGGGACACGATAGAAACTTTCAAGTATCTCAAGGGAATTAAAGTACAAGAGGGTAGCATCTTTCGGAAAAAGAGATGTACAGAACAAGGGGCACAATTTGAAGATGGGGGACAGCTCAGAGGTAATGTCAGAAAGTATTTTTTCACAAAGAAGGTTGTGGATGCATGGAACAGCCTTCCTGAGGAGGTTGTGGAGTCAGGAACAGTGGGAGAATTCAAGAATGCATAGGACAAACATAAGGCAATTCTAGTGGGGGGGTAGGAGGAAGTAAGCTGTTGATTAACAAGAATCTGCAGCTTATCCATCAGGTAGGGAAATGGGCAGACTAGGTGGGCCAAGCGGTCCTTATCTGCCGTCAAATTCTATGTTTCTGCGTTTGCCTGGGGTTGGCAGGGGAAAGGGCTGGGAGAGGACTGAGCAGCCGCCTAGCACTCTCCTCTCACAGATCAAGGTGGCTGGCCATTTTGGCTCTTGGCTGCCACCAGGTGGAGGCCGAGTGATAGCTCATGGTAGCTCCAGGAGGCAGATGTAAGTCAGAGGTGGGGGAGGCAGTTGCAGTCCTGGGATGCATGCGTGTCTCCACGCACATGTGACACCAGGGGCATGCCACGTTTGTAAGAAGGGACAGGGAGGAAAAACAGGAGGGAAAAGGAAGGCACGGCAGGGACATATGGCACCCGTATGCCGTGCTCCCACCTGCCACACCACCGGGGAAAGCTTGCCAGTGATTACTGGATTCCACATCACCAGGGAAAACTTGCCAGTGATTACTGGGAGGAGGGGGAGACAGTCCTCTCCCTTCAGACCCTGCTACAGGGGGAGATCCGTGGGGGTACTGAGCTGACAGGTAAGTCTGGGGAGATGTTGGATGGTGGGGGGGACAGGGACGCTAGGTAGATGGGAGCCCAACCCTATCGTAACCAACGGAGGGAAAAACACAATATGGAAAAGGGGAAAAAAGTGCCTGTAGCATTAGAAAAGTCAAAAATTTTAATTCCAAGGATGACACTTAAACCAAACAGGAGTCAGAGTGGAACAAGAAAATTCTAGCCATAACAACAGCTTTACAAGACAAAGTACAGTAACAAACTATGAGAAAAATAAATCTGTAGATAATATGATATTAACAAACAGAGAAGAAAAAGGGGAAATTACTTAGACTAGCCATGCATGAAAAAGTGTTAAAAAAAATGTTTTAACAGCATTGTGTATTAAAAGCAGGTATTCATACTAGATCAATTACACATAGAATGAGGAAAAAGAGGTTGGTGGATGCCCTCCTCGATTTTCACCTTGAAGGTCATTTTCAAGGTCACAAAGGTCAAACTGGATCAAATGGGCATTTTCAGAATTTCACGTAGATTGACATTTACTTTACTAAGTCTTTCTGAAAAACTAACTTCATCACTTAGATGTATAGCTGAAAGCTGTGTTGCTGAGAGCTGTGTCGGCAGCAGGGGACTGGGTTGCAGTCAGCGACCAAAGAAAGGAGAGTGGGGAGCTGTGGCTGAAGTCGGCAGCGGGGTCACAGTCAGCGACCAGAGGAAGGAGAGCTGAGCTGTTTGGAGCTGAGCTAGCAAGGGAGCAGGTCGCAGTTTGGCGACTGAAGCAAGGCAGGCCGGCCGGCCAACAGCGGTCCGCCATATAGAAGCGGGCCAATCAGGGATTGAGGCACCAAGGCAGTCAGGCTTTAAAAAGCCAGCCAGAACGCAAAGCTGAGAGCCGTGTTGCTGAGAGCTGTGTCGGCAGTGGGGGAACGGGTCGCAGTTGGCGTCCAGAGAAAGGAGAGTGGGGTGCTGCGCGGAACAGTGGCTGCAGTCGGTAGCGGCATCGCAGTCAGCGACCAGAGGAAGGAGAGCTGAGCTGTTTGGAGCTGAGCTAGCAAGGGGTGCAGGTTGAAGTTCGGTGACTGAAGCAAGGATGGCCGGCCAACTGCGAGCCGCGGTGTAGGAGCAGGCCAATCAGGGAGACCGGTGCCAAGGCAGTCAGGCTTTAAAAAGCCATCCAGACCGCATTGCTGAGAACTGTGTTTGTTCCTGCCCCCCCCCCAACCCCTGGCCTCTATTAAATATGGAGGGGAGGAGGAGCCATATATGAAGTGGAGGAGCCGACAGGCTGGTTTAAAGGGGGAGTGGCTGAGTACATGGAAGGACTAAAAATGGAACCAAGGAGGGTCCTGAGCTAAGGAAATCACTGCGAGGAGCTGGTTTGCAGCAAAGGAACTGGGTCCTGCCTTTCTCCACAGGGGACTTGGACTTCAAACTCGGTGGATATGGGAAATTGACACAGACACTAAGAAATCCTTCACAAAAGAGCTGAAATTGCGGTGAAATGAACTGGGTCAAGACTACTGACACTGGAGGTGCTGGGAACTTGATCTTGGACTACTGATGCTGGAGGTGCTGGGGACTTGGACTTGAACTTGGTGACTTGGACTTGAACGTGGTGGCTATGGTTATTAATTCTTGATACCTATGGTTTGCACATGCTTTATTATTTCTAAAAAGTCTTGACTGTGGGTTGGGGCTGAGGGGGAGTGATGGTCGGGGGCCTAAAAAAATGCATAAGGTGCGTTTTTAGGGCTGTATCTGAGTATCAACAGAAGAAATGGTAGGGCAGCACAGAGGGAGAGGTGACCAAGGGAGGGGGATCTTTGGCAGGGTGCAGTGGCAGTGGAACGGCTATGATCCTAAATTAGGAAAGGGGGATATATGATGTGTAAGCAGCTCACTCAGCTGAGGGAGGAAGTGGCGAGGCTAAGGTGGAGGTTAAATAGGGGGGAGCTGGGAAACAAGGATAGAGAGACAGGAACGGTATAAGCCAAGAAAGGAGTGGGAAGGGCTGAGTGGATTCACTGGAGGATCAGAAACACTGTTCCGAAAGTCAAGGGTTTGGGAGGGAGAGGATGGAAGGGGCTCCAGAGGGGATAGACCAGAGGTGGTAACAGACAGCAGCAAGTCCAGAGTTGGGACAGGGGTACCCGAGACAGGAGAAAAGGGGTCAGTGGGAACTGACAGCAGGAACTCTAGAGGCACAAAAATGATGCCTGTAGCTAGAGAAAAGGGATCAGCCAGGGATCAGGAGGAGTGAAGACAGTAGGCTCAGAAAAAGGCAGACGGATGTCCAGAATGAAGGATGACACAGGCACAGGTGAAACGGGCCAGTGGGTGGAAGATAGAGTTTTGCCCCCTGCTATTCCAGTCGAGGACATTGGGGAGGAAGGGGTCTGGCGGGCCATCAGAGAAGGGGGGGGACAGAGCAGCTGGGAGACACGGGGGGATCTCAGATGCAGTGGAAGGGGGGAGGAAGGGCCGGGCACATCACATGCAGGGGAAAGGGTGGAGGAGGGGACGGGCACATTAGGGACACATCAGAGGGTGGCACTAGGGGAACTGTGGCATAAGGAAAGGGGCAGACTGGAAGAGCTGGTGTTGAGCTGCTGGGAGGCTGAAAATGAACGGGAGGAAACCTTGCAGGGCAGGAGCTGCAGTAGGAGGCTGGGGCATGTGCCGCGCAGGGGAGGGGAAATATGCAGACAGGGTACGTGGTGAGGAGGAAGACTTTCCCAAGTGGGGTAGAGTGCTCAAAACCTTCTACAAAGATAGGTGGGACAGGAACAGTTGGAGGGGGATCAAGCACAGTTGGCACAATCTCACACAGTGATACAGACAGGAGAAGGCCAGGAGTAGATGGGGGTGGCAGGTGAAGTTGGCTCATGCTCAAGTAGTGATGCAGGAGGGGTTTGCAGGGATGAAGGAAGCCAGGTGGACGTACAAGGGATGAAGAGATACAGGGGGGAAGGGGTCTGAAGAAAGTTTAAAGGGAGAGGGTAAAGAGGGAAAGATGCTGGGTGTGGATAAAAATCAGGATAGGTTAGGTGATAGGGAACAAATGATGAGCAGGGGAGAAACCAAGTCAGGATGGAACATGAGGAGTCCAAAGGGAGCCAAACCCCATGACACAAAGCTAGAGGCCAAAAGGACACCCAGGAAGCAGGGGGCAGTAGAGTGGCACTCTTGGGGGACTCAATAATTAACGGGCTAAAATGGGGAAGGAAGGGAGCAAAAAACAATGCAGTATGTGTACAGTGCATGCCAGGGATGACGGCGCTGGAGGTGAGGCATCATATTCCTTCCTGGGTTAAGCAGCAGGATGAAAGGACACATCTGGTGTTTTACCTGGGCACAAATGACTTGGAGGGTAACAGTCTGATGGAGGCGCAGTCAAGGTTCAAAGAACTCACTAGGTTCTGTAGGAGCAACACTGTTTTTCCTTCCATTTCCTTCTCAGAGGTGTTGCCAGTACCAAGAGCAAGCACACCCAGAAAGGAAAAGACAAGGGCATTCAACAACTGGCTACAAGTTTGGTGCAGTCGGATGGGGTTTGGCTGGATAGGTGACTGGGGCTCTACATGGGTGGAGGAGGGGCTGTATACCCAAGACAGGCTGCACCCAAGCTCTTCAGGGGCAGCTGCACTAAAGAGTAAACTGGGGGACTCTGTGACAAGGAAGTTCAATTTAAAATAAATAAGGGGGTGGGGCAGAGGATGGGGCCATCCTTACGTGAGGCAGAGCAGAGAGGCTATCAGCCTCCCCCCCAAGTTACAACACTCATCAAGGGAACAGTCAGTAGCAGGGAAGGACGGGATGGGGCTACATGTTGGAGGGCTTTGGGTGCAAATGTCAGGAGCCTGGGGAACAAAATTGGAGAACTGGAGGCCACCATGATGGAGGAGAACCTAGACATTGTAGCAGTGAGTAAGACTTGGTGGAACGAGCACCACACCTGGGAGATGGTGATCCCAGGGTATCATTTGTTTAGGAAGGATCGGGAGGGGAGGAGGTGGGAAGGGGTGGCATTATATGTCAGGGAAGGGACTGGGGCCATGGAAGGATGGGATGAGGAGGGGGAAACAGAGATAATGTGTATCACCCTAGACAGGGGACAGGGGGAAAACCTGCACACTGGGGTGAGTCTATGAGCCTCCTATGCAGAGGGAGGAAGGACCAGACCTCTCTGTAGAATTAGTAGCATGAGGATGGCACGTGAAAGGGAAATTGTGCTGTTGGGGACTTAAACCTTCCAAACATCAACTGGGAGGCCCAAACAGCAATCTCCACAAGGAGCAGGGGCATCTTAGAGGCTCTGCAGGGCATACTCCTGCAGCAAAGGGTCAGTGAGCCCAATAGGGGTGTAAACTTGTTGGATGTGGTCCTCATAAATGGGGACAGGGTGGAGGTGGGGGAAGAGCTGCGTACCAGTGACCATAGGGTTGTCAGGTTCAGGGAGAGGGTTAGGATGAGAACCAAGGTAATGGACTTCAAGAAGGCTGACTTTCATGGAATGAGGAAGGTAGCTAGGGAAGACATGTTGAGGATAGGGGATGTGCAGAGGGTGGAGGAATTATGGACAGCCATCAAAAGAGGGTTATTTAAAGCCATGGACTCATATATAAGAAGAGTAAGAAAGAACAGAAGACGGAAAAGACCTCTATGGTTCACTAGAGAGGTGGCATTAGGGGTCAAGGAGAAGACTAGAGCATTCAAGAGGTACAGAAGGACACAAAAGGATGAGGACAGGGAAACCTACAGGGGAAAAAAGAAAGGAGGCAGGGCAAAAGCTAAGGAGGGCAAAGCAGGCCACTGAGGAGATGACAGCGAAGCTGGCAAGGAGGGGGACAAAACCTTTTTTAGGTACGCTGGAGAAAGGAGGAGGGCACAGCATGGGATTGGAAGGATAAGGGGGGAAGTGGAACAATACTGGAAGGGGATTTCGAAAAAGCAGAGGCATTAAATAGCTATTTTGCCTCAATCTTCACGGAGGAAAGAAAGGGCAGGGGACCAGGACGGGGTAGGGAGGGTGACAGCCACAGGCAGGTGGATGTGGCAGAATTCACCGCTGAGGGAGTAAGAGAACAGCTGGGTAGACTTAAGGTGGACAAGGCAATGGGGCCTGATGGAATACACCCAAGGGTTCTCAAGGAGGTGAAGGATGGACTGGCGCTGCATCTGGCGAGGCTGCTTAATTGTCCTTGGTCACAGGGGTGGTGCCAACGTACTGGAAGAGGGCAGAGGTGGTCACACTACGGGGGGGGAGGAAGGACGAGGTCAAAAACTACCATCCTGTTAGTCGTACTTCGGTGGTGGCGAAGGTAATGGAAACACTACTTAAGATCAGGTTGATAGAATACTGGGAGATGAATGGCATGCAGGATGACAGGCGGCATGGCTTCACCAAGGGAAGGTCCTGTCAGACTAACCTATAGAGTTTTTCGATGGGGTAACACAGATAGTGGACCAGGGAGTAGCGGTGAACATGGCCTATCTAGATTTCAGTAAGGCCTTCGACACTGTTCCACATGGTGGAATGGTGCATAAGCTGGAAAGACTAGCGGCAGACCACAGGATCACCAGGTGGGTGGAAAACTGGTTGAAGGGAAGGAGTCAGAAGGTGGTGGTAAATGGGACACATTACAGGGAATGGGTGGTGACCAGTGGGATGCCACAGGGGTCAGTGCTAGGACCAATACTCTTTTAACATCTATGTTAGTGACCTAGTGGAGGGTCTGGAGGACGGGTGGGCCTGTTCGCAGACGATACCAAGGTCTGCAATAGGGTGGATTCACCTAGTGGAGTGCAAGCCATGAGGCGGGACCTGGAGAGGCTGGAGAGGTGGTCTGACACCTGGAAATTGAAGTTTAATGCACAAAAGTGCTTGGTGATACACCTGGGGAGGAGGAATAGGAGGGAGACTTACTCCCTTGGGGGGGGTGATTAAGGAGAAGGAAACAGAAAGGGACCTGGGGATTATGGTATCGCGTGACCTCAAGGTGGGCAGCCAGTGTAGCAGGGTGGTGGGAAAGGCAAATTGAATGTTGGTCTGCATTGTGAGGAGTTTTAATAGCAGGAAGAGGGAGGTGCTAATGCCATTATACAGAACCATGGTCAGGCTGCATCTGGAGTATGGGGTGCAGTCCTGGAGGCTTCACCTACACAGAGATGTTGCGTTGATGCAGAGAGTACAGAGAAGGGCAACCAAAATGGTACGAGGGATGCAGGATGTACCCTATGAGAGAAGACTGAGATGGCTGAATTTGTACCCTTTGGAGACTAGGAAGGAGGGGGCAGACATGATTGAGACTTAAGTATCTGAAGGCAATAAATAAGGTGGAGGGTGATAGCTTGTTCAAACTGAAGAAGGGAGCGAACACATAGCCTCAAACTGGAAGGTGGGAAATGTAAAGGTAATGTTTAGGGGCAGTTTTTCACGGAGAGGGTGGTGGAGGCCTGGAACAAGCTGCCGGAAGAGGTAGTGGCAGCTGAAATGGTGGAGGAGTTCAAGAGGGCTTGGGATAGATTTAAGGGGTTGGGAAAAGAGGGTGTTGGGCAGACTAGATGGGCCGTGGGGCCTTTCTCTGCCATCACATTTTTGTGTATCTGTGTATATACTACATGCTATCAACAGTTAAAATTTGAATTTATACAGGAATTTTTAGGAAAAATTGAACAAAAAGGAAGTTTTCTCAAAATGTGTTTATTAACATTATTGTTGTACCAGATCTTTCCTAGGTACCTCTATATCTTTCTGTGAACCTTTGTTCAGCATCCTGCAACTGTAATATACAGGGATTGTACATTTTATGATGTTTACTACAGTCAGGATTGCCTCAGTAGCCCCCTCACTATAATATTATATAGAGAATAATGGATGGGGAAGGGTTTGATATGATAATTTAATGCACACCCGAGTTGTGGGATGCTACATAAACCCCGAGGGCGAAGCCTGAGGGGTTTATCAAAGCATCCCACAACGAGGGTGTGCATTAAATTCTCATATGAAAAACCCTCCCCATCTTTTATTTTTTACAATAACAGACCAGCAATTTTTCTCCAGCAGTTTGTGAAACTGTTTGGCCCTGCCCACATACAGCATGTTGGCCAATGAGGCAGCAGCATAGTTTGACTGGCATGGTTATGAATGTCATAACAACCAGCTGGTTGTTATGGAAAATATCAACCTGGTCAGTACATTGAGAGAAACTGTTGACTAGTTATATATATAATATATATATATATATATATATATATTTATAAAATGGGTAGGGAAATTTATTGAACTTATTGGCTCCTGAGCATCACATGACCGCATGATATCAGAGCGACCGCACACCTGCACTTTTACCCCCTCCAAAACAATTTTGACATTTTATAAGATAGATATACCACTTGAGGGTGCGTCGCGCTTGATATCATCGGCTTTGGCGGTTGGACGACTCGGCCTGCGGCCTTGTGCGCATAACGCACACCAAGGCGCATGATATCAGAGCGACCACACACCTCAGAGTGGTATATCTATTACATAATATATATATATATATATATATATACACACACACACACACACACACATATATATGTATACACACACATATACACACACACACACACACACATATATATATATATATTCATTGCAAAAAAAACTTTGTTAATGCATCAGTTAGGGTTGAAAGCACAGCAACAAAAGTATGGAAATGTGATGTTAGTTTTACCCCCCTACCCCCGTATGGTGTGCCATGGGGTCGTTAGGCCCAACTCTCACCCCATTCCATGTGTAAACAAGCTGACATTGTCAAGAAAAGCTGTATCACTTACATCTGCCTGCCCTAATAGCATTACCTAGGGCTAGCCTATCCTTCCTCTATGACAATTACTGCAATATGATCCATTTCTGTATATCCCAGGTCTGCCTATTCTATCCGCTTACTGGTTAATGTCTATTGCATCACCAGTATGGCTATGTATGTATGTCTTAATACACACTGTTTTGTATGTGTGCTTCTTGTTTTACACTTCCACTATGTTTTTTATCTTTACTGTAAATATTGATGTTTATGTTGCTTGTAATATAATTCTGGACTTAACCAAGGCCATCTTGCAAATGAGCTTGCTCAACGATGTTTCGCCTGGATGAAGATTTTGATTGATTAACATGCTACAGTATAGGAAAATGTGGTGAGAGTTAGGCCTGACGACCCCATGGTGCATTCCGATGTCTGTTGGTGTGTGGGTGGGTAGGGGAGGGGGTAACCCTAACATCACATTTCCATCATTTTGTCGCTGTGCTTTCAAGCCGAACTGATGCATTAACAAAGTTTCTGCAATGAATTTTCCTTCTTTTTTAGAAAGTGTAATGTAACTGGTATGTGATTGTGGGAGCGTGGGCTATCCGGGCCCTGCGCTCCCTCACATCCTCATTTTTGCATAATGATATGTATATGTGGGGTGTGGGCCTCTGCCTTGTGCCTCTACCACACAAGCACGAAGCCACAGCAGCCCCATAGTACTGAAAAGGAACCTCATAACACTTATCTGTCAATATCTCAGTAACCGTAGGAAAAGTGAAAAAAATTCTACTGCAGTTGTAATCATGACTTCGAAACATCCACACGGGCTTATAGCTAAAAATCCGTATCTCGAATCGTTTTTGAGATACGGGCGCTGAAAGTCACCATGGGTGCCGTAATGTTAGCCTATGGGAAATTCCTGAAGATCAGAGCACTGTAGCTGGGCCGCTGAATGTTTTGGGACCAAAGCATAAAAGGCACATCTGTGGGACCAGGGCTTGCCACCCTGCAAATTTCAGCCCAAAAGCCCCAAGCATTGTGATGCAGTGGGGTGGCAAATAACAGCTGTTTTGGGGTGCAGTTCTGTCGCAAATTGAAACACTTTCGCAAAAACTTGCAACAGAATGAGTAAAACACTTTCATGACTTGCGAAAGTGTCACATCTATTCTGTCACAATTTGCAACACTTACGTGTGGGGAGTCCGATTGCCAAAAAGGCATTTTGGGGGGTCCACCCAAAAAAAGATAGTGCTGTGATCCTCAGGGCCCGACTAGGTAAACAACTATCAGTGTTTGTCTAGGGGGTCCCTAATTTAAACACCAGGCATTTTTCTCTCTTGCTAACTGAAAACAAGATGGCCACTATACAACAGTAAAAGGGCCATCTGCGACAGTAAAATGTAGTGGTGGCAGCTTTTGAGAGGCACATATATTTTCTTCCCATTGACTATAACGGGAACATTAAAACTGAATAACTTCTGAACAGATTAATACTTTTTCACCAATCTTCAAAAGGCACATCAGTGACCTACACTGCATCTTCCCTGACGATTTCAGACCAAATGGACAAATCAGACAGACAGAGCTACAGAGAGACACTGAACAAATGTACCTGGTCCTTGCGCAAAGCTAAAGCAGAGTACTACAAGACCTCTCTAACCACTACCTGGGGCTCAGGGTGAAAATTCTGGGCCAATATTAAGGACCTCTGTGGCAAAGATCCCAACACTACCCCTAATCAGATTATGGTTGATGGGTGCCTAACCTCTGACCCAGCCCAAATGGCCACAGCTTTCAATGACGCCTTCTCTAACCTCAGCAAGGTTTTCCCTTCAAACTTCTTTGACCCACCCCCAGCCACCTCCCTCTCTCTCCCCCCAGCAGCCCCTCCCTTTTGACTGCACAGCATTCCACCCAAGTGCGCTGAGCCATATCTCAGAACTGTTCTAAGTCACTCCCGCTATAGTAGTGACTCCTTAGACCTGAAACTCCTCCGCCTCTCTCTCCCAGAGGTGCTTAACCCCCTCACCCACATACTAAACCACTCCTTATGCCTGGGGAAATTCCCCTCCCATTGGAAATCTGCTTACATTACGCCGATATTTAAAACTGGGTACCTTGCCCTTACTAACAACTACCGTCCTGTCTCCATTCTCCCTTCTTCCTCTCCTATCCAAGGCCCTAGAGAGGATCGTCTCTGATCAGCTCACTGACAACCTCAAAATATACAACCTGCTCAGCAAGCAGCAACACTGCTTCCGGAAGGGACATAGTACTACTACTGCCCTCCTAGAACTCACCACACACATCCACTCCGTATTAGATAGAGGTCAAATCACTGGGGCTGTCTTCATTGATCTCACAAAGGCGTCTGACACCGTTAACCACCCGCTCCTGCTATCCACACCGACCAACATTGGATTCTCTCAGGATGCCCTTGGCTGGTTCTCTGATTACCTGTCTAACCGTTCCCAGCAGGTCAAAATTGGTAACACCCTATCTAATAGGCTACCTGTCCTCTCTGGTGTCCCACAGGGGTCCATCCTCGGACCACTACCGTTCAGTCTCTTCCTTAACTCCCTCCCCAGGTCTTGCCCAGGGAACCTGCTCCTCTATGCGGATGATGCTGTCCTATATACCTCCAAATCTGACCCTTTGCAAATCCACTTCTCCCTTCACTCCTACTTTAGTGCTGCTGAAAAATGGTTCGCCTCACAACGTCTTATCCTGAACTATAACAAGACCAAGGTTATGTTCTTTTCCCACCCACTTAACGCTAGAAAGGAACTTTGCCCTCAAGTACTAACTGCCAAGCTGACCCCTCTGGAGCAAGTGGACTCCTTCAGATACCTGAGCATTACCCTAGACCCTGCACTTACTTTCCAACAACATATCCACCTCCTATCTACTGCCCTCAATGTGCGGCTCGAGCTCCTGTATCCCTTCAAACACTGTTTTACCCCAAACACAATGAGGCTTGCTGTCTCCTCCTCCGTCCTCTTCCTGCTAGACTATGGCTTACTCGTCTATGGGGCCGCAAACACCTCGGCCCTCCATAGACTTCGTATCTCCCTAAATAAAGCCTGTCGCCTCACCCTGGGCTGTGATCGCCTAACTCACGCATGCTCTCTATACAGTGATGCCAACTGGCTTGACGTTGACAACAGGACTAGGTTTTACACCTGCCTCATGGCAAACAAAACTGCCCTAGGCCTCTGCCCCATAGGACTCGCACCACTAATCCACCCGGCCCTGACACTTAAGCCAACTCGTAGCTCTGGAAAGCAACTCCTCTCTGTCCCTCAATGCCATACCTCCCAATTCCAAAGGTCCTTTAGCTACACAGCCCCCTCCTGGATGAACAGCCTACACACCCCACTTGCCAATGAAATCAGACTTAGACCCTTTAAAACTGCTCTTAGAGACCTCCTACAGTCCTCAAACCACTGCGACTGCCATTGAAACACCTCACACTACCTGCCCGACTAAGGCCGTTGGCCAGCTTCTTCTACCCTACCTGCCCCAATCGGAGTCCCTCTAGCCTAGCTCTACATCTGGGTGCTATATGTATTTGTGTGTTTGCACTTATTTTCCCCTAGTTCTTCACTGTTAACCTCACAATTGCTCCTGTAACAACCTGACTGTGTACTGATGTACTGCTATTATGTCTCTGTATGTAAATTCTGTGACGTGGAACCTTTGTAAAGGAGTCTCTGACTCAAAGGTATTTTCCAAACCTCCAATAAACAAATAAATAAATAAATGTAGGCTGTAGCCACAAGAAAAGAAATGTGCAAACCCCCCATTTTTGTGCACTCTACAGCTCAACTGCTCATCCAACCATAATGCAACTTGCCAGATCCAGAGATATATGGTGTCCCACTATGCATGCAAAATTTCAGGCAAATCTGTCATACAGTGGCAAAGTTATTAAAGTGTAAAATCTGGGGTTTAACATAGAAGTGGCTGGGCAACCCTAGCTATAACTCTACAGTATAATATATCACAAATATATAGCTATAATTGTCAATGTTGTTGAGTATGTCAGGTTTGTTTCAGAAAATAATCTAATTATTGGAATCTTCTGTCTTTGCAGATAAACAGCTTGCATGATTGAAGACACACAAGCCATGGAACCTGTGGCCACCATCAAGTGCAAAGGTCAATCTAGAGACACTGACTATACATGCTGCTGCTTCTGCCAGAACTATGCACCAACAGATGACCTGCATAGAGCACTGATTGAAGAGAAAGTCAGGATTAGAGTTGTTGCTGAACAGAGAAGGAAACTGGGTGATGCAAGCTAGGTGGATGTTCTACATAGAACTGAAATGCTATCAGAGCCAGAGTTTTATGCATTAGAGGATAAAGCCATTGATCAAGTAAGGTCAGAGGTCGCAAACAAGGGTAGGACTTATGTGCGGACTGGATGGGCCTAGCGGTCCTTATCTGCTAACAATTTCTATGTTTCTATGTTAAGTGGCAAAATGCATGCTAGAAAATATTACTCACCGCAGTAATCTTCTTTCTTCCAAGGGGTCTTTTAGAATCAGTAACTTGTTTGCACTTAGCTGGCTAGATGCAACTGCCCCGGAGGTGAGCCTTTAAGAGATATTTAAATGAGTGTAGAGCCAAGCCAATCAAAAGACAGGAGGGGGTGAGAGCTGAGTGACAGCTGTTGAATGCTTCAGAATTTTTTCAAGGAAAAATAAGAGCAAATGCCCCGAAAAAGAATCAACAGGATTCAAAAACATGCAAATATCCACAGAAGTGGAAACAGAAACAACAGCAACATGAGCTAAAAACTCCTCAATAAGAAACTCCAAATTTGGTAAAAGGTGGCATAAGGGCCCTTCTCCGACAGGTGAACCGGGGAGGAAGGGTGGGAGCTTACGGATGCTAAAGGACCCTTTGGAAGAAAGAAGATTACTGTGGTGAGTAAGTTTTTCTTCTTACCCCAGGAGTCCTTTAGCATCACTAACTTTTTTGCAGATTACCCAGTAGTACCAAGTGGGAGGCGGGCAGAGAACCTACTTAGGAAAGAGGCTCTGCAGAACCGCCCTGCCAAATCTGGCATCAGATCTGGTCTGCACATCCAAACTGTAGTGTTTCACAAAGGTGTGCACAGATTTCCAGGTAGCTGCCTTGCAGACATCCAGTAGAGGAATGTCCCTTGCTGCTGCAAGCGAGGCTGCAGTGCCCCTGGTGGAATGGGCCCTGAGCCGCACTGAAGGTTGTTAACCAGCTTTCTCATAGCAGAATCTAATGCAAGAGACCAACCAACAAGAAATAGTTCTCCGGGTAGCTGGTCTTCCTCTGCCTAGATCCCCTTAGGTGAGGAACAACTGAGTGGAAGAGCTTCCGGACTGTCTAGTATGCTCTAGGTAGTGAAAGATGGCTCTTGACATTCAAGCTGTGGAGCTTTTGCTCGCCAGGAGTGGATGGCTCAGTAAAGAAGACAGGCAGAGTAATGGACTGGTTCAAGTGGAACTCTGAAACCACCTTTGGCAGAAATTTCCTATTTGTCCTGAGCTCAACTTTATCTTTGTGAGAGATGATGTAATTCGGCTCAGTGAAGAGGGCCTGTAGCTCTGAAATCTTCCTGTCAGACGTAATGGCTACCAGGAAGACTGTCTTCCAAGTTACAAACTTCATGTGGGACGTGGACATAGGCTAGAAAGGTGGATTCATGAGCCCATCTATGCAAAGGTTCAGGCTCCAAGGAGGAAAAGGTTCCCTGGTTGGAGGCTGGAGGTGCAAGAGGCCTTTGAAAAACTGTTTAAAAATGTAGTGGGGAAAAAACTGATTTCTTCTTTCTCACCGAAAGGTAGGTTGAAATTGCTGCTAGGTGTAGCTTGAGTGACAATGGTTTCAAGTCTGACGCCTGTAGGTGTACCAGGTAGTCTAGCAGCTGAGAGTCTGAATCTGATAGGGGTTCGACCTTTTCACTCTTGCACCAGAGGGAAAACTTTTCCATTTGGCTGCATAAGTCTTCTTAGTGTTTGTTTTTTTAGCCATCCTCAGTATCTTAAGTACCTGTTCAGAGTACTGTGAGGATGGAAACCAACTCCTCAGGAACCAGGCCTTGAGGCGAAGGGAGTGTATGTCTGGGTACTACATTCCCATCTGAGGTAGGGTCAGCAGGGAGCAAGTCGGAGGCAGACGAATGGGCCTGCTGCAGGACATTGAGAGAAGGAGAGGGTAACAGGCTTGCCTGGGCCAGTCTGAAGCCACTAGGATCATCAATACAGGCTGCAGTCTGAGTTTCAGCAAAACCCTGAATATCAGGGGAAAGGGAGGAAATGCGTATAGGAACCTCCCTGACCAGTCCAGGATCAGGGCATCCAGAGGAAGTGTTCCCGGAACTGGGGGCCTGCAACAGTACTGAAGAAGCTGAAAATTGAGAGGAGAGGCAAACAGATTCACGTCTGGTGTGCTCCACCGCCTGGACACTGCGGCTAGTACTTGCTTGTTCAGTGTCCATTCGCTTTGACCTTGACTGATGTGGCTTAGGGCATCCACCAGAGTACTGAGTTTGCCTTAGAGGTGAATAGCTGAGAGGCTGACTCCCAGGGAGAATGCTAGAGACCAGAGCTTCCAAACAGAGTATTCCTGATCTGGTACCACCCTGCTTGTTTACGTAGAACATTGCAGTGGTGTTGTCTGTTCGAATTTGCACCGCCTGCCCTTCTAAGCTGGGAGTGAAAACTTTGAGAGCTAGTAAGACTGCTCTGAGTTCCAAAAGATTTATGTGCAACTGTGACTCTTTGGGAGTCCAGCTGCCGCTTACTGAGACACTGTCTAAATGAGCTCCCCAACCCAAAAGGGAGGCATCTGTGGTGATCACCTTTGTGGGAAGAAGAGCTCGAAAGGGAACCCCTGCCTGCAAATTTGCAAGGTTCTTCCACCACAGCAAGTTTTGGAGGAACTGCTCTGACACTGGTATCAACTTTGAAAATGTGTTGCTTCTCCGAGACCAGTGAGCTCTGAGGTAGGCTTGCAGGAGTCTCATCCTGTACCTGACCTCTGGGACTACTGCAGTCATAGAGGCCACATGTCCCAGAAGTTTGAGGAAATGTCTGGCTGGTCTTGGCTGTCCCTGGGCGAAAGAATCTGCCACTGAAAGGAAACTCTGAATTCTTTCCTGCAGGAGGAAAGCATACCCCTTCTGAGTGTCCAGCTGGGCCCGTATGAAGGTGAGCTTCTGGGTGGGTTCCGGGTGAGATTTCTTTAGATTTACCAGGAAACCCAGAGACTCCGGAGTACATTCTGTGAAGGAAAGAGATTCCTTGACCTGGCAAGGAAACTTTGCTACTATGAGCCAGTCATCCAGATAGGGGTAGAGAGCGACACCCAGTCTCCTGAGATGTGCTGCTACCACTGCGAGACACTTGGTAAAGATTGTTGGGGCCGAGAACAGGCTAAAGGGCATTGCGGTGAACTGACAGTGACCTGAAGGAAATCTGAACCCGAGAAACTTCCTGCGAGATCTCCTAATGGGTATGTGGAAGTAGGCGTCCTTTAAGTCGAGGGAGGCTAGTCAGTCTCCCTGCTGTAAGGACTGTATGACCAGTGACTGAGTGACCATTTTGAATTTGGGTTTTTTCAGATGTTTGTTTAAATATCTGAGATGTAAGATAGCTCGCCACTCCCTCATTTTCTTTTGCATCAGAAAATACGTGGAGTAGAAGCCCTTGCCCTTCTCGTGGGTGGGGACCCTCTCCACTGCTCGTAAAGCCAGAAAGTTTTGTACCTCCATTTCCAACAGCGGTATCTGTGTTGGGGACAGAGGTCTTGACACCTGGGTACGATTGAGGTCTGGCAGCTGCTTGAACTGTAATGACAGACCCTTCTCCACTATCTCCAGCACCCACTTGTCTGATGTGATGAGGGACCAGTGCTGAAGATAGTGAGAGAGTCTGCCACCAACCGGAAATGGGGAGGTGACCTGGACACTCACATCAGGACTTAGACTGAGAGGCAGATGGCTGGCTAGAGGTGGCTCTTCTTTGGCCCCTTCTGCCCTGCCTTTGAAAGACCCCCTGTACTGGCTAAAGTCAGATTGGGGATAGGGATTTTAAGGCCTGGGAACAGAACCGCTGCTCCTACCACCACTGGGATGGGATCTCTGAGGGGTGGCGGGTTTAGGCTTGGATGAGTGGCTCTGCCAGGAGGCCTTGTACTCGTAGACTTTTTTCATGTAGTCAGTGGTTCTGTAATCAAACAACATATTTTGATCACAGGGAAAATCCATGGCCTTGTTCCGAGTGTCTGTGGTCAGACTGGTTGTTCTAAGCCAGGCAAAGCGTCTCAGAGATGGAATGGGCCATCACTCTAGAGGCTGCATCATTGTTGTCATCTGCCATGTGGAACTGGTACATAGTAGCTTCCAGGGCAGTTTTTGACGAATCCACCAGCTCCTGCACTACAGAATCTGATCCGTTGCAGGCAATAGCCTGGACAGATTTCCAAAGGGCTTTCTGATATTTGGCTGTAAATGCCATGTAAGAAGAAAGCATGAGAAGCAGGGAAGCTGTGGCATATATTTTCTTTGCTATAAAGTCAATTTTCTTGGAATCCTTGTCAGGGGTAGAGGGTGACAAGGAGACTCCAGCTTTCTCACAAGCTGCCTGCTGCACTATAATTTCGTGGCTCGGGTGTGCAGACAGGAACTCTGTACCATTTTTAGACAATTTATATTTTCTCTCAAGCCGCTTATCAACCCGATACTGCAGCAGGATGTTGAAGCCCCTTCATGGTATTTTTTCTAAATGCATTATAGATAGGGATGACCAGGGTCTTTGAGGATGAAAGACCCTTCATCTCCCTATAATCTTCATCGACATCCTTTTTGGGCTCCTGCATAGGGAGGTCCAGGATATCCAGCATATTTTGTATAAATGTAAACATAGAGGAAGGATCCTCGTGGTCACCCGTGGGATCCCCAAGGTGAGGAGGGTCCAGGAACTCCTGGGGCTCAAGGCCCTCAAAATCCATGTCAGGGGCATCATAAAATTGATTATCATCTGCGTCACCCTCATAGTCAACAGAAGAGAGAACTGTAGAAGAGCGCTTGCCAGCCCCAGTAAATCGAGGACCCATCTTTTGAAAGGTCTGAAACAGCTGCCATGCTTTGTCCATATCTTGCACTGATGGAAGAACCTGTGCAGTTTTTGTTTTTTCTGTATGCTTTAAGCTGCCCGTTGTCTTGCTATTGGCTTTCCCAGGAGCAACAGAAGCATATCTGTCTTGACAGAGTTTCTTTTTAGCCACTTCATCAGAGGCTTGATCAAGCTTCCTTTTTTCGTCACTCTTATTATTTTTCAATTTGTGAGGAACTTTATCTTTGGAAGCATTATTTTTTGGCTGGGATCTGGAGGGTTCCTCAGCACCTCTGCTTCTGGTATTAGTACTTTTGAATGGCCCCTCGTCAGAAGCCTTTGATTGATCCTCAGCCATAATGATCAAAGGTTTGTCTGCTATGTCCAATTTAAGCAAAGCAAACCAGTTCTGGACTATGAACTGAGTGCAGGTTTCTGTGAAAATGTCACCGTCTAGTCCTGCCCCAGTTAATAAACTCTGTCTATTACGAGTGCCTTTTTTTTTTTGGTTGTAAAACTGGGATCTATACCAGTGCCAATCTTAACAGAAACCCAGTAATACTCAACTGTGCACAGGTGGCTGCTGGACCCTTACGGACGGTCCTGACACAGATGATACCAAGGTCCAGTGATATAACAAAAAAGGTTTCCTCATAATTTCCAATCTAGAGAGAAGCCCCCCAGGCACTATTTAAATTTGAAATCTACTGCAGGTGCCTCATGTACACGCCAAGAGGTCTGAGGTAAAAAAACACAGCAACTGTCCCTAATTCGACGGTTCCCACAAGAATTTGCCCCAAAAATGAAGGAACCCATCAAAAATAAGCACCCGCAATAAAATTAGGCTTTAAACTAAATAGTCACGGTAAATAAAGTCAAAATAGCACCATCTCGCTAAAAATAAAATATTTGCGCAGCGCTGAAGAAAAAGTAACACTTTCACTCACCACACTAAAGTAAATAATTAAAAAAAACTTTACCCAGATAAGCACTAGCAGGCTATCAACAAGGAAAGTTGGGAGACACCACAGAGGCAATATTGCTCAGTCCAGCAGAGAAAAAGTTCTGAAGCATTCAACAGCTCTCACTCAGCTCACACCCCCTCCTGTCTTTTGACTGGCTTGGCCCTATGCTCATTTAAATCTCTCTTAAAGGCACACCTCCAGGGCAGTTGCACCTAGCCAGCTAAGTGCAAAAAAGTTACCAATGCTAAAGGACTCCTGGGGTAAGAATAGTAAATTTAGCACAGAAAGCAAACAATCCAGATTAAGGAAGTAACTTCAGGCTTCTGCTAGTGCAGATAGTGTGAGTGTTTCTCATCTTTTTCTTCAAGCAATCCTCCTCCACCTACAAGGCATAGTTGCCTGACAGCAACTAACTGGAAACTCTGCATGTTTTGCCAAACACAGAACAAGAGAAAGGTTCACAAAGTGACAACACTGGAGAAGCTGGCAGAAGTAACTGATTGCGCTAAAACCGACCCAATAATGAGTATGAGACTAGCTGGGGTCAGTGTCCTTATAGCAGCTGAAGTGCGCTATCACCTCCCATGCTGGGTGACATCTGAGAGACAATGCAAGCAAAAGAAATCAACATCTGCACCAGAGGGAGGTGCAAGGGATGTGTGTATAGACTTGCTATGTGTAGACTTAATCACGGGATTGTCTCATGGCCAAGTGTATGACACGGGTGAAATATGGGACAGATATGAAGGCATGTGCAGAGACGTGGCTGCTCATTTGCCTCAGAGATATCCATCAAGGAGAACAACATTCTTCATAGGAGTTCAACACTTGGTTGGACCGAAGGTCAGCTATGCACGGGCCTCTCTCGAAATCATCCCTCCTGATGTACCCTGACGATCAGAGTTCATCATCGAGAAACCTCTAACAAAATCTGCTAGCAGAGTATGTTTTCATCGGAGTCAGAATCAAGTGAGGATGAAGATGGTGGTGGAATGGCCATTCAACAAACCAACATCTTCCAGGAGATGGTACATGTTGCCCTCGGAATTAGACAAGATCTGCTGAACACACCATGACATTCTAAGCACGTGGCAAGGGACTGATCAAGAACATGCTGAACAAGTGATCCAAGACAGTCTTTATCTGTTTCTCCACTTGCTATTTGGAGGCACTGATTGGGTGAATGAAGGTCTGCAAGATGAGGACGATGTCAAGCGGAAGGCATGCAGCATTCCCCAGGACACTGCATATGCAGTGTCAAACAGGCATAAACTGACGCCAAAGCATATGGGTTTAGGTCTTGCTCTGCACCAGGCAACCAGATCCGAAGCTCTCATAGATCTGTTCCATGCGGCCAACCATACCGTTGGTATCGACACTGTTCAAAGAATCAACACCACCATAGCTCAAACCATCCAAGAGAAGTTTTGCAAGAAATGGCTATGTTTACATTACAGACAATATTGTAAAAGAATGGATGATCCACTGTTCCTGCTACAACACTGATGTCTTTGAGGCAACACTGGATGGAAAGAATATCTTCCATTGCACACAGATAATGGTATGGCAAAGAGGTCCTCCTCCACAGCAATGTGATCCAGGTGGCAGGCAGATCCTGAGATCAAGAGCTATAAAGTCTGATGCTATGCAAGCGTTTCAAATAATTGTTTACGCTAGCCTACCATCTGGTCAAAGGCCATCGCCTTCCTTCAATGCCAACAAGAGTGATTTAGCAACAACGAAGAAAGGCAAAAAGAAAGGTCAAAAGACTTGGCTTGGGTCATGTCACGACAATATGATGAAGAACATCTGTCAGTTCCTGCATGGGGAGCATTCAATGAAGCTACCAGTGGCACTGACAGTGCCAACAGCAAGCATGTTGCCCATTTTTCAGGCACCAGCAGATAACTATGATACACTCACCATGAGATGAATCACTTTGTGAGCATTTCAAATCACACAGGTCAGAATCATACCATCATCACAGCTGACCAGCCATTGTACAGCAAGGGTAAGGGGCTCGATGGGCTAATCCCGAGTTTGAGAAAGTGATCTTTCTCACCGGAGAACTCCATGTGTGCTTAAACATTCTGAAAGCCATTGGTCAACACATGGAAAATGCTTGTCTTGATGATCTGTGGACAGAATCAGGTGTGTATGCAACAAACACCACTAAGATCCTGCTGGATGGCAAAGCCTACTACCGTGCAGTTCGAGCACATAGGCTGACAAATGAAGTTCTGTGGCATATCAGATGGCCAATGTTTGAATCATGGCTGGCTGCAAATGTGAAAGTCAAAGAACTTGTACAAAGTGTGGCTCAGGTATTTCAGCAGAGAGGTGAAGCCAGTTGAGTGGAACTAAGGGATAAAGAAGTTCTTTTGCCACTGTATACATCGTTGGTATGCCCCCATATGGAATATTGCTCCCAGCTGTGGTCCCCAGGAAAAAAGGGGGATATAGCTTCACTGGAGAGGATACAGAGAAGGGCTACTCGTAAAATTAAGGAAGTTCAAGGGTTGGATTATAGCCAGAGGCTAAGTACTCTGGGGTTCTATACTCTGGAGTTTAGGAGATTAAGGGGGGATATGTGTTTAATATATAGGGCCCTAAATGATCCAATGTTATGGGAACAGTTAGAGCTGGAACTTTTAGATCATAATTTCAATACTAGAGCACATCCGCTCCAGATAAAAATGGAAAGATTCCGGTCAAATAAAAGGAAGCAGTGGTTGACAGTGACAGCACCTAGGATCTGGAATAAATTACCAGTGGAAATAGTGGTTAGTAGCAATATAGATAGATTTAAGAAAGAGAGTTAGATACTTTCCTAATTAATAATAATATATTGGGGTATTCATAAAGTATGGCGAGCATATAGACTTTGTCTTCTAAAGCTCTGGAAAACTATGAAACCTATGAAACTCTGCAGTGCAGTGGACAAACTAGCACGTTTTGGGCAATGAGAATGTCCAAGATCTCATGAGGAACTTCGTCGAACAAAACAGCGAAAACCCAAACTTCGTGCTGTGGACGATGTACATGAGAATGGTGGAAATACTGCTGGACTTCATCAGGGCTGTGAGGGATGGCAACTGGAATCTGCACCTGGAAGCATTTGCTGCAATGCTGCAATGGCTCACCATCTATGATGATACAAACTATGCCAGGTGGGGCCCTGCCTATCTAGGCGATATGAAAGGGCTTGAGAGGACAGCACCAGAAGTTTATGTTGAGTTCACTGCTGGGAACTTTGCTGTGAAGTGAAGCAGAAGACACTTCAACCAGGTTTCCACTGATCAGGCAACAGAATGGATAAACAGAACATGCAAGATGCAGAATGGAATCATCAGCATAACAAAAATGACCAAGCCAGGGACAAGTTCTTCGTCACATGGTCAGAACAATCAGACATCTCACTGGACACAAGGTGTCTCTTTGACCTGGAAGATGATGAGAAGGCTCAGATAGTCTTCGCTTCATGATGAACTGTGATATTGATGATGTGAAGAAGCTCACTACACAGCATACTAAATTTTATGTGCTGAAAGTGCCCACAGCATTGACTCCTGTTGAAACAGAAGCAGCAGGAGAAGAATCAGAGAGCAGCATACCTCTAGTCTCCGTGGCAACAAAAGACAGTGCCCCAGGTGAAGTGGTCAGTGACTTGCAGACAACTAAAGACCAAGGAAAGCAGAATGCAATTGTTAACATCAAACAATGACTGATAGAGGGAACAATTCACTTTCATGATGCACAAAAGAAGCACAACTTAAAAACCTTTGCTTATCTGTATAAAGCAATGGTTTTCTCAAAACAGAATGTGCAGAAAACCATCAAAGCTGACAGAAAACTACTGCGGCAGCTGCTTGTTGCTGTGAATGCTGGTCAAAAGACAGAAATGCAACAACGTCCTAAAGCATGAGCTCTCTCCAGTCCCACTGTCCCTGGCAAAGGCTGGAGGTGAGATGAACTCCACACCAAAGGCTGAGCTGCTCAACATCCTGACAACTGGACTCAACACACCCTCAGAAGTTCCAGATGCTGAGCTGAGGCATGTGTCTTTGCTGATGGTCATGCACTCATTCAAACCCTTAGAAAGCCTCATGGATACCAGACATTTGGTAATTATGCTGATATATTCATGCAATCTGTGACACAACACTTCGGAGAACACACAAGAACGGGGCCGGCCTTAAGAATAGACAAACTAGGCGGTCGCCTAGGGCGCCATGCATCAGGGGGTGCCATGAAGGAGCAATACATTCTTTATGGTGTTTTTTTCCCCACGAGTATCATGGATGATGGTGAATTGGAAAATGTTAAAATTTGATGTTTTTTGGGGGGGGGACTGGGAGTTTATGTGCACTGACAGACTTTGATTGAAACTGGATAGTGTCTGCTGCAGCCACAATGCTCGTCTTGTGACCGTCTAGTCTAGGACTCTTGATTTCAGCCACCAGATGCCACGCTATTGAGTCCTCTGCTCCACGCTCGCCGACGATGCACCACCAACCTAGGCTGTGACTGTCTGCAACTGGAGGACTGCTGCTGAACCTGTCTATTATATGCCATTGGCAATTTGGCATGGAATCAAGGGCAGCAGCCAATTAGAGTAGCAGACAGCAGTAGCAAGCCCATTAGCGCCCCACCCACCGCACCCGTCTTATTTGTTGTTGACTGTCCCCTTCCTGTAGCACCAGAATTTTTGTGACTGCTGTGCACACTGCACGCAGCACATCATGTTGTGAGACATTCTGTTAGAACTGAAAATAGTTTCTCTTGACTCTCAAAGACTCTCGGAAATTGGATTTGGATCCATCACATCGAGTCGAGGAGTGTCCAGGCCAGCTTCATGAGCGGTCTTCCTTTGATGTTGCGGTTGTTGTGCATGTAAGTTTTTTTTTTTTTTTAAACTGCCTGGCCAGCCACCACAAAGCGGACAGTCGGGAGAGAGAGAGGCAGCAAAGCAAGGATTTAAATTCTGGACTGTGTCAGGTCAGGTCACAATGGGGTGTGTGTGTGTCAGTGTGTGAGAAGAAATGGGCATTTTTGTTACAATGGGCAGGACAGCAGCACCAGTCATGAATAGAGACTAGAGTGTCTTAACACCATGGGTTGTACTTGAATGAAGAACATGGGTATGGGTTGTGCCAGGCCAGCAGACTAAACGGAGTTGACTTAGGTACGTACGGTGGGAGTCAGGAAATTTTCTACTCTCTCAGAATCAGAAAATTATCAGTCACTCTCTTGCTCTGACTGGTGTCCTCTGGGTTGGCTCTCTAGCCCCAGGGAAGGTTGGGGATAAAAATTCCTAAACTGTCTGGTACTATGGTCTTTGACTGAAGGATAGCATAGCATGCCACAGTGACATTGCTACCGGCAAGAGGTAGTGATAGTGCAACAGAGTGAGTGAGAAACAGAGAAAGAGACTAAGAGTGAGGGTGGTGCTGCTGTAAGCCTGCACAACAATGAATGAATGTTGTCACTATGGGGTGATCTAGCTCTCTGACTGCCTCTCTCTTAGTGGAGGAATGCAGCTCTCTTGTTTGTTTTGGTTACCCCTCGAGTTTCTTGCCTGTCTGGCTGGCAGCTGCAACCCTCTTGATCTTACAGTAAAGAGAATGTTAATCTACTTCTTCAGTTGTTCCGTGATAACATTTGCCTTTAAATTTGTCAGTTCCTTTCTTTTGTAAAGGTAAATTCTACGCCCCAAGCTGTAATAGTGAGCATTACATTTTTTTTTTTTTACCTGAACAAGTGATCAGTAATGTCACTATGCAGTGGGTCAGAGTGAGATGTGCGCTATGAGTAAGTGCCAGATTTTAATTTGTACAGTCATATGTAATATGCAGTTGCTGATCTTTTACTTACAGGAGGCACTTTCTATTCCTATCCAGTGAAGATCAACAAAGCTGGGCAGTGGGCACTGGCAGGGTAGAAGAGTAGGGGGTCTGTGGCAAATGGCAATTACAGAGATCATGATAGCAGAGTTAGTGGGTTGGGTAGTGAGTAATAAACATGGAGATGGTGAAGGTGTGCACGTAACTTAACACCCCAGTTCTTGTAGGGTCAGTAATGCATTATGTATGGCGTTAAAATAACACCCACCACTGTCCTAGGGCAGTTGAGTATAGTCAATTAACAGTCCCCTCTCCCCATTACTCAAAGGCAGCAGTGCAGGGTTTAATGTTTTATCTTCACTTCTATGCGCTTGATTTACAGGTTGCATGCACTACTAGCACTGACAATCTGTCAGAAGAGCACTCATACTATCTCCGACGTGGAGCTTGTGGGCAGGCAGGGTTACATCCATGAGCTGTACTGGTGGGGTAGGAAAGGAACAGAACCCACTGCTGGTGTGGGAAGTGACAGTGGGGGAGGGGTCAGTGTTTATGGTTTGTTCTAGAACGGTCCTGTTATTTGTATCAAGTTCTTGTTCTGTGATTCTGCTCCCCCTTCCCGTTTACTTTTTAAGCAATGTACCATGACAGGGTGTGGGGTAATGCTAGTGTGGTTCAGTCATGAGGCAGCAGGTAGAGTGAGTAAAGTACACCAGAAGTGGGTAAATCTTGGCATTACCCCATACCCTGGAGTGTATTACGATTATACAATGCCCCCTTTTATTCCGAACTAAAATATTAAGAAAAAGCAGTTTTTTTTGTATTTTACATTATTTTTGTGTAATGTGTTCTGCTAAAAAAAAAAAAAATAGTACTGGTGGCCTCGGTTGCTATGGTCTCTCTCTCTCTCTCGGTGAGCGCACACACACACACACACACACACACATACACTCTGTCTCACAGTGAGCACTGGGAGTGACTTCCATTTTTTCAGGCAGGTTTGGATATATTTTAATGGAAAATACTCAGAGGACTAAATGCAGCAGAATTTCATTTAAAATAGAGAAGCTATGAAGGTCCATCTTATGCTTCGACTCGGTGACAGCTGTTTTTTTTATTTGTATGTGTTACCTTCGAGAGTTTTATCCGGAGAGACAATATGTGCTGTAAGTGGTCGGAAAGGGTTCCGTTTGCTTATTTAAGGTTTTTCTTTTGTGCTCTGTTATGAGGGTCGGGGAATGGGTTTACGCTGCTGGTATCGGCTGCGCTGCTGCCAGCCTTCTCAGGCAGGTGTTCATAAGGCCACTTTGGGGCAGAGGGGGGTTGTGGCGAATTAACAAGAGAAATCGAGGCGGGGGCACCACTGACAAGTTTGCCTAGGGGAGCCATATACCCTAAGGCCGGCCCTGCACAAGAACCAATGTCGTGTTTGATCACTACAGTGGAGTGGACTTGATAAAAGCAGTTGAACAATCCCAGTGAGTGGACAAGAAGAAGACCATGTGAAAACTCACTGATGGATTCCATGTCCCACTTCCACAGGTTTAAAGCCGGTTCACTGCCTTGGAAGAGTATAAGGCCAATCCTGCTAAGTTCCTATCCGAAGTCCTCATGAATGGGGTAAGGAGCTACATCAGCAGTATGAGCTGGTAACAGAAGGCAGCTTCACTGATCCTACAGATGCAAGACTAACCAGGAGAGACAATATCAGCCTTTGTGGAAACCATAAAGAGACTGACACCTGGCTGATACTGCATGCATATGAGGCAGTCAACAAGGGCTACGAACGAGTGCTGATCATCTCTAAAAATACAGATGTCATGCTTCTGCTGGTGCACCTTCTGTCCACAAAAGCAGCCAAAACATGGATGATCTCTGAAACAGCCAGGAAACGAAGATACTACCCAGTACAAGCCATATCCGAGAGGCTCGCACAGCCTGTAAAGGACAACCTGCTCAGCTTCCATGCATTAACAACTTCATCCTTCAGCGGCCATAGGAAGACATCATGATGGAAAATTTTTCAAAAACAACCTCTCCTTGTCAGCGGAATTGGCCATGATGGAGCTCTTGCCGAAGCTGAAGTCTGTGTGTCGCCTGTATGGCACTCCTGAGGTGCCAACCATTGATCATGCCAGGCTATAGCTCTTTGCTAAGGCCAAGAAGAGTCCAGAGGTATTACCCCCATCAAGAGATGCCCTGGAACTTCATATACTGCACATGGCATCTACCAGGCAAAGATATGGCTACAGGCAGACCAAGAGCTGACAGAGGTCACATCTCTTGCCAACACCTCTGCCTGAAAGAAAGAGTTAACTTTTCTACAAGTTGTCTGGACAAGACTGCCCCATGTTCCAGATGCCTGCCTAGAAATACTGACCTGTGGGTACAAATCAAAGTGCAGCACAGCTATATACACCTTTTTCAGGAATGGTTTGAAGTGCGCCACTGCCTGCGGCTGTGATGCGACTAACTGCTGCAACCCAGCCGGACAACAGATCTCCATACTGTAACCCAGTTGGCTAACAGACCTCCATACAGGGACAAAAATATACAATCCATACATACTGCAATTGCAGGGTGATGAACAAAGGCAAACAGAAAGCTATATGGGCACATTGCACAGATTTGGAACAACTACAATTTGTACAACTACATTTTGAGAAAAACGCACGTTTGTGTTCAATTTTGCTATACATTCCTGTGTAAATTCAAAATGTAACTGTTGCTAGCACATAGTGTAAACATCTAAGTGATAATAAAGTTCGTTTTTCAGAAAAATATAGTGAAGACGATATCAATCTACATAAAATTCAGAAAATACCCATTATGGCCATGCTTGACATTTTTTTTTTTCAATATAATTTTTGTTGTGAGACAAACACACAGATACACAAAAAGTCCTGATCATACACTTATACAACGAAACAACTGTAAGTACATTCATCTAGGGTCACATGCATAATGATGGTATTCTTATATTTAATCACTTAAAAGTTTCGTAAGACATTCTCACAGTAATAACCAATGAAGAGAAAAAGAAAAGAAATTCAGCTTTGTTGGTATTACATTTACATGACTCGCTTTTTATTCGATTGGTGCAGTGCCCTCCTAACCCCCCCAACCCCCCGACACCACGGAACAAATGTTCTATCTATGTGGGCTATATACTATATCCGCCTCTGTCACTTTAAAGTAAAAGCTGGTAACGAATCTGTCAGGCCAGCAGTTAATTTTTCCAATTGATATACTGAGTTTACAATTTGTCTCCAATCTGCCACTGTTGGTATCACTGGTTTCATCTACCTCCTCGTAACTGCTTTCTTAGCCACCACTAAAAAGACAGGCAATAAAGTCTTGTGCCAGGAGGGGAGAGATGGGGCATTATCATCAGCAAGACCATTTCATCTGTCAATTCCACTGTTTCCCCCAAGCAATCTCCTAGCTCAGCCTGCAGGGAACACCAGAATGGAGTTAATAAGGGACAGGACCAGGACACGTATCCCAAATCTGATAGATGGCAGCGACAACCCCTCCAACAAACCCCATAATGTGCTGGAAGATATTTGGTTAATAATGCTGGGGCATGAAAACATCTACTTCTGCACAAACATTTCATTTCATATATCAATTCCTGAACTCTGAGATCACCAGATCACTGTATTTGAGCAGCTCTGCCTTTGGTGTGGAGTTCATCTCACCTCCAGCCTTTGCCAGTAGTGCAGACTGTAGCCAGGTTTCATAGGAAACTGATGTGCCTAAATCCTTGTTCCAACTTTTCAGTACAGAAGAGGTGGAATTCCCCCAATTTACTTCTCAAAATATGATCAATTTGGCCTATGAGATGTAATTCAAGATTCCCATCATTAAGCTTCATTATTAAACTAAGAGGAGGAGGAGGTTTCGGTGTTGGAAGTCTATTATTTGTGCCAGACTGTTGTTGAATATAGACTCTAACCTGCATATATCTATACTTGTCTCTCACTGGTAAATTATAAACTGTGCTGAAGAGACTTAAAGGGGACAACTCCCTCAGAGTTCAGGAATTGATATATGAAATGAAATGTTTGAATGTTATATCTAAAACGGTTCGCCAGAAAATATGTGCCTGCTGATTATAATCTTATGTAATAGAATATATCAGCGAATTGTGGATGACTTTGAAGGCTATATCATACTTTTAGTGTTTATGCAGTAATATGGGTAAAACGTCTAAAGGGATGAATTGGTTTGTGGAGAACAGGATGTGAGCAATCATGCTTGACATTTATGACCTCGAAAATGACCTTCAAGGTCGGATGGCATCCACCCGCATCTTTTTCCTCATCTTATGTATAATTTATCTAGCCTGGACACCTGCTTTTAACAAACAATGCTGTCACAAGTCAAATAACATTTTGGCTGGTATACTATTATGAGAATTAATAGGAACCCAAACTGATTCTGAAAACAAACTGAGCAAGAACTAAAAACTGAATTTATGGGGCTTAGAATTTTAAATATTGTCCATACATCTTCCAACAAGAAAGGCTGTTATTTGACAGAGTCAAATCACAAACCACAAACTCCATGAGACAAAAGTCCAGTAGCCATAGGAGTAGTTCAGTATTTCATCCATCACATCAAATCCCCGCAATCAAAACGTTTTGGAAAATATCAAAGGCAATAAACAGCAATAAAATATACACAAAATCCGGTATGTCTTGCTTCTGTCAGTTATAAAAAAATACTGCGAGATACAACTGGAAGATCTCTGGACAAGGAGGGCAAGTAGGGAGGGGGAAAGGGGCAGACTAAATGGGCCAAAAGGGTCCCTTTCTGGCGCCAGATTTCTATGACTCAATCTTAAATGGCTGTAAAATGTTGAGTCTGAAAATCCATTCTGATTCTCTTTGCAGCAACAGTTGCAACCTATCTCCCCCTCATACAGGTGGTGAGATCCATTCCAAGATAAACTTGAGTCCCCTGGCATCTTCATTATGGCATTGTGAACAAGCATTTGTCAATGCCGAATGTTTGCTTGCTGATATTGGCATTGGTACTGCAAGAGTTAGAGAGCTCTATAATAGGAATGGCAGTGAAGTACTGAACTAATGCCAACCCCCACTCACACCTTGCAGAGACTGACAGGCGTTGGGGGTGTGGCTTTGGATCATCTGGTGCAAAGCTCACGCCATTCCACCTCACCCCACCCTACAGACACAGACAGGTGTCATGGTGTGCCTTGGTGTCTTCCGCCCTTATGCTCACCCCATTCCATAAGGAAATAAGCTGAGATGAGTGCAGTATAGGAGAATGGAGTGAACGTTAGGGCTGAAGACCCCACAGCACACCTCGATGCCAGTCACTGGCTGCAGGGTGGGGGTGGGGGGTGCAATGCCATGAGCATTACAGCCAACAACCCCAAGACACACACCCACCACCTGTCAGTCTCTACAGAATGGGGCGTTACGGTTGAAAACCCTAATGCCCCGGGCATTTGTTGGTATTTTCACTACAAATTTTCAACATGGGCTTTTTGAGACTGCACTTCATGAACAGCGGCACTATCATTTTGTTACTCAATCCCCAAAGGTGATTTCGCGCAGCGACTGCGCCATTCGGCACAACAGGTGTGAAAACACATTTTGAGTAGGATGTGAAAAAAGACAGCTGTACTGTTCATGAGGAGGTCTGAAAAAAATGCAATGTTGAAAACCTGGAGTGAAAATATAAAAAACCGATGAAGTTACAAGCATGCATAGAATCTGCGTAACACACGCTCATAACGCAGTCATTTTTGGGATTTTCTTTTTACCAATTTTTCAACATGACCTTTTTGTGATGTCCCCTCATGAACAGTAGCACTGTGATTTTGTTAATCTGTCCCAAAAGTCTATTTTGCACAGGGACTGCACCATTCTGTGCCACAGGTGCGAAAACACATTTTGGGCAGGATACAAAAAATAATGGCTGTGCTGTTCATAAGGAGGTGTAAAAAAAATGGCAATGTTGGAAATTTGGAATGAAAATATTGAAAACTGGCAAAGTTATGAGCATACGTAGAAACTGAACAATGCACACTTGTAACGCAGTCATTTTTTGGAGTTTCTTTCCCTAATCTTCAACATGGCCTTTTTGACCCCATCTCATTAACAGTGGCATCTGCTAGCCAGTAATCAGTCCCAAAAGGTGATGCCACACAGCAACTGCAAAATCACCTTTTGGGACCGAGAAACGAAATGACAATTCAAGCGTTAATGAGGTGGAGTCCCAAAAACCCCATGTTGAAAATTTTGGGCCAAACTCCCAAAAATGACCAAAACAGCAACCTAAGCGGAAGCCCCCCCATTGATGCCATTATAAAGCTTACCGTGATTTCCTTCATTTTGCAGTCAGCTTTTGAAGAGTTCAGACATGTTCCCACTCCACAGATGATCATAATGCCAGAACTCTGGAGGTAAGTACTGGGTGAGGGGGGGTGCTGAGAGGGACAGTGAGGATGGGGGCCGGAAGACAACGAGGGACCGTTTTTTTTTTTTTTCAGGTTTAAAAAATAAATAAATAAATAAATGAGAAGTTTTCTCCATTTACAGGAGAAAAAAAAGTTTGCACACTGGGGTGGGATCCCAGTATGCCACAACAGTGGGCGGGGGTGCCGACTTGCAGACTGGGTACCCGATGTCGGTAAGGTGTTGACGGGCTGAGGATCGATCGGACACCGGGAGGGGAATATACCGGTGTCGGAAAAGAAATGGGAAATTGTTTAACCAGGAACGACCCACTAAGGGGAAGGGGATGCTGACATGGGGACTGGGTTCCCCAAGTCGGCTTATGGGGACTGCGTGGCGGACAGCAGGAGCTGCCATATTTTGGCACACTGGGGTGGGCTCCCACCGTAGTGCTTAATGAGGGGGAGATATGCCGAGATGGGAATGGACAAGTGGGTAGCCATCTGGGAACTAGCGACCATCGAACAGTATGGTTCACAATAAACACAGCAATACAGTCAAGCCACAAAGGCAAAAGTACTGACTTTAGGAGGGCTGACTTTGCAAAATGGGTGAGTGCCTAAGGAATGCACTAGCAAATGGGCAGGAAGGAGGGGAGGAAGAACAATGGGGAATAATAAAAACTGCCATCACAGAGGTAACAAACCTTTGTGTGAAGCAAATAAACAAAACAAAATGATGTAAGAAACCACTATGGTTCTCAAAGGAAGTGGCAGTGAAGGTTCAAGAGAAAAAGAAAGCATTTAGGAAGTACAAGGAATCACAGAAGGAGCAGGACAGAGAACCGTATCAGATAAAGCAAAAGGAAGCTGGGAAGGCAGTCAGAACAGCAAAGGCCCAAACCGATGAAAGATAGCCAACTCAGTTAAGAAGGGGGATAAAACCTTTTACAGGTACATCAGGGAGCGAAGGAAGACCAAGGGAAGGATAGTCATGCTTAATAAAGGGGAGGGAGGGTGGGCAGAGGGTGACTGTGAAAAGGCAGAGATACTAAACAAATATTTTTGCTCAGTATTTACAAATGAAGAGGGGAAGGTACCTAAAACAAACAGTAGAAACACTCTGGATACAGAAGTTGATACCAGCCCATTTACAGAAGAAAGGGTTATGAAAGAACTCTTAAAACTGAAGGTGGACAAAGCAATGGGGCCTGATGGGATTCATCCCAGAATTCTAAAAGAACTAAGGGTAGAACTAGTGACACCACTGACTACTCTCTTTAACAAATCATGGGAGGATGGGGTGGTACCCGAGGACTGGAGGAGGGCAGATGCGATTCCCCTTCACAAAAGTGGGAGCAAGGCAGAAGTAGGAAACTACAGACCTGTTAGTTTAACCTCAGTGATAGGGAAAATGATGGAATCACTTCTGAAAAAAAGAACTGTCAAGTATCTAGAGGCCAGAGGAGCACAGGACCCAAGGCAGCATGGATTTACAGCGGGAAGGTCATGCCAGACGAATCTGATAGATTTCTTTGACTGGGTGACCAAAGTAGTAGATCAGGGAGGGGCTGTGGACATGGCCTACCTAGACTTTAGCAAGGCATTTGACTCAGTCCCACACAAAAGATTAATATAAAGTTAGCCAGCCTGGGAGTGGGTCCCAAGATGACAGCCTGGGTAAAGAATTGGCTGGAGAATAGGACACAGAGAGTAATAGTAAATGGAGTCCACTCTGAAGAAAAGGGGTTACTAGTGGGGACCGTGAGTTCAGTATTAGGACCGTCCTCTTCAATGTCTTTATGTTTGACATTGCAGAGGGACTGGAAGGAAAAGCATGTCTCTCTGCAGATGACACAAAGATCTGCAACAAAGTTGATGCACAAGGTGGGGTGGAAAGGAGAGAGAAGGGACTTGGCAAGGTTAGAGGAATGGTCAAATGAATGGCAGCTTAGATTCAATGCTAAGAAGTGCAAGGCAATGCACCTGGGAAACAAAAACCCAGGGGAAGAGTACACAATGGGGGGTGAGATACTAACAACAACAAAAATGGAAAGGGACCTGGGGGTAGTCATATCAGATGACCTAAAGGTGGGCAAGCAATGTGAAAGGGCAGCAAGGAGGGCTGGGGGGATACTGGGATGCATAGGGAGAGGCATCACCAGTAGAAAACAGGAAGTATTATCCCTCTGTACAGACAGCTGGTGAGACCCCATCTGGAGTACTGCATGCAGTTCTGGAGACCCAATCTCCATGAAGACATAGACAGGATGGAAGCTGTCCAGAGGAGGGCACTAAAATGGTGCAGGGTCTGCACCGGAAGACATATGAAGAGAGACTTAAGGAGCTTAATATGTATAGCCTCGAGGAAAGGAGGGAGAGGGGGGACATGATAGAAACTTTCAAGTACCTCAAGGGAATCAACACAAAGTCCAAGAGGGTAGCATCTTTCAAAAAAGAGGTGTGCAAGAACAAGGGGGCACAATTTGAAGATGGGGGCAGCTCAGAGGTAATTTAAGGAAGTATTTCTTCACAGAGAGGGTTGTGGATGCATGGAACGGCCTTCCGGAGGAGGTTGTGGAGTCAAAAACAGTGGTGGAATTCAAGCATGCATGGGACAGTCATAAGGCAATTCTAGGGGGTGGGGGTAGGAAGACGTAGGCTGCTGATTAACTAGGATCTGCAGCTTATCCAGTAGGTAGGGAAATGGGCAGTTTGGGTGGGCCAAGCGGTCCTCATCTGCCATCAAATTCTATGTTTCCATGTTTCCCTGGGAGTGTATGGCCGGAACAGGAGCTGCCAATTTAAATAATTAAATCTTTCACTAGGAAAGGCCCACTAGGGCTGGGAGCACAGGGCAGCAGCTGACAAGAAGGAAACTACACCCATGCACATTATTGTGCACTGTAATGTGCATGGAGGTGGAAGCTGCTGCTGCAATCAGGGAGGACGAAACTGTCCCTGATTTGAGCGGCACATTTCTTTTAAGTCTGACGCGCTCTCTGAAACTGCCATCATCAGCAATTTTTAGGTTGATTGATAGCTGAGGGACGGGCCCCTGAAAGTGTCGGCTGCATTGGCCACACACTGCCACACCTCTGCAATGCTCTACTCACCTTAATATGTTTCTTGTGCGCTCGCACACAAGCAAACATAAAAACGAGCTCCCACCAAGGATTCCATGTGGCTTTTTTGATGTAGCTGAGGTGTTCTTGTATTATTACTTTCACCTCCCATTCTGTACATCCTATATATAATTTTGAACAAGGACAAACAAGGAAGTAAATTACAAATGTGGTAAAACACTGAACAAAATGTTGGAGTTTAACGGTCATTTCTGTTCTGGGGTGATTCTGACATGGTCTGCTTTTGTTTCTTTGTGCAGACCTGAGACGAAACAAGATCGATTTTAACTTCTACCTCTGCTTTTGGGTCTAGAGGCTCTCTCCCAGCAGAAGATCTGGCCACTTAGTCACGCTCAACCCTACTGAATTTGCGATTTCTTCTTTCTGCAGTCTCAAGTTCTTGTTTTTTCCACATTTAGTAAACTCTGGCAAATCTTTCTATTTCAGAAACTTTGCTTGCATTGTGTTTTTTTTTCACGTCCTCTTGTATTTTATCATAATTAAACTTGTCTTCTTTAATCAGTATTTTAATAAGTCTGCCTCAGCATTGAGACACTGCCTCTTCCCATTCCTCTTTGTGATGAAAGTGTTCCAGACCTGCTGAAAGCCATTTGTCTAAGCATAAGCCATGTGGGGCCACATCACAATTTGTCCCAGTCATTTCCTCCCATGACAACTCCTTTGAACCTAATAGCTCGGTGTAAAAGCTGGCTCCCCGTCAATTCATCCCTTGACAATTAACCCCCTCGTAAATATTATAAAATAATCTCCAGGTTGGCGCAAAATGCCCACTCACTCAGGCAATGTGCTTGAGGGTTGTAGAAGAGGAAGTCATAATGTAATTGTTAGAGTACAATACGATATGTAGTGGGAGCAAATTGTCCAAGAACAAATCGACATGGGTGCCGATTAACGCTAGAGCTAATAGTTCAGGAGGAGTTGTCATGGAGCGAAATGACCAGGATAAATGGACGTGGTCCTGCCATGCGGTACTCTTCCAGACCAGCTATGTCATGCCATAAGCTAAATTTCCTGTACTGAAACTTTTTCTAGTTGTATTTACATTTTAAAACTTACATTTGTTTTATTCATTGTAGTTTTATGTTGCCTCACCATTCCAGCAGTTTCCTCTGCTCCGCTACTCCTGCCAAACTTTCAAAGCAAGAAGTTCAGAAAACCTCAGCCATTCCATTCACACTTTTTTCTTCCCGCTGTGTGGTTTGACCATTACTCATGCTCACATCACCAGCCATAGATAAAAGACTTGCAACAACTGTGTTTTTTTTACAAACAGATCTCTGTTACAGTTTCTGTTGATGAGTGGGTTATACCCAGCAAGGTGTCTTCAGTGTCTTAAGCCTCTAAGCCACTGATGCTGTCACAAGTCCCCACCACCAACTGGAGCAGCACTGCAAAAAAAAAAAAAAAAAAAAAGAGAGAGACCGACATGGAACTTGGACAGCACAACACATGGCAAGGAACGGTAATGCCGCCGAATATCATCTATACTGAATAGAACAACACCCATTTGCACCAGCTACCATGGAAATGAGGATGTGCACTGTGCTGCACTCGCAGAGGGGATTCACAGAGTCATGATACCTAGCTTTAAGAGGGCAGATGACTACTTGAGGAAAAGTAGTCATTCAGTTGCTGAAAGGCACTTAGCTGAGAAGGAAGGAAGGAAGGCAAGCTTTGGTTTTATATACTGTAAAACTATTTAACAACGTGTCAACTTTCTATCCCAGTCCCACTTTCACTTTTCCGAATGAGACAAATTAGCACTGAGCTCTGCCATTGGCTGACTGTCTATGATCACCCGTCAGCTGTCACAGACAAATACTGCGGTCTGCCGTAGCTCTGTTTTGCACTTTGCTGTTTCAGTGCTGCGATTAAACATGTGCCTGGTAAAATGGCTAAACACTCCTGCACAACAACAGCACAGCGTGACTACTCAGCATTGCAGGCAACTGACACTGATGTGGAACTGCTGAGTGTCACGGCTGGTGTTTCAAGACTGATGGCAGAGAATGTGGTGGAGGAGCTAGTCAGTGCATCACCTCCTCCAAAGGATAGAAAAATTGCTTGTTGTGTTTGGTCTCCCCAGGTCAGATCTGAGACTGGGCAGCACTCAGTACAGCAGAGGTAATGAACACTGTACGTCTATATGAGTCAAAGTACAAGAGTAAAATCAATTAAACTACCGTCAGCACTTTTAATTGCGATTATCTTTTAAAATTAAAAGAGATTTCGGCCTGGTGGCGTAGAGGGATGAGGTGCTGGCACCTTACCTCAACTCACGCCAGCAACCCGGGTTCAGGAACAGACTTGGGATGCTGGGGGCTGGCAGGGAAAGCAGAGGATTGAGCATCCGCAGGACTGCTCTCCTCTCCTGGGGTGGGTTAGGGGTAGACGTCAGTCGGCAGAGGCATCTGGTGGCAACCAGGAGCACTGCACGATGGCGTAAGGAGGAAAACGTACCAGAAAAAATGGAAAAATGGCTCCATGTTACGTCAGATGACGGCTGCCAGGATCGCCGAGGCCATCAATGCCCCTGCAGCCATCCACCTCAGCAGTACCTCGGGGCTAAGACGTTGCGCTGGTCTGCTTGCCCTGCCCAGGCTGGTGCCTTGCACCTCGGAGGAGGGGGACCCACCAGGCGAAGAGGTACGCCAGGTCAACCCGAGGTGGCTGTTATCGGAGAGCGGAGGCTCAGGGGACAGGATGGGTCGGAAGCATCCTTGGCATGCCCGAAGGAGTGGCTAACACAGTAGCACATAAGGGAGAAAAAACTACACACAAAAAAAACAAAAAAACTAAGAGAGAATCCAGACCCACAGAGTTTAGAGAAAACGCTGCACATTAAAGCAAGAGGTCGCCCTCCACTCCTGATGGAAGACATCGAAAAAGAACTTGAAGAGATCATTAAGTCACTCAGAGCTTGGGATGTCGCATCATCAGCTTGAAAAACAATGCCATAGCTGAATTTGTAAATGATGGCAGTGATGACAGAGTTTTTGAACTTACTTTTACCTTTCTTTCTTTGTTTTTTTTTGGCAAATAAAAAGAATAGTCACAAAATAAACTGCTCATTTTCTCATCTGACAACTCGGGGGTTGGGTTCAAGGGTAGGACTTGTTGCCAAGCAGCATCAACACATGGCTGTGGCTTAGAAGTTATGAATGAAAAAAAACCCAGCTGTAAATTTACTATCGCGTCTTAAAGGTACCGCGCGATGATAGCGATATTAATTTTACAGCAACCAATTCTAGTTCTACAGTAATGTTTTTCATACACATTGCATCTCATAGCACTGTTCAAGCCATCAACAGCTGCAGCAGAAATTATGCATGTACACAGGGGAGGTTTAAATGAGACTAATGGATGCTAAGGAAAGCTCAAGAAAGTTAAGTACATTGACAGAAGTGGTTAAGTGTCTTACTTAAGGCCCACATGAAGTGATGGTGGGAGTCTGGTAGGATTCATACTTAGGTCTCCAGTTTAATAGCTCTGTTCTAGTCACTAGGCTGCACGGTCTCTCCCCTCGCTTCTCCCCCAGTATGATCTCCTAGGTACTTAGCAGAACTAATTAGTCTGGAGTAGAGCTGGGCAAAACTAGGGAGGTTCTGGTTTTGCCAAATCACCCTTCAGATTTGGTTCTAGATTCAAGCCACTCTCCAACCTCCCCGGACATAATTTTTAAGAATACACTCCCATTACTAACTAACCAAGCCTTTCCTTGTATGAGGCAAAAGCCCCATGCCAAAGGCCCCGCCCCCGACTCGCCCATTGCTTTCTACCAGTCTCCGCTCCCTCCCGTCTGACATGTTTAATAATCATCACCCTCTCTCACCCCAGCCCTAAAGGGAAAGGAAAGTTATCCATGTTACTGCGCCTTTCATACTTTCATGTAACTATGTAAAGCAATGAGGACACTGGTAATGCAGACTGTTGAACAGAAAATAATTTACATTTATACACAATGTATTTCATACAAAATCCATCCCAAAATGCTTTACAATCCTGGAGAAGGAGAAGTGAGAACACTGCTGCCATTACATATCCAAAACTGAAATGGCAGATGCATTACAGAGGTTACACAAAGCACAGTTAAGTGAGTTGCTCAGGGTAACACACCAAGTGGCAGTGGTGGGATTCAGATTTGGGTCTCTATGATCACAGTTCAGTTCTAACCACTAGACCCAACTGCCTTTACTGAACAACTTCACTCCCCAATTTGCCTTTATGCTGACCCCCCCAACTAAGATTTATATATATATATATATATATATATATATATATATATATATACATACATACATACATATATATATATATATATATATACATATATATATATATATATATATATACATACACATATATATATATATATATATATATATATATATATACATACATACATACATATATATATATATATATATACATATATATATACATACATATACATATACACAATCAGTGTCAGTGGCTCAGTAAGTAGCACACCTCGCCTCTGAGGCCGGGAGATCAGAGGGCTGTGGGTTCAGTTCCACATCTGGCACTTGGGTTAATATCCCATACTGACACTGTAGTGCAGCATGAGAGGGGTGCTGCACTTCTGAGGTGCCGTCTTTCGGATGAGATGTTAAACCGAGGTCCCATCTGCCTGGATTGGTGGTAGTTCAGGTGGATGTTAAAGATCCCATGGCACTTATCGAAAAGAGTAGGGGAATTTCCCGGTGTCCTGGCCAAATTTCCCTCATTCACTAAAAATACCACCAACAGCTTAATCTGGTTCAAGGTCAGTTGGCATTCATCTGTATCCCTCTCCCCTGGGTCGTGCCTGAAAATAGGCAGGATTTGTCTAGTGCACTTACCCTGTCAACAAAAGCTAAATAAATAAAATATATGTAACCCACCTGCAAATGGGGGTTCCCAAAAGACTTCCAGGAGCTTGCTTGAATGCTCCAAGCCTGAATGGTGTTTGGCGTTTAAGCCATTTATCAGTGAGTGGTTTTAGAGCCTCTGGTACTGTCTCTTTAAGAGCTGTCTGCTTGCAGACATAATTGGTTTGTATGGGGGACTGTGTGTTTCTTTGGTTGAGTACCACTCGAGCTGCTGCCAATTCACTCCATTTTTGCAGTCACTAGGAGTGCAAAGGGAACCTATCTGAAAGATGTAACTGTTTGCCAGAAATCATTTACAGTAATAATGAAATTACAGTTTGTCTAACCTGCTTTCTTTTGCAGTCAGAACAGTGTCTGCCTAGTTCCCCATTCTGGTTTTGAACTGCTGAACTGGACCAATCAGTGTGGGGTAAGCTAGCTCTAAAATGGTGCCTTGGGCGAATCAGAACTTGGACTCATAATCTGAGCCAGCCACAAGAGGATTGTATGGCAGTGACTCTGGGAGATGTAGTTTAGACTTCAGTGCCTTTTGGACCAACAGCAGCAGTCTATTGAGTGACAGCCAATCCAGTCAAGAACTGGGAGGAACTCAAAGGAAGTGCCCGTTTTGTCGGTTGGAGTTTCAGTTGAGCTTTGGCAGTGAAGAAGGAAGGAGCCCTGTGCTTTTCAGTCTGCAGTTTTAGTCAAAATACGTGTAAGGCCCAGAGTTCGGTCTGCAGCTTGTGTAACAGCTTGTTAGGACTGAATCCGTCCTGTGAAAGAATCAAAGGATCTCTGAAGAGTAGAAACCAGGCTCACCCTGTAGAAGACTGGAGGAATTGCTGAAAATTGCACTCGGTCTGTCAGGAACTGAATCTGCTGTGTGTTCTCCCGGGTATTGTGCAGATGTGCGATCGGGATACAGATGCAGCCTGCCTGGTATAGTGCTTTCTTTTATATGGATGTGTGAAGAGGTTTGTGTACCTCAAGTGAGCCCTGCTGACATTGAAGGACCCTATCTTAGTTGGAGGTCGTGAGTACTAATTCAGGGTCGCTCCCTGTTGAATTGCCACATTAAATCCAAATGGAATTACTGTACTGCTGACTGTTTAATTCTCCTTTTCTCTGTGTGAAAGGGCCCCTACCAGCTGCCACGGTTTGGACTAGCCACTAGGGCTTGGGTACCCAGGGACAGTAACTGATAGGGATAGGCCTGTGCACAGAGCCATAGGTAGATTATTAGAGTGATAAGCTAATTAACCTGATTTCCCCTGTCCTTGTTATATCCCCTAAATAAATCAGAGCTGCTTGTTTCAGCAAAGTTATACTGCCTGAGGTATTTGTCTATGTTAAAGTACTGTACTGTGATTGTTGCATTGTATCTCATTTCACAGGAGGTCCCAGTGCCGACCAGACCTGGGGTAGTGTATACTGTGAAGGTAATTCTGATATATTGTGTGGGCCACTAGTGGGAAGAAAGGGGTTGCAGTGTCCCAGAGGGCTGTGACCAAGTTAGTTTAACTATTGCAAACCCTGACCTCTGGGTGAGGCACCCGCCATTGGATCCAGGCCCCTCAACCTGTTAGTGGCAAATCAGGCAGGGGTAGTAGCCCCTGGGATAGCGCCATCTAGGGGTTACATATATATATATAAAAATAAATAAACACACCTGTCCTCCTGCCAGTCTCCCTTCCCTCTTGCCATACTTTTAGACCCCCTTCCTTCCACCATCCTGCCTGACTGTACCTTTTGCAGCAAGAGCCCCATAAGCATCTCCTCCCCCCTCCCACCTCCTCGGTTGCCAATAGTTGACTGGACGGCCTAACAGACAGCAAGCTCAGTAGCCCCCCCCCCCCGGGTCAGGCCAGCATAGTTGCCCACATGATTGCAGCACATCACAATGTCAGTAGCTGAACAGCGCACCGATGAGTTCTGCACTGTACCTATGTGCTCTTGTAGACAGTAATAAGCAATACAAGTTCACTGACTACTGAAGAGATTTATGAGCTCCTATTACCCACTACTGTCTGAAAGAACGAGTGTGTATAGTGCGGATCGCTTCAGCACTCCACTCAACTACTGAGACAGCGGTGCACTGCAGGGGAAGGGAGGAGACTGAGCTGGCCCAAAAAAGCTAAAGACTGTGGAGCTTGATGCCCATCAGCATCCCTCAATCAACTATCGGGGGGGGGGGGAGACAAATATGCTTCAGGGGCTTTTGCCCTAAATGGTACAGACAGGTACCACTGGGGAATATGGGTGTGAGCAGGACAGTAGTGTGGTGGGTAGGTAACTGGCTGGGCGGCAGGATACAGAGGGTGGTGGTAAATGGCTGTCACTCCTCAGAGGGAAGAGTGACCACTGGGGTCCCACAGGGATCAGTGCTGGGATCGGTCCTATTCAACATCTTCATCAGTGACATTGCACAGGACCTAGAAGGCAGAATTTCACTGTTCGCTGATGACACAAAGCTCTGTAACAGAATAGACACACCGGAGGGTGTAGACAGAATGAGAAGGGACCTGCAGAAACTTGAAGAATGGTCAGGGTTTGGCAGTTGAAATTCAATGCAAAGAAGTGCAAGATAATGCATATGGGGCACAAAAACCCTGGCACAATATATCAGTTGGGGGGTGAGGATGCAGCATGCATAAAGCAGGAAAGGGATATTGGGGTTATCATCTCTGATGACCTCAAGGTAGGGAAACAGTGTGACAAGGCAGCAGGTAAAGCAAATAGGATGCTGGGATGCATAGACAGGGGCATCACCAGCAGGAAAAGGGAGGTCATAATTCCACTATACAAGACACTAGTGAGGCCCCACCTGGAGTACAGTGTACAGTTCTGGAGACCTTACCTATGTAAGGACATAGACAGGGTAGAGAAGGTTCGGAGGAGGGCAAAGATGGTGCATGGATTGCATCACAAGTCCTATGAGGACAGGTTGAAGGAACTGAACATGTACTCCCTGGAGGAAAGAAGGGAGAGAGGGGATATGATAGAGACATACAAGTATCTTACAGGGAGGAATATGGTGCAGGAATACACTATTTTTAAGTGAAAAAGATGTTCCAGGACTAGAGAGCATGGGATGAAGTTGGAGGGAGGACGATTCAGAGGAAACGTGAGGAAGAATTTCTTCACAGAACGGGTGGTGGACAAGTGGAACACCCTGCCAGAGGAAGTGGTGGGGGCTGAAACAATCACGGGATTTAAGAATGCATGGGATAGACATAAAGGAATTCTGGAGGTCAGGGGTAAGGGGCAACAGACTTCTAGGAAAACATAAACTGAACTTACAAGCTCAAATGGGCAGACTGGGTGGGCCATATGCCCTTATCTGCCGACACTGTCTATGTATCTATGTAGGTAGGCAGGGAAGAAAGGTTAACAGAATTTTCTTTTTTGTTTGGGGGGGCGGAGGGGACAGGGCTGGATTAAGGCATAGGCAACATAGGCACAGGCCTAGGGCCCCTGCCTGCTAGGGGGTCCCAACAATTCCCAACAAATATTTTCAGTATATCTTTTTCTTCCTGCCTGAGCTGCATTTTTTTGTAAAGGACCAAGCCACTAAGTAATCTGAACAAGGTAGGGGCTGAACTGTGATAAGACTCACCTCTCTGATTAGGTGTTAAGTGCAGCTGATAGCTCAGGGGGCCCTGGCCAGGCTGACTATAATAAAGTGTGAACAGGCCCATTTCCTTTTGCGTTTTCTACCACCTCCACTTAGAATCCTCATTTAGAATCAAGTCTTACTCTTAAATATGAAAGATTAACAGTGCAGTTTAATGTGTATGCTTTATATTTAATCACACTTCTAAAATTATGAAAACTACAATGCGTTTCAATGGTACAATTAAAAATCACACTCCATTTTTTTAATTCCCTTATCTCACTCATACTGAAGTTCTGATCTTGATATAGCTCAATTTTCATGATTAACAAATTAATGTATTTCCAGATTTCCATCAGTAAATCTTGCCATTTCTTGATCTTGATTTTATTTATTTATTTCATGTTTGTTGACCGGGTAAGTGCACTAGATAAAACACTGCCTATTTTCAAGCACGATCCGGGAGGTCACAGAACAGTAGTACAACACTAGAACAACAGTCAGTAGAAAAAAATACAGTTTCAGGAAGGATGAGTTACAAAGCATAACATTTTGAGCATTGTCTGGGTCAATGAGTACAGATAACTGGTACAGAAGACTAGTGAATATATACACACAGCCAGGAGAATTTAAAGGCAGGTGGACACTTATTACTTATCAATAACAGAAATGTTTGATCCTGGGAATGATTTCTTCCAACAATCACTTACTTTGCGATATAATCCCTAAAGTTCATGACGACTCTAGTAATCCACAGACTTAACTCTTACATCTGGCAGTACCTAGCCTCTTTTAAAGATGGGTCCTTACCCTACCCAACAAAACTCTCACATCCTGGTTCATACCACCTGACAGGATAAAATGATAATACCCACACTGCAAGCACACATGTGAGTGTTTGCGGGGGGGGGGGGGTTGGAGAAATGCAAATCATGACATTTCACACACAAAAATTATTTCTACTAGGTCAATTAGTAATTATTTTCTCTAAATGATCAAAAGTCAGACTACTGTTATTTTTCCATACTGATATTATTAGTTTAATTAATTCTGAAGCATTTTAGTTAGGTTATTTAAGTTTTATGTAACTTTTTAGGGACAGTAAGTTATATACATAGAAACATAGACTTTGACGGCAGATAAGGACCGCTAGGCCCATCTAGTCTGCCCATTTCCCTACCTACAAGATAGGCCGCAGATCCTAGTTAACCAACAGCCTTTATCTTCCTGCCCCCCACAAGAATTGCCTTATGTCTGTCCCATGCATTCTTGAATTCTCCCACAGTTTTAGACCCCACAACTTCCTCAGGAAGGCTGTTCCATGCATCCACTACCCTCTCTGTGAAATAATACTTCCTCACATTGCCCTAGAACCACCCTCCTATCTTTAAATTGTGTCCCCTTGTTCTTGCAAGTCTCTTTTTCTGAAGATGCTACTCTCTTGGACTTTGTTGATTCCTTGAGGTACTTGAAAGTTTCTATCATGTCCCCCTCTCCCTTCTTTCCTCAAGGTATACATATTAGGCTCCTTTAGTCTCTCCTCATCGACTTCTCTTGCAGACCCTGCACCATTTTAGTTGCCCTCCTCTGGACTGCCTCTATCCTGTCTATGTCCTTGTGGAGATGGGGTCTCAGAACTGGACACAGTATTCCAGGTGGGGTCTCACCAACTGTCTGTACAGAGGGATAACAACTTCCTGTTTTCTGCTGCTGATGCCTCTCCCTATACATCCCAGTATACTCCGACCCTCCTACTGCCTTCTCACATTGCTTGCTAACCTTAAGGTCATCTGATATGATTACCCCAGGTCCCTTTCCTGTTTTGTTGTTACTACCTCCCCACCCATTGTGTATTCTTCCCGGGTTCTTGTTTCCCAGGTACATTATTTTGCACTTTTGCATTGAATCCTAGCTGCCATACGTCTGACCATTCCTCCAACCTTGCCAAGTCCCTTTCATCCTTTCCACGCCTCCTTGTGTATCAACCCTGTTGCAGATCTTTGTGTCATCTGCAAAAGGCATACTTTCCTTCAGTCCATCTGCAATGTCACTGATGGAGACATTAAAAGGACTGGACCCAATAATGAACCCTACGGTGCCCACTAGTAACCGCCCTTTCTTCAAGTGGACTCCATTTACAATTACCTTCTGTGTCCTGTTGTCCAGCCAATGTTTACAGGCTACCACCCTGGGACCCACTCCCAGGCTGGTTAATTTGACTATCAATCTTTTGTGTGGGACTGTGTCAAATGCCTTGCTAAAGTCTAGGTAGGCCATGTCCACAGCCCCTCCCTGGTCTACTACTTTGGTCACCCAGTCAAAAATCTATTAGATTCGTCTGACATGACCTTCCCCTGTGAACCCATGCTGCCTTGGATCCTGTGCTCCACTGACCTCTAGGTACTCAACTATTCTTTCCTTCAAGTGATTCCATCACTTTCCCTACCACAGAGGTCAGACTGACAGGTCTGTAGTTTCCTGCCTCTGTCTTGGTCCCACTTTTGTGAAGGGAATCACATCCGCCTTCCTCCAGTCTCGGGTACCACACCATCCTCCAATGATTTATTAAAAAGAGTAGCCGGTGGTTTCACTAGTTCCTTCCTTAATTCTTTTAGAATTCTGGGGTGAATTCCATCAGGACCCATTGCTTTGGCCACCTTCAGTTTTAGGAGTTCTTGCAGAACCCTTTCTTCTGTGAAAGGACTGGGATCGACCCCCCTATAAAGAGTGCTTCTGTTAATTGGATTAGGCACTTCCCCCTCCTCTTTTGTGAATACTGAGCAGAAATATTAGTTCAGTATTCCTGCTTTCACTGTCACCCTCTGCCCACCACGTTCATTCTGTTCAGCCTCACTATCCTCCTTTGACTTTCTCGCTCGCTGATGTACCTATAAAGGTTTTATCCCCTTCTTAACTGAGTTGGCTATCTTTTCCTCAGTTTGGGCCTTTGCTATTCTGACTTCCCTCCTGCTTCTTTCTGCCTTAACTGGTACAGCTCTCTGTCCTGCTCCTTCTGTGTTTCCTTATACTTCCGTAATTATATCTTTTTCTTCCTGACTTTCACAGCCACCTCTCTTGAGAACCATAGTGGCTTTTTCTTTCGTTTGATTTGTTTATTTGCTTCACACAAAGGCTTGTTACGTCTGCGATGGCAGTTTGATAATTCCCCATTGTTGCTCCACACCTCCTTCTAGCCTGTTTGCTAGTGCTTTTCTGAGGCACTCTCCCATCTTGCAAAGTCCAGCCTCCTAAAGTCCAGTACCCTCACTTTTGTATGGCTTGACTCTGTGGCAGGTTTAACGTGACCACACTGTTTGATGGTCACTTGTCCCCAGATGGCAACCTACTTCTAGATCTGAGATCCTCTCACTGCCCCGTTTGAGAGCACGAGGTCCAAGATTGCTCCCTCACGAGTGGATTCGAAACTAGCTGTCTAATGCCTGCCACCTGTAGGCGTCAAGAATGGCCCTGCTCTTGGATGTGGCTGCAGCAAATGTGCTCAGTTAACATCTGGCATATTCAAGTCTCCATCAACAGTATCTCCCTTTCTCTGCCATTCTAGAATGCCTTCCATCATATCCTTGTCCATTCCTTCTCCCTGACATGGGGGTCTGTACACAACCCTGTGCGGATTGTGGTGCCCTTTCCAGTCTCCAAGGTGACCCACAGTGCCTCCTCTCCTCCCTGTTTACTCTTTTGTTCAGTTGCTTTTATCCCTTCCTTTACATAGAGCTACTCCTCCCCCTCTTCTCCCCTGCCTGTCTCTCCTGCAGGTTATGTACCCTGGTATGTTAACATCCCAGTCATGGTTCTCTGTGTACCATGTTTCTGTGACTGCTATGATATCCAGGCATCCCTCTTCCATTAAGGCCACCAGCTCAGGAGCTTGTTGCCCAGACTACGGGCATTGGTACTCATTACCCTCCATTTCCTGATGGCCTACCCCTTTTGCCCCATCCTGTCCTTCTTGCCTTTGTCACTTTCTCCATTTACCCCTGCCCTTCTCCCTATCGACACCTCCATGTGTTGGTGTTTGCCACACTTACTACCGTGATTGTTTGGGGGCTAGGATTTTCCTGCTCCTTCCAGTGCCTCCCCTTGGCTAGTTTAAAGCTTGCCAATGAAGCATTTAAACATATCACCTGGGATCCTGGTTCCCCTCCCGGACAGATGCAGCCCATCATGCCAGTATAGGCTTGCATCATCCAGGTGGACCCCAGTCCCCAATGAAGCCACCCTGAGCTCCACACCAGATTTTCAACCACTGATTGAATCCCATGTGGTATGGAACACCTAGCCTCTCCTATGCCATAGATGGGTAGCACCCCGAGAAGGTTACCGTGCGTGCTACTTGACTAAGGCCCCTCCCCAATTCCACAAACTCTTCCTGCACTTCTCTAATCCCTTTCTTAGCCAGGTCATTTGTCCCTAGGTGGACAATGACATCCAGCTCCCTCCCCTGTGCAGCTGCTCCGGCAATCCTGAGGATTCGCTCCCTGTCCCTCCAAGCCATGGCACCAGGCAGGCACCTTACCTCCCTCTCCCCTTCCTTGCCCAGTTCTACCTTCCTAACAATGGAGTCCCCCACCAGGAGTTGTTTCCTTCCCCTGCAGGGTCCTCTGCCACCCTCCTGTGGGTCTCCTTTGTGGAGGTTCCCAGCATCCTCCTTGGTCTCCACTGTAGGTGCCTCCATAGAGGAACCACACTTTGCCAGAATGGCACAGGGTGTGGAGGTACAACTGGAGGATGTGCCTCCGTTCCACCACCTCACCCTCCCTGAGCCCACTGTGGTCCAACCGCTCCTCTTTCTTGGCAACCTCTGAGGGCAGCGGCAGTGGCACTGGTGGTCCCTGGATGGAAGAGGAGGTCCCATAAATCCTGGCCAACTCAGCCTGGAGATAAGCAACCTACTCCCTCAGCCCAGAGAGGTGCCTGCAGATGGGACAACACCGCATCCTCCAGAATATCTCCCGGAAGACTGCTGCTCCACAGCCACTGCACTGCACCACTCCAATCATGTCTTATTTCTGACCCCTTAACTGTTTGCAATCCTTACTCTTTCGTCTGTTTTTCTCTCTCTCTCTCTCTCTCCTTACTTTCTGCCTGTGTGCCCTTTAAGCTCCTGATTGTCCTGTTCTGAGACAAGAATATCCTATATTTCTCAGTAGACCACTTGCTTGTTCAGAGGCAGACCTCCAGCAGCTAGAGGGGGCCGGAGAGCTACTCTTGCCCTTCTAGGATGGTGGGTCCTTGGTGGGTCTGTGATCACTCACTTCCTGCCCCTAAACAGGAAGTTCCTGTTGTCAGTCAAATCCTGTGCCTATAAAAATAGAACTAGCTTTGGGTGGGGAGGGAAGGAGGGCAATATAGTCCCAGCAGAGAAGTTCAGTCACACAGCAGTCCTTTCTCTTGGTGTCTTCTGCCAAGCTATTAGCAGAATCTTTCTAAGGCAGTCTTTAAATGTAGCTTCCTTCTAGCTAAGCCACTCTCCCTACTTACCAGATCTTTCTACAAGTAATTTAAACCTCACAGCAGTTAAGTCCTTTCAGTCACCTGAGATTTACACCTAGATGACTTTTCAGTTACCCATTCAGTTCAGTTAACCCAAACACACACTTTTTTTTGTTTTTGTTTTGTACCCTAAATTAAAGGTCCAAATACAAAAGTTCTTCTACTTTAGTCCCAGCAGAGAAGTTCAGTCACACAGCAGTCCTTTCTCTTGGTGTCTTCTGCCAAGCTATATATTTTTTTCAAGTTTTACTAACTGATATGCAATGGCCAACTTGGGTGTGGTCACAGCGAAGGGCCACAGTCATGGTAAAGGGTGTGGTAGCTGTGAAGGGCCCCCAGATTTCTTGGGCCCAGGGTGCCTTAATCTGGCCCTGGGAAGGCGGTGGAGCTCTGAGCAATTTCTAAGCCAAATCGGCAATTTTCTGCTCAGACTTAGTTCCTGCTGTGCTACCTTAGTTCAGAGTGGCTTGATTTAATTACAACCAGTTCTACAAGTCTCTAGTCTGGAGAGCTTGAAAAAGAACTCCAACTGTCACGTAGGGGGGAGACCTGCTGCTAGAGGATAGTGAAGTTGTACTTTGCTAGCTCATTCTTAGAAAACTGCAAATCTTTGCTCCAAAAGTACTTCACCAACAATATGCAGTGCAAAATAAGTTTCTAAAAAACGCTCAGAAGTTTTTAACATGTTCCCATCCCCTACTGTCTCATACTACTCTATCCGGACCGGAGGCTCTCCCCCACTCCCCAAGGACCGATTCCAGCACCGCACAGGTAGACACCACGGAAGCGCTCCCTGCATCCAGGGGTGCACAGAGATTTGAATTTTGGCGCCTTTTCATTCATTTGTTAGAAGCAAACCCAAAAGAGACTGAAACTGAAATTTAGTGTAAATCCTGCCCTGCAACAGTGAAGCAGTGGGTTTGTCTTTCTTTGTGCTGCCTCTGACTTAATTAAGTTTACCTGCACAGTTGCCATAAATTTTTTTTTTTTTTTTTAACTATTTCTTTGACTGAAAGCCTACACCTGCCTTCTGATTGCATGCTAGTAACCTATTGCGTTCACTTGTGTAATCGGACCAGCCCCTGTATAAATTGTACTTAACTTGTGCTACCTCTCCTTTCCTCGGCAGTTGTTGGATCCTGCGCAGGGTCAGGGGCTCACCCCCACACCCCCAGAGGTCGCGGCGCCGTCGGACCAGGCTCTCCCCACCCCCAAGGACTGATTCCAGCGCCGCATTGGCAGTAGACGCCACGGAAGCGCTCCCTGCATCCAGGGGTGCACAGTTTAGTCCCCACAGTCGCCCCGCCCGCCTCCAATACCCTCCCACCCTTTTCCCGCCTTAGTTATATAGGCACAAACCTCGCGTTAGGTTGTGCGGTCTCGCATTTTTTTTCTAACAGCACTGTCTTCCACTTGCTCGTTATAACGTCTGGCCACTAGAGGGACTCAAATTCCATCTGTACTCAAATACACACTTTGGTACTTCAACCCACCTAGCCTTCCTTTTTACTACAGGAACTCCTGACCTTCAGCGGATGCCTATTGTTGCAGGGGCTAACTAACTTTTACATTTTCCTACTCCCCTCTGCTCGTTTCATGCACCATCCCATCTCACCTCTTGAATTCTTCCATTCCTACACAATGGCTTACACTGCTATCTTGACTCTACTATTGTGTGCCTTCTCCCTTCTATTACTTTCTGCGCTCTCCAGCCCTGTCACACTTACCTCACCTCCCAACGTTTACTCTCTGGACAACTTTAACTTTTCCAACCTACTGGCTTCCTCCTCACCATTCCCTATCCCCCCTACTGCTCTTATTAGCAAGCGCCTGTTCCTGTTAACTAGGTTCCACCCGGTCAAGTCAAAATTCTCCCCCGAGATTCTATAAGGGCTTGCTTCAGGATATCACTTTGGACTTGTATCATCTACTTCACTCTAGCTGGGGATATTGAGGCTAATCCAGGTCCTCCTAGGGCACCCAACCCAGGACAACCTCCCCCGTTGCTATACCTCCCTAAATCCAATGGTCTCACCCTGGCCCATATAAACACTAGGAGCCTTCTAGCCAACCTTCCCGACCTTCAGGTCTGGATGAATGTAAACTGCCCGGACATCTTAGCTATCTCGGAGACTTGGCTAAAACCCACAGTTACAGACTCTCAGTGCTCCTTTCCCGGGTATAATATGCTCCGGTATGACCGCTTGGGGACAAAAAGAGGCAGAGGGCTAGCGCTATACTACAAATCACACCTTAACATCACACTAATACAGGACCCCCCCTCTGCCAAATTGCAAAGTACTCCACACCCTCCTTTTACTTGGCGGTGTAAAGAAACTCCATATCTTCTGTATATATGTCCCTCCCAAAAACTCCAAACAGGGTCTCTCAGAACTCATGGATAACTTGCTATCAGGTACAGGCAAAAACGACATTATCTGCCTCGGGGATTTCAACCAAGATTGGTCTGAGAATAATTCAGCTCACCTATCATCAATCACTAGTAAGGCCAACCTCTCCCAGCTCATCCAGGAACCTATGAGAGTCAATTGGATCCTCACTAATAGGATGGAATACGTGAACACGGCAGGCGTGCTCCCAGACACCATAAGCGATCACTATCCTGTGTACTGTGTACGGGACACCTCCACCCCTTCGTTTCCCTCTAAAGTCGTTTCCTTCCCTGACGTATCACACCTAAGGGTTGATGCTTTCATAACTGATCTCGGCCTTGTTGACTGGTCGCCTATCTACTTAACTGAAGACATAAACCAGGCCACTGACTACTTTAACTCCGTTCTTCTCTCTCTGCAAAACCTACACATCCCCCGTCTCTACACGCAGGGTGGCAGGGAAGGTAACCAAGTGGCTCACGCGCCCCCTGCTTCAAATGCTGAAATGTAGGGATAAACTTTGGGCTGCGTGGAAAGTCTCTCACCTGAGAACTGACTTTGAAGCCTACAGGGCTTCTCGGAACAACTGCAAAAAACACGTGCGCCTGGCTAAAGGCACCTACTTTAGGAACCTCCTAAAATCCTCTGCTGACAACTCTAAGACGTACTGGGCCCAAATCAATGAAATTCTTGGCAATAACAAGCCTCAGACTCCTACTGACATGATTATACAGGGCACTCACTGTAACAACCCGCTAACCATTGCCAATGCTTTCAATTTCCTCTTCTCCTCGATACCGGCTGACGCTCCTGAGGATAGAAGAGTTAACTAACCCGCTACCCCAACTTAAGCCCCACTCATTCCACAACTGCGTTATGCATACGACCGTACTGTAATCGTAAACTTCTTAATTCCATACCAGCCTGTGGGGCCCAGGCCCTGACAGCATCCATCCTGGGATTCTCAGGCAGTTTGCTCCTGGCTTACCAAGCCGGTCACCACGCTTTTCAATCTTTCTATCAGTACCTCTTCCGTCCCATTGGCCTGGAAAACAGCTAGAACCATCCTTACCCTTAAGAAGGGCGATGTCAAACAAATGACCAACTACCGTCCCATCTCTCTCTTGCCCACCCTTAGTAAGCTTCTCGAGAAACTAGTTCATCTACAGCTCTCAGAATACCTCGGCAAGTTCAATCTCCTGACCCCCTGCCAACATGGCTTTAGGCCTGGACATAGCACCACCACGGCTCTAACCCAACTTACCAGTGACATAAAAAGCATTATGGATATCGGCCTACTCACCGGCGCTGTCTTCATTGACCTGTCCAAAGCTTTCGACATGGTTCATCACCAACTTATGCTGTCAAAACTCCAATCCGCTGGTGCCTCTGACCCCACTCTATCTTGGTTCCATAGCTACCTGGACAATCGTACCCAGGCTGTAGCTTTCCACAAGGCTATATCCTCCCCCAGATGGATCACCCGTGGTGTTCCTCAGGGGTCCATTCTTGGTCCTTTACTTTTCTCCCTCTTCCTGAACGACATACCCTACTCCTCCCGACTCAGCTGTATTCTCATGTACGCTGATGTCCTGGTCCTCTATTTGGCATCTAAATCGATCGAGAACATCAACCTCTCGCTCTCAAACGACTTTCATGTCCTTCAACAATGGCTACTGAACAACCACCAACATCTTAACCTGGACAAAACGCGAGCCATGTTGTTCCGCTCTACTAAAAAACTACCCCCCATGGCCTCAAAGCTTCTGGTTTGGTGCCAGGACGGCTCCCCAGTCACCAACACGTCCTCCTTCAAATACCTGGGGGTCACCCTTGATCCCTCCCTTGACTTTTCTACGCATATCAACTCAGTATGTCTCGCTGTTAATGCAAAAATTGGTGGTGCCTACCGTGTATGACACTCCCTCACACCATCTGCTAGACTATCAGTAGCAAGGGGGGTGCTTCTCCCGCAGCTCCAATATGGACTACCTCTTCTATACTCTGCTAACTCCAGCGTGCTCAGCAGATCGGACACTTCTTATAATAATATCTGCAGATTTGCCTTATCCGACCCACGCCTCACTCATCACTGCCTCCTTTACTCCGGGTTAAACTGGCTGTCATCCATGGAGCTTTGGGCCTTCTCCCTGGGCTGCTTTATAGACTCCCTAACTAGACCCCCAAGACCTGACTCCCTGGCTCAACTGCTGGCCCCCGTTTCCCAAACTTGCTCCCACAGATCCTCCTCTGCGCCCCTGCTCTCATGTAGACCTTGCACCACAAAAATGGGCGAACAGGCTTTCTCTTGCTTTGCTCCTAAGTTCTGGAACTCTCTCCCCCCTCAGGTCAAAAACGCCAACTCCCACCGGGTTTTTAAAAACTCGCTGTTTTCTCACCTACACACCCTTGGTCACTGCCGATGTTCATAACACAACCTCATTTGACCACCGGCCTGTTGCCAGGACCTCCTCCCATTTGTCGTAACATTAAAGCTTTTTTTTTTATGTTTGTATCCTGGAGTACCAACTTGTTGTTCTTTCCACTGTGTACTGCTGTTATATTTGTCTTTTTTTTTTTTATTATTTTTTGCTGCAATCTAATGATTTCTTTAATGTTACTATGTCATGATGTATCACTGTAATTTGTTGGCATCTTTGTTTTGTAGTCTCCGGGGTCGTGCCTGAAAATAGACAGGATTGTTGCCTAGCGCACTTACCCGGTTACCAAAAGCTAATAAATAAATAAATTCTCCTCCACCTCCAGCCCAACCGGTATTGTGATGCTCCCTCCATTCCCCACCTCCTCCGCAGCACACAACCCAACCATCACCTCCTCCTCCTCAAAAAAAAAACAAAAAAAAACGCCTTTTCCCTCACCCACTCTGCAACACCAAAATTCATCCCCCACCTCGCCAGCCCTGGCCAAAAAAAAAAAAACACACAAATGACACACTCACCACCCCCACCCACTCAAGAACTCAATACCCAACCTACCTACCCCCATGCCACCAAACAGAGAGATGCAAGAACTGTGACGGAGAGAGGGATGCTGACGGTCACAGACCCTCCGCTCACCACGTTGACCAGCTGCCCAGATGACACTGAAATCCTTCCAGAGTCATGAAGGCTGGTGTGCAAAGTGCTGTCAAACTGAAATTGATCATGGGGGGGGGGGTGACTTCTGAATCAAATACCACCAGCATGATGAGATTTGAGGGAACTGCAGTAGCTGACACTGTTAGTCAACTGGACTTAGTGGGGAAAAAAAAAAACACACTTAAGAAGAGGGAGCTGAATGGGGACAAAACAGGAAATAAATCACCATTGGTGGCAGAATGAAAGAAGGGTCTCCATCCACCCACATTCAAAAGGAACTTCAATGAGCAGGCCTTGAATTGTCCATGGCTTGGCAATCCTGTGCTCCCATCCCAGAGTACCCTGAAAGAGGGCAACATGAAATGGAAAAGCTGGTGGGCAAGGAGTTGTGGCTGAGTGAGGTACCACAGCAACTAGGAGACGACTCTGGACAGGAGCTGGGCACAGCATCATCATCAAGAGACAGGCAAAATGGTAATACAGACTTAGGGTTCCCCAGTCCTAATACCCTCATAAGTCTATGAAGCAAGTCACACAAGATCTGTTCCAACTAATCTCTGGCATTTTGCTGCTTCCCCTCCCACTCCCCAACACGCTGTGTAGCTCAAGTTCCAGATCTTGTAGCAGTAGGCAGATTAAGCCGAAGAGGTATTTACAGAGGGAAAAAGAAAAGATGGCCCAAGGGCAGGTAATGTGAGGTTACCATGTTTGGCTGGTGGGGGTGTGACGGGTGTCAGAGAAGCTGGTTATGGAGACAGCTGGAGCAGGTAAATGAGGATAGATGGGGTGGGATACATTATAGGGCAGAGGGGAGGCAAAGAAGAGCTATCAGGAAAAGGTGGGCATTGAAGTTGTTGCTGGGGAAAGAGCCCGATGACAGAGAGGGGTGGGGGATGTTTATGGAAAGCAAGTTATGGGATGGAGGGGGCAGGGAACTGGAGCAATGATGGAGGTAACTGAAAATAGTTTTAAAGAAAAGTTATTTCAGCCATTAGGATGGCAGTGTCCAAAGTTTGAATAAACTTTAAGATTTCTCGGTGTCCTAGTTTTTTGTTTTTAATTTCATTTTTAGTGAGAGAAGCACAATAGATATATATGTTAGTGGCAAAAAACTCTGTTTAATGCATTAGGGTTGTTCCACAGCGACAAAAGCGAGGAAATTCATTGTTAGGGTTGAAAGCCCCCCTTGGGGCACCTCGCCCACCCCCCCAACCAGCATCGGGGTGTGCATTGGGGTCATCGGCCCTAACTCTCACCCCATCACATGTGTGAAGAAGCAGAGGTATAGGAGAATGAGGTGAGAGATAGGACAGACGACCCCGATGCCGGTTGGAGGTGTGGGCGTGGGGGTCCAAGGGGGGCTCTCAACCCTAACAACAAATTTCCTCGCTTTTGTCGCTGTGGAACAACCCTAACTAATGCATTAAATTGAGTTTTTTTGCTTCTAATTTCCCTTCTTTTTGAGAATGATGACAAGAAATAGCGAATGTAATGCAGCGGTGGGACAAGAACAGCAACACAAACAGAAACGCGAACAGTGGCGCACATGGTAACGCAAACGTGAATGACAATGCAAAGGATAACACACACAGTGGCATAGACGGGAACGGTAACTCAAAGGGGGACATAAACGCAAATGAAAACAGTAACTGTAACAGTAACGGAAGTGCATACCCTGTGTTTTCCAAACAGGTGCACACAGAAACACAGTGTGTACAAAGAATGTATGCATTGTAATGGGGATTGAAGCTTAAAACGAGCACTGGAAGTACTTAATTGGTAATATCTGAGCAACCACATGCCGCAGAAAAAAAATTTAAATTTCACAGAAATAACTATTTTCCTGGCTACTGTTTTGTATTACATAGCCCATAAGGCTATGTAGCTCGCTATGAAAAATCTGTATCTTGCACCATTTTCGAGACACGAGCCCTGAAGACGTGGCATATGCCACCATGTTAGTCTATGGGAAAAAACACCAACTTCAGAGTACCGTAACTTTGCAGCCATGCAGTATTTTTTCACCAAACCAGCGAAAGGCATATCTGTGAGATGTTGGCTGCCTTCCCTCGAAATTTCAGCCCAAAAGAATAAACGGTTCTTTTGCAGCAGGGTGACAAAGAACTCCTGTCATTCTGGCCATAGTCTGGAAAAGTACTGTCAAACTTTGCGAAAGCTTTCACAAAATAGCATGAAAGTGTTGCATGTGTGAAAGTACTTTTTCCAGAAATCTGAAAAAACATATTTCTGGGGTGTTTCACCCCAAAATAAAGACATGGCTAGCATCCTCAGGCTCCGACTATGTGAATACAAAAAGAATTAGGTTGCTAGATGGTCCCAAATTTAAATGGCAAGCATTTTTCTGATCACCAACTGAAAACAAAATGGTGGATTTGCGAAAGTAAAAGGGACATTTGTGAAAGTAAAAACTGCATTTGCGACACTTTCAAACTTTTTGTTAACTTTTCCCATTGACTTATAATGGGAACTTATTTTTTGAATAACTTTTGAACCGTTTAATATTTTTTCAAGAAATCTTCAAAAGGCACATTAGGGGACCCTGGACGCCACGTTCCTGAAGTTTTCAGACCGGTCATAAAAAAGCATAATTATGACATTTCATACGCTAATACCGCGACCAGATAATCGACCGGTACGAAAGTTGGCAGATCCTAAGATCTACCATGCCCAATTGTGCATACCAAATTTCAGGCAAATCCGTTAAACGGTGGCAAAGTTATTAAGGTGCAAAGTTTGACCCTTTAACCTTAAAAGTGCTACTCAACCCTAACTATAGTAGCACGATATATATATGTGTGTGTACTAGATAAACTACTCTAGGGTGTGTGGTCGTGCTCTGATATACGCACGCCTTGGTGTGTGTTGCGATGCACGAGGCCGCAGGCCAAGTGCATTCAACCACCAAGGCGTGCGTATATCAAGCGTGACCACACCAAGATAATTCATCTATCTTATAAAATATGGCCACACATGTTTTGGGGGTGGGTGGAAAAATAATCCCTCTCTCTAGCTGCTAAATGATATGCTGGCAGAGTTCAAAGTAAGTCCTTCTGTGTTTAAAAAAAGATAAAAAGTGTGTCTCTCATGTTAGGTTGTGTTAGGTTTGAGTAAGAGAAGCTGCAGATGATCGTGGAGCACTTTCACTTTTTCTTGATGAATTATAGCATGACCGAGTGGTGCGCATCGCGGGAAGTGACAACCTGTTACGAGTTCAAAGTAAGTCCTTCTGTGTTTAAAAAAGATGAAAAGTGTGTCCTTCCTGTTAGGTTCTGTTAGTTTGAGTAAGAGAAGCTGTAGACTCTATGCAGAAGGGAGCGAGGACACAGTGAGTGCGTCGGCAGCTTTAGGAAGGTAGTGGAAGCCAGAGCGAGTGTTGTCATAGCAACACTCGCTCTGGCTTCCGTCCATGTTCCTAAAGCTGCCGAATCACTCGGCGTGTCGTCGCTCCCTTGTGCATAGAGTCTGCTACTCTTTGTCAAACTAACACAGCCTAACAGGAGGACCACCACCTAAACACAGAAAATCTGAAAACTACAGAGCTCACGATGCACCATTCAGCCAGGAAAAGCGGTGCTCCCAATCGGACAACTCTCCCTAGAAACGGAGATTTTTTTCACAGAAAGTAAGAGTAGAAACTAAGAGAAATGTAGTTTGTTTTGCTTTTTTTCTGCACAGTTAGGTTTCTGTTAAACATCTGCCACCATATTGTTTTGTAGAATTTAGACTGCTTGGTGACACAGTGTGCAGTAATAAAAGTTAGTGGCTCTACAGTAAGACTGTGAAAATGGCAGACAGGATTTGATTTTTACATGACATTTTATTTAAAAATGAATGGCACAATCAAGCACATCAGGTTGTACACTGTGGGACTACTAGTGGTATATTTTAGTTATGCCTGTGTGTGTGTATATGTGGCTGCCTAACTGCATTAGGTGTGGAGCGAGCTCACTGCTGGTGAGAAGGTTTTGAGGGCTGGAAAGTAGTTTAGGCGTGCGGTCATTGTGGAATAATGCACGGTCATGTGACATGTTTCAGCCAATGAGCATACTGGATTTTCACTCATTTTCCTTACCCATTTTATAAATATATATATATATATATATATATATATATATATATATATGTGTATGTATCTCACATCATTCTTTACAGCCAATGTATTTATGGCATCATACAAGAGTACTTTGGGTTAAACTAGGATGAAAAAGAAGAGGTCTACATAAAATACATGTGATCAATACTATAAACAATAGATACCCCCAACACCATTGTTTTTTGTTAACTGCAAACTGGCCTCACAGAAGGTCAATATCTGTTCTAAGAGCATGGTTTCATCATGGTGTAGCCCACCACAGAACTGGTGATCCTAGAATAAGGGAAAATATTATTTTTTTACAGACATTTCCCTCAGATTCCTTTAGAAAGTTAAGGGACCTCTTATTTTCCTCTATGGTACAAACCCTAGATCTAACACAGCCATGTAGTGGATCCGTCCACCTTTGCCATTTCTCCCTGAATGCTGTTTGCTTATTGTGAATATCTGCCATCAAATCTTCTAATTTGTATATTCCCAGTACTATCTGGTGCCATTCTAAGACTGTAGGTATAGAGGCAGACATCCATTTGTGGGTTTTGGCTTTTTTTTGCCTCTAGGAGGTATAATGGTAGTAAGGTATGGCGCCAAGAAGGGCTATGTTGAGGGAAGACCGATAATATCACAATTTCTGCTGTCAGCTCCACCTGTTCCCCTAGACAGTCCTGTAGCTCTTCCTGCAGGGTGCACCAAAACAGAGTCGGTTTGGGACAAAGCCAAAAAAAGTGTTTTGGGTCTGTCAGTCTGCAATTGCAATCCCTCCAGCAATGCCCATAGGAGGACGGAACATACTTGGTGAGAATGGCTGGGTAATGGAAATACCCGGTCCGACACTTCCACACAAACTCCCTCCATATATAAGAGGAGGTTATTTTTATTGCTTTTAGGGATGTGTCCCCCACCATAAAGGTAGTAGGACTGCTAGTGACAAATCTTTATTCCAGCTTTCCAGCACCACATGGGATGAGTCTCCTAAGAGTTCTCTCAGAATTTTGTATAAAATGGCCCACTAGGTGGTGCCAGGGGGTGATCCTGAATAGCATCTTTTAATAGAGCCCACAGTGGAGGTGGGGGTATGGGTATTTTAGAAGCAACATCCCGCTGTCTCAGAATATGCTTTTTCATTTGGGAGTAACAGAAAAGGTCCCTCTCAGGGAGTCCATATTTCACTTGTAACTCAGTGAAAGAAATGATCCCTGTATTTGTTAAGAACTGATATAGACAATTCAGGCCTACCTCTCTCCAAGATGCAAAAGTTAAGTCGAATTTAGATAGGAGGAAATTACTATCCTCGGATAATAATGTATGGAGAAAAATAGATTCCTAAAAGGCAGTTTTCTGCTTTAGGTGTCGACAGACTTTTGTATTTAATGAAGTTATTGAGGTGAGGTGTCCTATGCCCTGAGGCAAAGGCAATCTTTTCTATGTCATATAAATCATTTATTAAGAAATCAGTCTCTTTCCAAGGGGCAGTGAAGGAGGGGGGTAAGCCACAAAATTAAAGATTTTAAGAAAGGATGCCTTAGCGTACAGCATTAAGTTTGGAAGGTTTGCCCCTCCCTGAGCTACAGATTGCTGAAGAAGAGAAAGGCGTACTCTCGGTCTTTGTCCCACCCAGATAAAATTAGATATTATTCTGTTCCAGGATTTAGAAGAAAATCCGGACGGGAATTTTGGGATATTGTTAATTATATGACAGGTATCTGTACTCAGCCAATCAGCATTCAGAACTCTCGTCAGTAATTTCCCCACAAACTTGAAAACAATGGCCCAGGGTAGTTTATTCACCTAAAACTCCACCCACAGTGGTTTGATCACCCCCCCCACACACATCAAAAAACCAAGCAGTAAAAAAAATGCTGTTGCGCCAGCAGTTTTCTCGACAGCAAAACACTTTTTTTTCAACACACTCCAACTCATATAATAGTAATAACATCCAGCGAGTTGGTGTATACTCGCATTAACCGGCTTCTGTGTCGATTAAACGCCTTGGGTATTTAATCCCCACAGAAGCCGGTTATTGCTTCGTACACTCCAACTTGCTGAATGTCATCACTGAAATAGATATAGGAGGCAGGGGAGAATATTCATCCTGACAATTTCTATTCTCTGAAAAAAAGGTGAGACTTAATATCCCCCATTTAGTTAAATAATTTTGAATCAGGACGGAGAGGGGCTCATAGCTGACCAACTCTAAGTGATCAAGGTCTTTGGGGACAAAAATCCCGAAATATTTAATCTTAGTGTCCAAGTTGTTAAAAAGTTTAATACAGTGCGAGTTAGGGAGAGCGTTTTGATAAAAAAGTAAAATTCTATTAAAAGTTCTAATACTGGAGCATCCACATGGAGGGACACAGACAGGATAACAAACATTGTGCGTAAGGCAGAACCAAACACAAAGGTTATCCATCCTCCACATAGGCACAAATGACCTATCCAGTCACTCCATAAATGAAACAAAGCAAAATCTAACAAGGCTCAGCAATAATTTATCTTCTGTTTCATCCTCGGTCTCTTTCTTGGAGATCCTGCCTGTGTGGAGGAAAGGTGGCAGCAGGCAGAGACTCAGGAAGAGGGATATCTCAGAGCTAAACACTTGGCTGAAGTGCTGGTGCCAAGAAAAAGGGACACCATTTTTGTGGGTAACTGGCTGGACGTCTGGGAGAGGGAGTTCTTCTGATTTGATGGCCTGCACCTCACAAAGGAAGGAACAAGAGCATTAGGTCAAAAGTTTGATGTCCACATCAGTCACTTAAACTAGTGGACAGGGAGGAGGCAAGAGCGCCACCAGCATTGCAGGGGTCGCCAGCTGTCTCTTCCCCAACAGCAAGCAGATCAAGTCCAGCATATGTATGCACTTTTTCTAAATCTGACAAACACAGACCAGGAAGGTCCCCTGGAAAATGTCAACAATAAGTGCCACAAGCACACGGATAGTACAAACCACACACAGGGTAACCATACAGCAGGCCAGAGCAATCAAGAATGGAAGGCCATGTGTGTCAATGCTCGAAACCTCCCAAACAAGATCTCTGAATTCACAGCCATGATAGCGAAATCACAATTGGATTGGGTAGCAATTATGGAAACATGGTTCACTGCAAACCACCCATAAGATGTTACAATACCTGGCTACACGCTCTTCAGGAGGGATCGGGAAGGGAAAAAAGGGTGGGGGTGGCTATATACATAACAGAGGGCATCAGTGCAACAGAACTCCAAGACAAACACTGTAATGCAGAGGCACTACGGAATAAGCCCCTGTCCAGGCAGGGGTTGTCTCAGACCCCCACCCCTAGACACTGACACTGACAAGGAGCTCCTGGAAGCCATCCTGATGATGGCCGACGAGAATGAGCTACTTCTAGTTGGGGACTTCAATCTGCCTGATGTGGACTGGTCCTCACACATGGCATCCTCTGAAAAGAAGCAAGGAATTCCTTGCACTGCAAGTGGCAAGAGTAACTCAGCTAGTGGATTCACCCACCAGGGAGACATCAATCCTAGACCTGGTACTCTCCAACAGTTCCAGGATCTCAGGTGTTCACATAGGAAGCCACTTAGATCCAGCAACCACAAATCAGTATGGCTAACAGTTAGCAGGACAAAAGCCAGATGCCACACGAAAATCAAGGTAATCAACTTTAGGAAAGCAAAACTTCCCTGAAATGAAATCCCAGATCAAATCCTTACTACATACTGGTACTAAGGGAGATGTAGAAGCATGATGGTAAACCTTGAAACATGCTCTAACTACAGTAACAGAGTATTGCACAAAACAGATCGGCAGATCCACGAAGAGGAGGAACCCACTCTGTTTAATAGGGAGGTTGCAGCTAAGATTAAGGAAAAAAGAGCATTTAAGCAATATAAGGAAACAAAAATGGACGGTGACAGGGAGAAATACAGAAATAAACTCAAAGAGGTGGGGAAGGTAATTAGGACTGCCAAAGTGCAGACAGAGGAAAGAACAGCACAGGAGGTAAAGAAGGGTGATAAGACTTTCTATCAATACCCAAGACAGAAAAGGAAGAATATGGGGGGAACAGTCCATCTAGCATCAAAGGACGGTCAGCTGGTGGAGAGGGATAAAAATAAAGCAGAGGTACCAGCCGCCATTACAGGTAGGAAAAATGGGCAGACCAGATGGGCCTGGCGGTCCTTTTCTGCCAACAGCTTCCAAGTTTCTATGTACTGAATGACTTCTTCTATTCAGTCTTCAGTACAGAAGACAGTGGCAAAGGATCCATGTTAAGTGGCACTGGGCAAAACAATAATGTGTCCAACATAAGCCCCTTCCCACAGTCCTAGAGGGGCTGGGTAAGTTAAGCAAGCAATAACACACGACGAGGTGTGGGTTATTTCCTGATAAAAGCATGCCCAGGTGCGTCAGGAGGCACGAGGCGCTTGTGCCAAGTGTTTTATGCACCTGGGCGTGCTCTTATCAGGACATAACCCACACCTCGGAGTGTGTTATTGCGCTTCTAAATGGGCCCTGGTACGACCCCCCAAGTAAAAAATAAATAAAAAGTGCCATGAAAACTGTTAAAAATGAAGAACATAGAGAAAATAGTCCATCTGCACTGCACACTATATAATATAATGCTGCCAGTGCAGGGTGTTGCTGTGTCCGTTTCCTACTGTGTCTGTTCCCCAACACTGTAACAGTTCATTCCCCCCCACATTTTATTTTAGTCTCATTCACGATTTCTTGTTTTTTTTGGTAGTTCTAGGCATCAGCCAGCTCAACTGTGAAGCACCGCGTCATCAGGCACTCTGTAGAGCGCTTTCCTATGTGGTGCATGTTTTCCTTACTTACTGCGATCCTATCTGAACATTTATTTCTTTCTGTTTTTTGCTTTTCTTCACACTTTTTGCTGCAGCCACTGGCCCACTTGGTTACACACGAGTATATCTCTTATGAGACACCGTACAGATCGGTTTTCACTTCACGGTTTCTAAACTGAAAGCTCTGGTGTTTTACTGCCGTTACATGAAGGGATTTTGAGTCTTTTTATTTACTCGCATGGATGGGGATGGCTGTTTATGAGGGCAGGAAGACATCTGGGAGGGCTGGAGGATACAGGCTGGTGATGCTGGAAAGAGAGATGCAATCTTCAGTTTGTGGTAAGAGTCAGCCGTTTGTCTTCGAGGTTTGGACCAAAAGACATACACTTGACAGGGCAGCCTGTCACTGAAGAAAAATAAATGACAGTGATAACTATTGTGGAGGAAGAGGAGAGGAGATGTTGGATATATTTCCTGGCATGATTTTTGTTTTTCTGTTGGTGGCACCGCGACGCTGTTTCATTGTAGCGCTTCAAGCGCTTGTTGTTCCGTGGTACAGTATTTGATGAGCTGCATTGGGAGATGGTTGCCATGGATGGGAGATGGGTGCTACAGACTGATTTATCCCTGTGGTGGGGCTTTGGTTGCCAGAAGTAGTGCGCATTGAAAAGATATGTGCTGATAAGTACATGGCTGGAGAGGGCTTCCAGCCAATCAGCATTTGAGATTTTATTTGTCCATTTTATAAAAGTGGATAAGGCAATGGGTCCAGATGGTATCCACCAGAGGGTCCTGAAAGAACTCCGGAAGAGATTGCTGCACCACTAGCTGAACTGTTCAATAATGCACTAGAAAGTGGTACAGTACCAGACGACTGGAAAAGGGCAACAGTGGTGCCCTTGCACAAGACAGGAAGCAGGCAAGAACCAGGGAACTACTGCCCTGTCAGCCTAACCTCAGCGGTGGGTAAAATTATGGAAGCACTGCTTAAGGAGATGATAGTAGACTACCTAAGGGAAAACAGAAGACTCAACCCAAAGCAGCATGGGTTCATGGCTGGGCGCTCGTGTCTAATGAATATGGTGGACTTTTTCGATTAGGTAACCAGAACAGTGGACCAAGGTGATACAGTGGACATGATTTACTTAGATTTTAGCACAGCTTTTGACACTTTCCACAGGAGGAGATTTGCCAACAAACTAGAGCACACAGGCATAGATCATAAATCAGTCAGCTGGATTAAGAACTGGCTTCAGGATAGGTCACAGAGAGTCCTGGTCAATGGGGCATTATCAGAGGAGGGCAGAGTAACCAGAGGCATTCCACAGGGGTCAGTACTTGTCCCAGTCCTCTTCAACATATTCGTTAGCGACATTGCTGATGGACTTAAGAGGAAGGTCTGCCAGTTCGCAGATGACACAAAACTCTGCAACAGGGTAGACACACATGAAGGTCCCTCTGGGATGGAAGCCAATCTCAAGAAATTAGAAGAGTGGTCAAGAATATGGCAGTTGACTTCCGGTGACATCATGAGTGTGTGAGCTGCTCAAAGCGCGAGGCTCCCCGCGGGTTTAATTAAATAACCTCTTTAATTACAGTTAAAACTGGTAAAACAGCATTTCTGACATCTGACAGAGGTACACAATGCCAAAGAAACGAGGAGCGGACAACAGTGGGTCTTCTAATCAAATGGATGGCGGGAGATCACAAGCTGAAGATTCTGACGCGGGGATTCGAGGGCCTCATTGGCATCCCGCCATAGCATATCGCAGGCCGACCAAATCCCCCATACAATCCTGCAGAGACAAATGACGCAAATGCTCTAGGAAATCCACAAGTTTAGGAAGGAAATGAGATCGACAGTAGCGGCACTGAGAACAGATTTAAGTAAGTTGGAGAAACGACAGGAGGGAGCGGAGGAGCAGTTAACAGCGACTGACCAGAGGGTCGATGATACGGAAAGAGCCATTACCCAATTACACACACAAGTCAAGGTCTTGCAAGAGCGAGCTGAGGATGCACAATGTAGAAACCGCCGAAACAACATCCGTCTGTCAGGACTACTGGAAGGAATTGAAACCGCTGAATTTATTCCTTTCATACAAAGCTTACCAAGAGAGAGACCCTTCCGCTACCTGAAAGCATTACCTTGGAGATGGAAAGTGTCCACCGTACGTTGGGGCCCAAACCACCTGCTGGAACTCGCCCGCGAACGGTCCTCATCAAGTTTCTCCGGCACCAGGAGAAAGAAACCGTGCTGCACACAGCATGTAAACAGGGCAAAGTACACTTTAGGAATCATCGGCTCTTTTTCAAAAACGATTTCGCACTAGAGGTTATGGCGCGTCGAAGGATGTATATTCCAGTGATGAAGGCCCTTAAAGGGGCAGGGGTCCGATTCCGAACCTTGTACCCTGTGAAATTGATGGTCCACTTTGGAGATGGTTCTGTTTTGTTTGATTTAGCAGCTACAGCAACATCGGAGCTACGGGCCAGGAAAATAGAGGTTTCACAACAACATACCACTAGTGGAGTCCCAATCGCAGCAAAGTTGACCCAAAAAGTATGGACTGTTGAGCAGCGTGAGGCTCGTAGAAGACTGGGTGCTGAAGCCATCCAGACCGTTGTTAAGGCTTTAAAGACTAGCTCATAAGAACATCCAAGTAGCGAGCCGAGTACCCGAGGAGCAGCAACCTGATTATCGAATCGCAAGTATTCGTGGGAGACTGGTGTACTAGCATGGGAGGCTCCACGGGACTTGGCTAACATTACACCATATCTACTTAATAAATGTTAAATTTTGTGGTATATCAACTGCTGGGGGGGTGGGGAACCAGGAAATAATCAGAGGACTTCAGGAAGGGGGGATTGCGAAGACAACGGGGGTGGGAGGCGGGGTTTAATATAAAGTTATCCCTTGGAGTTCACCTTCTGCCATGGGCGTGTGTGACACTGCTGGCCACCTCTATCGTAGGCTGATAGGTGAATTTTGATTTCAAGAAGGCTGATGGACTACTAAGCCCGTGAAACTGTGGCTAGCCCTTCCCTGTTCTGGGCCACTTATGCTGGTAAGTAGGCTGCGGCTCAGGCAGGGAGTCGGCTCGTAGGCCGTATAGTAACACAATAAGTGGCGACCCAGCCAACTGCTTTCAGGTCTGGGGAACCTGGGGGCTGGAGTGCCTAAGTAGCGCCCATGGCGAGGACCATCGACCTGAAGCGGAAATATGAGTGGGGATCCGAACACTCTGGAAATCAAGCTCTGCGTATGGTCATTTTCAACGGTGCTGGGGGTGTTGTTGTGGGGGAGGGTTGGAGCTGGGGAAGTTTGCGGGTGGGGCTGTCTGACGGTGGGGAATTTGCTGCTGGGGGAGAGGAGTGGTTTGTGGGGGGGCTGCCGCTGGGGTTGCTGCCTGCCTCTAGTTGTATGTTGGAAGCTGTGACGCCCCAGTGCTGGGTTCGATGGGGACTGTGGCCCTGGATGCTGGGATGTCCACATGGCGACAGCGTTGTAGCTGGCCTCTTCCGGCGCGTGCCTCTGGGGTGTCCGTTGAGTGGATCATGGCCCTGCCACTAAGTGGGGGACTGTGAAGAAATGGCCTATTCCCAGCATCATCGGGTTTGACAGATTCACAGGGGACGTGTGGTTAAACTTGATCCACCGCAGAGCTGCACTGCAAATGGGGGGAGGTGGGGAAGGGTACTAACTGGATCACTGCAGGATACTAAGAGGTTGCCTGGGCACAGCAGCAGAACAGAGAGAAATGCCCATGGGGGTGGACCGGAGGTGGGGATGGCTACATGGATGGGATGGCTAGGTGGCTGCTATCCAGGGTCCAGTTTCCCTCCCGAGCACGGCCGTTAGATAGGCCATTGGTCGAGCTGGGATGGATGGGAGAGATGCGGTTCCACCATGATTCTCTGGCCTCCTGGGCAAGCCATGAGTTGGGACATGAACAAAACTGGAGGCAGACCCTTGGTCGACATCTTTGATTGTGTCCTACTGCTAAGGAGAGTATTGATTTCGGGGGGGGGGGCAGGACTGTAGCTGCAGTAGTCCGTGGAGGAGAAGCCGAGGGGGGGATCCTGGAGGGAATAGTGGGAACCTTCCACCCAAGCTACAGGTATGGGACAACGGAAGGAAGGAGCTGGCAGTTGAGTCAAGCAGAATATTGGATACCGGGGAGGTTGGGGAATAACAAACTCGGCCTATGCTGTCATGCAGAGCTGGAACTCTCCAGCTGTGAAAGCCACCTGCTGGCTGGACCTGCCTGGGCTGCCAAAGGATCCACAGTCTCTGTGGAGAGTAGTAGAGAAATGGGGGATTCTGGACCGACTGTGCAATTCCCGGTCTAAATCAAAGGGAGGGGCTACACTATTAGATGGCCTGTACTCAATGGTGGACATCCCGGTGCTCCGAAGGTTTGGCTGCACTTTCAGCAGATTGTACGGTGTGGACTCTCGGCGCAGATGCAGAGGGCATACCCTGCTATACATGGGGAAACAGCAGGTTACTTAAGCAGCCCTTGCCTTGGTAGTGGTCCCGACATAATTAACGAGATGAGGCTCCGGATGTGACAGCCCACGGATAGTGAAGGTTACAGGGGAAGGAAACAGAACTGCTCATACACTCCGAACCCCCTCTGACGGATGGGACGGTGGCAACCTCTGGATCAATAGGTCACCCACATGATGTGGAACTATTGAACAGCAGTGGCGGGGGGAAGGAAACAAAACTAGACAGAGAGGAGGGACATCAAAGACTCAGCCTAACATAATGGCATCTAAACCACCCCAGGAAACCTTGGGAGGGAGGGATTAGGGATCATGGAAGGAGAGAGAGGGAGGGAGGGAATACAGCAGTGAACTAATACATAAATTAAGGTTTCTTATCATTTAGCGGAGCCAAGTCGAGGAACAGGGGCCGGACGGGAGTCTCTGCTCCTGGCACCTCCCGATGAAGCCTGGACTGGGGACCGGCACTGGTTGGTGTTCATGCTCGGTTTTGCCTACTGGATCCTCTGTGATCCTGGTCAGTATGCGCACCTATCATGCAGGACCCCAGCAACACAGGGGCTTCCCTTGGAGAGGGCAAGAGTCATTACACGAGATATGAGCATAATCCTGGAGGAGGCTGACCCCTGATTTTACGACAGGAACTCTGCACCGGGACTTTATATGGGGGGGTGAGTTTGAGGGGCATACCCCAGTAATTAGGGGTGACCCCTTAGACTGCCCCACCAGGTCCTTTACAATAATTAAGGGGCTGGTAGGGGTCAGCTAAAGCTCCCATGCAACGTGCGGTGGCCCGTGTCTTCTATTATTTAGTATTTGCTCCTCTTGTATGACTGACCCCAGGGGAACTAACTCCTCGCGGCTTTAGTCACCAACTCCAACTACCCTTTTCCCTTTAGGTACAGTGTACCTAAGGCCCTCAGATAGAAGAGGACCGAAATGGTAGGACGTTTGGCTCCTACCGAAGATCAGGGCATTGCCCAGATCTGTGGAAGTACCAGCTTTTCTGTACAGGTTCCTACGGCCATGTTGGCCAGTTTGCTCTGTCTCAGTTCAATGTTGTATGTTCATATACATGGTTGTATAGTCTTTGATTTCGGGTTTGTTAACAGGTCATCTTACTTATCCTGGTCATTGCTGTTACAAAACATATAGGTTCAACGGACATCCTGTTGGGGGGGGGGGTGCCAGTGTACCAGAGCCACAACAATAAGACAGGATGCATCCACCGTAGTTAACATTACTCTCTTTAAATATATATGGTCTGGCCTCTCCGATTAAAAGATCTAAAACACTGGCATACCTCCGAAGAGCTAGGGCTGATACAGCCTTCCTCCAGGAGACCCATATGTCTTCAGTGGAACATTCCAAACTTGCTAAACTAAGTAGGGGACAGGTATTTTATGCCTCTTATAAGGGCAGCAGAAGTAGAGGAGTAGCCATAATAATTCTATCATATATTCCGTATCAATCAGAACTGACTTGGTCAGACCCGGAAGGCTGGCTGGTCCTAACCTGAGGGAAGCTTAACGATGAGGAAATTACCTTAGTTAATGTATACCTCCCACCAGGCATTACTGTCTCGCAACTGATGCCCCTGCTAGATAAAGTGGTAAATTTCACCAAGGGAACCCTCCTGATGGCTGGGGATTTTAATTTGATGGCGAACCCAAGCCTGGACTCCACAAGTGGGAGACCACAGAAATTAACAACAACTCAGAAATTCTTTAATAAATTTGTTTCTGAGTTTGGATGGTGCGACGTATGGCGGAAATTACACCCGCTGACAAGAAATTACTCTTATTACTCTCCGGTTCACCATACATACTCCCGCATAGACTACACTTTCACCCAGGTTGAAAAGCTGCATGCTGTATGTGACATGCAGCTGGGAGATATTTGTATCTCAGACCACGCGCCTATGATAACACAGTGGGATCTGGGGGTTCAACCTAGAACCACTCAGTGGAGACTAAATCCATACTATTTGCGGTCCAAAGAATTTAAAGAATTTATCTCAGACAAGCTTACTGAGATTATGGCTGATAACCCAGTCTCTGACACCACCCATGCGGTCCACTGAGACACAATCAAAGCAGTACTGAGGGGGCACATAATTAAGTATGCGGCACAGAAAAAAAGACAACGCAGAGAATATAGAGCTAAGCTTGAAGAAACACTTCACTTCTTGCAACAGGCACATAAGCAGGGCGATGAATCCCTCCTTCCCCAGATACAACAGACCAAACAAGAATTAGATAAACTTGCACTACAACAAACCGAAATAGCCCTAGCATTTCTGAAACAGAGATACTACGAGGTAGGCCAGTGGGCCACAAGAATGCTTGCATACCAAATTCGTAGACAGAAGAAGGGTGCAACGATAATGACCATAGGGCATCCAGTTGGGGGACACCCTCTTTCTAAGACACATGACATTGCCTAGGCTTTCTTGGCATACTATAGGAACCTGTATATCCCAGAGTCTACTCCCCCAGAGACAGCTTAACATCATACATGGAGACACTCACCCTACCAACTTTAGCAGAGGAATACAGAGACTCCCTCATGCAACCTATAACAATGACCAAGATAGCACAGACTATAGCCAACTCCAAGTCTCAGAAAGCTCCAGGGCCTGACGGGTACGGAGCTGAATTTTACAAATCTGCAAGAGCCCAGATCCAGCCCACACTACTCCATGTCTTTAACTCTATAATGGAAGGCGATTCTCCTCCTGAGTCCTGGTCCTATGCAACTATATCGGTGATTCCCAAGCCAGGAAAAAAAAAAAACAGGAATGCGCATCATATAGGCCAACCTCGGTACTAAATCAGGACTATAAATTGTTTATGAGTATATTGGCCCACCGTATGGATCAAATACTCCCAATATTAATACACAAGGACCAAACGGGTTTTGTGAAGGCTCGTACCACCACCGATAATATCAAGCGTTCTCTCTATCTAGTGAACCAAATGAGCAGTACTAAGACACCAGCGGTACTAATTAGTCTCGACGCTGAGAAGGCCTTTGACAGAGTAGCATGGCCTTTTCTGTACTCAGTTCTAAAGTTCTAAATAGATTTGGCTTTCCTCCCAGCCTCATTCAAGTCCTACAAAAGGTATACTCTGCCCCTAGAGCCTGCGTAAGAGTGAACGGGCATCATTCTGAATACTTTCAACTTAATAGAGGCACCCGTCAGGGTTGCCCGCTGTCACCGTTATCATTCACAGCAATAATACAACCCCTAGCACAACAAATCCAAGATTCCCCGCAAATACAGGGAGTTTGTTTTGGGGATACGGAGCACCGAATTGCCTTATACGCGGATGACATACTCCTGTATCTTCAAAATCCCGAACAATCCATACCAGCGGTCCGCCAAATCCTGGATGCTTATGGAGTGCTGTCAGGTTATAAACTAAACCTGACTAAAACTGAGATACTTACATTCAATTATACACCCACGTGGAGAGTAGTGGATATTCTGCCGGGTAGATGGAATCTGGAAAAACTAAAATATCTTGGTATATATATATACCCCGGGAAGGAACAAACTATTATAAATACAACTACTCCCCCTTTATTACATAACTAAAGCAGGATTTGCAAACTTAGTCTGTTATACCACTGAACCTAATGAAGCGGATAGAATTAATTAGGATGATAACACTCCCTAGAGCACTATACCTTTTTCAAAATGTCCCCTATCAGTTGCCCTAAAAATCTTTAGTGATATTAACCACCTAAGACGGAACTTTATATGGGCTGGTTGGAGAGCTCGTCGCCTTAAGGTGCTGTCTCTTCCACGGACAGAAGGTGGCCTCACTCTTCCAGACCTAAAACTCTACCAACAAGCAGTAACCATGGTTCACATGATGGCGAGACAAAATAAAAGTACATACCTGCATTGGATGGAAATGGAGAAAGCATTGATGAATGACACGACATACTTTCGGGCATTATATCGAAAAGCGGTGGGAGAAATGGCTTACCCAACTACTAACGCCTGGCTAGCAGATCAATTTCAAAAATGGAACTCACTTAAAAAGTTGCATAAACTGACACCCTACCTGCCACTAGTATGCCCAATTCAGCCACTGCCAGATTTTCCCCCCAACAGATTAGACTCAGGGTTTGCTTCATGGGACGGCCTCGGGCTGAGGTATCTGTCACAAATAATGACAAAGGGAATAATTTGGTCATACGTGGAAATTCAGGCAAAGTTTCATTTATCACACAGAGACTTTTACCGATATCTACAACTCCGACATTACGTAGAAAGCATTCCACCATCCCTGCGACATCCAGATAGCTACCCGGCACTAATTCAATGCCAGATTTCACTAAATGGCTCTGGGGAGCAGGACCACTTGATCACCACTTTCCCTATATCATCAATCTCTGAACTCACAGGGTGAGGCCCTCACTGAAAACATTCGCACACAATGGCGTGAGGAATCAGGCTGCCAACTAACCACTTTAGACTGGCGGCAGGTGTGTGGCCACTCTTCCAAGGACACGAGTTCATATCAATGGCGAGAATTTGCCTGGAAGGTATTAATACGATACTTTAGATCGCCTAAGGTCACTAAACATTACTCGTTAAATAAATCGGCGGAGTGTTGGAGAAGGTGTGGCGAATGGGAGGCCAGCCTGACCCACATTCTGTGGACCTCTCCGGTACTCTCCAACTTCTCAAATCAACTGGAGGCGCAGCTACAGGAACTTATCGATCCACAGTTGCAACTGACCTTGGAGATGTACCTGTTTCTCATAATACCTAGGCCCTATCGAAGCCCAAATATTAGATACCTGCTTTTATTGCTCCTTACAGCAGCCAAAAAGGCAATAACCAGACAATGGCTAACAACAAATGTTCCATCCATTAGAGACTGGTGGGAAATCACTCGGCAAATTTACAACATGGAAAAAATGACACATAATATAAATGAGCGCGGAGAGGTCTTCTCTATGAGATGGACACGGTGGCAGATATATTATGTGTTGAAAGATCCCACGTTTCTGCCTTAGGGTTGATAGCCTGGGGGGGGTGTCTGAGGCTCTGGTACTGGAGGCTATGCCTCACTACTGAGGGATTCTGGGCCTGGTCTACCTCCACCCCTCCCCCCCCCTTTTGCCTGGTTGGAGCCCCACCATGGCGGGAAAGGAGGTTCGGAAGTACCTATTTAGACCAGAGAGAGTAGTTAAAAAAAGGAGAAAGTTCGATGATCTGGAGACCGATCTACTTATAATTTTATGTAAGTTAAGAAGGTTATATACTCTTAAGACAAGACATAACTAGACTGTAACCCTCATGGGAGTGACAAACGGACTGAAACAAATATTGAATCTTGGTTAAATGAACGAAATGAACCCATAAATCTGTCTGTATTATTGGACCAGTTGTAATTGCATTGTATAAAATCGCATCTGGTGACCTATATGTATATAAGTTAAAATCTTATAATAAAAAGATTATTCAAAAAAAAAAATATAGCAGTTAAAATTTAACGCCAAGAAGTGCAAGGTGATGCACGTGGGTAAACGTAACCCAAAAAAGACGTACACACTGAATGGGCATCAATTAGAAGAATCAAAGATTAAATGGGACCTCGGGATAATAGTTACCAATTATCTAAAAGTGGGGAAACAATGTGAAAAAGCAGCACAGAAGGCCAGCAGCAGCCTCGGCTGCATAGATAGAGGGATTACAAGCAAGACGCACAAGGTAATCATACCGCTGTACAGGTCCTTGGTCAGGCTACACTTGGACTACTGCATGCAGTTCTAGAGGACCCACCTGAAAAAAAGGGCACTTACTGTTTAGAAAGGATTCAGAGAAGGGCCACTAAGATGGTGCATGGTCTGCATCAAGAACAGTATGAAACGAGACTCCGTGAATTAAACTTATACTCTCTAGAGCAAAGAAGAAAGGGAGGGGAAGGGACATGACAGAAACATTCAAATACATAAAGGAAATCAAACACAGGCCAGACAGGAAACCTATTCCCGGAAAACAAAACAACGCATACAAGGGAGCTTAGTCTGCGCCTAGTGGAAGGCAGATTCAGAACCAATATAAGGAAATACTTTTTCACAGAGAGGGTGATAGAACCATGGAGCAGCCTGCCCTCAGAGGTGGCAGCATCGAAGACAGTACAGGAATTCAAACTATTATGAGACCAGCAATGCAGGCACCTGAATGGGTAATAAAACGGAGGGGGGGTGTAGACATTTTTGGGCAGACGAGATGGATCACGTGGTCCCCATCTACCAGCTACTTCTTATGTTCTTACTGCAACAGTCTGAATGATTACCTGCTGCACTAATGGACTGCATTGAACTGCTGCGGTGAGGAATTTTGAGGAACTGTCCCTTGCTTACGGTTACTAGTACTGCCTTTGTCATAGCATGGCTTGACTACTGTAATGTGCTCTACAGTGGCCTCCCTGTAATATGAAACTTAAGCCGTCTTCAGCCAGTTCAGAATGCGGCAGCAAGAGTCCTCATACAAGTTGGCCCCTGGGACCACGTTTCTCCCATTTTGAGGGCAACGTACTGGCTACTATATATTTTTATTTATTTATTTAAGTCTTTGGTAACCAGGTTAAGTGCACTGATCCAGGGGACCATTTTCAGGCATGACCCAGGCCACACAGGTGGCAGTTACGGAGGTAGTGACAAGTAATACAATGAGTACAAGCCATGTGGATAGACAGACATCATTGGTGCACAAAGTGGAAGTACAGACATCACTGGTGAACAAAAAGTAACATAGGAAAGAAAACTAAGACAAGACTGAAAAAAAAAAAACAATCATTACATCATGATAAGCAACAATTATTATACAATTATTTACAAAGGATAAGTGCAAATTAATGCATGATGCAAAAACATAAAATAAATAAATAAATACAAACATGCAAGACAATAGCCAACTGGGAGAGCCTAAGAAGCAGGTAGTGATGAATGTAAGAAAAGAGTCCAAAGAAATGAGAGAAGTCACGGGAGGCCAAAGCAGCCCAAGAGGAAAAGGTCAGAAGGGTGGGGTTAGCCAAGCTAGCAATGGCATGTGGCCTCATCAAGCAGCCAGGATTTGAGATGTGTCTTGAAAGTGGCAAGACAGCGGATGGGTGTGGGGATTCTGTTCCACAGAGTGGGAGCAGCTACAGATAATACTCTGTTACCCACAGCTGTGGAGACTCAGGATATTTGTGGGGGGGGGAGAATGAGGATGCACGCAGACACCTCAAGGGAGTTCTAGTCTTGAGGTGAGACATATAAGGCAAGGCTTCGCCATGCCCGATGGTGCTGTCCAGGAGGCAGCCAATCCCTCTCTTAATCAAATCTGTAGTGTAGTGTGAGCCAGCCAAGAGTCTGGTGGAGGTGGCAGTGGAATATGGCGCTAGGAGAGTAAAACGACCTATGTTGTTGTACATGGAGCAGAGGCATGCACGCAAGGCTAAGGACGTGTGCGAGTAAATAGGGGAGCAGTAGTCAATCAAGGGTACCAGGTTGCCTAGAGCAATGGCTAAACAGGCTTCCCTGGTCAGGAGTGACTTTGATGTTCGGAAAAGGAGAGGGATGGGTCCAGGATAACTCCCAGATATTTGAAAGTTAGTACATTTTTTAAGTACAGTGTTGTCTGGTGAGACTACTGAGAGGGTGGACCCAGCCTTGGTGACCTTAAATAGGAAGGGTTTAGATCCAAATAGCATGGATTTAGTTTTTTTAGCATTAACAATTAGGTGATGTGAATGGAAACAGGTGTGTACCGCAGAGTTGTTACTGGATAAATCAATCAATCAATCCAATCTTTATTTATCCAGGCAAAACACCATTGAGCAAGCTCATTTACAAGGTGGACCTGCATCACACAAGGTCAAAGACAAAGCAATTAATTACAGTTAGCGAAGTTATATGTACACATTAGGAAAAAAGATTACATACCTAGGATACATATTCATAATCATTCTTATACTACATACACATAGTAACATAATTGACTGCCAAATAATGGGGTAGGCAAGGAGAAAGGAGGAGGAGAATGGAGCAAATGTAATTACACTTAAAAGGTGTGAGTTGGACAAGGACAGTTACGATACTGGGACACCGAGATGACCTGCCTTAGCACGATGGATGGGCAAGGTAAATGTCCGGTTCTAGAGCAAGGCTAGGGAGGACATTTGGGGGGAGACAACATTAATCGGAATAGGGAAGTGGATGTATTTAGGTAGGAGGAGGAGATAAAACCCTGGATATATTCTCAAGAGCCTTGTCACTAGTGAAGAGGACAAGGTCATCTGCATAAAATAGGGCATCACAAGTGAGACAGTCAGATGCGATAAAGTTGACAAACAGGGAGAATAAGAGTATGCCCAGGATGGAGCCCTGGGGTACACTGGTAGCAACTGGGAGGGCAGGGGAGGTAGAAGATCCTACACATACTGATTGAGACCTGTCTGAAAGGTAACTTTGGAACCACCACGTGGTCTCAGGAGAGCAGCCAAGGGTATGGAGGGAGGAGAGCAACAGAGTGTGGTCGACCAGGTCGAAAGCTTTAGAGAGGTCGACAAAGACTGCACCCGTTGCTCTTCCAAGGTCCATGTTCCTAAGAATATGACTGGTAAACAGAGCGAGGGCAGATGTGGTGGAGTGATGTTTACAGAAGCCGTGTTGCTGTCTGGACAGTAGGTTGTGTGTGTCAACATAGTCAGACAGTTGTCAATGGACAATCCTTCCTAGGAGTTTACTAAGGTGGGGGAGCAAGGATATAGGCCGATAGTTATCTGGGGATAGCGGGTCACCAGTCTTAAATATCAGGACCACCCTAGCATGCTTCCAAGTGTTGGGCACTGAGAGGTAGTCAAAATGCCAGGTTAAAGAGGTAGGTGAGTGGTTTTAAGATGGCAGGTGATACAAGTTTAAGCATAGCAGGGAAAAGACCATCGCTGCCCAGGCTGGTCTGGCTAGGCAGGCTCTTCAGCAGTTTGGCAGTGTCCCTTGGGGGTGATGGTCCAGAAGTAGAAAGAGGGGAGGAGAGGAGTTTGAGGGGTATGGGTGGGGGAATGATCAGAGAGACCAGTGGTCACCAGGAGTGGCAGCTTGCTAAGGAGGGCAAACAGGTCTGTGAATTTTTTATTGAAGGTCTCTGCCTGGGGTTGGCCTGACATCCAGAGGGAGTGTCAAAGGTGAATAATGGGGTTATGAGTTTGAAGGCTGAATAATGAGCCGACCTCACCCCAGAAGCAATGGGGGCCACCAAGACTATCCCTTTGTTTGCCCTGAAAGAAGGCACACTTTTTGCCAAGGGCTGACTGTTTACAAGGTTTCGTAGCTGCTGGTAATCATTCCATCGGGCAGTGGAGCAGGCTTTTTTTTAATAGGCTGACCATAGTCTATCCCTTTCCCTCATCATGTCCAGGAGGTCTTTGGTAACTCAGCATGTACAGCCACCCCTAACTCGGTGAGTAGTCAGGAGAAATGTTGATTTTGGAGACGAAGGAGTGCAGTTGTGAAGAAACTCTCAGCCTACTACTTAGACAGCAAATGAGCCTCACCTTTTTGTTACTTTTAAAAGGCCTCACAGTCTGGGGACCACATACATCTTGGACTTCCAGTTCTACCTCCACACATATCATGGAGGCCCCTTCCACCCATAAACCATGGGCTGCGGGAGTTCTACTATGTCTTGCTCTGTCCTGTTCTGTTCTGTTCAAGATCCGGCACTTTCAGTTGCAGCCCCAGGTCTTTTGAATGATTTTTCCATCCTACGTTAGACATTTTCTCTCATTGTATCCTTTTCAAACAAGACTTCAGAAAGACTTTCCTTTCCAATAGGTTTTTGGAAGCCTTAATCAACCGGGAAGTTGACATAATATTTTATCAGCTGTTATATTGTTGTGGGTTATAATTTGAATATAAACCGATTAAGAATCGGCCACTCTCCACCTCATTAGTAAAAACAGCCAACACCAAAAGTTAAGTCATGTTATTTATGGTACCGGGTAAATATAGCACTGCCAAAACAGCGCATGAATAACTGCGTGGCCTAAAGCATGGAATGAAGTACGGCGACAGGGGTATAAGCAAATTTATTATGTAACTTTTCTTTCTGATAATACATGTGATGTTTTTTGTTTGTTTGATGTTCTATGTGACGTGGAACCTTTGTAAAAGAGCCCTGGCTCAAAGGTATTAATTCCTAGACCAATAAACTAAACTAAACTAAACAGCAGTAGGAAACTACCGCTACCCCGTCACACAACAGGAACTGGAGGAAGGAGTGAAGAAGCCAGTAGTGATGTACCTGGTTGAGCCGCTCCAGTGGTGGAGTGGCTAAGGCACAAGCACCTGGTGCAGTGAAGACCCAGGGAATGGGGTTTGATTCCCCGTCTCCCGGGCTTTTTTTTTTTTTTTTTTTTAATTAAACAAAACTAAGTTTCCCACTTCCGATTTTCTTTTTCCCCCCTCGGTTCACATCCCTCTCATGAGTTGGTTACTTTAGTGGGGGGGCCCCCCTTTAGATTTTGGCATTGCCAATGGTGTGCGCTGTGGTGTTCCGGTCGGCATCTTCTCGCGACTTTATTTTGCCGCATGCCATTTTGCATGCAGCATTGTTGTTTAGCGCAATTTCAGCCACAACATAATGACTGCGTGCCGTTATTTATTTGCCTCAAGGCCAAACAAGTAAATACCTGATGTGTTTCAGACATGAGTCCTTTATCAAAGGTATGATAAAGGATCTTGTATCTGAAGCATGTCAAGTATTTACCAGTTTGACCTTGTGGCAAATAAATAACATGACTATTTTACTTTTGGTGTTGGCTATTTTTTATGTTTGCTTGCACGCATGTGCAAGAAACCTAGTGCGATCATCCAAAATGCAGTGCCATACAGTTAAAGGGAGAGCTTCGCTTCAGTGAGCAGCGCTCCCCACACACACACACACACACAAGCACGCGATATTGCGTGGCTCATGCGCCCCCCCACACACACATCTATGGCCGATGGGAGTGCCCAATCCGTCAGCCCAGCCCCTCCCAAACAGCCTTCCAGTTGCCACGCTTGGAGCCCACCCCAGTGTGGCAAATGTCCTGCATTGTCTTCCTAAAAATAAAAATAAAAATAAAAACTTGTAAACAAAAAGTTCCCTCGGCAGTCTCCTGCCCACCGCGCCCATCCTCTAGCATTCTGCCTCCCCACATCCCCACATTACCCATACTTACCTCCGGAGTCCAGCGCAATGATCTTGGTGGACCAGGAACACGCCTGCACTCTTCAAAGCCGACCGCGAACAGAGGAAATGCCGGTAAGCTATATAATGTAATAAATAGGGTTTTTTTCAACTTTGATGCATATCTCAGGCATTTTGGAATTTTGGCACCAAATTTTCAACATGGGGTTTTTGGGACCCCTCCTCATGAATTCTTGAACTGTCATGGCATTAATCAGGCCGAAGGTGATTTCGCGGTCAATCGCGAAATCACCTTTCAGGACTGATTAAAATGAAAGTGTCAGTGTTCATAAGGGGGCTCTCAAAACGCCTATATTTTATAAATTTGGTGAAAACATCCTAAAATGACTGTTTTTTAGCCGCGGCATCAAGTAGTTTCTACGTGCTTGTAAGTTTGTGAATTTTAACATTTTCAACATTGCCATTTTATCACACCTCCTTATGAGCAGTACAGCTGTCATTTTCACATCTACTTGAAATGTGTTTCTGCACATGTAGTGCACAACAGTGCAGTCAGTGTCTCGAAATCAATGTATGGGACACATTAAGAAAATCACAGTGACACTGTTCATGAGCAGAGGTCTTAAAATGGCTATGTTGAAAATTTGGTGGAAAAAATTCCCCAAAATCACTGTGTTACGAGTGAGCACTGCACACTTTCCATGCACCCTCGTAAGTTCATGAATTTTTAATATTTTCAGTCCAGATTTTCACCAGTGGCATTTTTCCACACTTCTTTATGAACAGTACAGCTGTCATTTTTCACAACATGGCCGAAATGTGTTTTCACACTTTCAGCACAGAAATGCATGGTCGCTGTGGGAAATCATTGTTCGGGACAGATAAAGAAAATCACAGTGACTCTGTTCATGATCGGAGGTCCCAAAATGCCTGTGTTGACAATCTGCTGTAAAAAATTCCCAAACTAATTACATTATGGGTGTGCGTTGCACACTTTCTACGCACGCTCGTGACTTCACCAGTTTTTTTAATATTTTCACTGCAGATTTTCAACATTGCCATTTTTTACACCTCCCCATGAACAGTACAGCTGTCATTTTTCACATCCTGTTCGGAATGTGTTTTTGCACCTGTGGTGACAAATGCCGTAGTTGCTGTGCAAAAGCAGCTTTCGGCTAACAAACTGATATTGCCACTGTTCATGAGGTGGGGGGTCACAAAAAACCATGTTGAAAATTTGGAGTGAAAATACCAACAAATGCCTGAGGCATTATGGTTTCCGACCATAACGCCCCACCCTGTACAGAATGACAGGCATCAGGGCTGTGACTTGGGATTGTCGCCTGCAATGCTCATACCATTCCACCCCCACCCACACCCTGCAGCCACTGAGAGGCATCGAGGTGTGCATTGGACTCTTCGGCCCCAAAGTTCACCCCATTCTCCTATACCACACCAATCTCACCATAGTTCCTGATGGAATGGGGTACACATAAGGGCCAAAGACCCCAAGGCACACCGTGACACTTGTCGTGTCTGCAGGGTAGGGTGTGTGGTATCGGCGTGGCCGATACGCCTGACGACCCAAAGGCACACCCCAATGCCTGTCACTATCTGCAGGGTGGTGATGGGGTTGGCTTCAGTTCAATACTTCACAGCCATTCCTATTATGCAGCTCTGTAACTCCTACACTACCAATGCCAATGCCAGCAAGCAAACATTTGGCATTGACAAATGCTTGTTACTAATGAGGTGGAGAGTGCCCGGTTCTTAAAAAGTTTATTTCTATGTTTACCATTAGTACCCCAACCCAGTGCGAGTCTTTTCATGTTTGTGCATATAATTCAAATATGTTTTTATGGTTTTGTATTATAAGAAGCAGTCCATGCCAAGTTCCTGAAATGAATGAACCATTCAGTAGGAATGACTTATAAAAAAACAGGGACATGAGTAGAAGCTGACGGGGATATTCGGGGGGAGGGGGCAGTGAGAAAGTTTTACTTTACAGGGTGTGGCTGAGCAATGGAACAGTCTACTGGAAGATGCAGTGGACACTAACACCATTACTGGTTTCAAGCATGGCTAGGACAGAGTGAAGGGCTTAATAATTATTTATTTTAGTTTTTGTTTAGTGCACTAGACAAATTCTGCCTATTTTCAGGCACGACCTGGGGGAAGGGGATACAGATGAATGCTAACTGACTTTTAACCAGATTAAGCTGTTGGTGGTATTTTTAGTGAATGGGGTGAAATTTGGCCAGGGCACCAGGGAAATTCCCCTACTCATTTTGAGAAGTGCCATAGGATCTTTTAACATCCACCTGAACTATCACCAGAACAGGCAGATGGGACCTCGGTTTAACGTCTTATCCGAAAGATGGCACCTCAGGAGTGCAGCACCCACCTCATGCTGCACTACAGTGTCAGTACTGGGATATTCACCCAAGTGCCTGGTGTGGGGATAGAACCCACAGCCTTCTGATCTCCCAGCCTCAGAGGCGAGTGTGCTACCTGCTGAGCCACTGACATGATTTGCTTATTTATTTAATTACTCAGGGGGCAGCAGACAGGCAGGAGTAAAGGGTGGGAGGAGAGGGCAAAACTCCCATCCAGGCAATTGTTCTCAGGGTATGATACGGTATAACTGGGCAGACTGGACTTTTTCTGCTGACATGGCCTGTGTTTATAAGTAAAAACAAAGTGTGTTGGCAAAAGGTTTTACTCCAAACTGTTTCTTATAAACTAGTCTTAAAAGAGCAGACTGCTTCCACAATGTGGAAAGCAAGAGAAGCCAAATCAGAGGAGAGTGTTAGTGACCCCAGAGGACAAAAATAATTCAAAATAGCTGCTTACCCTGAGCTGCCAAAGTTCATTTGCTTCTACGGTCATATCCTGCCCCCCGCCCCGCCCCCAAAAAAAAAAACAAAGAACAAACTGCCACAACTGCTGTAGCAATTATTTACTGCAAACACAGGTGAATTCCAAACAAACCATCACGTAAAGTTCTGGTAGCCAAGTAATAATCCCAATAAAAATAAAGGAAATTAAAAACACCATTTAATAACGCAAGCTGAACATTTCCACGAATGCCACATCCTAACATCACTGACATTTCAGCAGGACTGTGCCACCATAAGGGTACTCGCGACAGCCCTGAGTGCTGCCCCTTAAGTACGCACTGAGCAGGAGCACGCACTGATGCACCATGTATTCAGTGAATACGCCTCCTCTGCGATAGTTGTAACAGACATTTTTTTTTTAGGACTCACCTTGGCTGTTTCAGGGGCCCTCGGGTCTTCTCTGAACACACCTCAAGGGGGCTGGCCTAGGTTCTTTGGCAGGCAAAAGGTACGGGAACAACAGGTGCACTTGGTGCCTCCACCTGGGGTAGTGAGAGGGAATACCTGTAAATAAATTGCAGGTTTATTTATTTATTTATATATGTTTTTGATAACCGGGTAAGTGAACTGATCCAGTGGACCATTTTCAGCCACGACCCGGACCACAAAGTTGCAGAGAATCAAACAGCAGCATACAGGTTAACACTTCCCCAGGAAAATATAGTAGCTGCCCCCACAGTTCCTTCCCCAAACACCAACAATTTCCACCTTCTACAATAAGTCACTGTACCAAAATATAACATCAACAATTAACAGTTTATTTTGGGGAAGAGAGAAAAATAGCATAACAACTTTCAGCAACAACACTTTACCCCACTTAATCCCCACTTCCACCTATGGGTGCACATGACCTTTCCTTGGACAGCTGCCCAGAATTCTATACAGTCCCTTGGGTGGGTACCCCACCGCCGTGTTGAAGATGCTGGGGATCTTTCGCTGGGGCCTAAATAACTTTAGCAAGGAACACAATTTGAAACAGTCTTTCCCAGGAATTGACCCCCAAAATTCCGACTAGCTAGATAGTTAAATATTGAATTCCCCAAAGCTGCAGCCCGGGGTACTTACAGTTCTTAAGGTTCACAGGGGGTTCTACAGATATTTGATTTAACGGTACCATGCTGTTGGAGTAGTTGGTGGTACACCACAGCTGTTGACAGCCAAAGAAATGATGCAGATGCTGGTCTTCACCTGCCAGGCCTTTCCAATCTTCACCCCACCAGGGGCCTTTGTATGTAGTTGTCACCTGGCAGACCTCTCAATGTCTTCCTCACGTTGAACTTCTCTTCAGTCTGGGTACCAAACAGGCTGATGATTCCCCAGACTATTGGCTGACACACACTTCCCTTCGAAGCAACCATACAGGGACTGGGAAATTGGTTCAGTCTCTCTTCCCAGTATACACAATTATCACGGCTTGCAACAGCAGCAGTCTCTAAGCCTCTGACCCCACCGAGGGGAAATACAACTTTGCAGAACACTTTTCTATCCAGTTGTAGAATTATGCTTTAGGCTCTGAACTTTACAGTCCCTGCTTCCCAGCTGCCACACTCAAAGGTCTCTTTCCGCACTGCAGGACAGTCCACTCCTTTTGGTCGCAAATCTCACAGTCTCTCTCTCTCTCTCTCTCTGTGTCACGCTACTGATTCCTTCTTCATGGCTGAAGGTTCCAATCTGAAACAGCAGCTCCCAAATGTTTTAAAATGACTTGGGTTCAAAGCTCACCCTAGCAAAATTTCTCACAGCCCAGTTGTTCCCCAGGGGATAGGCATCTCTCCAGGCATTCTGCAGCTTATTTAGTCTGTGGCCAGACAAGGCTTTTTGGAAAACTACTGGCCTGCTGGGCTAGCAAGCCAACAGCAGTCTATCTACTTTAAAGCCTCACATGGTTCTCCTCTTCCTGGGCAAAACAGTCCTTCTCCATTTGCTCACACACTTGTCCAACAAGGAAAATTAATATTTGGAGAGCGTGACGCCCTATTGGTCCTGTGTCTGAGCACCAAGAATTAACCCTCCTCTTACTTTCAAGAGTCTTTTTGGCAATCCCAACAGTCCTTGGATCCTGATTGGCTAAGCAAAGGGCAACGGTAACCATCATGGCTGCTGGCATTACAGACCCGGCAGAGTCCCATATTTTAAATATACACTGCAGCCACATTTAACACTTTTAACATTTATTTTCCCCCATAGATCACCAGTATTCCCTCTACCCTCTAGACCCCATGCAGAGTTTTCCAATTTTATCCACTTACCCTCCTGTCGCTGCTGTCGATAACTATCTCCTCAGGGAGCAAGCTGCTCATTAATATTCATGAGCAGCTCTATGAATTATTCATGCCCCCAATTCTAGTGCTGATAGGAACTCTAAAACTAAACAAATTTGGGGCTTCAGAGTCACTGCCCTCGTGTCTCCGGACCCCGATATGTCAACTATGGGGGTCGGGAGCACTGAGGGAACCTGTGTCTGACTGCAACAACAGTCCAAAAATGTGACTGTGCTACTGCGCATGCGCAGACCGCCCAGCAGCACCTAAGTGCAGAAACAGCCGGCGGTACAGTGGAAGAAACGGGAGCCACACTAGACAAGCCTAACAAAGTTGGAGGGCTTACACAGTACTGAAATTTCCCCTTGTGGGCTGCATGTGATGACCACCAGGACCACTTGGGTATAAGGTCAAATGGAACAGTAATAACAGAATTATTTGTAGCCTGTTTTTGTTTTACCAGGATAAAATCCATTTAACACAACTCATCTTCAAGGAGGCCCTGGATACAAGCACAGTACAGTTATAACGAAGTTGACAAAACTGTCCAATAGAAATGATAATGCTCAGAAAGTAGTGCAGCACATGCCAGGATGTAATGCAGTACCTTGCAGTGTAAGTGCAAAATGCTTCAGTATTCTGCATGGAATAATGGAATTCAATGGCAATTAAGCCCTTTTATCATGCACCACTTAGTGATGTCATTTACAGCAAGTACTGTGCTATATCCTGGTTGGTTCCAATATCAAACATAACATTTGATACTGACAAACAGTGATGAAGATTTATTTACTGGGTGACTAAGGCAGATGGGGAAGGACAGGCAGTTGATATACTATACCTGGTGCCACAGGGTTCAGACCTAGGTCCTATCCTCTAACATTTTCATATGCAACACAGGGACAGGAATTCAAAAAAAGAAGACTGGAGATGGAGGTCCTGTACCATCTGCACGCACCTCTCTGGGTTGAGGGATCAGGTCACTGGTTTCTGGGCTGAGCTGGCTACAGTCCAGAGGACTTCTCCCCCCAGGGGCCATAGCGTCTACCACCAGTACCCCACAAGCTTCCTAGGAGAAGGAGGGCCTTTTTATTTTTTGTTTTGGGGGGGGGGTGGAGCTCTGAGGCTGGATTGCGGTGGGCTCCAGGAGGGTGAGGATGATAGGTGAGAAGCACATTTGTCCATTGCCACTACAGAATTCCTTTGCCATTCTGGCAGGACAGAACTGCCAGGAGGAGGCAACCATACCAGTGGCAAGGGAGGATGTGAACATGTTTTGGATGAGACGTTAAACCGCGGTTCCATCTGCCTAGATTGGTGGTAGTTCAGGTGGATGTTAAAGATCCCATGGCACTTATCGAAAAGAGTAGGGGAATTTCCCTGGTGTCCTGGCCAAATCTCCCCCATTTACTAAAAAATACCACCAACAGCTTAATCTGGTACAATTTCAGTTGGTTACCATCTGTATCCCCCCTCCCCCTGGTCACCCCTGAAAAAGGGACTTCTAGGCCCAGTGGGCTTACCGGGTCAACAAAATTCAATAAATAAAGTCCTCAGTAAGGGAGGCCCCAAGGTGGAAAGCAGAGGACCCCAGCAGATGGGGAAGCAGCTTTTGCTGTGGAACTCAATTGTTAAGGGGTAGATTTGGGAACAAGAAGAGGAGGGAAGAGGGAGGTAAGGTGCCTGCCTGGTGCCATGGCTCAGAGAGCTGGGCAGCAGATCCTAAGGATTGCCAGAGTGGCAGGTCGGAGGGCTAGATACCATTGTCCACCTGAGAACTAGTGACCTAGCAAGGGATGGGGCTGGGATTGTGCAGGGGGAGTTCACGGAGCTGGAGAGGAAACAGGCAGGTAGCACACACAGTGGCTTTTGCCAAAGTGCTACCTGTCTACAAGTGGTGGGGTGACAGGGTACTCTTCACCAGCAGCTTTAACTCATGGTTGAAGGAATGGTGCAGAGATGAGGGTTCTGCTACACTGGGGACTGCGGACCAACCTGGAGAGACATGGGCCTATATATGGAGGTGATGTCCTGCATTCGTGCTGGAGGGGAACCCCGGTCCTTAGTGGACAATTTAATCTTATTTTGATGAACATTTAAAACTAGCTGAAGGCGAGGTAGAAGGAAAAAGAGATGCATAAACTGCCCCTCCCCCTCACACACACACACACACACAAACACACAGACTAAAGCAATATGGGGAAGGACCCAAGGGGAGGAGTATCTCCCAGGGAACAGGAAAAAGGGAACAGCACTGAAGTAGAGGACAACAGGGAAGAGAACAAAAGCTACAAAAGAGTGGAAAAAAAGAGGTGGGGCGCATGGGGAGTAAGAGGGGTTGCAGGCAAAGAGGGAGCAAGGTGTGCAGGCCCATGTATGCAAATACAAGGAGTCTGAGAAATAAAATTCTAGACCTGGAGGCCATCGTGGAGGACGCAGGCCTGGATATTGTGGCCATTACTGAGTCATGGTGCACAGGCAACCACAACTGGGACAAGGCAATACCGGGCTACATTCAGTTCAGGAAGGATAGGGTCAGGAGGGAGGGAGGAGGGGTTATACTGTATCTAAGGAAGGGTATCAAAATAATGGAAACACAAGGAAGTCAAAGGGAGAAAAGAGGGGTTAGAGGTACTGTGGGTCACCCTGGAGACAGGAGTCAGAGCCACTATTCATACTGTGGTGACATACAAACCTCCAACATAGGGGGAGGAACTGGACAAGGCACTGGGGAGAACCATCAGCACAATGACAGAAAATGGGCACTGCGCTGCAGTCATCTTAGCAGATTTTAGAATGATATTGAAACTGACAAGTGAAGTCAACTGACTCTTTAAAATGTTTTTGTGCAGGGGTCGATCCTAACATTATTTTACTGGCCCGGGTCACAGTGCAAATTGCCTTGGGTTAGTGCAATTGTCTCCCAACTTTCCCGGCTTGGCTAGTGTAATCTAGCCATTATTTGGTATATGGCCCTTTAAGGGAATCACCAGAGAAAAGTGGTTCCCATTTTTGTTTTTTTGTCCGAATTTGCAGCATGGAAACTCCTCCCAGGTTCTTCATGGAGCCCTCTGATTGGGGAACAGAATGATTTGGTGCCTTTTGCAGCCCATCCCCACCTTCCGAGTTTTTAAGCCCCCGCATGTCTGTGTGAAGCGCTGAGGCTTTTGTGCTGGTGCAGAAAAACGGAGCAACCATTGAGTTGTGCCCCAAGTTCTATAAGCAAGGACTTGGCTATTATTTTTATCTGTCCCAAGCACTGCTGTTGAGTAAAAGTTTAATGGTGGAAAGGGGGAGAGGTGTGACATCTTAGCTAGATGGGGAGACACCAGAGTTCCAGCTCTCCAGGAGCTCCCTGCCCCACAGGTGCAGGCTCTCGGACACCGGGCAGTCGGTACTTCCACAGCCACTGCCAGAGACCTCAAGCCTGGACTCTCCAAGCTGAAAGCAGAGTTCCAGCTCTCCAGGGGCTCCCTGCCCCATAGGCTCAGGCTCTCGGACACCAGGCAGTTGGCGCTTCCACAGCCGCCACCCGAGACCTCAAGCCCAGACTCTCCAAGCTGAAAGCCGAGTTCCAGCTCTCAGGGCTCCTTCTACAGGGCAGGCTCGGACACTGGGCAGTTGGCGCCGCCACAGTTGGCTGGAGACCTCAAGCCTGGACTCTCCAAGCTGAAAGGTATGGCAAAAGCCACTAACCAATCAGAACGTGAGCACTTTTGGGTGCTGGCCTCCGACTGGCGCCTGCAGTCTGCTTCTGTTTTTCTTCAAAACCCTGCCAAAATAGAACTTGCTTACTTAACTCTTCTCAAACAAGCTGTATTTACTTGTTCCTTAACTGTTTAAAGTTAAATTTTACAAATGTTTAGAGTGTAAAGGGCTAAGATTTAAGTGATTCAGCTCCTTTCTGAAACTTGTGTGTGCACCAGACTTTAGGCGCCAAGGGAATACACATCCCTTTGTCCAGCAAATTTGGCTCTCCTGCTGGTGCAGACAGTCCTTTGTCCATGACCAGCACTTAAACTTGTGCTTCTCCCTCTCTCCCCAGCCGAGTTCCAGCTCTCCAGGGGCTCCCTGCCCCACAAGCGCAGGCTCTTGGACAGCAGGCAGTCGGTGCTTCCACAGCCGCTGCCCGAGACCTCAAGCCCGGACTCTCCAAACTGAAAGGTATGGCAAAAGCTGCTAATTTCTCACCCATACCCCACCCCCTTCCCTTATTAAATACACCGTTTCCCCACCCACTTCTAAAAACACACCTACAAAGGTCCTCGTCGTCCTCTCCAATTCTTCGGTTGTCCATTTAGAAACGCCCCCAAGTTAGCTGGCCGATATCACAGACGCCTCCTCCTGAGGCTCCTTTGCCCTAATCTGTATTGAACATTCCTCCTATTGTGTACTGAATGGGGGGGCCTGGATAGCACCCTTACGAAGGGTTCCTCACTAATATATACACTGATCATCCTCTATTGTGTCCAGGTGGCATTTTATCCTCAGAAGTCTATGCATGCAGAGTCTGACCCCTTAAAAATGTGCTCCCCATACACTGATTTACCCACTATTTATGTGCCATGCAGATAGTACTACTGTCAGAGCACAACCTGGATACCTATCATGTTGGTACTCGTATTGAGCTGCCTCCTCAAGTTAGCCCTTCCGTTCCTTACTGTATTAGCCATCCTCTGCACATCTCGGTCAGGGTATTGCTTCACCTAGCACTAGGGCGGTACACCCTTGGGGGTGGTGATAGGTTTACACATCATGTTAAGAATCATAAGCATACCAGGGCCAAGCTTCTCAAACTAACGTTAGTGCCTTAACGAAGATGCTACTTCTTCTACTGATATGCTCGGGTAATATCGAATTAAACCCTGGTTCCATCTCTCCCCTCACTTCTCCATCGGATACGGCCCCTCTCAAAGGAATGAACTTCTGGCATGTCAATGTCTGTAACCTCCTAAAAAAGTTCACTATGGTACAAGAGTGGATCAGCCATACCCAACCTGATGTCCTGGCAATATCTGAATCCTGGCTAAAGGCCAGCTTCCCAGGACAGTGAGATCAGCATCCCCTCCTACCAGCTATTCAGAACTGACAGACCCACTAGGAGAGGTGGAGTGGCTATATATGTTAAGGAAAGATTGCAACGTCCTGTATGGATTCAAGCTCTGTTAAAAATGAGTTTGAATGTCTGACACTCAAGACTGAATTATCCACTTCTCTGGCCATTTAGAGTGACTGGTTGTTATTAACCCCCATCCGCGGGAACACTATTCATCTCATCTTGATGACATCATTGAGAAAGAGAATCTCGAAACTATCATACTTGGGGACTGTAACTTTGACTGGCTCTCCAAGGCTGCTTCACCCCTAAACAACTTTTGTGACGCTCGCGGGTTAGCACAGTTAATTCAAGAACCTACATATCTTAATAAAAAGAACCCGTGTGATAGCTCATTATTGGAAGTCATATTAGTTGATAAGCTGTATCTCTACACGCACGCTGGAACTTTCTTCGCCAATGTCAGCAACCATTGTTTTATTGCCACAGTTAGGTCACTACATCACACAGACCCTTCAACTAAATTCATCACTAAAAGGACACGGCGCAGCTTTGATGCGGCTGCCTATACATATGAACTGGGACATTCACCACGCTGGCAAGACTTCTACCTAGCCACCAAGGTTAACACGGCGTACAATATCTTTAATGAGATTCTAGTAGGAGCCCTAGATGCACACGCCCCGACGGTAAAAATCAGAGTAAAAAGCAAAACTTGTCGCTGGTTCACACCGGAACTGAAAACCACACTGCTGGGCAGGGACAAGTTGTGTAAAAAGGTGTGGCAGATGAAACTGGACTCAGACTGGTGCCAATTTAGGAAGGCATGCAATGCATGTACGAAAATGATCATAGACGCCAAAGCATCATTCAATCTTAAGGAGCTGGACTCTGCTGCAAAGAGCTCCTCTAAATTCTGGAGGACAATTAAGGATATGTCCAGTCATACCCCAGGTAACTCCTTGTCACCAAAAATCACGTTTGAAGGGGAAAACTATATGTGATGAACAGGAGATCTTAGAAGCTTTCTTTTTTTTTTTTTATTTTGTCTTTAATTTATAAATGCAACAATTTTACAGGCAGCAATACATCACTTATTAATACCAGTTGATAACATCACAATACATTACATGTATACTTGTAGCAGTCATATTAGGAGAAAATAAATTAACATCTTATTACTTCAGTATCCAGAGAGTCAGAATTACTCATTTTAAGTTCAGTCTGTGATCCATTCAAATCAAATCAGGCATAGCACGGTGAGCCCTCCCCTATCCCTCCCAGATTTTATTCCCATTAAAATTCAAGGAGCATCACAGATCATATCACGAATATCTGAGATCTTAGAAGCTTTCAACAATCATTTTGCCACAGCTGGTCTGGCCTTTGACAATTCCCCTGCAGCCCTGGCCTGCTCTCAGCTAAGTGTTCCTTGTGTAGACACCATTGCCCCGGTACCTGGCTTCTCTTTCCAACCTGTACTATTGAAGGAAGTCGAAGATCTGATACTTCGGTTGTACGTAAAAAAAGAGTGCTGGAGCTGACTCTTTGGATCCCTACTTTATAAAAATCGCATATCTCATCCTTGATGTCCCTATCACACATCTATTTAATTTATCATTGTCCCAAGGGTCCCTTCCCATCATTTGGAAAGCTGCCCATGTTATCCCGTTGTTCAAATCTGGGGATACCTGCGACCTCAATAACTATAAGGTTGAAGGCACTGAACATGTACTCCCTGGAGGAGAGGAGGGAGAGAGGGGATATGATAGAGACATACAAGGATCTTACAGGGAGGAACAGGGTGCAGGAATGCACTATTTTTAAGCGAAAAAGATGTTCCAGGACTAGAGGGCATGGGATGAAGTTGGAGGGAGGACGATTCAGAGGAAACGTGAGGAAGAATTTCTTCACAGAACGGGTGGTGGACAAGTGGAACACCCTGCCAGAGGAAGTGGTGGGGGCTGAAACAATCACGGGATTTAAGAATGCATGGGATAGACATAAAGGAATTCTGGAGGTCAGGGGTAAGGGGCAACAGACTTCCTGGAAAACATAAACTGAACTTACAAACTTAAATGGGCAGACTGGGTGGGCCATAGGCCCTTATCTGGCGACACTGTCTATGTATGTATGTATCTATGTATAGATCAATCTCCTTACTGCCAATCTTGTCTAAGCTCCTGGAAAAAAGTTGTCAGCAATCAACTTAAGCATATTTGGAAGTTAACAACTTACTAAACCCTATGCAATTGGGTTTTAGGCCTAAGCATAGCACTATCTTGGCCCTTGCCAAAGTAACTAACGACTGGTACAGTGACCTTGACAGCAGAAACTTTGTCTGTGCAGTATTCCTAGACCTTAGCAAGGCTTTCGATACTGTGGACCATAGCCTGCTAATCTCCACACTGAAGAGCATCAGCCTTGACTCTGCATCCTTGAACTGGTTCACGGAGTACCTGGTAGGATGGCAGCAACAAATCAAAGCTGAGGGGGAGCTCTCCCCACTCAAACCTCTGCTCAGGGGAGTGCCACAAGGATCCATTCTTGGTCCATAGCTCTTCGCAATCTGCATCAACAAGACAAAAATACATCTGTTTGCTGACGACACAGTGGTTTACATAAGTCGTCCGACTGCCGAAGCTGCCTGTGCAGACCTATAGGAAGAATTTGACCTGCTTCAGACTCAGCTACTCCATAAAGAAGCTTCTCTTGAATGCGGAAAAGATGAAGGCAATGCTGTTCACACCCTATAGCCGAATGACAAATCCTGCCAGCTCCGGGTCACTGCCTCTGATCTCCACAATTCTAGGAGAGAAATCGTATTTTATCTCCAAGTTTAAATACTTAGGAGTGTGGCCAGACCAGAACTTCGCATTATCTGAGCATGCTGAAGACCTGGCAAAGACACTAAGGCAGAGGCTGGGTCTATTCTACAGAATTAGCCAGTTCCTTATTCGTGATGCCAAATGGCGACTAGCCCAATCTACTTTTCTCTCCCTAATTGACTATGGAGATTTTCTATACAGCCTCTGTCCCAAAGCCTCGCTTATCAAGTTGAACACGCTGTTTCATAGAGCCATCATGTACATTACCGGTCTTCCCCTCTCTACCCATCACTGCCTATTGTACAAAGCTGTAAGATGGTCAACGCTTACATTCAGGCGTGAAAGAAATGCAGTCCTTTGGACCTACAGAGCTATCTTAAAAAGGCTCCCACATTGTATTTCTGAATGACTTACCATAAGTGAGCTGGCCTAAGGAGTTCATCATATATCTCTCTATGCATCCCTAAAGCTACCACCCACTATGGCAGAATGGCCTTTAGCTTCACGTTGACGACCCTGTGGAACAAAATGCAAAAACTACTAAAACTAAGTTACCGCCGAAGTGTTAATGCTGTCAAGGCATTATATGCCCAAGGTGTGTGTGTGTGTGAACACTGCAACTGTTACCTCGGCTCCTAATCATTAACTGCTGTTAGCTTGCTCCCCAGAGTTTGGCCTTAGACATGACCAGCCATACCCCAGGTCATTTTGTGCATGTTTTATTAATCTGCATATATTTATTACTTCCAGTCCCTGTACCCCTCTTGCACGTTATAGGTAAGTCTTAAGAGACATCTGAACCCAAAGTGTAAAATCTCTACCCCCTGGGTGGTTGCACCCTCACAAGCCGCCATCTGAGACCATTCACCCGGACTCTCCTCCAACAAAGCACAGCTAAAGCCACCAACTATTCGGATCGCGAGCACCTTCCGGCCCCTACACCCGACTGGCTTCTGCAATTCTCTTCGGCGATCCTTCCAATGCCGGCAAAACAAAAAAAAAAAAATCGAATGGTCTGCTGTACTCTGCTAAAACAGCTGTAACCACTTCATTCCCTGACCGCTGTAATCCTTCCACATGGCTTTAGTGTTATTATCGGGAGTATGAGTGATTAAGCTCCCTTTTGAATCATTGACCGTGACTGGCCCCAGCGTATTCATACCGTCCCCGTCTTGTGACCTTCCCATGGCCCGATGGTCCGTTGTGCCTGGACAGCTAGCACTAGTACCTAGCCCCTGCATTAAATATGAGGTAGGTGCTGTTTCACCCGTGCCTCAGTACCTTGCTCACACCTTCCTCCAGTACGCTGTAGTACAGCTGCAATGTAAGCGCTCCCTGGAGATGCCGTGTTAGTGCCTAGCAGGTTGCCTGCTTCCTGCTCCTTCAAACATAACTACATCTGTTTTACTCATTTGTGAACCAGTTAAGAAAAAAGCTGTATCACTTACTTCTGTCTGTCATGATAGCTATACCTAGGTCTCGCCTGTCCTTTTTCCTATGAAAATTACTGTAACAGTATCCATCTCTGTATCTCTGTGTACTTGCCTGTTCCCACTGCTCACTGGTCTTGTTGATGCTCTAGAATTAAACGTACGTGTGTTGGACTTCTGGTGCGATGGCTGCCTGCTGAGACGAACTTCTGATCGGCTCCCCTACCCTCTCGCTACGTGCTACCACTTAGTCGCCACTACTTCTATACTTGTGCCAAAATTACTACTTCTCTGTCTCCCAACTGCCTGGAGCAATCAGAATTATCACTTACCCGCGAATTGTCCGTGGTAATGGACGCAGAGATGAAGACGCCACTTCCCTGACGCACTCCTCCGTCAACTCCTGCCAAAGAAAAGGCCACAAAAAGAGCTAAAGCGGGTGGTTCTGAATCTTCACCGGCACCTAAACAGCCTACTGCTCTCACAGAGGACAGGTTCTTAGAAGCGCTGACTCCGATGAAGGAGACCTTTATTGCACTCACTTCAGAGTTCAAATCCCTTAAAGTGTCTCTTGATCAGCTCAGCATGCATTCCAGGGACACGAAGCCCATATATCCTTGTTGGATGACTGGAGAAGCAGGCTGGATCCAGAAATGACTGCGATGCGCCAAAGGCTTAAAAAAACGGAGGATCGTCTCGAGGATCTTGAGGGGCGTTAGAGACAAAATAATTTAGTGGCGTTTGGTCTCCCCAAGGGGGAAGAAGGGGTTCAGGCTATACTGTTTGCCCAAAAGCTGTGTGATAAGTTAGTGGGGCCATCACCTAATGGCCCCATATATATAATTGAGAGAGCCCACAGATCTCTCTGCCCCATGCCTCCTGCTGGATCGCCTCCACGACCCTTCATTTTTAGGATGTTGAACTTTTTGGATAAGCAACATGTTCTTACTCTCCTAAAGGATGTGGCAGAACTTCAATGGGCTGGCAAGAATTTCCGCGTGGTGCAGGATCTGTCATTTTCTGTCAGGCAGAAACGATCGGCTCTCCACCCCCTAGTCTCTAAATTAGTGTCAGCTGATATTAAATATAGAGTTCACCATCTTGCTACGTTGCAAATAAATAAGGATGGAATGTGGCAGTCATCTGAATTGGTAGATTCTGCTGAGGAGGCTTGCAAGAAGTGGTATCCAGAACTAATCAAGCGAATAATACCGACTTCATTTTGCGGCGAACAGTCCCATCTAGTGGTTGGCTTTGATATTGCAATTATAAGTACCAATACATTCTCTGTTATGATCTTTGACCTTTGTAGAGGTTTTATTCAATAATCAAAATGGACATACTTCAGACTGTTGTGGACAGTGCAAGGAATTACTTTTATAGTGCTGTTAGTTTACAATAAATAGACAGAAGTGTATGGTTAACTGTCTTTTTCATAGGCTTAATTAACATGCACAGTTAATGTTAAAATAACGTAGAGATGAGAAGGGTGGGGGAGGGAGGGAGGGAGGGCAACTCTGGGGCAGCATGATACTCGTTGAGCCGGGTGAGATTTTTGAGGTTCGGTCACCAGGACTGGGGGTTTTACTAACTTTGTCTTACTACAAGGGCATACTTAGGTTAGGTTTTTTTATGCCCAATAGAGGGATAATGTTAAGGGGAGGGAATGTGTGTCTGATTTTGATTGTAATCTTAGAATTTTTCTTTGTATATAGGGGTGGGAAGGTAGGGAGCCAATCAAAGGATTATTCTGCTAGCTTGAATTTAATTGTAGTGTATCTAGCCCCACTGCATATTACTTTCTTGAATCACTATATCCATCAGCCTTATTATGAAAATTATAGCATGGAATGTTAAAGGGGCACGTGCTAGGTTGAAACGACATCAAATATTAAAACACCTTACTCTACTGTGGGCGGGGATTGCACTGTTGCAGGAGTCGCACCTAAAATCTACAGAGAATAACCTCTTTCGTAGAGAACAAATTGGGAGTGTCTATGCAGCTGGTAACTCCTCTGCGCAGAGAGGAGTTGCAATTGTAATTTCTAGAGGGACTCAGTGTCAGTGTTTACAAGAAATAGGAGACCCATTAGGTAGGTTCCTATTTCTAAGAGGTCTTATTGATCACAGAGAAATGATTCTGGGACGTGTGTATGGCCCTAACTGCCCTTCTCCTGAATTTTTCTCGAAATTAGCCCTTCGCAAATTCAAACTAGCAGAATAATCCTTTGATTGGCTCCCCACTAGGCTTAAATACCTAGGAATTATATTAGCGCCCTCAAGCTTCCTTATGAAGCAGCTTAATTTGGACAGCCTTTTCCTAACCATCCAGCAAGATCTAATCAGATGGATTCCCCTTTACCTTTCCCTCCAAGGAAGAATTAATGTTTGGATTACTATGCTGCCCTTTGACTTCAGTGGTTTCAACTAATAAACTTTACTGTTTTTCCATTGTATTCACACAATTAACAGCTAGCATAAGAATATTGACATGGCTCGGGGGGAGGGGTTTGGGGAAGGGGGGTTTAAGGGAATAATTTGGGAAGAGGGAAAGTGGGGGGTAATTAGCTAATAGTAGTTTAGCAACTAGTTTATTTGATTTATATATGTTCAATATAAAATGTTCTAATTGCTGTAATGTGTATGTATTGGGTAAAAAGAAATGTTTATTTAATAAAGCATATTCAATTTAAAAAATTAAAATGTAAGCGTGTTTCCTGATCTGCACTTCCACTATGTTTTATTTCCACTGTAAATACTGATACTGTTTTGTAATATAATCTGGACTTAACCAGGTCCATCTTGTAAATGAGCTTGCTCAACGATGTTTGCCTGGATAAAGATTTGATTTGAATAGATGTGAATCGCATGGTCAGAGGGAAAGAGTGTCGTTTAAACTTGAGCTTCAACAGTTTTACCCTGAGCTTCTTGCTTGCTGCACCATATACCGCATATACTGCCGACATCCACCCCCATAGCTGTTTTAGTATTTGGCATAATTTGCAGCAAGCAAGAGGCTCAGGGTAAAACTGTTGGAAGCTCAAGTTTAAACAAAACTCTCTCCCTCTGACCATGCGATTCACAACCGAGACGGTGCAAGGGCCAAGGGGAGTCCGGTTTAGTACTGAGCGCCAGTCCCAAGTAGTCCCTCTAGAGAGATGCAGCCAGCAGCACAGGTTAAGCTGACCCTGCAGAATGGTGCCAGCCTCGACCACCGAATGCCTGGGAACAGTTTTTATTTCAGTTCGTGCACACGCAGGTAAGCAGAGCAGCTCTTTTGGAGCTCTGTCATGATGAGCAACGTGCAAACTGGGGAAAATACATGCAACAGTTGGTGGTGCAATGCAAGAAATGGAACTGGGGACTTTATTGCTGGCATAAAAATGTGTGCTGTTTGAGGGGTTATCTTCTAGGTGAGCCTCATATGCTGCATGGGGGCCCTGGTAAGTCCGACTGTAGTCTCAGCTATTGTCACATTTGTCGGGGTCAGGGAGACTGGCCTTCAAACGTCCATGTTCCGCTCTGTTTCTGGGGTGTGGAATGAGGGGAGCCAGACTCTGGTAATTATGAGCGTGCAGGGTATTTGAAGACACTATTAGGCAGCTGGATATTAAGTGCATGTCTAGCCCTGCAGTAAAAAGTCTAGTTACATCAGGGCAGGAGGATTGGATCAATCTGTCTGACTGGTGTGGGGGGCCTGGGTGTTTGTTTGGAGGCCCAATCCTGAGAATTGCTCAAGAATGCCTGATGATCGATCTCAGAACCCAAACAGTGGCTGAGGGTTTAAAATGACTGTCATCTTTAAGTCTTTTCTTGTCCTGTAGAAACTGTTGCCAGTTGGGTTTGGAATGTCACCATATTGTTGAGACTAGTGCAATCTCTGGGGGAGGGGGGCAGTGCAGCTAGGCCATCACTTTCCCAGGTGGACCAGTGCAAAAAAAAAAAAAAAAAGACCCCTTTTGTGCCTCACTCACAGTGTGTACATTTTTCTGGCTACTGAAGTGAAGAAGTGTGAATCAAGTGTGAATAACTAAACAGAATGCATCATGCCCCGCACCTTTGTGCAGAAAATTATACACGGAGTGCATGACATGAAAAAATGAACTGTGGTACAATTCAAAAGTCCAGCTGCACCGACCAGTGTACAACGCCAGTTAGGTCACTGCAGCAGGGCAAATGCTGGCCACTCTCATCAGGATGAAAGCTGTCACATTTAAAATTTCTGATAAATAAGAGAGACATGTTTCAACATCTCCAAGTACAAAATGGTAAGAAATGTTGTACTGTCATTTGTTAGACTTTACCGAGAAGGTACTTATATTGTGAAAAAACTCTTTCCACCTATATACTTGTAACAGGGAACCACATCAAAATAGAAGCAGTTTTATACAGGTTAGGAAACCTGCTTTCATTGGCCTTCTAGAAAGTGTGTAGATCGAAGGGAGTAGGGTGCTTTTATTTTTTTGTAGTTACTGCAGATCAGGAACTTTTCCATTAAAGGGAAGGTCTCTTCAGACTTCTATTCTGCCCGTCTCCCTAAAAATTGACTGCTCTGTCGAGCAGTTCAAATCCCAACTGCTCTCCTTACTTACCCCTCCTGGGACATGCAACTGCTACTGATGACCAACATTACCTGCAGTATCTTATGTACGCGGCACTTCCTCTGTCCGTAATGTCAAACGGTAACCTAAGTACTGTCATCACTGTACCTGGTCATCTGTTAAATTATTGTCAAATGTAACCAACTGCACTATCCTTCACCGTACAGCATCACCTGCTAAGTTGTTGCCTTGCATGTATCCAATGAAACATTTCTGTAGTACAGCTGCATTGTGTTGCACATCTGTGTCTGTCTCTGTAATACTAGTTTGTTGCACTCGACTCTAAATCCTTTGAAAATAGACTCTGCCTAAAGGCGTTTAAGTGAAATAAAAACTAAACTATTCTGTTTACCTGTGTAGTTTGTAGGCATGAACAATGATTGCCTCTGTTGCACCCTGCTGATTTCATCAAGATTTAAATGTAAATGCAGGTACTTAAGCCTGGTGTGAAAACTTAACTGCATTACACAGTGCGACTCATGTAAGGTATCCCGGAATTTTATGATGTTCTAGTGCTAAAGCCTGCAGTAGTTATACTCTATTAGTCAGTGTTGTTGCTGTCTTCTGCAGTCCCGATCTTCTTGTCTTATGCTGGCCACCGAACTTTTCAAGGCATGGTAAGTGTCCTGCTGTTTCCTGTAGTTTAAAGTGCATTTAAGTTAGAAAAAATGCTTTTAGAGAATACAGAGACTTCACGAAACATATAACAGAAGGGAACTAAATGAGAGTATAACTTCTGCAGAGTTGTGCAGGTAGATGCCTTGCATAAGTGAGATCATGACCTCTGCAATGAAGATAAACAGATTTTCACACCAGGGCAAAACAGAGTGATGCAACCTCATTTATATGTAAATTAGGGGGGTGCAAGAGAATGAGTCACTGTTCATGCCACAAGTACCGTATACAGAAAATAGGTTGAGAGGACTTTCCCCTTTAACTTTGTAGTCAGATTTAGCCAAACCAGAAATTCCAGACAACTCTGAGGGAGGGTTGGCAGCTGCCTTGAGTCTAGCACTCTAAAAGCCTCATATACTCCATACACTGGATGATTGTACAAGTGACCTGTCAGCTTTTGACAACTTTTGACAACTTTTTAAACACATTGCGAAAATCTTTTACCAATATGTCCTTCTGTTTCTTGTAGTTTTTTTTTGTTTGTTTGTTTTGTTTAAAGTAAAACATCCATTTGTTGACCAAACATATCTTTTTCAATACCACTCTCCAAGTAACAGTAAGTAAATAACTTTTATTGTTCGGTCAAAGACCGTTACAAATTAATCCTTTAAAATGCTTTGTATATACAAAAGAGAAATCTATTGCAGCAAAAAACAGTTTTATAGTACCAATCAGAAACTCATAGCATAAATACATATTAAAAACAGCATTATTCATTTGCATACATGTTGAAGTGCTATTTTTATTTTCTTCTAATATTAGCAGCCACTTAGGGGTACCCTACCACTGATGTTTACAGAAGTAGAAATAATTGCAGTTTATACAGTTTTGTAGTACAAATCAGAAATTCATAGCAAAAATACATATTGTGATGCATTTTTCAATCATGAGTACAAAATAAAGTGCTAGTTACATTTTCTTCTAATCTTTGCCACCACTGAGGTACCCGGCCACCTTTTGAATTACTTCCTTGTCTTCTGAGGTGAACATAATGTTTAACAACCCATTTTTATCTATGGAATCGTTGCCTTTCCAGATTTTTTTTTTTTTTACCAATTATTTTACCAGGTGAGACACACTAAGCTGAAAGCTTGTTTGCAGGTGCAACCTGGGAGCACAAGGAAGTTAAGCGACTTGCTCAGGGTCACACAGTATGCACCTAGGGGGCTGTGGGATTCAAACCCAGGTCTCCAGATTTGTAGCTCAGAGCTTTAACCCACTGCGACATACTGCTTTTGGATAGATTGGATATAACCATCTCATCCTAGGTTTACTATACCAGGTACAGTCAAACATAGCATGAGCCACATCCTCTCTCCCTTGGTTGTTACAGTTGCATCAACTCCAAGTAGCTTTTCAAATCATTAAGGTCACTATACACTGTAAAAGCCAGAGGGATTTTCTGCCATTTCAAGACCTGTAAGTACCATCTTCAGGCTGACAATAGTCATCAAGAAAATGTAGCACCAGACTCAGCTTTGGAAAGCTGTTTTTAGATACAAGTATTCTCTCAACTGCCAAATACTTTTGTCTCCCTTAAAAAATCCCTCCTACAAGTGTACATGGAAGGCATGGTAAGCATGTGGTTCAAGGGGCAATGCCACCCCCTATTTATCTACCTACTCTGAGAATCTATTTTTTTTGAAAGAGCCACTTCCACTTTACCATGCTGATCAGCTGCCTCACACTGGAACTATGTTGAAACACTTCAGTAGGCGAATTTACAATGTGAGTGAGGCACAAAAAGCATGTCTTGCATTAGGAACAAGAGGAATAAGCACCTCTTGGAAATCTTTTTTACAGTAAGCTGCAGAATCTGACAACTGCGTTTACATCAGAAAAAAGTATTCCCGCATAGCTGCATTACTGCTTCTACAGGCAGAGCTGGTGTCCATGACTGCAAACTTCAGAAAGTCTAGCAACACCTATCATGTAATTTTTCCTCAACACCACTGTAACATTTAAAATTTAATGGTCCCTAATTATCTGGTGTCTTGTCTGCAATAACCCACACTGTCTCGTTTTGACAAATACTTTTCACAGCTTCTATATGACTTGCAAACAGCCATGGTACAAATTTCTCAAGTGTCAGTGGCATGGGCAAGGTTTCTCCCAGCTTACAATTTTTTAACCAAAAAAAAAAAAAAAAAAAAAAGGCTTTCATTTTACTTGCTTTTTCTAAGGTGATGTCCGTTTTGGTACACAACTTTACAAAATCCTCACAAACCTCTTTTGATTTTAAAACAAAGATGCAAGTGTACTTTGTGTAGCTGGCTCAAGCACACTAACATTTTTTTGTAAACTTGGCTTTATTTCACACACTGATACCGCAGATAGATACAACCATTCATGAATAAAGGACCATTTATCATTCCTTGGGCCTCCGCCTCAGAATCCCTCCATGATACAATAAGCAAGATTACATAGCATTGTTACTAGATAAGGAGGATAACCTTAGACTGCCAAAGAACTGTTTACATTAATATTACCCCGGGGGCAAATTCTTAAGTAGACTGCTGAAAGTAAATGGTTTAACTAATAGAACATAATGCCCAAGAAAAAAAAAAAAGAGGGTGCACAACAGATCTGCTCTTCTAACAACATACTACAAGAAAGAATAGCCAGAAGAAAAAAAAAAGGCCCAACTACTGGCTGTGCGCTTACTCTCCCCCCCCCAAAAAAAAGTGCACTAACATTTTAAGCGTAAAAGCCTCTTTAGCACCTCTTTGCTTTTTACTCAAGTGGCCTTTTTGTTATGTCTAACCTAATACAATCTACACTGTTTGCACAGAACTTAAAGAACAGCATGCCATCATCAGCATAAAAAGTCATTTTTAAATTGTTTAGCCCTTTCTACTGCACTTACTTTTGACAAATGTCTTGTTATTTAGTCATCTGTTATCTAGCAGTGCTAGTCTCACCATGCTACATTCAGCAGTTGATTCTCAATCCGGACACACACCAACCGGTCTTTACAAGTTTAGTAAACTGAAGCTTTACAGTTTTTAAACTCTCTTGTCTAAGCCACCACAAAAATCACCACATTTCCTAACTCTCCTCACTAATAAATGCAAGCAGTTGCATTTTTCTCACAGTATTAGACACATTCTTACAGTCAGCACTACCCACCTGTTAAATGAACCAAAGCTGCTGGAGGCTACTGTTACACGTTTATAGCACCAGCGGAGAAACTGCTGAGAAGGTAGGGCGAGGGGGAGCAGAGAGCAACTTCTCTAGCTAGTTTCTGCAGAGCTGGAAATCATCATCATTTCTGCAAGGCTAGACAACAAATAGGGCTTTTTCCCATAGTCACCATTTCAGATAGACAAAAAAACAGCCATTGTAATTATTAAACCCAGCGTAAATAGCAGATTCTGTGCATTTCAAACTAAAATGTCAGTTTCTGTGATTCTTTCCGTGATTCCATGACTGCAGAAAATCACTGTCCCTAGTAAGGTAGATGAGCACAATACCCACCTTCAGGGGTGTAGCCAGAAATTTCCATTTTGTAAACAATCAAACAGTTACACCCCCCCCTTAAAAAAATGTACACATCCTCTCCAAATGGTACCCCCTTCCAAACAAGTCAGATTGTTGTCAGATGATTCCTCTACTCTCTAAACAGGTTATACATGTATCTGTCTCCTAACAACAGAAGTTTAAACATAGATACTCCTCAGTGGCCTACACGAACCCACATACTACAGATTAGAATGAAAATGCTAACAGAAAGGTATGGTTTGTGACAGGCACTCAACAAAACTGTACACAAATGTGTACAGTGAGTATGGCTGCCTATACCCTTGCTCACCTTCACGAGTGACTAGTTTCCACATAGGACACAGATAAGAATATACAAAATATGAATGGATTAACCTAAGACGGGGAATTGGTTTACTGAGCATTAATCCACACCTGGGTGGATGAAGCCTCCCTCACTTCCTCATGGGGGAACGCTAGGACCTGCTGGGACAACATTTAGCAGCTGAATGGTGGCACGCGTTCCCCCCCACCTTCACTTATCAACATTAATGGTTCGGTCTCCTCAGACCCTGTCCTTATTGCCAACCACCTCAACAAATCTTTCACAGACCTTAGCCCGGTGCTCCCAGATAATTTCTTCGCTCCCCCTCCCTCCAGGTCTGTCCCTATTCTCCCACGCCCCTTGTTCTACCTGCGTCGAGTCACTGCCCAGGAAGTCAGACCTTACCTACTCAAAGCCTTAAAGAGTAACACAATTGGCAAGGACTCCCTTGATCCCAGTCTTCTACGTCAGGTTCTGGATCTGGTTATCTCACCAATCACCAGCCTCTTTAACAAATCCCTCTGCCTAGAGCAATTCCCCTCTGCCTGGAAGATAGCTACTGTCACCCCAATACACAAGGGTGGTGATAAGACCCTCCCTAGCAATTATCGACCTATCTCAATCCTCTCTCCTCTCTCTAAGGCCTTAGAAAAAATTGTGGCCACCCAAATCTCTGAATACCTCATAAATATAGCATCCTCTGCCCAGAACAACATGGTTTCAGAGCAGGCCACAGCACCAATACTGCCCTCCTGGAGTTCTCTAACTTTCTTCACACCTCACTGGACTCTGGCTCCCTAGCAGGTGCAGTGTTCATTGACTTATCAAAAGCCTTTGATACTGTCTCCCAACCCCTCCTGCTAGCTACCCTTAGTCACTTAGGCTTTGCCACTGGGCCTGTTTCCTGGTGCTCCAGCTACTTGTCGGCCTGCTCACAACATGTGAAAATCAACGGGAGCTTTCCAGCACCTGCCCTATCGCTCCGGAGTCCCTCAGGGCTCCATTCTTGGGCCTTGCTCTTTTCCCTTTTTCTCAACTCCCTGCCCAGTGTATGTACTGGTAAAATCCTTCTTTACGCAGATGATGCTGTACTTTGCCTCCGGACTGTATCCCATCTCACTCAGGATTCTCTGCAGGAATCCTACAATGACGCAGAAGCCTGGTTTACTGAGCACAGACTCGTAATTAATCTAAAGAAACCAAAACCATGCTCTTGCCCACCCCCAAAATAAATCCAGTAACTATCCTCTCGCAGTCCACTCCACCTCTAAACTCCCTATTGAGCTAGTTCACTCTTATAAATACCTTGGTATAACCTTTGACCCTGCCCTCTCTTTTCATGCCCAAATCTCTGCCCTTGCCTCAGCCTCTAACACTTGGCTGGGTATCCTCTATCGTCATAAAAACTGCCTCCCCACAGATGCCCTCCGACTTGCAGTTACATCCTCTGTTCTATCTCTGGTAGACTATGGCCTACCTGTGTATGGTGCAGCAGACCAGACTGCCCTGCACAAGATCCACCTCACCTTAAACAAGGCCTGCAGGCTCATAACTGGGGCTCCTAGTCTAACCCACACTTGCCTTCTTTACACCATGGCTAATCTACTCAACCTAGATGAGTGCCTCAAATACCAAACCTGCCTCCTAACAAAAAAAATCACTCCTTGGGCTATCCCCACCGGGTCTGTCAACCACTATCCACCGTGCAAACCCTACAGTGCATACCCATATATCCAGCAAAACTGCACTGGTTGTACCGAGGGCGAGAACCTCGCAAGGTCAAAGGGCTTACCCCTACAGAGCCCCCTGTTGGTATAACGCCCTTCCCACCGGAGTCACTGATGCCACCTCATTATCTTATTTTAAAACTAGCCTTAGAAATCACCTGCTTTCAACACGCAGCTGTACCTGCCTCTAAGCCTCCTCCTATCCTCCCAGACAAGGCTCACTGAGCTGCTCTCTGACCTTCTGTCCAGCTCTACCGTTACTTGCTACTATCTTTCCCACACTCCTCTTCTGATGTCTTCCACTCAGCTTACCTTTATTCTGCCCACTGAATCAATCTCCATGTAACTACTGTATATTGTCTACACTGTAAAGTGCACATGTAAGCCTGTTTGTATACTGTGTTTGACATATGCCTGTATTTTTGGCTGATTCCTAAATGTACTCTGATTTTTTGTCTGCCTTGATGTTTGTTTCTTGCACTGTTTTGTCCTCACTGTGACAAGGTACCTTTGTAAATGAGCCTCTGGCTCAAAGGTTGTTAAACTGATGTTCTAATAAATAAAAAATAAATAAATAACTAAGTCCCTCAGCCTGTGGCCTCATACCTCATTCCCCCACCCCACCCCTCAGTGAGGATTAATGCTCAGTAAACCCATGCTCTGGAGTGGGTTAATCCACTTATGGACAACTTTATTTTAGAAGTTTACTTAACTACATATATATATATATATATATATATATATATACACACACACACATATACATATATATATGTATGTGTGTATATATATATACACACACACACACACACACACACATATATACACACACACATATATATATATATATATATATATATATATATATATATATACACATACACACACAAAAAAAAAACACTGTTTACATGCATTTGTAATGAAAACAGTTCTTCCGCCTAATTGGTTTGTCCTTCTGAGGATGCTGTATTTTTTTTTTTTTTACATGTTTTTCTGGTGGAGTGATCCGAAAAGGTCAATTTATGTTGCCGTCACTCAGGATTGTGTAGTGCGGTACAGCAACTGTGGGTTTATAGGGGATTAATCCATGGTCAGATGACCTGTTTTGACAAATCAGAACACAGGATTTTCAGCATCCATTTTATAAGGCAGTATAGCATAGTGTTTAAGAGCACTGAGCTGCAAACCTGGAGAACTGGGTTTGAATCCCACAGCCACCACCTGCATAATGTGTGACCATGAGCAAGTCACTTAACTTCCCTGTGCTTCCAGGATGCAGCTTGAAACAAGCCTCGGCTTAGTATCTCCTTCCTGGCCAAAAACTGTAAAATAATAATAATTTAAAAAAAAGTCAACCATAACAATCACAATGAGACTTCTCACATAAAAAACAATGCAACATTTCATGAAGACATGTAACATTGTTCCCTTTCAAACTCTTAGTGGGTAAGATATTATAAATCCTCATTGTATTCAGTTTGCAGAGAAGTACATCATGGTCCAGCGCAGTGAATGCTGGGTCGAATTCACAAAGCGATTTGGGACTATGTCCCACTCCACAAGTCCAGTTGCAGACTTACAGTCCCCCAGAGTTGCGAAGATGTTACACCGGGTCCCACCAGCTGTAACATTTTACTGCAGCTGCAGGGACTTTCATGGCAACACCACCCGCAAGCTGCTGTACATCGTGGAACAGTCGGAATCTGGCCCCATCTTTGTGAATACTGCAGCTGCAGAAAAAACTGTGGATTCGCAAGTGGCAACCCACTCGCGTAGGGATTTTCCTGCAGCTGTGGGAATTTCATGGACTTTGTGAATCCGGCCTAATGCCCCACAGTGAGATTTTTTTTTATTTAATGCAGTAAACAAGTCATCATTTACCTTGCCCAGGGCCGATGCAGTGCTGTGCCTGGCTCTGAAAGGGGGAAGGGGTTATAATATCATTTGAGTAGAGAGGCTTGTAATTCGATTGTTCAGCAACTTTTCAATTATTTTTGCCAGTACTGATAGGTTGATAGTTTAGATCAGATTGAGAGGCAGATTTAATCAAGGGAGTCAAGTATGCAGTTTTTCAGACAGCTGGCAAGTCATTTGTTTGCAGGGAGTCGGAACAGATTAAGCAGACCAAAAAAAGAGGTGGTGCGGGGTTATAATATTTCTGCTTAGTTTAAAATAGTGGGTCCAATAAGTCAGCTGTTTTCTTGGTGTAAACTTATGAGTTTAAAAAATGTGTTTTACTGCTAGATTTAAAATAAAAGTCTGGGGTGTGGCTCTTGCTTCAGAATTATTTGCTTCTGAACCTCAATCACATGTTAGCCAAGACGCACTACCAAATGTACTGAATATGAAGCCTGCAGAGGAAAACAAAGGAGCATTTCATTAATCTACAGTTGTATTCCTGTCAGGGAGGACCTCGTTACTGATGTTTAGTTGTTCGAGGATTATTGATGAACTTGAGCTTTCTTCAACAGCTTTGCCATTCTTCAGAATTAGGCAGGGTCTCTTATTTTTTTCTACTATTAATCAGCAAGTCATTTACTACCTTCAAATCCTCCTTGTGAGTGGCAGGGAAGCTTCCCCCCACCTCAATACTGTTTGAGGGTTTGTCTTTTTTGGAGGGGGGGGGGTTAAAAAAACAAAAACAAAAAAAAAAAACAGTGTTTTTCAATCTACCCAGACCAGCTGCATGGCAAGGTAAATAAACCTGCTCCTCAAGCAATTAAAGCTCAATTTGTACTAACAAACCCATGTATTAACAATGAGAAACAATGCAAATATTGCTTTTATTATACCTGTTTGCGAGTTCTGCTTTACAATGTGTCGGAGATTGTTTGGTGTGCTTTCTGCTGTTTGACAAGTGAAGCTGGGGGGGGGGGGCCTTTGCATGTATAAACTGAGAAAATGATCTCCTGCTTCGCTCCTGGCTATAACAACCTTTGTACACGCTCCAGCTACCTTCACTCACCAATACCAATTTACCCAAAGATTATGCAGTTTTTAACTGTGATCTGCACGTGAATGAATCAAGACGCAATAACTTTTTTTTTAGGAGGCTAATTCCAAGCAAATATCTGAGCCAGTCAGGCGGCACATAGAAGGTTCAGTGCTGTAAAATAATGAGACACTAGTATTCTCCCCAACATCACTACTGTATATGCATTCCCATTTGGGCCGGGCCAAACACTCAGCCCCATCGACCACTAACCCCCCCCCCCAAAAAAAAAGATTGTAGACTGTGGGGTCCAAGAGTATGCAACCCATAATTATGGAAGCCTTAAGGGATTAGTTTCCCTGTTTTTCTCTCTTCCCCACCTCCACAGGCTTCGGATGCTGCAGCAGAGCCCCGAAGGGCGGGGGGGGGGGGAGCTGCCTGACTCACCACGGGGGTTGCTGCAGTGCCATCAGCTCCCTGTGTTGGGAAACTTGGCAGCACTGTTCCCCAGCCCTGGCTGCCTGCACATCCCAAGTCCACTCCAGAACCCATGTGGGTGGTGTGGCGGCACAGTGTGCTGCTGCTGGCCCGATAGGCAACCCATGACTGCAACAGTCTGAGGTTTGTAATATTTTAACAAATAATATACACCTACATTGTACCGCCCAATATGTTGTTTATCTTGGGGTTCACAGTGACCAATCTAAATCACTCTAGCTTCACTCTTAGGAGTCAAGAATGTCTTCATAAACCCGCTGACAAATTACATCATTTTATAACATCGGATCTGTCCAGTTCTGGTTCCTTATTGATCAATACCTGATCACATGGGACTTCCTTTAACGTAGTACATAACCACTTAAGAGTACATTAATTGGAACACAACCTGTCAGGGTAAAACGTTATCACAAGACACAATCCAGCAAATTCTAAAAGGCATTATGCAAGTCCAACAACCACATGACAGAAATGACCATACAAGTACCCCCCCCCAACACAGCAGTCATTATGCAGCTCAAACAACCACGACAGAAAGTACCCCTGAAGACCCCCCCCCCGCATAACTTAAAAAACTCCTACAAGAGATGCAACTGAAGAAACAAATGCAGCGTATAACTAAAGATTTGAAGAAGAAGATGAGGAATGTGGGGGCTGGTGCAGGGGATCACCATGGCCAGGAGGCAAATGAAGGGAAAAAGACATGGAAGAGACAGCAAGAGAGGGAAGTACCAGGAGAGGAGATCTCCAGACTCCAGAATGGCAGAGAAAGCACTGAGGGGCAGTTATCCTCACTTGTATGCTGGCCAGTATGAAAAGGGTACCCAGCAAAATGGGTGAGCTTGAGGGCCTAACACATTTCGAGGGCTAGGACATAGTAGTACTCCCTGGTGGGGAGAAGAAAATTGCTGGGACACCAGGCTAGAGGGATGCAGACTATTCTGAAGAAATATGCCTGACAGGTAAGAGAGGGGTGGAGAGGTCATCTCTGTAAGGGAAAGAGTCACTGTGGAGGACGTGGAGGACATCAGAGGGGCAACTACTGTCACAAAGTTCATTTGGGTCAAGCTAGTGGAAAAGGGGAGGGGTGAAAGAGTTGGGAGGGTTGCTACGTGCCCCCAAACAGCTCAGTGGCACATGTTGCTAAGCTAGTTAATAAAACTATGAGACAGGCAATACTGAATGCAGTTATGGTCCTGTGGGACTCAAATCTCCCAGGCAAAGACAGGCATCTTGAGAGGGCCAATGGCAGGGCTGACAGGGAGACTGAGTTTCTGTCTACCTTCAAGGAATGCTTCCTTGAGAAGCATGTCCAACAGGGGACAAGGTAGGTCACTCTTGTTCTCAGCAGTGTGAATATCAAGGAATTGGTGCGAGGCAGTGAACCAGGACCCGGAACCAGAAAAGTGGCCTTTGCTAAAAGGAAGACCCTGCTGTCCAAGGCTCTGCAGCAGCTGCATGAGGCTGGCAATACAGACTGCCTGTGGTGTCTGCTGAAGCCTGCATCACTGTCAGAAATAAGGGAAAGAGGGCCTAGAGGTAGCCCACGAGACTCAGCGGGGACCCACGGCAACTGATCCTGAACAAAAGCAAAGTATAGGACTGCTGGAAAGAGATGGGTTGCCTCCTGGCCAGAGAGGAGTACAGAGCAGCTCTGAGGGACAGCCCCACTAGAAGAGTTAAGACAGCCAAGGAAGGGCTGGAAGTCAGATTAGCAGTAGCAATAGCAGTTGCAGACAACAGAAAAGCCTTTTTCCAAAACACAAATGGGAGGAAGGGGAATGGGTCTCTGAAAACAGGCCAGGAATGGGGAGGGACCTCCTAGAGCCAGGGGTGATGACTGAGATACTGCTTGCCAAAGGGCTCCCAGCAGAGGAAAGGTGCTCAGTGAGGAGTCCAAGGCGTCAGGAGTAAGTTACTCCTGATGCTGCTTTGGTAGTGATCTAACATACTAACATACTAAAAGCCAGCAGAATAGGCCAAATGGTCTGTCTTGTCTGCTCGAAAGCCAGCAACCTAATGGCTGCCCGCCTCACCACCCCCCTAGCCCTAGGAGTGTCTCCTCTAGATTCAGTTTCCCCTTGAACCTGTCCCACCCCTTCCTGAAGCCCTCCACTGTGCCCTCCTCCACCAGTCTCCCGGGAAGCGCATTCCACGGCTCCACCACCCTCTCAGCGAAAAAATGCCTCCTACATTCCCCTGTAATTTCCCCCCTCAGCTCCTGGTCACTCCCCCCTTCTTCAGCCTAAACAACTCCCTGGTTCCACTCCTAATTATTCCCTTTACATACTTGAAAACCTCTATCATGTCTCCCCTATCCCTCCTCTCCTCCAGTGAGTAAAGCCCAAGCTCTTCCAGTTTCTCTTCATCTAGCTGGGTAAGTCCCAAGAGTGGATGGGATACACCCCAGATCATAACAGACTAGCTATGGAAACAACTGGCAGGTCCACCTGAAGCACTCTTTCAGGAGTCTGTCCAGACAGGCGTAGTTCCAGAGGACTGGGAAGTGACCAATGTGGTAACCATTTTCAAGAAGGGGCAAGGTTGGAGTTGCCATAATGAGGTCTCACTTTCAAGATACACAGACTGCCGTTTATACTGCTTTTAGTTTCTCGGGGGGGGGGGACTGATAGGGAGTGGAACTTTTCTGGCAAATAATCGGAGCTAAACTGTTCAGACTTTGGTACACTACAATTGCTAGATGTACACTCCTTCTTATATTAGTGGCTGCCAGCCCAGCTGGTCAAATATGCATCTCCTGAATGGTCTTACTTTGCATTCAAGTATGATCTTTTTTTTTTTTTTGAATTCTATTTATACACCTGGCTGTCCGAGGCATCCTTCAGAGGTGCCCACACAATCCTACCCCTTCTACTCCCTGCCGTGGCCATCCACAGCGGTTCACCCTTCCTTCGAGGGACTTCCCAGCGCTCCAGATCACCCCCCCCCCCAGAACAGGGCCTGCCCTCCTCGGCAGCACTATCTGGAATTAGAGGGTCCATCCCTCTAGGAAGTCGGCCACGGATCCCCGGTGTGGCCTGGCCCGGCATTGGGGATGAGAGTGAGATCCCTGGGGCCCTCATCTTCTCCCCGTCGAGCCGAGTGGAGTCGCTTTTGTTGTTGCTGTCCCTCACGGAGCCCAGCCAGGAAGGCAACGTAATGCTGTGGCTCCGCCTCCCCAGGCATACGCCACTACAATCGGTGACCTCCAGCCTGCTGCCAGAGGTCGCTCCAAGAGTGAGCGCACACAAGCCCTCCCCAGGAAGAGAGGCGGTCCATCCAGACACTCGATCTCTTCCTCCCTGCCAACCTCGATGGTCTGGGCCTGCTCCTGAACCCAGGCCCGGTGTGGCATCCAGCGCCTCAACCCTCAGCACCACCAGACCGGCTCAAGTATGATCTTGCCTACTTTGTTTCATAAACCCTATAGTTTATCCATAAGTCCCTGGTTTCTACATCGACAAATTAAATCTGCATAATCAAAGTGGGGTAGAATTATTGCACTGTAGACTGCAGGTACTGTTTTCAGTGACGGGCAATGTCTAACTCTCCTGAAGGCAACTGTGTATCAATTTTACAAGAAAGTTTAGATGGGTGTCCTTTATTTGCAAACCAATGGTCAAAGTACATTTCCAAAATAATGTGTTCACAGATTCAAGAAGGACCCCATTAGCATAATGTACACCTTAAAGGCATCAATTCTGGATACAGGTTGGTCTGGCACAATAAGCAGAGTTTTATGGATATTTTCTTTTCATTATTTAGTGTTAAGTGTTTTTTTAAACAGTAACTGAGAAATATTTGCTATTTCATGTCTTGGGCTCATTTCAACAGTTTTCACATCTTTAGCCACACATAAAATCGGACAGTGCTGTCTGTCTACAGACAGACTTTGAAGGAGGTACATATACATGGTAGGTCATTAATAAAAACAAAGAAAAAGAATGCATCAGATAACATATCCTAGTGGCACACCCACTCTTTTTTAAATTGTATTTTTATAGGCTGGCCCGGTGGTGCCGAGGGTTGAGGTGCTGGATACCACACCTCAAGCTACATCGATGAACCGGGTTTGGGAATGGCCTTGGGTCGCCGAGGTGGGGTGGAGTGAGAACAGGATCAAGCATTGGTGCTCTCCTCTCCTGGGTAAGGTCGCCCGCCCGTAGTCCCGCTGTACTGAAATGGAGGTTCGGTACCAGCACAGGTGGTCAATGGCGCGACTGCAAGGGAGGGGTGTCCCAAACGGCGTGCATGTGAGTGCCTACACACACACACACACACACACACACACACACACACACACACACACGCTACATCGAGGATGCGTGGGTATAGGGGTCGGAAGAAAATCTGCAAAAACCCAGAAATTACAAATGAAAAAAAACAAAACTATTATTAGTTTTACAAGAAACCTCTTACATTTAGCCATGACTGTCACATTATAGGAATTGATGCAACATCATACTTACCACAGAGTATCAGAAAATGCAGCCTGAGATTTACCCATTTATGAGGGCTATGCACAATAGAGTTAACTGTAATCTCATTATAATTAAACATCATGAGCAGGGTCACTGGAAAATTGCAGAAAAAGTTACCAAAATTGCAGAGATTTTTTGGCAAAAACTGCAGGAATTCTACTACAGACCTCAAGTGCTCCATAATACATCTAACTATTTGCTGGAGCATATATTAGTCAGCATAAACTGCTAAACTATTATACCTTGCACATGTCATACTTTTCCTGTTATTCTCCATTTCTCTCAAATTACTGTTTATTACTATGACACTTTAACTGCTTTGCACATAGTTTGTAATTACTTGTTCTCTATTGTATTATGACTGCGATTTCTGTTATTTATTGTACTCTCCCAGGTCGTGCCTGAAAATAGGTACCCTATGTCTAGTGTACTCAACCGGTTACCAAAAAACAAACAAACAAACAAATACATAGTCACTTGAATATGTTATTTTTTTCCATACAGGTTTTTATCCTCCCCGGTGGGCGGACGGCTTGTGTCAGCCAACCGTGCGAACGCGGTCGGCAGGACCACTGGAGCTGGCCTGGGGGCGTCATCCAGCTGCTGCCCCCGCTTTTCATCCTCTTACTCCACAGAGCCCTAAACAAGGTTGGTTGTGCGTGTGGAGGTGCACGCCCACGCCTTGGCCGACTCTGCTCCGCCCAGGCCTAGCGCCCGACTCCCCTCACTGTCTGCACCACCATCATGCCTCCACATGGTGGTGGTCTTGGGTCGAGTGAGCCAACCCCCCCCGATCCAGGAATGGAGAGCTGCCTGTCGGCCACTCTGTCCACTCCCAGCCCTCCCCTGAACATGGGTCACCAGCATGACGAGAGGTAAAGCACCCAGCACCTCAGCTCTCAGCGCCACTCGGCCAGCTCACACTTCAATATGCAAACATGAAGGTAAGCGTGTGTCCCTAAAATGAATACTACATTGATCAATGTGTTGCTGGTTTTCTAAAATGTAAAAATATCTGCCTCATACAGTGCTAAATGGATTCTTTTTAGTGAGTCACAGCAATCAATAACACATAAACCCAGAATCAACAAATGTCTGTTTCTGGATATAAAATAACAAAGCCTGATCAACAGCTATTTACAGTGCTCTGTCAACTATTCACCTACTTTGGTGCAAGAAAAAAATAAGCAGATAATCAAGTTTTATTAAAAAAATTGATGTTAAAATGTTTACTATTCATAATTTGCACTGCAGGTACTGTGCAATATTTTCAAAATCACATATTAAAGCATTAAATCTGGGGGTTATTGGGGCTGGCAGTATAGCCTAGAGGTTGGCGTAACAAGCTGTAAATGAGGATGGCACATCTAGCAGACCCAAGTTCGATTCCCACAACCTCCACTTGCATACTATGTGACTCTGAACAAGTCACAACCTCCCCAGTGCTTCTGGGTTACCCTTAAAACGGGTACTTGTGCTTAGTGGGCCTTACCTGGTTACCAAAAAAAATAAAAATATCTACACACACGGATATGTATATCTACGCAATATATATTTATACAATAGGGGCGAGTGATAAATGAGTGAGATAAAACAGTGCATCATCCACTGGAGCGTGATATTTTTACCCTCTGCTTTACTGTGATGATTATCAGCCATTTACACACACAGGTCACTGATATCACCACTCTAGGCAGCTTTCCCCTCAGTATGCATGAAACGCCTGTACTGTTACCATATACACAAATGCAGAACTTTTTATTTTTTTTTTTTTATTTTATTTTATTTTATTAGAATTTCGGATAAATACCTTTGAGTCACTGGCTCTTTTACAAAGGTTCCATGTCAGTATACAAAGAATAGAAGTAAAGTTTGTGTGAGATTAGCAGGCAAGCAGTTTAAATACAAAATTCAGTACAGGGTATACATGGTCTAAAGCTACAGGTGATAAATAACAGTTAGAACAACATAATCAGGTATACATTTAAGAATGATGAGTCACAACAAATAATATTTACATGAATTAAAGCTGCCAGAAGGGCACTATCAAAGGGAAAGGTAGAGTGGAAAAAACTGAGTTGCTGCCAATTGTGCCAGGTAGCGCAGGAAAGTGGAAGAGAGAGTGGGTGTAGAGGGGTAACTGGGAGGGAGGTAGAAGGAGAGGTGGGTGGGAGGCAAGGATCGGGGAACAAGTGTAACATTGGGTGGGGTGAGCAGGTTAGAAAAGGGGAGAGAGGAAGGGAGTTGAAGGAGGGTAAGAGAGGAAGGTGGTGGACCTGGGCTAGGGAGAGAGGCAGGGGAAGATATGGGGGGGGGGGAGGATAGTGGCAGGCAGAGGTGGTGATACTAGAGAGGTGCAAAGAACAAAAGTGACTACCTGGGAGGTTAGGAGAAAGTCACAGGTGGCTCTGGACACGAGCGTTTGACGTAGCTTGTGTTTGAATGAGCAGAGGGTGCCTAAGTTGGTGAGTTCGCTGCCCAGGGAGTTAAACATCTTAGGGGCTCTACCTGCAAAAGACCGCTGGCCTTGGGTGGTGCGACAGAGGGGAACAGCCAGAGAATAGTTGTCAGAGCTTCTTGTTTAACGTGGGTGGTTGGCTGGGCTTAAGAGAGACTGAACCCCAGGGAGCATGAGTCCCATCAATGACTTTTTTGCTAGTAGGCAGATTTGGAAGTAATCCTCCCCTGAAGTTGTAGCCAGTTTGACTGTTCATAGAGGTCGCAGGTATGCGTGCGGTGGGCAGCACCAGTAAGCAGTCTGCAGGCCCTATTCAGTGCTGTAAGAATTCGCCGTAGTGCTGTAGCTGTGGCTGCTCCGCAGATAACAAGCCCATACTCAGTGATGGAGACAACAGAGCTGTGTATTGCTAGCTTAAGGGTGTCAGGTGTCAGGCAGTGTCTATGTTTATAGAAAAGGCCTATATGGATATTTACAGATTTTGCAACTCAATCAATATGGCTGGAGAAGGACAGAGCAGGGTCCAGGGTTATACCAAGGTATTTGAAAGTCTGCGTCTGGTCCAGAGTCACACCCAAGCTGTTTTTGATTGCCAGCTGTTGGTGTTTATGTTTGTTATGTATGCCATGGAACAGCATAGTGTCTGTTTTCTTGTAATTTAACACTAGTTTCTGTGAGATGAACCAGGCCTCAACTTGCTTGAAACTTTCCTGTAGTTGTTTCTCCAAGAGGGAGGGGTCAGAATTCTTAGAGAAAATCACTACGTCATCAGCATACAGAATAATGTTTTCATCACAGGCAGAAGGGAGATTGTTCAGGAAGATGCTGAAAAGAAGGGGTCCCAATATAGACCCTTGGGGAACACCAGCCAAGACAGGTAGTTTGGAGGAGAGGGAGTCACCAATTTTAAACTTGTTGTGACCAGTTGGAGAGATTGTTGAACCACTGTAAAGTGTCATGAGAAAGCCCTAAGTTGCCAAGTTGTTCCAGTAGTAATGGATGGCTGACTGTATCGAAGGCCTTCGAGAGGTCTATAAAAGGTGGCACCAGCAAGTTGTCCTTGATCTAGTGTTAGATGAATGTGGCCCGTAAATTCAAGGAGGGCAGAGGTGGTGCTATGTCCTTTGCGAAAGCCATGTTGCTGTGGGCATTGCAAGTTGTATTTCTCCAAGTACTCCACCAATTGGTCTGCAACAATTTTTTCAAGAGCTCTGGATAAAGGGGGTAGGATGGAGATGGGCCTGTAGTTAGTGTAATGTCCTATCCCCAGACTTGTGTATTGGGGTCACCAGGGCAGACTTCCACTTGAGCAGGAACTGGGACAGCATGAGGGACTGGTTAATAATCTTGGTAAGAGGGTGCAGGGCATCGTCAAGAGTGAGGGCGATGAGCTTCAGGTCAAGTGTGTCCCACTTGATCTGGATTTTCCGAGCACCTTGAGGGGGTATTTTTTGGCATCCCTTTCAGTAACTGCCTTGAAATAGAAGTGTGGATGATTTGTATCCTGAGTCTGTTGATATTGGGAGGCCATGGTTTGGTTGGTGTCAAAGAAGTTAGAGGGAAGCACATGGCTGAGGTCAGTGAATGCCAGATTGAAAGTATTGGCAATTGTGGTGGGGTCCAGGGTGTTGCTGCCATCAACCTTCAGCATATTAGGAGTTGCTTTGGACTTTTTCCCTATCACTTCAGAGAGACTTTGCCAGAATTTCCTTCCATCTGACCATGCGTTTGATGGGGTGCTCCTGTAGTAGCTGGCTTTTTCACTGCGGATAGCTCTGGAACTACACGAGAGGTTTCACTGCTGCCTGCAGCTAACTCGGGTAGCATTACAAAACACTATCACCTATTCCCCACTCTAACTTCCAGCTCATTACTGTGATACTCTCAGCTTGACTGCAGCCAGAATGCTTGAGACAGACATAAGGCAACTCTAGTTGGGGGGCGGGGGGATAGGAGGAAGTAGGCTGTTGGTCAACTAGGATCTGCCGCTTATCTGTTAGGTAGGGAAATAGGTAGACTAGGTGGGCCAAATGGTCCTTATCTGCCGTCCAAATTCTATATTTCTAATTCTAAAGACCACAGCTTCACAGAACAGTCTGTTCCTCGCTGCTGCCTGCAGCTAACTCAATTACCACTGAAAACACTCACATGTTCCTCAAACGCTGCCTCTCAGCCCATTACAATTACTGTGCTACTCTCAGCTTGACTGCAGCCAGAATTCTAAAGAGCACAGCTTCACAGAACACACTGTTCCTCATTGCTGCCTATAGCTAACTCAATTACCACTGACAAGTCTTCGCTGTTCCTGACACTCTCTCAGCCCATTACCATTACTGTGATACTCTCAGCTTGACTTCAGCCAGACTTCTAAAGAATACAGCTTCACAAAATAGTCTGTTTCTCACTCCTACCTAAAAGTAAGTCATTTACCATTGCAAAACACACTCATCTGTTTCCCAGAGTTTATAACACTGCCAGCCCATTCAGAAAAAAACACACACAGAATGAGCAAACACAAACAGGAACAGAACACAAGACAACATAACAATACTTCTGAAACTCCTGGCCCTATTGTATGAATCGAATACATGATGTGCAGATCATGTGCTATAGCACTCATGAGATATCTAGAGCTCACTCTGCAGGAGTGACAATATTTGCCATATCACACTCATGCCCATCATGTATTCAATTTATACAACAGGGCCAGGAGTTTCAGAAGTATTGTTATGTTGTCTTGTGTTCTGTTCCTGTTTCTGTTTATGTGTTTGCTCATTCTGTGTGCGAGTTCTTCTGAATGGGCTGGCAGTGTTACAAACTCTGGGAAACAGATGAGTGTGTTTTGCAATGCTAAATGAGTTAGTTTTAGGTAGGAGTGAGAAAGACTATTTTGTGAAGCTGTATTCTTTAGAAGCCTGGCTGCAGTCAAGCTGAGAGTATCACAGTAACTGTAATGGGCTGAGAGGCAGAGTTTGAGGAACATGTGAGTGTTTTCAGTGGTAATTGAGTTAGCTGCAGGCAGAAGTGAGGAACAGACAGTTCTGTGAAGCTATGCTCTTTAGAATTCTGGCTGCAGTCAAGTAGGGTTACCACCTTATAAGAAGCCCAAAGTGGGACATTTCTTACTGAAACATGATTTTTTGCAGGACAGTACATAGCCTCTACTAATGCAACAGACTTGTTTTGTCTATATAATCAGAATTAAGGATAAGTACTGTAGTTTCTTACTTGCTTCTATTGTTTCTTATCATTTTAAGGTATTTTAGTTAACATGTTATGGTTTTCTGCAACATTTAGTGGAAAGTTGGAAAATATTTTTTCTCCTATAAAGTCAGGACATTTAGTATTTTTCATATTTTTTTGCAGGACACAGCTGCCCAAATCAGGACTGTCCTGTGAAAATCAGGACAGGTGGTAACCCTACAGTCAAGCCGAGAGTATCACAGTAATGATGAGCTAGAAGTTAGAGTGTGGGGAATAGGTAAGAGTGTTTTGTAATGCTGAGTTAGCTGCAGGCAGCAGTGAGACCTCATGTAGTTATGCATTTATGTCTATGATAACAGCACAGGTGTTTTTGTATGCTAAGGGGGAAGCTGCCTAGAGTGATGATATCAGTGACCTTTGTGGGACCTGTGCGAGTAAATGGCTGATATCACAGTAGAGCAGAGGGTAAAAATATCACACTGCAGTGGATGATGCACTGTTTAATCTCACTCATTTATCACTCACCCCTACTGTATAAATATATTGTGTATATTACACACACACACACACACACACACACACACTACACATACATACATACACACGCATACACATATATTTTTTGCAAAAAACTGTTAATGCATCAGTTAGGGTGAATACCACAGTGACAAAAGCAGGGAAATGTGAACACCCCACCCCCAGGGTTCCCACCCCTACCACCCCATCACTCCACACACCAACAGGCATCGGGGTGTGCCACTGGGTTGTCAGGCCCAACTCTCACCCCATTCCACGTATAAACAAGCTTACACGCTACAGTATAGGACAATGGGGTGAGCGTTAGGCCGGACAACTCAATGGCGCACCGACGCTTGTTGGTGTGTGTGGAGGGTGGGGGACGGGGTGAGAAATGCTAAAACACAACTTTTCCCATAGGAAATAATGGGAAATTTAAAACTTTAATAACTTTTGAATGGATTAATATTTTTTCACCAAACCTTCAAAGGGCATATCTGTGCCCCAAGGACTTTCTACCCTGAAAATTTCAGCCCACACCATAAAGCCGTTTCTGAGATCCAGGATGACAAAGAAATGTCAAAAAATCCAGATTTTTCTTTTTTTTTTTTTCTAACACTTTGTATCTCAGAAACCACTTGACGGATTCCCACCAAATCTGGAAGGTCAAGAGACCTACCCTAGAGATTACGCATGCCAAATTTCATGCAAATCCGTTTAATGGTTCCAAAGTTATTAACCCTCAAAGTTTGAACTTTAGCATGGAAGTGTACTTTCACCCTAACTATACTGTGTGACTGAGCCAGCATATGTGTGTGTGTGTGTGTGTGTGTGTGTGTATATATATACACACACACACACACACACACACACATATATATTATATATATATATATATATATATATATATATATATATATATATATATATATATATACATACATACACACACATATACATATATATATGTGTATATATATATATATATATATATATACACATACACACACACATACATATTTTTATACTGGCACAGTAGTGCCAGTATAGTCAGCGTGAAAGATAACTTCCATCTTAAACTCGAATTTCGGAATGTAAATAACTTCTGTATTGCTCAACGGATTTGCATAACCTTTGGCATGTATAATATCTAGGAGTAGGTCTCTTGACCGGCCAAATTTTGTGGGGATCCGTTTTGTGGTTTCTGAGATAGAGAGTGTTGAAAAAACAGAAAAATCTGTGTTTTTTTGACATTTCTTTGTCCACCTGGATCTCAGGGATGGCTTTAGACTGTGGTCTGAAATTTTCAGAATAGAAAGCCTTTGCCTCACAGAAGTGCCTTTTGAGGGTTTGTTAAAAAAAAAAAAATACTAATCCGTTCTAAAGTTGTTAAACTTTAACGCTTCCCACTATAGCCTATGGTAAAAGAATATATGATCTGAAAGTGAAAGCAGGTAAACAGCCCCCAAAACCAGTTTCTTTGCCACTTCATAGCAAGAAAACGGTTTGGACTTTTGGGCTGAAATTTGCCCTTCCCCACAGATGTGCTCTTTACTAGTTTGGTAAAGAAATGGACACCAGTTTCATAGTTACAGCACTCCGAAGTTGCAAATTTTCCCATAGGATAACACTGTGGTGGTGGTGGAGCCTTTCAGCGGCTATTTTTTTTATTTATATAAAATTTGTTAACCGGGAAAGGCTCCTTTCCAGGTGCGACCTGGGGACATGAACACATTCAATTGCATACTCAAAATACAGAACAAGCCAAAGTAAAGTACACTACAGTACAATGCACACAAGTAAAAACAGTCAACATAGACGTGACACCCCCAGTCAAGACAGAGGGATTACAGTGATTAGCTAAAAAATAGCACAATAGAAAAAGCAGGATCATTAAAAATTAAACAATAAATTATTAAAAATTAAAAAATAAAAATAATAAAACACGATCCAGAGATATACTGTACATGATAAACCCATGAACTGTGCAGAGGAAACAAGTAGCCAGTCAAGACTACCTATAGGAGCAGAGGGAGAAAAGTATAGACTGAATGATGACTCAGGCCAACAGCAGAGAGAAGAGAAATGAGAAATTGAACTAGCGAGACTAGTCAGAAAAAGGGGAGCAAGAGAGAGGACAGGGGGACAAACCACTGGGGTGGGGCCCTCAGGGGGCTAGGGCAATTTGTAGAGGATGGAGGAGGGTTGGGGAGTGGTGGGAAGGAAGCATGGATGGAGCAGGAAGGCAGTGGCAGGGAGCAGAGGTTAGAGCACAGAGCAGGGATTTGAGGGCAGAGAGGCAGGGGACATGGCGGGTCGGCCAAGGGAGTTGATTCCAGAGGTGAGGGAGGCAGTAGTAGAAAGCCACTTGGCCTGAGCAACCACAAGAGAAAGGCAGGGAGAACATTCAGGCATCCCTGGATCATAGAGCACACTCGGAGTAGCTTACAGAAGAGAGACATGAGCTGAGATATGGAGGGAGAGACCTGAACCAAAATTTACTGATGAAAATGAGGCTCTGCAGCTGGCGCCTTATGGGAAGGGGCATAAGGGAGAGAGAGGAGTAGAGGGTGCAGTAATGAGTGAGGAGGAGGGAGGAAGCAGCGGCAGAGGCGGGTAAGCATGGTGTCCAAGAGAGGCTGCCGGAGCTGAGCAGTAGACAATGTCAGAATAGTCAAATACAGGGAGAATAGGTTTTGTGACTAGGTCATGCTGGGTTGACAGAGGGAGGCAGTCTTTGAACCGGTAAAGGGCGCCGAGTTTGGGGCGAAGTTTCGAGTAGATGGTGTATATGTGAACAGGGAATTCGAGACTGTTGTCAAGCCAAACACCCAGGTATTTAAATGGGTTTACTGATTGGAGGGTTAAGCCATCGAGGGTGGTAAAGGTGTGGGAGGGTGGCAGATTTGAGCAGCTTTTGCTATATCGGCTGTTGTGGTGCCTTTCGGCGGCTACATCTCGAAAATGGTTCGAGATACAGATTTTTTGCTAAGCGCAGCTAAGCATGTGTGGAGGTGGCCAGGCCATGAATACAACTGCGAAGGAAATTTTTCCAAAGTTCCTACGGTTCCTGAGATATTGCAACTTTTGCAGCACAAGGATTACCTGGAATGGCTCTAGGCGTGTGCTATGTCTCTATACTTATGGGTACATGGTAGCACAGAGCCCCACATTTGGATCCCATTATGCAATAATGGAAGAGCAGGGCCCTACATTATGCAACAGTGGGAGCGTTGGGCCTTCCATATGGAGATGTGATATTAAAATATCAGTACACTTATGTATAGATGGCAGGGTTTTATTTAACTCTAAAAACTGATTAGCATTTTGTTCATAAAAGTTCTAAAACATTGTGCAAATGCATAGCTCTTGCCTTGCTGTGTTTAACAAACATAACACTTCTAGAAAATCTATATAAACGCTTTTTGTACAGTTAGTATTGTCCCAAGAAAAAAACTGCTAATCAATTATTTAAAACCCTGTGATGGGAGCGCTGGGCTTGGAGAGGAGAGCAAGGCCGACATGAAAATCAGAGACAATTACAAAACGTAACCACATATGAGTAACATTACACTTTCTCAAAAAAAAAAAAAAAAAGGAAATTCATTGCAAAAACATTTAATGCATCAGGTAGGTTGTCACTACAGCGACAAAGTTGGAAATTCAATGTTAGGAATCCAAACCCCCACCCCCACCCCACTCTCCACATCAATAGAAGCAGGCCTTGGGGTCGCCTGACCTAACTTCACCATTGTCCTATACTGTTCCACTCAGCTTCCTTACAAATGGAATGGGGTGATAGTTAGGACCGACAACCCCAAGGCACACCCCGATGCCTGTTAGTGTGTGGATGGTGGGGGTAGGGGTGTAGGATTAGTAACCCTAACATCGAATTTCCAAACTTTGTCCCTGTAATGACAACCCTAATGGATACATCAACAAAGGTTTTTTTGCAATATGTGTATAATTATACATACACACACACACACACATTATATATAAATAAATCATACTAATATATTCTCACTGCATCAGTATCCTGTAATTTACCCTTGTTTTACTCTGGCCACAATAATTTTGTGTAGTTAAAGATAAACATTCAGATACAATTTATGTATTTTATAAGCTTGTTTTCAGACTTTAGTCAAGTTTTTATTGCAGCCTTTGCATATGAGCACCAATGCTGTAGATTGTTAAGAGAGGGACCATTGTTACCAACTAGCCTATGCAAGTTTATAATCAACAGGGCCATTCAAAATCCTCAGCTGTCTGAATCAAAACTAGTCTAAATGAAAGTATGCTCACAAGAAAAAAACTGCCCTACCACTTACAAAAAGACTTCGTAGTTAGTGCCCCATTTATGTGAATGGGATAATTTACACTTCTTCTCCCACCTACTGTTTCAGTCTCTGTGACAACAAAAAAAAAATTCTGATAAACTGCTTCAAACACAGATCAAGTGTACTTGTGCATGGCCAGTGGATTATGAAACCAAACCAGACAAGGATTCAAAAGAAAGCAGTCCCATAAAACCCTCCTCCACCTTGCACTGCATCGTTTTGGCCAAACCCAAGTCTGTATGCAAAACTGTCTATATATTTAAGAGGCGAGCACAGGATCCACGGCAGCAGAGATTCCCATCAGGAAGGTCATGTCAAACAAATCTCATAGATTTCTTTGACTGGGTGACCAGGGAAGTGAATCAGGGGAGAGTGGTGGATGTGGCCTGCCTGGATTTCAGCAAGGTGTTAGACACCGTTCTACGCAGGAGGCTTGTAAACAAGCTGGGCAGCATGGGATTGGGTCACAAGGTGATGAACTGGGTTAGGAATTGGTTGAGGGATAAAACACAGAGGGTGGTGGTAAACTGAGCTAAGTCCGAGGAAGGGAGGCTGCCCAGTGGGGTGCCACAGGAAAGGTATGCCTCTCTGCAGGTGACACCAAGATCTGCAATAGGGCAGACACTCTGTGGAGTGGAAAAAATGAGGAAGGACCCAACAAACTCAGGTTGCCAGCATGGTACGAGGTGCGGTGGCCAGCACCTCAACCCTCAGCGCCACCGGGCTGTAAAAACTGTGACTTTCTGATCCAGCATTGCCACTCTGAAGTTTAATTCTCACACTGCTTCAAAAAGATGTCCCTAAATGTTATCTCCACCTCAGCTGTGCTGGGTGTGCTCACTACTTTTATTGTGGTCAAGGACATGGCCTGCTGCCCTTTCTTCCCTCTGCCGTCTCTACCACCTCTTTTCAGGATTCCTCATCACAAAATCAGATTTTCAGGTTCAGAAGACTAATCCAATCTCTGCAGCAGTCCAGCCTGGTAATGTGGGTCAGCTCTGGCTGAGACAAATGTTTAGTTTTAGTAAAATGTACTATTAAAGCACGAGCTCAGGGAAAACGCATCCTGCCTCGATGGCTGATGGCTTCGCCCCAGGCACATCCGCATTAACTTCCCTTGCCTCAGACAAAGATCTACTGATGCAAACTCTCTGCAGTCTGTTAGAAAATTTAAATTTTGATTTTTCTCCAACGGCTGGTCTCCGGGCTTCCTTACTCATGGGCTGTACCTCCTGATGCTGATAGGAAGGCAGGAATCAGACCTCTGCAGCAGGGGACATCTAGCCCTCCACTTCCTGTCTCCCTCAGTTCTTCCTAAATTAGTCCAAATGTGGCAATACTACAAGAACTTGGAAACAAAAAACAAGAATGTTAAGGCATATATGGCCGTGAGGCCAGCCAACAATATACATTCTGGGAGGAATCCGAAGCCTGGAGACCAGTAGTCAGAGAAAGAAAATTTACAGGTATTTAAATTTTGATTTCTCTCTCCTAAGCTGGTCTCCGGGCTTCCTTACTCATGGGATATACAAAAGCAGCACATCCCCAGATGTCCTGGGTGGGAAGAATGACAAGTGCCCCTAAGGGTCCACCACCGTCTGAAACATTCGGCAGCCAAGGATTCCTCCACCGAGGACATCACATTCAGCTTATAAAATTTTGTAAACATTGGAATGGATGACCAGTTGGCCGCTCTGTATACATCTGCTGGAGATGCTTCTCTGAAGTACGACCACGAAGGGGCCATTGCTCTGGTGGAATGGGCTCTCTCTGGGCCAGGTAATGTTACTCTGGCCTGATCATAAGCTGGGAGGTGGCAGATAGAATCTGTCTAGCTATAGAGCCTTTTGAATCCTTGTTGCTCATAATTCTGGCCCGTAGTTGAAATGAACAAACTTGAAGTTTTGTGAATAGCCTCCATTCTCTTAATGTACATTTTTATCACTCTTCTCGGGTCTAGTGGATGAAATTCACTTTCCTTATGGCTTTTAGAGAGTAGGCAGAAGGAAGGAAGAATGAACCCTTGGCTGTAATAGAAGGGCAACATAACTTTTGACAAAAAACCTGGATCTGTTCAGAGTACCAAAGAGCCTGATAACTGACAGTGTACGGCTCTTGGGTGAACAATGCTACTAGTTCGTTGATTCTCCTGGCTGAAGAACTAGCTATGAGAAAAAGGCGATCTTCATTTTGAGATGCATGAGGGATTTCTCTTTGAGAGGCTCTAAAGGAGCCTTGGTCCCAGCCTTGAGAACCAGATTAAGACTCCAAGGTGGTATCGTTGGTTGCTTGGAGGGTGTTTTAATGTTGCTGCCTTTAGAAACCTCCAGACATGGGGATATAAGCCTAACGATTCCCTTGAATCCAACAACAAGACTGCCCCCAGCATGGAAACCTGAACTCTTTAGGTGGCTGGCTGCAGTCCTCTGTCCAACCCATCTTAAAGGAACTGCAGTAGTACACGTGATTATATTGGATGGTTCTGTATGCGACTAGAATGAAGTCAGAACCAGAATTTCCTCCAGATTCCACAGTACACTTTAGAGGAAGAAGGGCCACATGAGTTACCCATCATTTCAATAACAAGAGCTGTGTAGCCTAGCTCCTTGGAGTTTTCCCACTCAATCTCCAGCCTAGAGCGACAGGTTGTTCAAACTGGGATGCAGAACCGGATCTTGATGGATAAGGTCCGTGCTGAACCTGAAGGTTAGACGTGGTTGCCTTAACAGATGAATGAGAAATGGGAACTATGGGTGGAAAGGCCATAAGGGACAGACTAGAATCATGTCTGCCCTGTCCAGAGCCACTTTGTGGAGGACTCTTGATAGAAGCAGCATTGGAAGCAAAGCATCCAGGAGACCGAACTGACCCCAGTCTAGGGAAAAGGTGTCCTGAGCCACCGTTGGTTCATCCTTAGCCAGGGTGCAGAACTGCTTTACCTTGGAATTCCGCCAACAGGCAAAAAGATCTATCTGAGGATTGCCCCACTGTTCTGTTGGGATGTGGAAGGCACTGTCCTTCAGCTCCCATTCCCCTGGTAGAACAACCTTGCGACTGAGCCAGTCTGCTGTGACATTTTTCTGTCTTTGAAAATACATTGTTCAGTGATACTCAGCCCACTAAAAGAAGGGAGTCCCTTAGCATTTTTGAGCTTCTTGGCTGATGCATGCCAACACTGTCCAATTGTCAATTGGAATCAGTCCATCCTGATTGAGGAATTGCTGTTCAGAGTGCCTCGGGGCAAGGCATACTGCGCTCATCATGAGAATGTTTATGCTGTGCCTTGTATCTAACAGCGACCACCTGCCCTGTGCTGACAGCTGATGCAGGAGAGCCCCCCAGCTCCTGACGCTTGCATCAGTTGTGATTCAGGTTTGGTGTGGATGGCCCAACTTGTGACCCGTCATGATCTCTGTCCCCCGAGACCATCACTGGAGGGAGGGTTTAATCTGTCTCAATTAGCTGCATGAAAAAATAAGCAGGCAGCTGAGAAGCTATGTGAAACTCCTTGCTGAGCTTTAGCCGAACCCTACATTTAGCTTCCAGGGAAAGACCTTGTTGGCTTGTGTCCTGATGTCTGCCCCCCAGGAGGATTTAGGTCTGGCCTGGAGTTAGGGAACCTTTTCTCCAAATAATGAGAAATCGGTGTGCCGATGGGCCCCAGACTACCTCCGCCCCTGCTTGTACTGCTTGGTTGAGCAGTGGGGCCTTTATTTATGTTTTTCAAACTCTGTTTTTGCTCCTGCCCAGAGGGGAACTCTCTCCAGCAACCACTCACCCTCAGAGCTCTACTTCCTGCCTGAAGCACACTGCCACTCACCCCCATACAGACCTGGCAAACCCTCCGGCTCTGCACCCTCCAGTGAGGAGCCGCCTATCCTCCCAGGGTGCTCTATCTATAATCTAATTTGCCAGGCAGTGGTAGGGGGAGGCGAGGTGCCGGCGAAGTGTGGCCTCCGTGGGCTGGAGGTACCTTCCTATCTCTATTAGCGGGGATTTTCTCAGTTACAGCCTAACTCCTCCCCAGAGCCTGGACGTGCAATGACGTCTGGCGATGTCCACTGCAACTCTGCATCCCCACTACTGTAGCCCTACAGTGAAGCAGTGCCTGCGGCTTCTGCCGGGGGCCACTGCGGTGCAGGGCTGTCCCTGGATCCCTCCCCAAGAGAGGAGGGCAGTCCTACAGACTCTCAATCCTCTCTCCCCCTGCCAACCCCTGGCGGCCCAGGCTCATTCCCGAACCCGGGTCACTAGCATCACGTGAGGTGTGGCATCCAGCGCCTCAACCCTCAGCGCCACTGGGCCGGCCCACAGTGGGGCCTTTATGTGGACTATGCCTGCTACTGGCATCTTTAATAATGGGTCTGAGGAAACCCCGTATGGCAGAGTTTTGAACTGAAGAACTGCTCCCCCACCTTGAATCTGAGATAGTGCTTGTGTAGTTTCTGAATGGGAATATGCAAATCGGCATCTTGCAAAAAATCGATGGATGCCAGAAAATCCCCTTTTTGCAACTCCCTGATGCTTGATGACCAGATTTCCACCTTGAAGGATCTGCTGCTGATAAAACTGTTCAGGAATTCGAGATCTAGGAGTGGCCTTAATCCCCCTGTGCGTTTTGGCACTATGAAGAATAGGGAGTAACCCCCCAAATGATCTCTATGGGGGAACTTTGCTCAATAGCCCCTGCCTGTTGAAGGTTTGTAACGGTTTGTAACATCGCCTGTCTATTGGATGGGTTGCCAGAGATAGGGGAGGGCACCACACGAGGGGTCTATGACATTTCACTCTCGTCATTTCGCTCCCGCCATTTTCACTCCCGCATAATTGCGCCCCCATGCACATTCACTCCCACGCATTTCACTCCCACTTTTCAAACTGCAGCATCCTTGACTGCCAGATGTACTGCTCATTAAATGGGCTAACAAAAGGCTGTTAAGCAATTACACTTTACTTCATAAATATAATGCTGCGAGAACAAATCATTTCTTTAATAAGTCAGATCCAAAAGTAAAATAAAGGACATGTTGGTGCTAGATAAGTAACGTCATTTACAACTGTACTACTAGCAATCTTTTCACTGCTAGGGTAAGAGTTTACTGAGTTACACCCGACCACACCTTAAGGTTTAAACAATCAGTTGAATTTAATGTTAAAAGACTTCGCTGTAACAGCTCCAAGCCATCATTAACTCAAGGTTCATGTGGACTTTTTCTTTTATGAATCCAAGCTTTATGTGATGGAGAATTTATTTCATTACAGCACTATCACCATTAGACCCACGGCATAGCATAAATACAGTGTTGAGGTCGAGGAGATAACAAAATTGAGCCGACCTGCCTTTCTATGGCACACACTAACCCACCACCACTAGCCACTATCAGCTGCTGATAGCTGTTGCAGCCACTGACAAGAGACTATTAAAAAAAAAAAAAAAAAAAAAGTATCAAACCCACGCTCCCCTGATCATTACAGAAACAGAAGAAAAAACTAACCCCGGTGCTTCCGCACTCTGCTCAGTATTTGCTCCGGCAACCATTATGGGAACAAAAAAAACCAAAAAAACCCTCAGGACTTTAATAGTCATTTTGTCGTTGGTGCCGACAGTGTGAGGGACTTCATTACTGTGCAGGGACAGGAGCCGCTGGCAGCGCACAGAGTTGGATCAAGGAGCCTTGCACAGTGGGCCTCACACTCCTGCTCCCTCAATGAGTGCTGTGTATGTACATGCTCAAGCATCCATTTTAACTCTCATCTGCTTTCAACAGCCCATCTTGCTGCATGCCATTTCTCTTACTGTACCTCTGTTTGCGCAGTGCTTCCTGCTCTCTGTGCCTGGTTCTGCCATTGTCCCACAGCTGCAGCTGCTGGCTGCTCCCTGCTGAAACACTGAATATGATGGTAGAAAAAGGCCCACCAAGCCAGCCCTTCAGTGCAGATGTAGAGTCAGTGCTCGCAATGCTGGCAACTGGGTTCAGGAGTAGACCTTGGTTGTCGGGGGGCCATCTGGAGGGAGAAGGTTCAAGCATTCATGCTGACACAGTCCTTTTTCCAGGGAGAATAGCTGCCACTATAAAGCCACCTGAGTGATCACAGGAGGCATTACAGGCAAGCACGCAGTTGGGGAGGTGTGTGTGTGTGTGTGTGTGTGTGTGTGCGTGCGGATACATGCACTTGGCGTCATGGAGTTGGTATCCTAGTGGGAGGGGAGAAATAAAAACAATATAATGGCTACCTGCTGCCTGGGATGACGGACCCCTGTAAAGCTGCCTGCTCCCCATGGAAACATAGAACATGATGGTACAAAAAGGCTCACCAAGCTGGCCATTTGGTGCAGTAGTAGAGCGGTCACTCAGGATGCTGGCAACTGGGGTTCGGGAGCGAACCTTGGTTGTTGAGGAGGGATGCCATCCAAGGGATAAGGATGAAGGATCCCAGGGGATTTGGGTGACTACAGGTGGTATTACAGGCAAGAGAAAGCCATTGTGGGGGAAGGATGTGGACTGACACAGGGTAACTGCACACTCTGTGTGAGCGCTTGGCATCACAGAGCTGGCATCCCAGTGGAAGGGAGGGAGGGAGAAATGGTTCCCTGCTGCTGGTGACTGCGGACCCTAGTACATCTAGGTTCCGTGCCTCCACTACCCACTACCTAACACCAGCCACTACTGGGGATAAGTCTTCCACCCAACCCTTCCTGTGGGGCTGTCCAGATGCAGCATAGAGGCAGGTGAGTGTTGTTGAGGGGCAGTGGTTGCAATGTCCCTTTGGCCTCCTGAGGGAGATGGGTATGGGGAAAAATTACAGATTTATGAGAAAGATTTAAGAAAAGGCCCACTGACCCATCCATTTTGCCTAACCCTACACATTTCTCTTGTGATGGCCCTATAGTCTTCGTTCTGCCTTTTCCTTTCTCCCTTTACACCATTGCCCCCCCCCCTTTTTGCTGTGTTCCCCTCCTGACACTCATGGATGTGCTGCAGTGCCATCTTTCCTTATTTCACAAGCCTAGCCATCCTTCCTACTGTTGCAGTCCACCAATTGCAGGCTTTTTTGTCTCTCCCTGCTCATCTTCTGATTGCGACTGCTCCTGCTGTTGCTGGTTCTGTCTGTGGCTACATGTGTGGACACTGCTCTCCCTGTATCTGACTCATGCATCTGAAGGGCCAGGGGGTGTTTCTGCTGCTTCTCGTCCCTTTCTTGGGCCTGCATTGGGACTGTGCTTCCTCTGGTAACTTGGTTGTACTGCTGCTTGGTGCTGACTCCCTTCTCCCTCTGCACAGTGCACCTCCACTTTTTATTTTTTTTTTATTCTGGATGCATGTTTCATCATTGCTCTCTCCCAAGTCCGTGCTGTGTTGTTTTGTACTACTCTTCCAACCCATTTTCCTGGTTTCCTTTACTGTTCTGGCTCAGAACTCCTTGCCACTTTCTGGCTTTTCCCTCCCGTTTATATCACCACTGTCATCTTCTGCACGAGACGCTCCGAGTCACCTGTTTCTTTTCTGGAGTGCTCTCCCATGTCCTCCTGTTGGGCTCACTTCCACTGTCTTCCTCTGTTGCAGCCTGTTCAAGCTGCTCATCCTGTTGTGTTGTTCCTCTTCATTCCATGTCTTTCCTTGCAGCTGTTTTGGTTTACCCTCTACCGTCTTCCCTGTTCTTGCAGGCTTCCTAGCTGGTACATTGTCCACTGCTTCCTGTCTTGCTCCTTTGAATTCTTTGGATCTCTCACAGATTTATTCACGCAACAATACTGTACATTTAATTACAGTTTATGCAGTACTGTATTTCTGGACTTGAAAGCATTTGATACTGTGAATTATGGCACACTTTGCGAATAAAAATAAATGAATTGTACAGTGGATTCAGATAAATAGTATTTCTCTCTCCTAAGCTGGTCTCCGTGCTTCTTTACTCATGGGCTGTACCTCCTGATGCTGATAGGAAGGCAGGAACAGACCTCTGCAGCAAGGGACATCTAGCCCTCCACTTCTTGTCTCCCTCAGTATACTTCCTGCCTTCAGACTGGCAGGTACTCTGCAAGCAGAGCTCTGCCATGTGGCAGAGCTGAAGACGCTGACTGTAAGTCAAACAATTTCTGTTTTAATTTGGATATTTGAGGAATCATAGCTGTGTTTCAGAGCTCCTGTGTGGGTTCCAGTCTCAGCCTTGCAAGCTGCACAGACTGGCCCCACTTCATATTAACATACTAAAGTGCCAGCAGAATAGGCCTATCGATCTTTCATGTCTGCTCGTTTGGTCAGCCCCCACCCTGGGAGCTGACCTTGCTGCCCCTGCAGTGTTTTTTCCAGTGATTTCTGGGCTCAACCTGGATTGCTTCTACAGTACAATGAAAGTCCGTTTAGGGGAATAAAAACAGCACCAGAGTGCCTAGGAAGGATCTGTCCCCTCACCGAAGGCAGCTCCGTATATTTTCCGTCGATGGCCGGCATTCTGTTTGTATCAGCTGCTCGTCAATGGTGGGCCTGCAGCACGACTATGGCAGCTCATTGGCATACAGGGAGCTCTCATTGACAAAGCGCTCGCAGGCATGAGGAGCAAATCTGGAGCAGAGAACTGCAAGCAGACAAGGGAACTCTCGCCGAGCTAAGAGGCATAAGTAGTCATAATCTGGAGCAACCGTCGATGGCTGTCAATCTGATCACCTCAGCCGCTCGACAACACTGGGCCTGCAGCACTGCTATAGCGGCTCGTCGACAAGTGCTATGGCGCAGGAGGAGCGCTAATTCAGAGCTTTTGCTCAGCATTCTGCAGCCTCCCCACCCCAACCCCAAACCAGCAAGAAGTGATGCCCTGAGGGATTCCTGCATAGTTTGTAAGGAATGAAATACAATTATTGATTACACAAGGGGGGCAGCTCAGTATTTTGCCCTTATAGGGGCCAGCACAATTAATCGCAGCTTCAGCAGCATAGCATCAGGAAGCCTGCCGGGGGTATGCTGAATTAAAGGGGAGTAGGGCCTTTTTGGTGTTCTGGCCTCACACAAACCTTCCAGGGGCAGAAAATGCCAGCGATGCAAGTCCCCCGCTACTAATTCACCTTGGCTGGGCCGCTTTGCCTAAAATGTCAGAAGGCAGCGTCTGCGAATGGGGAAGATGCAACGGAGGCAGAGCTTTCCTCGGCTCAGTCTGATAGCCAACAGACAGGTCAGAATAAGTGGCAGGCACCAGAGAGACCCAGCAGTCCACAGCCCCCTCTCTGGCACCAGACCTTACAAACAAGTTAAATAGGGCCTTGCTCTGGATCCGGTATGCTTCGACTGACAACCAGGGATTACCAGACGTGAGCCCTCACAAGAAGGCAAAAGAAAGAGGAACCCATCCCTATCCTCACCCCCAAGAGGCAGTTGTCTTCACATCACTACGAGAAATGAAAAAAAATCGACACAGGAACAGAAATCCTCAGAGGAGGAGGATCGACATTCCTCACATCACAGGAGAAAGAAAAGATCTAGTTCTCTAAGACAATCTAAGGGCACTCTTAAAGGAAAGCGTTGCAGGGAGCGTTTCTCGGACTCCTAAAACTCCAGTTTATCCTCTCTCGGAGGGGGAGCTAGTGGGGGGAAACCTTGACCGGGAGGACCTAGAGTTTCCATAAAAAAGGTCACAGCCGAGATTTCCCTCGGATCTGCCTCAGCAGCTCCCACCCAACCGAAACAGGTTTTTCGCCTGACATCTACCCCCAAACCGGCTTTTCCTATTCCTCCTGCCATAAGGGAACTTGCTAAAGGAGTAACGGCAAGGTCCAGAACGCACCTATCCAGTGCTCCGGCAGATCTCGAAGCTTCTCGGGTTTGACAGGAAGCCACCTGAAAAGTGGTTAAACTGTCCCAGAAGCTACCCTCTGATTTCAAACCTAAACAAACAGATGGTCATTGGACAGGAAAGTGGATGCCTTGGTCAAAAAGGCCTTCTAAGCATCAGCAACGTCTCTCAAAGCGGCAGCCACCAACCTTTTTTTGGCGAGAACCACCCTGTCCTGGGCCTCAGATTTAGCCTTTCAATTCCCTGAGGACCCACAGAAGAACACACCTATTATTCATCAGCTGCAGTTAATGGGTTTAGGCGGCAGACATGTCAGAGGAGGCATTCCGGGGCAACGCTCAAACCTCGTCTTGCCACAACCTCTGGCTTTGGGCCTAGCAAGCAGGCACCTCTTTAAAGAGCCATTTGGTAATGCACTCTGAAGGTTTTCTCCTGTTTGTGTCAGCCCTGAAGGAGGCGGTGAAGAAATCGGGAGATGGCTAAGGTGCACATGCCCCAGTCAAGGGCAGCAGCGATTCATGGTCCTCAGACCCCAGATGTAAATTTCATGCCCGAGCTTACAACTAGGGTCAAACTCTAACTTCTCGGGGGGGGGGGTATGGTTCTTCTTGTGTAGCCAGCATAATGTCAGAGGGGGCAGATCCGGTGGTGATGGTGGCACCAGAGATACAGGGATCAGCAATAAGAAGACACAACCTATCCGGGCCCATCCTCGAGTAGGGGGCAGACTTTCAAATTTTCTCGAATGGGTCCAAACCAAGTCGGACAGAGGGATCCTAGACATCACCAGCAAGCCCCCACTACCTCTTGTGGGGGAGTGCGACATTACTCTCCTGTCATTTCGCTCCCTACATCTTGCTCCCGTTCAAATTTGCTCCCATGTCATTTCGCTGCTGACCATTACGCTCCTGCTTCTCGATTTCCAGGAAATTCATTGCGGTGGTTACGTTTCTACTGCCCTACTCCCTCTCACTATTTAACCCTCCACTACTTCCTTTTCCCTACAGCTCAGCCACATTGAACTTCAGGCAATTTTCTCTACACCTGCTCAAATGATATATCCAGGGATATTCTGCTCCAATAGTTTATCTAAAAGAATCCACACTGGCTGCTTCTTCAGACTCCCCTAGAAGCCTAGTCCACAGACTCGCTTTCCTTGAAGTGACAAAATGTTTCTTGCCATTACCAAAGCAACAAAGACCTCAGACTTGAAATCTCCTATAGGCATGAAAACAGGTTCTACAAAGTAGAGATTTATTCAAAAGTTTATTAAAAATGTAACTCGATTCCAGTGCAGGGCATATTGCCATAAAGTGCAGGTGGACCCCAAACAGTAGCTATTGACTACCCGATGCCATTTTGTGTCCCTGCAGATACTTTATCAAGGCTATAACCACACAGTAAACTGTATTTTTATAGTCCCACTTCTATGATGTCATAATGTGACATCATTGATAAAATTCAAAGCGAACCAGTCAATGTTATAAATGTATCCATATGAAAAGCATGTAATAACCACACGTAATCTCTTGTGCAATACATACAACATATAAATAGATCCATCCATGTCTGAGAAACATACAAAACAACATCACTGCAGCGGAACCACCTTGTCATGATCAAGCCGGCAGGCAAGGGCAGTTCCGTTGTATTGGACACAGCAAAATATACAGCCAAAATACTTAGGCAGCTGAATGATGAGCTGGTGTATCAGAAATTAAGATGAGATCCAACGAATGGCAGTAAGAAACGGACTGATAACTTTCTTACAGTCTCTAGGAATAGGGGGATTATTTCAATAGGAGTTGAACGGTATTTTATAGTGGCTCACCAGATACTTGCCACAATCTATATGTACCTAAACTTCATAAATCTATGACCAACTCTCCTGGTCGACCAATCGTTGCAAGTATCAGTTATTTTACTAAAAAAAATTGTCCACGTATGTGGATTTTCATCTCAGATCTCTACTTAGTAGGCTACCTTAGTACTTATGAGACACATCAGATGTGTTAACAAGGCCCGCTAGCTAAATGCTGGTAGGTTTTGTATCAGGCTAGTAGGATTTTCATTTAACTAGCCCTGCGGGCTTGTACTGGAGAAAGCAACACTTTAGTATGTACACCAACTGCGCCACTGGAAATGTCTGCTGGGCCAGTGGGTTTTCCCAGTCACCAGCCCTGCTGGTTATTGGCTGCAAAACTTAATTTCGACCCCTGGCTAAGGATGATTTCAGATTTCCAAACTGAACTGCATCATTTATTGCTAATTATGGACGTTACTTCTTTAAAGTGTTGCATGCAGATGGCCTCACAGTAATGTGATTCTAACTGGAACAGTCAGGTGAAAAGGAGAATAAGTGACTCAAATTTCTCCTTACTTGTGCGGAGTTCGTACTGAAATGCAGTAACTGTGTTTTTGGACAAAAAGTATCTTCAATTCCATGGCACAAGTATGGGTGCTTCTTTAGCCCCAAGCTTTGTAAATCTATACATGGGACGCTGGGAAAAATGAGTCATTCAAGCTCCAGACCACGACCCATTTTACAAAAAGGTCAGTTTATAGCACAGATACACAGACAAACTATTCATGATCTGGACAGGCATGCCTGAAGCCTTAGTGGAGTTTGTAAAGTGTTTGGAAAACTCCATTCAGCATTTTAAATTTTCTGTATACTCAGACTTTAACTCTGTCCCTTTCCTAGACCTCACCACTACAACAGCTTCTGATGGACACACAGAAACAGACACATACTGTATGCTGTATGACAGGAATTCCATGCTGTTGGCCTCAAGTATGCATGCTGGTTATACGATCAGAAATATTCCTCATAGCCAGTTCTTATGCTTGCGCCATACCTGAACAAGGGTTTAGAAAACAAGCAAAATTACTGACTAGCCATTTTTTTTCAAGAGAGGTTATGGGAAAATCTTAATTAGGACACAGAGAGTTGGGCAGCGGGTTTGATATGCAAACCCCTTTACTTAAAGAACAATCAAATCAGATCATACTCCTGTCCAAGATTAAAAACAATGGACTCCGCAGGATATGATAAGCTTGACCCTAAGCTCTCAACCTTGGAGTCCCAGCAATTGCGTATCCCATCATGCTACACTTTAATAGGTTCATCTGTGAGGGGGCAGTTCCTTCTGTGTGGAAAGTCGCACACATAACCCCATACATAAGGAGGCTGCAAAAACACTAGTAGCAAATTACCAGCTAATTTTCATCTTTCGTACCCTAAGCAAAATCTTAGAGATTTACCAAATCATACACTACGTACAGCAGCATAATTTGCTCACCCCATCCCAATATGGGTTTCATAAAAACCACAGAACAGATACTGCCCTAGTCTAGGTAACAGATATCTTCAATGGGACTGATAATGGATTGATGACAAGAGCTGTGTTTAATCGACTTGACCAAGGCTTTTGACCTTGTGGATCACTGGATACTGTTAATCAAGCTAAACTCCTTGGGCCTAGATAATCTATGTTTAAGCTGGTTCTCCAATTACCTATCCAAAAGGTTTCCATTTGTAACCTGGAAAGGGGAACGGTCCGACAGGCGCTTGATCCTGGATGGTGTCCCCCAAGGGTCAATACTGGGCCGGCTTCTATTTTCACTCTACATTAACGAAATGCCTACAAGCTGTGGCGGAGCAAAACTAATACATTACACTGATTATGTGGTACTATACTGTAGCTCCAGCAACATCACAGAAATTAATAATCTGCTTACTTCCGATATACATTTACTAGAGAACTGGCTGTTAACAAATAAACTGGTCCTTTATAGTAATAAGACCAAGTCCATTCTCTTTGGCCCGAAGAATTCAGGCACCCATAGGGGTAACTTACTCACCCTTTCCTTCTTAAATGGAATAAACTCGAGAAGGTTGACTCCCTTAACTATCTGGGTATTCATCTTGATCAGCATGTCTCCTTTAAAACCCATATTGAATATCTCACAAAAACTCTCCACCAAAAAGTCGGCTTACTATACCGTCTAAGCCCCTACCTCTCTAAAGAGTCATGCCTACATATAGCCACTTCCACCCTTCTACCAAAATTCCTCTGCATTTTCCTGTTCTACTCTCAACTGGATGCTCCAAAAAAGATAAATTAAAATCATTATACCACACTATAGCCCGCTTTGCTGCTGGTGCTCCGGTCAAGGAGCATCACTGTAAAGTCCTAGACTCCCTCCAACGACAGACTTGAATATGCATCATTCTGCCTGGCCTTTAAGCCGATAGGCTTATATGCCACCCACCAGGCCAACATGATTTGTTAACGAATAAACCTGACAGACGACCCCTCAGATCCTCTAGTAGAAACCTTCTTCAAGTCCCTAAAGCTAAAACTGCTACTGGGAGTAGATCTTTTGCGAAATCCACCCCAACTGTCTAGAATGCCCTTCCAAATGCGCTGATTCTAGGTTTTCTTTTTTTTTGGGGGGTTAAGGAGGGCCTAAAACCCACATAATAGAAAGAAACCAATGCAACTGTTAACACTGATAAAACCTTTGCTCTTATATCCCAAATATGCTGGTTGCTTGGTACTGTTTGCACTTTAAATTTTCTTTATCTGCATAATTGGCTAATTTTATAATACTCATTTATAATCTAATGTGAATTCTTACTGTGATCAAAATGTATTTTTATTGTTATTTATTTATTTATCTCCATCATGCAATCTGCTCTAAAGTGTACTACTTTATTGTTTGTATCTTTTCTATGCTGTGTTGTTTTTTTTAATTTGCGTAATTAATCCCGGGGTCACCCCTGAAAGAGAGACTCCCTAAGGCCCAGTGGGTTTACCCGGTCAACAAAATTAAATAAATAAACTGGGAAATGAACCACATATAGCCCGTGGGCACAGGAAGTGGGTAGAACAGTCAGATTACATTAGAACACGTTGAAGGAAGACCCCATACTGGGAAAGGTGATACAAGGTAAACCCCCTCAAATGGTATACAGGAGAATTACGAATCAGGGGGATATGCTAGTACCGTCATTACAACCCCTTCAATTTAGTCACAGCCCCTCCCAAAATACAGATATCCAGCCAACCTTCTTGTTTGGTGTGTCCTCCCCTGCCCCCAGATGTAATACATGTGGCAGATACAAATTTCTAATCTCGTAACTCTGTAGCGGCACCCAAGTGTGCACAGTGCAAAGCCAGGATACCCCCAGAATGTTCCTGCGATAGCTGTGTTTGAAGAAACTAATGGAAAATGAAATTAAAAATACATGTGCCATCAGAGAAAGAACCTCCTACCGTAACTGCACCCCCCCCCCGAAAGGTCAGCCTTGAATGAGTGATAAAACAACGAGGATATTGTCATAAAGCAAGCAGATAAAGGAGATGCTGTAGTTATAATGGATAGGATGAAATATGAGAATAAATTTCTAAGGTACCTGAAAGATAAAAATGTTCATGAACCGCTGGATACAGATATAACTGAGAAATAAAAAAAGTATATTGACATTTATTTATGTGAAGGTTTATGCAACAATATTATTAATAAGAAAATGTATGAGTTCTGAAAGGTACAGAATCCAATTAGATCCATCATATATTGTTTGCCAAAGATACATAAAGACCTGTTAATCCCCCCTAGAACACCAGCTGTTGCATACATAGGGTCTTTAACTGAACCCTTGGCCCAGTTTGTTGATCAACATCTACAGGGCTTGGCACAGTGTTCTAGTTCATGTATTAGAAATACAATGCAGATATGGCAGATATTGGAAAATGTAGATGTTGAGCAAAAATGGTGGCTCGTCATCCTGGATGTAGCTTCTCTATCTTAGCAATAACCCATGACAGGGTATGGGGTTATAGGCATTTAATCCATGACTCAGGTGCGTTGTGAGGCACGAGGACGCAGGGTACTGACTTCTTCCTATTTAGCCGGTAACTATTCTATGGTCGGTTTTCCCTCGTCCCCTCTCAAAAGTGTGTAAACCTGAGAGATAAAACCCTGCTGATCAAGCATCCTTGCCTTACTCCATACAATTTCCACCCCCTGTGGAGAGAACTTCTGCAAACCTACTCCCCCCAGGCCCCTTTACTATGTAATCCCTGCATGACAGGTATCTGTGAAAGTCAGTTGGTAGCAACCCAAATTCCAACTGTAACTGCTGGAAGCTTTTAATAATATAAATACATAGACAGTGTCAGCAGAGAAGGGTCTATGGCCCACCCAGTCTGCCCATTTGAGCTTGTAAATTCAGTTTATGTTTTCCTAGAAGTCTGTTGCCCCTTACCCCTGACCTCCAGAATTCCTTTATGTCTATCCCATACATTCTTAAATCCCGTGATTGTTTCAGCCCCCACCACTTCCTCTGGCAGGGTGTTCCACTTGTTCACCACCCGTTCTGTGAAAAAATTCTTCCTCATGTTTCCTCTCAATCGTCCTCCCTCCAACTTCATCCCATGCCCTCTAATCCTGGAACATTTTTTGCTTAAAGTAGTGTATTCCTGCACCCTGTTCCTCCCTGTAAGATACTTGTACGTCTCCATCATATCCCCTCTCTCCCTCCTCTCCTCCAGGGAGTACATATTCAGTTCCTTCAACCTGTCTTCATAGGACTTGTGATGCAATCCATGTACCATCTTTGTTGCCCCTCTCTGAACCTTCTCTACCCTGTCTACGTCCTTACGTAGGTAAGGTCTCCAGAACTGTACACTGTACTCCAAGTGGGGCCTCACTAGTGTCTTGAATAGTGGAATTATGACCTCCCTTTTCCTGCTGGTGATGCCCCTGCCTATGCATCCTAGCATCCTATTTGCTTTACCTGCTGCATTGTCACACTCTTTCCCTACTTTGAGGTCATCAGAGATGATAACTCCAAGATCCCTTTCCTGCCTGGTGCATGCTATATCCTCACCCCCCCAACTGATATATTGTGCCAGGGTTTTTGTGCACCATATGCATTATCTTGCACTTCTTTGCATTGAATTTCAACTGCCAAACCCCTGACCATTCTTCAAGATTCTGCAGGTCCCTTCTCATTCTGTCTACACCCTCTGGTGTGTCTACTCTGTTACAGAGCTTTGTGTCATCTGCGAACAGTGAAATTCTGCCTTCTAGGTCCTGTGCAATGTCACTGATGAAGATGTTGAATAGAACTGGTCCCAGCACTGATCCCTATGGTACCCCACTGGTCACTCTTCCCTCTGTGGAGTGACAGCCATTTACCACCACCCTCTGTGTCCTACCGCCCAGCCAGTTAAGAACCCAGGGGAAGAATACACAATGGGGTGGGGGAGATAGTAACAACAACAAAAAAGGAAAGGGACCTGGAGGTAATCATATCAGATGACCTTAAGGTTAGCAAGCAATGTGAGAAGGCAGTAGGGAGGGCTGGGGGTATACTGGGATGCAGAGGGAGGGGCATCAGCAGCAGAAAACAGGAAGTTGTTATCCCTCTGTACAGACAGTTGGTGAGACCCCATCTAGAGTACTGCGTCCAGTTCTGGAGACCCCATCTCCGCAAGGACATAGACAGCATAGAGGCAGTCCAGAGGAGGGCAACTAAAATGGTGCAGGGTCTGCAAGAGAAGCCGTATGAGGAGAGACTAAAGGAGCTTAATATGTATACCCTTGAGGAAAGAAGGAGAGGGGACATGATAGAAACTTTAAGTACTTCAGTGGAATCAACAAAGTCCAAGAGGGTAGCATCTTTCAGAAAAGAGATGTGCAAGAACAAGGGACACAATTTAAAGATAGAAGAGAGGCGGTTCAGGGGCAATGTGAGAGTATTATTTCTCAGAGAGGGTAGTGGATGCATGGAACAGCCTTCCTGAGGAGGTTGTGGGGTCTAAAACTGTGGGAGAATTCAAGAATGCATGGGACAGACATAAGAGCAATTTTTGTGGGGTAGGAAGAAATAGGCTGTTGTGTTAACTAGGATCTGCGGCCTATCCTGTAGGTGAGGGAAATGGGCAGACTAGATGGGCCAAGCGGTCCTTATCTGCTGTCCAAGTCTATGTTTCTATGTTACCCACCACACTACTGTCCTGCCCACACTCATATTCCCCAGTTTGTGTAATAGTCTTCTATGTGGCACAGTGTCAAAGGCCTTGCTGAAGTCCAGATAGGCCATGTCCACTGCCCTTCCCTGATCCATCTCCCTAGTCACCCAGTCAAAAAATTCAATGAGGTTGGTAAGACATGACCTCCCCCTGGTGAAACCATGCTGCCTTGGGTCTTGTAGTCCATTTGACAACCAGATGTTCCACCAATCTTTCCTTCAGTAGTGCTTCCATGATCTTCCCCACTACCGAGGTGAGGCTGACTGGTCTGTAGTTCCCCGCTTCCTCTTTGTTCCCACTTTTGTATACGGGGACTACATCTGCTGTCCTCCAGTCTTTGGGTACCTCCCCTGTTTCCAGTGATCAGCTAAACAGGATAGCCAGAGGTTCAGCCACCACCTCTCTTAGTTGCTGAAGGATCCTGGGGTGCACCCCATCTGGCCCCATTGCTCTATCAACTCTTATTACTGCCAGTTCCTTCAGGACCCTTTCTCGTGTAAAGGGACTCATGTCCATTTCTGCACCATTCTCATCCCTTGTACTCCCTTCAGACCTATTACCCTCCTCTTCGTCAGTAAAGACTGAGCAGAAATACCTGTTTAATATGTCAGCTTTACTGTTGTCATCCTCCACGTGGCCCCCATACTCCCCCTTCATTCTCATTATCCCTCCCTTTGCCTTTCTTTTTTCCCTTATGTACCTGTAAAAGGTTTTGTCCCCTCTACCCACTGATTTTGCAATGTGTTCTTCTGTCTGAGCTTTGGCTTCCCTTACTGACCTCCCTGCCTCCCTTTGCTTCTCCTGGTACTTCTCCCTATCCCCTTCTGCCGGTGTCTTTTTGTATTGCCTGAATGCAATCTTTTTGGCTTTCACTTTCTTTGCTACCTCTTTGGAAAACCATAATGGTCTCCTCTTCCTTTTCCTCTTGCTAACCTGCTTAATGCATAATTCTGTTGCTCTTGTAATCCCCATTTTAAATACTGCCCACTGTTCCTCAACCCCGATTCCTGCTCCATTCCCCTTAATGCCTCTTTCAAGTATCTCCCCATTTCTCAAAGTCTGCCCCTAAAATCCAGGATCGTGTTTTGTGTGGTTTGGTTCTGCTCTTTCTGTGATTTCAAACCACAATGACTGATGGTCACTGTTCCCCAGGTGCTCCCCACTGTTACCCCCATCACACTGTCCCTATTTGTGAGCACAAGGTCCAGTATTGCCTTCTGCCGAGTTGGTTCCATGACCAGTTGCTTGAGAAGGCACCCTGAAGGAGTCAGGATAAATCTGCTCCTAGTTGATGCTGCTACTGGGATGATCCAGTCCACGTCTGGAATATTGAAGTCTCCAACCAGTACTACCTCATCCTTGTCTGCCATCCTTTGGATGGCTAGCATCAGTTCCCTATCTGTTTCTTCCTCCTGGGCTGGTGGTCTATAGACCACACCCGTGCAGATTCCTGGCCCCATTTTCCTTTCCAGCTTAACCCACAGTATCTCTCCCCCATTTTGTTCCTCCTAAATCTCTGTGGCCCTTATGTCATTTTTCACATACAGTGCCACTCCTCCTCCTCCCTTCCTACCTGCCCTGTCTCTTCTGAATATGTTGTAGCCAGGTATGGCCATCTCCCAGTCGTGGTTATCATTACACCACGTTTCAGTGATGGCCACAATGTCCAGGTTTGACTGCACCATGACAGCCTCCAGATCTTCCATCTTGTTGCTAAGGCTCCTGGCATTGGCACACATGGCTTTCCATGATTTGATCTCCCTAGACTGTTTCGCTGTTCTACTCCAGCCCCTTCCTTGGTTGTCCTTTATCCCTGGTTCTCCTTGCTGTTTGCCCTTCTGCTGAATTTTGCCCTTCTTCCCTGCAACAAACCGAGTCAGCATATATAGGCCTTTCCTGGCCCAGATCCTGAATGTGCTATCCCATCAAGCCAGAGGGAACTGTGATAACAACTGCAGGGGAATGGCATGCCACAATGACTGGATGGCATCTGATTTATTTCTTGCTTGAAGCTAAATTTGCTGGCTGTGCCTGGTCCAGTCATTAATGATGTTATTCATATCTCTGTGTGCGATGACCAATCACATAACTTTCAAGGACAAGAAGGAATGTGCCCCTTGTTCTAAGCTGGTCCACCTGTTACCTTCCATTTCTCCCAATATTTCTGCAATACACACCTGCTGAGCTGCTTCATAATACTGCTGAAAACTAGGTAACCCCACCACCACACACACTTTTACTTTCTGTAAGTATGGACCAGCATGACCTGGGCTTTCTGCCTTCCCAGATAAAAACTGTATAAAGTCCCCAAAAAAAAAGTTCCTTCTAGTCTTTCTGGGTATGGGAAGCGGCAGTACCGAATATAAAAAAAGAAACCCCATCAGTATATTCATTTTGACCCTAATCCATCTGAGAATGTTTGGGGTAGTGTACTCTATCTATTCAAGTCAGCAAACACTTATTTAAGGGAGCACAGCATCACAGTGCTGCGTTTAGAGCACAGCATCAATACAGCACCAGAGTTTGGCGACTGTCATTTACAGCGACCTCTCTGTTCCCCGCCACCCCTTAGAGTTGGTATATTTAGTAAGGGTGTGTGTGTGGGATGTGCAGCCACCTGCAAACTCTGGTGCTGTATTGCCGTGCGCTCTAAACGGTGATGCTGTGATGCCATGGAACATTTGTTTAAGAGCATCATAATTTAAAATATACAATTTGGTCAGGTTGGTTACAGTCTGAATTCCCCAAGTAGCATTCTTTCTCACCCATTTGAAAGGAAACCTAATTTCAACCTCCCTTACTGCCAACAGTGGGAACTGCAAACTAGGCCACAGAGCTCAAACCATTTATTTTTGAGGGTCAGGAAGTATAGGTGGCCACTGGACCGCAAGGTTTGCTGGCGATGCTATTCACCTGACTGCTGGAAAATGTAAATTTTTTTTATGTTTCTAATTCAAACTGTATTGTATTTATTTACCTATGTGCCTGGGTTGAATACACTGAAAAAAAAAAAATACAGTTAAAACCTGATGGCACTGGGTCATAATGCGTATTAGGCGGTGACACCCCACTGTCTTGTGCGCGACTGCCAATGACAAGGTTGAGGGGCCTAAGTCATTACCGAGTACTCCTTGTTGGGGGCTGGATTCTGATAGACAAAAGTAATAAATAACGCAGTGCCTCCACCTACAAAAGAAAATGATGGGCCTGGTAATCAGTATCTCCCTCTGGGATTCAGTGCCAACTCAGCACCCCACTAGAGGACACCTCCCCATGACCTCATGCGATACAATTCCTAGTCCCACAATTACAAACTTAAGATACTAAGGATGCCACATAACCTCAAAATAAGTAACAGGGTTTTTATTCACAGCCATGGGCGGGGGAGATTAAACATTTGCTGCAGGCATACAAAATGGCAGCAGTACCCACCCCCACACCACACAATGGTTCTGGTCTGCCCGTACTGTCAGGCCACCCCACTACCCCTTTCAGGCCCTGGGCAGTGTCACCCTGTAGTTAATCGGACACTACCCCTGCTAGTTCACTGTCAGAGTTCCCAGTATTGGAGTGTGAAAGGCCAGATGTCTGTGCTGCTCAGGCTCTTGTGTTGGTGCAATGTAATCAATAGTCAATCTCAAATCCCAAGTGACTCTGGGGGAGGCAACTCCCCCTGGTAACAAAAAAAATATTCCAAAAGGCTCAAATGCAGGGCTTGACTCAGAACTCCCGAGGATTCCAATGATTTACTCTCAAAGTTTCCCCATAAGGCAGGTAGGGCCTGCATACTCAAGATCCCCCGACTGATGCTGCTGCTGCCTGCTGGAATGGGTGCCAGTTGCCTCCAGGGGCTGGTTTAGTTGGGCTCACAGGATTAGTCACAGGTCGGATGGTCTGGTTGGTCCGAGCACCAGGACGGTAGATGAGGACAGCGAATACACTCGATCGGCTGACCATTGAATAATCAGTAGTGAATCTTCACACTGTCTATACTGATTATATCCCACTCACAGCCATGCTACAACTGCACAATTCAGATGTCATTCTCTCTGTCCCAATGTAAAACTAAAAACTAGCCTGTGTGAGTAAATGATGCCTGTAGTGAAATTTAGACCAGATCTGAAAAGTCTTTTTTAAAAGATAAACTGACCACATTATCTTTGTTGAGGCCAAAGGGAGAGACATTGTTAACTGATCAGGCTATAATTTGCTTGTTAGCAACAGCTGGTGAATGAAGGTGTCGGAACAGCATACCATGTTTTGAAGTTCAATTTAGCAGACACCCAGTTTCCCATCCCTTGCACCACTACATGAGAGTTCCTGCACCTCTGTCATCTCTATTCACAGACTGAATACTATACGGAGAGTTCCGCCATCTAGAGATGACAGTAGTGCCACAGCTAAAAATCTAGAGGAACACTACCAGCATCACACCAATCTGCAGACTTACATACTGCAACATCATCATCACTCTGAGTCAAACTGTACTTCCTTTGTGCCACAGACAGAATGTAGACTCACAAGATGACATAAATAGCCATCTTAAGAATTACAGTGTAAACTGAAATTTGTACACAAGCACAGAATTTGTCAGCAGATAAGGATCACTTGGTCCACCTAGTCTGCTTCCTTTTCCCCTGACTATTCTGCCACTGCAGACCCTACCAGATCTCCAGCCACCTCATCCCACCCACTTTGATACCAGTTCTCCTTTATACTTATCCCATGCATGCTTGAAGCCCACCACTGTTTTCTTTTCCACTACTCAAGCTAGAAGATTGTTCCAGGCATCCACCACCCTCTCAGTGGAAGAAATACTTCCTGGCACCCACCACCCTCTAAAGAAATACTTCCTCCCATCCTCCTAAACATCCTCCCCAAGCTTCACTGCATGCCCCCAGCACTTGTACACCTTCTTTTCTGAAAAATACTCCCTTCCTGTACCTTATTCACCCTTGTTTAAATATCTCTATCCTGTCCCCCCTTCCTCCCCTCTTCCAGGTGTACATGTTTGGATCCCTGTCATGATATTTGGTGCAGCCCCTGCACCATTTTTGTTGCCATCGTTTGGATGGCCTCTACCCTGTCTGTCTATGTCCGTTCTGAGGTGTGGTCTCCAGAACTGGACACAGTACTCCAAGTGGGGTCTCACCAATGACTGATACAGTGGCAACACCACCTTCCCCTTTCTGCTGGTGATACCCCTCCCTATGCACCCCAGCATCCCACTGGCTTTCCCTGCTGCTTTGCCATGCTGCCTTGCCACCTTAAGGTCATCCATTACGATTCCCCCCCCATGTCCCTTTCCTGTGTTTGTATGTTCTGATACATGACAAACGGAAATGCTCTGGTGATGACATATACTGGCATGATGTACTACTAAACTGCTTAATCCCATTGTTTTCTTTCATATCCTCTTTAAGGAGCCTACAATCCGCGGTACAAGGATTTTCAATTATATAATGCTGCTATGTCACTTGCGTTACTAGCAATCTGTTCTTTCAGAGCCAGAGGGAAATTCAGGGAGCCGCAGGCTCCAGGACTGCTCCTAATTTCAACCCTTGTACCAGCCTTAGATATTTGCTAAGCTAGGGCTTGCAGTTTCCAAGACTACCTAATGCTCATTCAGAATTTTAGAAAACCAGAGTAAAAACACCATCTTTACTTTTAACACCAAAATTCACAAACCATTCTTTTTGACAGATTCTTAAGATTTTTGCCCCGCCCCCAATCATCATCAGTGTGGTATGGATGAACACAACACTGGCAGACAACTGAGTACACAGGTGGACAGGGTGATGCCAAAAGATCAATGTAAGATAAAAAAATGAAATCAACCCCGCCCCCCCATAAAGAAATACTGATAAACACATTAATGATTAGGCAGGATAAAAAAACAACTTACCAGCTATTAAACAATCACCTCTCCCCATGGACTTAAATTTTTTTTGCATCATGCATTAATATTTCGATCTCGTCCCTTAGGGAGCTTGAGATTAAAAAACCTCATTCAACAGACTAGGGGTCTGCAGGCCTCCTAAGTGCACGGAAGTTGTAGGGTTTATTCTTTCTGGTGCATTTTAGGGGTCATGGAGCACTTTGAAAGTAAAACAGATCCCCTATGCTATCCTCTGCATCCTGGCTGGTCAGTCCATGTTCTTGTTTGGATTTTTAACAAATGATAGCCCACCAGGCAGGAAGCCTAGACAGGGAGTGGGGCATGCTAATACCTCATGAGAGCTGACCAGGCTGATGGTGGACTGGTCACGTCCCCTGTCCTTGGCATCAGAAACATCATACCTAAAGAAAAGATATCTGACAGCAAGTCCCCAGGGGTGCATCAGGGACATCCCCAAATTAAAGTGCCTGAAAATAGGCATCTCTATGTCTAGTGCACTCACCCGGTTACCAAAAGCAAATAAATAAATAAATACCCTATGCCTTTGAATGATCAGGCCCCAATTAGCCTCCACCCATGGCCAGTGGCAGAAGTCCATCAAACCCCACCCGAGCTTCAGCAGCCAAGAAAAAAGTGTGGCTTGCAATGTCAACCCTAACTAGCTGGAAGGCTTTTGTGGCTGGAGAACCCTCTCATTAATAAATGATCCAAGGTGGCCTTTCACCTCCTGCCCCAGGAACAATGGAGTCCAAGTTCCGGGGGGGGGGCAGCGGTGTGGCTAATAGGGGAGCTGGAAGGGCAACAAAATAGTCAGCAAAATGTTGAGTATGCAAGTTGCAGGGCACTGGATGAACAGCTAATGGCTGCAGGGACTTATTTACTCAGGTGCTACTACTGCTGCTGCAGAACAATGCAACAAAACTGCATGTTATCATGCCTAAACTGAACAAGAATGGTGCTCCCTTTACTGACACGCGCCTCTGTTCTCATACTGCTGAACATGAAATCTGCAGCAGTTATTCTTAGCACTGATTACACGTCATTCACATTAAGACAATCAGTGATACTTGACCTGTTAACTGGTTGGCCTAAACCACTGCAGCTGTGAGCATGTGCTCTGACCCATAGCCAGCACTGTCACTTTCATAATAAACAGTGGAGGGATTCAAAAGGGCATGGGACAACCACAGGGGAGTGTTGGGGGAGGGGGGCGGCGCAGGTCCAAGCAGATAGCTGGACAAATGGGCAGACTCGGTAGGCCTTGTCGGTCCTTTTCTGCCGTCACACATCTATGAGTCTATGAAACAAGTTCTGCTTTCCTTGGTGGTCGCCCATCTGGGCACTCTGTGACAGAGTACATGGCAACCAGCTCTAATACTTTTCTGGACTCCTTCTAATGCAGGTGGTGGGGTAGAATATTAAACTACCCCCGCCCTCAACTACAAGTCAGCAAAGTTTGATTTATCAAAGTATTTTTGGGTTGGTTTGTGGATTTTTATTTATTTATTTAAAATCGATGACCGGGAAAGGCACACTGAGCAGAGGCTCTTTTCCAGGTGCGACCCGGGTGCAGTGTACAGAGAAAAAGATTAACAATAGTTGAGAAATACATACAATTAGCATAAACTTTTACATTATCAGTAATACATGTTTAGTAATATACAAATAATCCACGAATAGAGTGAGTGTATGGAGGTGAAACAAGCTTATCGATTTTAAAACAAGTGCGATAAAAGCTCTAAAAATGCAACAGTTAAAAACGGTTACGTCTACATAGTACAGTATCGCTACTGCGTGGAGTGAAAGAGAATGCATGTGGCATATTTTATTTAATTCATGCTATTCCCTCAACAATCAGGAGAATCAAAAAACGAACTGTTACTCCGGTCCATTAGAGTCTAGCCCTGCATTTCCTTTCTACCGTTTTGCAACTCTCTGGCTATGCCAGTTTGGAGCCGGGGGATTCACCTTCATTTTAGTGGTCAGAATCAAAGCTACCTCGTTTATTGTATTGACTTAATTTTTGTTTTCAGAGATTGGTAATTTGACAGCTGAAGCATGGCCTTTCTCGGTCTACCTAAACTTTAAGAAAAACATCAATAATCATCTCACACGTTCCCAACCACCGGTGAGCGAAATTCAAAGGCAATAGATTACCTTGTAGGCGGAAGCGTAGCTGGTTACCTGCACGGGCGGCGTAGAATTCTGTGGGATTTGCAAACTACAGCCTCCCGCGAAGCGCGGCGGATGTGCACTTCCTCGCCGCTGAGCCCACTGTGTAAGCGAGAGAGACGAGAAGGCGGGCGAGTTGTCACTGTAAAGGAAGAAGACTTTTACATTTAGAGGCAGGAGCAGCACAGCGTGACAGAGACGGGGAAACCCCTCGAGTCAGTGAGGCTTTCTCCGGCCACGCAGAGGGAACGACATCAACAGGTAGGGCAGAATAGTTGTGCACGCCCTCAAGTGCTTGCTGCCGCGACTCGGTGAGAACGGACTTTTTTGGGGGTACAGTCCCCCGAGGAGACGGGAGAGCACAGACGCTGTTGTATGTTGATGTTGCACACAGCAATGCTAAGAACGAACTACAACACCATGTGACTGATTACACGCCAGGGAGGACAGGTCACTTACGAGAAAGAAGGTGATGTGCTGTAGGAAGCAATTCATCATTGCTCTTTTGGTCTGCGGGACATGCATTGCCCACAGCTGACCCCCAATTCAAATAACACACCACACTGTTTTGGTGTAAAAAAGGCCGCAGCTCTTTTTACTTAATCAAAAATTGTTTACATTACATGGAACTCTTAACATTTATAAAGCCTAATATGTACATCACATCTTACAGATATGCACATTACATATAGGATATTGCATGGGGAACGGTTGACAACAGGGCTATTCTTCCACCGAGCTGGCACTATGACAACAGCTTACCTCGAGAGTACAGCTCGAGAGGTAAGCCGTTGTCATAGTGCCAATGAGGTGGAAGAAGCCCTGTTGTCAACCGTTCCCCATGCACTTTTCTTTATAGTGTATGGCGGAACAGCGTTTTCTGACAAAAAAAAACAATCACTACTTTGTATTGCTGCTTACAAAAATGTTTACTTGGTTACTGGAACAACTTAAATTTACATTCTTTGCGTTTTCACGCTTGAAATGTTTAGATTAACATTTAAACTTTTGAAAACTCACATACAGCAGCACCCAGAACAGCACAGCAATTCACAGAAAGTGGCTTTGAAAGTACCGCCGCCGACATTGCTGCAATGCTATCTGTACTGTCAAATGAATGAACCCTAACTGTCAAATTGTGCTCGAGGACATGGTTTGTGACGTGCGCAGTGCAGTGAGACTACTAGTTCTGCTGCTCTGTGATCGTCACTACTGTGTGACTACAAGGTTTGGAAAACGATCGATTTCGGTGGAGAACGACGTTCCACCATACACTATACTATATATCTATATACATACATAAATCACTATACATAACATAATTTCAATCATATGTACATTAAGTATCCTATCCTGTAAAACCCCTTGGGCAGCCACAATTCCTGTATTGCTGGAACCCCGTCTCCTTCATCCACTTATTTAAGGGGAACTCTGGCCCTTTAGTCCAACAGACCCATTGAGGGCCATGCCTTCCCTCAAGACAGTTCCCCTCCCCATCTTCCCGAATTTAGGTCCTCCTAGACTCTTGACGAGGAGCATGCCCGTCCGGGGCCGCACTCCCCATCTCGGAATCTTGGCTCCCAGCGTTTCGGTGCACACCCCTGCCGGGGTGCCTCCCCCCCCAATCTCCGAGGCAGACCCATCCTAGGGTCGTGCCTCTCCCCAGTGACACCCAGTCGCAGCTCTTCTTCTTATGTCCGGAGCCTTTCTTACCCAGAGTCAGCCATGAATTACCGCCACTTACATAAGGTGCCAACACGTATCTCCCACTAATGCCCAAGGGATCTTACTTTTACCAAACAGTACTGTCTTGCAAAAATCATTTAGGGTATTGTTAAACATGTCATTTCCCATGTCCAACAAATGAACCCCATCCTGGCTATACAGGCCCTTATCCGTCTTGGTGATCAAGAAATGCCTGATAATCTTTACTCCCAGCGAGGCCGCGAAATGGGACACCTCCCTATTCACAGACCTACGTGCTTTTCCCATGGCTCCTGCCTTTCGCTCACCACACCACTGCTGGTGTGGTATCATTCTTGTCCATGCCAGAATGGTGCGAGGCAACATTTGTTTTAAGTGGGCCAAACCCCTCTTAATATCCCCAATTAATCTGGGTGCCCCTAGGGTGACCAAGTCGTTCCCTCCCAGGTGAATAAACAGCGCAACCGGTGGTTGACGATGTAGGCCTAGTCTAAAAATCTTTTTTTCCAATGCCCCCCACTTCATCCCCCCTTTACCTGCCCAATGAATCACAGCTAGACGTCTTGGAATGCCCAGCTGTGTGGTGTAAGGCTGTTTTTTCGCCCTCGTGTATGCTTCCCTCACGTGTGAATGACCCACGATCCATATCCAAGGGGATGTTGCAGCCATGCCTGTAAGACAAAACAGAAACATACGAGTATTCTCCCACTTTGAGCTTCAGTTACAACTTGTGTTGTTTTCCCATGTGTTATGCTGAGGCCTGATGTACCCCATGTATGCTTTTGATGCCCATCTGCCGACCCCTTTTATCTGTTCTTCTTTTAACACACACCTGGCTGCCTCAGTGGCTGCTCCAATTATGAATGAATGGGTGTTGTATGAGGTCGGGTTTACACATGCCATCCATAAACCCTTTCTTAGGACGGCTGTGAACTGCCGCCTTGTGACCGCTTTTCCGTCCCCATGCACAAATGCCCCGGTCCTGTTGAGCAACTCACCACATACTCCTTCATTGACAACCATGGGCAAATGTTCCCTTGGGGAGCCATAAACAGTGTTATAATGGTGGGGGGGGCCACACTGGTTCGTTTTTGATTTTCGCAGCTGGAGACAGTCTGTCTTGCCAGGTGACAAAATCACTGAACTGGAGATTGGTGTTCCGACTCGATGAGTTAGACTGTGGTACCAACTCCGACACCCGGAAGGCCCCGTAAAATGCACATATGTATAGGGCCCTGAAAAGCTTGGTTTCGTAGCCCGAGCTGAAAGTAACTGCTAGTGCTTTCAGGATGCTGGACAGTTCAGCTATTCCTATGGGCTTCCTTGTGTCCAACTTTTTTCCCGCGAGTCTAGACATGCCTTGTATCATTTTCTTTGTAATGAAACTGTTGGTTGGGTCAGGGAAACTCTCGGATTTGCGAAGAAAGACAGTGCCTGCCAATTGGAGGCGTATAGCTGCCAGATACTTTCCCAGGCTTTCTAAGTGGAGGACGTACTGTAGCTTTGAACTTGTCTTTGGGTATTGTGTAGTTCCACGCTTAACTTGTGACCACAGAATTGCTGGAAAGACCCATAGCTTCCTACGTACTTCCTCCATGTCGAAGGGGCCACAGCGAGCTGTACCAGTTGCTGCAATCTTGGTTCCCAAGTCTCCAGACTGCTTCTGGTATCTGTGTGGGGAACTGGTCCGCCCACGGGGCTAGCCGCCTGAAGTGCTCGAGCTGAAATTGAGACAGGGCATCAGCTATAACATTTTCTTTTCCTGGCAAATGACATGCCTTGAAAGAGATGCTGTACCGTAGGCATCATAACACAAAAACCCGAAGGACCTTCTTCCCCTCTTCAGAACAAGACGTCTGCGAGTTCAATATGTCTGCTACAGCCCTGTTGTCTGTGTGAAACAGCACTTTTTTATTCTGAATTTTGTGCCCCCACGCCCTTACGGCTACCATGATAGGGAATAATTCAAGACGGGTGATGTTTTTTGTGAGCCCCCTTGATATCCAATCCTGTGGCCAGTGTCCTGCAAACCATGCTCCTTGCCAGAATGCCCCAAAACCAATGCCACCCAAAGCATCAGTCACCATGTGCAGATCCAACAATTGGTCTGCAGGTGTCTGCCAGATGGTGATACCATTGAAATCTTGTAAGAAGAGTTCCCAAACCTGTAAGTCTGCTTTTATGCCCTGCGTTAGTCTGATGTGGTGGTATGGTTTTAGAGCCCCCCCCAGTGGCTGATGCCATCTGCCTGAGGAATGGCCTGCCTGGGCGAATTGCACGGCATGCAAAATTCAAGTGGCATATAACAGATTGTAGCTGTTGTAGGGTCACCTCCTTTGCCCTTCCCACCTCACCTAACAGTTTGCACAAGAGTGCTACCTTGTTTTGTTGTAGCTGGGAAGCCATGGCCTCGGAGTCTATTTCTATGCCCAGGTATGAGAGGCAGGTAACGGGGCCCTCTGTTTTTTCTTGTGCTAGCGGGACACCGAAATATCCCATTAATGAGGTAAAACCTTGCAGCGTCTCCACACATGTGGATCCCCGGGCCCACAAATAGGAAATCATCGAGGTAATGAACTATATGTACGATCTGTGTGTGTGTTCTCTGGTGGCCCACTCCAAGAAGGTTGAGAATGCTTCGAAGGCTGAGCAGCTTACGTAGCATCCCATGGGCATAGCCTTGTCCATATACCATTGGCCTCCAACTTTAAAACCCAGTAGATCCTGATCACTTGGATGTACTGGTAACAGGCGGAAAGCGGATTTAATGTCACTTTTTGCCATCATTGCCCCACAGCCTAGCTCTTTTATGTGGCGAGGTGCCACATCAAACGTTGTGTATTGTACTGTGCAGTCCTCTGGGTTGATGAAGTCATTCACTGAACTACCTTTCGGGTAGGACAGGTGATGAATGAGCCTGTATTCCCCTACTTCCTTCTTGGGGACCAGCCCCAATGGGGATACCCTGAGGTTGTGAACTGGGGGGTAGTCGAATGGTCCCGCCACCCTGCCTGCCTCTACTTCCTTGGCAATTTTTCTCTCCAGGATGTTGGGAAGTACATTTGCAGACTTGAGATTGCGAGCTGTGGTTTCTACCCTTGGCCCATTGCATGGTATCCTAAAACCATACTTGAAACCGTCATGTATGTATTTTGCTATTGTTTTTTCTGGGTAGCAGTCGAGCCAGGGGTCCATCCGGTCTAACCGTACTGGTGAATTGGCTAAACTTCCCAGACCCCTTTCCTTTTTCACTGCTTGTTCCTTCGTTGTTTGGTTTCTTGGAGGATTGTCGTGTGCATTCCAAGACCTTGTGTTCCCCTTCGCACAGCTTGCAGATATGCCCATATTTACAAAAGAAACAAAAACATTTTCTTTATTGTAGTCATAACATGCCTTCCACCCTGCCCCCTTCCTCTGTTCTTTCCTGTATTCTCCCCCTGTTTGTCTGGCAATAACATGACCACTATCAGTGTAAGTTACCACATTGGGCCGGCCATGCATCATATAGCGGACCCACAGGTCTATGTGCTTGTTTTCCCATTTGAGATTGGGTTGCTGAGATAGCTTTAGACGAAACTGCTTGTCATATTTTAGCCATGCATATCCATCAAAGGACAGATGTGAGAATTGTATGGTGTCCCTGTATTTTAGCAGAGCAATTAGCTTATCAGGGTGTTTCATCCCATAAACTGACATAAATATGTCAAATGCTGCTGCCCAATTCTCAAATGTGAAAGGCACTTTCAGCCGCCGTGGCCTCTCTTGTTTGTTCTTTTTCTCATCGATCACTTCCGGGATCTCCCTGTGCAGTAACGAGAACATGTCTATAAATTCCCTTTTCCAGATTTTTTTCCCTGACAGCGTCAAATAAGTGGTCCCCTAATGGGTCTTCCACCCCGCCATATGCCCAACGCTCCGGTGATGGCGATATTGCGCTGGTTGAATTGTCACCCGTTGTGGTACTGGAAGCGGTACCCGTCTTAGAGGCTACAGTCTCCCGCACTTGTAAGCTTGGTGTCATACTTTCCTTGTTAGTTGGAGGGGGTTGTATTGTTGAAGGCCCCACACCTGTCCATACCTGAACTGCTGCCCCTTGTGCATTACCCCCTTCTGCCGTAGCCCCTTGGGAGACAATGGACTGAGGATGCTGGATCAAACAAGCCTCGACCCCCATGGTGATCTGCTGTCTGCCTCCTAGGTGACTTAACAGGGCTTCCTCTGCCCCTATCCTGTTAGACTCTGTAACCCTTTTTTCCATCCCCCCTTGTCCTTGTACTGGGGCTTGATATCCTGCCGCTGCAGACTCGGCCCACTGGCGTGCCCCGCAACCGTAGTTATGCACTGGCCTCGGGGCCTTGCCTCCCGCTGTACCCTGAGAAGTACCCTCGCCAGGTTCGTTGGCTGAAAATACCCGAGATGGGGTTGGTCATTCCACCCTGCTGAGTTGTTGGGGAAACCGGGGGCGAAGGGGCCCCAAGGATTCATCACTGGCCAAGAGATGGGCATATTGCCCGGACCCCCCCATACATAAATGGCCACATGAAGGGATTACGTTGCCATGTTTGGTGCCCTGGCATCACCTGCCCGGAATTGAACCCTGGAGCCCCCTGGTGTCCTAACTGACTGCTTACCTTTTGTCCCCCTTGATCTCCTTGTGTTTTTTCTCAAACCGTGTTCTGACCACAGCCCCCAATCTTGTCTCCCATGCGCCTTGCCCTCTTTCGTTCCCGTTCTCTTACCTTTGTGGCCTTAGCCATGTCTTCAAGGTTCTTTCTCCATTTTTTATATTTTGCTTCTTCCGTTGCAGATTCCAATGGTAGCCATTCCCAGCTATCACTGGATTGCTCTTCCTCGCTATCAGATTCAGACCACACTAATTCTACTGATACATCACTGTCCTGATCTCCCTCATACTCACCGATCTGTGGCTGGGCCACCGGTACCACCGGGGTTTTTTCCTTTTCTTCATTCACTGTCCTGGGTTGGACCACGGATGTGTTCTCCACTGCTCTGCTCCATATTTTCTCAGCATGCTTTTTGCCTGCCTCTGCCACTGGTTGAACCTTACGCTTACTCTGCCTGCCCTGCCTCTTTTTAGTAACCGATTTTTTTTTTTTTTCCGAGCCACAGATTCCAGTAATCGGGCCGATGGCTGGCTATGCCTGGGCTGCCGACCCTCATCCTCCACTGGTTCTTGTGGCCTGTGTTCTAGTATGATGGGAGGGTCTGCCACAGTTTGCTGTTGCCCGCCTGGACAGGCAACTCGTAGTTCTGGTTCCAGCCTGGATATGGCCGTCAGCCAGTCCGACCTCCCAGTGTCCTTTAGGCATTGCAGGGCGTTTCGGAATGCTTGGTCTTGCCCTTGTGTGGGGATAGCCTGTTCCACATATTGTGTTTGGCTTCCTAGCCCAGAAAGGTCTTGCCGGGGTGGAGATTTGGGGGGCCTGGCTGTCCAGAACCTGATTATTCTGTGCTTCGGCCATTTTAGCTCTTGATTGTAAGTGGCAAAGCAGTGTTCAGCGAGGCAATACCTATGAGACAAAAACATTAGTTATTAATGAACCCTTAAACCTGCCCTCTACTAGTTAACCTTCTAACCCTACATACTTGTAAAGTTTTTGGTAAGGAACACTTTTCCTGAAATGGGGGCCTCCAGCTGGAGGGATTACTTTTGGGCTTTTCAAGCAGGGAAACCAGAGACAGAGAAGAAAAAAAAAATATTTTTTATACATATGTAGCCCATTACTCTAAATAACATTACTTGGGGAAAAAGACTGGGAACAGGTGAATCCGTCACTTGGTCCTACAGCCGCTCCGGGTGCCTGTCCCACCAGAAACAGAAGCTGCTGCTGGGGCCCCCCAAGGGGCCATGAGGATGGGGGGGCACTTGCAGGCAGACAACTGAAGCAGCCAGAGATGAAGTGAGAGAACCCTGAATCCAAAATTCACAACTATTTGCGAATGCTGCAGGGGGCAGGCATCACCTTTTTAATTTTTTTTTTTTTTTTTTGTTTTTTTTTAACAGCGATTAGTATCAGACCTAAATATGACCTATATATGGAAAAGAGAGAGAAAAAAAAACCCTGAGTTGCTTTAAATCATAGATGGCAGACGGCTACATGAGGTAGCATGCTGCATCTCTCCGGTAGGCTCAGCAGTACCCAGCTTACTTGGGTAGATCCCTAATAATACACCCTTCCCCCTCTAGTTTTACCTACAACGAATAACTACTGATTATTTATTGCCCCCTCAAAAAAAAAAAAACAATCACCAAAAGAAAAAGGGCTTTTTTGAGGATTAATGCCAAATGATGCCAAAACCTGCTGCGTGGAGGCAGAGAAACAAACTCTACAACAAACTGGGGAAAAGCAAAAAAGAGAGAGCAAACAGGAAGTCACTGAGAGAGGGAACACAACGCGAAAAGCTGGCAGCGGGGGGGGGGCCAAAAACGTCCGAAAAGCTAGGCAGGTGAACAGGGAGAAAGTATGATGCCTGCATGCCTGCCAGGGAGAGGCCGAATGCATGAAATTGAGAGGAGAGCCGGGCATGCGATGAGGATGGCAAAATGACGCCGTCTGGTGGGGTGGGTTCCATTCAGGGGGACGAGCACTATTGGCAGGGGAAGCTCACAGGGCGAACCACACTGTAAAGAAGGCAGCCAGGGGAAACAACTGGGTCCTGCTGGAGATCCAATGGAAGTGGGAGGGAACAGGCAGTGCTCCCCGAGATCCCAACAAGTGCAAGGGGAAGAGGCCAGAGGGAAAAGGTTGCCCAGTGCTGGGGAACACGGGGAGGCACAAGGCTGAACAGTCAGGCCTGGAATGCCCGACCTGATGCAGGGGCCGAGAGGGGTTCAGCCTAAAGGAGGCAAGCCCAGGAAACAAATAAAACTTAAAATGTTTTGGGAAGGAAAATGAATACCCAGCCCGAGGGGCAGCGAGGTGCCAAAAAGCGAGGGGGTAAAAGCCGCGCCTGGGTTGGAAAAAGCGACTGGGGAAGGGGCCACGTGGCGAGGCTGAGCCGGCGTTGGGGTGCCCAAGAGACCCAGACACACTGGCCTGCAAAGGCGCAAGCTAGGGGGCAGGAGAAATGGGACCCCAGATCGAAAACAAGGAGGAAAGGCGCTCTTGTTGTTGGCAGCAGAAACAACATATTTTTTTTTTTTTTTGAGGTTGGTGGGGGGGAGAGGTAGACACCGGAGCAGCTAAAGGAACAGTTAAAAACTCAGGCTAGTACACTGGACCACTAACCGCAAAAGCCGAGCAAAATCCACTAAACAAAAGGAATAAAAAGAAGCACTTGCCTCACGAGCCGGGAAGAATCGAAAACATGCAGAGAGGAGCCGGGGACTGAAAAAAGGCCGGCGGGCGACAAGCGAAACTGGACAAGCCGTGGCACTGAATTACAGGCTTCGGAGGCGAAAAATAGAAACAAAAACTTTGCTGTGAGGAGCTGTTCCAGGAGGGCGAGATCCCCTGGGACCGCTTCTTAAGAGGCCCTGCCATGCCCTTCCCTGCAGGGGCCATCAGGGCCAGCCCTCTCTGAGGAGATCCTCAGATTGGGCCACTTGCTCATGGGGCCGCCTCTTCCTATGTTGGTGGGCGGCCCTTCTAGCCCCGCCCCCTTGGGGCCCCCGGTCAGAGGCTGGTGGTACCATTATGTGCGTTGCTCGCTGGGTCTGTCTCTTTCCAGCGGCTGGGGATTTCAGTTAATTAGTAATGCATAAATAATGGGTCCCATAAGTTAATAAATGTGGTGAGTGACGTGACGGTGTAGTAGTTAGTACAGATACCACATCGGACTTTTGCGTTGGGTTCGTCTGGAACAGCAGCCACCTCCTGCAACCTTGCGCTGCCAAGTGTTGTTAAACAAGCTCGTCAGTTGTCAGTTGCCAATAACACATTAGCTAGTGGATATACTTAAAGGAAAACTATACCCAAAACTTGAAAAAACATATGTTGTGCAGAGTGTATTAATTTGTATGTGAAGTTCTAGTGTTTCCTTCCCTCTGACTGGTATTAGGAGTTTTTCCTAAATTAGCCTGCTAGCTTTAGGGTAGTTTTACGACCCCTGGAAATCACCATATCAAATAGTTTTATTGCATTTCTTTGTCCTACAGTGCACCTTGTTTCATGTAATGGTGATGTAGGAGAGCCCATAAATCCAGCAGAAACCATTGCATTACAATCAGTTCACAACAACAGAGATGGCTATATTTTAAAATCTGTAGAATTCAGCTTGGTGACCACCCTCATCCTAAAGGTTTTACTTTGCTGCTGGTAATTTTTGTGCAGCTTGTAAAGCTTCCAAGATATTTAGTTTGTTTGGCATGTGTGTGCTGAATGTTGGGTCTCTCTTACATCACAGTCACATGAGACAAGATGCACTGTGGGAACCAGAAATACAATTACACTATCAGGTATGGCGATCCCCAGGGGTCGTAAAACTAGCATAAAGCTAGCAGGCTAATTTGGGAAAAACTCCTAATACCAGTCAGAGGGAAGGAAACACTAGAACTTCACATACAAATTAAAACACTCTGCACAGCATATATTTTTTCAGGTTTTGGGTGTAGTTTTCCTTTAATATGTTGCTTGGATTGTAATTAAATTTGTATTATTGTAATAACTCTAAACTTTAAATTTCAATATTAGCACAGCAATAAAGCCTTACAAAGTAAACTAATGCACAAAATAGATGTTGGCTTTTGACATACTGTAGAGGCAGATACACGCAGTGTAATACACACTTTTACAGTATGTACACAGACTTACAAGCACATATTTGTGTGCATACGTGTAACCATCCAGTCCCCTGGGGTTACTAGAATCCCATTTTGTACTACATACGAAGTGCTAACAGAAACAGGCCATGTGGTATATCGAGTCTGCTCAATTGTGCAGCTAGCCCCTCATCCTGCAGTTGCCCCACCCCTCTTTCCCTTCCTCACAGTCATCCCCCCCACTCTGTCCCACCCCTCTTGAAGCAGGCCACCGTCCTACAAGAAACCACCTCTTATAGATTCATAGAAGTGTGACGGCAGAAAAAGACCCACAGGCCCACCTAGTCTGCCCATTTGTCTGTCTGCTAGGACATGTGCCCCCTCATCACTCCCCTGTGGCTGTCTCATGCCTTTTTGAAGCCTTCCACTGTTGCTTCTCCAACCACCCCCTCTGGGAGCCTATTCCACTTATCCACCACCCTCTCTGTGAAATAGTATTTCCTAATGTTACCCTTGAACTGCCCCTTCCACATGCAAGCCATGCCCCCTCGACCTCTGATTTCCCTTCAGCTGGAAGAAGCTTTCCACTGGCACCTTGTTTATAACCCTTAAGGTACTTGAAGGTCTCAGTCATGTCCCCCCTCTCCCTCCTCTGTTCCAGAGAGTACATGTTCAAATCTCTCGACCTTTCTTCATAGGACAGGTGGCTGAGCCCCTTTACCATCTTTGTTGCTGTCCTCTGAACTCGCTTCAGCCTCCCCACATCCTTTTTAAGGTATGACCTCCAGAACTGGACTCCGTGTTCCAAATACGGTCTAACCAGATAGTAAACAAGGGTACTGTGACCTCCCTTTTTCTACTGGTGATCCCCCTTCCGATGCATCCCAGCATTCTGCTGCCCCTAGCCACTGCTCTCCCGCAGTGTCTTTCTACTTTCAGGGTCCCCAGATACTGTATAGTGATGCCTAGGTCCCTTTCTTGTTCTGTTACCTCCAGGTCTCTGCCCCTGTACAGTACCCTGCCCTCTGTTTCCTGTAACCAAGATACATGATTTTACACTTTTCTGTGTTGAATGAAAGCTGCCACCTCTTTGACCATGCCTCAAGCCTCCCCAAATCTCTCTGCATTCTTTCTACCCCTTCCTGAGTGTCTACCTTATTGCAGATTTTAATATCGTCTGCAAACAGTCACCCCCACCAGGCCCACCACAATGTCCCTTGCAAAGAGACTGAATAGTAGGGGCCCCAACACCGATCCCTGAGGGACCCTGCTTGTGACCTTGCCCTCTCCGGATTCCACCCCGTTTATAATGACCCTCTGCCTCCTGTCCCCCAGCCAGCTTCCCACCCATTGAACCCCCCTCTGCCCGCTCCCCAGGCATGACAGTTTATACAGCAGTCTCCTGTGTAGCACGGAGTCAAATGCCTTTTTGAAATCCAGATAAGCAACATCTACTGCCCTCCCCGATCCAGTTCCTTGGTGACCGCGTCAAAAAACTCTCAGATTTGTTTGACAGGATCTGCCCCTTGTAAAACCACGTTGCCTTGGATTCATCAGGCCGCTTTCCTCCAGGTAGCTGGTGATCCTGACTTTCATTAGTTTCTCCATAAGCTTGCCTACCACCGATGTCAAGCTCACGGGCCTGTAATTTCCCACCTTCTCCCTCCCCCACTTATGCAGCGGGACCACATTTGCCTGCCTCCAGTCTTCCGGTGCCACCCCAGACTCCAGGGACTTATTGAAGAGTGCAGTCAGTGGTGCCGCTAGTATACCATTTAGTTTCTTCAACACCTTTGGGTGCATCCTATCCGGCCCCATGGCCTTGTCCACTTTCATGCAGCCTAGTTCTCCCAAAATTTCCTCCACCCGGAATGGACTCATATCCACTTTCCCCTTCCCTAGCTTTTCCTGCTCTGCTGCCTACGCCTTCTTCCTTCCTAGTGAACACTGAGCAAAAATAGTTGTTTAGTAGTTCTGCCCTTTTTCTGTCACCTTGTGTCAACTCACCCTCGTTTGTTTTTAACTGGAATATTCCCTAACTAGTCTTCCTCCTTTCACTGACATACCAAAAAAAACTTTTATCCCCTTTTTGACCCCTCTAGCTATGTGCTCCTCTGTCTGTGCCTTCGTCCTCCGCCCCGGCTTTTCTCTGACTCACCTGGTATCTTCCCCAGTCCACTTCTGCCTGCGTTTCCTTGAACTTCCTGAAGGCCTTTCTCTTTGCCTTGGCCTTTTCTGCTACAGCCCTAGTGTACCAGAGAGGTTTCCTCTTCCTCTTATTTTTGCTTGCTGTCTTGACGCATAGGTCAGTGACCTCCACAATAACTTCTTTTATCCTCCCCCACATTTCCTCCACATCTGTCAACTCCTCCACCCCCTCCAAAGCCCTGTCTACTACTTCCCCCATTTTCCTGAAATCTGCTCTCTTGAAATCCAGCACCTTCAGCCTAGACCGGTGAACTTCCGCAGTGTTCCTTTTTCTGAACCAGACTTGTGCTGTGGTCACGTGTACCAAGGTGTTCACCCACCGATACATCTTCTGCCCTGTCCCTATTTGTCAGGACTAGTTCAAGAGTAGCTTCTGCCCTGGTTAACTCCCTGACCAGTTGATTTAGGAGGGCTGTTTGCAGGGAGTCCAATATTTCCCTGCTGCTGGCTGCTGCAGCCGATAGGGTGTCCCAGTCTACATCTGGTAGGTTCAGGTCCCCCATCAGTATCACCTCCCCCTTTGCCGCCATGCTCACAAATTCATCAGCCATGCTTCTATCCACCAATTCCTGCTGTGCTGGTGGCCTGTAAACCACCTCCATACACACCACTTCCCCTTCCCCAACGCCAAAGAGACCCAGAGTCCATCGGCCTCCCCCCATTTGCCCTGCAGTTCTGATGCCTTGATACTCTCCTTTACGTAGAGTGCAATCCCCCCTTTTCCTCCCTGTCCTTCCTGAACAGTGTGTACCCTGGTATCTCCCCATCCCTGCTGCTGGTAGCACCATGTTTCTGTTACCCCCACAATATCGAGGCCCCCCTCAACTATTGTTGCTGTTATATCTGGGATCTTCCTACCCCAACTTCTGATGTTTGCACACATGATGCTCCACCCCCCCTCCCTGCTCCTCTCTTTCTACCCACCCTATATTTTCTACCCCCGTGACTTTTGTCTGTGTGGGTGGGGCTTAGCGCCCCCCCCCGCCTTTTGTCCTACAAATAGAGCTTCCCCTTGTCTTCCCCCAGTTTAGTTAAAATGATAGCATTTATCAGTGTTTTACTTATCTACCGCCCTTTCCGTGAAATAATGTCTCCTGATTCCCCTCCTGAATTTTCACTCCTCCAGCCTCAGTCGGTGCTCTCTAGTAACCCTTCCCCTTCTGATCCAGAATATATCTCCTGTATTAGTCTTGTTTATCTTCCTCAGATACTTAGTCTCATCATGTCTCCCCTATCTCTCCTTTCCTCCAGGGAATACACGTTAAGCCTGTTCAGTTTTTCCTTGTAGGATTTCCCCTTCAAACCCTGGGCTATCTTTGTTGCTCTGCGCTGCACCCCCTCCAGTAGCCTGATGTCCTTCTTTAGGGATGGGCACCAGTACTGCATGCAGTATTCCAGGTGTGGCCTGACCAGTGACCTGTACATTGAAAGGATCACCTCGGTACATCTAGAGTAGATCCCCCTCGCTGTACTGCCCAGCATCTTGTTGACTTCATTGCTGCCTTCCTGCACTGCGCCAAGTTGTTCATATTCCCTGTTATAATCACCCCCAGGTCCTTTTCGTCCTCTGTCCTCACCAACTGCACCCTTCCCAGCTGATAGCTCCTCCTCTGAGTCTTTGCTCTGAAGTGCATTGCCTTGCACTTCTTGGCATTAAACCCCAACTGCCATGTTTCTGATCACTCCTGTAGTTTAGTAAGGTCTACCTGCACTCCCCTCCACCTCTCGTCGTTATCTACCACAGCTCCCATCTTGGTATCGTTGTGAACATACTGATCTTACTCTGGGATATTCATAGCAGATATCTCACATGGGACCCAAACAGCACTGGTCCCAGTACCGATCCCTGTGGCACCCCGCTTGTTACCTCTCTTGGCAATGAAAGTTTCCCCTACACCGCCACCCTTTGCTGCCTCCCCTTCAGCCAGTTATTGATCCAGTTGCATATCTTAGTACCCACCCATACATACTCCAGTTTCACCCCTAGCCTCCCATGTGGCACTGAATCGAAAGCCTTGCTGAAGTCCAAGTACAGGACATCCACTGCATGGTCCTTGTCCAGTTCCCTGGTTACCCAATCATAGTACTCAATCAAATTTGTCTAACAGGACCTGCCTGAGACAAACCCATGTTGCCTGTCCTGGAGACCGTTGTCCTCTGGAAATGTCACCAGTCTCTCTGTAAATATTGTCTCCATGAGTTTCCCCACAACTGGTGTGAAGCTCACTGGTCTGTAGTTACCTGGATCATCCTTTGAGCCACCTTTGTGAATAGGTACCACATGGGCCATTCTCCAGTCCTTGGTACGCATCCCGTGTTTAGAGAGATATTGAACAGGTCAGCCAGTGGCCCTGCCAGGTACACTACCAGTTCCTTGACTACCCTAGGGTGAATGCCATCAGGCCCCAGTGCCTTGTCCACCCACAGTGCCCTCAGTCCTTCCAGTATCCTGCTCTCCATAATTTCCCCATCTGTCACCCCCTCCCCTTCCCTGAGGTATCTGTCCACCACTCTCGACTGTGAATACAGAGCAGAAGTACTCATTTAGTGCCTCTGCCTGCTCCTCCCCCTTCTCTACCCACCCCTGTCCTTAATTCTCACTATCCGGTCCCTGTTCTTCCTTCTCTCTCCGTCCTTAATGCCTTGTGCCAGCCTCAGTTCTCTGGATGCCTTGGCAGCTCTGGCTGTTCTTGTAACCTCTTTGGACTTCTTAGTCTTCCCCCCTTCCCTGATCGTTTGAAGTTCTGAAAAGCACTCCTCTTGTCTCTCACCCCTCCATTACCTCCTTGGTTAGACAACTGGGCTTCTTTGCCCTTCCTTTCTTACTCTCTGCCCCAGTACATGTTCCCGTAGCCTCTGCTAGCCCTGCTTTAATGGTACCCCATTTTTGATTGGCATCCATGGTTGGTTGGATTCCCTTTAGATGGTTTATCAGACTTTCCCCCATCTTGTTGAAGTCTGCCCCCCTAAAATCAATCACACTGGTACCCGAGCCTCCTGTTTGCTTCCCCATACTGAGTGGTGATCAATCCCACCTAGCAGGTCCTCATCCTCCAGGTCCCTTACGGCTTCCCCGTTTGATAGTACCAGGTCCAGAGTCCTTCCTAATCTAGTTGGCTCGCGCACACCAGGAAGCTATCCTGGAATGCCCCCAATATAACCTGCTCCCTAGCACTTGTGGTGGTTTGTGTGCTCTAGTCTACCCCATGTAGGTTGAAGTCAACCACCACCACTGGGTTCCCCTTCCTGCAAACCCTCCTAATCTGTTCTGCCAACTCTTTTTCCAGCTCTTCACCTTGAATTGGTGTTCTATGCACCACCCCTATCCTCATCCACAGAGCCTCTGATCTGACTTCCTCCCCCTCCTCCCTTATGCACCTTATTCCTTCTCTTACACAGATTGCTACCTCCAAACCTTTCTTGTTAGCCCTGTCCTTCCTGAACAGCCTGTATCCAGGGATCCTCAGATCCCAGTCATGGTACCCGGTGGCCCAAGTTTCTGTTATGGTCGCAATGTCTACCTGCCCCACTGCCAGGCAGACCTGTAACTCAGCTGCTTTGTTCCCCAGGCTCCTTGCTTTTAGTGACACTACCATCCACCCTGCTCCTTTGCCTCCCCCACCCTGATATACCCCCTCTTTTGCTCCTCCCCCAGTACCCTCCCCTGTCGCTTGGGGAGTAGGCTCAACTGGGAACCCTGCCTACCATCTGCCCACTTGCTGCCCCTTCCTAGTTTAAAGCTACCCTTGTCATTATGTACCCCTCTATCCCCTGCTTCAGTAATCCCTTCCCTTCTCCGCTCAAGTGTGGCCTGTCCCCTGCATACAGGTCATTATTGTCCCAGTCTGTGCCCCAGTCCCCTACTAACCCATACTCCTTGGTATGGCACCATTCTTACAGCTAGGTTTGAACTCCCTTATCCTTCCCTTCCTCGCAGTACATGCACAGGGTACCAGGAGCATCTCCGAGAAGGCCACTGATTTCCCCACCTCCTCACACAGCTTCCCCAGTTCCTCTAATCTCCCATTTACTACCTCCACCATCTTCCCTGGCCAGTCATTTGTACCCTCATTAACCACGACATGCAGTTTCTTCCATCCCCTCCCTATACCTTTGAGAATGTCTTGCCCTGCCCTGTCTGCCGTCAACCCGAGAATAGACTCGACCAGTATTAGACTGTGTCTTTCTCCTTTACTGCCCCATCTGATCCCCTTTAGGTAGGCAGACTGGCACTCATATCTGACGAGGGACATTAAGTTACTGGAGGGGGTGACAGAGATGATCCGGGGCTGGGGGACTTACCATACGAGAGGAGGCTGAGGGAGTTGAACATGTACTTGCTGGAGGAGAGGAGGGACAGGGAGGACATGATTGAAACCTTCAAGTACATAAAAGGAATAAACAAAACAGGTACAGAGGGGCTATTCAAAGTAAGGGAGGGGAGGGACACCTGGGGCTATGGTATGAAACTGGAGGGAGGGAGGAAGGTTCAGGAGGGAGATGAGGAGACACTTTGTTACGGAGAGGGTGGTAGCGGGGTGGAATGCATCACTGGCAGAAGTGGTATCCAGTAGAACAGTGGGATGCTTCAAAAGGGGCTGGGGCAGGGCAAGGGGATGATCAAAGCAGGGGGAAGGTGGGAGGGAGGGGCAGCTACAGAATAAGGAGTGCTAGCTGCACATTCAAATAGACTTGATAGACCACTAGGCCTTTATCTGCTGGCAAATTTCGTATGTTTGTAAGACAGCTGGTAAGGAACTCATTTAGGGACTTCTTACATAATGACATTGTTTACTCAACTAGCCTGAGCAAAGGACGATTGTCATTTAGAACTCTTGCAGCAGCATAACCATTTCTGAGTCGTCTACTCAGAGGAAGTTTAAAATGTTCAGTTAGTTCAGCAGTAACAGTCAGAGAGGCAGGAGGTCTGCCAGTTGAGGCTTTGTGTCAGAGAGCCCTGCATTTCTCATCCTAGTTTGGATTAAATCTTCAATTTGCCAGTGAAGTTGTGGAGACCTTTCTTCAGCAGGATTCCTTGATTTTTACTCCAGCATAAGTGAAAGGGGACTGCTAGTTCAGTGGATCCAATAGGCAATCCCCTGAAGGTCTTAGTGTGTTACAACTGCCTTTGAGAAGGACTTTATGTGGAATTTCTGACAAGCTACTATGGAAAAGGATGCTTTCTGTGTTTCCATGCCTAGAGGAAAGAGCAACAAGTCTGTGAATACAGAGGGGAAAGGGTGCTTTCTGGGTTGTTCCCATGCCTAAAGGAAGGGGCAGCTGTTCTGTGGTAAATGGTACTTCATGGGTTGTTTCCATGCTTAGAGGATAGAGCAACTATTCTGTGAGGACTAAGTTCTGTGAGAACAGACTTCCTGGATTCCATAACTCCTGTCCGTGTTTGCCTCTCACTTTTCACCCAAGGTCCCATGGTTTGATGGGACCTGGAAGGAGTCGAGGAGAGTTGGGCGAAGGTTGGAGAGGTGCTGGCTGAAAAACAGATCTGACTGTTGGCAGACTTAGATTGATGGATCATTATGTGGTCTGTCAGTTGACAATCACCCGTAAGAAGGCAGAGTTCCTGTCCAGGGAGATTGCTGCTGCGCAAAACCGACCAGTTCAGCACTTCCGGAGTGTTAACAGATTGTGCAATCCAATTTGTCTTTAGTCTGGGGGTGCCTTTTCACAGGAAAAATGTGATGAGTTTGCTTGGTTTTTCGCAGATAAGGTTTCCACCGTCAGATCTGGGATCTGCCTAGCCCCCTCTGCTGGGTGTTGTGGAGGTCGGCAGAAGGTTGCAAGCACCTGGTTTGCCTGGTCTGACTTTGGCCGGCGATCAATGGCATCGCAAGGATCATCCAGACTTTGTGACCGACCTGCATAGTTTGGACCCTGGCCCAATGCGCTTCCTTGTGGGGTGCATTGAGGTAATTCAGTCTGGTCCTTACCAAGATAGTCTGGAGGTCACTGCAGTTGTTGTTTTTTTTTTTTTTTTTTTCCCAGACCCCATAAAGGAGGCAGTTGTTCGACCGCTCCTTAAAAGGCCCTCTTGTGACCCAGACTGTCTGGCAAATTACAGACTTGCCTTTTGTGGGTAAGGTTGTTGAAAAGGTGGTTGCGTTGCAGCTGGATAATCATTTATCCACCCATGATGTCTGTGATTCTCCCCAGACTGGATTTAGCAAGCAGCACACTACCGAGACTTTGCTTGTTCGGGTACGTAATGATCTAATAGCGAGAAATCTGAGGACTCGTTTGATCTTGGTCCTCCTTGATTGCTCTGAGGCATTTGACACTGCGGACCATGGTGTGCTGTTGGAGTGCCCACAGTTAATCTGTGGACTGTCTGGTACAGTCCTCAGTTGGTGTCGATCTTTCCTTGAGGGTAGGACTCAGAGAGTGGTGTCGGGAATTTGTTTCTCGGCCCCTCTCACCCTATCCTGCGGGGTACCGCAAGGCTCCATCTTGGCGCCCATGTTGTTCGCAGTGTATATGCTGCCATTGGGAGACATTATTAGGCAGTATGGTTTGAGTTTCCACTGCTGTGCGGACGATACTCAGCTATACATGTCCTTTGTGCCCTAGCAGGATGGATCCTCATGATTTTTAATAACTGCCTCTCCAAGATCCAGGATTTAATGAATGCTAGGTGGTTGCAGTTGAACCCAGCAAAAACTGAGATGTTGGTTGTGGACCCAGGTTGTCAGGGCGTAGGTTTGCTGGCAGGACAGCCCTCTGGGCTTTGGCTTGGGGGCGTACAGCTGATGATCTCTGACCGGATGCGAAACCCGGGCATTATTTTTGACAATGGCCTGACACTTAAATCTCAGGTGTCAGCTGTTGTTAAGACCTCTTTTTTATCATCTGAGAAATATTACTCTGATAAAGCACCTGGTTCCACTCGATATTCCAACTTTGGTCCACGCCTTTGTGACTTCCCGCCTTGATGACTATAATGTCCTCTACGTAGGGGTTACCAGGGGTTGATATCCACTGCTTGCAGCTGGTGTAGAATGCAACAACCAGGCTGTTGACTGGCTCCTCAAGATCGAGCCATGTCACGCCTGTGCTCTGCAGACTGCACTGGCTGTCAATACAGTGTCTGATCTCTTTCAAGGTCAGTGTACTGACATATAAAGCTCTACATGGTCAGGGACCTTGTTACTTGCAAGATCTCTTGTGCTCCTATTGCTCCCTCTGCTCACTCCACTCCTCCGATGAGGGAAGGTTCAACATCTTTAGCATTTCAGTGGGGAATGAAGGCTTCTGTGGTGTAACCCTGAAGGAATACCAGAGACTGTAGGTTGGGGTAAAGGGTTGGAGGAGCACCATCTGGAAGCTTACAAGACAGGGCTAACTGATTTGATGATGAGCACCAGGTTACCCTGAGCAAAGGCCATTGCTGTGGGATGAGGTGGGTGATGATCACAGGCATACACCTATGGAAAGAGATGTTCTGAGTGTGTGGCACAGTCTGTGCGCATACACTCTTAGGAAAGTGGAAATGTTCAGGTGTGTGGCATAGTCCACGAGCATACACCATGGGAAAGAGAAAAAAATTGTTTATATAGAGAACTGTACTGTCTAGCAAGGAGAGTGCTGGAAAATGTATGTACCTGTTTGCCATGACTGACCCTTGGGGGTTCACTGGTGCTTTTAGTAAAATCTGTGAATAAAGCCATACTGCACAATCCCAGCTGCTGCATTGGACAATCTGATCATTGTTTCTGTGTGGAATTAATGGGGCCCCTTCAGCGAGTTAGGTCTAGCATATGCCTAGCATCCTCTTCCCTGGACCTGGTTGTAGTTACAAAAGTTCATCTTTGGTTATTGTACTCCCACCCCCCATTCCTCTACATAATGAGCCTGGTCTACACCCTACTGCTATGCGTGGTACCAATCTAAGTATTTCTGCCAAAAGTAAATGGTTTGCTATATATGGATACTAGTTATTTTAATTGGGGTGACCAACTTGCCAAAAGTGGTTTGGGGGTTACCACACACAGTGATGCAGTGTGTACACAGACTTACAAGCACACAGGCATTTGTCTGCACACACACAGTGATGGCCACTACTCGGACTGCATTTACATATTTTGCCCATAAGAACAGAACTTGCAGTAACTAGACTCACTTGTGGTAGTGGATGCCATGGGGGAGGGTTGGTGGTAAGCAGTGCCACCATGTTGAGATCTTTCCCCATTAGCACATGATAAAGTAAAAATTTTATTAATTTAGCAAAATTACTTTTGGTGATGTCATAACTGTGGGAGCAGGATACGTCTTTGCGCTCCAGCAGCCTAGCTCTGCAATCGACAGGAATCCACTTTTAAAAATCATAAATTTAGATATCTGAACACAGAAACTTGCGGCTAAAATGTCCTCAAAGTCAACAAAACCAAAATCAAATAAAATGAGTATGCCAGCGGGAAACCTTAACTCTGTGTGTACATGGACACCATGCGGCATCCTCCCGATGCAGATCTCCATTGGTATTACTTGAACGTGACTTGGAAGAGGAGGACAGACCAACTAGAATGGACAAAGCTGCTCAAAGTCCTCAAGTCCGTAAGAAAAGATTGAATCATCCATAGTGGACCTCTGGACGGACTCATGGGCAAAAATCAGAAAGTGGGACAGGTAGCACAAGCTCAGGATGCTGAAAACTGAGTATTGCTGTACTTGCTGAGGCAAGATCAAGACATAGAGGCCCACATGGATGATGCAGAAGATTGAACTTGCTGCAATAACATCTGTATTGATGGCATTAAAGAGGACGGAGGAAGGGTATCAAATGGCTGCAGACTTCATACAGCATGTCCTAAAAACCACGATGGCCCTCCCCCAGTGTGTCCACTGGACATTGAGCAGGCACACCACTCCCTAGGGCCACAGCCTTCAGCCCTGAAGCTAGAACTAGATCATGGATAGTTCGGATACTCAGATTCCAAACCAAAGAACTAATGCTTTCTGAAGCATGGCACCTCAAAGATGTTAAATTCAAAAACCAGAGAATTTCTTATGACCATGATTTTCCCTCTGTACTGCAGGCTATGTGATAACAGGTGCATGCAGTAATCAAAGAACTGAGTAGCTCAACTATCCTGCAAAACTGAAACTGCAGTTTGAGTCTGGGCTGAAAGTGTTTGATAATCTGCACAACACGGTATCTCCACTGAAAGAACTAAAAATGGCACTACATGACTCGAAAATGTCGGAGCTAGAAGCAAACCTTCTTTGTATAGCCTCAGGAGTCGTGGGAAGGAACGCAAAAGAACAAAGCTAGAGCCCACCTTTCCAAAATGTATGGCCCCAGAAATTGTGGGAATCAACAAGAGGCTACAGAACACAAACAAAGACGCTGAAGCTACTGTAGTCTCTCACAAGTCTATGGGGGACTGAGTACCCAAACAGTAACTATGAGACTTTTTCAAGTTCACCTCGATCCTCAGGGATCTAATTTGATGCTGGACTCTCTATTCTGATGCAGATTCACTGTAAATGCACAAGTAAGTGTGGGGGTGCTTTCTCCCTTTCTGGGGTGAGCTGAACAGGGGTGTTTGTAACAAGACTACTAGATGGGGGTGGGGTCTGCTCCGCAATAACAGATGGCACTATCATAGCATTGAGTGGTCTGGTTTGGGGCAGAGGGGAGGCAATTGGAGAGGGCCTCTCATTGGCAATTTGCAGTAAAATGACATGGCATATCTGGAGAGAGTGGTGGTACTAGAGGAGCCATTAGAGACCTCATGACACTGAAGGCGGGAAGAAAAGTAAAATGTTGGAAGCTACTCGCTTATGCTTTGTTGGATGACGTCTTTTGACTGTGCCACGGTTCCCCAACTCCTGAGCAACTACACAAAGCAAGACAGGGTGAGCATGCCACGTAATCCAACACAAGGCTTATGGTGGAGGCAAGGGACAGCTCACAATAGGTCATGTTAGGAAACTGAGCCACGGAGTAAAATGTGAGAGGCTGAACCGCACAGTGGTGGGGCTGAGACTTGCTGCCAGCATCTCTTTGACTCAGTTAAACAGCATGCATTGATACAGACAAAGCAGCAAGCTTGTCTTGCATCCCCATGCTTTCCTGAAGTGGCGCAGAGTCCTCATCAGCACGATAGGTTGCTTGGGAGCTAGGGGGGGAGTAGAGCTGCCGGCCAGATTAATGTGACTAGTGCTGGTTTAATGGGGTGCACAACTGTAATGGCAACCACAAGAATTTCTTGGCACCAGCATGGAAACTAAGAAGGGTTACCACCTACACCATTCTCCAGCATGCCAAATTTTTTTTTTTGGGGGGGGGGGGTGATATCTCTTGCCATTGCCTCTCTCCTCATATAATGAGATTTCCCCTTGGGAGCTCTGATTATGCCCAGTTTTGTTCTGTGCTGCCTGACCTAAGCTTCAAATATTGTGCTGTGGAATGGCCTCCTGGCACTCCTGACACCTCATGATTCTTGCTGTTCACCTAATGGGGCCCTGTTTCAGCTGCTTAGTGGGGGAGTAGAGCACCCATACACTACAAATTTTATTTGGCAGGCTGCAGGGGTTGAAAACCTGTTTTCATCCCACAGGTCCCTCTTGAAGCCTTCATAACCCTGTACTTGTGACTCTTTTTTTATGCTATCTCCTCCAAGGTTGAGGAGGGGAGTATTGCTTTAAGACCAGCTAGAGGCAAAAGTGGGATGTTCTCCACTACAATTTCAGGACCATCCACCTGCACAGCAGTACTTTATTGGTACGGCACCTAGGAAGAAAATCAAATTCACAAAAATGTATTCTCAGCTGCCCCCACTAGTTCAGTGTGGGGAATGTTGGTGCAGTGTGTTTAAGTGCCTACAGTTCATTTAGGCACATTCAGTTCTCTGTTAAATTTTGTTTTGGTTGCTGGCCCAGTGACATGGAGGGCTGATGCGCTAGTGCCTCACCTCCTGTCACACCAGCAACCTGGGTTCAGGAACAGACGCAAGTTGCTGGGGGGTCGGCTGGGGGAGGGAGGATTGAGCGTCTGAAGGACAGCTTGTGTCCCTCAGGGGAGGGTGATCATTGACCGACTGCAACACTGCCACCTGGAGATATCCAGGTGGCGGTGCAGGTCTGGGCGGGTCAGGAAATAGGGCCACGGCTAAACATGTTAGGACGTCTCTGCAGAGGCGGAGCTCGCCCGCCACACACATTGCACAGTCCTGGCCCTCAGGAAAACCTACAAACCAAGGTGGAAAAAAACATTGGCCGCCAGATGAATTCCAGTCCCTCGCAGGCCCAGCATTGGTGACCGGGCACCACGCTATAGTCCAAAAGCTGGGACATCAGTATAATGTTACTGGGTCAGATATATAGATATATATAACATCACCTAATCTGACCACACCCTAGTCTCGGTCACATTGCTGTTAGGATACACAGAAGAAAAATCTGCAAGGAGTCTAAATGCATCCTTTTCAAAGATGCAAATTTGAAAACCAAACTTAGTCAGAGCCTCACTGAACCATTTAATTGTGATTTTCCAAGAGCAAAGCTTGCAGGAAACATGGGTGTAGGCAGGCATACTCCAAGCACTCCATGGTGTGCAATTTTATTTAAGGGGGTAGTAAATAGGCTCTGAACTGCTTCCTTTTTCCGTGAAAACAAACAAAGAAAATACTGAACCTTTCTGTAATTTTATTCATAGGAGTCAAAACAAGAAGGACTGGTCACTAATACTCTCTTTGCATCCCAAGGACAATACAACTTTACAGGCTCTGGGCTGGTATGTGGGTGTCTTAGGGAATAATGCATGGCATTTGTATTCACCCATGCATGGCAACAACCACAGTTATGAGATACAAAAGTTGTATTTATTGTGCCAAACGAGGCAACAAACACAGTCCTGGTGTACATTTGTATATTGTCTGGCTAAACCCGGGGGGGGGGGAGCTCACCCTAACAAGGGGAGGGTAGCAGTGAGTCCACTTGGTGTGCAGATCTGAAATCCCTGGCTACACCCCTGGCAGGAAAGTCGATTTCACTAACCACATGGAGACGAAACAGTTGCTGCATATCCCCTTAATATTGCCACAGCACCAAGAAAAATATCACATTACATCAGCAGACCGGGGAGAAAAAAATGGTTCTGCAAGAAAGGGAACATCCCACCAGTATCCCATACTCCCACCCTCCACACTACAGTGCATAGGGGTATATCAGTCCCGGTCAGCATTCCCACGTCCTTTCTTCTGCAAGTGAGAGTAACATTATACGTATGCCATCCATCACTTGGCTGCGTCTTTCTCTTCATACGGTCGAGTAAATATGTGTCCAACTCCAGTTCATCTATTCAGAGTCTTCGAGTCACTCCAAAGGAGCTGGCAGAGAATACACAAATTAAGGGTGGGAAGGGGGGATCATAACTGTTTCACTTCCATGTGGTTAGTAAAATCAAGACTTTCCTGCAAGCTTCGCTCTTGGAAAATCACAATTTTACATCACCACACGGAGGCTCCACAATTCCTGCTAGTTAAAAGCACTGGAAAATACATCAGTCACAGATGAAACCGATATAGGTTTCAGATAAAACTGCTTAAATACAGAGTCCTTAGCACAGTCAACCACCTTCAGGATGTCATCTGTCCTGGCTGCCATAGAGGCTGCTTTGCTGGCCGTAGCTCTTGTTACCGAATGAGCTCCAAAGGAGGAGATATCAGTCCCTGCTTGGCCCATGCCCACATAAGCCATCGAGCAATTGTTGCGGAGATCGGGGCATATGGTTTGACAAAAGAAATCAGAAGTTGGTCACAACTTCCTCTGATGTTCTCTGTGACTCGTATTCTTTCAAAGAGTTTACCACACAAAGGTGTTGTTCTTTATCAAAGACTGGGAAAAAACATAGTGGGTGTTGCTTTTTTGGTTCTTCTAACTACAGTCAGTTCCACACCCCCAGGAAGATATTGTCTTGTGGAGAGCTCTAGTGCTCTAATATCAGAAGATCTTTTAATAGCTGCCAAACACAATAACATAGCAAGTTTTAGATGGCAGTTGCTTAAGAAATAACTGAGAATTTAGATGGCAGTTACTCAAGAGAGAACTGAGAATTTAGACCCCAAGATCTGAATAGGTCAAACGCTCTATTAACTTCCCAAAGAACTCTGTATCTTGGACAGGGAGGTCTGGACCACTTAATCCCTTTCATAAATTGTTTTACCACTGAGTGTTGGCCCACAAACTTACCATCGATCAGACAGTGTCCCACTGAGATTGAAGCCCTATATGTGTTAATAGATCTGTAGGTTTTTCCTTCTTGATACAGAGAAAACAGAAATTCTATGATTTCTGTTAAAGATGTCTGAAATGGATCTATGTGCCTTGACAGACACCAGCTGGACCAGGATGTCCATGCAGATTTATAGGCCTTCCTCGTGCCCAGGATCCCCTGAAAGCCTCCAGGGAGGGGGCCTGATCCAGTATCGGGCCGAAGGGTCGCACAGAAGGTCCTTCCTGTATGGGAGGAGAAGATTCTGGACAACCACCATCTCTAGGAGACAGGGGTACCAGGGCTGTGTTGGCCACACAGGGGTAACTATTACCAACATGCATTTCTGCTTCCTGACTTGGGCAGGGGTTCATTCTGTCATGGCAAAGGGTGGGAAGGCATAGGGTTTTGGAGTAGCTTTGTGAAACACCATGGGGTGGAGGTCAGGCTGAAGGCGAGACAACCAAATTGCCAGATCTGTTTTCCCCACTGAAACTGAAGCCACTTCCTGTCTGTGTCCCTGATGGGCACAGTGAAGTAAGCATCTTTTAAATCTGTGTAGGATAACCAGTCCCTTTGTAGGAAGGTGCCTCATGCCCTTAGGAGATGGATATCCTCCATTTTGAAATGTCTGTAGGGAACATACTGATTCAGTTGTTTCAAATTTATAATAGGCCGTAGACCCCTGTCTTACTTTGGTAGTAGGGAAAGATTGTTCAGAAATCCCACTTGACTTTTCTTTACCAGAGAAATTACATAGAAACATAGAATTTGACGGCAGATAAGAACCGCTTGGCCCACCTAGTTTGCCCATTTCCCTACCTAACGGATAAGCTGCAGATCCTAGTTAACTAACAGCCTACTTCCTCCTACCCCCCACTAGAATTGCCTTATGTCTGTCCCATGCATTCGTGAATTCCCCATCTGTTTTTGACTCTACAGCCTCCTCAGGAAGGCTGTTCCATGTATCCACAACCCTCTCTGTGAAGAAATACTTCCTCACATTACCTCTGAGTCGTCCCCCCATCTATCTTCAGATTGTGCCCCCTTGTTTTTGCACATCTCTTTTTCTGAAAGATGCTACCCACTTGGACTTTGTTGATTCCCTTGAGGTATTTGAAAGTTTCTATCATGTCCCCCCTCTCCCTCCTTTCCTCGAGGCTATACATCTTTAGTTCCTTTAGTCTTTCTTCATATGTCTTCTGATGCAGACCCTGCATCATTTTGGTTGCCCTCCTCTGGACATCCTCCACCCTGTCTATGTCTTTGCAGAGATGGGGTCTCCAGAACTATACACAGTACTCAGATGTGGTCTTACCAACTGTCTGTACAGAGGGCCAACACCTTCCTGTTTTCTACTGGTGATGCCTCTCCCTATGCATCCCAGTATCCCCCAGCCCTCCTTACTGCCTTCTCACATTGCTGACCCACCTTTAGATCGTCTGATATGACTACCCCCAGGTCCCTTTCCATTTTTGTTGTTGTCAGTATCTCACCCCCCATTGTGTACTCTTCCCCTGGGTTTTTGTTTCCCAGGTGCATTACTTTGCACTTCTTTGCATTGAATCTAAGCTGCCATACATTTGACCATTTCTCCAACCTTGCCAAGGCCTTTTCTTTGACATTTTCAAGATTTCCTCTTGACCCATCATACATTCCTCTCTGGAAAAAGCAATTTGCCTTGGGGGCCTCAGTTATGCCGGGAGCTGCATTAGCTCCAACCTGAAGCCCTGGACAATGTCCAGGATCCATGGCTCCCCAGATAGGTTTTCCCCATTTTGGGCGTAGTGGCATAATCTGCCCGAAAGGGATGGTGGTTCTGGGGTCAAAACAAAAGTTTCTTGAACTCTGCACAACAGAGAGGTTCCCTTGGCTCTGGGTGCAGGCATACTTACCTTCATCTTGCTTGGGGCAGAAACTTTGTCTGTTATCCCTGTAGCCTCTTGAGTGTGGTCTCAGCTGGAATTTGCCTCTGCCCTGGCCTCTTTGGTAACCTTGTCCTTTGTAGGCACCTCTGGAGGGAAATTGTGACCAAGAGTGTGGCCCCTGCTACCCTCGGCTCTGTCAAACACACGTGGTTTGTTGGTGTAGTTAAAGATGCCTGCGCTTTTCTCATAGAGAAATAAATGTTGATTTTTTTCCCCATCTTTGTAACCAAGGAGTCACCAAACAGCTGCCCTTCTGCTGCTGGGCCCACATTTTTCCATGCCAGTTTAATGGTTTTGGGATGAAATCTTAGCAGGGCTGTTTTTTCTTCTCATTGCCACAGTGGCAGAATTGACATTACCCATGAAGCATATGGCTCTCTTGGTCCATCCACTTAAAATGTTTAGATTTATTAATTTCTTTCCGTCAGTAGCCCTCTCGGCCTCATCCAATAAAATAATAGTGCAAGAGGGCCCAATATATCCCGGAGTTTATCCTGGCATGCCTTAAATCTTTTTTTTTTTTTTAATATTTATTTTTTTTGCCCCCTTTTCTCCACCACAGTGGTTCCCTTCAGGGTATCCTGGGCTGTGGGTGTCCTAGTCCCTCCCCAGGTACCTCTCCTGTGGAGTCCCAGGACCTACCTCCATCTTGCCTCTGCCTACCCCCATCCCCGGGTGGGGAGGAGAGGGACCACCATATCCCACTCCAGTCCATTAGTGTGCATCAGGAGGTCCTTGGTTATCTTCCTGGGGAGCCTGGTTATGGGATGTGGAGCAGCTGATTCCCATCTACAACCGCCGTGACGGGGCTTTTTCCTGTGTTTCTGGTGCCACCCAGTAGGACGTCGGCACACAAGGGGAGCCAAGGGGCGTAGCAGGTCACTATGTGCAAGCGCTCCATCTCGCGGCCAACGTCCTCCCTCCTGCTTCATGCTGTCCCGCTGTGCCTCCAACTGTGGTCACCCAGGTGGTGGTAGAGTGGCAGGATGTGTATCCCACCCTCCCTGGAGGAGGAGAGCAGCCTGTGGGTGCTCAGTCCTCCTCCCAGAGCCTTCCCTCCAGCCGCCTGAGTCAGTTCCTGAACCCGGGTTGCTGGCGCCATGAGCGGTAACCCTACCGCTGAGCTGGCCTTTAAATCATCTTCTGATAATGAAACTGAGGGATCTAGGGGTGGGGGAGAATATGGTAAGATGGGTTGAGAACTGGTTGACTGGTAGAACCCAGAGAGTAGTGGTTGGGGGTGAGTTCTCCAGCACCAAGGAGGTTACCAGCGGGGTCCCACAGGGATCAGTGCTGGGGCCAGTGTAGTTCAGTGTCTTCATAAATGACATTGAGGAAGGCATTAAAGGCAAAATGTGCCTGTTTGTGGATGACACCAAACTCTGTGGGAGAGTGAACACCAAGGAGGGGATACAGGACCTGAGGGAGGACCTCACCAGACTAGAGATGGTCAGGAATCTGGCAACTTATTTTTAATGCCAAAAAGTGCAAAGTGATGAACATAGGGGCCAAGAACCCTAGGACAGAGTATTACATTGGAGGGGCTCAGGTAACTGCTTCCGAAGAGGTAAAGGATCTAGGAGTAGTGATTATGAGTGAAACACACCTCTCAGTGTAAAAAGGCAGTGGCTAAGGCTAACAGGATGCTGGGGTGTATTGCTAGGGGATTCAGTAGTAGGTGGAGTGTGGTTATTTTAACATTGTACAGGTCACTGGTGAGACCATATTTAGAATATGGGGTGAGGTACTGGCATCCTTACCTTAAGAAGGACAGCATGCTGGACGGGGTCCAGAGGAGAGCAACCAAGATGATTGAGGGGCTACAGGATTGGTCCTATGAGGAGAGGCTAGAAGCCCTGGGGTTGTACTCCCTGGAAGAGAGGAGGCAGAGGGGTGATATGATAAGAGACCTTCAAGCACATGAAGGGAATTAACAGGGTGCAAAAGGGAGGGTCTCTTTAAAATGAGTGACAACAGCACCACTAAGGGGCACAGCCTAAAATTGAAGAGGAGGTTCAGAAGGGATGCAGGAAGGTATTTCTATATTGAGAGGGTGGTGCCCGCTTGGAATGAGCTGCCAGAGGAGGTGATATCATCAAGGACCCTGGGAGCATTCAGGAGAGCCTGGGACAAGCACAAGGAACCCTTGGGACCGGGGGTTGGTTGAGGCAGGGTCATTGGTGTAAATTGTAAGGCCAGACCCTGCATCACTTACCGAGCAGACACGATAGACTGGATGGTCTTCTGTTGGCTTTTTTTTTTTATGTTCTAGCCCTTTCTTGAGATCTTTGCCATTATTTCCAAAAAATGTTATGAAATCATCGTCAAGTACTGGGGCTATTGCCACTTAAGCATTAATTGCAGTCGAGGGCATTCAGTTCTCATTTTTTGTCTGTCTTTTCTATCAGTGAGTTTTCTCAAACTTTTTATCATATATTTTGCAGCCCTCTCATGAGGGGCCCAATCTGAAGAATGCTGGATTGTCATCTTTTTAGGATCGAATGGGTTATCTTGCTCCCCTATATCAGGGTCAGCCATGCCCGGGCTGTTTTCAGAGGCGTGCCCTTCTCCGTCAGATTCATAGTTATAATTAGAGTCATAATCAGAATGCTATAATTGTTCAGAATCAGAATCCCTATCACTATCTGAGAAAGAAACAGAAGAGGTAGTATAATTTCTGGACCTCTTTGTCTTTTTGGCTTTACCCTTAAGGGGCTGTTTAGAGTGCTTTCTTTTTTTAAACGGATTTTCTTCCAGAATTGGAAGTTTCATGGGGATTCTGGTCTTCACCAGAGAGCCCCTCTTCTATTAAATCGGATTGGTCTGAGTCTACATGGGCCATGAAAATGGCCTGCTGGCATACCTCTCAACCCTTTGTCCCCCAAATGTGGAACATTGGCTCTCAAAATGTGGAACAAATGAGCAAAATGTGGAACACTTCATCAAATCTTTACCCAAGAAGCTCAGAACTCTGTTAAAATGTTTGCATTTATGTTCAGCAAGTCTGTTATTAATTGAATAATGTATTTTTTGCATCATTTACTATAGATTTTTGCTTTAAAATGTTAACTCTGAATGTGGGACAAGTCCTCACAATGTGGAACAGGGATATTTTGTGAAGCAAAATGAGGAACATTCCTCGTAATGTGGTACAGTTGAGAGGTGTGCCTGCTGGTCAGGAGTAGCAGCCTCTGCCTGAGGGTCTCCTGAGGTGTTGCAATAACTGCATTCTGTAGTAATTTTGTGGCCTCTTGTAGAATGTCCATCTTCAATTTATCTTTCTTGGGAGAGCTTTCTGGGCATGGTGGCTGGATACAAGCCCAAACACTTTAAACAAAAAACAGTGGAAAAAAATTAAGAAATCGGACAAAAAAAAAAAGTATGTTTGTTTAACTTAAACCGTGAGTTTAAGAAGTTAAAAAAAAAAAAAAAAAAAGTGATCTAGTGGAAAACAGTCAGAGATCGAAAGAGCCACCAGCAGTACTCAGATGCTGAAACCATGCTGCTCAAACAAATGCAAGGCCATAGCTTGAACAAACAAATGACTACTAAAACAGCTTGCTCCTGTAGTGAGCAGCAAGAAAAGAGGCAGAATCCATATTTATGTAGCACTTTTCATACAGGCAGTGGGAATGCTGACCAGGACTCATATACCCCTATGCACTGCGTTTTGAGGGGGGTGAGCATGGGCTAGAACAGGACGTTCCCTTTCTTGCAGAATTGTTTTTTTCTCTATGGTCTGCTGATGTAGTGTGATAGTTTTCTTGCTGCTGTGGCGGCAACATTAAAGGGATAAATAGTAACTGTGGAGCCTCCATGTGGTGACATAAAATCTAAATCAAGACCCTAACATGTCCAAAGCCATGGTTTGGGACACAGTGAAGGCTGTAGTCGGAGGCCAGATAATCAGTGTTGCCTTAGGAAAAACAAAAATTGCTCTGTGTATTGTTGATACCTGTGAGGTACTTGAAGGTTTCTGTCATGTCCCCCCTTTCCCTACATTGCTCGAGGGAGTACATATTAAGCTCACTCAGCCTCTCCTCATATGGTTTCTCATGCAGCCCCTTGACTATATTTGTCACTCTCCTCTGGACCGTCTCTAGCCTATTTATGTCCTTTCTAAGGTGTGGCCTCCAGAACTGGATACAGTATTCCAGTTGCAGCCTTACCAAGGACCTATATAGTGGCACTACGGCCTCTCTCCTTCTGCTAGTGATGCCTCCTGTTTATGCTCCCCAGCACGCCACTTGCCTTCAGTGCAGCCTTTTCACATTGCCTATTCACCTTCAGGTCCCTGGATAAAATATCTCTAGGTCCCTCTCCTTTTCTCCCCCCATGAGGTATGCCACCCTAGGGTTTCTTCTACCCAAGTGCACGACTTTGCACTTTTTTGAAATAAATTTTAGCTGCCAGTCTTCCGACCATTCCTCCAGCTTTCTGAGGTCCCCCCTCATTTGATTTACCCCCACAGCGGAGTCTACACTGTCACAGATCTTTGTATCATCTGCAAACAGACAAACCTTCCCCCCAACCCATCCATAGTGTCACTTATGTAGGCGTTGAATAGTATTGGACCCAATACAGACCCCTACGGCACCCCACTAGTCACCTCCCTCTCCTCTGATAGGCTGCCATTTACGACTACCCTCTGTGTTGTGCCATATAAACAATTTCTCACCCAGTTCACTGTCTTATGCCCCAATCCCAGGTCAGCCAGCTTGCCTATCAATTGCCTGTCAAGGCAGAACAAGAAAAATGGCGATATCTATTGCAGAGTTGCAATGGCAACACCAGGGAGTAATCAGTCAAGTCTTTATTTATCCAGGCGAACACCATTGAGCAGGCTCATTTACAAGGAGGAGCTGTGTTACACAAGGTCAAGAATAACACTTTTATGTACAGATAATAAATAGACATAATTATACAGAAATAGAAAAAAAATACACAGGGCAATAACAAGTATTTCAGGTATAGGGTTAACAAGGTTAGGGAGAATGGTATGAGAAGGGGAATTAAAACATTCTGAAACAGCTAGCATATTAAAACATTTTCAAACAGAATGGTATATCATTGGTCAAGACATATACAAACTTAAGGGGCAGATATGGAGGGGACGGGTACAGGACTGCAGCTGTTCTAGGAGGGGTGCTACGGTAGATGGTCTGGGGACATGTATGTTAGGAGTCTGAGGGTAAGAAAGGTAGTGGATTAGCAAAAAAAAGGGGGCTATAGGTGGAGACAGTCAAGGGGCCGGATTAGGTGGAGATGTAGTGGGCAGGTAAGCAGTAGGCACCCTAGTACGCTAAACGTGCTGGAAACAGCCGCATAGCTCCTTAACAGCCTTGGCACACAAAGTCTTGAAGGTGGTAAGACTGACAGGGAGACTCAGTTTCATAGATTTCTGTAGTTTGTTCCAGAGTGAGGGCAACACAAAGCCTATGGCCACTCTTCCAAAATGTGTATTGGCCCTAGGTACCTTCAGTAGAAGCAGAGAATAGCTTCTCCATGCATAGTTGCCTACCACGTATAACGGCAAACAGTCGGAAATGTATTGGGGTAATTTTTTGGTAATAGCTCTGTAAGTCCAGAGAGCCACATTTCTATTCCTTCTGTACTGAAGGGAGGTCCACCCCACAGTTGCATATAAAGATCAGTGGTGATAGGCAAGTTATGAATCTCAAGGCTCTGTGGTATAAGGTGTCCAGTTTAGTAAGACAGAAGGCATTACACTGACTGTAAATGAAATCAGCATAATCAATTGGGGATAGAAATGTGGATTGAACTAACTGCATCTTGGCATCTTTGGTCAGGAGGCGGTTTATTTTAAAGAAGAGACCAAGCCGCTGCCTCAACTATTTAAGCAAATCCTCGACATGCTCCACAAAGGAGAGCCTGTGGTCTAGCCAGACCCCTAGGTACTTTAATTTTGTAACAAATTCCAACCTCTCTCCCAGTAAAGTGTTTATGGAAGGTAAGGAGCCAGAGGTAGCAGGGTTCGCCGAATGAGTAGCCGGAGAGAACAGCATAGCTTTTTTTTTTTTTTTGCCATTGAGTAAGAATTTTTTTATTCAGGAGCTGATTATGCAACAACTTGAATTCTGTTTGTAAATCTCCACAGGCAGCTTCCGGAGTTAGGCGACTTAGGTACAACACCATATCATAAGCGAAAAGGTGAATATTGACCTTCTTGATGCCAACATCAATATTGTTTATATAAATGGCAAACAGAGGCCCCAGGATGGATCCCTGTGGAACACCTCTTTTTAGTGGTTTGAGTGGAGAGAGCTCCCCTTCGGCCTTGACCTGCTGAAGCCTATCTGTAAGGTAATTATTGAACCAGCACAGAGAGTTCGGGTCCAGACCTATCACATTTAGGGTGGAAAGAAGTAGGCAGTGGTTGACAGTGTCGAAAGCCTTGCTAAGGTCCAGGAACACGGCACATACAAATATTTTGTTTTCCAGCCGTCGTTGCCAATCATCAGTCACTTTGGCCAGAGCCGTAATAGTACTGTGCTTGGCTCTGAAACCAGACTGCATAGGATTTAGAAGGTTCTTGTTCTCTATGTAGGTTCTCAACTGAGCATTCACAATTTCTTCTAGCAGTTTAGACAATATTGGTAGGAGAGATATCAGCCTGTAATTATTTAGGTCACAGGGATCCCCATATTTAAACAGAGGAATGACGTGGGCAATTTTCGATAGGTGTGGAAGAGTCCCCTGGGACAAGGACAAGTTAAATAGGTGTGTGACTGGTACAGCTAGGAGGGGTATGCAATCTTTAAGAAGTAGGGGTCGAGAGAGTCGGCACCAGCGCTTTTCTTGGTGTCCAACTTTAGAAGAAGGTCTTCGACCTCTTTCAACAAAGCAGGAAGGAATGAGAAGACCGTATTAGTGGTGCTAGGTTCAGGAATCTGTGCACTGACCTGAGAACGTAGCACGGATGCTGGCGAATTGTCGAATGCTAGGCCTGCCATAGCAAAGTGGTTGTTGAAGGCCTGGAGAATCTTCTTGCTATCGTTGATAGTAACATTGTCAGATGATTTTCGAGGGAAGTACATTTTCAGCTGTATGACCAGACAGCTCTTTGATTGTGGACCAAAATTTAGCTTTGCACCTTGAGGCAGAGTCAAACTCAGAATGGCAGAAGTTGGCCTTAGCCTCTCTAACCAATTTGGTGCAGGAGTAAGAGACTATCAGCAGACCTCAGCAAAGCGAGACAGCAACTTGGAGATGCTGGGGGGGGGGTTACAGTATGATAATCACAAATACTATCGGGGGGCAATGAAATGGATGGCATTTGGGCTTAAAAAAAATGGCAGTCGATGGAACAGTTCCAACCATTAGGGACAGACAACTCCACAAAAATGTGCTTTAGGGAATTTTTTTGCAGTCTTTTTTTTAATAATCAAAGTTTTTATTAAACATTTAACAATTTTACAGTGAACATATTTCATAACCAAATAAACAATTATCAAATCTAGTGAGAAAAATAAGATGCATTTACATATAGTCTGTATTGGAACTACTGTGACCTCCCTAGGGGAATCCCCTATGGTGTTAAACTCTGTCGCTAAGTGGCAAAAAGAACATAAACGTAACTTTCATTCTGAACCAGTACTATCAACTTGTAGGCTAACAGTTTAGGTGTATTCAGCAATTGGGAGTAGCCAGGCCAGGGAGTTTACTTAGTGAATAATTGCTGGTAGCTGGTCATAGTAGTCTGCAATTTGTATGCCATTGGAATTTAGGTCAGATTATTTTTTTTTTATTTTACTTAAAATTGGTAACTGGGACAGACACACTGAGCCAAAGCTCATTTCCAGGTGTGACTGGGGTGGGGGAGGGGTTGGACAGGGAATATAGACAAAATAAAAATTACAATGCATCAGATTGCTTATACATAGGCAAATGTTTGTGTACACATGAAAATTAATAAACAGCATGGATTTAACCCAAGATATGTGGACAGACATGCTAGAATACTATAACGTGTGCAGTGCCTGTTTGCAGGGTGACAGTACTATTGGGCACTAGAAATAAGACTGGAAAAAAGGACAAGAAAAATCAAAAGAGGGGTTGACAGGTACAAGGAGGAGGTTAGGTGCATTCCTTATACTCTTCTTATTGGGCCTGTGTTTCAATGCAGCAGTGGGATTGAAAAAGTACCTGAGACTAAAGATATCCTTGCCCTTGTAGTGGTGATCTGTTTGTCACGTAAAGTGGCCTTCGGTTATTTTACAGAAAGGTGAGCCCAGATATCTATCCCATGTTTGTGCATACTGTTCTGTGATTCCCCTGGAGACTGCTTTCACCCTTTCATACCTGGCTGTTTCCCCCAACTCTGAGAGTCATTCCTGGACCCCAGTGGGTTCCTGCTCCCTCCTTTGCTGGAGTATTACTCCCATAGCTGTGATCAGGGTCCCTTCCGGCCTTCTGTTTCTCTCGGATAGCAGGGTGTGTGTGTTGTATTTCTTTGGGTCAGATGCCCAATATTATCATTTGGAATGGAAAGGTAAGGGGATTAGAGGTTACCAGCCTGCAGGTCCACTGTACCTCTTCCCAAAAGCAGTGCAGTTTAGGGCAGGACCATAGTAGGTGCATGATGGTCCCAGTATGCTCCTTACATCTCCAGCATTCGTTGCTGTCGAGGAGGTCCCAGTTGTAGAGCTTCTGTGGTGTCCTGTGCCAGCAGTGCAGAATCTTTTGTGCGTGGACCTGTTCTTTGTGTCTTTAATTCCTGAGCTGAGGTTTATCCAACGTATCTCCCAGTCTTGTGGGAGTTGAATGTTGTGTTCTTTTTCCCAAGGGGTCCTAATTTTATCATGAAAGTCGTGGACCTGCTTAATCAGATGCCTGTACATTGAAAAATAGAAGTTGTTAGCAGATAATGTCCTTCAGGCCTATCCAGTCTGCCCTGTTTTCCTACTTACAGTGACCCTGCAGATCCTAATTGGCCTAAGGTTCCACCCCCCACTTAACTTCCAAGATTCCTTTTTGTCTGTCCATGCATTCTTGAATCCTGTAACTGTTTTTGCCCCACTACCTCTGCTGGTAGGCTGTTCCACTTGTCCACCACCCTCTCTGTAAAGAAGTACTGCACTTCCTCACATTTCCTCTGAACCTCACCCTTCCAGTTTCTTATTGTGCTCTTTTGTCCTTGAGCATCTTTTTCTTTGGAAAATGCTACCCTCCTATACCTTGTTCTTTCCTGTGAGGTACTTGAATGTTTCAGTCGTATCCCCCCTTTCTTCCAGGGAGTACATATTCAATTCCTTTAACCTTTCCTCATATGGTTTTTGATGTAGGCCCCCACACCATTTTGGTTGCCCTCCTCTGAACTGCTTTCACTCTGTTTATGTCCTTTCAAAGATGTGGTCTCCAAAACTGGACACAGTATTCAAGGTATGGCCTCACTAATAATCTATATAGTGTGATTACTGCCCCCCAATCGTGAATGGGTACTCATGGGTAATTTCAGTAAAGATTGGGACTCTAAGTTTAGGGAAGATGCACAGGAACTTCTTTTGGAGTAGGGCCTCTCTCAGCTGATCTCTAATGTAACCAGGCATAACCCTAAAACAGGCAGTGGAACTATCTTGGATTGGCTGTTGGTTTCTATTAATAATAATATTACATCTGTTAGGGTTTTGCCCGATGCCATCAGTGATCACAGTCCAATTTATTGTTTAGTTTAGTTTATTGGTCTAGGAATTAATACATTTGAGCCAGGGCTCTTTTACAAAGGTTCCACGTCAGATAGAACATAAGACAAACAAAAACATTACATGTATTAACAAAAAAAGTTACATAAGAAATTAGTTCAGCAATTTCCAAAGGCAGTAATAAATCAAAACAAACTAATTTTCCAGGAAAGAAAGATACTCAGAGGTATTCGGGGAAAAGTAGGAGGCAGTAGAGGGAGAAAGAGAGAAAGTAGAAGAGAGATTACAGTAGCAGACTGGACCAGTTAGTGGTATTAAAGGTTTCTTTGCCAAAATGATAGGCCATGTTGAGGGATGGACAGCGGAGGGATAGGTCTTTAGTCAAAGCAGTCACAGGTGCTGGTGGCAGAGAGGTGGGCGTAGAGCATGGATTTGAAAGCTCCAAGAGATGTGGAGGATAGAGTAGGTAAGCTTAGGGCATTGTACCAGGTTGGGGCCCTGTAAGCAAATGTTCTTTGTCCCTGAGCAGTCCTGCATCTGGGGACCAGAAAAGGTTGGTGTTCAGATCTTCTGGTGGAATAGCGTGCCATTAACACAGTTAAGTGGGTGCTGGATACACAGTGGAGTCAGTCCAGGATTCATTTTTGCCATTAAGCAGGTGAGATACACAAGGCAATTGGATAGTTGCAACCAGCCGGTTTCAGAGTAGAGCTCACAGGGTGTGAGTCAGTCTCTGTGCCCGTGAGAGCCGACATGCCTTATTTAGTGCGGTTGAGATGCGTCTTAGTGCCGTGTGGTAGCCAGCTGAGCCATAGATAAATTAGGCCATAGTCTATGATTGCGATTATGGAGCTTTGGCCTATAGCAGTCCTCCAGCGCAGCTTGGTTAAGGAATTGGCGGTTTCAAAATAGTATTCCTAGGTATTGGTTCACTGTTTTCGCCGTGTTGTCTATGTGGGTCGCGAAGGTAAGACCTTGATCAAAATTGATGCCAAGGTATTTGAAAGTATTCACTTGTTTAAGTGTATTTCCAGCAGAAGTTTTAATAGTGAGTGGAATATATCTATTTCTGTTTTGATGATTGGTAAAAAGCATGGCTTTTGTTTTTTTGTGGTTTAGGACTAGCTTATTATCAAGGAGCCACTTTTCGACACTGGAGAAGGCAAGTTGTAGGCTCTGACGTAAGAGGTTAGGATCCTTGTGGGAAGAGAGAATTACAGCGTCATCAGCATATAAGATTAATTTTTCAGGGCAGGATTCAGGGAGAGAGTTTAGGAACAGGCTAAAGAGGAGAGGGCCTAGGATTGATCCCTGTGGTACACCTGAGAGGACAAGTTTAGAGTCAGAGAGTACGTCAGAGATTTTTACTGCCTGTGAGCGTTTTGTCAGGTAACTTTTTACCCAAGCACCAGGTCCTTCAGCCAGCCCAAGCCTGGGCAATAGTGAGATTAGTAAGCCATGGTGAACAGTATCAAATGCTTTTGTGAGGTCAATGAAGACTGCTCCGGTTTGGTAGCCTTTGACCAGAGCAGAGTGGACTTCTCCAGAGAAATCTAGTAGGGCCGTTGACGTACTGTGCCCTTTCCTAAATCCGTGCTTTTGCTTACAGAATAGATTGTACTTTTGCAGGTAGTCTGAAAGTTGGTCTGCCACAATGCGTTCAAGTGCTTTGGAGAGGGGTGGAGTATTGATATGGGTCGATAGTTCCTGGTATGGATTTGTCACACCCCTTTGAACACCAGTGTAACTATAGCAGACTTCCATTTGTTGGGAAATTGACTTTGTAAAGGAAAGATTGAGAATTTTGTAAGAGGGGTGATCACTTACGTCCAAGGTGAGAGACAAGATTTTTAGATCTTTAGTGTCACTGCTTGTTCTGGATTTAGAGCAGCCTTTTTATGTATTTGTAGGCTTCGTGCGCTTTGATTGTTTTGAAATAAAATAGTGGTTGGTCACTTGAGATGCTTTGGGATACTAGATTTGACAAAGGCAAGTCCAAGAAAAAATTTGGGGGGAGGGCCCCGCTGAAGTCTGTGAACGTTTTATTTAGAGGATCTGCCATAGCCTTTGGGTCAAGTGTAGTGGAGCCATCAACATTCATAGTGTTAGGAGAGGATTTTGATTGCTTACCTATCATATTTCTGATGTTGTCCCAGAAAGCTCTCCCTTCACCCCAGGTGGATTCAAGGGCATTTTTGAAATAGGAGCTCTTCATTTGCCTGATTTGTGAGGTGCATAGGTTTCATGCCTGTTTGTACTTCTGTATATCCTGCAAGGAGCCCTTGTCTCTGGCTATGGCCCAGAGATGGTCACGCAGTGAGCCAAGGATTTGAGGGAGCTTTGATTTTACGCTTTTTTAATGGTGCGTAAGTGTCACATGCAGTATTGAAAGTTGTGATAAAGTATTCTAGGGCAGCATCAACATCAACCGTATTGAAGACTGGTGCCCAGTCCTGTTGCAGGAGACAAGTCTTAAGTTTAGTGAGATTTCCATGTGGTAGCACTCTACTTGAGATAACTTTGGGGGGTGGTTGAAGAAATTTATTCGACCAGGTACCGGTACATGACACCGGGAGTGGTCACTGAGAGAGTCAGGAGAACAGTAATGTTTTTATCCGGTCCGGGTGACTAGTGAGTACCCAGTCAATGAGAGTGCAGGTTCCAGTCTTGTAGTTTTTCTAGTTGGGAATTGACCATCTGCGTCAGGTTGGCTGCTAGGATGGCATCTTTGCTGGATCCAGTGTCCGAGCTAAGCCAGTTTATATGAAGTCACCAAGGAGGAGGGCTCAGTTTCAGGAGGTTGCAAGCTTACAAATTCAAGCACTGTCTGGAGACCGGATCGAGGGTCTTTAGGAGGATACAGACTGCAGCCACTATGAGCACTTTATTTTGGGCACCAAGGAGCAGTTTGATAGGGAGAAGTTGCACATGGGTGTTTGTGGAGGTGAAACTGCCAAGGTGACTAGAGAGGTTGTCCTAAATGTAGATAGCACAACCCCCACCCTTCTTGTTTGAGTGGTCAAGTCTAAAGAGATTGTAGCCTTGAAGCGAGACAGCATGATCCGGGGTACTTGGAGACAGCCAAGTCTCAACAATGGCTAGTATGTCAGGATTTTTTTGCCCAACAAAGACTTGAAGGGATGCCAGTTTAGGAAGGAGGCTGCAGATACTTAGGGTGACTATGGAGAGACCTCTATCTGCTTTCTCTAGTTTTGTTAACTTGTTTGAGACAGGGCCAGGGTTTGGGTGCACCCCACCTGACATTAGAAGTAGGAGGAGCAGGAGTTTTAATGATACCACCCGAAACTCACAGTAGGTTAAAATGTGCCTCTGTTTTTTATTTGTTAGGGGTTGGTGTGGTCTTCTAGGGTCCCAGCAGAGGGTGATGGCTAGCGACAGATTTTGATTTGACAACTTTCCAGTAGAATATGCTGCAGTTTGTACACAATCCTTAAAAGGGGGGTGCCTCTTATAAAAATCCGGAGGACTTGCCATGGTTCCATGTTGTGGGTAGCAGGATTTGATGATAAAGGTGGGAGGTAGAGCAGGGTAGGAAGAGAAAGGAAGTTGGCATAGTGGGAAAAAGAGGGAGAGGGCCAGTGGAGACAGGAGGTAGAAACTAAGGGAAGGCATTGTTAATGGGGGCAGCACAGCACTGAGTTGTAAGGGGGTGGCAGGCAATGGGTGGGAGAAACTAATCACAGATGGGGGAGGAGGTAAAAACAAAGATTTATAGGGTTTTGGAAGGGTATAGTTTGAGCTGTAGCGAGGGGAGTACTGTAATCTAAGGTGGGGGTCAAGCAACAGGGGGTAGGGAGAACAACGATGAAACGAAGAGAAAAAAGGGGTGTAAGCTTAGGAGTTACAGAGGAGGAGGAGTCACACAGGGCTTGGGAGGAGGGGGAACAGTAATAAACTGTGGGACAAGTGGGAGGGACGGTTTAGGGGTGGGTCCGTATTGCCTGGACGGAGCAATGAGCCTATTTAATAAAGATCGGAGGGAGAAGGGGAGGCGGGTGTAAAAATTCGGCCAAGAGCAGTGCAAGTGAATGGGCGCTGAGCCCAGCACAGCACACTCTCAGCAGTACCAATGGGAGAACAGTAGCTGGAAACCGGTGGCCAATGGGCGAGCGTCTCCAAGCGCTTTATCCAATAACAGCTGATCCCTGCTTCCCCGGCCTAGTGGGAGTCCTTACCCGGCTTCTGTGAGGGGTTTGCGGCGGCTGGTGGTGGCGTCGGGGGCCCCGAGCCGTGCCAACGGGGCACACGGCTGGTCGGTCCAGGCATCCGATCTGGGGTGGAAAGGAGAGAGGCACAGGTAAGTATGCAGTATTTATCTGTAAAAACCAAGCAAAGCAGACAATACAGTGGTGACACTCGTAGCAGGGATTTGTTCGGTCGGGAGGGCAGGGAAGGCAGGATGCAGAGTTACAGGTGGGGATAGCGAAGTAGGCGGTAAAGAAAAGAAAAAATAATGATAAAAGATGTGATCTTTCGAGGTGGTGGGGGGGTTGGGGTAGTCACTAGGGAAAGCGATCTAATTAAATGGCCGAAAATGGCAGCAGGCACCAACTGGGCAGGTCGGCTAGGCGGCTCTGGAGAACGTGGTGGGGCTATGGAAAGAGGTGAAAGGTACAAGCGTGTGAGAGTGGCAGTGTTAGGGAGATTGGATTTATTGGGCTAAGGTAGGCAGGCTGGGGGGAGGGTAGGGGAGAGAGCGAGGGCTCACTGAAAACAAGCTCTTGGAGAGGAGAGGGCAGTGCAGTGTTGAAAGAGGCAGCCGATCAGGCCATAATCACAAGCACTGGGCTAAAGTTTTGAGCGATCGATGGACTGGGCCTTAACAAGTCAAATCACTAAAAACAACAAGTTAGAGACAGGGAGCAAGTCAGAGCGATATGGGTTAAAAGTTTGGGTGGAGAGGCTGAGTGGGCGTCCGAAGCAAAAGAGTTTGTGCAGGGAGAGAATTAGCTGGAAAAACACTGTCTCACTGGGGGGAAAAAATCAATGGGACAGAGAGACAGGATGGGCTAGCGCACCTAAAGAGAGAGGTCGTAGGCGAGTAGTCAGAAAGTTGGGCTAGTAGGAGCTAGAGCACAGGGTAGAAAAGGAAGAGCAACAGAAGCAAGAGTAAAGCAGTCACTGTGCAATAATGTAAAACACTTATCCATTAACAATTTTTTGGTAATTAGGACCTGTAAATTAGCCAGTATAAAAACAGAAACACATGTCATGAATGTTAAAATGCAATCTAAAAAAAAAACCAGACAGTTTTCTTATTTAGTACAGTAATGGAAGACTTGTGCATTCTAGAGGCGGTAAAGACAGCGGGCCGGATATTCAAACTGCGCCCAAAAAGTGCACAATAGCAGGAGCAAGCACAAGTCCATTGTGCCCATGCGCAATAGACGCGATATTCAAAAAAGGAGCAAGCCAAATTGCGCCAACAGCCAACGTCTGAATATCGCACAACTTGCGTCATAGCGCAACTAGGAAGGGGAAGCTGAGCAGATACGATGTGCTATGGTGCAACAAGGGCTGCCCAGCTGAGCAGCCCAGAGGCGCCATAGCGCAAGCAGGGAGCCCCCAGCAGCAGAGCAATGTAACTGCACAACCAGGGAGGTAGGTAGGGGTCCACTACCCATGCCACAGATGGGCACAGGAACACACAGCAGAACTGACAATGCACCCCCACACCCTAAGCACAGCACAACTGGGGGAGGGCTGGAATATCCACCGGCCCATGGGGACAAGCAAACAAAGCACAGTTGGGCCATGGTGCCCCAGCACACCCACCGGCAAGCTGAGACTGCCACACTAGGAGGGCGGACCACCCCATGCCACACCAGCCCCCCCCGTGCACAGCACACCCTGCACCGTGACCTCAAGACACCCCCCATGAGCAGTGACCACCACTGCAGGAAACCCCATGCATACCACCACCCCCACTGTCACACTGCAACCTCGTGTACCACAGAACCATACAAGCCAGATCCACCATGAGCACCCAGCAGTGGGTGGCAGCACACGGCAGTGCAACAACGGCAGACACAGTGCCAACACGCACAATTCCCCTGAGGCACAGCTGAGAGACCGAACGTGTCGGCACAAGAGGTACCCCACACGGGAAAGGGCATGCCCCTGACACCACCACCATTGATACAGCACCCTGCACAGTAGACAAGTGTCACAGCCCGACCCACCACGAGCCACAGCAGCCAGCACAGACGCCCACAGTGGTGCGTGGAAGCATGCAGCACACCGGATGCAACACAGTGCAGGGGTAAACACACACCCATACCCACGGGGACACTAACAGGGACGCAGCAGTGTGGCAACCAAGCCCCCAGTGTGGGCCCATGGAAAACTGTGCACACAGCCTGCAGTTCTCCATGGCACAGGGGTGGATACCCACCCTGTGCATGAACTGTGGCCCTGTACGCCACCAGCGTATGCCTGGAGCACAAGTCACAGACAGTGGTGCACAGCCCCTGCAACACACACAAGCCACAGCATGGAGGTGGGACAGCAACTGCAGAGGCCACAGTGTCTCCCAAGGCAAACATGCACCACACCATTGACAGGAGGCAACCCAGCATTGTGACGGTCACAGTGGATGACCTGCAGGGACAGCCACCACTGACAAGGCAGCAGACCTCGCAGGCCACAGACATGCAAGGGTGTCAGCTGCACAGGCCAAGGACGGGTTGACAGGGGCACAATGGACAGGGAGCATGCACCATGGACCACTGCACACAGTAATGCAATGCACAGGGAACAACACACACACCACAGACACCGACTGATAGCCACTCCCACACCAGAGGCACTTCCCCACACACACACACACACACATACCCATGACTGAACCACCCCAGATGCCGTGCACACCACTGCAACTGAGCACCTATAGCCAGCTGCAAATCAGAGACCACCACAGTATTCATATCAAAATATCTGTATTCAAAACATATCAAAATCAACTATATACAACTATGTACAAACATGGGGAGGGACAGGAACAAGGTGGGGGGGCAGGTGAACATATAGGAGAGGGTAGGTGGGGTGTGAGGGCTGAACAAAAGGGGGTAGTCGCAGGCTGCTCGTGCAGCTGTCAGTGTCCAGCCTGGTCCTCCGCTGCCTGGGGCTGTTGCCTGGCCGCCGCCTCCTCCTCACCACATGCTGCTGTAGATCCCTCAATATGGAGAGAGACTCTTGCGCCACCCGCAGAAGCTCCTGGATGGCCTGCTGGATACGCAGGAGTATCCGCACACCTAGGACAAGGGATCAGAGTCAATAGGTGTGACTGTCCATCCTCCTGCAGCCCACCCATTATGCATGGCATACAGCCATGTGCCACGCTCCTGTGATGGTGTGCGCCCACCCACAGTGACTGTGTCCACAAGACATGCCTAACCAGGCAGCAACAGCCATGTGTACCACTGCACACACCCACTGCCCATGTCCAGCACAGCACAACCAAGGCCGTACAGTAACGTGGCTATGCGGTGTGCAGGCAGTGCCACAGCCATGTGCCCAGTGCACACATGGACCACCATTGACGCACTCCTAGACATGCAGTGCCACTGGACAGTGCTGACTGTCACATGTCGCGTGCATGGCAGTGGTGTCCATGGATGGTGGCCATGCCCTGCTTCCCACCCTGTCGCACAGCATGCAATAGCAATCATGATGTCATGGCACGCACCCTCATCGGGATGTTGATGGCATTGGGGTTGCTCCCCGACATGCCCCTGTGCAGCGTCCTCCTCCCTCTGCTGCTGCTCCACCATCCTCCTCCGCTCGGCTTCACCTGTGGGAGACAAAAGGAGAGAAACACATCAGTACAAACACAAAGCAAATTCCCCCTGCCCCAATGTGTGCCCACTCAACCCAGCCAGACCCACCCACCCCATACCCTGTAAACACCGCCACAGCCAACCCTAGACTATCCCTCCCCTATGTGCTGGACACATACAGTAAGACAGTATTACCCATATGGACCATACAAGTGTGTAGACGTAACACCCACCTGGACGAGGCACCACGCCCTTCCTGGCACGCGACTGCAGATGTGTAAGTTGCTCCGGCCCCCTCCTTCTAAGGTCCCCATACCGGTGCCTGCACTGTTCCGCCATTCTTCTGTGGCCAGTGGCCACCTCCAGGTTAGTGGCCACCTCTTGCCAGACCTGGGTCCTGGCCCTGTCCAGTGGCTCCTCACCAAAGAGGGCCATAGTGTGGTTCCACATGGCCACAAGGTTGGCCAGCTCATGGCACTCCACTGAGGGGCTCTCCTGTGTGCCATCTCTAACGCTTATAGTAGGCAATATGGTACTCTGCAGCCGCCGCACCCCACGCGGAAGTGCTGCGCGTACAGTAAGCGTTATCTCATCGCGCTGTCACCGAAAGCAGCGCCGATAGAGGTGCAGCCACAAAGCCGGATGTATAGTGCCAAGGGGGCAAAGCGTCGGGCACAGGGTCATGGGTCTCTGCGCAAGGCCACGCATACGCCATCGGACGTGCTATGCATCTAGCGCAATTGGTTGCCTGTGTGCCATCGCCACAGCGAACTATTGGCGCAGCTAGCCACAGCGCCATGTAGTGACCTCGCCATAGCACCACTGGCAATGGTGGCCATGTTCTGAATTGCCTACCGCGCACAGCGCACGCCATCAGCGGCAGATGCCCGCGTGACATCGGCATGCGCATGTGGTGTACTACGCGATGCCACAGAACTGCGCCATTGGCTCAGCACGTTCAACACAATTACACAAAAGCGCGATATTCAGCTGTCATATGCAAATCATCCGATCAGCCATGCAATGGCACAGCAGCGCGATTTGCATCTCATTAAAGTTGCTCCTCACCTAATTTGCATGGATTGCGCTATAAAACTGCGACACTGTTTTGCAGTGGCCATATTTGGTTACTGCAGTTTATTGGTGAGTTGCATGCTGTGTGGTGTTCTGGACAGCGGTATCAGGGACTTGCTTTGTACTGCACAGTCACAGGTAACCACTGTCATCCATACAGGCTGAATAATGACCAAGCGAGGACTGGGTGAGGAGGACAACGATGGTGGGCGGAAGAGGAGGCCTAATTTCACCAAGGCCGAGATGGAGGCACTCTTCGAGGCCTACATCGATCAGGAGCCACTGCTCAGTGGACAGTGGGGCACCCCTCAGGCCCATGCTGCTGCATGGGAGGGGGTGGCACGTGTCCAACCTGCATGGCAGCCACCAGCGCTCTGTGCAGGTGTAAGAAGAAGATGGGTACCGGCAGGAGGAGGGTGAAGGAGAAGGTGGCTGCCATCAGGGCTGCACGTGCTGCAACAGGCAGGGGCCAGCCGGAGGTGGTGCAGCTGACACGGGCAGAGGACAGGCTCACTGCAAGCATGCAGCGCAGTGCCATTGAGGGCGTTCCAGGAGGTGGCTTCCAGACAGGTGGTAGCCCATCACTGCATGGTACGTCATGGTCTGTCGGGGGGGGCAGGTAGATCACATGCACTAACGTGTCCTTACTTTCTGTTACAGATCCTGTGCTTCTGCAGGGGTCAGCGGTGGAGGGCCTGTCCACTGCGGACAGTCATCTGGAGTTGGAGGAGGGACCATCCACCGCAGGTAGCTGGCGCAGCATTGCAACAGTGGGTCCGCCTGCGCTGTCAACACTGATGTCATTGAGACAGGTGTGGGAGAGGCCCTTCCTGTGTCTCAGCGGTCTGCGCCCATGATGCCAGCACGCTGGGCTGTGGCTGTGGCACAGACCTGCACCATTGATGATGCAACGACTCGCTATGGGCAGTGACGCAGTGTCACGGAATGGACACACAGCAGGCCAGCTCATGCCCATGGACCTGGCTGGTTCCGACATGTGTGCCAGCGTGTCAGCACAGTCCCAGGCTGTGCCTGTCAGCACCAGTGGGGCAGCACCGGTGGCTGGTCAGGTCAGTGGCACTGTTGCGGCCACAGCGGCGGAACAACCGATCCCTTGGGCACAGCAGGTGGAGGGGCAGCAGCAGCAGTCGCCCACCGGGACTGGGGGTTCAGGGTTCAGCGGTGGCGTCTGTGCACTGCCTGTGGACTTGCCCATACCTGGTCCTGGTGAGCAGTGCCCACCCTCAAGGAGTGCTGAACATCAGGCCCTTCCATACCCTGAGGGACAGGATGCCAAGGTGGCAGATGACCTCTTTGACGAGCACACCCGCCTACTGCAGGCATTAGTACAGCAGCAGATGCGGCTTGCAACGTCCGTGGAGGCACTGTGTGTGGCTCTGGAGCGGGTGGAGGAGCGACACAGCAGGGACACCGATAGGATCCTGTCACAGATTGTCCAGTTGCGGGAGGATGTGACCGCTGCTATTGACAGGCAAACACAGGCGTTGGTCGCTGTCATGGGCACACAGTCAGGTGCCCATTTGTCGCTCACACCGTGCAGTTCGCTATCCACTCCCCATTCCCGGTGTCGTGCAACACCCACCCTGTTGATGCCAGGTTCAGCTGTGGGCATCCCGAGCACTCCTGGTGCAGGTATGTTCGGTGTGCTGCAGACCCCTGTGCGGGCACGGTCGCGTTCGCGCAGTGGAACCCCTGGTGGACCATCGGTGCCACCCCATGAGGCCCGTAGTCAGCCTGCCAGTGCTGCTGGGTCTCGGCGGGGCCACCCACGCATCTGAGGTGGACGTGGCACTGTGCCGCAAGACTGACCTGTCTCCCAGTGCGGGCACTGTTTGGTGCTGCCCTGTGTGCATTGTGTGTTTTAGTGGGCAGTGCACCGGTGGGTGCCCAGCCCTACACGCAGACACACGGTCCACCTGCACACCCTCCCGACTGCTGTCCACAGGTACGTGTGCACGATAATGCCTGCATTGCGCTGTACACCAAAGTGCGATGGTGCCCAGCATCTGACACACGCACATAGACAGTCAGTGGACGTGGAGGCCTGTGGACATGTGTGTTGCTAGTGTTTGTGTTCCAGCTCTGTTTTGCACCTGACCCCTGTGCACTTTGTGCCTATGGTGTGTGTGTGTGTGTGTGTGTGTGTGTGTGTGTGTGTGTGTCCGTCCATGTGGCGTGTTACTGTTCCCCCCCTCCTTGGTTGTATGTGTGTGCTTCTGTGCCCTGCCATATCCCTTGCCAGCATGCACCCCTGGTGTGTTGCCATGTATGTATGTGGGTTGTGCCCTAGCCACTGGTGGTTGCAATGGCCCCATGACTTACCTGTGTTGGCTGAAGTGCTTCTCTGTGATGGTTTCCTGGTGCAGCTGTGCCAGCCGGATCAGTCGGGGGTCCCGCCGCCAAGGGGGCTGCCCATCCCCATCGTCACCAGCCGCCACCGTCGTCCCCATTGCGGTCCCCCTCTTCGACCTGTACAGCTATCCCACAGTCTTTGGCCATGTTGTGCAGGATACAACAGGCCAGGAATATCCCACAGGCCTTTGAGGGGCTATACTGTAAGGGCACCGCCAGAGGTGTCCAGGCAACGGAAACGCGCCTTCAGCATCCCAAACACCCGCTCAATGACGTTGCGTGTGGTGGCATGTGCCTCATTGAAGCATTGCTGCGATGGGGTCGTGGGCCGCCAGTAGGGTGTGAGCAGCCAGGGACGGAGTGGGTATCCACTGTCACCTGTGTGGAGATAGTGGAGGTTAGTGTCTTGTTCAGGCTTAGACTGCCCCAAACCCTGTGGGCCACACCTATGGCACCTGTGGCTTACCCCCCCTTGCCCACGATTTGTCAGTTCTACATACATACTCACCCACTAGATGACCTGGGGGGATGTCCCCTACTCGAATCGATGGCACAGTGCCGACTGGTACCAGATGAAGGAATCAGTGCTCCCCAGGTGCGTGGCACAGACATTGATGATGTGCCCACTGGCATCACACACCACCTGGCAGTTGACACTGGCATATCCCTTCTGATTCATGTAGGCGGCCCCATTGGGGCCAGGTGGTGTGCGAATGGCCACATGAGTGCAGTCTATCGCCCTAGCATGCCAGGCATACGTGATACCCTGTGGAACTCCTGTATGTTTGCTGTGCGCTCCGCCGCGATGCTGGGGAAATGGATGTACTCCGCAGCATGTGGCAGCAGCGTGCTGAGGAATTGGGTGAGGATCTGTGATGTGGCTGACTGTGGTATCCCCTGTTGGTCTCTGAAGGTACCCGTGGCGAGCAAGCACATGCAGGCTGTTACTTTTGTCTCCACTGACAGAGCATGACTCCGTCGTGTGGGTGCCTGCATCACATCACTGCACAGCTCACAGAGCCGCCTCAGTATTGCCCTGTTCAGGCGGTACTGGCCAACAATCTCAACATCTGTGTACAGCTCAAAGCTGGTGCGGCTCGGTACTGCCTGTTGGGGCATACTCACACGGCCCTTCCACGCCACGCCCCCTGCAGCATGCCTCACCTCCTCATTACAGCTTCCATGTGGAAGGTGGCACTGTCCATGTCCCTGGCTTGTGTTCCCCCCAGCTGATGTTGCTTTGTTCCCCCCGCTGTCCTGACTGCTACCTCCCCTGCACTGGGTACACCTACTGGCCTCTGCACTCTGTGGCCCCACACACCTTCCCTTGCTCCTATTCTGTGTTGTGGTTTCCCTGGCCTGCCTTCTTTCTCCCTATTTCTCTGTGCCTGTCTCTGACACATGTGGCTTCCCTGTAGTGTTCTTGCGCCTCTTCCTTGCTCCTTTTTATTTTGGCTCATTTCCGCTATGGCGCAACTTCCGCCTGCTCCACTGTTGCGCATTGCGCAAATCTTTGAACATCGCACTGTGCACTTTATGCATGGTTCCACCCCCTTTGGTTGCGCATGCCTTCATTATCATTGCGCTGTTGCCCAGCATGTTTTCAGTGGCGCCACTGCCTTTCAGTGGCGCAACTGCCTCCTGCTGAATATCGCAGAATGGCGCATTTTCTGACTTGCGCTGGTGCAACCCTATTGCGTATTGTGCAACCCTTTTGAATATCCAGCCCAGAATATATAGCATCGCGCTGTATAACAGTTTGTGAATGGTCATCCAGGTTTAAGCGGGGATTGTCCACTATCATTGAATTCAGGAATTTTAATAAGCTTACTTCCAATAGTGTTATTCAGACTGGTCAACTTGAGGATTGGTCTAGGTTAAACTCTATTAAGGATGTATACTCATTTTTGGAAGCTCTTAGCAGCTTGTTAACTTCTATTTGAGATAAGGTTGCTCCTATTAGGCAGGTCAGGGTTAGAGCCAATAGGCAAAAATGGATTTCTCCAGACCTGTTGAAAGCATTTAGAGTTGGAGATAAGGCATGGAAGAAGTATAAGGCTACTGGGGACAACACTGCATTGCAGAATTATAAAATGTTACGTAGTAAGTGTAAAACACATACCAGGAGAGCAAAAAGGCAATATTTGTTTCCCTTCAAAGTAGGATCTAGGGACTCCTCTGTTTCACTGAAATTGGATGGAAATATAATAAGTGAACCCCAATATGTTGCTCAAGTCTTTAACAAATTTTTGGGAAATCTAGATAATGTCAGGTCTTCCCTGTCTCCTTCCTTAGTTGTTTCAGATTTCAACAATTCTAAATTCTGTTTTCCTCTCAGGTTGTTTCTGCCACTGATAATTTAGGATCTCATCCTTCATTTCAGTTTAATAAGGTGTCCCCTGCTCAGGTTAGAGATTATATTTTAAAATTAAATCCCAGACCAAATGTAGTCTCTGATAGCATTGATTACAGGCTGATTAAGGCCGGTATTGATGTTTTGGCAACCCCATTGTCAACTTTAACCATTCATTGTAAACCTGTTGCTTTCCGGCTATTTGGAAAAAGGCAATCATAAAGCCTGTACTTAAAGGTGGAAATTCCTCAATGATTTCTTATTACTGACCAATTTCTCTCCTTGCTCCACTTTCAAAAGTTCTAGAAAAAATAATTCTGGATCAGACAACAGAGTTCTTGGACAAATACTGTTTACTTTCTGAGGTACAACATGGTTTTAAGCAAAAACATAAGACAGAGAGAGCCTTGGTGGAGTTCACTGGCCGCATACATGGTGCCCTAGATGATGGGCACTCTATTGTGGTCATATTTGTGGACCTCACCAAGGCTTTCGATTTGGTTGATTTCAATATACTTCCTTCTATTCTGAAAGAGGTTCATTCTTCCACTCTGGTAATTTCTTGGTTTTCAAACTATTTGTGGTACAGGAGTCATTGTACGGTTATTAGTGGTATTTCATCTAATTTAGTTGATACCCATTGTGGAGTTCCTCAGGGTTCCATCCTGGGCCCCCTTGATTTTTTCTCTTTTTATGAACTCTGTACCCGTAAGTTGTAGTAGCTCGTTTATGTCTGTTTACACTGACGATGCATTTTTGTATAGTATTGCTGATGGTTAATCCTTAGCATTAAGAAATGTTCTGGATGACTTTACTGCTTTTCAGTATTGGCTCCTATCTAGGCATATGGTGCTGAATTCAAAAAAGACAACGTTAATGCTTTTTGCCGGGCCCAGGAAGGAACCCAAAGCCCATCTTCTTAAAGTTGTAACAGGGTGTGCTTTGAAACAACTGAGAGCTGAATGGGAGATACTATATTGGACTAGAAATCCGCAACAAATCTCACTCTTCCTTAAATCTGAGGGAGGTGTTCCTTACTTTGCATTATTACATTGGTATTGCTTTGTGTTTAATTATTTTAGTTTTTAAATCAGGAAGGGGTTTGCAAAACTGCTTATCTTGTGAGTAACTTCAAAAGGGTTGAAATAACTGCATATTTGATTTTCCCTTGTGGGTAACTGGATTGTCTACTAGTATTCTGTGACACTTTGCATCAAATTATTTTAAAACAATTGTTTACTGTGTCTTGTGCACAGCTGACTTGTTTTGGGGCTGATTGCTTTCAGAGCACAAATCACGGGGCTGGGGAGGTTTAACCTGTGTTTGACTCCACTGTTTTTTTGGTTTTTGTTTTTATTCTGTTTGTTTGGCAGGGTATTTTCTCTGTTAAATTGTTGTGTAGGTCATCTTGCTGACAGGAAGGTCAACACTCATCGTAGTGGTGGGTTAGAGCGTTTAGCTGATTGTTTCAAGAGGGCCCAGTTTGGGCCCAAACCCCTTCCCCTCACTCCCACCCACCCTGGTACCAGTTCCTTTATACCAGGGGTTCTGACATCATTTCCTCAAGAGGGCAAGGTGCATACCACTATCATATCCTTTCCAGCATACTGCACTGACAGTATAAGCGTACACATTATATAATATATATATTTATATATAACAAAACAATAACTGAAAAAAGAAAACTTACACAGGATAAACAGGAAGTTAGACAGACGTGGGGAGTAGTGCAATATACTGGCTGTGGTGCAGCAGTCTTCTGGGAGTCTTTCTGGAGGCTGAGATGCTGCCCTATTTGCAGGCAACTCTCTGCCCTGAGGGAGGAGGTTGCCCATCTTCAGGCCGCACTAGACAGTAGTAAGGGAACCTCCCCCACCCAGGGAGCACCAGGGCCACCACTACTATCTCAGAGATTGCCAAGAAAGTGCAGCAGTTGGACAACAGTGGGCTCGGAGGGTGAGGGTGGTGGAAGAGAGACATACCCAGTCAGTTGTACTGCTCCACAATCCATACACCATTCTGATGGAGCATAGTTCCCTTATGGATGCACCCACAGAGGATACTAAGGAGGTAGCGGACAGCTGTCACAAGGAAGCCCCACAGGAAGGAGGCAGAGGACACCACAGGAAGAGAAAGCAGCTCCTGGTGGGGGACTCAGTTATTAGGGGGATAGAACTGAGGGGGATCAGAGAAAACTGAAGTAAGGTGCCTGCCTGGTACCATGGCTTGGAGGGACAGGAAGTGCATCCTCAGGATCATGAGAACAGCTGCATGGGAGACTGAGCTGGACATCATTGTCCACCTAGGGATGAATGACTTGGCTCAAAATGAGATTAGAGCAATGTAGGAGTTGTTTGTGGAGTTGGGGAGGGGCCTAAGGCAAGTAGCACACACGGTATCCTCCTCAGAGGTGCTGCCTGTCTATGGTAAGGGTGAGGTGAGGATACTTCGTACCATGTGATTCAATGAATGGTTGAAAAAATGGTGCAGAACACAGGGGTTTGGCTTTATTGGGAACTGGGGTTCCATCTGGAAGGATACCAGCCTATACTGGCAGAATGGTCTGCATCTGTCCAGGAAGGGAACAAGTCTTCCAGACTGGGCAGACTGGATGGGCCTTGCAGTCCTTTATCTGCCGTCAACTTCTATATTTCTGGGCGATCGGTTTAAATGCTTCATTGGTAAGCTTTTAAACTAGTCGGGGGGGGGGCACTGATAAGCAGCAGGGGATTCCCAGCCTCCCCTTACAAAACAGGGTACTAAGTGAGGTAAAGACCAAGGTAGAAAGGTCAGTAGGGAACAGGTCAGGGGTAAATGGAGAAAGCAAAGTCAATGATGACTGGGATGGTGCTACAAGAGATAAAGCCATCAAAAAATGGAGAGCATTGAGTACCAATGCCCGTAGTCTGGGTAACATGCTTCCTGAAATAGTGGCCTTGATGGAGGAGGAACTTCTGGATATTGTGGCAGTCACATAAATATGGTACACACAGAACCATGACTGGGACATAAACATACCAGGAAACACTATCTACAGGAGGGACAGGGAGGGTAAAAGAGAAGGAGGAGTAGCTCTCTACATAAGGGAAGGAATCAAAGCAACGGAACAAAAGGGTAAACAGGGAGGAGAGGAAGCACTGTGGGTCAATTTGGAGACAGGCAGTGGCACCACAATTCACACAGGGGTTGTATACAGACCCCCATCTCAGGGGGAGGAAATGGACAAGGAAGGAGAGAGAGATTGCTAATGGGGGATCTGAATATGCCAGATGTTAACTGGAGTGCATTTGCAGCAGCCATTTCTAAGAGTGGGGTCATTCTAGATGCCCTACAGGGGGTATGTCTTAGACAACTAGTATTGGAACCCACTCGAGAAGGAGCAATTCTAGACCTGGTACTCTCAAATGGAGATGGCGAGAGGAACACAGATTTAGAAGTGGGTAGCCATCTGGGAACTAGTGACCATCAAACAGTATAGTTCACGATAAACACAGCAGTAGAGTTGAGCCATACAAAGGCAAAGGTCTTGGACTTCAGGAGGGCTGACTTTAGCAAAATGGGTGAGTGCCTAAGGAATGTACTAGAAAATGGGCAGGAAGGAAGGGTGGAAGAACAATGGGGAATAATCAAAACTGCCATCACAGAGGCAACAAGCCTTTGTGTGAAGCAAATAAAACGATGTAAGAAACCACTATGGTTCTCAAAGGAGGTGGCAAGGAAGGTTAGGGAGAAAAGGAGAGCATTCAGGAAGTACAAGGAATCACAGAAGGAGCAGGACAGATAATTATATCAGTTAAAGCAAAAGGAAGCAGGAAAGACAGTTAGAACAGCAAAGGCCCAAACCGAGGAAAAGATAGCCAACTCAGTTAAGAAGGGGATAAAACCTTTTATAGGTACATCAGGGAGCGAAGGAAGACCAAGGGAAGGGACAGTGAGGCTTAATAAAGGGGAAGGGGTGGGCAGAAGGTGACTGTGAAAAGGTAGAGATACTAAACAAATATTTTTGCTCAGTATTCACAAATGAAGAGGGGGCGGTACCTAAACCAAACAGAAACATGCTGGATACAGGGGTTGATACCAGCCCTTTCACAGAAGAAAGGGTTCTGAAGGAACTCTTAAAACTGAAGGTGGACAAAGCAGTGGGGCCTGATGGGACTCATCCCAGAATTCTAAAAGAACTAAGGGTAGAACTAGTGACACCACTGACTACCCTCTTTAATAAATCATGGCAGGATTGGGTGGTACCTGAGGACTGGAGGAGGGCAGATGTTATTCCACTTCACAAAAGTGGGAGCAGAGCAGAAGCAGGAAACTACAGACCTGTTAATTTAACCTCAGTGATTGGGAAAATGATGGAATCACTTCTGAAGGAAAGAATTGTTGAGTACCTAGAGGCCAGAGGAGCACAGGACCCAAAACAGCATGGATTCACAGTGGGAAGGTCATGTCAGACGAACCTAATAGATTTCTTTCACTGGGTGACCAAAGTAGTAGATCAGGGAGGGGCTCTGGACATGGCATACCTAGATTTTTAGCAAGGCATTTCACACAGTCCCACACAAAAGATTAATATACAAATTGTCTAGCCTGGGAGTAGGTCCCAAGATGGTAGCCTGGGTAAAGAATTGACTGGAGAACAGGACACAGAGAGTAATAGTAAACAGAGTCCACTCTGAAGAAAGGGGGGTTACTAGTGGGGTACTGCAGGGTTCAGTACTAGGACCGGTCCTCTTTAATGTCTTTATAAGTGACATTGTAGAGGGCCTGGAAGGAAAAGTATGTCTCTTTGCAGACAACACAAAGATCTGCAACAGAGTTGATAAACAAGGTGGGGTGGAAAGGATGAGAAGGGACTTGGCAAGGTTGGAAGAATGGTCTAATGTATGGCCGCTTAGATTCAGTGCTAAGAAGTGCAAAGTAATGCATATGGGAAACAAAAACCCAGGAGAAGAGTACACAATGGGGGGTGAGATACTAACAACAAAAATGGAAAGGGACCTGTGGGTAGTCATATCAGATGACCTAAAGGTGAGCAAGCATTGTGAGAAGGCAGTAAGGAGGCGGGGATGATACTGGGATGCATAGGGAGAGGCATCACCAGTAGAAAACAGGAAGTTATCCCTCTGTACAGACAGCTGGTGAGACCCCATCTGGAGTACTGAGTGCAGTTCTGGAGACCCAATCTCCGGAAAGACATAGACAGGATGGAGGCAGTCCAGAGGAGGGCAGCTAAAATGGTGCAGGGTCTGCACTAGAAGACATATCAAGAGAGACTTAAGGAGCTTAATATGTATCGCCTCAAGGAGAGGAGGAAGAGGGGGGACATGATGGAAACTTTCAAGTACCTCAAGGGAATCAACAAAACCAAGAGGGTAGCATCTTTCAGAAAAAGAGGTATACAAGAATGAGGGGGCACAATTTGAAGCTAGAGGGAGAACGGCTCAGAGGTAATGTGAGGAAGTATTTTTTCATGGAGAGGGTTGTGGATGCATGGAACAGCCTTCCTGAAGAGGTTGTGGAGTCGAAAACAGTGGTGGAATTCAAGAATGCATGGGACAAGCATAAGGCAGTTCTAGGGGGTGGAGGTAGGAAGAAGTAGGCTGTTGGTTAGCTAGGATCTGCAGCTTATCCATTAAGTAGGGAAATGGGCAGACTGGGTGGGTCAAGCGGTCCTTATTAGCCATCAAATCCTATGTTTCTATGTAAATGGCAACAGTGTTAGATCTTAAGGGGGCATTATAGATAGGGTTAATACATTTAAATATCTTGGTGTTTATTTTGATTCACATTTATCTTTTGAGTTTCATATTGATTATTTATGAAAGATTCTTCGACAACGATTAGGAATGTTGCATAGGATACATCCGTTTTTAACCAAGGACTCTAGAAAGTTACTGACTTACAGCTTTTTATTTAGTCTATTAGACTTTGGTATCAATATTTACACAGCCACCATAAACAAATTACTTAATAGACTTAGAGTTACTTATAATGCCATCTTGAGATTTCTTACTGGATCCCCTTTTAATACTCATTCTTTTGATTTGTACAAGAACGTGGGTTGTCTGTCTTTATCCAAGAGGATTTTCTTTAAATCTTCAATATTCGTGTGCAAACAAGTTTTGAATCTCTTACCCTCTTCCATTTCTGCCTTTTTGCCCAAAGTTTCAAATTCACATGGTACACGGTCTCAAAATAAATTGAATTTTGCAATACCTTTGTTCAGGAAATCTGTATGTTAGAGGTCACTCTTATTCAGTGCCCCCATATTACAGATATGGCTTTTTGACAATGATAAACGCAATTGTTTTTCGTAAATGTAATAGTTTTCTGTGATTTTATGATGCTATTTGTATTTGTGACACAATTATTTGACTATTTTGTACTTGTAATATCTGTATTGTCCTCAAGGTTTTGTATATATGTTAACTTGTCGTATATAAAAATGGGCAGACATGCTCATCATGCTAACAAGTATAAAAAAATAAATAAATAAATTACATCTTTCCTTCTGCTGGTGATTCCCCAGCCTATGCATCCCAGCATCCTGTAGCCTTCCTTGCTGCCTTGTCACACTGTTTGATTACCTTCAGGCCATCAGAGATGACCACTCCCAAGTCTCTTTCCTGTTTCTAGCCTGCAATTACCTCCCCTCTCAGGTGGCATGCTGCCCCCGGTTTTCTGTGGCCCATGTGCATTATTTTGCACTTTTAAGCGTTGAACCCCAGCTGCCAATCCATTGACCATTCCTACATCTTTTTTAGATCTCTCCTCATTCTATTCACCCCCTCCAGAGTGTCCACTCTGTTGCAGAGCTTTGTGTCTTCTGTGAACAGGCATACTTTCCCTTCTAGACTCTCTGCAATGCCACTGATAAAGACATTGAAGAGGACTGTAGATGAAACTAGCAGTCTTCTGTCATGATCCAGTGTCACAAAGCACAGTATCTAGGAGCTGGGGCTTAAAATTTGTGCCAAAAAGGGGACAGAGCATATTCAAGTTGGCGGTATCTCCAGTGGTGGCATTTAGGAAGGTTGTACTGCACCATGAAGTGTTGAAACAATTTTAGTACTCCAGCAGAGTTATCTAGCAAATTGCAGAGGTGGATGATCCCCCTGCCTACCCAGTTTGCCCAGCATAAATGTTTGTCACCTGTCCAGTTTATTATTCCCTAAGGGTAGGGACCATGATTTGACTGAAGACCATTGAGTGATCTTGGTGGCCTGTTGCCATACATTGTCAGAGTGGATGATGACTGAGTGTTTTTTTTGTTTGTTTGTTTTCTATATAGCTATTTGGTCTCCATTGCCTCCTCCCACCAACTGGCAGTGGGGACACACAGGTATTTTTTTTTTTCACAGGTTTTCTCCCCTTGTCCCCCCACGCCATCACAAGGCCGTGCGAATATGTGGAGACATGCATGCACCCTGTGGTGCCAGCTCAGCCCCTTCTGACTCCCATAACTGTTTGCACCCCCTTTGCTACCCAGTGGACCTCCATCCAGTGGGAGCAGAACTACAGGGAGCACCAACCCACCCTCACCACCCTCAGGAGAGGAGAGTTGCTATTCGCCATGCTCAATCCTGCTCCGCCATCCCCCCCCCCATGCTGGCACCCCAATGACCTGAGGTGTTTCCCGAACCCGGGTCGCCGGTGTGGTGCGAGGTAAGGCATCATGCACCTCAACCCTCTGCACCACTGGGCCGGCTGATGACTGGGTGTTTTTGAGGCTGCTTTAGATATGCTCTGGCAGCAGATAGTGTACACCAGTGGGCTACCTAAAACACTTTCTTTGCAGTTTCCATCTTGGTGGGCTTGATAGGCCTCTGGTTGGTTGAGCAGTCACCAGTTGGTGGACAGTGTGAACAAGTACATGAAGGTGAGTTCTGGAAAATAGAACCCTCCCCTACTGATTTCCTGAATCAGTTTCTCATTGATTAGTCTTCTGGTTCCAGCTCCCCAGAAGAAGATTTGCATGTCTTTGTGCAACCTGTTCACCTTGATATAGAAACGTGTGTTCAGAATATATTGGATCCTGGGGGGTTGCCATCCATCCAGACAGAGTGGTGGGGGCTAAATCGGTGGAAGAATTCAAGAGGGCATGGGACAAGCATATGGTATGGAGTATCGGGGGTGTGGTGTGGTGGGGGAAGGGTAGACTAGATGGGCCAGTATGGTCCTTTTCCGCTGTCAAGCTTCTGTGATTCTATGATTTTACAGGCATGGGATTTGCCCCAGTGTGAAAGATGGAGGTGGTTCCATGTGGCCATGTCTCTTTCGAGGTCTATGCGTACTGGTTCTAGGTTACATTTCCTTATTTTTTGAGAGGCCCTAGGAGAAGTGTATTGACAGAAATTTCAGAGATTCTTGTGCCGCTGAAATTCCCCACGGGAATTCTGGTACAGTCCCCTCCACTTATAGCACCCGTGGTTTAAACAAGCAGTCGGTTTTTGCAGGCAGATTTCATTTTCCACTTGCCAGTGCCATAGGCTTTAACAGAAAAAACATGGTTATCGCATTCTATGACCACTTTCTATTTCGGGCAGTTGTGGCTGCAGACAGTGGAAAATGTAATCTGCCTCATTGTTAATCACGGTTCTGTCAGTCGCAGCACCTCGTTAGCTCATTGTTACCTTTGTTAGCTTGGTGTTATATTTCGCAGCGCCTCTTGGCTACCTCATTCAGAGGTGTTTGCGTTGCTGCTCCAAGGACTCAGCCTGTTCAGTGGACAGTGGAAAATCTGCCTTAATTGCTCCATTGACACTCTGCTAGCTCCCTGTTTCCTGTTTCCTTCCATCTGCTCCTCATTCAGACACAGTAATTTTGATGGAAGGAGACTGTGTCGGAAACAATGCAGTGACAATGGAGACCTGCAGTCTGTGATCACAGTGCTGTGTGGGACAAGTTCAGAGCTGGTGTATACAGTACAGTACTTCCTTATTTATTGATTTATTTAACACAGCACTGCACAGTACATTACAGTAATTTTGATGGCAGGAGACGAGCAATGTCACAGCACAGTCTGAGTTTAACAAGGTTTGGCCACTGAGAGACCATTAATTATAGGACTCTGGGATATAGTGACCAACTTCTATAGCAGGCAGAACTGTGTTACACAGACTAGCCCGCTATAAGCGGTGGGGACTGTAGCTTAGAGACTAAGCAGTATGAGGCCAGGAGGGTGGATTTTGCAATGTTGTGTTTGTATCCAGACAATTTACCATAATCTGTGAGCATGTTGATCAGTTGTGGTATCAATGTCTGCAGTTGTGTGAGGGTGAGCATTATGATGTCTGCGTAAGTCATTACCTTAGCTGTGCCCAGAGTGACCCTATATATGTGGAATGAATTTGTTGCTGTATTGGTCCTTGTAACAACAGATCTAGAAGCAGATGGTTTGATACCCTTTATTGGACCAACATAGATGTTACAAAAAAGAAAACAATGTCTAAGCTTTCAGACCAACCAAGTCCTTTCTCGGAGACTTATGACAGTTGTTCAGTGAGTTGCATTCTATTAACACTCAGATCATACGTAACCCAGAAAAAAATTATTATTGGTTAAAGTGATTTTCTGATTAGCTGAAACCAGCTACCACTCCCACATTGTGGTAGCTGCCCTCGGTGACGGTTGTTGTAGCCAGGTTTTAATTCATAATTGTATCTCATATCTTTACAGTATCGCTCGTAATCTTTTCTATAGCTGGGCTGTCCAAGTATTTCTGAGAGTTACAGTCCCACCACAACACCCCCGCACTCAAGCACATAAAGACATGTGACCAGGGGGACGCACCCCATTGAAGTGAATGGGGCTTCTTTTTCCTAACGTTTTTATGCTTCAGGATGGCCAGCTGGACAGTAAAGGAGGACACCAGCTTGACTAGCAAGGACCTTTTTAGTCAAGCTGTGTCATCCTACTATCCAACTGGCCATTCTAGTATAAAATGTTAGAAAAATCCCCCATTCACTTCAATGGTGCGTACCCCTGCATCTCCCTGGTCACATGTCATTACGCGTTTGAGCAGGGGGCATGGCGACGGGGCTGTAACTCTCCAAAATAATCGGACAGCCAAGCTACAGAAAAGATTACGAGTGATACTGTAAAGATATGAGGTACAATTATGAATTAAAACCTGGATACAATAACTGTCGCTGAGGGCAACTACCACAGAACGTGAGTAATTCCCTCATTTTGGAAATTTCCTTTAAAAGTACCCATTTCAAAAAAATCACAGATTTAAATGGAATGAATAGCATCCCATTAGCTTGCTATTACTGAGAATCTTTTCAAGATCAAATGACAATCACTAGATTAGCTGAACATTCAAGCAGGCAAAGCCTGTAACTGAAATGATTAAGTATGAAGATGAATTATCAAGTTTTAACTTGGACATTTGTGGTATTAAATATAAAGGTCATACTTTTAATTTTGAATGTATTCTTATAACATACACATTCATTAATAATTTCAGGAGTAGGGCTATGAAGCTAATAAAAGGGTACTGAGAGGCTTGCATTAGATATACAGCCAACTGTGGGAATTAATAATTTCAAACACAGAAAGGACTGGGAGAAAATATTAAGCAGTTGTTCTGATGATTTAATTAAATTACTAATCAAAGAAGATAAATCAGATTATGAAAAAATTAAGCAACAAATTGAAATTGCACAAGATTTGAATCCTTTTCAGTCCCATCCCATTTTTAAGACAAAAGAAAAGGAACTGAATAAAAATATTGATACTTTTGAAAAAGAGACTATAAAAAGAAAGCAAACAAAACATGACGGAGAGCTCAAAGATTATGCCCTGGGGCAAGTGTTTACTGGGCACTGACCAACACAGAATAGAGGCCAGGAAACTAGCAGGCGTGGATCAAGAAACAAAACAAGAAGTAACTCACAAAACTGGAGACAAAATTAAAATAAAAATAAAGATAAAGGTGCCAACAAAAGTCCAGAACATCAGGTCGCAAGTGCAGAAAATTATGAGGAACTTGCTGTGCCCTCTGGTTCAACTGCCAATGTTAATGCTACAACTAGTAACAAGGAAGTTGTTTTTTTTTTTTTAGACAAGAGGACTTTGGACTACACAGAAAGACATGCAGAGGAAGAAGAGCTGGCAAGAAACACAAAGAGCGACAATCTGAAGCCCTACCAGATCCAATCTGAAGGGTCCAAAGAAATTGTGAACTTAAGTTCTTACGTGTTTATTTTAACTGTATGTTAAACAAGGAGTTTTCCTTTATTCCATCACCAAGGGTTAATAGATTTATTTAAGATCTTCAGAAAAATACATTTCAAACACTTTTTTGCAGCAAAGAACATGGGGCGGGCAGATATTTGAAGAATCTGATGACAGAAAATGTGTGAGACAAGAACTAAATGATTTAATTGCTGCATTATCAAATTTAGTAGACCCAGTAGGCCCTGCAGATGATGATGCATGTAATTTAGAGTCAGTGTGATACACCAGATGATTTACTGGGTCTTATTGTTTTTGATGCACAAGGTTGTGCACGTGTAAATTTATTTATTTATTTGCTGTTGGTAACAGGGTTGGAGCACTAGGCATAGTGATGCCTATTTTCAGGCACGACCCGGTACAATACAAGTTGAATACATTACAACAAACAATATGACACAGTACATCAAATGGGTGAAACAGTGGGTAGGAGGTCAAATATACAATCAACTTAGTGGTTAGGAGACTATAGTTTAGGACAAAGTCAAAAACATAAACCAGTGCAAAATCAATTATAAACAAAGTACAAGATTGGTGGAATTGCATGTACAGTATACATTAAGGTGCCATTACAGTGCCATTATGATTTGAGAGAGTAGGAAGACTGTAAGTCAACTTGTGAGCAAGCTGGGACTGGGGGTCCAGAGAGATGAAGTAATTAGAGTAGTGGAGAAAAGAGGTATGAGCTACTTCGGTGAATTGGTCAGGGAATTAGAGAAGGGACTAAGAGGGAGGAGGAAGGGGTATAGCATAGGAAAGTGTGAGGAATAGAAATGTACAGGGAAGAGGGCATGAAGGAGAGGTGAGGGAAAGTTCTAGGAGAGAAGTGGCAGCGGTGAGGTAAGGGAGGTAGAGGGGAATGGATGATCTAAGGGGGTGAAAGCATGAGCAGGGGTTTGATACATGTAAATGATTATGGTGAAGTTTCTTTAAGCAGGCATGGGCAGGAGCTAGGTGAATAGCTTGAGGTATGGAGTTCCAATACTTAGGAGCAGCATGTGAGAAGTAACCAATGAGAATGTTCCCTTTGACTGCCTTTATTCAGAGAGAAAGTTAAAGTTTAGACCTAAATCCATCTTCTGTCCTAGAGTATATTATCCAGCTCTACACATATATCAGAATGTGGTGGTGAAAAAGAGAGATTCAGTTTTTCAAGAAGGTGGTACACATATAGAGATAATCTTTCAAAATATGAACATGAGGTTCTGGACCACCTTAAAAGTTTAAAAGGGGTTGTTCTCAAACAGTCTGATAGTAGTTATTGTAAATAAATGTGATTATGAAACAGAAGCAATGAGTTTGTCTGATCAAGAAACACATGTGGTCCTTAACAAAGATCCAACTCTGGAGTTCCAAGCACAACTCTTTACCCTGATAGATGAGGTCGCAAGGATAGCCTTTATTACAGAACAAGAACAGAAATTTTTGAAGGTGGAGAATCCAACAATCCCTGCATTCTGCTACCTTCCCAAATTACATAAAGATCAGGAAAAGCCTTGTGGGTGACCAGTTATTTCAGGGATAGGTCCTTAACTTGAAAATCTATCTAAATTTTGTGATTACCTTTTGCAACTGACAGTCTTGGAACTATCATCTTATACTAGGGACTCCATGCACAGTTGTGAGAAAATAAGACGTTGGATGGCGACATGATTTTTTATGGCTGTCGGTAGATGTCTGTTCACTACACACTTGTATTCCACACCATTTAGGAATAGAAGCTTTACAATATTTTCTCAACAAAAAAACAACTTTCAATAGTCTTCCAGTAGAGTTTTTTTTCTTGATTCTTTGGATTTCATTTTAAAACATAGCTAATTTTTGTTTAACAATAGGATGTACTTGCAAAATAGGGGAACAGCAATGGGGGCAACAGTGGCCCCAGCGTATGCTGGGATATATTTAGGTTGGTGGGAAACCAGATATTTTTTTTGATGAGAGAAATACATATTTGGGAAATATTGCATTTTGGGGCAGATACATAGATGACATGCTCATTGTCTGGCGAGGAACAGAATGGAAGTGAAAACCCCTTTAGAAGGCTTAAATAACAATAATATGAATCTGACTTTAACATATAAAATTGAGAAAAAAAAACAAATTGACTTTTTAGATCTTACATTATCTGTTGCAGACAATGGAATAATTGAAAGCTCCTGTTGCAGAAAAGAAACAGGAAATGCAAATTTGCATACGTAAAAAGCACCCACCCACCATCTCTAATTAATTCCATTCCATATGGACAGTTTTTGAGGCTAAGAAGAAATTGTTCTTCTGAGCAAACATTTGAAGTACAAGATAGATAAATGTGGCAGAGATTCCAAGAAAGAGGTTATGGTGAGGGCATTTTAAAACAAGCAGTGGATAGGGCAAGATCAGAAGATGGAGCATAATTGCTTCAACCAAAAACCAAAATAAGAGAAAACGAGGAAAGGATGACTTTTGTTTTAAAATTTAATAGCATTTCTCCGAAAGTAAAGGACATCTTAAAATTGGGGACTGCTGGAGCACTGTGTGCCATACCTGGGCTTTTTTTTTCCCAGAGTACCACGTGTTACATACAGTAAAACAAAGAATTTAGGGAATATGATATCCAGCAGCCACTATGTGGCTGACAAACCAACTAGAAACACGTGGATACCAGAAAGACCACTTGGTTGCTTTAAATGCGGCCATTGCATGGCATGCAAACATTTGGTACAGGAAAAACAGTGTGTTCATCCTACTAAGGATATGACGGTGGAGATTTTTGATTTTGTGAACTGTTCAACCAATTTTGTTGTTTATGTGGAACAGTGCCCCTGCAAACTCCTTTATGTCGGAAGAACCATTAGATGTGCCAGTGAACATACTGGAACATATTAGGGACCTCAGGAACAAGGTTCCAGATTCCTCTCTTGCAGTACATTATTTACAACAGCATGACAGTAATCATATGTCCCTAAGGTTCACCATAATAGAACATGTAAAACCTTTACCTAGGAAGGGCAGCCGAAAACAAATTCTATTACAAAAAGAATCTGAGTGGGTATACACACTAGAATCACTTTTTCCAAAGAGTCTTAACAAGGACTTGGATCTCCGTGTATATTTATAAGACTGTGAATATTGATCCCTTTGATTACGGAGTATTTGTATGTACTTGACACCTATATGTTATTCTCTATCACTGTTAATTTTTAACCAATTTTCATATTTGGATCAACAGTTACGATGGTTTGAAAATGTCTTATTCCATTCCCTTATTCCTAAAAGAATCCCACATAACGAAATGGGGGTTTCATTTGGGCATTATAGTTTGCCTTTAATGAGCTTAATAACTATAATGAAGTTATTAAAATGTCTAAATCTACTATTTTTTCTTTATAAAAACTTTTTCTGAATATAGGGCCTGGTATTTGAATGTAGGATGTACAATTCTGGTTTGTAATATAAGAACAAAACCAGTTATATTAATAATTATGCTTAAAGAAATATATAATCTATGTAACTGTTTATTAAATAGGATCCACTATGAGATGTGCAGTTTTATGTGTGTTTTTTATTCACAACCGAATATTCAGGAATGATAGAAATAATATAAAATTAATATCTTTTATGATGGATTCAGTAGTTCCAGGACACTACTGTAGACTGACATGATAATAGGTTTGATTTGATGTTATTGCATTATTTATTCCTTTTTTTTTTTTTTTTTATCATTTAACATTTTGTCGCCCGCTGCGGCGCACTACGGCTTGGGGCATCCAGCCACTGGCTCCGCCCGCCCGGAGAACTGGGTAGCTCAAACTGCACCCAGGAGGATCCGGGACAGCCATCTTGCCATCCCGTTGGAGGTTTCCCCTCTGCCTCAGCCAGCCAAGATAGTCCCAGACCCTCCCCGACAGGACTCCGCCAGAGTCTTCCAGGCAGCTCGGAGCATGGCCATCAAGCTGCACGGTCGCACCCACCCATTTTCCTCCTGATATGTCCCCCGGAACATGGATATGCAATGACGTCTGGACACAGCGTGCTGACGTCCGCCACATTCCCCCTGCATTATGCCCCGCTCCAGTAGTGCCCCCAAGCATCCCCAGGGGCCGCTACAGCGTGGCGGGATTCCCCATCCTATCCCAGGACCAGGAGAGCAGTCTACGGATGCTCAATCCCAGTCCTCCCCTGCCGACCCCCGATGACCCGGGCTCGTTCCCGAACCCGGGTTGCCGGCATGGCGCGAGGTGTGGCGTCCAGCGGCTCAACCCTTAGCGCCACCAGGCTGGCTTGCATTATTTATTCTTGAAATATATATAATATAAAATGGGGAGCTTAGCCAATCCAGTGTTCTGATTTGTATAAAACACATCACATGCATACATCAGAGCGTGACTGCGCACCTGCACTTTCACCCCCCTTCAAAACAATTTTGACATTTTATAAGATAGATAAACCACTCAGGTGTGCTGTCGCGCTTTGATATACGCATGCCTTGGGTGGTGCATAACATCGCACACCAAGTCGTGCGTATATCAGAGCGCGACCGCACACCTCAGAGTGGTTTATCTATTACATATACATACACAATATGTGTTAGATATGTTAGATATATTATGGTAATCACACTTGGATACAGAAGGGATATTTAAGCTGCGGAGAGGAAGGGACACCAAAGGGCATGGTCTGGGGTTTGAGGGTGGAAGATATCGGAGAGAGATGAGGAGGCATTTTTTCACCGAGAGGGTGGTGAAATGGAACACTCTACTCGAGGTGGAATCCTTTAGCACAGTGGGCAGTATTAAAAGGGCATGGGACAGGGTATGAAGGGGGACGAAGGGGGGGCAGCTGCAGTATAAGGGTGCTAGCTGCACATTTGCGCAGACTAACTTGATAGACCGCAAGGCCTGTTTCTGCTGGTAGATTCATATGTTTGTATATATGCCTTAGTAGGAAAGATATGGTAAAGCACAAATTGATTAGCACCATACTTGCACTTTATTGATTTGTTTGTACTGAATCATCAGTTGCTGTTCTTTATATGTATGTATGATGTTTTATTGACTCCACCCCCCCCCCCAATGAAGAGGGTGTATGCCCTCAAAGTGCCGGGGAGCCATTGTGATGTGCGTTTTGAATAAATAAGCAACATGTTTTTCTATATCTGTGTGCATCACTTTTTCTAATGTTTTCTCGGTTGATGCCTTAAATAAGTGCGGATAAACAGATTGAAGCCCGTCCCAGCGTGCTAGTTCTGTGTTGGAGAAAAAAAACATTTGGTGCCAGCCAGACATCTATTCTGGTGTATACTTTTTAAGGTATGGAGAAGAATGGGTAATCCCAATCCCAAGGGTGGATCGGTCTCCAGATGTTGGTTATACCCATCTCTTTAGCTAGGTCTTGTAATGCAACGGAGGTCTGCACTCTGACCCCAGTGTGTGGCCAGCTGCTATCTAGAAACTCATCTGATACTCCATTCATATTTTCCCCACTAAGTACCTGTCCCTTGTCTACTTCCACAAGCTTTTGGCAAGCGAGGTAAAGAAGGAGGCATCGGACTGATTTGGTCTATATACTCAGCATCGTGTTGTCTCTGCATCCTCCAGGAGTCCTCCCACTATCTTCCATTTGGGTCTGAGTATATGAAAGCATGGATGAAATCCACATCTTTGTGGTTTAGGATGGCCACCCCCTCCTTTTTTCAGAGGAGAAGGAGCTACTAAATACCTGTGAGCAGGTGTGTCTCTTGAATAAAAGCAATCCCATTTCCCAGTCTCCAGAGGTGGTCTAGGACCCAACTTCTTTTGATTGGTAAATTGATCCCTTTAATGTTCCATGATGTGAATGTTTTATTGGCTTGTTAGTCATTGGGAAATGCAGCCCTACCTGTTATTCTTTACAGGGATTGGAGTGTAGCTCCAGGAGCACATAGAGACTGTGTAAAACTGAGGAGATGCATCCTGTGCTTCCCACAATTACCTGGAGGGCCATACCTGTCTCAGGGCTTACTTCCTTGGCATAGTGACTCCAAAAAGCAAACAGTGTCTTGGAGGCATTGAAACATTAATTATTAACCAGTCCCTGCATGCAGGGTGTAAAAGTGACCATATAAAGTACAGTAGCAGGGGGAGTGCTAATGCAGAGCAAAGGGGGATCTGAATCGGGAAGGGATGGGGGAGTGCAGGTAGGTAATTGTAGAGGTATGGATGCAGCTAGCACAGGCAGTAGTAAGGGGGAGCAAAGGGCGTCTAGGGCATGAGTTCAACAAGGATCAAGTGGGGTAAAAGAGTCCGAGGGGTAGAATCGGGGAAGGGGACCAAGACTGTGTGCAGCGGGATGGGACACAACAGGGAGATGAGCAGGATAAAGAGGGGAGGGTCGTTGTCCTGGGGGACTCAATAAAATAAACATGCTTCCTTAAAAAAGGTCAAATCCAGAAAACGGGCACCTGACTGGCTCAGTCCGACCCTGAAAAGGGCTCTGCAGTCCAGAGACACCCTATGGAAAAGGGCAAGGAAGTCACAGTTCGAATCAGACTGGCTCTCATTTTGGGTAGCCAGGAACACCTGCACCAAACTGGTCAGGGCTGAAAAATTGCAGTTCTTTCAGTCCACCTTTGGCGAAAACAAAAACTGCTCCTGAGAGAGGTAGAAGGACATTCACCTGCCACCCCAATCCTGGCCAAAATTGTTGTGAATAACAATTCCTATATAGACAGGCCTGAGATCCTCGATCAACTTAATAACCATTTTGCTACTGCTGGCTTTGCATCTGATGCCTCTCTTGTTAGCAAACTGTGTGCCCCAAATGCCACAAGCATAGGTATTAATCCTGCTCTGTCCCCTGTACCAGCCGCCCTCCCCTCAATTTCTAGCCAGTCTCCTTTAAGCAGGTGGAGGACCGTCTCCTCTCTCTGGATACCAAAAAGAGTGCTGGTGCAGACTCACTAGAACCCTTCTTTCTAAAGACAGGATTCCATTATCTAACAGCACCAATCACTCACCTATTTAATTGCTCACTTATGCAAGGGGAGCTACCCCCCAGCTGGAAAATTGCACATATTGTCCCCTTGTTCAAGTTGGGAGACCCCACAGACTTGAACAATTACAGGCCAATCTCGATTCTTCCTGTACTGTCCAAACTATTAGAAAAAAATCGTCAATTCACAATTGAGGGAGTACTTGGGATGCGAAAACATCCTCAGCCCAGCCCAATCGGGGGTTTAGACCGAAGCACAGCACCATGTCGGCTCTAGCCAAAGTGTCTAGCGATTGGTTAAAAGCCCTGGACAGCAGACAGCACACCTATGCACTCTTCCTCTATCTCAGCAAAGCATTCGACACGGTTGAGCACTCCATTCTGCTTGATACTCTGGGTAGCACTGGCCTAACCCCTGCCGCAGTAAAGTGGTTCCATTGCTACCTCACAAATAGAAGACAACAAATTAAAACACAGGGGGAACTGTCCCAACTTAAAGTTCTGTCCCAAGGCGTGCCACAAGGTTCCATCTTGGGGCCTATCTTCTTCACACTCTACATTTAACCGCATTGACTCTGGCATCCTTGCAGGAAATGTTTATCTTTTCGCAGAGGACACAGTCCTTTATACATCCACTAGACACCGCTCATAAGGAGCTACAACAAGACTTTATCACCGTCCAGTACAACCTGTTGAGCCTTAAGCTTTTGCTCAATGCAAAACAAAACAAAATCCTTGATTTTCTCTTCGCACCTCCCCCACAATGTGGGGACACCTGGCCTCCCCAGATTACCACCCTTCTTGGTGAACCTTTGGAAATTGTTGATAATTTAAAATATCTGGGAGTCTGGTTGGATAACAAACTCTGTTTCAGCGCACATCTGTGAGAGTTAACAAAAAAATTAAGACAGCGCCTTGTCATATTCTTCCGCATAAGACATCTTCTCACTGTCAAAGCCAGGAAGCAGCTTGTTCAAACAACCTTTCTACCTCTGCTTGATTATGTGGATTTTCTTTACAGCCACTGCCCCCAGTATGCACTTCAGAAGCTTGATACACTCTACCATTGCGCCTTGAGATTTATACTCGACATACCATTCTGGACTCATCACTGCCTGCTATATCAGGCAATTGGTTGGCCATTCCCTTCCTGTGAGGAGGCAAATAAACACCCTCATGTGGATCCTCAGGGTGCTCTCCAACAAACTCCCACCCTATATCTGTAACCTGTTTGAGCCGTCAACAGGCGTATACGGCCTACAGAATTTCTCCCTTGTCCTCTTCAAATCACCACGGACGAGGACTCACCATGGCGCAGCTGCCATCAGCTCCTTCCTACCATCTCTTTGGAATAATTCGCAAAAAATTCTAAAACTCTCCTGCCTGCCCAACCCTTATGCATTCAAACAACTGCTCTTTAGATGCTTGAAAACTGTGTGTGACTGTTTCAGGTAATCTCTTACACATAACCTGTACACAACCCTAGCTTGAGGACCCCCATGGCCTTCCTATTCCCCCTGTAGGCCTGCAGCTCCACAGGATAACTGCCCCTCCCCAAGCTCCTTCCCTCTTTCCTTCCCTGTGGCAACCCCCCTAGGGGACTCTAACATAGCAGGGTTGCCCCTCCTCCCCTTATGTGTTCTTCTATCCCCCTCCCATGTTCCACTGCCATCCTCTCCTGCCTCACTCCTATTGTCCCCAAATATGCTACGATGAATTATTGTGTATGTATACAGCCTTTGCTATCTAAGATTTGCTCCTGATATCATCTTATTTTTGTAATTTTTTATTATAATTATACTGTTTTCCCATCATGTCATGCAGACCTTTGTTTGTATACCAATCAGTCTGAGAGGTGTAAAGTAGGGCTGTTAAAACCATTAGCAGCAAATCAACCTAATCCTTTCCAGGCTGCATTGTGAGTATGGTCTTTGACTACTGTGATAAGGAATACTTTTATACCTTTAAATGCTCACCAGTTTTTCTCTTAGGTTCTGTCCTGTATTTTAATATTTGTTACCCCTTTTGTTGTTCAATTAATAATCTAATTTTTATTCAATTTCTAGCAATACTACACTCCTCTCTCCTCAGTAGTTATTGCTGTAAATTTTCATACTACCTGGATATTCCAGGAAGACCATTCCAGGTCTTTCAGATGAACAGCACAGAATAGTGTGGCCAATTTCGTGCTAAGCTACAGAAATGAGAAAAGAAAGAGAATAGAAGCTGATGAGGTGAAAGGAACACAATCTAGATTTGATGGCACTGCAAATTTAGGTAATTTATCAAACATTTCTCAAAATATTATTCTTTTTTTTTTAACCAGAAGAGAGACACTAAGCTGAAGCTTGTTTACAGGTGCAACCTGGGAGGACAAGGGAGTTTAGTGACTTGCTCAGGGTCACACAGTATGCAAGTCTGGGCTGTGGGATTCAAACGCAGGTCTCCAGGATTGTAGCTCAGAGCCTTGAACCACTGCACTATACTGTCTCCACGCTGCATATCGCATATCATGCTATCTGCAGTGTATGACTGACATGAAAACAAATAGGGTATTTAACAGCATAGAATAGTTCCTACCACTTTTAAAAAGTTCTCTGACATTACAAATAACTTTAGAGTAGGAGCAATGGGAGGGACAGTAGCACGTCTTAAAATTGCAGATGATATTTGTAATTACATCTCATCCACCGTTACTGGTGTAGTTTATTTATTTATTTATTGAAAGAGTTTTACCAGAAAAGGCCACCTGATCCAAAATAGCCAGTTGTCAGAGGTGTCCTTGTAGTCTCTTGATGTGTGAGCTAGGCTGTGTATACAGGATGCAAAGTCCCCTGAATGCCCGTCTAACCCCACCCAGTGTTAACAAACTAAAATTTAAAATATTTAAATCTAAATTAAATAAAACAAAAATAATAATCATGATGTAATTTAAAGAAGTTGTACACAATGCAATACTGTATCAGCAGCAATTCCGAATAAATCAAGCGAATCAGAGCCCAAGCGATGCCCTCATTAGTCATAAAAGGGGTGGGGTTAGGGGTGGAGTTTGAGGGTGTGGTTTAGTATTCGGTTTTCATCTCATCCAAAGGTGGCAACCCTACCTGTCTGTTATGTTAGATTTGTTGTTGTAAACTGTAAATTGAAAATTCATTGTGTGTGTCCAGGACCATCTTGGAAATTAGCTCACTCAATGATGTAATTGCCTGGTTAAATAAAGTTTGATTAGGGGGTGCAAGATGAGGAGGCAGAGGCACCAAGAAAAGCCACATATGGGTGGAGTGTACATTGGGCATGAAGGCAGGGAAAGTGGGGCAGCTTATTAAGAGGTGTGTGGGGAGGCTAGGGGTGAAACCTCATAATGTGGTGCACCTGGGTACTAATGATTTGGAAGGAAGTAGGGTGTAAAAGGTGCAGGAGAGATTCAAGGAAGTAGGAAGGTTGTGCAGTAGAGAGGGGAGTACAGTGGTGTTCTCTGAGATTCTCCCATTACCGAAGGCTAGCACAGCCAGGAAACAAAGAATTTCAGAGTTCAGCGAATGGCTGGGGACATGGTGTGAGTCTATGGGATATGGACTGGTGGGGGATGGGGTAGGACATGGGAGAACAAAGACCTGGACAGGCTGCACTCAAGTAGGGAAGGCTCAGGGGTCCTAAAGAAAAAGCTGGGGGAGTTCATTGCAGGCACGTATCATTTAAACTGGGGGCAGCAACCAGGGCCACCAGGCAAGGGAGTCCATCAGGCCTCCTCTCAGAGACAGGCAGGAGGAGAAGAAGCAAAATTCAAAAAGGGGAGGGGTTAGGTGTGAAGGTATGGGCAAGGAAGAGAAGAGGTCACACTGGAGGATGGTCTCATTGAATACGAGAAGCCTATGCAATAAGACAGTAGAACTGAAGGCTTTGATGGCTGAAGGGGAAGTGGACATAACCGGCATCACCGAAACATGGTCCACCCAGTACCAGAATTGGGATCTAGCAATCTGGGTACAAACTGTACCGTAGGGATAGAAACAAAGGGAAAGGGGGGTGGAGTGGATGTTGTTCAACAGAGAGGGAATAAAATTACTTCTGTATATGTAATAACTGACTTATGTTATCCAGTCGTGTTTTATTTGTAACCTGTATCATGGTTTTCACTGTTTTTTTGGTTTTCTGTACTATGTTATCTGTGCCATTTGTAATGGCCCAGGTCGTGGCTGAAAACAGTCCCTGGGATGAGTGCACCTACCCGGTTATCAAAGTCATAAATAAATAAGTGATGAGGGCAGGGCTGAAGCCTTATGGGTCCATCTACAGAATTCAAAGGGTAGGAAGGTTAGATTGGGGGATGTATATAGGCCTCCCTCTCTAACTGCAGAGATAGACATGGAACTGGGGATGCAAATAAGGAGGCTTAGTAGCAAAGGCAACACAGTGGTGGTCGAGGACTTCATTCTGCCGGGGGTGGATTGGAACACCCCAGCTACTTCGTGTGCCAGAGAGCAGGTCCTTCTGGAGGCCTTCCAAGATGGTTTCCTTACGTAGAAAGTAACAGAGCCAACCAGTGAGCGGAACATTCTGGACCTGGTACTGACGGACGGCAAACAAGTCCAAGACACAGAGGTGGAGGACCTCCTAGCGGGGAGTGACCGCCACCCAGTGTGGTTCTCCTTCAATCTAGGGAGGTAGGCAATACAAAAAATGAGAGTTGTGGACTTTAAAGGGCAAACTTTGGCAGGATGGGAATAATTTTGGAAGGGCACCTAGACAACATCAGACCTGACATGGATGCTGAGCAGAAATGGAACCTCATAAAGCTGGGCCTGGCAGAGGCAACTAGCTCTTGCACAAAGTGCCAAAGCAAAAAGTCCAGGACCAAAACAAATGAGCTGGTTGACTAGGGAGGTAGTGGAGAGGGTGAGGTAAAAGAGAGCTGCCTTTAGAAAGTGTAAGAAATCTAGCTGATACACAGACAGGGAGGAATGCATGAAGAAATCCAGAGAGGTGAGCAGAGTAGTGAGGGCAGCCAAGGCTTCAAAAGAACTAAGGCTGGCACAGGGGATCAAGGAAGGGGAGAAGGATTTCTTCAGAGAGGAGAAATTGCAAGGACCAGATAGTAAGGATTAGGAAGGACGGTGAGTGGGCAGATAAGGGGACAGAGCAGGCAGAAGCACTAAACGAGTACTTCTGCTCAGTGTTTACCAGGGAGAGGGATGGGCCTATGCCTTGGGGGAAGGGTGGGGTGGGATCAAGGGAAGAGGAGGTAACAGATGTGGCGATCTCAGTGGACAGGGTGTTGGAGGGCCTGAAGTCCCCAAGGGTGAATAAGGCACCGGGACCAGACTGAGTGCATCTTAGGGTACTGAAGAAGTTGGCAGAGGCACTGGTGGATTTGTTCAATATTTCTCTGAGTACTGGATGTGTGCCCAGGGACTTAAGGATGGCACATGTGGTGCCCCTCCATAAGAGTAGGCCCAGGGACAAAACAGGGAACTACAGACCGGTGAGCTTTGCAGCCATTGTGGGAAAGCTAATGGAGACTATCCTTAAGGAAAGGCTGATGAGTTCCTGGAGGTGAAAAGTCTAGAGAATGACAGGCAGCATGGGTTTGTATCTGGCAGATCATGTCTGATTAACCTAGTTGACTTCTTTGACCAAATGATGCAGATACTGGATAGGGCCCATGCGGTGGGTGTCCTTTACCTGGGACTTCAGCAAGGCTTTTGATTTTGTGACTCACAGAAGGCTGACCAGCAAGTTCAATAGCCTGCGAGTTGGGAATAAACTGGTTGGGTGGATTAAGAGCTGGTTGGGGCAGGCTGCAGAGAGTGGTAGTTGGGGGAGAGTTCTCGGCATCCAGGGCTGTAACCAGCAGGGTCCCACAGGGTTTGATGCTAGGACTGGTACTATTTAATGTCTTCATTGCCGACATATGAAACTGGATAAGGAGCAAGCTCAATCTCTCTACAGACAACACCAAGATCTGCGCAGAGGTGGATAGTGAGGAAGGGGGTAAAGTATCACAAGAGGACTTTGTGAGACTTAAGTGCTAGTCAGTCACATAGCAACTGGGGCTTAATGCTGAAAAAAGTACAAGGTCTTGCACTTGGGGCAAAAAACCCAGAGAACACCTACTGTTGGGGGAGTTCAGTTAACTACTTCAGCTGAGGAGAAGGATCGAGGGTGCTGGTAACGGGGGACATGAGACACTCGGCACAGTATAGGAAGATAGCTGTAAAGGCAAATAAAATGCTGGGATGTATCACCAGGGAATTCACCTCTAGGAGGGAGGAAGTCATTCTTCCTTTGTACAGGTCCCTGGTGAGACTGCACTTGGAATACTGCATGCAGTTTTGGTGACCCTATTTGAAAAGGGACATCAGACTACTGGAGGGGGTCCAGCGGAGGGCAACAAAGATGATCCTGGGGATGGGGAACAAAACATATGAGGAAAGACTGTGGGAGCCCAACCTGTACACCCTGGGAGAGAGAGAGAGAGGATATGATTGAGACATTCAAGTACCCAAAGGCATAAACAGAGTTAATTCTGAGGGTTTGTTAAAGCTAAAAGGGGTGAGGGACACCAGGGGTCACAGTCTGTAATTGAAGTGAGGAAGATTCAAGAGGGAGATGAGGAGGCACTATTTCATGGAAAGGGGGGTGGCAGGTTAGAATGCGCTGCCAGAAGAAGTGATATCACTGTGGACGGTAGGCAGCTCCAAGAGGGGGTGGGACAGGGCCAAGAGAGGGTCAAAACTGAGGGGGAGATGGGGAGAGAAGTTGGAAGTTGGAAATAAATCAGAAGAGCAGACAAGGAAAGGGGGGGGGGGAGCTGCAGTTTAATAAATGACAAATTCCCGATTTTATAACCAAAGAAGGTTGAGAGACGTCTGCTCACAGCCATTGTGAAATAAATTTGGAAGGACTATCTAACCATAGAATGGGTGTTCTTGGATAAAATGACCCCCTCCCAATAAAAAAAGTTGTTTTTTAATTCCCATTCATAATAGACATAAGATATGGACAGAGGTTAGATTTTTAATCCTATGGCACTGAGCTGCACCTCATGGCTTTTTACGCCCCAAGGTGGGTGATTAACAGACTGCTAAATTAACACCTGTCCATACCTTATTGCTTAAGTAGTGATATCCCCAACTCCCCTTTAAGTTGTGAGTATCGTAGAGCCGGTATAGGAAGAGAAAATGAATCCTCATTCAGGAAAGAGGTAGACCACCATAATAAAGCGCTGTATTTGAATCCTGCAGAAGCACTGTTAGATAATTAGATCTGCAATTAAGGTCTCCCTCCGAGGGATTAAAGCGCCTCCCAGGATTTATCAGCGATTACGTGTGTGGGGGTTGGGGACTTTCTATTTGAAGGGTGGCAGACAAAGGGAGCTGGTGTGAGTGGCAGGTTGGCATGGTGACTAGAATTGTCTCTTTAACATGAGAGGCCACTTAGAAGTAGAAAAAATAAAACAGTAGACCCAAGGTGTGCACTTCCCCATGAGGCTAGCCTCCACAGCACCGGCAGAGATAAGTCCTGTTCCGGGTTTTATCAGGCAATCACAGGACTGGATAGGCGGGGGAGACTTCTGGCAGCCGTGGTGAGGCTGAAGTCGCATGATCATGTAGCAGGCCTTTGAGGTGGAGTGAGGGGCATGTCCTAGAGAATGCCACTGACCAATCAGATAGGTATCTCAGTTGACAAATTTCATGCCAAATGGCACCAGAATGCCAGTCTGCCTCCTCCTCAGTAACTTTCACTCATCTCAGCTGTTTTCCATCGTCAGCAGTCCCTGTTCTCTTGGTGTGCCACCTTCCCAGCTCATGTCACTGTGGGTCCCACCTCCCCAGCTCCCACCTGTGGCTTCTCAGTGGGGGAAAACAGGAGGAGAAAGAGGTTTACTAATCCCAACAGAGATAATTTTATGGAATTGCAACTTACTCAAACAGAGCAGGATGTGTTCTGATCCTTGAGCATGGTTTAATTTTAATGATTCAGAGTGCTGCCCTGCAATGTTTGAGCACCCTTGTGCATGTCAGGGAGGAGGGGAGAACTGCGCCTGAAAATAGCTGACACCAAAGCTCTGGCATAGGCACTAGGGTGGCAGACCAATAACATTAGGGGTAGATTACACTAACAAGTGAAGCAGTGGCATGAGAGAAATACATTTGACCTGTGGAGGAAAAGAAATTAGCAGTTCGTCAAGGAGGATACATGTCCTTTGTAGATGGATCAGAGAGGGATCTGATGACTCCAGAGCCTTAACTGTCTTCATGCCTGGTCGCTCTTGTTGACCGGGAGAGCCACTTACATTGAACTGTGCTGTGTACAGTGTGTCCGTTGCCTGCAGTTTTGTGAGGGGGGATGCTTAGCAACAATATCACCCATGATTGACCCAAGTCTTGCTGAGTGCTGGGTGACTGAGGTTGTAGTGGCTGGGGAGCTGACTTATCCAGCCTTTAGGGGCCTGGATTCTGTACGGGTGGTGTTTTTGGACTATCCTGTTCATTTGACTACCAGCACTCCATTAAAGTCTGAACCATTAGAGGATCCAGAATCCTTGCTACCATCTCTGGTGCAGCAGATGGAGTGCCCCCAAACTGCTGCCGACCAATTCTCTGGATCTCTTGGTGTGGGTTGTTTGCCACTCTATTTCTGGTCTGTATGGTTGCCTTTGCTGATTATGTCCCTGTTGTGTATGCCATTTGACAGGTGGTGGAGATCTCCAGTTCCCCTCCTTATACAGCCCCTCCGTACTGAATGTTTTGCCTGGCCAGTGCTTTTATATATAGTGGGCTGCTTCAGCTGGCGACTCAAGTATAGGCCACTCCATTCCTAGTGATGCCCAGTTTTGCAGGGTACTCTAGCTGGTAGGGGACCTGTAACTCCTGAAAGGCTTTTCAGGCAGCTGTAAACTCTTTCCTGTGGACTGCCAGTTCAGAGGAGTAGACATTAAAATAAGAATTCTGTGACCCTCCCAGGACAGGGAACCTTTTCCTTTGCCAGGGCTAGGATATGTTCTTTCTCGGGAGCGAAATTTAACCAGTAGGGGTTGGGGCATATCTCCAGACTGGGGGCGGGCAGTGTCCCTTGGGCTCTCTCGACCTCCATTTGAGGCTTTCAGGGTATAATTGAGAAGCCTGGGGAGCTCTGTTGTATAAATGGGGCGGGGGGGGATTGTTTAACCATGAAAGACACTAAGCCAGAGCTTGTTTCCAGGTGGGATGTGGGAGCACATGGGAGTAAAGTGACTTTCTCTGGGTCACACAGTATGAAAGTGGGGCTGATGGGATTCTAAGCCAGGTCTCCAGATTTGCAGCTCAGTGCCCTTAACCACTACGCTATACTGTTTCCAGTTGGGTCTGGTTTCTCCACTCCATCTGGGAAGCCCAGGATGTGCACATTTTTCTTGTGGCTCCGGTTTTCTACATCCTTGCTCTGGTCCAGAGAAGGCTGACTAGCCATTGCAGCTCTTGGATTCTTGCCTCATTGTGGGAATTCTTGTCATTGATGTACAAAAGAAAAGTATCAGTGTCCTTTTGCTTGTGCTCGAACACCTGACTTTGTCTTGCAGATCTGCCACTGATTCTTTAAATGTGGAACTTTCATTGAGTACTTGCTGTAACATTGTTTGAAGGGCTGACCCATCGCTCGCCGACATGGTAGCCTCAGAGGTCACCACAGTAGCTATTATGTCGCTGACAGGGTGCCTCTCTGAAGAGTGAACTTCACACAGCGGGCTCTCCAGTACTGCGGGTCACAAGTATGCAAGAAGAATAAAATTTGTCACAGTAATATATTCTCCAGTGAAATCCAGCAAACCAGGATGTTAGCTGGTGGTCCGATTTAGGGTATGTTTGGATTTTGTAGTTCAGCGAGCAGAGATCCAACTTAAGCATCCATTCAGTTGCATGGCTGACATCTTTTTGCAGACCTTTACTCAGAACCACAGAAGGGAGAGGACACACAGATACATACAGAACAATTAGTGAGGGGCTTGCACTTGCCCTGTCTCTTGGCTGAAGTTAGTGGGAACTTAGAAAAAAACATTTCTGAAGAAGTAGATGACGAGGTAAGCCTGGATTGTAAAAGCGGTAAAGCCCCTGGCCCAGACAGCTTTAATGTAGCGTTTTACAAAACCTTTAGGGAGGTGCTGACCCCTATTTTAAAAAAAAATGAATGCATGTTTGGGGAAGGGCAGTACTCCAGACTCATGGCAGGAAGCCCTGGTCGCAGTTCTTCCTAAACCTAGGAAGGGCTGAGATACTTGTGCAGCACAGAGGCCCATACCTTTACTGAACCAGGACATGAAACTCTTCACCAAATTCCTTGCCAACAGACTTAAAACATGTATGGACACACTCATTCATCCTGACCATACAGAATTTATGCCCCAAAGACACTTGCATAATAACATCAAGCAACTTCTCAATGTTCTTTCTTGCCACAGCTCCAGTAATGTCCCTTAACTTGCACTCCTTTTGAATGCAGAAAAAAAGCATTTGACCACTTTAAAATGGACTTACTTGCAGGGGCTCATGCAGTCAGTGAGCTTTGGAAAGGGCTTCCTGTCCTGGATTACAATGTTGGATGCAAATCCTACAGGAAAAGTTAAAATGAATGGGACCATTAATAGGGTGGCAACGGTGGAGTCTACTATTGAATCCATTACTTTGGCATCCGTGGAAACATCTAAGAAAGTGGACTCCGCTGTTGGAGCAGTTCCAGCAGTTCTAAAGGAAAACAAGCATCCAAAGTCTAGACTAGAGACCTTGGAAAACCAAACAAGGTCTTGGAACCTAAGATTGCTGGGTTTGGCGGAGGGGAGCGAAGGCGACCATCTCATGCTCTTTCTCCAGGATTGGATCTTGCAGCAGTTAGGCAAGGAGGTGGCTCCTATTGTGCAGTGTTACCAGAAGGCCTATAGAGTTACTCACTGGGACCAAACAGAAGATCTGGGGACACCCAGGATGGTGGTAATAGTGACGGATGGCGCAGGTTCTATGGATCGTCTGCTGGCTCAGTCAAGGATGAAGAAAACCCTTTTACATGAAGGTCAGCAAGTTCAGCTTTCCAGATTTGGGTTATGCCACCAGGCAAAAATGCAGGGAGTTTGATGAGGCCAGAGTGCTCCTATAGGAGGCAGGAATCCTGCACGAGTTGATTTTTCTAGTCCGCTTACGGATCGTTCACTGGAGTCGAGTCTTCATTTTTTTCCGACCCAGCTGATGCCATGAAATGGTGTCAGAAAAATGCTCCATCTCAGCAATGAGTGTTACAAGAAGAAGAGTCTGAGTCGGAGGAAGATTTACTTGGCAGCTGAGCTTGTTCTGGATTAACAGGTACTGTCTGAATAAGTTTTGGGGAGGGGGAATCAGTTGAGCCTTAAGGTAACTCTGTGCACTTCTTCCAGGGGGCACACTGACTCTCGTCTATCTTGAGCTGATTTTAATATCCCTCCTTCCGTTAATAGCTTTTAGAGCTTTGTAATAAACGATGCATTGAATCTTGCCCACTTGCGGCTGTCTGTTAAGAAATAAAATGTTTCCTTTGAAATATGCGTTGCTGACGAGGTAGTTAGATTAAGTGCCTTGTTACTGCTATATGCAACGTACCTTTTTAGATCAACACTGATACTAGTTCTGGAAGCCTAACTCTACGTAGATCTATCATAGAAACAGAATTTGATGGCAGATAAGGACCACTTGGCCCACTTAGTCTGCCCATTTCCCTGCCTAATGGATAAGCTGCAGATCCTAATTAACCAACAGCCTACTTCCTCCTACCTCCCCCACTAGAATTGCCTTATGTCTGTCCCATGCATTCTTGAATTCCCCCACTGTTTTTGAATCCACAACCTCCTCAGGAAGGCTGTTCCATGCATCCACAATCTTCTTCATGAAAAAATACTTCCTCACATTACCTCTGAGCCGTCCTCCCTGTGTCTTCAAATTGTGCCTCCTTGTTCTTGCACATCTCTTTTTCTGAAAAATGCTACCCTCTTGCACTTTGTTGATTCCCTTGAGGTACTCGAAAGTTTCTATCATGCCCCCCCCCTTTCCACAAGGGTATACGTATTAAGCTCCTTTAGTCTCTTTTCGTATGTCTTCTGGTGCAGACCCTGCACCATTTTGGTTGCCCTCCTCTGGATAGCCTCCACCCTATGCATGTCTTTGTGGAGATGGGGTGATCAGAACTGCATGCAGTACTCCAGATGGGGCCTCACCAACTGTCTGTACAGAGGGGATAACAACGTCCTGTTTTCTACTGGTGATACCTTTCCCTATGTATCCCAGTATCCCCCCACCCCCTCCTTACTGCCTTCTTACATTGCTTGCCCATCTTTAGGTCATCTGATATAACTACCCCCAGGTCCCTTTCCATTTTTGTTGTCAGTATCTCACCCCCCATTGTGTACTGTTCCCCAGGGGGTTTGTTTCCCAGGTGCATTACTTTGCACTTCTTTGCGTTGAATCTAAGCTGCCATACATTTGACCATTCCTCCAACCTTGCCAAGTCCCTTCTCATCCTTTCCACCCCACCTTGTGTTGCAACTGTGTTGCAGATCTTTGTGTCGTCTGTAAAGAGACATACTTTTCCTTCCAGTCCCTCTGCAGTGTCACTTATAAAGATATTAAAAAGGACCGGACCCAGTACTGAACCCTGCAGTGCCCCATTAGTAACCCCCCTTTCTTCACTGTGGACTTCGTTTACTATTACCCTCTGCATCCTGTTGTCCAGCCAGTGTTTTTACCCAGGCTACCACCCTGGGACCCACTCCCAGGCTGGCTAATTTGTTTATTAATCTTTTGTGTGGGACTGTGTCAAATGCCTTGCTAAAGTCTAGGTGGGCCATGTCCATAGCCCCTCCCTGGTCTACTGCTTCAGTCACCCAGAAAGAAATTGATTAGATTCGTCTGACATGATCTTCCTGCTGTGAATCCGTGCTGCCTTGTGTCCTGTGCTCCACTGGCCTATAGGTACTCAACAGTTCTTTCCTTCAGAAGTGATTCCATCATTTTCACTACCACAGAGGTCAAACTGACAGGTCTGTAGTTTCCTGCCTCTGTCTTGCTCCCACTTTTGTGAAGAGGAATCACATCCACCCTCCTCCAGTCCTCGGGTACCACACCATCCTCCCATGATTTGTTAAACAGAGTAGTCAGCGGTGTTCCTAGTTCTCACCTTAGTTCTTTCATAACTCTGGGGTGAATCCCATCAGGCCCCATTGCTTTGTCCACCTTCAGTTTTAGGAGTTCTTTCAGAACCCTTTCTTCTGTGAAAGGACTGATATCGAGCCCCCCATCCAGAGTGTTTCTATTGACTGGATTAGGTACCTTCCCCTCCTCTTCTTTTGTGAATACTGAGCAGAAGTATTCGTTCAGTATCCCTGCTTTTCACTGTCCCTCTCTGCCCACCCTCCCATCCTCCTCTTTATTTAGCCTAAGTATCCCTCCCTTTATCTTTCTTCGCTCCCTAATGTACCCATAAAAGGTTTTATCCCCCTTCTTAACAGAGTTGGCTATCTTTGCCTAATCAGTCAGTCTTTACACTTTATGTGCATTCACTTTAGTTTAGCATGGTGGATAACCTTTAACCCCTTGCAGGGACGTCATTATGGACTCTGGACTTGGACAGTATTTTCCTTATCCCCATGCAGCTCCTGGGCTTACTAAAGCATCTTTATTTGAAAAGACTTTAGTTGATGTTATTATATATTTGTTATACCCCCTGATGTCGTATCTTTTAACATTTGATGGGATCTAGGAGAATAGGAGTGGCGCCCTCCTGGTAGTATTAAATGGACTGTGTCTATGTTAAATCGAATGTTAGTGACTGGAGCTATATGTTTGTATACTTAAACAATAAACATAAGCCGGCCCGGTGGGTTAGAGGGTTGAGGCACAGGCGTCTTACCTGGACCCACACTGGCGACCCGAGTTCAGGAACGGACTCGGGACGCCGGGGGCTAGCAGGGGCGGGAGAGGATTGAGCACCTGCAGGGACTGCTCTCCTCTCCTGGGGGTGGGTTAGGGAGGCATTGGTCAGCAGCGGCCTCTGGTGGAAACTGGGAGCACTGCATGATGGCGCAGGAGGGACGGCCACACCAGAAGAACTTGAAAATGCTCCACATTATGCCAGATGACGGTTGCCTGGCTTCCCGAGGCCGTCGATGCCCCTGAAGCCTTCACCTCAGCAGCATCCTGGGGCCAAGATGTTGCACTGGTCTGCGGACCCCTGGCTGGTGCCTTCCCCCTCGGAGGAGGGGGACCCACCGGTGAAGAGTTACGCCGGGTTACCCTGGGGTGGCTGCCATTTGAGAGCGGAGGCCTGGGGGACAGGATGGGTCGGAAGCAGCACTGGCTCATCCGAAGGGGAGGCTAATATGGCTGCAAGCTGGGGAGAAAAAAAATAACACCAAAAAAACAAAACAAACAATAAATGTAAAGTTAAAAAAAAATGAATGGGGCCATTTCAGGAGGCTTTAGCATCGAGAGGGAGAAGTCAAGGGTGCCTCTTATCTCCTCTGCTGTTTTCACTCAAAATAGAACCGCTGGCAGCTGCAGTGCGATAGTCTGAAGTTTTTACATGTGTAAAAGTACAGTATAATGACAACCATATAATTTTATATGCGGATGACACCCTCATTTATATAAACGATGCCCAGGAATCTATGCCCATTCTGTTAAACTTACTGAATAAATCTGGCAGGGTTTCGGGATTTAAAGTAAACGCCAATAAGACGGAGACTCTAGTGATTAGTGGCACCATCCCACAACAATTAGAGGATCCCACAACAATTAGAGGATACCTTCCTCCTGTGGGTTAAGAATAAAATGTGATACCTTGGCATCCAAATCCTCACACAACTGAACCAGTTGTACCATGTAAATCACACCCCACTTAAGCAAAAAGTGTATGCAAATCTAAACAGGTGGTGTACACTCCCATTAACATTTCCTGACAGTCTAAAAACAGTCAAAATGAATATTCTTCCCTGGTTCCTTTTTCTGTTCTACCGTGCCACTCTCAATACCCCAGAAAGACTGGAAGGAGTTTAGAAAAATGCTCTCAGATTTATTTAGGATGGAAGGAGACATCGACTAAGGTGGGAGGTCCTCATGGAGAAAGCTAATGGGGGGGGGGCTTCCTAGTTTCCCACATTACTGTGAGGCTGCACAACTAGTGCACATTGCCGAAATAAGTAGTGGCTCACAGGACCGCAGCTGAACCAACCTAGAACAAAAGGCTCACAATGCTAAACCCTAAGGCTGCTGCCATGGACTATCAGTTCACAGAATTTAACAGACCTCTAATAAATGGGCTAAAATATGATGAAAATCTGGCTCCAAATTATAAAAAGATGGGACAACCCACATTATATTTGGCAAAAACGTCCACTCTAGTGGCTGCCAAACTTTCCACCAGCAAAATGGGACAATGGAGTTACCAGGTGGGAGAGAAAAGGCCCGATTCATTTAATGCAGTTTATCTCAGAAAACAATGGCATTAAAAGTTTTCTACAAATGAAACAAGAATTTAACTGGAGTCAGAGGGATTTTCATAGGGATCTGCAATGCAGAGACTACCTTATGAAAGTACCAGGAATAGAGGGACTACAGCAGATAACTTCCATCAGGAATCATATTCCTATGAAAGAGGACCCTACCCCTGGACCAGAAAGGTTTTATTTCTCAGGCCTATACATACTTAATGGGGAACTCTGGACAAGACACCAAAAGCGATATACAAAGGAAAAGGTCTGAAGAGGTGCACTTGCACCTCCCTGAGAAATGCTGGAGCAAAATTTTGAAAGTCGTTCACCTCACCACACTACTGCCTCTCTCTCTCTCTCTCTCTCTCTCTCTCTCTCTCTCAGAGAATTCTGGTGAAAAAACAGTGGCCATGTGTGTTATAGTACCTACACTATCCAAATATTACACAACAGGAGCTTCAGATAGATGCTGTAGGGGGTGCGGCAAACAGGGAACACAGTATGACGTATTTTGGCAGTGTCATTTGCTCTAGGCCATTCTGGGTGGAGGTGGGCGAGGTCATACAAAAAATGCTGGATCTCCCTTTAGAGTTATAGTTTGAAAATGTAGTCCTAGGGTTGCCACGGGGGGGGGGGGGCAGTGTACCATATGATACCCCTATATACAGCTTTGGTAAGACCACACATGGAATACTGCTCCCAGTTTTCAGCGGCAAATACAGCTAAAGGTAGGAAGCTAAAAGAGGGAGTTCAAAGAAAACTAACTGAAAAAATAAGGGGGCTACGAGAATTTTCATATAATAACAGATTAAAAGTTTTAGGCCTATATTCAGCAGATTACAGACAACTTAGAGGTGACTTGTGTCTTATGTTTAGAGCTGTGCATGATGAGTACTCGATGGAAAGCATTGGTATTAGTAGAAGGCAGGAAATAAATAAAAGAACAAGATCCCATGGATTTAGATTAAATGGTGACATTAGTAAAACGAAGAAAAGATGTGATTCTAGGGACGTGGATATGTTGTTCAATCCACACTTACTGGCAGGTTCCTTGCCACTTTAAATCTTGCCGGAAGGTCTTCAACCTGGCTCCTTCCACCCACCCAGGTGGTAAAACTCTTGGCTCTGCCCCATGACGCCAGATCTTCCTTACCGCTTAGAAGCTCAGGTTTCCTCCTTAGCACTCTGCGTTTTAGGCCTGGATCCACACTCTTCGGTTAAACCGAAACTCATTCTCAAGTTTAAAAGACTTCGGTCTTCTTTTTCCCTCACGGCTGCGATGGACAAATCGACTCCCAGATTTCTTCCGTGCCCCTGTGGGCAGAAGATGTCCTGGACCGATCCGCACTCCATGTGCGTTTATTGCCTTGGACTGGGCCATGACTGACAGGCTTGTGAGTTATGCAAATCCTTTTCGGCTTCGGTGTTGGAGGACCACACTGCCCGATTGCTCTTGGGGCGACCTGAAAAACGTTATCCTCCAGTCAAGTCGAAGGAGGCCCATTGGGCGGTGTCCACGGCGGTGGGCTCGGCAGAACAGCTAGAGCAGATGATTGCCCTCGAGGAGGAGGCGGCCCAGGCCGCATCATCATCATCATCCTCGGTCATGGCATTTATTCCACTCTCCTTGGGCTCTTCCTACACAGCTTCTTTTAAGGAGCTTTGCCAGTCCCTCTCCACCAAGGGAGAAAGGTCATCGGGACATTTCTCTCGGTCCAAAAAGAATGACTCCAAAGGTAAGTCCCACCGTTGACATTCGTGGGAGCGGGAGAGGTTCCCTTCCCCGGATAGTCGACACTCGACTTCTGTAGAGGTTGCGGCTAAGGCCGCTGGCTTCACGGTGTCCCCATCAGGTCAGCCGGCCGAGACAACCGTCGACGCGGTCGAGATTTTTCCTTGACCCGGATGGTTTGTCGACTGGAGAAGCCGACAACCCTTCTTCACTGGTTCCCCCAGTGGAAACAGAGAACTTGCCTGTGCCTCCTGTGCCGGAGTCCCCGGTTAAGGTTCCTGAACCAAAGGAGGAGCGGGTTTCCCGGCCCCTCTGACCCACCTTTGGAATCCATGAAGGTTTCCGACCTCTTCCAGGTCCAGCGAGTCCCGCCGACATCAGCGGTCTCGGTCTTGGCACCATGGAAAGCAGCGGCGCCACTCATCCTCATCGTCCTCTTCGAAGGATAGGCTCCAGCACAAGTTGCGTCGGCGCTACAAGGATCTAATGTGGCAGCAGCTCTTGTTGTCTGGGAATAAGCCGACTCCGTCGCCTTCCCCAGCCATTAAGTGGCTGTCACCGGAGCGGCTGAAACAACCCCTTGTAGTGGTCGAGGAGCCGAAGCCAGCATCGGTTGTTCGGCTGAAACCAGCTGCGCCACCCATTGTGGTGGAACCTCTGCCTCGACAACCGAAGACTAGGGATCTGACCAAGGATTCTTGGTCGGGTCAGGATTTGCCCCATAGGTTGTTGTCACACTCACTCCCAATCAACCTCGGCAGGTGGAGGGTAGCTCAGGCGCTAGGCAGCTGTTCGCAGACTCCTCGGAGTCTGACGACAACTCCCCCTTGTTCTTCAGGCCGCTTGACTTGGAGTCCACTGGGGGTCAGTCGGTGGACGAGAGCCCATCCTCGTTCCTTGGAATGCTTTGACTCCTCTCAGAGTCCACTGGGATGAAGCTTGAACCCGTTTCAAAGTGGGACAAGTGTCCCCTCACGGAGATACTGGACTGAGGGGGATTCCCCTACGGAGGCCTTTCCGGTGGCTGAAACCATTGTTGGCCCAGCCCTGGAGCTGTGGCAGCGGCCAGCTTCTTGTCCAGCACCTTCGGCCAGGATGGCTTGGAAGTATGCTGTCCCTACCTGTTCACTCTCTGGTTTTTTGGAGCAGCCCTCTGCAGAGGGGTTAGTGACAGACAGCGTTTTCCGGTGTTCCAGGAATGCTTGTGATGTGGACAAGCCACCCGATAAGGAGTCCAAGAAATTGGACTACTCTGGGCGGAAAGTCTATGCTCCTTCCTCCCTAGGCTTTCATCAGGCTAGTTCGGCCGTCCTGAAGGCACACTTTTCACACACCCTTTTGGGCTCCCTGGATGAGGTGCTTCCTCATCTCCCAGCTGACCTTCAAACGACAGTCAAGCAGGTGCGGGATCAGGGAAGGGCGGTGGCCAAACAGCAGCTCCAAACTTCCTTGGACATTGCTGATTCGTGTGCCTGGTCAGTAGCAGCCGAAGTGGCCATGCGCCGCAGAGCTTGGCTGCGGATCTCCACCTTTACGGCGGATAGCCAGCACAAGCTGGCAGATGTTCCCTTCTTGGGTACCGACTTGTTCGGTCCCGGGGTGGAGGGTCATTTTCAAAGGATTGAGAAGTCCAACGCCACCTTGGACTCGGTCACGTCTGCCCAGAAGGACAAAGGCTGCCAGCAGCAGCGTAAGCCCTTTCGTCCTTCAGCCCCTGTGGCACGTCTGGCCCAGCAACACCAGCATCAGAGCCAGCAGGCTCGCACTTGGCACCCCAAAGCCAAGCCTGCTGCTTCCTCCAGCAGGAAGCCAGGAGGGAAAGGTCCAGGCGGCTCCTCGGCCAGCCGTTCCTCCAAGCCTGCCCAGTGACGGGTTGAGGGGTGTCGCCCCCAACCTCGTCACTTCTCCCTGGGTTCCCCCCGTGGGGGGGGGGGCCGCTCTGCCACTTCCTTTCCGCCTGGTCCGTTATTACCATGGACTGCTGGGTGTTGGAAGTGGTAGGCAGGGGTCTGCCTCTGGAATTCGAGCAGTCCCCACCCTATCGAGCTGTCGCCCCACAGGGGCTATGGGTTCCGCAGCCCCTCTGTCGGCTCATCGAGCTGACATTGCCGTGCTCCTCCAGAAGGAGGTGATCAGGGAGGTGGCGGACCCTCCACCAGACCCAGGGTTTGTGTCCAGGTACTTCCTGGTCCCAAAACGGACGGGGGGCTGGCGCCTCATTCTCGACCTACATGACCTAAACAAGTTCCTAAGGTCTCACACCTTCAGGATGGTCACTCTGGCTCAGATCATTCCACCCTTGGAACGAGGCATGTGGTTCTCTTCTCTGGACCTCCAGGATGTGTTCTTTCACGGCCCAATCCGTCTGTCTCACCAGCAATTCCTCCGCTTCAGGGCAGAGGGATCCGTTTACAAGTTCTGGGCCATGCCCTTTGGCCTCTCTGCAGCTCCCAGGGTCTTCACCAAATGCATGGCAGTGGTGACAGCATTCCTGCGGCACCGAAGGGTCCAGGTATACCCTTACCTGGACAACTGGCTGATTGCAGCCCCCTCCAGGTTGGAGGTGGAGCAGTCCAGAGATCTGGCCCTCCAGGTCTGCTCTCAGATTGGCCTCCTCATCAACGAGGCCAAATCGGAACTCGTGCCATCGCAGGTGATTTCAGTTCATCGGGGCAGAGCTCGACTCTCTTTGAGCCAGAGCACAGCTCCCGGCGGACAGGGCCGAGGTCCTTTCCTCCTTTGCCCAGTCATTTCTGGTTGGGCAGTTGCGTCCTACCCAGGACTTCCTGTGCCTTCTGGGCCTCATGGCGGCCTGCACCAGCATGGTCCATTGGGCCCGCTGACATGTGCATCCCCTGCAATGGGGGCTGGCCCACCAATGGTCACAGTGCTCCGGTCCTCTAGACCAGCCAGTGACCGTGACCCAGGAGATGTGGAATGGCCTCCAGTGGTGGCTTGTTCCAGCTCATCTGCAGGAGGGTATCCAGTTTGTCCGCCCCGAGCCGACAGTCACTCTGACGACCGACGCCTCTCTGATGGGTTGGAGTGCCCATCTGGGGGAGCTCAGAGCTCATGGTCTCTGGTCCCCTCAGGAATCTCGATGCCACATCAACCTGCTGGAGCTTCGAGCAGTCCGACTAGCCCTCACCACCTTCGCTCCGTTTGTACGGGGTCAAGTGGTTCAGGTCCAGACGGACAACACTACGACCATGTACTACCTGAACCATCAGGGTGGGACGCACTTCTTTCCTCTGTGCAAGGAGGCTCTCCGCACTTGGTCTCTCGTGATCAACCTGGAGATGGATCTCCTAGCCATCCATGTGGCAGGAGCCTCCAACACTCTGGCCGATGCCCTCAGCCGGATAGGTGCTGCCTCTCACGAGTGGTCTCTCCTGCCGGAGGTAGTACGAGATCTGTTCTCCCACTAGGGCACCCCTCCGGTTGACCTGTTTGTCTCCAGGGAGAATGCGAAGCTGAGGCTGTTTCATGCCCACCCCCCTCAGCAGGGCTCGCTGCAGGGGGATGCCTTCTCCTAGCTGTGGACCCCGGGGCTCTTCTATGCCTTCCCTCCATTTCCCTTGATCCACAAGGTGCTTCTCAAGGTGAAGAGGGACAAGGCGCAGGTGATTCTGGTAGCCCCAGACTGGCCCTGTCAGTTCTGGTATCCAGATCTCCTCAGCCTCATCTCCAGGCTCCCGAGGCGGCTTCCAGCCCATCCGGACCTGATCTCAGTCAACAAGGGAAAGGTACTCCACCCGGACCTTCAATCCCTGCACTTGACGGCCTGGTTCCTGAGTGGCTAGAGTTCCAGGCCTTAGGTCTTTCCGACGAGGTTCTCAATGTAGTCGAGGCATCCCGTAAGGAGTCTACCAGAAAATGCTATGCCTTCAAATGGAAGAGATTCTCCATTTGGTGTCAGGATAAGGGGTTGGACCCTTCCTCCTTTTCTTTGGCTAGCATTCTGGACTGCCTGTGGTCCCTTTCTCAGCTAGGGCTTTGGTCGACGACCCTTAAGGTGCGTCTGGCAGCCATCTCTGCTTACCAAGGGCGGGCCGGTAAGCAGTCGGTGGTGCAGGAGAAGATGGTAGGGTGCTTTTTCAAAGGCCTTGATCACATATCCCTTCTGGTGCGAGAACCTCCACCTCCATGGGATCTACTGCTGGTATTGGCTAAGCTCATGGGCAAGCCATTCAAACCGATGCACAGGTGTGACATCTCTCACCTGTCATGGAAGACCACCTTCTTGGTGACTATCACGTCAGCCAGAAGGATGGAAGAGCTCAAGGCGCTTTCCATCGAGTCTCCTTATTTGGTCTTCCACAGGGACAAGGTTGTCCTGCGCTCCCACCTGAAATTCCTTCCGAAGGTGGTGTCAGAGTTTCACCTTAGCCAGGTGTGACTCTGCGGTGTTCTATCCCAATCACACTCGGAGGCCGAATAAGGCTCCATACTCTGGACCCTAGAAGGCGCTTTCTTATTATAAGGCGGATGGCTGAAGTTCGGGAGAGGTTCGCCAGCTGTTTGTCACCTACGCTGAAGCCACACCTGACAGACCTGCAGCCAAGCGGACGATAGGCAGGTGGGTCACCTCCTCGTAGATCTCTGCTATAGGTTGGCGGGCATGGAGCCTCCCAAAGGGATAAGAGCTCATTCTTCCGCCATACCACTGCTTCGGTGGCTGCTTCCAGGGACGTCCCTATCCAGGAAATCTGCAGGGCTGCTACCTGGAAGTCAGCATACACCTTCATTACCCACTACCACATCGACCTTGAGTCACGCTGGGATGCTGGTTTTGGGACCTCGGTTCTCCAGTCCTTATTCCCTAAGTAAGGGGTGCGTGCCTTGCCTCCCTCCTCCCGGAGAACTGCTAGGAGTCTGCCAGTAAGTGTGGATTGAACATCATATCCACGTCCCTAGAAATACAGGTTACTCACCTGTAACAGGAGTTCTAGGAGTGGTATATATCGTTCATCCACACAACCCACCCGACCTCCCCGGCTTCGTCGCGCAGCCTGGCTTCCAGCGGGCTAGATTTGGCGTCATGGGGCAGAGCCAAGAGTTTTACCACCCGGGTGGGTGGGAGGAGCCAGCTTGAAGACCTTCTGGCAAGATTTAAAGTGCAAGCAACCTGCCAGTAATTGTGGATGAACAACATATACCACTCCTAGAACTCCTGTTACAGGAGAGTAACCTGTATTTTTTTTTTTTTTTTTACACAAAGGATTATATAAGATTGGAACATACTACCATCATATATAGTTGAAAGTAGCAATATTAAGGAATTTAAAAACAGATTGGATCAATATATAGGGGAAAAAATATATGTTCCACCTATAGGAGTAACAGGTGGCGAGTTCACAAAGGACAAATTGTTCACAGAACTCGTATCAGACTATGAAACTATGAATATCGTAAGTACATGTTTTTAATCTTAATTGCGGCAGCTACCAAAACCATTACGCAGCAGTGGGTAACACTAGCGTTCCAAATTAAAGGTGATGGTTAAACTGTGTTCTCAAAATTCAAGCAATGGAAGCCATTATAGCTGTGCTTAGGCTACAGCAGAATAAATTTATTTCGAGAAGGCTCCCATTCTTCCCCTACAGGGAGAAAATGGAGGATATTTCTGTATTAGAGCAGCTGTTGAGTTAAGCATGAGGTGAAGGATTCGTAATCACAGACAAAACTGGTTTACTGTTTAACCATGGAATGGTCACAAACATGAGCACAGCTGTTTCTTGTTGCATTAGTTTATTCAAGTTGTTTTTATCTCTACTTTAGTAATGTAGCAGATTGGTCTGGCATAGCAAAAGGGTCATAAAGAACCGCCACTGTCGAAAAATAGACTGAACAATGAACATCGAATAACTTCCCTCAAAACAAGAAGAAAAAAATGGCACCATGAGTCATTTCTGAAGATCAGAATAGACCAAGGCTATATTACAGGACTGGTTACACATCTTGGACACTAAGGCCTGGATAGTTGCGCAGGCGCAAGTGCGGAATTGCACCAAGGAGCCATATTCAGCAGGAGCCAATGCGCAGCAGGGGGTGTGCCCATGAATATCCAGCACAGTGCGATATTTAACCTTGGAACCATAGCGCATGTGGGGAGCAAAACCAAGATGCGCCAAGCAGACTTGAGCTTATAAATACCAGACCCAAGCACACAGACAGTACTTGCGCCAGGCGAGAGAGTGAAGGGGAGAGAGAGAGAAAGGGACAGGCAGGCACAGTGCCAGGCGGTGCATCAGGGTGCCACACATCCTGCAGCAGCCAAACACCCGGGGGAGTTGAGACAGCAGGGGCCATGGACAGTGCGCCATACATAATGGAGGCTGTAATGAGGGGTGTGAGGGGGCAGGCGGAACAGCGATGTGGCTGAGGAAGGGCCTGTTGGCAGTATGCCCGACACAGGTGGTACTGTGCCCACACCACCTTCGAGAACTTCACCAACACGGAGATAATGGTCCAGTACCGCCTGAGTAGGGCAATTCTGAGGCAGCTCTGCGAGCTGTGCAGTGAGACGATCCAGGCACCCACTAGACGGAGCCATGCAATGTCTGTGGAAATGAAAGTCACAGCAGTCATGTGTCTGCTCACCACGGGCACCTTCCAGAGACCAACAGGGGACACCACAGGCATAACCCAGTCGACCATATCACGCCTCCTCACACAGTTCCTCAATGCCCTGCTGCCACGTGCTTTGGAATACATCCATATCCCCAGCACACAGGCGGAGTGTACAGCAGCCATACAGGACTTCCACAGGGTAGCACGTATGCCTGGCGTGTTTGGGGACATTGACTGCGCCCATGTGGGCATCCGCATGCCACCTGGCCCCGAGGACCTAGCATACATCAGTAGGAAGGGGAGCCCCAGCATCAACTGCCAGGTGGTGTACGATGCCACAGGGGCGCATCACGAATGTCTGTACTACACACCCTGGGAGCGCACATGATGCGGTCACCTGGAACAGCTCCGTTCTGTGCCACAGATTTGAACATGGGGACATCCCCACAGGCCACCTAGTAAGTGAGTATGGGACGGGTAAGGGGTGACGGACAGGGCAGGCCATGGAACGGGGTAGGGCAGGGTGGGCAAACAGGCGAGGGTGCTAGGGCAGGCAAGAGGCACAGCAAGGGAACTCAGAGAGCTAACCATGTCACTATTCACACAAGTGACAGCGCCTACCCACTGAGGCCCTGGCTGCTCATCCCCTACCGGAGCCCGTCGTGCCCAGCTGAAGAATGCTACAACGAGGCACACGCCAGCATGTGGAACATCATTGAGCGTGTATGTGGGATGCTAAAGGCACATTTCTGTTGCCTAGACAGGTCCGGCAGTGCCCTACAGTACAGCCCCTCGAAAGCCTGTGGCTTATTCCTAGCCTGCTGCATACTGCACAACATGGCCATTGACCGTGGGATAGCTGTCGAGCCTGATGAGGGTGACAGTAGGGGGACGATGGAGGCAATGTGCCTGAGGGAGGTGGACACCCCCGGGTGGAGGGATCCATGGCTAACGAGGCAGGCTTGACAACACCGTGATACTATCACACAGGAGCACTATAATGCACGAAGGTAGGTGGTGCTAAACCCATGCATGAGCCACACACAGAGGTACAGCACACAGGCAGGGGCAAGCATGGCAGTGGCCATGCACATACAGATGCGTGGTGCAGGGTCACGGGAGTTGGTGGCACATTACCGCACACGCCTGCACAGAGCAGCACACAGCAACACACACACAGAAACACACCCATGCATTGATATGTGGCGAGGATCAGATGCATAGCACCAGTGCACAGGCGCAATCGGTGCAGATCAGCCCTCATCACGCCAAATGGTCCAGCACACAGGCAGCATGCGGCACGACACACAGGCGCCACTCCAGTGGTATGCACACGCCACTCATGCACGCACTGGGCAGCAGCAGCAGACTGTGGACAGGGTGGGCCGCACGTCAGGACCACCACACGGAACCCTGGCCGTCATGGGGGCGTCTGTGCCAGGGCCAGTCTGCAGCCACAGGCTGCTCATCAGCCACGGAATGATAGCAACAGCCCCCCAGGGATTGACATGTGGGGGTTTGTGTAGGTGCCCACCCCAGGTGTGCCTGGGATGCCAGCAGCAGAGCCCGGCATCGACTGTGTGGGTGTCACCAGACGCCGGGATCATGGGGTGGACAATGCATTTTGTGGGGTCTGCGGTGGCTGGCCTTGCCCTGTGGCTGCCAGCAGTGCAAAGCCATCTGAGACCGCCTATACAATGTAATCCATGGATGCAGTCGTGGCCTCCTGCATGTGGTGAGCAATGTGATCAGTGGAAGCCGTCGTGGCCTCCTGCATGTGCTTCATCCCCGCCAGGAGTTGCGCAATGCCCCTCTTGCTGTGCTCGGCCAGCTGGCGCACATTCGCATGCAGTGCACACAGCCCAGCGGCAACCTGTACCTGTTGCTTAACGGATGCCCAGAGTAAATGGGTGTGCTCTGCATCCTGGGGAATCTGGGCGGGACGCTGACCCTCCTGTGGTGACCGGCCATGCTGCACAGCCCCCCTCTCAGGTGGACGTTGCACAGTGTGGTCCTCTTGAGTTATGTCCCTAGCTGGTGCCCCGGGGGCGGACCCTGCGTCCGGCTGCCCTGTGGCACCAGCAGTCTGCTGCCGTTAGCCCCCAGCCACTAAACAGTGCCCTGCGCCTACGTGACCACACCACCACCACTGCACGGCACAACTGTGGCAGTGCACACTGTGGCATCTGCAGTGGTGGCTGGCAGCTGGTTCCCCCACTGATAGGTTGCTGGACACGCTGCCTGTGCCTGGTATGCCCCACAACACCGACCATGCTGTCCAGGATTATGGTGAGGTCATCATCGGTGTTGGACCCCACCCCGATCTGTGTCTTGACGTATAGGACACTAAGCTGGCATCCTGTAGAAACACATCCAGGACCTCATCTGACCCCATGCCCAGGACATCCCTCTGGACAGTGGTGGTGTGCTGTGGCCTCCCAGGCCCCCGGATGCCTTTGGAGGTGGATGGCTGGTCATCTTGGGCTGTACCTGCCTCCATGGCTGTTGCCAGTGCCCCATCCTCTGCTCGCAGGTGTGCCAGTGCTGGAAGATTAAACAGGTGAATCAGTGAAGCAGTGGCCACACGTGCCCCCCCCCGTCATGCCACAGCATGCTGTGTGTTGCCGCCATACGTACCATACAGGGATGGGCTGTCACCTGTCTTAATCCACCGCCAGGCGCACCCTCCATGGTGCTGCGGTGCAAGATGGCTGCCACCAGCTCCTCCTGCGCGTGAGCTGTGGCACTTCCGCAGGCCCCCCTCCAGTGGCATTCCGGGCTGCATGGATGGCCACCACCTTCTCTTTGATCCATCTCTTGTCAGTGCCCACCTTCTTGCAGCACTCCTGCACCGACTGCTGGTGGCTGCCCTGCTGGTTGACGCATTCTGCCACCTCCATCCTGGCCCAGGCCCTGGCCTGTGGTGTGCCCGTGGCACCGCTCAAGAGTGGCTCCCTGCCGAGGCAGGCCTCAAACAGGGCCTCTGACTCTGCTTTTGTGAAGTTGGGCCTGTGCTTGCAAGCAGGCCCATGCTCCCCAACCTCCTCAGGTTCCGACATGTAGCTTCCTGTGGTAATGGACAGCACAGTGTGTCAGTGGCTGCATCACCCAGTGCCATCCCCCCTTGCTGTGCCCTCTGTGCTCAGTGTGCTCCAGCAGCATGTGCAACTTACCTCACAAGGATGCAATACCAGTCCAAGGCCTGTGTTGTTCCGTGGTGCTTTTATGGTGCATCATATGCAAATGGGCTTTGGAACAACGGTAATGATATGCTAATACCCCCATTGCACCACGCATTGACTGATGAGCTCATTAGCATGTGGCAGCTGAATATCGCATATTTGCGCCATGCGCAATGAGCGTGATCTGGAGCAAGTCAGTTGATTGCTCCAGGGCACGATGTGGCGCAATGCACACGCATGTGTGGTGTGCATTGGCACTGTGCACATGCTCAGTGTGGTGCACCGCCACCTATTGCACACATTGCTCCAACTGTGCAATAGCGAGTGTGCCATGGATGCTATTGTGCAGTTGGCGCACTATGCGTGGCCATGCCACAACCCCTGCAGTGACCTCTGACCCCACACACGTAGCCGCGCCCTTCCATGCCCATGTCACGCATCCCCACCATTGTGCGATTGGTGGACACAGTGCAAATCCCCTCAGCCCGTGCATCTGGTGCACGCTGTTGCCACATGCGGCTATGGGCGCCATTTTGCTCCATGGCTCTCAGGACATGGCGCAGTGCATGGGCTAGTCATGCAAGTAACTCGACGCAGTTGGAGCTGGATAACCCTGCGACTCGCGCCCAGCCCTCACGCATCCCAGCTGTTTGGACAGGCCCCACTACAGTATCCCTGTGTGGCTGTATGGCATGATATTGCTGCCACACTAGTGCAGCATACTGGGGTGGCCAGGACCGGCAAGCAGTGTTGGCACCGGTATGGGGACCCGCTGCGGAGGAACCCAGGTCACCTTTGATGCCTGGAGGCATGTGTCAGGAGTGGGCATGTGCCACAGCCAGGTGAGTAGGCCCAGCATGCATGTGTGCCCTGGTGCTGTAGTGTGGTGTTGGCTGGGTTGCCTGGCATGTCCTGCAGGGTAGTGTGCAGTCATTGTGTGCATCGCCGGGATGCATCACCCACCACCACTTGCATTGCCATGCCACTGTGCGGACCGTGCCAGGCAGGGGACCACACTGTGCAGGGGAGCAGCTGCTGTGGCTGTGTACTGATGTGTCCCTGTATATGTTCTATTCCCATGCCCTGAAAATCGCCGGAGAGCAGCGCCGGCTGCCGCAGCAGGACAGCAGGCTGCAGCAGGACCCAGAGGAGGTGCCAGAGCAGCCCAAGCACCAGCGGGGCCACACACTTGTATTGGTGGTTGGCGGGGGCATGGGTCTGGGCATGGCTGCCTGTGCCATGGCAGCTGTGTGTGTGTTGCACTGTGCATGGTGCCCGCCACTGTGACACATCCATTGTATTCATGTGCCAGCTTTTGGTGGGATGGGTGTGCACCTGGTTGCCACTGTCACTGCTGTGGTGCTGTATGGGCACTGTGCCATGTGACTGGCATTGCACCGTTGGGTGGCTACTGTGCGGCAGGTACCACCGTTGTGAACTGTTGTGGTGTGCTGCGTTGCTGGCAGACATAGGCCCATCCCCCTGTGGCTGGCCTGTTCAGGCCCTCTGGGGGTGTTTGTTCCCACTGCCCTATGTGCGCAGTGGTTGGGCATGGTTCTGTGGGACACTACACTGATCGCCTGTCCTGTCAGTTCTCCTAGGTGTCCGGAGGCATAAGAGGATGCCCCTGTACTGCAGTCTAGTATTGGGAGGTGGACGCCATGGACGTTGCAGGGTGGCACCTTGTGGCCGGCGCTGATGTGCACCCAACCTTCCCTTGTTTCCCCTGCTGTACCTCCCCCTACAGTCCCCCTTCCCACTGTACAGTCCCTGTTCCCTGTCCCATCCCTCACAATCCTACGCCTTCCCCCCACCCATTGTTCTGTATATAGTTGTCTGTTCTGTTCTCTGTTATATTATTTTGACCTACCCCCCTGTGTCAGTGCCTGCTTTGCAGGTGGTGTGCGGCGCCATGCTGCAGTGTCCCAGTGCCTGTCTGTCTGGTGTGCATGTGTCAGGGTGCCTGTTGTGCTGCTCTGGTTCCCTGCTGTGTGCCATGATGTGTCCCACTGTGATGGAATCCCCCCCCCTTGGTCAGTGGGCATATCAGGGTGCCCATGGGTGGGCTGTCAGGGGCGTGTTGTGGGGGTGTGTGTGCTTGGCTGCGTGGTCCTGGGTATGTCCTGCTGTGGTCTGGCTGTGTTGGGGGGGCACGGCATGCAGCCTGCGAGGGTCCTCTTGGTGGCCCTCAGTTGGCCTTTGGCATCTCCTGTTGCCTCACTACAGTGCCACTGTTGTGCTGTGGGGCGGGGGTGTGGGTGCCTGTATGCACCCTGCTGTGCCCTGCTGGTGGTGGCCTCCTGTGGCCTGTCACTGTGCCTCCCTGGTTCTGTCCCTGGGTCACTTCTTTGTGCCCCCGTCACTCTGATGCTGTGGTGCAACTATATGTGTGTGCGCACCTCTCCTTGCGCCATGGCGCATTCCCAGTTGCACCATTGAGCAACTGTGCCATATTCAGCCAGGTTGCGCTGGTGCACTGCGGCATGCACAATCTCTGAATATCACTCCTGTTATGCCAGTGCACATCGGATTTGCGCTGTGCCGGACTTGCGCTGGGCTCTGGTGCATTTCTGAGTATCCGGCCCAAAGACTTTAAAATCTGTTTACTTAATCAACTGCGCAAAATGGAACATATGGCTTGACTTTCAAGTTGAAACAGTGTGAAATAGATGCACTGTCTGAAATGCCACAACCACTGAAATTCTCAATAAAATCTACAAGTTTAAAAAAAAAAAGAAAGTTGATGTCCTATTCACCAGATGCAACTTTGGAGGTAGAGGCACTGTCAGTGCAGCTGAGAGAATCCCTCTGCCTGGGCTGGTGGGTTGCCTGACCTGAGGAGGGCTCATCAAACTTTTTAAAGGCTCCATTAGGAGTAATGCCAGTGTCCTGTCCTGGCCAGTGGGAGACACAAGCATCATGGCTTTTATTAAGAGGGTCCTCACTAGGCCCAAGAGACATGAGCGGCATGACAGTTATGTCATTTGATGCCATGGTTCTCAGCTCCAGAGAGCTGTTCACACTTGAGCCGCCACCTGCGGCGACTCCCAGCACCGGATAACGAAAGTCTCAAGAAAACCAAAACATAGTGCAATTAGTTTCTGTGCCTCCTCCTGCCTCTGGCAAGCCTACAGGTCACTGCATGATCAGTGAACATCTGAGGTCACACCCTGCTTGTACATAGATCCCAACAGACACGCAGTATGTTCCTGGGAACTGTGATAGAAAAAATACATTAGGAGACTTGAGAATACCAGATTTTAAATGAAATGTCGGGCAAGGCAGAGTGCTCCTGTTTAAATCATTCATTAGCATGATGACCCTGTGCACCTCTGCTGGTCTGGGCTCTGGCACTGTGGAGAAGAGGACCCTGATACTCTGCTCCACAGTTGTGGTGGTGGGGGTGCCAGTATAAACAAAGACGATTGTATAAGGTAAGTGGCTAGCTGCTACCTGCCTTATCAGTCTCTGCCAGGAGGTGCAGATATGCAAAAGTATAGCAACTACCCTACCCCAGACCACATACCCCGTCAGTACAGGGCACCCCTAAGCGCGTCAATAAGATCACCAATTTCAGTGAATGTCATTCACGGTGACCTCTCTCTGCCCCCCCCCGAGTTGGTATCTTTAGTAAGGGTTGTGTGTGTGGGGGGCACAGCACAAAGAGGTCACCGTAAGTGACAGTTGCCGAAATCTGGCGCTGTCTTGACGCGGCGCCAAGATGTGGTGGAATCCCCCAGCACAACCCTCAGGTGTCCACAGCTAGACACTAGTGATCAAAGGCTCTACAAGTTCTCACCCTTGTAAGGATAATCAAGAACTATAATAAAGATGACCAGTCAAGAGCTGCTGGATTTGATAACCGGATACTCACGTGTTCCTTTCACAAGCCCTTGCTGGCTTGTGTTGCAGAATAAGTAGAACAGCAGTAGTACAGGCTGCAGAACTTAATTTAGATTCTTGATCCTGCACTCCAAACAGTTTCCTTGGCATTTTTTCATCATCTCACTAATGTCCCACATGTCGAATGATATAGTTCCAAAATAATGTAATAACACAGATCTATGATGCAGAACCACCTGTCTCACTCTGCAAAACTGCAAATATTTGTGGAAATTACTCACTGCCAAGCAAATGTTGGTCAGTTGCCAAGCCAAGCTACACATTGTTTTTTTTTGGGGGGGGGGCTACATCTTTTCATGCGGTAACCTTCAGCCTCCCAAAATAATTTGACTTGAACTAATAAGGTTGGCCCTAATGTTGAGATCTTAGAAGAGGAAGTGTAACACTAGAGTGGCGGGTGGCCCCAATTTGCATTTTTTTTGTACAAAATATTTTGTCTATGGCTGGCGGCTTTGCACTGTGCAGTGAGAGACTGATCTGGTACATTGGCAGCCTGGGTCTGCACTGCACAGTGAGTGACCATTCGGGCAAGACGGCGACCCAGCTCTGCACTGTGCACTGTGGGATCACTCTGGAATGCTGGCGACCCAGGTTTGTACTGTGCAGTGAGGGACCTTACTGGCATGCTGGCGACCTGGGTTTGCACTGTGCAGTGAGGGACCCATCTAGCATGCTGGTGACCCAGATTTGCTGTCTGAGATTGGGACATCAGAACCAGAAGGGAGGATGAAAGAGCATACATGAGGACAGTCTCCTCCCAGGTAGGGAGGGAACGTGTGCAGCTCAGAGGGTGACACCTGAAGATAGTGTGGGGGTGATTCCCAATATGTGTGACCTGCATACTGGTAGGTGCCATCTCCAGGATTCCAACATGGGCAGATAGGAGGAGGGTAGTCAGAACAAGGGGGAGAAACCCTGCCAGGCAGTATTGGGTGATGGTCTCCGAGTGCTCACTCCCCCACACCACCAGGCCCTCATCAGCAGTGTGCCCTCTACCCAACCCCTGGTACCTGGATAGTAGCTTCAGAAGCATACTTCTTCTCTCCTCCTGTAGCCCTGGCAGGAGAAGGGGGCCCCCCAAGAAAGAATAGAACTGACCCAGGTAACCAGAGAATACCACTGGAAGACAGACAGCAATGAGAGGGAGTCAGTCAGGCAGAGGAGCGGCACAGATGAGTGCCTAAAAGAGTGAGGCTCCATCTGGAAGGAAGCATATATAATTTTTTTTTTTTGGGGGGGGGGGCTTAAAGCTCTTTAGGAACACTTTTTCTTCATCTGGTTGATCCTGCAAGGAGTACAACAGCACCAGCAACCAGCGTCTAAAAGTTTTACAAAGCTCACAGACCCATTAAAGGTAATTGAATCACGCCTACAGCTGTAATGAACATTGGCTGTGGGGGATTCTGGTAAGCCGCCAGAGCGGCTCCGTTGTTAAAATATAAGGTGTGGAGGGGGGCAGGATCAACCAGATAGAGGGGAAAAATTACCTAAAGAGCTGTAAGTAATGCATTTTAGTTTACTCAGAACGTGCTAATTAGAGGCAGGGCCGCACTTAGGTGTGGGCTTTTTACAAATGCACGTGCCCACTTTAAATCTAGGTAGAAAACAAAAATATTCAGACAGGAATTTGGAATGATCTGAGCCTTAGTTTTCTTTGTGTAAGGAAGCTAAGTAGGACTAAACACTTGTGTACCAAAAATTACTTGGTGGTCCAATAAAAGATGGTAATTCACCTTCTTTGTCTGTGCAAGGTCAAGAATACTATAAATATTTCTGTCTGATTATTAATGAAATCTATTTAAATTGTTATCCTGTACATTTATTCTTGATTGAGAGTGACTGTGTAGGTACATTATATCTGAGTTTGTGTGCTGTTGTATGGTGAATGTAAATGTTATTGTTAAGCCCCCGGGGTGGTTTCTGTTTAATGGGGTGTTCTATAAATAAAAAAAATCTCAATAGCACAAAAATGTAACACCTGAAAACAACCTATAAAAGCAAGGAAAATGCATACAACTGGGGGATGGCAAAGCAACAAATGCCTTAATATTTATAACAAGTTCCAAACTCCCTGTCTGTCTTCACCCCTGCCTGTGCTGCCAAACAGACCTATGCTGTAAATTAAGATTCAGAATTAGTCTCAAGCCGCTGAAACATTTTGACACCAGCATCGTATCAATCCAGTTTGGGGAGTCGGACATGAAAGGCCAGGCTCAGGTGTGAAAAAACCTACGCCCCCCATCCCAAAAAATATTCTCTCACAAAATAAGGGCACACACTGACTGGCATGGTGGCACCTGCTGGCAGTCTAAAAGTCTGGTTCCTAGTGCCTGCTGTGCTGGCAGTGTGACTGGCTGGCTGTTGTGCTGGTACAGCGTGATTTCCAATTGCACTTTTATTGAAATAAATATATGGTGCTGTTGTGCATGATTTACACAGCTCTGGCCTCTTAGATCTAGTGGCTGCTATTCATTGTGGTGTGGTTGGTATCAAACTAAGCTGTTCTCTCGGCTGGCCTTTCTGCTCCGAGCTGGGGCAGACCAACTCCGGCGGCGGCTTTTATACAGATTTCCTCTCTGACACTCTGCTCAGCTATATGAGGTCCAACTGAGCGTCAGAAGGAACTTGTTTACAGGATGTGTGAACCTGAGGGGGGGGGAGCAGGGAATACAAGGCTGTGAGTGACAGCAGTGTCAAAAACACAGGCAATCTAGCTGTGCAGATGAGCACACTAATTGGCTGATGGTGCGCTCTCTTTGATACATGCTTGCTCAGTCTGTACAGCAGTCAGAAAAGGCTTGGCTCAACAACTGGCTGTTACTGTGGCATCCTCTGGTGAAATCGGGACTTCTGCAACTAAATCTGGACATCAGGACTGGGCCAAAAAAGTGGCCAAAAATTGGGACTGCCCACTGAAATCGGGACAGTTGAGAGATATGTAGTACATACACACACGTGTACAGTATTGTTTGAGTCTACTGGCCTGGACTCTGGCCTGTCTCTGTGTGGCAAACAAACAGCCCTTCTTTAGTTTCACTTCTTACTTTAGCAGTTCTCCTGAAAAAAGCCTAGTTTTCATACTACAGTGTAAAAAAAAATCCACCCTCTCTAGCTTGGGATTTGTAAAGAGAACAACAGCTATCAAGATTTATGCTTTTTGACTAATTTTTACAAGTGGATGGAAGTACAGTAGATTGCTTTTTTTTCACAGCAGCTCAGATGTTAGTCTCTGTTGTCTGTAGCTTCTGCAAGTGCTGAGTCACATGAGCTGCCGTCAGTGAGCTTCCAAAATGGCCTCTGATTGAATAGAAAGGCTCAGGAGCTCTTGAGCTCGGACTGAACAGCACAATGCCAGATAGCCTCAATAGTACTAGTTATTCATTGGCTTGCCAAGTAACAGTTAGGCTTTTATTTGTGACATTCAAGAAATGCTGTTCATTACTCGTGCACCCCTAACTGAGATCTTCAAGTTCCTGAAAGTAATGAACAAGGTAAACTGTGAAGAAATATTCAACAGGAGTAGCGAATTAGAAAACGGGACATGAGTGGAAGCTGGAAGGAGGGAAATTCAGGAGGGATGTGAGGAGGTTCTTTTTGAAGCAGAGAGTGGTTACGCTGTGGAACAGCCTGCTGGCTATTGTGGTGGTGCCAAGATCATTAATGGCTGCAAACACAGTTGGAGCAAAGTTAAAGGCTTAATAAGTCACGGGGGGGGGGAGGTTAGCAGCAAGGCAGGGAACATGAAGGCAGGTAGCATGGGCATAAACTTCATAAAGACACTAGGTCTCGGAGCTAGGATGGGTATTACAGACAGACTAGAAGGACTAGTGGTCTTTTTCTGCTATCAACAGCTATGTATGCTATGTTCAACACAATTAATGCACTGTACAACCCCTCCCGTCAAACACCTTGCAAAAAGGCCTTCAATTTAAAGGGTTTACTTGGGTGATAAGGGAATACAGATGATCACTATACACAAATATATCAAAAAGCACTCCCCACACAACAGACAGGAACTTATCGTAGAGACTGTATATATAAAAACTAGAAAGGTCAACCCGTGACCCCTCCACTCATTTGCATGTTAACCCCTTAGACATAGCACAAGCCACTTGCATATTTTATTTAAGATGTATTAATCTGGTAATACCGTAGGGCATCAGATGCTCATTTTCATGGGAGACTCAAAAAGTACAGAATACTAAAATAATGCAGACAATGCACAGTACATAGTGGGTCATGACATGAACATTGGGAAAGATTTGAGCACTTGTTTTAGATGGATATGGCGTCATGAAGGCCCCTAGTATTGCATGTGATGTCCCTTCCAGTTTTTTAGACATAGGATTTCTATGGAACTCCCAGGCATAAGAACAGCTGAAAGAGATTTAATCATAGTCAATGAGACTGGTTTTCAGTACCCCTACAAATGAGTACCCTTCCCAAGCTATCCTAACTACTTATTGAGCATGGTCTTGGCATCCACACTAGCACCCCAACCTCTCCATCAGTACCTCTTTGGCTTCTTTTAAAGATATGGAACTCATCATAACTGATGTATCCCTCTCCCTTACTTTCCTCCCTACCCCCAATACCTCATGCCCCTCCCCAGGTGTCTTCCTTTAGGGACTTTCAAAGCCACATGCATCATCATGGCATGTGAGGCGGGCAGCTACACCTGCTGGTTGTCAAAAAACTGCACTTCAGGGAAATCCTGTTACTGTCCCTCAGAGGTATAGCTAGAAAATACTGTAACATTTGTAAACCCGAACTCTTTGGTGCCTCTTTAAGTCCCCCCAACAGACACACCCATTGCAGCCATGTCTGTATTTCTTACCCACACCCTTTGTACACTCCATGTTGTACTTTGGGAACTGGATGAAAAGAGCAAAAAATACTGCATAACACCAGTAGGGATTGCGATCAGACAGTTGAAGTAACCAAAATTGATGGTCAGGACCCAGAATCCAGCCCACTCTCCAGTTTACTTGTAAGCTGCGACTTACCTGGCTATGCATTCCTATACCTACTCATACCATTTCTGCTCCCACACCTCATCCCTCTCTGCAGGCTCTCTTGACAACCCCTCCATCTTAAATTCTACCTCAAGTGTCCACACCCCCCCCACAGTATCCCACATTCCTTCCTGCAGACTCTTCCTTTCATAACCCCTCTGCCTTAAATCCTACCTCAGTATCCCCATACCCCCTCTGCCTTAAATCCTACCTCAGTATCCCCATACCCAACACCCCTACAATATCCCACATTATTCCGTGCAGACTTTTGCCATGATAATCTGCTTCAAGTCTTACACCAGTATTCCCCCCCAGATATCCATTGTCTTCTACCACACCCCAGTACCCAGTTTAAATCCTTTTAATCCTTTCTGCAGTACACAATTTTTTCCACAAACACCCCCAACTACCAGTATTTCATTTCTGTTCACATACCCACACATCCAGGTATCCCCATCCTTTCACCACACTCCTTGCTCTACTAACTAGTTTTCTTGCTGAGCCCCCCAACACAAATACATCTACCCAATATCGGCCGTCCTTCCCTGCACAGCCTGCCCCAAACATCATCCATCCTTTGTAACCCCCTCTGCCTGAATTCCACCTCTTCGCAACCAGGGGCATTTTCAGGGGGGCATCATGGAGCAGGGGCTGAAGACCCCCTAAAATGAATATTTTTTCATTCAATTATCCCATTGTTCTGGACCAAAATGGCATTTGTTTTTAATAAGCTGAGCCCCCTCAGCTCTTTGGGTCTAGAGCCTCCTTGGCTCCCAACCCTCACCATCCTCTCCCATTCTACCTGTTTGAAGGCACAGCTACAGACACGCATCCATGACTTACTTGTACCCACACACCCATTTTCCCAATCCCCATCCCACATACATATCCTCCCCCCCATTCAGAACTACAGTTTTCCCTGGATTTTTCAGTAGACTCCTTATTTTAAGATCCAGTTACAGGCAGCACCTCTTTTCTTGGTATCCTCATTTCTCCTTATACCCAGAACCCCAATTTTCCCCATCCCATCTCCCTGTTCACCTTTTCCCACCATTCAGCACTCCAGTTTACACTGGATTTCCCAGCAGACTCCTTATTTTGAGATCCAGTTACACACAGCATCCTCATTTGCCTGTACCCTTCCTCCCTCTGTATCCCCCTCTCCAGCTGGTATTCCTTATTCCTGCCTTTCAGGACAGGACACTAACCCCTCCCTCCCTTTGGATGGCTGCAGCACCAGTCTTCAGTTCCCTTCCAGCAGCAGGTGCCCCACCAGCCAGCCTCCCCCACTCACCTGCCGGCTCTGGCTGCTGCTGCAGTCACCACTGCTTCACCAAGAGTGCCATCACTGATCAGGTGTTTAAGATGTTGGTCACCACCAGGGAAACCCTGCAGCTTCTGCTCAGTGTCAGTCCCTCAGCTGTGCAGCCATCTGTCCACCAGTCAGTCAGTTTGTGAGCAAGAGAGAGTCACTGAATACCACCGTCGCTGTCTGGGCATGCAGTGAGTCACGCACACTGCCAAAGCTGTGTGCACTCTCACATTACCTGGGCATCACTGCAGCACAGTCCAGCCCATTGAACACATAGGGATCCAGAGAAAGGGACAATGCCTGGACACCCTTAAACAAGTGCACAATACGAGCCCAGGCTACTCTTGCGGATGGTAATGGCACTGAAGAGAAGTTCTGTCTCATGCTGGGTGGGTCATTAATGGGGAGCATGCATGAGCATGTGCAAAGTATGAGCTGGGAGAGTAGCAGCCTGACTGGGAATACATGGAGGGTGTGCGTGTGTGTGCAAAGGGGGGGGGGGCTGCCAGGTCTCCTTCAGCTGGGATGTGTTTTCTCCTCAGTGTCAGCTTCCCTCTTTCCCTTAACTCTTACCCCAGCCAGGTGCACCTGGGACTGCTGGGGGATATGGGAAGGGAAAATGCATGAAGAAGGAAAGAAGTGTGGGGGCGGGGAACAGAGCGGGAGAGACAGAGGAAGCACCCGATCAGAGAGGGCGATGAACAGATTTACTAATTCATGCTGATGAACTTCAACTCCACTCACTTGGCAGAGTGTGAAGCACACAAACTGCTATGTGTTCTGTATCTAGTCGCACCTTTTATCTCTCCTCCTCCTTTCACGATACATCAGCATAGCTATGCAGCTGTAAAAATGGGTTAAATTAGACAGTAAAATTTGTTTTATCATCTCTTGCAAAAATGTGTGAAGGGGGACTTGGTAAAAACCAGACCAGGCCTGTCCGGGCACAAGTTGCACTAATATTGCTGAGGGCTTGGTAAAATCCAGACCACTGGACTCTGATTGGACCAAAACAGTAAAAACAGACCAACTGGTGCAGCCACAACTTGCATGGTCTGGCTGTGGATATGGGTGAAATCTGGACCACCAGATCAGACCTTTTACCGGTTTGGTCTGAGTTTGTCAGTCTGAATTTCACCCATACCCATCACTATGTGACACAAAGAGCAGCTGACATGATTATATCCTTGGGACAGGCAACTCATGCCAGCGAGCTGCTTACCCAAGGAGTTAAACTTAGCATACTTGAATTTGTTCTTTTTTTTTTTTTTTCTTCCTGGCTTGGGGAAGGACTCTTCCCCCTCCAGCAAGTCCACCTTGGCTCCCTCCTTGGTGCCATGGACTTACCTCAGTTCCATCCTCCATACCACTTGCCACTTTCCATCTGCCCCCGCTTCAGAGGGTGGCGGGCCATGCCTCACGCTGCTCACAACCAGGCCCAGATGGAGGAGCACCACCAGCAACTGGGTTGGGTCCGTGGAATCGGATGTGGGAGACGTGATGTGCAATGACATCAAGGCACAGATGCCAACGTCTGCTGTGTCTCCACTTCCCTTCTCTGTGGCTTGGGCTTGCAGCACTCCCTGGCCTTCGCCAGGGGTCAATCCCCGAGCTCTTGCCCACCCTCTCCCCGGAGGAGAGCAGTCCAATGGTCACTCAATTCCCCCACTCCCCAGCCGGCCCTCTGATGCCTCAGGCTCATTCCTGAACCTGAGTCACCAACGTCACAAGTGGTAGCTCTACCGCTGCACTGGCGGACTGGCACAAATTTGTTATTTTTTTTTTTCATATAGCTTTTTTCCTTTCTGGTCGGCACAGGCATCTCTCAACCCTTTCCCCGCCTCCTCTCATCCAGCATCTCATCTCTCCCATATTTTGGGCCTAGGATCCCCCACGGATTGCCGCCCTCCCCCTATGGTGGGGCAGGGGTGGGCCATCCTCCCCCAACCGAGAGAACCTCATCTAGACTGAGCCAGAGACCAGGCGATGGTGCGGGATGGAGGGAGGCGGGTAGGGCTTCATATAGCCCGTGCCAACCATTTTTCTCCCTTCCCCATTGCTGGGGCACGCTTGTAAGTATGGGCACCCTACGGAGTCCTGCACCACCCTCCTGTCTTTGGCGCACCGGTCTCGCACTACCCTTAGGCCTCCACCTGGTGGCAGTCGTTCGGTGATAATGCCAATCCACCCTCCCTGGGAGAGGAGAACTGCCCTACAGACACTCAGTCCTCTCCCTTCCTAGCTGACCCCCAGCAACCCACGATCACCACCGAACATGGGTCACCAGTGTAGCAGGAGGTAAGGTGCCAGCACCTCAGCCCTCCATGCCACTGGGCCGGCTACTTGAATTTGTTATTCAAAGCATTCTGTAGTTCATTACCTTCATACTGATTACAGTCGCACTTCTGAGATCATGCCAAGCCGCTGATGACTGCCTCTGTCTCAGCCCCACTCCCAAAATCCACGTTTTGAAGCGCAAAGTAAGAAACAGGCCTGCAGTCCAGATAATGCAGTGCCAGTGCGCTTGGGGTCAGTGCCTGCTTTTCAAACATTTCTTTAACTTTGCAGGCAATTGTAAATGTTAGGGGCGTATATAAATGTAATGGGGGAAACTAGCTCCATTCAAGCTTTCAGAGCAGTACTAGACGGATATATGCATGTTGGAGAATAGTGTTAAGGATTACACAACATAAGGGGTAACATTATATACAAACATAGAATTTGTCAGCAGAAAAGAACCGCTTGGCCCACCCAGTCTAGGCTGGGAACATTTGGGCAGTCTGTCTCCACAGACCCTAACTGGTCTCTGGTTACCTTCCCTCTTCCCTGCCTATTTTCTGATGTATCCCTATATTTATTCCACACATGCTTGAAGACTCTACCTCCCCCCACTGTTTTTGCCTTTACCATTTTCACTGGCAGTCTGATCCAGGCATCTACCACCCTTTAAATGAAGAAGAATTTCCTCACATCTGTCTTAAACTCCCCATCCCCCCAGCTTCATCGCATGCCCCTGCTCCTGGTGCTCTTACTCATTTGTAAGAGACTCTGCCCCTGCACCTTGCTCCCCACTGTGAGGTACTTGAAGGTCTCTAGTATGTCACCTCTTGTCTTCCTTTCTTTCAGGGTGTACATGTTGAGATTCCTCAGTCTCTCCTTGTATGTATTCTCAAGCAACCCCTGCACCATTTTTGCTGGCAACTTCTGAACTGCTTCCTCTCTGTCAGTGTCCTTTTTGAGGTGTGGCCTGCAAAACAGTAATCCAGGTAGGGTGTCACCAGCAAACGATAGTGGCAACATCACCTCCCTTCCTCCCTCCTCCTGCTGGAGAGACCCCTCTTTATGTACCCCAGCATCCTACTAGGCCTACCCACTGCTTTGTCACCTACCACTTTGAGGCCATCAGATATGATAACCCCAGAATCCCTTTCCTGTTTAGTGGCTGTGAATACCCCCTGTCACAACCCCACTCAGCAGGTCAGGCCCTCTGCTCCCACAGTGCCAACCTCTGAGCACAGTATTGTGAACAGAAACAGGGTAACCCTCCTGTCTGTTTTGTGGGTTCGAATCAACCTTTGGTCTCAAGTTCTGGAGGGGTTCAAACTGTGAACCTCTTGCTAGCGTACCCAGTGTACAGGCTCGGATAATTCTGCTCTTCAGGGAAATGCCAGACATCTTTTGCCTACGGGCACCTAACCAGGTGTACAAAATGAACCCTTAAAAACTCTATTAAAGACCTCAGATAAACGCTTACCTTTTCCCAGTTTGATAAACCAGTAAGCTTTTGCACAGTGTCAACTTTAACCATGTATGCTTCACTTGTCAAATAAAGAATTTCAAAGGCGCTCCAAGTAGTCTCTTAAAATAGAGGTTTACTTTAAAGTAGAAAACAAATATGTAAACTGTAATTACAGAACAATATATCACAAAACCATACAATCACTTAAAAGTACAAGGTTTAAAAGTGCAAATTCCTACCAACCATACACTTAGACTGGTCTATCTAATGTATATCTTCTAATAGTGCTGATAGATGTTTCTTCTTCAGAGTCCAAACATGTATATGTCTCTAAAGGTCAGTAACAGCATAATTAAAACATTGTCTTGAACCTGCCTTCTCCATGATGTCACCCAGCTCCTCCTCTGTTTATTAAAAATCATACAACCAGGATGTCTCATCATTCAGAAGGTAATATAAATAGGTGACATCAGCAACAACTTACTTCCCCATAACCCTTTGATCTAGTGTGTCTTTTTGGCCTTCACAGACATCAAAGGAGCTTTATAACTTAGCACCCAAGTAACATAACCTGTAATCTTCCTCTAAACGTCATAAAAGTTTATGATTTTTATCCTAGCAGCTGGTAGCTACAATTAAGCCAGATAAACAGGAGATCCTTAATTTGTGTCTCTTCTAGCCTGTAATTATCTCTTGGCTTTTAGGTTAACACCTTGTAGTTGAAACCTGGGGGAGGGGGGTCATCCAGGAACACAGCATGTCTCAAGAGAGACATTCAATAACACATTTTTATATTACAAAAAGCATAGATTAATCAAAACCAGCTGTCCAAGTGTCACACCCCCCAGCTGTCCTATACTCAGTTTCTGGGTTCCTATGCCCTAGGTGCATCTTTTTGCACATTTTGGCACTGAACCCCAACTACCACGCGCTTGACCACTTCTCGAGTTTTCCAAGATCCCTGGCACACTCTCCACCCCCTCCTGAGTGTCCATACTATTGCAGATTTTAGTATCATCTGCAAAAAGGCATACTTTCTGTTCCAGTTCTTCTGCAGTGTCATTTATGAAGACATTGAAGAGGACCGGCCCCAATACTGAGCCCCTGTGGCACCCCACTGGTCACTGTCCCATCATTAGTGTGAATGCCATTAACCACCACCCTCTGTGTCCCATCTGTTAACCAGTTTCTAACCCAAGTCACCATTTTGGATCCCACCCCTAGGCTGTTCAGTTTCTTTAATCAACCTCATATGTGACACAGTGTCAAGGCCTTGCTAAAGTCCAGATGGGCCACATCCACTGCCTTTCTCTGATCTATTTTCCTGGTCCCCCAATCAAAGAAATAAATCAGATTAGTTTGGCATGACCCTCCCCCGTCATGAATCATTGTTGCCTGTGGTCTTGCAGCTCATTGGGGATACACGTGAAGGTTCCATGTGATAATGGCGACCGTGTAATAGCAGTCATCGTTTGGGTGAGTCTGCGTCACCGAAAATGAATTTCGGCAATGTAGACTCGTGGCGCACAGCAAGACTTTCTTGTTTGCCCCCCGGACCCACCTACTAAAGGATTCTCAACTCCTGGGGGGTGCATGTCAGAAGGGGGTGCAAAACTATAAAAAGAAAAAAAAATGCAACCCGGCACAAAAAACGAGCATGCCCAGAACCAAACCCGGTACTCTTCCAACCCCAGCCTGCCACCATGCCACACAGCCAGCTCAGCAGCCCACTACCACACTACACCCCACAAACTCTCCCTCCCTCCCTTTCCGCCCGTCACACAGCGTGATCCCTCCCCACCCCACCCTGTGCACGTGTATACATGGCGACATCCTGTCGCTATAATAATTGAAGCCCCTATCCTGTTGCCCTCGCTGCCTGGTGACCCTGTGTGAAAGTGCTCTGATTGAGTTGCCCTTTTTGAAAGTGCTCAATCGCGGTCGCTGAATACACAGCCTACCCACATAAATAGCCAAGCTCCCTACAACATGAAATAACTAAGTTTAGTAACCATTGAAAACCATAGTTGTGCAGTGCCTAACTGCCTAAGAATTACAAAATCAAGTCTTACTTGTTTACTGTTGCTGTGAGTCTGTTGGTTGTATTTTCAGTGCAGACTGTTCATGATATCAACACTTTGACTCATCTCAAGTCGAGTGGACTGTTAACAGCTTATTTTTTAACTTATAATTTCTTTTATTTTTTTAAATAAAAACAGATGTTGTTTGATGCACTTGCAACCTTGCCATGGTCTCTGGTGCTTCTAAAATGGCTGCTTCAGTGCTAGACACAGTGTCTCTACTGCAGATTGAACCATAGAAACAGAAACATAGACTTTGACTGCAGATAAGGACCACTTGGCCCACCAAGTCTGCCCATTTCTCTACCTGTTGGATAAGCTGCAGATCCCAGTTAACCAACAGCCTACTTCTTTCTACCCCCACCAGAATTGCTTTATGTCTGTCCCATGCATTCTTGAATTCCCCCACTGTTTTTGACCCCACAACCTCTTCAGGAAAGCCATTCCATGCGTCCACCACCCTCTCCATGAAAAAATACTTCCTTGTGGTGCCCTTGAGCCGTCCCCCCCTCTATATTCAAATTGTGCCCCCTTGTTCTTGCACATCTCTTTTTCTGTAGGATGCTGCCCTCCTGGACTTTGATTCCCTTGAGGTACTTGAACGTTTCTATCATGTTCCCCCTCTCCCTCCTTTCCTCGAGGGTATACATATTAAGCTCCTTTAGTCTCTCTTTGTATGGCTTCTGGTGCAGACCCGGCACCATTTTAGTTGCCCTCCTCTGGACTGCCTCCATCTTGTCTATGTCCTTGTGGAGATGGGGTCTCCAGAACTGCACACAGTACTCCAGATGGGGTCTCACCAACTGTCTGTACAGAGGGATAACAACTTCCTGTTTTCTACTTTTTCTGCATTTGCTTCATGGGAGAAAACGCAGGTTTCTGCCTTGACTGCACTATCACTTCTCCCTGCCGCCTGCACCCCCAATGCCATGGTCCTGATCTGAAGCATGCAAAAAACACCCAAACAACCACAGCATGCTTGATGCAGGTCACGCATGCCCATTGTGCTGGCCTAGCTGGACTTCTGCAGCCTTGTAGTGCAAGCATCACAGGGACTTGAGGCCGAAATTCCCAAACATCCAGACTCCCAAAGTGTGTATAAAGGACGCAGGTACCCAAGTCCCTGGGAGCTCTGCATTCCTCCAAATTCCCCCATTCCAACTTCATTGCATGCCCTCTTGTTCTTGTGCACCTTCTCTTCTGAAAAATACTCCCCTCTTGTACCTTATTTACCACCATGAGGTACTTATGGGTCTCTGTCATATCCTCCCTAACCCTCCTCTCCTCCAGGGTGTACATATTGAGATCCCTCATCTCTTCTCCTGGGGCTTATGATGAAGCCCCTGCAAAATTTTAGTTGTCCTCCTCTGGACTCCCTCTACCCTGTTTATGTCCTTCCTGAGATGTGGTCCCGAGAACTGGACACAGTACTCTAGGTGGGGTCTCACCAACAGTCGATATAATGGTAATACCACATCTCTCTTTATGCTGGTGATTCCCCTCCCAGTGCATCCAAGCATCCCACTGGCCCTGCCTACTGCCTTGTCACACTGCTCTGCCACCTTGAGGTCATCCCTTTCCTGTTTAGTGACCGTCAGCACCTCTTCCCCAATTTTATACACCGCTTCTGGGTTTCTGTGCCCTGGTGCATGATTTTGCACTTTTTTACATTGAAGCCCAGCTTCCATACACTTGACCATTTAATTTCATTTATTCTTTGTTAACCAGGTAAGGGCACTGGACCAATGGTCCCTTTTCAGGCCCGATCCGGACAAAAAACAAAAATACAAACTCACAGAAAAATACAAACATTATATTAAACATTTACATACAGAATTATGTAGTAAATACGGTTTCAATTTCATCTTAAAATTTGCAACAGAAGTTGACTGGCCAATAGACATAGGTAACACATTCCAGTAAGTAGGAATGGCTGCTAAAAATGCACAAGATCCTATTTTAAGCTTAGATTTAACTTAATTAAGTAAAATATAATTTGCGGACCATAATCTAGGTAACATAGGCCCAATCGATGTTAAGCCATGTAATGGAAACAAAGATTTATAAAACAGACATTTAAAAATAATACATCCTAAAGAGTATTCAGTCCTAGAGATAGGAGACATCCAACCCAAAGATAGATGCAGACTGCAATGATGAGTACGAACTGGAACTGCAGGAACAAATCTGCAAATTTTGTTATATACCACAGTTAAAGAGAGTAGTTCCTTCTTCCCTATATTGAAAAATAAGTTAGACACATAATCAAAATGTGGAAGTAGTGACCCAATTGCGATAGCTTTTCTAGTTTCCACTGTAAAATAGGATTTAAATTTAAACAGAAGACCAAGTTTTTGATTAATGGTTTTAACAAAGGATTGTGTTTTGAAGAGAGATCAGCCCTGGGTCAAACAAGACCCCTAAATATCTAAATTGTTTTACCTGTTCAATCAAAATTCCCTGATGATCAAACAGAACCAAGTCAGGATCGTCCCTTAACATAGATGGCATTCCAGATACCAGTGTTTTAGTATTTTTTAATTTAACACCAAGGAGTTGTGAACAAACCAGGAACAAGCTTCCCCAAAATCTTTTTCTAAGGCTGATGACAGTACAGACAGCGCTTTGGATTGAGAAAAAAAAAATCAGAGCAGCATATAAAGTGGAATTATTAAAATGACATAACTGAGGTAACGGATTAATGAATAAAGAAAACAATAATGGGCCTAAAATTGACCCCTGTGGAACACCACAATGTATTAATGACACATCCAAGATCACAGATCCAGTTTGCATGAATTGAGATTGATGAGACAAATAATTCACAATCCGTAATAAAGCAGCCTAAGAAAATCCAAGATTCTTCAATTTAACACAGGTAAGATTACGTTCAATCAAATTGTATACCCTGGTCAGGTCCACAAATACCTCCCCAGTCACCAGACCCTTTTCAAACCCTCGTAGGACAGTGTCCCGGAACCTGACCAAGGCAGTCCCTGTTCCATAATATTGACGGAACCCAAGTTGTTGGCCAGCAAGCACCCCATGTAAAGCCAGATAATCATTCATCTGTCGAGACACCACCTTCTCTAACATTTTACTAAGGGATTCAAAATGGATATAGGTTGGAAGTCATCTAACAAACAGGGGCGTAGCTACGAGTGTGCAGGGGGTGCAGTGGCACCCAGGCCCACGAGGTTTGAGGGGCCCAAATCATAATTCTGATGTTTATTTAAAACTGGGGAAGGGCCCTGTAATATCGCCTTGCACCCAGGCCCTCTGGGAATTTGCTACGCTACTGCTAACAAAACTGCATTAGCTTTTTTAGGAATAAGGACAACTCTAGTTTGTTTCCAGTCCGTGGCGAACTGACATGGAACCAAGGACAAATTAAATATATAAATCAATGGAGCAACGATAAGAGGAATAATTAACTTAAGAAAACGGCCATCAGTCCCACCTCCACAATCCGAAAACCTGTCAGAAATAGTTTCCAGTAATTTTAAAACTTCAGATTTGGTGATTACTTTAAATAGAAACAAAGGTCTTTAGGCCGGTGTAACCAAACCTCCCGCATCAACAGTTCCAGACTGTGATACACTTTGCCGAAACTGAAATAAATCAGAAAATTTGTTGTTTAACAATTTCAAGTGGATCAGTAATATCTTGTTCATTAACAGTAACCTTGGAAATACGATTCTTGGACTTGGGAGACAATAATGTATTTATATTATCCCAGAATTTCTTGGGATTAGTCCAATTAGATTCAAACCATTCCCTAATGAAATCTTTTTTTGCTTTCCTCACAGTGTGTAATACCAGGTTCCTTAGTCTATGGTAAGAATTCATAAGCGAGATGCAGGGTTGGCTTTTGAATTTAGCCCAAGCCAAATTTCTGTCCTTAATAAGTCTCCTAATGGCAGGAGAAAACCAACCATTAGGTGTTCCTCTACGTCTTAAGGTACATAAAAGAAAAAAGGTATCTTGAATTGGGAGAAGTAGCTTATAAAAAAAAAATCTAATGTAGAATCAACATCGGGGATGCATCCCAAAAAAAGACCAATCTAAGGAGGATAAAGAGGAATTCAATTTTTCCAGATTAACATTTCGATAATCTGGTCTGAAACAAGCGGGGGGCTTAGAACATTTAAATTTCAATACACTAAATATTGCCATATGATCACTTGTAGAATCTGCTAGAACACATGAGGAAAATATTATTTTCTTATTATTTACCATCACCTAATCCAGAATGGAATGATTTAAGGTCAGTGGATTTAAATGAGTAGGCTTGTTAATACACTGAACTAAATCATGCAGCAGTAATAAGGATTCCAAACCCTGGCTTTCCAAGGATAACCAATTCAAACTTATATCCCCCACAACAATCGTATCATGTCTCTTAACATAAGGGGCAACAACCTCAAGATAACTATTTAAACCTTCCTGACCACACTGGGGGGTTATATAAACATCACATTGAGAAATGTCCTACCACCTAGAACAAACTGCAACAATAGCCAGTCAGTTGCACAATCTATAGTCAAACTTGACCCAGGAATGTTAACTTGTAAATGTTCTCTAAAATATACCGATACAATCCCACCTTTTTTCCTACCATTCCTATCAGCACGAATACGTTTAAGCCAGGTATGTTGCATGCACTATCAGGAACCATGGGTTTCAACCAAGCCTCAGAGAGTGCTACAGCATCCAGCTTATAACAATTGATTATCTGTTCAATTTCAGCAGTCTTTGAAACCAGGCTTCGAACATTTAGATAAATAATTTTAAAACCATAACAGTGTGCCAAAGTTGAAGTGGGGGACTGGCTCTGAGAGCTTGGGACATTGTTAGAGACTGGAGGCCCCAGGTTCTGTTCAATATCATCCGCTGTAAACAATAACACGGTCAGTTTCAGTACTTGACCAGGTTTGTGCATAAATGACCGGCTGTAATATGTCGAGCAATGATACCCCCAGGATCCACAAACTCTGGTTTTCTGTCCATTATGAAACAGGATCTGCAAAGATTCGGACCTGAAAACGGCTCCTACCATAGAATTAGATAAGACAGTAGTCATCAGTAACAAATTGGGTCCCTACTCTTCCAGGACTATTGATAAACACCAAACTATCACAGCGTACAAGCCCACCCACCAACAAACAAACCCATGCAATGCAAACTCCAGACTTCCACATAATTAACCTGTAATACAACCTAAATAAAATAAATGAAAACACTATAAACACATTTTAATATCTCACTTACTCCCGCTGCCTCCCGAACACTTTGCCGCAACTCCTTCCGTTTTCTCAAGTCTCTACTATTCTTTCCACCCCTCCTGAGTATCTGCCTTATTGCAGATTTTTGTATCATCTGCAAAGAGGTATACCTTCCCTTCCAGCTCTACTGCAGTGTTACCTATAAAGAGAGTGAAAAAGACTGGTCCCAGTACTGAGCTCTGAGGTATCCCACTGGTTACTGTCCCCCCATTAGACTGAGTGACGTTTACCACCTCCCTCTATCGCCTATCCATCAACCAGTTGCTTACCCAGTTTACTACCTTGGGTCCAACCCTCAAACTGCCCAGTTTCCTTATAAGCTGCCTATGTGGTACACTGTCAAATGTTTTGCTGAAATCTAAGTAGGCCATGTCCACCACCATACCCTGATATATTACACTGGTGACCCACTTGAAGATATTGATCAGGTTGTCTGACATGACCTCCCCTCTATGAATCCATGCTGCCTTGGGTCTTGTAACCTGCTGGATTCAAGATACTACACTGGCCTTTCTTTTAAGTGTGTCTCCATTAACTTCCTCACCACTGACGTCGGAGTGACCGGCCTGTAGTTGCCAGCTCCTTCTCTGCTGCCACTTTATTAAGACGGACTGCATCTGCCCTCCTCCAGTCCTCTGGAACCACTCCTTTTTCCAGCGAGTTGTTGAAAAGGGCTGTCAGAGGTGCTGCCAGTACCTTCCTGAGCTCCCCAGCACCCTTGGGTGTACCCCATGTGGCCCCATAGCCTTATCCACATTCAGAATCGCAAGTCCCCATGGCTACTGCACATGCTCAGAGTCATGGCTTACTATTTCAAGCAATAAATAAATCTAGAGTGCTTGTTAACGGAAATATTAACTTTAGGGCACTTGGGGAACTGCCATCTCTTAGAAAATGCATTTGTCTCTCACTACCTGAAAAAAAAAGGCAAACTTGTTACATGCACAAGTTTACAGGTGCTTCCATGCCATGTTACTAGTGCATGAGTATCAAACGCAAACAGCGGGAGTTTCAGCTGGCACGGTAAATATTGAAAATATTGGAAATAACTAAGAACCATCTCTTTTCAACTAAAGAAGGAAGTGTGTTTTTTAATTTCAATCATAAAGATGTCAGCTGGTATACTTTTGCAGTGGGGCCCAACAATTGACAAAAAGTGGACAGTGTCCCTTTAAACAACATCACTCAGCCAATAAATGCTACTGTGAAAATGTACAATGCCACCAATGCCAGGAGACTGGACATTTTATGCAAAAGTGCAGACAGAAAAATAGCACACATACTCAGAGGGAAAAACAAAGAACCAAAAATTCATAAAGTGAAAAGAGTAGAGAGCACAAGTGAGAGTAAGGATAATTCTGCTAAAGGCAGTGACTCAGAACAGAACCGTGAATGATCTCATAACTCTATAATGGCTGTGAAATCAAAAACACATCCTAAAACTATAATTAAACTAGAAACTGAGACCCAGCCCATCATAATAGAGTCTGACACAGACACACTAGCATACTTGCTACCTGAAAAATATACCAGGAAAAGTATTTTTCTTGCACATAGATTATTTTTTTCTTCTCACCAGGGTTAGTTTAAGGGAACTTTAGTAAAGAATACAACTCTTTGGTTTAAAATGTGAATGGGTCACACTGTGCCTGTGACAGGAACATTGGAGGTGGTAGTCAGACATGAAAATCAAACCATCAAGTTGCCCTGTATGCAGCCCAAGGGGAGGGACATGCCCAGTTGTGAAGAAGCTGGTTGCCTTCATTCCTGCTAAACTGGCAAAAGATTAAGGGCCCCATTTTCAAAAGGTTAGCATGGCCCAAAACAGGTTTGCGTCATGCTAACCAGAAATGGTGTCAGCTGCTGGAGCATTGCCCATATTCAAAGAGCAACCTTGCACGACACAACCGCGGCAGTGCCAGTGCACAGAATTTCATGCTATGCCCGTGCAGATGAGGGTTCCCTCATGCATATATATATTTTTTTTTATTTAGTTGTTTAACCAGGTATAGCACACTAAGCTGAAAGCTTTTTTACAGGAGCGACCTGGGAGCACAAGGAGGTTAAGTGACTTGCTCAGGGTCACATAGTATGCAAGTGGAAGCTGTGGGATTCAAACCCAGGTCTGGTCTGCTGGATGTCACCAAATTTGCAGCTCAGAGCCTTAGACCACTGCGCTATACTGCCTCCCCTAATGGGGTGCAGTGTGAAATTCAGAGATTTCAGAAGTGCTAAATGCCTGTGTGTGTGGTGCATTTTAATGTTACTGAAACCCAGCCCTTAATGATGCACAGAGGAGGTGAGTGTCCCATGCCCCTTCCACGCACTGGCAAGAGCTGGGTTCCCTGGTGGTCTAGCGGTCCTTCCCTAACCCCGATCGCCTCTCCAGTGTACTGTAAAAAAAATCCCTGGTGGTCTAGCAGTCCCTCCCTAACCCTGATCCCTTCTCCTGTTTAGTGTAACAAGTTATAAGCCACCTATGTGGTACACTGTACCCGGGTGGTCTAGCGGTCCCTCCACCCTAACCCCAAGCTGCCCATATCCTATCCCTGGTGGTCTAGTAGACCCCCCCCAAAACCCTGACAGGGACTGTCCCACTACCCCGCTACCCCCATCCCAACCCCAAGAGCCTGCGACCAGCACAGCCCTCTGCTCACCACCACAACCAGCTGCAGACTGAGCTGTCATCGAGCATGTACTACACAATCAGCTGCTACAGTACATGCTCCATGACAGTTCAGCGTGTGGCTGACCGTGGTGGTGAGCGGAGAGCTGTGCCAGTTGCAGGCTCTCAGGGTTGGGTTGGGGGCAGAGCGAGGTGGTGGGACAGTACGTGGGGGGGCTTCTAGACCATCAGGGACAGGATATGGGTAGGTTGGCGTTAGGTTAGAGGGACCACTAGACCACCGTGGATTCTTTACAGTGTGCTGGAGAGGGGATCAGGGCTAGGGAGGGACCACTGAAACACCAGGTATTTTGTACAGTACAGTGGAGAAAGGATCGGGGCTAGGTAGGGGGGACCTGGCCCGGTGCACTTGGCCAGTGCTCGGCATGCAGATAAGCCCATAATGGGCATGCAAATGGCCCATTAGTGCCATGCATGCCCAGTGGGCTCATCTGCATGTTTGGCTGAATATCACCCATAGGAGCCACAGCACTAACCAGTGTGTGCCTGCCATGCTGTACCCCTATGGGCAGTCTTTTGCCTAGTGCTCTGGTAGCGTGGCACACTGCAGAGGTGTTGAAAAGGCTAGAAAGCTCAGATTTTATAGACAAAGTAGACTACTCAGAGTGGGCTGCACTTTTACCAGCCCACGGCAGACTGGATTCTGCTGTCATATTCTTGTTTCTTAGCAGTTCAAAAGCCATATGAGTCCATTAATTTACATAGAAACATAGAAAACAGAGAAACATAGACTTTGACGGCAGATAAGGACCACTAGGCCCATCTAGTCTGCCCATTTCCCTACCTACAGGATAGGCCGCAGATCCTAGTTAACCAACAGCCTATATCTTCCTGCCCCCCACAAGAATTGCCTTATGTCTGTCCCATGCATTCTTGAATTCTCCCACAGTTTTAGACCCCACAACTTCCTCAGGAAGGCTGTTCCATGCATCCACTACCCTCTCTGTGAAATAATACTTCCTCACATTGCCCCTAGAACCTCCTTCTATCTTTTAAATTGTGTCCCCTTGTTCTTGCAAGTCTCTTTTTCTGAAAGATGCTACTCTCTTGGACTTTGTTGATTCTCTTGATGTACTTGAAGTTTCTATCATGTCCCCCTCTCCCTTCTTTCCTCTAGGGTATACATATTAAGCTCCTTTAGTCTCTCCTCATATGGCTTCTCTTGCAGACCCTGCACCATGTTAGTTGCCCTCCTCTGACTGCCTCTATCCTGTCTATGTCCTGCTGGAGATGGGGTCTCCAGAACTGGACACAGTATTCCAGATGGGGTCTCACCAACTGTCTGTACAGAGGGATAACAACTTCCTGTTTTCTGCTGCTGATGCCTCTCCTATACATCCCAGTATACCCCGGCCCTCCCTACTGCCTTCTCACATTGCTTGCTAACCTTAAGGTCATCTGATATGATTACCCCAGGTCCTTTCCTGTTTTGTTGTTGTTACTACCTCCCCACCCATTGTGTATTCTTCCCTGGGTTCTTGTTTCCCAGGTGCATTATTTTGCACTTTTTGCATTGAATCCTAGCTGCCATACGTCTGACCATTCCTCCAACCTTGCCAAGTCCCTTTTCATCCTTTCCACGCCTCCTTGTGTATCAACCCTGTTGCAGATCTTTGTGTCATCTGCAAAAGGCATACTTCTTCCAGCCCTCTGCAATGTCACTGATGAAGACATTAAAAGGACTGGACCCAACATTGAACCTCATGGTACCCCACTAGTAACCGCCTCTTCTTCAGAGTGGACTCCATTTACAATTACCTTCTGTGTCCTGTTGTCCAGCCAATGTTTTACCCAGGCTACCACCCTGGGACCCACTCCCAGGCTGGTTAATTGACTAATAATCTTTGTGTGGGACGTGTCAAATGCCTTGCTAAAGTCTAGGTAGGCCATGTCCACAGCCCCTCCCTGGTCTACTACTTTGGTCACCCAGTCAAAGAAATCTATTAGATTCGTCTGACATGACCTTCCGCTGTGAACCCATGCTGCCTTGGATCCTGTGCTCTATTGACCTCTAGGTACTCAACTATTCTTTCCTTCAGAAGTGACTCCATCACTTTCCCTACCACAGAGGTCAGACTGACAGGTCTGTAGTTCTCTGCCTCTGTCTTGTCCCACTTTTTGTGAAGGGGAATCACATCCGCTTCCTCCAGTCCTCGGGTACCACACCATCCTCCCATGATTTATTAAAAAGAATAGCCAGTGGTTTCATTAGTTCCTTCCTTAATTCTTTTAGAATTCTGGGGTGAATTCCATCAGGACCCATTGCTTTGTCCACCTTTAGTTTTAGGAGTTCTTACAGAACCCTTTCTTCTGTGAAAGGACTGGGATCGACCCCCTTATCAAGAGTGCTTCTGTTAATTGGATTAGGCACTTCCCCCTCCTCTTTTGTGAATACTGAGCAGAAATATTCGTTCAGTATTCCTGCTTTTCACTGTCCCCTCTGCCCACCCACGTTCATTCTATTCAGCCTCACTATCCCTCCCTTTGTCTTTCTACCGCTGATGTACCTATAAAGGTTTTATCCCCTTCTTAACTGAGTTGGCTATCTTTTCCTCAGTTTGGGCCTTTGTTATTCTGACTTCCTCCCTGCTTCTTTCTGCCTTAACTGGTACAGCTCTCCTGTCCGGCTGCTTCTGTGTTTCCTTATACTTCGGAATGCTATCTTTTTCTTCCTGACTTTCACAGCCACCTCTCTTGAGAACCATAGTGGCTTTTCTTTCGCTTTGATTTGTTTATTTGCTTCACACAAAGGCTTGTTGCCTCTGTGATGGCAGTTTGATAATTCCCATTGTTGCTCCACACCTCCTTCTAGCCTGTTTGCTAGTGCTTTTCTGAGGCACTCTCCCATCTTGCCAAAGTCAGCCCTCCTAAAGTCCAGTACCCTCACTTTTGTATGGCTTGACTCTGTAGCTGAGTTTAACATGAACCACACTGTTTGATGGTCACTTGTCCCCAGATGGCAACCCACTTCTAGATCTGAGATCCTCTCACTGTCCCCGTTTGAGAGTACGAGGTCTAAGATTGCTCCCTCACAAGTGGGTTCCGAAACTAGCTGTCTAATGCCTGCCACCTGTAGGGCATCAAGAATGGCCCTGCTCTTGGATGTGGCTGCAGCAAATGTGCTCCAGTTAACATCTGGCATATTCAGGTCTCCCATCAATAGTATCTCCCCTTTCTCTGCCATTCTAAGAATGCCTTCCATTCCATTTATGTGGGGAGTGTAAAATGACCACTAACCAAAATTTGGAAGTGCCTTAGTACCCCATACCCAGACCCAAAGAACTGTTTATGAAACTAAGTGGAGGCCAAAAATGTTCTGAACTTTCTCAGGTATATTATTGGTACTGTACTAGATGAAAAATCCAGAGTATGTTGCCATGAACATGCACTTAGGATTATATCAGTACAAAAAAAACTTCCATAGGAAGTTTGTGACAGGGAGATCCTGCCACTCTTGAGGACCAACCTTTTGTTAAGTCTGTTGTAAGAGTTCTTCTATTTCTTGGCCTAATTTAGCCTTTAAAATTTCTAGTCCATAAGGTTGGCCACTCCCTTCCTTGACTATGCTATATTACTATACCCACATCACATGACTTCTGTCTACTTTTTTCTAAGTCTCTCAACTCCCATTTGCAGGTTATAATTTTTGGTCATTAGGGGTCAGTATTGTGCCCACTCCCCCTCCTCCCTAGCCCAGTTTGCCTTGTCCTCCCAGTTCCTTTCACCCTTCCAGGCTGTCTTGGCTTCCATTTTTAGCAATTCTACCCTTGTTGGTTCTTGAACCCCCTATCATCTGCGCTAAAGGCAGACACTTAATCCCTGCCCCATTAGCTAGTGTTGTCTGCTTTTCGCTTTTTCGTTCCTATATCCGGTTTCCCTCATCCTGTCCATCTCCACTTTGTTTACTTCTTGTTTCCTTTTCTGCCAAAATTAATCTCTTTGCTCTGTTTTTTCCAGTTCTCCTCCTTCTGTCCTCTCTTCTCTCTTACCCTCCTTTGTCTTCACTCACCCTCCCCCCGGTTCTCCCACCATTACGTACCACATTACCCCTCTTCACATCACGTCCTGTCTCCCTCATTTTGACCCCCCAGTGCACCCATGTAGTATATCTGTTCCAACCCAAACTCCTCTGGGGCCCTGAAATCCTGGGCTTCATCCAATCCCCTACTGTAAACCAGCTCAGGCCCCTCTCTAGGGGCACCCAACTCACCTTAAATAAGCTACCCAAACATATGCTGTATAGGTTCTCTCATTCTTCTCTCCTGGAAATATTTCATCCCAGCAGACCCTATGCCCACCCCTCAAAACTCAAGCATATTGGTAGCCTCCTACTGGCCACCATGAACATATATAGCCTTCTACAGAAACATGCCCAACTCCAAGTCTGGGTATGCCACAACCGAGAGGCTCTTGTGGTAGTTGAAACCTGGCTACCCCACCATACCCCTGACTCTGGTTATACCCTACACAGATCAGATAGAATGGGAAAAAGGGGATGGGTTGTGCCACCTATTTCCATGATACACTTCAAGATCATGTAGTTCCGACTACCCTCCCTTACCCTTTATATTGCTGTTGGGACCTCTGGTAAAACTGTTTACCTGATGTCTATATACATACCTCCCCGTAACCATTAAGAGGCTTTCACTTCACTCCTAGATATCGCTGCCCAACTCCCCCAAAACTCTGAGATCATTGCACTCTGAGACTTTAACACAAATTGGCTTGCCCCTCAGTCAGCCTGTTTCAGAGATGCCATTGCTGCCCAAAACCTAACTCATCTGGTCCTCTCTCCAACCAGGCTTAACCGAAACAGGGGCAACAGAACCCTCATTGACCTAATTTTCTCCAATCACCCTCAATATATCTGATGTCCAGGTCTTATCTAACTCGCTTAGTGATCATTCCCCAGTCACCTGCCACTGGTCAAACCGCTGGAAACTGCCACACCCATATCTCTAGACACTGACTCCTTAGGAAAGGCACCCTAGGGCATTTCCACAATTATCTTCTCAGCTTTGACTGGACCCCACTCGACTGTATTGCATCTGTCGATGATGTGCTGTTCTTCTTTATTAGTTCCTTTAACACCACCTATGATATCTTTGCCCCCTTTGTTAAGCAGGCGGTAAAAGATCATTTATCTCCCTTGGTCAACCAGTCTATAATAGACCAAATGACTGCTTGTGACAGCCTATGGCACAGAGCCCTGGAATCTGGCTGCCCTGTGGACCATCAGCTATACCGTGCTGCCCTAAACTCCTGCATCTGGGCCATTCCCCAAGCTAAGGCTGTTTACTACCAAACTAAACTCACCACCTCCTGAGGGCAGGGATTTAACTTCTGGGAGAATATTAAGGAACTCAGTGGTAAATCCCCTCCCCCCCCACTGATCATAAACAGAGTCCCTACCCGGGATCCTGACCAGATTGGCAACACCTTTAATGCGGCTTTTACTGACCCTAGCTCAGTAACCCCCCCAAATTTTTTTCTCCCCCTCCCCTGGGCTGTCCCCACCCCCTCCTACTGGTGTCCCGCCATTCCTTTTCAAGACTATCTCCCCAGTACTGCCTGCTTCTACCTCTCTAAGTTCCTTGGCAAATCCAGCCAGCGTGGCACTACACTAGACCTTAAGCTGCTCAGCCTACCTCTAGACGCAGTCCTAATCCCCCAGACCAAAATCTTGACTATGTCGCTATGCCTTGGTCAGTTTCCTTCCCAGTGGAAGTCGGCGGTGGTCACCCCCATCCACAAGAGCGGCGACCAAACTGCTCGTAATAATTACAATCCTATCTCCATTCTGCCCCCCCAAAAGCGTTCGATAAAATCGTCACCAGCCAGCTCACTGGATTCACATAACCTCCTTTACCAGCAACAGCACAGTTTCAGGAAGGGCCACAGCACCACCACTGCCCTCCTGGAGTACACCTCTTTCATCCGCGATGCCCTCAACCAAGGGGCCTTGGTTGGGTCTGTGTACATAGACTTCACCAAGACCTTTGATACAGTCAATCATTCCCTATTATCAGACTCTCACCTTTCCACTGGACTGTCCCAGGAGGCCACGCCTGGTTCACCCACTACCTGCAAGGAAGATCTCAGCAAATGAAGATAAATGGCACCCTATACACTAGTCTACAGGTTCACTTTGGGGTGCCCCAGGGCTCCATTCTTGGCCCACTCCTATTTACCCTGTACCTGAACTCTCTCCCCTCAGCCTGCACCGGACATTGTCTCCTCTATGTGGACAATGCAGTGACTTTCAGTCGCCACCCTGACCCCACCCTGCTTCAGCTGGACCTGCAGTGCTCCTTCAAGGAGGCTGAATCCTGGTTTTCAACCCATAAACTAATTCTTAATTATAAAAAGACAAAGGTAATGCTATTTTCCCAGCACCGAAATAAGTACAAGTCCTCCGCCCTCTCCCATCCTCAGCTCACATGGCACCCCCCTGGAATCTGTTTCCCATTTTAACTACCTTGGTATCACCCTCAATCCTGCCCTCTCCTTCCATGAATGTATTACCACCACCTGCTCTGCAGTTATTGCCAGAATTGGCATCCTCTTCAGAATTCAGTCCTGCCTCCCCCTGCTGCTCTTAGACTGGCTATCTCCAGTTCTGTCCTATCCTTGGTAGACTATGGTATAGTCAGCTATGGCTCTGCCTCAGACTCTGCCCTGAGCAAAATTGAACTTGCCTTAAACAAAGCCTTCCACCTGGCAACTGGCTGCGACAGGTTGACGCATACCTTTGTTCTCTATCAGTGCTCAGCCTGGCTAAATTTCCAAGGGCGTCTCTACTATCAGACTTGCCTACTAGCAAAAAAATCTCTATGGGCCACTCATCCCCTTGCTGTAACATTCTCCTCTCTCCACAGCAGCATAGGCAGGCAACCAGACACACTGACAAAACTGTTTTCCAAATCCTCTTCTATAGAACCACTGCCAGTCAAAGGTCTTTTAAATATAAGGCCCCTTTATGGATGAACTCCATACCTTGTTCTCTCCTATCCTTACCCAGGTTGGGCCCTTTCAAAAAAGAACTGCAGGACCACAATCTGATTTCATCAAACTGCGACTGCCCGTAACACTGTTGTAACTCTCCATTTCCTCTCCCGCACCTTGGCTCCACGACAACGCCCATTGGGCAACTTTCTGATGTCTACTATTTTCCAGCTCTCCTTTGGTCCACTTCCTGGGCCCTGTTTCTCACTTTCTCCTCCATAGCTCCATTGCTCCTGTCTCCAATACTTCTTTTTTCTCATCAGACTTCTCTACAATTTTTTGGTTACTCCCATGTCAATTATCAATGCTTATTGTAATGCTTTGTTATTTGTGTATAATTAATGTCATTATTCATGATGTCTGTCACACTTGCCTGCCACACTTTGCACTGACGTGGAGCCTTTTGTAATGGCTCCTATTGTATAATTTTTTTTTCTCTGTTTGAATAATTTACTGTCATTGTTTCATGATGCCTGTAACACTTGCGTACCACACTTTGTACTGACGTGGAGCCTTTGAAAAAGAGTCCCTGACTCAAAGGGTTGTAATTCTTAGACCTCAATAAATAAATAAATAAATAAAGAATATTGTCCTCATTAATTTTTTTCCCCCTCTCAGAGCTTCTGAAGGTGGATGGGCGGAAGCTCCATCCCTTCCTGGGACAGCAAGGTGGTAAACAGTCTGAAATAACTGCTTCCCTCTTAAGGTGGGGGATATGTGACAGGGAGATCCTGCCACTCTTGAGGACCAACCTTTTCTTAAATCTGCTGCAACAGTTCTTCTATTTCTTAGCCTAATTTATCCTTTATAATTTCTAGTCCTTAAGGTTGGCCACCTGTGGGCGCCCCTCCCCTTTCTTGACTATGCTATAGTGTCCTCTTTAATTTTCCTTTTCCCTCTCAGGTCCTCATACAGGGAGGTTATTGTGGTGACCTCTGAGCTGATGTAAAACAACAGGCTGTGTTCCTCGTTGTTGGATTTAGTATGCAATAGCACTATGTCATAAAATACCTAGATATATATGGCTTATGTGTATGAAATCTGTAAATGTTGAAAATACCACGGCACTAGGTGTTTTTGATAAAGGTATAAAGTTACCAGAGGATTGTATTATAAAAATTAAGTTACCAAGGTAGAGCTATCAGAAAACCCCTGTTGTTTTATTTAAAATGCATGTAAATAACAGATTGTTTGAGAGGCCCTTTGGCACCATGCATTCCTGCTTTCAGCTGAACCAGCCTAAAATGTCATTGTGATTTGCATATACATCCCATGATGCTTTGTATTATGGGGGTATGTGTGATGTTGTGTTTCTTTGAAACTTGGCTTTATTGCCAATGCATTTTGGAGTAACCCTTGCTTCAGTGCTTCTGCACTGAGATTTGTCTTTAGCTTCTTTTGGGGTGTTTATTTTTTGAGCTCTCCATCACCCAGCACACGCAAAACCAACACAGGGAATGAATTCATTTCCACTGAAGAGATAGATCAGTAAATCAGTGGGTACTAAGTGCAGAGGAAGGACATGCATAGTCTGTTGCTACAAACTGATGTATTGGAGAAGGGGATATGCCATTGCTTAAGGTTATTCCCTGTGTTTTAAATAAACATTACACAGAGATTGTGCGTTGAACCTGAAGTTCTGTGTCTGGTCCATCTGTCATCCCACAGTCCCTTCACAGACTTGGTGTTAGAAGTGGGATAACTTGCTGGAAATGTCTGGACTTGGCTAGGGGGATGTTTTCCGGTGGGTATTGCCCAGATATCACAGGTGGACTGATGCACCAGGAGTTGCTAGAGGAGAACTTGGAGGAGAAAGTCCATGGAGTTCTGACCAGAGCTATGGCCAACAGACTGGGAGAGAAGCTGCTGCCTGGACTGGACCTGGGAACTTGGAGGAAGGCCAAGCCTGAAGATGAGAAAGAGATCCAAGGGGAAGAGGAATAATCAAGGGAACTACCTCCTCTTGAAAACGCTCCACCTGAGGATGTAGGGGAGTTGTTGAAATGGCTCTGCATAAAACAGGTGCAGATGGAAAAAGATGGAGACATTGAGCAGAGAAGGCAAGATGCCAAATGGGCGGATACCGTAAGGATCTTGCATGCCATCGATGCAGGACAAACTGAAAGAACCAGTAGCCCAAGAGACATTAAACTGTCCAAACTATCGGACAGTGATGACATTGAAGCCTACCTCACAACATTTGAGAGGATTGCTCAAACATGTGCATAGTCAAGGGAATAGTGAGTTGTTTGATTGGCACCCACCTGACAGGCAGTGCCCTGTTGGTTTATAGCCACATGGACTCCCGAGAGGCTGAGGACTATGACCACGTGAAGCAGGAGGTCCTCATATGCTATGATATAAACACTGAAACCTATCACCAGAGGTTTAGGTTTCTTACAATGCAGTCACTGGATATCCTCCCCCCAGAGACTTATGCCCATCTGAAGGAGTTCTGCTACAATGGTTGCAGGCAAATAACAAGAGCAAGGACCAACTTCTGGAGGTGGTAATTATTGAACAGTTTATTCATGGCACTTACCAAAATTGTCTAGTAACCTGTACTATGCTTGCATTGTCAAACTGCCTTCAAATTAATCATTGCCTTGCCACAGCCTGTGCTCGTATTTACTACCAGCACCACACTCCTCATTTTGTGTATAATTGCTATTGTGCTCAATTTTCACTTTGTTCATGTATTGTACTTTACATTTGCTCATCTTTGTTAAATTGCCTGTTTAAACTGCTTTCTGCCTTTACATTATATGTATTAACTATTTGTACCTTGTATTATTCCATCTGGGCCAAGTCTTATTGCATAGGGCTTGAAGTCCCCCCTGTACCTGATTTTGTCTCTGACAAGACACTGTGATGGTCATTGTTTTTCTGTTATACTTTGTAACCTCCTGGGTTGTGCCTGAAAATAGTCATGTCTTCGGCTAGTGTACCTACCCAGTAAACAAAAACTAAATAAAAATAAATAAGTAAAGTTTTACCCCAGGATGTACAACTTTGGGTTCAGGAGCATAAGCCTGATTCCATTAATAAAACCATCATGTTGGCAGAAGACTTCCTGGCAGCCTGACCATCCAGACCCAGAGGGTTCCAAGGGACATCAGCGGCTGCATCCACCAGCAATCCAGTAAGGAACACTTTTACTTATAAACTGTCAAATCCAGCCTCAGTTAAACAAGACTGGAGAGCAGAGAGAGGGGGTGAATTCCTGTAGCAGAGATTGTATGTCATGGGTGCCAGAAGATGGGGCATTATGTAAGAAACTGTCCTAATACAAAGAAAGAGACAGCTCACCTAGCCTTTGCAAACTGGGGTCACTTTATGGCTACTGTGCAGCTCGGATCACAGCAGATGATGGGACTGATTGATTCGGGGAGCCACCAGACTGTTGTGCAGGCAGATCTGGTGACTGGGAATAATAAAGGGCCGGATACAGCAGTCATCTGTGTGCACAGTGATACCCATTGCTACCCTACAGCCACCAAATAACTGTTCAAGAAAGGACATGAGGTAGAAGTTGGGTTGGTACCTCGTCTACCCATGGCAGTTATCGGGCATGACCACCCAGACTTTGCTTCATTTGTACATTGTCATACCACCGGCGATTCTGCTGTAGTTGCAGTAACCACCACAGCTCAAGTGAAGCAAGGACATTTACAATCTGTGTTCCCATGTGATGATGTTTTTGAGGATCCTGACAGGGGCCGTAAAACTAAGGCGGAGAAGAGGAAGCTAAAGAAGGACTGGATTGATACTCATGCTGGTGTACAGCCAGACTTGAGACACACTTTTAAATGTGATATGTAGCATGAGCAAAAAACAGACCCTTCACTTAACCCTTTTTTCTTCACAGGTGCGGATGGGAGTGGAAAAAGGTACCCTTCAGTTTGTTGTAAAACAGAGAATGCACTAACGCCAGAACTGAAGAGGTAGTAGACCAACTAATAGTTCCAGAAAATTCCGCTCCCAAATCATGTATCTGGTGCATGACATCCCTTTAGCAGGACATGCTGGCAGAGATAGTACCCTGAATAGGATACTCAGGTTTTATTGGCCCTCTATCCACGAGAACATAGCTGAGTATTGTAAAGCATGTGCTGAGTGTCAGGAGGTAGCTCATGATAGCCATGGATGTAGTGGGCCCCCTGGAAAAGAACTCCAAGGGTAACATATTTGTACTGGTCATATGTGATTACGCTACCCAGAAGCTATCCCCATGAGAACTGTCACTGCCCTGTGGATAGCAGAGGAGCTAGCAAATATATTTAGTCATATGGGAATCCCCCAGGAAAGACTTACTGATCAGGGGAGTAACTTTAATGCACCCCTGCTAAAAGAATTGTACTGTCTTCTGGGTGTGGTAACAGTGTGTTCTTCCCCATACCACCCACAGACTGATGGCCTCATAGAGAGGTTTAATCAGACATTAAAGAGAATGTTGAAGTATGTAAAAGAAGAGGGTAGGGATTGGGATAGGTACCTCCCCTATTTACTCTCCGCTTACAGACAAATCCCTCAGGCATCCACTGGTTTCTCTCCTTTCTCGTTACTATATGGGAGGAACCCGAGGGGGCCACTGGATGTGGTTAAAGAACACTGGGAAAGAGGTGGGACATCTTGATGTCATAGAGTACATGACTCAGTTACGCAGACACCTGGTGAGGTGTATCAACTTGGCACACCAGGGCTTAGAACAGAAGCAAGACTTGCAGAAAGAAAGATACGACCAGGGTTTGAAGACTAAAACATTTCAGTCAGGGGACAAAGTGTTACTTCTTCCCTCCACAGAGAACAAACTACTCATGAAATGGCAGGGCCCCTCACCATTTTGAGGCAAATAGGAGCAGTGAATTATGAGCCTAGCATGCCAGAAAGAGACCCCCCCCCAAAAAAAAAATGTACCATGTGAGCCTCCTTTGGAAATGGCATGAGAAGCCTAACTCCTCCCTTTATATCCATCCTGAAGTTAAAGAGTCTGAGCTAGAGGTTGCCTATAAAAGACCTGAGCAGTCAGGACAGTTGGGGGAGATCCAGACTAACCTTGAATTGGATCTTCAGCAACAGAAAGATTTGCAGGGGGTATTACAAGAATTTGAGCCCATATTCACAAACGGCCCGGGGAGGGCCAAAGGAATTGTGCACATCATAACTGCCACGCAAGACAAGTCCATACACCAAAAGTTCTACAGATTGCTCATGAAGGTGAGAGATGAGTGATTCAGGAAGTCAAAAAAATTGAGCAGTTAGGCGTAATTGTGCCTTCAAAGAGAGCATGGTCTTCACCCATGATCATAGTGGACAAGAAAGAAGGTGGGATACGTCTATGCCTAGATTTTAGGAAGCATAACAACACGTCACTATTCGTTGGTTATCCTATGCTCTGAGTAGATGACATCATTGACAGGCTAGGCAATGCACAGTGTATCTCCACCCTTGACCTTACTGAGGGATACTGGCAAATCCCCGTGTCATCGTATTCACAAGATAAAACCACATTTAGCACCCCAATCGGTTTATACCAGTTTGTTATAATGCCATTCAGACTACATGGGGCCCCAACCACTTTTCAGCATTTTATGGATCACACACTGACGACTGTGCAACTTATTTGGACAGCGTGGTCACATTCAGCCCTGACTGGGAATCCCATGTTAGACACATGTCCCAGGTATTGCAAGCAATAAAGGAGTCAGGAGCAACCATTATCCCTAGTCCATGTGGCCTAGCAAAGACTGAGACAAAGATAGGTTCATTTTAGGCAAAGGACAAGTACAGCCTGAGGTAGAGAAGGTCATAGCAGTAATAAACAGTCAATACCTACCACAAAAAAGCATGTGAGATCTTTCCTAGGCCTGGCTGGTTATTACCGGAGATTTATTCCTAATTTCTCAGCCATTGCCAGTCTTTGCACTGATCTCACTAAAAAGAAGTACCCAAATAAGTTTCAGTGGACCCCTATTTGTGATGGGGCTTTTGGGAATATCAAGCCCATTCTATGTACAGCTCCATTATTAACAAGCATTTGTCAGTGCCGAATGCTGATTGCTTATATGTGCTGTTTAGGTATTTGGAAGTGAAAGTACCATGCCTAAGAACTATCATGTGCCCCCCCCCCCAAGACATCCACTGTGTCTTTCTGTTGAGTATTCGCAGAAGAGGGGGAAGGGCAAGGGCAACACCATTACAGTAGTAGCAAAGGCATGAAGAGGTGGACAAAAGTCAATTCACAGGCAGAAGAATCCTGCAGAAGGTGAGTAAACTGAAGGTGGACAAAGCGATGGGACCAGATGGCATACACCCAAGGATATTAAAAGAACTGTGAAGGGAAATAGCAGTACCTCTGGCAGCCATGTTCACAGAGTCATTCAACACAGGGGTGGTACCAGAGAATTGGAGTAAGGCAATGTGGGCCCTCTATAGAAATCCAGCAGTAGGGAGGAGGCGGGGAACTATGGGCCAGTCAGCCTCACTTCAGTAGTGGGGAAGATCATAGAGACATTGGTTAAAGAAAGGATAGTGGGGCATCTAGAAGCCATTGGAGCCCGGGACCATAGGCAACATGGATTCACAGTGGGGAGTTCATGTCAGACAAATCTGGTTGATCTCTTTGACTGGGTGACAAAAGAAGTACATCAGGGTGGAGCAGTGGACAACGCTTACCTTGGTGTAAGCAAAGCCTTTGACATGTCCCACATAGGAGGCTGACAAACAAGCTGAGTAGGCGGGGCATGGCATAAAAGGTGGTAAACTGGGTAACAGGAGGCAGAGAGTGGTGATAAATGGGGCACAGTCTGGGGAGAGGGGGTGACCAGTGTGGTGCCGCAGGGAGTGGTCCTGGGGCCAGTTCTGTTCAGTGTCTTCATTAGTGACATTGTAGAAGGGCTGAAGGGAAAGGTCTGCCTGTTTGCAGATGACACCAAGATGTGTAACACAGTGGATACCCCAGGGGGGGTGGAGAAAATGAGGAGGGACCTGGGAAGCTTGAGAAATGGTCTGAGGACTGGCAACTGAAGCTTAATTCAAAAAGTGCAAAATTATGCACCTGGGACACAGAAACCCTGGAGAAAGGTGGGAGGGAGTTGCTGACAGTCACAAAGAAAGAAAGGGACCTGGGGGTTCTTATATCAGATGACCTGAAAATGTCAAAGTGGTAAGGCAGCTGGGAGGGTCAGTGACATGCTGGGGTGCATAGGCAGGGGTATCACCAGCATAAGGAGGGAGGTAGTGATGCCATTATATAAAACCATGGTCAGGCTTCGCATGGAGTACTGTGTGCAGTTCTGGAGGTCGCACCTTCGTAAGGATATTAACAGGCTGGAGATGGTCCAGAGAAGGGTGAATGAGATGGTACAGAGCTTGCAACACAAGAAGTATGAGGAGAAATTATGGGACTTCAATATGTACTCACTGGAAGAGAAGAGGGGATATGATAGAAACATTCGAGTACCTCAAGGGTATAAATATAACTACTGAGAAGCAGGAGACAGCTGCTATAGGCATATGTGCCCTCTTGTGTGTGATATTCTTTTGTTCTTATAAATCTGTAATCTCCAGTATTTCAGTAACCACATGACCACACTGCCTTCTTTAGGCAATTTTATGCTGGTTGACACCTGGTGTCAGATGGCAGACAGAGGGCTCACCAGATTGTGTTGCCATTTGAAAAACTTCATAGAGTGTTCTTTTACTGGTAAGCGTTTTGGAAAGCTGGTGAAGGTCTCACAATTTTTATGCTTTTATCTCCTTATGTGTGTCCCTTTTGGTCCCCACACCCCAACAGTCATCAGTGGCCACAGCTTCAGCCTTCTTCTTGCCAAGATGGTGGGTGAGAAACATAGAATTTGACGGTAGATAAGGACCGCTTGGCCCACCTAGTCTGCCCATGTCCCTACCTGATGGATAAGCTGCAGATTCTAGTTAATCAACAGCTTACTTCCTCCTACCCCCAGTAGAATTGCCTTATGTCTGTCCGTGAGCAGCTGCCTTCACAGTCTGTGAAGTCTGACGTCTTTCAATGCCGCTTATTGGTCATCTTCCAACAGAGGCAAGGCACTGCCAGCCCAAAACTAACTCAGGACAAGCAGGTTTCAAAGTGAGGAAGAAATGGAGTGAGCAAGAATCAAGTACTCATTAAGATGTAGCATTGATTTTAAGATCAGCATACCAATATGGACACTGCAAATAGAACCCCAGCTCTTCAAGCAGCATTACGAAGAGTAAAGGCTTCTCGAAGCACTGCGGTTCTGTTCATTGTACTGTAAGTGGGCTGCATCTAATTCGGTAATTTACCGTACCTTACATCTGGATGTATGGTAGGCCCAACTTTAAATAAACACTTCACCTGAATTAACACATGGTGCCATAGAAGCAAAAAATTTGTCAGCAGAAAAGGACCGCTCAGCCCACCCAATGTGCCCAGGTGTTCTCTACCTACTTGTAACTCCTGCCTGTATATGTTACTGCATGTCTTATTCTGCCTGTGTCCATCAGGACCTTCTTGTGAATGAACTTGCTTAATGGATTTTTCCTGCAATGAACTTGAACCTACTCCACTTCCATAGCCCTATTGATCTCCGTTGACCCCCCTCCTTCCTCCTTTTCTAATATACCCCTATGTTTATCCCATGCATGCTTCATGCCCCCTACCATTTTAGCTTCCACCATTTCTCCTGGCAGTCTGTTCAAGGTGTCTACCAACCTTTCAGTAAAGAAATATTTCTTCACATCTATCCTGAATGCCCCCCAGCTTCATTGTATTTCCCTTGGTTTGGGTGCTCATCCTCATTTGAAGGAAACTCCCCAACTGTACCCTCTTTATCCCTGTGAGGTACTTTGTAGGTCTTGATCATGTCACCTGTCGCCCTCCTGTCTTCCACAGTGTACATGTTGAGATTCTTCAGCATTTCCTTGTAGGTATTCCTGTGAAAATTCTGAACCATTTTAGTTGCCCTCCTCTGCAAAACCTCCACCTTATGTCCTTTTTGAAGTGTGGACTGTAAAATTGGACACAGTACTCTAGCTGGGGATATAGCAGGGAGTGATACAATGGCAGCACAACATCCCTCCTCCTAGTGGAGATGCCACTCATGCACCCCAGAATCCAATTTGCCCTGCCCATAGTTTTGTAACACTGTACTGCCATCTTGAGGTTCTCTGATATAATAACCTCAAGGACCCTTTCATGTCTAGTGAGTATCAGTACCTCTCCCCATCCTATACCCAGCATCGGGGTTCCTATGCCCTCGGTACATGATTTTACACTTGTTGGCACTGAACCCCAAGTAAGTAAGAAAATGGAAATGATATGAATGAATTGCAGGCTTTTAACCAGCTTTTCGGGGAGTGTGTATATGTGTGAGTGGGGGGGGTCTCTGCTACTATAACTATTTGCGTTTGATTTGGTATAATGTGCAAACAGACTAACCCTGCTCCCCACTCCCTGTGCTATATCGGAGATAAAGAGCCCAAATAGCGTTGGCCCAAGCATTGAGTCTTGCGTCACCCTGCTTGTCACTACTCTGGAAGCTGAGAGCTACCCCACCACCACCACCCTCTGCATCCTCCCCTGTAACCAGTTCTCTATCCATTTAGTCAAACCACCTTCCACCAGTACCCTTCCTTCTCCTCACTGTTCTCCTCCTTGGCCTGTGTTCCTCCTCCCGGTAGTCCGCACCCTTTCTCCTCCTTATTCTTACTGGGTGGTGGTGCCGCCTTCTGTATTACACTCAGACCACTCTGCCTGCCCCTTTGCAGGGTTACTACACCTCTGCCTTTACCTATATCTAGAGTGGTGACCTCATCAGGCTGCCCTGTCTGGACCTTTCTACCAACCTCAGTCTTTTGGCCACCCCCATTTGTTTAAATCCACCTTAGCAGAGATATACCCCTCTAATCCTTTTTTTTTTTTTTTTTTTACATATTTTCTCACTGGGCTATGGTCGGCTTGGTCATCCTGACTGACCCCCCCAGCCCTGCCCCCAACATCAGGCTAACCTGCTCACCTCCACGGATTACCGCCGTGGTGGGGTAGTGAGCTCACCTGGTCGACCCACCGGAGTAGGATCCGGTTGAGGAGGCACCATTTGGGGCAGGTGGGGGGGGTCAGAAGCTCATGCTGCATGACCTTAACCCATTTTCCACTTTTCTCTCCTTTACAGAGTGTGGGCGTGCAATGATGCTTCAGCACAGCATGCCAACGTCTGCCACATTCCACCACCCTTTACTACACCACTGTAGTAGCGCCCGCGATCATCACCAAGGGCTGCTACAGAGTGGTGGGTCCCTGGATCTCACCCCAAGATAGGAGAGCAGTCCTGTGGATGCTCAATCCTATCCCTCTCTTGCCAACCCCTGGTGGGCCGGGCTTGTGTCCAAACCCAGGTTGGCAGTGTGGCATGGGGTGTGGCATCCAGTGCCTCAACCCTCCGCGCCAGTAGCCCGACAGCAATGCTGCCTTTAATACTCCCCTCCCTGCTCCAGTGTACCCTGTCCCCCGTGTACAAGTCACTATTCCCCCCAGATCCTACCCCAGTTAGTCACTAACCCATAGTGTTTCCTGTAGCACCAATCCATCGGCCACTCAAACTCCTCAAGTCTACCCTTCCTCGCCATGCTTGCATATGGTACTGGCAGTACCTCCAAGAATGCCACCAACTTCCCCATGCCCTCACACTGCCTGCCCAAGTACACAGACCGCCCCCTCAGTACTTCCACATTGTCCCCTGCCAAGTCGTTTGTACTTACATGCAAGAGTAAATGAGGTTTCTTCCTCCCCCTCACTGCACACTTGAGCAGTGCCTGCCCTGCCCCTCCTGCAGTCAGCCTGGGGACAGCTTCAACCCAAATATGGCTGTGCCTTCCCCCTTTCCATCCCATCTTACCCATTTTAGCATAGAATCCCCCAGGATGAGTATCCCCCGGCCCTTACCCCATTTCCCTTCTGATGCCCCTTCCACCACCCCAGTATTCGTTCTTCCCTGTCCCTTACCCCTGCCAACTGCTCCCTCTATGACTTCTGTATCTGTACCCCCTACTTCCGCCTCACCCCTTTTATCTGCCTTATTCCTCCTATCCCCCTTGAACCCCTTCCCAGCCTGACTACTTCCTTCTGGGCTTCCCATGTCGACCTCCCCTCTCCCCTGCTGATTTCCAACCCCTCTCCTATCCCCACTGTTATTGATTTAGAGCCCCCATTCCCTTCTACCCAGATAGTGATGCCCCTCTCATCCTTCCCCCTTCCCGTAGCCTTCTCTTCTTCAGTCACCACCTCCTCCTTCCTTACTAGCCCCCTTCTACCCCTTTGTCATCACTGTCTCTTCCCCTGCCAGTTGTCATCTCTCTCATGCTCCGCTTGTACCCCCCCTTCAGTATGTTCCTGCTCCCGCTCTCTGTCCCATAGCAGAGGTTCAAATCTATTCGTAGTCGATACCTGTCCTACATCTCTTCTCCCTATCAGTTCCCCTCTGCTACTTGTTCCCCTCCGTGGCACCCCTGATCCCTCCCTACCTGCAGCCATCTGCTCCCTCCCCCCTGGTACTCCTCGTGGTCTCTTCCTCCCCCATCAGGAAGCCGCCCTTGCCTCGGGCACCCCTTCCTTCTTCTCTCTTTTCTGCTAGTGCCTCTGATACTGGCATCGGTTTCAGTCCCTAGTTATTCTTCCTCCGTCCCCCTTTGCCATCCCCTATTCCCCGCTTAGGATGCCTACCATACTCATCTGCTGTGCCACTTACATTCCTCCCTAACCTCCACAGTTCCTCCCTCAAACTAGCCAGTCATCTACAGACCATACCTCCCATCCTCAAAGCCCAGTTCAGCATCATGGCAGACCCACATGCTGTACACCTCTCCACCCTTCCAAAGATGCCCGCCCTATTGACATGTGGCACCTGCCCCATTTTGGCCCCCATCTTATGTTATGGGCTCTCACTCCCAGGTTCTGTACCCTACTACAACTGTTAGGCCCCTATTTACTCAAATTCCTGCCCCTCCCCCACACTAGTCCCCCTGCTGACCCCTTGCCGACCGTGGTAATTCAGTCTCAAATCTCATCCGTTAGATATTTTATTACTGTAGTAATTCTAAAGCCTCATTGTCCATTTTTCACCCCTCAGCTACCATACTTTTTGTTCTCGGCTGTCATATAGTTTCACTTTGCCCAGTTGGACATCCTAACTCCAAGTATTACTCAGCTCAGTTAGAGAAATAAACAGAAAAAATAAATATGTATTATTACAGCAATCATAACAGTATAGCTCAGTACTTAGCTCAGTTAGAGAAAGAAACAGAACAACTAAATCTGTATTATTACGGCAATCCTAAAGTATCCAATCATTGCTTTGTCTCCACTCCAGAGAGCCCACTGTAATATAGGACCACAGAGGACCCTGGGCGGCAGGGTGGGCAACTGTAAAGTCCCAGCAGAGCTCCACTGAGCTTGCTCACTCCCCCTCTCTCACTCGTTCTGTTTCTCCCGACCCTGCAGGCTGCTCTTGTACTGGGCTCCTGCCTGCGTTGGCACATTTTTCTGCCCACAAAGAAATCCACAGCAGTCCCGACAGAGCTCCATTAGGCTTGCTTACCACCCTTCTTTCACTTGCTCCCAGAGCTGCAGGCTGCCCTTTTGTACTGGTTTCCTGCCTGCATTGGTACCTTTTTCTGCCCACAAAGAAATCTGCATCAGTCCTGACACAGCTCCATTGAGCTCGCTCACTCCCCCTCTCTCACTCACTCGTTCTGTTTTTCCCGGCACTGCAGGCTGCCCTTTTGTACTGGGCTCCTGCCTGCAGTGGCGCCTTTTTCTGCCCACAAAGAAGTTCACAGCTGTCCCAACAGAGCTCCGTTGAGGTCGCTCACTCCCCCTCCCTCACTTGCTAGTTCTGTTTCTCCTGGAGCTGTAGGCTGCCCTTTTGTACTGGGCTCCTGCCTGCATTGGCGCCTTTTTCTGCCCACAAAGAAATCCGCAGCAGTCCCAACAGAGCTCAGGTGAGCTCGGTCAGTTCCCCTCTCTCACCTGGTCGATCTTAATTTGTTCCAGACACTGATTTCCCAGAGCAACTGCGCTATTCTGCACCAGAAGCGCAAAAACACATTTCGGCCAGAATGTGAAAAATGACAGCTGTACTGTTTATAAGGAGGTGTGAAAAAATGCCAGTTTTGAAAATCTGGCATGAAAATATTAAAAATTTTCAAAGTTACAAGGGTGCGTGGAAACTACGCAACGCACAGTTGTAACACATTCATTTTATGAACTTTCATCACCACATTTTCACCATAGGCATTTTAGGACTTCTGCTCATGAACAGTGTCACTGTAATTTTCTCAGTCTATCCTGGAAACTGATTTCCCACAACGACCGCGCTGTTCGGCGCCGGAAGTGCGAAAACACATTTTGGCCAGGTTGTGTAAAATGACAGCTGTACTGTTCATAAGTAGCTGTGTAAAAATGGTAATGTTGAAAATCTGGAGTGAAAATATTACAAATTCGCGCAGTTACGAGCGTGTGTGCAAACTGCGCAACGCACAGTCATAACACAGTTATTTTATGGACTGTCATCACAGAATTTTCAACATAGACATTTTAGGACCTCTTCTCATGAACAGTGTCACTGTGATTTTCTTAATGTGTCCCGAACACTGATTTCCCCCAGTGACCGTGCTATTCTGTGCCGGAAGTGCAAAAACACATTTTGGCCAGGATGCGAAAAATGACAGCTGTACTGTTCATAAGGAGGTGCAGAAAAATGACAATGTTGAAAATCTGGAGTGAAAATATTGCAAATTTGCGAAGTTACGAGCGTGCGTAGCAACTGCGCAACATACACTCATAAAACAGTTATTTTTTTGGATTTCTCCCACCAAATTTGCAACATAGACTTTTTGAGAGCCCTCATGAACACTGGCACTGTTATTTTGTTAACCAGTCTCTAAAGGTGATTCCATGCAGTGACCACGAAATCACCTTTTGGGACCAAATAACGCCACAACAGTGGCTGAATTCACAAGGAGAGGTCCCAAAAACCCCATGTTGAAAATCTGGGGCCAAAATTCAAAAAAATGCCTGAGATATGCATCAAAGTTGAAAAAACCCTATTTATGCCATTATATAGCTTACCGGCATTTCTTCAGTTTGTGGTCGGCTTTGAAGAGTGCAGATGTGTTCCCGGTCCACCGAAGATCGTCCATCGCATACTTGCAGTAGGTATGGGGTGAGGGGGTGTGGGGAGGCAGGGTGCACAGAGGTGTAGGCACGGGTTGTGGGAGGGGGCAGGAAGACCGAGGGACCATTTCTTTTTACTAGTTAACAAAAAAAAAAATCATGTCGCGGGACTTTTTTTTTGCTAGTGCATTGGCATACGCTAACAGTGTTTTTTTGGTGAAGCTGTAGCCGATGGGGATTGGGCACCCCTGTCGGCACAAATCCACTGCTTTTTTGTGGGGGGAGACATGATGCTGACAGGGAGTGGGCTCCCCCGTCGGCAAATCAAACTGGAAGGGGGACATAATGCTGATGGGGAGTGGGCTCCCCCGTCGGCAACATGAATTAGGATGGGGACTGAAGTCGACAGGGATTGGGGCCCAATTGGCAAAAACACACTGTTGTTGGGGGGCACCCCCTCGGCAGTGGGGGCTGATCAATATTGTTTGTGAACACGGCAGCAAGCTGCCGCCATGTTCACAAACAATATTACAGTAGCAACGTTCCGCCCAGCAATGAGGGGTCACTCTCTCATTGCAGCGCAATGGCTGACACTGCAATGACGAGGTGGCCCTTGATTTTAGCAGCTGAAACATTTCAAGGTTGTGTCACACTGGCTGAACTAGTGTCAGTAGCAGCATGCCACCCTATTGGGGAACAGGGGCCAAGCCTCAAAAGGCAGTGGGGGCATTGGCCACAACAGTGCCACGCCTCCACAGCCTGCTTCTGCAGCAAGCTGCCACATGTTTCTTGCACATGTGTGCAATCAACATAAAAAGCCCTGACTTCAACCAAGTGTTTGAGGTTTAAACCGATGCATCAGAGAATAGTATTGGGGCAGTCTTATCTCAGAAAATAGATGGGAAAGAACATCCGATCATGTATATCAGCAGGAAGCTACATGAAAGGGAGAGAAGGTATTCTACCTTAAAGAAAGATGCTTAGCTAAGAAGTGGGCTATTGAGTCCCTGAAATATTATTTGTGGGGGGCTGAATTTTGGGTTGTAACTGATCATAACCCCCTTTGCTGGTTGCACCAAATGAGAAAAAAAAATCCCTGTATAATGCTGTTGCACTTAACTCTTCAACCCTGTTGATTTACTGTGTCCCACAGGGCAGGCACAAAACATGTGAATGCTGATTTCATTTCTAGATATGGTGCAGGAATTGATGTCAGTGAAATATGACGGACTTTCCCTAAAAGGAGATAGTACAGGGAAGGTACCATTATTTTCTTCTTTTTCCCCGCAGAACCACCGAAGCCGTCCACCCTGGTCACGGCCCCCGGAGACCTCCGCCGTCGCCCATTGCTGCTGAGGACCTCGCTCACCCTCGGCTACCCCTGAGGGCGGGGCCGAGGGCCACCGCGGCCCCGGAACTGTATCTAGTCGGGGTCCTGCAGCAGCGGCGGCTATGTGAGGCTCTCCGGGAGGGCTTCATCAATCGGTAGGTCCTGCCCTCCATCTTTTCCTCGGTTTCTCCCCTAGAGGAGGCGGGGGCGTGCAATAGCGCCAGCGTCGCCCGCCTCCATCCCCCATGCTCAAGTGCCCGGCTAGCGCGGAACCCCCGTCTCCACCAGGGGTCTCCCACCGCCGAGGCTTACCCATTACCCTCTCCCCGAGTAGGAGAGCCGTCCATTGACGCCGATCCTACTCCCCGTGCCGTCCCTCCGACGGACCCGGATCCATTCCTCGAACCCGGTCGCGGCGCCGCAGCAGAAATCCCATCACAGCCTAATGGGTCAAGGCCAGGGAAGATACCATTAGTCCCTGTTGAGAAATGTGTTAACGCCTCAGGGTAAAAAATGATGATATCTACTATATTTATGATGGAGTGCTTATCATAAATAGGGACCCTGAGACAGAGCTTCTGAAGGTGGATGGGCTGAAGCTCCATCCCTTCCTGGGACAGCAAGGTGGTAAACAGTCTGAAATAACTGCTTCCCTCTTAAGGTGGGGGATATGTGACAGGGAGATCCTGCCACTCTTGAGGACCAACCTTTTCTTAAATCTGCTGCAACAGTTCTTCTATTTCTTAGCCTAATTTATCCTTTATAATTTCTAGTCCTTAAGGTTGGCCACCTGTGGGCACCCCTCCCCTTTCTTGACTATGCTATAGTGTCCTCTTTAATTTTCCTTTTCCCTCTCAGGTCCTCATACAGGGAGGTTATTGTGGTGACCTCCAAGCTGATGTAAAACAACAGGCTGTGTTCATCGTTGTTGGATTTAGTATGCAGTAGCACTGTGTCATAAAATACCTTGATGTATATGCCTTATGTGTATGAAACCTGTAAATGTTGAAAATAATAATAATATAATATAATAATAATCTTTATTTATATTGCGCCTTTCTAAAATCAAGGCGCATTACAATAAAATGACATCATATTAAAACATCATAAAAACATTAAAATCAAGATTAAACTACACAGCATCAATCCATGTCAATATCATCTCCAAAAGCCTTTTTCCATAGAAAAGATTTTAATCCTCGTTTAAATCTCCCCACCATCATGCACTCTCTAATCCAACAGGGTAGAGAATTCTAGAGGGTCGGCACCGTGAACATAAAAGCTCGGGCACTGGAGGATTTTAAAACTACCCTCGGAATCTCTAGCAACCCCTCGTTGGCTGAGTGGAGCGGTCGCTCCGGAAGGTAAGGAACCAGAAGATCTTTCAGGTAGTCAGGGCCCAGACCGTGTAGGGCTATATATGTCAGTAATCCAACTTTAAAGGTGATCCGCCACTGAACCGGCAGCCAGTGCAGATCCCGCAGCACCGATGTAATATGGGAGGAATGAGGAGTCCCCATTAACAACTGGGCTGCTGAGTTCTGCACTAGCTGCAAGTGGTGGATATCAACCCCAGGAAGCCCAAAGTAAAGGGAGTTACAGTAGTCCAGACGCGAAGTCACAAAGGCGTGGATCAGCATGGGCAGGTCACTAGACGGAACAAGGTGCTTGATCCTAGCAATGCTCCTCAGATGGTAAAAGGATACCTTAACAACTGCCGACACCTGCGCACGCAATGTCAGCCGATCGTCAAGGATCACCCCTAGGTCACGCACCCATTCAGAGGTAGAGAGCTCAACATCCCCCAAGAATAAACATGAGATTTGGTTTGCCCCCCACCCCTCAATCCGGCAGCCGGGATCCACAACCATCACCTCCGTCTTCCCAGAATTCAACTTCAACCAGCTGGACCTCATCCAACCCTGGATCTCACCGAGACAGTTGTTAAACACTGAGAGTGCTCTATTCTAGTCAGGTGCAAAAGACAGATAGAGCTGGGTATCATCGGCATAGCAATGAAACTCAAGTCCATATCATCTTACAGTGTCTCCGAGGGGAAGCATATACACCGCAAACAACATGGGGGACAGCACAGAGCCCTGAGGCACCCCACAGGACAGAGAAGTAGGATCGGAGGAAAATACCCCCGATACCACCCTCTGAGTTCTACCTGTGAGGAAGGAGGTAAACCATCTGTGAACCACACCCATCAGCCCACAGATGCATCTCAGGTGCTCAAGCAACACTCCATGGTCTATGGTGTCAAATGCTGCTGACAAATCCAATAGGACCAAAATGGACCATTTTTTCTGGTCTCTCACCATCAGGAGATCATTGGGCACCCGAACCAGCGCAGTCTCAGTGCTATGCCTCTTTCAAAAACCTGATTGCAGAGTGTCGTAGATGTTATGGATGGACAGATGGTTGTCTAACTGGGCTGCCACCACTTTCTCAATTACCTTCCCCACAAAGGGGAGGTTCGAGATAGGTCTGTAGTTGGCTAGGGAGTCTGGGTCCAAAGAAGCCTTTTTCAACACTGGTGTCACCACCGCTTCCTTCAGATAGCAGGGATATTCACCAGAGTCTAAGGAGTACCAGACTATCCTAGCTAGAACCGGGATGATAACGTCCCCACAGCCCATAATCAGGGCAGTGGGGCCCGGATCTAAACTACAGCATGTGGTGTGCATACCCTGGACAATCCTCATAACATCTTCGATTTCCGGCCTTTCAAAGGAACTCTAGGAAAATGAGGGGCTTGTAACCACAGGCTGGTCCACTGCAATTCCCATAGAGAGTGCGGTGCGGATCTCAGCCCTGATGTCAACCACCTTATCTGCAAAGAACCAAGCAAGCTCCTCACACTGCATTTGTGAAAAGGCTCGATGAACCTGTAGATAAGCTGGGTTGCACAGCCTTTCTACGGTTCGAAAGAGCTGGGCCAGTCGGTTCTGTGCAGCAGCAATTTCTCTGGACAGGAATACTGCCTTCTTATGAGTAATTGCTGACTGATAGAGTTTATAATGCTCTAGGAGCCTAAGATGGTCGGCATCTAAGCTGGATTTCCGCCAGCACCTCTCCAACCTGTGTCCTAATCACCGCATCTCCCTCAGATCCCCATTAAACCATGGGGACCAAGGGCGAAGGGAGAGAGGACGCACATGGATGGGAGCAATAGAATCCATTGCAGTGATAATGGCCTTATTATAGGCCAGAACCAAAACTTCAGGATTCGAGCTCATCCCAGGAAATTCTGATAGATCCAGTACCCCGGTTAGGCCATCGGGAGTCACATCCCGTAAAGGGCGGTACTTGACCATCTCCACAGGTGTTGGCCTACGCAGAGGGGTGCGGAAATTTAATCTCACCGTGTGATGGTCAGACCATCTGACAGGTTCCACCCCCACATCGGAGGCCTCCTTCCCCAGGAGGAAGACCAGATCCAGGGAATGGCCGTGTTTATGAGTGGCAGAGGTAACAACCTGTGAGAGGCTCAATGAACACATCAGTTGGAGGAAGTGCTGTCCAAATTGCGAGAGTTCGTCGTCGATCCAGGCATTAAAGTCACCCAGCACCATCAACCTGGGCGACTAAAATACAAGGTCGATGACTGAGTCCGCCACTTCCTTAAGGAATAGCTTCTCGTCACCGGGTGGACGATAAACGAGCGCCATCCTATAGCCCCCACCTGCCACTACAACACATTCGAAAGCTTTGGTCTCCTCAACTGGGACACTAGTGAGATACAATTTGGTCTTGAAACAGACCACAACCCCTGCGATCCAATCTCGGGCGGTGTATCACTGAATACCCAGCTGGAACTGCTGCCTCAAGTACCAGGCCAGCATTGCTATCCAGCCAGGTTTCGGTGATGCAAGTCAGGTCCACTGTACCCACCAAGTCTGCTACAATGGCAGTCTTGTTCACAACGGACCTGGCATTGCATAATACCGCCCGGGTTGGATAGAACTCCTGGGATGCCCCAACCACCTGCCCACCATTTACAGAGGTGGTGCCCTTGGGTATGGAGACCAAACAGGAAGGCCCCACGTTCAGCACTCCATTTCACCCCAGGGTGTCTTCTAGACTTAACCACTCTGATGCGAGCACCCCCCCCCATCCATCCTCCACTGTTCATAACCACCGTCCCTCCACAACCTCCTACGAGCAATTCCCAAAGCCCTACAGCGTTGGTAAACAGAGAAAAGCAATGGGAGGGAAAAGAAAGGGCAGAGGGCATGAAGAGCAGACGATGAATAGTGCATGACCAGTGGGGGGGGGGGGATAATAATATATATTAAAATCCATAGCCGTGAAACCAATGACACTGATATCTAATCTCCCTGTAGTAAAATAAATTCAAAACACAACACGAACCTAAAAATTAAATTAAAATAATTCAGGGGAAAAGAAACTAAAGCATAAATAAAACAAAACTCGATGAGCACAAATCTAATTAACATAAATTAAACTTCAAAATCAAAAAACCTAAATAAACAAAAAATAAAAAAAAACAGTAATTCATTAATAACAACATCCAGTCCATATGAGTTCAGAAAGATTTTTAGGACCATGGAGCTCCCACCTTCCACGGCCAAAATGTCCATATATAGATCCACGGTCTCTCACTCCTAGGGTCCAGCAACTAAAAAACACAGTTTAAAATTAAGTCAAAATTTACAGAGGCGCTCTACCAATTCAAACCTCCCAAAGGTTCTCACCACCTTGGTGGAATAAATACAGGCAAGTGACCCTCCAAAACAAAATGATGGACTGTAGTAGGTAGATCCAGGTGCAGTTAGATTAGGACACAGTACCAAGGTTCACAATCCTTCGTGGGCTCTCACCACCACGAAAGATCACACACAAAACAGTATCCTTCAAAAAAACCCACCGGGATCATCTCCACCACCAGACAGGTTAGGCAACAAGCAGTGTAAATGATTTTAATAAAAGCAGAGGCCTTACTTTAGTGTAGTCATCCCAGGATTGGTAGAAAAGAGGATTCAAGCCAGGGGATCCAGCGCCTGCACCAGGGACTTACCCCAGAAACACCCACCTCACCACTGACCTTACCATGACCAGGGCAGCTCTCCAGCTGTCACAGAGTAGATCAGAAGTGCCAGGGGGGCCCACCACCAAATAGCAGCAGTCTCCCGACCCACCACCTTCAAGAGGACAGGTGCCCGAAGAAAAGCCCACCGGCCACAGACAGGAATACCCTGGAAACGTCACAGTCCTTACTCCGCCATACTCTCTGACTCTCCACGGAAAGGGAACTGAGCGCGTATCAGCGCCCCATCAGAACAGTTCCTGGCTCACCAGCAAAAGAATCTGGGATGGCACCGAGACCTCAGAATGACCAGTTCCACAGCACTCCTATGACCGCACTCCTGCGCTCCGCTGCACTGTGCAACAATGCAATATTAAAAAACTTCGGCACCAACTCCAGAAGCCAATCCTCTCCAGACTGAATGGGACCACCACTGCCATTGATAAATGCCCAAACTTAAAAGTATTGTTGAGAACCAGACGCCAAATAAAATGCTGCAGCATTAAACGGCATTAGACAGACTTTCCACTGCCCGGGACAGACCGAAATCGGATGTATAATGAGTAAAATAAAATAATCACGAACAGCACAAAATAAAAGACACTAAAAAAATGGTTACACTACGCTACTACATGGGGATAGAATAAAAAAAACTTCCAGAGCAGCCAGAAACGCTTAGAGACAGCAGCTCAGCACACTGGCACTAGGTGTTTTTGATAAAGGTAAAAAGTTACTAGGGGACTGTATTATAAAAATTAAGTTACCGGGGGTAGAGAAATCGGAAAACCCCTGTTGTATTATTTAAAATGCATGTAAATTACAGATTGAGAGGCCCTTTGGCACCATACATTCCTGCTTTAAGCTGAACCAGCCTAAAATGTCATGGTGATTTACATACACATCCCATGATGCTTTGCATTAAGGGGGTATGTGTGATGTGTTTCTTTGAAACTTGGCTTTATTGGCAATGTCCTTTGGGGTGACCCTTGCTTCAGTGCTTCTGCACTGAGGTTGTCTTTAGCTCGTTTTTGAGTTTTTCTTTTTTGAGCTTCCCATCACCCGAACACAAAAGACCAACATAGGGAATTAATTAATTTCCACTGAAGAGATAGATCAGTGGGTGCTGACTAAGTGCAGAGGAAGGACATGCATAGTCTGTTACTGCAAACTGATGTATTGAAGAAGGTATATGCCATTGCTTAAGGTTATCCCTTGTGTTTTAAATAAACATCACACAGAGATTGTGTGTTGAACCTGAAGTTCTGAGTCTGGTCCATCTGTTATCCCGAAACCCCTCCACAGATTTGTATTAACTCCAGACATTTTTCACTCACCAATGGAAAAAAATATGCAAGGCTGGGTGGTAGGTTGTTGCATAATAATAATTACTAGGAATATTATGAGGTGCACTTCAGGAATTTGTCACCTCTCAAAGTGTTTAGATGAGTATGGTTTAAAGTTAAAATAGAAAAAGTGTTCTTTTTTGAAAACCTCAGTAGAATACCTCAGGTTCATTGCAAACACTGGAGGAACACGTCCAACACCATCATCAGTGGATGCTATTGTAAAAGCTCATCCATAGGCTGGCCCAGTGGTGCTGAGGTTTAAGGCACTGGACGCCACACCTTGCGCTGTGCCAGCGACTTGGGTTCAGGAATGGACTCTGGTTGCTGGGGGTTGGCGGGGCAAAGGCAGGATTGAGTGTCCCAACAGATGCTGTCCTCCTTGAGGGGTGGGATAGTGGGGGTGCTTCATGCTTCTGAAGCTGGTGGAAGCACGGGCTTTTGGGGCATTGACGGCTCTGCCTTGCGGAGTCGGGAAGGGGGGGCGCTGTTAGGCACTTGACAGCGTGCGTCAGCAAGTCACCTAGTCTGAATGTATGTCCTTTGTGCCAGCATCCCAGGGGCTAGGAGAAAAATCAGGGAAAAATGCAAACACCCTGGCCCTACGAGCAATATGAAACTGGGGATGGGATCCCTTGGGGGATTGCCCTGGTGGACGGAATAGGAGGAGGTAAGAGTCCTCCTCTGAAAGCCGTGGGAGCCGGGCAAGTAAAAAAAAAAAAGCTCATCCATCCCTGAACGTTAAAGGGGACAGGAAATTTGTGCTGATTGTCAACAGTTTATAAAGTTTGTAATTGCAGAAATGATATGATGCAATCACCTAAATTATCCATATTTAATATTTTGTACCTGAATAAAAAGTGATACCAAAAACAGTATTTTGCATTGTTTTGTTTTAACTGGCAGCATTCTGTTACAGTGTTTTTTATGGAAACAGAAATTTGGAGTTTTTACTATAGGCTCGTTCAAACGACCGACTGTGAGCCGTTGTCAGTGACCCATAGTGGCCAGATCGGTGCTCCTGCAGACATGTGAACCTTCCCATTTTGGCATTTTTCCGTTGTGTGGGAGAATTCAAGAATGCATGGGACAGACATAAGGTAATTCTTGTTGGGGATAGGAAGAAATAGGCTGTTTGTTAACTAGGATCTGCGGCCTATCATGTAGGTAGGGAAATGGGCAGACTAGGTGGGCCAAGCGTTCCTTATCTGCCGTCAAAGTCTATGTTTCTATGTGTGGCATTGCTGCCATGATCCCCCTTTCCCTGGATTTGCAGAGTGATGTAGGTGGTTTCCTGTGCCGTCTGAACAAGCAAACCACCCACATCACTACAAGTCCCCTCCAACTCAACAAGTGACCGGAACAACACCCAAATCACCGGAAAGGAAAAGGGCACTGAAAGCACCAGTGCCATGTGAACGTGGCTCTCTAACATTTCATTTAAAATTTTTTGAATGATTGGAAAGTAGCCGCTGTGGCAAGATGCAGTATGAACAAGCCTATTGTCATGGTTTGTGTACAGAATGCTAATTATGAGTTGTTGACCTATCAGGACTGTGCTCAGAGCTCTGTGCATAAACTGTGACGTAACTGTAGTTAAAACTCCCAGATTACAGGTTCAGAGAAAAGAGCTGTACCAGATTGCTGCTCATAAAAACAAAACCATGCAAAGTACAGTTTTTGCTTTCACTTTTTATTTAGGTGCAGTTAAATGTGGATAAATTAGGGGAATGAATATAATTTCTGAGAGTAAGAACTTTATAAGTAGCTATCAACTGGAAATTATTTCCTGTTCTCTTTAAAGAATTGCAGTCACTCCTTGGACTTGTAGATTACTATCAGAAACACTTCCCCAACATGCTCACACTTGCAGAGCTACTGAACCAGTTACTGTACGATAAAGTTACTTGGAACTGGAGTTCGGAATGCCAAAAAAAAGGGTTTTGCAGTATTGAAACAAATGTTAGTACTGACCGATATCCTGGTGAATTATGAGTCAAATAAGCCAGTGATTCTTGCTGCTGTTTCTCCTTATGGACTAGAAGCTATTAACTCTCATTCTGACTGTGTTGGAGAGAAACCGATTGCCTCTTCATCTAAATTATTAATACCTGCTGAACAAAATTGTGCAGATTCAGTAAAAGGATTTAGCCAATATTTTTGGAGCACAGACATGTCATGAATATCGGTATGGCCGAAACATTCCATTAATCAAGGCTCACAAGCCTCATACCTTGATCTTAGGACCAAAAAAAAGTAAACATAGACTTTGACGGCAGATAAGGACCGCTTGGCCCACCTAGTCTGCTCATTTCCCTACCTAGAGGATAAGCTGCAGATCCTATTTAACCAACAGTGTATTTCTTCATACCCCCCACAAAAATTGCCTTATGTCTGTCCCATGTATTCTTTGAATTCTCCTACAGTTTTAGACCCCACAACCTCCTCAGGAAGGCTGTTCCATGAATCCAACACCCTCTATGTGAAAAAATACTTCCTCACATTGCCCCTGAGCTGTCCCCCTCTATCTTCAAATTGTGTCCCCTTGTTCTTGCACATCTCTTTTTCTGAAAGATGCTACCCTCTTGGACTTTGTTGATTCCACTGAGGTACTTAAATGTTTCTATCATGTCCCCCCTCTCCCTCCTTTCCTCAAGGGTATACATATTAAGCTCCTTTAGCATCTCCTCGTATGGCTTCTTTTGCAGACCCTGCACCATTTTAGTTGCCCTCCTCTGAACTGCCTCCATCTTGTCTATGTCCTTGCGGAGATGGGGACTCCAGAACTGGATGCAGTACTCCAGATGGGGTCTCACCAAATGTCTGTACAGGGAGGATAACAACTTCCTGTTTTCTGCTGGTGATGCCTCTCTCTATACATCCCAGTATCCCCCCAGCCCTCCCTACCACCTTCTCAAATTGCTTGCCAACCTTAAGGTCATCTGATATGATTACCCCCAGGTCCCTTTCCATTTTTGTTCCTGTTACTACCTCACCCCCATTGTATAATCTTCCCCTGGGTTTTTGTTTCCCAGGTGCATTACTTTTCACTTCTTTGTATTGAATCCAAGCTGCCATACTTCTGACCATTCCTCCAACCTTACCAAGTCCCTTCTCATCCTTTCCACGTCTCCTTGTGCATCAACCCTGTTGCAGATCTTTGTGCCATCTGCAAAGAGGCATACTTTTCCTTCCAGTCCCTCTGCAATGTCACTTATAAAGACATTAAAAAGGACTGGACCCAGTAATGAACCCTGCGGTACCCCACTAGTAACCCCTCTTTCTTCAGAGTGGACTCCATTTATAATCACCTTCTGTGTCCTGTTGTCCAGCCAAAGTTTTACCCAGGCTACCACCCTGGGACCCACTCCAAGGCTGGTTAATTTAACTACTAATCTTTTGTATGGGACTGTGTCAAATGCCTTGCTAAAGTCTAGGTAGGCCATGTCCACAGCCCCTCCCTGGTCTACTACTTTGGTCACCCAGTCAACGAAATCAATTAGATTTGTCTGACATGACCTTCCCGCTGTGAACTCATGCTGCCTTGGGTCCTGTGCCCTACTGGCCTCTAGGTACTCAACAATTCTTTCCTTCAGAAGTGATTCCATCACTTTCCCTACCACAGAGGTCAAACTGACAGGTCTGTAGTTTCCTGCCTCTGTCTTGGTCCCACTTTTGTGAAGGGGAATCATAACCGCCTTCCTCCAGTCCTAAGGTACCACGCTATCCTCCCATGATTTGTTAAAAAGGGTAGTCAGTGGTGTCACTAGTTCTCTGCTTAATTCTTTTAGAATTCTGGGGTGAATTCCATCTGGCCCCATTGCTTTGTCCACCTTCAGTTTTAGGAGTTCTTTCAGAACCCTTTCTTCTGTGAAAGGACTGGGATCGACCCCCCTCTCCAGAGTGCTTCTGTTAATTGGATTAGGCACCTCCCCCACTTCCTCTTTTGTGAACACTGAACAGAAGTATTCATTCAGTATCCCTGCTTTTTCACAGTCACTCTCTGCCCACCCACCATCCATTCTATTCAGCCTCACTATCCATCCATTTGTCTTTCTACGCTCCCTGATATACCTATAAAAGGTTTTATCCCCCTTCTTAACTGAGTTGGCTATCTTTTCCTCAGTTTGTGCCTTTGCTATTAAACCATGACTGGGACGTAAACATACCAGGATACACTATCTACAGGAGGGACAAGGAGGGTAAAAGAGGAGGAGGAGGAGGAGTAGCTCTTTACATAAGGGAAGGAATAAAAGCAACAGAACAAAAGGGTAAACAGGGAGGAGAAGAAGCACTGTGGGTAAATTTGGAGACAGGCAATGGCACCACAATCCGCACAGGGGTTGTATACAGACCCCCTTCTCAAGGGGAGGAAATGGACAAGGAAATGATAGAAAGCAGGGGTGTAGCCAGGCATTTCAGATTTGTACACCAACCTGCCACACTGCTACCACCTCCTCCACTGTTGTTCATGCCTGCCCCCCCCCCACCGACTTGAGTCCGAGGTTCCTGGCTCCAATCAGATGATTCCCACACTGGACCTGCTCTGTCTGTCTGTGCTGCTAGTGTGGTGCTTGCTGCCTGCTGGTAAATGCCACTGACTGCACCACAAGTCCAAGACCATGGCAGAAATCTCTTCTCTCACTCCGATGCAGGTAGGCAGATTCACTGCACTTGCCACTCCACATGAAGTCTTTATTCTTTTAGCTGGCTCTGAGTCTGTTCTTCTGACCGCTGCTCCTCAGTTCTTCTACTGCTTCTCTCACTCTCAGTACAACTGAACTAATAGTATGGCTTTTAACTGTGCTGGTGCATTTAAACTCACCACACCAGACTTGCCACACACCCTCCCAGATGCTGCAGCCAATCACTATGCAGGCAGACCATGCGGACCTAATTCAGACTTCTAGCTTTAGGTGCCGCAGTCTACTCTGCCACCCCCCCCCAAAAGAAAGCTGAAAGAGAAAAGAAAAAGCCTGCGAAGCCAAACAAAGGAATTTAAACGTGATGGACTAGAGAGGGCAGAACAATGCTGGCCAGCTTGTTTGCTACCCCCTGCTACTAAACTTTGTATGCCATGGCTTACTTGGAGTATCAGTCGCTACGCCCTAAATAGAAAGTATACTTAGAACGGCAGAAAAAGGGGAGATATTGCTGATGGGTGATCTGAATATGCCAGATGTTAACTGGAGTGCAGTTGCAGCTGCCACTTTGAAGAGTGGAGTTATTCTAGATGCCCTACAGGGAGCATGCCTTAGACAACTAGTACTGGAGCCCACTAGAGAGGGAGCAATATTAGACTTGATTCTCTCAAATGGAGATGGAGAGAGGATCACAGATGTAGAAGTGGGTAGCCATCTGGGAACTGGTGACCATCGAACAGTATGGTTCACAATAAACACAGCAATAGAGTCAAGCCATACAAAGACAAAAGTACTGGACTTTAGGAGGGCTGACTTTGCCAAAATGGGTGAGTGCCTAAGGAATGCACTAGCAAATGGGCAGGAAGGAGGGGTGGAAGAACAATGGGGAATAATAAAAACTGCCATCATAGAGGTATCGAGCCTTTGTGTGAAGCAAATAAACAAAACAAAACAATGTAAGAAACCACTATGGTTCTCAAAGGAAGTGGAAGTGAAGGTTCAAGAGAAAAAGAAAGCATTCAGGAACTACAAGGAATCGCAGAAGGAGCAGGACAGAGAACTGTATCAGTTAAAACAAAAGGAGGCTGGGAAGGCAGTCAGAACAGCAAAGGCCCAAACCAAGGAAAAGATAGCCAACTCGGTTAAGAAGGGGGATAAAACCTTTTATAGGTACATCAGGGAGCGAAGGAAGACCAAGGGAGGGATAGTGAGGCTTAATAAAGGGAGGGAGGGTGGGCAGAGGGAGACTGTGAAAAGGCAGAGATACTAAACAAATATTTTGCTCAGTATTTACAAATGAAGAGGGAGGTACATAAAACAAACAGTAGAAACACTCTGGATACAGAAGTTGATACCAGCCCATTTATAGAAGAAAGGGTTCTGAAAGAACTCTTAAAACTGAAGGTGGACAAAGCAATGGGGCCTGATGGGATTCATCCCAGAATTCTAAAAGAACTAAGGGTAGAACTAGTGACACCACTGACTACCCGTTTTAACAAATCATGGGAGGATGGGGTGGTATCCGAGGACTGGAGGAGGGCAGATGTGATTCCCCTTCACAAAAGTGGGAGCAAGGCAGAAGCAGGAAACTACAGACCTGTTAGTTTAACCTCAGTGATAGGGAAAATGATGGAATCACTTCTGAAGGAAAGAATTGTCGAGTATCTAGAGGCCAGAGGGGCACAGGACCCTAGGCAGCATGGATTCACAGTGGAAGGTCATGCCAGATGAATCTGATAGACTTCTTTGACTGGGTGACCAAAGTAGTAGATCAGGGAGGGGCTGTGGACATGGTCTACCTAGACTTTAGCAAGGCATTTGACACAGTCCACACAAAAGATTAATATACAAGTTAGCCAGCCTGGGTGGGTCCCAAGATGACAGCCTGGGTAAAGAATTGGCTGGAGAATAGGACACAGAGGTAATAGTAAATGGAGTCACTCAGAAGAAAGGAGGGTTACTAGTGGGGTACCTGAGGGTTCAGTATTAGGACGGTCCTCTTCAATGTCTTTATAAGCGACATTGCAGAAGGACTGAAGGAAAAGTATGTCTCTTTGCAGATGACACAAAGATCTGCAACAGAGTTGATGCACAGGGTGGGGTGGAAAGGATGAGAAGGACTGCAGGTTAGAGGAATGGTCAAATGTATGGCAGCTTAGATTCAATGCTAAGAAGTGCAAGGTAATGCACCTGGAAACAAAACCCAGGGAAGAGTACACAATGGGGTGAGATACTAACAACAACAAAAATGGAAAGGGACCTGGGGTAGTCATATCAGATGACCTAAAGGTGGGCAAGCAATGTGTGAGAGGGCAGCAAGGAGGGCTAGGGGATACTGGGATGCATAGGAGAGGCATCACCAGTAGAAACAGGAAGTTATTATCCCTCTGTCACGGACAGCTGGTGAGACCCCATCTGGAGTACTGTGTGCAGTTCTGGAGACCCAATCTCCGCAAAGACATAGACAGGATGGAAGCTGTCCAGAGGAGGGAAACTAAAATGGTGCAGGGTCTGCACCAGGAGACATATGAAGAGAGATGAAAGGAGCTTAATATGTATAGCCTCGAGGAAAGGAGGGAGAGGGGGGACATGATAGAAACGTTCAAGTACCTCAAGGGAATCAACAAAGTTCAAGAGGGTAGCATCTTTCAAAAAAAGAGGTGTGCAAGAACAAGAGGGCACAATTTGAAGATAGAGGGGGCGGCTCAGAGGTAATTTAAGGAAGTATTTTTTCACAGAGAGGGTTGTGGATGCATGGAACGGCCTTCTGGAGGAGGTTGTGGAGTCAAAATCAGTGGTGGAATTCAAGCATGCATGGGACAGTCATAAGGCAATTCTAGGGGGTGGGGCTAGGAAGAAGTAGGCTGCTGGTTAACTAGGATCTGCAGCTTATCCAGTAGGTAGGGAAATGGGCAGACTGGGTGGGCCAAGCGGTCCTTATCTGCCGTCAAATTCTATGTTCTGTGTTTCTATGTTTCTATGACTACCCTCCCTGCTTCTTTCTGCCTTAACTGGTACAGTTCTCTGTCCTGCTCCTTCTGTGTTTCCTTATACTTCCTAAATGCTATCTTTTTCTCCCTAACCTTCACCGCCACTTCTTTTGAGAACCATAGTGGCTTTTTCTTTCATTTTGATTTGTTTATTTGCTTCACACAAAGGCTTGTTGCCTCTGTGATGGCAGTTTTGATATTTCCCCATTGTTGCTCCACCCCTCCTTCTAGCCTATTTGCTAATGCTTTTCTAAGGCACTCTTCCATCTTGCCAAAGTCAGCCCTCCTGAAGTCCAGAACCCTCACTTTTGTATGGTTTGACTCTGTAGCTGAGTTTATCGTGAACCACACTGTTTGGTGGTCACTTGTTCCCAAATGGCTACCCACTTCTAGATCTGAGATCCTCTCACTGTCCCCATTTGAGAGTATAAGGTCTAAGATTGCTCCCTCACGAGTAGGTTCCAAAACTAGCTGTCTGAGGCATGCCACTTTAAGGGCATCAAGAATGGCCCTGCTTTTGGATGTGGCTGCAGCAGAGGTGCTCCAGTTAACGTCTGGCATATTAAGGTCCCCCATCAACAGTATCTCCCCTTTCTCTGCCATCCTAAGTATGCCTTCTATCATATCCTTGTCCATTCCCTCCCCCTGACATGGGGGTCTGTATACAACCCCTGTGCGGATTGTGGTGCCATTTCCAGTCTCTAAGGTGACCCACAGTGCCTCCTCTCCTCCCTGTTTACTCTTTTGTTCAGTTGCTTTTATCCCTTCCCTTACATAGAGAGCTACTCCCCTTCTGCCCTCCCTGTCTCTGCTGTAGGTTGTGTACCCTGGTATGTTAACATCCCAGTCATGGTTCTCTGTGTACCATGTTTCTGTGACTGCTACGATACCCAGACATCCCTCTTCCATCAAGGCCACCAGTTCAGGGAGCTTGTTGCACAGACTACGGGCATTGGTACTCATTACCCTCCATTTCTTGATGGCCTTACCCCTTTTTGCCCCATCCCTGTCCTTATTGCGTTTATCACTTTCTCTATTTACCCCTGCACTTCTCCCTATTGACATCTCTATGTTGGAGGCTACCTCACTTAGTACCCTGATTTTTGAGGGGGCTAGGATTTCCCTGCTCCTTTGCAGTGCCTCCCCCCTTGGCTAGTTTAAATGCTTGCCAATGAAATATTTAAACCTATCACCTAGGATCCTGGTTCCCCTCCTGGACAGATGCAGACCATCACACCAGTATAGGCCTGCATCCATCCAGGTGGACCCCCAGTCCCCAATGAAGCCAAATCCCTGAGTTCTGCACCAGTTTTTCAACCACTGATTGAATCCCATGGTGTGGAGCACCCTAGCCTTATCTGTGCCATAGACAGGTAGCACCTCCGAGAAGGTTACCATGTGTGCTATTTGTCTAAGGCCCCTCACCATCTCCACAAATGCTTCTTGCATGGCTCTGATCCCTTTCTTAGCCAGGTCATTTATCCCTAGGTGGACAGTGACATCCAGCTCCTTCCCCTGTGCAGCTGCTCCTGTGATCCTGAGGATTTGCTCCCTGTCCTTCCAAACCATGGCACCAGGCAGGCACCTTACCTCCCTCTCCCCTTCCTCCCCCAGTTCTACCTTCCTAACAATGGAGTCCCCACAGGAGTTGTTTCCTTCCCCTGTGGGGACCCATGCCACCCTCCTGTGGGTCTCCTTTGTGGAGGTTTCAAGCATCCTCCTTGGTCTCCACTGTGGGTGCCTCCATAGAGGAACTGCACTTTTCCAGAACAGCATAGAAATCGTGGAGAGGTACAACTGGAGGGATGTGCCTGTGTTCCACCACCCTCACCCTCCCTGAGCCCACTGTGGTCCAACCACTCCTCTTTCTTGGCAACCTCTGAGGCAATGGCAGTGACCCTGGTGGTCCCCGGGTGGGAGAGGAGGTCCCACAAATCCTGGCGAACTCAGCCTGGAGATGACCAACCTCCTCCCTCAGCCCAGAGAGGTGCCTGCAGATGGTACAACACTGCATCCTCCAGAATGTCTCCCGGAAGTCTGCTGCTCCACAGCCACTGCACTGCACCACTCCCATCTTGTCTTTTTCTGGCCCCCTAACTGTTGTTTGGAACACTTACTCTTTCCTCTGTTTGTTTATTTTCTTTTTTTTTTCTTTCCCTACTTACTTACTGCCTCTGTGCCCTTTTAGCTCCTGATCTTCCTGTTCTGAGACAAGACGTTCCTATATTTCTCAGAAGTCTCCTTACTTGCTCAGAGTCAGACCTCCAGCAGCTGGGGGGGATGGAGAGCTACTCTTGCCCATCTAGGATGGCGAGTCTTTGGTGGCTCTGTGATCACTCATTTCCTGCTCCAAACAGGAAGTTCTTGTTGTCAGTTAAATCCTGTGCCTATAAAAGTAGAACTGGTTTAGGGTGGGGGGTGGAGGGGAGGGAAGTAGGGCAATATAGTCCCAGTAGAGAAGTTTTAGTTATACCAGTAGCTCCTTCCTCCTAGTGTTCTGTCTGTTCTCTGGCAGAAGCTATCTAGGGCAGTGCTTAAATCTGGTTTTAACCTGGCTCCTTCTACCTAAGCCACTCCCCCTACTTTGCAAATCTTTCTACGCTTAGTTAATTTCACAGATAACAATTCCCTTCTGACACCTGTGACAAGCACCTAGATAAGTACACAGATAACAGATAACAATTAACTTCAACTACCTTTGACAAACACACTCTTTTTTTTACTCTAAATTGAAGGTCCCAGTACAAGATTTCTAGTTCTTAGTCCCAGTAGAGAAGTTTTAGTTATAACAGTAGCTCCTTCCTCCTGGTGTTCTGTCTGTTCTCTGGCAGAAGCTATCTAGGGCAGTGCTTAAATCTGGTTTTAACCTGGCTTCTTTTAGCTAAGCCACTCCCCCTACTTTGCAAATCTTTCTACACTTAGTTAATTTCATAGATAACAATTCCCTTCTGACACCTGTGACAAGCACCTACATAAGTACACAGATAACAGAAAACAATTTACTTCAACTACCTTTGACCTTTATTTAGACTCAGGGTAGCAAATTCTGACAAATACGAATAGCCGTCATAATTTGCTACCTGGGGTGTTTTGAGGGATGGGGTACACAATACACAGCAAAACTGAAAATGAATCAAAGGTAGTTGAAATACAGCTTGGGTATTGATATATGGACTTGTTCTTTGTCATTCTGTGGTCCAGGGTTTTATTTAGACTCAGGGAAGCAAATTCTGACAGGTTCAAATAGCCCATCAGAATTGTGCTACCTGTTTTTTTTTTTTTGAGGAATGGGGTGCCCAATACACAGCAAAACTGAAAATTAATCACAGGACAGTTGACATACAGCTTGCACATTGATATATGGACTTGTCCTTTGTCATTCTGGGGTCCAGGGTTTCATTTAGACTCAGGGTAGCAAATTCTGACAGGTACGAATAGCTGTCTGAATTTGCTACCTGAGGGTGTTTTGAGGGATGGGGTACACAATAAACAGCAAAACTGAATATTAATCACAGGACAGTTGAAATACATTTTGGCATTGATACATGGCCTTGTCCTTTGTCATTCTGGGGTCCAGGGTTTTATTTAGACTCAGCGAAGCAAGTTCTTACAGGTACGAATAGCCCTCAGGATTTGCTAACTGGGGGTGTTTTGAGGAATGGGGTGCCCAATGCAAAGCAAAATTGAAAATTAATCACATGACAGTTGAAATACTTAGCAAAACTGAAAATTAATCACAAGACTGTTGAAATACAGTTTGGGCATTGATACATGGACTTGTCCTTTGTCATTCTGGGGTCCAGGGTTTCATTTAGACTCAGGGTAGCAAATTCTGACAGGTACGAATAGCTGTCTGAATTTGCTACCTGGGGGTGTTTTGAGGGATGGGGTACACAATAAACAGCAAAACTGAATATTAATCACAGGACTGTTGAAATACATTTTGGCATTGATACATGGACTTGTTCTTTGCCTTTCTGGGGTCCAGGGTTTTATTCAGACTCAGCAAAGCAAATTTTGCCAGGTACGAATAGCCGTCAGAATTTGATACCTAGGGGTGTTTTGAAGAATGGGGTGTCCAATACACAGCAAAACAGAAAATTAATCACAGGACAGTTGAAATACAGCTTGGGCATTGATATATGGACTTCTCCTTTGTCATTCTGGCATCCAGGGCTTTATTCAGACTCAGGGTAGCAAATTCTGACAGGTATGAATAGCCATCACAACTTCCTACCTGGGGTTGTTTTGATGGATGGGGTACACAATACACAGCAAAACTGAAAATTAATCACAGAACAGTTGAAATACAGCTTGGGCATTGATATATGGACTTGTCCTTTGTCATTCTGGCATCCAGGAGTTTATTCAGACTCAGGGTAGCAAATTCTGACAGGTACGAATAGCCATCACAATTTCCTATCTGGGGATGTTTTGAGGGACGGGGTACACAATACACAGCAAAACTGAAAATTAATCACAGGACAGTTGAAATACAGCTTGGGCATTGATACATGGACTTGTCCTTTGTCATTCTGGGGTCCAGGATTTTATTTAGACTCAGGGTAGCAAATTCTGACAGGTACGAATAGCTTTCAGAATTTGCTACCTGGGGTGTTTTGAGGGATGGGGTACACAATACACAGCAAAACTGAAAATGTATCAAAGGCAGTTGAAATACAGCTTGGGCATCAATACATGGACTCGTCCTTTGTCATTCTGGGGTCTAGGGTTTTCTTTAGACTCAGGGTAGCAAATTCAGACAGGTATGAATAGCCGTCATAATTTGCTACCTGGGGGTGTTTTGAGGGATGGGGTACACAATACACAGCAAAACTGAAAATTAATCACAGGACAGTTGAAATACAGCTTGGGCATGGATACATAGACTTGTCCTTTGTGATTCTGGGGTCCAGGGTTTTATTTAGACTCAGGGTAGCAAATTCTGACAGGTACGAATAGCCGTCAGAATTTGCGTCCTGGGGGTGTTTTGAGGAATGGGGTGTCCAATGCACAGCAAAGCTGAAAATTAATCACATGCCAGTTGAAATACAGCTTGGGCATTGATATATGGACTTCCGATTTGTCATTCTGGGGTCCAGGGTTTTATTTAGACTCAGGGAAGCAAATTCTGACAGTACGAATAGCCGTCTGAATTTGCTACTTGGGGGTGTTTTGAGGAATGGGTGCCCAAAACACAGCAAAACTGAAAATTAATTATCAGACAGTTGACAAACAGCTTGGGCATTGATATATGGACTTCTTCTTTTTCATTCTGGGCTCCAGGGTCTTATTTAGACTCAGGGTAGCAAATTCTGACAGGTATGAATAGCCGTCAGAATTTGCTACCTGGGGTGTTTTGAGGGATGGGGTACACAATGCATAGAAAAACTGAAAATGAATCAAAGGACAGTTGAAATACAGTTTGGACATTGATATATGGACTTGTTCTTTGCCATTCTGGGGTCCAGGGTTTTATTTAGACTCAGCTAAGCAAATTCTGACAGGTATGAATAGCCGTCAGGACTTGCTAACTGGGGGTGTTTTCAGGAATGGGGTGCCCAATGCACAGCAAAACTGAATATTAATCACATGACAGTTGAAATATAGCTTGGACATTGATGTATGGACTTGTCTTTTGTCATTCTGGAGTTCAGGGTTTTATTTAGACTCAGGGTAGCAAATTCTAACAGGTACTAATAGCCATCAGAATTTGCTGCCTGGGGGTGATTTGAGGAATGGGGTACACAATAAACAGCAAAACTGAATATTAATCACAGAACTGTTAAAATACAGTTTCAGCATTGATAAACGGACTTGTCCTTTTTCATTCTGGGGTCCAGGGTTTTATTTAGACTCAGGGCAGCAAATTCTGATAGGCACGAATAGCCGTCTGAATTTGCTACCAGGGGTTTTTGGAGGGATGGGTACGCAGTACACAGCAAAACTGAAAATTAATCAAAGGACAGTTGAAATACAGCTTGGGGATTGATATATGGACTTGTCCTTTGCCATTCTGGGGTCCAGGGTTAGATTTAGACTCAGGGTGGCAAATTCTGACAGGTACGAATAGCCATCAGAACTTGCTACCTGGGGGTGGTTTGAGGGATGGGGTACACAATACAAAGCAAACCTGAAAATTAATCAAAGGAGAGTTGAAATACAGCTTGGACATTGATATATAGACCTGTCCTTTGTCATTCTGTGGTCCAGGGTTTTATTTAGACTCAGGGTAACAAATTCTGACCGGTACGAATAGCTGTCAGAATTTGCTATCTGGTAGTTTTTTCAGGGATGGGGTACACAATACACAGCAAAACTGAAAACTAATCACAGGACAGTTGAAATACAGCTTGGGCATTGATACATGGCCTTGTCCTTTGGCATTCTGGGTTCCAGGGTTTGAGTTAGACTCAGGATAGCAAATTCTGACAGGTACGAATAGATGTCAGGATTTGCTACTTGAGGTATTTTGAGAGATGGGGTACACAGTACATAGCAAAACTGAAAATTAATCACAGGACAGTTGAAATGCAGCTTGGGCATTGATACATGGACTTGTCCTTTGTCATTCTGGGCTCCAGGGTTTTATTTAGACTCAGGGAAGCAAATTCTGACAGGTACAAATAGCCGATAGAATTTGCTACCTGGGGGTATTTTGAGGAATGGGGTGCCCAATATACAGGAAAACTGAAAGTTAATCACAGGACAGTTGAAATACAGCTTGGGCATTGATATATGGACTTGTCCTTTGTCATCCTGGCATCCAGGGGTTTATTCAGACTCCGGGTAGAAAATTCTGACAGGTACGAATTGCCATCACAATTTGCAACCTGGAGGTGTTTTGAGGGACGGGGTACACAATACACAGCAAAACTGAAAATAAATCACAGGACAGTTGAAATACAGCTTGGGTATTGATACATGGACTTGTCCTTTGTCATTCTGGGCTCCAGGGTTTTATTTAGACTCAGGGTAGCAAATTCTGACAGGTACGAATAGCCGTCTGAATTTGCTACCTGGGGGTGTTTTACATAGATACATAGATACATAGATACATAGATACATAGACAGTGTCGGCAGATAAGGGCCTATGGCCCACCCAGTCTGCCCATTTGAGCTTGTAAGTTCAGTTTGTTTTCCTAGAAGTCTGTTGCCCTTACCCTGACCTAGAATTCCTTTATGTCTATCCCATGCATTCTTAAATCCATGATTGTTTCAGCCCCACCACTTCCTCTGGCAGGGTGTTCCACTTGCCCACCACCGTTCTGTGAAGAAATTCTTTCTCATGTTTCCTCTGAATCCTCCTCCTCCAACTTCATCCCATGCCCTCTAGTCCTGGAACATCTTTTTCACTTAAAAATAGTGTTTTCCTGCACCCTGTTCCTCCTGTAAGATACTTGTATGTCTCTATCATATCCCTCTCCCTCCTCTCTCCTCCAGGAGTACATGTTCAGTTCCTTCAACCTGTCTTCATAGGACTTGTGATGCAATCGTGCACCATCTTTGTTGCCCTCCTCTGAACCTTCTCTACCCTGTCTATGTCCTTACGTGGGTATGGTCTCCAGAACTGTACACTGTACTCAGGTGGGGCCTCACTAGTGTCTTGTATAGCGGAATTATGACCTCCCTTTTCCTGCTGGTGATGCCCCTGCCATGCATCCCAGCATCCTATTTGCTTTACCTGCTGCCTTGTCACACTGTTTCCCTACCTTGAGGTCATCAGAGATGACAACCCCAAGATCCCTTTCCTGCTTGGTGCATGCTATATCCTCACAACCCAACTGATATATTGTGCCAAGGTTTTTGTGCCCCATATGCGTTATCTTGCACTTCTTTGCATTGAATTTCAACTGCCAAACCCTTGACCATTCTTCAAGTTTCTGCAGGTCGCTTCTCATTCTGTCTACACCTCTGGTGTGTCTACTCTGTTACAGAGCTTTGTGTCATCAGGAACAGTGAAATTCTGCCTTCTAGATCCCGCTAATGTCACTGATGAAGATGTTGACTAGGACCGTCCCAGCACTGATCCCTGTGGTACCCACTGGTCACTCTTCCTCTGTGGAGTGACAGCCATTTACCACCACCCTCTGTGTCCTGCCACCCAGCCAGTTACCTACCCACCACACTACTGTCCTGCCCACACCCATATTCCCCAGTTTGTGTAATAGTCTTCTATGTGGCACAGTGTCAAAGGCCTTGCTGAAGTCCAGATAGGCCATGTCCACTGCCCTCCCTGATCCACCTCCCTAGTCACCCAGTCAAAATTCAACCAGGTTGGTCTGACATGACCCCGGTGAAACCCCTTGGGTCCTGTAGTCCATTGACAACCAGATGTTCCACCAACTCTCCTTCAGTAGTGCTTCCATGATCTTCCCACTACCGAGGTGAGGCTGACTGGTCTGTAGTTCCCTGCTTCCTCTTTGTTCCCACTTTTTGTATAAAGGACTACATCTGCTGTCCTCCAGTCTTTGGGTACCTCCCTGTTTCCAGTGATCGGCTAAACAGGATAGCCAGAGGTTCAGCCACCACCTCTCTTAGTTCTTTAAGGACCCTGGGTGCACCCGTCTAGCCCCATTGCTTTATCAACTCTTATTACTTCCAGTTCCTTCAGGACCCTTTCTCGTGTAAAGGGACTTGTGTCCATTTCTGCACCATTCTCACCCTTTGTACCCTTCAGACCCATTACCCCCCTCTTCCTCAGTAAAGACTGAGCAGAAATACCTGTTCAATATGTCAGCTTTACTGTTGTCATCCTCCATGCGGCTCCCATCCTCCCCCTTCAGTCTCACTATCCCTCCCTTTGTCTTTCTTTTTTTCACTTATGTACCTGTAAAAGGTTTTGTCCCCTCTACCCACTGATTTTGCAATGTGTTCTTCTGTCTGAGCTTTGGCTTCCCTTACTGACCTCCCTGCCTCCCTTTGCTTCTCCTGGTACTTCTCCCTATCCCCTTCTGCCTGTGTCTTTTTGTATTGCCTGAATGCAATCTTTTTGGCTTTCACTTTCTTTGCTACCTCTTTGGAAAACCATAATGGTCTCCTCTTCCTTTTCCTCTTGCTAACCTGCTTAATGCATAATTCTGTTGTTCTTGTAATCCCCTTTTAAATACTGCCACTGTTCCTCAACCCCTGATTCCTGTCCCATTCCCTTAATGCCTCTTTTAAGTATCTCCCATTTTCCCAAAGTCTGCCCCCCTAAAATCCAGGATACATGTTTTTGTGTGGTTTGGTTCTGCTCTTTCTGTGATTTCAAACCACAATGACTGGTGGTCACTGTTACCCAGGTGCTCCCCCACTGTTACCCCCATCACACTGTCCCTGTTTGTGAGCACAAGGTCCAGTATTGCCTTCTGCCGAGTTGGTTCCATGACCAGTTGCTTGAGGAAGGCACCCTGAAGGGAGTCCAGGATAAATCTGCTCCTAGTTTTGAGGGATGGGGTACACAATAAACAGAAAAACTGAATATTAATAACAGGACTGTTCAAATACAGTTTAGGTATTGATACATGGACTTGTCCTTTGTCATTCTGGGTTCCAGGGTTTTATTTAGACTCAGTGAAGCAAATTCTTATACGTACGACTAGTCGTCAGGATTTCCTAACTGGGGGTGTTTTGAGGAATGGGGTGCCCGATGCAAAGCAAAACTGAAAATTAGTTACATGACAGTTGAAATACAGCTTGGGCATTGACATGTGGACCAGTGCTTTGTCATTCTGGGGTCCAGGGTTTGATTTAGACTCAGGGAAGCAAATTCTGACAAGTACGAATAGCCGTCAGAATTTGCTACCTAGGGGTCTTTTGAAGAAAGGTGTGTCCAGTACACAGCAAAACTGAAAATTAATCACAGGACAGTTGAAATACAGCTTAGGCATTGATATATGGACTTGTTCTTTGTCATTCTGGGGTCCGGGGATTGATTTAGACTCAGGGTAGGAAATTTTCACAGGTACGAATAGCTGTCAGAATTTGCTACCTGGGGATGGTTTGAGGGATGGGGTACGCAATACATAGCAAAACTGAAAATTAATCACAGGACTGTTGAAATACGGTTTGGGCATTGATACATGGTCTTGTCCCTTGTCATTCTGGGGTCCAGGGTTTTATTTAGACTCAGGGTAGCAAATTCGGACAGGTACAAAGAGCCGTCAGGATTTGCTAACTATGGGTGTTTTGAGGAATGGGGTGCCCAATGCACAGCAAAACTGAACATTAATCACATGACAGTTGAAATATAGCTTGGGCATTGATATATGGACTTGTTCTTTGTCATTCTGGAGTTCAGGGTTTTATTTAGATTCAGGGTGGCAAATTCTGACAGGTACTAATAGCCATCAGAATTTTCTACCTGGGGGTGATTTGAGGGATGGGGTACACAATACACAGCAAAAGTAAAAATTAATCAAAGGACAGTTGAAAAACAGCTTGGGGATTGATATATGGACTTGTCCTTTGCCATTATGGGGTCCAGGGTTTGATTTAGACTCAGGGTGGCAAATTCTGACAGGCACGAATAGCCATCAGAATTTGCTTCCTGGGGGTGTTTTGAGGGATGGGGTACACAATACAAAGCAAAACTGAAAATTAGTCACAGGACAGTTGAAATACAGCTTGGGCATTGATACATGGACTTGTCGTTTGTGATTCTGGGGTCCAGGGTTTTATTTACACTCAGGGTGGCAAGTTCTGACAGGTACGAATAGCCATCAGAATTTGTTACCTGTGGTGTTTTGAGGGATGGGGTACACAATACACACCAAAACTGAAAATTCATCAAAGGACAGTTGAAATACAGCTTGGGCATTGATATATGGATGTGTCTTTTGTCATTTTTCGGCCAGGGTTTTATTTAGACTCAGCGAAGCATATTCTGACAGGTACGAATAGCCGTCAGAATTTGCTACCTCTGGGTGATTTGAGAGATGGGGTGCACAATACACAGCAAAAGAGAAAATTAATCACAGGACTGTTGAAATAGTGTTTGGACATTGATATACGGACTTGTCCTTTGTCATTCTGGGGACCAGGGTTTTATTTAGACTCAGGGTAGCAAATTCTGACAGGTATGAATCGCGTCACAATTTTCTACCTCCGGTGTTTTGAGGAATGGGGTGCCCAGTGCACAGCAAAACTGAACATTAATCACATGACAGTTGAAATACGGCCTGGGCATTGATATATGGACTTGTTCTTTGTCATTCTGGGGTCCAGTGTTTTTTTTAGACTGATGGGAGCAAATTCTGACAGGTACAAATAGCCGTCAGTATTTGCGGCCTGGGGGTGTTTTGAGGGATGGGGTACACAATACACAGCAAAACTGAAAATCACAGGACATTTGAAATACAGTTTGGGCATTGATACATGGACTTGTGCTTTGTCATTCTGGGGTCCAGGGTTTTATTTAGACTCAGGGTAGCAAATTCTGACAGGTACGAATCGCTGTCACAATTTTCTATCTCCGGTGTTTTGAGGGATGGGGTACACAATACACAGCAAAACTGAAAATTAATCAAAGGACAGTTGAAATACAGTTTGGGCATTGATACATGGACTTGTGCTTTGTCATTCTGGGGTCCAAGGTTTTATTTAGACTCAGGGAATCAAATTCTGACAGGTACGCATAGTTGTCAGTATTTGCTACCTGGGTGTGTTTTGAAGAATGGAGTGTCCAATACAGAGGAAAACTGAAAATGAATCACAGGACTGTTGAAATACATCTTGGGCATTGATATATTGACTTTTCCTTTGTCATTCTGGCATCCAGGGGTTTATTCAGACTGAGGGTAGCAAATTATGACAGGTACGAATAGCCGTCAGAATATGCTACCTGGGGTGTTTTGAGGGATGGGGTACACAATACAGAGCAAAACTGAAAATTAATCACAGAACAGTTGAAATACAGCTTGGACATTGATATACGGACTTGTCCTTTGTCATTCTGGGGTCCAGGGTTTTATTTAGACTCAGGGTAGCAAATTCTGACAGGTATGAATAGCAGTCAGAATTTGCTACCTGGGGGTGTTTTGAGTGATGGGGTACACAGTACACAGCAAAACTGAATATTAGACTTCCGGTTCCACCATGGACGACTAAGCAGCTCATCTCGAACACTCTCCGCCTCACTTGTTTAAAAAATATTGGAAAAAACCCACTTGGATGGCATTAGGTAAAATAAAAACCTTTAAGTTTGGCACAAGACCTGCGTAAAAGAGACAAACATGGTTCTATGAAGGCTGGACTAATGAAGAAGCTGGCAGAAGTAGAGCCAGGCGCAGAGGGACATAGGCCACAGAGCAGGAGCCGCTCGCCTAGCAACACGCGAGGGTCAGATTATGATACTGATGGGGAGCAAGACAGAATGACCCGGACACGCTACGAAATGATCCTAAGGGAGATAAGGGCCTCGAGACTAGAAACAAAGAAAGATCTGCAGGGGTTGTCAACATAACTATCGAAGCTAGATCAGAGAATTGAGGAAGGAGAGACCAGAATAGCGGGGACGGAGGATGTGAACACCTGTTTGGGCCATGCGGTCGGTGCCCTCATACAACAATCAATGGCGTTACAGGCCAAGTCCATAGACCTGGAAAGCAGATCCCGAAGAAACAACTTGAGGCTTTATGGTCTAGCGGAGGGTGCCGAGATGGCCCCGATGGCACCCTTCATTGAAAATTTACTTCGGAACATCTTAGAGAGCTTCCACCGAACTACGATCTAAAGATTGAGAGAGCTCACAGAGCATTGGGTGCAAGGCCACAGGATCCGAAAGCACGCCCGCACTCAATTATATTTTTAGTGGTGAATTACCAAACTGAAGATATCCTTCGCAGAGCATGGGCAAAGAAATAACTTACATACCTCTCATTGAAAATAACATTGAATCATGACTACCCTGTGGAGATACAACAGGCCAGACAACAATATACCCCAATACTGCGAGCGCTGAGAGAGTAGGGGATACATTTCCAGACCCCCTTCCTGGCAAGGCTAAGGATCTTCTGACAGGAGGGCACACAAACATATGGGTCACCTTACAAGGCCTTAGAGGCTATGAAGCAGAGAGGAATTAAGCTGGCAGCTGAAGATGCGGAACAAATAGGCAAGAGGCAATTGTTCTTTTCAGACTGGTTTCAACCGGGGATACAGCAAAGGGTAGCCACATCAAAATTACTTCAGGAATCGCTCGAGAAGATAAGGGCTATGGTGAAGAAAGGAGCACTGCGTGGTAGCCCTGAACTGTTAGAGAATGGCAGATGAACACCAGTGGACTGGGGAGTGGATGTGTTGCTGTCAGCTACCCCACAAGGAAATTGCATTTGGAAGCCACGGCCTAATGAGGCCGAGATCTGCCGTTTTACATAAATTAACTCACCTTGGATAAGACTGGACCAAAAAATACATGCTCTTTGGTTTGTCTCCCCCCCCCCATGTGTTTTTCCTTTTTTGTACCTGGTGCCCTCCCTGTTACAGTTTGTTCTCCTGCGTTATGTCCTTAATCCCACCCAACTTCCCTCTACTCGCCTGTGAGTGTGTTGTTTTTTTCCCCCTCTGGAGTCTGTCTAAAATACGGGATTCTGAGCGCCTCCCATTTAAGGGCGGTAAGAAAGCTACGTGCTAGACTACTCCCAGATTGGAGTTGGTGGGTGTGATTTGCAGAGTTCGTGTACCTCTTCTTCCCTCTGTGACAGGAGGGGAGTGGAGGGATGAATCGATGGACGGGGGTGGTGGGAGGGAGGGTTTGGTTTTTGTTGGGAGGTTTGGGCTCGGGAAAGAGGGGTGATCACGCTGAAGGGCTTTTAGGGGGGTTGGGGGTGTGGGGGAGGGCAATACTGATACAGAAATTGGGAGAATGTGATAAAGGGAATAATGATTGCTCTGGTGGAGGCTGGTCATAACTCGAACAAAGTAAAAAGAAAACCGAGTATGGACCCTTCACAGTCTGGCATGAGAGGAAAATCAAGGTGAAAATGGGAGAAAATGGAAGAGGATCCAAGTGGGGGTGGGTGTATATAGTAATCTAAAATATGCGAGGTGGGGGTGGAGTAAGGGCATAACTTGGTTTTAGTGCACTAAATAAATCGGGGCTGCATACCCGTACGTGGACGAATTACATTTTGAAGAAGCCACCAGTAATGGAGGCCTTCTTGTGAGGGAAATCTCAAAATAAGAGAGACAAGTAACCCTCGTTGCTGCCCTAACCTCAAGCTTGCAAAGGGCAGAGCAAGGGCACCACTGTGTTGGGAGCCCCTACCTTGGAAGCAACGAAGTTGTTAAAAGAGTAAAAACCAAAGTTACTTATTTTATTCACTTTAGTAGTGGTTATAGTGTTAGATTGAAAATGTTTAGCGGGGTAACTGGTTTAAGAGGTACCCCAGTTAATACTGTTATTTGTTTAGGGTTTTTTTAAATTTGAACAAGCCTAATGTGGATAAAAATAATCTTGGAGCGAAAAGGCTAGGTCTAAGCTATTGGTCTAGAATATTCTACGAGATGCCACGAGGGATTATGGACAAAAAGGGGGATATTATATGGAGGGGCAGGAAAGGATGCAAGAATGGATGAAACTACTGTGATATGTTCTTTTAACGTTAATGGGCTGATGAACCCGATTAAGAGGAGCAAAGTACTGGCATGGTTTAGAAAGGAGAAACCCGATTTTATTTTGCTGCAAGAGACGCATCTCTCCCCTCTAGAGCATACGAAATTGGGGAAAATGGGTTTCAACTATGAGGTCAGCGCTTCTTATGGGCAGGGAGACGGAGGGGGGTATCAATATTAATACCTAAGAAAACAGTATTTGAAGTAATTGATAAACAATCTGATAAGGAGGGGAAATATGTGTTTCTAAAAGGTAGATATCAGGGGAAAGTGTTAACGTTGGCTTCAGTATATGCACCACCAATACAAATTTCCAAACCTACAGAACTATTCTGCTTAAATTGCAGGAGTGGGCAGAGGGGCTGATTATATTAGGAGGAGATCTCAACATAACGTTGGACCCTAGTGTGGACAGTACGACTCTGAGTGGGAGAAGGGAGAGAGGGGTCTCAAAGAAATTAACTAACCTTTTGGGAGAGATAGGGTATGTGGATGTGTGGAGAGCTAGACATCCTAAACAAAGGAACTTAACTTTTTTTTCACCTCCACACAAGAGTTACTCGAGGTTAGACTATTTTCTCCTTCCGAAAGAATCGATGGTTAGAGTGAAGGACAGCTGGATAGGGAATGCGGTGGTCTCAGACCATGCCCCAATATTCCTTCAATTAGACCTGGGGGTGTTCCAGAAAAAACATTCTGGAGACTGAATGTCTCCATGTTACAGGACAAAGAAGTTAAACAACAGGTGGATGATAATATTAAACAAGCCCTGGAAGAAAATGCATCCCCTGATGTTACTTCGGCACTCCTATGAGATACAATAAAGGCCATAGTGAGGGGAAAATTAATATCTATAGCAGTGTACAAAAAGAAGCAGAGAGAAAAAAAAGTGGAAGCCTTGAAGAAAGAAATAGACAGTTTAGAAACAAAATTAAAAGAGAAGTATAACAAAAAGGCTTTTCTAAGTCTAAACAAATTAAAGAAAGAACTAAACAGGGAACTGGAGTATCACATTGAACAGAAATTGCTGTATATTAAACAAAAATATTATGAAGGTGGCCCTAGGGCAACCAGAAGTCTGGCAGCCAGGTTACATATCCAAAAAGCAAGAGCCCACATAACCAAAGTAGAACACCCGAAAAGTAAAGATCTTTTACAAAACATGCCGGGTATAGCAGAAGCCTTTAAAATATATTACAAGGAACTCTACAAGGCTCCACTGCCCTCAGAGGAACGGGTTATGGAGCAGCAGTTAAAGGGGATCCCGCTGCCAGTAATTTCAGAGCAGGAGAGAAGTCAACTCATGAAACCTGTGACCAGTGAGGAAATAAGACAGGAGATAGTTAGACTCAAGGCAAATAAGTGTCCTGGGACGGACGGATACCCTGCTGAGATGTATAAACACTTTCAGAAGCAGTTGGCCCCACTATTGATAAAGGTATTTAATGAGACACTTACGTCAGAAGCCCCCCCCCCCAGAGTCATGGTCGCAAACAGTCATCTCGGTAATACATAAGGAGGGTAAAGACCCCAGATTATGCCCCTCTTATCGACCCATTTCCCTTCTTAATACGGATTACAAGTTATTCATGGCAATTATATCTTGGAGAATACAACAATTTTTACCCATGTTAATACAAGCAGATCAAACAGGGTTTATTCCAGGTAGACAAGCTCAGGACAATCTGAGATGAACCGTGCACGTTCTGGATCACCTTAACCGCACTAGGCAGCCTGCTATCCTTCTCAGCTTAGATGCTGAGAAGGCTTTTGATAAAGTCTTGTGGGGTTTCCTGCAGGCAGTACTGGGGCAGTTTGGCTTTCCGGAACAGTCTGTGGCCTTGATTAGAAAGATATATGCTAACCCCAAAGCATATGTAAGAGTGAACGGACACCACTCAAACCCGCTTGTATTAGAAAGAGGAATGAGGCCGGGTTGCCCCCCCCCTCTTTTATTTGCCCTATACTTGGAACCTCTGGCCCAGGGGATTAGGGGGAACCAAGATATAGTTGGAGTGCAAATAGGGGAGACCCAGCAAAAATTAGCCCTATATGCAGACGATATTCTGCTCTATCTAACCCTGCCAGAGAAGTCTTTACCAAGTTTATTTCAACACCTGAGGACCTTCTCAGCCTTTTCAGGATATACCCTTAATGAAACTAAAACAGAGGTACTGAAGCTTAATTTCCAAACTACCACTGAGCTTAAAGCCTGTTTCCCGATGAAATGGGAACTTCCACATATGAAATACTTGGGCATAAGATTAGCTACGATGACTACCCAATTGGCCCAACTAAATTACCCACCATTGATGAGACAGATACAGGAGGACATACGAAGGTGGAAACTTCTGCCGGTCTCTGTCATAGCAAGAGTACAAGCAATCAAAATGAACGTCTTGCCCCGTTTTTTATTTTTATTTCAGTGTGTGCCTGCCCCAATATCTTTTAAACAGATAGGAGAGTGGCAGAAAATGATCGGAAATTTTTTCTGGTTAGCTAAAAAACCTAGGGTTGAGAAACAAACCTTATATCTCCCCAGGGTGGCAGGAGGCCTAGCTGTCCCCTTATTGCTGGGATACTGGATAGCAACTCAAATAAGAATAGTTTTGCTATTACAGCATCAGGGCTATGTAGCCAGATGGAAGGAATTGGATCTGGCTGTAGACCTCTCTCCCCCTTTATTGGCACAATGCACGACACTAAATCCAGGGGCTAACTGGGTGAAGACGCCCTATCAGGGGACAGAAACAGCTATACAAGGTTATAGGCAAGGGTTTATGAGAGGACTATCCAAAAGTTACCTTTGGAAATATAGTTGGTGGTCCATAAATGAAGAGAGAAAATGGGCTGACATGAATCTATGGCATAAAAAACAGGAGAGACAGGGATGTGTGGCTCTATGGCAACTCCTTAGAGGAGATTAGGTTATACCGCTTGAGGAAGCACAGGCCAAATTCGGATGGAAAAGAGGAGAGCTGCTTTATTATTATCAGCTGAGAGAGTACATAAGAGCAGAAATGAATATTTCAGCTAAAAAAGGGTGTGCTGCTCCGGTACCGAACATGTTTGAAGGAATCTGGAACTCAAATAGGGGAGAAAAAGCCACTTCCATTTTATATTAGAATTACATAAAAGATCTCCAACACACAACAGATTACATAAAAGTAAAATGGGAAAGAGAGATAGGGATTTCAGTAACTAACAAGGAGTGGTTGAGAATGTGGCAAAATACATGGAGCACAACATCCTCTCCGGGGTGGAGGGAATTTTTGTGGAAATTAAGGGTACGATTTTTTAGGGCTGCTTCGAAGACAGCTAGTTGGCATATATCTAACACTACCAGATGTTGGAGGAATTGCGGTTCGGAGATAGCCAATCTGACGCATATATTTTGGCAATGTCCCGAGTTAAAGGAATTTTGGATGAAAATACAAAAGCACCTGGGGGAAATGTTCGGTATAGAGACTCCACTGGGGCCGAAGCACATGATGTTGGGGTTGCATCCCAAAAATCTTAAGGGAAAGGAGGCAAGGTATCTCTGGAACATTTTGATTGCCACAGCTGGAAAGGCGATCTCCAGAAAATGGCTTGCCCAAAGTGCTCCAACGTTGGAGGAGTGGAAAGAGTTGGTGGAGGGAGCAAAAATGTTTGAGTGTGTCACTTACTCACTTAGACAAAGTAGGCCACAGTTTGAAAACAGGTGGACTAGATGGGAGCTGTACCTGGGAGATGGAGGGGGTGAAGGAAACCCCTGAATTTATTTCCAAGAAGGGAAAGTAAAATAGGGAGGGAAACATATATTCAAAACTCTATAGGGTGCATAAGACTGCAGAAGGAGAATCTGAAGGAGTGATAAAGGGGATTAATAAATTAAGCCTGACATCCCACCCATCCAAACCCTTCTGTGAACCAAAGGCGAGGTAGTAAGGTAAATAAAATAAGACAATGAATCTTGAAAATAGAACAGAAAGGTTCACAATACGAACAAACAGATTGGACACGATTTTGCCCTCCTTATACATGGTAGGGTAATAAACTAGTATAAGAAAAGAATAAGAGGGTTGGGTAGTATAGGAGAGGAAGATGGGAGATGAGTTCTCAGCCAAACGGAATGGAAATCCCTTGTGCTCCCATATCCATAAATGGATATAGGCAAGGGAAAAAAAAAAAGGACGTTACAGTTTTCTTGAAGGTGGCTCTCATAGTAAAAGAACTACAATCTGACGCTGAGAAAAGGGAAGGTACTATGGGCCAGATATTCAAAAGGGTTGCGCCATGCGCAATAGGGTTGCGCCTGCGCAAGTCCAAACTTGCTCCATTCTGCGATATTCAGCAGGAGGCAGTTGCGCCACAGAAAACATGCTGAGCAACAGCGCAATGCAAATGAATGCATGCTGAACTGGAGGGGAGGAACCATGCATAAACTGCACAGCCCGATATTCAGCGGGCTGTGCAGAGTTGTGCAAGCGCAACCCCAACCTGCGCCTGCAGGACTTTGAGCCAAAAAAGGCTAAGTCGAGGGCCACCCACAGGTGAGCTACTGTATTGCAGGGTGCAACAGGCAGCTGCCACCTGTGACTGGCTAACCCAGTCCCTGTGCCCCCGCAGCCCGATCCTACGGGCATCAATGTACTCCCCTCCTCCGTTCATATCACTGGTGGTCCAGTGGACCGAAATGCCGATGGCAGAAGGGCGGTATGTATAATAATTCCACCTCTCCTCATGCATCCCTGGTGGTCAGTGGGCCAGAAATACCCAATGCAGGTGGTAGTATGTGATAAAAGCCACCCCGAACATAGCCCTGGTGGCTGTGTCCCCCACCCACCCACCACGGCCCCACCACCCGCTCCCCGGCGGCGGCGGGCGGCAGCATCACCGCCTGCCGCCCGCGCTCCCGCCGACGGCTGCCCGGTGAGGCTACGCCAGTGGTGCAGAGCAAGAGCCAATGGCGTGCAGCATCATCCGTACATGACGGTCCAGATTTGTGAAAGTCACACCAGGACCAGGTCTGGGCATGTTCACAAATCTGGACTGTCATGGATGAGGGGCTGCACCCCATTGGCTCTTGCTCTGCACCACGGGCGGCAGCCCTACCAGGCAGTCAGTTGGGCGGGCGCGGGTGGCAGGCGGGTGGATGCTGCCGCTCACCGCCGCCGGGGAGCGGGTGGTGGGGCTTCGTGGGTGGGTGGGTGGGGGACACCAGCCACCAGGGCTATGTTGGGGTGGTTTTATCACACATACCGCCTGCGATCGGGCATTTCGTCCACTGGACCACCAGGGATGTGTATGGGAGGGGGGTTGGAATTATTATACATACCGCCCGCGATCGGGCATTTCGGTCCACTGGATCACCAGGGATATGTACGGGAGGAGGGTGGGGAGCCACATTGATGCCCGTGATCGGGCTCGTGGGGGGGGAGTACACTATGCCCGCGATCAGGCTGCAGGGGGCATCGATCCCCGACGGCTGCTGCCTGGCAGGGCGCCAGGCACAAGTCCTCGGGGATCGGCGCACCTACATGCTAATGGCATGCAAATGGGGACATAATCACATGCAAATGGCCCCCCCTGCGCCTTGCATGAATTATAGCCCCATTTGCATGTCACCTTTTGAATATCGTGATTTTGCGCATGGCGCAATGGTACTTGCGCCACCGCAAGTTGAATGCTTCACTCTGTCAACTTGCGGTGGCGCAAGTTCCACTGCGCCATGCACAGTGGCTGTGGCTGGGGGGTGATATTCAAAGGAGTTGCTCAATAGCGCAACTCCTTTGAATATCGCCCAGGACACACCCCTGCGCAACTATTTTGCGCAGCTCAAGGGCTTGCACCTATGAATGATGCAGTTTGAATATCCAGCCCTATGTCTCTAAGATATTTAAATCTACTAATGGTCTGATGACACTAAGCAAATAGAAATTAGGCTGTTGTTTTTCTATTTGATGTAGAATAGATTTTCTTTTTGATTATAATAAAATACTGGTACATGGACTGTAAGCATTGGAAAATAGAATTGTATACTGTGATATAAAAAATGATTGGTCTGTACTGTGATGACAAGAGAAAATAAAACTGAAGTATAAAAAAAAAAACTGAATATTAATCACAGGACAGTTCAAATACAGCTTCGGCATTGATACATCGACTTGTCCTTTGTCATTCTGGGGCCAGGGTTTTATTTAGACTCATGGTAGCAAATTCTGACAGGTACGAATAGCCGTCAGAATTTGCTAACTGGGGGTGTTTTGAGGAATGGGATGCCCAATACTCAGCAAAACTGAAAATTAATCACATGACAGCTGAAATACAGCTTGTGCATTGATATATGGACTTGTCCTTTGTCATTCTGGGGTCCAGGGTTTTATTTAGACTCAGGAAAGCAAATTCTGTCAGGTACAAATAGCCGTCAGAATTTGCTACCTGGGGGTGTTTTGAGAAATGGGGTGCCCAATACACAGCAAAACTGAAAATTAATCACAGGACAGTTGAAATACAGCTTGGACATTGATATAGGGACTTGTCCTTTGTCATTCTGGCATCCAGGGTTTGATTTAGACTCAGGGTACAAATTCCGACAGGTGCGAATTGCCACCACAATTTGCTACCTGGGGTGTTTTGAGGGATGGGGTACACAATACACAGCAAAACTGAAAATTAATCAAAGGACAGTTGAAATACAGTTTGGGCATTGATACATGGACTTGTCCTTTCTCATTCTGGGGTCCAGGGTTTTATTTAGACTCAGGATAGCAAATTCTGACTGTGTGCCCGTTGTGGCCATGACAGCAGTGAATGCCTGTGCATGCCTGCCAATGACAGCGGTCACATCCCCCCGCAACCAGTCCATCCCTGCCAGGATCAGAGCGGTGTCTCTGCTGCGATGCTTCTCTGCCCGCTCCAGAGCCTCATGCAGTGCATCCACCGACGTCGCAAGCTGCATCTGCTGCTGGACTGATGCTTGCAGTAGATGAGTGTGCTTGTCCAAGAGGTCATCTGCCTCCTCCGCATCCTGTCCCTCAGGGTGTGCATGGCCCTGATGCTCAGCACCCCTTGAGGGTGGGCACTGCACACCAGGACCAGGTCTGGGCATGTCCACAGGCAGTGCACAGATGCCGCCGCTTGACCCTGTACCCCCAAGCCTATTGGCCAACTGCTGATGCTGCCCCTCCAGCTGCCACTCCCCAGGGCTTAGTGGTGCCGCCGTGGTGGCCGCAACAGTCCCACTGTCCTGAACACACACCAGTGCTGCCCCGCTGGTACCGACAGGCACAGGCTGGGACTGTGCTGACACGCAGGCCTCCATGTCAGCACCACCCACAGCCATGGCCATGATGTTACCTGCTGTGTGGCCATCCCGTGGCACACACGTGTCATTGCCCATGTCATTAGCGACATCATCATTGGTGACGGACTTGGCACCGGCCCGAGTCACAGCATGCTGGCATCCGTGGATGCTGGCACGCTGGGACACAGGCAGGGCTTCCTCCGCACCTGTTACAACAACATCAGTGTGGACAGCCAGGCAGGCCCACTGTCGCACTGAGCCACATATACCTGTGGAGGTGGATGGGCCCTCCTCCATCTCCAGCTGACTCTCCTCAGTGGACAGGCCCACCACCGCTGACCCATGCAGATGCTCAGGATCTGTAAGAGAAAACAAAGTCACGTTACTGCATGTGACCTACCCTGCCCCCCATAGACAGACCATGACTTACCATGCAGTGATGGGCCACCACCCGTCTGGAAGCCACCACCCGGAACATCCTCAATGGCACAACGCTGCATGCTTCCAGCAATCCTCTCCTCCTGTGGGGTCAGGTGTACCACCTCCGGCTGTCCCCCACCTGTCGCAGCTTGTGCTGCCCTGATGGCAGCCACCTTCTCCTGTATCCTCCTTCTGCCTGTGCCCATCTTCTTGTTGCACTCCTGCACGGAGTGCTGGTGGCTGCCATGCAGGTTCACAGCACGGGCCACCTCCTCCCATGCAGCAGCATGGGCTTGAGGTGTTCCCTGCCGTCCACTGAGAAGCAGCTCCTGATCCAGGTAGGCCTCAAACAGGGCATTGGTCTCGGCCTTGGTAAAATTAGGCCTCCTCCTCCTACCATTGTGTTCCTCCTCTCCCACAACTTGCTTGGTCATTTTTTGGCCTGTAAGAATGACAATTGTTACCTGTGACTGTGCAGTCCCATGCATGTCCCTAAATCCACAGTCCACACTCCCAAACAGCATGCAACTCACCAATAGACTGCAGTAACCAACTATGGCCACTGCAGCCCAATGTCGCACTTTTATAGAGCAACCCATGCAAATGAGGCATGGCGCAACTTTAAGTGGATGCAAATTGCAGTGGTGCGCCATTGCATGGCTGATTAGCTGTTTTGCATATGACGACTGAATATCGCGCTGTTGCGCTTTGCGCAATTGTGTTGAACGTGCTGAACCAAGGGCGCAGTTCTGTGACATGCGTAGTACACACCTCACTGCGCATGCCTGGGTTGCTGATGCAGGCGTCTGCCATGCTGCTGACTGCTGTGCGCGGGAAGCAATGCAGGGCACGGCCACCATTGTGCCAGTGGCACTATAGCGATGTTCACCTACATGGTGCTGTGGCATTGAGCCATCATAGGTGCACTGGGGCAACAGTGCGGTAGGCCACTACTGGAGGTAGCACACAGGCAGCCAATCGCACTACACACATTGGCTTACAATGGCACTGTGCGTGTCCGTGCACCAGAGACCCTTGACCCTGTGCCCAACCTTTGCCCCCTAGGCACCATGCATCAGGCATGGGTTCACCACTATCGCGCTGTTTGGTGACAGCGTGATAAGGAATGGCAGTGCTGTACCGCGCAGCATCTGCACGTGGGGAGCCGTGCTGCAGAGCACCATTTTTTGCAGACCGAGCTGTGAGAATGGCATGCAGGAGGGCTGCTCAATGGACACAGCTCGAACTGGCCAACCTAGTGGACATAGTGGAGCCACACCATGGACCACTGTTTGGGGAAGCACCCCAGGACAGGTCCAGGAGCCAGGTGTGGGAGGAGGTGGCCACTGCACTGAAGGAGGCCACTGGACGGGGGCGGACAGCAGAGCAGTGCCGCCACAGGTATGGGGACCTGCGGCGGAGGGAGCCGGACCTGCTAGCCCACCTGTGGGCACGTGCAAGGAGGGGCACAGTGCCACGGCCAGGTAGGTGTTACGTCAACACACTTTTATCTTCCATATGGGTATCACGGTTGTATGTGTCCAGCACATGGGGGAGGGACCGTCCGGTGTTGGCTCTGGTGGTGTTATCAGGGTGTGGGGTGGGTGGGTCTGGCTGGATGGGAGGGCACACACTTGGAGGCAGGGGGGCTTTGCTACGGGATTGTGCTGATGTTCCTCTCTCAATGTTTGCACCACAGGGCCGGAGGAGCGGCGCCTGGCACGTGAGCTGCGGCGCAATGAAGAAGAGAGGGAGGCAAGGCGGGGCGAGGGTCCACAGCGCCCAAGGGACCGGCCCGATGATGGTAAGTGCCATATCTCCATGATTACTATTGCATGCTGTGTAACAGGGTGGGCAGCGGGGCATGGCCACCATCCATTGACAGCACTGCCATGCACGCAACTTATTACAGTCAGCACTGTCTAGTGGCAATGCATGTCTGGGAGTGCGTCGATGGTGGTCCATGCGTGCACCGGGTACATGGCTGTGCCACTGCCTTTGCACCACATAGACATGTCACTAAACGGCCACGGTGGTGCTGTGCGTGACTTGGCCAGTGGATGTGTGCAGCATTCCGCATGGCTGTATGCGCCTGGGTGGGCAGGTCATGTGGACGTGATCAATGTGGGTGGTCTAACACCATCACAGAGGTATGTCCCACGGCCGTGTGCCATGCACAGTGGGTGGGCTGTATAGGGCTGTGCATTCACACCTATTGACTGTGCTCCCTTGTCCTAGGTGTCCGCCAGCTGAACGACATCCGGGAGGCACTGCGGAAGATCCTGCACATGGCAAGGGCATCCCTGGAGATCCTTCACCGCAGAGATCAGATTGGGGTCCGCTGGAGGCACCGGCAGAGGAGAAGCCAGAGCGGGGCTCCCGTTGAAAGTCCCTCAGCCCCTGATATCCCCTACCCCCCTGGACCCACCCTCACACCCCTCCTTTCCTGTCCCATTTGTCCACCCCTGCCCCTTACCCACCCTCACCTTGTTTGTGGCCCTTCCCCCACCTTGTATATATTATTGTATATAGTTAACTTTTATATTTTGTTTTAATACAGATCTTTTGATATGAATACTGTGGTGGTCTCTGATTTTCAGCGGGCTGTAGGTGCTCAGTTGCAGTGGTGTGCATGGCATCAGGGGTGATGCAGTCATGGGTATGTGTGTGTGTCCGTGGGGAGGTGACTATGGTGTGGGGGTAGCTATCAGTCAGTGTCTGTGGTGTGTGTGTTGTGCCCTGTGCACTGGATGACTGTGTGCAGTGGTCCATGGTTCATGCTTTGTGTCCATGGCGCCCCTGTCAGCCCGTCCATGGCCTGTGCAGCTGACACCCATGCATGTCTGTGACCTGCACGGTCTGCTGGCATGTCAGTGGTGGCTGTCCATGCAGGGCAGCTACTGTACCCGTCACAATGCTGGGTTGCCTCCTGTCACTGGCGTGGTGCATGTCTGCCTCGGGTAACACTGTGGCCTCCACAGTTGTTGAACCACCTCCATGCTGTGGCTTGTGTGTGTTGCAGGTGATGTGCACCACTGTCTGTGACTTGTGCTCTGGGCAAATACTGGTGGCGTACAGGTCCATAGTGCCTGCGCAGGGTGGCTGGCACTCCTGTACCATGGAGGACTGCAGGTTGTGTGTACACAGTTTACATGGGCCCAGGCTGGGGGCTTGGTTGCCCCGCTACTGCGTCCCTGTGTTGTTGTGCCCTTGGGTATGGGTGGGTGTCTGTCCATGCACTGTGTGGCATCCAGTGTGGTGCATGCTTCCATGCACCACTGTGGGTGTCTGCGCTGGCTGTTGTGGCCAGTGCTGGGTCAGGGTGTGTCATTGGGAGAGTGTGCAGGGTGCTGTACCACTGGTGTGGTGGGGTCAGGGCATACCCTGTCCGTGTAGGGTACATTGTGTGCCAACACCATGGTTGGTCTCTCAGCAGTACCTTGGGGGGGGGCTGTGCGTGGTGGCACTGTGTATGCCGTCGTTGCATCGCTGTGTGCTGCCACCTGCTGATGGGTGCTCATGGTGGGGCTGCCTTGCATGGTTCTGTGGTGCACAGGGTTGCATTGTCACATTGGGGGTGGTAGCATGCATGGGGTTTCCTGCAGTTGTGGACGCTGCTCCTGGGCAGGGTGTCTAGGGGTCACGGTGCAGGGTGTGCTCTGCATTGGGGGGATGGTGTGGCACGGGGTGGTCAGCTCTCCTTGTGTGCCAGTCACAGCTTGCCTGGGGGTGTGATGGGGCACCCTGGTCCGGCTGTGGGTTGGTTGCTGTTCTCCATGGGTCAGTGGTTATTCCAGCCCTCCCCAGTTGTGCAATGCATGGGGTGTTGGGGGACAATGTCTGTTCTGCTGTGTGTTCCTCTGCCCATCTGTGGTATGGGTGGTGGGCCCCTACCTGTTTGGTTGTGCAGTTGCATTGCCGCCCTGCTGCTGGGGGGCATCCCTGGTTGCGCTATGGTGCCTCTGGACTGCTCAGCTGCACATCCCTGGTTGCGCTATGGTGCATCTGATCTGCTCAGCTTCCCCTCCCTAGTTGCGCTATGGCACAGAAACATAGAATTTGACGGCAGATAAGGACCGCTTGGCCCACATAGTCTGCCCATTTTCCTACCTAACAGATAAGCTGCAAATCCTAGTTAACCAACAGCTTACTCCTACCCCCACTAGGACTGCCTTATGCCTGTCCCATGCATTCTTGAAGTCCCCACTGTTCTTGACTCCACAACCTCCTCAGGGAGGCTGTTCCATGCATCCACAACCCTCTCAGTGAAAAAATACTTCCTCACATTACCTCTGAGCCGTCCCCCCTCTATCTTCAAATTGTGCCCCCTTGTTCTTGCACATCTCTTTTTCTGGAAGATGCTACCCTCTTGGACTTTGTTAATTCCCTTGAGGTACTTGAAAGTTTCTATCATGTCCCCTCTCTCCCTCCTTTCCTCTAGGGTATACATATTAAGCTCCTTTAGTCTTTCTTCGTATGTCTTCTGGTGCAGACCCTGCACCATTTTGGTTGCCCTCCTCTGGACAGCTTCCACTCTGTCTATGTCTTTGTGGAGATGGGGTCTCCAGAACTGCACACAGTACTCCAGATGGGGTCTCACCAACTGTCTGTACAGAGGGATAACAACTTCCTGTTTTCTACTATTGATGCCTCTTCCTATGCATCCCAGTATCCCCCCAGCCTTCCTTACTGTCTTCTCACATTGCTTGTCCACCTTTAGGTCATCTGATATAATTACCCCCAGGTCCCTTTCTATTTTTACTGTAGTCAGTATCTCACCCCCCATTGTACACTTCCTGGTTTTTGTTTCCCATGTGCATTACCTTGCACTTCTTTGCATTGAATCTGAGCTGCCATACATTTGACCATTCCTCCAACCTTGCCAAGTCCCTTCTCATCCTTTCCACTCCATCTTGTGTATCAACCCTGTTGCAGATCTTTGTGTCATCTGCAAAGAGACATACTTTTCCTTCCAGTTCCTCTGCAATGTCACTTATAAAGACATTAAAAAGGACCGGTCCCAGTACTGAACCCTGCGGTACCCCACTAGTAACCCTCCTTTCTTCACTGTGTATTCCATTTACTACTATCCTTTGCGTCCTGTTGTCTAGCCAATTTTTTATCCAGGCTACCACCTTGGGACCCACTCCAAGGCTGGCTATCTTGTGAATTAATCTTTTGTGTGGGACTGTATCAAATGCCTTGCTAAAATCTAGGTAGGCTATGTCCACAGCCCCTCCCTGGTCTACTACTTTGGTCACCCAGTCAAAAATCTATTAGATTAGTCTGACACGACCTTCCCATTGTGAATCCATGCTGCCTTGGGTCCTGCCCCACTGGCCTCTAGGTACTCAACAATTCTTTTCCTTCAGAAATGATTCCATCATTTTCCTACCACTGAGGTCAAACTAACTGGTCTGTAGTTTTCTGCCTCTGTCCTGCTCCCACTTTTGTGAAGAGGAATCACATCTGCCCTCCTCCAGTCCTCGGGTACCACCCCATCCTCCCATGATTTGTTAAAAGAGAGTAGTCCAGCGGTGTCACTAGTTCTACCCTTAGTTCTTTTAGAATTCTTGGGTGAATCCCATCAGGCCCCATTGCTTTGTCCACCTTCAATTTTATCAGTTCTTTCAGAACCCTTTCTTCTGTAAATTGACTGGTATCGACCCCCGTCTTCGGAGTGTTTCTCTTTGGTTTAGGTAACTTCCCCTCCTCTTCCTTTGTGAATACTGAGCAGAAATATTCGTTCAGTATCCCTGCTTTTTCACTGTCACCCTCTACCCACATTCTCTCCCCTTTATTAAGCTTCAGTATCACTCCTTTGGTCTTTCTTCGCTCCCTAATGTACCTATAAAAGGTCTTATCCCCCTTCTTAACAGAATTGGCTATCCTTTCCTCGGTTTGGGCCTTTGCTATTCTGACTGCCTTCCCAGCCTCTTTCTGCTTTAACTGATAAAGTTCTCTGTCCTGCTCCTTCTGTGTTTCCTTATATTTCCTGAATGCTGACCTTTTCTCCTTAACCTTCCCTGCCATCTCTTTTGAGAACCATAGCGGTTTTTTCCTTCGTTGTGTTTTATTGATTTGCTTTACACAAAGGCTTGTTGCCTCTGTGATGGCTGTTTTGATCACTCCCCATTGTTCCTCCACCCCTCCTTCTTGCCTGTTTGCTAGTGCTTTTCTGAGGCACTCTCTCATTTTCCCAAAGTCGGCCCTCCTAAAGTCCAGTACTCTTGCTTTTCTATGGCTTGATTGCATGGCTGTGTTTATCGTGAACCACACTGTTTGGTGGTCACTTGTTCCCAGATGGCTACCCACTTCTGAATCTGAGATTCTTTCTCCATCCCAATTTGAGAGTACCAGGTCTAGATTGCTCCCTCGAGTAGGTTTCCAATACTACAATATAGGTGGTGCGATATTAAGTGATCGGCTGTAAGCAGTTGACTAAGCTCCAATTTTGAATATTGCACCTCTTGTGCATGGGCACAATGGACTTGCACTTGCTCCTGCTATTGCGCACTTTTTGGGCGCAGTTTGAATATCTGGGCCAGGGAAGCAAATTCTGACAGGTACGAATAGCCGTCAGAATTTGCTACCTGGGGGTGTTTTGAGGGATGGGGTACACAATACACAGCAAAACTTAAAATTAATCAAAGGACAGTTGAAATACAGCTTGGGCATTGATATATAGACTTCTCCTTTGCCATTCGGGGATCCAGGGTTTGATTTAGACTCAGGAAAGCAAATTCTGACAGGTACGAATAGCTGTCAGAATTTGCTACCTGGTGGTGTTTTGAGGAATGGGGTGCCCAATATACAGCAAAAGTGAAAATTAATCACAGGACAGTTGAAATACAGCTTGAGGATTGCAGGTATAAAATAACATTTTTATATATTATTTGTCATTTGCAGTTCCACTGTGACAGCATCTAAGCTGGTTGATATATGCTAATTTACATAGCTTTTGCATATTCACTTTGAAATTATGTATTATATTGTTCAGTGTGTGTGCTATAAGCAGTTTACAGTTCAAAATCCATGACTGCAACTACTGACACTGTGTTTTACACCATTTTACTTATCTGGGTAGCAAAATTTTACAGGGAAACATAAGTATAGTACCCTACTATCAGGTTATGCTACCGGGAAGCAAATTCTGACGGGGAAGCAGATTCTCATACTACTCCAGCACAGTCTTGCCCTCCGAAAGATGGTGGCGCGCTGAACGTACTACGCTGGGCACCGCCGATGGGCGTTGCCGTTCTAATCTGTACCCCCCATTTCTGTGTTGTACGGCGTTATCTATTGAACTGTATGGAAAATTAGCAGAGAAGAACTGTAACCACGCATGCGCCAGCTAGAAGCTTCTGTCACTGCACTATTTTCTAGCGTGGCTGGCCCGTTTTCCGTTCCATAATGCATTGCGCGGACGTAATTACCCCGGCGTGCAGTGTGGTTGCAAATTCCCTTTGACCAAGGAAAGATGTCTGCGTTTGAAGGCCCTCTCAGTGTGGCTGGCGAGAGAAGCACCGGGGAGAATGTTCGCACCCAAAATGGTAACTGCAGTTCGGGGGAGGAACTGGTCGATACACGCACAATCTGAAACGCGGTGTGCTGCGTGTGTTTTTCGTTCACTGGGCTCGGAATAATCCGTTCGGGATTCATTGAGTCATGCCGGTGGCTGAGTTGACCGTTACCGGCCGTGACACGTGTTGTGGTGGAGCCACTGCTCGAGTTGGTTGCCTTGGAAGTTTGGGGCAGAGAGGGCGACGGCAGGCAGACAAAGCGCAGCAGTCGCTTTACAAACATGCAGTCTGAGGGTGCGAGAGAGGGCATGGGCTGGCAGTTACTGAATTAGGTGTTGTTCCAAACCCTTAGCCCATTCATAATGGACACTGAAGCCGGTCGCTTTGATACATAGCTTTCTGCTTCAGTTGAGGGCGTTGGCACTAACGGGAGGGGTCACGAATCCGCACGAGTCGTAAACTCGGTAATATAAGCAAACCGGCGACTAGGTAGCGAATAAGAAAAGAACAGTTTTAGTTTCAGATCAAACTCTGGTGGATGAGCCCGATGTTCTGACAGGACTGCCATGGGTTTGGGATGCTGTATTTTTTTTTTTTCGTGGAAGTACTTGCATATTATTGGTGACATCACTTTTTATGTTACAAAAATATCTATTATTACTGGGTTAGTTTTTTTTTTTATTGAAAAAGTGGGGTATTAAATGGCACTAATACGTGAATAGGTATGGCATCGAGAGGTGTATATAATAAATCCTCTGAAGTGTTGCTCTAGTCTAGACTTCTCTAGGAGCACCACATAAGCGGTTGCACTTTTTCGGGGCGCGCGATACCGTATTTTGGAAGTCTGTGTGCTCTAGGCTGTAAGGGGCAGAGAGTCATACGACTGCTGTGGGTTGAGAAGTGCTATGACCTGCAGTTTAATTAAGGTTGGGCTTGTTGGCAGATAATGCATCAGTACTGCAGTCACATGTTTTACATTTCATCTTTTTCTTGCAACAGATAACGTTTGCTAGAGCAAGGGCATGCTTTATTAGTTTGTTTTCCTGCATCTGCGGGTTTTGATAGTACATTTTATTTGAACAGGTTCAAGTAGGCATCACCAGTGACAGAAGGGGGGGGGGTAGTTGGTTAAAAGGTGGGTTAACTCCAACCACACTGGTACACAAACAGGAACCTGCTGGGTCCAAAATTAGAAGCATGCCTTTTTTTGCAGCAGGGTAGCTTAACATGCCAATCTTCTTTTTGACAAGTCACTTTTTTTTTTATAACACAAACAGGTGCCTATTAGCGTTGGAGTCACTGGTGGGGATATGAGGTCCTTTTTAAGCAGGTTGCAACTGTTGCTCTTTCAGCACATACTATTAGCACTGTTGTACAGTAACATAAGGGAATTTAGGATCATCATAACTGTTTAATGTTTTATAGGCAAGGATGAAATAAGTGCAAACTTGTAACAGTTTAGAGGGATGCCCTGTTTCACAATGAAACACAGTCTTGAGGATGAAACACATGAACACAGGTCTGCGGTTTGCTATTTTCAGCCTCTGAATATTGTTTGGACATTTTGACATCTTGCTTAGAGCCTTGAAAGTCTTAGAGTAGATATCTGTCGGTATGTGCTTTTGTAAATTGGGGCTGCTTTTTCTGCGAAAATGGAAAATCCAGAATCAAAAATGGTTTCTGTTTCAAACTCCACTTAGTACTTTTTCGTGTGTGTTCTATATACAATTACACGTGCATACACACGTGTATATATATTTGCAGATTCAAAATTACCACCTTTGTGACAGAACTCGTTTACAGAGGTTGCATGTCAGTCAGATGGGTCAATGCAAAGGGCACATACAAGTTCACGATACAGCCATAGTATTTAAAATGTTGGAACAGATAATGGTACAGGCATCTTTATACATCCACAGGAGATGCAGTCATAGCACGTGTTACAATGAGACAAATTATACAAAACCATTGTTACAATTAACAGATAAGAGAACTTGATGGTTTTGTCAGAGATTGTTTCCTTAACATAAATAAGTTATCAATTTGTGGTGGTTACAAGGGTGACAGTCTTGCATGGCATACAGTCATAGTATATGTTGGCTGGTGGACAGCCATTGTGTAAACAACTAGTACAGTTGCTAAGAAAGTGAGTAGTGAGGCAGATCAGCAGAAGATGGCCTTTTCTTGGTACATAGGATTTAGAAGTGCAAGCTGCTGAGCCTTGAACGCTGGCTAATCGGATGCTAGGGATGGGTTAGGAGTTATTAAGGTGTAGGGTAGGTATGACAATCGAAGCTGTTTAGATGGGAAAGGTATTGTTTGTTATAAAAATGCACCACATTTGCAACTACATTGGCCCCAAATTCGAGCATAAATTCTCATTTTGTACCAAATTTAGTTCAAAACAAACTATGCTCTGTTTTGCGGAAAAATGGATTTTTAAGTTTTTGTGAGATGGAATTGCTCAGTTTTGAAAATGGAAAATTGGAGGTCTTAATGAATGTAATGATTTAGATACCATGAATGCACACACTGCTTTTTTATGTTCATGTTTTATTCCAGGGTTTTGAACACGCCTTAGTGTATCCAAATTGGGTAAAAAGGGAAAAAAAAAGGCATTTTACTGTCCCAGCCTGATCTTGTAGTGCTCGTTTATCATAATACTTAACCAAGGCAACAATCTGTCTCAAACAGCAATTGTGAGGATTATTAGCTGACAGATGCTTTTTTGAAAGATGCAGTGAAATAAGTTTCACGTTGCGCACAGTTTCAGAAAGAAGATGGATGACCTGCAGGCGTTGTTGGCAGAGAGGGGAGTGGACATCATGACAGTCACTGAAACATGGGCTACACCTAACAAGGACCGAGACCTCTCAGTCCCTGGATTTAAATTGTACAGGAGGGATGGGAAGCCAGGAAAAGTGGGAGAGTGTCGGTTTACATCAGGGATTGTGTAACTTGTACACGAAAAAGGGAGGTACTTGCACCAGAGAATGTTGCTTCGGATAAAAAGGAGATCTTCACTCTCAGTTACAGGCTCAAATGTATGAGGAAATGGGTCAGCGACCACTAGATGCCGTGGGGCATCTAGTGGTCACTGAACCTTCTCTCATGTATGTTTGCCTTGGAATAATATAATAATTTTTTTTTTTTAATTTAGTTGTTTAACCAGGTATAGCACACTAAGCTGAAAGCTTTTTTACAGGAGTGACCTGGGAGCACAAGGAGGTTAAGTGACTTGCTCAGGGTCACACAGTATGCAAGTGGAAGCTGTGGGATTCAAACCCAGGTCTGGTCTGCTGGATGTCACCAGATTTGCAGCTCAGAGCCTTAGACCACTGCGCTATACTGCCTATATTGCATCCAACCTGTATCCAGTGCAGCATCCTCTGGTGTGAGAATCTGGTCCTTTATTTATTTTTTTTGTACATTGTTTGGTACGGGGGTCAGCAGCTGCCGCCCAGCACCGGCTTCCGTCTGCCTGAGCACATTGGTTCTTTTTCATGTATCAGAAAGGGTGTAACTTGTTCGAGGGAGGAGTCTGATGAGGGGAAGGGAGGAAGCAGTGTGGATTCAGTTACTTTCCAGCAGAGGGAAAAGGTGAGTTTGTGGGTGGTTTACAGATAACCTGTTCAAGGTGGATTGCAGGGTACTGCCCGTAACCTTTGCTAGGAGTCGAGCAATCTAGTTATGCAGTAGAGTGCATTCTTGACATGGCGTAACAGAGCCCACCAAGGTGGGGGCCGTCTTTGATCTGGTGCAGACTAACGGGGATCATGTCCAGAATAAAGTTGAGGAACCCCTGGTTGGGAGTGACCATAGCACAGTGTGGTTCCTGTTGGACGTGGGCAGGGAGAGGGCCCCTACTAAGACTAAAATTCTGGATTTTAGAAAGGCATATTTCAGAAAGGTGGGTAAGCAGCTAAGGAGTCACTTGGCAAACATCCGGGAGGATATTGGGGTAGACCAGAGGTGGTTCTTCATCAAAGAGGGAATAGTGGTAGCCACAGAAGAGTTTGCTAGGCTCAAGGGGAAAAACTCGGGTCAAAGAACCCGGTTGGTTTAGTACGGAAGTCACCCAGGCAGTAAGGGATATAGAGCCAATGATTTCCAGTTTTCAGAAATGGCCAGTTCTGGTTGGTAAAACCTTTATCTGTTTTTCCCATTTTACCCCCAAAGCGAGGGCAAAGCAACATGTTTTCATACAAAAATCTGGCTTAAAATGGAGGTGTTTGGCACCCCCAAAAAAAAAATTGGTGCAGAATGGGGGTTTTCATGAAAAACTGACTCCCAAGTGCTGGTTTGAAAATGACAGATTCTGTTATTTTACCAGTGTTTTCTGTTAAAATGGAAAATTGTTGGCTGTACGGCTGAGAAGTCAACCTACAAGAAGTTCAGGAGGACTAGGAGGACAACCTGAAGATGGGTAGTCTGGCAGGCTAAAGCTGAAAAGGAACTGAAGCTAGCTGAAGAAATTAAAAAGGGTGAAATGCCTTTTTATGTTATAATAGTGAGAAATAAGACAAATAAGGAATCATTTAGCTCAGGAAAGGGAACTGGTGGGTAGAGGAGAATGAGGTAAAGCAGAAGTACTAAATGAGTACTTTTGTTTGGTCTTTACTGAGGAAAGAGACGGACTGGTGCTTCTTAGAAGACGGAGAGGAGATGGGCGGGGGAGCATGAATGTTTTGATAGAGGTGGATAGGGTTACGAAAGGGTTGCTAGTAAATCCCCAGGCCTGTATGGTATACACCCCAAGGGTGCCGAGGGAGCTGACAGAGGGGCTTGCAGGTCCCTTGGCTGACTTGTTCAGTAGTTAATTGGAGTCGGGAGTGGTCCTGCAGGACTGGAGAACGGGTACGTGTAGCGCCCTTCCATAAGAGCGGCCCTAAGGATGACCAAGGGAACTATAGACTGATCACTCTGACCTCAGTCATGTGCAAGCTCATGGAGACCAAACTTCAGGTTATTATCTGGAAGAGAATGGCCTCCAACAAAAGCAGCAGCACAGGTTTATGAGAGGGAGATCATGTCAGACAAAGCTGATGGGCTTTGAGTCACTAAAATTGTGTATGGGAGTGAAGTGGTGGACATCCTTTACCTGGAGTTAAGCAAGTCCCCTGACACTGTACCCCACAAGAGTTGATCAGGAAGTAGGTGGATCTAGGATTTGGTGAGAAGTTGACCTGGTGGATGGAAAACTGGCTGACGGGCAGGTCCTAGAGTGTGGGGGAGGTGAGCTCAACTACATCAGGGAGGCCACCAGTGGGGTCCCACAGGGCACAATGCTTGGACTGGTGCTTTTCTGTGTGTTCATCAGTGATACAGGGGATGGCATTTAGGACAAAAATGTGCCTGTTCGCGGACGATGCCAAGCTATTTGGGAGGGTGGACATGGCACAAGGGGTAAAAGACCTAAGAGAAGATCTGGAAAAGCTGGAGAGGTGGTTTGAAATTTGGCAACTTGGCTTCACTGGAAAGACGTGCAAGGTTATGCATATTGGGGCGAAGAACCTGAGGACTGAGTACAATCTGGAAGGGGTCTGGGTAGCTGCATCTGAGAAGGACTCCGGGGTGATGAGCACAAGTGACCTGAAGCACTCCATGCAATGTAGGAAAGCGGTAGCTAAGGCAAATTAAAATGTTGGGCTGCATTGCTAAGGGGAACAGCAGTGGAGGGGGACGGTGATATTGCACTTGTATAGGTTATTGAGGCCACATCTGCAGTACTGGTACCCATACCTTAAAACGGACAAAAACCTGCTGAAGATGGTCCAGATGAGGTCTGTCAAGATGATTTGGGGCTGGGCTGGCCCACCGGCGCTATCATATGCGACACCAGCGACCCAGCTTCGAGAATGAGCCTAGGTTGCAGAAGGGCCAGCCGAGGGAGGATGGCAGTGTGTCCCATGGACGCTCACCTGAGGTAGGGTTCCTGATCTCCAGCTGTTACCCTGCCACCCGGGTCACCGGTCACCACAGGTGGCAGTGCATGCGAGGAGCCAGTACACTGGGGGTGGGGTGGGGAGCACTATTCTGGTGTCACGACGTCAGTTGTACATCCCGTGACCCTCATTGGTAGGGACACGAGGAAAATCCTTGACTGCGCAGGATGCTGCCCACTGCTCCTCTGGAGGTCCCGCATGGGCTCGTTCTCCCTCACCGACACTGTAGCTTTGCTTGGGAATTTGTTGGTATCCCCGGGTGGTCCTTCCCATTGGGGGGTCATCCACGCAGAAACATAGGAGAGACAAGGTAAGTCCCAGAGAAAAGGTGTGTGATAGGGATGGACAGAGTGGTAGGGCTGAAGGGGGTCAATCAGAGTTGGGTGGGGAAAAGGCATATTAAATTCAAAAAAAGATGATCTGGGGCTAGCAGGATAGAACGTATGAGGAGAGATTGGAGTCCCTGAACATGTACTCCCTGGAGGAGCAGGAGAGAAGGGAGGGGACATGATTGAGACCTTTGCTGCACCTGCTACAGCAACCACCTTTTCAGGTGTTGGAACACGTGTGGCATCAGAATTGAAATGGAAGTGCTTTTTGGTGACTGCATACTGAAGTATTAGGAGTGTGATCCAGTTTAATAAAATAATGCATTGTATTATAGTTCATATGTAGGTTTACAGTACAGCCTAGACTGATGTGGGTTCCCGTGGTTCAGTAGGCAGAGTGTGTGACTGCCACTCGGGAGGTCACTGGGTTCTGAAACCACTCATGAAAATCTGATATCCTGTGCAGCAGTGAGACACCCCATATAGAGAGAGAGCAAGTGGTAGCTTTTTATTTTTATATAAGGACGACAAAACTGTTGCTCCAACGTGTGGGCTGCAAATAAAACGGATATTAAATGCACGCTGAAAATATTTATAATCAACATTTTGACAATGGATTTTAATATATTATACTTTGCATTATGTACTGTACATGATGCTGCTAAAGAACATAGTGATTCCAAAGAGCTCCAGTATGAACTCCTGTGTGCTGCTGAAAAACTGCAGTATTGAGACGCCTCCCATTTTTAGTACCACTTATTTAGATTCACCGAATGAGTGGCTATGCTAATGGGGCAGATAAAAACTTCCATAGTCTGGGGGAGACTACAGTTAAAACTGTTTTTCCCACATGAAGTGGAGGGACATGTGAGCAGCAAGACATGACTGGATGTGTGTTGTGCTGAGATAACCGCACACCCAGGGGTGTAGTAAGGCACGAGGCCGCTGAGTGAATGCCTTCAGCCCCTGGAACTGCAGTTATCTCAGCATAGTGCTTGCCCCAAAGTATCTTATTGTGCTCATAAAAGGCAACACTAGGTGTGGGAAGGAGGAGATAGGTTGCAGATGAAGTAGGAGCTGGAGTTGATACAGTAGGTAGGGAAATGGGCAGACTAGGTGGGCCAGGTGGTCCTTATCTATCGCTTAATTCTATTTCTATGTCTCTAAATGAGTTTTAAATTTTATAACGTATTTTACAATAACAAAACTTACTTTTAATTTGTGAAAGTTTAGTTTCTGTGTGGCTTTTCAGTGAAACAGTCCTTGCTGTAAGTCTGGTGGTACTTGCTTTGTGTTTTGTATTTTGTCTCAATTGTTGCCATGATTTTTTAATATAATTTTATTGTAGTATATACTGTATGTGTACTAGGTCCCCCAGTGTAAAAGAAGCTTTCATCTAAGCCATGCTATTGTGGAGGCAAACCTTGGTGGACTGATGGAAAAGGAAATGATGCAATCTGAGGTGCCCCCGATTTAAATTTGAAATCGTGTGGTTAGTGAGGGATAGTTTCACCTTACTCAAGTTGTTTTATCAGTTACACTCTTACTTGCTACAGATACCGTATTTTAACAGCTATGGGGAAAACTGTCAGCAATTTACAGCTTTATGGGCAGACTAGGTGGGCCAAGTGGTCCTTATCTGCCGTCAAAGTCTATGTTTCTGTGTTTCATGCCATATTGTAATGGCTAGTGGGGGAAGGGTGCTGTTAGCGGTTTGCTGATGTAACTGCCACGAGCGGAGGTGTCACTGGTTTTACTGAACATCATCAGACCCAAGCCCCACTACAGATACTGCAGTTTGATGCTGGCAGCACATGTACTGTATGTCACAGAGCTGGATAAGCGGAGTCTACGGAATGGGTCCATCCTCTACCATAAGAGAGTGATGGAACTAGTATTTTTATTTCAGTTCATAAATACTTGTGTGATCTCATCTGAAGCGGAGCCGCTCTGTTTTTGGAGCTCAGATGAGCAGAGATGTCTAAATTTGGGAAATACATGGGACAGTGGTGCATGTGAAATTGAATCACTGGGACATTCTGAAAACTTATTTCTGGTGTTTAAAAATGTTAATGTACTGTTCCTTTATGTTTAAATAAATTATGTAGTATTTTTCTCCCCGTTATTTTTCGCCTCAATCTCCTGTTTCGGTGTGCTCATGTGGAGGCATGTGCACATTGTGCTGCGAGACGCCCTCCTGTCATGTCTCCCCCTTCAGCCTGTGCCGACACCGAACCTACACCTGATGTTGGTGGAACTACGGGGGGGGGGGCAACCTCCCCATGAGAGGAGAGCTGACCTTCTGAAATGGCGATCTTGGATATGTAGTAGGGCATCCATGAGGAAAGTGTCAGCCAGTGACACATCTGTTGGGGAGAAGAGTCTCAACCAGTTAACAGGCCATACGTCCTCCAGGATGTGAGAGGTTTCCGAACAGTTACATTTATGGAAAGATAGATATTTTGGTGGGGGGGCGGCGTCCGATCCTGGGGGACCAAATTATATACTTGGGAGAGTGATAACTGATAGGCAAGGTCCCGGCCTGGAGTGCCTTGTCTTCCCTGTTTGTGACAACACAGTCCAGCAGGGAGTGGTTTAAAGTACGTGGGTTAAGTCTGGTGGGGGTTGTGATGGTTTGCAGCAGGTGGTGTTTTAGCAGATTATCATAGTCCGGTTCCTGGGTGTTTAACCAATTTAGGTTAAAGACGCCCAGGAGAATGGTGTCCCTAGATGGAGAGTGCCCCCAGACCAGACAGGTTTTGCAGGCCCTCTGTGCCACCCACCGGTGGATTATAACAGCACCCTATGAAGAGTTTTTTTTGAGGAGCCCAGGGTCATCTCATGAGCCATTCACTGGGGGACTTTGGGGGGGCGGGTCAGAGTTGAGGGTGGTGATAGTTGAGAGGGGTTTTCTGAAGTATATGGCAACACCATCATTCTTTTTGCCAGTCCTGTCATGGAAGGGAGTAGCCAGGCAGCCATGTGGCATCGGAGATGAGCAGCTTTAATCAAGTTTCAGTGATGCCGAGGACATGGAGTTTGTGGAGGGATACCCAAGCTTCAAGATCAGAGTATTTGGGATACAAATATTAATGTGAGCTGTTTTCAGTCCAGTGGGGCTGGCCCAGGTGGTATTTGAGAAGGCTACAGGGATGTTAGTGGGGCCAGGATTGCTTAATGTCACCTGCCAGTAGCAGCAGGGAAAGTAGTGGACAGACCGGGCACAGTAGCATCGAGGGTGATAGAGGGGGTGCAAGAGGAAACCAAATAAAGGCGCTTATGTTTGGTGAGGAAGACGAGGGTTAAGGGGTCCAAGCTGAGTTTGCTCTCATGTTATTAGTCCTGGGGAAGGATCAGTTGCTTGGCAGGTTTCAAAGAAGCAGGATAAGTTCACTTGTTCTAGAGCAAGTACCGAGGCACAAGAATCTATCGTTGGGGTGCATAGCAGCATAACTGCCAGCAGAGGGAGCACTGCAGGATGCATAAAGCAAGTGCCATTATAGATACAAGGTAGAAAGAGAAAGTAGATATTTCCTAGGAGGAGAATGGGGAGGATGAGTGTTACAAAAGATTTTAAATCGGAAATCTGAGTAGAGTAGCAGTAACAGAAGGTAAAGGTTGAAAGGAGTATTGAGAACAAGATTGCTTTGTGGCCTAGTGGAAAGTGTCACAGACTCCGGTGGGGAAAGTGCAACACAGGCAGGAGTTTGAAATCTTGATGAGAAGAAAGATTCTGAGAGTGAGAATAAGTGGAGGAGGAGGAGTATTTTAAGATGCAGAGTAGAAATAGTGTCCGAAGAAGAAGGTGGAGTGGAGTAGTGAGGAAGAGAAATATGCCTGTATGGACTAGAGGAAGCGGTCACTGACTCCAGAAGGGAAAGTGCAACACAGGCGGGAGTACGAATCTCACAGGGGGAGAAAGATTCTGAGGAGGAAAAATAAGGGGAGGAGTATTTTGTGATTCAGAGTAGAAACTGTATTAGTAGAAGGTAAAAGGCACAGTAGAGAGGAAGAGAAGATGCCTGAATGGCCTAGTGGAAGGTGTCTCAACACTAGAGGAAAACACAAAAGTGTACCACAGGCGGGTGTTCGAATCTCACGGGTGGAGATTTTTATTTATTTTTGGTATACTGTATTCACCAGTCTGGCCAGGGCATCTCTTGGGGGTGATCTCCCAACTGAAGCCTCTCTTCCCTGCTGAGACTCTCCTCCATGGTGTGTTCTCCCCCGTCCCCCAAAACCAGGACTTCCCAGCCCACGGGAACCCCGGGAGGGCCTGCCTCACCTGCTTGGCAGCACTATCTGAAATTAGATGGTCTGTCCTGTGTGGGTGGTGCTTGGGACCAACTGAGAAGTTGTTTGGCATCGGGGATGTGGGCCAGGTCCCTGGAGCCCTCGTTTCCTCCCTGATCCTTTGGGGGATTTTTCATGCTTTGTCCCCACAGGAACGTGGACATGCAGTGACGTCAGGGCACTAACGTGCCGATGTCCACTGCACTCCTCGCCTGCTTATGGTACTGCAATTCCTGTGCTCCCCCATTAGCCATCGGAGACCTCTGAGGAGTAGCTCGAGGCCCAAATCCTTCCCAAGGAAGGGAGAGCAGTCCTCCGGATGCTCAATCCCTCCCCTTCCCGGTGGCCAGAGTCCGTTCCCGTACCTGGGTCGCTGGCAAGGTGCAAGGCGTGGCGTCCAGTGCCTCAACCTTCTGCACCACCGGACCGTGGTGGAGATGATTTTGAAAAGGAAAAAGTGGTGATGGAGTATTGTTAGGTGAAGGGGGAACAGAATAGGAGGTGTCTAAGGTGCAAAGGGGTAGAGGAATATTTTGAGATTCAGAATAGACATAGCTATAGCAGAAGGTAGAAGGTTGAGTAGGGTAGTGAGAAAGACAAGGTGTCTGCATGGCCTAGTGGAAAGTGTCACCGACTCCAGTGATGAAAAGAGGACCACAAGCGAGTGTTTGAATCTCACAGGGAGAGATGACTTGGAAAAGGCAAATACGGCGAAGGAGGGATGCATAGGAGGTGTCTAATGCTGGTCCATCAACAGCCCATCAGAGGAATGGCAGCCACACTGGGCTAGTCCTCAACACGTAGTAGCAGTAGCGTCATTTTTAGTTTTGTTTTATTTTTGGTTCGTTTTAGGTCGTTTTGTTGTTTTAGTTAAATTAGTTTTGGCAGTAAGTTAGGAAAGTTAAGTGAGTTAGCAAGGTCCGAGTGACGTGAATGGGTTTAGAGGGCTTTTCGGAGTTTAGCCGGAAAACTCCTTTTTTAATTCATATTTCCCTTTGTTTTATCCAGTGCGCTAAGACATTGCACTGGATAATAAACATTGGAGGTCTGATCAGTCCGGGCTCTCTTACCTGGCTGGAGTGTGGGTAGACTATAGTAGGAGACCAGAGGAGTAGAGGAGAGGATTCAGAGCGGAGAGCTGGTGTTCTGGAGGAGGGAACTGTAGCAGTGGGACCCGTGCAGTATCTGACCTCAGAGTCGGACAGTGGTGTGAGTGGTTTGGTGCTCGGACTGAACTATGGTAGTACCACCCCTGCTACGGGAGATCGTTGAGTGGGGAAGTCCCTTAGCCTGGAGAAGCGGGACTTTTGGAATATTCAGGGGTTTTGTGAGTAGAGGTTTCCCCCTTGGCCCGCCTGGGAGTGTGGCTGCTTGATTGCTTGCTCGCTGTCGAGCTGGGCAGGAGGCATTGGTGTGTGGCCTGCCAAAGGGCTGACAGGACCTGCCATTGTCTCTTAAGTGGCCCGGGGCAGGGGTTGGCTGGTGGGCTGACCTAGCCTGGCAGCTGTAGCTGCGGGGTCGGCAGGTGGGGGAAGGCGGCTACCTCCTGGGTGTATGCTGGGAGGCCTCTGCTTGCTTAGTCCCTGTGGTACAATTGCTGGAGCCTACCCCCGGCGGCTGTGAAGACAGCGGTGGGGGTTGGGACTTGAGCGGTGCCAGTGAACTGAGGAATCTGCTTCATTTGGAATTTTAAAGAAGATCTAGGTAAAGGACTCGGGTGTTGGACTTATGGTGGGAATCCTCTCCCTGAAGTTGTGGGCCGGTTCGGATGAGGGCTGAACCTCTCTGGCTTTTGGGCTACATCCTAAAGGTGGGAGTGTTTCATTTTTTTAAATCTTTGAAATCTAGAGTCTGGAACTGCTTAGACCTTCTATGAACTTGTGGCCATCAGGTTTAAAGTGAGAGCTGGACCTGTTTTGGCCTTTCTCTGTATGTCTTAAGAGGTGGGAGCTCTTTAGACACTTAAATTCTTTGAACTGAGAGATTGTGACCTCTCAATTTGTGGACATTCATGCTGCTACTTAATTTTGATTAACTTTGTACCCTTTCCTTCTGTCAGTATAATTTTTATTTGTTTAGTGGGTGTGTTGTGGAAGCTGAGAGGCTGATTTTGAGTGGTTTTGTGTTTGAGTGTTTGAATGTGGAGAGTGTTTGTTTGTTTTATGGTTGTTTGCTGTAGTGTGTGGTGAAGATGTGTTGGGAAGGTATGACGGTCGGGCATTATTTCTCCTCCAGGCTTAGGGATCTCAGTCCTTTTTCTTGTCCTTCACTGTCACCAGAGGTACATAGACGGTGTAGGGCTTTGGGGATTGTAAGGAGGAAGGAAGACTGGGCCTGGAGAGGGAATGGAAAGGAGTGGGTGGATTGGAATGGTCGTGACAAGGAGACGCCCTTGGGTGAAATGGGTCCTCCCCCTGTTTGGTTCCCATACCCAAGAGCTCTGCTTATAGCAGGCAGGTAACACGTTCTTCCTTGGGTTCTCATCCTATTCGTGTGGTGTTATGCAATGCTAGGTCTGTTAAGAACAAGGCCACTATAATAGCAGATCTTGTTGGATCATCTGACCTGGCTTGCATCACCGTGACCTGGCTGGATGAGAATGCTGGCCCAGTTTGGGCATTAGCAATTCTGTCCGGGTACTTGGTGATACACTGCCTGAGGATGGATCGTAGGGGTGGGGGTGTTCATCAGTTTTAGATCAGAACTGAGCCTACTGGAGGTACCAGTGGGAACTACCAACTTGTTCGAATATAAATCATGGGTAAGGGTGTGGGGTGCAGGATACTTCTTGTCTACCATCCACTAGGAGATGGGAATGTTTTCCTGCGGGAAGTTGCGAACTTCATTGTCGACCTGACATTGGGATCCCACAGATGGCTGATCCTGGGGGATTTCAATGCCTGGGTCGACGACGAACTTTCGCAGTTTGGTCAGGACTTCTCCAGCTAATGAATTTGCTGGGTTTCACACAGGTTATTTCCTCCTTGACCCATATTGGTGGTCATTCATTGGACTTGGTGTTTCTCCTGGGGATGGAAATATCCGATTTGGTGGTGGAACCAGTCGGGTGGTCTGACCATACCATTAGGTTCAGTTTCGAGGCCACACCTAGTAGGTCAGACCCTACGGAGATGGTCTGGTACTGCCCTTTGAGGGGTGCTTCCCCAGATGGCCCGATGGCGGCACTGTACCCATCGGGTTTACCGAGTGAATGCATGGATCCAGGGGACCTGGTACTTGCCTATAATAAGGCGGTGATAGGGGCCCTGGATTCCATTGCTCTTGTTCGTCCCCTTACTCTTCGCCCCAGGTCTCCTTGGTTTGAGACTCTAAGGGAGTTGAGGAGAGTGGGACGAAGGCTAGAGAGGTGTTGGTGGAAGTCGGGCCTGGAATGTGACTGACTGACTGACCACTGTGTGGTCTAGCAATCAGCAATTACCCATAAGAAGGCAGAATTCCTGTCCAGGGAAATTTCTGCTGCACAGAATTGACCAGCTCAGCTTTTCCGGACTGTGGGCAGATTGTGCAGTTCAGTCTGTCTTCAGCCTGGAAGTGCTTTTTTCTCAAGAATTGTGTGAGGAGTTAGCTCGATACTTTTCAGATAAGGTTGCCACAATCGGGTCTGGCATCTGCTTGACCCTCCCTAACTGGAGCTGTGGTGGTCGACAAAAGATGTCAGACGCCCAGTTTGTGTGGTGTGACTTTGGCCTCCCCATGATCAGTGACATTGTGGTGGTCATCTAGTCATTGTGTCCGACCAACTGTAGTTTGGACCCGGGCCCCACACGTCTCCTAGTAGGTTGTGTGGATAAAATTGGTTCAGTCCTTGCCGAGATGGTCTGGATGTCTTTGGAGAGGGGGATCTTTCCTGAAAGGAGGCCGTGGTTCGGCTCCTTCTTAAAAAGTCCTCCTTGGACCCGGACTGTCTGGCTAACTACAGGCCTGTCTCTAACCTGCCCTTTGTAGGTAAGGTTTTTGAGAAGGTGGTTGAGTCACAGCTGGATGATCATTTGTCCAGCCACAATGTCTACGATTCTCTCCAGTCCAGATTTAGGAAGACATAGTACTGAGACAGCCCTTGTGCAGGTACTAAATGACGATCTGATGGCGAGAGATCGAAGGACCCGTTCCATCTTGGTCCTTCTTTGATCTCTCTGTGGCATTTGACGCTGTAGACCATGGTGTGCTGCTGGAGCGCCTATGGTTCATCTGTGAATTGTCTGGTATGGTCCTCTGATGGTTTCAATCTTATCTTGAGGGTAGGACTCAAAGGGAGGTGTCTGGGATTTTTTCCTTGGCATTACTCCCCCTGTCCTGCAGTTTGCCGCAGGGTTCCATTTTGGCACCCATGTTTGCAGTGTACATGCTGCCGTTGGGAGTGATTATTGGGCGGTACGGCTTGTTTTTCTCTGCTATGCAGATGATACTCAGCTGTACATGTCCTTTGTGCCTGGCCAGGATGCTGCTGTTTCAGTTTTTAACAACTTGTCTTGCCGAAATCCAGGATTGGATGAATGCGAGTTGGCTGCGGTTAAACCCAGAAAACACTGAGGTGTTGGCTGTGGACCCAGGTTGCCTGGAGGCGGGTTTGTTGGCAGGATGACCTTCAGGTCTGTGGCTTGGGGGTGTTCGGCTAACTACCTCAGACCAGGTGCAGAACCTGGGCGTTGTGTTTGACTGTTTGACACTTAAATCTTGGGTGTCTGCAGTTGTCAATACCTCTCTTTACCATTTGAGGAATATCGCCCGGGTGAAGCACCTGGTTCCGTCTGATCTTCCAACCCTGGTCCACGCCTTTACCTCCCCCCTTGACTACTGCACGTCTTCTACCTTGGGTTACTGGGGGTTGATATCTGCCACCTGTAGCTCATGCAGAATGCGGCAGCCAGGCTGTTTGGTACGTCTAAGACCACTTATAAAGCGTGTGCTCCGCGGACTGCACTGGCTGCCAGTACGGTGGCAGATCACCTTCAAGGTCGGTTTACTGACCTGTAAGGCCCTGCACAACCAGGGACCTGGTCATCTGCAAGATCTCCTCCATCCCTACTGCTCTCTCCGATCCACTGACTGATTGTTAGAGATTCCCAGGGTTTGTTTAAAGACATTTGGGGCCAGGTCTTTCAGTTTTATGGCCCCAACCCTGTGGAATTCTCTACTTTGTCAGGTGCGAGATTGCCTGACCGTCCAGAGCTTTAAAGTGGCTTTGAGATGTTTTCTTTTTAGCCTAGCGTATACCGATTTTTAACGCTGCTATGAGATTTAACTTGTATTTATGATTTATTTTGTTTTATTTTAGTTATGTACAAGAACCTTGATTTCAGAAAGGTGCTTTTTGTTAAAGTTTGATTTGAGTCTGTGCATACAGAGTAATGATAAATATATGTGGGTAAAGAAGTAGATTACAGAAATACTAGGGGAAATGGTTCAGAGGCACAAAGTAGGAGGCTGAAAATGGGCAGAGATGCAGCCTTTGGTACGGTAGGTATACGCCTGTTTGGGGGTTCAAGACACTACAGGGGTGAAAGGAGTGCTAGAGAAGTTGGGGTCAGGGCAAAGACAAAGCATAGTGATAGCAGCAGGCTCAGGGCAAGGGGTGTCCAATACCAAATATTCTGTTAATCTAGAGGTTCAGATGGGAAGCACAGTGCCATCTAGTGGGTGCTAGGTATATGGTGCAGGAGGATTAAAGGGTACATAGATACATAGACAGTGTCGTCAAATAAGGGCCTGCGGCCCACCCAGTCTGCCCATTTGAACTTGTAAGTTCATTTTATGTTTTCTAGAAGTCTGTTGCCCTCACCCCTAACCTTTAGAATTCCTTTGTCTATCCCATGCATTCTTAAATCCTGTGATTTTCAGCCCCCACCACTTCCTCTGGCAGGGTGTTCCACTTGTCCACCACCCGTTCTGTGAATAAATTCTTCCTCGAAATCATCCTCCCTTCAACGTCATCCCATGCCCTCTAGCTCTGGAATATCTTTTTCTCTTAAAAATAGTGTATTCCTGCACCCTGTTCCTCCCTGTAAGATACTTGTGTCTATCATATATCCCCTCTCTCCTCCAGGGAGTACATATTGAAGTTCTTCAACCTGTTCTCATAGGACTTGTGATGCAATCCATGTACCATCTTTGTTGTCCTCCGACGAACCTTCTCTACCCTGTTTATGTCCTTACGTAGGTAAGGTCTCCAAAACTGTAAACTGTACTCCAGGTGGGGCCTTACTAGTGTCTTGTGTAGTGAAATTATGACCTCCCTTTTCCTGCTGGCGATGCCCCTGCCTATGCATCCCAACATCCTAGTTGCTTTACCTGCTGCCTTGTTGCACTGTTCCCCTACCTTGAGGTCACCAGAGATCATAACCCCAAGATCTCTTTCCAGCTTGGTGCATGCTATATCCTCACCCCCCAATTGATATGTTGTGCAAGTTTCCCCCCCCCCGATATAATTCAAACAATGCATTATCTTGCACTTCATTTCATTGAATTTCAACTGCCAACCCCCTTAAAGTTTCTGCAGGTCCCTTCTCATTTTGTCTACACCCTCTGGTCTGTCTACTCTGTTACAGAGCTTTGTGTCCTCAGCGAACAGAGAGATTCTGCCTTCTAGGTCCTGCGCAATGTCACTGATAAAGATGTTGAATAGGACCGGTCCCAGCACTGATCCCTGTGGGTACCCCACTGGTCACTCTTCCCTCTATGTAAATGACAGCCATTTACCACCACCCTCAGTGTCTTGCCACCCAGCCAGTTACCTACCCATTGCACTACTGTCCTGCCCACACTCTCATCCCCCAGTTTGCATAATAGCCTTCTGTGTGGCACAGTGTCATAGGCTTTGCTGAAGTCCAGATAGGCCACATCCACTGCCCTCCCCGATTCTCCTCCCTAGTCACTCAGTCGAAAAATTCAACAAGGTTGGTCTGACATGACCTTCCTCTGGTGAAACGATGCTGCATTGGGTCCTGCAGTCCATTGACAACCAGATGTTCCATCAGTCTCTCCTTCAGTAGTGCGTCCATGATCTTCCACACTAACGCGGTCAGGCTGACTGGTCTGTAGTTCCCCGATTCCGCTTTGTTCCCACTTTTGTATAAGGGGACTACATCTACTATCCTCCAGTCTTTGGGTACCTCCCCTGTTCCAGTGATTGGCTAAACATGATTGCCAGAGGTTCAGCCACCACCTCTCTTAGTTCTTTAAGGACCCTGGGGTGCACCCCATCTGGCTCCATTGCTTTATCAACTCTTATTCCTTCCAGTTCCTTCAGGACCCTTTCTTGTGTAAAGGGACTTGTGTCCATTTCTGCACCATTCTCAGCCCTTGTACTCCCTTCAGACCCATTACCCTCCTCTTCCTCAGTAAAGACTGAGCAAAAATACCTGTTTAATATGTCCACTTTACTGTTGTCGCCCTCAGCACGGCCCTCGTCCTCCCCCTTCAGTCTCACTATCCCTCCATTTGCCTTTCTTTTTTCACTTGTGTACCTGTAAAAGGTTTTGTTCCCTCTACCCACTGATTTTTGCATTGTGGTTTTCTGTCTGAGCTTTGGCTTCCCTTACTGACCTCCCTGCCTCCCTTTGCTTCTCCTGGTACTTCTCCCTGTCCCCTTCTGCCTCTGTCTTTTCGTATTGCCTGAATGCAATCTTTTTGGCTTTCACTGTCTCCGCTACCTTCTTGGATAAAACATAATGGCCTCATCTTCCTTTTCCCTTTGCTAACCTGCTTAATGCATAATTCTGTTGCTCTTGTAATCCCCGGTTTTAAACACTGCCCACTGTTCCTCAACCCCTGATTCCCACCCCATTCCCCTTAATGCCTCTTTCAAGCATCTCCCCATTTTCCCAGTGTCTGCGCCCCCCCCCAATCCAGGATACATGCTTTTTGTGTGGTTTGGTTCTGCTCCTTCTGTGATTTCAAACCACAGTGGCTGGTCGCGCCCCCGTTACCCCCTTGACACTGTCCCTGTTTGTGAGCACAAGGTCCAGTATTGCCTTCTGAGTTGGTTCCATTATCAGTTGCTTGAGGAAGGCACCTTGAAGGGAGTCTAGGATAAATCTGCTCCTGGTTGATGCTGCTGCTGGGATGCTCCAGTCCATGTCTGGAATATTGAGGTCTCCAACCAGCACTGCCTCACCCTTGTCTGCCATTCTTTGGATGGCTTGCATCAGCTCCCTTCTCCTGGGCTGGTGGTCTATAGACCACACCTGTGCGGATGGCTGGCTCCATTTTCCTTTCCTTTCCAGCTTAACCCCCAGTATCTCTTCCCTCATTCTGTTCCTCCTGGATCTCTGTGGCCTTTGTCATCTTTCACATAAAGTGCCACCACTCCTCCCCTTCCTACCTGCCCTGTCTCTTCTGAATATGTTGTAGCCAGGTATGGCCATCTCCGTGTCGTGGTTATCATTACATCAGGTTTCTGCGATGGCCACAATGTCCAGGTCAGACTGCACCATGACAGCCTCCAGATCCTCCATCTTGTTGCTAAGGCTCCTGAAATTGGCACACATGGCTTTCCATGATTTGAACTCCCTAGACTGTTCAGCTGTTCTACTCCAGCCCCTTCCCTGGTTGTCCTTTATCCCTGGTTCTCCCTTCTGTCTGCCCTTCTGTTAAATGTTGCCCCTTTTCTGCCTATCCACCTCTTGGGCATTTATTTCCATCTTTTGCACACTGCTTTGTAGAGATATCCACTCCTCCTGTTCACTGGTTTCACTGCTAGCTATGGGTGGTGGGCAGTTAGATACCCTCTTTGCTGGCCTGCCACCCCCCCCCCCGGCTAGTTTAAATGCTTGTCCATATAGCATTTAAACGTATCATTGAGTGCTTGGATTCCCCTTCGGGGTGGATGCAGGCCGTCTGGCTTGAACAAGCCTCCATCCCTCCAGGTGGGTCCCCAGTAACCAATGAATTCAAACCCTTCTTCACAGCACCAGTTCTTCAACCGTGAGTTAAAGTTCCTGGTGCACGCGCCCCTATGCTGTCCCATGCCTCTCGCAGGTAGTACTTCAGAGAAGGTGACAAATATCTAGCACCAACTAGTGGCATAACAGTATAGGATACAAAGAGGAAATCTGGGTGTTAGAGGAAACAGCTGATGGGTCATGTGACCATAGATGCTATAAAGGAAGTGAAGAGCCAGGGTGGGTGAGCAGTACTGCAGTGCCGATAGAAAGGTCCAAAATGGCAGGAAAATGCTTTGAGTGGTGAGGGAGGAAAATGGTCGGCTGCAGCAGGGGAGAGCTGGGAGTAGCAGCTCAGCAGGGAGGGCATCTGTGTCCTGAGGGGAAGAAAGCATGTTTAAGTTACGTGAGGCAGTAAATGGCTTAAGGGGTCAACAGGAGGAACAATTGAGCCAGCGGTCAAGGTGGGAAACAGCGGAAAATGGCGACTACAGAGCCAGAAGAGAGAACATGAAGCAAAATTCAGTCTTTCAGCACGTCAGAGGTCACGTGACCAGTCACGATCACTAGGCACACTGCAACTATCAAGTATACTCACTAGCCCCTAACTGCGCCGAAAACAGCCTTAAGGAACAAATAAGCATGCTGTAACGTGCAGAGAAATTCCAGCACAAGTTCTTACTGTAACACAATGCAACCTGCAGAAAGTCCACATTCCAGGGTGAAACTACAGGTTCCTGGTGTCAGTCAACACTGCTCTGCAGATAGAAAGGTCCAAAACAGCAGGTAAATACCTTGAGTGGTGAGGGAGGATTGCTGGTCAGCTGCTCAGTATCTGCCAGTGATTCTCTGTTTTCTGGGAAAGGGGCCAGGCAGCTTTGACATGTGTAACGAATTTCTTATTTTATATTTGGTTATTCTTGTTTTTGTCTTTATTTCCTGTCGGTAAGATGTTTTCTTAGTTGCTGTTTGTGGTTTGACAAAATGTAATTAATATAGGAGAAAAAAAACAAAAAAACACGCGGGTGACCAGCAGGGCTGGGGAAGTAACCGTGACACCTTTTATTATACTTTAATGTTTCATTCGTTTTCACAAAAACAAGCGTGTACATCCAGAATTGCTGACAGAAAAGAACACAACTAAAATGCAGTGACAGGAGTTAATAGTTTCCAAATGCTACTACATATGGCGGGAATACTGTACCTCTTTATAAAACTAGCGCAAACTTTGTCAGCATTCTAACACTGCCAGGAATGGGGATGTTCCATGTATTGGAGAGATGCACAAAGTAGTTTTCTGTCCATCTTACTGGACTTGGTGTCCTCTAGTAGGCTACATTAGGAGAAACATTACAGCATGTAATAGAGCTCAGTTTTGAGCCAGACTGAGAAATGACATTAAAGGTCACAACATACTATTTTAAACATTAAGCAGATCGATAATATGTAAATGGAAAAAGGACTAGTGCAGTCTGAAACTAAACTAACACTTTCTACATGCAAACACAGTAATAATTAGAAAAAAGTACTCTGTACATTTTTAAGCATTTCATTCTCAAAACAGTACTTGCTGCAGTGCGGCTGTTCAGCCACTGCTTTTCTGAACAATGTGGCAGTGACTAATAAAGTATCAGAACAATGTGCCAAGAGCATGGGCAGTGCATTGAGGTTGTCATCGTTTTGGTGTTAATGGTGGGATGGCGCTATTTATATATAAAAAAAAAAATATATGTATATTTCACCATGCGTGCAGAGTTACTAGTCCATTCAGAACTTTTTTAAACTAATTTGTAGGTCAGCAGACAAGCACATACATAACACTGGTGTTCAGTATCACAAAATTTAAGATCCATGCATATAAGGGTACCAGAGAGGTTACATGTACATAAATAGCAGCAGATAAATGACGACGACATTACAGTGCAGGTGTTGCAGCATAAGATGTGTATAGCCGATGTTACATTATGTCCATTCAGAACTTGACAGACTAAACATTAGTAATAAAACAATTGACGTACAGCAGATGTCAAGTATATCATTTCAGTGTTTATTTTAGAAATAAATTTGATGGATCAGTTTATTTAGCTTTTGGTGACCGGGTAAGTACACTAGACAAGTATTATGCCTATTTTCAGGAATGACCTGGGAGAATACAACATAGGGATACAGAAAATTGTACAGAAGGATGCAAGTACATCATGACAATATAATAACATATGGGAGTAGTAACATTGTCCAAAGGAGTAGTAGGTCATAATATAACTTATAACTTTATAGTTAGGCACCCCCGAGGTGAGTAGGTCACAGACAACTTCTAACAAGCCATAAGCACATTGGAGACATACAAGTTAAGGCAAGACCAGGGTATGTAGGTGTAGACAAATTATGCCCACAGTCAAGTACCTGGGTAAATTGATAGCCATGGGAACAGCAAGAAGTTGCAAGCAGCTTCTGTAGAAGGCAGCTTGGGTCAGGTTTGACAACAGTTGATAATTACTCTAGGGAGGCTTGGGGCAGTCACACACTGAGGCTAGTTTCAGGAAGCCCCGCAGGGAATTGCGAAAGCTCTGATAGGAGGGGGCCCAGTGGATATCATCAGGAAGGGAGTTCCAGGGTCTGGGCGCACATACGGCAAAGTCCTGATCCCCCATGAGGGTACGGGTGGAGGGGACTTTGAGCGTCCCTGAGGTCTGGGACCTAAGATGGTAGGGAGTAGTGTCCATTTGTGGCAGAAGCTGGGCTAGCCCCAGGAGGATGCCAGTTCTAACCACTTTCCCTGTGAGGCACCCCACCCCGAAGTCAAGGTACCTGGCTGGAGAGGGCCAGCAAAGTTTATCGTATAGCTCACAGCGATGGGTGGGGTGGGGGCAGCCAGGGCAAAACGACAGATGTTATATGTCGTGTGCCACCGAGTGAGATGAGTCTTGGGGGACTGAGCAAATTGATGCAGACCATAGCTGAGGGAGGGAAGAAGTACACCTCTTGCGAGGGCAAGTCTGGCCGCCGGTGTAAGGTTGTACTTGGCCCTATAGGCCAGACCCAGCTTACAGTTCACTGCCCTGCAGATGTTTAGGATGTGACTCCCCATGTCAAGTTGGGGATCAAGTGTGACCCCTAGGTATTTGATAAAGTTCACTACTGGAAGGGAGGGTCCATCAGTACTGGTAATAGTTAGCAAGGCTGACAAGGCTTTGATTTTGGCAGTGGAGCTGAAAAGCATAGCCTGTGGTGGTTTTTTTTTTTTCTCTCTCCCCAGGTTCAAGACCAATTTGTGGTTAGTAACCCAGGTCAGGACATTATTTAAAGTCCTCGGACAAGCACTGGTTAAGAGTAGCGGCGTCCTGAGAGTGAGCCAGTATCACCAGGTCGTCTGCATACAGCGTGGCTCTGCAGTTGGTTGTCACCATTGGTAGTTGATTGATAAAGCGGGAGAAGAGGAGGGGGCCCAGTACCGAACCCTGAGGGACACCAGAGGTCACTGGTAGTGGCTCGGAGAGGACTTCATTGAAGCAGGTCCGCTGCTTTCTACCGTGCAGGTAGCCCGTAAGCCATTTCACAGCATGGGGGGAGAGGCCAAGTGACCACAACTGCGAGCCGAGCAACGCGTGATCAGCAAGGTCAGAGGCTTTGGACGGGTCGATTAAATATGGCTCCAGAGAGTTTGCCCTGGTCCATGGCTGTTCTGATGCTTGATGTGACCAAGATCAAGGCTGTGGTGGTGCTGTGCCCCTTTCGATAACCATGCTGGGCCGGGGACAGCAGCTCGTGAGACTGGATATACTCCGAGCTGCTCAGCCACTACCTTTTCAAGGAGCTTGCTAAGGGATGAGAGAAGAGCAATCTGACGATAGTTATCTGGTAATTTAGGATTGCCCTGCTTCAGGACAGGGACTATCCTTGCCTTTTTCCAGATATCAGGGATGGTCCCCCATCCAAGGGATATGTTAAATATGTGGGCTACTGGGGAAGCAATGTGTGCAGCACCAAGCTTTAGAAGCTTGGGCTCCAGGTTGTCTAGGTCAGGGCTGGAGTACTGGGAGAGGCCAGCTAGGCGCCTCTGTGTGTCCCAACACTGACACAGCCCTGAGGTAAAACATTCGCAGAGGGGGGTGATCCTCCTGCCGAGTAGACGGGGGGAGGGGGGGAGGCAGAGCGAACTCTAACCGGACGGGAAGAGTGCAGTGAAGGCCGAGAGGTCTGAGAAGTGTGTATTTAGGGAGTTGGCGATAGTGTGGGGATTATTGCAGGAGACCCCTTTGATAATCATGTTAGCTACCCCCAGATGGGAGGACCCACTGACGAGGGTTTTTATATTTCTCCAGAACCTCTTGGGGTCGCTGGCGGTGCTGAGTAGGACGGACTTGCAGGATTCACTTTTTGCAACCCTAATGGTCTTTTTACACTTGTTTCTAAGGTGTCTGTATTTTTGGAAAATGGTGGGATCACTGGAACCTTTGAAGCGGGCCCAACACTTGTGTCTCTCCTGCATTTGGGCTAAGAGATTCCCATTCAGCCAGAGGGTAGTGGACCCCCTCACCCTACTGGTGACCTTAGGAGCATGCTTGTCTTGCAGGGCCCCGAAGGTGGTAAGGAAGTGAGAGGTTGCCACTGAGGGGTCGGTGGCTCCTAGCACCCTGGACCAGTCAGTAAGCCTTAAGTCCTCCAGGAACTCCCCAGGGTCAAACCTGGAGTAGTTTCTGACATGCATGATTTTGTGAGGAATTTTAGGGGAGGGAATTTTCCATACACAGAAGACCGGGGAGTGGTCGGAGATAGTCAGATAGTGTTCCCACTGATGAGATCCTGTCCGGGTGGTTTGACATGATCCAGTCCAGTAGGGTGTAGGAGGATCCATTTGCCGACCGCCTGGTTGGCTCCTGGATAAGCTGACTCAGGGTAAGGTTAGCAAGTAGGGGCACAAACTGCTTCACATTACCACCGGCCCAGTTGAGGTTGACGTCCCCCATGATTGAATTTGTTGTCCCCAACGCTGGGACCAACTGAGTCCATGAGGTGGGTCAATCCAGAGAGCCCACCCCTTGGAGGGTTATAAGTGCACACCAGGTGCAGTTTCTTGGTGTCCCCAAGTAGCAGTAGCACGTGCAGTATCTCACAGGGGGACACGTTGGATTGCTGGTGGGCAACTTGGTAGACTTTTAAATGGCTCCTGTAGTAGATCAGTATGCCTCCCCCACTCTTGCTCTAGCTCTGTCCAGTCATGTGAACTCATACCCAGGGAGTACACAGGCTGAATCAGGGACCGAGGGTTTGAGCCAGTTCTTCGACACGCCGAGGATATAGGGTTTATAGAGTGCCACCCACTCTACTAGCTCATCGCGGTTAGGTAGCAGGCTCCTAATGTTGAGATGAGCTACTTTTAGGCCCTTGCCCATGCCCCATGCAGGGGGGATTTTGTGGGCCAGATTATTTGGACCAGGGTTGGATTCAATATCTCCGGCCAGTAGTAGTGTTAAGAGGAGGAGCCAAGGGAGATACCACCTCATGGGGGATCAGCCATCTGGGAGATTGAGCACGGATACGCTTAACCCTGGCAGAGTACATTAGGCACTGAAAGTCTAAGCAGCAGGTAAGACAGCGGTGGGCCTTAATGGTCGTAAGGATATTTGAGAAGAAGGTTACCTCATAGGAGGGAGACCTCTCCCAGTTTCCACCCAATGACATTGGGGGGTGGTGACCATTTGGAGCAGGGTAAGTCCCAGTGCGAGACCTGCTAGGACCAGCGTCTTGTAAGTGGCAGGCAGCACACCCTTTCCCTCTGCCTTGGGAGCATCCCTACCCTCCTTGGGCAGGAGGTGGGGGTTCCTAGCCCACATCCTAGCTGGCGGCATTGGACCAGCTAGAGAGTTGTGCCCGGTCAGCTAGAGAGGAGCTGATGGGAAAGAAGGGGTGATTGATACTAAGTGGAAAATAGAAAATTGAAACTTAACACAGTTTGGAGGTCAGTTTGACCCACTGACCTCCAAAAAGACGGGCCATTTACTAAAACTGTGTGACATGCGAGTGACACAAAATTTATAAAACCATTATTGTGCGAGTCTTCGATCTTCCTTTTGCATGTAACAGCTGTCTTTATATTTTTTTGGCTGTATTTTAGTGTCCGGTCACTGTGTTTAATGTTTCATTAAGGCTTACCGGTCTGCTGAAAAATGGTAAGCATGATTTTACTGTACGGGGGGAAAAAACACGTCATTTTTGAACAGATTAATAATCCTCATTGAATCACTAAAGTCTTGTGACACTTTTTTTTTTTTTTTAAATGGTTTCTTCTCCCTTACCCGTTGAACTTTCTCCAGCTGGGTCGTTAGGCTAGCAGACTTATCCCGTCCCTCCTGAAGTCCTGGCATCTCCCAGGGTAGGCACATCTCCACCTCGTCTCGTCCCCCGAGGCACCCCGATCAGAGTCCCCTGGGAGCAAGGACCATCATCTCCTTACGGCGCTATCTAGAGTATCTGTGTGAACAACTGATCAAGAGGAGAGCCTGGAGGATGCCTTGGATGCGGAATTGGACATGATGCCTGATGCCCCTAGATCTGCCTTCGCCTACTGATGGGAAGGGGGTATTTGTGCCTTTTTTCCTCCCTCTTGAGCGCAGTGTGGGCACGCTCCCACCTGCTGGATGTGTCTGCCGCAGCTCCTAACCCCCACTCCCATCCCAGGCCCTACGAGTTGCTTCACCTGGTCACCACCAGGAGCCGCCAAAGCTGAGCAGTCTTTGCGCCCTCCCTGGGAAAGGAGAGCTACCAGCCAGCAACTCACTCCAAGTCCACGTCCTGTCTCTCTCTCCCTCCTCCCCCCACTGACCCCCCAACGTCCCAAACTCTGGTCACTGGCATGGTGTGAGGTGTGGCGTCCAGCGTCTCAACCCTCTAAGCCACCAGGCTGGCTTGTGACATTTTGACAGACTAGAGTATTAAATAACTGGTATAGCATAGCAAAATGGGGTAATGCCAGTCATTTCCAGAAATGTGTAGTAGACCACTAAACATTTTTCATTGAGTCCGTGGCACAGTACACAATCAAGAAAAGTATATACTTTTTAAAATGTTAACTGTTCTGTGCCAAGTGCTATGCAGTTTTACAGCTGATTAATGCATGCACACGTAAAACAGCTGATCATTTATTTTCCTACTTAATACCCTGTAGGCTTAAATACAGCCTAAAACAGTGAGTAACAGAGGCGTTCTGTCTCTCTCCATGCAACTCCTAGCCAGAAACTACTCCTGACTGTCAAGGCACTATATAGCTCTTGGTCTCTGTCTCTCTCTCCCCAAAAAAATAAGCTTTTACTCCTGTGAGGCACGGATCATACAGCCCTCTTTTTGCCTTACTTGTTCTGATACATGTCCTTCAGATCCAGAGTTTGCTGCCACAAAAACGGTTCCTCCATGTATGCAGCCTGCCTTTCACATCGCACACCTATCTCCTGTGCAGCATACATGTGATTGCAGGATGCTAAAGTGCACTCCCGCCCAAAGCAGCCCAGAACGCAGACTTTTCCTCCCCTCCCTCCTTAGTTACTCATGGTGACCTTGAGCTGGCTCCACCCCTTTACCACTTCTTTAGTTCACCCCTGACTCCAGTTGTCTCGCTGCAGGAAAAAAGATTTATTTTGCCTAAGCAGGTCACCACAACCGCAGTGAAGATGATTCGGCTTCTCTGGCACTAGCAGATGTGCGGGCATGCCTTGTGTCCCAAGTCATCAGTAAATACTGGGACAAATAAAGTGCAGACCTCCTCAATTGGGTGGACCTGTGGCCTCAAATGATCACTGAAAGTTTAATTTAGATTTAAAGCTATCTGGCTCTTCCCTAACTGCAGACCCTGACCCCTTACCAACCAGAGAGAGATGCTCCACTCCTGGCATCTTAGTTATTGCTGATTCCGATTCAGTTCCACAGGCAGCAAATTGTTGGCTAATACGGGTTACAGTTTTACCTGCGTCCTTTGGGTCAGTGTAAATTTAGGTTCTGCCTCTGCAAGATCTTCAGTATGACGGGGAGCATCAGGACATGTTGGACTCACAGTGTTTAGAGCTGCTGTCTGACCCCATCAGATCCCTTCCTCCTCAACTGTGTGGAAAAACTGAAGTCTGGGACAAAGCATATAGCTTTATATTGCCACGTCATGGCTTCAGCAGGTCTTGCGGCTTGCAGTGTCTTGTCTCGCTTAGCTTCATTGACCAGACGGAGGATCATCACTGTCAGGAGGGGGGCTGTTGCTCATGGTGTGTCAAGGAGTAATTGTTAGGTTTTTTTCAATGCGGCAGTCCTGGAAGTGCAAATGGTATGAGCCATTGATTAATAAAAGTCTTAGTCCTCTTCTCCCGTGTTCTCTGGTATTATCACTATTTAGATGCATGTGGCTCAGGCTTGAGTTTCCAAATGTTCTAGTCTCAACATGAGCACCAATTTTCCTTGACTACATGTGCTGCTGTCATAAGTGCTTTTTCTAGCAGTGGAATCCAAAGCATTTTTAATGTCTCCTTGCACCCCAATCACTGTAGCATCCAGCGTAGTTACTTCGCTCACCAGCCCTTCCAATTTGGCATCCATTGATTGTATTGCAAGAAGTAAGGCGGCATTAGGTTGTGGGGCGTCGGCTGTTGCCACGAAGGTCTGGTGCAGAGCTACTTTGGGCCTTATCCGTCATTGGTTTGGCTCTTTTGGTCGCTATACCTCCAGGGTGTTTTTTTTTTTTTTTTCTCCCCTTCCCCATGGTGTCTAATTTAGTATCAGAATATTCAGCTACGATGTAGACACCTAAATTTGACAGGTAGAACTGTCAGTTCACTGAAGAAATGGTTATTTCTTTGAGTAATGCTGGTCTGATCTGGAGCTACAAGCGTGTGTATGTGTGTGTGCGCATGCTCAGTTTGTGAGTTAGCTCACCCGTAACCATGCCAGTTTACAAGGCTCTGGTCAGACCCCACCTGGAGAACCTGAACCAAAACTCATAGTAGTGCACACGAGAGGTACTAATTTATCAAAGTAATCTATTAAATATTACAGAGTGGCCATAGCACATACTTAACAGTTCAACACCTAAGAGTACTGCATGCTGTTATGTACACTTCTAGACCGAATAAAGTTAGTCAACATGAGATGGGTTAATCCGTTTTCATCATAGATCAACAAAACTGGAATGAGCTGGCTGGCTGTATGGGGATGCAAAAACTGAGGAGAGGCTGGTGCCGTTCACATGTTTGCATTGGAGAAAGAGACTGTGCGGGGACATATTCGTTTTCTGTACTTGCAAGGGAATCTGCAAGATCAGATGGACCAATATTTTAGTGTCCTTAAACAGAACACGGGACATGCCCTGAAGCTTACAGGTGGTAAATTCATGAGCAACATTGAGAAGCAGTTTTCTTGTTGCCAAAACATGTATTATCCTTCCTCTTCACTGCCTTAAGCATGACTGCCATGCTGCTTGCCATCACTTGCTCCCGCTCCAAAAGAAGTTAACAAACCTGCATATGCTACATTCTGGGAGCAAGTGCCAATTGAAAGCAGAGGTGTTTGGCAAAGTAAACTTGTTGGGCTTGGAACATGCGGAGGGAGGTGGAGTGTCTGTCAATAAGCAATTCTGCAGAAGGGAAGTGTGGGGGAGGGAATTCTGTGAGGAGCCAGAGTGTAATGGGGAGTTAGCACAAGGTCAGAAATGGACATGTTTTAATAGATGATGAGGCTCCTATCACAGCTGGTAACTGCATATTAATATACTAGGGTAAACACAGAAGATGCGCATTTGATGAATTTATGTTCGAAAATGAGCATGGTATACACTTTAACTGGAGCACTTCAGCAAATTGCTGTAAAGCAAGGATGCATGGTGTGCACATGATTTCCCACATGGGGTGTCCAGAATTTGGGGGGGGGTCGCAAAATAGTGCAGATCATGCAGTCCCACTAAATTTTAAGCCCTGAAGATAATGGATATTGCGCAAAAAAAAAAAAGCATTAATGCAGCAGTTAGTATTAAACTTAATGCCACAAAAGTAGGGAAATGAGGTGTTGGGGTTAATCTCCCCAAAGCAGCAAAAGGACAAGGCCACACAAGCAACCAGACAGACATCAATCTGTCGGATGATACAAGACATCCATCATTAGGGTCCAGTGCTGCTTCAGCCATGAATACAGGTGCACACTGCATGACATACGCACCCACTCCTGGTTAAACAATTGTGGGGGTGGCTGCAGATAGAAACCCATAGTACTCAAATTATAACACTGCTTCCATCTGCAGAAGTGTAGGCTGCTATTGGGCCTGCGCTTCTGCAACCACTGATACTCGTGCATAGTGCAAGAGCAAGACGATGCACACACTCCTGGCTGCTGATACAAATCCATGATATTTAAATTATAGTACTTGGTCTGGAGAAGCACAGGCTGGTTTGGGCCTGCGCTACTGCAGCCACAGATAAACATATGCACTACAGAACACACGCCCTTCGTTCTGCATTCACACTGTTTCTAAACAACGCTGGTAGGAGTATGGTTTTAATAAAGTGCAGTGAGCTGTATGCAGATTTTCGAAGGTACCACATCAGTGCAGCTGTATTGTCATCTGGGAATAGTTTTATTTTTGTCTTAACTGATGGTGGCTGTCTGTGGCTGCTTGTGTGATCACATGCTTTTACTGCATGGGGGCTAGGGTTGGAAACCCTAATGTCCCAGTGCCCTACTAAGTTGAACCCAACTAGTGCAGTTTTTGTCCATGAATTTTCTTTTTGAGAAAGTAAATATAGCAGTACTTCTGGCTTCAGAAGCGCTGGCCCCAAATACACATGCATACTGCAAGATATGTACTGTACATGTCCACTGCAGGCTGTTGAATCTACCGCTTCTGCCTACTGCTCTGATATCAGCTGCAGGGGATTCTGGGATTTGTAGTAACAGAAGATGTCAGCCTAGAAGTAAACAAAATTAGACTAACAGTCTGTACTGCAGTAAACAGTAAGTAAACTTAAATTGTTTTGCACACAAAGTGCACATTGGACCAGCCCCACACTTGTGGTGACTGTTCAGATTTAACATAAAAGTGCCTACTCTACCCGTGCTCATGCTCTGAAGTCATATTTTTATATGCTTGTAACTTGAGACCCGATTAAGCAGCTGCTGCCCTGAAAATTCTGGAACTAAATTCCAAACCATTTTTGTGCTTGACCAAGGAAAAAACCCCAAAGAGTGTTTTTTTTTAATTTTTTTTTTTTTTTTTTTTTTTTTTACTCCCCGGATCTCAGAATCGGGACAAGTGGCTGTCATGAAGCTTGCCATATCATAAGAACTTCATACCTTGACTGCATATGCAAAATGTCATGCAGTGTTGTCCAGTGGTGCCACAGTTGGGTCTCAAACTTATAAGTAACAAAAAAAAAAGTTTTGGAAAGTAAAATGGCTCGAAAAAGAGATTCTTTCATATCAAAGGGTTATCTAACAAGAAGAATAAACAGAGTAATGCTCAGAAGCCAGATCTTAAAATCTTGAAATGTGAGACCAGATTCATACTCTTTCACAAAACCTTCAAAAGGTACACCCTTGGGCTGAGCCCTTTAAACAGTTTTTGCTCCACAGGTGAGCAGTAAAGGCCAGAAGGTGCATTTTTGAAAGCTTTGTAAATTCCAGATCTCTGAATCCAGATGAGCAACCCCCCCCCCCCCAAACTTGCCAGGTCTTAAGAACTTGCCACACAGGTAACGCATGCAGAATTTCGGGCAATATCATGAAACTGCACCAGAGGTTATCACGATGCAGAAATTTGGGGTTGCCATTAAACATACTGCTCAGGTCTCCAGATAAGATTTTTTGGGATGAGTACTTTACTCCTGATTTTGAGAGTAAGGTGAGTAATGCCAAATTCAGATGCGTACAAATGTCTGGACAGAGTGGAGTGAGGAGTACATTTTTAAAACTGTCTAGTTTTTTTTTTTTTTTTTCTAGATGAGAACTGATTAGGTGCTAACAGTGCTCCAGATAATGTTGGTAGGTAGGAGTAATTTACTTACCAGTTTTAAAATATGAGTAAAACAAAACTGGGATGCATACGAGTGCTGTAAATCTGGAACAAAGGGCTCCTTTTGTCTCACCAGTTATGTTATGAAATGAAGCACTGTTTTATGGAGTGTTTAGCACTTACAAATGTTAGCTGAGTGTTGGTACTCCTTTAAAACATTTCTGAAGAGTATTTCCTAAAATAGGTCGATGCCTTATTTGGAGCCCTGATACTGCTCAATCCCAACTATACTTGGGCTACCGTGCAAGGATGATACATATTTATATAAATCTTGCTATATCTATTTTTTGATTGTAGCTACTTTCAGCGTGCGTATATTCTTTCCGTTTAGTCTCATGATGCTGCTAAAGAATATATTGTTCCACAGAGCTACTGTATGTACTCTAGTGTGCTGATGAAAACTGCAATATTGAAGCACCTCCCATTTTTAGTACCGCTTATTTAGATTCACCGAATAAGCGGCTATGCTAATGGGGCAGATAAAAACTTCCATTGTCTGAGGGAGACTAGAGTTAAAACTCTTTTTCCCACATGAAATGGATGGACAGGATACGGTAACCCAAGATCTGGGAAATAAGATTTTTCATATCAGAAAATATGCAGAGTAAATGATTAACAGTGCATATACTGACGTAACAGCTACGTGTTTTCTGATGCATCTTAAAACTCATGTGCATGGACATTACAGTATGTACCAGGAATTGAAAATTAATCGTTCTGTCTCCTAAGCTGGGCTCCGGACTCTCATACAGGTGGGCTGTACCTCCTGATGCACACATGCATGAATTCAGAACTCTGCAGCCTGGATATCCACCCCTTCACTTCCTGTTTCCCACCAGTTTACTTCCTGCCTTCCAAACGGCAGGTACTCCGCCGCACAGCTCTGTCACCACGTGGTTGGGCTAAAGATGGCAGACTAAGTCTATAATTTCTATTTCTTTTGGGGATTTCTCAGGAAACGCAAAGTTTATTCAGCACTCCTGTGTGGGTTCCAGTCTCAGCCTTGAAGGCTGCACAGAGTGGCCCCACGTTCACTGTGGCGTTTTCCCACGATTCTGGGCTCATCTAGAGAAGTTTGTTTACCCCTAGGACTGGGGTCTTATCCCTTAAGCCATTTCTTGGTGATTGGAGGCACAAGGAATCACTTTGGAGTGCTAAACGCTCAGTGGCACAGCTTTTTCTTCCTGTGGACGGCTGGCTTGCAGAGCTATTCAGCCACTTGACAGTGGGCCTGCAGCACTCTTGCAGCCGCTCGTTGACGTTCCATTTCATTGCTCTCTTCGAATGCTTCAATTCGGGGGCAGTGCTACTCAGACCCTCACCCAGCGGAGCCTTCTGAAAGCTGTGCAAACCCCAAAGCAGCATTAGTGAATTCAGCAACAAGAATCCAAGCAGCATTAAGGGGCAGAAAGCGATTAAGCAGCTCAAGTATTTTTTTTTTTTTCTCCCCCGTTAAAAGGCCAGCAACAGCGTTTCATCTGTGCTTCAGTATTCTCTCAGCAGCCTCACAGTATTTTAGCAGGAAGCCTCCCGGGATGGGGTGGGGGATGCTATTTGCATGGGGATTAGTGCCATTTTGAGTCATGGCCTCAGACAAGCCCTCCAGGGGCAGAAAATGCCAGCACTGCAAGTCCCCTCCACTTATTACTTTCGCTGGTTTCCTTTGCCTAAAATGTGAGAAGGCAGCTTCTGTGAATGGGGAGGACCTGATGGAGGCCTCCGATTCCTCTGCTTCGACTGATAGTCAGCAGACACAGGTCTGACAGTAGCAGCTACCAGGTCTGAGAGTAGTGGCCACTAGGGAGACGCAGCAGTCCGCAACCCCCTTACTGGCCCCAAACCTCATAGATAAGCTGAAGGGGGCCTTTACCCTGTATCCTTCACGCTTCGACTGGCAGTCTCTGGGTTCACCAGATGTGAGACCTCACAACACAAAATGGAAGAGAACCCTGTCCCCGTCCTCATCCGAAGAGGAGCCGTTGTCCTCGCATCACTATGATTTAAAAAAAAAAAAAAAAAAAAAAAAAAAACAGATATAGGAGCAGATCCTCAAACGAGGATCCACATTCCTCACGCCACGAGAGAAAAAATGTCTTGTTCTTCGAGTAGGGGCACCCACAAAGGGAAGCGTCGCAGGGAACATTCCCCGACCTCCTCGGATTCCAGTTCCTCTTCTCCAGAAGAGGAGGAGGAGCTAGTGGACGACGACGACTCCTGACGACTCTCCTTCCAGAAACTGACCTGGAGGACCTAGACTTTTTCATAAAAAATAAAGGTCATAGCCGAGATTAACCTTGTGTATTCCCCAGTGGCTCCAACACCGCTAAAACGGGCTTTTTGCCTGGCATCTGCTGCCAAACTGGCCACAGCTTTTCCCATTTCTCCAGCCATAGAGGACTTGAATGGCAAGGTCCAGAACGCACCTATCCAGTGCTTTGGCGGATAACTAAGCTCCTCAAGTGTGACAAGAAACAATCTGAAAAGTGGCTAGACTGCCCCAGAATCGACCCTTTGATTTTGAACCTCACCAAAAGACTGTAATTCCAGCAGGAGGAGGGGCATCTCTCAGGGAACCAGTGAACAGGAAAGTGGATGCCTCACTCAAGAAGGCCTTCCAAGCATCAGCAGCGTCTCTCAGGGTGGCAGCTGCCAATCTTTATTCTGCCAGGGCCACTGTGTCCTGGGCTTCGGATTTGGCCTTCCAATTCACCGAGGATGCAGAGAAGAATAAGGCTGCTATTCAACAGCTGCAGTTACTGGGTTTGGCATCTGTTTATGCAGGAGACGTGTCAGAGGAGGCGGTCAGATGGGCAGCTTGGACCACGTTTTATCAAACTTTGGCTCACTGCAACCTTTGACTTTGGGCCTGCAAGCAGACTCATCCTTAAAGCCATTTGGTAAACGCTCCTTATGAAGGTAATTTGTTTGGCTCAGCACTTATCAATCATCGAGGAGTTACAACAAGGGGATTTTCTGGCATCCATCAATTTGCAAGACACCTATTTGCATATTCCCATCCAAGAGCTGCACAGGCAATATCTTGGGTTCAAGGTGGGGGCGCAGCACTTCTAATTCAAAATGCTGCCATTCGGGCTTTCTTCAGCCCAAAGGACATTCTCCAATGTGCTAGTAACGGTTGTAGCTCGCCTGTGGAACTGAGGGGATATAACTTTTCCCTTACCGGGATGATATTCTCATCAAGGCCCCTTGGCTCGACCAAGCAGTTCAAACAGTGGTGGAGGTAGTCCAGTGCCTGTTGGCACACGGATTTGTCGTCAACTGGGGAAAGCGCTCCCTGACTCCAACCCAGACTGTGAATCATCTGAGGCAGACTTCATGACACAAAACAAGGTCTTCCCCCGGAAATGAAATTCCGGGACTTGCTCAAGTTCATCCGGAAGTTTCATGCAGCTCTTCAGCTGCCAGCTCACACCTTCATGCAGCTAATTGGGACTCTGGCATTGCTGGTAGATTCAGTCCCCTGGGCTCTAATTCACATGTGGCCCATTCAAGCACACCTGCTCAGACTGTGGTCCCAGTCCAGACACAGCCAGAACCAACTGATCGGAGTTCCTCACCAGTTAAGGACTTCCCTCCAGTGGTGGACTCGGAGGACCAGTATTAGGAGGGGTTGCAAGTTGGGCCATCCGCACCAAATCCGATGCCGACCTCTGGGACTGGAGGGCTCTCTTAGGTCAGAAGTCTGCTCAAGGCAAGTGGTCACTAGTAGAAACAAGGTGCAGCATCAGTGTCCTCGAAATGAGAGCAGTACGCCTAGCCCTGCTGCACTTCGAACAGCAAGTCCTCAGTCAGGATGTGCTGATTCTAACAGATAATCGGACAATAATGGCATACATCAGCCATCAGGGTGGCATAAGAAGCTCAAGAATGCTCTTGGAGTCCCTTCTGTTTCACTGGGCCGAGCACCACCTGGCAAGCATGAGGGCAGTAGACATTCCAGGTCAGGCAAATGTCACTTTAGCAGACTGTCACAAGGATGTTTTACCAGGGGAATGGGAGCTGAAGGACAGCGCCGTCCACATCTTAACTGAACATTGGGGCAATCCTCAGATCTTTTTGCCTGCCGGTGAAACTCCAAGGTAAAGCAGTTCTGCTCCCTGGCCAAGGATGAACTAGCGGTGGCTCAGAATGCCTTTTCCCCTAGCCTGGTGTCAGTCTGGTCTCCTGTATGCCCCCCACATTCCTGTCTAGAGTCCTCCACAAGTGATGCTGGACCAGGCAGAGCTGGTTCTAGTCTGTCCCCGGTGGCCTCGCCGCCCATGATTCTGCTTCTGATTTCTGTTAAGGCAACAACTTCTAACTTCCCGAATCAGCCCGGACCTTCTATATCAGGGTCCTGTATCGTGTATCCCAGTCTGTGCAACCTGTCCCTCTCGGCCTGGAGATTGAGCAGGAAACAAAGACCTCTGCTACACAGCTCCTGTGATTGAAATGATGGTTCACTCATGTCACCCCTCTTCCTCTAGCGTGTATTATGGGATTGGGAGAAAATTCTTGTTCTGGCTTCAATCCAAACACATACAGAACCAACCAATTTGCCTGTCCTACTGCAGTTTCTTCAAGACAGGTTTGACAAAGGACTGCAACCAGCCACCTTATGAGTTCAGGTTTCTGCTCTGGGGGTGCTCTTGTTGGTGGAGTCGGGAGTTTCTGGGTTCACATCCCCATGTCAGGAGTTTTTTTACGGGCAGCAATGTTAAAACGCCCTCCAGTCAAACCAACAGTACCACCTTGGAGACTTAATTTGATTCTAAAAGCTTTGACCAAGGCTCTTTTTGAACCTCTTGGGGCATCCCTTATGCAATGAAGGTCGCTTTTCTCATGGCTATTACTTCAGCCAGGAGAATCGGCGAGCTAGGAGCCTTATTCCCCAAATATAGGTTTATTTTACCAGAAGTAATGTCTCCATTCCATTGCAGCCAGGAGTTGATTCTACCTTCCTTCTGCCCACACCCAAAAAATGACAAGGAATTTTGCATGCTGGATCCCAGAAGAGTGGTGAAAATGTACATTAAAAGAACTGATTTTGTGTGAGAAACTTGGTGTGCATTCTAACTTCAGGTCAAAATATGGGTAAAAAAGTTTCCAAAGACTCTCTAGCCAGATGAATCTGTTCTGTCCTCACCGCTGCCTGTGATCAGGCTGGAGTACCTTTGCCTGGCCCAGTGAAAGCCCATTCAAACTGGGCTATGGCCACTTCGCAGGCAGACTTCAGAGAGGCATCTCCAGCTGACATATGCAGGGCGGCCACCTGGTCATCCATTCACACGTTCACAAACTTTTTACAAACTGGATGTGACAGCCTCGGCGGAGGTGTCCTTTGGCTGCTGAGTTCTTCAGGCGGTGGTGGACCCTTAAGGGCATTTATATTCTTCCCACCTGGGATGTCTGGGGATGTACTGCTTTTGTATAACCCATCTGTATAGAAGCCCAGAGACCAGCTTAGGAGAGACGAAACAAAATTTAAATACCTGTACGTTTTCTTTCTCCAGCTGGTATCCGGGCTTCTTCCCTCTCAGAATATACAAAATTGGCCTTTTGGCAGTGTGTTGCATAATTTTTTTCCAAGTTTATGTAGTATTGCCACATTTGGAATGCTTTAGGAAGAACTGGTGGGAACAGGAAGTGGAGGGGTGGATATCCAAGCTGCAGAGTTCTGAATTCCTGCCTGCATGTGTGCATCAGGAGGTACAGTCCATCTGTATGGAAGCCTGGAGACCAGCAGTCTGAGAAAGAGAATTTACAGGTATTTAAATTTAATTTTGATCCCATGCCACCACTGTAAAAATGGAGTTCATCCTGACACTAAGCTAGCAGGGTACTGGCCTCCTTTGATAACATATTTCAGGAGGACCTGACCTGAACAAGCTAGATGAATGATTGGACTATTAGTCTTGCATACAGTTCAGCCAAATGCAAGGTGCTGCACTTGGGAGGAAACCTGAGGTAGGGCCTACATGCTGTATGGGCCTCCCATTGTTGTAGTGCAGAAGGCGACAACCGGAGGTCATAATAGATGGGATGAAGCATGCTGAGCAGTAGAATGTTGGGTGCATCAGAGGGTGACCAACAGGTTCAAGGAAGCAACTGACACTTTACAGGGCCCTGCGTGGAATACCTTATGGGCTGTCCAGTTCAAAAATGACATTACTGAAAAGACTAAGGGTCGCTTTCAATATTAATTTACTGGCCTTGGGCGTACTGCAAACTCTCTGGGGCCAGTGTGACTGTCCTGTGACTTTCCAGTTAGGGCTACTGTAGGAAGAGGAGGAAAAAAACCCTCTCCTCACCCGTCTCAACTCTTTCCTCATGTACCCTTGGTCAGAAAACTCACCCACAGCTGGGTATTTGGGGGGTGGGGTTACACTCCCATTTTAGCAGTCTCACTGCCAGGTCCAAATGCCAGCAGTGTTTCCCTCTCACTACACTGTATTCACAAAGCACTGGGTGTGACAGCTGGCGTTCGTGCCTGGCAGTGAGACTGTTAAGATGGGATTGGTGGTACGCTGTTTCAGGACTTGCATCTTATGGATGAGTTTCTTTACTAAGGTGACATGGGTGGGGACTGTGGTGGGACTGAGATAGGTGGGGGAAGGGTTTTAATTGCTGCAGGTTTTTTGTTGCAGTATTGCAGTTGCATGAGTTTAGAGGGAAGTTGACAAAGGAGATGAGCAGCGGGTTTTTGTCAGCTGCCATCGAGGACCATGGTTGTGGGGTTGGGGTACTCTGATGGGTAATGTTTGCCACTGGATACCATAGAGAATGTTCAGGGATGGAAGAGAAAGGGTGTGCCACTGGATACCAGGGAGAAATTAAGGGGATCGGGAGAGAGACTGTGCCACTGGAAAGCAAAGAGTAATTGGAAAGGGACAGGGAGAGGGGTACCCCCCCAAAAAAAAAAACCTCCATTATAGCTTGGGGCTAATGTAACTCTTTTGTGTTCAGTGCAGATTGGTACCACTTTCCCGGGTGGACCAGTGCACAGAAGAAGAAAAAGTTGGCCGTGACCCTTAAAAAGAACATGGTCTGTCATGTCTGCTCAGTGCGGAGCGCATGCATGTATGCTACATGACCTCCGCGCCCCCTCCCCCGAAAGTCTCCCCATTTACCCTCTTGCACCCCAAACCCACTAACTGTCAGGCTTTTATTACTGCTTCTTCTGACTGACCATTCCACCCCCACCACCCTCTCCATGAAATGTTGCCTCCCTCTTTCCTGAAACTACTTCCACCAGTTTGCAACTATTACCCCTTGACTTGAACCTGACAGATTTAGAGATCCCTAGAATGAACTTTGTGTATACCTTTCAAGCCTGCTGCCATCTCCACATACCTTGCAGTAGTCTGTGGTTGCTATGTCCAACATTATTTGAGCGATATTTATAATTTTAAATCGCTGCTGAAGTAGATCACAGAACCTGGAAATGCTGTACTTGCCCGAGAGTGTGCGCAAGGTCTTGGGCATTCCGCCTGTTAAGTGATGTAAATAACACTACTGCTATGAATGTAACAGTGGTTGGAACTTAATATACTTATTTTATTGCTTCCATGGAGATCTTCATTCCTAAAAAATGCTTACAGCAGTGGCCTGCCCAAGTGTTGCTGTAAGTATTTTTCAGCATCAGTACCCCCATGGAAGCAATAACGTTTATAAAGTTCCAGTCACTGCTGTTACATTCACAGCAGTGGTTTTATTTACGTCGCTAAGGGAGTAGAATACCCATGAGAACTTGCATGTGCTCGATCGGGACCTGTGTGGCGCTTCTGGTTTTGGTGATCTACTTCGGCAGTAATTTAAAATATATAAATATTATTCTGATAATGTTGGTCATAGCTGCTACTAACTCCTGCAGCAGGATAGCAAGGTACTGTACATGAAGACGGGAGTAGGCGGCAGTTAACTTGGGTCTCCTTTAAGGTAAAATAAGTCTAATGTCCCCATGTTTCTTTCTGTCTTCGAACCAGTACATCTTTACATTTTGTAGTTTCTGCTAATGCAGGAGTCCCTATTGCCCCAATATAATTTTTGTAGCTCTCTGCACTGCTTCTAGCAGGTTGATGTTCCTTTTTTTTGGGTAGGGGCTCCAGAATCGTGCACACTACTATTCCAGTGTGGTGAATCATTGATCTGTACCGTGGTATTACCACCTTTTTTTTTTTCCCCTCCCTCCTCCTGGTGAACCCCATTTATATTCACCCTAGCATCCTGTTTGCCTTTGCCGCTGCCGTACTGCATTGCACTGAGGGGTTCAGGCTAGTCGTGCTCGCAATCCCTAGGTTTTTCTCATTAGCTTCCCTGACAATCACTCCACCTAGTGGATATTCCTGTCCAAGTACTCTACCTTGTTTGGCAGTGGGCCGCCTTATTCTGATTCCATATTGGCTGTTTTGTCCATTGTAATGCTAACCCCAAGGGCAGATTTTTCTTAGGCCACCGAACATGGCACTCAGAGGTTTTTGTCTTTGTGTAATCACTGCTCCTTATTTTTATTACTGGACAGCCTTTTCATTTCCTTTATTAGTCAGGAGACAAACACCACATCTGTGCTCCCAGCCATGACATTATAATTATCCCTCATCACGTTAACTGCACTTTACCAGGTCTGATGGCTAAAAACTACCTTTCAAACAACATGAAGTCTTGCTGTATTCTGACAAATTGCAGTGAGGTCCAACCTTCAAACTGCCCCGGAGATGAGTTAACGTTCCATGCCAGGCATGGAACGCTGAGCTCGGGCTCGGTTGAGACTCTTGTCTGTTGCTGTTTGAACTCAAACCGTCAGATTCTTTACTCCGTCTCACTGAACAGTCGCTCTGGAGAATTCTCCTTTGCTCGGTTCAATTTGTCGGTTAAAGTACCGTTTTTCTCGGTTTTCGACCGAATTTAAACCGTAACCTATCTGTTCAGTCTCTGTCTGTGGTTTCGTGAGTTCTAGATAGGCTTATTTTTGTTTATTTTCTGTGTGGAACTTGTAAATGTGGGATCGGTTCGGTTTGAACCGATCGTTGTTTTAAAAATACTTTATTCTGCTTTTAGAGTGTGGTAACCTGTTCTTATCGGTTCTAAAAAAAAACAAAAAAAACAAAACAAACAAAAAAAAAAAAAAACAGACTTTACTACGGTTTTTTCCACGACCTGTAACACGGTCAGGAACCGATAAAGGTGTCTTGCCTGGCGGATTGCTGAAAAAGGGGTAAGTTTTTGGTTAGGACTAGCCATGTCTGAGAAACCCAAAAGAAAAACCGGGCCCACTGGGTTTCAACACTGTAGTGTGTGTGGGGAAGTCTTTGCTAAGGCTGATCCCCACACTACCTGTGTTTATTGTCTGGGGTTTGACCACCTTGATTCAGACTGACAAATTTGTAAAACTTTTCCTGCAGCTACCCTGGAAAAAAGAGTTGGTAGGCTCAGGGAAAGGGAGGCCAAGAAGTCCGCTGACCTGGATGGCCAGCCTGGTTCGGTTCCAACCGAACCAGAAGGAGTGCCCTCTGACCAGGGCGAAACTTCTTCAGGCAAAAGGAGAACCGATTCCGAGGAGTCTGTTCCGGTTAAGAGAACAAGAAGGGATAAATCAGCCGGTGCAGATCCAAAAGTTCTTTCTCCGACCGCTGATGAAATAGCCAAAGCGATAAAAATTGTCCAGTCACTATCCCTGGTTCCGACCGAACTGGCACCACTAGGAAGGCGCTCGGTTTGGCCGGTTCCACCGGTTCTGGATAATGATTTAGAGGAATTTTATGAACCGGAGGAGGAGGAAGGAGAGTATGAGGAAAGTGAGTGTGATTATGAAAGTCTGGATGTGCCCATTGACCCGGACATCTCCCCAGACAGACCTTCAGGAGTGTCTCCTCCTAGGCTTCGAGTCCCCCTCCCATTTCGTGTTTTACAAGAAAGTGTCTGAAACTCTTCAGCTTCCTATGGAAGAAGCTGTGGATGACCAGGAGGAGCCTGACTATGTTGAAATGATGGATATCCCAGAGTCCAGGAGGCTGTCTATTCCCCTTCATAAGTCCTTTGGGAAACAGACAATGAAAATTTTAAAGACTCCTAATTCTATATCTCCTGTGGATAAGAGAATGGACAAGAGATATACTCTCTCAGGCTCGGATACGGAGTTCCTTACCCAGCAATGCAGCCATGTTAGGGTAGTGCAGGCTGCAGCCTGTGATAAGGCAAATATACCCTTGGCTTCACACCCCCCAGATAAGAACTCCAGGAGGATTGATGCCATGGCAAGGAAACAGTACATGGCAGCATCCTTGGGACTCGGGCAGGCTAATTATATGGCCTATACAGCTAGATATCAGAAATCTAGATGGGATGCTATAATGGCTTTAGCTAAGCAGGTCCCTGGCCAGCTTGCCAAGGAGCTGGAGCAGGTGGCTGCGGATGGTATTGAGGCATCCAAGGTGCAATTCCATGCTGCAGTGGACTCCAGTGATGTTTCATCTAGAGTCATGGCTACATCTGTGGCCCTTCGTAGGATGGCTTGGCTCAGATATACTAGCCTGTCTCAGGATACCCAGACTAAGGCCATGGATTTTCCTGTTGTGGGTAATTCTCTATTTGGGGAGCAAACGGAGAACTACATGAAGAAAATGGATGAGTACAGGACCACCTACAGGAGTGCTCAGGCCAAGGAAAGGCAAGCCACTCCTCAGAGGCAGCATCCCAGGGGCAGGGGCAGGCCTTTTCATAGGCCATTCTACCAAGCCCAGGCCTCCTCTTCTGCTTATGCTCATAGGGGGTTCTTTAGAGGGAGAGGCAGACGGGGTACAAGCAGGCCTGCTTCCACCCCTCAGCCTAAAGCCCCTGCCAAACAGGCACCCTGATGGGTTTGCCAGGGCCAATTCTCCACTACCTGTAGGGGACAGGCTGGCTTACTTTGTCCAGGACTGGATGTCTTTAACATCAGACAAATGGGTCCTGGAAGTAGTAAGCCAGGGACTGGTTCTCAGCTTCAAAAATTTCCAAAGATGAGAACCAGATCCTTTCCACCTGTAAATCCTTCAGAGGCACTTGCCCTAGAGGCAGAGGTCTCTTCCCTCTTGGCTCTCAGAGCTATAGAAAGGGTTCCACCCCTACACAAAGGGAAAGGATTGTACTCCAGGTACTTCCTCACCCCCAAAAAGACAGGAGAATGGCGGCCCATCCTGGATCTCAGATATTTAAACAAGCACCTTTTAAAGCCAAAGTTCAAAATGGTAACTCTGGGAATAATTCTACCCTCTCTAAGGCCAGGAGACTGGCTAGTCTCCCTGGACCTCAAGGATGCCTATTTCCATATTCTCATCAGAAGCTCCCATCGAAAATACCTCAGGTTCGAGCTGTCCTCAGGCCACTACCAATTCAGAGCAATGCCCTTCGGCCTAACCTCTGCTCCAAGGGTGTTCACAAAATGCCTGGTAGTAGTAGTTGCCTTCCTAAGAAGAAAAAGGATTTCCATCTTCCCATACCTGGACGACTGGCTCATAGTGGGCCAGTCCCCAGACCAAGTCAAGTTACACCTACAGATAACTCAGCAACTGCTTACTTCTCTAGGTTTCCTTCTGAATCTTTCAAAGTCAGTTCTAGAGCCTGTACAGCTACTTACCTTCATAGGCGCAGAGCTAGATACAGTAAAGGAAAGAGCCTTCCTTCCCCTGGACAGGGCAAGAACCCTTATTTCACTGGCCTCTTCATTCACCCTCCAGGTGTCTCGACCAGCAAAGCATTTTCTACAGCTCCTGGGGCACATGGCTGCTTCTACAGCAGTGGTGCAGGGAGCAAGATTTCAGATGAGGGACATTCAGTTCCACTTGAGAGCTTTTTGGTCTCAGAAAAATGACCCTCTGACCAAACTGATTCCAGTGACTCGAACCCTGATCCAGGCATTGCAGTGGTGCCACTGGCAGGATCAGGACAGTCTAAGACAGGGAGTTCCTTTTGTCACTCAGTCTCACTCTCTAATCCTTACTACAGATGCCTCCCTCTTGGGGTGGGGAGCCCACTTGGGAGATCTGACCACCCAAGGGTTGTGGTCTCCTCAGGAATCTCTGCTTCACATCAATCTATTAGAACTCAGAGCAGTGTTTCTAGCACTTCAAGCTTTTTCCAAGTCTGTTCAGAACAGTGTAGTTCAGATCAGGACAGACGATACCACCACAATGTGGTGTATCAATAAGCAAGGGGGCACTCTGTCTACGGCCTTGTGCACAGAGGCAATGAGATTATGGTCTCTGGCCTATTCCCTGAACATCTCTCTTACAGCAGTACACCTCCCAGGCAAGGACAATGTCCTGGCAGATGCTCTCAGCAGGATATCTCAGGGCCATCACGAATGGTCCTTGGATCCCCTTTTTTTGAAGGTGATCTTCTCCAGATGGGGCACCCCACAGATGGATCTTTTTGCAGCCCCAGACAATCACCAACTTCCTCTCTTTTGCTGTAGGCCCCCAGTGTTGGGCTCAGTCCCCCTGGATGCCCTAGTTCTCAATTGGGAAGGGAAGTTCCTGTATGTTTTTCCCCCTTCCCTCTCCTGTTCAAGGTGTTAGTCAAAATCAGGTCTTAACCCTGCAAGGTGATTCTGATTGCTCCAGACTGGGCCAGACAGCCTTGGTACCCCCTTCCGTTGTCCTTAGCAGTCCACCTTCCCTTGCCTCTTCCCAGGAATTACAACCTGTTAACATGTGCTCAGGGGAGGGTTTGGTATCCGAATCTCAGATCTCTCAGTCTCAAGGCCTGGCTCTTGAAGAGTTAGTTTGCTGATTTGCACCTCTCTCAAGGTGTTATGGATATCCTAAAGGCTTCTTGGAAGCCTTCCACCAGAAACGCTTACAACTCCAAATGGAAAAGATTCTCTATATGGTGCTCTGGGAAGCACATTTCTCCAGAGTCTGCTGACCTGCCCACAGTTCTTGACTATATGGTTCATCTTAATAGCTTGGGACTCGGACCAGCTACACTAAGAGTGCATCTGGCAGCTGTCTCTGCTTTCCTTTCAGCAGGTAAGCCTTCTTCCCTTTCAGCTCGTCCTGTGTTCTCTAAATTTTTTCAAGGGATTGCTTCATACCAATCCTCTATTCAGGGACCCTGCCCCTGTTTGAGACCTTAATGTTTGCATTGCCCAGCTTATGCAACCTCCTTTTGAGCCTTTGTCCTCAGCAGAGCTTAAGTACTTGACTTGGAAAACTGTTTTCTTGGTGGCTATCACTTCTGCCAGGTGCATAAGCGAGCTACAAGCCCTGTCAGTGGAGCCTGGTTTTATCTCTTTCCATAGAGATAAGGTGGTCCTCAGGGCTAACAGGAAGTTTTTACCTAAGGTGGTCTCAGATTTCCACCTTAACCAATCTATGTCTCTTCCTGTTTTCTTCACTGACCATTCCTCCTCTGGGGAGAGGAGGCTGCACAATTTTGGATGTGAAAAGGGCCCTTAGCTACTACATAGAGCGTACCAAGGGTCACAGGTTTGACTCCCTCCAACTGTTCCTCACTCATGGTGAGGTTGGTAAGGGAAAACCTGCCACTAAGAGATCTACTGCCAGGTGGATTGTCTCCTGCATTCAATTTTGCTATGAAAAACTAGGCAGGACTCCACCCTCAGGCCTGAGGGCTCACTGTACCAGAGGTACAGCTGCTTCCCTGGCTGCTGCCAGGGATATTCCTATCTTAGAGATATGTCAAGCAGCTACCTGGAAAACAGTACACACTTTTACCAAGCATTACTCTCTGGATATCCAGGCTAGGAGTGATGCTCAGTTTGACACAGCAGTGCTCCAGAGCCTATTTCCTAGGTAGGTTCTGTCCCTCCTCCATAGAGGTACTGCTTGGTAGTCTGCAATTTGTCAGAATACAGCAAGACTTCATGTTGTTTGAAGAAAAAATTACTCACCTTAGTAATGTTTCTTCTAATGGACTATTGCTGTATTCTGACCTCCCCCCCCCTCAGAACCTTTGTTTTGGGATGTGGGTGGGCAGTAGCAGTGTTGGCACTCGAGGTGCCCCATCCTTTATTTATCACCCCTTTGCTTTTGGTGAGTGGGTGTTGTTTCTTTCATTTTTTGAGTTTCCTGACTTTGAGTCTTTGTTTTGGGACCAAAAAATCTGTATTATATTTAGTAGCCAGTTGGCTAGTGTAGGTTTACAGCTTCCACACAGGACGCTCGGTGAGTATAGCTCGTAAAGATCTGACGGTTTGAGTTCAAACAGCAACAGTCTCAACCGAGCTCGAGCTGAGCGTTCCATGCCTGGCATGGAAAGTTAACTCTTTCATCTCCGGGGCAGTTCGAAGGTTGGACCTCACTGCAGTTTGTCAGAATACAGCAAGACTCCATTAGAAGAAACAACATTATTAAGGTAAGTAATTTTTTTTCTTACCTGCCCAAGCATAAATTTCAGCTTGGACTTGCATCTTATGGGCTCCATATATTAAGAATTATTTGTTTCTAATCTCAGGAATCTGTCACTTACAGGTTTACATTTTAACCTGTCATCTCGGCTTAGAGTGCCCCAAAGACAGAACCTGTGCAGATTTTAGAATTTAGAACATTGGTTCAAACTCCACAGCCATGCTGTACTCTGACCATTGCTCAGATCGGTTTCTCTGCCTGAAGAGAACAGTTGCCCCGTATTGAACTCTGGTAATGACTGGTTCTCCAGCTAGTTTTTATTTTGTAGTGTTTTATAATAAAAAATAAAATGTAGCTCGTTAGTTTTTCTGTTACTCTGCATTTTTAGCTAGATTTTTTCATAATGTAGGTTTCCTCGGTTCCGTTTTGATTTCCAGAAGCCGAAGAATTTCCTACTTTGCTACCGTGACTATTTTGACTTGTAAACCACCTTTTGCTAAATTTTTTAGCTTACTACCCTATACAGAGCATTTTCACTTTCCATTTCTGTCTCCTTTGACCTTAAGCTAGTGTAGTGACTTTTTTAGGGCTGTGGGCGGAACTTACAGCACTTTTGCGTGAGCTCTAGCTCTGAAACAGCCGATCTCTGAACCCCTTCCCATGGGCTTTTGGAAGTATCATTCTGAAAGCCCAACAGAGCTGAAACCCCTCCACCACGATCGGCGTACGGAATAACAGCCGCACTATTTTGGCTGTTAGTTCTGCATTCCGATGCATGCACTGTGCATGCGCATGGGTCGCACACATGCACAGTCGTGCGCAGTGCTGTGGTGCCGGCATGTTGCGAATGGCACAGTGCCATTCACTGTTTTGTGCCCCTCCCAAGTCATCCCGAGAATGAGTATCGCAACACTGGGAGCTCACCCCAGTGTGCAAAATGTTTTTCTCTGTAAATCAGAAAATGGTCCCTCATCGCATTTTTGTTCTTGGTGCCCAGTCCCCATGTCGGCATTCATGTGGCACACTGGGAGCCCACCCCAGTGTGTAAAATGTGTTTCTCTCTCCTTGCTGGTCTCCGGGCTTCATAACTACTGGGAGGTACCTCCTCTTGTCACGTGACAGGCAGGAACACAAGGCTCTGCAGCCTGGACATCCTCGCTCCCACTTCCTGTGACCACCAGTTTACTTCCTGCCTTGCAAAGAGCAGGTATTCTGCAGCAGAGTTCTATCACTGTGGTGACAGGGCTGAAGACTTCAGGGCTGTACGTTTGGATATTTTTTATTACACAGACATCCACATTGAGCAGGAATGGATGGATCAAGGCAGAGCCCCCTCTCTGCTCTTAGTGGGCCCCAGTATCAGCCGTGCATGCTGGACAGACTGGCCCCTCTCAGTTGCCCATAATTCCACTCTTTTTCCTCTCCAATGACTTCATTTCAGTTGCCTATAGCAATGCTGTCTTGCAGGGATCGACAAATCCCATAGCCCGACGTCCCGGGCTACAATTTTATACTGCTGGACAAGCAATTTCAGAGCACTAGGTTGTCCTACGGACACCCAAATTAGTGCTGCCTTTCTTTTTGTTTTGTACTGCTCTTTGCTGTTTCTGCCGCTAGATGTCCCTCGTTCAGCTATGGAGGAGCAGCGGAGCACTGATCACATGATCGTGAGTCCATCTGGCTTGGTTCACCTAATTGTTTGCTGTGTGGCAATAGATGGGAGCACCACCGCCGAAGCAGGAGCGAAAAGCTAGCGCCAGTGGGATTGTGAGCGAGCACGCGGTAATGGGAACCGCCGCCCGACCCACTCACCCAGACATCCAGTCATCAGCACCAAGTGATGCCCACAGGACTGACAGGTGAGTCGATGATTTTTGTGTTTTAGACATGCTTGTCAGTCCTGGCACAATGGGGCGGGCTGAGGAGAACGCTGCCCACTGAGACAAGACATTGAAACTACCGCTTGAGAGAGGTGTAGATGCAGTCTGTTCAGAGCCAGAGTTACTGTGACTTAGTTCAGTGGAGGCTGCCTTGGGGTATGTCTTCCATTGCAGGACTTAGTAACGTGAGTTAGTCCTGACTCCTACTGTGCAGCATTTTCCGGGAGCTGCTCAAAAAAAAAAAAAAAAAAAAACTTTTGGGACAAAGAAAACATCAGAGACTGAAATTGGGAGGGGAGGAGGTGGGAGGCTTAGGCCAGTTGGGTTGATATTTGTTCTGTCCTGGGTACTCAGGACTATTCAGAGGGGGGAAAAAATGCACTACAGTACACTGTCTCTGACTGACAAAATTGGAAGCCTCAGAGTCACATTGACCCAACAACCAGGCACCAGAAAGATAGTAAAACTGGCTGCCTGTAATTTAACCAAAACAAAGAGGGAGAAACAAAAAAGGGAATACTGAATAGAATAAAAGTACTACTAGTGTACATACAGTTCAGCAGGAAAGGGGATTTGGTGTTGGGGTGTGTAGTGTGGGGCAGTTGACTGAGCAGTCTGGGGTGACAAGAGTGCTATATATGAAAGAGTATGTAAACAGCACAGTGACCAAGGGTGTGGGACTGGGTCAGGAAGCGGGACCAATTGTCAGGTCTTGGTGTGTCTGTGGGGCACTTGGGCAGTTGTAGTGTTGAAAGGGGTGCTGTATAAGTACATGGAGGATAAGTGTACCACAAAACAGCAGTGTGACAGTTCAACAAAAAGGGTGTATTGGGACTGGACTCACCTTGTGTGTATGGGTCTTCTGTTGGACACTCAGGAAGTTTGGGGTGAGGAGGAGACAAATGTATAGACTAGAGAAGAAAGAGGGAAAAAAAGGACATTGTCTGTACTGAACTAAAGTGTACGTGTGTGTTACTGTCCCCAATCAAAGTGTACAAAAAAATAAATCGGCCACGCTGCCTTGTACTCTACCCTGACTGACAGACAAACAAGCAGGTGGTCGTACCAACACAACAGTGAAGGTTCAGCAAAAAGGGTGTGTGCGACAGGACTTTCCTTGTGTTGTGTGGATCTGTGAACACTTGGGCAGTTTTAAGAGTGTTGTACAGACTAAGAGAAGGATTCCCTTTCTGCTGCTTCCCTGTCACCAACCTGACCCTGGATAGTGGCTGCTGCCTGCAGTCACTAAAGCTTTAAGCATAAAGCTTCAACCGAATTGTTTGTACTAGTGTTGTTTGACCACTGTCTCCCCAGCCCCCATCCCCAATTAATTCCCCATCACGTCCTCCCCAGTCTCCTTTCCCGACAAGGACATACACACAGTGAGATATTGCAAAATAAATTTTATTTTCATATAAAGTGTGTGATTTTTTTTCCTGTTGTTCCAATAGCCTACATCTACGTAGTATTAACAGTACAACCAGTATTATTTACTTCGTTGCTACGTAATTTAAAAAAAAGTTTCCTTTAAAATATAGCCTTCCAACCATGGACTACCATTTTTGGCTAGGCCAGTTGTCCTGGACTAGCACATAAATTTTGAAATTTATGATCCTTATCTTGGCTCTCGGGGGTGGGGCACTCCAGCTATGCTTGCTGGATAGACTGGCCCCTCTCAGCGCTTCTCCCACGCTGCTGGGTAAAGTAAAGTCTTGAAAAATAATTTAAAAAAACAAAAAACAAAATTTAAATTAAAAGAGCCTAAGAGCAGGCACTGGAAATGGCATCTGCCAAAAAGAAACTGGAAGAAAACGGTTACTGCCACTCCTGTGCGGAGAAAGGAGCAGGAAGATGGCACAGAAGAAATGCCCTCGTTAAAAAATGTACCAAAAATGTCTCGCAGGAGTCTGCTACGGGGTGTTTGTTACCTCAGCTGATGTTGAGGGCTCTCTCGGAGTCCGAGGGATTGAGGGGGCTGGATTCAGGGCGGTGTCCTTTCCTGGGAACCTGCAGAGGTTTGGGGAGGAGTCGCAGTGCTGGTCCAGTCTTCTCCCCTGAAGTGTCTTCGAGAGAGAGACACCTCATCTTTAGAGGTTGGGGCCACCCTTCTGGGCTCATGCGGCCCCAGACACCTCGTGGGGGGGGAATTCTCTTTTTGGTCTCAACTCTGGCGATTCCAGCTCGGTTGAGCGGCCTTTGTCTGCGGGGGCCACTGTGTGTCCTCCTCCTTTGAGGTCTCCCATCGGCTCCCCCAGCCTGGGCAGAGGCTGAGCCCCTCCTTGGAGGTGCCTGGCCCCTTTGCCTCTGGCAGCCTCTCCCTCACTCTGAGGTCACTCCGGTACTACTTACCTGGGAGCAGTTTAGATCCACGGCCACTCTGTTTCCTGCATACTACCAGTCCATGGACGACGAGGTATTCCACCACTCCCTGGTGCACCCTGAACCTAACTCTCCGGACTTGTCTGCTCCCTCGTATTCCTTCTCTGAGGGAGAGGAGTTCTCTGGCCACCTTTCCCCTGCAGTTGATCTTTCCAGCTATCAGTGCTTCCTGTCGGGGTTGCTCGACAAGCTCCATATCTCCACCCTAGGCAGCTGCAATCTTGACCGGTCGGCGCATACCTTCTTGGGAAAGGTCATTGAGGCCAACCTGTTGGTTCCTGCCTGGCCTACTCCCTTCCGGGAGGTGTCGTACTGGGTCTGGCGATGTCCCTCAACCCAAGCACCAGCCCAGAGGGACCTCTGCCAGTGGTATTGCGCACCCCTTGGGTCTCCAGAAGCCTTGCCTCACCCCCTTCGGGAGTGACTCTCCTGGAAACACCCTCCAGGTATAGAAGCCCAAGGCGTGACCGACCCCCAGAATATGACTCTGCTGAGTTTGATTTTTGGGGGAGGAGCACTTTCTCATCGGTGTGCCACCTTTTGTGTCTGTCAGCACATCAGACCCACCACCATGCTGTGTATAATAGGCAGCCTCTTTGCTTGACTCTGAGGTGACCAGACAAGCCATTGCCCTCTCCACGCAGGGCCTGGAGCTTGCGAGGCACCAAGCAAGGGCATCTTACGATGCCAACGAGGTGGCTTCCAGGTTGGCGGGGGCAGCGATCTGCATCAAGAGGATGGCATAGGGTGACTGCCTCCTCTTTCCGGGGAACCCATCTCTTTTCCCGCAGGGTGAGACGAGAACTTCAGTTGTGCCTTCCCTCTCCTGCTAGGAGGACCTCTCCTCACCCGGGCCAGCCTCAGGCCTAAACAGGCCTGTTAGGATTCCCTTCTCTAGTGTCTCCCCCACTGGAGGCTGAGGGACTTCCTCCCTTAGGGAGGTTCTGGGCCCCCTTCGGGGGCCTTGGTAATCACCCAACAGTGAAGAATTGTGAAGATTGACACAGATAAGATATGAAAATTACGTACCTACAGTAATTCTTGATCTTTCTGTGTATCTTTACCATTCATCACTGAATCCCGCCCACCTTCCCCTCTCAGGCCTCAGTCTCTGGGTGATCCTCCTCCCTGTTTGTTTCTCAGCTAGGACCTTGATCCATCTCCAGCACTTCCTACCCCCTTCCCGCTTTTGGGATCACTTTTTTTTTTTCCCCTGGGAAGACAAGGAGGCTACCCTCTGTTGGGAGTCTCCAGTGCCCCCCTCAGTCCAGGTAGTCTTGTCTTGGATTTACTCCTCTCCCTCCAGCCTTGGTCGTTGAAGTATAGAGGGGAGGCCCTGGTGACTCCCTCAGTTGTTTTCCCCTCCAACCACATTGTGACACCCGATTAATGTGATTTCCCTATATCTTCTCTCCTCGTTCAAAGGGGAATAGGTATGTCTCTGTATAGTTTCTCTTCTAGAGGTGACTTCTCTGTCTCTGTATATCTCTATTTATATCGGCTAAAAGGCAGTCCCTTGGGGGTTTCCTCTCCATGGATATTTCTAAGTGTCTTTTCCACTTCAAATTCTTCCGGGGGAGACACTGACTCGTCCTTGGCCTCTGTGTAGGTTTGACTGCTTTTCCCTCTTGGATTGGTGTCAATCTGCTGCTTCAGCCTTAATAAGCCCTACTCTGGCTTGAAAGACGGTCTGGTCTGGGACAATACATCCTATCCTTGAGCAGTTCCCGGGCCATATTCTTGGGGGTGGTGTCTTCCTGTCCTCCCTCCTTTCTTTTCTACTCCCCCTCTCCCTGTCACTCCCCGTTATTTGCCCAGAGATTGGGGCCTTTCTGTTTTAATCCCTTAGACCTCTTTCTTTTCTGTCCTCCTTTTAATTTTACATCCATTCTTGGGTTGGCGTTGGTTACTGGGCAACCCGTGAACACCACGCAGTGCGTCTGCCTTGAGGGCGGTGCCATCTCGATGTAGACTCCTCCCCTTGCAAAAAAAAACTCCTCCGGGGTCCTGATCCTCTGGCCAGAACCCAACAGTGACGAATCGTGAAGATACACACACAGATCAAGAATTACAGTAGGTGCATATTTTTTTACTTTTTTTCCAACACGTGCACTCCCACAGAAAAGTCGGCTGGAACTGAAGTTAAAAAATTCAATATGGTCACACTAAGAACAGTAACAACATTTTTTTTTTTTTTTTGCAGCAAGGACATTGTCTGGGATCACTGGATCTGAAAGATGTCCATTTTTCATATCCCAGTAAGAGTCTCTCAGAAAATAACATTCGATTCAAGCTGGGGAGCTACCTAAATGAATTCACAGCTGTTCCATTTGGCCTCACTTCAGCTCCAAGGGTTTTTGCATAAGTGCCTGGCTTTGGTGGTAGCACATTGAGAAAACAAGGCTTGGTTTCCCCCTTCCATGGATGACTGGCTAGTCTTGGAAAACAGAACAAGAGGCAAGGTGCTCAATTCAGTTGGTGAAAAGCACCTTGGAGAACTTGAGATTCTTGATTAAACTTGCAGAAGTCCAATCTAGAGACTGTTCAAGTACTGGACTTCGTAGGAAGAGCAGAGCTGTACACTCTGCAGGGGAAGGCCTTCCTTCCACAGGCCAGAGTTACAGCTTTGATAGCAACAGCAGTCTCCTTTACTGTAGGTCAGTCAAGACCTGCAAGAGACATCTTGCAGTTACTAGGTTACATCGCTGCATCCACTGCTGTGGTCCCATGGGCCAGATTCCAGATGAAAGAGAGAGCCAGTACCACTTGGGGACAGTTGGTCCCAAAAATGGGATCCACTTTCAAAGCCAGTGCCAGTGACAAAAGCAGTAGTGGAGTCATTACAGTGGTGGAAGGAAGGAAGCAACCTCAGAGAGGGCATTCCCTTCCTTCAGCAATCGCCAACAAGTATTCTTACTACAGATGTCTTACTCCACAGGACTTTGCAGTGAGTGGCCCATGGAGCTCACAGGAGTCACTAGAGCATATAAACTGCTTGGAGCAGTAATGCTAGCAGTGCTGCAGTCTTTCCCCTCCCAGTTTCAAGGTCAGACTGTCCAAATCGGCACAGAGAACACCACAGTAATGTACTACATAAACGAGCAGGAATGAACAAGATCCTCAGCTGTGTACAGAGGCGATGAGGATCTGGGTTGTGGCATATTCCATAGAAGCAAACATATTTGCAGTACATCTGCCAGGCAAAGACAGTGTTCTGTCAAATTCCCTAAGCAGAATCGGCCAGGGAAATCATGAATGGACCGTAAACCAGTAAGTTCTGGCTGGTGTTCAGAAGTTAGGACATTCCCAATAAAGACCTGTTTGCATCTTGGGAGAACTATCCGCTCCCTCAGTTTTGTTGCAGACCACCAGCCAGAGGAACAGTCCTAGAGGATGCCCTGGTACTGGACCTTACAGTGAAGTTTCTCTGTGCCTTCCCACCATTTCCAGTCATGCAGAAAGTACTGAAACTCAGAAGGGACCCTGCTACAGTGACCATGATAGTTCTAGACTGGGCCAGACTGGCCTGGCACTCTGTGCTCCTGGCCCTGTCCGACAGCAGTCCAATCAGCCTGTCACTCAGTCACCATCTGTTGACTTTGTCCTAGAACTGAATTACATTCCTGGATCCCAGGACCATGTGCCTGAGGGCATAGTTCTTGAGGATGTAGAATTTTCAGAATTCGGTCTCTCAGAAGTCGTCCTGAAGGTGGTTGGGGTTTCAGGAAAACCTGTTACCAGGAAAGCTTATTCCTCTAAATGGAAAAGGTTTTCTTTTTGGTGTGCCCCCAGAAAATTAAACCCAGTGGAGGGCAGGTTTGCCCATAATTCTGCAATACCTAGTCTACCTACAGACGTTGGGCCTAAACTTTAAAGCTACATTTAGCTGCAGTGTCTGCATATGTATCAGTGACAGGGAGAAGTCTTTTGGCCTTGGAACCCATCTTAATGGTTGTTTAAAAGGCTAAACTACTTTTACCTCCCCTCCCCGAGGGACCACATCCCATCCTGGTATGTCTTGCCCAGCTCAATGAGGCTCCCTTTGAGCCTATGGAAACTGCTGACCTGAAATATGTTACATGGAAAACCGTATTCCTCTTCGCAGTGACCTCTGCTAGGAGGGTAAGTGAATTGCAAGCCCTGTGCACAGAGCCAAATTACATAATTCCCCACAGGGATAAAATAGTTCTCCGAACTGACAGAAAATTCCTTCCTAAGGTGGTATCTGAATTCCACCTGAATCGGTCAGTGACCCTCCCTGTACTCTTATCTGCAGCATTTCTGGTCCAGGTGAGGAAATATTACATAGCCTGGACCTAAAACTTGTCCTGACATCTACTTGGGCTGGACAAAGGATGTCTAGTCTTACAGCACCCAGCTTTTTGTTGTATGTGGTTGGCAAAGGCAAACCATCTATCAAGAGATCCATCTCCTGCTGGATAGACTGTTGCATTCAGTTTTTTTGTTACAAAAAAAAAAAATTGGGAAAATGTAAGCAAAAGCCTTAACTCATTGTCTCCTAGCAGACTCTTGTAGTCGTCAGTAAAATACACTGGTGTGTCCTGAGGACGTCTGCAGAAGTCTGCTACTGACTCAGTGTCTCCTTGCAACGTCTGGAGAAGTCACTTGTATATTTTAATATATAATGTATATTTGATTGCATAGCACTGTTGGGAAGGACATTTTATGCTGAACAACTTTGTCACTGATATTTTGTGTAACATGTATACTTCAGGAATTATTTGTATTTGTTTATGGTATGGTGTGTATGGCTTATGTTGCCTGTTTTAGTGAAAAAAGAAAACATTTTTTTTTGCTGTTTCGACCAGCATAAAAAATAAAATGACATTATTTGCATACCACCATTGGAAAGACAATTTTGTGCTGAATAACTTTGCCATTCATACTTTGTCTAGCGCTTACGGTTCTTGAGCTATTAGGATTTGTTTGTGGCATGCTGACTATAGCTTGATTTTGCTTAGAAAGGCCCAGGATTTACTGTTAACAGTATTCAGGAGACAAGTGGTGCAACTTCAGAGAGCTTCTGTGGAGGCAGTGGGTTAAGGGCACACTCTACAAGGGTACCTCTGCCTGTGCAGCATCCTCAAGGGGGCATACCGTTGTTGGATGTTTGCAAAGCAGCTGCCTTGAAAACAGTACGCACCTTCACAAAGCACTGTTGTTCAGACATACAATGCAGACGAGATACCTGTTCCGGAACTGCTGTCTTTGCAGAACCTTTTTCCTAACTAGGTTCTAGATCCAGCCTCCCAAAGTACTGCTACAAGAGTCTACAATAAGTGTAAACATTCAAGCGAGGATTCCTGGGGTTAGAAGGAAAAGGCCATAGTAATGTTTCTTCTTGGGGGATCCCTCACTATGTTTGCACTCCCTTACGTTGCCTTCCCTTCCAGAATCTGAAAAAAGGTTCACAGGAGAATCAGTATTTTCATTGAGGTCGCTTGAGCATTACCATTGCAGTTCGTACATTTGTAAGTGTTTTGGTTCATGTGACAATTTGTTCTCAAGTCTACTTTCAGTTTTTTTTCAATTGTTTTGAAAAAATTTGTAACATTTTTCTTGGTAGCATTTTAGCTCACTAACCCAGGGGTGCGCAGATTGCATTGCCAGACGTCTGAGACTGATTTAATTTCACTGTCTGGCAGACTCTTTGGTCTCTCGACTGCATCCCATGGTCAAATGTTTTTTTCTGGTGTGTGTGTTGTGTTTTTTTTTTTTTTAATTCTCTTGGTTGCATTCATCCGACATGTCTCTTCCCCCCCCCCTTTTTTTTTTTTTAAAACTGGTCCTTGACTCTGTTTCAGAAACCCTCTCCAAGGCCCTCCCAGCTAGCCTGCAGTCCGTTCTGCCCCTGTGATTCGTTTCTGCAGGCTAGCAACGGTGGTGGCCTATGTTGGCCAGAATGAGGGAGGTGAGGAGAACCCTGTAACAGGTGGGAAGGAGCAGCTAATTCACACCATTACAGCATGAGATGGATGGTAGGGTAGTGTCTCCCAGAAATCACTGCGCAGCTATGACTACGATCGCCAAAATTGGTTAATTTAATGTTGGAAAAAAGTTAGTTTCATATGTTCCGGCACTGATCGTATGGTGCCAAAAGACTGAAGAACAGAAGACAGCAGGGCCGGCTGACAGAAAATCCCTCCTGTGTGGTGGTGTGGCTCACTAGCTGGCTCGAGGGACTGACGCTCAGATGGGTAAAGTAAAAGGAGGAGGAGTTCACTGGCAGACTCTCACTAGTCTGCTGGCAGTGGCTCTTTTAAAAGTTTAACCAGTCAGAGAAGTGGGTGGGTGGGTTGTGTTGGAACGGACTGTCTGCTGACCTGAGTCTAAGCTCTTAAATATGTATGGAATGGTGTGTTGACTGATGTTGCAGCTTGCATGCTGAGTGGAGCAAAGGAGGGTATAGTTTTTTTACTTTTGTTTTATTTATATGATGAAGCTTGCTGGTTGCTTCATGGCATGTTTGACTGACTTTAATAGGCAACACCCAGGCATATCTAATAATGGTGGATAGTACCTAAAAGGAAGGGTTTGGACGGTCAACCCATCTCAATCTGGGTCTTGTCCCGACAGCTGCCTGCCGCCATGGTTTGTTAGCTAGCCTGCTTAGCATAGTAGCATAGGAGTCTGTGAAGGACTGGGTTTCAATTTTATTATACTTGTGATGCAGAATGGTGGGTCGTGGCATGCAACACTATGGAGCAGCATGGATGTTTGTGGTTGGATTAGGGCGGAGCATGCATGCTTCATGATCATCACGATCCGCTGCTACACCCGGGGCTGCACCATTTCAGTGTGCACAGTGCACTACTATCCAAGTCCACTGGCTGACATGGTGCCCTGTATATTACAGATTGTGATCAGATCTCCACTCCATCTCAGTTCTGATATTTTAAATATTTTTTAAATTATATGATCTGACCACTGGCCCCCACCGTTGGTTGATTGTAGTTTGGGAGGTATGTAAAGAGCATGAGGAACCGTCCAGCAGGAATTTAGTTGCTGGTTTTTGGGGGGAGGGGTGGGAGTGGAAGAGACATTCACAATTTATTGATTTGATGCTGCACTGCACTGGGTGCCTGAGTAATGGTGGTGGAAGTGCCGTTTGCCAGGCCGGCCAAACACTGTTTGCTTGATTCTTCTGGAGCAGGTGGTGGTTGTTTTGATCAGGTGTAGTGTGTAATGTGTTGCTGCTTGTTGTGCTGCAACTTAGCTTGCTGCAGAATTTATACAGCATGTGTACTCAAGCAGACCCCACGTTGAGAATATTTTATGTGGCTAAGACCAAGTCAAGTAAGTGGCTTGTTCTAGAGACTGTCTCTAAGAAAGACACTGTGGTGAAGTCAGAAGCAAGTGGAGCAGGGTCGGTAATATTATGTCTTACACACAGAAGTCCAGCAGTGTACTGTTGCAGTATGTCATCTCATCACTGGTACTCTCACTGACTGGCTGGTTGTGAATGCAACTGATTCTGCATGTCTTCTTGCACTGTTGTCCAATGTCCACTGGCAGTGCCCAGACAGCTACTTTCACTTGCTTGCGAGGTGTATATGCATTGTCCTGTGTGTTATGTATCTTGCCCTTGTTGGTTTTTGTGGTCAGGGTGGGGGTCGGACAGTGGTGGTAACGTGTTTTTACCAGTCACACATTTTGCAGTAGGGCAAGTAATTTTTAGACTTCCACTTGCCTTGGGGCAAGTGCTTTAAAAATTTGATTTGCACACCCCTGCACTAGCCACTGCTTCACTCTGGCTTAGAAACTGATCTAAGCATTAGCCAGAGTGGAACATGGATGGAGAGTTTGAACCTACATTCTAGATTCTGAAATTTGCATAGATTCTGTCTCCAGAGTGTCGCGCTCGGCTAAGATGACTGTGTAAAGTGCAAACATAGTGAGGGATTGCTTAAAAGGAAACTGCATCACTACAGTGAGTAATTTTTTCTTCCTGCTCAGTAATTCAAGAGACATTGAGACTAACCTGGGCCCATTTAACCTGTGTCTAGTAGGCAACAAGCTGTGGGCTAGCCCAAAAAGTCAAAGGCTTATGCATTTTCATGTTCGTAGCCTGGTCTCTAAATTGGTAGAGGTTGAAGACATGCTCTCTACAAAACAACCCACACATCTTGTCTGTTATTATTACAAGATTTGCTCTCAGTAACTCTTAAATGGAGCTACCGGATTTATACAATCCATCGTAAAGATAGACTCGGTAAGAAAGAGGCATTCTGCTCTACATCGGTCTGATTTAAGAGCTGCTCCCCAAATTACATAACCACCACTGATAATAAATGGCTGCTAGTACACTTGAACCTGGGCATCAAAAAACTAAAATTCTGCTTTGTGTATAACAATGGATTAAAATAGGGTGTTGAGCACTAATTCATACTTGAATTTGCAGAATCAGTGCCTGCTGCCCTAAGAAGCAAGCGACTCTTATACAAGTGCAGTTTGTGTAGTGACCAAGAGGGGGTGATAGGACAGTAAGTGACTCGGCCACCGTTATTCTCCGCACATCTGATGTGTGGCTGGGTCAAGCTTGTCATCCAAGTCTGCTGCCTTTGTAGTTCAGGGTGGTGTGTGTAGTGTGCACTAGAGTATATAGAGTGTACAGTCGTGGCCAAAAATATTGGCGCCCTTGCAGTTTTTTCTAATAATGCACCATTCCTTCCAGAAAACTGTTGAAATTAAAAAATATTTTGGTATCCACATATGTATTTCTTTGGTTTGCAGCAGAATAAAACACAAAAAGCAGAAAAATTTACTAAGTCTTAGCTTATTCCACACAGAAATCCTTAAATGGCCCGGGCAAAATTATTGGCACCTTTTAGAAGTAGTTAAAAAATAATTAGATTTCAAGCAGGTGATTCTCCTTCACTTTGAAATTGAACTCACCTGTGGTGAGTTGCAGGTGCCTGCAATATAAAAATCACTCATTCAACCAGTTTGAATAGAGAAAAAGACTCATTCTCCTGTTTTGTGTCACTGTGTGTACTGCAATGAGCATGGAGAAAAGAAAGACAGCCAGAGAATTGTCTGAGGAGGTCAGACAGAAGATTGTAGCCAAGCATGGACAATCTCAAGGCTACAAATCAATCTCCAGAGACCTTGATGTTCCTGTTTCCACCGTACGTAATGTTATCAGTATGTTTAAGGCCCATGGCACTGTAGCCAACCTCCCTGGACGTGGCCGCAAGAGAGAACTTGATAGAAGATTGCAGTGCAGGATTGTTTGAATGGTGGAGAAAGCACCTCGATCAACTGCCAAACAGATTCAAGCTGACCTTCAGACACAAGGTACGACAGTTTCAACTCACACCATCCGTCGCCAACTCAATGAAAGGGGGTTATATGGTAGGAGGCCCAGGAGGACCCCGCTGCTGAGAGAGAGGCATAAGAAAGCCCAACTGGGGTTTGCCAAAACACACCTGAACAAGCCAAAATCCTTCTGGGAGAATGTCCTGTGGACAGATGAGACCAAATTAAAGCTTTTTGGTAAAGCACATCATCTCTATGTTTACAGAAAACAAAATGAAGCCTTCAAAGAAAAGAACACCTTCCCTACAGTCAAACATGGAGGAGGTTCAGTAGTGATTTGGGGTTGCTGTGCTGCCTCTGGCACTGGGTGCCTTGAACGTGTGCATGGCATCATGAAATCTGGAGATTACCAGGCCAGTTTGGAGCGCAATGTTGAACCCAGTGTCAGAAAGCTGGGTCTCCGTCGAAGGTCATGGGTCTTCCAGCAGGACAATGACTCCAAACACACTTCAGAAAGCACCCAGGAATGGTTCAATACAAGACGCTGGACTGTTCTGAAGTGGCCAGCAATGAGTCCAGATCTAAATCCCATTGAAAACCTGTGGAGAGATCTGAAAAAAGCAGTTGGGAGAAGGCATCCTTCAAATCTAGGAGAACTGGAGCAGTTTACACAAGAGTGGGCCAAACTGCCAGTAGAGAGGTGCGGGAAGCTCATCCATGGCTATAGGAAGCGGTTGATTGCAGTTATTTTGACCAAAGGCTGTGCTACCAAATATTACGTCTAGGGCGTCAATAATTTTGTCAATGCCATTTCTTTTCATTTTCTGATATAAAAAGATATATTATTTTCTGAATCAAAAACAAAGGTTCTGTAATATTAACAGAGAAAGAATTGTGGGGACCAAATACTGTACTGTTAATTTCAGCTTATGTTTAGGGAAATTGTGAGTTATTTGAAAAAGTGCAAGGGCGCCAATATTTTTGGCCACGACTGTATGCTAACTGATGAGTACCTGCCACAACATGTGTGCCAAGCTGCAGGTAAATTCACAGGCGTTTTTTTTTTTTTGCGATTGCAGATTTTCATCAAAACTCTTGCTTTGCATGGGAGTTGAGCTGCATTGAAACATCCTGTGCACTGCAAATTTGTGCAAGAACATTTAAAAAGGTAACGCTGTCTTAGTTACTGAGGTGATCAGTAGTGCCGGATGGTTAGAAGTGTGAGTGCGTATTGAAACAAGCAAGGGCTGGTGACACCTACAGGAGGGGCAGTGTTTTATGGGTGTGATTGGAGGTTGCTTGAGCACATTTGAGTTTCAAGTATCTGGTGCAGCTTGACAGGTGAGCAGCCAGAGAAGGATATATTAGAGTAGGGGAAAAATGCACCAAAATGTCAGATCTATAAATGGGGTTCGACGCCAGCCCGGTGGTGTAGAGGGTTGAGGTGCTGGCACCTTACCTCGACCCATGCCGGTGACCCGGGTTCAGGGTCGGCAGGGGGAGGATAGGATCGAGCGTCCGATGGACTGCTCTCCTATCCTGGGGTGGGTTAGGGACTGTCCTTGCTGACGCAGCAGCCCCCAATGGAGATTGGAGGCACTGCAAGAAACAACGCAAAAGGGGGAAACAAGAAAAGTGGAAAAATCGTTTAGGAAGTTAGCTGGATGATGGCTTCCGGTCCCAGGCACCTCCGAAGACTCAGAGCCACAGAATACCTCAGCAGCTCCCGGGGCCGAGAGAAATAGTGCGCTGGTTCCTCCCGCTGGTGCCTTCCCCCTCGGAGTGGGGACCCATCTGGTGAAAGGGTTACACTTGGCTACCCCGTGGAAAGGCTGCAGATGTGAGGTAGGTGGTCGGAAGGGGGATAGTAGGGGAATGTCTGGGACCATGGCAGCCCGAAGGAGAGGTAGCTCCGGGGTTCGTAGGGGGATAAATAAATAATGCAAAAAAAAAAAAAAATTAAATAAATGGGGTTTCTAACCTTGATAAGCTATAATGAAGTATAGCAGCTGCTGCATTCTTGTTACAGTGGCATTTGTGCTGAGACACTAGCTTTTGCCTCTGGGCTCTGAGAGGAGGGAGAAAAATGATTGGTTCTTGATGCTGAAATTAAATGGGATAGAAGCTAAACTCCACAGGTGAATAGCCTAAAAAGGGAAGAATAAAAATTATAGCCTTCAGGTAACATTTGTCAGCCGTTTTTTGCTATTAACTCCTGGGTTGACCAGAGTAGCTCCTGGCTGGCTGAAAAATACTGATACCCAGGAATTATTCATGGCTCTGGACAGCCAAATCTTTTACAGCCCGAACCCACCTAAGGTTGGATTAGAAGATCTCTGGGAAGTGGCACAACTGGTAAATACCTTAAGCAGGACCGAAATTATCATGGGTGGTTTTAACCTAAATTGGTTGAACCAACACAGCATCATTCAGTGTCATCATAGAAACGTAGACTTTGACGGCAGATGAGGACCGCTTGGCTCACCCAGTCTGCCCATTTCCCTACCTAATGGATCAGTTGCAGATCCTAGCTAACCAACAGCCTACTTCTTCCAACCTCCACCCCCGAGAATTGCCTTATGTCTGTCCCATGCATTCTTGAATTCCACCACTGTTTTTGACTCCATAACCTCCTCAGGAAGGCTGTTCCATGCATCCACAACCCTCTCCATGAAAAAATACTTCCTCACATTACCTCTGAGCCGTCCCCCCTCTAGCTTCAGATTGTGCCCCCTTGTTCTTAATAATAATAAATTTTATTTCTAAAGCGCCTTTCAAATTTCCAAGGCGCTGTACAAGCATAATAAAACACAGATAAAAACTTCAATCTCAGAATAATACATCACAATCAATAATCTAAAAAAGCAGACTGATACAAATAAGTTTTTAAATCCCTCTTAAACTCCTCCATGGAGGTGCACTGCCGCAACCGACTGGGTAGAGAATTTGAATGGGAGCAGCATAAGAAAAAGCTCTGCAACCAGATGAATTTAGGCTCACTCTTGGAATCTCTAGCAACCCCTCGTCGGCCGAGCGGAGTAATCGGCCTGGGCAGTAAGAAATCGGGAGATCTTTCAGATAAGCTGGACCCTGATCATGTAGGGCTTTAAAAGTTAATAAACAGACTTTAAAGGTGATCCGTCACCTAACAGGAAGCCAGTGCAGATCGCGCAGCACTGGGGAGATGTGGCAAGACCTGCTTGTCCCAGTCAAAACCCGTGCTGCTGCATTCTGCACTAGCTGGAGGCGGCGGATTTCAACCCCAGAAAGCCCAAAATACAGTCCGTTGCAGTAGTCCAAGCGTGAGGACACACAGGCGTGGACCAACGTTGGTAACGAGTCAGACGGAACAAGGTGTTTCACTCTAGCGATATTCCTAAGATGGTAAAAGGAAGTCTTGACGACCGCTGACACTTGTGACTGTAGTGTCAGCCTGTCATCAAAGATGACCCCTAGGTTACGCACCCGTTCAGAGGTTGGAAGTGATACACCCCCCAAGAAAAATTCCTGAGGGTGCACCAACAGGTGACCTCTATCAGACAACTCGGATCCACAACCAAAACCTCTGTCTTTTCTGAGTTCAACTTCAGCCAACTAGAATCCATCCAATCCTGGATTTTTTTTCAGGCAGTTGTTAAACACCGAGAGAGCTCCATCCTGGTCAGGAGCAAAATACAGGTATAGCTGGGTATCATCTGCATAGCAATGAAACCTCAGCTTATACCGTCTTATAATGTCTCCGAGGGGCAGCATATACACCGCAGATAACATGGGCGATAGCACAGAACCCTGAGGCACCCCACACAACAAAGGAATTGGGCCAGAGGAAAAAATTCCCGACACAACTCTTTGTGATCTCCCAGTGAGGAATGAGGTGAACCATCAGAGGACGGTTCCCGATATTCCACAGATCTGCCTCAGGCATGCTAACAACACCATGTGATCCACGGTGTCAAAAGCCGAAGAGAGATCAAGAAGAACTAGAATAAAACTTCTCTTCTGGTCTTTCGCCCTCAGGAGATCATTGAGCACCCGAACCAGCACAGTCTGTGTGCTATGTCTTTTACGAAAACTGGATTGTAAGGGTTCCTATATGTCATGGATGGTTAAATGGTTCTCCAATTGGACCGCCACTACTTTCTCAATCACCTTCCCAATGAAGGTTAGGTTTGAGATAGGTCTGTAGTTTGCAAAACAGTCTGGGTCCAAGGTAGCTTTCTTCAAGAGCGGTGTCTCCACTGCCTCTTTTCTGAAAGGTGCTACCCTCTTGGACTTTGATTCCCTTGAGGTATTTGAAAGTTTCAATCATGTCTCTCTCCCCAAACCCCCGAGGCTATACATATTAAGATCCTTAAGTCTCTCTTGAATGTCTTCTGGTGCAGACCTGCACCATTTTAGTTGCCCTCCTCTGGACTGCCTCCATCCAGTCTGTCTTTGCGGAGATTGGGTCTCCAGAACTGCACGCAGTACTCCAGTGATCCTTGTTGATCATGGCCTTGTGCACATTCTGGCTACACATACTAGACTAAACATTAAATCCGGGAACCACTCCCTCGACCAGATATTGGGCAACAGTATTGACAAAATCGGGCTATATGGACACCTATTTGATTAAGTCATTGACCACTCCACTCTGCACAACAGTACTATCAGCAGCCCCATCCCAAAATGTGTCCTGTACTGCAGCTGCAAAGATTTCAAACCTCTAGCAAGAGCTCTCTCATTGACTGTTCCTTCATGGACTTAATACCTGACGTCAGCTGTGCTCTGGACATATTTTTATGGCATTCATGACGGAACTTGACCATCATGCCCCTGTCACCAGAGGCAGGTTTAAAAAATCTTAACTCCAGATAGCTAGTAAGAGCTTTTTCAAGTTAGTGAAAGAAAGAGATATTGCCTGGGGCACGTTTAAGAAATCTAATCTAAACTCCAGCTTAGCTTCCTACAGATGCCTATGGAACAAGTGCAAGCGTGAGCTTAATTTGGCTATGAGCACCTACCTCAAGGCACAGCAAACTGGTAATCTGAATGATCTTAAATTCTTTGTGGAATTGTATGAACTCACTGCTCAGTCCCAGAAAACTTCTCCTCTGACCCCCTAAGCTATTGGCATCAAGTACATAGACCATAAAAACTATTGCTTATTTGTGTAATGACCATTTTTGCAATCTAGAAAGACATTCCACAACTGACCAGGTTCAAACCCCTGATTCAGCTGTGCCTATTTCAGAGCCATATCATCCTTAGTTTTACTTCAGAAAGTCATCAAAGAAACCAGTAGACGGCTACACCACCTAAAAGCTGACGGACAAGCCTGGCAGTGACTGCTTAGTCACCAAATTTCTTAAAATTGTTGCCACTCAAATTGCTTTCCCCAGCGCCTGAATTTTCAAGATCACTGTTAATTTGGAAATTGGCTTCTGTTTGTACTACTTCATAAAAAGAGTATAAATACTTTCTTGGATAATTATAGCCCTATCTCCCTATCCTTTTGGTCTTGGCCAAGGTGCAGGGAAGGATAGTCAATTGGCTTACTTCTTACTTGGAACAGCACAGGTTACTTTGAGTAAGGCGCAACACGGTTTCAGGTAGGACCATGGAACTCGTACAGTATCGAGGCTTAATATTCGGGCTGGGTGAGTGCGTTTCGAGCTGTTTTTGAAGCCCTTCCGCATAGTGTTCGAGTAGTTGAGAGCATGCTGGATGGAGCAAGGCAGGGACAGGACTTCTGCAGCATGCTTGTGAGCCAGCAATGGGTGAGTGAGGGTGTGGGTATTTGGGCACTAGTGTGCCAGCTCAAGAGCAGGTGTGGGGGTCAGATTAGAGGCCGTGCTGTTGTGAAGGCTGCAGCATGAGGGGCCCAGTCTACTGTTCTGGGGTAGCTGAACATAAATGTCTCTCCCTGCATGGTTGCACAGCAGAAGTTCCATTTATAGCATGGACTGTGCATCAGGCAGAAAGATATAAAGTTGGCAACTTTGGAACAGTTAGACGCCCAGCTCCTGGCTTTGACCACCTGATGTTGACTCACTTATGCACAATCCTCCTGTGAGCACTGAGGATGGAAAAAACAGAACACAGTCAATTAATTTTTTTTTTTTCCCTATGGGGTAGCAATTGAGCAAGGGGTTTTAACCCTTGACCCTCTCTCACACACAGAAATATATTTATCCCAGTTCACCTCACGGGGCATTCATTAATCGGAAGTGCACTGCAGAGGTTTTAGCCATGTTTACATGGCAGCGCTGCAAATACAAAACTGCAGCAGCACGGTCTGGACCACTTGCCACCCACGATTTGTCTTGTCTACACGGCCCCTCTCGGCACCGCTGCAGTCTGTGCTGGTCAGGGGCTGTGCATCGCGGGGAAGCCGGACATCTGCTGGTTGTTGCGGCGCAGGCAGTCCACACTGCCATTAAGCCGCTCGCTCCTCTTGGCGTCCCTAGCTTGCCTGAGAATCTGGGAGCGTCTTGGTGACTGGCTTACCCACGATCAGGTACATGTCTACACAGTTACATTTGCACTGGAGCAACCCAAGCGCACGGGTTACTCCAATGCAGATGTGACCGTCTAAACACTGCTTTAGAGATGCATTTGTTTAGGGTGGAGGAAGGAAACCTCAAATATAGGTAGTGTTGGAATTACAGGGGGATTTGCCAGGGCTTGGCCTCCCTAGCTCTGAAATGAGCCTCAGTAGCTCAGTCATCACTGCCATTTACTTGTAATTGCGAGGGGGCTCAGTTGAAAGATGGGATTCTCATAGGCCCCTCTAGCTCCCAAAACTTTTAATTTCGTAGTTTTTGCTCCCGTGCTTTGGGGGATGAGGAATCCACCCCCCCTGTTGCTGCCTGCACCCCCTCCTACCACCAACCATCCCCTAAGACCTGCATGGCCAGGAAGGGAGCTTCCCCTCTCCCCAGAGCACAATCGAAATCTGGGGAGGCGGCGGCGGAGCAGCAGGATGGGGAAGGGCTTCATGGAGACCCCCAGCAGCGATTTTCCTTTTTTCTCGATCCCTCCAGGCGCACGTCCGCACACGTGTGGGGGCACGCACGCCATGATCACTGAAGCAGGTGGGAGGACAATCTCTCCCTCCCAGAGAGGGGATAGCAGTCCTCTGGACGCTCAATCCTCTCTCACCCCCTGCTGACCCCTGACGGCCTGGACTTGTTCCCATACCCAGGTTGCCGGCGTGGTGCGGCATCCAGTGTCTTAACCTCCAGCTCCCAAAGCTTTTAAAGTGTAATTCAGGTCACTCCTGTAAAAAGGCTTTCAGCTTAGTGTGCTATACCTGGTTAAACAACTAAATAAATAAAAATATATAAAATTCCAACACTGATTTATACAGGCTCAGTGAGATCGTACGCATAAATGGTTTGATTTCCTTATGTTTGGCAGCGAAGGTAAGAATTGATATAACCCACAAAGATAAGTTCCTGGAGTTACTGCCTAGGTATTTTATCACACTGTTCCTTTTGACTCCTTCCTCCAAGCATCTTCCTGTTCAGCCGTCATGCAAAACAGCAGGCATTCATTCTTGAACATACTGCCTAGTTTGGGCTCTGTTTACAGATAGGCCTACGAATATCAAAAGAAAAAGCTGGAGAGTGGAGGACAGAGGTATCTGATTAGTATAGCAGAATTGTAAAAACTAAATAATTGTTTAGGACAATAACTGAGGCAGGGCATAAAACGTTTTGTAGGAAAAAGTGCTGGTTCAGTTAGCTGAAAAATGCAGACTGGTGTGCCTTAAAATAAATAGCACAAGTCTTTTTTAGAAGTCCCCCCCAGAGTTAGGCTATCCCTGTGCAGGTCTGAGATATGCCCCAAAAATCTGATAGACCAGGGGTAGGGTGGAGAATTAGTCCTGGAGCCAAACTGAATTTTAATCCTCAGCATTGGTCTGTTACACCGATACGACCACTGAGCCATGGATAGGGGCCTGTTAACTGGTGCTGTGTGCGTGGACCTGACCAAAGCCTTTGATTAGGTGGACCATTCAGAAGCTTTCTGAACTGGGGGTGGGGGACTCTTACTTTCTGGCTTTCTATCTGCACAATAGGTCACAAATAGTCAAAATTGGCAAAGTCACGTCCAGGGCAAATTCTGTCTCTTGTGGTGATCTGCAGGGATCCTTTCCGGTTTTATTCACTGTTTATTAACTTACTAAAGATCTGCAATAGTGGCAAAATTCTGCTCTACACAGACGAGACAGTCATCTACATGCATAGGAAAGACATCTGCTATATATTAATGATGTCCTGGAGTACAGTTTCCACTCCTGTAATAATCGTCCGTGAATGAACATTTGATATTCCCAAAACAAAAGCTGTGGTACTTGGTTCTGCTCTAAAGGTCAAAAGATGCTCTCAAGACTTCAGTATTTCAACCTTAGATGGTGTCCAGCTTAAATAATTTAAGGCATTCAAATACCATGGTTTGGTGTTAGTTGATCCTTGTCTTACCTTTGACAGTCATATGACCAATACTGTTAGAATTGTACATCGGAAACTGGGATTACTGTACCGTACCTCAGTATTTAGCATCTGGCATGACAAGAATCTGAAGCTCCCAAAGTTGCATTCTCCATCTGATTAAATATTGCTGTATTGCAACAGATGCCACACCCTTTCATGGTATGGGCAAAGAAAGGGCCTTCACCTATGAAGTTGGAAATTTGCATTCTGCTGGAGCTCACGGTTCCACTGTACTGTACCAGGTTTGAGTGTGTCTGGGTGCAACCTGAACTAAGCTCAGTTAACCCTTAACAAATTTTATATTTAGAATTATACACGGATGTGCATCCCGGTGCCTTACGAAATATTTCATGTTTAATAACCACTCCTCCTGCCGTTTTGCGGACAGCTTAACAGTTCCATTCATGCACACAGGCGTGGGCAAAAACCCGTTCAGCTATAGAGCAGCGTCTATTTGGTGTACCATCCTGTCCTCTAAGGTGTTCCCACCCTAGAGACTTTGCTACTAAACAGAATGAACATCTCCAGCAATTTAATGTCTGTACATGCTTTGCATAATTAACCAATCTTGTAGCTCTACTATACAGTTGAATAGAAACATAGACTGACGGCAGATAGACTGCTTGGCACACTTAGTCTACCCATTTTTTTCCCACCGCGTATACTGTCACCAAGGACCCTGCTTGATTTCTCCCCCCCCCGCCACACACACCCCTTTGCTTTCCAGGAAGACTAGGGTTGCTGGCAAAGGCACCTAGTTTCACTTGAGCTCTTCTTCTAGGTTTGATTGTAAGGACAGGGCAAGGAACATAATTACCAGAGCAAGGAAAAAGATTAAGGCTTTTGGCTAGGCAGTTATTGTGTTACTATTTTCTTTTGTGTTCACAGGTTTTGTTTTTGTCTTTTGCTTACATGTTACTGTTTTGTTATCTGATTTTAAATTGCTGTTGCAGGGTGTACTTTCTACTGCATTATTACAGGGTGCGCCTACAGGTTTGTTACTGTTTTGTGCTTACAGATTACTGCTGTGATCTTCTTTTGATTCAAACTGCAAGGTATATTTTCTGTTAGTGTTCTGCACGTTGTGCTTACAGGTTTTACTTTTTTACTGCTTTATTTTTCTGTGTAGCAAAGTGTTTCATAGAAGACATACTCTGCAACAAATTGTTACAGGTGGTGCTTACGGTTTTACAGTTTAGTCTATCATTAGGCTAAACTTTCAGGGCTAATTACAGGGGCACATATGATATACAGACTGAGGGATAGCGACTGCATTTGTTTATTTGCTTTTGTTAACCGGGTAAGCACACTAGACAGCCAAGTGCCTATTTTCAGGTGCAACCCGGGAGGGTTACAAGGTACATACGTTCAAGAACAGTAGGAGGAGTCAAAGTTAACATACAGAAAATGTCAGGCATTAACAGAGATTACTAGGTAGCTAACAGCATGAGAGACATTTAGGCACAAACAAAAAATATTTAGATATCTACATAAGGTACATGCTAGATGAATTAGGTAGCAAACAACATAATACAGAAAAGTACAGTCAGTGCCAACAGGGCAAAACAGTGTAGGGTAAAAACTACAGGAAAAAGACTTGAAGGCCGGGTGTTCTACTGGGACAGGTGGGCAGGGAGTGGGCCCAGTGCAAGGATGCCAAGTAATTATTAACTTGACCAGTTACAGAAGGATAAGTGCTTTAAGCGCTGGAGCCAGTGCCCCCACCAGAACTAGGTTGGGGGAGAGCATGGCTCCACTGGTGAGCTACGAGGTGCAGTAACAGGCGGATGCTGATTTCAGGGAGCCCCAAAGGGATGCTTTAAAGCAGGGATGGGAGGAGAAGGACCGCATTAGGGCAGGAAGGGAGTTCCACATTTTTGGTGCATAGGCGGTGAAGGCCCGATCGTCCGCAAGGGTGTGGATTTTAGAAACCATGCAATCCAGCGTATCCCTTGATCTTAAGTGGTAGGATGGTGTGCCAGGTTTGAGGGGAAGGGCGAGGGCAGAGGGGGTGGCCGCTCTGACAGTGTTGTCGATGAAGTTTCCGAGGACAAAGCTGCAGTGCTTCTCCGGAGGAGCCACCCAGACGTGGTGAGATCACAGCGGTACGCGTGAGTAGGGGCTGAGAGCGCGAAGTGGCAGATATTATTGTAAGCCGTGTCCCATTTCGAGATGCTAGATTTTGGTACCTGGGCAAAGGATACAAGCCCATAGCAGAGTGTTGGAAGGAGGACCCCCATTGTTGTTTTATTTTTTCTGCTCTTGCCTCCTTGCTTCTTTTGTCCATGGTGGTTCTTTTTCAGCAGGGGACGGGCCCAACCACCCCATGCTGCACTCCTTTTATAGAGTAGCACAGTCGTGACATTTCCTGTAGCAAAGCAGGAAGGGGAGGATCAGAGGGGTTATCCACACAGTGACCTCATTTACAGGGGAACAAGTAGTTTAACTTGTTGTGAAAAGTTACACACAAACAAAACAACCCCCCCCCCCGCCACCAAAAAAAAAATTTGCTTTTATTTTTCTTCTAATTATTCGGACCAGGTTAAAAACTCTGCAATTCAGCTGGAATGGATATTAACTGCAGGTACTGTGGGACACTTTTTTAAAAGGGCAGTTATACAGGACAGGACGCTGTCCTACATGCTGGACCATCGGAGATCTAAGAGCTCGGCTCCTGTCAGCATGGGCAGAGATTGAGCACCTCAAATTGTGTATTCAGGAGGAAATATATTACAAGAACCGCCCGCCATTTCCCTCTCATCCAACTGAAGCATCTCAACCGCAGAGGGTAGTTGGTTTGGGAGGTTGGCAGGTGGTTAGGAGGGGCAAATCGGGTGCCCCATCACTCCGTGCTCACCAATGTATCACCTCCACAAACCATATAAAAACTACAAACCGGTCTCTGCCTCGTATCCCCGAAATCAAAGGGGCAGAGGATGCTGCAGAGCAGGAGCTAGCGCTACAGAACTCTCCCAAAACAAAAAGCAAAAATGAAAGCCAAAACACTTCTGATCATAGGAGACTCCATGATTCGGGGAGTTAAAACCTACCTCTGGCAGGGGATAATGGTCAGATGTCTCCCAGGTACATCAGCATGGAGAGACGGTGACGACATTGCTAAAATCGTGCAGGAAGTAGGAGAAAACATCGACATCCTGGTACACATAGGGACTATCTTGCCAGCCGGTCAGTTGAGATCAAGGAACACCTGACCAGGCTGGGAGACAAACTGTCATCCATTTTGTCCAGCATCTCCTTCTCTGAGATCCTGCCGGTCTGGGAGAGGGGGGCAGATGGACGGTGAGTCGGAGAAGGGGAGATGGGGGACTAAACATGTGGCTCAAGGGCTGGTGCCAGGAAAAAGGACACAGATTTGTAGGTAACTGGCAACAGTTTTTGGGGAGAAAGTTCTTTTTAATTCGATGGACTGCATCTGACTAAGGAGGGCATCAGTGCATTGGAGCAGAAGTTTGATGTCTTCACAGAATATTTAAACTAGCAATTGGGAAGAGGGGGTGCAGCACCTGATAAATTGATCGGGAAGATCACCCCCCCCAACCCCCAGATAGTGAACAAACAGGAGTTCAACATGTTAGTTCATTTGCATCACCGGGTAAGGAAAAAGGTCCGGCTCTCATTACGACACGTAGGGGAAAAGCCGGACCTTGCCCCACAACTATAACGCACCGAAATCTGGCCAATGGAAAATCATGTACACAATGCCCACAGTCTGGGAAACAAGATCCCAGACCTGGAGGCAACAATGACAGAGGCTAAACTGGACATAGTAGCCATTAGTGGTACATGGTTTACCAGTACCCACACTTGGGAGACTTCAGTACCCGGCTATGTACTGTTCAGAAGAAACCAAAGTGCAAAAGGGGGGGGGGGGGTGTCCCTTTGTCAATGAAAATATCAAAGCTACAGGAATTCAGAATACACATAAGGAGCCAGAAGAACTGTGGGTCACCCTAGAAACAGGAAATGGGACAGCCATATAAACTGGGGTTGTCTACAGGCTTCCAGACCAGGGGGAGGACATGGACACATTGCTGTTAGAAGATGTGCAAAACATGACTGCTAAAGAGGAGGTTCTGATACTGGGAGACTTCAACGTGCCAGATGCAGATTGGTCAATACCAGCAGGAATATCCGCCAGAACTAGACACGTAGTGGATTCCCTGCAGGGGGAGGGCCCCAAACAATTGGTACAACAACCCACAAGAGACAGGGCTATCCTGGATCTAGTACTGACTAACGGGGAAAGGATCACCGACCTCCAGGGAGGTCACCTGGGGGCCAGTGACCATCACATGGTATAGTTCAAGTTTGGCCACTAGAACTAAATCGTCCCATTCCAAGGCAAAAATATGGGACTTCAGAGGAGCAGATTTAGATAAGATGGCCAACAGAGTTAAGCTAGCCCTGGCAAGAAGAAACTCAGGTGAAGGGAGTACAGGCAGAGTGGGCAAGTATTAAGGATGCAGTACTTGAAGCAACATCCCTTTGTGTTAGGGAGAAAAGCAAGATCAAAAGGAGGAGGAAACCAGTTTGGTTCTCAAACAGTAGCAGAAAAGATCGGATCCAAAAGGTTGGCCTTCAGGCAGCAGGATGAAGATGGGGAGGCATACCAAACTTCCCTAAGGGAAGGCAGTAAGGCAGGCAAAGGCTGAAACCGAGGAAACACTAGCATGAACAGTAAAAGGAAGGGGACAAGACTTTCTATAGATACATTGGTGAAGAGAAAGTCTAGAGGGGGTATTGCTAAGATCAAAGGGGATACGGGGGAGTGTGTGGAGGAGGACCAAGGAAAAGCATAGATCCTAAACAGATACTTTTGCTCAGTATTTACTGAGGAGAAGGTAGGGCAGGGCCCACAGCTCAGCACCATGAACACGAGGGAGGGAGGTGTGCACAAGTCTCTTCACAAAAGAAAGGGTCCTACAAGAGCTCGCTAAGCTCATGGTGGACAAGGCAATAGGACCTGATGGCATACATCCCAGGGTAATAAAGGAGCTAAGGGTGGAACTAGGAGAGCCATTAGCAGAACTGTTTAGTGAGTCTCTAAGCACAGGAGAGGTCCCAGAAGACTGGAGAAGGGCTTGTGTGATCCTGCTCCACGAGTGGCAGCAGAGAGGAGGCAGGGAACTAGAGACCAGTCAGTCTTACTCAGTAGTGGGCAAGATTATGGAGGCACTCCTTAAGGAAAGGATAGTGCAACACCTAGAATCCATAGGAGCACAGGATCCAAGACAGCATGGGTTTACAAAAGGAAGGTTCTGTCAATCTAATCTCATAGATTTCTTTGACTGGGTAACCAGAGTGGTGGGCCAAGGAGTACAGTTGATGTCGCCTACCTTGACTTCAACAAAGCTTTCGATTCTGTTCCACGTGGAAGATTGATCAATAAACTGGGTAGGCTTGGGTGGGTCAGAGGTTGGTCAACTGGGTGGCAAACTGGTTGGCGGGCAGAAAACAGAGTGGTAGTAAATGGTATACAGTCAGAAGAGATGCAAGTCACAAGTGGGGTACCTCGGGGGGATCAGTCCTGGGGCCAGTCCTCTTCAGTGTCTTCATCAGTGACATTGCAGATGGACTGGAGGGTAAGGTTTGTCTGTTTGCAGATGACACCAAGATCTGCAACAGAGTAGATGATCCAGATGGGGTGAGCAGAATGGGAAGAGATCTGGAAAAACTGGCAGAATGGTCGGAAGAGTGGCAACTAGGGTTTAACGCAAAGTGCAAGATCATGCACATAAAGAAGAGAAACCCTATAGGTTGGGAGGGGAGTTGCTGGCAATCACAAGGGAAGAAAGAGATTTGGGTATCATCATCACAAATGACCTGAAATCATCCAAGCAGACCTCTAAAGCAGTAGGTAAGGCTAGGGGGATGTTGAGGTGTATTAGTAGGGGCATCACAAGTTGCAAGAGGGAGGTAATAATCCTTCTTTTACAAGACACTGGCTAGGCCTCATCTGGAATACTGCATGCAGTACTGGAAGCTGCACCTGCACAAGGACATTAACAAAATGGAGGCAGTCCAGAGAAGGGCAACCAAAATGGTGCTGGGACTGCATCAGAAAACATGACAGAGTAATGGAGCTCAATATGTACACCCTAGAGCAAAAAGGAGGGAGGGAGAGAGGTGATATGATTTGAAACATTCAAACATATTAAGGGCATTAACAAGGTGAGTCTAACATGTTTTCAAAGTAAGAAAAATAGGACAAGAGGACACGGCATAAGATTAGAGGGAGGCCGATTAAGGGGTAATGGAGTCGTGGTTTTACCTCTCTGGCGGGGCCCAGTTACTTACATTTCGTCGGTCTAGGATCCGTCGGGTGGGCGCAGGCAAATCGTGGGCATGTCTCAGTTCCCTTTTTCCCTGGCGGTGGTAGGCTATTTTCCATTTTCCTATCCTCCCCATATAGCATGAGACTCCCCTGACGTCATGGCGCAAGGCGCCGACATCCATGCTGTATAGCGGCCGCCATCCCCCTTCTAGTGGGGCTTGCAGTACTTCGAGCCACCGCTCGGAGTCATGCAAGTGTCGGGCATCGGCCTCTTCCCTCCCTGGAGAAAGCGAGCTGTCATGGGATGCTCAAGCCCATCTCCCCCCAGCCGACCCACCAGCGACCAGAGTCTGCTCCCGAACCTGGGTCGCCAGTGTGGTACGAGGTGTGGCGTCCAGCGCCTCGACCCTCGATGCCACCGGATCGGCTAGCCTGCACCATTTTAGTTATGGACTGCCTCCACTGTGTCTGCGTCCTTCCTGAGGTGTGATCTCTAGAACTGGACACAGTACTTCAGGTGGGCGTATCACCAGCAGTCTATACAGTGGCAACACTTCCCCTCTGTCCTGCTGGGGATACTAAAGTGAATAATTTTCTGTTTTCAGAAATGGCCAGTTCCATTTGTTTAAAATATTAAATAAAAAATTTGGCTTGAAATGGAGGGGTTGTCCAAAAAGCAGGTACAGTGTGGGTTTTTCAAGAAAAATTGACTCCCAAGTGTTGGTTTACAAATGAGAAAGTCTGTTTAACCAGCATTTTCCATTGAAAATGGAAAAGCAGTGGCCCTGTGATTACCCCTCCCCTGTGCTCCCAACATCCCACTGAACTTAACCTGCTGACTTGTTGCACTGCCTTACTACCTTGAGATCATGAGATGAGATTACTCCAAAGTCCCTTTCTAGTTTGGCCGTCGGTAACCTCTTCTCCCATAATGTACTCCTCCTTTGGGTTTATGAGCCATAAGTGCATGATTTTTGCACTGCTTTTGCTTTGAAACCCATCTGGCGTGCCCTTGCCCACTCCTTGAGTTTTCTCAGGTTTCCACCCCTATCCACCTTACTGCAGATTTTGGTTTAATCCACAAAGAGGCAGATCTTTCCTTCCAGCTTACCTTCAGTGTCACTTAGACTGGCCCTGGTACTGAGTCCTTTGGTACTCTGCTGGCCACCCTTGATTCCCTGGAGTGAACTCTAGTACCACCACCCTCTGTTGCCTGTCCTTTAACACATTTGTTATCCAGTTTCCCATCTTTGGACCCATAAGCTGCCTAGTTTCCTTATGAGACTCCTGTGTGGAATGGTATTGAAGGCCTTAATTAAATCTAAGCGGGCCATGTACACCACCCCACACTGATGTATTTCCCTGATCACCCAGCCAAAGATGTCTTATCGGATTTGTTCAGCATAACCCCCCCTTCCCCAGTGTTGCCTTGGGTCTTGTAAAGTGCTGGATTCAAGATAGTCCACAATCTTTTCCTTTAGCTTCCTTGCCACCAATGTCTGGCTGACTAGCTTATAGTTGTAAGCCTCCTCCATGCTGTTTTCGTGAAGCAGGATTACATCTGCCTCCTTCAGTCCTCTGGAACTACTAGTTTCCAGTGGATGTATACACTTTCACAATGTTACATTATTATGCATCGTGTATTACTGGTATCTTGACCAGTGTCCTGACTTGTACTCTACTGTACCGGGGTCATTCCTGAAAAAGGCACCTGGAGCCAATGCACCTATCCAGTTATCAAAGTAACAGTCAGCTCTGTGGTTCTTCTCTGTGTGCAGTGTTCATTTTGCATCCATCCCTTGTTGCTATATACCTGCCCATTTCTCTAACCTCACTAGGTGTCCTACTCCATGTCAGCCCACCCACAGAGCATGGTGTCACTGCAGAGAGGCAGATTTTTGCTTTTTTTTTGTTATATCTCCCATTATTGTCTATGAATATACTGATCAATCCAGTTTATTTTATACTGGAAAGAGTGTGAGCAAACATGCCAGGTTTCACAGTCGTCCAGGTTAAAATATCACAACATATACAGCAAAAGAAAAAAACAAGAGCAGAAATAAACATTTGCAACAAATTTACATAAAAATTAAGTCATAAATAGCGGTGAGGGAGGTAAACAGTGGGAGGGTTAAAGATGAGAAAGTAAATATAGAGCTGAGGGGGGTAGATGGAGAAAAAGGGGGCGACGTAAGGGATGCCCTTAAGGGAGAGGAGTGGAACCTCAACTGCTATATAAAACGTACCGCAAGGGGCAGTTACAAGAGTAATTCTCCAGGAGCAGATGTTTTGTAGAGGCAATAAATCGGGATGGAGCCACAGGACTGAGTGCCAGGAGGTAGGTTGTTGTACAGTTTCGCACCCTGATAGCAGATGGAGTTTTGTGCGTGTGTGAAGGAAAGGAACCCTGAAAATTTGGCTGCTGCTCCCTCTGGTGCCACACTTGGGGGCAGATTTGGGGAAGGGTCCAAAACACTTGGTGGCAATAAGTTAAAATTAACCTTGTGTAGAAAAAGAATTATTTTAAGTTGAAACCTTCCTTCCAGGGGTAGCCACCAGAGAGGAGGGTAGAGGGAACAGTGATGGGTGGACCAGGGGAGGCCAAAGACTAAACGCGTAATGTTGTTGTAAGAGGTTCTCAGTTTGAAGAAAAGAATGGGGTGGGGAAGGGGAGTAGACTGAGCCATACTCAAGAAGGGGAAGGAGCAAGGAGCAGGCAAGGCAAGATCTTGAGGCCGGAAGAAATTTTATGATCCGGAATAGCAGTCCTAATCTCATATGTTTTTGGTTTTTTCCTTGGTAAGATTAGTAATGTGTACTTGGAAAGTGAGGTGTGGATAAGAACCAAGCCTAGATATTTAAAATCTTCGACTTTATCATACTGTTGCCATGAAGGTCAGAGAGGGTGAGGTTTAATTCTGCATTTTTTCTGGGGCCTGCACAGAGCGTGTACTTAATGTGTGTGTGTGTTTTTTTTTTTTTTTTTTTAACCTAGGTTTCTGTGAAGGAACCAAGAGTGAGCCTTAGGAAGTCACTTTGCAGGTTGGAGAACAGGGTGGGGGGTGGGGGTGGGGGGGTTCATTGCAGTACTGAGCTGCATCATCTGCATGAGAACTTTCTTGGTGTTTTGGATTTTTGGGAGATTGTTAATAGAGAGAAAAAGCGGGGGGGGGGGGCCTAAAATGGAACCCCGCGGGACGCCGCAGTTAATTTGGCAGACATTTGAGAGCACTCCTTTTATGGTTGACCTGTGAGATCTATTTGAGAGGTAGCTGTCTACCCAGCAAACTACATCCCGGGATATATGAAGGCAGGAGAGAACGTGTCTACAAAGAGGCTGTGGTCCACCAAATCAAAAGCTTTGGTCAGATCAACAAATAGAGACCCTGAGTACTGACCACTGTTGCTTGCTTTAGCAATATCACTGGTGAATCTGAGCAAAGCCATTTCCATGCTGTGGCCAGTTCTGTAGCCATGCTGTGCTTCAGTGAGCAGATTGTGTTCTTGAAGAGGTTAGTTGTGAGAGAACAACCTTCTTGATCTTGGAAAGTGGTGCCAGAAGTGAGAGGGGGCGATAGTTCCCTACATCACTACTGGACCCTGGTTTGTATAGGGGTTTGATCGTAGCTGTTTTCCAGATGCCAGGGGAAGTATTAGAATAGAGGGAGGGGTTCAGGATGTTTGTCGGGGGTTTGGCCAGCGGCAAAATACAGAGCTTCAGAATTTTTATAATCAGTGCCATCATCACCAATGCAGGGCTTAGGGTTGTTACTTCTGATGAGGCGGATGTTATCCGATGGCTTTAGGGCGTGAAAGTAGAACTTGGGGACAGTTTTTGGGGTCAGTGCAGGGATGGTTATCTGCAGGCGGTGGAGCTGAGATCTGGGTTTTGGGTGGAGGGTTTGAACTTATAGCGGTCAACAAAGAATTAAACATGTTGGCCACTTCACTGGGGTCATTTGTGAGCCTATCCCAGTGAAGCAGGGTAATGGGTTCCGAAGTCTGTTTTTCCTAGAAGAGTTTAATGTCCCCCAGAGCTTTCTGGGGTTGTTAGATTCGCCAAGTTGTTTGTTATAGAAATGTCAATTTTAGCCTTTCTGATGGCAGATTTGCACTTGTTTCTTAGTTCTTTACAAGTAAAGAAGGAAAAGTTGCATTTTTTTTTTTGTTGTAGCATGACCAAGCTTTGTCCCGGGCCCTCATGAGTTTAGTGATGTCAGAAGAAACCCAATCATTTCTGTCTTCTGACCCTGATTTTCTTTAAGGGGACAATTTTATCACAGATACCAAGGAAGATGTTTTTGAAAGTGGTGTAAATGGTGTCGAGGTCATATGGACCATTTGTAAAGTCCCAGTTGACCTGATAGAAGGCATTTGTTAGCCTTTCAATTATGTTATCAGTCAGACACCTGGAAGAGATGAAATTTATTTGCTTTTGGTAACCAGGTAAGTGCACTAGGCAGAACTGCCTATTTTCAGGCACGACCCGGCAGAGTACAAATCAAGGAACAGGTATAAACAAATACATGTACAGTGTTGTACAATAGGAGATTCCAAACAGTTGTACAGAGGTGCAAGTTTTAGTACATAGAGGTACATATCACACAGTAATAGGAACAAACCGACAGAAAGGCACAATTTACGGTTAATGTGCAAAACATGACAGTGCTGTTGGTTAAGTCAGCAAGGAGACAATTCCCAGGCGAGGCGTAGAGAAAATTTGGGGGATTTGGAAAGACCAGTGGTAGGAGATGGCGCAGTGTTCGCTGAGGCAGTCGGGCAGAGTGCCAACCTGAGACATGGGCTGGGTTTGTGACAACAGTCCAGTCGATCAGGGATTGTGTACCAGCCTTGTAGTTTGTCCTTGTGGGGGTGGTGATTACTTGATGGGAGACAGAGGCCTGAGATGCATGCCTTAGCTACGTCTGATTTACTTGAGGCCCAGTTAAGGTAAAAATCCCCGAAGTATCCATTCCCCGTTTAGGGGGACAACACCAAACCTAGTATTGACCCCTGCAGTACTTTACTAGCGTCTGAGTGCTATCCGCTGTCCAACGCCCTTTGGGTTGTCCCTGCTAACCAGTTAACAGCCCATGTTGACATCTTATTCCTCACTCCCAGCTCATCCAGCTTCTTGATAAATAGTTTGGGTGGGGGGCCAAAATCGGAGACATTGTTGAAGTCCAGGTATATTATGTCTACTGCATGGCCATTGTCCACCCCCTCTTGTAACTTAAAACTGATGGTAATTTTGTTTGGCACAACTTCCTTACCCTGTATCTGTGCTGTCTTTTATCCTGGAGCCATTTGCATCTAGGAACTTGACCAGTCTTTCCTTATGCTAGCGTTCCGTTAATTTGCACACTGTTTATGTTAAATTAACTGGTCTGTAGTTCTTTAGCTCGTCCCTTGCTCCACCCTTGTGTAAGTGAATCACATCTGCAGTCTTGCATTCTCTTGGCACCACTCCTGTGTCCAGGGAGCTATTAAAGGAAAACTATACCCTCGTATCGTGTACATTTTATTTGTTCCATGTCAGTCAACTCTCTTCCTGTAGCTATTAGGGCTATAAACGTTTGCTTTAGTTTTTCACTGTTCATGGTAGCCCACTGTGAATACCTTGGGGGTCTCTATTGTATCATTGTTGAAATTTCATTGTCCATGAGAGCTGCATCATCATATGAGGACATGTCACATCATCTGTTTATACCATGTAGCTCTACGCAAGGATTAACCCACAACAGAGCATGGGTTTCTCAGGGATTAATGTATTTGGGGGCGGGGTTCCTGAGACACCCACCCTCTGGAGTGGGTGAATTCCCTTGTAATGTGGGGAACAGAAAGGGTTCGGAGCTCTCTTTATATATTTCTTTCTTATGTTACATTTGCATAAAAGTTATTTTAAAGTGCAAAATTACAAAGGTTCTGGAAGGATATTAAGGTTCCTACCATGGAGAAGAGAAAGGAGGTTGCACCGGACTGGAGAAACTACATGCTTAAATTTTTTTATATTGTGACTGCAACGGTGAACAATTACTGGTTATATGTAGATGTAATCAACATTTCAGAATGTGCTTATTTTGACTTAGTTTTGTAAACTGGAATCATCTGTTTTCTGCAATGTTTAATGCAGTAGCGGCTCTAGCCACAAATGGTTACCAGGGCACAGCTGGGGCTCAACAGATGGCAGCCAGGGCACTGATATATTGTTACTATGGGGGAAGCTATGCACCATATGGGGCACCAACTGGGGCACAGCATTTTTTTTACCAGGGCACGTGCCCTGGCGGCCCTGGTGTAGAGCCTCCACTGGTTTAATGTTTGGGAATTGGCTGCTGTGCATTGTGGGAAATGCATGTATTTAAATTCAGAGGATATTTGAGATCTGGTAGTTGCTGCAGTTCCCTTGGCCGACCAGCGGATGGTAGTACACTGAGGCTTACATCTTTTTTATCTGAATTCTACAGCCAACATTGCACATCAATAACTTTGCCCCTTTTCAACTGATTTACATGAAAGTTAGAAAGCACAGCCTCTGTGTCAGGAACTCTTGATCCTGTAAATTCGATGTAGATCAGTTCAGGGGAGGCAAAGTTACAGAGGTGGCAACAAAAACATGCAGAAATGTCTTTTTGAAAATGTTAAGCTTTTTTTTGCCACCTGATAACTAAAAAAAATAGATTTTGAAACCTGAAACTTTCTGGTTTGATATACATTGGTCCAAGGTGTGTACTTCTGTGGTTTTAGGTTCTACTGTTAAAGTAGTTTTTTTTAAATATTTTGTAAAAGACATGGAGGCAATCTGAAAAATCATATTTAACATACATTACTGTGTAGTTACTGAAAGGGTATGTGTTTCTGAGCCAGTAGACCATTAAAAAAAAACCAACAAAAAAACGGTCGTATAGATGTTTTCCAGCTACTTACGGCAGAACTACCAGAAATTTCACTTAAGCATGTCTGTTCTTGTTTGACCGCCATCTGTTGGTTGGCTGTGAATTGCAGGCTGACTGTTTTGGCACAGGAGACTAACATGAGGAACAGAATGTGGGTGCACTTTACCATTAATTCTCAGGCAACCGTGGATTACTTGATGTCACCTGATGCTGTTGGACCAATCCTGAGCAACCCTTTCTCTTCCATGTTACAAGCTGAAAGAACAAATGCCCTAAAAAAAATTCTTGGAAACACATAAATTGAATGTAGTTTATAGGGAGAACCCGTGCGTTACAACTCAGTTTGCGAAGTTTACTGAAGGTAAATGTGGTATTTCACACCGTCCTGCAAACTTGTTTCTTTGAAGTCTAAGCAGACTGGCATACTGTGGAGTTTAAAAGCTGATGACACAATGTTCTGATATGCTAATGCACTCGTGAGACAATGAGTTCAACAACCAGCAAATGGAGACCCCCCAGGATAAGTTACAGGGCCTAGTAAGAAAAGTGAAAATTGACTAAAGCAATTGCATACATCTCCAGCAGCTTCACAGAAAGAGGAGTTTGACATGGAAACTAAATTTACAAGATATGAGGGTATAGTTCTTTAAACAGATCAGAGGGCACCAGAACTTCAACTGTTTCACTCAATACCCTAGGGTGTGTACTATCTGGCCCAGGAGATTTGTCCACCTTGAGCCCCTCAAGAACTGTGTTGTGTACTTTTTGCCCTACACATTTCCACTCCTGCCCCCCCCCAAAAAAAAAACACACACCTTACCCTGTGGTAATGGTCCTTATCTATCTTGAATTCATTTAATAGTTCTGCCCTATCCAAGTTTTCCTTTACCCATACAGACCCTTTCTTTTTTTAACTATACTTTCCCTTTGTTCTTTTTTTCTCTTCTGTGCCTAACAAAAAGTGTCCTCCTCCTTCTTGGGGGTGGGGGACCCCCCCCCCATTTTCGACTCTGCGTATACCTAGGCTTTCCTTATCACTTTATTAGATGTTTTTGGCTTTTCCTTTGAGGACATTGAGGCAGTCAAGAAGGTGCATCACAAGACCATAACAAGCATTTGTTGATGCTGAATGTTTGCTGCTGGTATTACTGTTGTACCGAGTCTTGTACACAGATTTACTATTTCAAACAACTTGAAGTCTTGCTGTATTCTGACATATGCAGTTAGCCCCAGCATTTGAACTGCTTCGGAGAGGGAAAAGTTAACTTTGCCAAAGCATAGAACGTTGAGCTCGATTCAAACCTCTGTCTGCTGCACTTTGAAGTGTAACAGTCAGATTCTTTACTCTGCCTAACTGAACAGTGGCTCCGGAGATCGCTCATTCACGATCGGTTTGGTACAGTAAAAAAGTCAGTTTTTTAAACTGCAATTTGTTTTTTATTTTGGTTCAGATTCCTGTCTGCGGTAGAGTAAGTACTTCAGGTAGTGGAATAGTGCTATTTCTGTAGAGATTGTAAACCAATGTTTTAGTCGGTTCTGCTGTAGATTGTCTATTTTTTCTCTTAAATTTTTGGGTTTTCTAAATTTAGTGTGAGGTAGCGGTCCTTATCAGTTCTTTTAAAAAAAAAAAACAAAAAAAACATGGTTTTAATGTTTTTTTCCAATATCTGTGACACGGTTAGGAACCGATAAGGGGGTCTTTCTTGGCTTTTGCCGAGTAAAGGGTATGTTTTTAGGATGGCTTTGTTGGACAAACACAAAAGAAAAACTGGGCCCACTGGGTTTCAACACTGCAGTGAGTGTGGGGAGGCCTTTGCTAAGGCTGATCCCCACGCCACCTGTGTTCACTGTCTTTGTTTTGACCACCTTGATTGACTGCCAGATATGTAAACATTTTCCTAAGGCCACCCAGGATTAAGGATTGGATAGGCTTAGAGAAAAGGAGGCCGAGAAGTCCACTGACCCGGATGGCCAGCCCGGTTCGGTTCTGACCGAACCTGAGTGCCCACTGACCTGGGCGAGACTCCCTCAGGCAAAAGGAGAGCTGATCCTGAGGGGTAGGTTCCATCAGAAAGAAAGAAAAGAAAAATCGGCTGGTTCTGATCTAGAACCACATCGTCCGACCGAGGAAATTGCCAGGGCGATTAGTATAGTTGAATCGCTCAGTTCGGTTCTGGCTGATCCAGCGCCTCCCGGTAGGGGTTCGGTTGGTTCCTCCGGGTCCGGACTATTCCCCCGAAAACTATTATGAACTGGATCTGGAGGGGGATGAAGATTACGGTGGTGGTGGTGGTGGTGAGCCCATATAACTGGACATCTCCCCAGACAGATCTTCTGGTGTTTCCCCTCTTAGGCTTTGAGTCCCTTTCCCACTTTGTTTTACAGAAAAGTGGCAGAAACCCTCCAGCTCCCACTAGATGAAACTGTCGAAGCAAGAGGAACCTGACTGTGTGGAAATGACGACATCCCAGAGTCCTAGAGATTGTCTATTCCCCATCACAAATCTTTTGGGAAACGGACACAAAAGTTACTTAAAACTCCAGATTCTTTACCTCCTGTGGACAGACGAATGGACAAGTGGTATATTTTGTCAGGCCCAGGTAGAGTACTTGTACCAGCAATGCAGCCATGTTGGGGTTGTGCAGGCTGCAGCTGTGATAAGGCTAACATACCTTTGGCTTCACACCCTCCAGATAAAGACTCCAGGAAGTTGAATGCCATGGCTGAAAACAGTGCATGGCATCTTCCTTGGGACTCGGGCAGGCTTACTATATGGCCTACACAGACAGATACCAGAAGTCCAGATGGAATACTGTTCTGGAATTGGCTAAACAGGCTTCCCCCCAAGCTTGCCAAGGAGCTGGAGGAGGTGGCTGCGGATGGGATTGAGGCATCAAAAATCCAGTTTCATGCTGCTGTGGACTCCAGTGATGTCGACATGAGTCATGGCTACATCTGTGGCTCTTCGGAGACTGGCGTGGCTCAGATGTACTAGCCTATCACAGGACACCCAGGCTAAGGCCATGGATTTCCCTGTCTTGGAGAATTCTTTGTTTGGGGAGCAGACAGAGAATTGTATGAAGAAAATGGACGAGTACAGGACCACTTACAGGACTGCACAGGCCAAGGAAAGGCAGGCAACTCCTCAAAAGCAGCAATCTAGGGCAGGCCTTTCTGCATGCCTTTCTACCAGGCACAGGCCTCCTCTCCTTTTCCTCATGGGAGGGCTCTTCAGAGGGAGAGGCAGAAGGGGGATGAGCAGGGCTGCATCCTCCTCTAAGGCTCCTGCCAAGCAGACACCCTGATGTGTCGGCCCGGGTCGACTCCCCAATTCCTGTAGGAGGCAGGCTGGCTTACTAATTCCAGGCCTGGAAGTCTGTTACCTCAGACAAATGGGTCCTGGAGGTAGTAAGCAAGGGACTGGCCCTCAGCTTTAAAAAAATTTCAGAGCTGAGGGTCAGATCTTCCACCTGCAAATATCTCCGAAACCATTGCCCTAGAGGCAGAGGTTTCATCTCTTCTGGCTCTCGGAGCCATAGAGAAAGTTCCTACATCTCACAAGGGCAAAAGTCTGTACTCCAGATACTTCCTTACCCCCCACTTCCCAAAAAAAAAGGGAAGGGCGGCCCATCCTAGATTTAAGATACTTAAACAAGCACCTAGTAAAGCCAAAATTCAAAATGGTGACTCTGGGAATAATGCTTCCCTCTCTAAGGCCAGGGGATTGGCTAGCCTCCCTGGACCTCAAGGATGCCTATTTTCACATTCCCATCAGGTGCTCCCACAAAAAGTACCTCTGGTTAGAATTGCCATCAGGCCATTATCGGTTCAGAGCAGTGCCCTTCGGCCTAATATCCGCACCAAGGGTGTTCACAAAATGTTTAACAGTAGTAGTGGCCTTTCTAAGGAGACAAAACATTTCCATATTCCCATACCTGGATGACTGGCTCATTGTGGATCACTCTCCAGATCAAGTCAAACCTGCAGGTGCTCACTTCTCTAGGATTCCTCCTCAATCTTCCAAAATCAGTTCCCGAACCAGTGTAGCTCTTGACTTTCATAGGGGTAGAGTTGGATACTGTCAAAGCAAGAGCCTTTCTCCCTCTGGTAAGGGTAAAGGCCTTTACAGAGCTAGCTTCTTCTTTTCACCTTCTGGTGTCTTGACCAGCAAGGCATTTTCTTCAACTCCTGGGCCACATGGCAGCTTCCACTGCAGTGGTCCAAGGGGCCAGATTTCAGATGAGGGACATCCAGTTCCATTTGAGGGTTTTTTGGTCTCAGAAAAAAGATCCTTTAATCAAACTAATTCCAGTGATTCAGACTCTGATCCAGGCTCTCCAATGGTGGTTGGATCAGGACAACCTCAGGCAAGGGGCCCCATTTATCATTCGGTGTTATTCTGTGGTTCTGACCACAGATGCTTCTCTCGTGGGGTGGGAAGCTCACCTGGGAGTCCTCACAGCTCAGGAAGTGTGGTCCCCTCAGGAGTCTCTGCTCCACATCAGTCTTCTGGAGCACAGGGCAGTGTACCTGGCTCTGCAAGCCTTCTTGGACTCAGTACAGAACAAGGTGGTTCAGGTCAGGACAGACACCACCACCACCATGTGGTACATCAACAAGCAGGGAGGCACTCAGTCTACGGCCTTGTGCACAAAAGCCATGAAATTATGGTCCCTGGCTTATTCTCTACAGACGTCTCTGTTAGCAGTCCATCTTCCAGGGAAGGACAATGTGCTAGGAGATGCATTGAGCATTATTTCCCAGGGCCATCACGAATGGATCCCCTAGTGTTAGTGATCTTTTCAGGGTGGGGCACTCCAGAGATGGATCTCTTTGCAGCCCCAGACAATCACCAACTTCCTCTCTTTTGTTGCAGACCCCAGTCTTGGGCTCAGTCTCACTGGATGCTCTACTCTGGATTTGGGGGCTTCTGTACGCCTTTCCTTCCTTTGCTCTATTATTTAAAGTTCTGGTCAAGATAAGGTCACAGTCTTGCAGAGTGATCCTGATTGCTCCAGACTGGGCCAGACAGCCTTGGTATCCCCTGTTGCTGTCCCTAGAAGTCCATCTTCCCTTATCTCTCCCCAGGAATCTCAACCTGTTAACCTCCTCTGAGGAGGATCTGGTATCCCAACCTTCGGTCTCTCTGTCTCGAGGCATGGCTCTTGAAGAGCTAGAATATGCAAATTTGCATTCGTCTCAAGGGGTTCTGGACATTCTCAAAGCCTCTCAAACCTGCCACCAGAAAAACTTATAACTCCAAATGGAAAAGATTCAGCATTTGGTGTTCCAAGAAGCACAATATCCCCAGATACTGCTGACTTGTCTACAGTTCTGGATTACATGGTTCATCTTAATGGCTTAGGCCTCACACCAGCTACCCTCAAGTACACTTGTCAGCTGTTTCTGCATTTGTCAGTGGGAAAGCCCTCCTCACTGGCATCTCACCCTATTTTCTGTAAATTCTTCAAAGGATTGCTTCATACCAATCTTCCCCCATAGGATCCTACTCCTGATTGGGATCTTAATGTTTGCATTGCTCAGCTTATGCAACACCCTTTTGAGCCTGTGGCCTCAGCAGAACTTAAGTACTTGACTTGGAAAACTGTGTTCCTGGTAGCTGTTACCTCTATCAGGTGTATCAGTGAATTATGAGCTTTGTTAGTATAGCCTGATTTTTAATCTCATTCCATAGGGAGAAGGTGGTCCTTGGAATCAACAGGAGGTTCTTACCCCTTAGTGGTTTTAGACGTTCATCTGAACCAATCCATGTCTCTTCCTGTGTTCTTCACTGATCATTCTTCTTCAGGAGAGAGATTACACAGTTTGGATGTTAAAAAAGGCTCTTAGCTACTACATTGAGCATACTAAGGCACTTAGGTTTGACTTCCTCCAGTTCCTCACTTACGGTAAAGTGGGGAAGGGTAAATCTGCTAATAAGAGAACTATTGCCAGGTCGATTGTCTCTTGTATACAATTCTGCTATGAAAAGCTAGGCAGAGTACCACCTTCAGGCCTGAGGGCTCATTTGACTAGAGGTACGGCTGCGTCTCTGGCTGCTGCCAGAGATACACCCTTATTAGAGAGATGCAAAGCAGCCACCTGGAAAACAGTCCATACATTCACCAAGCATGACTCTCTGGATATCCAGGCTAGGAGTGATGCTAGGTTTGGAACAGCAGTACAGCAGAGCCTATTCCCAAAATAGGTTCGTCCCTCCTCCATGGAGGTACTGCTTGGTAGTCTGCATATGTCTGAATACAGCAAGACTTAATGTTTGAAGAAAAAGTTACTCACCTTAGTAGTTGTATTTCTTCTAATGGACTCTTGCTGTATTCTGTCCTCCCTACCTGCCTTCCCTCTCAGAACCTGGTTTTTGGGAAGTGGGGTGGCAGGCGCAGTGTTGCACCTCAGGGGTGTACTTTGCAATCTTCCCTTTTTAGAGAGGAGGAGTGGGTTATGTTATGTTAATTATATCTGTTCACTACCTAGTTGTTTTGGATTTCTCGACTTGAGTCCTTTAGGGGATCCAAAATATTTGGTTGCCTTTTGTCTAGTACATTTTATAATTTCCAGATTGTGGGGGTAGTTGGGTCAGTGTTGGCTCGTAAAGAATATGATGGTTACACTTCAAAGTGCAGCAGACAGAGGTCTGAACCGAGCTCAAACTCAATGTTCTATGCTTTGGCATAGTTAACTCTTTCCTCTCTGGAGCATTTTAAGTGCTGGGGCTAACTGCATATGTCAGAATACAGCAAGACTCCATTAGAAGAAACACAATTACTAAGGTGAGCAATTTTTTTCATATTTACCCAGGATAGAGCAGATGAGATGCAATATCTCATTTTCAGTGGTGTCCTGCTTTGACACATTGTTAGATTGTAATCACCCAGGATAGGGTAGCTGAGAGTTAATACCTGCTTTATTTTGACCCCAAATGTCCAACAATCTTTCATGACGTGGTGTTCAAGACCAGTGTAATTTTTTTAATACTGCTGTTTATGCTCCTTTGCTCCTATGGCCCTATCATTCTGGGGGAGCCCCATCACCCTGGCGTCCATCAGCCGGTGCATAGCTCCAGGGCTTACCCCCTCAGCAGATACGGTAGAGGGGTCCCTCCCCTACCGAAACCGGATCACGGAATCGCGACGTGGCTAGCCAGGTGTGTGGGATCTGTGGGCTCCCCAGTCACCCTCCAGGAGCTGTTTTTCTTGGTTTTCTTTGCCCCTTATGGTAGTGCGGTGACTCCTGCAACAGGGCCGTGCACAGCCTTGCCAAGCTTCTGCCATGCACCACCTCCGACACAGTAGCAGCTCCGTGGCGCTGAGCTCCAGCCTCCGCCAGTTGTCAGACGTGCACCGGTCACCAAACTCCCCCTTCCCGGAGATGGAGAGCAGTCCATCAGACGCTCGATTCATCTCCATCCCTGCCAACCTCCGGCGGCCCGTGCTCGTTCCTGAACACACGTCTCTGGTGTGACGCGAGGTAAGGCACCAGCGCCTCAACCCTCAGCGTCGCCGACTGGTGGAATTTTTAAATTCCCATCTGAAAGGTGATTTCACTGTGCAACTGTGGAAACAAGTTTTGTAGGGGATTTGAAAAATGACACCTGCCATGTTCAGGAGGTGGGTTGACACAAGGTATATGTTGACTATTGGGGTCCAAAATCTGCAAAAAATAGTTTGAGTAAATGTTAGAACAATTTGCTCATAAGTTTGACTTTTCACATTTTTTACTCCTAATTTTCAAAATAATCTGTTTATGACCACTCTTTCTGACCATGACAGATGTCCTTTGTAAAACAATGTCTGAAACGTAATTTTGTACTACAAGTGTCAAAACACATTTTGGGTAGGTGTTGAGAAATGACAGCTTTCACATTCGTAAGGTGTTGTGAAGAAATGGCTGTTTGAAAATTTGGGGTAAAAATATTGAAAATTACCAAACTTGGGATCCTGCGTGCGCAAATTTCAGTGTTGGCTCAGAACTTTTTTTTAAAATACATTTTTAACCCAAGTTTTCACCATAGCCTTCTTGTGACCCCACCTCATGAATAGGGGTGGAGGAAATTTTCATCTCATGCCAAAAAGGTGATTTTGCGCAGCGACAGTAAAATCACCTTTTGGGACAGATTTGCTTAATTTTGCTGCCATTGTTCATGAGATGGAGTCACAAAAAAGGCATGTTGAAAATTTGTAGCAAAAAGAAAAAAATATGGCCAAGTTATGCCACTAAATTGAAATACGTTAAACGGCATACCTGATTTCCTCAGTTCGCAGTCCTGCATTGAAGAGTGAAGCAATATCTGTGGTCCACAGAGGATGATGGCATTAATGCCAAGTAAGGGCTTTTTTTTTTTTTTTTTTTGGGAGGGGGGGGAGATGAGATTGGTGGGTGCTGAGTGAGAGGGTCAGGTGACAGGACAGTAATGTCCGCAGCAGACATCGATGAACATTTTTCTTTTTACAGGGTTTAAAAAAAAAAATACTGTGGAGGATGCTTTTCTTTATTTCAGATCAGGACACTGGAAATTGGACACCCCAGTGACCGTGTTCTGTTGGGCAAGGTGGGTAGGTGTAGAAACTGGCACAGGGGATTGAGCAGCCCCGTGCTGGAAGATTAATGTGTGGGGGGGGGGGCAGTTATAGCCGGGCAGCAAGACATCTGTTTTCTTTTTTAAAATAAACTACATGGGATGGTTTTCTTTATTTCAGTTGGCATTCTGGAGATTGGGTACCCCCAGTGTCATGTTTCTGGGGTGGGGGCTGAGTGGGAGGTTGGGTAGCAGAATACAGTAAGGGCAGCAGCAGCAACAGACATCAGTGTACGACTTTCTTTGTTACAGGGTGTAATTCGACCTCAGCTGGCTGATCATGACCGATCAGCTGTGCTTGCTGGGCAGAGTGGATCAAAGGAAGGAGCCAACCTATGATTGGGTCGGCTCTTTTGTTTGAAATGCATGAAGCTTTCGCCCAGCAAGCCAGAACACTGTTCCGACCAGCCTGGCTACTGATTGACGTGATACGGACGAGCCCCTTGCAGACCACTCTTCATTGGACTGACAGTGTCGCACCCCTCAGAAGCTGCTCTCCTAACAAACGTGCAGCGAACATGAAAATGATTAGTTTTTGAGAACTTGAATAGGCCCACTTATACAAGGTTTTTTTTTTGTTTAAGTGGTGACTAAATCCGTTACATGATGTATACAGAGGGTCTAACCTAAGCCTCAACCGGGACAGTTAAGAGCAACATAAAAAGTAAACCAGTCAAGCAAATAAGTCAGTTGGTAAAAATGGAAGGGCAAACCTTATCAATCAATCAAACAAAATCTTTATTTATTCAGGCGAACATCATTGAGCATAGCTCATTTACAAGATGGACCTGATTGGTCAGAAACAACATAAAGGTATAATTTCACATATATACAAATACAAATTGAGTAAAGAACAGAGACTTTATAAATGAACGGGTACAATAATATACACATATATACAAGGCGGTTAACTAATGATTTTGGGCACCAAAGCAAAAGGAAAAAAAAGACAGATTTGACTAACTAAAGGTAGGGTATTGGGATTTTGGAGATAATCTGGTAAGATGTAAGTGGATGAATGTTTAAACAAGTAAAGGTGAGGAATATAAAAGGGCAGGGGTAAGGGTATGAAGGGACTAGGCCTTGTGGAAGCAATTGCATATCTCTGGGAAGAGACTTATATACAGCTTTTTAAAGGATGCTATAGGAATGAAGGGTTTAACTTCAGGGTCTTCTGCAGAGAATTCCAGATAAGTGCTAGAAAGTAGTTGACTGCAGCCCTCCCATGCGGGTACTGGCATTTGGTACCTTCAAAGTGATGAGGCGCTTCTTAGGGTATATGGCCTGGGTGTAACCAGAGTAAAGCAATCTGAGATGTAGGATGGTAGTTTGTTTGTCAGAGCTTTGTAGATCCATAAAGCAGCATTTTGTTCCTTCTGTGATGTAGGGATGTCCAGCCAACTGCAGTATAGAGAGAACAGTGGTGGGTGCTGAAAGGAAGGTCTGTGATGAATCTTAGAGCTCTATGGTACAAGGTATCCAGTTTATTTAAGTAGGACAGAGAGCAGTGGCCATATAGGAAGTCTGCATAGTCGATGAGGGATAGAAATGAGGCCTGGATTAGTCTCTGTTTAGATAATGTTTGATCCTGAAGAATAGGCCGAGTCTCTGTCTGAGTTTTTTCAGGAGCTCGTCAATGCGCTGAGTGTAATCAAGCCTGTTATCAATCCAAACCCCTAGATATTTGAATTTATCAACATATTCAAGGCTTTCTCCAAGGATGGTAGATAGTTGGGGAAGAATGTTCGGTGAGAGAGTGGTAAAATATATATTGGTGGAGAAGAACATAGCTTTAGTCTTTTTGGCATTTAATAGGAATTTCTTTTCAAGTAATTTGTGTTGCAGCAGGGAGAACTCAGATTGTAATAGTTCACAGGCCTTTGTTGGTGATGGATTGCTGACATATAGGACAGTATCATCTGCAAAAAGGTGAACATTGACTTTAGTGAGGCTGGAATCAATGTTGATGTAGATGGCAAAGAGGATATTGCCCAGGATGGAACCTTGAGGTACTCCTCTTAGGAGTGGTTTTGAGGAAGATAGGTCGCCTTCACTTTTTACCTGCTGTATTCTACCAGTGAGGTAACATCTGAATCACTTAAGAGAGGTTGGGTCAAGGCCTAAGGAATGCAGTGAGGAGATTAGTAGATCATGATCCACAGTATCGAAGGCTTTACTTAAGTCCAGAAATACAGCACAGATATTATTTTTTTTGTCTAATTCAGTCTGCCAGTCATTTGTAACTTTTGCTAAGGCAGAAATGGTGCTATGCATGGTTCTAAACCCAGATTGAGCAGGATTAAGGAGGTTGTTAGCATTGAGGTAGTCACTTAGTTGGATGCTCACCAGTTTTTTCTAGCATTTTGGACAGCACTGGTAAGATGGATATAGGCCTATAATTGTTGAGTTCCATGGGGTCCCCTGCTTTAAGGAGGGGAACACTTGTGCTGTTTTCCACAATGAAGGAATAGAACCAGTGGATAAGGACAAGTTGAAAAGGTGAGTTAGGGGGGCTGCAATGGCAAGCAGTGCAATTTTTAGAAAGTAGGGGTCCAGAGAGTCTGCTCCTGCGCTTTTAGTGGTATTCAGATGGAGCAATGGGTCTTCAACTTGTTTTAATAATATTGGCTTGAAAGAGAATGTAGAAGCAGCCTTCTGTTCCTCAGTAGACTGGAAATTAAGTTGTGAACGCATTAGATTTGCTGGAGCGGAGTCGAAAGCTAGGCCGGCTGTAGTGAAGTGATTATTGAAAGCATCTAAAATCTCATGCTTGTCAGTGATAACCACATTATTGAGGTGCACTTGGGATGGTAAGGAAGTGGTAGAATCTTGCCCTAGGATCCCCTTGATAGTGCCCCAGAATCTGTCTGGGTTAAGGTAGGAGGCATCCAGCTCTGCTGTATAGAAGGCAGCCTTGGCATCTCTCACTTTTTTTGTGCAGCTATTTCTGGCTTTTCTGAATTGTAACCAGTCGTTTGTATCCTTGGTCTTTCTTGCCCTTTTCCAGAGCTTATCTCTAGCAAGCAATGCAGATTTAAGGTCAGCGGAAAACCAGCGACAAGATTTGCGTTTTGTTCTGACACTGGTAACTGGTGCATGTGTATTGAGGGCACCTGTGATTATATCATTTAAAACCTGCAGCGCTGTTTCCACAGAAGCTGTAAGGTAGAATTCTTGCCAGCGTATAGAGTGACACAGATCTTGGAGATATTCTACGATATTAAGGTTCTTTTTAGACCTTCTTGGGAGGAATTTTGCAGGGTTAGATGGCTTGATTAATGATCTTGTACCAGCTATGAGACAGTGATCACTTATATCACTGAATAGCACTCCAGCGTGTGAATACAGATGGGGCTTATTTACCAACATAATGTCAAGTAGGGTGCTATTACTTTTGTTTTTTGGGTTAATCCTTGTCGGTTCGTTTATTAATTGAGTGAAACCATATGTGTCTCAGAAAGATACTAGGGGTGCAGATGCATTGGATAGCCAGTTTATAGCAGTTGATACAGATTACAAAGATTACTGGATTGATCACTAGACACATGATTGAGGGGGGCGCACAATGAAGTTTCATAGGGTAGCACAATTCTGTATTAAAGGTACAGTCAACATGAAATGTTCAATTTCCATCATACATCAAGAGTTAAATCATCTGCATGGGGAAAGGGAGAAGAAAACAGAGGCTGTTGCGCTTAACATGTTCACACTGGGGAAAAGACAGAGGGGACATGATCTTAGTTTTTTGCATACACAAGGGTATCAACAGGATTGAACAGTCAGATGTTCTGATGTCCTCAAACAGGACATGAGGACGTACCGTGACGCTCCTGAGGTAATAAATTCTGGGGTAACGTGAGGCAGCACTTCTGCCTGAAGGTAGTGTAACAGAAATGCCTAGCAGTGGAGGTAGTAGACAGGAAGACAGTACAGGCATTTAAGGTATGCCTGGACACATCTCTGCTTGCTAGGGGAATCACTGACCACCTTGGGTAGTAGAGTGGGTAGGAATCCTTTATATAGTGTACTTAAACAATGGACCTAGAGTTTTTACTGGTCTTGAATTACTGTGTTCTAGGGACATGGATATGTTGTTCATCCACACTATCTGGCAGGTTCCTTGCCGCTTTAAATCTTGCCGGAAGGTCTTCAAGCTAGCTCCTCCCACCCACCCGGGTGGTAAAACTCTCGGCTCCGCCCCATGACGCCAGATCTTCCTTACCGCTTGGAAGCTCAGGTTCCCTCCTTAACGCTCTGCGATTAAGCTTTGGGCCTAAAAAAACTTCGATTTGAAAATTTCTTCAAAACCTTCACGGTCTTCATCCCTCGCGGCTGCGATGGACAAATCGACTCCCGGTTTTCGGAGATGCCCCTGTGGGCAGAAGATGTCTCGGACGGATCCGCACTCCACGTGCGTTTACTGCCTGGGCCAGGAGCACGACCCGCAGGCCTGCGAACTGTGCTCATCTTTCTTGGCCTACGTCCTGAGGATCGCGGCTGTCTGCCCCAGCTTGGCGCCTGAAAGGAGATTCTCCGTTAAATCCAAGGAGGTCTGACTGGCGGTACGGCGCTGCGGGCTCCCAGAACAACTTGAGCAGATGATCGCCTCGAGGAGGAGGCGGCTCATGCTGCTACATCTTCGGCTGCGGTATTTATTCCCGCTGTCGCCGGGTCCTCCTATTCGGCTTCTTTTATGAGCTTTTGCTTTGACCCTCTCGACCAAAGGTGAGGGTCCAACTTCTTCTGGACCGCTTTACCGGCCAAGAAAAGTAAGTGGAAGTCCCATCGTCGACACTCTTGGGAGCGGAAAGATCTCCCTCCCTTGTCGACAGTCCGACTGTCGAATTTTCAGCTTCGCCACTGGCTTCACGGTGCCCCGTCAAGGCCAGGTGGATCGAGACTCCCCGCCGTGGTCGATTTTTTCTCGCTTGACGGGTTGTCGGCTGGAGAAGCCGAAAATCCCTCCTCCCCGGTTCCCCCGGCGAGGACTGTGGATACTGTCGGCTCATCTGTGCCTCTGGTTCTGGAGCCGTCGGATTTGTCGTCCGAACCGAGGGGATTGCCGATCCTCGGCTCCCCGCCGTGCCGACCTCGGCCTAGCCGAGATTCTCGGTCTCTGTCTCGGACATCTTCGCGGTCTAGCCGATCCTGTCGACACAGGCGGTCTCGGTCTCTGCACCGCGGTAAGCGGCGTCGCCGCTCTTCCTCATCTTCCTCCTCCTCGGACGAGGGGAGGCTTCGGCGTAAGTTGCGCCGAAAATATGAGGAACTTATGTGGCAACAACTAATTTTGGCTGGAAACAAGCCGGCTCAGGCCTCTTCTCCGGCCATAAAATGGTTGTCACCGGAACGGCCGAAACAACCCCTCGCTGTGGTCGAGGAGCCTGTTTCCAGGCCGGTGGTTCGGTCTACTCCTGCTGACCCACCAATACTGGTGGAACTGCCTCCGCCTCAACCGACAGTCGGGCCCCGACAAAAGTTCGCGGCCGGCTCATGGCCTTCCCATAGGTTGTCGGTCACCCTCACTCCCGATAAGCCTCGCACGTGAGGGTGGCTGGGCTCTAGGCAGCTATTCAATGACCTCGCCTGAGTCGGACCTACTCACTCTCCTCGTTTTTCCAAGCGCCTAGACTTGGAATCCTCTGGGGGCAGTCGATGGACGATAGCCTCGTCCCTTCCTGTGACTACTCAGGCTCATCTCAGAATCCACTGGGATGAAGCTCGAACCTGTGTCCAAACGGCTAGATATCCCCTCACTGAGATCCTGGACCGAGGGATTCTCCCAGGAGGTCTTTCCGTGGTCGAAGCCATTGTTGGTCCGGCCATGGAATTGTGGCAGCTGCCCAGCTTCCTGTCCTGCACCTTCGGCCAGGATGGCCAGAGGTATACGCGGTCCCTACAGCCTCTCTGTCCAGCTTTTCCAACACCCTTCGCTGAGGGGTTGGTCACGACAGTGCTTCTTCGCGAGCCGGAAATGCCAGGGACGTGGACAAACCGCCCGACAAAGAGTCCAAGAAACTGGACTCATGCGGGTGGAAAGTATGCTGCCTCCTCCTCGGTTGCCAGGCCAGTTCGGCTGTCTTGATGGCACATTTTCCCATGCCCCTGTTGGGCTCCCTGGATGAGGTCGCCCCTCATATTCCCTGCGGACCTGCAGACCACAGTTAGCAGGTGCGGGACCAGGGCAGGGCAGTAGCTAGCAGCAGCTCCAGACTGCACTGGATATTGGAGATTCTTGTGCCCGGTCAGTGGCGGCCGCAGTGGCTACGCATGGCGGACGGAGGATATCCACTTCACCTCGGATACTCAGCACAAGCCACGGATGTTCCTTTCCTGGGAACTGACTCTTCGGCCCTGGAGTGGAAGGCCACCTCCAGAGGATTGAAAAGTCCAATGCCACCTTGGACTCGGTCTCGTCCACAGAGAAGGACAAGGGCCGAAGCCTCAGCCTAAGCCCTTTCGCCTCCTCTGCCTCGCATGCCTCCGCCCAACAACGTCAGGGCCAGCAGGCTAGACCTTGGTATTCCAAGCCCAAGCCGTCAGCTTCTCTAATAGGAAGCAAGGAGGAAAAGGCTCTGGTGGTCCTCGGCCGGTCCTTCCTCCAAGCCTGCACAGTGACGGGCTGAGGGTGTCGCCTCATCCCCGCCACTCGCCCTGGTTCCCCGTGGGGACGGCTCCGCACTTCTTTCCGCCTGGTCCGCTGTTACCACGGACAGGTGGGTTCTGGAGGTGGTGGGAAGAGGCCTGCCTCTGAATTCGAGCGGTTCCACCCTTCAGAGCTGTCGCCCAAGGGGCTTGGGTCCCCAGACTCTCTGGAGGCTCGTCGAGCCGACATCGCCTCCTCCTTCAGAGAGGGGTGATAAAAGAGATAGAGGACCTCCATCAGAACCAGGGTTCGTGTCCAGGTACTTCCTGGTCCCGACGCACGGGGCTGGCGCCCCATTCCACTCCACACGACCTGAACAAGTTCCTAAGGTCTCAAACCTTCAGAATGGTCACTCTGGCTCAGATAATACCACCTCTGGAACACGGCGTGTGGTTTTGTTCTCTGGACTTTCAGGACGCGTTCTTTCACGTCCCTATCCGTCCGTCTCATCAGAGATTCCTCCGCTTCAGGGTGGGGGGATCCCTTTTCGAGTTCCAGGCCATGCCCTTCGGCCTCTCTCCAGCTCCCAGGGTCTTCACCAAGTGCATGGCAGTGATGACAGCATTCCTGCGGCGCCGAGGGGTCCGCGTGTACCCTTACCTGGACGATTGGCTGATAGCAGCCCCCTCCAGGTCGGAGGTGGAGCGGTCCAGGGATCTGGCCCTCCGGGTTTGCTCTCAACTCGGCCTCCTAGTCAACGAGGCCAAGTCGGAACTCGAGCCGAAGCAGGTGATATCTTTCATCGGGGCAGAGCTCGACTCTCTTCGAGCCAGAGCACGGCTCCCGGCGGACAGGGCCGAGGTTCTTACCTCCTTTGCCCAATCATTTCTGGTTGGGCAATCCCGCCCTGCCCGGGACTTCCTGCGACTCCTGGGTCTCATGGCGGCCTGTACCAGCGTAGTCCGTTGGGCACGCTGGCACATGCGTCCCCTCCAGTGGGGACTGGCCAGCCAGTGGTCACAGCGCTGCGATCCTTTGGACCAGCGTGTGTGGACGACCCAGGAGATGTGGAACGCTCTCCAGTGGTGGACCGTTCCATCCCATCTGCAGGAGGGTATCCCGTTTGTCCGCCCCGAGCCGACGGTCTCTCTAACGACCGACGCCTCTTTGATGGGTTGGGGTGCCCATCTGGGGGAACACAGAGTGCACGGCCTCTGGTCCCCGCGGGAGTCCCGATGCCATATCAACCTGCTGGAGCTCCGTGCGGTCCGCCTAGCTCTCACCGCCTTTGCTCCGTTTCTCCGGGGTCAAGTGGTCCAGGTCCAGACGGACAACACCATGACCATGTACTATCTAAACCGCCAGGGCGGGACCCGCTCCATGCTCTTATGCAAGGAAGCTGTCCGCATCTGGTCACTAGTGCGCAGCCTGGAGGCAGATCTCCTAGCCATTCATGTGGCAGGAGCCTCCAACACCCTGGCCGATGCCCTGAGCCGGATAGGGGCTGCATCGCACGAGTGGTCTCTCCTGCCGGAGATAGTACAAGACCTGTTCTCCCGCTGGGGCACACCTCTGGTGGATCTGTTTGCCTCCAGGGAGAACGCGAAGCTGAGGCTGTTTCATGCCCGCCCCCCTCAGCAGGGCTCGCTGCAGGGGGATGCCTTCTCGAGGCCGTGGACCCCGGGCCTCTTTTACGCCTTTCCCCCCGTTCCCCTGATTCACAGGGTCCTGCTGAAAGCGAGGAGGGACAAGGCGCAGGTGATTCTGATAGCCCCAGACTGGCCTCGCCAGTTCTGGTACCCAGATCTCCTCAGTCTCAGCTCCAGGACTCCGAGGCAGCTTCCAGCTCGCCCGGACCTGCTCTCAGTCAATCAGGGGAAGGTGTTCCATCCGGACCTTCAATCCCTGCACCTGACGGCCTGGTTCCTGAGCGGCTAGAGTTCCAGGCCTTGGGTCTTTCCGACGAGGTCCTCAACGTCGTTGAGGCGTCCCGTAAGGAGTCGACCAGAAAATGCTATGCCTTCAAATGGAAGAGGTTCTCCATTTGGTGTCAGGATAAAGGGTTGGACCCTTTCTCGTGTCCTGTGGCAAGCATTTTGGACTATCTATGGTCCCTATCTAGTCAAGGGCTTAGGTCGACGACCCTTAAGGTGCACCTGGCAGCCATTTCTGCTTAGCGGGCGCGGGCCGGTCAGCAGTCAGTGGCGCAGGAGAAAGTGGTCGGGCGCTTCTTTAAAGGCCTTGATCACATTTCCCCTTCAGTGCGGGAACCCCCCACCTCCGTGGGATTTACTGCTGGTACTGGCAAAGCTCATGGGCAAGCCATTCGAACCAATGCACAGGTATGGTCTCCCCCACCTGTCGTGGAAGACCGCCTTCTTGGTGGCTATCACGTCAGCCAGAAGGATGGGAGAACTCCAGGCGCTGAGCATCGAGTCTCCTTACCTGGTCTTCCACAGGGACAAGGTTGTCCTACGCCCCCACCCGAAATTCCTTCCGAAGGTGGTGTCGGAGTTTCACCTTAATCAGGTATTGACTCTGCCGGTGTTCTACCCCAATCACACCTCGGAGGCCGAATATAGGCTCCATACTCTGGACCCTAGAAGGGCGCTCGCTTATTATAAGGAGCGCACGGCTGAAATTCGGGGAGAGGTTCGCCAGCTGTTTGTCACCTACGCTGAAGCCGCACCTGGCAGACCTGCAGCCAAGCGGACGATAGGCAGATGGGTCACCTCCTGCATAAATCTCTGCTATGAGTTAGCGGGTATGGAGCCTCCCAGAGGGATAAGAGCTCATTCTACCCGCCATACTGCTGCATCAGTGGCTGCTTCCAGGGATGTCCCTATCCAGGAGATCTGCAGGGCTGCTACCTGGAAGTCAGCACACCTTTATTTCCCACTACCACATCGACCTTGAGTCACGCCGGGATGCTGGTTTTGGGGCCTCGGTTCTCAATCTTTGTTCCCCAAGTAAGTATTAGGGGTGTGGCCTTGCTTCCCTCCTCCGGAGAACTGCTAGGAGTCTGCCAGATAGTGTGGATGAACAACATATCCATGTCCTAAATACAGGTTACTCACCTGTAACAGGAGTTCTAGGAATGGTATATGTTGTTCATCCCTATTTCGACCTCCCGGCTTGACGCACAACCTGAGCTTCCCAGCGGGCCAGATCTGGCGTCATGGGGCGGAGCCGAGAGTTTTACCACCCGGGTGGGTGGGAGGAGCTAGCTTGAAGACCTTCCGGCAAGATTTAAAGCGGCAAGGAACCTGCCAGATAGTGTGGATGAACAACATATACCATTCCTAGAACTCCTGTTACAGGTGAGTAACCTGTATTTACTGTGTAGCTCGAGTTATTCTAGGTAAATCTGTTTAAAAGTACTACTTGACAGATATTTATTGTCTGTAGCAAAGCATGTAGCTGCTGTGTTCAGAGTAGTTTGCACATTGTGCAAGGTGTTTGGTGTGCTTTAGCCAGAGCTCAGATAAGATTTTTTGGTATGAGTACTGTATTCCTCGTTCTGAAAGGGAGGCGAGTAAAACCAACTTCAGCTGCGTACAAATGTCTGAACGGAGTGGAATGAAGAGTAGATTTTTAAAAAGAATGTCGTTTTTTTGCCTAGATATGAACTGACAAGGTGCCAAGTGTACTCCAGATAATGTTGGCAGGTGGGAGTAATTTGCTCACCAGTTTTAAAATACAGTGAGTAAACAAAATTGGGATGTGTGAGTGCTATAAATCTGGGGGGGAAAAAACTCTTCCTTTTGAATCACCAATTATTTTACGAAGCATTCTATGGAGTGTGGGGCATTTAGAAATGTTGAGTGAGTATTGGTACTCATTAAAAACATTTCTGAAGTGTTTCCTAAAATGAGGTGAGTAAAATAGGTTGGTACTCTCCTTATCTGGAGCCCTGGTGTTGGCTGCATGCATTAGTGAGCAATTAGATCTGTCAGTCAGTAGTAGTACTTTTTTGGTAGTATTTTCCTGGAAGATTATGCCAGTCAGGATCCATTGTTCTCTTTATAGTGTGCAGTATTATCCCTGTTGTTAAATAACAGTTGTTCTTTTTTGCAGTTATGGCAGCAGCCTCTATCGCCAATATTGTGAAGAGCTCCCTTGGTCCAGTTGGCCTGGACAAAATGTTGGTGGATGATATTGGTGTAAGTAAACCATTAAAGCTTTGGGAATTTTTCCCCTCTGCTGGAGTTGACTTCAAGTGTGATACGGAAGTTTATGAGCATTTTTTTCTCGCTTTTCGTATATTAATGAATTTTTCAGTGTGTAGAAAATCCTTTTTAAATTACAATATTCAGACCCAGTCCAGCTAATATTTCATTAACTTTTTGCATTTATCTCCCATCATTCTTTATTACTGAGGATGTTGGCATGAAAAAAGAAATTATCTCCAGAATTTTTCTTCCACTGAAGTCCTTATTCTCCGTTGCAGTATATTGCTGTGGAACTGAGTGTGATCTCAAAAGATTATAACTTCAGCGGAAGGGAAGCCAGGTGGGTGAGCTGAAGTTCTGAGGGACAAATATTCTGTTTAATAAAATGGGCGCCAAAAATTGTAGTCTTATTGATGAACTGTTGGTTATGAACATAGCAGCAGAAACGGACCACCCGGTTTATCTGTCTGCTAGAGTGTTCAGTCAACACCCCTAGTTTGCAGCTGCCCCAACCCCTCACCATTGTCATCCCACTGCCACCACCCACCTCCCCACCCTCACTCTCCCCTGTTCCCTGCCCTTTTGAAGCTGTTCAGATTTACATGATACCACCCATTCTGGTAGGGCGTTCAATTTTGCTACCACCCTCTCTGTGAAATAGTCTCTCCTCATTTCCTTCCTAAATCTTCCCCTGTCTGTTCTTGGCCCGTGCCCCCTGGTGACCCTCCCCCTCCTTAACTTAGACTCCATCTGCCCCATCCTTATTGATTCCCCTCAGATACTTGAATGTTTCTATGTCCCCCCTGTCCCTTCTATCCTCCAGTTTGTACATATTCAGGTCTCCCAGCCTGCTGTCATAGTCTCGCCCCTCCTTTCCACATATCATCTTTCTTGCCCTCCTCTGCACCCCCTCCAGTAGCCTGATATCACACTTCAGGTATGGCGTCCAAAACTACACACAGTACTCTTAAATGCGGCCTTACCAGCGACCTGTAGAGGGGCAAGATCACCTCTCTTCGCCTGGACAAAAAAGCCCTTGCTATGCATCCCAGCATTTTGTTTGCTTTTGCAGCCGTTCTCCTCCACTGGGCAGTGTTGGTCATGGCCTTATTACCCCTAGGTACTCGTTCTCCGTGATCCCCAGCTTACCCCCCAGCCAGTAGTCTCTCCTTGGGTTCTTCATCCCTAAGTGCATAACCTTACACTTCTTTGCTTTGAACCCCAGCTGCCACCTCTCTGGCTACTCTTCTAGCTTGCATAGGTCCCCCCGCAGCTGCTTCCAACCCTCCTCTCCATCCACCACTGCTCTGATTTTTGGTGTCAGCGAACAGACTTACCTTGTTCACCACCCCTTGTACAATGTCTGATATAAAGAGCCCAAACAATACTGGCCCCAACACAGACTCTTCCTTCAGCAGCTGTACCAAACTACCATATTCTAACAACTGGAATCCAACAATAATGCCTATAGAAATCTACATCATCTCAGTGAGTTGTGCCCTGGAGAATGGAACCAAGTGCTTTTTATATAATTTAGAACGCTGTTAAAATTTTGCACAGTGGTCATGCTCACCTACTGGTTGAATGTCAGAGCACAGTTGCCTTGAAGTCTTCTCCAACATTTTGGTTAACTTTAAAACTACTTTATTTTCATTTGTATAGGTTAACTTTTGAACACTCTGTGTTAGGGTGTTTGTTATTAAATTAGCGTTTTTTTCTTCGGTTTTCATGAACCGGAGATGTCCCCCTCCCTAAAATACTTAGGCCTAACTCTGGATCAGTCCATCACCTACAAGGACCACGTGGACCAGATCACCAGCACCCTACACCGCAAACTCGGAGCCTTGTACCGACTCAATGACCAGCTTATCTCTGAGGCCAGGCTCTCCATTGCTACAAGTGTCCTGTTCCCTACCCTAACCTATGCAGCCTGATTTATACAGGGCATGGCAAAGCAAGAGGTATCCAGGATGCAAATCCTATACAACAAAATAGCTTGGTTCCCTACCCAAGACCACCCGTGACGTCACCATTGTGACACACTGGCCCAGCTCCGGTGGCCCTCACTGGCCGCTCGCCTTCAATACCCATTGCTTGTCCAGGCCTACAAGCTGCTCAAACCCCCTGCTCCACCAACCATAGCAATTAAACACAACCCCAGGAATCCAAGGCCATCTGAATGAACGCTACTGAAAGTCCCCAGAGTAAGTACCAGTGCTGGCAACAGATCCTTCTCTTGCCTAGCCGCCAGCCTATGGAACAAGATCCCTCCCCTGGTCCAGGATGCCTCCTCACTCATGGACTTCCGCACCAGGCTCAAGTCCCATATGCTGGACATAAGTGCATGCCACTGCCACGGCTCATAAGGTACCCCCTTTTCCTGCATCAAACGCTCCCAAAAGTGTGCTGACCATGTACCTCCATCTAGTATCTAGACACCTAGGGACCAATGCTACCTCATGTATAATACTATGCCATGTAGTACCAAGGCAAAACTGTGTCATGATGATAACCATGTCTGTAACCACTGTCTGTAACCAGCCACTGTCTGTAACCAATCTATGGTTGAGTAACATACGTGCTCAAAAGTTTTTCTCCACTGTATCATACCTTGTATTGTTATCCCGGGTCGTCCCTGAAAAAGGGACCTTTGGGGCTCAGTGGGCCTACCCGGTCACCAAAATTAAATAAATATCTCACTTTAATGCGGTTCCTGCTGAGAGAATCCACCGCTTTCTGTTCCTTTTGCAAGCACGCTCTCTCCTCTACAGATCCCAGATGCATTATCTCACAGGGATAAGGTAGTTTAAGAACAAATAGAAAATTAATTCCTAAAGTACATAAAGAATGAGTGGAGATAAATGCAGAAAGCTGATAAATGTACGGCATTTCCTATTGGATCCTTGCCATACTCAGTAGAAATTAGTACATATTTGCCTAGCGTATGTGCTAATTGGTAAGGGGGCGGTTTTTGGGAGGGGCGTAATAGATGTAGAGTCCCTTCCAACCATAAATTACTGTGTAGGTTACTTTGAATTCAACCAGAATATGAATTGGATTTTATTTGAATTAGGTAAAATAAGTTTGAAAATTCTTCCATTTTTTCAGATGCAACTTGAAAGTGTTTTCCTGGATAATGGAAAATCATGTTGAGCTTTTTGCAGTTTATGGGTCATAACAGTGGCCAGACTTTCAGACTGACATATCTTGAAGAATTTAAATGGTCCCATGCATGGCTGGCCCAGTGGTGCTGGACACCACATCTCTCGCCACACCGGCGACCCGTGTTTGGGAATGAGCATGGGCCACCGGGGTTCGGCAGGGGAGAAGGATAGTGTCCCATGGACTGCTCTGCTTCTCCGGGAAGTGAGGGTGTTCCAGCAGTCTGCGAATGCCTGGCCCCTAGCGGAGGCTGGGGGCACACACTGACGCTGTCAAGGTGGGCGGGGTTGGGGCAAACGGCTGGAGGAGCGCGCACGGGAGCGTGTGCATTGCCACCACTGGCGTCATTTTGCACGCCCCAGCCCTGATGGGGTAAAAACCCAGGAAAAATGGGTGAGAGGCTTGATTGCCATTCTGGGTCTATGTGCGGCTCCAGGGGTGTCACTCCCGGCAGAAAGTCTGGATCTAGACATGGCAGTGAGTATGGGGGGATGGGGCTTACCACCGCCCCACCACAGGGGGCAAGCCGTAGGGGTTTGGCCGGGAGGTGTGAGGGCCTTAAGTGGAGCCAGGGGTGTGGACCAGGATGGTGGCTGGATGTGGGCCGACCAAGAAAAAGTAATAGCAAAAAATGAAAAATATTGATCCCACATAACTATAGAAGACCCTTCTGTGGAACATGGCTTGAGTAGTATGAAAATGAACAGGAAAGTAACACTTTGTGAACAAGTGGTTTATCGTTGAACCCTCTCTTAAGTGTCACAGAATGCAGGGGTTTAGAAACCATTCCCTTGGGGTTAAGATGTTTTGCACTCTGATTCTGCCGATGTGGGGGAGGGGATCTTTCTGTCTTCTGTTGAAATGGGTAGGTAATTATCCCTTCAGGTACAGACCCAGTGTGCTCTCAAACATTTATTTGGCTGGTGAAATGTAAGCTCTCAAATTCATAACATATTACAAGTGTTGAGAATGGTTTTCTTATCTGACTTCTTTATGCATGTTTTCATCTGGTTGATCCTGCAGCCCCACCCGAACCACGTAGATTGAAAGCATATCCCATTGTCCCCCACAGTTGAGCCTCTGATGTCGCCAAGGGACTTCCTCAGGGAAGGGATGTTGAAATATACCATGATTTTGGGGGGGAGAGGGGATTGTTCAACCAGGAAAGGCAGACAAGGAAGTTGTGACTTGCTCAGCGTCCCACAGTATGCAAGTGGGAGCTGATGGGATTCAAACCCAAGTCTCCAGGTTTGCAGCTCAGTGCTCTTTAACCACTACACTATACTGCCTCGTGTGTATTGTTTTTAACAAGAAATGTAGCACTTAAGTGATTGTGTGGCCAAGTCCCTCACTGACTTGGAGATGCTCAGCTAAGGAGAACAGGATCAACACTGTAAAGATGTACTGAGCATTCATTAAGAAAATAAGCTAATTTCTAGGGACGTGGATATGTTCTAGCCACACTTGTTGGCAGTGTTCTTTCCCCTTTAAGATATGCCAGAAAGTCTTCAAGCTGGCTCCTCCCAACCTCCCAGGTAGTATATCCCTCGGCTCTGCCCCATGATGCCAGATCTTCCTTTCTGTTAGAAGTGGGTTCCCTCCTTTGCGCTCCCACGTTGTAGGCCCTAGCGCTTTTTGATCTGTTTGGATTGCTTTTTAAATTTTTTTTACTGTTTTGGTACTCATCTTACAGCTACTGACCGTGATGGATAAGTCCGTGCCTGGATTTCGCTGGTGCCCGTGCGGGCAGAAGATGCCACATTGCTACTGCCTGGGCCATGAACACTATACCAAGGCTTGTGACATTGTCTGTCGTTTCACACAATGGTCTTTGAGGACCGCCTTAGTTTGGGCTGCTTGGAAAAACTTCATCTGGTCAAGTCTAAAGACGCCCGTTGGATGATCTCGGCTGTGGGATCTGCTGAGCAGCTGGAACATCTTATGACCTTCGAGGAGGAAGCCGCGGCTCGGGCCACCACTCAGTCCTCCTCCTGCTTCTGCCTTCTTTCCGCTCCAGTTCGGCTCTGCTTTTTTGGGCTGCTTCAAGGAGCTGTGCCAGTCCCTTCCGACTAACTGGCAGGGCCCTTCTGGATCTCTCGGCTCCCACTCTTGCAAAGACAAGGAGTTGAAGAAAGAGAAGACTCCCTGTCGATGTTCCTGGGACTAAGAACGTTCTCTGTCTCGGGACTCCAGGTTTTGACCACAGTCGAAACCGCAGCCTTGGCCACTGGCTTGGTGGAGACCCCAGACAAGATTTTTCTTGACCTATTGTCCAGTTGTCCGAAGAGGCCGACAGTTCTCCCTTCAGGACTCTGTTCCTGCCTGTGACCTTAGAAGGGACTTCTCAGTTCGTTCACTGACCCAGACAGTGAGGAGCCGCATCACTCCCCAGCTCCCTCAGAGATCCCCCGTTGGAACCCCCAATAGCAGAGGTAGAGGTCTTCCTTCAGTGGGTCGAGCAGCTCCCGCTGTTGGCACCACAGGAAGCGGCGCTGCCACTATTCCTCGAGTGAGGAGAGACTTCCGTGCAAGTTGCGTTGATGCTACGAAGCTCTCATGTGGCAACAGTTGGTGCTGGCCGGTCCGAAGCCGACCTTGGCTCCCAGACTGGCCATCACTTGGCTGTTGCCAGACAGGCCGAACTTGACTCACCTTGTGGGGCCAGTCGAGACTGTTCCTCTCTGTGGAGCCGGTCAAGACAGTCTTGGATTGGCCCAGGACGGCCTCTCCACTGATTTGCGGTGGAGTCACCGCCCAGGCAGCTGTCAACTGGTGCTCCAACTGGGGAGTCTCAGCCAGCCCAGGGGCTTCCCTATCTGCCGTCTGTCTCCATCACACCGAACCACCTGCGGAGGGTTGAAGGTGACTTGGGCAGTTGGCCGCTTCATGTGGACTCCTCAGAGGCCGAGGATTTCTCACTGCACTCCTGTCTGGTTGACAAGGAGTCTGTGGGGAAAAGGGTACCACTTCCTTCCTGGGCATCCTCCACCTCATTTTGGAGTCCACGGGATGAAGAGGGAGCCCATCCAGAAGTGGGCTTGCTATCCCCTTACAGAGATTTTGGATAAAGGGGGGACGCTGGAGGCTTTTCCAGTGGCCGAGGTTTTCATCCAGTGGGTTGAGCAGCTCCCACAGTCATCAGTGCTCCCACTGTTGGCACCACCACTATTCCTAGTCTTCTTCGGGTGAGGAGAGGCTTAGGCGCAAGTTGCGTTGGTGCTGCGAAGACCTCATGTGTAGGGATGTAAGTTTGTCATGGCAGTCATACACGTCATGGATTTTATGACCTTTGGTCTTCATTCAGGACTTCCATGACTTTTAGTATTGTGTTCAAAAAGTAGCAATGATGACCGTGCCAGGAAATTTACTTATGATTCCATGAACAACCAGTGAATTATTAAACCCTCATCCATGACAAACTTGCATCCTTACTCATGGCAACAGTTGGTGCTGGCTGGTCCAAAGCCGACCTCTGCTCCCACACCGACAGTCACCCAACAGGCCGACCTCAACTCCTCTTGTGGGTCCAGTCGAGACCATTGCTCCCACAGTGGAGCTGGTCAAGACCGTCTTGGTTTGTCTAAAGCCGGCTTCTCCGCTGATTGTGGTGGAGCTGCCGCCCAGGCAGCCGTCAACTCAAGCTCTGACTGAGGCGGCTTTCCCATCAGCTGACGGTCACCATCACATCAGACTGCCCGCGGAGGGTTGAAAGTGACTCTGGCAATCTGCTGCTTTATGTGAACTCTTCAGAGTCTGAGGATTCCTCACTGCACTCCATCCGGTTGGCAAGGAATCTGTGGGATATCTCTTGATGGAGGAACGGCCCACTTCGTTTCTGGGCATCCTCCACCTCATCTCGGAGTCCACGGAATGAAGGAGCCCGTCCAGAAGCGGGCTCGCTTACAGAGATTCTGGACAAAGGGGACTCTCCGGAGGCTTTTTCCAGTGGCTGAGGCCATTGTCTGTCCAGCCCTGGAGCTTTGGCAGTGCCCCACATCTTGCCTGGCACCTTCGGCCTGGATGGGCCCGCAAGTATGTGGTGCTCATTGGTACTCTCTCGGGTTTCATGACGCACCCCTCGGCCGTGGGGCTGGTGGCAAACTCCTTGTTTCGGCACTCAGGCAATATCAGGGATGTAGACAAGCCACTGGACAAGAGTCCAAGAAATTGGACCATGCGGCTAAAAGTCTGTGCTGCCTCCTCGCTTGGCCTTTGTCAGGTGAGCTCGGCCGTCTTCATGGCCCGCTTCTCCCATGCCCTCTTGGGCTCTTTGAATGAGGTGATTACTCACTTGCCTGTTGACCTCCAGACCACGGTCAAGCAGGTCCAAGACCAGGGCCGGGCTGTGGCCAAGCAGCAACTGCAAATGGCTCTGGATCTGGGGGATTCCTGAGCCCGCTGAGTGGCGGCTGCAGTAGCCATGCACTGTAGGGCTTGGCTGCGGATCTCAGCCTTCACAGCAGACAACTCCGCACAAGCTGGCGGATGTTCCTTTCCTGGGCACCGACCTGTTTGGGCCCGGTGTGGAGGGTCACCGCCACGTATCTAAGTCTGGTGCCACCTTGGACTCCGTAACATCCGCTCAAAAGGATCCCAAGGGCACCAGGAAGCAGAAGCGTAAGCCTTTTCTGTCCTCCACTCCTGTGGCAAAACCAGCCCAGCATCATCCGGGCCAGCAGGCTCAGTCTTGGCGACCCAGGCCCAAGTCAGTGGCCTCGGTGGTCTGTAAACCGAGAGGGAAGGGACCCGGTGGCTTCTCAGCCGGGTCCTCCTCAGAGCCTGCTCAGTGACGTGATCGGGGGTGCCACCCTCATGCCTGTCATGCCTCCCCAGGGTCCTCCTGTAGGGGGCTGGCTCTGCCACTTCCTGTCTGCTTGGTCCGCTGTCACCATGGACAGGTGGGTTCTAGATGTGGTCAGTCAGGGTCTGCCTCTGGAATTCGAGCAGTACCCTCTAAGCTGAGCCCGTGCCCCACTGGAGGACTTGGTATCCGCAGACACTTGATTGGCTCTTTGAGGCGACGTAGCCCAGCTCCTCCGCAAGGAGATTGTGGTTAGAGTAGCGGATCCTCCAGAACACCCAGGGTATATTTTCAGGTATTTCCTGATGCCAAAACAGACTGGGCTGGTGTCCCATTCTAGATCTGCACGACCCGAACAAGTTCCTTAGGATGGTAACTGTCTCAGATCATGCCGTCTCTAGAGCAGAACATGTGGTTTTGCTCCCTGGATCTTCAGGACGCAATCTTTCATGTTCCGATCCGTCCGTCCCATCAACGGTTCCTCCGCTTTCGAGCTGAGAACTCTCTACGAGTTTTGGGCCATGCCATTCAGCTTCGTTTTGGCCCCCCAGGGTCTTCACCAAATGCATAGCAGTGATGGCAGCTTACCTGAGGTGTCAAGGGGTCCAGGTGTATCCCTGCCTGGATGAATGGCTGATTGCAGGTCCCTCCAGGCAGGAGGTGGGTCAGTCCACGGACCTGGCCCTTCAGACCTGCACGTCCCTTGGCCTCCTGGTCAATGAGGCCAAGTCGGAACTCATGCTGTCACAGGTGATCAGTTTTATCAGGGCAGAGCTTGACTCTTGCCGAGCCAGAGCCTGACTCCCAGCGGACACGGCGGAGGTTCTCTCCTCCTTTGCCCGATCATTTCGGGTTGGGTAATTGCGCCCTGCCTGGGACGTCTGCACCTTCTGGGTTACATGGTGGCTGCACCAGTGTGGTCAGATGGGCCACTTGGCATATGTGATCCCTGTAATGGGAGTCTGGCCAGCCAGTGGTCTCAGTGCAAAGATCACTTAAGCCAGCTAGTCACTGTGACCCAGGAGATGTGGGACATCCTCCAGTGGTGGCTAATCCCAGAGCATCTGCAGGAAGGGATCCTGTTTCAGGGATCGAAATTAAGTTTTGCAGACACTAGTTAGCAGGGCTAGTGACTGGAAAAATCCACTATCCCCACAGACTTTTCCACTGGCTGAGATGGTGTACTTATTAATGTTGCCTTCCCCAGCACAAGCTTGCAGGGCTAGTTAAAGGAAAATCTTACTAGCCTGAAATAAAATTTACCAGTATTTGGCTAGTGGGCTGGTGCCAGTTTTGACCCCTGCCATTTATCCGCTCCGAGCAGACTGTCATCCTGACAGCCTCTCTCATGGGCAGGAACATTGGGGGAACAGAGTCCATGGGGTGTGGACCCCCAAGGAGTCCCGATGCTGCATCAACCTGCTGGAGTTCTGGAACGCGAAGCTAAGGCTGTTTTGTGTGCTCCCTCCTCTGCAGGGCCCCCATTCAGGGTGATGCCTTCTTGAGGCCGTGGACCCCAGGCCTTTTCTGTGCCTTCCCTCCACTTCTCTTGATACACAAAGTGTTGCTCAAGGTCAGGAGAGACGAGGCAGAGGTAATCTTGGTGGCTCTGGACTGGCCTAGCCAGTTTTGGTACCCCGATCTCCTCAGCCTCCACAACAGGCTCCAGAGGCGTCTTCCAGCACACCCAGAGCTGCTCTCCATCAGTCAGGGGAAGGTACACCACCCTGATCTTCAGTCACTGCACCTGACTGCCTGATGCCTGAGCGGTTAGAGTTCCGAGATTTGGGTCTCTCCGAAGATGTCCTCACTGTAGGCGGGGCATCTAGAAAGGAATTGACCAGGAAATGCTACACCTTCAGATGGAAGAGGTTCTACATTTGGTGCCTGAACAAGGGGCTGGACCCTTCGGCCTGTCTGGTGGCTAGCATTGTAGACCATCTGTGGTGTCTCTCCCAGGGGGGACTTTGGTCGACTCTTAAGGAGCACCTGGCAGCCAACTCTGCTTACTGGGCGTGGGCTGGTCAGCAGTCGGTGGCACTGGAGCAGGTCGTCTGGCGCTTTTTCAAAGGTCTTGACTGCATTTCCCCTCCAGCGTGTGAACCACCACCACCGTGGGAGTTGTTGCTGGTTTTGGCAAAGCTCACGGGCAAGCCATTTGAACCTGTGCACAGGTGACATCTCTCCTGTCGTGGAAGACTGCCTTCCTGGTGGCTTATGTCAGCCAGAAAGGTCAGTGAGCTCCAGGCGTTCTTGGAGTCTCCTTACCTGGTCTTACACAGGGACAAGGTTGTCCTGTGCCTGAACCTGAAGTTCCTCACGAAGGTTGTGTCAGAGTTTAATCTGAACCAGGTGATGACTCTACTGGTGTTCTTCCCGACTCACACCTCTGAGGCTGAACACAGGCTTCATGCTCTGGACCTGAGGCGAGCACTCGCATACTATAAAGAGCGCACGGTTGGATTTCAGAGAGATGTTTGCCAGCTGTTTATCACCTGCAATGAAGCCACATCTGGCAGACCTGCAGCCAAGCGGATGATTGGCAGGTGGATCACTTCTTGCATTGATCTCTGCTGTAGGTTGGCAGGTAGGGAGCCTCCCAGTGGGCTTGGGGCTCATTCCACCCGCCATACCGCTGCTTCGGTGTCTGCTTCTAGGGAAGTCCCTATCCAGGAAATCTGCAGGGCTTCTACCTGGAAGTCTGCACACCTTCATTTCCTATTACCACATTGACCTAGAGTCATGCCAGGATGCTGGTTTTGGGGTCCCAGTTCTCCAATCTGTTACCTAAGTAGGGGGTGTGCGCCTTGCCTCCCTCCTCCTGGAGAACTGCTAGGAGTCTGCCAACAAGTGTGGATAAAATATTTCTAACCCCAGGGATCCACTAATATTATTACTCTTGCAGTGCTCCCTTAAGCCAGCACTACCCTGGAGAGAATGGAATGCTATGCTAATCATGGAATGTTTAGCTTGTGCATCTATTTTCAAACTGCCCAGTGTTAACTGCCTACATTCTACCTCTGATTTCTTCTCTCTGCTGCAAAGTTCACATACCCTGGAGATCTCTCTAAATCAAGACAGATTCCTGTAGTGCATAGAGCAAACAAACTTAAGTATTTTCACTTTTCATTACTGCCTAGTGTCATTGTTCTTTAGTGTGTGATACCTCATCAGTTTTAAATTTAAACTTCATCGGTTCCTTTGAACAGAGTGGCAACCGATCTCCTTTATTTAATCAGAACCTTTTTAGATGGTCCCGGTTACTTCAGTCTTTAATTTTATTTAATTTAATTTTAACCAAGGCTTATTAGTTTTCCTTAGTGGTTTCTCTATTCTGGATCCAATCGGAATCAGTAGTTTTTTCTCTGGTTTCTGAACTGACCATTATTCTGTTGAAACCGACCGCAGATATTTAAGTTTAGTCTAGCTTTTGGTCAGTTACTGGTTCCTGTTTTCTATGTTAGGCAAGCCTAAAAAGAAAACAGGACCCCCTGGGTTCAATAATTGCTTGGAGTGTGTAGAGGTGTTTGCCAAGGCAGACAAGCATGATCTTTGCTTGATCAGCCTTGGGCAACAGCACTTCAGTGAAGACTGTGATATTTGTAAGTCTTTCACTGTTAAGGCAGTGGAAAAATGCAGGGGAGAGGCTTAAAAGAAAACTAGAGGAGGGGTCCATGGACTCTAACCAGTCCACCCACTCTAATACTGTGGCAGTTCCTTCTAGAGTCTTTAAATCCACCCAGATATGGGTGAGGGCTCTGGCAAGAGAGGCAATCAACCAGCTGACTCCCCGGTGCCTGCCAAAAAAAAAGAAAACCAAACACTGATACCCCAGTTGAAACACCTCAAGGGGTCCCTCAGGTGCCTGTTAATGCGCCTTCTGCTGAGTTGACAAGGCTTCACCTTACTCCAGGTGCTGCAGATTTTATTACCCCCTCTGCATCCTGTGATTACTACTGCTGAAAAAAGTTACCCCTCTTTTTTTGCCTATTGCTACAGTGGCACATGAGGAGGATAACCAAGATGAAGAGGGAATTGAACCTGAAGTGTCACCAGAACAGGATTTTGACTCCCCTCCCAGACCCACTGAGGATTTCTTGTCCCATTTTACTTTTAAGAAAATGGTAGAGACCCTGGATCTGCAAACAGCTAAAGAAATCCAGGATGACGAGGAGACACAATACATGGAGGTTATGGGGCTGGCACTCTCAAAAAAGGCTCCTTTTGCCTATCTGCAAATTCTTTAAGAAGAGAAGGATTTGAGAAACGTGCACAGCATGGCAAAAAAGGGGTACCTTTCGGCATCCCTGACAATTTATCAAGCCAGCTACCAGGCCTAGAGAGCCCTTTATCAGAAAGCTCTCTGGCAGTCAGTAGTGGACAATGCTGAGGCTAATGCCTCTTTAATGGTGTCAGAGCTGCTAGATGCTGCAAAATTGGGCTTGGAGGCTTCCAAATACCAATTTCAGATGGCAGCTGACACCAGTGATACAGCTGCAAGGTGGATGGCTGGTACCATTGCTCTAAGATTTGCCTGGCTGAGGGCTACTAAACTCACCCAGGACACCCAAACTAAGGCAATGGACTTTCCTGTCAAAGGCCACTCTTTTTGGTGCCCAGACTGAGGCATATATGAAAAAAGTAGACTAATATAAAACTACTTTTAGGAGCAACTCGAACAGAGACAGGCCGTTTACTTCAGCTTCGTCTTATTCTAGGGGAGGCAGGGGTAGGTCCTCTTTTAAGAGGCCTTTCTAGGGACATGGATGATATGTTCAATCCACACTTACTGGAAGGTTCCTTGCCGCTTTAAATCTTGCTGGAAGGTCTTCAAGCTGGCTCCTCCCACTCACCTGGGTGGTAAAACTCTTGGCTCCGCCCCATGACGCCAGATCTTCCTTGCCGCTTTGAAGCTCAGGTTTCCTCCTTTGCGCTCTGCGTTTTAGGCCTGGATCCAAACTCTTCAGTTAACCCGAAACTAATTTTAAAATTTACAAGACTTCGGTCTTTATCTTCCCTTGCTGTTGCGATGGACAAATCGACTCCTGGATTTCGTCAGTGCTGCTGTGGGCAGATGATGTCCCGGACCAATCCGCACTCCATGTGCGTTTATTGCCTTGGACTGTGCCACGACTCACAGGCTTATGAGTTGTGCAAATCCTTTTCGGCTTCAGTTTTGGAGGACCGCGCTGCCTGATTGCTGTTGGGGCAACCCGAGAAACGTTATCCTTCGGTCAAGTCGAAGGAGGCCAGTTGGGTGGTGTCCGCGGCTGCGGGCTTAGCTGAACAGCTCGAGCCAGATGATCGCCCTCGTGGAGGAGGCGGCCCAGATCATCATCATCCTGGTCGCTGGCATTTATCCCGCCTCCTTGGGCCTCCTACACAGCTTCTTTCAAGAGCTTTGCCAGTCCCTCTCATCAAGGGAGAAGGACCTTCGACATTCCTCTGGCCCAGAAAGGACTCCAAAGGCAAGTCTCACCGTCGACGTTCGTGGGAGCGGGAGAGGTCCCCTTCCCCGGATAGTCGACGCTCTACTTTGAGGTTGTAGCTAAGGCTGCTGGCTTCACGGTGGCCTGTCAGGTCAGCCGGCCGAGACATCCGTTGACAGTCGAGATTTTTCTCGACCCGTCGGACCAGCTGTCGACTGGAGAAGCAGACTACCTTTCTTCACCGGTTCCCCCGTGGAAACCGAGGACTTGCCTGTGCGTCCTGTGCCGGAGTCCCCGGTTAAGGTCCCTGAACCGAGGGAGGAGCGGTTTTCCCCACCCCTCTCAGACCCACCCTCGGAAACACTGAAGGTCTGTCTCGGACCTTTCCGGTCCAGCTGATCCTGCCAACATCGGCGCTCTGTCTCGGCACCATGGAGAGCGGCGCCGCCATCCTCATCTTCGCCCCCTTTCTTTCGATAGGCTCTGCCAGATTAAGGCCGGGCGCTTATGAGGGATCTAATGTGGCAGCAGTTCCTTTGACTGGAATAAGCAGACTCTGTCGCCTTCCCGGCCATTATGACTGTCACCGAGCGCCGAAACAACCCGAACTGCTAGGAGTCTGCCAGTAAGTGTGGATTGAACAACATATCACGTCCCTAGAAATACAGGTTACTCACCTGCAACAGGAGTTCTAGGAGTGGTATATGTTGTTCATCCACACAACCTACCTGACCTGACCGGCTTCGCGCAACCTGGCTTCCAGCGGGCTAGATCTGCCGTCATGGGGCGGAGCCGAGAGTTTTACCACCCGGGTGGGTGTGAGGAGCCAGCTTGAAGACCTTCCGGCTAGATTTAAAGCGGCAAGGAACCTGCCAATAAGTGCATTAACAACATGCATCACTTCTAGAACTCCTGTTACAGGTGAGTAACCTGTATATCATGTTCGTATTTATGTATTTTAATAGCGGTATTACTGTTACAGGCCATTACGGTCTTATTGTTAATTTAGTTTGTGGTACCGGTCCTTATTGGTTTAAAAAAACAAAACAAAAAAGTGTTTTTTCGTTTTTTTTTTTTTCTTCAAATACCCGTGACATGGTTAGAAACCGATAAGGTGTCTTGTCTGGCTGAAGCCGAGTAAAGGGTAAGTTTTCTGATTAAGTATGGCTACATCCGAGAAACCCAAAAGAAAACCGGGCCCACTGGGTTTCAACACTGCAGTGTGTATGGGGAGAACTTTGCTAAGGCTGATCACCACACCACTTGTGTTTATCGTCCGGGGTTTGACCACCTCGATTCAGACTACCAAATTTGTAAGAATTTTCCCAAATCTACCCTGGAAAAGAGATTAGGCAGACTGAGGGAAAGGGAGGCCGTGAAGTCCACTGAGCCGGATGGCCAGCCTGGTTCGGTTCTGACCGAACCAGAAGGAGTGCCGTCTGACCAGGGCGAGGCTTCTTCAGGCAAAAGGAGAGCCAATTCCGAGGGATCGGGTCCGTCAAAAGAAAAAGAAAGATAAATTTGCGGTTCGGATCCAGAACCGCATCATCCGACACCATGAAAGAAATTGCCGAAGCGATTACGCCAGTGGAATCGCTTAGTTAAGTTCCGACCGATCCGCGCCTTCTGGCAGGCGTTCGGTTCAGTCAGTTCCTCCGGTTCAAGATTATGCCCCTGAAGATTTTTTATGAACCGGAGCTGGAGGGGGATGATGATGATGATGGTGATGAAGGTGAAGATGATGACTGAATAGGTCTGGATGATCCCATAGAACTGGACATCTCCCCAGACAGGTTTTCTGGTGTTCCGCTCCTAGGCTTTCTGAGTCCTCTTCCCACTTTACGTTCTACAGGAAAGTGGCAGAAACCCTCCAGCTCCCTATGGAAGAAGCGGTTGAGAAACGAGAGGAGCCTGACTTTGTGGAGATGATGGACATCCCAGAGTCCAAAAGGTTGTTTATTCCCCTTCATAAGTCTTTTGGGAAACGGACACAAAAGTTGTTATAAACTCCAAATTCCTTACCTCCTGTGGACAGACAGATGGACAAGAGGTGCATGCTGTCAGGCTCAAGTACGGAGTAGCTTTAGCAGCAGTGCATCCTTGTTGGGGTCGTGCAGGCTGCAACCTGTGATGAGGCTAACATTCCCTTGGCTTCACACCCCCCAGATAAAGACTCCAGGAAGTTGGATGCCATGGCAAAGAAGCAGTACATGGCATCTTCTTTGGGACTCAGGCAGGCTAATTACATGGCCTATACAGCCAGATGACCAGAAGTCCAGGTGGGACACTGCACTTGCTAAGCAGGCCTACCCCCAGCTTGCCAAGGAGCTGGAGGAGGTGGCTGCTGATGGGATTGAGGTATCAAAGATCCAGTTTCATGCTGCTGTGGACCCCAATGATGTGTCGTCTAGAGTCATGGCTACATCTGTGCCACTTCAGGGACTATCTTAGCTTAGGTGTACTAGCCTATCACAGGATACACAGGCTAAGGCTATGGATTTCCCAGTAGTTAATAATTCTCTGTTTGGGGAGCAGACAGAATTATATGAAAAAGATGGATGAATACAGGACCACCTATAGGAGCGCACAGGCCAAGGAAAGGCAGGCAACTGCTCAAAGGCAGCAAGCTAGGCCTTTTCATAGGCCTTTCTACCAAGCACAGGCCTCCTCTCCTTTTTCCCAGAGGGGAGCTCTTCAGAGGGAGAGGCAGAAGGGGGATGAGCAGGGCTGCATCCACTTCTCAGCCTAAGGCTCCTGCCAAGCAGACACCCTGATGTCAGCCCGGGTCGACTCCCCCATTCCTGTAGGAGGCAGGCTGGCTTACTACTTCCATGACTGGAAGTCTGTTGCCTCAGACAAGTGGGTCTTGGAGGTAGTAAGCCAGGGACTGGCTCTCTGCTTCAAAAGGTTTCCAAAGCTGAGAGCCAGATCTTTTCCTCCTGCAAACATCTCCGAAACCATTGCCCTAGAGGCAGAGGTTTCATCTCTTCTGGCCTTAAGGGCCATAGAGTTCGTATAATCTACAGGGGCAAAGGTCTGTACTGCAGGTACTTCCTTAGCCCGAAGAGAACGGGAGTGGCGGCCCATCCTAGACTTAAGATTCCTGAACAAACCTCTATTAAAACCAAAGTTCAAAATGGTGACTCTGGGAATAATTCTTCCCTCTCTAAGGCCAGGGGACTGACTAGCCTCCCTGGTCCTAAAGGATGCCTACTTTCCCATTCCCATCAGGTGCTCCCACAGAAAGTACCTCTGGTTTAAACTGCCTTCAGGCCATTACCAGTTCAAAGCAATGCCCTTCGGCCTAACATCGGCTCCAAGGGTGTTCACAAAATGCCTAGCAGTAGTAGTGGCATTCCGAAGGAGAAACAATGCCTCCATATTCCCATACCTAGACGACTCTCTCATAGTGGGTCAGTCTCCAGACCAAGACAAGTCAGATTTGAAAGTGACCCAGCAAGTGCTCACTTTTCTAGGTTTCCTTCTGTCTTCCCAAGTCAGTTCTTAAGCCAGTGCAACTTTTTGACCTTCATGGGGTAGAACTGGACACAGTCAAAGCAAGAGCATTTCTCCCCCTTGGTAAGGGTAAAGGCCATCATAGAGCTGGCTGCTTCCTTCCGCCTTCTGGTTTCTCGACCAGCAAGGCACTTCCTTCAGTATCTGGGCCACATGGCAGCTTCCACTACAGTGGCCCAAGGGGCCAGATTTCAGATGAGGGACATTCAGTTTCACCTGAGGGCCTTTTGGTCTCAGAAAAAAGATCCTCTAACTAAACTTATTCCAGTGACTCAGACCCTGATCCAGGCTCTTCAGTGGTGGCAGGATCAGGACAATCTCAGTCAAGGGGTCCCATTCATCACTTGTCTAATTCTGTGGTTCTAACCACAGATGCTTCTCTCCTGGGGTGGGGAGCTCACCTGGGGACTTTGACATCCCAGGGAGTGTGGTCCACTCAGGAGTCTCTTCTCCACATCAGTCTTCTGGAACTCAGGGCAGTTTACTTGGCCCTGCAAGCCTTCTCACAATCAGTATGGAACAAGGTGGTTCAGGTCAGGACAGACAGCACCACCACAATGTGGTATATCAACAAGCAGGGAGGCACTTGGTTTATGGCCTCTTGCACGGAAGCCATGAAATTATGGTCCCTGGGTTATTCACTACAGACTTTTCTTGTAGCAGTCCACCTCCCAGGAAAGGACAGTGTGCTAGCAGATGCATTGAGCAGGATCTCCCAGGGCCATCACGAATGGTCCCTGGATCCCCTAGTGTTAAAAGTGATTTTTTTCAAGGTGGGGCACTCCAGAGATGGATCTCTTTGCAGCCCCAGACAATCACCAACTTCCGCTCTTCTGTTGCAGACCCCCAGTCTTCGGCTCAGTTCCTCTGGATTCTCTGATTCTGGACTGGGAAGGGAAATTCCTATATGCCTTCCCTTCCTTTCCTCTGCTGTTCAAGTCCTGGTCAAAATAGTCACAATCCTGCAAAGTGATCCTGATTGCTCCAGACTGGGCCATGCAACCTTGGTATCCCCTGTTGCTGTTCCTAACTGTCAGTCTTCCCCGTCTCTTCCCAGGAATTTCAGCCTGTTAACCTCCTCTCAGGGGAGGATTTGGTATCCCAATCTTCGGTTTCTCAATCTCAAGGCATGGCTGTTGAAAAGTTAGAGTATGTGGATTTGCATCTGTCTCAAGGGGTTCTGGACATTCTCAAAGTCTCTTGAAAACCTGCCACCAGAAAAACTTATAACTCCAAATGAAAAAGATTCAGCATTTGGTGTTCCAAGAAGCATATATCCCCAGAAACCGCTAAATTGTCTACAGTTCTGGATTATATGGTTCATCTCAATGGCCTAGGCCTCAGACCAGCTACTCTCAAAGTACACTTGTCAGCTATTTTCTGCTTTTCTGTCAGTGGGGAAGCCCTCCTCACTGTCATCTCATCCTGGTTTCTGTAAATTGTTCAAGGGATTGCTTCATACCAATCCCCCCTTTAGGGATCCTGCTCCTGCTTGGGACCTTAATGTTTGTATTGTTCAGCTTACGCAACCCCCCTTTGAGCCTTTGTCTTCAGCAGAGCTTAAGTTCTTGACTTGGAAAACTGTGTTCCTGGTGGCTATTACCTCTGCCAGACATATCAGTGAATTACAATCTGCATCAGTGGAACCTAATTTTCTCATTCCATAGAGATAAGGTGGTCCTTAGAACCAATAGGAGGTTCTTACCTAAAGTGGTTTCAGATTTTCATCTGAACCAATCCGTCTCTCCCTGTGTTTTTCACTGATCATTCTTCTTCAGGAGAGCGATTACGCAGTTTGAATGTTAAAAGAGCCCTTAGTTACTACATTGAGCTTACTAAGGCACGCAGGTTTGACTCCCTCCAGCTGTTTCTCACTTACGGAGAGGTGGGAAAGGGCAAAACTGCAACTAAGAAATATTGGCAGGTGGATTGTCTTGTATACAATTCTGCCATGAGAAGCTAGGCAAAATACCACCCTCAGGCCTGAGGGCTCATTTGACTGGAGGTACAGCTGCTTCCGTGGCTGCAGCCAGGGATATTCCTTTGCTAGAGATATGTAAAGCAGACACCTGGAAAACAATCCATACGTTCACCAAGCATTACTCCCTGGATATCCAGGCTAGGAGTGATGCTCGATTTGGTACAGCAGTACTACAGAGCCTATTTCCAAAGTAGGTTTGAATCCCCCCCTGCATGGAGGTACTGCTTGGTAGTCTGCAATAGTCAGAATACAGCAAGACTTAATGTTTGAAGAAAAAATTATTCTCCTTAGTAATTGTTTCTTCTAATGGAGTCTTACTGTATTCTGACCTCCCTTCCTGCCTCCCCTCTCAAAACCTGTTTTTGTGAAGTGGGCTGGCAGGTGCAGTGTTGCACCTCAGGGGTGCATTTGGACACTCCCTGTTTTTAGAGCGGGGGAGTGGGTTGTTAATTTAATAATCTTAAGTTGTTCACTATCTGGTTTTTGATTTTTGGATTTCTTGACTTGTCTTTTTGGGATCCAAAATATTTGGTTGCCATTTGGCTAATAAAAATGTTACAATTTCCACATAGTAGTTGGTTAGTATTAGCTTGTAAGAATCTGACGGTTACACTTCAAAGTGTAGCAGACAGAGGTTTGAACTGAGCTCAACCTCCGTGTTCTATGCTCTGCATAGAATTTAACCCTCTACTCTCCGGGGCAGTTCAAGTGCTGGGGCTAACTGCAATAGTCTGAATACAGCAAGACTCCATTAGAAGAAACATAATTAGTAAGGTGAGTAATTTATTCTTCCTGGACCTCATAGAGGCCAAATCCAGTGTCAAGACCGAGAAGTACTAGAGGGGGTGTGGGTGTGTGTGTGTGTGTGTGTGTGTGTGGGGGGGGCTGTGTGTGTGTGTGCTCACGTGTCTGTCTCTCTTTCTCTTGACTGACCAGATGCACTCTTCACATTTCCCTCCACGGTCGATGAATCCCAAAAGTTGTATGGGAATTATCTAGGGAGCTATCGACACTAATTGTCATCACTTTTTAGTGGCCCTGCTGGTCTTGGTATTAATACCTGTTGTATCTGGCAGTGGAGTCCCCACTAGGGCACATAATCTCAGATTCATTTGAGTGAGCTGGTGGTGACCAGAGAAGCGGTTTGCCATGGCGGTGGACATTTAAGGTTAGATCAGACTTTAAAGCGTATCCTTTGGGGAGGAGCACATATTATTTGAGTGGGGCTGAAATGACATGCTGGTCTGTGACTGAGGTTGGGTTGAAGGGTTGATACCATTAGAAGTAGAACTTCTAATGTAGAAGTAGAAGAGACCCCCTTGGTTACTGCCTTCAAGAGGGACCTGAAGACCTTGATATTTTAATATAGCCTTTCCTGCCTTTTAATTTTAAATTTACTGTATTACGTGTGTACGTGTGTGTGTGTGTGTGTACGTGTGTGTGTGTGTGTGTGTGTGTGTGTAATATAAATTATTTTTGTAATTTATGTATGTTGCTTGGGTATCTAATTTTTTTTTTTTCTGGACTAAAAGGCTTGATGTTGGGTCCCCACCTCTTTCAGACCATTCTACTTCACTGTAGCTGGGTTCTAGCCTGCCATTATGGATGCCTAATCCCCTCAGGGGTACCTCCTGGCCACTCTTACCACTCCTTTAACTGACATTCAACTCCTTCAGCTTCCTTCCATCCCCTCTCTCCCTCTTTTCCGTGATGGTGCCTGACTTTGGCAACCCTACCCCGTGGATTAACATAAATAAATGCCTCCTAGGCCCCGAGGAATTACCCGACTACCAAGTTTCTCAACTGTACCTTTCCCTTCTACCACTTCTCCAATGTCTCACTTCTGCCAATTCTCCAATCTCCTAATAACATGTTCTTCCTGCTTTTGCACTTTATAACCATATGTATAGTATTATATACCATCCTTATTGTTCCGTCATCACATGTTAAACCTTAACAGGTCATATCTGTTGTGTAATGTATTGTAAATGTACCTGTCCCGACGTGGAACCTTTGAAAAAGAGCATTTTGCTCAAAGGTCTTTTCCGAAGAATTAAATAAATATCTCTAAAGAGTGTAGTTGCAGTGAGAGTTTATGCTGTCAAATTAATAAACTAAACTTCACTGCGACATTGGGAGGGGAGTGCTATAAAGGTGGAGGGGTAACTTTGCTCATGTGCAGCATGAGTGGAGTTTGAAATGCTCTACGTGGGAGGGAGGTGGTTATCCTTTTTACCACAAAGCTAATGGAGGTGGTTATCCTTTTTAACACAAGAGCTAATGCACTGCCTAAAACTAACAGTAGTTCTTTGAAGATATCTTCATTTGGCCACACCTTTGGAGCTAGACATCAGTGCTAGGACCTCATGGAACCTTTAGCTAGGCGAGGGCCAGTAGGGCCACGTGGAAATATTTGCTAGCCAGGGGCCGCCCACAGTGGTGTCCCACGTCTGTCTATATAAAAGTGGGCAGCCCCATTACTCAGTTTTTTTTCCCCGCTGTCTGTCCTCGTCTGATCTGCTGAAGGAAACTCTGCCTAGCTGGTGCCGTTTATTGGTTTATTTTACTAAGCAGTTTATTTTGTTGTCTCTGTATGACACCGAAGCTGAATGTGTCTATTTCACTGCTATAGGTATGGAAATAAAAATTAGACACACTTGAGGTCTGTGTGTACTGTTTGGGCCTGTCTCATAATGCACACACTTGTGAGATTTGCCAGAGCATCAGCTAGGCTGCAAGGCAACACTAAGAAAGTTCTAGAAAATTTCCTCCAACTCTAAAACTCCCTCACTGTCTGCCAAGAAGTGGCTCCCTGAAATCAAATGATTGAGACAGGGAAAGGCCGTCATTGTGGTTCTCCTCATCTGGCCACACGCAGAAACACAAAAGATCTGCTTCGCGATTGAGGTCCTTTTTATTGCTGAGACAAGGTAATTCCACTGTGGCATCACCCACTCTGGCAAAGTTTACAAGACCCCCGGTGAGACACCAAGGTTGGGGATTGCCTTTGGGGCTGTCATACCTGCTATGAACAATAGGATGCAATCATTGTTGAGCCGTAGCCTGTTGACACAAATAGTATTGGACCCTTTTACAGCGTGTCTTTGCTCTGGCTGTGCTGGCGTTCTCAGAGATGATCAGATGCATTCTGCCTGGCCTTCCAATGCAGATAGTTTTTGCGTCGATGGGGCTTCCTGCTACCCAGCCCTCATCGACTGCTTCTGCTAGTGCACCACAGACTCATCCTCTGCTGCCTTCAGTGTGGTTTGGTGCATTCTGCGGCTCCCGTTGTTAGATATCAGTGACGAAGTAGAATAATCCTGACCTCATTGTTTTAGAGGAGTATGAGGGAGAACAGTATGTTGAACCTCACTTCAGTTCTACCCACTCATCCTGCATTGAGGACTGTCTGTACTCAGAGGTCTTCTCCTGAGGATCCCACCTTTTAAGCTATGACACAGCAAATGCAAACTGCCATGGGCTTTGCTGTGGAAGGGGAAGATTACACAAAAATAAATTTAATGGAATTTCCTTGACGTGTGTTGTATACCCATCCATTATAATTCCACCGTTTATATCCTGCATTAGAGGATGCTACCTTTGCTGCATGACACAGACCTAAACTCGCTGCCTGCAGTTCTCAGGCTGAAAAGCAGTATCCTGCTCCATAAACACATGAGTACTTTGCCTCCTGATAAAGAATCTAGGAGGCTAGATGTGATGGGCAAAGGTACTTATGCCTCTGCCTCGCTGGCCTTTAAGATTGCAAACTACCGGGTCCATATCATAAAATATCAGAATAGCCTGTGGAAAGCTGCAGCCCAGACTTTGCCTAGTGGCACTGCTAAGAGTGAGTTACGTAAAACTTTTAACTTTTGGTGCTGAGGTTGGCAAACATTTGCCATTCTCAGTTTGAGGTGGCTGATGCTTCTGAGAGAGCTACTGCTTCTGACATTTGTATAAGTAGTTATTCTTGGCTCTCAGATGCTGACTTTTCCAGTAATGTGCAGCAGGCAGTCTTGAATGCCCCTTTCAGAGGGACAAAACTGTTCGGTTACAGTGTTGAGGCCGTGTGTGTGTGTGTGTGTGTGTGTGTGTGTGTGTGTGTGTGTGTGTGTGTGTGTGTGGGGAGGGGCACACAGACTCCCTGCACCTGAAAGTGACAGATTACAACAGACAAGTGGGTCCTGAAGATAAATGCAACGGGGCATGCTCTGAAGCTTCTAGAAACCCCTTCAGGTCATCCTCTGCCTCCTTCCTGTTATACTTTGAGCAATTTGTCTCTTCTAAAGTAAAGTTCAGTAATTTTCATTATCCCAGAAATGTGCCATAAAACCAGATCTTCGAGAGGGCAGTAGGTATTCACATATAGGATTAAGCTGCCAGGTGCCAGGACCCCATGGAAAAATTTCTAGCTAGCAGTCTCTGACAGGTGACCAGCGTCATGTGACGTCTGTATAAAGGGGCAGTCCCCCAGGCCCGCCTTCCATTTCTTTCCCGCCGTCGGCTTGTGAAAGTTCCTTGCGGTAGAACAGCGTTAGTCAGTCATTCGTTGGTCTCAAGTTTCCGAATGTTTCAACCCATTCTCTCTCATTTTCAAATTTTTTTCAAACAATTTGCTGTGTATGTCGATCCCGACGCCCTCCGAATCGCATAAAAACAAGAGCGACTCGTGTGGTTCCCAACTTCCACACAAGGACGGCCACTCTTTGTGCCACTTCTGTCTGGGCCCAGACCACGCCGTGAAGAAGTGCCAGCACTGCCAGAAGTTCAGCTCCACTACCCACAAGAGAAGGCAGCAGTCCCTGGAAGCCCATATCCTAAATAAAATGGCTTCCATGAAAAGAGTTAAAGAAACCTAGGCAGGCGTCTACTTCCCCCAAAGGTCATAAGAAAAAGCGCAACATGGAGAAGCATCGGGAGCGTGAACCGGCTTCCACAGCAACCACGACTCCAGCTCGAGGTAACATTCCCTCCGGGGGACCGCTTCATGACGGCAGTCTTCTTGGTTACCAAGGAGTTGCCGCCCCTCCTGCCTGGCTCGCACTCAGGCCCTTCAGGAACCTCCAGAGCAAAGGAGGCCTCTGCTCCAATGAAGGCTGCTTCCTCCACGCGGCCCTCCTGTCAGAGCGGGTCTGGTAAGTCTGACGTTGGTCCCGATGCTCACCGGACAGGCTGCTAAATCAATACACCTTGAGGCGCCAGCAAAACTCCCAAAAGACTGCATCTCCTCTGCAACCGGGAGTTCAAGTCGGTCTCCACACCACCCACACCCAACCAAGCTTGCGCCAGACCCGTCGAACAGTCGAGCGCCCAGTCTCCCACAGCGCTCATCACGTTGCCCTTTGAGGTCCCGCATCCCCTCGACTGACCCCTGGGGATTATAACCCTCCTTTCCCTGTCATCAGAGGATACTGGGATGCTGCCATAGGTGCTCCCTCCTCTTGCGCTGGACCCTCAAGACGCCGGCTGACCTAATGCTATCCGGTGTTCCTTTACCTGGTGATAGGCCTGTTCCTCTCTCAGGTCCTTCGGACCCTCTCGATGGTATACCTGTGCTGGGCCTGACACCTGCGAGGCCAGTGTTTCCACCATCTGGCCCGCCAGCAACCTCTGCCAGGTCCCTTTGCTCCGTCAGAGCCTCTGGTGTCCCGGTACCTGACACTGCAGTACCCAGCCCCTCAATACCCTGCGCCCCAGTACCAGACAGCTCAATATCTGGCGCCTCAGTACCAGATGTCGTGCTACCCGCCGTTGGGTTATGGATACTCCTTTTACGGATACCCTCAATATCTGTATTCCCCCACCTCCGCTGCCCACTCTTCAGCTGCCGGTGGATCTGGAGGAGACCTTGGCCTTTTGGTGGGCTGAGGCCAAGGCTGAGCTCACCAGGGAGGTCGAGAGTAGTCTCCGACACCAGACCCTATACAGAATCCCCATTGGAACTCCCCCCAACCACCCAACACCAGAGGAGAGCCCTCTGGCACCCGCGGCGGGGAGGATACATGCCCTAGGGAACTCCCCAGAGGGGCCTTCCTTCCCCTGCTAGGGAGGAGTCTTCTTCCTCTTCGGTCATGGACTCCGAGTCCGGCCACTCTGACCCCGAAGACGAGCCCCAGACTCTGGAGCACCCTAGGCCGGGGGATCCTCTGAAGTTTCCTCCAAAGGATCCTTCCTTTCTGGAGTTACTGAGGAAAATCCAGGAAGTTCTTCAGTGGCAATCGGTGGAGCCAGACTCGCAGCGTAAAAAACTGGCTCATCTGGATCTGCCAAGGACCGCTCAGACACTGATTCCACCCTGGATAATAGAGCCTCACGCAGATCTTGTCTCCACCATTTGGAAGCAACTATCTGCCTTAGCCCCCCTTCCAAGGAAGGTGGACAGGCTTTATCAGGCTCTGGAGTGTGTAGACTTTCTTAACCTTCACCCCAAGGCGGATTTGGTTATCAGCGCCGCTCACGGCCACTCCTAAACACCTTCGCTGGTCTCCACCTTATAAGGAATCCTGACTTCTGGACCAGTTTGGGAAGATCTATTCCCCCTTCTACCCTTGGTATTGGGGCCCTTAACTATGTGGCACATATGGGGGATTTCCAGAAGACCATCCTTAGCCAGGTGGAATCCAAATTGGACTCTCTTCCTGAATCCCAGACTAAGCAGGAAGTGGGTGACCTCGTCCATTCTGCTTGCTCGGCCTGTCTGCATGTGCTTCATGCCACTTACAATGCAGTGGACACAGCTGGAAGGAGCTCGGCCTTCGCTGTAGGCCTATTGCATCATGCTTGGCTCCGCGTGTCAGGTTTGGTCCCTGAAGTGCAATCCGCTATTCAGGTTGCTCCCTTCAGGGGTTTGGTGCTGTTTGGGGGGGTGATGTCAAGGACTTCATTACCGAACTGCAGGAGAAGGGTACTGCACTCAAGTCTGTCCAGACTGTGTACAGGCTCCCTCAAGGGCAGCGGCATTCTTGTTGTCGCCAAAACCGACAGACAAAAACCACAGGGAAAATGTGCCAACAAACGCCGGGGCCCTCCAGCAACCAAGACCCCCCAGCAAAAGAGCCATGGGAGCCTCTGCTGCTGTGCTGCCCCACACCTCCTGACTCTCTCACTGCCTCCAGAGATTCCAGAAGAACCGGTAGGGGGGAGATTCTCCTCCCATCTGCTTGGTTGGGAGAGGATAACTTCAGATGCTTGTGTGCTCCAGTTGACATCAGCAGGACACTCAGTTTCTGCAGAAACCACCCCAAATACCACCATCCCCAATCATACTCCCTGCAACATCTTCTTCCTCTGGTCCTAGAGGAAATATCCCTTCTCGTGAAGGCGGCAGTAGAGCCAGTTCCCCCCCATCTTTGGGGAGCAGGTTACTATTCCAGTTTCTTCCTAGTTCCAAAGAAGACTGGAGATCTGAGGCCTATCCTAGATCTCAGCTCCCTGAACATGTTCGTAGAGTATGAACACTTCAGCATGCTCTCCTTGCAGAACCTTCTATCACTTCTTCGGCAGGGACAGTGGCTATGCGCACTGGACGTGCAGGATGCCTACCTGCATATCCCCATATGCCATTCCCACCAAAAATTATTTTGTTTTTGCTTTCAGTGGGACCACTACCAATTCAAGGCCCTCCCATTTGGTCTTTCCTTGGTGCCCCCCCGGGGAGTATTTACCAAGTGCCTGTCTGTGGTAGCAGCCCATTCACGTACCTGGACAATTGGCTTCTAGCGGGCCTGTCCAGGGAGGAACTCTTGCACTCCCTTTCCCTTACCCTGCAGGTTTTACCAGCTTGGGTATCACCATCAATCAGGCCAAGTTCCATTTGGTCCCATACAGATGCCTCCAATTTTATAGGGGCGATTCTGGACACTACCACGGGCAAAGCCTTCTTGCCTCTGGACAGGGTAGACACTCTTCAGAACCAGGCCTTTCTTCTGTCCGGTCGCAGGAGGGTCAGAGCCAGGTCAGTCCTCCCCCTCCTCAGGCTAATGGCGTCTGCCATTCCGACAGTCCCACTCACTTGGCTCCATATGAGGATCTCTCAGTGAACGCTTTGGTCTCAGTGGGACCAAACCAGGGACAAACCTAGACCAGGATGTTCTAGTGTCAGATACCATGATCAGGGACTTGCAGTGGTGGATGGTTCTGAAGAACCTGTGCCTGGGAGTTCAATTCTGCATCGATCCTCCCTCCCAGACGTTGACTATGGACGTGTCAGGAGAAGGTTGGGGTGCCCATGTGGGGTCTTGCAGGACTCTGGGCAGCTGGTCCAAGTTCGAACAAAACCTGCACATAAGTGTGCTCTAACTGAGAGCAGTCCTTTATGCCCTTCAGGCTCTATGCTCATTCATATTTCCCGGTCATCTCCTCATACAGTCAGACATGTGCGTTGTCTGGTACCTCAACAAGCAGGGAGGGACATGTTCCTACCCTTTGTGCTAGGAAGCGATGAGAGTCTGGCATTGGGCAACCCAACACCACCTTCACCTGACCGCAGTTCATGTTCCGGGAGTGGAAAATACACTGGCAGACCAACTCAGTTGGTCCTGAACCAGGTCCCACGAATGGGAGCTGGATCAGGAAGTCGTAAACAACATCTTTCAGTGATGGGGAACACCTTGGATGGACCTCTTCATCTTTCCCCAAAATGCAAAACTTCTGCCTTCTGGTCGCTCGCTCCAGGGCGAGACATTTTTGGTGCCACGTTCCCTCTCATTTGGAGGGACAGATTTGTTTATGCCTTCCCTCACATTCCTTTAATTCTGAGGGTCCTGAACAAACTCTGATCGGAGGGAGCTTGAATGATTCTCATTGCTCCCTTCTGGCCCAGGCAAGTTCTTTTCTGCAACAGTTTTCAGAGGAACCTCCACTTCCTCTTCCTCTGTTGCAACAAATGTTGACCCAGGCTCAGGGGACCCTTGTTCATCCAGGTCTCAAATGCATTCATCTACATGCGTGGCTCCTGCAGACGTAGCCAAAGCCTGCTTTGGAGTCTCTCCCCTCTAGTAGCGGACATTTTAGTAGAGGCCAGGAAGCCTTCCACCAGGTCCATCTACGCCATGAAGTGGAAACTTTCTATTTGGGCAGATTGAAGGCCATTGAGCCTTTCTCGTGCCCAGTCAAAGTCCTGGACTACATGCGTCACCTCTTCGATCTGGGTCTCAGCCATTCCTCTAAAGGTCCACATGGCAGTGATTTCAGCCTACCATATTCTCTTTGGAGACGAGACTTTTGCTCAGTTGGAAGTCTCTAAGATTTAACTCAAAGGGGTTCTCCATTTGAGACGCCCCATCCACATTCCTACCCCTCCATGGGACTTAAATTTCATCCTGGAGAAGCTTACTCTGCCTCCCTTTGAGCCAGCAGCATTGGCTGATTTGAAGTTCCTTTCTTGGAAGAGACTCTTCATAGAGGCCATTACTTCCGCTCAGCGAATTTCCGAGCTGCACACCTTAATGTGTAAAATACCTTGCTTGATATTTCACAAGGAACGTGTGGCTCTACGCACCAACCCTAAGTTTCTCCCTAAGGTTGTGGCTCAATCTACGTTGACTCGATCTATGGAGCTACTTGCTTTCTTTACGCAACACTCCAATCAAGGGGAGTATCTCTTGCATACTTTGGATGTTCACAGAATCCTGAGATACTGCACCAGTCGGACTAAGGATCTCAGGAAGACTGATCATCTTTTTGTCTTTTACTCACAAAAGAGAAGGCAATGCTGTTTCTAAGCAATGCACATCAAAATGGTTGGCACATTGTATCACTTTCTGTTAAGACAAGTACAAGGAGACCCTTCTTGGTCAAGTCAGAAGTCACTCCACCAGAGTAGTAGCTGCCTCTGCAGCTTGTTTTTAAGAATGTGTCAGCTGCAGACCTGCGCAGCCGTAACTTAGACTTCTAGCCATGCCTTCATGAAACACTACAGTTTGGACATTGCCTCTTGCTGTAGAGCAGGCTTCGCGTTGGCTGTCCTACAAGGTCTCCTTTCATGAGACCTGTTCAGCCCTGAGGTTCCATGCCATGGATGACAGTTCTCCTCCCAAGTGCTTTTCCTTGTTCCAGACTGCCTGGGACTCCGTTCTGTATGTGAATACCTACTGCAAGAGCCTCTCTCGAAGATCTACTGTTACGGTAAGTTCTTAGTAACTGTACTTTTCTCCAACAGAGAAACAAAGGGTTATATTCCAGATACTTCCTGGTCCCTAAATGGTCGGGGGATCTGTGTCCTGTGTTGTATCTCGGGGAGTCTGAATATAAGATGTTTTGAAAGTCTCCCTGCAAGTTGCGATTCCCCTTCTATATGCAAGGAACTGGTTTTGTTCTCTGGACATGAAGGATGTATACTTATGTCAGGATCAGGAAATCCCACAGGAATACCTTTGCTTTATTCTGGAGGGTGAACATTACCAGTTCAGAGTATTGCCCTTTGGCTTGTCTTCTGTGCCATGGGTCTTTATCAAATGCTTGGCAATAGCGGCTGCAGCCCTTCGCAGGAGAGGCGCATATATATGTTCCCCTTTCTGGACGACTGGCTGTTTGATGGCCAGCTCCAGGGAAGCTCTACTACCTACCCTGTCTCAGACAAGGCAGTTGTTTGAAGACTAGATAACAGTAAATATACCAAAATCTGTGCTGACTCCCTGCCAAAGACTGTAGTACATGTGAGACTCTGCCAGAGACTGGATCTGCTTTCATGCCACAGGACAGTAGAGATCGATTGCCCAGGCACAGTTGGTATATGGGAGTCACTGTGTTTCTACGAGAACAATGTTATGTTTCCTGGGTCTCATGGCTGCGGCCATTGCGACTGTGCCAGTGGCCTACCTACATATGAGAATACTTCTGGACACGCTGGGTTCAGTGATATCTGCTGATGGATGGACTCTAGGAAATGGTTCTTGTCATCACCCTGCTTTTCTGAGCACTGCTATGGTGGATGGCTTGCGAAAACCTGTTAAAGGGTGTTCCATTCCTTGTACCAGCTCTTGTATAGATCCTCACCACAGATGCCTTGGGTTCTGGATGGGGTTGCTTATCTTTGCCATTAGCAGGCTCAGGGTGGTGGTGTCATGGTCCAAGGTGAATAGGTTACATATAAATGTCCTTGGAGATGAGCTGTCCTGTTCAGAGTCCAGGCATTGTAGGAGCATCTGTGCCTGGGTCCCCTGTTAATCCAGACGGACAACCCTAGTGTGTTGCATTACATCAGCAATCAAGGGGCACTCATTCCTGTCCACTGTGCATGGAAGTAGTGAGAGTATGGTATTGGTCTCTGTCACACGGCTTGCATTTGTCAGTCATGCATCTCCAAAGTGTCTTGGCAGACTGGCTAAGCAGGTCACTCAAGGATTCATGAATGGGAACTGCAGACCTCTGTAGTAAGCGACCTCTTCACAAGATGGGTTCGTCCCAGACCTTTTTGCATTCCAACACAGCGCAAAACCGCTGTTTTTGCTTACTGTCTCCAGGGCCAAGAGTTTTCTGATGAGACGCTGTGCCTCTCCCTTGGAAAGGGAAATTCCTATATGCATTTCCCCCAATTCCTCTACTACAGAGGGTGCTGCTCAAGCTGCAGATGGAGAGTGCCACTGTCATCCCCATTGCTCCACAGTGGCCTTGCCAGATTGGTTTCCACTTTTGCAGCAGATGGAAGTTGAGCCTTCTGTGTTGTAGTCTGTCACAGGACAAGGGATCCCTGGTCCATCCGGACATGAAGTCCCTAAATCTGCATGCATGGCTCCTGAAAAGGAGCAATTGCATGTTTTGGGGTAACACTTAAGGTTGCTGATCTGGATGTGGCCAGAAGACCTTCCACCAGACATACTTATTCCTTGAAATGGAAGTGTTTCACTTTGTGGGCTGCTTCCAAGCATTTACATGTCCTGTAAATGCTCTGTTGGAATACTTGATGTCCTCATGCGATTCTGGACTACAGGATTCCTCATTGTGCATTTGGCCACTGTATGTGCTTTCCATGCCCCTGTTGATGGTCACAGTTGCTCAGAGTTCTCGTATTCTTCTGAGGGGTATTATTTATATTAAACTCCTCCTATCTGCAATTCAGTCTTGCCTTGGGACTCGAATTTTGTGCTTGAGAAACTGACATTGGCTCTTTTTGAGCCTGTTGTGAGTTGTGGGTTACGTTTCCTGTCATGGAAAATGTTTGTTTGCATTCACTTCTGCTTGAGTCATTTCAGAGATTCAGGCTCCAATGTGTGAGCCTCCTTATTTGATTTTTCACAAAGCCAGAGTCTCTTTCCATACAAATCCTAAGTTTCTGCTAAAAGTGGTATCTGAATTTACAATGAATCAAACAGTGCGCCTTCATGTTTATTACCCTGAGCATGCCAATCCTGGTGAGGCATTACTCCATACATTAGATGTTACATAGAAACATACAGTTTGATGGCAGATAAGGACCGCTTGGCCCACCTAGTCTGCCCATTTTCTCTACCTGTTCATAGGATAGTCAGATAACAATGTTCTTGCACCAAGGACTGCAGAAAGTCCTCTCAGCTTTCTGTTTTGTTCGTCCCTGGGAAAGAGGGTGCCCTATATCTAAATGGTGCTTGTCCAAAAATCTGGCTAATTGTAATAGGTTTTGTTACAGGAAGTGCAGTAAGTAAACTTCTGGTTTACTCTGTTTACTCGATGTTTTAAAACAAAGTAGGCCAAACGACCATTCAGTTGTCTCTCAAATCCTGATTTCAAAATGTATTCAAGCCCTTTCACGAAACTGGTGAAAGAAGACTTACTATTTGCTTAAGTCCCTTGGGAGTTTATTCCATAGTCGTGCTGATCTAATTGTAAAGTAATGGTGCGGTTCGTGGTCACTCCTCAAGGGGAATGGCCACTTCTGTTGCTTGCTTCAGAAATGTTTCTTCTGCTGACATCTGTGCTGCAGCCACATGGAGTACTGTCCACATTTCCAGTAATCATTACAGTCTGGACATAGTCACTCATAGACATGCTGGATGAATAGAAAGGCCATTGACAGAGTACAGGCCTATGGCACATTCATAAGGTAGAGAAAATGGGCAGACTGAATGGGCTTTGTGGTCCTTATCTGCTGTCGACTTCTATGTTTCTTGAAGGCCTGCTTTCTTGAATGAGACTGTACCATCCTTCCAGTTTTTTGGGGGGACTGTTTGTGAATCATTCTAAAGGTGTGGCCTAATGGAGGGGAGATCCTCTATGAAGATGCAACAGTTACATACTTACCGTAACGGTAGGTCTTCGAGAGAATCTCCTCCATTAGGCCATGCCATTCCTCCCTCCATCCCTGTTCTGCTATATTGAAGGTTACATCAGATTTTGTACCTGAACCTGTTCCATGCATCATGTATCCAACCCCACATCTCTCCTTGTATAAGTAGTGTTGGTCTTACCTCCAGGTTCCCCATGGTTGGCAGTCCTCTGAATCTTACCTCTGCTAGGGAACTGAAGAGTGATGTGGCCGCCCTTGTTTTCACGCAGACGTGGGACATCATCGTGGGCAGCCCCCACTAGCACAAGTTTCCCTGTGATCCAAGCACTGTCTGTAGTTGAAAGGTGTGGCTTATTGGAGGAGATTTTCTTAAAGATCTACTGTTATGGTAAGTACGTAACTTTAAAAAAAAATTTTTTTTTTTAAAATAAGTCTAACTTATCTTATTTCCGAGATACTTTTTCTTTTCCCTTTTTGGTTAATGTAGATTATTTTAACCTTATGATCTTAATTCGAGAGGGCTCTTGCAGTAGGTATTCACAAATAGGGCTAAGCCGCCAGGCTTCAGGACCCCACGGAAAATTCTCTAGTTAGCAGTCTCTGGCGGTGGACACTCCCGTCAGGTGACTGGCATCAGGCGACGTCCATATAAAGGCGGTCCCCATCACCGCCTTTCCAGTTCTTTCCCACAGTCGCTTGAGAAAGTTCCTCGTGGTTGAACAGCGCTTGTCAGTACCTTCAACGGTTTCATTTTTCGACTTTCCGGCTTATTTTCTCTAATTTCTTCTAAATTTCTTCAGACATCTGCTGTGCATATCGTTCCTGACTCCCTCTGAATTGCATAAAAACAAGTGCGACTCTTGTGGTTCTGTTTCCACACGACTGCCACTCCTTGTGCCTCTAATGCCTAGGCCCGGACCACCGCGTGGAGGAGTGCCAGCACTGCCAAAAGTTTAACTCTGCTACCCACAAGCGAAGGCAGCAGTCCCTGGAGGTCCATCTCCTGAAAAAGAAAATGGCATCCATGGAGGAGGAGCTGAAGCAGCTTAGGCAGGCGTTAACCTCCCTAGAAGGCCATAAAAGAAGCACCGGGACCGGGATTTCTCATCCACAGCAGCTGCGACTTTGGCTGGAGTTGCGGCCCTACAGGTATCGTCCCCTCTGGGGGATCGCTCCTTGATGGCAGTCTTGGTGGCTACCAAGGAGGCATCGCCCCAACTGTCGGGCTCGCGCTCTGGTCCCTATATAACCTCGTTGGGGGGGGGGGTAAAGGAGGTTTTCGCTCCCATCAAGGCTGCCCTTCCAGTGCGGCCTTCCGGTCCGAGCATGTCAAAGTCTGACGCTGGTACCACAGACGCCCGCACGGACAGGGCTGATAAGCCGTTCACCACCTCTGGTGATCGCCCAGCCCACCACCCTTCCAGCAAGGCTGCCCCTCCTTCATGGCCTTCCACGGATAGTGAGTCCGATAAGACGCTGCTGAGAAGATTGCCATCGGCCCCTCCGACTGCCCAGCAGTCTTACCTAGTCAGACATCCTAGGCTTTCTGCAACGGATCCTCCTGTTGCTCTCTGAGGTCCTCTGGTCCCACCCGGGGATTTTAACCCTCCTTTCCCGGCTGAGACTGAGGACCTAGGGACACTGCCATCAGCGCCCCTCCCCCAGGACACCGGTTGACCAGACTCTGCCTTCCGGCATTTCTTTGCCCGATGGAGGATCTGCCCTTCCGTCAGGACTGTTTGACGGTCTCCCTACGCCGGGCCCAACTCCCTCTGGACAGAGTATCCCGCCATCTGGTCCACCAGTAGGGCCCTCTGCTCCATCAGAGCCCCTGGTTCCAGAGTTTCTGACGCCAGGTTGCCGCCTTTGGTTACGGATACTCTCTTGACTGGTACCTTCACTACCGTATCCGAGCCCCCTTCCTCCTTCACTGCTCTTTCTGACAGAAGAGAACTTTGGTTTCAGAGCAAGAAACAAGTCTAGAACTACAGATTTTTTTTACTAACTGTCCTCCTTCCCACCCCTCCAGCCTCCCACCCAAAGCCAGTTCTACTTTTATAGCCACTGGATTTGACTGACAACAGGAACTTCCTGTTTGGCAGTGGGAAGGGAAGGATCACTGAGACACATTAGTTTCATCAACCTTGAAGGAACCTAAAAAATAACTTTCTCCCCACCTCTGGCTGCTGGAGGTCTGAATCCAAGCACGGAAGGAAACGACTACTGAAGACTACAGGAAGTTCGTGTCCAAGAACAGGAAGGGTGAGAGTTGTAAGGGCACATAGACAGTAGGAAAGTGTAAAAAATGCATAGACTGAGGAGACAGTAAGCATACAAAGCAACAGGAGAGGGGACACAAAATAAGTCAAGATGGGAGTGGTGCAGTGCAGTGCAATGGCCGTGGGGCAGCAGTGTTCCAGGAGACATTCTGGAGGCTGCGATGCTGCCCTATTTGCAGGCACCTCTTGGTCTGAGGTTGCCTGTTTCCGGGCTGACCTGGCTAGGATTTGTGAAACCTCTTCCCCCACCCAGGGGCCACCAGGGCCACCACTGTTACCTCAGAGGTTGCCAAGAAAGAGGAGCGGTTGGACCAAGGTGGGCTCAGGGAGGGAGGGAGAGGGTGGTGGAACAGAGGTGCATCCCTCCAGTTGTACCTCTCCACAATTCTTATGCTGTTCTGGCAAAGAGTGGTTCCTCTATGGAGGCACCTGCAGTGGAGATCAAGGAGGATGCTGGGAACATCCACAAAAGAGACCCACAGGAGGGTGGCACGAGACCCCACAGGGGAAGGAAACAACTCCTGGTAGGGGACTCTATCATTAGGGGAGTAGAAGTGGGGGAGGAAGGAGATAGGGAGGTGCCATGGCTTGGAGGCACAGGAATCTAATCCTCAGGATCACGAGAGCAGCTGTACGAGGGAGGGAGCTGGATGTCATTGTCCACCTAGAGACAAATGACCTGGCTGTGAATGGGATCAGAGCGATGCAAGAGGAGTTTGTGGAGTTGGGGAGGGGCCTTAGACAAGTAACATGTACGGTAACCTTCTCGGAGGTGCTGCCTGTCTATGGCAAGGATGATGCTAGGGTATTCTGCACCATGGAATTCAATGAATGGTTAAAAAGCTGGTGTGGATCTCAGGGATTTGGCTTCATTGGGGACTGGGGAGCCACCTGGAGAGATGCAGGCTTATACTGGCGCGATGGTCTGCATCGGTCGGGGGGGGGGGGGCCAGGATCCTAGGTAACAGGTTTAAATGCTTCATTGGCAAGCATTTAAACTAGCCAAGGGGGGAGGCACTGAAAAGGTGCAGGGAAATCCCAGCCTCCCCCCACAAAACACAGTAGTTACAGAGGTAAACACCAAGGTAGAGAAGTTAGTAGGGAGAAGGAAGGGGATAAATGCAGAAAAAGGCGGTAAAGACAGGGATGGGGTTAAAAGGAGTAAGGCCATAAAAAATAAATGGAAGGTGATTAGTACCAGTGCCTGCAGTGTGTGCATCAAGCTCCCTGAACTAGTGGCCTTGATGGAAGAGGGATGCCTGGATATTGTGGCAGTCACTGAAACATGGTACACAGAGAACCACGACTGGGATGTCAGCATACCAGGAGGAACAGAGTGGGTACAAGAGGAGGAGTAGCAGCTCTCTATATAAGGGAAGGGATTAAAGCAACAGAACTAAAGAGTAAACAAAGTTGATGAGTCACTATGGGTCACCCTGGAGACAGGAAATGGCACCACAATCCGCATGGGGGTTGTGTACAGACCCCCATCTCAAGGGGAGGAAATGGACAAGGAAATAGAAGGCATCCTTAAAATGGCAGAAAAAGGGGAGATATTGTTAATGGGGGAGCTGAATATGCCAGATGTTAACTAGAGTACCTTTGCTGCAGACACTTCCAAGAGCAGGGTCATTCTTGATGCCTTACAGGGGGCATGCCTCAACTAGTGTTGGAACCCACTCAGGAGGGAGCAGTCTTAGACCTGGTACTCAAATGCGGAAGGAGAAAGGATCTTGGATTTAGAAGTGGGTAGCCATCTGGGAACAAGTGATCACCCAACAGTGGAGGGATACTGGGATGCATAGGGACAGGCATCAGCAGTAGAAAACAGGAAGTTGTTATCCCTCTGTACAGACAGTTGGTGAGACTCCCTCTGGAGTACTGCGTGCAATTCTGGAGACCCCATCTCCGCAAAGACAGACGGAGTGGAGGCTGTTTAGAGGAGGGCAACCAAAATGGTGCATGGTCTGCACCAGAAGACATACAAGAGACTAAAGCAGCTTAATATGTATACCCTTGAGGAAGGGGGGGGGGCATGATAGAAACTTTCAAGTATCTCAAGGGAATTAAAGTACAAGAGAGTGGTATTTTTCAGAAGAAATGATGTGCAAGAACAAGGCACAATTTGGAGATAGAGGGGGACGGCTCAGAGGTAATGTTAGAAAGTGTTTTTTCACAGAGAGGGTTGTGGATGCATGGAACAACCTTGCTGAGGAGACTGTGGAGTTGGGAACAGTGGGAGAATTCAAGAATGCATGGGACAGACATAAGGCAGTTCTAGTGGGGGGGGTAGGAGGAAGTAAGCAGTTTAACTAGAATCTGCAGCTTATCCCTCAGGTAGGGAAATGGGCAGACTAGGTGGGCCAAGCAGTCCTCATCTACCGTCAAATTCTAAGTTTCTGTGTTTTGCCGGCGCTCCCCTCCGCAGCTGCTGGCGGACTTGAAAGAGACGTTGGCTTCCTGGTGGGCTGCGGCCAAGGCTCAGCTCACCAAGGAAGTTGAGTCTTCATCTTCCTTATTCAATCTTCACCATTCGTTACTGTAAGCCAGAGGCATGCACCCCGCCACGGGAGTTTTTTTTTCTAAGAGGGGTCTGTGCCGACGGCGCCACCCCCAAAGAGTGACTCACTTTGTGATGTGCGAAGGGTGGCCGTTAGGCATTGCAGACTCCTCCTCCATCCCAGTTCTGCTTTTCCCGCCGTCGAGGCTACACTTGTGCAGAGTCGTTTATAGCACTGCGTCATAGGCCGCATTTCTCTCGAAGTCGCCAAGCTCCTTCATCCCGGTTTTTCTCAACGTCACCCGGTAAGACCGTTTTGTTTCTATTATATTTCGACACTGAGAACTATACAGTTTTTTTCCTTAATTGTTTCGCATCATGTCAGGTTCGGGGGCAAAATGCAAGTCTAAGGCGGGCCATACCCAGATGCGTCGGCCCTTGTGGCCGGCAGTTTTCAGTCACAGACTCATTGTTTTCGGTGCCTGGGACCCTACCATGATATGGATCGCCGTGTGTTAGAAGTCCGCGCGTTTAAAGTCGGAAGAGCTCCGCCAGCTTTCTTCGGAGGACGATATCACCCACGGGCCTCCCAGGCCAGATCTCTTGACCCTTCCTCCGGGTCCCCTCCTGGGTCTGTATGGCCCGGTGAGGAGGGAACCTCCTCCACCTCCAGCCTTGCTGAAGAGGTGGTTTTTTCAGCACAGGAGGAACAGTGGGATCCCTCCCGGGGTCATGCTGTTGGCACCGTTCCGGCAGTCACCTCCATGAAGGTGTGCAGGCTCCCCCGGTGTTGCGGCCACCGGTTGCGGGGCCTGGCGCTGGTGGACCCTTTTTCTTGTCGCCATGGAGTCTGGTGCAGCACGCGGTGCCAGTGACTTGGGCAGGGCCATTGGTGCCGCTTTGGGTCTCTGTGACGTACATGGCGCTGGGGACTCTGGTGGCGTCGTCGGTGCCACGCTGGGTTTCGGCACCAGGGAATCGGGCGTTGCCGCGCTGTTTCTTAGTGCTGTCCATGGCACCGGGGACTCAGACGGCACCATTCGCGGTGCGCCCCGGGTTTTTGGTGCAGGAGGTGCGCCTGACTTCACTGGTGTTAGTGGTGTCGCGGCATTTGGCTGTTTTGATTATTCCCCATTGTTCCTCCACCTCTCCTCTTTGCCCGTTAGCTAGTGCTTTTCCGAGGCACTAGTTTTCCCAAAGTCAGCCTTCCTAAAGTCCAATACTCTTGTTTTTGTATGGCTTGACTCTGTGGCTGTGTTGGGCGACATAGCCCTTTCTGATCACGCCCCTTTGGTTACCACCTGGGACATGGAACTACAGCCCAAAAACACCCGATGGAAACATAACTCTTATCTCCGTTCTAAACAATTTCAAGAATACCTTATAGACAAAATCAAGGAAATTGTGGGGGAACAACCCCCACCCCCCCAGAAGAAACGACCCTTGCAGTACACTGGGACACAGTGAAATCTGTCCTTCGTGGACATATAATTCGGTATACAGCGGAACTATAAAAAAAAAAAAGGGACAGAAGACTAAATTAGAGGATACACTACATTTTCTACAAATGGCCCACAAACAAGGGGATACTTCAGTCTTCCTCCAACTACAACAAACCAAGTCAGACCTTGATCGTTTGGCCCTACAGCAAACAGAGATTGCTCTAACTTATCTCAGACAGATACTATGAGGTAGGACCTAGAGCAACAAGATTATTAGCCTGCCAACTCCGAAAACAGAAGTCTTCATTTATATCCACTAGCAGATACCCCTCCCACGGCCGGTTACTAACCGAGCTGCATGATGTTATGGGGGCATTCACTTCCTACTATCTACATTATACACTCCAGAACAATCTCCTGCCCAGCAAATAAATCATTATCTCCACCCTATCACTATGCCTACACTCTCAGACCAGCAGAGGGAAACCCTGACCAGTCTGATTTCAAACAGAGTTGGCCGCGGCCTTAGCAAGAGCGAAAAAGCTAAAGGCCCCGGGGCCAGATGGATACCGAATGGAGTTCTACAGGGCAGTTAAATCCCAGGTCCACCATAGACTTTTGAGACTATTCAATTCAATCCTGGAAGGAGAATTGCCTCCACACTCTTGGTCATATGCAACCATTTCATTTTATCCCCAAACCAGAAAAATCCCCCCAACTCTGTAGCTCCTACAGACCAATGTCGGTATTAAATGCTGATTACAAATTATTTGTCTATCCTGGCACATCGCCTAGATTCTTTTCTCCCTCAGCTCATAGACAGGGACCAAACTGGATTTGTGAGTACCCGATCCACCACTGATAATATTAAGCACACCCTCCATTTAACTCATGAGATGCATTTTTCTTATATCCCCTCAGTCTTAATCAGCCTTGACGTTGAAAAGGCGTTCAATAGCGTGGGTTGGCCATTCCTATATCAGGTTCTCCACAAAATTGGGATCCCTTCAACCCTGATTTTAAGGTCATACAAAACATTTATGGTACTCCCCAGGCCTGTGTAAAGATAGATGGGCATCACTCTGGGTATTTTCGACTGGGCAGAGGAAACAGACAAGGCTGTCCCCTCTCCCCGCTTTTATTTGCTATATTCATAGAACCTCTCGCACAGTATATCCGAGAGTCACAGAATCTCACCGGAGTCACGTCGGGAGGTACGGAGCACTGTGTTGCACTGTATGCTGATGACGTGCTACTCTACCTACAAAACCCGGAAAAATTGCTCCCAGCAGTAAGACAGCTCTTGGATGAGTTTGGACAGGTGTCTGGATATAAGCTTAATCTTTCCAAAACTGAAATCCTCACATTCCACTACTCCCCGTCCTCCAACGTACAAAATCTATTTCCCTTCAACTGGACTTTGACCAAACTGAAATAACTGAAATACCTGAGTATTCAACTTTCCCAGTCTCCAACAGACTACTATAAAAACTACTATATCCCCTTCACCTCTCAACTTAAAACTGATCTGGCCACTTGGAATACCCTCCCACTGAGCCTCATCAGAAGAATAGCGCTAATTAGAACGGTAGTGCTCCCTAGGGCCCTGTACTTATTCCAGAATGTCCCCATTCCTCTTACGGATAAAACATTCCAGAGCTGGAGCCGCTCTATTTCTAGATTCATCTGGGCAGGGCAGAGACCTAGAGTCAGCTTTAAGGTGCTCACTCTTCAGAGAACTCGGGGGTGGCTTGCTCTCCCAACCTTCAACTTTACCATAATGCTGCACTGCTCATGCATCTGATGGCAAAACAGAATGGCAAAACTTCCCTGCACTGGGTGGAAATTGAGATGACTCCTGTCAGCAATAGGGACTACTTTAGAATACTGTATGGGCAACATAATGAATCCCTTCTCCAAACCTTACTAATCCGTGGATAATTCATTACCTAAACGCCTGGAGAACTATAAGGAGCTCACAACATCTAGAGCCTTTCTTGCCCCTTATATGTCCCATAGCAAGGAGACCAATTTACTCCTAACAGAATGGATCATGGGTTCTTAACGTGGGAAAAATCGGGCTTGATATACCTTCCGCAAGTCACAACACTGGGAAGTGTGTGACCCTTTAAGGAAATTCAAACCCAATACAATCTACCACGTAGGGATTTTTACAGATTTTTACAGCTCTGCCACTACTATGAATCCCTGCCGGCCCCTGCTCAAACTCCTGCCCAGTTAACCCCCGCCCTTAATTAATCTTCAAATTTGACTGAATAATTCCTATGAGCAGAGACATACTCTCAGCTTATCACTCCCAAAAATCTCACCAGCTAGCCATTATTGATAATGTTAGACTCCAATGGCAAATGGAGTTGGAACACCCCATCACCCCTGAGGAATGGCAGAAAGCATGCCGATATGTTACTAAGGTAACCAACTCATCAGTGGCGTGAATACACTTCGAAAAACCTTAGCAGATACTGCAGGACCCCAGTAATCACTAGTCACTATGCCCAATCTGGATCTGCGGCTTGCTGGCGTCATTGTGGGAGAGGTCAGTGTGACTCACTTGCACATTATGTGAACCTGCCCTAAACTTCAACCCTTTATATTAGCTCTCCAGACTAACCTGCAAGAACTCTTTGGCCCACAATTTAAACTAACTGGGAAAGTATACCTTTTACTATTAATCCCTAGAGAACTAAGGAAACCGTCTGTTAGATATCTCCTCCTCCTCCTTACTGCGGCCAAGAAGGCCATTACTAAAGTATGGCTAACCACAAAAATCCCAACCATACAGGATTGGTGGCAGATCACTAAAAAGATGTACTATATGGAGCGGATAACTCAATCTAAATGACCAAGGAGACCAATTCAACTCTAGATGGTCTCAATGGCAGCTTTATTACATGCTACAAAATGACTCCTTTGTTCTTTGAATTGCACTATTGAGTGAAAGAATCTCTTTAAAGGACTAGAGTTCCTAGGAATACTCTTAAATCCTCACAATTGACTAACCATTTGCTATCCCTCCTTATCCTCTTCCCCACTGCAACGCTTCCCCCCCCCCCCGTGGAGCTGGGTTGGAACACTGCAGGATCATCCCCTGGGAGTCCCGCCCCCAATCAAATGGGTTGCTTCATAGACGATTTCTGCCCACATGTAAATATGTAAAATGGGTCACTGATTCACAGGAACTCTGTGTAAACTGTAATTCTGTTTACTTTCTGTACTTAGAATTAAGTGGCATTGATAGACCCCCTAGAAGAAACATAAAATGCTTTGGTCTTTAATCCCTCCTTTTATTTAACTTATTGAACCTATACAATTGAATCCTCTGTTATAAGCTAAGATCTTATTGTATTAATGCTTTATAGACTTGATTCCATGATCATGTGTAAAAATTGAATGCTGTAAACAGTCTGATATGTAGACTATGTATGCTAAAAGCACAATAAAAAATGAAATTATAAAAAGTTCCTAATGTACATTGAGAATAATTTCCAGAATGTTTAGAACAACTTTCTATAGCTGCACTCTCTCTAGCACTTGTCCGTATGTTGAAATATGCTTAAGAATAGGACTGTATTTGGAAGCACCGGATTGGCCTTTGGCCTGATCTATCAGTTGGCAATGCACTAGGGTGGTATACCATTTGGCCTGCTTGTGATTTGTTGATTGCCAATGTTAAATTATCTCCTTTCATCTTGTTTAGGATGTAACTATTACCAATGATGGAGCCACTATTCTGAAGTTGCTGGAGGTGGAGCATCCTGCTGCCAAAGTTCTGTGTGAACTGGCTGAGCTGCAAGACAAAGAAGTGGGAGATGGGACCACTTCAGTGGTGAGTAGAACGGTGGTGTTTTGGGAGTCTGTGTGCCCAGTATATGATAGTTGAGCTTTGCATCAGTGGCATAACCTGTGTCCCCTTCCCTCATTCTGTTCTCCTCGCCAACACCCCCTTCCCCTTCTGCCCAGACGACTCCCCACCACTCACTCTGTGACCTTCAGGGTCCTCCTTGCTCTTGACCCACACAAAGGAGGGATCCACGATGAATCTGACTTCCAACTCTTGTCTCTGTCCGTCTGTCATCGCCTCAGTCGCTGATTGTCACTTGCCTTAATCTTTGATCTGTGTCAGCAGGCCACTGTTATCCCCCTGCCCTCGCTGGCAACTATCACTATCCTATCTTCCTCCTTTCCTCCCAAGCTAAACTTTAGGAACACCTGATCCTTTCCCAACTCTCCTCTTTCCTTGACGACGACTTCACTCCTTTCCAGTTTGGCTTCAGGAAATGTCACTCACTGACTCCATTCTTTCTGGCATGAGCCAGAGGCTGGTCACCTCCATTCTTTCTGGCATGAGCCATAAGTTGGTCACCGCCGCCATTTTTGTTGACCTGGCCAGAGCGTTCGGTACTGTTGCACACCCAATCCACCAGGGCAAGCTAAAAGTGACTAGGCTTTCCTCCTGAATGATTTCGCTCACACATGAGGGTAGGACCGAAACTGTCCGTATTGTTGTTGCCATCTCCCCTCCTCACCATGTCTGTTCTGGCCTACTCTAAGGATCCATCCTTGGGACCCATCACATTTTCCATTTTCTAAACTACTTTCCCCTCACCTGCTTCTCTGTCCATTCACTTGTACACACGTGACACAGTTCTCTACGTCTCTGATCCCATGACCCATCTCCATCTGGATTTCAGATTCCAACACCGGTTTCAGGCCAACAAGCTGTCCCTCACTGCTGAAAAAAGGTGTCTGACCTTTCGCACTAGGCAGAGCCTTACAATCTCTCCACTCCCCCTCCTGACTTTTGGTTGTGTTGAGATTGAGGATGTCTCCTTTAAATACCTCTGGATATGATCGGATTGCCATCTGGATTTCTCTACTCATGTGGACCCCATCCACAAGAAGCTGAACCCTAAACGTGTGACAGTTTTGAGGAAAAAGCAAGTATCCCACTTCTGCTCAGCGAGGTGGTCACAAAGGTGATTCTGCCAGTCTTCCATAAGGGTGACATTGCATATAGCACTGCTCCCAAGTCTATCCGTGCCAGGCTGAATCCCCTCTTTCATTCCTTCTACCCCTTTGTCCTGGCTTGCCTCCCAAGAACCCATAGCTGCTCCCTGTATCTCTATCTCCTTGCCCTCCATTGATGCCAGGTACCTCGCTCATTGTGCCACCTTTGTCTCCAGATTCTGGCTGGTTGCCCCACAATTTCTTCTCTCCTCTCCTTCCACCACCTGTTCACTTCACAGTTTTGACACCCGCTCTCTCCCCTTCACCTGTGTAAGATCCTCTGCTGGTCAAGCTGTTAATCTGCTTCCACAAACTTTGGAGCACCTTCCCTGTTGCTTGTTGCAGTGCTCCCTTTTCCCTGTCACTGAAATCCCTCCTCCGTGACCTCACTATTCATGCTTATAGTTGCTGCTGATTCAAACATGAAGTCTTGCTGTATTCAGACATAATGCAGTTAGCCCCAGCACTTGAACTGCCCCGGAGAGGAAAGAGTTAACTCTATGCAGAAGCATAGAATGTTGAGCTCGAGCTCGGTTTTCAAACTTCTGTCTATGGTACATCCCAGTGTAACTGTCAGATTCTTTACTCCGCCGAACAGTGAAGTTCCTCTGGAGATTCCTCTGCTTGGTTCAGTAAACGTAAAGCGTTTGGTTTAAAACTTATTCTTTTTTTTTTTTTGGGTTTCCAGACCCTGTCTGCGGTACAGGCAGTGTGGTAGATGGGTAGTGACTGTAATTTATTTTAAATAACTTGTGGAAATTGTTGGCTCTAGGGACATGGATATGTTGTTCATCCACACTGTCTGGCAGGTTCCTTTCTGCTTTAAATCTTGCCGGAAGGTCTTCAAGCTGGCTCCTTCCACCCACCTGGGTGGTAAAACTCTTGGCTCCGCCCCATGACTCCAGATCTTCCTTACTGCTTGGAAGCTCAGGTTCCCACTAACGCTCTGCGTATAGACTGGATCCTATTTCTTTATTTCACCTGAAACTTATTCTTAAATTTTCAAGACTTCGGTCAAATTACTCCCTCGCGGCTGCGATGGACAACTCGACTCCTGGATTTCGGTGGTGCCCATGTGGGCAGCAAATGTCCAGGACGGATCCGCACTCCACGTGTGTCTACTGCCTCGGCCTAAACCATGACCCACTTGAGCCTCTGCCGAGAGTTATGGCGTTCCGTTTCGACCCAACGTCCTGTAAGACGCTGCCGGTTACTGCTTGATTGCTCCGAGCGCTACCCGGCAGTGAAGTCAAAGGAGGCCCGTTGTTCGGTGACTGCGGCGGCTGGCTCGGCTGAGCAACTCAAGCAGATGATCGCCCTCGAGGAGGAGGCGGCGGCACAAGCCACATCATCCTCTTCCTCGGTAGCGGCATTTATCCTGCTCTCTTTGGGTTCCTCCCACTCAGCTTCTTTTAAGGAGCTTTGCCAAGCCCTTTCCACGAAGGGAGAGGGGCCATCGGGACATTCTTCTCAGTCCAAAAAGGACTCGAAAGGTAAGTCCCATCGTCGGCGTTCGTGGGAGCGGGAGAGGTCCCCTTCCCCGGACAATTGACACTCTACTTCGGTCGAGGTTGCGACTAAGGCCGCTGGATTCAAGGCGTCCCCGTCAGGTCAGCCAGCTGAGACACCAGTCGACGGCTCGACCCGTCGGACGGGCTGTCGACTGGTGAAGCCAACAACCCTTCTTCACCGGTTCTCCCGGTGGAGACCGAGGACTTGCCTGCGCCTCCTGTGCCGGAGTACCAGGTCAAGGCTTCCGAGCCGAGGGAAGAGCGGGTGTCCCCCTGCCCCAGACCCGTCCTCAGAAACACCTAAGATCTCTGTCTCGGACATAGTCTCGGTCCAGCCGATCCCGCCGACATCAGCGGTCTCTGTCTCTGCACCGAAGTAAGCGGCACAGCCACTTGTCCTAGTCTTCCTCTTCGGAAGAGGAGAGGCTTCTCCCACGCCCTCATGGGCTCCCTGGATGAGGTGAATCCTCATCTCCTGGCTGACCTGCAGACCATGGTCAGGCAGGTACGGGACCAGGGAAGGGCAGTGGCAAAACAGCAGCTCCAAACGGCTCTGGACATTGGAGACTCCTGTGCCAGATCAGTTGCGGCCGCAGTGGCCATGCGCCGCAGAGCATGGCTGAGGATATCCACCTTCACGGCGGATACCCAGCATAAACTGGCGGATGTCCCCTTCCTGGGGACCGACCTCTTCAGCCCTCGAGCGGAAGGTCACGTCCAGCGGATCGAAAAGTCCAATGCCACTCTGGACTTGGTCACCTCCGCCCAGGACAAGGGCCGTCGACGACATCATCATAAGTCCTTTCACCCTTCTGCGCCTGCGGCACGTCCGGCCCAACAGCACCAACACCAGGGTCAGCAGGCTTGCACTTGGCACCCCAAAGCCAAGCCTGCAGCTTCCTCTAATAGGAGGCAAGGAGGAAAAGGCCCAGGAGGTCCCTCGGCCGGTCCCTGCTCCAAGCCTGCCCAGTGACGGGTTGAGGGGTGTCGCCCCCAGCCTAGTCACTCCCACCTGGGTTCCTTCCGTGGGGGGACGGCTCCGCTGCTTTCTTTCCGCCTGGTCCGCCATCACCACGGACCGCTGGGTGTTGGAGGTGGTAGGAAAGGGCCTGGCCCTGGAGTTCGAGCAGGCCCAGCCCTTCTGAGCCATCGCCCCTTGGGGGACCTACGGGGTCCGCAGCCTCTGTCAGCTCGCCGAGCCGATATCGCCCTGCCCCTCAAAAAAGAGGTGATCAGGAAGGTGGCGAATCCTCCTTCAGACCCGGGGTTTGTGTCCAGGTACTTCCTGGCCCCAAAACGGATGGGGGGCAGGCGCTCCATTCTTGACCTGCACGACCTGAACAGGTTCCTAAGGTCTCGGACCTCCAGGATGGTCACTCTGGCTCAGATAATCCCATCCTTGGAACGAGGCGTGTGGTTCTGTTCTCTGGACCTCCAGGACGCATTCTTTCACGTCCCAATCCATCCGTCCCACTAGATTCCTCCTCTTCAGGGCAGAGGGAACCCTCTACGAGTTCCGAGCCATGCCCTTCGGCCTTTCCCTAGCTCCCAGGGTCTTCACCAAATGCATGGCAGTGGTGACAGCATTCCTGTGGCGCCGAAGGGTTTGGGTGCACTCCTACCTGGATGGCTGGCTGATTGCAGGCCCCTCCAGAACAGAGGTGGAGCGGTCCAGAGATCTGGCCCTCCAGGTTTGCTCTCAGGTTGGCCCCCTCATCAACGAGGCAGAGTTGGAACTCGTGCCAGAGCATGGCTCCCGGTGGAGAGGGCCGAGGTTCTTTCCTCCTTTGCCCAATTATTTCAGGTTGGGCAATTGCGCCCTGCCGGGGACTTCCTGCGCCTCCTGGGCCTCATGGCGGCCTGCACCAGCTTGGTCCGTTGGGCCCGTTGGTACATGCGTCCCCTTCAGTGCGGGCTGGCCAGCCAGTGCTCACAGCACTTCGATCCGCTGGATCAGCTAGTGACAGTGACCCAGGGGATGTGGAACTCTCTCCAGTGGCGGACCGTTCCAGCACATCTGCAGGAGGGCATCCAGTTTGTCCGCCCCGAGCTGATGGTCTCTCTATCGACCGATGCGCCTCTGATGGGTTGGGGTGCCCATCTGGGGGAGCACAGAGTGCATGGCCTCTGGTCCCTTCGGGAGTCCCGATGCCACGTCAACCTGCTGGAGCTTCGGGCGGTTCGTCTAGCCCTCACTGTCGTCGCTCTGTTTCTATGGGGTCAAGTGGTTCAGGTCCAGATGGACAATACCACGACCATGTGCTACCTAAACCGCCAGGACGGGACGCGCTCCATGCCTCTGCGCAGGGAAGCTCTCTGCATTTGGTCACTTGTGCGCAGTCTGGTGGCGGATCTCCTTGCCATCCATGTGTCAGGAACCTCCCAACATTCTGGCCGATGCCCTAAGCTGGATAGGGGCTGCGTCCCACGAGTGGTCTCTCCTGCCGGAGGTGGTACAAGATCTGTTCTCCCACTGGGCATGCCTCAGGTGGACCTGTTTGCCTCCAGGCAGAAAGCGAAGCTGAGACTGTTTCATGCCCGCCCCCCTCAGCAGGGCTCGCAGGGGGATGCCTTCTCGAGGCCGTGGACCCCGGGCCTCTTCTACGCCTTCCCCCATTTCCCTTGATCCAGAAGGTGCTTCTCAAGGCGAGGAGGGACAAGGCGCAGGTGATTCTGGTAGCCCCAGACTGGCCCCGCCAGTTCTGGTATCCAGATCTCCTCAGTCTTGGCTCCAGGCTCCTGAGGCGGCTTCCAGCCCGCCCGGACCTGATCTCAGTCAATCAGGGGAAGGTATTCCATCCGGACCTTCAATCCCTGCACCTGACGGCCTGGTTCCTGAGCGGCTAGAGTTCCAGGCCTTGGGTCTTTCTGACGAGGTCCTCAGCGTTGTTGAGGCGTCCCGTAAGGAGTCGACCAGGAAATGCTGTGCCTTCAAATGGAAGAGATTCTCCATTTGGTGTCAGGGCAAGGGCCTGGACCCTTCCTCCTGTTCCTTGGCTAGCATTCTGGATTACCTGTGGTCCCTTTCTCAGCAAGGGCTTCGGTAGACGACCCTCAAGGTGCTCCTGGCAGCCATCTCTGCTTACCGGGCGCGGGCCGGGAAGCAGTCAGTGGCGCAGGAGAAGGTGGTCAAGTGCTTTTTCAAGGCCTTGATCACATATCCCCTCCGGTGTGAGAACCTCCACCTCTGTGGGATCTACTGGTGGTACTGGCTAAGCTCATGGGCAGGCCATTCGAACCGATGCACAGGTGTGACATCTCTCACCTGTTGTGGAAGACAGCCTTCTTGGTGGCTATCACGTCAGCCAGAAGGATGGGAGAGCTCCAGGCGCTTTCCATAGAGTCTCCTTATCTGGTCTTCCACAGGGACAAGGTTGTCCTGTGCCCCCACCCGAAATTCCTTCCGAAGGTGGTGTCGGAGTTTCACCTTAACCAGGTGTTGATTCTGCCAGTGTTCTACCCCAATCACACCTCGGAGGCCGAATATAGACTCCATACTTTGGACGCTAGAAGGCGCTTGCTTATTATAAGGAGGCGGACGGCTGAAGTTCGGGAGAGGTTACGCCAGCTGTATGTCACCTCGCTGAAGCTGCACCTGGCAGACCTGCAGCCAAGGGGACGATAGGCAGGTGGGTCACCTCCTGCATAGATCTCTGGTATAGGTTGGCAGGCATGGTGCCTCCCAGAGGGATAAGAGCTCATTCTACCCGCCATACCGCTGCATCGGTGGCTGCTTCAGGGACGTCCCTATCCAGAAATCTGCAGGGCTGCTACCTGGAAGTCAGCACACCTTCATTACCCACTACCACATCGACCTTGAGTCACGCCGGGATGCTTGTTTTGGGGCCTCGGTTCTCCAGTCATTATTCCCTAAGTAGGGGGTGTGCGCCTCCTCCTCCTCCTGGAGACCTGCTAGGAGTCTGCCAAGAAGTGTGGATTGAACAACATATCCATGTCCTAGAAATACGGTTACTCACCTGTAACAGGAGTTCTAGTAATGGTATATGTTCATCCACAACCTGACTCTCGGCTTCGACGCACAACCTGGCTTCCAGCGGGTTAGATCTGGCATTGTGGGGCAGAGCCGAGAGTTTTACCACCTGGGTGGGTGGGAGGAGCAGCTTGAAGACCTTCCGGCAAGATTTAAAGCGGCAAGGAACCTGCCAAGAAGTGTGGATGAACAACATATACCATTCCTAGAACTCCTGTTACAGGTGAGTAATCTGTTTATTCTTTACTCCACCTAACAGTGAAGTCGCTCCGGAGATTTCCTCTGCTCGGTTTGATAAAAATAGAGAGTTTGGTTTAAACAGTATAATTTTTTATTTTCGGATTTCCAGCCTCTGTCTACGGTACAGGTAGTGTGTACATAGATAGTGACTGTTTTATTCTGTGAAGAAGTTGGAAATTGTTCTTTCCTTCGGTTTCTTTCCGGTCGGTCTGGTTTGGAACTGACCCATTCTGTTTAATTTTATTCCTGGGATTAGAGTGTTCCAGTACCGATCGGTTTCGAAAGAACTGGGCTTTTTTAGGCGGTTCTTTTAAAAAACCCGTGACATGGTTTGTAACCGATCAGTTATTGTATTAACTGGCTTGAAAGCTGCAATAGGGTAATTTGTTAGGTTGGCCATGTCTGAGAAACCCAAGAAGAAATCCGGTCCCATTGGGTTTCAGCACTGTACTGAGGGTGGGGAGGCCTTTGCTAAGGCTGACCCCCACCTCATCTGTGTTTGTCTGGGGTTTGACCGCCTCAAGTCAGACTGCCAAATCTGTAAAAACTTTCCTAAATCCACTCTAGACAAAAGACTGGTAGGCTGAAGGAAAGGGAGGCCGAGAGAATCCGTGAATCCCGGATGGCCAGCCTGGATTCGGTTGCGGCGAACCTGAGGAGAATGCCTACTGACCTGGCGATACCTCCTCAGGCAAGGAGAGCCAACCCCAAGGGTTGGTTCCATCAAAAAAGTGCAAGTCTGCCAGTTCGGATCCGGCATCGCACTCTCCAACCGCGGACGAAATAGCCAAAGCGATTAGCATTGTTCAGTCGCTTAGACTGGTTTCGTCTGAACTGGTACCACAGTTAGGTGGTCGATTTGGTTGGATCCATCTCCTTCAGATTATGATCCAGACGCTTATTGTGAGGAGTTGGAGGGAGAAGAAGACCATCAGGAGGAGTGGGAGGGGGTTGGGAGGAGTCTGGATGTGCCTCTCTGAGTCCCCTTCATATTTTTTGTTCAACAGAAAGGTGGCAGAAACCCAGCAGCTTCCCTTGGTTGATGGGGATAAAGAGGCTGATTTTGTGGAAATGATGGACATCCCAGAATCCAAAAGACTGTCTATCCCTCTTAAGAAATCCTTGGGGAAACAGACGCACAGAATTTTACAAACCCCTAATTCAATACCTCCTGTGGATAAGAGAATGGACAGGAGGTATTTATCAGGCTCAGCTGCAGAGTTCCTTTATAGTCATTGCAGCCATGTTGGGGTAGTTCAGACTGCAGCCTGTGACCGGGCTAACATTCCTTTGGCTTCACACACCCCTGGATAAGGACTCTCGGAAAGTGGATGCCATGGCCAAAAAAACAGTATTTGGCATCCTCTTTGGGACTCAGGTAGGCTACTTATGGCCTACACAGCCAGGTACCAGAAATCCAGATGGGATACGGTTCTGGAACTGGCTAAACAGGCCTCTCCCCAGCTAGCCTAGGAGGTGGCTGCTGATGGAATGGAGGCATCCAAAATGCAATTTCATGCTGCTGTGGACTCCAGTGATGTGGCATCTAGAGTCATGGCTACATCTGTCTCTCAGAAGACGTGCTTGGTTCAGATGTACTGTCCTTTCACAGGATACCCAGACTAAGGCTATGGATTTCCCTGTAGTAGGTAACTCTCCGTTTGGGGAGCAGACAGAGGCTTACATGAAGAAAATGGATGAATACAGGACAGGAGTGCACAGGCCAAGGAAAGGCAAGCCACACCACACAAGCAGCAGTCTAGGGGCAGGGACAGGCCCTTTCAAAGGCCTTTTTACCAAGCCTAGGCTGCCTCTCTTCCCACAGAGGGGGTTCTTCAGAGGGAGGGAGGGGCAGGAGGGGGATGAGCAGAGCTGCTCCTCCTCCTCAGTCTAAGGCTCCTGTCAAGCAGACACCCTGATGTGCCGACCTGGAGTGCGAACTCCCATTTCCAGTGAGGTGACTGACTTACTGCTTCCAGGCCTGAAGTCTGTGACCTCAGACAAGTGGGTCATGGAAGTAGTAAGCCAGGGACTGGCCCTCGGCTTCAAAAAAATTTCCAAAAAAGTGGGCCAAGTCTTTTCCACCTGCATCACTCTCAGAAAGCATTGCCCTAGAGGTAGAGGTTTCCTCTCTTCTAGCTCTCAGAGCTATAGAGAAGATTCCTACTCAGCACAGGGGAAAATAACTACTCCAGGTACTTCCTTACCCCAAAGAAAACGGGGGAGTGGGGCGACCCATCCTTGACCCAGGGTATTTGAACAGATTTCAAAGCCCAAATTCAAAATGTAACTCTGGGAATAATCCTTCCCTCTCTAAGGCCAGGGGATTGGCTAGCATCTCTGGACCTCAAGGATGCCTACTTCCATATTCCTCTCAGGTGCTCCCACAAAAAATACCTTGGGTTCGAGTTGCCTTCAGGCCATTACCAATTCAGAGCTATGCCAGTCGGCCTAACATCAGCTACAAGGGTGTTCACAAAGTGCCTTGCAATAGTGGTGGCTTACCTCAGAAGACAGGGTATCACCATCTTCCCGTATCTGGATGACTGGCTCTTAGTGGGTCAGTCACCTTTACAGGTAAAGTCAGCTCTTCAAACTACCCAGGACCTACTCGGCTCCTTGGGGTTTCTTTTCAGTCTTCCAGAGTCTGTCCTCGAACCAGTTCAGCGTCTCACCTTTATAAGCATAGAGTTGGACACTGTACAAGCCTTCCTTCCCCTGGCAAGGGTGAAGGCCCTAGTGGATCTCGCGCTTCCTCCTTTCGACCTCAGGTCTCTCGCCCAGCAAGACAGTTCCTCCAGCTCCTGGGCCACATGGCAGCTTCCACAGCAGTGGTGCAGGGAGCAAGGTTCCAGATGAGGGATATTCAGTTTCATCCAAGGTCTTTTTGGTGTCAAAGGAAGGAATCACTTACCAAACTGATCCCAGTGACTCAGACTCTGGTCCAAGCTCGCCAGTGGTGGCTGGACCAGGACAACCTCAGACAAGGGGTTCCATTTCTCCCTCAGGTCCCATCAGTAGTTCTAACTACGGATGCTTCTCTCCTAGGCTGGGGAGCCCACATGGGAGCCCTGACAGCTCAAGGGGTCTGGTCTCCCCAAGAGTCTCTCCTTCATATCAATCTCCTGGAACTCGGGGGCAGTTTTCCTAGCCCTGCAGAGCTTCTCGGATTCAGTCAAGGGCAAGGTGGTCCAAGTCAGGACAGACACCACCACAATGTGGTACATCAACAAACAGAGGCACTCGGTCCTTGGCCTTGTGCACAGAAGCCCTGAAGATGTGGTCTCTGGCCTGTTCTCTTCAGACTTCTCTGGTAGCAGTTCACCTTCCATGGAAGGACAACGTACTAGCAGATGCTCTGAGCAGAATTTCACAGGGACATCACAAATGGTCCCTGGATCCTCGAATCCTGAAGGTGATCTTTTCCAGGTGGTGCACTCCAGAGATGGATCTCTTTGCAGCACCGGACCATCATCAACTTCCTCTGTTTTGTTGCAGACCTCCAGTTCTGGGGACGGTTCCCCAGGATGCTCTCATTTTGGACTGGAAGGGCAGGTTTCTCTATGCCTTCCCTCCCTTCCTTCCCTCTGCTGTTCAGAGTTCTGATCAAGATCAGGACTCAACCCTGCACAGTGATACTGGTGGCTCCAGATTGGGCCAGACAGTCGTATCTTCTACTGCTGTCCTTGTCAGTGTCATGTCCCTTGTCTCTGCCCAGGACATACAATCTCCTGTCCTCCTCCCAGGGGCGGATCTGATACCCTGAGCTCCAGTCTCTCAATCTCAAGGCCTGGCTCTTGAAGAGTTAGAATATGCAGCACTACATCTCTCTCAGGGAGTGCTGGATATTCTGAAGGTCTCCAAGAAACCTACTAGAAAAACTTATAACTCAAAATGGAGAAGGTTCAGTATTTGGTCCTCTCAGAAAGGCATCCTGCCCGATTCACCTGGCATTTCCACGACCTTAGACTATCTAGTTCATCTGAATGGCCTAGGCCTTAGGCCTGCCACTCTGAAGGTTCATCTAGCAGCTGTCTCTGCCTTCTCCTCAGCAGGGAAGGGCTCTTCCCTGGCATCTCATCCTGTTTTCAGAAAGTTTTTCAAGGGCCTGGTTCACATTAACCCTCTCTTTAGGGAGCCCACTCTGCCGTGGGATCCTAATGTCTGCATTGCTCAGCTTATGCAGCCACCCTTTGAAGCTCTGGCTTCATCCGAATTGAAGAAATTGACCTGGAAAACTCTGTTCCTGGTAGCTATTACTTCTGCCATGCGGACTAGTGAGTTACAGGCTCTGTCAGTTGAACCTGACTTCATCTCCTTCCATAGGGACAAAGTGGTCCTAAGAACCAATAGGAGGTTCTTGCCCAAAGTGGTATTGGATTTTCATCTGAACCAGTCAATATCTCTCCCTGCGTTTTTCACTGATCATTCTTCAGGTGAAAGAAGGTTACACAGTCTGGACATTAAGAGGGCCCTTAACTACTACATTGAGCATACGAAGGCAAATAGAAATGACTGTCTTCAGTTGTTTCTCACTTATGGTGAAGTGAGGAAAGGTAAGCCTGCCACTAAAAGAACTGTTGCCAAGTGGATTGTTTCTTGTATATAATTCTGTTATAACAAGTTGGGTAGAACGCCCCCTTCAGGCGTGAGGGTCATTTGACTGGGGGTACAGCTGCTTCTCTAGCTGTGGCCAGCGACGTACCTTTGTTAGAGATCTATAAAGCAGCCACCTGGAAAACAGTATATACTTTTACAAAGCATTACTCCCTGGACATCCAGGCTAGGAGTGATGCTAGGTTTGGCACAGCAGTACTGCAGAGCCTCTTCCCAAGGTAGGTTCTGCATTTCTTCCTCCATAGGGAACTGCTTGGTAGTTTGCATTATGTCTGAATACAGCAAAACTTCATGTTTGAAGAAAAAATTGCTCACCATAGTAATGTTGTTTCTTCTAATGGAGTCTTGCTGTATTCAGACCTGCCCCCGCCTCCCCTCTCAGAACCTAGTTTTTGGGAAGTGGGCTGGCAGGTACAGTGTTGCACCTTAGGGATGTACCTTGTACCGTCCCTCTTGGGTGGGGTGGATGTTATTTTTTCTGGTGTTTTATACTAAATATTGTCACTACCTTTTCTTCTTGGGTTCTTGGTCTGAGTCTTTTGGGCTCAAAATTAATTTTTTTTTTTTTTTTTGTCCTTTGGTTATATGTTGAACAATTTCCATGCTATAGTATGTTAGTGTGCTCGTAAGAATCTGACGGCTACATTGGGAAGTACTACAGAGGTTTGAAAACCAAGCTCAATGTTCTGTGCTTCTGCATAGAGTTAACTCTTTCCTCTCCAGGGCAGTTCAAGTGCTGGGGTTAACTGCATTATGTCTGAATACAGCAAGAGACCATTTGAAGAAACATTACTATGGTAATTTTTTTCATGTCTGCCCACAAAAAATAATTTTCACAAATTGTACTGAAAAGCACAACCCTGTTGATCTGCTCTTAATTTCAGCACCCGATGCAGAAATGCACTGCAGTCACATTTGTAAATGGTGCTGAAGCGCTGAAAGGCTCACAAACTCTGAGGGGGGGTTGGGGTTGAGTGCTCAAACTTAGATGAATCATGGTCCGAATGTCAAGCCGTGATACTAGGCATGCGCTTATGCATATGTATTACGGCTCGACATTCAGACCGTAATTTATCTAATTTTAAGCTCTCAAAAAAAAAAAAACTTTCCCAGAGTTCCTTTCTTTCGCCTGTTAAGAACTTTGTATAGCTGAATTTGGGTTGATTAGTCGGTTCACAGGCCCTTTGGCACTTCAGCACCCAGGGCTTGAATTCCACTGCTGTTTGGTGCTCCGTGAATACCACAAATCCTGCACAGAACACCAGATACTGTTAGCTGATAACCTGCTTTGTGTAGTGTGTTGTTTTAACGGCCAGTTTTGCGTGAGCACTGCAATTTTGTGGCTTGTCTGTCCTGACATTTTGTGAGCTGTATTTTTCCCCTCTGTTTTCATAAACTTGGTGCACTGATTTGTTACACTGTCTACCTTGTAACTGATGGAGATCTCATGAGAAAGACGCGATAACAGTCTCGTGCTCAGCTGTCCTGTACATGTTGCCCTTCAGTCCCCCTGGCACCACCGTGTTGCAGGCAGCAAATTCAAGGCAGTAGTTCGTGCGGTGATCATAAATGTTCCCTCTGGTCATCACAGCTACCCCTGCCTTGATAAAGGTCTATGCAGTGAAGCAACTTTGCTTACAAAGCAGCATTTAAGTTCTGTTGGGATTTCTGTATTTATGTGCAAGTTCTTGGTCGGGCTTGATGTGTATTACATAAACCTGCCGGACTGAGATGATGTTTGGGTAAGATCATACGTCAAGATTCGCTCTTGCAGCAGGTAACGTCTTTGGGACTAGACCGGCGAGGCGCGCCAGGACCCTGCGGAGCTTTCTGGCCAGCAATGCCAGGCGGGGGACCGTCCCCCTATGTTGGTCTGCCCCAGCATCATTTATGGTATAAAAGGGGCGGTCCCCAGCCCATCCTCAGTTCTTTTCCCCGCCATCTTCCTCTCAAGTTGGACCTCTGCGGATGCCTTCAGCTAGTAGACTGCTGTTTAATAAGTCTCTGTGCATGTCTGCTTCTCCAACATTTTCCATCAAGAGGCGCCCCTCCATGTGCGCGTGCTGCGAACAGATCCCGCATAAAGACTGCCACTCAGCCTGCCTATTCTGCCTAGGCCCAGACCACAACATTGAGACCTGCCAGCACTGCCGTGGCTTCAACCAGCACACAAGGCTTTGGCTTTACAACACTTTTGAAACTTTCCTCCTAAAGCAACAGATATCTGCCATGGAGAAGGAACTCACAGCAAGAACTTGTTGTTCTCCCTTTTCTCACAAGGAGAAAGACATCCAGTGGTAAACACAAGAACCGGGACTAGGAGAAATCCCGGGCAGAAGGCTGCATTCGGTCCCTGACGGAGAAGTCTGCGACCTCTTCATCTGCCATGCTCCCGGTAGTGAAGCCTCCCTCCCTCCCTTCTTCATGTGTTTCAAGAGAAGGATCTTCAGGGCGTGGGAAGTCTTCTCGCATCTGAGCCACTCTAGCTTAAGCCCATCACCTCTGGGGGGGGGGGGCTGTAGGCCTGGTGACTCGGCTGGCAGTTCCTCGGACAGCAGACAGCTGTCTGTTGCTCTCCTGGCCAGGGTGTGTGTCTGACTCTGCCCTGTCCGGTGCCGACGCTGGAAAGTGACACCCGGCACAGTCATCCTGTCCCTCTGGGAGTAACGGCTGCACGTCCTGCTGAGGTATGCCTCCCCTACAGGCAACTCCACCTAGGCGTCTGCCGGCTAGTTCTCCTGCTTGGTCTCTGCCTCTGCCGGTCACCTCGGTGCCAGCTTCCCTGGCTCCCTGTCAAGAGACCCCAGCATCCCCCAAAACAGCTGCTGACAGGGCACCCCTCGCACACCGCCTGAAGATCCAATGACAGACGCTCAGACGTCGGATAAGGTTCTTCCGCCTGAGGGTACTCTGGCCCACATGCTGGATGGCCAGGTATAGACTACCCTGATGCCGGGTTTACCTCAGCCGGATGACCTGACGCCGGGACTGTGTAGCCACTGCCCTGGTGCTGGACAAACCAGAGCTACTGCAGAGGCTCAACGAACTGTTCGCTGCTTGGTGGTCCTTCTTTAAGGACAAGGATAAAGTTGTTCCCCAGATACCTGTCAAACCGGCTCCTCAGAAACTGATGCCAGTCAAGCCCTCAGGCCACCCAGCTTCTCCGCCGTCCAGAAGGCCGATGCCAGACTAGGACCTGCCGTTTCCACTCTAAGGATTCGGAATTGGACTCCTACTCCTCTAGCCAGAGGACTAGGACCCTTAGTCTGACCTAGACATCAGAAAGGAGACACTGCATTCCTCATTTGACGATCCTTCCTTCATGGATGTGATGCATCACATTCAGCAGTTGAATGACTGGGATACTACCGACCCTGACCTGGAGCGAAGGAGATTGGCCACCTTCCTTCCTCAGAAAGGATGCCCTCACTATGGTAGTTCCCCAATGGGAGATTAATACAAGGACGCTAACAAGCTTGCCCGGAAGTGTCCCTTCTGTACCTCTGCCCAAAAGGTCGAACGATTGTATACCGTCCCTTGGTACAATCCGTACTACGGAGAACAACCGGAGGCAGACTCTGGTGCTGAATGCCGCCCACGACAGGTCTGGATGTCCGAGGCATCTAAGCACACAGCTGCCAGACAAGGACTCCAAACAGTTCGACCATTTGGCTAGGAAGGTTTTCTCCTCTTCCAAATGTCATCAGATCACAGAACTTCCCCGGCCGCATGGTACAGTACCAGAATGCTCTGTGGGACAAGGCACTTTAATTCATGCAGACATTGACCGACTCCCCCGAGTGGGCGGAACTCATGGCTGTCATGAAGTCCTGCTCGGATGTCTGTAATCACGTCTTGCGGGCCTCGTATGACACTGTGGATGCGGTGGACAGAGCCGCAGCTTTTGCTGTCTGCATCTGCCGGTACTCTTGGCTGAGAGTCTCAGGGTTTGCCCAGGACATCCAGTCCAAGGTTATGGACGCTCCCCTCAGAGGGTTGGTGGTGTTCGTGGAAGATACCCATAATATCGTTAATAAATTGCAGGAAGCAGGCAAGGCTGTTAGTACAGACCAGGTACAGACCCAAACCACAACTCAGGCAGCCATTTCGAGCACAAAAGCAGCAGCAGCTGGCTGGCTTCAAGTGCAAAGCCTCTACTCCTGCCACCGGAGGTTCTGCCCCATGGTCCCCTAGAACCTCTCAGCTGGCTCACCCCCTTCCCGGCTCTTCTGCATGACTCTCTGCCCAGTTCTCCTCTTTCAGTAGAGTCAGCAGGGGAAGCAGTGGGTGGTTGGTTTTTCTTGCACACCGCAGGGTGGTGTCAGATCACCTCAGACCGTTGGGTCCTGCAGCTCATCGAGAGATCATACTCTCAAATTCATGGAGATCCCTCCAGAAAACCCTCCAGTACAGTCCCAGTACTCTCTGGCCCACAGTGCTCTTATAGCAGAGGAAATCCAGGCTCTCCTTCGGAAGAAAGCCATTGAACCAGTGCCCCCAGAGCAAAGAGAGACAGGGTTTTACACTTGCTTTTTCCTCGTGCCAACGAAAACGAGGGAACTCTGTCCCATCCTGGAACTAAAGCTATCTGAACCAGTACAAAAGTTCAGGATGGTGACCTTGTTGGGTCTCCTTCCCTTGCTTCACCAGTGGGACTGGTTGTGCTCACTGGACATGCAGGATGCATACCTCTGCATTCTGATCTTCCAGTCTCACAGGAGATTACTGCCCTTCCACTTTCAGGGGTGTCGCTCCCAGTTCAGGGCCTTGCCCTTTGGCCTGTCATTAGCAAGGAGGGTGTTCACCAAGTGCCCGGCCATAGTAGCAGCAAGTCTCAGGAGGCAAGGACATTGTCTTCCCCTACCTTGACGATTGGCTTCTCACCGCTCTCTCTCTCTCTCGACCGGCTTGTGGGAACCTTTCGAGATGCATTCACCATATTTCTGGACCCTGGGATTACGTCGAGCCTTGCCAAATCCTACCTCGGGCCAAATCGGTGGCGTCAGTGTGCAAGCAATGTTTGTTAAACACTATTCCAGGCAGACCATAGCATTGTACAAGCATGAATAAAAACTTCAGTAAAAAAATATCTTTTATTCATAAACACAGTAGTACAAACAGCAGGACTTAAAGTAGTTGGTGTGATTTTTGAAGGCAGATTTGAAGGCCTCAGTGATGGGCACTCTCTAGTCTGGCGAGGTAGAAAATTCCACAGATTTGGGGCTGGAAAAGCAAATGATCTAGCTCCAGATGTAGTCAAACCAAAACTGGGAATCTCTAGCAATCCCTCATCAGTGGAGCAGAGAGGATGGTAGGGACTAAGGAAGTCTTGCAGATACCACGGTCTCTGTCCATGTAGGGCTTTATAGGTCAGTAATCCGACCTCGAAGGTGATCCTCCACCACACCAGTAGCCAGTGCAGGCTGCGGAGTGCAGGTGTGACATGGCAAGATCTCGACAAGCCAGTCAGCAACCTGGCAGCTGCATTCTGCACCAGCTGCAGGTGCCGAAGGTCCACCACCAGTAGCCCAAGGTATAGTAGGGCATTGCAGTAATCGGGCGCGAGGTCACAAAAGCGTGGACCAGCGTCGGAAGATCGTCGGGTGGGACGAGGGGTTTTATCCGGATGATGTTTCTTAGATGGTAAAATAAGGTTTTGACAATGGCTGACACTTGAGGCTTCAGTCAGTTTGTCATCAAATACAATGCCCAGTTTCTGCAGCTGGACAGAGGAACAGCTTGTCACCTCCTAGTCAAATCCCTGAGGGTTGCCCAGCTGCCCGCCCTCTACCCAACGACCTGGTTCCATGACCAACACCTCAGTCTTATCGAGATTCAACCTGAGCCAGTTGGCACACGTCCAGTTCTGGATCTCAGAAAGGCAGTTGTTAAAGACTGAGATAGTGTCATTATGCTAGAGTACAAAGGACATGTACAGTAGAGTATCGTCTGCATAGCGGTGAAAACTGCCCATACTGCCTAATGACTCCCAACGGCAGCATATATACAGGGTCCCGATTTTTCTGCGGCACATCGGAGCAAAGTTCTGCGGCAGGGTTCTCATTTACCGCAGAACCTCTGCGGCACTCAACACCAATTTGTGCGGCAATTCTGCGGCTTACATTTTACCCTTAATTTTTTCCTTTTTTTGTGTTTTTTTGCCATATCTGACACAATGCACGCTCGTAACACAGTCATTTTATGGGTGTTTGTCACCAAATTTTCAACATAGCCAGTTTAAGACCTCTGCTCATGAACAGTATTACTGATTTTATTAATCTGTCCGGAACATTGATTTCGCACACCGACTGCGCCATTCTGCGCTACAAGGGTGGAAACACATTTTGGGTGAGATGTGAAAAATGACGGCTGTACTGCTCATAAGACAGTGTGGTGAAATGGCAATGTTGAAACTCTGGAGTGAAAATATTGAAATTTCGCGAACTTAAGAGCCTGCGTAGGAACTGCGCAACGCACGCTCGTTAAACAGTCATTTTTTGGAATTTTGGCACCAAATTTTCAACATGGGGTTTGGGCCCCTTCTCATGAGTGATGTCACTGTCATGGCGGTATTCGGTCCGAAGGGTGATTTCATGATCACTGCGCCAAATCACCCTTCGAGCCCGATATAACGCCGCGGACAGTGACATTCATGAGAAGGGGTCCCAAAACCCCATGTTGAAAATTTGCAAAATTCCCAAAATGCCTGAGATATGCAATAAAGTTGAACCCCTCCTATCTAGCCCATTATATAGCTTACGGCATTTCCTCAGTTAGCAGTCGCCTTTGAAGAGTGCAGGACGTGTTCCGGTCCCCAAGATCATCGGCGAGTCGGCGAGTAGGTAGGGTGTGTGGGGAGGCTGGGTGCACAGTGGGTGGAGTGCGGGATGTGGGAGGGGGCTCGGGAGGCAGCGTGGGACAGTTTTGTTTTACAGAGGAAAAAAGGCGTCGCGGGACCACTTGCCACGCTGGGGTGGGCTCCCAGCGTGCTTCTGCGATTTAAGGGGTGAGGCGTTCACCCGACGGGGATTAGGCACCCCGTCGGCAAAAAAACTATTAGCGCGTTTGCCACGCTGGGGTGAGGCTCCCAGCGTGGCACAATATGGGGGGGTGGCGTTCAGCCGATGGGGATTAGGCACCCGTCTGCAAATGAAGCGGACGTTTGTTCAGCGGGCGGCCGCGAATTCCGCGGGTGATGGCAAATTCTGCGGATATTTCCGCGGTTTGCTGCATCCGCGGAATCGCGGAAAACTCTGGGCCCTGCATATATACTACGAACAACATGGGTGAAAGTACCAAACCCTGTGGCACCCTACAAGGCAGGAGAGGAGGAGCAGAGGGGGAAAAACCCTGACTCCGCTCTCTGCATTCTGCCTGTGAGGAAAGATTGAAACCATCTGAGGACTGTACCAGACAGTCCACAAAATAGCCACAGGCGCTCTAGCAACAACCCATGGTCTACGGTGTCGAATACTTCAGAGATCGAGGAGGACTAAGGCAGAAAGTACAGTTACGTAAGAACTTACCATAACAGTAGATCTTCGAGAACAGCTCTTGCAGCAGGTAACACCATTAGGACTGAAGCCGGCAGGCGGCAGGAGCCCACGGAATTCTTCTAGCTAGCTAACTTCAGTGGGGACCGCCCCCGACGTCGGTCCCGCCTCAGACGTCGGGCGTAGTACATAAGGGGGCGGTCCCACCAGATTCCCAGTTCTCCTGCCGGAGACTTCGGCCACAGGACGACTTTCAGAATGGAGACCGAGGATCCACCATCAGAAGACAAAGGGGCGTGGCCCTGCTCAAAGCCTCGGTAAGCCATGCCTCCTCCAAGAGGGAAGGTGGGTGGAGGTACTCACAAGAGCTGTTCTCGAAGATCTACTGTTACGTAATGCTCTAAGTAACTGGTACTATCTTACCTAGATACAGCTCTTGCAGCAGGTAACACCATTAGGACTGATTTCCAAGCAATAACGCTTGTAAGCATTCTGGGAGGAGGAAACTAGGAAAATCCATACCAAGTCCTGACTCTAGGACAGGAGACCCTGTAGCACAGCCAGGCCGAAACTGGCTCTTCGCCGTGAAGCAGTGTCCAGGCTGTAATGCCTGATAAAAGTATGCACAGAGCTACAAATGGCAGAGGAGGAGACGTTGCGAAGCGCTGCAAAGGAGGTAGCCACCCCCCTAGTGGAATGGCCCCGGACTGTACCTGGGAAGGGCTTCTGCTTAGCATCATAGCAGTATGATATACACTGGACAAGCCAGCGAGAAAGGGACTGCTTCGATACTGGTTGGCCCATCATCCTCTCAGCGAAGGAAACGAAGAGTTGCTCCGACTTGCGAAGCTGTTTAGTCCTGTTCAGGTAATACCTTAGACAGTGGTGAACATCCAGGGTGTGGAGCAGCGCTTCTCCTCTATTAGAATATTTAGGGAAATATACAGGCAGGTCAATGTCCTGATTGAGAGTGAGTGCAGAGACCACCTTAGGCAAGAACTTAGGATTCGTCCTCAGGGACACTCTGTCCTGGTGGAAAATCAAATAAGGTTCCTTACACATTAGAGCGTGAAGCTCGGAAATTCTTCTTGCTGACGTAACAGCAACTAAAAATAACGTTGTCAAACAACATGAAGTCTTGCTATATTATGACAATAGCAGTTAGCCACAGCACTTGAACTGTCCCGGAGAGGAAAGAGTTAACTCCATACAGGATGGAGTTCTGAGCGCGAGCGCTCCTCTTAGAAGCTCTATCTGGCTAGTTTCAAATAGAAACTGTTAGATTCTTTACTCCGCCTCACTGAACAGTCGCTCCGGAGATCTCTCCTTCAGCTCGGTTCATTTCTCGGTTAAAATCAGTATTTCCCGGTTAAAATTAACCGGGAAAAGTTTTATTTTACCGTATTTCTGTTCAAAGCTCTATATGGTAACCGTAAGTACAGGTCTTTAGTCTGTGTGGAAATTTATCGGTTCGGTTCTGAACCGATCGGTTTACTTTTAAAATACTTTTAAAGCATTGTATGTGAATTTAGAGTGCGGTTCCCGGTTCTTATCGGTTCTAAAAAAAACGGACTTTTAATTTTGTTTTTCAAATACCGTGTTACTGATTAGGAACCGATAAAATTGTCTTGCCTGGCACTGCCATTAAAAGGGCAAGTTTTTGGCTAGGGCTGGCATTATGTCTGAGAAACCCAAAAGAAAACCGCTCCACTGGGTTTCAACAACACTGTGATGCTTGTGGGGAAGCCTTTTGCCAAGGCTGACCCACACACCACATGTGTTTATTGTCTGGGGTTTGACCACCTCCAGTCAGACTGCCAGATTTGCAGAATTTCCTGCAGCCACCCTGGAAAAAAGATTGGGCAGGCTCAGGGAACAAGAGGCCAAAAAGTCCGCTGACCCAGATGGCCAGCCCGGTCCAGTACCAACTGGACCAGAGGGAGTGCCCTCTGACCAGGGCGAGACTTCCTCGGGCAAAAGAAAAGCTGGTTCTGTGGAACCAGCCCCAGTAAAAAAATCTAGGAAATCAGTAGGTCTGGAGTCCAAAATTGCCTCTCCAACTGCTGCAGAGATAGCAAAAGCCATACAAATTGTCCAGTCACTGTCTCAGGGACCGTCCGAACCACCATCAGTTGGCAAAGGTTGGTTCATCCGGTCCCAGTGGTTCAAGAGTATGATGTTGAGGAATTTTATGAACCACAGGAGGGGGAGGAGGATTATGAACAGTATGTATGTGGCTGGGAGGGTCTGGATGTGCCCATTGAACCAGACATCTCTCCAGACAGACCATTAGAATCTTCCCCTATGCTGTCTGAGTCCCCATCTCATTTTATTTTTATAAGAAAGTTGCTGAAACCCTCCAGCTTCCCTTAGAAGAGGCTGTGGATGAGCAAGAGGAGCCTGATTATGTTGAAATGATGGATATTCCAGAGTCTAGGAGATTGTCTGTTCCTTTGCATAAGTCATTTAGGAAGCAAACAATGAAAATTTTAAAAAATCCAAATTCTGTTCCTCCTGTTGATAAAAAGATGGACAGGAGGTATACTCTATCAGGCCCTGATACAGACTTCCTTTCTGAGCAGTGTAGTCATGTAGCAGTGGTACAGGCTGCAGCCTGTGACAAGGCTAACATTCCCCTGGCTTCACATCCTCCTGATAAAGATTCTAGGAAGATTGATGCCATGGCAAAAAAGCAGTATTTGGCAACCTCTTTGGGACTCAGGCAGGCAAATTATATGGCTTATGTGGCTAGATATCAGAAATCTAGATGGGATACAGTTATGCAGTTAGCCAAGCAGGCCCATGGCCAGCTGGCTAGTGAATTGGAACAGGTGGCTGCTGATGGCATTGAAGCCTCTAAAGTTCAATTTCATGCTGCTGTTGTTAATGATGTTTCCTCTAGGGTCATGGCCACTTCTGTAGCTTTCCGTAGGTTGGCATGGCTCAGGTGCACTAATCTGTCACAGGACACTCAGTCTAAGGCTATGGATTTTCCTGTGGTAGGAAATTCTCTGTTTGGGGAGCAGACAGAGAGCTATATGAAAAGGATGAATACAGAACTACTACAAAGTGCCCAGGCCAAGGAGGCGGCAAGCCACTCCCCAGAGACACACACCAGAGGTAAGGCAGGCCTTTCCACAGGCCTTTTATCAATCCAGGCCTCCTCTGCTTTTGCTCAGAGGGTTTTCAGAGGCAGGCAGGCGAGGTAAGCCGTCCCCCACCCCTCAGCCTAAGGCATCTGCCAAGCAGGCACCCTGATGGGAAGCCCAGGGCCGATTCTCCCGTACCAGTAGGGGCAGATTGGCTTACTTCAGTCGGAACTGGGTGTCCCTAACTTTGGACAAATGGGTCTTGGAAGTAGTAAGCCAGGGTCTGGTTCTCAGCTTCAAACAGTTTCCAAAGATGAGGCCAGACACTTTCCACCTACAACCCCCTAGAGACCCTTGCTCTGGAAGCAGAGGTCTCTGCCCTGTTAAATTGCAAAGCAGTGGAAAGGGTTCCTCCTTTACACCAGGGCAGGGGTCTGTACTCCAGATACTTTCTTACCCCAAAAAAGACAGGAGAATGGCGGCCCATCCTAGACTTAAGATATCTGAACAAACACCTTTTGAAACCAAAGTTCAAAATGTTAACTCTGGCAATGATATTGCCCTCACTGAGGCCAGGGGACTGGCTAGCCTCCCTGGACCTCAAGGATGCTTATTTTCATGTCCTAATCAGGCCTTCTCACCGAAAGTACCTCAGGTTCGCACTGCCCTCAGGCCACTACCAGTTCAGGGCAATGCCCTTCGGTCTTACCTCTGCTCCAGGGGTATTCACGAAATGTCTAGCCGTGGCAGTGGCTCATTTAAGAAGGCAAGGGGTTGCTGTTTTTCCTTACCTGGACGACTGGCTCATTGTAGGACAGTCTCCAGAACAGGTGAAATCCCACTTGCAAGTCACCCAGCAGCTTCTCACCTCCCTGGGATTCCTGCTAAATCTACCAAAGTCAGTTCTAGAACCAGTTCAGGTACTTACTTTCATAGGTGCGGAATTGGACACAGAGCTGGCCAGGGCCTTCCTCCCCTTGGAAAGGGTAGAGAAGTTGATTTCCCTGGCCTCCTCTTTCACCCTGCAGGTCTCTCGACCAGCAAGGCACTTTTTGCAGCTCCTGGGGCACATGGCGGCCTCCACAGCTGTAGTGCAAGGAGCAAGATTTCAAATGAGAGACATTCAGTTTCATTTGAGGCCTTTTGGTCCCAAGGGGGGACCCTTACCAAACTGGTTCCAGTGACCGAACCCTGATCCTAGCTCTTCAGTGGTGGCAAGATCAGAACAATTTAAGACTGGGGTCCCCTTCATTCCTATCTCCGCTCCCTCACCCCTCACTACGGATGCCTCCCTCCTGGGGTGGGGAGCACACCTGGCGACCTGTCCACACAGGAGTGTGTCCCCCAGGAATCTCTGCTCCACATCAACTTGCTGGAACTCAGAGCTGTCTTTTTAGCTCTTCAAGTTTTTCTGCATCTGTCCAGAACAAAGTAGTCCAGGTCAGAACAGACAATACCACAACAATGTGGTACATCAACAAGCAAGGGGGCACTCGGTCGTCGGCCTTGTGCACAGAGGCAATGAAGTTGTGGTCTCTGGCTTACTCCCTGAACACTTCTCTAATAGCAGTTCATCTGCCAGGGAAGGACAATGTCCTAGCGGATGCCTTCAGCAGGATTTCTCAGGGCCATCACGATGGTCCCTGAATCCCAGTGCTGGGGACAGTTTTGCCAGATGGGGCACCCCTCAGATAGACCTCTTTGCAGCCCCAGACAACCACCAACTTCCACTGTTCTGTTGGGCCCCAGTGATGGGCTCAGTCCCCCTGGATGCCCTTCTTTTGGATTGGAAGGGAAGTTTCTGTATGCTTCCCCCATCCCTCTTCTTTTCAAGGTGTTAGTAAAAATCAGATCCCAGCATTGCAAGGTGATTCTGATTGCACCAGACTGGGCCAGGCAACCTTGGTACCCACTCCTGCTATCACTAACAGTCCACCTTCCCCTGTGCCTTCCCAGGATTCACAATCTGCTGACCTGTGCCCAGGGGAGAGTATGGTATCCGAACCTCAAATCCCTCAACCTCAAAGCCTGGCTCTTGAGTTAGAATTTGCTGATTTACACCTTTCTCAAGGTGTCCTTGATATTTTAAAGGCCTCTAGGAAGCCTTCCACTAGAGCCACTTATAATTCCAAGTGGAAAAGGTTTTCCATCTGGTGTTCTGGGAAGCATATTGCCCCAGAATCTGCTGATTTACCCATTTTGTTCAACTACATGGTCCATCTTAATTCTCTGGGCCTCAGACCAGCTACCTTAAGAGTTCATTTGGCAGCTGTCTCTGCTTTTATTTCAGCAGGAAAACCTTCCTCCCTTTCCTCTCACCCTGTGTTTTCCAAGTTTTTTAGGGGGTTACTCCATACCAACCCTCCTTTTCGGGACCCAGCCCCTGCCTGGGACCTCAGTGTTTACATTGCTCAGTTAATGCAACCCCCTTTTGAACCTCTGTCTTCGGCAGACCTTAAGTTCTTAACTTGGAAAACTGTGTTTCTAGTGGCCATCACTTCTGCTAGACGCATAAGTGAGTTACAAGCCCTTTCAGTAGAAAATTATTTTATTTCTTTTCACAGGGATAAGGTAGTCCTCAGGACTAACAGAAAGTTTTTGCCTAAAGTGGTTTCGGATTTCCATCTTAACCAATCCATCTCCCTTCCAGTATTTTTCACTGAGCATTCTTCCTCTGGCTGAAAGGAGATTGCACAGTTTGGATGTTAAGAGGGCATTGAGTTACTATTTGGAACGCACCAAGGGTCACAGGTTCGAATCCCACTAACTCTTTCTCACCTATGGTGAGGTTGGCAAAGGAAAACCTGCCACTAAGAGGACAATTGCCAGGTGGATTCTCTCTTGTATCCTATTTTGCTACCAAAAACTGGGTAGAGAACCCCTCTCAGGTTTGAGGGCCCATTCTACCAGAGGTACAGCTGCATCTCAAGCGGCTGCTAGAGATATTCCTATTTTGGAAATCTGTCAAGCTGCAACCTGGAAAACAGTTCATACTTTCACCAAGCATTACTCCCTGGATGTCCAGGCCAGGAGAGATGCTCGGTTTGGCACAGCCGTGCTTCAGAGCCTATTCCCTAAGTAGGTTCTGTCCCTCCTCCATGGAGGTACTGCTGTGTAGTCTGCTATTGTCATAATATAGCAAGACTTCATGTTGTTTGAAGAAAAAATTACTCACCTTAGTAATGTTGTTTCTTCTAATGGAGTCTTGCTATATTATGACCACCACCCCAACCTGCCCCTCTCAGAACTTCTACTTGGGTAGGGTGTGGGCAAATTAGTGCAAACACTGTGTCATGCCATTATAGGTGTTTCCCCCCTTTTTCTTTAAAGATTTGGGGAAATTAGGTTTTATTGTTATTGGTTTGTGTGTTCTGGCCCCCCTCCTGGACTTGAGTCTTTTGGGGAAGAGGGTCTAGTAGTGCTTGTCAGGGGTGATTTTGGTGGTTGTTGTTGTAGTTGTAGTTGTTACTAATAGGTAGCCATTGGGCTAGTGTAGGTTACTTTTTCCACACAGACTCTCAGTGAGTGTTTGGCTCCGTAAAGATCTGACAGTTTCTATTTGAAACTAGCCAGATAGAGCTTCTAAGAGGAGCGCTCGTGCTCAGAACTCCATCCTGTATGGAGTTAACTCTTTCCTCTCCGGGGCAGTTCAAGTGCTGTGGCTAACTGCTATTGTCATAATATAGCAAGACTCCATTAGAAGAAACAACATTACTAAGGTGAGTAATTTTTTCTTCCATGACAGGAAAGCAGCTCGCCAATCCTTGACAGGTTCAAAGAGGCGTGAGCTGTTCAGGACAAGTAAATCCCATGGAGGAACAGGGTCCTTAATGGGTGGCCTAAGGTGTAACACCCCTCTCAGAAAGTCTCGAGAGGCGTCAAGTTGCACCACTGTGCGCTGTCCCACCGGGAAGTGGTAAGCAGAAATAGCGCAAAGGTGCACCTTAATAGAGGAGTAGGCGAGACCCGAATGGAAAAGGGAGAGCAGGTATTCTAACACCGCTTTCACCGGACAACCTAGAGGGGAAAGGCCGTGTGCTTGCGACCACAGGCAAAAACGGCGCCATTTCATGGCGTATGTCGCATGCGTTGCCGTCTTTCTGGACGCGGAAAGAACTTCCGCCACCCCTTGCGAGACCCCGTGTCGCAAAATGGCTATGTCTCTAGGAGCCATGCATGCAGGTTCAGTGAGCGTAAGTCCGGGTGGACTAGAGAACCTTCCTCCTGAGACAAGAGATGAGAGCTGAAAGGCAACGGGATTGGAGGTTCCCGGGACAGCTGCGTTACAAGGGAACCAGATCTGTCTGGGCAGAATGGGGCTACCAGGATCATTGTTGCATGCTCCCTCGCGGTTTGAAAGAACTCTCTGGATCAGCGGGAAGGGAGGGAACGTAGAGAATCTGTCCGCCCAGGAGAGGGACAACACGTCTGCCCAGAAAACACCAGGCCCTGGATCTAGTGAGCAAAAATTGGGCAGTTTGCGTTGGATGGAAGCGAATAAGTCCAGTTGTGGGTGCCCATCGAAGAAACAGATCCTCTGTGACCCCTTGAAGAAGTTCTCACTCGTGGACTCTGGCCTGGGAAGCGACTCAGGCCATCTGCGATTGTGTTGTCCACTCCGGGGAGCGTGAACTGCAGTCAGGTTCGCACCGTGTCGAGTACCCAATCCACACTCTCCATGGCTTCCCTGCAAAGGTAGAGTGTCGCCTCTTGTTTGTTGAGGTAATACATCACCGCCGTGTTGTCTGTCTGAAGCAGAAGAGTGCTCGGCAGTTTCTGACTGAAAGGCCTGCAGGGCATAGAGGACCGCCCTCATCTCCAGCACGTTGATGTGGAGGTGGACTTCCTGAGGGGTCCATGTTCCCTGGGACCTCACCCCGTTCAAGTACGCTCTCCACCCTATCCCTGAGGCGTCTGTGGAGAGGATTATCTCCGGGGACGGTGCTGTAAACGGGACACCCGCAGAAAGTGTCCCTGGGTCTAGCCACCATTGCCAGTCCCGAATCACTGCATTTGTGATTCTGACCGGATGCTGCATGTGGTCTTGCCTTTGGTCCCACTGCACCTTGAGCATCCACTGAGTTACCCGCATGTGGAGCCTTGCCAAAGGGACTGTCGGAATGGCCGCAACCATGTGTCCGAGCAGACGAAGGACCAGCCTGGCAGGGACAGTTTTCTTCGCCAAGACATCCCTGATGAGGGATCTGATGCGTTCCGCTCTGTCTGGGAGAAATGCTTTCCCCTGAACGGTGTCCAGAACTGCACCTATGAACTGCAGCTTCTGTGACGGTACGAGGAGAGACTTCTCGTATTTGATTATAATGCCCAGAGACTGGAACAAGTTTTGAGTGCTCTGAATAGTCAGCAACAACGCCTCTCTGGAGGCGGCCATGAGAAGCCAGTCGTCCAAGTACGGGCACATAGTGGCCCTGTCTCCTTAAGGACGCTGCCATGACTGTCATGCATTTGGTAAAGACCCTGGGGGCAGATGACAGTCCAAATGGAAGGGCCCGGAACTGAAAATGGTAGCCGAGGAACTCGAAGCGCAGGAACCTCCTGTGCGCTTGAGCCACTGGGATGTGCAGGTACGCGTCCTGCATGTCTAGGGACGCTAAGACGACGTCCTGCTTCAGCATGGGAATGAGGCCCGGAAGGGTCACCATGCGAAATCATTTGTAAACGACCGACGTATTTAGGTCGCTGAGGTCTAAGATTGGACGGAGGTCCCCTGTTTTCTTGGGAACCAGAAAGAAGTGGGAATAGTATCCGGAATCTATCTGGTTCTCTGGAACATACTCCACCACTCCCTTCTGCAGGAGCGTGAGTATTTCTTGCCTGATAAGCAATTTGTGCTGACCCGAGTAAGGGGAGAGCAGAGGAGGCCTTGAGGATGGCTTGTCTGCGAATTCTATAAAGTGGCCTTTTTCGACCAACTGAAGAACCCGCCTGTCAGTGGTTATGGACTGCCATTCTGGCAGGTAATTCGCAATACGACCCCCGACCTTGATGTCCTGTTGAACCTGAGGGCGGGGGCGGGAAGGAAGTCAGGCTGTGGTGGCGGAGGGGCAGCAGGGCTGAGCCAAGCTTAGCTGAGCTGACTTCTGCCTGCAGGCTGTCTTCCCTGGGCTCTGCAGAACTGGAGCCCCTCTGTTGTGGACCCGGTGTGGGACTGTTGTCTCTGTGTCCGTCCACGAAAGTAAGCTTTGGTTCCCTCCGAAAAGGAACTAAGCTTTGGTCGGTACATTGCCTGGACCGACCTCCGCCTTCCAGCCTCTTGGAGCTTGGTGAGAACCTTCTCAGAGGGTGCACAAAGAGAACTTCTCCTTGAAAGAGGCATCCATGATGTTCTTCTGGGCGTCCGGGGTAACTCCGGAGACTGAAAGCCATGAGGTGTCTCCGGAGGCATCACCTAAGCTGCCGCTCTGGCCGAGGAGTTCGCGGAATCATACACGGTTTGCAGCACCTGGGTTCCACATCCAACCTGTATGGAGGACTTACAACATCTCCTCCTTCTGCTCACCTTCTGGCAATTTCTCCGCCAGATCCAGTCCCTGTTCCCACAAAGCATTTTGGAACTGCACCATGTGGGTCAAGTAGTTCAGGGATCTGATGGCGCAGGTAGCGGAAGCATACCTGCGCCTGCCCGTAGCGTCCAGCTGTTTGGACTCCGGGTCCGGGAGAAGAAGCCAGAAGATGAAGGAAGGAAACATATTCAATTCAGTGCTTCAGAGTAACTGGTAATTGGTATTTTTCTTTTAAACTTAGATTGTAGGCTTGTAGTGACACTATACTTTCTTTCTGTGTTGTCTTTACTTATAATTGTTTTTGGGCTGTTGAAAATTTAAAACATAGTGGTGGTGTAATTCTGTGCTGTCTTTAATTGCTGCAAATTTTATAGCCCCACCCCTTCCCCAACTCTTAATTATATGCCCTGATAAATCTGATTGACAGGAGCTAAACACAGGGTATAGTAAGAGGTGTGAAGTAGGAGGGCATAAGGGAAGAAGACCACCCTCAACACGACAAATGTTTTGACTCATTTATTTATTGGTTTCTTTTTTCTTAAAAAAAAAAAAAAATATATATCTGAGGATCAGTTACAGGATTTTAGTACTGTGAATAAATAAAAGAGAACTAAGAGAGCTTCAGTAGCAGAAGTAGTGGAATTGCAGTATAATGTGGGGAGTGGTGCAATGCAGTGGCTGTGGGGCAGCCATATTCAGGCAGACCTTCTGGACACTGAGGTGCTGCCCTATCTGTATGCATCTCTCGGGACTGCGGGATGAGGTAGCCAGACTCAGGCGGAGTAAACTGGGTCAGGAGTACCATCACCCCTATCCAGGGACCACCCAGTCCAATGCAGCTGCCTCAAAGGATGCTGAGAGACGAGGAGCACTTGGATGACAGTGGGCTCAGGGAGGGTTAGAGCAGTCAGGCAGAGGCACATCCCAGATCCTATTCCTCCAAGAACTCATATGCCACACGGCAAATGAGGACAACCAAATAAGTACCCAAGGAAGTGGAAGGAAAGGATGTGGAGGTTAGGCAAGGAGGTGACCTCAGTGGGAAAGCAGTGGACCCCAGAGAGGAGGAGGCGAATCCTGGTGGGGACTCCATCGTGAGGGATCCAGCTAGGAACACAGGAGGGAGGACAGGAGGTGAGGTGCCTACCAGGTGCCACGGCATGGAGGGATGGAAGGAAGATACTGGGATCACTGGGAAGGCAAGGCGGAGGGTGAGCTGGATGTCATTATCCACCTAGGTACTAATGACTTGGCAAATGGGGAGCAAGGAAGTTCAGGAAGAGTTTAGGAAACTGGGGAGGGTCTCAAGCAGTAGCTACTTCTGTCACTTTCTCAGAAGTACTACCTGTGAGAGGCAAGGGAGAGCATAGGAGTGCATGCACCAGGAACTTTAACTCATGGTTGAAGAACTGGTGCTGTGAGGAAGGGTTTGGATTCATTGGTGACTGGGGACCCACCTGGAGGGATGGAGTTTGTTCAAGCCTGACCTCCATCCATCCTGGGGGAATCAAGCACTCAATGATAAGTTTAAATGCTACATTGACAAGCATTTAAACTAGCAAAGGGTGGCAGGCCAGCAGGACGGTACCTCATTTGCTCACCCCACAGCTAGCAGTGGAACCAGTGAACCAGAGGAGTGGCTATCTCTGCAAAGCAGTGTGCAAAAGATGGAGATTAGTGTCCAAAGGTGGATAAGCAGAAAAGGGCAAAATTCAGCAGAAGGGCAGACAGCAAGGAGAACCAGGGATAAATGACAACCAAGGAAGGGGCTGGAGTAGAACAGTGAAGCAGTCCAGGGAGGTCAAATCATGGAAAGCCATGTGTGCAAATGCCAGGAGCCTTAGCAACAAGATGGAAGATCTGGAGGCTGTCATGGTACAGTCAGACCTGGACATTGTGGCCATCACTGAAACCTGGTGTAATGATAACCAAGGCCACTGATTTACGGTGATTAAAACAATTAAATTCCGTTTTCAAGACTTAAGATTCTGGAATTTTACCGGTGATTGTCACAATAATTTCCGGATTTTACCGGGATTCTGTTATTCTTTTAGCATGTGCATAGATAATCAGAATTAAAGGAGGCTTAATATACAGAGCATTAAATAAAGCAAACTGAAAATAGTACAGGAAGGAGTTAAAAGAAAAACAGACTTTTATAGATTTACTGATCTGATAGAAAATGCCAGATTCCATGAAATCTTCGTTTTTAACGGTTTTCAGGCAGCCCTAATTCCGGAATTTTACCGGATTTTCCGGTAAAAACCGAAAAACAGTGGCCTTGATGATAACCATGACTGGGAGATGGCCATACCTGGCTACAACATATTCAGAAGAGACAGAGCAGGCAGGAAGGGAGGAGGAGTGGCACTGTATGTGAAAAATGACATAAGGGCCACACAGATCCAGGAGGAACAAAATGGGGGAGAGATACTGTGGGTTAAGCTGGAAAGGAAAATGGGGCCAGCCATCCGCACAGGTGTGGTCTATAGACCACCAGCCCAGGAGGAAGAAACAGATAGGAGCTGATGCTAGCCATCCAAAGGATGGCAGACAAGGGTGAGGTAGTACTGGTTGGAGACTTCAATATACCAGATGTGGACTGGAGCATCCCAGCAGCAGCATCAACTAGGAGCAGATTTATCCTGGACTCCTTCAGGTGCCTTCCTCAAGCAACTGGTCATGGAACCAACTCGGCAGAAGGCAATACTGGACCTTGTGCCACAAACAGGGACAGTGTGATGGGGTAACAGTGACCACCAGTCATTGTGGTTTGAAATCACAGAAAGAGCAGAACCAAACCACACAAAACACGTATCCTGGATTTTAGGGGCAGACTTTGGGAAAATGGGAGATACTTGAAAGAGGCATTAAGGGGAATGGGACAGGAATCGGGGTTGAGGAACAGTGGGCAGTATTTAAAATGGGGATTATAAGAACAACAGAATTATGCATTAAGCAGGTTAGCAAGAGGAAAAGGAAGAGGAGACCATTATGGTTTACCAAGAGGTAGCAAAGAAGTGAAAGCCAAAAGATTGCATTCAGGCAATACAAAAGACACAGGCAGAAGGGGATAGGAGAAGTACCAGGAGAAACAAAGGGAGGCAGGGAAGTCAGTAAGGAAGCCAAAGCTCAGACAGAAGAACACATTGCAAAATCAGTGGGTAAGGGGACAAAACCTTTTACAGGTACATAAGTGAAAAAGAAAGGGAGGGAAGTGAGACTGGGGGAGGATGGGAGCAGCGTGGAGGATGACAACAGTAAAGCTGACATATTGAACAGGTATTTCTGCTCAGTCTTTACTAAGGAAGAGGGGTAATGGGTCTGAAGGAGTACAAGGGTGAGAATGGTGCAGAAATGGACACTAGTCCTTTACACGAAAAAGGGTCCTGAAGGAACTGGAAGTAATAAGAGCTGAATAAAGCAATGGGGCCAGATGGGGTGCACCCCAGGGTCCTTAAAGAACTAAGAGAGGTGGTGGCTGAACCTCTGGCTATCCTGTTCAGCCAATCACTGGAAACAGGGAGGTACCCAAAGACTGGAGGACAGCAGATGTAGTCCCTTATACAAAAGTGGGAACAAAGAGGAAGCAGGAACTACAGACCAGTCAGCCTCACCTCGGTAGTGGGAAAGATCATGGAAGCACTACTGAAGGAGAGATTGGTGGAACATCTGGTTGTCAATGGACTACAGGACCCAAGGCAGCATGGTTTCACCAGGGAGGTCATGTCAGACCAACCTCATTGATTTTTTGACTGGGTGACTAGGAGGTGGATCAGGGAGGGCAGTGGACATGGCCTATCTGGACTTCAGCAAGGCCTTTGACACTGTGCCACATAGAAACTATTACACAAACTGGGGAATATGGGTGTGGGCAGGACAGTAGTGTGGTGGGTAGGTAACTGGCTGGGTGGCAGGACACAGAGGTGGTGGTAAATGGCTGTCACTCCACAGAGGAAGAGTGACCAGTGGGGTACCACAGGGATCAGTGCTGGGACCGGTCCTATTCAACATCTTCATCAGTGACATTGCACAGGATATAGAAGGCAGAATTTCACTGTTCGCTGATGACACAAAGCTCTGCAACAGAGTAGACACACCAGAGGGTGTAGACAGAATGAGAAGGGACCTGCAGAAACTTGAAGAATGGTCAAGGGTTTGGCAGTTGAAATTCAATGCAAAGAAGTGCAAGATAATGCATGTGGGGCACAAAAACCCTGGTACAATATATCAGTTGGGGGGTGAGGATATAGCATGCACCAAGCAGGAAAGGGATCTTGGGTTGTCATCTCTGATGACCTCAAGGTAGGGAAACAGTGTGACAAGGTATCAGGTAAAGCAAATAGGATGCTGGGATGTATAGGCAGGGCATCACCAGCAGGAAAGGAGGTCATAATTCCACTATACAAGACACTAGTGAGGCCCACCTGGAGTACAGTGTACAGTTCTGGAGACCATACCTACGTAAGGACATAGACAGGGTAGAGAAGGTTCAGAGGAGGCAACAAAGATGGTGCATGGGTTGCATCACAAGTCCTATGAAGACAGGTTGAAGGAACTGAACATGTACTCCTGGAGGAGAGGAGGAGAGAGGGATGATAGAGACATACAAGTATCTACAGGAGGAACAGGGTGCAGGAAAACACTATTTTGCGAAAAGATGTTTCAGGACTAGAGGGCATGGGATGAAGTTGGAGGGAGGACGATTCAGAGGAAACATGAGAAAGAATTTCTTCACAGAACGGGTGGTGGACAAGGGAACACCCTGCCAGAGAAGTGGTGGGGGCTGAAACAATCACGGATTTAAGAACGCATGGGATAGACATAAAGGAATTCTAGAGGTCAGGGGTAAGGGGAAATAGACTTCTAGGAAAACAAACTGAACTCACAAGCTCAAATGGGCAGACTAGGTGGGCCATAGGCCCTTATCTGCCGACACTGTCTATGTATCTATGTATGTCCGGTGGCAGGGTGCTCAAATGTTGCAGTCTCTGGGACCGGTCATGAGAGGCTGTTATGACCAGAGAGTTGGCCAGAGGATGTTCAGCCAAATACTGGTCCTCCTTAGGAGCCTTGTACAGGCGGTCCGCTTTCTTTGGCATCGACGGGAGCGAGTGTGGACGCTTCCACGCTGCATTGGTGACGTCCACAAAAGTGTCCACCAAGGGTGGTACCACCACAGGCTTGGGATCCTTCTGCCGAAGATATCTAGCAAGGCGTAGTCTCTCGAGGTCTAACTCTTCTGCATCCCAGCCCATGTTCTCTTGGATATGTCTCATGATTTCTGAGAATGATGGGTCATCCGGAGGAGATCTGGGAAGCTCACGTGGGTCCGGGGAGGGGATCGGAAGGGGGTAGAGGGATCTGGATCTTGTCGAGGACTCCGATCCTGTCTCCTCCGTCGAAGGCGAACAGCGGCGTCTTCTGGGTCTCTTAGGACTGGGTGACCTTGAAGAAGATCTAGACGGAGGTCTCTTTTTATCTGGTCTTCCCCTTGGAGGGTCCATAGGCTCCTGGGGGGAGGTACTCGGCCTGCTGCCCCGGATGGGGAAGGGGGCGCAGGGGCCGGAGGGGTCGCAGGTGGTGGTGGTGGAGGAGGTGTGGGAACCACATCCTTTTTAATGGTATCCCACCAGTAGGTAAAGAACTCCTTAACCTCAGGAAAAGAAAGGCCCGACAACGGACCGGTCGTCTGGTTCCGGCGTCTGCTCCTCAGGGGCCTCAGGTTGCGGGGAGGGTTCTCTGGGAGGCTCGACAGGACTGGGTTCGCCCGTCTGGTTCTCGGGCTGCATCAGTTCCTCCTCCGTGATAGTCTCCTGACCGACGTCGGTAGGAGGCGTCGAGGTCCTCTTCTCAACTCGTGCAGACGTCTGCCCTCCTGCCGACGACCGAGAGGGCGAAGGCCTGACCAGCGATGGGCGTCTGGCGGTCGATGGCTCCTGGGACCTGTGATGAGTGGCCGACGTCGGACGGGCCAACGTTGAGTCCGACGGCTTCTTAAGTGAGGTAAGCTCCTTAGTCTTCCGCTGGGGAGGAGGAGGCAAGGAGGCAGACCTGACGTCTGGTTCAGAATGGCGGGAACCCGACTTGCGGTGATGATGATGGTCCCCAGACCTAACCAGGGCTTTGGAAGAAGAGGACGAAGAGGACCTGGAGGTCTTGGCCTGTGAGGAGGAAGAGGAGCCCGAAGGTTTCTTCACCGCAGCGGAGGGAGGCTGAGAGCGGGCCCGGGATGTCGGACCGGGAGCCGGAACTACGGGAGTCTGAGGCCCTAGACGGGGACCTGGATGGAGCCTTCTCCCTGTGCTTCTCAGAATGTTTCCGGGCTTTCTCAGCAGAACTCCCCTTGGAGGTGTCCATGGCCTTAACTTTCTCCTCGAGCAGGAACACCTGCAGAGCCTTCTGGCGACGGATCCGGGTCCGGCTGTTTGAACCCCTGGCAGAAAATACAGGACCGGTGTCGTGGTCTGGGCCTGAGGCACTGACGAAAAGGCTTAACGCGGATCCTGAATGGGATTTGCTTCCACAGGCGCACTCGAGGATGGCCTTCAACGGAGGTTGAGAGGACATCAGACAGCAACTGAGCTGAAAAAATGAACTTTTTCCCGAAGGAAGAACTTGACCATGCGTCGCGCGCTAGAAACGATCCGAAGGGTCGAGACATGCAAGTTGACGGCGGGAAAAGAACTGGGGAATCTGGCGGTCCCCGCTGAAGTTAGCTAGCTAGAAGAATTCCGTGGGGTCCTGCCGCCTGCTGGCTTCAGTCCTAATGGTGTTGCCTGCTGCAAGAGCTGTATCTCGAAGTAAGATCAACTCTTCCAATCTCTCGCTATCAGGAGATCCTTAAATACCCGAACTAACAGTCTCAGTACTGTGCATCTTCCTGAAACTGGACTGGAGCATAGATATTGTGGGTGGTAAGGTGCTCCTTGAGCGGCAATGAGACTGCCTTCTCAGTAACCTTGCCCAGAGAAGGCAGGTTAGAGACAGGCCTGTAGTCTGAGAGTCAGTTTGGGTTGAGAAGATTTCTTCAAAAGGGGGTGGACATCTGCGTCCTTCGGGTGTCCAGAAACACCCAGGTCTCTTAACGCCTGACAGTGTCCGCAAGGACTGGTGTGATTACCTGTGGCGACAGAAACGTGCACCAGGGTAAGGAGTAAGGAGTGTAGGGTAAAGGGACCATGCTGGCTGAACAGGGAGGTGGAAGAGAGGGTGAGGGCAAAAAGGGTGGCCTACCTGAAGTTCAGAAGGACAGGGAGGGAGGAAGACAGATGAGTACACCAAATGGTCTTAAGTAGTGCGAAAGCCACAAGGGAACTCGGATTAGCGCTGGGGGGAAGGGAGAAAGACTTGTTTTGTTACTTTGGGGAGAAAAGGAAGTGCAGGGACAGTATAGTGAGGATAAGAGAATGAGTGGGTGGAGAAGGAACAAGCGAAGCACTAAATGAGTACTTCTGCTCAGTTTTCACAGAGGAGGAGGGGGGTCCATTACCACTCTGGTTGGGAGCGAGGGGGGATGGTGGGAGGTAACGAACAGCAGACTAGAGGGTGGTAGTTTTGGAAGTGTTGAGGGCAGTGAAGGTGAATAAAGCACCGGGGCCAGATTGCATCCACCCCAAGGTGCTGCAGGAGATGGCAGAGGTTCTAGCGGAACCACTGGTTGACTTGTTTAGCACCTCTCTGGAAACGGGGGAGGTGCCTCTGGAATGGAGGATGGCGCATTTTGGACCCTTCCTCCTGTTCCTTGGCTAGTATTCTGGATTACCTGTGGTCCCTTTCTCAGCAAGGGCTTCGGTCGATGACCCTCAAGGTGCACCTGGCAGCCATCTCTGCTTACACGGGCGCGGGCGGCAAGCAGTGGTGCCTGAGGAGAAGGTGGGTCGAGTGCTGTTTCAAACTTCTTGATCACATATCCCCTCCGGTGCGAGAACCTCCATCTCCGTGTGATGTACTGCTGGTATTGGCTAAACTCATGGGCAAGCCATTCGAACCGATGCACAGGTGTGATATCTTCCACCTGCTGTGGAAGACCGCCTTCTTGGTGGCTATTACGTCAGCCAGAAAGATGGGAGAGCTCCAGGCGCTTTCCATCAAGTCTCCTTATTTGGTCTTCCACAGGGACAAGGTTGTCTTGCGCTCCCACCCGAAATTCCTTCCGAAGGTGGTGTCGGAGTTTCACCTTAACCAGGTGTTGACTCTGCCGGTGTTCTACCCAATCGCACCTCGGAGGCCGAATATAGACTCCATACTCTGGACCCTAGAAGAGTGCTCACTCATTATAAGGAGCGGACGGCTGAAGTTCGGGGAGAGGTTCGCCAGCTGTTTGTCACCTGCGCTGAAGCAGCACCTGGCAGATCTGCAGTCAAGCGGACGATAAGCAGGTGGGTCACCTCCTGCATAGATCTCTGCTATAAGTTGGTGGGCATGGAGCCTCCCAAAGGAATAACAGCTCATTCTACCTGCCATACCGCTGCTTTGGTGGCTGCTTCTAGGGACGTCCCTATCCAGGAAATCCGAAGGGCTGCTTCCTGAAAGTCAGCACACTCCTTTATTTCCCGTTACCACATTGACCTTGAGTCACACCGGGATGCTGGTTTTGGGACCTCGGTTCTCCAGTCCTTATTCCCTAAGTAGGGGATGCATGCCTTGCCTCCCTCTCCCGAGAACTGCTAGGAGTCCACCAGACAGTGTGGATTGAACAACATATCCATGTCCCTAGAAATACAGGTTACTCACCTGTAACAGTTCTAGGAGTGGTATATGTTGTTCATCCACATGACCCACCTGACCTCCCTGACTTCGATGTGCAACCTGGCTTCCAGCGGGCTAGATCTAGCGTCATGGGGTGGAGCCGAGGGTTTTACCACCCGGGTGGGTGGGAGGAGCCAGCATGAAAACCTTCCGGCAAGATTTAAAGCGGCAAGAAACCTGCCAGACAGTGTGGATGAACAACATACACCACTCCTAGAACTCCTGTTACAGGTGAGTAACCTGTATTTGCTGAAGCCCCACAGTCTCAATTTCTTAATGGTGTCAAGTGCAAAACCTGGAACTGAAGTGGTCCCGCTTAATTTAGGAACTTCCATAGTCCAATTTTCCATAAAAACCTGAGACCTATAGTCCACGGATCCCACAGGTTAAGTAACCCCACATGCTGACTTAAAGAAAATATGAAAAAGAATGGAAAAACACTACAGGATTCACCATCCCCAAACCTCCCTGTTTAACCGGAAGGTATGTAAAGTCCCTTTTCACAGGATTTAACCTGCTTCCCCAGATCATTGTTGTGTGTGTGTGTGTGTGTGTGTGTGGGGGGGTAGTCTTGTTTCCAAAGAAAGTGGAATAGGAAAAATATGGGCTATATAGAAAAATAAAGGAAGTAAAAACTTCTTCACAGTCTAAACTCTTGTTTCCCAAATGACCAGGATTTCCATCTTAACACCTTTTGTTCCACTAGGCGAAGCCTATCATCCCAATTTAAGAATGCCACATCCACCCCCAAAAAAAAAACGATATTTTAAGTTGTTGCTCCATCACCTGTATTCCTGCTATAGTTTAAACTTTTCTCCTCCTCCAATTTGTAATGCTTTGCTCTTATCACAATTTAGACCTACCCCTGAAATTTTGGCTAATTCCTCAAAAAGCTTCAAAGCCTTGTGTCCAGACCAAACATCTGAGACCAAGAGACAAACATCATCCACATAGGCAGAGTTTCTGTGCAGATGTTGCCCTATCAGATGTTAGTCCCATAATACCAGTTGCCTCCAAAACGACACTTAAGAGGATCAAGACAAAATACATTACAAGGGCTGAGTGGACACCCTGTCTGCCCCAACTTCTTAACACCACAGGATCCCCTAAGGAGTTGTTGACGGAAGGAACAGAAATTGCATGTCTATATAAAAGATGAATCCAGTTTTGTAACATGCTAGGAATCCTATATTTATGAAAAACTTCGAATAGAAAACCATGAGAGACCTTATCGAAAGCTTTGGCTTGATCTAGTGCCATCACAAAGCCTCGTAACTTACCCTGTTTCCCATATTCAAAAATATCCCGTAATGATCTTAAAATTCTGCTATATATTTCTCCCTGGAACAGAACAAGTCTCTACTGGGTGTATAAGCTCTCTTGCGGCTTTCTGCATTCTTTACATAAGATATATGATCACATTTTATAATCGGTGTTCAGTAGACTAATTGGTCTCCAGTGCATAAGGTATTTTCTATCTTCCCCTCATTGGATAGATAAATAATAGCATTTGTGAAATCCAAAGCGATCCTGGTTGTTAGCATCTTATTGAATGTTTCCACCTAAATCCCACCAAGGGCATCCTTAAATGTTTTAAAAAATGTGTTTGTTAGGTCATCCTCACCAGGTGATGCACCATCCCTCAAGTTTGAAATGGCTTCCTGAACTTCCAGAAAGGTAATAAGGCCATCAGTTTCATGAAAGGTTTGATCCGAGAGCACAGGGGTATGGCATGTCACTACCTGATCCCATGTATATCCAGGAATAAAAGCTGTCCCTAAAGTTTTATCCAGAGTCCTTCAAAATATCTAAAAGCTCAACCTCCGTATGTTTAAAGACCCCAGCAGCATCAAATAAACCCTCGCCATCAATTTATGCCCAGTTTTCCATTTACAAGCTTCAAAGGGATCAGAGAAAGGTTGGGTAATTGTCCTATATTTGAATTCTGCATGTAATGATGCAGCTCTGGTAAAGTGATATGACCTCAGTTTGCCTTTGATAATATCGACTTGATTCTGCTGTCACAAGCATTGGGCAGGGACATTAGTTTATATAATTAATCTTATGTTCGGAATACATGATGTAATCTGTATTACATTTACGTTTTCCCAATTTCAAAAAATGGGCTTTGATTTCAGATCGTCTATCTACCAACTTCCCCTATCCTCGTACAGATCGGCAACTGATTTCTGAAACATGAAGAATCTTTCTACTTGTGTCTTAATATCCAGTTGTGCCAATAAAGCGGAATTTAACTTCCACCTCCTTGGGACTGAAGGAAATGTGGGTGGGATATTCCCCATTCTAAGAGTGCAGTGTAGAATACTATGGTCCATAAATTCACTGTAGGACACTCGTCTGTGAAGCATATGAAAGCTTCGGAATCGGTCTATCCTAGTGGAAAAAGCGCATCTTATCTGTGTCAATCTTCACCATTCATCACTACTTGGGTATAGCTCACTAGAGCTAGGACCTGGCTGGAGACTTTTTTCCCCCCTATGGGTGGAGTCGACGTCAGGCTGGCATCGCCCTTGAGACAGACGTTCTGCATGGCGCTCGAGGGTTGGCAGTTGGCTATTGTCGACTCCGCCCCAGCCCCAGTTCTTTCTCTCCCGCCGTTGAGTGAGGATCCTGCATGCGAGACTGAATAAACTTCTGCTACCTAGTCCGTCGTTTGTAAGTGTTGCCTCGGTTTTGACCGTCTGCTCGACGTCGCTTCTACGACTCAGGTAAGATCTTTCCTTTTTGTAAAGCGGCGTAGAGTACTGTATTTTATTAAATTTTTCGTCCGGTCATGTCTCGTCCAGGGAGCAAGAAGGCGTCGAAAGCGGGGCAGCCCCCCCATGCATCGGTGCCCCTGTGGCCGCCTTTACTCTGTAATGGACCAGCATGACCGTTGACTCTCCTGCCTAGGCCCCAGACACTATATGGATAACTGGGATATCTGCTTCTCCATGGACCGCCGTGTTGTTGAGATTAGCGTGTGGAAAGTCGGACGTGCACCGTCTACTTTCGGAGGACAGATTCGCAGTCATCAAGCCAAGGTCAGGACTCTCGGCCTTTCCTCCGGGTCCCCTCCCGGTCCTATACGGCCTGCGGAGGAGGAAACCCTCGCCTTTTGTAGCCGTGCTACGCCGGGGGATTCTTCCACCATGCAGGAGGCCCAGGCTGACCCTCTTGGGGGTTAGTCAGGAGGCACTGTCCTGGCAGTCACTACTTCAGTAGCGGAGGCTCCCTCTGTGTCGCATTCCGGGTCCCTTGGGACCAGACCGGCACTGTCCTCTGCGCCGTCCCTCGGTGTCTCTTTCGGTTGTGGCGCTGTGGGTTTTAGGGGGCAACACAATGGCCGGTGTCAGGCCTGTCCTCGGTGCAGTAGTCACCCCAGAATTCTGCTTGCGGTGCCCCGGCTTCCGGCAGCATCGGGGGTTGGTAGTTTGGAGCTTTCTGGGCCTGGTTCTGGTCCCGGTGCCATTGGCGAAGTGTGGGTGGGAGCCGGCGCAGTCTCTGTCCCTGTGGCTCCGGGGACTGAGTTGGTCCGCTGGAGTGGTGTGTGGCATCTGGCTTGGCGTGGGGTGGATGTCTGCACCGAGCGCAGTGCTGCTTTGGATTTGGCTGTCAGTGGCGTCGGGGAGGAGTGTGGAGCTGTGCTCGGGGTTGCTCCCAACTCCGGCGGCGTCGAGGAGGGTGCCGGTGTGGGGCTGTGCTGTCCTCTGCTGCTGCTGGGGGCTTTGAGTCTCAGGGTGCCTGACCTCGGGGCCCGGGAACTGGAGGAGCCTGTTGGGTGGTCTGGCATCAGACCTAGGAATCTACCTCTTTGGAGGTGGATTCTGGGTCTGATCTGGACTGGCTTCCTGATTCTTCAGATCCTTCTGTCTCCAGCACCTCGGCCCCCACTCTCCCCACCCTTCTGCAATTCAGCTCTCAATGGTAGACCTCAGGGTCTGGGGTCTGACCAGCCAGCAGTGGCCCCTGTGGCTACTGCTGAGCAGCCTGAGGTCACTGGTGAGGCTGTTTTTTCAGTTGAGGCACCCCCCTCCTTGACGTGTTTGGACAGTCCCAAGTTTGGGGCAGCCCAGGGCACATCAGGAGGGGGAAGGTACGGTTCCCTTGGTGGACTCTTTGGAGCCTACTCGGGGATGCCAGCTGCCTAGGTTAGTGGCTAAGAGGACGAGGTCCCTCTGTGACTCCGAATGGTTGAGAGGGAGAGGTGTGGTGCGGCGAGCCCTTCCTAGGTCCCAGCTGGGTCCTGGTAGGAGCCGTAGCACAGGCCATTGCCTTTCCCTGACAGAGTCCGCAAGGGGGACTTCTACTTCTGAGGTCAGGGGCCATCTTTCTGGACTCGCACGGTCCTGATCACCTCATGGGATTTCTTCTTTGGGGCACAGCTCTGACCGTTCCGACCCGGTTGAACGGCTGTTGGCTGCAGTGGCTTTGGGTTCTCCCTCCTTGCGAAGGGTTTCCTGTTGGCCTCCCTGCCCCGACAGAGCATTCTCCTGTTGCCAGGAGCCTGCCCGACGAGCCTCTGTCTCCATCCTCAGTAGTCTCAGGTATTCTGGGTCCTCACGGGCCTCTTACTTGAGAACAGTTCAGAGGATTGGCTGCATTTTTTCCCCCCTACCTCCATGCCCTGGAGCAGCAGGTGTTTCTCCATGCAGCCGACCCCTGAACTAGAGGGAGAGGAACCCTCAGCCCACATATCCCTAACATCTGATCTGTCCTCCTATCAGCGCTTCCTTGTGAGGATGTTGGACAAGCTCTGCCTGACCCCCATACCTGTAAGCAATCCCGAGCATGACGTGCGCCTTCTTGGGTGAATTCAGTGCGGCCCACTCGGTGGCTCCCGTCTGGCCGATTAATTTTCAGGAAGCGTTGCATCGGTTCTGGCTTTGTCCCTTCTCCACTGTTCCAGACCCAAGGGGCTTATGCCAGCGGTGGTGTGCTCCTCTGCGGTCTCCAGGTTCTCTGCCTCATCCCTCTTGGGGTTTGACCTCCCTGGACACCCCCTCAGAGCCTCGCGCCCCCTACCGTGACTGCCCTCCAGATTCGGACTCTGCGGACTTCGACTTCTGGGGGAGACGAGTGTTCTACTCTGCACGGATCTCCCTGTCAATTGCAGCACATCAGGCCCACTTTGCAGCCTATGGCAGGCTCTTGTGGTCCAAGCTAGGACACCACCTAGCTTTGATGCCTGAATCGGAGGAAACCGGGCAAGTCATCGCCCTTCTCTGCATGGGGCCTGGAGCTAGCTGGGCAGCAAGCAAGGGCATCTTATGATGCCAATGAGGTAGCTTCCGGTGGTAGGGGCGGTGATCTGCCCGGTAGACCCGGCGTAAGCCGCCTGATCCCGGTTGTCACCTGGCCTGGTGTAGGGGTGATTTACTCCGCCTACCGGAGAACCCATCTCTTCTCAGGATGGGTGAGACGGTGACTTTCGGGGCCCCTTCCTTCCCCCACTGGGGATCCCTGTCTTACCCGGACCAGTCTCAGGCCTCCCCAGGCCTGTAGGGGTTCTCTCCTTCAGTGTCTCACCCACTGGAGGCTAAGGGACCTCTGGGTGCCCCTCTCTTTTGGGGGGAGGGTGGCGTGGGGCTTGGTACTCACCCGGATAGTGAGGAATGTTGAAGACTGACACAGATAAGATATGAAGATTGCATACCTACCGTAATTGTTGATCTTTCTGTATATCTTCATTTATCACTAAATCCCACCCTCCTTTCCACTAGCCCGCAGTCTGTGGACGCCTCCCCTCCCCGTGTGTCTTTCTTTTCCTCGCTCTCCTCTCCCTTGTGTGTAGGCGAGAGGGGGACTGTGGAGACACACAGGGGTAAACCCTTAGCTTTATCGAGTTTGGAGAGGGCCCCCCCCGCCATCCCCCCTTTCCAGAGGGGTTTCGGAGTGGGGGTAGGGGCATTCCCCTTTCTTCTCCCTCTTCAATATTTTGATTATTAGTGACCTCAAATTGAGGCCACATTGTTTCTTTGAAGCCTCTGGCTAACATTTTTTCACTCCTTAATTTTGGTTTTGGGGGTTGAGACGTACCCTCAGCCTGCACTCCCTTGGGTGGTCTTCAGACCCAGTCTGCGACTTTCATCCTGCAGCTGTCCTTTATAGTCCAGGTCTGGACCTTGTCTCTGAAATCACAGTGTGCATCTCCGCTTCTGAGGGTGTGCTACTCTTCTGCCCCCGCTCCCTTCCCTTATTTTCCTTCCTCACCCTCCTCCCAGAGATTGGGGCACCCTCTCCCCAATTTCCTTTTCTAAGTCTCCTCCCTGTGTCGCCTTAGTTGTTTATTTCTCCTTTTGGTTTATTCTTCCTTTCCTTTTTTCTATCCCTTAGGCTCTCTTGCCTCATCCCACCCTCCCGTCCGTACACTCTCTGGCGTGTCAGAACTGGGGCCGGGGCGGAGTCGACAACTGTTAACTGCCAACCCTCGAGCGCCACACAGAACATCTGTCTCGAGGGCGGCGCCAGCCTGACGTCTACTCCATCCATGGGGAGAATCTCCTGCGGGGTCCTAGCTCCGGTGAGCTATACCCAAGTAGTGATGAGTGGTGAAGATACACAGAAAGATCAACAATTACAGTAGGTGGAACTGCCTTCCTGGGGAGGTTGTTGGGGCTAAAACAGTGGGGGAATTCAAACATGCATGGGACAGACACAAGGCAATTGTAGTGTGGGGGGTGGCAGGAAGTAGGCTGTTGGTTAACTAGAATCTGCAGCTTATCCAGTAGGTAGGGAAATGGGCAGACTGGGTGGGCCAAGTGGTCTTTATCTGCCATCAAAGTCTATGTTTATGTAAAGTCCTACAGGCATCGCATAACATAACTGGTTGCAGTATCCCCCTTAGAACATGGGAATCACAGTAAATTTTTTGTTGCAAATTGTCCTTTATCCTAATGTCCAAGTTGCAGTTCATGTCACCCCTCCCCCCCACCACATAACAGATTTGTTGGTAAAAAGAAAAGGTTTAATTTGATTAAACAGATCAGTTCTGGAGCTTTTACTTTGAGGTGCATATGTATTTATGAGCCTTAGAAAAAAACATTAGATACAACAGAGTATCATGACTCTGCCTGGTACCAAGTCCACAAAACAAAGCACCTGCACTTCAGAATGTCTGAAGAGAATTCCCAACCCATCAGCCACATCTTCCCCAAATGACCAAACAGAGGGTCCCCAAGGCCATAAACGTTTGGACTGTGTAACATCTAGGACTGAATTAAACCTGGTTTCTTGTTTAAAAAAAAAAAAAAATCGGACCGTAATGGTTTAAAATACCCTAAACATGCCAGTCTTCTCTTAGTATTCTTAATACTGCAAGTGTTACTAGAGACCAGATTTAAAGATGTCAGTTTTAATTTATGCAAGAAAGCAAAAACTTAAACAATTTTTTCCTTTTTCCTTTTTTCTTCGTTTCCTTAATCCCTGCCAAATCTTCCTCGCATTCCCATTTCTGATACAGCTCCTGAAAAAGTATCAGAATCCAAGCCTCCATCTACTTCTTGCAGAACTTCAAAAGAATTTTTTGTAGGCAGAGGGGTTGCAGAAAGTCTTTTTGCTAGACAATCTAGTGATTGTCTTCAGAAAAAACCTGTACCAGCAGGGGGGGAGGCATGTTTGACTCACCGCTCCCTTCCCCTGATATATTTGGGGTTACAGACCGCCTACCTTCGCAGGTCTCGGAAGTAGTCTCCCTTGCTTGCTCTGTGTCCCTCCATACCTTCATCCGGGGGGGGGAGGGCTGTCTGGAAGGTTCTGGCCTTGCAGGCCTATACCTTTCCTGTGCCTCGGCTACCAGCTCATCCTTGTTAAGGCCTCCCTGTCTGTTTTGTCCAGCCCAGGGACACTGATGGTAGGCATGGCCTTGTTCCTCACACAGGTTGCATTTACACACATTTCTACAGACAGAACTATTATGATCGTAGTCCCCACAGAGAGCACAGATAACTCTGTCACAAGTGCTACTCAGATGCCTACTGCTACCACACTTGTAACACACCTTGGGTTGCCCTGGATAGAACACTACCCCTGTCCTTCCCCAGAAAAAAACTGTTGGGAATATGCTGGATTTCATTCCCCAGCAGCAGTAATTTAACTTTGAACCGCCAGCTCCCCGTCCAGATGCCCTCAGAGTCAATTATTGCAGCAGGAGGACTCAGTACTTGGCATTTCTTCTTCAACCAGAAATAAATATCCCCAACATTAACCCCTTCATTCCTAAACATAACATACACATTTTTATAAAAGGATTTAGTGAGTGGAGTGGCCCAAAATGGAGCCCACAATGGTAGATTTTTCAAAGATTCATATTTCCTCCAGAAATTATCAAGTACAGTAAAAGTTTTAAAGCTAATATCGAAAGTGTCCTCATCTCTGATATTAATCGATACATATGTCCGAGGCAGTAAAACCTATAGTCTTTCAAAAGTTTCTGTGCAACGTATTGTCTAGCAGAATGGTCCTATAGCCCACCCTGTAACGCAAGCGGACTGCATTCCTCCTAGGTTCCTGGTCCACTTTATTATTCTTAAACAGGTCTGAAAATGTAGGGCCTGTTCATCTTCTCTCCTGCCTCTGAGAGTTAGGAGTACCGCCAGACTGTGTGTCATCAGCCAGTGGCACTGCAGTTCCCTGGCAGTATCTCCAGTAGCAACAGCAGGAGAAACCAGTGTAGTATTATTATTCGAAAAATGCTTAGGTCCCACAGGTGGTGGTCCAGCGATTCAAGGTTATAAAGGCTCACCTTGTGAAAAAGATGTCCAGTCTGGATTAGGCACCCATCTCCCATCGTCCATTTGCAGCCATCCCGAATTCAACAAAGAATCATCCCGCGACCAGCTCTCCGACTCAAAGGGAGTGTCTGCATTAGGAAGCCAAAAAGACTTCCGCATTCTTTTTGCCGTAGTAGCGCCGATGTCGGCCTGAGACAGCTGAGGCGCAGCCCGTGGTTTGACAGTGGTTGAAGCTCCAGTTGACAAGGAAAGCCCTGCAGCAGGTCCTGAAGAAGCTGACACAGCTATATGCTCCCGTTCAGTGCCTTGCGCGCTTAACTCGTCTGAAGGCTCCACTGCAGGCTCCAAGTTATCAGGTAGTTGCTCTCATACAGAGGAGCTAGGAGTAATAAATTCACCTTCGGAAATAACTATTCTCCATTCTGGTGTCACTCCAATCCACAAGCTGCTCGCAAGACTCTTCCATGTTTACTAACAGAGCTTCAGACCATGGCTCTGACCACAACTGACTGCCATTCTCCTCAGTCGCCAGTCTGAGACTGACAGTAGCTTGTTCACACATCAGCAAGCCCCCCTGCAGGAGAGTAGGGGAATTTTCCCCTGTGTCCTGGCCAAATTTATCCCATTCACTAAAAATACCACCAACAGCTTAATCTGGTTCAATTTCAGTTGCTTACCATCTGTATCTCCTCTCCCTCCCCCCCGTTGCCCTGAAAAAGGGACTTCTTGGCTCAGTGGGCTTACTGGGTCAACAAAATTCAATAAATAAATGTTTTTTTTTTTCCTTCTACTGTATAGTGCACGTGGCATTGGAAGTTTCTCTGAGACGGTTAATGTATTTGCGGTTGACTTGGTGCCTGTTTCCTGGAGCTGTTCTCTTCCTGAACAGTGTGGCGCTTTTTTTTTTTTTCTTCAGGTCATTGGTACCTTGGTGTGGCACAGCCTCCCCCCAACCCCCAAATCGGCTTCCAGCTGGGGAGTTACTGTCTGCTTCCCTCCCTGTAAGACATAGAACAGATCCTGGCCAGAATGGCACACCAACCTTTGTGTTCCTTTAACTACAGAGCTTGCTTAGGCTGTGATGTGCCACTTACTGCCCTGAAATTGCCTGGCCTGCTCCACTTGTGGTGCAGCCCTGCTAGACGGAACCATGCCGTCAATGGTAACTAATGCTTCATTGTGGAGCAGTTCTCCTGAGTGGAGTGAGCCTGCCAGTGTTGCAAATCAGTTCTGGGTTTTTACCCCTTGGGTGCCACCCATGCTGGCTCCATGTCTCTAACCTCCCCCACTTCAGTCCATTCCCCAGTGTGGATATGTGGTGCCTGTTGAGGTGCAGAACCCAGTGGTCCTTGTGCTGAGTTGCTTTTCAGGTACTGAATTTCAGCCCTACGGGCAGCCAAGTCCTTACTGACGGCCATACATCTTCTACATCTGGGTACCCATCAGCCTCCCAGAACTTCCTTTGGAAAGTGACTGAGCTGTAAGCCATGCAACTGACACCCCTTCGTAACCTCCTTATGTTGGAGTGCTTGTATAGTGGAAGGTTAGTGTGAAATTAGTCTTGCAGATTTTCTTGCTCCTCTTGCACTTACTCAGCGTTTTCTGTAATTTTACAAAGTGCATTAAATAAGTTGCCCATTAGGCAGTAGTAATATATAGAGTATAATTGCCCCAGGATTTGCAGATAAATGCTATTTTTGGGGGGTGCAGAAGGAAAAAAAGATGCTCTGCAAGCCATTAGCAGATGCCCCCATGCGTCCCTGAATGGTAATGCTGTGCAATGGCTAAACACGTCCACACAAGAGTTTGTAAAAATTTATAGTGTGTGGGTAAGATAATGTGCCCATTACTGCTGGCTTTCCTGTTTTCGAAAGAATCTCTCTTTGGGGGTCTGTCCTCTCTGGTTCATCCTTTGAGAAATGAAGCCATCACCCTGGGTGTGCACATTAGCGTTGATGCTAATGCTCCTACCTAGAGTCACGGCTTGATTTTTTTCTAAGGATGAATTTAGAGATGTATAGCACTCATTTTTGCAAGAGGCATTTTTTTGTTCAAAAACAAGAAAGCCAGTAGTACTGGGTACATTACTTTACTCGCTATAGATTTTTACAAACTCTTATATGAACAAATTTACCTGTGGCATGGTAAATTACCTATCTAATGTGCGGAAGCATCAGCTGACTGTTTTCAGAGTGGACTGCTCTCATTTTGACTTTTGCACCCCCAAAAATTGCATTTATCTGCAAATCCTGGGGTGAGTATGCATTTTATTAATTTATTTAGTTTTTGTTGACCGGGTAAGTGCACTAGACAAATCCTGCCTATTTTCAGGCACGACCCCCCCGGAGGAGGGGATACAGATGAATGCCAACTGACCTTGAACCAGATTAAGCCGTTGGTTGTATTTTTGTTGAACGAGGGAAATTTGGCCAGGACACCGGGGAATCTCCCCTACTCTTTTTCAATAAGTGCCATGGGATCTTTAACATCCACTTGAACTACCACCAGTCCAGGCAGATGGGACCTCTCTAACGTCTCATCCGAAAGACGGCACCTCAGAAGTGCAGCACCCCTCTCATGCTGCACTACAGTGTCAGTACTGGGATATTAACCCAGGTGCCAGATGTGGGAACTGAACCCACAGCCCTCTGTTCTCCTGGCCTCAGAGGCGAGTGTGCTCCCTACTGAGCCACTGAGATTGCTAATATACTACCACTGCCAAATGGGTAACTTATAAAGTGCACTTTTTAAAGCTACAGAAACTCTGACAGTGCCCCTTTAAGTTCCTTTTCGCCATATGTCCTGGCACTTCAGTGAGTTGTACGACTCGCCCTGCACAACTCGCTTCACTGGTAGGTAGATTCCTGCGTCTCATTTAGTTATCTGACAGGAAGTGCTTACCAGTCTTCTCTGTCCTAGTCCTTTCTGCAACTCAACCACTGTTGCACCTCCATTTGGCCATCAGACTCTCCACACAAGCAAAGCAGACGGCTAATAAAAGGAATACCTGATGACAACAAGAGAGTCCAGTTTACGTTTGGTTCCCCTGACTGAACTAGTTGCTGTAAATCCATGTAAGCTTTTTTTGGATTTTTTTTTTGTTAATTTACTGCTATCTCCCCTCAAGTAGAGGCAGAATGTTCCAATAGCAGTAAAACTGCCAGCTCGGAATGTACTGACCCCTGCTGGAATGGACTAGGCTTGTTCAGTACTTCACCCAGTCAGACACCCACTTCATGGGTACTAACTACTCTGCCCACATTTGGCTGTCAATATTCCAACCAATTAGCTTTCCCTCGCTGTCTGCAAACATTTTACAGAACTTTCTCAGACAAAACACATAACTTCTGCCTCCCCACACTGTCACTTCTTATTAAACTCCTTTTTCTGTACCATGGGTGGTGCTTTCCTGCTCTGCTCTTACAGCACCAGTGACATGTACTGATTGTTTATAAGCTCAGTTGTTGCATACATTATTGGAGTTTCCTCTCATGAAAACATACTGTCATTAGGAAAAGGGGAATTGCAGTAGAATAGTTGAAAAATTACTGACCCTGATTTTCAAGTACTAGGTTGGCTTCATTAGCTTGAGTCAAGTCGGTTGTACACATAACTATTGGACTTGTATGGAGACCTTGCCTGTTTTTTATTTTTTATTTATTTTTATAGGTGATCATTGCAGCAGAGTTGTTGAAGAGTGCCGATGAACTAGTCAAACAGAAAATTCACCCCACTTCTATTATCAGTGGATATCGTCTTGCATGCAGGTGAGTTGTTAGAGTAATTTTTTTAAAGCTGATGACGTACTTGGGGCAAATGGCAGTCACAGATAATGCTGGTAGAAAACTATCATGCAGCAGTATTAGTTGACAAAAAAATCATCATAGTTCTTTGGTAGTGATATTGCTGATTATCCTGATTTCTTCATTAGGAAGCGATACTCCATGGTTAGGTATGCAGCAGTGTTGTAAAACCAAATGTACCGGGTGGGTTGTGAGGCCTGAGGTGCAGCTGAAGACCTTCATTGTGATACTTACCAGGTTTGGAAGAGGGGAATATCCACTCTTGAAATAAGGTGCAAATAAAGATTCAAGTTTGTTTGCCAGTCTTTGCCAGAAAATACTTAGGCAAAATATAACTTCTGGAGCTGGATGAAGATGTGCAGTCTTGAGTCTAGCAGCAAATCAGTATGGTGTTGCTTAAAATGAGCTAGTATAGTCCACCTTAAACTGAGTAGGAATACAGACTCTGCACACTCTGGAGCCCTGAGCTAGACTAACTTGGGTTTAAAATCTAAGGGTTTTTATAGTCCTCCCACATCCCAAGAGTTTCCTTGGTGGACTCATGTCACTCTCCTTCATATAACATAACTAAATTTACAAACGTTTTAAATAAGATACAGTGCTTATTTCATTTTCTACAAATTCACAGAAATGTTTTGTTCAAACCACAGGAAATCTTACTGTATTCTGACACATGCAGTATTGTCCTCCCATAGTACTGCCCTGGAGCTGAAATGATTAATAGAACCTATGCTAATGATAGAATGTTAAGCTCATGCTCAGTTTTCAAACCACTATCCCTGGTAAACATTCTACAGCTAGATTCTTTACTCCGCTTGAACAGTACAGAAGCCTTGGAGAGTTCTCCTTCATCTTTCGTGAATATTTTATTTTTCTCAGTTACTTGAAGTAAAATTTAATTTTGTTCATTTTTTAAAGCACTGTCCTTTTGTTTACAGGTAAACTAGTTTAGGTTTAATGTTCCGGTGAGTTTTTCGGTTTCTTTCATTTACAATTTTAAAAGAAAATTTCTCTTACTTCTCTGGGCTGGTTGCTTAATTTATTTGTTTGAGGGAAACCAGGGTAACTCTTGGTGTTCTCAGTGGTTGCTAAACCGACCGCAACGAAAAAGATAAAGTAAATAAGGTTTAAACCTTATTCATTAATGTGGATTTCTGATTCTTAGAGAACTATTTCTTGGATTTTACTGATTTTGTCACTAACCCAAGAAAAGAACAGGCCCAATGGGTTTTCAGCTTTGTACAGTGTGTGGGGGAACCGTTTGAAAGCAGATCCTCATTTATTTGTGTGTTTGCCTAGGGTTTAACCACCTGAAGGCCAATTGTAACATCTGTAAAATTAAGAAGTATTCCTCAGTCGGCGCTTAATAGGCATTTTAACTGACTGCAGGAAAAAGGTTCAATATGGGAAGGAACACTTTTACAACCCGCTAACCAGGGTGATGGTTCCCTGATTAAAGAAAAGAACTGCAGACACTGGTGCCGAACCGGTAAGCTCTAAGAAAGAGGAAGGAAAAACACGCTGTTCAGGAACCGCAACCTACAAAACTGACAGTTCCAACCACAAATGAATAGCAAATTCTGTGCAGATTTTACAGGTGCTGCAGCCGGTACCACGGTTCCTGTTCAGCGGCCTGGTTCACAGACCTCTGTTCAGGACCTAGGTTCCTTCTCTGTTCCCGGTTCATTTGAATGGTTTGCTGAGGTGTACATGGTGAGTTTGTACCTTGCCATGCCCTGATCCTCAACATCCTGACTCCCCTGAAAAAGGAACTGAGATTTTTCCCTCTCACTTTGCCTTCATAAAGCACACAGACACTGGACCTCTCCATTGAGGAATTCACAGAGGAGGAAGAGGAGCCAGACTGTATGGATTGAGTGGATGTGCTGGTAACAGACTGGTGCTGCCCATGCACAAGTCTCGGAAGAGACAGGCTTCTAGAATTTTATAAAATCCCACTTCCATTCCCCCAGTGAACAAGAGGCTAGATAGGAAGTATTGGGTGGCTAAGTCTTGAGCAGAGCACCCCAGCGATGAAGAGGTGGTGCAAGCTGTGGCTTGTGATGAGGCAGGGATTCTCCTGGCATCATACCCACCAGGTAGACTCCAAGAGATGAATTCTTTGGCACAAGAAAACTTAGGTGCCTCTTTGTCCATTAGGCCACTCACATGGCCAGTGTCTCCAGATATTAAATCAATAAATAAAACATCTCTGGAATGAAATTTCAGAGATTGCTAGGGCATAGAGGCCTCTCTAATGGATGTAGTGTTATTGCAGCCAGGCAAATGGCAGTGTCAGTGTGTCTCAGGAGATGGGCCTGGCTAGGGATAAGTAATTAGTGTCAGTGGCTCAGTAGGTAGCACACTCGCCTCTGAGGCCGGGAGATCAGAGGGCTGTGGGTTCAGTTCCCACACCTGGCACTTGGGTTAATATCCCAGTACTGACACTGTAGTGCAGCATGAGAGGGGTGCTGCACTTCTGAGGTGCCGTCTTTCGGATGAGATGTTAAACCGAGGTCCCATCTGCCTGGATTGGTGGTAGTTCAAGTGGATGTTAAAGATCCCATGGCACTTATCGAAAAGAGTAGGGGAATTTCCCCGGTGCCCTGACCAGATTTCCCTCATTCACTAAAAAAAATACCACCAACGGCTTAATCTGGTTCAAGGTCAGTTGGCATTCATTTGTATTTCCCCTCCCCCGGGTCGTGCTTGAAAATAGGCAGGATTTGTCTAGTGCACTTACCCGGTCAACAAAAACTAAACAAATAAATAAAATAAATTTGTCCCAGGCCAGCCAAAAGGCATTGGATTTTTCTGGTGAGCCCACATTCCTTTTTGGTGAACAAACAGAAGCTTACATAGAAAACATGGATGGGTACAAGGTAGCTCTTAGAATGCTGCTGCAAAGGAGAAGGCAGCAACACCCCAGAAGTACCAAGACAGATAGTGAGCCAGGGGCTTGCCATCAGGTACAAAATCCTGCCGAAACTGAGGGCGGGGTTTTTCAGACCTGCCAGTCTATTAGAAGTAACCCTGTTGGAGAGGGTGGTGACCTATATGGGATCCCAGATGTTTAAACAGGCATTTAAAGCCAAAGTAGGAATGGGCACACTGGCTACCATCCTCCCTACACTCAGAAAGGGGGATTGGGCTTACATCTCTGGCTCTTCCTCACACGTGTTCAAACCCATTCCTTTCAGCTTTATCTCTGCTCCTGGTGTGCTTGCCAAGTGCATAGCATTAGTAGAAGCACACTTAAGGAGATTGGGGAGGGTCGTAGTCTCCCTGTACCTGGACCACTGGCTGATGGCAGGCCAGTCTCCTCTGCAGTTAGAGGTGAACTGATCACCATCTACGATACACTGTGTAAGCTGGGTCTCCTGGCAAATAAAAAAAAAAAAAAAAAAAGTAAATGTTAACACCAGTTCAGCGCCTGGAGTCTATAGGGGGCAAAGACTGGACGCACTGAGAGGAAGGGCCTTCCTCCTGCAGGGAATAGTAGACTGCTTGGTGCATCTGGCAGGCTCATTCCAGCTGCATACCCCAGACCAGTTAGGCATTTTTCTACAGTTGCTAGGGCACATGGCTGCAGCAGCAGTGTCAGGATCAAGATTGCGGAGGAGAGGCATTTAGTTCCACCTCAGGTCTCACTGACCCCAGAAAGATTCCCTGTCAAAGATGGTCCCAGTCACAAGAATCCTGTTGCAAGCTGTGCAGTGGTGGCAGGAAGAAGACAACCTCAGTGAGGGTATGCCTTTTCCCCCGGCTGCCACCAGTAGCAGTCTTAACCTATGCCTCTCTCCTACAGTAGCACACACTGCTTCACATAAAGCCTGCTGGAGCTCAGGGCAGCTTAGTTGGGCATTCAGTCCTTCGCTCCAGTGCTTCAAGGCAAGGTGGTTTAGGTCAGGATAAGACCATACAACCACAGTGTACTACATAAACAAGCAAGGGGGCATAAAGTTGTCCCTACTGTGCATGGAAGCCATGAAAATGTGGAGTCTTTCTTAATTTTTTTTTTAATTCAAGTTTTAATTTTTTTAATATTTTTATTAACTTTTCCAATCAACTGCACACAAATCAATACAATACATACAAAAAAAACAGTTTTGATTACACCACATAAAAAAGGATAAAAAACATCATACAAAGTAAATACAAAATCACACATGCCCCCACAGTGCAAAGCATCATGGGCTACATATGCAAATCACCACAGAATGTTATGCTGGTCCAACTTTAAGCAGAACTGCATGGTGCCGAAAGGCCTCTCACACAGTTTGCAAAGGGTGCTAACAGAAGACATAGACACGTGTTTCGTCCTACCAGGACTCATCAGTATGCTTTGTCTGTTTGACACCCCAGTGGAATGGACCAGCTACCCTTAAGGCAGTGTGCCTTGGATATATTGTGGTGAACCCATTAAAATAAAAAACTATTTAAGACAAAGAACCTCTGTGCGCAAACACTGAGGCAAGGGTTACCCCAAAGGGCATTTGGCTGGGAAGCCAAGTTTCAAGAAAATACAAAATCACACATGCCCCCACAATGCAAAGCATCATGGGCTGCATATGCAAATCACCACAGAGTAGCCTCCCTGTGGGATGTGGGAGCCATTCAGTCCGTCTCCCTAGACCTTTCTTCCAGCTATTATATAAACTACCCGCATCCCACATTAATCCATCTCAAATGGTCACAGGACATAAACAACTAACATACACCATCTCAGAAAATTAATTCAATCATGGGAGAAGGGGGAAGGGAGGAAGACAAAAACAGCAAGACCAGACAAATCAACAACAAAAAAGGTTTTCAGTAACTATTTACATGTGTCCACATCATATAGAACCATTCCATTGTCTTTACTTTCTCTAAATTCCCACGAAATCCTTCATCATAATTCATAGGCACATTGTAGTGTCACATTTCATTTAAGCTATACCAGAACCAGAGAAGTATCTCTTTAAATTAATAAAGTTATCTGGCTTTCAGTAAGGGTAAATGGTAGTGCCTGTCTGTTTACCTACTTTACTTCAGGTGCCTCGGCTCATGATCAGTGACTCTTCCTGAGACACAGCCATCAATAGTGGGCTCCATAGAGCTCCAAAGGCCTCACTTCTACCTTGTAAATGATAGGCCCTTTTCTCCATTGCCAGTGTAGCTATAGTCATTGCTCTCCATTGTTCAATGGAGGGATCTTTTGCAGAGACCCAGGTGTTCAAAATGCACTGTCTCGCCATTGCAAGGACCACCCTCCGCCATTTCTTATGTAGTATCCATTCATCCCTTTCCTCTAACTCAATTCCAAATAGCTCTACTGGGTGAAGGGAGACCTTAGCCTCTGTCTTTTCATTTAAATATTGCACTACTGCATTCCAAAAACTTTGTATACGGGGGGCAGTTCCAAAAGCAGTGCATGTATGTTCCTTTTTGAGATTTGCATCAAGGACAGGTCTCTGGAATCTCTGGTTGAAATTTATGTACCACTACTGGTGGGTAGAACAGCCTGTGAATAAACTTATAGGCCGATTCCTTGTATCTGTTCGAGAGCAGTAGGCCCATGTGTGTTTCAATTACCAGGTCCCAATTGGGATCTGGAATCAAGATCCCAAGGTCTCTTTCCCATCGCTCCCTAACTCCCTGTTTCCCCTTATTAAGGCCATCCCTAAAAATTCGTACTGCACTGCCTATCATCCCCTTCGGGTTCTCCCTAGCCCTGTAAATCATAGTCTCAATTCTTTGCTGAGAAAGCGGCTGTGCCCCAGGTCTCCCCAAGCTCCGGGCGAAATCCCTGGCCTGAAAAAATCTAAAGATGTGGGAACCCGGGATCCCACAAGTTTTATTAACATCAAGCAGGTACATCATTTTTGTACATTCTATTAATATCCATACATATCTCATGTTATTTAATTCTTAGAATATTCTGTATAGTTTCTTTTATCTCAGTACTTCAATAGTTACTGTATTATTGTTACCTGTAGCAGCAAGGACTCCTTTATTTTTTAATTTCCAGGAAATTGATCACCATCTCCCTTTAACCTAGGTCGGATCACAGCCAGCCCCTCCAGCTTTAATTTTATTCTCTCTGCCCCCTCTTATTTCTCTCACTTTGGAAGTGAGTCCCCTCTTTTCTACCTTAGAACTAAATATTGGTCATTCAGGTATTGTTTCATTGGAGGATCGCCATATCTCCCATCTAGTCCACCTATTCAAGTAAGTGGAAGTTCGGTTGTTAATTTTATAGGTGAGTTCTTCCAGTTCTGATATCGTGCCTACTATCCTTATCCACTCCTGCGGTGGGGGGGAGGGGGGAGGTAGGGGTCAACCTCCTTTTTGTGATGGCCTTGTGTACTATTATTAATGTGGACCAGAGATACATTGAGTCCATGTCCTGTATCTCTTCGGGGGGAGGGGAGTGCCCCAAAATCATCATAGGCCACTCTAGTGGCGTCTGCGCCGGAAATATTTCTCTAAGTGCCCTAGTAATTTCACCTCAAAAGGTCCGAAGAGCATCACAGGACCAGAAAATGTGTAAATGGCTCGCCTCTAGTGACCCGCATCCCCTCCTACATTGGGCTGTGACATTTGGTTCTCTTACTAATTATATAAGGCGTCAATAAATAGCGGACTTTAATTCGCAACGAGAATTTCTGCCAGTATGGTGATTGTCGTTTTTTTTTTTAGTTAAGAAAAATATTCGGTCCCAGTTAAGCTCTCCTAAATCTTGGGGAGCTTCCTTCCTCCATTTTAATTTTATTTTATTGAGTGGGTCCCCTTTCAGCGTCGATAGAGCTTTATAGAGGAAGGAGATCATCCCTCTTTGCTTACTAGCTCCACTACTTTCCTGGATGGCCCTCAGGATCTGTTGGGCCCTAACTGAGTCAGTGTCCTTCTTCTTTAGTGTGGAGATATAGTTTCTAGCCTGTAGGTACCTAAAATGATCTGTATTTTGCAGATCATACTTATTTTTAAGGTATTCGAAATCTAGAAAAATCTCTCCCTGCCAAAATTGTGACAGACATCTCGGGTCTTTCCCCTCCCATATGTGAAATCCCTTATCTAGATGTCCAGGTTGAAAATCTGGGTCCCATGCTAGTCTTTTCAAGGGCCAGGTGGAATTTAAGTTGATATTTCTGCCATATTCTGTGGACTGATCTTATGGTATCCCTAATTGAGGTCAGACTCTGATGTGGAAATCTATTTATATTGGAGACCAGCAATCTGGTTTCCAGGGGTTGTAACCCTGCCCCTCTCTCTTCTGCTTTTTCCATGAATTGCCATCCCGCAGAGACATTGGGGTTAGACCACATTGTGGCATTTTTTTAATTGAGCCACCAGGAAATAATCTTCAAGATCCGGAAGGGATTGTCCGCCTTCTTCTCGGTGTGCTTGGAGGATTCTTAAATTTACTCTGGGCCTCTTGGAACTCCAGATGAATTTGGTGAGCATTTTGTTCCACCTTTGAAAGGTCGATTTATGTACATAGAGCGGAATGCATTGAAACAAATATAAAAACCTAGGGAGCACATTCATTCGTAGGGTGTGTATCTTGGAGTATGTTGGGAAATTCAACAGAGACCATCTTTCAAAGTCTTTTTGCAAGCTATTTACTAGGGGGGGGTAGTTCACAGCAGACAGTTGGGAATATTGTTTTGTGATGTATGTCCCCAAGTATTTAATTTTACTCGCCTTCCAGTTTAATGGGAAGAGATTGCATAGTTGTATAGTAGGTTTATAGAAAAGGGTGAGCACCTCGGTCTTATTTTTATTAAGGGAGTATCCTGAATGTCTACCAAATTCCATCAGGATTGCCTATACATGTTTTATGGATTGTTGGGGTTGTGCGAGACTCAGGAGAACGTCATCTGCATAAAGCAATATTTTTTTATGCAGGTCTCCCACTGTCACTCCTCTTACCTCCTCCACTCTGTGCACAGCTTCCGCCAACGGCTCTATATACAGAGCAAACAGTGGGGACAGGGGACACCCCAGACGTGTGCCTCTGCCCAGGCTAAACCTCTCTGATATTCCACTGTTCACCCGTATGTAAGCCTGAGGTCTAGAATAAAGTGTCCAAATAACATCTACAAATGGTTGGGGAAAGCCTCTATGTTCTAGTACAGCAAATAAGAAGCCCCAAGAGACTTTATCAAAAGCCTTTTCAGCGTCTAGGCTCATTAAGCATGCCGGTGCGCCGGATCTCTGGATGGTATCTATTAGATTTATCGCTGATCTGACACTGTCAGGAGCCTGACGACTGGTGATAAAGCCCGTTTGATCCATATGTATTAACTGAAAGTGTGGAGTCTTAACTCATTCCCTGGACATCTCCCTCTCAGCTGTCCACCTCCCAGGGAAGAACAGTGTCCTGGTGGATGCTCTTAGCAGGATCAACTAACTCCACCAGGAGTACAAGTGGTGATCAGAAGGTGGGGTACCCCAGAGGTGGACTTCCTCGCAACCCCAGACAATTACCAGCTACCACAGTTCTGTTGCAGACCTCTTGCAGGGGGACACGGTCCCTCTAGATGTGCTGCTGTTGCATTAAACAGAAAAGTTCCTGTATACCTTTCCTCCAGTTCCCCTGTTGCTCAGAGTGCTGATCAAGCTTGGGGTTCACTCGGCAACAGTGATCCTCATTGCTCCAGATTCGGCCAAAAGGCCATGGTATTTTCTACTGCTGACCGTGTCAATTTCCCAGCCAATCTCTCTGCCCAGGAGGCACAACCTATTGACCTCCTTGCAGGACAGGGTCCTTTATTCCAATATCTGGTCTCTCAGGCTCGGGGCTTGCTCTTGAGGACTTAAGAGTATTCGGACTTGCACATTTCTATAGGGGTGCTGGAGGTTCTTAGGGTTTCTAGAGAACTCTTCTACCAGAGATACTTACACCTTTAAATGGAAGACATTTTTCCATTTGGTGCCAGAAAAAGAGATGGACTGCTGCCAGGCTGACTTGTCAGTGATCCTACAATATATGGCGCACCTTTTTTTCTCTCGGCCTTAAGCCTGCCACCCTCAAAGTACAATTACTAGCTGTCTCTGCTTACCTCTCAGCTGGTAAGGGGTCATCTCTGGCAGTTAATCAAGTGTTTAGCAGGTTCTTCAAGGGTCTCATGCATTTGCATTCCCTCACAGGAAACGCACGTTGGCATGGGACCTCAGTATATGCATTGGCTGGCTAATGAAGCCACCATTTGAGCCCATGTCTTCAGCAGAGCTTAGGTATGCAGCATGGAAAACAGTGTACCTGGTAGCCATCAACTCAGCTGGGAGCATCAGTGAGCTGCAGTACTTGTCCACTGAGTTAATTGCATATCAGGTCATAGGGACAAGATAGTCCTCAAGACTAACAAACTTTCTGCCCAAGGTGGTTTCGGACTTCTACCTAAATCAGTCCATTACTTTGCCAGTATTTATTTCACTGACCACTCTAGTTCAGGGGAATGTAGACTGCACAGCCTAGATGTCAAGTGAGCTATAAACTACTGTTTGGGTCACACAAACTGTCACAGGCAGGTGACTGTCCACTTTTCCTGACCGATGGAGAAATAGGAAAGGGCAAGCCTGCCTCAAAGAGGTCTGTTGCCCACTGGATGGTGGCTTGTATTCAGTTCTGCTACAGCAAAGTAGATAAGGAATCCTTGTAGGCCTTGGGGCTCTCTCTCTACAAGGGGTACAGCTGCTTCAGTAGCGGCTGCAGGAGATATTCCTTTGTTGGAATCTGTAAAGCAGCTACCTTGAAAACAGTTCACACCTTTACCAAGCACTACAGCCTGGATACCCATGCCAGAGGTGATGCCAGGTTTGGCACAACAGTACTGCAGAGCCTGTTTCCTAAAGAGGTGCTCTACCCTCTTCCAAAGGTACTGCTTGGATAGTCTGCATATGTCAGAATACAGTAAGATTTTCTGGGGTTTGAAGAAAACATTACTTACCATCGTAATCTTTCTTCTAAGGGAATCTTACTGTATTCTGAGCTCCCACCCTACCTCCCCTGCTAGAAGCTATGGGCACTGCAGCACAGCTGTCCACACTGTTGTAAACCCATGAGCGGCTCTGTTGTTGGGCTTAGTGACTTGACTCTTGGTGTAGCCCACATTTTCAACTGAAGGGGATTGTTGGTTGTCATTTATTTAGTTAATTGTTAGTTAGTATAGACAGCTTGTTAGTATTCACGCTCCGTAAGAATCTGACGGTTGTAGAATGTTTACCAGGGACAGTGGTTTGAAAACGGAGCATGTACCTAGCATTCCATCATTAGCATAGGTTCTATTAACCATTTCAGCTCCGGGGCAATACTATGGGAGGACAATACTGCATATTTCCTAATACAGTAAGATTCCCTTAGAAGAAACAAGATTACTATGGTAAATAATCTTCTTTGAGGTACAGCTCTTGCAGCAGGTTACACCATCAGGACTGAAGCCGGCAGGCGTCAGGACCCCACGGAAATTTTCTAGCTAGCAGTCTTCAGCGGGGACCGCCTCCGATGTCGGTCCCGCCCCCGACGTCAGGCGTAGTACATAAGGAGGCGGTCCCGGCAGAATCCCCAGTTCTTTCCCACCGTCGACTTGCATGTCTCGACCCTTCGGTCAGTTCTAGAGCGCGACGACCAGGAATTCCTTCCGAAATCAGATTTTGTACAAGAATACCTTCTTCAAGATCCACTCTTCAGTCTGATGTCCTCCCCCAACTTCTGTGGAGGGCCATTTTTCCAAGTGCGCCTGTGGGAAGCAGATCCCATTCAAAGACCCCCACTCAGCCTGCGTCCGGTGCCTGGGCCCGGATCACGACACCCAGGCTTGCTCCTTTTGCCAGGGCTTCAACAGCCGGACCCAGATCTGCCAACGGAAGGCTCTCCAAGCTTTCCTCTTAGAAGAAAAGCTCAATGCCATGGATCCTTCCTCCAAGGGGGAATCTTCGGAGAAATCCCGCAGGCACCATGAGAAACACCGGGAGAAGGTGAGACCTAGATCCCCCTCTAGGGCCTCGGACTCCCGCAGCTGTAGCTCCAGGTCTGACCGCTCCCAGTCTCGGGCCCATTCTCAGCCTCCCCGGTCGTGGTCAAGTCAGCCAGCGGTTCTTCTACCCTGCGGCCTGCTAAGACCTCCAGGCCTACTTCTTCTTCCAAGGCCTCGTCCAGGTCAGGGGAGCACCACAGGTCCTCGTCCCAGCACTCAGCCTCCGTCCGGTCAGTCTCCCTGCCGCTGCCTCCCCAACGTAAGACCAAGGAGCTGACCTCCCTGAAGCGGACGTCAGACCAGACGTCTGCCCACCCGACATCGGCCAAACTTCACAGACACTCCCGAGAACCGGCGGCAGTTCATCACCCGTTGCCTGCCAGGCACTCCCCTCCCAGGACGCCGGCCGGGGGACCGACGTCTGACACAGCAGTTAGAAGAACCACACCGCCACCTACAGACGTCGGCCAGGAGGCGTTGACGGAGGAGTCGTCCACTCAGCCCGAGGACCAGGTGGGCGACCCGGATCAGTCTAGCTCCTGCGGGAACCCTTCCCAGAAACGGAGACCCCCGGGGACCCGACAGGCCACCGGCACCCGGCCCATCGTTGGGCCTTAACTTGACAGAAGTGAAGGAGCTATTCACTTTCTGGTGGGACACCATCAAAAAGGATGTGGTCACCACGCACCCTTCTCCCGCACCCCCGTGGCACCCCACCCTGGCCCTCCTTTGCCAAAAGGGGCAGCAGGTCGAGTACCTTCCCCCCCCAGGAGCCAGTAGGACCTCCTGGGGCAGACCTACAGACAAGAGAAGACCTCCGTCTGGATCCTCTTCAGGGCCACCCAGCCCCAAGAGACCCAGAAGACGTCGCTTTTCACCATCTACGGAGGACTCCAGATTTGACATCTCGGTATGCTCCAGATCTCCTTCACCGATCAGCATCCCTTTTCCGGACCCATGTGAGCTTCCTAGGTCTCCTCCGGACGACCCCTCGTTCTCTGAGATCATGAGACACATCCAAGAGAACATGGGATGGGATGCAGAGGAACTCGACCCCGAAAGGCTACGCCTTGCCCGCTATCTTCGGCAGAAAGACCCTAAGCCTGTGGTAGTACCACCCTTGGTGGACACCTTCGTGGACGTCACAAAGGCAGCGTGGAAACGTCCACATTCGCTCCCGGCTATGCCGAAGAAGGCTGCCCGCCTGTACAAGGCCCCAAGGGAAGACCAGTACTTGGCTAATCATCCTCTGGCCGACTCCGTGGTCATTACAGCCTCTCATGACTGGTCTCAGAGACCGCAACATCTGAGCACACAGCCACTGGACCCGGAGTCCAAGCAACTGGACCCGCTGGGTTGGCGCACTTACGCAGCTGCGACCTGCGCCATCAGATCCCTGAACTACCTAACCCACATGGTTCAATTTCAGAACGCACTGTGGGAACAGGGACAGGAACTGGCAGAGAGAAATTGCCAGATGGTGATCAAAAGGAGGAACTTCTCCAGCTCCTCCGCACGGGTTCAGACGTGGGGACCCAGGTGCCCCGAGACGCGTATGACTCTGCGGACTCCTCTGCCAGAGTGGCAGCCTCAGGCGTATGCCTCCGGAGACGGTCATGGCTCCGTGTCTCCGGATTTACCCCGGACGTCCAGAAGAACATTTTGGACGCCCCCTTTCATGGCGAAGTTTTGTTCGGTGAGGCATCTGAGAAGGTCATCACCAAACTACAAGAAGCTGGGAAGGCTGTTAGATCTGTCCAAGCCATGTACAGATCTAGACTCTGTTCCTTTCGTTGGAACCAGAGTCGTTTTCGTAGCCGGACTCGGAGACAACAACCTTGTCCTGGCCAGCAGAGGGGCTCCTTCTCCCGAAAAGCCCAGGTCAAGACGTCCTCAGGTAGAGGCCAACATTCTACCAAGTCGGCCCAACCTGCAGGACCCTCTGCTGCCACAGCATGACTCCTTCCCAGCCCCCGGCCCTCAGGATCAACGGGAAACAAAGGTTGGGGGTCTCATCGCAGATCACCTGCCAGGGTGGCAGTTGATCACCACCGACGGGTGGGTGCTACAATTGGTTAAAAAAAAAAAAAAAAAAAGGCCACTATATAGAATTCTTAGACAAGCCCCCCACAAGGCCTCCTCTGCTCTCCTGTTATTCGGGTCAGCATGCCCTGCTCATCAATGAAGAAGTGCTCACGCTTCTACAGAAAGAAGCTTTGGAGTACGTCCCAGGGAACCAGAGAGGAACAGGATATTATTCCCACTTCTCCGTGGTTCCAAAGAAAACAGGGGACCTCCGTCCAGTCTTGGACCTCAGCGACCACAGTATGTCTTGTCACCTGCAAACGCTTCCGCATGGTGACCCTCCCGGGTCTAATCCCCATGCTGAAGAAGGATGCATTCTTGGCATCCTTGGACATGCAGGACGCTTACCTGCACATCCCCATCGCTCAAGCGCACAGGAGGTTCCTGTGCTTCGAGTTTCTCGGCCACCACCATCAGTTCCGGGCGCTTCCTTTCGGGCTGTCATCGGCCCCCAGGGTCTTTACCAAGTGCATGGCAGTCGTGGCAGCGTCTCTGAGGAGACAGGGCCACTGTGTGTTCCCGTACCTGGACGATTGGCTTTTCATGGCCTCCTCCAAGGAGGCGTTGTTGATAGCCATTCAGCACACCCAGGCACTTTTTCAGTCCCTGGGCATCCTAATCAACTACGAGAAGTCTATTCTGGTACCGTCCCAGAAACTGCAATTCATAGGGGCAGTTCTGGACACCATCACAGGGAAAGCCTTTCTTCCCGAAGACCGAGTGGAACGCATCCGATCCCTCATAAGGGACCTGTCTGCGAAGAAGACCATCCCAGCCAGACTGGTCCTTCGCCTGCTTGGACACATGGCTGTGGCCATTCCCACAGTCCCGATGGCAAGGCTTCACATGCGGGTAACCCAGTGGATGCTAAGAGTGCAGTGGGACCAAAGGCAAGACCACATGCAGCATCCAGTAAGAATCATGAAGACTGTGGTTTGGGACTGGCAATGGTGGCTAGACCCAGGAACCCTCTCCAGAGGGGGTTCCATTCACAGTGCCGTCCCCGGTGATAACACTCTCCACAGATGCCTCAGGGCTGGGGTGGGGAGCACACTTGAACGGGGTGAGGTCTCTGGGAACATGGACCACTCAGGAATCTCATGTCCATATAAACATATTGGAGATGAGGGCAGTCCTTTATGCCCTGCAAGCCTTCCAGTCGGACATTCCACTGAGTACTCTCCTGTTACAGACAATACAGCGTTGATGTATTACCTCAAAAAACAAGGAGATACACACTCTTACCCCCTCTGCAGGGAGGCCATGAGAGTGTGGGAATGGGTAATATGACATGGCGCAAACCTCATTGCAGTTCACATTCCAGGAGTGGACAATACCGTCGAAGACGGCCTGAGTCGTTCCCAGGCCAGAGTCCACGAGTGGGAACTTCTACAGGAGGTGGCAGAGGACCTGTTTCACAGATGGGGCACTCCAGAATTGGATTTATTCGCGTCCCCATCCAACACAGAACTGCCCAGTTTTTGCTCGCTAGATCCAGGGCCTGGTGTTTTCTGGCAAGATGCGTTGTCCCTCTCCTGGGCGGGCAGATTCCTCTACGCCTTCCCTCCCTTCCCGTCGATCCAGAGAGTCGTCCTCAAACTTCGCAGGGAGCATGCAACGCTTATTTTGATTGCGTCTTTTTGGCCCAGACAGATTTGGTTCCTGCTTCTGAGTCACTTGTCCCGGGAACCTACGCTTCCTTTGCCAATCAGCTCCCACCTGTTGTCTCAGGAGGAGGTTCACTGGTCCACCCGGACTTGCTTTCTCTGAACCTGCACGCTTGGCTCCTAGAGACCTAGCCATCTTGCGACACGGGGTCTCGTAAGAGGTGATGGAAGTACTTTTTGCCGCCAGAAAACTGCCGACACACACTACATATGCCAGGCACACGGTTTCTCACCCTTAGACTGCCCAGAGAAACTAGTTCTGGAATACCTGCTTTCCCTTTTTCAATCCAGGTTGACTTACTCCTCGATCAAAGTACACCTGTGTGCAGTTTCAGCCTACCATACCCCCATAGGCCAACGCACGGTGGCACAGCTGGATACTTCCTGTGCCTTCTTAAGAGGGGTCCTCCACCTTAGGCTACCCATTGGGGATCCCGTCCCTTCTTGGGATTTACCTTTTGTCCTGGAGCAGCTTACGCTGCCACCATTTGAACCTGCCGCAGATTGTGAGCTACGTTTTCTGTCATGGAAAACGTTGTTTTTAGTTGCTGTTAATTCAACGAGAAGAATCTCCGAACTACGCGCTCTCATGTGCAAGGAGCCTTATTTAATTTTTCATCAGGACAGGGTGTCCCTGAGGATGAATCCTAAGTTCCTGCCTAAGGCGGTCTCAGCCCTCACTCTTCAACCAGGACATTGATTTACCACTGTACTTACCCAAGTACGCTAATCGAGGAGAAGCACTGCTTCACACCCTGGATGTTCACCGGTGTCTTAGATACTACTTGACCAGGACCAAACAGCACCGCAAAGCGGAACAGCTATTCATCTCATTCGCTGAGAGGATGATGGGGGTTCCAGTCTCGAAACAGACCCTTTCACGCTGACTCATTCAGTGCATTTCCCTTTGCTACAACAAACGCCAGAAACCCTTAACCAGGTGTGGTCAAGGGCCATTTGACAAGGGGAGTGGCTACATCCTTTGCGGCACTGAAGAACGTATCCCCATCGGCCATATGTGCTGCAGCCACCTGGAGCTCAGTGCACACCTTTATCAGGCATTACAGCCTTGATATCGCTTCACGGCGAAGAGCGGGTTTCGGCCTTGCTGTCCTGCAAGGCCTCCTGTCCTAGGCTCAGGACGGGTTGGAACTTCAGTATTGCCTCCTCCCAATGGCTTTTCAAGGCGCCATTGCTTGGGAATCCGTCCTAATGGTGTAACCTGCTGCAAGAGCTGTACCTCGAAGAAGATAGTACAGTTACGTGAGAACAGCTCTTGCAGCAGGTACCTTCCCGCCCACCATTCCCCCTTGGAGGAAGTAGGTTCCAACCTACACTTGGAAAGGTCGGTTCTTTGTCCTGGCCATCTGATGGCAGGTCCTCGGTCTCCTTTTCTGATGTCATTCAGCGGCCGGGAGTCTCCGGCGGGAGAACAGGGGATTCTGGCGGGACCGGCTCCTTATGTACTACGCCTGACGTCGGGGGTGGGACTGACGTCGGAGGCGGTCCCCGCTGAAGACTGCTAGCTAGAAAATTTCCGTGGGGTCCTGACATCTGCCGGCTTCAGTTCTAATGGTGTAACCTGCTGCAAGAGCTGTTATCGAAGATCTGCTGTTACGGTAAGTTCTTGCGTAACTGTACTTTTTCTTCACACAATAAACAAAATGAAAAATAAAATAGTTTGCACTAGTTCTGTAAACCACCCTAAATTATTCATATGAAGGGGTGAATTGGTTTAACTTTCCCTAAAGGTGACTTGGAGAATTTAGAAAAGAACAGGCTTCAGAGAAGCTAGGGGAATTGAAACACGCAAACATCCTGGTGTAGTGATTCAGGTAAGTTATTTATGGCAACTAAAATATTTGCATATGTACGGGGTGCACCAATAACCTGGTGTCTGAAACTAGGCAGCAAAGTAAAATAGCACAGGAAAGCATGGAGATACAGAATGGCTCACACACATTCAGCTGCTCATTCAACTGTGCTCGCCCTATAAACAGCTGAACTGAGGTAGTGTTCGGCTGTCAGCTGACCTTGGACCACTCCTTTTTGGAGCACTGTGGCAGAGTCTGGAAAATGCTGCAGCTTTTAGGAAGGCAAACTATGAAACTGGTGCTGCACAACATGCTTGTAGTCCTGTCTCCCCGAGGCAGTCTGGCAGGCAGGTCTGCAGAGACAGGGAATGAAAAGAAAAACATTCAGGCAGGGGCAGTCTCATTTAACTTGCCAGCTTTAATCTGCAGTCTTTCACGCACTTGGCTGTGACTTTACAGCTGTTCCACCTTCTATCATCTTTAGAGCAGTCGAAAAGAATACGATCTATGTATGCCTGTTCAGCCCAGGCAAAGGCTGAACAAATTTCAGCATGCTGCTACAGCTCCAACAGAGATCGTGGGCAGCCCATTATAGACTGCTAGCTAGACACGTTTCCATGTGGTTTTAGTGCCTGGCATCAGGTGTGACCTGATTCAAGAGATCCTCTTGAAGATCTACAGTTATGGTAAGTGCTTTTGTAGCTGCACGTTGTGGAGGTTCCCCATCTTTTTGGAAACCACTTTACTTAACTGAATTTAAACCAACTGGTATCAGCTTTAGAAACTGCCTAGTGATTCCTTGCTTGTTGCCGCTGGATCTCTTTTTTAGCAGAACAAAGATACTATTGGACATTTTTCTATTTAATCTCACTCTTATAGCAGTTGTTTTTAGAAAGGAACTGAACCCCACATTTTTTGTGTGTTTTGGAACCAAAGCGATCCTTTACAGTCAATGTTTGGCATGACTGACTGACCGACCCACAAAAAGAAGACAGGGCCTACAGGCTTTAAAACTTGTAAAATCTGATTGTCCAAGAGTCAGCATTCACCTCCTATTCTGTAGCACTCCACATTGTCAGTGGGTATTCGTTGCAGTAAGGAAACATCTGTCAAGCTTCTCTGAACAAGCTTTCAGCTTCTAGGTCTTGGGGCTGCAGTTCAACATATCAGGTTGAGGCTACCTGGTGACGGGGAGTTCTCCAGAAGCAAAATTGTGCCTGTTAAGCTGTGGCTTTCAAGTTGGCTAACCTGCTCTCCCCATTTTCCATTGTTCAAAGAAGCTTGATAGATGCTTCCTGAGTGTAATGAATGCCCATTGACAATGATGGAGTTAACAGAAGTGGAAATTACCGTAAGTGTTAGTGTTTCTTCTTTCCCACTTATGACTGTGTCAGAGGCATTAGGACACTGCGGTGGCAAAATTTGTGCAGCTTGGAGCTGGGGGCAGATTCTGTGATGGCACTGCCCACGCACACGATGCACATATGACGGTGCTTGTGGACTGGGCAGTGTCCGGGGGTGGCCCTCTGCCTACCTCAGTTCTGTTTTCCCATTGTTGAGGCAACACCATGAGAGTGCTATTTGTTTTGCAAACTGCATCACTCCCCTTTTTTTGCTGCTTGCTGAACACCATAATTTGGTCCCGCTTCAGTGCTACCTTTTCGCCTCCTCTCCTTAGTACGGCGCAAGCCCTTTCTCTCCATCTTTTTTTTTTTTTTTTATTTTTCTCATGTCCAGTTCTCAGGAGCTGAAGAAGACCAAGAACAGTAAGGTACACCCCCCCCCCCCGCATGCATTGGTGATTATGTGGGGGACACATCTCTGTCCGGGATCAACATGAGAAGTGTTGGACTTAGCTGGCCCGTCAGTGCGGCGTGGTGCTACCACTCGCAATGCAGGCAACCCGGATGTGAACTTGTCGTCGGGGGGATAGTGTCCCTCTGATCGTTCTCCTCTTCCAGGGAGGGAGGGCAGTTGTCAGTGCTGCAATACTGCCACCTGGGTGACCACAGGTGGAGGTGCAGCTCGGAATGCCACGGGTGGGGTGGATGTCTGTGAGCTCTGGGATGGTCGTCACGTTGTGACATGCTTATGACCCTTGGAGCACCTAGCATGCTGACGCCCTCAGGGACGGAGAGAAAAAAGTGAAAAAGATGCCACAGTCGAACTTGGAGATGGCCTCCGGCGCATAGCCCTGTTGCACCTGATGAAGACTTCAAGCAGGTGGTGGGGCGCAGTAAGGGGAGACAACTCCTTCCCTCCAGGGGGTAAACCTAGGCAGCATGGAGATGGTCCTGGGAGAAGAGGTCAGAGAGCAGCCAGCCTGATGCCTTGGAGGACCTGAGGGAAGGTAAATCTGTGAAGTACGGGGCTTAAACAGCAAATATAAACCAAAGAAAAAAGTGTTGGACCTGCCATGGATCAGCGCGACACCTGCTTCTCTGTGGACTTCCACACCATTGGAATCCACGTGATGAAGTGGAGTTGCAAGCCCCCCACTTTTGGAGGCAGGTCTTGCACAAAGGACATGAAGGTAAGGTCCCTGGGCTCTCCCCTTGATCCCTTCCCCAGTACTGTATGTACTGAGGAAGATCAAGCCTCTCCTCACCCTTGCCTTGCCAAGACATTGTAGAGCCTGGGGGAGGTGGTCTGGTGGACAGTCTGTTTCCTCTGGGGACCTGGTCGTGCACCCCTCTGACTGTCCTTTCGGGACAGCAGATGGCCCCGGTGGTGAGGTTGGAGCTACAAGCTGGACTTACACCTAAGGCCAGTGCTGGTGAGCACTTGACCACAGGACCGCTTACCCCTCTTGACACAGCTTACTGTACTGGGAGAGGGAAGGTCTCTATAGCTAGGCCTCCCAGGCATCCTGTTGAAATCTTAAAACCCCAGGAGTTACCTCACTGTGCTTACTGTTGCCCAAGCTGCCTTGGAGAGTTGAATTTTATGTAAATTGGGGAACAGTGAAATGAAATTCAAATCTCTGCCACGTGGTCACGCTCTACCCTGCTCTCCAATGCCAGATTTATTTCTCTGCCTGAAGAAGTCTCTCCGAAGAGCTCTTTGGCTTCAAGTTTCTCACTGTTTGCTTTACTTTTTCTTAGTATTTTACTTTGAATCTCTGCTAGTTTAGTTCAGTTAAGATTTGTGTGTTTTTGTTACTTTTTAGTGATATTCTCCAGTTCCTCAGCAGTTCCCAGGAACTGGAGAAAAATATTTATTTTTTTGTTCTAACTGTTCTAGCTACATAGTTTTCTTGTTTAAATATTGCGTTTTTGTTGATCCTTTTCAGCTGATTTGTGGCTTTTCTTCACTTTGGTTTGCCGATCTTAAGGAACTGAGGAGTACTGGTGTTTTTCTGTTTGTGACCAAACAGAGAAGATAGCGGTTCGGGTTTTCTTAGGAACCGAACCACTTTTTGTATTCTGCTGCTAAGAGCAGTTTTTCTGGTGGGTCTTATGTTTGGCATGTCTGACAAGTCCGAAAAGAAAACGGGACCTGCAGGTTTTAAAAACTGAGTCAAATGCTACAACCTCCTGGCTAAGGTGGACTGCCACGACCTGTGTTTAATGAGCATGGGTCCTGATCACCTTTTCTCCGATTGTGAGCTCTGCATTGAAGGAGATGGGAAATGATTTTTGCATAGTTAGCTGCCCTTCCATCTTCCTTTCCTTGCCAGTTATGTATTCTGACATGTTTTGATGATTTTTTAAATCTAGCTTTGGTGTGCCCTCGGGTCTACATAGTTTCATTCTCCTCACTAGCTAGTGCTCTTTATCTTAATATTTAAGATATTCTATCACATCAGTAACTCCCATTCCATGCTATTCATTTCACTGGCCTGGAAAGGAGTTTGTGATGTCATAGAATGTTCAGGCAGTGTGGAGAGGGGGATTCAAGGTAGTTACAAAGGCAACAAAATTACTTTAACAGAAAAGGTCAAAAACATATCGGAATACTGGGTAGCCACTAGGACAACTGGAGGGCTTCTAGAGGTGTACAAACGGTTTCCCATCACCTTTAAGTTTTGCCCTAAAACCTTTAAGAATAGGCCAAAAAATTAGAAGACTTACTGGATTCTCAGTCTGCCTCTAAGTATTAAGACTGTTTAAGGATTTCCAGAATAGATGTCAAGAATATGGTCTAAGAATTATTTATAAAAAAAAATCTCCCAAGTATTTGGGAATAACAGAAAATCCTATTCTATAAATACACAAAAAGAAAATAGAGCAGGTAAAAGAATTTAAATATCTCTGGATCATAATGGCAAGCTCTTTATCCTGGAGACCGCATATAAAGGAGGTAAAAACAAAAACCTTCCTACCAGCTAGTTTGAGCTTTGCACATAAATATGGGGGAAGATCATTGAAAGGAAGTTTGAAAGTAATCCATGCAAAATCTCGAGCACAGATATTATGTGGTAGTGAAAGATGGGGACAGGATTGCAGCGACAGCATAGAAAGCTTAATTAACTACTACAAAAGAATTCTAGGTTTCCCACAGAGTGCACTAACAGCATTAATACGGGCAGAATTGGGTCCACTTCCTTTGGAATGTCTTATAAAGGTAAGACAGGCACTCTATTGGATCAAAACACATGGCATGAATTCAGTCAGAATCCCTAGAATGTGCTTAGATGAAGCACTAAGATATCAAAGCAACAATATAATTTTCCATCAGTAATGACTGGAAAAAATAAAACCATTTGGATTACTACAGAATATAACAGATTCATTAATTAAACCACCGAAAGAAATACTAAAGGTGAAAAACAGAACTGGAGACATACACAGACAGAAAATATCCAGAAGTGTGCAACTTATAAGATAAGTGGTTGGCTAGCACAAAACAAACCACATTTTGGATTTGAGCCATATTTGAATCTTAATAAAAAATCCAAGATGTATGCAAATCTTTACAAAATATAGATTTGAATACTGTACGAGTGAGCGTTTATATAAAAAAAAAAAGTCATGGAAGAGTAGCACCAGTTGCAAGTGCAAATGTGGTTTAAGTAGAGACTGTATCAAACATCAACTTATAATTTGTCCATTATGAGAAACCTAGAAAAATTCTGCTTGGAGATATACTGGGACAACTCCAGATGAATACAGAATTCCTAGTAGAAGAGCTATTAAATTTCAACTCTGTGAATATTGAAAAATGTAACACTCTTTTTCGAAGTAATTGAGAAAAATAAACTACACCTAACTACAACAGACAAGGGAACTACTTAAGAAAAACCATTGTCAGTATATTAGATATGTTTTAAGATGAGAATACTAGAAATTACATGTGATAAGAACAATATAGTATCCATAGATCAATGCACAATAGTAAAAATTCTATAGAACAAGTTTTTTGTTTTAAATTGGGTTTGTAATGTATTGCAAATTATGTCAAGGCAATATTTATTGATGTGAAAACTCTAATATGTTTTGTATAGGACATCACTTGTCTTACAATAAAATGTGCCTACCTACCAGTCTACCTCTGCATCACCTAAGTACACTGACAAGGGCCCTTCCTCCTGTAGTAAGTAGATGGAAAAGTCTGCATAAGACGTCCCAGAGTCTAGGGTTCCTGAAAGAGGGAACTGCAATATAAATGTCAAAGGCCCTCGTAGCAGGTTCTGGAAACTGTTCCTGCTAAGAAAAAACAAACCAAAAGCATGTCTGTGCCTCTTCTCGTGAAGAAGGAAAGGAGCTCAGTGGACAAAAATAGAATGCCCTCTTTAGAGGACATGGCTAAGGCATGGCAGTTCCTCTAGGCTTTTCAGGCCTTGGGGTCACTTGTGGGCATACTGGTTCACCCTCTGGTTCTGGTTCCCTCCCCAGTTCCAGAGGATCAGGGGGCCAAGTTCTGTTATGATGAGGATGAGGAAGGGGAGCCCAGTGGTTCTCCAGAGTAGGAGTTTGGTTCCCCTCCCCAGGGTCAGGAGAATCTTTTTTCACATTAAACTTTTGTGAGGCAGATGGTGAACACTGTCAGCTTCTCCACCCAAGAGACTGGCGGATGACGTGGAGTTCTTAAGACATGATGGGTCTAACCCCAGCTAAGAGGTTGCTGCTTCTGGTCCATAAAGCCCTTGAGAAGGCAACCTGTAGATTGTTGCAGACCCCAATCTCCACCCCCTGGCATTAACATAAAGATTGAAAAGAAATACCAGCTTGACAAGCGACATGCTGAATACCTCTGTTTCCATCCTGAGCATGAAGGAGTAGTGCAGGCTGCGGCCCGTGGTAAGGCTAAGATTCTCCTCTGTACCCAGTCCGCGGACAGTGACTCCAGAATGCTGGATAGTATGGGGAAGAAACATAGAAGATGGCTGCAGAAGGAGACCATTGGTCGATTTAGTCTGCCCAAGGGTTACTGAATCCTTTTGTGGGTCCTGGGTCCTAGCCCTACTACCCTCTGTATCTTGTTGAGCCATTACTCAAACCGGACTTACAGGTTACTAGAAAGTTTATACTTCTGCTTCGATGCTGTTGAGACAGGCAGCCTATATGTCTTATACTGCCTAGTACCAAAAAGCTCTTTGAAGTTCTATCCTGGCCATGAGTGAAAAGGCTTCTGGGGATTTGGCGCATGATTTGGCAGATACTGCAAAATCAGCCCGGATGCTACCAAGTGCCAGTTTCATGTGACAGTGGATACCAATGTCATTGCCTCCAGGATCATGGCCAACGCAGTATCCTTAAGAAGGTTTGCTTGGCTGAGGACTAGAAATCTGTCCCAGTACCTCAGGACTAGAGAACAGCAACAGTAGTGCCCTTGCACAAGGGAGGAAGCAGAGAGGATACCGGAAAAAACTCTTCCAGTTAGCCTAACCTCTATGGTGGGGAAAATATTTTGAAGGCACTACTAAAAGAGAATGGTGTTACCTGAGGGAAAATGGAAAACTAGACCCCCAAGCAACATGGCTTCATGACAGGTCAATCATGTCAAACTTAACTAATTTCTCATATTCTTGGACAGTTACCAAAACAATAGACCAGGGCGGTGCGGTGGGCATAGTGTACTTAGAATTCAGCAAAGCCTTTGACACCATCCCCACAAGAGACTGGGAAACAAACTAGAGCACGCAGGGTTGGGGCATAAGATGGTTAACTGGGTTAGGAATTGGCTACAGAATAGGAAGCAGAATGTCTTGGTCAACGGGGCTTTGTCACAAGTGGGGGAAGTGACCAGCAGCGTACCACAGGAATAGGTGCTGGGTCCAGTCCTTCTCAACATCTTCATCAGTGACATCACAGAAGAGTTGGAGGGGAAGGTGTGCCTGTTCGCAGATGAAAGAAAGCTCTGCAACAGGGTGGATACACAGGAGGGGGCCACAAGCATGGTGGGAGACCTCCGGAAACTAGAGAAATGGTCAAAACAGTGGCAGTTAACATTTAACGCCAAGAAATGTAAGGTCATGCACCTGGAAAAGCGAAACCCGGGGTAAAGTACACTCTGGATGGGCATCAATTGGAAGTGACAAAGATGGAAAGGGACTTGGGTGTACTCCTCACCAATGACTTCAGTCCCAAAACTGTGCAAAAAAAGCTGTGTAGAAAGCAAGTGGCATCCCCTGATGTATAGGTAGGGGCATTACAAGCAGAAAGCAAGAGGTGGTAATGCTACTGTGCAGATCCTTGGTAAGGCCACACCTGGAGTACTGTGTCCAGTTCTGGAGGCCACACCTGAAAAAGGACATAGATTAGAGAGAGTGCAGAGAAGGGCTGCTCAAGGTACTAAAATTGTACTCGCTAGAACAGTGATGAAATAAAGACACGATGGAAATGTTCAAATACGTCAAGGGAATGAACAAGACTGAGTAACTCTTCCAAGTAAAAGAACTCTGACACGAGACCACAACTTGCATCTGGTGCGAAGCAAGTTCTGGAGCAACTATAGAAAGCACAACTTCATGGAGAGGGTGATAGACCCATGGAACAGCCTGCCAGCACAGGTGGTTGCAGCTAAGACAGTAAGAGAATTTAAACTAGTGTGGGATAGACGGTGTGGACAGCTTGGCTTGAGCAGTTAAAGGGGAGGGGGGGTAGCCACCTTGGGCAGACTAGAAGGATCAAATGGAGCCGGGTTGAGGCGCTAGATGCCACGCCGGCGACCCGGGTTCGGCAGTGGAGAGAGAGGATCGAGCATCCGGGGGACTGCTCTTCTCTTTGGGGGGGGGAATCCAGGGTCAGCCCGACACCGCAGTGGAGCCTGGAGGCACTGCAACGCTTAGGGCATAGTACTGGGATGCAGTCGCGATGGATGTCCCTGGCGTCATTGCACGCTCGGACTCTGGAGTGGGAGACCGCATAACCACATAAGTAAGAAAAACCATCTGCCTCCTGATAGGCGAAGGAAGGTCCAGGGGTGCCAGCCAACCATGCCCAATGTCTGGCTCCTTCTCTAGTCTCCTCTGCTGTCCTCTGTTCCCAGTTACCTATCTAGAGTCTAGATAGAGCACCAGGAGGAGTAATCTGGCGGTCCTACCTCAAGGGACTCTGAGCCAGGGGACTGAGTGGCTGAGAAATGGATGGAGAGAGGGCCACAGATGAGTGAGAGAGAGCTGCAGGCAGGATAATGGTAGGCTCCGAGAGACCTCTCCAGAGAGTTCAGGAGGTAAGAGAGAGAAAGTGTAAGTGTGTGTGTGTGTGTGTGTGTGTTTAAAAAAACAAACCAAAAAAAAAAACAAAACTCAAGTGGTTCCCATCTGCTAACGCCATTCTTGTGACACCAGAGTGAAGGCAGTGGGTTTCCTCTGTGAAGGAATCTGTTTGTTTGGTGATGCGACAGAGGCATACATGAAAAAGGTGGAATATAAAGCCACTTAAAAAAGCAGCACTGAGAAGGAAAAGGTCACCACTTCCTGTAGGCCGCATGGAAGGGAAGGTAGTGGTCATTTCCCCCATGGTTTCCTGCCTTGCGACTTCTCTAAGCTGAGAGGCTTCTTCAGTGATGGGGGCAGGAGAGGCTCTAAACTTGCTGACCCAACCCCAGCCCCCAAGGGTCACCCTTGCAGAACCCGTGATAGAGTTGGTCCAGGTCGCCCATCTGTTGCCAGTGGGAGACTGCCTTACTTCTTCCAGGAGTGGAAAAACATCAGACTAGTGGGTCCTGGAAGTAGTGAGCCAGTGCATTTCTAAGAGTTCCCCAGACTGCAGGTTCACTGAAACTTCACACATTCCACTCCAGCAGAGAATATTCTGCTGGTGCTAGAGGTTAGAAAGTTGCTGCAGGCAAAAGGTGGTAGAGCTGCAGGCAAAAAGCAGTAGAGTCCCCCTTCCCAGTAGGGAAAGGGCCATTACTCAAGGTACTCCTCACCCACAAGAAAAACGGGAGTGGTGATGGTGACCCATTTTGGATCTCCGATATCTGAGCAAACACTTAAAAGAGAAAAGTTCAAGATGGCAACACTGGACTCGGTAATTCCATCACTGCAAGGAGACTGGCTGAGGTCCTTGGATCTGAAAGACTCCTACTTTCACATTCCAGTCAGGACAGTCACAGAAAGTACCTCAGATTGAGGGTTTGCACTTCTGAGTCATTTTCTCAGTGCTCTGCTTTGGCCTATTTGCAATACCCAGAATGTTCGCAAAGTGCCTAGCCATAGTGGCAGCTCATTTTGGGGAGGGGGGGGGTTCCCTACCCTAGACTGCTTAGTATCAGGAAGGTCACACCAGGAGGCCAAGTCCTCCATGCTTCTTACTCAGCACATCCTGGAGGACCTGGACTTCGTAATGAATGCCCAGAAGTCCCAGACAGAACCATTGTAGGTCCTGGACCTTTTTTAAGTGAAGAGCTGGATGCCCAACAATGGAAGGCATTCCTTCCTAGGGAAAGGGTGGCAGACCTGATGGTACTCTCAAAATCGGTCAAGGTAGGTCAGCCCAGACATGCAAGAGATTTTCTCCAGTTACTGCGGCACATGGCCTCTTCCACTGCAGTACTACCAGGTGCCAGATTCCAAATGAGGGCGGTCTAGCACCACCTGGGAAGCCATTGGTACCAGTCAAAACTAGTGCCTGTCACAAGGTGTCTTAGAGAAGTGGTGGAAGGAAAAAGGCAATGTCAGAGAGGGAGTTAATTTCCTCCAGCAGTCACCCACAGTCCTACTCATGACAGATGCCCTCCTGCTAGGTTGTGGCATCCACCTAGACGACCTCGCTATAAGTGGTGTGTGAAGCCCACAGGAGCCTTGGGAGGACATAAACCTCCTGGAGGTCAGGGCAGTGAACCTGGCAATGCAGGCCTTTGCCTTCCACATCAGGGGTCAGACTGCCCAGATCAGGACAGAAAACACCACTACCATGTACTTTATAAACAAACAGGGAATAACAAGATATTCAAAGCTGTGCACAGAACCAGCGAAGATCTGAAATTTAGCATACACCCTGGAAATATAGCTATGGGCTGTACACCTGCCAGGGAAACATTGTTCAAACAACATGAAGTCTTGCTGTGTTCTGACAGTAGCAGTGAGTCCCAACCTTCGAACTGCCCCGGAGATGAGTTAACTTTCCATGCCAGGCATGGAACGCTGAGCACGAGCTCTGTTGAGACTCTGTCTGTTGCTGTTTGAACTCGAACCGTCAGATTCTTTACTTCGCCTCACTGAACAGTTGCTTCGGAGATTTCTCCTTCTGCTCGGTTCAGTTTGTCGGTTAAAGTACCGCTTTTCTCGGTTTTCGACCGAATTTAAACCGTAACCTGTCTGTTCAGTCTCTGTGGTATTTGTGAGTACTAGATAGGTTTTATTTTATTCTGTTCTGTGTGGAACTTGTAAACGGTTCATCGGTTCGGTTTGAACCTATCAAGTTGTTAGAAAATCTTAATTTGTACTTTTAGAGTGTGGTTACCGGTTCTTATCGGTTCTAAAAAAAAAAAACGGATTTTATTACTGTTTTTTCCACGACCCGTGACACGGTCAGGAACCGATGAGGGTCTGGTCTGGCGGATTGCCATTAAAAGGGTAAGTTTGGTTAGGACTGGCACAATGTCTGAGAAACCCAAAAGAAAAACCGGGCCCACTGGGTTTCAGCACTGTAGTGTGTGTAGGGAAGTCGTTGCTAAGGCTGACCCCCACACCACCTTTTGTTTATTGTCTGGGGTTTGACCACCTCAATGCAGACTGTCAGATTTGTAAAATTTCCCTGCAGCTACCCTAGAAAAGAGAGTTGGTAGGCTTAGGGAAAGGGAGGCCAAAAAGTCTGCTGAACCGATGGTTAGCCCGGTTCGGGTTCAAACCGAACCAGAAGGGAGTGCCTTGACCAGGGCGAGACTTCTTCGCAAAAGAGAGCCGATTCTGAGGAGTCGGTTCTGGCTAAGAGAACTAGAAAAGAAAAATCAGCTGGTGTGGAGCCAAAACGCCTCTCCAACGGTGAAGAAATAGCCAAAGCGATCAAAATTGCAATCGCTTTCCTTATTCTGACCGAACCGCACCATCAGGCAGGCGCCTGGGTTCGGGCTGGTTCCACCGTCTAAGAGTATCGCTTAGAGGAATTTTATGAACCGGAGGAGGAGGAAGAGGAGTATGAGGAAAGTGAATGTGGTTTTGAAAGTCTGGATGTGCCTATTGACCCGGACATCTCCCCAGACAGACCTTCAGGAGTGTCTCCTCCTAGGCTTTCTGAGTCCCCCTCCCATTTCATGTTTTATAAAAAAAGTGTCTGAAACCCTCCAGCTTCCTATGGAAGAAGTGGATGACCAGGAGGAGCCTGACTATGTGGAAATGATGGATATCCCAGAGTCTAGGAGGCTGTCTATTCCTTACACAAATCTTTGGGAAACAGACATTTAAGATTTTAAAGACTCCTAACACTATACCTCCTGTGGATAAGAGAATGGACAAGAGGTATACATTGTCAGGCTCAGATACAGAGTTCCTTACACAACAATGCAGCCATGTTAGTAGTGCAGGCTGCAGCCTGTGATAAGGCAAATATTCCCTTGGCTTCACACCCCCCAGACAAGGACTCCAGGAGGATTGATGCCATGGCAAAGAAACAGTACATGGCAGCATCCTTGGGACTCAGACAGGCCAATTATATGGCCTATACTGCTAGGTATCAAAAATCCAGATGGGACACTGTTATGGCTTTAGCAAACAGGTCCCTGGCCAGCTTGCCAAGGAGCTGGAGCAGGTGGCTGCTGATGGTATTGAGGCATCCAAGGTGCAGTTCCATGCTGCAGTGGACTCCAATGATGTTTCATCTAGAGTCATGGCTACATCTGTGGCACTTCGAAGAATGGCTTGGCTCAGATGTACTAGCCTGTCACAGGATACCCAGACTAAGGCCATAGATTTTCCTGTTGTGGGTAATTCTCTGTTTGGGGAGCAGACAGAGAATTACATGAAGAAAATGGATGAATATAGGACCACCTATAGGAGTGCACAGGCCAAGGAAAGGCAGGCCACTTCTCAGAGGCAGCATCCCAGGGGCAGGGGCAGGCCTTTCTACCAAGCCCCAGGCCTCCTCTTCTGCTTATGCCCAGGGGGGGATCTTTAGAGGGAGAGGCAGACGGGGTACAAGCAGGCCTGCTTCCACCCCTCAGCCCAAAGCCCCTGCCAAACAGGCACCCTGATGGGTTTGCCAGGGCCGATTCTCCACTACCTGTAGGGGGCAGGCTGGCTTACTTTGTCCAGGACTGGGAGTCTCTGACATCAGACAAATGGGTCCTGGAAGTAGTAAGCCAGGGACTGGTTCTCAGCTTCAAAAAATTTCCAAAGATGAGAACCAGATCCTTTCCACCTGCAAATCCCTCAGACACTTGCTCTAGAGGCAGAGGTCTCTTCCCTCCTAGCTCTCAGAGCTCTGGAAAGAATTATTCTACCCTCTCTCAGGCCAGGGGACTGGCTAGTGTCCCTGGACCTCAAGGATGCCTACTTCCATATTCTCATCAGAAGCTCCCATCGAAAGTACCTCAGGTTTGAGCTGCCCTCAGGCCATTACCAGTTCAGAGCAATGCCCTTTGGTCTGACCTCTGCTCCAAGGGTATTCTCAAAATGCCTGGCAGTGGTAGTTGCTTCTCTAAGAAGACAAAGGATTGCCATCTTCCCTTACCTGGACGAGTGGCTCATAGTAGGCCAGTCCCCAGACCAAGTCAAGTTACACTTACAGATAACTCAGCAACTGCTCATCTCTTTGGATTTCCTTCTGAATCTTTCAAAGTCAGTTGTAGAGCCTGTCCAGCTCCTCACCTTCATAGGCGCAGAGCTAGACACAGAAAAGGCCAGAGCTTTCCTTCCCCTGGACAGGGCAAGGACCCTTGTCTCTCTGGCCTCCTCATTCACCCTGCAAGTGTCTCGACTAGCAAGGCATTTTCTACAGCCCTGGGGTACACATGGCTGCTTCCACAGCAGTAGTGCAGGGAGCAAGATTTCAGATGAGGGACATTCAGTTCCATTTGAGAGCCTTTTGGTCTCAAAGGAAGGACCCTCTAACCAAATTGATCCCAGTGACTCGAACCCTGATCCAGGCCTTACAGTGGTGGCAGGATCAGAACAATGTGAGACAAGGGGTTCCCTTTGTCACTCAGTCTCACTCTTTAATCCTTACTACAGATGCCTCCCTCTTGGGGTGGGGGGCTCACTTGGGCGACCTGACCACCCAGGGGTTGTGGTCACCTCAGGAATCTCTGCTTCACATCAATCTGTTGGAACTCAGAGCAGTATTTGTAGCACTTCAAGCTTTTTCCTGATCTGTTCAGAACAAAGTTATCCAGGTCAGAACAGACAGCACCACCACAATGTGGTACATCGACAAGCAAGGAGGCACTCAGTCTATGGCCTTGTGCATAGAAGCAATGAAGTTGTGGTCTCTGGCTTATTCTCTGAACACCTCCCTCACGGCAGTTCACCTCCCAGCCAAGGACAATGCCCTGGCAGATGCTCTCAGCAGGATATCCCAGGGCCATCACGAATGGTCACTGGATCCCCTGGTCTTGGAGGTGATATTTTCCAGATGGGGCACCCCACAGATAGATCTTTTTGCAGCCCCAGACAATCACCAACTTCCCCTTTTTTGCTGTAGGCCCCCAGTGTTGGGCTCAGTCCCCCTGGATGCCTTACTTCTCAGTTGGGAAGGGAAGTTCCTGTATGCTGTCCCCCCACTTCCCTCTCCTGTTCAAAGTGCTAGTCAAAATCAGATCTCAACTGTGCAAGATGATCCTGATTGCTCCAGACTGGGCTAGACAGCCCTGGTATTCACTCCTACTGTCCTTAGCAGTCCATCTTCCCCTGTGTCTTCCCAGGAATTACAACCTGTTGACCTGTGCTCAGGGGAGGGTTTGGTACCCGAATCTCAAATCTCTCAATCTCAAGGCCTAGCTCTTGAAGAGTTAGTTTGCTGATTTACCCCTCTCCCAAGGTGTAATGGATATTCTGAAGGCTTCTAGAAAACCTTCTACCAGAGCTACTTATAATTCCAAATGAAAAAGATTTTCCATATGGTGCTCTGGGAAGCATATTTCCCCAGAGTCTGCTGATCTGCCCACAGTCCTTGATTATATGGTCCATTTAAATAGCTTGGGGCTGAGACCAGCTACACTGAAGGTGCATCTGGCAGCAGTTTCTGCTTTTATTTCAGCAGGTAAGCCCTCTTCTCTTTCAGCTCACCCTGTATTCTCCCAAGTTTTTCAAGGGATTGCTTCACACCAACCCTCCATTCAGGGACCCTGCCCCTGCTTGGGAACCTTAATGTTTGCATTGCTCAGCTTATGCAACCCCCTTTTGAGCCTTTGTCTTCAGCAGAGCTTAAGTACTTGACTTGGAAAACTGTATTTCTGGTAGCCATCACGTCTGCCAGACGCATAAGTGAGTTTACAAGCTTTGTCAGTGGAGCCTGATTTTATCTCCTTTCATAGAGATAAGGTGGTCCTCAGGACTAACAGGAAGTTCTTGCCTAAGGTGGTTTCAGCCCTTCGCTACTACATAGAGCGTCCCAAGGGTCACAGGTTTGACTCCCCTCCAACTGTTCCTCACTTATGGTGAGGTTGGTAAAGGGAAACCTGCCACTAAAAGATCCATTGCCAGGTGGATTGTCTCTTGTATCCAATTTTGTTATGAAAAACTGGGTAAGGTTCCACCCTCAGGCCTGAGGGCTCACTCTACCAGAGGTACTGCTGCTTCCCTGGCTGCGGCCAGGGACATCCCTATTCTAGAGATATGTCAAGCAGCTACCTGGAAAACAGTTCACACTTTTACCAAGCATTACCCCTGGATATTCAGGCTAGGAGTGATGCTCGGTTTGGCACATTGTGCTTCAGAGCCTATTCCCTAAGTAGGTTCTGTCCCTCCTCCATGGAGGTACTGCTTGGTAGTCTGCTACTGTCGGAATACAGCAAGACTTCATGTTTGAAGAAAAAATTACTCACCTTAGTAATATTGTTTCTTCTAATGGAGTCTTGCTGTATTCTGACCTCCCACCCCCCCGCCTGCGCCACTCAGAACCTCTGTTTTTGGGATGTGGGTGGGCTGTGGCAGTATTGGCACTCAGTAGGTGCCCACCTTGTTGTTTTCACTCCCTTTTCTTGGGTGAGTGGGTGTTGTTTTTCATTTTTGGGTTTCCTGACTTGAGTCTTTGTTTTGGGACCAAAAAACTGTGTTTTATGTGTAGTAGCCAGTTGGCTAGTGTAGGTTTACAGCTTCCACACAGGACCTTAGTGAGTTTAGCTCGTAAAGATCTGACGGTTTGAGTTTAAACAGCAACAGACAGTCTCAACTGAGCTCGAGCTCAGCGTTCCATGCCTGGCATGGAATGTTGACTCTTTCGTCTCCGGGGCAGTTCGTAGGTTGGGACTCACTGCTACTGTCAGAATACAGCAAGACTCCATTAGAAGAAACAACATTACTAAGGTGAGTAGTTTTTACTTGTGGTAGATTCCCTGAGCAGAATCAGCCAGGGAAACCACAAATGGACTCTGAACAAGCAGGTGCTGGCTGCAATGTTCAGAAGGTGGGTACGCCAGAGAAATCTGTTCACATCTTGGGGAAATAACCAGCTCCCTTTGTTCTGTTGCAGGCCCCCTCAGTGGGTACAGTCCCAAAGGACGCCCTAGTTCTTGAGTAATTGGACATGGGAGCTTCTTTTTGCCTTCCCTTCATTCCTGCTCTTGCTCAATGTGCTCCTGAACCTGAGATGGGAGTTTGCAGCAGTGATCCTAATAGTTCCAGATTGGACCAGGTAGACTTGGTACTCACTTCTACTGTCCCTCTGTCAAATGTTCAGTCATCTCCCCCACCCCCACCGAGGTGCAACCTGCTGGTCTTGTTTAAGAGTTACAGTTCTCTACTATTAAATCTCTAGGACAAGGTTTTGAACATGCTTAGAGATCCACACTAATTGGCCCCTGCACCTGATTTATAGGTGCCTTACCTCCACAGCAGTAGTATAATGTGAAGATGTGCCCAAAGAATACATTAGAGTTATTTGGGTCCCAAGGACTTCCTGTTTTTTGACCGCCAATGCTCCGCCTTTTCTTGGGGGGTAATTTGTTGGGGTATTTCTCACTGTCCTGTTCATATTCCTTAAACCCCAGGGAACTACTCCTGTCTCAAGGTCTCTTGCATTGGTTCCCACACACTGACAGATTTGTCAGAGCTTTATATTGGGTGTGCACTAATTTCATACATTGGAGTAGCTTTTGTGCCCTTTCTGCCGTTGTGGGAGTAGTTTTCCTACCGCCATTGCAGAGAGACCGTAGGCGGTCCCACCTCCCCCCAAGTGATCTGCCCAGGAGACCCTGTAACACCTCTCTAGGACTCACTGTCTGAGAGTCCTTAAGGTGGACTGCATTACAGCAGTGATACTAGACCAGTAATTAAAAGTTTGTGGGCAATCCCAGATTAAGTGGAAAAATGTTCCTGGTTGTGCCTTAAATTTTGGGCGTAGATCGGAATTATTCGGGTCTATTTTATGGGCCAGGGTAGGAGTGAAATGTTCTGTGTAAAAATATTATAGCGGACTACCCTTAGTCAATTATTAACAGAACAAACCAGTCCCTTCCTCAGAGCCATCCTCCATTCCCCCTCCGTCATGGTCTCCTTTCCCAGATCTTGGTTCCATCTTACTTTTAATTTTGACAGCAGTGAGGGTAGGCTGCCCAGCAGTGTTCCATAACACCATGTCAGTGGTCTTGACTGGTCATTGCAGAGGGAGTCCTTCATTACCCCTTCCAGTGGGGATCTTTGTAGTGTAAAGAAGTAGGGCTCACCTTCTGCCCCTATTCTCAACCTATTCCATAGTAGTAAATATACAAAAGTGAGGAGTGTAGACCAGATTGTTTTGAGAGGGATTGATATGGTTGAAGGGTACCTGGGTCATATAGCTGCCCTACTGTATTAAGACCCTTATCAGTCCAGGACTTTAATATGTGATCTACCGGGTTTGATAGATCTTACTTCGAGAGGACTCTTGCAGTAGGTAATTACAAATGGGCTGAAGCCGGCAGATGTCTGGACCCCACGGAAAAATTTCTAGCTAGCAGTCTCTAGTGGGGGACCGCCCCCTTGTCAGGTGACCGTCAGTATAAAGGGGCGGTCCCCCAAGCCCGCCTTCTAGTTCTTTACCGCTATTGGCTCGTGCAGCGCCTCGCGGTTAAATTCACTGCTTCTCAGTCAATCGTAGATAGTTTTTACTGCCTATTTTCTACTTTTTCCTGATTTTCGTCAGCCTTACCTACAGCTGCCTTGTATGTCGTCCCCAACTCCTTCCGAGCACAAAAACAAGTTTGATTCTTGCGGTGCCCAGCTCCCGCATAAGGACGGACATTCACAGTGCCTTTTTTGTCTAGGCCTCGATCATCCCGTCGAAGTGCCAGCTCTGCCAGCAGTTTAATGTGGCCACCCGAAAGCAGAGGCAGCAGTCCCTGGAGGCCCTCATTCTTAAACAAAAAATGATCTCCATGGAAAAGGAACTGAAAAAACGTTGGCAGGCTTCGACTTCTCTGGAGAACCACCACACGAAAAGGACCGGGGACTCCTCATGTCGGTCGCCCGTGGCCTCAGGTGGGTTCGCGGTGCTGAATGCGCCTCCCGGGAGGCATCACTGCGTGCGGGCGCCTTGGAGGCTTCAAGATGGCGCTAACCTTCTCATCAGGCTCGGTGCTCAGGCCCTCAGGAGCCTCCGGTCTGAGGAGGCAGCCGTCCCCAGTAAGGTCACCGCTGTGCAGCCTTCTGGTCTGAGCGGCCCCGATAAGTCGGACGTCTGCTCTTCAGACGCCCGCCCGGGTAAGGCCATTGCACTCCGAGGTGCCAGCATCTCCTCTGCTGGATCCTGGGGATGGTAATCTTTCTTTCCCAGGTGACACAGAGGAGGTGGGTACGCTGCCGTCGGGTCTTCCTCCCGCTGTGCTTGATCCTCTGACGCCGGCGCCAATTCCGGCCTACCAGATTCCCGACAATATCCCATTGCCAGACGCCACCCCTACGCTGGGCCTGCCGGGCCTCCTGTTCTGGGCCCGCCTGCTGGGCCGTTTCCGGGGCCTTCTGCTCCTGCAGACCACCCGTTACCTGGGTATCTGACCCCGTCCTATCAAACGCCGTCATACGCGGGCCCGCAGTATCCGGCACCCCAGTACCTGGCGCCGGCCTACCCAACATCTCGGTACACGGTGCCCCAGTACCTAATGCTGGGTTTCTCGCTGTTGGGATACGGATATGCGCCTTACGGATACCCTCAGTATCCGTATTCCCCTCCTCCACTGCCCCCTCAGCTGCTGGTGGACTTGAAGGAGACTCTGGCTTCCTGGTGGGCTGAGGCCAAGGCTCTGCTCACCAGGGAGGTAGAGAGCCATCTTCAGACGCCAGTCCCAGATCCCCTACATCGGAGACGAGACCCCCTTCCCACCTCTGGATACTAGAGGCAAGCCCTTCGGTTCCAAGGCAGGGCAGAATACACTTCCCCGAGGGCTTCACAACGGGTCCGTTCCTCCCCCTCGCCAGGAGGAGTCTTCTTCCTCTTCATCCTCCTCTAAGACTTCGGATGACTCCGATGGTCGTTCTGACCAAGACGATAAGCCACGCACTCTGGACAAGCCCAGGCCGAAGACTCCTCTGAAGTCTCCTCTGGAGGGTCCTTCCTTTATGGAGTTGCTGCGTAAAATCCAGGCAGTTGATCAGTGGCATTCCTTGGAGCCGGATCCACAGCACAAAAAACTCGCTGCGCACCTGGATCTGCCAGAGACCGCTCCTGCCCTGGTGCCAGCCTGGATTGAGCCTCATGCCGACCTTGTTTATATCATTTGGAAGCAGCCACCGGCATTAGCCCTCCTTCCTAGGAAGTCGGACAGGCTTTATTAGGCTCCGGAGGGTGTTGACTCTTTAAATTCACACCCTAGAGCTGATTCGGTCATGATTAGTGCCGCTCACGGCTGGACTGCTAACCTCAAGCACTTGAGCTTGTCACCACCTGACAAGGAATCCTGCTTTCTGGACCAGTTCGGGAAGAAAGTCTACGCTTCTTCCATTCTGGGTATTAGGGTCCTGAATTACGTTGGTCATATGGGGGATTACCAGTAGGCTAAATTGGACTCCCTTCCTGAGTCTCAGGCAAAGCAGGAAGTGGCATATCTAGTCCGGTCTGCGCGTTCGGCCAGTCGGCACATGCTTCGTGCCATGTACGACGCAGTGGACGCTGCTGGTCGGTCCTCTGCTTTTGCCGTGGGTTTGCGGCGTCGTGCCTGGCTCCGGGTGTTGGGTTTGGTCCCGGAGGTGCAGTCCGCTATCTAGGGTGCGCTCTTCAGGGGTTCTGTGCTGTTCGATGGTGATGTCAAGGACATCATCACTGATCTGCAGAAGGGTACTGCACTTAAGTCGGTTGACTCCATGTACAGATCCCCTCAAGGAAAGTGGGCCAACAAACGGGGGGGGGGGGGCCTCTGGCTGCCAACCCCCCAAAAAGCAGCGGGGCTTCAGCTACGATGCTGCCTCACACCTCCTGACTCCTTTCCTCTCCCACAGCCTCTGGGCCTTCCAGAAGAACCGGAAGGAGGGAGATTCTCCCATCTACCGGGTTGGGAGAGGATCATTTCAGACACTTGGGTGCTCCAGCTGATCACAGAAGGACACTCAATAGAGTTTCTTTGGAAACCTTCTCGACGACCCCCCCCCCCAAAGTCTTCTTACTTCCCAGAACATCATTTTCTGATTCAGGAAAAAATATCTTCTCCTTTGGGGGACGGGTTACTACTCCCATTTCTTCATGGTCCCGAAGAAATCAAGAGATGTGAGGCCGATTCTCTACCTCAGCTCCCAGAACTTGTTCGTGGAATACAAAAGGTTCAGGATGCTCTCTCTGCAGAGTCTTATGATCCTTCTTTGGCCCGGACAGGCTATCCCTATTCGTCCTTCCCACTGCAAATATCTGCGTTTTGCGTTCCAGGGGGGTCACTACCAGTTCAAGGCCCTCCCATTTGGTCTTTCCTCGGCACCCTGAGTGTTCACCAAATGCCTTTCGGTGGTAGTGGCCTACCTGCGTATCCAGGGGGTGCAGGTTTTCCCGTACCTGGACGACTGACTCCTTCCGGCCTCATCCAGGGAGGAACTCCTGCACTTCCTTTCCCTTACCCTGCAGGTTTTTACCTGCCTGGGTGTTAGTCAACCAGGCCAAGTCCCACCTGATCCTGTCCCATAGGCTCCAGTTTATTGGGGTGATCCTGGACACGACCTCCGGCATGGCATTCCTGCCACTGTACAGGGTGGCCTCACTCTAGGCTCAGATAAGCCTGTTGTCCATCCACAGGTGGGTCAGTGCCAGGTCGGTCCTTTGCCTCCTTGGGCTCATGGTGGCTGCGAATTCGACAGTCCCTCGCGCTCGGCTCCACATGAAAATCTCTCAGTGGACGCTTCGGTCTCGGTGGGATCAGCTGGTGGACGACCTAGATCAACTAGTTTTGGTCTCCACTCCTATGGCTTGGGACTTGAAATGGTGGCTGGTTCAGGAGAACCTTTGCCAGGTAGTTCCCTTCTGTCTTCCTCCCCCCCCTCTAAGATGCTGACTACAGACTCCTCGGGCGAGGGTTGGGGAGCCCATCTCGGGTCTTGCAGGATCCAGGGCTCCTTCTCCAAGATTGAGAAATCTCTCCACATCAGTGTGCTTGAGCTTTGGGCCGTGCTGTATGCTCTTCAGGCTCTGCATGTGTATCTGCTCCCCGGGCATCAGGCTGTCCAGACGGACAACATGCATAGTCTGATACATCAACAAACTGGGAGGAACTCATTCCTACCCTCTCTGCAGGGAGGCGATGCCAGATTGAGATTGGGCAATGCAGCACAACTTTCACCTCATGGCAGTTCACATCCCGGGGGTCGAGAACACGTTGGCAGACCACCTCAGTCTGTCTACTCATGCTCACGAATGGGAACTAGATCAGAGTAGCAGACGATATCTTCCTATGTTGGGGAGAACTACAGGTAGACCTGTTTGCATCTCCTCTCAATGCAAAACTTCTGTCTTCTGCTTGCTCGCGCCAGGGCGCGGCATTTTTTGGAGAGACGCTCTCTCTAGACTGGAAGGTCAGATTTGTCTATGCCCCCCCCGATCCCCTGGATTCTGAGGGTCTTACAGAAACTCTGCTCGGAAGGAGCTCTCATGATCCTAATCACTCCTTTCTGGCCCAGGCAAGTTTGGTTCTCTCTTCTGCAGCAGTATTCTGAGGAACTTCCTCTTTCTCGGTTGCAACTTTGCTGACCCAGGATCAGGGGATTAGGGCTAATTATATTTTACCTCCGTAATTGTTGTCTTGCACCCAATTATAGGAGGCAATGTAGTGTAGTGGCTAAGTCTCTGAGCTGTGATACTTGAAACCTGGGTTTGAATCCCACTGCCACCAATGAATATGGCTTAAAAGGAGAATTCTCTCTGGCACAAAGACTATCAGACACCATTAATCAGGAAATGATGCAAGACCTGCAAAAAAAAAAAGGGTGGTGAGGCCCTTCCCCTGTGGTTCCTTTTGCCCTCATTGTCTTGCTCAGCACCCCCTAGCCTCTCTTTTGGCCTGGGGAGAGGGACCACCTGGTTTTTCACTTGGCAGTGGCAGAAGAATTGTGAGGAAAATCACTTTCGGACACACCCGCCCCCAGTCAGGCCCCTCTGGTCGGGGGAAAGGCCCTTCCAGGCATGTCCAGCTGCGGCGAAGTACGCTTAGGCTGCGTTAACAGATGTTCATGCAGACCTCGACCTTGATTTTTTTTTTTTTTTTTAGGCCAGGATAAGAAATACGGGGATCTTGGGGAAGTAGTCTGTCAGGTGAGGATGTTCCTCTTCCCTCTGTGGAGGAAAAAGAGGAAAGGGAGTGGAAGGAGTCCAAGTAAGAGATTCCTTCCTTCCCTGGTTATAAGTCCTTGATCTTACTTCGACTGGGAGCTCTTGCAGCAGGCTATAACCATTAGGACTAACGCCGCAAGCATTAGGACCCACTGGAAAAATTCTCAGCTAGCAATACCCAACAGAGACCGCACCCCGTTGGCTCCACCTCAACTTCTGCCATGGTACAAAAGGGGGTGGACCCAGCTCCACCCCAATTCTTTTCCCGCCCTGACCCACTCGCGTTGGGGAAGTTCAGGCTGTCCAGCCCAGCAAAAAGACTCTTCCTCCGACTCCAGTCTGGTGCATGTCAGTCTTCCGTCTCCGGGCCCAAGAAGTGCCACTGAGGCCGCCAGTTCCCATCGCAAGACGGCTACACCAAGTGTGTTTTTGCTTGGGCCCAGACCACGACAGCGTGTCCTGCTCCATCTGCCAGGGGTTTACCTGCAGGACGAGAGTCAGGCGCCTGAAGGCTCTAAAGGCCCACCTTCTGGAGAAGAACATGGATGTTATGCACACCTCAGGAAAAAGGCGTCAAGCATCGGGACGAGTCCAGTAAGCGCTCCCGCGAAAAGGACCGTAGCCGGTCCCATCATCGCTCACTGTCTCGGTCCCGCTCTTCTCACAAGAAGACCTCTCCCTCCTCAGGCTCAGGGAAGCACCCGGAAGGCTCCACGGTGCTGACCCCTCCTGCAGAAAAAAAACTGCACCAGCCAAGGGAGGAACTCTGGGAGATGAGCCGAAACTTAAGGTGGCTCCTCTACGGATTACCCCCCAGACCCCTTCGGCACAAACTACGACCCTGCCTAAGAAGGTCTCGGCTTTACCTGACTCTGGCAAACCGCCGGGTGAGAAAGCCACCCCGGCTCAGACTCCAGTGGTACCGACGCCGGTCCCCATACCTACGCATGTAGAAGTTGTTGTGGTGGAAGACCCAGCAGCAGGAGTGACCTCGGGGGACCCCTAAATCTTCCGCCTCGCAGGGTTCGGAGGGAGGTTTGCCCTCTCACGACCTGCCTGATCCAGCTTCATAGAATCCCTTTCCAGGGACCGTGGCCACAGTCTTTAACAAGGATCAGCTGCAGGAACTTTTCATGTTCTGGTGGAGTCAGGTTAAGAAAAGTCTCCACCGAAGCTGGACCAGTCTGATCTGCTGGGCAACGCTAAACCAGAGGGCCTTCTTGCTCCTTTCCCGCGGAAGACCCCGGCGGCCGCTGCTGCCCTCCTGCCCTCCTAGGTTTGTTCCCGATCTCGGTCAGAGGACCGCTGCCGGCACCCCTCATGATGGGCTAGCAGTCGCCGTCTCTACTCTGGTCCAGGAGCTGGTCCGCCTGCTGGGTGGGCATGCTCCCACTCGCCGATGTCTCTTTGCTTCTGCCGCCTCCGTAGCAGATGCTGGCCTGGCAGCTACAGACGTTCGAGTGTGGGGGATGGGAGTCCGAGGCACAGCTCGGGTCGTTAGGGCCCAGTAGCAGGTTGTCTACTCTGTCTACCTCCTCAGGAGTCCGGGGGCTCCCCAGGAGAGAAGGACCATTCCCGCTTGCCTCCTGACGATCTGACCTTCATGGATGTCATGGGGCACATCCAGGCTTCCAAGGAGTGGGAAATGGAAGACCTGGATCCGGAACGCAGTAGACTGGACAAATACCTGAGGTAGAAGGAGCCCAAGCCTCTAATGGTGCCTCCTTTAGTGGATATCTTCCAGGATATCACTAGGATCACTTGGAAGCATCCAGCTTCAGTCCCGGCGGTTCCGAAGAAGTCTGACAGGCTGTATAGAGCCCCGAGGGCCGAACCTTTCTTGGCAGATCACCCTCAGGCAGACTCATCGGTGATTACGGCTGCCCATGACACATCCAAGCAGCCCAAACACCTAAACACTCAGCCTCCTGACCCAGAATCCCGCTACTTGGACCAGGTGGGCAAGAAAGTCTACTCTGCTTCCACCTGCTCCATTAGGTCCCTTAGCTTCCTCACACACACATGGTCCAATACCGGAATACATTATGGGAGAGAGGGCAGGAGCTAGCTACTGCCTTGCCAGACTCCGCACAAGACTGAGCTCCTGGACATTCTTAAGTTGGGCTTGGACGTAGGTACGCATGTTCTCTGTGCCTCGTACGACACCGCATATACGGCGGCCAGAGCGTCAGGTGTCTGCCTCTGACGCCATGCCTGGTTGAGAGTCTCTGGCTTTCACCAGGACCTGCAGTCTGGAATCTGGGACCTTCTGTTCCAGGGTTCCATCCTTTTCGGGCAGGAGACGGTCACTTATCTCTTGTCTCTCGGAGTCGGGCAAATCTATCAGGTCCGTCTGGTAAATGTACAGAGGGGACCAGAAAAAAGCGAGACGACGACCATTTCGGAAACCCTCAGGTGCTCAAGCCCATGGCAACCAATGGGGCCAGAGGGGTAGCTTCAAAAGGAGAGCCAGCAACCTGGAGGCGCTCCTTTTCGTGGCCCCAAGTCCTCCCAAGCCTCTCTGCCCACTCCTGACTCTGCCCAGTGACTCCCTTCTGACCCCCCCCTCCTCCGGAGGAGGTACTAGGGGAGGCAGTAGGGGGTCACTTCTCCCTTCACCTGAAGGGTTGGAGCTCTGTATCTGCGGACCAGTGGGTCCTAGACATTATAAAGAGGGGACATATGCTGGAATTCAGAGATTTCCCCCAGATACTCCACCAAGGTCCTCAAGATATCCTCCTTCTTACATTCCTCTCATAGGAGAGATTCAGGCCCTCTTGCGAAAAAAGGCAATAGTAAGAGTCCCTCTGCAGCAGCGGGGCAAGGGATATTACTCCCATTTCTTCCTTGTCCCAAAAACGACGCAGGATGTTCGTCCCATTCTGGACCTCAGCTCTCTAATCGACTATATCTAGTACCGAAGGTTCTAGATGGTGACCCTTCCAGGTCTTATGCCTCTGCTGCACCAGGGAGACTGGCTCTGTTCCCTAGACATGCAAGATGTATACATGCACATAGGGGTCTTTCCCCCAACAGGAAGTACCTCAGGCTCCACTTCCAGGGGGCGCATTATCAGTTTTGGGTTCTCCCATTCGGCCTCTCCTCCACTCCTCGAGTCTTCACCGAATGCTTGGCAGTGGTAGCTGCGGCTCTAAGATGCCGGGGACATTGTCTTCCCTTACCTTGACGATTGGCTGCTTGCTGCCCTGTCAAGGACGCGCCTCCCTCAGGCTCTCTGAGACACCTATACTCTCTTCCGAGAGGTGGGGATGGATCATCCTGAACATTCAAGAGTCTTCCCCAGAGCCCAGCCAAAGACTCATCTTCATAGGGGCGGTCCTGGATTCGGTCCATACCATGGCTTTTCTACCCCCAGAGAGGGGCGATCACTTGCTGGAGATTGCCAGATTGGTCCTTGTAACCCCTCAGGTCCAGGATAGGACCGTCCTTAGACTTCTGGGGCACATGGCGGCGGCCATTCCTCTCACTCCTCTGGCTCTCCTCCACATGAGTCCCACAGTGGATGCTCAGGATGCAGTGGGATCAATGCTCAGATGACCTGGACCACATGGTCAGGGTCACAGGGCCAGTCAAGAGGACACTAGTTTGGTGGCTGAACCCTCTCAATTTAGAGAAAGGGGTTCCTTTCCGTCAGGAGCCCCCAAATCAGACTCTTGACAACGGATGCATCAGATTTGGGATGGGGTGCACCTAGGGGCCCACCAAACATAAGGAGTCTTGACCCCTGTGGAGTGCGTTCTCCACATCAGTGTTCTGGAAATGCGAGCGGTCCTTCATGCGCTGCATGCTTTTCAAGAGGACCTTGTCCCAGGCTCTCTCCTTGTTCAGACTGACAACCTGGCGGTGGTCTTCTACATCAACAAGCAAGGGGGCACCCACTCCTACCCCCTGTGCAGGGAGGCGATGAGAGTCTGGTACTGGGCGCTGGAGCGGTGCATCTGTCTGTCCGCAGTGCACGTTCCAGGCATCCTAAACTACTTGGCAGACAGCCTAAGCAGGTCTCGGTCCAAGGCGCACGAGTGGGAGCTACTGCAGTTAGTAGTGGACCAGCTCTTCGACACATGGGGTCGACCAGATCTGGACCTCTCTGCGTCCCCATGCAATGCCAGACTGCCAGTTTTCTACTTGCGAGAGCCCGCGCCTGGTGTTTTCTGGCCAGACACATTGTCCCTTTGCTGGGCAGGTAGGTTTCTTTACACCTTTTCTCCCTTCCCTCTCATTCAGAGAGTTCTGTCGAAGGTTCTCGGATGATTCTAATTGCCCTATTGTGGCCTCAGCAGATTTGATTCCCACTACTTCAGTGGTTGTCCTCGGAACCTCCAATTCCGCCAGGATCGGGGCTCACTGGTCCATCCCGATCTCAGGTCTTTGCACCTCCATGCTTGGCTCCTACAGACGTAGCAAAGTCCAGGTACGGGGTCTCCCAGGAGGTGGCAGACATCCTCGTCTCGGTGAGGAAGCCCTCTACTCGCTCTACTTATGCTATGAAGTGGAAGCGCTTCTGTTTATGGGCGTCGTCTCACCGTCTGGACTTCCTTACCTGTCCGGTGAACTCAGCATTGCAGTATCTCCTCTCCTTATATCAACAAGGCTTGAGCTACTCTTCAATAAAGGTGCACATGTGGGCCATTTCTGCATATCATGCCCTTTTGGGGGACAAAACCTTAGCCCAACTGGATGTGGCCCGCACCTTTTTACAAGGTATTAATCATATGAGACCTCCCATTAGGGATCCTATCCCACCCTGGACCTCCTGTTTGTGTTGGAGAAACTCACTCTTCTCCCCCACCAGAATACCCTTTGAACCAGCGGATGACTGTGAGCTGCGTTACCTTTCCTGGAAGGTTTGATTTTTACTTGCTGTTACCTCAGCTCGAAGAGTTTCCAAGCTCCAGGCTCTGACGTGTCTAAAAACCGTATTTGATTTTTCACAGGGAAAGCGTTTCCCTCTGAACGAATCCTACGTTTCTTCCTAAAGTGGTCTCAGAATTGACCCTCAACCACTCGGTTGACCTTCCAGTTTATTTTTCTTCCACCAGTAGGGGAGAAGCTCTCCTTCACACTCTGCACATTCACAGGGTACTGAGGTACTACCTTAAGCGCACAGCTGCACACTGTAAATCTTAGCAACTGTTTGTGGATTTCGCACCACAACACTCGGGCAACCTGGTGTCTAAGCAGACTATTTCTAAGTGGCTTGTCCACTGCATTGTGTTTTGGTATGAAAAGCACAACAAACCCCTTCCATGCCCTGTTAGGGATCACTCCACCAGGGGTGTCTCTGCTTCCTTTGCCACATTGAAGAATGTTTCTATCAGAGATGTATACGCGGCTGCCACCTGGAATTCTGTGCACACCTTCGTGAAGCACTATAGCCTGGACAGTGCATCCAGACGCTGTACCGGCTTCGGCTTGGCAGTCCTTCAGGGACTTCAGTAATGACATGCTGTTTTCCAGTATCATCCCATCTTTCCACCTCCTTGGCGCGGGACTGCTTGGGATTAGTCCTAATGGTTATAGCCTGCTGTAACAGCTCCCACCCGAAGTAAGATAGTACAGTTACATAAGAACTTAGCATAACAGTAGATCTTCGAGAGAAGCTTTTGCAGCAAACGCTGCTTTCCCGGCCTTCATCCACCAAATGAGGTGTACAGAACATCTACAGGCTTCGCTTCTTTCTCTCGTCAAGGCCCGTTCGCGGGTTTTGGCGGGGGAACTGGGATGGATCTGGGTCCGCCCCCTTTTATACCATGGCCGACGTCAGGGTGGAGCCGATGGGTGGTGGTCGCTGCTGGGTATTGCTAGCTGAGAATTTTTCCGGTGGGTCCTAATGGTTATAGCCTGCTGCAAGAGCTTCTCTCGAAGATATACTATTACGGTAAGTTCTTGCATAACTGTACGTTACGGTAAGTTCTTGTATAACTGTACTTTCTAAGGACATGGATATGTTGTTCATCCATACTGTCTGGCAGGTTCCTTGGCGCTTTAAATCTTGCTGGAGGTCTTCAAGCTGGGCTCCTCCCACCCACCCGGGTGATAAAACTCGGCTCGCCCCCATGATGCCAGATCTTCCCAGACTGCTTGGAAACCTCAGGTTCCCTCCTTAGCGCTCTGCGTTTTAGACTGGATCCTAGCTCTTCGGTTCGTCCGAAACTAGTTTTGAAGTTTTCTAAACTTCGGTCTTAATCATCCCTCGCGGCTGCGATGGACAAATCAATTCCCGGCTTTTGGAGGTGCCCTCGCGGGCAGAAAATGTCCAGGACGGATCCGCACTCCACGTGCGTCTTACTGCCTAGGCCTAGACCATGACCCGCAGGCCCTGCGGGATTGTGCCGCTCTTTGCCGGCCCACCGTCCTGGAAGATCGAGCTGCCCGATTGAAGCTCGGGCGCCCGAGGCGTACCATCGGTAAAATCCAAAGAGGCCTGCTACGGTGTTCAGGCGGCTGGCTCGCTGAGCAGCTCGAGCATATGATCGCCCTCGAGGAGGCGGCCCAGCGCATCTTCCTCCCTACTCGCCGCTGCACTTATCCTGCTGTCTCTGAGTTCCTCGTACACGGCTTCGTTCAAGGAGCTTTGTCAGTCCCTTTCCACGAAGAGAGAGGGGCCTTCAAGACTTTATTCTCGGCCCAAGAAGGAGTCGTCGAAGGGTAAGTCCCACCTACGGGGCTCTCAGGGGCGGGAGAGGTCTCCTTCCCGGACAGCCGACCGTAGACTTCCAGTCGTGGGTTGCGCCAGCCTGCCGAGATTCCCGCTGATCTAGTCGAGATTTTTCTCACCCTTCTGACGGCTGTCGACTGTGAAGCAGACAACCCACCTTCGCCAGTTCCCCGGTGGAGACCGAGGATCTGCCTGCGCCTCGGGCCGCAGTCCGGATAAAGTTCGAGCGAGGAAGGCGGTGTCCCGCCCTTCCCAGACCCGCCTCGGTCTCCCGAGGGTCTCGGTCTCTGGACTTCTTCGGTCAAGCTGTTCCTGCCGACATCGGCGTGGTCTCGATACCAGTAAGCGGCGACACCGTTCCTCCTTGTCCTCTTCCTCGGATGAGGAGAGGCTCGGCGTAAATTATGTCGACGTTACGAGGAGCTTATGTGGCAGTAGTTGCTGTTGTCCGGGACTAGATCGACCCCGGTTCTGCCCCTGGCCATCAAGTGGCTGTCGCCCGAACGACCGAAGCAACCGCTCGCCCCAGTCGAGATGCCCGTTCCAGGACCGGTTGTTCGGCTGAAACCGGCTGCTCCACAGATTGTGGTGGAACCTCCGCCTCCACAACCAAAGTCTGGGGCACCGACCAAGGATTCTCGGCCGGGTCACGTCTTGCCCCACAAGTTGTCAGTCACCCTCACTCCCTACCGTCTCGGCAGATGGAGGGTGGCTCAGGGCCGAGGCAGCTCTTCACAGACTCTTCATCGTCCGATGACGACTCCTCCCTGTTCTCCAGGCAGACCGACGTGGAGTCCCCCGGGGGCCAGTCATTGGATGATAGCCCATCGTCGTCCTTGGGTCTGCTTCAACTCATGTCGGAGTCCACCGGGATGCAGCTCGAGCCCGTGTCCACACGGGCCAAGTATCCCCTGACGGAGATACTGGACCGAGGGGATTCCCCCACGGAGGCCTTTCCGGTGGTTGAGGCCATTGTCGGCCCAGCCTAGGAGCTTTGGCAGTGGCCTGCTTCCTGTCCTGTGCCCTCAGCCAGGATGGCCAGGAAGTATGCGGTCCCTACCGGCTCTTTGGCCGGTTTCTCGGAGCACCCCTCTGCCGAGGGGTTAGTCACTGACAGCGTCTTCCGGCGTTCTGGAAATGCTCGGGATGTGAATAAGCCCCCCTGACAGAGTCCAAAAAGCTGGACTTTGCCGGGCACAAGGTGTACGCTGCGTCCTCCCTCGGCCTCCGACAGGCCAGCTCGGCCATGCTGATGGCACACTTCTCCCACGCCCTCATGGGCTCCCTGGATGAGGTTGTCCCTCATCTCCCGGCCGACCTGCAGACCATGGTCCATCAGGCGTGGGACCAAGGTAGGGCGGTGGCGAAGCAGCAGCTTCAGACTGCTCTGGACATAGGTGATTCCTGTGCCAGGTCAGTAGCGGCTGCGGTGGCTATGCGTCGCAGGGCGTGGCTGAGGATATTCACCTTTACGGCGGATACCCAGCACAAGTTGGCGGACGTCCCCTTCTTGGGGACTGACGTCTTCGGCCCTGGAGTGGAGGGACACCTCCAGCGGATCGAAAAGTCCAATGCCACTCTGGACTCGGTCACCTCCGCCCAGAGGGACAAAGGCCGCTGTCAACAGCATAAGTCCTTTCGTCCTTCGGCCTCTGCAACACCACTGGCCCAACAGCACCAGGGCCAGCAGGCTCACGCTTGGCGTCCCAAACACAAACCCACGGCTTCCTCCAACAGGAAGCAGGGAGGTAAAGGCCCAAGAGGTCCCTCGGCCGGTCCCTCTTCCAAGCCTGCCCAGTGACGGGTTGAGGGGTGCCGCTCCCAGCCTCGTCACCCCCCCCTGGGTTCCCCCTGTGGGGGATGGCTCCGCGGCTTCCTTTCCGCCTGGTCCGATATCACCACGGACCGCTGGGTGTTGAGGTGGTAGGAAAGGGCCTGCCTCTGGAGTCTCGAGCAGATCCCACCTTTTCGAGCCGGCCACCCTCGGGGCAGGTCGGGGTCCGAGGCCCGCCTGTCGGCCCGCTGAGCCGAGCATTGCCCTGCTCCTCAAAAAGAGGTGATCAGGAAGGTGGTGGATCCTCCTCCAGACCCGGGTTTTGTCCAGGTATTTCCTGGTCCCAAAACGGACGGGGGGCTGGCGCCCCATCCTCGACCTGCACGACCTGAACAGGTTCCTAAGGTCTCGGACCTTCAGGATGGTCACTCTGGCTCAGATAATTCCATCCCTGGAATGAGGCGTGTGGTTCTGTTCCCTGGACCTCCAGGACGCGTTCTTTCACGTCCCGATCCGTCTGTCTCATCAGAGATTTCTCCGCTTCAGAGCAGAGGGATCCCTTTACGAGTTCCGAGCCATGCCCTTCGGCCTCTCTCTAGCTCCCAGGGTCTTCACCAAATGCATGGCAGTGGTGACAGCATTCCTGTGGCGCTGAAGGGTCCGGGTGTACCCTACCTGGATGACTGGCTGATTGCAGCCCCTTCCAGAGCGTAGGTGGAGCGGTCCAGAGATCTGGCCCTCCAGGTTTGCTCTTAGATTGGCCTTCTCATCAACGAGGCCAAATCGGAACTCGTGCCGAAGCAGGTGATACTCTTCATCGGGGCAGAGCTAGACTCTCTTCGAGCCAGAGCTTGGCTCCCGGTGGACAGGGCCGAGGTTCTTTCCTCCTTTGCCCAGTCATTTCAATTTGGGCAATCGCGCCCTGCCCCATGACTTCCCACGCCTCCTGGGCCTCATGGTGGCCTGCACCAGCGTGGTCTGTTGGGCCTGTTGGTACATGCGTCCCCTACAGTGGGGACTGGCCAGCCAGTGGTCACAACGCAGCGATCCGTTGGACCAGCCTGTGACAGTGACCCAGGAGATGTGGAACGCTCTCCAGTGGTGGACCGTTCTGGCACATCTGCAGGAGGGCATCCCATTCGTCCGCCCCGAGCTGGCGGTCTGTCTATTGACCGATGCATCTCTGATGGGTTGGGGTGCCCATCTGGGGGAGCACAGAGCGACGGCCTTGGTCCCCCGAGTCCGATTCCATATCAACCTGCTGGAGCTCCGGATGGTCCGTTTAGCTCTCACCGCCTCACCCGCTTCTACGGTGTCAAGTGGTTCAGGTCCAGACTGACAATACCACGTACCATGTACTTACCTGAACTGCCAGGGCGGGACGTGTTTATGCTGTTATGCAAGGAAGCTCTCCATTTGGTCCCTCGTGCGCAGCCTGGAGGCGGATCTTCTAGCCATTCACGTGGCAGGAGCCTCCCAACACCCTGGCCGATGCCCTAAGCCAGATAGGGGCTGCATCTCACGAGTGGTCTCTCCTGTCGGAGGTAGTACAAGATCTCTTCTCCCACTGGGGCACGCCTCAGGTGGACCTGTTTGCCTCCAGGTAGAATGTGAAGCCGAGACTGTTCCATGCCCGCCCCCCTCAGCAGGGTTCGCTGCAGGGGGATGCCTTCTCGAGGCCGTGGACCCCGGGCCTCTTCTACGCCTTTTCCCCATTTCCCTTGATCCACAAGGTGCTTCTCAAGGCGAGGAAGGACAAGGCACAGGTGATTCTGGTAGCCCCGATTGGCCCTGCCAGTTCTGGTATCCAGATCTCCTCAATCTCGGCTCCAGGCTCCCGAGGCGGCTTCCAGCCCGCCCAGACCTGATCTCAGTCAACCAGGGGAAGGTATTCCATCTGGACCTGCAATCCCTGCACCTGACGGCCTGGTTCCTGAGCGGCTAGAGTTCCAGGCCTTGGGTCTTTCGGACGAGGTCCTCAGCGTCGTTGAGGCGTCCCGTAAGGAGTCGACCAGGAAATGCTATGCCTTCAAATGGAAAAGATTCTCCATTTGGTGTCAGGGCAAGGGCTTGGACCCTTCCACCTGTCCTTGGCAAGCATTCTGGACTACCTGTGGTCCCTTTCTCAGCAAGGGCTTCGGTCGATGACCCTTAAGGTGCACCTGGCAGCTATCTCTGCTTATCGGGCGCAGGCTGGGAAGCAGTTGGTGGCGCAGGAGAAGGTGGTCTGGTGCTTTTTCAAAGGCCTTGATCACATTTCCCCTCCGATGCGAGAACCTCCACCTCCGTGGGATCTACTGCTGGTATTGGCCAAGCTCCTGGGCAAGCCATTCGAACCGATACACAGGTGCGAGATTTCCCACCTGTCGTGGAAGACAGCCTTCTTGGTGGCTATCACGTCAGCCAGAAGGATGGGAGAGCTCCAGGCACTTTCCATCAAGTCTGCTTATCTGGTCTTTCACAGGGACAAGGTTGTCCTGCACCCCCACCCGAAATTCCTTCCGAAGGTGGTGTCAGAGTTTCACCTTAACCAGGTGTTGACTCTGCCGGTGTTCTACCCCAATCACACCTCGGAGGCCGAATATAGGCTCCTCCATACTTTGGACCCTAGAAGAGCGCTCGCTTATTATAAGGAGCGGACGGCTGAAGTTCGGGGAGAGGTTCACCAGCTGTTTGTCACCTACGCTGAAGCCGCACCTGGCTGACCTGCAGCCAAGCGGACGATAAGCAGGTGGGTCACCTCCTGCATAGATCTCTGCTATAGGTTGGCAGGCATGGAGCCTCCCAGAGGGATAAGAGCTCATTCTATCTGCCATACAGCTGCATCGGTAGCTGCTTCCAGGGATGTCCCTATCCAGGATATCTGCAGGGCTGCTACCTGGAAGTCTGCACATACCTTTATTACCCACTACCACATCGACCTTGAGTCATGCTGGGATGCTGGTTTTGGGGCCTCGGTTCTCCAGTCTCTCTTCCCTAAGTAGGGGGTGTGCGCCTTGCCTCCCTTCTCCCGGAGAACTGCTACGAGTCTGTCAGGCAGTGTGGATGAACAACATATCCATGTCCCTAGAAATACAGGTTACTCACCTGTAACAGGAGTTCTAGGAATGGTATATGTTGTTCATCCACACGACCTCCCCGGCTTCGACGCACAACCTGGCTTCCAGCGGGCTAGATCTGGCGTCATGGGGCAGAGCCAAGAGTTTTACCACCCAGGTGGGTGGGAGTAGCCAGCTTGAAGACCTTCCGGCAAGATTTAAAGCGGCAAGGAACCTGCCAGACAGTGTGGATGAACATATACAAGGCCCCTAGAATTCTGCGGCCGCGGAATTTTGTGCAGAACTTGCAATCTACCGCAGAACTTCTGCGGTGCCGCAGAATTCACTCTTCTTGGTGATTTTTTTATTAACATTTCTGTTTATACATAGAATCTGGTTCCCTTCCCCTCTTTTTATATCCAAAACCCCCTGTATGTTCAGAATGTGATATCATTGCTATAACATCATACATTAGCTAATGAAATGGCTGCATTCTGCAACAGAAATGAACAGTCACTTATCTACCACAGCTCCCACTGCCAGACACGGTGGCACAGCACATCATGCATGGTGATATTTGCTCAACCTGCACTACAGCCTAATACAATTTTCAGTCTTACATTGTTGCACTAGGGCCAACTTAAACAAAACCTTGTCAGTAGCACAGACCTGTTAAGTCCATACTTCACTTTGTACAAACCTATTTGTACCTTTAAGATATAGAGATATATCTGAAATGAATAACTGGTAAAATGAATTTAACTGTCTAAATTTTTAAGAAAAATAAAGAAATTATGCCCAGAAAAGTGAAATATAATAATGTGTATACCTGTTGAAAGAATAGACCTGTTAAATAAATAATTGCATTGTATGCATTTTTTCCGGGGTTATTTATTACATATTGTCATTGGTTGATGGAATCACCTTAAAGTTATTGAGAAATGTTGTGTGCAGGGACAGCTGTTGGGCCAGAGGGTAGCATGCTGTGTTTCCATGCCGGCAACTCAGGTTCAGAGATTAGCTTTGGGAGCTGGCTGGGCAGCACAAGGATTGATGGAACACATCACTGCTCGGACCCTGGGAAGGTGTGGTGCAGTGTTCTGTCACATGGTGGACACATTGTGATGGGCCGGAGAACTGTATCTCACAATTGGTTCACATGCATGACATGGCCTGATGATGTTACACAGTGTGTCAGGGAAAGCAGGTTGACATGCAAAATGAGTTTTGCAATAACTCCTCTATTCCATTTCCAATGGGACCTGTATGAATGAGGATGCAAGTTCATGGAAATTGGAAAAAAAAAAAATATATATACACACACACACACACACACATATATATAAAGTATTTCTGTCTCTCTCACCAGACACACACACACGGATGTTTGTATGTATGTTACAGATTGCATATACATATATAAGTGATACACAGTGGGAACCTCATGAGTGGTGTAGAAAGCATATACAAATATATAAGTGATAGACAGTGGAAACCTCATTAGTGGGATAGATAGCATGCATATAGAAATACCTCATTTATCACATAAGAGCCCCTCTGCATATGTCATTTATGCAACAGACTTGGACCTTAAGGGATAGACATTTGTTTTCCTTTTTTAGGCATAACATTATTTTTATAAGTCTGTTATTTTTTGAACTAGTGTTACTGTGCTTTCCACCATCCTGATTGCTGTAACCACTGCCATGAAAGTGAAGTCAGGATGACAAGCTGACACTGTTAAGTGGTAGTTTGTTAGTGCCGCAGAATTTCCACAGAAATTACAAACCACCGCCGAAGAAGTTCTGCAGCAAATGGTAGTCTTGCTGCAGAACTTGGTCCCACTGTGCCGCAGAAAAGTAGGGGCCCTGAACATATACCATTCCTAGAACTCCTGTTAGAGGTGAGTAACCTGTATTTCCCCAGTCATGGACAGTCTGGGGTGTCATTTGGGCAGATTTGCAGGTGTCATAGTACTTGTCGCCAAAGGGGGTTTTCTACTGTAGGTTTTTGCATGACAGAGGGGCAGATGTGCAGTACACCCAGCCAGTGTATGTTTGCCGTCACCACCTTCCCTATCCCGTGGTAGACTGGACTGGTGTATACCCAGCCTCCACTGGGTGTGGCTGAAGACAGGATGCACAACCCTCCCTCTCCCCGGGAGTGGAGAGCTGTCCTTTGGATGCTCAGTCCTCTCCCTCTGGCCAATCCCTTATGGCCTGAGGTCATTCCCGAACTCAGGTTGCCGATATGGTAAGAGGTAAGGCACCTCAGCCTTCTACATCATTGGGCCAGCAGGAATTTCCATTTTGATGCAAGGTTAGTGCTTTATACTTACTATCCCACAGACTACCACTAGATAGATGAATTGCTTTTCGTTGTTAACATCTTTTGCTGCTGGATCGTACCACTTTGTGCATACTGTTTTCATGCCACATGTATCCTCTTTGTTAGTCACCATATGTAGTGAATAAAATAAATTACAGATGGTAGAAGTTGGTTGATCTCTCTGATTATTTGCTGCAAGTATCAAAGAGAAAGCTAATCCCTGTTTTTGTCATACTGTTTTACAGAGAAGCAGTACGTTTCATCAATGAAAACCTAACTATCAGCACAGATGAACTTGGAAGGGAATGTCTTATCAGTGCTGCTAAAACTTCAATGTCTTCAAAACTCATTGGAGAGTGTATCCTTCATAAAGCATGTCTGTTCCATTCTTCTTAGTTATGTGTTTCAAAAGTGTTGAGGTAGAAGTTTGTCGTCCGATTAACAGAAGCACTCTGGATGGGGGGCCGATCCCAGTCCTTTCACAGAAGGAAGGGTTCTGAAAGTACTCCTAAAACTGAAGGTGGAGAAGCAGTGGGACCTGACAGGATTCACCCCAGAATTCTAAAAGAATTAAGGGGAGAACTAGTGACACAACTGACTGCGCTTTTTAACAAATCATGAGGATGGTGTGGTACCTGAGGACTGGAGGAGGGTGGATGTGATTCCCCTTCACGAAAGTTGGGAGCAAGACAAAGGCAGGAAACTACAGACTTGTCAGTTTGACCTCTCTGGTAGGGAAAGTGATGGAATCACTTCTGAAGGAAAGAATTGTTGAGTACCTAGAGACCAGTGGAGCACAAGACCCAAGGCAGCATGGGTTCACAATGGGAAGGTCATGTCAGACGAATCTAATAGATTTATTTGACTGGGTGACCAAAGTAGTAGACCAGGGAGGTGCTGTGGACATGGCCTACCTAGACTTTAGCAAGGCATTTGACACAGTCTCACACACAAGATTAATAAACAAATTAGCTAGCCTGGGTAAAACATTGACTGGACAACAGGACACAGAAGGTAATAGTAAACTGAGTCCACTCTGAAGAAAGGGTGGTTACTAGTGGGGTACCACAGGGTTCAGTACTGGATTCAGTCCTTTTTAATGTCTTTATAAGTGACATTGCAGAGGAACTGGAAGGAAAAGCATGCCTCTTTGCAGACGACACAAAGATCTGCAACAGGGTTGATGCATAAGGAGGTGTGGAAAGGATAGCCGGCCCACTGGCGCAGCGGTAGGGCTACCGCTTGTGGCGCCAGCGACCCGGGTTCGGGAATGGACTCGGGCGGCTGGAGGGCCGGCTGAGGGGAGGAGGATTGAGTGCCCAGGGGCTGCTCTCCTCCGGGTGGAGGGGGGATGCGGGTCCCACCGCGATACTGCCACCTAGGTGACTATGGGTAGAGGTGCAGCGAGACAGCATATAAGGGAGGGAGGACGTCTGCTGGGAGTCAGAGCGTTGGCACGTCACGACGTGTGTCGTTCCATGGCCCCCCTTGTGTGCAGACATCCTGTGGACTGGGAACAGGAAAGCGGAAAAACCTGTGCTGGACTCCTGTAGACTGGACCCGGCTGTCCCGAGATAACCCTTAACCAGGCTCCATAGATGGGGCTGGTGATGCCTTCCGACACTTACTTGAGGTGTGAGGGGGGGGTCCCTCCCCGCTGGGGGGGTAAACTGAGGCAGAATGGGGAAAGGCTAACCAGCACCCGGAGGGAGGTACCTGGGGCTGGACTACAGGAATACGCAGCCTAGGGATCCCCGAAGAAAGGAATCTAGTACAGCGAGAAGGGGGCATAAATAGAAAGTATGTATTAAAAAAAAAAAAAAGTGTGGAGAGGATGAGAAGGGACTTTGCAAGGTTGAAGGAATGGTCAGAAGTATGGCAGCTTGGATTCAGTGCAAAGAAGTGCAAAATAATTCACCTGGAAACACAGACCCAGGGAAGAGTACACAATGAGGCGGTAGTAACAAGAAAAGTGGAAAGGGACCTGGGGTAATCACCAGATGGCCTTAAGGTTGGCAAGCAATGTGAGAAGGCCATGGGGGGGGGGGAGAGAGAGAATACTGGGATGTATAGGCAGTGGCATCACCAGCAGAAAACAGGAAGAAGTCGTCCCTCTGTACAGACAGTTGGTGAGACCCCATCTGGAGTACTGTGTCCAGTTCTGGAGACCCTATCTCTGCAAAGACATAGAATGGAGGCATTCTAGAGGAGGGCAACTAAAATGGTACAGGGTCTGCAAGAGAAGCCATATGAGGAGGGACTAAATGAGCTTAATATCTATACCCTTGAGGAAGGGGGGGGCATGATAGAAACTTAAATACCTCAGTGGAATCAACAAAGTTCGAGAGTAGTGTCTTTCAGAAAAAGAAATGTGCAAGAACAAGGGAACACAATAGGAAGATAGAGGGGGGATGGCTTAGGGTTAATGTGAGGGAGTATTTTTTCTGAGGGTGGTGGACACATGGAACAGCCTCCCTGAAGATGATGTGGGGTCTAAAACTGTGGGAGAATTCAAGAATGCATGGGACAGACATAAGGCAGTTCTTGGAGAGGGTAGGAAGAAATAGGCTGTTGGTTAACTAGGATCTGCAGCTTATCCAGTAGGTAGGAAAATGGGCAGACTAGGTGGGTCAGGCGGTCCTTATCTGCCGTCAGTCTGTTTCTGTTTCCCTGATATTGTCTTCTGTTTTTCCCCCATTTTTTGTACTGTTACCCTCACAGAATGAGTCTTTGTTTGTGCGGGGGTGGATGCAAATCCAGAATAGTGTTTTTTTTTTTTTTTTTTTTTTAAAACTATCTCCTGTTACGGGCATGGGATTTACCCCATGCCAGCTCCCAGACCTCCTCCCGAAACCCCCCAAGACTGCAGAGGCCCACAGCTTGCCCTCATGGTGGAGCTCCTGAAGGGAGAGACTGAGATTTAACCAGAGGCCTCGGCTGGGGCTTGCGCCTGGGGCGTCATTTGGGCGGAGGTTGGGGGGGGGGGGTGTCATGGTGCTGCAGGCCCAAGGTTTTTTTCCATATGGTCCCCGGAGGCGTGGACATGCAGTGATGTTGGTCCAGATCGTGTGTGGTGCCACAGCCAACCTACAGATGTGTCCACTGTCTCTTCCCCTACTGAAAATGGCCCTGACAATTGCACACCCAGTCTCTGCTGGGTGTTGCTGATATGCTGAGGAGGCCCCCCCCAGGAGGAGAGGATGCTAATCCTAGCTCTCCCTGGCTGACCCTCTGATGCACCGCGTTCGTTCCCTAACACTGGTCGTTGGCAGTGCAGGCGGTAGTGCTACCGCTGTGCTGGCAGTTGCAGAAGTGCTTACTGCGGAAGTCCTGTATTAAGTATTTCTCCAATTCACTAATCAGTCAGCAGCATAACCTGGTTCAGTATCAGTCAGTACTTCCTGTTTCCCCTCCCCAAAAGAGGCTGAAAACAGGAGTCTAGTTCCAGCCTTCCTTTTTGATTTAATAAAATATACACCCCACAAAAAAAAATTCCTCTGAAAATACAAGTGGTAGTTTAAATAAGTACTTGTGTACAAGTAATTTTAAAAAGAAATGTTTAGGTAGGTTTAGGGGACGCTAACAGTGTATCAAGTAAAGTCCTGGCTGTGTTGGTAAGTGAACTAAGGGTTACTGAAACTTGGGGCAAATTTCTGACACCACATGTTCTGCATGGGGAGGAGGACCTTTGGATGTGTTACTTATTCCTACCAGCTGTAGAGTGATTATCTTCCTTGTTGATATTGCTGTAATCGGGTAACACCTATGGACCTTACCCTTTTTGTGTCAGGAGCCCACGTAAGCTTTTTCTGTAGCAGTCTGTTAGGGACTGCCCACATCAACGTTGGGCTCCGTCACACACACTATAAAAGTGCGGGCGGCTTCGCTCCCTCCTCAGTTCTTTCCCGCTGTTGACCATCCATGCATGGATTTCGTGGAGGCTTTGTCATTCAGCTCAACCACCAAAACTACTTACTTTTCTTTGATACTTGCCTGTGAATCACTTAGTTTTAAAGTGATTCTTTTGACATTTTTATGTTGAGTACTACTCCGTCTGCTCTCTTCCATTGCTGCCACACGGAAAGATTCTTCAACTGACAAACACAACCTCTATGTCTGTTATCTGGGTCCAGCCACAACGTCCTTGCCTGTGAATTCTGCCCGAAGTTCAACCTCACCACCCAGTGGCGATGTAAGAAAGCCCTGCAGAAGTTCCTCATAGAGTAACAGGTAGCACCCCCCCCCGGCCCCAAGTTGCCGGTGTCTTTAGGCTCTCAGGTCAACAAGGCCTGGGACAAATCTGAGGGGAAACGCTCTCATTGAGATAAGGACTGTCTCTCTCCCCCACCCGTCGTTGATCCCTGTCCCAGTTGGATTCTTCCTCATCCTCTCCCGGAATCGCTCAGTTGACTACTTTGACATTGGCGCCTTGCTCTGTGCAGGCCTCTGCTTCTGTTTGGACCCCCACTGAGGAGTCTTCTCCCTGCAGTCACAGGGCTGTGGAGGGATTGTCGGCCCCTGAGTCATTGGCCCCAGCCCCGCCCTAGAGACCTCTCGAAGCTTGAGTTCTCAGGCCCTGGGCCCTATCGCTTCCACTATTGCTAGTGGCGCTTTGTTGGAGCTGGGCTCTCTGCCCCCTTCAATGCCTGTGTCGATAGGCTATTCCTTTTTCGGTCTTCTACCTTAGCACTATTCTCTTCTCCATTACCACGTCACTCGTACAACAGTTTTTTTCCACAGCCTAGGCCATTGTCTCTCACTGCTTCGGCGTGGATGCCTGTTGGACCCATTTGCCCCGCGCCTTTGATAGAGCCATTGTTACTTTGACTGGTGGTCCCTAATTCAGAGCAGGCTGACATTGAGAAGGAATACCATCCTGACCTCATCCTCCCTGAGGATGAGGAGTAAGATGAAGCTCTCTACACCCGGGCAAGCGCCGACGCCGTTATTTCCTGTCCTCCTCAGGTGAGGAGAGGCTCTGGCACAAGCTGTTTCAAACAACATAAAGTCTTGCTGTATTCTGACTATCTGCAGTTAGCTCCAGCTTTTAAACTGCCCCGGAGAACAAAGGGTTAATTTTCTATGCAGTGCATAGAACGTTGAGCTTGAGCTTGGTTGAGGTCTCTGTCTGCAGCCCTTTGAAACTCAACTGTCAGATTCTTTACTCCGTCTCACTGAACAGTCACTCCGGAGATTTCTCCGTCAGCTTGGTTCGAAAGTCTGTTAAAGTTGTCTGTTTTAAGCCGAATTTATTCCGCATAGTCGGTTCAGTCTGTCTGCGGTGCCGTGAGTACTAGATAGGTTTTTGTCTGAATTCTGTGTGGAAACTGTAAAGTTGTTTGATCGGTTCGGCTGAACCGATCACTTATAGTGAATTCTTGTGTATTACTTTAGAGTGTGGTTACCGGTCCTCATCGGTTCTTTAAAAAAAAAAAAAAAAAGTGTTTTGAACTTTTTTTTTTTTTTTAAATACCTATGACAGGTTAGGAACGATAAAGGAGTCTTGCCTGGCGTTGCCATAAAAGGGTAAGTTTGGTTAGGTTGGCCATGTCTGAGAAACACATGAAGAAAACCAGGCCCAATGGGTTTCAGCACTGCAGTGTGTGTGGGGAGGTCTTTGCCAAGGCCGATCCCCACACCACCTGTGTTTGTCGGGTTTGAACACCTCGATACAGACTGCCAAATTTGTGAGAATTTTTCTAAGTCTACCCTTGAGAAGAGATTAGGTAGACGTGGGGAAAAGGAGGCCGAGAAGTTCGCTGACCCGGATGGCCAGCCCGGTTCGGTTCTGACCAAACCAGAAGTGCCCTCTGACCAGGGCGATACTTCGGGCAAGAGGAGAGCCGATCCTGAGGGTCGGTTCCTACAGGAAGGATGTACAGCCAGGTACCAGAAATCCTGGTGGGACACTGTACTGGCACTGGCTAAACAGGCCTCCCCCCAAGCTGGCCAAGGAGCTGGAGGAGGTGGCTGCTGATGGGATTGAGCCATTAAAGGTACAGTTTCATGCTGCTGTGGACTCCAGTGATGTCATCAATAGTAATGGCTACATCTGTGGCTCTTCGGAAGATGGCTTGGCTCAGATGTATTAGCCACTCACAGGACACCCAGGCTAAGGCCATGGTTTTTCCTGTGGTGGGTAATTCTCTGTTTGGGGAGCAGGCAGAGAATTACATGAAGAAAATGGACGAGTACAGGACCACTTATAGGAGTGCTCAGGCCAAGGAGAGGCAGGTAACTCCTCAAAGGCAGCAATCTAGGGGCAGGGGCAGGCCTTTTCATGGGCCTTTTTACCAAGCACATGACTCTTCTCCTTTTTCACAGAGGGGGTTCTTCAGAGGGAGAGGCAGAATGGGGATGAGCAGGCCTGCATCCACTTCTCAGCCTAAGGCCCATGCCAAGCAGACACCCTGATGTGTATGCCCGGGTCAAGACTCCTGTTCCTGTAGGGGGCAGGCTGGCTTACTTTGTCCAGGACTGGATGTCTATTACATCAGACAAGTGGGTCCTGGAAGTAAGCCTGGGACTGGTTCTCGGCTTCAAAAAATTTCCAAAGATGAGAGCCAGATCTTTTCCACCTGCAAATCTCTCCGAAACCCTTGCCCTGGAGGAAGAGGTTTTATCTCTTCTGGCCTTAAGAGCCAGAGAGAGTTCCTACCCTACACTGGGACAAAGGTCTGTACTCCAGGTACTTTATTACCCCAAAAAAAGACAGGGGAGTGGTGACTCATCCTAGATCTAAGATACCTGAACAAACATCTTTTAAAACCAAATTTCAGGATGGTGACTCTGGGAATAATTCTTCCCTCTCTAAGGCCAGGGGACTGGCTAGCCTCCCTGGACCTCAAAGATGCCTATTTTCACATTCCCATCGGGTGCTCCCACAGAAAGTACCTCAGGTTCAAGTTGCCCTCAGGCCGTTATCAGTTCGAAGCAGTGCCCTTTGGTCTAACATCAGCTCCAAGGGTTTTCACAAAGTGCCTGGCAGTAGTTGTTGCCTTTAAGAAAGCAAGATTTCCATTTTTCCATATTTGGACGACTGGCTCATAGTGGGTCAGTCTCCAGACCAAGTCAAGTCAGACCTGCAAGTGACCCAGCAAGTGCTAACTTCTCTAGGTTTTCTTCTCAACCTTCCCAAGTCGGTTCTTGAACCAGTGCAGCTTCTTACCTTTATAGGGACAGAGCTGGATACTGTCAAAGCAAGAGCCTTTCTTCCCCTGGAAAGGGCAAGATTTCTTATGGAACTGGCTTCTTCCTTCAGCCTTCAGGTATCCCGACCAGCAAGGCATTTCCTTCAGCTCTTGGGCCACATGGCAGCTTCTACAGCAGTGGTCCAAGGGGCAGGGTTTCAGATGAGGGACATTCAGTTCCATCTGAGGGCCCTTTGGTCCCACAGGAAGGATCCTCTTACCAAACTGATTCCAGTGACTCTGACTCTGATCCAAGCTCTTCAGTGGTGGCAGGATCAGGGCAGTTTAAGGCAAGGGGTCCCATTTGTCACTCAGTCTCACTCGGTGGTCCTTACCACGGATGATTCCCTTCTGGGCTGGGGAGCCCATCTGGGGGCTTTCACTGGCCAGGGACTGTGGTCCCCTCAGGAATCCCTTCTTTACATCAATCTCCTGGAACTCAGGGCAGTTTTTCTGGCCCTGCAAGCTCTCTGTCAGTACAGAACAAGGTGGTTCAGGTCAGAACAGACACCATCACCATGTGGTACATCAAGCAGGGAGGCACTCGGTCCATGGCCTTGTGCACAGAAGCCATGGTCCATCTGAATGGCCTAGAACTCAGGCTAGCTACTCTCAAGGTACACTTGTCAGCTGTTTCTGCTTTTCTGTCAGTGGGTAAGTCTTCCTCACCATCATCTCATCCTGAGTGCTGTAAATTTTTCGAGGGATTGCTTCATACCAATCCCCCCCCCTTAGGGATCCTGGGGCTTAAATGTTTGCATTGCTCAACTTATACAACCCCCTTTTGAGCCTATGTCCTCAGCAGAGCTGAAGTACTTTACTTGGAAAACTGTGTTTTTGGTAGCCATTACCTCTGCCAGACGTATCAGTGAATTGCAAGCCCTGTCAGTGGAACCTGATTTTATCTCCTTTCATAGGGATAAAGTGGTCCTTAGAACCAATAGAAGGTTCTTACCCAAAGTGGTTTCAGACTTCCACTTGAATCCGTCCGTCTCTTCCTGTCTTCTTCACTGATCATTCTTCCTCTGGAGAGAGGAGGCTACACAGTTTAAATGTTAAGAGCCCTTAGCTACTACATAGATCGTACCAAGGGTCACAGGTTTGATTCCCTCCAGTTGTTCCTCACTTATGGAGAAGTGGGAAAAGGCAAACCTGCCACCAAGAGAACTTTTGCCAGGTGGATTGTGTCTTGTATACAGTTCTGCTATGAGAAACTGGGAATGATTCCACCCTCAGGCCTGAGGGCTCTCTACAAGAGGTACAGCTGCTTCCCTGGCTGCTGCCAGGGATATCCCCCTCTCAGAAATTTGTCAAGCAGCCACCTGGAAAACGGTCCATACCTTTACCAAGCATTACTCTCTGGATATCCAGGCTAGGAGTGATGCTCTGTTTGGCACAGCAGTACTTCAGAGCCTATTCCCAAAGTAGGTTCTGTCCCTCCTCCGTGGAGGTACTGCTTGGTAGTCTGCAGATAGTCAGATTACAGCAAGACTTCATGTTTGAAGAAAAAATTACTCGCCTTAGGAAATTGTTTATTCCAATAGTCTTGCTGTATTCTGACCTCCCTTCCTGCCTCCCCTCTCAGAACCTTGTTTTTGGGAAGTGGGTGGGCAGGTGATGTGCACCCAGAGTGCTTCACACACCCTTCCCTTTTTGTTTGGGTGTTTTGTTGTAGTTATCCTTATTTGGATTGGTTTTTGGTTTTGGGTTTCCTGACTTGTCTTCCTTGGGAATCCAAAACTCTGTTGCCAGTTGGTTAGTAAAAAATTTTACAATTTCCACATAGTGTAGTTAGTGAGTGAGTGTTTGCTCGTAAGAATCTGATGGTTGAGTTTCCGAGGGCTGCAGACAGGGACCTCAGCTGAGCTCGAGCTCAACGTTCTATGCACTGCATAGAAAATTAATCCTTTGTTCTCTGGAGCAGTTTAAAGGCTGGAGCTAACTGCAGATAGTCAGAATACAGCAAGACTCCATTAGAAGAAACACAATTACTAAGGTGAGTAACTTTTTCGTCGGTGCTATGAGGACCTGATATGGCAAAAGTTCATTTTTACTGAGGTGAAGCCTGTCTTGGCTCCGACCCTGGCTATTACTTGACTTTCACCACAGCGTCTGCAGGAGCCGACCCGTTATGTTCTGGCTTGGCCTTCCCTGGCCTCTCCGCAGATTCTGGTAGAGCCGCCACCGAAACAGCCAGTCTAGAGTTTCGACTAAGTAGGCCTTCCTGGGCTTGGGTCTTTCCCATCAGCTGTTGGTCACATTACCGCTGACTGTCCCCGGCGGGTCAGGAGGGGACTCTGGTGGTCGACCTCTTCATGAATCTTTGGATTCAGAGAATTCCTCCCTGTACTCCCATCTGGTGGACTTGGAATCAACTGAAGATCTGTGGATGGAGCAGGGCTCTAATTCCTTTATGGGTCTCTCTGTCTCATCTTGGAATCTACCAGTCTCCCGTTGAAGCCCATGCAGAAGTGGGCTCTGTACCTGCTCAACAAGATCCTTGACCAGGGCAACTCCCCTGGGAAATCCTTTTGGGTGGCAGATGCCATTCTTGTTCCTGCCTTGGAGCTGTGTCAGCACTTAGCCTGTTGCCCTGTCCACCCAGATGGCCTGCAAGCATGCGGTCCCTACCTGTTCCCCTTCAGGGTTCACAGAGCACCCCTCAGCTAAGGGTCTCATGACTGACTCTGTTTAGGCACACTGACAATGTGGAGGATGTTGACAAAGCTCTCGATAGTCCAAAAACATTGGACCATATGGCCAAAAAGGTGCTTGCTGCCTTTTCTCTTGGCCTTTGGCAAGCGAGTTTGGCTCTTTTAATGTTCCACTTCTCGCATGCCATCTTGGGCTCACTTGATGAGTTGCTTCCTCATCTCCCAGCGGACCATGGTCAAACAGGTCCAGAATCAAGGCTGAGCAGTAGCCAAGCAACAGCTCCAGACTGCCATGGACAATAGCGACTTACTCTGTTAGTGGCGGCCGCAGGTGGCCATGCGCCACAGAGCCTGGCCAGCACGAGCTGGTGGATGTTTCCTTCCTGAGTACTGACATGTTTGGGCCAGAGGTCGAGGGGCACCTGACCCACATCGATAAGTCCAGTGCCACCTTGGATTTGGTGACATTGACTCAGAGAGACCCCAAGGACTCTAAGCAGCAAAAGAATCCCTTTCAGCTCCTCTCTGCCCCTACGGCCAAACCACCCAGCCTCAGGCTGGACAGTAGGCCTGGGGACCTCGACCAAAGTCTGTGGTCATGGTCTTCTGCAGGCCTGGCCGGTCCTCAGCCAGGCCTTCTGCCACCTCAAAGTCTGCTCAGTGACAGGATTTGGGGTGCCTCCCTCATGCCCATGTCGTCTCCCTTGGGTTCTCCTGTAGGGGGCCACCTCCACCATTTCCTTTCCGCCTGGTCCGCTGTCACCACGGAAAGGTGTGTTCTCGAGGTGGTTGGTTAGGGTCTGCCTCTGGAGTTCGAGGCGTGCCCGCCATGCAGAGCCCGTGCCCCACGGGAAGGCATCATGTCCGTGGACATCCTATTGGCCTTTTGGGATGACGTCACCCAGCTGCTCCTCAAGTAGGTCGTGGCTCCTGTCTTAGGCCCTTCGGAACACCCAGGCTTTGTCTCCAGGTACTTCCTGGTGCCAGATTGGACGGGGGGCTGGCTCCCCGTGTTAGATCTGGATGATGACTGGAACACATTTCTCAGGTGTCACAACTTCAGGATGGTTCCTCTGTCCAAGATCATACAGTCTCTGGAGTAGAACATGTGGTTTTGCTCTCTGGTTCTTCAGAACACAGTTTTTCACGCCCCACACTGTCCCACCGCGGGTTCCTCAGGTTCCGGGTGGAGGGGATCCTTAACGAGTTCCAGGTCATGCTATTCAGCCTGTCCTCGACCCCAGGGGCTTCAGTGCATAGCAGTGGTGGCAGCCTACCTGAGGTGCCAAGGAGTCCAAGTATACCCCTGCCTGAATGACTGGCTTCTTGCGGATCCTTCCAGGCAAGAGGTTGAGCGGTCCAGGAATTTGGCCCTCCAGACCTGCGTCTGTTGTAGCCTCCTGGTCAACGTTGCCAAATTGGAACTTGAACCTTCGTAGGAGATAAACTTCATTGAAGTGGGGCTCGACTCCCAGCAGACAGGGCGGAGGCTGGCTTCCTTTGCTCTATCATTTTGGGTTGGGCAGTTGTGCCCTGCTTGGGACTTCATCCGCCTCCTGGGATACATGGCAGCTTGCACCAGCGTTGTTCATTGGGTGCAATGGTGAATGTTCGCTCTGCAATGGGAGTTGGACCACCAGTGGTATAAGCGCAAGGGCCACCTCTACCAGCTGGTCACTGTGACCCAGCTGATGTGGGATACCCTCCAGTCATGGTTAGTCCTGGAACATCTGCAAGATAGGTAGGATCCTGTTTGTCTGCCCAGAGCTGATGGTCATCCTGATGATCGATGCCTCTCTCATGGGCTGGCGTGCCCACTTGGGGGATCAGAGTCCATGGACCCATGAGGAGTCCTGGTGCCATATCAACCTGCTGGAGTTCTGGGCAGTTTGGCTTGCACTTACTGCTTTTGCTGTACGTATTTCGGTTTGGGTCGTTCTGGTACAGACAGGCAAAACACGACCATGTCCTACCTCAACAAACCGGGCGGGACACACTCCCTTCCTCTGTGCAGGTACAGTAAGCTCTCCGCATGTAATCTGGCCATTCATGTGGCCTGTGCCACCTGTCAGCTGGCAGACTCTGTCAGCCGTGTGGGCAAGGCGTCTGAGTGGTCTCTCCACTCAGAGGTAGTACACAGTCTTTTCTCCCTGTGGGGCACCCCTCAGGTGAACCTGTTTGCTTCCAGAGAGAATGTGAAGCTGAGGCTGTACTGTGCCTGCCCTGCTCAGCAGGGAACACTGCAGGGGATGCCTTCTCCAGGCTCTGGATCCCAAGCCTTCTTTACACCTTCCCTCAGTTTCCTTTGATCCACAAGGTGCTGCTCAAGGTGAGGGACAAGGCGTGGATGATCTGGTGGCTCCAGACAGGCCTCGCCAGTTCTGGTACCCCGATTTCCATAGCCTCAGCAGCAGGCCCTGAGGTGTCTTCCTCTATGCCCAGACCTGCTCTCGATCCATCAGGGGAACGTACTCCATCTGGACCTTAAATCCCTGTACCTGAGTGGTTAGTGTTCCATGCTTTGGGTCTCTCCAAAGATGTCCTTGCTGTAGTCGAGGCATCTCTGAAGGAGTCGACCTGAAAATGCTATGCCTTCAAATGGAAGAGATTCTCCATTTGATACTAGGGCAAGGGCTAGACTCCTTATCTTGTCCGGTGACTAGCATTGCCTACTACTTCTGGTGCCTCACCTAGTCGGCCTTAGGTCAAACCTTAAGGTGCACCTGGGAGCCATTTCTGCCTACCAGATGCGGGCTGGTATGCAGTCTGTAGCGCAGGAGAAGTTTGTCTGGTGCTTTTTTAAAGGCCTTGGCCACATTTCCCCTCTGGTAAGTGAACCACCACCACCTTGGGATTTGTTGCTGTTTGTGGCACAACTCATGGGCACTCCAGTTGAACCAGTGCACAGGTGTGACATCTCTTACCTGTTGTGGAATACAGTGTTCTTGGTGGATATCGTCAGCCAGAAGGATCAGTGAGCTCTAGGCGCTCTTGGTGGAGTCTCCTTACCTGGTCTTCTACAGGAACAAGGTTGTCCTTTGCCCTGACCCGAAAATCCTCTCGAAGGTTGCGCCAGATTTTCACCTTAACCAGGTGATCTTCCGGTGTATGTCAATGACCACACCTCGGAGGTTGAGTGCAGGCTTCATTCCTTGGACCTATGGCGAGCGCTGGCCTATTATAAGGAGCGCACGACTGGAGTTCAGGGAGAGGTTTGTTAGCCATTTGTCGCCTACGCTGAAGCTGCACCAGGAAGACTGGCAGCTAAGCGAACAGTTGACAGTTGGATTGTATCTTGCTTCTACCTCTGCTATAGGTTGGCAGGTAGGGAGCCTCCCATAGGGCTATGGGGTCATTCCACCCATCATACCACTGCCTTGGTGGCTGCTTCCAGGTACATTCCTATCTTGGAAATCTGCAGGGCTGCTGCCTAGAAGTAGGCACACACCTTCATTTCCCATAACCACATTGACCTTGAGTCACGCCGGGAGGCTGGTTTGGGGGCTTCAATTCTCCAGTCTCTTTTCCGCAGGTAGGGGTTTGTGCCTTGTCTCCCTCCTCCTGGAGAACTGCTAGGAGTCTGCCTGAAGTGTGGATAGAACACCATATCCACATCCTTAGAAAAAGTTACTCACTTGTAACAGTAATTCTGGGAGTGGTATATGATAATCCAGACTGACCCACCCTGGCAAGTGGCACGCTTGCTTCTAGTGGGTAAGATCTGGCGTCATGGGGCAGTGCTGAGGGAATTACCACCTAGATGGGTTGGAGGAGCCTGCTTGAAGATGTTCCAGCAAGCTTTAAAGGGAAAGGAACACTGCATGAAGTGTGAATGAACACCATATGCCATATATATTCGCATATGTCGGTTTTCGGGTCACAAATTCCACTGCCAAGTATAGGGTGCAGACTTGTACCTGAGATACCGGAAAAATCCTAAAAAAAAGTGTCCCAAATGCAAAAACACCACAGTGATAAACATTCAGTGCTGTAAAGTGCAGTAACTATTAATTTCTTTTTAATTTTAAAAACAATTAAAACTTCAGCTGTTTTGGCAGTACAGACTCAGCCTGGACTTGTACAGTGCATACTGAAGCAATTACAGTACTGCCATTTCGCATTACCAGTACCATAGTCAGCAGTGTCCACAAGTCTTGGCCAGCAGTCTTAGGGTGACCAGTGATATGAACTTCTGAAATTGAGCTACTCAGTATGAGCAACTGTAAAAACAGCTATGAAAGAATAGCAAGGGAAATTACAGCGAAAGGATAGCTACGGATTGAACAGCTAGAGGTATTGTATGAAGGATTAACTGTGTTTTTGGGAGGGCTGCTTCCAGCTGGCTGTCTAGCATGGTAGGTTAGGTGCTGGTCTGCAGTGTTGGTGGACTGGGGTTCGGGACTGGAGTGGTGCTTCTGTGCTTTTTTGTGGTTTTTAGCATTTCTAGTTTATATTTCTGTTCTTGTTTCTTTAGATGTTACATTGGCCTTAGATTGTTTCCCCTCCCAACATTCTCCCCTTGTGCACAGGCAGCCCCCCCAATGGTGTAGCCCCCATCCTGTAATTTCCTCTTTCCTCCAGTGTCACCCCCCCACCCCCGAGTTGATTGTATTAGTTACGGGAGGTGTGAGGGCATAGCCTCCACCTAGAATGATGCTTTTGTATTTTTGTTGAAATTAATATAAAATAGCTGGTTCTAGGATCGTGGATATGTTCATCCACACTTATTGGCATGTCCCTTTCCCCTTTAAGAATTGCTGGACGTCTTCAAGTTGGCTCCTCCCACCCTCGTGGGTGGTATAACCCTTTGGCTCCGCCCCATGATGCCAAATCTTCCTTTCCGCTGGAAGATTCAGGTTGCCTCCTTCGTGCTCCTGCATTCTGTAGGCCCTGGCTTCAAAACCTTTGGTTATTCTGACAATTTATCTAGTTCGCATTAGCGATCAACACTACTTGTCTTCAATTATGGAAGAAAAGTATTCCCCTGGATTTCGTTGGTGTTCGTGCAGCCAGAAAATGTTGCGCTCCGATCCCCACACCGTGTGCATCTATTGCCTGGGTGTAGACCATGACACCTCGAAGTGGTTTTTTTTTTTTTCTTGCATTTCACCCTAATGTCCTCGACGACCATCTTGCATGCCTGAAGTTGGTGAGGCCGGAAAAACGGAACCCTCCAGTGAAATCAAAGAAGGCTCGGTGGGTGATTTCCATGGCCCCGGGATCCACCGAGCAATTGGAATGCATCCAAGCCTTCGAGGAGGAAGCTGCTCGTGCCAGGGAATCTTCCTCTCTGAGCTTCTTTGTTCTGCTCAGCCTGGGCTTCACCTTCTCTGGTTCCTTCCGAGAGTTGAGCTAGTCTCTCCCGACTAAGGGAGAGGGTCCTGCGGGCACGCACTCCTCTCAGTCCCATAATCAGTAAAAGGACCCGGGATTGTCTTTGTGTCAGTGAAGACGTTCTTGGGATTGGGAGAGATCATGGTCCCTGGAACCAGCAGTCTCGACTTTGGTCGAAATTGCCTCTTCGGCCGCTGGCTTCTCTGCTTTTCTGTCTGGCCAGTCGACCGAAGTGTCGATCGTCGAGGTTGAAATAATCAGCGACCTGATCGACCCATTGTTGTAGACTCCAGTCGACGATTCTCTGTCAGACTCCGGTCCTTTCTTTCCCCAACGAGGAGACCCAGCCTGCTGGGAATCCCATTGAGGAAGAAGTGGTCCCCGACCCTGGGAAATCACCGGTCCCGCCGTTGTCTCCTGAATCGGCCTGTCCGATCTCGATCGAGGTCTAAGACCCACTCGACCGACAGTCCGAGGAAGAGCTACAAGCGCTCAAAAAAGAGGAGAATCCATCAGTCGTCCTCTGATGAGGAGAGGCTCTGGCGGAAACTCTGGTGCTACGGGGACCTCATGTGGCAACAGCTGATTTTGTCCGGGCACAGGTCGAAGCCGACTCCTCTGGAGCAGATTAAATCCTCTCCCCTGCCAGCGTAGCCGGCAAAACCTCCAGTTCGGCCTAAACCGGTCTCCACTGATTGTGGTGGAACCACCGCCCAAGCAGCCTGTGGGAGGGGCTCCTTCTAAGGAAGATGGACCAGACAACGGGCTTCCCCGGTGTCTTTCAGTGACTCTTCCTCGGCAGGTAGAAGGTGATCTGGGCAGTCGACCGTTGTATCCGGATTCCTCGGATTCAGATGAGGCCGGCCTACATTCTCATCCCATGGATGACAAATCTGCTGGTGGGATAGAGACGGAGGAAGGTGCTTTGTCCTTTCAGGGCATTCTTGGCCTCATCTGAGTCTACAGGGATGCCACTGGAACCTTTTTATTTACTTGGAGAGAGACACTAAGCTGAAAGCTTTTTTACAGGTGTGACCTGGGAACACAAGGAAGTTAAGTGATGTGCTCAGGGTCACAAGAGTATGCAAGTGGGGCCTGTGGGAGTCAAACCCAGGTCTCCAGGTTTGCAGCTCAGAGCCTTAAACCACTGCGCTGTACTGCCTCCTTAACCTAGCCAGAAAAAGGCGGAATACCCTCTCATGGACATCCTCAAGAAAAGAGGATACCCTGACAGAGGCCTTTCCTCTGGCCGAGGCCATAGTTGGCCCGGCCTTAAACTTTGGCAGCACCCTGCCTTCCATCTGCCTGCATGGCCCGCAAGTATGCGGTACCCATGGGTCCCTTGCGGGGTTCACAGAGCACCGTTCATCCGAGAGCCTGGTAACTGCCTCTGTGTTCAGGCGCACTGGCAGTTCTGCCAACACTGACCGACCTCCTGAAAAAGAATCCCAACTTTTTGATCATTCGGCTCGAAAGGTCTGTGCAGCCTCATCTTTAGGCCTTCGTCAGGCAAGTTTAGGCGTCATCATGGCACACTTCTCCCATGCCCTCTTGGGGTCTTTGGATGAAGTCCTCAGACACCTCCCCACGGTCAAGCAGGTCTGTGATCAGGGCTGGGCTGTTGCCAAACAGCAGCTTCAGACAGCCCTGGACATTGGGGATTCTTGTGCCCACTCGATGGCAGCCGCAGTTGCCTCTCGTCGCAGGATTTGGCTGAGACTCTCCTCTGTTCCGGAAGATACTCAGCACAAACTAGCTGATGTGCCTTTCTTGGGCACAGACCTTTTCGGCCCAGGTGTGGCTGGTCACCTTCAGCGTATTGAGCAGTCCAGTGCCACCTTGGATGCTACTTCTGCTAAACGTTCTTTGGGCAAGAAACAGCAGAAGAAGAAAGCCCCAGTGGCACAGCAACCCTCCTTTCAAGGAGGGCAGTAGCAACAGCAACAGCAGCAGGCTCAGCACCGGCACCCCCGGCCCAAACCCGGGCCCTCCCAGGCCCGTAAAGGAGACAGAGGTTCAAGTCCTGGATCCTCCTCCTCCTCCAAACCTGCTCAGGGGTGGGGGCTGCCACCCCCTCTCCCATCATGCCAGATCTGTGTCCTCCTGTGGGGGACTGGCTCCGCCACTTTCTGCCTTATCTGTTATTTTTTTATTTTTTTTTTTTTTTAACCAATTATTTTACCACGTGAGACACACTAAGCTGAAAGCTTGTTTGCAGGTGCAACCTGGGAGCACAGGAAGTTAAGTGACTTGCTCAGGGTCACACAGTATGCACCTAGGGGGCTGTGGGATTCAAACCCAGGTCTCCAGATTTGCAGCTCAGAGCCTTAACCCACTGCGCCATATTGCCTCCATAACCATTATTACCACGGACAGGTGGGTTTTGGAAGTCGTTGGTCAGGGACTGCCTCTGGAATTTGAACAGCACCCTCCCAACTGAGAACACGGCCCTTGGGAGGAAAGAGTATCCGTCCACACTCAGTCGGCGCTCCGAGACGATGTCACTCAGCTCCTCCTCAAGGAGGCAGTAGCTACAGTGACTGATTCTCCAGCAGACCCAGGCTTTTTCTCCAGGTACTTCCTGGTGCCCAAACGGAAGGGGGGGGTGGGAACGCTAGCACGCCATTCTAGATCTGCACGGCCTGAATCAGTATCTCGGGTCACACACCTTTCGGATAGTCATGCTGTCCTAGATACCATCCTTGGAGCGAAACATGTGGTTCTGTTCACTGGATCTGCAGGATGCGTTCTTTCACGTCCCAATCCGTCTCTCATTGGCGGTTCCTCCGCTTCAGAGCCGAAGGGACCCTATACGAGTTCTGAGCCATGGTATTCGGCCTGTCATCTGCCCCATGGGTCTTCACCAAATGCATCACAGTGGTGGCTGCCCATCTTGGGGGGAGGGGGGGCAGATTTTATCACTGCCTCGACGATTGGCTCTTAGCAGGTCCCACCCAGCAGGAGGTGAAGTCCAGGGACCTGGCCCTCCGGACCTGCTCCCAACTCTGCCTCTTAATCAAGGCCAAACTGGAACTCGTGCCTCCTCAGGTGATGTGCTTCATCGGGGCAGAGCGCGACTCTCATCAAGCCAGTGCTCGGCTCCCGGCAGACAGGGCAGTGGTTCTCTCCTCATTTGCCCAGTCATTTCTGGTTGGGCAATTGCACCCTGCCCGGGACTTTCTGCGCCTTCTGGGTTGCATGGCGGCGTGCACCGCCGTGGTCCGTTGGGCCTGGTGGCACATGCGCCCCCTCCAATGGGAGCTGGCCGCCCAGTAGACTCGGTGTCATGGTCATTTCGACCAGCTGATCACTGTAACCCAGAAGATGTGTGACGCTCTCCAATGGTGGACCGCTCCAGACCGGTTGCAGGAAGGGATCCCGTTTCTCCGCCCAGAGCCGACGGCTGTCCTCATGACCGATGCCCCTCTCATGAGCTGGGAGCCCACATGGGGGACAAAAGGGCCCATGGGTTCTGGACACCCGAGGAGTCCCGATACCACATCAGCCTGTTGGAGCTTGGAGCAGTCAGACTCTCACTGTCAGCTTTCGCTCCTCAGCTCCGGGGTAGAGTGGTTCAAGTCCAGACGGACAATGCCATGACCATGTACTACCTCAACAAACTGGGCGGCATGCACTCCCATCTGCTTTGCAGGGAGGCGCTCCGCATCTGGACCCTCGTCAGCCATCTGGAGTCTGATCTTCTAGCCATTCATGTGGCTGGAGCCTCAAACCGTCTGGCGGATGCTCTCAGCTGCTTAGGCGAGACATCCCACGAGTGGTCTCTCCATCCAGAGGTAGCTTACATCCTGTTCTAGCACTGGGGCACACTGATGGTGGACCTGTTTGCCTCCAAGGAAAACACCAAGCTGAAGCTGTTTCATGCCTGCCCCCCTCAGCAGGACTCGCTACAGGGGTGCCTTCTTGAGGCCATGGACCCCAGGCCTCTTCTGTGCCTTCCCTCCCTCCATTTCCCTTGACCTACAGGGTGCTCCTCAAGGTGAGGAGGGACAAGGCAAAGGTGATTCTGGTAGCCCCAGACTGGCCGTGCCAGTTCTGGTATCCAGATCTCCTCCGCCTCTGCTGCAGGCCCCCGGAGTGGCTTCCAGCATGCCCGGACCTGATCTCTGTCAGGGGAAGATATACCATCTGGACCTTCAGTTCCTTCACCTCACAGCTTTGTACCTGAGCGGCTAGAGTTCCAGGCTTTGGGTCTTTTTGAGGATGTCCTCCCCTTGGTGGAGGCATCCAAAAAGGAATCGACCAGTGAGTGTTATGCCTTCAAATGGAAAAGGTTTTCCATTTGATGTCAGGGCAAGGGCCTGGACCCTCTGTCCTGTCCAGTGGCTAACATTCTCGACTACCTTTGGTCTCTCTCCAGTGGGGGTCTTCGGTAATCACCTTAGGGTGAACCTGGCAGCCATCTCTGCTTACTGGGTGTGGGCCAGTCAGCCGTCGGCGCAGGAGACAGTGGTTGGGCACTTTTTCAAAGGCCTGGATCACATGTCCCCTCCGGTGCTTGAACCTCCACCTCCGTGGGATCTACTGCTGGTACTGGCAAAGCTCATGGGCAAGCCGTTCGAATCAGTGCACAAGTGTGCGTTGCCACACTTGTGGAAGACAACCTTCCTGGTGCCCATCACGTCTACCAGAAGGATGGGAGCTCCAGGCACTTTCGGTGGACTCCCCTTATCTGGTCTTACACAGAGACAAGTTTATCCTACGCCCTCACCTAAAATTCCTTCCGAAGGTGGTCAGAGTTTCAGCTTAAACAGGTGTTAACTCTGCCAGTATACTACCCTAATTACACCTTGGAGGCAGAGTGCAGGCTCCATACCCTGGACCTGAGACGAGCTCTGTCCTATTGTAAGGACAGGACAGTGGAAATTCTGGGAGAGGTTTGCCAGCTGTTTGTCACCCTCGCTGAAGCCGCTTCTGGCAGACCTGCAGCAAAACGGATTATTGCGAGGTAGATTACATCTTGCATAAATCTGTGCTATGAGTTGGCGGGCATTTTTATTTATTATAGTTTTTTCATCTTTTTTAATTTATGAGACAGAGCGGTGTTGCGTATTAATATAGGTTACTCACCTGTAACAGGAGTTGTAGGAATGGTATGTCTAGGGACATGGATATGATGTTCATCCACACTGTCTGGCAGGTTCCTTGCCGCTTTAAATCTTGCCAGAAGGTCTTCAAGCTGGCTTCTCCCACCCACCCAGGTGGAAAAACTCTCTGCTCCGCCCCATGACGCCAGATCTTCCTTACCGCTTGGAAGCTCAGGTTCCCTCCTTAACGCTCTGCGTATTAGACTGGATCCTAACTCTTCGGTTTGTCCAAAACTCTGTGTATAATTCTCAAGACTTCGGTCTTTTTCCTCGCGGCTGCGATGGACAAATCGACTCCCGGTTTTCGGCGGTGCCCTTGTGAGCAGAAGATGTCCAGGACGGATCCGCACTCCACATGTGTCGACTGCCTCGGCCTAGAACACTACCCGTAGGCCTGCGAGTCTTGCTGTTCGTTCTCAGCCAACGTCTTGGAGGACCGCGCTGCCCGGTTGAAGCTTGGGCGCCCCGAGAAGCGCTACTTACTGGTAAAGTCGAAAGAGGCCCATTGGGCAGTTACCGCGGCGGTTGGCTCGGCTGAGCAGCTCGAGCAGATAATCGCCCTCGAGGAGGAGGGGGCCCAGGCCGCATCTTCCTCCTCCTCGGTCACGGCATTTATCCTGCTCTCTTTGGGTACCTCGTATTCTGCTTCATTCAAGGAGCTTTGCCATTCCCTTTCCACGAAGGGAGAGGGGCCATCGGGACTTTCTCTCTGTCCAAAAAGAAGGATCCCAAGGGTAAGTCCCATGGTCTACGTTCGTGGGAGCGGGAGAGGTCCCCTTCCCCGGACAGCTGACCGTCGACTTCGGTCGAGGTTGCGGCTAAGGCTGCTGGCTTCACGGCATCCCCGTCAGGTCAGCCGGCCGAGACAGCTGTTGACGCGGTCGAGATTTTTCTCGACCCGTAGGACGGTTTGTCGACCTGGTGAAGCAGACAACCCTTCTTCGCCGGTTCCCCTGGTGGAAACTGAGGATTTGCCTGCGCCATCGGTGCAGCAATCACTGGTTAAGGCGTCCAAGCAGAGGGAGGAGCGGGTGTCCCCCGCTCCCTCACAGGCCCGCCATCGGACACACCGAGGATCTCGGTCTCGGACCTCTTCTTGGTCCAGCCGATCCTGTCGACATTGGCGGTCTCTGTCTCGGCACCGAGGTAAGCGGCGACACCGCTCCTCCTAGTCTTCCTCCTTGGATGAGGAGAGGCTTCAGTGCAAATTGTGTCGATGCTATGAGGAGCTGATGTGGCAGCAGTTACTTTTGTCCGGGACTAAGCTGACACTGACGCCTTCCCCGGCCATCAAGTGGCTGTCACCCAAACGGCCGAAACAGCCTCTCGCCGCAGTCGAGATGCCCACGCCTGGGCCGGTTGTTTGGCTGAAACCTGCTGCCCCACCTGTTGTGGTGGAACCTCCGCCTCCACAACCGAAATCGGGGGCACCGACCAAGGACTCTCGGTCGGCTCAAGGCCTGCCCCACAGGTTGTCTGTCACCCTCATTCCTGACCATCCTCGGCAGGTGAAGGGTGGCTCAGGCCCTAGGCAGCTCTTCGCGGACTCTTCGGAGTCCGATGACTCCTCCCTTTTCTCCAGGCAGGTTGGCCTGGAGTCCTCCGGGGGCCAGTCAGTGGACGAAAGCGCATTGTCCTTTATGGGTCTGCTTCGGCTCATCTCGGAATCCACCGGGATGCAGCTCGAGCCAGTTTCCAAACGGGCCAGATATCCCCTGACGGAGATACTGGACCAAGGGGATTCACCCACGGAGGCCTTTCCTGTGGCTGAGGCTATTGTTGGCCCAGCCTTGGAGCTTTGGCAGCGACCTGCTTTCTGTCCTGCGCCCTCGGCCAGGATGGCCAGGAAGTATGCGGTCCCTACTGGCTCTTTGCCCGGGTTTTCGGAGCAACCCTCTGCCGAGGGGTTGGTTACCGACAGCGTTTTCCGGCGTTCCGGGAACACTAGGGACGTGGACAAGCCCCCTGACGAGTCCAAAAAGCTGGACTACACCGGATGCAAGGTGTACGCTGCGTCCTCCCTTGGCCTCTGCCAGGCCAGCTCAACCGTGCTGATGGCATACTTCTCCCACACCCTCATGGGCTCCCTGGGTGAGGTGATCCCTCATCTCCCGGCCGACCTCCAGACCACGGTCCGGCAGGTCCGGGACCAGGGTAGGGCGGTGGTGGAAGCAGCAGCTCCAAACAGCTCTGGATAAAGGGGATTCCTGTGCCAGATCAGCGCTGTGGTGGGTGACCTAGGGGATGGCAGGGGTTGCAGGATGATCTGGCAAAGCTTGAAACCTGGTCAGACACCTGGCAACTGGGCTTTAGTGCCAAAAAGTGCAAGGTGCTGCATTTTGGGATGAAGAACCCAAGGAGGAGTTACCAGCTAGGGGAGTGCAGCTAGCCCAGACAGAGGAGAGAAGGATCTGGGTGTGCTCATTACAGGGTCAATGAACCAATCGGCACAATGTAAGAAGGCAGCTGCAAAGGCCAACAAAATGCTGGGTTGTATTGCAAAGGGTATATCCTTGAGGAGGGAGGAGGTGATTCTGCCACTGTATAGGTAATTAGACCACACCTGGAGTACTGCATGCAATACTAGGCGTCCGTATCTGAGCGGGACATTAAGTTACTGGAGGGGTGCAGCGCGAAGCGACAAAAGATGATCATGGGGCTGGGGGACTTATCATACGAGAGGAGGTTGAAGGAGTTGAACATGTACTCACTGGAGGAGAGAGACGGGGGTGACATGATTGAAACCTTTAAATACATGAAAGGAATAAACAAGTCGGGTATAGAGGGGCTGTTCAGAGTAAGGGAAGGGAGGGCCACCAGGGGCCATGATATGAGACTGGAGTGAGGAAGGTTCAGGAGGGAGATGAGGAGACACTATTTTACAGAGAGGGTGGTGGCTGGGTGGAATGCGTTACCTGCTGAAGTGGTATGCAGTAGAACAGTGGACTGCTTCAAACGAGGATGGGACAGGACAAGGGGAAGGGTGGAAGGGAGGGGCAGCTGCAGAATAAGGGGTGCTAGCTGCACATTCGAGCAGACTTGATAGACCTCTAGGCCTTTATCTGCTGGCAAATTTCGTATGTTCGTACAGTAAGATTTCCTGGGGTTTGAAAAAATTACTCACCTTAGTAATCTTGTTTCTTCTAAGGGAATATTACTATATGCTGACTCCCTCCCTTTCTCCCCTGCTGAAACCTAAGGTCCCTGCATTACAGCTGTGCCAGTTGTTGCAAACCTGGGGAGTGTATATTGTTTTTATTCTTTAGCATCTGTGACTTGAGTTTTCAAGGATGCTAGGTTTTTGGAGTAGTTGAAAGAAGGGTAATTTCCTATGTTTTTCTCCTGCCATTTCTGGTTCAGGGAGGATTCTGTGGTTGTTAGTAGTATTAATATTGTTGTTATCCTTCCATTGGTTGGAAACTGCTTGGTGCATGGTTCGTAAGAATCTGACAGAGGTTGTTTACTAGGTACAGTGTTTTGAAAACCAAGCTCGAGCCTAGCATTCCATCATTTGCATAGGTTCTATTAAAGGAGTAGTCCACCCAGAATTTGCAAAAAATGTATGTTCTAGGGACATGGATATGTTCATCCACACTTATTGGCAGGTTCCTTGCCGCTTTAAATCTTGCCGGAAGGTCTTCAAGCTGGCTCCTCCCACCCACCCGGGTGGTAAAACCCTCGTCTCCGCCCCATGACGCCAGATCTTCCTTACTACTTGGAAGCTCAGGTTCCCTCCTTAATGCGCTGCGTTTAAGACTGGCTTCTAATTCTTTGAAAGTTCGAAATTAAAAAGTTTTTTGCTAAAAAGACTTCGGTCTTCTTCTCCTTGCGACTGCGATGGACAAATCGACTCCTGGTTTTCGGAGGTGCCCTTGCGGGCAGAAGATGTCTAGGACGGATCCGCACTCCACGTGAGTCTACTGCCTGGGCCTTGAGCACGACCGCAGGCCTGCGACGTATGTGTTTTTCGAGCCCACGCCCTGAGGCCGTGCTGCCCGCTACAACTGGGGCGCCCAGAGAAAAGAATTCCACCGGTGAAATCTAAAGAGGCCCGATTAGGCGGTGTCAAGGCCGGATCAGCTAGAGCAGATGATGGCCCTCGAGAGAGAAGCGGAGCGGGCCGCTTCTACCTCGGCTGCGCATTTGTCCGCTCTCTCTCGGTGCCTCGTGCTCTGCTTCTTTTAGGAGCTTTGTCTGACCCTCTCGACCAAGGTGAGGGTCCAACTTTCGGGACCTTTTCCAGGTCCAAAAACAGCAAAGTAAGTCTCTCCGTCCAGCTCTTGGGAGGCGGGGAAAGATCCCCTCCCTTGTGGGCAGTCCGACTTGGTCGACCTCAGCTCCGGCCACTGGCTTTACGGTGTCCCGTCAGGCCAGTTGACCGAGACTCCGGTCGACGTGGTCGAGATTTTTCTCGACCCGTTAGACGGGTTGTCGGCTGGAGAAGCTGAGAATCCCCTCTCCCCGGTTCCCCCGGTGGGAGTTGAGGATCCCGTCGGCTCGTCTTGCCTCCGGTTCTGGAGCCTTCGATTGGGATCGTCTGAGCGAGGAGTGCCGATTTCGGACACTCTCCTCGCCTTCCTCGGCCTGTCGAGACTCTCTGTCTCGGACATCCCGTGTCGCCGATCCCGCTGCCATAGGCGATCTCGGCACCGCGGCAAAGTGGCGCCCGCTCTTCCTCGGACGAGGGGAGGCTTCGGCGCAAGTTGCGTCGGAGGTACGAGGAACTTATGTGACAACAGCTCCTTTTGACCGGGAATAAGCCGACCCAGTCGTCTTCCCCGGCCATTAAGTGGCTGTCACCGGAGCAGCCGAAACAACCCCTCGTAGTCGAGGAGCCTGTTCTCAGGCCGGTTGTTCGGCCAATTCCAGCTGCCCCACCGATTCTGATGGAACCTCCGCCTCCACAGCCATTAGTTGGGGCTCTGACCAAAAATTCTCGGTCGGCTTTTGGTTTTGCCCCATAGGCTGTCTGTCCACCTCACTCCCGATAAACCTCGGCAGGTGGAGGTGGCTCAGGCCGAGGCAGTCTTTGAGGACTCTTCTGAGTCCGATGATGGTTCCTCCCTCTTCTCCAAGCGCATGGCCTTGGAGTCCTCGGAGGGCAGTCAATGGACGATAGCCCATCGTCCTTCTTAGGGTTGCTTCGACTCATCTCGAGTCCACGGGATGAAGCTCGAACCATTTCTAAGCAGGCCAGGTATCCCCTCACGGAGATTCTGGACCGAGGATTCCTCGGAGGCTTTCGGTGGCCGAAGCCATGGTGAATCCGACCTTGGAACTTTGGCGTCCTGCTTCCTGCCCTCGCCTTTGGCCAGGAAGTATCGGTCCCTACGGTTCCTGTCTGTGGTTTCTTGGAACACCCCTCGGCCGAGGTTGGTTACCGACAGCGTTTTCCGGCGTGCGAGACGCCAGGATGATGGACAAACCTCCGACAAAGAATCCAAGAAATTGGATTATGCCGGGCGAAAAGTCTATGCTGTGTCCTCTCTCTGCCTCAGTCAGGCCAGTTCGGCCGTCCTCGTGGCACATTTTTCTCATGCCCTGTTGGGCTCCCTGGATGAGGTTGTCCCTCGTCTTCCTGCAGAGCTGCAGACTACGGTCAGGCAGGTGCGGGACCAGATCAGTGGCTAAACAGCAGCTCCAGACTGCGTTAGACATCGGGGACTCATGTGCCAGGTCTGTGGCGGCTGCAGTGGACATGGCGTCGTCTGGCTGGCTGAGGATATCCACCTTTACCTCGGATGCCCAGCAAGTTGGCGGATGTTCCCTTTTGTAGACTGACCTCTTCGGCTCTGGGGTGGAGGGTCACCTGCAGAGGATCGAGAAGTCCAGTGCTACCTTGGACTCTGTCTCTTCGCTCCAGAAGGACAAAGGCGCAAGCCACAACCTAAGCCCTTCGTCCTTCTAGCCCTTGTGATACGCCCGGCCAACAACGTCAGGGCCAGCAGGCTCGACCTTAGTATCCAAGCCCAAGTAGTCGGCTTCCTCCAACAGGAGCAGGAGGTAAATCCAGGAGGTCCCTCGACGGTCCCTCCTCCAAGCCTGCCCAGTAGCGGGCTGAGGTGTCTCCCCATCCTGTCACCTCACCCCTAGTTACCCCATGGGGGCAGCTCAGACACTTCCTTTCCGCCTGGTCCGCTGTTACCACGGACAGGTGGGTACCTGAAGGTGGTGGGAAAAGGCCTACCTCTGGAGTCGAGCAGGCCCGCCCTTCAGACACGTCGCACCTCGGGGGGCCTCGGGGTCCAGCAGCCTCACTGGCGGCTCGCCCAACCGACATATCGCTCCTCCTCCAAAGGAGGTGATCACGGAGTGGAGGACCCCCTTCAGACCCGGGTTCGTGTCCAGGTATTTCCCTGGTTCTGAAGCAGACGGGGGCTGGCCCCATTCTCAACCTACGACCTGAACAAGTTCCTAAGGTCTCGAACCTTCAGGATTATCACTCTGGATGCAGATAATACCATCTCTGGAACACGGTGTGTGGTTCTGCTCTGTGACTACAGGGCCAGCGTTCTTTCCGTCCTATCCGTCTGTCACATGGAATTCCTCCGCTTTCGAGCAGAGGGATCCTCTTGAGTTCTGAGCCATGCCCTTGGCTTATCTCCAAGCTCCCAGGGTCTTCACCAAATGCATGGCAGTGGTGACAGCATTCCTGCGCGCCGAGAAGTCAGGTGTGCACCTTACCTGTATGATTGGCTGATAGCAGCCTCCTCCAGGCAGGGTGGTGGAGCGGTCCAGAGATCTGGCCCTCAGGTTTGCTCTCGGTTGGCCTTCTCATCAAGCGGGCCAGTGAACTCGGCCAAGCAGGTGATCCTGTTCATCGGGGCAGAGCTCGACTCTCTTGAGCCAGGCATGGCCCAGCAGATCAGGGCCGAGGTTCTTCCCCTCCTTTGCCCAATCATTTCTGGTTGGGCAGTCGCGCCTAGCCGGGACTTCCTGCGCCTTCTGGGTCTCATGGCGGCCTGTACCAGCGGTCCGTTGGGCCCGCTGGCACATGCCTCCCTTCAGTGGGGACTAGCCAGCCAGTGGTCTGGCATGCGATCCTTTGGACCAGCTAGTGATAGTGACCCAGGAGATGTGGGCAGCTCTCCAGTGGTGGACCGTTCCATTCCATCTGCAGGAGGGCACCCGTTTGCCTGCAGGCAGCCGGTCTCTCTATGGGCCGATCTCTTGCCTCCTGATGGTTGGGGTGCCCGTGGGGAACACAGAGTGCCATGACCTCTGGTCACCGCGGGAGTCGATGCCACGTGGCCTGCTGGAGCTCCGAGCGGTCCGCTGGCTCTCACTGCCTTTGCTCCGTTTCTCCGGGGGTCCAGTGAATTCAGATTCAAGGCCAGTTAATACCGACCAACTGCTACTACCTGAACGCGCCAGGCGGGGCCCCAGCTCCATGCTTCTATGCAAAGGCTCTCCGCATTTGTTCGCACCGTGCAGCCTGGGCGGATCTCTAGCCATTCATGTGGCAGGGCCTCCAACACCTGGCCGATGCCCTGGGCGGACGAGGGCTGCATCTCACAGTGGTCTCTCACTGCTGGAGGTAGTACAAGATCTGTACTCTCCACTGGGGCACACCTCAGGTGGACCTGTTTGCCTCAGGGAGGCAAGCTGTGGCTGTTTCATGCCGCCCCCCCGCAGCAGGGCTCGCTGCAGGGGATGCCTTCTCGAGGCTGTGAACCCGGGCCTCTTCTATCGCCTTTCTCCCCATTTCCCTTGATTCTGGGTGCTTCTCAAAGCAGGGAGGGGCAAGGCGCAGGTGATCCCTGATGGCCCCAGACTGGCCCGCCAGTTCTGGTACCAGATCTCCTCAGCCTCAGCTCCAGGCTCCCGAGGCAGCTTCCAGCTACGCCCGGACCTGCTGTCAATCAATCAGGGAAGGTGTTCCATCGGACCTTCAATCCCTGCACCCTAGCGGCCTGGTTCCTGAGTGGCTAGAGTTCCAGGCCTTGGGTCTTTCTGGCGAGGTCCTCAGTGTTGTGGGCGTCCCGTAAGGAGTCGACCAGAAAATGCTTTCGCCTTCAAATGGAAGAGATTCTCCATTTGGTGTCAGGAACAAGGGCTTGGACCCCTTCCTCCCTGTTCTGTGGCAAGCATTTGGACTATTTATAATCCTTTCTAGTCAAGGCTTAGGTCGTGACCGAACTAAAGGTGCACCTGGCAGCCATCTCTGCTTGACAGCGTGCGGGCAGGAAGCAGTCCGGTGGGCGCAGGAAAAGGTGGTGAGCGGAGCTTTTCAAGGCCTTGATCACATTTCCCTCGATGCTGAGAACCTCCACCTCCGTGGGATTTACTGCTGGTACTGGCAGAAGCTCATGGGCAAACCATTTGAACCAATGCACAGGTGTGATCTCACCTGTCGTGGGAAGACTGCCTTCTTGGTGGCTATCCGTCCAATGAAGGATGGGAGAGCTCAGGCGCTTTGCATGAGTCTGCTTACCTGGTCTTCCCACAGGGACAGAGTTGGCCTGTCCCTCACCAGAAATTCCCAAAGGTGGTGTCGGGTTCACTTTAACCAGTGCTGACTCTGCGGTGTTCTACCCAGTCACACCACCGGAGGCCGAATATAGGCTCCATGCTCTGGACTTCTAGAACTCGCTGTAGAGCGCAGCGGCTGAAATGCAGGAGAGGTTCGCCAGCTGTTTACATCACCCTCGCTGGAAGCCGCATCTGGCAGACCTGCAGCCAAGCGGACGATAGGCAGGTGGGTCACCTCCTGCATAGATCGCTGCTATAAGTTGGCCGGGCATGGAGCCTCCCAGAGGGATAAGTGCTCCATTCCGCCGTCCATACTGCTCCATCGGTGGCTGCTTCAGGGGCGTCCCTATCCAGGAAATCTCCAGGGCTGCTACCTGAAGTCCCAGCACACCTTTGTCACCCATTACCAATCGACCTTGAGTCGCGCCCGGGATGCTGGTTTTGGGGCCTCGATTCTCCAGTCTTTATTCCCTAAGTAGGGGTGCTATGTCTCCCTCCTCCCGGAGAACTGCTAAAGTCTGCCAATAAGTGTGGATGAACAACATCCATGTCCTAAATACAGGGTTGCTCACCTGCAACAGGGTTCTAGGAATGGTATATATTGTTCATCCACCATTCATAACCTCAGCCGGCACCACAACCATGACTTCAGCGGGACAGGTCGGGCGTCATGGGGCGGGCGAGGTTTTACCACCGAATTGGGTGGAGGGTCAGCAACAAGACCTTCCGGCAAGATTTAAGCGGCAAGGAACCTGCCAATAAGTGTGGATGAACAACATATACCATTCCTAGAACTCCTGTTACAGGTGAGTAACACGTGTTCATGAGTGTTTTGATATGTATGTTAAGTCCTAGTGTGTATCCTCTGTCTATTGGAGTTTTCTAAATTAGCCTGCTAGCTGTATGGTAGTTTCGACATGGACATCTCATAAATGGGTTTATTATTTCTTTCTCTCGATGCATCCTGTCATGTGACAATGATGTAGCCATACATAGATTTAGCATATATGCTGCTTTAAAATCAGTTAAATCCTTCACAAGAGAGCTTTGCAACTATTTCTTATCCAGGGCACAAATGGCATCAGTTACAGTTGAACAGATCCTAAGGAGCAAACTAGCGGGGGTTTCTGTAAAACGACCTACTAAATATCTAATTCACTATTTTTGTTTTCTATATGCATCAGGTCTAGCTAGCAAAGTATTTTAATTTAAACTTTAAATTTTATCAAATATCTAACCATAAAAGCACAAACTGCCCAGATCATCAGTGCTATAATTAAGACTCTAGCTGTTTTCTTACAGAACCCCCACTCAGTTAGATGTCATATTTGCTAAACTGTAAATACAGGTATCAGCATTTGTATTAACAGTGCTGATTTTGCTCTATGACAAGATTTTCATATTTTTTTATTTTATTACAAATGAAGTGTATAGTATAAAGCTACAGCCTAGAGTGCAAAATACTTTAAAGTAAGCTTTTCTCCTGCCTGTGGTATGGCATGAAAGCAGCAGGATGAGTGACTGTTCCAGCTACACATTTGATTCCATTTTACAATAGTTCACTGCACTACACATTTAGTGTATCACACTTTTTCAAATAATAAAACATTCTCCAAACTAAATAATTCTCACAGACATATGTTTGTACTTTATTAAAAAGACACTTCACATTTGTAACAAAAAAACAAAAAAAAAAAAAATCAAAATGATGTCACAGAGCAAAGTCAGCCCTAACTCCCAGTTCCTTCTAGAAGAATGATGGTACCTACATTTATAGTTTAGCAAATACTTGAGAGCTGAGTAGGTGTTCTGTAAGAAAACAGCTACAGTCTTTACTAATTATAGCATTGGTGATCTGGATCAATTTCTGTGCTTTTTGTGTGTAGTTTGATGAAATAGCATTTTAAAATAACACTTAACTACTGCTAGCTAGACCTGACACACAACGAAAACACGAATAATGAATTGGAGCAATTTGGCAGCTGTTTTCTTACAGAAACCCCAGTTAGCTTGCTCTCAGGTGTCTGCTAAACTGTAACTGATGCCATTTGTGCTCCCTGGATAAGAAAAGTTACAAAGATCTGTTGTTGTGAACTGATTTTTAAAGCAGTGCGCATGCTAAATCTAGGGGCATGGCTACATCATTGTCACATGAGCCAGGGTGCATCGTAGGAGAAAGAAAGCCAATAAACTTATTTGTGATGGAGATCCCCAGGGGTCGTAAAACTACCATACAGGTAGCAGGCTAATTTGGGGAAAATCTCCTAATAGCAGACAGAGGGAAGGACACACTAGGACTTAACATACATATCAAAACACTCTGCATAACATTTTTTTTTTTTTTTTTGCAAATTCTGGGTGGACAACTCCTTTAACCATTTCGGCTCTGGGGCAGTCCTGTGGTGAGACCATACTGCATAAGTCAGAATACAGTAAGATTCCCTTAGAAGAAACAAGATTACTAAGGTAATTTTTTCATTTAGACCATACGTGAGACCTCAGCTGGGGTGCTACTTCCAGTTCAGAAATCCATATTGCAGAAAAGATGTAAATAGATTGTATGAGGTCAAAGAGAAACAAGAATGATAATTTGGGGATAGTAGCATAGAATATGAGGAGACAAGAGTTCACTGATTCTTTCCTCTAGAAAAGAGGAAAATTGTTGGCACAGTGGTACCACTTGCGATGCCGGCGACCTGTGATTTGGAAAAAGCTCAGGTTGTTGAGGTGGGGGAATTGAGTGTCCCAGAGGATGCTCCCTACAGGGGAAGAAGGGTCCTGCCTGTTGCTGCCATACTACACCCTGGATGCAGTGGACGCTAGGGAGTGGTGTGACCATGAGGGGGAAGCTGCCCTGGCTGCCGATGACATCACAGCTGCATGCGTACATCCTTGCGTGTGTGGCTGGGACAAGAAAATGGAAAAAGGAGTGCCCTGCCCCCGATGAAGGGCTACTGGTACCACTGTATCCACCTACGTGGCCCGGAGAAGGTTGCCTCCTGACAGAACAGGATGTTCGAGGGTGAATCCCGTCCACCCTGTCCCTGCTGGGGGAGGGGGGTCAGGCTGTGGCTCTGGAGGACAGTACCTCAGGTGAGCTTGGGTAGGATAAGGATCAGTGGTCAGCCTGGGGGATCAGAGGGACTTGGTGGCAGAGTTGGACTAGGGCAAATACAGAAATTACAAAAAGAAAGGGAAATTTGATTGCTCTGCATAGTTTATTAAAAGACCCAACTTTAAGAGTTGGGGCTATTCAAAATGATTCTACAGCTAGGGGTCATAAACATTTATAATGGAAATATTCAGGGATGAGTGGAGTTAATTCTGTTCTCACAGGAGTAGTGGGAATTTGAAACTCATTCCCAAATAACGTAAATTCCAAAAGGAGAGAATAATTTAAGAAAAAGATATGGTATTACCAGAGTTAGTGTTTGTCTCTCTCATACAAGCAGAGACCATCTCTTGTAACAAAAGAAACTGAAACAAATGTATGTGTCCTCCATCTTGATTTTCAAGGAGATTTGGAAAGAAGTTTCAGGTACAGTTGTGTGTTTCAGGAATGACCAAGAGGATTGTCAATGCGAAGATTGCCTGCTTGGATTTTAATTTGCAGAAAACCAAAATGAAGCTTGGAGTCCAAGTAGTCCTCACAGACCCTGAGAAACTGGACCAGATCAGACAAAGAGAGAGTATGGAAAGAGGGTGATTGTTTAAAAAAAAAAAAAAAAAATGTTTTTTGAGCCACCGAAAATATAGACTAAAATTGAATGCCTCTACTTGGATTATGTTGTAAGTTTTATTATCCAGTGCAATTCTGCAGTGTTCGAATTAACAGAGTAATCTAAGGTTGGGAGGGACTTTCTTGGTACACCATATCCACTACAATGAATTCAGTTTTAATTCAGTCACTTGATGGTGTATTGATCACGCTGTAAAAAGCCCAAGACAAAGCTAGGACCACGAAAGGAATCACAAGGAGCTGATCTAACTATGTGTAATGAATGTAGCTACACAGTGTATGTAATCCATGTTTTCATAGTACTTCTCAAATTCTATTTACTAAGAGACCGCAAGAGCTGCAAAGGATTGCAGTTCCTGTCTCTCTGAGCACTGCTGCTCCACCAACCTGATGGTTCCCATCCACCAGGTTAAAACACTCCAATACTGTTTTACTTGCAACCAGTTGTTTTTTTTTTTTTTTTGAGCATCTTTGTATATGGGCATCAAATCTGTTTTTGCAGGACAAGTGCATCCCTGTTCTATCCTTTACCCATTTGAGGGGACCTGCACTGCTGCCCCCTGCTTTCCTTCTGATAGGATGATTGGCCTTTGCAACTCATGTACATACTGCTCCGTGGGAGGCTGGAAGTATGCCCTCCATACCCAAATCAGGTCAAGTGCCTTGCCTTCAGGACATTAACTTCCATCAGCCCGTGACTATAAAACCTGGTGTGTTAGAGTTAATACCATGTGAACTGAAGAATGTATTGAAATGTTTCAGCTGTTAGTCTGTGTTGCGTCTGCCTTTATATAAGTGCAGGTTTTGCTTTCCAGTATTGTTAATCCCTACTTACCTAGTGTACAAGGCTTCCCTTTCAGCCCTCATCACACACCCTTGATCCAAGGCTGAAGTCCAAAGCCTACTGGTTAAGGAGGGGGAACTAAAAGGTACAGTCCAAGTCTTGGCCTGTTCCACTGATCCATAGTGTTGATCAAAGTATGTGCATCTGAATATTCTGTTGCAGTCGGATCTGACAAGTACTGAGTCAGTGCTATACTGACCTCCCTTTATCTGATCTTCAGAGTGATTCTGTATAGTCTACATAACACTTTTCATAGATATTCATTCCTGCACCACCTTCAGGTTCTTGAAGCAGAACGTCATAGTGTATGGTTAGCTGGTTTTAATGAACACCCTTCTGGGTGCTTACAATAAAGAACAGGGAGCTCCCTTACTTGAATGGAAGCGCCTCTATGGTGTTAAAATAATTTGTGTTCAGCCCCCAAAGGAAAGGAAGGGATTGTAATGCTCCCAAAGAGCTGGCAGCACAATCCCTTTCAAGTCAACAAGAGTCCACCCATGCTCCATTTGACATCTGTATTGGAGGGCTGCTCCATTTCTGTGGGCGTCATTTCTGAAGCAGATTTTCCTATTTTAAATCGGGCTTTGGTAAAGATCAATGCCAAGGTCCATCTAATAAGGCTGTTAGTTAAAGCCTGGCATCAGTTCTTTCAAAACTTGATATAAAATCAGTAAATCTGCTTTAGAAATGACGCTGCTTAGCAGTGAATGGAGCACGCCCATGTGCTCTCCCTATACAGATGTAGTAAAACGTTGACTCACCAGAGCGGAGCTGGAAACGGAGAAACACTTTCACAGAAGAAAAGGACTGCTTGGCCCACCCGGTTTTCCCATTTTCCTACCTATTGGATAAGCTGCAGATCCTAGTTAACCAACAGCCTACTTCTTCCTTCCCCCCCACTAGAATTGCCTTATGTCTGTCTCATGCATTCTTGAATTCGCTCACTGTTTTTGACCCTACGACTTCCTCAGGAATGCAGTTCTATGCACCCACGGCCCTCTCCGTGAAAAAAAAAAAAACTTCCTCATGTTGCTCTTGAGCTGTACCCCTTCTATCTTCAAATTGTGTCCCCTTATTCTTGCACATCATTTTCTGAAAGATGCTACCCTCTTGGACTTTGTTCATTCCCTTGAAGTACTTAAAGGTTTCTATCAGTCCCCCCCCCCCCCCAATCCTTTCCTCAAGGGTATACATATTAAGCTCCTTTGGTATCTCTTCGTATGGCTTCTGGTGCAGACCCTGCACCATTTTAGTTGCCGACCCTCTGAACTGCCTCCATCATGTCTGTCCTTGCGGAGATGGGGTCTCCAGAACTGCGCAGTACTCCAGATGGGGCCTCACCAGCTGTCTGTACAGAGGATAACAACTTCCTGTTTTCTACTGGTGATGCCTCTCCCTATGCATCCCAGTATCCCCTCAGCCCTCCTTACTGCCTTCTCACATTGCTTGCCTACCTTTAGGTTGTCTGATGGGACTACCCTTGGGTCCCTGTTAGCACATCTCTCACCCCCCACCCAAATTGTGTACTCTTTCCCTGGGTTTTCCCAGGTGCATTACTTGCACTCCATCTAAGCTGCCATACTTTTGACCATTCCTCCAGCCTTGCCAAGTCCCTCATCCTTTCCACCCACCCACCCTCCTGTGTATCAACCCTATTATTGCAGGTCTTTGTTGTCTGCAAAGAAGCATACTTATCCTTCCACTCCCTCCACGATGTCACCCATAAAGACAGAGGACTGGTCCCAGTACTGAAGCCTGCGGTACCCTGCTAGTAAACATCCTTTCTTCTGAGTGGACTTAGTTTACTATTACTCTCTGTGTCCAGCCAAGATCTTATCTGTGTCGATCTTCACCATCACTATTTGAGTATAGCTCACCGTCGGGCTGGCGCCGCTCTCGAGGCCAACGTTCTACGTGGCGCTTGAGGGTTGGCAGTTCACCGTTGTCGACTCCGCCCCAGCCCCAGTTCTTTCTCTTCCCTGTCGAGTGAGGATCCTGCGTTCGAGACTGAAGATTTCTGCGGCCTAGTTCGGCCTTGCTTAGTTGTTGCCTCGGTTCTGACCGTCTGCTTGACGTCACTTCTACGACCCGGTAAGATGTTTCCTTTTTAGAAAGAGGCATTGAGTACTGTTTTATTTAATTTTTCATCTGGTCATGTCTCATCCAGGGGGCAAGAAGGCGTCGAAAGTGGGATGGCCCCCCATGCGTCGGTGCCCCTGTGGCCGCCTTTACTCCGTAACAGACCAGCATGACTGTAACCTCTCCTGCCTCAGACATGATATGGATAACTGCTTCTCCATGGACTGCCGTGTTCAGATTCGCATGTGCATTGCAGACTTTGGGAGGACTGATTGCAGTCGTCAAGCCAAGGTCGAACTCTTGGCCTTCTGGTCCCCTCCTGGTCCTGTGGCCCATGGAGGGAACCACCGCCTTTCTAGCCTTGCCACTGCGGGGCTTTCTTCCGGTGCAGGAGGCCCAAGCTGATCCTCTTGGGGTCAGTCAGGAGGCACGTCCTGGCGTCGCTGCGCCCGGTGGCGGGCTCCCTGTGTCGCGTCTGGGTCCCTCGGGACCGGGCCGGCACCGGCCTCGGCGTTGTCTCCCGGTGTCGCTCCTGGTCCTGACACCGTTCGCGGTGCTGTGGGCTTGGAAGGTGACGCCGCAGCCAGCATCAGGCCTGTCCTGGGCACCATCGCCCCCTGATTCTGCTTGCAGCGTCAGGGTTTTCCGCGGCGTCAGGGTTGGTAGTTTGGAGCTTTCTGGGCCTGGTTCTGGTCCCGGTGCCGCCGGGGTCGGCTTTGATGAGTGGTGCTGGAGTGGTGTGCGGCGCTGGGGTTTGGCACCGGATCTGCCTTCCGTGTTGCTGACAGCGCCAGGAGGATCTCTGTGCCAAGCACGGTGCCGCTTTGGATTTGCACTCAGCAGCGCCGGGAGGAGTGTGGAGCCATGCTCGGGGTCATGCCCAACTCGGCCATTCGCAGCATCGGGAGGGTGTCAGCGTGGGCTGTGCTCTCCTCTGCTGCTGCTTGGGGTTTTGAATCTCAGGGTGCCGACCTCGGGCCGGGAACTGGAGGAGTCCGTGGGCTGGTCCGGCCTCTAAGTCTACCTCTTCAGAGGCGGATTCTGGATGTGATCCAGACTGGCTTCTGGCTTCTTGAGATCTTGGATCCTCTGTCTCCAGCATCTCGCCCCTCACTCTTCCCCCTTCTGAATTCATCTCTCACCGTAGACCCTCAGGGTCATGGGGTCTGACCGGCCAGCGGTGGCCTCTGTGGCTGCTGCTGAGCAGTCTGAGGTCACTAGTGAGACTGTTTCTTCAGTTGAGGTACCCTCCTCCTTGATGGATTTGGACAGTCTAAGTTTGGGGCAGCCCGGGGCACATCAGGAGGGGGAGGGTACGCTTTCCTGGGTGGACTCCTTGGAGTCTATTCGAGGATGCCAGCTGCCTAGGTTTGTGGCTAAGAGGACGAGGTCTCTCTCTGACTCTGAAGGGTTGAGAGGAAGGGTGTGGCACAGCAAGCCCTTCCTAGGAACCATCTGGGTCCTGGTGGGAGCCGTAGCACAGGCCTCGCCTTTTTCTGACGGATTCCCTGAGTGGGACTCCTCTACTGAGATCAGGGCCATCCTTCTGACTGCACGGTCCCGGTCACCTCTTGGGGATTTCTTTGGGTACAGCTCTGACGTTCTGGACCCAGCTGAGCGGCTGTTCGCTGCAGAGGCTTTTGGTTCCCCCTCCTTGCGAAGGGTTTCCTGTTGGCCTCCCTGCCCTGACAGAGATCGTTCTCCTGTTGCCAGAGCCTCTGCCTCCATCCCCGGTAGTCCCAGGTATTCCTGGTCCTCACGGGCCTCTTACTTGGAAACAATTCAGAGGTTCGGCTGCATTTTTTCCCACCTACCTCCATGCCCTGGACCAACAGGTGTTTCTCTATGCCCCCGTGCAGCTGGTCCCTGAACTTGGGAACTCTTCTTCCTCCTCTTCTCCCTCTACTGAGGGAGAGGAACCCTCAGTCCACACATCCCTAGCGTCTGATCTGTCGTCCTGTCAGCGCCTCCTTGTGAGGATGTTGGACGAGCTCCACCTGACCCCCATACCTGTCAGCAATACCGAGCATGTGCTGCGCGCTTCCTTGGGTGAATTCAGTGCGCCCAGTTGGTGGCTCCCGCCTGGACTGTTCCTTTTCAGGAAGAGTCTCGTCTGCTCTGGCTTCGTCCCTTCTCCATTGTTCCAGCCCCAAGGGACTTGCGCCAGCGGTATTGCGCTCCCCCGCGGTCTCCAGGTTCTCTGCCTCATCCCTCTTTGGGTTTGACCTCCCTGGACACCACTTCAGAGCCTCACGCCCCCTACCGTGACCACCTTCCAGATTCTGACTCTGCAGACTTCGACTCTTGGGAGGCAGTGTTCTACACAGCACGGATCTCCTGTCAATTGCCGCACATCAGGCCCACTTTGCAGCCTATGACAGGTTCTTGTGGTCCAAGCTAGGACAACTCCTAGCTTCGATGCCTGATTCGGAGGAAACCAGGCAAGCCATTGCCCTCTCTGCGCAGGGCCTGGAGCTAGTAGGGCACCAAGCTAGGTCATCTTATGATGCCAGTGAGGTAGCTTCCAGAGTGGTAGGGCCAGCTATCTGCTTTTGGCAGACGGCATGGCTTTGCCTATTCCAGTTGTCACCCTTGGCCCGGTGTAGAGTGATTTACTCCATCTACCAGAGAACCCACCTCTTCTCCTGACGGGTGAGACAGCGACTTTCGGGGTGCCTCCCTTCCCCCATGGGGGGGGGTCCCAGTCTCGGGCCTCCCCAGGCCTGTAAGGGTTCTCTCCTTCAGTATCTCGCCCACTGGAGGCTAAGGGACCTAGTCCCTAGGTGTTCCACCTCTCCCCTCTTCGGGGCTTGGTATCATCTGAATAGTGATGAATGGTGAAGATTGACACAGACGAGATGAAAATTATGAATCTACCGTAATTGTTGATCTTTCTGTGTATCTGCACCATTCATCACTAAATCCCACCCTCCTTCCACCTGGGGCCTCAGTCTCTGGACTCCACCCCTCCCCTGTGTGTCTTTCTTTTCCTCGCTCTCCTCTCCCTTGTGTGTCGGCGGGAGGGAACTGTGAAGACACACATGGGGTAATTTTCATTTTTTTCCCAGGCTGGCTAACGTATTTGCTAATCTTTTGTGTGGGACTGTGTGAAATGCCTTGCTAAAGTCTAGGTAGGCCATGCCCCTCCCTGGTCTACTACTTTGGTCACCGTCAAAGAAATCTGAGATTTGTCTGACATGACCTTCCTGCTGTGAATCCATGTTGCCTTGGGTCCTGTGCCCTGCTGGGCTCTAAGTACTCAACAGTTCTTTATTTCAGAAGTGATTGTCATTTTCCCTACCACTGAGGTCAAACTAACAGGTCTGTAGTTTCCTATTGCGCTCCCGTTTTTGTGAAGGGAAATCCCATGATTTGTTAAAAAGGGTAGTCCGTGGTATCAGTAGATCTTACTTCGAGAGGGCTTTTGCAGTAGGTAATTACATATAGGACTGACACCGGCTGGCGGCAGGACCCCACGGAAAAATTTCTAGCTAGCGGTCCCTGGCGAGGACCGCCCCGTCAGGTGACCAGCGCCATACGACGCGTATAAAGGGGCGGTTCCGACACCCGCCTTTCCAGTTCTTTTCCCACCGCCGGCTCAGGTAGCGTCATGTTAAGTTCTTATCTCTCAGTCCTGTTACTTCGTCGGTTTTCCGAACAAGTTTTCAGTATAGAATTTTATTCTTCTTTCGTCAGGTGAGCGTCGGTTTATATAGATCCTTCAAAGAATAAGTGCGACTGCGCGGTAGCTACCTCCTGACGGTACTCCCTCTGCCTTTTCTGCTTAGGCCCCGACCCACAGCGATCGACAAAGTATCCACACTGCCTTCGATTCAACGCTGGCCACCCTTGAAGACGACGCCAGCAGTCCTCAAAGGCCCATCTCCTCAAAAGATGTCCATGATGGAGAAGGAGTTGAAGAAACTGGCGGCGTCGACCTCCCCTGAAGGGCATAAAAGCGGAACAAGGAAAGGCGCGGGAAGGCCTCCTCCTCCAGCGACTCCGGCGAATCGTAGCGCAAAATCTTTATCCTCGAGAGGGATAACCGATGCAGCCTCCAAGGTTTTGGAGGGCGTCGCCCGCCCGTCGAGTTCACATTCAGGCCCGCGGGTGTCTCCAGGTAAAAGGAGACTCTGGCCCCCAGTACCGCCGCAGGCCTAAGCCTACTAAGTGACGCAGGCACCTCCTTAAGCCGACGTCCAGCTCCTCTGGCGACTGCCGGAGAAGGACTTAAGATGCTTGACCCTTGCGGGCAGCGCACGGCAGTGACCCCTCGGACCGGCCTCCTCTCATACTCTGCCCGCCCTGACGAGGGACCCCAAGTGGACGCTGCTCCTCTGGCGTCCGCCGGATTCGGCCCATAAGCCACCGTCCGCTCCTCCGCCGGGCCTCAGAGCCCTACGGCAGACCCTGCGCGTCTGTCGTACCAGGCTCCCGCAGCCACTCGCTGCCGTCAGGAGTCGTCCCCCCCTGCCTGACCCGAGTTTTCCCCTCCATCCCCAGACGAGGCTGGGACCCTGGGCTACAGTCCAATCCTCTTCCTGAAGACCGGATCTGGCGCGGCTCCCTGGCGTCAGCCCGGCTCCTCAGCGCCCGGCCTGCCGATGCCGGCCCCTCCGGCGCCCGGCGGGGATGTTCCTCTTCCATCGGGCCCTCCACCCCACGGGCCTGTCCCGACTGATCCGCCTGGGTACCCGGCTGGGCCTCTGCTCCAGCAGCTCCTCCAGTGCCTGGGCATCCGCCCGTCATATCAGGCGCGGTTTTCCCAGGTCCGCAGTATCCTCTTGCTGAGTACGCGTGGAAGCTCCTTCTCCGCAGTACCAGACGCGCAGTACCCGCTGGCAGAGTTACGGATACTCCCCTACGGATTTCCTCCATGCAACTATCCCCTCCTCCTCCTCCACCGCCCCAGGCCGCGGTGGATCTTCAGAAGACTCTTGCCTCCTGGTGGGCTGAGGCAAGGCTCAGCTCACCAAGGAAATAAAACTGTCTTGCAGCGACAGTGTCACCCCGGCTCCTGCGCCCCAGGCAGCACACTCCTCTCCTCCTCCAGATTCCCGGGCTTTACCCTCGGGTTCCAGAAGAGGGGCAGGACATGGCGTTCTGGGATCTCCCCCAAAGGAACCCGCTCCTCCCCCAGGCAGGTTAGGAGTCTTACTCTGCTTCAGATTCTTCTCCCCTTCTCTTCGGACTCCTCGGGAGGCTTCCGGAGGATGTCCGAGAAAGACGACGAGCCACGCCTCCGCCCAAGCCCCGGCCAAGGACTCCTCCGGAGGATCCTTCCTTCACGGAGTTGCTCAGGAAATCCATCAGTGGCACTCCTTAGAACCAGATCCTCACAGGTTAAACTAGCTGAACATCTGGACTTGCCCCTTACGGCTCCTACCCTAGTGCCACCCTGGATCGAGCCTCACGCCCACCTTGTTTCCACGATTTGGAAGCAACTGTCGGCTTTAGCCCCACTTCCCAGGAAGTTGAACAGGCTATACCAGGCTCCGGAGGGTGTAGACTTTTTAGCCTCTCACCCCCGTGCAGACTCGGTTGTGATTAACGCCGCTCACGGCTGGTCAGCACACCTGAAACACTTGAGCTTGTCTCCCCTGGATAAGGAATCTCGCCTTCTGGATCAGTATGGAAGGAAGATCTACGCTTCTTCCACACTGGGGATTAGGGCCCTGAACTATGTAGCACATATGGGGGATTACCAGAAGGCTGTCCTTACCCAGGCGGAATCTAAGATAGACTCTTTGCCTGACTCCCAAGTCAAGCAGGAGTTGGCCGACCTGGTCCATTCTGCTCGTTTGGCCAGTCATCATATTTTGAGGACGACCTACGACGCAGTGGACACCGCAGGACGGCGTCATGCATGGCTCCGTGTGTCAGGTCTGGTCCTGGAGGTGCAGTCAGCGATCCAAGAAGCACCTTTCAGGGGTTCTGTTGCTCGGTGGTGATGTCAAGGACATCATCACTGAGTTGAGAGAAGGGATGGCCCTTAAATCTGTTGATTCAATGTGCCCGTCCCGTCCCCCACAGCGCCGTCCTTTTTGCAGGCGCGAGCCGGCCTCAGCGAAACCTCAGGGCGGGCCACTAAGCGGGCCCCACAGCTGCCAGGCCCCCGCCGCCCAAAAAAGCAACGGGTGCCCCAGCTGCGGCGCTGTCTCACACCACCTGACTCCTTCCCTCTCCCACCGCCTCCGGTAGCCCCAGAGGAACCGGTAGGAGGGAGGTCCTCCCTCCACCTTCTGGGTTGGGAGAGGATAACATCGGATTCATGGGTGCTTCAGATCATAGCAGAGGGGCACTCCATAGGGTTTCTACAGAAACCTCCGCGTCACCCGAACTCCGTTTACTCAAGGGACCATCTTCCTTTGGTCAGGGAAGAAATCAAGGCCCTGCAGGAGACAGGCATAGAACCCGTCCCCCTCACCTCTACGTAGTAGATAGGTACAGTTACGTAGAACTTACCGTAACAATAGATCTTCGAGAGAGCTCTTGCAGTAGGTAATACCTTCCGCCCTCCATCCCCTAGGCTTTTTCAGCTCCTTTTCCATTGAGGAAATGTCTGCTTCTCTCTCGTCCGGGCCTGTGGCGGGAAAAAGCTGGAAGGCGGGTGACCGCCCCTTTACCGGCGTCGCTGGCGCGGTCACCTGACGTGGGCAGTCGCCGAGGACTGATAGCTAGAAATTTTTCCTGGAGTCCTGCCGCCAGCCGGCGGCCAGTCCTATATGTAATTATCTACTGCAAGAGCCTCTCTCGAAGATTCATTGTTACGGTAAGTTCTTACGTAACTGTAATACTTTCTCCCTTAGTTTTTAGAATTTGGGGAATTTCATCAGGCCCCATTGCTTTGTCCACCTTGAGTTTAGGAGTTCTTTCAGTACCCTTTTCTATGAATGGACTGATATCACCCCCAAAGTCCAGAGTGCTTCTACTGTTTGGTTTAGGTAGCCCCCTTCTCCTTTTGTGACTATTGAGCAGAAATATTCATTCAGTATCCCTACTTTTTCACCGTCTCCCTCTGCCCACCCCTCCCCTTTATTAAGTTTCACTATCCTTCCCTTGGTCATTATTTGCTCCTTTAATGTACCTATACAGTGTTTTATATCCCTTCTTAACTGAGCCGGCTGTTCTTTCCTCGGTTTGGGCCTTTGCTATTCTGACTGCCTTCCCTATTTTTCTGCTTTAGCTTCTACAGTTCTCTGTTCTCCTTCTGTGTTTCCTTATTCTTCTGAGACGCTGGTTTTTTTTTTTTCTCTAACTTTCCTACCACCTATTGAGGACCATAGTGAGCTTTTCCTTTGTTTTGTTTCATTTGCTTCACACAAAGGCTTGTTTCCTGTTTTCTCACTGTTCCTCCACCCTCCTTCTTGCTAGTACTTTTCTGAGCTACTCTCCCATTTTGCCAAAGTCTGCTCTCCCAAAGTCAAATACCCTCGCTTTTGTATGGCTTGAGTCTACGGCTGTGTTTATAGTGAACCACACTGTCTGGTGGTCACCTGTTCCCAAATGGCTACCCACTTCTAAATCTGAGATTCTCCTCCTCCCCATTTGAGGGTACCAGTTCTAAGTTTGCTTCCTCCTGAGTGGGTTCCAGCATTAGCTGTCTGAGGCATGCCCCCTGTAGGACATCAAGAATGACCCTGATCTTGGATATGGCTGCACCAAAGGTGGTCCATTTAAGATCCAGCATATTCAGATTCGCCATCAAGAATATTTCCCCTGTTTCTGCCATTCTAACCTATCCTTTCATTGTCCATTGCCTCCCTCTGCAACGGGGGTCTGTATACAACCCCCTGTGTGGATTGTGGTGCCATTTTCAGTCTCCAGGGTGACCCACAGTGCCTCCTTTCCTCCCTGTTCATCCTTTATTTCCGTTGTGTTGATCCCTTCCCTTATGTAGAGAGCTATTCCTCCTCCTTTTACCTTCCCTGTTCCTCCTGTGGATTGTTTACCCATGTATGTTGACATCTCAATCATGGTTCTCTGTTGTATCATGTTTCTGGGATTGCCCACGATATCCAGGCGTTCCCTCTTTCATCAAGGCACTGGATCTTCCCAGTGTCAGTCTTCAACATTCATCACTTGCGGTGATTGGCCAAGGCAGCACCAGAGGAGCTTTCCTAGAGGGAGGGCCGCGCCACCCACGAGGCCGACACTCATGCTGCTGGTCCTGGGTTAGCTTTCAGAAAGGCCGCTTGGCTCCTCCTCCATCTTAGTTCTGCTTCTCCTGCCATCGAGACACCTCTCCTGCAGCCGAAGTAATTTCGGGATACGCCATTGCGACCTAGTCAGTCGGAGCAGTTTTAGATGCCTCGGAGTTGCTCCCTTGTAGCTGCTGTTGACTGCCTAGAGTTTCCGCCTCTGTTCTGCTGTCCACTTGGCGGTGTTGCTGAAGATAACCGGTAAGACCTTTCCTTTTCTTTAATGGCGTCAAGTCTTTTTCTGTTTAAAGTTTGTTACCATTGCATCATGCCAGGTTCGGGGGACAAGAAGGGTTCGTCAAACGGGCCAGCCTCTTATCTGTCTCTGTCCCTGCGACTGGCAATTTTCCGTTATGGACTGGCATGATGTCTGCCTTTGACCCCAGCATGACATGGACCACTGCGATGCCTGCTTTTCGATGGACCACCGTGTTTTCAAGCACCATGCATTAAAGGTTGGCAAGGCTTGTCCGTTGAAGTATAGGACTCTTGGCCTTTCCTCCGGGTCACCTCCTGAGCCTACACGGTCCAATGAGGAGGGTGCGTCCTCCTCTAGCCTTGTCATGGAGGAGGAGGTCTCTAACGTGGTGCCAGACTGGTCTGACTCTACTCGGGGCCTGGCGGGGAGTACTGTCCTGGCAGTCACCTCTTCGGAGGTGCAGACTCCCACATTGTTGGGGCCCACGGTCGCTGGGTTCGGTGTGGGACTTTCCTGTGTGCCACCCGCCAGCGCTGCCCCGGATCCTGGAGCCAATCGGGGTGACGCCGCGAGGGGTGCTGTGCTGTCCGGCAGCGCCGTAGGTGGGAGAGCCTCCAGGGGTCGCTAACCTACTAGATGCCAGCAGAATGGGCCTTTCTGTCTGTAGAGTCTGCTCGTGCCTAAGGGACCCCATTTGGGTGTCGAGGTCCCCACCAAAAAAAAAGCAATTTTCCTGTTTCTGCTGCCAGCCACCCCGGGCCCACTGGGCCAGGCCAACCCCTGCTTCCTTTCCATTCTGTACCTGTCTCACCCTCTCTTGAACCCCTCCACCGTAGAAGCCAGAACCAGCTCACCAGGCAGCGCATTCCAGGGTTCCACCACCGTCTGTGAAATATTTCCTCCTCTTCCCCCTCCTCATCTCTCCACCTTCAAACCGTGCCCTCTGGTGATATCCCCCTCCCTTAATCTAAAGATCCCCTCCTTGTTTACTCTGTTAATTCCCTTGAGGTACTTGAAGACCTCAAGCATGTCCCCCCGGTCCTTCCTCACCTCCAGTGAGAAGAGGCCGAGCTTCTCCAGTCTCTCCTCATACATCAAATCCCCATCTTAGTTGCCCTCCTCTGGACCCTTTCTTGGAGCTGTATGTCCCTCCTCAAGTGCAATGTCCAGAACTGCACACAATAATGAAGGTGTGGTCTAACCAGACCATTGTACAGTGGCAGAATCACTTCCCTACTGCTTGAGGTGATCCCCCTTGCGATGCATCCTTACATCCTATTTGCCTTGACTGCCACCCTCCAGCATTGCTCGGAGCTATTCATACTTCGATCCACTAGGACTCATAGATCTTTCTCCCCTGCCGTGGCCTCCAGCACCTGTCCACCCAGGGTGTACTCGTGTTGGGGTTCCCTCTCCCAAGATGCAACACCTTGCACTTTGAAGGGTTAAAATTTAATTTCCAGATGTGAGCCCACCTATCGTGGGTCTCCAGGTCGCCTTGCAGGGCCAGCCACTGCCCCCAGCTTGGAGTGGTCAGCAGAGAGACTAGTTTCACACCCTATACCCTCCCTGATATCTGAGATGTTTGCGTTAAGACTGGCCCCAGAACCGAGCCTTGTGGTACCCCACTTTTGACCCAATCTGGGGGTTGAGATCTCCCCACTGACCACTACACTGTGGGTGCGCTCAGCCAGTCCGTTACCTATCCATTTGACCATCAGTGGACTCACTCCCATCCCCCTCAGTTTCCCTATTATGCCTTTGTGTGGGACAGTCAGACGCCTTGCTGAAGTCCAAGAATAGCACATCCACAGGTTTTCCCTTGTCCAGTTCCGATATTACCCATTCGTAGAACTCCACAAGGTTAGTTTGACACGATCTACCTGGCACAAACCCACGCTGGCGACTACGCTGGCATCTTGTCTCCTCCAAGAACCTCCCCAAACATTCCTTCAGTGTTCCCTCCATTATTTTACCCACCACTGATGTCAGACTGACAGGTCTATAGTTACTCATCACGTCTCGGCCCCCAATGGATTGGCACACATGTGCCTCTCTCCAATCCTAGGCACTGTCCCTGCCTCAAGTGACCTATTGTAGAGCTGTGCCAGGGGTTCAGCTTGTACATCTGCCAATTCCCATAGAACTCTTAGATGTATGCCATCCAGTCCTGGAGATTTTTACTTTTTTAGGGCCCTAAGGGCATTCCACACCCATTCATTCAGTGGGGATTTCATCAAAAGTCCCCTCCCGCTACTCGCTGATTTATCCCAATGTGGAACTGTTGGGGTACCCATCCCTCTCTGCTTATCCTTGTTTTTTGCTCTGCCATTTCTATCCCGTCTCTTCCAGCTCCAACCAATCTCTTTGTAAGTTTCCCATCCCCCTCCCTAGTGAACATGGAGGCAGAGTACTCATTGAGGACCTCCGCCTGGTCCCTCGCCTGCTCCACCCACCCCCTTTCTGTTTTCAATCTGCCGATCTGACCTATGGTCTTTCTCTGCTCCCCGATATACGTAAAGAACCCCTTTTCCCGTCCCCGTATCCCCTGTGCCAGCCGCTGTTCCTTACTGGATTTAGCCCCCTTACCATCCGGGTGACTTGTCTGGCTGCAATACGGTTAGCTTCCTTTTCCCTTTCCCCTCTTGTTTTTTTGTAATCTCTGTATGCAGCCTTCTTTTCCCTGACTGCATCCTGAACCTCCCTAGACCACCAGCAGCACAGTTTATGTGACATCGCCCCCTTATGCTTCACCTTTGCACGGTTCCTAACTGCCTCCTGTAGTCCCAGTTTGATGTCCTCCCATCTCCCTTCAAAATCCGTCCTAGTTTTAATCCTCTTCAAATGGTCCTTGACTGTCTTTCCCATACCCCTAAAATCCGCCCCCCGATATCCACAGGCAAAATCATAGAACTGTCTCTCCCCACAGTTTATCCGAAACCAGACAGTGTCGTGTTCACTCCCAGCCAGGGGAACCCCTACTGTCAGATCCCTCACTAGTTCCCCTTCTGCTAGGACCATGTCCAGGACATGCCCCCTCCCTTGTAGGCTCCAACACATCTTGAAAGCCGTCCGGCAGTCTCTGCTCCTTGGCCACATTAAAAGTCTTGGTTTCCCAGTTTGTAGCTGGCATATTAAGGTCCCCCATCAACACCACTCCCTCCCCACTTTGACCCACACTGGGCTTTGATGTTATCCAGCAGACAGTCCTCCAGAAGATCCCCATCCCTGGGGTCTATATACCACTCCCAATTTAACTTTGCCTCCTATTGGTGTGCAAGGTGACCCATAAGGCCTCCACATTCCCTCTACCTCTTCTACCCTAGAAATGTCTTATGCTGTCTCTGATGAACATAGCCATTCCTCCGCCTCTTCCTCCTTTCTAGCCTTTCTAAGCAAAGTGTACCCTTTACATTTAAGTCCCAGTTGTGGTTTGTGTTGACCCAAGTTTCCTGTTACCAGCCACATCTACCCTCCTTGAACAATATGGCCTGGAACTACAACCCTTATTTCCCAATCTCCTGGCATTTACTAGCAAACCTCCCCCAAATCCTTGTCCTGCTCCCCTTGTCATGTCCTCCCAGATACCATATCGCCTGATCTCCTTTTGCCCCCACTGAATTGCACTCCCTGGTCTGTTGCTTGCCCACCCGGGGCTGAAAGCTAGGCCCCTCCTCAGAGAGGTTGGGACTTCCGCCTACCCTCCCTTAACTATCGCCCCAACAAGTTTAAACCTCATAGTTTGAATATAGTCTGCCAACCCCTGCTTAATGACCTGCTTCCCTATCGGGTTAAGGTCCCTTGTCCTCCACACTCTCCCTCCCCCCAAAAAATACCGACCCCTTTTACCCCACTTCTTAAGCCAGTCCTTCACCTCTGCTGTCTTAATTTTTGTTCTCCACTGAGGCCCTTGGTACTGGCAATATTTCTGAGAAGAAAATGTTGCATCCATTAACCCGACATACTCTGTCCAGTTCTCGGAACCTAGCTTGGATTTCCAGTGTGCTATTTCCCTCTATATAATTTGTCCCAAAATGCACCAGGGAATCAGGTTTCCCTCCACAATCCCTAGCCAGCTCGTACACCAGGAACTTTGCCCTGTGCACCATTATCCCAGAGATACTTGCTACCTGAACCTGGCTGGGGTGACCCCTCCCCTCCAGTCTCTCCCAGTGCATCCCCCTAAGCATGGAATCCCCCAGCAGTAGATCCTTTACGACCCCTTCAACCTTTAGATGTCCTCAGTTTTGTGCTTCCGACCCTGCCTCCTCCCCTCCCCCTGGTCTGCTACCTCCTTCCCCTGGGAGTCCTCCCTCCTTCTTAGACCCTTCTTGTCACTGTCCCCTTCCTGCTGCCCTTTGCTGCCCCTTGTCTCAGACCCCCCCCGATTGGGTATCCCTTTTCCTCTCTTGTCCGTCCCTGTCCCCTGGACCTTATCATTTCTGCTCCCAGTCCTCCGTCCTCCCCTCATAATTATGCTTCTACCCCCAATGGCCACCGTGGTCCCCTTTACCTAGGGCCCCTTCTCTGGTACGGTCCATCTTCCCCAAGGGCTCGACCCCTCCCTCTCATCATCTTCCTGTTTCCCATCCCTTGTGCCTCAACCTTCACGCCCTGTATATGTTGCCTCTCCTTTGCTTAACAGTTAAGTTCCCACTTCTCCTGCTGAGCTGTTTCTGTCCTTTTCATTTCGGACCCTAACCCCACCCCTGCTTCCAATTTTCTCCCTCCACTCTATATTTCTTCCCTCCCCCTTCCTCACTTTCTAGGTTGTGTAGTAGCTCAGATTTATTGTAACACTCTATGCCAGCCTCTCTCTCCAGACCTGATTTCCCCCTGACTGCCCCTCATCCACCCCTCCTAACCTGTCGTCCTTTTAGGTCAACTTTCCCTCTGTCTGCTCTTCTAGGCTGCCCCATATCTTTCTCCCCTGACCTAATCTCCTGCCCCTTCCTTTGAGCTGGACCATTTACCCTAGAAATTCACTGTGGCATCAGCTTCCCTTGGCAAAGGTACAGTGTCCCAAAGCTCTCCCTCCTGGTTTTGTAGACGTGATGATCCCCCCAGTTTCAGATCCGTGCTCTGGCCTCACCTCTACCCCTCCCACCTGCCTCCTATATCCCCTCCCGTTTCTTTTCATCGCCCCCAATCTCCTCTAACTGTCTTCTTAGCCAGTTTACCGCTCCCTGATCTGCACAACTGTCTGCAGAGTGGTTAGCCTCCTCCAGGCCCAATTTAGTATGATTGCACATACCACAGCCGTGCAACCCACAACCTACCAAAGATGCATGCAGTGGTAGCTGAAGGCCATCCTACCTGTCCCTGTCTACCTTTGTTGGGACCATCCCCTTTACCCAGTCTCTCCCTGGGGTACTACCTCTAGCCTTTCTCCAAGTGGCCATACTGGGAGGTTTAAGATCAAGTCCTACAGCCCCCTAATCATTCCAGCAGATAAACCCAGCACTAGAACCAGCTCCTAATCTAGGTAAAGACTTGTTTTTCACAGTTTAATTTGGTAATCCGCTCCAGCAGCTTTACCACCGGTCTGTAAACCAGCTCCTAATCTAGGTATCAAGTTATCAGCTAACAGATCTAGCAGTCTAAACCTAGGTAGATTTAGAAGTAGCTAACAGCTTACCCGCCTTGTAAACCAACTCCTAATCAAGGTATTAATTATTTGCTAATAGATCTAGCAGTCTAAACTAGGGAAATGTACAAATAGCTAACAGATTAATAGGTTAAGCTCTCCCCAAAACCCTAAGTCAATGGAGTACAATACTACATCAGTTTAGACACATTGCCCTTTATTCAGCTCCTTATCAGGATGATTACTTTGCTTTAGAGTTTCTTTCCTCCTGTTGTGTGCTAGAATGTCTCAAAGTCCTCCCTTCCAGAGTTAAGCTTTCTTGCTCTCCCCAATCAGAATGCTAGGTGGCTAATTGTGACCCACCATTTAATAATGGAGGGAATGGGTGGGGGGAGATCTCTGTTGATGCTGATGTCCCTCTACTGTGGGGAAAAGGTGGTCCTAGCATGGACTCCACAACCTCCTACCCTGTTGCTGCAGCTCCTGGACAGCAATGAGCTGGCAGGGCTCACTATTCAGATTTAAACTTTGGCACTACCTCTCTCACAAAGCGATCACGTGCCTCGCTTATGTGCCTGCAGTTGGCTTTTGGCCCACACTGCTCTGCTGGACAATTCCCATCTCAAAATTCTGCTGATGCTGAAGTCCCCCACTGCAGGGAAGAGGTGGTCCCAACATGGACTCCTACAACCTCCTACCCCATCGCCGCAGCTCCCTGATAGCAATGAAGTGGAGCTCTCTGCATCTCCCTCCCGGAGCTGGATGATCAGGAGGCTGATCCAGACTGGCAGCCTGACTCCCAGGGGCTGAGGATGCTAATCTCTTGAGAAAATACTGGGCCCACTTCAGGGGCTGGAACTCACCACCAGTGATGAATGGTGACTATTGACACAGGGAACATATGAAAATTATGTACCTACTGTAATTCTTGGATCTTCCTGTGTATCTTCACCATTCATCAATGAATCCCACCCACCTTCCCCACAAGGCCTCAGTCGCTGGCGATGCCTCCTCCCTGCTCGCCCTCCTCGGTGATTCAGTTGGGTCCCTGTATTCCTTGGCACCACTCCTTGTCCTAGGAGATGGCAAGAGGGATTCTTGGGAGGAGGGCGAGTAGGGCTTTCCAACTAGGATCCAGTGGGGGATTTCTGGTGGGGCTCCCCTCCCTTGTCCTGGGTACGATCCCAGAGGTTGGTTGCCCGCTGGGGTATGCCGTCTCTTCGGGGCTGGGGCTGGCATGGATTTCCCTCCGCTCTCCTTTGTATTGTTTTTTTTCTACTTCCTGTTTCCTTCCTGGGAGGATGATGTTGATAGGTGGGATCTTCAACCCCAGAACCTCACGGGTTCTTTGGAAACTGTAACTGGAGGAGGGAGGGGGAATCCTCACCAGGGTGGCCTCCACCCTCAGGGGTTTGGAGGGAGGGACCTTCCATGGTTCTTATCCCTGAAGGATATCAGCAAACTGGAGATTCGCCTCTGTAACAGCTACCTGTGGTTGGCTGACTGCCTTCCTGAAGGCACTTATTAGTATCAAGATCGGAGTTGTCTAACGTGTGGATGTTGGTTCCCCTTTCTCTTCCCATTTTCTCTCTCTCTCCCCTCTTTCCTCTCCTGTCCATATTGGTCATTCAGGGACTGGGGCCTTCAAGCAACATGAAGTCTTGCTGTATTCTGACAATTGCAGTGATTCCCAACCTTCGAACTGCCCCAGAGAACAAATAGTTGACTTTCTCTGCAGGGCATAGAATGCTGAGCTCGAGCTCGGTTGAAGTCTCTGTCTGGAGTGTTTTAAACCTAAACAGTCAGATTCTTTACTCCGACTCACTGAACGGTCGCTCCGGAGATTTCTCCTTCAGCTTTGTTTGAAAGTTGGTTAAAGTTTGTTTTCGTCTGTTTTTAAACAGAAAATGTATCCATATAGTCTGTTCAGTCTCTGTCTGTGGTGCCGTGAGTACTAGATAGGAATTGTTCTGTTTTTCTGTGTGGAACTTGTAAAGTTGGCTCGATTCAGCTAGACCGCCACTTGATAGTGAAATATTGTGTTTGTGTGTTTTACAGTGTGTGGTTACTGGTTCTTATCAGTTCCATAAAATAAAAAATAAAAAGTGTTGGTCGTCCCCCCAATACCCGTGATACGACTAGGAACCGATAAGGAGTGTTGTCCTTATGGTTGCAATAAAAGTAAGGTCGATGGGTTGGCTATGTCTGAGAAACCCAAGAAAAAATTGGGCCCACTGGGTTTTAATACTGCAGTGAGTGTGGGGAGGTCTTTGCTAAGGCAGATCCCCACACCACCTGTGTCTGTCTGGGGTTTGACCACCTCGATTCAGACTGCCAAATATGTAAAAACTTTCCCAAATCTACTCTTGAGAAGAGATTAGGTAGACTGAGGGAAAAGGAGTCCGAGAAGTCCATTGACCCGGATGGCCAGCCCGGTTCAGTTTCGACCGAACCAGGGCGATACTACTTCGGGCAAAAGGAGAGCCAATTCCGAAGGATAGATTCCGACAAAAAGAAAACGCAAAGACAAATCGTCCGGTTTGGATCCAGAGGTTCATGTTCCGACCGCCGAAGAGATAGCCAGAGCGATTCAGATTGTGGAATCGCTGCGTTCGGTTCCTACCGATTTGGCTCCTTCTGGCAGGAGTTCGGTTGGTTCCCCCGGTTCAAGATTATACCCTTGAAGATTTTTATGAACCGGAATTTGAAGAGGAAGGGGAATTTGAGGATGTGAGTGAGGGTCTGGATGTGCCTCTGGAACCGGACATCTCCCCAGACACACCTTCAGGTGTTTTTCCCTCCTAGGCTTTCCGAGTCCCCTTCTCACTTTGTTCTACAGAAAGGTGGCTGAAACCCTCCAGCTTCCTGTGGAGGAGGCTGTGGAAGATCAAGAGGAGCCTGATTATGTAGAGATGATGGACATCCCAGAGTCCAGGAGACTCTCTGTTCCCCTCCACAAATCTTTTGGGAAACGTACACAAAAAATCCTTAAGTCTCCTAACACTGTACCTCCTGTGGATAGAAGAATGGACAAGAGGTATACACTTTCAGGCTCAGACACTGAGTTCTTATATCAGCAATGAAGCCATGTTGGGGTAGTGCAGGCTGCTGCCTGTGACAAGGCAAACATTCCCTTGGCTTCTCACCCCAAGACAAGGACTACAGAAAGATTGATGCCATGGCAAAGCAGTACATGGCATCTTCTTTGGGACCCAAGCAGGTGAATTACATGGCCTATGCAGCCAGGTACCAGAAATCCCAGGTGGGACACTGTACTGGCACTGGCTAAACAGGCCTCCCCCCAGCTAGCCAAGGAACTGGAGGTGGTGGCTGCAGATGAGATTGAGGCATCTAAGGTTGTTTCATGCTGCTGTGGACTGTAATGATGTGTCAAGAGTCATGGCTACATCTGTGGCTCTTCGGAGGATGGCTTGGCTCAGATGTATTAGCCTCTCGCAGGACACCCAGGCTAAGGCCATGGATTTTCCTGTAGTGGGTAATTCTCTGTTCAAACAACATGAAGTCTTGCTGTATTCTGACACATGCAGTGATGTCCAACCTTTGAACTGCCCCAGAGAGAAAAGAGTTAACTTTCCATGCAAGGCATGGAACGCTGAGCTCGAGCTCGGTTGAGAGACTGTCTGTTGTTGTTTGAACTCAAACCGCCAGATTCTTTACTCCGCCTCACTGAACAGTCGCTCCGGAGATTTCTCCTTTGCTCGGTTCAATTTAATCGGTTAAAGTGTAGTTTTTCTTCGGTTTTAACCAAATTTAATCCGTTTAACCTGTCGGTTCAGTCTCTGTCTGTGGTATCGTGAGTACTAGAGAGGTTTATTATGGTTTCTTCTGTGTGGAACTTGTAAACGTTGGATCGGTTCGGTTTGAACCGATCAGGCTTGTTCAAAAAAGTTTGTTCTACTTTTAGTGTGTGGTAACCCGTTTTTTTTTTTTTTTAGAACCGATAAGAACCGATTTCATTACGTTTTTTTCCACGACCCGTAACACGATCAGGAACTAAGGGTGTCTTGCCTATCGGATTGCCGAAAAAAGGGTAAGTTTGGTTAGGACTGGCCATGTCTGAGAAACCCAAGAGAAAAACCGGGCCCACTGGGTTTCAATACTGTTGTGTGTGTGTGTGTGTGTGTGTGTGTGTGTGTGTGTGTGTGTGTGGAAGCCTTTGCTAAGGCTGACCCCCCCCACCTGTGTTTGTTTGGGGTTTGACCACCTCGATTCAGACTGCCAGATTTGCAAAAATTTTCCCTCAGCCACCGTGGAAAAGAGTTGGTAGGCTCAGGAAAGGAGGCCAAAGATCTGCTGACCTGGATGGCCAGCCCGGTTCGGTTCCAGCCATACCAGGAGGAGTGCCCTCTGACCAGGGCGAAATTTCTTCGGGCAAAAGGAGAACCGACTCTGAGGAGTCTGTTCCGGTTAAAAGAAAAAGGGATAAATCAGCCGGTGCGGATCCACAAGTTCTTTCTCCGACCGCTGACGAAATAGCCAAAGCGATAAGGATTGTTCAGTCGCTAACCCCGGTTCCGACCGAACCGGCACCATCGGTTAGGGCCTCAGTCGGTTCCCCCGGTTCCAGATTATAATTTAGAGGATTTTTATGAACCGGAGGAGGGAGAGTATGAGGATAGTGATGGTGATTATGAAAGTCTGGATGGGCCCATTGACCCGGACATCTCCCCAGACAGACCTTCAGGGGTTTCTCCTCCTAGGCTTTCTGAGTCCGCTTCCCATTTTATGTTTTACGAAAAAGTGGCTGAAACTCTTCAGCTTCCTATGGAGGAAGCACTAGAGGATCAGGAGGAGCCTGATTATGTTGAGATGATGGACATCCCAGAGTCCAGGAAGCTGTCTTTTCCCCTCCATAAGTCTTTTGGGAAACAGACAATGAACATTTTAAAGACTCCTAATTCTATACCTCCTGTGGACAAGAGAATGGTCAAGAGGTCTACTCTCTCAGGCTCAGATACAGAGTTCTTATATCAGCAATGCAGCCATGTTGGGGTAGTGCAGGCTCCTGCCAGTGATGAAGTAAATATACCCTTGGCTTCACACCCCCAGATAAGGACTCCAGGAGGATTGATGCCATGGCAAAGAAACACTACATGGCAGCATCTTTGGGACTCAGGCAGGCTAATTATATGGCCTATACAGCTAGACACCAGAAGTCTAGATGGGACACTGTAATGGCTCTGGCTAAACAGGTCCCTAGCCAGCTTGCCAAGGAGCTGGAGCAGGTGGCTGCAGATGGTATTGAGGCATCCAAGGTGCAGTTTCATGCTGCAGTGGACTCCAGTGATGTTTCATCTAGTCATGGCTATATCTGTGGCCCTTCGTAGGATGGCTTGGCTCAGATGTACTAGCCTGTCTCAGGATACCCAGACTAAGGCCATGGATTTTCCTGTTGTGGGTAATTCTGTGTTTGGGGAGCAGAGAACTACATGAAGAAAATGGATGAATACAGGACCACCTATAGAGTGCTCAGGCCAAGGAAGGCAAATCACTCCCCAGAGTCTAGGGACATGGATATGTTGTTCATCCACATTGTCTGGCAGACTTTAGCAGTTCTCCGGGAGGAGGGAGGCAAGGCACACACCCCTAATTAGGGAATAATGACTGGAGAACAGAGGTTCCAAACCAGCATCCCGGCGACTCAAGGTCATCGTGGTAATGGTAATGAAGGTGTGCTGACTTCAAGGTAGCAGCCCTGCAGATTTCTGGATAGGGACGTCCCTGAAGCAGCCACTGATGCAGTGGTATGGTGGTAGAATGAGCTCTTATCCTCTGGGAGGTTCCATGCCCGCCAACCTATAGCAGAGATCTATGCAGGAGGTGATCCACCTGCCTATCGCTTGTTTGGCTGCAGGTCTGCCAGGTGCGGCTTCAGTGTAGGTGGGACAACAGCTGGCTAATCCTCCCGAACTCAGCCCCGAGCTTCCTTATAATAAGAGAGCTCAAGGGTCCAGAGTATGGAGCCTATATTTGGCCTCTGAGGTGTGATTGGGGTAGAACACTGGCAGAGTCAACACCTGGTTAAGGTGAAACTCAGACACCACCTTTGGAAGGAATTTCGGGTGGTGGCGCAGGACAACCTTGTCCCTGTGGAAGACCAGATAAGGAGACTCGATGGAAAGCACCTGGAGCTCTCCCATCCTTCTGGCTGATGTGATAGCCACCAAGAAGGCGGTCTTCCATGACAGGTGAGAGATGTCACACCTGCACATCGGTTCGAATGGCTTGCCCATGAACGTAGTCAGTATGAGCAGTAGATCCCACGGAGATGGAGGTTCTCGCACCGGAGGGGATATGTGATCAAGGCCTTTGAAAAAGCGCCCGACCACCTTCTCCTGCGCCACTGACTGCTGCCCGTGCCTGGAAAGCAGAGATGGCTGCCAGGTGCATCTTAAGGGTCGTCGACCGAAGCCCTAGCTGAGAAAGGGACCACAGGTAGTCCAGAATGCTTGCCAAGGAACAGGAGGAAGGGTCCAACCCCTTGCCCTGACACCAAATTGAGAATCTCTTCCATTTGAAGGCATAGCATTTCCTGGTTGACTCCTTACGGGAAGCCACAACAACTGCTGAGGACCTCATTGAATGACCTAAGGCCTGGAACCCCGAGCCGCCTGGAACCAGGGCCGCTGTGCAGGGATTGAAGGTCCGATGTGAATACCTTCCCCAATTGAGATCAATGACGGGCTGGCTGGAGCCGCCTCGGGAGCCTGAGCTGAGGAGCTCTGGATACCAGAACTGATGTGGCCAGTCTGGGGCTACCAGAATCATTCCTGGTCCTCCTCGCCTTGAGAAGCACCTTGTGGATCAAGGGAAATGGGGAGGGGAGGCATAGAAGAGGCCCGTTCCACGGCCTCGAGAAGGCATTCCCCTGCAGCGAGCCCTGCTGAGGGGGGTGGGCATGAAACCGCCTGAGCTTCACATTCTCCCTGGAGGCAAACGGGTCCACCTGAGGCATGCCCCATTGGGAGAACAGATCTTGTGCTACCTCCGGCAGGGGAGACCACTCGTGGGACACAGCCCCTATCTGGCTTAGGGCATCGGCCAGAATGTTGGATGCACCTGCCACATGGATGGCAAGGAGATCTGCCTCCAGGCTGCACACAAGGAACCAAGTGCGGAGAGCTTCCCTGCACAGCGGCATGGAGCGCGTCCTGCCCTGTCGGTTTAGGTAGTACATGGTTGTGGTATTGTCCGTCTGGACCTGGACCACTTGACCCTGTACAAACGGAGCGAAGGCGGTGAGGACTAGATGAACTGTTTGACGCTCCAGCAGGTTGATGTGGCATCGGGACTCCCGAGGGGACCAGAGGCCGTGCGCTCTCTGCTCCCCCAGATGGGCACCCCAACCCATCAAGAGACGTTGGTCGATAGAGTGACTGTCAGCTCGGGTCGGGCAAATGAGATGCCCTCCTGCAGATGAGCTGGAATGATCCACCACTGGAGAGCGTCCCACATCTCCTGGGTCACTGTCACTGGCTGATCCAAAGAACCGGAATGCTGTGACCATTGGCGGGCCAGTCCCTATTGTAGGGGACGCATGTGCCAATGGGCCCAATGGACCACACTGGTGCAGGCAGCCATGAGTCCAGGAGGCGCAGGAAGTCCCGGCCAGGACGCAATTGCCCAATCTGAAATGATTGGGCAAAGGAGGAAAGAACCTCGGCCCTGTCCGGGCTGGGGAGCCGTGGTCTGGCTCGCAGAGAGCCTGAGCCTGCCCTGATGAATTGGATCACTTGCTTTTGGCAAGAGTTCGACTCTGGCCCCTGATGAGGAGGCCAACCTGAGAGCAAACCTGAGGGCCAGATCCCTGGACCGCCCCACCTCCCTGTCCGGAGAAGGCTGCACCAGCCAGTCGTCCAGGTAGGGGTACACCTGGAACCTTCGCGCCAAGAGGAATGTTGTCACCAAAGTGCTGCACTTCTGGTGAAGACCCTGGGAGCTAGGAGAAAGGTCAAGGGCATGGCTCGGAACTCTAGAGGGACCCCTGCTCTGAAGTGGAGAAGGGCTGGTGGGACGGACAGATTGGGACGTGAAAGAACGCGTCTTGGAGGTCCAGAGAACAGAACAGCACGCCTCGTTCCAAGGATGGAATGATCTGGCCAGAGTGACCATCCTGAAGGTTCGAGACCTTAGGAACCTGTTCAGGTCGTGCAGGTCTAGAATGGGGCACCAGCCCCCCATCCGTTTTGGGACCAGGAAGTATCTGGACACAAACCCTGGGTCTGGTGGTGGATCCGCCACCTTCCTGATCACCTTTTGGAGGAGCAGGGCAATGGCTCGACGGGCCGGCTGGAGGCTGCGGACCCTGTAACCCTCTGCGATTTGCTCGGAAGGGCGGGCCTGCTCGAATCTCCAGAGGCAGGCTCCTTTTCCTACCACCTCCAACACCCAGTGGTCTGTGGTGATAGCGGACCAGGTGGAAAGAAAGTGGCGGTGCCGTCCCCCCCACGGGGAGCGCCCAGGGGAAGCGACGCTGTTGTGGGCGACACCCCTCAACCTGTCACTGGGCAGGTTTGGAGTAGGGACCGGCCGAGGGACCTCCTAGACCTTTTCCTCCCGGCTTCCTGTTAGAGGAAGCTGCAGGCTTGGTTTTGGGGTGCCAAGTTTTGTTTGTTGTTCTAGGAATTACTACCTTTGAGCCAGAGGCTCTTTTACAAAGATTCCACGTCAATTAGGTACAGTACAAAAGGTTACATAGATAACACAACAATTTGTGTTGTGTCAAGAGCAATAAAACATATACAAATACATATCAAATCATTTGTGCAAAAGGACATGAGATATCAATAATCACATTATTATTACAAGAAAGAGGTCATGCCAGATTAGGAGAAACAAATAGGGAAAAGTCCAGAACAGAGAGATTAAGTGAAAGGTGTGGGAGCAGACAATAGCAGGAGAAAGGTTTCCAAACATAGTCTTTGTCAAATAACGGAACAGGGTGGGTAGTGAGAAAATAGGAGGTTTAATCAGGGCAGTCACAGGAGCTGGAGGGGGCAAGGTGAGAGAAAAGCCTTGATTTGAAAATGCGAGAGGTGGAGGCAGTAATATGAGTGTTGAGGGCATTTAGCCAGCTGGGGGCACTATAGGCAAATGATCTTTGTCCCTGAGAAGTCCGCATCGGGGACTTGAGAGGCTGGTGTTCTGATCTTCTGGTAAAACGGGTGCTACGCCGGGCATAACAGGTCTTGGACACAGGGTGGAGTGAGGCCCAGAGGGATTTTTTCGCCATCACGCAGGTAAGGTACTTTATCTGGTTTGAGAGTTGCAACCAACCTGAGCCAGCATAGAGTTCACATGTGTGGTATGCCGACGCACCAGTGAGCAGCCGACAGGCCTTATTTAGGATGTTGTAATGTGACTAAGTGCTGTAGTAGTGGCAGATCCATATATAACCAGCATAGTCAACACTGAGATGATAGAAGATTGGATGGCAGTCCTCAGTGCAGAATGGGTAAGAAGCTGTCTGTTCGATACAAGAATCCCAATTCACTGATTAATAGTTTTGCTGTACTATCAATGTGAGTTGAAGGTTAGGCCTTGATCAAAGTTGATTCAAGATATTTGAAAATTGGCACTTGTTCAAGGGTATTTCCAGGTATGTATTAATGGTGAGTGGGACTTGCCGCTTTTTTGTTTTATGGGTTAGAGAAGAGCATGGATTTAGTTTTTTGTGGTTTAGAACCAGCTTATGTTCGAAGGACCACATCTCAACTTTGGAAAAAGCATGCTGAAGGTTGAGGTGTGAGAGTTAGGATCTTTATGAGTGGTAAGAATCACGGCATCATCGGCATAGAGGATTAATTGTTCAGGCAGGATTTGGGGAGGAGTTTAGGAAAAGGCTGAAAGGAGGGGCCCAGGATGGATCCCCTGGGGAACTCCTGAGCTAACCGTTTCAGGTCTGAGAGAACTCCAGCAACTTTTACAGATTGGAGAGCACTGAGCAAGGTAATTTTACCCAGTCACCAGGACCCTGCGAGAGCCCTAGGGATAGAAGTTGTTTGATAAGTAGGCCATGGTGAACTGTATTAAATACCTTGGTTAAGTCAATGTAGACTGCTCCAGTTAGGTTTCCTTTGTCCATGGCATTGTGGATTGCTCCTGAGAATTCAAGTAGGGTAGTCGATGTGCTGTGCCCTTTCCTAAATCCATCTTGCTGAGTGCATAGGATGTTGTGCCTTTCCAGGTAGTTTGAAAGTTGGTCTGCCACCAAGCGTTCAAGGGCCTTAGAGAGAGGTGGTAGTATTGATATCGGGTGATTAGTTACCAGGCAGTGACTTATCACCACTTTTGTGCACCGGAGTGACAACTGCAGCCTTCCATTTCCTAGGGAATTGGCTGTAGCAGAGGGAGAGATTGAAAATTTTTGTGAGGGGGAGCAGTACTTCCTCCAGAGTGAGGGACAGAAGTTTAAGGGTGCCAAGTGCGAGCCTGCTGGACCTGATGGTAGTGTTGCTGGGCCGGACGTGCCGTGGGGCAGAAAGGCGAAAGGATTTATGCTGCTATCTTCTGCCTTTTTCCTTTTGGGCAGACGTGACTGAATCCAAGGTGGCATTGGACTTTTCAGTTCTCTGGAGGTGGCCTTCCACCCTAGGCCCGAACAAGTCGGTACCCAGGAAGGGGATGTCTAACAACTTGTGCTGGGTATCCACCGTAAAGGTGGAGATCCGCAGCCAAGCTCTGCGGCGAATGGCCACTGCGGCCGCTACTGACCGGGCACAGGAGTCTCCAATATCGAGAACCATTTGGAGCTGCTGTTTCGCCACTGCCCTTCCCTGATCCTGCACCTGCTTGACCGTAGTCTGCAGATCAGCCGGGAGATGAGGGTCACCTCATCCATGGAGCCCATAAGGGCGTGGGAGAAGTGCGCCATCAGTACGGCTGAACTGGCCTGACGGAGGCCGAGGGAGGACGCAGCATATACTTTATGCCAGGCATAGTCCAGCTTTTTTGGACTCTTTGTCAGGGGGCCTGTCCACGTCCCTAGCGTTCCTGGAACGCTGGAAAACGCTGTCGGTAACCAACCCCTCCGCAGAGGGGTGTTCTGAGAAACCGGACAGAGACCTGGTAGGGACCGCATACTTCCTGGCTATCCTGGCTGAAGGAGCAGGACAAGAAGCCAGCCACTGCCACAACTCCAAGGCTGGGCCAACAATGGCTTCAGCCACCGGAAAGGCCTCCAAGGGAGAATCCCCTTGGTCCAGTATCTCTGTGAGGGGATACTTGGCCCGCTTGGATATGGGCTCGAGCTGCATCCCAGTGGACTCCGAGATGAGCCGAAGCAGACCCATGAATGGTGATGGGCCCTTGTCCATCGACTACCCCCCGGAGGACTCCAGGTCAAGGGGCCTGCAGAACAGGGAGTAGTCGTCGTCAGACTCCGAATAGTCTGCGATGAGCTGCTTAGGGCCTGAGCCACCCTCCACCTGCCGAGGATGGTCGGGAGTGAGGGTGACCGACAGCCGGTGGGGCAGTCCCTGACTCGACCGAGAATCCTTGGTCGGAGCCCCCGATTTTCAGTTGTGGAGGCGGTTGTCCCACCACAGTCGGTGGGGCAGCTGGTTTCGGCCGAACAACCGGCACCTTTGTGGGCACCTCGACCACAGCGAGGGGTTGTTTCGGCCTTTCGGGTGACAGTCACTTAATGGCCAGGGAAGGCGACGTCTGCTTATTCCCGGTTAGAAGGAGCTGCTGCCACATTAGGTCCTCGTAGCGTTGACGCAATTTGCTCCAAAGCCTCTCCTCCTCCTCTGAGGAAGAAGAGGATGAGCGGCACCACCGCTTTCCTTGGTATGGAGACGGCCGTTGCCAGCAGGATCGGCTGGACCGAGACGAGGTCAGAGACAGACCATCGGTGTTTCAGAGGGTGGGTCTGGGAGGGAGTGGGGCGAACGTGCTCCTCCCTCGGCTCGGGAGCCTAAACCGGGGACTCCGGCACAGGAGGCGCAGGCAAGTCCTCTGTTTCCACTGGGGGAACCGGTGAAGAAGGGTTGTCAGCTTCTCCAGTCGACAGCCCGTCCGGGGCAAGAAAAATCTTGACCGCGTCGACGGGTGTCTCGGCCGACCTGACGGACACCGTGAAGCCAGCGGCCTTAGCCGCAACCTCGACCGAAGTCTAGTGTTGACTGTCTGGGGAGGGGGACCTTTCCCGCTTCCACGAACGTTGACGGTGGGAGTTACCCTTGGAGTCCTCCTTCTTGGACCGAGAGGAGTGTCACAAAGGCCCCGTAACTTTCGTGGAGAGAGATTGGCAAAGCTTCTTAAAAGAAGCTGTGTAAAAGGATCCCAAGGTGAGCGGGATAAATGCCGCGACCGAGGATGATGGTGCGGACTGTGCTGTCCTCGAGGACGATCTGCTCAAGTTGCTCAGCCGAGCTAGCCGCCGCAGAAACCGCCCAGCGGGCCTCCTTGGAGTTCACCGGCGGATAACGTTTCTTGGGGCACCCAAGTTGGAGCCGGGCAGCACAGTCTTCGAGGACGTTAGCCGAAAAAGACCTGCACAACTCGCAGGCCTGCGGGTCGTGATCAAGCCCGAGGCAGTAGATGCACATGGAGTGCAGATCGGTTCTGGACATCTGCCCGCATGGGTACCGACGAAAACCGGGAGTCTATTTGTCCATTGCAGCCACGAAGGAAGTAGTAGACAAGTCTAGAAAACTTAAAATTATTTTCGGGTGAACCGAAAAGTTAGAATCCATTCTAAACGCAGAGTGCTAAGGAGGGAACCTGAGCTTCCAAGCGGTAAGGAAGATCTGCCGTCATGTGGGGTGAGACGAGAGTTTTAGCACCCGGGTGGGTGGGAGGAGCCAGCTTGAAGACCTTCCAGCAAGATTTAAGGCGGCAAGGAACCTGCCAGTGTGGATGAACAACATCCATGTCCCTAGAAATACCATTACACATCTGTTGAAAGGCAATTTATCATCATAGTTATTGCCAACTAAAGCATCACATAAACTATAATTCATATACAAGAGAAGTATCCAGGTACTTATATCGACTGTCATATTTATGTAAAAAAAAGTTAACTGAATTACTTAATTATAATACGTACACTGTGGCAGTGGACTGTTGCAGAGTTAAAATGCAGGGGGGGGGTAATTATGGGGGAGTCTAAGGACCATATCACTCACACCCATGAACTAACTAAATCAGGTCCCATCCATAGGGGACTCCGGAGATTTCTCTCCGGAGGCAAAAGATCTTTGGGCTAGCCGACCATCCAGTAAACTGCACATAAGGACTGGCTATTTTGAGAGGAAAAAACTTAGGGGAGCTGGTCTGTGCGGGTTCGTGCAATGCACGTGAACTACTTGTTCCAGCAGTTCATCAGCTCTGGTACTCTGAAGTCTGACTGTCATGTGTTCCAGCTTGTATATATCATATACAGTATCTTCCCAGACTGGTATAGTAGGGGGATCCGGGCCCAGTCATAGTCGTATAATGCATTTATTTTGCAGCGCTTAGAAGACTATTGAGATATATTTGATGTGCATCTTTAAAGTGAAGTGGGTAATGTAAGAGAATGCCTACATCTGGGGAGAGTGTACCTAGGTCTGGAAAAAGGTCCAGGATCCTATTTTCTGTCCCCACCCAGTAGGCTGTTAACACTGGGCACAACCAAAATACATGTGCATGGATGGCCATGTCACATCCACAATGTCTCCAACAACTGGAATCCCGTCGCTTCATGTACGTGACGGTGATCTGGGGTGTGCGAAAGAATCTGGAGACCACTTTCCTGGAAAACTCTCTCCAGATAAGAGTTAGATATCTTGTGTTGTCTTCACCAAATTCGAACCCAGTCTTCATGAGATGGGCCAACCTGGAGTTCAGCTTCCCAGTGAAATTCTACCAGGTCCATGTTAAGGGAAGGAGTTTCCCGTATGGTCCTGTAAAAGCGAGATATTAAGTGGCTTCATCCCCCAAACTGAATTAATAAGGGGCACAGTGGAGGAATGGGATGGTAAGTGACATCTAACCCAATTCTGGAGTCCAGGAAGTGGTGGATCTGTAGGAACCGAAAGAAGTCCCTCTGATTCAAGGAGAACTGCTGCCTAAGTTGTTCAAATGATTTAAAAACATCCCCGTCGTAAAATTGACGGGTGTTTCAGGCCTTGACGCATCCAGTTACGGAATGTTTGTCTAGTTGTGCCGGAGGCCAATGTGGATCCTCCGCCGGGATACTTATCCAGGTCGAGAGAAACTTGTTATCCAGTCGAGACAAGAACCTAGTCCAGCATTGTTGAAGTCCCTTAGTGAAACTGGATCCACTACCCAGCGGAGTATTATTATGGGGTTGAAAGAGTAATTTAATGGGCGAACTGCCATCTTCCTCTCCACCCCGAGGCAAGGCAGGGATTGTGTCTGGGGAAGGAACCAGGACACGTGTGAGTAGGGCCGCTAGCCAGTAATTAGAGATGCAAGGGAGAGCCAAGCCTCCCCTATCCTTAGAGCATTGGAGTTTGCCCAGTGCTAATCTAGGTTGTTTATTCATCCATAGAAATCTACTAACTGAACGATCCCATTTTCGTGTTTCTTTACCTTGTAAGGGTATTGGGATATTTTGCATTAGGTACAACATTTTTGGAAGGGAGTTCATTCTGGACAGACTGTACCCTAGCTAGTGGGAGAGGGAGGGGTCAATCGCTCCAGGTCGGATTTATTTTTTGCAAGAGTTGGGGTGTAGTTGACGGAGTAGAAGTCCTAGAAATCCCAGGGAATCTTAATTCCTAGGTAAGTTATGTAGGGTTTGTCCCATTTGTAGGGATATCTCTGGGTAAGCTCAGGAGGCAATGGAGGTTGTATAAGTAGAACTTCAGATTTATTCGGATTTATAGTGTAACCTGTAAGGCCCTCTATTTTTTTGTAAAAGAGTAGTGAGAGTCTGTAAGGATTCCTCTGGATGAGTAATATAGAGAAGATCATCCACGTAATAGGCTACTTTATGAGAAGAGGATTCCGAAATTTTATATCCGTGTAGGTTAGGGGTTTGACGGAAAAGCTGGGCGATGGGTTCCAGGAAAATAGCAAACAAGTAGGGGGATAAGGGACACCCCTGACTTGTACCTCTGAAAAGTGGGAAACTGTCAGAATGTGATCCATTCAGTCTCACCAATGCCTCTGGGTTAGTATATATGCCTTTAATGGTGTCTAAAAACAGTCCGGGGAAATTAAACTTTTGTAGGACGGCTTGTAGAAACTCCTAGGAGACCATATCAGAAGCCTTTTGAGTGTCTAGGCTAAGGATCATTGGGGGAGATTTCGTTGAAATAGCATGCTCTGTTAAATAAAGGGTACGTTTTATATTGTCTGTGGTCTCTCTACTTTTGATAAACCCCGATTGATCTGGGTGTATCAAAGTAGGGAGAATTTGATCTAGTCTGTGGGCCATTATGCTGGTATAGATTTTATAATCCTGGTTGAGTACTGATATGGGGCAGTATAAGTCACAGGTGTGGAGGTTTCTGTGGTTGCAGGATCACCAAAATCATAGCCTATCTCCAAGTAACAGGGAAGGAAGATGTGGTATGGCCTGTGTGCAAAGCTTGGAGAAAGGGGGTTTGTATAGACTCCAGGGCACTTTTGTGAAATTTGGGGCCGAAACAGTCGGGTCCTGGGCACTTCCCATTTTTGAGGCCTTTGATGGTAGTCTGGAGTTCCAGAAGCATGGGAGGGGCTGCTATCTGTGCCTACAGAGACTCTGAAAGAGCAGGTAAGTGAAGTTGGACCAGGAAGGTAGATATTTCGTGGGGGTCTGGCACTTCCTGAGGTGAATAAAGACTGATAATGACTTCAGTGAATCAAGGATCTGTGTGGTAGAGTAGCGAACCTGTCCAGAGACAGAGTCCTTAATTTTGGAGATGGTACGTTGTTGTATGATTTCTCAGATGGTATGCCAGTATCTTGGAGGCCTGAGCCCCATCCTCGTAATGCCGTTGCCTATGCTAGGGCAGCGCCTGCTCTGTTTTAGTCGTCAAGTGGCATTGTATCTCAGCCTGTCAGAGATTAAGGGGAGCAAATATGAGTCTTCTTGCATGTGTGCCTCCTGGAGAAATCAGTTGATCTTATCAGATCTGTATATTCTTTTGGAATACAAATGTAGTCAAGTCTAGAGTAATGTTTAAAGGCATTGGAGAAATGAGTAAATTTTCGTTGTCAGGTGGAGCTTTCTCCAGGTGTCTGTGAAGCCTACGTCTCAGATCAGGCGTCTAAGATGTTTCTGACCGAGGATTTTGGAAGGGGTGAGACAGAGGAGTCCAGTGCGGATTAAGACGACAGTTGAGATCTCTAATATCAAAATTCCTTGTTGCCGCCAGTGAGTCGCTGGATGGTGGAGGCATCAGTGCCGGGGAGGGGGTTATATACACTACAAAGGGCAAGTATCTGTTTTAATTGAACCACTGCAAGTGCCAACCTACCCTCCCTGTCCGAATACTGATCTGTAGCGGCGAGTGTATCAGGATCATAACAGCCCCCCTTCTTCACCCTCTCTAAGAGGACTCTACCATCACCGCAAATCTGAACTTAAGCAGTTTCTGGTGCTCCGAAGAGGAGAGGAGAGGTGACTCTCCTGTAAAAGAAGCACATCTGGGTTTAGTTTCTTGAGAGCCCGAATCATGCGGTCTCTCTTAATGGGGCCGGCCAGCCCATTGACATTAAAGAGCTCATTCTACTCGCCATACCGTTGCATATGGTGGCTGCTTCCAGGGGCATCCCTATCCAGGAAATCTGTCCGGCTGCTACCTGGAAGTCAAACGCATTTATTAGCCATTACCACATCAACCTTGAGTCGCGCTGGGATGCTGATTTTGGGACCTCAGTTCTCCAATCTCTATTTCCCAAGTGAGTATCAGTGGCGGTGTGCGCCCTGCCTCCCTCCTCCTGGAGGACTATGTGTCTGCCAATAAGTGTGGATGAACAACATATCCACGATCCTAGAAAAAACAGGTTACTCACCTGTAACGATAGTTCCAGGAGTGGTATGTTCATCCACACGGACCCACCCAGCCTCCCCGGCTGCAGACTCAGAAACCTGGCTTCCAGCGGGCTAAGATCTGGCATCATGGGGCGGAGCTGAGAACTACTGTTACAGGCGAGTAACCTGTTTTTTGTTTTGTTTTGTTTTTTCGGGGGGTAGGGTGCTGTGGTGTCCATAGCTCTTACTGCAGTTGGCAATATGTAGTAGCTCTTTAGTACGGTGCTGTTTTTGGTGGTGCTGTTATCACATGGTATCAGTCTTAGCTACTGGTAATGTGCACAGTTCTTTAAATTGGACCGCAAATTTTTTTCATTAGCCAGTAGTCTGACTGTACCAGACCATACCAGTCTGACCATACCAGCAATGTGCACAGTTCTGGTGTACAAATCAAAGCCCACAAATTTAAATTAAAGCAGCTTGCTGGACTTCTATAAATCAGAGCAGCTTATAGTACGGTACCTTCAGAACCCCAGACTACTCTCTCATCCTCACTGTCTGCTTTGAAGAACATGCGAAGCTGAAGATAGGACAAAGGTGCATCTTCATAAATATCCTCCAGCTCTGTGCTGTGATCACCATCTTCAGTACTGTTCATTTTGGTGTGGGATGATGTGTTGGCACCAGTCAAATCTTCATACAGCAGATGATCCTCTGCCATCCATAGAATTGGAAAGCCCACATTTCTTGAAAGCCTTTGACAGCTTCTGGTGAAATTGACTCTGAGGCATCTCACCCATTCTCACACCTGGCTGTAACTTGTTTTTTTAACTTTCCCCACCTGCTGTGAATTCTTTCCTCCCATTAATCCACAATCTCTAGAATTTATTTTATATATTTAATCTATTTGAAGTCTTGGATTAACACCTTTGGGGACAAGCTCATTACATAGGTTCCATGTCAGGTCAAACGAACAAGAATGTAGTACAGATTAGGGAGAAGGAAATGGCAACACCCTTATACAGGAATGGTTATAACTAGTCCGTCGTGGGCTGTGTACAAACAGCTGGAGTAAGTTACGATAAGTTTGGCATTGCTACGAAGGCTCTGGACATTTCAAGGTACCACAGAGACGAGACGAACTAGAGAAGGAGGAGGAAAAGATGAAAGGAATGAGCCGAGTGGGCTGTATCTGACTGAGACCAGCTGCTCTGGCAGTATGTTTCATGCTGCAGGGTGAGGCAGAGGAGGGGTTGGAGAGTACAGGTTCTAGGGACATGGATATGTTGTTCATCCACACTCATTGGCAGGTATCCTTGCCGCTTTAAATCTTGCCGGAAGGTCTTCAAGCTTGCTCCTCCCACCCACCCGGGTGGTATAACTCTCGGCTCCGCCCCATGACGCCAGATCTTCCTTACCGCTTGGAAGCTCAGGTTCCCTCCTTAACGCTCTGCATTTGAGACTGGTTCCTATTTCTCCGCTTATGGATTTAAAATAAATTTTAGAAAAGACTTCAGTTCGATCCCTCGCCTGCGATGGGCAAATCGACTCGGATTTCGAGATGCCCATGCGGGTCAAGATGTCTCGACGGATCCACACTCCACGTGTGTCTACTGCTTAGGCCTTGAGCCACGACCCGCAGGCTTGCGACCTGTGCTCATCTTTCTCGCCCTCGTCCCTCGAAGACCGTGCTGCCCGATTGCAACTGGGCCGTCCCGAGAAGCGCTTCTCCGTGAAGTCCAAGGAGGCCCGGTTGGCGGTGTCCGCGGCGGGCTTCATGGATCAGCTCGAGCGGATGATCGCCCTCAAGAGGAGGCGCGGGTCAGATCTTTCCTCGCCGCGGCATTTATCCCGCCTTCTCTGGGTTCTTCCTACACGGCTTCTTTAAGGAGCTTTGTCTGTCCCTCTCCACTAAGGGAGAAGGGTCTCACGCCTGCTGGACCTTATTCTCGGTCCAAAAGAAGGACAGGGTAGTCCTCCGTCCAACGCTCTTGGGAGGGAAAGGTCCCTCTCCCGAGTCGTCGACCCGTCGGCCGGCCACTGGCCTCACGGTGTCCCCGTCAGGTCAGTTGACCGAGACTCCCACCGCCGAAGTCGAGATTTTCTCGACTCGTTGACGGGCTGTCGCCTTTAGCAGCCGATTCCCTCCCCGGGTTCCCCGGGAGGAGTTGAGGATCCTGTGGCTCGCCTGTGCCTCCGGTTCCGAGCCCCCGGATGGACCATCCGAGCCGGGGGAGTGCCGGTTCCGCCGACACCTCCCCGCACCACCTCGGAAATTCCGGGACTCTCGGTCTCGGACCTCTTATGGTCCAGCGATCCCACCGTCCTTAGGCGGTCTCTGCTCTGCATCGATGAAAGCGGCGTCGTCAGTCTCCGCCCTCGGACGAGGGAGGCTTCGTCGTAAATTACGCCGACGGCACGAGACCTTATGTTGCAACAGCTCCTCCTGACCGGGAGTAAGCCGACCCCGTCGCCTTCCCCGGCCATTAAGTGGCTGTCACCGGAGCGGCTGACACAACCCCTCGACTTATCCGAGGAGCCTATACCCAGGCCGTTGTTCGGCCAAACCAGCTGCTCCACGATTCGGTGGAACCTCCACAGCCACCACTGGGGCTCTCACCAAGGATTCTCGGTCGGCTAAGGGTCTCCCTCGCCATCAAGGTCACCCTCCCACTCCCCACCCACTGCAGGTGAAGGGTGGCTCAGGCCAGAGGTAGTTTTCTGAGGACTCTTCCGGAACCCAAGATGATTCCTCCTTTTTCCAAGCGACTGGACTTGAGTCTTCAGAGGTCAGTCAATGGACGATAGCCCGTCGTCCTTCCTAGGACTGCTTCGGCTCATCTCGGAGTCCACCGGGATGGAGCTCGAACCCGTTTCCAAACGGGCCAGGTATCCCCTCACGGAGATTCTGGACCGAGGAGATTCTCCGACGGAGGCCTTTCCGGTGGCCGAGGCCATAGTGGGTCCGGCACTGGAGCTTTGGCAGCGCCCTGCTTCCTGCCCTGCGCCTTCGGCCAGGATGGCCAGGAAGTACGCGGTCCCTACTGGTTCCTTGTCCGGTTTTTCAGAACACCCCTCTGCTGAGGGGTTGGTTACCGACAGCTGCGCGCGCACTGCAACGCCAGGGATGGGACAAACCTCCTGACAAGGAGTCCAAGAAATTGGACTATGTCGGGTGAAAAGTCTCACGCCAGTGCCTCTCGCTTCGCCAGGCCAGTTCGCCGTCCTCATGGCACATTTTCTCATGCCCTGTTGGGCTCCCCTGATGAGGTCATCCTCATCTTCCGCCGATCTGCAGACTACGGTTAAGCAGGTGCGGACCAGGGCAGGGCAGTGGCCAAACAGCAGCTCAGACTGCTTTGGATATAGGGGACTCATGTGCAGATCGGGTGGCGGCAGTGGCTATGTCGCGGCTTGGCTTAGCTGAGGATATCCACCTTTACTTCGGATACCCAGCACAAGTTGGCGGATGTTCCCTTTTTGGGGACTGACCTCTTCGGCCCTGGGGTGGAAGGTCACCTGCAGAGGATCGAGAAGTCCAATGCTACCTTGGACTCTGTCTCTTCCACTCAGAAGGACAAAGGCCGCAAACCGCAGCCTAAGCCCTTTCGTCCTTCTGTGCCCCCGGCGCGCCCAGCCCAGCAACGTCAGGGCCAGCAGGCTCGGCCTTGGCATCCCAAACCCAAGCCGCCGGCTTCCTCTAACAGGAGGCAGGGAGGAAAAGGCCCAGGAGGTCCCTCGGCCGGTCCCTCCTCCAAGCCTGCCCAGTGACGGGCTGAGGGGTGTCACCCCATTCCCGCCACCTTACCCCTGGGTCCCCATGGGGGACGGCTCCGCACTTCCGCTCCGCCTGGTCCGCTGTTACCACGGACAGGTGGGTCTTGAGGTGGTGTGAAGAGGCCTGCCTCTGGAATTCGAGCAGGCACCACACCTTCAGAGCCGCGCCTCGGGGGCTTCGGGTCCCCAGCCTCACTGGCGGCTCGTCGAGCGGACTCGCCTCCTCCTCCAGAAGGAGGTGATAAGAGAGGTGGCCGACCTCCTTCAGACCCAGGGTTTGTGTCCAGGTACTTCCTGGTTCCGAACGGACGGGGCTGGCTCCATTCTAATTCTACACACCTAAACAAGTTCCTAAGGTCTCGAACCTTCAGGATGGTCACTCTGGCTCAGATAATACCATCCTTGGAACGCGGGCGTGGGGTTCCTGCTCTCTGGACTTGCAGGACTGCTTTCACGTCCCCTATCCGTCTGCCTCACCAGAGATTCCTTCGCCCGAGCGGAAGGATCCTTTTCGAGTTCCAAGCCATGCCCTTCGGCTTGTCTCCAGCTCCCAGGGTCTTCACCAAATGCATGGCAGTGGTGACAGCATTCTATGCGCCGAGGGTCCGGTGTACCCTTACCTGGACGACTGGCTGATAGCAGCTCCCTCCAGGAAGGAGGCGGAGTGATCCAGAGATCTGGCCCTCCAGGTCTGCTCTCAACTGGGCCTCCTTATCAACGAGGCCAAGTCGGAACTCGAGCCAAAGCAGGTGATTCTATTCATCGGGGCGCAGCTCGACTCTCTTCGAGCCAGAGCGCGGCTCCCGGCGGACAGGGCCGGGGTTTTTTCCTCCTTTGCCCGATCATTTCTGGTTGGGCAATTGCGCCCTGCCCGGGACTTCCTGCACCTCCTGGGTCTCATGGCGGCCTGCACCAGCGTGGTCCGTTGGGCCCGCTGGAACATGCGTCCCCTTCAATGGGGACTGGCCAGCCAGTGGTCACAACGCTGCAATCCTTTGGACCAGCTTGTGTCGGTGACTGGGGATGTGGAACGCCCAGTGGTGGACTGCTCCAGATCATTTGCAGGAGGGCATCCTGTTCGTCCGCCCGAGCCGACGGTCTCTATCAACCGATGCCTCTCTGATGGGTTGGGGTGCCCATCTGGGGAACACCGCTCATGGCCTCTGGTCTCGCGAGTCCCGATGCCACATCAACCTGCTGGAGCCCCAGCGGTCCGCCTAGCTCTCACCGCCTTTGCTCGCTCCTCCGGGTCAAGTGGTCCGAGTCCAGACGGACAATACCACGACCATGTTCTATCTAAACTGCCAGGGCGGGACGCGCTCCATGCTTCTATGCAAGGAAGCTCTCCAGATTTGGTCACTCGTCAGCAGCCTGGAGGCGGATCTCCTAGCCATTCATGTGGCAGGAGCCTCCAACACCCTGGCCGATGCCCTGAGCCGGATAGGGGCTGCATCCCACGAGTGGTCTCTCCTGCCGGAGGTAGTACAGCATCTGTTCTCCCATTGGGGCACACCTCAGGTGGACCTGTTCGCCTCAGGAGAACGCAGGCTGAGACTGTTCCATGCCCGCCCCTCAGCAGGGCTCGCTGCAGGGATGCTTCTCAGGCAGTGGACCCCCGGCCTTTTACTTTCCCCATTTCCCTTGGATCCACAAGGTGCTTCTCAAGGTGAGGAGGGACAAGGCGAGGTGATTCTGATAGCCCCAGACTGGCCTCGCCAGTTCTGGTACCCAGATCTCCTCAGTCTCAGCTCCAGGACTCCGCGGCAGCTTCCAGCTCGCCCGGACCTGCTCTGTCAATCAGGGGAAGGTGTTCCATCCGGACCTTCAATCCCTGCACCTGACGGCCTGGTTCCTGAGCGGCTAGAGTTCCAGGCCTTGGGTCTTTCCGACGAGGTCCTCAATGTAGTTGAGGCGTTCCAAGGAGTCGCACCTAGAAAATGTTATGCCTTCAAATGGAAAAGGTTTTCCATTTGGTGTCAGGGCAAGGGCTTGACCCTTCCTCCTGTTCCTTGGCAAGCATCTTGGACTATTATGGTCCCTTTCTAATCAAGGGCTTAGGTCGGCGACCCTAAGGGTGCACCTGGCAGCCATCTCTGCTTACGCGGGGCCGGGAAGCAGTCGGTGACGAGGAGAAGGTGGTCTGGCTTTTCAAAGGCCTTGATCACATTTCCTCCAGTGCGGGAACCCCACCTCCATGGGATCTACTGGGTACTGGCAAAGCTCATGGGCAAGCCATTCAACCTATGCACAGGTGTGCTCTCTCTCACCTGTCGTGAAGACGCTTCTTGGTGGCTATCACGTCAGCCAGAAGGATGGGAGAGCTCCAGGCACTTTCCATAGAGTCTCCTTACCTGGTCTTCCACAGGGACAAGGTTGTCCCGCGCCCCCACCCGAAATTCCTTCCGAAGGTGGTGTCGGAGTTTCACCTTAACCAGGTGTTGACTCTGCCGGTGTTCTACCCCAATCACACCTCGGAGGCCGAATATAGGCTCCATACTTTGGACCCTAGAAGGGCGCTCGCCTATTACAAAGAGCGCACGGCTGAAATTCGGGGAGAGGTTCGCCAGCTGTTTGTCACCTACGCTGAAGCCGCATCTGGCAGACCTGCAGCCAAGCGGACGATAAGCAGGTGGGTCACTTCCTGCATAGATCTCTGCTATAAGTTGGCGGGCATGGAGCCTCCCAGAGGGATAAGAGCTCATTCTACCCGCCATACTGCTGCAACGGTGGCTGCTTCCAGGGACGTCCCTATCCAGGAAATCTGCAGGACTGCTACCTGGAAGTCAGCAAACACCTTCATTACCCATTACCACATCGACCTTGAGTCACGCCGGGATGCTGGTTTTGGGGCCTCGGTTCTCCAGTCTCTTTCCCAAGTAAGTATTGGGGTGTGCTCTTGCCTCCCTCCTCCCGGAGAACTGCTAGGAGTCTGCCAATGAGTGTGGATGAACAATATATCCATGTCCTTTAGTCATAGAGTTACTACCCTAACAGGAGTTCTAGGAATGGCATATGTTGTTCATCCACACGACCCACCCGACCTTCCCGGCTTCGACGCACAACCTGAGCTTCCAGCGGGCCAGATCTGGTGTCATGGGGCGGAGCCGAGAGTTATACCACCCGGGTGGGTGGGAGGAGCAAGCTTGAAGACCTTCCGGCAAGATTTAAAGCGGTAAGGATACCTGCCAATGAGTGTGGATGAACAACATATACCATTCCTAGAACTCCTGTTACAGGTGAGTAACCTGTATTTACTGGGCCTGTGAGTGGGAAGGGGGGGGCATGAACTAATAAAATAAGGGGTGGGGGTAGGAAGGCAGGAGAGGACGGGGTACTATAGAAGTATGAGCAGAAGTGATTAAATACCAGGCAGTGTGGGAGCCAACAGGAGACAGGATAGGTGCAATGTAGGCAGTGTAGGAGTGGACTGGCAATTACATGGGATCCAGAGCTGACAGTACAGTCTCTAGAAATGTAGCAAGTAAGTTATTGGAAACGGTCACAGCTGGCATTCGCAATTAGCTGTCGTCTCAGGTTTTTTTTGTGGTTTTTTTAGGGACTGATCGAGGTTAGGGATGAAATATCAGCATGAAGCGAGTTCAGCCATCCAGGGGCATGGGTAGGCAAAGGATGTTTCCACCAAGGAGGTGCGACAGTGGGAAATTTTAAAGATTCAACTGTCAGAACTGCGAGTGCAGCGATTGTTACCATTGGGGGAGAGAAGATTCTGGACCCTGGTGGGTACCATGCCAAGACTAACTTTTTTTTGCCTGGAGGCAGGACTAGTAGAGAAGTCTGCCAGCACACTGTAGCCAGTTAGTCTGGGCATACAGGTCACACGTGTGTGTCAGCCGTTTGGCTCTTGTAACAAGTCGACAGGCTTTGTTTAATACTACTTTTATGTGGCGAAGGGCAGTATCTGCAGCAGAGCCATAAATTACCAGCTCATGGTCGAGGGTCACCAGGAAACTTTGCACAACTAGCTTAAGGGCCTCAGAGGTCAGACTGTGTTTGTGCCTGTGCAGCAGTCCACTGTGAGTATTGACTGCCCTAATTGGGGAGGTTGAAAGACATTGTGCTATCCAACGTGATCCTCAGATATTTTAAATGTTGCACTAGCTGCAGTGGAGAGCCCACCTTGTTTGTGATGAGAAGTGGGTGAGTTCTGTACCGATTTTGGGCGATGGAGAACATCATTTTCATCTTTGTGTAGTTCATCACAAGTTTCTGTTCTTTAAACCAGCTTTCTACAGCTGAGAAGTTGCTCTGGAGTTTGCATTCTCTCGCATCCGTGATTTAAAGGGCTTACTTAAACTGAAGTTGAGGGGTTGTGAGATCGAGGTGCAGCCTCCTGGTATAGCCCGATGTCAGTAGTTTCCTCAGGTTCTGCTTTACAGAATCAACAAGGTGACCACAAAACATGTCACATACCAGCAAACTTTTTTGTGAATTGGTGTCCCTGGTCTTTTGGCCCAAATTTAAGTGATCCACTTGTTCACCAAGGATTTGTCCATCAAGCTTTTTGGGTTTACTTCTACTAGCATTTTTATTCACATCCTCTGGCAGTTTCTGGGCTGTGTGTTCTCTGCCTGAGGGGTTAGTCCTCACCTTCGTATAAACCTGGTGCACCAACCTGCGGATGCCTTGAAGCTGTCTTTATTGTGGACACATTGTTTATTTGCTAGTGATAAAGCTTGAACCCTTATTGCAGTCTTGTTCACTGTATATCCCTGCTGCTATAACTCTTAGCACCCACGAGGCCCGTTCAGATTATGTCGAGCAGACTGGAGAAAGGCTCGCTTCGATTCTTTATCGCTTTTAGCTACCACTAGTAGATGTCCCCCACCCCACCCCGCCAGTACCTTTAAGTTTTTCGCTCACACAGAATTCTCTCTCAGCGGCAGCATTACTATGCGACTCTGCAAAGTTGACAACTGTAAGTTTGAATTCAGCCGTGTATGCAGTGAGTTTTCTTTTTAGCCCAGGCATTTTGGAGGTGATGGCAAACTGTTGAGCAGTTTATCTACCGTGTTTCATCCTGTTTAATGATTGGGGTTGGTAAGTAGCTACAGAACGGCTGGCAATCAATGCTTTAATCAGTAAGTGCTAATGTCAGGTTTTTGGGTATTGTATTTGTCTAGTACGTTAAGCGGTTAATTAACAAATTAAATTAACAAGAACTTGTGGTCTGAGGTAAAACAATGCACATTGGTGGCATGATTACAATTGGTATCACTGCTAACGAAAAGAAGCTGTGGTCCAAGGTAAAACCACCAGGGTTATGCAAATCATCAGTCCATTTTGTCAAGAATAACGCCTCGACTTATACCCGTACCATCTTTTATGCGAGTAACAAGGAGAACCTGTGTCTCAGGGGGGAAAAGATTTTCCCTTTGGTGTTCAAGACATTTAAGGCCATTGCGGGTGAATCTAGCTTCAGTCCTGGATTACCTCATCCTCCTCCAGTTCCTGGGCCTCAGGTCCTCAACCCTGAAGGTTCATTTGGCATCAGTGCCTGCATAAGCTTCAACTGGCAAGGATAGGTCAGTTGCGTGTCTGCCTGTTTTCAAAATGGGATCCTGTCCCCTGTGGGGTCTGAATCTGTGCATTGCGCAGCTGATGGAGGCTCCTTTCGAGCCTATGGCAACTGCTGCTTTGATGTCTATCACATAGAAAGTAGGTTTCCTGGTCACAGTGACCTCTGCCAGAAGGTGAGCGATCTGCAAGCCCTCTGCACTGATCCCACCTATATCATATTTTACAGGAACAAGGTAGTTCTAAGAACTAGCAGGAAATTCCTTCCTAAAGTGGTGTCTGAATTGCATTTGAATCCGTTATACTTCAGTTTTTTATTTTTTTGGTAATATGGTGAAATATAGCTCAGGAGAACAAAAGCTCCACAGCCTTGGATGTTGAGCGCTCTGAGCGACTACTTGAACCACACAAAAGGACGTAAGGTCCACTACCACTAAATTATTCATCATCTGCTGTGGAGTGGGGAAAGGTAAACAAGCATCCAAGAGAACCATTTCTCGGATAGTTTCTTGTGTACAGTTCTGTTATGGCAAAGCTGGCAAGCTGCCACCTGAAGGCCTTAGGTAGGGCCCCACTCTGCAAGGGGGCCCCTCTTCCTGTTTGAAAGCATCAGAAGGTCTTTCCCTCAGGAAATCTGTAAAAAGAGCTACCTGGAAAACAGTACACACTTAACAATGCACTGCTGTCTGGGCATACAGTCCAGAAGGGATCCCAGCTTTGCTAGTGCTGACTTGCATAACCTTTTTCCTAAATAGATTCTGTACTCTGGCTTCCAAAGTACTGCTATGGAGTCTGCAGTTACGCATAAGTGAGGGATTCCTGTGGTTTTGAGAAAAAAAAATTGCTGTAGTAATGTTTTTTTCCAAAGGGATCCCTCATTATGCTTAAGAATTTCAGTCCCCTACCTTTCCTTCTAGAACCTGAGAAAAGGTTCACACAAGAATCCGTTTTTTCTGTTTACATGAGCATTACTTGTTAGTGCATTTGCAATTGATACTGTGATCTGAGCTTTATAAATTATTCATAACATTTTAAAATTGTTCTACCGTGTTGAAAACTAATTAAAACAAAATGTTTTTGATATTTTTGGTAGCCATTTAGCTATTTAAAAGGTCACTGCTCACCCTAGCCTTAAAAATAAATCTACCAAAAGTATGAGAGTGAGCATTATCACACAGCAATCTTGAATTTCATTCTAAGATCTAAATAGCATAACATTCTAAGCTCCGGGTGGCTTATTCGAGGGAATAACTGCAGTTAAGCATCGTAAGAGCTCCCTTTTGGAGGAAACTGCATTTGTATGAGTAATTCTTTCTTACTTCGAGAGGGCTCTTGCAGTAGGTAATGACATATAGGACTGACGCCAGCTGGCGGCAGGACCCCACGGAAAAATTTCTAGCTAGCGGTCCCTGGCGAGGGACCGCCCTCATGCGATGTCGGTATAAAGGGGCGGTCCCGGACGCCCGCCTTCCAGTTCTTTCCCGCCGTGAGCTCATGCAGCGCCTCTCTGTAAAGTTCGTGCTTTGTCAGCCCTGTCTTTCATAGGTTTTTACCGAAAATTATTCTTTTCAATTGTCAGGTACATCCGGTGTATGCCGTCCACCCTCCGAGCACAGAAACAAGTGCGACTTGTCGGCGTAACTGCCACAAGGCGACGGCCATTCTCTGCTTTTCTGCCTAGGCCCTGATTACCCGGTCGATTAAGTGCCAGCATTGCCTCAACTTCAATGCGGCTACCCGTAAACAATGCCAACAGTCCCTGGAAGCCCATCTCAAGAAAAAGATGTTTTCTATGGAAAAAGAGTTGAAAAAGTTAAGGCAGGTGTCCACTTCCCTGGAAGGACATCGGAAAAAGGACAAGGAGAGGCACCGGGAGAAGTCCTCCTCTTCCACGTCTCCCGCTGGAGTCGCGGCCCAGGTAACATCCCCTCCGGGGACCATTCGGCAGCCTCCAAGGGTTTGGAGGAGGCGTCGGCCCGCCCGTCTGGCTTGCGCTCGGGCCTTGCGGGTCCTCAGGGCGAATGGAGGCCTCCACCCCCAGTTCTGCCGCAGGTCTGCAACGTACTGGCGTCGGCGACTCCTCTGTCGGACGTCGGCTCCTCTGACGTCCGCATGGAGAGGGTTGATAAGACGCCTGACCCTTCAAGGTGGTGCACGACCACTTCCCCATTGGACCGGGCCGCCCCTTCCCCTCAGCCCGCCTCCGGTGAGGGCTCCCGTAAGCCGGATGCCAACTCCTCCGGCGCCCGCTGGGAACCCGCCTTTGCCACACGCCGATTCCTCGACGCCAAGACCGGAACTGACCACGGGCCCCCCCCTCCGCGCTTCATACCTCGTCTCCCTGCAGCTGCTCGCCTGGGAGCCAGAGTCACCCCAACCTGACCCCAGAGATTTCTCTTCTCCTTCCCGGGCGATGGGGGGGATCTTCCACCTCCGTCAGACCCTCCTCCGATGGAACTGGATCTGATGTCTGCTCCCCGGACGCCGGCACCTCCAACGCCGGTACCGCTGACGCCGGCAGGGGATGTTCCCCTTCCGTAGGGCCCTCCGCCCCCCCCCAGGCCCATTAACGTGGATCTGCCCGTGGGGCCGCCGACCGGGCCGTCTGCTCTGGCAGCTCCCCCAGCTCCTGGGTACCCGCCGTCTTATCCGACGCCGTCGTACCCGGGACTGCAGTATCCAGCGCTGCAGTACCAGACGCCGGTTCCTCCGCTGCAGTACCCGACGCCGGGTTTCCCGCAGCTGGGTTATGGATACTCGCCTTACAGGTACAACCCGTACACTTTCCCCCCTCCCCCTCCACCATCCCCCCGGCCGCCGGTGGATGTGCAGGAGACTCTGGCCTCTTGGTGGGCTGAGGCCGAGGTGGAGAGCTGCCTTATGACGACGGTGCTGCCCCCGGCTCCCGTATGTCCGAGGCGGCACACTTCCTCATCGCCTCCAGACTCCAGGGCTCTTCCCTCTAGATCCAGAGAGGGGCAGGATACGCGTTCACGGGTACCACCCAAGGAAACCCGTTCCTCCCCCTAGTTGCATGAGGGAGTCTTATTCTTCTTCTGCTTCTTCTTCCCTCTCGGATTCCTCGGGTTCTTCCGATGGATGTTCTGAGAGACGACGAGCCCCGCTCTTCGTCTAAGCCCCGTCCGAGGACCCCTCCGAAGTCTCCGGAGGAGGATCCATCCTTCATGGAGTTGCTTAGAAAAATCCAGGAAATTCAGCAGTGGCGCTCCTTGGAACCAGATCCCCAGCGTCTAAAACTCGCCGAGCATCTGGACCTGCCCGTGACAGCTCCAACTTTAGTGCCACCCTGGATCGAGCCTCACGCCCACCTTGTTACCACGATTTGGAAACAACCGACGGCGTTGGCCCCACTTCCCAGGAAGTCCAACAGGCTATACCGGGCTCCCGAGGGTGTAGACTATCTTGGCTCTCACCCTCGTGCCGATTCAGTTGTGATTTAGCATCGCTCACGGCAGGTCAGCACATCCAAAGCATCTGAGCTCGTCTCCTCCAGATAAGGAATCTCGCCTCCTGGACCAGTATGGAAGAAAGATTTATGCCTCTTCCACACTGGGAATTCGGCCCCTGAATTACGTCGCCCACATGGGGGATTACCAGAAGGCCATCCTTACCCAGGCGGAATCTAAACTAGACTCCTTACCTGACTCTCAAGTCAAACAGGAGCTAGCTGATCTTGTCCGTTCTGCTCGTTCGGCCAGTCGCCACATTTTGCAGGTGACATACGATGCAGTGGACACTGCTGGGCGGAGCTCCGCTTTTGCTGTAAGCCTACGGCGTCATGCCTGGCTCCGCGTGTCAGGTTTGGTCCCAGAGGTGCAATCCGCCATTCAAGAGGCACCTTTCAGGGGGTCGGTGCTTTTTGGGGGTGATGTCAAAGACATCACAGACTTGCAAGAGAAGGGGACTGCCCTGAAATCCGTGGATTCCATGTACCGTCCCCATCCTCAGCAGCGCCGTCCTTTTCGCAGACTGACTCTGCCTCAAGCGAAACCCCAAGGAAGGCGGGCCACTAAACGTCGGGCCCCCGCAGCTGCTAGGCCCCCTCCGCCCAAAAAAGCAGCGGGTGCCTCAGCTGCGGTGCTGCCCCACACCACCTGACTCCTTCCTTCTTCCCACCGCCTCCGGATCCACCAGAGGAACCGGTAGGGAGATTTTCCCTCCACGTTCCGGGTTGGGAGAGGATAACCACGGATTCTTGGGTGTTCCAGCTTATAGCGGAAGGGCACTCCATAGAATTTCTTCAGAAACCACCCCGCCACCCTCCTCCGAAGTCATCGTATTCCAGAGACCATCTTCTCTTGGTCCAGGAAGAAATCTCGGCCCTTCTCGCGAAGCAGGCGATAGAACCCGTTCCCCTTCATCTTTGGGGGACGGGTTACTATTCTCACTTCTTCCTGGTCCCAAAGAAGACGGGAGATCTCAGACCCATTCTAGATCTCGGCTCCTTGAACCTTTATGTGGAATACAAAAGGTTCAGGATGCTCTCTGCAGAGTCTACTGCCCCTTCTTCGGCCGGGTCAGTGGCTTTGTGCGCGGGATATGCAGGATGCCTATCTGCACATTCCCATTCACCTTTCTCACCGCAAGTGTCTTCGTTTTGCGTTTCAGGGGGATCACTACCAATTCAGGGCGCTCCCATTTGATCTTTCCTCGGCGCCCCGAGTATTTACCAAATGCCTGGCTGTGGTAGCGGCCCACCTGTGTACAGTGGGAGTACAGGTGTTCCCTTACCTGGACGATTGGCTCCTGGCGGCCTCGTCCGGGGAGGAACTCCTGCATTTTCTCTCCCTCACCCAGCAGGTTTTTTCTGGCCTGGGTATTACCATCAACCATTCCAAGTCCCATCTGGACCCCTCCCAGAGGCTACAGTTTATCGGGGCTGTCCTCGATACGATGGTGAGCAAGGCCTTCCTGCCTCCAGACAGGGCGGCCTCTCTTCAATCCCAGATTTCCCTGCTATCAGAAAGCAGGAGAGTTCCAGCAGGGTTGGTCCTCCATCTTCTGGGGCTCATGGTGGCCGCTATTCCGACGGTTCCCCGAGCTCTGCTCCACATGAGGATCTCTCAGTGCACTTTTCGCTCCCAGTGGGATCAACTTGTAGATGACCTAGATCAACTAGTTCTGATCTCCTTGCCGATGGCACGGGACTTAAAATGGTGGATGGTTCGAGAGAACCTATTTCGGGGGGTCCCCTTCTTTCATCCTCCCCCCTCCCAGACTCTGACCATGGACGCATCAGACGAAGGTTGGGGAGCCCATCTGGGCCCTCATCGGACCCAGGGCTTATGGTCCAGACTGGAGCTAGCTCTCCACATCAATGTGCTCGAGCTTCGAGCTGTGCTATACGCTCTCCCAAGCCCTTCACCAGTACATTCTTCCCGACCACTTAGCCGTCCAGACGGACAACATGTGCGTAGTGTGGTACATCAACAAGTAGGGTGGAACTCGTTCCTACCCTCTATGCAGGGAAGCTATGAGGATTTGGGATTGGGCAACTCATCACAACCTTCACCTCACGGCGATTCATGTTCCAGGAGTCGACAACACCCTGGCAGACAAACTAAGCCGCTCCTGTGCCCGGGCACACGAGTGGGAATTGGATCAAAAGGTGCTCGACAATATCTTTCAGCTTTGGGGGACTCTGCAGGTAGACCTCTTTGCCTCCCCCCCAAAATGCTAAACTTCCTAGCTTTTGCTCGCTTGCTCCAAAGCGAGGCGCTTTCTGGAGCAACGCTCTGTCTCTAGACTGGAAGGACAGATTAGTCTGTGCCTTTCCCCCAATTCCTCTGATCCCAAGAGTTTTGCAGAAGCTATCTACAGAAGGAGCGAGAATGATTCTGATTGCTCCTTTCTGGCCCAGGCAAATCTGGTTCTCTCTTCTACAACAATTCTCAGAGGTTCCTCCTCTTCCTTTATCTCCAGGTTTATTGACCCAGGATCAGGGGACCCTGGTCCATCCAGGTCTCAAGTCCCTTCAACTTCATGCATGGCTCCTGCAGACCTAGCCCAATCCCGTTTTGGCGTCTCTCAAAAAGTGGCGGTGATTTTGGTGGAGGCTAGAAAACCCTCCACTAGGTCCACTTATGCCATGAAATGGAAGAGATTCTCTATTTGGGCCGCCTCTAGGAATGTGGAGCCTTTCTCCTGCTTAGTGGCTGTTCTGCTGGAATACTTACAGTACGTCATCTCTTCGACCTGGGTCTCAGCCATTCCTCCTTGTAGGTGCACATGGCTGCTATTTCAGCCTACCATGCTCCTTTTGCTGATAAAACCTTTGCCCAACTGGAGGTCTCTTAAGACCTTTCTCAGAGGGGTCCTTCATCTGAGGCCCCCCATCCGAACTCCTGCTCCCCCTTGGGACTTGAACTTTGTTCTCGAGAAACTTGCTCCCCTTGAATCTGCAGCTTCTGCAGATCTGAAGTTTCTTTTCGTGGAAGGCGGCTCTTCTTGGTGGCCATCACTCGCTCAAGAATTTCCGAGCTCCAGGCCCTTATGTGTAAAATCCCCTATTTGATTTTTCACAAAGAACGAGTTGCTCTTCGCATGAACCCTAAGTTTCTACCCAAAGTAGTAGCAGAGTCTACCTTAAATCAGTCCATAGAGTTACCTGCCTTTTTTTACGCAGTACTCCAACCAAGGGGAATATTTACTCCATACCATGGATGTTCACCGGATTCTGAGATACTACACCAACAGGACGAAGGATCTCAGAAAGACTGATCAGTTGTTCGTCTCGTTTGCTCACAGAAGGGAAGACAATGCTGTTTCCTAGCAATGCCTGTCGAAGTTGTTGGCTCATTGTATCACTTTCTGTTATGACAAGTACAACAAGACCCTTCCGGGTCAAGTCAGAGGTCACGCCACCTGAGGAGTAGCGGCCTCTGCGGCTTGTTTCAAGAATGTGTCTGCGGCAGACATTTGTGCCGCCGCCACCTGGACTTCGGTCCATACCTTTACGAAACACTACAGTTTGGACATTACTAACTTGTTTTTTTTTTCTCTTTTAGATATTTCCTGAAGACGACCTAAGGTCGAAACGTAGATTTTTAACTCTATTTTCTATTTTCAGCGTGCATTTAATATAACCATTTTGTTTTGCTTACAGTTTGGACATTGCCTCTTGTCGTAGAGCAAGCTTCGGGCTAGCTGTTTTGCAAGGCCTCCTGTCTTGAGGCCTTCAAGGCTGCTGCTTCTTTCTGGAGTAGTTCCCTCCTCCCGGTGCCTCTTATTTGTTCCAGACTGCTTGGGATTCGGTCCTATATGGACTTACCTACTGCAAGAGCCCTCTCGAAGTAAGATAGTACAGTTACGTAAGAACTTACCGTAACAGTAGATCTTTGAGGGAGGCTGTTGCAGTAGGTAATACCTTCCCGTCCTCCTTCCCCCTAGGCTTTTTCAGCTTCTTTTCCGGGAATGGAAACATAGGCTTCTCTCTCGTCCAGGTCTTCCGGGCCTGTGGCGGGAAAGAACTGTAAGGCGGGCGTCCGGGACTGCCACTTTATACTGATGTCGCATGACGCCAGTCACCTGACGTGGGGGCGGTCCCTCGCCAGAGACTGCTAGCTAGAAATTTTTCCGTGGGGTCCTGCCACCGGCCGGCGTCAGTCCTATATGTAATTACCTACTGCAAGAGCCTCTCTCGAAGATCTGCTGTTACGGTAAGTTCTTACGTAACTGTACTTTCCTTAGTGGCTTCTTATTGTTTTATAGTTTATCTGGCTGATCCTGCTGTCCCTCATGCCAGCGTACTAAGCTGAACACCACTAGAGGCGCATCTCATAACCTCCCGCGGCTGTCGCGAGTCTGACATATGAGCTGGGGAGTAGCCACAAGAATGTGTATAGCACGTGTACATGAATGTGAATAGTGCTGTGGATGGAGCTGTTAATAGCTGTGGTTTGAGATGTACAGGTCTGGGTTCTATACTGTGACCCAAGTATAGATCAGCAGTGTCTGTTGTTCTATGCTTGGGCACAGTGTAGCAGCCAGACCTGTGCATCTCAAACTGGAGGTATAATAGCTTGATCCATAGCACTATGCTATACAGGCTTCCACAGCTGCTGTCAGTCTCGTATGTCAGACTCTGGACTACCACAGGGAGTTGTGGGACACTTCTTTAGGGATGTTCAGTATGCCAGGTGCAGGGATAGCAGGATCACCCAGATAAACTATAAAACAATAAGAAACCACTAATGTAAAATCATATTCTGTAAAACTGTTAATCGGGGGGCTTTGGGACATAGAAGTTTCTCTTTAAGACCTGGAGAAGTGGGGCTTGACTTTTCTAAAGCCCATTAGATTGACGCATATTGTGCCGAACCCCAACTTGCGGCATACTCTGTGCCAGGGATCCCCTGCGTCAAATATTGGTACATGAGTCCTGGCGCCAAAATCCCGTGCGTTGCCCCAGCTGGTGCCATGCGCCAGACTCATGGCTCTTGGGAGGGATTGATGGAGGCAGCTGTCTTTCCCTGCGGTGGGGAAAGCCAGCCCATCATGCCAAAAGTCTTGATGCTGACTGAGGAAGAGAGCCATGCACACACCCCAAAAGTGACCAGTAATGTTCAGAAAAGGAAACCTGTACCAAGTACCAGACAGGAATCTGGAATAGTACGGTTGAAGAGAAGGAGGAATACAAATGGAGGGGACTGAGAGAAGCAGAGGTGCTGAATAGCTACATCTTACTTCGAGAAACAGCTCTTGCAGCAGGTTACACCATTAGGACTGAAGCCGGCAGGCGCCAGGACCCCACGGAAATTTTCTAGCTAGCAGTATTCAGCGTGGACTGCCTCCGACGCCGGTCCTACCCCGACGTCAGGCGTAGTACATATGGAGATGGTCCCCCATAATCCTCAGTTCTTTTCCCGCCGTCGACTCACCAGCATCGGCCTCTGGGTCTCCTCCTAATGCACGATGACTACAGAACTTTCGACAAACTTTTTCGCTGCACAGCCGATGTCCTCTCCAACTCCATCTCTTGAGGGTCACCTTTCTAAGTGTGCCTGTGGCAAACAGATCCCTTGCAAGGATCCCCATTCATCCTGTGTGCGTTGTCTAGTCCCAAACCATGACACCAAGGCCTGCACCTTTTGCCAGGGTTTCAATAGCCACACCAGGATCCACCATCAGAAGGCACTTCAGGCATATCTTCTTCAGGAAAAGCTTAAAAGAATGGACCAAGAACCTTTCTCCAGGGGAGAATCTTCATCCAAATCCCATAAAAACCGGGACAAGCACCAGGAGAAGGTGAGGTCTAGGTCCCCTACTCGGGCCTCGGACTCCCATAGCTGTGGCTCCAGATCAGACCGCTCTCCCTCCAGGGCTGGGCCGCAACCTCCCCCGGTTAAGGTCGGGTCTTCAGGTGGCTCTTCCTCGCTCCAGCCTCTTAAGACATCGAGGTCCTCTGCTTCATCAACCCCTTCCAAGGCCTCTTCGAAGTCTGGTGAGTGCCATAAGTCTTCTTCATCCACCCGTCTTCTGGATACTGACTCCAGGTTGGTCTCCCAACCATCCAGAGGTCCTGAAAGACCAAGGACCTGATGTCCCTAAAACAGACGTCGGCTCACCACCTGTCGGCCAAACATTCAAAATCGTCTCTGCACTCACAGGAGCCGGCGTCGCCGGCCAGGCGTTCGCCAGGTCCGAAGACGTCTGCCAGGGGACCGACGTCTGCTACTCCGGAGCGGAAGACCGCACCCCTGTCGCCGGTGGACGTCGATCGTAAGGGATTCCACAGAGGAGGACGCCCCACAGCCCGAAGACCAGGCAGGTGACACAGAGGATGCCGGGCTCCCACTGGAACCCTTCCCGGACCGGGAGATCCCCGGGGACCCGACACCCGACCCCGGTGCCAGACCACTGGCGCCAGGCCCGTCCTCGGGTATGAACATTGTAGAGGTAAAGGAGCTCTTTTACCTTTGGTGGGACACCATCAAGAAGGATGTGGTCCCCCGCCATCATCCTCCTACTACTACTCCTACCCCTTCACAGCCCACGCCCCTCCTCCACCTAAGGGGCCAGTAGGACGGCCACCATCCCCCAAGGAGCAGACCCCCCCTCCTAGGGACAGATCTACAGACAGGAGAAGGCCTCCCTCCAGATCCCCTTCAGGGTCATCCAGCCCCAGACGACACCGGTACACTCCAGAGGAGTCAAGATCGGATACTTCGGAATACTCCAGATCTTCTTCTCCACTCAGAATCTCCTCTCCTGACCCACATGACCTCCCCAGGTCTCCACCGGATGATCCCTCTTTCACCGAGATTGAGGCACATCCAGGACAACATGGGGTGGGATGCTGAGGACCTTGACCCTAAACGACGACGCCTTGCCCGCTGCCTTCTGCAAAAAGACCCACAGCCTGTGGTAGTGCCACCCTTGGTGGACACCTTCGCGGACGTCACCACTCCCGCAGTGCCGAAGAAGGCTGACCGCCTGTACAAGGCTCCTAGAGAGGACCAGTACTTGGCGAAGCAACCTCTGGCAGATTCCCTGGTCATCACTGCTTCACCTGACTGGTCTCAAAGACCCCAGCATATGAGCACTCAGCCCCCGGACCAGGAATCCAAGCAATTGGAAGCTCTGGGGAGGCACACGTACGTGGCTACTACTTGCGCCATCAGGTCTCTGAACTACCTTACTCATATGGTTCAGTTCCAGAACGCCCTGTGGGAAAAGGGCCAGGACCTGGTTGAAAAGTTTCCCGATGGCGATCAGAAAGCGGAGCTTCTAAACCTCCTCCGCACCGGGTCAGATGTGGGGACCCAAATGCTTAAAGCTGCATACAATTCTGCAGACTCTTCGGCCAGAGCTGTAGCTTCAGGAGTCTGTCTCCGGAGACACTCCTGGCTCCGTGTCTCCGGCTTCATCCTGGACGTACAGAAAAATATTCTAGACTTCCCATATAACGGCGAGGTACACTTTGGTGAATCCTTGGAGAAGGTTATCACCAAGCTCCAGGATGCAGGGAAGGCAGTCAGATCTGTACAGGCCATGTACAGATTTAGACCTAGTTCCTCAGTTGTGGGGAAAATTATGGAGTTACTACTAAAAGAGAGGATAGTGGCGTACCTAACACACTGGAAAAATGGACCCAAAGCAACATGGCTTCACAGCAGGATGCTCTTGTCAAACCAACTTGATTGACTTCGACTGGGTCACCAGAACACTGGATCAGGGAGGGGCAGAGGACATTGTATACCTAGATTTCAGCAAGGCATTTGGCACCGTACCTCACAGAAGGCTAACCAACAAGCTGGAACATATAGGAGTTGGACAGAAGACTGTCAGCTGATCGACAGGACCCAGAGAGTGCAAGTCAACGGATCATTGTCAAGGGAAGGTAGGGTGACCAGTGGCGTCCAGCAGGAATCGTTACTGGGACCGATCCTATTAAACATTTATAGCAGACATAGCGAATAGACTAAAGGGGAAGGTTTGCCTGTTCGCAGGTGATACAGAACTCTGCAGCAGAGTGCACACAAAGGAAGGAGCAGACAACATGGATGCTGACCTTAGAAGGCAGGTGGATTGATTCAGGAATTGGCAGTTACAATTTAATGCCAAAAAGTGTAAGATAATGCACTTGGGAAAGAGGAACCCTGGAACAAAGTACACTGGGAGGACATCAACTTGGAGACACAAAGAGCAAGATCTCAGGATAATCATTACTAATGAACTAAAGGTAGAAAAACAATGCGAGAAAGCAGCAGAGAAAGTGGGTGGCATCCTCGGATGTGTAAGTAGACGCAGTTCAGACAGACAATCTATTTCAACAGAACACGGCAGCGTGCACGAGAGTGCATGATATGAGACTGGTAGGAGGAAGGTTCAAAAGCAACCTCAGGAAGTACTTCATCACAGAGAGAGTGACAGACCCATGGAACAGCCTGCTCCAGAAGGTGGTAGCATCAAAGATGATCAGGGAGTTCAAACTCACATGGGACAGACACAAGACAAGTTAGGAAGAAGGCTGCACAGGAAGGGGGTTAGTTTCTAGGGCAGACTAGATGGATCGCACAGTCCCTATCTGCCGACGCTTTTCTTATGTACCCTTGGGTGCAAGCCGTCTGACCCCATTGCTTTCATCATAGTATCAAAGTCAATACAAAGCTTAAATTGGACTTTCGCCCATTTGCCTGCTATATACCCATTTTATATACCCATTTTACATTTAATTTAGAACTAATTTTATTTTGACTATAAGCATCCAGTCTATCTTTGAGACTTTCTAGTGACGGGCTTTCTACTACTGCTATTGGAAGTACATTCCAATGCAGTACTACCCTTTGGCTTTGTCCACCTTTAAACTGCCTAGTTCCTCTCTAACCCGGTCTACACTGAACAGACTAGAATTCACTTTTTGTCTTCCCTCACCTCAGCTCAAGTCGGCCCCCAACCCCTGGTGAAGACCAAGCAGAAAGTACAGTTATGTAAGAACTTACCGTAACAGTAGATCTTGGAGAACAGCTCTTGCAGCAGGTTACACCATTAGGACTGAAGCCGGCAGGCGCCAGGACCCCACGGAAATTTTCTAGCTAGCAGTATTCAGTAGGGGACCGCCTCCACGGTCCTGCCTCCGACGGCCAGGCGAGTACATATGGAGGCGGGTCTCCATAATCCTCAGTTCTCCCGCCAGAGACTCCCAGCCGCTGGATGACATCAGAAAAGGAGACGGAGGATCCGCCATCAGATGGCAAAACAAGGCATCAATAAATGCCCTATCCTAGGAGAAGGATGCTTTGACTACGACTTACCTCCATCGGGGATGGTGGGAGGGAAAGTTCCTGCTGCAAGAGCTGTTCTCGAAGATCTACTGTTAGGGTAAGTTCTTACGTAACTGTACTATCTTTCTTCGAGAAACGGCTCTTGCAGCAGGTTACACCATTAGGACTGATTCCCATGTAATACTGGCAATCACACGTCGGGAGAAGGAAAAGTAGAAATCCTTGAGATACCTCGAGCCTAAGACAGAAGTCCTTGATGTACTGCTAGACCGAACCCTGTTCTTCGCCTCTATGCAATGTCCAGGCTGTAATGCCTGATGAAAGTGTGTATGGATCTCCAAGTAGCTGCAGCGCAAATAGCTGAGGTGGACACATTCCTTAAAGCTGCAAAAGAGTTAGCCACCCCTCTGGTGGAATGACCCTTAACCACGCCCGGTAAGGGTTTGCTACGCTTCTGGTAACAGAACGTAATGCATTGAATAAGCCACCTGGACAGCGACTGCTTCGAGACAGGAACTCCCTTCATCCTATGGGCAGAGGAGACGAAACGTTGGTCTGAGATTCAGTGTTTGGTTCTGGTCAGGTAATATGAGGCACCTATGCACATCAAGAGTGTGCAGAAGGGCTTCTTCTCGATTAGAGTATTTCGGGAAATACATTGGTAGATCAATATCCTGATTAAGGGTGAGAGCTGAGACCACCTTAGGCAGAAATTTGGGATTAGTCCTTAGGGATACCCAGTCTTGGTGGAAAACCAAATAGGCTCTTTGCACATAAGTGCGTGCATTTCAGAAATTCTTCTGGCCGAAGTAACTGCAACTAAAAGTAACGTTTTCCAAGAGAGAAAACGTAGCTCACAGTCCGCGGCTGGTTCAAAGGGTGTCAGCGTGAGCTGCCCCAGGACGAAGGGTAAATCCCATGGTGGGATTGGATCCTTAATCGGTGGCCTAAGGTGGAGGATGCCCCTCAAAAAGGCAGGTGTCGTGTCTAGTTGAGCCACAGTGCGTTGGCCTACTGGGACGTGGTAGGCTGAAATAGCACAAAGGGGTACATTAATAGAGGAGTAAGCCAGTCCGGAGTGGAAAAGGGATAGCAGGTAATCCAGTACCAGCTTTTCTGGACAGTCCAAAAGTGAAAAGTCGCGTGCTTGAACCCATAAGCAAAACCTGCGCCACTTCATGACGTAGGTCGCGTGGGTAGCCGGTTTCCTAGCGGCAGTAAGAACATCTGCCACTTCTTGAGAGAGACCTGTATCGCATCATGGCTATGTCTCTAGGAGCCAAGCATGCAGGTTCAGGGAACGTAGATCCGGATGAACTAAGGAACCCGCCTCCTGAGACAGCAAATGGGAGCTGATTGGTAGAGGCACTGGAAGTTCCCAGGATAGCTGATGCAAGAGGGGGAACCAGATCTGTCTGGGCCAAAAGGGTGCGATCAGTATGAGCGTCGCTTGCTCCCTGCGAAGTTTTGGAAGAACACTCTGGATCAACAGAAAAGGAGGAAAGATAGAGGAATCTGCCTGCCCAGGAGAGGGACAAGCGTCTCGCCAGAAAACACCAGGCCCTGGATCTAGCGAGCAAAAATTGGGCAGTTTTGTGTTGTATGGGGACGCGAAGAGGTCCATCTCTGGAGTACTCCATCTGCGAAACAGATCGTCTGCCACCTGCAGTAGTTCCCATTCGTGGACTCCGACCTGAGAGCGGCTCAGGCTGTCTGCGATGACGTTGTCCACTCCCGGAACATGAACTGCAGTAAGGTTTGCACCGTGTTGTAAGACCCAATTCCACACACTCATGGCCTCCCTGCAAAGTGGGTAGGAGTGGGTGCCTCCTTGTTTGTTGAGGTAATACATCACCGCGGAATTGTCTGTTTGTAACAGAAGTGTACCCGGTGGAATCTCCGACTGGAAGGCCTTCGGGGTGTAGAGAACTGCCCTCATTTCCAGTATGTTTATGTGGAGATGAGACTCCTAGGCTGTCCACAGGCCCTGAGACCGGACATCATCGAGGTGTGCTCCCCAGCCGAGCCTTGAGGTGTCTGGAGAGTGTCACAGTCGGGGACAGCGCTATGAAGGGGGCTCCCGCTAAGAGGTTCCCTGAATCTAGCCACCATTGCCAATCTCGAATTACGATCTTCGTGATTCAGATTGGATGCTGCAGATGGTCTTGCTTTTGGTCCCATTGTACCCATAACATCCACTGGGTTACCCGCATGTGGAGACGGGCTAGCGGGACTGTTGCAGTGGCCGCAGCCATGTGTCCGAGCAGGCAAAGGACCAGTCTGGCCGGGACGGTCTTCTTCGCCAAGTCCCTGGTGAGGGATCTGATGTGTTCCGCTCTGTCCAGGGGGAGGAAAGCTTTCCCTTGGACGGTGTCCAGAACTGCTCCTATGAATTGCAGTGTCTGGGATGGAACCAGGCATGACGTCTTATAATTGATGAGAATGCCCAACGTCTCGAACAGAAACTGAGTGCAATGAATGGCAGCCATCAGGGCCTCCCGTGTGGGCGCCATGAGAAGCCAATCATCCAGGTAGGGGAACGCGTAGTGGCCCTGTCTCCTCAGAGGCAGCTGGCCGCCATGCACTTTGAAGACCCGTGGTTCCGATGACAGCCCGAAGGGAAGAGCTCGGAACTGATAATGGCCCTGAATCTCGAAGCGCAGGAACCTCCTGTGCGCTTGAGCGATAGGAATGTGCAGGTAGGCGTCCTGCATGTCCAGGGATGCTAGGAATGCACCCTGCTTCAGCATGGGAATCAGACCTGGGAGGGTCACCATGCGGAAGCGTTTGTACATGACCGAAACATTGAGGTCGCTGAGGTCCAGTATTGGACGGAGGTTCCCTGTTTTCTTTGGAACCAGGAAAAAGTGAGAATAATATCCTAGTCCTCTCTGGTTCCCTGGTACGTGCTCTGTAGCTTCTTTTTCCTGACGTGCTCGCACCTCCTGCTGTATGAGCAGGGCATGCTGACCCGAAGAACGGGAAAGCAGGGGAGGTCTTGTAGGTGGGTTGTCTAGAAACTCTACGCAATGGCCTTTCTTGACCAACTGGAGAACCCACCTGTCGGTGGTGATCGATTGCCATCCTAAGAAGTGTGAGCGATGCGACCCACGACTTTCTTTGCCCATTGTTCCAGAGGAGGGGCCGGGACCGGGAAGGAGTCATGCTGTGGCGTTTGTCCCTGCGGGCTGGGCCGACTGAGTAACGTTGGCCTTTGCCTGGGGACGATTTGGCCTGGGCCTTGCGCGAGAAAAGTGCCCCTCTGCTGCTGGCCGGAACGTTGCTGCTGCCTTTGTAGCCGGCCGTGAAAACTGAACACTTGTGACAGTTCCTGCCGATTTCCACGCAGTACTCTGGTCTGGCAGGTGGTTCTCCAGAGACAGGGATGCCCAGTAGCACACATCCCAAGAAGCACATCTGTTATGCACTGGATGAACTGTGTGCACGTGGCACCCGAAATACATTGCTGAGGCCTGTTACCGGGGGCGTGTGGTGACATGTCAAGAGCCATGCACCCACTGCCATTCCAGCCAGAGACAGAACGCTCACCTCTGTCAACACACCGTGACACATAGGGGTACGGACACCACAGAACAGGGGCAACAAATAGGTGGGTACTCATGTCATTTCACAGCAGAGCCTACACCTCAGGATGGAACATGAGGGATACTGTAGAACACACCAAGTGTTTTGTGTGCTCTGATACAATCTATGCCAGTAGCTGTGATCTGCTGTAGCACTTGTCCTGTGTGTATTGTAGAAAGATTGCTGAATGAGGGGATATCCCAGTACGTCACACGGGTACTTGTCTGATTATTCTGGCACAGCTAGGTGCTTCCAGAGCCTGCAATGCCTCTGCTGCACCAGGTGTCATCTGTGTTGTCAGTAATGTCACTAGATCTTTTGGTATCTGGACAAATAGGAAAGGTGTCCCGCCCAAAATGTGCAACAATGGTCAGCATGGCCACAATGAGACACACTGGTGCCATGCGGGGATACTGCAGAACGGCAGGGTCTCCCAATTTGCATGTTTTGTGTACCACACAGAGGTGTCATTACTGTAGGTGGCCTGAACGAGTGCTTCATACAGCCTATCCCATGGGCACAATTTCCATTGGGCATCAGAATGGTACAGGGGTCATGGGATCAGTTTCCACCCAGAGCGGTGTGGTGCATGGCCTGTTATTCCAGCCCTGGCTGATGTAAGCACCAGCTTGCCCTGTGGCCATGGTGGGGCTTCCAGAACACACCAGTAGGGGTTGCTGCAGCTGGTGTCTGCAGTGCTGCCATGGGGCCAGTCTGGCATAAGGGGACCCGGGTTCTCAACAGCCAGTGTCTGAAAATTGGGACTGCCACAAGTTGTGACACAAGATGCCCCTTACGCCACTCCGGTTGGACGCAAGCACCATGTGTTGTTTTTGGGCTTTTGAAAATCGAGCCCGTGGTTCTTAGAAGTAATGATAGCTCAGCAAAGTATCACTGCTGGTAGCATCATGAAGAATGGTGGGAGTATCCCAGATGGGGGTTGATGATATGAATGAGAAGGAAGCTGAGGAAAAGGTAAGCATAGTTTGGTAAACCTTAACAGTGACTGTCCATCTTGACATAAGTACTGGCTAATATCTTTTCTGTTTCGTTGTGTTACTGGCATCCAGGGGAAATTGCATAGTTTAAACTGCTGCCAAGTAATTTTGTCAGTGCAACAAGCCAGTGTGAATGGGTAGAGAATGCAGTCTGTTAATTAACTTTTCTGGCGTAATCTTCCGTTATGTTTTAAATGTACATGTTAAACCAATGAGAATAATTTCTGTTTTTTCAATATAATTTGGTGTTAATAGTATGGGTTATTTGAAATAACTGCCACAAAGCTTCTGAAGAAGGACCTGGTTGGTTCGAAAGCTAGAGCACTTTGTTCTTTTCTGTAACATCCGTGTTGGTCCAATAAAAGGTATCAAATCATTTGTTTCTGGATCTGTTCAGTAAATGAATAAATTGAATTATGCTTCCACCCTTGAAATGTAGTGATGTATGTTTAAGCTGTCTTACTAGCTGAAATGTTAAATCCTTAACTGTTCTGTAACAGTGAGTCCGACTTCTTTGCTAACATGGTGGTGGATGCTGCACTTGCAGTTAAATTCACAGATGCCAAGGGTCAGTCTCGATACCCAGTAAACTCTATCAATGTTCTGAAGGCTCATGGGCCTAGTCAGGAAGAGAGCATTCTTGTAAATGGCTACGCACTGAATTGTACTGTAGGATCTCAAGGTAAATTCAAAATGTAATGTAAATCTTTAAAATGATTATAAAATCATTGTATGCACATACCTTTGAAATCTCTTCATGGTAATTTCAATGAAGTGTGTGCATGTGCAATTTGGCCAAGCAACAAACCACAAATATAAATATAACCCCTGACTAATTCTAAAGGATGATGAATAATTTTTCTAACTGCCTAGATCAGTCCACTGTTAATACTTGGTCTTCCACTGACCATGCTTGGTCACTGGAATAGTCTTCAGGGTGGACTGAATCCAAACATGTGGTCTGCCTCCATTGCACACTGATCTTTTCTTCACCAGAAGGAACAAGTGATCTTACTTCGAAGGGACTCTTGCAGCAGGCAACACCATGAGGACTAAGCTCCCAGGTGCTAGGACCACACAGAAGCTAGCGGTCATCAGCAGGGGACCACCCCTAACGTCAGCACGCAGATTTCTGCCAGTGGTATAAAAGGGGCGGTCCCCCAACCCATCCTCTGTTATTTTCCCACCGTCGACCCGTGTAGGTCAGACTTCTGCGGATGGCTGCTTCTATCCAATGCCATTTTCTCGTGTTTACCCATGATTTATTTTCTTACCAGTATTATTCTTGATCTTCCCTTGTCAATCTTCACCATTCATTACTTCCTGGGTGTAAGCCGGGGGCGCGCTTCCCGCCGCGAGGATTTTTTAAAAAGTTTGCCCTAGCAGCCCGCCCTCGAGAGGCGGCGTCATGCGTCATGCGCGGCGGCCGTTAATGCGACCAACTCCTCCTTCAACTCAGTTCTGTTTCTCCCGCCGTCGAGGCAGCACCTGTTTCGCGTGGAGCGTCAATTCAACTGCGCAGTAGACCGACTCCGATTTTCTCGCACTCGACGCCATACTCGGTAAGACTGTTCCTTTTTTCTTTTGTACGGCGCCGGGTGTTTTCTTTCTGTATTTTGACCTTGTTTGTTTCGCGTTATGTCTGGTTCTGGAGCAAAGCGTTTCTCGAAGACTGGTCGCGCCCCTATGCGTCGGTGCTCATGTGGCCGGCATTTCCCCGTCTCGGACCGGCATGACGTTTGTCTCCGTTGCCTGGGACCCAACCATGACATGGATTCATGCGACGCCTGTTTCTCCATGGACCGCCGTGTCCTCGAAGTCCGAGCGTTCAAGCTCGGCAAAGCCCCGCCGACCTTCGGGGGGCGGCGTCGCTCAAGGGATTCTCAGGTAAGGTCTCTTGGCCTTTCCCCCGGGTCCCCTCCCGGGCCTATACGGTCTGAGGAGGAGGGGGTCTCCTCGTCTTTTCTTGCCGAGGAGGAGGCCCCTTCTGCGGTGTCGGGGGAGCGTCGTAGTCCCTCCCGGGGCCGCGGCGCTGACACCGCCTCGGCAGTCACCTCTTCGGAGGTGCAGGCTCCCCCCGTGGCGAGGCCCTCGACTTTTGGGCCTGGCTCGGGTGGACCCTCGACGCCGCCTTTCGGCGCCGTTTGCGGCGCCGGTGATCGAAGCGGCGCCGCTTTGGATCGGCGCCCGTTTGCGGCGCCGGTGATCGTCACGGCGCCATTGCATGCCGCTTTGGGCCTCGGCACCGTTCGCGGCGCCGATGGACGAAGGCGGCGCCGTCGGGCGTGTCGCCGCGCCTTCCGACGCACCGGCGCGTGGGCCTTGTCCTTCCTCCAGGCGGTGCCGGCCTTGCGCGCACCGTTGAAATGTGGAGCTTGGCCTGGCTGCTACTGGCGTGAGGGAGGCAAGCGGCGCCCTTGGTACCGGGCCGTTCGCGGCCCCGTAGCCTCGGGGACCCAGCATTGAGGTCCTGCTGGTCTCGTCCTCCTCGGAGGGCGATGATTCAGACGTGGACCCATCCTGGCACCCCCACTCTTCGGAGTCTGGGTCCCCGGTGGCTAGAGGTGCCAGGCGGCGCAGCGGGCCCCTCCCTCTGTCCCCCCTTCTGTCGTTTCCTGAGGGTTCCCCGGCTGGGGGTGGCCGGGAGCCCGGGGGCAGGCGTGGGGTGCGCGGGGAGCTCCCTCTCAGGCCGGTGACAGCTACCTCTCGGGTGCTGTTGCCCCTCAGGGACAGGGGATGCTGTGGTCGAGGAGGAGGGCCCTCTCAGAGTCCGAGGGGTTGAGGGGGTCTGCTGCTCGGTCTTCTTTGGCACCTCAGGGGGTGGCCAGGGCAGTCTGCGGAGCCTCGCCCCTCCTTCAGGGTTCTAGGGTGTCCTCCGGCGTTTGTGCGGACTGCCTTCTGGATCCATGCAGTCCCGGGCGTCGTCACGGGAGGTTCTCCCCAGGGCTCTCCCAGGCTCCGCTTCCCCAGAGTTCCGTTCTGCGGCCTGGTCTGATTCCGGGATCCCTCTTTCCAGGCTCCTTTCCCGGTTCCAGAGCCCTCGCAGAGAGCAGTTGCCTCCTGCGGAGGTGCCCTCTCCATCTCTCTGCCTTCACACCCCGCCTCCCAGGCCATGTCGGTCCTACGGGTCCGTTATCCTGGGAGCAGTTCAGAGGTTCTGCGGCGGCCTTCCCCTCATATGTTAGATACATGCATGAGTGGGTCTTTCGACTGTCCCCACCGCCGCAGGAATCCTCTGGGCATTCCAGTTCCCCATCATCCTCGTCTCCCTCCTCCGAGGAGAGGAACCCCTGCTCATCTGTCCTCCGATGCTGATTTCACAGAATATCAGCGTTTCCTCTCGAGGATGGTGAGGGACTCCGGATTTCCCACGTTCGAAGAGACAATACTAACGGAGACGCGTGAATTCCTTGGTGAATTCAGTGCCCAGCATCTGGTGGTACCTTCCTGGCCTATCCCTTCCAGGAGGCGTCTATCCGTCATGGCAGTCCCCTGCGCTTCTTCCCCAGCCCGGACTGCCAGCGAGGTATTGTGCCCCTCTGAGTCTCTGGGTTCCCTTTCCAACCCGTCCTCAGGTTTGGTATACCTGGATACTCCTTCTGGGCGCCGTTGCCTGGCGCACGACCACCAGCGGATTCGGACTCTCCAGTTCGGCCGTTGGGGGCGAAAAGTGTTCTCTTCTTCGTATGAGTGCATGTATTGCATCCCATCAGGCTCACACGCTGCCTACAACCCGGCATCTGTGGTCGATGATGTCACAGCTGCTGGCATCTATGCCTGATACAGGCACAAACCAGACAAGCCGTTGCCCTCTCCGCGGTAGGCCTGGAGCTGGCAAGACACCAAGCAAGGGCATCTTATGATGCCAATGAGGTGGCTTCCAGGCTTGCGGGGACAGCGATCTGCATCAGGCGGACGGCATGGCTTCGTCTTTCCAGGTTGTCACCCCTGGCCCGGCGTGGGTGATTCGCTCCGCCTTCCGGGGACCCGCTTTTCTCTACCAGAGCTAGGAGACTTTTACAGGGCTCCTCCGTCTCCCTGTCCTCGGGAGGCACCTCCTAGCTCTTCTCCCACCTAGGCTTTCTGAATAAGCCAGGGTCTTCTCCTTCTGTTTTCACCAACAGAGGCTGGGGGTCTTGTTCCCTCAGGTTTGGCCTCTTCCTCCAGGGAAGAGGAGCTGTACTCACCAGGAAGTAATGAATGGTGAAGATTGACAAGGGAAGATAGGAAAGTTACGTACCTACCGTAATTCTTGATCTTCTCTTGTATCTTCACCATTCATTACTCACCCACCACCATCCCCTCAGTGGCCTCTTCCTGTGGCTTCTCCACCTCCCGTCTCCTTCCTCTCTCTGCATTTTATAAAATTTAGGAAAATTGCTGAATTAAAAAAAAAAAAAAAAAAAAATCTTTCTGGGGGTCTGAAATCAGAAAAATTACTTACTCTAAGATTCATGGGCCATCTCGCGGATTGCATTGGCGATCGGACTGCACAACTATCTCTTGCTATTCTTATGGCAGGATACCTCTGGGGTTTTTTGGCCTGGCTCAGGCTATTCAGTTTTGATCCTGCAATCCCGTGTTCAGATAGTTGCCCTGAAATCTAAATCCCCCCCTCTATTCTTGCCTTGCAGAGCAGAGGAACGAGTACGTCTGTTCCTTTCTCTTTTAAAAAAAAAAAAAAAAAAAAATGCTGAGGGAACTCTCTCCGACTGCTATAGGCATCTTGGTATCTGGGTCATGCATCTAGTCAAAAAAAATCTGTAAAAAAAAAAAAAGGAGAAATCAAACAAGAAGGCAAATGAGAAGGTAGGCTATCCTTCTCGCTGTTTTGCTACTGGTTTCTCCCTTTAAGTGTCCTCCTGGACAGTTTTTACAGTAGAGCTCTTCTGACCATATCCAGTCTTAGCCAGCCTAAGCCTTGGCCGGCCTTAGCCAGTCAGTCTGAGTCCCGTTTCTATCTTGAAACGCCTGAAAGGCTTACATTTTCCATTTCTAAACCCCTGAGCAGCGCGCTCATGCTGCTGGGGTTTTATTCTTCCCTCCTCGGCTGCCCTCCAGTTAAAGGCCTTCCGCGGCCAGGAGCCCGAGGTGGGTGTCAAGAACAATGGCATGTTAAAGATTAGGACTATGCCCTCCTGGGTCTGTCTAAGCGGGTTGGTGAACCTTCTCTTCAGCTCTATCTCCGGGGATTCTTGCTTTCCCTTTAGTCGAGCCTTCAGCTACAAGCTAACTATGCTCGTTGGGCATTCTGGTCCCTTCAACATCCCATCTCTCTTCTCTTTCTTCTTCTTCTTCTATTTTCTCATTTCCCTACTCATCTCTCCTCCTAGAGTCGCCCAGGTAAGGAGGCCCTGCACTCCTAGGCTAGGGTTGTTCTCATCTCCTCTGTCCTTCCTCCATCGGCTTATTCCTTTTTCAGTTCATTCTTCCTTGCTTTGCTATCCCTCGGCTATCTTGCCTCGCTATCTATATTTTCTGCTTTCACTTTTGCCTCTCCGGCTCACAGAACTGAGTTGGAGGAGGAGTCGATCGCTATTGCGGCCGCCCCGCATGATTTCATGGCGCGCTCTCGAGGCGGGGCCGTTAGGCAAACTTAAAAAAAAAAAAGCTCCTGTAGGCGGTCATCTCGCTTACACCAGGAAGTAATGAATGGTGAAGATACAAGAGAAGATCAAGAATTACGGTAGGTACGTAATTTTCCTTTCTCGATCACCATTTTTGCATGTCTTCTCCATCAGCGTCTTCAGACCGGCGGACGAAGTGTGCTTGCGGCAAGCACCTTCCTTTCAAAGACTGCTACTCTTCCTGCCTGCTCTGCTTAGGCCCTGACCATGACACCGAGGCCTGCCAACATTGCAAGGACTTCAACCAGGCCACACGGAATTGCCGGTTGAAGACCCCCCAGAATTTCCTGCTGCAGCAGAAATTAACTGCTATGGAGAAAGAGCTCCAAAGAAAAAGCACCTTTTCTTTCCAGGGTTCTAGGGCCTCCACTTCCTTTTCCCTGAAGAAGTTCAGTGGGGAAGTGCAAGCACCGGGACAAGCATAGGGAATGGCTCCGGTCAGCTTCTCGCTCCCAGTCACTGCATAAGGCAGTGGCTGACTCTGGGTCTTCCTACCGTTGGAGACTGGCCCCTCTTCATTGGCAGCCCTTTCTCCTTCAGGGCTCCCACTGTCTCAACCTCCTTCCCTCCTTACCATTTCGGGTAGTGGTGCTTTGGACTTCGTCCCCAGCCTCTCAGCTCCTGAAGCTCAGGCCCTTGGTCCCAGCGGGTCCTCAACCAGATGGCTCGACTGGTCCTACCCCGGTCTTGGCGTTGCCCACGTCAGTCTCGAGTTCTGGACCGACACCTCCAAACAAAGCCTGGAGCATGCGCTTGCCTCCCCTGCGAGACAGATGCCTTTGCCTCCAAGGACTAGCTCCCCTGTGCAAGCCTCACCTTCAAGGCATGCGCCAGCTGTTTTGCTTGACCGGTGTTCACCTTCACCTGTTTAGGTGATTCTGGCTCTCCCGGCACCGGCCCAGACAAATCTCTCCCTTAGCCAACGCCAGAGCGTCCGCCCGATCTTCCAATGCCACCTACCAACTAGACGATGTTGGACAGGCCTTTGCCACAAGGGCAGACGCCAGGGTACCTGGAAGGATGGCGTAATGTAACTTCAGACCAGTGGGTCCTCCAAGTGGTGGAAAAAGGACACACTCTGGAATTTCTGCCCCCAGCACCCTTCCTTTTGCTCCCAGTATCGTCAGGCGCATATTGCCCTCATCCAGGAGGAGATTCAGGCGCTTGTGCGCAAACAGGCCATAGAACTCGTTCCACCCATGTAACGAGGGAAGGGATTCTATTCACACTTTTTTCTGGTCCCAAGGGAGACCTGCAACCCGAGACCGATTCTTGATCTCAAGCCACCTGAACCTGTTTATAGAATACAAATGCTTCAGGATGGTTACTCGCCACAGCCTGCTCCCCCTTGTTCACTAAAAGGGGACTGGCCTTGTTCGCTGGATATGCAGGATGCTTATCTCCATAACTTGGTCGTTTAGCCCCACAGAAGATTTCTCTGCTTTTGCTTCCAGGAACCATTACCAGTTCAGGGCTCTGCCATTTGGCCTTTCTCCGCCTCTCCAAGTCTTTACCAAGTACCTGGCTTTAGTGGTGGTGGCCATCAGGAGGTAGGGCAGTTATATCTTCCTGTATCTGGATGACTGGCTGCTAACAGCCCCCTCAAGAGACCAGCTGATCTGGATCATGGAGGCCTCCTTCCACCTGTTTTGGAACCTGGGCATCACCCTGAGCCTGCCCAAGTCCTCCCTTTGAGCCAATGCTTGCAGTACATTGGAGTAATCCTAGACTCTGCTCAGGGCAAGGCTTACCTCCCACAGGACAGGGCAGAGCATTTACAAATGCAGGCCCATCAGGTTTCTCTATCTCTCCAAGTACCAGATAGATCGCTCCTGGGGCACATGGCGGCCATAGCCACTGTTCCTTAGTCCGCCTACACATGAGGGTCTCGGGTCCAATGGGACCAACGCACGGACAGTTTGGAGCAATAAGTCTTAAGTCGCCAACCCTGTGCAGCATTTCTTGGATTGGTGGTTAGACCCCTCCAACCTCTTCAAGGGGGTCCACTTCTGAGTGGAATCTCCATGGCAGCTTCATACGACGGATGCATCAACCCTAGTCTGGGGCACCCATCTTCCAGACTGTCAGACTCTAGGGATTTGGTCACAGCACGAGCAGCATCTCCTCATATGTGTGTTTTGGAGAAGAGGGCAATCTTTTATGCCTTGCAGTCCTTTCAAATGCATCTGCTCCCTGGTCCTCTTCTGATTCAGACAGACAACATATCGATTGACTACAGCATAAACAAGCAAGAGGGGGACCGACTCTTACCCCCTTTGCAGAGAGGCCATGAGAGTATGGTACTGGGCCATTGAACATGACTTGGAACTGATGGCTGTACATGTTCCTTGTGTCCAAAATGTCGGCCGACAGCTTAAAGAAGACAGGAAATGGTTTGCTAACATTTTTACTGGTTAAATAAATCCTGAACATCAAAAGATTGCCTTTTTTTAATGTAACTAAAAAAAACTCATTTGTATGCTGCTAACAATCTTTTGAGAAGAGAGACTGCTTGACAGTTTTTTTTTTTAATCTGGAGTCTGCACATGCAAGACTTTGAAATGCCCACATCACTGATTTCGATTCCATATGAATGGTGTGGCTGCTAGACACACTTCAGTTCTGATGCCACCCTCGCAACTCGATACTCCCGTCTGAAGCAGTGATTCGTCCTTTGGATACCGGCTCAGTGCCGCTGCACCACCACACACACACAAAGCTGCCGGTTGCCATACAGAGCAAGTACAGTCCTCTCTTGAGTATCACAAGCACTTTGGCTAATGAAATATTTAAAAACATTTAGTTTATTTCATTGTGTCCTGTGTGCCTGGCTCCCTATTCTACCTTCTTACTGCCTCGACATCTAATCAAAATTACTGAAAAGCTTACCGTCATCATCAGCTCCCTCTACCCACTTGCTGCCGCAATGTGTTATCAAAACTACTGAAAAACTTTTAATTGCTCCAATAAATGTTCAGTGACAGACGCAGACTTCCTCTTATTCTTTGGCCAGTCGATGATTGATTGAGAAATGTAAACCGAAAAGCAGTTTGCATTTGTCAGTCCATGGCCGGCCGAGGAGGCAAGGAGGGTTGGGTTAGTCAAGTCATCGACAGTTGATTAGATATACAACAAAGTGCCACCCATTTGTAGCTGAGGCGCTCCTATAACGCCAGAGATGCTTGCTGCTTGTGTGACCTCCCCACCACAGATTGTTTGGGGGTGGGGGGTGGGAACAACTCGCCTTCCGAATGGTGCCGAGAAATAGTTGACTGAATCTTCAGTGTGCTATCCAGCTCGCTAGTGTCTTATTTATGTTGTGTCATGCTGCAGTGTCCCTAGAGGGTCAGGGGAGTCCAAGTACACAGCAGCTTGCTGGCTACAGGCGCATTGAGTGGCACCAAATTTTATTGTACTTCTCCGGGAGAATACTAAGTTTTCAGTAGTTTTGATAACATGTTGAGGCAGCAAGTGGGTAGATGGGGCTGATGCTGATGGTGAGCTTTTTAGTATTTTGATAAGTTGTCCCAGCTCTTTACTCTACTGCTTGCTGCCTCGACACACACAACACAAGGAAACTAAATAACATTGATATTTCATTAGCCAAACTGCTTGTGACACTCTGTAGAGGACTGTAATTGTGCTGTATGGCAACCGGCAGCTAATTGTGTGTGTTTTTTTGGGGGGGGAGGGGGCAGGCTGAGTCAGTATCCAAAGGAAGAGTCGCTTTGCTTCAGATGAGAGTATGTACCGCGTTGCATGAGTGGCATCAGAAATGAAGTGTCCAGCAGCCACACCATTCATGCTGAATCTGAGCAAGTGACGTGGGCATTTCAAAACCTGACATGCGCTGACTCACAATTATTTATTTACATATTTAATGTCAAGGGTCTCTTCTCAAAAATTATTAGCATACAAATATGAGTTTAAAGTAGTTATTCCATAAAAAACAACAACTTGTAGGCCATGTTTGATCAGGATTTATTTAACCAGTAAAAATTTAAAAAAATAATTTCCTATCTCTTTTAAGTCTGTCCAGATAGAAGGCACACGAATGGGAGCTCTTATCTTCCGTGGTCAAGGGTCTCCAACAGGTGGGGTTGCCCAGAGCTAGACCTTCTTGTGTCCCCACACAACGTAAAACTGCCTAATTTCTGTTTGCAAGATCCAGGGCCTGGTGCTTTCTGCGAGATGCGTTGTCCCTCTCTTGGACTGGGAGACTCCTGTACGCCTTCCCTCCCTTTCCGCTTCTGCAGAGGGTTCTTCTCAAGTTGCAGTCAGACGGAGCATAGATGACCCGCATAGCTCCCTACTGGCCACGCCAGATATGATTTCCACTGTTGCAGTAATTAGTGGTGGAGCCTCCACTTCCCTTGCCCCTTTGCTCCATCCTCTTCTCTCAAGACCAGTGCACTCTCGTCCACTCGGACCTCAATCTCTACATCTCCATACATGGCTCCTGCAGATTTGGCCATTGCCTGCTTTGGAGTTCCTCCTGGGTGGCAGATGTTTTGGTGGCTACTAGGAAGTTTTCCACTAGAGCCACTTTTGTTCTCCATTTGGGCCACAGCTTGGCACTTGGACCCCTTCACCTGTCTGGTGAATCTTATCCTGGAGTTCCTTCTTTCCTTTTTGGACTCTGGTTTGAGTTACTCCTCACTTAAGGTGCATCTTTCATCCATCTCTGCATACCATGCATCTGATGACGGCAAAACTCTTGCCCAGTTGCATCTCTCCCACACCTTTTTGTGGGGCATACTTCATTTGAAGCCTCCCATTAGGGACTCTGCCCTACCATGGGATTTACTGTTCTAGATAAACTTACTCTGCCTCCCTTTGAGCCAGCTGCAAGTTGCGAGCTCCACTTTCTGTTGTGGAAAGTGTTTTTCAAACAACATGAAGGTTTGCTGTATTTGGACATATGCAGTATGACCAACCGGTTCAGGTGCAACAGAGAATAGAGTTGAACTCTGTGCAAATGCATAGAACGTTGAGCTCAAGCTCTGTTTTCACACCACTGTCCTCGGTACATTTTAACTAACTTATTTTATTTACTCTGCTCGCTTGTGAAGATGTCTCGGAGACTGCTCCTTTTCTGCTTCGGTTGGAGTTTGAAATTTGTCTGTTTTTAAACCACCATTTAATTCTTTTCAGTTTCAAACCTCTGTCCTTTGGTACAAGCGTAGGTAATCTAGGTTGGGTACGTTCTTTTAGTTTCCAACCGGTCCTTCGACAGAGGGGGATCCGAATTTAACTTCTCTTTGAGGTGAAGTTTTTTGTTTGTAGAGTAGATAAGATGTTTTGGGATCCGGTTCAAAGTTTCGACTAAAAACTGAGGGTTTTTTCCCCCTCTGTTTTTAAATCCACTGCTGAACCGTTGATTGTCATAACTTTAGTTAGACCGGGTTAAGAGAGATAAAGTTATCAGGGGTAAATTTGTTAGAAAAATTAATTTATCCAGGTCTGACTAAGCCACTTGTGGATAAATCTTGATTGGTTTTGCTTTACCGGCCTAAGCCATCGGGTTAAGCGTTTAAATTTTAAGAAGGATTATGTCACAGAAACCCCAAGAGGAAAACTGGTCCCACTGGGTTTCAGCGTTGCACCGAGTGTGGGAGCAATTTTTTTTGTACACTTTAAGATATAGGAGATAGACATCCATCAATGTTTCGTCCACCCCAGTCACGCTGGAGTAATGTTAAATGAGGAAATATCACAGACAGTACAGACTGACATCAACTTGAGCATTATTACAGATTGAAAAGAGAAGGGATCATAGGCCAAGTAAGCAGTAATTCCCGACATGGTGGGCGGTATTGGGCAGTACTGGACCGTCCAGGGGCGTAATGAGGCTTGATGCTGCAGGCGGAGGACCTTATAGCCCCTGGGCGGTCCGGTATTGCCCAATACCTCCCACCCTGGAGGGTATTATTGCGCTTAGAAAATTGGTAACTGTATTTTATGTTTGTAAAAGAAAAAAAAATTGTTTAAATGTTAAAACAGTTAATAGTTTAACATCTTTGTAATCAAATGGATCTTCTAGGGACATGGATATGATGTTCATCCACACTATCCGGCAGGTTCCTTGCCGCTTTAAATCTTGCCGGAAGGTCTTCAAGCTGACTCCTCCCACCCACCCGGGTGGTAAAACTCTCGGCTCCGCCCCATGACGCCAGATCTTCCTTACCACTTGGAAGCTCAGGTTCCCTCCTTAGCGCTCTGCATTTTCGACTGGTTCCTGTTTTTTCGGTTTCTCCGAATTTAGTTTGGAAGCTTTCTAAAACTTCGGTCTTCTTCCCTCGCAGCTGCGATGGATATTTTGTTTCCCGGCTCTCTGAGACGCCCGGGGAATACTTCCAGGAAGGACCCGCACTCCATGTGCGTTTACTGCCTCGACTTGGACCATGATCCGCAAGTCTGCGAATTTTGCTGTGCCCTTTCGACCAGCGTCCTGGAGGATCGTGTGGCCCGTTTGGGGCTCGGGAGACCTGGAATTTTTTCTGCGCTGGAAAAGTCTTTAGAGGCTCATCGGGCGGTGTCCGCGTCGGCTGAGCAGCTCAATCTCTCTTCTTCCATGGAGGAGGCAGCGACCAAGGCTGCCCCGTCGTGCGCTTATCCCACTCTTGAGTTCCTCTCATTCAGCTCGTTCAAGAGCTTTCCAGTCCCTTCCTCAAAGGGAGGGACCTTCGGGACCTGCCTCTCGGCCCAGGTCATAGGAGTCGCAGGGTAAGTCCAATCATCGGCGCTAGCGGGAGAGGTCCCCTTCCCCTGCCTGCCGACTTTCAACTTCGATCGAGGTTGCGGCTCAGGCCTCTGGCTTCACGGTGTCCCCGTCAGGTCAGCCGGCCATGACTGCCATCGACGTTGTAGAGTCTTCTCTCGACCCGTCACCCGGGCGGTCTACTGCAGGAGCTGTCAACCCTTTGCCGGTTTCTCCGGTGGAGGCCGAGGTTCTGCCTGCACCTTCGGGGTGACAGGCCTCGGTCTTTTTGTCCGAGCCGAGGGAAGAGCGGGTGTCCCCCGCTCCTTCCCGGGCCCACCCTCGGTTTCCCCGAGGATCTGGCTCTCGGTCTCTCTCGGTCCTCTTCTTGGTCAAGCCGCTCCCGCCGACTTCAGCGGTCTCGGTCGGGGCACCAGGTTAAGTGGCGGTACCGTCCCTCCTCAGATGAGGAGTGGCTTCGATGCAGATGGCGTCGACATTACGAGGAGTTCCTGTGGCAGCAGTTGCTATTGTCCGGGAATCAATAGACTCAGATTCATTCCCCGTCCAGCAAGCAGCTGCCGCCCGAACGGCTGACGCAACCGCTCGCTGCAGTCAAGGTGCCCACTTCAGGGCCGGTTGTTCGTCCGAACCTTGCTGCCCCACCGACTTCGGCAGAACCTCGGTCGGGTCACGATCTGTCCCGCAGGTTGTCTGTCACCCTCACTTCCGCCCGCCCTCGGCGGGTGAAGAGTGGCTCAGGCCTGAGGCAGCTCTTTGCAGACCCTTCTGAGTCCGATGACGACTCCTCCATGTTCCCCAGTCGGGAGGGCCCGGGTTCCTCTCCGGACCGCTCTGTGGACGACAGCCCATCGTCCTTTCTGGGTCTGCTTCAGCTCATCTCGGAGTTCACCGGGATGCAGCTTGAACCCATATCCAGACGGGTCCCTTATCCCCTGACGGAGATTCTAGACTGAGGGGGTTCACCCTCTGATTCCTTTCCGGTGTCCGAGGCCATTGTCTGCCCGGCCTTGGAGCTGTGGCAGCGGCCTACTTCCTGTCCTGCGTCCTCGGCCAGGAAGTACTCTGTCCCTGTCGGTTCTTTGCCTGGTTTTTTGGAGCACCCCTCCGCTGAGGTGTTAGTTACCGATAATGTCTTCCAGTGTTCGGTGAATGCTCGGGATGTGGATAGGCCCCCCGACAAAGAGTCCAAAAGGATGGACTATGTCGGGCGCAAGGTTTACACCGCGGCCTCCCTAGGCCTCCGACAGGCCAGCTCGGCCGCACTAATGGCACATTTTTCCCACACCCTTTTGGGCTCCCTGGAAGAGGTGCTCCCTCATCTCCCGGCTGACCTGCGGACCACGGTCCGGCGGGTGCGGGACCAGGGTAGGGCGGTGGCGAAGCAGCAGCTTCAGACTGCTCTGGACTTAGGTGATTTCTGTGCCAGGTCGGTAGTGGCCGCGGTGGTCATGCGCCGGAGGGCGTGGCTGAGGTTATCCTTTCTCAACGGATACCCATCACAAGTTGGCAGACATCACCTTCTTGGGGACTGACTTCTTCGGCCCTGGAATGGAGGGACACCTCCAGGGGACCGAGAAGTCCATTGCCACTCTGGACTCTGTCACCCCCGCCCAGTGGGACAGGGCCGCCCGGCAGCCACGCAGCCCTTTTCCCCTCTGCCCTGCAGCTCGACCGCCCATCAACACCAGCATGAGGGCCAGCAGGCTTGTGCTGGGCATCCTGACCCCAAGCCAGCAGCTTCCTCCAAAGGGAAGCAGGGAGGTAAAGGCCCAGGAGCTCCCTCGGCCAGTCCCTCCTCCAAGCCTGCTCAGTGATGGGCTGAGGGGTGCTGTCCCTGGCCTCGTCACCCCTACCCGGGTCCCCCGTGGGGAGACGGCTCCGCCCCTCCTCCGCCTGGGTGTCGGAGGTGCTAGGGGAAGGTCCTGCCTCTGGATTGCGAGCAGGCCCCACCCTTTCGAGCCGTTGCCCCTCGGGGGGCCATGGGGTCCGCAGCCTCGCTGTTGGCCTGCCGAGCCGACTTGCCCTGCTCCTCAAGGTAGAGGTGATGAGGAAGGTGGAGGATCCTCCTCCAGACCCTGGGTTTGTGTCCAGGTATTCCTGGTCCCCAAACGGACGGGGGGCTTGCGCCCCATCCTTGACCTGCACGACGGGATGGTCACTCTGACTCAGATATCCTGTCCTCAGACCGAGGCGTGTGGCTCTATTTCCTGGACCTCCAGGACGTTCTTTACATTTCGATCCGTCTGTTTCTTGGGAGACTCCTCCGTTTCTAAGCGGGGGATCTCTTTACGAGTTCCAGGCCATGCCCTCCGGTCTCTTATCAGCGGGCACCGAAGGTTCCGGGCGTAACCCCACCCGGATGGCGGCCTGACTGCAACCCCTCCGTGGAGGAGGATGGTCCAGAGTTCTGGCCCTCTAGGTTGCTCTCAGACTGGTCTCCTGTCTAATGGAGCCATGTTGGAACTCGTGTCTAAGCAGGGGATCCTTTCTTCGGGACGAAGCTTGACTCTTGAGTCTGAGCTCGACTCCCAGCGGACAGGGCCGAGGTTCTTCCTCCCTTACCTAGTCATGTCTGACTGGACAATTGCGCCCTGCCCGGGACTTCCTGCACCTCCTGGGCCTTGCGGCGGCCTGCACCATATTGGTCTGTTTGGACCCACCGGTCCATGTGTCCCGTTAATGGGGGCTGGCCAGCCAGCGGTCACAACGCTGCGATCCTTTGGACCAGTCAGTGACAACAGCCCAGGGGTTGGGGAACGCTCTTCTTTGGACCATTCCAGCTCATCTGCAGGAGAACATCCCGTTCGTCCGCCCCGAGTCGACTGTCTTCTCCGACCGATGCATCTCTGATGGGTGGGGGTGCCTATCAAGGGGAATACAGAGTGCACCGCCTCTGGTCTTTTCTGGAGTCCCGATGTCATTCCAACCTGCTGGAGCTCCAGGCGGTCCGCATAGCTAGCACCGTTTGCTCCATCTATGTGGGTTCTAGTGGTTTAGGTCCAGGCGGACAATACCACGACCATGTGCTACCTAACCCGCCAGGGTCGGACGAGCCCTTTGCCATTGCGTAAGGAGGTTCTCCACATTGGGTCTTAGCGCAGCCGGGAGGCGGTTTCCTAGCCATTTCGATGGCAGGAGCCTCCATCACCCTGGCTGATGCCCTAAGCCGGATAAGGGTTGCGCCTCACGAGTGGTCTCCCTGCCGGAGGTAGCACAAGATCTTTCTCCCTCTAGGTTACGCCTCGGGCGGACCCCCGGAGAATACGAGGCCGAGACTGTCTCAAGCCCACCCCCTCAGCAAGGTTCGCTGTAGGGGATACCTTTGAGGCCGCGGACCCCGGGCCTCTCCCCCATTTCCCTTGACCCACAGGCAAGGCGAGGAGGGACTAGGCGCAGGTGATTCTGGTAGCCCCAGACTGGTTTTGCCAGCTCTGGTATCCAGCTCTCCTCAGTCTCAGCCCCAGGCTCCCGAGGCGGCTTCCAGCCCGCCCGGTCCTGATTTCTGTTATTAGGGGAAGGTATTCCATCCGGACCTTCAATCCCTGCACCTGACGGCCTGGTCCCTGTGTGGCTAGTGGCCAGGTCTTGGGTCTTCCGGCAAGGTCCTCGACGTTGTTGAGGCGTCCTGCCAGGAGTCGACCAGATATGCAACGCCTTCAAATGGAAGAGTTCTCCATTTGGAGTTAGGATAGGGCCTGGTCCCCTCTCCTGTTTCTCGGCGAGCATTCCGGACTACCTGTGGTCCGTTCTTCTTCTTGAGCAAGGGCTTCGGTCGACGACCCTTAAGGTGCTCCTGATAGCCACTCCTGTCTTCCGGGCGCGGGCCGGAAGGTAGTCGGTGGTGCAGGAAAGGTGGTCTGGTGCTTTCCAAGGCCTTGATTCCCCCCCCCCACCAGGGAGAGTATCCCCATCTCTGTGGGATCTTAGGCTGGTATGGGCTTAGCTCACGGGCAAGCCGTTTGAACCTTTGCACAGGTGCGATTCCCCCACCTGTTGTGGAAGAACACCTTCTTGGGGGCTACCACGCCAACCAGAAGGCTGGGAAAGCTCCAGGTGCTCCTTTGAGTCTCCCTATCTGGTCTTCCACGGGGACAAGGTTGTCCTGCGCCCCACCTGAAGTTCCTTCCGTAGGCGGTGGCGGAGTTTTTTCCCTAACTGGGTATCGTCTCTGCCGGGGTTCAACCCCATTCACCCCTCGGAGGCCGCATATAGGATCCATTGAGACCCTAATTTAGCGCTTGCCTTCCCAGGGAGCGTAGGGCTGAAGCTCGGGAGAGGTTCGCCAGCTGTTTGTCATCTACGCTGAAGCTGCACCTGGCAGACCTGCAGCCAAGCGGACGACGAGCGGGTGGGTCACCTCCTGCATAGATCTCCACTATAGGTGGGCGGGCATGGAGCCTCCCAGAGGGACAAGTGCTCATTTTACCCGCCCTTCCGCTGCATCGGTGGCTGCTTCCGAGGATATCCCCATCCAGGATATCCGTAGGGCTCCTACCTGGAAGCTGGCATATACCGTTTTTCCCCCTTCCACATCGACCTTGGGTCACGCCAGGATGTTGGTCGGGGCCTCGGTTCTCCAGCCCGTATTCCCTAAGAAGGGGGTGTGCGCCTTGCCTCCCTCCTCCCGGAGAACTGCTAGGAGTCTGCCAGATAGTGTGGATGAACAACATATCCATGTCCCTAGAAATACAGGTTGCTCACCTGTAACAGGAGTTCTAGGAATGGTATATGTTCATCCACACGACCCACCCGGCCTCCCCGGCTTCGACGCACAACCTGGCTTCCAGCAGGCTAGATCTGGCGTCATGGGGCGGAGCCGAGAGTTTTGCCACCTGGGTGGGTGGGAGGAGCCAGCTTGAAGACCTTCCGGCAAGATTAAAGCGGCAAGGAACCTGCCAGATAGTGTGGATGAACAACATACCATTCCTAGAACTCCTGTTACAGGTGAGTAACCTGTATTTCCTGGACAGTCTCCACCACTCATTCACACTGATGGGAACTATGCCGGAGGCACTAGGATCCAGCGGGAGCAAATTTTTTTTTGCAAGAGGGTCGGCGTCACAGATGGAGCCACGAGGAGCAGCGCCGCGAACCTCTGCTCGTGCGGCTAGGACTGTCTCGGCGTCGACCCTCCAGTTACCTCAGTTCCTTTTTTCCCCATTGTCGAGTGTGCTACAATGACTACGTTGCTCGCCCGCCAGGAGTCTAACTTCAATCTAGCAGCATAATATTCAGTTTTATTTTGTAGTATTTCTCGAATAAGTACTGCTTACTATAATCAGGGCCCCTACTTTTCTGCGGCACAGTGGGACCAAGTTCTGTGGCAAGACTACCATTTGCCACAGAACTTCGGCGGTGGTTTGTAATTTCTGCGGAAGTTCTGCGGCACTAACAAACTACCACATCACAGTGTCAGCTTGTCATCCTGACTTCAGTTTCATGGCAGTGGTTATAGCAATCAGGATGGTGGAAAGCACAGTAACACTAGTTCAAAAAATAACAGATTTATAAAAATAATTTTATGCCTAAAAAAGCAAAACAAATGTCTCTCCCTTAAGGTCCTAGCCTGTTGCATAAATGACACATGCAGAGGGGATCTTATGTGATAAATAAAGTATTTCTATATGCCTTCTATATATTCTCCACTGTCTATCACTTATATATTTGTATGTGCTTTCTACACCACTCATGAGGTTCCCACTGTGTCACTTATATATTTATATGCAATCTGTAACATGCATACAAATGTGTGTAGTGAGAGACAGTTACTGTGTGTGTGTGTGTGTGTATGTGTATATATACTGTGTGTGTGTGTGTATATATATATATGTGTGTGTGTGTGTGTATATATATATGTATATATATATATATATATACACACATACATACATACTTCCACTAACTTGCATCCTCATTCATACAGCTCCCATTGGAAGTGGAATAGAGGAGTTATTGCAAAACCCATTTTTCATGTCAACCTGCTTTCCCTGACACTCTGTGTAACACCATCAGGCCATGACATGCATGTGAACTGATTTGTGAGCTAGAGCTCTCCAGCCCATCACAATGTGTCCACCATGTGACAGAAAAATGCACCATACCTTCCCAGGCTCCGAGCAGTGATGTGTTCCACCAATCCCTGTGCTGCCAGCCAGCTCCCAGAGCTAATCTCTGAACCTGAGTTGCTGGCACGGAAACACAGCATGCTACCCTCTGGCCCAACAGCTGTCCCTGCACACAACATTTCTCCATAACTTTTAGGTGATTCTATCACCCAGTGACAATATGTAATCAATAAAACTGGCAAAAATGCGTACAGGGCAATTATTTAACAGGTCTATTCTTTCAACAGGTCTACACATTACTATATTCCACTTTTCGGGGCATAATTACTTTATTTTTCTTAAAAATGACAGTTACATTTATTTTACCAGTTATTCATTTCAGATGGCGTCTCTATACCTTAAAGGCACAAATAGGTTGGTACAAAGTGAGGTATGGACTTAACAGGTCTGTGCTATTGACAAGGTTTTGTTTAAGTTGGCCCTAGTGCAATAATGTAAGACTGAAAATTGTATTAGGCTGTAGTGCAGGTTGAGCAAATATCACCATGCATGATGTGCTGTGCCACCGTCTCTGGCAGTGAGAGCTGTGGTTGATAAGTGACTGTTCATTTCCGTTGCAGAATGCAGTCATTTCATTAGCTAATGTATGATGTTATAGCAATGATAACATCACATTCTGAGCATATAGGGGGTTTGGTTATAAAAAGAGGGGACGGGAACCAGATTCTATGGATAAACAGAAATATTAATAAAAAAATCACCAAGAAGAGTGAATTCTGCAGCACCGCAGAAGTTCTGCGCAAAATTCTGCGGCCGCAGATTTCTAGGGGCCTTGACTATAATTTTATTCTTATTACAGGAAAGTCTGCGCCTACATTGACGGAGTGGACCATGAGTGGGTCAGGTGACTGTAGGGAGACTTCGTAAGAAAGCTGTTCAGTCAGCCGGGCTGGGTCCGGTCCACTGCCCGAGGGAACGGGCGGTCCCCCCTGAAGCATAAAAGAAAACAGTCGCATTCTTGACTCCGTTCGGCCTCAAGCTCTTCGGCCCACAGGTCAAAAAAGAGAAGACATCACGCGAGGTCACCCTCTGGTATGTCTTCGCGTCGACAGTCTGCCATTTAGGTTAGTTGCCAGTTTCTGTTTCCAGTCACTGACCTCTTCGACATCGGAGCCCTTCCCTGCCTTCTGGTAGGGTATCAGATGAGCAGTTTCATCAGTCGACTGCTCTGATGGAGCAGTGGGCTCTGAGGTTGGTCCAGCTGCCTGGCCTGGTCACTCCGGGGCCCTCTGACCCTTCAGGGGATCGGATAGGGCAGTTGGGCCTCCCTAGTTGCGTGGTGTCTTTGGTGCCGTCGACTCCGCGCTCAGGTGTTTTCCCCCCTCACATGGCTGTGGCACAGGGGGCCACACTGATGCCTCTATCTCTTGGTATTCTTCCTTCTTTCTCCTCAAATCTTAGTTTTTGGAGCCCTGTGTTGGTTTCGTTGCCATCGATGGGTTGCTCGGTGCCGTCCTTGGCGCCGAGGCGTCTGTAGGCGCCATCCTGTGTGCCATATGTTGCGCTGGGTCAGGCGGCACTGTGCTTTTCAGCCCCGAGATTTGGTGTGACGTCTACAGGGCTTCTCGACTCTGAACACTTTTCCTTCCTATTTTCCTTTTGATTTTCACTCCTTTCCTGTGCAGACTCCCTCCTGGGCTGTCAGGAGATGGTATTGAGCCTGACCCAGACCTTAGGCTGGGTGATGACGTGGAAGGAACAGGATCTAATCCTGTTGCAGAGCCTGTGGTCGAGGACCTGTCATTTAAGTCTCTGCTGAAAAATTTGAATTCCACTCTCTTTCTCTCCAGACTACGGCTATTGATCCTGGGAAGCTTTTAAGGCTCCAGTACCTTCATGTCCTGGACATACCTATGGATTTAACTCCCCCGGTACAGCCTTCCTTTGAGACGCTTTCTCAAATGGTATGGAATAATCCCGCTTTCATTCTTTCTGTGGCTAAGTCCACAGATAGAAAGTATGCTGCTCCCAAGGATTGACCCATTTTGGCCTCCCAAGCCTTTGCGGACCCTATTGTAGTCCTAGCAGAGAATAAGGTCGTCCTCCCTCAGGCTACTACAGCCTGACCTGTAAACAAAGAATCTCGTAAGATAGATACTTTAGGTAAGAGTGTCTTTGCTGTATCCACCCTGGGTATGCGTATTGCCAGCTAGCAGGGCTATTTCTCTCAATATGAGTGTATATTTTGGCATTTACTCAAATAAATGGTAGAAGCTCTACCGGAGTCTGACACTAATTCAGAGCTTCTTCAAACCATAACCAGGGGTATCTAGTCCAACAACCAATAGGTTAAAGCAGCTATGGATGCTTTTGATACTGCCTCCCGGGCGGTGGCAGTGGGCATTTGTACCCGTTGTCACTCCCGGCTGTGCACTTCAGGCTTCACGAATGATGTCCAGTAACAGGTCACAGCGTTACCCTTCGGAGTGTATCTCTTCAGTCCTCATGTAGAACAAGCTGTAGAAGCCATGCAAAAGACTAGGTCTGCCATTAAATTGGCTTGACCTGTTTCTGCCCCTTCTCTAGGGTGTTAATAAGCGCCAGTTTCACAACCGTCAGTCCTTTTGAGGCAAAGGCAGGGGAGGTTTTAATAAAAAAAAGGCCCCTGGCCTCAAAAAATGCAACAGAAAGCACAAGGGCCCAAAGCGCCCAGTGCCGTCTTCTGAGTTTCTGGCCCAAGTCACCCTTCAGCTGCCCTAGGGGCACTCTTCCTCAGTGGTGGGAGGCAGTCTGACTCAATTCTACAACCGGTGGAAGTCCATAACATCGGACAAATGGGTCCTCCGGATAATGCGCGAGGGGTATTCCTCAATCTTTCAGAGACCCCTCCGGATGCACCCCCAAGCGAGAGCCCAGGCTGTCAGTACTTCAGTCAGAACTTCTCGCTTCCGAGATTCAAGGCCTTCTGAACAACAGGGCAGTAGAAATAGTTCCGCTGGATCAACGGAATACAGGATTCTTCTCCCATTACTTTCTAGTTACAAAGAAAACCGGGGGCAAGCGCCCATTTGGACCATAGAAAACTGAATAAATTTCTTCCCAAGGAGAAGTTCAAAATAATATCGCTAGGAACCCTGTTACCTTTGCTTCATCAGCACGACTGGCTAGCCTCGCTGGACTTGCAGGATGCTTACCACCATATTCCTGTTCACCCAAAGCATCACAAATACATAAGGTTCGTGGCTTTGGGACAACATTATCAGCTCAGAGTCCTGCCCTTTGGGCTTTCCTTGGCACCGCAAGTTTTTACAAAGTGTTGTGCAATTCTCGCAGTGCATCTCAGAAAGATCAGAATACAAGTGTTCCCATATTTGGACGACTGGCTTCTAGCAAATCCTTCCAGGCAAGGAACTCTCAATGCTGTATCCACAGCCTAAGACTTAAGTCCATGAGAGTTCTGCTAAATCTCAAATCGCAGTTGCACCCTTCCCAGAAGCTCCTTTTTATAGGTACTCTTCTAGACACATCCTGTGCGAAAGCCTTTCTTCCAGAGGACAGAAGGAGCGATATCCTACAGATGGCCCAATACATCAGAGAACACAGCTCAGTTCGAGATATCTTGCAACAGATGCTGGGTCTTATGGCATCCTCGGTGTTTTCACTGTACCCCTAGCACGCCTCCACATGAGAACCTCTCAGTGGATGCTTAGTACTCCGTGGTCCCCAATCACTCATCCTCAGTCCTTTCTCATCAAGGTGACAGAACCTCTGAAGAAGTTGCTCACCTGGTGGTCACAAGAGGACAACCTTCTGGAAAGGTATCCCTTTGCTCCCCTGGATCACCAGATCTCCATTACCACGGACGCGTCCCAGATGGGTTGGGGAGCTCACTGTCAGAATCTCCACACCCAAGGTATGTGGACTCGAAGAGTCCCAGCTTCATATAAATGTCCTAGAAATGAGCCGTCCTTTTATGCAGTCTGGGCTTTGAAGAACATTCTCCTTCAAATGGACAACAAAGCAGTGATGTATTACAGCAACAAGCAGGGCAGCGCACTCTTACCCGCTGTGCAGGGAAGCAGTGAAAGTGTGGGAATGGTGCTTGGAGCACAAGGCTCTAATCCAGACGGCCTACCTGCCGGGAGTGCAGAACGAACTGGCAGACCGTCTCAGCAGAACGGAGACAGATCCTCACGAATGGTCTCGCGACTCAACCGTAGTTCAGTCACTATTCACACAGTGGGGAACTCCAGACCTGGACCTTTTTTGCATCCTCACTTAACACAAAACTGCCTCTTCTGCTCCAGAAATCCAGGGCCTGCCATTTTCTGTCAGGATGCGTACAGGCTGCAGAGGACAAAACGCTTTCTATACACCTTTCCTCCTCTTCCTCTAATTCAGAGGGTACTTCTCAAGTTAGTCCCAGGAGGACAAAATGATCCTCATTGCTCCCTTCTGGCCTCGACAGATATGGTTTCTGTTACTCAACAGTATGTCGGAAACCCCTCCGAAAGCGCTTCCCCTTCAGACGAACCTTCTGACTCAGGGGCGTGTGGTCCATCCCAATCTGAGATCGCTTCACCTTCGGCTCCTGAAGAGATAGGAGTGAATAGGCTCAATGTCTCTCACAGAGTTTGATATTTTTTTGGCTGCGTGCAAGCCAGCCACTAGAAAAACTTACACAGCCAAATGGAAGAGTTTCTCTCTCTGGTGTGCAAAATCCTCTTTGAATCCCTTTTCCTGCCCAGCAGATAAAGTTCTAGAGTACCTTTTAGACCTCTCAAATTCAGGTCTACAATACTCTGCAGTCAAAGTTCACCTTTGTGCCATTTCAGCTTATCATGAGCTAGTATCTTCCTTGTCACTGGCTCAGTTACTTGTAGTTAAGAGGTTTCTTAAGGGAATTCTGCATACCAGACCTCCTATCAGATGTCCAGTCGCAGCCTGGGACATTCATCTTGTACTAGACATGCTCACTCGAAAGTCTTTCGAGCATCTAACTACCTGTGAGCTGAAATTTCTCACTTGGAAAACAGCCTTCCTGGAGGCCATTATCTCGGCCCGCAGGGTCTCTGAAATACATGCCTTGGTCACAGACCCTCCGTATACTGTTTCATAAGGACAAAGTAGTTCTTCAAACAACATGAAGTCTTGCTATATTATGACAATTGCAGTTTGTCCCAGCCTTAGAACTGCTCCGGAGGTGAAAGAGTTAACTTTCGTGCCATGCATGGAACTTAGAGCGTGAGCTCGGTTAGAAAAGCTCTGTCTGGATCATTTCAAACTGAAACTGTCAGATTCTTTACTCCGCCTCACTGAACAGTCGCTCCGGAGATTCCTCCTCCTACTGCTCGGTTCATTTCTTGGTTTAAGTGTTTCTCGGTTAAATTCAACCGCGATTATAATTATTTTAACTGCAAACTGATCGGTTCAAGCTCTGTCTGTGGTATTGTAAGTAATAGACAGGTTTATTTCTGTGTGGAACTTGTAAATGTTTATCGGTTCGGTTTGAACCGATCAGGTTGTTTTAAAACTTTTTTCTGAATTCATTTAAAGCCATTTAGAGTGCGGTTCCCGGTTCTTATCGGTTCTAAAAAAAACGGATTTTATTACGTTTTTTCACGACCCGTGACACGGTTGGAAACCGATAAGGGTGTCTTGCCTGGCATTTGCCGGAAAAGGGCAAGTTTTTGGTTAGGCTGGCATTATGTCTGAGAAACACAAGAAAAACTGGGCCCACTGGGTTTCAACACTGTAGTGTCTGTGGGGAAGCCTTTGCCAAGGCTGACCCACACACCACATGTGTTTGTCTGGGGTTTGACCACCTCAATGCAGACTGCCAGATTTGCAAGAATTTCCCTGCAGCTACCCTAGATAAGAGAGTTGGTAGGCTCAGGGAGCGAGAGGCAAAAAGTCCGCTGACCCGGATGGCCAGCCCGGTTCGGTGCCAACCGAACCGGAGGGAGTGCCCTCTGACCAGGGCGAGACTTCCTCGGGCACACGAAAAGCTGACTCAGTGGAGCCAGTTCCAGCAAAGAGAACTAGAAAATCAGCAGGTGTGGAGTCCAAAATTCCTTCTCCAACTGCTGCAGAGATGGCCAAAGCGATCCAAATTGTCCAGTCGCTTTCCCCGGTTCCATCCGAACCGCCACTATCTGGCAAAAGGTCGGTTCGACCGGTTCAAAAATATGATATAGAGGAGTTTTATGAACCAGAGGAGGGGAAGGATGATTATGAACAGTGTGAATGTGATTTTGAAAGTCTGGATGTGCCCATTGAACTGGACATCTCCCCAGACAGACCTTTAGGAGAGTCCCCCCCTAGGCTTTCTGAGTCGCCTTCTCATTTTCTGTTTTATAAAAAAGTTGCTGAAACCCTCCAGCTGCCTTTGGAGGAAGCTGTGGATGAGCAAGAGGAGCCTGACTTTGTGGAGATGATGGATATCCCAGAGTCCAGGAGATTGTCTATTCCTTTACATAAATCCTTCAGGAAACAATAAAAATTTTAAAGCTCCTAATTCTGTGCCTTCTGTGGATAAAAGATGGACAGGAGGTACACCTTGTCAGGTCCTGATACAGAATTTCTTTCACAGCAATGCAGCCATGTTGGGGTAGTTCAGGCTGCAGCGTGTGATAAGGCTAATATTCTCTGGCTTCACATCCTCCTGACAAGGACTCCAGGAAGATGATGCCATGGCTAAAAACAATACATGGCAGCGTCCTTGGGACTCAGACAGGCAAATTATATGGCCTATGTTGCTAGATACCAGAAATCTAGATGGGATACTGTCATGGCCTTAGCCAAACAGGCCCCTGGCCAGCTTGCCAAGGAGCTGGAACAGGTGGCTACCGATGGTATTGAGGCATCTAAGGTGCAATTCCATGCTGCAGTGGATTCTAATGATGTATCCTCTAGAGTCATGGCTACATCTGTGGCTTTTTGTAGATTGGCTTGGCTCAGGTGCACTAGTCTGTCACAGGATACCCAGTCTAAGGCCATGGATTTTTCCTGTGGTGGGAAATTCTCTGTTTGGGGAGCAGACAGAGAATTATATGAAGAAAATGGATGAATATAGAACCACTTATAGGAGTGCACAAGCCAAGGAACGGCAAGCCACTCCTCAGAGGCAGCCCCCCAGGGGTAGGGGCAGGCCTTTTCACAGACCTTTTTACCAAACCCAGGCCGCCTCTTCAGCTTACGTTCAGAGGGGGTTCTTCAAGAGGAGAGGCAGGCCGGGGTATGAGCAGGCCTGCTCCCACCCCTCAGCCTAAAGCACCTGCCAAACAGGCACCCTTATGGGATGCCCAGGGTGATTCTCCATTACCTGTGGAGGCAGGCTGGCTTACTTCATCCAGGACTAGGGTCTTTAACTTCAGACAAGTGGGTCCTGGAAGTAGTAAGCCAGGGTCTGTTCTCAGCTTCAAAAATTCCCAAAGATGAGAATCAGATCTTTTCCACCTGCAAATCCTCTAGAGACTCTTGCTTTGGAAACAGAAGTCTCAACCCTCTGGCTCTCAGAGCAGTAAAAGGGTTCCTCCCTACACCAGGGCAAGGACTGTACTCCAGGTACTTCCTTACCCCAAAAGACAGGAGAATGGCGGCCCATCCTGGACCTAAGATATCTGAACAAGCACCTTTTAAAACCAAAATTCAAAATGGTGACTCTGGGAATGATTTTACCCTCCCTAAGGCCAGGGGACTGGCTAGCTTCCCTGGACCTCAAGGATGCCTACTTCCATGTTCTTATCAGAAACTCCCACTGAAAGTACCTCAGATTCGAACTGCCCTCAGGCCATTATCAGTTCAGAGCAATGCCCTTCGGCCTTACCTCTGCCCCAAAGGTATTCACAAAATGCCTGGTGGTAGCAGTTGCTCATTTAAGAAGGCAAAAGATTGCCATCTTCCCCTACCTAGACGACTGGCTCATTGTAGGTCAGTCTCCAGACCAGGTCAAATCACACCTACAGGTCACCCAGCAGCTGCTTACTTCTCTAGGCTTTCTTCTCAGTCTTCCAAAGTCAGTTTTAGAACCTGTCCAGGTACTCACCTTCATAGGCACAGAACTGGACACAAGGCAGGCCAGAGCCTTCCTTCCCCTAGAAAGGGTAAGGTCCCTGGTGGGCCTGTCCTCCTCCTTCACCCTGCAGGTCTCTCGACCAGCAAGACATTTTCTATAGCTCCTAGGACACATGGCTGCTTCCACAGCCGTAGTGCAAGGGCAAGATTTCAGATGAGGGACATTCAGTTCCATTTGAGAGCCTTTTGGTCTCAAAGAAGAGATCCCCTATCCAAGTTGATCCCAGTAACTCAACCCTGATCCAGGCCCTTCAGTGGTGGCAGGATCAGAGCAATCTGAGACAAGGGTTCCTTTCATCCTCTATCTCCTCCTTGACCCTTACTACAGATGCGTCCCTTTGGGATGGGAGCTCACATGGCGCACTTCTCCACCCAGGGATTGTGGTCCCTCAGGAATCTCTGCTCCACATCACTCTGTTGGAACTCAGAGCTGTTTTCTAGCACTTCAGGTTTTTCTGCATCTGTTCAGAACAAAGTGGTACAGGTCAGAACAGACACCACCACTACAATGTGGTACATCAACAAACAGAGGGCACTCTGTCTTGGCCTTATGCACCGAGGCAATGAAGTTGTGGTCTCTGGCTTATTCCCTGAACACCTCCTCATAGCAGTTCACCTCCCAGGCAAGGACAATGTCCTGGCAGATGCTCTCAGCAGGATTTCCAGGGCCATCACGAATGGTCATTGGATCCTCGAGTACTGGGGATAGTTTTTGCCAGGTGGGGCACCCCTCAGATAGATCTTTTTGCAGCCCCAGACAATCATCAACTTCCACTTTTTTGTTGCAGGCCCCCAGTGTTGGGCTCAGTCCCCCTGGATGCCTTCCTCCTCGATTGGGAAGGGAAGTTTCTCTATGCCTTCCCCCCCTTCCCTCTCCTGCTCAAGGTGCTAGTCAAAATCAGATCTCAGCCCTGCAAGATGATTCTGATTGCTCCAGATTGGGCCAGACAGCCCTGGTACCCTCTCCTTCTATCCTTAGCAGTCCATCTCTCCCTGTGTCTACCCAGGAACCACAATTTGTTCCCCTGTGCCCAGGGGAGAGTTTGGTATCCAAATCTCAAATCCCTCAACCTCAAGGCCTGGCTCTTGAGGAGTTAGTTTGCAGACTTACACCTTTCTCAGGGTGTTCTCGAAATTTTGAAAGCTTCTAGGAAGCCTTCCACTAGGGCTACTTATAACTGTAAATGGAAAAGGTTTTCCATATGGTGCTCTGGGAAGCATATTTCCCCGGAATCTGCTGATTTGCTCACTGTTTTGGACTATATGGTCCATCTTAATTCTTTGGGACTGAGACCAGCTACCTAAAAGTGCATTTGGCAGCTGTCTCTGCTTTTATTTCAGCAGGAAGCCCTCTTCTCTCTCTGCTCACCCTGTATTTTCCAAGTTTTCAGGGATTGCTTCATACCAATCCACCATTCAGGGACCCTGCCCTGCCTGGGATCTTAATGTTTGCATTGCTCAGCTGATGCAACCCTCTTGAACCTCTGTCTTCGGCAGAGCTTAAGTACTTGACTTGGAAAACTGTTTCTAGTAGCCATCACTTCTGCTAGGCGCATAAGTGAGTTGCAAGCTTCGCCAATGGAGACTGACTTTATTTCCTTTCACAGGGATAAGGTAGTCCTCAGGACTAACAGGAAGTTTTTGCCTAAGGTGGTTTCAGATTTCCACCTTAATCAATTTCTCTTCCAGTGTTCTTCACTGACCATTCCTCCTCTGGTGAGAGGAGGCTGCACAGCTTAGATGTTAAGAGGGCCCTTAGTTACTACATAGAGCGTACCAAGGGTCACAGGTTTGACTCCCTCCAACTCTTTCTCACTTATGGTGAGGTTGGGAAAGGGAAACCTGCCACTAAGAGATCCATTGCCAGGTGGATTGTCTCTTGTATCCAATTTTGCTATCAAAAACTGGGTAAGGTTCCCCCTTCAGGCCTGAGGGCTCACTCTACCAGAGGTACAGCTGCGTCCAGGAACATCCCTATTTTGGAGATATGTCAAGCAGCTACTTGGAAAACAGTACATACTTTCACTAAGCATTACTCCTTGGACATTCAGGCCAGGAGGGATGCTCGATTTGGCACAGCTGTGCTTCAGAGCCTATTTCCTAAGTAGGTTCTGTCCCTCCTCCTTGGAGGTACTGCTGTGTAAGTTCGCAATTGTCATAATATAGCAAGACTTCATGTTTGAAGAAAAAATTACTCACCTTAGTAATGTTGTTTCTTCTAATGGAGTCTTGCTATATTATGACCTCCCCCGCCAGCCTGCCCCTCTTAGAACTTCTACTTTAGGGATGGGGTGGGCAGTCCAGTGTTGGCACTTTTTGATGCCCATCTTGTGTTTTCCACCCCTTCTTTTTGGGGTGTTTGGGTGTTGTGTTTTATTTTTCTATCTTATCTTATTTTCTGGTCCCCTGACTTGAGTCTTGGTGTTGGGACCAGGAAAATGTGTTAATACTTAAGTAGCCAGTTGACTAGTGTAGGTTACAGCTTCCACACAGAACCTTAGTGAGTTTTGCTCGTAAAGATCTGACAGTTTCAGTTTGAAATGATCCAGACAGAGCTTTTCTAACCGAGCTCGCGATCTAAGTTCCATGCATGGCATGAAAGTTAACTCTTTCACCTCCGGAGCAGTTCTAAGGCTGGGACAAACTGCAATTGTCATAATATAGCAAGACTCCATTAGAAGAAACAACATTACTAAGGTGAGTAATTTTTTCTTAGGACCTATCTTAAGTTTCTCCCTAAGGTTGTTTCAGAATTCCATCTAAACCAGCCTTTAGTCCTTCCTACTTACTTCGCAAACTTCCAAAACGAAGGAGCGCGTACCCTTCATTCGACACCCGGCTTGGTCAGTCTGTTACTATCAGATGCATTTCGACATGGCTGGTGGCATGCCTTCGCCACTGCTATTCCATGGTGCAGGTTAAGCTGGAGGGCAAAGTGTACGCTCACTGTACTAGAACAGTCGCGGCATCCCTGGCGGAAATCCGTAATGTGCCCATTGCAGACATTTGCAATGCGGCTACCTGGAGCTCAGTGCATACTTTCGTCAAGCACTGTGCCCTGGATGTCCATGCCAGGCAACATCTTTCGTTCGGCAGGACCACCCTTAACTGACATTTGTCCTAAATTGTGAGCTCTCGGTCTCTTCTGCCGCCCTCTCGGGGGATTATTAGCTTGGTACTCTCCCATCAGTGTGAATGAGTGGTGGAGACTTTACGTCCAGGAAAATATGGAAATTAAGTACCTACCGTAATTCTTGATCTTCTTGGACGAAGTCTCCACCACTCATTCACATGTCCACCCACCATCCCCCGAGCTCACCTCTGTTGTTGGTCTCACTCCCTCGATCTTTAGCCTGTGAAGACTTCTTTGTTGACCCTTCTTATACGGGTCATCCGAACTATCTTATGTCCGTTTTTTGTTAGGCTGTCCTTCTATGTTACACCTCCTCGGGGGGGAGGGGGGAACAGTACTGAGGCGGTTGGAGGGTCGACGCCGAGATAGTCTTTGCCGCATGAGCTGAAGATTGTGGCGCGGCTCCATCTTTGGTGCCAACCCTTTTGCAAAAGGGTTTGCTCCTGCTGGGTCCTAGTGCCTCTGGGTAGTTCCCATCAGTGTGAATGAGTGGTGGAGACTTGGTCCAAGAAGATCAAGAATTATGGTAGGTACGTAATTTCCATTTCCTTCGTCTGTATTTCAATGCTTTTTTAAAACCTAGGGATTTTTGGCCTACTCGAGCCTCCATAGTTTATACTTTTTGGGCTGATTGTCTTGGTTACCTGCCCCCCCACGCACGCACACTCACTTAACTGTTAAAACCCTGTAAGTTTTTTCTTAAGTTAAGGCTTTAATTTTGCGTTTGTTTTCTTTCTCCTCCATGCTGTCGCCATGTGTGAAGTACTATCTCCATGCCACCCCTACAATCGTGGTCGCTTTGTGCCACAGTAGCACCTGGAAGATCACCCCTTCCCTTCTCACTGTTGTGGCTATATTTTGGGGGTAGTCCATTCAGTAAGAAGAAGCTGAAGCTGGAGATTCAAGGTAGACAGAATGTCAGTGCTGTTAGTGGTGAGTGCAACAATGCTGAGAACTAGTGACACTGCCATGAAGCTGACGAGGTTTACCTTACTTTACGATCACAGCACTGGGACTAATACTTTGAAAAGCCAATCCTGACTGCTATCAGAGTAAAATATTTTTTTAATTAAAAACAAGCAAAAGGTGGCATTTGTGATATTTAGCAAGTGGGGAGTCTCCATGTAGTAGCAGACTGCAGTTGAGAGGGATGCGTGTGCTTGCTCTGAAAGACAGAGAGATAGAGACAGTGGGACGGGATGTGCCGAGCGTGGTCAGCTCTGAGAGTGAAGCTATGGAGAATACTTGTCATGGGAGTAGACTGTACTGTTAAAAACCTATAAAAAGAAATGTAGCCAGAAATGAGCTCAGGGGAGGTTGTGTGGGATTTCAAGAGGCAGTTGGTGCTGAACTATGGAGCCATGGGGGCCAGTTTATCTCGTAAAGCAAGGCAAAACAATAGTGGTGATTTCAATTTCAATTTCAAATTAGTGCTTTTGGCCAATGAGAAAGCAGGCTGGGCAGAAAGATACTTTGGTGGGTGAAGCAGCACTGCAGCTGGTATTTTATTTCCTGGGTATCTATTGTAGATTAATGTACCCCCTGGCAATGGTACCAGCCAAGCAGATGCCAGGAAATTAAAAGCCCGTTTTCTAAAGATGGGTTATTCAGACCACCTGTTGCATGGTAATCAGTCCACCTGTTGAAAGAAACCTGTTGGTCTCCCTTATACCAGACAGAAGATATGGTTCATAGTATCAAGAGGATACATGCATGTAAATATTGTAGCCTTATTTTCCAGTGTGACATGGTGTCCTCCAGGCCCTAAACTTGACTCAAAAGACAGGGAATCAGTTTTCACCAATTACATGTTCCAGTGGGTTCCAGATGTGCTCATATTTATCCGTCTGGCCTCTAACTGTGTATTGGGTGTGTTCCAGCTTCATTACTTGGAAAAGTGAGTTTAACCATGAGGCTACTGTTGGGGTATGCCCATGCCCCCAGCAGATTGCCAGTTCTTAGTCCCACCACTAACCCCAGGCGTTTAAGCTTTCTACCTTTTGCTAGATTTGGGTCATTGTAGCACGGAAGCCCCAATAGGATTTCCATTGGGTCCATTCTGGTACAGGTATGAAGGGTTTTTCGTAATTACTTGGAGAACACCATGCCAAAATACCTGGACTCTGGCAATCCATATCATACGAAAAAAGGTCCCCACATTCACCCTGCATTTGGGGCAATACTGGGATGCTGAGGCGTCAATCTTATGGGTAAGTTCTGGTGTAAAATAGGACTTCATAAGTACACTATACTGCATTGCCATCAGCCCATTAACTGAACAATTCATTAGAGTCTTTAATATGTGACCAGTCTCCTCCGGTTAGTCCCTCCAGATAGATCTGTCTTCCAATCTCTCTTTGGCTGCCTCTAGGGCTTCTGGGAGAGCTTCAACCAAAAGGTGTTAGCACTTTCTCAGGCGTTTAAAGGAGTCTCAACCAGAAAACTTTCGAAATACCTCTTCCAGGGGAGAGTAGTGCATATTCTCTACTCTTGGGCTGTCCTCCCTACTCTGTTTGAGTTTACTTCCGATTTTAGATATGTAAAGGTATGAGCAGTGGTCAGACCATACCTATCTCTTAGGTCTTTAAAGGGGATTATATGCCCGCTTTCTAGTATTTGGCTAATTTAAAATAAACCTTTTTTATACCACGTAGCAAGGTGGTGTTCCACCATTCTTGGCAGTCCCCTCTGCGAACCTAGGAGCCTTTTCAGTGTGGAATCCTGGGGTAACCAAGTCCCCATCTCCAGGAGTTTGTGAGCAGCTTTCCAGGCTTTCCATGTGGCTCTACTGCACGGGTTGGAAATTCCACTCTGCAGCTCTCCTGCTAGGTAGTCCACCAGGACTGAATACTAATGTGGGCCCCCCTGCCCCCTTCCAACTCACAAAGGCCAGTTGTCTTTCCCTGTCCACCCTGAACATGTCATGTACATGAGCCAGCTGAGATGCAAGATGGTATAAATGAACATGTGGAAGACCAGACCCCCCCCTCCCAACCTCGGCCCTTCACAGGGCCTGCTTGCAGATGGGTAATAGCTCCCTCTAACATCGTGATGTATTTTTAGGATAGATTTATGGGAATGGATTGAAAAAGGTATAGCATCTACAGGAGTATGGACATTTTGAATAAGTTGACCCTACTCAGGAGAGGGAGAGGAAGGTCTCGCCATGTAAAACAATCTTCTTTAATCTTTCTTATTAACGGGGAGTAATTAATTTGAATTATGCTGGATAGCTTGCTTGGTAGCCTTACTCCTAAGTATTTAACCTGTTTCACTGGTTGTATTGTAGCCCCTGCTATTGTTATATGAGATTTAATTGTCCCCAGAGGGAGTCACTCACTCTCATCCCAGTTTTTTATGTCCTGATAAGGACCCATATACACAGAAAATTGTATTAAGTTCTGGCAACGCCACTTTAGGATTATCTAGGAACAGGACATCATCCGCAAACAGGGATATAACATGACTAACCCCACCCTCTACGTACCCTTTAATTTTATAATTTTGTCTAATGGTAACTGCCACAGCTTCGATGCTTAACACGTACGGTACGGGTGAAAGAGGGCAGCCCCGCCTTGTACCCCCTAGATAAAGGGAACGATGGTGATGTGATGGTGTTTGTGAGAATTTGCACCTTCGGGGAATCATGAAGAGCCCTCAACCACCCCAGAAATGTTTCTCCCAATCCAAATTTCTGGAGGACTGTAAACATGAAGGGCCATTCAACGCGGTAGAACACCTTCTCCGCGTCTTAAGACCAGGGACCCCTGCCTCCTCCCCGTGACCATTTAGAAATATGAATTGCCTTTCTTAAGTTATGCTTTGCTTGGCGGCCTTTTACAAATCCCCCTTGGTTGATATAGATGAGTTCCCGGAGCACTTTTTCACCCGTTTGGCCAGAACTTTTGCAATAATTTTGTTGTCTGCATTGAGGAGAGATATGGGTCGGTAAGAGCCACATTTCTTAGGATTCTTGCCTGGTTTGGGCAGGACGGTTAGTCGCTAATGTTTGAGATGGAGGAAGTTTACCCCCTACCAGTACTACTATAATTATTCCCCCCCTTAGCTTACCAGTTGTATCCCATGTCTCCCTATAAAATTCTAGGGGTATCCCATCTGGGCCAGATGCCTTTCCTCTTCTCATTTGCCAAATTCCTGGTTTGATTTCTTCCTGTGAGGAGGGAGATTCCAACTGACATTGTTGGGAGGCATTCAGTCTAGGTAGTGTCAGCCCGTCCAGGAAGCCAGAGGGATCAGAGTCCGTCGGGACCTGGGTTGTGTACAGGGATTCGTAGAAGTTCCTGAACACAGAGTTGATTTCTACTTGATCATATGTTATAGACCCACTACTGTTCTCCATTTTCAAGATGGTACGCTCTGCTCTTTTTTTCCTTATTACACCAGCCAACTATTTACCCGCTTTGTCACCTTCAAAGTGGGCAAAGGATTTAGAGAGAAACCAGTCTCTTTCCAACTTTCTTGAAGTTGTTTTAACTGGCTTTTAAGTAATTTAAGTTCCTTGTTAAGGGATGGGCTGGGACTCACCATAGCATCTCTCTAATTTTTAGATTTTTGTCTGTTGGACCACCTTCTTCCTCATTTTTTTTTTTTTTTAAGCAGAATAGGAAATGGTTTCCCACCGAAATGTAGGTTTTAAGAGCATCCCATACTACATTGATATGGATCTCCCTTCCGTAATTATATCTTATAAAGGTGCTTATTTTATCCTTAATAAACCGGGAATATGCTGCATCTAGGAGCAAGGAAGAGTCCAACCTCCATTGAGATGGAGGACCCTGAGGGGTACCCTGGGCTCACCACAACCGCCAAAGGAGCATGATCATAAACCATCATGGGCCCATATTTAGCAGTTTTTCATTAACTAACCCCGGAAAAAGGAATATATAATTGAGCCTTGTGTACACTTGGTGCGCATGAGAGAAAAATGAGTACTCCCTTTCTGCAGGCAGACAGTGCCTCCAGGCTTTGGGAGCACCAACTTCTGGCTTACTGGAGCTGCTCGACCCAGAAGGCCACACAGTGGCTGCCTCCTTTGACCTAGAGGCTCCCGAGGAGCACGAGCCCGATGGGAGGGCTGCCACCTTAGAAGCCTCCAAGACTGCCGTCGATGGGGGGGGGGGGCGTTACTGAGTCGGTGACCGGGGAAGAGGAGTCCCGATGCTTCTCCTTTTTGCAATGACCCGCAGGGGAAGTAGAGGTGTGCCGAAGCTTCTTCTCCATGGAGGACATCTTTTTCAGAATGTGGGCCTCCGGGGACTGCTGCCTCCATTTGTGGGTGGCGACATTAAACTGCTGGCATTTCTCCACGGGGTGATCCGGGCCTAAACAGAAGAGGCACTAGGAGAGTCCATCCTTGTGTGGGAGCTGGGTGCTGCAAGAATCGCACTTATTTTTATGTTTGGATGGAGTAGGGGACGACCTACACGGCAGACGCCGAAGAGATTCTGACGAGAAAATCGAGAAGAGCGGTAATAATAGACTATTGACTGACGAAGCAGTGAACTTAACCGCAAGGCGCTTTCACAAGCTAACAATGGGAAGAACTGGGGGCAGGCATGGGGGACCGCTCCCTTTATATCGACGTCTGACGTTGGTCACCTGATGGGGCGGTCCCTCTTGAGTGCTAGCTAGAAATTTTCCGGTTCCTGACGCCTGCCGCTTCAGTTCTAAAATGTAATTACCTACTGCAAGTGCCTCTCTTGAAGATCTACTGTTATGGTAAGTTCTTGCATAACTTTACTTTCTAGGACTGGTATATGTTCATCCACACGAACCCACCCGACCTCCCTGGCTTTGATGCATAACCTTAGCTTCCATTGGGCAAGATCTAGCATCATGGGGTGGATCCGAGGGTTATACCACCTGGGTGGGTAAGAGGAGCCAGCTTGAAGACCTTTCGGCAAGAATTAAAGGGGAAAGGGACATGCCAATCAGTGTGAATGAACAACATATACCACTCTTAGAACTACTGTTACAGGTGAGTAGCCTGTTTTTCAAACCGCAGGAAATCTTACTGTATTCTGACTTATGCAGTATGGTCTCACCATAGGACTACCCCGGAGCCGAAATGGTTAATAGAACCTATGCAAATGATGGAATGCTAGGCTCGAGCTCTGTTTTCAAACCACTGTCCCTAGTAAACAATCTGTAACTGTCAGATTTTTACTCCGCTTGCCTCAGTAAGACATCTCCGGAGAGCTCTCTATGTTTTGAAGAAAGTTTTATTTTTCTCGATTTATACCTCAGTAAACTTTTATTGGTATGCTTCTCACTGTCCTTTGTATATAGGTAGTAATTGTTTAGATTTTAGTGATTAGGAGTGAGTAGTTGTTTCTAGGGACAAGGATATGTTCATCCACACTATCTGGCAGGTTCCTTGCCGCTTTAAATCTTGCTGGAAGGTCTTCAAGCTGGCTCCTCCCACCCACCCGGGTGGTAAAAACTCTCGGCTCCGCCCCATGACGCCCGATCTTCCTTACCACTTGGAAGCTCAGGTTCCCTCCTTAACGCTCTGCATGATGGACTGGATCCTAATTCTTCGGTTCGTCCGAAACTCATTTTAAAGTTTTCAAGACTTCGGTCATCTTTCTCCCTTGCGGCTGCGATGGACAAATCAACTCCCAGTTTTCGGCGGTGCCCTTGTGGGCAGATGATGTCCAGGACGGACCCGCACTCCACGTGCGTCTACTGCCTTGGCTTAGAACACGACCCGCAGGCCTGTGAGTCTTTCCGTTCTTTTTCGGCCAACGTCCTGGAGGACCGCGCTGCCCGGTTACAGCTTGGGCGCCCTGAGAAGCGCTACCCGCCGGTTAAGTCTAAGGAGGCCCGTTGGGCGGTTACCGCGGCGGCTGGCTCGGCTGAGCAACTCTAGCAGATCGCCCTCGAGGAGGAGGTGGCCCAGGCCGCGTCATCCTCTTCCTCGGTCGCGGCATTTATCTCGCTCTCTCTGGGTACCTCGTATTCAGCTTCGTTCAAGGAGGTTTGCCAATCCCTTTCCACGAAGGGAGAGGGGCCATCGGGACATTCCTCACGGTCCAGAAAGGAGGACTCGAAGGGTAAGTCCCATCGTCGGCTTTCGTGGGAGCAGGAGAGGTACCTTCCCCGGACAGCCGACCGTCTACTTCGGTCGAGGTTGCGGCTAAGGCCGCTGGCTTCACGGCGTCCCCGTCGGGCCAGCCGGCCGAGACTCCCGTCGACGCAGTCGAGATCTTTCTCGACCCGTCGGACGGGCTGTCGACTGGTGAGGCCGACAACCCTTCACCGGTTCCCCCAGTGGAGACCGAGGATCTGCCTGCACCCCTTGTGCAGCAGTCCCCGATTAAGGCTTCCGAGCCGAGGGAAGAGCGGGTGTCCCCCTGCTCCTTCCCAGACCCGTCCTCGGAAACAGAGGGTCTCGGACTTCTTCTTGGTCCAGCCGATCCCACCGACATCGGCGGTCTCGGCACCGAGGTAAGCGGCGCCGCCGCTCGTCCTAGTCTTCCTCCTCAGAAGAGGAGAGGCTTCGGCGCAAATTGCGTCGACGCTACGAGGACCTGATGTGGCAGCAGTTACTTCTGTCCGGGAACAAGTCGACACCATCGCCTTCCCCAGCCATCAAGTGGCTGTCACCCGAGCGGCTGAAACAACCCCTCACCGTAGTCTAGATGCCCAAGCCTGGGCCGGTTGTTCGGCCGAAACCTGCTGCCCCACCGATTTGTGGTGGAACCTCCGCCTCCACATCCGAAGTTGGGGGCACCGACCAAGGACTCTCGGTTGGGTCAAGGCCTGCCCCACTGTTGTTGGTCACCCTCACTCCCGACCGTCCTCAGCAGGTGGAGGGTGGCTCAGGCCCCAGGCAGCTCTTTGCCGACTCCTCAGAGTCCGACAACGACTCCTCCGTGTTCTCCAGGCCGGTTGACCTGGAGTCCTCCAGGGGCCAGTCGTTTGACGAAAGCCCATCGTCCTTCATGGGTTTGCTTCGGCTCATCTCGAAGTCCACCAGGATGCAGCTCAAGCCTGTATCCAAACGGGCCAATTATCCCCTCACAGAGATACTGGACCGAGGGGATTCCCCCACGGAGGCCTTTCCGGTGGCTGAGGCCATTGTGGGCCAAGCCTTGAAGCTTTGGCAGCGGCCTGCTTCCTGCCCTGCACTTTCGACCAGGATGGCCAGGAAGTATGCAGTCCCTACCGGCTCTTTGCCCGAGTTTTCGGAACACCCCTCTGCCAAGGGGTTGGTCGCCGACAGCATTTTCCGGCGTTCCAGGAACGCTAGGGACGTGGACAAGCCCCCCGACAAGGAGTCCAAAAAGCTGGACTACGCAGGGTGCAAGGTGTACGATGCGTCCTCCCATGGCCTCCGCCAGGCTAGCTCGGCCGTGGTGATGGCACACTTCTCCCACGCCCTCATGGGCTCCCTGGATGAGGTGATCCCTCATCTCCCGGCCGACCTGCAGACCACTGTCCGGCAGGTGCGGGACCAGGGTAGGGCAGTGGCTAAACAGCAGCTCCAAACGGCTCTGGACATAGGAGACTCCTGTGCCAGGTCGGTTGCGGCCGAGGTGCTGAGGATATCCACCTTCATGGCAGATACCAAGCACAAATTGGCGGACGTCCCCTTCTTGGGGACCGACCTCTTTAGCCCTGGAGTGGAAGGTCACCTCCAGCGGATCGAGAAGTCCAGTGCCACTCTGGACTCAGTCACCTCCGCCCAGAAGGATAAAGGCCGCCGACAGCAGCAACACAAGTCCTTTCACCCTTCTGCGCCTGCGGCGCATCCAGCCCAACAGCACCAGCACCAGGGTCAGCAGGCTCATGCTTGGCATCCCAAACCCAAGTCCGCGGCTTCCTCCAATAGGAAGCAGGGAGGTAAAGGCCCAGGAGGTCCCTCGGCCGGTCCCTCCTCCAAGCCTGCCCAGTGACGGGTTGAGGGGTGTCGCCCCCAGCCTCGTCACTGCCCCTTGGGTTCCCCCGTAGGGGGATGGTTCTGCCACTTCCTTTCCGCCTGGTCCACTATCACCACGGACCGCTGGGTGTTGGAGGTGGTAGGAAAGGGTTTGCCTCTGGAGTTATGCACCTCCTGGGCCTCATGGTGGCCTGCACCAGCGTGGTCCATTGGGCCCGCTGGTACACGCGTTCCCTACAGTGGGGACTGGCTGGCCAATGGTGACAGCACTTCAGTCCGCTGGATCAGCTAGTGACAGTGACCCAGGAGATGTGGAACGCTCTCCAGTGGTGGACCGTTCCAGCACATCTGCAGGAGGGCATCCTGTTTGTCCGCCCCGAGCCGACGGTCTCTCTATCAACCGATGCCTCTCTGATGGGTTGGGGTGCCCATCTGGGGGACCACAGAGCGCACGGCCTCTGGTCACTTCTGGAGTCCCGATGCCACATCAACCTGCTGGAGCTTCGAGCGGTTCGTCTAGCCCTCACCGCCTTTGCTCCGTTTCTGCGGGGTCTAGTGGTTCAGGTCCAGACAGACAATACCACGACCATGTGCTACCCTAAACCGCCAGGGCGGGACGCGCTCCATGCCTCTGTGCAGGGAAGCTCTCCGCATTTGGTCACTCGTGCACAGCCTTGAGGCAGATTCTCCTCGCCATTCATGTGGCAGGAGCCTCCAACACCCTGGCCGATGCTCTAAGCCAGATAGGGGCTGCATCCCACGAGTGGTCTCTCCTGCCGGAGGTAGTACAAGATCTGTTCTCCCTCTGGGGCATGCCTCAGGCGGACCCATTTGCCTCCAGGGAGAATGCGAAGCTGAGACTGTTTCATGCCTGCCCCCCTCAGCAGGGCTCGCTGCAGGGGGATGCCTTCTCGAGGCCGTGGACCCCGGGCCTCTTCTACACCTTTCTCCCATTTCCCTTGATCCACAAGTTGCTTCTCAAGGCGAGGAGGGACAAGGCGCAGGTGATTCTGGTAGCCTCAGACTGGCCCCGCCAGTTCTGGTATCCAGATCTCCTCAGTCTCGGCTCCAGGCTCCCGAGGCGGCTTCCAGCCCGCCCGGACCTGATCTCAGTCAATCAGGGGAAGGTATTCCATCCGGACCTTCAGTCCCTGCACCTGACGGCCTGGTTCCTGAGCGGCTAGAGTTCCAGGCCTTGGGTCTTTCCGACGAGGTCCTCAACGTTGTTGAGGTGTCCCGTAAGGAGTCGACTAGAAAATACTACACCTTCAAGTGGAAGAGATTCTCCATTTGGTGTTGGGGCAAGGGCCTGGACCCTTCCTCCTGTTCCTTGGCAAGCATTCTGAACTACCTGTGGTCCCTTTCTCAGCAAGGGCTTTGTCGACGACCCTTAAGGTGCACCTGGCAGCCATCTCTGCTTACCGGGTGCGGGCCGGGAAGCAGTCGGTGGCGCAGGAGAAGGTGGTTGGGCACGTTTTCAAAAGCCTTGATCACATATCCCTTCCGGTGCGAGAACCTCCACCTCCGTGGGCTCTACTGCTGGTATTGGCTAAGCTTATGGGCAGGCCATTCGAACCGATGCACAGGTGTGACATCTCTCACCTGTCGTGGAAGACTGCCTTCTTGGTGGCTATCACGTCAGCCAGAAGGATGCTCCAGGCTCTTTCCATAGAGTCTCCTTATCTGGTCTTCCACAGGGACACGGCTGTCCTGCGCCCCCACCTGAAATTCCTTCTGAAGGTGGTGTCGGAGTTTCACCTTAACCAGATGTTGACTCTGCCAGTGTTCTACCCCAGTCACACCTCGGAGGCCGAATATAGGCTCCATACTTTGGACCCTAGAAGAGCGCTCGCTTATTATAAGGAGCGGACGGCTGAAGTTCGGGGAGAGGTTCGCCAGCTGTTCGTCACCTACGCTGAAGCCGCACCTGGCAGACCTGCAGCCAAGCGGGCGATAGGCATGTGGGTCACCTCCTGCATAGATCTGTGCTATAGGTTGGCAGGCATGGAGCCTTCCAGAGGGATAAGGGCTCATTCTACCCGCCATGCTGCTGCATCGGTGGCAGCTTCCAGGGACGTCCCTATCCAGGAAATCTGCAGGGCTGCTACCTGGAAGTCAGCACACACCTTCATCACCCATTACCACATCGACCTTGAGTCACGCCCGGGATGCTGGTTTTGGGGCCTCGGTTCTCCAGTCTTTATTCCCTAAGTAGTGGGTGTGCGCCTTGCCTCCTCCTCCTCCCGGAGAACTGCTAGAGTCTGCCAGACAGTGTGGATGAACAACATATCCATGTCCCTAGATGCAGGTTACTCACCTGTAACAGGAGTTCTAGGAATGGTATTATTGTTCATCCTACCTCACCTGACCTCCCGGCTGACGCACAACCTGGCTTCCAGCGGGCTAGATCTGGCATCACGGGGCGGAGCCGAGTTTTACCACCCGGGTGGTTGGGAGGAGCCAGCTTGAAGACCTTCCGGCAAGATTTAAAGTGGCAAGGAACCTGCCAGACAGTGTGGGTGAACAACATATACCATTCCTAGAACTCCTGTTATAGGTGAGTAACCTGTATTTACCTTATTTTGTGTTCATATTATTTTTAGTTAATTTGATATATTCTGACTTGATATAGTCGGTTATTTAAAACTTTTACCGGAGTAATGTCTGGTTAGTAGGTCCCTTAGTTCAACTGGGGGAACTCCTAGAGTTGTATATCTAAACAGCCTGGTTTCTTTTATGGTGTAACAACCGACGGGGGGGGGGGGGAAAGCCTAATTGGTTCTCAATTTGAATTTCTTATGTCACAGAAACCGAGAGAACAGGACCCACAGGTTTCCAGCACTACACAGAGTGCGGGGAACTGTTTGCAAAGGCTGATCCTCATCTAATTTGTTTGTTCTGTCTGGGGTCTGACCACTTTCAGACAGACTGTGAAATCTGTGCTAATTTCCCTCAGTCCACCCTTGAAAGGCATTTGAAGAGACTAAGGGAAAAAATTACTGATAAGGCTGCTATCTTGGCCACTGAACAGTCCACTGAACCGGAGGGACTGCCCTGTCACAGGGGCGATAGTTCCACAAAGAAAAGAACCACGGATAAGGCTGCTGAACCAGCCATCACGGTGAAGAAAAAGCAAAAAGAAAAGCACCGGGAACTGCCACCTGTTTTTACAGCGGTTTCTTCTCCTGAAGAGATCGCAAACGCGATCAGGATTATCCAGTCTTTGCAGCCTCCGGTTCCGGCTGAAAAACAGCCGGTTCCACAAACTCCCGGTTTAATAGACCAAGGTGGGGAACAATTTGAGAATCCAGGTTTTGGTGAAGAACCAGAAGAGGATTACGGGGACGATGACTATGATGAGCCTATAGAGCCAGACATATCCCCTGATTTCCACAGGCCTGATTCCCCCAATAAGGGAAATGAAGATTTTTCTTCATACTTCGCTTTTATGAAGCAAGTGGCCCAGTCTCTCGACCTCCCATCTCAGGGATCTCTAGAAGATGATGAGGAGGAGGAGGAGGAAGACTATAAGGAGCTGATGGACGTCCCTCCATCAAAACGGCTACTTCTTCCCTTACACAAATCTTTGAGGATGCAGACCATGATACTTTTAGAGAACCCCACTTCTGTCCCTCGTACTGATAAGAAAGTGGACAGAAAGTACTGGGTGGACAAGGCTGGGGCTGAATTCTTGTTTGGTCACCCCAGTCATGAAGGTGTAGTACAGGCTGCAGCTTGTGACAAAGATGGCATCCCTCTGGCCTCCCATCCTCCTGAAAAAGATTCCAGGAGGATGGATTCAATAGCCAAGAAGATTTATTTAGGATCCTCCCTAGCCATTAGGCAGGCATCCTATATGGCATATTTAGCCAGATATCAAAAATCTGTGTGGTCCACTGTATTGGAAATTGCCAAGTCAGTTCCCCCTTCAATAGCTGCTGACCTGGAAAAAGCAGCTAAGAGTGGCATTGAAGCATCTAAGACCCAATTTAGGATGGCAGTGGATTCTAGTGACACTGCATCCAGGCAGATGGCTTCAGCAGTGTCTGAGAAGGTTTGCATGGGTTAGAACCACTAACCTCTCATAGGGCACACAAAGCAAGGCCTTGGATTTCCTCTGTGACCTTGTGTCTCTGGAGAACAAACAGAGGCATATATGAAAAAAATGGATGATTACAAATCTGCTTACAAAAGTACAGCAGTAAAGGAGATATCTGCCAACCCCCAGAGGCACCACTCAAGGGGTGGCAGGGGCAGGACTCCTTACAGGCCTTATTTTCAACACCAAGTTTTTCCCCAGTACCAGCCTAGGGGATACTTTAGGGGCAGGAGGGGCACTGACCACATTAGCCCCACTGTCCAGCCAGTAGCTCAATCAAAGCAGGCTCTCTGAGCAGAATGTACGGGTCGCCTCCCCACTACCAGTAGGGGCAGACTGGCCCACTCCTTCCAGGAATGGAAAAACATCACCACAGGCAAGTGGGTTCTGGAAGTAGTGGGCCAGGGTTTGGTCCTCTGTTTCAAAACCAGACCAAGGCTGAGATCAAGGGCCTTCAAGCCCTCTTCCCCATCACAAACAGCTCTACTGGAAAAGGCAGCGTCATCCCTTCTGCTGCTTCAGGCGGTAGAACCAGTCCCTGCTATTCAAAGAGGCAAGGGCCTGTACTCCAGATACTTCCTTACATTAAAGAAAACGGGAGTGGCGTCCCATTCTGGACCTCAGATACCTGAACAAACATCTAGCAAAACCAAAATTCCGGATGGTCACTCTGTTCTGTAAAAGATGCTTACTTTCAAACAACATGAAGTCTTGCTATATTATAGACATTAGCAGTTTGTTCCAGCTCTAGAACTGCCCCGGAGTGAAATGGTTAAAACCATTCCAAAATAGAATTTTGGCACGAGAGCAGCTCTATCTGTGTCATTTCAAACTTGAACTGTCAGATTTTACTCCGCCTCAGTGAACAGTCGCTCGGAGATTTCTCCTCCTGCTCGGTTCATTTCTCGGTTTAAAAGTGTTTTCTCGTGGATTTAACAGAGAATAGTTTTTTAACCGCAAAACCGTTCTGTGGTAACCGTAAGTAAATGAAGGTTTTGTCTGTGTGGAACTTTGTAAGTTATCGGTTCGGTTTTGAACCGATCAGTGGGTTTAAAACTCATTTAAAACTAAAAGTTACTATTTTAGAGTGCGGTTCCCTGTTCTTATTGGTTCTAAAAAAAAACGGATTTATTACGTTTTTTTTTCCAATACCCGTGACACGGTTAGGAACCAATAAGGGTGTCTTGCCTGCCACTGCTGTTAAAAGGGCAAGTTTTTGATTAGGCTGGCATTATGTCTGAGAAACCCAAAAGAAAAACCGGGCCCACTGGGTTTCAACACTGTGATGGTTGTGGGGAAGTCTTTGCCAAGGCTGACCCACACACCACATGTGTTTATTGTCTGAGGGTTTGACCCACCAGTCAGACTGCCAGGTATGAAGAATTTCCCTGCAGCCACCCTGGAAAAAGATTGGGCAGGCTCAGGAACGAGAGGTTAAAAGTCCGCTGACCTGGATGGCCAGCCCGGTTCGGTGCCAACCTAACCAGAGGGAGTGCCCTCTGACCAGGGCCAGACTTCCTCGGGCAAAAGAAAAGCTGGTTCTGAGGAACCAATTCCAGTAAAGAAAACAAGAAATCAGCAGGTCTGAGTCCAAAATTCCTTCTCCAACTGCTGCAGAGATAGCAAAGCCATACAAATTGTCCAGTCACTGTCTCAGGGTCCGTCCAACCACCACTATCTGGTAAAAGGTCGTTCGTCCGTCCCAGTGGTTCAGGATTGATATTTAGGAATTTTATGAACCAGAGGAGGGAGGAGGATTATGAACAGTATGAATGTGGCTGGGAAGGTCTGGGGTGTGCCCATTGAACGGACATCTCCCCAGACAGACCTTTAGAATCTCCCCATGCTGTCTGAGTCCCCATCTCATTTTATGTTTTATAAAAGTTGCTGAAACCCTCCAGCTTCCTTTAGAAGAGGCTGTGGATGAGCAAGAGGAGCCTGATTTTGTAGAAATGATGGATATTCCAGAGTCTAGGAGATTGTCTATTCCTTTACACAAGTCTTTTAGGAAACAAACAGTTAAAATTTTAAAAGCTCCTAATTCTGTGCCTCCTGTAGATAAAAAGATGGACAGAAGGTATACATTGTCAGGCCCCTGATGCATAATTCCTTTCTCAGCAATGCAGTCATGTTGGGGTAGTTCAGGCTGCTGCCTGTGATAAAGCTAATATTCCTTGGCTTACATCCTCCTGACAAGGATTCCAGGAAGATTGATGCCATGGCAAAAAACAGTATATGGCAGCCTCTGGGACTCTGTGCAAGCAAATTATATGGCTTATGTAGCTAGGTATCAGAAATCTAGATGGGAATACTGTTATGCAATTATCAGTGCCATGGCCAGCTGGCTAGTGAACTAGAACAGGTGGCTGCTGATGGCATTGAAGCCTCTAAGGTTGTTTCATGCTGCTGTGATGTTAATGATGTTTCCTCTAGGGTCATGGCCACATCTGTAGCTCTTAGTAGGTTAGCCTGGCTCGGGTGTACTAGTTTCACAGGATACCCATACTAAGGCTATGGATTTTTCCTGTGGTGGGAAATTCTCTGTTTGGAGAGCAGACAGAGAATTACATGAAGAAGATGGATGAATATAGGACTACTTACAAGAGTGCCCAGGCTAAGGAGCGTGCACACTCCTCAAAGGCATGCCCTCAGGGGTAGGGGTAGGCCTTTTCACAGGCTTCCTACCAGACTCAGGCCTCCTCTGCCTTTGCTCAGAGGGGCTTCTTCAGAGGCAGGCAGACGAGGGTGGCAGACCTGCTCCCACCCCCAGCCTAAAGCTCCTGCAAACAGGCACCCTTGATGGGGTGCCCAGGGCTGATTCTCCTGTACCATTGGGGGCAGGCTGGCTTACTTCAGTCAGAATTGGGCTTCTTTAACCTCAGACAAGTGGTTCTGGAAGTAGTAAGCCAGGGTCTGGTTCTCGGCTTCAAAAGTTTCCCAAGTTGAGAAGCAGACTTTTTCACCTGCAAGTGCTTCAGAGACCTCGCCTGGAAACAGAGGTCTCATCCCTGTTAGCTCTCAGAGCAGTAGAAAGGGTTCCTCCTCGCATCAGGGCAGGGTCTGTATTCAGATACTTCTTACCCCAAAAGACAGGAGAATGGCTGCCCATTTTAGATCTCAGATATCTGAACAAGCATCTTTTGAAACCAAAGTTCAAAATGGTAACTCTGGCAATGATTTTATCTTCCCTAGGCCAGGGGACTGGCTAGCCTCCTGGACCTCAAGGATGCCTATTTCCATGTCCTAATCAGAAGATCCTATTGAAAGTACCTCAGATTGAACTGCCTCAGGTCATTACCAGTTCAGAGCAATGCCCTCTGCCTTACTCTGCTCTAAGGGTATTCACAAAGTGTCTAGCAGTGGCAGTGGCCCACTTAAGGAGGCAGAGGATTGCTGTTTTTCCCTCATCTAGACGACTGGCTCATTGTAGGCCAGTCCCCAGAACAGGTAAAATCTCACCTGCAGGTCACCCAGCAGCTTCTCACCTCCCTGGGTTTTCTGCTAAACCTACCAAAGTCGGTTCTGGAACCAGTCCAGGTACTCACCTTTATAGGGGCAGAATTGGACACAAAGCTAGCCAGAGCCTGCTTCCCCAGAAAGGGTAAAGGAATTTAGTGGCTCTGGCTCTTCCTTCACTCTGCAGGTCTCTCGACCAGCAAGACACTTTCTGCAGCTCCTGGGGCACATGGCTTCATCCACAGCTGTTGTGCAGGGAGCCAGATTTCAGATGAGAGACATTCAGTTTCACTTGAGAACCTTTTGGTCTCAGAGAAGACCCCTTTCCAAGTTGGTCCCAGTGACTAACCTTGATCCTAGCTCTCCAGTGGTGGCAGGATCAGAGCATTTAAGAGCGGGGTCCCTTCATTTCCCCTTCTCACGACTTGACTCTCACTACAGATGCTTCCCTTCTGGGTTGGGAGCCCACATGGCTGACCTTTCCACTCAGGAGTTTGGTCCCAGGAATCTCTGCTCCACATCAATTTGCTGGAACTCAGAGCTGTCTTTTTAGCTCTTCAAGCTTTTTCTGCATCTGTCCACGACAAGGTGATACAAGTCAGAACAGACAACACCACAACAATGTGGTACATCAACAAACAGGGGGGCACTCTGTCTTCGGCCTTGTGCACCGAGGCAGTGAAGTTGTGGTCTCTGGCCTATTCCCTGAACACTTCCCTCATAGCAGTTCATCTTCCAGGGAAGGACAATGTCCTAGCGGATGCCCTCAGCAGGATTTCCCAGGGCCATCACGAATGGTCCCTGGATCCTCAAGTGCTGGGGATAGTTGTTGCCAGGTGGGGTATCCCTCAGATAGATCTTTTTGCAGCCCCAGACAATCACAAACTTCCTCTGTTCCTGTTGCAGCCCCAGTGCTGGGCCTAGTTCCTGGATGCCCTTCTTCTGGATTGGGAGGGAAGTTCCTCTCTATGCTTTCCTCCTTTCCTCTCTATTCAAAGTACTAGTCAAAATCAGATTTCAGCCTTGCAGGGTGATTCTGATTGCCCGGATTGGGCCAGGCAGCCCTGGTACCACTCTTTCTGTCTCTGACAGACCATCTTCCCCTGTGCCTCCCAGGAATCACAATCTGTTGACTTGTGCCCAGGGAAGGGTTTGGTATCCGGACCTCAATCCCTCAACCTCAAGGCCTGGCTCTTGAGGAGTTAGTTTGCTGATTTACACCCTCTCAGGGTGTTCTTGAGATCCTAAAGGCTTCCAGAAAGCCTTCCACTAGGGCTACTTATAGTTCTAAATGGAAAAAGTTTTCCATTTGGTGTGCTGGGAAAAATATTTCCCCAGAATCTGCTGAATTGCCCTTTTTGTTAGATTACATGGTACATCTTAATTCCTTGGGTCTCAAACCAGCTACCCTGAGATTTCATTTGGCAGCTGTCTGCTTTTGTGTCAGCAGGAAAGTCATCCCCTCTTTCCTCTCATCCTGTGTTTTCCAAGTTTTTTAAGGGGTTACTCCATACTAATCCTCTCTTTCGGGAACCGGCCCCTGCTTGGGACCTTAATGTTTGCATTGCCCAGTTAATGCAACCCCCCTTTTGAACCTCTGTCTTCTGCAGAGCTTAAGTACCTAACTTGGAAAACTGTTTTTCTAGTGGCTATCACTTCTGCCAGGACGATAAGTGAATTGCAAGCCTTGTCAGTGGAGACTGACTTTATTTCTTTCCACAGGGATAAGGGTAGTCCTTAGGACTAATAGGAAGTTTTTGCCTAAGGTGGTTTCAGATTTCCATCTTAATCAATCTATCTCCCTTCCAGTATTTTTCACTGATCACTCCTCTTGGTGAGAGGAGGTTGCACAACTGGATGTTAAGAGAGGCTCTTAGTTATTATATAGAGCGTGCCAAAGGTCAAGGTTGAATCCTCCAACTTTTCCTTACCTATGGTGAAGTTGGGAAGCAAACCTGCCACTAAGAGATCAGTAGCCAGGTGGATTGTGTCTTGTATCCAATTTTATCAGAGAGTGGGCAGAGCCCCCAGTTTGAGGGCTCATTCTACCAGGGTACAGCATTCGTCTCTAGCTGCGCCTGGAGATATCCCTTTATTAGAGATTTGCCAGGCTGCTACTTGGAAACGGTATACACTTTTACCAAGCATTACCCTGGATGTCCAGGCCAGAGATGCTCGTCTTGTTAGCTGTGCTCTGAGAGCCTATTCCCTAGTAGGTTCTGCCCTCCTCCATGGAGGTACTGCTGTGTATTCTGTTAATGTCTATAATATAGCAAGATTATGTTGTTTGAAGAAAAATTACTCACTTTAGTAATGTTGTTTCTTCTAATGGAGTCTTGCATATTATAGACCTCCCCCAACCTGCCCCTCTCAGAACCTCTACTTGGTGGGTGCGGCAACTTAGTGTGGGCACTACTTATGTCCTGTTAGCATTTTGTCCCCTTTGGGACTTTGGGGGTGTATGTGTGCACGTGTGTGTGTTTTATTATAATTATGTTCCATTTTCATATTATTAGAATGGTGTTAGTATTTCTGGTCCCCTGACTTGAGTCTTGGGTGTTGGGACCATCAATGGTTGTTATTATTTAGGTAGCCATTTGGCTAGTAGGTTACAGCTTCCACACAGACCTTAGTGAGTTTGGCTCATAAAGATCTGACAGTTCAAGTTTGAAATGACACAGATAGAGCTGCTCTCGTGCCAAAATTCTATTTTGGAATGGTTTTAACCATTTCACTCCGGGGCAGTTCTAGAGCTGGAACAAACTGCTAATGTCTATAATATAGCAAGACTCCATTAGAAGAAACAACATTACTAAGGTGAGTAATTTTTTATTCACATCCCCATCAGAAGGTCTCACAGAAAGTACCTCAGATTCAGGTTGCCATGAGGCCATTATCGATTCAGAGCAATGCCCTTCGAACCAACATCTGCTGCAAGGGTATTCACAAAATCCCTAGCTGTCATGGTGGCACACCTAAGGCGACTAGGGGTCAGTATTCCCCTATCTGGACGACTGGCTAATCGTAGGCCAGTCACAGCAACAAGTGAGTGAGGCTCTCTGTCACTCTGACCACCCTGTCCTCCCTAGGGTTCTTAATGAATCAAAAGAAGTCTGTCCTAGAACCGGTGCAGTTGCTCAAGTTCATAGGGGCAGAATTGGATACAAGAACAGGAATGGCCTGTCTTCCTCAGGACAGGGTGGACAGCCTGATTCAAATAGCCAGGTCTTTTTCACTACATGTTCCCATACCAGCAAGACATTTCCTGCAACTGTTAGGGCACATGGCAGCCTCAACAATAACCATCCCAGGAGCCAGGTTTCAGATGAGACGTCCAGTTTCAACTAAGGGAGTACTGGTCCCAAAACAGACTCTTCATCAAAACTAGTCCCAGCCACCCTTATTCAAGCTCTGCAGTGGTGGCAGGTAAGGGAACACCTCAGACAAGGGGTACCTTTCCTTCAACAGTCCCCTTGTCTGATACTTACCACAGATGCTTCCCTCTTAGGGTGGGGAGCACATTTAGATCACACCACTCATGGCACTTGGGGAAAGCAGAAATCCCTCCTGCACATCAGTCTATTGGAGCTCAGAGCAGTTCTTCTTGCCCTTCAGTCCTTTGCCACTCAGGTGGTAGTCAAGGTGGTGCAGGTCAGAACAGACAATACAACCACCATGTACTATATAAACAAGCAAGGGAGCACAAGGTCGACCTCTCTGCACAGAAGCTATGAAAATTTTGAACATTAGTATACTCTCTAAAGAGGTCCCTTTCAGCTGTTCATCTTCCGGGCAAGGACAATGTCCTAGCGGATGCCCTCAGCAGGATAAACCAGAATAGTCACTGAACAGACAGGTCTTACAGACCATGTCTTATCTGTGTCAGTCTTCACCATTCATCACAGATGGGTACGGGCCGGAGTTCAGGACCCCGCTGGAGCCTTTTTTTTTTTTTTAAAGGCTAGGCGAGTCGACGCAGCATCGGCCACCCTCAAGGTCGACGTGCATTATGTGATGCCGAGATTAGCCGTTGTTGTGTTGATTTCGCCTCCGCCGCCGAGGTCGCCTCGTAAGTCAGCTGAAGAAATTTTCTAACTTTTAGGCCTTAGCCTTTGTCGCCGATAGTCTGTCGGTTCCTGCTAGTTCTAGTCTGCCCTACTCGACTTCGCTGGTAAGATCTTTCCATTTATTTTACAGTATGTTGACGCCGAGTCTGTTTTTGCTGTTTTTCCATAGGTCATGTTGCGCTTGAGGGCAAGAAGTCTATGCTAGGTGGCTTCCCCATGCTGCCGGTGCCTGCAGGGCCGCAAGTACTCCGCTACTGACCAGCATGACCGGTGTCTCTCGTGCCTTGGCCCGCTCACGACATGGATTCGTGCGACGCCTGCTTCTCCATGGACTGCCACGCCCTCGAGCCAGGCCAAGATTTAAAGTAGGGCGAGCTCCACCTGACTTTGGGGTAGGATTCGTGACTGGCCAAGCTGCCTCTCTAGGCTTTCCTCCGGTCCCTCCCGGTTCTATATGGACCGAGGAGAAGGGAGCTCGGCCTCTGTAGCCTAGCCTTGGCCGAGGCTCCTTCCAATGCGCAGGAGGCCGTCCCGCCTCCCGGAGCGGGCGGGAGGCGCTATGGTAATCACCCTTCGGGGTGAAGGCTTCCCCGGTATGCCTCCCACGGTCCAGAAGGTCTGGCTGACGCCCGCGCCGTCAGAGTGCCTTGGGCCCTGTCGGCGCCGACTCTTCTCTCGACGCGTGGGCCTTGTCGCGCCCGTCAGGTGCCGATCCTGCTCGCGGGTGCCGTGACCTCTGGAATTGGCGCCGCCATATGTCTCGCCTTACGCTGCGGGGGCCTTCGAGTCGTCCGTGCCGCCTCGCGCTGCGCAGCTCGGTGCCGCCGCGAAAGTGCCGGGGTCTGGCGGTGCTGTGTTCAGCGCCGAGTCCGCCCTCTGAGTCGTCGGCGCCGCTTCGGTCCTCGGCGCCACGCTGTTGCTGGGGCTTCTGTCGGCGCCGTCTCTGTTCCTGGTACCGCCCTTGGTGCCGGTGGACTTGACGGTGCCGCAGCTGGCCCTAGTTCAGGACCTTTGGCCCGTGCTGCCCTGCCGCCTTCTGCCTGCGGGGCTGTGGAGGGTGCAGGTGCCGCCTTGGCCACTGCTTTGACTTCTGGGCCCTTTGGTAAGGTCGCCTTCCCTCGCCCTCCTGGCTTAGGGCCTCAGACTCTACCTTGTCGGAGTCTGGCTCGGAGTCTAAGGGACAGTCACACCCTTCGGGGTTGTCTGCAGAGGAGGACGAGCCAGTGGTCTCCACAACGGGTCTCAGTCAGCCCCCTACTGAGGTGCGTCTGGTTCCCCCTGAGGTTAGGGTCAGTGGTACTGACCAGCAGGCTCTGGTGCGTGCCACCATTGCCATGCAACCTGGCCTTTGGGGGGGTTCCTTGACCCCTCGGCGGTGGTACCCCCTCTGGTGGTGTCTCGATCGCCCAACTTTGGGGCGTATCGGGAAGCCCACGTGAGGGTGCTGCTCCCTGGGTCTCACCTTGAGGCAGCCCAGGTTGCCAGCTTCCTAGGCTGGCCTTTCAAGACTAGGACTCTCTCGACTCGAGGAGTCGAGGGGTGGGTCGGTGGCTTGATTCTTTCTCTGGGACCACCTGGCCTGGACGGCGTCAAGCGGACTTCTGCCCTTCCCTTCTGGTTCCTTGAGGGGTCCCATTCTTGGAGGCAGGGGACCGTCCCTTCTGGATCTATACGGCCCGGTTGCTCGCTTGGGGGGATTCTTCTGGGCGTGGCCTAGGCAGCACCAACATGGTTGTGCAGCTGTCGGCTGGAGTCTTCAGGACACCCTCCGGGGGTCCATGGTCCGCTCCTAGCCCTGGCAGAGGTCAGCGACTTCCTCTCTCAGCTCTACCCCTCCCTCTGCCACCTTCTCCAGCGTTCCCAGGTATTCTTGGTCCTAGCGGTCCTCTCACCTGGGAACAGTTCAGAGCAGTGGCTGCTCGGTTCCCTGCCTACGTTACGGCCATGAACAGCCAAGTTTTTTCAACCTCCCCCCGAGCAGCCACTCTGAGTGCATGGTGATCTCCAGCTCCTCATCCCCCTCTTCAGGGGGAGAGGAACCGTCTGTCCATATCTCTCCTGCTGCTGATCTCTCAGAGTATCAGCGTTTCCTCGTGAGGATGCTGGAGGACCTTCACCTTTCTCCCCTGTCTGTGACCAATCCTGAGCATGCAGCGCATGCCTTTCTAGGTGATTTCAGGCGGCCGCCTCTGGCCTGCTCCCCTTCGGGAGGTGTCCATGTGTTTCTGGCAGAGGCCCTTCTCCGAGTTCCTGCCCTAGGGACCTCAGCCAGAGGTATTGCTCTCCCCCAGAGTCTTCAGGTTCTATGTCTCATCCACAGTCCGGATTGACGCACCTGGACACTCCTGACGGGCTTCGCGCCCTCCACCGTGACCGGCCCCCAGATCAGGACTCTTCGGATTTTGATTTCTGGGGAGGAGGACTCTACCTGCACGTTGCTCATCCTTCCGCTCATCAGGCCCACTATGCAGCCTACAACAGGTTCTTGTGGTCAGCGCTGGGTCAGATCCTAGCTGCTTTGTCTGACTCTGAGGTAAACCAGGCAATAGCCAGCACTCTGCACGTGGCCTGGAGCTAGCAAGGCACCAAGCAAGGGCATCTACTTACGCCAGTGAGGTAGCTACCAGGGTAGTAGGGACAGCGATCTGCACCAGGAGATCGGCGTGGCTTTTCCCGGTTGTCACCTTGGGCCGGCGTAGGGTGATTTGCTCTCACCACCAGGGAACCTATCTCTTCCGTGAGGGCTTAGACGACGCTTGTCGGGCAAATTCCTTCTCCGGGGACCCCTGCCTCGCCTCACCACCTCGGCCTCCTCAGGCCCAGAAGGTTTCCTTATTGTGTCACCCACTGAGGGCTAAGGGACACTTCCCTTAGGATGCATAATCAACCTCTTCGGGGCTTGGTATCACTTTGTTCAGATGAATGGTGAAGATTGACACAGATAAGATATAGAAATTACGTACCTACCATAATTATGATCTTTCTGTGCATCTTCACCATTCATCACAATCCCGCCTGCCATCCCCCTGGGGCTCCAGTCTCTGGATCCTCCTCCCACTGTGCCTACCCTTCTTTTTGAGCGGGGTAAAGTTGGGACACGGGGGTAATTTTCTTCCCCAAAGGGTACAGTTCTTCGAGTGGCATTTTTTCTCTACTACTTATCTTCACCCCTACAGGGTGAGAACTGGTGGTTGCCCTCCTTCTGTTATCCATCTATTTAAAAAACAAACAAAAAAAAACTCCCTTTTTTTCACCAAATATCTTTACAGAGAGAGTATTGAGTCCCTGTACCCTGTCCTTCTCCAGAATAGCCGACTCTGCTTTTGGGGTATTGCCAGTTATTCTGTGCCTTGAATTCTGGCAAATGAGCTTTGCCACTCCTTGCAGTTCCTATACAGTCTGGTGACGGACAAGGGTCCTGGATCCTTGTTACCTCTCAGTCTCTCCTGAATTCTCCCCCCCCTTCCTTTTCCAGAGATTGGGGCCCCTCCCCAATCCCCTTAGTCTTACTTCCCCTATGCTGTCCTCTCAGTCATTATTTCTTCTTTTAGTTCAGTTTTTCTCTTCCTTTTTCTGTCCCTTGGACTCTCTTGTCCCACCCTCCATCCCTTCCTCGTACCTCTCCGGCGACTCAGAACTGGTAGGCAGGTGGGCGCGACACAGCTTAATTGCTAATCCTCGAGCCACCTAGTCACGCCGGCCTCGAGGGGGCGGCCGATGCTGCGTCGACCTGGCCTATCATTTAAAAAAAGTCTCACGGGTACTGATCTCCGGCCAGTACCCATCTGTGATGAATGGTGAAAATACACAGAAAGATCATAATTACGGTAGGTACGTAATTTCTATTTTCAGGAGGTGGGGCACTCCAGAAGTGTATCTTTTCGCAGCTCCCACAGTATTGCTGCAGACCCCCCAAAGCAGGGGCACAATCCCTTTGGATGCACTTCTGTTAGACTGGACAGGGAAATTTTTGTATGCTTTCCTTCCATTTCCCCTACTACTGAAAGTATTGAACAAGATCAAGCTTCAACCAGCCTCAATGATCCTCATTGCCCCAGATTAGGACAGGCAGCCTTGGTACCCCATACTCCTATCAGTATCAGTAGCTAAGCCAATCAGTCTTCCCAGGCGGTACAATTTATTGACCCCCTCCCAGGGCAGAATCATGTATCCCAACTTACTATCCCTCAGACTTGCATCTTTTAGAAGGGGTTATGGACATACTGAAGGATTCCAGAAAACCCTCCACTAAAGACATATGCCTCTAAATGGAAAAAGGTTTTCTTTTTGGTGCCAAGGCAGAGGCCTGGATCACTCTAAAGCTAACATTTCTATCGTCTTAGATTATATGGCTCGTTTGCACTCCACAGGCTTGACTATTTCCACTCTGAGGGTGCATTTAGCAGCTGTTTCAGCTTATTTATTGGCAGGTAAAGCTTCTTCTTCCTTGGCCTCTAAGCCATTGTTCAAAAAATTCTTTAAAGGACTGCTACATTTACATCCACCCTACAGGGAGCCCACTCCCTTGTGGGATTTGAATATTTGCATTTCTCAGCTCTTGCAACCTCCATTCGAACCCATGTCATCAGCAGATCTGAAATATGTGACTTGGAAAACTGTATTTCTGGTTGCCATTACCTCCACCAGCAGGATCAGTGAACTTCAGGCATTATCCACAGAGCCAGGTTATATCGCAGTTCATAGGGGCAAAGTTGTCCTGTGAACTAACAGAGTTCTTACCTAAGGTGGTATCAAACTTTTATCTTAACCAGTCTATTACTTTGCCAGTCTTCTTACAGACTATTCCACTTCAGGTGAATGTAGGTTGAACAGTCTTGATGTAAAAAGGGCAGTCAGCTACTATCTTGCCCACACAAAGGGTCACAGAACTAAACCCAGCTCTTCCTTACCTTCGGAGAGGTGGGGAAAGGAAAACCTGCTACAAAACGATCCATTGCCAGGTGGATTGTAACCTGTATCCAGTTCTGCTATAGCAAAGTAGGTAAGGAACCTCCTGCTGGCCTCAGAGCTCACTCCACTAGAGGTACTGCAGCTTCCCTAGCAACTGCTAGGGATGTTCCCCTGGTGGACATCTGTAAAGCTGCTACTTGAAAGACAGTCCACACATTCACCAAACATTATTGTTTGGATGTCCAGGCAGGTATGTGTACAGCAGTCCTGCAGAGCCTGTTTCCTAAATAGGTTATAGGCCCACTTCCAAAGTCACTGCTTGGTAATCTGCATAAGTCAGCAACATGCCAGGAGTGGACTGGAGCACCCCAACAACCAGGAACAGAAGAGAGCAGGTACTGCTGGATGCCTTCCAGGACAGCTTCCTGCTGCAAATGGTCAGTGAACCAACCGGGTTAGGAAATACCCTTGACCTTGTGCTGGCAAATGGGGACTTTGTGAGAGAACTTACAGTGGAGGAACCGCTGTCAGGGAGTGACCACCACTCAGTATGGCTCACATTGGATATGGGCAAGGAAGGAGGGAATCTGGCACAATAGTGCTGGACTTCAGGAGGGCCGACTTTGGGAGGATGGGGAAGTGGTAAAGGGCACCTGGCCAGAATTCAGTCTAGTATGGACACTAACCAGAGGTGGGAGCTCATAAAGCTGGGGATAGTGGAGGCAACCAAAACCTGCTGCAAAGCCCAGAGCAAGAAGGCTAGGGCTAAGAAACCGATCTGGTTGATCAAAGAGGTCACGGAAAAGGTAAGGAGGAAAAGTGCTGCCTTTAGGAAGTACAAGAAAACGGAGGGGGGGGGACAGGGAGGAGTACTTGACAGAATCTAAGGAGGTGACAAGGGCAGTAAGGGGAGCCAAAGCATCTACGGAACTCAGGCTGGCACAAGGCATTAAGAAGGGGGAGGAGGACTTCTTTAAGTACATCAGGGAGAAAAGGAGCTGTAAGGACCACATAGTAAGGATTAGGAAGGAGGGGGGTTGGGTGGAAGCAGGGTGCGATAAGGCAGAAGCACTAAATGAGTACTTCTGCCCAGTATTTACTAAAGAGAAGAGGGGTGACACCCAAGGTGGGAGAAATGGCAGAAGCAGGGGGAAGTGGTGACAGATGGGAAATCTGTGAGCAGAGTTCAAGAGGGTTTGAAGGCACTGAGGGTGGACAAGGTGCCAGGCCCAGATGGCATCCACCCCAGGGTACTGAAGGAGGCTGGCAGAGGTCCTTGCAGTACTTTGGCAGACCTATTTAATGCTTCACTTCATCTGGGTGTGTACCTCAGAACTGGAGGATGGCTCATGTGGTGCCCCTCCACAAGAGTGGCCCCAAGGATGAACCGGAAACTACAGACCAGTGAGCTTCACATCCATCGGGGTAAGCTAATGGAGACTATCCTGAAGGAGAGGCTGGTGGCCCTCCTAGAGCCGAAGGACAGCAGACAGCATGGCTTCACACGTGGCAGATCCTGCCAAACCAACCTGGTCGAGTTCTATGACTGGGTAACTAGACAACTGGACAGGGGCCATGCAGTGGATGTCCTGTATCTGGACTTCAGTAAGGCATTCGACTCAGTGCCACATGGAAGGCTGGGAAGGAAGTTCGTAGGCACAGGGGCGGGTGCAAAGCTTGTGTGATGGGTAGGAAACTGGCTGCAGGAAAGGCAACAGAGGGTGGTGGTGGGTGGGGAGCTGTCACACCCAAGGGCAGTGACAAGCGGTGTTCCACAGGGCTCAGTGTTGGGACCAGTGTTTGGGATATTCATTGCAGACATCATATGGGACATCGAGCAAGATCAGTCTGTTTGCTGATGATACCAAGGTAGGCGCTGTGGTGGGTGACCTAGGGGGATGGCAGGGGTTGCAGGATGATCTGGCAAAGCTTGAAACCTCGTCAGACACCTGGCAACTGGGCTTTAGTGCCAAAAAGTGCAAGGTGCTGCATTTTGGGATGAAGAACCCAAGGAGGAATTACCAGCTAGGGGGAGTGCAGCTAGCCCAGACAGAGGAGGAGAAGGATCTGGGTGTGCTCATTACAGGGTCAATGAACAACTCGGCACAATGTAAGAAGGCAGCTGCAAAGGCCAACAAAATGCTGGGTTGTATTGCAAGGGGTATATCCTTGAGGAGGGAGGAGGTGATTCTGCCACTGTATAGGTAATTAGACCACACCTGGAGTACTGCATGCAATACTGGCGTCCGTATCTGAAGCGGGACATTAAGTTACTGGAGGGGGTGCAGCGCAGAGCGACAAAGATGATCATGGGGCTGGGGGACTTATCATACGAGAGGAGGTTGAAGGAGTTGAACATGTACTCACTGGAGGAGAGAGACGGGGGTGACATGATTGAAACCTTTAAATACATGAAAGGAATAAACAAGTCGGGTATAGAGGGGCTGTTCAGAGTAAGGGAGGGGAGGGCACCAGGGGCCATGATATGAGACTGGAGGAGGAAGGTTCAGGAGGAGATGAGGAGACACTATTTTACAGAGAGGGTGGTGGCTGGGTGGAATGCGTTCTCTGCTGAAGTGGTATGTAGAACAGTGGACTGCTTCAAACGAGGATGGGACAGGACAAGGGGAAGGGTGGGAGGGAGGGCAGCTGCAGAATAAGGGTGCTAGCTGCACATTGAGCAGACTTGATAGACCTCTAGGCCTTTATCTGCTGGCAAATTTCGTATGTTCGTACAGTAAGATTTCCTGGGGTTTGAAAAAAAATTACTCACCTTAGTAATCTTGTTTCTTCTAAGGGAATATTACTATATGCTGAGCTCCCTCCCTTTCTCCCCTGCTGAAACCTAAGGTCCCTGCATTACAGCTGTGCCAGTTGTTGCAAACCTGGGGAGTGTATATTGTTTTTATTCTTTAGCATCTGTGACTTGAGTTTTCAAGGATGCTAGGTTTTTGGAGTAGTTGAAAGAAGGGTAATTTCCTATGTTTTCTCCTGCCATTTCTGGTTCAGGGAGGATTCTGTGGTTGTTAGTAGTATTAATATTGTTGTTATCCTTCCATTGGTTGGAAACTGCTTGGCATGGTTCGTAGAATCTGACAGAGGTTGTTTACTAGGTACAGTGTTTTGAAAACAAGCTCGAGCCTAGCATTCCATCATTTGCATAGGTTCTATTAAAGGAGTAGTCCACCCAGAATTTGCAAAAATGTATGTTCTAGGGACATGGATATGTTCATCCACACTTATTGGCAGGTTCCTTGCCGCTTTAAATCTTGCCGGAAGGTCTTCTGCTGGCTCCTCCCACCCACCCGGTGGTAAACCTCGCCTCCGCCCATGACGCCAGATCTTCTTACTACTTGAAGCTCAGGTTCCTCCTTAATGCGCCATGCTTAAGACTGGCTTCTAATTCTTTGAAAGTTCGAAATTAAAAAGTTTTTGCTAAAAGACTTGGTCTTCTTCTCCTTGCGACTCACGATGGACAAATCGACTCCTGGTTTTGGAGGTGCCCTTATGTGGCAGAAGATGTCTAGGACGGATCCGCAGACTCCACGTGAGTCTACTGCCTGCCTTGAGCACGCACCCGCAGGCCTGCGACTTGTGCTCTTCCTTTTCGGCCCACGCCCTGAAGACCGTATGCCCGCCACAACTGGGGCGCCTAGAGAAAAGAATTCCACCGGTGGAATCTAAAGAGGCCTCGATTGCGTGTGTCCAAGGCGGATCAGCTGGAGCAGATGATCTCTCGAAGAGGTGAAGGGCGCTGGCCGCCTACCTCGGGCTGCGTATTTGTCCCGCTCTCTCGGTGCCTCGTACTTGCTTCTTTATGAGCTTTGTCTGACCCTCTCACCAAAGGTGAGGTCCAACTTCGGGACTTTTCCAGGTCCAAAACAGCAAAGTAAGTCTCTCCGTCGACGCCTTGGGAGCGGAAAGATCCCTCCCTTGTCGCACAGTCGACTTCTCGTCGACCAGCTTTTCGCCACTGGCTTCACGGTGTCCCCACAGCCAGTTGACCGAGACTCCGTCGACGTGGTTCGCAGATTTTTCTCGATCGTTAGACTGGTTGTCGGCTGGAGAAGCTGAGAATCCCCTCTCCGGGTTCCCCGTGGGAGTTGAGGATCCCGCCGGCCTCGCCTGTGCCCTCCGGGTTCTGGAGCCTTCTCGTGGGATCGCCTGAGCCGAGGGGAGTGCCGATTTCCGACACCCTCCTCGCCTTCCTCGGCCTGGGGTCGACTCTCTGTCTCGGACATCCCAGTGTCCAACCCATCCCGCTGCCATAGGCGGGTCTCGGCACCGTGGCGCGGCGCCGCCTTCCTCGGACGATGGGAGGCTTCGCGTTGCGCCGGAGGTAATGAGGAACTTAGTGGCAACAGCTCCTTTGACTGGGAATAAGCCGACCCAGTCGCCTTTCCTGCCATTAAGTGGTTGTCACTGAGCAGTCGAAACAACCCCTGCTGTAGTCGAGGGAGCCTGTTCTCAGGCCGGTTGTTCACAATTCCAGCTGCCCCAACCATTCTGGTGGAACCTCCGCCTCCACAGCCATTAGTTGGGGCCTTGGACCAAAAATTCCTCGGTCGGGTTTTGGGTTTGCCCCATAGGTTGTCTGTCACCCTCACTCCCGATAAACCTCGGCAGGTGGAGTGGCTCAGGCCCCGAGGCAGCTCTTGAGGACTCTTCTGAGTCCGATGATGGTTCCTCCTCTTCTCCAAGCGCATGGCCTTGGAGTCCTCGAGGGCAGTCAATGGACGATAGCTCTTCGTCTTCTTAGGGTTGTTTCGACTCATCTCGAGTCCACCGGATGAAGCTCGAACCATTTCTAAACGGGCCAGGTATCCCCTCACGGAGATTCTGGACCGAGATTCTCCCACGGAGGTTTTCCGGTGGCCGGGCTATAGTGGGTCCGCCTGGAACTTTGGCAGCCCTGCTTCCTGCCCCGCGCCTTGGCCAGGAAGTATGCGGTCCCCACCGTTCCCTGTCTGTTTATGGAACACCCTGCCGAGGGGTTGGTTAATCGACAGCGCTTTCCGCGTGCCGGAACGCCTAGGATGTGGATAAACCTCCCGGCAAGGAATCCAAGAAATTGGATTATGCCGGGCTAAAGTCTATGCTGTGTCCTCTCTGTCTCAGTCAGGCCAGTTCGCCGCCCCTGGCACGTAATTTTTCTCATGCCCTGTTGGGCTCCCTGGATGAGGTTGTCCCTCGTCTTCCTGCAGAGCTGCAGACTACGGTCAGGCAGGTGCGGGACCAGATCAGTGGCTAAACAGCAGCTCCAGACTGCGTTAGACATCGGGGACTCATGTGCCAGGTCTGTGGCGGCTGCAGTGGACATGGCGTCGTCTGGCTTGGCTGAGGATATCCACCTTTACCTCGGATACCCAGCACAAGTTGGCGGATGTTCCCTTTTTGTAGACTGACCTCTTCGGCTCTGGGGTGGAGGGTCACCTGCAGAGGATCGAGAAGTCCAGTGCTACCTTGGACTCTGTCTCTTCCGCTCAGAAGGACAAAGGCCGCAAGCCACAGCCTAAGCCCTTTCGTCCTTCTGCGCCCGTGGTGCGCCCGGCCCAGCAACGTCAGGGCCAGCAGGCTCGACCTGGTATCCAAGGCCAGTCCCGTCGGCTTCCTCCAACAGGAAGCAGGGAGGTAATGCCCAGGAGGTCCCTCGGCCGTCCTCCTCCAAGCCTGCCCAGTGACGGGCTGAGGGTGTCTCCCCATCCCGTCACCCACCCCTGGTTACCCCCATGGGGGACGGCTATGACACTTCCTTTCCGCCTGGTCCGCTGTTACCACGGACAGGTGGGTACTGGAGGGTGGTGAAAAGGCCCACCTCTGAATTCGGCAGGCCCCGCCCTTCAGAGCCGTCACGACTGGGGGCCTCGGGTCCGCAGCCTCACTGGCGGCTCGCCGAGCCGACATCGCCTCCTCCTCCAAAGGAGGTGATCACGGAGGTGGAGGACCCTTCAGACCCGGGTTCGTGTCCAGGTATTTCCTGGTTCTGAACGGACGGGGCTGGCGCCCATTCTCGACCTACACCACCTGGAACAAGTTCCTAAGGTCTCAACCTTCAGGATTATCACTCTGGCGCAGATAATACCATCTCTGGAACACGGTGTGTGGTTCTGCTCTCTGGACCTACAGGACGCTGTTCTTTCACGTCCCTATCCGCCTGTCACATCGGAGATCTCCGCTGAAAGCAGAGGATCCTCTTCGAGTTCTGAGCCATGCCCTTCGCTTATCTCCAGCTCCCAGGGTCTTCACCAAATGCATGGCAGTGGTGACAGCATTCCTGCGGCGCCGAGGGGTCCGGGTGTACCCTTACCTGTATGATTGGCTGATAGCAGCCTCCTCCAGACGGGTGGTGGAGCGGTCCAGAGATCTGGCCCTCCAGGTTTGCTCTCGAGTTGGCCTTCTCATCAACGAGGCCAAGTCGGAACTCGAGCCGAAGCAGGTGATCCTGTTCATCGGGGCAGAGCTCGACTTCTCGAGGCCAGAGCATGGCTCCCGGACAGGGCCGAGGTTCTACCCTTTGCCCAATCATTTCTGGTTTGCAGTCGCCTGCCCGGACTTCCTGCGCCTTCTGGGTCTCATGGCGGCCTGTACCAGCGCGTCCGCTAGGGCCTGCTGGCACATGCGCCCCTTCAGTGGGGACTAGCCAGCCAGTGGTCACCAGGCCGATCCTTTGGACCAGCTAGTGATAGTGACCCAGGAGATGTGGAACGCTCTCCAGTGGTGGACCGTTCCATTCCATCTGCAGGAGGGCATCCCGTTTGTCTGCCCCGAGCCGACGGTCTCTCTATCGACCGATGCGCCTCTGATGGGTTGGGGTGCCCATCTGGGGGAACACAGAGTGCACGGCCTCTGGTCACCGCGGGAGTCCCGATGCCACATCAACCTGCTGGAGCTCCGAGCGGTCCGCCTAGCTCTCACTGCCTTTGCTCCGTTTCTCCGGGGTCAAGTGGTCAGATTCCAGACGGACAATACCACGACCATGTACTACCTGAACCGCCAGGCGGGACGGCGCTCATGCTTCTATGCAAGGAAGCTCTCATATTTGGTCACCTGGCGCAGCCTGGAGGCGGATCTCCAGCTATTCAATGTGGCAGGAGCCTCCAACACCCTGGCGATGCCCTGAGCCGGATAGGGGCTGCATCTCACGAGTGGTCTCTCCTGCTGGAGGTAGTATAAGATCTGTTCTCCCACTGGGGCACACCTCAGGTGGACCTGTTTGCCTCCAGGGAGAAGCATGGTGTGGCTGTTTTATGCCCGGCCCTCAGCAGGGCTCGCTGCAGGGGATGCCTTCTCGAGGCTGTGAACCCGGCCTCTTCTACGCCTTTCCCCATTTCCCTTGATTCACAAGGTGCTTCTCAAAGCAAGGAGGGGCAAGGCGCAGGTGATCCTGATAGCCCCAGACTGGCCCCGCCAGTTCTGGTACCCAGATCTCCTCAGCCTCAGCTCCAGGCTCCCGAGGCAGCTTCCAGCTCGCCCGGACCTGCTGTCAGTCAATCAGGGGAAGGTGTTCCATCCGGACCTTCAATCCCTGCACCTGACGGCCTGGTTCCTGAGTGGCTAGAGTTCCAGGCCTTGGGTCTTTCTGGACGAGGTCCTCAGTGTTGTTGAGGCGCCTTAGAGTCGACCAGAAAATGTTACGCCTTCAAATGGAAGAGATTCTCCATTTGTGTCAGGGCAAGGGCTTGACCTTCCTCCTGTTCTGTGGCAAGCATTTTGACTATTTATAGTCCTTTCTAGTCAAGGGCTTAGGTCGACGACCATAGGGGCAGTACTCTTGGCAGCCATCTCTGCTTACTGCGCGGGCTGGGAAGCAGCCGGGTTGCGAGGAAAAGGTGGCTCGGCGCTCAAAGGCCTTGATCACATTTCCTCCGGCAAGCAGAACTCCACCTCCGTGATTTACTGCTGGTACTGGCAAAGCCTGGCGGCGTTTCATTTGAACCAATGCACAGGTGTGATCTCACCTGTCGTGGAAGACTGCCTTCTTGGTGGCTATCACGTCAGCCAGAAGGATGGGAGAGCTCCAGGCGCTTTGCATAGAGTCTGCTTACCTGGTCTTCCACAGGGACAAGGTTGTCCTGTGCCCTCACCCGAAATTCCTTCCAAAGGTGGTGTCGGAGTTTCACTTTAACCAGGTGCTGACTCTGCCGGTGTTCTACCCCAGTCACACCTCGGAGGCCGAATATAGGCTCCATACTTGACCCTAGAAGGGCGCCGCTATAAGGAGCGCAGGTTGAAATTGGGGAGAGGTTCGCCAGCTGTTTGTCACCTACGCTGAAGCCGCATCTGGCAGACCTGCAGCCAAGCTGGATTATAGGCAGGTGGGTCACCTCCTGCATAGATCGCTGCTATAAGTTGGCGGGCATGGAGCTCCCAGAGGGATAAGTGCTCATTCCGCCCGTCATACTGCTGCATCGGTGGCTGCTTCCAGGGACGTCCCTATCCAGGAAATCTGCAGGGCTGCTACCTGGAAGTCAGCACACACCTTTATTACCCATTACCACATCGACCTTGAGTCACGCCGGGATGCTGGTTTTGGGGCCTCGGTTCTCCAGTCTTTATTCCCTAAGTAGGGGGTGTGCGCCTTGTCTCCCTCCTCCCGGAGAACTGCTAGGAGTCTGCCAATAAGTGTGGATGAACAACATATCCATGTCCCTAGAAATACAGGTTACTCACCTGTAACAGGAGTTCTAGGAATGGTATATGTTGTTCATCCACACGACCCACCCGACCTCCTCGGCTTCGACGCACAACCTGAGCTTCCAGCGGGCCAGATCGGGCGTCATGGGGCGGAGCCGAGAGTTTTACCACCCGGGTGGGTGGGAGGAGCCAGCTTGAAGACCTTCCGGCAAGATTTAAAGCGGCAAGGAACCTGCCAATAAGTGTGGATGAACAACATATACCATTCCTAGAACTCCTGTTACAGGTGAGTAACCGTATTTACGCAGAGTGTTTTGATATGTATGTTAAGTCCTAGTGTGTGTTCCCTCTGTCTATTAGGAGTTTTTCCTAAATTAGCCTGCTAGCTGTATGGTAGTTTTACGACCTGTGGGCATCTCCATCACAAATGGGTTTATTGGCTTTCTTTCTCCTACGATGCATCCTGTCTCATGTGACAATGATGTAGCCATGCCCTTAGATTTAGCATGTGTACTGCTTTAAAATCAGTTTAAAATCACTTCACAAAAGCAGAGCTTTGCAACTGTTCTTATCCAGGGAGCACAAATGGCATCAGTTACAGTTTAAGCAGATACCTGAGAGCAAGCTAACGGGGGTTTCTGTAAGACGACAGCTACTAAATATCTCTAATTCACTATTTTTGTTTTCTATGTGCATCAGGTCTAGCTAGCACGAGTGTTTTAATTTTAAAACTTTAAATTTTATCAAACTATACGTAACCATAAAAGCACAAACTGCCCAGATCATCAGTGCTATAATTAAGACTCTAGCTGTTTTCTTACAGAACCCCCACTCAGTTAGATGTCATATTTGCTAAACTGTAAATACAGGTATCAGCATTTGTATTAACAGTGCTGATTTTGCTCTATGACAAGATTTTCATATTTTTTATTTTATTACAAATGAAGTGTATAGTATAAAGCTACAGCCTAGAGTGCAAAATACTTTAAAGTAAGCTTTTCTCCTGCCTGTGGTATGGCATGAAAGCAGCAGGATGAGTGACTGTTCCAGCTACACATTTGATTCCATTTTACAATAGTTCACTGCACTACACATTTAGTGTATCACACTTTTTCAAATAATAAAACATTCTCCAAACTAAATAATTCTCACAGACATATGTTTGTACTTTATTAAAAAGACACTTCACATTTGTAACAAAAAAACAAAAAAAAAAAATCAAAATGATGTCACAGAGCAAAGTCAGCCCTAACTCCCAGTTCCTTCTAGAAGAATGATGGTACCTACATTTATAGTTTAGCAAATACTTGAGAGCTGAGTAGGTGTTCTGTAAGAAAACAGCTACAGTCTTTACTAATTATAGCATTGGTGATCTGGATCAATTTCTGTGCTTTTTGTGTGTAGTTTGATGAAATAGCATTTTAAAATAACACTTAACTACTGCTAGCTAGACCTGACACACAACGAAAACACGAATAATGAATTGGAGCAATTTGGCAGCTGTTTTCTTACAGAAACCCCAGTTAGCTTGCTCTCAGGTGTCTGCTAAACTGTAACTGATGCCATTTGTGCTCCCTGGATAAGAAAAGTTACAAAGATCTGTTGTTGTGAACTGATTTTTAAAGCAGTGCACATGCTAAATCTAGGGGCATGGCTACATCATTGTCACATGAGCCAGGGTGCATCGTAGGAGAAAGAAAGCCAATAAACTTATTTGTGATGGAGATCCCCAGGGGTCGTAAAACTACCATACAGGTAGCAGGCTAATTTGGGGAAAATCTCCTAATAGCAGACAGAGGGAAGGACACACTAGGACTTAACATACATATCAAAACACTCTGCATAACATTTTTTTTTTTTTTTTTGCAAATTCTGGGTGGACAACTCCTTTAACCATTTCGGCTCTGGGGCAGTCCTGTGGTGAGACCATACTGCATAAGTCAGAATACAGTAAGATTCCCTTAGAAGAAACAAGATTACTAAGGTAATTTTTCATTTAGACCATACGTGAGACCTCAGCTGGGGTGCTACTTCCAGTTCAGAAATCCATATTGCAGAAAAGATGTAAATAGATTGTATGAGGTCAAAGAGAAACAAGAATGATAATTTGGGATAGTAGCATAGAATATGAGGAGACAAGAGTTCACTGATTCTTTCCTCTAGAAAAGAGGAAAATTGTTGGCACAGTGGTACCACTTGCGATGCCGGCGACCTGTGATTTGGAAAAAGCTCAGGTTGTTGAGGTGGGGGAATTGAGTGTCCCAGAGGATGCTCCCTACAGGGGAAGAAGGGTCCTGCCTGTTGCTGCCATACTACACCCTGGATGCAGTGGACGCTAGGGAGTGGTGTGACCATGAGGGGGAAGCTGCCCTGGCTGCCGGTGACATCACAGCTGCATGCGACATCCTTGCGTGTGTGGCTGGGACAAGAAAATGGAAAAGGAGTGCCCTGCCCCCGATGAAGGGCTACTGGTACCACTGTATCCACCTACGTGGCCCGGAGAAGGTTGCCTCCTGACAGAACAGGATGTTCGAGGGTGAATCCCGTCCACCCTGTCCCTGCTGGGGGAGGGGGGTCAGGCTGTGGCTCTGGAGGACAGTACCTCAGGTGAGCTTGGGTAGGATAAGGATCAGTGGTCAGCCTGGGGGGATCAGAGGGACTTCGGTGGCAGAGTTGGACTAGGGCAAATACAGAAATTACAAAAAAAGAAAGGGGAAATTTGATTGCTCTGCATAGTTTATTAAAAGACCCAACTTTAAGAGTTGGGGCTATTCAAAATGATTCTACAGCTAGGGGTCATAAACATTTATAAGTGGAAATATTCAGGGATGAGTGGAGTTAATTCTGTTCTCACAGGGAGTAGTGGGAATTTGAAACTCATTCCCAAATAACGTAAATTCCAAAAGGAGAGAATAATTTAAGAAAAAGATATGGTATTACCAGAGTTAGTGTTTGTCTCTCTCATACAAGCAGAGACCATCTCTTGTAACAAAAGAAACTGAAACAAATGTATGTGTCCTCCATCTTGATTTTCAAGGAGATTTGGAAAGAAGTTTCAGGTACAGTTGTGTGTTTCAGGAATGACCAAGAGGATTGTCAATGCGAAGATTGCCTGCTTGGATTTTAATTTGCAGAAAACCAAAATGAAGCTTGGAGTCCAAGTAGTCCTCACAGACCCTGAGAAACTGGACCAGATCAGACAAAGGTATGGAAAGAGGGTGATTGTTTAAAAAAAAAAAAAAAAAAAAAAATGTTTTTTGAGCCACCGAAAATATAGACTAAAATTGAATGCCTCTACTTGGATTATGTTGTGAAGTTTTTATTATCCAGTGCAATTCTGCAGTGTTCGAATTAACAGAGTAATCTAAGGTTGGGAGGGACTTTCTTGGTACACCATATCCACTACAATGAATTCAGTTTTAATTCAGTCACTTGATGGTGTATTGATCACGCTGTAAAAAGCCCAAGACAAAGCTAGGACCACGAAAGGAATCACAAGGAGCTGATCTAACTATGTGTAATGAATGTAGCTACACAGTGTATGTAATCCATGTTTTCATAGTACTTCTCAAATTCTATTTACTAAGAGACGAGAGCTGCAAAAGGATTGCAGTTCCTGTCTCTCTGAGCACTGTTGCTCCACCAACCTGATGGTTCCCATCCACCAGGTTAAAAACACTCCAATACTGTTTTACTTGCAACCAGTTGTTTTTTTTTTTTTTTTGAGCATCTTTGTATATGGGCATCAAATCTGTTTTTGCAGGACAAGTGCATCCCTGTTCTATCCTTTACCCATTTGAGGGACCTGCACTGCTGCCCCTGCTTTCCTTCTGATAGGATGATTGGCCTTTGCAACTCATGTACATACTGCTATTGGGAGGCTGGAAGTATGCCCTCCATACCCAAATCAGGTCAAGTGCCTTGCCTTCAGGACATTAACTTCCATCAGCCCGTGACTATAAACCTGGTGTGTTAGAGTTAATACCATGTGAACTGAAGAATGTATTGAAATGTTTCAGCTGTTAGTCTGTGTTGCGCCTGCCTTTATATAAGTGCAGGTTTTGCTTTCCAGTATTGTTAATCCCTACTTACCTAGTGTACAAGGCTTCCCTTTCAGCCCTCATCACACACCCTTGATCCAAGGCTGAAGTCCAAAGCCTACTGGTTAAGGAGGGGGAACTAAAAGGTACAGTCCAAGTCTTGGCCTGTTCCACTGATCCATAGTGTTGATCAAAGTATGTGCATCTGAATATTCTGTTGCAGTCGGATCTGACAAGTACTGAGTCAGTGCTATACTGACCTCCCTTTATCTGATCTTCAGAGTGATTCTGTATAGTCTACATAACACTTTTCATAGATATTCATTCCTGCACCACCTTCAGGTTCTTGAAGCAGAACGTCATAGTGTATGGTTAGCTGGTTTTAATGAACACCCTTCTGGGTGCTTACAATAAAGAACAGGGAGCTCCCTTACTTGAATGGAAGCCTCTATGGTGTTAAAATAATTTGTGTTCAGCCCCAAAGGAAAGGAAGGGATTGTAATGCTCCCAAAGAGCTGGCAGCACAATCCCTTTCCAAGTCAACTGCAGAGTCCACCCCATGCTCCACTTTGACATCTGTATTGGGGGCTGCTCCATTTCTGTGGAGCGTCATTTCTGAAGCAGATTTTCCTATTTTAAATCGGGCTTTGGTAAAGATCAATGCCAAGGTCCATCTAATAAGGCTGTTAGTTAAAGCCTGGCATCAGTTCTTTCAAAACTTGATATAAAATCAGTAAATCTGCTTTAGAAATGACGCTGCTTAGCAGTGAATGGAGCACGCCCATGTGCTCTCCCTATACAGATGTAGTAAAACGTTGACTCACCAGAGCGGAGCTGGAAACGGAGAAACACTTTCACAGAAGAAAAGGACTGCTTGGCCCACCCGGTTTTCCCATTTTCCTACCTATTGGATAAGCTGCAGATCCTAGTTAACCAACAGCCTACTTCTTCCTTCCCCCCCACTAGAATTGCCTTATGTCTGTCTCATGCATTCTTGAATTCGCTCACTGTTTTTGACCCTACGACTTCCTCAGGAATGCAGTTCTATGCACCCACGGCCCTCTCCGTGAAAAAAAAAAAAACTTCCTCATGTTGCTCTTGAGCTGTACCCCTTCTATCTTCAAATTGTGTCCCCTTATTCTTGCACATCATTTTCTGAAAGATGCTACCCTCTTGGACTTTGTTCATTCCCTGAAGTACTTAAAGGTTTCTATCAGTCCCCCCAATCCTTTCCTCAAGGGTATACATATAAGCTCCTTTGGTATCTCTTCAAATGGCTTCTGGTGCAGACCCTGCACCATTTTAGTTGCCGTCCTCTGAACTGCCTCCATCATGTCTGTCCTTGCGGAGATGGGGTCTCCAGAACTGCACGCAGTACTCCAGATGGGGCCTCACCAGCTGTCTGTACAGAGGGATAACAACTTCCTGTTTTCTACTGGTGATGCCTCTCCCTATGCATCCCAGTATCCCCCTCAGCCCTCCTTACTGCCTTCTCACATTGCTTGCCTACCTTTAGGTTGTCTGATGGGACTACCCTTGGGTCCCTGTTAGCACATCTCCACCCCCCACCCAAATTGTGTACTCTTTCCTGGGTTTTTCCCAGGTGCATTACTTGCACTCCATCTAAGCTGCCATACTTTTGACCATTCCTCCAGCCTTGCCAAGTCCCTCATCCTTTCCACCCACCCACCCACCCTTGTGTATCAACCCTATTATTGCAGGTCTTTGTTGTCTGCAAAGAAGCATACTTATCCTTCCACCCTCCACGATGTCACCCATAAAGACAGAGGACTGGTCCCAGTACTGAAGCTCATGTACCCTGCTAGTAAACATCCTTTCTTCTGAGTGGACTTAGTTTACTATTATTCTCTGTGTCCAGCCAAGATCTTATCTGTGTCGATCTTCACCATCACTATTTAGTATAGCTCACGTCGGGCTGGCGCCGCTCTAGAGCCAACGTTCTACGTGGCGCTTGAGGGTTGGCAGTTCACCGTTATCGACTCCGCCCAGCCCCAGTTCTTTCTCTCCTGTCGTGAGGAGATCCCATGCCCAGACTGAAGCAAGATTTCTCATACAGTTGCCTGCTTAGTTGTTGCCTCGGTTCTGACCGCCTGCTTGACGTCACTTCTACGACCCGTAGGATGTTTCCTTTTAGAAAGAGGCATTGAGTACTGTTTTATTTAATTTTCATCTGGTCATGTCTCATCCAGGGGGCAAGAAGGCGTCGAAAGTGGGATGGCCCCCCATGCGTCGGTGCCCCTGTGGCCGCCTTTACTCCGTAACAGACCAGCATGACTGTAACCTCTCCTGCCTCAGACATGATATGGATAACTGCTTCTCCATGGACTGCCGTGTTCAGATTCGCATGTGCATTGCAGACTTTGGGAGGACTGATTCGCAGTCGTCAAGCCAAGGTCAGAACTCTTGGCCCTTCTGGGTCCCCTCCTGGTCCTGTATGGCCCATGGAGGAGGGAACCACCGCCTTTTCTAGCCTTGCCACTGCGGGGCTTTCTTCCACGGTGCAGGAGGCCCAAGCTGATCCTCTTGGGGGTCAGTCAGGAGGCACCGTCCTGGCAGTCGCTACTTCCGGTGGCGGGCTCCCTGTCGCGTTCTGGGTCCCTCGGGACCGGGCCGGCACCGCCCTCGGCGTTGTCTCCCGGTGTCGCTCCTGGTCCTGACACCGTTCGCGGTGCTGTGGGCTTGGAAGGTGACGCCGCAGCCAGCATCAGGCCTGTCCTGGGCACCATCGCCCCCTGATTCTGCTTGCAGCGTCAGGGTTTTCGACGGCGTCAGGGTTGGTAGTTTGGAGCTTTCTGGGCCTGGTTCTGGTCCCGGTGCCGCCGGGGTCGGCTTTGATGAGTGGTGCTGGAGTGGTATGCGGCGTTGGGGCTTGGCACCGGATCTGCCTGCGGTGTTGCTGACAGCGCCAGGGAGGATCTCTGTGCCAAGCACGGTGCCGCTTTGGATTTTGCACTCAGCAGCGCCGGGGAGGAGTGTGGAGCCATGCTCGGGGTCATGCCCAACTCCGGCGCCATTCGCAGCATCGGGGAGGGTGTCAGCGTGGGGCTGTGCTCTCCTCTGCTGCTGCTTGGGGTTTTGAATCTCAGGGTGCCCGACCTCGGGGCCCGGGAACTGGAGGAGTCCGTGGGCTGGTCCGGCCTCTAAGTCTACCTCTTCAGAGGCGGATTCTGGATGTGATCCAGACTGGCTTCTGGCTTCTTCGAGATCTTCGGATCCCTCTGTCTCCAGCATCTCGGCCCCCACTCTCTTCCCCCCCCCCTTCTGGAATTCATCTCTCACCGGTTGACCTCAGGGTCATGGGGTCTGACCGCCAGCGGTGGCCTCTGTGGCTGCTGCTGAGCAGTCTGAGGTCACTAGTGAGACTGTTTCTTCAGTTGAGGTACCCTCCTCCTTGATGGATTTGGACAGTCTAAGTTTGGGGCAGCCCGGGGCACATCAGGAGGGGGAGGGTACGCTTTCCTGGGTGGACTCCTTGGAGTCTATTCGAGGATGCCAGCTGCCTAGGTTTGTGGCTAAGAGGACGAGGTCCCTCTCTGACTCTGAAGGGTTGAGAGGAAGGGGTGTGGCACAGCAAGCCCTTCCTAGGAACCATCTGGGTCCTGGTGGGAGCCGTAGCACAGGCCCTCGCCTTTTTCTGACGGATTCCGCGAGTGGGACTTCTACTTCTGAGATCAGGGGCCATCCTTCTGGACTTGCACGGTCCCGGTCACCTCTTGGGGGGGGATTTCTTTGGGTACAGCTCTGACCGTTCTGACCCAGCTGAACGGCTGTTCGCTGCAGAGGCTTTTGGTTCCCCCTCCTTGCGAAGGGTTTCCTGTTGGCCTCCCTGCCCTGACAGAGATCGTTCTCCTGTTGCCAGAGCCTCTGCCTCCATCCCCGGTAGTCCCAGGTATTCCTGGTCCTCACGGGCCTCTTACTTGGAAACAATTCAGAGGTTCGGCTGCATTTTTTCCCACCTACCTCCATGCCCTGGACCAACAGGTGTTTCTCTATGCCCCCGTGCAGCTGGTCCCTGAACTTGGGAACTCTTCTTCCTCCTCTTCTCCCTCTACTGAGGGAGAGGAACCCTCAGTCCACACATCCCTAGCGTCTGATCTGTCGTCCTGTCAGCGCCTCCTTGTGAGGATGTTGGACGAGCTCCACCTGACCCCCATACCTGTCAGCAATACCGGGCATGTGCTGCGCGCTCCTTGGGTGAATTCAGTGCGCCCAGTTGGTGGCTCCCGCCTGGACTGTTCCTTTTCAGGAAGAGTCTCGTCTGCTCTGGCTTCGTCCCTTCTCCATTGTTCCAGCCCCAAGGGACTTGCGCCAGCGGTATTGCGCTCCCCCGCGGTCTCCAGGTTCTCTGCCTCATCCCTCTTTGGGTTTGACCTCCCTGGACACCACTTCAGAGCCTCACGCCCCCTACCGTGACCACCTTCCAGATTCTGACTCTGCAGACTTCGACTTCTTGGGGAGACGAGTGTTCTACACAGCACGGATCTCCCTGTCAATTGCAGCACATCAGGCCCACTTTGCAGCCTATGACAGGTTCTTGTGGTCCAAGCTAGGACAACTCCTAGCTTCGATGCCTGATTCGGAGGAAACCAGGCAAGCCATTGCCCTCTCTGCGCAGGGCCTGGAGCTAGTAGGGCACCAAGCTAGGTCATCTTATGATGCCAGTGAGGTAGCTTCCAGAGTGGTAGGGCCAGCTATCTGCTTTTGGCAGACGGCATGGCTTTGCCTATTCCAGTTGTCACCCTTGGCCCGTGTAGAGTGATTTACTCCATCTGCCAGAGAACCCACTTCTTCTCCTGTGGGTGAGACAGCGACTTCGGGTGCCTCCCTTCCCATGGGGGGGTCCCAGTCTCGGCCTCCCAGGCCTGTAAGGGTTCTCTCCTTCAGTATCTCGCCCACTGGAGGCTAAGGGACCTAGTCCCTAGGTGTTCCACCTCTCCCCTCTTCGGGGCTTGGTATCATCTGAATAGTGATGAATGGTGAAGATTGACACAGACTAGATGAAAATTATGAATCTACCGTAATTGTTGATCTTTCTGTGTATCTGCACCATTCATCACTAAATCCCACCCTCCTTCCACCTGGGGCCTCAGTCTCTGGACTCCACCCCTCCCTGTGTGTCTTTCTTTCCTCGCTTCCTCTCCTTGTGTGTCGATGGAGGGAACTGTGAAGACACATGGGGTAATTTTCATTTTTTCCCAGGCTGGCTAACGATTTGCTAATCTTTGTGTGGGACTGTGTGAAATGCCTTGCTAAAGTCTAGGTAGGCCATGCCCCTCCTGGTCTACTACTTTGGTCACCGTCAAAGAAATCTGGATTTGTCTGACATGACCTTCCTGCTGTGAATCCATGTTGCCTTGGGTCCTGTGCCTGCTGGGCTCTAAGTACTCAACAGTTCTTTTTCCAGAAGTGATTGTCATTTTCCTACCACTGAGGTCAAACTAACAGGTCTGTAGTTTCCTATTGCGCTCCGTTTTTGTGAAGGAAATCCATGATTTGTTAAAAGGGTAGTCCGTGGTATCAGTAGATCTTACTTGAGAGGGCTTTTGCGAGTAGGTAATTACATATAGGACTGACACCCGACTGGCGGCGGACCCCGCGGAAAATTTCAGCTAGCGGTCCCTGGTGAGGACCGCTTCCCGCCAGGTGACCAGCGCTATACGACGCCGGTATAAAGGGGCGGTTCCGACACCCGCCTTTCCAGTTCTTTTCCCACCGCCGGCTCAGGTAGCGTCATGTTAAGTTCTTATCTCTCAGTCCTGTTACTTCGCTCGGTTTTCCGAACAAGTTTTCAGTATAGAATTTTATTCTTCTTCGTCAGGTGAACGTCGGTTTATGTCGTCCCTTCAAAGAATAAGTGCGACTGCGTATGGCGCTAACCCTCCTGACGGTCACTCCCTCTGCCTTTTCTGCTTAGGCCCCGACCCAAGCGTGCCGAAAGTGTCCACACTGCCTTCCATTCAACGCTGGCCACCTGAGACGACGCCAGCAGTCCTCCAGCCCATCTCCTCAAAAGATGTCCAGATGGAGAAGGAGTTGAAGAAACTTCTGGCGGCGCGACCTCCCCTGAAGGGCATAAAAGCGGAACAAGGAAAGGCACCGAGAAGGTTCTCCTCCGCTGATCTGCAGGCCGAGTCGCTGGCAAGGTAACATCCTCCGGGATCGCCGATGGCAGCTCCAAGGTTTTGAGGGAGGGCGGCCGTCCGCCTGGTCGAGTTCACTTTTCGAGTCTGCCGGGTGTCTCCAGGTAAAAGGAGACTTAGCTCTTAGTACTACCAAGGAGGCCCGCGTGCTCCATTGGCGCGGGACCTCCTTAAGCCGGAGGCCGCTCCTCTGATGCGACGCCTGGAGAAGGACTTAAGATGCTTGACCCTTCGGGCAGCGACGGCAGTGACCCCTCGGACCGGCCTCCTCTCATACTCTGCCCGCCGACGAGGGACCCCGAGTCGGACGCTGGCTCCTCTGGCGTCCGCCGATTCGGCCCATAAGCCACACGTCCGCCTCCTCCGCTGGCTCAGAGCCACGGCAGACCCTGCTGCCGCTCTGTCGCATTCAGGCTCCCTGCAGCCTTCGCTGCCGCCAGGGAGTCCTAGTCCCCTGCCTGACCCCGGGTTTTTTCCCCCTCCATCCCCGGACGAGGCTCGGGACCCTGGGCTACCGTCCAATCCTCTTCCTGAAGAGCCGGATCTGACGCCGGCTCCCCTGACGCCAGCCCCGGCTCCTCTGACGCCGGCCCTGCCGATGCCGGCCCCTCCGACGCCCGGCGGGGGATATTCCTCTTCCATCGGGCCCTCCACCCCACGGGCCTATCCCGACTGATCCGCCTATGGAGTACCCGGCTGGGCCGTCTGCTCCAGCAGCTCCTCCAGTGCCTGGGCATCCGCCGTCATATCAGACGCCGGTTTTCCCAGGTCCGCAGTATCCTGCGCCGCAGTACCCGGTGCCGACTCCTTCTCCGCAGTACCAGACGCCGCAGTACCCGCAGCCGGGTTACGGATACTCCCCCTACGGATTTCCTCCATACAACTATCCCCCTCCTCCTCCTCCACCGCCCCCTAGGCCGCCGGTGGATCTTCAGGAGACTCTTGCCTCCTGGTGGGCTGAGGCCAAGGCTCAGCTCACCAAGGAAGTAGAGAGCTGTCTTGCAGCGACAGTGTCACCCCCGGCTCCCGCACGCCCCAGACGGCACACTCACTCTCCTCCTCCAGATTCCCGGGCTTTACCCTCGGGTTCCAGAGAGGGGCAGGACACGCTACTCTGGGATCTCCCCCCAAAGGAACCCGCCCTCCCCTAGGGATTTGTTAGGGAGTCTTACTCTGCTTCAGATTCTTCTCCCTTCTCTTTCGGACTCCTCGGAGGCTTCCGATGGATGTTCCGAGAAAGACGACGAGCCACGCTCTCCGTCCAAGCCCCGGCCAAGGACTCCTCCGGAGGATCCTTCCTTCACGGAGTTGCTCAGGAAATCCATCAGTGGCACTCCTTAGAACCAGATCCTCAACGGGTTAAACTCGCCGAACATCTGGACTTGCCCCTTACGGCTCCTACCCTAGTGCCACCCTGGATCGAGCCTCACGCCCACCTTGTTTCCACGATTTGGAAGCAACTGTCGGCTTTAGCCCCACTTCCCAGGAAGTTGAACAGGCTATACCAGGCTCCGGAGGGTGTAGACTTTTTAGCCTCTCACCCCCGTGCAGACTCGGTTGTGATTAACGCCGCTCACGGCTGGTCAGCACACCTGAAACACTTGAGCTTGTCTCCTGGATAAGGAATCTCGCTTCTGGATCAGTATGGAAGGAAGATCTAGGCTTCTTCCACACTGGGGATTAGGGCCCTGAACTATGTAGCACATATGGGGGATTACCAGAAGGCTGTCCTTACCCAGGCGGAATCTAAGATAGACTCTTTGCCTGACTCCCAAGTCAAGCAGGAGTTGGCCGACCTGGTCCATTCTGCTCGTTTGGCCAGTCATCATATTTTGAGGACGACCTACGACGCAGTGGACACCGCAGGACGGCGTCATGCATGGCTCCGTGTGTCAGGTCTGGTCCTGGAGGTGCAGTCAGCGATCCAAGAAGCACCTTTCAGGGGTTCTGTGCTTTTCGGTGGTGATGTCAAGGACATCATCACTGATTTGCAGGAGAAGGGGATGGCCCTTAAATCTGTTGATTCAATGTACCGTCCCCGTCCCCCACAGCGCCGTCCCTTTTGCAGACGCAGCCGGCCTCAAGCGAAACCTCAGGGAAGGCGGGCTACTAAACGGGCCCCACAGCTGCCAGGCCCCCGCCGCCCAAAAAAGCAACGGGTGCCCCAGCTGCGGCGCTGTCTCACACCACCTGACTCCTTCCCTCTCCCACCGCCTCCGGTAGCCCCAGAGGAACCGGTAGGAGGGAGGTTCTCCCTCCACCTTCTGGGTTGGGAGAGGATAACATCGGATTCATGGGTGCTTCAGATCATAGCAGAGGGGCACTCCATAGGGTTTCTACAGAAACCTCCGTCACCCCAACTCCGTTTACTCAAGGGACCATCTTCCTTTGGTCAGGGAAGAAATCTCAAGGCCTTTATGAACAGGCATAGAACCCGTCCCCCTCACCTCTACGGTAGAAGAGTACAGTTACGTAGAACTTACCGTAACAACAGATCTTCGAGAGAGCTCTTGCTGTAGGTAATACCTTCCGCCTCCATCCCCTAGGCTTTTTCAGCTCCTTTTCCATTGAGGGAAATGTCTGCTTCTCTCGTCCGGCCTGTGGCGGGAAGAACTGGAAGGCGGGTGACCGCCCCTTTACCGGCGTCGATGGCGCGGTCACCTGACGTGGGCAGTCCGCCGGGAACTGATAGCTAGAAATTTTTCGTAGGTCCTGCCGCCAGCCGGCGGCCAGTCCTATATGTAATTATCTACTGCAAGAGCCTCTCTCGAAGATTCACTGTTACGGTAAGTTCTTACGTAACTGTAATACTTTCTCCCTTAGTTTTTAGAATTTGGGTGAATTTCATCAGGCCCCATTGCTTTGTCCATCTTGAGTTTTAGGAGTTCTTTCAGTACCCTTTTCTATGAATGGACTGATATCACCTCCAAAGTCCAGAGTGCTTCTACTGTTTGGTTTAGGTAGCTCTCCTTCTCCTTTTGTGACTATTGAGCAGAAATATTCATTCAGTATCCCTACTTTTTCACCGCTCCCCTGCCCACCCCTCCCCTTTATTAAGTTTCACTATCCTTCCCTTGGTCATTATTTGCTCCTTTAATGTACCTATACAGTGTTTTATATCCCTTCTTAACTGAGCCGGCTGTTCTTTCCTCGGTTTGGGCCTTTGCTATTCTGACTGCCTTCCCTATTTTTCTGCTTTAGCTTCTACAGTTCTCTGTTCTCCTTCTGTGTTTCCTTATTCTTCTGAACGCTGGTTTTTTTTTTTTCTCCCTAACTTTCCCTACCACCTATTGAGGACCATAGTGAGCTTTTCCTTTGTTTTGTTTCATTTGCTTCACACAAAGGCTTGTTTCCTGTTTTCTCACTGTTCCTCCACCTCTCCTTCTTGCTAGTACTTTTCTGAGCTACTCTCCCATTTTGCCAAAGTCTGCTCTCCCAAAGTCAAATACCCTCGCTTTTGTATGGCTTGAGTCTACGGCTGTGTTTATAGTGAACACACTGTCTGGTGGTCACCTGTTCCCAAATGGCTACCCACTTCTAAATCTGAGATTCTCCCTCCGTCCCCATTTGAGGGTACCAGTTCTAAGTTTGCTTCCTCCTGAGTGGGTTCCAGCATTAGCTGTCTGAGGCATGCCCCCTGTAGGACATCAAGAATGACCCTGATCTTGGATATGGCTGCACCAAAGGTGGTCCATTTAAGATCCAGCATATTCAGATTCGCCATCAAGAATATTTCCCCTGTTTCTGCCATTCTAACCTATCCTTTCATTGTCCATTGCCTCCCTCTGCAACGGGGGTCTGTATACAACCCCTGTGTGGATTGTGGTGCCATTTCAGTCTCCAGGGTGACCCACAGTGCCTCCTTTCCTCCCTGTTCATCCTTTATTTCCGTTGTGTTGATCCCTTCCCTTATGTAGAGAGCTATTCCTCCTCCTTTTACCTTCCCTGTTCCTCCTGTGGATTGTTTACCCATGTATGTTGACATCTCAATCATGGTTCTCTGTGTATCATGTTTCTGGGATTGCCACGATATCCAGGCGTTCCCTCTTTCATCAAGGCCACTGGATCTTCCCAGTGTCAGTCTTCAACATTCATCACTTGCGGGTGATTGGCCGAAGGCGGCACCCAGCGAGCTTTTCTAGAGGGAGGGCAGGCGCCACCCACGCCGGCACTACACTCATGTGCTGGTCCTGGGTTAGCTTTCAGAAAGGCCGCTTGGCTCCTCCTCCATCTTAGTTCTGCTTCTCCTGCCATCGAGACACCCTCCCGCAGCCGAAGTACTCTCGATACGCCATTGCCACCCAGCCAGCCTGAGCAGTTTTAGATGCCCGGAGTTGCTCCCTTGTAGCTGCTGTTGACTGCCTAGGAGTTTCCGCCTGTTCTGCTGTCCACTTGGCGGTGTTGCTGAAGATAACCGGTAAGACCTTTCCTTTTCTTTAATGGCGTCAAGTCTTTTCTGTTTAAAGTTTGTTACCATTGCATCATGCCAGGTTCGGGGGACAAGAAGGGTTCGTCAAACGGGCCAGCCTCTTATCTGTCTCTGTCCCTGTGACTGGCAATTTTCCGTTATGGACTGGCATGATGTCTGCCTTTGACCCCAGCATGACATGGACCACTGCGATGCCTGCTTTTCGATGGACCACCGTGTTTTCAAGCACCATGCATTAAAGGTTGGCAAGGTTTGTCCGTTGAAGTATAGGACTCTTGGCCTTCCTCCGGTCACCTCCTGAGCCTACACGTCCAATGAGGAGGGTGCGCCCTCTCAGCCTTGTCATGGAGGAGGAGGTCTCAACGGGTGCCAGACTGGTCTGACTCTTACTCGGGCCAAGGGGAGTACTGTCCTGGCAGTCACCTCTTGGAGGTGCAGACTCCCACATTGTTGGGGCCACGGTCGCTGGGTTCGGTGTGGGACTTTCCTGTGTGCCACCCGACAGCGCTGCCCCGGATCCTGGAGCCAATCGGGGTGACGCCGCGAGGGGTGCTGTGCTGTCCGGCAGCGCCGTAGGTGGGAGAGCCTCCAGGGGTCGCTAACCTACTAGATGCCAGCAGAATGGGCCTTTCTGTCTGTAGAGTCTGCTCGTGCCTAAGGGACCCCATTTGGGTGTCGAGGTCCCCACCAAAAAAAAAGCAATTTTCCTGTTTCTGCTGCCAGCCACCCCGGGCCCACTGGGCCAGGCCAACCCCTGCTTCCTTTCCATTCTGTACCTGTCTCACCCTCTCTTGAACCCCTCCACCGTAGAAGCCAGAACCAGCTCACCAGGCAGGCTGTCCTGAGTTCCACCACACCCGTCTATGAGAAATATTTCCTCTCTTCCCCTCCTCATCTCTCCACCTTCAAACCGTGCCTCTGGTGATATCCCTCCCTTAATCTAAAGATCCCCTCCTTGTTTACTCTGTTAATTCCCTTGAGGTACTTGAAGACCTCAAGCATGTCCCCCCGGTCCTTCCTCACCTCCAGTGAGAAGAGGCCGAGCTTCTCCAGTCTCTCCTCATACATCAAATCCCCATCTTAGTTGCCCTCCTCTGGACCCTTTCTTGGAGCTGTATGTCCCTCCTCAAGTGCAATGTCCAGAACTGCACACAATAATGAAGGTGTGGTCTAACCAGACCATTGTACAGTGGCAGAATCACTTCCCTACTGCTTGAGGTGATCCCCCTTGCGATGCATCCTTACATCCTATTTGCCTTGACTGCCACCCTCCAGCATTGCTCGGAGCTATTCATACTTCCATCCACTAGGACTCATAGATCTTTCTCCCCTGCCGTGGCCTCCAGCACCTGTCCACCCAGGGTGTACTCGTGTTTGGGGTTCCCTCTCCCAAGATGCAACACCTTGCACTTTGAGGGGTTAAAATTTAATTTCCAGATGTGAGCCCACCTATCGTGGGTCTCCAGGTCGCCTTGCAGGGCCAGCCACTGCCCCCAGCTTGGAGTGGTCAGCAGAGAGACTTGTTTCACACCCTATACCCTCCCTGATATCTGAGATGTTTGCGTTAAGACTGGCCCCAGAACCAGCCTTGTGGTACCCCACTTTTGACCCAATCTGGGGTTGAGATCTCCCCACGACCACTACACTGTGTGCGCCAGCCAGTCCGTTACCTATCCATTTGACCATCAGTGGACTCACTCCCATCCCCCTCAGTTTCCCTATTATGCCTTTGTGTGGGACAGTCAGACGCCTTGCTGAAGTCCAAGAATAGCACATCCACAGGTTTTCCCTTGTCCAGTTCCGATATTACCCATTCGTAGAACTCCACAAGGTTAGTTTGACACGATCTACCTGGCACAAACCCACGCTGGCGACTACGCTGGCATCTTGTCTCCTCCAAGAACCTCCCCAAACATTCCTTCAGTGTTCCTCCATTATTTTACCACCACTGATGTCAGACTGACAGGTCTATAGTTACTCATCACGCCCCCGCCCCCAATGGATTGGCACCACATGTGCCTCTCTCCAATCCCTAGGCACTGTCCCTGCCTCAAGTGACCTATTGTAGAGCTGTGCCAGGGGTTCAGCTTGTACATCTGCCAATTCCCATAGAACTCTTAGATGTATGCCATCCAGTCCTGGAGATTTTTACTTTTTTAGGGCCCTAAGGGCATTCCACACCCATTCATTCAGTGGGGATTTCATCAAAAGTCCCCTCCCGCTACTCGCTGATTTATCCCAATGTGGAACTGTTGGGGTACCCATCCCTCTCTGCTTATCCTTGTTTTTTGCTCTGCCATTTCTATCCCGTCTCTTCCAGCTCCAACCAATCTCTTTGTAAGTTTCCCATCCCCCTCCCTAGTGAACATGGAGGCAGAGTACTCATTGAGGACCTCCGCCTGGTCCCTCGCCTGCTCCACCCACCCCTTTCTGTTTTCAATCTGCCGATCTGACCTATGGATCTTTCTCTGCTCCCGATATCGTAAGAACCCTTTCCCGTCCCCATTATATCCCTGTGCCAGCCGCTGTTCCTTACTGGATTTAGCCCCCTTACCATCCGGGTGACTTGTCTGGCTGCAATACGGTAAGCTTCCTTTTCCCTTTCCCCTCTTGTTTTTTTGTAATCTCTGTATGCAGCCTTCTTTTCCCTGACTGCATCCTGAACCTCCCTAGACCACCAGCAGCACAGTTTATGTGACATCGCCCCCTTATGCTTCACCTTTGCACGGTTCCTAACTGCCTCCTGTAGTCCCAGTTTGATGTCCTCCCATCTCCCTTCAAAATCCGTCCTAGTTTTAATCCTCTTCAAATGGTCCTTGACTGTCTTTCCCATACCCCTAAAATCCGCCCCGATATCCACAGGCAAAATCATAGAACTGTCTCTCCCCACAGTTTATCCGAACCAGACAGTGTCGTGTTCACTCCCAGCCAGGGGAACCCCTACTGTCAGATCCCTCACTAGTTCCCCTTCTGCTAGGACCATGTCCAGGACATGCCCCCTCCCTTGTAGGCTCCAACACATCTTGAAAGCCGTCCGGCAGTCTCTGCTCCTTGGCCACATTAAAAGTCTTGGTTTCCCAGTTTGTAGCTGGCATATTAAGGTCCCCCATCAACACCACTCCCTCCCCACTTTGACCCACACTGGGCTTTGATGTTATCCAGCAGACAGTCCTCCAGAAGATCCCCCATCCCTGGGGGTCTATATACCACTCCCAATTTAACTTTGCCTCCTATTGGGGTATGCAAGGTGACCCATAAGGCCTCCACATTTCCCTCTACCTCTTCTACCCTAGAAATGTCTTATGCTGTCTCTGATGAACATAGCCATTCCTCCGCCTCTTCCCTCCTTTCTAGCCTTTCTAAGCAAAGTGTACCCCTTTACATTTAAGTCCCAGTTGTGGTTTGTGTTGACCCAAGTTTCTGTTACCGCCGCCACATCTACCCCTCCCTTGAACAATATGGCCTGGAACTACAACCCCTTATTTCCCAATCTCCTGGCATTTACTAGCAAACCTCCCCCCCCAAATCCTTGTCCCTGCTCCCCTTTGTCATGCTTCCCCCAGATACCATATGCGTCTGATCTCCTTTTGCCCCCACTGAATTGCACTCCCTGGTCTGTTGCTTGCCCACCCCGGGGGCTGAAAGCTAGGCCCCTCCTCGAGAGAGGTTGGGACTTCAGCCTACCCTCCCTTAACTTGCCCCAACAAGTTTAAACCTCATAGTTTGAATATAGTCTGCCAACCCCTGCTTAATGACCTGCTTCCCTATCGGGTTAAGGTCCCTTGTCCTCCCACTCCCTCCCCCCAAAAAAATACCCCACCCTTTTACCCCACTTCTTAAGCCAGTCCTTCACCTCTGCTGTCTTAATTTTTGTTCTCCACTGAGGCCCTTGGTACTGGCAATATTTCTGAGAAGAAAATGTTGCATCCATTAACCCGACATACTCTGTCCAGTTCTCGGAACCTAGCTTGGATTTCCAGTGTGCTATTTCCCTCTATATAATTTGTCCCAAAATGCACCAGGAAATCAGGTTTCCCTCCACAATCCCTAGCCAGCTCGTACACCAGGAACTTTGCCCTGTGCACCATTATCCCAGAGATACTTGCTACCTGAACCTGGCTGGGGTGACCCCTCCCCTTCAGTCTCTCCCAGTGCATCCCCCTAAGCATGGAATCCCCCAGCAGTAGATCCTTTACGAGCCCTTCAACCTTTAGATGTCCTCAGTTTTGTGCTTCCGACCCTGCCTCCTCCCCCTCCCCCTGGTCTGCTACCTCCTTCCCCTGGGAGTCCTCCCTCCTTCTTAGACCCTTCTTGTCACTGTCCCCTTCCTGCTGCCCTTTGTCTGCCCCCTTGTCTCAGACCCCCCCTCCCCGATTGGGTATCCCCTTTATCCCTCTCTTGTCCGTCCCTGTCCCCCTGGACCTTATCATTTCTGCTCCCAGTCCTTCGTCCTCCCCCTCATAATTATGCTTCTACCCCCAATGGCCACCGTTGGTCCCCTTTACCTAGGGCCCCTTCTCTGGTACGGTCCATCTTCCCCAAGGGGCTCGACTCCCCTCCCTCTCATCATCTTCCTGTTTCCCATCCCTTGTGCCCTCAACCTTCACGCCCTGTATATGTTGCCTCTCCCTTTTTGCTTAACAGTTAAGTTCCCACTTCTCCTGCTGGAGCTGTTTCTGTCCTTTTCATTTCCGGACCCTAACCCCCACCCCCGTTTCCAATTTTCTCCCTCCACTCTATATTTCTTCCCTCCCCCTTCCTCACTTTCTAGGTTGTGTAGTAGCTCAGATTTATTGTAACACTCTATGCCAGCCTCTCTCTCCAGACCTGATTTCCCCCTGACTGCCCCTCATCCACCCCTCCTAACCTGTCGGTCCTTTTAGGTCAACTTTCCTCTGTCTGCTCTTCTAGGCTGCCCCATATCTTCTCCCCTGACCTAATCTCCTGCCCCTTCCTTGAGCTGGACCATTTACCCTAGAAATTCACTGTGGCATCAGCTTCCCTTGGCAAAGGTACAGTGTCCCAAAGCTCTCCCTCCTGGTTTTTGAAACGTGTCGTCCCCCAGTTTCAGATCCGTGCTCTGGCCTCACCTCTACCCCTCCCACCTGCCTCCTATATCCCCTCCCGTTTCTTTTCATCGCCCCCAATCTCCTCTAACTGTCTTCTTAGCCAGTTTACCGCTCCCCTGATCTGCAATAACTGTCTGCAGAGTGGTTAGCCTCCCTCCAGGCCCAATTTAGTATGATTGCACATACCACAGCCCGTGCAACCCACAACCTACCAAAGATGCATGCAGTGGTAGCTGAAGGCCATCCTACCTGTCCCTGTCTACCTTTGTTGGGACCATCCCCCTTTACCCAGTCTCCTCCCCTGGGGTACTACCTCTAGCCTTTCTCCAAGTGGCCATACTGGGAGGTTTAAGATCAAGTCCTACAGCCCCCTAATCATTCCAGCAGATAAACCCAGCACTAGAACCAGCTCCTAATCTAGGTAAAGACTTGTTTTTCACAGTTTAATTTGGTAATCCGCTCCAGCAGCTTTACCACCGGTCTGTAAACCAGCTCCTAATCTAGGTATCAAGTTATCAGCTAACAGATCTAGCAGTCTAAACCTAGGTAGATTTAGAAGTAGCTAACAGCTTACACCACCGCCTTGTAAACCAACTCCTAATCAAGGTATTAATTATTTGCTAATAGATCTAGCAGTCTAAACTAGGGAAATGTACAAATAGCTAACAGATTAATAGGTTAAGCTGCTCCCCAAAACCTAAGTCAATGGAGTACAATACTACATCAGTTTAGACACATTGCCCCTTTATTCAGCTCCTTATCAGGATGATTACTTTGCTTTAGAGTTTCTTTTCCTCCTGTTGTGTGCTAGAATGTCTCAAAGTCCTCCCCCTTCCAGAGTTAAGCTTTCTTGCTCTCTCCCCAATCAGAATGCTAGGGTGGCGCACCAGACGCACCATTTAATAATGGAGGGAATGGGTGGGGGGAGAGATTCTGTTGATGCTGATGTCCCTCTACTGTGGGGAAAAGGTGGTCCTAGCATGGACTCCACAACCTCCTACCCCTGTTGCTGCAGCTCCTGGACAGCAATGAGCTGGCAGGGCTCACTATTCAGATTTAAACTTTGGCACTACCTCTCTCACAAACGACTGGCGTTTCTCTTCGCTTATGTGCCTGCAGTTTATTTTGGCCCACAATACTGCTCTGCTGGCCACTCCCGATCTCAAAATTCTGCTGATGCTGAAGTCCCTCTACTGCAGGGGAAGAGGTGGTCCCAACATGGACTCTACAACCTCCTACCCCCATCGCCGCAGCTCCCTGATAGCAATGAAGTGGAGCTCCTCTGCATCTCCTCTCCGGAGCTGGATGATCAGGAGGCTGATCCAGACTGGCAGCCTGACTCCCCAAGGGGCTGAGGGATGCTAATCTCTTAGGAAAATACTGGGCCCACTTCAGGGGGGCTCGGAACTCACCCACCAGTGATGAATGGTGACTATTGACACAGGGAACATATGAAAATTATGTACCTACTGTAATTCTTGGATCTTCCTGTGTATCTTCACCATTCATCAATGAATCCCACCCACCTTCCCCACAAGGCCTCAGTCGCTGGCGATGCCTCCTCCCTGCTCGCCCTCCTCGGTGATTCAGTTGGGTCCCTGTATTCCTTGGCACCACTCCTTGTCCTAGGAGATGGCAAGAGGGATTCTTGGGAGGAGGGCGAGTAGGGCTTTCCAACTAGGATCCAGTGGGGGATTTCTGGTGGGGCTCCCCTCCCTTGTCCTGGGTACGATCCCAGAGGTTGGTTGCCCGCTGGGGTATGCTGCCCTTCGGGCTGGGGCTGGCATGGATTTCCTCCGCTTCCTTTGTATTGTTTTTCTACTTCCTGTTTCCTTCCTGGGAGGATGATGTTGATAGGTGGGATCTTCAACCCCCCGAACCCTGCGGGTTCTTTGGAAAACTGTAACTGGAGGAGGGGAGGAGTGGGGAATCCTCACCAAGGGTGGCCTCCACCCTCAGGGGTTTGGAGGGAGGGACCTTCTCCATGGTTCTTATCCCTGAAGGGGATATCAGTAAACGGAGATTCGCCCTCTGTAACAGCTACCTGTGGTTGGCTGACTGCCTTCCCTGAAGGCACTTATTAGTATCAAGATCGGAGTTGTCTAACGTGTGGATGTTGGTTCCCCCCCTTTCCTCTTCCCCCATTTTCTCTCTCTCTCTCCCCCCTCTTTCCTCTCCTGTCCATATTGGTCATTCAGGGACTGGGGCCTTCAAGCAACATGAAGTCTTGCTGTATTCTGACAATTGCAGTGATTCCCAACCTTGAACTGCCCCAGAGAACAAATAGTTGACTTTCTCTGCAGGGCATAGAATGCTGAGCTCGAGCTCTCGTTGAAGTCTCTGTCTGGAGTGTTTTAAACCTAAACAGTCAGATTCTTTACTCCACTACTGAACGGTCGCCCGGAGATTTCTCCTTCAGCTTTGTTTGAAAGTTGGTTAAAGTTTGTTTTCGTCTTGTTTTAAACAGAAAATGTATCCATATAGTCTGTTCAGTCTCTGTCTGTGGTGCCGTGAGTACTAGATAGGAATTGTTCTGTTTTTTCTGTGTGGAACTTGTAAAAGTGCGGCTCGATTCAGCTGAACCGGCCACTTGATAGTGAAATATTGTGTTTTGTGTGTTTTACTTAGTGTGTGGTTACTGGTTCTTATCAGTTCCATAAAATAAAAAATAAAAAAGTGTTGGTCGTCCCCCCAATACCCGTGATACGACTAGGAACCCGATAAGAGTGTTGCCTGGGTTGCAATAAAAAGGGTAAGTTGGTTAGGTTGGCCATGTCTGAGAAACCCAAGAAAAAATTGGGCCCACTGGGTTTTAATACTGCAGTGAGTGTGGGGAGGTCTTTGCTAAGGCAGATCCCCACACCACCTGTGTCTGTCTGGGGTTTGACCACCTCGATTCAGACTGCCAAATATGTAAAAACTTTCCCAAATCTACTCTTGAGAAGAGATTAGGTAGACTGAGGGAAAAGGAGTCCTAGAAGTCCATTGACCCGATGGCCAGCCGGTTCAGTTTCTAATCAACCAGGCGATACTACTGGCAAAAGGAGAGCCAATTCAAGGATAGATTCCGACAAAAAGAAACGAAAGACAAATCGTCCGGTTTGGATCCAGAGGTTCATGTTCCGACCACCAAGAGATAGCCAGAGCTATTCAGATTGTGGAATCGCTGCTCGGGTTCCCACCGATTTGGCTCCTTCTGGCAGGAGTTCGGTTGGTTCCCAGTTCAAGATTATACCTTGAAGATTTTTATGAACCGGAATTTGAAGAGGAAGGGAATTTGAGGATGTGAGTGAGGGTCTGATGTGCCTCTGGAACCGACATCTCCCCAGACACACCTTCAGGTGTTTTTCCTCCTAGGCTTTCGAGTCCCTTCTCACTTTGTTCTACAGAAAGGTGGCTGAAACCCTCCAGCTTCCTGTGGAGGAGGCTGTGGAAGATCAAGAGGAGCCTGATTATGTAGAGATGATGGACATCCCAGAGTCCAGGAGACTCTCTGTTCCCTCCACAAATCCTTTTGGAAACAGATACAAAAAATCCTTAAGTCTCCTAACACTGTACCTCCTGTGGATAGAAGAATGGACAAGAGGTATACACTTTCAGGCTCAGACACTGAGTTCTTATATCAGCAATGAAGCCATGTTGGTAGTGCAGGCTGCTGCCTGTGACAAGGCAAACATTCCCTTAGCTTCTCACCCCCAAGACAAGGACTACAGAAAGATTGATGCCATGGCAAAGCAGTACATGGCATCTTCTTTTGGGACAAACAGGTGAATTACATGGCCTATGCAGCCAGGTACCAGAAATCCCAGGTGGGACACTGTACTGGCACTGTACTAAACAGGCCTCCCCAGCTAGCCAAGGAACTGGAGGTGGTGGCTGCAGATGAGATTGAGGCATCTATGTTGTTTCATGCTGCTGTGGACTGTAATGATGTGTCAAGAGTCATGGCTACATCTGTGGCTCTTCGGAGGATGGCTTGGCTCAGATGTATTAGCCTCTCGCAGGACACCCAGGCTAAGGCCATGGATTTTCCTGTAGTGGGTAATTCTCTGTTCAAACAACATGAAGTCTTGCTGTATTCTGACACATGCAGTGATGTCCAACCTTTGAACTGCCCCAGAGAGGAAAGAGTTAACTTTCCATGCAAGGCATGGAACGCTGAGCTCGAGCTCGGTTGAGAGACTGTCTGTTGTTGTTTGAACTCAAACCGCCAGATTCTTTACTCCGCCTCACTGAACAGTCGCCCGGAGATTTCTCCTTGCTCGGTTCAATTTAATCGGTTAAAGTGTAGTTTTTTCGTTTTAACCAAATTTAATCCGTTTACCTGTCGGTTCAGTCTCTGTCTGTGGTATCGTGAGAGTACTAGAGAGGTTTATTATGGTTTCTTCTGTGTGGAACTTATAACGTTGGATCGGTTCGGTTTGAACCGATCAGGCTTGTTCAAAAAGTTTGTTCTACTTTAGTGTGTGGTAACCGTTTTTTTTTTTAGAACCGATAAGAACCGATTTCATTCGTTTTTCCGAGCGTAACACGATCAGGAACTAAGAGTGTCTTGCCATCGGATTGCCGAAAAAGGGTAAGTTTGGTTAGGACTGGCTATGTCTGAGAAACCCAAGAGAAAACCGGCCCACTGGGTTTCAATACTGTTGTGTGTGTGTGTGTGTGTGTGTGTGTGTGTGTGTGTGTGTGTGTGGAAGCCTTTGCTAAGGCTGACCCCCCCCACCTGTGTTTGTTTGGGGTTTGACCACCTCGATTCAGACTGCCAGATTTGCAAAAATTTTCCCTCAGCCACCGTGGAAAAGAGTTGGTAGGCTCAGGGAAAGGGAGGCCAAAAAGTCTGCTGACCTGGATGGCCAGCCCGGTTCGGTTCCAGCCATACCAGGAGGAGTGCCCTCTGACCAGGGCGAAATTTCTTCGGGCAAAAGGAGAACCGACTCTGAGGAGTCTGTTCGGGTTAAAAGAAAAAGGGATAAATCAGCGATGCGGATCCACAAGTTCTTTCTCCCACTGCTGACGTAAATAGCCAAAGCGATAAGGATTGTTCAGTCGCTAACCCCGGTTCCGACCGAACCGGCACCATCGGTTAGGGCCTCAGTCGGTTCCCCCGGTTCCAGATTATAATTTAGAGGATTTTTATGAACCGGAGGAGGGAGAGTATGAGGATAGTGATGGTGATTATGAAAGTCTGGATGGGCCCATTGACCCGGACATCTCCCCAGACAGACCTTCAGGGGTTTCTCCTCCTAGGCTTTCTGAGTCCGCTTCCATTTTATGTTTTACGAAAGTGGCTGGAACTCTTCAGCTTCCTATGGAGGAAGCACTAGAGGATCAGGAGGAGCCTGATTATGTTGAGATGATGGACATCCAGAGTCCAGGAAGCTGTCTTTTCCTCCATAAGTCTTTTGGGAAACAGACAATGAACATTTTAAAGACTCCTAATTCTATACCTCCTGTGGACAAGAGAATGGTCAAGAGGTCTACTCTCTCAGGCTCAGATACAGAGTTCTTATATCAGCAATGCAGCCATGTTGGGGTAGTGCAGGCTCCTGCCAGTGATGAAGTAAATATACCCTTGGCTTCACACCCCCAGATAAGGACTCCAGGAGGATTGATGCCATGGCAAAGAAACACTACATGGCAGCATCTTTGGGACTCAGGCAGGCTAATTATATGGCCTATACAGCTAGACACCAGAAGTCTAGATGGGACACTGTAATGGCTCTGGCTAAACAGGTCCCTAGCCAGCTTGCCAAGGAGCTGGAGCAGGTGGCTGCAGATGGTATTGAGGCATCAAGGTGCAGTTTCATGCTGCAGTGGACTCCAGTGATGTTTCATCTAGTCATGGCTATATCTGTGGCCCTTCGTAGGATGGCTTGGCTCAGATGTACTAGCCTGTCTCAGGATACCCAGACTAAGGCCATGGATTTTCCTGTTGTGGGTAATTCTGTGTTTGGGGAGCAGAGAACTACATGAAGAAAATGGATGAATACAGGACCACCTATAGGAGTGCTCAGGCCAAGGAAAGGCAAATCACTCCCCAGAGGCAGCATGGCAGGGCAGGCCTTTTCATAGGCCTTTCTACCAAGCCCAGGCCTCCCCTTCCGCCTTTGCCCAGAGGGGGTTCTTCAGAGGGAGAGGCGGACGGGGTACAAGCAGGCCTGCTACTACCCTTAGCCTAAAGTCCCTGCCAAACAGGCACCCTGATGGGTTTGCCAGGGCCGATTCTCCACCACCTGTAAGGGTGCAGGCTGGCTTACTTTGTCCAGGACTGGATGTCTTTAACATCAGACAAATGGGTCCTGGAAGTAGTGAGCCAGGGACTGGTTCTCAGCTTCAAAAAATTTCCCAAGATGAGAACCAGATCCTTTCCACCTGCAGATCCTTCAGAGACACTTGCCCTAGAGGCAGAGGTCTCTTCCCTCTTGGCTTTGAGAGCCATAGAAAGGGTTCCACCCCTACACAAGGGAAAAGGATTGTACTCATGGTACTTACTAACTCCAAAAAAGACAGGAGAATGGCGGCCCATCCTGGATCTCAGGTATTTAAACAAGCACCCTTTAAAGCTAAAGTTCAAAATGGTGACTCTGGGAATAATTCTACCCCCTTGAAGGCCAGGAGACTGGCTAGTTTCCCTGGACCTCAAGGATGCCTATTTCCACATTCTCATCAGAAGCTCCCACTGAAAGTACCTCGGGTTCGAGTTGCCCTCAGGCCACTATCAATTCAGAGCAATGCCCTTTGGCCTAACTTCAGCTCCAAGGGTGTTCACAAAATGCCTGGCAGTAGTGGTTGCTTTCCTGAGGAGAAAAAAAGATCTCCATCTTTCCATACCTGGACGACTGGCACATAGTAGGTCAGTCTCCAGACCAAGTCAAGTCACTCCTACAGATAACTCAGCAACTGCTCACTTCTCTAGGATTCCTTCTGAATCTTTCAAAGTCCGTTCTAGAGCCTGTGCAGCTCCTAACCTTCATAGGGGCAGAGCTGGATACATTAAAGGCAAGAGCCTTCCTTCCCTGGACAGGGCAAGGACCCTTGTTACACTGGCCTCTTCCATTCACCCCTCCAGGTGTCTCGACCAGCAAGGCATTTTCTGCAGCTCCTGGGCCACATGGCTGCTTCTACAGCAATGGTTCAAGGAGCAAGATTTCAGATGAGGGACATTCAGTTCCACTTAAGAGCTTTCTGGTCTCAGAGAAAGGATCTTTTGACCAAACTAATCCCAGTGACTCGAACCCTGATCCAGGCTTTGCAATGGTGGCAGGATCAGGACAACCTAAGACAAGTAGTTCCCTTTGTCACTCAATCTCATTCTCTAATCCTTGCTACAGATGCCTCCCTCTTGGGATGGGGAGCCCTCTTGGGGGACCTGACCACCCAAGGGTTGTGGTCACCTCAAGAATCTCTGCGTCACATCAGTGTCTTAGAACTCAGAGCAGTGTTTCTAGCACTTCAGGCTTTTTCCAAGTCTGTTTAGAACAAAGTAGTTCAGATCAGGACAGACAATACCACCACAATGTGGTACATCAACAAGCAAGGGGGCACTCGGTCCTGACCCTTGTGCACAGAGGCAATGAAGTTGCGGTCTCTGGCCTATTCCCTGAATACCCCTCTCATAGCAGTGCACCTCCCAAGGAAGGACAATGTCCTTGCAGATGCTCTCAGCAGGATATCTCAGGGCCATCACGAATGGTCCCTAGATCCCCTGATTTTGAAGGTGATCTTCTCCAGATGGGGTACCCCACAGATAGATCTTTTTGCAGCCCCAGACAATCACCAACTTCCCCTAGTTTGCTGCAGGCCCCCAGTGTTGGGCTCAGTCCCCCTGGATGCCCTAGTTCTCAATTGGGAAGGGAAGTTCTGTATGCTCCCTTCCCTCTCCTGTTCAAGGTACTAGTCAAAATCAGGTCTCAACCCTGCAAAGTGATTCTGATTGCTCCAGACTGGGCCAGACAGCCCTGGTACCCCCTCTTGCTGTCCTTAGCAGTCCACCTTCCCCTGTCTCTTCCCAGGAATTACAACCTGTTAACATGTTCTCAGGGGAGGGTCTGGTATCCGAATCTCTCAATCTCAAGGCCTGGCTTTTGAAGAGTTAGAATTTGTGGATTTGCACCTCTCTCAAGGTGTTCTGGATATTTTAAAGGCTTCTCGAAAGACTTACGACTCAAAATGGAAAAGGTTTACTATTTGGTGCTCTGGGAAACATATTTCTCCTGAGTCTGCTGGGTTGCCTGCAGTCCTTGACTATATGGTTCATCTCAATAGCTTGGGACTTGGAGTGCATCTGGCAGCTGTCTCTGCTTTCTTGTCAGCAGGCAAGCACTCTTCTCTTTCAGCCCATCCTGTATTCTGTAAGTTCTTCAAGGCATTGCTGCATACCAGTCCTCCTTTCAGGGACCCTGCCCCTGCTTGGGACCTTAATGTTTGCATTGCTCAGCTTATGCAACCCCCTTTTGAGCCTTTGTCCTCAGCAGAGCTTAAGTACTTGACTTGGAAAACTGTGTTCTTGGTAGCCATTACTTCTGCCAGACGCATAAGTGAGTTACAGGCCCTGTCAGTGGAGCCTGATTTTATCTCTTTCCATAGAGATAAGGTGGTCCTCAGGACTAATAGGAAGTTTTTGCCTAAGGTGGTTTCAGATTTCCACCTTAACCAGTCTGTCTCTTCCTGTTTTCTTCACGGACCATTCCTCCTCTGGGGAGAGGAGGCTGCACAGCTTGGATGTGAAGAGGGCCCTTAGCTACTACATAGAGCGCACCAAGGGTCATAGGTTTGACTCCCTCCAACTGTTCCTCACTTATGGTGAGGTTGGTAAGGGAAAACCTGCCACTAAGAGATCTATTGCCAGGTGGATTGTCTCTTGCATACAATTTTGCTATGAAAAATTAGGTAGGATCCCACCCTCAGGCCTGAGGGCTCACTCTACCAGAGGTACAGCTGCTTCCCTAGCTGCTGCCAGGGATATTCCTATCTTAGAGATTTGTCAAGCAGCCACCTGGAAAACAGTGCATCCTTTTACCAAGCATTACTCTCTGGATATCCAGGCTAGGAGTGATGCTCGGTTTGGCACAGCAGTGCTTCAGAGCCTATTCCCGAAGTAGGTTCTGTCCCTCCTCCGTGGAGGTACTGCTTGGTAGTCTGCATATGTCAGAATACAGCAAGACTTCATGTTGTTTGAAGAAAAAATTACTCACCTTAGTAATGTTGTTTCTTCTAATGGAGTCTTGCTGTATTCTGACCTCCCTCCCTGCCTCCCCTCTCAGAACCTGGGTTTTGGGATGTGGGTGGGCAGCAACAGTGTTGGCACTCTGGAGGTGCCCCCTTTTTCTCACCCTCTTAATTTGGGTGTGTGTGTGTGTTGTGTTTTTGTTTTATTTTTTGGGTTTCCTGACTTGAGTCTTTACTTTGGAACCAAAAAATCTTTATTATGTTTAGTAGCCAGTTGGCTAGTGTAAGTTTACAGTTTCCACACAGGACACTCAGTGAGTATAGCTCGTAAAGATCTGGTGGTTTGAGTTCAAACAGAGTCTCAACCGAGCTTGAGCTCAGCGTTCCATGCCTTGCATGGAAAGTTAACTCTTTCCTCTCCGGGGCAGTTCAAAGGTTGGACGTCAATGCATATGTCAGAATACAGCAAGACTCCATTAGAAGGAACAACATTACTAAGGTGAGCAATATTTTCTTTGGGGAGCAGACAGAGAATTGCATGAAGAAAATGGATGAGTACAGGACCACGTACAGGAGTGCTCAGGCCAAGGAAAGGCAGGCAGCTCCTCAAAGGCAGCAGTCTAGGGGTAGGGGCAGGCCTTTTCACCAAGTACAGGCCTCCTCTTCCTTTTCTCAGAGGGGGTTCTTCAGAGGAGAGGCAGAAGGGGGACAAGCAGGGCTGCATCCACTCCTCAGCCTAAAGCCCCTGCCAAGCAGACACCCTGATGGGCCTGCCCGGGTCTACTCTCCTATTCCAGTAGAGGGCAGGCTGGCTTACTTTGTCCAGGTCTGGATGTCTTATTACATCAGACAAGTGGGTCCTGGAAGTAGTAAGCCAGGGACTGGTTCACAGCTTCAAAAAATTTCCAAAGATAAGAGCCAGATCTTTTCCACCTGCAAATCTCTTGGAAACCCTTGCCGTAGAGGCCGAGGTTTCTTCTCTCCTAGCTTTAAGAGCCATAGAGAGAGTACTTACCCTACACTGGGGCAAAGGACTGTACTCCGGGTACTTCCTGACCCCCAAAAAGACGGGAGTGGTGACCCATCCTAGACCTAAGATATCTAAACAAACATCTCTTAAAACCAAAATTCAAGATGGTAACTCTGGGAATAATCCTTCCCTCTCTAAGGCCAGGGGACTGGCTAGCCTCCCTGGACCTCAAAGATGCCTACTTTCATATTCCCATCAGGTGCTCCCACAAAAAGTACCTCAGGTTCGAGTTGCCCTTGGGTCATTATCAGTTCAGACGAGGCAAATATGGCCTAACCTCAGCCCCAAGGGTTTTCACAAAGTGCCTGGCAGTAGTAGTTGCCTTTCTAAGAAGGCAAAAGATTTCCATTTTTCCATATCTGGACGATTGACTAATAGGGGGTCAGTCTCCTGACCAAGTCAAGTCTCACCTGCAAGTGACCCAGCAAGTGCTCACTTCTCTAGGATTTCTTCTCACCCTTCCCAAGTCAGTTCTTGAACCAGTCCAGCTTCTTACCTTTATAGGGGCAGAACTGGACACACTCGGAGCAAGAGCCTTTCTTCCTCTAGAAAGGGCAAGGGTTCTTATGGAACTAGCTTCTTCTTTCAGCCTTCAGGTGTATCTGCCAGCAAGGTATTTTCTCCAGCTCTTGGGCCACATGGCAGCTTCAACAGCAGTGGTCCAAGGGGCAAGATTCCAGATGAGGGATATTTAGTTTTACCGAGAGCTTTTTGGTCTCAAAGGATTCCCTTACCAAACTGATCCCAGTGACTCTGACCTTGATCCAAGCCCTCCAGTGGTGGCAGGATCAGGACAATTTAAGACAAGGTGTTCCTTTTGTTACTCAGCCTTGTTCAGTGGTCCTTACCACGGATGCTTCTCTTCTGGGCTGGGGAACCCATCTGGGATCCCTCACTGCCCAGGGGCTGTGGTCCCCCCAAGAATCCCTTCTCCACATCAGTCTTCTAGAGCTCAGGGCAGTTTTTCTGGCCCTAAAAGCTTTCTCTGTGAGTACAGAACAAGGTGGTTCAAGTTGGAACAGACAACACCACCACCATGTGGTACATCAACAAGCAGGGAGGCACTCAGTCCACGGCCTTGTGCACAGAAGACATGAAGTTGTGGTCCCTGGCTTATTCCCTGCAAACCTCTCTTGTAGCAGTTCACCTTCCAGGCAAGGACAATGTGCTAGCAGATGAACTGAGCAGGATCTCTCAGGGCCACCACGAATGGTCCCTGGACCCTCATGTGTTGAAAGAGATTTTTTCAAGGTGGGGGCACTCTAGAGATGGATCTCTTTGCCGCCCCAGACAATCACTAACTCCCTCTCTTTTGTTGCAGACCTCCAGTCTTGGGCTCAGTCTCTCTGGATGCCCTAATTCTGAATTGGGAAGGGACGTTTCTGTATGCCTTTCCCCCTTCCCACTCCTGTTCAAAGTTCTGGTCAAATGAGGTCTCAACCTTGCAAGGTGATTCTGATTGCTCCAGATTGGGCCAGAGAGCCCTGGTACCCACTGTTGCTGTCCCTAGCAGTCCATCTTCCCCTGTCTCTTCCCAGGAATTACAACCTGTTAACATCCTCTCAGGGAGGGATTTGGTACCCCAATCTTCAGTCTCTCAATCTCAAGGCATGGCTCTTGAAGAGTTAGTTTGCAGATCTGCATCTTTCCCAAGGAGTTCTGGATATCCTCAAGGCTTCTCGAAAGCCCTCCACCAGAAAGACTTGTAACTCCAAATGGAAAAGATTTCAGCATCTGGTGCTCTAAGAAGCATATTTCTCCAGACACTGCTGGATTGCCTACGGTTCTGTATTATATGGTCCATCTTAATGGCCTAGGCCTCAGACCAGCTACTCTCAAGGTACACTTGTCAGCTGTTTCTGCATTTTTGTCTGTGGGGAAGTCTTCCTCAGTATCTTCCCATCCTGTGTTCTGTAATTTTTTTTTAAAGATTGCTTCACACCAATCCTCCTTTTAGAGACCCTGCCCCTCCCTGGGATTTGAATGTTTGCATTGCTCAACTTATGTAAGCCCCCTTTGAGCCTATGTCTTCAGCACAGCTTAAGTACTTGACTTGGAAAACTGTGTCCCTGGTAGCCATTACCTCTGCCAGGCATATCAGTGAATTGCAAGCCCTGTCAGTGGAACCTGATTTTTATCTCATTTCACAGGGATAAAGTGGTCCTTGGAACCAATAGAAGGTTCTTGCCCAGAGTGGTTTCAGACTTCCATTTAAACCAGTCTGTCTCTTCCTGTTTTATTCACTGATCATTCTTCCTCAGGAGAGAGGAGGCTACACAGTTTAGATGTTAAAAGAGCCCTTAGTTACTACATAGAGCGTACCAAGGGTCACAGGTTTGATTCCCTCCAGTTGTTTCTCACTTATGGAGAAGTGGGAAAGGGCAAACCTGCCACCAAAAGATCTATTGCCAGGTGGATTGTGTCTTGTATACAATTCTGCCATGAAAAACTGGGAAAAACTCCACCCTTAGGCCTGAGGGCTCATTCCACAAGAGGCACAGCTGCTTCCCCGGCTGCTGCCAGGGATATTCCTCTCTTAGAAATTTGTCAAGCAGCCACCTGGAAAACAGTCCATACCTTTACCAAGCATTACTCTCTGGGTATCCAGGCTAGGAGTGATGCTTTGTTTGGCACAGCTGTACTTCAGAGCCTGTTCCCAAAGTAGGTTCTGTCCCTCCTCCTTGGAGGTACTGCTTGGTAGTCTGCAGTTGTCAGAATACAGCAAGACTTCATGTTTTTTTAAGAAAAAATTACTCTCCTTAGTAATTGTTTCTTCTAATGGAGTCTTGCTATATTCTGACCTCCCTCCCTCCCCTTTCAGAACCTGTTTTTGGGAAGTGGGTGGGCAGGTGCAGTGTTGCACCCCAGGGGTGTTTTTTGCTTGCACCCTCCTCCTTTTTGTTTGGGTGCTGATTTATTATTGTTGTAGTACATTGGTTTTTGGGTTTCCTGACTTGAGTCTTCCCTGGAAATCCCAAACTTTTTCAGCCAGTTGGCTAGTAGGAATTTGTACAATTTCCACATAGAATATTTAGTTAGTCGGGCTTGTAAGAGTCTGACGGTTTAGGTTTGAAACACTCCAGACAGAGACTTGAACTGAGCTCGAGCTCAGCATTCTATGCCCTGCATAGAAAGTTAACTCTTTGTTCTCCAGGGCATTTCAAAGGTTGGGAATCACTGCAATTGTCAGAATACAGCAAGATCCCATTGGAAGAAACATAATTACTAAGGTGAGTAATTTTTTCTTTCTGCCCGACCATGCCCTCCCAAATCCTCCTCTGGTCGGCCTATTCCTTTTTCAGTTTATAGCTTTTCCTTTTACAGCCTTTCCTTTTACTGTTCCTCGGGCTTTCTTGCTCCTCCCTCAGTTTTCTCTCTCCTTTTTTTTTTTCCCCTGTCCTTTGTCTCTCCGGCATGCAGAACTGAGGTGGAGAAGGGGCTAACTGTCGTTTCTGGCCAACCCGTGGGAACCATGCAGTGTGTAGGCCTCGTGGGTGGCGCCGGTTCCTCCCCCTAAGGGAGGAAAAAAAATGCTCCCACGGGGTGCTCATCTCCAGCCAATCGCCCACCAGTGAAGATGCACAGGAAGATCATGAATTATGGTAGGTATGTAATTTTCATTTCAGGTAGCTTGTTACCCAGACTATGAGCATTGGTGCTCATCGCCCTCCATTTTTTGATGGCCTTACCCCTTTTAGCCCCATCTCTGACCTTACTATGTTTGCCTCTTTCTCCATTTACCTCCGTCCTGCTCCCTGTTTATGTCTCTACCTTGGTGTTTACCTCGCTAACTACCCTGTTTTCTGTGTGTTGGTGGGGGAGGGGGGCTGGGATATCCCTTCTCCTTTTCAGTGCTTCCCCCGGCTAGTTTAAATGCTTGCCAATGAAGCATTTAAATTTATCACCTAGGATCCTTCTTCCCCTCCCAGACAGTTGCAGACCATTGCGCCACTATAGGCTTGTATCCCTCCAGGTGGATCCCCAGTCCTCAATGAAGCCAAAACCCTGAGCTCTACAATAGATTTTCAGCCATCCATTGAATCCCATGGTGCAGAGTACCTTAGCCTCACCCATCCCATAGATGGGCAGCACCTCCGAGAAAGTTACCGTGCATGATACTTGACCAACGCCTTCTCCCCAACTCTACAGACTCCTCCTGCATTGCTCTGATCCCATTCCCAGCCAGGTCACTTGTCCCTTGGTGGACAGTGACGTCCAGCTCCTGTGATCCTGAGGATTCACTTCCTGTCCCTCCAAGCCATAGCCCTGGGCAGGCACCTTACCTCCCTCTCCCCTTCCCCAGTTCTGCCCCCTAACGATTGAGTCCCCCACCAGGAGTTTCCATCCCCTGTGGGAGTCCCTTGTCCCTCTTCTGTAGGTCTCCTTTGTGGAGGTTCTCAGCATCCTCCTTGGTCTCCACTGCGGGTGCCTACATAGAGGAACCACGCTCCACCGGAATGGCGTAGAAATTGTAGAGAGGTACAACTGGAAGGATGTGCCTCTGTTTCACCACCCTCCCCCTTCCTGAGCACACCATGGTCCAACTGCTCCTCTTTCTCTGCAACCTCTGAGGCAGCGGTGGTGTCCCTGGGTGTGGGAGGAGGTTTCCCAAATCCTCACCAGTTCAGCCTGTAGACTGGCAACCTCCTCATCATCAGACTAGAGAGGTGCCTACAAACAAGGCAGCATCGCAGCCTCCAGAACATCTCCTGAAAGACTGCTGCCCCTGATGCATTGCATTGCACCACTCCCCACATTTTCTCTCCTGGTTTACATTTTTCTTTTCTTATTTGTTCGTGTGTGCTAAGCGTTTTGTATGCGTTTCCCCCTATACCCAACCTGTTGGGCTGTTAAGGATATGACATTTGGGAAGTGATGTCAGAACCCTGGTATAAAGGAAATGAGACACTTGGGGTGGGGGTTGAGGGGCGAGGTGGGGACCAAGCCCGTGCCCTCCAGAAGCAGTTGGCTACAGCTCTGACCCACCACCCTGATGAGTGCATTCCTTTCTTTCAGCAAGACGGCCTGCACAATTTAACAGAAAATATACCTCGCTAAAAAAAGTTTCAGAGATTCACTTAATACAAACCTTGCAAGTTAGAAATGAGAAAAATAAATCACCTCTGCTGTGTAGTTCTTTGGAAGTAGAAAGGGATTATTCCAGCTCCCTTGGGGCAAAGACTGTCCCTTCCTTTGGGGGCTGAACAAAAAAATTTAACGCCATAGAGGAACTTCCTGTTCTTTTTGAAAGCACCTTGAAAGGTGCTCGTTAAGTACACTGCATTAACTGAGCAGTTTCCCATTTATTTGCTGCCATGCTTATGTCAGTAGCTTGAGCAGTTATACGCGTGGGATAAATTATACTCAGCCTCATGTACTTACTAACGAAGCAGCATCTGTGCTTTTCATATGCATTTGCGTTGGACATTGAGCATACTTAAACCAAAATTTGGAAGTTATTAATTTGTAAAGGATAGATGGGAATCTTAAAGAGAATTATTATACAGTTGATAGTAGAAGTTGTTGTACATTAAATCAGATATGCAAGTTTAACGCTGAACAAATAAGTTTTCAGATTTCCCCCATTTGAAAACAGTGCATCCACATTTTGGCACAGCTTTATATAGTGGGTCCATTGATACCTTTGCAGCGTTCTCCTAATCCACGAAAAACCTCAACTTTAGACTTCAGTCCCACCCCTCCACCAACTCTACTTCCATCCACTTTCTGGACGTCCTTCACTGCTGTTGCATGTCCAAACTATCTCGGGCTGGGTCACCACTAGCTTCTTCAGATTCAGATCTTACTTCAAGAGGGCTCTTGCAGTTGATATTTAAATATAGGACTGACCAGAGAGGTGTCGGGACCCCATGGAAAAATTTCTAGCTAGCAGTCTCTGGCGGGGGACTGCCCCCATGTCAGGTGACCGACATCATGTGATGTCAGTATAAAAGGGCGGTCCCCCACACCCGCCTTAGTTATTTCCCTCCATCGACTTGTGAAAGTTCATCGCTCGTCAGTCTATCGTCGGTTAGTTTTCAAACTTTTCGATGACTTTTTTCAATATTTTTCTATTACATTGTGTATGTCGTCCCAGACGCCTTCCGAATCACATAAAAAAATAAGTGAGACTCATGCGGTTCCCAACTGCCGCATAAGGACGGCCACTCCCTGTGCCTCTTCTGCCTATGTCCGGATCATCCTGTGGAGAAGTGCCAGTACTGCCAGAAATTCAAATCTGCTACCCAAAAACTGAGGCAGCAGTCCCCGGAGGCCCATATTTTGAAGATGGCATCCATGGAGAAGGAGTTAAAAAAAAAAACTTGAGGCAGGCTTCCACTTCCCCCGAAGGCCACAAAAAGAAGCACCGGGACTCTACCTTCACGTACGACTCCGGCTGGAGTGCAGTCTTAAAACAACATCGCCGGAGGACCACTTCTGGGCGAATGTCTTGTGGCGTCCAGAAGGTGTCACCCCTCCCGTGCTTCGGGCCCTCAGGTATCTCCGGGGTTAAAGAGGCCTCCGCTCCCGGGAAGGCTGCGACCACTTGGCCTTCAGGGTCGAGCGGGTCCAGTAAGTCTGACGCCGGTGCCACTGATGTCCGTCCAGACAAGACTGGTAAGATGCTTGCTCCTGCGGGGACGCACAGTCATTCGTTCACCCGACAAGGCCGCTTCTCCAGCGCGGCCTTCCTCTAGCATGGGATCCAATAAGTCGGACACCTGCTCCTCCGACGCCCACCCGTATCCAGCTGATCAACCGAACGTTGGCCCCTCCGACTGCCCAGCCAAGGAGCCTGCGTCAGAGCCCTTTAACCAGTCCACCCCATGCTCCCCGCAACGCTTGGCGTTGCCAACTGAGGTTTCTGTGTCTCCTCTGCTGAACCCCGTGGATTCCAAACCTCCCTCCCCTGTCATCACGGAGGACCTGGATACGCTGCTATCAGGGCTCCCTCCTACTGGGATACTCAAACACTGGCTTACCTGACACCAGGCGACTTCCCCCTTCCGAACAGCGCTCCTACGCCGGGCCTGTCACCCACGGAGCCACCTTTACCTGGCCCGCCAGCTGGGCCTTTGCCAGGCCCCTCTGCCCTGTCAGAGCCTCTGGCACCCAGGTATCCGACACCACTAAATCTGATGCTGCCTTACCCGGCACCACAGTATCCGATGCTGCTCTGTCCGCCGCAGTACCTGTCACCCACGGTGCCTCAGTAGCTGCCCTCGGGTTATGGCTACTCATTATACAGATATCCCTAGTATCCGTGCCCCCTCCTCCTCCTCTGCCGCCCACACCCCAGCTGCCGGCAGACTTGGAGACTGGCTGCCTGGTGGGCTGAGGCCAAGGCTCAGCTCACCAGGGAGGTAGTCTACTGATGCCGGACCCTACACAGGATCCCCTACGCCGGAGACGGGAGACTCCCTCTCCCTTACCCGACACCAGAACTGAACCCTCGGGCGCCGGGGTGGAGAGGACACACTTCCCAGTGGGTTTCCCAAAGGGACCGTTCCTCCACCTCGTCAGGAGGAGTCTTTCTCTTTTACGACGGAGACCTCTGACTCTGGGATGCTCCGTACTCCAGACCGACCCAGGAAAAGGACTCCTCCAGAGGATCCTTCTTTTCTGGAGTTACTGAGAAAGATCCTGGAAGTTCATCAGTGGTAATTTCTGGAGCCAGATCCACAGGGTGAAGAGCTCGCTGCCCACTTGGATCTGTCTGAGACCGCTGCTATATTGATTCCACCCTGGATAGAGCTTCGTGCAGATCTTTTTTACACTATTTGGAAACAACCATCCGCGTTGGCCCCCCTTCTGAGGAAGGCATATTGGCTATATCAGGCTCCTGAGGGAGTAGATTGTTTGAATATACACCCCAAAGCGGACTCTGTTGGGATTAGAGCCACTTGCGGCCGATCCGCTAACCCCAAACGTCTCCACCTGACAAGGAGTCTCAGCTTCTGTATCAATACGGGAAGAAGGTTTATGTGTCTTCTACCCTGGGTATTAGGGCCCTGAATTATGTAGCTCATGTGGGAGACTACCAGAAGACCATCCTGAGTCAGGTGGAATCAAAATTGGATTCCCTTCCTGAGTCTCAGACGAAACGGTAAGTGTCAGAACTCGTCTGTTCTGCTTGTTCAGCCAGTTGGCACATGCCTTTGTACCACTTATGACGCAGCTGGACGGAGCTTGGCTTTCACCGTAGGTCTTTGGCGTTATGCCTGGCTCAGTGTCAGGTTTGGTCCCTGAAGTGCAATCCGCTATCCAGGATGCACCCTTCAGGGGTTCAGTGCTGTTCGGCGGGGATGTCAAGGACATCATAACTGATCTGCAGGAGAAGGGTACTGCACTCAAGTCCATGGACTCTTTGTACAGAGCCCCTCAGGGACAACGGCGCCCTTTTCGTCAGTGTAACCAACGAAAACCTAAACCACGGGGCAAGCGGGCCAACAAGCGTCGGTCCTTTTCCAGCAACCAAGACTCCCCTCCCAAAAAAGCTGTGGGAACCTCGGCTGCTGCTCTGCCCCAGACCTCCTAACTATTCGCCTCTCCCACGGCCTCTGGACTCACCAGAGGAACCAGTAGGAGGGAGGATTTCCTTCCATCTACCGGGTTGGGAGAGGATAACATCGGATGCTTGGGTGCTTCAGCTGATTGCAGCAGGTCACTCGGTAGTTTCTTCAGAAACCGCCCTGAAGACCCCCGCCCCCCAGTCGTCTTACTCCCAGGAGCATCTTCCTCTGGTCCTAGAAGAAGTTGCCTTCCTTTGATTTTGTTTTCAGGGGTTCACTACCAATTAAAAGCCCTCCCATTTGGTCTTTCCTCAGCCTCCCCAGTGTTTACCAAATGCCTGTCTGTTCAAAGGTTGGGAATCACTGCAGTTGTGGTAGCGGCCCATCTGTGTAACCAGGGAGTGCAGGTATTCCCGTACCACTGGCTCCTGGCAGCACCGTCCAGGGAGGAACGTCTGCACTCCCTTTCCCTCACCCTGCAGGTTTTTACTAGCTTGGATATCACCATCAACCAGGCAAAGTCCCATTTGGTCTCTTGCCAAATACTCCAATTCATAGGGGTGATCCTGGACATCACCTTCGGCAAGGACTTTCTGCCTCTGGACAGGGTGGACACCCTACAGACTCAGGCACGTCTTCTGTCCAGTCGCAGAAGGGTCAGAGCCTGGTCCGTCCTTCTCCTCCTCAGACTAATGGCGGCTGCTATTCCGACAGTCCCACACGCTCGGCTCCATATGAGGATTTCTCAGTGGATATTTCGGTCTCAAACACTGGATGACCTAGACCAGGAGGTTCTAGTTTCTGATCCCATGGTCAGGGACTTATGGTGGATGGTACCAGAGAACCTTTGTCGGGGAGTTCACTTCAATATCGAACCCTCGTCCCAGATATTGACAATAGATGCCTCAGGAGAGGGCTGTGGAGCCCACCTCGGGTCTCACAAGACTCAGGGCAGCTGGTCCAGGCTCGAGCAGAATCTGCACATAAATGTTTGCAAACTCAGAGCAGTCTGTATGCCCTCCAGGCCTTGCAGTCCTCCATTCTTCCCGGTCATCCAACCATTTAGTCCGACAACATGTGTGTGGTCTGCTACATTAAAAAGCAGGGAGGAACTCGTTCCTACCCTCTGTGTAGGGAAGCAATGAGAATTTGGAGCTGGGATACCCAGCACAACCTTCACCTGATGGCTGTTCACATTCCAGGAGTAGAAAATGCACTGGCAGACCACCTCAGTTTGTCCTCAGCTGGGGCCCATGAATGGGACCTGGATCAAGAGATAGTAGACAGCATCTTCCTGGTATGGGGAACCCCTCAAGTAGACCTACCTGTTCACGTCTCCTCAAAACGCAAAACTTCCCGCCGCTTTCTCGCTCCAGGGTGAGACATTTTCTGGTGGGATGCTCTGTCTCTCGATTGGAGGAATAGATTCGTCTATGCCTTCCCTCCAGTTCCCTTAATTCCAAGGGCCCTACACAAGCTCGGAACAGAGGGAGCACGAATGATCCTCATTGCTCCATTCTGGCCCAGGCAAGTTTGGTTTTTTTCTTCCGCAACAATTTTTGGAGGAACCTCCGCTTCCTCTTCCTCTGTCGCAACACTTGACCCAGGCTCAGTGGACCCTTGTCCATCCAGGTCTGAAATCCCTTCATTTGCATGCGTGGCTCCTGCAGACATAGCTCAAGCCCAGTTCGAGGTTTCTTCGCTCGTAGCAGACATTTTGGTGGAGGCCAGAAAGCTTTCCACCAGGTCCACCTACGCCATGAATTGGAAATAAGTCTCTATGTGGGCCTCATCAAAGGACTTCGAGCCTTTCTCTTGCCCATTTGAGTGTCCTGGACTACATGAGTCATCTCTTCGATCTGGATCTCAGCCATTTCTCTTTAAAGGTACACATGGCAGCTTTTTCAACTTACCATGTCCCCTTTGGAGATGGGACTTTCGCTCAGTTGGAAGTCTCTTAAGACATTTCTCAGAAGGTTTCTCCATTTGAGACCCCCATTCGCATTCCTGCTCCTCCTTGGGACTTGGAATTTTGTCCTTGAGAAGTTTACTCTGCCCCCTTTTGAGCCGACAGCCTCAGCAGATTTGAAGATCTTACTTTGAGAGGGCTCTTGCAGTAGGTAATTACATACAGGACTGACGCCGGCAGGCGGCAGGACCCCACAGAAAAACTTGTAGCTAGCGGTCCCTGGCAGGGACTGCCCCACGTCAGGTGACCGGCCTCAGGAGGCGTCGGTATAAAGGCGGTCCCCTGACACCGCCTCAAGTTCTTTCCCTTGGTGCATGACGTGCAAGTCTCTCATGAAAAGTTTGTCTTCGTCAGCCCTATCTTCGTCGTTTTTTTTACCGAAAATAATTTATTTTTCTCCTGACGTCTGGACAATCGTCTGTGTATGTTGTCCCCTACACCCTCCGAGCACAAGAATAAGTGCAATTTGTGCGGTGCCCAACTACTGCACAAGGATGGCCACTCCCTGTGCCTGTTCTGCCTAGGCCCCGATCACCCGGTCGAGAAGTGCCAGCACTGCCTCAGTTTCAACACGGCTACCCGGAAAAGGCGGCAGCAATCACTGGAAGCCCATATTCTGAAGAAAATGAGTTCAATGGAGAAGGAGCTCAAAAAACTGAGGCAGGTGTCCACTTCTCCTGAAGGCCATCGGAAGAAGGAGGCGCACAGGGACAAAGGCTTCTCCACCACATCTCTCTCTCGGGAGTCGCTGGGATGCAGGTAACGTCCCCTTCAGGGAATCGCTCCTCGACAGCTGCCTTGGAGGTTTCCAAGGGGGCGTCGGCCCGCCCGTCTGGCTCGCGCTCGGGCCTTGCGGGCGCTTTCGGGCAGTTGGAGGCCTCCACCCCGGTTTGGCCGCAAGTTTGCAGCCTACTACTGTGGGCAACTCCGGTAAGCCGGCCGTCAGCTCCTTCAATGTCCGCCCGGAGAGGGCCGGTAAGACGTCTGACCCTTAGGGGCGGTGCGCGGCCTCCACCTCACCGGACCAGGCTGATCACTCTACTTGGCCAGCCTCTGGTGATGGCTCTCATAAGTCAGACGCCGGCTCCTCCGGCGCCCGCTGGGAGCTCACCCCTAAGCCACACGTCGGCTCGTCTGACGTCTGGCTAGTGAAGGAACAGACGACGGACCCACCCACGTCCATTGTACCCGGTTCCCCGCAGCCTTCGCTGCCGTCTGGGGAACCAGAGTCTCCCCAACTTGACCCCAGTGATTTTTCCCCTCCATCCCCGGGTGAAGTTGGGGATCTTCCGCCTCCGTCAGTCCTTCCGCCACCTGGTGCGCCGGACCGGACGCCGGCCCCTCCGACGTTGGCACCTCCGCCAGGGCCTCAGACATTGGCCCTGACGCCGGCCTTACCGACTACGGGAGACATTCCACTCCCATCGGGCCCTCCACTATGGACCTGCCCGTGAGGCCACAGGCTGGGCCGTCTGCTCCGGCAGCCCCCCTGGCTCCCGGGCACCCCCATCCTATCCGCCGGCGTACCTGGGACCACAGTATCCGGCGCCGCAGTACCAGATGCCGGGCTACCCGCAGCCGGGTTTTGGATACGCTCCATACAGTTACAACCCATATCCTTATCCCCCGCCTCCTCCACCGCCCTCACAGCTGCCGGTGGACCAGCAGGAGACTCTGGCCTTCTGGTGGGCTGAGGCCAAGGCTCAACTCACCAAAGAGATTAAGAGCTGCCTTCCGATGACAGTGCCGCCCCAAGTTCCCGTACGTCCGAGGCGGCACACTCCCTTACCACCTCCGGATTCCAGGGTTCGTCTGGATCCAGAAAAGGGCAGGACACGTTTCCCTGGGGACTTCCCAAGGGGTCCATTCCTCCCCCGGGTTGGGAAAGGGTGTCGTTTTCCTCTTCATCCTCCTCTTCACCCTCTGACTCCTCTGATTCTTCAGACGGTTGCTCTGAGAGGAGCGACGAGCCACGCTCTCCGTTGAAGCCCAGACCAAGGACTCCTCCGAAGTCTCTTCCGGAGGATCCTTTTACGTAGTTGCTTAGGAAAATCCAGGAGGTTCATCAGTGGCACTCCCTGGAACCAGATCCTCAGTGTCTCAAACTAGCTGATCATCTGGATCTGCCTGTGACGGCTCCTACCTTGGTGCCACCCTGGATAGAGCCTCATGCCGACCTTACCACCACAATATGGAAACAGCCGTCGGCCTTAGCCCCACTTCCTAGGAAGTCTAACAAGCTATATCAAGCTCCAGAGGGTGTTGATTTTCTGGATTCTCACCCTTGTGCCGACTTTCGTGATTGGCGCCACTCACGGCCAGTCGGCAAACCCCAGACATCTTAGTTCATCACCATCTGATAAGGAATCACGCCTTCTGGACCAGTATGGGAGAAAGATTTACGCTTCCTCCATGCTGGGGATCAGGGCTCTGAACTATGTCGGCCATATGGGGGACTACCATAAGGCCATTCTGACTCAGGCGGAAGCCAAACTGGACTCCTTACCTGACTCCCAAGTCAAGCAGGAGTTGGCTGATCTTGTCCGCTCTGCTCGTTCGGCCAGTCGACGCATGCTTCGTGCGACATACGATGCAGTGGACACTGCTGGGCGGAGCTCAGCTTTCGCTGTAGGCCTACGGCGTCATGCTTGGCTCCATGTATCAGGGTTGTTCCTGGAGCTGCAATCTGCTATCCAGGAAGCACCCTTCCGGGGATCGGTGCTTTTCGGGGGGTGATGTCAAGGACATCACCGATTTGCGAGAGAAGGGGACAGCACTGAAGTCAGTTGATTCCATGTACCATCCCCATCAGCAGCAGCACCGTCCCTTTCACAGACGGAATTGGCCTAAGGCGAAACCCCAGGGAAGGCGGGCCACAATACACCGGGCCCCCACAGCAGCTAAGCCCCCCCCGCGCCCAAAAAAGCAGCGGGTGCTTCAGCTGCGGCGCTGCCCCACACCACCTGACTCCTTTCCTCTCCTGCCTCCGGACTTCCGGAGGAACCGGTAGGAGGGAGGTTTTCCCTCCACCTTCCGGGATGGGAGAGGATAACCACAGATTCTTGGGTGCTCCAGCTCATAGCAGAAGGACTCTTGATAGAGTTTCTTCAGAAACCACCCCGCCACCCTCCTCTGAAGTCGTTGTATTCACGGGAACATCTTCTCTTGGTCCAGGAGGAAATTTCGGCTCTCCTGCTGAAACAAGCAATAAGGCCCATCCCCCTTCATCTGCGAGGGACGGGTTACTATTCCCATTTCTTCCTGGTCCCAAAGAAGACAGGAGATCTCAGACCAATTTTGGATCTCAGTTCCCTGAATCTTTTCGTAGAATACAAAAGGTTCAGGATGCTCTCTTTGCAGAGTCTTCTGCCCCTCCTCCGGCTGGGTCAATGGCTTTGTGCTCTTGATATGCAGGATGCTTATCTGCACATTCCCATTCACCCATCTCATCGCAAGTACCTTCGTTTTGTGTTCCAAGGGGTCCACTACCAGTTCAAGGCACTTCCGTTTGGTCTATCCTCGGCCCCCTGAGTGTTTACCAAATGCCTGGCGGTGGTGGCGGCCCACCTGCATACCAGGGGAGTGCAGGTTTTCCCGTACCTGGACGATTGGCTCCTGGTGGCCTTGTCCAGGGAGGAACTCCTGCATTACTTCTCCCTTACCCAGCAGGTTTTTGCCTGCCTTGGTATTACCATCAACCATTCCAAGTCTCATCTGGACCCATCCCAGAGGCTACAGTTTATTGGGGCGATTCTCGATCCGATCACGGGCAAGGCCTTCCTGCCTCCGGACATGGTGTCCACCCTCCAGACCCAAATAAGTCTGTTGTTCGACTGCAGGACGGTCTCTGCGAGGTTGGTCCTTCGCCTTCTCGGGCTCATGGCGGCTGCTATCCCGACGGTTCCTTGCGCTTGACTCCACATAAGGATTTCTCATTGGACTGTACGCTCTCAATGGGATCAGCTAGTGGACGACCTAGATCACCCAGTTCTGATCTTATCGCCGATGCTTCGAGACTTGCAATGGTGGATGGTTCGAGAGAACCTGTTTCGGGGAGTTCCTTTCTTTCATCCTCCCCCCCTCTCAGACTCTAACCACAGATGCCTCAGGTGAAAGTTGGGGAGCCCATCTAGGCCCTCATCGGACCCAGGGCTCCTGGTCCAAGCTAGAACAAGCACTCCACATCAGTGTGCTCGAGCTTCGGGCAGTATTGTACGCTGTCCAAGCCCTTCACCAATACATCCTTCCTGGCCACCTAGCCATCCAGACGGACAACATGTGCGTGGTGTGGTATATCAACAAACAGGGAGGGACTCTGTCCTAGCCTCTGTGCAGGGAGGCAATGAGGGTTTGGGATTGGGCAACACAACACGACCTTCACCTCAGGGCGATTCACGTTCCGCGGGAGTCGACAACACCCTGGCAGACAAGCTAAGTCGCTCTTCTGCTCTGACTCACGAGTGGGAACTGGACCAAGGGGTCCTAGACAGTATCTTCCAACTTTGGGGAACACCACAGGTCGACCTGTTCGCATCCCCACTAAACGCAAAACTTCCAGTCTTTTGCTCGCTCGATCCAGAGCGAGGCGCTTTTTGGAGTGACGCTCTCTCTAGACTGGAAGGACAGATTTGTCTATGCCTTCCCCCAATTCCACTTATCCCACGAGTCTTGCAGAAACTGGCTTCAGAAGGAGTGCGAATGATTCTGATCGCTTCTTTCTGGCCCAGGCAAGTCTGGTTCTCTCTTCTACAACAATTTTCAGAGGATCCTCCTCTTCCTCTTCCTCTATCTCGAGGTTTGTTTACCCAGGATCAGGGGATCCTGGTCCATCCAGACCTCAGATCCCTTCAACTGCATGCATGGCTCCTGCAGACCTAGCCCAATCCCGTTTTGGAGTGTCTCCCAAAGTAGCGGAGATTTTAGTGGAGGCCAGAAAACCCTCCACCAGATCCACTTATGCCATGAAGTGGAAAAGATTCACTATTTGGGCCACTTCCAAGAACGTGGAACCTTTCTCCTGTTCAGCTGTGCTTCTGCTGGAGTATCTGTCATCTGTTTGACCTGGGTCTCAGACATTCCTCTCTGAAGGTACACATGGCAGCCATTTCGGTCTATCATATTCCCTTCGTGGACAAGGCCTTTGCTCAACTGGAGGTCTCCCAAGACCTTTCTCAGAGGGGTCCTCCATCTGAGGCCCCCTATCCGTACTCCTGCTCCCCCTTGGGACTTGAGTTTTGTTCTCGAGAAACTTACCCTTCCTCCCTTCGAACCTGCAGCTTCTGCAGATTTGAAGTTTCTTTCAGGTAAGTGGAAGATGCTCTTCTTGGTGCCCATTTCTTTGGCTCGAAGAATCTCCGAGCTCCAGGCCCTGATGTGTAAAATTCCCTACTTGATTTTTCACAAGGAACGAGTTGCTCTTTGCACGAATCCGAAGTTTCTACCTAAAGTAGTAGCAGAGTCTACCTTCAATCAGTCCATAGAGTTACCTGCCTTTTTTACGCAGTACTGTAATCAAGGGGAGTATTTACTCCATACTATGGATGTTCACCCGGATTCTGAGATACTACACCAACAGGACGAAGGATCTCAGAAAGACCGATCAGTTGTTCATCTCCTTTGCTCACAAAAGGGAAGGCAATGCTGTTTCCAAGCAATGCCTGTCTTAAGTGGTTGTCTCATTGCATCACTTTCTGTTATGACAAATACAACAAGACCCTCCCGGGTCAAGTCAGAGGCCACTCTACAAGAGGAGTAGCTGCCTCTGCGGCTGTTTTCAAGAATGTGTGTGCGGCAGACATCTGCGCTGCCACCACCTGGACTTCCGTCCATACCTTTACGAAACACTACAGTTTGGATGTTGCCTCTTGTTGTAGAGCAGGCTTCGGGCTAGCTGTTTTGCAAGGCCTCCTATCTTGAGACTTGCACGGCTAGAACTGCTTCTTGGAGTAGTTTTCCTCCTCCTGGTGCCTTTCTTTGTTCCAGACTGCTTGGTATTCAGTCCTCTATGTAATTACCTACTGCAAGAGCCCTCTCGAAGTAAGATAGTACAGTTACGTAAGAACTTACCATAACAGTAGATCTTCGAGAGAGGCTCTTGCAGTAGGTAATACCTTCCCGCCCTCCATCCCCCTAGGCTTTTTCAGCTCCTTTTCCATTGAGGAATACTCTGCTCCTCTCGTCCGGCCTCTTTCGGCCTGTGGCGGAAAGACACAAGCGGGCGTCGGGACTGCCCTTTATACCGGCGTCTCGGCGCGGTAGGCTGACGTGAGGGCGGTCCCTCGCCAGTGACTGCTAGCTAGAAATTTTTCCATGGGGTCCTGCCTGCCGGCGTCAGTCCTATATGCAATTACCTACTGCAAGAGCCTCTCTCGAAGATCTACTGTTAAGGTAAGTTCTTACGTAACTGTACTTTCCTGTCTTGGAGGACTCTCTTCCTAGTGGCCATTACTTCAGCTTGACTGATTTCCGAGCTTCAGGCCTTGATGTGAAAAATCCCATATTTGATTTTTCATAAGGAACTTGTGGCTTTGCGCACCAACTGTAAGTTTCTCCCTGAGGTGGCAGAATCTACGTTGAATCAATCCATTGAACTACCTGCTTTCTTTACGCAACACTCCAATCAAAGGGAGTACCTCTTGCCTACTTTGGATGTTCATAGAATACTGAGATACTACACCACTAGGACTAAGGAACTCAGGAAATCTGATCAGCTTTTTGTGTCTCTTGCTCACAAAAGAGGGCAATGCCGTTTCCCAAGCAATACTTATCTAAATGGTTGGCTCATTGTATCACTTTCTGTTTATGACAAGTACAAGAAGACCCTGCCAGGTCAAGTCAGAGGTCACTCTGCCAGAGGAGTGGCTGCCTCTGCAGCTTGTATCAAGAATGTCAGTGGCAGACATCTGCACAGCCGCAACTTGGATTTCTGTCCATACCTTTACGAAACACTGCAGTTTGGACATCGCCTCTCGCTGTAGAGCAGGCTTTGGGTTGGCTGTGCTTCTAGGTCTTCTCTCATAAGACCCATTTAGCTGGAGGTTCTATTATATGCATCGTTTTCCTCCTACTGAGTGCTTTTCCTTGTTCCAGACTGCTTGGGATTCAGTCCTATATTTAAGCACTTACTGCAAGAGCCCTCTGTCAGTAAGAAAGTACAGGTACATAAGAACTTACCGTAACAGTAGATCTTCGAGAGAGGCTGTTGCAGTAGGTTTTGCTTTCACGCCCTCCATCCTTTTTAGCTTTTTTAGCTCCTTTTCTAGGAAGGGAAATATCCGCGCTTCTCTTGTCTTGCCTCTTTTGGCCCTTTGCGGGAAAGAACTGGAAGGCGGGCGTGGGGGACCACCCCTTTATACTGACATCGCTTGACATCTGTCACCTGACGTGGGGGCAGTCCCACGCCAGAGACTGCTAGCTAGAAATGTTTCCATGGGGTCCTGACGCCTGCCAGGTCAGTCCTATATGTAAATACATACTGCAGGAGCCTCTCTCAGAGATGTACTGTTACGGTAAGTTCTTGCGTAACTGTATTTTCCTACCTCCCCTAGGGATGACACTTCAGCTCCTAGGCTGTACCCTAGCTGGGGAGTCCAAATCAGGGAGGGAGGAAGAGGGCTAGGAGTGCTCCCAACTGGGTGAGCCAGTGATGTGGGGACTTCCTCTTCTGGGAGTAGACAAGATCTTTTATGATGATATCCCTTCCCTTAGGCCACACCTTTGGAACCATACCTGTGTCAGCGCTAGGACCACATGGAAACGTTGCTAGTCTAGGACCACCCATGACATCACGTGTCCGCATCTGCATAAAGTAGGCATCCCCATTTCTCCTCAGATCTTTCAGGAAACTGTCTTTAACATTGATTCACACTAATGGATTCTGAACTGAAGGTGCTAGGACCCTGCAGGAGCCAGAACTTTTCAGGAGGGCTGGCGCCGACGCAAGCTGTGCCCACACACACACGGCTCTGCGAGGGGGTGCTTGCTGCACATGCTGACCTCGACACCAGTCATCAACCACTTCAGTACTTTTTTCCCCATTGTCTAGTGCATTTCAATTTTCAGCATTGCTTGCCCACTGGAAGTCGGAATTTCATGTCTGTATGACAACAGCATTCAGTTCTTCTCAGTTTTAGTAGTTTCAGCTAGAGTTTAACAGTTTAGTTAAAAAAGTTTCTTCTAGAGACGTGGATATATTGTTCAACCCACACTAATTGGCAGGTTCCTTGCCGCTTTAAATCTTGCCGGAAGGTCTTCAAGCTGGCTCCTCCCACTCACCTGGGTGATTAAATTCTCAGCTCCGCCCCATGATACCAAATCTTCCTTACCGCTTGGAAGCTCAGGTTCCCTCCTTGGCGCTCTGCGTTTTTAGGTCTGGATCCACACTCTTCGGTTAACCTAAAACTAATTCTAATATTTACAAGACTTTGGTCTTTCTCCCTCGCGGCTGCGATGAACAGATCGACTCCTGGCTTTCGTCGGTGCCCCTGTGGGCAGAAGATGTCCCGGACCAACCTGCACTCCACGTGTGTCTACTGCCTGGGGCTTGGCCACGATTCGCAGGCTTGCGATTTGTGCAAATCCTTTTCGGCTTCAGTCTTGGAGGACCGTGCTGCTCGACTTCTTCTGGGGCACCCTGAAAAATGGTATCAGCTGGTCAAGTCGAAGGAGGCCCATTGGGCAGTGTCCACGGTGGCGGGCTCCACGGAACAGTTGGAGCAGATGATCGCCCTCAAGGATGAGGTGGCCCAGGCCACGTCTTTTTCCTCCTCAGTCACGGCATTTATCCCGCTCTTGGGCTCGTCATATACAGCTTCTTTTAAGGAGCTTTGCCAGTCCCGCTCCATCATGGGAGAGGGACCATTGGGACATTCCAGTCGGTCCAAGAAGGTCTCAAAAGATGAGTCCCAACGTCGATGTTCGTGGGAGCAGGAGAGATCCCCTACACTGGATGGTCTTTCGACTTCTGTCGAGGTTGCGGCAAAGGCTGCTGGCTTCAGTGTCCCTGTCAGGTCAGCCGGCCGAGACACCCGTCGACGCAGTCGACGTTTTACTCGACCCTGTTGGACGGTTTGTCGACTGGTGATGTCGACAGCCCTACTTTACCGGTTCCCCCGGTGGAAACCGAGGACTTGCCTGTGCCTCCTGTGCTGGAGTCCCCAGTTAAGGTCCCTGTACCGAGGGAGGAGCGTTTTTCCCCCGTCCCCTCTCTGACCCACCCTCAGAATCCCCAAATGTCTCGGACCTCTTCCAGGTCCAGCCGGTCCCGTCGACGTCGGCGGTCTCGGCACCATGGAAAGCAGCATCACCGCTCATCCTAGTCATCCTCTTCGGAGGATGGGCTCTGGCGCAAGTTGTGTCGGCACTATGAGGATTTTATGTGGCAGCAGCTCTTATTGTCCGGGAATAAGCAGACTTCGTCCCCTTCTCCGGCCATTAAGTGGCTGTCACCTGAGCGGCCGAAACAACCCCTCATAGTCGAGGAGCCGAAACCGGCACTGGTTGTTTGGCCAAAACCGGCTGCTCCACCCATTGTGGTGGAACCTCCACCTCCACAACCGGAGACTGGGGCCCCGACCAAGGATTCTCGGTTGGGTCAGGGCTTGCCCCATAGGTTGTCGATCACCCTCACTCCCAGTCGACTTCGGCACATGGAGGGTGGCTCAGGCGCTCTGCAGCTGTTCGTAGACTCCACAGAGTGTGACGACGGCGACTCCTTGTTCTCCAGGCCGCTTGACCTGGAGTCTGCAGGGGATCAGTCAGTGGACTAGAGCCCATCCTCGTTTTTAGGAATGCTTCGACTCATCTCAGAGTCCACTGGGATGAAGCTCAAACCCGTTTCAAAGCGGGCAAAGTATCCCCTCACGGAGATACTGGACCAAGGGTTCCCCTACAGAGGCCTTCCAGTGGCGATGCTTTGTTGGCCTGGCCCTGGAGCTGTGGCAGCGGCCAGCATCTTGTCCTGCAGCTTCGGCCAGGATGGCTCGAAAGTATGTGGTCCCTACCGGTTCACTCTCCAGTTTCTCGGAGCACCCCTCTGTGGAGGAGTTAGTGACCGTTCCCAGAACGCCGGAAAACGCTATCGCTCGGGATGCGGAAAAACCGCCTGATAAGGAGTCTAAGGAATTGGACTACTCAGGGCAGAAGGTATATGCTGCTTCCTCCCTAGGCCTTCGTCAGGCTAGCTTGGCCATTCTGATGGCACACTTTTTGCACGCCCTTTTGGGCTCCCTGGATGAGGAGATTCCTCATCTCCCAGCTGACCTTCAGATGACGATCAGGCAGGTGCCAGATCAGGGAAGGGCGTTAGCTAAACAGGAGCTCCAAACTTGGTGGGACATTGCTGATTCGTGTGCCCGGTCAGTAGCAGCCGCAGTGGCCATGCGCCACAGAGTTTGGCTGCGGGTCTCCACCTTTATGGCTGATACCCAGCACAAGCTGGCAGACGTCCCCTTCCTGAGTACCAACTTGTTCGAGCCCGGGGTGGAGGGTTATCTCCATCGGATAGAGAAGTGAAACGACACCTTGAACTCAGTCACATCTGCCCAGAAGGACAAAGGCCATCAGCAGCAGCGTAAGCCCTTTCGTCCTTCAGTCCCTGCGGCACGTCCGGCCCAACACCAGCATTGCTGCCAGCAGGCTTGTGTTTAGCACCTCAAAGCTAAGCCTGCTGCTTCCTTCAGCAGGAAGCCTGGAGGAAAAGGCCCAGGCGGCTCCTCAGCCAGCCCTTCCTCCAAGCCTGCCCAGTGACGGGTTGAGGGGTGTCACCCCCAACGTCGTCACTCCTCCCCAGGTTCCCCCCATGGGGGGGACAGCTCCGCCACTTCCTTTCCGGCTGGTCCGCTATCACCACGGATTGCTGGGTATTGGAAGTGGTAGGCATGGGTCTGCCTCTGGAATTCAAGCAGTTCCCCTCCTATCGAGCCGTCGCCCCACAGGGGGGCTACGGGGTCAGCAGCCTCTTTCGGCTCGTCGAGCAGACATTGCCTTGCTCCTCCAGAAGAAGGTGATAAGGGAGATGGCGGACCCCCTCCTGACCCAGGGTTTGTGTCCAGGTACTTCCTGGTCCCAAAACGGATCGGGAGCTGGCGCCCCATTCTCGACCTCCACTGCCTGAACAAGTTCCTAAGGTCTCGCACCTTCAGGATGGTCACTCTGGCTCAGATCATTCCATCCTTGGAACTAGGCGTGTGGTTCTGTTCTCTGGACCTTCAAGACGTGTTCTTTCACGTCCAAATCCGTCCGTCTCACCAGCGATTCCTCTGCTTCAGAGCAGAGGAATCCCTTTGAGTTCCGGGCCATGCCCTTCGGCCTCTCTGCAGCTCCCAGGGTCTTCACCAAATGCATGGCAGTGGTGACAGCATTCCTGCGGCGCCCAGGGGTCCGGGTGTACCCTTACCTGGATGACTGGCTGATTGCAGCCCCCTTCGGGTCTGCTCTCAGATTTGCCTCCTCATAAACGAGGCCAGATCGGAACTCATGCCATCGCAGGTGATTCAAGTTCATCGGGGCAGAGCTCAACTCTCTTTGAGCCAGAGCACGGCTTCCAGTGGACAGGGCTGAGGTCCTTTCCTCCTTTGCCTAATCATTTCAAGTTGGGCTGTTGCGCCCTGCCCGGGACTTCCTGCACCTTCTGGGCCTCATGGCGGCCTGCACCAACGTGGTCTGTTGGGCCTGCTGGCATATGCGTCCCCTGCAATGCGGGCTGGCCTGCCAATGGTCACAGCGCTCCGGTCCTCTAGACCAGCCAGTGACAGTGATCCAGGAGATGTGCAATGGCATCCACTGGTGGCTCTTTCCAGCTCATCGGCAGGAGGGTATCCAGTTTGTCTTCCCCGAGCCGACGGTCACTCTGACGGACTCCTCTTTGATGGGTTGGGGTGCCCATCTGGGGGAGTTCAGAGCCCACGGCCTCTGGTCCTCTCAGGAGTCTTGATGCCACATTAACCTGCTGGAACTTCGGGCGGTCCTACTAGCCCTCACCACCTTTGCTCCGTTTGTACGGGGACAAGTGGTCCAGGTCCAGACAGACAACACCACGACCATGTACTACCTCAACCAACGGGGCCGGATTCACTCCTTGCCCCTGTGCAAGGAGGCTCTCTGCACTTGGTCTCTCGTGATCAGCCTGGAGGCGGATCGCCTAGCCATCCATGTGGCAGGGGCCTCCAACAGTCTGGCCGATGCCCTTGGCCAGTTAGGCGCTGCTTCTCACGAGTGGTCTCTCCTGCCGGGGTAGTTCAAGATCAGTTCTCCCACTGGGGCACCCCTCAGCTGGACCTGTTCGTCTCTAGAGAGAATGCGAAGCTGAGGCTGTTTCACGCCCACCCCCCTCAGCAGGGCTCGCTGCAGGGGGCTACCTTCTCTAGGCCGTGGACCCCAGGCCTCTTCTATGCCTTCCCTCCATTCCCTTTTATCCACAAGGTGCTTCTCAAGGTGAAGAGGGACCAGGCACGGGTGATTCTGGTAGCCCCAGACTGGGCCCGCCAGTTCTGGTATCCAGATCTCCTGAGCTCCAGGCTCCTGAGGCGGCGTCCAGCCCACCTGGACCTGATCTCCTTCAACAAGGGGAAGGTACTCCATCCGAACCTTCAATCCCTGCACTTGATTGCCTGGTTCCTGAGCGGCTAGAGTTCCAGGCCTTGGGTCTTTACGACGAGGTCCTCAACTTTGTTGAGGCATCCCGTAAGGAGTCGACCAGAAAATGCTATGCCTTCAAATGAAAGAGATTCTCCATTTGGTGTCAGGGCAAGGGGTTGGACCCTCCTTCCTGTTCATTGGCTAGCATTCTGTACTACCTGTGGTCTCTTTCTCAGCTAAGGCTTCGGTCGATGACCCTTAAGGTACACCTGGCAGCAATCTCTGCTTACTGGGCGCAGGCTGGCAAACAGTCAGTGGTGCAGGAGAAGGTGGTCGGGCACTTTTCAAAGGCCTTGATCACATATCCCCTTCGGTGCAAGAACCTCCACCTCTGTGGGATCTACTGCTGGTATTGGCCAAGCTCATGGGCAAGCCATTGGAACCAATGCACAGGTGTGACATCTCTCACCTGTCGAGGAAGACTGCCTTCTTGGTGGCTATTACGTCAGCCAAAAGGATGGGAGAGCTCCAGGCGCTTTCCATCGAGTCTCCTTATCTGGTCTTCCATAGGGACAAGGTTGTCCTGCGCCCCCACGAAATTCCTTCCGATGGTGGTGTCAGAGTTTCACCTTAACCAGGTGTTGACTCTGCGGTCTTCACCAGTCACACCTCAGAGGCTGAATATAGGCTCCATACTCTGGACCCTAGAAGGCTCTCTTGTTATAAGGAGCGGACGGCTGAAGTTCGGGGAGAGGTTCGCCAGCTGTTTGTCACCTGTGCTGAAGCCGCACCTGACAGACCTGCAGCCAAGCGGGCGATAGGTTGGCGGGCATGGAGCTTCCCAAAGGGATAAGAGCTCATTCTACCCACCATAACGCTGCTTCTGTGGCTACTTCTAGGGATGTACCTATCCAGGAAATGTGCAGGGCTGCTACCTGGAAGTCGGCACACACCTTCCTTAACCATTACCACATCGACCTAGAGTCATGCCGGGATGCTGGTTTTGGGACCTCTGTTATCCAGCCCTTATTCCCTAAGTAGGGGGTGCGCGCCTTGCCTCCCTCCTCCCGGAGAACTGCTAGGAGTCTGCCAATAAGTGTGGATTGAACAACATATCCACGTCCCTAGAAATACAGGTTACTCAGATGTAACAGGAGTTCTAGGAGTGGTATGTTCAGTCACACAACCACCCGCCCTCCCGGCTTTGATGCGCAACCTGGCTTCCAGCGGGCTAGATCCGGCATCATGGGGCAGAGCCGAGAGTTTTACCACCTGGGTGGGTGGGAGGAGCCAGCTTGAAGACCTTCCGGCAAGATTTAAAGTGGCAAGGAACCTGCCAGTAAGTGTGGATGAACAACATATACCACTCCTAGAACTCCTGTTACAGATGAATAACCTGTATTTTCAGTCTCTCTCAGCCCTGCCAAGTCAGTGGTCGACTGTGATGGGCGTTGATGGTAGGGAACCTCCTCAGGCAAGCTGCTCCGGCAGCAGGGTCATGTCTGGTCCACCTCCCCCTCAGGGGAAGGGTTCTGACAATGGATGGGCCTGTGTACAGGATGGAGGACAGCCTTCTCAAACACATTTGGGACCGGTCTTGTTACTGTTGGTTCCTTCTGGGCTAACTGAATCATCTGTGCTAGGCTCAGGCCTTTCAGGGCCTGGTCTGGCACCATACTTGGCACCAGCTTCAGTGCCACCCTCATCACTGAGGGACCTCCTATCGCTGGATTATGTCCTGGGTACAGCACCGCCTCCTGTGCTGATGCCTCATCTTTTTGGCCTTGTGTCACTGGTGTTGCCCATGTCTCTGTTCAGATTTGGTATTGTGTGGTACACTCCCTTTCGGGGGAGGGGGATATGTAGGGAGATGCGTCTAACCTTGGACTAATTATTTCTGAGTGTGGTGACAACTCTATAGTGTGTACACTTCGGACCCAGACACCCCTGTGTCCTTAGGAGGATATATCTGGATATGTCTTTTCAGGCTCTCCTCTGCAGCATGTGCTCTACACTTGCTTTTGAGCTTTCCGCTAATGACCCTGGAAAACATCTGTTTGGAGTGGTTGAATGTTTCCATCATGCCAGTTAATGTTGTTCCCACTATCTCTCCCCACCCATTTGAAACTCTTTCAGATGCTTTTGATTATGGAATAGGCTTGCTCCTGTTCCTTTCTGCACCTGGATGGATCGTTAGTACACTACTCATAAGAACAGACCCATTTGTACTTCTCAGCCTGTTGCTGACAAAATTGTCATTTTTGCTGAGAATGAGAAGGCTATTCTCCCTCTGTCACTGCGTGCCCATTTTAACAAGGAGTTGCATAAGGTAGTCTGTGGGCAAGCAAGTTTTTGCTGCAGCTACTATAAACATGGATTGCCAGCTATCAAGAGCATTTTTCGAAGTACAGGCATGCCCTATGGACCTCAAATCCCTTGCTGAATTGCTTCTGGATTCAGACAGACATAAGATCCTGCAAACTGTCATGCATGGCATAGTCTTACGTTGCCAGCTCAAGTCAGTCATGGACTCCTTTGATACTGCCTCTCGGTCGGCTGCAGCAGCCATTTGTATCAGAAGACCCTACTGGCTTAGAACTTCTGGCTTTTCTCAGAATGTCCAGCAACAGGTTACGAATGATCTTACTTCGAGGGGACTCTTGCAGCAGGCAATAACCATAACAACTGAGCCGCCAGGTGCCAGGACTACACAGAAAACTTCTAGCCAACGGTATTCAGCGAGGGACCGCCCCCAACATCGGCACGTTGAAGTCCAACCTGTAGTATAAAATGGGTGGTCCCCCATCTCATCCTCTGTTTTCCCTCCGACCTGTGCAGATCAGACCTCCACAGACCCCTGATTCTAATCAACTGCCATTTTGGTTGCGTTTTATTATTTTCATAGTTTTCTTTTCTCACTTTCTTCGAATTCCTACATGTCTACTCCAGTAACCTCTTCTGAACAGTGAATGAAGTGTCTGTGGCAAGCAGATACCTTCTAAGGACGGCCACTCCTCATGTTTACTCTGTCTAGACCCCAACCATGACACTGAGCACTGCCTTCTCTGCCAAGAGTTCAACCAGGCCACATGGCGACGCCATTTGAAGCACCTCCAGGCTTTCCTTCTACAGCAGAAGTTGGCGACAGTGGAGAAGGAGATCTAGGGCAAAAGCTCTTTAAGAAGCGTGGAAATGTTGATCATCTACACTTCTTGGCATGTCCCTTCTACTTAAAATCTTGCTGGAAGTCTTCACGCTGGCTCCTCCCACCCACCCGGGTGGTATATACCTCTGCTTCGACCCACGATGCCAGATCTTCCTTTCCGCTGAAAGACGCAGGTTCCCTTGTGCTCTCAGCATTTTGTAGGCCCTGGCTTTCAAATTGTTGGTTTTAACGAAAATCAAACTCGTTCGAGTTAGCGATTGCGCTTTGGTGCATCGACTATGGAGGAAAAATCTTCCCAGGATTTGCGGTCCCCCCTGCTGACCGAATGATGTCAGCCTGATCCCCTCACACGTGCATTTACTGCCTAGGTGTCAGTCATGATACCTTGTCGTGCTGTTTTTGTTTGGGCTTCCATCCCAACGTCCTGGACGACCGCAAGGTACACCTGAAGCTGGGGAGACCGGAAAAGAGAGAACCGCCAGTGAAATCGAAGGAGGCTAGGTGGGCGGTTTTCACTGCCGTGGGCTCTGCCGATCAGCTGGAACAGATAAAGGCATTCAAGGAGGAAGCAGCTCGTGTTTCGACCAGTCGAAGCTTCTTCTTCCTGCTGAACCTAGGCTCCACTTTAACGGGCTCCTTCAGGGAGATGTGCCAGTCTCTCCCCACTCAGGGTGAGGCGCCCTTGGGCTCTCACTTCTCCCGCTCTCAGAAGAGGGACAAGGACCCGGTGTCTCATCCCAACTGAGATGCTGTTAGGACCGGGAGAGGTCCAAGTCCCAAGAATACCCGCTCTCGACATCGGTTGAAATCGCATCCTCAGCCGCTGGCTTTTCGGACCTTCAGTCTGGCCAAGAGACCGAGGAAGTGGCAGACAAGGTTGAAATTATCCTCGACCCCTTGTCGCCAGCTGTGTTCTACTCATTGGAAAGGACTCCAGTCTTGGTCTTTCCAGATGAGACCCAGCCAGCTGGTGTCCCCATCGAGGAACTGGTCCCGGACCCCTGGGTCTCACAGATCCCAGTGTCTCCTGATCGACCAAGTCTGCCTTCCCGATTCTGGTCTCTGTCCAGGACCCCCTCGGACGATCGACCGAGGAAGAGCCATAAGCGCTCAAAAAAGAGGCGACGCCACAGGTCCTCATCCTCATCCTCCTCGGACGAGGAGAGGCTCCTGCCGAAACTCCATCAGCGCTGTGAAAGCCTTATTTGGCAACAGCTGATCTTGACCAGACAGAAGCCGGCTCCGCTGCCTACCCCAACCATCATTTGGCTCTTGCCTCCTAGGCCGAAGCAGACTCTTCCGGCACCGGAACCTTCTGTGCCCCCTCTTGTGGGGCCGGGCAGTCTCCCAGTTAGGCCTACTCAGGGCTCTCCACAGATTCGGGTGGAACCACCGCCTAAACGGCTGGAGGGAGGGGCACCCTCGAAAGAGGACCGACAGGACACCAGACTTCCCCGAAGTCTTGTCACCCCAGACTGCCGTCGGCAGATCAAGGGTGACTTAGGTGGTAGACCGCTGTATCACAACTCTTCGGACTCTAACGTCACTGGCTTGCACTCACATCCCGGGGATGATGAGTCGTCGGCTGGCCCAGGTATGGAGGAAGGCCCGTTCTCTTTCCAGGACATTCTCCTTCTCTTCTCAGATTCCACGAGAATGCCCCTGGAGCCTATCCAGAGAAAGGCGGAGTACCCTCTCACCGACACTCTTGAGAGGGGGATATCCCGACGGAGGCCTTTCCAGAGGCCAAGGCCATTGTTGGCCTGGCTCTTGAATTTTGTCAGCGTCCTGCCTCCTGCCCAGCACCGTCTCCCCACATGGCCCATAAGTTCGCGGTGCCCATGGGGTCCCTTGTGGTGTTCACAGAGCACCCTTCATCCGAGAGCCGACTGACCGCCTGTGTTCAGGCGTATTGGTAGTTCGGCAGACACTGACCGACTCCTGGGCAAGGAGTCCAAAAATGTGGACCACGCTGCCCATAAGGTCTATGCGGCCTCTTCCCTGGGCCTTCGTCAGGGCAGCTCGGCTGTCATCATGGCACACTTCTCTCATGCCCTTCTTGGGCCATTAGACGAGGTCCTCCTCTCCTATCAGACATGCAGATCACAGTCAAGCAGGTCCGGGACCAGGGCTGTGCTGTTGCTAAACAGCATTTCCAGACGGCCTTGGATATCTGGGATTCTAGGAGTGTGGATATGTTCAGCCAGAATTCTTGGCATGTTCCTTCCACTTTAAATCTTGCCAGAAGTCTTCAAGCTGGCTCCTCCCACCCTCCTGGGTGGTATATACCTCAGCTCCGCCCAATATCACCAGATCTTCCTTTCTGCTGGAAGATGCAGGTTTCCCTCGTGCTCTTGCAACAATTCGTAGGGCCTGGATTCAAAGCGTCGGTATTTACCGAAGTTAGTCTTAAAACTCGTTCTAGTTAGTGATTGCGATTCTATCGCATCGAACATGGAGGAAAAATCTTCCTCTGGATTTCACTGGTGCCCCTGCGGCCAAAAGATGTCGCGCACCAATCCCCACCTAACGTGCGTTTACTGCTTAGGTGCCGGACATGACACCTTGTCATGCACCTTTTGTTTGTCCTGCCATCCCAACATCCTGGATGACCGCATGGTGCGTTTGAAGCTGGGAGACCAGAGAAAAGGAACCAGAAGGAGGCGATGTGGGTGGTTTCCACGGCCGCGGGATCTGCCGAGCAGCTGGAACAAAAGAAAGCATTTGAGTAGGAAGCGGCTCAAGCTTCGGCCACTCTAAGCTTTTTCATTCCACTGACCCTTGGCTCCACGTTTTCGGGCTCCTTCAAGGAGTTGTGCCAGTCTCTCCCCACCCGGGGTGAGGCACCCTCGGGCTTGCACTCCTCCTGCTTTCGGAAGAGAGAGAAGGACCCGTTGTCTTCATCCCGATGAAGACGTTCTTGGGACCGAGAAAGGTCAGAGTCCCAGGAACTCTGCTCGTAAGGTCTATGCGGCCTGTTCTCTAGGCCTCTTCGTCAGGCCAGCTCGGCTGTTATGGCACACTTCTCTCTTGCCCTGCTTGGGTCATTAGACGAGGTTCTCCCTCATCTCCCAGCGGACATGCAAACCACAGTCAAGCAAGTCAGCGACCAGGGCCGTGCTGTCTCGAAACAGCAGCTCCAGACGGCCTTGGATGTAGGAGATTCTTGTGCCCGCTCATTAGCAGTCACAGTGGCCACTAGCCGCAGGGCTTGGCTGAGGCTTTCCTCCTTTCCGGCAGATACCCAGCACAAGCTTGCTGATGTGTCCTTCCTAGGCACTGACTTGTTCGGTCCAGGAGTGGCCTGTCACCTTCAGCATATAGGGCAGTCCAATGCAACCTTGGATGCCACTTCTGCTAAGGGTTCTTCTGGCAAGAACCACAGAAGAAAAAGAAGCCATTTTGGCATTCTTCCCCTGCGGTCAGGCAGCCCTCTTATCAAGGAGGTCAGCAGCAGGCTCAAGCTTGGCGCCCATGGCCCAAAGAGGGCCCTCAACAGTCCCGTAAGGAAGGCGGAGGTGCAGGAGCTTCCTCCTCCTCCTTCTTCCAAGCCTGCTCAGTGACGGGTTGGGGGGGATGCCACCCCCATTCCCATCATGCCAGCTCTGGGGCCTCCCGTGGGGGGGCTGGCTCCACCACTTCCTTTCCGCCTGGTCCGATATCACTTTGGACAGGTGTATTCGCAAAGTGGTCGGTCAGGGACTGCCTCTAGAGTTTGAGCAGTGCCCCTCTGGAGGAAAGGATCTCAGCCTGCACCCAGTCAGCTCTTCGAGACGACTTGGCTCAGCTCCTCCTCAAGGAGGCAGTAGCTCCAGTGCCGGATCCTCCAACAGACCCAGGCTTCGTCTCCAGGTACTTCTTGGTGCCCAAGCGGATGGGGGGTTGGCGCCCCATCTTAGATCTCCACAACCTGAATCGGTATCTCAGGTCTCGCACCTTCTGGATGGTAGCTCTGAACCAGATCATACCATCCCTGGAGCTCAACGTGTGGTTCTGTTCTCTGGATCTACAGGACGTGTTCTTTCACGTCCCTATCCGTCTGTCCCACCAGTGGTTTCTCCGCTTCAGGGTCGAGGAGATCCTGTACGAGTTCCAAGCCAGTGCCATTCAGCCCGTCATCAGCCCCTCTGGTCTTCACCAAATGCACTGCAGTGGCGGCGGCGGCTCACCTTCGGCCTCGGAGTCCGAATTTACCCTTATCACGACGACTGACTCTTCGCTGGTTCCTCACTTCAGGAGGTGGAGAGGTCCAGGGATTTGGCCCTCCGAACCTGCTCCCAACTGGGCCTCCTGATCAACGAGGCTAAGTCGGAACTCGAGCTTTCTGAGGTGATGGGCTTCATCGGGGCAGAGCTCGACTCTTGTCAAGTCAGAGCTCGGCTCCTGGCAGACAGGGCAAAGGTTCTCTCCTCCTTTGCCCAGTCATTTCTGGTTGGACACTTGCGCCCTGCCTGGGACTTTCTGCGCCTTCTAGGTTACATGGCAGCGTGCACCTCAGTGGTCCGTTGGGCCAGGTGGCACATGCGCCCCCTCCAGTGGGAGCTGGCCGCCCAGTGGACTCGGTGCCACGGTCACTTCGACCAGCTGATCACTGTAACCCAGAAGATGTGGGATGCTCTCCAATGGTGGACCGCCCCAGAACGATTGCAGGAAGGGATCCTGTTTGTCCGCACAGAACAGACGGTCCTCCTCTCGACCGATGCCTCTCGCATGGGCTGGGGAGCTCCCATGGGGGACAGCAGAGCCCACGGGTTCTGGACCACTGAGGAGTCCTGTTGCCACATCAACCTGTTGGAGCTCACAGCAGTCAAACTGGCGCTGTCCGCTTTCGCTCCTCAGCTCCGGGGTCAAGTGGTTCAAGTTCAAATGGACAATACCACGACTATGTACTACCTCAAACAGGGCGGCCCACACTCCTGTCTGCTGTGCAAGGCGGCGCTTCGCATCTGGACCCTCGTAAGCCGGTTGGAGGCGGATCTCCTAGCCATCCATGTTGCAGGAGCCTCGAACCAACTGGCGGATGCTCTCAGCCGCATAGGCCAGACATCCCACGAGTGGTCTCTCCATCCAGAGGTAGCTTACAATCTGTTCTCCCGCTGGGGAAAACCGTTGTCGGACCTGTTTGTTTCCAGGGGAAACACCAAGATGTGGCTGTACCGTGCCCGCCCCCTCTCAGCAGGGCTCGCTGCAGTGGGATGCCTTCTCGAGGCCGTGAACCCCAGGCCTCTTCTACGTCTTCCATCTGTTTCCCTTGATCATCAAGATGTTACTCAAGGTGAGGAGGGACAAGGAGAAGGTGATTCTGGTAGCCCCAGACTGGCCACGCCAGTTCTGGTATCCAGATCTCATCAGCTGCAGGCCCCCGGAGCGGCTTTGTACACGGCCGGACCTGATATATCTAGTTCAGGGGTAGTTCCTTCATCCGGACCTTCAATCCCTGCACCTCACAGCTTGATACCTGAGCAGCTAGAGTTCCAGGCTTTGGGTCTTTCTGACGATGTCTACATCGTGGTGGAGGCATCCCCTAAGGGATCGACCAGGAAACGTTATGCCTTCAAATGGAAAAGATTTTCCATTTGGTGCTAGGATAAGAGTCTGGACCCCTTATCCTGCCCTGTTGCTAACATTCTCAACTACCTTTGTTCTCTCTCCAAAGGGGTCTATGGTCATCCACCCTTAGGGTGCACCTGGCAGCCATTTTTGCTTACCAGGCGCGTGCCGGTCAGCCGACATTGGCGCAGGAAACAATGGTCAAGCGCTTCTTCAAAGGCCTGGATCGCATATCTCCTCTGGTGTGTGAACCTCCACCTCCATGGGATCTATTGCTGGTTTTGGCAAAGCTGATGGGCAAGCCATTCAAACCCATGCACAAATGTGAGCTCTCACACTTATCATGGAATACGGCCTTCCTGATGGCTATCATATCAGCCAGGAGGACAGGGGAGCTCCACGTGGTTTCGGTAGACTCCTCTTGTCTGGTCTTTCATAGGGACAAAGTTGTCCTGTGCCCCCAACCGAAATTCTTTCTGAAGGTGGTGTCAGTTTCAGCATAACCAGGTGCTGACTCTGCCAGTATACTGCCCTAATTACACCTCGGACAGAGAGTACAGTCTCCATACTTTGGACCTGAGACGTGCTCTCTCCTATTATAAGGAAAGAACGGCGGAAATTCGTGGAGAGGTTTTCCAGGTGTTTGTCACCTACGCTGAAGCCGCTTCTGGCAGATCTGCAGCCAAACGGACCATAGCAAGATGGATTACATCATGCATAGGTCTGTGCTGTGAGTTGGCAGGCAGGGAGCCTCCTGGAGGGATAAGAACTCATTCTACCCACCACACTGCTGCATCGGTGGCCGCTTCCAGGGACATCTCTATCCAGGAAATCTGTCGTGCTACTACCTGAAAGTCAGCAAACACCTTCATTACCCACTATCACATCGACCTTGAGTCACGCCAGCATGCTGGTTTTAGGGCCTTGGTTCTCTAATCTTTATTTCCTAAGTAGGGGATATGTGCCTTGCCTCCCTCCTCCTGGAGAACTGCTTGGAGTCTGCCAAGAAGTGTGGATGAACAACATATCCACGCTCCTAGAAGAACAGGTTACTAACCTGTAACAGTAGTTCTAGGAGTGGTATATGTTCATACACATGCACACAGCCAACCTCCCTGGCTTTGGGAGCAGAATCTTGCTTCCAGCAGGCTAAGATCTGGCGTCATAGGGCACAGCCGGGGTATATACCACCCGGGTGGGTGGGAGGAGCCAGCTTGTAGATTTACGGCATGATTTAAATTGGAAGGGGACATGCCAAGAAGTGTGGATGAACAACCTATACCACCACTCGAACTACCTTTATAGTTGAGTAACCTGTTCTTCAAACACCATGAAGTCTTGCTATATTATAACAATAGCAGTCAGCCACTGCAGCTGAACTGCCCCGGAGAGGAAGGAGTTAACTCCAGAAGATCTCGAGTTCTACAGCGCGAAGGCGCTGTGCCCAAAGCTCTATCTGGCAGTTTCAAATGAAACTGTCAGATTCTTTACTCCGCTTCACTGAACAGTCGCTCCGAGATCAGCTCCTTCAGCTGGTTCATTCTCGGTTCAGCGGTATTTTTGATTCATTTGAACCGCAAAATTATTATTTTACCGCATTACGGTTTTAAAGCTCTATCTGGTAACCGTGAGTACAAAAATTTAAGTCTGTGTGGAAAATTAATTATCGGTTCGGTTTTAACCGATCGGTTATTTTTTTCTGTATTTTAAAAGTGTACAGTGGGTTTTAGAGTGCGGTTCCGGTTCTTATCGGTTCTAAAAACCCGGGATTATAACGTTTTTCAAATACCGTGACACGGTTAGGAACCGATAAGGGTGTCTTGCCTGGCACTGCCATCAAAAGGCAAGTTTTGGTTAGGCTGGCATTATGTCTGAGAAACCCAAAAGAAAAACCGGGCCCACTGGGTTTCAACACTGTGATGTCTGTGGGGCACCTTTGCCAAGGCTGACCCACACACCACTTGTGTTTATTGTCTGGGGGCTGACCACCTCCTGTCAGACTGCCAGGTGTGTAAAAATTTCCCTGCAGCCACCCTGGAGAAGAGATTGGGCCGGCTCAGGGAACGAGAGGCCAAAAAGTCCGCTGACCCGGATGGCCAGCCCGGTCCAGTACCCACTGGACCAGAGGGAGTGCCCTCTGACCAGGGCGAGACTTCGGGCAAAAGGAAGGCTGGTTCAGAGGAACCAGTCCCAAGTAAAAAGACAAGGAAATCAGTAGGTCTGGAATCCAAAATTGTGTCTCCAACTGGTGCAGAGATAGCTAAAGCCATTCAGATTGTCCAGTCACTGTCTCAGGGATCTGTAGAACCACCAACAGCTGGTAAAAGGTTGATTCTTTCAGTCCCAGTGGTTCAGGATTTTGAAGTTGAGGATTTTTATGAACCACAGGAGGGAGGAGAATTTGATCATTATATGTGTGGCTGGGGGTCTGGGCGTGCCCATTGATCGGACATTTCTCCAGACAGACCTTTAGAATCTCCTCCTATTCTGTCTGAGTCCCCTTCTTTCTTTATTTTTTACAAAAAGGTTGCAGAAACCCTCCAGCTTCCTTTAGCGGAGGCTGTGGATGAGCAAGAGGAGCCTGATTATGTGGAAATGATGGATATTCCAGAGTCTAGGAGGTTGTCTATTCCTTTGCATAAGTCATTTAGGAAGCAAACAACAAAGTTTTTAAAAATCCTCATTCTGTCCCTCCTGTAGATAAAAAATGGACAGAAGGTATACTTTGTCAGGCTCGGATACAGACTTCCTTACTGAGCAGTGTAGTCATGTAGGTGTGGTACAAGCTGCAGCCTGTGACAAGGCTAATATTCCTCTGGCCTCACATCCTCCTGATAAGGATTCCAGGAAGATTGATGCCATGGCGAAGAAACAGTATATGGCAGCTTCTTTGGGGCTCAGGCAGGCAAATTATATGGCTTATGTAGCTAGATATCAGAAATCTAGGTGGGACACAGTATTGCAGTTAGCCAAGCAGGCCCATGGCCAGCTGGCTAATGAGTTGGAACAGGTGGCTGCTGATGGCATTGAAGCCTCTAAAGTTCAATTTCATACTGCTGTTGATGTTAATGATGTTTCTTCTAGGGTCATGGCCACTTCTGTAGCTTCCCGTAGGTTGGCATGGCTCAGTTGCAATAATCTGTCCAAAGATACCCAGTCAAAGGCTATGGATTTTCCTGTAGTGGGAAATTCTCTTTTGGGGAACAAACAGAAAACTATATGAAAAGATGGATGAATACAGAACTACCTACAAAAGTGCAGGCTAAGGAGAAGCATGCCATGCCACAAGGCATGCTCCCAGAGTGGAGGGCAGGCCTTTCCAGGCCTTTTACCAATTTTAAACCTCCTCTGCTGTCTCGCAGAGGGTTTCTTCAGAGGCAGGGGTAGGCAGGGCTCAAGTAGACCGTTCCCCTCCCTCAGCCTAAGGCTGCTGCTAAGCAGGCACCTGATGGGGTGCCCAGGGCCGAGTTCTCCTGTACCAGTGGGGGGCAGGTTGGCCTATTTCAGCGGAACTGGCTGTCCCTAACTACTGGACAGATGGGTTCTGGAGGTAATAGGCCAGGGTCTGGTTCTCAACTTCAAACACTTTCCAAAGATGAGAGCCAGGCATTTCCACCTGCAAATCCTTCAGAAGCCCTTGCTTTGGAAGCAGAGGTTTCTGCTCTGCTGGACTGCAAAGCAGTGGAAGGGTTCCTCCTTGCCATCAGGGCAAGGGCTTTATTCAAGATACTTTCTTACCCCAAAAGACAGGAGAATGGCGGCCCATTCTAGATTTAAGATACTTGAACAAGCATCTGTTGAAACCAAAGTTCAAAATGTTGACTCTGGCAATGATATTGCCTTCCCAAGGCCAGGGACTGGCTAGCTTCCCTGGACCTCAAGGATGCCTATTTTCATGTTCTGATCAGGCCTTCTCACGAAAGTACCTCAGGTTGAACTGCCCTCAGGCCACTACCAGTTCAGGGCAATGCCCTTCGGCCCTTACCTCTGCGTAAGGGTATTCACAAAATGTCGCTGTAGTAGTGGCTCGCTTAAGAAGAGCAAGGGGTTGCTGTGTTTCCCTACCTGGACGACTGGCTCATTGTGGATCAGTCTCCAGGTCAGGTGAAATCCACTTGCAAGTCACCCAGCAGCTTCTCACTTCCTGGGATTCCTGCTAAACTTACCAAAGTCAGTTCTGGAACCAGTTCAGGTCCTAACTTTCATAGGCGTGAATTGACACAAGGTTAGCCAGGGCTTTCTTTGCCTCGGAAAGGGTGGACAGACTCATCACCCTGGCATCCTCCTTTACCCTTGGTCTCTCGACCAGCAAGGCATTTTCTGCAACTCCTCGGGCACATGGCTGCTTCCACAGCTGTCGTGCAGGGAGCAAGATTCCAGATGAGGGACATTCAGTTCCATTTGAGGGCCTATTGGTCTCAAAGGAAGGACCCTTACAAGTTGGTCCCAGTTACTCAAACTCTGATCCTAGCCCTCCACTGGTGGCAGGTCCAAAGCAATTTAAGACAGGGTTCCCTTCATTCCCATTTCTCACTCCTCACCCTCACCACGGATGCCTCCCTGTTAGGGTGGGGCTCCACCTAAGCGACCTTGCCACTCAGGGTATGGTCTCCTCAGGAGTCTCTGCTCCACATCAATCTTTTGGAACTCAGAGCTGTCTTTTAGCTCTTGGGTGTTTTCAGATTCTGTCCAGAACAAAGTGGTTCAAGTCAGGACAGACAATACCACCACAATGTGGTACATCAACAAGCAAGGGGCACTCGGTCTTCAGCCTTGTGCACGAAGCAATGAAGTTGTGGTCTCTGGCTTCCCTGAACACCTCCCTGATAGCGGTTCATCTCCCAGGGAAGGACAATGTCCTGGCGGACGCCCTCAGCAGAATTTCTCAGGGCCATCACGAATGGGCTCTGAATCCACAAGTGCTGGGTCTGTCTTTGCCAGATGGGGCACTCCTCAGATAGATCTTTTCGCAGCCCCAGGCAACCACCAACTTCCTCTTTTCTGTTGCAGGCCTCCAGTTCTGGGCTCAGTCCCTCTGGCGCCTTTCTGTTGGACTGGAAAGGGAAGTTCCTGTATGCCTTTCCCCTTTCCTCTCCTTTTCAGGGTACTAGTAAAATCAGATCTCAACCTTGCAGAGTGATTCTGATTGCCCCAGATTGAGCCAGACAGCCCTGGTACCCTCTGCTCCTGTCCTTGGCAGTCCACCCTGCCCTGAGCCTGCCCAGAGTCCACGACTTACTGGCCTGTGCACAGGGAGAGTGTGTATCCGGACCTCAAATCCCTCCACCTCAAGGCTTGGCTCTTGAAGAGCTAGAATTTGTTGACTTACACCTTTCTCAAGGTGTCATGGATATTTTAAAGGCTTCAAGGAAGCCTTCCACTAGACCACTTATAATTCTAAGTGGAAGAGGTTTTCCATCTGGTGCTCTGAGAGGCAGATTATCCCAGAATTTGCTGATCTTCCCATTCTACTGGACTATTTGGTCCATCTGAATTCCCTTGGCCTTAGACCAGCTACCCTGAAGGTTCATCTGGCAGCTGTCTCTGCTTTTTGTGTCAGCAGGAAGCCTGCCTCCCTTTCTTCTCACCCGGTGTTCTCCAAGTTTTTTAAAGGGTTACTTCATACTAACCCTCCTTTTCGGGAACCAGCTCCCGCCTGGGACCTGAATATTTGCATTGCTCAGTTAATGCAACCCCCCTTTGAGCCTCTGTCTTCTGCAGAGCTCAAGTATTTAACTTGGAAAACCGTTTTCCTAGTAGCTATCACCTCTGCCAGACGCATAAGTGAGCTACAGGCCCTGTCAGTGGAAGAAAATTTAATCTCTTTCCATAGAGATAAGGTAGTCCTTAGGACTAAGAGAAAGTTTTTGCCTAAGGTGGTTTCTGATTTCCACCTGAATCAATCTATCTCTCTCCCAGTATTTTTCACTGAGCATTCTTCCTCGGGTGAGAGGAGACTGCACAGCCTGGATGTCAAAAGAGCCTTAAGCTACTATTTAGACGCACCAGAGGTCATAGGTTGAATCCTCCAGCTCTTTCTTACCTATGGCGAGGTTGGCAAAGGGAAACCTGCCACTAAGAGAACAATTGCAAGGTGGATTGTTTCTTGTATCCAATTCTGTTATCAGAAACTGGGTAGAGTACCCCCCTCAGGATTGAGGGCCCACTCCACCAGGGGTACAGCTGCATCTCTAGCGGCTGCTAGAGACATCCCCATTCTGGAGATTTGTCAAGCTGCTACCTGGAAGACAGTTCACACCTTTACCAAGCATTATTCCCTGGATGTCCAGTCCAGGAGAGATGCTCGGTTTGGCACAGCTGTGCTTCAGAGCCTATTTCCTAAGTAGGTTCTGACCCTCCTCCATGGAGGTACTGCTGTGTAATCTGCTATTGTTATAATATAGCAAGACTTCATGGTGTTTGAAGAAAAATTACTCACCTTAGTAATTGCTTTTCTTCTCATGGAGTCTGTATATTATACCACTCCCTCCTGCCCTCTCAGAACTTCTACTTGGGTAGGGGTATGTAATTGATGCAAGCACTGTGTCATGTTAGTTTTTCCCTTACCCTCTTTTCCTTTGGGTAAGGGATCTAGATTGTTTCATTTAGGTTATTTATATTGCCCCCTTCCTGGACTTGAGTCTTTGGGGGAAGGGGGGGTTCATATGTGCTTGTCAAGGGTGGTAAAACGAACCATAATACCATCAATTTTTGTTATTATGGCTCTAGGTGTTTCTTTGTTCTTTATATTGTTGTTATTACTACTAGTAGGTAGCCATGGGCTAGTGTAGTTTTTCCACACAGACTTTCCATTCTTTGATGTTAGCTTAGAAGATCTGACAGTTTCATTTGAAACTGCCAGATAGAAGCTTTGGGCACAGCGCCTCGGCTGGAACTCCAGATCTTCTGGAGTTAACTCCTTCCTCTCCGGGGCAGTTCAGCTGCAGTGGCTGACTGCTATTGTTATAATATAGCAAGACTCCATGAGAAGAAAAGCAATTACTAAGGTGAGTAATTTTTTCTTCCTTGCCGCAGTCTACGGCAAGGGGAGGAGATTGACGGCAGGGCAGGAAGACCGGGTGGCGATCCGAGCAGCTGCAGAAGGGGATTCACCACAGTCAGCAGAGAAAACGGAAGGAGACCGCTGAGAGAGAGAGAGAGGGTGCCCCGATTGGCTTACAAAGTTAGCCAACCATTCTGGGCAGGAGGCGCCAACGTGGCCTGGCTTTAAAAAGTCGGAGCTATGCTGCGGGGAGCAGTTTTCTTTGCCGCAGTCAGCCTTGGCAGCAGGACCGGATGACAAGAAGCTGTTTCCATGCCATAGTCGGTGGCAAGTGGAGGATATCCAAGCAGCGGCAGGCAGGGATTCACTGCAGTCAGCGGAGAAAATGGAGGCCAGAGAGAGCGCGCCCTTGACTGGCCTAGAAAGGCAACCAGCCAATCGGGGCCGGAGGTGCCAACGCGGCCTGGCTTCAAAAAGCTGGTGCTAGACCGCAAGAGCTGTGCTACAGGGAGCGTTTTTTCTTCTCGCCCTCCCGCCCCGACCTTGTCCTCTATTAAATGCTGGTGGAAGGAGGAGCAAGCTAAATGGAGGAGGAGCGAGCAAAGCTGAAGGAACAAGGAGTAGCCAGGTGACTGAGGAAAGCTGGATGAACAGGGTGCTGCATTGTAAAGAAATAATTAGTACTCTTTGATCTTTTACTCTGATCTATTCTAAAAGATTAAACTGTACTCTGAGCAAGTCTATGGAAATTGTCGAAAAGGAGCTGTATTTGCAGGATTTACCTGGACTTCAAACAAGGGATTACATCACTACTTTATGCTAAGCTTGTGATCCATGCATAACTGCTGTGGTGCAGAGTAGGCCGGGGGGGCTTGATGAAATTACTGAAGTCTTGTAAAGTTGCTGTTGTGGGGTGAAGGACTGGGACTAAATTTCATACTGTGGGGGATCTGTACAGCCATTTTATTACTGCTCTGTGTAGGTTGGATATCTTGTATAATTCCAAATCTATTGGTAGAGCAGTCAGTAGCAGTGGAAAGGCAGCGCAGCTGGAAGGGCAGCCAAAGGGGAGGACTCTTTGGCAGAGTGGTAAGGTGTAGTGGGTGCGGGACGGCTACGGTTTTAAATTGGGCTTGGAGGATGCATGGTGTGTAAACAGCTTACACTGCTAATGGAGGAAGTGGGTGGCTGAAGTGGCAATGTACCGGGGCAGGGACTGTACCAGCTGGGGAGGGTGAGGGAGGTAATGGGGGTCCACCAGGGTTTAGGCACACGGTTTGAGAAGACAAATGTTTGGAGGAATGAGGACGGGAGGTGGCCCAGTGGATGCAACAGAGCACTAGGAGAAGATAATGGCGAGATGAGAGGCCTTGGGTCAGGAGGTGTGGAAGGTAGTAGGTTCAGGAAAAAGAAGGCATAAACCTGCAGCTTGGGGGTGGAATTCAACTAGGGGCACAACCAACAAAGGAAAGAGAAGCATGGGAGCAGAGCAGGAAAACAAACTTGCACCCCTCGATATACTAGTGGAGGATGTTATGGAGGAAAGTGGCTGCGACGAGCCATCGGAGAAGGTGAGCAGGGGCAAGAAAGTTGGGAGAGATGGGGAAAGATTTTTTGGGAGCAGGGAAATTGGAAGAAGAGGAGATGGATCATTTTGCCCAAACCAGTGTGAGGTGATAGCGGAGGCTGGTCTCAGGGTAGGTGGCAGCGAGGAGCCCATGGTGGTAGGGCAAAGGCAGGGAAAGCAAAAGAGCTGGAGATAGGACCTTCGCAGGGGCATCCATGGGAAGGAGTGCATAGGGAAGGAAGAAAGGGAAAGGAATGAAATGGTGGTGGACAGGTCTGAGGGGGGGAGAAAGGGGACTGGCTGGAGACACGGGGATGATCCTGTGCATAGCAGGAGGAAGGGAAGGGGCTTAGGTGAACAGGTCACTGAGGAGGAAGACCTTAGGGCTGGGGGGGTGGCCTTGCTCCTGGGGGAAGAGCGGGAATGGACCAAGGTGCTATAGCAGGTAGGGAAGAGGCTAGGGAGGTCAGGTCAGTGTGTGATAAGGATTGGAGTGGGAGGGACAGGCAGGTTTTTGGCACAAGGGGGAAGGGATGTACAAGGCAACGGGGGGAAGGGGGAAACTGGGGTAGCGAACAGGTCTAGGGAAAATGAGTCAGTAAGAGTACTTTTCCTGGGGAACTCCACGATTAGGGAGACTTCTGGAGTATATCAGGCTTGAGTGTGCATAAGGCAAAACATCTGGTCTATTCTCTAGTGCAGGAGTGTGGTGGGACTCCTGATATATTATTTCATCTGGGTACAAACTATATAGAGGGGAACAGAGAGCTGGAGATCCAGGCTAGGTTTAGGGAACTGACCAGGGTCTGTCAGTACGTGGGGTGCTCAGTCTCCTTCTCGGAGATGGTGCCTAGGGCCAATCTGGAGAACAAACAAAAAGTAAGGAATGTAAATGTATGGCTTGGGGAATGGGGTACAACCTGGATGAACAAGGAATTGTACGCAATGGATGGGCTCCACCTTAGCGCAGAGGAGAAAAGAGGTCCTGCAGCTTAGACTGGCAGATTTCATCTGCTTCAGGTGGGGTTTAAACTTGAGGCAGGGAGGGGACTACCTGGCAAGCCAGGAAGGCCCAGCCTTCTCCCGCAGGTGGGAGGCACAGGGCAGGAGCACCAGACAGTGCACAAGAGGGGCTTTGTAGGCAGGCAACAGGGACCCCCAGTACAGGGGGGTAAGGGGGCACATTGGAGGGTGGTCCTGATAAACGCCAGGAGTATGGGAAACAAGATGTCGGAGCTTCAGACGCTGTTAGTGGAGGGCGGGTGGATGTGGCAGCTGTCAGACTTGGGCCACTTCCAGGCATGATTGGGATCTAATCCTACCAGGGTACACCAAGTGCAGAAGGGGGGATGGGTTGAAGGGAGGGGAGTAGCTTTTATCATTGGGGATGGCATAGGGATAAGCAGGGTTGAGGAAGCAGGGGATCGGGTGGAGGCCTTATGGGTCATCTTGTAGGCTCCAGGGGGAAGAGGGTGAAGATGGGGTAGTATATAGACCTCCCGGGCAGGGGGAAGGAACAGGAGGAAGGCCTGGTGGCTAGGTTTAGGGATCACTGTGGTAGGAGAGAGGGCAAAACTGTGGTGCAGGGAGACCTGAATATGCTAGGAGCAGACTGGGGAACTGTGGCGTCCTCATCGGGCAGGGAGCAGCGCCTGCTGGACGTCTTCCAGGATTCGTTCCTTGCCCAGCTGGTGACTGATCCAACGAGGAAGGACTGCTTCCTGGATGTGGTCCTGTCAGACGGCGAGCTCGTCAGGGACCTAGTTGGGGACCCACTGGCGAGCAGTGACCACACCATGGTTTGGTTCTCCCTTGACCTAGGGGTCGGGGTAGAACAGACTGAAATGAGGGTGGTTGATTAGAGGGGCAAACTTTAGGGGGGGGGATGGAGAGGATCCTTAGGGGCTACCTAGATGAGATCAGGCTAAGCATGGGCACGGAGACGTGGTGGGAAATTATTAAAAAGATGCTACTGGAGGCTACCAAGGCCTGCATGAGAGGTGCAAGTGGGGCAAAGCAGAGTGGCCAAGCTGGTGGACAAGGGAGGTCCAGGATTCGGTGAGGGGAAAAGAAGGCTGCTTCTAGGAGCGTGGATATGTTGTTCATCCACACTCTCTAGCATGTCCCTTTCCCCTTTAAAACTATCCAGAAGTCTTCAAGCTGGCTCCGCCCATCCACCCGGGTGGTAAATACCTCTGCTGCGCCCCTTGACGCCAGATCTTCCTTTCTGCTGGAAGATACAGGTTCCCTCGTGCTACTTTAGCAATTCGTAGGCCCTGGCTTCTTAATGTCGCTTTTTTACCGCAACTTGCTCTTAAACGCGTTAGTTGTTGATTCCGATTCAGATATGGAGGACAAACTGTCCCCTTGATTTCGCCGGTGTACTTGCGGCCAGAAGATGTCGCACACCAATCCCCACCTAACATGCGTGTATTGCCTTGGCGCCGGACATGATGCCTCGTCATGCACATTTTGTTTGTCTTTCCATCTCAACGTTCTGGACGACCGCAACGCACGCCTAAAACTGGGAAGACCGGAGAAAAGGAATCAGCTGGTGAAATCTAGAGGCGTGGTGGGTGGTTTCCACGGCCGCCGGATCCGCCAAGCAGTTGGAGCAGATGAAGGCATTCGAGGAGAAAGCGGCTCAAGCTTTGGCCAGTTGAAGCTTCTTTGTTCTACTCAACCTCGGCTTTAGTTTCACGGGCTTCTGTAGGGAGTTGTGCCAGTCTCTCCCCACCGGGGTGAGGCGCCCATGGACTCGCACTCCTCCTGTTCTCGGAAGAGGGATAAGGACCCTAAGTCGTCTTCCAAAAGAAGACGCTCCTGGGACAGAGTTCCGATTCCCAGGAACACGCGGCCTCTACTTCGGTTGAGATCGCATCCTTGGCTGCCGGCTTTATGGACCTCCCATCAGGCCAAGGCACCGAGACCGAGGAAACTGCCGAACCAGCCAAGATTATGCTGTACCTGATGGAGCCTTTATCACCGACTCCGGTCGACAATTCCTTAGAAAAGACCCCAATCCTTTCCCGACGAGGAGACACCACCTTCGGGTGCCCTCATCGAATAAACCGTCCCGGAACCTCGGTTTTCACCAACTCTGGTGTCTCCCGACCGAACAGGCCGACCCCATCTGTTTTGATCGAGGTCTGGGACCCCTTCAGTCGAATGGCCAAGGAAGGGCCATAAACATTCTAAAAAGAGGCGCTGCCACTAGTTTTCATCCTCCTCGGACGAGGAGTGGCTTCGGCGGAAACTCTGTCAACGCTATGAGGATCTTATGTGGCAACAGGTGATTTTGACCGGACAGAAGCCGGCTCCGCCGGCTGCAGTGACCCTCACTTGGCTCCCGCCTCCCAGGCCGATTGCCGATCCCTCCGGAACCGAAGGCTTTGGATCCACCACCCGTGGGACCAGCTCGTTTCCCGGCTCGGCCTGTTAGGTCTTTCCACTGATTTTGGTGGAGCCACCACCTAAGCAGCCTCAGGCAAGGGCTCCCTCGAAAGAGGACCAACCAGGCACCGGACTTCCCTGACGTCTGTCTATCATGGTTGTCCCCGATTACCTTCGGCGCATCGAGGGAGACCGTTGTATCCCGACTCCTTGAACTCTGACAACACTGGTTTGCACTCGCATCCTGGGGATGATGAGTCATCAGTGGCAGGTTGGGAGGAAGGTCCTTCCTCCTTTCAGGGCATCCTCCGCCTGATCTCAGAATCCACCGGAATGCCCCTGGAGCCTATCCAGAAAAAGGCGGAGTACCCCCTTATGGATATCCTCAAAAGGTTGGATACCCCCGACGGAGGCTTTTCCACTAGCTGAAGCCATCGTTGGCCCGGTCCTTGAGCTTTGGCAGCATCCTGCTTCCTGCCCAGCTCCATCTGCCCGAAAGTATACGGTGCCCATGGGGTCCATGGCAGGGTTCACAGAACATCCCTTGGCCGAAAGCCTTGTGACTGCTTTTGTGTTCAGACACACTGGTAGCTCAGCCGACACCGACCGCCCCCCGGACAAGGAGTCCAAGAATATGGACCATTCTGCCCGGAAGGTCTATGCGGCCTTCTCCTTAGGCCTTCATCAGGCCAGCTCAGCTGTTAGCATGGCACACTTCTCTCATGCCCTCCTTGAGTCATTAGATGAAGTCCTCCCTCATCTCCCGGCAGACATGCAGACCATAGTGAAGCAGGTCCGTGATTAGGGCCGTGCTGTTGCAAAACAGCAGCTCCAGACGGCCCTGGACATTAGAGATTCCTGTGCCTGCTCCTTAGCAGCCACAGTGGCCACTCGCTGCAGGGCGTAGCTGTGGCTATCCTCTTTCCCGGCAGATACCCAGCACAAGTTAGCTGACGTGCCCTTCCTAGGCACCGACCTCTTCGGCCCAGGAGTGGCTGGTCACCTCCAGTGCATAGAGCAGTCCAGTGCCACCTTGGATGCTACCTCTACGAAGGGTTCTTCGGGCAAGAACCAGCAGAAGTGCAAGAAGCCTTTTTGGCACTCTTTCCCTGCTGTTAGGCAGCCCTCCTATCAAGGAGGCCAGCAGCAACAGCAGGCTCAAGCTTGGCACCCCAGGCCCAAGCAGGGTCCTCAACAGCCCCGTAAAGGAGGCCGAGGTGCTGGTCCAGGAGCCGCCGCCTCCTCTAAGCCTGCTCAGTGACGGGTTGGAGGTTGCCACCCCTACACCAGTCACGCCAGCTGTGGGTCCTCCCGTGGGGGCCGGCTCTGCCACTTTCCGCCTGGTCCGATATCACTTTGGACTGGCGGGTCCTAGAATTGGTCGACCAAGGACTGCCTCTGGAATTTGAGCAATACGTCTCTGCCAAGCCCGCGCCCCTTGGGAGGAAAGGATCTCAGCCTGCACTCAGTTGGCTCTTTGAGATGACATTGCTCAGCTCCTCCGCAAGGAGGCGGTAGCTGTAGTGCTGGATTCTCCTACAGACCCAGGCTTCGTCTCCAGGTACTTCCTGGTGCCCCATCCTAGATCTCCACGATCTGAATTAATATCTTGGGTCTCGCACCTTCTGGGTGGTAACTCTGAACCAGATCATACAATCCGTGGAGCGAAACATGTGGTTCTGTTCACTGGATATGCACGTCCCATCAGCGGTTCCTCCACTTCAGGGTCGAGGGGACCCAGTACGAGTTCCAAGCCATGCCGTTCGGCCTGTCATCGACCCCACAGGTCTTCACCAAGTGCATTGCAGTGGTGGCAGCCCATCTTCGGCGTCTGAGTTCAGATATACCCTTCTCTCGACGACTGGCTCTTGGTAGGTTCTTCCCTTCAGGAGGTAGAGAGGTCCAGGGATCTGGCCCCAAACCTGCTCCCAACTCGGCCTCCTGATCAATGAGGCCAAGTTGGAACTTGTGCCCTCTCAGGTGATGGGCTTCATTGGGGCAGAGCTCGGCTCTCGTCAAGCCAGAGCTCAGCTCCTGGTGGACAAGGCGGAGGTTCACTTCTCCTTTGCCTGATCATTTCTGGTTGGGCACTTGTGCCCTCCCCGGGACTTTCTGCACCCTCTGGGTTACATGGCGGCGTGCACCTCAGTGGTCCGTTGGGCCAGGTGGCACATGCGCCCCCTTCAGTGGGAGTGGACTCAGCGCCATGGTCATTTCGACCAGCTGATCACTGTAACCCAGAAGATGTGGGACGCGCTCCAATGGTGGACATCCCCAGAACGATTGTAGGAAAGAATCCTGTTTGTCCGCCCCGAGCCGGCGGTCGTCCTCACGACCGATGCGCCTCTCATGGGCTGGGGAGCCCACATGGGGGACAACAGGGCCCACAGGTTCTGGACCCCAGGTGTCCCGATGCCACATCAACCTGTTGGAGCTCAGGGCAGTCAGACTGGCACTGTCAACTTTCGCTCCTCAGCTCCGCGGTCAAGTGGTTCAAGTCCAGACGGACGATACCACAACCATGTACTACCTCAACAAACAGGGCGGCACGCACTCCTGTTTGCTATGCAAGGAGGCGCTCCGCATCTGGTCCCTCGTAAGCCGGTTGGAGGCGGATCTCATAGCCATCCATGTGGCAGGAATCTCAAATCAACTGGTGGATGCTCTCAGCCCCATAGGCCAGACATCCCACAAGTGGTCTCTCCATCCAGAGGTAGCTTAGTCTGTTCTCCCATTGGGGAAAACACCAAGCTGAGGCTGTACCATGCCTGGCCTCCTCAGCAGGGCTCGCTGCTGGGGGATGCCTTCTCGAGGCCGTGGACCCCAGGCCTCCTCTACGCCTTCCCTCCATTTCCCTTGATCAACAAGGTGTTACTCAAGGTGATGAGGGACAAGGTGACGGTGATTCTGGTAGCCCCAGATTGGCCACGCGAGTTCTGGTATCCAGATCTCCTCAGCCTCAGCTGCAGGGGCCCTAGAGTAGCTTTGTACACACCTGGACCTGATATCACTAAACCAGGGGAAGGTATACAGTCCGGACCTTTAATCCCTGCACCTCACGGCCTGGTACCTGAGCGGCAAGAGTTCCAGGCTCTGGGTCTTTCCGAGGATGTCTACACCGTGGTGTAGGCATCTCTTAGGAAATCAACCAGGAAATGTGCCTTCAAATGGAAAAGGTTTTCCATTTGGTGTCAGGGTAAGTGTCTGGACCCCTTATCCTGCTCCGTGGCTAACATTCTAGACTACTTTTGGTCTCTCTCTAACGGTGGTCTGCGGTCATCGACCCTTAGGGTGCACCTGGCAGCCATTTCTGCTCACAGGGCGTGGGCCGGTCAGCCGACATTGGCACAGGAGATGGTGGCCAGGCTCTTCTTCAAAAGCCTGGATCTCACATCCCCTCCGGTGCATGAACCTCCACTTCCATGGGATCTGTTGCTGGTTTTGGCAAAGCTCATGGGCAGGCCATTCGAACCCATGCACAAGTGTGAGCTCTCACGCTTGTTGTGGAAGATGGCCTTCCTGGTGGCTATCACGTCAGCCAGAAGGACAGGGGAGCTCCAGGCACTTTCGGTGGACTCCCCTTATCTGGTCTTTCACAGGGACAAAGTTGTCCTGCGCCCCCACCCGAAATTCCTTCTGAAGGTGGTTTCAGAGTTTCACTTTAATCAGGTGTTGACTCTGCCAGTATACTACTCTAACTACACCTCGGGCGCTGAGTACAGGCTCCATACTCTAGACCCGAGACGTGCTCTCTCCTGTTACAAGGAGAGGAAGGTGGAAATTCGTGGAGAGGTTCACCAGCTGTTTATCACTTACGCTGAAGCCACTTCTGGCAGACCTGCAGCCAAACGGACTATTGCAAGATGGATCACATCATGCATAGGTCTGTGCTATGAGTTGGCGGGCAAGGAGCCTCCCAGAGGGATAAGAGTTCATTCTACCTGCCATACTGCTGCATCAGTGGCTGTTTCCAGGGACATCCCTATCCAGGAAATCTGTCGAGCTGCTACCTGGAAGTCGGCCAACACCTTCATTACCCCCTACCACATCGACCTTGAGTTACACCAGGATGCTGGTTTTGGGGCCTCGGTTCTCCAGTCTCTGTTCCCTAAGTAGGGGGTGTGTGCCTTGCCTTCGTCCCTCCTCCCAGAGAACTGCTTGGAATCTGCCAGTGTGTGGACGAATAACATATCCATGCTCCTAGAAGCACAGGTTACTCACCTGTAACAGTAGTTCTAGGAGAGGTATATGTTCATCCACATGCACCCACCCAACCTCCCCGGCTTGAGGCGCACAACCTTGCTTCCAGCGGGCTAGGATCTGGCGTAATGGGATGGAGCTGAGGTATTTACCACCAGGGTGGGTGGGAGGAGCCAGCTTGAAGACTTCTGGCAAGTTTTTAAAGGGGAAAAGGACATGCCAGAGTGTGAATGAACATCATATACCACTCCTAGAACTACTGTTACAGGTGAGTAGCCTGTTCTTGTAGCCGATACAAATGTTCTCCGGGGGAGGGGGGGGGAGGACTGTGTCCAAGGGGAAGTATGATGAGGTAGCCAGGAGGTCCAGGGTGGTGAAGGTGGCAGTGGAGCTGAGATTGTTACAGGGGATGGTGGGAGGGTTCTTCAGGAAAGAAGGAAAGGGCTGATTTAGTAGGTTGAGGATGGGGAGGGTGGGTGGGTGGAGGAGGTGGGAGAGAAGGCTGAGGTACTAAATGACTTTTTTTGCCTCTGTCTTTACCAAGGAGGAAAGGGGGACAGCACTGCAAGGGGAGAAGGAGGGGAGACCAGCAGATGAAGAGGGGGGAAATGGATGTTGAAATCCCCTGTGGGAAGCTCTCAAGGCCCTAAGGGGAGATAAAGCACCAGGTCCAGACGGGATACATACCAGGGTGCTTAAGGAGATCTCCAATGCCCTGGCGCACCCCTGGTGGGCCTATTTAACTCCTCCCTGCAGTCGGGATGGGTACCTCATGATTGGCGGATAGCCCATATCGTGCCTATACACAAGGGCGGCTCGCAAGAGGAGTCTGGGAAACTATAGGCCTGTTAGGCTGATGTCAGTGGTGGGCAGAGTGGTGGAGGTCATCTTGAAGGAGAGGCTGGAGGGGATTCTGAAGGCACGGGGTCACCTGGATGATCGCCAGCATGGCTTTGTTAGGGGCAGATTGTGTCAGACCAGTCTGGTGGAGTTCTGCAACGGGGTGACTAGTGCACTGGATCAGGGCAGACCGGTGGATGTTCTCTTTCTGGACTTCAGCAGGGCATTTGACTCTGTGTCATATCCCGGGCTACTGGGGAAGGTGGAGGATATAGGGGTGGGGGGAGCTGATGGTCAGGTGGATAGGAAACTGGCTAGCGGGGTGTGTACAGAAGTTGAGGGTGGGGGGTCTCATCTAGGAAGGTCATTAGTGGGGTCCCTCAGGTCAGTACTGGGCCCACTCCAGTTTATCGCCTATATCTCAGACATCAGGAACGGGATGAGCCTGTTTGCCGATGACTCGAAGCTGTGGGCGGTGGTGGAAGGGGAAGTGGGGAAGCTGGCTCTCCAGGAGGACCTAGAGGCTCTGGGGAGGTGATCAAGAGCATGGAAGATAAATTTCAGTGCTGGGAAATGCAGGGTTCTACACCTGGGGGCCACAAACCTGGATCAAGAATACACCCTGGGGGGAAGGCACGGCAGGTTTCTAGGGAGTAGAAGGACGTCAGGGTGGTGGAGGATGCCAAAATGAATAACTCAGAACAGTGTAGAAGGGCTACATCCCAAGCAAATAAAATACTGGGGTGCATAGCCAGGGGAATAACCTCAAGAAGTAGAGGTGCTCCTTCCGCTGTACAGTAGCCTGGTTAGAACACCCTTGAATACTGTGTGCAGGTTTGGTTTCCATACTTAGAGGGACATTGCTCTTCTGGAGGGGGTCCAGAAGAGGGCAGCCAGGATGATACTGGCAGTTGGGGAGGCCCTATGAGGAGGGGCTGGAGGAGCTCAACTTGTGTTCGCTGGAGGAGAGAAGGAGCAGGGGGATATGATAGAGGTCTTCAGATATCTCAAAGGAATAAACAGGGTAAGCTTTGAGGGGGTGCTTCAGCTGAGGGAGGTGGGGGCCACCAGGGGTCATTCATTGAAGCTGGAAGGGGGGGGAACAAGGAGACGCTACTTCACTGAGGGTGGTGGAGCCCTGGAATGCGCTGCCTGGGGATTTTGGTGGCTGTAGCAACTGTAGAGAGGTTCAAGAAAAGCTGGGATAGGTATAGGGGGAGGGTGCATCCCAGAGCCCTGCTGGGGGGTGGGGAACCTTGTAAGGAGGGTGGGGCAGACGGTTCCCTGGGAAGCCACTGATTATCGAGCAGACTTGATGGACCATAGGGCCTAATCTGCTGGCTTCTTAGTATGTTAGTATTACCTGCTGCAAAACATACCCCTCAGAGATCTACTGTTATGGTAGGTACGTAGCTGTGCTTTCTAGGAGTTGTATATGGTGATCATCCACATGGATCTACCCGAGCTCTGGCTTTGGCGCATAAGAAAAAATTACTCACCTTAGTAATGTTGTTTCTTCTAATGGAGTCTTGCTATATTATGACAATTGCAGTTTGTCCCACCATTAGAACTGCTCCGGAGGTGAGAGTTAACTCCCATTCTAAGAATGGAACTTAGAGCATGAGCTCGGTTAGAGAAGCTCTGTCTGGGTTATTTCAAACCAAACTGTCAGATCTTTACGAGCAAAACTCAGTAAGGTCTGTGTGAAGCTGTAACCTACACTAGCCAACCGCTACCTAAATATTAACACCTATTGCTGGTCCCAACACAAAGACTCAAGTCAGGGACCAGAAGTAATAATATAATATAAAATAAAAACACCACATCCCCAAAACCCCAAGAAGGTGGAAAACATATAATGGGCATAACTAGTGCCCACACTAGGCTGCCCACCCCATACCCAAGTAGAAGTTCTGAGAGGGGCAGGCTTGGAATATAGTACAAGACTCCATTAGAAGAAACAACATTACTAAAGTGAGTAATTTTTTTTTTCAAACATGAAGTCTTGCTATATTATGACAATTGCAGACTACACAGCAGTACCTCCATGGAGGAGGGACAGAACCTACTTAGGGAATAGGCTCTGAAGCACAATAAAGCCAAACCGGAAAGCATCTCTCCTGGCCTGACATCCAGGGAGTAATGCTTGTGAAGTGTGTGCCGCTTTCCAGGTAGCAGCTTGACATATCTCTAAGATAGGGATGTCTCTGGCAGCAGCTAGAGACGTGGCTGTACCTCTGGTAGAATGAGCCCTCAGGCCAGAGGGGGGAACTCTCCCCAGTTTCTGATAACAAAATTGGATACAAGAGACAATCCACCTGGCAATTGATCTCTTAGTGGCAGGTCTCCCTTTTCCGACCTCACCGTAAGTGAGAAAAAGTTGGAGGGATTCGAACCTGTGACCCTTGGTACGTTCTATATAGTAACTTAGGGCCCTCTTAACATCTAAACTGTGCAATCTCCTCTCACCAGAGGAAGAATGTTCAGTGAAAAACACTGGAAGGGAGATAGATTAGTTAAGATGGAAATCTGAAACCACCTTAGGCAAATACTTCCTGTTAGTCCTGAGGACTGCCTTATCCCTGTGGAAAGAAATAGTCAGTTTCTACTGACAAGGCTTGCAACTCACTTATGCGCCTGGCAGAAGTGATAGCCACTAGGAAAACAGTTTTCCAAGTTAAGTACTTAAGCTCTGCAGAAGACAGAGGTTCAAAAGGGGGTTGCATTAACTGGGCAATACAAACATTAAGGTCCAGGCAGGCCGGATCCCTAAAAGGTGGATTAGTATGAAGTAATCCCTTAAAAACTTGGAAAATACAGGGTGAGCTGAAAGAGAGGAGGGCTTTCTGTTGAAACAAAAGCAGAGACAGCTGCAAATGTACTTTCAGGGTAGCTGGTCTCAGGCCCAAAGAATTAAGATGAACCATATAGTCCAAAACAATGGGCAAATCAGCAGATTCCGGGAAATATATTTCACAGCACTCCAAATGGAAAACCTTTTCCACTTAGAATTATAAGTAGCCCTAGTGGAAGGCTTCCTAGAAGCCTTTAGGATTTCAAGAACACCCCGAGAAAGGTGTAGGTCAGCAAATTCTAACTCCTCAATAGCCGGGCCTTGAGGTTGAGGGATTTGAGGTTCGGATACCAAACTCTCTCCTGGGCACAGGTTAACAGGTTGTGATTCCTGGGGAGACACAGGGGAAGATGGACTGTTAGGGACAGAAGGAGTGGGTACCAGGGCTGCCTGGCCCAATCTGGGGCAACCAGAATCACCCTGCAAGGCTGGGATCTGATTTTGACTAGCACCTTGAATAGGAGAGGGAAGGGGAAAGGCATAAAGAACTTCCCTTCCAATCTAGGAGAAAGGCATCCAGGGGACTGAGCCCAACACTGGGGCCTGCAACAGAAAAGTGGAAGTTGGTGATTGTCTGGGGCTGCAAAAAGATCTATCTGAGGGGTGCCCCATCTGGCAAAAACTATCCCCAGACCTTGAGGATCCAGAGACCATTCGTAATGGCCCTGGGAAATCCTGCTGAGAGCATCTGCTAGGACATTGTCCTTTCCTGGAAGATGAACTGCTATGAGGGAAGTGTTCAGGGAATAGGCGAGAGACCACAACTTCATTGCCTCGGTGCACAAGGCCGAAGACTGAGTGCCCCCCGCTTGTTGGTGTACCACATTGTTGTGGTGTTGTCTGTTCTGACTTGTACCACTTTGTTCTGAACAGACGCTGAAAACACTTGAAGTGCTAAAAAAACAGCTCTGAGTTCCAGCAAATTGATGTGGAGCAGAGATTCTGGGGGGAACTCACACCCTAGCTGCGAGAGGTTGCTCATGTGGGCTCCCACCCCAGGAGGGAAGCATCTGTAGTGAGGGTCAAGGAGTGAGACAGAGGAATGAAGGGGACCCCAGTCTTAAATTGCTCTGATCCTGCCACCACTGGAGGCCTGGATCAGGGTTTGGGTCACTGGGACCAACTTGGAAAGGGGCTCTCTTCTGAGACCAAAAGGCTCTCAAGTGAAACTGAATGTCCCTCATCTGAAATCTTGCTCCTTGCACTCGGCTGCTGTGGACGCAGCCATGTGCCCAGGAGCTGCAAAAGTGTCTTGCTGGTCGAGAGACCTGCAGAGTGAAGGAGGAGGCCAGAGCCACCAAGTTCCTTACCCTCTCTAAGGGTGGAAGGCTCTGGCCTGCTTTGTGTCCAACTCTGCACCTATGAAGGTGAGCACCTGAACTGGTTCCAGAACTGACTTTGGAAGATTTAGCAAGAAGCCCAGGGAGGTGAGCAGCTGCTGGGTAACTTGCAGGTGAGTTTTACCTGTTCTGGGACTGGCTCACAAGGAGCCAGTCGTCTAGATAGGAAAGACAACAATCTTTGCCTCTTAAATGAGCAACTGCTACTGCCAGACATTTTGTGAATACCCTTGGGGCAGAGGTGAGGCCGAAGGGCATTGCTCTGAACTGGTAGTGACCTGAGGCAGTTTGAATCTGAGGTACTTTCAGTGGGAGCTTCTGATTAGGACGTGAAAATAGGCATCCTTGAGGTCCAGGGAGGCTAGCCAGTCCCCGGCCTTAGAGAGGGAAAATCATTGCCAGAGTTACCATTCTGAACTTTGGTTTCAAAAGGTGTTTGTTCAGATATCTCAGGTCTAAAATGGGCCGCCATTCTCCTGTCTATTTTGGGGTAAGGAAATATCTGGAGTACGGACCCTGCCCTGGTGTGGGAGAAACCCTTTCTACAGCTCTGAGAGCCAGGAGGGTTGAGACTTCTGTTTCTAGAGTAAAGGTCTCTAAAGAGTTTGCAGGTGGGAAATGATGATTCTCATCTTTGGGAACTTTTGAAGCTGAGAACCAGACCCTGGCTTACTACTTCCAGGACCCACTTGTCTGAAGTTAGAGACACCCAGTTCTGAATGAAGTAAGCCAACCTGCTCCTCACGGGTAAAGGAGAGTCGGCCCTGGGCACCCCATCAGGGTGTCTGTTTGGCAGGTGCTTTAGGCTGAGAGGTGGAGCAGGCCTGCCCACACCCCGCCTGCCTCTGCCTCTGAAGAAGCCCTCTGAGCATAAGCAGAGGAAGCCTGGGTTTGGTAAAAGGCCTGTGAAAAGCCTACCCCCACACCCCTGGGGTCTGCCTCTGAGGAGTGGCTTGCGCTCCTTGGCTTGGGCACTCTTATAGGTAGTCCTATATTCATCCATTTCTTCATATAATTCTGTCTGCTCCAAAACAGAGAATTTCCCACCACAGGAAAATCCATAGCCTTAGTCTGGGTATCCTGTGACAAGCTAGTACACCTGAGCCAGGCCAACCTCATTAAAAGCTACAGACGTAGCCATGACTCTAGAGGATACATCATTAAAATCCACAGCAGCATGAAACTGCACCTTGGATGCCTCAATGCCATCAGCAGCCACCTGTTCTAGCTCATTAGCAAGCTGGCCAGAGGCCTGTTTGGCCAAAGCCATGACAGTGTCCCATCTAGATTTTTGATACCTTGCTACATAAGCCATGTAATTTGCTTGCTTGAGTCCCAAGGACGCTGCCATGTAATGTTTTTTAGCCATGGCATCAATCTTCCTGGAATCCTTGTCAGGAGGATGTGAAGCCAAGGGAATATTAGCTTTATCACAGGCTGCAGCCTGAACCACCCCAACATGACTGCATTGCTGTGAAAGGAATTCTGTGTCAGGACCTGACAGTGTGCACCTCCTGTCCATCTTTTTATCCACAGGAGGCACAGAATTAGGAGTTTTTAAAATTTTTATTGTTTGTCTATTCCTTTGCATAAATCATTTAGGAAACAATCTCCTAGACTCTGGTATATCCATCATTTCTACAAAATCAGGTTCCTCTTGCTCATCCACAGCTTCCTCCAATGGGAGCTGGAGGGTTTCAGCAACTTTTTTGTAAAACATAAAGTGAGAGGGGGACTCAGAAAGCATAGGGGGAGATTCTAAAGGTCTGTCTGGGGAGATGTCCGGTTCAATGGGCACACCCAGACCCTCCAAGTCACATTCATACTGTTCATAATCATCCCTCCCCCTCTGGTTCATAAAACTCCTCAACATCATATTCCTGAACCGGTGGAACCGACCAAACCGACCTTTTACCAGACAGTGGCGGTTCGGACGGAACCGGAGAAAGTGACTGGACAATCTGAATAGCTCTTGCTATCTCTGCAGCAGTTGGAGAAGAATTTTGGGCTCCACACCTGCTGATTTTCTTGTTTTCTTTACTGGAACTGGCTCATCCGAGCCAGCTTTGCTTGCCTAGGGAAGTCTCGCCTGGTCAGAGGGAGCCTCTCCGTTCGGTTGGCACCAAACCGGCTGGCCATCCGGTCAGCGGACTTTTTGGCCTCTCGCCCTGGAGCCTGACAACTCTCTTATCCAGGGTGGCTGCAGGGAAATTTTTACAAATCTGGCAGTCTGAATTGAGGTGGTCAAACCCCAGACAATATACACATGTGGTGTGTGGGTCAGCCTTGGCAAAGACTTCCCCACAAGCATCACAGTGTTGAAACCCAGTGGGCCCGGTTTTTCTTTTGGGTTTCTCAGACATAATGCCAGCCTAACCAAAAACTTGCCCTTTTAACGGCAGTGCCAGCAGGACACCCTTATCGGTTCCTAACCGTGTCACGGGTCTTGGAAAAAACCGTAATGAATTCCGTTTTTTTTTGTGTTTTTTTTTAGAACCGATAAGAACCAGGAACCGCACTCTAAAACCTCTAATTTTTGTAACTTCAAGTTTTAAAGCAAGCTGATCGGTTCAAAACCGAACCGATAACATTTACAAGTTCCACACAGAAATTAAACTGAAATTACTTACGATACCACAGACAGGCTTGAACCGATCGGTTTTGCGGTTGAATAATATTCTCGGTTGATTTGAACCGAGAAAACACTGTTTAAACCGAGAAATGAACGAGCAGTAGGAGAAATCTCCGGAGCGACTGTTCAGTGAGGCGGAGTAAAGAATCTGACAGTTTGGGTTTGAAATAACCCAGACAGAGCTTCTCTAACCAAGCTCGTGCTCTGAGTTCCATTCTTAGAATGGGAGTTAACTCTTTCACCTCCGGAGCAGTTCTAATGGTGGGACAAACTGCAGTTGTCATAATATAGCAAGACTTCATGTTGTTTGAACATTGCTTCCGTTGGGCAAGATTTGCCATCATGGGGTGGAGCTGAGAGTTACCACCCAGGTGGGTGGAAGGAGCCAGCTTAAAGATGTTTCTGGCAAAGTCTTAAAAGGAACAGCAACTGCCAGAAGTGTGGATGAACATCATACACCACTCCTAGAACTACTGTTACAGGTGAGTAATCTGGTTTTGGACATACAGTAGCTCAGTTGGAGGTCTCCTGTACTTTTTTGAGTTATTCTGCCCATGAAACCTCCACTCGCAATCTACCCCCCCAAAAAAAAAAACTACCTTCATTATTTGCTTAAGAAACTTTCTTTGGCTCCTTTCGAGTCCACCACTAGTTGTGGCTTCCACTTTTTCATGGAAAGCATTAATTTTAATCACTTCAGTGCAAAGGATTTCAGAGCTGCGGTCTCTAATGTGTGTGATTTTTCCATAAGAATAGGGTGTCTTTACGTACTAATTTAAGTTTTTGCCAAAGGTGGTGTGTGAGTACACACTGAATCAAACTATCCACCTTCCAGTTTATTATCCTGAGCATGCCAATCATGGTGAAGCATTGCTCCACACTTGTGGATGTACATAGAATCCTGAGATGATATATTTGCACCATGGACAGCAGAAGATCCTCTCAGTTTTTTATTCACCCCGTGGAAAGAGGGCATACCCATTTCAAAACAGTGCTTGTCGAAAATGGCTATCACTTATTACATTATGACCGGAAGTACGGTAAGGAGCTTCATATTGCGGTTATTGGTCGTTCCACAAGGGGTATGGCCATATATTGATGCTTGCTTCGGAAATGTATCTGTGGCTGACATCCGTGCTGCAGCCACCTGGAGTACTGTAAACAACTTTACTAAACATTAGAGTCAGGACGTTGTTTCTCGTAGATGTGCAGGCTTTGGCCTTACTGTTATACAGGGCCTACTGTTATGAAGAGTCAGCACCACCCTCTGTTAGCCTTTGAGACTGCTTGGAACTTATACCAAAGGTGTGGCCTAAGGGCAGAGAGATCTTCAAAGGAGATAGAACAGTTATGAACTTATTGATACAGTATCTTCGATTAGGTCTCATCTTCCTGGGCTAAGTCTCCATCACTCATTCACACTAGTGGGATAGCGCCGGAGGCGCTAGGACCTAGCGGGAGCCTAAAGTTTTCAGAAGGGTTGGCGCTGAGAGTGGACCATGCCGTCACGCCTTCCACGAGACTGCTCTCGCCTGTGTAGGCTATCTACGTCGACCTACCGACTGCCTCAGTTCCTTTCTCCCTGCCGCCGAAGTGCGCTTGATGTCTCACGCCGCTTGTCTGCCGGAGTCGAGTTTCGCTTCATACGACAACAGCTCTTAATGTTTTGATATTTTAAAGTAGTAATTTATTATTTTATGAACAAGAAGATTATGAAGAAAAATAAATTCTTTCAATTCTTTCCTGCCATTAATGGAGTCATCCTTAGACGGTAACGGTGACGGTAGGAGGACTTTGTTTGAAAGTTTTTATGGCAGAGGGGCTGTGTCCGGTCCGCCGCCCTTAATTAATTGGGGGGGGGTCTGACTACAGACATTCCTGTGCTCGGCGAGGGGGAGGACAGTTCTCTGAAGCACAAATCTAACAGTTCCGGTGATCTGGCTCTGCTTGACCTCGAGCCCCTCTTCCTCGTTCGGGGAAGAAGAATTGGTGCCGCTCGAGGTTGCCCGTTGGTATGTCTGCATGAGGAATGTTCATCTGGAGGGGCGATGGGCTCGAACCGACTTTGGTGGGTTCCTCTTGGCCCCGCTCCTAACGGCTACTTTCTCGAATCCGAGCTCCATCTCTGTCCTCGCTGGAGCTCCGGTGAGCAGTTTCACCTGTGGGTCGCTCCTATGGAGCAGGAGGTTCGACTTTCCAGTTTTCCTGGCTCTGTTCCTGATTTCGGGACCTCTGGGCCTCGGAGCCGGGTTGATTGGATCATGTATGGTGAGGTGCCCTCTGGGTGCCTTTGCCATCGTGTCGACCCCTCGTGCCTACCCCCCTCTCCCTTTTCCATGCAGGCGCTGGCACGGGCACCACCTTTTTCCTTCTCCCCTTTTAAGGATTTCCATTGGCATTTTCCTTCGTGGTTGGCACCATGCCTTAGTCGGCGCCGTGGGTCAGCACTATCACTCTGTGCGGCACCGTGGGTGCTCTCTTTGCTACCACTGGTTGTCGACGCAGTCAGTGGCGCTGTGCACCTGTGGGCGATGCCGGTGGCACCTGCGGGTGCCAGGGATGCCAGGGATGGCGCTGAGAGCACCCGTGGGTGACGCTGTCGGCGCCCATGGGTTCCATAGATGCTTCAAGTGCCATGGGTGCCACTGGTGCCTTGGGTACCAGGGTGACACCCGTGGGTGCCACAGGTGGCACGGCAGGTGCCCATGGATGCCATTGGTGCCCTTGGGTGCCATTCTTGCCGTGGGTGCCATTGGTGCCATGGGCGTCGGAGGTGCCCTCGAGTGTCATTGCTACATGGGTGCCGGGAGTACCTGCGGATACTGCCATGGCTGCCCTTGGGTATCGCCCAGTGTAGCATAGGCACTGCTTGGTGCCCTCCTGTGCCACGAGTGCTGCTGATGCCATACAGGTGCTAGTGGGTGCTGTATGGCAGAATTAGTGACACATTTTTTCCTTTCAGACTCCTTGCCACAGAACTTGTGGCAGGATGTTTACCGCAGAATGAACTCCTGTTCTGCGGATTATTTTTTCCACACATTCTAGTGAGTGGTGGTCTGTGGGATCTTGTCATCCAGCGGTTTTCTGCTATGGAACTCTGCTGTACCGTTCTGCCAGCGGAATCTTATTCTGCTCAGCACTTTCTCTGCTCCCTATGTGGTACCAAGCTCCTCGACATCCTTCCTGATGGCGGAGTCTCTAGTGGCTCTGACCTAGACCTCTCTTGGAGGTCCTTCTGGGGTAGAAGTGCATCTAGATGGGTCTTTTCCTTGTCCTTCTGGTCAGTAACGCAGCGGACGGCTCATTTTATTTACTGGAGGGCATATCATCTCTATCTTCAGAGTCCGTGATGGAAAATCCTTTCAGTATTTCCTCAGTAACGGGGTCCACTATAGTATTTCACACTGCGTCCGTGGACCATACTCTTCTGCGTCTAGATTTTTTCAATCGTCAAGACAGTTGCACTCTGTGGAACATTTTAATTTAATGGTCGGGGGCCGCTCTGACTCTTCTGCTCCTTTGATAGGGGTATATAACCACCTTGTGACATTGCCTCTTCGGTGGCTTCTTCGGCACAGGTGGTTAACTTCTCTCCAGCTGTGATTGTTAGTCCGGTCATGATTTCAGTTTGGACACTCAGGCTCTTTCCGCACTCAGATGGAGAACATCTTTGTCTTTTTGTATCAAGACAATCCTCAAAATAGCAGCCTGAAGGCCTTGTTAGGCTCTGACAAAAATTGTTATATGGCTTATCACAGCACAGAGGCCTGGCAAATTGCGGTACCCCCTCTTTTTTTTTTGGGGGGATCTGGTCAGATTTCTCCTCAGCCCCTGAGGTGCTAGTCTCCGGGATACGGTAAAGAGTACCTGATTTCTTCTTCCCCTACCGGGAGTCCGATCTGGCAACGATGTGGGTCATCTCTTCTCTGAGAGATTTCTCTCATTCAGAGACATTTCCTAGACCTAGGCGACTGCCCAGTCTGTTAATTCCTTTTCTTTTTATCAGGCTTTCTTCTCCAACAGAGCCTTACAGCAGCAGAAGCGACTTTCCACAGAGTCGGAACTCAGTTTCCTGCTTCCTTGCTTGCTTAATTTAACAGGCGATTTCCTCCTTCTTGACGGATGGTCAAGTAGGTCCCTTTTTCTGAGGAAGCTTCTCAAATATTCACACCTTCGGTTCGTGCGCTCTGGTCCATGCCAGTCGCTCACGAAGCTATCCTCTTCAAGTGCGAGAGGGAGTGGTGATGTTTCTTTTTCAGCAAATGAACTAGAATCCTTTCCTACTCCTTTCAGGAAAGCCAGAGTGGCTAGTGCCTCACTGCATTGAGTTACTGTCTCTTTCAGTCACTTCAACAAATGGGTTAGCCCTAACTTGGTCCTGCTGTGTCCCTCCTCGACACACATCTGCCTCTATTGACCTTAGAAATCCAGCCCCTGTTTTTTTTCTGTAGGAATGTTTTTTTCCGCAGTGGTCACATCCTCCTGTACACCTTTTTCCTTTCTTCCCTGAGTTCAGAGACTGCTGCTAGAGTTGTACACACAGGGGCAGGGTTATTCCTCTTGGAATATACAGTGGGTAGGATCTGGTTTTACTAGACCATGAGTTCTCAGACCTTGTGATAGTGAGACTCCCCCAAATGTTGAAATAATCTCAGGCCTCCTCATGTAAAAATAGCATACCTTGCACAGTACACTGGGAATAAAGTGAAACTCCTTTAAGCAGCATGCTCTCATTTTGTTCAGCTTATTGTAACACCCTCCTCTCCAGGTCAGCCTACTTACTCTGCTATTTTGATTCTCGAACCATTGTTACCCCCTTGTTGTAGTACCTTGAAGGGTCAGACTGCATTCTCCATCTATAATAACCTTCCTACTCACCTCTGCCTCTCCTACCCTGCTCTTAAGCAACTTCAGAGGAATCATTTTGCTACCTCCTGCTCTTGCTGCTAGAGCCTTACTGATGAGCCCTTGTATTTGGGCTGTTCAGCTACTAGCCTAATTGGTTAATTATATTAGCTCTCATTAGTTCACTGTTTCAGTTTGCTTGCACTACTATTTTGTGTTACTTGACTGTTCTGCAGTACCTCTTGAATTGTATGCTCTCCCTACTTTTCTCCAGGTACACCTGCAGTAAGCCTTGGCTCAGTGTACTTTCCTGGTCACTGATGTGTAAATAAATACATACTTTCATCTATTTGCCTTATCTCTTCACACAAAATATCTTAAACTCAAAATGTAAATAAAGTACTTTTTCAGACTTGCTTGAGCCTCCCCTGTAACAGGTTGGGGCCTCCCCAAGGAGGCTGGCCTCACCATTTGAGAAACCCTTTACTAGACCACCATGAGAGGCTTCTAAGTCGTGGTTGGCCTTCCATCAGGAAGATCCTGTGACTAAGTGGAGACCATTCTCCTTGATGGGCTAACCCCACCTGGACCCCCTTGCTTACCAAGTAAGAGGTTCAAGTGCTTCTGGACCTGTTGTTTACAGGTCAACCATACTGGATAGTGGGGTTTCCATCTGCACTTTCCGGTCTACCCTGAACCAGTAGACTTTACCTCCAACTCTTTCAGTTCCTGAGGTCCCTTTACGTTACATTAGTACATGTCTTTGACACAATTAATTTTGGTCCTAGATCAAATTGTGAGGCCAGGTTCTTGCCACTCTCCTAGAGTGGTTGCGGCTGCCTGGCAGACTTTCATTTTGTGCTCATTGTAGTCGGCAAGGTGACGAGTTACAACTCTAGTGTTTATCTTGTAGGCACTATGTTATAGATGCTCTTGCAAGACAGCCCTTTTTATTAACAGGACAGTCCCTGGCTGTCCTTTCTGAGTGAACCCTATCTCCTACCACCCTACTCAGGGTTGTTGGTTTTAGCTTGGTTCTCTCCCACTAGTGTGAATGAGTTGATGGAGACTTAGTCCAGGAAGATACGGAAATTACGTACTTACCATAATTATTGATCTTCTTGGACAGTCTCCATCACTCATTCACACGCCCACCCACCATCCCCTGAGTTCACTCGTTTTTCTTTCCTGGTCTTCACGGTCCTATGGTTCAGACTGTGAGGACATTATTTTTTAGCCTTTCTTGCAAAGGCCATCTGGGCCCTCTCGGGCCCAGAAACTCGGGATGAGTTGTTATCATTAGTCACGCTGCACCTCCTCGGTCGAAAAGGTACTGAGACGGTTGGAGGGTCGACGCTGAGATAGCCTACACAGGCGTGAGCTAGTCTCGTGGTGATGCGCATGCGTGGTCCTCTCTTAGCACAGACCCTTCTGAAAACTTTAGGCTCCTGCTTGGTCCTAGTGCCTCCGGCACTATCCCACCAGTGTGAATGAGTGATGGAGACTGTCCAAGAAGATCAATAATTATGGTAAGTACGTAATTTCCATTATTCTTAGGCCATGCCAACACTCCCTCCTTACCACCTTATACCAGCTGTAGGGGAATATGGCGTTGTATTCTGCCTTGCAATTTTTCGTGGCTTTCTTCAGCACCTGCATCTGATATCTGAGACCCTGGTATAATCTCTTGGTTCCTCAAGAAGAGAGGCCTCCGAGCACATTATATGGCAGGGAACTGACAAGAGATGGGGTTGCCCAAGTTTATGTAGATGCTGATGCATGACGTCAATATGGGCAGCCCCCGGCTAGCAGATCTTCCTGGACATGGTGTCTCCACCACTCATTCACACTAATGAGAGCACGCAGGAGGCACTAGGACCCAGCAGGAGCAAACTTTTTCAGGCAGGCCAGTGCATGAGACAGCCGCGAGGAAGCGGCACCGCGAGCCAGGCACGTGCGGTAATGACTATCTGGCGTCAACCCTCCAACCACCTCAGTTCCTCTTTTCCTGCCGTCTAGTGTACTTCAGTGACGTCGCTCGCCCACGGGGAGTCTAACTTCAAACTAGCAGCTCAGTTTTCAGTTTATTATTTTGTATTTTATCTTCGATAAGTACTGATTATATTTAATAAATTCTGCTTACAAGAAGAGAAGTCTTCAGCCCTCAGTTGACCATGAGTGAGGCAGGTGACGGTAGGGAGACTTCGTATGAAAGCTGTTGAGTCAGCGGGCCCGGGTCTGGTCCGCCACTCTCCCGGGGGGGTGTGTGTCCTGACAACGGACAGTCCAATGCTCAGGGAGATGGGCGGTCTCCCTGAAAGCATAAAAAAAAAAACTGTCCCATTCTCTGCACGGTTCAGCCTTCCAGGGTTCACCGGCTTTACAGGTCGAGAAGAAGCCGCCCATCCTCGAATTCACCCTCACAATGCGGCGACCTATAGACTGTCTTATTGGGGCCAGGCGCCAGTCTCCACCTCTGTCGGAGTCGCCAGTTTCTGTCTCTGATGGCCGACCTCTTCGACACTGGAGCCCCTCTCCGCCTATTGGAGGAGCTTCCGATGAGCAGTTTCACCAGTGGGCTGCTCAAATGGAGAAGTGGGCTCGGAGGTTGGCCCGATTGCTCGAAACGACCAGTCCGGCACCAGGCCCTTCGGTTCCAGAACGGCAGGCAGGGCGGTTAGGTCCTCTTAGTCGCGCGGTGCCTTCGGTGCCGTCTACTCCACGCTCTGTGTATACACCTCACTCTGCTGCAGCTCAGGGGTCTACACCGATGCCCTTATCTCCTGCTGTTTTTCATCCTATAACTTCAAATCTCAGTTTTCAGACTTCTGTGATGTTGCAGTCTGCGGTGCCGACTTCCCCGGTGCCGGGGTACCTTGCGGTGCTGCAGGTCCTGTCGGCGTCACCTGCGGCACAGCAGGCTCTGTCGGTGCCATCCTTGGTGGCGGTTCAGTGCGTGGCGCTGTCTGTCAGTGCCAGGGTAGCGTCAGTGTCGCGCTCTTTGGTGCCATGTGTGATGCTGTTTTCTATGATGGCTCCTCCTTTGTTCTCGGCACCGCTTTCTCGGTGCCGGGATGGCGCGCAGTCGGTTTCCAGAGGTTTTTGACTCAGATTCTTTCTCCTTCTCTTCTTCCTCCTGGTTTTCACTCTGTTCCTGTCTATACAGTCCCCCCTGATTGTCAGGAGATGATTTTGAGCCCGATCCAGATCTTAAACTGGGTGATGTTGATGCTGACACTGCCCTGGGGGCAGGGATCAACCCTCCTGCCGGCCTGTTATTGAGGACCTTTACTGTAAGTCTCTGCTCAAGAATTTAAATTCTACCCTTCTCTCCAGACCACAGAAATCAATCCTGGGAAGCTTTTGAGTCTCCATTATCTTCATGTCCTGGAAATCCCTATGGATTTAACCCCTCCAGTACAGCCCTCTTTCAAGACGCTTTCACAGATGGTGTGGAAGAATCAGTCTTATTCCTTCTGTGGCCAAGTCCATAGATAGGAAATAAGCCCCTCTCAAGGATCACCCCCATCTTGGCCTCACAAGCCTTTGCTGATGTCATAGTGGTCCTGGCAGAGAATAAGGCTGTCCTCCTTCAGGAATCTACAGCCTGTCCTATAAACAAAGAATCTCGCAAGATGGACACCTTGGGTAAGAGAGTCTTTGCTGCCTCAACCCTTGGCATGTGCATTGCCAGCTACCAGGGCTATTTTTCTCAATACAAGTATGTTTGGCATTCACTCAAAGCAATGCTAGAAGCTCTGCCTGAATCGGAGCTACTTCAAACCATAACTGGGGTATCGAGTCGAATAACCAACAGGTTAAAGCTGCAATAGACTCCTTCGATACCTCTTTTGAGGCAGCTGGCATCTGCACCAGTCGCCACTCGTGGTTGCATACTTCAGGCTTCACGAATGACATCCAGCAGCAAGTCACGGTCTTACCTTTCGTTGGTATGTATCTGTTCGGACCTCAGGTGGGGCAAGCACTAGAGGCCACTTGGAAGACTAGGTCTGCCATTAAGACAGCCAGATCTATGCCCGCTCCCGAGGGGGTGGGAACAAGTGCCAGTTTCACAACAGTCTGTCATTTCAGGCAAAGGCAGAGGAGGTTTTAACAGAAACCAGAACCCTCAGCCGCAAAAGAAGGCGCAGCAGAAGGCTCAAGGCCCAAAAGCGCCCAGTGCCACCTTCTGAGTTTCCGGCTCAGGTCCCACCTCAACTGCCAGAGGGGGACTCCTCCTCAGCAGTGGGAGGATGTCTGACTCTGTTCTTCAACCAGTGGAAATCTATAACATCAGACAAATGGGTCCTCAGCGCGAAGGGTACTCGCTCAATCTTCAGAAACCCCTCCGGATCATCGTCCCAAATGACAGCCCAGACTGTCGGCGGCACAGTCAGACCTTCTTGCTTCCGAGGTACAAGGCCTTCTGAACAGGGCAGTAGAAGTAGTTCCGCTGGATCAACGAAACACAGGTTTCTACTCCAATTACTTTCTGGTCCCAAAGAAAACTGGAGGCATGTGCCCCAGTCTGGATCTGAGAAAGTTAAATACATTCCTACACAAGAAGTTCAAGATGGATATCACTTGGTACCCTGCTACCTTTGATTCATTAACACGATTGGCTAGCCTTCCTGGACATGCAGGATACCTACCATCACATTCCCATACACCCAAAGCACCACAAATACCTAAAGTTCGTGGCATTGGGTCAGCATTATCTGTTCAGAGTCCTGCCCTTTGGGGTCTCCTCGGCGCCTTGAGTTTTTTCACAGTTGTGCAATTCTTGCGGCACACCTCAGGAAAATCGGAATACAAGTGTTCCCATATCTGGACAACTGCCTTCTAGCAAGTCCCTCCTGGCAAGAGACTCTGGAGGCCGTGGCCAGGGCCTCAGACTTCCTGACGTCCATGGGAGTCCTACTGAACCTCAACAAGTCGCAGTTGCAGCCCTCCCAGAAGCTCCTTCATAGGAACTCTTCTGGACACCCCCGTGTGAAGGCTTTTCTTCCAGAGGACAGAAGGAGCAATGTCTTACAGATGGCCCGATACATCAGAGAACAGCTCGGTTTGAGCTATCTCGATGCAGTGGATGCTGGGCTTATGGCATCCTCTGTGTTCACTGTACCCTTGGCTCGTCTTCACATGGGAACTTCTCAGTGGATGCTTAGTGGTCCCCAGCCACTCACCCTCAGTCCTTTCTCATGAAGGTGACAGAACCTCTGAAGAGGTCGCTCACCTGGTGGGCTCAGGACAACCTTCTGGAAGGATATCCCTTCGCGCCTCTGGATCATCATATCTCCCATTACCACGGATGCATTCTGAATTGGGGAGCTCACTGCCGGGATCTCCACACCCAAGGGTACGTGGACTCTGGACGAGTCTCAGCTTCACATAAATGTCCTGGAAATGAGAGCTGTCCTCTCTGCAGTCCGAGCCTTGAAGGACATACTCTGCAACAAGAACATTCTCCTTCAAACGGACAACAAAGCAGTGATGTACTACATCAACAAACAGTGCAGCGCGCACTTTTACCTGTTATGCAGAGAAGCAGTGAGAATGGGGGAATGCTGCCTGGAGCACGAGGCTCTGATTCGGGCGGTTTACATGCCAGGAGTACAAAAGGAGCTGGCAGACCGTCTCAGCAGAACGGAGGATCCTCATGAGTGGTCTCTCGACTTAACCGTTGTTCAGTCATTCTTCAAAGAGAGAGGAACTCCAGACCTGGATCTTTTTGAGTCCCCACTCAATGCAAAACTGTGGCTGTTCTGCTCCAGAAATCCAGGACCTGGCATTTTTTGTCGGGATGCATTCAGGCTGCGGTGGACAAAACACTTTCTATATGCATTTCCTCCTCTTCCCCCAATTCAGAGGGTACTGCTGAAATTGGAGGTGGGGGGCGCGCAGAATGATTCTCATTGCCACCTTCTTGCCTCAGCAGATATGGTTCCCGCTACTCAAGACTCCCCTTCTGACCCAGGGTCCTGTGGTCCATCCCAACCTAAGGTCGCTTTCACCTTCACACTCCTGAAGAGATAGAGGTGAATAGGTTCAATGTTTCTCATAGAGTTTCAGATATTCTTTTTGCTGCGCATAAGCCGGCCACTAGAAAAACCTACTCAGCTAAATGGAAGAGTTTCTCTATCTGGTGTGCAAAATCCTCTTGGCATCCTTTTTCCTGCCCACCGAGTAAAGTCTTGTATCTCTTAGACCTCTCAAAATACAGGTCTGCAGTACTCCATAGTCAAAGTTCATCTTTGTGCCATTCGGCATATCATGAGCCAGTACTTTCCATGTTGCTGGCTCAGTTGCCGTAGCTAAGAGGTTTCTTAGGGGTATTCTGCATACTAGACTTCCTATTGGATGTCCAGTTGCAGCCTGGGACATTAACATTGTGCTAGACATGCTCACTCGTAAAACTTTTGAGCCTCTAGCTACTTGCGAGTTGAAGTTCCTCACTTGGAAAACTGCCTTCCTGGTGGCCATTACTTCGGCCCGTAGAGTTTGACATACACGCACTGGTCACAGACCCCCCAACCCGTACACTGTTTCTCAAGGACAAAGTAGTTCTTAGGACTCATCCTAAGTTTTTCTTCAAGGTTGTCTCAGAATTCCATCAAAACCAACCTACTTTGCGAACTTCCAGAATGAAGGGGCGCGTACCCTTAATTCGCTGGATGTTAAGAGAGCATTGCGGATCTTACTTCGAGATACAGCTTTTGCAGCAGGTAACACCATTAGGACTGAAGCCGGCAGGCGTCGGGGACCCCATGGAAATCTTCTAGCTAGCAGTCTTCAGCGGGGACACGCCTCGATGTTGGTCTGCCCTGGCGTCGGGCGTGGTACATAAGGCGCGGTCCCGGCAGATTCCCCAGTTCTTTCCCACTGTCGACTTGCATGTCTCGACCCTTCGGTCCGTTTCTAGCGCGTGACGCCTGGTAAAGTTCTTCCGTTTGGAAAAAAGTTTGTTTTCTCTTCAAAGTTGCTGTCTGATGTCCTCTCCAACCTCCGTGGAAGGCCATCCGTCGAAGTGCGCCCGTGGGAAGCAAATCCCTTTTAAAGACCCGCATTTGGCCTGCGTCCGGTGCCTAGGCCCAAATCACGACACCCGGGCCTGTACCTTCTGCCAGGGATTAAATAGCCGGACCCGGATCCGTCGCCAGAAGGCCCTGCAGGCATTCCTGCTTGAGGAAAAGGTTAAGGCCATGGATTCAGCCTCCAAGGGGGAATCGTCTGAAAAAGCCCGGAGACACCTTGAAAAGCATAGGGAGAGGGTGAGATCAAAGTCCCCTTCTAGGGTCTCCGACTTCCATGGCTCCGGTCCGACCGCTTCCCTTCCCGGGCCCGCTGTCAGCCTCCCCCTGCAGCGGTGAAGATTCCTTCAGGTTCTTCCTCAGGCCAAGACCTCCAGGCCCTCCTCCTCTTCAGCTTCCAAGGCCCTGCCAAGGTCAGGGGACCGCCACCACAAGTCCGTTTCTCGTCATCCGGACCCCGACGCCCGGTCAGTCTCCTTGCCGCCTCCTCCCCAGCGGAAGACCAAAGAGCTGACTTCACTCAAGAGGACGTCGGATCCGACGTCTGCCCACCCGACGTCGGCCAAGCACCATCGGTCCCGAGAACAGACTACCGCCAGACGCCCGTCGCCGGTTAGGCCTTCGCCACCACGGACGCCGGCCAGTTGACCGACACCCGTTCCAGTAGAGAGGAGAACCCCTACGCCTCCCACTGACGTCGGCCAGGAGGCGCTCACGGAGGAGGAGCTGACCCAGCCCGAGGACCAGACGGGCGAACCCGGTCCTGTCGTACCCCCCAGGGAACCCTTCCCTGAACCAGAGACCCCTGGGGAGCTGACGCCGGAACCAGACGACCGACCACCGGTGCCCGGTCCGTCGTCGGGCTTCAGCATTTCTGAGGTTAAGGAGCTGTTCACCTACTGGTGAGATACCATAAAGGATGTGGTTCCCACACCTCCTCCTTTTTCTCCTCCTCCACCTGCCACTCCACCGGCCCCTGCGCCCCCTACTCCATCCAGGGCTGCAGGCCGAGTACCTTCCCCTCAGGAGCCTGCGGATCCTCCTAGGGGTAGACCAGACAAGAGGAGACCTCCGTCCAGATCCTCCTCAGGGTCACCCAGCCCCAAGAGACCCAGAAGACGCCGCCATTCGCCTTCGACGGAGGACACTGGATCGGACGGATCTATATCGCCCCCCCCCCCCCAAAAATCAGCGTCCCTTCTCCGGACCCATGTGAGCTCCCAAGATCTCCGGATGACCCATCGTTCTCAGAGATTGAGACATATCCAGGAGAACATGGACTGGGACACAGAGGAACTCGACCCCGAGAGACTACGCCTTGCCAGATATCTTCGGCAAAAAGATCCAAAGCCTGTGGTGGTGCCACCCTTGGTGGACACCTTCGTGGACGTCACCAAGGCAGCGTGGAAACGTCCACACTCACTCCCGGCGATGCCGAAGAAGGCTGACCGCCTGTACAAGGCCCCTAGGGAGGACCAGTACTTGGCATCACATCCTCTTGCCGATTCTTTGGTCATTACAGCCTCTCATGACCAGTCCCAGAGGCCGCAACATTTGAGCACCCTGCCACCGGACCCAGAGTCCAAGCAGCTGGACGCTATAGGCAGGCGCACGTATGCATCCGCTACCTGCGCCATTAGGTCCCTCAACTACTTAACCCACTTGGTACAGTTTCAGAATGCCTTGTGGGAGCAGGGACTGGATCTGGCGGAAAAGATGCCAGAAGGTGAGCAGGAGGAGGAGTTGCTGCAACTCCTTCGAACGGGTTCGGACGTGGGAACCCAGGTGCTGCGAGCCGCGTACGATTCCGCGGACTCCTCGGCCAGAGCGGCAGCCTCAGGCGTATGCCTCCGGAGACACTCTTGGCTCCGTGTCTCCGGATTTACCACGGATGTCCAGAAGAACATTCTGGACTCCTCGTTTCACAGAGAAGTTCTTTTCCGTGAGTCCTCGGAGAAGGTCCTCACCAAACTTCAAGAGGCCGGGAAGGCGGTGCGGTCTGTCCAGGCCATGTACAGACCCAAGCTTAGTTCCTTTCGTAGGAACCAAAGCCGTTTTCGAGGCCGGATGCAGAGACAGCAGTCCCGCACCGGTCTGCAACAGAGGGGTTCCTTCTCCCGCAGAGCCCAGGGGAAGTCTTCCGCAGGCCGGAGCCAACACCCTACAAAGTCGGCCCAGCCCGCAGGACCCTCAGCTGCCACAGCATGACTCCTTCCCGGCCCCCGCCCCTCAGGATCAATGGGACACCAAGGTCGGGGGTCGTATCGCGGACCACCTGCCAGGGTGGCAGTCCATAACCACCACAGGTGGGTTCTTCAGTTGGTCAAAAGGCCACTTTATAGAATTCGTGGACAAGCCACCCACAAGGCCTCCTCTGCTCTCCCGTTACTCGGGTCAGCACAGATCACTCATCAGGCAAGAGGTACTTGCACTCTTGCAGAAGGGAGCGGTGGAGTACGTCCCAGAGAACCAGAAAGGATCCGGATACTATTCCCACTTCTTTCTGGTTCCGAAGAAAACAGGTGACTTCCATCCAATTCTGGACCTCAGCGACCTCAACATGTCTGTCGCCTACAAACGTTTTCGCATGGTGACCCTCCATGGACTCATTCCCATGCTGAAAAAGGACGCCTTCTTAGCCTCCCTGGACATGCAGGACGCCTACCTGCACATCCCAGTAGCTCAGGCACACAGGAGGTTCCTGCGCTTCGAGTTTCTCGGCCACCACTTTCAGTTCGGGGCTCTTCCATTCGGACTGTCATTGGCCCCCAGAGTCTTTACCAAGTGTATGGCAGTCGTGGCAGCGTCTCTAAGGAGACAGGGCCACTACGTGTTCCCGTACCTGGACGACTGGCTTCTCATGGCCGCCTCCAAAGAGGCGCTGTTGCTGGCTATTCAGAGCACCCAGGATCTGTTTCAGTCTCTGGACATTCTTATCAACTACGAGAAGTCTCTCCTCGTACCGTCCCAGAAGCTGCAGTTCATAGGCGCAGTTCTGGACACCGTTCAAGGGAAAGCCTTTCTTCCCGACGAAAGAGCGGAACACATCAGATCCCTCATCAGGGATCTCTCGGCGAAGAAGACTGTCCCCGCCAGGTTGGTCCTCCGCTTGCTCGGACACATGGCTGTGGCCATTCCAACCGTCCGTTTGGCAAGGCTCCACATGCGGGTAACTCAGTGGATGCTCAAGGCGCAGTGGGACCAAAGGCAAGACCACATGCAGCATCCGGTCAGAATCACGAACGCCGTGATTCGAGACTGGCAATGGTGGCTAGACCCAGGGACACTATCTGTGGGTGTCCCGTTTACAGCGCCGTCCCCGGAGGCAATCCTCTCCACAGACGCCTCAGGGCTGGGGTGGGGAGCGCACCAGAACGGGGTGAGGTCCCAGGGAACATGGACCCTCAGGAAGCCCACCTCCACATCAACGTCCTGGAGATGAGGGCGGTCCTTTACGCCCTGCAGGCCTTTCAGTCAGAAATCCCGAATACTCTTCTGCTTCAGACAGACAATACGGCGGTGATGTATTACCTTAACAAACAAGGAGGTGCACACTCTTACCCCCTTTGCAGGGAAGCTATGAGAGTGTGGGATTGGGTAATCTGACACAGCGTGAGCCTGATTGCAGTTCACATTCCCGGAGTGAACAACACAATCACAAACGGCCTGAGTCATTCCCAGGTCAGAGTCCACGAATGGGAACTTCTTCAGGAGGTAGTAGAGGATCTGTTTCTTCGATGGGGCACTCCAGAGTTGGACTTGTTCGCTTCCCCATCCAACGCAAAACTGCCCAATTTTTGCTCGCTAGATCCAGGGCCTGGTGTTTTTTGGCGAGACGCATTGTCCCTCTCCTGGGCGGACAGATTCCTCTATGCTTTCCCTCCCTTCCCGTTGATCCAGAGAGTCCTTCTCAAACTTCGCAGGGAGCACGCAACATGATCCTGGTAGCGCCTTTCTGGCCCAGGCAGATCTGGTTACCCATGCTGACGCAGTTGTCCCGGGAACCTCCAGTTCCGTTGCCTTTCAGCTCCCATCTATTGTCTCAAGAGGAGGGCTCGCTAGTCCACCTGGACTTACGCTCACTGAACCTGCATGCCTGGCTCCTCTAGACATAGCCATTATGCGACACGGGGTCTCGCAAGAGGTGGCAGAAGTTCTTTCCGCAGCCAGAAAGCTGGCAATGCATGCGACGTACGCCATGAAGTGGCGCCGATTTTGCTTGTGGACACAGGCACGCGGCCTCTCCCCTTTAGAATGCCCAGTGAATTTGGTTCTGGAATACCTGCTTTCCCTCTTCCACTCTGGTCTCGCCTACTCCTCTATTAAAGTTCACCTCTGTGCGATTTCGGCCTACCACTTCCCGGTAGGTCAGCGCACAGTGGCACAACTAGATGCCTCTCGGGACTTCCTGAGAGGTGTTGCACCTAGGCCACCCATCAAGGATCCCGTCCCCTCCTTGGGACTTACTCTTCGTCTCTGGAACAACTCACGCCCCTTTGAACCTGCCGCAGATTGCGAGCTGTGTTTTCTGTCGTGGAAAACGTTACTTTTAGTTGCTGTCACGTCAGCAAGGAGAATTTCTGAGCTTCATGCTCTCATGTGTAAGGAGCCTTATTTAATTTTCCACCAGGACAGAGTGTCTCTGAGGATGAATCCTAAATTCCTGCCTAAGGTGGTCTCTGCCCTCACACTTAACCAGGACATCTATCTGCCTGTGTATTTTCCCTGAGTACTCTAATAGAGGAGAGGCATTGCTTCACACCCTGGATGTTCACCGCTCCTTAAGGTTCTACCTGAACAGGACTAAACAGCTTCGCACATCGGAGCAGCTATTTGTATCCTTCGCTGAGAGGATGCTGGGCCAACCAGTCTCAAAGCAGACCCTTTCTCGCTGGCTTGTCCAGTGTATTTCCTTTTGCTACAACAATAAACAGAAGCCCCTTCCGGGTACAGTCCGGGGCCACTCGACAAGGGGGGTGGCTACCTCCTTTGCAGCACTACGCAATGTCTCCACCTCGGCCATTTGTGCTGCAGCTACTTGGAGCTCAGTGCACACATTTATTAGGCACTATAGCCTGGATATTACATCACGGCGGAGAGCCGGTTTTGGCCTTGCCATTCTACAGGGTCTCCAGTCCTAGAGTCAGGACTTGCTCAAGATCTCTCCTATTTGCCTCCTCCCAGAATGCTTAGAGGCGTTATTGCTTAGGAATCAGTCCTAATGGTGTTACCTGCTGCAAGAGCTGTTTCTCGAAGTATGATAGTTCAGTTACGTAAGAACTTATCGTAACAGTAGATCTTCGAGAACAGCTCTTGCAGCAGGTACCTTCCCGCCCACCTTTCCCCCTTGGAGGAGGTATGGCCTACCAGGCCTTGGCAGGAGCTAACGCTCTTTCTTCCTTTTTCTTCTGATGGCGGATCCTCTGTCTCCCCTTCTGATGTCATCCTGCAGCCGGGAGTCTCCGGCGGGGGAACTGGGGAATCTGGCGGGACCACCTCCTTATGTACTACGCCTGATGTCGGGGGCGGGACCGACGTCTGAGGCGGTCCCCGCTGAAGACTGCTAGCTAGAAGATTTCTGTGGGGTCCTGCCGCCTGCCGGCTTCAGTGCTAATGGTGTTACCTGCTGCAAGAGCTAATCAGGTGTATTTCAGCATGGCTGGTGGCATGCCTTCGCCTCTGCTATTCTGTGGCACAGGTCAAGCTGGAAGGCAGAGTGTGAGCCCACTCTAGCAGAGCAGTCGCAGTATCTCTGGCAGAAATCCACAACGTGCCCATTGCAGATAATTGCAGTGCGGCTACCTGGAGCTCTGTGCATACATGCATTAAGCACTACGCCTTGGATGTCCATGCCAGACGACATCTGTTGTTTGGCAGGACCATTCTTAATGGACTTCTGTCCTAACACATGAGCTGTTTATCTCCTGCTGCCCATCTGGGGGGGGGAGGGATTATTTAGCTCAGTACTCTCCCATTAGTGTGAATGAGCGGTAGAGACTTTGTCCAGGAAGATATGGAAATTACATACCTACGTAATTTTTGATCTTCTTGGACGAAGCCTCCACCACTCATTCACACCCACACACCATCCCCCGAGCTCATGTCTCTGTTTATGGTCTTCACTCCTTCAGTGGTTGAGCTGTGAAGACTTTATTGTTGACCCTCCTTACACTGGTCATTTGGACTGTCTTGTGTCCGATTTTTAGGTTAGTCCTTTCTAGGTTAGTTACACTGCACCTCCTCAGAAAAAGGTACTGAGGCGGTTTGAGGGTCGGCCTTGAGATGGTCATCACCCGCACCACGGCAGGCTTATGGCGCTCTGCCTCTCATGCGGCTCTATCTCAAGCGCCGGCCCTCCTAAAAAAGTTTGCTCCCGCTGGGTCCTAGTGCCTCCAGCATACTCCCATTAGTGTGAATGAGTGGTGGAGACTTCATCCAAGAATATCAAGAATTACGGTAGGTACGTAATTTCCATTTTCCATGTGGTCCTAGTGCTGACACAGGTATAGTTCGGAAGGTGTGGCCTAAGGGACGAGATTCCATCGAGGGTCTACTGTTAAGGTAAGTACATAACCCTTATTATTTCATTATATACCCAGTGGGCCCCTAAGAACAGTACGCCACGAGCCTGACACATAGCTTTGTCACCCTCTTGCTGCACTGCCACCTGTGGTCACTCTGGTGCAGTCAGGAGTGCAGCCCTCCAACCACAGAGGAGTAGTGTCCTGTGGGATGCTTAGCTCACCTGTATGCATTACAGTTGGGCCCCAGGCTCGGGGCAGAACCCTGCATCAGCAGCATTGCCCCTTTCTGCTGAGCCACGGGGCTGACCCATTTGTTTACTTTTATAGTTTTGCAGTTTACTTGCATTATTAATTTTACTATTGTTATCTTTATTTAGAGAGAGTGATATCACCAAGGAGAGAATTCAGAAGATCTTAGCCACAGGGGCCAATGTCATCTTGACTACTGGGGGCATTGATGACATGTGTCTGAAATACTTTGTGGATGCAGGGGCCATGGCAGTACGTAGAGTTTTGAAGCGAGACCTTAAACGTATTGCTAAAGCAACTGGAGGTAAATGATTGTAAAGAACGGGGAAACTCTGTGCTCAAATCTCTTTCGTTGCACTTAAAGGAAAATTTCCTTGGCCTGTTTCAAACCCTAGGAATCCCTCACTATTTGTTTAACTGCATCAGTCCCCTGGATTGAGCTTGCTCCAGAGCTTTGAGTGTTATGCAAATTAAGGAATGTTAGAATGGAAATCAAAACTCTGCTGTGTGGTCACGCTCATCTCTGCCCTGTAACTGCAGATCTTCCAAAGATTAATCTTTGCAATTCATCACAGGTGGGGATACACGCTGGAGGCTGGAGCCCAAGTGGGAGCACATAGGTTTAATAATCTTCAGACGGGGGAACAGACTGTCTGGGACGGTGCTGCCCATGAGGCCTATGCATGCCATGGCTCTTGCGGAATGACCAGTAACTATTGCAGACTCCCCCTTCTCATTTGTTTTTCCTGCAGTCGAGGCTGCATCCTGCTGCTAAGGTTAGGACTTTCAGAGTTGCAACAGGATCTTCCCGGTCGTGCGCCGCTTACTTGATGCCGCCCAGTCTCAGTTTTTCTCAATTTTTGTTTTTCTGTCAATCATGTCTGGTCAGGGGCCTGAGAAATCGTTAAGTAAGGCAGGTCATCACCCATGCGTCTGTACCCCTGCAAGAAGAGTATTGAGTCTGCCAACCGTCAAGGTTGATTCGCCTGTCTGGGTCAATACCATGATATGTTTTAAGTGCAAAGCATGTTTCTCCATGGGCTGCCACACCCCTGAGGTCCGCGCAGTGAAGTTGGGGAGGGACCTCCCCAACTTTTGGAGGACACTGTCGCACCCAGGACTCCAGGTCCATGGACTGTCCCCCTGGGCCCCTCCCCGGTACTACACGTACTGAGGGACAGCAGGACTCATCCAGCCTTGCTCTTGCTGAGGTGGGAGGCCGCAAGGGGTTGGGTAGACAGTTGGCCTCCTCGGGGTGGGGTCAGTTGAGCACCCCTCAGTCCAGTACTGCTTCAGAGGTTTGGATGCCCCCAGTGGCAGTGTCACAGCTACACACTCTGCCCATGCTGGTGGGCCCTTTGATGCCGTGGTTGCACGCTGCTTCAGCTCCTGACTAGTTAGTTGTGGTGGGTGGGTGAGTGAGGCGTTGTGTATCATGCAGCTTGGTCCCCTCCTGCTGCTGCGCTCAACACTGGAGGGGGGGGGGGTTTGCTTCATTGACGATGTCTCTGATCTCCTCTTCTGCCCTCAGAAGTGCGAGGTTGAGATGATCGTGACTGGCTCCGAGGAGTCCCGAGGCTCTTCTAGGTCTAGTTTGAGGCCTTTGGTTTTTTTCTGGGGGGGGGGGGGCCAGAAAGCGCTCTGTCCAGTACTGGCTGTGGTGCCGTTCCTCCTGCGTCTCGGTGCTGTGGGTGGTGCTGAGGGCACTGCTGGTGCCAGTTTCTGTACTGGGGAGGTTGACGGCACTGTGGCCAGCACCATTTTGGAGACTGGTGCTGTCTCGGGTTCTGATGTTGGGGGCAATGCCGGGCCCGATTTCGGCACCATTGTCAGTCCCGAGGGGGTTGCTGGCACTGGTAGCAGAATCAACATCTTTGCTTTGGGTTCCCAGACACCAGTTAGGCTTACTTCGAGGGTCCAGTCTTCTTCTGGTGGGGTGGAAGAGGGTCCGAATCAGTGTCCCTGCTCCAGGGCTCTACCTTCCAGGGTCCCAGTCAGGAGTAGGAGTGCTGGTTCTCGTGCACTCTCTTCCCCTGACCTGTCTGGGCCTGCAGTAGGTGAGGATAAGGGCCACCCTTCATGGCTCCAACCTCTTCACCAGGAGAGTTCGCCTGAAGGACACCACCCTGGCCGCCCCTCCCCAGTTGGCTGTCCTGAGGTGGCAGAGATCCACAGCCCTCCGCAGATGAGGTCCTCTGCCTGATCTCCCAACCCTAGCAGATGGCCTTCTGTGGTATGCCATGATCTTGCTTCATGGGGGCTCTTGCAGCAGGCAACACCGGGAAGACTGAAGCCTCCAGGTGCCAGGACCACACTGAAAACTTCTACCTAGTAGTTTTTCAAGGGGGACTGCCCCCTACATCAGTCTGTCCTATAAAGGCACGCTCCCCTAGACCTACCACAGTTCTTTTCCTGCTGTCAACCTTCGCATGTCGGACCTCCAAGAACGCTTGCTTCAGTCGACCGCCATTTTCTTCTCGTTTACCCACAATTTATTTCGTTTTTGTCCTTTAGTATTAACATCTATTTTCAATGTTTTCTCCATTTCGTTTGTTTTCTCCAGCATAGTGTTTCGACTGGCCTTCAGTTTGCCTGCTGCAAGCACATACCCTCCAAAGATGGTCACTCTTCCTGCCTATTGAGGTCCCATCCATGACACAGAAGCCTGCCACCACTGCCAGGACTTCATCCAGGCCACACGGAGATGTTGCGTGAAGACCCTTCAAAGTTACTTCAGCAAACACTAGCCTGATGGAGAAGGAGCTTCAGGCTAATAACTTTTCCAATTTCTTGGTTCAGTTGTCTGGGACATCTTCTTCCCAGGAGAAGTCTAATGGGAAGCACGTCCTGTGTCAGCCTCTTGGTTGCCGCACAAACCAGTTTCTGCCTCTGGATCTTCCTCCTGTGGGAGCTCAGTCCCTCCATGCCCGGCAGCCCTCACTTCCTTCGGGCTGCCGGTGGTATAGCCTCCTGCTCTCACTTCCGTTACAGGTGGTGGCTCCTTGTTGCAGCGGAGTTTGTCCCCTGCCTCTCAGGCCCTTAGTTCCCACGGGTCTTTAGCCAGGTGGCTCGACGGGGGTTTGGAACTTCCAGCAGTGGGTCTTTGCCCGTCTGTCCCAGACTCTGGTGCAAGCCCTAGCCTCGCCTCTGGGGCCCCCATTGGTTACTTCACCGGACCTTTGCCTGTCAAGCCGATGTTGGCTATGCTGATGGCTCCTGAACCACAACCAACTCCTGCTGGCCCTCCCAGGGACCCTCAGCTGGCGCCTGCTGGACTGCTGCCGGGGTACCCTACGCCTGCTCTGCCAGAGGCGTACCTCTGTACTCTCCTTCTCATTATTCTTATCCACCCTGCAGTCATCCACTACTGATGGATTATTCGGCCTTATTTACAGCCTGGTGGAACTTTATGCAAAACAAGGATGCATCCAGGTAGCCTTGCCCTCCTCCTCCCCGGGAGGACCCACACTGGGCAGGACCTAGCAACATCTGCCTCACAGGGGCTTCTGGGGGTCACAAGGGGACCACCGATCAGCATATGGACAACCGCCGTCCACAGACGCCATTCCCAGATGACTATCAGCCGGGGGACGATTCCTCCTCTTCCTCTTCGTAGTCAGAGGATTCGAGGGGCTCTTCTCATGGTCAGAAGCCTCCTGAGGAGACCCCCTAGTCTCCTATGACAATCCCTACTTCCTTGACATGATGTGCCATATCCAGTCCCTTATGAGTTGGGAGACAGAGGAGCTTGACCTGGAGCACTGTCGTCTGGCTATTTACTTCTGGAAGAGGGAGAACCCTCCCTTTGGTGGTGTCTCCTCTGATCGATTCTTATGACGATGTTACGAAGGCGACATGACACCACTCCTCAGTCACACCAGCCTTAGCCAAGAAGGCTGATAGCCTCTACCTTGTACTGGTGGGTAAACCCTTTTTGGGCGAACACCCCACTTCAGACTCAGTGGTCATGAACGTGGCCCATGACTGTACCAAGAAGCCTTAGCACCCACCCCCCCAGACAATGAATCTCGCCAACTGGACCAGTTGGGTAAACGGGGTGTATTCCTCTGCCACATTGGCCAGTAGCAGAACACCTTCTATGATAAGGTGAGGGATTTGGTTCATACCCTACCTGAAGATCCTACTAAAACGCAGTTGGCCTAACTCTTAAAATCTGGCTCGGATGTCTGCAACCATGTGCTGAGGGCAGCACATGACACACAAGTGTAGTGTAGCAGCAGTGATCTGCCTCCACCGCCATTCCTGGCTCGGGGTGTCTAGTTTTGCATCCGGTGTTCAGGCCAGAATCATGGATGCTCCTTTCCGGTGTTCTGTCTTGTTCGGGGGAGATGCCCAGGTTATCTCCTGCCTTCAGGAATCTGGCAAGGCCCTGAGGTCTGTACATTATACCAGTCCCAACCACTGTCTTCCCAACGTCCGTCCTTTCGCTGGTCCTCTCTACAGCCCCCCAAAGGGCCAGCAGTCAAAATGGACCTTTAAGCACAAGGCTAACACCCCAACAGCTCGGGGATCTGCCCCTCAGGCCTCCAGAGCACCCATAGATCTTACTTCGAGAGGGCTCTTGCAGTAGGTAATTACATATAGGACTGATGGCGGCAGGACCCCACGGAAAAATTTCTAGCTAGCAGTCTCTGGCGAGGGACCGTCCCCACGTCAGGTGACCAGCGTCAGGAGATGTCGGTATAAAGAGGCGGTCCCTCACGCCCGCCTTCCAGTTCTTTCCCGCCGTTAGCTTATGCCAGCGCCTCACGGAAAAGTTCTCTGCTCGTCAGACTCTTTCATCTGTATTCTAACCGAGCATTTTTGATTTTTTTTTTTTCCTATCATCCGTCAGGTATTCGTTGGTGTATGTCGTCCCCTACACCCTCCGAGCACAAAAACAAGTGCGACTTGTGCGGCGCCTAACTCCTGCACAAGGACAGCCATTCCCTGTGCCTTTTTTGCCTAGGCCTCGACCATCCGGTAGAGAAGTGCCAGCACTGCCTTAGTTTTAACGCGGCCACCCGGAGAAAGCGGCAGCAGTCCCTGGAGGCCCATATTTTAAAAAAGAAAATCAGCTCCATGGAGAAAGAATTGAAAAAGCTTCGGCAGGCGTCCACTTCCCCTGAAGGCCATCGCAAGAAAAGGACAAAAAAGCACGGGACAAGGGCTTCTCTACCACGGACTTCCTTGGGAGACACTGTGCTAAAGGTAACACCCCGGAGACCGCTCCTGACGGACGCCTTAAAAGCTTCTAGGGTGGCGTCGGCCCCACCTATCTGGCTGCGCTCGGGCCCTTGAAGCCTCCAGGCTTTGGAGGCATCTGCTCCTGGTAAAGCCATTGTTTAAGTGGCCTACTGGTGCGGCGGCTCCGATAAGCGGACATCTGCTCCTCTGCCTGCACAGAAGTGGTGAATCGCCCGATCGCCCGGGCAGCGGGCGGCCCTATTAGCCGACCAGGCCGCCCCTCCATCGTGGCCTGTCTCCGGCGATGGGTCCGTTAAGTTGAGCGCCAGCGCCCACCCAGATCCCACTGCTAACCGTCGTCTGTTCGCCAGGCGTCCCGCCTGGATGAGCAGGCGCCGCCCTCCTCACCACCATGTCCGTCATTCCGGCTCCCCGCAGCCTTCGCTGCCCTCCGGGGACCCTGAGTCTTCTCAGCCCGACCCAGAGGACCCCCCCCAAATCCCCGGGCGATGCTGAGGTTCCTGTTCCACCTTCATCAGACCATCCACCTGCTGGTCCGACCGGTCTGACGCTGGTGTTGCCGACTCTGGGCGACATCCTGCTCCCGGATGCCGCCCTGACGCTGGGCCCTCCGTCCCCTGCGCCAGAACTGCCCGTGGGGCCTCTGGCCGGGTCTGCTCCGGCCGCCGCCGTCATACCAGGGACCTCAGTATCCGACGCCGCAGTACCCGGTGCCTCAATACCCGACACCAGGCTTCCCGCCGTTGGGTTATGGATACGCTCCTTATGGGTATACTCCATACCCGTATCCCCCTCCTTCTCCTCCTCCACCAACCCCTCCAGCCGCCGGTGGACCTGCAGGAGACTCTGTCCTCCTAGTGGGCTGAGGCCAAGGCTCAGCTCACCAGAGAGGTGGAGAGTAGTCTTCGGACGACGGTGCCAGTTCCCGTACGTCCACAACGACACACTCCCTCTCCACCTCAGGACACCAGAGCTAAACCCTCTGGGTCCAGAGAGGGGCAGGACATGCTTCCCAAGGGGTCCATTCCTCCCCCTTGTCGGGAGAGGGAGTCTACCTCTTCCTTATCTTCTTCCTCCTCGGACACTTCTGACGCTTCCGGCGGTTGTTCCAAGCAAGACAACGAGCCTCGCTCACTGTTCAAGCCCCGGCCAAGGACTCCTCCGAAGTCTCTTCCGGAGGATCTTTCTTTCAGAGTTGCTACGAAAGATCCAGGAAGTACGTAAGTGGCAATCCTTGGAGCCAGACCCTTAGCGTAAAAAAACTCGCTGAGCATCTGGATCTGCCCATGACGGCTCCCACTTTGGTGCCACCCTGGATCGAGCCTTATGCCGACCTTAGTACCACTATATGGAAACAGCCGTCAGCCTTAGCCCCACTTCTCAGGAAGTCGAACAGGCTATACCAGGCTCCCAAGGGTGTTGACTTCTTAGACTCCCACCCTCGAGCTGACTCGGTTGTGATTAGCACCGTTCGTGGCCAGTCAGCTCAACCCAAACACCTTAGCTCGTCTCCACCTGACAAGGAATCCCGCCTTCTGGACCAGTATGGCAAGAAGATTTTTGCTTCTTCCACTCTGGGTATTAGGGCCCTGAACTATGTCTGCCACATGGGGGTTACCAGAAGGCGATTCTCAGTGAGGTGGAATCTAAATTGGGACTCCCTTCCGGACTCTCAGGTCAAGCAGGAAGTGGCTGACCTTGTCCGCTCTGCACGTTGCCCGGTCGACACATCCCTTGTGCGACCTACGATGCAGTGGACACTGCTGGTAGGGCTCAGCTTTCGCCGTAGGCCTACAGCGTCACGCTTGGCTCAGAGTGTCAGGGTTGGTCCCAGAAGTGCAGTCCGCCATCCAGGAAGCGCCCTTCTGGGGTTCGGTGCTGTTCGGGGGTGATGTCAAGGACATCACCGATCTACAGGAGAAGGGGACAGCACTAAAGTCTGTGGACTCTATGTATCATCTCTATCAGTTGCAGCGCCGTCCCTTTCGCAGACGGAATCGGCCCAAAGCGAGACCACAGGGAAGGAGGGCCACTAAACGTCGGGCCCCCCAGCTGCCAAGCCGCCCCGCCAAAAAGCAGTGGGAGCTTCAGCTGCGGCGCTGCCCCACACCAACTGACTCCTTCCCTCTCCCACAGCCTTCGGGTTTCCCGGAGGAACCGGTAGGAGGGAGGTTTTTCCCTCCACCTTCCGGGCTGGGAGAGGATAACATCAGATTCATGGGTGCTCCAGCTAATCGCAGGAGGACACTCAATACGGTTTCTGCAGAAACCTCTTCGTCACCCTCCCCCAAGGTCGTCATACTCTCAGGAACATCATCTTCTGGTCCAGGAAGACATTTCAGCACTTTTGCTGAAAGAGGCGATAGAACCTGTCCCCCTTCCCCTGCAAGGAATGGGTTACTATTCCCACTTCTTCCTGGTCCCAAAGGAGACAGAAGATGTAAGACCTATTCTGGATCTCAGTTCCCTGAACATTTTCGTGGAGAACAAGAGGTTCGGGATGCTCTCACTGCAGAGCCTTCTGCCCCTCCTCCGCTTGGGCCAGTGGCTGTGCGCTCTGGATATGCAGGACGCTCACCTGCACATATCTATCCGCCTGTCTCACCACAGATATCTTCGTTTTGCTTTCCAGGGGGACCACTACCAGTTCAAGGTACTTCCATTTGGCCTCTCCTCGGCTCCCCGAGTATTTACCAAATGCCTTGCGGTGGTGGCGGCCTACCTGCGTACCCGGGGGGTACAGGTTTTCCGTACCTGGACTATTGGCTCCTGGCGGCCTCGTCCAGGGAGAAACTCCTGCACTGCCTCTCCTTCACCCAGCAGACCTTTGCCTGTCTGGGTATTACCATCAACCATTCCAAGTCTCACTTGATCCCATCCCAGAGGCTCCAGTTTATTGGGGCGATACTGGACACGACCCTAGGCAGGACCTTCCTGCCACCGGACAGGGCGGCCACACTCCAGACTCTGGTAAGCCTGTTGCCCGGCCGCAGGCAGGTCAGTGCAAGGTCGGTTCTTCGCCTCCTTGGGCTTATGGCGGCTGCTATCCCAACAGTCCCTCGTGCTCGGCTCCACATGAGGGTCTCTCAGTGGACGTTTCGCTCTGTGGGATCAGTTGGTAGACTTGAACCAGTAGGTCCTAGTCCTCTCCCATGATTCGAGACTTGCAATGGTGGATGGTTCGAGAGAACCTTCTTCGGGGAGTTCCATTCTTCCTTCCTCCTCCCTCCCAGACTCTGACCACAGATGCCTTGGGCGAAGGTTGGAGAGCCCATCTTGGTCCACGTCGGACCAAGGGCTGTTGGTCAAAGCTTGAACAATCCCTGCACATCAGAGTCCTTGAGCTTCGGGCAGTGCGCTCTGCTCTCCAGGCTGTCCACCTGCATCTTCTTCCAGGCCACGTAGCAGTCCAGATGGACAATATGTGTATGGTATGCTACATCAACAAACAGGGCGGGACTTGGTCCTACCCTCTTTGCAGGGAAGCGATGAGAGTTTGGGATTGGGCAGCACAACACGACCTTCACCTCACGGCAATTCATGTTCCGGGGGTCGAGAACTCCTTAGCAGACAAACTAAGTTGCTTGTGTGCTCAAGCTCACGAGTAGGAACTGGATCAGGGGGTCCTAGACAATATCTTCCTACGTTGGGAACACCTCAGGTGGACCTGTTCGCTTCACCTCTAAACACAAAACTTCCAGACTTCTGCTCGCTCGTTCAAGAGTGAGGCATTTTCTGGAGAGACTCTCTGTCTCTAGATTGGAAGGACAGATTCGTCTATGCCTCTGCTCCCCCCCCCCAACCCCAATTCCTCTGATCCTGTGTGTCTTGCAGAAACTTGGCTCAGAAGGAGCACGAATGATTCTGATCGCTCCTTTCTGGCCCAGGCGAGTTTGGTTCTCTCTTCTGTAACAATACTCAGACGAACCTCTTCTGCTGTCACAAATTTTACTAACCCAGGATCAGTGGACCCTGGTCCATCCAGCTCTCGAGTCCCTTCAACTACATGCGTGGCACCTGCAGACATAGCTCAAGCCCACTTTGGGGTTTCTCCCCAGGTGGCTGAGATCTTGGTGGAGGCTAGGAAACCCTCCACTAGGTGTGCTTATGCCAAGAAGTGGAAACGGTTCTCATTCTGGGCTGCTTCAGAAGGCTTCGAGCCTTTCTCCTGCTCAGTTGGGCGACTGCTGGAGTACCTGCGCCATCTCTTCGACCTGGGTCTTAGTCACTCGTCTCTGAAGGTACACATGGCGGCCATTTCGGCCTGCCACGTTCCCTTCGCAGATAGGACATTTGCTCAACTGGAAGTCTCTCAAGACTTTCCTCAGAAGGGTTCTTCACTTGAGACCCCCTATTTGAGTTCCCGCCCGCCCCTCCTTGGGATTTGAACTTCATTCTTGAGAAACTTACTTTGCCTCCTTTTGAACCGGCAGCCTCAGCAGACATGAATTTCCTTTTCATGGAAGACGCTCTTCCTAGTGGCCATTACCTCTGCTCAGAGGATTTCCGAGCTCCAGGCCCTGATGTGTAAAATCCTGTACTTAATTTTTCACAAGGAACATGTGGCTCTGCGCACCAATCCTAAGTTTCTCCCCAAGGTGGTAGCGGCATTGAACCAGTCCACAGAGTTAACCGCTTTCTTTACGCAGTACTCCAATCGGGGGAGTATCTGCTTCACACTATGGACGTTCACTGGATCCTGAGATATTACATTAACAGAACAAAGGATCTCAGAAAGACTGATCAACTTTTTCTCTTTTGCACCCGAAAGAGAAGGCAATGCTGTTTCTAAGCAATGCCTGTCTCAATGGTTGGCTCGTTGCATCACCTATTATGACAAGTACAACAAAACCCTTCCGGGTCAAGTAAGAGGACACTCCACCAGAGGGGTTCCTGCCTCGGCAGCATATTTCAAGAACGTGTTAGCGGCAGACATCTATGCTGCCACCACATGGACTTCTGTCCATACATTTATAAAACATTACAGTTTGGATATTTCCTCTCGCCGTAGAGCAGGCTTTGGGCTCGCTGTTCTGCAAGGCCTCCTTTCTTAAGGCTTTCACAGCTATGAGGATCTGCTTTGAGTAGCTTTCTTCCTCCTCCCGTGTGCTGCTGCTTGTTCCAGACTGCTTGGGACTCTGTCCTATATGTAATTACCTACTGCAAGAGAGTCCTCTCTAAGTAAGATAGTACAGTTACGTAAGAACCTACCGTAACAGTAGGTCTTCGAGAGAGGCTCTTGCAGTAGGTAATACCTTTCCGCACTCCATCCCCGTAAGCTTTTTCAGCTTCTTTTCCAGTGAAATATTAAGCCTCTCTCATCCAGCCTCTTGTGGGCGGGGCGAACTGGAGGCGGGCGTGAGGGACCGCCCCTTTATACCGACGTCTCCTGATGACGGTCACCTGACGTGGGAGCAGTCCCTCGCCAGAGACTGCTAGCTAGAAATGTTTCTGTGGGGTCCTGCCGTCAGTCCTAAATGTAGTTACCCACTACAAGAGCCTCTCTCTAAGATCTACTGTTACAGTAAGTTCTTCCGTAACTGTACTTTGCTTTGCCCACTCCCAGCTCTACTGCCTGACTCCTTGCCCGACCCCTTTCCCCCAGAAGAGGCCTTGGGGGGGGGAAGCGGTCGGGGGTTGCTTCTTCCTATACCTAAACAGGTGGCACACAATAACCTCAAATCAGTAGGTTCTGCAGGTTATTGAACAGGGTCATACCCTCGAATTTCTGGAGCTCCCTCTGGAGAACCCTCCTTCACTCTCCCATTACCCTCAGGCACATCTCCCTCATCAGGAAGAGATTCAGGCCCTCCTGTGCAAACAGGCCACAGAGCCTGTCTCCCCAAAGAAGAGGAAAGGTTTTTTTGGGGGCTCTATCTTCTACTTTCTGGGGCTTCTCTCTGCCTGCCCTCACCAGCCTGCAGCTCCTAACTACCCGCCTGAACTGCTCTCCCGACCGCTTCATCGGTATCAGGACCCTCATCTCCCAGACCCCTTGCAGAGAGGCAGAGGGAGGTCCCCGGGGGAGTAGAGTCGGGGGATGCGATGGGCATGTGGGGCCTTGGTTCCTGGAGGTCGCCTCACCTGTCCGGTAGGGTTTTTCCTGCTTTTTCTGTCCCCTGGAGCTCAGACGTGCAATGATGTCCGTGGCACTTGCGTGCCCGATGTCCGCCGCTGCTCCATCCCTGCATCGGTTTGTGCCGCAGGTTCCATGGCACACCCCTGACTTCCACCAGAGGCCGCTCAGGAGCAGTGTATACCCAGACACCCTCCCCAGGAAGGGAGAGCAGTCCTCTGGACGCTCAGTCCCTGCAGACCCCTGACAGCCCAAGTCCATTCCCAAACCTGGGTTGCCGGCGAGGTGTGGTGTCTCGTTCCTTAACCGTCAGCACCACCTGGCTGACCAGAGGAAAGGGGTTCTACTCTCACTTCTTTCTCATCCCCAAGAAAACAGGGGACCTGTGGCCAATCCTGGACCTCAGCTACCTGAATCTCTAGAGTATAAATGGTTCAGGATGGTTACCTTTCAGGGACTGTTGCTCCCCCTTCACGGGGGGGGGGGACTGGCTCTGTTCCCCGGGTATGTAGGATACCTATCTCCTTATCCTGGTTTTGCCAGCCCACTGCCGCTTCCTCCACTTCTGCTTCCAGGGAGACCACTTTCAGTTCAGAGTGCTCCCTTCTGGTTTTTCCTCTGCATCGCTGGCTTTTACCAAGTGCCTAGCAGTGGTAGCTCCCCTGTGGAAGCTGGGCTTTTATATTTTTCATAGAGCTGTTTGGTCCCTGTCGCCTCCTTCTGCCAACTGGCGATGGGGACATATCAGTCTTTTTAGTGTTGTTTTTCTCCCTGGTGCCCGCCCCCCAGCTCATGGCTGTGTGAGCGTGTGGAGGCATGCTATGCACCTTGTGGCACCAGCTCAGCAACTTCCACCTCCCGTAACTGGTTTTGCTGCCCCCTCTCTGCCTACGATACTCACCGGACCTCCACCCAGTGGGAGCGGAACTACAGGGAGCACCAACCCACTCTCTGGAGAGGGAGAGCAGCCCGTTGGCATGCTCGATCATGCTCCGCCCTCCCCCCACGCCAGCACCCAGACCCGAGGTCGTTCCCGAACCCGGGTTGTCAGTGCGTGAGGAGTGGCGTCCAGCGCCTCAACTCTCCATGCCACCGGGCTGGCAGAGACTGGACTTTTTTGTGTTCCCTTACCATGACAATTGGCTTTTGACGGCCTCCTCCTGGGATCTCCTGTTATGGACCCTGGAAGGCACCTTTTGGCTCTTCCAGGTCCTAGGGATCACGATCAACCTTCCAAAGTCTTGTCCATCTCCGAGCCAACTCTTCCAGTATACAGGAGCGGTCCTGGACTTATCCCAGAGCAGAGCCTTCCTGCCAGTGGACAGAGCAGAGCACTTGATAGTGCAGGCCAAGTTGGTATCCTCCAGTCGTCAGTACCAGCTAGTGTGTTCCTTCATTTGTTGGGGCATGTGGCGGCAGCTATAGCCACGGTTCCCCTAGCCCGCCTGCATATGAGGGTTCCCCAGTGGACTCTGTGTCCAGTGGGACCAATGCACCGAAGACATGGATCAATCTGTGATGGGTTCCGACCCAGTGAAGAGGACCTTGGACTGATGGAAGAACCCCATCAGTCTCTGTAATAACATTTGCCCTATGCCTCCTCATCCCCTCAGCTCAAACACCACTGCCTACTCTATTCTGACCCTAATTTGCTACCACCCTCCACACTGATATTCCTTTCCGCTGGCTCCCTTGTGAATAATGTAATCAGGGCACAAACTCCTACTAGTCTAGCTGTGCTGCTGATTCCTCAAACATCCTCTTCTGGCTTATGTTCAGCTGATTAATCCCCATTACAAGTCCCAAGGTGTAAAACCTCTAAAGGTTCCAAGCTTTCTCACATGTTCGCTGCACTGGAATATCACTTGAGATGTGCCTTCCCATGCCCTATATATAAAAAAAAACCAAGGCTTCCTATCTTTTCTAACATTTGCTCATGCTTTCAGCCCCCTGATCTTTGCTCTTTTTTTCTCTCCCTCCCTCCTACTGCACTTGCTCCCATTTAACCTGTCCTTCTCTTTCCTCCCCTCCTATTCCTGTGCGCTTGGACGCCTGGCACGTCACTACTTGAATGAGTTCTGATTTATCCCTCCTTATGTTAAATGCTCTCTTTACCTTTCTTTCTTTACTGAGCCTTATATTTGATACTGCTGCTTTGCACTTTCCAGTGGCCTGTAACCATGTTGTTTTAATTCCTGACTTCTTTCAATGTGAAATTTGTACTGTTTTATAAACTGTAACAAGCCATGTACTCAATAGATCACTGTAAATTTACGTGCCGCTTTGCTCTTACTGTCAGTAAGTTGAAAATATGTATTTACATACTTATCTTTGCTATATGCCCTACTTATTGTACCCATGTCCCCACCTTGTTTATACCTCGATCTTATTTGTGAAATGTTTCCACTGTATTCCTATGCTTTGTACGCTGTACCTATACCTGCTGATCTGTCTGTTGTAGCCTCCCGAGTTGTGACTGAAAATGTCATTTTATAGCTGGCCCAGTGGCGTAGAGGGCTGAGGCAGTGATGCTTTACTTCCTGCCATGCTGGCGACCAGTGTTTGCGGTGTGAATAGGTAGGCTGGGGAGGTAGAGAATCGAGCATCCAGAGGACAGCTCTCCTCTCCCGAGGAGGGGTGGGGATGGAGTCCACTGCTTGACTGGCCCCTGGGGGGGCGGCACAATGGACCCCCACTAGGGGCGGAGCTGAGCAAGACACCCAGCGTGCCGTGTACAGAACATTGCACGGCCATTGGCATCGTTGCATGCCTTGGCTCCGCGCTCGGAAGCAGGAGAAAAACTGGAGGAGAAAAGCAGCCGACCAGCGGGATGAAGCCGGTCTTCCCACCACACTAGTTCAGCTGGCGCCTCATTTAGCGAGAGGCAATGGCCAGCATATCGCCAGAGTGGCGTGATAGAGGAGGCGGTATTAAGAGAGGCGATCGTGATGGATAAATAACTTAAAAAAAAAAAAAAAAAGTCATTTTGTGGCTAGCTCACCTACCCGGTAAACAAATACTAAATAAAATCTCCTGCGAAGGGTCCCACTCTGGGCTATGTCCCCACAGCAGATTCTCACTAGAGATGCCTTGGGTCTTGGCTGGGGTGCTCACTTAGCCAACTGTCAGACCCAGGGGACTTGGACTGAATCTGAGCAGCATCTCCACATCAGTGTGTCGGAGAGGCGGGCAGTTCTGTATGCTGTGTCGCCTTCCACCCACATTCTTCCTGGCCTGCTTCTGGTATAGGCGGAAATGTCCATTATTATACTACCTCAACAAATGGGGGCACTCACTCCAACCCCTTTGTTAGGAAGCTATGAGAATCACAGTACTGGGCCATGAGCACAACCTGGAGCTCTCAGCCGACCATGTTCCAGGCGTCCAAAACGCACTGGCCGACAGTCTCAGCCAGTCCTGTGCGAGGATGCATGAGTGGGAACTTGTTCTTGGTGGTCAAAATTCTTCGACAGGTGAGGTCAACCAGAGTTGGACTTTTATCGTCTGTACTAAGTGCAAAATTTCCACTTTTCTGCTCACTCGATTCAGAGCCTGGAGTTTTCTGATGCGATGTGTTGTCCCTATGGGAAAGGGAGGATCTTCATTGTGGTTATGGTAAATGCCACTTGGAGAAAGGGCACGCGACGCTGCACAGACCCTTCCAGATGGCACACAGAAGCAGGAGCTGCTCCAGTGCCTCCAAACAGCCGAGGATGTTAACAGGCACCTCCTCAGAGCCATCTGTGATATAGCTGACACTGTTGCCAGGGTGGCCGCCACGGGCATTTGCCTGCATAGGCACTCCCGGCTCGGGGTATTCAGGTTTGCTGCTGATGTACAGCAAAATTGCTTAATGCCCTCTAATGGAGCTAAGCTGTTTGACCCTGATGTCCAGGATATTAATGATCTGCAAGCTCTGGTAGGGCCCTCAAGTCTGTTTACTTCCTCTACCATACCCAGTTAAGAAGTAGAGGTGCCCTCTTCGTAAAGTACCTAATAGACCAGTGCAGAGCCCGGCTGCCTTTGCACACCCACTCTAGTGCTAAAGCTGTAGCCAAGCACCCCAAAAATTAAGGAACAGCCCAAGCAGCTGGCTCCGCTTCTGCTTGACTCTGTGCCGGACCCTCCTCTTCTGGTTCCGGACCAGGAGGTGATGATTGTAGGTCTGTTCTCCTCTCTCTGAATCATTGAAGAACCATAACTTCAGATGCTTGGATTCTGTAGATAATAGAGCAGGAGCATACCCTGAGCTCATTGAGCAATCTCCAGAAACCCCTCCCTCCACCCTCCAGTTGCCCCTCAGCTCACCTGTCTGTTTCTCTTGGAGGAGGTGCAGTCTCCTCTTCACACAAGCTATTGAGCCAGTTCCTTGTTTATTTTTATTTTATTTTAAGAAGTAATCAGAATTTTTTTATTTATTAAATTCTCGGATTACAAATACCTTTGAGCAGAAACTGCTCGTTTACAAAGGTTCCACGTCAAAGGATGAGGGTCAACATACATACAGAGGTAGTAAAAGAATGCACAATAAACAAAACTACTAAAAGAAAAAATACTCAGTTATAACATATTTTGAGATAATATTCATATAACGAGCAGCTTGAGTAGGCAGCTGGCTTCGATAGCAATAAGAGATGGGAGGAGCTTAGGCAGTTAGTATTGCAGGCGTGCGATGAAGGAGAGGAAGTTGGCAGAGCTAATGGGCCACTGTCCGATGGCGGTGGAAAATGTCTTGTACCAGTGGAGATGTGAAGCAGGAAAGGAGTCACAAGGAAGGCCTGGTGCCAGAGGGAATGAGAATGGGAAAGGGCGGGCTGTGAGACATGAGTGAGCTGGGAGGTGTTTAGAGAGATCTCTGTTCAGAGAAGCAGTCACATTGAGTGGTAGAGGTGAGATAAAGTTTGAGATTCCTTTTGAGGGGTCCAAGTGTAGTAGAGGAAAGTGCTTCTTTAATGAGGGAATTGAACCACTGAGCGGCTCTATAGATAAAGGACCGTTGACCCATGGAGGTACGACATCTAGGAACCTGAAAGGTTAGAGATTGGGCACCACGTGTTTGTTGAGTGCCACTGTAGGTAGTAAGGGTGAGCTAACACCAGGTGGCATGAGACCGAGGAGAATTTTTTGGTAAATAAGCAGGTCTGGTATTGTATTCTGCTGAGTAGGGTAGCCAGCTGGCCTGTGCATAGAGGTCACGGGTGTGAGTTTGTTGGGCCGCACCCGTTAGTAGTCTGCAGGCTTTGTTGAGAGAAACTGAAATCCTGTGGAGGGCACTTGTTGAGGCAGAGTCATAGATGGCAAGGCCATAGTCAATGATAGAGGTGACAGAGCTGTAGATGGCTAGTTTAAGGGCATCCGCAGGCATACAGTGCTTGTGTTTGTGTAGTAGTCCAATCTGTATATTAGTGGTCTTGGCAACAGTGTCAATATGCCGAGTGTAGGAGAGCGTACTATCCAGGGTGATACCAAGGTACTAGAACTCCTTGACATGTTCAAGTGGGTTCCCAGCGTGGTTCTTGATGGTGAGGGACAGAGTTGTACCTGCTCCGTCGGTTACAGAAGGACATGGCTTTAGTCTTGCTGTGGTTCAGGACAAGTTTATGAGAATTGAACCAGTCTTCGATGCACTTGAAGTCGAGCTGCAGCAGGGATTCAAGGACTGTAATGTCATGGTGGCTGGAAAACAGGACTGCATAATCTGCGTATAGTAATATTTTTTGGTGGCAGGCACTGGGGAGATTGTTGATGAAGAGGGAGAAGAGTAGAGGGCCCAGAATAGACCCCTGGGGGACTCCGGAACAGACCGGTTTCTCATCCGAAGAGATCCCTGCAGTCCTTACATGTTGGATCCGATTATCAAGGTAGCTGGTGAACCATGGAAGGGCATCGCTGGAGATCCCAATGGAGGACAGTTGCTTGAGCAGTAGGGGGTGGTTAACTGTGTCGAATGCCCTGGTAAGGTCTATAAATACTGCCCCTCCACAATTCCCTTTGTCAAGAGTGGCATGGATGGATTACAACCTTTGAGTCAGTGACTCGTTTACAAAGGCTCCTCATCAGGAAGAAAAATACATTAATAGCAAGCAACAGAAAACAAAGTAAATGAGCTAAAAAAAAAAAAAAAAAAGCAAACAGTCAAAATTAAGGACTGGTTACAAAGGCCCCGCATCAAGATAAATTAGCAATAATAAACAGAGATAAACAATAATGTGGGCTATAATGAGTCAAATGAAGGGCAGTCTTAAAAATAAGCAGACTGAGAGGAGTAAAGACTGGGAAAACTCAGCCAGGGTAGTCACAGCGACGGGAGGAGAGGAGGTGGTTCTTGAGAGCAGTTTTAAAAGGCTCCAGTCTTAGTAGGGAGGTGATGGCTACAGGCAGGGAATTGTACCAGGACAAGGCACAGTAACGGAATGACCTCTGTGCAATGATGGTCCTAACTCTGGGGACTTGCAGAGGGGAGCGGACAGCGCTGCAGGTTGAGAGGGAGGGGGTAGATAGGCTTATGATAGAAGATACCGGGGGAGTCAAACCTGCAGTGATTTTTTTTTTTTTGATCGAGGCAAGATTGATAGAATAAGCCGTTCCACCAGATTAAGGACGTTAGGGAATACAATGTGCAAGTATGGGTAAGACGTGGGGAAGCTGTTAGCATCTGTCAGACCATATTGAGGGATAGCTTAATTTTGTGCAGAGCAGTGATCTTCCTGGACATAAGTCTCCACCACTCATTCACACTAATGGGATCTGCACCGGAGGCACTAGGTCCCAGCGGGAGCAAACTTTTTGCTGGAGGGCCGGCACCAGAGATGGAGCCATGAGGAGCGGCACCGCGAGCCTCAGCTTGTGCGGTAATGACTATCTCGGCGTCGACCCTCCAGCCACCTCAGTTCCTTTTTTCCCGCCGTCGAGTGCGCTTCAGTGACGACGATGCTCGCCCTCCGGGAGTCAAACTTCAAACTAGCAGCATAGTTTTCAGTTATTGTTATTTTGTAGTAATATCTCGAATAAGTATCGCTTAAGTTTATTCTTATTTACAAAGAAGTCTCCGCCTACTTTGAAGGAGTCGACCATGAGCAGGTCAGGTGACGGTAGGGAGACTTCATATGAAAGCTGTTCAGTCAGTCGGGCTGGGTCCGGTCCGCCGCCTTCTCCAGAAGGGGGGTCTGACAACGGTCAGTCCAATGCCCGAGGGGGCGGGCGGTCCCCTCGGAAGCATAAAAATAAACTGTCGCATTCTCGGCACAGTTTGGCCTCTAGCTCTTCTTTGGCCCACAGGTCAAAAAAGAGAAGGCATCACTCGAGGTCGCCCTCTGATATGTCTGCGCGTAGACGGTCGGTTATTGGGGCTAGTTGCCGGTCTCCTCCTTCAGAGTCACCTGCTTCTGTTCCCGGTAGCCAACGCTTTCGCATCGGAGCCCTACCCCGCCCTCTGGTAGGTCTTCAGATGAGCAGTTTCATCAGTGGGACGCTCTTATGGAGCAATGGGCTCGGAGGTTGGTCCAGCTACCTGGCCCGGTCACTCAGGTGCCTTCGGGCTTCTTGGGAGACCAGGTAGGGCGGTTGAGCCTCCCTGGTCGCGCGGCACCGCTTCGTGCCGCCGACCTAGGCTAGGTGTCCTCCACATGGCTGCGGCAGAGGGGGCCACACTGATGCCTTTATCTCCTGCTCTTCTTCCCTCCTTTCCCTCAAATCCTGTTTTTGGAGTCTTGGGGTGTTTTTCGGCCCTCGGCGTCGATAGCACCCTCAGCGCCATCTTGTGGCGCTGCTTGCATTTGGCGCTGTGTGGCTTCGCGCCGTCCTTGGTGCCATGCGCTTCTTCGCTACTGCTCGCCCGGGACGCTGGGGTTCTTAGAGCGTCATTCACTTGTCAGGACTTACTTTTTCAACTCCTTTCCTTCATTTTCCTCTGATTTTCACTCCTTTCCTGTCCATGCAGTCCCTCCTGGACTGTCAGGAGATGACATTGAGCCTGACCCAGACCTTAGACTGGGTGATGAAGTGGAAGAAACAGGATCTATTCCTGCTGCAGAGCCTGTGGTCGAGGACCTGTCCTTTAAGTCTCTGCTGAAAAACTTGATTTCCACTCTCTCTCCAAACTAGCAGCACCATAAATAAGCACACCATAGTCCATGAGGGACAGTACCGAGGATAAGATGGCCAACCTTAGTGCTTCAGTGGGGAGACGGTCACGATGGCTGTACAGTAGGCCTATCCTAGAGTTAATGGCGGAGGAAAGGGAGCGGATGTGATCGTGGACAGATAGGGAGAGTTCAAAGAGAACGCCGAGATATTTGAAGGAGGTTTGTTCAAGGGGAAAGAGGGTACTAGATAAAACCTGGAGTGGATAATCTTTGCGTGTACTCTGGTTATGTGCAAAAAACATGTTTTTAGTTTTCTTTAAGTTCAAAACCAGCATGTGGTCAGAGAACCAGCATTCAACCTGGGTGAGGGAGTTTTGTAGGAGGAGAGTGTCAGCGTGTGAGTCAAACAGAACAGTGTTGTCCACATAAAGTAGAAGGTTTCCATTACAAGCGGAGGGGAGAGAATTCAGATAGAGGCTGGAAAGCAAGGGCCCTCGGATGGAGCCCTGGGGAACACCAGAACGAACCTGTTGAGGGCAGGAGATGATGGACCCGATTTTGACACACTGGGTGCAGGAGGAAAGATAGCTGGAGAACCCGTTCAACAAACTGTGCAAGAGAATGTACCAGAGAAACAAGTGGTTCTACGCCAGGTTTTTCCTGGTACCCAAAATAACCAGCAATGTGAGGCCCATTCTAGATCTAAAGACCTCAATCTGTACATCCAGTACAAAAGTTCTGGATGGTAACCTTATCGGGCCTAATGCTCCTCCTCAGAACAGTGGATTGGCTATGTTCACTGGTCATGCAGGATGCTTACCTGCACATTTCGGTCTTCTCTGCCCACAGGGTCAGATGACCATTAGTTGATAGCTTTATATGTTAAAAAGTTATCAGCAACTCAAAAGCATCTGATTAAAGGGAAGCTATAGGGCTGCAATATTGTGGTCTGACGTCATGGTACTACGTCTGATAAGACCGGGGAATTTTTAATCACGTACAAAAATAAGCCTTTCTTCACAAGTAGGGCATAAAAAGGGGGGAAATTTTACTAGCCCAAAGGCGTAGTGACTTGTGGACACCTGGCAGCTTTGTGGTTGGGTGTTAACCAGAAAGAGCTTCTCTGATTTTGTGTACTATGTGACTTTTGAGAAGAGTGCTTAAAATATCCTGACTTATGATTCCTACTGTAAATAGAAAAATTAACCTCACACTCAATAAATTCATGTTAGCAAATATTGATACAGAATCAAAATCATACTAGCAATCATTAAACTTAATTGAGTAATCAGTCATTAATAATTTATGTTAACTGATAGATACAGTATCAAAATGAGATCAGCAAGTATAAAATTTGTCTAGGTTTTTGGTTTAACTGTAAATGTATATTTTGGCAAGAAAGGTTGAAACCCAAGCTGCAGGGGTGTTGCTCTTTAAAGGTGTTTACTTTATTGCATTGTAAAATCCATTAAGCAGAAAATATATTTATTTGATATTGTTTCTGATTCGTTTACTTCATTTATAATGTCCAGTAGTGAATCCCTTGGTGGGATGTCTGGGACAGTCCACCTTTCCATGATTTCTTGATCCATCTGTTCAATGGTTAGATGTGTCGGGGTGAGCAGACCCACTGGGGGCTGGAGAGGGGTGCTGACTCGCACCACTGGCTAACATTCTTGATTATCTTTGGTCCCTCTGTCGGGCCTTCGGCCGACCCTTAAAGTATACCTGGCAGCTATTTCCATTTACCGGGTGCGAGCCGGTCACCAGTCAAGTGGTGCAGGAGAGGGTGGTTTGGCGCTTCTTCAAAGGCCTTGACCACATTTCCCTTCTGGTGCGTGAACCACTACCACCGTGGGACTTGCTGCTGGTTTTGGCAAAGCTAATGGGCAAGCCATTTGAACTGATGCACAGGTGTGATAGGTCTCACCTGTCATGGAAGATCGCCTTCTTGGTGGCTATCACGTCAGCCAGAAGGATCAGTGAGCTCCAGGCGCTTTCAGTTGAGTCTCCTTGCCTGGTCTTCCACAAGGACAAGGTTGTTCTTTGCCCCAACGTGAAGTTCCTCCTGAAGGCTGTGTTAGTTTCACCTTCACCAGGTGATAAATCTCCTGGTGTACTTCAGTCACACCTCGGAAGTTGAGCACAGGTTCCATGCTCCGGACCGGAGGCGAGAACTTGCTTATTATAAAGAGCTGCATGGCTGGAGTTTGGGGAGAGGCTCACCAGCTGTTTGTCCCCTGTGCTGAAGCCGCACCTGGCAGACCTGCAGCCAAGTGGATGACTGGCAGGTGAATCCCATCCTGCATTGATCTCTGCTATAGGTTGGCAGGTAGGGAGCCTCCTGGAGAGCTAAGGGCTCATTGCCCCTGCCATACCGCTGCTTCCAGGGACGTCCCTATCCAGGAAATCTACAGGACTGCTACCTGGAGGTCAGCACACACCTTCATTTCCCATTACCACTTTGACCTAGAGTCATGCCGGATGCTGGTTTGGGGCCTCAGTTCTCCAGTTTGTTTCTAAATAGGGTGTGCACCTTGCTCCCTCCTCCCAGAGAACTGCTAGGAGTCTGCCTATAAGTGTGGATAGAAAGTTCTATCCATGTCCCTAGAAAAACAGGATCCTACTTCGAGATACAGCTCTTGCTGCAGGTTACACGATTAGGACTGAAGCCGGCAGGCGCCAGGACCCCATGCAAATTTTTTAGCCAGCAGTGTTCAGCGGGGACTGCCTCCGACGTCTGTCCTGCCACCGACGTCAGGCGTAGTACATAAGGAGGCACCCCACCGGTAATCCTCAGTTCTTTTCCCGCCGTCGACATTGCCAGTATCTGCCTCTCGGTCTCCTTTTCTAGCGTGCGATGACCTTTAGAACTATGACGATTTTCGTCTTTCTTCACGACTTTGGATTCAACTGATGTTCTCTCCAACTACTTCTCTTGAGGGTCACCATTCGAAGTGTGCCTGCGACAAACAGATCCCCTTCAAGGATCCACATTTGGCCTGCGTGCACTGCCTAGGCCAGGAACACGACACCAAGGCCTGCGCCTTCTGCCAGGGCTTCAACAGTCGCACCAGGATCCGCCGCCAGAAGGCCCTTCAAGCGTTTCTCTTGGAGGAGAAACTGAAAACCATGGATAAAGAACCTTCCTCCTGGGGGGAGTCGTCTGGTGAAACCCACAAGCACTGGGACAAACACCGGGAAAAGGAAAGGTCCAGGTCCCCTCCGAGGGCCTCAGACTCCCGAAGCCCCGGCTCAAGATCGGACCGCTCTCCCTCCAGGGCTCGGTCGCAACCTCCCCCGGTTCAGGTCAGATCCTGCAGCGGTTCCTCTTCTCTGCAGCCCCTGAAGACTTCCAGGCCATCGGCCTTTTCCACTCCATCTAAGGCCTCGTCGAAGTCCAGGGAGCGCTATAAATCTTCCCGCCAGCGGGACTCCGACGCCAGGTCGGTTTCCCAGCCTCCGCGTGGGTCGGTTACGGTTCCTCGTAAGACAAAGGACCTGACGTCCCTCAAACGGATGTCGGATCAGACGTCGGCCCATCCAACTTCAGCCAAGCACCGGCGCTCCCAGGAGCCGACGAGACCTAAACACCCGTCGCCGACCAGGCGTTCACCTCTGAAGACGTCGGCCAGGGGACAGACGTCGGCTACCCCAGAGAAGAGGACCGCACCACCGTTGCCGGCGGACACTGGTCAGAAGGACTCGGAGGAGGAGGATACCATACAGCCCGAGGACCAGGCAGGCGACACCGGAGATGCCGGGCTCCCACTGGGACCTTCCCCAGAGTGGGAGACCCCCCCCCCCGGGGGCCCAACCCCGGCGTCAGGCCTGTCGGTCATGAATTTGGCAGAGGTAAAGGAACTTTTTACCTTTTGGTGGGACACCATTAGAAAAGATGTGGTCGCCAAACGTCCGCCTCCGCCTCCACCTACTCCTTCACTGCCTCCGCCCCCTCCTCCGCCCTAGGGGCCTGTAGGATGGTCGCCAACCCCCAAGGAGCAGACACCACCTCCTCTGGGCAGATTCTCAGAAAGACGACCTCCCTGTAGATCCCCCTCAGGGTCACCCAATCCCAGGAGACCCAGACAACACCGGTACATTCCGTCTGGGGAGAATTCCAGATCTGAGACCTCAGGGTGCTCCAGATCTCCTCCCATCAGCATTCTCGCTCCGGACCCACACGACCTACCCAGGTCTCCGGATGATCCCTCTTTTGCGGAGATCATGAGGCACATCCAGGAGAATATGGTTTGGGATGCTGAAGAACTCTACCGCGAGAGACAACGCCTTGCTCGCTACCTTCGGCAGAAAGATCCGAAGCCTGTGGTAGTGCCGCCCTTGGTGGATACCTTTGCGGACGTCATCAAGGCTGCCTGGAAACGTCCGCACTCCACTCCAGCAGTGCCGAAGAAGGCTGACTGCCTATACAAGGCCCCTAGGGAGGACCAGTATCTGGCGAACCAACCTCTGGCTGACTCCCTGGTCATCACTGCTTCACATGACCGGTCTCGGAGACCTCAGCATTTGAGCACACAGCCACCGGACCAGGAATCCAAGCAATTGGATGTCCTAGGTAGGGGCATGTACGTGGCCGTGACTTGCGCCATCAGGTCACTGAATTACCTCACCCACATGGTTCAGTTCCAGAACGCACTGTGGGAACAGGGACAGGACCTGGTCGAGAAGATGCCCAATGGCGACCACAAGGAGCAGCTCTTGAACCTCCTCTGCACGGGTTCGGATATGGGGACCCAGGTGCTCAGAGCTGCATATGATTCTGCGGACTCTTCAGCCAGAGCTCCAGCCTCAGGCGTGTCTCTCTGGAGACCCTCTTGGCTCCATGTCTCCGGCTTTACCCTGGACATCCAGAAGAACATCTTAGATGTCCCTTATAACAGCGAGGTCCTATTTGGTGAAGCCTCCGTGAGAGTAATCACCAAACTTCAGGACGCAGGGAATGCGGTCCGATCTGTACAAGCTATGTACAGGTCTCGGCCTATTTCCTTTCGTAGGAACCAGAGCCGCTTCCGTAGCCAGCTACAAAGGCAACAGCCACGCTCTGGCCAACAGCAGAGGGGCACTTTCACCTGCAAGGCCCAGGCCAAGTCATCCCCAGGCAGAGGCCAACGATTTGCAAAGTTGGCCCAGCCTGCCAGATCAAATGCTGCCACAGCATGACTCCTTCCTGGCCCCCGCCCCTCCTCAGGATCAACGGGAAAAGAAAGTCGGGGGTCGCATCGCACGCCACTTGCCAGGGTGGCAGTCGATCACCACCGACAGGTGGGTTCTGCAGCTGGTCAAAAAAGACCATTATATAGAATTTGTAGGCAGTCCACCTACAAGACCTCCCCTGCTCTCCCGATATTCAGGTCAGCATGCCCTGCTCATACAGCAGGAAGCCTTAGAGCACGTCCCAGAGAACCAGAGAGGACTAGGGTACTATTCTCACTTCTTCCTGGTTCCAAAGAAAACAGGGGACCTCCGTCCAATACTGGACCTCAGCGACCTCAACCTTTCGGTCGTCTACAGACGCTTCCGCATGGTGACCCTTCCGGGCCTAATTCCCATGCTGAAGCAGGATGCCTTTCTGGCATCTTTGGACATGCAGGACGCCTACCTGCATATTCCGATTGCTCAAGCGCACCGGAGGTTCCTGCGCTTCGAGTTTCAGAGCCGCCATTATCAGTTCCGAGCTCTTCCCTTCAGGCTGTCAGCCGCACATCACGTATTCACGAAGTGCATGGCGGTCGTAGCGGCGTCTCTGAGGAGACAAGGCCACTACGTGTTCCCATACCTGGGCGACTGGCTTCTCATGGCGCCCTCCAGGGAGGCACTGATGGCTATTCACTGTACCCAGTCCCTTTTTCAGTCGCTGGGTATTCTCATCAACTACGAGAAGTTGCTTCTGGTGCCGTCCCAGAAACTGCAATTTATAGGTGCAGTTCTGGACACAGTCGGAAGGAAAGCTTTTCTTCCCTCAGACAGAGCGGAACACATCAGATCCCTCATCAGGGATTTGTCGGTGAAGACCGTCCCAGCCAGACTGGTCCTTCGCCTGCTCAGACACATGGCTGCGGCCATTGCGACAGTCCCGCTGGCACGTCTCCACATGCGGGTAACCCAGTGGATGCTATGGGTGCAGTGGGACCAAAGGCAAGACCATCTGCAGCATCCAATCCGAATCACGAATGCCGTAATTTGGGATTGGCAATGGTGGCTAAATCCAGGGAACCTCTCTGCTGGGGTTCCTTTCACAGCGGCCTCTCCGACCGTGACCCTCTCCACAGACGCCTCAGGGCTCGGGTGGGGAGCACACCTGGACGGTGTTCAGTCTCAGGGCCTGTGGACGGCCCAGGAGTCTCATCTCCACATCAACATTTTGGAAATGAGGGCAGTCCTTTACGCTCTGCAAGCCTTCCAGTCGGAGATTCCACCGGGTACATTTCTGTTGCAAACAGACAATACCATGGTGATGTATTACCTCAAACAGGGAGACACTCACTCCTACCTGCTTTGCAGGGAGGCCATGAGTGTGTGGGAGTGGGTATTGCAACGGGCGCAAATCTATACTGCAACGTGTCCCGGGAGTGGGCGACACCATCGCAGACAGCCTGAGCCGCTCTCAGGCCAGAGTCCACGAATGGGAACTTCTGCAGTAGGTGGCAGAGGATCTGTTTCACAGATGGGGCACTCCAGAGTTAGACCCTTTCGCGTCCCCATCCAATGCAAAACTGCCCAATTTTTGCTCGCTAGATCCGGGGCCTGGTGTTTTCTGGCAAGACGCATTGTCCCTCTCCTGGGCGGGCAGATTCCTCTGTGCCATCCCTCCTTTCCCATTGATCCAGAGAGTTCTCTTAAAACTTCGCAGGGAGCAAGCGACGCTTATTTTGATCGCACCCTTCTGGCCCAGATTTGGTTCCCTCTTCTGCACTAGCTATCCCGGGAACCTCAAGATCTTACTTTGAGATACAGCTCTTGCAGCAGGTTACACCATTAGGACTGAAGCCGGCAGGCGCCAGGACCCCATGGAAAATTTCTAGCTAGCTATCTTCAGCGGGGACCGCCCCCGACGTCGGTCCCGCCTCCGATGTCAGGCATGGTACATAAGGGGGCGGTCCCGCCAGAATCCCCAGTTCTTTCCCGCCGTCGAACTTGCATGCCTCGACCCTTCGGTCTCAGTCTAGCGCGCGACGCGTGGTTGCTGAACTTCCTACGGGAAATTGCTTCATTTCGAAGATTTTTCTTCTCTGATGTCCTCACCGACCTCCGGGCATACGTCTAAGTGTGCTTGTGGAAAACAGATCCCCTTTAAGGACCCTCACACGGCTTGCGTTCGGTGCCTGGGCCCAGAGCACGACACCCAGGCCTGTTCCCTCTGCCAGGGATTTAACAGCCGCACCAGGATCCGGCGACAGAAGGCTCTGCAGGCGTTCCTCCTGGAAGAAAAACTTAGAGCCATGTCCTCTAAAGGGGAATCTTCTCACAAGCACGCCGAAAAGAAGAGAAGGGAGAAGGACCCTTCCAGGTCTCTGACTCGGGCCTCCGAGTCCCGCAGCTCCGGATCAAAGTCGGACCGGTCCCGTCCAGGGCCTCTTCCCTCCCCGGCTGCGGTGGCCGTTTCTCGATCTTCTCAGGCCCCTACCGCCAGGCCGTCGTCGTCCTCCACCCCTAAGGCCGGGGCGAAGTCCGGGGAGCGTCATCACCATCGCCACAAGTCGGGCTCCCGCTCGTCGGTACCCGACGTCCGGTCCTCTTCAGTGCCGCCGAGGAAGACCCTGGAGTTTACCCCTCTGAAGAGGCCAGCAGACCCGACGCCGGCTCGACCTCCGTTGGCCGTCAGACCGTCGTCGGTCAAATCTACCCATCGGACGTTGGCAGGGGGACCGACGTCCGCGGCGCCTGAGAAGAGGGCTCCTGCGTCTCCGACCGTCGTCGGGCAGGAGTCCCTTATGGAGGAAGACTCAACGCAGCCCGAAGATCAGACGGGCGATCCTGGCCTCGCGCAGTCTCCCAGGGCTCCCTCGCCGGCGCCCGAGGTCCCTGTGGAGCCGTCGCCGGGACCCGACGTCCGACCCTCGACGTCTGAGCCGGCGTCGGGATTATCTATTGCGGATGTAAAGGATCTCTTTACATACTGGTGGGACACCATCAAGAAGGACGTGGCGCCCACCACTCTTCCTCCTTTGGCTCCAGCCCCCTCTTCGCCTGCGGGGTCGGCTGGCCACTCTACTGTCCCCAGGGAGTCCAGATCCCCTCCCAGGGCTCGAAGTGCAAAGAGGAGACCTCTGTCTAGATCCTCGTCTTCCGGATCACCCAGCCCAAAGAGATCCAGGAGACGCCGACGTTCGCCGTTGACGGAGAACGAGGGATCTGTGTATTCCACTTCCAGATCTCCATCTCCAATCTCAGTCCCTTCTCTGGACCCACATGAGACTCCACGGTCTCCTCCGGATGACCCCTCGTTCATGGATATCATGCGCCATATCCAGGAGAACATGGGGTGGGAATCTGAGGAGTTAGACCCCGAAAGATTGCGCCTGGCTAAGTATTTTCAGCAGAAGGACCCCAAGCCTGTGGTGGTGCCACCCTTGGTGGACACTTCTGTGGACGTCACCAAGGCCGCGTGGAAGTGTCCACATTCGTTACCGGCGGTGCCGAAGAGCTGACCGTCTATACAAGGCCCCTAGGGAGGACCAGTATTTGACGCACCAACCTCTGGCCGATTCTCTGGTCATAACAGCCTCAAATGACCGGTCCCAAAGGCCGCAGCATTTGAGCACCCTACCATCAGATCCAGAATCCAAGCATTTGGAGACTCTGGGCAGGCGCACGTATGCTCCGGCGACCTGCGCCATCAGATCCCTGAACTATCTGACCCACATGATTCAATTTCAGAACGCACTGTGGGAACAGGGTCTGGAGGCAGCTGAGAAGCTTCCTGAAGGTGGTCAGAAGGAGGAGATGCTCCAGCTCCTCCGCACGGGTTCAGACGTGGGGACCCAAGTGCTTAGAGCCGCGTATGATTCCGCGGACTCATCGGCCAGAGCAGCAGCTTCAGGCGTTTGTCTCCGGAGACACTCCTGGCTCTGTGTCTCCGGCTTCACCCCGGACGTCCAGAAGAACATTGTGGACACCCTTTTGAGGGAGATGTGTTGTTTGGTAATCCTGCGGAAAAAATTATTACCAAACTGCAAGAGGCTGGAAAGGCAGTGAGGTCGGTGCAGGCAGTGTACCGGCCTAGGCCTGGGTCCTTTTGTGGGCACCAAGGCCGTTTTCGTGGGCGGACACAGAGGCAACAACCTCGCTCCGCCACACAACAGAGGGGCTCTGGTTTTCGCAGAACGCAGGGGAAGCAGCCCGCTAGCAGAGGTCAGCGTACCCCTAGAGCAACCCAGCCAGCGGGCCTGTCTGCCGCCACAGCATGACTCCTTTCCGGCCCCCGCCCCTCGGGATCAACGGGATGTGATGGTCGGGGGTCGCATTGCGAACTTCCTGCCGGGATGGCAGGCAATCACCACCGACAGGTGGGTTCTTCAGTTGGTCAGCATTGGCCACTTTTTAGAGTTTGCGGAAAAGCCACCCTCGAGGCCTCCTCTGCTCTCCCGGTATTCGGGTCAGCATGGCGCCTTAATCTGGCAAGAAATACTCACGCTCCTGAACAAGGGGGCAGTAGAGTACGTCCCGGGAAACCAGAGAGGACTAGGGTATTATTCTCACTTCTTCCTGGTTCCCAAGAAAACAGGGGACCTCCATCCAATTCTGGACCTGAGCGACCTCAACATGTCGGTCGCATACAAAAGATTCCGCATGGTGACCCTCCCGGGCCTGATCCCCATGCTAAAGCAGGGCGCCTATTTAGCGTCCTTAGACATGCAGGACGTCTACCTGCATATCCCCATAGCTCAAGCGTATCAGAGGTTCCTGCGCTTCGAGTTTCTAGGCCACCACTTCCAGTTCCGGGCTCTCCCTTTCGGACTGTCATCCGCACCAAGGGTCTTTACCAAATGCATGGCAATCGTGGCAGCGTCTCTAAGGAGAAAGGGCCACTATGTGTTCCCGTACCTCGACGATTGGCTTCTCATGGCCGTCTCCAGCGCGGCGCTTCTGCTCGCGATCCAGGACACCCAAGACCTATTTGGATCGCTGGGCATTCTTATAAATCGAGAGAAGTCCGTCTTGGTACCGTCGCAAAACCTGCAGTTCATAGGAGCAGTGCTGGACACGATCCAGGGAAGAGCTTTTCTTCCAGCCGACAGGGCGGAACGCATAAGGTCCCTCATAGGGGACTTATCGACGAACCAGATCGTACCAGCCAGGTCGGTTCTTCGTCTGCTCGGACACATAGCTGCGGCCATTCCTACTGTCCCTCTCGCGTGACTCCACATGCGAATAACGCAGTGGATGCTCAAAGCGCAATGGGATCAGAGGCAAGACCATTTGCAGCATCCAGTCAGGATCACGAAATCCGTGGTTCGAGACTGGCAATGGTGATTAGCCCCCGGGTCGCTCTCCAAGGGCGTCCCGTTTGCAGCGCCGTCCCCAGAGATAACCTCACCACGGATGCTTCGGGTCTCGGGTGGGAGCACACCTAGGCAGGGGTGAGGTCTCAGGGTGTATGGACCCGTTGAGGCTCATCTCCATATCAACGTCCTAGAGATGAGGGCGGTCCTCTATGCACTCCAGGCCTTTCAGTCCATGATCCCGCTGTGCACGATCCTGCTTCAGACGGACAACACGGCGGTGATGTATTACCTCAACAAACAAGGAGGCGCACACTCTTACCCCCTTTGCAGGGAGGCCATGAGGGTGTGGGATTGGGTAATCGGACACGGCGCAAACCTGATCGCTGTACATGTTCCCGGAGTGGGCGACCACGATCGCGGACTGCCTGAGTCGCTCCCAGGCCAGAGTCCACGGTGGGAACTTCTTCAGGAGGTGGCAGAAGATCTGTTCCTTGATGGGGAACTCCAGAACTGGACTTGTTCGCATCCCCATCCAACGCAAAACTGCCCAATTTTTGCTCGCTAGATCCAGGGCCTGGTGTTTTCTGGCGAGACGCGTTGTCCCTCTCCTGGGTGAACAGATTCCTTTATGCCTTCCCTCCCTTCCCGTTGATCCAGAGAGTTCTTCTCAAGCTGCGCAGGGAGCACGCAAGAATGATTCTGGTGGCCCCGTTTTGGCCCAGACAGATTTGGTTCCCCTTGCTGGCACAGCTATCTCGGGAACCCCCGCTCCCGTTGCCGCTCAACTCCCACTTACTGTCTCAGGAGAGAGGTTCATTGCTTCATCCGGATCTCCGCTCTTTGAACCTGCATGCATGAGACATGGCCATTGTGCGCCACGGGGTCTCGCAAGAGGATGCTGAGATTCTCTCCGCAGCCAGAAAGCCAGCAACGCATGCTACTTACGCCATGAAGTGGCGTTGTTTTTGTCTATGGTCACGGGCTCGTGGCCTTTCCCCTTTAGGTTGTCCCGTTGGAGTGGTTCTAGACTACCTCCTTTCTCTTTTCAATTCTGGGCTAGCCTACTCCTCTATTAAGGTGCTCCTCTGTGCTATTTCGGCCTACCATCTTCCGCTGGGGCACTGTACTATTGCTCAGCTTGAAGCTTCTCGGGAAGTAGACCGGAAGGTCAATATCCTGATTTAAAGTAAATTACGAAACCACCTTGGGCAAAACTTTGGGTTAAGTCCGTGTCTCTCAAGACGAACCCCAAAGCTATGAAATGATTTCAATACTACTAAATCAGGATATTATTTCTTCGACTCCAATTATCCAACAGAGGAGGGCTTTGCTTCATACCCTGGATGTTCACATGGCCTGAGGTATTACCTTAACAGAACTAAACCCTTGCGGGCTTCTGACCAGCTTTTCGTCTCTTTTTCTCAGAGAATGGAAGGCCAACCGGTGTCCAAGCAGACCTTGTCACGCTGGCTTGTCCAGTGTATCTCGCACTGCTACCAGATTAAACAAAAACCCCTCCCGGGTTCTATCTGGGGTCATTCTACCAGAGGTGTGGCCACTTCTTTTGCAGCGCTCAGAAATGTCTCTATTTCAGCTATTTGCACTGCTGCTACTTGGAGCTCCGTACATACCTTTATCAGGCATTACAGTCTGGACATAGCCTCTAGGCGTAGAGCCGGTTTCGGCCTAGCGGTGTTGCAAGGTCTCTTGTCCTGAGTCAGGACTTGGATTGTTTTTTTCTCTTGTCTCTATGCCTCCTCCCGGATCTTCTGGCAGCGTTACTGCTTGGGAATCAGTCCCAATGGTGTAACCTGCTGCAAGAGCTGTATCTCGAAGTAAGATAGTACAGTTACGTAAGAACTTACCGTAACAGTAGATCTTCGAGAACAGCTCTTGCAGCAGGAACCTTCCCGCCCTCCTTCCCCCTTAGAGGAGGTACAGCTCTGCTAAAAAAAAAAAAAAAAAATGAAAGGTTAAAGCAGAAGCAATATGTCATGGATGATTGAAACAGAGGAAAAGAAAGAAACGCTTTGGTTGAGATTTTCTCCTTTAATGCCTTCTGACGGCGGATCCTTGGTCTCCCCTTCTGATGTCATCCTGCAGCCGGGAGTCTCCGGCGGGAGAACTGGGGATTCTGGCGGGACCGCCCCCTTATGTACCATGCCTGACGTCGGAGGCGGGACCGACGTCGGGGGCGGTCCCCGCTGAAGATAGCTAGATAGAAATTTTCCGTGGGGTCCTGGCGCCTGCCGGCTTCAGTCCTAATGGTGTAACCTGCTGTAAGAGCTGTTCTCGAAGATCTACTGTTACGGTAAGTTCTTACATAACTGTACTTTCCTTTGCCAGTCAGCTCCCATCTATTGTCTCAGGAGGCGGGTTCATTGGTCCACCCAGACTTGCGTTCATTGAACCTGCAGCTTAACGCTCCTAGAGACATAGCCATTGATGCGTCACGGGATCTACATGAAGTGGCAGACATACTCTCTGCCGCCAGAAAACAGTCAACCCATAACGACGCCATGAAATGGCGAGATTCTGTTTAGTGGGCTCAAGCCGTAGGCTTTCGGCCGTTAGACTGTCCTGAAAAGCTGGTTCTGGATTACCTGCTTTCCCTCTTCCACTCGTGTTAGCTTACTCCTCGATTAAAGTGCACCTTTGTGCAATCTCCACTAGCCCCCCGTGAGGCCACCGGACGGTGACCCAGCTGGACACTACTCGTGCCTTCTTAAGGGGTGTCCTTCACCTTAGGCCGCCCATCAAGGATCCAATTCCTCCTTGGGACTTACCCTTTGTCCTGGAGCAGCTTACGCTGCCTCCTTTTGAACCAGCGGCGGATTGTAAGCTACGTTTTCTCTCTTGGAAAACGTTATTGTTAGTTGCCGTTACTACGGCTAGCAGGATATCGGAATTGCATGCGCTTATGTGCAAAGAGCCTTATTTGGTTTTCCACCATGACAGGGTATCCCTAAGGACAAACCCAAAGTTTTTGCCTAAGGTGGTTTCAGCCATCACTCTAAATTGGGATATTGATCTGTGTTTCCCAAGGTACACTAATCGAGGAGAAGCCCTTCTGCACAGCCTTGACGTGCATCTGTGCCTCAGATACTATCTGACCAGAACCAAACTGCTCCGAAAGTCTGACCAGCTTTTCGTCTCCTTTGCTCACAGGATGAAAGGAGCTCCTGTCTATAAACAGTCACTCTCTAGGTGGCTCATCCAGTGCATCACTTTATGACAAGCGCAGTAAACCCTTACCGGGCGCGGTCAAGGGTCATTCTACAAGAGGGGTGGCTACTTCATTTGTGGCGTTAAAGAACGTCTCCACTTCAGCTATTTGCGCTGCAGCTATTTGGAGCTCTGTGCATACCTTTATCAGGCATTATAGCCTAGGCATTGCATCGAGCTGAAAAGTGGGGGTTCAGTCTAGCCGTCCTTCAAGGACTTCTGTCCTAAGTTCGAGTAATATAGAGATATCTACCTTTCCTCCTCCCAGTGGTGCATGATTGCCACTATTGCTTGGAAATCAGTCCTAATGGTGTAACCTGCTGCAAGAGCTGTATCTCGAAGTAAGATAGTACAGTTACATAAGAACTTACCGTAACAGTAGATCTTCGAGAACAGCTCTTGCAGCAGGTACCTTCCCACCCACCATTCCCCTTTTGGAGGTAGGTCGTAGTCAAGCACCCATCTTAGGGGATGGGTCATTCCTATTCACTAGTCTTTGCCATCTGGTGGAGGATCCTCTGTCTCCTCTTCTGATGTCATCGAGCGGCCGGGAGTCTCCGGCGGGAGAATTGAGGATTGTTTGGGGGGGGGGGGCACCTCCTTATGTACTACGCCTGACGTCGGGGGCGGGACTGGCGTCTGAGGTGGTCCCTGCTGAAGACTGCTAGCTAGAAAATTTCCGTGGGGTCCTGGCGCCTGCCGGCTTCAGTCCTAATGGTGTAACCTGCTGCAAGAGCTGTTCTCTAAGATCTACTGTTACGGTACGTTCTTGCGGAACTGTTCTTTTCCCCCACCTGCGGGGCCGGCGCAACTGCCTGTTCCACCTAAGTTGGTGTCTCCACCGATCGTGGTGGAACCGCCGCCTAAGCAGCCTATGGGAAGGTCTTCTTCCAAAGAGGACCGTCCAGACACCAAACTTCCCTGACGTTTGTTGGTCACAGTTACACCGGACCACCCTCGGTGGGTCAAATGATTTGAGCGACAGGCCGCTGTACCCCAGCTTCTCGGACTCTGTCACCAGGCTTCACTCTCATCCTGGGGATGATGATGAGTCTGTTGGCCTAGGGATGGAGGAAGGTCCTTCTTCCTTCCAAGGGATCCTTTGCCTCATTTCTGAGTCCACAGGGATGCCCCTGGACCCCATCCGGAAAAAGGCAGAGTACCCTCTTACGGGCATCCTTAAGAGGGGATACACCAACAGAGGCCTTTCCTGTGGCCGAGGCCATTGTTGGTCTGGCACTGTAACTGTGGCAGCGTCCTGCCTCTTGTCCAGCACAGTCTGCCCTCATGGCCTTTAAGGACACAGTTCCCATGGAGTCCCTTGCAGGGTTAACAGAGCACCCTTCAGCCGAGAGTCTGGTGATCACATCTGTGTTCAGGCGTACTGGCAGTTCTGCCAACACTGACCGACCTCCCAATAGAGTCCAAGCTCTTGGACCATTTGGGAAGGAAGGTCTATGTGGCTTCCTCCTTGGGCCTTTGTCAGGCAAGTTCTGCCATCGTCATGGCACACTTCTCTCATGCCCTTCTCTGGTCATTAGACAAGGTCCTCCCACATCTCCCCGCGGACATGCAAATCACGGTCAAGCAGGTTCGAGACCAGGACCGAGCTGTTGCCAAACAGCAGCTCCAGATGGTCTTGGACATTGGGGACTCTTGCGCCCGCTCGATGGCTGCCGCATTGCCTCTCGCCGCAGGGCTTGGCTGAGGCCCTCCTCCTTCCCAGCGGATACTCGGCACAAGTTAGCTGTTGTGCCCTCTTTGGGACCGACTTGTTTGGCCCCGGACTGGCTGGTCACCTCCAGCGCATAGAGCAGTCCAGTGCCGCCTTGGACGCTACTTAACCTAAGAGTTCTTTGGGCAAGAAGCCCTTTCGGCACTCTTCCCCTGTGGTTCAGCAGTCCTCTTTTGAAGGGGGAGAGCAGCATCAGCAGCAGGCTCAAGCTTGGCGCCCTCGGCCCAAGCCTGGACCCCAACAGGTCCGTAAAGGAGGAAGAGGCTCAGGTCCTGGAGCTTCCTCCTCCAAGCCTGCTCAGTGACAGGGTGGGGGTTGCCACCTCTACTCCCGTCATGCCAGCTCTGGATCTTCCTGTGGGGGGGCCGGCTCTGCCACTTTCTTTCCACTTGGTCCATTATTACCATGGACAAGTGGGTTCTTGAAGTGGTCAGCCAGGGACTGCCTCTAGAATTCGAGCAGTACCCTCCCAGCTGAGCCCGTGCCCTCGGGAAGAACGGATTTCCGCACGTACCCAGTCGGCTCTTAGAGACGACATTGCTCAGCTCCTCAAAGTGGCTCTAGTGGCGGATCCTTCAGCAGACCCAGGCTTTGTCTCCAGGTACTTCCTGGTGCCCAGGCGGACAGGGGGCTGGCACCCCACTCTAGATCTACATGACCCAAATCAATATCTCGGGACCTTTCGGATGGTCACTGTGTTTCAGATCATACCATCCTTGGAGCGAAACGTGTGGTTTTGTTCACTGGATCTGCAGGACGCGTACTTTCACGTCCCAATCCGTCCGTCCCATCAGCGATTCCTCCGCTTCAGGGTCAAAGGGATCCTGTACGAGTTCCGAGCCTTGCCGTTCTTCCTGTCATCGGCCCCACGGGTCTTCACCAAATGCATTGCAGTGGTTGTGTCCCATCTCCGTCGGTGGGGGGGGGTCAGAATTTACCCCTAACTTGATGATTGGCTCCTTGCAGGTTCCACCCAACAGGAGGTGGAGAGGTCCAGGGATCTGGCCCACCAAACCTGCTTCTCAACTCTGCCTCCTGATCGAGGCCAAGTCAGAACCGCTCGTGCCTTCGGGTGATGGGTCAAAGGGCAGAGCTAGACTCTTGTCAAGCCAGAGCTCGGCTTCAGCGGACAGGGCAGAGGTTCTCTCCTCCTTTGCCCAATCTTTTCTGGTTGGGCACGTCGCCCTGCCGGGACTTTCTGCGCCTTCTGGGTTACATGGTGGCATGCACCTCAGTGGTCCGTTGGGCCTGGTGATACATCACGCCCCCTTCAATGGAGCTGGCCGCCCAGTGGACTAAGCGCCATGGTTAATTCGACCAGCTGATCTCTATAATCCAGAAGATGTGGAATGCTTTCCAATGGTGGACCACCCTAGAACGGTTGCAGGAAGGGAACCAGTTTGTCTGCCCCCGAACAGACTGTTGTCCTCACGACTGATGCCTCTCTAATGGACTGGGGAGCCCACATGGGGGACAAAAGGGCCTACGGGCTGTGGACCCTGGAGGAGTCCCGATGCCGCATCAACCTGTTGGAGCTCAGAGCAGTCAGACTGGCACTGTCAGCTTTCGCTCCTCAGCTCTGGGGTCAAGTGGTTGTGTCCAGACTGACAATACCACAACCATGTACTACCTCAACAAACAGGGCGGCACGGACTCCCGTTTGCTGTGCAAGGAGGCGCTCTGCATCTGGACCCTTGTGAGCCGGTTGAGGTCGACCTCCTAGCCATCCATGTGGCAGGAGCCTCGAACCACCTGGCGGATGCTCTCGGCCGCTTAGGCCAGACATCTCACGAGTGGTCTCTCACCCAGAGGTAGCTTATAGCCTGTTCTCCTGTTGGGGCAAACCGATGGTGGACCACTTTGCCTCAGGAAAACACCAAGCTGAGGCTGTTTCATGCCCACTCGCTGCAGGGGATGCCTTCTCGGGGCATGGACCCCAGGTCTCTCTACGCCTTCCCTCCATTTCCCTCAATCCATAAGGTGCTCCTCAAGGTGAGGAGGGATAAGGTGAAGGTGATCCTGGTAGTCCCAGATTGGCCATGCAAGTACTGGTATCCAGATCTCCGCCTCAGCTGCAGGCCCCCGGAGTGGCTTTGTACATGCCCAGACCCGATATCACATCATCAGGGGAAGATATTCCATCCGGACCTTCAATCCCTGCAATTCACAGCCTGGTACCTGAGCGGCTAGAGTTCCAGGCTTTGGAGCAAGAGCTGTATCTCAAAGTAAGATAGTACAGTTACGTAAGAACTTACCGTAACAGTAGATCTTCGAAAACAGCTCTTGCAGCAGGTACCTTCCCGCTCACCATTCCCCCTTTTGGAGGAGATAGGTTATAGCCTAAATTCCATCATTCAGGATGGAACCATTTCCTTATAGTCTTGGCCATCTGATGGCGGATCCTCTGTCTCCTCTTCTGATGTCAGCTAGCAGCCGGGAGTCTCCGGCGGGAGAACTGGGGATTATGGCGGGACTGCCTCCTTATGTACTACGCCTGACGTCGGGGGTGGGACCGATGTCTGAGGCGGTCCCCGCTGAAGACTGCTAGCTAGAAAATTTCCATGGGGTCCTGACGCCTGCCGGCTTCAGTCCTAATGGTGTAACCTGCTGCAAGAGCTGTTCTCGAAGATCTACTGTTACGGTAAGTTCTTACATAACTGTACTTTACAGTAAGTTCTTGCGTAACTGTACTATCTTCCTTGTCAATCTTCACCATTCATTACTTCCTGGGTGTAAGCGGGCGCACCTGCCACGAACTTTTTTAAAAAGTTAGCTCTATGGCCTCGCAGCCTTGAGACCGGCCTTCGTCGTCATCGCGATGACCGTTAGTAACTACTGACCCTCCTCCAACTCAGTTCTGTTTCTCCCACCGTCGAGGCAGCACCCGCCGCGGGCGTAATTTCGTAGAGTGCAGTACTAGTCAATTCTCTTTCGTTGCACCACGCCCATACCATGGGTAAGACTGTTCTTTTTCTATCTGTACGCGCCGGGTGTTTTCCTACCGTGTTTTTACCTCAATTGTTTGGCGTTATGTCTGGTTCTGGAGCAGGCGTTTTCTAAGGCGGCGCACCCCAATGCGTTAGTGCTCCTGTGGCCAGCATTTCTCCGTCTTGGACCGGCATGGCGTGTCTTCGATACCTGGGACCCAACCATGATATGGATTTGTGCGATGCCTGCTTCTCCATGGACCGTCGTGTCCTCGAAGTCCGCAGCGTTCAAGCTCGGCAAGGCCCGCCGACTTGGACGGGCGGCGTTTCACGGGACTCCCAGGTAAGGTCTCTAGGCCCTTCCCGGGTCCCTCCGGGCCTATGCGATTCGCGGAGGAGAAGCTTCCTCATCCCATCTTGCCGAAGGGCCCCTTCCGCGGTGTCGAGGCGTTACGGTCGCTTCCAGGGCGCTGACGTTGACACCGCCTCGGCAGTCACCTCCTCGGAGGTGCAGGCTCCCCAGTGTCGAGGCCCATGATTTCTGGGCGGACACCGGCGGACCTCGGCGTGCGCCGCCCGGTGCCGTTTGGATCCGGCACCGTTAGCGGTGCTGGTGATCGAGCGGCGCCCGTTAAGCGTTTCATTTGGATCCCGGTGCGTTCGCGGCGCCGGTGATCATAGCGAGCGCTGCTGGTGGCGCCGGCACAGCCCTGGCGCCGTTAGCGGCGCCGTTAACCTGGTTTCTCCCTCCTCGCCAAGCGGCTCGGTTTCGGCGCGGGGCGGTGCCGTTAGCCCGCTGGTGCGGCGGAGGAGCTGGGATCGAGCCTGGCTGGGCAATGTTCGGGACGGCGCCGCCTCTGGTACCGGTGCCGTTCGCGGCGCCGTTGCCTCGGGGACCCCTGGGGTAGCCAGCATTGAGGTCCTGCTGGTCTCGTCCTCCTCGGAGGCCGATGACTCAGACGTGGACCCATCCTGGCACCCCACTCTTCGGTCTGGGTCCCCTGTGCACAGGTACCAGGCGGCGCGGGGCCCCTCCCTCTGTCCCCCTTCAGGTCCTCTCCTGGGGGCTCTCTGGCTGGGGTGGCCTTGAGTCCTGGGAGAGAGACGTGGGGGTGACTGAGGGGGAGGCTCCCCCTTCCGGGGGAACGGTGACAGCAACCCTCCGGGGTGCTGTTGCTCCCTCTGGGGGGTGGGAACGCTGCAGTCGAGGAGGAGGGCTCTCTCGGAGTCCGAGGGGTTGAGGGACAGGGGGACAGGCCCTCAGTCTTCTTTGGCCACCTCAGGGGGGGTGGCCAGGAGCCGTAGTGCTGAACCCCGCCCTTCCCTCCGGGGCTCTAGGGTGCCCTCCGGTGGCGTTGTTGTGGGCTGCCCTTCTGGATCCATGCAGTCCCGACTTCACCGCAGAGGAGGTTCTCCCCCTGGGCTCTTCCAGGCTCCGCTTCTCAGGGTTCCGTCTTGCGGCCTGGTTTGTTGTCCGGGACCCCGCCAGCTCGGGCTCCGTTCCCCAGATTCCAGAGCCCTGGCAGAGATCTGTTGCCTCCTCGTAGGTGCCCCTCTCCACTCTCTGCCTCCACCACCCCCGCTCCGGGCCATGTCGGTCCCTCTGGTCCGTTATCCTGGGAGCAGTTCAGAGTTCTGCAGGCCTTCCCCTTATGCGTTAGATATATGCATGAGCAGGTCTTTAGACTCTCCCACCCGCCCAGGAGTCCTCTGGGCATTCAGCTCCCATCATCCTCGTCTCCCTCCTCTGGGGAGGAACCCCGCTCATCTCTCCTCTGATGCTGATTTCACTGATTATCAGTGATTCCTATCGAGGATGGTGAGGACAACCGGATCTCCTACATTTGAAGAGACAATACCGAGCGGAGGCAGCGTGAATTCTTGGGAATTCAGTGCCCAACACTTGGTGGTACCTTCCTGGCCTATCCCCTTCCAGGAGGCGTCTATCCGATCCTGGCAGTCGCCAGCCGCTTCTTCTCCAGCCCCGGCTGACTGTCAGCGTAGGTATTGTGCCTCCTCGGAGTCTCTAGGTACCCTTCCCAACCCCCCTTCTGGCTTGGTCTACCTTGACACTCCTTCTGGGCGCCGCTGCCTGGCGCACGACCGCCCACCGGACCCGGACTCACTTCAGTTCGACCGTTGGGGGCGAAGAGTGTTCTCTTCTTCTCGTGCGGCTGCTTGTATAGCATCACATCAGGCTCACCACGCTGCCTACAATCGGCACCTGTGGTCGATGCTTTCTTAACTCCTAGCGTCGATGCCTGGTACGGAGCAAACCAGACAAGCTGTTGCCCTCTCCGCTTTAGGCCTAGAGCTGGCAAGACACCAGGCAAGGGCATCTTATGACGCTAATGAGGTGGCTTCCAGGCTTGCGGGGACAGCGATCTGCATTAAGCGGGACGGCATGGCTTAAATCTTTCAAGGGTTGTCACCCCTGGCCCGCGTAGGGTGATGCGCTCCGCCTTCCGGGGACCCGTTCTTTTCTTCCAGAGCTAGGAGACTTTGCAGGGGCTATCTCCGTCTCCACGTCCTCGGGAGGCACCTCCTAGCTCTGATCCCACTAGGCTTCTGTGAATTAGCAGGGTCTTCCCTTCTGTTTCTCACCAACAGGAGGCTGGGGGTTTGTTCCCTCAGGGTCTTTACCCTTCCCCTTCTGGGGGAAGAGGGCTTAGTACTCACCAGGAAGTAATGAATGGTGAGAGATTGACAAGGAAGATATGAAATTGCATTGCCTACACGTAATTCTTGATCTTCTCTTGTCTTCACCATTCATTACACCTCCACCTTCCCCTCAGTGGCCTCCTTCTGTGGCATCTCCCCTCCCGTCCGTTCCTCCCTCTTGCTGAACCTTAAAAAAAAAAAATGTGTGTGTGTGTATATATATATATATATATATATATATATATATATTATCTATATATATAAATAAAAAAAAAAAAGGACATCTCTCTATCTTGCCTTTTCCTTAAGTTTCCAGGAAAATTATTTACTCTTAAGATTCATGGGCTTTGTTGCAGGGGTGCTGGGTGAGTGAGCTACCGACTATCTCAGCACCATGTTCTCAGGCGAGGCACTCTTGGGACTTGCCTGACTCTGTCTGTGCAGTTTGGTCCCACAATATTCTGCTATCAATTACTAAGCCCTAGAATCAACCCCTTTCTTTTTTTTTGCAGAGCAAGAGGAACGGGTACGGTTATTTCTTCTCTCGTAAAACTGAGAGAACTCTCTCCGACTGCTTGAAGGCAGCCCCTGGCTTCTCAGGTCATGTTTTTCCTCATAAGCCTGTGAGTCATACTCTGTCTTGAACCCCCCCCCTTTTTCAAGGGTCCTTCTGAGGACCGTGTTGCAGGAAAAGCAGTGCCAACCATGACCGGTTCTTGCCAGTTTCAAGTCTCTCCTGCCTTGCCATAGCAAGTCCGATTGAGTTCCATTATATTTCTTACAAACTGCCTTGAAAGGCTAAACTTTCTTTCTATACCCTTTGAGCAGCTCTTACATGCTGCCTGGGAATCAACCTTTCCTAGCGGGTGTCCTTCGAGAAGCAAGCCTGCTCTCTCTGCCAGGAGCGCAGCTAGGATCAAGGACCATGGCATGTTGAGGTCAAGACTATGCCCTCCTTAGTCTGTCTAAGCGGGTTCGGTGAACCTTCTCTTCAGCACTACCAGTGGGATTCTTGCCCCATTAAATCGAGAGCCTTAAGCCTCTCCAGCTAACTATGCTCGTTGGGCATTCTGAGTCTCCTCAACATCCCATCTTTCTTCTTCTTCTCTCTTCTTCATTCTTTCTCCTTCCCTTTTCTCTCTATCTGTTCCTCCTAGAGTCGCCCCGGTAAGGAGGCCCTGCGATCCCTAGGGCAGGAATACTCTCTCCTCTGTCTGTTCTCCATCGGCTTATTCCTTTTTCAGTTTATTTTCCTTACTTTGCTATCCCTTGGCTATCTTGCCTCGCTTTCTCTTTTTTCCACAATATAATTTTTTGCCTCTCCGGCTCACAGAACTGAGTTGGAGGAGAATTGATAGCTAATGCGGCCCTCGCGCATGGGCGCAAGGCGTCGGTCTCGGCGGCGTGGGTGGAAACTAACTTTTAAAAAAAGCTCCCGTGGCGACTGCACTCTGGCTCTAAACCCAGGAAGTAATGAATGGTGAAGATACAAGAGAAGATCCAGAAATACGGTAGATACGGCGAATTTTCATTTCCCACTCATGGACTCTGGCCTGAGAAGCTGACTCGGGCTGTCTGCGATGACATTGTCCACTCCTGGTACATGAACAGCAGTGAGGTTTGCACCATGTTGTAAACGCAAGCCCACACCCTCATGGCCTCCCTGCAAAGCGGGTAGGAATGGGTGCCTCCTTATTTGTTGCGGTAATACATCACCGCGGAATTGTCTGACAGAAGAGTACCTGGTGGAATCTCCAACTGGAAAGCCTGCAGGGCGTAAAGAACTGCTCTCATTTCTAGGATATATATGTGGAGATGAGTCTTTTGGGCTGTCCACAGGCCCCAAGACCGGACACCGTCTAGGTGTGCTCTTCATCCGAGCTGTGAGGCGTCTGTGGAGAGCGTCACAATCGGCGATGGCGCAGTGAAGGGAACCCCCACTGAGAGGTTCCTCAAATCTAGCCACCATTGCCAATTCCTGATTACGGCCTTCGTGATCCGAATTGGGAGCTGCAGATAGTCTTGCTTTTGGTCCCATTGGACCCGTAACATCCACTGGGTCACCCTCATGTGGGGATGGGCTAGTGGGACCGTCGCAATGGCTGCAGACATGTGTCCAAGCAGGCAAAGGACCAGTCTGGCTGGGACGGTCGTCTTTGCCAAGATGTCCCTGATGAGGGATCTGATGTGTTCCGCTTTGTCCTGTGGTAGAAAAGCTTTCCTTTGGACGGTGTCCAGAACTGCGCCTATGAACTGCAGAATCTGAGACGGAACCAGGCATGACTTCTCTTGATTGATATTGATGCCCAGCATCTCGAACAGAGACGAAGTACAATGAATGGCGGACATCAGGGCTTCCCGAGAGGGCACCATGAGAAGCCAGTCATCCAGGTAGGGGAACACGTAGTGACCCTGTCTCCTCAGAGTTGCCACTACTACCGCCATGCACTTTGTGAATACCCGAGGTGCCAATGACAGTCCGAAGGGTAGGGCTCGGAACTGATACTGGTGACCCTGAAACTCGAAACACAAAAACTTCCTGTCTTGGAGCTATGGGTATATGCAGGTAAGCATCCTGCATGTCCAAGGGCGCTAGAAAAGAGCCCTGCTTGAGCATGAGAATCAGACCTGTGAGGGTCACCATGCAGAGCGTTTGTACAGAGACCGACACGTGAGGTCGCCGAGGTCAAGTATCAGACGGAGATCCCTGTTTTCTTAGGAACCAGGAAGAAGTAGAATAATAACCTGTAGCTCTCTGGTTCCGTGGTACGTGCTCTATAGCTTCTTTTCAAAGAAGTGAAAGCACCTCTGCTGTATGTGCAGGGCATGCTGACCGAGTAACAGGGAAAGGAGGGGAGTCTTGACTGTGGTGGTCAAGAAATTCTATGAAGTGGCCTTTCTTGACTAATTGGAGAACCCACCGTGGGTCGGTGGTACAGACTGCCACCCTAAAAAGTGGCGCAGCTGATGCGACTCCCGACTTTTGTACCCTGATCCAGAGGAGGGCGGGCCAGAAGAGTCATGGCCGGCAACACTGGTCCCTGCAGGCTGGGCCGGCTTTGGTGTAACGCTGGCCTCTGCCTGGGGACAACTTAGCCTGGGCTTTACGCTGGAAAAGTGCCCTTTGTCGCTGGTCTGAACGGCTGCTAGCCGCTAAGTTGCTGGCTACAAAACGGCCTGGTTCCTACAAAAGGAACCAGGTCTTGATCTGTACATGGCTTGTACAGATCTGACTGCCTTCCCAGCATCCTGGAGTTTGGTGATTACCTTCTCCAAGGGTTCACCAAAAAGTACTTCGCCTTTATAAGGGACGTCAAGAATGTTCTTCTGTACATCCAGGGTAAAACTGGAGACGTGGAGCCAAGAGTGTGTCTGGAGACAGATGCCTGAAGCTGCAGCTTTGGCAGACGAGTCCGCAGAATCATATGCGGCTCGTATCACTTGGGTACCCACATCAGACCCTGTGCGGAGGAGGTTTAGGCGCTCCGCCTTCTGAGCGCCATCCGGTAATTTATCGACCAGGTCCTGGCCCTGTTCCCACAGGGCATTCTGAAACTATACCATGTGAGATAGGTAGTTCAGGGACCTGATGGAGCCTGTAGCAGCCGCATACATGCGCCTCCCCAGGGCATCTAGCTGTTTGGATTCCTGGTCCATTGGCTGTGTGCTTATGTGCTGCGGTGTTTGGGACCGGTCATGTGAGGCTGTAATGACCAGGGAGTAAGACTGAGGTTGTTGAGCCAAGTACTGGCCGTCTTTCGGGGCCTTGTACTGGCGGTCAGCTTTCTTCGGCACAGTGGGAGTGGAGGTGTGGATGTTTCCACGCAGCCTTGGTGATGTCCGCAAAGGTGTCCACCAAGGGTGGCACTACCACAGACTTTGAATCTTTCTGCCGAAGATAACGGGCAAGGTGCTGTCTTTCGGGATCGAGGTCTTCAGCATCCCATCCCATGTTGTCCTGGATGTGCCTCATGATCTCGGAGAGAAAGGGATTATCCGGAGGAGACCTAGGCAGGTCAGGTGATGGAATGCTGAGTGGAGGAGATCTGGAGTAATCCGAGGTATCCGATCTGGAGTCCTCCCCTGATGGAGTATACCAATGACGCCTGGGTCGCTTGGGGCTGGGAGACCCTGATGGAGATCTTGAGGGAGGCCTTCTCCGATCCTTGGATCTACCCTTGGGAGGTGGAGTCTGCTCCTTAGGGGTTGGTGGTCGTCCTGCTGGCCCCTGTGGTGGAGGAGGGGGCGTAGGAAGTAAAGGAGTAGGAGGAAGCGGATGTTTTATTGGGACCGCGTCTTTACGGATGGTGTCCCACCAGAAAGTAAAGAGATCCTTTACCTCTTGTATATTACATGCCAGGCAGCGGGCCTGGTGCTGGTGGTCTGTCGCCAGGCATCTGGTCCATGGGTGTCTTCACGGGTGGGTGAAGGTTCCTTGAAGTCCGGCATCCTCTGTGTCGCGCGCCCTGGTCTTCAGGCAATGTGGTGTCGTCCTCCTTGGAATCCCTGTGAGGGGGACCATTTTCGGCTCCGGTGAAGCCGACATCTGTCGCTTGGCCGGCGAACGCCAGGCCAGCGTGGGTGCTTGGGCCGATGTCCTCGGGGTTCCCGCGAACGCCTGCTGGATGGTGCTTGGCCACGCCGAGTCCGTCGTCCGCTTGAGGAGATCTCTGGTCCTTCCGTCCTCCTGGGTGGTGGATCTGGGCCCCTAGGGGGCTGGGAGACCGACCTGGAGTCGGGGTCCCGACGTCGGGTGGATGAGGACTTGTGGTGTTCGGAGGACTTAAAAGAGGCCCGAGAGGGAGTGGAGGAAGCTGAGGGCCTGGAAGTCTTGATGGGCTGAAGAGTTGAAGAACCGCTGGAAGCCTGGACTTTAACCGGAGGGGGCTTAGACCTAGCCCTGGAAGGAGAGCTGTCCAATCGGGTGGAGCCTGAGCTCCGCGAGTCCGAGGCCAAGTTCGAGGATCTGGACCTTGCTTTCTCCCGGTGCTTGTCCCCGTGTTTATGGGCCTTGGAGGAAGAATCACCTCTGGAGGAAGATTCTTTGTCCATCCTACTAAGTTTTTCTTCTAACAGGTAAGCTTGAACTGCCTTTTGACTGCAGATCCTGGTGCGGCTGTTGAACCCTTGGCAAAAGGAGCAGGCCTTGGTGTCGTGGTCCGGGCCTAAGCACCGCATGCAGGAAGAATTAGAATCCTTGAAAGGCATCTGTTTTCCACAGGCATCACTTTGAAAGGTGTCCCTCAGATGAAGGAGTTTGAGAGGACATTAGTTATGTAGAAACTCTTGAAGTTCTAAGTCGTTGTGCACTAGGTAGAGACCGAGAGCCGATGCTTGCGAGTAGATGGCAGGAAAAGAACTGGGGATTCTGGGGGACTGCCTCTTTGTGTACTATGCCTGACATCGGGGGCCGGACAGACGTCTGATGTGGTCCCCGCTGAATACTGCTAGCTAGAAAATTTCTGTGGGGTCCTGGCACCTGCCGGCTTCAGTCCTAATGGTGTAACCTGCTGCAAGAGCTGTTTCTCGAAGTAAGATCAGCAAGCTGAGGCTGTTTCATGCCACGCCCGCCTCTCCAGCAGGGCTAAGGCCAGAGGATGCATTCTCAGGCCGTGGACCCCAGGCCTCCTTTACGCCTTCCCTCCATTTCCTTGATTCACAGGTATTTGCTCAATGTGAGGAGTGAGACAGCAAAGGTGACTGGAGGAGTCGCCTCACCTGTCGGTAGGGTTTTCCTGCTTTTCTGTCCCCTGAGCTCCAGGCGGGTAATGATGTCCGTGGGCACTTGCGTCCGGATGTCCGCCGCTGCTCCATCCCTGCATCGGTTTGTGCCAGGGTTCCATGGCACACCCCGACTTCCACCAGAGGCCGCCCAGGAGCAGTGTATACCCAGACACCCTCAGGAAGGGAGAGCAGTCCTCTGGACGCTCAGTCCCTGCAGACCCCTGACAGCCCAAGTCCATTCCCAAACCTGGGTTGCCAAGCGAGGTGTGTGGTATCTGCCCTTAACCGTCAGCACCACCTGGCTGACCAGAGGAAAGGGGTTCTACTCTCACTTTCTCATCCCCAAGAAAACAGGGGACCTGTGGCCAATCCTGGACCTCAGCTACCTGAATCTCTAGAGTATAAATGGTTCAGGATGGTTACCTTTCAGGGACTGTTGCTCCCCCTTCACGGGGGGACTGGCTCTGTTCCCAGGTATGTGGGATACCTATCTCTTATCCTGGTTTGCCAGCCACTGCGCTTCCTCCACTTCTGCTTCCAGGAGACCACTTTCAGTTCAGAGTGCTCCCTTCTGGTTTTCTCTCGCATCGCTGGCTTTTACCAAGTGCCTAGCAGTGGTAGCTCCCTGTGGAAGCTGGGCTTTTATATTTTTCATAGAGCTGTTTGGTCCCTGTCGCCTCCTTCTGCCAACTGGCGATGGGGACATATCAGTCTTTTAGTGTTGTTTTTCTCCTGGTGCCCGCCCAGCTCATGGCTGTGTGGCGTGTGGGCATGCTATGCACCCTGTGGCACCAGCTCAGCAACTTCCACCTCCCGTAACTGGTTTTGCTGCCCCTCTCTGCCTCACGATACTCACCGGACCTCCACCCAGTGGGAGCGGAACTACAGGGAGCACCAACCCACTCTCTGGAGAGGGAGAGCAGCCCGTTGGCATGCTCGATCATGCTCCGCCCTCCCCCCACGCCAGCACCCAGACCCGAGGTCGTTCCCGAACCCGGGTTGTCAGTGCGTGAGGAGTGGCGTCCAGCGCCTCAACTCTCCATGCCACCGGGCTGGCAGAGACTGGACTTTTTGTGTTCCTTACCATGACAATTGGCTTTTGACGGCCTCCTGGGATCTCTGTTATGGACCCTGGAAGGCACCTTTGGCTCTTCCAGGTCCTAGGGATCACGATCAACCTTCCAAAGTCTTGTCCATCTCCGAGCCAACTCTTCCAGTATACAGGGGGTCCTGGACTTATCCCAGAGCAGAGCCTTCCTGCCAGTGGACAGAGCAGAGCACTTGATAGTGCAGGCCAAGTTGGTATCCTCCAGTCGTCAGTACCAGCTAGTGTGTTCCTTCATTTGTTGGGGCATGTGGCGGCAGCTATAGCCACGGTTCCCCTAGCCCGCCTGCATATGAGGGTTCCCCAGTGGACTCTGTGTCCAGTGGGACCAATGCACCGAAGACATGGATCAATCTGTGATGGGTTCCGACCCAGTGAAGAGGACCTTGGACTGATGGAAGAACCCCATCAGTCTCTGTAATAACATTTGCCCTATGCCTCCTCATCCCCTCAGCTCAAACACCACTGCCTACTCTATTCTGACCCTAATTTGCTACCACCCTCCACACTGATATTCCTTTCCGCTGGCTCCCTTGTGAATAATGTAATCAGGGCACAAACTCCTACTAGTCTAGCTGTGCTGCTGATTCCTCAAACATCCTCTTCTGGCTTATGTTCAGCTGATTAATCCCCATTACAAGTCCCAAGGTGTAAAACCTCTAAAGGTTCCCAAGCTTTCTCACACATGTTCCGCTGCACTGGAATATCACTTTGAGATGTGCCTTCCCATGCCCTCTATATAAAAAAAAGTGTTACCAAGGCTTCCTATCTTTCTAACATTTGCTCATGCTTTCAGCCCCTGATCTTTGCTCTTTTTTCTCTCCTCCCTCCTACTGCACTTGCTCCCATTTAACCTGTCCTTCTCTTTCCCTCCTATTCCTGTGCGCTGGACGCCTGGCATGTCACTACTTGAATGAGTTCTGATTTATCCCTCCTTATGTTAAATGCTCTCTTTACCTTTCTTTCTTTACTGAGCCTTATATTTGATACTGCTGCTTTGCACTTTCCAGTGGCCTGTAACCATGTTGTTTTAATTCCTGACTTCTTTCAATGTGAAATTTGTACTGTTTTATAAACTGTAACAAGCCATGTACTCAATAGATCACTGTAAATTCGTGCCTTTTGCTCTTACTGTCAGTAAGTTGAAAATATGTATTTACATACTTATCTTTGCTATATGCCCTACTTATTGTACCCATGTCCCCACCTTGTTTATACCTCGATCTTATTTGTGAAATGTTTTCCACTGTATTCCTATGCTTTATGCGGCTGTACCTATACCTGCTGATCTGTCTGTTGTAGCCTCCCGAGTTGTGACTGAAAATGTCATTTTATAGCTGGCCCAGTGGCGTGAGAGGGCTGAGGCAGTGATGCTTTACTCCTGCCATGCTGGCGACCAGTTCTGCGTGTGTGAATAGGTAGGCTGGGAGGTAGAGAATCGAGCATCCAGAGGACAGCTCTCCTCCCGAGGAGGGTGGGATGGAGTCCACTGCTTGACTGGCCCCTGGGGCGGCACAATGGACCCCACTAGGGCGGAGCTGAGCAAGACACCCAGCGTGCGTGTACAGAACATTGACGCGCCATTGGCATCGTTGCATGCCTTGGCTCCGGGCTCGGAAGCAGGAGAAAAAACTGGAGGAAAAGCAGCCGACCAGCGGGATGAAGCGGTCTTCCACCACACTAGTTCAGCTGGCGCCTCATTTAGCGAGAGGCAATAGCCAGCATATCGCGAATTGGCGGCGGTGATGAGGAGGGCGGTATTAAGGGGCGGTCGTCTATGGATAAATAACTAAAAAAAAAAAAAAAAAAGTCATTTTGTGGCTAGCTCACCTACCCGGTAAACAAATACTAAATAAAATCTCCTGCGAAGGGTCCCACTCTGGGCTATGTCCCCACAGCAGATTCTCACTAGAGATGCCTTGGGTCTTGGCTGGGGTGCTCACTTAGCCAACTGTCAGACCCAGGGGACTTGGACTGAATCTGAGCAGCATCTCCACATCAGTGTGTCGGAGAGGCGGGCAGTTCTGTATGCTGTGTACGCCTTCCACACCCACATTCTTCCTGGCCTGCTTCTGGTATAGACGGAAATGTCCGTATTATACTACCTCAACAAATGGGGGCACTCACTCCAACCCCCTTTGTTCGGAAGCTATGAGAATCTGGTACTGGGCCATCGAGCACAACCTGGAGCTCTCAGCCGACCATGTTCCAGGCGTCCAAAACGCACTGGCCGACAGTCTCAGCCAGTCCTGGTCGAGGATGCATGAGTGGGAACTCTTGTTCTTGGTGGTCGAAAATCTCTTCGACAGGTGAGGTCAACCAGAGTTGGACTTTTTTACGTCTGTACTAAGTGCAAAATTTCCACTTTTCTGCTCACTCGATTCAGAGCCTGGAGTTTTCTGATGCGATGTGTTGTCCCTATGGGAAAGGGAGGATCTTCATTGTGGTTATGGTAAAATGCCACTTGGAGAAAGGGCACGGCCGCTGCACAGACCCTTCCAGATGGCACACAGAAGCAGGAGCTGCTCCAGTGCCTCCAAACAGCCGAGGATGTTAACAGGCACCTCCTCAGAGCCATCTGTGATATAGCTGACACTGTTGCCAGGGTGGCCCGCCACGGGCATTTGCCTGCATAGGCACTCCCGGCTCGGGGTATTCAGGTTTGCTGCTGATGTACAGCAAAAATTGCTTAATGCCCCCTCTAATGGAGCTAAGCTGTTTGACCCTGATGTCCAGGATATTAATGATCTGCAAGCCTCTGGTAGGGCCCTCAAGTCTGTTTACTTCCTCTACCATACCCAGTTAAGAAGTAGAGGGTGCCCTCTTTCGTAAAGTACCTAATAGACCCGGTGCAGAGCCCCGGCTGCCTTGCACACCCACTCTAGTGCTAAAGCTGTAGCCAAGCACCCCAAAAATTAAGGAACAGCCCAAGCAGCTGGCTCCGCTTCTGCTTGACTCTGTGCCGGACCCTCCTCTTCTGGTTCCGGACCAGGAGGTGATGATTGTAGGTCTGTTCTCCCTCTCTCTGAATCATTGAAGAACCATAACTTCAGATGCTTGGATTCTGTAGATAATAGAGCAGGAGCATACCCTGGAGCTCATTGAGCAATCTCCAGAAACCCCTCCTCCACCCTCCAGTTGCCCCTCAGCTCACCTGTCTGTTCTCTTGGAGGAGGTGCAGTCTCCTCTTCACAAGCAAGCTATTGAGCCAGTTCCCTTGTTTATTTTTATTTTATTTTAAGAAGTAATCAGAATTTTTTTATTTATTAAATTCTCGGATTACAAATACCTTTGAGCAGAAACTGCTCTTACAAGGTTCCACGCAAAGGATGAGGGTCAACATACATACAGAGGTAGTAAAAGAATGCACAATAAACAAAACTACTAAAAGAAAAAATACTCAGTTATAACATATTTTGAGATAATATTCATATAACGAGCAGCTTGAGTAGGCAGCTGGCTGCGATAGCAATAAGAGATGGAGGGCACCATAGGCAGTTAGTATTGCAGGCGTGCGACCGGGAGAGGAAGTTGGCAGGCTAATGGGCCACTGTCCGATGGCGGTGGAAAATGTCTTGTACCAGTGGAGATGTGAAGCAGGAAAGGAGTCACAAGGAAGGCCTGGTGCCAGAGGGAATGAGAATGGGAAAGGGCGGGCTGTGAGACATGAGTGAGCTGGGAGGTGTTTAGAGAGATCTCTGTTCAGAGAAGCAGTCACATTGAGTGGTAGAGGTGAGATAAAGTTTGAGATTCCTTTTGAGGGGTCCAAGTGTAGTAGAGGAAAGTGCTTCTTTAATGAGGGAATTGAACCACTGAGCGGCTCTATAGATAAAGGACCGTTGACCCATGGAGGTACGACATCTAGGAACCTGAAAGGTTAGAGATTGGGCACCACGTGTTTGTTGAGTGCCACTGTAGGTAGTAAGGAGTGAGCTAACACCAGGTGGCATGAGACCGAGGAGAATCTTTTTGGTAAATAAGCAGGTCTGGTATTGTATTCTGCTGAGTAGGGTAGCCAGCTGGCCTGTGCATAGAGGTCACAGGTGTGAGTTTGTTGGGCCGCACCGTTAGTAGTCTGCAGGCTTTGTTGGAGAAACTGAAATCCTGTGGAGGGCAATTTGTTGAGGCAGAGTCATAGATGGCAAGGCCATAGTCAATGATAGAGGTGACAGAGCTGTAGATGGCTAGTTTAAGGCATCCGTGAGGCATACAGTGCTTGTGTTTGTGTAGTAGTCCAATCTGTATATTAGTGGTCTTGGCAACAGTGTCAATATGCCGAGTGTAGGAGAGCGTACTATCCAGGGTGATACCAAGGTACTAGAACTCCTTGACATGTTCAAGTGGGTTCCCAGCGTGGTTCTTGATGGTGAGGGACAGAGTTGTACCTGCTCCGTCGGGTTACAGAAGGACATGGCTTTAGTCTTGCTGTGGTTCAGGACAAGTTTATGAGAATTGAACCAGTCTTGATGCACTTGAAGTCGAGCTGCAGCAGGATTCAAGGACTGTAATGTCATGGTGGCTGGAAAACAGGACTGCATAATCATGTAGTAATATTTTTGGTGGCAGGCACTGGGGAGATTGTTGATGAAGAGGGAGAAGAGTAGAGGGCCCAGAATAGACCCCTGGGGACTCGGAGCAGACCGGTTTCTCATCCGAAGAGATCCTGCAGTCCCTACATGTTGGATCCGATTATCAAGGTAGCTGGTGAACCATGGAAGGGCACGCTGGAGATCCCAATGGAGGACAGTTGTTGAGCAGTAGGGGTGGTTAACTGTGTCGTAATGCCCTGGTAAGGTCTATAAATACTGCCTCTCCACAATTCCCTTTGTCAAGAGTGGCATGGATGGATTACAACCTTTTGAGTCAGTGACTCGCTTACAAAGGCTCCTCATCAGGAAGAAAATACATTAATAGCAAGCAAACAGAAAACAAAGTAAATGAGCTAAAAAAAAAAAAAGCAAACAGTCAAAATTAAGGACTGGTTACAAAGGCCCCGCATCAAGATAAATTAGCAATAATAAACAGAGATAAACAATAATGTGGGCTATAATGAGTCAAATGAAGGGCAGTCTTAAAAATAAGCAGACTGAGAGGAGTAAAGACTGGGAAAACTCAGCCAGGGTAGTCACAGCCACGGGAGGAGAGGAGGTGGTTCTTGAGAGCAGTTTTAAAAGGCTCCAGTCTTAGTAGGAGGTGATGGCTACAGGCAGGGAATTGTACCAGGACAAGGCACAGTAACGGAATGACCTCTGTGCATGATGGTCCTAACTCTGGGGACTTGCAGAGGGGAGCGGACAGCGCTGCAGGTTGAGAGGAGGGGTAGATAGGCTTGTGATAGAAGATACCGGGGAGTCAAACCTGCAGTGATTTTTTTTTTTTGATCGAGGCAAGATTGATAGAATAAGCCGCTCCACCAGATTAAGGACGTTAGGAATACAATGCAAGTATGGGTAAGACGGGGAAGCTGTTAGCATCTGTCAGACCATATTGAGGATAGCTTAATTTTGTGCAGAGCAGTGATCTTCCTGGACATAAGTCTCACCACTCATTCACACTAATGGGATCTGCACCGGAGGCACTAGGTCCCAGCGGGAGCAAACTTTTGCTGGAGGGCCGGCACCAGAGATGGAGCCATGAGGAGCGGCACCATGAGCCTCAGCTTGTGCGGTAATGACTATCTCGGCGTCGACCCTCCAACCACCTCAGTTCCTTTTTCCCGCCCGTCGAGTGCTTCAGTGACGACGTTGTTCGCCCTCCGAGTCAAACTTCAAACTAGCAGCATAGTTTTCAGTTTTGTTATTTGTAGTAATATCTCGAATAAGTATCGCTTAAGTTTATTCTTATTTACAAAGAAGTCTCAGCCTACTTTGACGGAGTCGACCATGAGCAGGTCAGGTGACGGTAGGGAGACTTCGTATGAAAGCTGTTCAGTCAGTCGGGCTGGGTCCGGTCCGCCGGCTTCTCCAGAAGGGGGTCTGACAACGGTCAGTCCAATGCCCGAGGGGGCGGGCGGTCCCCTCGGAAGCATAAAAATAAACGGTCGCATTCTCGGCACCGTTCGGCCTCGAGCTCTTCTTCGGCCCACAGGTCAAAAAAGAGAAGGCATCACTCGAGGTCGCCCTCTGATATGTCTGCGCGTAGACGGTCGGTTATTGGGGCTAGTTGCCGGTCTCCTCCTTCAGAGTCACCTGCTTCTGTTCCCGGTAGCCAACGTCTTCGGCATCGGAGCCCTACCCCGCCCTCTGGTAGGTCTTCAGATGAGCAGTTTCATCAGTGGGACGCTCTTATGGAGCAATGGGCTCGGAGGTTGGTCCAGCTACCTGGCCCGGTCACTCAGGTGCCTTCGGGCTTCTTGGGAGACCAGGTAGGGGCGGTTGAGCTCTCCTGGTCGCTGCACTGCTCGTGCCGCCGACTCTAGGCTAGGTGTCTCCCCCGCTACATGGCTGCAAGCAGGGGCCACACTGATGCCTTTATCTCCTGCTCTTCTTCCTCCTTTCCCTCAAATCTTGTTTTTGGAGTCTTGGGGTGTTTTCGGCCCTCGGCGTCGATGGCACACTCAGCGCCATCTTGTGGCGCTGCTTGCATTATGAGCGCTGTGTGGCTTCGTCGCCGCCTCTTGGTGCCATGCGCTTCGCTACTGCTCGCCCGGGACGCCGGGGGTTCTTAGAGCGTCATTCACTTGTCAGGACTTACTTTTTCAACTCCTTTCCTTCATTTTCCTCTGATTTTCACTCCTTTCCTGTCCATGCAGTCCCTCCTGGACTGTCAGGAGATGACATTGAGCCTGACCCAGACCTTAGACTGGGTGATGAAGTGGAAGAAACAGGATCTATTCCTGCTGCAGAGCCTGTGGTCGAGGACCTGTCCTTTAAGTCTCTGCTGAAAACTTGATTTCCACTCTCCAAACTAGCAGCACCATAAATAAGCACACCATAGTCCATGAGGGACAGTACCGAGGATAAGATGGCCAACCTTAGTGCTTCAGTGGGGAGACGGTCACTGATGGCTGTACAGTAGGCCTATCCTAGAGTTAATGGCTGAGGAAAGGGAGCGGATGTGATCGTGGCAGATAGGGAGAGTTCAAAGAGAACGCGAGATATTTGAAGGAGGTTTGTTCAAGGGAAAGAGGTACTAGATAAACCTGGAGTGGATAATCTTTATGGTACTCTGTTATGTGCAAAAACATGTTTTTAGTTTTCTTTAAGTTCAAAACCAGCATGTGGTCAGAGAACCAGCATTCAACCTGGGTGAGGGAGTTTTGTAGGAGGAGAGTGTCAGCGTGTGAGTCAAACAGAACAGTGTTGTCCACATAAAGTAGAAGGTTTCCATTACAAGCGGAGGGGAGAGAATTCAGATAGAGGCTGGAAAGCAAGGGCCCTCGGATGGAGCCCTGGGGAACACCAGAACGAACCTGTTGAGGGCAGGAGATGATGGACCCGATTTTGACACACTGGGTGCAGGAGGAAAGATAGCTGGAGAACCCGTTCAACAAACTGTGCAAGAGAATGTACCAGAGAAACAAGTGGTTCTACGCCAGGTTTTTCCTGGTACCCAAAATAACCAGCAATGTGAGGCCCATTCTAGATCTAAAAGACCTCAATCTGTACATCCAGTACAAAAAGTTCTGGATGGTAACCTTATCGGGCCTAATGCTCCTCCTCAGAACAGTGGATTGGCTATGTTCACTGGTCATGCAGGATGCTTACCTGCACATTTCGGTCTTCTCTGCCCACAGGGTCAGATGACCATTAGTTGATAGCTTTATATGTTAAAAAGTTATCAGCAACTCAAAAGCATCTGATTAAAAGGGGAAGCATAGGGGCTGCTATTGTGGTCTGACGTCATGGTACTACGTCTGATAAGACCGGGGAATTTTTAATCACGTACAAAAATAAGCCTTTCTTCACAAGTAGGGCATAAAAAGGGGGGAAATTTTACTAGCCCAAAGGCGTAGTGACTTGTGGACACCTGGCAGCTTTGTGGTTGGGTGTTAACTAGAAAGAGCTTCTCTGATTTTGTGTACTATGTGACTTTTGAGAAGAGTGCTTAAAATATCCTGACTTATGATTCCTACTGTAAATAGAAAATTAACCTACACTCAATAAATTCATGTTAGCAAATATTGATACAGAATCAAAATCATACTAGCAATCATTAAACTTAATTGAGTAATCAGTCATTAATAATTTATGTTAACTGATAGATACAGTATCAAAATGAGATCAGCAAGTATAAAATTTGTCTAGGTTTTTGGTTTAACTGTAAATGTATATTTTGGCAAGAAAGGTTGAAACCCAAGCTGCAGGGGTGTTGCTCTTTAAAGGTGTTTACTTTATTGCATTGTAAAATCCATTAAGCAGAAAATATATTTATTTGATATTGTTTCTGATTCGTTTACTTCATTTATAATGTCCAGTAGTGAATCCCTTGGTGGGATGTCTGGGACAGTCCACCTTTCCATGATTTCTTGATCCATCTGTTCAATGGTTAGATGTGTCGGGGTGAGCAGACCCACTGGGGGCTGGAGAGGGGTGCTGGCTACGCACCACTGGCTAGCATTCTTGATTATCTTTGGTCCCTCTGTCGGGCCTTCGGCCGACCCTTAAAGTATACCTGGCAGCTATTTCCATTTACCGGGTGCGAGCCGGTCACCAGTCAAGTGGTGCAGGAGAGGGTGGTTTGGCGCTTCTTCAAAGGCCTTGACCACATTTCCCTTCTGGTGCGTGAACCACTACCACCGTGGACTTGCTGCTGGTTTTGGCAAGCTGCTAATGGGCGTTTATTGAACTGATGCACAGGTGTGATAGGTCTCACCTGTCATGGAAGATCGCTCCTTGGTGGCTATCACGCCAGCCAGAAGGACAGTGAGCCCAGGCTTTCAGTTGAGTCTCCTTGCCTGGTCTTCCACAAGGACAAGGTTGTTCTTTGCCCCAACGTGAAGTTCCTCCTGAAGGCTGTGTTAGTTTCACCTTCACCAGGTGATAAATCTCCTGGTGTACTTCAGTCACACCTCGGAAGTTGAGCACAGGTTCCATGCTCCGGACCGGAGGCGAGAACTTGCTTATTATAAAGAGCTGCATGGCTGGAGTTTGGGGAGAGGCTCACCAGCTGTTTGTCCCCTGTGCTGAAGCCGCACCTGGCAGACCTGCAGCCAAGTGGATGACTGGCAGGTGAATCCCATCCTGCATTGATCTCTGCTATAGGTTGGCAGGTAGGGAGCCTCCTGGAGAGCTAAGGGCTCATTGCCCCTGCCATACCGCTGCTTCCAGGGACGTCCCTATCCAGGAAATCTACAGGACTGCTACCTGGAGGTCAGCACACACCTTCATTTCCCATTACCACTTTGACCTAGAGTCATGCCGGGATGCTGGTTTTGGGGCCTCAGTTCTCCAGTTTGTTTCCTAAATAGGGGGTGTGCACCTTGCCTCCCTCCTCCCAGAGAACTGCTAGGAGTCTGCCTATAAGTGTGGATAGAAAGTTCTATCCATGTCCCTAGAAAAACAGGATCCTACTTCGAGATACAGCTCTTGCTGCAGGTTACACGATTAGGACTGAAGCCGGCAGGCGCCAGGACCCCATGCAAATTTTTTAGCCAGCAGTGTTCAGCGGGGACTGCCTCCGACGCCTGTCCTGCCACCGACGCCAGGCGTAGTACATAGGAGGCACCCCACCGTAATCCCTCAGTTCTTTTCTCCTCGCCGACATTGCCAGTATCTGCCTCTCGGCCTCCTTTTCTAGCGGCGATGACCTTTAGAACTATGACGATTTTCGCCTTTCTTCACGACTTTGGATTCAACTGATGTTCTCTCCAACTACTTCTCTTGAGGGTCACCATTCAAGTGTGCTCATGCACAAACAGATCCCCTTCAAGGATCCACATTTGGCCTCGCGTGCACTGCCTAGGCCAGGAACACGACACCAAGGCCTGCGCCTTCTGCCAGGGCTTCAACAGTCGCACCAGGATCCGCCGCCAGAAGGCCCTTCAGCGTTTCTCTTGAGGGGAAACTGAAAACCATGGATAAAGAACCTTCCTCCTGGGGAGTCGCCTGGTGAAACCCACAAGCACTGGGACAAACACCGGAAAAGGAAAGGTCCAGGTCCCTCCGAGGGCCTCAGACTCAAGCCCCGCTCAAGATCGGACCGCCTTCCTCCAGGGCTCGGTCGCAACCTCCCCGGTTCAGGTCAGATCCTGCAGCGGTTCCTCTTCTCTGCAGCCCCTGAAGACTTCCAGGCCATCGGCCTTTCCACTCCATCTAAGGCCTCGTCGAGAGTCCAGGGAGGCGTATAAATCTTCCCTGCCAGAACTCCAGCCTCCAGGTCGGTTTCCCAGCCTCAGCGTGGGTCGATTACGGTTCCTCGTAAGACAAAGGACCTGACGCCCTCAAACGGATGTCGGATCAGACGCCGCCCATCCAACTTCAGCTAGGCACCGGCGCCCCAGGAGCCGACGAGACTAAACACCCGCCGCCACCAGGCGTTCACCTCTGAAGACGCCGGCCGTGGGGACAGACGCCGGCTACCCCAGAGAAGAGGACCGCACTTCACCTGCCGGGCGGACACTGGTCAGAAGGACTCGGAGGAGGAGGATACCATACAGCCCGAGGACCAGGTAGGCGGCACACTGAGATGCCGGGCTCCCACTGGACCTTCCTCAGAGTGGAGACCTCCGGGGCCCAACCTCGCGCCAGGCCTGTCGGTCATGAATTTGGCAGAGGTAAAGGAACTTTTACCTTTTGGTGGGACACCATTAGAAAAGATGTGGTCGCAAACGCCCGCCTCCGCCTCCACCTACTCCTTCACTGCCTCCGCCCTCCTCCGCCTAGGGGCCTGTAGGATGGTCGCCAACCCCAAGGAGCAGACACCACCTCTCTGGGCAGATTCTCAGAAAGACGACCTCCCTGTAGATCCCCTCAGGGTCACCTAATCCCAGGAGACCCAGACAACACCGCACATTCCGTCTGGGGAGAATTCCAGATCTGAGACCTCAGGGTGCTCCAGATCTCCTCCCATCAGCATTCTCGCCCGGACCCACACGACCTACCCAGGTCTCCGGATGATCCCTCTTTGCGGAGATCATGAGGCACATCCAGGAGAATATGGTTTGGGATGCTGAAGAACTCTACCATGAGAGACAACGCTTGCTCGCTACCTCGGCAGAAAGATCCAAGCCTGTGGTAGTGCCGCCTTGGTGGATACCTTTAGCGGACGCCATCAAGGCTGCCTGGAAACGTCCGCACTCCACTCCAGCAGTGCCGAGAAGGCTGACTGCCTCATACAAGGCCCCTAGGGAGGACCAGTATCTGGCGAACCAACCTCTGGCTGACTCCTGGTCATCACTGCTTCGCATGACCGGTCTCGGAGACCTCAGCATTTGAGCACACAGCCACTCGGACCAGGAATCCAAGCAATTGGATGTCCTAGGTAGGGGCATGTACGTGGTCGTGACTTGCGCCATCAGGTCACTGAATTACCTCACCCACATGGTTCAGTTCCAGAACGCACTGTGAACAGGGACAGGACCTGGTCGAGAAGATGCCCAATGGCTACCACAAGGAGCAGCTCTGAACCTCCTCTGCACGGGTTCGGATATGGGGACCCAGGTGCTCAGAGCTGCATATGATTCTATGGACTCTTCAGCCAGAGCTCCAGCCTCAGGCGTGTCTCTCTGGAGACCCTCTTGGCTCCATGTCTCCGCTTTACCCTGGACATCCAGAAGAACATCTTAGATGTCCCTTATAACAGCGAGGTCCTATTTGGTGAAGCCTCGTGAGAGTAATCACCAAACTTCAGGACGCAGGGAATGCGGTCCGATCTGTACAAGCTATGTACAGGTCTCGCCTATTTCCTCAGAGGAACCAGAGCCGCCTGTAGCCAGCTACAAAGGCAACAGCCACGCTTCTGGCCAACAGCAGAGGGGCACTTTCACCTGCAAGGCCCAGGCTAAGTCATCCCCAGGCAGAGGCCAACGATTTGCAAAGTTGGCCCAGCCTGCCAGATCAAATGCTGCCACAGCATGACTCCTTCCTGGCCCCGCCCTCCTCAGGATCAACGGGAAAGAAAGTCGGGGTCGACGCGACGCCACTCTGCCAGGGTGGCAGTCATCACCACCGACAGGTGGGTTCTGCAGCTGGTCAAAAAGACCATTATATAGAATTTGTAGGCAGTCCACCTACAAGACCTCCCCTGCTCTCCCGATATTCAGGTCAGCATGCCCTGCTCATACAGCAGGAAGCCTTAGAGCACGTCCCAGAGAACCAGAGAGGACTAGGGTACTATTCTCACTTCTTCCTGGTTCCAAAGAAAACAGGGGACCTCCGTCCAATACTGGACCTCAGCGACCTCAACCTTTCGGTCGTCTACAGACGCTTCCGCATGGTGACCCTTCCGGGCCTAATTCCCATGCTGAAGCAGGATGCCTTTCTGGCATCTTTGGACATGCAGGACGCCTACCTGCATATTCCGATTGCTCAAGCGCACCGGAGGTTCCTGCGCTTCAAGTTTCAGAGCCGCCATTATCAGTTCCGAGCTCTTCCCTTCAGGCTGTCAGCCGCACATCACGTATTCACGAAGTGCATGGCGGTCGTAGCGGCGTCTCTGAGGAGACAAGGCCACTACGTGTTCCCATACCTGGGCGACTGGCTTCTCATGGCGCCCTCCAGGGAGGCACTGATGGCTATTCACTGTACCCAGTCCCTTTTTCAGTCGCTGGGTATTCTCATCAACTACGAGAAGTTGCTTTGGTGCCGCCCCAGAAACTGCAATTTATAGGTGCAGTTCTGGACACAGTCGGAAGGAAAGTTTTCTTCCCCAGACAGAGCGGAACACATCAGATCCTCATCAGGGATTTGTCGGTGAAGACCGTCCCAGCCAGACTGGTCCTTCGCCTGCTCAGACACATGGCTGCGGCTTATTGCGACAGTCCTGGCTGGCACGCTCACATGCGGTAACCCAGTGGATGCTATGGGTGCAGTGGGACCAAAGGCAAGACCATCTGCAGCATCCAATCCGAATCACGAATGCCGTAATTTGGGATTGGCAATGGTGGCTAAATCCAGGAACCTCTCTGCTGGGGTTCCTTTCACAGCGGCCTCTCCGACCGTGACCTTCTCCACAGACGCCTCAGGGCTCGGTGGGGAGCACACCTGGACGGTGTTCAGTCTCAGGGCCTGTGGATCGCCCAGGAGTCTCATCTCCACATCAACATTTTGGAAATGAGGGCAGTCCTTCACGCCTGCAAGCCTTCCAGTCGGAGATTCCACCGGTACATTTCTGTTGCAAACAGACAATACCATGGTGATGTATTACCTCAAACAGGGAGACACTCACTCCTACCTGCTTTGCAGGGAGGCCATGAGTGTGTGGGAGTGGGTATTGCAACACGGCGCAAATCTAATTGCAGTACGTGTCCCGGGAGTGGACGACACCATCGCAGACAGCCTGAGCCGCTCTCAGGCCAGAGTCCACGAATGGGAACTTCTGCAGTAGGTGGCAGAGGATCTGTTTCACAGATGGGGCACTCCAGAGTTAGACCCTTTCGCGTCCCCATCCAATGCAAAACTGCCCAATTTTTGCTCGCTAGATCCGGGGCCTGGTGTTTTCTGGCAAGACGATTGTCCCTCTCCTGGGCGGGCAGATTCCTCTGTGCCATCCCTCCTTTCCCATTGATCCAGAGAGTTCTCTTAAACTTGCAGGGAGCAAGGTGCTTATTTTGATCGCACCCTTCTGGCCCAGATTTGGTTCCCTCTTCTGCACTAGCTATCCTGGGAACCTCAAGATCTTACTTTGAGATACAGCTCTTGCAGCAGGTTACACCATTAGGACTGAAGCCGGCAGGCGCCAGGACCCCATGGAAAATTTCTAGCTAGCTATCTTCAGCGGGACCACTTCGACGCCGGTCCGTCCTCATGTCAGGCATGGTACATAAGGGGCGGTCCCGCCAGAATCCTCAGTTCTTTCCGCCGCCGAACTTGCATGCCTCGACCCTTCGGTCTCAGTCTAGCTGCACGCGTGGTTGCTGAACTTCCCGAGGAAATTGCTTCATTTCAAGATTTTTCTTCTCTGATGTCCTCACCGACCTCCGGCATACGCCCAAGTGTGCTTGTGGAAAACAGATCCCTTTAGGACCCTCACACGGCTTGCTAGTGCTCGGTGCCTGGGCCCAGAGCACGACACCCAGGCCTGTTCCCTCTGCCAGGGATTTAACAGCCGCACCAGGATCCGGCGACAGAAGGCTCTGCAGGCTGTCCTCCTGGAAGAAAAACTTAGAGCCATGTCCTCTAAAGGGAATCTTCTCACAAGCACGCCGAGAAGGAGAAGGACCCTTCCAGGTCTCTGACTCGGCCTCGAGTCCACTTGGCTCGGATCAAAGTCGGACCGGTCCCGTCCAGGGCCTCTTCCCTCCCCGGCTGCTGTGGCCGTTTCTCGATCTTCTCAGGCCCCTACCGCCTAGGTCGTCGCCGTCCCTCCACCCCTAAGGCCGGGCGAAGTCTGGGGAGCGCCATCACCATCGCCACAAGTCGGGCTCCGCGCCGCTGTCGTGGTACCGACGTCCGTCCTCTTCAGTGCCGCCGAGAAGACCCTGGAGTTTACCCTCTGAAGAGGCCAGCAGACCCGACGCCGCCTCGACCTCCGTTGGCCTCAGACCGTCGCCGGTCAAATCTACCCATCGGACGTTGGCAGGGGACCGGCGTCGCGGGCGCCTGAGAAGGGGCTCCTGCGCCTCCGACCGTCGTCGGGCAGGAGTCCCTTATGGAGGAAGACTCAACGCAGCCGAAGATCAGGCCAGGCGATCCTGGCCTCGCGCGAGTCTCCCAGGGCTCCCTCGCCGCCGAGGTCCCTGTGGAGCTGCCGCCGACCCGGCTGCCCCACCCTCGACGGGCCTGAGCCAAGGCCGGATTATCTATTATGGATGTAAAGGATCTCTTTACATACTGGTGGGACACCATCAAGAAGGACGTGGCGCCCACCACTCTTCCTCCTTTGGCTCCAGCCCCTCTTCGCCTCCGCGGGGTCGGCTGGCCACCTACTGTCCCAGGGAGTCCAGATCCCTCCCAGGCTCAAGTGCAAAGAGGACCTCTGTCTAGATCCTCGTCCTTCCGGATCACCCAGCCCAAAGAGATCCAGGAGACGCTGACGCTCGTTGACGGAGAACGAGGGATCTGTGTATTCCACTTCCAGATCTCCATCTCCAATCTCAGTCCCTTCTCTGGACCCACATGAGACTCCACGGTCTCCTCCGGATGACCCCTCGCTCATGGATATCATCGCCATATCCAGGAGAACATGGGGTGGGAATCTGAGGAGTTAGACCCCAAAGACTGCCTGGCTAAGTATTTTCCAGCAGAAGGACCCCAAGCCTGTGGTGGTGCCACCCTTGGTGGACACTTCTGTGGACGCTCAAGGGGCCGCTGGAAGTGTCCATATGCTTATCGGCGGTGCCGAAGAAAGCTGACTGCCTATACAAGGCCCTAGGGAGGACCAGTATTTGACGCACCAACCTCTGGCCGATTCTCTGGTCATAACAGCCTCAAATGACCGGTCCCAAAGGCCGAGCATTGAGCACCCACCATCAGATCCAGAATCCAAGCATTTGGAGACTCTGGCAGGCGTGACGTGATGTTCGGCGACCTCGCCATCAGATCCCTGAACTATCTGACCTACATGATTCAATTCTCAGAACGCACTGTGGGAACAGGGTCTGAGGCAGCTGAGAAGCTTCCTGAAGGTGGTCAGAAGGAGGAGATGCTCCAGCTCCTCCGCACGGGTTCAGACGTGGGGACCCAAGTGCTTAGAGCGCTGTATGATTCCGCGGACTCATCGGCCAGAGCAGCAGCTTCAGGCGTTTGTCTCCCGGAGACACCCTGGCTCTGTGTCTCCGGCTCACCCCGGACGTCCAGAAGAACATTGTGGACACCCTTTGAGGGAGATGTTTGTTTGGTAATCCTATGGAAAAAATTATTACCAAACTGCAAGAGGCTGGAAAGGCAGTGAGGTCGGTGCAGGCAGTGTAACGGCCTAGGCCTGGGTCCTTATGGGCACCAAGCCGCTGTGGCGGACACAGAGGCAACAACCCCGCCCGCCCACACAACAGAGGGGCTCTGGTTTTCGAGAACGTGAGGGGAAGCAGCCCGCTAGCAGAGGTCAGCGCACTTCAGAGCAACCCAGCCAGCGGGCCTGTCTGCCGCACAGCATGACTCCTTTCCGGCCCCCCTGGGATCAACGGGATGTGATGGTCGGGGTCGCGATTAGCAACTTCCTGCCGGATGGCAGGCAATCACCACCGACAGGTGGGTTCTTCAGTTGGTCAGCATTGGCCACTTTTTAGAGTTTCATGAAAAGCCACCTCGGCCTCCTCTGCTCTCCCGTATTCGGTCAGCACGGCGCCTTAATCTGGCAAGAAATACTCACGCCCTGAACAAGGGGCAGAGAGCATTCCCGGGAAACCAGAGAGGATTGGGTATTATTCTCACTTCTTCCTGGTTCCCAAGAAAACAGGGACCTCCATCCAATTCTGGACCTGAGCGACCTCAACATGTCGGTCGATACAAAAGATTCTCGATGGTGACCTCCCGGCCTGATCCCCATGCTAAAGCAGGCGCCTATTTAGCTGCCCTTAGACATGCAGGACGCCCACCTGCATATCCCCATAGCTCAAGCGTATCAGAGGTTCCTGCGCTCGAGTTTCTAGGCCACCACTTCCAGTTCCGGCTCTCCCTTCGGACTGTCATCCGCACTAAGGTCTTTACCAAATGCATGGCAATCGTGGCAGCGCTTCTATGGAGAAAGGGCCACTATGTGTTCCCGTACCTCGGCGATTGGCTTCTCATGGCTGTCTCCAGCCAGCGCTTCTGCTCAGCGATCCAGGACACCCAAGACCTATTTGGATCGCTGGGCATTCTTATAAATCGAGAGAAGTCCGCCTTGGTGCCCGCCGAAACCTGCAGTTCATAGGAGCAGTGCTGGACACGATCCAGGGAAGAGCTTTTCTTCCAGCCGACAGGGATGAACACATAAGGTCCTCATAGGGACTTATTCGACGAACCAGATCGTATTCCAGCCAGGTCGGTTCTTCGCCTGCTCGGGACACATAGCTGCGGCCATTCCTACTGTCCCTCTCAGGGACTCCACATGCGAATAACGCAGTGGATGCTCAGCGCTAATGGGATCAGAGGCAAGACCATTTGCAGCATCCAGTCAGGATCACGAAATCCGTGGTTCGAGACTGGCAATGGTGATTAGCCCCAGTTCGCTCTCCAAGGCGTCCGTTTGCGCGCCGTCCCCAGAGATAACCCTCACCACGGATGCTTCGGGTCTCGGTGGGGAGCACACCTAGACGGGGTGAGGTCTCAGGGTGTATGGATTCCTGAGGCTCATCTCCATCAACGCCCTAGAGAGAGAGGCGGTCCTCTATGCACTCCAGGCCTTTCAGTCCATGATCCCGCTTGTGCACGATCCTGCTTCAGACGGACAACACGGCGGTGATGTATTCCTCAACAAACAAGGAGGCGCACACTCTTACCTTTGCAGGGAGGCCATGAGGGTGTGGGATTGAAGTAATCGGACACCGGGCAAAACCTGATCGTTGTACATGTTCGGAGTGGAGTGACGACACGATCAGGGACTGCCTGAGTCGCTCCCAGGCCAGAGTCCACGGTGGGAACTTCTTCAGGAGGTGGCAGAAGATCTGTTCCTTCGATGGGGAACTCCAGAACTGGACTTGTTCGCATCCCCATCCAACGCAAAACTGCCCAATTTTTGCTCGCTAGATCCAGGGCCTGGTGTTTTCTGGCGAGACGCTGTCCCTCTCCTGGGTGAACAGATTCCTTTATGCCTTCCTCCTTCCCGCTGATCCAGAGAGTTCTTCCAAGCTGCGCAGGGAGCACGCAAGAATGATTCTGGTGGCCCCTGCTTGGCCCAGACAGACGGTCCCTTGCTGGCACAGCTATCTCGAACCCCGCCCGCTGCCGGCTCAACTCCCATTACTGTCTCAGGAGAGAGGTTCATTGCTTCATCCGGATCTCCGCTCTTTGAACCTGCATGCATGAGACATGGCCATTGTGCGCCACGGGTCTCGCAAGAGGATGCTGAGATTCTCTCCAGCCAGAAAGCCGAAAGAACGATGCTACTTACGCCATGAAGTGGCGCTGTTTTGTCTATGGTCACGGGCTCGTGGCCTTCCCCCCTTTGGTTGTCCCGCTGGAGTGGTTCCAGACTACCTCCTTCTTTTCAATTGGCCAGCTCTACCTCTATTAAGGGTGCTCCTGTGCTATTTCCTGCCTACCATCTCTCCGCTGGGGCACTGTACTACTGTTCAGCTGATGCTGGAGTAGATCGATCTGAATTGTAGTGTTTATTTATTAAATCTTTGGGTCCGTCTGCATCTCACGGATCTAACCCAAAGTTTTTGCCTAATGTGGTTTCGACACTTACTTAAATCAGGATATTGACCTCCGGTTCACTCCGAGTTACTCCAACAGAGGAGAGGCTTTGCTTCATACCCTGGATGTTCACCGAGCCTGAGGTATTACCTAACAGAACTAAACCCTATGGGCTTCTGACCAGCTTTTGCCTCTTTTTCAGAGAATGGAAGGCCAACCGTGTCCAAGCAGACCTTGTCACGCTGGCTTGTCCAGTGTATCTCAGTACTGCTACCAGATTAAACAAAACCCTCCCGGTTCTATCTGGGGTCATTCTACCAGAGGTGTGGCCACTCTTTTGCAGCGCAGAAATGTCTCTATTTCAGCTATTTGCACTGCTGCTACTTGAGCTCCGCACATACCTTTATCAGGCATTACAGTCTGGACATAGCCTCTAGGCGTAGAGCCGGTTTCGCCTAGCGGTGTTGCAAGGTCTCTTGTCCTGAGTCAGGACTTGGATTGTTTTTTCTCTTGTCTCTATGCCTCCTCCCGGATCTTCTGGCATGTTACTGCTTGGGAATCAGTCCCATGGTGTACTCTGCTGCAAGAGCTGCATCTCATAAGAGGTACAGTTACGTAAGAACCACCGTAACAGCAGATCTTCAGAACAGCTCTTGCAGCAGGTACCTTCCCCGCCTCCTTCCCTTAGAGGAGGTACAGCTCTGCTTAAAAAAAAAAAATGAAAGGTTGAAGCAGAAGAAGTAATATGTCATGGATGATTGAAACAGAGGAAAGAAAGAAACGCTTTGGTTGAGATTTTCTCTTTAATGCCTTCTGACGTATGATCCTTGGTCTCCCTTCTGATGTCATCCTGCAGCCGGGAGTCTCCGCGGAGAACTGGGGATTCTGGCGGACCGCCCCTTATGTACCATGCCTGACGCCGGAGGCGGGACCGACGTCTGGCGGTCCCGCTGAAGATAGCTAGATAGAAATTTTTCTCAGGTCCTGCCGGCCGGGCTTCAGTCCTAATGGTGTAACCTGCTGTAAGAGCTGTTCTCGAAGATCTACTGTTACGGTAAGTTCTTACATAACTGTACTTTCCTTTGCCAGTCAGCTCCCATCTATTGTCTCAGGAGGCGGGTTCATTGGTCCACCCAGACTTGCGTTCATTGAACCTGCACGCTCCGCTCCTAGAGACATAGCCATGATGCGATACGGGATCTCGCAAGAAGTGGCAGACATACTCTCTGCCGCCAGAAAACAGTCAACCCACGCAACGTACGCCATGAAATGGCGTAGATTCTGTTTGTGGGCTCAAGCGCGTAGCTTTCCGCCGTTAGACTGTCCTGAAAAGCTGGTTCTGGATTACCTGCTTTCCCTCTTCCACTCCGTATTGGCTTACTCCTCGATTAAAGTGCACCTTTGTGCAATCTCTGCTTACCATGCCCCCCCCCCCCGTAGGCCATCGGACGGTGACCCAGCTGGACACTACTCGTGCCTTCTTAAGGGGTGTCCTTCACCTTAGGCCATCATCAAGGATCCAATTCCTCCTTGGGACTTACCTTTGTCCTGGAGTAGCTTACTGCCTCCTTTGAACCAGCGCGTGATTGTGAGCTACGCTTTCTCTTGAAAACGCTATTGTTAGTTGCCGTTACTACGGCTAGCAGGATATCGAAATTGCATGCGCTTATGTGCAAAGAGCCTTATTTGGTTTTCCACCATGACAGGGTATCCCTAAGGACAAACCCAAAGTTTTTGCCTAAGGTGGTTTCAGCCATCACTCTAAATTGGGATATTGATCTGTGTATTTCCCAAGGTACACTAATCGAGGAGAAGCCCTTCTGCACAGCCTTGACGTGCATCTGTGCCTCAGATACTATCTGACCAGAACCAAACTGCTCCGAAAGTCTGACCAGCTTTTCGTCTCCTTTGCTCACAGGATGAAAGGAGCTCCTGTCTATAAACAGTCACTCTCTAGGTGGCTCATCCAGTGCATCACTTTATGACAAGCGCAGTAAACCCTACCGGCGCGGTCAAGGGTCATTCTACAAGAGGGTGGCTACTTCATTTGTAGGCGTAAAGAACGTCTCCACTTTCAGCTATTTGCGCTGCAGCTATTTGGAGCTCTGTGCATACCTTTATCAGGCATTATAGCTCAGGCATTGCATCGAGCTGAAAAGGGGGTTCAGTCTGCCAGTCCTTCAAGGACTTCTGTCCTAAGTTCGAGTAATAGAGATATCTACCTTTCCTCCTCCCAGTGGTGCATGATTGCCACTATTGCTTGGAAATCAGTCCTAATGGTGTAACCTGCTGCAAGAGCTGTATCTCGAAGTAAGATAGTACAGTTACATAAGAACTTACCGTAACAGTAGATCTTCGAGAACAGCTCTTGCAGCAGGTACCTTCCCACCCACCATTCCCCTTTTGGAGGTAGGTCGTAGTCAAGCACCCATCTTAGGGGATGGGTCATTCCTATTCACTAGTCTTTGCCATCTGGTGGAGGATCCTCTGTCTCCTCTTCTGATGTCATCGAGCGGCCGGAGTCTCCGTGGAGAATTGAGGATTGTTTGGGGGGCACCTCCTGTGTACTCACGCCTGACGTCGGGCGGGACTGGCGCCTGAGGTGGTCCCCTGCTGACACTGCTAGCTAGAAATTTCCGTGGGTCCTGAGGCCTGCCGGGCTTCAGTCCTAATGGTGTAACCTGCTGCAAGAGCTGTTCTCTAAGATCTACTGTTACTGGTACGTTCTTGCGGAACTGTTCTTTTCCCCACCCTGTGGGGCGGCGCAACTGCCTGTTCCACCCTAAGTTGGTCTCCACCGATCGTGGTGGAACCGCCGCCTAACAGCCTATGGGAAGGTCTTCTTCCAAGAGGACCGCCCAGACACCAAACTTCCCTGACGTTTGTTGGTCACAGTTACACCGGACCACCCTCGTGGGTCAAATGATTTGGCGACAGGCGCTGTACCCCAGCTTCTGACTCTGTCACCAGGCTTCACTCATCCTGGGATGATGATGAGTCTGTTGGCCTAGGATGGAGGAAGGTCCTTCTTCCTCCAAGGGATCCTTGCCTCATTTCTGAGTCCACAGGGATGCCCCTGGACCCCATCCGGAAAAAGGCAGAGTACCCTCTACGGGCATCCTTAAGAGGGATACACCAACAGAGGCCTTTCCTGTGGCCGGGCCATTGTTGGTCTGGCACTGTAACTGTGGCAGCGCCTGCCTCTTGTCCAGCACAGTCTGCCCTCATGGCCTTTAAGGACACAGTTCCCATGGAGTCCCGCTGTGGGTTAACAGAGCACCCTTCAGCCGAGTCTGGTGATCACATCTGTGTTCAGGCGTACTGGCAGTTCTGCCAACACTGACCGACCTCCCAATAGAGTCCAAGCTCTTGGACCATTTGGGAAGGAAGGTCTATGGCTTCCTCCTTGGGCCTTTGTCAGGCAAGTTCTGCCATCGTCTTGGCACACTTCTCCATGCCCTTCTCTGGTCATTAGACAAGGTCCTCCCACATCTCCTCGCGGACATGCAAATCACGGTCACAGGTTCGAGACCAGGACCGAGCTGTTGCCAAACAGCAGCTCCAGATGGTCTTGGACATTGGGGACTCTTGCGCCCGCTCGATGGCTGCCGCATTGCCTCTCGCCGCAGGGCTTGGCTGAGGCCCTCCTCCTTCCCAGCGGATACTCGGCACAAGTTAGCTGTTGTGCCCTCTTTGGGACCGACTTGTTTGGCCCCGGACTGGCTGGTCACCTCCAGCGCATAGAGCAGTCCAGTGCCGCCTTGGACGCTACTTAACCTAAGAGTTCTTTGGGCAAGAAGCCCTTTGCACTCTTCCCCTGTGGTTCAGCAGTCCTCTTTGAAGGGAGAGCAGCATCAGCAGCAGGCTCAAGCTTGGCGCCTCGGCCCAAGCCTGGACTAACAGGTCCGTAAAGGAGGAAGAGGCTCAGGTCCTGGAGCTTCCTCCTCAAGCCTGCTCAGTGACAGGGTGGGGTTGCCACCTCTACTCCCGTCATGCCAGCTCTGGATCTTCCTGTGGGGGGGCCGGCTCTGCCACTTTCTTTCCACTTGGTCCATTATTACCATGGACAAGTGGGTTCTTGAGGTGGTCGCCAGGGACTGCCTCTGAGAATTGGAGTAGTACACCTCCCAGCTGAGCCTGCGTCTCTCGGAAGAACTGGATTCAGACGCATCTAGCCCGGCTCTTAGAGACCACATTGCTCAGCCCCTCAAAGTGGCTCTAGTGGCGGATCCTTCAGCAGACCCAGGCTTTGTCTCCAGGTACTTCCTGGTGCCCAGGCGGACAGGGGCTGGCACCCACCTCTAGATCTACATGACCCAAATCATCTCGGGACCTTCCGGGATGGTCACTGTGTTTTCAAGTCATACCATCCTTGAGCGTGATGGTTTTGTTCACTGGATCTGCAGGACGGCAATTTCACGTCTCCCATCCGGTCCTGTCCATCAGCGATTCCTCCGCTTCAGGGTCAAAGGGATCCTGTACGAGTTCCGAGCCTTGCCGTTCTTCCTGTCATCGGCTCCACGGGTCTTCACCAAATGCATTGCAGTGGTTGTGTCCCATCTCCGTCGGTGGGGGGGGGTCAGAATTTACCCCTAACTTGATGATTGGCTCCTTGCAGGTTCCACCCAACAGGAGGTGGAGAGGTCCAGGGATCTGGCCCACCAAACCTGCTCTCAACTCTGCCTCCTGATCGAGGCCAAGTCAGAACTCGTGCCTTCTCGGGTGATGGGCTTCAAAGGGGCAGAGCTAGACTCTTGTCAAGCCAGAGCTCGGCTTCCAGCGGACAGGGCAGAGGTTCTCTCCTCCTTTGCCCAATCTTTTCTGGTTGGGCACGTGCGCCCTGCCCGGGACTTTCTGCGCCTTCTGGGTTACATGGTGGCATGCACCTCAGTGGTCCGTTGGGCCTGGTGATACATGCGCCCCCTTCAATGGGAGCTGGCCGCCCAGTGGACTAAGCGCCATGGTTAATTCGACCAGCTGATCTCTATAATTCAGAAGATGTGGAATGCTTTCCAATGGTGGACCACCCTAGAACGGTTGCAGGAAGGGAACCAGTTTGTCTGCCCCCGAACAGACTGTTGTCCTCACGACTGATGCCTCTCTAATGGACTGGGGAGCCCACATGGGGGACAAAAGGGCCTACGGGCTGTGGACCCTGGAGGAGTCCCGATGCCGCATCAACCTGTTGGAGCTCAGAGCAGTCAGACTGGCACTGTCAGCTTTCGCCCTCAGCTCTGGGGTCAAGTGGTTGTGTCCAGACTGACAATACCACAACCATGTACTACCTCAACAAACAGGGCGGCACGGACTCCCGTTTGCTGTGCAAGGAGGCGCTCTGCATCTGGACCCTTGTGAGCCGGTTGAGGTCGACCTCCTAGCCATCCATGTGGCAGGAGCCTCGAACCACCTGGCGGATGCTCTCGGCCGCTTAGGCCAGACATCTCACGAGTGGTCTCTCCACCCAGAGGTAGCTTATAGCCTGTTCTCCTGTTGGGGCAAACCGATGGTGGACCACTTTGCCTCCAGGGAAAACACCAAGCTGAGGCTGTTTCATGCCCACTCGCTGCAAGGGGATGCCTTCTCGAGGGCATGGACCCCAGGTCTCCTCTACGCCTTCCCTCCATTTCCCTCAATCCATAAGGTGCTCCTCAAGGTGAGGAGGGATAAGGTGAAGGTGATCCTGGTAGTCCCAGATTGGCCATGCAAGTACTGGTATCCAGATCTCCGCCTCAGCTGCAGGCCCCCGGAGTGGCTTTGTACATGCCCAGACCCGATATCACATCATCAGGGAAGATATTCCATCCGGACCTTCAATCCTGCAATTCACAGCCTGGTACCTGAGCTGCTAGAGTTCCAGGCTTTGGAGCAAGAGCTGTATCTCAAAGTAAGATAGTACAGTTACGTAAGAACTTACCGTAACAGTAGATCTTCGAAAACAGCTCTTGCAGCAGGTACCTTCCCGCTCACCATTCCCCCTTTTGGAGGAGATAGGTTATAGCCTAAATTCCATCATTCAGGATGGAACCATTTCCTTATAGTCTTGGCCATCTGATGGCGGATCCTCTGTCTCCTCTTCTGATGTCAGCTAGCAGCCGGGAGTCTCCGGCGGGAGAACTGGGGATTATGGCGGACTGCTCCTTATGTACTCACGCCTGACGCCGGGGTGGGACCGATGTCTGAGGCGGTCCCGCTGAAGACTGCTAGCTAGAAAATTTCCATGGTCCTGGACTGACGGCTTCAGTCCTTATGGTGTAACCTGCTGCAAGAGCTGTTCTCGAAGATCTACTGTTACGGTAAGTTCTTACATAACTGTACTTTACGGTAAGTTCTTGCGTAACTGTACTATCTTCCCTGTCAATCTTCACCATTCATTACCTCCTGGGTGTACGGAGGCGCCGCACTCGCACGGGAACTTTTTAAAAGTTAGCTCTAGCGGCGCCGCTTGAGACCGGCCTTGCGTCATGCGCGAGGGGCGGCCGTTAGTAGCTACTGACCCTCCTCCAACTCAGTTCTGTTTCTCCCACCGTCGAGGCAGCACCCGCCGCGGGCGTAATTTCGTAGAGTGCAGTACTAGTCAATTCTCTTTCGTTGCACCACGCCCATACCAATGGGTAAGACTGTTCTTTTTTCTATCTGTACGGCGTCGGGTGTTTTCCTACTGTGTTTTTACCTCAATTGTTTCGCGTTATGTCTGGTTCTGGAACGAAGCGTTTTTCTAAGACGGGCCGCACCCCAATGCGTTGGTGCTCCTGTGGCCAGCATTTCTCCGTCTTGGACCGGCATGACGTGTGTCTTCGATGCCTGGGACCCAACCATGATATGGATTTGTGCGATGCCTGCTTCTCCATGGACCGTCGTGTCCTCGAAGTCCACGCTGCCTGTCGCGGCAAGGCCCCGCCGACTGGGACGGGCGGCCGTTTCACGGGACTCCCAGGTAAGGTCTCTAGGCTCTTCCCCGGTCCCTCCCGGCCTGTACGGTCCGCTGAGGAGGGGCTTCTTCATCCCATCTTGCCGAAGAGGAGGCCCCTTCCACGGCAGTCGGGGAGCGCTACAGTACCTTCCAGGGCCGCTGACGCTGACACCGCCTCGGCAGTCACCTCCTGGAGGTGCAGGCTCCCCAGTGTCGAGGCCCATGATTTCTGGGCCGACACCGTGACCGACGCCGCGCCGGTCGCCGCTGGATCCCGCACCGTCCTGTGCTGGTGATCGGGCGGCGCCGTCATGGGTATCTATTTTGGATCCCGTGCCGTCTCGGCGCCAGGATGATGACGTCGCTGTTGGTGGCGCCCGCTTGGCCCACTGCCACGTAGGGCGCCCGTTGGCCTGGGTTTCTCCTCCTCGTGGCGCCGGCTCGCTTCCGGACGCTGAGCGGTGTTGCTGGTTCTGGCTTGGCAGCTGCTGGAGGAGCTGGGATCGGGCCTGGCTGTGGCTAATGTTCAAGGCGGCGCGCGCCTCTGGTACCGGTGCCTGCGCTGTTGCTCGGGACCCCTGGGGTAGCCAGCATTGAGGTCCTGCTGGTCTCTGCCCTCCTCGGAGGCCGATGACTCAGACGTGGACCCATCCTGGCACCCCACTCTTCGGGTTCTGGGTCCCCTGTGGCACGAGGTACCAGGCGGCGCAGGGGCCCTCCCTCTGTCCCCCCTTCCGTCCTCTCCTGAGGGCTCTCTGGCTGGGGGTGGCCTTGAGTCCCGGGAGAGAGATGTGGGGGTGACTGAGGGGCGGCTCCTGGGACCGCACAGCAACCTCCGGGTGCTGTTGCTCCCTCTGGGGTGGGAACGCTGCAGTCGAGGAGGAGGCCTCTGAGTCCGGAGGGGTTGAGGGACAGGGGACAGGCCCTCAGTCTTCTTTGGCCACCCTCAGGGGGTGGCCAGGAGTCAGAGTGCTGAACCTCGCCTTCCTCCGGGCTCTAGGGTGCCCTCCGTGGCGCGTTGTTGTGGCTGCCCTTCTGATCCATGCAGTCCCGACTTCTTCCAGGGGAGGTTCTCCCTGGGCTCTTCCAGGCTCCGGCTTCTCAGGGTTCCGCCTTGTGGCCTGGTTTGTTGTCCTGACCTCGCCAGCTCGGCCTGCTTCCTTAGATTCCAGAGCCCTGGCAGAGATCTGCTGCCTCCTCGTAGGTGCCCCTCTCCCATCTCTCTGCCTCCACCCCCGCCTCCCGGCCATGTCGGTCCCACGGGTCCTTATCCTGGGAGCAGTTCAGAGGTTCTGCAGCGGCCTTCCCTTGCAATGCTAGATATGATGCATGAGCAGGTCTTTAGACTCTCCCACCGCCGCAGGAGTCCTCTGGGCATTCCAGCTCCCTATCATCCCTGCCTCCCTCCTCTGAGGGGAGGAACCCCGCTCATCTCTCCTCTGATGCTGATTTCACTGATTATCAGTGATTCCTATCGAGGATGGTGAGGGACCTTCTGATCTCCTACATTTGAAGAGACACGGACTGGAGACGTGGAATTCCTTGGGGAATTCAGTGCCCAACACTTGGTGGTACCTTCTGGCCTATCCTCTTCAGGAGGCGTGCTTATCCGATCCTGGCAGTCGCCAGCGCTTCTTCTCCAGCCCGGCTGACTGTCAGCGTGAGGTATTGTGCCTCCTCGGAGTCTCTAGGTACCCTTCCCAACCCCCTTCTGGCTTGATTCACCTTGACACTCCTTCATGGGCTGCTGCCTGGTTGCACGACCGCCCACCGACCCGGACTCACTTCAGTTCGACGCTAGGGGCAAGAGGTTCTCTTCTTCTTCGCGCGGCTGCTTCGTATAGCATCACATCAGGCTCACCACGCTGCCTGCAATCGGCACCTGTGGTCGATGCTTTTAACCCTAGCGTCGATGCCTGGTACGGAGCAAACCAGACAAGCTGTTGCCTCTTCTCCGCTGTTGGGCCTAGAGCTGGCAAGACACCAGGCAAGGGCATCTTATGACGCTTAATGAGGGTTTCCAGGCTTGGGACAGCGATCTGCATTAGGCGGATCGCATGGCTTGCTTCTGGTTGTCACCCCCCTGGCCCGGCGAGGGTGATGCGCCCGCCTTCCGGGGACCTGCTTTTCTTCCAGAGCTAGGAGATTTTGCAGGGCTATCTCCTGCCTCCACTGCCCTCGGGAGGCACCTCCTAGCTCTGATCCCACTTAGGCTTCTGTGAATTAGCCAGGGTCTTCCCCTTCTGTTTCTACCAACAGGAGGCTGGGGTTTTGTTTCCCTCAGGGTCTTTACCCCTCCCCCTTCTGGGGGAAGAGGCTTGGTATCACTCAGGAGGATGAATGTGAAGATTGACAAGGAAGGAGCATGAAAATCACATGCCTATCGTAATTCTTGATCTTCTTTATCTCACCATTCATTACTTACCCCTCCCACCTTCCCCCAGTGGCCTCCTTCTGTTGACATTTCCTCCCTGCCCTCGCCCTCCCTCTTGCTGAACCTTAAAAAAAAAAAATGTGTGTGTGTGTATATATATATATATATATATATATATATATATTATCTATATATATAATGGGGACATCTCTATCCTTGCCTTTTTCCTAAGTTTTAGGCTTGTTACTTATGACCGGGCTTTTGTTGGTGTGGGCCTGAGTGAGCTACACTATCTCACTTATGCCTGTATGAAATTTTAGGACCTGTTTGATTCTGTCTGTGCAGTTTGGTCCCACAATATTCTGCTAATCAATTACTAAGCCCTAGAATCAACCCCTTTCTTTTTTTTTTTTGCAGAGCAAGAGGAACGGTACGTTATTTTCTTCTCATAAACTGAGAGAACTCCTCCTACTGCTTGAAGGCAGCTCCCTGGCTTCTCAGGTCATGTTTTTCCTCATAAGCCTGTGAGTCATACTGTCTTGAACCCCCTTTTCAAGGGTCCTTCTGAGGACCGTGTTGCAGGAAAAGAAAAGCCAACCATGACCGGTTCTTGCCAGTTTCTTGTTCTCCTGCCTTGCCATAGTAAGTCCGATTGAGTTCCATTATATTTCTTACAACTGCCTTGAAAGGCTACCCTTTTCTATATCCTTTGAGCAGCTCTTACATGCTGCCTTGGGATCAACCTTTCTAGCCGGGTGTCCTTCCAGAAGCAAGGCCTGCTCTCTGGCCAGAGCCCGCAGCTAGGATCATGACCATGGCATGTTGAGGTCAAAGACTATGTCTCCTTAGTCTGTCTAAGCGGGTTCGGTGAACCTTCTCTTCAGCACTACCAGTGGGGACTTTCTCTTTTATTAAATCGAGCCTTAAGCTTCTCCGCTAACTATGCTCGGGCATTCTGGTCTCCTCAACATCCCATCTTTTCTTCTTCTTTCTCTTTCTTCATTCTTTCTCCCTTCCCTTTTCTCATCTGTTCCTCCTAGAGTCGCCTGTAAGGAGGCCCATCATCCCTAGGGTAGGAATACTTTCTCCTCTGTCTGTTCTCCATCGGGTTATTCTTTTTCAGTTTATTTTCCTTACTTTTGCTATCCTTGGCTATTCTTGGCTTTCGCTTTTTTCCACAATATAATTTTGCCTCCGGCTCACAGAACTGGAGTTGGAGGAGGAGTTTCGGAAGTTGTAACGGCTGCCCTCGCTATGGCGCAGCGTCTGTCTCAGGGTTATTGTAGAGCTAGCTTTTTAAAAAAAAAGAAGTCCTGGCGGCGCGCGCGATCTGGCTTTATACCCAGGAAGTAATGAATGGTGAAGATACAAGAGAAGATCAAGAATTACGGTAGGTACTACATTTTCATTTCCCACTGTGGACTCTTGGCCTGAGAGCGACTCGGCTGTTCATGGCGATACATTTGTCCACCCTGGTACATGAACAGCAGTGAGGTTTGCACCATGTTGTAAACGCAAGCCCACACTCCTCATGGCCTCCCTGCAAAGCGGGTAGGAATGGGTGCTCCTTATTTGCTGCGTAATACATCACCGCGAATTGTCTGACAGAAGAGTACCTGTGGAATTCTCCAACTGGAAAGCCTGGAGGGCGAAAGAACTGCTCTCATTTCTAGATATATATGTGGAGATGAGTCTTTGCTGTCCACAGGCCCCAAGACCGACACTGCCTAGGTGTGCTCTTCATCCGAGCTGTGAGGCGCCTGTGGAGAGCGCCACAATCGGGCGATGGCGCAGTGAAGGGAACCTCACTGAGAGGTTCCTCAAATCTAGCCACCATTGCCAATTCCTGATTACGGCCTTCGTGATCCAATTGGGAGCTGCAGATAGTCTTGCTTTTGGTCCCATTGGACCCGAATATCCACTGGGTCACCCCTGGGGGATGGGCTAGTGGGACCGCCGAATGGCTGCAGACACTGTGTCCAAGCAGGCAAAGGACCAGTCTGGCTGGGACGGTCGCTTTGCAAGATGTCCCTGATGAGGGATCTGATGTGTCCGGCTTTGTCCTGTGGTAGAAAAGCTTTCCTTTGGACGGTGTCCAGAACTGCGCCTATGAACTGCAGAATCTGAGACGGAACCAGGCATGACTTCTCTTGATTGATATTGATGCCCAGCATCTCGAACAGAGACGGAGTACAATGAATGGCGGACATCAGGGCTTCCCGAGAGGGCACCATGAGAAGCCAGTCATCCAGGTAGGGGAACACGTAGTGACCCTGTCTCCTCAGAGTTGCCACTACTACCGCCATGCACTTTGTGAATACCCGAGGTGCCAATGACAGTCCGAAGGGTAGGGCTCGGAACTGATACTGGTGACCCTGAAACTCGAAACACAAAAACTTCCTGTGCGCTTGAGCTATGGGTATATGCAGGTAAGCATCCTGCATGTCCAAGGACGCTAGAAAAGAGCCCTGCTTGAGCATGAGAATCAGACCTGTGAGGGTCACCATGCAGAAGCGTTTGTACAGGACCGACACGGTGAGGTCGCCGAGGTCCAGTATCGGACGGAGATCCCCTGTTTTCTTGGGAACCAGGAAGAAGTGAGAATAATAACCTGTAGCTCTCTGGTTCCGTGGTACGTGCTCTATAGCTTCTTTTCCAAGAAGTGCGAGCACCTCTGCTGTATGTGCAGGGCATGCTGACCCGAGTAACGGGGAAGTAGGGGAGGTCTTGACTGTGGGTGGTCAAGAAATTCTATGAAGTGGCCTTTCTTGACCAATTGGAGAACCCACCGGTCGGTGGTAATAGACTGCCACCCTAAAAAGTGGCGAGCGATGCGACTCCCGACTTTTTGTACCCGTTGATCCAGAGGAGGGGCCGGGGCCAGGAAGGAGTCATGCTGTGGCAACACTGGTCCCTGCAGGCTGGGCCGGTTTGGTGTAACGCTGGCCTCTGCCTGGGGACAACTTAGCCTGGGCTTTACGTTGAAAAGTGCCCCTTTGTCGCTGGCCCGAACGTGGCTGCTGCCGTTGTTGCTGGCTACAAAAACGGCTCTGGTTCCTACAAAAGGAACCAGGTCTTGATCTGTACATGGCTTGTACAGATCTGACTGCCTTCCCAGCATCCTGGAGTTTGGTGATTACCTTCTCCAAGGGTTCACCAAAAAGTACTTCGCCTTTATAAGGGACGTCAAGAATGTTCTTCTGTACATCCAGGGTAAAACTGGAGACGTGGAGCCAAGAGTGTGTCTGGAGACAGATGCCTGAAGCTGCAGCTTTACAGACGAGTCCACAGAATCATATGCGGCTCGTATCACTTGGGTACCCACATCAGACCCTGTGCGGAGGAGGTTTAGGCGCTCCGCCTTCTGAGCGCCATCCGGTAATTTATCGACCAGGTCCTGGCCCTGTTCCCACAGGGCATTCTGAAACTATACCATGTGAGATAGGTAGTTCAGGGACCTGATGGAGCCTGTAGCAGCCGCATACATGCGCCTCCCCAAGGCATCTAGCTGTTTGGATTCCTGGTCCATTGGCTGTGTGCTTATGTGCTGCGGTGTTTGGGACCGGTCATGTGAGGCTGTAATGACCAGGGAGTAAGACTGAGGTTGTTGAGCCAAGTACTGGCCGTCTTTCGGGGCCTTGTACTGGCGGTCAGCTTTCTTCCGCACAGTGGGAGTGGAGGTGTGGATGTTTCCACGCAGCCTTGGTGATGTCCGCAAAGGTGTCCACCAAGGGTGGCACTACCACAGACTTTGAATCTTCTGCCAAGATAACGGGCAAGGTGCTGTCTTTCGGATCGAGGTCTTCAGCATCCCATCCCATGTTGTCCTGATGTCTCATGATCTCGAGAGAAAGGGATTATCCGGAGGAGACCTGGGCAGGTCAGGTGATGGAATGCTGAGTGGAGGAGATCTGGAGTAATCGAGGTATCCGATCTGGAGTCCCCTGATGGAGTATACCAATGACGCCTGGGTCGCTTGGGGCTGGGAGACCCTGATGGAGATCTTGAGGGAGGCCTTCTCCGATCCTTGGATCTACCCTTGGGAGGTGGAGTCTGCTCCTTAGGGGTTGGTGGTCGTCCTGCTGGCCCCTGTGGTGGAGGAGGGGGCGTAGGAAGTGAAGGAGTAGGAGGAAGCGGATGTTTTATTGGGACCGCGTCTTTACGGATGGTGTCCCACCAGAAAGTAAAGAGATCCTTTACCTCTTGTATATTCATGCCAGACGACGGGCCTGGTGCTGGTGGTCTGTCGCCAGGCATCTGGTCCGCGGGTGTCTTCCGGGGTGGGTGAAGGTTCCCTTGGAAGTCCGGCATCCTCTGTGTCGCCCGCCTGGTCTTCAGGCAATGTGGTGTCGTCCTCCTTGGAATCCCTGTGAGGGGGACCATTTTCGGCTCCGGTGAAGCCGACATCTGTCGCTTGGCCGGCGAACGCCAGGCCAGCGTCTGGTGCTTGGCCGATGTCCTCGGTTCCGGCGAACGCCTGGCTGACAGGTGCTTGGCCGACGTCGAGTCCGTCGTCCGCTTGAGGGATCTCTGGTCCTTCGTCCTCCTGGGTGGTGGATCTGGGCCCCTAGGGGGCTGGAGACCGACTGGAGTCGGGTCCCGGCGCCGGGTGGATGAGGACTTGTGGTGTTCGGAGGACTTAAAGAGGCCCTAGAGGGAGTGGAGGAAGCTGAGGGCCTGGAAGTCTTGATGGGCTGAAGAGTTGAAGAACTGCTGGAAGCCTGGACTTTAACCGGAGGGGGCTTAGACCTAGCCCTGGAAGGAGAGCTGTCCAATCGGTGGAGCCTGAGCTCCGCGAGTCCGAGGCCAAGTTCCGGGATCTGGACCTTGCTTTCTCCCGGTGCTTGTCCCCGTGTTTATGGGCCTTGGAGGAAGAATCACCTCTGGAGGAAGATTCTTTGTCCATCCTACTAAGTTTTTTCTTCTAACAGGTAAGCTTGAACTGCCTTTTGACTGCAGATCCTGGTGCGGCTGTTGAACCCTTGGCAAAAGGAGCAGGCCTTGGTGTCGTGGTCCGGGCCTAAGCACCGCATGCAGGAAGAATTAGAATCCTTGAAAGGCATCTGTTTTCCACAGGCACACTTTGAAAGGTGTCCCTCAGATGAAGGAGTTTGAGAGGACATTAGTTATGTAGAAACTCTTGAAGTTCTAAGTCGTTGTGCACTAGGTAGAGACCGAGAGGCCGATGCTTGCGAGTAGATGGCAGGAAAAGAACTGGGGATTCTGGGGGACTGCCTCTTTGTGTACTATGCCTGACATCGGGGGCGGGACAGACGTCTGATGTGGTCCCCGCTGAATACTGCTAGCTAGAAAATTTCTGTGGGGTCCTGGCACCTGCCGGCTTCAGTCCTAATGGTGTAACCTGCTGCAAGAGCTGTTTCTCGAAGTAAGATCAGCAAGCTGAGGCTGTTTCATGCCCGCCCGCCTCAGCAGGGCTCGCTTCAGGGGGATGCATTCTCCAGGCCGTGGACCCCAGGCCTCCTTTACGCCTTCCCTCCATTTCCCTTGATTCACAAGGTGTTGCTCAATGTGAGGAGTGAGACAGCAAAGGTGATCTCAGCCTCAGCTGCAGGCCCCCAGAGCGGCTTTGTACAGTCGTGGCCAAAAATATTGGCGCCCTTGCAGTTTTTTCTAATAATGCACCATTCCTTCCAGAAAATTGTTAAAATTAAAAAATATTTTGGTATCCACATATGTATTTCTTTGGTTTGCAGTAGAATAAAACACAAAAAGCAGAAAAATTTACTAAGTCTTAGCTTATTCCACACAGAAGTCCTTAAATGGCCCGGACAAAATTATTGGCACCTTTTAGAAGTAGTTAGAAATAATTAGATTTCAAGCAGGTGATTCTCCTTCACTTTGGAATTGAACTCGCCTGTGGTGAGTTGCAGGTGCCTGCAATATAAAATTCACTAATTCAGCCAGTTTGAATAGAGAAAGGGACTCATTCTCCTGTTTTGTGTCACACTGTGTACCGCAATGAGCATGGAGAAAAGAAAGAAAGCCAGAGAATTGTCTGAGGAGGTCAGACAGAAGATTGTAGCCAAGCATGGACAATCTCAAGGCTACAGATCAATCTCCAGAGACCTTGATGTTCCTGTTTCCACCGTACGTAATGTTATCAGGAAGTTTAAGGCCCATGGCACTGTAGCCAACCTCCCTGGGCGTGGCCGCAAGAGAGAACTTGATCGAAGATTGCAGCTCAGGATTGTTCGAATGGTGGAGAAAGCACCTCGATCAACTGCCAAACAGATTCAAGCTGACCTTCAGACACAAGGTACAACAGTTTCAAATCGCATCATCCGTCGCCAACTCAATGAAAGGGGGTTATATGGTAGGAGGCCCAGGAGGACCCCACTGCTGAGAGAGAGAGACATAAGAAAGCCCGACTGGAGTTTGCCAAAACACACCTGAACAAGCCAAAATCCTTCTGGGAGAATGTCCTGTGGCCAGATGAGACCAAATTAGAGCTTTTTGGTAAAGCACATCATCTCTATTTACAGAAAACAACATGAAGCCTTCAAAGAAAAGAACACCTTCCCTACAGTCAAACATGGAGAAGGTTCAGTGATGTTTTGGGGTTGCTGTGCTGCGTCTGGCACTGGGTGCCTTGAACGTGTGCATGGCATCATGAAATCTGGAGATTACCAGGCCATTTCCGAGCGCAGTGTTGAACCCAGTGTCAGAAAGCTGGGTCTCCATCGAAGGTCATGGGTCTTCCAGCAGGACAGGGACCCCAAACACACTTCAGAAAGCACCCAGGAATGGTTCAAGACAAGACGCTGGACTGTTCTGAAGTGGCCAGCAATGAGTCCAGATCTAAATCCCATTGAAAATCTGTGGAGAGATCTGAAAACAGCAGTTGGGAGAAGGCACCCTTCAAATCTGGGAGAACTAGAGCAGTTTGCACAAGAAGAGTGGGCCAAACTGCCAGTAGAGAGGTGCAGGAAGCTTATCCATGGGTATAGGAAGCTGTTGATTGCAGTTATTTTGACCAACGGCTGTGCTACCAAATATTAAGTCTAGAGTGTCAATGATTTTGTCAATGCCATTTCTTTTCATTTTCTGATTTAAAAGGATATATTAAATTCTGAATCAAAAACAAACTTTCTGTAATATTAACAGAGAAATAAAGAATTGTGGAGACCAAATACTGTTAATTTCAACTTATGTTTAGAGGAATTGTGAGTTTTTTGGAAAAAGTGCAAGGGCACCATTGTTTTTGGCCACGACTGTACATGCCCGGATCTGACATCTCTGAACCAGGGGAAGGTATTCCATCTGGACCTTCAGTCCCTGCACCTCACAGCCTGGTACGTGAGCGGCTAGAGTTCGAGGCTTTGGGTCTTTCCGAAGATGTCTACACCGTGGTGGAGGCATCGAGAAAGGGATTGACCAGGAAATGTTTTGCCTTCAAATGAAAACGATTTTTCCATTTGGTGTCAGGGTAAGGGTCTGGACCCCTTATCTTGTTCTGTGGCTAACATTCTCTACTACCTTTGGTCTCTCTCCACAGGGGGTCTACAGTCATCGACTGTTAGGGTGCAGCTGGCAGTCATTTGTGCTTACCAGGTGCAGGCTGGTCAGCTGACATTTGCGCAGGAGACGGTGGTCGGGCGCTTTTTCAAAGGCCTGGATCATATCCCCTCCGGTGCGTGAACCTCCACCTCCATGGGATCTACTGCTGGTACTGGCAAAGCTCATGGGCAAGTCATTCGCACCCATGCACAAATGTGAGCTTTCACACTTGTGGAAGACAGCCTTCCTGGTGGCTATCACGTCTGCCAGAAGGACAGGGGAGCTCCAGGTGCTTTCGGTGGACTTCCCTTATCTGGTCTTTCACAGGGAGAAAGTTGTCTTGCGCCCCCATCTGAAATTCCTTCCGAATGTGGTTTGAGTTTCACCTTAACCAGATGTTGGCTCTTCAGGTTTACTACCCTAATTACACCTCGGATGCAGAGTACAGGCTCCATACCTTGGACCTGAGACATGCTCTCTCCTACTACAAGGACAGGACGGCAGAAGTTCGTGGAGAGGTTCGGCAGCTGTTTTTCACCTACGCTGAAGCCGCGTCTGGCAGACTTGCAGCCAAACGGACCATAGCAAGATAGATTACATAATGCATAGGTCTGTGCTATAAGTTGGGCAAGGAGCCTCCCAGCGGGATAAGAGCTTATTCTACCTACCATACTGCTGCATTGGTGGCTGCTTCCAGGGACATCCCTATCCAGCAAATCTGTCGGGCTGCTATCTGGAAGTCAGCAAACACCTTCATTACCCACCACCACATCGACCTTGAGTCACACTGGGATGCCGGTTTTGGGGCCTCCATTCTCCAATCTTTATTTCCTAAGTAGGGGGTGTGTGCCTTGCCTCCCTTCTCCCGGAGGACTGCTTGGAGTCTGCCAAGAAGTGTGGATGAACAACATATCCATGCTCCTAGAACAGGTTACTCACCTGTAACAGTAGTCCTAGGAGTGGTATATGTTCATCCACAAACACACACCCGACTTCCCCAGCTTCGGGCGCATAACCTTGCTTCCAGCAGGCTAAGATCTGGCATCATGGGGCGGAGTTGAGGTATATACCACCTGGGTGGGAGGAGCCAGCTTGAAGACTTCCGGCATGATTTAAAGTGGAAGGGGACATGCCAGTAAATGTGGATGAACAACATATACCACTCCTAGAACTACTGTTATTGGTGAGTAATCTGTTCTTTCCTACATTCCCCATTGAAGCTCCCCCCAAACTTCCACCCGCGCCCTCTAGTGTCTGAGTCGGAGTCTGTTGAACAGATTTGAGGATGGCACCTTATTTATTCATCTCAGGAACTTGTATATATCAATCAGATCTCCCGGCTCCCTCGTTGTCTCCAGTAAGAACATATTAAATTCTTCCAGACACTCCTAGTAAAAGTGCTGTTGAAGGCCCAGGATCATTTTGGTCGCATTTCTCTGAACAGCCTCCAACCTGTTTATATCCTTTTTCAGGTGTGGACTCCAAAACTGGACGTAGTACTCCAGGTGGGGCCTTACCAGGTACCTGTAGAGTGACAGTGGTATTACCTCCTTTCTCCTGCTGTTGAATCCCCTCACTGTGCACTCCATCATTTAGTTGACCTCGCTGTTAGCTTTGTTGCATTGGCTTGTCTCTTTAAGGGTGCTGCTTATGATGACACCTAGGTCCCGTTCTTCCTGTGTGGCACTGACCTAGACTCTGAGGTGGTATCTGTCCATGGGTTCCCTTAATCCAAATGCATCACCTTTCTTTTTTTTTTTTGCATTGACCTTCAGCTGCCAGACATTAGACCATCGCCTCTGTAGGTCCTTAACCGGCTCCCTGCTGTCATCCCTTAAAACTGTGGAACAGCCTACCAGCCTCGCTTCACTCATTAAGCACCCTTCAGTTATTTAAAGTGCATGTTGAAAATGCCCTTCAATCTGCCCTGGCCTGCAAGTACAATTTTTGATCTTAGTCAGAGGGCTTTTTTTGTGTGCCTCTCACCCCTTGAGACTAACCAGTGCCATTTCTCTTGTCACTCAGACTATAATCCTTATCCATGTGGCTGGATTGTATTCCCTGCTTCTGCTCTTATGCAGCTTTTTTTTTTTTTTTTTGCACATACAGGTATGCTAACCCAACTTTAGACTGTATATTACCTGTGTATTTGTATTGTACTCTCTTGGATTGTATACTGTATTGCTCATGTATTTTTCTCTTTCTTTGTACTTTATGTGCCCTCTACATGGCCCAGGTTATGCCTGAAAATGGTCCCTGGGACCAGTGTACCTACCCAGTTACCAAAAAATTTTTTTAAAGAACTAAAATGCTTCTGGTGACCAGAACATCAGGGAAACTGCTCACTTCGGGCAGATAAACACATTTGAGCTAACTGCCTAGAGTGGAGCATGACACTATTCCAGAGTGCAAACTTTAGTTCTAAATTCTCTAATTTGCATAAGGTTCTGTCTCCAGGACATCTCTCTGTGTTGGGAAGAGAGATGCTTTTTTGTGTAAACAATAAATGAGGGATTCCTGGGGTTAGAAAATAATTACCTGAAAGCAAGGAAAATTGTCCTAGTGTTGCAGGGAAAATGACATATTTGGCAACACTGCAGTTACTGCACCCCATTTTGCCACAGAAGTGAATAACCAGTGCCACAACTAATTGTGATTTTAAGCAGTATTACGTGACGGCACATGTAAACTGTATGAAGGAGCAGATGAAGTCTGAGGAACAAGGATCCTGTTTCTTAGCTGCAGTACTTGATACTTAAGAGGGGATGATGATTACAGACAATGCATTAAAAGCAGAATTGTGTGCTTAAGTGTTTAAAGTGTTGTCTGAGATAACTGCTTTAAAGAGTGTGAAGAAAACAGAATACTGAGCAGGCTTCCAGAGAGGAATGACCATTATTTGTTGTGCTTTAATACCTGATTATCGCAAGTAATGCTGTGAAATTAAAATGTTTCTTTTTTAAGCTACTATTTGCGCAACACTGGCTAATCTAGAGGGTGAAGAAAGCTTTGAGGCATCAATGCTGGGACAAGCTGAGGAAGTTGTTCAAGACAGGATATGCGATGATGAATTGATCCTAATTAAAAAGTAAGTACTGCTTCAAAACTAGCCGATTTGTTTTCCCATTTTATTTGCTGCCATACTAACTTCCAGTAGTGTGAGCAGTTATACGCGCGTGGGATAGAGCATACTACAACTTCTGCAAATTTACAATGAAGACTTCTTCTGTCTTTCATTAATAATTCAGAGGCTGGACACTGCAAATTAGCACAAGATGTGACATTCTAGATTCATTTGTAGATCTTTTACAACTAGTGAAGCTAATTTAAATATCTTGAATTTCTACCTCTGGTTTTGGTGTATGTGAGTGGTTATCAGACTGAGCTGCTTTTAGTATTCCTATTACTAGTTTGCTCAGTGTTACCCTGTGGTGGGAACCACTCTGGCACATTGACAACCCATGTTTGTGCCATGGGTAGAGTGTGATGGAGCGTCTTCTTCTAGGGTAAGGGTTCTGCATTGTGCCGCCCTACAGTAGCTTCTGGTGTAGGCTTTGTTGTGGTGCACCTGTGGGTGACCACGAGCTGCTGTGCACTCACTTCAGAACACAGCAGAATGCATGCTCAACAGGTAGATGGGCAGGTGTAGTAAAATGAGTGCTGTCATATTTGATGTGCTTGGGCTCCACGTCACCCTGCCTTGACTGACTGCATTTCTTTCGCTATCCCGCCCCAATGTCTCCTGGGTTGACTGAACAAATTTGGAAAGCCTTGGCGTACTAGGGCACAAACAGAAGTGGGATTGGTATAGGGGTCGCTGGTGCGAGGCAGTCTGTAGGAGGAGATGTGTGACCCAGCATGGAGCAGTAACAGGCAGTACCCTATGGTGGAGGCTGAAGGGTAAGAGTAAAGGAGATGGCATGTATTCAGGGGATAACAAAATAAAAAAAAAATGTACTAGTCACAGCGTGCTCTACTAACAAGATGCTGGGCAAGGTAGACACCCTGTAAAAGTGGGTCAGTGCCTCAGCTACTTGGTTTGAAGATAACTAGTTACCAGAGCCACTGCTCTTAAGTACAGTATGCCCTCTGGTGCAAGCTGAAGTCCTGGCAAAACAGTCAGCAGCGTAAAGCCTCTGTGGATACCTTTGTTGCATCAGGCAACAGTTCTGGCTGCAGACTGCCGTCTTCACCCCAGATGTCCAATAGATCATGAACATGTCTCTCGGTGGTTTCTGACAGCAGGTGGAGCAGTCTCTTAAGGTGCCTTACGAAGTAAGAATAGCTCTTCAAGACCTCCATGCAGGCGCCCTACAATCCTCAAAAGTGTGGAGGACATGGCTTTTTTTCACAGCAATTAGTCCTTCACAGCAAGGACAGAGGAAGACCCAACAGATTCCAGTCTCCTTGGGACGAGAGGAAGGTGTAGCCAAAGGCACAGGCACCAAAAACGCTTAGAGCCACCACCTGAAGCTTCGTCCTCATGTCTGCTTAAGGAGGGCAGGGGCCCCTCACCCAGTGTTACGGTCAGGTGGGAATCCAAGGATCATCCAAGAGATCCTTGGAGTTGTTAGATACCCTCCGACAGTCTGCCCAGCTCACATGTCAGAGCTACTGGAACAGGACATTGATTTATTTATTTAGTTAAAAATATTCTACCAGGTAAACCAGCAGAGGTCAGTAAACTTTCAGTTGCGATTGGGGGTGGGGGGGGATGAACATAGGGAAGCTTACATTTGCAGATAGTTCTTAAAGATCACGTGCAACAGTTTTTGTATATTGTTAATAAAAGCTTGAATTCAAGTCCCTATCTCATGATTGGTCTTCCCTGAAAATTTCATGCTATTTGGTTTTGTGGTTTTCTTTAAATCTGCATTTAACTTGCTCTGCAGTAGCTGAAAACAGTGGAGTTATTTTTGATCTTTGTGGGGCTTGGAGAGCAATGACATCTTGGAGTTTCAGCAGTATTGCTTCACTGACTGCTAGCTGTTAAGATTAAGATTTTAAGCTAAGCTATCTGTCAGTCTTCACCATTCATCACATATGGGTGCCGGCCAGAGGTCAGGACCCTGTGGAAGTTTTTTTTGTGGAGGCCGACTGCACCGCGCCGCCTCAAGGCCGCCAAGGTTCTGTGTGGCGCCGAGGGTTGCCATTGCGCCATCGATCCACCGCCAGTTCATCTCCCACCGTCGGTCACCTCGTGGGACGCTTTCTCCAGCAATTTGAGTTCGGGCCTACCTGTTTCATAGTTCGTTATCTCCAGATAATTTTGGCATCCACTCCATCGGTTCTCCTGCCGGGTCTGCTAGCCACTCGACGTCGCCGGTAAGATCTTTCCATATTTCATTTTTACAGCGACGTCAAGTCTTGTCTTGATTTGTATTTTTCCCCGTAGGTCATGTCTAGGTCTGAGGGCAAGAAGACTTCAAAGACAGGTCGGCCCCCCCCCCATGCAACTGTGCCCATGCGGATGAAAATTTTCCGTTACTGACCAGCACGACCGTTGCCTTTTGTGTCTTGGCCCACTTCACGACATGGACTTGTGCAATGCCTGCTTCTCCATGGACTGCCAGGTCATTGAACAGCGCGCGTGGAAAGTGGGCCGAGCTCCGCCGACTTTCGGGGGCAGGGTACATACTCGTCGGGCCAAGCCACGATCTCTCGGCCTTTCCTCCGGGTCCCCTCCCGGTTCTGTACAGAGCGAGGAGGAGGAAGCCTCTGCTTCTAGTAGCCTAGCCATGGCCGAGGCTCCTCCTGCGGTGCAGGAGGCCCAGTCCGTTCCCTTCGGGGGGCAGGTGGGAGGCACCGCCATGGCAAACGCCACTTCGGGGGCGAAGGCTCCCCCCGGTGTCGGACTCGCTGTTCGCAAGGCCCGGGTGGGCGCTGTCCTCAACGCTGTCAGTCGGCGTCATTTCGGGCCTCGGCGCCGTAGGCCCTGGCGGAGTAGTCATCTGTGCTGGTCCGTCACTCTGCGCCGTGGCTGCTGTTGGCGCCGATAGTGCTAGCGGCACCATGGGAGACTCTACGGCGTCGTCTTTCTTCTCCTCGCTCTCTGTGGCATCGAGGTTGAGCTGTTTGCGATGCCGGACATGGGCACGGCACTGTGGGGGTTCAGATGGCGCTGTCGGAGCAGTCATCTGTGCCGTTTCTGCTCTGTGATGTTTCCGGTGCCATGCAGCTGGTCTGCGCCATGGGGGTTACTGACTGCGGCACCGTCTCTACCCTCGGCACTACTTGCGGCACTGTGGCAGGTTCCGACTCTGAGGCTGCTGTTCGGGCCGGGGCAGTGTCCTCTTTGGCCACCATTCATGGTGCTGCAGAGGGCACTGACACCGGCTCAGGCACGGTCTCCATTTCTGACACCCTGTTTGGTAGGGATGGCGAAAGGTGCCCACCTACTGTTTGGCACAGGGCATCAGTCTCCACCTCTTCGGAGTCGGACTCTTAAGTCGGACAGGCAGTCTGGCTCCTTGGAACTAGCTGCTAGTGTGGGTAGCCTTGTGTTGTCTTCGACAGACCTCAGTCAGCCCCCCTCTGAGGAGCAGCCGGTGATTCCGAGGCTGGGGTCAGGGGCGCTGACCAGCGGGCAGTGGTGCAGGCCACCATTGCACTGCGGTCCGGCCTTGGAGAGTTCGCTGACCCCTCAGCAGTGGTACCCCCTTATGTGGTATGCCTGGATCGCCCAACTTTGGGGCCGATCAGAGCACCTACGAGAGGGGAGGGTACTGTGCCTTGGATAGCTCCTTTGGATGCTGACCGGGGTTGTCCATTACCTAGGCTGGACATCTCGAAGAGGAGGGCACTCTCTGATTCCAAGGGGTCGAGGGCATAGAAACATAGACTTTGACGGCAGATAAGGACCACTTGGCCCACCCAGTCTGCCCATTTCCCTACCTGTTGGATAAGCTGCAGATTCTAGTTAACCAACAGCCTACTTCCTGCAACCCGCCACTATAATTGCCTTATGTCTGTCCCATGCATGTTTGAATTCCCCCACTGTTTTAGACCCCACAACCTCTCCAGGAAGGCAGTTCCATGCTTCCACCACTCTCCATGAAAAAGAATTTCTGGGGACATGGATATGTTGTTCAACCACACTGTCTGACAGGTTCCTTGCCGCTTTAAATCTTGCCGGAAGGTCTTCAAGCTGGCTCCTCCCACCCACCCGGTTGGTAAAACTCTCGGCTGCGCCCCATGACGCCAGATCTTCCTTACCGCTTGGAAGCTCAGGTTCCCTCCTTAACGCTCTGCGTGATAGACTGGATCCTAATTCTTCGGTTCGCCCGAAACTCATTTTAAAATTTTCAAGACTTCGGTCATCCTTTTCCCTCGCGGCTGCGATGGACAAATTGACTCCCAGTTTTCGGCGGTGCCCTTGTGGGCAGAAGATGTCCAGGACGGACCTGCACTCCACGTGCGTCTACTGCCTTGGCCTAGAACATGACACGCAGGCCTGCGAGTCATGCTGTTTGTTCTCTGCCAACATCCTGGAGGACCGCACTGCCCGGTGAAAGTTAGGGCGCCCCAAGAAGCGCTACCCGCCGGTAAAGTCAAAAGAGGCCCGTTGGGCGGTTACCGCGGCAGCTGAACCAGTTGAACAGCTCGAGCAGATGATTGCCCTCAAGGAGGGCTGGCACAGGCCGCATCTTCCTCCTCAGTCGCGGCATTTATCCCGCTCTCTTTGGATACCTCGTATTCAGCTTCGTTCAAGAAGCTTTGCCATTCCCTTACCACGAAGGGAGAGGGGCCATCGGGACATTCCTCTCAGTCCAAAAAGAAGGATTCTAAGGGTAAGTCCCATCGTCAGCGTTCATGGGAGCGGGAGAGGTCCTCTTCCCCGGATAGCTGACTGTCTACTTTGGTCGAGGTTGCGGCTAAGGCCGCTGGCTTCACGGCCGGTGTCCCGTCGTGCCAGCTGGCGAAACTCCCGTCGGCAGCGGTCGAGATATTTCTCACGACCCGTCAGGCGGAGCTGTTGACTTATTGAAGCCAACACCTTCTTCAGGTTCCCCGTGGAGACCAAGGATCTGCCTGCGCTCCTGGTGCAGCAGTCCCGGTTAAGGTGTCCGAGCCGAGGGAAGAGCGGGTGTCCCCCCACTCCTTCCCAGGCCCATCCTTGGAAACACTGAGGATCTCTGTCTCGGCACCGAGGTAAGTGGTGCCGCCGCTCGTCCTCATCTTCCTCCTCGGAAGAGGTGAGGCTTCTGAGCAAATTGCGTCGATGCTACGAGGACCTAATGTGCATCAGTTACTTTTGTCTGAGAGCAAGTCGACACAGACGCCTTCCCCGGCCATCAAGTGGCTGTCACCCGAGCAGCCGAAACAACCCCTCGCTGCAGTCGAGATGCCCAAACCGGGGCCGGTTGTTCGGCTGAAATTTGTTGCCCCACCGATTGTGGTGGAACCTCCGCCTCCACAACCGAAATCGGGGGCGCCGACCAAGGACTCTCTGTCAGGTCATGGCCTGCCCCACAGGTTGTCGGTCACCCTCACTCCCGACTGTCCTCGGCAGGTGGAGGGTGGCTCAGGCCCTAGGCAGCTCTTCGTGGACTCCTGTGAGTCCGACGACTCCTCCCTGTTCTACAGGCCGGTTGACCTGGAGTCCTCCGGGGGCCAGTCACTGGACAAAAGCCCATCATCCTTCATCGGTTTGCTTTGGCTCATCTCGGAGTCCACCAGGATGCAGCTCGAGCCCGTATCCAAACGGGCCAAGTATCCCCTGACAGAGATACTGGACTGTGGGGATTCACCCACTGAGGTCTTTCCGGTGGCTGAGGCCATTGTAGGCCCAGCCTTGGAGCTTTGGCAGCGCCTGCTTCCTGCCTCTTGACCGGGTCTGGAACACCTCTGCCGAGGGTTGGTCACGTACAGCTTCATGCTCTGGGAACGCTAGGGATGTGACAAGCCCCCCGACAAGGAGTCCAAAGGCTGGACTACGCTGGGCGCAAGATGTACGCTGCGTTCTCCCTTGGTCTCTGCCGGGTCAGCTCGGCCGTGCTGATGGCACATTTTTCCCACGCCCTCATGGGCTCCCTGGATGAGGTGATCCCTCATCTCCAGGCCGATCTGCAGACCACAGTCCGGCAGGTTCAGGACCAGGGTAGGACGATGGCGAAGCAGCAGCTCCAAACAGCTCTGGACATAGGAGACTTCTGTGCCAGATCGGTTGCGGCTGCGGTGGCCATGCGCCGCAGAGCATGGCTGAGGATATCCACCTTCACGGCGGATACCCAGCATAAGTTGACGGATGTCCCCTTCTTGGGGACCGACCTCTTCGGCCCTGGAGTGGAAGGTCACCTCCAGCTGATCGAGAAGTCCAGTGCCACTCTGGACTCTGTCACCTCCTCCCAGAAGGACAAAGGCCGCCGACAGCAGCAGCACAAGTCCTTTCGTCCTTCTGTGCCTGCGGCACATCCTGCCCAGCAGCACCAGGGCCAGCAGGCTCGCGCTCGGCATCCCAAACCCAAGCCCACGGCTTCCTCTAATAGGAAGCAGCGAGGTAAAGGCCCAGGAGGTCCCTCGGCCGGTCCCTCCTCCAAGCCTGCCCAGTGACTGGCTGAGGGGTGTCGCCCCCAGCCTCGTCACTCTCCCCGTGGGGGGATGGCTCCGCCACTTCCTTTCCGCCTGGTCCGCTGTCACCACGGACCGCTGGATGTGGGAGGTGGTAGGAAAAGGCCTGCCTCTGGAGTTCGAGCAGGCCCCACCCTTTCGAGCCGTCGCCCCTCGGGGGGGCCACGGGGTCTGCAGTCTCGCTGTTGGCCTGCCGACCCGATATTGCCCTGCTCCTCGAAAAAGAGGTGATCAGAAAGGTGGCGGATCCTCCTCCAGACCCGGGGTTTGTGTCCAGGTATTTCCTGGTCCCAAAACGGACGGGGGGCTGGCGCCCCATTCTCGACCTGCACAACCTGAACAGGTTCCTAAGGTCTCGGAACTTCAGGATGGTCACTCTGGCTCAGATAATCCCATCCTTGGAACGAGGCGTGTGGTTCTGTTCCCTGGACCTTCAAGACACGTTATTTCACGTCCCAATGCGTCCATCCCATCAGAGATTCCTCCGCTTCAGAGCGGAGGGATCCCATTACGAGTTCTGGGCCATGCCCTTCAGCCTCTTCCTAGCTCCCAGGGTCTTCACCAAATGCATGGCAGTGGTGAAAGCATTCCTGCAGCGCCAAAGGGTCTGCAGGAATGCTGGGTGTACCCCTACCTGGATGACTGACTGATTGCAGCCCCCTCCAGAGTGGAGGTTGAGCGCTCCAGAGATCTGGCCCTCCAGGTTTGCTCTCAGATTGGCCTCCTCATCAACGAGGCCAAGTCGGAACTCGTGCCAAAGCAGGCGATACATTTCATCGTGGCAGAGCTCGACTCTCTGCGAGCCAGAGCATGGCTCCTAGCGGACAGGGCTGAGGTTCTTTCCTCCTTTGCCCAGTTATTTCAGGTTGGCAATCGCGCCCTGCCTGGGACTTCCTGCGCCTCCTGGGCCTCATGGCAGCCTGCACCATTGGGCCCGCTGGTACATGCGTCCCCTTCAGTGGGGACTGGCCAGCCAATGGTCACAGCACTTCGATCCACTGGATCAGCTAGTGAAAGTGACCCAGGGGATGTGGAACGCTCTCCAGTGGTGGACCGTTCTGGCACATCTGCAGGAGGGCATCCCGTTTGTCCACCCTGAGCTGACGGTCTCTCTATCGACCGATGCCTCTCTGAGTTGGGGAGCCCATCTGGGGGAGCACAGAGCGGCCTCTGGTCCCCTCGAGTCCCGATGCCACATCAACCTGCTGGAGTTTCGAGCGGTCTGCCTAGCCCTCATCACCTTCGCTCCGTTTCTACGGAGTTGGGTGGTTGAGGTCCAGACGGACAATACCACGACCATGTACTATCTAAACTGCCAGGGCGGGACGTGCTCCATGCCTTTGTGCAGGGAAGCTTTCCGCATTTGGGGTCTCGTGCGCATCCTGGAGGCGGATCTCCTCGCCATTCACGTGACAGGAGCCTCCAGCACCCTGGTCGATGCCCTAAGCCGGATAGGGGTTGCATCTCACGAGTGGTCTCTCCTGCCGGAGGTAGTACAAGATCTCTTTTCCCACTGGGGCACTCCTCAGGCGGACCTGTTTGTTTCTAGGGAGAACGCAAAGCTGAGACTGTTTCATGCCCGCCCCCCTCAGCAGGGCTCGCTGCAGGGGGATGCCTTCTCGAGGCCATGGACCCCGGGCCTCTTCTACGCCTTTCCCCTATTTCCCTTGATCCACAAGGTGCTTCTCAAGGCGAGGAAGGGTAAGGTGCAGGTGATTCTGGTAGCCTCAGACAGGCCCCGCCAGTTCTGGTATCCAGATCTCCTCAGTCTCAGCTCCAGGCTCCCGAGGCGGCTTCCAGCCCGCACGGACCTGATCTCAGTCAATCGGGGAAGGTATTCCATCCGGACCTTCAATCCCTGCACCTGACGGCCTGGTTCCTGAGCGGCTAGAGTTCCAGGCCTTGGGTCTTTCTGACGAGGTCCTCAACGTCGTTGAGGCGTCCCGTAAGGAGTCGACCAGAAAATGCTACGCCTTCAAATGGAAGAGATTCTCTATTTGGTGTAAGGGCAAGGGCCTGGACCCTTCCTCCTGTTCCTTGGCAAGCATTCGGACTACCTGTGGTCCCTTTCTCGGCAAGGGCTTCATCGTCGATCCTTAAGGTGCACTCTGAGCCATCTCTGCTTACCAGGGCAGGCCGGAAGCAGCCTGTGGCTCAGGAGTAGGTGGTCGGCGCTTTCAAAGGCCTTGATCACATATCCCCTCCAGTGCTAGAACCTCCACCTCCGTGGGATCTACTGCTGCTATTGGCTAAGCTCATGGCAAGCCATTCGAACCGATGCACAGGTGTGACATCTCTCACCTGTCATGGAAGACTGCCTTCTTGGTGGCTATCACGTCAGCCAGAAGGATGGGAGAGCTCCATGCGCTTTCCATCGAGTCTCCTTATCTGGTCTTCCACAGGGACAAGGTTGTCCTGCGCTCCCACCTGAAATTCCTACCGAAGGTGGTGTCTGAGTTTCACCTTAACCAGGTGTTGACTCTGCTGGTGTTCTACCCCAATCACACCTCGGAGGCTGAATATAGGCTCCATACTTTGGACCCTAGAAGAGTGCTCGCTTACTACAAGGAACGGATGGCTGAAGTTCGGGGAGAGGTTTGCCAGCTGTTTGTCACCTACGCTGATGCCTCACCTGGCAGACCTGCAGCCAAGCGGACGATAGGCAGGTGGGTCACCTCCTGCATAGATCTCTGCTATAGGTTGGCGGGCATGGAGCCTCCCAGAGGGATAAGAGCTCATTCTACCCGCCATACCGCTGCATCGGTGGCTGCTTCCAGGGATGTCCCCATCCAGCAAATCTGCAGGGCTGCTACCTGGAAGTCAGCACACACCTTCATCACCCACTACCACATCGACCTTGAGTCACGCCGGGATGTTGGTTTTGGGGCCTCGGTTCTCCAGTCATTATTCCCTAAGTAGGGGGTGTGCGCCTTGCCTCCCTCCTCCCGGAGAACTGCTAGGAGTCTGCCAGACAATGTGGATGAACAACATATCCATGTCCCTAGAACTCCTGTTACAGGTAAGTAACCTGTATTTCCTCACATTAAACCTGAGCCGTCCTCCCTGTAACTAAATTGTGCCCCCTTGTTCTTACACATCTCTCTTTCTGAATGATGCTACCGTCCTGGACTTTGATTCCCTTGAGGTACTTAAAGTTTATATCATGTCCCGCCCCCGTCCTCCTTTTCATCAAGGATATATATATTAAGCTCTCTATCTCTCTTCATATGGTTTCTGATGTAGACCCTACACCATTTTAGTTGCCCTCCTCTGGACTGCTTCCATCCTGTCTGTCCTTGCGTAGATGAGGTCTCACCAACTGTCTGTACAGAGGGATAACCACTTCCCTTTTTCTACTTGTGATGCCCCTCCCTATGCATCCCAGTATCCCCTGGCTCTCCTTACTGACTTCACATTGTCTACCCACCTTTAGGTCATCTAATATGACTACACCCAGATCCCTTTCCATTATTGTTGTTAGTACCTCCCCTGCTATTGTGTACTCTTCTCCTGGATTTTTGTTTCCCAGGTGCATTACTTTGCACTTCTTTGCAGTGAATCTAAGTTGCCATATGTCTGACCATTCCTGCAACCTTGCCAAGTCCCTTCTGCGCGGAGGCCTTTTTCGGGGGCCCATCCGGGCTCTGGAAGAAGCCGCAATGCGGATTTCCGCTCTTCCTCTTAGCTTTCTTTGAGAGAGCCCCGTTCTTGTGAGGTAGGGGACCGTCCTTCTGGACCTATACGGCCAAGGCAGTTCCGGAATGGTTGTTCAGCTGTCTGCTGTGAAGTGTTCTGGAGCACCTTCATCTTCTGGCGTGCCTGGTCCGCTCCCTAGCCCAGGCGGATGTCAGCCGACTTCTCGGCTCTGTCCTCATCCCTCTGCCGCGCACTCCCATGCTCCCAGGCATCCTTGGTCCTAGCAGGCCTCTCTCTTGGGAGCAGTTTAGAGCTGTGGCTGCTCGCTTTCCCGCTTGCGTTAGGGCAACGGACAGACAAGTTTTTCAACCTCCCCCCCGAGCAGCCACCCTTTGAACATTTGAGGTCCTCTAACTCTTCATCCCCCTCTTCTGGGGACAGGAGCCTTCTTTCCACATCTCCCCAGCCGCTGATCTTGCGGAGTATCGGAGATTCCTCGTGAGGATGTTGGAGGACCTGCATCCCTCTCCTGCCACTCGAGGCAATCCGGAGCACTCGGTGCACATCTTTTTGGGCGACTTCAGTGAGGATACCCTTGTGGTGCCCCCTGGCCTGCTCCCTTTAGGGAGGCGTCATTGTGTTCCTGGCAGAAACCCTTTTCCAGAATTCCTGCCCCTAGGGATCTCTGCCAGCGATATTGCGCCCCCCCCCCCCGAGTCTCCACGTTCCATGCCTCATCCTCAGTCAGGATTGACACAGCTGGACACTCCCAGTTCGCTTCGCGCCCTTCACCGTGACCGGCCCCCAGATCAAGACTACTCAGATTTTGACTTCTGGGATAGGAGGACTTTCTACTCGGCACGTTTGCTGCTTTCTGTTTCCGCACATCAGGCCCACTATGCAGCCTGTGACAGGTTCTTGTGGTCCAGGCTGGGTCAGCTCCTTGCCTCATTGCCTGACACGGTGCAAACCAGACAAGTTATTGTACTCTCTGCTTGTGGCCTGGAGCTAGCAAGGGCATCATACGACACCAGTGAGGTAGCTACCAGGGTCGTGGGGACTGCGATCTGCACTAGGCAGATGGCATGGCTGCGTCTTCACCGGTTGTCACCCTTGGCTCGGCGTTGGGTGGTTAACTCTGCGCACTAGAGGACCTGTCTCTTTTCGGCAGGGTGAGGTGGCGTCTGTCAGGTGTTTCTTCGTCCGGGGGTCCCTGCCTCACTCTCCCACTCTCGGCCTCTTCAGGCCCAGAAGGTTCTACCTCCTAGTGTGTCACCCACTGAGTGCTAAGGGACTCTGTCCTTTAGGGTTTTTTAAAAGCTCCCTTTGGGGGAGGGGGCTCGGCACTCACCCATATGTGATGAATGGCGAAGATTGACACAGATAAGATATGAAAATTACGTACCTACCGTAATTATGATCTTTCTGTGTATCTTCACCATTCATCATAACCCCACCTGCCATCTCCCTGGGGCCTCAGTCTCTGGATCCCCCTCCCTCTCTCTGTGCCTTTCCTTGTCCCCCCCCCCACCTCCCTTGGGGGGGGTAATCTGGGGCACATGGTGGGATGGTATATCTGGGGGGAGAGTGGTCAGGATGGGGCAGCATTCCCTCTCTCTAGTGCTCTGGCTCTACTCCTGGAGTGGGAGTGGGCAGTTGCCCTCCATCCTCACCCCCTTCATCTTTCTGGACTGTCTCCATCACTGATTCACACTAGTGGGATCGTGCTGGAGGCGCTAGGACCAAGCGGGAGCCTAAAATTTTCTGAATGGTCGGCGCAGAGACAGGACCACTCATGCGCGGCTCCGCGAGACTAGCTCACGCCTGAGTAGGCTATCTCGACGTTGACCCTCCAACTGCCTCAGTTCCTTTTCTTCCGCCGTCAAGTGCGCTTGGATGTCAACGTCACTAGTCTGCTGGAGTCCTAAGTTTTGTCTATATGACATCAGCTTTTAACGTTTAATATTTTAAGCAGTAGTTTCTTATTTTGCGATCAAGAAGATTATGAAAAAGAAATTTTCTCCTGCCATCAACGGAGTCATCCTTAGACAGTAGCAGTGATGGTAGGAGGACTTTATTTGAAAGTTTTATGGCAGAGGGGTTGTGCCCGGTCTACGCCTCCTGGGGTCTGACTCACGGACAGTCTGTGCTTGGGGAGAGAGACAGTCCTCCAAAGCACAGATCTAGCAGTTCTGGGGATCCGACCGCTTAACCTCAAGCTCCTCTTCCTCATTCTGGGAAGAAGAATCTGTGCCGCTCGAGGTTGCCCGTTGGTATGTCTGCATGAGGATTGTTCGGGAGGGGCAATGGGCCTGAACTGACTTTGGTGGGTTCCTCTTGCCCCACTCCTAACGGCTGCATTCTCTACTCTGAGCTCCATCTCTGTCCTCATTGGAAATCCGGTGGACAGTTTCACCTCTGGGCCATTCCTGTGGAGCGGGGGGTTTGACTTTACAGTTTTTCCTGGCTCTTTTCCTGATTCCGGGCCTCTGAGCTGTTGGACCAGAGCCAGGTCGATTGGATCACGAATGGCGAGGTGCCCTCTTGGTGCCTTTGCCATCGTGTCGACCCCTCGTGCCTACCCCCTCTACCTTTTCCATGCAGGGGCTGACATGGGTACCACCTTTTTCCTTCTCCCCTTAGGATTCCATTGGCATTTTCCTTGGCACCGGGTTCGGGTGCCTTGGTCGCATGAGAAGCCTCGGTGCTCTGGTCGGTGCCAAGCCTTGGTCAGCGTCATGCCTTAGTCGGCACCATGGGTCAGCACTGTCGCTCTGTGTGGTGTCGTGGGTGCTCTTGTTGCTGCTGCCGTTGGTTGTCTGCACCGTCAGTGGTGCTGCAGGTGTCTGGGTGGCGCCGAGCACCCGTGGTTGGTGCTATGGGTGCCATGGGTGGCGCCGGGAACACCCGTGGGTGGCACCGTGAGCGCCCATGGGTGCCACTGGTGTCGAGTACCATGGGTGGCACCGGGTGCACCTGTGGGTACCATTCTTGCCATGGGTGTCAGGGGTGCCCTCGGGTGTCATTGCTACATGGGTGCCGGGGCTACCTTCGGGTATCACCCAGGTTGGCATAAACACTGCTTGGTGCCCTACTGTGCCACGAGTGATGCTGGTGCCGCACGGGTGCTAGTGGGTGCTGTATAGCAGAATTAGTGACACATTTTTCTTTTTCGGACTTCCTTTCCACAGAACTTGAGGTGAGATGTTTATCGCAGAATGAACTCCTGTTCTGCGGATTATTTTTTCCACACATCTTAATGAGTGGCAGTCTATGTGGGATCTTGTGTTATCCAGTGGTTTTCTGCTGATGGAACTCTGCTGTACTGCTCTGCCAGGGGACTCTCATTCTGCTCAGCACTTTCTCGGCTCCCTATGTGGTACTAAGCTCCTCGACATCCTTCCTGATGGTGGAGTCTCTAGTGGCTGTGTCCTAGACCTCTCTTGGAGGTTCTTCTAGGGTAGAAGTGCATCTAGATGGGTCTTTCCCTGTCCTGGTCAGTAATACAGCGGACGACTCATTTTATATACCGAAGAGCATGTCCTCTCTATCATCAGAGTCCGTGATGGAAAATCTTTTCAGTAGTTCCTCAGTAATGGGGTCCGCTATAGTATTTCACACTGCGTCTATGGACCATTCACTTATGCGTCTAGACTTTTTCAATCGTCAGAACAGTTCAAACAACATGAAGTCTTGCTGTATTCTGACATGCAGTTAGGTCCTGCCTTTCAGCAGCCCTGGAGAACAAAGAGTTATACTTTCCATGGCCAGCATGGAGCGTTCACCGCAAGCATGATAGAAGCCCCTGTCTGCTGCTGTTTAAACTCCAACCGTCAGATTCTTTACTTCGCCTCACTGAACAGTCGCTCTGGAGATTTCTCCTTTGCTTGGTTCAAAAAAGTCTGTTAGTGTTTTTTCGCTCAGTTTCTACCGAATTGCTGCTACCGATCTGAATGTTTAAGTCTCTCTCTGTGGTACCATGAGTACTGGATAGGTTTTTCTGTATAGTTTGTGTGGAACTTGTAAATTGTGGATCGGTTCGGCTGAACCAATCAGTTTTCAGGTAAAAAAGTTTATGATTTTCGTAGTGTGGTAACCGGTCCGTATCGGTTCTAAAAAAAAAAAAAACCAAAACACTGATTTAATTGTTTTTTTCCAAGACCCGTGACACGGTCAGGAACCGATAGGGAAGTCTTGCCTGGCGGATTGCCAAAAAAAGAGTACGTTTTGGTTAGGATTGGCCATGTCTGAGAAACCCAAGAAAAAAAAACTGGCTCACTGGGTTTCAACACTGCAGTGTGTGTGGGGAAGTCTTTGCCAAGGCTGATCCCCACACCACCTGTGTTTGTCTGGGGTTTGACCACCTCGATTCAGACTGCCAAATTTGTAAGAATTTTCCCAAATCTACCCTAGAAAAGAGATTACAGTCGTGGACAAAAATATTGACGCCCTTCCACTTTTTCAAATAACTCTCAATTCCTCTAAACATAAGTTGAAATTAACAGTACAGTATTTGGCCTCCACAATTTATTTCTCTGTTAATATTACAGAACCTTTGTTTTTGATTCAGAATTCAATATATCCTTTTAAATCAGAAAACGAAAAGAAATGGCATTGACAATTATTGACACCTAGACTTAATATTTGGTAGCACAGCCTTTGGTCAAAATAACTGCAATCAGCCGCTTCCTGTAGCCATGGATGAGCTTCCTACACCTCTCTGCTGGCAGTTTGGCCCACTCTTCTTGTACAAACTGCTCCATTTCTCTCAGATTTGAAGGGTGCCTTCTCCCAACTGCTGTTTTCAGATCTCTCCACAGGTTTTCAATGGGATTTATATCTGGACTCATTGCTGGCCACTTCAGAACAGTCCGAGGCCTTGTCTTAAACCATTCCTGGATGCTTTTGAAGTGTGTTTGGGGTCATTGTCCTGCTGGAAGACCCATGACCTTCGACGGAGACCCAGCTTTCTGACACTGGGTTCAACATTGCACTCCAACATGGCCTGGTAATCTCCAGATTTCATGATGCCATGCACACATTCAAAACGCAGTGCCAGAGGCAGCACAGCAACCCAAAACATCACTGAACCTCCTCCATGTTTGACTGTAGGGAAGGTGTTCTTTCTTTGAAGGCTTCATTTTGTTTTCCTAAACATAGAGATGATGTGCTTTACCAAAAGCTCTAATTTGGTCTCATCTGTCCACAGGACATTCTCCCAGAAGGATTTTGGCTTGTTCAGGTGGGTTTGGCAAACCCCAGTTGGGCTTTCATGTCTCTCTCTCAGCAGTGGGTCCTCCTGGCCTCCTACCATATAACCCCTTTCATTGAGTTGGCGATGGATGGTGTGAGTTGAAACTGTCGTACCTTGTGTCTGAAGGTCAGCTTGAATCTGTTTGGCAGTTGATCAAGGTGCTTTCTCCACCATTCGAACAATCCTGTGCTACAATCTTGGATCAAGTTTTCTCTTGCGGCCACGCCCAGGGAGGTTGGCTACAGTGCCATGGGCTTTAAACATCCTGATAACATTACGTACGGTGGAAACAGGAACATCAAGGTCTCTGGAGATTGATCTGTAGCCTTGAGATTGTCCATGCTTGGCTACAATCTTCTGTCTGACCTCCTCAGACAGTTCTCTGGCTGTCTCTTTTCTCCATGCTCATTGAGGTACACACAGTGACACAAAACAGGAGAATGAGTCCTTTTCTCTATTCAAACTGGTTGAATGAGTGATTTTTATGTTGCAGGCACCTGCAACTCACCACAGGTGAGTTCAATTCCAAAGTGAAGGAGAATCACCTGCTTGAAATCTAATTATTTCTAACTACTTCTAAAAGGTGCCAATAATTTTGTCCGGGCCATTTAAGGATTTCTGTGTGGAATAAGCTAAGACTTAGTAAATTTTTCTGCTTTTTGTGTTTTATTCTACTGCAAAGCAAAGAAATACATATGTGGATACCAAAATATTTTTTAATTTCAACAATTTTCTGCAAGGAATGGTGCCTTATTAGAAAAAACTGCAAGGGCGCCAATATTTTTGGCTACGACTGTAGGTAGACTGAGGCAAAGGGAGGCTGTGAAGTCCGCTGACCCGGATGGCCAGCCCGGTTCGGTTCAGAGCGAACCAGAAGGAGTGCCCTCTGACCAGGGCGATACTACGGGCAAAAGGAGAGCCGATTCTGAGGAGTCTGTTCCGGGAAAAAGAAAAGTTAAATTGTCCGATTTGGACCCAGAAATTCATACTCCGACTGCTGATGAGATAGCCAAGGCGATAAGGATAGTGCAGTCGCTTACTTCGGTTCCGACCGAACCGGCACCATCTGGCAGGGGTTCAGTGCAGTTGGTTCCCCCGGTTCCAGATTATACCTTGGAAGAATTTTATGAACCGGATGAGGAGGAAGGAGAGTAGGAGGAGGATGATGGTGATTATGAAAGTCTGGATGTGCCTATTGACCCGGACATCTCCCCAGACAGACCTTCCGTGTTTCTCCTCCTAGGCTTTCTGAGTCCCCTTCTCACTTTGTTTTACAAAAAAGTGGTTGAGACCCTCCAGCTTCCTATGGAAGAAACAGCAGAGGATCAGGAGGAGCCTGATTTTTTATTTATTTTTTATTATTTATTAAATTCTCGGATTACAAATACCTTTGAGCAGAAACTGCTCGTTTACAAAGGTTCCACGTCAAAGGATGAGGGTCAACATACATACAGAGGTAGTAAAAGAATGCACAATAAACAACCAAAATAACTAAAAGAAAAAATAATGAAAATTTTGTTGAAATGCTGGACATCCCAGAGTCCAGGAGACTGTCTGTTCCCCTCCACAAATCCTTTGGGAAACAGACACGTAAAATTCTTAAGACTCCTAATTCCATACCTCCTGTGGACAGACGAGTGGACAAGAGGTATACTGTTTCAGGCTCAGACACGGAGTTCCTTTCCCAGCAATGCAGCCATGTTGGGGTAGTGCAGGCTGCTGCCTGTGATAAGGCAAATATCCCTTTGGCATCACACCCCCCAGATAAGGACTCCAGGAAGATTGCCATGGCAGAGAAACAGTACATGGCAGTATCTTTGGGACTCAGGCAGGCTAACTATAAGGCCTACACAGCTAGATACCAGAAGTCCAGGTGGGACACTGTTCTGGCTCTGGCTGAACAGGCCCCTGACCAGCTTGCCAAGGAGCTGGAGCAGGTGGCTGCAGATGGGATTGAGGCATCCAAAGTGCAGTTTCATGCTGCTGTGGACTCCAGTGATGTTCCATCAAGAGTCATGGCTACATCTGTGGCTGTTTGGAGGATGGCTTGGCTCAGAATTACTAGCCTATTGCAGGATACCCAGGCTAAGGCCATGGATTTCCCGGTTATTGGTAATTCTCTGTTTGGGGAGCAGACAGAACTACATGAAAAAGATGGACGAGTACAGAAACACTTACAGGAGTGCTCAGGCCAAAGAAAGGCAAGCTACTTCTCAAATGCAGCAGTCCAGGGGCAGGCCTTTCCAAAGGCCTTTTTACCAAGCTCAGGCCTCCTCTTCTTACTCTCAGAGGGGGTTCTTTAGAGGGAGAGGCAGATGGGGGATGAGCAGGCCTGCATCTACCCCTCAGCCTAAAGCCCCTGCCAAGCAGACACCCTGATGAGTCTCCCCGGGCCGATTCTCCAATACCAGTAGGGGGCAGGCTGGCTTACTTTGTCCAGGACTGGAAGTCTCTGACATCAGACAAGTGGGTCCTGGAAGTAGTAAGCCAGGGACTGGTTCTCGGCTTCAGAAAATTTCCCAAGATGAGAACCAGATCCTTTCCACCTGCAAATCCATCAGAGACTATTGCCTTAGAGGCAGAGGATCTTACTTCGAGACACAGCTCTTGCAGCAGGTTACACCATTAGGACTGAAGCCGGCAGGCGTCAGGACCCCACGGAAAAATTCTAGCTAGCTATCTTCAGCGGGGACCGACCTTGACGTCCGGTCCGCTTCCCGGCGTCAGGCGTGGTACATAAAGGCGGTCCCGCGCCAGATTCCCAGTTCTTTCCCCGCTGTCGACTTGTATGTCTCGGCCCTTCCGGTTACAGTCTAGCGCGCGACGCGTGGTTTAGTGCTTTCCTTCGGGAAAATTGGATTTCTTCTAGCAAGATTTTTGCTGATGTCCTCTCCGACCTCCGGTCACTCCTCCAAGTGTGCTTGCGGGACACAGATCCCCTTCAAGGATCCGCATACGGCCTGCATTCGGTGCCTGGGCCCAGACCACGATACCCGGGCCTGCTCCTTTTGCCAGGGGTTTAACAGTCGTACCCGGATCCGACGTCAGAAGGCCCTTCAAGCCTTCTTACTGGAAGAGAAGCTGAAAACCATGTCTTCCAAGGGGGAATCTTCAAAAAAGACCCACAAGCATGCAGAGAAACGAAGGGAGAAGGCCCCTTCCAGGTCCCCCTCCAGGGCTTCGGACTCGCGCAGCTCCGGTTCCAGGTCCGACCGCTCCCCCTCTAGGGCCAGCTCTCAGCCTCCCCCGGCTGCGGTAAGGAAGCCTTCTTCTCAGGCCAAGTCCGCCAGGCCGTCCTCGTCTTCGTCCTCCAGGGCCTTGGCGAAGTCTGGGGATCGCCATCATCACCATCACAAGTCGGGTTCCTGCCCTTCGGAACCCAACGTCAGGTCAGCTTCTTTGCCTCCTCGCAAGACGTTGGAGCTCACCTCCTTAAAGAGACCTCTGGATCCGACGCCGGTGCATCCGTCGTCGGCCTCACGTCATGCATCCCTGGAGCCGCCATCGGCCAGACGACCGTCGCCGGCTAAGCCAGCTCCTCAGCGGACGCCGGTAGGGGGACTGGCGCCCGCTCCCCCTGAGAAGAGGGCCCTGACGCCTCCGACCGACGTCGGTCAGGAGACCTTGACCGAGGAGGATCTTACGCAGCCCGAGGACCAGACGGGCGACCCCGGTCGTCAAGACTCCCAGGGAACCCACGCCGTTACCTGAGCCCCCTGTGGAGCTGACGCTGGGACCCGACGACCGTCCACCGGCGCCCGGACCGTCGTCGGGCCTTCCCTTAGTGGAAGTGAAGGACCTCTTCACTTACTGGTGGGACACCATAAAGAAGGACATGGTTCCCACTCTTCCTTCTCCAGTTCCTGCACCCCCTTCGCCATCGAGGTCGGCAGGCCGCTTACTTCCTCCCCGGGAACTCTGAACCTCTCCCAGGGGGAGACCAGAAAAACGGAGACCTCCGTCTAAATCCTCTTCTAGGTCACCCAGCCCCAAGAGACCCAGGAGACACCGACGATCGCCTTCTACGGAGGACACGGGATCAGAGTACTTTTCATCTAGATCCCCATCTCCCCTCTCCATCCCTTCTCCGGACCCATGTGAGATGCCAAAATCTCCTCCGGACACCCTTCGTTCTCGGATATTATGAGACGATCCAAGAGAACATAGGATGGGATCGAAGAGCTAGAAACATAGAAACATAGAAGTTGACGGCAGATAAGGACCGCAAGGCCCATCCAGTCTGCCCATTTCTTTTTCTACCTTATAAATGTGCCATCGGCCTTTGCTCTGTCAGTGGCCTATCTATTCATAGTCATTTGTATTGCCCCTTTATGCCTATCCCATGCCTGTTTGAAGCCCTGCACTGTATTCATAGCCACCACTTCTTGTGGTAGTCATTCCATGCATCCACCACCCTTTCTGTGAAAAAGAATTTCCTCACATTCCCCTTAATTGGCCTCCCTCTAATCTCATGCTGTGTCCTCTTGTCCTGCTATTTTTCTTATATTTAAACATGTTAGACTCTTTCACCTTGTTTATGCCCTTAAGGTGTTTGAATGCCTCGATCATATCACCTCTCTCCTCCTTTGCTCAAGGGTATACATATTGAGCTCCGTTAATCTGTCCTCATATGTCTTCTGATGCAGTCCCTGCACCATTTTGGTTGCCCTTCTCTGACTGCCTCAATTTGGTTAATGTCCTTGTGAAGGTGTGGCCTCCAATACTGCATGCAGTACTCCAGATGGGGCCTAACCAGTGTCTTGTACAGAGGATTATTACCTCCTCTTACGACTTGTGATACCCCTACTAATACACCCTAACCCCCTAGCCTTACCTACTGCTTTAGAGGTCTGCTTGATGATTTTAGGTCATCAGTGATGATGATGCCCAAGTCTTTTCTTCCTTGTGACTGCTAGCAACTCCCTCCCAGCCTATAGTTGGCTTCAGGGTTTTCTTCCTATGTGCATGATTTTGCACTTCTTTGCATTAAATCCCAGTTGCCACTCTTCTGACCATTCTGCTAGTTTATCCAGATCTCTTCTCATTCTGCCCACCCATCTGGATCATCTACTCTGTTGCAGATCTTGGTGTCATCTGCAAACAGACAAGCCTTACCCTCTAGTCCATCTGCAAGGTCACTAATGAAGATGTTGAAGAGGACTGGCCCCAGGACTGATCCCTGAGGTACCCCACTTGTGACTTGCATCTCTTCTGACTGTATACCATTTACCACCACTCTGTTTTCTGCCAGTCAACCAGTTTGCCACCCAGTTGACCAACTTCGACCCATCCCGAGCCTACCCAGCTTATTTATCAATCTTCTATGTGGAACAGTGTCAAAAGCTTTGCTGAAGTCAAGGTAGGCGACATCAACTGCTCCCCTTGGTCCACCAACTCTGGTTACCCAGTCAAAGAAATCTATGAGATTAGTTTGACAGGACCTTCCTTTGTAAACCCATGCTGTCTTGGATCCTCAGCCTCTATGGATTCCAGGTGTTGCACTATCCTTTCCTTAAGGAGTGCCTCCATAATCTTGCCCACTACTGAGGTAAGACTGACCTGGTCTGTAGTTCCCCGCCTCCTCCCTGCTACCACTCTTGTGGAGCGGGATCACATGAGCCCTTCTCCAGTCTTCTGGGACCTCTCCTGTGCTCAGAGACTCACTAAACAATTCTGCTAATGGCTCTGCTAATTCCTCCTTTAGCTCATAAGTACCCTGGGATGTATGCCATCAGGTCCCATTGCCTTATCCACTCTGAGTTTAGCAAGCTCTTGTAGGACCCTTCTTTGTGAAGGAGTAGTGCTCACCTCCCTCCCCTGTGTCCATGATGCTGAGCTGTGGGCCCTGCCTCACCTTCTCTTCAGTAAATACTGAGCAAAGTATCTATTTAGGATAGATGCCTTTACAGGGTCCTCCTCCTCACATGCTCCCTTTCTCCATTAAGCTTAGCAATACCCTCTGGACTTTTTCTTTCACTAATGTATCTATAGAAAGTCTTGTCACCTTCTTTACTGTTCGTGCTAGTGTTTCCTCAGTTTGGGACTTTGCCTGCCTTACTGCCTCACCTGCTTCCTTAGGCAGTTTGGCATGCCTCCTCATCTTCATCCCGCTGTGTTCCCTTATATTTCCTGAAGGCCAGCCTTTTGGCTCTGACCTTTTCACACTGTATTTGAGAACCAAAGTGGTTTCCTCTTCTTTGCACTTCCTTTCTGTCTAACACAATGGGATGTTGCTTCAAGTATTGCATCCTTAATGCTTGCCCACTTTGCCTGTACCCCTCACCTGTGTTTCTTTTGCCAGGGCTAGCTTAACTCTGTTGGCCATCTTATCAAAGTCAGCTCCTCTGAAGTCCCATATTTTGCCTTGGAATGGGATGATTTAGATGTAGTAGCCAAATTGAACCATACTATGTGATGGTCACTGGCCCCCAGGTGACCTTCTCCTGGAGATCTGTGATCCTTCTTGTTAGTCAGTACTAGATCTAGGATCAGCCCTGTCTCTTGTGGGTTGCTGTACCAGTTGTTTGAGGCCTCCCCTGCAGGGAATCCACTATGAGTCTAGTTCTGGCAGATGTTCCTGCTGGTATTGACCAATCTGTATCTGGCATGTTGAAGTCTCCCTATTATCAGAACCTCCCTTTAGCTGTCATGTTTTGTATATCTTCTAACAGTAATGTGTCTATGTCCTCCCTCTGGTCTTGGGGCCTGTAGACAACCCCAGTTCTTATGGCTGTCCCATTTCCTGTTTCCAGGGTGACCCACAGTTCTTCTGGCTCCTTATGTGTATTCTGAATTTCTGTAGCTTTGATATTTTCATTAACATACAGGCCACTCCTCCCCTTTTGCACCTCGGTCTCTTCTGAACAATACATAGCCAGGTACTGAAGTCTCCCAAGTGGTTACTGGTAAACCACGTCTCACTAATTGCTACTATGTCCAGTTTAGCCTCTGACATTATTGCCTGCAGGTCTGGGATTTTATTTCCCAGGCTGTGAGAGCATTGTAGACCCGGAGTGACACCTTGCCAAATATCTTGGCAAAAGACCCCTAAGCCTGGTGGTGCCACCCTTGGTTGACACTTTCGTGGACATCGCAAGGCAGCATGGAAGTGTCCACATTACGCTCCCGGCAGTGTCGAAAGCTGATAAACGCGCACAAGGCTCCTAGAAGACCAGTACTTGACTCAGCAGCCTCAGGCCGACTCTCTGGTCATCACAGCCTCACGTGACCGGGTCAGCAGAGCCGCACATCTGAGCACCCTGCCACCGGACCCAGAGTCCCAGCAGTTGGACGCGTTGGGTAGGCGCACGTATGCTTCCTCTACCTGCGCCATCAGATCCTTGAACTATTTGACCCACATGGTTCAGTTCCAGAACGCCTTGTGGGAACAGGGTCTGGAAACGGCTGCAAAACTGCCGGAAGGTGAGCAGGAGGAGGAAATGCTTCAGCTCCTCCGTACGGTTTTGGACGTGGGAACCCAAGTGCTACGAGCCGCGTACGACTCCGCGGACTCATCGGCCCGAGCAGCAGCTTCTGGCGTATGCCTCCGGAGGCACTCTTGGTTACGCGTCTCCGGCTTTACCCCGGACGTCCAGAAGAATATCATGGACGTTCCATTCGAGGGAGAAGTCTTGTTTGGTAATCCTTCGGAGAAGATTACCAGACTTCAAGAGGCTGGGAAGGCGGTAAGGTCGGTTCAGGCCATGTACCGACCCAGGCTTACTTCCTTTCGTAGGAACCAAAGCCGAATTTGTGGGCGGATGCAGAGGCAGCAGCCCCGCTCCGCTACACAACAGAGGGGCTCCGGCTTCCGTGAGAGCCAGGAAACAGCCCGCCAGCCGAAGCGCATACTCTAAGCCGTCCAGCCAGCGGGACCTCTGCCGCCACAGCCTGACTCCTTTCCGCCCCGCCTCAGGATCAATGGAAATCATGGTCGGGGTCGATTGTTAACTTCCTGCCGGATGGCAGGCTATAACCACCGACAGGTGGGTTCTTCAGTTGGTCAGAAGAGGCCACTATATAGAATTCGCAGAAAAGCCACCCTCGAGGCCTCCTTTGCTCTCCCGGTATCCGGGTCAGCACAAATCTCTGATCTGGCAAGAAGTACTCGAGCTCCTGCAAAAGGGAGCGATAGAGTACGTCCCGGAGAACCAGAGAGGACAAGGATATTATTCCCACTTCTTCCTGGTTCCAAAGAAAACAGGGGACCTCCGTCCGATTCTGGACCTCAGCGACCTCAATGTGTCGGTCGCCTACAAGAGATTCCGCATGGTGACTCTTCCGGGTCTTATTCCCATGCTGAAACAAGACGCCTTTTAGCGTCTCTAGACATGCAGGACGCATACCTGCATATCCCTATAGCTCAGGCGCACAAGAGGTTCCTGCGCTTCGAGTTCCTCGACCACCACCTTCAATTCCGAGCCCTTCCATTCGGACTGTCATCCGCACCAGGGTCTTTACCAAGTGCATGGCAGTCGTGGCAGCGTCTCTGAGGAGACAGGGCCATTATGTGTTCCCGTACCTGGACGATTGGCTTCTCATGGCCGCCTCCAGAGAGGCGTTGTTACTTGCGGTCCAGAGCACCCAGGACCTGTTCCGATCTCTGGGAATCCTAATAAACACGAGAAGTCTCTCCTGGTACCGTCGCAGAAACTGCAGTTTATAGGCGCAGTACTGGACACTGTTCAGGGAAGAGCTTTTCTTCCAGACGACAGAGCGGAGCGCATCAGATCCCTCATCAGGGAGTTATCGTCGAACAAGACCGTCCCTGCCAGGTCGGTCCTTCGCTTGCTCGGACACATGGCTGCGGCCATTCCTACCGTCCCCTTCGCAAGGCTCCACATGCGGGTAACTCAGTGGATGCTCAAGGTGCAATGGGACCAAAGGCAAGACCACTTGCAGCATCCGGTCAGGATCACGAACACCGTGATTCGAGACTGGCAGTGGTGGCTAGTCCCAGGTCGCCTCCTGGGCGTCCTGTTCTAGCGCCGTCCCGAGGTAACCCTCACCACAGACGCCTCGGGTCTAGGGTGGGGGCACACCTGACGGGTAAAGTCCCAGGGCACGTGGACCCGATGGAAGCTCATCTCCATATCAATGTCCTAGAGATGAGGCGGTTCTCTATGCCCTGCAGGCCTTTCAGTCAGTAATCCCACCGTGTACTCTTCTGCTTCAGACAGACAACACGGCGGTGATGTATTACCTCAACAAACAAGGAGGCGCACACTCTTACCCCCTTTGCAGGGAGGCCATGAGGGTGTGGGATTGGGTAATCCGACACGGCGCAAATCTGATCACTGTGCATGTTCCCGGGGTGGACAACACGATTGCAGACGGCCTGAGTCGCTCCCAGGCCAGAGTCCACGAGTGGGAACTTCTTCAAGAGGTAGCAGAGGATCTGTTTCTTCGATGGGGAACTCCAGAGCTGGACTTGTTCGCATCCCCATCCAACGCAAAACTGCCCAATTTTTGCTCGCTAGATCCAGGGCCTGGTGTTTTCTGGCGAGACGCGTTGTCCCTCTCCTGGGCGGACAGATTCCTCTACGCTTTCCCTCCCTTCCCGTTGATCCAGAGAGTTCTTCTCAAACTGCGCAGGGAGCATGCACTCATGATCCTGGTGGCCCCGTTCTGGCCCAGACAGATCTGGTTCCCTTTGCTGATGCAGCTATCCCGGGAACCCCCGCTCCCGTTGCCGTTCAGCTCCCATCTCCTGTCTCAGGAGAAAGGTTCACTAGTCCACCCGGACTTACGCTCACTGAACCTGCATGCATGGCTCCTAGAGACATAGCCATCTTGCGTCACGGGGTCTCGCAAGAGGTTGCAGAAGTTCTTTCTGCAGCCAGAAAGCCGGCAACGCATGCGACGTACGCCATGAAATGGCGCCGTTTTTGTTTATGGTCGCGAGCACGCGTGTTTTCCCCTTTAGGTTGCCCAGTGGGAGTGGTGTTGGACTACCTGCTCTCCCTCTTTCATTCGGGTCTAGCCTACTCCTCTATCAAGGTGCACCTTTGTGCCATTTCTGCCTACCACCTTCGGTGGGACATCGACAGTGGCACAATTGGACGCCTCGGGAATTTTCTGAGAGGGTGTTACACCTTAGGCCTCCATTAGGACCCTGTGCCTCCATGGGATTTGCTCTTTGTCCTGGAACAGCTCACGCCCTCTTTAACCTGCCGCGGATTGCGAGCTACGTTTTCTGTCGTGGAAAACGTTATTTTTGGTTGCTGTTACTTCAGCGAGAAGAATTTCTGAGCTTCACGCTCTCATGTGCAAAGAGCCTTATTTAGTTTTCCACCGGGACAGAGTATCCTGAGGATGAACCCTAAATTTTTGCCTAAGGTGGTCTCTTCACCTCACTCTAAATCAGGATATTGACCTGCCAGTCTACTCTCGAATTACTCTAATAGAGGAGAGGCTCTGCTTCACACCCTGGATGTTCACCGCAGCCTGAGGTAGTACCTCAACAGAACTAAACCTTTGTAGTTCTGAGCAACTTTCGCTTCCTTTTCTGAAGATGATGGGCCAACTCAGTATCCAAACAGTCCCTGTCTCGCTGGCTTGTCCAGTGTATTTCATACTGTTATGATATCAAACAAAAGCCCCTCCCGGGAACAGTCCGGGGTCATTCTACTAGGGGTGTGGCCACCTCCTTTGCAGCACTCAGAAACGTCTCCACCTCTGCTATATGTGCTGCAGCCACTTGGAGCTCTGTGCATACCTTTATCAGGCATTATAGCCTGGACATCGCCTCTCGGCGAAGAGCCGGTTTCGGCCTGGCGGTGCTACAGGGTCTCCTGTCCTAGGTTCAGGACCTGGAATTATTTCTTTCCTCCTCCCGGAATTTCTGGCAGCGTTACTGCTTGGGAATCAGTCCTAATGGTGTAACCTGCTGCAAGAGCTGTGTCTCGAAGTAAGATAGTACAGTTACGTAAGAACTTACCGTAACAGTAGATCTTCGAGAACAGCTCTTGCAGCAGGTACCTTCCCGCCCACCTTCCCCTTGGAGGAGGCATGGCTTAAGCTCTTTTAACAGGGATTTACTCCTTTGTCTTCTGACGGTGGATCCTCGGTCTCCCATTTCGATGTCAGCCTGCGGCCGGAAGTCTCCGCGGAGAACTGGGGAATCGTGGCGGACCGCCTTTATGTACCAGCCTGACGTCGAGGCGGACCGCGTTGAGAGGTCCCCGCTGAAGATAGCTAGCTAGAATTTTTCCGTGGGTCCTGACGCCTGCCGCTTCAGTCCTAATGGTGTAACCTGCTGCAAGAGCTGTTCTCGAAGATCTACTGTTACGGTAAGTTCTTACGTAACTGTATTCTTCCCTCCTGGCTCTCAGAGCTATAAGAGGTTCCCACCCTACAACAGAGGCAAAGGATTGTACTCCAGGTACTTCCTAACCCCCAAAAAAGAGAATGGCGGCCCATCCTGGATCTAAGATATCTGAACAAGCACCTTTAAAACCAAAGTTCAAAATGGTGACTCTGGAATAATTCTGCCCTCTCTAAGGCCAGGGACTGGCTAGCCTCCTGGACCTCAAGAGATGCCTATTTTCACATTCCCATCAGGTGCTCCCACAGAAAGTACCTCAGGTTCGAAGTTGCCCTCAGGCCACTATCAATTCAGAGCAATGCCCTTTGGCCCAACATCAGCCCCAAGGTGTTCAAAAGTGCCTGGCAGTAGTGGTTGCTTTCCTAAGGAGAAAAGATTTCCATCTTTCCATACTTGGACGACTGGCTCATAGTGGGTCAGTCTCCAGACCAAGTCAAGTCACATCTGCAAATAACTCAGCAAGTGCTCACTTCCTTAGGATTCCTCCTCAACCTTCCAAAGTCAGTTCTCGAGCCAGTACAGCTCCTCACCTTCATAGGGGCGGAGCTGGATACAGAAGGCGAGAGCCTTCCTTCCCCTGGACAGGGCAAGGACCCTTATGGAACTGGCCTCTTCATTCACCCTTCAGGTGTCTCGACCAGCAAGGCATTTCCTTCAGCTTCTGGGCCACATGGCAGCCTACAGCAGTGGTCCAGGGAGCAAGATTTCAGATGAGGGACATTCAGTTCCACTTAAGAGCCTTCTGGTCCCAAAGAAAGGATTCCCTTACCAAACTAGTCCCAGTGACTCGAACCCTGATCCAGGCTTTGCAGTGGTGGCAGGATCAGGACAATTTGAGACAAGGAGTTCCTTTTGTCACTCAGTCTCATTCAGTGATACTCACCACAGATGCCTCCCTGCTGGGCTGGGGAGCCCACCTGGGGATCTTACCACCCAAGGCTGTGGTCACCTCAAGAATCTCTGCTTCACATCAATCTCTTGGAACTCAGAGCAGTGTTTCTGGCACTGCAAGCCTTTTCCAAATCTGTACAGAACAAGGTGGTCCAGATCAGAAAGACAGACACCACCACCATCGTACATGTGGTACATCAACAAGCAAGGAGGCACTCTGTCTACGGCCTTGTGCACAGAAGCAATGAAGTTGTGGTCCCTGGCCTATTCCTGCAAACCTCTCTGATAGCAGTTCACCTCCCAGGGAAGGACAATGTCCTAGCAGATGCTCTCAGCAGGATATCCCAGGGCCATCACGAATGGACCCTAGATCCCTAGTTTTGAAAGTGATTTTCTCAGATGGGGCACCCACAGATAGATCTTTTGCAGCCCCAGACAATCACCAACTTCCTCTTTGTTGCAGACCCCCAGTCTTGGGCTCAGTCCCCTGGATGCTCTGATTCTGAATTGGGAAGGAAATTTCTGTATGCTTTCCCTTCCCTCTCCTGTTCAAGGTGTTAGTCAAGATAAGGTCACAACCATGCAAAGTGATTCTGATTGCTCCAGACTGGGCCAGACAGCCCTGGTACCCCCTGTTGCTGTCCTTAGCAGTCCACCTTCCCCTGTCTCTTCCCAGGAATTACAACCTGTTGACATCCTCTCAGGGGAGGATTTGGTACCCGAACCTCAGGTCTCTCAATCTCAAGGCATGGCTCTTGAAGAGTTAGTTTGCTGATCTGCATCTTTCTCAAGGGTTCTGGATATCCTTAAGGCTTCTCAAAGCCTTCCACCAGAAAGACTTACAACTCCAAATGGAAAAGGTTCACTATTTGGTGTTCTAATAAGAATATTTCTCCAGAATCTGCTGGGTTGCCTACAGTTCTGGACTATATGGTCCATCTTAATGGCCCAGGGCCTTAGGCCAGCTACACTTAAGTGCATTTGGCAGCTGTTTCTGCCTTTCTGTCAGTAGCCTCCTCTCTGTCAGCCCATCCTGTTTTTGTATTCTTCAAGGATTGCTGCACACCAGTCCCCTTTAGGGACCCTGCTCCTGCTTGGGACCTTAATGTTTGCATTGCTCAGCTTATGCAACCTCTCTTTGAGCCTTTGTCCTCTGCAGAGCTTAAGTACTTGACTTGGAAAACTGTGTTTCTAGGGACATGGATATGTTGTTCATCCACACTCATTGGCAAGGATACTGCCAATGAGCTTTGTTCATCCACACTCATTGGCAGTATCCTTGCCGCTTTAAATCTTGCCGGAAGGTCTTCAAGCTTGCTCCTCCCACCCACCCGGGTGGTATAACTCTCGGCTCCGCCCCATGACGCCAGATCTTCCTTACCGCTTGGAAGCTCAGGTTCCCTCCTTAACGCTTCCGCGCTTGTGACTGGTTCCTATTTCTCCGCTTATGGATTTAAAAATAAAATTTTGCAAAAGACTTCAGTCTTCATCCCCGCGGCCGCGACGGACAACCGACTCCCGGATTTCGGAGATGCCCATGCGGGCAGAAGATGTCTCGACGGATCCACACCCACGTGTGTTCTACTGCTTAGGCCTTGAGCACGACCCGCAGGCTTGACCTGTGCTCATCTTTTCGGCCCACGCCCCTCGAAGACCGCTGCCCGATTGCAACTGGGCCGTCCCCGAGAAGCGCTTCTCCGTGAAGTCCAAGGAGGCCCGGTTGGCGGTGTCCGCGGGCGGCGGTCAGGCGGATCAGCTCGAGCGGATGGTCGCCTCAAGAGGAGGCGGCGCGGGTCAGATCTTCTCGGCCGTGCATTTATCCCGCCTCTCTGGGTTCTTCCTACACGGCTTCTTTTAAGGAGCTTTGTCTGTCCCTCCACTAAAGGAGAAGGGCTCGCGCCTGCTGGACCTTATTCTCGGTCCAAAAGAGGGACAGGGTAAGTCCTCCGTCGACGCCTTGGGAGCGGAAAGGTCCCTCTCCTCGGCCGCCGACCGCCGGCTTCGGTCGATCGCTGCTTCGCCACTGGCCTCACGGTGTCCCCGCCAGGTCAGTTGACCGAGACTCCCACCGATGAAGTCGAGATTTTCTCGACCCATTGACGGGCTGTCGCCTTTAGCAGCCGAGATTCCTCTCCTGGTTCCCCGGGAGGAGTTGAGGATCCTGGCTCGCCTGTGCCTCCGGTTCCGGAGCCCTCGGATGGACCATCCGAGCCGGGGAGTGCCGGTTCCGCCGACACCTCCCCGCACCGACCTCGGAAATTCCGGGACTCGGTCTCGGTCTGGACCTCTTCATGTCCAGCCGATCCCACCGCCATAGGCGGTCTCGTCTCGCATCAGTAAGCGGCGCCGCTGCCCTCGCCCTCCTCCTCGGATGAGGGAGGCTTCGCGAATTACGCCGACGGCACGAGACCTTATGTTGCAACAGCTCCTCCTGGCCGGGATAAGCCGACCCGCCGCCTTCCCCGCCATTATGGCTGTCACCGAACGGCGACACAACCCCGACTTATCCGAGGAGCTATACCCAGGCCGGTTGTTCGCCAAACCAGCTGCTCCACCGATTCTGTGGAACCTCCGCCCACAGCCACCATTGGGGCTCCACCAAGGATTCTCGGTCGGCCAAGGGTCTTACCCCATCGGCTGTCAGTTACCCTCACCCCGACCGACCTCGGCAGGTGAAGGGTGGCTCAGGCCAGAGGCAGTTTCTTCGAGGACTCTTCCAGTCCGAAGATGATTCCTCCTTTTCTCCAAGCGACTGGACTTGGAGTCTTCAGGAGGTCAGTCAATGGACGATAGCCCGCCGTCCTTCCTAGGACTGCTTCGCTCATCTCGGAGTCTACCGGATGGAGCTCGAACCCGCTTCCAAACGGGCCAGGTATCCTCACGGAGATTCTGGACCGAGGGATTCTCCGACGGAGGCCTTCCGTGGCCGAGGCCATAGTGGGTCCGCACTGGAGCTTTGGCAGCGCCCTGCTTCCTGCCCTGCGCCGGCCAGGATGGCCAGGAAGTATGCGGTCCCTACCGTTCCTTGTCCGGTTTTTCGAACACCCTCTGCTGAGGGGTTGGTTACCGACAGCCGCGCCACGGCAACGCCAGGGATGTGGACAAACCTCCTGACAAGGAGTCCAAGAAATTGGACTATGTCGGCTAAAAGTCTACGCTGCGCCCTCTCTCGGCTCACAGGCCAGTTCGGCCGCTCATGGCACATTTTTCTCATGCCCTGTTGGGCTCCCTGGATGAGGTCATCCTCATCTTCCCACGATCTGCAGACTACGGTGTACGTGGACCAGGCAGGGCAGTGGCCAAACAGCAGCTCCAGACTGCTTTGGATTAGGGGACTCATGTGCCAGATCGGTGGCGGCCGCAGTGGCTATGCGTCATGGCTTGGCTGAGGATATCCACCTTACTGGATACCCAGCACAAGTTGGCGGATGTTCCTTTGGGGACTGACCTCTTCGGCCCTGGGGTGGAAGGTCACCTGCAGAGGATCGAGAAGTCCAATGCACCTTGACTCGGTCTCTTCCGCCAGAAGGACAAAGGCCGCAAACCACAGCCTAAGCCCTTTCGTCCTTCTGTGCCCCTCGCGCCCTGCCCAGCAACGCCAGGGCAGCAGGCTCGGCCTTGCATCCCAAACCCAAGCCGCCGGCTTCCTCTAACAGGAGGCAGGAGGAAAGGGCCCAGGAGGTCCCTCGGCCGTCCCTCCTCCAAGCCTGCCCAGTGACGGGCTGAGGGGTGTCGCCCCATCCCCGCCACCTCACTCTGGGTCCCCCTGGGGACGGCCCGGACTCTGCTCCGCCTGGTCCGCTGTTACCACGGACAGGTGGGTCTTGAGGTGGTGGGAAGAGGCCTGCCTCTGGAATTGAGCAGGCACCACCCTTCAGAGCCGCCGCCCGGGGCTTCGGGATCCCCAGCTCACTGGCGGCCTCGCCGAGCCGACATCGCCTCCTCCTCCAGAAGGAGGTGGTAAGAGGTGGTGGACCTCCTTCAGACCCAGGGTTTGTGTCCAGGTACTTCCTGGTTCCGAACGGACGGGGTTGGCGCCCCATTCTCACCTACACGACTCTAAACAAGTTCCTAAGGTCTCGAACCTTCAGGATGGTCACTCTGGCTCAGATAATACCATCCTTGGAACGCGCGCGTGGTTCTGCTCTCTGGACTTGCAGGACGCTGCTTTTTCACGTCCCTATCCGTCGTCTCTCACCAGAGATTCCTTCGCCTCGAGCGGAAGGATCCCTCTTCGAGTTCCAAGCCATGCCCTTCGGCTTGTCTCCAGCTCCCAGGGTCTTCACCAAATGCATGGCAGTGGTGACAGCATTCTCATGGCGCCAGGGGTCCGTGTACCTTACCTGGACGACTGGCTGATAGCAGCTCCTCCAGGAAGGAGGCGGAGTGGTCCAGAGATCTGGCCTCCAGGTCTGTTCTCTCAACTGGGCCTCCTTATCAACGAGGCCAAGTCGGAACTCGAGTCAAGCAGGTGATTCTTATTCATCGGGCGCAGCTCCACTCTCTCGAGCCAGAGCGCTCCCGCGGACAGGGCCGAGGTTCTTTCCTCCTTTGCCCGATCATTTCTGGTTGGGCAATTGCGCCTGCCCGGGACTTCCTGCGCCTCCTGGGTCTCATGGCGGCCTGGCACCAGCGTGGTCCGCTGGGCCCGCTGGAACATGCGTCCCTTCAGTGGGGACTGGCCAGCCAGTGGTCACAACGCCGCATCCCTTGACCAGCTTGTGGCGGTGACAGGGATGTGGAACGCCTCCAGTGGTGGACTGCTCCAGATCATTTGCAGGAGGGCATCCTGCATCTCGCCTCGAGCCGACGGCTCTCTGTCGACCGATGCCTCTCTGATGGGTTGGGGTGCCCATCTGGGGAACACTGCTCATGGCCCTGGTCCCCCGGGAGTCCCGATGCCACATCAACCTGCTGGAGCTCCGAGCGGTCCGCCTAGCTCTCACCGCCTTTGCTCCGTTCCTCCGGGGTCAAGTGGTCCGAGTCCAGACGGACAATACCACGACCATGTACTATCTAAACCGCCAGGGCGGGACGCGCTCCATGCTTCTATGCAAGGAAGCTCTCCGAATTTGGTCACTCGTGCGCAGCCTGGAGGCGGATCTCCTAGCCATTCACGTGGCAGGAGCCTCCAACACCCTGGCCGATGCCCTGAGCCGGATAGGGGCTGCATCCCACGAGTGGTCTCTCCTGCCGGAGGTAGTACAGCATCTGTTCTCCCTTTGGGGCACACCTCAGGTGGACCTGTTTGCCTCCATGGAGAACGCGAAGCTGAGTCTGTTCCATGCCCGCCTCAGCAGGGCTCGCTGCAGGGGATGCCTTCGAGGCAATGGACCCCGGCCTCTTTACGCCTTTTCCCATTTCCCTTGATCCACAAGGTGCTTCTCAAGGCGAGGAGGGACAAGCGCAGGTGATTCTGATAGCCCCAGACTGGCCTCGCCAGTTCTGGTACCCAGATCTCCTCAGTCTCAGCTCCAGGACTCAGCGCAGCTTCCAGCTCGCCTGACCTGCTCTCAGTCAATCAGGGAAGGTGTTCCATCCGGACCTTCAATCCTGCACCTGACGGCCTGGTTCCTGAGCTGCTAGAGTTCCAGGCCTTGGGTCTTTCCGACGAGGTCCTCAATGTAGTTGAGGCGCCCTGTAAGGAGTCGACCAGAAAATGTTATGCCTTCAAATGGAAAAAGGTTTTCCATTTGGTGTCAGGGCAAGGGCTTGACCCTTCCTCCTGTTCCTTGGCAAGCATCTTGACTATTTATGGTCCCTTTCTAGTCAAGGGCTTAGGTCGACGACTCTATGGGCACTGCCAGCCATCTCTCTGCCGAGCGGCCGGAAGCAGTCGGTGTGCAGGAGAAGGTGGTCTGGCGCTTTTCAAAGGCCTTGATCACATTTCCTCCAGTGCGGGAACCCCACCTCCGTGGATCTACTGCTGGTACTGGCAAAGCTCCTGGCGGGCCTATTCAACCATGCACAGGTGTGCTCTCTCACCTGTCGTGGAAGACCGCCTTCTTGGTGGCTATCACGCCAGCCAGAAGGATGGAGAGCTCCAGGCGCTCCATCGAGTCTCCTTACCTGGTCTTCCACAGGGACAGGTTGTCCTGCGCCCCCACCCAAATTCCTTCCAAGGTGGTGTCGGAGTTTCACCTAACCAGGTGTTGACTCTGCCGTGTTCTACCCCAATCACACCGGAGGTCGAATATAGGCTCCATACTCTGACCCTAGAAGGGCGCGCTTATTATAAGGAGCGACGGCTGAAATTGGGAGAGGTTCGCCAGCTGTTTGTCACCTACGCTGAAGCCGCATCTGGCAGACCTGCAGCCAAGCGGACGATAAGCAGGTGGCAACCTCCTGCATAGATCTCTGTTATAAGTTGGCGGGCATGGAGCTCCCAGAGGGATAAGAGCTCATTCTACCCGCCATACTGCTGCAACGGTGGCTGCTTCCAGGGACGCCCCTATCCAGGAAATCTGCAGGGCTGCTACCTGAAGTCAGCAAACACCTTCATTACCCACTACCACATCGACCTTGAGTCACGCCGGGATGCTGGTTTTGGGGCCTCGGTTCTCCAGTCTCTCTTCCCAAGTAAGTATATGGGGGGTGTGCGTTTTGCCTCCCTCCCGGAGAACTGCTAGAGTCGCTAATGGTGTGGATGAACAACATATCCATGTCCTAGAAATACAGGTTACTCACCTGTAACAGGAGTTCTAGGAATGGTATATGTTGTTCATCCACACGACTCCACCCGACCTCCGGCTTCGACGCACAACCTGAGCTTCCAGCGGGCCAGATCTGGCGTCATGGGGCGGAGCCGAGAGTTATACCACCCGGGTGGGTGGGAGGAGCAAGCTTGAAGACCTTCCGGCAAGATTTAAAGCGGCAAGGATACTGCCAATGAGTGTGGATGAACAAAGCTCATTGGCAGTATCCTTGCCAATGAGTGTGGATGAACAACATATACCATTCCTAGAACTCCTGTTACAGGTGAGTAACCTGTATTTTTGGTAGCCATTACCTCTGCCAGGCGTATCAGTGAATTGCAAGCCCTGTCAGTGGAGCCTGATTTCATCTCTTTCCACAGATATAAAGTGGTCTTAAGAACTAACAGGAAGTTTTTGCCTAAGGTGGTTTCAGATTTCCACCTTAATCAGTCTGTCTCTCCCTGTTTTCTTCACTGACCATTCCTCCTCTGGAGAGAGGAGGCTGCACAGCTTGGATGTTAAAAGGGCCCTCAGCTACTACCTTGAGTGCACCAAGGGTCACAGTTTGAGTCCCTCCAGTTCCTCACATATGGAGAGGTCGTTAAGGGCAAACCTGCCACTAAGATCTATTGCCAAGTGGATTGTTTGTTGTATACAATTCTGCTATGAAAAACTGGGTAGAACCCCACCCTCAGGCCTGAGGGCTCACTCTACTAGAGGTACAGCTGCTTCCAGGGATATTCCTGTCCTAGAAGTTTGTCAAGCAGCCACCTGGAAAACAGTCCATACATTCACCAAGCATTGCTCTCTGGATATCCAGGCTAGGAGTGATGCTCGGTTTGGCACAGCAGTACTTCAGAGCCTGTTCCCAAAGTAGGTTCTGTCCCACCTCCATGGAGGTACTGCTTGGTAGTCTGCAGTAGTCGGAATACAGCAAGACTTCATGTTTGAAGAAAAAATTACTCACCTTAGTAATGTTTCCTCTAATGGAGTCTTGCTGTGTTCTGACCCCCGCCTCCCCTCTCAGAACCTGGTTTTTGGGATGTGGGTGGGCAGGAGCAGTGTTGGCACCCTAGGGGTGCCCCTCTTTTTCACCCTCCTTTACTTTGGGTGTGTTTTGTTTTTTTGGGTTTCCTGACTTGAGTCTTTGCTTTGCAACCAAAAAACCCTTTTTAATAAATTTAGTTGCCAGTTGGTTAGTGTGAGTTTTACAGTTTCCACACAGAACTTCTAGTGAGTATTGCGTGTAAAGATCTGATGGTTGGAGTTTAAACAGCAGCAGACAGGGGCTTCAACCGAGCTCGCGTTGAACGTTCCATGCTGGCCATGGAAAGTTAACTCTTTGTTCTCTGGGGCAGTTGAAAGGCAGGACCTAACTGCAATAGTCAGAATACAGCAAGACTCTATTAGAAGAAACAACATTACTAAGGTGAGTAATTTTTTCTTCTGGGCCAACGTCCTTGAAGACCACGCTGCCTGGCTACAACTTGGGCGCCGCGAGAAACGTTATCCACTGGTAAAGTCCAAGGAGGCCCGTTGGGCGGTGTCCGGTGGCTGGCTCGGCTGAGCAACTCTAGCAGATGATCGCCCTAGAGGAGGAGGCGGCGGCCCAGGCCGCATCGTCATCTTCCTCGGTTACGGCATTTATCCCACTCTCTCTGGGATCCTCCTACACAGCTTCTTTTAAGGAGCTTTGCCAGTCCCTCTCCACGAAGGGAGAGGGGCCATCGGGACACTCTTCTAGGTCAAAAAAGGACTCTAAGGGTTAGTCCCACTGTCGACGTTCATGGGAGCGGGAGAGGTCCCCTTCCCTGGACAGTCGACACTTGACTTCGGTCGAGGTTGCGGCTAATGCTGCTGGCCTCACGATGTCTCCGTGAGGTCAGCCAGCCGAGACACCCGTCGACGTGGTCGAGATTTTTCTCGACCCATCAGACGGGCTATCGACTGGTGAAGCTGACAACCCTTCATCACCGGTTCTCCCAGTGGAAACCGAGGACTTGCCTGCGCCTCCTGTGCTGGAGTCCCCGTTCAAGGTTCCCGAGCCGAGGGAAGAGCAGGTGTCCCCCGCTGCCTCCCAGACCCACACTCTGAAGCACCGATGGTCTCTCTGTCTCTGACCTCGTCTCGGTTCAGCCGACACTGGCGGTCTCTGTCTTTGCACCGAGGTAAGCGGCGGCGCTCGTCCTAGTCTTCCTCCTCGGAAGAGGAGAGGCTGTGGCGCAAATTGTGTTGACGCTACGAGGACTTAATGTGGCAGCAGCTCCTTTTGTCCGGGAACAAGCCGACGCCGTTGCCTTCCCCAGCCATTAAGTGGCTTTCACCCGAAAGGCCGAAACAACCCCTCGTAGTGGTTGAGGTGCCGAAGCCTGGGCCAGTCGTTCAGCTGAAACCAGCTGCCCCACTGATTTGTGGTGGAACCTCCGCCTCCACAACCGAAATCAGGGGCTCTGACCAAGTACTCTCGGTTGGCTCAGGGTCTGCCCCACCGGTTGTCAGTCACCCTCACACCCTACCGTCCTCGGCAGGTGGAGGGTGGCTCAGGCCCCAGGCAGCTCTTCGCAGACTCCTCGGAGTCTGACGATGACTCCTCCCTGTTTTCCAGGCCCCTTGACCTGGAGTCCTCCGGAGGGCAGTCAATGGACGAAAGCCCATCATCGTTCATGGGTCTGCTTCAGCTCATCTCGGAGTCCACCGGGATGCAGCTTGAGCCTGTATCCAAGCGGGCCAAGTATCCCCTCGCGGAGATACTGGACTGAGGGGATTCTCCCACGGAGGCCTTTCCGGTGGCTGAAGCCGTTGTTGGCCCAGCTTTGGCAGCAGCCGGCTTCCTGTCCTGCACCTTAGGCCAGGATGGTCAGGAAGTATGCAGTCCCTACCGGCTCTTTGTTCGGTTTTTCAGAACACCCTCATGGAGGGGTTGGTCACCGATAGCGTTTCCGGTGCTCCGGGAACGCTAGGATGTGGATAAGCCTCCACAAGGAGTCCAAAAGCTGGACTATGCCGGGTGCAAGGTGTACGCTGCATCCTCCTCGCCTCCGCTAGGCCAGCTCGGCCGCATTGATGGCGTACTTCTCCCGCGCCCTCATGGGCTCCCAAGATGAGGTGATCCCTCATCTCCCAGCCACCTGCAGACACCGTCAAGCAGGTGTGGATTAGGGAAGGCATTGGCGAAACAGCAGCTCCAAATGGCTCTAGACATTGGAGACTCCTGTGCCCGATCAGTAGTGGCCACAGTGGCCATGCGCCGCAGAGCCTGGCTGAGGATATCTGCCTTTTCGGCGGATACCCGGCACGAATTGGCGGATGTCCCCTTCTTGGGGACCGAACTGTTCAGCCCTGGAGTGGAAGGCCACCTTCAGAGGATCGAAAAGTCCAGTGCTACCTTGGACTCTGTCACCTCCGCCAGAAGGACAAGGCGCCATCAGCAACATAAGTCCTTTCGACCTTCTGCCCCTGTGGCACGTCCGGTCCAGCAACTCCAGCATCAGGGCCAGCAGGCTCGCGCTTGGCACCACGAAGCCACGCCTGCGGATTCCTCCAACAGGAAGCAGGGAGGAAAAGGTCCAGGAGGTCCCTCGGCCAGTCCTTCCTCCAAGCCTGCCCAGTGATGGGTTGAGGGGTGTCGCCCCCAGCCTTGTCGCTCTCCCCGGGTTCCCCCTGTGGCAGGACGGCTCTGCCACTTCCTTTCTGCCTGGTCCGCTATCACCACGGACTGCTGGGTGTTGGAGGTGGTAGGAAAGGGTCTGCCTCTGGAGTTCGAGCAGGTCCCGCCCTTCCGAGCCGTCGCCCCACGGGGGGCTACAGGGTCCGCAGCCTCCCTGTCGGCTCGTCGAGCCAACATTGCCCTTCTCCTCGAAAAGGAGGTGATCAGGAAGGTGTCTGATCCTCCACCAAGCCTTGGGTTTGTGTTCAGGTATTTCCTGGTCCCGAAACGGACTGGGGGGGGGAGGGGGCTGGCGCCCCATTCTAGACCTGCACAACCTGATCAGGTTCCTCGGGTCTGGAACCTTCAGGATGGTCACTCTGGCTCAGATAATTCCATCCTTGGAACGAGGCGTGTGGTTCTGTTCTCTGGACCTCCAGGATGCATTCTTCCACATCCCAATCCATCCGTCCCACCAGAGATTCCTCTGCTTCAGGGCAGAGGGGTCCCTCTACGAGTTCCGGGCCATGCCCTTCGGCCTTTCTCTAGCTCCCAGGGACTTCACCAAATGCATGGCAGGTGGTGACAGCATTCCTGCGGCGCTGAAGGGTCCGGGTGTAACCCTACCTGGACGACTGGCTGATTGCAGCCTCTTCCAGAATGGAGGTGGAGCGATGCAGGCATCTAGCCCTCCAGGTTTGCTCTCAAGTTGGTCTTCTTATCAACGAGGCCAAGTCCGAACTAGTGCCAAAGCAGGTGATCCAATTCATTGGGGCAGAGCTCGAGACTCTGCGAGCCAGAGCACGGCTCCCGGCGGACAAGGCAGAGGTTCTTTCCTCCTTTGCCCAATCATTTCAGGTTGGGCAGTTGCGCCCTGCCTGGGACTTCCTGCCCTGGGCCTCATGGCAGCCTGCACCAGTGTGGTCCATTGGGCCGGTTGGCACATGCGTCCCCTACAATGGGGAATGGCCAGCCAATGGTCACAGCGCTCTGATCAGCTAGTGACAGTGACCCAGGAGATGTGGAACGCTCTCCAATGGTGGACCATTCCAGCTCATCTGCAGGAGGGCATCCCATTTGTCTGCCCCGAGTCGACGGTGTCTATCGACTGATGCCTCTCTTTTCCCCTCGGGAGTCTTGATGCCACATCAACTTGCTGGAGCTTCGAGCAGTTCATCTAGCCCTCACCGCCTTCGCTCCGCTTGTACGGGGTCAAGTGGTCCAGGTCCAGACGGACAATACCATGACCATGTACTACCTAAACCGCCAGGGCGGGACACGTTCCATGCCTCTGTGCAGGGACGCTCTACGCATTTGGTCCCTTGTGCGCAGCCTGGAGGCGGATCTCCTTGCCATCCATGTGGCAGGAGTCTCCAACATTCTGGCCGATGCCCTAAGCCAGATAGGAGCTGCGTCCCACGAGTGGTCTCTCCTGCCGGAGGTAGTACAAGATCTGTTCTCCCACTGGGGCATGCCTCAGGTGGACCTGTTTGCCTCCAGGGAGAATGCGAAGCTGAGACTGTTTCATGCCCGCCTCAGCAGGGCTCGCTGCAGGGGATGCCTCTCGAGGCCGTGGACCCCGGTCTTCTACGCCTTTCCCCATTTCCTTGATCCACAAGGTGCTCCTCAAGGCGAGGAGGGACAAGGCGCAGTGATTCTGGTAGCCCCAGACTGGCCCCACCAGTTCTGGTATCCAGATCTCCTCAGTCTCAGCTCCAGGCTCCCGAGGCGGCTTCCAGCCCACCCGGACCTGATCTCAGTCAATCAGGGGAAGGTATTCCATCTGGACCTTCAGTCCCTGCACCTGACGGCCTGGTTCCTGAGCGGCTAGAGTTCCAGGCCTTGGGTCTTTCCGATAGGGTCCTCAACGTTGTTGAGGCGTCCCGTAAGGAGTCGACCAGAAAATGCTAAGCCTTTAAATGGAAGAGATTCTCCATTTGGTGTCAGGGCAAGGGCCTGGACCCTTCCTCCTGTTCCTTGGCAAGCATTCTGGACTACCTATGGTCCCTTTCTCAGCAAGGGCTTCGGTCAACAACCCTTAAGGTGCACCTGGCAGCCATCTCTGCTTACCGGGCACGGGCTGGGAAGCAGTCGGTGGCGCAGGAGAAGGTGGTCGGGCGCTTTTTCAAAGGCCTTGATCACATATCCCCTCCGGTGTGAGAACCTCCACCTCCGTGGGATCTACTGCTGGTATTGGCTAAGCTCATGGGCAAGCCTATTCAACCGATGCACAGGTGTGACATCTCTCACCTGTCATGGAAGACCGCCTTCTTAGTAGCTATCACGCCAGCCAGAAGGATGGGAGAGCTCCAGGTGCTTTCCATTGAGTCTCCTTCTGGTCTTCCACAGGGACAAGGTTGTCCTGCGCCCCCACCCGAAATTCCTTCCGAAAGTGGTGTCTGAGTTGCACCTTAACCAGGTGTTGACTCTACCGGTGTTCTACCCCAGTCACACCTCTGAGGCAGAATATAGGCTCCATACTTTGGACCCTAGAAGAGCGCTCGCTTATTACAAGGAGCGGACGGCTGAAGTTCGGGGAGAGGTTCGCCAGCTGTTTGTCACCTACGCTGAAGCCGCACCTGGCAGACCTGCAGCCAAGTGTACGATAGGCAGGTGGGTCACCTCCTGCATAGATCTCTGCTATAGGTTAGCGGGCATGGAGCCTCCCAGAGGGATAAGAGCTCATTCTATCCACCATACCGCTGCATCGGTGGCTGTTTCCAGGGATGTCCCTATCCAGGAAATCTGCAGGGCTGCTACCTGGAAGTCAGCACACACCTTCATTACCCACTACCACATCGACCTTGAGTCACGCCAGGATGCTGATTTTTGGGGCCTCGGTTCTCCAGTCATTATTCCCTAAGTAGGGAGTGTGCACCTTGCCTCCCTCCTCCCGGAGAACTGCTAGGAGTCTGCCAGACAGTGTGGATGAACAATATATCCATGTCCCTAGAAATACAGGTTACTTGCCTGTAACAGGAGTTCTAGGAATGGTATATGTTGTTCATCCACACGACCCACCCAGCCTCCCCGGCTTAGACGCACAATCTGGCTTCCAGCAGGCTAGATCTGGCGTCATGGGGCGGAGCCGAGAGTTTTACCACCCGGGTGGGTGGTAGGAGCCAGCTTGAAGACCTTCCGGCAAGATTTAAAGCGGCAAGGATACCTGCCAGACAGTGTGGATGAACAACATATACCATTCCTAGAACTCCTGTTACAGGTGAGTAACCTGTATTTTCTTTTGTATAGCATAAACTTTCTACATGCAGCCCCCCAATAGGAGCAAGTTTTATCATCCATTCCCACCCCAAATCAGGTTTATTGCCAGTCTGCAGAGATATTCATGCATGGAAATTGGTGAGATTAATCAGATCACTAGACCCAAATTGCAGTAACCTAGATTACAAGTATACCCACACCCTTAACAAGCTACAGAGACAGCCTGCAACTCTCACTAGCTCTGAACCTCCATTTATCACCAAAATAGCAGGAATTATAAACCAGAAGCAGTTCAAAACCACGTCTGGGTCTTCTTAAACCTTGTATGCTTTCCTGTATACACACATATTTTCTTCATTTTCAGACACCAATGTCCTCTTATGGGCCCTACTGAGGGCATATATAATACACATCCACTTAACTTCGGGCCTCTATACAGACCAGGTGTCAACTCATGAACACACTATTGTGGTTCACACATAATTAAATTTGGTCTGATATCCCGTTGGGAATTACCTTATTGCCAGTTATACCTAGCCTTCTTAAATACTTGGAGGCATCCTGCGACAAGTATTGCTCCCTGCCTCTGCTTAATGCCAAGTATGGTAGGATTTACATACCTGCGAAAAAACAGTATTCACCTCAGGTCACTGTGAACAGCCTTTACCCTCAACCAACCAAAACATTTTTGTCCGCTAACTAGCACATTTTCCCAATATTGGGCATAGGACCAAAACATGCCATTCCTCCTTAAGGTCATTAATCAAATCGTTATTCTGCAGGTTGCTTTAACACATTTTTACTTTCTCTTGGATATGTACTTACCCACTTAATTAAAAGTGGGCAACTCTAGTAAAGTCCTAATTAAAAATTTCAACAATTAAATACACATGGCTTGTAGTTTACACACATTAAACAGATAAGACATTAAATAAAAAAGCCTACATTATTAAACAAATTCCTTAATTGCACACATCACTTGTGTTATTACACAAATGAAACACAAATAAAACTACTCGTATAAAAAAGGAATTCGAAAAATCAAGTGACTTCTCATAAGTTGTATGAATATATAAAGTATATGAAAGATCTCTTGAATCTAATCCGACTCAACACCCGAGAGCAAAAATCCAGATTGTTCACTTTATCATTAGGAGCTTAAGTTTTGAAATGTTAGTTTCCATTTCAGATTAACAGCCAATTTATTCAGCGAAAATAGTCTCACTTGTTGTTTTGGCCCCTCAAACAGGAGTCCCGGTTCCAAAAATAGCAACATACGCGGCAAGTTTGAAAAGGGGTACAAATACCGAAATTGCAAACAAAGCTCGATACTTCCTGCTCATAACAAGGGACCATAAGTTCTTATTACTGGAGTCAATTATTTGATAAATCGGCCACCTCATTATAGACCAGGCGAAAAGAAAAAATACTCATAAATAATTTCTCCCCTCAGCCATGCTCATTCTGTCTCCAGTCACAGCATCAAGCTTTACTTACAAAAGTTGTTTCCTGATAACGCAAACTAACATTCAGTTATCATCCGATATTATTACAGTGGTGGAGTAATCTCCGTTACTATGAGGGATAATTCAACCCCCTTCTCTGAGGGTCCTTGTAGTGTTTCAGACTCCTTTTCACTGTGCTGAGTATTTTTTTTTCACACATTGTTGGTCTTCCTTAACTCCTGGTAGTGAAAGCACCTGTGAAATAATAAAAGAAAAGTGCTCCACTAAATGCAGTAAATTTAAAATACTCTGGGTAACATATATAAACCCAGCCCCTAGACAACGCTGGCATACCTTTTGCAAGGTTAATCAGGCCTCTTGGCACCAAAGTGCCTCCGTGTTTCCAGACAATCCAACTTTCAGGTCGAAAGCGTCTCACAATCCAGTCCCCTTAAAAGGTCCTTTATAAGATTGTGCTTCAGTTGCTTCAATAGTCTGGACAAGCCAGCATATAAATATTGTTTTCTAGGGACATGGATATGTTGTTCATCCACACTCATTGGCAGTATCCTTGCCGCTTTAAATCTTGCCGGAAGGTCTTCAAGCTTGCTCCTCCCACCCACCCGGGTGGTATAACTCTCGGCTCCGCCCCATGACGTCAGATCTTCCTTACCGCTTGGAAGCTCAGGTTCCCTCCTTAACGCTCTGCGTTTGTGACTGGTTCCTATTTCTCCGTTTGCGGATTTTAAAATAATATTTGCAAAAGCCAGTCTTGATCCCTCTCCGACTGCGATGGATAAATCGACTCCGATTTTGGAGATCCCATCGCGGGCAGAAGATGTCTCGGGACGGATCCACTCACGTCTGTGTCTGCACCATAGGCTTGAGCACGACCGCAGGCTTGCGACCTGTGCTCATCTTTCTCGGCCTACGTCCTCGAAGACCGTGCTGCCGATTGCAACTGGGCCGTCGAGCGTTCCCTCGGTGAAGTCAAGGAGGCCGGTTGGCGGTGTCGGCGGCGGGCTCGGCGGATCAGCTCGAGCGGATGGTCGCCCTCGAAGAGGAGGCGGCGCGGGCCGTATCTTCCTCGGCCGCGGCATTTATCCCGCTCTCTCTGGGTTCTTCCTACACGGCTTCCTTTAAGGAGCTTTGTCTGTCCCTCTCCACTAAAGGAGAAGGGCCTGCGTCTGCTGGACCTTTTTCTCGGTCCAAAAAGAAGGACAAGGGTAAGTCCCTCCGTCGACGCTCTTGGGAGCGGGAAAGGTCCCTCTCCCCGGGCCGTCGACCGTCGGCTTCGGTCGACCGCTCGGCTTCGGCCACTGGCCTCACGGTGTCCCCGTCAGGTCAGTTGACCGAGACTTCCACTGATGAAGTCGAGATTTTTCTCGACCCATTGGACGGGCTGTCGCCTTTAGCAGCCGAGATTCCCCTCTCCCCGGTTCCCCCGGGAGGAGTTGAGGATCCCGTGGGCTCGCCTGTGCCTCCGGTTCCGGAGCCCTCGGATGGACCTTCCGAGCCGAAGGGAGTGTCGGTTCCGGCCGACACCTCCCTGCACCGACCCCGGAAATTCCGGGACTCTCGGTCTCGGACCTCTTCGCGGTCCAGCCGTTCCCACCGTCATAGGCGGTCTCGGTCTCGGCACCGCGGTAAGCGGCGTCGCCGCTCGTCCTCGTCCTCCTCCTCGGATGAGGGAGGCTTGGCGTAAATTAAATCGACGATGCGAGGACCTTATGTTGCAACAGCTCCTCCTGGCGAGGGAATAAGCCGACTCCGGTCGCCTTCCCGGCCATTAAGTAGCTGTCACCGGGCAACCCGACACAACCCCTCGACTTGCCGAGGAGCCTATACCCAGGCGGTTGTTGGCCAAAACCAGCTGCTCCACGATTGCGGTGGAACCTCCCGCCACAGCCACCAGGTGGGGCTCCGACCAAGGATTCTCGGTCGGCTAAGGGTTTACCCATCGGCTGTCAGTTACCCTCACTCGACCGACCTCGGCAGGTGAAGGTGGCTCAGGCCAGAAGGCAGCTCTTCGAGGACTCTTCGAGTCGAAGATGATTCCTCCTTCTTCTCCAAGCGACTGGACTTGGAGTCTTCAGGAGGTCAGCCAATGGACGATAGCCCGTCGTCCTTCCTAGGACTGCTTCGGCTCATCTCGGAGTCTACCGGGATGGAGCTCGAACCCGTTTCCAAACGGGCCAGGTATCCCCTCACGGAGATTCTGGACCGAGGGGATTCTCCGACGGAGGCCTTTCCGGTGGCCGAGGCCATAGTGGGTCCAGCACTGGAACTTTGGCAGCGCCCTGCTTCCTGCCCTGCGCCTTCGGCCAGGATGGCCAGGAAGTATGCGGTCCCTACCGGTTCCTTGTCCGGTTTTTCGGAACACCCCTCTGCTGAGGGGTTGGTTACCGACAGCGTTTTCGCGCGCGGCAGCATGCAGGATGTGGACAAACCTCCTGACAAGGAGTCAAGAAATTGGACCTATGTCGGGCGAAAAGTCTCGCTCGTCCTCTCGGCCTTGATCAGGCCAGTTGGCCGTCCTCATGGCACATTTTCTCATGCCCTGTTGGGCTCCTGGATGGTCATCCCTCATCTTCCGCCCGATCTGCAGACTACGGTTAAGCAGGTGCGGGACCAGGGCAGGCAGTGGCCAAACAGCAGCTCCAGACTGCTTTGGATGTAGGGGACTCATGTGCCAGATCGGTGGCGGCCGCAGTGGCTATGCGTCGGCGGGCTTGGCTGAGGATATCCACCTTTACTTCGGATACCCAGCACAAGTTGGCGGATGTTCCCTTTTTGGGGACTGACCTCTTCGGCCCTGGGGTGGAAGGTCACCTGCAGAGGATCGAGAAGTCCAATGCCACCTTGGACTCGGTCTCTTCCGCTCAGAAGGACAAAGGCCGCCAAACCACAGCCTAAGCCCTTTCGTCCTTCTGTGCCCCGGCAGCGCCCGGCCAACAGCGTCAGGGCCCAGCAGGCTCGGCCTTGGCATCCCAAACCCAAGCCCCCGGCTTCCTCTAACAGGAGGCAGGGAGGAAAGGGCCCAGGAGGTCCCTCGGCCGGTCCCTCCTCCAAGCCTGCCCAGTGACGGGCTGAGGGGTGTCGCCCCCATCCCCGTCACCTTACCCCTGGGTCCCCCCGTGGGGGGACGGCTCCGGCACTTCCGTTCCGCCTGGTCCGCTGTTACCACGGACAGGTGGGTCTTGGAGGTGGTGGGAAGAGGCCTGCCTCTGGAATTCGAGCAGGCACCACCCTTCAGAGCCGTCGCCCCTCGGGGGGCTTCGGGATCCCCAGCCTCACTGGCGGCTCGTCGAGCCGACATCACTCTCCTCCTCCAGAAGGAGGTGGTAAGAGAGGTGGTGGACCCTCCTTCAGACCCAGGGTTTGTGTCCAGGTACTTCCTGGTTCCGAAACGGACGGGGGGCTGGCGCCCCATTCTCGACCTACACGACCTAAACAAGTTCCTAAGGTCTCGAACCTTCAGGATGGTCACTCTGGCTCAGATAATACCATCCTTGGGCAGCGGTGTGGTTCTGCTCTCTGGACTTGCAGACCAGCGTTTTCACGTCCTATCCGTCCGTCTCACCAGAGATTCCCTTCGCTTCGGCGGAAGGATCTCTCTTGAGTTCAAGCCATGCCCTCCCGGCTTGTCTCCAGCTCCAGGGTCTTCACCAAATGCATGGCAGTGGTGACAGCATTCCCTCTTGGCTCCGAGGGTCGGTGTACCCTTACCTGGGCGACTGGCTGATAGCAGCTCCCTCCAGGAAGGAGGCGGAGTGGTCAGAGATCTGGCCCTCCAGGTCTGCTCTCAACTGGGCCTCCTTATCAGCGAGGCCAAGTCGGAACTCGAGCGAAGCAGGTGATTTTATTCATCGAGTGAGCTCGACTCTCTTGACCAGAGCGCTGGCTCCCGCCGGACAGGGCCGAGGTTCTTTCCTCCTTTGCCCGATCATTTCTGGTTGGGCAATTGCGCCCTGCCGGACTTCCTGCGCCTCCTGGGTCTCATGGCGGCCTGTACCAGCGTGGTCCGTTGGGCCCGCTGGAACATGCGTCCCTTCAGTGGGACTGGCCAGCCAGTGGTCACAGCCTGCGATCCTTGGACCAGCTTGTGTCGGTGACACAGGGGATGTGGAATGCTCTCCAGTGGTGGACCGTTCCAGATCATTTGCAGGAGGGCATCCCGTTCGTCGCCCGAGCCGGCGGTCTCTCTGTCGACCGATGCCTCTCTGATGGGTTGGGGTGCCCATCTGGGGAACACCGGGCTCATGGCCTCTGGTCCCGCGAGTCCCGATGCCACATCAACCTGCTGGAGCTCGAAGCGGTCCGCCTAGCTCTCACCGCCTTTATCCGTTCCTCCCGGGGTCAAGTGGTCGAGTCAGGCGGACAATCCGACCATGTACTATCTAAACCGCCAGGCGGGGGCCGCGCTCCATGCTTCTATGCAAGGAAGCTCTCCGCATTTGGTCACTCGTCGCAGCCTGGAGGCGGATCTCTAGCCATTCACGTGGCAGGAGCCTCCAACACCCTGGCGATGCCCTGGGCGGATAGGGGCTGCATCACAGTGGTCTCTCTGCCGAGGTAGTACAGCATCTGTTCTCCTTTGGGGCACACCTCAGGTGGACCTGTTTGCCTCCATGGAGGAAGTGAAGCTGAGTCTGTTCCATGCCCGCCCCCTCAGCAGGGGCTCGCTGCAGGGGATGCCTTCTCGAAGCAATGGACCCCGGGCCTCTTTCGCCTTTCCCCCATTTCCCTTGATCCACAAGGTGCTTCTCAAGCGAGGAGGGACAAGGCGCAGGTGATTCTGATAGCCCCAGACTGGCCTCGCCAGTTCTGGTACAGATCTCCTCAGTCTCAGCTCCAGGACTCGCGGCAGCTTCCAGCTCGCCCGGACCTGCTCTCAGTCAATCAGGGAAGGTGTTCCATCCGGACCTTCAATCCCTGCACCTGACGGCCTGGTTCCTGGCGGCTAGAGTTCCAGGCTTTGGGTCTTTCGGCGAGGTCCTCAATGTAGTTGAGGCGTCCGTGAGAGTAGACCGAAAATGCTATGCCTTCAAATGGAAAAAGGTTTTCCATTTGGTGTCAGGGCGAGGCTTGGACCCTTCCTCCTGTTCCTTGGCAAGCATCTTGGACTATTATGGTCCCTTTCTAGTCAAGGGCTTAGGTCGGCGACCCTAAGGGTGCACCTGGCAGCCATCTCTGCTTACCGGGCGCGGGCCGGGAAGCAGTCGGTGGCGCAGGAGAAGGTGGTCTGGCGCTTTTTCAAAGGCCTTGATCACATTTCCCCTCAGTCGGAACCCCCACCTCCGTGGGATCTACTGCTGGTACTGGCAAAGCTCATGGGCAAGCCATTCGAACCTATGCACAGGTGTGCTCTCTCTCACCTGTCGTGGAAGACCGCCTTCTTGGTGGCTATCGCGTCAGCCAGAAGGATGGGAGAGCTCCAGGCGCTTTCCATCGAGTCTCCTTACCTGGTCTTCCACAGGGACAAGGTTGTCCTGCGCCCCACCGAAATTCCTTCCGAAGGTGGTGTCGGAGTTTCACCTTAACCAGGTGTTGACTCTGCCGGTGTTCTACCCCAATCACACCTCGGAGGCCGAATATAGGCTCCATACTCTGGATCCTAGAAGGGCGCTCGCTTATTATAAGGAGCGCACGGCTGAAATTCGGGGAGAGGTTCGCCAGCTGTTTGTCACCTACGCTGAAGCCGCATCTGGCAGACCTGCAGCCAAGCGGACGATAAGCAGGTGGGTAACCTCCTGCATAGATCTCTGCTATAAGTTAGCGTGGCATGGAGCCTCCCAGGGGATAAGAGCTCATTCTACCCGCCATACTGCTGCAAGGTGGCTGCTTCCAGGGACGTCCCTATCCAGAAATCTGCAGGGCTGCTACCTGGAAGTCAGCAAACACCTTCATTACCCACTACCACATCGACCTTTGAGTCACCTGGATGCTGGTTTTGGGGCCTCAGTTCTCCAGTCTCTCTTTCCCAAGTAAGTATATGGGGTGTGTCTTGCCTCCTCCTCCGGAGAACTGCTAGGAGTCTGCCAATGAGTGTGGATGAACAACATATCCATGTCCTAGAAATACAGGTTACTCACCTGTAACAGGAGTTCAGGAATGGTATGTGTTGTTCATCCCTACGACTCTCCAACCTCCCGGCCGGCCTTTAACCTGAGCTTCCAGCGGGCAGATCTGGCGTCATGGGGCGGAGCCGAGAGTTATACCACCCGGGTGGGTGGGAGGAGCAAGCTTGAAGACCTTCCGGCAAGATTTAAAGCGGCAAGGATACTGCCAATGAGTGTGGATGAACAACATATACCATTCCTAGAACTCCTGTTACAGGTGAGTAACCTGTATTTCCAGACCACCATAACTTTGTTTATTAGAAAATGGGTCAGGATGCTGAAAATCAATGGCCATCCAGCACGCCCATCAGGGACAAACATTGATTATAGCTACTTACAGCTTTAGAAGCTTCTGAAAACACTTCACTGGAAACTAAGGTTCAAAAAAGTATGAGTTCCATTCATATCTTCATAGTTAAGGTTTTACCTCGATGCTCAGCCAGCAGAGTTCTCAAGCTTCATAATCTCCTCGAGCATCCCAAGTTTACAAACCGCCTCACCTTACAATACGCAGTGAGCCCTGAATAGCAGGCTTTTCATCAAAGTAAAGTGTCCGTATCGATAGACGGAAAACAGAAGCTAATGGTACACGGACGCTGAATTAAATTAAACCTTTGTCCATGGATTAAGGCTTAAAACATACACTGCTCTGTAGATTAGTTTTAACACAGAGTGCAGTGAGCTGTGGGGAGCAGAGCAGCACCATGGCCGTCTTGCCACTTTGCGCGCCCCCCCGTCGAGGCTTCAGTCAGGTTGCCATATAGCCTGCGTTGGCCATGTTCCAGCTGGTAAGAGTCTTAACATTTTGAGGGACATAATGTCCAGTAGACATTATTTCAGATTTTTTTTCATTGATCTTGAAACCGGAAATGGCACCATTTTCCGCCAGTAGGTCCATAGCTTTAGTGAGGTCAGTCTCTGGCTCCCGGAGGTAAAGAGTGTCATCAGCATAAAGTGAAATGCGGTTATCCACTTAACCGATTTTTATGCCCTTAATATCAGGTGAGGACCTAAAGGCTTCTGCCAGGGGCTCCATACTCTGGGTGAACAGTAGGGGTGACGGCACCCCTGCCTTGTTCCCCTGCCAATAGAAAAGGGTTGTGAGAGAGTCCCGTTTAGTCTGAACTGGGCCTGAGGATTAGAGTAAAGCGCAGCCACCCAGAAATGGCCACTCCAGGCAATCAAATGCCTTCTCGCCATCTAATGTGACTACCACTGCAGAATTTCCCTACCAGCACTCCCCGGGACAGGGATAATATGGTCAGCAGGTGCCTGACATTGTCGTGCAGCTGTCTCCCTGGGATAAAGCCAGCCTGGTTGGAGTGCACCAGTTGTGTGGCCACTGACTGGAGGCGGTTGGCAATTGAATCTGGCAAACGTGTTAACATCCACATGTAATAAGGTGATAGGACGGTAACTGCTGCATAGGGTGGTGTCTTTACCCGGTGTAGGAATTACTGATATTAAAACTTTGGTCAAAGATTCGGGGGCTTCCTGGGGTTCATGTGCTCTGTTGCAAATTTGCAATAACAAGGGAGAAAGTTCTCCCAGAAACTTTTGATAGTATTCACTAATGAACCCATCAGGACCTGGGGATTTATTATGTTTCAAGTTTTTAACCACTTCTTTCAGTTCTACGTGAGAAAATGGGTGATCTAATAATTGACCCATGGCATCTGAGAGTTTGGGCAGATTTAACCTATCGAGGAACTGTTTAATTTTCCCCTCCTGGGTGGGGTTAGCCTCCGATGTGTAAAGATTTTTATAAAACCACTGAAAGCAGTGGGCAATACGTTGCAGTTTGGTCTCAGTTATCGTTGGAAAATGAGAGATTTTAATTAGTGGAATGAATCTGTCAGTCATCTGTTTCTGGAGTCTAAAGGCCAGTAGTCGACTGGCTCTGTTGCCGTCTTTGTAATATTTCTGGGCTATAAATCTCAAGGAATTCTCTGTCTTAGCTAACAGGATTTGGTGTCAGTGGCCCCTGACCTTCTTAAGTTCCTTTAAACTATTCGCCCCTCCCTGCTTGTGCAAAGTTTCTAGATCTTTGAGTTTCTGTTCCAGGTTTTCTTGCTGCTGTTGCATGGATTTTTTCTTATACACTGCATAGGTAATGATATCAACCCTCACCACTGCTTTCAGGCCGTCCCACACATATTTAACCTTCGAGGTCAAATCTGTATTGTCATGTTGGTAGTTGGCAATTACTAGTTTAATTTTGTTAAATACCTCATCTTTTAACAGGCCGGTGTTCAGGTGCCATACTGATTGCTTGACTACGGGGCCTAACTCCACCCTAAGCCCTACTTTAGCATGGTCCAACAGACACATCTGATATATTTCCTGATCTGAAATTGTAAGTAGCCAGGATTTCTGGGTATAAAACCAGTCAAGATGCGAGTAGGATTTTTGAGGGTGCAGGTAAAAAGTATAATCTCTGCTCGTGGGGAACTTCTCCCTTCAAGTGTCAACCAAACCAGCCTCATTTTTTAAATTTGAGAGGGTCCTGGGCCCCGCCCTCTCCATTGCCCTTCCCCCTCCAGATCTGTCTTAGGTTACATTCTCTACACAGTTCCAGTCACCTTCCCCAATGATTTGACCTTCCCCCAGAGACACCAGATATCCGAAGACCTGTCTGAAAAATTGTGGGTTGCATGGTGTGGGAGCCTACACATTAACAATATGGAGCATCTTGCCCGCAATCCTCCGGACACAGCCACCAGTGTACCCTTGAGATCTGTATGTGTACTTAACCTTGTAAAGCTGAGATCTCTCCTCAAGAGGCTGGCAACCCCTGCTTTCGAGTGTGATGACTCAATCACCTCGCCCACCCACATGCGCCACAATTTCATATGCTTGAGGGGAGACAGGTGCATCTCCTGCAGTAGACCTATATCGCATCTTGATTTGGCTAGATCCTTCAAAATGCATGCCTCTTGACTGGGATATTAAGGTCCTTAACATTTAAGGATTGAATTCTGACTGACCCCATTTGTCAGTGTATAGGTTCCGCCCTTAACTATCCCAAACTTCTAGTGGTTTACCCCCTTGTTCCGCATCTTTTGTTCCTTAACGGCTTCTTGGCCTTCTATAATCTGGATCAGTAAAAGAAATAACCTAAGAGGCTCTTGCTGCATGACGCCCCTTTCTCTTGTCCAAACATTAACTTCCCACCTTGTTTCTCCCCTCCCCCAACAACAAACACGAATATTTAAAACTAACCCTTGCCCTCCCCCATCCCAACTATGATCTCCATAGAGGTCATTTACAGAAGGAAGCTCCTTCTGACTCAGCGTACGAGTTATACAGGCTTCTGGCTTCCCTGACCCCATAGTTCGGGGCTCAGAGAATGCGGTCTCCAGGCGTATACGCACCAGCAAGCTAGACACTCCCCGCACAGCCTAACCAACCGTGGCTGCACAGCAAGGGAGAACTAGAACTGATACGCTAACCTCCTATAACTGGTGGAAGAGTAGGTTTCGGGCTGCGACGAGCCCTTCAGTCCACCCCCCTAACAAATGCAAACATCTGGCTTTCCCAGCTACACGGCTGTAAAATGAAGATGGACATATACTGCTTTGTCTATGTATAGGAATGCCCAGTGGCTTAATTTCCCTGCTAAAGTGTCAGGCCTAGCCAGAGGAATACCATCCATGGGGCCAAAATGAGCTAAAAGTAAAAAGAAAATGACAAGGCCCAACCAGTCTCCCGTGCTCCTACAATAAAATCTTCTTAAATCGTCAGACTGAATTCAGAGTCATTCTTGAGTTCAAACAAAGTTAAATCAGGAGTGTAAATTTAAATCTGGCCTACAGCCATCGAACACCCGCATTCCCAAAGTAAATATTCTCGCTGTCTCTTTCCCACCCTGCTAAATACTAGCTAGGCAGATTTGTCGAGTATACTGCACAACTAACTTCCTTTCTTGTAAAGGAACACTAAAGGTTGTCAAGGAAAATCTGTCAAGTAGCTACTTGCTTGAGCAGGGACTTGCTGATGTGGGTAAGGTCCTGACAGATGATCGGGCTCTGCATTCCCTCTGTTCTTGGTCTTCAAACAACATGAAGTCTTGCTATATTATGACATATGCAGTGAGTCCCAACCTTCGAACTGCTCCAGAGGTGAATGAGTTAACTTTCCATGCCTGGCATGGAACGCTGAGCTCAAGCTTGGTTGAAACTCTGTCTGTTGTTCTTCAAACTCAAACCGTCAGATTCTTTACTCCGCCTCACTGAACAGTTGCTCTGGAGATTTCTCCTTCTGCTCAGTTCATTTTGTCGGTTAAAGTATTGTTTTTCTCAGTTTTCGACCGAATTTAAACCGCAACCGGTCGGTTCAGACTCTGTCTGTGGTATTTGTGAGTACTAGATAGGTTTTACATTGATTTCTATTCTGTGTGGAACTTGTAAACGGTTTATCGGTTCGGTTTGAACCGATCAGGTTGTTTAAAATGTATTAATCTGTCATTTAGAGTGTGGTTACTGGTTCTTATCGGTTCTAAAAAAAAAAAAAAAAACAGATTTTATTACGGTTTTTTCCATGACCCGTGACGTGGTTGGGAACCGATAACAGGGTCTTACCTGGCGGATTGCCATAAATGGGTAAGTTTGGTTAGGACTGGTACTATGTCTGAGAAACCCAAGAGAGAAAACCGGCCCACTGGGTTTCAACACTGCAGTGTCTGTGGGGAAGTCTTTGCCAAGGCTGACCCCCACACCACCTGTGTTTATTGTCTGGGGTTTGGCCACCTCAATGCAGACTGCCAGACTTGTAAAAATTTTCCTGCAGCTACCCTGGAGAAAAGAGTTGGTAGGCTCAGGGAAAGGGAGGCCAAAATGTCCGCTGAACCGGATGGCTAGCCCGGTTCGGTTCCAACCGAACCGGAGGGAGTGCCCTCTGACCAGGGCGAGACTTCCTCGGGCAAAAGGAGATCAGACTCCGAGGAGTCGGTTCCAACAAAAGGACTAGGAAGTCAGCTGGTGTGGAGCCAAAACTTTCCTCTCCAACCGCTGAAGAAATAGCCAGCGATTAAAATTGTCAGTTGCTTTCCCGGTTCGACTGAACCGGCACCACCATCAAATAGCGTACAGTTCGGCGGTTCCACGGTTCAAAGTATGATTTAGAAGAATATTATGAACCGGAGGAGGGGAAGAGGAGTATGAGGAGAGTGAATGTGGATTTGAAAGTCTGGATGTGCCCATTGACCGGACATCTCCCAGACAGACCTTCAGGAGTGTCTCCTCCTAGGCTTTCTGAGTCCCTTCTCATTTTATGTTTTATAAAAAGTGGCTGAAACCTCCAGCTCCCTATGGAGGAAGCTGTGGATGATCAAGAGGAGCCTGACTGTGTGGAAATGATGGATATCCCAGAGTCGAGAGACTGTCTATTCCTTTGCATAAGTCTTTTGGGAAACAGACTGTTAAAATTCTAAAAACTCCTCACACTATACCTCCTGTGGATAAGAGAATGGACAAGAGGTACACATTGTCAGGCTCTGATACGGAGTTCCTTACACAACAATGCAGCCATGTTGGGGTAGTGCAGGCTGCAGCCTGTGACTAGGCAAATATTCCCTTGGCTTCACACCCCCCTGACAAGGACTCCAGGAGGATTGATGCCATGGCAAAGAAATAGTACATGGCAGCATCCTTGGGACTCAGACTGGCAAATTGTATGGCTTATGTTGCTAGATATCAGAAATCCAGATGGGATACTGTTATGGCTCTAGCAAAACAGGTCCCTGGCCAGCTTGCCAAGGAGCTGGAGCAGGTGGCTGCTGATGGTATTGAGGCATCCAAGGTGCAATTCCATGCTGCAGTGGACTCTAATGATGTGTCATCAAGAGTCGTGGCACTTCGCAGGATGGCTTGGCTCAGATGTACTAGGCTGTCACAGGATACCCAGACTAAGGCCATGGATTTTCCTGTTGTGGGTAATTCTCTGTTTGGGGAGCAGACAGAGAATTACATGAAGAAAATGGGTGAGTATAGGACCACCTATAGGAGTGCACAGGCCAAGGAAAGTCAGGCCACTCCTCAAAGGCAGCTTTCCAGGGGCAGGGGCAGGCCTTTTCATAGGCCTTTTTACCAAGCCCAGGCCTCCTCTTCTGCTTATGCCCAGAGGGGGTTCTTTAGAGGGAGAGGCAGACGGGGTACAAGCAGGCCTGCTTTCACCCCTCAGCCCAAAGCTCCTACCAAGCAGGCACCCTGATGGGGTTGCCAGGGCGATTCTCAGCTACCTGTAGGGGCAGGCTGGTTTACTTTGTCCAGGACTGGAAGTCTCTGACATCAGACAAGTGGGTCCTGGAAGTAGTAAGCCAGGGACTGGTTCTCAGCTTCAAAAATTTCCAAAGCTGAGAACCAGATCCTTCCACCTGCAAATCCCTCAGAGGCACTTGCCCTAGAGGCAGAGGTCTCTTCCCTCCTGGCTCTCAGAGCTGTGGAAAGGGTTCCACCCCTACACCAGGGCAAAGGGTTGTACTCCAGGTACTTCCTTACCCCAAAAAAGACAGGAGAATGGCGGCCCATCCTGGATCTCAGATATTTAAACAAGCACCTTTTAAAACCAAAATTCAAAATGGTGACTCTGGGAATTATTCTACCCTCTCTAAAGCCAGGGGACTGGCTAGCGTCCCTGGACCTCAAGGATGCCTACTTCCATATTCTCATCAGAAGCTCCCATCGAAAGTACCTCAGGTTCGAGTTGCCCTCAGGCCATTACCAGTTCAGAGCAATGCCCTTTGGCCTCACCTCTGCTCCAAGGGTATTCACAAAATGTCTGGCAGTAGCAGTTGCTTCCCTAAGAAGGCAAACAATTGCCATCTTCCCCTACCTGGACGACTGGCTTATAGTAGGCCAGTCTCCAGACCAAGTCAAGTTACATCTACAGATAACCCAGCAACTGCTCACCTCTCTAGGTTTCCTCCTGAATCTTTCAAAGTCAGTCCTAGTGCCTGTCCAGCTCCTCACCTTCATAGGCGCAGAGCTGAACACAAAGAAAGCCAGAGCTTTCCTTCCTTTGGACAGGGCAAGGACCCTGGTCTCTCTGGCCTCCTCATTCACCCTGCAGGTCTCTCAACCAGCAAGGCATTTTCTACAGCTCCTGGGGCACATGGCTGCTTCTACAGCAGTAGTGCAGGGAGCAAGATTTCAGATGAGGGACATCCAGTTCCATTTGAGAGCCTTCTGGTCTCAAAGGAAAGACCCTCTAACCAAATTCATCCCAGTAACTCAAACCCTGATCCAGGCCCTACAGTGGTGGCAGGATCAGAGCAATCTGTGACAAGGACTTCCCTTTGTCACTCAGTCTCACTCCTTAATCCTTACTACAGATGCATCCCTCTTGGGGTGGGGAGCTCACATGGGCGACCTCACTACCCAGGGATTGTGGTCCCCTCAGGAATCTCTGCTCCACATCAACCTGTTGGAACTCAGAGCAGTTTTTCTAGCACTTCAAGTTTTTTCCAAATCTGTTCAGAACAAAGTTGTACAGGTCAGAACAGACAACACTCCCACAATGTGGTACTTCAACAAGCAAGGGGGCACTCGGTCTACGGCCTTGTGCACCGAAGCAATGAAGTTGTAGTCTCTGGCTTACTCCCTGAACACCTCCCTCACGGCAGTTGACCTCCCAGGAAAGGACAATGTCCTAGCAGATGCTTTCAGCAGGATTTCCCAGGGCCATCACGAATGGTCACTGGACCCCCTGCTCTTAGAGGTGATATTTGCCAGATGGGGCACCCCGCAGATAGATCTTTTTTCAGCCCCAGAAAATCACCAACTTCCCCTTTTTTGCTGCAGGCCCCCAGTGTTGGGCTTAGTCCCCCTGGATGCCTTAGTTCTCAATTGGGAAGGGAAGTTCCTCTATGCTTTCCCCCCTTTCCTCTCCTGTTCAAAGTGCTAGTCAAAATCGGATCTCAATCCTGCAAGATGATCCTGATTGCTCCAGATTGGGCCAGACAACCCTGGTATCCAATCCTACTGTTCTTAGCAGTCCATCTTCCCCTGTGTCTTCCCAGGAATCACAACCTGTTAACCTGTGCTCAGGGGAGGGTTTGGTACCAGAACCTCAAATCTCTCAATCTCAAGGCCTGACTCTTGAAGAGTTAGTTTGCTGATCTACACCTCTCCCAATGTGTAATGGATATTCTGAAGGCTTCTAGAAAACCTTGCACCAGGGCTACCTATAATTCCAAATGGAAGAGGTTTTCCATATGGTGTTCTGGGAAGCATATTTCCCCAGAATCTGCTGATTTACCCACAGTCCTGGATTATATATGTTCCATTTAAATACCTTGGGGCTGAGACCAGCTACCCTAAAAGTACATTTGGCAGCCGTGTCTGCCTTTTTTTCAGCAGGTAAACCCTCTTCTCTTTCAGCTCATCCTGTATTCTCCAAGTTTTTTAAGGGATTGCTTCACACCAACCCTCCATTCCGGGACCCTGCCTCTGCCTGGGATCTTAATGTTTGCATTGCTCAGCTTATGCAACCCCCGTTTGAGCCCTTGTCTTCAGCAGAGCTTAAGTACTTGACTTGGAAGACTGTGTTTCTGGTAGCCATCACTTCTGCCAGATGCATAAGTGAATTACAGGCCTTGTCAGTGGAGCCTGATTTTATCTCCTTTCATATAGATAAGGTGGTCCTCAGGACTAACAGGAAGTTCTTGCCTAAGGTGGTTTCAGATTTCCACCTTAATCAATCTGTCTCTCTTCCAGTGTACTTCACTGACCATTCCTCCTCTGGCGAGAGGAGGCTGCACAGCTTAGATGTGAAGAGAGCCCTTAGTTACTACATAGAGCGTACCAAGGGTCACAGGTTTGACTCCCTCCAACTGTTCCTCACTTATGGTGAGGTTGGTAAAGGGAAACCTGCCACTAAAAGATCCATTGCCAGGTGGATTGTCTCTTGTATCCAGTTCTGTTATGAAAAGCTGGGTAAGGGTCCTCCCTCAGGCCTGAGGGCTCACTCTACCAGAGGTACAGCGGCTTCCCTGGCTGCTGCCAGGGACATCCCTATTCTAGAGAGATGTCAAGCAGCTACCTGGAAAACAGTTCACACTTTTACCAAGCATTACTCCCTGGACATCCAGGCTAGGAGTGATGCTCGGTTTGGCACAGCTGTGCTTCAGAGCCTATTTCCTAAGTAGGTTCTGACCCTCCTCCATGGAGGTACTACTGTGTAGTCTGCATATGTCATAAAATAGCAAGATTTAATGTTGTTTGAAGAAAAAATTACTCACCTTAGTAATGTTGTTTGTTCTAATGGAGTCTTGCTATATTATGACCTCCCCCCTGCCTGCCCCTCTCAGAACCTCTGTTTTTGGGATGTGGGTGGGCAGTGCAGTGTTGGCACTTAGTAGATGTCCACCTTGTTGTTTTCACCCCTCCTTTTTTGGGGTGACTTGGTGTTGTGTTTTTCATTTTGTGGGTCTTCTGACTTGAGTCTTTGTTTTGGGACCAAAAAATGTGTTCTTATGTTTAGTAGCCAGTTGGCTAGTGTAGGTTTACAGCTTCCACACAGGACCTCAGTGAGTTTAGCTCGTAAAGAGCTGACGATTTGAGTTTGAAGAACAACAGACAGTGTTTCAACCGAGCTCAGCGTTCCATGCCTGGCATGGAAAGTTGACTCTTTCACCTCCGGAGCAGTTCGAAGGTTGGGACTCACTGCATATGTCATAATATAGCAAGACTCCATTAGAAGAAACAACATTACTAAGGTGAGTAATTCTTTCTTCTGACCCTTCTTACCCACTACATCCCATTGCAAATGGAGAAGGGTTTGCTTCACCATTTCAAGCTGACAATCCAGGACTTCTATACCAGTTTTTGCCAATGGCTTACTAGCCCCGGTTAGGGTCTCATATAACTTGTTCACAGCTTCCCAATGGATCAGGATTTTTGCAGGGTAATGAAGTTGAGCTTTAATTTGTTTTTTCCCTAAGCAGTTTAGTCAGTACTTTCCTTCGGTGCTGCTGCATCATAGTGGGTGGGAAGTCTTGATCCACGAATACTCTTTCCGTTCAGATTCAAATCTTTTTTGGACTGTGCCTTCCTCGGTACTATCTCCTTGACAGGCTATCTATTAAACTTCACTAATATCGACCTGGGAGGGGCATAATCTTTTGGATGTGGGCCTATGACGTGGTGCACCCTCTGCAGCTCCAATGGCTCAGTTTCCGGAATGTCCAATTCAAGCCTTAACCACAATCTAGCAAACTCAAGGGGGGTTGTCTGACTCACTTCCCTCTGGGAAGCCAAATATGCGGATAGTCTTCCTCCTACCCCTTGGTTCCATATCCTCGTCTCGAGCGGAGAGCTCCCGCTCCCGTTTAGCCAGGTATACCACACAGCTGAGCTTTTGCGAGTCATCTCTGAGCATATCAAGGTTAGATTCAAGATCGGAGGTCCTCCACTCAAGATGTTTAAGGTCAGATTTAATGTCTTCTACATTGGTGTCAATTCTTTATAACATCTTCAGAATATGAGCTGTGGCCTTGCCATCCAGGGAACCCTGGTGCAAAGGCATATCTTCCCAATCTCCACCCAAGCCCGCCGCTGACTGAGGCCCTCGAGAGGGACACACTGGGGCTTCGATCTGGCCGAAAACTCCACCGGCCAGCATTTCGCCGCTGATCGCCCTCGAATTTTGGCTATTTGACTCATTATACACTGGATTAACGTTTCAATAGTTAGTAGCAAGTTGTGGAGTGCCAGATGTTGAGGGATATTTACACTGCGGTCACGGAGGTCCGATTCAGGCTGCCATCTCCGGTGATTTCACCGGAAGTCTTCATCCCTTCCCTGTCTATACAGTCCCTCCTGGACTGGCAGGGGATGACACTGAACCAGATGTTCGATTGGGAGACTACTTCGATGATGATTCCTCCATAGGAGCGGGGAACAGACCTTCTACAGAGATTTTGGTCAAGGACCTTTCCTTTAAGTCTCTGCTCAGAAATTTGAATTCCACTCTGTTTCCAGACATAGGATATTGATCCTGGGAAGCTGCTGTCTGCAGTATCTGCACGTTCCGGATATCCCTATGGATTTGACCTCTCCGGTGCAGCTCTCTTTCAAGACTCTCTCAGATTGTGTTGGATAACCTGGCTCTTATTCCCTCTGTGGCCAAGTCCATAGATAGGAAATATGCCCCTCTCAAGGATCGTCCCATTCTGGCCTCTCAAGCCTTTGCTGATGCCATCGTGGTTCTGGCAGAGAATGACAAAGCTGTCCTTCCACAAGAGTCTACAGCACGTCCAATAAACAAAGAATCTCGCAAGATCGACAGCTTGGGTAGGCGAGTCTTTGCTGCTTCAACCTTGGGCATGTGCATTATTTTTATTTTTATTATTTTAGTCTTTGGTAGCATGGTAAGGCCCACTAGGCACAAGTGCCTGTTTTCAGGGGCGACCTGGGAGCACTGGTCGGTTAAGTGACTTGCTCAGTCTCACAGTATGCAAGTGGAGGTTGTGGGAATCAAACTTGGGTCTGGTCTGCTGGATGTACCAAGCTTGTTCGCACCTCATTCCTCTAACCTCTAGGCTATAATGCCAGCATTGCTAGCTACCAGGATTGCTTTCTTCAGTACGAGTATGCACTCTGGCATTCACTCAAAGCTACGGTAGAAGCTCTTCCCAATTCGGAGGTTAACTCAGAGCTCCTACAGACCATTACTAGGGGTACTGAGTCCAGTAATCAACAACTTAAAGCTGCCATGGATGCTTTCGACACTGCCTCCAGAGTGGCAGTGGCTGGCATTTGAACCCGTCACCACTCTTGGCTGTGTACCTCTGGCGTCACGAATGATGCCCAGCAAAGGATTATGGCCTTGCCTTTCAACTGTATGCATGTGTTTGGACCACAGGTAGAGCAGGCGCTGGAGGCCACTCAGAAAACTAGGTCGGCCATGAGGCAGTAGACCCTTTCTGCAGCCCTCAAAGGCGGCAACAGGCATCTGTTTCATAACTGTCAGTCCTTTTATGGTAAAGGCAGAGGAGGCTTTAACAAACTAAATTCCTCAGCCGAAAAAGGAAGTGCAGCAGAAGATACAGGGCCCCAAAGCACCCAGTGCCACCTTCTTTGAGTTTCTGGCCCAGGTCCCACCTCAGCTGTCCGAAGAGGACTCTTCCTCGGCAGTAGGAGGGCGTCTGACTCAGTTTTACGACCGGTGGAAGTGGATAACATCAGACAAATGGGTACTCGGGATAATCCCGTGAGGGGTACTCTTTCAGTCTTTCGGAAACCCCTCTGGATTATCCACTCAGTTGACAGCCCAAGCTGTCTGTCTCTGTCAGATCTTCTTGCTTCCGAGATCCAAGGCCTTCTGAACAACAGGGCAGTAGAGGTAGTTCCACTGGAGCAGTGGAACACAGGTTTCTACTCTCACTGCTTTCTAGTTCCAAAGAAGACGGGCGGTATGTGCACTATTCTTGACCTCGGAAGGTTAAACGGGTTCCTTTACAAGAAAAAATTCAAGATATCATCACTCGGTACACTCTTACCCCTGATTCATCAACATGATTGGCTAGTGTCTTTGGACATGCAGGATACATATCAACACATTATCATACACCCAAACCACCACAGATACCCAAGATTCGTGGCATTGGGTCAGCACTACCAATTCAGATTCCTGCCCTTTGGGCTATCCTCTGTGCCTTGAGTTTTTAAAAAGTGCTGTGCAGTTCTCGCAGTGCATCTGAGGAAAATCAGAATTCAGCTGTTCACATATCTGGACGATTGGCTTCTTGCAAGCCCCTTCAGACAGACTCTAGAAGCTGTGGCCACGGCCTCAGACTTCCTCACGTCCATGGGAGTTCTGCTGAACTTGAAAAGGTTGCAACTACAGCCCTTCCAGAAACTCCTTCATATGAGCCCTTCTGGACACCACCTACACGAAAGCCTTCCTTCCAGAGGACTGAAGGAGCGATATTCTCCAGATGGCCTTCTTCATCAGAGAGAACAGCTCAGTCTGAGCTCTCTTGATGCAGTGGATGCTGGGTCTCATGGCATCCTCAGTTTTCACTGTGCCTCTGGCTCATCTTCACATGAGAACTACTCAGTGGATGCTCAGCACTCAGTGGTCGCCAACCACACACCTTCATTCTTTTCACATCAAGATGACCGAACCACTGAAATGGTCACTCACCTAGTGTCCTCAGGAGGACAACCTTCAGGAGGGTTATCCTTTCACCCCTCTAGATCCCCAGATCTCCATCACCATGGATGCATCTCTGCTGGGATGGGGAGCTCACTGCAAGGATCTTCAGAGCCGATGGAGTCCAGAAGAGTCCCAAGTTCACATGTATGTTCTGCAAATGAGAGCTGTCCTTTTTATGCAGTCCGGACTTTCAAATCAAATCATATTTTATTTATAAAAAGCACCTTTCTTACAACCAAGGCGCTTGTACATAATGAAACAAATACAATAAATCCCAACAGTCAATAAAATCCTACAGTTTAAAACTCTAGCAATTATAATACAACATTAAAAATCTGGATATGCCAGTTCAAACAAATGGGTCTTTAGTGCAGTTTTAAACTCCTGGACGGTCAGGCAATCTCGCTCCCGGCGAGGTAGAGAATTCCACATGGTTGGGGCCACAAAGCTAAAAGACGGGGCCCCCGGTGTCTTTAAATGGACCCTGGGAATTTCTAGCAATCCCTCGCTGGCAGATTGGAGAGGATGGAGAGGACAGTAAGGGCGAAGGAGGTCTTGTAAGTAACTAGGTCCCAGGTCGTGTAGGGCTTTATAAATCCGCAAACCGACCTTGAAGGTGATCCTCCACCGCACTGGCAGCCAGTGCCGTCCACAGAGCACAGGTGTTATATGGCTGGTTCTAGATGTACCAGTCAACAGCCTGGCTGCCGCATTCTGCAATAGCTGAATGCAGTGGACATCAACCCCCAACAGCCCGAGGTAATGGAGGCGTGGACCAGCGTTGAAAGATCCTCGGTAGGAACCAGGTGTTTCACCTGGGCAATATTCCTCAGATGGTAAGAGGTCTTGACGACTACAGACACGTGCAATTTTAGGGTCAAGCCGTCTTCAACAATAACGCCCAGGTTCCACACCCGGTCTGAGGTAGTCAGCTCAACACCTCCAAGACACAGCCCTGAGAGTGAACCTGCCGACAGACCCTCCTCCCGACGATCAGGGTCCACAACCAGCAGCTCAGTTTTCGCTGGCTTCAACCGCAGCCCGCTCGCATTCATCCAGTCTTGGATCTCGACGAGACGGTTGTTAAATGCCAAGAGAAACGCATCCTGACCAGGTGCAAAGGACATGTACAGCTGAGTGTCATCTGCATAGCAGTTAAAACTCAGACCATACTGCCTAATAATCTCTCCTAATGGCGGCATATACACTGCAAACAACATGGGTAACAAAAATGGAGCCCTACGGCATCCCACAGGATAGGAGGAGAGGGGCCGAGGAATAAATTCAAGACACCACTCTGAGTCCTACCCTCGAGGAAAGATTGAAACCATCTGAGGACCATACCAGACAGTCGACAGATAAGCTGCAGGCGCTCCAACAATACACCATGGTCTACAGTGTCAAATGCTGCAGAGATCAATGAGGACCAAGATGGAACGGTCTTCCGATCTCTCGCTATTAGGAGGTCATTTAGCACCCAGACAAGAGCCGTCTCGGTACTATGTGTCTTCCTAAATCCAGACTGGAGAGAATCGCAGACATTTTGGCTGGTCAAATGATCATCCAATTGCAACGCCACCACCTTCTCAATAACATTAGCCACAAAGGGAGGGTTAGAGACAGATCTGTAGTGTGCCAAGCAGTCCGGGTCAAGGGAGGGCTTTTTAAGGAGGGGTCGAACAACCACCTCCTTCAGGGGATCTGAGAAGATTTCCCCTTTCCAATGACCTCCAGACTATCTCAGCTAGGACAAGGCCAATCTCATCTACGCATCCTACCAGGAGGTGTGTGGGGCCTGGATCCAGACTACAGCTGGTTGGTCGCAGCATCTGGATGATCATTACTGTCAGTGATTGCGGGTCAGCTAAAGTCAGACCAGGTGAACTGGTCGGCCCAGCATCTCCTGCCAACCACCGCAACTTCCATTACAGTGAGCTGAACAGATATCGGACCTGATTGTGGCAACCTGATCTGCAAAGAACCGAGCAACCTTATCACACCATTCTTGTAACAAAGCTCCCCCAGACTGGAGACAGACTGGATTGCACAATTTGTCCACAGTCCGGAAGAGCTGGGCTGGTCGGTTCTGTGCAGCAGCAGTCTCTCTGGACTGGAATTCTGCCGCCTTATGGGCGATTGCTGATTGGTAGACCACATAATGATCCATCAATCTGTCAGTCACCCTCCAGGCCCAGTTTCCGCCAGCACTGCTCTGACCTTCGCCCCACTCTCCTCAGCTATTTCAAGGTCTCATCAAACCAAGGAGACCTTGGGCAGAGGATGAGAGGGCAATCACGTACAGGTGCAGTGGAATCCAGGGCCGCCACCACTGCCTTATTATAGGCAAGTACTAGATCCCCTGGATCCCTGCATTCACTTGGTACACCCAGTAGATCCAGTACCCTTATTAGGCCATCTGGGGTAACACCCTTTAAAGGACGGTACCGGACCATCTCTGTAGGGGCAGACCAAATGGAGGGAGCCGCGAAACTGAACCCGATGGTGTGATGATCAGACCACCTGACTGGCGCCACCACCAGATTGGATATCTTCATCCCCGGGAGGAACACCAAGTCCAACAAATGGCCTCCAATATGGGTTGAGAAGGTAATAACCTGTGTAAGGCCCAGCAAACTCATTAGTTGGAGGAGGTCTTGACCAAACTGCAAAGTTCGTCGACCCGGGCATTGAAATCCCCCAGGATCAGACATCTGTGGGACTGCAATGCCAGGTCAACAATGAAGTCCGCAACTTCCTGCAGGAAAACTTTCCCATCTCCTGGTGGACGGTAGCTAAGAACCCTGCACCCTCACCCAAGATGCATTCAAAGGAGTTGGTGATCCCCATTGGAACCTCCACCTGGTTCAGTTCTGATCTAAAGCAGATGGTTACACCCCCAACCCTACGATCCATCCTCTGGCAGTGTATCACAGAGTACCCAGCTGGAATTGGTGAAGCCAAAACTGGGCCAGCATTTTCATCCAGCCAGGTCTCGGTGATGCAGGTCAGGTCACATGATTCCGCAAGATCTGCTATTAGGGCAGTCTTGTTCTTAACAGACCTGGCATTGCATAACACCGCCTAAGTAGGATGAGTGACCAAGGAAGACCGCTTTCTAGGGACATGGATATGTCGTTCATCCACACTGTCTGGCAGGTATCCTTGCCGCTTTAAATCTTGCCGGAAGGTCTTCAAGCTGGCTCCTCCTACCCACCTGGGTGGTAAAACTCTCGGCTCCGCCCCATGACGCCAGATCTTCCTTACCGCTTGGAAGCTCAGGTTCCCTCCTTAACGTGCTGCGTGTAAGACTGGTTCCTAATTCTTCTGTTTACCCGAAATAAAGTTTAAGGTTTTCAAGACTTCGGTCATTTATTTCTTTCGCGGCTGCGATGGACAAATTGATTCCCGGTTTTTGGAGGTGCCCATGCGGGCGAAGATGTTTAGGATGGATCCGCTTCACGTCGTCTACTGCTGGGCAGGAGCACGACCCGCGAGCCTGCGACCTGTGCTCTTCCTTCTCGGTCTACGTCCTGGAGTACCGCGCCGCCCGTTTACAACTTGGGCACCCCGAGAAACGTTACCTGCCGGTGAAGTCGAAGGAGGCCCATTTGGCGGTGTCCACGGCGGCTGGCTTGGCGGAACAGCTTGAGCAGATGATCGCCCTCGAGGAGGAGGTGGTGCAGGCTGCATCTTCGTCTTCCTCGGCCGCGGCCTTTATCCCGCTCTCCTTGGGATCCTCCTATTCAGCTTCTTTTAAGGAGCTCTGTCAGTCCCTTTCCACCAAGGGAGATGGACCATCAGGACTTTCCTCTCGGTCCAAGAAGAAGGACTCTAAAGGTAAGTCCCTCGGTCGACGCTCTTGGGAACGGAGAGGTCCCCTCCTGAGTAGTGGAGCCCTCGACTTCCAGTCGATCACTACGACCCGGCCACTGGCCTCACGGCATCCCCATCAGGTCAGTTGGCGAGACACCTGTCCCGGCATGAGTCGAGATTTTCTCGACCAGTCGGACGGTTGTCCTGTGAAGCCGAAAACCCTCACTACCCGGGTTCCCCTGACGGAGAGCGAGGTTACCGTGGGCTTGCCTGTGCCTCCGGTTCCGGAGTCCACGGTCGAAACTTCTGAGCCGAGGGGAGAGCGGGTCTCCTCCGCCCTGCCCCAGAACCCTCCTCGGAAACGCCGAGGTTCTCGGTCTCGGACATCATCTAGTTCCAGCCGATCCCGTCGACATAGGCGGTCTCTGTCTCGGTACCGTAGTAAGCGGCGTCGCCGCTCGTCCTCGTCTTCCTCCTCGGATGAGGAGAGGCTTCGATGCAAGTTGCATCGGCGCTACGAGGACCTCATGTGGCAACAGCTCCTTCTGTCCGGGAGCAAGCCGACGTCGTCGCCTTCCCCGGCCATCAAGTGGCTGTCACCGGAGCGGCCGAAGCAACCCCTCGCCCTAGCCCGAGGCGCCTGCCCCAGACCTGTTGATCGACCAGACTGGCTGCCCCACCGATTCTGGTGGAACCTCCGCCTCCACAGCTGAAATTTAGGGCCCCGACCAAGAATTCCCTGTCGGCCAGGGCCTAGCCCCATAGGCTGTCTGTCACCCTCACCCGACCGCCTCGGCAGGTGGAAGGTGGCTCAGGCCAAGGCAGCTCTCTTCGCGGACTCGTCGAACCTGGCGATTCCTCCCTGTTCTCCAGGCAGGTCGACCTGGAGTCCTCAGAGGTCAGTCGATGGGCGATAGCCCATCGTCCTTCATGGGTTTGCTTAGGCTCATCTTGGAGTCCACCGAGATGCAGCTCGAGCCCGTATCCAAGCAGGCCAAGTATCCCCTAACGGAGATATTGGACCGAGGGGATTCTCCCACGGAGGCCTTTCCGGTGGCTGAGGCCATTGTCGGCCTGGCCTTGCAGCTCTGGCAGCGTCCTGCTTCCTGCCCTGTGCCTTCGGCCAGGATGGCAAGGAAGTACACGGTCCCTACCGGTTCCCTGTCCGGGTTTGAACCACCCTCAGCCGAGGGTTGGTTACCCGACAGCATCTTCCGGCGTGCGTAGGCGCCAGGGGCGTGGACAACCCTCCCGACAAGGAGTCCAAGAAGTTGAACTATGCCGGGCGCAAGGTGTATGCTGCGTCCTCCCTTGGCCTCCGCCAGGCCAGCTCGGCCGTGCTGATGGCACACTTCTCTCACGCCCTGTTGGGCTCCCTGGACGAGGTAGTCCCTAATCTCCCGGCTGACCTGCAGACCGCGGTCAAGCAGGTGCGGGACCAGGGCAGGACAGTGACCAAGCAGGAACTTCAGACTGCTCTGGACATCGGCGACTCGTGCCAGGTCAGTCGCGGCCGCAGTGGCTATGCGCCATCGGGCATGGCTGAGGATATCCACCTTCATAGCGGATACCCAGCACGAGTTGGCAGATGTCCCCTTCTTGGGGACCGACCTCTTCGGCCCTGGAGTGAAGGGTCACCTCCAGAGGATCGAAAAGTCCAATGCCACTCTGGACTCTGTCTCCTCCGCCCAGAGGGACAAGGGCTGCAGACCGCAACCAAAGCCCTTTCATCAGTCTGCACCCACCGCACGTCCAGCCCAGCAGCATCATGGCCAGCAGGCTCGCACTTGGCATCCCAAAGCCAAGCCTGCGGCTTCCTCTTCCAGGAAGCAGGGAGGCAAAGGCCCAGGAGGTTCCTCGGCCGGTCTCTCCTCCAAGCCTGCCCAGTGATGGGTTGAGGGGTGTCGCCCCCAACCTCGTCACTCCACCCCGGGTTCCCCCTGTGGGGGGACGGCTCCGCTACTTCCTTTCCGCCTGGTCCGCTATCACCACAGACCGGTGGGTGCTGGAAGTGGTAGGAAAGAGGCCTGCCTCTGGAGTTACGGCAGGCCCTCCCTTCGACATCGCCCCAGGGGGCTCTTAGAGTCATAGCTCGCTGTCGGCTGCATGAGCTGACATCGCTCTGCTCTCGAGAAAGAGGTGATCAGAGAGGTGGCCCCCAGACCCGGGGTTTGTGTCCAGGTACTTCCTGGTCCCAAAGCGGACAGGGGGTTGGCCCACTCGACCTGCACGACCTAAACAAGTTCCTAAGGCCTCGGACCTTCAGGATGGTCACTCTGGCTCAGATAATACCATCCCTGGAACGAGGCGTGTGGTTCTGTTCTCTGGACCTACAGGACGCGTTCTTTCACGTCCCTATCTGTCCGTCTCACCAGAGATTCCTTCACTTTCGAGCGGAGGGATCCCTTTACAAGTTCCGAGCCATGCCTTTTGGCCTTTCTCTTGCTCCCAGGGCCTTCATCAAATGCATGGCAGTGGTGACAGCATTCCTGCGGCTCCGAGGGGTCCAGGTGTACCCTTACCTGGACGATTGGCTGATAGCAGCCCTCTCCAGACAGGAGGTGGAGAAGTCCGGAGATCTGGCCCTCCAGGTTTGCTCTCAGATCGGCCTCTGCATCAACGAGGCAAAGTCGGAACTCGAACCGAAGCAGGTGATTATTTTCATCGGGGCAGAGCTCGACTCTCTTCGAGCCAGAGCACGGCTCCCGGTGGACAGGGCCGAGGTTCTTTCCTCCTTTGCCCAATCATTTCTGGTTGGGCAATCGCGCCCTGCCCGGGACTTCCTGCGCCTCTTGGGTCTCATGGCGGCCTGCACCAGCGTGGTCCGTTGGGCCCACTGGCACATGTGTCCCCTTCAGTGGGGATTGGCCAGCCAGTGGTCACAATGCTGCGATCCATTGGACCAGCTAGTGACGGTGACCCAGGGGATGTGGAACGCTCTCCAGTGGTGGACCGTTCCAGCCCATTTGCAGGAGGGCATCCCATTTGTCCGCCCCGAGCCGACGGTCTCTCTATCGACCGATGCCTCTCTGATGGGTTGGGGTGCCATCTGGGGGAGCACAGAGCGCATGGCCTGTGGTCCCCTCGGGAGTCCCGATGCCATATCAACCTGCTGGAGCTTCAGGCGGTTCGTCTAGCCCTCACCGCCTTTGCTCCGTTTCTTCCGGGTCAAGTGGTTCAGGCCCAGACGGACAATACCACGACCATGTACTACCTAAACCGCCAGGGCGGGACGCGCTCCATGCCTCTGTGCAAGGAAGCTCTCCGCGTTTGGTCACTCCTGCGCAGCCTGGAGGCGGATCTCCTAGCCCTCCATGTGGCAGGAGCCTCCAACACCCTGGCTGATGCCCTAAGCCGGATAGGGGCTGTGTCCCACGAGTGGTCTCTCCTGCCGGAGGTAGTACAAGATCTGTTCTCCCACTGGGGCACACCTCAGGTGGACCTGTTTGCCTCCAAGGAGAATGCGAAGCTGTGGCTGTTTCATGCCCGCCCCCCTCAGCAGGGTTCGCTGCAGGGGGGTGCCTTCTTGAGGCCGTGGGCCCCAGGCCTCTTCTACGCCTTTCCCCCATTTCTCTTGATCCACAAGGTGCTTCTCAAGGCAAGGAGGGAGAAGACGCAAGTGATTCTGGTAGCCCTAGACTGGCCCCGCCAATGCTGGTATCCAGATGATCTCAGCCTCCGCTCCAGGCTCCCGAGGCAGCTTCCAGCTTGCCCGGACCCGTTATCAATCGGGAAGGTGTTCCATCCGGACCTTCAATCCCTGCACCTGACGGCCTGGTTCCTGAATGGCTAGAGTTCCAGGCCTTGGGTCTTTCCGACGAGGTCCTCAGTGTAGTTGAGGTGTCCCGTAAGGAGTCGACCAGAAAATGCTATGCCTTCAAATGGAAGAGATTCTCCATTTGGTGTCAGGGCAAGGGCCTGGATCCTTTCTCCTGTTTCTTGGCAAGCATCTTGGACTACCTATGGTCCCTTTCTCAGCAAGGGCTTAGGTTGACGACCCTAAAGGTGCACCTGGCAGCCATCTCTGCTTACCGGGCACGGGCCGGGAAGCAGTCAGTGGCGCAGGAGAAGGTGGTCTGACGCTTTTTCAAAGGCCTTGATCACATTTCCCCTCCGGTGCGAGAACCTCCACCTCCATGGGATCTACTGCTGGTATTGGCAAAGCTCATGGGCAAGCCATTCGAACCAATGCACAGGTGTGACATCTCTCACCTGTCGTGGAAGACCGCCTTCTTGGTGGCTATCACGTCAGCCAGAAGGATGGGAGAGCTCCAGGCACTTTCCATCGAGTCTCCTTACCTGGTCTTCCACAGGGACAAGGTTGTCCTGCGCCCCCACCCGAAATTCCTTCCGAAGGTGGTGTCGGAGTTTCACCTTAACCAGGTGTTGACTCTGCCGTTGTTCTACCCCAATCACACCTCGGAGGCCGTATAGGCACCATACTCTGGACCCTAGAAAGGCTCAAAGCACTGGGAGCGCACGGCTGAAATTTGGGGAGAGGTTCGCCAGCTGTTTGTCACCTACGCTGAAGCCGCACCTGGCAGACCTGCAGCCAGCTGTATGATAGGCAGGTGGGTCACCTCCTGCATAGATCTCTGCTATAGGTTGGCGGGCATGGAGCCTCCCAGAGGGATAAGAGCTCATTCTACCCACCATACCGCTGCATTGGTAGCTGCTTGCAGGGACGTCCCTATCCAGGATATCTGCAGGGCTGCTACCTGGAAGTCGACACATACCTTTATAACCCACTACCACATTGACCTTGAGTCATGCCGGGATGCTGGTTTTGGGGCCTTGGTTCTCCAGTCTCTATTTCCTAAGTAGGGGCTGTGCGCCTTGCCTCCCTCCCTCCTTCTGGAGAACTGCTAGGAGTCTGCCAGACAGTGTGGATAAACAACATATCCATGTCCTTAGAAATACAGGTTACTCACCTGTAACAGGAGTTCTAGGAATGGTATATGTTGTTCATCCACACGACCCACCCGACCTCCCCGGCTTCGACGCACAACCTGAGCTTCCAACGGGCCAGATCTGGCGTCATGGGGCGGAGCCGAGAGTTTTACCACCTGGGTGGGTGGGAGGAGCCAGCTTGAAGACCTTCCTGCAAGATTTAAAGCGGCAAGGATACCTGCCAGACAGTGTGGATGAACATATACCATTCCTAGAACTACTGTTACAGGTGAGTAACCTGTATTTACTTGCCCTACCAATGGCAGAGCCCTTGGGTATGGGAACCAGGCAGGAGGGACCCCTTTCCTGGACCCATTTCGCCCCAGGGCATCTGCTTGTTCCCACTACCCCAATCCGCCCACTCTTTTCCATTCCCCCACCAGTCCCAGCCTCGGCCCTCCTCCTCACTATCCCCAGAGCTTGACACCACCTATACACTTCCAGGGACAGTGAAGGGCAAACAAAGGAACGGAGGTTCCCAGAGTCTGGTGGGGGAATATTGCCTGACCATTGCTGCACCTTCCCAACACATATTCCCAGCTAGCAGCCTTACAAATTTAAATAAATCTCAACCAAAACACAAAACAAAATAGATTAAATACAGCAGCAGCAGCTAGTAGTAATCAAAGTGGTGGTAATACACAAATTTAATTTTGTCCAGTAATATTATCAGGCCAGTAGTCCACAGCGTTAACTTCCCAAATCAAGTCTGATAATGGAAGGGGGGGGGGGCCACTCTCCACCCCCTAACCATAAAGTCTTGCCAAATAGATGTAGCCCTCTCACTGCCATATCATATATTCATTTAAAGAAAGGAGAGGTCCTCACTGCCTCCAGCAGATTAAAGTGTATAGCAAACAAACACCAGTCAGTCCAAACATCAGGGTTGGAGAGAGCAAACTCTATTGTGGCCTCACAGAACAGGGTCAAAAAACCATTTCCATATCACAGTCCCCAATGAGTAAAGTCCATTTATATCCCCTTCACTATGGTTATTTCACTGGACTAAATGCCAGACCCAAACTCGTCCAGGCAGTCCCCAAAGTACACCCAATCACCTCACTGGGCCGCCAGACGTACCCGACCCTCGTCAGGCAAACTCCCGCAGCTCCAGGAGCTCAGGCAAGTGCCCACCCTCCAGCCAGCACTCCTGACCCTCCCCTGGGAGAACAGACTCTCTGTGCACCCACCTCAGACAAACCCGATTGGCTAGTCCTTGATCTTCAGCTCCACAATAATTTTCAACAGGATCATGACTTGACTCCACTCCAAAAGAGAACAAGTTCAGAAAGGACCCAGCAACCCAAGACTTACGGCCTCCTCCTGTTCCACCACAGGCTCAATAAGGTCCAAGATGTAATTTTAGACACCAGACAGATCCCGAATACACTGTCTATAGCTCTTTCTCCCCTCACATACAGTCCAAGTTTGGAACTCCTTAATCAGCTCACCGAGACCAGCTTGAAGACCTTCCGGCAAGATTTAAAGCGGCAAGGATACCTGCCAGACAGTGTGGATGAACAACATATACCATTCCTAGAACCTGCTCTTACCAGCTCTCCAGCCCTATAGGTGGACAACTGGTCGAAGTTCAGCTGCTACAATCACACAGCTCACAGTTCGTGGCCCGCAGTTCAAACGCACACAGACCACAAATGAGCAGTTCGCACAATGACACTGAGCAAGCCCAACCAGAGAAACAAGGTAAAACAAGATGCTGAAACGACAGTAAGTTGACTGCCAACTTTCACTTCACTGCTGCTGCCGACAGTAAAATAAAATAACTAAACTAATAACAAACCAGACTATACTTCAATCAAATTTAAAACTCTGTTGCTGCTAAGCTAAAAAAAAAAAAAAAACGACTGGCCCAGTGTGGCCGCCATCTTCTTATCCATGAAGGACATGTCATTCTCCTTCAAACAGACGACAAGGCAGTGATGTGCTACATCAACAAGCAGGGCAGAGCACACTCTTACCCCTTATGCAGGGAAGCGATGAGTGTGTGGGAATGGTGTCCGGAGCACAAAGCTCTAATCCAGGTGGTTTATTTGCCAGGAGTACAGAACAATGTGGTGGACCATCTTAGCAGAACGGAGGCAGATCCTCACGAGTGGTCTCTCGACATAATCGTTGTGCAATTTCTCTTCAAAGAATGGGGGAACTCCAGACCTGGACCTTTTTGCGTCCCCACTCAACGCAAAACTGCCTCTCTTCTTCTCCAGAAATCCAGGACCTGACATTTTTTGTCAGGATCCATTCAAACTGCAGTGGACAAAACTCATTCTATACGCATTTCATCCTCTGCCCCTAATTCAGAGGGTACTGCTCAAACTGGAGGCATGGGGGGGGTGGGCAAACTGATTCTAATCGTCCCATTTTGGCCTCATCAAATCTGGTTTCCATTAATCAACAGGCTATCGGAAACCTCTCCGTAATTGCTTCCACTTCAGATGAACCTACTGACCCAGGGTCCTGTAGTCCATCCAAACCTGAGGTCCCTTCACCTCCACGCCTATCTCCTGAGGAGATAGAGGTGAACATGGTTAATGTTTCACGTAGAGTTTGATATTCTGTTAGCTGCGCGCAAGCCAGCTGCTTGAAGACTTACATGGCTAAGTGGAAACATTTCTCTTATCTGCTGTGTGAAATCCTCCTTGAACCCCTTTTCCTGCCCACCGACCAAAGTCCTAGAGTATCTTCTTGGACCTCTCTAACACAGGTCTACAATACTCCACATGAAAATTCATCTTTGCGCAATATCTGCGTATCATAAGCCTATTTTCTTCATGTTTCTGGCTCAGCTACCTGTGGTTAAAAGGTTTCTTAAGGGCATTCTGCATACCAGGCCACCAATTAGATGACCTGTAGCAGCCTGGGACATTAACCTTGTGCTAGACATGCTTACCCGTAAACCTTATGAGCCTCTAACTACTTGTGACTTGAAATTTCTGACTTGGAAGACGGCCTTTCAAACAACATGAAGTCTTGCTGTATTCTGACAATAGCAGTGAGTCCCAACCTTCGAACTGCCCTGGAGATGAAAGCATTAACTTTCCATGCCAGGCTGGAATGCTGAGCTCGAGCTCGGTTGAGACTCTGTCTGTTGCTGTTTAAACTCAAACCGTCAGATTCTTTACTCCGCCTCACTGAACAGTCGCTCCAGAGATTTCTCCTTCTGCTCGGTTCAGCTTGTCGGTTAAAGTACCGCTTTTCTCGGTTTTCGACCGAATTTAAACCGTAACCTGTCGGTTCAGTCTCTGTCTGTGGTATTTGTGAGTACTAGATAGGTTTATATTAATTTCTGTTCTGTGTGGAACTTGTAAACGGTTCATCGGTTCGGTTTGAACCAATCAAGTTGTTAAAAAAAAATCTCTATTTGTACTTTTAGTGTGTGGTTACCGGTTCTTATCGGTTCTAAAAAAAAAAACTGATTTTATTACGTTTTTTTCCACGACTCGTGACACGGTCAGGAACCGATAAGAGGGTCTTGCCTGGCGGATTGCCATTAAATGGGTAAGTTTGGTTAGGACTGGGACAGTGTCTGAGAAACCCAAAAGGAAAACCGGGCCCACTGGGTTACAGCACTGCAGTGTGTGTGGGGAAGTCTTTGCTAAGGCTGACCCCCACACCACCTGTGTTTATTGTCTGGGGTTTGACCACCTCAATGCAGACTGCCAGATTTGTAAAAAATTTTCCTGCAGCTACCCTAGAGAAGAGAGTTGGTAGGCTCTGGGAAAGAGAGGTCAAAAAGTCCGCTGAACCGGATGGCCAGCCCGGTTCGGTTCAAACCGAACCAGGAGGAGTGCCCTCTGACCAGGACAAGACTTCTTTGGGCAAAAGGAGATCCGATTCTGAGGAGTCGGTTCCAGCTAAGAGAACAAGAAAGGAAAAATCAGCTGGTGTGGACCCAAAGCTTTCTTCTCCAACCGCTGAAGAAATAGCCAAAGCGATAAAAATTGTGCAGTCGTTTTCACCGGTTCCACTGGCTTAAGATTATGATTTAGAGGAATATTATGAACTGGAGGAGAAGGAAGAGGAGTATGAGGAAAGTGAATGTGGTTTTGAAAGTCTGGATGTGCCCATTGACCCGGACATCTCCCCAGACAGACCTTCAGGAGTGTCTCCTCCTAGGCTTTCTGAGTCCCCATCCCATTTCATGTTTTATAAAAAAGTTGCTGAAACCCTCCAGCTTCCTATGGAAGAAGCTGTGGATGACTAGGAGGAGCCTGACTATGTGGAAATGATGGATATCCCAGAGTCTAGGAGGCTGTCTATTCCCTTAGACAAATCTTTTGGGAAACAGACATTTAAGATTTTAAAGACTCCTAATACTATACCTCCTGTGGATAAAAGAATGGACAAGAGGTATACATTGTCAGGCTCAGATATGGAGTTCCTTACACAACAATGCAGCCATGTTAGTAGTGCAGGCTGCAGCCTGTGATAAGACAAATATTCCCTTGGCTTCACACACACCCTGACAAGGACTCAGGAGGATTGATGCCACGCAAAGAAACAGTACATGGCAGCATCCTGGGACTCAGACAGGCCAACTATATGGCCTATACTGCTAGGTATCAGAAATCCAGATGCGACATTGTCATGACTTTAGCAAAACAGGTCCCTGGCCAGCTTGCCAAGGAGCTGGACCAGGTGGCTGCTGATGGTATCGAGGCATCCAAGGTGCAATTCCATGCTGCAGTGGACTCCAGTGATGTGTCATCTAGAGTCATGGCTACATCTGTGGCACTTCGCAGAATGGCTTGGCTCAGATGTACTAGCCTGTCACAGGATTTCCAGACTAAGGCCATGGATTTTCCTGTTGTGGGTAATTCTCTGTTTGGGGAGCAAACAGAGAATTATATGAAGAAAATGGACAAATATAGGACCACCTACAGGAGTGCACAGGCCAAGGAAAGGCAGGCCACTCCTCAGAGGCAGCATCCCAGGGGCAGGCCTTTTCATAGGCCTTTCTACCAAGCCCAGGCCTCTTCTGCCTATGCTCAGAGGGGGTTCTTTAGAGGGAGAGGCAGAAGGGGTACAAGCAGACCTGCTTCCACCCCTCCGCCAAAACCCCCTGCTAAACAGGCACCCTGATGGGTTTGCCAGGGCCGATTCTCAACTACCTGTATGGGGCAGGCTGGCTTACTTTGTCCAGGACTGGAAGTCTTTAACATCAGACAAGTGGGTCCTGGAAGTAGTAAGCCAGGGACTGGTTCTCAGCTTCAAAAAATTTCCAAAGCTGAGAACCAGATCCTTTCCACCTGCAAATCCCTCAGAGGCACTTGCCCTAGAGGCAGAGGTCTCTTCCCTCCTGGCTCTCAGAGCTGTGGAAAGGGTTCCACCCCTACACCAGGGCAAAGGATTGTACTCCAGGTACTTCCTTACCCCCAAAAAGACAGGAGAATGGCGGCCCATCCTGGATCTCAGATACTTAAACAAGCACCTTTTAAAACCAAAATTCAAATGGTGACTCTAGGAATAATTCTACCTCTTCTAAGGCCAGGGACTGGCTAGTCTCCTGGACCTCAAGGATGCCTATTTCCATATTCTCATCAGAATCTCCCATCGAAAGTATCTCAGGTTCGAGCTGCCCTCAGGCCATTACCAGTTCAGAGCAGTGCCCTTTGGTCTCACCTCTGCTCCAAGGGTGTTCACAAAATGCCTGGCAGTAGTAGTTGCTTCTCTAAGAAGGCAAAGGATTGCCATCTTCCCATACTTGGACGACTGGCTCATAGTAGGCCAGTCCCCAGACCAAGTCAGGTTACACCTACAGATAACTCGGCAACTGCTCACCTCTCTGGGTTTTTCTTCTGAATCTTTCAAAGTCAGTTCTAGAGCCTGTTCAGCTCCTCACCGTCATAGGCGCAGAGCTAAATACAGAAAAGGCCAGAGCCTTCCTTCCCCTACACAGGGCAAGGACCCTTATCGCACTGGCCTCCTCATTCACCCTTCAGGTGTCTCGACCAGCAAGGCATTTTCTGCAGCTCCTGTGGCACATGGCTGCTTCTACAGCAGTGGTGCAGGGAGCAAGATTTCAGATGAGGGACATTCAGTTCTATCTGAGAGCCTTTTGGTCCCAGAAAAAGGACCCACTGACCAAACTGATCCCAGTGACTCTAGCCCTGATCCAGGCCTTGCAGTGGTTTCAGGATCAGAACAATCTGAGACAAGGAGTTCCCTTTGTCACTCAGTCTCACTCTTTAATCCTTACTACAGATGCCTCCCTCTTGGGGTTGGGGGCTCACTTGGGCGACCTGACCACCCAGGGGTTGTGGTCCCCTCAGGAATCTCTGCTTCACATCAATCTGTTGGAACTCAGAGCAGTATTTCTAGCACTTCAAGCTTTTTCCAAGTCTGTTCAGAACAGAGTTATTCAGATCAGAACAGACAATACCACCGCAATGTGGTACATCAACAAGCAAGGAGGCACTCTGTCTACGGCTTGTGCACAGAAGCAATGAAGTTGTGGTCTCTGGCTTATTCCCTGAACACCTCCCTCACAGCAGTACGCCTCCCAGGCAAGACAATGTCCTGGCAGATGCGCTCAGCAGGATATCTCAGGGCCATCACGAATGGTCACTGGATCCCCTGGTCTTGGAGGTGATATTCTCCAGATGGGGCACCCCTCAGATAGATCTTTTTGCAGCCCCAGACAATCACCAACTTCCCCTTTTCTGCTGCAGGCCCCCAGTGTTGGGCTCAGTCCCCCTGTATGCCTTAGTTCTCAGTTGGGAAGGGAAGTTCCTGTATGCTTTCCCCCCTTCCCTCTCCTGTTCAGAGTGCTAGTAAAAATCAGGTCTCAACCCTGCAGGATGATCCTGATTGCTCCAGACTGGGTCAGACAGCCCTGGTATCCTCTCCTGTTGTCCTTAGCAGTCCATCTTCTCCTGTCTCTTCCCAGGAATTACAACCTGTTAACCTGTGCTCAGGGGAGGGTTTGGTACCCGAATCTCATCTCTCAATCTGAAGGCCTGGCTCTTGAAGAGTTAGTTTACTGATTTACACCTCTCCCAGGGTGTAATGGATATTCTTAAGGCTTCTAGGAAGCCTTCCACCAGAACTACTTATAATTCAAAGTGGGAAAGATTTTCCATATGGTGCTCTGGAAAGTATATTTCCCCAGAGTCTGCTGATCTGCCCACAGTCCTTGACTACATGGTCCATTTGAATAGCTTGGAACTCAGACCAGCTACACTGAAGGTGCATCTGGCAGCTGTTTCTGCTTTCATTTCAGCAGGTAAGCCCTCTTCTCTTTCATCTCACCCTGTATTCTCCAAGTTTTTCAAGGGATTGCTTCATACCAATCCTCAATTCAGGGACCCTGCCCCTGCTTGGGACCTTAATGTTTGCATTGCTCAGCTTATGCAACCCCCCTTTGAGCCTTTGTCCTCAGCAGAGCTTAAGTACTTGACTTGGAAAGCTGTGTTTCTGGTAGCTATCACCTCTGCCAGGCGCATAAGTGAGTTACAAGCCCTGTCAGTGGAGCCTGATTTTTGTCTCCTTCCACAGAGATAAGGTGGTCCTCAGGACTAACAGGAAGTTTTTACCTAAGGTGGTTTCAGACTTCCACCTTAACCAATCTGTCTCTTCCTCTGTACTTCACTGACCATTCCTCCTCTGGTGAAAGGAGGCTGCACAGTTTAGATGTGAAAAGAGCCCTTAGCTACTACATAGAACGTACCAAGGGTCACAGGTTTGACTCCCTCCAACTGTTCCTCACTTATGGTGAGGTTGGTAAAGGAAAACCTGCCACTAAAAGATCCATTGCCAGGTGGATTGTCTCTTGTATTCAATTTTGCTATGAAAAATTGGGTAAGGTTCCATCCTCAGGCCTGAGGGCTCACTCTACCAGAGGTACAGCTGCTTCTCTGGCTGCTGCCAGGGACATTCCTATTCTAGAGGTATGTCAAGCAGCTACCTGGAAAACATTTCACGCTTTTAGCAAGCATTGCACCCTGGATATCCAGGCTAGGAGTGATGCTAGGTTTGGCACAGCTGTGCTTCACAGCCTATTTCCTAAGTAGGTTCTGTCCTTCCTCCATGGAGGTACTGCTTGGTAGTCTGCTATTGTCAGAATACAGCAAGACTTCATGTTTGAAGAAAAAATTACTCAGCTTAGTAATGTTTCTTCTAATGGAGTCTTGCTGTATTCTGACCCCCGCCCCCGCCTTCCCCTCTCAGAACCTCTTTTTGGGATGTGGGTGGGCAGTGGCAGTGTTGACACTCAGGAGGTGCCCCACCTTATCACCCCTTTTTCTTTGGGTGATTGGGTGTTTATTCATTTTTTGGGTCTCCTGCCTTGAGTCTTTGTTTTGGGACCAAAAAGTCTATTTTTATGTTTAGTAGCCAGTTGGCTAGTGTAGGTTTACAGCTTCCACACAGGACCTCAGTGAGTTTAGCTCGTAAAGATCTGACGGTTTGAGTTTAAACAGTAACAGACAGAGTCTCAACCGAGCTCGAGCTCAGCGTTCCATGCCTGGCATGGAAAGTTAACTCTTTCATCTCTGGGGCAGTTCAAAGGTTGGGACTCACTGCTATTGTCAGAATACAGCAAGACTCCATTAGAAGAAACAACATTACTAAGGTGAGTAATTTTTTTTTCTGGTGGCCATTACTTCCACCCGCAGAGTATCAGAAATGCATGCTTTGGTCACAGACCCCCTCCCTCCCCCTGTACACTGTATTTCACAAAGACAAGGTAGTTGTTAAGACTCACCCCAAGTTTCTTCCTAAGGTTGTCTCAAAATTTCATCTGAATCAGCCTTTGGTCCTTCCTACCTACTTTGCGAACTTCCAGAATGAGAGAGTGTGTATCTTTCATTCCCTGGATGTGAAGAGAGCCTTGCGGTTCTTCTTAGACAGAATTAAGGAAATCTGCATGTCTAAAGTGTTTATCTCCTTCAGTCTGACCCGGCTGGGTCAACCTGTTGCTATCTGGCGTATTTCAGCGTGGGTAGTAGCATGCCTCTGTCATTGCTACTCTGTAGTACAGGTTAACTTAGAAGGCAGAGTGTACGCTCATTCTACCAGAGCAGTCGCAGCATCTCTGGCTGGAATCTACAGTGTGCCCATTGCGGACACCTGCAGTTTGGCTACTTGGAGCTCCATGCACACTCTTGTAAAGCACTGCGCCTTGGATGTCCATGCCAGCCAGCATCAGCCCTTTGGCAGGACAATCCTTAATGGACTCTTGTCCTAGGCGTAGCCTTCTTCTCCTGCCGCCTATTTCTGGGGGATTATTTTTAGCTCTGTTCTCTCCCATCAGTGTGAATGAGTGCTGGAGACTTTAGGTCCAGGAAGATATGGAAATTACATACCTACCGTAATTCTTGATCTTCTTAGCCGAAGCCTCCACTACTCATTCACACGCCCACCCACCATCCCCCGAGCTCACTTTTCTGTTTATGGTCTTCACTCTTGCCAGTGGCTGGGCTGTGAATACTCTGTTTTGTTGACCCTTCTTACACGGGTCATTTGGACTATCTTATGTCTGATATTAGATTAGTCTTTCACTAGGTTAGCTACACTGCACCTCCTCGGGGGGGGGGGGGTACTGAGGTGGTTGGAGGGTCGATGCTGAAGTAGTTTATATAGTGTGAGCCTGGCCACGGTGCCGCTTGCTCACGGCCGTACCTCGGCACCAGCCCTACTGAAAGATTTTGGCTCCTACTGGGTCCTCGCACCTCTGGCATAGTCCTGTCCGTGTGAATGAGTGGTGGAGACTTCATCCAAGAAGATCAAGAATTACAGTAGGTATGCAGTTTCCATTTCTTGGATGCAAGTGTCAAAATTCAGGCAGGACTTACAGGATGCCATCCTAGGCGCTCCCTTCCAAGGGCCAGTTCTCTTTGGCCAAGAGGCAGAAAAGAAAACTGGACTAAAGAACTCTGGGGGGGCGCAGGCTGTTTTCAATGTGTACAAGTCAGAGCTGACACTCTCATAGGTGTCAGCCCTTTCATAAACAAGGTCATCAAACAAGAAGGCAGCCACAAAGAGGAGAATACAAGAGAAAGGCTCCTCCTCAGACAGGAGGGACCCAGAAATTCCAAGAGCACAAGGGCTCCCTTGCCCATTCCAGCATCTACCTCATGACTCCTACCTGCCCTCCCTCGTCCAGCAGAGCTCCAGGGGGAAGCGGTAGCAGGGCAGTCCTCCCTTTACCTCTCAGGATGGTCCAGCATCACCTTGGATCAGTGAGTGCTTCAGACTACAGAGAGGGGGTACTCTCTGGAGTTCACCCAGTTGGCTCCAGATAGCCCACTGATTCCCACCCACTGTTCTCTGTCCCACGCAGTCCTCGTTTGGGCTGAGATCCAGGCCCTCCTGTCAAAAAAGATGATTTAAGAGGTTCCTCCGAATCAATGGGGAAGGCGATGTTACTCCCACTTCTTCCTGGTGCCAAAAAAGACAGGAGACTTCTGCCCCATCCTGGATCTCAGTCATCTGAATTATTTCATAGAGTACAAGAGTTTCAGGAAGGTTACCCTGCCAGGCCTACTACCTATGCTGAACCAGAGGGATTGCCTCTGTTCCCCGGATATGCATAACGCGTACATGTATATCAAGATCCTGCCATCCCACAGGAAATACCTCTGCTTTACCTTTCAGGGAGAGCATTATCAGTTTCGAGTTCTGCTGTTTGGCCCATCGTCGGCACCACGGGTGTTCACCAAATGCCTAGCGGTCGTGGCAGCAGCTCTCAGGAGCAAGGGCTTTTTCATTTACCCCTACCTGGGCGACTGGCTCCTAACAGTTTCAGCAAAGGAGCAGTTGCTTCTTACACTCGAAGGGACTTTCCAGCTTTTCCAGATGCTAGGGGTCATGCTGAATCTCCCCAAATCCTCCCTTTGGCCCTGTCAGACTCCAATACACAGGGACCATCTTGGACACTGACCAAGGGAGGGCATTTCTCCCCTCCCAACAGGGTGGATCGCCTTCAGTCGTTGCCACAGAGGATTGCTTCAAACAACCGGGTCACAGCCCGCACCATACTGCAGTTGCTCAGTCACATGGCAGCCGCCGTGGTGACTGTCCCATTAGCCTGGCTTCACATGTGAGTCCTGCAGTGAAACTTGTGGGCGTAATGGGATCAGCGCTCGGACAATCTAGATCAAATGGTTCAGCTCTCCAGTGCAGTAAGTCAGACCTTTGGTGGTGGCCGACTCCATCCAATCTAGACAGAAGCCCCCTTTCAGAAACCCAGTCCTCAGCAAGTGCTGACCACAGATGCCTCAGGATGTGGATGGGGAGTGCATTTCCAGGACAGCCAGACAAGAGGGGCATGGACTGCTGTGGAACAAGACCTACACATAAATGTCTTGGTGATGAGAGCCATCCTTTATGCCTTACAGGCATTTCTGATGGTCCTCCCCCCAGGCCTCTTACTGGTATGGACATGTCTGTCGTCTATTACATCAATAAGGGGGCACTCTCTCCTGCCCCTTTTGCAGGGAGGCCATGAGAGTATGGTACTGGGCAGTGGATCACAATATAGAGCTGTAGCAGCTCATGTTCCAGGAGTGCAAAACACCTTGGCTGACAGCCTAAGTCACTTGCACTCTTGGTCTCATGAATGGGAGCTACTACAGGAGGTAGCAGACCATCTCTTCGAAAGATGGGGACTCTCAGAACTGGACCTCTGCGTTCCCACTCAGCGTAGAAATGCCCAATTTCTTCTAGTAGGATCCAGGGCCTTGTGTTTTCTGGCGAGACACGTCCCTCTCCTGGACAGGGAAGTTTCTCTACACCTTCCCTCCATTTCCATTGCTTCAGAAGGTTCTGCTCAAGCTACAAGCGGAATGAGAAGATGTGATCCTGATAGCACCTTTCTGGCCTCGCCAGATTTGGTTTCCGTTGCTCCAGCAGCTGGCAGCAGAGCCACCAGCTCCTCTTCCCCTGTCCTCACACTTGCTCTCCCAGGACCAGGGGAAACTAATGCACCTGGATCTCAAGTCATTGCACCTGCATGCTTAGCTTCTACATACTTAGTCCAGAGTAGGTTTGGAGTATCTTCCAGAGTGGCAGACATTCTTGTAGTGGCTAGGAAGCCCTCTATCAGGGCCACCTATGGCATGAAATGGAAGTGCTTCTGCCTGTGGGCATCAGCCCGTGGTCTGGATCCTTTCTCCTTCTTGGTAAGCATGGTCCTGGAGTACCTCCTCTCCTTGTCTGACTTGGGCCTGGGTTACTCATCTACAAAGGTGCACCTTTCGGCCATTTCAGCATATCATGTACCAGTGGATGGCAGGACCCTGGCACAGCTGGACCTGTCTTGTACCTTCCTGAGGGGTATCCTGTATATCAAACCTCCCATGTGAGACCCTGTTCCCTCATGGGATCTGCTGTTTGTTAGAAAAACTTGCGTTGCCTCCCTTTGAACCAGCCGCAAGTTACGGGCTACGCTTCCTGTCTTGGAAAGCATTATTTTTAGTTGCAGTTACTTCAGCTCGGAGGATTTCCGAGCTGCAGGCTCTGATGGTTAAAGAGACCAATTTAATTTTCCACAGGGACAGGGCTTCCCTGAGTACTAACCCTAAGTTTCCGCCAAAGGTGGTGTCAAAGTTCACTCTTAACCAGGACATTCATCTTCCTGTATGCTACCCAGAGTACTTCAATTGAGGGGAGGCCCTTTTACATACTCTGGATGTTCATAGGATTCTGTGTTACTATGTTGACCGTACTGTCTTTTCAGAATTTGGACCAGTCATTCGTGTCCTTCACCCCAAGAATGCTAGGGGCCCCTGTGAATGACTAAGCAAGCCTTGTCTAAATGGTTGTCCATGATGTAATTTTCTGCTGCAACAAGCACAACAAACCGTTACCAGGCCTGGTTAAGGGTCACTCCACTAGGGGTGTTGCAACTTCATTTGCATCACTTCGCAGTGTATCTGTGACAGATCTCTGTGCCGCAGCCACCTGGAGTTCTGTTCTCACATTCATAAGGCGCTACAGTTTGGACATTGCTTCCAGAAGGAGGGCAGGCTTTGGCCTAGCTGTCCTCCAGGGACTGCTCTCTTAAGCGCTCCTACTGATTTCATATCCTCCACCCTTCTGACCTGGATCTTTCTTTGTACTGCTTGGGATTCAGTTCTAGTTATTGTAGCCTGCTGCGAGCTCCCTCTCAAAGTGAGATAGTACAGTTACATAAGAAATTAACGTAACATTAGATCTTCGAGAGGAGCCCTTGCAACAGGCGTGCTTTCCCTCCCTCCCTCCTTCCTTTCCCCAGTTTTGGTGGTATTATTTTACTTCTCCCTTTGAGGATGTTAGAATCCTCTGTTCCCCATCCCTCTAGCAAGCCGGGTCTCTGGCGACAAACTGAGGTGGTGCCAGTGACTGCCCCTTTATATCATAAGGTGACGTCTGAGGTGGTCCGACATAAGGAGTGGTCCCCCGCCATGGAATGCTAGCTAGAAAGTTTTTTTGTGGGGTCCTAGTGCCTGGCGGCATAGTCCTAATTGTCATGCTGCTGCAGGAGCTCCTTTCGAAGATCTACTGTTACAGTAAGTTCTTGAGTAACTGTACTTTCTTCATTGTTGACCCTTCTTACATGGATCATGAGGGCTGTCTTAAGCCCTTGGGGTATGTGCATTAGTGTTGGGTTATGCTGCACCTCCTCGGTTTATAAAAAAAAAAAAAAAAGTACTGAGGCAGTTGAGGGCCCAGTGCTGAGGGTATGCCATGTAGTGCGAACTAATCTTGCTGTAATGCGCCTGTGCACAGACTACCTTGGTACCCACCCTCCTGAAAAGTTATGGCTTCTCAGGTCCTAGTGCCTGGGGCTCAGAACCCATTAGTATAAATTAGTGCTGAAGATGCTCCTAGAAGATAAAGAATTATGGTGAGTACGTAATTTTAATTTCTCTGCTCATTAGGCTTTTCTTGGTTGAAATTTGTGGTCCTTTTTGGAAGGGGAAAGTTCTGCTTTGGTAGGTGACCCTCCCCTATTCCCGGAGACTGCTGTTTACCTTTGTACTCTTCTTCTGGCTGGCAGCGTTACGAACTGTAAGGATGTGCATCTTGTAATTTGTAGCTATAAATTCTGAAATGATTAGTGCAAAGTAATGCACCTGGGAAACAAAAACCCAGGGGAAGAGTACACAATTGGGGGGTACTAACAACAACGAAAATGGAAAGTGACCTGGGGGTAGTTATAGCAGATGACCTAAAGTAGGCAAGCAATGAGAGAGGGCAGTAAGGAGGGCTGGGGGTACTGGGATGCATAGGGAGAGGCATCACCAGTAGAAAATAGGAAGTTATCCCTTTATACAGGCAGTTGGTAAGACCACATCTGAAGTACTGCGTGCAGTTCTGGAGACCCCATCTCCACAAGGACATAGGATGGAGGCAGCCCAGTGGAGGGCAACTAAAATGGTGCAGGGTCTGTTCCAGAAGCCATACAAGGAGACTAAAGGAGCTTAATATGTATACCCTCGAGGGAAGGGGGGGTCACGATAGAAACTTTCAAGTACCTCAAGGGAATCAAAGTCCAAGAAGGTAGAATATTTCAGAAAAGAGATGCACAAAAACAAGGGGGCACAATATGAAGATGGAGGTGGGACGGCTCACGGGCAATGTGAGGAAGTATTTTTTAATGGAGAGGGTGGTGGATGCATGGAGCGTCCTTCCTGAGTAGGTTATGTGATCAAAAACAGTGGTGGAATTCAAGAATGCATGGGATAGACATAAGGAAATTCTAGTGGGGGGTAGGAGGAAGTAGGATGTTGGTTAACTAGGATCTGCAGCTGATCCAATAGGTAGGGAAAGGGGAAGACTGGGCCCAAGCGGTCCTTATCTGCTGTCAGTCTGTTTCTAAAATGAGTTTCTGTTCATGTCAGTGTTTTGTTAGTCATTTTAAAGCCTTTTTAGGAACTAATTTTCCATATGAATTTCTTTTCTTAGCACCAAGGCTCGCACTTCTGCATCCATCATTTTACGTGGAGCGAATGATTTCATGTGTGATGAGATGGAGCGCTCACTGCATGATGCACTCTGTGTGGTTAAGCGAGTGCTAGAATCTAAATCTGTGGTGCCTGGAGGTGGTGCTGTAGAGGCTGCACTTTCTATCTACCTTGAAAATTATGCAACCAGTATGGTAAGGATTTTATGGAATTGTAAATAGTATTTTGATGACCATCAGTAAGCTAACTGTTTTATTTATTTAAAAGTTTAACCAGGAAGTACGTATTGAGCTGAAAACAGCTTGTTCTAGGATCATGGATATGTTCTATCCACGCAGTTTGGCATGTCCTTTCCCTTTAAGAATCTTGCTGGAAGGTCTTTAAGTTGGCTCCTCCCACCCACCCGGGTGGTATAACCCTTTGCTTCGCCCCATGACTCCAGCTCTTCCTTTCTGCTGGAAGATGTAGGTTCTCTCCTTACCACTCTTGCATTCTGTAGGCCCTGGCTTTCAAATACATGGATTTGCTCAAACTTAAACTCGTCAGAGTTGCACAAAATCGCTTCGCGATCTTGACTGCTGTGGAGGACAAATCCTCACCCGGTTTCCGCTGCTGCCCATGCGGGCAAAAGATGTCTCGCACCGACCTGCATGCCACATACGTGTACTGCCTGGGTGTCGGCCATGACACTCAGGCCTGTGAGATGTCTTGCATTTCACCCAAACATCTTGGACGATGGTCTTGCACTGCTCCAGTTGAGCAGACCGGAGAAACTGAATCCGCCGGTCAAATCTAAGGAAGCCCGATGGGTGGTCTCCGCGTCTGCGGGGTCCACTGAGCAGCTCCAACAAATGAAGGCTTTCGAGGAAGAGGCGGCTCGGGCCACAGATCGGTCCTCGATAGCCGCCTTCGCTCCAGTCAACTGGGGCTCAGCCTTCTCTGGATCTTTTCGAGAGATATGCCAGTCCCTTCCCACAAAGGGTGAGGGGCCTTCGGGTGCACATATCTCTCTGTCCCATACAAAGAACAAGGAACCAAGAGATTCTTCATCTCGCCAATGACATTCTTGGGATCGTGAGAGATCTCTGTCCTAGGAATCGCCTGTCTCAACTTCAGCTGAGTTTGCGGCCTCGACTACTGGCTTCACGGTTCCCCGTCAGGGCAGCCGGCTCAGACTCCGGATGATGACCCGGCTGAGATGATTCTTGACCCAGTCGATCCATTGTTGCTCAGCAAGGCCGACAGCTTCTTAATTAGGACCTCAGTCCTACCTCTCCCCGACGAAGAGACCCAGCACGCTGGGAATCTCATTGAGGATCCGGTCCCTGACCAGGAAGAGCCGCGGTTCTCCCTGGCTCTTTCCGAACAACCCCGTCTGTCCCCCTGAAGGTCGAAGTCTCGGACCCTTTCGACCGACAGACCAAAGAAGGTGCACAGCCAAAAGGCGCCGACGACATTCTTCTTCATCCTCCTTGGATGAGGAAAGGCTTCAGAAACTCCAACACTACGAAGATTTAATGTGGCAACAGCTGATTCTATCAGGGCAATAGTCAATTCTGGCTTCTGCCCCGGCCATTACTTTATCGCCTTCTAGGCTGAAGTTGGCCTGCAGCATTCCTCATCCCACGGAGCCGGTCAAAGTCATTCCAGTTCGGCCAAAATGAACCTCTCCGCCGATCCTGGTGGAGCCGCCACCCAGACAACCCCTTCGGGGGCTCCTGCCAAAGAGAGACTGCCTGTTCCAGGCTTCCCGCGCATGCTTTGTCACCCTCACTCCCAACAGTCCCAGGCGGGTGGAGGGCGACTCCAGTGGCGGCGATGATCTGAGTCCAAGGACTTGACCTACATTTCTGTCCTAGATTTACGGTGAATCTGGTCAGTCTCGAGACGATACGTAAACAATCTGTAGAGTAAATACTAATACAGATTTCTTATGTCTTCGGTGTCTGCCAAGAAACATTCGTAGACAAGCAGGAGTACTTATAAAGGTTTATTATACTACTTACGCCAAGCATGTGACACAGAAAATCAAAAGGGAGATGGGTTTCTCACCACTGTCCTGGAGAATGTACATAATCTCCAGAATTTTTAGGATCTCTGCTCTCCAAGATCTTGTTCTCTCCGTGTGGAGCTAGGTTACACAAAGCTATATACTACAGATAACAGTATAGCAACAGAGATTACCTCATAGTTACGGATAAGAGAAACGTTATGTGTTGGATTTATTTATTTGTATTTTGGATGACACCTCTGAGCCGAGGGCTCTTTTACACAGGTTCCACATCAAGACAGTAAGGTACAAAATATAACATTATCATTACAATGGAACTTACAAAAAAAAGACAAGGTTACAATAATAGTAACCAAAGACATTGTCAAGGAATTGTGTTGCGAGTTAATTGTACAGTAGAAGTCATAGGCTGCTCAATGAAGCTTTGTTAGGAGTGGGTTAGTGGGAAAAGAGAGGGAGTGGTGGTGAGGGGGTGGTATGGGAGAGGGAGGAGGGGATAAATAGGAGGGCATTGCGTTGGGTATGTGGTAGATGGGGAAATGGCAAGGGAGGAGGAAGAATGGGGGGATGAAAAGGAGACATTCATCCTGTACCCAGTAATGGGGGTAGGGGAGGATGAGGAGCTGAGGCAGTGAAGAGGGATGCTTGAGGGTAGTATGCCTGGAGGGGATTATAAGAAGCAGTCACAGAAGGCACTAGCCACGAGATGTTGATGTAGTTTACACTTAAAAGCACCAATCGTGGCAATGTTGGATATTTCTGTAGGTAGCAAGATGAACCAGGTGGAGGCTCTGACAAGCTAAGAACGCTGAGCTTGAGAGGTCCGGCAGTGAGGTATTGTAAAGGTTAGACTATCCGATCTTCTAGTTAGGCAGTGGACAAGCTGCGGGGTCAATACTGATTGGACTCCAGGTGGCATAAGGCTCAGTGATGTCTTAGCTAGGATGCAGGTCTGGTACTTTAGCCTGCCGGATAGCTGGAGCCAGTTGGCCTGCTCATAAATGTCACGTGAGAAAGGCGGGCAGCTGAAATGAGTCTACATGCCTTAAGGGCTACAGCTATGCGCCGGAGTGCAGTATCAGTAACGGATCCATAGATAATGAACCCATAGTCAATAATTGAGATAACGGAGCTCTGGATAGCGAGGTTCAAGGCTTCAGCCGTTAGGCAATGTTTATGCTTATATAGTAGCCCTATGCGGGAGTTCACAGTTTGTGATATTGCCAATGTGTTTGGTATACGAGAGGAAGCAGTCAAGGGTCAGGCCAAACATATCCACCTGATCAAGGGTGACACCTTCGTAGTTATGAGCTAATGGTCCTTGTACTTGTTGTGGGTACCATGGAACAATATTAGTTTTTTTGTGGTTAAGGATGTTTGTGTGAGCAAAACCAGTCTTCCACTTCTGTGAAACTTTTCTGTAGTTGAGACTGAAAGGAGGTGTTTTCAGTGTTGCAAGTGAAGATTACTACATCATCTGCATACAGTAACATTCTGTCATGGCACGGTTATTGTTCAGGAATATGCTGAATAACAAGGGACCTAGGATAGAACCTTGGGGTACTCCAGAGTGGATTGGTAGGGATGACGAGAGGAATTCACCAATCCTGACCTGTTCGGTCTGGTTACTGAGGTAGCTTTGAAACTAGAAGGTAGTTTCACTTGAAAGACCAAGAAAGGGATAATTGTTCGATGAGAATGGAGTGATTGATAGTGTCAAATGCCTTAGCTCAATAAGAGGCACCGACCAACTGGCCCTGATCAGGTGCATGATGGATATGTGTGGTGAATTCGAGGAGTGCCGTGGTAGTGCTGTGCCCTTTGCGGAAGCATTGCAGGCTGTGTTTTTACAAGGTACTCCGTAAGCTGATCAGCCACTACCCGTTCCAATGCATTGGATAGAGGGGGGAGGATGGATATAGGCCTGTAGTTGTTCATGAGAGTCTTGTCACTGCTTTTATGGACTGGAGTCACCACTGCCAGTTTCCACTTTTGGGGTAACTGGGAGAGCATGAGGGAACGGTTCAGGATTTTGGTTAGTGGGAGCAGGACTTAGTCATTGGTGAGGGCAAGAAGTTTCATATCCAGTGAATCGCCACTGACCCTAGACTTTCCAAGCACTTCAAGAATGTGTTTCTTAGCTAGGCTTTTCAGGATTGCTTTAAATGGAAAGGCGGGTGCCCTGGTGGCAAACCTGAACTAACAGGAGCTGAGTTGACTGTGGTGGGATCAAACAAGTTAGTGGTAACACATGATTAAGGTCAGCAAAAGTGGTGTTAAATGCGTTGGCAGTGATTACATCGTCAACAGTGATGGTACCATCCATGTTCAACATTGTGGGTGTTTTGGGATCCTTTCCAGTCACTTCAGCAAGGTTATGCCAGAATTTACTCCTGTCATTCCAGGTGCTGGCTAAGGCGTTCCTATAATAGTTAGCCTTCTCATGGTGGATTGCTCTGGTGCATGCATTCCTCGCTGTTTTGTAGGCCTGGATATCAGTCTGGGTGCCAGTAGCCTTAGCACGATACCAGAGCTGGTCTTGAGATTTCATTTGTGTAAGGAGGCCTAGTGTCACCCATGGGTTGACACACTTGATCTTATGCTTCTTGAACAGAGCATGAACATCGCAGGCTGAGTTGAAACAAGTGATAAAGTATTCAAGTGCTGTGTGTACGTCGGGTGGCTATATCAATTGGTGACCAGTCATGTTCACGAGGGAGTATTTTAAGTGACTCAAGACAACCGGGGGTCAGCATTCTCCTGTTTAAAAAAAAAAAAAAAAAAAAAATTGGGGGGGGGGAGTTTGGTGTATTTGGTCCAGATACACAAGATAGGGGAATGATCACTTAAGGATAATGACTTGGGAGAAAGAATTACTAATCAGTATAATGTGAGAGAAAGAATGTGCTTTGGTTAGCATGAAGCTTGGACAAAAGAAATGCTGACTGGTTCAAACTACATTACACGTGGCATTTCATTTTTATGTATAAGACATAACAGAGGTTTCTAGGGACATGGATATGTTCATCCACACTGTCTGGCAGGTTCCTTGCCGCTTTAAATCTTGCTGGAAGGTCTTCAAGCTGGCTCCTCCCACCCACCTGGGTGGTAAAACTCTCGACTCTGCCCCATGACGCCAGATCTTCCTTACCACTTGGAAGCTCAGGTTCCCTCCTTAACACTCTGCTTATAGACTGGATCCTAATTCTTCGGTTCGCCCGGAACTTATTCTTAAATTTTCAAGACTTCGGTCAAATTACTCCCTCGCAGCTGCGATGGACAAATTGACACCTGGATTTCGGCGGTGCCCATGTGGGCAGAAAATGTCCAGGACAGAGCCGCACTCCACGTGCGTCTACTGCCTCGGCCTAGACCATGACCCGAAGGCCTGCGAGTTATGCCGTTCATTTTCAGCCAACATCCTGGAAGACTGCGCTGCCCAGTTACAGCCTGGGCGCACCGAGAAGCGCTACCCGCCGATGAAGTCAAGGGAGGCCCGTTGGGTGGTGACCGCGGCGGCTGGCTCGGCTGAGCAACTCGAGCAGATGATCGCCCTCGAGGAGGAGGCGGCACAGGCCACATCATCCTCTTCCTCTGTCGCGGTATTTATCCCGCTCTCTTTGGGTTCCTCCTACTCAACTTCTTTTAAGGAGCTTTGCCAATCCCTTTCCATGAAGGGAGAGGGGCCATCGGGACATTCTTCTCGGTCCAAAAAGGAGGACTCGAAAGGTAAGTCCCATCATCGGCGTTCATGGGAGCGGGAGAGGTCCCCTTCCCCGGACAGTGGATACTCTACTTTGGTCGAGGTTGCGGCTAAGGCCGCTGGCTTCACGGTGTTCCTGTCAGGTCAGCCGACCGAGACACCAGTCAACGCGGTCGAGATTTTTCTTGACACGTCAGTCGGGCTGTCGACTGAAGCTGACAACCCTTCTTCACCGGTTCCCCCGGTGGAGACCGAGGACTTGCCTGTGCCTCTTGTCCCTGGTCAAGGCTTCCGAGCCGAGGGAAAAGCGGGTGTCCCCCGGCCCTTCCCAGACCCGTCCTCGGAAACACAGAGGATCTCTGTCTCTGTCCCGCCGACATCGGCGGTCTCTGTCTCGGCACTGAAGTAAGCGGCGCTGCTGCTTGTCGTGGTCTTCCTCCTCGGAAGAGGAGAGGCTTCGGCGCAAGTTGTGTCGACGCTACGAGGACCTGATATTGCAGCAGTTACTTGTCCGGAACAGTCGACGCAGTCGCCTCCCCGCCATCAAGTGGTTGTCACCGATTGGTCGTAAACAACCCTCGCTGTAGTCGAGGTGCCCAAGTCTGGGCCAGTTGTTTGGCCGAAACCAGCTGCCCCACCAATTGTGGTGGAACTCTGCCTCCATAACCGAAATCGGGGGCGCCGACCAAGGACTCTCGGTCGGGTCAGGGTCTGCCCCAGGTTGTCGGTCACCCTCACTCCCGACCGTCCTCGGCAGGTGGAGGGTGGCTCAGGCCCCAGGCAGCTCTTCGCGGACTCCTCTGAGTCAGACGCCTCCTCTCTGTTCTCCTGGCCCGTTGACCTGGAGTCCTCCGGGGGCCAGTCGACGGATGAAAGCCCATCGTCCTTCATGGGTCTGCTTCCGCTCATCTTGGAGTCCACCGGGATGCAGCTCGAGCCCGTATCCAAGCGGGCCGAGTATCCCCTAACGGAGATACTGGACCGAGGGGATTCACCCACGGAGGCCTTTCCGGTGGCTGAAGCCATTGTTGGCCCAGTCTTCGAGCTCTGGCAGCAGCCTGCTTCCTGTCCTGTGCCTTCAGCCTGGATGGCCAGGAAGTATGCGGTCCCTACCGGCTCTTTGTCCGGTTTTTCGGAACACCCCTCCGCCAAGGGGTTGGTCACCGATAGCATTTTCTGGCGTTCCGGGAACGCTAGGGGTGTGGATAAGCCCCCAGCAAGGAGTCCAAAAGCTGGACTATGCCGGGTGCATGTGTGTACGCCGTGTCCTCCCTTGCCTCCGCCCAGGCCAGCCTCGGCCGTGCTGATGGCACACTTCTCCCACGCCTCATGGGCTTCCTGGATGAGGTGATCCTCATCTCGGCCGACCTGCAGACCATGGTCAGGCAGGTATGGGACCAGGGAAGGGCAGTGGCAAAACAGCAGCTCCAAATGGCTCTGGACATTGGAGACTCCTGTGCCAGATCAGTTGCGGCCGCAGTGGCCATGCGCCGCAGAGCATGGCTGAGAATATCCACCTTCACGGCGGATACCCAGCATAAACTGGCGGATGTCCCCTTCCTGGGGACCGACCTCTTTGGCCCTGGAGTGGAAGGTCACCTCCAGTGGGTCGAGAAGTCCAGTGCCACTCTGGACTCTGTCATCTCCGCCAAGAAGGACAAGGTAGTCGAGCAGCAACATGATCCTTTCGCCCTTCTGCGCCTGCGGCTTTCACAGCCAACAGCACCAACACCAGGGCCAGCAGGCTCGCGCTGGCACCCCAAAGCCAATCCTGTGGCTTCCTCTAATAGGAAGCAGGGGAGGAAAAGGCCCAGGACGTCCTCGGCCGGTCCTCCTCCAAGCCTGCCCAGTGATGGTTGAAGGTGTCACCCCAGCTTGTCACCCCTGGCTCCCCTGTGGGACGGCTTCACTTCCTTTCCGCCTGGTCCGCTATCACCACGGACCGCTGGGTGTTGAAGGTGGCAGGAAAGGGTCTGCCCCTGGAGTTTGAGCAGGCCCCGCCTTTCTGAGCCGTCGCCCCTGGGGGGGCTGCAGGTCCGCAGAATCTCTCTGCTGTCGGCTTGCTGCCGATATCGCCTCAAGCTCCTGAAAAGAGGTGATCAGGAAGGTGGTGGATCCTCCCTCCAGACCCGGGGTTTGTGTCCAGGTACTTCCTGGTCCCAAAGCGGACGGGGGCTGGGCCCCATTCTCGACCTGCACGACCTGAACAGGTTCCTAAGGTCTCGGACCTTCAGGATGGTCACTCTGGCTCAGATAATCCCATCCTTGGAACGAGGCGGCAGGTTCTGTTCTCTGGGCCTCCAGGATGCGTTCTTTCACGTCCCAATCCATCCGTCCCACCAGAGATTCCTCCGCTTCAGGGCAGAGGGATCCCTCTGAGTTCCGGGCCATGCCCTTCGGCCTTTTCCTAGGTCCCAGGGTCTTCACCAAATGCATGGCAATGGAGACAACATTCCTGTGGTGCCGAAGGGTCCAGGTGTACCCCTACCTGGATGACTGGCTGAATGCAGCCCCTTCCAGAATGGAGGTGGAGTAGTCCAGAGATCTGGCCCTCCAGGTTTGCTCTCGTGTTGGCCTCCTCATCAATGAGGCCAAGTCGGAACTCGTGCCAAAGCAGGTGATCCAATTCATTGGGGCAGAGCTCGACTCTCTACGAGCCAGAGCACGGCTCCCGGCGGACAGGGCCGAGGTTCGTTCTTCCTTTGCCCAATCATTTCAGGTTGGGCAATTCCGCCCTGCCTGGGACTTCCTGCGCCTCCTGGCGGCCTGCACCAGCGTGGTCCATTGGGACATGCGTCCCCTTCAATGGGGGCTGGCCAGCAAATGGTCACAGCACTTTGATCCGCTGGATCAGCTAGTGATGGTGACCCAGAGGATGTGAAACGCTCTCCAGTGGTGGACCATTCCAGCACATCTGCAGGAGGACATCCCATTCGTCTGTCCCGAGCCGACGGTCTCTATTGACCGATGCCTCTCTGTTGGGTTGGGGTGCCCATCTGGGGGAGCACAGAGCGCACGGCCTCTGGTCCCCTCTGGAGTCCCGATGCTACATCAACCTGCTGGAGCTTCGGGCGGTTCGTCTAGCCCTCACCACCTTCGCTCTGTTTCTACGGGGTCAAGTGGTTCAGGTCTAGACGGACAATACCACGACCATGTACTACCTAAACCGCCAGGGCGGGACGTGCTCCATGCCTCTGTGCAGGGAAGCTCTCCGCATTTGGTCACTTGTGCGTAGCCTGGAGGTGGATCTCCTTGCCATCCATGTGGCAGGA